>CM057450.1:1654378466-1664378466 GCA_016271365.2 Neoceratodus forsteri | reverse complement strand
TCACCCTTTTTTATCTTCTCTGGTTCCAATAGGGGATCCAAGTCATCATCCCTACCAAAGCTGATATCTTCCTCCTCCTGAGATCTGTCTTCCTCATCTTCACTTTCTACAGACTCCCTCTTTATCTCATCATCTTAAATCAGAGTCACATTTTTCAGTTTAGTCTGTTCTGAGTGCACAGCAGTCAGATCTCCCTCCTCAGGCTCTGACTCATGGTCACGCTCCACACTCTTGTTTGGGAATGGGAAACTATTGTCAGGATCAGTCTCAACACCACCAGGAGTCATGGGGACACCAACAACCTCCTCCATGACCACTCTGCCTGAGCCAGACATTTTGCTACCTCTTGGACTGCTCATTTTCTTGTTGTCTCCCCCAACCCCCACTAGCATGAGTGCCACAGATGTGGCAGAGAAAAAGTTGGCAAAATGAATACTACCACCACTTTGGCCAACTAATCTTTTATTACTTCTGCTACTGGCTCTGGAGCCCATAGATGCTGTTGCAGGTGTAGTTGCTTTAACTGCAATGCCCTTTTGCCTCGCAGAACTTATGTACTTCTTTGTCAATTCCCAGGCACCTCTTCCTTTACTTGAGTGTCTCTTCCCAGCATTTTACATATTTAAATTTATAATATTGTGAGGAAAAAATGTTATAGAAACCTCACAGTAAAACTAAATAGCAGCAGCAGACAGCACCTCTCTGAAGGATTAGCAGTGTGATCTGATTCTGAACAGAACAGTTTACTGAGTCATGGAGACACCAACAACCTCCTCCTTGACCACTCTGCCTTAGCCAGACATCTTGCTGCCTCTTTAACAGTAAAACCACCAAAACAGTTTTTTTTATTTACTTTTTTAATGCAATGGGGACTAAAAAAATGCACATGACAGGGTAATTAACAAGTTACTCTAAGTAACACTGTCACCTTAAGAACTAAATGAAATAACTACAGCTAATATCAGGGGCCTAGCCAGGCATTTTTTTTAGGAGGGGTGTTTAGAAATGACATTTTAGAAATTGGCCAAATAAAAGCCGGGGGTCTGGGGGACGCTTGGTCACCAGAAACTCTGGGGGGTGCACGTGCTCTGTGGTGAGTTTTGGGGCTTTTCTTGAAGAAAAAATACACTTTTGTTACATGTTTCCCTCCCCTAATTTCATGGGATAAATGTTTTTTCCCCATGGAATCAGGGGGGTGGAAGACTCTGGCTGGCATTACAGTCTGCAGAACCTCCAATGGCTGTCGACAACTGGCTATCAAACAGTGCTATCAACCTCCCACCCCATATGTGGTTTTTGTAATATACTGTGATCATTGAAAGATTTCTACATAAAGGCTGTGGTTGGGGGTCTGGGGACTGCTAGGCCCCCTGAAGCCCTGGGGGGTTACATGCTCTGTGGTGAGTTTGGGGACTTTTCTTGAAGAATAAATGCACTTTTGTTACATGTTCAGCACCCATAATTTCAGGGGAACATTTTCCCCCATGGAATCGGGGTGTGGGACACTGTCTGGCATTACACTCTGCAGAACCTCCAATGGTTGTGGACAACTGGCTGTCCAACAGTGCCATCAACCACCGTGACCCACGACATATGCAGTTTTTGTAATGTACTGTGATCCTTGAAAGATTTCTACATAAATGCAGTGGCCTGGGGGCCTGCAAGGTCCCCAGAAGCTCTGGGGGGTTTACATGCTCTGTGGTGAGTTTGGGGGCTTTTCTTGAAGAAAAAAAACACACTTGTTACATGTACCTCACCCCTAATTTCAGGAGATTTTCCCCCCATGGAATTGGGTGTGGGAGACTCTGGTTGGCATTACAGTCTGCAGACCCTCCAATGGTTGTGGGCAACTGGCTGTCCAACAACGCCATCAACCACCCACCCCATATGCAGTACAATATGCAGCTGTGCCTGCAAGGCTGCAAATAACTGTGGTGGGCAACTGACTGACCAACAAATGGATGGGAGAGAGGGAGCAGCTATGGTGATGCTGGGATAAAACCTACCACCTGCAGGGCAGACCCTGTATACCACTTAGCATTTTGTTACTGAAATGTTAGCTACAAGTACTCAAAATGTAGGGAAATATTGTCAGGCACAGACACATTCAGAAAACTTGGAGCTTGTACTTTAACAGTACTATACCCTTCTCCCTTGATGACACCCAGTACACTAGCTGAATGTCCTAACAGTGGAGTGATAATTTCTTTTTGTGCAAAGCCCCTCTTCAACAGCCAGATAATTGCTGCTCCTAATGAGCTGTTAATCACACCAGGACATCTGGAACATTAAGAGGGATCATACAATGGCAAGAGAATTTCTCGTTCTCTGATAGGTCGGTGTGTGCCTGGGATAGTGATGTTATTGAATAATAATATCACTGTATTAAGTCCAGGCACACAGCTGACCACACAACACTGAGTGAAACACTTCCCTCCACAAACAAGCCACCACAAAGCTTACAGTTCCCTGAAACCATTACATCTCCACCAAATCCATCCATATGGCAGTTCTGTCTCTCACCACTTCACCACTCAGAAGACTTGAAAAAAATGGCGCAAGCCTACAAAATATATTTCATTTGTTTTCTACAACGGAGCAGCCTCTGTGAACTGCGTGGCGCAGTCCGTAACTGCCAATGGTGCTGTTATCGGAAGATGGTCCGTTCTGGCAAAACACACAGCAAAATAATAGTTCTTCTGAAAGAAACCCACACACCACCCCTCTACCCTCACAGTGATGCAGCTGTAGACAGTCGACTCGCGAACGTCTCGGGGGGGGGGAATCATCATTTACATCTCCTACTCGATGCCAAAACAGTCTGACTGAGGAGCAGGGACTGTAAGGAAAGTACAGCATGTTGCAGTTTTTTTTTTTACAATTTTTTTTTTTAAATTAACTTACTTTGCTGTTGGCTAGGGATTTGGGAAGAGGTAGGTCCACTGCAGAGGAAACAGCTGAAAGGGGGGGAATCATGTCAGATGACACAGGTACACATTGGGAGGCTACATAGACAGGATCATTCAGGCAGCAGCTCAGGCAGCAGCTCCACCTTCTGGTGGAAAAATATAGCAGGCGTCTTTTTTAAAACATATACCTCCACACATCAAAATTGGGGAAAGAAAGGCAAAAATTGTTTTGTTTTTTTACAATTATTCTTGTTTAATTAAAAATCCAGCCATTGTATGATAGCAATAAGGTACTCCATGGATGTGTGTTATTGCATAATAATGTCACTCCTGGCGTGGTGGAAGCACTTTGCCTCATGCTTTGACCCACCCCAGGAGTAACAGTATTATACAGTAACACACACCCAGTTGTGCCTTATTGCTTAATTAGCATGAGGGGTAGAGCCTGCTAAAGTAGGGACTTTAACTTCATTAACAGCAATGGAAAAACTGTACCTGTCAAGACAGCCAAGTAGAGAGTTAGCTGTACTTGCTCCTGGCCAATTTGCACTAGGTTTTGACTAGTAAAACAATGTTAAATTGACCCATGACCCCGACATACAAATATACAAAAGGGGCACATGCTTGCACACTTAATAACATTGGTGGGGGGGCATAGGAAACTATGACAAAAAACATGGGTGAGTTATGGAAGGTGACCTGGTGTTAGTGGCATGACATTCCGCCATCATCCATGTATGTGGTGGTACAATACTTTGTCAACAGGCATTACTAACACAGCAGGTAGAAGAGGAGGCTAACCACTTGTATGGTGGGGGGGGCTTGCCCCTTTATACACTGAAACACTACTGTGAGATGAATAGAACGTGGGTGATGCCATTGCCAGTATATATAAATCTGTAATTACTGGAGGGTGGATAAGAATGGGGTTTCAGGTCAGGAGAATGGGCCCGAATGATCAGGCCCATTCTTCCGACCTGAAGCCCCTTTCTGATACTCCCATGAGTCATTAAGGATTTATATAGACTGGCATCACCCATGTCCTGGGCTCTTATACTCCTCCTGTCTTGATTTCTTATGTCCGTATTCATTTCTGCTTTGAAATGAGAGAAGTAGGAATGGGATCCCCAGCTCTATCTCTCATTTCAAAGTAGACAAGTAGATAAGGACATGGGGTTACGTGTCACAGGATGCAGTCCAGAATCACACTGTTCCATGAGCCTCACATAGCAGTTTGTTGCTAGCTGCCTCAGGGGGAGCAGAAGATGCAACTGCAGTAGGACCAGGACTATTCACTAAAAATGCCACCCACAGCTTAATCTGGTTCAGTTTTATTTGCTTACCATCTGTATCCCCCCCCCCCCACCGGTCAATAAAATTCAATAAGTAAATGAGACATTGATCTTAGTTGCACTGTCTTAAGTAAATAAATTGTAAAAACATGTTGACTTATAGAGGGGAGCATGTGACCCACCCAGTCCATCAATCCCTTGCCAGTCAAGTTTACTGACAATGGGGTTGATGGTCTGGGTGGAACACATGCTCCTCTCTAGAAGTCAACAGTCAACCTAAAGGAGGAGCATTGGTTTCAGCAGCAAAGGAATCTGCTGTCCTTCTTTCCCAGCTATAGGTGAAAATGTCATTACTGTGGTATCAACAATCGAGGTAGGATGCAGGAGGGAAAACATGGAAAGTATTATAGGTTGCTGTACAAACTAAGTGTCGGTGTCACTCACTCACAGTTCTCTTGCTACTGAGCCTGGAGGTCACGGGTTCAAATTCCATACAGAGACCTAGGCTTACATCTAATACTGATACTCCACTTCAGTAATGGTGAAAACCAAAAACATTGCAGCACACGCCAACAGACAATTATAGCATTTTATTCAGTAGTAGTAAGCACCCAAACAGACGCAGGACAGACATCCTACATAGCGCCCTACATACTGGGTATGCTGGGATTTTGGTTTTTGTCCAGTTAGACTTTTTTAAGCACATATTTGCAGGCACTATCAGAGACACGAGTGCACTTTCTCTTGTTCAACAAGAGAAAGTGTACTCGTGTCTCGGATGGTACCTGCAAATATTCCAGTAATCACCACACCCAAGAGCACAAGATATTATGTGGATTAAAGCAGCAGTGCAACATACAATTGTAATTTTTGCATCTGTGATTTTAATTTAGTAACATGTTGCTTGAAGTTCATTTTAAGTTACTATAAGGGTTTCCTTCAGTTCTTTATTATGTTGTAATTAATTTGCACAGCATGCTTGTTCTCATCATGTGACTTGCTGACCAGTACATTTTATTCATTAGCTTTTGGTAACTGGGAAGTGCATTAAGCAATATCCCTGCCTATTTTCAGGCACGACCCGGGACAGTACAGAATAAACATAAACAATGATATCAATCAGGAGTAAATACAATAAAACAGACAATTACTAAATAAACAGCAGTATGTCACCATTTTTTTTTCCAATTGTTTAACCAGGTGAGACACACGAGGCTGAAAACTTGTTTACAGGTGCAACCTGGGAGCACAGAGAAGTTAAGTGACTTGCTCAGGCCAGGGTCTCACAGTGTGCAAGTGGGGCTGTGGGATTCAAACCCAGATCTGCAGCTCAGAACCTTAAACCACTGTGCTATGCATGCTTAAATGATAGGTGAGATGAGGAGCTCTTACAAACAGACAGGAAGATACATTTACAGTTGAGGAATACAGACAGACAACAAAAATTAGGCTAGAGGGCAGCTGAAGGCCAAGCATAATTACAGTCATTACTGAAATAATAAAAAACAATAAAGAACTGAAGGAATTCCACACAGTAACCTACAGTGGATTTTAAGTGGCATGCTATTAAACTAAAATCACAGGTGACCCCAACATTATAACGTATTCTTGCACTGCTGCTAACACATGACATTCTCATGTGCCTGCTCCTTTTTGAGAATACAGTTCTATTTATTCTTTTAACATAATTTTCCTGACTGCATACCATTCACTTTGGACAACTTTTTTTGCAAAAGGAAAGCTATTTATTCTATTGGTACTATTATTGACATTATTCTGGAAGCAATCCTGTCACACTCTTAATGGTGATAGGGCTACACTGTTAAAGCCAAGGTGTGTGAGATCTCTGTTCAATGTTTTATCTGTCTAGCACCTTGACCTTTTCTTTTATTACTGTAGCATGGTGGACCACCCGGCAGGAACCTAGTCTGCCCAGCACTGCTCCCCCATGTAAAATAATTCCTTACCTCCATGCTCCTGTCTTGAGACAAAATTAATTTGAGTCAGAACGGTCTTCAGAAGCTCACTGACTATTCATTGCTGTTTAAGCCACCCAGTGTTGCTAGTCTATGGGGGGAGGGGAGGGGAGAGAACCCTTACCCGACGAGGTGACAACCATCCAAGGGGCCCAAGGGGGACCGACAGGTAGGCCAGGTGGCTGGCTAGGCTAGTCTCTACTCTCCCTCTCTTCTCTTCTCTTCATCATCTCTCCTCTTCTCCTCCAGCTCCCTATGATGTGAGTACCAGCCCTGAGGGTGCTCCGTTACCATTTCTCCCCACCGGCAACCATCTCCTGGCTCCCGACCTCTACAGAACAGCTGTCCCCGCTCCACAAAATACTGTAATTCTCCTCGAGTCCACAACTGCTCCTCCTTGTACCAACTCCTCCCTTTTTCACACAACGTGAACAAGCAGTGCATGTAGTGGTATGCCAAGCTGCCACTTCTACATCACATGGCTTAATTGGCTGCTGTGTGTTAGAGAGGAGGAGCCGATGGGGAGCAGTGGAGCAGACTACCAGCAGTCAGCAGGTCAACAGCAGACAGTGTCAGTGGATTCGGAGGACACTCCCCATTCCCCCCTCCCTCAAGCAGCCACATCAGTCAGGCAGCAGATGACAGGTTACACAGCACAGAACCTCGGCTCATGCAGAAGCGCATATTTAAAGGCCTAGCATGCCCCGCTCTCTGTACTGTGTGTGAGAGTCACAAATTCTATTAATAACAAATTTCAGAGGTCATTTTGGGGGGTGTTTGAACACCCTAAACACCCCCACTGCCTACGCCCCTGTTCTGGACACAAGACAGTAGCATTTTGTGGATGCACATTAATTCTAGTGACTGTGTGTGACCACTGCACGCATGACAGAGTGCACCATTAATTCTGGGAGACTTTACATTTCTTGTTGTGCTCTCATTTCACTTTGTCAGCATTGGGGAATTTTCTGGACACAGGACAGTAGCATTTTGGGGATGTACATTAATTCTGGTGACTGTGTGTGTGGGTGGCTGCCAGTATTGTTGTCACTTCACCTTAGTTTGAGTTAAGGCGAAATGACAATGCAAAATAATAATTACAAGGCAAAGTGATCTTTTGATATTGGCCACTCTGCATAGCAGAATGACTGTGCGAAGTGTCCACTTTGTGGGCACTTCACTGCTGAAGTTTAAATTTGCTACATCTCTAGTTGCCACATGACACCATGGAACTCTGATGCACAGTGGTCAACATGTATACGGTTTGAGTTTTCTTGGGCCTTGCTCGCCACATGATGGCTCTCATTTTGGGACAGTCCTCTGCAACGAGTGAAACACTGTCTCCTACATCCAGCTGTGCCTCTCAAGACTGTTGTGGCAGTGCTAATCAAGCTTTGTTGACAGTTCCACAGAACTCGGTTTTGAGGTCCTGTAAGTGTCGAACAAGCTTAGAGCTAGAGTAGAACTTGTCTGTGAACAATATATACCTCTGACCAGCAAGTTCACCCAATAACTTTATTACAATGACATGTGTTGCTTGTCCTGTCATTGTAGTTGATGCATTATCCCTGACCTCTGCTATTACCTCGAGATTATTACAAGAAGATGGATGAGCATTCAGTTCAGAATTTTCTTCAGCACTGTGTGTGATGGTCTGGTCAACTGTAACATTTTGTACATTTTTACTGGCGTACACCATGAAATTCCACACATACCCTCCCATCCCACCATTATCTGAATAGCTTTCACACAACTCATATGTTTGTATGCCAAATCTTGACTGTTTCAAGGGAATATATTGTTCGAATCCTAGACGGCCTTTGACTAGAAGAAGCAATTGATCAATGCTAATGTATCAGTCAGGGGTATATGCTGTCATAAACTTGTTCTGTAAGAAACCTAATATACTTCATATTTTCCTTAGCTTGTCTGGTGATTCCATGCATATATCATTATCCACAAAATGTAGGAATGTTTGTATATTTAAGAATCTGTCCCTGCTCATGAGTGAGTGCACAATAAGTGTGGAGAGGAATGGGTTAGTGGACCAGTAATCAGACAGTTGTGTTTTTTCATCAGCCCAGTCAACAAGAAAAGACTAAGGAACACATACATCTCAGAATGACTGACTGGTTTCCAGGAAGAAGAACGAGAGAATTCAGACTGACTTTTATTGATCAGAAATTGTTCAGCATAACGGTTAGTTTCTGTGCAAATTAAATTTATGATGCCGTCATTACCATCAACGTCTGAGTCTGAGAAAAATATTTTAAAACACTCCAGTGGTGTAGGGTTATCAGACAAAGGGACATTGATACCCAGTGATCCTGTGAACTCGAAAGGTTCAACCAGCTGTTCACTTTCATGCCATCAAATTTCTGCTGCACTTCTCTGATTTGTCCCAGTAGTATTTGCAGCTAAATTTCACTGGGCTTGTCCACTGACTCATCCTCTTCCATGGCCTCTTCCTCTCCCTCGGATACTTATTGCACCCCTAGTCTTGTTTCCTGTGACCTCTCTACTGAGGCTGACTCACCTCCACTTGTGGAGTCCCATACCCATTCACTTCCTGAGCTTTGTTCTTTCTCACTGTCTCTGCTTTCTTCCATAACAGTTCACATGTCAATATCTAAAACTGTTACTTCTACTGTTTCACTTGATGCCATTTGTTGCACTTTAGTAGATGTTGATGGACAACTTTCAACTGTTATTCGTTCATCTACGCAAGGTACTGTGCCTCGCCCTCTTACATTGTTTTCCTGCCTCATCCCCTGCCACTTTCAGTACTGCTGAAATTTTTGCTTAGCCTGCCTCTACCTCTTATATTTATGTCACCTTTATTTGGCCTGCCTTGAAACGTCACACTTTCTGTGACTTTGTCATTACTGAGCCTGCCTTTCCCCCTTTCACTTGTGACAACTGTGTTTTTTTAGTATGCCCTGCCTTTTTCTGTTATATTTGTCCTGCCTTTTCCTTTTACAGTTTGGCTGCATTTATTTGCCCTGCCTCACCCCCTTACACCTCTGGTGCATGCATTACTGTTATTGGCCCTGCCTCACTCAGTTATGCTGTTCTCTGTTAACGCAACTCCGGTGTCTGACTGATGAGAATAAGTTTGAATCACTACTTGTGACCTCAGAGGAGTCACTGTCCGAAAATATTTCATCTAATGCATGACTCACAGTGAACCTTTTTCTTGACATAGCACACTCAATGTCAAAGAAAAGTTACAAAATATCAAGGTGGACTGAAAATGAAAATGAAAGCTGATTACAAATGAGTGCTTTAGCAAAGAGACAGAAATGTGCCACGATCAGTTCAGTCAGCAGAGGTTCATCAACAGACACATGAGATGGAAGGAATGGGGGAGGTTTTAATATTTATTGATCAGCAGTCAGTAAAATAAAGTATAGTGAGCACTGTGTTTCCAGGCTTGCACCAAAAAATAATACACCAGACTATCTGTTTGCTATATGATCAGAGTCACTTTCTGCGGTTTATGCCAGTTTTTCCAGTCAGGAAAATAAGTTGGAAATAGAACTGTGTCTCCTGGCTTATGCCAGAAAAGATGAACACCAGACTAGCATTTTATTACCAGCGAGAAGTCACTTTCTGCAGTTTCTTAGAGTTTTTCCAGTCAGGAAAAAAAGTTGGGAATAGGACTGTTGTCTCCTGGCTTATGTCAGACAAGATAAATTACAGACTAGCACTTTATTGCCAGCTACAAGTCTCTTTCTGCAATTTCTGAGAGTTTTTTCGGTCAGGAAAATAAGTTGGAAATAGAACTGTGTCTCCTGGCTTATGCCAGACAAGATAAACACCACAGTAGCTTTCAGTGTTTATTACTAGCTACAATTCATTTTCTGCAGTTTGTGAACGTTTTTCCCCTTAGGTAAATAAAATCTAGATAGTGCTGTATACCTTGGAATATGCAATCAACAAACACACCTGAATTGCTATTTTTTATAATTTCCAAACAAATTTATTTAGTTGGGGACAGTGTTTACATGAAAGGAGCTGCTTGCTGAAGTTACAAAACCCAAAGCAGGTACCACCACGTGTTGCAGATGGCACTCAGACACATGACTATCAGAAACACCAAAAACTAAATTTTTACTAATGTCACTGTTATTTTTTTTTAGTTGGGGATAGTGTTTATATGCAAAGAGCTGCTTGCTAAAGTGACAGAACTGAGTGCTAGGGCCACCATGTGTTTCAGATGGCACTCAGACACCCGACTATCAGAAACACCAAAAACTCGATTTTTCTGAGAAAAAAAATTTGATATTACTACTTCTGAGTAAATGCACAACCCTTTTATGCACAGTATGTTAGTATGTTTTGTTTATAATGAGGCTTTGGCACTTTTGCAAACCAATCTCTTCAGTGATCGGAGCTTGAGTGAAGATTGCTTTTCTGTGAGGAATCCCACCAGTAAATAGTGTGAGACTCGACTACCAGCAACACATAAAACTCAATTTTTACTAATGTCCCAGTTTATTTATTGAGTTGGGGACAGTGTTTACATGAAAGGAGCTGCTTGCTAAGTGACAGAAATGAGTGCTGGTACCACCATGTGCTTCTGATGGCAGTCAGACACCCGACTGTCAGAAACACCAAAAACTCAATTTCTGATATAAAATTAATGATGATATTACTTCTGAGTAAGTACACATATAGAATAGTGGATGGGTGAACATCCACAACAAGGCTGTGTTTCCATCGAGGGAGTTGATGACATCACAGAGACCTTGAGAGCAAAGCTCGCGAGGTCTTGCTGATGTCATCAATGGTAACGCAGACAGTTGTGGGTGTTCACCCATCCACTGTTTTATATAGTATATGTTTTTTTTTTTGTTTTACATTATTTTTTTTTCGTTACTTGATGTAGGCACACGCTGCTCCCATTCCATCTGGTGCTCCTGCTCGCTCTCGTTCCCACTTATGCTCCATCCAGCTTGTCAGTTTCTCCTCTGCACATTGCTTAGTTTTAAAATCGGGGAGAAAAAAAAAGAAAGTGTGTGTTCAGAATGGGAGCCATGTATGGCTCTCCGTGTCCTAACTCCCAACTTCAAAGTCAGTGGCTCTGCTGGCCAGTGCTTACTAAATCGTGCCGCTATGTTTGTTTGTTTTTTCTAGAGAGCCACATCTGAGCCAATCAGGTGGCAGGTCAAGGGTAAAAAGTTGGTGTACTATCGATGTGATGTCAGAACGATAGTACAACAACTTTATTGACCTTTGAACTGTACTACAACAAGATTTCAGCAGTAGCTGAAATCCATGCACAATAGGCAGTACTCATATACTATAATCCTGTACTACAGATAATGTTGGTATGTGATGTCTAATTATGTGACTTTTCAACATTTTCGAAAACCGATCGCTTCAGTGATTGGAGCTGACAACTTTTCTGTGAAGAATCCTGCCAGTAAACGGTGTGACAGCTTGCAGCCTAGCCTTTTGTAAACATCACTACAAAGGCTAGGTTGCATGACACATGGCCACATGACATGCATTTGCCAGATCACATGTGGCCATGTGTTACACTAAAGTTGTCACACTGAAAACAAGCAGTAAACAGCAAGGAATTAACAGTTCCCATTCAAACCAAGTATACTCGGCACCCGTGGTCATGCAAAAGAGGGAGTGCCCTGAGAATACTCGGCACCTGCTGAGAAAAGGTTAATGTGGGATCTATGACTCAGTTAGCACAATGGATTAGTACTGGTAGCACTAATGGTGTTTAGTTACAAATTCTATCTGAAAAGTTAAGAACTTTTTTATAAAACATTATCTGTAATGAGGGTCTACAATCATATTTATCATGAGAAGTTTAAACAGTTTTAGTGGGGTCAAGAGAGGAGAACCCATCAATTTTCCAGAAAAGGGAAGAAAATGAGGCTTCTAACCTCCTAACCACCCTACTGTGTATTCATCTCTGTTAACTTAAGATTAACATTAGGGTGATGGATTCTTTAGAATCATTCCAAATGCTGTCTTCATGTCCTTTCTATGTTCGCAGATCATGCACGTGCAAGCAAAAGTCTTACTAGGAGAGTGGCTTTTGAGAGGTGTGACACTGTCAGTCCAATATAGAGTGGTCTGCATGGGGCTCATCAATGTCACAACAATCATTAATCAGGCTGATCATAACACTGTTCTTGCATTTTGGGTGGAAACTTTGTGTATTTCAAAGGAAAGAGCCAACCCAATCATAGGTCAGCTCTTTCCTTTGATGTACACTGCTCAGCAAGCACAGCTGATCAACTCATGATCAGCCTGCTGTGGTCTCCCCCCCAACACACACACATCGCAGGAAAAAACATCCATTGATGGTTGTTGCCACTGCCATCATTAGCAAAAGTAATAATACACTGTTCTGCCCTGGTGACATAGATAACCGATGAAAGGTTTGTGCAACGTAATGAACTCTGTCCTGCGATCTCCAGATACATTCAATCATCCAATGTTATGTCCCCTTTAGCACATTCTGGGTTTCTTGTGAAAGCTCGAAATCCTGCTGTCCACGCCCCATGTGTGAGCCTGGCACTCACTACTGAATAATTCCTGAGTATAGACTCAGCTGTAAGGAGCTGTCGCTCTCCTGTTATGAACCCTACCAGTAGCCTTACTGCATCTATGAATGTTATATGCATGTGCTAAGAGCAGCGTTATATGGCATCTTGTATTTTGTTCTCTATAACCGTCTTAACAAACTCATTTACTGATCTCTGTTGTTTCCTTACAGATCAGATGTTTGAATTCAGCTAGGATTGAATGGGAGGGTGGTTAATGTATATCACAGTGAATATAATATTGTTTGATTTTGCATAGTAAAATGCATAGTTCTTGTTTTTCATATTTTCAGCCTAACATGGGCTGGTGTTATTTGACAGTATTCTTGATAATACATTTTCAAGATTCAGGTTGACTTTGTTTTCAATAGTGTATTTAGAACTGTAATGTTAGTAAATATGCCTCGTAATGGATAAGTAGTCATAAAGTCAGTAAAATGAGATTATTTTAACACCTGTTTTCTTTTACTTCTTCTCTGTCTCGTTATTCAGTTTAACACTGTACACAGGACAGATGCAAGCTGTTTCTAATGAAGTTGCTTCCCTCAAATACCACGAAGGATGCAAATATAGCTGAAGAATGAATATGGACTTCAGTGAACCAACATGAAATAAAGGAAGGAAACAAGCATCAGTTTTCAATGCTAATCATTTGATAAAAATTTACAACAAAAAATTCATGGTTTAGCAGCAATTAATAGTGAACTAATGGATCTTTCTAAGTAAACTCCTGTATTTTGTTAATTAATGTTATAACATGGGCATCTAGATGTCTGTGAGGTGATTGGTAGACACGCAGCAGGTGACCATTGATTAATCTCTGTTACCCACACAGTGTCTATGTGTGGTGAACAGGCCCCAGAGACAGAGATCAAACAGCACACTGAACTAGTTATTGCAGCCTGTGAATCATTGTAAAAGACAGCCATTGTTTCTGTAGCCAAGTGAGTCTCCAGACCCACCTGCCCAGTGGACCTCAAAGCTCCTAGTGACAATAATCTTCACATTCTGTATCAGAAATACAAATATCCAGTAACTGTCACTGTGCCGAGAGGTATCAAGCACCCCCAACCCAACCCAACTGTCAATATCCCGAGAATTTTTTGTTGAGTGTTTTGGATTATGCTATAATCATTTATTCTTTGTTTTCTGAACACTTACTTAATAAACTTAAGGTAACTTATAATTCTATTTTGCGCTTTATGCTCAATGCCCCTTTTCGAACACACCATTGCTATTTGCTTGAATGTTTAAATAGTTTATCTTTTAAAAATCAGATTTTGCACAAGATTGGTATTCTCATGTTTGAGGTAAAGAATGGCTTTATTTCTCCTGTAGTCTCATTACTATTTCCTAGGTCTGTTAATTCCTGTGGAACTAGATCTCAGGTTAAATATTCTTACAAAATTCCACTGTGTTGAACTGCTTTTGGCGAGAGATCTACCTTATTTAGGGCTCCTTTGCTTTTTAATTCATTGCCTGTTGATATTGTCGAAAGTATGCTGTTGTGGTCTTTTGAAACTAGACTAAAATGAACCCCCTGGTACCTCTACTACTTCCTGTCTCCCACCCAAACTCACTCTCCCCCCCTTTTTTTCCTGTCCCCTCTCACTTACTCTCCCACTCACCACCTTTCCCTCCTCTCTAGCCTCCTTTTGGCGCCTGATGATCACCCTCTCCCTGGAAGTTTCCTTAACCTCGAAATTGTCTACTCGCTTGAACCTGTTATAGCTTGTTTTTCTATGAAACTTAAAAACGTTACTGCCTTAAACTGTTAATAGCAAATTTATGATGTAACTTTCCTGTCTGGTTTTACCTGTAATGTGTATCGTGCTTTGTTAAATGTTCTTTCTGACGTGGAACCTTTGTAAAAGAGCCCTGGCTCAAAGGTATTAATTCCTAGACTAATAAACTAAACTAACTAAAATATTGGCTGATGGATAATGATATTTGCACATGTACATGTTAATAACTGATAAATGTTTTTTGTATTTTGTATTGTTCTTAAATGTTTGTTTACTTAGTATGTCAAGCCTGTTTGCAACTTGTCACTGGTGAAAACGGGCAGTTTTGCTCATCCTGCTTACAAGTATAAAAAATAAAAAATGAAAAAAAAAGGTAGTCATATAGGTCTTCCTGGTGTCAGGGTGCGAGTCAATAACTGTCAGCTGGCCGATCAGTGTTCTCTGTGTAGGGTCTAGTTTGTACTGTAAGAGACAGAAAATGGTGTGAGTGTTTTAGGAGCTCCAAATACTGTTGGTGTTGTGCCGTGCATGATTCTCCATCAATGGCAAACAGAGAGAGAAAGTTTGAGAAGCACATTGCTGTGTTTCAGTGCATGTCTCTCTCTGTCAACTGTCCTAGTCTCATTCATCTGCCTACCACACTTCTTGCTGCCTCCTCTTTCCCTGTGCCACCATCCATTATCATTTCGATCACCGTTCACGGTGTGACACACTGCACCAGCCACACATGGGAGGGACATCCAGCGAGCCACAGCAGATGGACAGCACTGCCGAGGAGCAAGGCAGAAAGGTGGGTCAGTTATCTGAAAACAGAAGTGTGTTGGACACCTCCCCTCTCCCGACAGTGCAGCATGTCACCCCACAGCCAGAGTGGCCATTCTGTTATCAGGGTTATGGCAATTTTTTCTGACATGTCACCTACAGCAGAAATTAATGGCTGCCCTTTCACTATGGTTTTTACAGTATCCAAACAAGTTTGGCCTGCTCCTTGATTGTATTCTCTGAGACCTGTTTACCACAAACTTCTGTTAGTAGGGCTATATTTTAACCAGGAGAGACACACTAAGCTGAAACTTGTTTACAGATGCCACCCGGGAGCACAAGGAAGTTAAGTGACTTGTTCAGGGTCACACACTATGCAAGTGGGGGGCTGCAGGATTCAAACCCAAGTCTCCAGGTTTGCAGCTCAGAACCTTAAATCACTGTGTTATACTGCCTCCTATTTTAGCTGTGGCAGAACACAGAACAGTGTGGTATGCAACTATACGTAGTGGAAGAACACAAAATAGTTTCCACATTTCATACCTGTTATTGCAATGCTTTTAGTCCATTTCTCTCCACATGTGGCCCATTTTACAAGCTCAATAACCCACTCCAGGGTGTGCAATTATTGGGGATTAATCAATACCCCATGTGCTTTGAGGACATTCGGCCTGCAACTTCATGCCTCACAATGCACCTGAGGTGTTGATTAATCCCCAATAACCGCAAACCCTGTCGTGGAATATTGCTTACTAAATATCACTTCATACATGACTGATCTTCTTAAATCTTCATATATGTGTGTGTGTGTGTGTAGTCAGTAAGCTTGCTTTGTAAAGCAAACACTCCATTATACAATGACTTTAAAAATACTGCATCCTAATTGGCTGGCTGGCACGATTTATAATGTGTAAATCCTATCATCACCCCATGGGAAGAAGGGCCAGCCAGCCACATCAGAAACCTCTTAAAACAAATCAATCAGACCCCCAAAAACAGTAATAACAACCACCACTGTAGATCCTTGCTAAACCAAGACCCAACAATCATGCTGCAACTATCATTAACTAAAGTAAAATACACTACAAAGAGCACCCAAAATTACTTCATACAACACAAAAACAGTTTCCCTCATAGGTCTGTTTATGGTTGTACCTACCTCATGTAATGGTAAACTGCTTCACCACACATTTCTGAATTGCCGCTTCGGTGGCAGAGTTATTTATGCCTACAGGGCTGTTTTTAAAAGGAGGCAGTCAGAGGGAGCAAATGCAGCAAGAAGCTGTCATTTAGTGAAGCTGCCCCTGCAGTATGGTTCAGAGTAGGGAGACAGTGCGCCAGGCGGCAGGAGCTGCCAGTCAGTGAAGAGGCTCCTGCAGCTAATGTAAAAGCCTGGGTGTGGGTTCAAGGAGGAAAAGCAGTAAAGGATCTGCTATTGTAAGTGAAGTTGATCCATGGCAATTTAGCCTATATGGGAGGGATGTTCCTGGAGTGAGTGAGAGGACGGCAGCAGCAAATGAGGCAGGTGCCACACATCGAAAGCCACACAGCGGCTTAATGGAATGGCCGATGGGACAATGTTAAAATATAAATTAAAAAAGACTTGCAAGATACAGGCAGGGCAGCGTGCTCCCTGAGGGGAAAAAATAAGCAAACCTGTTCCACAAAAAACAAATTGCTTCAATATCTTTCATTTACAACTTGTAATAGAAAAAACAAGATGATTCAATACTCTCATTTCATTAAAAAAGTCTTATGTTTTGTACTTTTGCCTAAAATGCATTCCCTTTTCCAGTTTTGCAACACTTCAAATAATAAACTGCATTAATTTTTGTTGTGTTGCATCAGTTTAAATGTTAAATATCAATAAAACTTTGGAACTATTTTCTTGGGCGGAAGGATTACAAATTAATTTCTCAACACAGATCAATAACTACTTATTCAAACATAAAAACTTCTCTGCCTTACTTTAAAAAAATGTATAATTGCAATATCCCACAAGAGGGTGTGGGTGATTTCAGGATTTATCCACTTATGGTGTGTTTACTCACTTGGCCTGCGGTCTCGTGACCAAACCACACCAAGTGTGGGTAAATGACGGCATCACCCACACCCTGTTATGGTATGTTGCTTAACTCTCTCTCACCCACAAGCAAATTCTACTGGAGTGCTAAGTCCTTCAGGTAATTTATCACTCTTGTGGGGGTATTGGAACTGTGACAGGCTTCAGGGCGAAACATAACATATTCGTTTACTGATCTCTGTCATTTCTTTACTGATCAAATGTTTGAATCCAGCCAAGGTCGAATGGGATGGTGGTTAATGTATATCATAGTGAATATAATATGCTCCATTTTGAATAATCAAATGCTATCTTGTTATTCATATTTTCAGCCTAACTAGGGCTGATGTTATTTGACAGTGTCTGGTAGCACATTCTGGGTTGCTTGCAAAAGCTCTAAATCCAGTTGACGGCTCCCCAGGTGTGAGCCTGACATGCACTGTTGAATAATTCCTGAGTATAGACTCAGCTGTAAGGAGCTATCTTTCTCCTGTTATGAACCCTACCTGTAGCCTTACTGCAGCTATGAAAGCTACATGCATGTGTTAGGAGCAGTGCTATATGGAATCTTGTATTTTGTTCTCAATAGCAGTCTTTGACATAGCAAACTCATTTACTGATCCCTGTTGTTTCTTTACAGCTCAGATGTTTGAATCCAGCCAGGGTCGAATGGGAGGGTGGTTAATGTATGTCATAGTGAATATAATATGCACTGTTTTGCATAGTAAAATGTATAGCTTTTGTTGTTCATATTTTCAACCTAACTAGGGCTGATGTTATTTGACAGTATTCTTGATAGTATATCATATATATTATATAAATTGTAAATCTGCTCTGAATTCCATGAAACCTGCTGCATTGCTCTGTTTTTATTTATTATGTCCTGACATTGTATTTATATTTTAATGTCACTCTGTTGTGCATCTGTTCATATCCATTTTCATGTTCCCCGGGTCGCACCTAGAAATGAGCCCTGGCTCAGTGTACCTTTCCCACTTATTAAAGTTTAAACAAATTAAAAAATTAATAATTAAATATTTTCAACATTCAGGTTGAATTTGTTTTCACTACTGAATTTAGAACTGTAATGCTAGTAAATATGCCTCATAATGAATAAGTAGTTACAGAATCAGTAAAATTAGATGATTTTAACACCGGTTTTCTTTCACTTCTTCTCTGTCCTGTTAATCATTGAGACAGAGTAGACAGAATAGATACAAGCTGTTTTTAATAAAGTTGCTTCCCTCAGATACCATGAAGGATGTAAATACAACTGAAGAATGAATACGGACTTCAGTGGCCCAGCATGAAACGAAGGCAAGAAACAAGCATCAATTGTCAGTGCTGATCATTTGATAAAAATTAACAAAAAAATGGTCTAGCAGTATTTTTTAGTTAATGTAACTATCACTTCATACATGACTGATCTGCTTAAATCTTCATATACGGACGTGTGTGTGTGAGTGTGTGTGTTTGTGTGTGTGTCTCTGTGTGTGCAGTAAGTAAGCCTGCTTTCTAAAGTAACCCCCGCTCTCTCACCCACAAGCACATTCCACTGGAGTGCTGAGTCTTTTGGGTAATTTATCACTCTTATGAGGGTATTGGGACTGTGACAAGCTTCAGGGTTAATCTTTCAACTGCAGTTTTTTTGCCATAGTAATGTAATTTGTGTGAGGCTTGCTACCAAAGCAGAAATGGGTGTTGGCTGCTCTGAACTACTCCCCTGACTGTGCCAGAGTTCATTCAAGGTAGGGAGAAAATATATATGAGCCCTCCTTTCCTGATTACTGCTCTGTCTCCCTGTTTTCCAGTATATGATGGTATCCACAGGGACACTCCTGAGGAGAGGCATGTTTTCAGGTAGGAGAGGATAAGAATACAATGTAACTTAATTCAGACGGGGATGACTATTTATTTTTGGTCAATTCAATTCACTTTATTAACCATGTAAGCACACTGGGCAGAGGCCAGTTTACAGGAACGAACCGGAGCCTCAACAAGTACTATAAGGCTTAGTTGACATAAACAATAAAATACATGAAAACAACTTACAAAGCAAAGTACATTCTTGGAAACATTTACATATAGTTTGTGATTGTAAATAGTTTAAGAAGCCCTTTTTTTTAAGTTAACATGGCTAATAGCATCTGTACAATACTGAGGCAAGGAATTCCAAAGTTTAGAACATTGGACTGAAGGTTCATGGCCTTGTTACTGTCATGGCAGCTATTAAACTGGGTTATGGTGCGAGATGTGGGGCTCAATCACTGGGTCTCAGCCTTCTCAACATGCAAAATGTCCACCCTCAGGAGTCTGTGGTGAGTGTCCCTCCCTGGAAACCATACATGTACAGTATTTCCCTGCAGCACACTAAAATGAATATCAATGGGAAAGCTAATGCTTGGAGCAATAATAATGATTCACAGCAGGTGGAAGAGTACCAGGATAAAGGAAGGTAGGGGTAGGGAAAGATTAGCTTGTTGGACAAGGATATGATAGAAGGCATTCTTAGAATGGCAGAGAAAGGGGAGATACTGTTGATGGGAGATCTGAATATGCCAGATGTTAACTGGAGCACATTTGCTGCAGCCACATCCAAGAGCAGGGCCATTCTTGATGCCCTACAGGTGACAGGCCTCAGACAGCTAGTTTCGTAACCCACTCGTGAGGGAGCAATCTTAGACCTCGACTCTCAAATGGGGCCAGTGAGAGGATCTCGGATCTAGAAGTGGGTTGCCATCTGGGAACAAGTGACCATCAAACAGTGTGCTTCACGTTAAACTCAGCTACAGAGTCAAGCCATACAGTAAAAAAGTGAGGGTACTGGACCTCAGGAGGGCTGACTTTGGCAAGATGGGAGAGTGCCTCAGAAAAGCACTAGCAAACAGGCTAGAAAGAGTGTGGAGCAACAATGGGGAAACATCAAAACTGCCATCACAGAGGCAACAAGCCTTTGTATGAAGCAAATAAACAAATCAAAATGAAAGAAAAAGCTACTATGGTTCTCAAAAGAGGTGGCTGTGAAAGCCAGGAAGAAAAAGATAGCATTCCGGAAGTATAAGGAAACACAGAAGGGGCAGGACAGAGAGCTGTACCAGTTAAGGCAGAAGGAAGCAGAGAGGGAATTCAGAATAGCAAAGGCTCAAACTGAGGAACAAATTGCCAACTCGGTCAAGAACGGGGATAAAACCTTTCATAGGTACATCAGTGAGCATAGAAAGACAAAGGGAGGGATAGTGAGGCTGAATAGAATGAACAGTGGGTGGGCAGAGGGGACAGTGAAAAAGCAGGGATACTGAATCAATATTTCTGCTCAGTATTCACAAAAAAGGAGGGGGAAGTGCCTAATCCAATTAACAGAAGCACTCTTGATAAGGGGGTCAATCCCAGTCCTTTCACAGAAGAAAGGGTTCTGCAAGAACCCCTAAACTGAAGGTGACAAAGCAATGGGTCCTGATGGAATTCACCCAGAATTCTAAAAAGAATTAAGGGGGAACTAGTGAAACCACTGGCTACTCTTTTTAATAAATCATGGGAGGATGGTGTGGTACCCGAGGACTGGAGGAAGGTGGATGTGATTCCCCTTCACAAAAGTGGGACCAACACAGAGGCAGGAAACTACAGACCTATCAGTTTGACCTCTGTAGTAGGGAAAGTGATGGAGTCACTTCTGAAGGAAAGAATAGTTGAGTACCTCGAGACCAGTGGGGCACAGGACCCAAGGCAGCATAGGTTCACAGCGGAAGGTCATGTCTGACGAATCTAATAGATTTCTTTGACTGGGTGACCAAAGTAGTAGACCAGGGAGGGGCTGTGGACATGGTCTACCTAGACTTTAGCAAGGCATTTGACCCAGTCCCACACAAAAGATTAATAGTCAAATTAACCAGCCTGGAGTGGGTCCCAGGTGGTAGCCTGAGTAAAACATTGACTGGACAACAGGACACAGAAGGTAATTGTAAATGGAGTCCACCTGAAGAAAGAGGGTTACTAGTGGGGTACTGCAGGGTTCAGTACTGGGTCCAGTCCTTTTTAATGTCTTTATAAGTGACATTGCAGAGGGACTGGAAGGAAAAGTATGCCTCTTTGCAGATGACACAAAGATCTGCAACAGGGTTGATACACAAGGAGGTGGAAAGGATGAGAAGGGACTTGGCAAGGTTGGAGGAATGGTCAGAAGTATGGCAGCTAGGATTCAATGCAAAGAAGTGCAAAATAATGCACCTGGGAAACAAGAACCCAGGGGAAGAATACACAATGGGGGGGTAACAACAACAAAAAAGGAAAGGGACCTGGGGGTAATCATATCAGATGACCTTAAGGTTAGCAAGCAATGTGAAGGCAAGGAGGGCTGGGGGTACACTGGGATGCATAGGGAGAGGCATCAGCAGCAGAAACAGGAAGTTGTTATCCTCTGTATAGACAGTTGGTGAGACCCCATCTGGAGTACTGCGTCCAGTTCTGGAGACCCCATCTCGCAAAGACATAGACAGGATAGAGGTAGTCCAGAGGAGGCAACTAAAATGGTGTAGGGTCTGCAACAGAAGCCATATGAGGAGAGACTAAAGGAGCTTAATATGTACACCCTTGAGGAAAGAAGGAGAGGGGGAACATGATAGAAACTTTTAAAAGTACCTCAGTGGAATCAACAAAGTCCAAGAGGGTAGCATCTTTCAGAAAAAGAGATGTGCAAGAACAAGGGACACAATTTAAAGATAGAGGGTGGTTCAGGGGCAATGTGAAGAAGTATTATTTCACAGAGAGGGCAGTGGATGCATGGAACAGCCTTCCTGAGGAGGTTGTGGGGTCTAAAACTGTGGGAGAATTCAAGAATGCATGGGACAGACTTAAGGCAATTCTTGTGGGGGGTAGGAAGAAATAGGCTGTTGCTTAACTAGGATCTGCGGCCTATCCTTTAGGTAGGGAAATGGGCAGACTAGATGGGCCAAGCAGTCCTTATCTGCCGTCAAAGTCTATGTTTCTATGTTTTAGAACATGGAATTGTGAACTGAGAACTACCGTTCAAATCCCACAGCAGCTGCTTGTTTAACTTCACAGAGCCCCACTGTATACAGCATGTGAGCCTGCATTTCAATTTGGTTATCCTGGATCCACAAACTGTGTAGGTAATAAGCAACTTAATTCTACCCTTTGTGCCCCTCAATTTCCATCATTTGCTCAAGGCATCAAATTCAAAGGAAATCAGAACGTTCCTGTTACTGAGGGAAATATGAGCTCAGATCAATTCCACCTGCAGCTTTCTTTTTAGTGTTAAGCACTGACAAATGTAATGTACATTATATTTATTTTTCCACTAAGTATTTTGTTTGTTTGTTTGTTTATTCAAGGTAAAACCATTGAGTATAAATCTCATTCACAATGGTGACCTTACACAAATACATTGATACGTACATAAAAAATACACAGTTATAAACACAGTTATACAACTAATGAAAACAATTACAAGACTTCTGTGAAGAGTACAAATACTTTCTCAATTTAAAAATGGAAGGATGCTTACTTTTATGTTGTCTAAATTCTAGTGGAAGACAAGTCCAACATGCTGGTACATACTGACTAAAAAGAAATTGAGAGCACCTAGTTTTTGTTAAGGGGACAACCATTTATTTTATTCCTGATTTCCTCAAAGAGGGTTCAACATTTCTAAAAACTTATTCTTTCCCCTAAAGATGTTGGAATAAGGCCCAGCCCACACTTGTATGCAAAAAGCTGCTTATGGATTTCTCTTCTACTGTGTAAAGATAAGCATAAGTGGCGTAGTTTGGGACAGTTAAGCACTAGTCTTGCTAACCTATTAAATAGAACATCCAGCCTAGATAACCGATCACTCGTTGCACCGTCATGTAAAATATCCCATAATCTAGAAGTGGCAGAATTTACACTTTAATGATAAAATTTAAAGTTCCTGGGCCAAAACAGTTCTTAATTTTTATATAGAAAACCTACCCACTCATTAACGTGTGGGAAATTAGGTTATCTACATGTTTATATCCTGATCCAAATGTATCCAACCAGAACCCCAGATATTTGTAGTGGTCAACTGACTCCAAAATCATTCCCTTACTGTCCAAAATAGTTAAATCTGATTCCCCTTTTAATCTGAAAGATGTCCCAAACAATATGCATTTAGATTTTGAGGAGTTTAACTTTAACTTAGATACAAGAAAAAAAGACTCAAGAAGGTCAAAACTTTCCTGAAGTATTTTTTGAACTTCAAAAACTGTAGAGCCAGATCTCTATAGAATGGTGTCGTCAGTATATAAGTGTTAACGAGAGGCCCCTACATGATTACCAAGATCTTTTAAACAGACCAAAAACAAAAGGGGACCCAGTACAGAGCCCTGGGGTACACCTCTTAAAACCAATGATGAAGCCGATTTAGTGCCATTCACCACAGTTACCTAGCGTCTGTCGATCAGAGAGGAAGTAAACCAATCCATGATCAATCGATTCATCCCGACCTCACACATTCTCTGTAGTAGCAAGTGATAGTCCACCGTGTCAAAGGCCTTGAAGAGATCGACCAGAATAGCCCCAGTTAAATGCTGGGCTTTAATTGCTGTGCTGATCTCATCCAAGACCCCCAACATGGCCATAATTGTCCCATGAAGCTTCTGAAAACCGGATTGATACCAGCTCCAGTCTTCCAAACCTGTCTTCCCAGCCCAGTCACCCAGCTTTTCTGGGGCTTATGTTTGTACTTTGTCATCCTTTCACAGCTCAGGCTGTTGTCTATTCTCCCCCTCCCAACGTTTCCATCCCTATCTGCCTCCCCTCTCACAACCTTCTTCCTCCCCCTATATCTATCCCAGACTCTGTTGAAGCTGTCCTCCATCATTGATGAGATCACCTCTACTGGCAGCACATTCCATTTTGTCACCACCCTCTCTGTGAAAAAATATTTTCTAACCTCCCTCTTAAACATCCCCCAACTTTAGGTTGTGCCCCCTTGTGGTTTTGCTGCAGCTTAGCCTCAAGAGTAGAGATGCAGCAAAGTTTAAATCCACCAGCGAAATTCCCACAAAGTCACCAAATTGGCTCATGAAAAACTTCACCTAAATAGCCTCTCTGTTGCTAAAACTTTGCTGGGTAACTTTGTCTGTTAACTTCAACTTTTTTTAGTAACTTGGAAGGTAATTGTCTTAATCTGGTGCCAAAACTTTGCCGGTTAACTTCGAAGGCAACTTCAACTTTGTTAGTAACTTCGAAGTTAATAAAAAAATATGGCTTGTCACATGATTCACTTACTGCATGTCACATGGGAGACTGCAGGCAGGCAGGAAGTGAATGTTTCTCTTTCATTTTGGCAGTTGGTAGCTCAAGGAAAGTGGAGACAGTCTGATTGACTCAGAGGGGAGCATTTTATATATCTTTAGAGTTTAGAGTTGAATATTTTACACCTTTTTTAGTTCAATCCTTATCTTTCTTTACTGTAGTTTCCAATTTTATAAATGTTGTTAGTGTATACTTCTTTTTTCTGGTGTCTTACTGTCTTTTTCTTTCATTTTCTTTACATTTCTTTTTATGATGGAGGAGGAGCAGCATCAGGACTCGGCTGAGTCCAGACTGAGTGGGGCTGGCGCACCAGTAAGGTGCCCACACCTTAGCAGGCATGTTTTTTCTTTTCAAAAGAGACTGCGGCCCCCCCCCCAGCTCAGGAAGGGAGTTCTGCTGCTGCTGCAGAGTAGCAGCAGCAAGTAAAAGCTCAGCAGCCTGAGCAGCAGCAGCAGCAGGAGCAGGAACAATAGTAGCAGCAGCAGCAACAGCAGGAGCAGGAACAATAGTAGCAGCAGCAGACAGCAGCAGGAGCAGGAACAATAGGCAGCAGCAGCAGCAGGAGCAGGAACAATAGTAGCAGCAGCAGCAACAGCAGGAGCAGGAACAATAGTAGCAGCAGCAGCAGCAGCAGGAGCAGGAACAATAGTAGCAGCAGCAGCAGCAGCAGGAGCAGGAACAATAGTAGCAGCAGCAGCAGCAGCAGGAGCAGGAACAATAGTAGCAGCAGCAGCAGCAGGAGCAGGAACAATAGTAGCAGCAGCAGCAGCAGGAGCAGGAACAATAGCAGCAGCAGCAGCAGGAGCAGGAACAATAGTAGCAGCAGCAGCAGCAGCAGCAGGAGCAGGAACAATAGCAGCAGCAGCAGCAGCAGGAGCAGGAACAATAGTAGCAGCAGCAGCAGCAGCAGGAGCAGGAACAATAGCAGCAGCAGCAACAGCAGGAGCAGGAGCAGGAACAATAGTAGCAGCAGCAGCAGGAGCAGGAACAATAGCAGCAGCAGCAACAGCAGGAGCAGGAACAATAGCAGCAGCAGCAGCAGGAGCAGGAACAATAGCAGCAGCAGCAGCAGCAGGAGCAGGAACAATAGTAGTAGCAGCAGCAGCAGAGGCCACAAGTTCCTCTCCCCAGCAAGAGCCTGCCACCTGCTCTTCTGGTGCACCCCCAGTCCCACAGCACTCTGTGGTGTGGGGATTTTTTTGACATGCACCCTGCAGATGAGACAGTAGCCATCTTCAAGGTGTGTGGGCTGTGTGTGAGGTGGGGTAAAAAAGGGAGCTATCTTGGGACCGGCGGCTAGAGGACACACCTCCTCATCGATTGGAGGGCAAGGAGCATGATGTGGCTGCATCATGTGATGGTGGTGGTGGTGATGGCCCTGGGGAAAATGTGGAGCAGCATGAGGTCAGCATGGCAGGCAAAGGATGGACTGCAGCAGTACTCCTCCTGTACCTCACAGACAGTACCGCTGTTATGGCAATGACAGTAATGATGACCCCATGATGTTGTTTCTAAATGTAGCCAATCCTGTATTAGCCAGTTTTTACATGTTACCAAAGATTCATAAGAATTTGTGGGACCCCCCTGGATGACCCATTGTGGCAGGTATAGGCTCATTATTAGAACCACTATCCAAATACGTGATTTCCACATAAAAATTACGTGACAGCTTTGCCATCATTTATTAGGGACACAGGTCAATTTCTGAGATTTTAAATGATATGCAGATAGAACCTGAATGGTACCTGGTGTCCATGGATATAGCGTCTCTATATACAGAACATACCCCATGATGGTGGTCTTAGTGCATTGGACTATTACTGGTCTTTAGATGCACAATTGACCCATGGTAAAAATAATTTTCTCTTGGAATGTGCTGAACATGTCTTGAGAAAAAACTGTTTTATTTTCAGGATACTTTCTATTTGCAAATTAAAGGAACAGGAATGGGTACAACTTTTGCACCCAATTATGCTAATCTTTATCTGGGTCAATGGGAAAAGTACACTGTCTATGATAGACAAACTAACCCATTTATGATAACATCGACATTTGGTGCGTTATATTGATGATATCTTTATGGTGTGGCGTGGCACTCTTGATGAACTTCAAAGTTCTGTTAGATACTTAGAAGACAGTAATGAGAACTTGAAATTCTCAGTACAACAGGATCTCCACTCACTTTCTCTTTTGGATGTCAGTGTTTTAAGGAAGAGAATGGTAGCCTTAGCACTAGACCATATGAAAAGAAACAGATAGGGATTCATTATTGCTAACATAGAGTTGCCACCACGCCATCTGGTATCTAATATACCTAAGACACAAATGTTAAGGGTAAGACGGAATTGTAGTAATGATTTGGACTTCTTTACCTATGGTATGGACTTATGTGACAGATTTTTGGAGAGGGGTTACCCGTATGGTGTTGTACAAGAAACTTTTAGAGAAGTGTTGTACAGAGAGATTTGACTTTTAAAGCCCAGGATCAAACAACAGAGAGACACAGAACCAATTTTGTTACCACTTACACTAGACATTCAAAAGCAATTGAGGATATTATTCACACCGATTGAAATATCTTGTTAGGCGATCCATCTTTGACAGAGGTTACTCAGTATAAGCCAAGAATGTTTTATCAGAGAGGCCCCAATTTACAGGACAGATTAGTCCATAGTTATATTGGACCATCTGGTGTAAGTGGTGATAAAAATCGTCTCCCTCTTACTAATGGGATGCACAGTTGTGAAAATTGAAAATGTTGTAGGTCTGTGCTTAAGTGTAGTACCTTCACCAGCTGCAATAGCATCAAAACCTATGAAATTAGGGATTTTATCACTTGCAGTACTCCGAATGCAGTCTATTTGGCTACATGTCAAAGTGGTGCTTTTTATGTAGGCAAAACCACAAGAGCACTGAAGGTACGAATGGGTGAACATCTAAGATCTATTGCTAATAAAGATTCCAGAAGTGCACTTGCCATTCATTGTGACAAAAACAGTATAAAACATTTGGAACATGTTTTCCAGTTCTGTGGCATAGAGGTTGTGAAATTGGGCCCTTGTGGGGGAGACTTAGATGCAAAATTGAAATACAGAGAATCTTTTTGGATTTACACTCTGGGGGCCCTTACAGGCCTGAGTTTGAATGATAAGATTGAATTGTTAACCTGCATACAGACAAGATAACCCTATATCTACATATATATTTTCCCCTCTTTCCACCTTCCTTCTTCCCCCTCCCCGTCCTCTACAAATTCTCCTTGGTTTTCTTAAATTGAGACTTAAATACTAGGCCTTTTCTTCCTTTTTTGATAGTTACTTTCATTTCTTTCTTGGCTTATGGTTATGAACTTTATCTCAATATAGTCTCAAGTATATGTTTTGACTTACCATAATATTTGTTTTTTACAGATAAAGCAGATGAGTAATAATCCCATGACATGGAACATATCTGTGCATCCCGGTGGCTGGGAGCTGTTCCTCTGTCTAGTATTGTATTTTTGGATTTCATTACATTCTTGTTATAATGTAGATACCACTAAAGCTGCTGTATTTTAATTATAAGTCTGTCCTTATAGATAGAGAAGTTTACTCTATTCGGCCTATCTCATTATTGGCTGTTTTCAAAGTTGGGTGTATGCCTTTACATCATTTGCTATACTTATTTATACACACATATAAAAATTCTGCTGATGATTATGTGTTTAAAAGAATGTGGTTGGCATAATTCTATAGATGTGTTGGCAATCACTACCATGATGTGTGTCGCTTTAAATTTACTCTATTTATACATGTATGTTTTTACAAGGTACCACCCCCTGATGACGTGCAGTTAGCATGAAACCGGTCGGGAGTTTCTTGCACTATTGAGTTCATGGCTTATTGTGGCATCTGCTTTACTTAAATAAATTATGCCCGTTTTGTATGCCTAGCTGAGGAGTGCTAAGTTTTGTTTGTTCTTCTTAAAAGGGAATTCAGGAATGTCTGTACCTTAGTAATCTGCATTACCAGTGTGTGTAGCCCTATGGGGTCCATCTTTGCTTTATGATTATTCCTACTCTGTTACATGAATAAAAGCCACATTCTAGAATCTCAACCTGGTTTGGACAGTGATATTATTGCTTCCTTGTGTCTGGAGTTACTTGGGTGCTCCTGTCTCAAAGTACAAACCTAAAGCCCTGAGCAAATGTTTTCTCCCAGGGACCCGGGTTGTTGGCCATGGCAATTGGTCCCTACCAGGTGTGTGCCAGGCAGTTGCCACACTTGGTTGTCTGTTTTGTATAACAGTCTAGTCCACCCTGTATCAGGTGGCTTTGGTGGGTTTTTTTAACACTTCTTTGCAAATGTAAACCCCCAATCCTCTCTTTACCCTTAGACATTTTGGGGAGAGGAAATGCCCTACTAGTTAAACAAGGGGACTGGTGGGGGCTCATCCGACGATGTGTTTTGAATTTGGAGAAAACAAAAGATAGTTTGCTTAGGCTATAGCTAGCATTTTTTCTGTCTGGCGGTTGGTAGCCCAACAGTGGAAGCTTTGTGTAAAAGGATCTGCCTAGGATAGTGCCATCTGTATGTGCCGCTGTGTTCCTGCAGTTCATTTGCTGCTGTGTGTTGTGCCATCATTTACCAAGGGACTGTAAAGCCAAAATGTGTATGCCCTTGTCCTGCATCAAGCAGAGCATTTACAAAACTTTAAATCTCAAGTTTTCTGTGACAAAAAGTACTGTGGACTTTAGGAAACAAACAATTGTGCCCTGAAAGTTTCATATGCTTATTGTGTGAAATGGGGAGTCCCTAAAGAAATAGCCAGGTTCTGAGCAAAGAAATGGTCAAAAACAGTGCTCCCACCATGAAATTTCAGCTGAGGAAAACAAAAGTTCAGTTTGCAGTTTAAATTTTGCCCTGCTCAATGACCACGGAGAGAGAGAGAGAGAGAGAGAGAGAGACCCATTTGCATGGCATCAAGTGACTGAGTGCGACTGCATACAGTCCCATCCCCTAGCCAGCTTCAGAGTGCAGCCCAGTGTGAGACAGAGAGAGAGAGAGAGCAAGTAGTGTGCAAGCTGGTTAGCCAGGAGAAAGCATCGAGTGGACAGTAAACATTCTAATTCTATAAATAAAGACTTTTTCTGATAAAGTTCAGGCTCAACCTGGTATCTGACCGACTGGGAAGAAAGTGTGGCATTTGTAGTAATGATCAGTGGGATTGCCAGCCCGTTTCACCCCAGAGGCCTTCCAGGATTGGCTTTAGGCCTAAATTTTCCACCGGAGCAAGCCAGGTACTGATACAATGAGTACCATTCAGCAAAACTGAGCTCAAGCTGTGTTGTGATTTTAACAAAGCAAGCTGGATCTGTGTGTAAACAGTGTGATTGTTTTTGCAAAGAAGGACTGTAAAGTGAAATCAAAACAAACAAGAATTCTAAGCAAAAGACTGTGAGCATGTATTATGGATTCAGCAACAGTGTAATTTTCTGAGCTAGTAGAGACTGTAAGTTGTATGAGAGGCTGCAACGAACAGGCAATCCTGTTCGTAGAAATACTGTGCCTTTTAGTGACTTTAAGCAAGTAAAATTGATAGAAAGTTAATCGTAAAGTCCAGAAATCATATGAATGTGCTGAGAAATGTGAAAGCAGTACAATCGTTACAGTCTAAGCAAATTATCAGTAGCAGAAAGTCAAATGCGCAGTTGCTTGAGTCAGAAACAGATTTGTTGATGCATCAAGAGTGCTGCCTCCGCCATTACAGAGTGGGGCAGTAATATAAACAGAGCAGCAGGGGGCCATTTTAAGAGACTGTTCCAAGTATCGTGAACTATGTAGTAACAATGAACTTGAATGTGTTTATTTACAGACATGGCTTCAGGACCATCCCGCTACCCAGATCATGCCCAAACTATGATAGCTGAGGAGGTTGCCAAGCTAAAAGAAATAGAGCAATGTTTCTACGGTGACAGTTTGTCTTCTTATGTTGCAATTCCCAGCTACCCTGTGAGAGTACACCTAATGTGCCTCAAGGCTGGAAGGGACGTTTTCTTAATTCCTCACTGTTCGGGTTGCTTAGTGAAGTATGATCTGTCCAAAGCACCTAGAATCAGTTTGGCTCCCACCTGGGCAAAAGTACAAAATCCTGCACGTAGCAGCACACAGCACTAGGTTGATCCTGTTGGGGGAGGCCCAGCAGAGTGTGGCCCAAAGGAAGAGAGTGTAGATTTACTAATAGGGCAGATTCCTCGTGATGTTTCCATGCCTGTGTCGCAAATGGACAGTGCAGAGGGAGGATCCATGGACCCATGGAGAGGGGGTCTTAGTCCTAGCCTAGTTGGGGAGGACGAAGTTCGAGAAACTTTAGAATGATAGGTGTCTACCTCTGCACCCAGCAAAGAGTGAACTGTCTCAGGAGTGGAGACAACTGCTCACTCCTGGGCCCAGGTTTTAAGTGAGGAATAGGAGGAGAAACATATGTATCTTTCTGTTGAAGGTCCCAGTGAGTGGCCTCAAGCTCTTGCCTTGGAGGAACCAGAGAAAGAAGTTGGTGACTCCACTGCCCTGCCTACAGATATGGTTGGGGATAAGTTTTTCCATGCTTTAAGTATGCAGCACTGTTTGAACCAGGACTGGCCACCCCCAAGCCATGCCAGTAGATGTGTATTGGAGAAGAGTAGTAAGAAGGAGAGACTGGTTCATAGGAGGGCAAATGCCATATATGGAATGTCCATTCCTCAGACAGTCTGGGAGGAGATTGAGCAAAACAGGAAAACCTGGTTACTGGAGGAAGCAAGCAAGAATCTGCATCCAGGTGCGACCCCTTGTGTCAGAAACAGAGTTATAAATGATAGACTAAAGTTTTGAAATTGGACAGGACATTGTTCATGGACACTATACGATATATAGACAAAGCAGGAAATGAGACTTTCTATAACAACAATTATGAACGCCCAGATGGGGTCATAGTTCTTGCACCTGACCAAGTGGTACTGCCCTTAATGGTTGCCACTCCTGTGAATATGCCCATGCCTACCCTGAGGGAGCAGAGCAGAGCAGTGGTAGTGAAGTGTTTGCCATCCAGCAGTTGCTGTACCCATGTGTTCCACCAGACTGGTGTTCCAGGATTCAAGGTGTGTCCAAGATTCATCAGACCTGCAGTGTGTCTTTCCAGTTTCCTCTCCCAGACCTCAGATGACATCAACCCAGATGTTAGTTCCTGTTCCATGGTTCAATTTCCGAGATTACAACAGCCCAGCTGTTTCCTGATTCATCGCCTGGGATGCGGATGACATCTACCCAGCTGTTGGTTCCTGTTCCATGGTTTTGTTTCTGAGATGACATCGACCCAGCAGTTTCTTGTTTCATTATCTGTTTTCCAGAAGATATCGACCCAGCTGTATCCGAACTATGCTGCCAGGGAGGGAGAGTCTTCAGCTGGAGAAGTAAGTGATTCCATTTGTTTGTTCTACAAGGGACTGGTAAGTCCAATACTTTTTTACTATTTTCTAGCTTACTCTACATTACACATCCAACACCAGGCAGCCTACAAACTGTTAATTTGTCCACAAAGACTCTCCCCTTTGGGACTATAGGCTCCAAGAACTGTGCTTCAGTGGGCTCCGGCCCAGGAGAGACTCTTTAATGGACCTTGTCTTTGGGCACAATTGCCTGTCATTAGTTGGGACTTTTATTTTATTTTTATTTTATTTAAACAGCAGTTTGGAAAACCTTTGAGCCATAGGCTCATTTACAAAAGTACCTTGTCACAGTAAGACAAACCAAAATACACAGTATAGCAGTACAACACATAAGTATAACAGTAAAATTAAGACATAGATACAAACAAGCTGGTACAGGTAGGATGGATGCAAACAATACCGAGGTTATGTCATCCTTAGCAGCTTAAGTAGTAAGCTTTGTCATAAGTATTGAGTCTGGCTTTGACTGAGTAGCAGTTACATCGGGTGTTAATAAGGTGGTTACGTGAGGAAGTTTGAAACCGATATAGTTGGAGCTTGGAGATGGAGGGGCAGTGTGTTGAACCAGGAGGGGCCCTAAAGCTGAAGGCTCTTTGGCCGTGAGGTCCTAGCTCTGGGATAACAAGAGGTTTTCCCAGAGGTCTGAGTATGAACTAGTGGGACAGAGGTGGGCGTGTTGGTGGTGGTCAATCAGTGGTGGGGAAAGCCCAGGAGGGTCTTTTTGTAAGGGTACAGGTAAGATATTTGAGGCGCCTGTCCGAGATCAAGTACCAGCGCTTTAGCATACAGTAACAGGTGTGTGTCATCCTAGGTGCTCCAGTAATTAACCTGCAGGCCTTATTCAGGTAGTGTGAATTTTATGGGTGCAGTCTGATCAGCAGCACCATACACCGGTCAGTCCATAGTCCACTAGGGACAGGATAGAGGAGGTGACTGCAGTCGAAGAGCCTCGGGGGGGGGAGGCAGTGTTTATACCGATGTAAGATGCTTGTCGGATATTAGTGGCAGTGGCTAGGGCAGTGATGTGTCCATGGAAGGAGAGGGAGGGTCAAATGGATCCCTAGGTATTTATAGGAGCAAACTTGTTCGAGTGGGAATGAGGACCCAGAGTGAATGAGGAGTTTGAAGTTGCAGGACTTGTTTTGGGATGAGAAGAACATGGTTTTGTTTTTAAGATTTATCACCAATCTATATTTCTTTGAACCAGCCCTCGGCTTCAGTGAAGGACTTCTGCAGCGAGTCCTGGAGGGCATTAGGGTTATGACTTGAGGCAAAGATGACTGCATCCTCAGCATACAATAGAATGTTCCTCGAGCAAGAGCGTGGAAGGGTGTTAAGGTAAAGGGAGAATAGTAAGGGGCCTAGAATGGAGGCCTGGGGAAACCAGAAAAGATGGGACAGATGTGCTGAGTAGGTCCCATTAATTTTTACATGCTGTGAGCGGTCAGACAGATAACTGGTGCACCAGGAGATAGGCCCAGCAGCAAAACCAGAGAGACTAAGGGCATCAAGAAGGAGGGGTGGGAGACAGTGTCAAAGCTTTGAGGAGGTCAATGAAGACAGCACCAGCCAGAGAACCAGTGTCTAAGGAGGAGGCGTGGAGAAAGTTGGAGAACTCTAGAAGGGCTGTGTTGGTACTGTGTCTTGCGGGAAGCCATGCTGCTCAGGACAAAGGACATTGTAGGTGGAGAGGTAGTCAGAGATTTGAGAGGCTACCACTTTTTCCAAGGCCTTGGAGAGAAGAGAGAGAATGGAGATCGGTCGATGGTTTCCAGCCATAGTCCTATCACCACCTTTAAAGATAGGGGTGACAGTGGTGACTTTCCAGGCAGTTGGAACCTTCCCAGGCAAAGAGAGTGGTTGATGAGGCGATGTGATCGGGGGTAAGGACTGTGTCTAAGACCAGCCCGTGGGATACACTCGGATCGAGGGTGTCACTGCCTGTACTATTACTCTTGAGGGGCAGTGACAAGGTGTGGCCTAAGTTCTTGGGCAGAAGCACTGAAGTAGAGGAGGAAAATAAGAAGGTGAGAAAGATTTATGGCAGGTGCTGGGGAGGGAGGTCAAAAAATTTGTAGGGAGGATAGGGGCTAAGGTCAGTGAATGAGGTATTGAGGGTGGTTGGCTATGAGGGCTGGGTCTGAGGAGATCACACCATTAATGTTGATCTGGGTGGGTGGGGTAGTGCACTCCCATTTAACTGTTTAATGTTATGTCGTAGGCTGGGATTCCCATGAGGCAGTGAGTGAGGACCGGATAGTGCTCAGACTTGGCCTTTCTGATGGCCCAGTGCACTTGTTTCGGGCAGCATATAACGCCTGTCATTGGGCCAGCCAATCTCAATGTGCATTGTGCCAGGTTGTCCCTATGTTTGAGCTGGTGGATCGTGCTGGGGTAACCCAGGGGCATTCTTCCTTTTAGAACGCGGGTCAACACTGGGGCAAAAGATATCACAGGCATTATTTAAAGTTTGGGTAAAGAAGGAGAGAGCTGTGTCAATGTCCAGGAGTTGCCTGTATAGGAGACCAGATCAATTTGGGACAGAAGTTCCTGAGTTTATCAGTCCACCAGGTATTAGACGCCTACGGCATGTGGACTGTGCTATGGGTTTGGGGACTGAGGTTGACCAGTGGAATAGAAATGGGGGTGATCGCTGATGAGAGTCTGGGAGGACTTGTACTTTGTGGGATCCAATTAGGGCGGTTGGTGAGTACCACATCAAGCAGGGTATGGAGCCTCTCTTGGGGTTAGTCCTGGTAGGGTGGGTAACTAGTTTGTTAGGTCTATTGCAGAAAAGGAGTCTGGGTAGAGGAGAAGGAGGGGCTGAGCCAGTTGACATTTAAGTCACCCACCAGAATTTGACTCAGCTGGAAGGAGGTAGAGGGTAAGGTATTCTGTAAGAGGTAATGGCCTGCATTTGGTCCCTGGGGCATGTATGCAGTAGTCAGATAAAGGGGTCCTTTAAAGGGTCAGGGGTTAGTTTCTGCGTGCGCTTGCGCGGGCCCTGGAGTCAAGGATGGGAGTGGGCAGGGCTAGTGCAGGGAGAGATTCCTTGACATAAAATAGCTCAGCGCGCCTGCCTCCCAACACGGTCGGACTGGAAAAGGGTGAAACCAGGAAGGAGACTCAGGAGTCAGGGGAGGATTTTGATAGCCGTCTCAACCTGGGTGATGACATGTAGGAGTTAATTGTGACCAGGCATTGTAGTGAGTCAAACTTTTTAGGAGGCTGCAGATATTCATGGAGACCATGCATGGGCCTGTGTAGCGAGTTGGGGAGCTCCTGGGAACCGGGCCAGGTTTGGATGAATGTTCCTGACAGAGTAGTAGCATGACTCACACCCTGGCTGGGAGATGGTGAGAGGTTTTCCCATTGATTGACATGAGGAGGGAGGGAGGGGGGGAGGCTAAGGGAGCAGGGGTGTGCAGGGAGGTACAGGAGGGGAAAGCAAGAATAAGAAGACACCCAGATGTGCCTGAGGTGAAGAGAAAGCTAGGGGAGGGCAGGGGGGAGAGGGACACACAGAGGTCCCAAGGGGCAGGAGAGGAGGTTCAGGAGCAAGGAGGGAGGTGCAGGGCACAGTGTGGACTAGCAGATGGGTAAGGGTAAGCACTGGGAGTGGGGATAGGCACAGGCAGAATGTGTGAGGCAGGGGCCAATACATTGTGGTGAGCAAGATCCCAGGGAAGTAGTGCTGTACAGGGGTGAGAGAGTGAGGGAGCATAGTCCTCTAGTGGCCAGTAGTATAACCTGCAAATGGGAAAGGGAGATAGGTTCTGGGCAACAGGACGGATATCACCGGATGGATGTCACGGGTGGATCTCTAAATTGACAGCCGCTCCTGGGTGGGAGGGTGGTTGTGGCGGGCAGACGGTGCAAGCGCTCGTCAGGCTAGCACCCTCTGCATGTCCAGACGAAGAGAAGAGGCTCTCTTAACCCCGAAAAGTTATCAGGCTGGAGATTTGCTTCTTCAGCTACTCAGGTGAGCTGCTTGTGCTTCAGTTGCTTGATTGTCCCGAGCCCCTAGCTTTTTGGGGAGCTGCCTATGTTGTGAGAAACAAAGCTTCTACGCTATGTAGCGGGAGAATGTGTTGTGACTTTCATACAAAGGAGCTCCACTCTAAGCAAACAGGGCTATTCTGCAAAATGAGGTCACACTAGGATCTAGCTAACCTCAATGCCTTCAGTAACAAGCACAATTAGCTCAATACCTCACCATATTAAACAAGTCTGGATCTATATTAGCTGTTTGGTATATCTGGCTTTAAGATGAAATCAGCAATTAGCCCCAATACCACCATATTAAACAAGTCTGATCTATATTAGCTGCTTGGTATATCTGGCTTTAAGATGAAATCATCAAGGCAACTCTAGAAAAGCCAGTGAGTCCCTAGCTTTACACTTCAGCAATTAGTAGCACAAAGAGAATCAAATAACTTAAGCCCACCCAGTGGTGAACAGGAACAAAGTTCATAAAATATAAGTGTTCATCAGGTAGCACCCCTCTGCAGGCGTCCAGACGAAGAGAAGAGGCTCTCTTTTAGGGCATTCCGTCCCCCAAAAGGTGTATCGTACATAATGTTAGAGATTTTCTACTGTTTTTTACTTTTCTAACTTTTCTATAAAATATTTTTGGGACTCTCCAGTGTTTTGATGGAAGGGGATATGGTACTGTGTCAGTGCAGATTTGGGGTGTTTGTTTGTCTTTTCTCTTTCAGGTGTTCTGACTTAAGAAAAGAAGAGAAGAAGACAAGAAGAGGATTGAGGGACTCATCAGAGTCTCTCTCTGTGCTTTAAAGCATTTTTAGAGTATTGTGTGTAGTTGTTGAACCTTTTCTTCCACAGGTGTATTTGTGGGGAGTGTGAGTGTAATGCTCATAGTGTTAGTACCCTGTAGTGTTTTTGAATGTAGGATGCCCTGTGTTGGGGAGGTTCTGTGGTAGGTTTTGGATAGATAGATTTTCCTAGAGGGTAGGGGAGGGCTGGTGTGTGGTCCTGACTGGCTGGAGGGTCCACAGTTCTGGTCTGTTAGGGCATGCTCTGACAGTTTCTGGAGCCACTGGTTCTCCATAGTAAGACTGATAGTGTAGGGGCTGATGCTTCAGTCAATGGCTTCTGTGCTGTTAGTGTTGTCTGCCTGTGCCTGGCACATGGTATGGGAGAAGGGTGGCCACCTTCCCATAGTCAATACATAGGGTAGGATGGTCTTGTGCTGGGTACAGTAAAGACTGAGGGACAGTCATTTTCCTGGCTAAGGGTGGGTGTAACCCCCTGTTCCTAGAGGTTACTAGAATCCCATTGAATCTATGATAGGTGTGGAAGGCAGCTAATGAAATACCAGTTAAATGGTTTCCACTCTATCACTCTGTTCTCTGCCTCAGCTGAGCCATGGAGCGATGATGTCATTTAGAACTGTTGTAGTAGCATAGGCTAGTACTGGACCAGCAGCTGCTAGGGAGTTAGTTGGGAATGTCTGGGAGCTCAGCGCTGTGTTCAGGAGGATGTCAGAGAGCTACCTGTTTTCTCTTTTAGTTTTCACCCTAGTGTATGACAAATGTTCCAGCTTTTCAAGTGGTGGAGATCTGGGGCATAGTTTTTCTCTCATGCCCATCCCAGGAGGATGGGGTGGACTCCAGGATTCAAGGGCAATCCTCTGTCCTTTCTTGGACTTTTGAAGCTGCCTTGGGACAACTGCTCAGGAGTACCTTGTTTTTCTGTGTAAACCCACTAGTATCTGCAGTTCCTGTATGGTGATTTCTCTGACAAAGGGATCCTGTCACCTGAGATTTTTCTGTTAAAGGTGCTGCCTACATTTAGAATCCATTATGTGACTGTCCATGTACAGAACTTTAAATTCTGCACCCCTGTGGTGGTGGTGTGTATGTTAAGTGTGATATACATTTTAGACAAATTTACTACAGTTTTCTCAGTTGTTTCGTGTTTATTAACCAGATGAATGGCCAAGTATAGCATGGAAACAAAAGGTGGGAGACCCATGACCATCTGAGTAACCAGTTTACTCCTCTATGGGTCCAGGGGACCTATTTCTTTCTGTCAGTGCATGCACAATGCCTGAGGAAAGTGTTTTACCCATGTATGTGGGTTTGTTTCTTCCAGTTTATGCCAGTTTAGTGGGTTCTGAAAGTCCTGCCCAGTATGTGCTCTTCACTGTGTTCATAAAGCCACATTAATTCCTGTGTAATATGGAAACAGTACCAGTACCTGGCCGGATGTGCCAATTTTCAGTAGGAACCAGTGTGTTCACCAGTGTGTGTTTTCTTCATCATGCTAAATGGGACCAGGAATGTCTGTACCTCAGTAACTGCATTACCAGTGTGTGTAGCCCTATGGGGTCCATCTGCTTAGGATTATTCCTCTCTGTTACGTGAATAAAAGTCATGCTCTTGAATCCCAGCCTTATTTGACAGTAATAATATTGCTTCCTTGTGTCTGGAGTTACTCTGGTGCCCCTGTCCAAAGTGCAAACCTAAGATAGCCCTGAGTGTGTTTTTCCTTGGGACCTGTTGTTGGCTGTGGTAATTGGTCCTTACTAGGTGTTACAGTTGGTCAGGCCTGTTTTATAATATCTAGTCCATATGGTGGTTTTGATGGTTTTTTAAAACTTCAGAATGTAAACCCCACCTTTTTACCTAGACATTTTGAGAGGAAAAGCCCTACCAGTTAAACAAGGGGGCTGGTGGGGTTACATGAAGTTGTGTACCAGACATAAATTGCTTCCCTTCACTGAAATACTGTTCCTGCACACACCTGAGAAGGTGGTGCTAAGCATATGTGAAGTTTGCAAGAGAACCTAAACATATTTATCATACTAAGCACTTTTGGGCCTGCCAACTCAAGTTTCTTTCAGTCAAACACTGTTGCCGCACACACCTGAGAAGGCGATGCAAAGCATATGTAAGGCTTGCAAGAGAACTTAAACATATTTATCATACTAAGCATTTTTGGGCCTGCCACCCCCACCTCCACCAGCACCAGCACTTTGCCAGAAATGTGACGTTGTGTCCCCAGAGAGAAAATGCATCCTTTTAATCAAATACTGTTGCTGCACACACCTGAGAAGTCAATGCAAAGTATATGTGAAGCTTGCAAGAGAACCTAAACATATTTATTGTACAAAGCATTTTTGGGCTTGCTATGTCACTACCACCAAAACTTTGCCAGAAATGTCAAGTTGTGTCCCCAGAGAGAAAATTCATCCTTTCAGTCAAATACTGTTGCTGCACACACCTGAGAAAGAGGGGCAAAGCATATGTAAAGCTTGTGAGAAAACCTAAACATATTTATCATACTAAGCATTTTGGGGCCAGCGACACCAGTTTCTTTCAGTCAAATACTATTTCTGCACACAGCAGAGAAGGTGGTGCAAAGCATATGTGAAGTTGCAAGAGAACTTAAACATATCTATCGTACTAAGCATTTTTGAGCCTGTCACCCCACCACCACCAGCACTTTGCCAGAAATGTGAAGTTGTGTCCCCAGACGCTCCTTTTAGTGAAACACTACTACGGCATGGAGAGGGTGCTTTGATGCTGCTGCTGCTTTCTGCTGTTGTTCTAATGTCACAGAAATGGCTTCTTGCTCGTTGTGGTCCTGGATTCATGATGGCACATAGGCGTACTGTAAGTACCTTTGTTTTCTTTTCATTGTAATGGAGGGGCTGTTGCTGCTGTTCAAAGTCAAATATATTTGTGAATCTCTTTCATTGATTTTCAGTTATTTGAGCATATGACATTATACTGCTGAACAGCTACAGCATAGATGCTGTAGTCTGACTCATGCCCAACATTGGCCAACCATGAAGGTAAGTATTTTTTTTGTTTGTGGGGGGGGATTGCTCACTGGGGATTCATGATGGCACACAGACAGTGTACAGGTAAGTACCTTTGTTTTGTTTTCATTGCATGGGGGGGTTATTGCTACTGTTCGAAGTCTAATATATTCATACTCTTTCATTGATTTTCAGTTATTTGTGCAGAATACAGATAGAAGACATCATACTGAGGACAGCTACAACATAGATGCTGTTGTCTGACTCTATATACAACATTGGCCAAGCACAAGGTAAGTATTTTGATTTTTGGGGGTGGGGACTTTTCTCTACAATAATTGATAAATTAATTTCATTTCTTAATCACTGACTCTTCTGTTCTTCTTTATCCTTACAGGTATTCCTTGTGCCTCAATTTGTTGCAATGATGTGCTTGATTCACCAAGCAAATGATGTCAGTCCACAGAGAGCACCTGGAAGCAAGAAAGGATTTTGTGAATGAAAGTCATGGAAAGAAAAGAAAAGGAAAGGAACAGAAAGGAAAGCAAAAGAAAGGAGAGGAAATTAAAGCAAAGTAAAAGAAAACATTGAATCACAACGATACTTACTATCTGAGTACTACCGCAGGCTGTGCAATTCTGTTTTGGTGTCTGTGTTTTGTAGTAGAACCAGCAAAACCTGCATGAAAAAGATATTGCAGAAAAATATTTTAATGCTGCAATGATTCTTATCATGAACTGATTTTCTGTCTCTAGTAGGTTTATAGAAGGGCTGCAGTGTCTGAAAAACAGTGCAGGTGTCTACCAACAGCAGACGAAGAAAGTCCTTAATGCAGTGTGGTTCCACATGATGATGTCTTGCAGATGTTAGTCAGTGGCCTGATGGAGGAGGAGAGGGATCAAGATGAATCTGTTTATCACATTGGTGGCGCTTCTGTTTATCACATTGTTGGCAATGAATCATCACTACGGTGGTGGAAGTGGTTGGAGGGCAAGGAGCATGATGTGGCTGCATCATGTGATGGTGGTGGTGGTGATGGCCCTGGGGAAAATGTGGAGCAGCATGAGGTCAGCATGGCAGGCAAAGGATGGACTGCAGCAGTACTCCTCCTGTACCTCACAGACAGTACCGCTGTTATGGCAATGACAGTAATGATGACCCCATGATGTTGTTTCTAAATGTAGCCAATCCTGTATTAGCCAGTTTTTACATGTTACCAAAGATTCATAAGAATTTGTGGGACCCCCCTGGATGACCCATTGTGGCAGGTATAGGCTCATTATTAGAACCACTATCCAAATACGTGGATTTCCACATAAAAAATTACGTGACAGCTTTGCCATCATTTATTAGGGACACAGGTCAATTTCTGGAGATTTTAAATGATATGCAGATAGAACCTGAATGGTACCTGGTGTCCATGGATATAGCGTCTCTATATACGAACATACCCCATGATGGTGGTCTTAGTGCATTGGACTATTACTGGTCTTTAGATGCACAATTGACCCATGGTAAAAATAATTTTCTCTTGGAATGTGCTGAACATGTCTTGAGAAAAAACTGTTTTATTTTTCAGGATACTTTCTATTTGCAAATTAAAGGAACAGGAATGGGTACAACTTTTGCACCCAATTATGCTAATCTTTATCTGGGTCAATGGGAAAAGTACACTGTCTATGATAGACAAACTAACCCATTTTATGATAACATCGACATTTGGTGCCGTTATATTGATGATATCTTTATGGTGTGGCGTGGCACTCTTGATGAACTTCAAAGTTCTGTTAGATACTTAGAAGACAGTAATGAGAACTTGAAATTCTCAGTACAACAGGATCTCCACTCACTTTCTCTTTTGGATGTCAGTGTTTTTAAGGAAGAGAATGGTAGCCTTAGCACTAGACCATATAGAAAAGAAACAGATAGGGATTCATTATTGCTAACATAGAGTTGCCACCCACGCCATCTGGTATCTAATATACCTAAGACACAAATGTTAAGGGTAAGACGGAATTGTAGTAATGATTTGGACTTCTTTACCTATGGTATGGACTTATGTGACAGATTTTTGGAGAGGGGTTACCCGTATGGTGTTGTACAAGAAACTTTTAGAGAAGTAGTTTGTACAGAGAGATTTGACTTTTTAAAGCCCAGGATCAAACAACAGAGAGAACACAGAACCAATTTTGTTACCACTTACACTAGACATTCAAAAGCAATTGAGGATATTATTCACACCGATTGAAATATCTTGTTAGGCGATCCATCTTTGACAGAGGTTACTCAGTATAAGCCAAGAATGTTTTATCAGAGAGGCCCCAATTTACAGGACAGATTAGTCCATAGTTATATTGGACCATCTGGTGTAAGTGGTGATAAAAATCGTCTCCCTCTTACTAATGGGATGCACAGTTGTGAAAATTGAAAATGTTGTAGGTCTGTGCTTAAGTGTAGTACCTTCACCAGCTGCAATAGCATCAAAACCTATGAAATTAGGTTTTATCACTTGCAGTACTCCAATGCAGTCTATTTGGCTACATGTCAAAGTGGTGCTTTTATGTAGGCAAAACCACAAGAGCACTGAAGGTACGAATGGGTGAACATCTAAGATCTATTGCTAATAAAGATTCCAGAAGTGCACTTGCCATTCATTGTGACAAAAACAGTATAAAACATTTGGAACATGTTTTCCAGTTCTGTGGCATAGAGGTTGTGAAATTGGGCCCTTGTGGGGGAGACTTAGATGCAAAATTGAAATACAGAGAATCTTTTTGGATTTACACACTGGGGGCCCTTACGGGCCCAGGTTTGAATGATAAGATTGAATTGTTAACCTGCATACAGACAAGATAACCCTATATCTACATATATATTTTCCCCCCTCTTTCCACCTTCCTTCTTCCCCCTCCCCGTCCTCTACAAATTCTCCTTGGTTTTCTTAAATTGAGACTTAAATACTAGGCCTTTTCTTCCTTTTTTTGATAGTTACTTTCATTTCTTTCTTGGCTTATGGTTATGAACTTTAGCCCAATATAGTCTCAAGTATATGTTTTGACTTACCATAATAGTTGTTTTTTACAGATAAAGCAGATGAGTAATAATCCCATGACATGGAACATATCTGTGCATCCCGGTGGCTGGGAGCTGTTCTTCTGTCTAGTATTGTATTTTTGGATTTCATTACATTCTTGTTATAATGTAGATATCACTAAAGCTGCTGTATTTTAATTATAACTTTGTTTGTCCTTATAGATAGGGAAGTTTAACTCTATTCAGCCTATCTCATTATTGGCTGTTTTCCAAAGTTGGGTGTATGCCTTTACATCATTTGCTATACTTATTTATACACACATATAAAAATTCTGCTGATGATTATGTGTTTAAAAGAATGTGGTTGGCATAATTCTATAGATGTGTTGGCAATCACTACCATGATGTGTGTCGCTTTAAATTTACTCTATTTATACATGTATGTTTTTACAAGGTACCACCCCCTGATGACGTGCAGTTAGCATGAAACGGTCGGAGTTTCTTGCACTATTGAGTTCATACTTATTGTGGCATCTGCTTTACTTAAATAAATTATGCCCGTTTTGTATGCCTAGCTGAGGAGTGCTAAGTTTTGTTTGTTCTTCTTAAAAGGGAATTCAGGAATGTCTGTACCTTAGTAATCTGCATTACCAGTGTGTGTAGCCCTATGGGGTCCATCTTTGCTTTATGATTATTCCTACTCTGTTACATGAATAAAAGCCACATTCTAGAATCTCAACCTGGTTTGGACAGTGATGTTATTGCTTCCTTGTGTCTGGAGTTACTTGGGTGCTCCTGTCCAAAGTACAAACCTAGCGTAGCCCTGAGCAAATGTTTTCTCCCAGGGACCCGGGTTGTTGGCCATGGCAATTGGTCCCTACCAGGTGTGTGCCAGGCAGTTGCCACACTTGGTTGTCTGTTTTGTATAACAGTCTAGTCCACCCTGTATCAGGTGGCTTTGGTGGGTTTTTTTAACACTTCTTTGCAAATGTAAACCCCAATCCTCTCTTTACCCTTAGACATTTTGGGAGAGGAAATGCCCTACTAGTTAAACAAGGGGACTGGTGGGGGCTCATCCGGCGATGTGTTTTGAATTTGGAGAAAACAAAAGATAGTTTGCTTAGGCTATAGCTAGCATTTTTCTGTCTGGCGGTTGGTAGCCCAACAGTGGAAGCTTTGTGTAAAGGATCTGCCTAGGATAGTGCCATCTGTATGTGCGCTGTGTTCCTGCAGTTCATTTGCTGCTGTGTGTTGTGCCATCATTTACCAAGGGACTGTAAAGCCAAAATGTATGCCCTTGTCCTGCATCAAGCAGAGCATTTACAAAACTTTAAATCTCAAGTTTTCTGTGACAAAAGTACTGTGGACTTTAGGAAACAAACAATTGTGCCCTGAAAGTTTCATATGCTTATTGTGTGAAATGGGGAGTCCCTAAAGAAATAGCCAGGTTCTGAGCAAAGAAATGGTCAAAAACAGTGCTCCCACCATGAAATTTCAGCTGAGGAAAACAAAAAGTTCAGTTTGCAGTTTAAATTTTGCCCTGCTCAATGACCACGGAGAGAGAGAGAGAGAGAGAGAGAGAGAGAGACCCCATTTGCATGGCATCAAGTGACTGGTGCGACTGCATACAGTCCCATCCCCTAGCCAGCTTCAGAGTGCAGCCCAGTGTGAGACAGAGAGAGAGAGAGAGCAAGTAGTGTGCAAGCTGGTTAGCCAGGAGAAAGCATCGAGTGGACAGTAAACATTCTAATTCTATAAATAAAGACTTTTTCTGATAAAGTTCAGGCTCAACCTGGTATCTGACCGACTGGGAAGAAAGTGTGGCATTTGTAGTAATGATCAGTGGGATTGCCAGCCCGTTTCACCCCAGAGGCCTTCCAGGATTGGCTTTAGGCCTAAATTTTCCACCGGAGCAAGCCAGGTACTGATACAATGAGTACCATTCAGCAAAACTGAGCTCAAGCTGTGTTGTGATTTTAACAAAGCAAGCTGGATCTGTGTGTAAACAGTGTGATTGTTTTTGCAAAGAAGGACTGTAAAGTGAAATCAAAACAAACAAGAATTCTAAGCAAAAGACTGTGAGCATGTATTATGGATTCAGCAACAGTGTAATTTTCTGAGCTAGTAGAGACTGTAAGTTGTATGAGAGGCTGCAGCTAACAGGCAATCTTGTTCAGAGAAATACTTGTGCCTTTTAGTGACTTTAAGCAAGTAAAATTGATAGAAAGTAATCAGAAGTCCAGAACTCATATGAATGTGTTGAGAAAATGTGAAAGCAGTACAATCACATAGTCCAAGCAAATTATCAGTAGCAGAAAGTCAAATGCGAGTTGCTTGAGTCAGAAACAGATTTGTTGATGCATCAAGAGTGCTGCCTCTCGATTACAGAGTGGGGGCAGTATTACAAACAGAGCAGCAGGGGCCATTTTAAGAGACTGTTCAAGTATCGTGAACTATGTAGTAACAATGAACTTGAATGTGTTTATTTACAGCATATGGTTGAGGACCATCCGCTACCCAGATCATGCCCAAAACTATGATAGCTGAGGAGGTTGCAGTTAAAGAAATAGAGCAATGTTTCTACGGTGACAGTTTGTCTTCTTATGTTGCAATTCCCAGCTACCCTGTGAGAGTACACCTAATGTGCCTCAAGGCTGGAAGGGACGTTTTCTTAATTCCTCACTGTTCGGGTTGCTTAGTGAAGTATGATCTGTCCAAAGCACCTAGAATCAGTTTGGCTCCCACCTGGGCAAAAGTACAAAATCCTGCACGTAGCAGCACACAGCACTAGGTTGATCCTGTTGGGGGAGGCCCAGCAGAGTGGCCCAAAGGAAGAGAGTGTAGATTTACTAATAGGCAGATTCCTGTGATGTTTCCATGCCTGTGTCGCAAATGGACAGTGCAGAGGGAGGATCCATGGACCCATGGAGAGGGGTCTAGTCCTAGCCTAGTTGGGGAGGACGAAGTTCGGAAACTTTAGAATGATAGGTGTCTACCTCTGCACCCAGCAAAGAGTGAACTGTCTCAGGAGTGGAGACAACTGCTCACTCCTGGGCCCAGGTTTTAAGTGAGGAATAGGAGGAGAAACATATGTTCTTTCTGTTGAAGGTCCCAGTGAGTGGCCTCCAAGCTCTTGCCTTGGAGGAACCAGAGAAAGAAGTTGGTGACTCCACTGCCTGCCTACAGATATGGTTGGGGATAAGTTTTTCCATGCTTTAAGTATGCAGCACTGTTTTGAACCAGGATGGCTCACCCCAAGCCATGCCAGTAGATGTGTATTGGAGAAGAGTAGTAGCAGAAGGAGAGACTGGTTCATAGGAGGGCAAATGCCATATGGAATGTCCATTCCTCAGACAGTCTGGGAGGAGATTGAGCAAACAGGAAAACCTGGTTACTGGAGGAAGCAAGCAAGAATCTGCATCCAGGTGCGACCCCTTGTGTCAGAAACAGAGTTATAAATGATAGACTAAAGTTTTGAAATTGGACAGGACATTGTTCATGGACACTATACGATATATAGACAAAGCAGGAAATGAGACTTTCTATAACAACAATTATGAACGCCCAGATGGGGTCATAGTTCTTGCACCTGACCCAGAGTGGTACTACCCTTAATGGTTGCCACTCCCTGTGAATATGCCCATGCCTACCCTGAGGGAGCAGAGCAGAGCAGTGGTAGTGAAGTGTTTGCCATCCAGCAGTTGCTGTACCCATGTGTTCCACCAGACTGGTGTTCCAGGATTCAAGGTGTGTCCAAGATTCATCAGACCTGCAGTGTGTCTTTCCAGTTTCCTCTCCCAGACCTCAGATGACATCAACCCAGATGTTAGTTCCTGTTCCATGGTTCAATTTCCGAGATTACAACAGCCCAGCTGTTTCCTGATTCATCGCCTGGGATGCGGATGACATCTACCCAGCTGTTGGTTCCTGTTCCATGGTTTTGTTTCTGAGATGACATCGACCCAGCAGTTTCTTGTTTCATTATCTGTTTTCCAGAAGATATCGACCCAGCTGTATCCGAACTATGCTGCCAGGGAGGGAGAGTCTTCAGCTGGAGAAGTAAGTGATTCCATTTGTTTGTTCTACAAGGGACTGGTAGTCCAACATTTTTACTATTTTCTAGCTTACTCTACATTACACATCCAACACCAGGCAGCCTACAAACTGTTAATTTGTCCACAAAGACTCTCCCCTTGGGACTATAGGCTCCAAGAACTGTGCTTCAGTGGGCTCCGGCCCAGGAGAGACTCTTTAATGGACCTTGTCTTTGGGCACAATTGCCTGTCATTAGTTGGGACTTTTATTTTATTTTTATTTTATTTAAACAGCAGTTTGGAAAACCTTTGAGCCATAGGCTCATTTACAAAGGTACCTTGTCACAGTAAGACAAACCAAAATACACAGTATAGCAGTACAACACATAAGTATAACAGTAAAATTAAGACATAGATACAAACAAGCTGGTACAGGTAGGATGGATGCAAACAATACCAGAGTTATGTCATCCTTAGCAGCTTAGTAGTAAGCTTTGTCATAAGTATTGAGTACGGCTTTGACTAGTGGCAGTTACAGCTGGTGTTAATAAGGTGGTTACGTAGGAAGTTTTGATACACGATATAGTTGGAGCTTCGGAGATGGAGGGGGGTGTGTGTTGAACCAGGAGGGGCCCTAAAGCTGAAGGCTCTTTGGCCGAGAGGTCCTAGCTCTAGGGATAACAAGAGGTTTCCCAGAGGTCTGAGTATGAACTAGTGGGACAGAGTGGCGGTATGGTGGTGGTCAATAGTGGTGGGGGAAAGCCCAAGAGGGTCTTTTTTGTATAAGGTATTGGTAAGATATTTGAGGCGCCTGGCCGAGATCAAGTACCAGCGCTTTTAGCATGCTGTAGACAGGTGTGTGTCATCCTAGGTGCTCCAGTAATTAACCTGCAGGCCTTATTCAGAGTAGTGTGAATTTTATGGAGTGCAGTCTGATCAGCAGCACCATACACCGGCAGTCCATAGTCCACTAGGGACAGGATAGAGGAGGTGACTGGAGTCAAGAGCCTCCGGGGAGGCAGTGTTTATACCGTGCAAGATGCCCAATCGGATATTAGTGGCAGTGGCTAGGCAGTGATGTGTCCATGGAAGGAGAGGGAGGGGTCAAAATGGATCCCTAGGTATTTATAGGAGCAAACTTGTTCGAGTGGGAATGAGGACCCAGAGTGAATGAGGAGTTTGAAGTTGCAGGACTTGTTTTGGGATGAGTGAAGAACATGGTTTTTGTTTTTTTAAGATTTATCACCAATCTATGTTCCTTGAACCAGCCCTCGGCTTCAGTGAAGGACTTCTGCAGCGAGTCCTGGAGGGCATTAGGGTTATGACTTGAGGCAAAGATGACTGCATCCTCAGCATACAATAGAATGTTCTCGTAGCAAGAGCGAAGGTGTTAAGGTAAAGGAGAATAGTAAGGGGCCCAGAATGGAGCCCTGGGGAAACCCAGAAAGATGGGACAGATGTCTGAGTAGGTCCCATTAATTTTTACATGCTGTGAGCGGTCAGACAGATAACTGGTGCACCAGGAGATAGGCCCAGCAGCAAAACCAGAGAGACTAAGGGCATCAAGAAGGAGGGGGGAGACAGTGTCAAAGCTTTGAGAGGTCAATGAAGACAGCACCAGCCAGAGAACCAGTGTCTAAGGAGGCGTGGAGAAAGTTGGAGAACTCTAGAAGGGTTGTGTTGGTACTGTGGCCCGCTCGAAGCTCATGCTGCTCAGGACAAAGGACATTGTAGGTGGAGAGGTAGTCAGAGATTTGAGAGGCCACCACTTTTTCCAAGGCCTTGGAGAGAAGAGAGATGGAGATCGGTCGATAGTTTCAGCCATAGTCCTATCACCACCTTTAAAGATAGGGGTGACAGTGGTGACTTTCCAGGCAGTTGGAACCTTCCCAGGCAAAGAGAGGTTGATGAGGCATGTGATCGGGGTAAGGACTGTGTCTAAGACCAGCCGTAGGATACATGGATCCAGGGTGTCACTGCCTGTACTATTACTCTTGAGGGCAGTGACAAGGTGTGGCCTAAGTTCTTGGGCAGAAACACAGTGGAGGAGAAAATAAGGGTGAGAAAGATTTATGGCAGGTGCTGGGGGAGGAGGGTCAAAAAAATTTGTAGGGAGGATAGGGCTAAGGTCAGTGAATGAGGTGTTGAGGTGGTTGGCTATGAGGGCTGGGTCTGAGGAGATCACACCATTGATGTTGATCTGTGGGTGGGGGAGTGTGCACCCCATTTAACTGTTTAATGTTATCCCAGAAGGTTCTGGGATTCCCCCATGAGGCAGTGAGTGAGGACCGATAGTGCTCAGACTTGGCCTTTCTGATGGCCCAAGTGCACTTGTTTCGGGCGGTAGCATATAACCGCCTGTCATTGGGCCGGCCAGTCTCAATGGCACGGTGCCATAGGTTGTCCCTATGTTTGAGCTGGTGGATCAAAGCTGGGGTAACCCAGGGGGCATTCTTCCTTTTAGAACGGCGGGTCAACACTGGGGCAAAGATATCACAGGCATTATTAAAAGTTTGGGTAAAGAAGGAGAGAGCTGTGTCAATGTCAGGGAGTTGCCTGTATAGGGAGACCAGTCAATTTGGGACAGAAGTTCCTTAAGTTTTATCAGTCCACCAGGTATTAGGCCTGCCGGCATGTGGACTGTGCTATGGGTTTGGGGACTGAGGTTGACCAGTGGAATAGAATGGGGAGTGATCGCTGAGAGAGTCTGGGAGGACTTGTACTTTGGGGATCCAATTAGGAGCGGTTGGTGAGTACCACATCAAGCAGGGTACTGGAGCCTCTCTTGGGGTTAGTCCTGGTAGGTGGGTAACTAGTTGCGTTAGGTCTATTGCAGAAAAGGAGTCTCGGGTAGAGTGAGAAGGAGGGCTGAGCCAGTTGACATTTAAGTCACCCACCAGAATTTGATCAGCGGAAGGAGGTAGAGAGGTAAGGTATTCTGTAAGAGAGGCAATGGCCTGCATTTGGTCCCTGGGGGCATGTATGCAGTAGTCAGATAAAGGGTCCTTTAAAGGGTCAGGGTTAGTTTCAGCGTGGCGCTGGGGCCCTGGAGTCAAGGATGGGAGTGGGCAGGGCTGAGTGCGGGAGAGATTCCTTGACATAAATAGCTCAGCCGCCGCCTGCCTCCCAACACGGTCGGACTGGAAAAGGGTGAAACCAGGAAGGAGACTAGGAGTCAGGGAGGATTTTGATAGCCAAGTCTCAACCTGGGTGATGACATCAGGTTAATTGATGTGACCAGGCATTGTAGTGAGTCAAACTTTTTTGAGGCTACAGATATTCATGGAGACCATGCATAGGCCTGTGGTGCGAGTTGGGGAGCTCCTGGAACCGGGCCAGGGTTTGATGAATGTTCCCTGACAGAGTAGTAGCATGACTAACACCCTGGCTGGGAGATGGTGAGAGGTTTTCCCACGATTGACATGAGAGGGAGGAGGAGGGGAGGCTAAGGAGCAGGGGTGGGCAGGGAGGTACAGGAGGAAAGCAAGAATAAGAAGACACCCGATGTGCCTGAGGTGAAGAGAAAGCTAGGGGAGGGCAGGGGGACAGGGACACACAGAGGTCCCAAGGGGCAGAGAGGAGGTTCAGGAGCAAGGGAGGGAGGTGCAGGCACAGTGTGGACTAGCAGATGGGTAGGGGTAGTGCACTGCTAGTGGGGATAGGCACAGGCAGAGCGTGAGGCAGGGCCAATACATTGTGGTGAGCAAGATCCCAGGGAAGTAGTGCTGCACAGGTAGGAGAGAAGTAGTGAGGGAGCATAGGTCCCTAGTGGCCAGCAGGTATAACCTGCAAATGGGAAAGTGGGGAGATAGGTTCTGGGCAACAGGACGGATATCACCGGATGATGTCACGGGGTGGATCCTCAAATTGACAGCCGCCCCTGGGTGGGAGGGGTGGTTGGGGTGGGCGGGGCAGACGGTGCAAAGCGCCGTCAGGCTAGCACCCCTCTGCAGGCGTCCAGACGAAGAGAAGAGGCTCTCTTAACCTCGAAAGTTATCAGGCTGGAGATTTGGCTTCCTCAGCTACTCAGGTGAGCTGCTTGTGCCTCAGTTGCTTGATTGTCCCGAGCCCCTAGCTTGTGGGGGAGCTGCCTATGTTGTGGAGAAAACAAAGCCTCTCATTACTATGCAGCGGGAGAATATGTTGTGACTTACACAAAGGAGCTCCACTCTAAGCAAACAGGGCTATTCCAAAATGAGGTCACACTAGGACCCAGCTAACCTAATGCCTTCAGTAACAAGCACAATTAGCTCAATACCACCATATTAAACAAGTCTGATCTATATTAGCTGCTTGGTATATCTGGCTTTAAGATGAAATCAGCAATTAGCTCCCAATACCACCATATTAAACAAGTCTGATCTATATTAGCTGCTTGGTATATCTGGCTTTAAGATGAAATCAGCAAGGCAACTCTAGAAAAGCCAGTGAGTCCCTAGTTTTACACTTCAGCAATTAGTAGCACAAAGAGAATCAAATAACAAGCCCACCCAGTGGTGAACAGGAACAAAGTTCATAAAATATAAGTGTTCATCAGGTAGCACCCCTCTGCAGGCGTCCAGACGAAGAGAAGAGGCTCTCTTTTAGGGCATTCCGTCCCCCAAAAGGTGTATCGTACATAATGTTAGAGATTTTCTACTGTTTTTTACTTTTCTAACTTTTCTATAAAATATTTTTGGGACTCTCCAGTGTTTTGATGGAAGGGGATATGGTACTGTGTCGTGCAGATTTGGGGTGTTTTGTTTGTCTTTTCTCTTTCAGGTGTTCCTGACGAAGAAAGAAGAGAAGACAAGAAGAGGATTAGAGGGACTCATCAGAGTTCCTCTGTGCTTTAAAGTATTTTTAGAGTATTGTGTAGTTGTTAACCTTTTCTTCCACAGGTGTATTTGTGGGGAAGTGTGGGAGTGTAATGCTTCATATAGTGTTAGTACCCTGTAGTGTTTTTTGGAATGTAGGTGCCCTGTGTTGGGGGGAGGTTCCCCTGTGGGTAGGTTTGGATAGATAGATTTTCCCTAGAGGGCTAGGGGGATAGACAGGTTGTGGTCCTGACTGGCTGGAGGGTCCACAGTTCTGGTCTGTTAGGGCATGCTCTGGACAGTTTTCTGGAGCCACTGGTTCTCCATAGTAAGATCATAGTGTAGGGGCTGATGCTTCAGTCAATGGCTTCTGTGCTGTTAGTGTTGTCTGCCTGTGCCTGGCACATGGTATGGGAGAAGGTAGCGCTACCTCCCCATAGTCAATACATAGGGTAGGATGGTCTTGTGCTGGGTACAGTAAAGACTGGGGACAGTCATTTTCCTGGCTAAGGGTGGGTGTAACCCCCTTGTTCCCAGAGGTTACTAGAATCCCGGTTAGAATCTATGATAGGCAGGGAAGGCAGCTAATGAAATACCAGTTAAATGGGTTTCACTCTATCACTCTGTTCTCAGCCTCAGCTGAGCTATGGAGCGATGATGTCATTTAGAACTGTTGTAGTAGCATAGGCCACACTGACCAGCAGCTGCTAGGGAGTTAGTTAGAATGTTCGTGGGAGTCTGAAGTTGGAGTTCTAGGAGGAGGCTGTCAGAGAGCTACCTGTTTGTTTTCTTTTAGTTTTCACCCTAGTGGATGACAAATGTTCCAGTTTTTGGAAGTGGTGGAGATCTGGGCAATAGATTTTTCCTGTGCCCATCCCAGGAGTGATGGGGTGAACTCCAGGATTCAGGGGCAATCCCCTGGTCCTTTCTGGACTTTTGAAGCTGCCTTGGGACAACTGCTCTGTGAGTACCTTGTTTTTCTGTGTAAACCCACTAGTATCTGCAGTTCCTGTATGGTGATTTCTCTGACAAAGGGATCCTGTCACCTGAGATTTTTCTCTGTAAAAGTGTCTGCCTACATTTAGAATCCATTATGTGACTGTCCATGTACAGAACTTTTAAATTCTGGCACCTCTGTGGTGGGTGGGTGTAGTATGTTAAGTGTGATATACATTTTAGACAACATCTACAGTTTTCTACAGTTGTTCGGTGTTATTAACCAGATGAATGGCCAAGTATAAGCATGGAAACAAAAGGTGGGAGACCGCACCATCTGGAGTAACCAGTTTACCTCTATGGGTTCCGAAGGGGACCTATTTCTTTTCATTCAGTGCAATTGGCCAATGCCTGAGGAAAGTGTTTACCCATGTATGTGGGTTTGTTTCTTCCAGTTTATGCCAGTTTAGTGGGTTCTGAAAGTCCTGCCCAGTATGTGCTCACTGTGGTCATGTGTGCCACATTAATTCCTGTGTAATATGGAAACAGTACCAGTACCTGGCCGGATGTGCCAATTTTCAGTAGGAACCAGTGTGTTCACCAGTGTGTGTTTTCTTCATCCTATGCTAAATGGGAATTCAGGAATGTCTGTACCTCAGTAATCTGCATTACCAGTGTGTGTAGCCCTATGGGGGTCCATCTTCGTTTTGTGATTATTCCTACTCTGTTACGTGAATAAAAGTCATGCTCTAGAATCCCAGCCTTATTTGGACAGTAATGTTATTGCTTCCTTGTGTCTGGAGTTACTCTGGTGCCCCTGTCCAAAGTGCAAACCTAACATAGCCCTGAGCAAATGTTTTCTCCCAGGGACCCGGGTTGTTGGCCATGGCAATTGGTCCCTACCAGGTGTGTGCCAGGCAGTTGCCACACTTGGTTGCCTGTTTTGTATAACAGTCTAGTCCACCCTGTATATGGTGGCTTTGATGGGTTTTTTTTAAAAAACTTCTTTGCAAATGTAAACCCCCACCTCTCTCTTTACCCCTAGACATTTTGGGGAGAGGAAAAGCCCTACCAGTTAAACAAGGGGGGCTGGTGGGGGGGGGGGGTTACATGAAGTTGTGTACCAGACATAAATTGCTTCCCTTCACTGAAATACTGTTCCTGCACACACCTGAGAAGGTGGTGCTAAGCATATGTGAAGTTTGCAAGAGAACCTAAACATATTTATCATACTAAGCACTTTTGGGCCTGCCAACTCAAGTTTCTTTCAGTCAAACACTGTTGCCGCACACACCTGAGAAGGCGATGCAAAGCATATGTAAGGCTTGCAAGAGAACTTAAACATATTTATCATACTAAGCATTTTTGGGCCTGCCACCCCCACCTCCACCAGCACCAGCACTTTGCCAGAAATGTGACGTTGTGTCCCCAGAGAGAAAATGCATCCTTTTAATCAAATACTGTTGCTGCACACACCTGAGAAGTCAATGCAAAGTATATGTGAAGCTTGCAAGAGAACCTAAACATATTTATTGTACAAAGCATTTTTGGGCTTGCTATGTCACTACCACCAAAACTTTGCCAGAAATGTCAAGTTGTGTCCCCAGAGAGAAAATTCATCCTTTCAGTCAAATACTGTTGCTGCACACACCTGAGAGAGGGGCAAAGCATATGTAAAGCTTGTGAGAAAACCTAAACATATTTATCATACTAAGCATTTTGGGGCCAGCGACACCAGTTTCTTTCAGTCAAATACTATTTCTGCACACAGCAGAGAAGGTGGTGCAAAGCATATGTGAAGTTGCAAGAGAACTTAAACATATCTATCGTACTAAGCATTTTTGAGCCTGTCACCCCACCACCACCAGCACTTTGCCAGAAATGTGAAGTTGTGTCCCCAGAGAGAAAACGCTTCCTTTTAGTGAAACACTACTACGGCATGGAGAGGGTGCTTTGATGCTGCTGCTGCTTTCTGCTGTTGTTCTAATGTCACAGAAATGGCTTCTTGCTCGTTGTGGTCCTGGATTCATGATGGCACATAGACGTACTGTAAGTACCTTTGTTTTCTTTTCATTGTAATGGAGGGGGCTGTTGCTGCTGTTCAAAGTCAAATATATTTGTGAATCTCTTTCATTGATTTTCAGTTATTTGAGCATATGACATTATACTGCTGAACAGCTACAGCATAGATGCTGTAGTCTGACTCATGCCCAACATTGGCCAACCATGAAGGTAAGTATTTTTTTTGTTTGTGGGGGGGGATTGCTCACTGGGGATTCATGATGGCACACAGACAGTGTACAGGTAAGTACCTTTGTTTTGTTTTCATTGCATGGGGGGGTTATTGCTACTGTTCGAAGTCTAATATATTCATACTTCTCTTTCATTGATTTTCAGTTATTTGTGCAGAATACAGATAGAAGACATCATACTGAGGGACAGCTACAACATAGATGCTGTTGTCTGACTCATATACAACATTGGCCAAGCACGAAGGTAAGTATTTTTGATTTTTTGGGGGGTGTGGGGACTTTTTTCTCTACAATAATTGATAAATTAATTTCATTTCTTAATCACTGACTCTTCTGTTCTTCTTTATCCTTACAGGTATTCCTTGTGCCTCAATTTGTTGCAATGATGTGCTTGATTCACCAAGCAAATGATGTCAGTCCACAGAGAGCACCTGGAAAGCAAGAAAGGATTTTTGTGAATGAAAGTCATGGAAAGAAAAGAAAAGGAAAGGAACAGAAAGGAAAGCAAAAGAAAGGAGAGGAAATTAAAGCAAAGTAAAAGAAAACATTGAATCACAACGATACTTACTATCTGAGTACTACCGCAGGCTGTGCAATTCTGTTTTGGTGTCTGTGTTTTGTAGTAGAACCAGCAAAACCTGCATGAAAAAGATATTGCAGAAAAATATTTTAATGCTGCAATGATTCTTATCATGAACTGATTTTCTGTCTCTAGTAGGTTTATAGAAGGGCTGCAGTGTCTGAAAAACAGTGCAGGTGTCTTACCAACAGCAGACGAAGAAAGTCCTTAATGCAGTGTGGTTCCACATGATGATGTCTTGCAGATGTTAGTCAGTGGCCTGATGGAGGAGGAGAAGGATCAAGATGAATCTGTTTATCACATTGGTGGCGCTTCTGTTTATCACATTGTTGGCAATGAATCATCACTACGGTGGTGGAAGTGGTAGCCAAGCCAATGCTGTTTCTTACTTGATGTGATTGTGAGGAGGACATAACTGAAGCAGCCCAGAGAGTACAGAGGAGGTGGAGGAGGTGGTTCTCTTTATCACAATCAGCTGCCTAGTACATACCACTGAGGTGGTGGAAGTGCGGTGCCATGCTGTTTCAGCCTGTGTTGGAGGAGGATCCAAGGCGTCTACACACAAGAGATAAAAGGATGAGCAGGAGGAGAAGGTTGGGGTGTTGACATCATGGCTGCACAGCTGCGGTGTGTCTTGTTGGCTAGAGTGGGTGTTCAATAATTTGAAAGTGACATAGAGCATTGTTTACAGCTGTTCAAGTTGATGCAATTAAAAAGCAGCACTAATTAATAGTTGTGGATGTATATCTCAGCACTGAATGTGATACATTATTATTGTTATTAAGTTGCCATCCAGGAGTACATGGTTGTGGATGGATGGGGAGGGGGACGTGGAGGGAGAAGGAGAAAATAAATAGTAGAGTTCATTATTCTTCCACATCCTTCATGAAGCATCCCTCACAGTCTTCAATGTTGGAAGTGTCACCATACAGGAACTCCCTCTCCATAACTGCTTCATCCACTTCAGTGTTGCAAGATAATGATGAGGTACATCCCGGTCTGCCTCAAGCACTTTCCTCATCATCATCACTGTTAATCGGTGCTGTTACCATGGACATTACTCTTTTTGATGGTATGTGAGCCTCATTCATTTTGATAAATATCAGCATGCCAACATTTTTTGGAGATAGATTTGTGCACCTGTAACGCACAATGGCACCCATTGGACTGAACACCCGCTCAACGCTGACAGTGGATGAGCAGCTAAAATATTTCAGTGCAACCACTGTCAGTGCTGGCCAGTCACTGACCTAAGTGCACTAGTATAGCAGTGACTCATCTCCAATGGTGAGGTTCTTTGTATCTGCAAAATATGCATCTACCATTCGCTTTGCCAATTGAAGACGTACAGCGTGATCCTCTTCCTCCTCTTTCTCCACCTCAGTTTCCTCCATGTCTGTGACTCCCACCTGTCTGAGGGCAGCTCAAATGTGATTCAGCATAGGTTCCTTTACCTTGGATTGCTTTTCTGCAGTTTAGCACCCTGGCTGAGATGAAGAGAAGTTGGTGGCAGTGACAACGGAGCACTGTGTAGTACCATCATCTTTCTTTGACCCCTGTGCCCATAGTAGAAACTGTGCCCCACTTATTCTCTAAGTAGTTCTGTCAGCCTTTGCAACTCATGACTCCCACCTTGTAATATGGCCGCCAGCCCACGTTTATAACGTGGATCGAGCACTGTTGCAATTCCAAACTCCTCAGACTGCATGATATCCTTTATGTGGGTGTTGGAGTCTAATGTGGACAGCATGTTTTCCATTAATGAGCAAATTGCTCTTTCACCACCTGCCTCCAGCTGTTGCTGCACATTCAGCAGTGTCTGCCTCAGCACCCGTAGCAGAAGGATGGAGTCACTGATGTAGGCAGTGTCGTCACTCACTGCCTGTATTGCATGCTCGAAGGGTCTCAGAATCGAGATGAGCCCATCCATTAGGCGCCACTGCTCTGTTGTGAGACACATGGATGCCCCACTGTTGTCACAACTCACATGAATTAGTGGATACTCAGATATAGCCATGTACTGCTGCTATAGATGCTCTACCATGTACAAGGTGGAGTTTCTATGGGTGACAATATCAAACTTGAAATGGTACTGAGGCAGCTTGTTCTTTACCTGCAGATCATGGAAATGGTCATGTGCTTTTGCTGAACATGCAAAGTGGGCACAGATGAGTTGGGCTAGAGTCAAAACTTCTTTTATATCTGGATGGTTAATGAAAGCCTGCACAACAAGGTTAAGACAATTTGCCAGGCTTGGCACCCTAACAAATCCCCCATCAGTGATGCATTTCTGCACATTTGAGCCATTATCACTGGTGATGAATCCAGCTTTCGGTTTATGGGGGTGGAGCCACTGATTAACTCCGGTTAGTATGACTTAGCATCTTTTCTCCAGTGTGTGACCCGGGAACACTCTTCTTAGTCAGTGTTGCATGCTGCTAACACCAGGCACGTTGCTTTCACCACAGTCTGTCCTAGTGCAATTCTTGCCTCTCCCCCAATCAGCTGCTACCCCAGGTACCTGTTGCCAGTGTGCTGTAATGCACAGGAAAGAACTACCAGAATGTTTTCCCACTGGTCCACATGTCCATGCTCAGATGGACATACTGTGCTGCGGAATGCTGCAGGGCATGATGTACCATGTCACATACAGTACTGTACAGTTCTTTTCTTTTTACCAGGAGAGACACACTAAGCTGAAAGCTTGTTTACAGGTGCAACCTGGGAGCACAGGGAAGTTAAGTGACTTGCTCAGGGTCACACAGTATGTGAGTGGGGGCTGTGGAATTCAAACGCAGGTCTCCAGGTTTGCAGCTCAGAGTCTTAAACACTGTGCTATACTGCCTCAGTTCAGGGTTGGCACACTTTGGAAAGTATGTACATGATGGCACCTGCCATTTTGGAAAGGTATGAGCCACGAACCACCTAATCCCACATTCTCTACAAAGGAGTATGGCAACAAATGCTGAGCAATCATTTCTGCACATACTGCATTCAACTCCCACGCTGTACCATGATTAGGTGGAAATTTTGTTTGCCTATTCAAAATGGAAGGCAACATCAGCTGAACTTTCCTTGATACTGCTGCTGTCAGCAATGCATCTGGTGGTGTGCCAAACAGCTTGCCTGGGGGACTGCCAATGGTACTCATGGTCTGTGGCGATGCACGACATACCTCAGCGGCTTTTTGTTTTTTCATAACTGAGGTAGCAATCACATTTTTGGGTTGGGGTGGTACTCCAGATGCTAGGACCACTACTTTGCCCACTTCCAGAATCCTCATCATTCAGCATCACAACGATGTCCTCCTCCTCACCTGCACCGCCACGTCCCTGTAGTGGTGATGGGTATATTTTGCTTACATTGCCTTCTGATTAGGATGGACCAGAACCACTGGTGCTGGCTGCCTTCTGGTGTTGACACAACTGAACTAGGTGCCTGTTTTTACGGTATGTGTGTTGCCCACCTGTGCCAAGGTGACTACCCTTCTTACCCCAACTTACTTGGGTTTGACACAGTTAGCAAATTGCCACTGTCTCGTCAGATTGGTCCAGTACATAAAAATCCCACACTAGGAATTTATGGGGTCTTGTATTTACTTGGTGCCAAGAAGACTGGTTGTGATGGCAAAGGAGAAGATTTGCTCTTTGTTAAGTTGTGGGGTGACTGGAACAAAGTAGAAATAGGAGAAACAGTGGTTGGGGTGTCCTTCTCCTTGGTGGTTTTAGCAGTTAAGGCAACAGAAAAGACAATGTTCTGTAACACCCTGTTTTGCCCTTTTCTTTTCAGGCTCCCATAAGGGATCTGTGTCGTCTGACACATCATCATCATCCACATCATAGTCTGGGAAAAGCTGTAAGTCTCATCAGCCTCAGCAAGTCTGTCTGTCTCAGTAGCAAGTGCCACAGACACTGCAACATGCACCTCTCGTCATGACTGTTGTCTTCATGTTGCTCCACACATACCACCACCTAACCTTCACCCACTGGACACACATTATCAAGCTGTGCCTCCAACCCACCATCACCAACAGCACCACTTTCGAATTGCACTTCAGAACTAACCTCCTCCAAGCCCACAGTTGTTTGCTTGCTTGTGGTGCTGCTGCTTTCTCTCACTGTGTCACTTGATACTGACACATCCGTCAACATGTCTGCCTCAGATTCGGCAGAGAAAAACTTAAGGGCAGGAAAACCAACACCAGGGCTATATACGTTGCTACTACTGCTACTGCTACTGCCCTGCCACAGAGTCATCAGAATGCTGTGCTCTCACAGACATGTTTCTGGTTCCTGCACCATTGTTAGAATTAGGATTGGGATAAGGAACCACAAATTACGAAATGTTCTTTGTGGCCATTCCACAGCCTCTCCCTTTAGTTGCCCTTTTCTTCCCAGTCATTTTTCAGTGCACACAGTCACACAACAATCATTCTGGTTAAACTGCTGTCTGGGGAACAGTATTTTTTTCCTAAATACAGTTGTGCACACAGTCACACAACAATCACTCTGGTTAAATCACTGTCTGGAGAACAGTGATTTTTTTTTCTGGGAGAGCTTTGCCTGAGGTTCAATATGGGGAATAACTCCTCCCACAATCTCTACTTAAACACATCAATACCACACCTCCCTTGCTTAGAGAGTGTTTTTTCCTTGCGCTTCCTGCATGTCTCATGTGGCTGTGCTTCTTTGTGTTTTTGCTTCTGCTTCTGTTTTTTTTCCCCCTTGTTGTGCATCCCCCTCTCCCCTTCCATCCTCGTTATCCCATGTTTGTGCCTACCTGCTGTTCTAGTTTCTCTTTGGTTTCCTCCTCAACGGCTCCTGCCGCCTCCCTAATCCCGTCCTCACTTCCCTCCTTTCCCGGTTGTCCTGGGTTCTCTCCTTTCTCTGTTTTTCTTTTGGGCTTCTCCAACTCCCCTCCAACCACCGATTACGAGCGTCCCTGCTCCTCTCCACATGTTCCGTCATTCCTTCGCTTCCGCATGTACTCCCTCTTCCTGTCTGCCCTGCAAGCACCCCCTTCGCCTCCTCGACTCCGGTGGCCTGTGGGTTCCTCCTCTGTACTCAGGATCTCAGTCTTGGACAGGCCTTGCTTCTCCCAGTCCTCACTGCCTAATCCACTCCTTGGCGGAAGGGAATCTAAATTAACTTTTACACACCATCTCTACACCGTAAGTGCCTCGCCATACATAAAGTCGGCATTGACCATAAATCTTGTTTGCTTATATTTCAACTGGGTCATACGCTTCACACAGCAACAATTTAATTTCTTGGGGATACTACTCTAACTAGTGCAATGAACTGGATATCCACCTTCCCACATGGAGACCATTGCAACCATTTATCATGTTTCTAATTATTCCATTACCACCCTTAAAAGTCTCACAGGTATGTCTCTGGATTTGGCTTTACAGTTAAGAAGCAGTCTAGCAGTAGCTCAAGTTTCATTTCAGCTACCACCGCTCGGCTGCTGTGATACAGGGGGAGGGCATACGATAGGCCTGCCTTTGTTGTTTACACTGCTCTATAACGTGGTGCAGTGCTTATCTCATTCTGCCCAATGTTTCTATTCCCATTTTTCTTATCTTGATTCATAACCTGGTTGCTCCTGATACCTGACTCTGCATGGCCATTTGCGCTATCCCCTCAGGACGAAGGGGGAGGTTTACCCTCATGCTCCAACTCCACTAACCTACACTTACTCCTCGCCTGCAGCTTACAACCTCAATTGCTACAATTACCTGCCTTCCCTCATTCATGCCTTTGTTCTGCAAGTTTTTCCTTTCTCCATTTTATGCTCCAAGGCACTTCCCCCTACACTTCATCTCTGTTTCTGTGTCTATCATACGTACCATTCTACGTATATCTCATTATGTCAAGTACTGATTCATCATCCTATCCATTTCATGTCCTAAATCTACTCTCTCTTTACAGCAGCATTTGCACGTTTTGCAAGCCCATACCAGCAGTATTCCGAACTCCATTCCTAACTCGTGCCTTCTGAAGTGCTGAGTGAAGGTAGGCTTCCCCTGTCTACCAGGGATGGGATTCCATTACAATTCTCATACCACCTGAAAACTCCACTTTCTACCTACACACAGATTGTAAGATTGAGGTGGGAGTCTGTTCTCATCCTCCATCTACCTAGTCTCTATCCCTTACCCTGCATATTGAAGTTCGGCTACAGACATCACCATCTTGGGATGGGAGACTAGATGTACTTTTCTTATTATTCTCTTATCTGCCAACAGGTCTCTTCATTGCTGTGATTCACTTCTCTCACCAGTGGAGCCACCTCTCCATCCTAGCTGGACTACCATTCACATTACTATGGAGTCATCCCAGGCTACAGAGTCGTCCTCTGCTCCGCTAGGCAGCGGACGTGAACCCATCTAATTCAGCAGCACCAGCTCCTGCGCACTGGAAGCAGAAGTCAGAAACTAACTTTTCCATTTCAGACTGGACAGTGTCTCCTCTTATTGCCGAACTTTAAAAATGTGGTGTTTCTCATGCATCTTTGGACAGAAAGCAAGAATTATTCAACCTTTTCATTGCTTCTCAAGCTGGACTTTCCCATCCTTGGGTTCCCGAACCAGACAACCAATTCATTTCTAATGTCCCTCTGGTAGAAATCTGAGACTTCATGGCCCAGATTTCCACCTCTGTCTCTCATTTGGATTCCTGCATGTCTGCTCTCAAAGCTAGCCTCCCTCCTACTACCAGCATTCCAGCCCCAGTGGATCAACCATCGCTTCCAGTCCTGACTCAGGTACCAGCTGCTCCTGCTCCTGCTCCTACATCCTCACTCCCTTCTATTGTGCCAGTTCCTCCACTTCCTGCGCGCACGTCCTCTTCACCCCCATCTCCCATCATTACTCCTGCTCACCTCATTCCTGCTCATCTCCATAGAGACATCATAGATGGAAAGGTCATCAACCTGACTTCTAATTGCATCTCAAGATGTCGTGGAAAATCAGATAGTATCCTGTGGTGATATCTCAGTAGTGTTTAAATATAAGGACCACGCCAGCCTAGCAAGTTAACTCTTTCAGAATTTATTTTGGCTTTCAGCATATACCAGGACATTCTATGTTCAGCATTTCCATCACAATGTGAGGAATTTGACTCATACCTGTACCTTATTACTGACCTTAGCGTGCAATACGGTGGAACCTATTTTTATGAATATCACAAATCATTTTTAAACAAAGAAACTGCATCCCTTAGCCACTATGCTCTTAAACTTAATTGAGCCATCTTGGACACTGAACTTTTCTGTAGACATTTCGCCAGTCAGTGAGCTTACTTCTGCTCTCTGTGGGGGTCATTCAATCACTTTGCTCCCCCTTTGCTCACTGTCAGCTTCCTCATCTGCTTCTTCCACCACCAATCTGGTTCACGCTGACAGACAATCTACCTCTTCTGCTAATCCAATACCCAGGCTTGTTCATATCATCTCCAATCCCTCTGCCCGTGTGGATCTTCGTGGCTGTCCTGTCAAATACTTCTGCGGCAAGGCCGTGTGTAACAATGTTAACAAATCAGGATGTTGCCTCTATGGCTGTACCCTGCTTCATGCTTGCACTTTTTGTGGAGAAGCTCACGCTCACTTCATATGCCCTAAGGCTCCTAAGTGCCCACTATGACTACAGAGTTATCCATCCACACCCATCAATATCCCTGCTTTGGCCCGTCTCTTGGAATACTATCCTTTCCCATCTATTGCTCTCCATCTCATTGCTGGATTCACTCATAGATTCCACACAGGCATATCAGTGCTCCCTATGGATTCCTTTATCTGTCCCAACCTTCAGTCTGCCACCAAGGAACCTTTTATCATCACTCAGCTCTTACAAACAGAACTGGATAAAGGATTCATTATTGGACCTTTTAGTGCTCCTCCTTTCCCTTCCTTCAGGATTAACCCCATAGGCATTGCCACTAGAAAATTATTAGGCAAAAATCATCTGATCATTGATCTCTCAGATCCTAGGAGTGCAGCAACCTCTAGTATTAACTCGCTGATACCTTCTGAACAGTACTCATTATCTTATGCTTTAATTGTCGATGCCATTTCTGTCATCAAATGCTTCAGCCCCTGTTCATGGCTCGCCAAAGCAGACATTACTGATACCTTCAAGCTCCACCCAAGCCACCCTTCTCTATGGCACTTGAACAGCATGCAATGGCAGGTCCAATTCTACTTTACCATCCATTTGACCTTTGGCAGCAAAAGCGATCCTAAGCTATTTGACATCTTTGCCAAGGTTCTTTGCTGGGCATTATTAAATATCAGTCACTGTCCATCAGTCATCCATTTTCTGGATGATTTTCTCCTCATTGACCCTCCAGACTCGACACCGGCTGTTGGCATTACTGCCTTAGTGGCTTTATTCAGCGATCTTGCAGTTCCTCTCTCCAAAGAAAAGACTCTGGGCCCTGTAACCTCCATTGAGTTCCTTGGCATCATTCTGAATTCTTCAGTCATGTACAGTAAATATGGCTACAACTGGACAAGTTACATTGCTTACACGAATTGGAGGACTCCTTCTCAACCAGATCCAGCTGCACCCAACAAGAACTCTTGTCCCTCTTAGGGTATCTCAACTTTGCCTTGTGAATTGTCCCTCAAGGCCGTTCATTTATTTCTTACCTTCTCACCTTGGCATATTCCGTAGTTGGTCTCCATCATTGCATCACCATCACAGCTGCAGCAAAATCCAACCATGCTATGTGGGCTTGATTCCCTCTCTGGCTGGTCTGGATGCTCTATGTTCTACAAGGATCCTTCTCCTGATTATCACCGATTATCAGCCCACCTTGTCACAGCTATGCAGCCATTTTGGGCACATCCTGGATCACTGCCCCATGGCCCCGAGAAGCTTCCATGCTCCTGGAATTCTCCAGATCTTTGCCCTTGTTCAAAATTTTCCCTGCAGTGGTAGCTGCATTTGTCTGGGGTATCGTTGATCCTTTCAAACTATCTCACTCTTCACTGACAAGCAACCCACCATGGATATCATTTCAAAAGGCAGATCTTCTTCATTTGTCATAATGATATTTCTATGTAGACTGGCTTGGCTCTCCCTTATTCACCACTTGATCACACAGTGTTTTTACATTCCAGGACATAAGAGCGAAGCAACTGATGCCTTATCCTGTTTTCACTTTCAGAAATTCAGACGTCTCTGCCCTTCAGCGGATTCCACCATGGTCCCGCCTCCATCATTCACAGACCTCATAATGATATAGCCTACTATCGTGCACAAGCTTCTCATCTCATTTGGGCAACCCTGGCTCCTGCTACATGATCATCCTACCTCACTGCTTGGAAACATTACACTTCCTTTTGCAGCTGTCCTCCATCACCTCTTTGTAATGAAAACATTGACTCTGTTCTTGCCGTCCTCACATTTTGTCACCAGTCTCTTCAGCTCTCACACAGAACTATAAAACAGTATCTTTCTGGCATTCAGTTCTGCCTCTCCCAGTCTGCACCATCCACTCCTTCACTATTCAGCAATCCATCTATCAAACTCCTCATGTTAGGAATTCAAAGAACTTCAGGGCCCAAAGTTCCCCATCGTCTGCCCATCGACAAACCCCTTCTTTGAAAACTGCTCGATTTCCTCAATTCAAAGCTATTTAATCCTTTCATTATGCTTATGATTTCCTCAGCCATTTGTCTTGCCTTTTATGGATTCCTCAGACCTGGAGAGTTCACAGTCTCCTCAACTTCTGTCCCTACATTCCTCAAAGTGTCTCATCTACATAAAGTGATTGATCACTATCAATTACTCTTACCAACATCAAAAACAGATAGATTGCACCAAGGAGTTCTCATTCAGTGTTTTTCCACTGGTGATGCCTACAATCCCATCTTTTATCTGGACTCCCTAATAAGCTTCCATCTCCACTCTCAATCTTCTTCCCCCTTGTTGCTCTCCAGCCGCCATCAGCCTATGACAACAAAATGGTACACAGATCACATCAAGATTCTACTCCAGAGTTTGGGACATGATCCACGCTCCTTCTCTGGCCATTCTGTTCAAATCAGAGCAGCAACATCAGCCTCCAGACACAACATCCCACAGCAAACCATCAAAAGACTGGGAAGATGGACGTCATCAGCCTTCGAGATCTACATAGCTCCTCCAGAACAAGAACTCCGATCAGCTTTGACGGTACTCTTCTCTTAGTTTGCCCAGAGGACAGGCAGGCCAATAGCCATGGGTCCTCAGAGGTTTCCTCCACAGGGATTTTTTCCTCTCAAGAGTGCTAGCGGTCATACTGTTCATGAGTTGGAGGAGGTATCTTTTTGGGCCTTCTATTCCCCACAAATTCTTAATTACATATCTACTAATCAAGGGTGGGAATAAAGTAAAGCCACAAAAAGTACTACAAGCTACATGAGCACTAATACCCCACATCTATTCCCCAAATATTGAATTGGAGGTCTTAGCCCGAGGTTCAGTGTGGGGAATAGCTCCTCCCACAACCTCTACTTAAACACATCAATACCACACCTCCCTTGCTTAGGGAGTGTTTTTTGTCCACCGCCATCCCCTGCTCCTTCTTCTCTGGCACTCTTCTCGCCCTTGCTCTTGGGCCTTCTATTCCTTACAAATTCCTACCTACGTACCTATTACTCAAGGGTGGGAACAGAGTAAAGCCAAAAAAAGTACTTCAGGTTACATAAGCACTAATACCACACATCTATTCCCCAAACATTGCACGAAATGCAGTTGTATATGCAGGACACAATGATCACTCGGGTTAAATCGCTGTCTGAAGAACAGTGATTTTTTTCCTAAATACAGGTGTGTAAGCAGGGAAACAACAATCACTCAGGTTAAATCACAATCAGGAAGACAGTGATTTTTTTCTTAAATACAGGTATATACGCAGGGACACAACAATCACTCTGGTTAAATCACTGTCTGGAGAAAAATATTTTTTTTAATAAATACAGGTGTGTACGCAGGGACACTACAGTCACTCGGGCTAAATCGCTGTCTGGAGAACAATGATTTTTTTCCTAAATACAGTTGTGCACACAGTCACAGAACAATCACTCTGGTTAAATCGCTGTCTGGAGAAGAGTGATTTTTTTACTAAATACAGATGTGTAGGCAGGGACACAACAATCACTCGGGTTAAATCGTTCTCTGGAGAACAACGATATTTTTCCAAAATACAGTTGTGCATGCAGTCGCACAAAAATCATTTTGGTTAAATCACACTCAGGAGGACAGTGATTTTTTTTTTTTTTTTTTAAAAGACAGGGCACTTGCCCACTGATTTTGTTCAGAAAAACAACTGTGCCTTCTAAACTGCTCCTACCCTCCCACACACAAGCCACCAAACCACAACTTCTAACAGAAAACTAAGTACTTCAAATAAACAATACAGGATGGAAAAAATCAACACAAAAATCAGTGTGTGTGTGTGTGTGTGTGTGTGTGTGCGAAGAGCACTCACAGTAACATTTCTGAAGCAATTTGACAAACAAAATGGTCTTTTATATAATATTTTTAGATTTGACTGTAAGCTACAGCACAAGTTCTGCTCTAAAAGTCTCTCTCAAATACACTACACTCACAGAATGACAAAACTAGCTTCTTATTGGCTGTTCAGCCACATGTGACCTTATATCCCATGGCTCACTGCAAACTTCAACTCTTATGCTGAACTTCAGCAGCTAAGTTCCAGCTTCATGGATCTGGGACACTTCTACCATTGATTATAACAGGAATCAAAATTGTTGACTTTGAAATTTTGTGAATCTGCCAAAAAAGACTTTGAAGTGGGACATCACAGGGAGGAAAGCTTCACGAAATAGTCGAAATCCACAAAATTTTACAAGGAGCGAATTTTCCCAACTTCGCACACCACTACTCAAGAGATCCTCCCTGTTCACCCTATTAATCCCTTTCAAGTACTTGAAGGTATCAACCATATCTCCCCTCTCCCTCCTGTCCTCCAGGTAGTACATGTTTAGGGCCCTCAGCCTCTCCTTGTATGATTTACCCTGCTGTCCTGCAATAATCTTTGTAGCCCTCCTCTGGAACATCTCCATCAGGTTGATATCCTTTTTAAGGTGAGGGCTCCAGAACTGCACTACATACTCCAGATGTCGTCTCACCAGTGACTTGTACAAGGGCAGAACCACCTCTTGTTGCCCACTGCTGATCCCCCTGGCTATGCACCCCAACATCTTGTTTGCCCTTGTCACTGCCCTCTTCCACTGCATAAAGTGCTCCAGGTCACTAGTTATCATCACTCCCAGGTCCTTCTCCTCCTCTACAAAAGATACCCAAATCCTTCCAGGTAGTACTCTGTCTTAGAGTTGTTGGTTCCAGTGTGCATAACCTTGCACTTCTTGGCATTGAAGCCTAATTTCCAGATCCTGGACCACTTTTCAAGTCTTTGAATTGTTCTAACATTTTACCATAACTATATTTTTGAAGCTTTTGGCCGTTAATGTTCAACACATCCCTTGTGTTACCCGACTTCCTGAACATGGTAGGTGTCATTGTTCAAATCCCTTCTAAAAAGTGTTTCCACAGTCACACAGTGAAATCACCTTCCAAATGGGATTTTAAAAATTCCATCTGTCTTGATCATAATGTCAGGTCATAAAAGTTTGTTGGACATGTGGAGTCAAACTGCGCAAGCCCACTTAAAAGTAGGCATTGCCTCTCAGCTAGCCTGTCCTGGGTAATTACAATCTAACAATGTATAAAAGCAGGACACCACTGAAAAAGAGACATTGCATCCTATCTGTTCTTTTCTGGGTGAACAGAGTATATACTGCAGTAAAAATTTGTACAGGCAAAATCTGGTACAACAGCAATACTAGTGGTGAACATTTGGAATTGACGAATGCTTATTATAACTAAGCTTGCTGTTTTCATTGCACTAGCTCCACAAAACTGAGATGTCATTCTGGAATGCTGTTATTAAAAACAAAAGGCCAAACTAAGGCTGTTTTTATTATCAATCCATATTGAATTTTTTAGTGGAATTCTGCTGCCAGCTGTTAAGAATTGGTCAAGGTGCTTTTTCTATTCATCTGTCTGTTAGAAAAAAATGCACAGAATGTTACAAACCATATGTGGAAATATAATAAAAACAGTAGTAATTTATTTCATATGCACTATGTGGAACTCTTTCAGCCATATCTGGTACATTTCAAAACAATTCTGAATTAATTTAACCCTAAGGTTTTCTTTCTTGCTCAGGAATTTCCTACTAGAATTTCCTGCAAGACTACAAGGCAATCTTGCAATAGCCATTAGCATTTCTGTCCTAGCCTGACTGGTTATCTGAGACTCCATGCAGTTCACAGCTATTGGAAAAATATGACATGATAGGCAACTATGACAATCTTTATGGGGGCTGTGCTGTAATGTTCCTCCTGTTTATCAAAGGATGAAAAGTGAATATCCATGGTACCAAATCACTTTTCTGTCAGGTATTTGTTTTTTTTTAAACTTTAATTCTGTACTAAACATTTTCATCAGCAGAGTAAATTCATGGCTCTACCTTTCATACATTCAACTGTCGAGTTCCCAAAACAAGATAGAAATATACTCTCTGAGATTTCAGTTACACGTATGACAACAACTTCTGGAAGAAAATTAATGTAACCCATAATACAACTACAATACTGACAACAACTCACATACAAGAGGTGTGAATGTGTCACTTGATTTCATTTCCATCATTTAGTGGTGTGACTTAATATTTTATTTCTGTAAGTATACCTGGGTTCTAGCACAGTAGGGAAGTGCTCATGAAGAGGAAGCGTGACCAGAAAAGTGGGGGGAGTACAGAAACAGACAGCTTCGAATTCCCTACTTACTCTGGGCTAATTGAGTTGGGGAGGGAAGCAAGCAATCCCCAGTACACAGACTATTTTACTCATATAAAGAATCAAGACAGGTAGGTTGCTTATTAAAATCATGGAACAAGATCTCTTCTTAAAGCCATAATGTAAAGAATCCACCTCCTCCAAAATATCTCAAACGTCTCAAGATGATGATTTATACAAGCAATTATTTTTTCCATCTTATAGATGCCAATTACAATATTTTGCCACTGAGAAATCATAGGGGAAACCATAGTTAGCCACTTCTGAGTGATGGCCTTCTTGGCAGCCAAGAGGGTTATATTCAATAATTTCCTGTTATGTGGAGTATGGAGGGGGGATTCGTATTTTGAAAATAGAAAGAATTCTGCAGTCAGGGTGACCGGGGTAACCAATAAGGCCCCCAACTCTCCCTGTAATGCTTGGAGAAAGGGCTGAAGAGCCAAGCAGGCCCTAAAGATGTGGTCGTGCATTGCAGGGGAGAAACCACACCCTCTCCAGCACATTGCTTCCCTACCTGGCAGGTATTTTACCTGAATGGCAGGTGTATGGAAGTATCTCAGAGTCACCTTCCATGAAACTTCTCTCCAGAGGTATGAGCCTTGTGATTGATTGTAAGTGTTATAGGTGTCTCTCCCAGACCTCCTCCCCTAGTCTGATAGCTAGGTCCCTCTCCCAAGACTGTTTCAAAGAAAGTAATGAGTAACCTATACTTGCCTGTAATGCTGCATAAATGTATATCATATGCTCTAAAGATATCTTACCCTCAATAGCCCAGCAACAGATTTTTACAAATGAGGGGACCTTAAGTTCCCCTCACAGGATTTTCTTAATATAGATGGTTATCTGCAAATACCTAAGCTTGTCTTGTGAGCATAGAACATATTTTTGTGTTAATTCTTCAGAGGTAAGGAGTTGCCCTTTATTCATGAAACTGAAAACCAGATGGAGTCCCTGCTGCTCCTCATACCAGTATACACCTCCCACAGTGACAAGGCGACAGTGACCAACACTACAGCGACAACAGTGCCACATCACTGTGGTTTTGGGGCTGGACCCTGGCATTGTTTTCTGGGGGTCTTGCACCCCTTCCCCAAACCAGCTCCGACAAGGAGTTGATTATTTTAATTGGGGTTTTCAGGTGCGAAGCCCCCTGAAGAAAACATGGGAGTCAGTGACCTCCTTTATGACAACTGCAAATGCAATTGACATAAAGGTTTTGCTGCACCATCAGTCAACAACATTTTTGTCACCATACAGTCATAGATCCCCCCAATACCTAAAGCCCATATCCCGGCAAGCTGGTTAAAAGTCTGCCAAATATGGTATGGAATATAATAAAAATGTAGTGTCTTGGATATGTTTCATAGCCTGTGCATACATAAAAACATACATATGAAGAAGCCAGCAGAAGAAGGCCATTTGGCCTATCAAGTCTACTTGTATTGCAGGGTCCACAGCTTGAGCTGAAGTCCCTGCCCTCCCTCCCCACTCCTCCCATCCTCCCTACCCATGACCCTTACCCTCCCCCATGGCTGTCCCAACCTCTCTTAAAGCTGCCCACTGTCTTCAATGAGATTACCTCTTCTGGCAGTGCATTCCAAGTGTCCACCACCCTCTCTGTGAAGAAATGCTCCCTCCTAAACCTCCCACTATCCAGCTTAAGACTGTGCCTCCTCATGTTATGGCTGCCACTCAGTTTAAAGAGACTCCCCTTATCAACCTTATTTATCCCTTTCAAGTACTTGAAGGTCCCAATTATGTCCCCTCTCTCTCTCCTGTCTTCCAAGGAGTACATGTTAAGTGCCCTCAACCTCTCCTCATATGTTTTACCCTGCTGACCAGCTATCATCTTTGTAGCCCTCCACTGGATCTTCTCCAGCAGGTTCTACAACATTGTAGGGTCAGGCACGTAAAAGGGTTAGCTGTGATTGTTGACAAAGGTGGAGGGGGATTTGTCAGAAGAAGGGGCCCATATCATGCAGGTCCTCCTCTCGAACTTCCAAAGATTTACAATATGCATTGTATTGGGGTGAAGCCAATAGAAAATAGTTTGGAGTTGAGATGCCTGAAAATAGGTACGAAGATCCAGCAAAGCCATTCCTCCCAATCTCTTAGGCAAGTAGAGAATAGCCAAATGGATTCTAGAGTGCTGCAGATCCCAAATAAAATGTGAAATCCACCTATTGATTTCCCAGTAGAAACTACAGGGGAGGCCCACCAGCAAACTGAGCTAGATATAAAAAAGCGAGGCAGCAGGTTCATTCTTATGGTACTTATACATTGTGTGAAACATAGGGGATGAACCCTCCATCTTTCCAAGTCAATGATCAGTTGTTGTAATAGAGGTTTGTAGTTAGAGGGGTAAAGTTGTTGAAGAACTGTAGAGAAAAATATCCCTAAGTATGTTTTCTCAGTTTATTTACCCATAATACCCTAGCTGAGCTTGCTTTTTGCCCATTTCTGCAGGTGACTGGACTAGTGTATAATGAGGTTAATTTACCTGCTCAAGGTCATGCAGTGAATATTTGGTTCTGGAAGATTTAAACTTGTAATATCCAGGGTCCCAAGCCAGTTCTCTAACCATTAGAACAAACTGCCTCCTATCTTTTGTAGTAATAATTAAAAGCAGTGAGCTGGTTCCTTGGTGCCAAGCAATGGGGGATTGCTCTGTCATACTGGTGAACCAGGTTCATGCTCTGAGCCCAGGACATCAGGAGTGGAGGCCTGCAGGGAGGATACAGAGTGTCCAATGGAAGCTCTTCTCCCGGGGAGAGGGTGAACACTGTATTGTTCTGTAGTGGCCTCTGGTGGAGGAGTGTTTTGGTGCTGTTGATGGTACAAGTGAACTTGCGGTTTCAGGCATCCTCTCCTCAGATTGGCTGCAGTGTGCACATCCTTGTGGGTGGTGGGTGGGGCAAAAAGAAGGAAACTGCCACACATAGGTATGCTGGGTGATAGCCATGTAGTCCCTCCTGTGCCAACTGATCCCCACCGCACCAGAACCACATCACTCCTCAGCCTCCACCAGCTCATTCAATTTTTCTCTAGTCAGTGGGGAAGCTTCTGGCAGGGACAATCCAGCCAATCAGATGGAGGCAAGAGACTCCAGGTGTCTTTCCCCTCCATGACTGGGGTAGAGATAATGGGCCCAGGGGGCGGAAGGCTGCACGAGAACTTCATTGGATGCTGGTGGTGCAAGGGTGAGTCTGTCAGGTAGAAGGGTGCCGGTGGGCACAGAGGTGCAACAAAAAATGAAAAAAGCAGTGAAATGTTTTTGTTTGCATCTCCTATGTGTTAAAAGTGAGTAATGAATATAGTATAGTTCTGATACATTCCTTAGATTTACAACAGTGCCTACATGCTGGGGTAACAGTTACAGCACTTTCATATACAAACACATGTTGTTGAATAGAATCGAAGCATGACAGTTGAAATACACTGTACAGGAACATTGTGCAACTGGCCAGCTGAGCAATAAAAACCCTGTTGCAAATAAGGGTTCTGATCTAAGCATGGTGCCTCTGTGGTGGAGAATACTAATTCCAAAACCAGCATAGAAGTTTTATAAGATTGTGCCATGAAGGGAGGTGGCATCGCCATCTACTTTTCTTCCTCTATTCAGTCAACCCCAGTGCTGACTCTCATCCCCTGCAGTCTATGAACTTCTCATCCTAAAACTCTCCTTCCCTTTCTCTCTTCCCATTTCTGTGGCAGGTGTATACTGCCACCCAGGGCTTTCTCCTGCTTCTGTTACAGATCTACTAACCACTATCTTTCATGCCTCCACTGGGGAGCTTCTTATCTTAGGTGATTTCAACTTTAATTGGCTTTCACACTAACTCTAAACTCTCCCAAAGCATAAAGTCCCTACATCTTGCGCAACTCATTTTTGTCCCTACCTATCACAATCCCCATTCTCAGAACCACCGTCTAATGGACTGGCTTCTTGCTACTCACCTGCACTGTATCACTGATGCTGGTATCCTCCCTGAAGCACTCAGTGACCATTATATGGTTTACTATGTGCACAAAATTCACCACCCAGAATCCCCCCAAAATTATCCAAATCAGGTCCTTCCGATCAAATGACTTATTCTCACTACACATTGATCTGCTTTCCACAGACTGGTTCCCTATTTCTACAGCCAGTGATATCATTCAAGCCCAACAATACTTCAGTTAACATTTTTACTAGTCTGGGATCAGCATGCCTCACTCAGGAAAACCAGGGTCAGAGGTTCTCACCTCCCCTGGATCGCGACTGAACTTCTGGCCTGACTCCGTGCATGTGACCTGGCATGGAAGGCTTACAAGTCCTCTAGCACTTTGGCTAACCTTAACAAGTACCGTGCTTTGAGGAACTCTTGTACTAGAGCCTTCAAGTTAGCTAAGGCTGGGCGAGACCACGTGATGCAGTGCTCTGAGTAGCAGCTCTCCATGACTGCTCCCTCCACCCAACTCTTATTTTCCTATCTAAACCACCACTTTTAGCAATATTCTGCTTACCTCTTATATGGTGTGTTTCCCATTACCTCATAGAAGCTCTTTGTGTGCAGAAATGAAAGCGGAGATGCATCTAGCCATGCCGAAACATACACCTCCTGCGACCCCAGAGAAAATTAGCAAGAGAGCCAAGGCCCAGCCAGGCACCAGCAGATAATCCTCTACCATTACCACCACACAGGAATCAGAAGCAACTCCACTTACACTCGTGTGCTTCCTCACTGAAGTCAGCCCTTTTTGTGAAGAATTAAGATCGCTCACCACCGAAGTCAAGCAGATGGCAACTGCACTTGATGACATCTCCACGAGGATGGCAGACAATGACTCGCACCTACTTTCCTTGGAAAAGCAAGCCGATCGAATAAATAATGATACCATAGATAACAGGCATAGAAGTAAAAAACTGAAGGCCAAAATTAAAGATCTTGAGAGGAGGAGTCACAAAAACAATGTTGTCCTAATTGGACTCCCTGAGAAAGAAGACGGGACCAATACTATTCTTTTTACTCAGAAACTGATCGAAAAATTTGTGGGTCCCTCTCCCTTTGGTGCAGCGTATACCATAAAGCGGGTGTACAGAGCCCTCAGACCGATGCCACCACCTGGTTCTACTCCACATCCCCTTATCTTCAAATTTTTGTACTTTCAAGAAAAGCAATATTTCTTGGGGAAAGTGAAAGAATTACAAGAAATCCAATGGGAGGGATCCAGAATCAGAATCACCCAGGACCTGCCAGCAATGGTCAGGCAGCGTAGGACCCAATTTCATCCTATTGTTTCGAAAATCATAGCGGCAGGAGTGAAATTCAAGATGGGATACCCGGCCTGATTGCAGGCACTGATTGCAGGATCTTGGACCATCTTCAAGGATACAGAAGTGGCACAGACAGCTTTGCAAGCAACTTTTCGGGACTTATTTCACACCCGCTGACCAGGGACTGCTGCATGATTATACTATTTGGCTTAAAATGAAACAGAAAGATTTTTCTTTTCAAATTGAATATGCTTTATTTATAGGAAGAGTTAACAAGCCATATATTCCAAACATTGAATAAAGAAGCTTTCATGTTACATTCACACATGCAAATGTTGTAAGTTAGAATTCTTTTACAATATTAGGTAAATATAAAAACACAAGAAAATTCCAGTGGAACTTTAGTCATAGGTGTAATTACTTGTGACAGTCCCTTCCGGCCTACAATAACATGCCCTAATTCCTCTTCCTACTTCCCACTCCCCCCAGTTCCGCCCAACACTCTCTCCCCTCCCTTCTCCCCTAACCCTTCAGGTATGCAGTGACATTAGCCTGTATTTCATTAACCCAAGCAGAGTGGTTGGAAAAGGCCAAGATTAGTATTTGTAATTTCACAGATAGTAGTATTCACGGAATAGGAAATAAAAGAAAAAGGGGGAAAAGAAAGAGGACAATATTTTTTTCTGTTTTCTTTTTCCTTTTTTCTTTGCCCTCTTCCCTTCCCTCCCCTTCTCCTTCTCCTTCCCCCCTTTTTGTTATATTATACAGTACCCCATTGGCCGTTAAATGGTCAATAGAGTATGTAAAGGTGCCTATACTTTCTGATAATATTGTGTCCTCTTTGTCATATGAGCAATAGTGTTTTCAGCTTGTAAAGTGAAAAGTGTCTCTTTTAACCACTCTGTGTACGTTGGGGTGTTCTGATCCAACCAGTGGTGCATGATTACTTTTTGGCACATAGAGATATTAATGCCATATGTTTTCGTTGAGTACCACTCAAAAGTTCCCCATAGTCTCCTATTATACAAATTTCCAGACTGAAGGCTTCGGATAGCCCTAGTAGGGGGTCCAAAGTGGACTTAATGATGTCCCAAAAGGGTGTTACTTTATTACATTCCCATAGTATGTGCAATAATGTGCTGGGACTCTGCTTACAGCGGGAACATAAGTTTGAAGAAAGCCTCCCCATTTGATGAAGTCTGACCGGAGTGTAATATAGATCATGTATTACATAGAATTGCAGAATGCGATATCTAATCCATTTCACATCTTGATACAGTTGTGACCAGATTTTAGACCATGGCCATAGTATTCAGTTATTTGAAGGCAGTACCTGGTCCCAGATATAGTGTGGCACCCCTCGCAGTTCCTCTATTCCATCCCTTAGGAGGCGATAGAAATAAGAAATAAGATGAGAAGAGGGTAAATTGGAGATAGCCAGGAGAAAAGGACCAGCTAAATGCTGTGTCTAATAACCTGATCTGAAGTGTTGTAGGAGCATGTGCTGTAGTTGGATGTGCTTAAAACAAAAAGAGTTAGGGAGACTGAACAGTGTACTGGCCATTTGGAATGGTATCAGTTTGTATTCTTGTAATAGGTCAATGACTCTGAGCCAGGTGTTTCCTGGCCAGAAGTTATGTGGGATGGACAATCCCCAAATCTTGAAGTTGAGATTCGCACATTTAGGCTGGGAGACATCCTTCAACAGGGATATCTGAAAAGTATTACATAATTGAGCGCGTACGCAAAGTGTTGTTCCTATGGGTAGGGTCCTAAAACTTTTAATCAAGTTTTTAGAGGAAGAAAAAATGAAGGTATTAAGAGATATGTTATACGGGGAAAGTAGAGACTGCTCTATTTGGTATCACAAGGGCAGATATTTGGTCTGCCCAGTATATGATGCATCTTTCATCCAATATGTAAGAACTGAACATGTAATGGTGAAAGAAAGAATTTTCTATGAGCAGCTGATTTGTGAGAATCGGGTAGCCTAGTGCTTCCTAAGAATCTCATATTTGGATTTATTCTGGTTTAGAGAAATGTAACTAAGCACCCCAGAGGTTCTAGTTTTCATTTAGTGATATCTATGTTGCGACTTTTGGGTTTTTTGGGCAGTTGGGGGTTAGATTACCTAAACCTGCTTTTGTACCATTTTCCATGATTGTTTATTCCCCTTAGGTTCATACCTTGCACCAGCCCTGGGAGGCATTCCTTCTATTCTTTGCCATAGCATACAACTGTGAGGCTACAAGATTTCCCCAACAGTTACTGGCAATTCCTGCAAGCCTCCACTAGAGGGCCCAAGAGTTACATGCTTTATAGCTTTCTTTACACATAACTGATTTTATGGCTTATACAACATGACTTTTGCTGGACATTAGCTTTTCCCACTGTAGACTCTTCCACTGTTACGATCACAGCCATATTTTGATATATTACAGAGTTTGGGACATTCTTTCTTTCTTTTTTACTCAAAATTATTGACTCCCAGGACATTGTGAAGCTGGTTTAAAGGCTTAAGGGGATTTTGGAAACCTCATGTTGGGGGCTTTAGTTACCAATTTTATGCATGTTACTAATATGCTTTGGAGTGCCTGAACCATTAATCCATGGCACTAGTACGATCCTTTACGATAGATTATCTTTTAGAGTTACATTAGTTTGGAATCATTTTTGGGTGGCGGGAGGGTGGAACTGGAGGTGGGGGGATACAGATTCTGCAGAATGCCATTCAAAGCAGAATGGGGAGGTAGGAGGGCTGGGTTGTTTCAATACTACAAGGAAATTGTTTGGATTTTATTAATGAATGTGGGGCTTGTGTGTAGGGAAGGAAAGGGAGTTGGATGGGTAAGGGTGGGGGAAAAGCACAGCAATGTTTATGTCATGCAAAAGAACACCAGAACTTTTTTATTATTACCCCGAAATCCCCTGGTATTGTCCTGTTATGGAGAATGGCTAGGGACTTGCAGATAGCTACATGGAATGTGAAAGGGGTCAGGCAGAAGCTTAAACAATACAAGGTACTGAAACATCTGAACATCTTATTAGCGGAAATTACTTCTATTCAAGAATCCCATTTGTTGGACTCCGAAGAGCTCCAGTTGCGGAGACAGTAAATGGGACAGGTGTTTTTGTCTGAGGGCACTACCAACAGTTGTGGAACCATGATCCTAATAAACAGAAGAGTTCCATTTTCCCCTACCCAGATTATTAGAGACCCCATGGGCAGATTTATGTTGGTTCGAGGCACAATTTTTACTAAAGAAATATTGCTGGGTAGTATTTACGGCCCCAATCAGGATATTCCAGGGTTTTTCACGCAACGTATCCAGACCTTAACCCCCTTCATATCAATTCCGATGATCCTCGGGGCTGACCTTAATCTGGTCTTTGACCCGATGCTAGACCAGACTGGTTCCCACCAAGTAGGGCTCTCCCCAGCCCAACGGGCACTCCAAGAGCTGATATGCCAGGTAGATTTGTGCGATATATGGCGTGTTCTTCACCTAACCAATAAGGAATACACATATACCTCCCCAGTCCATAGATTCTCTTCCCACATAGACTACTTACTTTTTTCCCCACTCACTCCTCCCCGGGGTTTTGGATGCCTCGATTCATCCTGGCCCTCCTTCAGACCATTCTTTGGTCATAAGCCATCTTTCCTTGTTGTCTCTACCTGAAGGAGGGTCCCGATGGAAGCTTAACGATCAGTAGCTGAAAGAACCAGGAATAGTCCAATCTATTCTTGAGCATCTAGAACAATTTATTGAGGCTAACCGTGGATCCACTGCAAGGCCTGATATGGAATGGTGCGTCTTTAAGGCTTACCTAAGAGGGGTTCTGATCTGTTTAGCCTCCAGAAGAAAAAAAAACCGGGGAACAACAGTTGCTACAAATACTGTCTCAAATTAGAAATATATAGCTGAAATTGACCCCACAGTCTCCTGAGTCTTACAGTCAGGAACTAATCAAACTGAGAGCTGCCTACCTAGAACTATTGAGAGAAAAAGCGGAGTATGCTATATTGAGAACAAAGGCATCTTATACAGACCAGGGCGAAAAGGCAGGATGCCTATTAGCTCTTAGAATAAAGCAACAAGGATCTTCCCACTTTATAGCCTCAATACGCCCTCAGATTGATGGTTCTCTGAAAACCTCCCCAAGTGATATTATAGTTGAGTTTACTGAGTATTATAAATCGTTACACAGGCGAATGCCTAACACCCCCCCCCCACCGAACAGACACTAGATAAGTATCTTGAAGAGTCTAAATTGCCCCACCTTTCTGAGGCACAACAGAAAATACCATTATCTCCTATCACTGCAACAGAATTGGCTGAAGTAATTAACAACCTCCCCATGAACAAGACCCCAGGGCTGGATGGGTTCTGGTCTAATTTTGATCAAAAGTTTAAAAAACAACTTATTCCTTTGTTTCTCCTCTTGTACCAGCATGTACTCTCTGAAGCAGAAACTGACCCTACTCTTTTTGAAGCATTGATTGTCCTTTTATCCACACCAGGTAAGGCTCCCAAATTGGTTATAAATTACTGACCCATTTCTCTGCTTAACCAAGATATATAAAAATTCTGACTAAGCTACTTGCCAATCATCTCAATATAATTCCCCCAGATCTTATTGAACCAGAACAGGTGGGTTTTATGAAAGGGTGATCCTCGTCAGACCACCTCCATACCCTGTCTCATGTTTTCTCAGTATCCAGAGATGCTCCTTTTCCTGCAGTCTTGGTCGCTCTGGATGCTGAGAGGGCATCTGATAGGATGAACTGGCACTATCTTTTCCAGACCCTCAAGGCTTTTGGCTTTCTATCAGATTTTTGAAAATGGATACACGCTTTGTACCAGTCCCCTACCGCCTGAGTAAGTGACAATGGGGTAACTTCAGAACTTTTCACACTGCAATAAGGTACACAGCAAGGTTACCCCCTATCCCCACTGCTTTTTAATCTTTATCTTGAGCCACTTATCCACAGACTAACAGACTGGCAGATGATTCAGGGCATTACTATACAATCACAGAAAGTAAAGGTCTCAGTATATGCAGATGACCTTCTTCAACTTTCCCATCCGGCCACATCCATCCCTCCCATGCTAGAAATCACAGAAAAATATAGTCAAGTATCTAACTACAAATTGAATATCAGTACGACAATTGTTTTCCCCTCAACCACAAGATATTTAAACTGACCATACTAGCATTAGGACTTTCCTGGAAGCAGGATTCCCTAGGGTATCTTGGCATCGAACTCACAAGGAATACAGCACATTGTCTAAAACTCAATTTGGACTCCCTTGCGCAAACCATTAGTCAAGATTTAGATCGTTGGTCCACCCTCCCAATTTCTATCTGGGGCAGGATTAATGTACTCAAAATGAACGTCTTTCCATGTTTCTTTTACCCCCCTTAATCTACTCAATATATGGCTCCTCTTGTCCTGGTTTAAAAAAGTACACAGCCTTTTCACTAAATTCATCTGGTCCCATAAGACGCATAGATTAGCCTTCCACAAACTAGCTGCTCCCAAATCTATTTTATTTTTCAATTCAAAGTTTATTAGGTTTTAACAATACAGAGAACAGAACCCACAAATGGGAAATACAGACATTCAGTACAAAACAATGTATTGGAACTGTCCCCCCCATGCACCCTTACCCCCACCCACCTCATTCCCACCCTCTGCCCTACACAACACAGTTATTAAACATGAGGAAAGCTCGGGATTATGTAAATGCTGGCATATTGAAGTTAAAGAGAATAAAGAGTATGCAGGGGGTCCCAGATATGCATATACTTCTTTAACCTATTATTAAGACTAGCTATTGCTTTCTCTGTTCTAAGATTTGCAAGAAGCTCCTTAAGCCATTTGGAGTAAGATATGTCTTCACTGTCTGGTGCAGTAACACTTTTTTGGCAGACATAGAGAACAGCCACTGCTCCCAAGTCTAGAGGGGGACTACGTCTCCCCCACATTGGCCAGTCAAGCCAATAAATCTCATATGGCTCTCCCCAGATACTTCCCCCATTCTCCAAGTTGGCTTAAAATTGAACTAGCCCATATTCATTCCTGTGGCTTATCTCCTACTTGCACATTAGAGAAAGCGCTCTCCCTTCCAAGTTAAAAACTACCCCAATTGCCATATCAGTAAAGGTCCATTTCCCAACTTTGCCTCTTTCTTAAATATAACCACACCACAGACCCAATACAACCCATATGAGGTAATTTTAATTTTAAGATCGATAGCAAACTTCTTTTATCTCATTTGTTACCTTATCTAGGGGATGGTCTACTCATCAACCTGACTACAGAAGGTGGCTCTTGGCTTTCTTCTGTTGAAATCATGCACAAGTTCAATATCCCAAATATCTACATTTTTCAAGTTTTTCAATTGAGACACCTGCTTTTAAAGGTACTGGGAACAGACCCTTCCCCATCAGTTTGCCCTTCCTTCCAAAGAGATCTGAGTCAATTAGCAAGCCTCCCACAGGCTGTTGCCAAGATCTACGGGATCCTATTTGACTGGATCCACTGTGACTGTTTTGGCCCTACAGCTTACTGGTTCACTTTCTTTTCAGAACTTAATATAGACTGGTCGGCCCTATGGCACAATTGCCATAGGTTTGTTACCCAGGACAGACTTAGGCTTCTGCAGGTGCTCATACTTCATAATTTATATTACTCTCCTCAAAAACTAGCCAGACTTGGCTTAATACCCTCACCCTTAAGTATTCGCTGCCTCCAAGAAGATGGCACACTATACCATACTTTTTGGTCCTGTCCTAAGGTGACCCCCCCATGGGCCAATATTCAACAAAAAAACTGACCCTCTCTTAGGTCTAGCAGAACTGTTCACTCCCAAAATTTGTCTGCTAGGTGATTTCTTGGGAATTACAGTTCTTAATCGCAAATATTACATGGCCTTCATCTCCATGTCTGTCAAAAAAAAGGTACTTAGGCATTGGAAAGAGAAGGATGAAATTTCTTATGGTGAATGGCTCACTGAACTCTTAGCCAATCTAGGAACACAGAAGATAATAGCAAGCCTGACTAATAGGCTAGAAAAGTTTAAAAAAATCTGAAACCCCTTATATACTTTATACTCTTTATAACCTATATGCATTGGTAACTTTTAATACATTCAAGTCAATACTCTTGGTTGTGCTGTGCTGGGAGGGCTAGGGAGGGCAACGGGAAAAGGGGGGGAGGGAGGAGAGGGGAGAGGGGAATGGTGGGGGAGGACAGTCTTATTGTGATACAGTTTCTCTGTTTACTTGTTCCTATCAATATTGTATCTGTTCTCTGTATGGAAAAATTTTCAATAAACTTTGAATTGAAAAAAAAAAGTTAGCTAAGGCTGAATTATTTTCCTCCTCTTTTCAGAACAATCTTAGCAACCCTTCCAAGTTCTGGAAAGTAGTACACGCCCTCTCCGCCCCCTACCCAGTCCCCTTCCCCTGCTCTCAAGGTGGATGACTTCACCATATCAGACCCTCCTTCTGTTGCCTCGGCTTTTAACTCCTATTTCACCACCCGTGCTTCCTCCCTCCTCTCTGCACACCTTGCTACCCCTCCCTCTTTCTCCTTCCTCCCTTCCTGCCTTCTGCCCCCTTCTCTTTCTCACCTATCCCTCCTGCCTTGGCTCTTAAAGCCCTCCTGGCTCTCAACCCCCAGAAAGGTGGGGGCCTTGATGTGCTTAATCCCAAGCATCTACACCTCTCTGCATTGGCTATTGCCTTGACCATCTCCTCCCTGCTTAACCTATCATTCTCTCTTGCCTCAGTCCATGATACCTGGAAGCATGCAACTGCCATTCCCCTTCCAAAAGGAAGTGATCCCTTCTCTCCTGGAAATTTCCACCCAGTCTCTCTCTCCTCCTAACCTTATCCAAACTTCAAGAACACATAGTTCTATCTCAACTTTCCCCTTTCCTCAACTCCTCCTCCTTTCTTACACCCTTCCAGTCTGGCTTTTGCAAACATCACTCCACCACTTCCTCACTCCTCAGGCTCACAGATTGCATCCATTCTGGCATGGAACAAGGCCTCCTCCCTGCCACCATCTTTGTCAATCTAGTGAAAGCTTTTGACACTGTCTCACATGCTCTTCTCCTGGATAAACTAAAATCAGCAGGTCTATCTGACTCCACAGCCAGGTGGTTCAACTCCTACCTTGTAGGTAGATCTTAATCAGTGAGAACTGGAGACTCTCTCTCCCCCCCCCACCTATACACACTGGTGTTCCCCAAGGTTCCATCCTTGGCACTTTGCTTTTCTCCATATTCCTCAATTACCTCCCCTCAGCCTACTCCTTTGCATCCATCCACATGCATGCAGATGACATGGTCCTGTTTTCCTCTGGCTCTACTCCATGAGGGTTAACAACCAGGATTCAACTTGATTTAACACTGTCCAGAAATGGTTCAGGGCTAATTGACAATCCCTTTAAAAACTGCTGACGCCTTTAGGAAAACTTCAAAAAACATAATATTCAGACACAGTTCAGCTGCTAACGCCATAAATGTTCTATGTATTTCTATAGATTTCTCCTCTTTGTTATTTATTCGTGAAGAAATTCCCACAAAAACAAGATCTGTATCTGTTTGAGCTCATCTCCTCTGTAGCTTATTCTCTAGTTGAAATCATAATGCTCTGTTGTGATATCAGTTTGTTGCCATGGAAACAATTCTGATGTCACAAGTAGAGTATTATGACATCAGATTTGGAAGAAGCACTAGGAGCCGATGAACTCTAAAGGAACTATCCTGTTCTCATGCATATGACCTCATTTATAAATAATGGGTATAAGAAATACAAAGTTAATGAGAAATATAAAGCTGCTTTGTGTCCAAATATTATGTGTTACAAAGTTCTTCTTGAGGTGTCAGTGGCTTTTTAATGCTAAGAAAATGATCTCCATGTGTTTCAGCACATGACAGAGGATTCCTAGACTCCTTTCACTCCCCACCTTCCTCACCCTTGATGGGGGAAAATTGACAACGTACCCTCATTTAAGTATCTCGGTGTCTGGCTTCAACACCACCTTGGTTTTTCTCAGCACATAAATGCCATGTGCAAAAAACTCCACTCTAAGCTTTATAGGAACAAAAGCTGTATCCCTATATCTGCCCACCAGGACATCATCACTAAAATGATCCTACCCATTTTTATGTTGATTGCGTGCTTGCGCAAGAAACATGTTGAGTCAGCTTTCTCCACAAGCAGGTTGTGAAGGCATGACACTGTTGTGCCCAATGCCCCCACAGCCTGCAAAGGTTTGTCCCCTTCCCCCAATGCCGTGGCACGCTGCTGCTGACACTAGTTCAGCCAGCGTGCCACAACCTTCTAAAAAAGTAGCTGCTGCAATCAGAGGCCCCCTCGTCATTGCAGCGTCAGCCATCCGCTGCAATGAGGGAGCAACCCGTCATTGCAGGGTGGGATGTGACACTCTTGATATTGTTTGTGAACATAGCGGCGGCTTACCACCATGTTCACAAACAATATAACCCCCTCCCCCCACTGTGTTTACTTGCCAACAGGGACTCTAATCCCAGTCTTCTGTGGTGCCCCCGTGTTTCTGTTGTTGCCGACGGGGGAGCCCACTCCTCGTTGGCATTCTGTAACCCCTCCCCCAGTTTTGTTCCTGCTGATGGGGTACCCAATCTCGTCAGCATAATGAATCCCCCTCATTTTGTTCCTGCCGATGGGGTGCCCAATCCCTATTGGCATGCTAGAACTCCCCAGTTTTATTCCTGCCGATTGGTGCCCAATCCCCATTGGCTACTGCTGTTCCTAACAAAAGCCTCTACGATGCCCCTGTGAAGGGAAAAATGGTCCCCGACATCTGTTTTTTCTCCTGAAAAAGGAACTGTCCTCGGCGCCGCCCTGCCCCCACCCGCAACCAGCACCCACCCACTGCGCACCCTGCCTCCCCGCACCCCCTCACCCTATACTTACCTCCAGAGCTCGGCGTGACGATCTTCGCTGGACCGGGAACACGTCTGCACTCTTCAAAGCCGACCGCGAACTGAGGAAATGCCGGTAAGCTGTATCATGTAATAAAGAGGGTTTTTTCAACTTTAGTGCATATCTCAAGCATTTTTGAGAATTTTTTCACCAAATTTTCAACATGGGGTTTTTGGGACCCCTCCTCATGAATTCTTGAACTGTCATGGCGTTAATCGGCCCTGAAAGGTGGTTTCACTTCACAGTGCGGAATCACCCTTCGGGGCCGATTAATGAAACAACAGTACCAGTGTTCATGAGGTGGGCTCTCAAAAAGCCTATGTTGCAAATTTGTTGGGAAAATCAAAAAAATGGCTGTTTTACAAGCGTGCATTGCGCAGTTGATATGTATGCCCATAACTTCACCAATTTACAATATTTTCATGCCAGATTTTCAACATTGACATTTTGTCACACCTCCTTGTGAGCAGTACAGCTGTCATTGTTCGCATCCTGGCCAAAATGTGTTTTTGCACTTTTGGAGCAGAATAGCATGGTTGCTGCAGGAAATCAGTGTTCAGCACAGATTAAGAAAATGACAGTGACACTGTTCATGAGTAGAGGTCCTAAAATGCCTATGTTGAAAATTTGGTAACGATACTCCATAAAATGCCTGTGTTATGAGCGTGCGTTGCGCAGTTGGCACACACGCGCGTAACTTCATGAATTTATAATATTTTCACTCCAGATTTTCAACATTGCCATTTTCCCAGACCTACTTATGAACAGTACAGCTGTCATTTTTCCCATCCTGTCCGAAATGTATTTTCGCACTTCCAGCACAGAATAGAGTGGTCACTGTGGGAAATCACTGTTCGGGACAGATTAAGAAAATGACAATGATACTGTTCATGAGCAGAGGTCCTAAAATGCCTATGTTGAAAATTTGGTGATGATAGCCCATCAATTGACTGTGTGAGAAGTGTACATTGCGTACTTTCCACGCACCCGTGGAACTTCGCAGATTTGTAATATTGTCACACCAGATTTTCAACACCTCCTTATAAGCAATGCAGCTGTCATTTTTCACATCCTGACTGAAATGTGTTTTCACAGTTCCAGCGCAGAATAACGTGGTCACTGTGGGAAATCAGTGTTCAGGACAGATTAAGAAAATTACAGTGGCACTGTTCATGAGCAGAGGTCCTAAAATCCCTATGTTGAAAATTTGGTGATGAAACTCCATAACATGACTGTGTTACAAGCATGCATTGAACTGTTTCCACGCACCCTTGTAACTTTGCAAATTTGTAATGCTGTCTGTCACGCCACATTTTCAACAGTGGCATTTTTTCACAACTCCTTATGAACACTACAGCTGTCATTTTTCACATCCTGGCTAAAATACGTTTTTGCACTCCTGCTGGACAATAGCACGGTCACTCTGGGAAATCAGTGTTTGGGACAGATTAAGATCGACCGAGTGAGAGGAGGGAGTGACTGAGCTCAACTGAGCTCTGTCGGGACTGCTGCGAATTTGTTTGTGTTCCAACAAAGGCCCCAACACAAGAGCCCAGTACAAAAGGGCAGCCTGCAGCACTGGGAGAAACAGAACGAGAGAGTGAGTGAGGGAGGGGGAGTGAGCAAACTCACTGAAACGTTGTCAGGACTGCTGCAGATTTCTTTGTGGGCAGAAAAAGGCGTCAATACAGGCAGGGGCCCAGTACAAAAGGCCAGCCTGCAGCAGTGGGAAAAACAGTACGAGCGAGTGAGACAAGGGGACTTAGTGAGCTGAACAGAGCTCTATCAGGACTGCTGGGATTTCTTTGTAGGCAGACAAAGGTGCCAATGAAGGCAGGAGCCCCATACAAAAGGACAGCTTGCAGTGCCAGGACAAACAGAATGAGCGATGAGAGAGGGAAACTAAGCAACCTCAATGAAGCTCTGTCAGGACAGCTGTGGATTTCTTTGTGGACAGACAAAGGTGCCAACGTAGCCAGGAGCCCCATACAAAAGCGTAGTCTGCGGCACCAATAGAAATAGAACCAGCGAGTGACAGAGCAGTAGTGAGCAAGCTCAACGGAGCTCTAGTGTGACTGCTGCAGATTTCTTTGTGGGCAGAAAATGCGGCAACACAGGCAGGTGCCCAGTACAAAAGGTCAGCTTACAGTGCCGGCAGAAACGGAATGAGAGAGTGAGAGAGGGGGAGTGAGCAAGCTCAGTGGAGCTGTGTTGGGACTGCTTCAGATTTCTTTCTGGCCAGAAAAAGCCGCCAATGCAGGCAGGAACCCAGTACAAAAGGGCAGCCTGCAGCACCAGGAGACACAGAACAAGCAAGTGAGGGAGGGGGAGTCAGTAAGCTCAATGGGGCTTTGTTGGGACTACTGCAGATTTGTTTGTGGGCAGAAAAATACAGCAATGTATGCAGAAACCCAGTACAAAAGGGCAGCCTGCAGTGGCAGGAAAACCAGAATGAGCGAGTGAGTGAGCTCAACAGAGCTGTATTGTAACTGCTGCAAATTTCTTTGTGGGCATAAGAAGCAGCAACGCAGGCAGGAGCCCAGTAGAAAAGGGCAGCCTGCAGCGCCGGCAGAACAGAATGAGCGAGTGAGAGAAGGGGAGTGAGTGAGTTCAACGGAGCTTTGTCGGGACTGCTGAAGATTTCTTTGTGGGCAGAAAAAGGCGCCAACAGAGGCAGGAGCCCAGTACAAAATGGCAGCCTGCAGCACCAGGAGAACCAGAATAAGTGAGTGAGATGGGGGAGTGAGTGACCTCAATGGAGCTCTGTCAGGACAGCTGTGGATTTCTTTGTGGGTAGAAAAAGCCACCAACACAGGCAGGAGCCCAGTACAAAAGGGCAGCCTGCAGCGCCAGGAGAAACAGAATGAGTGAGTGAGAGAGGGGGAGTGACCCACTTCAATGGAGCGCTGTCAGGACAGCTGTGGATTTCTTCCTCAGCAGAACAAGGTGCCAATGCAGGCAGCAGCCCAGTACAAAAGAGCAGCCTGCAGCACCAGGACAAATAGACTGAGCCAGTGACAGAGGGCCACTGAGCGAGCTCAACAGACCAACGCAATCAACATTCGGCATTGACAAATGCTTGTTGATTATGGCGACTTAGTCTATGGTGCTGCATCTAAATCTACCCAGGCCAAACTGGATCCCCTCTTCCACTCCTTTTGCCATTTTGCCTTGGCCTGTCCCTGCTGGACTCACCACTGTTCTCTGTACATTGATCTCTCCCTACATTCCTTGAATGACCACCATCTCATCCACTGTGCCTCCTTTATTTCTAAATTCTGGTTGGCTTTGCTCTCCCCTATGCCCTCCTTTACGTACTCTCACCATAACTCAGGTTATCATTCTCTTTTGCTCCCCTCTTGTAAATCTTTAGCTGGCCAGGCTGATTTCTCTTTCCACCTTCCTTATCTTTGGAACTCCTTTCCACTAAAAATTCACTCTGCCACCTCCAAATGCTCTCTTTCCTCTCTTCTCCAAGGTGACACTGCCTCTCCTGTAAATGCCCTTAGCCCCATTGCCCTACACTTCTCCTTATCTACTCTGACCTCTATAATTCTTGCCACCCCACCTCACCCCCTTCCTCTCCCTCTTTCCCCTCCACCACTTCCTCCCACTACCTTACTTCTTTCCTACTCACTCCCACTCCCAGCAATCACCCTTTCTGCCTCTTCCTAATCCTCAACACTCTATTGCCCCACCCTTCCCACAATAATCTGTTGTCTTCTCCTTTCTGTTTTACTCACACCAGTACTTTACCTTTTCACCCCCCAGCCTCTCTTTCTCACCCTCCTCTACTTACTCTCTCTCTCTCATACCCTTTCCTATATTTGTGACATTACTTTCTTGTGTGTGCCGGTACTTTGCATTTCTGATGTTTAACTTGCATTATTATTTGTTCTGGTAATGTGTATTATTGTACATACTGTGTCTTGTTTTGTTATTACTGGTAATGTGTATTATTGTACATACTGTGTATTGTTGTTTTGTTATTACTGTGCTTCTACTTGTTTGTAAACTCATCCCTAACCCCCTCCCTTAGGATGCATCTGGAAATGAGCTTCAAGGCTCAGCATGTCTTTCCTGGTAAATCTCTTAAATAAATAAATATGCTGTTAGCACAGGCTAGTTCAGATGAAATGCAATGATCCATTAATAGTGGTATTCTACTTCCAGTCAATTTTCTGAGGGAGACTGAGGCATACTAGGCCCTGTGCACTAAAAAGATTTGGCTTTATACACCACGCTACGTGGCATATAGTCATAGTAAAAGTAAAATATGTTTATTGGCAAAAAAAACTCACTGAGCAAAGTTAATTTTCTGTAACTTCCCAGGCATGTTTGAGTTATAATACAGTCATAGTAAAATCCTAAATGAATACAGATTCAACCGCATTACGAATATAGCCATATTTATAAACACTATTTTAAAGAGCAGCTCTCTAATAAAAAGTTTAAAAACACTAGACTTGCATCAATTATGTTTTAAAGAGCTGCTGATACCTCAAAGAAAACTTTGAAACACATTACATTTAGTACAATTCAGCCTGCATTCCATGTATATTCTATAGATTTCTCCTCCCAATTATTTATTACTGAAGAAATCTGCATGAATACACAATATTTATCCCTTACAGTTCATCTGCCTCTATTACTTGACTCCCTACTTCATGTGATAATCCTTTGTTATGACATCACAATCTTTTATCTCAGGAGTAACTGTGAAATCACAAGCAGATCAGTATGACATCAGATAGGGACTGAGAAAGCAACAGGAATAGCAAAACTCTTCAGGAGCAGAGATCCTGTTTTCATGCTGTCCTCAGTAATAAATAATGAGGAGGAGAAATACAGAATTAATGTGAAATACAAGCTGAACTGTGTCTAAATATTATGTTTTGTTAAAGTTCACCTGAAGGCGTCAGCTGCTCTCTAACTTTTTTGTTTTCTAGTTATTTTTATTTTTTTTATAACTCAAACTTTATTGAAAGATTTTCCACAATAAAAGGCAGTTACCATGAGAATGAAGCAGGAATACAGCAACTTATTATGATAAAACTGCCCCACCCTCCCCTTCCTTCCCATACAGCAGTAACATATCCATGTGTCCCATAAGTACAAAGTCATTGTACAGAAACCTACAGGGCAATTTATCTTAAAACAAAACTAAGTCTGAGCAACTAGGATTAGAGAGTAAAGGGGATCCCATATATGTGTATAAACAGACAATCTGTTGTGGAGGTTAGCAATCGCTTTTTCTGTACGCAGGTTATCGAGAATTTCATTCACCCATTCCTGAAAAGTCGGAGTGGACTTGTCCTTCCAGTGGCGTAAGATATGCTTCTTGACAGATAACGCTATCATAGACATATGAAACCTTCTCACTTTAACTCTAATAGAAGACAAGTCCCCTAGGAGACAAATGGCAGGCATGAAATACTCCTGTAGGCCCAGTAAAGGGTCCAGGGAAACCTTGATAGAGTCCCATAGAAAAGAGATTTTGGGGCAGGACCAAAACAAGTGAAGAAGTGTTCCCTCCTCCTGAGAACACTTAACACATAAGTTAGAGTTCAAGAGACCCCATTTCTTTAATTTAACCGGAGTATAGTACATATTATGTAAGATGTGATATTGCATAAGACGCAACCTGTCTTGAGAAAAATATTTATGACAGGATCTCCACAGGGTTTGCCAATTAGGATGATAATGAGGAAGAATGGAGCTGCAAAATCTCGTGGGTCCAAAAGAGTCCCCATATCTTTTGTGAAACAACACCTGACATAGTTTAGATACGATACCCGAAGATCCAAGTAAAGAAGAGACGTCTGGGATCAGGGCCGTAACTGTCTGGTAAGAAGGGGTATTGCCAAGGACTATTGTGAGTAAATGTCTTAACTGTATGACTTTAAAATGTGAGCGAGCTGGGATATTAAATTTCCAAATAATATCACCTACTGACAACCATTGCCTCTCCTCATCCACAAAGGAGAGTACTTTCCCATCCCCCAACTGGGGCAACCAACTGCGAGAAATCTGCTGCTTGTTCATGGTGAAAGATGGGGAGTTCCAGATGGGCTGGGCCAAATTTAACTGAGGGGTATGTCGCAAAAAGGAACATAATTGTGCGTATACCTTTAATGAAGTAGCTACTATGGGACACTTCTCAGCCCCACGCACCTGACACATTTTAACATAGAACAAAGTTAGGGGATCCATGTTCAAAGACCTAATTAAATCCAATTCTATTCTAAGCCATACCGGCTGCGCTCTTTCAGGGCTGGGGCATACCCATTTCAAACATTTTGCCAAATGGCTAGCCCAATAATATATAGCCAAGTGGGGAATCTGCAGGCCCCCGCTCCGATTTTGGAGTGGCCAACTTATAGTAGGCCAATCGAGGGTATTTATCAGACCAAATAAACCTGGTGAAAATGCCATGCAACTTCTTAAACCAGAATAACAGGATAAAAGTATTGAGGAGAGATAGAGGGTAAAAAATTATTGGGAAATATTCATCTTAACTATGTTGATCCGGCCCCATAGTAAAAATGGGGAGCTTAGACCACCTATCAAGGTCTTGAGTTATAAGCTGAAAAAGGGATTCGAAATTTTCCTTAAACCATGCTAAGGGGTTATGAGTTAGTTTGATGCCCAAATTCTTGAATGACCTAGGGGCCCAACATAAACCTAAAGGGCTTATGTCAGTCTTGAATATCTTGTGATTTAAAGGAAAGAAAGAGGATTTATTAGCATTCAATCTGTAATTAGGTAGGGTGCTAAATTTAGTTATTTCGCCCAGCAAAGCCGGAACGGAGGATACCGGATGGGATAAGTGCACAAGCAGATCATCTGCATATGTAGTGACCTTGACTTCATGACGCCCAACGCCTTGTATTAACGCATTATTGAGAATGTTTTGGATAATAGGTTCAAGGTACAAGTTAAATAAAAGAGGAGATAGGGGGCAACCCTGCCTGGTACCTGAATGGAGTGAAAAGGATTTAGAAAAAGCACCATTCCCAGAAATCCTTGCTGTGGGGGGTTTATATAATGCAGCAATCCAGGATATGAATACAGGAGGGAATTGGAAAGCTTCCAAAACTTTAAACAAAAAATTCCAATTCACATGATCAAATACCTTCTCGGCATCCAGGGAAACCAACCCTGTGGGAAACTTAGCATCCCTGGTAGCTGAGAAGACATGAGAAAGGGTATGCAAATGGTCTGATGAGGCGTGTCCCTTCATAAATCCAACCTGGGTCATGCCTATTAGCTCAGGGAGGACTACAGTTAACCTATTAGCTAATAACTTCAAAAGAATTTTACTATCTTGGTTTAGAAGGGATATAGGTCTGTAACTTTGAACTAACTCAGGATCCTTATCTGGTTTAGGGAGAAGGACAATCAGGGCCTCAAACAGGTGGGGGTCTACCTCTACTCCAGTTAGAATGTAATGAAATAGGCGATAAAGTACTGGTAGTAAAAGATCCCGAAAAACCTTGTAAAATAGAGAGGAAAACCCATCTGGGCCAGGGACTTTGTCTGCCGGTAGTCCACCAATAACCTTGGAAATCTCCTCCTGGAAATGGGGGTAGCCAAAAAACCCTTATATTGCTCTGACAGGAAGGGCAGATGAGAGTCCCTTAAGTAATTCTCCATAATCCCAGGACAAGGAGGGCTTTCCATGTCACTGTACAATCTTTCATAATATAGAGCAAACTCTTGTACTATCTCGGTAGGGGATACTTTCAGGGACCCATCTGCCACTGCCCGAATTGGTGGGATAAATCTTGCAGATTCCTGTTGCTTTATACGCAATGCCAGCAGGAGCCCAGCTTTCTCTCCCTGATCCTTATAACTGGCTCTGGTTTGAATTACAGCTAATTCCACTTTTTCCCTTAACAGCTCTAGATATCTGCCTTTGGCCTTTAGGAGTCTCTTCTTGTCCACATCTGAGACACGAACAGAATTATTCACTTCAAGTGACCGAATTTGGGACAATAATGATAATAATTCTTCTTCCTGTGCCCTTTTCCTACTAGCCGCCATACTGATAAGGATCCCCCTCATGTATGCTTTAAAGGCCCCCCATAAAATATCTGGCTTTGCACTGTCTAAAGGGTTAGATGAAAAAAAGAACTCAATTTGCTCCCTTATGAGCTTGCAATACTTGGCATCCTTAAGGAGCTGTTCATTGAGCTTCCGTCTGGTTTCCCTTTTAGGTAAGTTAAAGAATGCCAAGTTGCATAACACAAGCGAATGATCGGAGACAGGACCAGGTTGGATTGAGGAGGCCTTGACCCCGGGCAAGAGACCCTGAGAGATAAATATGTAGTCAATGCGGGACTGCGAGCTGTGCGCCATTGACCTGAAAGTGAACTCCTTAGAGTCAGGATACAACACGCGCCAGACATCACAGAGCCCGCACTGATCTACTAAATCCCTAAATGCCCTCTGCCCCGGGGACGTCCCTCCCAATCCACTACCTGACCTGTCCAGATTAGAATCTATGACTTGATTGAAGTCGCCCCCCATAATAATCCTGATGGGAAGCGTTGGAAGAATAATGGTTATCAGTCTCATGAAAAACCCTGGATCATCCATTTTAGGACTGTATATACTACCAAGTAAAAGTGGTACTGACCAGACAGTGCCTTTAACTAAAACAAATCTACCCTCCGGATCTTTGATAACCTGCATAGAAACAAAGGGAATACCTCTATTGATAATAAGCATGACCCCACAGCTATTAGTGGAGCCCTGAGCGTCGTAAACCAGCCCCACCTGTTGCCTCCTTAGCTGTAAGGCTTCAGATTCAAGTAAATGGGATTCCTGTAAAAAAGTTATCTGAAAGCATAATAAACTTAAATGTTTGAGGACCTGATATTGTTTGGATTTTTTCCTGATCCCCTTAACATTCCAAGTAGCAAAAGTCACCTCATTAGCCATCTAACTAGAGTTAATGAGCTTAATATGTTCAGCCCTATACAAAAATCACAAAAAACGTTCAGCCATAATCCACAGGTTACTGCTGTAGAATCCCCCATCCCCCCACAAATAACCCCCCCCCAAATTCACCCACTCCACCTAACAAAACCCAACATATACCACCCCACCCAGCCACAAGCAACGTTTAGCACAGTACTGGGTCCTTTCCTCCTTCTCCGGCCCCCAAATGTACACCTCTGCTTCCAGCAAATGCAGCAGTATCCACAAGTATACAAAACAGAACAACTGTTTTAACAACCCACAATAACTTGAGAGCGGTCCTGGGTTTCCAATGTAAATGCACACAAGTATGATATGAAAGTGGAGCAAAACAGCCTGCAAAACGCATAGATGTGCCCAAAAACCTCGGGAAACCAAATAGGAAATAGGGGCTTTGTTGCCCCATGAGAAATTCCTATGCAAACCAGAACCAGATCGGGAAACTAATGGAGGGGAATTACCCCTTCCAACCAGAATGTGACCAGAAAACCAGAAAAAGACACTAACATCTTGTGCCCCATGCAAAAAATGATGAGAAATGACATCTCTGCCCGGACATTTACCAGCCCACAGGCCCAAGAACCCCAATTGGGGTAAATTGCTGCCCTAAATATGAGACGAGAGACACAACTGAGAGAGATCCTCTCTGAGTTAAGAGCAGCGCTAAATTACACATCATGCGCATGATGCTCCCTCTTGTGGCCACAGCCCGATCCTAATAAGGTAGCTATGTGAAATTACTGAGAAAACCCAGCACCGCTCCCAATTCAAACAGTCTGTGAAGTGAGACATTAATCCTAAACAATTTAGCAGTGTCTTCCCCTCACTAACACCAGCTTGTATAACTAAATGCATTGAAACAAAAAACTCTATCCCCAAATAATCAAGCCCGAACATCCCAGGAGTCCTTGCCCTGAACAGCAATTCGCATTATAGAATTAGGGCCTGAGAATCTCGTAGCAAGTAGCCCTGATTCGTATTAAGACAGTCCAGATGGGAAACAAGAACTTCCAGATGTACCCCATCAATACTATCTTCATAAGCAAATAAAGAGATAGCAGTCCCAGTGAGGCAGCACCAGCCATCCCCTGATCTTGTAGGCAAAACTTCTCAGGGCTCTCAGAACAAGTCCGGTAACACGGTTTTGAGGCTTGAAAGGGCCTTCAACCAGAATCCTTTAACCAGGATCCGTTTACAAGAACTTGCAGCCTGGCCGGGTACCCCATCTTAAATTTCAGCCCTGCAGCAATGATTTTGGAGACGATAGGGTGAAACGCTTTGCGCTTCAAACAAACCGATCCTGGCAGGTCTTGTGCAATTCTCAGTTTGGAATTCTCCCAACAGACCTCCTGTACAGCTCTCACTTTCTGCAAGAAGTGCTGCCTTTCTAAGAAATGTAAGACTCAGCAAATAATAGGTCGAGGGGCAGCATCCGGTAACAGTTTCGGTCGTAATGACCTGTGGGCTTGCTCGATAATATATACAGGGTCGAAGGGAGAGGGGCCAGCAACCCATTCCACCAGCTTCTGTATGAATGCTACAGCATTCTGGCCTTCTTCTCCCTCTGGTAGCCCTAATATCACAACATTGCTTCTGCGGCTATGGCCCTCCAGATCTTCAAGTTTTGCCTCCACACGAGAGAGAGCTTCTGCTGCGTAGACACTAACTCAGTGTCAACTTTCTCTAGTCGTTTCTCCAACGGGACTATTCGGGCAGTATTGTCGGAGGCAGTTAACGAAACTTCATCCAGCTTTTTTGACAGAGCCTTCAGGTCGATCGCCATTCCTTTCATCTCCTCACGGAAGGGTGCAAATTCTTCTAAGAACCTGTTAAGCATTAAAGATTCTTGTTCCCCAGCTTGACTCGAAAGATCAGGCCTATCTGGCCCACCCGAGGCCCGAGATTTCTTTGGGGCCTTTTCGGGAGTAGCAGGCGGGGTATGTTTTTGCAGGGCTTTCTTCATGTAAGCCTACATCAGCAGACCGAACTCTCAAAACAGGCGCTCTAGATGTTTAGCAGACAGGATAATTTATATGCAGAGGGTTTTGTAAGATTTAAACATCAGAAAAAGATGAATATATGATCAGGAGGCAGGAGCTTAGCGGAGGTGCTTCTACTCAGCACTCTGCATCACGTGGTCTCCATTTTTATTTTTTTTACTTTCCCCTGCTATTGGTCTACTAAATATTGTAGGTAATGCAGCACTTATTTCACTTAGTCTTTAAAAATGTATCTGACTCTCTCCTGCTAACCACACAATTGCTGTTTTGTGACATCACAGTTGGTGGTATGCGTCCCTTAGGGCGACACCAACGCAGCGAACTACAATCCTGTCAGGAAAATCAACACTTTGCCGACAGGTTGCTGTGTTGGTGTGCCCGAGGCAGGGGCACACTGTCTCCCGGTCCTGCACCCCCGCCCCAAAGTAACTCAGCACGGGGTCATAATGTCGCAAGATATTATGCCGCATGGCAAAATCATGCTGTCAATACAGAGCAATTACTGCCATGCAGCATAAGTCTTTTTTCTGTGGAGGGCTCTGCCCCCCACACCCCCTGTTCTCAACTCAGGGGGGGTTTACCTTGGGAAGCGCACAATGTGTGAACAAAAATGAAATGTCTGGGACCGGGAATCAAACCCAGTCCCAGACACAGCACCTGGGTTCCTGCTGCTGTGGCTCAGTCCAGTGAGCCACGGCAACTGCTTAGCAGAACCCACTCCCAGCAAGGTCTTATCCTCTGCCTGGGACTGTGTGACTGGTGCAATACCGTGTACAACAGTATACTCAGTATTGCACCATTCACTGTCATAGCGTGTATGACATTACATTATGACCTAGTAGGAAGTAACTCTGACTGGAGGTAAGAATCCTAAAGTTGGAGGTGGGGCAGAGCCCCTGCATGGGGTTCAGGGCCGGCCCCCATTTAAAAGGACCGGAGACAAGCAGGAATCATGATAAGCCGCAACTTGCGGTCGACATGATTCCTGTCGGCAAGATGCCGGTTGACTAAAGGGTTGTCAAACCAGCATCATAGAGCCACAATCAGTTGCCAATGTGAGCACTATCATGTCATAAACAAAGGTATTGTGAGGTTAATAGGAGAGAGGCATTTTTTTCTATACAGACTTTTTAGACAGATGGCCATGAAGTGCTGTAAACCTTGGAAAAGAATATTGAAAATGGAAACAAAAAGGTATCCTGTAGTAAATTGTAATAACTTAAACATGATATTTATGAAAGCACATGTCGATGTGCAAAGTTGCTCCTTAAGGGATAAGAGGCCAAGGGTGATGGTAACTGGTAGCCACTGAGGCGACAGGAGAGTGACTATTTTGGTGCCACAAGGTTCAGTGCTTGGAATGGTCCTCTTTGATGTCTTTATAAGCGACATTGCAGTGGAGCTTGAGGGGATGGTGTGTCTCTTTGCAGATGATACAAAAATCTCCCTCACAGGCTGAGCACCAGGTTGGGTGATAGGCATCTTAGGCAGGCACTTGATAGAATTTACTTAAATAAAGTAGGAAAACCTTAAAAATCTGAAAATCATTACTAGTTTCTTCAAAAAAAAGTCACACAAACAACAAAAGCCTATGATATCTTGTTTATTTAGCAAACGGGAACCTCTGGAAATGCAAGTGAAAAAACTCCATCAGGCTGAGCAGTACACTTGAAAAGCCAATAGGCCTCTGGGACCAGGAGCTGGGTAGGGATTGCATGAGCTTGGGCAGGAGAATGAGGTTGTGGCAGTCTGCCAGTGTCCTACTGTATTTTCACAAGAAGATCAAGGAGTTTGCTGAGATCCTGCAACAAGTGACCCCTGTGGCAGAAGGACACAAACTTTCCTGATTCCAGATGGCACAGCAACTGACTTTAATACTTACAACTCAGTTCTGAACTTGGATAGTCCTGAAGAAAGCACCTAGGGATAGGGACTACTGGTGGAAAAAAGTGAGGAAATCCCACCTGGAGGCTGATTGGTTAGCATTCCGTACCACTAGGAATGCTTGTACCAAGCTAATTGGGTCAGAAAAAGCTAGGTACTTCCAAAAAGAACTAGAAGACAATAAAAACAACTCTGCCAATTTTTGGAACATCCTCAAAGAAGTCGAAGGTCAGTCCACTGCAACACCCCTTCCAAACAAAATTGTGTCTGATGGTACCACCTATACAGACAAAGTTGATATACTAGAAAAGCTTAATGATCACTTTGCCACTGAAGGGCTTGCCTTTGACACCTCACCTATCAGCAAACTTAGCCTGGCAAGAGACTACACTGTTGGCTTCACTAATAAGCACAGCCATAACCAACTGCATCCCACCCCCTTCAGCTTCCTCCCAATTACGTTCAAGCAAGTGGAGGACTTCCTCCTTTCTCTGGATACAAAAAAGAGTGCGGATGCAGATAATATTAAACCTTACTTCCCTAAACTTGGTGTGGTGGAATTTTTATATATCCTAAAGTATAATAACTTTATGTCCTAAAGCTTATTGTACCAGAGCTTATAACTGTTATATGTGATTATAGCCATATAGATATGTTGCTTCTCATATGCTCTAAAACTATCTGCTTTATTATTGCCATATAGCCATGTTGCCTTTCATATGCTTTAAAACTATCTGCTTTGTGAAACAGCCATACTGAATGTGCAGTTCTGTGCTAACTAAAACAAAGGAGGTTGTTTGACAGAGATAAGAAAACCTTGAAAAAATTAAATGAAGCAAAATACAGCTGGTTGTAACTAAAATAAAGGGGAGACACATAGTAAGTATAAAAAAACAACTCCTTATACGGAAAGTGCTGAATCTAAGGTTTTTTGCTAAAGATAAGGAAAAGCTGTTGTTAAGCATGAGATCACTGTTAGACTGTGAAACTAAAAAAGGTATATAAGCTTCTGTGAACAATGATCGAGGAGCTCTCTCCTTTAGCTGAGGCTCCCACATATATGTGTGCAGACAATAAACTGAGCTTTATTGGAATAACCATTGGGTGTGGTTATTGAGTACATAGAAATTAAGATAAAGTATAGACAGTAAAGAGAATCTGCGACCACAGTTTTTGGCGTAGTCGGCAGGATGACTTCGCTTCTCCGTGTCGCGCTGTGATCAGACTACCAAGTCCCGGCCTCAGGGGAGGGTGGCCCCGGAGGTTTAGTCCCACCACATGTGTGACGCCTAGGGATTAGCGACAGCCATCATTTACTGTCTTAGGTGCTAGGGTGGCACCAGGAGTGCTGGGTGGGCACTCGGCGTCAGGGGACGCCTACATACAAGACCGGTTAGGCGCCTTTTTAGGGACAATAAAAACATGGGGACCTCTACCAGATGGATCTCAACCTAGTACTGTTAGAGATTTTTTTTGTTTTGTTTTTAAATGCAAACCAGAGCTCTGGAAAAGACTTGGTTTGGCAGGTTACTAAAATGGCCAAAAAAACCTTTGAAAGGGTTAAAACCTTTAAAGGGTTAATAGCTGCAGTGTTTGGAAATTATCATGAAGGTCCTGCAGTCAGTTTTCTTACTCAGACTTGTGTATCGGAAAAGAAGAAGAAAATACCTTGGCACCGGGTAAGTCTGAATTTTTTATTCAAAGTTGTTTTATGTCTGTCTGTTTTATTTCTGTAATCGATATACTAAACAAGGTAATGCTCCGTCTTTTCTCATGCATATTTTCTAGCTTATATCTGTGTTCTGTAATTATGTTCTGTTGTCAAGGTTGCAAGATAGGATTAACTGCCTTCAGTGCACAACATGTTACAGTAAAAAAAAGAGAAAAGCTTCTTTGCCTCATAGCTGACTGTTTTAATTGGTTTTATTTTTAATGAAACATTTGTGCTGCCTAGATAGGGTCAGTGAAGAACTTTTGTATGTAGTTGTTGGTTGGAGCAGGTAGTGTTAAAGGTAAAGAAATATGACGTCATAGATTGCAATGTGCAGAAAGAGTTGTAGTTTGCAAGCAACGTGCCAAGCCACTGCTAGGTGAAAATGTAATGTGTTAACAGCTATAAATGGCTTTATCAAACTTCTATACTAGATGTGTTCACTTACAAATGGTGTGTTGTACTGCATTTTAAAGAAATTAAAATGTGTTTAAAAAGTGTTTTGTTCTGAAAAGATTTGGCATGGCAATATGTATAAATGTGTTGGTTTAAAAAATTGTCAGTGTTACAAGACAGGCAGAGGCATATATATCTAAAACACATACAGTTTTCTAATAAAACTATGGGCATTACCTCAGCAAATTGGTGTGAAACAATGTCAGTCTTATTTTGTGTTAAGTATTTCTTTTGTATGTGTATGTGTGTGTACTGTCTTGGCCAGCAGTTTTATTGTGTAATCTATTATTATTTAAAGATATTTAATATTAGTAGTGTTCAAGGACACTACAAAAATAACTGGGTTTGAACGACCCTTGCATGCACACTGTGACCTTTTGCACGTTATTTGACCTTCTTGTGTTTCAACATTTTATGTTACTACCAGTTCAAACTTGATGTGTATTCCATACCTAAAGCACAACTTTTCACACAAAATGTATGTTTTCATGAAAGCACACCAAGAGTGAACCATGTAGTTTGACTTTTTATTGCAAAACTAGTATTCTAAATGAAGAGGAACAAACTTTTCTTCTTGTCTCACTGCTTCTGACTTGCAGCCAACACAGGCAATACTCCAGCTGGAAGGGGAGGATTATTCATCATCTCCCCATATTTTTATTATATATATATAGTATGAGTTTGAAAAAAGGACTATTACAGCTGTTTTTGAGAGTTCACCATCTACAGTTAAAAGCAATGGCTTTTGTTTTTATGTGTGACCATGGTGTAATCATTTTTTGTCTTTTTAAAATGCATTCTAAGAGATACGTACATATGGTATTACCATCAATCCGGATTTTTTTTATAAACTCAGCTGACATTTTGTCATGCTAAGGATAAGGGAACCAAGGGACGCTTGGCTTCTTTTATCCTATAAAATAATCTTGTTTTATTTTTAAACTTGTGTAGGTTTAGTATTTTGTTGTTTGTCTGTGTTTCTTCTCTTTCTTCTAGAGAAAAAAAAGTTCCCATCTTTATAGTAAGGTATGAAACTTACTAAACTAATTGTAATATTATCTTGTTATAATTTAAAGTGTAGTAGGTGGGATCATGTCACCATCCACAGCTAACCTTTTATTGCTACAGTATTCGAGCTGTCTCTTTCACTTGAGCTGTCTTTTCCACCAGTAGGAGCTTGGGGGAGGGGTAAGCTACCCTTCCTCCATCCTTCCAGTGTAGTACCCACAAAGGTTGCAAGGTACATCACTGTTCCTCTCAAAGGGGTAAATAAAAAATGTATATTTGCCAATAATTGTTTCTTATTTACAGGTTTTAAAAGACCCAAGGTATTTTAACAGCATAACCCAGCCCAAGCCCTTCTGTTTTTTCTAGTGCAAACAGTTAAATCTCACACCTATTATTGGTACAAGGGTTTCTGCCCTCAGCAAGTAATCAGTTACGCTGGAGGGTAAAGTTGTGTATGTATGTCCACACATATTCATTCTTTTGATTGTCTTTTCAGCTTTCTTATCCAGTCAAAACAAATGTAAAACAACTTTTGCCATAGCTGTACAGCAATAATGCATTTTTTTTTTCAACCAGTAAATTCACAGTACTCTAACATTTCTGGACTCTAAGCTAAGTTTACAGTCTATATGTGTTGTTTAAAATGTATTTTATGCATTATGCTCAATACTAAAATTGTTCTATTACAAACATGCTTATGTTTCACGTTTATGTTATAATGTTTTGATATACATCTTGCTACACTGTATCATGTGTGTATTCAAAAAGTGCTCCACATGTATAATGTTTTAATGCTCATAACCAAACTTAAATACTGGGCCAGCATTGCTGACCCACCCCTACAATATGTTCCAAAGCAAAACCAAAAGTAAAATTAATGCTCCGTTTGTCTTATTACTCACAGGTACACCTGAAGAATGAGTGTACTCTATGCAGATTTTGTCATTTTCAATTTTAACAATTATAATATGCACAATTTAGATTGTACTCCAAACCTATGCTTCAAGCCTTACCCCACTCAGTACTTTGGAGTATTTCACTATACAGGGTAAAAAAGGTAGACCTTTTCACTTGTTACCGGTGCAATAGGCACTGTTATTAAATTGGCATAGGCCAACAACATATGTATTTGTCCCACTAATTGCACTGTGTAACAGGCATATTGCTATAAACTGTATGTTTAAAGCGTGTTATTGTAACATTACAAGATTTTATAACTCAGGTCTCAGTCAGGCCTGCTTACAACAGACAGGAAAATAATGTTCATCACTGTCATAACTGCTTTTCTGTGATTTAAAAGCAGGAGGTAACCATAACATTGTCATGATTTACAGATGGTCAAATGGTATAATTAAACCTTGGCCTGCACCCCCAGGTGTGCGGTTAATGTCCCATTTTTATTTTTTTCTTTCTAATTGCCAGAATTTAGGCTCTGTCACACCACTCTTTACAAAACAAGGAGTTAATAGTTTAAAAGATTGTTATTTATGTGTTTTTAACTCAGTGTCTAACACACTTTGCAAGTTTGCAGGTTTCCACGGTGTGGCACACATAAGATCTCCACATTCAACAGCAGTAATACTTTCATCTAAGTTGCCAAGACCTTCATCTTTTTCCATAAAAAGGAAAAACAACTGCCACAGTTTTGATGTTATCACCATCTTTGTGCCTGACTGGTTCCTTATAAGGACTATTGCATAAATCCAGTTATTATTACCTCTGCAAGTGTAATGTTTTCAGCAAAATTACACCTATTTGTAAAACTTTAAATCAACTAAAGAAGGTCCAGTCAGTTCAGACTCTGCAATCAAGCTTATTGTTTCTGCTTACTATGAACTTAAGTCTGGGGAAGGGGCACTCCCCAACTCCAGCGAGAAGATTCTGCTTCAATTGACCTTCAAGCAATACATCCATTTTCTTCACTGCGGCTTGTTCCAAACATGGCTGGTACTTTCTACAACCCTATTGCTCTGTTATGGACTGTGTTCTTAATGGTTTATTACCTTTTTATGGACTGTTAATCTTTATGACGGGGTGTAATCAACTACCACAACACAAATGTCATGCCAGTGAGTGTGTGTGTGGCTACTCAATGCACAATCTAATGCACCCCTGGCCAGTGTGCCTGCCATCCCAACCTGCAGCCAGTAAAATAAACACTGACTTTCTACTATGCTGGTGTTTTGTTTTTAAATTACTGTCTGCATTGCCCCATATGCCTTGTGGGGTTACCACCATTCTGCAAATGACATTTCATCTGTACTGTAACTACATCAACCTGTAGATACTTATATAAACTTATGAACTGTTAATTTCCTGGACTGTTATGTTTTATAAGGACTTATCTGTCAAGAGACATTATCAACAGATTCTTCAATCAAGCTCCAAGGGTGTGCCACACCTCAACACAAGGTAGCATCTACCTTATTCACTCTCAAAGTAAATTCCATAAACTCTTTTTAATCGACAAAATTGTTATGTTATATTGTGTTATATATGGTATCACATGTTAGCATTTTTCTTTCCACGTATTTCAGTTGTGGTGTTGACATCCCTCAATTCTGTATTATGTTTTACAAACTCACCATTGTGTTCCATCTGTAACTCCATGCCTTAACTATCTGTATGCTGGGAACCAGTTTTAAATCATATAAATAAAAAGGGGGGTGGTTAGTTGATACAAAGTATCAAAAGGGGGGAGTGTGGTGGAATTTTTATATATCCTAAAGTATAATAACTTTATGTCCTAAAGCTTATTGTACCAGAGCTTATAACTGTTATATGTGATTATAGCCATATAGATATGTTGCTTCTCATATGCTCTAAAACTATCTGCTTTGTGAAACAGCCATACTGAATGTGCAGTTCTGTGCTAACTAAAACAAAGGAGGTTGTTTGACAGAGATAAGAAAACCTTGAAAAATTAAATGAAGCAAAATACAGCTGGTTGTAACTAAAATAAAGGGAAGACACATAGTAAGTATAAAAAAACAACTCCTTATACGGAAAGTGCTGAATCTAAGGTTTTTGCTAAAGATAAGGAAAAGCTGTTGTTAAGCATGAGATCACTGTTAGACTGTGAAACTAAAAAAGGTATATAAACTTCTGTGAACAATGATCGAGGAGCTCTCTCCTTTAGCTGAGGCTCCCACATATATGTGTGCAGACAATAAACTGAGCTTTATTAAAATAACCATTGGGTGTGGTTATTGAGTACATAAAAATTAAGATAAAGTATAGACAGTAAAGAGAATCTGCGACCACATTGGCCATACCTATCTGACCGCCCCCATTACACACTTATTCATCATCTCTCTGATTCAATGTGAGCTACCTGTCTTGTGGAAAACTGCCCACATCCTACCATTATTCAAGACTGGGGATCCTGGTGATCTGAATGATTACCGGCCTATTTCTATACTATCCGTCCTCTCTAAATTACTTGAAAAAATTGTCAACATCCAACTTAGAGAACATTTGGATTCACAAAAGTTGCTAAACCCTGCTCAGTCCAGCTTCAGAGCCAAACACAGTACAATATCGGCTCTTGCCAAAGTAACTACAGACTGGCAAATGGCCTTGGACTCTAAGAAGCATGTATTTGCCCTCTTCCTTGATCTAAGTAAGGCCTTCGATACTGTGGATCATACCATCATGCTTACTGCACTGAGTAACATCGGACTTGATAGTTCTGCCATTAAATGGTTCACCAGATACCTAACCAATAGGTTACAACCAGTCAAAGCCATAGGAGATCTGTCCCCACAAAAATCCTTGTTACGAGGAGTCCCACAAGGCTCTGTCCTGGGCCCTATCCTCTTTGCAATATACATCAATTATCTGGGCTCGCAGCTGGGCACAGTAAAGGTACACTTATTCGCAGATGATACTGTACTCTATACCACAAATTCAGCCTTGGATCTGGCCCATGAGTACTTACAGAAAGACTTTGTCACCCTCCAATACGACCTTCTCACTCATAAGCTCCTCCTCAATGCCAAAAAGACTAAAGCAATGATTCTCTAACCAAAGTCTACTTCCGGATGTCCACATATCACACAGATCCGAACACTCTTAGATGAACCCCTTGAAGTAGTTGATACCCTTAAATACCTAGGGTTCTGGCTGGATAACAAGCTCAACTTTCTGTACCACTTAAATGAAACCTTGAAGAGACTAAGACAGCGATTAGGTTTATTCTATCGCATTAAACACCTACTCACATTAGAAGCCAGAATGAGATTAGTACAAACTACATTCCTACCTATACTGGACTACGCTGACTTTCTTTACAGTCATTGCCCATCAACGATGCTAAATAAACTGGACACCCTTTACCACCGGGCTTTAAGATTTATCTTAAATCTACCCCGTAGTACACATCACTGTCGTCTATACCAAGTTTCGGGATGGACCTCACTCTCAACTAGAAGAAAAAGGAATGCTGTCCTCTGGTTTTTTAGAGCATTATCTGATAACCTCCTGCATACATCTCGAACATCTTCAAATGGGCTAAAGGTTCCTAGGGCCTGAGACGCTTCTCCTTAATCTGCTTCCAGATTCCTAGAGTGAAAACTACCCTTGTCTCAGCAGCAATCAACTTCTCACTTCCATCACTTTGGAACACTATGCAAGACTCATTAAAATTATCCTCACTTCCAAGCATTTTCACATTCAAAGCTCTATTAACGGATTATCTGAAGGAATCATGCAACTGTTTCAGATGCTGATGACCCCTAAGCCTCAGGTGCCACTCAAATCTTACGCCTAAGTATCTCATCCACCCACATTCCTAACAACAGAAACCTAGGACCTACAAGCCTAGTTTCCTTAATCCAAGATGACCCTGCCTATTCTCTATCTTTTACCTATTCTGGCCTCCCTTTGGGCTGCCTACTCTTTCACCCCAATTTCTACCCTATTCCTTAATACCTCCTTATTTTTTATCATTTAGGTATGAGCTCTTACTCAGCACAGACTATATGGGATTGTTGTCTCTTCTCATTTCAGTAAAGCTTATCATTATGTACATGTTAATTATGTTGACCGCTATGTATAGGCCCATATTGACTGGCACCATCACAATGTTTTTTTTTTTTTTTTTTTTTTGCATTGTTGTCCACCATAATTGTAATCTTATGAAGTGTACTGTATTGTATTCATGCCCAGGACCACCTTGAAAATGAGCTTGCTCAATGGTGTTTATGCCTGGTTAAATAAAGTGATTGATTGATTGATTGGATAGTAAGGCTTTCAACACCATTTCACATAGGAGATTACAGTAGTAAGCAAGCTGTGTAGGTTAGGAGCGAGTCCAAAGGTGCTAAACTGGAAAAGAAATTGGTTAGGAGATAGGCAACAGAGGGTGGTGGTAAACAGAGTTCACTCCGAGGAAAGTAGGGTGACCAGTGGGGTGCTTTAGGGACCATTGCTGGGACTGGTCCTCCTCAATGTCTTTACAAGTGACATTTCAGAGGCAATGGAAGGGAAGCACTGCATTTTGCCAGAGAAAACCAAAATCTGCAATAAGGTGGACACTCCAAGGGGGTAGAAAGGATAACCAGAGACCTGAGAAAACTAGAGGAGTGGTCGAGGGTATGGCAGCTGAGTTTCAATGTGAAAAAATTCAAAATAATACACTTAGGTCACAGAAACCCAGGGCCGGGGTACAAAATGGGAGGAGTGGTTTTGCCGACCACCAAGCAGGAAAGAGAACTAGTGGTAATTGCACTGGATGAACTAAAGGTAGCCAGGGAGTGTGACAAGGCAGTTGGGAGGGCTAGTGGGATGCTGAGTGCATAGGGAGGGGTATCCCCAACAGAAAGAGGAAGGTGGTGCTGCCTTTGTGTAGATCACTTGTAAGATCCCACCTACAGTACTGTGTCCAGTTCTGGAGATCATGGGCTTGATTCTTGAAGGTCAGTGCAAGCTGCACCAACAACAGCTTGCACCGAGTGTTGGTGCACCAGGGACCCTGCGCCTGATTCTTTATCAGGTAGGGTCCCATTGGCAAAGTCCCATGGCTTGTGGAACTGTGGCCATGTGCGAAAAAGAGGGTGGATCTGGACAGGTTGCTGCAAGCTGTGAGCGGCCGTACATCGATGTAACTAAGCATTCCTTGGTGGTCTAGTGGCCCCCCAACCCAATCCTCTTTTAGTATAAGGACTAAATGTCCCTAGGGGTCTAGCAGACCCCCAACCCTGATTTCTGTGTTAATATAATGACATACATTCCTGGTGGTCCAGCAGCCCCCCAGCCCCAATCCTCTTTTATTAATATAAAACATGTCCCAAGTGGTCTAGCAGACCCCTCCAGCCCTGATCCACATTTATGATAATGCTTAAATGTCCCTAGTGGTCTAGCGACCCCCCCAACCCTAATCCCTGTGTTAATATAATGACATATATCCCTGGTAGTCTACCAGACCTTCTCAACCCTGATCTGCCTATAGTGGACTAGATATCATTCCTGGTGGTCTAGTGGACTCCCACTCCCCACCCCTCCAGGCAGCGCCCCACCACCCCACTCTCCCCATCCTGAGCCCCAGTCTGTGACCAGCACAGCCCTCTACTCTCCACCACGGCCGGCCATCCAACTGATCTGTCACTGAGCCAGTACTGTATACAGTACACACTCAGTGATTAACAGCCCACTGCTGTCAATCACTGAGCATGTACTGTATACAGTATAGGCTCAGTGACAGATCAGTTGGGCGGCTGGCTGTTGTGGAGAGCAAAGCGCTGTACCAGTCACTGGCTGGGGTTCAGGATGGGGGAGCAAGGTGGTGGGGCACTGTCTGCTGGGGCTGGGGTGTGGGGGTCCACTAGACTACCACTGAATGATATCTAGTCCTCTATGGGCAGATGGGGGCTGGAAGGGGTGCTAGACTATCAGGGATTTATGTAATTTAATTAACACAGGGATCGGGGTTGGGGGTCTGCTACTTGACCTGGCATGTTTAAGCATTATTATAAATGTGGATCAGGGCTGGGGGTCCACTAGACCACCAGGGACGCATTTTATATTAATAAAAAGGGATCAGGGCTGAAGGGGGCCACTAGACCACCAGGGATGGGATTACTATTAATATCAGGGGATAGGGAGACCATGGCACATATTCCCTCTCACCCAAGCCAAGGAGGGCTCCAAGAGTGGTGCACGTGCACTACCCTCCCAGAGAGCAAAACTTTAAGCACCCTTAGACCCTCTGGGAGGGTTTACAGAATCCCAAATTAGGGGATATGGCAGCTTGCAGCTGCCGCAGACCCCCCAGTGCCATCAGTGCCATGCCATGGCCCATTTTGTGCTTGCTGCAAGGACAGCACAAGCCCCCTTGTTGCACGCAGCCTGTGATTGATGCATGCTGCTTTTGAGAATTGCTCCCAGTGCATCTTTTGGTGCAAGGGGCACTTTGCATTATTTCTTGTGGTGCAAGCCCCTTGCACCATTCTCGGAGCTTTAAGTATCAGGCCCCATATCTCAGGAAGGACATAGACATAGTGGAGGTGATCCAGAGGAAAGCAACTTAAATGGTGCAGGTTCTGCATCAAAATCCTTATGAGGAGAGATTAAAGGACCTCAATGTGTACACTCAGGCAGAGAAGAGAGAGAGAGAAGGGGTATATAACAGAGACCTTTAAATACCTCATGGGGCAAATCAGGTACAGGAGAGAAGTACTTTTCAGAAGGAAAGGTGCTCAAGAACAAGGGGACATACTATGAATCTGGAGGGGGTAGATTGAGGAGAGAGATGTGAATAAGTACTTCTTCACAGAAAGAGTGATGGATTTCTGCAACAGCCTTCCAGTGGAGGTGGCGGGGGTGAAAGCAGTGGTGGGGTTCAAGAATGCATGTGACAGGTATAAGGGTATCTCAGTGGAAAGGAAGAGGAGATGAAAAAAAGAGCTGTAGATTCATTGGGCACAGTCTGCAGTAATAGTGTAGGTAAAGAGAAATGGGCAGACTGGATGGGCCAAATGGTCCTTACCTACTGTCAAATTCTATGTTTCTATGACTGAAATGAAAATAAATACTTTTTAATGATTTACTTGCCTTCTCACACCCCCTGTGCACAGTTATCCAGCAGACCTGATCAGCTAACCAGACACAATCCCTCAGGTATGGTGTCTCAGTAATATTATGCTGGGCATTCTGTAAACTGTGGCTGGATGGGGCTTGGGGAGTAGAGGGAAGGGGGTTTTCTTTGCTCATGTGGGCACTCAATGGCAGCAGAGAGGTAAATTTTATGGTGTCCAGTTAATTTTGCGTTGGTGTAATAGCACCATACAAATCTGCACAGACATAGCCACAGAATAGAACTGAATAACAGCACGATACATTATAGTGTTATCCAGGTAGTTGCTGTCACGCAAGTGGAGTAGGAGAAGAGCCTGAGTGTGTGCCTTCTGAGCAAGCTGCTGTCATAGCTCAATGTCTATGGTCACAAGCTATGGTTTGATTCCTACCTGTTTCTTTTTTTTATATTCCATACCAGGATAGATTTGTTGCTGTTTCTACCCCACCCCCCAGTTTTTCTTGTCCCCCCACCTTGTTGCCAACCTTGGAGTTGGTTATATTTTGTTTGGGGTGGGGGCGCAAAGCCCCCCACAGAAACATGTCAACCACTGTTCTTCCTGGGGTGAGTTTTCCAACAACCTCAACGCCGGCTTGACTTCCACACAGAGTTTGTCTGTGGCTGTGTGGACATACAGAGGGTTTTGGCGCCATTTTGTTTTCATGGTTTTTGACTGCACTGTTTTGTTGGTGCTAACTTGACCTAGAACCAATTTTACTAAGCAGGTAGAGAAGACAGGTAGAGGTGAGAAGGAGGAGGGAAGGGAAAGCAGCTGCCATAGAGAATAATGGTTGCAGCTTTGCACTTGTACTAAAGCAGCTAGAGGAGCAGTGCATAACTGTGTCTGAGTGATTGAAAACTACCGCTCCAAAAATATCCCGTGTGTGATAGTACTTTACAGAACCTACAAAAAAACAAGCATTTGTCAATGCCGAATGTTGCTTGCTTGAATGTGCTGTGTAGGTATTTGGAAGTCAGTGGAGTGCAAATATTGAAAATTTGCAAACTTACTAGCGTGCATAGGAACTGCGCAATGCACGCTCATAAAACAGTCATTTTTAGGAATTTTTCCACCAAATTTTCAACATAGGCTTTTTGAGAGCCCACCTTATTAACACTGGCAGTGTTGATTCATTAATTGGTGCCGAAAGGTGATTTCGCGCAGTGACTTCGAAATCACCCTACCGGCCTGATTAACACCGTGACAGTGAGAGCATTCTTGAGAAGGGGTCCCAAAAACCTCATGTTGAAAATGTGGTGCAAAAATTCCAAAAAATGCCTGAGATATGCAGCAAAGTTGAAAAACCCTATTTATTACATTATACAGCTTACTGGCATTTCCTCAGTTCACGGTCGGCTTTGAAGAGTGCAGACATGTTCCCGGTCCACCGAAGATCATCGCGCCAGAGTCCGAAGGTAAGTATGGGGTGAGGAGGGGTGTGGGGAGGCAGGGTGCGTAGTGGGTGGGCACAGGTGGGGCAGAGACAGCGAGGGACCATTTTTGTGTTTCAGGTTTTTTTTTTTTCAAAGAAAGGACGGCAACGCAGGACGTTTGCCATGCTGGGGTGGGCTCCAGCATGGCACAAGGACAGCTGTTTGGTTGGGTGTGGAGCCGACAGGGGATTGGGCATCCCTGTCAGTGATAGCATCTGTTGCCATGCTGGGGTGGGCTCCCAGTGTGGCACCCTGTACTCTCTGGGGGGGAATAGGAGGCGACGGGGATTGGGCACCCCTCGTTATACGATGTGTAGCCATGGTGGGGTGGGCACCCAGCATGGCATGTGGAACTTTGTTTAGGGAGCGCACCAACTCCCGTCGGCTATACAGTGTGGGGACGAGCACGAGTATGCGTGTGTGTGTGTGTGTGTGTGTGTGTGTGTGGGGAGCACGCATGAGCAGGCGATATCTTGTCACTGCAAACTGAAGCTTAGCTCCACCTTTCAACTGTACTCCATTGCATTTTTGACTGCTGTCATAGACAGCTCCAGCAGCCATTGGAGAACTGCGGCCGTGCCTGCAAACACACTGACTGAATTGGAAGAGGGCTGCCATACCCCCGAAAACTCGGATGATGGCACTATGTTTCTTGCACATGCGTGCAAGCAACATAAAAAGGGGTTGGATGCTGATGGGTTGCTGTAGGCGCTGGGCAGGACATCTATCTTCTATCTGGATATGATTATATAATAAAATAAATTTTCCCCCAAAACGAACTAACTACATACAATCAACTTTTTTGACATGAAGAGCCAGGATGCTGTGTTTCTTTTGTTTTATAGCAGACAAAATCTTGTATTGATTCCTGCTCTTAAGTCATTCTGCAAATGAAGTCTGTTAAGTCACATCCAACAATTAATCTAGCACTGGATATGCAATAAGCTTTCTGACTGATGATCTTAAATCTTTTAGTTAACTTTTGCAGGAGGACTGTCTGGGTCCACGTATGTCACACTAAATCCTATGCCAGCCAACTGAAAGTGTGAAGTCCTATGCTATGGTGTAGTAAATCCATTTTTCATTTAATAAAGTTAGGATTCTGATTCACTTTTTAACCAACCGAATTACGGCATTCATTAAGAATGGAAATCCATGCCAGATAAGGGGTAATAGCCAAACGATGCAATATAAGCTTTTTTTCCTTGCATTTTCATGTTTGTTTGTTTGTTTCGCAATAAATAGCTGTTTTAAATTCTCAAGATTTCTCTATAAAATTTCGAGTTTGCAGGAAGCTAGTTATATTGAATACAAAGTGTGAGACGTGTGACCAATGCCATGCTGCTTCTTAAGTAGTGTACTGTTTTTAACTGCTTGTATAGGAGATAACTTGTACTTCCCCGTTGTAATTTTAGTCAAAAAGCTTTAATTTCCTTTTGCTATTTGTTTTCAAGAAAAGAAAAAGCACAATTAAACCTGAAAAAGTGGGTTAACACTCTGAGAAAAGCATAACGACTGATATGTGGAACATATGTCTGGAGTGAATAATAAAACCTGCAGTTGTGTGTCTGTGCATTGGGAAGAACATCAGCTACATTCCACAGCACCAGACCCTTTATAAAGTTGCATAGAAAAATATACTGTTGGATGTAATTGTGACCAGCAGATGTAGACAATAATTGTTTGGGTTTTTGTTTATCTTACAGAATACCCACCCCGAGGATTCAAAACTTGGTAACTATTTTGAGGTATTATGTACTCTTGTCTTGAAGCAATGCATATTTTCCGTCTTTGCTCCAAATTACCGTGTTTGCTCACAAATGGTGCAGGTCGTTAGTATGCACAGACCTAAAGACTGAGCGTGTGAAGTCTCTAGACTCAAAATTTCTTTCAGGATCAAAAGTTAGCTCGGAGGTTAGTCTGTGGCCATTACACAGACGGGGAGAAGAGGGCACTAATTATAACTGCAGCGCCAACCAAACACTGCACCTCAAATACATTGTGCTATACATGAGAGGCAGTCAACAATGGGACTAAACACAACTTAACATTTTCTGGCATTTCTCAGCGTGCTTTTAAGCAAGAATCCAAGTATCACTATAGCGCTGGTGTGTGTGTCTGTGTGTGTGTGTGTGTGTGTGTGTGTGTGTGTGTGTGTGTGTGTTGGGGCGATACATGTCCTGCCCATGCACCTAGTATTCCCTATAACCCTAACATTTCATCGTCTAGGCCTGATCGCTTTTCCTAATACACTTTTGCAAGATGACACGTGTTCTGAGAGGAAGACTGCGCAAAATGTTGCATTTCCACAGTGATCAAGTGTGCCATGTGAAGCCTGGGGCCTTGCAGATAGGAGCCCCTCCCTACCCCACCTCCCCTGCCCACACTATAAGGGATGTTCCTAATTTTACCCCTCTGAATTTCTCTGCCCTACAAGGCAAATATGTTTCCCCAGGTAGAGAAGGTAACTTCTCATACTGTAAAATCAGACAGCAGTGCAACAATTCATATTAATCGTTTATTTATTTGCTAATGGTTGGATGCACTGGTCCAGTTAACCCTTTCAGGCAGGACCTAGGCATTACAAAAAGGTAGAAACTGTGAACAACAATGTTTAGAAACAGTATACATTACATAGGTCAATACACCCAATAGAACAGAACAGGGGACACTGACTACTACACATCATACCAAATCAGTATTAAACTGTTCTCAAATGATATCAATACTTTCTTTGATATTCTAAGCTTGCATGTCAATGTTTTGATGTTTGTCCCACAGTCTGGGGGCCGGTACCCACACATTTTCATGCAGTTTCAAAACCTGTGCCCCACGTTTCAGTTAAGGGTTTGGGGTATTTTCTTCTCTGCAGAACCCTATGGTGAACAGACGTACAGTATATAGTTTTGATTGAGTAATTGATTGATCGACCAACCAATAGATGTTCCCAAAAACAACAAATAAAAACATTGTACCACACTTGTGAGAGCAATTTCTTGATACATACATTACATATCAGACAGAGTCCTACAATGTAAAAAAATCAAGACTGATACAGTATTTAGTAACCCCATGTGCATGAATTTCCATCCTAACTAAAATCTGCTGTGCCACAGTTCAGAGGTCATAGACTGCTGCAGTACTCTTCAGTGTTGCAACAGCTTTGTAAATTAGAATGGAAAATTCGTGCTCCCTGCTATTTTACATTAATTTTCCACACATCTAGAATAAAGACCTTCACATAACACAAAATCTTATTTCATAATTACAAAAAAAAAAAAAAAAGAAATCCGACCTCAACCTGGTGGTCTTTCAGCAGACATGACTGTGGGTTTCTGTTTTGTTTGCTAATAAAAACAATTCATAGATTCATAGAAGTGTGACGGCAGAAAAGGACCGACAAGGCCCACCCAGTCTGCCCATTAAACTATTAAACTGGAAGATTTCTTGAGAATGAAAAAACAGTATTATTTTTATAATTGTATGTTTTAAACTATATACTACATAAAATAAGGCATGCGTAACAATGCATAACTCGTCTGTATTTCCATCTCGAGGTTTTCCTTTTGCTATTCGTTTTCAAGAAAAGAAAAGGCACAATTAAACCTGAAAAAGTGGATTAACACTCTGAGAAAAGCATAACGACTGATATGTGGAACATATGTCTGGAATGAATAATAAAACCTGTAGTTGTGTGTCTGTGCATTGGGAAGAACATCATCAATACCCACGCAGCACCAGACCCCTTATAAAGTTGCATAGAAACATACTGTTGGATGTAATTGTGACCAGCAGATGTAGACAATAATTGTTTGGGTTTTTGTTTATCTTACAGAATACCCACCCCGAGGATTCAAAACTTGGCAATTATTTTGAGGTATTATGTACTCTTGTCTTGAAGCAATGCATATTTTCTGTCTTAGCTCTAAATTACCATGTTTGCTCACAAATGGTGCAGGTCGTTTTTTAAACTATATACTACATAAAATAACGCATGGGTAACAATGCATAACTCGGCTGTGTTTCCATCTTGGGGTTTGGATGAAATCAGTGACCTCTTCTGCTTTGCTCTGGAGGTTCCAACTCCCTAAGAGGTGATGTCACCAGGACCCCTTGATGGAAACACAGCATTGTACATGGTTGCCTGTATATTATTCTCTGTATTGTTGCTGGGATTCGAATCTGCAGTCTGAGCAGCTCCCTTGCAGCTGGACAAGAAATGGCGCCACCTTGTTGTTCACATAAAGAAAACCATCTTGAAATAAGAACAGAAGCGTCCTGCTGTAGTCCCTCCCCTGCCCCCAGTTTGTGTGTTAGGCACTGCTGTCTCCCATATTGTAGGCTGAACAGAAGCCATTCAAGAATTTGCAGTTGTTTTGCTGTGAACCACTTACCACTCTAAAGCAATAAACAGACAAAATCATTTAATTATGTCGTCATGTATTGTTAAGGGTAAGAAGCATCCTTTTGTACAGGTAAAGGATATCAAAATCAGCTAATGTTGTGTTCCATTTTATATACAAGTGCACCTCAACTGACAGTTAATACAAACAAACAAACAAAAAATGCAATTGGAAGAAGATCGACCTCTCAAGCACGTGGTGGATTATTTCAGGGACCTGTAATTTGGGGGACAACACAGTAAAAGTAAACAAGCTACTATTTCACCCATATATTTCTCTAGATTACATGCAACCTTAACAGTTTCAAAATAAAATAGTATTATTATTGTGTGTCCGCCTCTTGTATGCGTTGATCTTAGACCTTTCTCTTTATGATTGTACGTTAACAGATGTATTTGTTTTTGTTACTAGCTCTTGTATCTCTCCTCTTTAAGACATGCTTATTAAAACTACCCAAACTTGTACAACTAAACAAAAGCATATTATCTCGATTTTGATAATGGAAACTTGAAGTCGATAGGGACACGAAGAAAGTCAAAGGTGTTCCTTTTTTTATTCTTTTTTTTTTTGTAAATGTAATGTTCCTATAATCACAACACGATACAAGCTATATTCAAACTAAAACGTGTGTGCCTGTGCTACATACAAAATGCAAGTTTTGTGCTTTATGTCAGTGTACTGGTAACAGTAGTTATCAAGTTCATAAATGAATAGAGGCAATATATGAACCTATCTATGAACCCATTAATCTTAACTACAAAGCTCAGTTTTTAAGGCAATCTTTTCTGCCTTTTCCCCCCAAAAGGTAGATTTGTGTAATAATACTAAAACTCAAAATCTTTAGAAATCACTTTTGATAACTGTGGATTGCATCTATTAACGCATGGATTGGTAATGATCAATAGATGGCATTTGCGTTGAACTGGGCCAGGTTTTCTAGTGTATAGTCAAATAGTGGTAGGTCCAGGTATATGTGAAAGCAGTGCTTGCTAAGGGATCACTATGCCCCTGCAGTAATGTGTTCCCTGCAGCTCATCCAAAGCTTTTCATCTCCTTTTGGACACAATCTCAAAACTACCTCAGCTAAGAATGGACGTTTGTGTTGATTAACTGGGTTTCTTTGGGGGCATATGGAAATTGCTTGAGGAAACTAGTATTGTTACATTATAATGGGTTTGAAATGCTAAAATACATCCGAGTATGGGTTGTGGAATATGGAGCCGATGGGGAGAGGCGATATAATGTGTGTGTGTGGGGGAAGGGGGCCAGCATGCAGAATGCTGCGTGTGTGTGTGTGTGTGTGTGTGTGTGTGTGTGTGTGTAGGGGGAGCATGCATGAGCAGGCGATATCTTATCGCTGCTCACTGAAGTGTGGGTCCCCCTTTCAACTGTACTCCACTGCATTTTGACTGCTGTCATAGACAGCTCGAGCAGGCATTGGAGAACTGTGGCCTCGCCTGCAAACACACTGACTGAATTGGAAGAGGGCTGCCACACCTCTGAAAACTTGGATGATGGCACTATGTTTCTTGCACATGCGTGCAAGCAACATAATGAACAAAAAATAGAAAAAATGTGACACATACGCTGTTGCAACTAAATTACTTGAGCAAAAAAAATCCATGTGCAATAAATATTGGTAAAACTGAGGGACATAAGAAAAGAACTAAGAAATGTTACAGAGATCAAACACTTTGTTAAAAGTCTGGAAGATGACAATATTATGGGTACTAAGCAAAGATGTGCTGAGGCTGTGATAACAGTACAAGGAATGAGAGAATATTTAACAGTACAGGGAATTCTGATAAAGATGTAAGATCAAAAAAGGGAGAGAGAACAGAAGCAGGAAGCCTGAATGGAGAATGGTACAAAGTGCAATACCATACAAAAACAAAAAGGGCCAAAGGAACATTAGCAAACAGTCAAAATTCCCCCGCTTTAACACATTTACTGCTCTTGCAGAGAACGAAACAACACTTGAAAACCAAACCCCAGATCAGCACACCAGAGATGACCCAAAACAAATTTTAGTAACTGGAGATTCAATAATACGGAGATGTGACAGTTACCTGAGCAAAAGACAGACACAATAGTTTTGTCTCTTGCAAAAGTGAAGACATAAATTACATAAATTCTTGGGCCGCATTTGCTGGGAAAGGACAATTTATTTGCAAAAGATGGTCTCCATTTCAATCTTTTGGGAACTAAACAATTAGGTGTAATATTAAATTCAGCTATTCAGCTACACAAAAGGTCCATTTACAGTGGCGGGGGAAGGGCAAAGATCAGGCTACTAAGATCAATACAAAAACAACTCTAAATGCTCAAACCAAAAGGAAAACATCTATCAAATGCCTATTGTATAACTATGAGTTTAAATAACAAAAATAAGCAAATTAGCCCAGTACAGTGGAAGTTAATCAAGACCTAGACTTACTATTTATTATTAAAACTTGGTGGAGCCATTCTGATACCTGGGGTAAGGATCTGATAGGTCAGCAGTTATTCAGACTTGAATATAGAAAGGGTGGTGGTGTGGCAGTATATGCTTTCAGTGATTTAAACTTTGGTAAATACTTCAGAGAAGATAAAGAATCCCTAATCAAATACTGAAACATTGTGGTTACAGTTACTATCCCAACACTCCAAAAGCAAAATCAGGAATATGCTACTGGCCTCCCAATGTGGATTCACTAATGTGTGACAATATCAATCAAGAACTTGAAAAGGCAGCAGACCTGAGTGATGCTGTATTTTAGGAGATATTAACTGTAGAGATTTGACTTCATATCACTCAAAGCAAGTACAGGCACAAGTAAACAGTTCCTAGACACCTGTAAGGCAGCAAACATTTTTTTCTTGGCTGGCTCCCGATCGATCTGCCATCCCTGCTACCTCACCCCATCCCCCAGAACCTGCTGCCATACCAGAGTGCACCCTGTATTGCCTCCCATTCGGGGGACCCCTTGCGCTAACTTCTCGAATGGTGGCACATGTTGATCTGGTGGCAGAGTGCCTCGGTTGGCTCATGGAGGTTGGTGAGGGAGGCAGACATCCTCTGTTCCTCAGCCAGTCTTTTCCCCCAGTTATTGGGAGGTGTGGCACTCAGTGAGGTAAGGCACAATGTGTTGCTATCTGCCACACCTCCCAGAAACTGTAAGCCTTGACCACAACACCCCTGGCCTCCTCCAGGGGCTGGTCAAGCACTGAGTGCTACCAACCCTCCCCCTGGAGGAGGAGAGCAGTCTGTTAGATGCTCAGTCCTCCTCCCCTCCTAGCTGGCCCTCTGACTCCCCAGGCTTACATCTGAACCCGGGTTGTTGGCGTTGCATAGCCCTGTATTAAGAAACATAGACTTTTATGGCAGATAAGGTCTGCTTGGCCCACCTAGTCTGCCCATTTCCCTACCTACAGGATAAGCTGCAGATCCTAGTTAACCAACAGCCTATTTCTTCCTACTCCCCACAAGAATTGCCTTATGTCTGTCCCATGCATTCTTGAATTCTCCGGCAGTTTTAGACCCCACAACCTCCTCATGAAGGCTGTTCCATGCATCCACCACCCTCTCTGTGAAAAAATACTTCCTCACATTGCCCCTGAGCCATCCCCCCATTATCTTCAAATTGTGTCCCCTTGTTCTTGCACACCTCTTTTTCTTAAAGATGCTACCTTCTTGGACTTTGTTGATTCCACTGAGGTACTTAGAAGTTTCTATCATGCCCCCCCCCCTTTCCTCAAGGGTATACATATTAAGCTCCTTTAGTCTCTTCTCATATGGCTTCTCTTGCAGACCCTGCACCATTTTAGTTGCACTCCTCTGAACTGCCTCCATCCTGTCTATGTTCTTGCAAAGATGGGGTCTCCAGAACTGGATGCAGTACTCCAGATGGGGTCTCACCAACTGTCTGTACAGAGGGATAACAACTTCCTGTTTTCTGCTGGTGATGCCTCTTCCTATGCATCCCAGTATCCCCCAGCCCTCCCTACTGCCTTTTCACATTGCTGGCCCATCTTAAGGTCATCTGATATGATTACCCCAGGTCCCTTTCCATTTTCGTTGTTGTTACTAACCCCCATTGTGTGATTGTCCCTGGTTTTGTTTCCCAGGTGCATTATTTTGCACTTCTTTGCATTGAATCCAAGCTGCCATACTTCTGACCATTCCCCCAACCTTGCCAAGTCCCTTCTCATCCTTCCCACGCCTCCTTGTGTATCAACCCTGTTGCAGATCTTTGTGTCATCCTCAAAGAGACATACTTTTTCTTCCAGTCCCTCTGCAATGTCACTTATAAAGACATTAAAAAGGACTGGACCCAGTACTGAACCCTGCAGTACCACACTAGTAACCCCTCTTTCTTCAGAGTGGACTCCATTTACAATTACCTTCTGTGTCCAGTTGTCCAGCCAATGTTTTACCCAGGCTACCACCTTGGGACCCACTCCCAAGCTGGTTAATTTGACTATTAATCTTTTGTGTGGGACTGGGTCAAATGCCTTGCTAAAGTCTAGGTAGGCCATGTCCACAGCCCCTCCCTAGTCTACTACTTTGGTCACCTAGTCAAAGAAATCAATTAGATTTGTCTGACACGACCTTCCCGCTGTGAACCCATGCTGCCTTGGGTCCTGTGCCCCACTGGCCTCTAGGTACTCAACAATTCTTTCCTTCAGAAGTGATTCCATCATGTTCCCTACCACAGATGTCAAACTGATAGGTCTGCAGTTTCCTGCCTCTGTCTTGCTCCCACTTTTGTGAAGGGGGAATCACATCCACCTTCCTCCAGTCCTCAGGTACCACACCATCCTCCCATGATTTGTTAAAAAGGGTAGTCAGTGGTGTCACTAGTTCTCTGCTTAATTCTTTTATAATTCTGGGGTGAATTCCATCAGGCCCCATTGCTTTGTCCACCTTCAGTTTTAGGAGTTCTTTCAGAACCCTTTCTTCTGTGAAAGGACTGGGATCAACCCCCCCTATCCAGAGTGCGTCTGTTAATTGGATTAGGCACCTCCCATTCCTCCTCTTTTGTGAATACTGAGCAGAAGTATTTGTTCAGTATCCCTGCTTTTTCACTGTCCCTCTCTGCCAGCCCACCATCCATTCTGTTCAGACTCTATCCCTCTCTTTGTCTTTCTACGCTCCCTGATATACCTATAAAAGGTTTTACCCTCCTTCTTAACCGAGTTGGCTATCTTTTCTTCAGTTTGGGCCTTTGCTATTCTGACTACCCTCCCTGCTTCCTTCTGCCTTAACTGGTACAGTTCTTTGTCCTGCTCCTTCTGTATTTCCTTATACTTCCTAAATGCTATCTTTTTTTCCCTAACCTCCACCGCTACCTCTTTTGAGAACCATAGTGGCTTTTTCTTTCATTTTGATTTGTTTATTTGCTTCACACAAAGGCTTGTTGCCTCTGTGATGGCAGTTTTGATGTTTCCCCATTGTTGCTTCACCACTTCTTCTAGCCTGTTTGCTCATGCTTTTCTAAGGCACTCTCCCATCTTGCCAAAGTCAGCCCTCCTAAAGTCCAGAACCCTCACTTGTGTATGGCTTGACTCTGTAGCTGAGTTTATCTTGAACCACCCTGTTTGGTGGTCACTTGTTCCCAGCTGGCTACCCACTTCTAGATCTGAGATCCTCTCACTGTCCCCCTTTGAGAGTACAAGGTCTAATATTGATCCCTCATGAGTGGGTTCCAAAACTAGCTGTCTGAGGCATGCCACCTGAAGGGCATCGAGAATGTCCCTGCTTTTGGATGTGGCTGCAGCAAAGGTGCCCCAGTTAACATCTGGCATATTAAGGTCCCCATTCAACAGTATCTCCCCTTTCTCTGCCATCCTAAGGATGCCTTCTATCATATCCTTGTCCAGTCCCTCCCCCTGACATGGGGGTCTGTATACAACCCCTATGTACTCCAAGAAGGTGTCCACCTCTTCCCTGGATCCACCTCCAAATGCACAATGTGTTATCCATATCAGAACCAATATATGATATTCAAGAAGGGGATAACCTGGGCACCATACTCATGAAATTCTACCATCTGGCTTACACAGAACATGTGGAGTTGGATTTTGAATATTTTATGATTTATCCACAACCGCCAATGGTTCTCCTTCAGTTTGGACCACTGCCTACCCTGCTCCTGAGGGGAAAGAAACCCCCTCTTTGTTTTTATACTCATTGGTATTGCCCTCAAGGTGACCCCACAAGAAAATCTTTCTAATGTAATTGTCCTCTTAACAGTGTTACTTTCTTAGCTCCAAAAGGGATATCTCCCCCACACTGCACATAGTAGTTAGCTAACCCTCTCCACTCTACTAACCACCATCTGTAGACTGTATTGCAAAATAATGATATTGGCAAAGAGAAATTATCCAAATCCAACAAAGCGTGTACTGCGTATTTGGGGGGCTTTATGATTGACAAATTATGTGGTCTTGATGGGGTTTTGACTGACATGATCCAAGTGTAGGTTGAAATGTCTTTAAAATTAAGAGCCCAAGAAAGTATTGTGGGGAGTCACAATGCACAGTATGTACTTTGGTAGGCCTCAGTGTTTTTTTTTTTTGTTTTGTTTAGTTTTTTTTGTTTTGAGGGGGAGAACAGATATTTTTTCACTTTTATTGCTATTTTGTGATGCAGTTCACATATGGTGGTTGGTTGTGGAGGAGAAAGGAGGATTTTATCTCATTACTATCTGTTATGGACTATATTTGTACTTATTTATTACTGTATGTTATGATTGCTAATTGTTTAATGTTAAGTGTGACTGAAAAAAGTATGTGCCCAGTTCACCTCCTGGTTAAAAATCAAAAAATCAAAATCAAAAATCAAAAAATCAAACTGGAGGGATAGCTCTTTGAGTATGGCAGCCAGCACTCAAGGGGGGAAAATAATTAAATTATAAATGTTATTTCTTTTTTGGGTCCAAGGGGGGAAATTGAGCTTAACAATGAAGGGGTCATGTCTAGAGCAGATCAGGCAGAGCTCCTGAGGAAAACATTTTTTTGTTCCACCAGTAACTGACAGTGTCAGTTATACATTGCAGTACAAAACTTAAAATATTTTAAATGAAATACTCCTGCCCCAAACCTCATTCTGGTACCACTTATTACTTTACACTTTCATTTTATGGGATGGCAAAAAATATAAATATTACAAAGGATCAATCCATTCAGATATGTCAGGATCATAAAATATCACACATGCCAAAGTTCATAATTTACAGTTTTATATTTCTTTGTATATAGTAGGAAAATGAAATGCTAACAACTAGTCAAATTAATAGTATCTCAAACTGATATTTTTACTGCCCATAGGCCATGAGAACATCATGGTAGAGACAGACCTGGATATTGTGGCCAATACTAAGTCATTGTCCATAGGCAACCATGCACAGGCAACCACAAGTGGGAGATGGCCTTAATAGGCTATATTCTGTTCAGGAAGGATAGAGTAGGGAGGAAGTGGAAGGGGTAGTGCTGTATGTAAGGGAGGGTATCAATTCAATGGAAATGCATGGAAACCGGGAGGAAAGAAGGGGTTGGAGGTATCGTACATCAACCTGGAGACAGGAGCCAGAGCCACAATTCATACTGGGGTGATCCACAGACCTCCAACATGAGGGAGGAACTGGATAAGGAACTGGTGAAAGTCATCAGCAGAATGGCAAAAAAAGGGTAGGTGCTACTGGTAGGGGACTTTAGTCTGGTGTATGTAGATTGGAGTGTCCCAGCCATAGTCTCTGCTAGAAGCAGAGACTTCCAAGACTCCCTGCAGAGGGTGTTTCTCAGGCAACTAGTCAGGGAACGCACTTGAGATGGGGCAATAATGAACCTGGTACTCACAAATGGGGACCGTGTTGCAGATGGCAAGGTGTGAGGCCACCTAGAAACTGGTGATCACTGAAATGAGGTTCAGCATAAGGACATCAGTGGAAGCCAACCACACAAGGATGATGGTCCTGGACTTCAGGAGGACTAGGCTGGGTGACAAACTATCATCCATTTCATCCGGCATCTCCTTCTCTGAGATCCTGCCAGTCTGGGAGGGGCGGCAGATGGACGAAAGGTCAGAGAAGGGGAGATAGTGGAGCTAAACATGTGGCTCAAAGGGCTGGTGCCAGGAAAAAGGACACAAATTTGTAGGGAACTGGCAACAGTTTTGGGAGCAAAAGTTCTTTAAATTTGATGGACTGCATCTGACCAAGGAGGGAGTCAGTGCATTGGGGCAGAAGTTTGACATCTTCGCAGAATATTTAAACTAGCAAATGGGGAGAAGGGTGCAGCACCCCATACGTCGAATAGGAAGTACACCCCTACCCCCAGCTAGTGGTCAAACAGGAGTTCAGCATGTTTGTAGTTCATTTGCATCACCAGGTAAGGAAAAAGATCCGGCTCCCCATACGACGCACAGGGGAAATGCCAGACCTCACCCAACAACTAACACACTGAAATATGGCCAATGGAAAATCATGTACACAAATGCTAGCAGTCTGGGAAACAAGATCCCAGACCTGCAGGCAGTAATGACAGAGGCTAAACTGGACATAGCAGCAATTAGCGAGACATGGTTTACCAGTAACCACAATTGGGAGACTTCAGTACCAGGCTATGTACTGTTCAGAAGAGACCGAGGTGCAAAAAGGGGGGGTGGAGTTGCCCTGTATGTCAATGAAAATATCAAAGCTTCAGAAATTCAGAATACACATAACAAGCCAGAAGAACTGTGGGTCAACCTGGAAACAGAAAATGGGACAGCCATAAGAACTGGGGTTGTCTACAGGACCCCAGACCAGGGGGGAGAACATAGACACTTTACTGTTAGAAGATATACAAAACATGACAGCTATAGGGGAGGTTCTGATAATGGGAGACTTCAACATGCCAGATACAGATTGGTCAATACCAGCAGGAACATCTGCCAGAACTAGACACATGGTGGATACCCTGCAGGGGAAGGGCCTTAAACAACTGGTACAACAGCCCACAAGAGACAGGGCTATCTTAGATCTAGTACTGACTAACAGGGAAAGGATCACAGATCTCCAGTTAGAAGGTCACCTGGGGGCCAGTGACCATCACATGGTATGGTTCAGTTTGGCCACTACAAGTAAATCATCGCATTCCAAGGCAAAAATATGGCACTTCAGAGGAGCTGACTTTGATAAGATGTCCAACAGAGTTAAACTAGCCCTGGAAAAAAGAAATACAGGTGAGGGAGTACAGGCAAAGTGGGCAAGCATTAAGGATGCAATACTTGAAGCAACGCCCCATTGTGTTAGAGAGAAAAGGAAGTGCAAAAGAAGAAGGAAACCACTTTGGTTCTCAAAAACAGTAGCAGAAAAGGTCAGAGCCAAAAGGCTGGCCTTCAGGAAATATAAGGGAACACAGCGGGATGAAGATAGGGAGGCATACCAAACTTCCCTAAGGGAAGCAGGGAAGGCAGTAAGGCAGGCAAAGGCCCAAACTGAAGAAACACTAGCACAAACAGTAAAAGAAAGTGACAAGATTTTCTATAGATACAGTAGTGAAAGGGGAAAGTCCAGAGCGGGTATTGCTAAGATCAAAGGAGATAAGGGGCCGTGTGAGGAGGAGGACCATGTAAAAGCATCTATCCTAAATAGATACTTCTGCTCAGTATTTACTGAAGAGAAGGTAGGGCAGGGCCCACAGCTCAGCACCATGAAAACAGGGGGGAGGGAGGTGAGCACTAGTCCCTTCACAAAAGAAAGGGTCCTACATGAGCTCAATAAGATCAGGGTGGACAAGGCAATGGGACCTGATGGCATACATCCCAGGGTACTAAAGGAGCTCAGGGTGGAACTAGCAGAGCCATTATCAGAACTGTTAAGTGAGTCTATGAGCACAAGAGAGGTCCCAGAAGACTGGAGAAGGGCTCATGTGATCCTGCTCCACAAGAGTGGTAGCAGGGAGGAGGCAGGGAACTACAGACCAGTCAGTCTCACCTCAATAGTGGGCAAGATTATGGAGGCACTCCTTAAGGAAAGGATAGTGCAACACCTGGAATCCATAGGAGCACAGGATGCAAGACAGCATGGGTTTACAAAAGGAAGGTCCTGTCAAACTAATCTCATAGATTTCTTTGACTGAGTAACCAGAGTGGTGGACCAAGGGGGGAGCAGTTGATGTTGCCTACCTTGACTTCAGCAAAGCTTTTGATACTGTTCCACATAGAAGATTAATAAGCTGGGTAGGCTCGTGGTGGGTCAGAAGTTGGTCAACTGGGTAGCAAACTGGTTGATGGGCAGAAAACAGAGAGCAGTGGTAAACTGTATACAGTCAGAAGAGATGCAAGTCATAAGTAGGGTACCTTAGGGATCAGTCCTGGGGCCAGTCCTCTTCAATATCTTCATCAGTGACATTGCAGATGGACTGGAGGGTAAGGTTTGTCAGTTTGCTGATGACACCAAGATCTGCAACAGAGTAGATGATCCAGATGGGATGGGCAGAATGAGAAGAGATCTGGATAAACTAGCAAAATGGTCAGAAGAGTGGCAACTGGGGTTTAATGCAAAGAAGTGCAAGATCATGCACATAGGGAAGAGAAACCCTGAAGCCACCTATAGGCTGGGAGAGTGCTGGCAGTCACAAGGGAAGAAAGAGACTTGGGCATCATCATCACCGATGACCTGAAATCATCCAAGCAGACAACTAAAGCAGTAGGTAAGGCTAGGGGGATGTTAGGGTGTATTAGTAGGGGTATCACAAGTCAGAAGAGGGAGGTAATAATCCCTCTTTACAAGACACTGGTTAGGCCCCATCTGGAGTACTGTGTGCAGTACTGGAGGCCACACCTTCACAAGGACATTAACCAAATTGAGGTAGTCCAGAGAAGGGCAACCAAAATGGTGCAGGGACTGCATCAGAAAACATATGAGGACAGATTAACGGAGCTCAATATGTATACCCTTGAGCAAAGGAGGGAGAGAGGTGATATGATTGAAACATTCAAACACTAAGGGCATTAACAAGATGAAAGATTCTAACATGTTTCAATATAAGAAAAATCGCAGGACAAGAGGACACAGCATGAGATTAGAGGGAGGCCAATTAAGGGGTAATGCGAGGAAGTTCTTTTTCACTGAAAGGGTGGTGGATTCATGGAACAGCCTACATCAGGAAGTGGTGGATATCAATACAGTGCAGGGCTTCAAACAAGCATGGGATAGGCAAAAGGGAGCAATACAGATGAGTATGAATAGATAGGCCATTGACAGAGCAAAGGCCGATGGCACATTTATAAGGTAGAGAAAGAAATGGGCAGACTGGATAGGCCTTGCACTCCTTATCTGCCATCAGCTTCTATGTTTCTATTAAAAAAAATGTGAATGCCTCGGAGATGACCTAGCTTTGGAATAGCCTGGGTGGGATGGAGGAACAGTCAGCCAAGTTAAGTTATGGCAGCAAATCTCTGTGCAAAATGAATGAGAAAAAAATAGGAGAAAAGAGATCACTATGGTTCTTGAGAAATGGCTGAAAAGTTTAAGGCTAAAAGGGTAGCATTCAGGAGGTACAAAAGGATGTAGCAGGAAGAGGATAGGAAGGTTTATAAAGAGAAGCAGAGGGAAGCAGGGAAGGTGGTGAGGAACACAAAGGTGCAAACAGACAAAGGCAAGGATAGACAGAGGGGTAACTAAAGAGGGCAAGACCTTTTCTAGGTACATAAGTGAAAAGAGGAAGACAAGGGGAGGGATTCCATGAAAAAGAAGGGTGGGAGAGCACATTGCAGAGGAGGATCAGAAAAAAGCAGATATCCTGAAGAGATAATTAAGTTCAGTCTTTACAATGGAAGGGTAGGGAATGGACCACATAAAAATAACAGGAACACTGGGGGGGGGGGTTGATAAAGCTCCATTTACAGAGGAGAGAGTGATGAAAGGACTTGCAAATCTAAAAGTGGACAAAGCTGGGGGGCTGGATAGGGTACACCAAAGAGTTCTGAGGGAGCTCAGGGAGGTACTGGCTGCACCTCTGACAACCCTATTCATCTACTCACTGGAAGCAGTTGTGGTCCAGAGGACTGGAGGAGGGAAGATGCAGTCCTGTTTCATAAAAGCAATAGTGGGAAGGAGAGTGGCCACTACAGGCCAGTCAGTGACATCAGTGGTGTTGAATTTAATGAAGTTGCTGTAAAAAGGATTGTGAAGTGTCTTGAATCCAGTAAGTTACAAGTCCCGAGGCAGCACAGATTCATGAGTGAGAAGTTATGCCAGGTGAACCTGATCTATTTTGTCAGCTGGGTGACCAGAAAAATAGATAAGGGTCGGGCAGTGGATGTGGCCTACTTAGACTTCAGCAAGGTCTCCAACACTGTACCACATAGGAGGCTTATAAGGAAACTGGGCAGTTTGTGGGTGGGTCACAAATGGAACTCACTTGGGAACAGAAAGTGACCAGTGGAGTACTTTAGGGTTCCGTACTGGGTCCAGTCCTCTTTATTGTCTTTAAAGTGACATTACAGATGAGCTGGAAGGGAAGGTATGCCTCTTTGCAGATGATGACACCAAAATCTGCGATAGGGTGGACACTCCAGAGGGGGTGGAGAGAACATGCAGAGACTTGAGAACTCTGAGTGGTCAAGGTTTGGCAGCTTGGTTTCAATGCAAAAAAAAGTGCAGAATCATGCTGCTAGGGCTCAGAAAACCCAGAGGGGGAGTATAAAATGTGAAAAGAGGTATTGATGGTCACCAAACAGGAAAGGGACCTTTAAGTAATTATATCTGATGGCCTTAAGGTGGCAAGACAGTAGGTAGGGCCAGTGGGATGGTGGGGTATACAGGGAGGAGTATTACCAGCAGAAGAAGGGAGGTGGTGTTGCTATTGTATAGATCATTGATTAGACCTCACCTGTGAATATTGTGTCCAGTTCTGGAGGCCACATCTCAGGAAGGACATAGAGAGGGTGGAGGCTGTCCTGAGGAAGGCAATTAAAATGATGCAGGGGCTGCATCAGAAGCCCTATGAGAAGAGGCTGAGGGACCTCAGTATATATACCCTGAAAGAGAGGAGGGAGAAGGGGTACATAAAAGCGATCTATAAATACCTCACAGGGTCAAACAAGGTACAGGTGGGGAGGATTTTTCAGAGGAGAAGGTGCATGAGAACAAGAGGACATGCCACAAAGCTGGATGAGGAAAATTTTGGAGGGATGTGAGAAAGTTCTACTTCTGAAAGCATGGTAAATGCCTGGAACAGTCTTCCAGAGGAGGTAGGGGGGACAAAACCAGTGGTGGGCTTCAAGAACGTGTGGGATAGGCACAAGGAAATGTTAGTTAGCAAACTGGGGAGGGGTATCCAGAGATCATTTGGAGTCTGCAGTGAAAATATAAGCAGGGTCAAATGGGCAGACTAGGTGGGCCAAGCATTCCTTCTCTGCCGACAGATTTAGTTTTCTATATTTCACAGATGCTTGGAACTTATTTTAAAAACCTAGATAGTTAAAAACAAATACTAAGTATTCAGATGTCTACCCCTCATCTCCCCCATGAAATCTTTCAATACCAAAATACCAAAGTTTTGTAGTGTGTGGTTCTTTCCCCTTAGATGAGGGCAAAAATCCATGAGGTAAAAATGACAAAGTTAGAATTTTACTGTTTTGAGCTTGCCACCTACAATATGCCAGGCAAACAGCTGAACAAATTCTCATAAAACATCCAGGGACTGTAGAGTGTCACCAGCCACAAACTCTGAAAGGTTCATTGAAATCTGTCAAGCAGTCTTTGTACAAGCGGCAAACAAATAGGTTTAACAAATGAGTGACAATAACTTACTTATGCTACCCTGCCAGATACTGGAAAATAACAGCTGCTCCAACCACAAACTCACTGTGCCTGGGGCAACCACTATTGCAAAACATACAGACAGCCTGGCATTGGTCGATTTATTGCAAAGGATCATTGAAACAGAGATGTACAGTAAGTGACCAAATATATTTACTTACAGATATACCAGCAAAACAAAGACACCCTACTACAGTCCACAGTAATAGCCCTGATTTTCATTATTGCAGAGTCACTCTGATCTCCTCCCTTAGTCCAAGACTAGATCCCATCACCAGTTACCTTGCACTCATCTTCTCCCCTGCCCCACAACCTCAGCTCAATTGCGCAGGCTCTTATTTATCTTTTTTGTGTGTGTGTTTTATTAGTGTGTTTATTTTCATTCATTTACTTCCATTTCATTTAGCATCTGACTGGCAAAGGAATACAGCACTGGGTCTCATTCCCAGGTGAAATCTGGGAGGGCATACAATATTGGAAGACGACACAAATCAAATGCAATACATATATTCTGAATACAGTGGCAAGTGCAAAGTACAGTGCAGTGTAGTACAGTAAATCAGACACTGCAGAGGTAAAAAGAAATCACAAAAGAATAGTACGAGTTCACAATGGCAAAGCTCAAGTGCACAGAAACTGTACCACACATAACACAACACTACCCTTCTACTGGCTCCACCAGTCTCTGTTCAGTCTCTCACTCACACTGATCCTCCTTCACCACACTACTTGTGTGCACTGAGTTGCATTTGCAAAATTCCTTTTCCTTGGACTCCACTGGATATGAACAGATGTCTAACCCCTGGCTAAATATTTTAAACAAGAGAGCCTGCTTCCCCCACACCAGTTCTTTCCAGTCTACATCTTGCCACCTGCCACCACCCCCCCCATCATGATTGAAGTGAAGATGGCAACAGGTGGTCTAGTGCTCTGTGGGCCCACTTTGAAATTACACAGCATGAGTCACCCAATGTTGCAGTGCAGAAATTATCCCCCAAACCACCGACTGCCACCCCTCCACTGTCTTAGTACCACTACCATGTAAAATCAAGGGCTGCAACATCACTAGTTTGAGATTTTGAAATACTGGACTCAGCTGACTAAACAGTGGCTATCTGTCAGCTGTGTCATGTGGGAGTTGGCCATGGAAAAAGGAAAGTCACCTAGGCACTGGTGACCAACACAAACACACAGCTCAAATCCAGGCACCTGTTACACTGGATTCAGCATCAAAGGGAAGCCAGTGCAAGGGGGCCCTTTCCCTTATCTTTATTTGGCATGGCATCCTGAAGTGGCAAGGAAACAGTCCTGGTAGAGGCAGGATTGACTGCAGTGGACTACAAAGATAAGGAAGAGTTTGTAGCATTGCCTAGTAGTGGTCATAGTAGCAGTGGTGGGTTGAGTACTAGCAGCCAGAGGCACCTCAGTACATCAACCTCAGTCCATAAAACACCCCATATCATTGCTTTCATTCAAGCAGCACCTGTGATCCCACTGAGTCAAATGCTACCCCAGCAGCCATGCTGCCATGCTGGGTCCAGCTGTTTGATATCCCAACATCCCAAAAGGTGCAGCCTACACTGCATAGCATCTTTGAGGGTCATATAAAATACTCATCCAATCATGTTATTGCATGTGAACTGAATGCAGCAACTGCTGAAATGCTGGCACTTAACCTACCACCATTTTATTTTGTGGAGAATGTCTAATTCAGAAGGTTGATGGCGCATGCCTGTCACAAATGGCAGATTCAGTCATGAACCTACTTCTCCACCCATGCTATTCCTGAACTTTATGGGACTCTGTCACACACGGTTATGCCCTGCTGCATTTAGCATCCCAATACATGCATCTTAGTATGGATATGTGGATCAGTGGCCAAACAGCTGGTAGCTCCTATCTGTGAATTACAACCCACTGGGTACAATTACCTAGGGTAGTATTTGACAGTGGAATGGGGAAAATTGTGGTAAGCCTAGCTGCAGTGGTAGCAACATTTGGGGTATTTCTGTTTTTTTTTCTCTAACTGCTCTTTATCTACCCATTCCAGGGGTAGCTGTTCAGCCATGTCCCCATTTCCCCTGAGATGGCCACTGCCTCCCCTGGGATCTACCTCAGTCAGTCAGTTCCCCCATGAATATCCCCTCGTGGTGGGGCCAGAGGGAGGAGGGCTGTCCTCCCCAGATACAGAAATCCAGGGTGGACTGAGGCTTAGTCCTGGGTGATGGTGTGCACCCAGACAGGTCTGACAAGGCTTCATTATGCCCCCGATGTCTTTCCCACTGTTTCTCTCCACCCCTGCCACCGGATGTCCAGCATGTGCCTGGAGGTGCTCATGCACAACATTCTTCTACTCCCTCTTCATGCTGCCCACACTGCACTACCACCAGGCCTCTACCTAGCAGCAGTTGTAGGTCGGGCTGACATGCCTTCCTTCCCCAGGAGAGCAGTCCAGATACTTTATCTTCTCCCATCCCGCAACATGCAGCAACCCAAGCTCATTCCAGAACTCGAGTCACCGGCATGGGAAAAAGTAAGGTACAGACAGTGCCTCAACCATTTATACCACTGGGTCGAATAACATTCTAGGTATTTTACAGTATGCCACCGTGGCAATGAAGAGTGTAACTGGCTCACACAAAAGTTGGAAAATGCTAGAATTGCTCCTGACAGATTAAGTGACTGCACCCCCCATTCACTGAGCGTGGGTTTCATTGCAAGCAATAATGGCTCAAATGTAGTGAAATGCAACAATGATGGGAGGGCGTTTGGGGTGCCATGCCTGGCACACTGCCTCAATCTCATAGTGCAGGGTTTTCTAGCACATCCTGATATCAAGTCCATGTTGTCTGTGGGCTGTCGCATCTGCACCCACTTTGTACATTCCGGAAATGCCCATTGACCATCTAAGGCACCAGCAGATCCAGAACAACCTGCCTCAGCACAATCTGAATATGGAAGTCATTGCCAGATGGAACTCGACACTGTACATGATTGAGCACTTGTACAAGCAGTACAAAGCCATCTCAGAATATCTTCAGTTGCATACAAGCTGTGACAGTGCAGGAGTATCTGGGTCTCTGAGAACAGATCAGTGGCAACTAGTGGATGGGCCTGATCATGATTCTAAGACCATTTGAACATGCATCACAGGCGGTGAGTGGGGACACTACCTGTGTCAGTCAGGCCATCCCATTTCTACTGGTGCTGAGGCAGATGCTGTTGAACATGCGGCAGGTGGTGATACAGGAAGCTGTGCCTTAATAGAACACGTGCTCCATGTGCTGGACTGCGATAGCCATATTTCCTCATTCTGTAATTTACAGATTTTGGTATTGCCACCATGCTGGATCTACAATATAAATGTGGTCTGTCCTAGATACTTGAAGGTGGGCATGATCAGGTCCAAAACCCAACCAATCAGTTAAGAAGATGGCTACATGGGGCACAGATATTAAAGTTACAGTTATGTAAGGCACAGCTTCAAAGTGATCGGATACCAGGTGTTGCTTCCACCTCACATAGTAAACAGGCTGAAAAAAACATGCATGATAATTGAAAAAATAAACATAAATCCGCTTTAGGATGTTTTGTGCCAGGTGGGGATTGAAGACGTGGAGGAAAAGAAAGAGGAGGCTGATGAGGCAGCAGGATTGTGTGCAACCCAACGCATGGTGGATGCATATTTGCCAGACACCAGGCAACTTACTATCTTGGAAAAGCCACTGCTGTACTGCAGTAGTAAGGTCACTGATTGACCAGCACTGACCACCATAGCAGTCAAATTCCTGGTCTGTCCACCCTAAGTGTCAGCGTGGAGAGAGTATTCAGTTTAGCAGGGAGCATTGTGCAGGACAGGCATACAAATCTGTCCCCTAGAAATGTTGGCATGCTAACATTTGTCTTCCAGTAAAGTAGATGCACTGGTGGAGAAAGAATTCCCATGTGGGGACAACTCCAGTCTGGAAGACTGTGAGGGATGCTTCCTTGATGAGAAGGATTGAAGCACAAACACACAAGTGTTAGTCCCATCCTTTCCTCCTTATCAGTTGAATCCTCTTCTTTATGATTCAGTTTGCTTTCCTGTCATATTTTACCCAAATTGTGCTGATGTTCTATACAACCAATTACCTCCATTTGCCCTCTTCTATGTCATGCCTACAGATAAACCAAAAGATCAGTTGACACTACATCAAGTACCTTGTTTGTCTACAATAACATTAGCCACTGCCACGTCAGCCACATGCATCTAGTCATAAAAACATGGACTCTTAAGACATCATATATGCCATTACCAGCCATGCAGACCATGCATCCACCAGCAATCAATACACCCCCTACTCCTCCTACTCCTGCTACTTATTTGCCTCTGCAGTTATAATTAGTGCCCTTCCTTGTGATCCTGTAATGGCACAAAGACTGTACGTTTACTCCTTCTTAGCTACTACAAGTGCATTTTTACAATGCTGAGGTACAATCACCACATGGCTATATTTTCACTCCACAGCATTCTACTTCTCTGCACCTTATTTCTCCCAGCCTACAACCCTCCCCACCCTGCCCTGCCTTGCAACTCGTAACACCCCCACCTGCCCGAGCTTGGACTTCCAGATTCCTCCCCACCCTCCCCTTCCTCCCCTTTACTTAACCTCCTTGTGGGATTCCCACACATCTGTATTAGTGGTATAGTAGGTATACCTCACTGTCCCCCACCCCAAAACAAGTTGTGCATCATCGTTACTCTACACTTTATGCTCCTCCAACCTTCTATACAGTGGTAAATACATGCCACCTACCTGTCCCCTACACAGATGCCCCAAATCCTTCAGACTTAAGCTGGTCTGTAGGTGGATCAGTAATATAATCTTCCTGCTGCTAATCAGCGCAGGAAGTGTTGAATTAAACCCTGATCCACCACAAACCCTAACATCTCCCATTGCCTTCGCAGACACTAAGGGCTTGAAGTGCCTGCACCTTAATGTGTGCAGTTTATTGAAAAAGGTAGATCTTGTCCTGGCCTGGATCTCCCACACAGACCTGGACATTCTATTCTTAACCAAGACTTGGTTGAAACAATCCACCCCTGATTCAGCTATATCCCTCCCCTCGTCCCTATGTTAAAATGTAGAACCCGAAGACTCTTGCCCTTGGTTCACAATTGACCTAAGGGCTGCACTTAAAGCAAGGGATCAACTCTGGGCTACTGCCAGAAGGACCGCACTCCCAGTGCATTGGGCAGCCTTTAGAGCCTGCCGAAATGAGTACACCAAATGGATTTGGGCCACAAAAGCTTCCTACTTCCTAACAGAGCCGTTGACTCAGAAAAGGGGAATTCAAGCAAGTTCTGGAGTATCTACAAATTGGCAGAAGCCAATAAACCCTCCTCCTCTCCATGCAATTAGGACTCCTTCAAAGGTCAGACCTTTTCTGATAAGTCCGATATTTTACATAGTTTTAACAACCACTTCACCACTGGTCTTGCTTTTGATGCATCAAAAACAGCCACGCTAATTTCTGACTTACCCAGCCATTCCCCACCTCCATCAAACAACATCTTCTCCTTCACCCCCTTTCAGTTCAAAGAAGAGGAAGACCTTCTATTCCATCTAGACATTAACAAAAGTGCTGGTGCTGTTGGTATAGGACCATTCTTTATTAAAGTTGGTGTCAGGTATCTAATGGCCCCCCTTGCACCTTTTTAATCTGTCCATTTGCTCCAGCACAGTGTCTGACCAATGGAAAATTGCCCAGGCACCCCCATTATTTAAATCAGGTGATCCCACGGACCTGAATAATTACCGGCCCATATACATCCTTCCCCTGCTCTCTAAGCTACTCTCTAAGCTGGTAAATGACCAAATAAGAAGCTACCTCAACAAAAACAACCTAATAAATCCATTCCAGTCCAACTTCAGACCAGCTCATAGCAGCACATCAGCCCTAGCCTCAGTTACTAATGACAGGCTCAAGGCCATGGACAAGAAACAAGTCACAGGAGCTGTTTTTTTTGGACCTCAGCAAAGCATGTGACACTGTTGACCATGCTTTACTCCTGAACACACTGTACTGGCATGGCATCTCTGGACCAGCACTGTCATTGTTTAGCAGCTATCTGTCAAATAGAATGCAAGAGGTGAAAGCAGCTGATTCCCTCTCCCCACTCCTTCCTCTTTTGAGAGGAGTACCAAAAGGCTTGCTCCTTGGCCCCCTCCTGTTTATGCTGTATATGAACACAATCAGAAGCAACATTAACAAAGCTAAACTTCACCACTTTGCAGATGACACTGTAATAGACACATCCAAACCCTTGGCAGCCAAAGTACACAAGGCGCTCCAGTCAGAATTCGATCTCCTACAGTTCAGTCTTGCACAGTCTAAACTTCTTCTTAATGCAAAAAAAACGAAGATCATGTACTTCCATTCCAACCTCCAAACTGCCACTCAGAATGAAATTATGTCCCTGCCCCCCCATTAAGACCCTACTTGATGACAACCTGAAGGTAGTTACCAAATTTAAATATTTAGGCTGCTATTTAGACAACCACCTAACATTCTCTGTCCATAGTGCTTCCCTTGCGTCAAAGTTACGACAAAGGCTTGGCTTCTTTTACAGGAATAAATCCCTGTTCACCTATGATGCCAAGCTCTGATTGGTACAATCAACCTTCATACCACTCATCGATTACGCAGATATCCTTTACAGCCATTGCTCAAACTCCATGCTATGCCAGTTGGATACTTTATACCATAGAGCAATACGTTTCATTTCAAACGCCCATCATTGCACTCCCCACTGTGACCTATATGCCTCCCTGAGCTGGACATCCTTAGCTACCAGACGACTCACTCCCTCATCTGGATATACAAAGCCCTTTTGTTAAAGCACCCCCATACATAAATAACTTCTGCATACACATTACATAGCACCACCTACATTATGCTGGATGTCTCCAGCACCCGCTCCCACTTTGGGAGTTTGGCTGTATGCCATGCTCTTACAACTCCCTGGAACAAAAAAGCCCAGTCTATCCTCAAACTGCAACATTTAATCCCCCTGGGCAGTTTCAGACATCTACCTGCTAGTGAACTATGTGACTCCTGTACATGCTGCTGATCTCTAAAAATACCACTAATGGACTGCCAAATCTCTCTCTTATCCCAGAATGAGTACATCACACTCCTCGAGGTTCCCTTCTGCACCCATTGTATCTGCTACCATCGCCCATCTCCGTCATCCTTCCCTACCTTCCCTACACAAACCATTTCATGTCTTATCCCTCATCTTGTTCCCACACCACTCTCCTCACCTCACCCACCCCAATCCTACTGTCACCTCCATACTGCCAACTATTCTCCCACCTGCTATCTGCCTTCTCCTTTTCCGCCCTCTCCTCTCCTCTCCTCTTGATCTTTCATGCCTTGCAACCATGGTCCTCATCTCTGCCATTTCTTCAATACTGCCTCCTGTGACCTGCACCACCACTTCATTCAAGTTTGTTCCTTGCCTCACCATGTTATGCCCATTAATGATGTACCTCGATGTATTAAAACCTTGTAAAATTATTCCATGTAAACCTTTCATTCCATGTAAATATGTTCACTTATTGTGTTGTGGTTTTATCACCTTGTATATGTATTGCCTAATTGTATCTTCCTGTACCAGGACATCCTTGTAAATGAGCCTCCTCAATGGAGTTTTTCCTGCCAATAAACTTTGACTTGACTTGACTCCTCCTCTGGCCTGCTTGTGTCTGCTACATCCACTAACAGTATTGACCACCACTGCCTCCAATGCATGCACCCATTCCAGACTGTGAAAGGACTCTTAAGCCAGTGTAAATTCCCTTGCTAGGCAGACCTCCAGCCAGCCAAGCCTCAAGCTGAGCCTCCAGCCAGTCAACCCATCAAGGCAGCAAGACCTGAAGTCCAGCAAGAGCCAACTTGGTCTGCTGTGGTGTTAATTTACTTTCATTGTTTTTCACACTCCTTATCCTTGCTGTTGGCAGTGATTCTGTCCTTGCACAATAGGGGCTTCCACCTTGCTTACAAGACATTAAAATGTATTTCTTTCTTTCCTTTTTTCTCCCTCTCACTTCAGACAGCCCACCGCAAGGCACAGTCTTAATTTGCCTCATCCTCCACTACCCCTGTCTGTGGCAACATCATGCTGGTACATGGCATTGCCATCACTAATTTGGTAAGTATCATCACGTGATTTCTTTTTCAAGTTTCCCTTTGGCAGGTTAAACAATGACACAGTGGTTGTGCCAAGTCAAACTAAAAGATTTCTCTTTTTCTTCACAGGTGACAGGTATAGGAAGACTGGGAGTGGACAACGGATATACTGCATGGCCACAATGGTGGCCTGGTCAGGCTAAATTAATTCCACTTTTTCTTCACAGGTGACAGGTTTAGGAAGACTGGGAGAGGGCAACAACAAATATACAATGTGGCCGCCACTGTGGTCAAATCATGCTAAATTACTTCTTTTTTCTTCTTCATAGGTGACAGGTATATTAAGACTTGAAGTGGACATTGGATATACCATCTGTGGGGTCACCCACAGTGGCCGCTTTAGTAGAGACTAAATAATATTCCCTTGTCTTCACAGGTCTCCTTCTGTTCTGCTGCCTTCTCATCAGCAAGCAAGACTTCTCTACCTCCTCTGTCTGGGGTGCTTTTGTGTTATTTCAAGGCATGATCATCACCAGCAGGTAAGTATGCTTTCTGAAAGTTCTTTTTTGTTGTTGTTGTTTGCTTAATTTTATTTTCCTTCACAGGTGTAACACAACAGCAACTGTGCTAATGACTAAATAATTTCTCACAGCTGCAACATAATGGCAACTGTGCTAGTGTCTAAATAATTTATATCTTGTATTCACAGATCTCTTTACATTCTGTCATCATGGTGAACGACTCCTCCTACAGCAAGCAAGCATTTGCCATCTTCTCTACATGATCACTGATGTATTCAACATTCCAGAGTCATGCTTGGACCTCTTCTTCCAATTTCTCCACCACTGTGTGTGGTCTTATTAAACTCAAGACATCCTCTGTATCCAGCAAAAACAGCAGTCATCCACCTGGTGCTGTTGCTTCATTCTACATTGTTACGCAGCTGAAAAATACCTGAAATGCAGAGAACAGGAGCAGAAAACAGAGTGACATACAGATAACATTTAAGAATTTAAAAACAAAATGGAAAAAATAAAGAATACTTCCCTTCCATGGTAGGAACACCTGATAAATTAAATAACCAGATCTGGGCTGCACCCATGCAGCAACAGGCTTTCATCACCCTAGTGATAAATACCTGCAATAAGAGAAATGGGAACAAAAGATGGTTAAAAATGCATTGCTCACCCCATCAACACAAAGCAACACTCAGAGATCATCATGCGGATTGGCACCACAAAGAGGAATTATCATTTTGTGCAAAGGCATGCATGATTGTTGGTCACTGAGTTCCTCAGGACAGATGCTGTGGTATGAGACTTGCACAGTGCAAAAGCAGCATATTCCAGGAGTAGTAGACGTAGCAGCAGCAGTATATATCGAATTTGGTAGCCATCTCATTTCAGGGCATCATAAGAAAAATTCCAGCTATAATAATTCATTGTGAGCTTCCAGAGTACTAAAGTACATCACAACCATTGCTGTGGTTGGAGAGTTGCAGAGCAACAGCATACATTGGTAGTCCATCTCATTTCAGAGCATGATGAGGAAATTGCACAGCAACATATAGCAGCCTGACTTATTTATTCTGCCGGCTGCCCAAAAAATTGGGGAGCACAGCATTTATGTATATTGTACTTTTTGCACAATTTCTACTAAAGTGCATTACAAGAACAGTGTTGGGGGCACTGTCACACTGTGCAGCAGCATGTAGAAGCATGCCATATATGGGCACTGGAGAAAAATTTTGGGAGAAGAGAATTAATGTAAATTGTGATTTACATACAATTAATACAAAATGCACCACAACAACAGTGTTGGAGGCAGTTACACACGACGCAGTACCTTGTGGCAACATGTAGCAGCCTGTCACATTTTGGGGGGCATGGGAGAAAATTTCTTCGAGAAGGGAATTAATGTAAATTTATATTTATTTATACACAGTTAGCACCAAGTTTGTCACAACAGCAATGTTGGGGACAGTACAAATGTGCAGCTCTATACCATGTGGCACTACTGGTTGCCTGTAGCAGCTTCACATATTTATTCTGGTAGATGAGAAAAATTCAGGAAAGAGACCAAAACAGAGAGGAAAGGTATCAAGAAAATATAAGTAGGCAATATAAATTTTTAATGACTGTAACAAGAGTACAGAAATACAGGCAAGAAACAATGAGTGAAACAGCACAGCTTGCAATAGTAAAGAGATTCAATGTTTTTGTATTCTTAAACATTTTAAGTCTTTTTAAACAAACGAGTAGGACAGTTTAAAGGAAAGACTAGAAACAGGATAGGAAAGAGTTAACATTAAACATTGAGGTACTGCATATACACCTGTTTTAACAAATTGCTTCCATACCATCTTCAACCAATACAACACCAGGGACATGGTCAGGAATGCCCTTAAGCCTCAATGGCAAACAATCTCACTCAGTGAGAGAATGGTCAGCACCAGAACAAAAGGTTCATAGCACAGCCAAAGAAACCATGGTTCATTAGTCCCCAGAAATGCATTGCTTTCAGTCCCACAGTAGTACAAGCTGCCTCCCTTGCCACTCATCCAGTGCATCTGATGATAAAACCATTCTGAGCAATCCAGAAGCACAGCAGTTTTCCCCTCTTCCCTCTTCACTCTTCAAGTGCTTCCAGTCCTCCTACTTGGGATAGAAGTGATCAATCCAAAAATGTAAATTCTAGATCCTGAAAAAAAATCACTGTGCATTCATTGCACAGTTCTTCAAAGCCTCCCCCCACCCCACCTTTTCACTACCACCTACTGAAAACAACATGAAGGAAGGAAGTCAGACAACATGCCCAAATCATTAGTTTTGTTTCATGATTCGTTGTTTGTTTTCTTGGCCATTCAATAAAAATAATTAATGATAAATATAAAAATGACCATGTACTAAATTATATCATTTTCTATCATGCTGAAAGGTGATGGGAAGCAGTTTTGTTAAACCTCTAGATGCCTGCCCGCTGTCCAGTTAATGTCTAAACAATATTCTGATGTGTTGTGATCTATTTTGTTAAATTAACAAATACTTTTTGCCTTTGTAGCTATCCTGAATCCCTTTCTCCTTAGCAGTTGCTGTTCTCTTTCATACTGCCTGAACATTGCATGACATTGGTAACAGAATAGCGTAGAATTGATATCATGGATTGCCTGAAGAGTAGTAGCTGGTTAGGAGAGTGAAACTCTGTGTAGATCTGAGATCTGCCCAAAGCTAGATTATTTTTCTATCAAAAATTGCTCAAATCATATTAGAAAACAAAACTAGCATGGAAAGCAAAACTGGAGGACAGTTAATTATGTAAAAATCATTTCCCATCACATTTAAGGTAAGAGAGGCTGGGAGCCGAGACACAAGACTGGAGGAAGAGTGGAGATCTTTATTTCTCACATGCTGGAGTCTGTTTACTGTGTACAAGGTGGGGAGAGGTTTTAACATTTAGTCAGGTGAAGAACTGGAAATTCCAACTGTAGCTATGAAATTGATGCCATATGTGGCAATGCAATGGCACTGGACTTGAAATCGGAATCTCTGATAATCCAATGCATGCCAATGCAATAAAATTGCCCAATTCCAATCATCCCTAGTCAAAATAATACCCAGATCATTATAATTTGTTGTGAAAACCAAAACAGATAAAACCTGAAATGCTTCACAGGATATGTGGTACAATATACAGAATAATGCAACCATGCATAACAAAGCTGTGTTTCCATTGAGGGTTCTGATGACATCATAGGGGACTCTGGTGTGAAGTTTGAGAGGTCTCTGATGTCACTGGAATGCCAAGATGGAAACACAGCCGAATTGCGCATGGTTGCACATGTGTTATTTTGTATAGCATATGGTATAAAACAAAAAATGAAAAAAGAAATACTGCTTTTTTCATCCCAAGAAATCTTCAGTGTTATTTTTTATTATTAAATAAGAACAAAAATACAGAAGCCCACCCTCACCCGGCTGCTGGAAACCCACCCAGGTGGGGGGGGGGGATTCAAGTAAAATGGCAAGTGCCATGAGTTGCCTTTCTTATTAAAAAGCTATTGTACCACAGAAGGGTATACCAGCATTCTATGACCTTTAAGCTGTGGTACAACAGCTTTTTAGTTAGGATGGAAATCCATGCACAAGGGGTAGTCATGTATTAAATATGGAATAGTGTATGGGTGCCACTGAACAACAAGTCTGTGTTACCATCAAACAGATGAGATAACAGCATCTGGACCTCAAGAGCGAAGCTTGAGAGATCCATGCTGTCATCTCACACCCGAGATGGGAACTCAGCCTTGTTGTGCATGGGTACCCATACAATGGTTTGTAGAGTAGAAAGTTTTCTAGAAATCTTGTGAATTAAAAAGAAAGTATTCCCTCTTTAGTGAGTCCTTGCTTTTGTGTGTGTGCCCTGCATGTGTGCAATGAATGTCATCTGTTGCACATGAGCTGGCATAGTGTGGATCCACAGTGGTGAGATCTGAGCACTTAGATGCTTATTGTTTTATAATGTATGGGGGAGCTCTTATTACTGTCTGAATTCAGACAGTTTTCCATGTTGTTATGGTATTGATGTGACATCAAGAGGTGGTTAACCCCTTTTGGCTACATCATGTCGATACCATAACAACTATAGCGGGTTTGCGCATGCGCTTCTCCTCTGGATTTCCAGAATTCCTTTGAGTAATGCCAGTAGCATCACTGAATAACTGGGAGAGCTGCACTACACAGAACCAGAGACACAGCACAGGAATATACAAGGTACATAAAGAGGCACGTCGACAATGGTTATGTGTTTCACTGCGGGACGTGTATCGGGGCTTGTTCAGCAGAGTGTGTGTGTGTCGGGGGGTGAGATTTGAAACTGCTGGACTTGAAAACCATTGGCTTTTATACAGCATTTTAGCCCTTACACTATAAAAGCTAATGGATGGGCTACAGACAGTAACCATGCTAAACCGCATCTCACAGTTTCCATGACAACTAAACCTCTCAAGCTGTGCTCTCGAGGTTTACCAAGTTGTCATGGAAACCACTCAATAAGATTACAGTGCAGTTATTGTCTGTTGCCCATCCATTATCCTCTGCATAATGTATGGACAGTGTCTATTAACCCCTGTTTTCAATCAGTTTATAACCTGATAATCCCATTGTTATGACATCAGTATGCTGTAAACCTTGCTTAACTATGTCATAATGATGGGATTACAGCATAGAATGTCACCACCTGTCAACATTCTTGGAAAGGAAAGGTGATCTGCTGCTTGGACATTCATTCAAAACACACACATTCCATTCAGACAGTTACAGGCCTGCTGCGGTATAGATCACAATGGCTAATTTTCGCACTTCAGTTGTTCAACATTCAAACCAGGAGGCATTCATAGCCGAGCAGGAGAACAAATTCTCATTGAAAAAAACTGTATTTTGCTTTCCCCACAGTGGCTAGTTTTTCCATACACTATAAAATACAATACGAACATACAAACATACGAAGAAGCCAGCAGAAGAAGGCCATTTGGTCTATCAAGTCTGCTTATATTGCAGGGTCCATAGCTTGAGCTAACGTCCCTGCCCTATCTCTCCCCACTCCTCCCATCCTCCCTACCAATGACCCTTACCCTCCCCCTGTGCCTGTCCCAGCCTCTCTTAAAGTTGCCCACTGTCTTCAACAAGATTACCTCTTTTGGCAGCACATTCCAAGTGTCCACCACCCTCTTTGTGAAGAAATGCTTCCTGACCTCCCTTTTAAACCTCCCAACCTCCAGCTTAAGACTGTGCCCCTTCGTGTTATGGTTGCCACTCAGCTTAAAGAGACTCCTTATCAACCTTATTTATCCCTTTCAAGTACTTGAAGGTCCTAATCATGTCCCCTCTCTCCCTTCTGTCTTCCAGGGAGTACATGTTCAGTGCCCTCAGTCTCTCCTCATATGCCTTACCCTGCTGACCAGCTATCATCTTTGTAGCCCCCCTCTGGACCTTCTCCAGCAAGTTGTTGTCCTTTTTGAGGTGTGGGAACCAGTACTGAACTCCATACTCTAGATGCGGCCTTACCAGTGACCTGTACAAGGGCAGCATAACCTCCTCTCTCCTACTACTGATCCCCCTAGATATGCATCCCAGCATCTCATTTGCCTTTGCTGCTGCTTTCTTGCACTGCATGGAGTGCTTCAGGTCACTAGTGTAATTGTTGTGTACAATGCCGAGTAACGGTGGTCAACCATGGATGTAATCACCTCTCAGGGATGCCATGACAACTGTAAACGTCTTGAGTTGCCCTCTTGAGGTTTACTTGGTTGTCTGTCAACTGCTTAAGGTGATAACATCGTGGTTAACCACTGTTACTCTGGCATTATCCTCTGTGTTTTTGTTTTTTATATAAAAATCCATGGGGAACTACCAAACGCACACAGTAGCTTATGTTATCTGGCACTGGCTGGAGTGAGGTGCAGACGAGCTGGCTGAGGATGTTGCCCCATGAGGTGAGTTAGTGAAGAGCAAACTGATGAGCAGTAATGAATTTTTTTGGCACCAGAATAGGACCTTAAAATAAAAATTACAAATCAAGGATTTGAGATAAAACATAAAACACATTGCATTTTAGCTAGTCTTAGTGGTAGCTATCATCCTTTACGCTTAATTTCATGTAGAGGAATTTTTTGTACACTTACTAGACCAGATAATGGTAGCAGATGAGAGGAAGGAGAGAAAGCACATGAGTAAGAGAGAGAGTGGAGCAGCTGGAGCAGTGCTAGGTGGCACGAGGATAATATGATTTGTGGAACTTCTGAGTGTGAGGTAGTATGAGGTGATTTTGAAAGTTAAGGATGTTGCTGTGTATGGAAATCCATAGACAACAAAAATATAGCATTTGGTTAGCACCTATTGATCATGGACTTCTATACACACAATGTTCTTGTTGTCGGACAATTTGAAGATCACTAAAAGTTGTTGTACTACAGTTCAAAGGCCATGAAAAGTTAAAGTATAGTAGTGACATCACTGTTATATTACAACAACTCTTCCCTTTGAAGTTTGTCCCAACTGTCTCTCCTTGTGAGGCTCTCTAACCCCCCCCACCCTCAACCGAAATGTAAATCTGCCATTCAACTTTTACATTTTAGATTCTGAAAGTAATTTTTTTCTTCATTTCTGCTATGAACAAAAGTAATTATAGCCCACTCTGTTTTATTTACTCACATAGAAACATAGAAGTTGACAGCAGATAAGGACCGTAAGGCCCATCCAGTCTGTCCATTTATTTTTCTACCTTATAAATGTGCCATCGGTCTTTGCTCTTTCAATGGCCTATCTATTCATACTCATCTGTATTGCTCCCTTATGCCGATCCTTGTCTGTTTGAAGCCCTGCACTGTATTCATAGCCACCACTTCCTGAGGTAGGCCGTTCCATGCATCCACCACCCTTTCTGTGAAAAAGAACTTCCTCACATTACCCCTTAATCAACCTCCCTCTAATCTCATGCTGTGTCCTCTTGTCCTGCTATTTTTCTTATACTGAAACATGTTAGACTCTTTCACCTTGTTAATGCCCTTCAGGCGTTTGAATGTTTTGATCATATCACCTCTCTCCCTCCTCTGCTCTAGAGTATACGTCCCGGTGCAAAGCACAGACCCTTCCCCCCATTAACTCCTCTTCTAGCTCTAAAGAATTGCCCTGCATTTACCACCTCTTTACCTCATGCTTTGTCCTACCCCATTGCTTGCCCCCCACTGAGCTTGCTATTGTACTCTAGCTGTATTTTACCTTCTGTGTTTCCCTCCTTGTTCCACAGACAGCCCATCTGCGGCCTTCCCAAGCTGCTCCTATGGCCCTGACTCTCTCCGAACAGGCCACAGCTAACAGACCACCCGACTGACCACCGGCCAGATTCAGGTACACAATGGACCTCTGAAACTCGTGATTTTGAATGCCGCTGTTTTGACTGGACGCCCAGTGGAGGAGCCAGGCACTGATTGGCAGCTTTGCTCCTTGGCTGATTTTCCAACGCCTGGCGCTTCCTGATCTCAGGAAAATCTCTTTCTGTGTTGTGTTCTGGTCTGAATTTTTCACCCACCCCACCACCTCCTCACAGTATTAAATAGACCTTACTCTGCCCTTTCCTCAGCCTAGCAGCTGATTGTTCACTCCACTGCTGCACATTTTCATGCTATTGGCCTCCCTATCTTCAATACCTGACCTGACCCACTTTCTCACTGCCCCTTTTTAAAGCAGTCCCACCCACAGGTTCACACACATGCTCTCAACTTTTTCTCCAGCCACTTCATCTAACTCCTCTCAATTACTGCTCTACCTGCCCTATTGTTAGGGACCTCACCCCTAATTCGACTATATACCTTTCAACTATAAATCAGCTAGCAGTTAAGCAGGCCAGCAACACCAAACAAACTACCATGGGGTGCAACCACCTACTACTACTCCTCACTAACTCTTTTGGCATTGCTGGTACCTTATATGAATTCAGACCCCTACCTCCCCACTCTGAATCCTCACTGGGTGCAAGCTGGAAGAAAAGCATACACATGGCCACTACCACTTCTAGTAACGATAGGCTCTTTATCCTCCCACACCTCCCATACACAGTTATCACCAAGCCAACCTTGCAAACCATAACCTTAACGGTTAGCTTTTCCCCTAATTTAACACAGGTGTATAGACACCTTCCCCACCTGAAGTACAGGTGACAGAAGACATGAGGGAAGATAAACATCACCCTATCTGCCAGAAAGGTTATCTTTCTGCTACGGCCTCTTTAACGTCTTTATAGGTGACATTGCAGAGGGTCTGGAAGGAAAGGTATGCCTCTTTGCAGATGACACAAAGATCTGTAACAGAGTTGATACACAAGGGGGGAAAAGGATGAAAAGGGACTTGACAAGGTTGGAGGAATGGTCAGACATATGGCAACTTAGATTCAATGCAAAGAAGTGCAGTTATGCACCTGGGAAATAAAAATCCAGGAGAAGAGTACACAATAGCAGGAGGTACTAACAACAACAATAATAGAAAGGGATCTGGGTGTAGTCATATCAGATGACCTAAAGGTGGGTAAGCAATGTGAGAAGTCAGTAAGGACAGCAGGGGATACTGGGATGCATAGGAGGGGCATCACAAGTAGAAAAAGGAAGTGGTTTTCCTCTGTACAGACAGTTGGTGAGACCCAATCTGGAATACTGCATGCAGTTTTGGAGACCTCATCTATGCAAGGACATAGACAGGATGGAAGCAGTCCAGAGGAGGGCAACTAAAATGGTGCAGTGTCTACATCAGAAACCATATGAAGAGAGACTGAGAGGCTTAATATGTATACCCTTGATGAAAGGAGGGACGGGGGACATGATAGAAACTTTTAAGTACCTCAAGGGAATCAACAAGTCCAGGAGGTAGTATCTTCAGAAAAAGAGATGTGTAAGAACAAGGGGACACAATTTAAAGTTAGAGGGACAGTTCAGGGGTAATGTGGAAATTCTTTTCACGGAGAGAGTGGTGGACGATGGAACCGCCTTCCTGGAGAGGTTGTGGGGTCTAAAACAGTGGGGGAATTCAAACATGCATGGGACAGACATAAGGCAATTATAGTGGGGGGTTGCAGGAAGTAGGCTGTTGGTTAACTAGAATCTGCAGCTTATCCAATAGGTAGGGAAATGGGCAGACTGGGTGGGCCAAGTGGCCCTTATCTGCCGTCAAAGTCTATGTTTCTATGTTACCACTACTCTCTGGCAATGTTCATCTGAACCCTGGACCAACAACCCTGAGGAACAGTGAACGGTCTAAAGATAGCATCGCTAAACATCTGCAGCCTAACTGCCAAATTCGACCAGCTCCAGGCTTGGATGGCCATCCATGCCCCTGACATACTCTGCCTAACTGAAACCTGGCTGTCGGGTAGGATCAAAGATGGTGAGGTGGCCATCAAAAGATTCCAAGCATTTCAACTTGATAGAATAGGCAGGAAAGGTGGCAGCTGCCTCCTATATGCCTGAAACTCACTGAGTTGCTCTGTCCTCCCCATCTCCAAAGTTGTGGAGGATTATGAGCTACTAGAGGTAAAAATAAAAGTCAGCCTAAAAGGCAAGACCCTTACCATTGCCACAACCTACCTGCCCCCCAAGAAAGTCAAGGAAGGCCTTCCTCTTTTATGGAAGAAATTAGCGCACTCAGAAAGGGCTCAGAACTCATCTTGATCAGTGACTTTAATATTAACTGGTTATGTAAGGAGGTAACACCCTCCAGAGACCTAATCACCTCCCACAATCTCACGAAACTCGTAACTCACCCCACCAGACAGAACTACAAGGCTGGTACCAGCACCCTCATTGACTGGGTCTTAGCTAGCTCACCGACTCGATTCTCCGAACTCAGGGTCTCCCGGACGTGCTAAGTGACCACTCCCCAATCTCCTTTATGTGGACCACTAAACTTGCCAAAGCCCACCCTGCCTCATCGAGAGTGGGGTTCTGTGGAAAGGCAAACTTGGATCCCTCAAATTGGCCCTGTCTGCCTACAACTGGTCCCCCATCAACAAGGCACCTGTACTGGACCAGGCCCTTAGTTTTTTCACTGAGGGCTTCAATTCCATCTGTGATATCTATGCACCACGCACAAAATGGAAAATTTGGGGGGAGGTTAACGGCTGGATTGATGGCAAGCTCCTCTCCCTCCTAAAGGAGAGGGACTGCCTCTGGGAAAAAGCCTTAAACTCAGGCAGCAAGCATGACCTACAGTGCTACAAAATGGCTAGAAATTGGTGCACCAAACTTATCAGGCTCATAAAAGCCAATTTCCATAAGACCCAGCTTAACAATGCATGGGTGATGGAAGAGATTTTGGGACAACATCAAGAACATCCTTGGTAAAGATCAAAAGCAGCACCCTAAGATGCTCAACATTAATAACTCATCCTCCTCAGATCTGCTAGCCATTGCTGATGCCTTTAACCAGGCCTTTACAGACCTGTTCTCAGTGCTGCCTCCAGACTACCTTCTGCCTGTGGAGGACCAAGGTTGTGCCAACCTGCTTATAACTAACCACCCGGCCTTCTACTTTAAGAAGGTAATGGTGAAAGAGGCCCTAACGATGGTCAGGAAAGTCCTAGGCAAAACCAGATTGGGGAGTGACGGGCTAGACATGAAGTTACTATCTCTCACCCTTGATATTCTTATTATGCCCATAACAATGCTATTTAATAAATCCTTGGCCCTAGCTCAATTTCCAGAGGTATGGAAGCAAGCCCTGGTAACTCCAGTGCATAAGAATGGTGACAAGGCGCTGGTGTCAAACTACAGGCCAATATCTATCCTCTCCCCACTATCCAAAGCTTTGGAAAAAATCGCGGCAAGTCAACTCACAGAATACCTCAATAAGTACAATCTGCTCTGCCCAAACCAACATGGCTTCAGGCAAAAACACAGTACCACCACGGCACTGCTGGAATACACTGACTATGCGCGCACAAGGCGCTGGATGAAGGCAAATTGGTGGGGTCCATCTTCATTGACCCCACCAAAGCCTTCGACAGCATCAACCACTCTCTACTAGTATACCAGCTCCAAAAATTGGGTGTGCACCAAACGCCGTGAATTGGTTCAATGACTACTTAACACACAGGAGCAAGTGAGTCAAAATCAGGAAGATGTTATCCAGCTCCAGAGATGTACTCCTAGGAGTCCCTCAAGGATCAATTCTAGGGCCCCTGCTTTTTCATCCTCTTTGTAAATGACCTACCCACAGCCTGTGATACCAAACTTATTCTGTATGCAGACGATGCCATGCTGCTGAGCTGCAGCACCTCTCAGGTTGCCCTACAAACAGAACTACAGAACTCTTTCAATAAACTCGAGGACTGGTTCAGTAGGCAAAAGCTGCTACTAAATTACAAGAAAACCAAGGCCATGCTACAATACAGCACCTACAACAAACACAAGCATGCTCCTCTCGTAATCACCAACAAGGCTGGAGAGCAGATTGAGCAGATGCACTTGTTCAAGTACCTTGGAGTCACCATTGATGACTCTTTCACTTATACACACCATGTAGACTCCCTTGTCAAAGTGGTAAACACAAAGATCGGGGTCCTCTATAGGCATAAGAAATCCCTCACCCCGGAAGCACTCTGAATCTCAGTCTCCAGCTCCATATTCTCCACGATAGACTGTGGGCTGGTGGTCTATGGAGCTGCTACTGATACAATGCTCAAAAGGGTCCAAATTGCACTCAATAAGGCATGCCGCCTCACCCTGTGTTCAGATCACTGCACTCATACTTGCACCCTGTATGAGCGTACAAACTGGCTTGACCTAAAAGACAGGATCAAATACCAAACTTGCCTCCTGGGAAAGAAGGCAGTCCTCGGAAAAACCCCACCCTGGGGGTCACGTGATGGCAGCTTAAGGAAAGACAGCGCTTTTGGTTGACTCTGTCCTCAGCTGGATTTTCTCCAACCTGCACGCAAATTTCCCCTGGAAAGTGGTCAATAACGGCAGCTTAGCAGTCGGGGCGTCTGTTGGTTACCGGGTTTCTGATCGGAATGGAAGTCTTTGTAAAAAAACAGACGGGAAGCACACGCCGCCTCCTTCTCCAGAAAAAGAGCAGGCCGCAAAGCGACCCAGGCAGGGATCGAGCAAGTCTACTCAGGGATCGGTGGCTTTAACTGAAGATCGCTTTCTAGAAATTATTGGCCCCATTCAAAGCTCCATTCAGGAGATCTTTACTGAAGTCCATAGTTTCAAGGCTTCTATTAAAATGCTGAGCACTCATGTGGATGACAATGAAGTCAGGCTGAAATCTCTAGAAGCCAGAAATGATAAAATGGAGCTGAACTATACCTCACTCAGTAGAAAGCTTAAAGGAATGGAACAAAAGCTTGAAGATTTAGAAGGGAGAAGTCGTCGAAACAACCTAATAATTATTGGTATCCCGGAGAAAGAGGAGGGCACAATGCCCATTCAGTTTGTACAGAGCTTCTGGAAAAGGTTGCAGGCTCATCTCCAAACAGCTGACTTATATCATAGAGCGAGCCCACAGATCTCTTGACCGCCTCCTGCACATGGGGCCCCACGAGACCAATAATTTGTAAATTGCTGAACTTTTTAGATAAACAACACATATTAGGCAAAGTAAAGCATTGCAGGAGGTTTTGTGGAATGGCAAATCATCGCATTACACAGGATCTGCCACAATCTGTTCGTATTAACAACGAGAGCTTCATCCTATTGTTTCAAAATTGATTGGCGCAGTATCCCATATAGGGTTAGATACCCGGCTGTCCTGCAAGTTAAAGTTAAGGATCAATGGCATTCCTTTGAAAATGTGGAAATGGCTAAGCAAGAATTGCCTAAATTGCTGCAAGACTTATTCAAATAAATGTCACCAGTCTGTTTCTCCAGTGGCATAAACATGGGACTGCTTCACAGAAGAGAATGGAACTTGTTTATTGAAGTTGAATAATTAAGACGTTTTCCTTACTTTCATCGTTTGTGGGTATTTGGCTAAAGACTTTAAAACTTGCCTGACTCTTTGAGGGTTTTTGGTTTGTTTTTTTTCTTTTCCTCAGCAAATAAAGATCTTGCTTGCAAAGGGGCATATTTGGCGAGGTCGCTCCAGATGTTTAGGGGCTCCGTTTGGATGTCCTTCAGGACATGATGGCTGCTACGTAGGTGCTGATAATGCAAATATGATATGGCTGGGCTACGATATATATCTGTTGACATCGGGTGGACCCTCTTCTATGATTCACAATGGCTCCACAATTGGATTAGAAATATCATCTGGTTATTACTTAGAGGCTTACTGGTGCTAGCCCCTTCCTGGATCAATGGTGATTTGAGCCACGATGAGGAACCCCCTCCAAGAGTTCGTTGTTAAAAGCAACCTGTGTCATTTATGGATTGACCTCGGCAGAGATCCGTTATTTACTCTATGTTATTCAGTTTGTCAAGCTTTACCCGCTTTATTTGGGGGTCGGGGGGGGCGTTGTTTTTTTTTTTTTTCCTTCGGGCAAGAATGAGCAATCACAATAGCTCCAGAGAATCAGTTTTGATAATAGCTATCTGGGTAATCCATCGTTTAACCATGTAACAGATGCTAGCATTGAAATTTTATATTAGTGATCATATTCTGCCTCACGGAAAGGAGAACTATCTTAAAGTTACTGCTTGTTGGTAGTATGGTGTTAGGTATTTCCACAGTTTTACCCTCTTATTATTATTATTATTATTGCTACTCAGGTGCGCGAGGGTAATTATGTTACGGGGTTAAAGTCATGCACGAGCTTGAAAATCGTTACCGGGGATGAGTGACCATAGTACTGCTTAGGCTAGCTTTAACATCACATGGCGAGTCGAAATAGTGGTGCAGTTGTTAGAACTGGGGGTTGTTGTTGGTTAGTTGGGTTGAATGGGTTTTTGAAGTGTTGGAATAAGTTTGGACTAGGGGTGAGGAGTCTTTTTGGGGGGGAATCGGGTAGTGGGTGTGGAGGCGGAGGGCTGTGCAGGATCCGCTACTTACCACCTAGATGTTGATTACTCCATGCTTGATAGTTTTTCCTTAGCTGTGGATATGATAAATGCGAGAGGCTTTCCTATATGTGTGCTTTCTCTACCATTCCTAGACCCATTATTTGATGTATGGCATGAGTAATAGATACCATGCTGTGAGTTGGAACATTAAAGGGGCTAAAGACAGGGTTAAAAGACAGGTAATCTTGAAGCACTTGCAGTTTCTAGTGCTAAATTGTTTTCTTGCAGGAAACTCATCTCAGAAGGACGATGTGCACCTATTCAAGAGGATATGGGTTGGTCAGGCTTATGGAGCAGGGGTTTCTCAAGTAAGGCGAGTGGTGATCTTGTTGGCTAAGAGTGTACCGTTTAAGTTGGTTAGGAGGTATGGGATCCTGAGGAAGGTATATTGTGATCCATGGTTTGCTGGAATCCTGTCCAGTTACCCTAGGATCGATTTATGGCCCAAATATCTATTCTCCTCCTTTTTATGAAGTTATTAAATGTCATCACGGGAATCCTTCTGGATCTGTATTATTAGGTGGTGACTGGAACTTGGTCCTACAGACTGAACTAGATCGATCCGACCGAGCTTGTTTGGGCCTATCTCCAGCTCAAAGGGCTCTGAGAGAATTTATAGGTACCATCGCTCTAGCAGATATATGGCGAATATTTAACCCTACTGAGAGGCAATATACATTTTTCTCAGCGACACATAAAACATACTCTAGAATTGATTACTTACTTATAAGCCTACATGCAATTCCCGGGGTTACTCGTGTTGGCATTTTGGCAAGGGTTATCTCCGACCATGCTCCGGTGGATATGGAGTTTAGTTTAGGCACCAGATTGAGATGCCCGTCTTTGTGGCGACTGAATAACCAGATGTTAAAAGATACTGCTATCTTTGAACATATTAAAGAGCATATTAACTCGTTTCTCGTTCATAATTTGGGTTCGGTTGAAAAATATGATATGGTCTGGGCTTCCCTAAAGTGTTCAGTGAGGGTTGAGTTTATTAAAATAGCATCAGTTAGGGCCAAGCACCAGAGGGGTATAATGGAGGACCTCTTAACCAACATCAGACATATGGAAAGTTCTTTATCCCGATCCTCATCAAGTGAGAATGGACCAAATTACACCAGCTACGGGCCCAGTATGCAGGTCTACTAGCACAGAAAGCTGAGCTGTCCTTACATAGGACTAAGCTACAATATCTAGACGTAGGGGAAAAAGCAGGTAGACTCCTTGCGATGCGCCTCCATCAACTAGAGGCATCACAATATGTGGCTGGTATTTACTCTGAGGAGGAGGGTCGGGTAGTCACTGATTCACACAAAATCGGTGAAATGTTCAAATCTTTTTACCAAAATCTGTTTTCAGTGGCCTCTACTACCCCCTCTTCGATCCCAGATATACATGCCTACCTTCATTCAGTTACCCTGCCCAAGGTTTCTGTAGAGGACGTGACTCTGTTGAGCAGCTCGATTTCTGTAACAGAAATTCGAGAAGCAATTCAAGCAGTTACCCTAGATAAATCTCCTGGCCCAGATGGGCTTTCTAACAATTTTATAAAGCTTACCAAGACGTCCTTGCACCCATGTTAATGGAATTGTTTAGATTCTGGTTTGAACAGGGTGTCAGAAGCGAGCTTTTAGAGCGCTGATATCCTTGAATTTAAAGTCAGGAAAGGACCCACGGGATCTTAGTAGTTACCGCCTATTTCTTTATTAAACACTGACATGAAAATACTGGCTAAAACATTAGCTAATAGACTCTCAAGAATTATTGATAAATTAATAGGGCAAGAACAAGTGGGGTTCATGGCTGGGAGGTTGTCTCAAGATCATACGCGTAAACTAATGCACTTAATAACAGTGGCCAGAGACTCCGATATTCCAGCTGTGTTAGTTTCTTTAGATGCTGAAAAGGCATTTGACAGAGTCTCCTGGGACTTTCTTTTTGCCACTTTAACCTCCTTCGGTTTCCCAGAAGACTTTGTCAAATGGATAAAAGTTTTGTATTCCTGTCCTACTGCTAAAGTGAAGTGCAATGGACTGCTCTCTTCGTCATTTGTGTTGGCACGTGGAACTAGACAAGGGTGCCCATTATCTCCTTTGCTTTTTAACCTATATTTAGAACCCTGCTTCTTAGATTGAAAGCTAATGTCAGGATATCCGAGTTCGTATTGGGGCAACTAGATATGCTCTATCGGCCTATGCCGATGACATTTATTACATCTGGAAAATCCGGTCTCGATTCCAGCATTGCTAGAGGAGGTCACGAATTCTAGCGGTCATTTTATAAGTTGAATCGAGAAAACCAAAATATTCCCTTAAACCATTGAGTAAATAAGGCAGTGTTAGCTCCTCTTGGATTAGCATGGGAATCGAGATCAATAGTATATTTAGGTATCAAGATCTTTAGAGATCTTTCTGCTATCCGGCGTAATAATATAGATACCCTCATTAAAATAATTACCAAAGAGCTTGAAAGATGGCAAGATCTCCCAATCTCTTTATGGGGCCGATTGAGCGTTATAAAAATGAACCTCTTACCTAGAATATTATACCCGCTGGGTATGTTAGGATTGTATATTCCTAAAATTTGGTTCTCCAGATTGAAAAGAAAGATATAGAAACATAGAAACATAGAAGTTGACGGCAGATAAGGACAGCAAGGCCCATCCAGTCTGCCCATTTCTTTTTCTACCTTATAAATGTGCCATTGGCCTTTGCTCTGTCAGTGACCTATCTATTCATAGTCATTTGTATTGCTCCCTTATGCCTATCCCATGCCTGTTTGAAGCCCTGCACTGTATTCATAGCCACCACTTCTTGTGGTAAGCCATTCCATGCATCTACCACCCTTTCTGTGAAAAAGAATTTCTCACATTCCCCTTAATCGGCCTCCCTCTAATCTCATGCTGTGTCCTCTTGTCCTGCTATTTTTCTTATATTTAAACATGTTAGACTCTTTCACCTTGTTTATGCCCTTAAGGTGTTTAAATGTCTCGATCATATCACCTCTCTCCCTCCTTTGCTCAAGGGTATACATATTGAGCTCCGTTAATCTGTCCTCATATGTCTTCTGATGCAGTCCCTGCACCATTTTGGTTGCCCTTCTCTGGACTGCCTCAATTTGGTTAATGTCCTTGTGAAGGTGTGGCCTCCACTGCCACGCAGTACTCCAGATGGGCCTAACTAATGTCTTGTACAGAGGGATTATTACCTCCCTCTTACGACTTGTGATACCCTACTAATACACCCTAACACCCCCTAGCCTTACCTACTGCTTTAGAGGTCTGCTTGGATGATTTTAGGTCATCAGTGATGATGATGCCCAAGTCTCTTTCTTCCTTTGTGACTGCTAGCAACTCCTCCCAGCCTATAAGTGGCTTCAGGGTTTCTCTTCCTATGTGCATGATTTTGCACTTCTTTGCATTAAATCCCAGTTGCCACTCTTCTGACCATTTTGCTAGTTTATCCAGATCTCTTCTCATTCTGCCCACCCCATCTGGATCATCTACTCTGTTGCAGATCTTGGTGTCATCTGCAAACAGACAAGCCTTACCCTCTAGTCCATCTGCGAGGTCACTAATGAAGATGTTGAATAGGACTGGCCCCAGGACTGATCCCTGAGTACCTACTTGTGACTTGCATCTCTTCTGACTGTATACCATTTACCACCACTCTCTGTTTTCTGCCAGTCAACCAGTTTGCCACCCAGTTGACCAACTTCTGACCCACCCGAGCCTACCTAGCTTATTTATCAATCTTCTATGTGGAACAGTGTCAAAAGCTTTGCTGAAGTCAAGGCAGGCGACATCAACTGCTCCCCTTGGTCCACCACTCTGGTTGCCAGTCAAGAAATCTGAGATTAGTTTGACAGGACCTTCCTTTGTAATCCCATGCTGTCTTGGATCCTGTGCCCTATGGATTCCAGGTGTTGCACTATCCTTTCCTTAAGTGCCTCCATAATCTTGCCCACTACTGAGGTAAGACTGACTGGTCTGTAGTTCCCCGCCTCCTCCCTGCTACCACTCTTGTGGAGCGGGATCACATGAACCCTTCTCCAGTCTTCTGGGACCTCTCCTGTGCTCAGAGACTCACTAAACAATTCTGCTAATGGCTCTGCTAGTTCCTCCTTTAGCTCCTTAAGTACCCTGGGATGTATGCCATCAGGTCCCATTGCCTTATCCACCTGAGCTTAGCAAGCTCTTGTGGACCCTTTCTTTTGTGAGGAGTAGTGCTCACCTCCCTCCCCTGTGTCCATGATGCTGAGCTGTGGGCCTGCCCTACCTTCTCTTCAGTAAATACTGAGCAAAAGTATCTATTTAGGATAGATGCCTTTACAGGGTCCTCCTCCTCACATGCTCCCTTTTCTCCATTAAAGCTTAGCAATACCCCTCTGGACTTTCTCCTTCCACTAATGTATCTATAGAAAGTCTTGTCACCTTCTTTTACTGTTCGTGCTAGTGTTTCCTCAGTTTGGGACTTTGCCTGCCTTACTGCCTTCCCTGCTTCCCTTAGGGCAGTTTGGTATGCCTCCCTATCTTCATCCCGCTGTGTTCCCTTATATTTCCTGAAGGCCAGCCTTTTGGCTCTGACCTTTTCTGCTACTGTATTTGAGAACCAAAGTGGTTTCCTTCTTCTTTTGCACTTCTTTTCTGTCTAACACAATGGGATGTTGCTTCAAGTATTGTATCCTTAATGCTTGCCCACTTTGCCTGTACCTCCTCACCTGTGTTTCTTTTTGCCAGGGCTAGCTTAACTCTGTTGGCCATCTTATCAAAGTCAGCTCCTCTGAAGTCCCATATTTTGCCTTGGAATGGGATGATTTAGATGTAGTAGCCAAATTGAACCATACCATGTGATGGTCACTGGCCCCCAGGTGACCTTCTACCTGGAGATCTGTGATCCCTTCTTTGTTAGTCAGTACTAGAGCTAGGATAGCCCTGTCTCTTGTGGGTTGTTGTACCAGTTGTTTGAGGCCCTCCCCCTGCAGGGAATCCACTATGAGTCTAGTTCTGGCAGATGTTCCTGCTGGTATTGACCAATCTGTATCTGGCATGTTGAAGTCTCCCATTATCAGAACCTCCCCTTTAGCTGTCATGTTTTTTTGTGGAGTAAAAGAAAGATAAGTAGATCTTACACAGTTAACCACACCTAAAGCAAGGGGTGGTTTGGCCGCCCTCTTTTTACATATATTACCTAGCAACATCTAAGCAAGTTATGTTATTGGCAAGAAAATGAGGAACACCAGAACATACGTTCCCTTATGGTGACTATTGAGAAATACCTTGCGTCCCAGGTAAGATGTTCATTAAACTCGTTGCTCTATGTTTCCCATCCCATATCCTCAAAGCCTCCGAAATAATCCCATGGGATGGTCGATAAAAGCATCTCTTCAAGTACAAGCATTATTGGCAGTTAAATGGTGTCAATCTTCGAATCAGCCCATTGTTAATAATCCGCATTTTAAAATTGGCAATGCACCGATTGCCAAGTCCTTTTGGCATAGATTGAAACCCTGTAAGGTTTCTGATGTCTGGAAAGGGGATAAATTTTCATTGCCAACCCACTATGGTTGCTCCGATAATCTCTCTAGCAAAGAGTTTTTTAAGTCTTTGCAAGTTAATAAAGCCCTGTCCAGGTTCCACAAACGCTTTATAATCGTGGACATAGGAGAAAAAGGATCCTACTGAGTTATTGCAGGTTGCCTCACGAAGGAATAAAGTTTCTATTTTATATAAGACCTTGTTAGACAGGGACATTAGATTACAGTCCGTCTCTCTGTCCTTATTGGATCAAAGAATTGGGTATCCCGGATGACCCTAAGATTTGGGATAGTGTCTGGACTACTTTATATAGGAACCGTTAAACAAGACAGGCTCAGGGCTGTAAATTACAACATATTACACAACCTGTATCTAACCCCCTCTAAGTTATACAGAATAGGTAGAATACACACACCAATGTGCAGTAAATGTAAGACAAGAGAGGGGTCCCTCTATCATATGCTGTGGTTATGCCCGTGTATTAAAGTTTTGTGGCAAAATATTTGTAACTCCTTAGATCCAATTCTTGGTCTAGGGGAACTTTTTACTCCTGAAGTCTGCCTAGTAAATCATTTCCCTAATGGCACCCCAAGTAAAAGGAAGGCACACATGGCATTGATAACGGCAACTGCAAAGTTAGTTATAATGAGACATTGGACCAAGGAGAAAGCACCCTCAATTATGGAATGGTACAGGGAATGCGTTTGGCACTTCAGCTGGAAAACACATAGCGGTTATCGCGAAATAGAACGCGCATTCTCTACTCGTTGATGGTAGCTTAGAAGCCGTTGTAAGCGATATGGAAATCTCCAAATATAGATGTATTTCTCTGTGTCATAGATATGTGTGTGGTTCTCAGCAGCCCTGGGGCGGGGCTGTAGGTGGGGAGGGATAGTTTTGTATTTTTTTTCCTTCTTCTTCTCTCTCTCCTTTCTTCTTTTTGATGTATTGGTTTCCTTTATTTTTATGTACCATCATGCCTTTACGAATTCATATGAAGTTGTATACCTGGTACTAAAATTAATAAAGAGTTAAAATTAAAAAAATAAAAAAAAAACCCACCCTGTATAGGAAACCTGCTCGAGGCTTCTCTCTCTCAACACACATCACCAGACGGTGGAAGAATGGAGCACTGTCCATACCATTCCGCTTGAACCTCACTAGGGCAGCGTGTTTTCCTATCGGCCCCTCTAGATAAATGAACTCCCGATGAAATTACAAACAAGCAACAGCTTGTCTCAATTCAAAGTAGACCTCAAACAGCACCTAATGTCTAACTCAAAATGCACCTGCTTCTCAGGCTCCACTTGATAGACAGGCCTACCCCAAGGTAACAGCCAGCAGGGGCAGTAGAACCCTATCTCCTTTCCAGCTAGCCAAGGGCTTAAGTAAGCTATCAGTCCTCTTTAAATGCACTTGGTGCTGCCCTCCTAACCCCCCACACACCATACTCGACAAAGCCCTCTGGAGCTGCTCCCCCCATCACAGCCCCGTTTCACTATTCCCCCACCTCTCGCTCTCTGCAGTTGGTGTCAAACCCAATCCCCTTGTTTCACTGTCACCCAGCCTCTCTCATCTGGGATTACCTGGTTACTTGGTTAGAGGGACAAAGAAGGCAGAAGCCCATAGATATTGTCCTCCACATATGTGGATCATTATTAATGGTTCCTATCTAGTTAACCATTTGTCAGTTTAAGTTTAAAGGTCATAAAGGAAGGCGTCTACAATATCCTGGGGAAGTGTGTTCCATAATCTGGGGTTCTTATTGAAAGAAATTTTGTCTTTTATTGGTTTTACATTTGGCTATATCTAGCTGTTTGTTATAGCGTTAAACCCTATGTAATTATTCTGCCATAGTCTATCAATGGATTTGGAGGTTTCAGAGGTGTTCTATCTAGGGCAACCGATTAGAAATAGCTTAGTATTCAATTACAACTGCTCAGTTTTTTTTCTCCTGTTTGTCTAATTGTCATGTAATCGCTCTTTAATGCCTAATGATCAGGCCTCTGTAACCACTGAATATGTGTATTGTCTTATTGTCCACCCTGACGTGGAACCTTTGTAAAAGAGCTCACGCTCAAAGGTCTTTCCGAAATACTAATTAAACAATTAAAATAATTAAGTATACATATTGAGCTCCATTAATCTGTCCTCATATGTTTTCTGATGCAGTCCCTGCACCATTTTGGTTGCCCTTCTCTGGACTGCCTCAATTTGATTAATGCCCTTGTGAAGGTGTGGCCTCCAGTACTGCACACAGTACTCCAGATGGGGCATAACCAGTGTCTTGTAAAGAGGGATTATTACCTCCCTCTTCTGACTTGTGATACCCCTACTAATACACCCTAACATCCCCCTAGCCTTACCTACTGCTTTAGTGGTCTGCTTGAATGATTTCAGGTCATCGGTGATGATAATGCCCAAGTCTCTTGCTTCCCTTGTAACTGCCAGCAACTCCCCTCCCAGCCTATAGGTGGCTTCAGGGTTTCTCTTCCCTATGTACATGATCTTGCACTTCTTTGTATTAAACCCCAGTTGCCACTCTTCTGACTATTTTGCTAGTTTATCCAGATCTCTTTTCATTCTGCCCACCCTATCTGGATCATCTACTCCGTTGCAGATCTTGGTGTCATCTGCAAACAGACAAACCTTACCCTCCAGTCCATCTGCAATGTCACTGATGAAGATATTGAAGAGGACTGGCCCCAGGACTGATCCCTGAGGTACCACACTTGTAACTTTCATCTCTTCTGACTGTATACCGTTTACCACCCCTCTCTGTTTTCTGCCGTCAACCAGTTTGCCACCCAGTTGACCAACTTCGACCCACCCCATGCCTGCCCAGCTTATTAATCAATCTTCTATGTGGAACAGTATCAAAAGCTTGGTTGAAGTCAAGGTAGGTGACATCAACTGCACCCCTTGGTCCACCACTCTGGTTACCCAGTCAAAGAAATTCTGAGTTTAGTTTGACAGGACCTTCCTTTTGTAAACCCCATGCTATCTTGGATCCTGTGCTCCTATGGATTCCAGGTATTGCACTATCCTTTCCTTAAGGAGTGCCTCCATAATATTGCCCATTACTGAGGTAAGACTGACTGGTCTGTAGTTTCCTGCCTCCTCCCTGCTACCACTCTTGTGGAGCAGGATCACATGAGCCCTTCTCCAGTCTTCTGGGACCTCTCCTGTGCTCAGAGACTCACTCAGCAGTTCTGATAATGGATCTGCTAGTTCCGCCTTTAGCTCCTTTAGTACCCTGGGATGTATGCCATCAGGTCCCATTGCCTTGTCCACCCTGAGTTTATTGAGCTCTTGTAGGACCCTTTCTTTTGTGAAGGGAGTAGTGCACGCCTCCCTTCCCAAGTGTCCATGGTGCTAAGTTGTGGGCCCTGCCCTACCTTCTCTTCAGTAAATACTGAGCAGAAGTATCTATTTAGGATAGATGTTTTTACATGGTCCTCCTCCTCACATGCCCCCTTATCCCCTTTGATCTTAGCAATACCCCTCTGGACTTTCTCCTTTCACTAATGTATCTATAGAAAGTCTTGCCACCTTCTTTTACTGTTTGTGCTAGTGTTTCCTTGGTTTGGGCCTTTACATGCCTTACTGCCTTCCCTGCTTCCCTTAGGGAAGTTTGGTATGCCTCCTTATCTTCATTCTGCTGCATTGCCTTATATTTCCTGAAGGCCAGCCTTTTGGGTCTGACCTTCTCTGCTACTGTTTTTGAGAACCAAAGTGGTTTCCTTCTACTTTTGCACTTCCTTTTCTCTCTAACACAATGGGATGTTGCTTCAAGTATTGCATCCTTAATGCTTGCCCACTTTTCCTGTACCCCCTCATCTGTATTTCATTTTGCAAGGGCTAGCTTAACTCTGGTGGCCATCTTTCAAAGTCAGCTCCTCTGAAGTGCCATATTTTGCCTTGGAATGGGATGATTTAGTTCTAGTGGTCAAATTGAACCATACCATGTGATGGTCACTGGCCCCAGGTGACCTTCTGCATGGAGATCTATGATCCTTTCCTGTTAGTCAGTACTAGATCTAGGATAGCCCTGTCTCTTGTGGGTTGTTGTACCAGTTGTTGAAGGCCTCCCCTGGGGAATCCACTATGTGTCTAGTTCTGGCAGATGTTCCTGCTGGTATTGACCAATCTGTATCTGGCATGTTGAGTCTTCCATTATCAGAACCTCCCCTTTAGCTATCATGTTTTGTATATCTTCTATGTATGATGTCTATAGTTCTCCCAAGTCTGGAGTTCTGTACACAACCCCAGTCCGTATGGCTGTACTATTCCCTGTTTCAGGGTGACCTACAGTTCTTCTGGCTTCTTATGTGTATTCTGAATTTCTGAATTTCTGAAGCTTTGATATCTTCATTGACATAAAGAGTCACTCCAGACCCCTTTTGCAACTCGGTCTCTTCTGAACGGTACATAGCCAGGTACTGAAGTCTCCCAAGTGTGGTTACTGGTAAACCATGTCTCGCTAATGGCTATTATGTCCAGTTTATCTTCTGTCATTATTGCCTGCAGGTCTGGGATCTTGTTTCCCAGACTGCGAGCATTTGTGTTCATTAGTTGTTGGGCGAGGTCTGGCATTTCCCCAGTGTGTCGTATGGAGAGCCAGACCTTTTTCCTTACCTGGTGATGTAAATGAACTACAAACATGGTGAACTCCTGTTTGACCACCAGCTGAGGTGGGAGGGGGGTTCTTCTCATTCGACGCATGGGGTGCTGCACCCCTCTCCCCATTTGCTAGTTTAAATATTCTGCAACAACGTTAAATTCTGCACCAATGCACCGACTCCCTCCTATGCCATTATTTTTAAAAGCATTGCACAACCCAAGGTCACAGCACCTACATTGATGCCCTATGTGCTAAATTGGGACTATATTGTTCCCTATATAGGAAACTGATTGGGCTTTTGTTAGAGGAGAGGGATGTTTATAGTACTGAAATGTTTGTTCATGGATTGATACATAATGATGTGGGGAACCGTAAATGGTATGATTTATCTTAAAGTAAAGGTGCAAATTTGCCATAGCAAATAGGAGTAGTAACCTGTAGGAGTTGTGAATCAGTCTCCTACCATTCAAACTGCCAAATAATGCAGTTTTCCTTGAAAAAAAGCCTTTGTATTTCAGTGCTCTACTATATTTGCATAACCCGCCCCTTTTTTCTCAGTGCTGCTACCCCCAACTGTGACATCATGCCAGGGAAACAAAGTTATTACGCGGACAGTGTCACTTTTGAGTTTTAGATAGACAACTCAGCTATGTACTGTACCCATAATGCCTCACATTGTAAATTAGTATGCAGGGTATTATATTTCTGTGCTCACTGCAGAAATAGGAGCCTATATCTCTCAGTATAGAAGCCTTGTAGATATAGTTAGTATGTAAAATGCATTGTTGTGAAAATAAACATATAAATGCTTGTATTGTTGACACCACCACACTAATACGGGACAGCACCTCAGAGTAAGGAAATTGTAAAACAGGTATGCATTTTACCCACAATGCCTTGCTACAGTTATTTACATATTACTGCTCACCACCAGCATCATAAGAGACTATACGTCTGAGTAAGGCACATTTAATGCAACATTATAAATTACCCAGAATTCCTTGTTGCTGTATGTAAATCATTGACAACTCCCTGGTATGACATCATTAACAAAATGCTGATAAAACATAAAAAAATGACTATGACAGATTTTTTTACAAAACAAATTTCAGCTTCAACATCTAAAGCATGTCTGGCAATGGCATACTATGTGTAAAAGGCATTTGGGGAATCTTGCAACTTTCCTTTAAAATGGCTAACTTTAACTTGAGATCTGATGATGCTACTGAATTGCTTACTCCATAGTTTAAACCCAGCATTGGTCAAAGATCATTGGCTCATGTACTATCAAAATTTTGAAATAAGCTGCCTCCAGACATAAGGAAGATAAAAGTCCCCAGTCTGTTTAAATCTACATTGAAAGATCGTTTACTCAGTATCGTAGGTTGTACATGTCCTATATAGATTTGTCTAGTCATCATTTCTAATGTTTCATGACAATATATTGTTTCACTTTGCATATTTTCAACATGGTAATATTCTAATTTTAGATATATATTTAGGGAAGCAGTATAGTGCAGTGGTTTAAGGCTCTGAGCTGCAAATCTAGAGACCTGGGTTTGAATCCCACAGCTCCCACTTGCATACTGTGTGACCCTGAGCAAGTCACTTAACTTCCCTGTGCTCCCAGGTTGCACCTGTAAACAAGCTTTAAGCTTAGTGTGTCTCACCTGGTTAAACAATTGGAAAAAAATATATAATTTCTGTGTGTTTTACATTTACATAAGTTTATTGTTAGGTGTGAAAAAAGTAGCTCTTAAGGGGATGTGGGCAAATAGTACTTCTGGGAGTTGTTAGCTGGGAGGGGCTAAATTATTATATCGGGGAAGTTGCAGGAAATAGCAGCTAGGATGGGAGTGGTGCAATGCAGCAACTGTTGAGCAGCAGTCTTCAGGAAGACCTTCTGGAGGCTGCAGTGCTGCCCCATCTGTAGGCACCTCACTGAGTTGTGAGAGGAAGTTGCCAGACTCACGGCTGAGATGGCTTGAGTTAGACATACATACTCACCTACTCAGTGACCACCAAGTCCACCTCCACTACCTCAAAGGGTGCCAGGAAGAAGAAGCAGCTGCACAACAGTGGACTCAGGGAGGGTTAGGGTGGTGCAGCATAGGCACATCTCAAATTGCATACCACTATGGAACTCCTACACTGCACTGGCAGGGAGGGACTGTCCCACAGAGGCACCTAAAGTAGTGGCTGGGAAGGATGTGGAGGTCCTCCATGGTGGAGATCCCAAGGTGGCTAGCAGAGGACCCCAGAGGAGGATGAAGTGGATCCTGGTGGAGGAGTCGATGGTAAGGGGATACAGTTGGGGACAGGAAGGGGCGAGGAGGGTGGTAAGGGTGCCTTCCAGGTGCCTTGGCTCGTAAGGATGAAAGTGAGGATCCAAGGATCACTGGGGAGGCAGGGAGGAGGATGGATGTCATTGTCCACTCTGGGGACAAATGACCTGTCTGGGCAGTGGCCAGAAATAGCCCAGGAGGAGTTCAGGAAATTAGGGAGGTGTCTTAGGCAAGTAGCATAATCTGTCATGTTTTTGGAGGTGTTACCTTTCCATGACAAGGGGGATGACAGGAGGTTTTGCAGCAGGGACTTCAACTTATGGTTGAGAAAATGATGCAGGGAAGAGGGATTTGGATTCACTGGGGACTGGGGCTTCACCTGGAGGGATAGAAGCCTGTACAGGGGTGACGTCCTGCATGCCTCCAGAAGGGGAACAGATCCTCAGTGAACAGGTTAAATGCTACATCAGTAAGCATTTAAACTTGATGAGGAGGGAGGCAGAACAATGCAAAATGACATAGTCTGCCCCTCCCCCACATGCTCACAGGGTGGAAATCCCAAGGATGAGGAGTCCACAAAAAGAACAAATACAAACAGGTCACTGAATAGAAGAGGGAGGGGAAATGAGGACAGAACATAGTTGAGGTAAAGAGGGGAGGGCAAAAGGGCAAGGTGATGGGAGGTGGCAGAAAAGAATAAAGAGCATTGTGTGCAAATGCTTGAAGTCTGGGTAACAAGATGGCAGACCTGGAGGCCACCATGGAAGCAAAGGACCTGGACATAGTAGCAATAACAGAGCAATAACAGAGACCTGGTGCAAGAAAACCAGGACTGGGATGTAACCATACTAGGATATGCTCTATTCAGGAGTGACAGGGTCAGAAAAAAGGAGGAGGAGGAGGAGTGGCTCTTTTACATCAGGAGAACATAAAGGCCACTGAAATACTGAGCAGGTCAGAGAAAAGTGGAGGAACTGTGGGTCACCCTGGAGACAGGGAGGGGCCACTATTGGAATAAAGGGGATCTACAGACCTCCCACACAGGAAGGAGGAAGATAAGGATATGATTAGAAGAAATCCAAGGGATGGCTAACACAGGTGAGGCACTGCTAACTGGGGACTTCAATCTACCAGATGCGGATTGAAGCCTCCCTGCTGCAGCAACAGTTAGAAGTAGGGGAATCCTAGAATCCCTGCAGGGGGTGTTCCTCAGGCAATTAGTTAAAGAACCCACTCGAGAGAGGGTGATACTGGACCTGGTACTGTCAAACGGGGACAGTGTCATGGACATTGCAGTGTGAAGCCACCTGGGGACCAGTGATCACCGTACAGTGTGGTTCAACATAAGGACAGGGCCAGAATCAAGCCACACTAAAATGAGGGCCAATTTCAAGAAAATGGGAGCGTGCCTCAAGGAAGCCCTAGCAGGAATAGGGAAAATGGGAGGAGTAGAGGAAAAATGGGCAGAAATAAAGAAGGCAATTGAAAAGGTAACTAACTTCTGTGTCTGATGTACCTATACTATGTCTTCTGTGACCTACCTATTACCAAGCTTGCACCACCAGTGAATTTCTATAACACTGGTTGTTCTTTTAATCTAAGTTCTATATACTGTATCTTTGTACTGTTTTTTGTTTGCTGTGATGTATTGCTCTCTTGACGAGTGCCTTTTGTAAATGAGTCTTAGACTCAAAGGTCTGTAAACCCGATGATCTAATAAATAAAATAAAAAAATAAAGTGTCAGGCAGGTCAAAAAGAGCAAGAGGAAGAAAAGACTGTTATGGTACTTCAAGGAAGTAGCAGAAAAGGTAAAGAAGCAGGTATTTAAAAGGTACAAGTTGACACAGAAGGAAGAGGATAGGGAGAGTTATCAGGTGAAACAAAGGGAGGCAGATAAGGCAGTAAGGAGAGCAAAAGCACCAATAGAGGAAAACATTGCCAAGACAGCAAAAAAGGGAGATAAAACATTCTTCAGATACATAAGTGAAAGGAGGAAAAACAAAGCAGGGATAGCAAGAATAAAAGGGGAGGGGGAAGTGTGGATTAGGATAAGAAGAAAGCTAACATATTGAACAAGTACTTTTGTTCGGTATTCACAAGGAAGGGGTAGGTGACAGGCCACAGATAGGAAATAGGGCATTAAGGGAAGGAGGTGGACAGTAGACCTTTGACAGAGGTGAAATTATCAGGAACTAGCAAAGCTGAAAGTAGACAAGGCAATGGGGTTCACCCCAAATTACTGAAGTAACTAAAGGAGGAACTGTCTGCACCTGTAGTATCTCTATTCAGTCTATCACTGGATACCAGGAAAATTCCAGGGGACTGGAGGAGGGCGGATGTGGCCCACTACTCAAAAGTAGGATTACGGAGGAGGCAGGAGACTACTGACCTGCAAACCTAACTTTGGTAGTGGGCAAGGTCATGGAAGCACTACTAAAAGAAAGGATTGGGGAAAACCTGTGGATTACAGCATCCGAGGCAGCATGAGTTCACAGGGGGAAGATCTTGCCAAACAAACCTGATAGAGTTCTTTGACAGGGTTCCCAGGGAAGTGGATCAGGGAGGGGTGGTGAATGTGGCCTACCTGGATTTCAGTAAAGCCTTTGACACCGTTCCACACAAAGGACTAGAAAACAAGCTGGGCAGCCTGGGAGTGAGACCAAAGAACATGGGTACGAAATTGGCTAAGTAACAGAGCTCCAAGGGTGGTGGTTAATAGAATTCACTTGGTAGAAGGTAAGGTAATCAGTGGGATGTCTCAGGGGTCAGTACTGGGAAAGGTCCTCTTCAATGTCTTTATTAGCGACATCACATAGAGGCTGGAGGAAAGGGATGATACAAAAATCTGCAATAGAGTGGACACACCGGGGGGTGGTGGAAAAAAATTAAGGAAGATATAAAAAAGCTGGAGGACTGGTCAAAGGTTTGACAACTAGGCTTCAATGCCAAAAAGTGAAAAATTATGCACATGGGGCATAGAAACACAAGGGCAACATATCAGTTAGTGGGGAGGTGTTATCAACCACAAAACAGGAAAGGGATCTGGGGGTCATCATATCTGATGACCTGCAGGTAGCAAAGCAGTGTGATAAGGCAGTGGGAAAGGCAAACAGAATGCTGGTGTACATAGGGAGGGGTATCACCAGCAGAAAGAGGGAGGTATTATTACCCCTGTGCAGACAAATGGTGAGGCCCCGCCTGGAGTACTGTGTCCAGTTCTGGGCCCCATCTCAGGAAGACATAGATCGAGTGGAGGCAATACAGAGACGGGCAACAAAATGGTTCATGCACTGCATCAGAAGCCTATGAGGAAGGACTCAGGTAATTAAATACTGTTTGTATTCTCTGGAAGAAAGAGAGAAAGGAAGAAAGGGGAGCATGATAGAAACATTCAAATACCTCAAGCGTATCAATAAGGTACAGGGGTAGCATTCTGAACAGAAAGAGATGCTCAAGGACAAGGAAGCATAATATGAAGCTGGAAGGGGGGAGACTTAGAGGAGATGTAAGGAAATATTTCTTTACAGACAGGATGGTGGATGTCTATAACAGCCTCCCAGCAGAGATGTTTGGTACCGAAACTTCGAAGGTGATGCTACAGCCGGACCATTACAGTTGTAGCATTGGTTTGGCAACAGCAATAACAGAAGCAATCTTTGTGGGACTGTGGCTTTTGCACTTTCTGTTTCTCCCACTAGACCAACAGCTATTATTGATAAGGACTAGAGCGTTTGAAGTGGCAGCTCCACTGGCTCCAGCAGTGAAGTGTGGTAAAGTGCTGGGAGTTTGAGGGAGTGTGGCAGGCTTCCTCGGTCTCACAAAATTCCATCTGCACTGTGAGCATTCACTGCATGTTTGCTGCCAATTACAGGGGAGTCACTATCTGCAAATTGTTATGGCTGGTTGGATCTGAAACAGTCCCTAATTGAAGGAGTTAGTAGGAAACAAGCTGACTGTTGCTGCTGTGCCGTAAGATATCAGTAGCATATCCACAGCTTGTTATGTTTTAAATCATTATTTTAGACTCTTGCTGAAATTGGATGTATGCCCTGTTGCTGCGCTTTGTGACTGTGCAACTGAAGTGATTACAATCAGCTGTGAACTTGGGATTGTGCAATTGAGTATACAGAAGTCCTTGCTGTCTCAGTGTGCTTCATTAAGTTCTGTTGGGGACTATAGCATATACTTAAGCAGTACTCTGCAGCTGTTAATGAACTTGTGTAAGACTTGAATATCTCTCTACTGTGAAGATTTGTCCCTTAGTTTTATTCAGGGATTTAGTCTCCCTAGTAACCTGACTAACTGCCTGTAAGTTTCTGCTGCCTGCTGTGTCCCACTCCCCCCATTGGTGGCGGCAGCCCAGTGGGAGGGGTTGAGTGGGTTTAAAACCTTGTTCAGCTCTCAAACGCAGCGGCGTTTGAAGTGGTGGCTCCAGCGGTGAAGTGCGATAAAGTGCTGGGTGTTTGAGGGAGTTTAGGAGGTTTGGGAAGTTGGGGCAAAGTATTATTGCTTGCAGATTGAGATACCAGTTCATGGTGAGTATGTCTGTGTGTTGGTATTGTTCATTGTTGTTTAATTGTAAGTGACAGAGTTGTGATAGATAATAATGAGGTTTCCCCTTATAACAGCAGGGTTAAGTGATATTTCTATGTCTAATATACTACTTAGCTTGGGTAACAGTTTTAATGTTATTTGTTTATTGTGTTCTGAAAAATTTGTCTTGCGTGTATTAAGTTCTATTTTTGTTTGGGGGTTTTATTTTATTTGTTTAGGGATATTGATGTGTGTTTGGTTTAATTGGAAAATGTTTTGTTTGTTATTATTAATAATTTTAGCAGGGGATGTAGAATCAAATCCAGGTCCACCAGTTGTAGATGGTTGTGATAATTCTATGTGGTATCTAAATCATGGAATCAAGTTTCTTCATGTGAATGCTAGGAGTTTGTTTCCTAAATTGGATCATATAGAGGCTTTTACAGCTTTGTATAAACCTCATTTGGTCATGATCTCAGAATCTTGGTTAAAACCTTCAATACCTGATAGCGCTTGTGAGATCCCTGGCTATAAATTTTTTCGTTCAGATTGAAAGGGTAAGAAATCTACTGATATAATAGCTGTTTATTGTTTAGACTATTTAGATGTTTCCTTGTTGCTTTCTAGTCAGAACTATACTTCACAAAATGATTGGTTGTTATTAAATTTGCTTTTGGGTGGTGTCAAACAGGTGGTTGTGGGATGCTTTTATAATCCGCTACAATGTGGGAAAACTGGTTTACAGGAATTCCTTGATACTATAGCCTCAAGTGTATTAGATAGGGATTTTGTTTTGGCTGGGGATGTTAATTTAAATTGGGCAAAAGTTGATGTTTCTGGTTATGAAAATCTAATGCAATCCTATAATATGTCTCAGTTAATTGTTCAACCTACAAGGTTGAATTCTGTATCTGATAATCACTCTAGTTTGGATTATTACTAATAATAAACAAATGGTTTCACATTCTGGGGTTCTGGGTGACTCGATAAGTGATCACCAGGCAATTTTTGGAGTATTAAACTTTAAAGTGTTGAGGTTGCCTCCTTGTGTAATTTTTTCTCGGAACTTTAAAAATGTTCCATATAAATTATTGTATCAGGAATGTTGTGCTTTGGATTGGTCATTTCTTAATTCGATCCTAGACCTGGATTGTGCTATTGATTTTTTCTGTCAACAGTTAGAACTACAGGAACAATTATGTCCCTTGCGTAAATTGAGGGTGTGGGGGGGGCTCAAATGGGTGGTTTACCCCTGCTTTTAAAATGGTTGTGAAACAAAAACATTCGGCTTGGACAGCTTATAAGCTATCTTCCACTGAGGCCTTATTGCAGGTCTATTGATCTGCTAGGAATTTGGCCTGTGTAAAATTAAACAGGCTAAAACTGGTTATTTTAAACACAAGAATGAGGCTGCTTCCTCTGACTTTAAGCATTTTGGGGGAGTTTGTTATCCCCTAAAGATAGGACAAAAATTTCCCATTTAAACTCTTCTGATGGTTTGATCACCAATTCTTTTCAAATGGCAAATTTGTTGAATGCTAAATTTATGAATACCGACGATCTTATTTTTGATGTTTTAGGGCGTGATAGGGATGCTGGTAATTGTGATATTAATTTAAATGTAGCATCATGGCTAGCCTATCTGAAGGTCTGCTTGGTTTTCAGGTTAGTTGTATTAATTCATCTGAATTGTTAAAATTGCTATGCCAATTACCCAATAAGTTTAGTGATTGTGGAAATGGGTTGGATATAAGGTTTGTGAAATTGGTTGCACCTTTCATTGCTGAACCTCTTTGTTCTTTATTTAATTTATGTTTGATAACTGGGAGTTTTCCATCAGCTTGGAAGGTTTCAAGGGTGGTGCCTATCCCGAAAAACGTTGGAGCAGATAAAGCGGATGATTATTGCCCCATTTCTATATTGAATTCCTTAAGTAAAATGTTAGAAAAGTTGGTGGTTAAACAGTTGAATGATTTTTTGGAATTAAAAGGTTTGCTTTGCTTGGAACAACATGGGTTTAGGAAAGGAACGGTTACAGGTACAGCTTTGGTCAGGTTCACGAACACCGTCCTCCTTGGATGTGATAGAGATTGTTTTACGGGGGCGGTGTTCGTGGACCTGACCTGGGCTTTTGATTTAATAAACCATGTTTTGCTTTGTTCTAAGTTTAAAAATATTGTTTTTTCTAGTTTAGTGATATCCTTTCTTAAGAGTTTTTTAGAAGTTAGATCTCAACAAGTGTTTATTGAGCCCTCCTTATCTGATTTACAGTTAAATCCCAGAGGTGTTCCACAGGGGTCCATTCTTGGCTCCCTGTTATTTTCAATATTTATAAATCAAATCCCTTCTATTTTTTCAGTTAGTCATTTTCTTCTCTATGAAGAGGACTTGATTTTGTATAACCGGGATTCGAATATTGAGTTGGTTAATATTGGTTTACAAAATGATTTTGATAAACTTGGTCACTGGTTGTTAAAAAATCAAATGATTTTGAATGTAAGAAAGACCAAGTGCATGGTATTTGGGAGTACTCCTCGATTAAAGTTAAATCCTTGCTTACACATACTTGATAGAAGTGGTGATCAATTAGAACAGGTTAACGAATTCAAGTATTTGGGGGTCCTTCTGGATCTCTGCTTGGGATTTTATCCACAGGTAAAGGCTGTTAGTAGGACTATTAACTCAAAATTGGGCTTGTTATACAAATTTAAGGCTCATTTATCATTAGAATCTCACAAAACAATTGCTATGGGCACTTTGTTGCCTCATTTTGATTATGTTTCTCCTTTATATTTTGGTTTGGGAGTAAGGGAGGAGGGTTTGAATGTGGCTTGTTATAATATTTGTCAATTTGTTCTTGGTCTTCCGTGAATGACACATCATTGTGTCTTATATTCCTCTTTGATTTGGTTATCTCCCAAACTAAAGTTTGCCTATGCACTTGGTAATGTGATACATCATGCTAGTTATGCTGGAATTCTTCTCCTTTATCTGATTTGGTAGTAATCAGAGTTCTCAGGTTAACTTGTGTTCAAATCGAGGAATTGTTTTGAGGGCCATTGTTAACAAGGGAAATCTTGGTTTTCCATCTTTTACGTCATCTGCTGCTCGTTAATGAAATGATTTACCTCTTTCCCTTAGATGTATTACTTCGGTAATTGTATTTAAGGTTAAATTTAAACATTATTTGTTATCTGTTGATGTATGTAATTGTTAGTTGTATTGTTAGTTATGTTTTGTATGTTTGTTGTTGTCCTGTCTTTCAGGTCGGACCTGAAAAAGGGCCTCGCCCAGTGTCCTTACCCGGTTAACAAATGTAAAATTAAAAATAAAAAAGATGGGCAAAGTCTGCAAAATTAATTCTGCAAATTAATCCATGAATTTCACGCAGTTCACAGAGTGCAGATCGATCTGTGAAATGCAAAGTTTTGCCTTGAAGTATATTGGTGAAATCCTGTACTTTGCAATGAAATTCCACACTTCATAGTGAGAACTTCCCACTTCGCGGCAAGCACTTCATGATTTAGATGAAGTCAAAGTTGCTGAAGTCTGGGAAAACTTAGCCAGGCTCCACAAATGTGAATTTTTGCCACTTCGTGGCAACTTCACCAGCAAATTAAAACTTTGCCACATCTCTCATGAGGACAAAACTACAACACAGCAGCAGTGGAATTAGACAATTCAAAATAGTGAAGTTAAGCTAGTACAGACAGGATGTGCTGGTGAGCTCCAGTTTCAGTGATAGACTAGAGAGGACAAATAAAATATAGAATAATGGATGGCTTAGTGGTTATAATGAGAATTTTTACACACACCTGAGGTGTGGGATGCCACATAAACCCCGACAGCCAAGTCTGAAGGGTTTATTAAGGCACCCCACATTGAGGCTGTGTAAAATTCAAGTTTAGACCTCCTACCCATCTATTTTATATAATCACTGGTCTTCATTTTTTCGCCACTAGGATTTCCACTGTAGCACTGTAACAAGCTCCTGCAATGGAATAGAGTAATGCAACTGTATTCACTTAGTGCAAATTTTATACATAAAGCAACTTTCAATATTTAATTTAGTCAGCATTTAATCAACATTGAATCAGTATAATTATTTTAGCATTTTTTGTAAGAAAATATTTAAACTCATATCACAGTATACTCAGTGGGTTCAGAACTCAGTTTGGTAACAAAGGTTTTGTTGAAAACACATGAGTGTAAAAGAAAAAGCAATGGAAAACTGCAAACTTTAAAAAAAACTAGTGTTAGTCTGGAAAATGTATTGTAAAGGTATTGTTTATTTTAGGGCACTCTTCTGTGACCTACAAACTTCACACAGGGAGAGTCACTGAATGAAGCTGACAGAAACCAGTGAGTGTCATAGAGAAGGTTTCTTGTTTGTGATGGAAAAATGTCTTGTGCTTTCCCTGGACAAAGCGGCACATGTTTGCCATTATAACAGTAAATTATAACCGTCTTTTCTAAGGGAAAAATGAAGACCCATAATTATTAATCTGTTTTATTTGGGGTTCTTTTCTGTCCCAGTAGACCACCAGGTATTTTTGAAAATAAAAATGACATGTAGGATAATTGTGCACGTGAGGGTGGATTATGCTAAAGATTGGATGTGGCTGCTGGGGGGATTATCTTAAACTCTGGCTTCTCAGGCATTAGAAGCAAGGATCATTGTGGCTCTCCGTGTTTCTCACACTAGACCACCAGGTATTTTTTAAACAAGGCAGGTGCTGAAGGATTGGGAATAGGGGGATTAAGGAATGTGGAAATAGACAGTGACATGGAGGCTGATGACACAGGAGGAGACTGTTGGGATGGAGTGTGCCGTGTGAAAAAATATGTTTGTTTCAGCATGATGTGTTCTACAAATGTAAAAGATCAGCACTTAACATATGTATTAGTATGAATAATAGATATGTTATGTGATGATTTTTACCATTTTAAACAAATTGACTGTTAAAGGGAAGGTCTCCTCAGCCTTTTATTCTGTTCACATGTGCAGTTTGTAGGCATGAACAATGGTTGGCTCTGTTGCACCCCTCCTAATTTTATCAGGTTTTAGATGTAAATTAAGTTACTTAAAGAGCTAGTGTACTGCCTAAAAGTAATATTAGATTTTAAAAGCAGTCAACCATTACCTTTAATATCTGAGGCACTTTCTCTTTTCCCTTTGTTTAATTTGAAGATTGTTTACCTGATGGTAGTAGGTGTGATGTGTGGAACATATCTTGCTCTACTGCCCCACACTACATCATCAGGATTGAGACCTCACTGACTGTGACAGCAAGTGGTGACTGCCAGGTCATCCACCTGTGATGTCACTGTCAGTGAGATCATAATGCTGATGATGTAGTGTGGGGCAGTAGTGTTAGATAAGTCAGCTGCCAGGCTAAGACCTGTTTCACACATTCAGCACAAAATTATCACAGAAGAAGACTTTCTGATGAGCAAAAGGAAAAAGAAAATACTTCAGAAATAAAAAGTTACAACTAACTACTACCTAAAATGTGTATTATTTTCCTGTCTGCCTGTTTTGGCTCCACTAGTTCTTTAAGTCAGGTGTGAAAACCTGCTTGACTCCATTGCAAAGGTTATGACCCAATTTATGTAAGGCATCCTGGGATTTTATGATGTGCTTTAGAGCTAAAGCCTGCAGTAGTTCTACTGTAACAGTCAGTGCTGCTCATGTCCCCAGTAGTCCCTATGTTCTTGTCTTGTGCTGGCCATCAAACATTTCCAGGTACAGTAAATGCCCTGCTGTTTTCTGCAGTTCAAAGAGTATCTGAGTTGGAAAAAATGCTTTTAGAGAAAGTTTGTGTCTGTAAAGTTTTATTTCTGCTTTGATGAATAGTTTTGTGTTACAAGTTCTTATTCTGCAGACTGAGCATGCAGTCTCTGTTCTCATTGCTTTTTCCTCTGCAGGCTAACAAACAAGGCTGATATCAACATGAGACAAAAACCTAGGAACTGCAGAGAACAGCAACAACACTGACTGATACAGAAGAACTGCAGACTTTAACCTAAACCATCATCAAATGTCATGCCTTGTATGAATCAGGTTGTGACCTTTGCAATGGAGCATGCAGGTTTTAACACTAGACCTACAACTTCATCTATATTTAAATCCTGATGAAATTAGGAGGGTGCAATAGAGGCAGTCATTGTCTGCACTCAAACTACACAGGTATACAGACAAAAGGCTACAGGGACCTTCCCTTTAGATGAAGTAAGAACACTGTCCTACTGCATAATGGCTGTGCCTACTACAGCACTTTGCTATCGGGATCTCTCCTAATTGACGTAATCACGTTGCAGGTCAGCCATTTTAGAGACAAGGGAGGCAAATTTAAGTCGAGAGAGGCTGTTTAAATTTTTTAAATGCTACAAAACTGCATTTATCTTAAGTAAATGCAGTTTCAGCCATAAGGTAAACAGCAGCAGTTCCTTTAAAGGGCTATGAAACCAAATTTTAGAAAATCAACATGTTTAATTTCTGTTTAGCTGTCCTTTAAGAATTATCTCAATATAATAGCTATAATCAGAGGAGATTGGGAGGTCAGTTCTCAGGAATAATGGCACTGGGCACTGCTGATCATGTCCTCAGCATCTAGCCTCAGTCTTGGTCCACCATGCCTAGTGTCATTATTACTGATACACCTGCCAATCCCTGTTATTATCGCTATAATAATACATGCTCTGTATCTTATTGCTCAATTTAGAACCTATGCCTTTTTTAGATCACCTTTTTCTTCTGACTTCTGAGACACACTTCCCACTCAGGGAGGTTAGCATATTTTATATGGTTATCCCCAGGTTTTCATAAGTATATTATCAGCTGTTTTTGAACACCCATTGTTTAATATCCTTTTTCATGTGACTAAAATGAACTGGCATGCAACAAACACTGCTCCCTGACCTTTTCTGACAAGTGTTTAAAGACAGTAAAAAATACTGATAAAAGGGCCACCCAATGCCCCAACGGACAGCACTCTGTGCTCCTGCACCAGTGATTAAGTTCATGAATGGACTTGGGAGCTGCTGGGGCTGGCCCAAGGGCTGCGATGGCACTGCCATACAACAGCGCTCTCAGAAGGAAGGCATGGGCATCTGCTGCTCTGGCAATAGCTGCAGTGGGCCAGAGAGCTTACTCCTCCAAAGGGGCACATCAGTAATGTGCGAGGCTGGCAACAGGGCTGCACTCAATGTTGGGGAAAGTGGTGAGAGAGTAGAAAAACAAGCTGGTGGATGTAGCCTGGCCTATTCCCCAGCCCATGCTACCACCCAGACCTGGTGAATCTGGATGCATGCACCAGGTGGGATGAGGATGGATCGCCCTTTCCTGGCCCTACCATGGGGGAACTCTTTGGGGAACTCATGCTGTTAAGTCCTGGGGAAGGTATGTGCCAACCAGGTATAGGTTGGGACTGATGGCAGGCTGGCTTCAAAGGGCAAAAACAGACTGAACAAAAAACAGAGAGAGAAAATATAAAAAAAAAAAAAAAACAACCTGGGGATAGACATATTAAAATGAGAGCTTGTTTCTATTATTTCACATCTAAACAAAATTCTAAAGTAGATTCAAATGAGTAAAGGGCATCTTACAAGACAGGAGCAGATGGATCTAAAATGGAGTAAAAGTTACAGATTAAACATTTCTACACAACATGCACTGCTGCTTTAAATTCTAGTGAATACTGAAGGCTAAATCCTTTTAGATTCATATAGTCAGCTAAAGGCAGAATCTGAAAAAATATGGGATTTGGAAGCGGATCCTGGGAATTTAACAACTCAGTTTATTACTATGAATTTCATTTCCCTCACCACCTGCTTGCTCATTATGTGAAACATTTTCCTGTTCACATAAATGGCTCCATTCATGGGCGGCTCCTGTAGACCTCAATGCACAATAATCTATTGCTCCCCTAACATTTGGGGGAAAATGCTAGCTCATGTCTTTTTGTTTTTATTTGCTGTTGCATTGTGCAGTCCTGGAAAAATAGACCCATTGACCTGCCTTCCTCAGAAACATTAATTCACACACCTAGATACAAGGGCCACCTAATATTAGTATTATTTCCTGGAGTACAAGTGATCCCATGGTACAAATGTCAGGAGAGCTGTTGACAGCAGCTGACACAGAAAGGCATAGTTTGTCACTCTCACATGATGCTCCTGTTCTAGTTCTCACAAAACACATGGCTGCACTGTATGAGCCAGGGTGTAAGTTGTCCTGAGTGTAAGTAAGATGATGCAATATCTTTCTGCTGGGGATCTTAAGTCAGATATCTATAACTTCCACCTCTGTATGTTCCTCCCCCAGACTATCGTAAGATAGTTGTAGCAACAACATGCAATCATAATGTGTTTCTGTAAGACAATGATAACTGGTACTTTGTAAGTGTGACCCAGACGTTGCTGTGTCTGGGTTCACACCCCTGCCTGGTGACAGTACAGGTCCCCCTGGTTTAGGGGGTTGGGTGCATTCTTTTCCTGCAGTGAGTGGTTTGCCCCAGAACAAATAAGAAATAGTGCATTGCTTCCACCCAGAGACAATAAGTGGGCCAGATGTTGTATACAGTACAACCCCTGGAATGCAGTACCTGCCCACCTTCCTACACTGGACTGGACCATCTTCCAGGGACCAATAAGACAGTTGCTACTTTCACCAATAAAAACTTCAGTCATTTTATGCAAACTGGACACACACACACACACATACACACACAGAAGTAAAATTCAACAAATTAACAGTGCTTTTATTTAAGAACACAGTCCTCGAAATTGGAGGAAAAGAAGGGGTTAGACAGTTGCAAGTCACCTGGAGCATTCCCACCCTGTAGTAATGCCCTCTGAAAGCAACTGTACTATTCATTACCACCACCTTCTCAGATCCCACACAGTCTATGAAGCATCTGCCCAATCAAGGGGCACAGAAAGATGAATTACAGTATACAGTGTGCGGTAAAATATTCCGCTGGTACAGTACTAAAACCATCATTTTCAGTATGACACAAGAACCATTGACCCTGGTTACACAGTAATTACATTAAAGTCCTAGTGCGGGCCTGGTATCTACATTAGTTAGGTTCTTTCAGGGGTGCACTTGATGAAATTTAGCAAGCTTGTGATTTAACCCCTCAATAGGCCATAGTGTGCCAGCACAATTTTAACAACTTGAAATCCAAATGGAAAATGTTTGAAAACCAACTTGTAATCCAAAATGAGGCAATTGTAATCCAAATTGGAAAAGTACAAAAGACCCCAGTAACATCAACATTCATATGGCCCACAAATGCCTCAGCTCCAAGGCAAGAACAGCACACAGCAGCAGGTCAGGTAGCAGTCAGGAATAGGCCCCAGGGTCTAGGATGAAAGCACATCAGAGTTTCTAAGCCATTTTACAGCCCTTCAAGTTCACATCTCTAGGATACAGCTCATCTCTCAGTTACTGGAGCACTACACAGTGGCTTCCAAGGAGCCCAGACACAGGAGTAACACCCATGGTCCAATTCCCCTCCAGATCAAGAGTACCCAAATATTCAGGGCATGTACACTGTGGCTCCCTGTTCCCTGATCCACCCCACTAGATGAGGGCTAGCAGGCCCTTAATCTGGCTCATTAGAAATGTGGCTACTAGCAGTCAGTCTGTACTTGTCTTGCTGTAAACAAACATTTGCATTGTTGGGTTTTTGGTGTGCTGGTTTTTCTTTGCTAGCCTTGCATATTTTTGCTCTTACTGGGTAACAACTTCTCCTGCCTGAGCATGCCATTTGTAGAGTGAGTTCACACATCAGTGGCCTTCTCAGCCTGCCACAAACACCTTGAGAGCCCACAAACTTCTTCCCTCAGTTCAGTGTCCCGTTGGCCAGTCTGAACTGTCTGTCAGTCCTTCTGCTCTGTCCTACCCACTGTTTGGCCCTCATAGCCCCCCAGTTCATTTAGAAGGGTCCCCAGTTGCAGTCATCCTCCCACAATTTCCCTGGCTACTTGCTCTGTAACCTAGCCCTCTGATTGGCTGTTGGTGGGATCAAGGGACACAAAAATGACTGCCCCCATGCTCTGATGAAGCTTTGTGCTCTAGAGTTTATTTATTCACTTTGTTGCCCCAATAGTGTGCATCCCCCCTAGGTTTCATTGCAAGTCCCCTGGGCTGTCATCTAGTTGTGAGGTTTCTAGTGGGTAGGGATGTGTGTCCAGAGTTAGGAATGCTGGCATGGTAAGGTGAGCGGAAGCACTGGGAGGAAACCCTGGACATGCACCCCACTTCAAGTCATCAGCACCAGTCAGTGGTGCAGGAGGTGCTGAAGAAATGTCCTCCTGTCTTGTTCCCTGTCTCTTCTACCCTGATTGAGAGACTGGTATTGCAACAGTGTGGCCACAGCTGCTAAAAGGAAAGGTGCAGGAGGTACCAAGAACATCTCAGCTGCCGCACTCCCACCATCACACTTGCAGTCAAGCAGAGGAGCCAGAAGAAAGAACACAGCTCAAGGACCTTGAGATGGTGTCAGCAGCAGTCAGGTAAGCCCCCTCCCAAGGAGGGTTACATACACATTCTCCCTGTACAGGGGTACATATGCTGCATGTCCCACTTAGACTTCTTCCCAATAATGGATCCATCCACTCATCAGTTCTTGTTTTATACTAGGTACCATATATAAACAATCTAGTGGCCAAATCAGCAATGGCCTTTTAACGAGGGAACATAGAGTATATGAGTAACGTCTGTCATAGTTTGTGTAAACCCCCTCCAAAAGGGGACTTACCTTTTGGTAACCTATCACTACCCTAGTCAACCTCTCTCCATAATGGGCAGATCACAGCTATTTGGAAATTTTCTGTTGAAACCCCAACATACATACCAGGTCAACCATCAGATCTAAACAACTACCAACTGCTTTTAGTGTAACTAGCGCTCAACAAGCTTCAGCAAAAGACAAGTGCAGAGTTAGCAAATGGATTTCATCCTCCACTATAATATAGCCACCAAAGCAGTCAGATTATCACCTGCAGCATTTCCACTGGCTCTGCCTTACTAAAAGGGACAAATTATTTGCATTTCTTTATTTTATTGCTTTCGACTAGAAATATCACAGTAGAAGTTAGCACATAACGTACATACTCGTGTATGAGTTGTTTTTTTCATTCCTTTTTTTTGATGTTCAAGAAGCAGTACCAACTTATACATGAGTCCTCCAGAATGAAACACAAAATCAACAGTGGTAGATGTTGTGAATCAGTCAGTCAGAAACACATTGACTGCCAGTATGAGTGTAAGCACTTAATTACTGCCTCAGAATGTTTTCACACATAATATCTGGCCCCCCTTGATTGTCACACCTCTTGATTGTCCACATTAAGCAGTAATTTTGAAGCACGTAATCCTTGCACTTAATTTACCTCACACCTAATTAACCTGCTGCCTTACCTAATTTATACCATACCATTTGTTACCTTCTCTGTTCCCCCTGCTGAGCACTGCACCAACATGTTCACTCAGAAACAGAAGAGAATTGCATATAATGCTGAATTCAAATTAAATGTAATATCTTTTGCTGAGTCCCATTCAATTCTGCCACTACGAAAGGCACTACGGCATAAATGAAAAGTTGGTCCGTGACTGGTGAGCAAAAAGAGTGAGTTACTGGCAGTTGAGAAGACAGTGAAATGAATGAAGCTGAGCCCCTCCCCTGTGTCTGCCATTGAAGAGAAACTGAGCAGCTGGGTTCTAGAGTTGCGTCTTCAGGGCTACCTAGTCAATCGGACAGCCTTTCGATTGCAAGCACTGGTGCTGGCCAAGAATGAAGGCTTACAGGTGGGTAAAACTTTTCATGCCTCAGCTGGTTGGTGTACATGCTTCATGAGGAGGCACGGACTCACACTAAGACAACGCACTCACATAGCAGAGAAGCAACTGTCAGATGTAAATGCCAAGGTTGATAGTTTTCACACTTTTGTTCTTAAGGAGTGCAAACAGCATAACTTCCCACTGATGGCAATAGGGAATATGGATGAGACAGCTGTTAGCTTTGACCTGCCATCGAACAGGACAGTTAATTTAAAGGGAGGAACAAACTGACTGTGCATACCTGTGGGGCTGAAAAGTCATATTTTACAATAGTGTTGGGATGCCTGGCAGATGGTACTAAATTAAAACCTATGGTGGTATTTAAATGGAAGACCTACCCCAAGGAAAAGATGCCACCAGGTGTTTTAGTTGAAGTCCACCATAAAGGGTGGATGGATGAAGCGCTAGTAAACAAATAGCTAAATGAGATCTGGGCTAAAAGACCCGGGCACTCATCCATAAAAGAGCCTCCTTGTCTGGACATATTCAGAGGGCACCTCGTTGACTCTGTTAAAGCTAACCTAAGAAGGCAAATGACATATCAAGCAGTGATACCCGGGGGCTGTACTGCATTATTACAGCCACTCAAGTCTAAAACAAGCATTTGTCAATGCCGAATGTTTGCTTGCTGGCATTGGCAGTGGTAGTGTAGAAGTTACAGAGCTGCGTAATAGGAATGGCAGTGAAGTACTGAACTGAAGCCAACCCCACCACCACCCTGCAGAGAGTGACAGGCATTGGGGTGTGCCTTTGGATTGTCAGGCATAACGGCCACACCATTTCACCACACCCCACCCTGCAGACACTGACAAGTGTCACGGTGTTCCTTGGGTCTTTGGCCCTTATGCGCACCCCATTCCTTTAGAAAATATGGTGAGATGGGTGTGATATAGGAGAATGGGGTGAACTTTGGGGCCAAAGAGTCCAAGGCATACCTCGATGCCTCTCACTGGCTGCAGGGTGTGGAATGGTATAAGCATTACAGGCAAGAATCCCAAGTCACACCCCTGATGCCTGTCATTCTCTACAGGGTTGGGCGTTATGGTTGGAAACCTTAATACCTCAGGCATTTGTTGGTATTTTCACTCCAAATTTTCAACATGTTTTTTTTGTGATCCCACCTCATGAACAGGGGGAATACCAGTTTGTTAACCGAAAGCTGCTTATGCACAGCGACTACTGCATTTAGCACCACAGGTGCAAAAACATTCCGAACAGGATGTAAAAATGACAGCTGTACTGTTCATGGGGAGGTGTAAAAAATGGCAATGTTGCAAATCTGCAGTAAAAATATTTAAAAAAATGGTGAAGTGACGAACGTACATAGAATCTGTGCAACGTACACCCGTAATATAATTAGGTTGGGGATTTTTTACAGCAGATTGTCAACTCAGGCATTTTGGTGCCTCCGATCATGAACAGTGTCACTGTGATTTTCTTTATCTGTCCCGAACAATGATTTCCCACAGCGACCACGCATCTCTGTGCTGAAAGTGTGAACACACACTTCGGCCATGTTGTGAAAAATGACAGCTGTACTGTTCAAAAGGAAGTGTGGAAAAATGCCACTGGTGAAAATCTGGACTGAAAATACAAAGTCATGAACTTACGAGGGTGCGTGGAAACTGCGCAATGCTCACCGTAACACAGTCATTTATGGACTTTTGTCCCAAATTTTCAGCATAGCCATTTTAAGACCTCTGCTCATGAACAGTGTAACTGTGATTTTCTTAATCTGTCCCAACCATTGCTTTAGCACACCAACAGCACCATTGTGTGTTACATGTCCGAAAACACATTTTGGGTGACATATGAAAAATGGCAGCTGTACTGTTCATAAGGAAGTATAATAAAATGGCAATGTTGAAAATCTGGAGTGAAAATATTGAAATTTCGCAAACTTACGAGCATGCATAGGAACTGCTCAACGCACGCTCGTAAAACAGTCATTTTTAGGAATTTTTTCACCAAATTTTCAACATAGTCATTTTAAGGCCTCTGCTCGTGAACAGTGTCTCTGTGATTTTCTTAATGTGTCCCACACATTGATTTCGCACATCGACTGCGTCATTGTGCGCTACATGGGCGGAAACACATTTTGGCCAAGATGTGAAAAATGACAAGCTATACTGCTCATAAGGAGGTGTGGTAAAATGGAAATGTTAAAAATCTGGAGTGAAAATATTGAAAATTAGCGAACTTATGAGCATGCGTAGGAACTGCGCAACGCACGCTCATAAAGCAGTCATTTTTAGGAATTTTTTCACCAAATTTTCAACATAGCCATTTTAAGACCTCTGCTCATGAACAGTGTCACTGTGATTTTCTTAATTTGTCCCGTACATTGAATTTGCACACTGACTGCGCCATTGTGCGCTACATGGGAGGAAACACGTTTTAGGTGAGATGTGAAAAATGACAGCTGTACTACTCATAAGAAGGTGTGGTAAAATGGCAATGTTGAAAATCTGGAATGAAAATATTGAAAATTTGTGAACTTACGAGCGTGCGTAGGAACTGTACAATGCACGCTCGTAAAACAGTCATTTTTTGGAATTTTTTCACCAAATTTTCAACATAGCCATTTTAAGACCTCTGCTCATGAACAGTGTCACTGTGATTTTCTTAATGTGTCCCGTACATTGATTTTGCACACCGACTGCGCCATTGTGCGCTACATGGGCGGAAACAAGTTTTGGGCAAGATGCGAAAAATGACAGCTGTACTGCTCATAAGGTGTGGTAAAATGGCAATGTTGAAAATCTGGAGTGAAAATATTGCAATTTCGCAAACTTACTAGCGTGCGTAGGAACTGTGCAACGCACGCTTGTAAAACAGTCATTTTTTGGACTTTTTCACCAAATTTTCAACATAGCCATTTTAAGACCTCTGCTCATGAACAGTGTCACTGTGATTTTCTTAATGTATCCCGTACATTGATTTCACACACCGACTGTGCCATTGTGCGCTACATGGGCGGAAACACATTTTGGATGAGATGTGAAAAATGACAGCTGTACTGTTCATAAGAAGGTGTGGTAAAATGGCAATGTTGAAAATCTGGAATGAAAATATTGAAAATTCGCGAACTTACGAGCGTGTGTAGGAACTGCACAACGCATCGCCAGAAACAAAATGTTTAGAGCCTTTTCACCGGGACCTTTTCAAAATAGTCTTTTGAGAGTCCACCTTAAGAACACTGCAGTGTCATTTCATTAATCATTCCGGAAAGGTGATTTCACGCAGTGGCTGCAAAATCACCCTTCGGGCCCGAGTAACGCCATGACAGTGCAAGAATTCATGAGGAGGGGTCCCAAAAACCCCATGTTGAAAATTTGGTGTAAAAATTCCAAAAAATGCCTGAGATATGCAACAAAGTTGAAAAAACCCCATCTAGCCCATTATACAGCTTACCGGCATTTCCTCAGTTCGCGGTCGGCTTTGAAGAGTGCAGACGTGTTCCCGGTCCACCGACGATTGTCACACCGAGCTCCGGAGGTAAGTATGTAAGGTGAGGGTGAGGAGGCAGGTGCGCAGTGGGTGGAGTGCGGGTTGTCAGGAGGGGGCAGGAAGACTGCGTGGGACTGTTTTTCTTTACAGGGATTTTAAAAAAAATTTATCGCAGGACGCTTGCCATTGACTGGGGTGGGCTCCCAGCGTGGCACCCAGGATGGCTGGGGGGCCGTGGAGCCAACGGAATTGGGCACCCCGTCAGCATAGGATCAGTTGCCACGCTGGGGTGGGCCCCAGCGTGGCACCCAGTACTCGGGGGAGACAGTGAAGCCGGATGGGGATTGGGCACCCCGCCGGCTATACCGTGGAGTTGCCGCTGTGGTGGACGCAGCGTGGCATTTGAAGAACTTTGGGGAGGCGCAGCACGGCCGACGGGGATTGGGCACCTGGCTATGCGAGAGTGTGTGCGTGGGGGCAGCACGCAGTATGCATGCATGTGTGTGTGTGTGTGTGTGTGTGTGTAGGGGAGCTGCGCGCGGGCAGGCGATATCTTATCGCTGCTCACTCAAGCATAGCTCCCCCTTTCAACTGTATGCCACTGCATTTTGGAGCTTGTCATAGACAGCTCCAGCATGCATTGGCTTACAGGGGCCACGCCTGCCAACACACTGACTGAATTGGAAGAGGGGGTGATACACCTCTGAAAACTCGGATGGTGGCACTATGTTTCTTGCACATGCATGCAAGCAAACATAATGAGAGAAGTGTGGAGACTGTGGATGATAACTGGGGAGAAACAGTTCACTGCTGGGGGTAACATAAAAAAAAATAGTCTCAGTATGGTTTGTCAGAGGGTGAAGGATGCCTGGACTGCTGTATTCACTGAGGCAGTAATAAAATCATTCAAGAAATGCGGTATTTCGAATTCAATGGATGGAACAGAAGACTACTTTTTGTACAAGGACCTGACCACCAACACTGAGGGGGCAACTGAACAAAATACAGACAGCAGTAGCGCAGAAGAGGAGGACATAGCATCGAATGAGCTAGAAGACATGTATGCTGATATGCCTTTGTCTGAGCATCAGCTCCATCTTCTGTTTAACTCGGGCGAAGAAAGCGATGATGAGTCTTTTGGGTTCGAGTGAAGTTTGGTATGTACCTCTAAAATTTGGTTTCCTGTATTTCCCTTCTCTCTGCTGCACTTCTCATGTTTACATTTTTTTTTGCAGCGGCCAGCATCCACAAGTGATGATCAGCCTAGTCTGCATAAACAAATGAGGGAAACACAGACCCTGGAAACTCTTATTTATCCTTTTTAATAAAAAATGTTCAAAAAAAGAAACTTGCTTTGGTTGTCTTGTTAAGGGGTGATTTTAGGTACTGACTTATGAGAGTCAAAGCTAAAGTGTCCAAATAACAGCAGGCAATTATATTCCCCGACTTATATGCGGGTTGACTTATGTGTGACCATATACGGTAGTAATGCAAACCCCCTGTTTAAGGAAACATTAAACCATCATTCATAAAGAGATTTTTTTCCAAATAATCAATATTCATGTCCAGAACAGAATATCATAATACTATACCATATGCATCCATTCAGACTGCTAATATCCAATAATAAAAACAGATTATACGCAACTACAAAATGTTGTCCTAATGCTCAGATCAGTGGCCACAACCACTGTGCAATTACAGCAGCTTTAACTTTATGGAAATCAATCAGGATGATTTCCTACAGCTACTTAAATACCTTGATACTACAAAAAGTGCTGGCTGTGATGGTATTGAACCATGACTGTTGAAAATTATTGACCTTTAGTCAGCCCTCAATGCAGAGCACTGTACCAGAGCAATCTTCATAGACCTGACAAAGGCTTTTGATACCATTAATAATCACCAAACAAAATCCAGTGTCCCCCCAACCATATATTGCCCTAGAAGGCCTGTGATCAAGATTGTCTTCTTTAACTCTCATTCCTTCTATAATGCTTTAAAAATGGGTTCTTAGTCATCAAAGATTTGAAGAAGAAGCCTCACCACCACGTCACAGTGACACTGTACTGTAAACCATATCATCCTTTGGATAAAAAGAGAATAATGTATAGTTCAGTGTGTATTACCGGTCAGTAATACCATCGAGAGGTTCTGGACACGTGGGAACCTAGAGAGCGAAGCTCAAGAGGTTCCTATGTGTCCAGAACCACAAGATGGTATTGCTGACTGGTAATACACACTGAATCATACATTGTTTTTTTTAATATATGGATCCGAGTGTGTTTTGGGGTCTTTTGGAGATGGGCGGTTGGCCAGTTCAGTTAAGGACTGTCTGTTATGGCCAACCGCCGCACTGTCTCATGTTGTCATTCCCTGTCTTGCTCTGTCACTTGACTCTTCCCCCACCTTCCGATTAGCACTGCATAATATAATTAGTAGGCATGCCTACCTTTTCTGCTGTTGGGAATGGGGAACAAGGATTAAGCAGATAAATCCATTTTGGGGCTGATCAAAAAAAATGGGAAAATATGGAGGACTCCTTGTGTCCCGCTAAGTGAGGATGGCAGCCATGTTTTGAGATTTCTTCTGCCTGCCCACTAAGGAGAAAGCAGCCAATCAGAATGGCACACTTCAGAAGACATGGGTGAGGAAAACTACGCAGCAGCTGATGTCTTTTGGTGATAATATTATCATTCAGGAGGAGCGATAGTATTATCACTTTGGAATGATGCTATTATCAGTGAGCAACTGTACTATTACCACTTGCTGTGCAATGCTATTTTTTGCATACTTTAGGATAGTATTAAAACAATATCCATATATTAAGTTATTCTAAATGGAACTCTTTAACAAGGTGGTGTGTAGGTTCTGAGCACACTTAACTAAAAGATCACAACTGGTCAACATTAACGGAAACCTCACCCTCCAAATCCTCACCCTAGGTGTTCCACAAGGCTCCATCCTTAGCAATTGTAGGGCCATTCGGCTGGCAGTATAGCCTAGAGGTTAGAGGAACGAGATGTGAACAAGCTTGATACATCCAGCAGACCAGACCTGAGTTTGATTCTCACAACCTCCATTTGCATACTGTGTGACTCTGAGCAAGTCACTTAACTGCCCAGTGCTCCCAGGTCGCCCCTGAAAACAGACACTTGTGCCTAGTGGGCCTTACCCGTTACCAAAGACTAAAAAAAAAAAATTCAACCTTTTTAGCAATGATCTTCCATTGATCTGTTTAGCTCTTTATCATCTGAACGACACATTTTAAAACTACTGGCAGGTTGGTTTAATCTCACTGGAGACTCATATAGCATTATTATCTTTTGACACTTCCTGTGAAAGAAAGGAGGATTATGGGTTACTGGAAGAGATGGTGAAATGTTCACAGCACAGTTAAGGACATGCTGTAAGACAAATGTATTGGCGGTTAAGAACTATACAAATCCTGAAGAAATAAGGTGTGATATTACCAAAACCATTAACAGTTTACAAATTATTTCAAACTTTTTTTAAACCATCTTGAGTTTGTATATCTAAAAATTTAATTGATGAAATCCATTTGCTGTTAATCTTTTTATTAACAAAATAATTACACAGAGCATATATACACATTTCTTACATTGCCTGCAAGGTGGTACACAGTATAACAAATAGCATGGATCTAGCTCTAGGTTGTGAGGATATAATATTCAGTATAGAGCAAAGCATTAGAATTACAGTTGTGATATCCAGAGTACATGACAAGAGTGTGTCCCCTTCAGGGTACACTCAGGCTTGGGGATGTATGCCTGCAGAGTGAAGTATGAGGTGGGGGGGCATCAACTATGTACAATAACAGCAAATCCAGCAATGGAAATAAGGTATAAAAAGAGAGGGGAAGTGTTCACTCAGGCTTAGGTGCATATGCCTGTGGAGGGAAGATACATTCTTTTGATACAAAAAATGCATATTGATAATATGCGTTTGATGTTTTTGACTGTTTCACAACAAAAATCACAGCGATAGTACATTTAAAATTGACTTAAAACAGCATTAATGTATGCAGAATTGTGGCATATATTAATGGTATAAATTATAAATGATAAAATGATGTCTGCTCAATTCTGACTTCTCCTTGGCCAGGACCCAAACACACAGTACTACATTAACCTACCATATACACCTGCTCAGAAGACATGATAAAAGTGCATTATTCAAAAGCACAATCTGTTGGGGTCAAAAAGGTCAATATGTTAATTAGAAATCCTCAGGGTCAAAAAGATCATAATGCAAATCAAACAACTCAGCAACATCAAAAGAAATCATGCAAGTTAAAAAAAAAACAACCACCCCCTCCACAGCAACATTGTTCAAAAATCACAAACTGTAAAGAAAATCCATCCAACAACTCTGGAAAAACATGCAGTACTTTCTAGTCACTAAAACAAATTGAAAAGCCCTAGTGCTGCTCACAGAAGAACAACAATTTAAACAACTAATAAATAAACACAAAAATATGTTTCAAAACTATGATTCTACAAGTTAACACAACAGGCACATGCACATTGTATATTCTTTGCAAAAAATTGTTTACTTCACCAGTTAGGTAATGTAATACCAACAAGCCAATGCAAAGCATATTTCTGAGGCAAGCCCTTTCTACCCTAAAATTTCGGATCAAAATTCCAAATCATCTGTGCTGTAGGTGATGATGAAAAAACATCTCCCCCAACCCTGATTTTTCCTAAAAACACACAATCCTGATCTTGGAATCCGCACAGCTGACCAAACTGAAACTTGGCAAATCAAGACACTTTGCTCACCCAACCCCCGACTGCACATGCAAAATTTCAAGCAATTCTGTTGAACAGGGGCAAAGTTATTAAGGTGCAAAGTTGGGGGTTTAACAATTAACAGCCTACTCAACCCTAACTATAGGGGTGCTACTGTGACACTATAACACATTCCTAAGCCATCATTCAAACTTCTACAGGAATTGCTCCGAAAGCTAATAAAATATCTACTTACATATCTGACATGCAGAAACAAACAAAGGTGGCTCAGACCTCCTTCTTGAATCTCAACTTCCCTGCAGTGTACCTGAATGAGGGTCTGACATAGATCACATGGAAAGTACAGGAAGCACAGCTCAGGCTTCCAGCTTAGCCCCACATAGCACATTGGAAGTATAGGAAGTTAAAAGTAATTAATACCCATTTAAAACAGCAAAATAACCCACTCCTTGCAGTGCAGCTGTACCCAGCTAGTGTAGTTTGTCATCTGATACCTAATCCCTGCTACATACAGTATCTCATTATAATAATACCCTGAAGCCAATTATTTAAATATACAGCACCAAATTACAACATTACAACTTCGCTAAAAACTAATATTTGTAAACATTTTAAAAGTGGAATATGGCAGGTCCATCAGGGGATTATTCCATGTCAATGTACCTCATAGTGGTTTAAAATCCTTCTCCCTTTGGGCTCAGGACTCCAACCAACTACTCCATACATTAAGTTATCATAATTCCTCCCCACGGTCTTGCTTTATTCTTTCAGTATCTTACTCCAAGCTTTCATTTAAATAATTAAGTTTTTAGCTCTCATGGTTCAAAGGGTAGATCATACTTAAAGATAATTTATTTTAAATGGTCTAACTTTTGAACTGTTAGGGCTAGAGACTTAACTGTTTTTAAAATGAATGTGTGGAGTCAGGTTTATCAATCTGTAGTAGTACCGATGAATCATTTCTCTGCAGTTTTTATAGCAATATTTTGAAATATATGTTGGTTTACATTAAAAAAAATGTTTTACCTTTTCTGACTATCATAGAATCATAGAAGCTTGATGGCACAAAAGGACCATACTGGCCCATCTAGTCTGCCCTTTTTTTCCCCCTACACCTCCCCTTCCCTGCCAGCCCATGCCCTTCCCCCAATACTCAGTCTTATGTGCTTGTCCCATGCCCTCTTGAATTTCTTCTGCTGATTTAGCCCCACCACTCCATCTAGTAGTCTGTTCCAGGGCTCCACCACCCTCTCCATGAAGAATTTCCCTCTCACATTGCCCCTGTATCTTTTCCTTGCAGTCCGAGGCTGTGCCCTCTAGTTCTGACCCCTCCTTCCTCTTAAGTAAACCCTCTTCTCCCACTTTATTGAGCCCATTTACATATTTAAAAGTTTCAGTCATGTCTCCTCTTTCCCTCTGTCTCCAGTGTGTACAGATCCAGCTCCTTATACCTTTTGCTTGTATGACTTTCCCTGCATACCCTGCACCATCTTGGTTGCCCTTCTCTGAACCCTCTCCAATGCATCTATATCCTTGTGGAGATGTGGCCTCAGAACTGAACCCCATACTCCAGGTGCGGCTCACCATGACTTTGTAAAGGGCACTATTGACTCCTTCTTCTGCTAGTAATGCCCCTCGCCAACATTCCACTGACCTTTCCCACTGCCCTGCTACATTGGATTCCTACCTTAAGTTTTGAGGATATATAACATTTGTGGTTGAAAGATACTAGTGGATGTTCCACTGAGGAACTAACACAAGCTTTTATAGTTTTCATTCACATAGCATTCAAAACTGAGTTAGTTACTAGCTATGATATTTTTTTAAACTGTGCTTTCATTCAAGGAAGCTAAATCTACAAGAAAAAGAAGAGGAAGCTGCATACTCCTAACTAAAATTGCAGGTATCACTACAAAAGGCTGAAAGTTAAAATATGAAGTGTCAGGATCCCAAGACTGATTGCCCGAAACTTGGAATCCTGACACCGGGTAATTGCCTGCAGTGGAGTTTGTTATCTTAAGTAGGTAGGGTGTAGGGGCGTAGTCCTCTGCATTGGAGGATGCAGGGGGCAAAGCCCCACACAACATGGAAAAAACCTCTGCCACTGTCAATTACTGAGTGTTGGGATTCTGAGTTTCGGGTGATCAGTCTCAGGATCCTGACACTCAGTATTTTTGACTTTGTCTTTCATAATAAATCCCAATTACAAGTACGGGGGTTCATAATTTAGTTTCAATATCAGCAGCAGGAGCTTTCCTCTGTTATAGGCTTTGAACAGCAGGGGCAGGACTTTCTAAAGGATCTGTCCAAGATATGTCAACTGCTATTATCAAAAGAGAAATACGTCCGAACTATTAGATGACCTAACAGCATCCGAAGTTCACACTAACTAAAAGATGCAAGAGCATCAAAAGAGGATGCAATCCTAACTACACCCATTGTTGCCACAAATCATGATTTTATTGTTGAACAGATACAGCTTTTGAAAGAAAAGCAGCTGGACTGCTTGGATGCAATTAGGAAGATGAAGATTCAAACACAGCATGCATTTGTGTCCGTATCTGATACTTTTAATAAGTCTGCCCCAAGTATCTACTTTTGTGGTCACTTTGCAGGTGGAGTGCCATTCATGATTCTATTACCGCTTACCATAGGTTGAACATTATTTTTTTTTTTCTGATCTGTAACTTAAAAGATGATTTTTGTGCAGTTCTCCAGAGTTAGGCTCTCAGGGATGATGATGTCAGCTGGAGAAATACTGTAGCCAACCCTGAAGTAGAGTTCAAGTGCTGCACAGCAGAGTTGTAAACACTGCTAAATCACTATTTCCTTGGATTAAAAGATAAGCAATGTTTGTAATGAAGTGTTTGGAGTTCACTGATTTAATATGGTCAATTAAGGAAATACTTTTGTAACCCCTCACCCCTGCCTTTTAGCAAAACGACAGGTGGCATGCTGTTGAAGCTGACAGCAGTACCTGGTGGGGACTAGGTTCGGGGAGGATGAGGTTACTCGGCTCAGGGGGCCTAGGTTTGGCTACTCTGCACAGGGGCGCCCAAGTAAATCCGAACACAGGAAGCAATAACTGTAATGTCCAGAACCAGGAATGGGATTCTACAGTGTGGCTTTTATTCACATCCAAACTGAACAAACAAAGCATAGATGGACCCCCACGGGGCTACATTCCTGGTAATGCAGATTAGAGACAACAGAACACTTCTTCACTATTTCCAGCCCTCAAGCTCTGAACCCACCAGGCACACAGCCCAGACTTGCACACAGCTTTGGGTACACAGCTCGACTTGTACACTACTTGGGTCTTCCCCACTGGCCCGGCTTCCCTGCCGGCCACTTGATCCACGGTCCATTTTGGGAAATGAACCAGTTTTCCAATTGTTGGCTCCCCAAACCACCTTAGAGCCTTCGACTCCTAGAGGGAATTTTCCTTCCAATCCCACGTCTGGGTAATTTCCTCATCACTGGCCAAGTGCATGAGGCAAAGTAGAAATCCACAGAGCAAATCCATATAGGTGTACCTGGTCACTAAAGATGGGGGGTCTCCCACCTCCAGCTCCCACAAGCCATACCTGGCCATTTCTCTGGAAACTAAACAACTCTTTTCTGAAAGCTTGGCAATGTAGATTACTGGGTAAACGTATGTCACATCTCCTCTACATGTCTTGACTTCCCCTATGTGCTGGACTTGAACATACTTTTACTTTTGGCTAAGCCTATTACTCTAGGCCTCCCACTACTTCAGTAGTCCAATCCCCACTATCACACAAGTCCCAGGGTGAAAACATGGGACCTTTAGAAAAAACAGAAAATCACCGTCCGGTTGCAGGTGCCCCACAGGCAAATCACGAACTCTTCTTGTTTCCCAAAAACTCTTGGACCAAATAAGGCAGCTTCTCCACTAGCAGAAGCCAGGGGGTTGCCCTGGAATATACAGAACTTTCCTGCCCCCATCCCCTGGGGGGGCACTGAGACTTGATTCAGCGGTCTCACCACTTAAAACTGCTTCTGTGTCTCTCTTTAGGTGGAAACACACACCTTTTTCCTGAATGTAGCCCTATGTCAGGGCTGAGGCTACAAGAGCCTAACACAGAGCTGCTGTGCTCCTCTCTCAGCAAGCCCCAAACTCCAACTGACCTACAGACTACTGTTCAAACCTCCCAACATTATACTCCAACTCCCTGCTGCAGATTCCACTGTGGCTCATGCAGCTGCGACAGTTCTATGGTGATGTCATCCCTCAGTCTCAGCTGAGACTGAGAACAGAGTGAGACAGTGTGAAATCCATTTAACTGGAGTTTCACAAACTGCCTTCCCTGCCTACCATTAGGTCTTATTGGAATTCTAGTAACCCTGGGTAACAAAGGGGTTACACTTTGAAGCCAGTACTCCATTTAGATGATTTGCAATTTGCTGCAAAATTCTGGCAGAAGAATGGAATCACCATTATAGATTAAAGCAGCAGTCCCAACCAATTGGTATGCTTCTTTCCTCTGCAGGTGAGACACTTTTATTCTATGAAGCATGTCTCACATGCAGCTGCCTGGAAACTGTCCCATTCAGGTAAGGTTTTAAAAACAATAATACATTAATGAGGTTGATCAACAATACATTAGTACCACCACTAAGACCACTCTTACAGTCGTTAGAGTGGTCTCACTGACATTCCGAGAGTACCAGACCCACTCACCTTCAGTTTGCAGTTCTCATGCCCTAGGAATGCACTTGAGACCACTCTTACACCTGTAAAAGTAGTCTCGGCAGTGGTACTGTATTAACATACCTTAAAAGAATTACTCATTAACACACACACACATACACACACACACTCACTTCATAATTATAAAATACACTAGAGCTGGAGCCCTCATAAAATACTGAATTAAACCACTTAGAAGATATTTAAGTAGACATCACAGTCCAGTAAGTGCCTTTGCACAGATTAGAAAAACAAAATACATATTCTGTTGCCATAAATTTGTATGTTGATAGCAACAGTTATAGATCCAACTTTCTTGTAGATGACTACAAGGTCAGACTGTGGTCAGATACCCAGCCTAATTTTGAGGTCCGGATTGTGTTCTATTGTTTTCACTGCTGTGGTGAGTGGAGCCAGCTGTGGGTGAATGTGCAGCCAATCAGACTTGAGAATGTTGCAATATTCTCTGCAGGATCACGGATCTGTACCTGTGCTCACCAAGTGAGCCAACAAGGGGCCGTGTTTCGGGCTCTGACTGCGACGGAGGTCGTGAGGGCATACAGATGGGACGCCTCTCCCCTTCCCCCCCTGAAACCACCAAAGGGGGGAAAAAAAAGGTACGGGAATTACAGCAATGGCAACACATTCAGGGACTCTTCTTCTCAGTTGGGGATCCTGCTGAGTTTTTTGGTGCCATTCTTCTCTTGTTTGAATTTCTGGTCGTCGTGCAAGTGGAGATAGTTTTTTTGTCCCCTATTTTCTTACTGTCTCAGTTCGAAATTAGTAATCGTTTATGTAGCTCGAATTAGTACAGGCTAAGGCTAACAGTATGAATTACAGGGGCTTACATGAACTCAGAATTATTGCTCTTGCATGCTTCGCATTTAAAGACACCCTACTGTGGAGCTATTCATTTATACCTGTTTGCATTACAGTACTGGCAACTTGGCTTGCACTCTCCCTGCAGGACTCTGCATGTTTTAATCTGATGCTTCCCTTGTGCTCACTCAGAATTAGTTTTAGATAAGAAACGACGTGCAGCCAACATTGAATCATGTTATAACATGAGTAGCTAAGCTGTTCTGTGTTCCCTAACAGTATAGTAGGAGTTACCTGTGCATCAGTCAGCTGGACTGCAATTTCCATGGCAAACCCCTGTTGAATCCTGTTCCCCCTGCCCCCCTTCAACAATATAATCTTACCTGATTTCTCCCTTTTCTCCACAGTCTAGTTTTTGATCCAGACCATGACGGAGGTCGTGAGGGCATACAGACGGGATGCCCTCCCCCCTGAAACCACCGAAGGGGAAAAAAAAAGTACAGGAATTACAGCGACAGCAACACATTCAGAAACTCTTCTCAGTTGGGGATCCTGCTGAGTTGTGGCCCCGCCGACGCTCCGCGTTGGCTCCCCACTGCCCCGGCCACCACCCTTGGTCAAGTTGCCCTTATATAGGGTATTGGACGGCGCATGTAAACCTATCAGCCCACTTCTCCACTAGCAGCCTATACCAAACCGCTTCTAGGGCTGTTTTTATGGTTTTTCCCTACACCTCCTCTTGGGCTCTTCCTCAGGCACACAAACCTCCCTCTGCTTTGTCACCATGTCGATACTACTTCTCCCCCTCCTTGCGCTGTTGTTGATATTGTTGACACCTCCACCTGCTATTTTTGCCACCTGAGTATCATCACACCCTCAGAATCCACTTATTTCTGCCTGAATTGCTGACAGAACCTACAATTTACCCAGTAGCACTACAACATACCACATGTCCTACAGGAATACAAATGCTCCCTTGTTTGGACAACCACCTCCCTGGGTCCACGGCCACTCCCAGACATGGGAGCTCGGTTTTCTACTCCTTTAGACCATCCCACCCCAACCCCTCTTCCAGCCATCCCACCCCTCACTGCTCCTCATCCTGGCTTCCCCCCCTTACACAAAACCTCCCCATTCCCACTTTTTCTAGCCCCAAAGGGCCACAAGCATTCAAACCTCACTCCCTTAAAAAACTGACCTGGAATTCCATCCTCAGGTCTCTTCTGCTCATCCTCCTTATGTCTGGCAATATACACCCTAACCCCGGACCTCCAACAACCACCATGCCCTCATATTTACCATCAGGTGGCATGCGGTTTGCCACCTTTAATGTCTGCAGCTTACTAAAAAAATGGGATTCCTTCCAGGGGTGGGTCTTTCAACATCAACCTGATATCATTGAAGTGGGAGAAACCTGGCTCTCCCCCTGTATCCCGGACTCCTTGGTGACCCTCTTTGGGTATAACGTTTTCAGGGCTGACCATCTGGGTAAACGGGAGGGAGGCTGTGCCATTTATACAAAAGACACATTAAAACATACAGCTGCTCCCTACTCCCCTCCTTGTACCTGGTTCCCAGGCCCTCATGCTTAAACTTACCCTTGGACGATCACATACCCCCCTTCCTCATCACTGCCTTATACATACCCCTCAGGGACCAAAATGCTGACTTCCACTTGGTCCTATCCTACCTTGCCACCTTACCATCCAAACATGAAACAATTGTACTAGGGGACTTTAATATCAACTGTCTCTCCAAGACCGCGGCCCCCTTCATCGATGCTGCTTCTGCCCAGGACTTTACTCAAATTGTCCCTTCCCCCTCCCGGCTGAACCGATGCTCGGGGTCCTCATCCCTATTGGACCTTGTCTTCACCAACCACCCCCCTCAGAATCACTAACACTACTGTACCACCAAATGCAATCAGCTACCACTCCCTGGTCCTTTTCTCCTGGACTGGCAAGGCCTCAAAATCCCCCCCTAAAATGATCCTACGACGTAAACTTGGTCCTGGTAAACTTGCTCTTCTAAAAGCTCATCTCAATGCCATGGATTAGTCTTTCATAACCAACACCCTCGACCCTGACAGTGCCCTTGATCTCTTCATGCATTCCTTTAATGCCCTCTGTGACATGCTTGCCCCTCTTACCAAAATGATAGTCAAAGGAAACCCAGCTCCCTGGATCTCTGACCACCCCCTGGCCTTGATGTGGACCAGAGATTCCCTATGGCACCTCACCACCGAGACTACAGAAATACAGAGAGGACCAAAACAAATACACTTAGTCCTTGAGCAAAGCCAAGGCCAAGTACTACAAATCCGCCCTAACCTCAACCTGGGGTTCTGGGCGTAAATTCCGGAATAATATAAAGGACATTTGTGGCAAATCCACCAACCCTGCCCCCATACAAATCCTGGTTGATGAGGCCCTGACCTCCGATCCCTCTTGTATAACCTCAGCATTCAACCATGCCTTCACCAACCTCAGCCATGTCCTCTCTAGTAACTTCTATGACCCACCCATGGCCAGTGATCCCACCTCTCCCCAACCCACCTTCACCTACGCTGCATCTCCCCTAGGTCTGCAGAGCCTTACCTCAAAAAAGCCTTAAGCCACTCCCAGTACAGTAGTGACTCCTTAGACCTGAGACTTCTGCGGCTCACTCTCCATGAGGTGCTTACCCCCCTCACTCACATTATAAACCACTCCCTGTGTCTTGGGAAATTCCCCATGCACTGGAAATCTGCCTCAATTACCCCGATATTTAAAGATGGAGACCATACATCCACCAACAACTATCGACCATCTCTATTTTCCCTCCCCTCTCTAAGGCACTTGAGCGTATTGTCACCGAACAACTCACTGACCACCTCAGTAAACACAAAATACTTTGCAAGCAGCAACATGGCTTCCACAGAAGTCACAGTACAACTACCACATTGCTCAAACTCACCACTCGCCTCCACACCGCCCTCGACAGGGGTCATATCTCTGGTGCTATTTTCATTGACCTCACCAAGGCGTTTGACACTGTCAATCACTCCCTCCTCGTAGCTACCCTCTGTAAGCTGGGCCTCTCGCAAGATGCGCTCTGTTGGTTTTCGGACTACTTAACAGACCGTTGTCACCAGGTCAAAATTGGCACTACCTTGTCTAGCAAACTACCAGTCCACTACAGTGTCCACCAGGGGTCCATTCTTGGACCCTTACTATTTAGCCTCTTCCTTAATGCTCTCCCTCAGTCATGCTCAAGCAACCTCCTTCTCTATGCAGATGACGCCGTACTCTACTCCTCCAATCCTGACCCTACCCAGCTCCACCTCTCCCTTCAATCCTCTTTCAGGGAAGCAGAAAAATGGTTCACTGCACAGTGCCTCATCCTTAACTATAAGAAGACCAAGGTTATGTTCTTCTCACACCCCCTTAACTCTAAGAAAGCACACTACCCCCAAGTACTAACTACCAACCGGACCCCCCCTCAAACAAGTGGACTCTTAAATACCTGGGCATCACACTCGACCCGGCCCTTAATTTCCACCAACACATTCATCAACTGTCTACTACCCTCAATATCTGGACTGGCCTGTTCTACCAGTTTAAACACTGTCTTACCCCAGATGCCCTTCACCTAGCAGTCTCCTCCTCGGTCCTCTCCCTTCTAGACTATGGCATCCTAATCTATAGCACTGCCAACTCATCGACCCCGACAAGGCTCCAGCACTCCCTCAACAAAGCCTATCCCCTCATTCTGGGCTGTGATCGGCTAACTCACACTTGCTCCTTATATAATGCCACAAACTGGCTCAACCTAGATAATAGAATCAGGTATCACACATGCCTCATGACCAAAAAGATTACCCTCATTTTGCCCCCTCCCCCGGTCTCTCATCGCTTATCCAAAGGGCCCCTACTTACCAGAACACCGTAGTGCAAACAGGCAACTCCTTGTAGTTCCTCGTTGCCGCACCTCACTTTTCCAAAGATCCTTTGGTTTCCAAGCTCCTACCTGGATAAATAACCTACCAAGTGCCACTGCAAACATGATAAGTATAGGCACCTATAAAGCACACCTCAGGAATCATCTAGTGTCCTCCAATCCCTGTGGCTGCCTTGGATCCTAGCCCAGCCCTAACTCCCTTTCTTGTCTGACTAAGGCCTCTGGCTGTTTACCCCCACACCTGACCTCTCTGAACTGCTAATTTGTGGAGGTTATATGTGTAACGATTTGTGTAACTGTTCTGAAACTAATACACTGACTCTACTAGTATCCAAATGTTAGCCTTTACTGTATTTCTTGCACCATTCCTTGTTACACTATTATTTGTGTCCCCTTGCTGAACAACTTTGTACAGTTCCGCAGGTTGTATCTGTGTCTGACGTGGAACCTTTGAAAAGGAGTCTTTGACTCAAAGGTATTTTCCGAATAAACAATGAAATGAAATAGTAGCAGTCCATGCCTGGAGTTACAGTAGAGAAAGAACTAATTGATCAGCTGTTCCATCAGGCCAGGTCTGCACATAGAGAGATCTTGCAGGCTCAACTTTCTATTCCTTGTTACCACAGCTAATATGAATATTTTCTGAAAGTTTCAGTGGGAGAGCTGATTTAGGATACAGCACCAGTTTAAAGTTTTGGGACAAGTTTGGTCTGGTGAGAGCAGACCACCTCATATTTCATCACTGTGTGAATAATTTGGCTGGACTCAGACTTATTTACAGAAGTCATTAGTGAAACTATATACACCCTGAACTTTTGTTTTGATTCTCCTAATTGTTGTTTATATTTTATTACTATTCTTGGCTGAGTTTAGTGTATGTGTTGATTAAGCTAGATGTGTGAGTGGTGTGCAAATTGTGGGAATTTTGTACTGGTACTGTAATTTAACTGTAAAGAATGAGTGATGGTATGAGTGTTTAGGCATTTTGGAAGAGGTGCCAATCTGAGTGTGTGGCAATGTGATAATGTGGGAAAATTGTTTTGGTGGGTGGGAATGTACTTGTGTTAGTTTGTAAGTTATTAGGAATGGTGGGTTATTAGGAAGTTTGTGGTGACTGTGTGGCATCATGTGTTTATTTGGTGGGGCCCCCGGCCATAGCTATTCCTCATCCCACCTGCTGCACCTGTGCCCCTTCCATGAGACTTGTCAGCAGAGGTATACTGATGCTGCAGAAAGGTGGACATTGTAAGAAGGGATGGTGGCATGTGGTGGGAGTTGGAGATGGCTAATGGGGGGGAGGTTTCTTGGATTAGTGAGGACCAGGAGATGCCCAGGGGCGAAATGGGACCTAGAGCAAGGTTGGTTGGTTCCCATATCTGGGGGCCGATCAGACCAAATGGACAAGTAGCTATTAGGCCAGCTGCCTCCATTCATTCCCTGTGGGCAATCCTTTTATCTTGCCATTTATCATTTCTTCTCAAAGAGCCTCCCCCTTTTTCTATCTCTCTCAATCTCTCTCTCTCTCTCTACATATATATACTGTATATATAAATATATATATATATATATATATATATATATACACATATATATCTAAATCTCTCTCTCTCTATAGCTCACTCACTTCTCTCTCTCTCTCTCTCTGTCTCTCTCTCTCTCTCTCTTATATATATATATATATATATATATATATATATATATATATATATATATATATATATATATATATATCCCTTATTTTCCCTCCCCTCTACACTCACTTTGCTTTTTTCTCCCTTACATATTCCTGAAGAAGACACAAGGTTGAAATGTCATTTTTAACTCTATTTTCTATTTTCAGCATGCATTTAATATTACTATTTTGCCCTGTGGGCAATGCTTTGCAATGCTAGATCAATGAGGCAAAAGACTGCCATTCTGGCGGACTTAATATCAGGTTCCTTGTTTGATCTGACTTGCATCAGAGAGACCAGGATAAGTGATGACACTGGTCCAGTCTCGCAGGCCAGGGTTCCAGACAGATTCTCCATGATACACTGCCCATGGAGAGATTGCAGTGGGTGGGTTGGGGGGTGGTGTGGTGGTGGCCATCTGCTTTAGATCTATGTTGAGTTTTACTGTGGACCCAGTGGAAGAAGTGTTATTATTTGAATGTGTTACCATGCGTGGGGACTAGTTGCAGGTTATAGGATTCTTCCCATGTACCAGTCTCTGGGACACAAGGGGGATTTCCTGCAGGAAACTGCAGACTTTTTCTATTTTTATTTTTTTTTGTGTTTATTTGTACAAGTTGGATTTACAACCTGTGAGTCAGGGACTCATCTACAAAGGCACCTCGTCACAGGGAGGGCAAGACAATAGAATATTGTGCAGATACAACATTGGACATTACAGGTGCAGACATTGAACACAGAATACCCTTAGTTACATGATGGTATAAAATACAGGTTTACAATTAAAGATGTACAATTTCTCTAGAGTTGCAGTGGAATACATCCTTGTATAAACATAAGGGGGGTAGGTAAAAAGGGGTGGGGAAAGAATGATCACAGTCTGGGGGACATTGTCGAGATTAGGGGGACCAGACAGGGAAAGGTCCTGCAGTAGGATTGGGGAGGCAGGATTAAATACACCTACAGCAGCGGACATTAAAGAGATTGTTCTGGAGAGTGGTTTTGAAGGGACCAAGTCTGGCAGTGTTGGTGATGCAGGTAGGGAGGGAGGGAGTTGAATCAGGTGGGGGCTCGATAAGAGAAGGACCTCTGGGTGAGGGAGGTCTTGGTTCTGGGCACTTTGAAGGTGGCTTTAACAGAGCTGCAGGTGGAAACAGATGAGGATGACCGTGGTAGGGAGTCAGAGACTCCGGGGGGGGGGAGAGAGTCAGAGCAGGGATTTCTTAGCAAGAAGGCAGGTCTGATACTGCAGACATTCCTTGAAGTTGAGCAGGTTGGCAGAGGACCAGAGCAGGCAGGTGTGGGTGGTGTGGCTGGAGGCTTCCAGTCAGGAGCCTACATGCCTTATTGATGGAGAGCTGGATTTTAGAAAGGGCGATGTTATCAGCTGCAGCATAGATGGGCAAGTCGTAGTCCACTAGGGACAGGACGGAGGAGGTAATGGCCAGCCGGAGAGCAGCAAGGAGCAGGCAATCCCTATGGTGGTAAAGTAGACCAATATGAGAGTTTATGGTGGAGGAAAGAGTGTTGATGTGGTTGTGAAAGGTGAGGGCAGTATTGAAAGTGATGCCAAGGTATTTGTATGTGGGCACTTGCTCTAATGGGAGCTGAGAGTTGGGGGTTATCAGGAGGGGGCACTTCTAGCTTTATTTTGGTGGTGAGAGAAGAGCATTGATTTGGTTTTCATAAGGTTATGACAAGTCTGTGATCAAGAAACAACCTTTCTGTTTGGTTGTAGGAGAGTTGAAGGGATGATTGGAAAGTGGAGGGATCTGGTTGTGAGGCAAAGAGAACTGCATCGTCTGCATAGAGGAGCATCTTGCTATTGCAGGAGCTGGGGAGAGTGTTGAGGTAGAGACTGAAGAAAATGAGACCCAGGATTGAGCCCTGAGGGACCCCAGAGCTAACAGGTTGAATGTTGGAGAGGGAGCTGTTGATCTTTATGTGCTGGGATCTAGCAGAGAGGTAGCTGGAAAACCAGACAAGGGGACCAGTAGAGAAACCGAGTTGGTGGAGAGAGTCAAGTAAGAGAAGGTGACAGACAGTGTCAAAGGCCTTGGACAGGTCAATGAGCACTGCACTGGCCAGGTTGCCAGAGTCGAGAGCAGAGTGCAGGTATTGGGAGAACTCCAGGAGAGCAGTGGTTGTACTGTGTCCTGGGCAGAAGCTGTTCTGCTCCGGGCACATAATGTCATACTTAGCCAAGTACTCAGATAGTTGGATAGACACCACTTTATCGAGGGCTTTGGAGAGTGGGGGGAGGATGGAGATTGGCCAATAGTTGCTGGGGGCGGATCGATCAGCACTCTTGTGTATTGGAGTGATTTCAGCAGTTCTCCATGCACTGGGAAACTTTGCGAATAGGGTGTTGGAGTCCCCTAGACGGTTTCTTCTGGGCAACTTCAATGTCTGTGCCATTGAACCCTCGTAGACTGGAGAAGATTTTCTCCAGTTGTTGGAATCACTGGACCTAGCACAAGTGGTTACCTCTGCAACCCACCAACACGGGCATGGCTTGGACTTGTTTTTTTTCTCTGGAGCTCAAGATCGACAATCTTGAGATTGATCCAGTCAGTTTGTCAGATCGCTGCACTATTAAATTCTCCTTTGGGGCCCCCCCTTGCAGTCCATCTCCTGTAGAGATTGTTTGTCACCACCGTTTGAGAGGGTTGACACCAAAGGGACTTAGGGTAGAGATGGATGCCTCGGTGTGATGGTGGCTAGCAAAATGGGCTCAGAGGAGGTGGTGGTGGCTTATAACATGACCAATGCCGCAGCCTTCAATTTGGTTGCACTAATTTGTATACAACCCCAGGTTTCACACCAGAGATCCACGTGGCTTGACAGGTAGCTAAGGAAGTTGAAGTCTAAAGGTCAGAGGTTAGAACCTTACTGGATGGAGATATAGGGCTCAGGAGGGCAAACTGAGGTGAATATCAAAGGGTAATCATCTGTAAGAAGGCAGCACTCCTGCCCAGGAAGATTGCTACTAGGTAGACATAGGATACATAGGATAGGTACAGAGCTGATGGACTTTCGTCCTAAATGCTCGCCAGCTATATTTACTAAATACTGATTTGTTTAGTACAGTATAAGCATCCCATCTAGTTTTAAATGATGTGGTTGATGGACATGACAAACTTAGCTCTTCTGGACTCTAGCCAGGTTACTCAGTCCTACCTATCTTCAGCTGGTGAGTGCTGGTTCATCTACAAAGTGCGAGGAGTTTTCTTGGTTCTTCTCAGACAGGGTTTCCTCTGTTGGGGCCGAGATCATGCCAACCAGGCTTTCTTAACCCAACAGTATCGCGTCTGCATTTCACACATGCACTTCTCTGTTCTTTGGAAAGTTTTGGTCAGTTACAATGCACAAAGTTTGTGAGATGATTGTAGAGCTGCAGCCCACCTTCTGCATACTGGATCTAGGCTTAATGCATCTACTAGTGAGCTGTGTGGGTTCACTAGGATTTCCCAGTGTTCCCTCTCAGAGGGGGTCTTCCCAAGTGCATTGAAAGGGGGCATCCTCTAGGCCCAGTGGTGTAGAGGGCTGAGGCACCTCACCTCTTATAATGCCGACTACCCAGGGTCAAGAGTGACCTCAGGTGTCAGAGGGTTGGCCAGGGGAGAGGAGGAATGAGCATCTTATGGACTGCTCTCCTCCCCCAGGGAGGGTGGGAGGGGACGTCCACTGAGCTACTGACTCCTGGTAGTGGCTGGGGACTGGTGCAAGCTTGGTGGTCACAGTGTAGGTCGGCACGGGCAGACGTTGAATGTGCAGTGCGCGGAAGAGTGTGTGGCAGCGTCCCTGACGTCATTGCATGCCTCCACTGTGGGGTGGGGCAATCACAGAAAAAAATCCTCCAGCACGCATGGTGACTGGTCCCAATGGCACCACACTGCTTGCACTCAGGCTGCTCCTCCCAGATCCTGACCCTGGGCTTTCTGCATTGGTGGGGTAAGTACCCTCCGTGAAGTGGCTTGTGAAAGGAATGGAGGAGGGAGTCGAGCACAAGCACTGTGAGTGGTGCAGTGCTATGGAGCCAGTCTGATAAAGGGAGAACCACACACAACACCCTCACTGAGGAGGGAATAAACAAATAAGGTATACATCCCTGACATCTACATGTCAACAGCGGTGTCCCCTACAGTGACAACAGTGTCACGTCACTGTAGGGAACCAGCTGGCAGCCGCACTGTCTGTCGGGGATCCTGCACCCCCACTCAGCTCACCTGAAGTTGGAGCTAAGAATGCTGCATGAAAAGGTGCGCCCCTTGGGGATTCGGGGTGAAGCCCCAAAGAAAACACTTGTGGCTTTTGCAAACCGCAGCCAACTGCAAATGTAGCTGTCGGGTCATTCGACAATATTTTGTCAAAGACCCATTCTGGATTCAACAAATAAAAAAAAAAAAGAGTGGGGTATCCTCCACATAGTTCTGTTTTGTCAAAGTAATGTACTATATACTGATGCAACATCCTAAAACACACCCCTGCATCAGTGCAGATGTGCAGACTGGTATGACATCCTGCATATATCAATGTTGCAGGTATGCTAACTGATGCAACATCCTGCAAATACACCCATGCTATTGAAGAGTTGCCCACTGGTTGAATATTTGCAACTCTTCCTCACAGACTACCCACTTTGTGGCTTCTGTGGTCTATTCTCTCATATTGTACCAGCAACTGACTATGGCTTTTTTCCTCAGTGATGTAGGATCACACTTATCCAACTGCTATTTATACCTACACTGATAATGCAGTGCATATTAGGAGCACATGTAGCCACATGTAACCTCCTCCAATACAGCTGAACTCCATGATGGGAACCATTTGTTCTTTTTGTTTTACTATGCCTTTTCTCTCCCCCTCACTCTTGACCTACCCCCATCAGCCTCTTTCTCCACATCCCATCACCACTGTCCTTGGGACTTACCTCCCACCTCACAGTGCCCCACAGTTTGCGTCCCCATGGTGGAGCCTCCTGGTTTCCCAATTTCAGAAGGAGTTTAGCTTGGATGTTGGTCAGCAGCCCAGTGAGCAGTGCGGGGCTTGTGAGGAGAGCTGCATTGGTCAGGGGATTTTCCCATTTGGTGTTCCCCTCCCCTGGGCGCCTCACTAGCAGGCACTGAGTGGACATCTGAATGCCTGTGTGCTTACGTTCCAGTCGGGAGGCACCCACGAATAGCAGCTGTGTTTGCACTGCCACCTGTGGTCATTTAGATAGCAGTACTGCAGCAGAGCTCACAGACCTCTCTCCTCAGAGAAGATGAGTGTCCTCTGGGTTGCTCAATCCTAATCCCCCAGATGACCCCCAATGACTCATGCTCACTGCCAAACAGGTGTCACTGGCATCACGAGTGATAGTGCTACCATTGCACCAACAGGCCAGCTGATGGCCACCATTCCAGTTGGTGACACCCAGTTTGGTCAGGGAAACACACCTATGAATGTGGGGTTCTGTAAGGAACCTTCTCATTATACATGTATATACTCTAACTGGAATGTAACCTCATTTAATATACACTTTGTATATATACCTAGTGACCACCAGGCATAAAACAAATGAACCCCATTTGAGGAGCTACTGGAATTAAGGAGCATCTGTTTCTTAGGGGAACCACCCATGCACATTACCTACATTAACCTGGGAAAATTGATGGTAATCATCCTTATGGTGACGCTAGAGAGACTTAAAAACAAGAGTTTGAAGCAAGATGCAGGTTTCCCAATTAATCAAAATAGAGCATTATTCAAAACTTTTGAGTGTGCAGGTCAGATTACAAATGTGAGCTCCCTTGATTATCTTTTGAGCCCAGAAAAACATGACTTGTCATATCTTAACAGTTGACATTCCTCGTCACTGTTTTCTTGGATGGTAGAACTGAGATTCAAGCTGTTTTTATTTACTTTTTTATTTAAAAGAAGGCCTACTGAGCAGAGAAACAGTTAATTTCCACAGGTCAGTTTGGCAATCTTAGTTCTCCAGCTAATATTACTTCCTGTCAGACAGCCCAGAGGAAGGGGAACAGAGGGCTGTACAAAAGTCATGACTTAAGTAACCAACGAGAAAAAAAAACAATATTCAAACTATAGCCAGCAATAATCACATCATGAGTGACACTCAATCTGAATAATAGACATGCAAGTACATAGGTAGATGCTTGCTCTTTAAGTTCACAATGCACTCAACAATAAAAATATGCCATTAAATTGTCCTACTACAGTATATGTTACTAGCAGTAACAGCACGTTCATAATTATGTTTCAGTGCTGAACAGTAACACAACAGAGATTCAGACTCCAGTCCTCATCAACACAGTGCCCCCAGCAAAGGTAATTTTCTTCTTGAACATGCATGTTCTGGGTTAATGCAAAGGGGAACAACTTTTTGTGGTTACTGTTGCAAGCTATTTGTTTTGACATAGACCAGCCAGCTTTAATGAATGATGCCATATGTAACCCTTAACTATACCCAGCAGCACTGAAAGTTGGAGAGGATCCATGCATGATGTAATAATGTCTTGGAGAAAAATTAAAACCATTCAGAAAATGGTTTACTTTGCGAGGGGTACAGCACAGTAACCTACTTGCAGTGCAAACTTTTTCAGCCAATTTAAAACTGTTAAGCAGCCTGCAGTTTCTTGTCTCAAGAAGACCTCATGAGGGAGAATGGAACTCATCCTTACAGGAGTCAAATAAGACATTAAGAAAGATCAGGGAAGTAAGAGAACACTGAACATGACCTTGATGCTTATAAAAGAGGTGTTACTCCTTTTCAGATTAAATTTAATCCTTGGGGAAAGATCAAACCATGATATTATGAAAGTTGACTGTCAAGAAATATAACAAAAATGGATAAAAGACCTCTTTTTCATAAAAAAGTTATTTGAGTTGTATGTCTGTGGGTCAGCATATTGTTTTAATGAACATGAAACAGAATATGAAAACTAATAAAGGCTCCATGCCCTGCTGTATTCCCAGAATGTTCAGTAATTGTCAAAAGTATAAAAAAAGAAATTGGAAAGCCAAAAATCTAGCAGTATGTGGATCTGTCGAACCCTCTCTTGAAACATGCAATCATTTCTTTTTAACTGGTTAATACCATCTTGAACCAACTAAAATGGGCACTTAAAGATAATGTGCTCAGCTGATCCTTGGCTCAGATGCTTTCCTGTTCCAGGATGCAATCTTCCTGCAGATTAAAGGTATGGTGATAGGGGCAACCTTTGCCTCCAACTATTCCAATCTTTATCTGACACTGTGGGAAAAATAAATAACCTATAGCTCCAGCTTATCCTTTACATCATAGGACAAGCCTCTGGAGGCATTATATAGATGACATCATCATGGTATGGAGGAGCAGCCGAGGTGAATTGGTTGAGTTTGTTAGGTATATAGAAAATGTGACTCAGAACCTCAGATTTACAACTCATGCCAGAGTGAAGTGGACTTTCTAGATCTCAAGATCTTAAAAAAGGAGGATGGCGCTATACAAACTGACCGTTACCGCACAGTGACAGACCATAACACCCTTTTCTTGGCCTCCAGCTATCACCCCAAGCACATGATCAGAAACATCCCAAAGTCCCAGTTTTTTATGAGTCACGCAAAACTGCAGTGAGGAAGGTTATTTCCTGGTACAAAGTGGGCAGATGAAGCACAGATTTCAGCAGAGAGGCTATAGCAGGGAATTACTGGACAGGGCAGAGATGGAGGCGTTTAACACTGATAGGGTAGGATTATTGGAAATGAAAGAGAAGGTTACTGATCAGGACCACCCCATTAATTTTGTTACTACATATGGCAGACAGTCTAGAGCCATAAAGGACATAGTGGCCAGCTGGCCCAGTGGCAAAGAGGGCTGAGGAGCTGCATACATGCTTTACCTTTTCACATGCTGGTGACCAGAGTGTGGGAATGAGCTCAGGATGCCAGGGGTCAGCCAGGGGGTGGGGTGGAGAGGATCATATGTCCTATGGACTCTCTCCTCTCTCAAAGAGAGGAGGCATGTTAGCCTAGCCTATGACTGCCACTAGGTGGAGACCTGGTGGTGCATCATCAGCAGCATGATGGAAGGGAGCCAAGGGATGTCCTGCATGAGTGCCTCCAAGCACACACTGGCCATACTACCGAGGGGGTGAAAAATAGAAAAGAAGTCAGGGGCTTAATAAAGTCTTGCCCAATCTGCCTGGGTTCATGCTGTCACCTGGGATCAAGCCTCTCTCCACTCTGGATATGTGTATCGGGGGGAGGATGGCCCTCCCTTGGCCCTACCATGAGGGGATATTCATGAGGGAAAACTGAGGTAGGTCCCAGAGAGGTGGTGGCTGGCTCAGTAGAACAAGCTCAGGGCTGACCAGCCACCTTTGGACTGGGAGCATAAAGAGACATTATACTGTAGCAAAAAAGTACATAGTGGCCAAACACTGGGGCATTATTAGACCTGATTCTACTTTGCATAACCACACAGTTGACCTGCCTAAAATGGTGTATAAATGTGCCCCTAATCTGGGTCATAAACTGGTCCACAGTTGACAACCTGTACCAGCTTCTTCTAACTCCAATTGGCATGCCTGACTTCCCATGGTAACTTCCTATGTGGATGATGCAAATACTGCAACGTCATGGAGAAAGCTTTCCATTTTACATCGGTGAATGCAGCCAAGACATTTGAGATAAGGCATTTTATAAATTGTGACACTGCCAGTATAGTTTATTTGGCTACCTTGTCCTGTGGTTCATTTTATATATGGAAGACCATCATTGCTTTTAAAGTTAGAGTGGGAGAACATGTGAGAGCCATACTAAAAAAAGGACTGTACAAGAACCCTCTCTTTGCATGTACAGGCACAAAATATGCCTGCTGACCGCAAGTTTCATTTTTTGCGGATAAGAAAAAATGTTAGTCTGGAGAAGGGGGGGGGGTGACTTGGACAGTCTTATCCTGAGGAGGGAGGCAATGTGGATGATTATGCTGAACAGTCATTCTGAACCTGGCCTTAATGACAGATTTAATCTGATGCGTCTCTGATGTGTCTCATTAAGAGAAGCAATAATAAGCTGTTTTCTATGTGTTATAATTGCTCCTGTAGCCATGTACTGAATTAGAGAAACATAGAAGTTAAAGGCAGATAAGGACCGCAAGACCCATCCAGTCTGCCCATTTCTTTTTCTACCTTATAAATGTACCATCGGCCTTTGCTCTGTCAATGGCCTATCTATTCATACTCATCTGTATTGCTCCCTTATGCCTATCACATGCCTGTTTGAAGTCCTGCACTGTATTCATATCTACCACTTCCTGAGGTAGGCCGTTCCATGCATCCAACACCTTTTCTGTGAAAAAGAACTTCCTCACATTACCTCTTAATCGGCTTCCCTCTAATCTCATGCTGTGTCCTCTTGTCCTTCTATTTTTCTTATATTGAAACATGTTAGACTCTTTCACCTTGTTAATGCCCTTAAGGTGTTTGAATGTTTTGATCATATCACCTCTCTCCCTCCTTTGCTCTAGGGTATATATATTGAGCTCTGTTAATCTGTCCTCATATGTTTTCTGATGCAGTCCCTGCACCATTTTAGTTGCCCCTCTCTGGACTGCCTCAATTTGGTTAATGTCCTTGTGAAGGTGTGGCCTCCAGTACTGCACGCAGTACTCCAGATGGGGCCTAACCAGTGTCTTGTAAAGAGGGATTATTACCTCCCTTTTATGACTTGTGATACCCCTTCTAATACACCCCAACATCCCCCTAACCTTACCTACTGCTTTAGTGGTCTGCTTGGATGATTTCAGCTCATCTGTGATGATGATGCCCAAGTCTCTTTCTTCCCTTGTGACTGCCAGCAACTCCCCTCCAAGCCTATAGGTGGCTTCAGGGTTTCTCTTCCCTATGTGCATGATCTTGCACTTTGCGTTAAACCCTAGTTGCCACTCTTCCAACCATTTTGCCAGTTTATCCAGTTCTCTTCTCATTCTACCCACCCCTTCTGGATCATCTACTCTGTTGCAGATATTCATATCATCTGCAAACAGACAAACCTTATCCTCCAGTCCATCTGCAATGACACGGATGAAGATATTGAAGAGAACTGGCCCCAGGACTGATCCCTGAGGCACCCCACTTGTGACTTGCATCTCTTCTGACTGTATACCATTTGCCACCACCCTCTGTTTTCTGCCCATCAACCAGTTTGCCACCCAGTTGGCCAACTTCTGACCCACCCCGAGCCTACCCAGCTTATTAAACAATCGTCTATGTGGAACAGCACTGAAAGCTTTGCTGAAGTCAAGGTAGATGACATCAACTGCTCCCCCTTGGTCCACCACTCTGGTTACCCAGTCAAAGAAATCTATGAGATTAGTTTGACAGGACCTTCCTGTTGTAAACCCATGCTGCCTTGAATCCTGTGCTCCTATGGATTCCAGGAGTTGCACTACGCTTTTCTTAAGGAGTGCCTCCATAATCTTGCCCACTACTGAGGTAGAACTGACCGGTCTATAGTCCCCTGCCTCCCCTCTGCTACCACTCTTGTGGAGCAGGATCACATGAGCCCTTCTCCAGTCTTCTGGAACCTCTCCTGTACTCGGACACTCACTACACAGTTCTGATAATGGCTCTGCTAGTTCCACCCTTAGCTCCTTTAGTACCAAGGGATGCATGCCATCAGGTCCCATTGCCTTGTTCACCCTAAACTTATCAAGCTCTTTTAGGACCCTTTGTTTTGTGAAGGGACTACACAGATGCAGAGAAATGTGACAGCAGAGAAAGGCCCCACAGCCCATCTAGTCTGCCCTTAGTGCACACCTCCCTCCTCCCCCCCTCCATGATGCTGAGCTGTGGGCCCTGCCCTACCTTCTCTTCAGTAAATACTGGGCAGAAGTATCTATTTAGGATAGATGCTTTTACATGGTCCTCCTCCTCTCACGCCCCTTTATCCCTTTGATCTTAGCAGTACCCCCTCTGGACTTTCTCCTTTCCCTAATCTATCTATAGAAAGTCTTGTCACCTTCTTTTACTGTTCATGCTAGTGTTTCCTCAGTGTGGGCCTTTGCCTGCCTTACTGTCTTACCTGCTTCCCTTAGGGAAGTTTAGTATACCTCCCCATCTTCATCCTACTGCGTTCCCTATATTTTCTGAAGGCCAGTCTTTTGGCTCTGACCTTTTCTGCTACTGTTTTTGAGAACCAAAGTGGTTTCCTTCTTCTTTTAAACTTCCTTTTCTCTCTCACACAATCGGATGTTGTTTCAAGTATTGTATCTTTAGTTCTTGCCCACTTTGCTTGTACCCCTCACCTGTATTTCTTTTTGCCAGGGCTAGTTTAACTCTGTTGGCCATCTTATCAAAGTCAGCTTCTCTGAAGTACCATGTTTTTGCCTTGGAATGGGATGATTTAGTTCCAGTGGCCAAACTGAACCATACCATGTGATGGTCACTGGCCCCCAGGTGACCTTCTACATGGAGATCTGTGATCCTTTCCCTGTTGGTCAGTACTAGATCTAGGATAGCCCTCTCTCTTGTGGGCTGTTGTACTAGTTATTTGAGGCCCTCCTCCTGCAAGGAATCCACCATGTGTCTAGCTCTGGCAGATGTTCCTGCTGGTATTGACCAATCTGTATCTGGCATGTTGAAGTCTCCCATTATCAGAACCTCCCCTTTAGCTGTCATGTTTTGTATATCTTCTAACAGTAATGTGTCTATGTCCTCCCCCTGGTTTAGAGGACTGTAGACAACCCCAGTTCGTATGGCTGTCCCATTTCCTATTTCCAGGGTGACCCACAGTTCTGGCTCCTTATGTCTATTCTGAAATTCTGTAGCTTTGATATTTTCAAATTTAATATACTTTATTAAAATTGTCTGTCTCCAACTTAAATTTTTTTTTTGCCTCCTTTTCCAGATTTCCAGATCGAGCTTAGCCAAATAACAGTGAACAGCCAGACTATCTGTATAGTTGGTAAGTCATCACTTCAGTGAGGTAGTATGTTCACCCCTTGGACTTGGGCTCAAAAATTGGGATATTTAGACTTGCTTTTTTTCGAGCAGTTTCTGACACACCGATTCTCCTTTCATATAGTTGTAACTAAATATAGCACACCTGCTGATAAGCCCTGAAAACATTAATTTAAGTTTCACACTTGTAGCATGATGTTGAAACATAGAATTTGTTGGGAGATGAGGACCACTTGGCCCACCTAGTCTTCCCATTTTTCCTTGCCTACAGTATTTCCGTAGACCCTACCTGATCTCCTGTTTTCTCCCTCCCCCCCATTCCTATACACTAAGATTTCTTTATCCCTGGGGGCTCTGTTGAGCCGGAGCAAGATGGCTGCTTCTTAATACTGCTCTTCTAAGCTACATGTATTAAAACTCTTAAAATCAAGTCATTTGGGCCACAAACTGGGAAATTTGGCAAGAAAACTGGATCGGAAGCTCCCTGCTACAGGATGGGAAATCCCCAGAAAGATCGTAATCACCCAGATGGAACAAAAGGGAAAAATGCTCTGGCCACCTCCTCCATGCGGTCTGGCACTATTCTGCATGCCTCAGACTTGGAAAGTGCAGGCGAAGAAACCTTACAATCTTTGGGTCAAAAAATAAATCACCTAATAGCCTCTGTATCGTCATTTGCAGAGAAAATGGACAGCATTGCCAATCGAGTGACCAATTTGGAGACTACCATGGAGTTAGTAACAACTGAATCACTGGAAGCTAAAAAGCGCTCAGATGCCGCTATGGGGTCAGTACTACGCTGGTGAAAGAAAACGGCCACCTCCGTACGAGACTAGAGACGTTGGAGAACCAAATTAGAGCCCCTAACATTCGGTTTCTAGGCTTTCCGGAGGGATGTGAAGGAGACCACCTGGTTTTATTCATACAAGACTGGCTGATACAGCAACGTGGTCAAGAAGTTAAAGATCAGGCTAAAAGCCTACCAGATAGCCAGACGAGGGAATCCGGATAATGCGGAGGCTCCACGCACAGTTTTGGCGGTGACGGATGGTGTGGCATCAAGAGACTACTTTCTAGCTATGGCAAGGCAACATAAAACATTGCTGTGTGAAGGGGAGCCAATTAATATCTTCCCCGACATCAGTTACGCCACGAGGCAGAGGCGCAAGTTGTTCGATGGCACCAGGGCGCTCCTGTGAGAAGCAGGTATACAGCACAGTGTATTATTCCCGGCCCAACTAAGGATTGTTCACCATGGGAAAATCTTTATCTTTTCAGACCCGAAGGAGGCAGGCCGTTGGATCCAGAAGCAGGTTCCAAGGAGGAGACGTTCGAGAGACCAGAGCAATCACTCATCAGAGGAGGATGAGTTGTGAAGGGAAGACGAGGTTTCTTTCTTGTTTGGAGAAGAGAAACTGTCCATATATTTAGAGGGACTGTACTGTTTCCTCCTCTGGGACTCTGCGTGAGTAAACGCATTGGAAGATGAGCGGGACTGCAGAAATGCAAATATTTTGTTTGAGTTTTGCCTTTATCATTTGAACTTGCTTCCAAAAGTTGCAATTATGTAGCGGAGGATTTTCGTTAATTTTAAAATGGTTATATCTCAGTCTCTGTTTTAAATGAAAGTCTAGCCAAATGTGTTAATTAATTTAGAAATTAGGCCACGAAAGAGCAGTGTTAATATCCGGGACTTAGCACCATAAGTGTGCTCCTTTAAAGTTAAAGCATGGACGTTATTATTCCCTCTTTGGAGGGGAAAGGATACCGGTTTAACTACTTAGAATTATCGTTTTGCTATCTCCATGCTGCTCATGGGCTTTACAAAACAGCTTATGAAGGAATAATGGACTTATACGAATTTATTGTTCTTTAGTATGCCCCTCAGATGTATCTTATGCAGTAGACTAAATTAGTAAGCTTTGTTATGTGAGGAGTGGCGCCCTCAATGTGTTTATATCCCTAACATGTGATATGTCTCTGCTGGAAACCTACAGCTTGCTGTTTATAACAAAATAATAAATATAAAGTTTAAAAAAAAAAGATTTCTTTATCCCTATTCCATGCATTCTTGAATTACACCACTGTTTTTGCCCCCACCACATTGGCTGGTACGCTGTTCCAGGAATCCACCACTCCTTCTGTGAAGAAGTACAGTACTTCCTTACATCTTTCCTGAATCTACCCTCCTCCAGCTTCATAGCATGACCCCTTGTTTTTGTGCACCTTTTTTTTTGTGAAAAATACTTTCCTCCTCTACCTTATTTACCCCTTTGAGGTATTTAGGGGTCTTTAGCATATCCCCTGTCTCTCCTCTGAGTTCCTTTAGTCTCTCCTCATAGGGCTTTTGATGCAGACCCCCCCACACACCATTTCAGTTGCTCTCCTTTGGACCGCCTCCACTCTGTCTATGTCCTTCCAGAGGTATGGCCTCCAGAACTGTACACAGTATTCAAGGTGAGATCTTAGTAGTGATCTATACAGACACAGCAGCACCTCCTTCCTTGTGCTGGTGATACCTCTTCCTGGGCACCATAGCATCCAACTAGCCTTTGCAACTGTGTTGTTACACTGCCTGGCCACCTTTAGGTCATCAGAGATGATTACCACCCCAGGTCTCTCTCCTGTTTGGTGGTCATCAATAACACCCCCCCATTTTGTACTCTATCCCTGGTGTTCTGTGCCCCAAGTGCATTATTTTGCACTTTTTTGTATTGATATCCAACTGCCAAACCCTTAACCACTCCTCTAGTTTTCTCAGGTCTCTGCTTATTCTTCCCCCCCACCCCCCGAGTGTCTACCCTATTGCAGATTTTGGTGCCATCCACAAAGAGACAGATCTTCCCATCCAACTAATCTACAGTGTGACCTGTAAAGATGTTAAAGAGGACCATTCTCAGCACTGATCCTTGAGGCACCCCACTGGTCACTCTGTCCTGCACCATATCCAGTGAACATGGTGACTGAGATTGAGCGACTGCAATTACAGTGATTCAGTCTCAGCACCTGTGTTTTGGGCTACTGGACAGGGTAGAGAGGGGCAAGGGAGGGTGACAGGAACCACACCATGTGAGGGACAAAAGGGGAGGGAAAGTATGTGGGAGGCAGTAGGCTGCTGAGCTGGTCATGTGGCATAGTGATAAGGGTGGCCAGCTGTGGTAGGAAAGGTGCAGAGTCTGGGTCTAGACAGCGCAGTAATTTTTGCAGCGTGCAGCTTTTGTTATTTTTCTAAGTTTTACACTTCCCCCTGACATGCACCCCCCTGCAGTTGAGAATCCCCCGGCATACATTTGAGTGCTGTTGCCACTGTTGTCACCGTGAGTGTACATTGCCGTTCTTTATTTTCAGTGACATACACTTGCCCCAACGACGCTCATCCTTCAGCAATCGCTGTTATGACATAGAACGGCCCTGCTTGGAGTCAACTCCATTTACCACCACCCTCTCTCACTTATCCCCTACCCAATTTCTTACCCAGTTTACCACCTTTAGACCCATTCCTAAGCTACCCAACTTGCTGAATTGTCTCCTATGCAATGCCTTACTGAATTCTTGGTAGGGTCAATCCACCACTCCACCCTGATCTAATTCCTTGGTCACCTAATCACATAACCTCCCACCCATGAATCCGTGATGTGTTGGGCCTTGTAACCTATTATTTTGAAGACATCCCACTATCTTCTCCTTTAGCATCAATTCCATTAACTTATTTATTTTAGTTACCGGGTAGGCCCACTGAGCCCCAAAGGTCCCATTTTCAGGGGCGACAGAACAGAGTCAGACAGTCAGGTACATCATGTTACATAGAGAGTGCCAAACGCTAACCAGGTTACAGTAAAAGCAGTCAAACAGTGCAATATTAGGTCGGTAAATCACAGACATACACATAGGAGTATCAATTGTTTTGAGACAAGGCCTAACCATGAAATCAGTTTGGATGGCAAAGGGAGAGGGTAGGCATTGTTTGTTGGAGTGGGTGAGAACTATCCTATTCCTTGACAGTGACAAGTGCTGGTCTCGATCATGTGGACCCTGATACCTTTTTTGTGAGGTGGGACTACATCTGCCCTCCTCCAGAACCACTCCTGTTTCCAGTGAGCTGTTAAGCAGGACTGTCAAAGGTGCAGCTAGTACCTCCCTTAGCTCCCTAAATACCCTAGAATGTACTGCAATTGGTCCCATTGTTTTGTCCACTTTCAGGTTACCAAGTCCCTTTAATACTCTCTCCTCTGAAAAAGAACTATTGTCCCTCTCTCTCTCTCACTTCAGAGCTCCTGTTACTTCTTTGTGGCCCTTCCCCATCTTCTTCCACTGTGAACACTGAACAGAAGTATTTGCTGAGGATGTCTACCTTTTCCTGGTCACCCTCTGCACTGCACCCCCCCCCCCCCATACCATCTCTTTTCAACCTCACAAAATCCCTCTCCCGGTCTTCCTCTTTTCACTTACATACCTAAAAAATGTCTTGTCCCCTTTCATTACCTCTTGGGATATTCTCTGTTCAGTTTGTGCCTTCACACTCCTTGTTGCTTTCCCTACTTATCTCAATTTCCCCTCATACACCTCCCTGTCCTCCTCCCTTTGTGGTGCCTTATATCTTCCGAATGCCACCCTTTCAGCCTTTAACTTTTCAGCCACTCATTTCAAAAGTCATGGCAGTCTCCGTTTCCTCTTACTTTTACTCACTTGTTTGACAGATGTTTGTTGCCTTCACTATGCCCTCTTTTAGCTTTGCCCATTGTTCTTCCACACCCCTAAGTCATCCCCCTTCCAGATCATCCCTGAGGCATTCATCCATCTTTATAAAGTCTGCCCTTCTAAAGTCCAGAACCTTCACCCTTGTGTGGTTTAGTTTGGTAGCTGCCCTTATCCTGAACCACACAGTACGATGATCATTGTTCCTGAGGTGGCCTCCCACCCTGATGTCTGCGACACTGTATCTGTTAGTGAGTATCAGGTCCAGTGTTGCCCCATCTTGAGTGAGTTCACTCACTAGTTGCCTAAGGAATGCCCCTTGCAGGAAGGCCAGGCTGTCCCTTCTTCTAGCTGAAGCTGCAGCTAGGAGGCTCCAATCTACATACGATGGACTGAAGTCCCCCATTAGCAGCACCTCCCCCTTTTCTGACATCTTTCCAGTTGCTTCCATCTGTACCTTGTCTGACTCCTTCCCCTGTGCTGGTGGTCTGTAGATGACACAGTGCAAATAGGGGCTACATTCCTCTTTTCCATGGCAACCCACAGGACCTCTTCCCTTCCCCCATATTCCTTGCATCTCTGTCACTTTTTTGCTTTCCTTCACATAAAGCACCTGACCCCCTCCTTTTCTTCCCACTCTGTCCATCGGGAACAGATTATACCCTGATATGGTCATGTCCCAGTCATGGTTTTCAGTACACCATGACTCTAATGGCCACAGTATCCAGATCAGCCTCTGCCATGATGACCTCTAGATCCAGAATCTTATTTCCTAGACTTCTAGCGTTTGCACACGTGGCCTTGCAGATTTTGTACAATGATTATTTCCCCTCTTTCTTCCTTTTTGCCCCCTCGTTCCCACCCTCTGTTTTTACTGCTCCCATTTCCTTTTCCTTTCATTTCTACCAGCCTGATTCCGCTATTAATTTGCACCATAAGGTACTTGTCTCCCCTCACGTTCCCTTTACTTCCTACTTTATCTTGGGGGGGGGGGCAGTTACTCCCTCCCCAATTTTTCCTTCCACTCCCCTTGGCTAGTTTGAATGTTCATCAAAGTAACATTTAAACTGTTCACTAGGAACTATGGTTCCCTTCCCAGCTAGACACAGGCCATCACCCCTGTAATGGCCCTTATCCATCCAGGTTGAACCCCTGTCCCCAATGTAGCTGAACTCCACTTCTCTGCATCATTCCTTCAACCATGAGTTGAAGGTCCTGGTGCAACAATCCTTCCCTCCCCCAGCATGGGCAGCCAGCACCTCTGTGAAAGCTACTGAACATATTATCTGTCTAAGACCTCTCCCCAGCTCCATGAACTCCCTAGCCAGCTCATTAGTCCCCAGGTGGATAATAACATCCAGCTCTTCCTCCCATCCCACTGCCCTACCAATCCTCTGGATCCACTTCCAATCCCTCCAAGCCGTGGCACTGGTTAGGCACCTAATCTCCCTCTTCAAATTTCCTATTCCTTGATCTAGCCCCCTCACAGTTGAGTTCCTAACCAGAAGTGCTTCCTTCTTCTCTGAGGTCCACTACCACATTTCTTGGGGTCTCTGCTATGAAGGATCCCCACATCCTTCTCAGTCCTTAACATGGGTTCTTCCTCACAGCAATCCCACCCCACCAGAGTGTTGCAGGAACTACATAATGGTACCAATTGAGGAATGTGACTCCAACCCCCCCCCAGAGCCTACCATAGTCCAACCACTCCTCCTCCTAGGCACTCTCTGAGGTAACATTGGCAGATGTGGTAGCCCCTGGGTGGGAGACGAGGTTGTCCACATCCTAACCAACTTTGCCTTGAGTCTAGCAACATCCTCCCTCAGCCCAGAGAGGTGCACGCAGATGGGACAGCACTGCAGTCTCCAGAAGGTCTCTGAAAACTGCAGCCCCAAAGCCACTGCACCACCCCATTCTCAGTTCTTATACTTCCCTGTGATATTTGGAAATTCTTATGTACTTATACCCCTCATAGAGTGTTACTAGTTTTTCCCCTTTTGTTGTTTGGTATGCCCCTTGTACACTTATCCTAGCTAGAGTGTTCTTATTCCGTATTTTGGCCTACCCTTTACCTTCCACTCACCCCTTATGCACCTTTACCCCATAGGGCACAGTATTTCTAGTTTTTCACTAATGTTTGTCATTCCCCTTGAATACCTACCCTATAAAAGTTGGTTTAATCTCTGGATAGGTAGACACAACTCAGTTTGAAAATCTATTGTAGATAGGATGTTGCTCTTAGCTCCTGTTTTGGCCTACCCTTTACCTATTACCTTTATGATTTCAATACACTTAAAGCTAAACTGTAGTGTGATCAAAGGTGGCACACCAGGGGTACAGCATCACCTGCCAAATGCCGCCCCATGCTGCCACCCCCAGTGTGTCACCCTTAAACTCAGCCCTTTAGCGTAAGGACCACTATGAACCAGTACTGAAAACAGTAGATAGATTATCCCCACCCACCAGCAGGGCAACCTGTTGAGTGAACAGGCTCATTGCACTCAGCTGCAGTCACTCAGGTTTGAGTTTTAACAGCGTTTGAATGGCACTCCAGGCACAGCCTTGGAACTCTGTCCACCAGATGACTCTGTCTCCTGAATAAACGACAGGCACATGTAGGGAAATAGCATGCTCTTGGCAGTACAGTTCACACACTAGTCACCACTGTTGTAGTCCAATTCTGCTCAGTGAAGAGTTAACAGTTTCACAGACGCCAGTGCCCGACAATTTCAATTGCAGCTTTCACAGCATCAGTACACTTTACCGCTGTCACTCAGGTTGAAATTTTAGCAGCATTTGAATACCGCTCTAGGCAGAACCTTTTAACTCCTGTAACTGTTGATCATTGTCACTTTTATATGAGCACTTAAAATGCTGTGCGAGTGGCAGCATCCGGGACTCTTGAGAAAGCAGTAGCATAACCAGTCTAGTTGCCAGCATTGTTTCAGGTGGTCTGTTTGTTCCCTGCCATCATCTGATAATGTAATTGATATGAAATCTGTCCATTTGCACTCTTATGCATAGTATTCTGCCTCTGCTATTTTGCACATTGTTGTAAAGCTCTTCATTTGCACGCTGCACTTTAATAAAGGAGTGCACCAAACCCTGATGTCTGGTGCCAATGTTTTGTTTGCATTCACACTTAAAGAAAGCACTCCCAAATAGTTTGAACAACAAAAGGCCAACTAGCCAAGGCTTAAATACTGCCCTAATTGGTTTATAGAATATGGTTAGCCCCTGTTGTGTATGGATTTTCATGCATCTAATTTTCTTGTTGGGGTGCAGTTCATAGGTCATAAAAAGTTGTTGTGGTATCGTTCTGACATCACAGCAATACCACAACAACTTTTCAGCCTTGACATCAGCACATGACTGGTGATTGGCTAAACATGCAGCTTTTTTAAAATAATCAAAAATGGTGGTGCCATTTAGCATGAGGGTGACAGAGACAGTTTTGAAAGGAAGAGCCTTAGATGGCTCTGCAGTCCAAAGTTTCTTTATTCATTGCCTTTTTTTTTTTTAACAGTCTGACTGCACATCATGGATATTGAGTGAGGATTTCCAATTTTCAGACAGTGAGATGCTGGAATGAATGGGAGCACTCATGGAACATTTGTTTAGAACCTTTGGGAGGGTGAGGTGAATAGAGTGGTATTAGATTGCTTTTTTCAATGGGGCAAACCATATACTATATAAAACAGTGTATGGGTGATCATATAAAACAAAGGTTGTGTTTCCATCTTGCGGATGTGATGCCATCATAGAGAGCTCTCAAGCTTTGCTCTCAAGATCTGCATGACTTCAGCATATCCCCACGATGGAAACACAGCCTTGTTGTGAATGGTCTCCCATATACTATTCTATATATTATATGCAGCTTATAAGACAAGTATGTGAGAACACACATTAGAAAATGGGTTAAGAAAATCCTCAAACCCGATTGGCTGACAGCATTCCAAAGCCATATTTTTATCCGCCAACCGAGACCTCTGAAAAAAGAGCCAGCACTGTTTCTTCATTAGGCCTATTTTACATATAAATCTTTTTTATATATTTTAAAATATATATTTTTTTAATGTTGTTACTATAAAAGCCCATCTTCTAACTCATTCACTCCACAGGAGCTCTTTGAGAGTTCCACCACTCGTGTCCTATATACTCAACACTGCATCATAGGCCTTTCTAAGCAAAATCATGCCATAATCAGCATGCCACAAACAAATGTGAATGCCTCATGAACCGGAAGTGCTACATCAAAGTACAAGTGGCAAAGTTGTTCAGCACAAAATGACCTTTGTGACAGTGAATTGCAATTAATAAGCAATTTCTTTTTTTTTCCAATACTAGTCAAAATTGCAAAGAAAAAGAAAGTGTGTTTTTACAATAAAAAAGGTAACAAACCATTTCTATTAGGGAAATATGTAACATATCAACACCAAATAAACATCCATACATTAGATGTCATTACAAAAGTAATTTTGTTCTAAAAAGCACTTTTTCTAATATAAAAAACATGTATTTTTTCCCCATTTTATTCAAGGTTCTTAGGTGAGGCCCGAGGGCTAAATGTCAGCCATACACACCATACCATAAACAAATGCTAATATCTCCTAAAGTATACATGATACACACAATGTATCAGTTACAAAGTTGTTCAGCATAAAATTACCTTTCTAACGGTGCTATACAGTCAGTTCTAATCAATTCAGTTCACAAGTAATACAGAGAAATAGTGCTGATGACCTGAGAAGTGTCCAGAGCAAACAGGAAGTCTTTGGCTGCCGACTGAAGTCATTGTGGGAGACAAAGGGAATGATTCGGCTGCCACCTACAGGCATTTCCTGAAGGTGATAAGCTAAGCAAAAGACCCTTCAGGGTGTAGGATGTTGGGGATACCCTCACTTCCAGGTGATGTAAAGCCCTCTACCTATGGCACCAGGCCTCACTTTGCCCTGGGCGTGCAGGTATCCTCCAACATCTCACATGCAATCTGGTCTTATTACTATCTTAATCAATGTTTTGCAATATTTCCATATTGCTTCATCTGGATATGTATGATCTAAAAATCTAAAATATATTATTATGCACAATAAATTGTAGAGCATAAGTTATTGGACATTGGTCCAAGGGCATTACATATTTTCATACCAAAATCAATAAAAATGTATTTCAGTAAAATTAATTGTTAGTCCTATTCCAAATAAACCCTTAAATATTTCAATAATACTGGGTTATTTCTCTCAAAAATCCTCTGCACTTGAATTTCATTGCCCTTGTAATATCAAAAATACTTTTTTCACTTAAAACTTTCCACACATAACACCAAAATAATTCCCTAAACATAAGAAATTATTCATATTAAATGTAAATTTCTGCCTGAACAAATTTCCAGGATGTGATTTAAACTTTCACCAACTCCAAAGTCACCTAAGGTGTATAATAATTATAACTAATTAATCTCAAATGATATGCATATCATCTCACAAGCATGGCAGACCTGCAGAAAAAAGTTGATCAAATTAATGTGTCAATCTGAAAACTAATTCACTCCTGGCTTTTTTATTACACCCTTGCTAGAAAAAATGCCGTATAAGTATTGTAATTTTTTTTTCATCCCCATTGCAGTTTTTTTTACAAAACTCATCGTGAAAGCCTTCATGTACAGTAGTAGCCCATTGCTCATTTAACTCAATTAGAAAATCAACAGCTTTTTATGTTCCAAATTGATAGATCCCTTGCTTGTACTTTAAGTGCCATAACATCTATATCATGTGAATTTTGCCTTTTTTTTGCAATGTAAAGCTAATTTCTTTAAGAAAAAATCAATGGAGACAGATACAGTAAGAATAACTCTAGCCAGAGTTGAATGGGCTGCAACCAAGGAATTTGGGGGTAAAAATATTGAAAATGTATTTAATATTTTTTACACCAAATTTTCAACATAGCCTTGTTATGACCCTGCCTCATGAGAAAGGGCAAAGAAAATGTTCAACTCCTGACCTAAAGGTGATTTTTGTGCAGGGATTGCAAAATTAACTTTCAGGACACAAATACACGTTTTGGGCAGGAGTTGAAAAATGACAGCTGTCACATTCATGAGGTGCTGTAAAAAATGACTGTTGAAAATGTGGGATAAAAATATTGAATATTACCAAAGTTATGAGCCTGCATTTATAAAATTCAGCATAGCCTTAACTTTATTTATTTATATATATATATATACATATACATATACACTAAATTTTAATCATTGACTTCTTATGACCTTGTCTCATGAATATGGTCAGAAAAAAATTTCAGCTCCTGTCTGAAAGGTGATTTTATGCATGGACTGCAAAATCACCTTTTGGAATGTAAAAAAAAAAACATTTTGGCCAGGATTTGAAAAATGACAGCTATCACATTCACAAAGTGCTATAAAGATATGGCTATGTTGTAAATATGGGGTACAAATATTGAAAATTATCAAAGTTACAAGCTTACGTACACAAAATTCAACAAAGGCTCAATTTTTTTTTTTTTTATATTTTTTGCACAACATTTTCAACATAGCCTTCTTATGACCCCACCTCATGAACTAGGGCAGAGAAAATTTTCAACTCCTGCCCAAAAGGTGATTTCATGCAGGGACCATGAAATCATCTTCCGGGGCAGATCTTAATGACAGTGCAACTGTTCATGAGGTGGAGTCCCAAAGAAGGCATTTTGAAAATTTAGGGCAAAAATATGAACAAAATGGCCAAGTTATGGCACTAAGCTCAAAACCTCAGTGAAATACACTGAACCGTATATTTGTTTCCTCAGTTCGTGGTCCAGTTTTGAAGAGTGAAGATGTGTCTGTGGTCCAGAAAGAATTACAGTGTTGGACCCCCGATGGGTAAGTAAGGGCCGGGGTGTGTGTGTGATGGTGAGTTCTGAGTGGGAGGGTCAGGTGGGGGGACTATAATGGCACAAAAGACATTGATGGATGGTTTTCTTTGCACAGGGTAAAAAGACATTTATGGATGGTTTTCTTTTTACAAGGCAGAAAAAAAGGACTGAGGAATCACCATCAAAACACTGGAAGAATTGGTCACCTCCACTGTCACTGTTATGTTTCTGGGGGGGTACTGAGATGGAGGGTTGGTTGGGTGGAGAAAAAATTGTTTTAAAAAAAGGTCACGGAAAACAATGGTGGCACTGGGAGATTGGGCACTCCCAGTGTCCATGAACACAGAACTGGTCAAAAGGCCGTTGTCCATGGGATAGTGGACCATATTCATGAACCTGAACAATGATGTACAGGTTCCATGGAACTTCCTGAAACCGTGCTGCTCCTCACAAAGTAGCCTGTGCTATTCCAACTAGTGAATAAGCCGATTAATTCTCTTCTGTACCTTTATTTATTTATTTAAAATAGATTTACCAGGAAAGACATACTGAGCCATAAAGCTCATTTTCAGATGTGTCCTGGGGAAGGGGATAAGCACATAAGTAGAAAGCACAGTAATATAATAATATAATAAGGCACAACCATGTACAGTAATACACAGTATCGTATAGGCATAATTAAGAATAATGCAAATTGATTACATCAAGAGTGTGGGGTACCGGGAACTTGCAGACTGTACATCAAGAAACAGTATGTAGGAATGTATGAAGTGGTCATTACATCAGGAAGGGGCTACAGGGAGGAGCAACTGGAATGGTACGTGAGACAGAAAAGAGAGGAGGGAGGGGAGAGAGATAGGAGGGGAGAGAAAGAAAAGCAAGAGAGGTGAAGGGATAGAAGAGAAGTGGGGAGATGGATTACATTTGGAAATGGCAAGTATAGAGTTGGGAAGGGGGGATGTGATGGGGATAGGATAAGGGGAGGGTGAGGAGGCCAAGGCCAAGAAGATTAAGTTGGTCTGGAATTACCTGGAACAGTTTGTTTGCAAATTTTGTGTACCAGTGCTATGGAGGCCAATTTCCAGATAGGATGGATTTTTTTAGACTCAGAAGATAGGCTGAAGATTTTGGCAATGGATAAAGCAATTTGTGAAGTGGCAATTTTCAGAAATGTAGGGATTAGACTGTCACTGTCAGTTGATTTGTCAGCTTTTAAGAGGTGCAGCAGTTTGCAGACATCTTTTCTGGTGACTTTTTAAAAACAGAATTGGGGATGATGCGACACTGAAGTAGGTATAATTGTATCAGGAGATGAACCTGGTCAGTTGTGGAGTGTCTGTTTCTCTAGGTTACAAAAATGGTCATTAAACAAATCAGCCATAGTTTTACAGTCTGTGTGCTTGAGAACATTAGCTTCAAGGATCCGAGGGGGATGGCAGTTTTGGGATTGAGCAGAGAGTTTGAGTAATCCTGGAACTTTTTGGGATCACTTAGACTGTCTTGTTTGTTGTGCCTTGAGGTGAGCCCTGTTGGCCAGTTTAAGCTCTTGTTCCATAAACTATGTAGGCAACCCAGTCAGTATGCAGGCTGGATTTCTTAAAGGTACCCCAGGCATTATCCTTTATTATAAAATGGCCTAAAAAAATCCAGAATCCTGACTGGCTGAAAGACATTTTCAGCCGTGTCCTTATCAAGCTGTATCCTGCCAACCATCACTAATTGTGCCAAGCAAAACACAGCACAGAAGAAATGAGTCCATGCCACTGCTCTCACTGTGCAGCTCCTCAGTTAGCATTGGACAGGAGCTGCAGTGGGAGAGCAGTGGCACCAGAGACACCACAAAAATACCACACAGTGTATCCAGGGTCCCCATCCTGCACAAGCCCCCAAATTTTAATTTTCTGTGACAGAAGTCTGACCTGTGTTACTGTTTCACTGGTTAAAACCCACTGCAATCAACTCAGCTGAGTGTGTGCTGCCTCTTTCAAACTGGTACGGATCCACTGCTCCATTACAATCCAGCCAGAGTGCCAGCACCTTTCAAATAAAAACCAAGACCCCATCTTCTGATGATACTTTAATCTGTGATTTGTATCCATGGCCCCCATCCTGCACAAGCTTTAAAGGGTAAATGTTTTTTAACAGACCTGTGTTTCTCTGGTTAAGCCCCTCTACAATCAGCTAAGCATGTGGCACAGATTTCAAACCGGTGGCTACAGATCCACTGCTCCAATACGATCCAGCCAGCGTGGTAGCACCCAAAATAAAAACCAAACCCCATAAGCTGTTTATTCTAAAACAAAAAGAAAATAAAAAAAATTCTATTTATGAGTGACCACCCGAAGTAACACCAGAGACTTCCTAAGCGCTACGTATGATGGCTCCACAGGGATGCTAGCACTCAGTAAAAGCTAATGGTCAATGTCACGCAAATGGCATATAACAGAAACAGCACAAAAGAAAATCAATGTGGGGGGATCTAAGTGTACTAAAAGCAGCAGTGACTAGCAGATTAACTCAGGGGTACATAGGAAGCACTCTACTGGTCATAAACACTTTTAAACGTGAGACTATTTTTTTGCCGTTTAAGCTATCAACTCTTTTCTTTATATTTTTTACTTTTTTCTTGGGTACATTAAATAATTACATGGGGGACAATTTTATAAGTGCAATAACACACTCCAAGGTGTGGGTTATCTCCGGATAAGAGCATGCCCAGGTGCATAAGGCACTCAGCGCATATTCCTTGTGCCTCATAACGCACCTGGGCATGCTCTTATCAGGAGATAACCCACACCTCATCATGTGTTATTGCTTGCTTAGTTTGGAAAGGCATTTGGATATTCCTTTAGAGTTAATATTTTAGCTCTGCATCTGGTGATGGGGGCATGATGACAGAGTACTGCCATGAACTCTGATGAAGAAGTCCAGAGCACTACTGACATCGATGGTTATGTCCATGATGGACCAGTAAATACAAGAGAAGTCATGCGTGAAAGCCAGGGGGTTGAAATCTTTGTAGCTGCAATATGTGACATCTTTTGGGACTAGATAACTGGCAGTGCTGTTTGCCAGAGACAATAAACAGTGGAGTGGTCACTGACTGAGTCTGATAGATGCCAATGTAGTCTGATTCTATCAGTATTGTTGACCAATATCCAGACAAAAAGGGAGTGGTTACCTTATTTAATATTTAGACTAGTGTGTGCAGCAAGATTTCCATAAAGTCATGTCCACCAAGGATATCTCTGTATGATGTTGTGTTACTTAGCCAGTTCAGGTTAAAATCATGTATGATCATTATTTTGGTCCTGCCTAGGGTAGATACCAGTTGTACCACTTCCTTGAGACACTCTGATGCAACCTTAGGTTGGTTGTACATGTAGCAGAAATTCAGTTCCACTCTCAATCAGTAGTAGTTGTGCAATTAGGGGAGCAGCTCTAGGCATCCCAATTGGATTTGCTGTAGCGCAAGTTGCCTCCACCTTTCTTGATGAGCCTATCTTTGCAATAGATTGTATAATTGGGTAGCTCAATTTCAGAGTTACTTGATGTAAGATTTTAGCAAGCTCGCTGTAGCAACCAAGATGGAGACCAAGGCTTCAACCGCTCCAATTTAGAGACCAGGCTATGGACACTGAGATGGCATTAGTCTTAGACCTTTTTGTCAGGTCCAAAGTTTGCTACTTGCTCAATGGAATCAAATGGCGTGAGCTTAGCCTCAATATCTTCTAAGTTTATGAGCAGAAAGCAAATAATCTTCAAATATGTGGAGACCATCATAACAGACAGGCCTGAGCTGGAGTTCATACCCTAGGAGATAAAAGTACATTTTAACTATTAGGCCTGTTAGGCAACAGGTAACTTGATGAGGTGCAATTTTAATGTCATGACTGGGATCACACATTTGACATTTGTGTCCTGAGTCCAGCATAAAGGAGAAAAACAACTTGTCCAATAATAGAAATAAGGAGCAACAGATTATATTAAGACTGAAATAGGGATTAGTGAAACAGTTTAGTTAAAATCCACCCCCTGAACCAACAACATCCAAACTGTTTCTTCAGTTCATATTGATTCAGATATACAGATTGAATTGTTTTCCCTTACCAGAGCAAATGAGCTGTGCTGCAAAGTACAGTCTTTTCCTTCAGCAGCTCCATTTCTGCCGGTATCTTTTAGATGGTAACATCAGACTTGTGACTGTGCATGTGTGTGTGGTGCAAACTTGGGGAGTGCAGTGTCCAAAGATGGCATGAGAGGGAGCAAAGTGTAAAGTGGCTCTCCATTGGCGACAACAAGGTGTGATTTTTCAAAGTGCGTACCCAATTAGTTTGCCATTGGAAAGCATGCATGGCCATCCCTGTTGCTGGCTTTACAACTTTATTTTTAGGGCTACAGTGGGTGTAGCCCTGCAGCCCTTTAACCATCAAAAAGGACATTCTTTCCTAACTAAAAACATGTTGGATTACATTACAGACACCTCGCCTCTGTGAAACAGTCCATTCATGTGGTCCTTACCCACCGTAGCACTGTACTATTTAACTGCCACCTACCAAGCTCCCTCCCCTCTCGAACTAGAGGACTCCCCCACCCTGCCCTGGCTTTTACTTTCTCTTCTCTTTGTATCCTTGCTAGCCCCACCCCCCCATTGACATCCTCTTTGCTTCCTTGATAGCCCCACCCCTACTGATGTCCTCATCCTAGTGTCGTCCGCTCCAGAAGCAGCTCTCCTTGCCCCCTCCATGACAATCGTGGTCCTGACTTGATGTCCCTGCCAAGCACTTGGCTGGCATGCAAAACATTTTTAAAACCAAAGTGCTACTGTGTACCATGTGAGTGTATATACTGCTGTTTTTGATAACCTGGAAAAATAAAGTGCCATGTTCAGCAGCAGTAGTCGATCACACAAGCAATTTGTTTGGTGGTGGTGTGATTGAGATAACCAGTGGGAGAGAGACTTTGTACAGAGTTGTGTATAGACCCCGGGTGTCCTGCCAACTTCAGAGAGAGCAAGTCTGACTAAGCAGAGAGCAGTATGTGTGTCCATCAATGTTAGGTGCCTGCTCTGTCCGACAGTGGTAATCATGAACTCTGTAGTGCGACAGAGAGACACAGCAGCAGAGAAGGGCAACAGTGGACTGGTCACCAGAGAGACACAGAAAGCCAGCAGTGCCCACACACACACACACAGACAAAGAAAGAGACTACTATATCTTCCTCCCAGGATCTGTGTCTTTGTTCCATTTCTCTGTCTCTGTCTATGCCAGTCTGCCTCTTCTCTCCCCCCCCCCCCCCCCCCCAAGTCTGAGACTGGTAAATTCTGTGGACTGGTAAATTTTGTTGGGGAAAAAAAACAGATCTGTCTCTGCTCTGTTACCATCCCTTCTCCTAATGTTACCCTGGTGTCTAGTGCCCCCTCAACCCAGGTTCCCCATTGCCACAGGAAAAAAAAAACACATCCATATTTGCACCATTCCCCTTATGCTAGTGTTTCTCTAGTGTCTAGTGGGCCCACACCCACTGATCACCATCCCTAATCATAAGGTTTTCCCTGGTGTCTAGTGGCACTCCCCACCCTCTCTGCCCTGTTGCCAACCCCTTCTCCCTGGTGTAGTAAAACAAAACAGAAACACACATATCCACGTCTGCCCCATTGCTGTACCTGTATGATAATTTTCAGCTTCCATTCTCTGTCTCTCTCTCTCTCTCTCTCTCTCTCTCTCTCCCCCATGATTGGGGAATGGTAAATTCTGTAAAAAAAAAAAAAAACAGATCCGTGTCTGCCCTGGTGTTTAGTGCCCCCCCGACCCCAGTTCCCCATTGCCACAGAAAAAAAAAAAAAACACGTATCCATATCTGCACCATTGCCCTTAGGCTCATATTTCGCTGGCGTCTAGTGGGCCCCCACCCCTCGATCCTCATCCCCCTACCATAATGCTTTCCCTGGTATATAGTGGCACTCCCCACCATATGATCCTCATGCACTTATCTTCATGTTTCCCTGGTGTCTAGTGATGCCCCCCTGTTTTGTTTTTTGTTGTTAATAAACCTGTAAAAAAAGAAAATGGTCCCTCACTGATCTGGTGTATGCATTGTTTTCATCTCTCCTCTATTCCACTCACAGTGTTCCTCTAGTATTACCTCCCTTTTACATGCATATTTTTTCCTATATGCAGGGAGAGGACCACAAGCCACATCGTTTCCCTTTCCCAGTTGCCATTTACTTCTCTCCTTCCCCGTCCCCATTGGTGTGGGCATCACTTTTATCTCCCCCCCATCCCGAATGCCATGTTTACCATAGTGTCATTGCCTTTTTTCACATATGTGTGCGTTTTTTCCTGTGTGTAGGGACAGAGTATGCTATAATGAAGAGGAGATGCTGAACTTGTACCAGGGACCTTTTTACTGTATTTTACTGTGCACCTCTAAAAACTTACTTTTTAAGTTATTAGCTCCTATAAAAATTCCAATACAAACATGCTGATACAGTTATACATTTCATTTTGGATATAATCAGCAGTTAGATTACACATGAGAACAGAAGATCAGTTTAGAGAGAGAGGAGGGTCCGAGTGAGCAAATGGGAGATGAAAGGGGGTTTGGATGCCTCCACCCCCTCAGATCAGCCACTTCTGGGAATGGATCCTTCTGTTACAGGGATTTCAGTATATTTTACAGGAAAGTATGGCAGTCTGTAGAGAAAGGCATAGCCTCTCATTGTTTCCTCTGGGAAATCAAGCGTTGTATGTGTAGAGAAAACACTGCAGTTGTGTGTGTTTTTTTTTTTTGGAGGGGGGGTTAGTTCTGGTGACCAGATTGAGAAGTATTTGCTTTCATCTGCATCAGCTGTTCAGCTTGCTTTTACTACAGTAATTAAGTGCGTGATGGGCACCTACTCTGCATACCGTGGGGTGGGGTGGGGGCAATAAACAGGTTTTCATAAATCAGTTCCTAAAACTTGAATGGGGCAGGGGAGAGAAGACACAAACTTCCATAAGTCAGTCCATATAACATGAAGGTCAGTGGTACAAGTTAAAGTTAATGAACTGCTGCTATGGGGAAGGTTTATGTGCTGCCAAGGCAGAATCCCCCTTGCAATACTAGACATTATTTCCATGACAACGTCAGATTAGAAAAGGAATATACTGTTATTATTCTTGATGTTGCTGTCATCACTACTTGTCACACCTTACCCCAGGGAGAAATTTCAGTATTCTTTGCCAGCAGTGCTTCTGTAGTAAACCACCCATACGGTGGTCTTCTGTTCTTTTGGTTTTCCTACTACCCTGCAGGAATTTTTCGCCCAAAAAATAAATGTTAAAGGTCCTAACGTCAAATGGCAAAAGATTAAAACATACATTTGAAGTTTTCGCATTGGATTATACATAACACTGAGCCAAACATGGTATATGTGAAACGGACTGTTTTCTGGACTAATTGCAAAGCTGCCTCATGCACCACACTGATTTTTTTTTTTTGTATTGTAATTTGTTTAGTCACAAATTAAAACACACACACTGGTCAGGGACTGCTCTTTTGAATATGAAATGACAGTTGACAAAAAAATAATATGGGCTGGATATTCAAACTGCGCCCAAAATGTGCGCAATAGCAGGAGCAAGCACAAGTCCATTGCGCACATGTGCAATAGACGCGATATTCAAACATGGAGCAAGCCAAATTGCGCAACCACCAACGTCTGAATATCGCACAACCTGCGCCATAGCACAACTAGGAGGGGGAAGCTGAGCAGATACGATGTGCTATAGCGCAACAAGGGCAGCCCAGCTGAGCAGTCCAGAGGCGCCATAGCGCAAGCAGGGTGCCCCCAGCAGCAAAGCAATGGAATTGCACAACCAGGGAGGTAGGCAGGGGCCCACCACCCATGCCACAGATGGGCACAGGAACACACTGCAGAACTAACAATGCACCCCCACACCCCAAGCACAGCACAACTGGGGGAGGGACAGAATATCCACTGGCCCATGGGGACAAGCAAACAAAGCACAGCCAAGTCATGTTGCCCCAGCACACCCACTGGAAAGCTGAGACTGCCACACAAGGGGCGGACCACCCCAGTGTACAGAAGCCCCCCCGTGCACAGCACACCCTGCACTGTGACCCCAAGACACCCCCCCACGAGCAGTGACCATCACTGCAGGAATCCCCATGCATCCCCCCATCATACTGCAACCTCGTGTACCACAGAACCATACAAGCCAGACCCACCATGAGCACCCAGCAGTGGGTGGCAGCACACAGCAATGCAACAATGGCAGACACAGTGCCAACACGCACAACCCCCCTGAGGCACAGCTGAGAGACTGAACATGTGTCACCACAAGTGGTACCCCACATGGGAAAGGGTGTGCCCTGACACCACTGCCGGCTGATACAGCACCCTCACAGTAGACAGGTGTCACAGCGCGACCCACCACGAGCCAAAGCAGCCAGCACAGACACCCACAGTGGTGCGTGGAAGCATGCAGCACACCGGATGCAACACTGTGAAGGGGCAAACACACATCCATACCCTTGGGAACACCAACACAGGGACGCAGTAGTGTGGCAACCCAGCCCCCAGTGTGGGCACATGTAAACTGTGCACACACAGCCTGCAGTCCACCATTGCACAGGGGTGACACCCACCCTGTGCATGTACTGTGGCCCTGTATGCCACCAGCATACACCTGGAGCACAAGTCACAGACAGTGCTGCACAGCCCCTGCAACACACAAGACACAGCATGGAGGTGGGACAGCAACTGTGGAGGCCACAGTGTAACCCGAGGCAAACATGCACCCCACCGGTGACAGGTGGCAACCCAGCATCATGACGGTCACAGTGGATGACCTGCAGGGACAGCACCCACTGACAAGGCAGCAGACCTGGCAGGCCACAGATATGCAAGGGTGTCAGCTGCACAGACCAAGGACAGCTTGACAGGGGCACAATGGACACAGAGCAGGCACCATGGAACACTGCACACAGCAATGCAATGCACAGTGAACAACACACACCACAGACACCGACTGAAAGCCACTCCCACACCAGAGACACCTCCACACACACACACACACACATACTCATGACTATACCACCCCAGATGCCATGCACACCACTGCAACTGAGCACCTATAGCCAGCTGCAAATCAGAGACCACCACAGTATTCATATCAAAATAACTGTATTAGAAAAACAACAACAAGAAGAATAACAACATCAAGAACTATATACATATGTACAAAACAGGGGTGAGGGTAAGGGTACAAGGTAGGGGTGGGTAAGGGGCAGGGGTGAACAACTGGGAGATGGAAGGCGGGGTGTGAGGGATAGTTAAAGGGGGGGTGATGGCCAGCTACTGTCCTCCAGCCTGCTCCCCTGCTGCTGGTCCCAGGGCCTCCTTCTCCTCCACACCCCATGCCGCTGGAGGTCCTGCAGGATCTCAAGGGAGTCCATGGCTACCCGCAGCAGCTGCTGCATGGATCTCTCAATCCGTAGTAGTATCCGGACACCTAGGACAAGGGATCAGAGTCAATGGGTGTGACTGTCAATCTCCCAGAAGCCCACCCATCATGTATGGTATACTGCCAAGTGCCCTGCTCCTGTGATGGACTGCACCCACCCACAGTGACCGTGTGCACAAGACATGCCCAACCAGGCAGCAGCAGCCATGTGTACCTCTGCACACACACACCGCCCATGTCCAGCACAGCACAACCAAGGCCGTACAGTAACGTGGCTATGCGGTGGGCAGGCAGTGCCACAGCCATGTGCCCAGTGCACGCATGGGCCACCATTGACGCACTCCCAGACATGCAGTGCCACTGGACAGTGCTGACTGTCACATGTCGCGTGCATGGCAGTGGTGTCCATGGATGGTGGCCATGCCCTGCTCCCCACCCTGTCACACAGCGTGCAACAGCAATCATGTTGTCATGGCACTCACCTCATCGGGCTGTTGCTGGTGTTGTGGTTCTCCACCGCCACGCCGGGCACTGCGGCCACCACCCTCTGCTGCTCAGCCATGGCCCTCCTCTGCTCTGCCATGCCTGTGGGAAACAAAAGGTGAGAAACACATCAGTACAATCCCAAAGCATATTCCCCCTGCCCCAATGAGTGTGCCCACCCACTCAGCCAGACCCATACATCACATACCCTGTAAACACTGCCACAGCCAACCGTAGACCAACCCTCCCCCATGTGCTGGACATAATAGACAGTGTCACCCATATGGACCATACAGGTGCGTAGACAGATCACCCACCTGGCCGAGGCACCACGCCCCTCCTGGCACGCAACCGCAGATGTGCCAGTATTGCCGACTCCCTCCTCCCCAGGTCCCCATAGCAGTGCCTGCACTGTTCCAAGGTCCTCCGTCAGCCAGTGGCTGCCTCCAGGTCAGTGGCCACCTGTTGCCACACCTGGGTCCTGGCCCTGTCTAGGGGAACCTCCCCATACAGTGGGCCATAGTGAGGCTCCACAACGGCCACCAGGTTAGTCAGCTCAAGGGCACTCCACTGGGGGGCTCTTCTGCGTGCCATCTCTAGATCTATATGTAGGCAATATGAGCGGCTCATGGCGCTGATCACGATGGAATTGCTGCGCAATACAACGCGCTATTCCCTATCGGGCGTGCGAACAGCGTAGAGCTGCGAGACATGCCATGCATGCAAGCGCCAGGGGGCAAGGTGCGGGCACAGGGTCATGGGTCTCTGGCATGGCCGGGCACAGTGCCATTGGACGTCTATGCGTCCAGTGCGATTGGTCGCCTGTGTGCCATTGCCACAGTGAACTATTGCGCAGTTGTGCCACAGCGCCGTGTAGTGACCATCGCTGTAGCGCCACTGGCACAATGGTGGCCGTGCAATGAATTGCCTACCGCGCATAGCACGTCATCAGTGTGGCAGATGCCTGCGTAAGCTACCTGGGCATGCACAGTGCGGTGTACTACACAGTCACAGAACTGCGCCATTGGCTCAGCACGTTCAACCATATTGCGTAAAGCGCAACAGCGCGATATTCAGCCGTCATATGCACATCATCCGATCAGCCATTCAATGGCGCAGCAGCGCGATTTGCATCTCATTAAAGTTGCTCCACACCTAATTTGCATGGATTGCACTATAAAAATGCGACACTGTTCTGCAGTGGCCATATTCGGTTACTGCAGTTGATAGGTGAGTTGCATGCTGTGTGATGTTCTGGACTATGGTCTCAGGGAATTGCTGTGTACTGCACTGTCACAGGTGACCACTGTCACCCATACAGGCTGTGAAATGACCGAGCGAGGACTGGGTGAGGAGGATGATGGTGGGTGGAATAGGAGGCCTAACTTTACGAAGGCTGAGACGGAGGCACTCTTCGAGGCCTACCTGAATGAAGAGCCACTTCTCAGTGGGCAGCGGGGCACCCCTCAGGCCTGTGCTGCTGCATGGGAGGGGGTGGCATGTGCCGTTAACCTGCACGGCAGACACCAGCGCTCTGTGCAGGAGTGTAAAAAGAAGATGGGAACCGACAGGAGGAGGGTGAAGGAGAAGGTGGCAGCCATCAGGGCGGCACGTGCTGCAACAGGCAGGAGCCAGCCGGAGGTGGTGCAGCCGACTCCGGCAGAGGACAGGCTCACTGCAAGCATGCAGAGCAGTGCCATTGAGGGCATTCCTGGAGGTGGCTTCCAGACAGGTGGTAGCCCATCACTGCATGGTATGTCATGGTTGGGGGGAAGGTAGATCACATGCACTAACGTGTCCTTCCTTTCTGTTACAGATCCTGTGCATCTGCAGGGGTCAGCGGTGGAGGGCCTGTCCACTGCGGACAGCCATCCGGAGTTGGAGGAGGGACCATCCACCTCCGCAGGTAGCCAGCGTGCATTGCACCAGTGTGCACGCATGGCTGCCATCACTGATGTCGTTGAGACAGGTGTGGGGGGTGCCCTTCCTGTGTCTCAGCAGTCTGGCATGCAAGCATGCCAGCATGCTGTGGCTGTGGCACAGACCTGCACCATTGATGATGCAATGACTACTATGGGCATTGACATGTGTGTGTCACAGAATGGACACACAGCAGGACAGCTCACGCCCATGGACCTAGCTGGTTCCGAAGTGTGTGCCAGCACGTCAGCACAGTCCCAGGCTGTGCCTGTCAGCACTGGTGGGGCAGCACCGGTGGCTGTACAGGTCACTGGCACTGTTGCGGCCACAGCAGCGGAACAACTGATCCCTTGGGCACAGCAGGCGGAGGAGCAGCAGCAGCAGTCACCCACCGGGACTGGGGGTACAGGGTTCAGCGTGATGTAAGTGCACCACCTGTGGACTTGCCCATACCTGGTCCTGGTGAGCAGTGCCCACCCTCAAGGGGTGCTGAACATCAGGCCCTTCCATACCCTGAGGGACGGTTGCTGATGTGGCAGACGACCTCTTTGACGAGCACACCCGCCTGCTGCAGGCATCAGTACAGCAGCAGATGCGGGTTGCAACATCCGTGGAGGCACTGTGTGTGGCTCTGGAGTGGCACAGCAGGGACTATGAGAGGATCCTGTCATGGACTGACCATTCACGGATGGATGTGACCGCTGCCATTGACAGGCAGACACAGGCATTGGTCGCTGTCGTGGCCACATTGGGCACACAGTCAGGTGCCCCTGTGCCGCTCACACCACGCAGTATGCTATCCACTCCCCATTCCCGGTGTCGTATGACACCCACCCTGTCGATGCCGGGTTCAGCTGTGGGCATCCCGAGCTCCTCTGGTGCAGGTATGTTCGGTGTGCTGCAGACCCCTGTGTGGGCAAGGTCGCGTTCGTGCAGTGGAACCCCTGGTGGTCCATCGGTGCCACCCCATGAGGCCCGTGCTCAGCCTGCCAGTGCTGCTGGGTCTCGGCGGGACCACCCATGCATCCGAGGCAGCCGTGGCACTGTGCCACAAGACTGAGCTGTCTCCCAGTGCGGGCCCTGTCTGGTGCTGCCCTGTGTGCAATGTGTGTTTCGGTGGGCAGTGCACCGGTGGGTGCCCAGCCCTACACGCAGACACATGGACCACCTGCACACCCTCTCGACTGCTGTCCACAGGTGCGTGTGCATGATGATGCCTGTATTGTGCTGTACACCAAAGTGCAAAGGTGCCCAGCATCTGACACATGTACATGGACAGTCAGTGGATGTGGTGGCCTGTGGACATGTGTGTTTTTAGCGTCTGTGTTCCAGCTCTGTTGTGCACCTGACCCCTGTGCACTTTGTGCCTATTGTGTGTGTGTGTGTGTGTGTGTGTGTGTCCATCCATGTGGCGTGTTACTGTTCACCCTTCCCTGGTTGTATGTGTGTGTGATTCTGCGCCCTGCCACTTCCCTTGCCGTCATGCACCCCTGGTGTGTTTCCCTGTGTGTATGTGGGTTGTGCCCTAGCCACTGTTGGTTGCACATGGCCCCATGACTTACCTGTGTTGGGTGAAGTGCTCCTCTGTGATGGTGTCCCGGTGCAGCTGGGCCAGCAGGGTCAGTCGGGGGTCACGTCATCCAAGGGGGGGCTGCCCATCCCCATCATCACCGGCGTCACAGTCATCCCCATCGCTGTCCCCTTCTTCGACCTGTACAGCTATCCCATAGTCTTTGGCCATGTTGTGCAGGATACAACAGGCCAGGAATATCCCACAGGCCTTTGAGGGGCTACACTGTAGAGCACCGCCGGAGGTGTCTAGACAATGGAAGCGTGCCTTCAGCATCCCAAACACCCACTCAATGATGTTGCGTGTGGCGGCATGTGCCTCATTGAAGCGTTGCTGCGATGGGGTCGTGGGCCGCCGGTAGGGTGTGAGCAGCCAGGGACGGAATGGGTATCCACTGTCACCTGTGTGGAGATAGTGGAGGTTAGTGTCTTGTTCAGGCTCATATTGCCCCTAACCCTGTGTGCCACACCCATGGCACCTGTGGCTTACCCACTCTTGCCCCCGATTTGTCAGTCCTACATGCATACTCACCCACTAGATGTCCTGTGGGGATGTCCACACTCTCAAATCGATGGCACAGTGCCGACTGGTACCATATGAATGAATCGTGTGCTCCCCCAGGGTGCGTGGCACAGACATTGATGATGCGCCCACTGGCATCACACACCACCTGGCAGTTGACACTGGCATAACCCTTCCGATTCATATAGGTGGCCCCATTGGGGTCAGGTGTTGTGCGAATGGCCACATGGGTGCAGTCTATTGCCCCTAGCACACCAGGCATACGTGCTACCCTGTGGAACTCCTGTATGTTTGCTGTGCGCTCCAACACAGTGCTGGAGAAATGGATGTACTCCACAGCATGTGGCAGCAGTGCACTGAGGAATTAGGTGAGGATGCGTGACATGGCCGACTGTTATGCCTGTGGTGTCCCCTGTTGGTCTCTGGAAGGCACCCGTGGCAAGCAAGCACATGCAGGCTGTTACCTTTGTCTCCACTGACAGAGCGTGACTCCGTTGTGAGGGTGCCTGCATCACATCACTGCACAGCTCACAGAGCCGCCTCAGTATTGTCCTGTTCCAGCGGTACCGGCCCACAATCTTGACATCTGAGTAAAGCTCAAAGCTGGTGCGGGCTCGGTTCTGCCTGTTGGGGGCATACCGCCGATGGGCCCTTCCACGGCCACGTCCCCCTGCAGCATGCCTTCTCACTCCCCTCATTACATCTTCCATGTAGAAGGTGGCACTGTCCATGTCCCTGGCTTGTGTTCGCCCCCCAGCTGTTGTTGTTCTGTTCCTCCGCTGTCCTGACTGCTACCTCCACTGCACCGGGTACACCTACTGGCCTCTGCACTCTGTGGCCCCACACACCTTCCCTTGCCCCTATTTTGTCCTCTGCTCTCCCTGGCCTGCCCTCTTTGTCACTCTGGCCTTGCCTCTCTCCCTGCCTCATGTGGCTTCCCTGTAGCATTCTTGCTCCTCTTCCTTGCTCCTTTTTATTTTGGCTCATTTCCGCTATGGCGCAACTTTCGCCTGGTCCACAGTTGCGCATTGCGCAAGTCTTTGAATATCGCATTGCGCACTTTATGCATGGTTCCACCCCCTTCGGTTGCGCATGCCTTCATTAGCATTGTGCTGTTGCTCAGCATGTTTTCAGTGGCTCAACTGCCTCCTGCTGAATATCACAGAATGGTGCATTTTCTGACTTGCGCAGGCGCAACCCTATTGCGCATTGCACAACCCTTTTGAATATCCCACCCTATATGTATTAGAGAACCACAATACTTGTGCATGCGTGAGCGTACACACACACATATTAATCTGTGCCAATCTGTCTCATGTCTAGAAATGTTATCAAGCATTGCACATATACTAAATTACTAAAACTAAATCAAATGTGTTAATCACATTGCATAACTGATAGTCCACATTCTCATCATACTTTAGGTACAATGTGTTAGATATAATTCCGTGCCTATACCTGGTGCTAAGCAACTTTAAATCTAATGTCAATAGTTAGCGTGTGGTGGAGTTGGAGTTTGCACACTCATGTCTGTTGAACTATTTTTCTAGTGTACAGTGTTTCACTATGCATTGTGTCCTACTTAATCTAAATTATAAAAAGGTTCTCAGAAATGCTGCAATCTGATTGGCTGCTAGGATTCCAACAGCCTTACATTAATCCATGTTATACTGTCATGTACAGCCTGATCACCGTGGCACATGCATTCTTCCTGTCAGCATTCCATCATCTAGCACTGCTGACTGTGTGGAATGATGCATTCTGATTTTGAACCAGCATTCTTAAACTGTTGGTGGAAAAACTATTAAAAAGCTCCCTCTAAATGAGGAAAACATTAAAGTATAATTTTAACACTTTTCTTTTGGGATAATTTTTTATAATATAATAGGACTCCCAGGAGTTAGAGTAATAGTTGTTAATCACTCCTAGGGGCAATATGGCACTTGGCTGCACCTTGTACCACATTACACCCCTAGGGGGTGATTAACAGACTATAAATCTAACCCCTGGTCATGCCTTATTGCTTAAATAGTACTACCCAACCCCCACTGTCTATTCATGCCTTCAGCTGAAAAGGCCGACAAACACACTTGCTTGATCATTTCTTTCTCACCCTCTGCCATAGACGTCACCTAACTATATCAAAATGTTCTGTCAAAACTGACATCTTTTCTACTGGTCACTTTGTGGCACATTCGGGTCTGTGACATGTCAGTTGCTCATGTTGCGAACCACAATTTAGCATGCAGAGTAGATGACCTCCATGCTGCTGACCAGATGAGAGTACAGAGAGCAGAACGGTATACTTGTGGTGTTGAAGAAGGATGTTCACATGAGTAAAAAATGTACAGTGTGAGAGCAAAGGTCAGGGTATAGAAAGAAACCTTGGTATAATGAAATTATTTCTCACTTTGAAAGTTATTCAATATATATTAGAAAATTGAATGCTTAATACATTTAGCTTGTTTGTATTTCACATATTTCATACAATATGGTGGAAATGTAGTTATGGTTAAAAAGAAAAGCAATCGAGATCTTATTTAATATCTACCACATGGCACAGCAGAGTCATAAACAAATAGACAGCTGGTCTGTAGTTGCCCAATCCCCCTAACATTTCGGTGCACCCCTTTATGTCGGCACCCCAATGGCGAAACAGGAAAAAAGACCATTACGGCGACATTCGTGGTAATGGTCCTTTTTCCATGTTTCGCCTTCCCCCGGTGTTCCATCCCCTCCCAGGACCAACTCAGACCTAGAGTTGGAATCCTAAATTCTGGGGGGGGGGCAGAGCCCCCCACAGAAAACACCCTTGAAACAGGTGGCACAATACCTGCATCAGTATTGTGCCATCGCTGTGGGGGAGGTCGGCCTTGTCACTGTCGACCAAACATGGTGCTTCCTAACATTTTAGCTTTTACAGGTCTTGTTTTCATTTTACATTACAATTACATCTCAGCATTGATAATCAATTGCGAGATTTAGGGTCTGCCACTACTAAATAATGTGGCACTATCAGTTAAATTAAAACAAATATAGTTTAATAGAGACAATAGCTGCTTTGAAAAAAGTCTCAGCATTGATAACATCAACTGGGAGATTTGTAGTCTACCACTTATAGAAACAAAGAAACATATGTCTGCAGATAACGGCCTCTTGGCCCACCTAGTCTGCCCTATCTAAGAAAACAGTGCAGGTGTGTGTGTTGGGGGTTAGTTCCGGTGACTGCATTAACACATACAGTACTTTTATTCATTTTGATCTGCATTAGCTGTTCAGCTTGCTTTTACTACAGTAATTAAGTGCATGACAGGCCTCTGCTACTCTGCATTCCTGGTTGGGAGTGAGGAGCAATAAACAGGTTTCCATACATCAGTTCCTAAACTCAAACAAGGCAGGGGAGAGAAGACTCAGACTTCCATAAGTCAGTCCATACAGCACGAAGGTCAGTGGTAGTTAAAGTTAATGAACTGCTGCTATGGGGAAGGTTTATGTGCTGCCAAGTCAGAATCCCCCTTGCATTACTTGACATTATTTCCAGGACAATGCCACATTAGAAAAGGAATATACTGTTATTATACTTGATGTTTGCTGTCATACTTGTCACACTTTACCCCCTGGAGACATTTGGCAGTGCTTCTGTGGTAAACAACCTATAAGGCATTCTTCTGTCCTTTTGGTTTACCCAATACCTTGCAGGATTTTTTTTCCCCAAAACATAAATGTTAACAGTCCTAATGTCAAATGGCAAAAGGTTAAATATACATTTGACGTTTTAGTTACGAACGATACAGTACGCTGAGCCAAACAAGATATATCTGAAATAGACAGTTTTCTGGACTAATTGCAAAGTTGCATCATGCACTGCAATGATTTGTTTTATTGTAATTTGTTTAGAGACATTTCAAAACACTAGAAATGCAAAATCTAATAAAAAATAAAACTCTGTGAGCAGACTGTTTAGAGAAATTGTCTGTATGTGTTGAACTTATTTGACCGACTCTTGTTTTTATTTGCTAGAGGGTCTTTTTTTTCCCTCTGCCATAACAACCATTGCCAATAAGGAAAAATGCACTTAAACAACTCATGTAAAAATAATCAATGGTTACATTCTATGAAACATTATAGGGAAAATCAATGGAATATGAATGTACTTGTGATTTCAATTACTAAGGGGTCCTGTGTGTTTAATCAAGCTTCTCCACATAGCCCATTTCGATAACATTCTATAGTTTAATTAGCTTTTGTAAATTAAAGATACCCCCTCAACCCATCAAGGTGATCCATTTTAATCTAACTTTGTGGTGACCGAGGGACTTGATGGACAGGGAGAGTAGGGCAAGCAGGTTTTTCCGTTTACATTTATCAGGTAATGCTCTCATTAGTGGCACAGCAGACTCAAGGCAAACATGGCATACTAATTCAAACCTTCCCCAGAAAACTGCATTAAAAAACAAAACTGCAATCCATGAAATCTTTCAGGAAAATTAAGACAATATGAATGCAGTTGTGATCTCAGTTAGACAGAAGACCCATTTCACACTAGTCTTCTCCACTCAGTCAAAACCAATAGCACCTCACTACTCAAAATAGGCTTACATTATTACAGCCCCAAGGAGCTTTCCTCCATCAGGAAAGAAATACTGTAGCAAAACTTAAATAGCTAGAACAGTGAAATGCCTCGGACAATGCCAGTCAGATTTAACAACTGGAGCTGTATGCTGAGGCATTGACACACACATTGGCAGTTTTTTTTGGTAGGTAGAGTGACCCTTTTTTCTGCCAGAAGAGCCATCAACTACAACAACCACTGCAAATAAACAAAAGTGCATGTAAACAGGCATGTAAAAAACTGACTGCAGTCTATGAAACCTGCAAGAATCATCAAAAGAATGCCGATTGTGCAGTGATTAGTTTTGAATGCAGAGCTAAGTTCAGGTCATTGTTTTTTACCTGCAGGCAAGGAGCTGAAAGTTTTCTCTGCCCTTCTTCATGAGGCAGGGTCTTAACAAGGCTGTGTTGCAAATTTGGTGTAAACATATTACAAAACACATTTTCCATCTTTTTACCTCAACTTCTGCACCTGCAGCCGTATGTGTTCTGGCCAGGATCTGTTTTCAGTGTGGCAGGCTAACCCTGGAGCTTTGGAGCAAACTTGTTCTTTTCTAAATACTGGTGGCAGTGGGGTTTTGGTGTGAAAATTTTCCAAAAAGAGAGGATGTTGCTTGAACTTTGGACTGGAATTGTACTCTAGCATTGGGACAGTGGAACTGCGGTTGGAAATCTCTAAGAAGGGCCGTTGTGGCTTGTACCTTGAGCAGACACTTGATAGAGCAGCAGGACACTGGAACATTCGACTGGAATATTCCACAATAGAGCTGTTGCTTGAACTTGGAATTTATTTTTTTTTATTTAGTTGTTTAACCAGGAGTAGCACACTAAGCCAAAAGCTTTTTTACAGGAGTGACCTGTGAGCACAGGGAAGTTAAGTGACTTGCTCAGGGTCACACAGTATGCAAGTGGGAGCTGTGGGATTCAAACCCAGGTCTGGTCTGCTGGATGCCACCAGATTTGTGGCTCAGAGCCTTAAACCATTGCGCTGTACTGCCTCCCACTTGAGTTGTGGGACAGGTGCATTGGTCAGAATTGTTTGAAGCAGGGCTGTGTTACTCACTAGAGTACTTCGAGCACTGTCGCTGTCCGACTGTGGGGGGGAGACAGGGTATTCATACTTGTATTTGGGGCTGAAATTGTCACATTGCTAAAGTCTGCCAATATTTTAAACTGCTTACCAGTGTAGTGGGGTAGACAGGGAAATTACATCTCTTGGAGGAAGGGTACTGCTTGCAAAATCAAATGGCTGGTACAAGATGGGGATATGACAGAGAAGTGGGTATGGAAAGTGGGAGAGGGGGTGCAAGGGCAGAGATGGCTAACAGGGACAGCTGGGTAGAGCCGGGTAGCAACTGGGCTAGGGGGGAGGACTGCTGGTACAGGATGGAGAGGGAGCAGGCTGGTGGGTTGCAGTGGATGTGGAGCTGCCATGGCCATGAATACACTATGGAGAATAGGGCACTGTCATATGAGCCAGGTTAATGGGATTGGAGTTGGAGTTGTATAGGCTGAGGTACGAGCATGAAAGATGGATGAAGGGCAAGGGTTGGGGGGTGCATCTATAACGACAGCTAGGGGAGGCTGAAGGGAAGGGCACAGGGAGGTGGAGGACCAGCCAGAACCAGGGAAGGCCCGGCAGGCCTGGCCAGACCGGGGGGGAGGAAACATGAAGTGAGACCAAGGGGGGGTGGACCAGATAGAAGGCGAATGATGGCAGATGGTGGGGGCTATTGGGAGAAGGAGGAAGGAGGGGTTCTAAGAGCCACAACAAGGAGGCTAACCATGCAGGAAGGGGAAACTGGGATGCACTCTACAGGGGGGATCCCAGTCTCATATATGTGCCTACTGTTGGCTGCGAACATGGCCAAAAGGAACCATGACAGGGATTCAGTGGAAATAGGGGGAGCAGGGAGAGGAGACATGGGGGAGGAGGAGAAGGGAGGCAAGTGGGGGAAATAGATGGGGGCACAGGAAGATGAGTGGAGGGTCCATAGAAAGTACGGGAAGGGAAGCCGAGGGTTGGGAGAGCCAGGGTAGTGAAGAGGATGGGATGGCAAGGAAGGATGGAAGTTCTCAGGCTAAAAGGGACCAGCAAGCAGCAGAAGTTGAGAAGAACAGTAACCTGGGTGATGAGGGGGTTGAACTGGGGGCATTGGATGGGCAGATGGAAGAGCAAGGGGACACTGGATTAAATGGGGGCAGCAAGAAGGAGTTTGTAGGGGTTGCCAGCGTCTCCAGGCCATGGAGAAGTTCGCAGGCTGAAGTCAGGCAAAAGGAGAGGAGTGAGGGGAGAGAACAGGGGTCAGAGGGAGAAATTGGGGGAAGTGGAAGAGAGGATGCAGGGCTTGAGGGGGAAGGGGACCAAGGCATGGGGATGGGAAGAGGGATGACAAGGGACAGGAGGATAGTTCAGACACCGGCATTTTGGAGAAGGAGAACTGCAACACAGCTAAACCAGAGGAAAACAAAGGGTGAAGTGCTTCTGACTGGGGATTCTATCTTGAAGGGGATCAAGTGGAGAGGTAGAGGTACAGCAGTGCAGTGTGGATGGAGTGTATATCAGGGATGACTGTCAGGAGGTCTAAGCCTCACTTTCAGGTTCTTGGCAATATTGGGATTGCAAGTAATCACAGACACATTGCATTAGAGTAAAACTTGTTTATTACTACCAAAAAGGATAAAATCACAGTTGCCCTAAGCAGTTCTTACCAATACGAACTGGGAGCCAGTGCTAAGTGTTCCCTATACGACAAGGTTTCTTTGTGTCTCTTGGGATCTCTGAGGTACAAGACTTAGTGTATCACATTATATACCTATGATAATTACTATGGTTACTGTAAGACAGAAACATTTCTAGTTACAGAGATGAGCCCTATTGACTAAATTAGAGGAGGCTCCACAGTCCAAGATTACATACAAGTTTGTAGTAGTCATCAGTTTATGAAACAAAGAGTTCTTATACAGAGTCTTACATAACTCAGTGTAGTAGTACAAATCACCAAAAGGTGGCAATATCAACTTATATATCATAATTATTCCAAGGACACAGGTGTCCTAACATCTTATAAGAAAGAAATACACAGAAAATACGTAGAAAAATATATGTGTATTAGCAAGCAAAGTGTATTACAATAATATGCATACATATCCTGACATCTACTTTTATATGGTAGATGCCCTTAGCCCTATATGTTAGTATAACATATGCCTAAACACTAGCTGTCTACAGTGTACCTCTGAGACTACCAATAAGGGTGCAGGGACCTCATGTAACAATGGCAATAGAGGTAATCCACCACATCCCCTCGTGGGGAAGGGACCAAGACAAGAATGTACACATGGTGTTCCACCTGGGTATGAATGACCTGGATAGCAACAGTCTCATGGAGGTACAGGCAAGATTTAAGGCTATGGTTAGATTCTGCGGGGGGCTAGGCTTTAAGTCTCTAGCCTTCTCAGAGGTGTTGCAGGTACCAAAGGCCAGCACAGAGAGAAAGCACAGGATAAAAGAATTTAATGACTGGCCTTTGAGATGGAGCAGGCAGATGGGTTACAAAGTGATAGGGGACTGGGGGACAACTTGGGAGGATGAGAGCCTCTTTGCCCTGGACAGGCTACACCTCAGCAAGAAGGGGTCAGCCATGCTGAGGCAGACTGGGGGGATTCTTTGAGAAGGAATATACAGTGGCATCCCCAGGATGAAACCCACTTTTAAAGCACTCTGCAGTATGCTGCAGCAGACTTACTGAATAAAGCAATGTAATTTCAAAGGCAATTAGTCCCGTTTCTCATGCAGGAAACTGTGGCATTCACATCATCCTGCCAGTGTCACATTTTCCTGAATGACAAAAGGGACTAATTGCCATTGAGATTACACTGCTTTATTCAGTAGTTCTGCTGCAGCATTCTGCTGAGTGCTACAAAATGCTGCAGAACTAGGTTTCATCACTGTAATTTAAACTAACAAAGGGGGGCTTGGAGGTAGAGCCATGCCTTTCCATGGCTGAGTTGGAGGACCCTAGGTCCCCACCAGGAAAAATTGAAAACATAGGCTCTAGTAAGCAGATTGGTGGAACTGGAGAGGGGGAAATGGTGGAAGGGCCTGGTGGTCAACACTAGGAGCCTAGTAAACAAGATGGAGGAGTTGCATACAACATACAATTAAAGTTTATTGTGTAGCTTAGAAATGCCATTATAAAACATAGAACATTATGTGACATACAAATCTCAGTAATACAATAAAAATTAAGTATCAGCATCTTGTTTCAAAACAAAAACAGTCTGGATTAAAGTGCTTATGTGCAAACAGCATTATAGGTTAATGTCTTTCCAGTTCTACACCCTATCAAATGACAATGATTTGTTTTCTTATTTTTTCTACTACAGAAATAAATTTTGTTTAATGTTCTACTGTCCTGGCTTCTTCTGTATGGAATAAAATATTAGTAAGGAGTGTTTATCAATTGGATATAGCTCATTCAAGAAAGGGCTCAGCCAATAAGCTTTTTGGGTATTATTTAGTTGTTTAACCAGGTATAGCACACTAAGCTGAAAGTTTTTTTACAGGAGCAACCTAGGAGCACAAGGAGGTTAAGTGACTTGCTCAAGGTCACGCAGTATGCAAGTGGAAGCTGTTGAATTCAAACCCAGGTCTGGTCTGCTGGATGTCACCAGATTTGCAGCTCAGAGCCTTAGACCACTGCGCTATACTGCCTCCAAAATACCAACATATTAGTAGCATACCAACAGCAGAATCATAATATATGTTCTAAGTTTTCTTCACCTCCGTGGCTGCAATCACAGTCTCCAGACAATAAACAATTTTTCTTATACTATTTATACTATTTGTACATTGTTCAAATTTATATTTAGAAAAAGTAGCTCTTACTTTTGGGTCAGTAATTAATTCCAGATATGGCTTACACCCAAAATAATTGTTTCATGTGAACCATTAAGAGTAATGCAATTCTTTAATTAGTTTCAGGTTCACAGAATTCCAATGATTTAATATTTTTTGTAACATATTTTTTATACTTTAAAGTTAGAGTTATACCCTTTTCTAGTGTCTGTTTTAGATATAACAATTTATGCTTTTTTAATATTGTCAGTAAGGTAGTAAACCAATACCCTTCCTTATAGCCCATGTTGTACCAAGTTTCTTTTTCTTTTAGGGCTAAATATGCTAAAGTATTATGATCCTGTCTTGTAAGCCTAATCCAGTACTTTACTTTCCTACTTTCATTGGGGGCACTTATATTGTCAATTCCCAATTCAGATCTAAGGTAGGCAGAAGAACATGAGTGTCCTAATTTCGTTGTAACCCATAACAATGTATATAGTGGAGAACACTATTTAAATTTTGGTAGTCCCAAACATCTGAACCACAGAGTAGTTGGGCATCAAATTTTATTTTGTATTAATGGTTTTATGGTTAATCAACCATATTTTAGATTGATACGTGCCAGCCCTGCTACTGTCTAAGTTTTTCTGTCAGTGATTGCATTTGTAAGGTTCAATTACAGTTTTCTTAGAATGTAATCCTCAGATATACACAGCTTTTAACTATTTCTAGTTGTTCTTTACCCACAATCCAAAAAGTTGAAATTCTCTTTTTCTAGGACTAACGATTATTACCTTCAGTTTATTTAAATTAATTTTTAACTTTAAATCTGGCTCTCCTACAAATATAATCCAGTTTCCTTTGAAGTCCTATCTTAGTAAGAGAAAAAAAGGACTAGACTGGCCACAAATGCCAATAAAGGGCAGGGAAGGGAGGACATTTTTGAGGAGTCCGTATTTATGTTTTCACATTCTGCTAGCATTTTTTTCTAAATACAAGGAAAATAGTAAGGCTACCAGCACACACCCTTGTCTCGCCCTATTGATTTTAAAGGAGGAAGACAGAGCTCCCCAACTTCCAAGTCTGATCTTAGCCCAGTTATTAAAATATAATTGGGAAATTAGGGCCATCAAGTTGGTATCTCTCCCTTTATTGATCAAAATATTCAACAGGATATTTCTTGATAAATCAAATGCTGAGGAATTTTCAATGAAAACTGTATGCAGTTTTTGCTGTCTTAATTGTACATATTTTTCAAGTAGATGTTGCAGTACAAATATATTGTCCACTGTTGAATAATTGGTTCTGAAACCAGCCTGGAAATCTGTTACACCACCAGTTCTTTCTACCTTCTTTTTCAGTCTAAGATAATTCTGGATAAGATATTTAGATTTACATCCAACAGATGTATAGATCTGTAAATGGTAGGGTCAACAAGACTTCTTTTTGTGTAAGGGTATTATATTGGCACCTCTCCATGAATCAGGAAATTTGTCAAAATACACTTGTTGAAATAAGTGACCATGAATTTACTCCATGACAAAGGTAAACACAAATATACCTGCACAGGAATTCCATCAGGACCTGCTGCCTTGTGCTTTTTTTTTTTTAAGAATGAGAATAGCAAAATATATTTAATCTACTGTTATTGGTTTGAATGCTGCATTCACAGCTAGAGTATGATTAGTCTGTGTATTCTCTGCATACTCATAAAAAAAGAGGAAAATGCACTAGCCATTTCACCTCTGTAATATGAGTCTAGTTCCATTTTATAGTTATTAAAGCCCTTTGTCGCTAAGGTCCAGAATGTTTTAAGATTATTTTGTCTAACTGTATTCAACATTAGTTGCCATTGTTTTTTATAAAAACTTTTTTTTGTCTTATTAGGATTTTATAGTTCCTTTGACAGTTTAATTTATACAGATCCTGTTTAGACCTGGAATATTTATAGATTTTGTAGTTTCTTTATCTGTCCTTTCATCAACTTACACTCAGTGTCAAATCAGTTAATGGTTACAGAAGGATGCACATTGATTTTATATTCTAGACTATTCCTTATGTCAGAAAATAAGGAACTAAGCAGCTGTGATAGTTGATGGTCCACTGACAATTTTTTGTAATCCTCAGTAAGAAAGGAATTTGACAATATCAAACTTATATCTGCATCTGAGTTATGTTTCCAGATAAGTTCCTTGGCTGAACTAATTTCAGTAAGCATAGGTAAAGGCATCTCTTCCTTACTATGTTTAAATCCAGGAGTATTGATCTCCAATACTAATGGGAAATGATCCCTTTCCGCTCTCACTAGGAGAGTTAGGGAGTTCCAAGTCTCCAATGGGCCTGTCCATAGTACGTAATCAATCAAGGAGGTGCCATTAGCAGATATGTGAGAGAAATTACCAACTAAATCACCCGTTAAGCTTCCATTAAGACAATAAAGGAAGTATTCCTTCCTTGGGTCAATTAACTTTTTTCCATTATTGTTTGTTTTATCATCTTTTATAGTTCTGTTAATCAATCTAGTACTTGGCTGCATATGTAGGAACAGATCATCTACTAACCCATCATAACTACTGATACGGGCATTAAAATCACCTAAGATCAGAACTTCAGCAGTTGAGTTGTCATGCTGTATATTCAGAATCTCACTAGTCAGATTATTCCATATTTCATCTGAATAAAAATTTGAATTATCCAGTGGAACATAACAGTTCATAACAATTTCTTGTTTACCAGCTATAATTTGTATAACAATTATAGTTAAACTTAAATTCTTTAACAATACTTTTCAACATTTACCAGTCCTAGCAAACATTATCAGACCTCCTGCCAGATGTGGCTGTCTTTACACCAGGCACATGACTACATTCATAGCCATTCAGATTAATTTGATCATTGGCTGCATGCCAAGTCTCTTGCAGGCATATGCAATCATATTGTAACAAGAAGGTTTTACAATTATCATCACTTATATTGGTAAACCATTCTGCTATATTCCAAGATAGAAAAGTTAAGGGTTGCATATATGAATAATTAACTAGTTAGTTGTTAGTATAATCTGCAAACATATTGAATCTATTGCTTAAAGGTATAGTGAATGAATCTGTCATATTAGCTCCTGGAGAGCAATGCACATGTTTGATTGTTAGGGCATCAGATTCTACAAAATTAAGCCCTATATGGTCTAATTTAGAAGCTTTTTTCATTATATAATTTGCTAAATTTTCATTGGATACAAATAAATCAACCTAGCTATGTGTGTTCTAATAGCTGAAATAAGTCCAAATTCATGTACAGGGATTCCTAAAAAAATCACCAGCAGATCCTTAATTGCATTTGTTAGTTTGGAATCATTTTCCTCTGCAAGGTGGGGCATTCCAAACATGCTAATTACCTTTTCAGCTTCTGTTTTAAATAAAACTTTATTAAACAATGTTCTGTTTGGAAATATAATGATCAGATCTGGTTTCTGAAATAACCAGCTATTTATCCAGATAGAATTGGCAATTCTAGGTGAAATAAGCAATATATGAATCAGTGTTGCTTCTGCTAGTGGGATATTTTTTATTTCCAATATATCCTCTTCCATAAAATTAATATCCAGGTTTTTACTTTGATACTGTAACATGCCAGCCTCTAGATTTGAAGGGTCAAAATTGTCCAGCTTTGCAGGGCCATACAGCCTGATGAGGGTGTATGTTTCTGTCCATACACTGCACTCAGCCCTAGCTTTATCTTTCTTAGACTGGACAGTGCTCCTAACACTTTTTGAAGGTCCTTTGATTGGATCATTTACCTTACCAATTGCCTTTACTGGCACTTGTGCAACAGCCTCTTTGGTGTAAATGGACTCACAAGAAATTAAATCCAAAGACTGTTCTTTTGTTGATTAGACAAGTTGTTGGTTAAGTTTAACATCTCCCTGCTCCAGACCACCCAGTACAGCCATCAGGTCTGATTTAATAGCACAATCACTTTTAACCATTTGGTTTCCCATATCTGTATTACTTTGCATATCTAGTTGGGAGTGCAAGTTTGTTTCAGATGGAACATCATCTATCTCAGTACTAACCTTTTTGAACTTATGAATCTGTTTGGCCCCTTTAGTCCCTTTAGTTTCTTCCTTCTTATTTGTAATGTTTTCCTTTTGCCTCTTAGGTTTAGGCTTATTTCCAGGGGAAGGGGGAATTTTAAGTATTCTAAAATCTGGTCTGATGTCTGCAATTGGGCATTCTATGGATTCATTACAGATTTCTATGGAAGGCTTCCTGACCTTATCCCTTGTATCTCTCTGGTTTAATATATCAATTTTACGTCTGTTTACTGCAACATCTTCCCTTAACATTTCTAGGATATTATTAACCAATTGTTCCATTAATATTAAATGTGCATTGTGAGTATTTTTTTTTAAACTGTACTAAATCATCACTCAAACACATAGGTTTATAAGTATCAACATTAGGGGTCACTTGTCTTACAATACTACAGTTAGTGCAGAGTTTTGGGGTTGCAGAGCTCTCCTCTGTGTAAGACCATTGATGGTTTGTTGTAAATCACTGATGACTTCTCCCAGTTTTAAATTTTGGTCCTCAGTGCCATCATTGGCATGAACATCACTAAATTCTGTATTACTTGAGCCCAGAGTTTAGTTGAATTTTCTGTATTTGAAAAACTTATCACATTTATCCCCTGTCTAGGAATATCCTCTGCCATGGATACTTGTATTTCCTGCAGATACATCTTGGCTGAGGACCTACTAGGAAATACCCACAAAGCAAGCAATAAAACCCAACAGGGTGGGTAGTATTGGGCAATACCGGACTGCCCAGGGGTGTCACAGGTAGAGGGCCTTATAGTCTCTGGAAGATCCGGTATTGCCCAATACCACCCACCCTGGAAGGTATTATCATTCTTAGAAAATGGGCGCTGTGGCATTTGTATATGTGATTTAAAGAATTTAAGAAAAAAATAAAATAGATTAAGAATGCAGTTTCAGTCTGTCTTGCAAAGTAGTCCCTCTATTTTTGTGCTGCTCCATCTCCTGTTCTCCCCTACACAGACCCATTCTCTTCAGCTTATCCACCCATCATAACATGCACAAGACATGTAGTTTCTGCAAAATTTTCCCCGAGTACTCTCTTGCCATTGTTTTGATGTTCAAAAAGACACTTTCCTCTGTCTCTCTTAAGTTTTGCCTCCGTTGTTACCTTGCTGTTAAGCCGCACAGTCCCGCTACTCAGTCATCCTGGAAGTAGCTAAATAAATGAGAGGCAGCATCATGGCACCTTCCCTTTTCATTTTTCCTTTTTTAAAGTGCCTGTTTCTGAGAGACAGTACAGCGCTTGGTCAGGAGGGAAGTGAGTGCACTGTGAGTCGACCCTCAGGAGAGAATGGGACATCAGAAGAGCACTGGAATAATCTGGCATACTGCTACACTACAGTAGCGAGGTACAAGTTAGATTGCTATGTTTCGTTGTGCTCTTGATGTATGGTTTTCAGCTGGGTTACTTAGCAGTGCTACCGTTTTTAAATTGGGGAGAACAGCAGAATGTGGCCAAGGAGCGGTGGTGGCAGTTGGGTTAGTTGGAATCCCGGAGATGTAAAGGCACTGCCAATGTGCATCAGCTACCAGATTGACAAGGGAGATGGCACTGAGCTAACATTCAGGGGCAGTGTCTCTCGCTAAGTGAGAGAAAAAAAATGGTGGCTTTTCAGATTTGAATCTGGTGCTTTTAATCACTGAGCAGCTACAGTGGGCACAGGGAGTTTTGAATGAGTAGAGGGAGCATTTGGGCTAACACTTGTTTAGAGGTCTCTCACTGCTAGTTAATGTACCTCTGCCAGCCAGTGAGGTTTCTGATATTTTAAAGCCCATTTTCTAATTAAAATTAACATTCACCAAAATGACAGGGGAGGATACAGTGGCTAGAGCCCCTTATGTGGTATTAGTTCCATTACTCTGTACATCTAAATTACCCCTATTATTAGTGTCTCCTGGGGAAGTAAATACACATGATTGTGCATCTTCCTTTTCAGGGTTTTCCTGTGTATTTGGGGTATACAACACTAGTTGAGATTCATTTCTTGGAGTAGAAGTTTTGGTAAAGTACGGTATCAGGTGTTATATAATAGGGGTTTTCTGATAAGTAATGTGATAAAACCCCAGATAACCACTAGAGAGCAACAATGAAGCAATGACATGTACACAGTGGAAAACAGCACAGGTTATCACCACTCGCTCTACGCAACTTCTAATATCCCCACTATGTACATGTCAACACGCTGGAATGTAACGTGCCACACTACATTCCAATGGACCTCTCCCATGCATCTCAATTCATTTAAATAAAATACAAAGGTATAGTAAACAATAAGGGTGGCAAACCCCTATTATATAAAATGAATACATGATGGTAAGTTATATGATAGCTGATATATCAGCACTTATGGCAAGTGAGCTCTGGGTTTAATCACTCATGGCTCCGCTACGTGGAGCCACTTGTGATAACCCCTGAGCTCACTTGCACTCATGCTGATATATTTACTATTGCAAAACTTACCATCACGTATCCCCTTAATCAGTAAACTATGATTGCCTTACAGAACTTTTTTGGGGTTTATTTGCCATTTCTTGCAAGGGTGATAAATTATTATTTTGTAATCGCTGTAATCTTGTATTAACCATTTTAAACCTTTTATAAAAGACTTCCAGACTGTGATCACTGAAACAATAAATTAACTTGTTGCTTCAACTTGTCACTACATAAATTTTAAATACTAGGCAATATTAGAAACCATATCAATAAAGCTACCAACAGTCCCTATTTTCCCGGGGACAGTCCCTATTCTAGACAGCATGTCCCAGTGTCCCCCCAAGTTTTGCAAAATGTCACTTTTGTCCCAGTTTTTGCTTACTTGTCCCAGTTTTGTCCCTTTTTTTTGCTGACTGCTAATCTGCGAGCGACTATTTCAGCACCACTTTGGCACTGTTCAGGCTGGACAGCAGTTTGTAACTTCAGCCCCTGCACCTGTGTTGCACTGCAAGCAGGTCAGTGGGAGCACAGTAGATCATGTTCCTTCCTGTTAGATTACTGGATAGTAGTGCAAACAAGCACATGTCTGCCTGACAGCAGCTGAGAGGGACTCCAGACAGAGAAGAGACTGGCAGCAGGGAACTAAGGTACCTGAACCTGATCAGCTGTAGAGAAGTGTGCAAAAAACAATCTGGTGTGGTGGTGGGAGTCACTGACATGAAGTTTACTCAGCATATGAGGCGAGTATAAATGGGTTGGATGGGACCATCAGGAGGAGCAATACATGCAGCTTGAATGTCTGATCACAATTTAATGTAGGTTTGTTTCTAATGTACTTTCTGTACATCATGATTTTGAACTTGCTGCAGCAGAATGATATATTGTTTTAATTTTAATGTTTGTTACTGGTGTTACTGTGGGGTGGCATGGCCAGAGCAAGCAGAAAAATGTAACTGACTGTGCACAGCATTGTCTGTGGCAGTGCCCGTGGGAGTGACATGGTGGGGGGGCATGGTCAGGATGGATCATCCCAGTTTTCAGCCTCAGAAAGTTGGTAGCTAAGTATCAAAAAATCCTGCCACTGAATTTTTCAAAGAAAGGCTCTAGCAGGCATTAACAGTGCCACTCTATATACTTTAACAATTTACTATATCGCTATAGTAATGAATAATAACTGTAGATTTGCAGCACTTAGCTGCTTGCTCAATCTTAATCATTGTTCAATCCAATAATATAATTTGTTGAAGGCCAAAAGACCCCCAACCCACAGAGAACCTAGCACAAAAGTGCCATTTAATGATGGAAGTCAGATGCGGTTCTCAGTTCTCATCTGCAGCAAAGGAAAAGCTCTTTAATTCTTGCCGCCAATCAATCTTCTGTGAAACTGTAGAGCATCTAGTTAGTACTAATCCAGGCACAGTTATTGCCAGCCAAGATGCCATAATGGTTGCCTCTCTTAGCCCACTACTCAGTCGATGGAAACTTGTAACTTCAGAATCTAAGGTGCAGTCACAGAGACTTGACGTGTAACCACACTGCCAGGAATATAAAGTCCCTCAGTTTTTCTCTGTGTCAAGCACTGGAAAAAAACAAGGGAACACAGGCTAAGCAAGTGTTTGTAATTCTTTCTCAATTACTAAATACTAACACCAAGTGCCTCTAGATAAAATAATTTCTAGCAACTACATACAAAAAAGTTACTTTTATCCTGATAAAATAAGATGAGGTTAAAAATGTAAGCATCACCTGCAGGAGCTAATTACAGGCCTCCAGGTATATGCCAATTTAACCATAATTTAACTAATACACCAGTGCATCCAGCAAAGTATCCACCAACACATCCACCAGTAAATTGGTATAGTATAGTAAAAAGCGTTCTCTATGCACTCTTCAGTGGACAGGTGAAATGTGCGCTGTCTGGCATGAAGCTCCATATGATCTGAAGGCCAGTCTTGTGCATGCGAGTTATAACTAGAATGATCACATAACCACACTGCTCCCAATGGTGCAAAAATAAAACTGTGTATAGTATGCCAGTATATAAGTTATATAAACATTATATAAAAATCGTGTACACTTAAAACACTTCATTATTAAAATGTCTTTAAATCAGATAATACATTGAGTAAACATCAGATAAGCACCATAAGCCTATACATAACAGATACCCCCAACAGTGCAAACAGCTTAATTTTTTTTTTATAGAAGTCTAAGGTACAGTACTTCCCTCTTGATTCTAAATGTGTGTGGGATCCCTTAATGCCTTAGCATATTTACTCTTACAAAATCTTTCAGTATCAGCATCAGTAGCTCTCAGCTTCCAGTCTCTCCTGTTCCCCACATCAGACGGCTCCACAGCCACAATGAATCTCCACGCTACCGGCATTCCTGAAAGGCCTCTGCTGTCTGAACAATCTCGCCACTCACCACCCTCAGCGTCAAACCTCCTGTAATGACAGAGGAAAGAGTGGGGAGAAAACCCCAGCAGCAGACGGAGATCAGCTTACTGTAAGCTGGACCGGTAATTTTCAGCAACGGTGGTTTACCTGTTCCAAACCAAAAAAAATGCCTAGCAGACCTGCTTCTTACTGCTACTCTACAGCAGTAAGAGTGAAACACCATCACCGACTCAGCTATAGCACCTTCCAGCCACTCAGTTAGTGAGTACGTAACTGACTGGACAAAAGATGGAGTCAATAGCCATCATTACAAGTGATGGGTTGGACATAATAGTGGTCACAGAGATGTGGTGGATGGAGTTCCACACATGGGAAACAGTGATACCTGGCTTCAGGCTGATGAGGAAGGACAGAAAGGAAAGGGAAGGGGGGTGGCCTTATATATTAGGGAAGTTGTGAAGGTGATGGAGGGGCGAGAGGGTGAGGGGGAAGCTGAATAGCTATGGGCAATGATGAGCAGAAGGACAGGGGAATCTTTGAAACTTAGAGTGGTGTACAGACCACCCACCCAAGGGGAAGAACAGGACAGGAAGATGTCATAGGACATAATGAGGGTGGCTCTAAAAGGTGAAATGATACTGGCGGGAGACCTAAACCTCTCAGACATTGACTGGTCCATCCCTGAAGCAGCTTCAACCAGAAGCAGGGAAATTCTGGAGGTGCTGCAGAAGCATTCCTTCAGCAGTTAGTCAGAAAACCAATGAGGGGGGACAATTTGCTGGACGTGGTCCTGACTAATGCGAAGGATGTAGAGGAGCTGGTGGTGAGGGAGGAGCCAGGTAATAGTGACCATAGAACCATCAGGTTTAAGGTGAGAGCGGGGAGAGAGGTGGGACGAACCAGCACAATGGTGCTGGACGTCAGGAGGGCGGACTTTAATGACATGTGCAGATTAGTTGAGGAAGCGATGGCTGGTATGAGGGAAATAAGGGAAGTGGAGAAACCTGGGGTGCTATCAGGCACAAGGTCAGGGAGGCACCACACACACACACGTGTATAAGGAGGGTAAGGAAGGGATCAAGGAGTAGGGGACCAGTGCGGTTCATCGGGGGTGTAGAGAGGGTGATACGGGGCAGACAGAGGGCATTTAGGAAATAAGGAAATGCAAAAGGAGGAGGACAGGGAAGCCTACAGGGAATTGAGAAGACTAGCAAGGCAGGAGATTAGGAGGGCAAAGGCTGACACGGAGGAAAGAATAGCAAAGCAGGGCAAGGGGGGGTAAAAAGTCATTTTTCAGATACAGGAGGGAATGGAGGAAGACTGGTCATACGATTGCAAGGATCTGGAGGGAGGGTGGGGAACCACTGGAGGATGACTACAGGAAAGTGGAAGAGCTGAAAAGGTACTTCTGCTCGACTTTTACGAAAGAGGGGAAGGGGGGCCAGAGTTGAGGAGGGGGGATGGAAAGGAGTCCCTTTAGCATAGAGAGAGTCAGGGAGGAGCTAAACAGAGTGAGGGTGGACAAAGCTATGGGATCGGATGGACTGCACCTGAGGGTGATCAGGGCACTAAGGAAGGTTAGCTGCCCCACTGATGAGGCTATTCAACCTTTTCTTGGACACTGGTAAGGTACCGGAGGACTGAGAGAGAGCTACAGTCATGCCAATTCACAAAAGGAGGGGGGAGAGAGGAGAAGGAGAACTATTGTCCAGTCAACCTTACCGCAATGGTGGGAAGGGTTCTGGAGGCCCTCATCAGGGAAAGGGGGGTTTATGTGATAATGGCGAATGCCTAAATGCGATCACCATTATCGCTTAGAGTGCCGAAAACATTTTCGGCACTCTGACAACCCTGGCATCTCAGGACAACGGCACCAGGACAGTATGTTACTGCTTTCTGTGGGGGAGCAGCACCCACGCATGCCCCCAAAGATTCTCAACTCCAGGGGGGTGCATGTCGGGGGGGGTGAAAGCAGGAAAAAAAATAAAGGTTCAGGCCCGGTGCAATAAAATCGCACCAGCGCCCGGACCCAAACCTGGTACCTCTTCCACTACAACCACTAGCCAACCCCTGATGCCATGATGCAGTTCAGCCAGCCACCACAGTGCCACCCCCTACAGCCTCTCCACCCCCTCCCAGCCTACGCTCACCATGCTCGCTCGCGTACGCATAGCAACATCCTGTTGCCCAGTTCGCCCACAGCCTCATCCGGTTGCCCTCCCCATTGCTGTGAGGGACTGTGCCAGGAAGGAGTCACCATAATGGACAGCACCCTTCCTCATGTGCCACCTCACAGTTTGCCAGGAAAAGGGTAGTTAGTATTCTTGCCCACCATTCATGGAAAAAAAATGTGACATTGGTACAGAAGCAAAATGAGCCATGGTCTGAGGAAACTGAGGAACTTGTGATACTTTAGTTTTGGTACGGTATTTATACTCCAGCTCCATGGCCCTCGCATTCTGGGGGAGTCCCAGCCCCATCACCCCAATGTCTACTATCTGGCGCCAGCTGTTACCCCCAAGACTTGGCCCCCTGGTGGCCCCTGGGCCCACTCCTACCAAGAATGGATCCAGTGTACTGGCATTATGGCTAGTCAGAGCAGAGCCTGTGAACTCCCCCTTTATCTGCAGTGAGCGATTTATCTCTCTTTCCCTTTCGTGAGCAGAGCATGCAAGGATGCCTGCGACAGTGGCATGCACACTCCCGCGCGCACCCATCAAGCATCTGCCCCACTTTCAATCCACATATCTACAGCTTCAGTGCGCCATCCCCCAGCCACCGCTAGGGGCCCAGCAAGCGCAGACTGCTGATCTCCCCCCTCTCTGGAGAAGGAGAGCTGCCTGAAGATGCTTAATCCTTCTCCACCCCGGCAGTCCATGCTTGTTCCCAAACACCGGTCACTGGTGTGGTGCAAGGTGTGGTGCCCAGTGCCTCGACCCTCAGTGTCACCGGGCTAACTGGAACTTGTGATACTTCTGATCATTGTACTGCCTAAGGCTGTGTAAATTTTTCTTTTACAGTCGGGGGTAGAACATGCAGTGCCTTGGGGGGTGGACTGGTTTTGAGCAAATGCTTGCACCACTGCTATACATGCTGATCTTTCTGTGGTGAATACTTTGGTCCAAAGGACTTGCCCTAGGTGAAAAAAAAAAAACTCTTTCTGCATTTAGGCTAAGCACGCTTCCCAAAGTATCGTATATTGGTGCAATGGGCATATGCCACTAGTGAGGAGTTATGTTTGTGCAACAGTGTTGATTGACAGTGTGAAGGTAGTTGAATGAAGGTGTTTAACTGTTAGATGTTTGCACTCTGTCCCATGAAGGACAACCACCCTGTCTGAGCACTGTGAAGGCAAAGGAACCCTCTTGATAGCAGTTCCACCCCTAGAGGTTCCAAGGGAACATAATTCCTTTAGGCTAAAGGTACCATAGGAAGGAGCCCCAAAGTACTCTAAAGCAGGTGGTGAACACAGAGCCTGAGTGGAGTACTGACTGACAGCAGTTGGTGATGACCGATAGACAGACTGACTGGAGTAATAACTGACAGCAACTGGCAACTGACAGCAGACAAAGGCATGACTTCCATAAGGAGAGAGGGAACAGCAGGACTGGAGGATAAGAAAGCCACCATCCAACACCAACTCATAGTGAAAACCTACAACTAGGGTAAACGCTACACAACACTATGGCCTTCGGCACTCAGGAGAGGAAAAATAAACATGCGATATCTATGCTCCCCTCAAAAAAGTGTAAGGTAAAATCTCTGCAATCCATGGATTACCGCCGACCTACTATCACAGCTAAAAGCTAGGGACCACCTCTGGCCTGTGGCCTGGGACTCCGAGTCACCAACTGACATCCAGAATTACAAGCGTGCGCGCAATGATTGCAATAAGGCCATTAAATCACAAAAGCTCCTACTACAGGGAAGACCTCACTACTACATGGAGAAATGGAAGAGCATTCTGGAGCAACATCAAGGAAGTTACTGGAAAACAGCCATTAACATCCCCAAATATGCTCAGCATCAACGGATCCATTACTCTTAACCCAGCAACTATCGCTAATACCTTCAACACTGCCTTCACTGACCTTAGCTCCATTCCCCCCCGACTTCTTCACTGACCCCATCTCACCCGTTGACCCCACCAACGCCTCCCATTCTACTCCCACACCCCCTTCTATTTCAAAGCAGTCAAGCAGCACAAAGCTCAGAAGTACACTGGCAAGGCAATCGCCAACACGAGATTCAGCGGCGACTCCCTGGACTTAAAACTATTGTCCCTCACAATTGACAAAGTTATCAGACAACTTACCAAGATTCTTAACCTCTCCTTCTGTCGTAGCCAGTTCCCTAATTTGTGGAAATCTGCTATCGTCACCCCCATCTACAAAAATGGTGATAAGACTCAGCATGGAAACTATCGTCCAATCTCCATGCTACCTCCCCTATCAAAAGCACTCAAACATATTGTACACAATCAAATCATCGACTACTTGGACAACCACACCATCTTATGTGCTCAGCAGCATGGTTTCAGGAAAGGACATAGCACCACACCTACCCTAATGGAGTTTACCGCTGCTATCCACAATTCCCTTCACAACGGTCGCCTCACCGGAGCTGTATACATCGACTTAAAGGCTTTCGATACCAGCCACCACAACCTGCTTCTAAACCAGCTCTCAAATCTGGGGCTCTCTCCTGACTCAACGGCCTGGTTCCAAAGCTACTTGTCTAACAGATCCCAATGAGTGAAGGTTGCAGGTACTCTCTCAAGTACTCTACCCGTCCGCTCGGATGTTCCCCAGAGCTCCATACTGGGACCACTTCTATTCTCCCTTTTCCTGAATAACCTCCCTAAAGCCTGCCCCAAACAAATTCTTCTCTATGCAGATGATGCATTAATTTTCTCCTCTGACAAGGACCAGCACTCCCTGCAAAAGAATCTTCAACTCTGATTCTGATCAGTTGAAAAGTGGCTCTGCTCACTGAAATTAATACTCAACTATAAAAAGACCAAGTCCATGCTCTTTCGTTACTCCCACAACACAGGTCTCCTCCACTGATCATAACAAACCTGCATGGGTCAACTATCGAACAGGTCTCAACCATCAAATACTTAGGGATCACTCTTGACTGTAACCTGTCCCTCACATCTCACATTGACAATATTGCCAAAGCTGCCAACGTGCGTATTGGCCTTCTCTACAGACATAGGTCTTGTTTAACTCCTGCTGCCCTAAGTATTGCAGTGCAAAGCTCAATTCTCTCCATTATCGACTGTGGCCTCATTTACGTAGCAGCCACAACTACGGCACTTAGACGTATCTCTGCCACACTCAACAAAGCATGCCATCTAGTCACTGGGTTGAACCGCCTTACACACCTGTAACCTCTATGCACAGTCACAATGGCTACAACTATCTAATCACATAAAATATCAAACCTGCATAATGGCTAAAAAGATCACAATGGGCCTGGCTCCACCAGGGGTACTATCTTTCCTCAGCCCCAGCAGTAACTCCCACCACACGAGAGGCTCGGACTCCCATTGCCTAATGATCCCTCACTGCAGAACCTCCTTGGGTCAACGCTCTTGCCTACTGGGCTCCTTACTGGTGGAATAACCTTAACACTGGCATTTCCTCTGCCCCAAAGCTAGGGCTTTTTAAATCAAGTCTCCGACTCCATCTCGCTGCCTCTAGCATGTACGACTGCCATACCTAGTGGGATTTCCTATCTCAGCTCAGCAGTCCATGCCTCCTAGCCTCTTTTTGCTCCACTCCCTTTCTTCCACCCCCCCCTTTTTGCCCCACCCTGCTACTCTTCCAGCTCTTCTATCCTGATTGACAACTGCCCTTGGCAAGCTCTACCTATAATTTTAGATTTTGCAACTGTATGTTAAATCTGATGTTTTATTCTGTATGATAAATCTGATGTTTTATTTCGCTTTATCACCTGTCTTGTTAGTCTACTGCTTTTTGTCCATCTAAATACAACTGTAGTGTACTGTCTCTGATGTGGAACCTTTGTAAAAGAGCCTTGGCTCAAAGGTATTTGTAATCCTAGATGAAATAAATAAAATAAAATAAATAAAATGTGAAGGAACTCTCAACCACCATCTCTCCTGGCATAGAAATGTATTAACATGATAGTGCGGCATGATAATTTGGAGTTCAAAATTCAGGGGGAAGTTTTTGAAGGGATAACTTTCATTCTGATATGCCACCACCACGGCAAAAACTTAACAGTGATGTCGTTGACAGCGACAACAATGACAGATCACTGTAAAGTCTGTTCGGTTTCCCCGGGTCTTGTACCCCCTCCCCAAACCAGTTCTGACTCAGAGTTGATTATAATAAAATATGGGAGGTGCTGGGGGCAGGTACTGGGTTAAGACAGAGTGGATAAAACTGTGCATGAACCATCACTGCAAGCAGTGCTAATGGCTCTACAACAACAGGGGTTTTACAGTGTGCAGTAGAAACCACTACCCCATCACTGTAGGCTGCCAGCAGGGAAGATGAAGGATGCCATCGGGGTGGTGCCTGGCCCAGCTGCGCATGTACACACACACACACACACACACACACACACCCTCTGTCTGGAACATTTCTACATCTATATATGGAATAGATAACTCACTCTAGGGTGTGCAGCCATGCTCTGAGATACACATGCCTTGGTGTGTGTTGTGAGACAGAAGACCACAGGCCGAGTGCGATCTACCACACAAGGTGTACGTTAACCAGAGCATGATTGCTCACCCTTGAATGGGTTATCTATCTTTAAAATAGTTGCAAATATTGGGGGAGGGGTAGTCCCTGTGTGGCACAAATAAGTTTCATCAGTAGAGGATCTGGTTGATCCTGCCATACTTAAATTAAGTGTTATCTGGTTCATCTTGTCATTTTCACAGTGGCGTGGTGTACAAGGGCTTTTACTTTTACTGCTGTAATGTAGCGTCACAGAGCAGTTTCACTACTTGTAAATGACTTACTGCCAGAAGATTCCAATCCTTGTAAATCTATTTAAACTTTTGTTGGAAATTCTTGTTCTCTGTACCTGTGTAACTGGAAGTATTAACTCTGCTGCTGTATCATCACCCCCCCAACCCTCTTGGAAAATAGGTGTGTCACATAAATGAGGTTAATCCAGTTGCACACAGAAGGAGCCACAAAGATGGGTTGCAGTGCAGAAAGACTGAAGAATTTATTGAGCACTTTAACAAAAAAGTCTTTCAAAAAGGTGTGTGTAAACTGCAATCTTTTAACAGAAAAAGTATAAACAGCTTGGGATAACCCATATGTGATATTAAGAGGATACATGATGGGCACGAGCGTGATATGTAAAATATATTCACTCATTTAAAGTGACCTCTGGATATTCACGAGTGGCGAAGCCACAAATTAATATCCAGAGGTCACTGTGTAGGAGTAAAAATATTTTCCATATTACGCAAGTGCACATCATGTATCCATTTTATACAATAGGGGCCCCTATTGTTGCACAAGTTACCATTTGCACAGGTTTGCGTGGGTTTGCGTGGTTTACGCAGGTTTGGGTGGGTTATCACACTGTGAGAATACCTGTTTTTATCTAATAGGTTATCTGCTTACCACTATTGTATAAAACTGGTGATGAGGAGGCAGTACGAAGTCCCAGTGCTTCGCTTACTCAAAGCTTCATTAGGAGGCCCCCTGACAAAGGTCTAAGTGAGCAATGCAGTGGGGCTTTCGACTAAATTCTCAGTGCCAGTTATATCCCACATGGGTTACCCTAAGCTATTTATACCTTTTCTGTAACCCATTTTCTTGGCTCCTTCTGAATGTGTGAACTGCTTTTGGATCTTGTATTAACGTGGAGGCCTGGCTGCAGTTATTTCTGCACAGCCTTGCACTGCAACCTCCATTTGGGAGCTACCTAAATGAGGCTATCTGGCATGCAAAATTCTAAATACAATAAAATATAAAAATTCATAATTATTGCTACCCAGTTGTGTGTCCAGAGTGGTCTGTAGTTTCTAAACAGTCCAACTTCCTGCTGCACAGAGATTGCAGTACCTGTTGAAGTTGTAGCAGGGCAGGAAAAGAATGAGGGGGTTTTTGCAGCTCCGATTACCCAGTTAGTTTTTATGTACTGTAAGTGGCTGCTATTGAGTGAGTGCTGCAGCAGTCAGTACAGCAGTTCTCTTGAAATTTTTTCTACTCTTTTTCTAATTTCAATCAGTGTGACTAGCTGGACCTACATTGCCCATCTAGTGAGATCAGGTGTACGGTGTGTGTTGTGTTGATAACTTACATTTTCTCACATTTGTGTCTGATGCATCAGATCTATCCATGTTGCTATATGGCATCAGATGGCACGTGTATGCCATTGCATGCATATGTACTGTTTAAGTGGCACTTCAGTCATCTAGTGAAGCCATTTTATTTGCTTTTGCTTTTGATTAGTCCCTCCACTCAACCAGTGACCAGTCACTTGACACACTCCTTTGTCCAGTCAGTTCACTGATTCACTCTATGACTCCTGAGCAGTCCACGGTAGGCAGACTGCAGGCAGTGTCCTCCGTGACACCAAGTTTACCCAGAGTGCGTGTGTATTAGTGTATGAGTGTGAGAGTGCATGTGCGTGTGTGGGGGGTTATCAGCTGACTCATGTGTCTTGCATCTGTGTGACTTTGTGTGGCAACTTGCATATCATCTGCAATGTAGAAAACATAGAATGGATCTGGAACTCCAGGAAGGTGAAAGGTGCAGATACAGGTCACACTTCAGTCACAGGTACAAGATCTGCATCTGGTAGAAGAGACAGTAGAACCTGAAATAGAGTTGGATGCATTATACAGTAGTATGGCCAAACAAACCTTTGTTCACCCCACAGAAGTCCACTAGTTGTCTCACTCCCACACCACACCTTCAAACCACTTCCTTTTTCAGTGCACCTACCAGTGAAGATACCCTGGTAATCCAATCCAGAACCAGAAGACAATGTTCCTTGTCCTGTGGTACTGCTGCTACCAGTTTCCCTACCCAAGATGTGAATAATCCATCCATAAATGTAAAACTAAGCACTCCCCCTGTCCATCTTGTGCAAACATGACAGCTCACACAGTCAGCAGTGCAGGCATGGTGATACCTCCTTGGCTGGCTTAAACCACAACATGTTGCTCCTATAGCCAAAGCACCACACAGTCCACTATTGCTCAGTCACTGTGCACAAGGAAGGTGACACTAGTGAGTCTCGCTGTCCATGAACACTTCTATTCCCTGTTTGATGAAAAGCAAAATTGCCCATGGAAGGGGTAAAATGATACCACAGTTCTCCAGATCAATGTGAGCAGCACTGAAGCGGAGGAAAATCATAAATTACACCACAGCAATATATGAGGAAAAAATGACTCAGTCCACATAATACATTTCTTCTTCCTTTGTCATTTTTTTCTTGCCACAAAGGTATACACATGGACACCATCCTTCGTCAAGCCCCTATCACCATGGTCAGCAGTGATGAGTGTACCATTAAGGAGTGGATGCCGTCACTGGAGGAGATATCAGAATTAAACAAGATTAACTTAACGTTTAAGCTTGTGTTGCAGTTATAGTTTTACAGCTATACATAGTAACCCTCTGGGAGCATGTGTATGTATGAGATAAAATGTTCTATGTTCAACCTTATTCAAGATGATCACTGTTTAAGGTGATGTAGATGCATTCATTGCTGTCTCTAACAGGCTCCATCAATGTCAGCAGTCTCATGCTGTGAGCTTCCAACTCCACACCAAACACATGCGTGCGCGAGCACACACACACACACACACACACACACACACACACACACACACACACTCACTCTGTTACAATTACTTGCTCCTACAGAGAGGGCCTGATAGAAAATCCTGCAATTGACCTGGCTAAGCTGTTGCTTGTATCGCTTTTCCTGGTGATGGCTCCTATAGTCGGTATGCCACTGAGTGGCTCTGTGAGTGTGAGTGTGAGTGTGAGTGTATACATATATAGTTTCACAGCATGCAAGACTACTGAACAGCTGGAATCTGGTAGAGACTTAACTGGCTACTTCTACATTACCTTAATGTATAAAGTTGAATGGTATTACAGCAAACATATGCAATACAATCTACGGGCTGAAACCACAGCAAGACAGGCAGAAAGTGTTGACTAGTGCAGGTGCAGAGGCACATATGCCCTGGAGTGGCATACCCACATGTAATCTACATCCACAATATGGGTACACAGTGACATATAGCCATCTGCACTGACCATTGTCACTATGTACAAAGGAGGGGGTTGCCTGCATGCCACAGATCCATGGTGCGTAGTCAACACTAAGTTTCTGAGTCATGCATTGGGGGTCCAGTGAACCCCCAGAGGCATGCAAGAAGGGGATGTACATCCTTTCTGCACTTGATCCCTTGGCTGTTCATGTAGCTACACCCATGGATCATCCAGGGGCACGCCCACACTCCGCACCATTCATGTAGGTGTGGAGTGCTAGGCAGGGGGAGTGCAAGATGCAGAAGCAGGGACCCTGCCATATCCTTTGTTTGCCCCCCAGAGAACCTATGCAGGTTGCTGTAAAATGAAACACACACACACACACACACACACACACACACACACACACTACCATGCTGCCCCAGCCTTCTGGGTAGACAGGGAGGGCTGTGGCAGCTGTTTGGGCACTCACCCATCTTTTTCAAAAGTTAGAATCCCACACCTTCCCAGAATCTCCTGCTACACAGAGCATGGGATCCATTAGGAGACCAGGAGGGGCATCCAACTGAATGCCCACCTGTGTCCTCTGATCTGCTCCCCCGCACCAGCGTACTGGGGACAGAGTCACAGACAGACCCCCTGTGGAGGCCCAAAGTAGTGCATGCTATGCTCCATGTGTCTGTGGGTGTGAAGATGCATGACCAGAGTACATGCCTCTCATGAGTATCCTGCATTGCACAGCGCACAGGCACTCATGTGCTTAGCTATGCACTGCAGTAGCGCAGTGGTGCACATGAAGTTATGCCTATGTAAGGAGCAGAACAGCATTCAGCAATGGAAATCCACAGTCCAAAATAATGCACAGTATGAGTGTACATAAACAACAAATGTAAGCCTACCACAGGGCAGTAGTAACTCCTGGCAAAACAGTGTACGGCATTGATGGGTTAACATACAACTACTCCATGGATTGATATAGACAGTATTGAATCAGGCATGATGCCACATGGCATTTAAACAAAGCCAGAGCAGGCCACCCCACTGGCAAGAGACGCCATTGCACATGACACACCCCAGTGGAAGCAAGTACACTAGGACAGACAATAATGATATGGACACCATAACATCTGAACACCAACCAGTGTATTATAAGTACACAGATGCACATTTCACAGAACATAGTTTCTGTAGGAGTAATAGATACAAAGGTGCACCATTATTCATGTCACATGGTGACCAACAGAGCAACCCTTCTTAAAGTCTTGAATGCCCACACATGTAGCAACAGTCCTGTGCATACCCCTCTAATGTGCCTTAGCCAGACAGCCGTCTGCTATGACACCATGATGTGGTCACTGCAGTGGCTGTCAAAGCACTGTTGTCTGTTCTTGGACATGCTGGGTAGGATGGTTGGGGTCGAAGGAATCAGAGATGTGGTAAAAAGGTAGGGAGAAATTAAAGGGGCCATTCTTGAGGCAAAAGAGTCAATTTGAAAATGGTCAAAGGAAACAGGTACAAAAGGTCAAAGAGGTAATTAGGGTCAAGAAATAAGACTTCCTCAAATACAGTGCAAGGAGCAGTGGGCAGGATGAAGAATGGAATGAGTACCACATAAAATCAAGGGAGGAAAAGAGGACAGTCAGGGATGCAAAAGCAGACAAAGCTGCATATTGAGTAGGGCTGTGAGAGTACCTTTTCCCGAATATTCGGCAGAATATTCGGTATTTGGGTCCCAAGTATTTGGTATTCGGACAGAAAAGGTGTTTGTTTAAGGAAACTTTAAAAAAGCACTTCAGCAACACCATTAATCACCCATTGAACCTGGTATACCATATGTACCTCAATGACACTACAGCCACCAACACTGAGCTCTCACTAATGCAACACAAGCTTCATGTGGTACACTATCCACCACAACACACACATGGCACTCTTAAAACAATATCAAGCATTGCATTGGGTCAGCACTTGAGGGTGTTCATGGTCACAGACACGGGGTAGAAGGTGCTTCAGCCGTGGGCATAGGAATAGTGGTAGCAGTGGCTGCAGTAGTGGTGACAGCTGAAAGGGTGGCTGCTGCAAGAATGGCACCGGTGGTGGTGGGAAGCACACTAGCTGCTGATGTATCAGCCATAGTGGTAGCAGTGGGGACACTGGTGGTGATGTCTGCTGCTTGCTGCACAAAGCATGTATGCTCTAATTCCCCCCTACTACTGCACAACAGGATGTGACAGTGAATGTACAGATGGACAGGTGGTGACACTAGCAGTAGTAGTAGTACTGCTAATGGTATTCTTGGTAATAGTACTATTACCAGTGATACAAGAACTAAAAGGCTTGCTTGGGGAGAACAATATTTGAGCCCATCGAATAAAGAGAGACACCTGTATGTCATTGTCTTTGTAGTCTATCTCACCACCTTCTCTGGAATTGTATTATGTATCAATTTATAGTGGAGCAAGACAAGATGCAATTCAGTACTTTGCAGTAAATGACATGCCACAAAATATTGGATGACTGGAGGGCTTAATTGCCATTAAATTACACTGCTCCTGCAGCATACTGCAGCATTTTACAGCAACTTTGCAAGATACTGAATTGCGTACTGTCTGGCACCACAGTATGAACTATGTTTTATAATCTTGACACAGTGTTTCACCCTTGGGTATGTTAGTTGTGGATTGTTTTGTTACAAGGGCATCTCAGTCTCATTCATTTTAACTTCACTTATTTATAGTGTGTGTTTCTTTAAGGGTTGTATATTCATAGCGTGTTTGTACATTCCCAACATGCACCCTGACAAAGACCATGTTCTGGTCAAAGTACCAGGGCTCTAACCTTAGCACAAACAAATGTATTGGCAACTTTATGCTGCACTGATCTTAACTGTATTGTTTTACTGCAACCCCCCAATGAGTGCTTCCTTAATTCTACATAGATTGTTTGGGGGTTTGGCAGCCCAGGGACAACACTAGCAGTAATTGTGTGGATGTGCTGTATGTTTGTGGTCCATCATCCTGTCCCTCACCACTTATTTATTTATTTATTAGCTTTTGGTAACTGGGTAAGTGCGCTAGGCAACAGACCTGCCTATTTTCAGGCATGACCCGGGAGAGCACAGGACATTGGTTACAATATGCAGAAATGCACAGACATAATATAGGTGTACAGGAGCAAAACAAGATATACATTGGGTAGCACAGTAATAGTTACATAAGGGTACAATTTAGGCATAGATCATAATAAGGATGTAAAATAAAGCAATTAGGGTAACCATAAGACAGCTGAGGACAGTAAAGACATCAAGGTTCATAGCCACCTAGACAAGCATATTGCATGGGAGAACATTAGTGTAGTACTCAGGGTCAGACCCGACAGCCTGCAGTGGGACAAAGTAAATTAAGAGCATTTGCATTGGCCAGAGGCTAGAAGGTGGGTGAACAGCGAGTTTTTGAATTCTCGATGGGAGGCTGAAGTTTTCACCATAAGGGGGAGTGAGTTCCAGAATTTGGGAGCAAAATGGGCAAATGCCTGTTCACCCATTTTTGTCATGCAAGGTCTAGTGGAGAGCATGGGGACAGAGGAAGACCTGAGGGTACAGGTGTGTGAGTCAGGAGTCAGAAGGTTGACAAGATGGACAGGGCAGGGAGGTCTAGACAGGGAGTCAATAAAGCAGCCCAGGGAGTAGGCTCGAATATCCTTAGGTGACAGCCAATTTAAGCCAGCATAAAGAAGACAATGATGGGTAAGACATGGGGCAGTTAAGGCGGATCTACAGATGTTGTTATAGACAGTGTCCCATTTGTGGAGTGTAGCAGAGTTTGCAGCAAAGAGGAGGGGCAGAGCATATTGGAGCTGGGGTAAGAGAATACCTCTGCAACAGAAAGTCTAGCGGAAGGAGTGAGGGAGTGGCGATGCGATAAGCTCTGCCAATTTTAGCATTGACAGCATGGCACACCATATTGACATGTTGAGACAGGTCAAGTGTGGGATCCAAAGTGACCCTAAGGTACTTGAAGGACTCAGTGTTTAAGATGAGGAGCCATCAAGGCATTGAACCCGAGCCTGTTGCAGGGGCAGACAGTTTTAGAGGATCCGAATAGCATAGCACAGGTTTTTCTAGGTTCAGGACTTGGTGGTTGCTAGACAGCCAGGTCTGCAGGAATTGGAAGTCATTAGTGAGAGTGGAGTTGATGGCAGCAACCGATTTTGACCCAGAGTAGAGAACAAGGTCATCTGCGTACATAAGAGTGCAGCTATGCCAGGACATGGTGGGAACATCATTTAGGAAGAGGGAGAAGAGTAGAGGTCCAAGAGTGGATCCCTGGGGAACTCCACAGGAGATGTTTAAGGGGGAGGAAAGGGCCTTGTGAAATGCTACTGCCTGAGTCCGAGTTGGAGCCAACGGTGCAGATGCTTTGCTGGGACTGGACCAAGCATGTTTGCAAGATTGCTAAAGACATGATGGATCAGGTCACTACTGGTTACTGGATAAAACAAACTATTACTACATAGTACCTGTGTGTATGATGCTTTACTTAGTGCCTGTGGAACTACAGTAATACACCAACCTTCCCAGTTATACTGCTCCACAAAAAAGTAGCAGTAAAGAAAAACACTGCTACTAGGAAGGGGAAGAAAAGGGCAACCTATTTAGTCAAACATGGAACCGAGCAAGGAACAGACAGATGACATACAGTTAACTCAGTGAGACAAGCCTGCCCCACTAAATGCAATGGTTTAATTAATAAAACAATAAACAAAAAAGATGCATGTGCACAGCTGTACGTACACACACACACACACACACACACACACACACACACACACACACACACACTCGCAGGGGGATATATTTCACAAGCACAGCTTAATTGTGTACAGTGAGCTATAGAAGTGGGGGGAAGGGAAGAGAAGAGAGTCAGCTGCTGTGTCAGCATGGCTCAGTTGGTAGTACATCCGCCTCTGGACCAGAAGGTCGTGGGTTCTCGTTCCACACTGGGATTGGACTTGTACCTAAAAATCACAGGCATCCGAATGCAGTATTGGGGGTGCTGTACTGCTGGGGTGTGCCATCCTTCAGATTAGACGTTAAACAGAGGTCCCTTCTGCCCATCCTGTTGTTGTCCTGGTGGGGGTCCAGGTGGAAGTAAAAGAACCCAGGACACTCTTCGCAAAGAGTAGGGAATATTCCCAGTGTCCTGGCCAACATTGCCCTTCCCATAAACTGGTTCATGCAATTATCCAGGTTGTGTGTGGGTGATGTGCGATATGGCTGCCACCATACATTCAGTCATTTCACTACCAGTCTAGCATTGCTTGTAAAGCGCTTTGGGATACACTGTGTATGAAAAGTGCTATATAAATGCTGATTCTTCTCCTCCTCCTCCTCCTCCTCCTCATGTGTACAAGGATCTATCCCCAGAACCAGAGAAGACTAACAATACTAATTCAGTGAGTCATGCCTGACTGACTTAGAACTGAAGTTTATTTCAAAATCTGTATGCACACAGCTGTGCACACGTGTGGCCCTGCCTCATGAAAAAATATATTAAGCATGCACATGCAGGGTGAAGCCTCACAAAATCAAATATTATGCACATATACAGCAAATTATAAGCAGCGACCTGCAGGAGGGATAGTTATCAGACACCCTCATCAGTCATGCAGGGAACCAAGCCTGGAACCAGACAAAAGCAAAAAAATAAATAAATAAATAAATAAAATGTGCTCCACCCCAAAAAAAATCACACTGAAGCTATGTCAGACAGCAGCAGAGAAGGGGTGTTAGCAGACAGCCCTCCTAGTCCCTGTAATGGAGTACAGCAATAAGGACAAAATACCTGTCAGAAAGCCAAATATAGCTTTTCTGAAACTGATCAAAAAAAACTATACTGACCCAAAAAAGCACGTGAAGCAAAAATCTCTTTTTTAGCAAGTTTAAGATCTCAAAAGTACTGCAGAGCAGCTCTCAGAAACCATTGTCTCTTGTCGTCTTCTACCAGCTCAGAGTGAGGAAGTCACATGGTGTGTTTGTCTTTGAGCTCAAGAAACAGTTTTTGATTGGCCAACAATCTCACCGAATAGTAGTTCCCGAATAGTGGCTGAATAGTGAACTATTCGGAAAATGCATCCAAATATTCGGGAAGCCTACTATTCATGGTATTCAGAAAATACTATTCGGCCCATGCACAGTCCTAATATTGAGGAGGGGGGATAATGGTGGAGAAAAAAGGGTTTTCAGATCTAGTGGGGAAAATAGAAAAAGAGAGGAGGAATTGTTAGGCTGACTGAGGAGGACAGGGTAACAGAGGAGGACATGTGTAGGCAGCCATTCATAATGACTTGTCCTGCTCAGTTTCCAAAGAGGACAACTGCATGCCTTTGCCAGAAAGCAGCAAAAAGGCTGCTGATAGGGGACCCCAGAAATCAGGCAAAAGGTACTAAAGGGTCAGGCAAGGGCTGCTAGCCTTGAAAGGAGATAAGGCCCCAGGGCAGGATGCAATGCATCTGAGGGTGCTCTGGGAACTGGCATTGGAATTGGCTGAACCCCTGGCAGGCTATTCAATAGCGTAATTCAGATGGATCATTCTGGAGGGTAGTTACACTATATAGCTAGGGACAAGGGGAAACTGGGTTACTACAGTCCTGTCAGTCTTAACTGTTTTCAGTAAAACTGATGTAGACACTCAAAGAGGAGAGTAATAGGCTCCAGGATAGCAAAAAGCATGTGACTGTGGCAGGGAGGTCTTGTCAGACCAACCTGACCGTATTTTGTGACTGGGTAACAAGAGCAGTAGGCAAATGACAAGCAGTAGATTTACTCTGCTTTGAGTTCAGCAAGGCATTTGACTCTGTGCCACACAGAAGGTTGCTGAAGAAGCAAGAGAATCTAGATACATTGAAGGACATAGTTAGGTGGATTGGTAGGTACTTGACTAGGAAAAGATGGCAGGGAGTAGCAGCAACAAGGTTAAATCTGTGGAGAGGGAGGCCACAAGTTTGGTGCCACAAGATTCAGGCCTGGGTCTAGTCCTCCTCAATATGTTAATCAGCAACATAGAAGAAGGAATTCAATTCAAGATGCATCTCTTCACAGATGACACTAAACTATGAGGTAGAGTAGACAGAGAAGAGAGGGTAAGGAAGTTGCAGAGGGACCTACAAAGGTTGGAGAGGTGGACCAAGGTTTGGCAGTTGGAGTTCATGCCAGAAAATGCAAGGAAGTGTACATTGGGATCAATAACCCCAGGACAGAATATTGGATGGAAGGGGTTAATCTGGGCACTGCTACTGAGGAAAGGACCTACGAGTCATCATAAGTGACTCTTTTAAACAATCTAGCCAATCTATCAAGACCCACAAAAAGGCAGCTAGGATATTGGGATGTATTGGGAGGGGATTTCATAGCAAGGGAAAGGAGGTATTACTACCTCTTTATAGAACACTGGTAAGGCAACACCTGGAATACTGTGCCCAGCTCTGGAGCCCTTGAGGAAAGACAGAAACAAGCTGGAGACACTGCAGAGTACAGTAACAACAATGATTCATGGACTGCAGGACAGATTCTACAAGGATCAGCTTAGAGCACTGTACATATACTCACTGGAGGTCAGAATGGAGAGGGGCAATGTGTTAAGAGTCTTCCAGATTCCTGAAAGGAATGAACAAGGTAAACATGGAGGAACTACTCAACAAGAATAGTAAATCTAGAACATGGGGACATGAGTTGAAGCTAGTGGTAGAGAAATTTACGATGGACATGAGGAAGTAACTTTCTTATGGAGTGGTTGAGCAGTGTAAAAGTCACTGGCTGAGGAGGTATGTGCGAAGACCATAAACAGTTTCAAACACAGTTGGGACAAAGTTAAGGGATTTATAGTCACCCAAGCAGCAGTAGCAAGGCATGGAACATGAGAGGGTAGCATGGGTATAAACCCCTTAGACACTAGTGTTGCTGGTAGGATAGGAAATTTTGGGCAGATTGACTGGACCAATGTTTTTTTTCTGCTGTAAACTTCTGTATTTCTGTACTGCCAAAGGACCCTTGCTGCCTGGGTAGTGGCTGACCTCCCAATCTCCTGCACAGGAGAGACCTGTGTCTGCTCCTAATGTTGGACAATCACTGTCACACCACCATGATTTTCCTGCAATGATAGGAGAAGGGGCCCTAAGACAGACTACACATACTGTATGCAACTGAACTGAGCCTTTCCCTCCCACTATACAGCAACTTACTTGGGTGGGATCCACCACACGCGAGTAGGTGTCCTTTTTATCCTAAATGCCATTGTCCTCCCTGATCATGGTCTTGGGTATAGAGTCCTCCTGGGGCACTGAACGCAGATGAGATTTGGTTAGTTTGGTCCTTGCCATGGTACTGTTACTATACAGCCATGTGCACTGCTGCACCCCAATCTTTATAGGCAGAGACCTTCCCAGCAATCCTGCGCACCCCAACAGTGACACCACCCTGGCCCTTAAAGGAGTGTAGCAGCATGAGTGCATCACAGGTCACACTGTGTACATGGCACTGTGCTGTCCAGTGCCATGACTTGTACAGCACTCAGAGGCACCATGTTCCTGAATCCATGATGTGCTTGGGGTACCTGATGAATGTCTTCATGTGCAAGAATAAGCTGCAGCAACACAAGCAACAGTGAGTACAGATTCAAAGTTGACCCCAACAACACTAAGAATTGCAGTACCATGGCCACATCAGCACCTGGTCAATTTGCTGAAAGCAAAAAATGGCACAGGCAAACACCTCATGGCAGGGTCCTGTAATCTGCGTGTAGTCTAAAACCACACTAGATTATATATACCAACTCTGGAACTGCACACGTGTCTATGCCCACACAGTTTTTGACAGCACAAATGAGCTGTCAGAAAATTGACCGATTACTGGCCACATCAGGTTCAACTTGGTTACCATAGGGGAACTCTGCCAACTGTTGGAACCCCACCTGAGAATGTGTCCATAGAGGAGCACTGCCCTAGATGTGCATACATGTGTACTGACTGCACTGGCATAATGCAGTACAGGGTCTTTCAAAGGGTTATGGGAGCCGTGACTATGTGGCACCGGGTGATGGGTGCCCTCCATCATGGTACTGACTATCTGTGCCTACCCAGTATGGATGCTGCAGAGAAGGAGACATGGGAGGCCTTCTACAATTGGTCAGGCTTCCCTAATATCAGTGGTGCTATAGACTGTACCTATGTAGCAGTTATGGCACCATCTCACAATGAGGATATGCATCTTCCAACAGGAAGATGTACCACAGCATGAATATGCAACATAGGAGGGAAGATCAATAATTGTGTGTGCCATGTTCTCAAACTCAGCCCATAACATACATTGTTTAGCAGCCCCACCTTGTCCTACATATGCATGTCATCATGAGGGTTCAAGGCTGGTTAACTGGTGGATACTCAGTGATGTGCAGACATCAGTATTGTACTGTCCCAGTCACACATAACATAAAATGTTTCTCATCCCCCTACGAGTTATAGCAGATAAAGAGGACCTCTCATAACTCCATTCTTGACCATAGCCACCCCAGCACATGTGCACTACAATGGCGCACAGAGGTTCACCGCAGGCATCATAAAAAAAAAAATTTGACATGCTGAATATGTGCTTCTATAGCACTGATCACAGAGGAGGGACCCTCCAGCTGGTACCTGGCAAAGTCTACCAGATATTCACCATATACTGGATGCTGCACAACACTGCACTACAAAAGAGCCAACTGTTAACCGAGGATGCTGACTATGGTGGCAGACCTTGCCATGATTATGACAATGCTGGCCAAGATGATGTGCAAGCCATTTCCATGCAGCCAGAGTGCATTTGCTGTCAGAAGTGACAGGCACAACAGAGTTGTTGGGTCTGTACCTCACATGATGTGTGTGCACATTGTGTATTGTGCCCTGGCAGTATTACAGTAGTCTGTCTCGTGCTGGCCAACATATAGGAATAAACATGGCTGTGCATATTCCTGTTTGTCATATGCCCTTTGTGCCTGCTGCATATGTGTCCTTGTAAGAAGATCTACTGCCAGTTTGACAAAACATTTGTCGAACAACTAGGCAGCGAAATCTGTATGTCGACAGCATTTTGCAGTTGGCAGATGGTTTCCCAGTTTGAAAGTTATTTTCCTTGGGGTGCTTCACCCCCAAACCCCCCCACACAGGGAGTTATGCCCCCTGCACACCTCCCCACTAAATATATCTATATCAACTCTGAGTCACAGCTGATTTGGGAAGGGGGTGCAAATCCCTCAAATATAGTGCCTTGGTCCAGTGACCATCTGTACAGTGACCTGACACTGTAGACACTGTACTGACAATCACTGTAAATGCGTCACTCTCGGCGGTGCATTCCCTTGTGAGCTTGTGCATGGTGTGTGTGTGTGTGTGTGTGTGTGTGTGTGTGTGTGTGTGTGTGTGCATGCTGGCATGTTAGTCTTGCTTTGTTTATGTGCACCATCTCTTGTGGTACTTATCCCCAAGTGTAAACCAGCTCTGTCATGTTGACACTTCACTGTCCACAGCTGCCCCCTCCTGCACCTGTTCTTTCCCCTGTTTCTCCACCTCCTATTGGCTTTCTGCAGCTGTGCCATCCCTGTGCCCATCTGACATGGGAGCATGTGTGGCGCTCGGCATGCAGAGCAGGAAATGTACATGGGGATGTTTCAGGCTGTGTGTACTTGTGTGAGGGCTTTGAGATACCCATCTAGCACCTGCATGAGACACTCAAAGCACCCATCCTTGACTTTCAAGTGGTTGCCCAAGTAGGTGTGTATTCTGGCCACTGCAGCACACAGTAACCAGAGTTCCTGCACTGTGTCCCTGGATGCTTTCAGTCGCTGCTGCTCTATCCCCTGTATTTCTGGATAGTATGCATGTAGGCCATGGTGTCCTGCATGACTGTGTGAGAGCCGATTCCCATAGGGCCCCTGTAAGGGGTCCTTGTCATCATGGTGAATCTGTGCATGCTTTCTGACTGGTATGGCTGGTGCCAGGTGTCCGTACCTGTACACTTGTGTCCACTGTGCTTGTGTTCATGTCATGACTGGGTAATGGTGGTGGGGTGCAGATTGGTTGAGTGGCAATGAACCTGTGCAAGTAGTTGCCAAGGGTGTGGGCACATTGACTGTCATTGCTGCAGCCTTCCATGTTGGATGTCTGTACTGGCATGGGCCCAGCTGTGGTGCCATGCATACCTGTGGACAGTCAGTCATGATGCATAGGACAAATGGACATGAGAGGGGCATACTCTCACCACTGTGTCCCTCCGGTACTGCAGAGGCATCCCCTAGTGACTGTGTTCCTTTCTGGCAGCACATCATTGGTTGCTGTTGAATCTGCCTCCTCTGCCACAGGTCCAGCATCTGTGAGGGTGATGGCATGGCATTAGCAGTGTATGGTCCATCCCTGCAGTACTGCACATATTCTATACTCATCACTGACTGTGTTGATACCATCTGGCTCACCATCAGTAGCCTGATCAGTGAAGGTAGGGGGTACAATGTCCTCGATGAGGGTCAGCTGTGGTGCATTGTCCAGTACACCACTTGTGACCAGCTGTGAACATCACTGCCTGGCAATTTTGAGGTTGCCCAGAGGTTGTACCACTTTTGTTTTACTGCTGCTATTGTTCAGGGTGTGCTGCTGTTTGCATTGATGGACTGCTGTATCTCCTCCCAAAGCAGCTGTTTCTGTGCTGGTTATCCCCTCAGGAAACCAGTGCTATAAGTACACTGTTGTACTTCTGGACCTCCATGGCCACTTTAGCACTTTCCTCTGCCATGCAGTTCAGTGTCCGTGGCTTGTGACTTGCACCATACTCTGGGAGCTGCCCACTGCTTCCTTTCCAGGATCGGGTGCACTGGGGAGGATGTGTTGCACCTGTTTTTGGACCATTCCCAATTCCACTGTCTGCTATTGTGTACATGCCAACAGTATCCACAGTGCACAGGCTTATGCACTGGGCCATCCTGTGTGGCCTACACCTTACGTGGTGGGGTCAAGGGGAAATACTGGTGCAGTTACCTGTTTGTACAGGTACACCCATGTCCCCAGGTGCAGCTCTGTGCACCACTTTCATGTGTTGTTGCACAGTCCACTGCCACTGTGGATACCTACAAGTGTGTGGTACATATACTGTGCACAGCTCTGCGCTTCAGTTAAGCACGTTTTGAGAATATGATGCTGTCCTTTGTGGACTAGACCCCTAAACATTAAGCTAATGCCGAGCTAAAAAAGCTGTTGCTATGGCCAACACTTGTTTATTTTGAATTTTTTAAGTTACCATAGTGTGATCATTATAGCTAGATTTTTTTCCACTGTGCAACTATCAGTTTCTTTATCAAGATTACAGGGGACTAATTCTAAACTATTTCCTCCCCTTGTACAACTTGTAATATACTGTACTAATTTTTTTTTTATCTTGGGTAACAGTTATGAAATCCTACTGTAGATGTTTTTTGGTTTTAAAGTTCAAACAATCATTACCAGGGTATTTGAAATTATCCATTACAACTCTATTGGTTTGTTAGATACCATTGACATTTATATTGCTCTCTTTTATAAGATGTATTTTCCTAGCAGTTGAAATTCTGCCTCCTGTTCTTGTAAGTTTAATGTCCTGTCTTTCACAAAATGGGGTAATTTATTCATGAAAGTCAGAATGACTGGGAAAGGTGCTGACAGCAACCATCTTGTCTCAGTCCCCATGCTTTGTTACAGAGGCAGAAGTATGTCAATTTTACAAAAAATATATTGACAAGGCATTTGGATTTTAGCATAATGCATTGCTAACAGGGTGTCTTGGGGAAGGGGAACACAGTATGTACATTGAGTACTGGTAGTTTTCCTTCGCAAAACTGCTGTGACTGCACTATACTACTCAGTGCAAGACACTCCTCTGCCCTATAATGTCGTCTTCAGGAGCCAGCAGCACAGCTGCTGAACAGCAAAGGCAAGTGCAGCAGGGCTAAAGTAGTGCTCAAAAACAAATCCAAATTATGGAAGGTAGAGTAAACCTTGATCAAAAATAAATGCATACACCCTTTCAGGTCTAGTACTGAATATAATGACTACAAGATGCAACTAGTTGGACCACCGTGAAAGGAGCTCATCTGCTATTTGTTTGCAATCTGGAGGTATAAGGCTAAGCCCAAAACTAATGAGATGCCCCTACTTAGGGTAACTTGAATCCATAATGTTTCTCCGCTATAGCTTTTCTTAAAATTTTCAGTGATGTTCAAACAATCTGTTCCATCCTTAAAATACAGCACAACATTTACAACCTCTATTTATCTTTTTGAAACAATGTACAGCCTTCTGTTTTTTTTTTTCAATTCATCACCTTTTTCCTAACAAGTCTCAGGGCCTGATTTTCAGAGGGGTTGCAGCCATCGCAACGAACTTGCGGCCAAGAGTACATCACAAGTGGTAACTTGCAGCAAACCTGTGCCACAGTGCAATTTTTGAAATAGCATGCCGCAACCTGTCTGTTGCAAGTCTCTTGCAGTGATGCAGCACAGTTCTGCCGGCTCCCCCTGGCATATCTTTGTGCCCATGGTGGAGACAGTTTATGGGGCTTGCATCACTGCTTTAGCACAAGCAGCTGTAAACTGAGTGCACTGTCACAACCTGCATCCAGAATTGTAAACTAGGGTGCAAGTTGCATCACACCCTTGGATGCAGGTGCAGCAAACTTTGTGGTGATGCAGGGTCAATTGCAAGCCCTGCATCCCCTTTTGAAAATCGGACCAGTCATTCCAACAGCACAGTCTACTATTGAGTACGACCACATATAGTTCTGCTTTATTATTGCTGTTTATGTTTCTTGCATGGAAGTTATGGATTTGTCTATTCACATCCGATTCTTCTTGAGCAGGAATTATTTGTTTACTTATTTCCCAAAGTTTGATGTATAAGCATTTCTGATTGCATTTTTTAGGTTTTGCATAAATAAATTTTTCCAAGATTTGGTACTGCTTTAATAATTGGACAGTGTAGGTCAGAGATTGTTTCATTGTACAAGTTTAATAATTTTCTGCGAAACTGGGATGGGATTGGAAGGGATTGTATCTTGGCGATAATGGCCTTATTAGTTGAACAGTGGCCTTAATTAAACCATGGAACATAGATACATCGACACTGTTGGCAGATAAGGGCATATGGCCCACCCTATCTGCCCATTTGAGCTTGTAAGTTCTGTCTGTTTTTCTAGAAGTCTGTTGCCCCATACCCCTGACCTCCAGAATTCCCTTATGTCTATCCCATGCATTCTTAAATCCTGTGATTGTTTCAGCCCCCACCACTTCCTCTAGCAGGGTGTTCCACTTGTCCACCACCCTTTCTGTAAAGAAGGTTTTCCTCATTTCCTCTGAATTATGCTCCTTCCAACTTCATTCCATGCCCTCTAGTCCTGGAACATCTTTTTCACTGGAAAATACTGTATTCCTGGACCCTGTTCCTCCCTGTAAGGTACTTCTATGTGTCTATCATATCTCCCTCCTCTCCTTCAGGGAGTACATGTTCAAGTCCTTCAGCCTGTCCTCATAGGACTTGTGATGCTATCCCTGTACCATCTTTGTTGCCCTCCTCTGAAACTTCTCTACCCTGTCTATGTCCTTACGTAGGTAAGGTCTCCAGAACTGTACACTGTACTCCAGGTGGGGCCTCATTAGGGTCTTGTATAGTGAAATTATGACTCCCTTTTCCTGCTGGTGATGCCCCTGCCTATGCATCTCAGCATCCTATTTGCTTTACCTGCTGCCTTGTTGCACTGTTTCCCTACCTTGATGTCATCAGAGATAACCCCAAGGTCCCGTTCCTGCTTGGTGCATGCTATATCTTCACCCTCCAACTGATACAGTATGTTGTTCCGGGGGTTTCTGTGCTCCATATGCATTATCTTGTACTTCTTTGCATTGAATTTCAGTTGCCAAACCCTTGACCATTCTTCAAGCTTCTGCAGGTCCCTCCTCATTCAGTCTTCACCCTCTGGTGTGTCCACTCTGTTACAGAGCTTCGTGTCATCAGAGAACAGGGAAATTCTGCCTTCCAGGTTCTGCGCAATGTCACTGATGAAGATGTTGAATCGGACCGATCCCAGCACTGATCACTCTTCCCTCTGTGGAGCGACAGCCATTTACAACCACCCTCTGTGTCCTGCTGCTTGGCCAATTACCCACCAACTGCACTACTGTCCTGCCCACTCCCATATTCCCCAGTTTGTTTAATAGCCTTCTATGTGGCATAGTGCCAAAGGCCTTGCTGAAGTCCAGATAGGCCATGTCCACTGCCCTCCCCTGATCGACCTCCCTAGTCACCCAGTCTAAAAATTCAATGAGGTTTGTCTGGCATGACCTCTCCCCTGTGAAACCATGCTGCCTTGGGACCTGTAGTCCATTAGCAATCAGATGTTCCACTAATCTCTCCTTTAGTAGTGCTTCCATGATCTTCCCCACTACCTAGGTCAGGCTGACTGGTCTGTAGTTCCCCGTTTCCTCTTTGTTCCCTTTAGTAGTCCTTAATAAGCTTAAAAAGTAACTCAATATTACACCCATTGACTTCAAGGAGGTGTACCTATGCACTGTTCCTGGATACATGTCATTATGTTGCTGCAATGGGGGGTCCCAAGGGTAATCACTTTCTAGAAGTAACGTTTTGTAGTGGAGCATACTAATTTTCCAGAATACTTCATGAAACAAAAATGAGGGGTGGTTGCTCAGATTCTGGAATTAATCTTTTCAACATCAAAGGTTTGTTTAATTCAAAAAGTCTTTATTTTCTCGTCATCGATTGTAGCTAACCCCAACGTTTCGCCAAGTAGGCTTCTTGGGGGGCTACAAGCAAAAATAAATATGGTTTTCACAATATTATATTCACATTATTCATACATGTATAAAGCTGTTTATGCATCCAAGAGTACTGAAAGAACTAAGCAACCAAATTGCAGCAGCCCTGACATACATTTTTCAGGCTTCTCTAGATAGAGGGGAGGTAGTAGACTGGAAAAAGGCTGCTGTAATTCCCTCATTTAAAAAGGAAACATGATCTGACCCATCCAGCTATAGACCAGTAAGCCTGAACTCTATTCCATCAAAAATATTAGAGGGCATACTAAAGGATAAGATATTAGATACCTTAAATCAAAATAATTTAATGGACAGCACAAAACCTGGTTTTGTCAAAGGTAGATCCTGCCAAACAAACATGTTGAAATTTTACGACAGTGGTAAGGGGGCATGGTAAGGGGGCGTGACAACAGGAGGGCGATATATGTGGCCTACCTGGATTTTCAAAAGCTTTTGACAAGCTACCACATGCAGGCTATTGTTAACCATGTGCTACATAGGTATCCCATATCCTATAATATGCTTTGTGCAGGGCTGGCTAAGTAACAGAAACCAAAGAGTTTGTATAAAGGGAATTATTCTACATGGACAGAGGTAATAAGTGGCATCCCCCAGGGTTCAGTATTAGGGCCTTGCCTTTTCAACTTATATATATGTCTACATTACAGTATGATACAGCGGATGTTTGGCTATGTAAATTTCCAGATGATTGCAGGTTAGGAGCTACAGTAAATCATTACACCACCAGCTCCGCACTACAATCAGCACTAAATCATGTTTCAGGATGGACAAACAATGTTGCTTTATCATTAAACTCAGATAAATGTGCCATTATGCACTTAGGGAGAAATAGTGCAGAGCTGGAATATGTGTTGGATTACAAACTATTAAGAACTACACTACAGGAAAGATTTGGGGATTATGGTTTCAAAGGACATGAAATTTACATCACATTGTAGGCACATATTACAGAAGGGGAACATCATCTTAAGCTGCATTTTTGGGCATATTAACGCAAGAAGCAGGGAGGTTATCTTGCCTCTTTACAGGCATTTGGTGAGGCCTATATTGGAGTATGGAACCCAGGTTTGGCCTCCCTATAAAAAGGAGATGTGGCCATGTTGGAAAGGATCCAAAAGGGGGCCACAAGAGGAATAGCAAACATAAGACAAATCATACCAAGAAAGACTGGACAATTAAATCCGTTTTCCCTGGAGTACAGGAGAAAAAGGGGAGATATGTGTCTGGTGCACAAGGCATGGACAAACAATGACTTATGGGCCAACCTGGGCCTAGAAACAACTAATAAAGTATATAGCACTGGATCCCACCCATTACAGTTAAAAGCAAGACAAACAACGCTTTTGAGATCAAGAAACTGGTTTAGCCAGAGGGTGGTATATGATTGGAACAGATTGCCCACTTAGTTGGTGGCCAGTAGCACCACACACTCCTTTAAACATAAACTGGACAAATTGTTAATTGATATCCATGGCGAGCATAATGGACACAAGTCTTCAGGCTCGGTATAATTCTTATGACTCCTATGATCCTATGATCGATATTTTTCTTTACCACTGCTGTTTAAGTTCTACACCTTTGTATGATAATTCCTTCAAGAGAATTTATAATCTTACATATAAAATGTAAGACACATACATGTATAACATAAGCTTTCAATGTACTTTTGTCAGCCTCCTGTTTTCAGAATAGTATATCAAATACTGCATGTCAGTTTAATGGGCCCATAAGCTCTCTCTGGTCTGCTCCATCTGTGAACGCTTTCCTTCATTTCTATGGACCACCTTTAAAATGGGAACATATAAACATTTGCCTGTTAAACTTAAACATTGTCTACTTAGTTTCATTCTATGTTCATAAGTAAAATGCCTTATAGCTTCTTTTCAGATTTCAATGTTTTCTAGTTCAGTCACATATTCTCTAGTTTTCAGTCTATGGAACATTTAGTGGCTTAAATATTGATTTTTGCCAGCAAACATTCATCATTTGTTTTACATCAGCTTCATCCCTTATATATCTACATTTAAATGTAGTTGTCCATTTCTGGTTCTTTTCTGAAAGGATGAGAGTAAAGCTTCTTACTCTTTCTCTGCCTGAATCTTTAAACTGGCATAGCTCACTTGAAAATTGTTCTTAGTACTCTTTCAATCTTTTTTGTCTGCATCTCCCTTACATCACATGTTTCATTATGTCCTTCATAATTTTTTATATTTTTAGCTGCGCATTCCTTAGTCTGGGATGCTATAAACTATTTCACATGCTTATTCTGCTTGTAAACTGTTGTGTCCATCTGTGCCTTTAAACTTTGATACCGCTCCTGAAAATTTTCTTAGCAGTGTTTTTTAACTTCTGTGCATGTCTTTCTTGTATCCTGTACTTCACTGTGTCTTAAACAAGGTTAATCTGCACATTCCTGCATTAAAGACGCTTTAGACAGTTTAAACATGCTTTTTCTAATATTAAACTGGAACTAGCAGAGCATTTATTTATTTATTGAATTTTGATGACCGGGTAGGCCCACTGGGCCCCGGAGGTCCTTTTTTCAGGGGTGACCCGGAAGTTGCAGGAAAAAAACAAGGTAAAACAGTTAGTACAGATACAGCTTTGGCATGCGACGTTCTAACATGTATGTATAGCAATGATATATTACAAAGCAGGTTACCTTGATTATTGAGGTGTACAATATAGGAGATCCTGAGATTAAATGGAGTCACAATTACTCTCTTAGAAAAAAAAATCTTGGGTGGAGAGACAACTGAGAGGGTTAGTGCTGCCAGCTCAGGTGGTAGTGATGTAAGTGCTCAGGCCAGTGTGGGTAATGTGGAGGTGTCAGGTAACGTAGCATTGGCATCAACTGGTAGCAAGCATATGAGCCTTGAGTCTTGTTCAGAAACACATTAATGATGTAGCTTCCCGAACCTCCGGAGGAAGGTTGCTCCAGAGGGAAGGGGCAGCGTGGGAAAAGGACATGTCCCCTGCCTTGGTCCTTACCCTAGGGACCTCTAGGAGAGTTTGGTCTGAGGTCCGTAGGTTGCTGCAGATTTTACTTAGCAGTCATGAGCTCAGCGAGGCTTGGGGGAAGTGTGGAGCTAATGAGCTTATGTGCTAGACAGAGCACTGGGTACCTGAGGCGAGCTTCGAATGACAGCCAGCTGAGTAGTGTCAATGAATCACAATGGTGGCTCCTAGAGTGGGACAGAGTAGCGAAATGAACCACCTTATTGTACAAAATCTGTAACTTGCTGAACTCCAGCTTGGCCACTCCCTGCAGTACTGGGGCAGAATAGGTGATTGTTGGGAGTAAGAGACACAAGGCAATGGCAGTCTTTGCTTCAGGGATCAGCTGATCCTTAAGCTGATAGAGTGTACCAAGTTTGCCATGGATAACTTTTGTGACTTTATCAACATGTTGCTTTTGGGTGAAACCTTGGTCAAGGGTAAGGCCAAGGTATTTTGTGGAGGCAACCACTTCAAGTTTGTTACCTGCCCTGGAAGTAAGTTGAAGGAGTTGTGTTCTGTCTAGGCCAAGGGATCTGGGTCCGAACATAGCCTTAGTTTTGGTAGTATTAAGGACCATTTTATTCTCCATGATCCAGTCCTCCGTAATGAGAATGTCCTCTTGGAGGGATGGACCAAGGTCATCCAGGTTGTCAGAGGCTCTGTAAACCACAGCGTCATCAGCGTACTGGATGACATTACTGCTCCCACAATGGTTGTGCAGCTCGTTTATAAACAAGAACAGGAGGGGACCGAGTATAGACCCTTGTGGAACCCCCCTCCTTAAGGGGCAGTGGATCAGAAATTTTGTCCTTCCACTTTACCCTCTGTGTGCGCCCAGTAAGGTAGCTTTCAAACCATCTGAGGGCATGAGTGTGTCCAGGCCTATGTAGCACAATTTTTGAAGTAAGAGTCTGTGGTCCACCAAGTTGAAGGCCTTGGAAATGTCGATGAAAACCACACCTGTATTGGACCCTGAGTCAAGTTCCCCAAGTACATTTGCTGAGAACTTAGTGCAGTGTCAGTCCCATGTTTGGCTCTGAAACCATGTTGCGCTGGGGAAAGAAGCAGGTGTGCCTCTAAGTACTCACGGAGTTGGGTATATAACAGTTTCTCCTGAATTTGTGCAAGGATACAAAGCAAGATCGGCCTGTAGTTGCCAATCGGTTCTGCAGGCCCACCCTTGTGAATAGGGACAACATGAGCCTGCTTCCACACCTCTGGGACAGACCCTTCTAGTAGGGACCTGTTTATGAGCCAGGTAAGAGGCCTTGTGAGTGCTGGGGCACCATCCTTGAGTAGTCTAGCTTGGATGCCATGAGGCCACCTGAACCTTTTGTTTTCAAGGACTTTAGAATGGAGAAGACGTCATTCACCTAAGCTAACCTCAGGTGAAACAATGGGCTGTCTAGGTTAGGAGGTTCTAGTATGAGGGACTCATTTTTGGTCACTGGGCTCCCAGCCTTGTAATCATCAAGGTTTGTGAAATGGCTATTGAGGGCCTCAGCAATGAGTGTCCCATCGTTCAGTAACTGCCCATTAGCCACTATAGGGCCTGGGGCTGTCTGTTTCCCTTTATCAGCTCATTGATGTGGGACCAGAATTTATTTATTTATTTAGTTTTTGTTGACCAGGTAAATGCACTAGACAATTCCTGCCTATTTTCAGGCACGACCCGGGGGAGGGGGATGCAGATGAATGGCAACTGACCTTGAACCAGATTAAGCTGTTGGTGGTATTTTTAGTGAATGAGGGAAATTTGGCCAGGATACCGGGGAAATTCCCCTACTCTTTTCAATAAGTGCCATGGGATCTTTAACATCCACCTGAACTACCACCAATCCAGGCAGATGGGACCTTGGTTTAACGTCTCATCCGAAAGACGGCACCTCAGAAGTGCGGTACCCCTCTCATGCTGCACTACAGTGTCAGTACTGGGATATTAACCCAAGTGCCAGATGTGGGAACTGAACCCACAGCTCTCTGATCTCCCAGCCTCAGAGGCGAGTGTGCTACCTACTGAGCCACTGACACTAACTATGGGTTGCCTAAGTTAGTTTTATGTAGGTGATTGACATATGCCTTTTTTGCTAGCTTAACAGCATGTTTACTTTGGTTTCTAAGAGCTCTGTAGTTTACAAGGTCAGCTTCAGAGCGTAGAGCTCTTGAACTTTTTCCAGGCTTTATCGCGGTGGATCATCAGGGCCTTTAAGGAGGGAGTGATCCACTTTTAGCAATTGCCTTTTACATGATGGGTCTTCATCTGGGCAGAGAGATCTGCAGCCCTTGTTAGGGATTTCAGGAAGAAGGCGACTGCCCCTTCCAAGGTAGGGAGGCATAGTAGTGGACTCCAGTCCATATCACCGAGAAAATTATATTGCTCAGGTGAGAATTTAGAGTAGTCCCTTGTAGTGAGTATTCTAGGTTGAATCCTATCCACCCTATTCTTCCAGACACAGAAGATGGGCAAGTGGTTGCTCAGAGCATTGGCCATGGTGCCTGCTAATTGAATATCCTTTGAGATTGACACCAGGGCCCAGTCGATGGTTGAGTGTCTTCCCGTTCTATGATTCATTCTGGTGGGTTGAGTGGTAATCTGGGCAAGATTTGTCTCATGCAGTAGGCCATCAATAGAGGATTTAGCCTCTTGGGCCCAGTTAAGGTTAAAACCCCCCAGTAGGAGAAGTTCAGATGCAACCTCAGAGGCTAGGTCTTTCGTGAGTGTCTCCAGAGACTGGAGAGCATTAGTAGGGGGCTATATACACACCCTATGGTAAGGTGCTTGACACCGCCTAGGTTGAGTCGTATGAAGATCAGTTCAACTACAGGTAATGTGCTATGCAGCATGTTGACGTGGGTGGAGATAAGGGTGTCCTTCACGAGATAAGTACCCCACCCCCACCCCTTTTCGGTATTCCGCCTTTCCTGTAGTGGATATATCCTGCAGCAGCTACTTCGTGATTGGGGACATGGGGTTTTAGCCAGGTCTCCAAAACTGCTAGCACGTCTGGTTTATATAGGGCAAGCCACACTTGGACTTCATGCATCTTAGGCTGAAGACTACATATATTCATATGAGCTAGCCGCATCCCCTTTGATGATAGCCAGGTCTGGTCTTGTGAGGAGGAGATTGAGATATTAGCAAATTTGGGGCCCAGGTTCTGTTGGATATCACCTGCAAGTAGCAGTAGAGCTGTGAGCAGGAGACAGAGGGTAAGGGTAAGAGACAGGAGCCTCATTTTGCTAGGTATACTCCTGGTATGGAGAAGGGACCTGTAGCAAATCCCATTTCTTGTGAATTCATAGGCAACTAGCAGGGAGATAGTGCATGCTGGGGATGGAGAGTAGTAGTGACTAGCTGGGTGTGCAGCAGGTCCATGAGGACCTTGGGTGTTAGGGTCAAGTTGGCAGGTGAGCCAGTCCACCCAGAGTACAGATAGAATATAGATGGTAGCGAGGAGGAGACCCCTGTTTGGTCTGCAGGATCTCAGCTTGCTAGCCCATATTGACCACTGGCTGGGCATCCTTACATCAGGGTGCAGACAGAGTACTCATGCCTTTGACTGTCAAAATGATAGATTAGGTCTTATGCAGCTTAGGACAGGCAAAGTGCAGTTGGAGAGGACAGAGTGCAATTCAGTACAATATTGGTTCAGCACTCAAGTAATAATATAATTACACAAAATTAACTGCCTACCGTTTATTTTCCATAAAATATTGTTTCAGCATTCGAGTAATAGGATTAACTTCCAGCCTATTATTCTAACATTAGTGGCCAGCAAAGGCAGACCACACTGTGCCTGTGTTAACACTTGTCATTAGATCACATTAGGGATATACTGCTGCATGCATTTCTTTAATCAGGCTAGTATCAGATCAGAGCAACAATAATTGTGAATAGGTCGGATAACTGTCTGATTAATAGCCTAACAGGCAAGTTCAAAGCAAGGGGTAAGAGTTACACCCTAGCGAGCCAAAATGTACCAACTCTTGTGGCCTTGATTGGTGGTTAACTGACAGTGGGGAGGAGCAGGCTTAGGTGAATGATTCAGGGGAAAAACTCCTCCTAGAGTAATGGCCCCAGCCCTCTCTATTGGCTATTTAGCAGCAGTGGGACAACTGCATATTTAATGGGAGGAGGGAATGGGGTGGGTGGGCAGGAAATTTTGTAAATTCACAGCCTACTCCCCAGAAATTTAAGTCGGGAGCCCAGACTGGCACAAAGTCCTTAAATAAAGTCCAGTAGAGCCCCGTGGAGCTCTGGTTTTTAGCAGCTTTGCACAAAAGTACTGTAGAAAAACTGTAGCTTTGTGCACTTTCACCCTCCTCCAGCTCCGATGAGCTGATAGTGCAGCCCGAGTCCCACAAAAACAGCCCTTCCTTTTATAGCTCAGTGGGGCTAGCAGCGCAAAGAGGACTTTGGCGCCCTTTTGAGAATTTGAAAATTTAAACTTGCTCCCCAGAGATTCAAGTCGGGAGCCTCGTAAATTCACAGCCTACTCCCCAGAAATTCAAGTTGGGAGCCCTCACTGGCACAAAATCCTTAAAGTAAATTCAAGTTGGGAGCCCCAACTGGCACAAAGTTCTTAAAGTCTGGTAGAGCCCCAAGCAGTTCCAGTTTCTAGCAGCTTTGCACAAAAGTTGAAAAACTGCAGTTTTGTGCAGTTTCGTCCTCCTCCAGCTCCGGTGAGCTGATAGCGCACAACTGTATAGTGAGTCTGAGCACAAGAGAGGTCCCAGAAGACTGGAGAAGGGCTCATGTGATCCAGCTCCACAAGAGTGGTAGCAAGGAGGAGGCAGGGAACTACAGACCAATCAGTCTTTCCTCAGTAGTGGGCAAGATTATGGAGACACTCCTTAAGGAAAGGCTAGTGCAACATCTGGAATCCATAGGAGCACAGGATCCAAGACAGCATGGGTTTACAAAAGGAAGGTCCTGTCAAACCAATCTCAGATTTCTTTGACTGGGTAACCAGAGTGGTGGACCAAGGGAGAGCAGTTGATGTCACCTACCTTGACTTCAGCAAAGCTTTTGATACTGTTCCACATAGAAGGTTGATTAATAAGTAGGGTAGGCTCAGGGGGTCAGACGTTGGTCGACAGGATGGCAAACTGGTTGAGGGGCAGTAAACAGAGAGTGGTGGTAAACAGTATATAGTCAGAAGAGATGCAAGTCACAAGTGGGGTACCTCAGAGATCAGTCCTGGGGCCAGTCCTCTTCAATATCTTCATCAGTGACATTGCAGATGGACTGGAGTATCAAATTTGTTTGCAGATGACACCAAGATCTGCAACAGAATAGATGTTCCAGATGGGGTGGGCAGAATGTGAAGAGATCTGGATAAACTAGCAAAATGGTTGGAAGATTGGCAACTGGGGTTTAACGCAAAGTGCAAGATCATGCACATAGGGAAGAGAAACCCTGAAACCACCTATAGGCTGGGAGGGGAGTTGCTGGCAGTCACAAGGGAAGAAAGACTTGGGCGTCATCATCACCAATGACCTGAAATCATCCAAGCAGACCACTAAAGCAGTAAGTAAGGCTAGAGGGATGTTGGGGTGTATTAGTAGGGGTATCACAAGTCGGAAGAAGAGGTAGTAATGCCTCTTTACAAGATGCTGGTTAGGCCCCATCTGGAGTATTGTGTACGCAGTACTGGAGACCACATCTTCACAAGAACATTAACCAAATTGAGGCAGTCCAGAGAATGGCAACCAAAATGATGCAGGGACTGCATCAGAAAACATATGAGGACAGATTAACTGAGCTCAAAATGTATAACTTAGAGCAAAGGAGGGAGGGAGGTGATATGATTGAAGCATTCAAACACCTTAAGGGCATTAACAAGGTGAAAGTCTAACATGTTTCAATATAAGAAAAACAGCAGGACAGGAGGGCACAGAATGAGATTAGAGGTAGGCCGATTAAGGGGGAATGTGATGATGTTTTATTTCACCGAAAGGGTGGTGGATGCATGGAATGGCCTACCTCAGGAAGTGGTGGATATGAATACAGTGCAAGGCTTCAAACAGGCATAGGATAGGCATAAGGGAGCAATACAGATGAGTATGACTAGATAGGCCATTGACAGAGCAAAGGTCTATGGCACATTCATACGGTAGAAAAAGAAATGGGCAGACTGGAAAAGCCTTGCGGTCCTCATCTGTCGTTAACTTTTATGTTTATGTTTCATGCTGCACCACAGAGTCTGCTCGTTGCCATTTGTTTATTGGTCTGAAAAGCCCTTTTTATGTTGCTTGCATGCATGTGCAAGAAACATAGTGCCATCATCCAAGTTTTCAAAGGTGTGGCACCCCGTCTTCTAATTCAGTCAGTGAGTTTGCAGGCATGGCCGCAGTTCTCCAATGACTGCTGCAGCTGTCTGACAGCAGTCGAAAATGCAGTGGCATACAGTTGAAAGGGAGAGCTCCGCCTCAGTGAGCAGAGCACTCCCCACCCCCACAAACACACAGGCAAGCACGCATATTGCATGCTGATGTGCTCCCTCCCCCCCACGTACACACTGTATGGCCAACGGGGTGCCCAATCCCCCGTCGGCTCCACATCTCTCCCGCCTCCCACAAAAGCTGTCCAGGTACCATGCTGGGAGATGTTATAGCTGACGGGGGTGCCCAATCCCCAGTTGGCTCCACAGCTGCACGTCCCCCCAAAAAACCTTTCCAGGTGCCATGCTGGGAGCCCACCCCAGCGTGGCAAATCTTGTTATAATCTTCTTATAGCCGACGGGGGTGCCCAATCCCCCCGTCAGCTCCAGCCCTCCCAAACAGCCTTTCCTGCCATGCTGGGAGCCCACCCCAGCATGGCAAATGTCTCGCGTTGTCTGAATTAAAAAAATAAACTTGTAAATAAAAATTAACTCCCTCGCAGTCTCCCTGACCCCACCCGCACCCACCCACTGCACACCCTGCCTCCCCACACCCTCCCTCTCCCCATACTTACCTCCATAGTTCGGCGTGATGATCACCGGTGGACCGGGAACACGTCTGCACTCTTCAAAGCTGACCGCGAACTGAGGAAATGCCAGTAAGCTGTATAATGGAATAAATAGTTTTTTTTCAACTTTGTTGCATATCTCAGGCATTTTTGGGAATTGTGGGCCCAGATTTTCAACATGGGGTTTTTGGGACCCTTCCTCATGAATTCTTTCTCTGCCATGGCGTTAATCAGGCCCGATGCGTGATTTCGCCATCACTGTGCGAAATCACCTTTTGGGACCAATTAATGAAATGACAGTGCCAGTGTTCATAAGGTGGCCTCTCAAAAAGCCTATGTTGAAAATTTGGTGAAAAAATTCCTAAAAATGACTGTTTTACAAGCGTGCGTAGTGCAGTTCCTATGCAAGCTCATAAGTTTACGAATTTTCAATATTTTCACTCCAGATTTTCAACATTGCCATTTCACCACACCTCCTTATGAGCAGTACAGCTGTCATTTTTCACATCTTGCCCAAAACGTGTTTCCGACCATGTTGCACACAATGGCGCAGTCGGTGTGTGAAATCAATGTATGGGACACATTAAGAAAATCACAGTGACACTGTTCATGAGCAGAGGTCTTAAAATGGCTATGTTGAAAATTTGGTGAAAAAAATCCTAAAAATGACTGTTTTACAAGCATGCGTTGCGCAGTTCCTACGCACGCTCGTACGTTTGCGAATTTTCAATATTTGCACTCCAATGACTTCCAAATACCTAAACAGCACATACAAGCAAGCAACATTCGGCATTGACAAATGCTTGCTATACTTATCTTTCAAAGGTACCATATTGGACATTTCGGTAACATTTAAAAGGAGTTTAGTGTTTATATTACTTTCAAGATGCCTTCTTTCTCTTGCTTTACACTCACAGTTGTACCAGATAGGCAGAACAAAGCAGCTCACTTGGTCCTCCTCTTGTACTCATATTAAGCCATGTGATGTTGTGACATCGCATGTTGCCATGGCAACATTGTTGTAAACACAGCAGTGGCTTTTCTATGGGTACTTGGCTGCTCTGTTGACTGCATAAATAGATGCTTCATCAGATGGAATCTCTAAAATTGAAATGACATAACTTTTGGTTCTTTGTGTTTGGAATCTATGTTTTATAAATGTTCTATTGTTCTGTTACAGAACACATTTCTCTTTAGCATGGGAAAGTTAGATTTTAACCGTATATTTTTGCTCATGCTTGGTATTGATTTTTAAATTGTTTGTTTTTCTATTTAACTGTGAACATGTTTTGCATTATTCATTACAGTTCTCAATTCTTTTTAACATCGCTATTAGCATTTGGACAGTTGCAGAGGGCAAGTATTTGACCTCCGATTTCCAATCCGCTTCTAAAATGTAAATAGTGTTTAATTGCACATGTTCACCTTCCTTCCCTTTGTTTAAATTGCATTATGCAGTTATCAATTACCAGCAGGCTTGCTTGGTAATGATTTTACATTGTCTATTTTTGCCTTTTAACTGTGAACAAGTCTTGCATTATTCATTGCAGCACTTAGATCTTTTTAACATCTCTTAGCATTTAGGCAGTTTTGTAGGTCAATTATTAGACATCCCATTTCTAATCTGCTTCTAAAGCTTAAATAGTGTTCACATTCCTTTTGTTCAATGTTGCATTATACAGTTAATTACTAGCAGGCTTGCCAGTTTGTCTCTTCATTCAAGCCCCAGTTCTCTGAATGAGCCTCAAGTTCATATATCCATCGCATCTCATGTTTTTCCACTATTTTATTGTAGTCTCCCCTCTTGTGGGAGCAAGTACCTGTTCCAGACCCCAAAACCGGATCTGTACTGCTGTGTGTCCTCTTTCCATGTAATGAATTAGCAGTGATGATTTTTCATCTCCAAGTCTGATCTTACTTTCATGTTCTGAAATATGGGTCGTCAGCTCTCTCAATGCGTTGCCTACATATAAGCAATCTCAGGGGCATTGTATAATATATACAATCCCTGTCATGTTGCAAGTTATGTAGAATTTTATGTTGTATTCTATTCCAGTATGTGGATGCTTGAAGCTTTCTTTGGCCTGTGTCCACACATCAGCCACGCAGAACCATGCCATTTTTTAAGGGTCCCAGCAATAGCTGCTCTCCTTTCAATGGAAGTGTTGATAGGTATTTGGCATGTACCCGTTTTTCCAATATTGCTGGTGCTCTTTTTTAATATCACAAAGGGTTTCTGTTCAAAAATCTGGCAAGTAGTGGGATTGTCTTGCTGGACTTTTCAATAATCTAACAGAACCTCATTAGTGGCATGCTGTATGTGTCATGCTGTGTGCTGAAGTTCACTTTCCTTACTGTGGTTTCTGTGGAGTTTTTTTTTTGTATGTCAGGGTCTTTTCCCTGTGTATATATTTAATTTTCTCAGCTGCCGCCATTAGGGTGGTATTTTTGTAGCTTCCTCATTTGAATCTCCCTAGTATTGTGATCTGTTCTTCCTGGAAATCTACCTGCTAGCTGTAATTCTTTTTAGTCCTAACTAGTTGTGAGTACAGTGTGCTTTCTATCAGTTTCTGGGGGTGGAAGCTGTGGGCATGTAGTGTTGTGTTTCTATCGGTACATTTTCTGTACAATTTCATCTCCAACTTCGATCCTATCTTTTTATGTTACTATCTAGGAAGTCTATCTCACTGTTACTTATGTTGACAGTAAATTTTAAGTTTGGATCCCTGGTGTTAAAGTACTGTTCACACTCCTCTAGAGTGGTCTCATTTCCCTGCCAGATAAGTACATCATCTATGAAACATTTCCAAAATGCAATATTTTCATAAAATCTGTTTCCTTCTTTCTTAGTTAGAATGTATTTATTTTCAAAGTCATTCATGTATGCATTTGTGTGCCCTGCGGCCATGCTGCTGCCCACTGCAGTTCCCTTTCTTTGTGCATAATACTCCTCATCAAGTCTGAAGTAGTTGTTGTACAAGATAATTCTGGCCATATCTTTTAACAATTGTGTTTTCTGTTTGGCTCCTAGTGGCCTTTTGTCCAGTACTCTTCCCAAGGCAATTAGTCCTTTATTATGAGGTACAGATGTGCAGAGCTCTTTCACATCAGTTATCATTAATGTGGCATTTGGTGTCTTGTTTCGTTTATTTCTTGTAATAGATGTAGTATACGAGAAGTGTTCTTGATATATGTGGGTATATTCTCCATCAGATGCTGTAGGTGGTAGTCTACGTATTTTGATAAGGGTTTCAAGACTGAGACAATTCCTGTTGCTATAGGCCACCCTGGTGGTTTATTCACATCTTCATGAATTTTGGGGAGGGCATACAAAACAGGGGTCCGAGGGAATTTGAATGTTAGCATTTCTACCTCCCACTCTTTTAGCCAATCAATAGCTGTCATTTCTTCTAGGATTTCATGGCTTTTGCTCTATATACGGGGTAGTGGGTCTGATACAAGTAGAAATGAACTATACAAAAGTAACAGATCATGGCACATGGTTAAATACTGTTCTATGTTTTGCATGGCTATTGCCCCTCCTTTGTCAGTGGGATTAATAACTATTGACATGTTTTTCTAAACCATTCAATGCCAGCTTGTTTTTTTTTATTATATTAGGCCTAGTGGTTCTTGAATCTGTCATGAATGCTTCTTTAAGTTTTTTTCCACAGTGCCAATATAGGTTTCAACTGCGTTATTGGTCCCAATCAATGGCATGTAGGAAGGTTTGATGCCTAATGTGGATCTCAGTAATGTTTTCTCTTTGTTTTGTGGTTCTGTGTTTGCAAATTATGCTTGCAAATGTAGATATCTAAAAGCAGCTTTGCAGATCAACCTCTATTTGAAACATATCTGTTTGTTTTGAGATAGAAAATGAAAGCCCCAAAGACAGGATTTCATGTTCATCAACAGTAAGGTTTCTGTTACTTAGGTTAAAAATTACGGCCAGCTCCTGCGCCCCCCCCCCCCAGAATTGTCTCCTCTGCCCTCTCACTTCTCCTGTCTGTCCTGTCATTCCTCCTGTCTCTTCTGTTTCTTATATCATAAGTGTCTGATGGACCCAGTCCTGAGTCTTATGTTCCTGATGCTGTCCCTGTAATTATTTGGAATGTCTGCTCCTCTCTCCCATCTATAAAAAGGTTTTCTGGTCTGGTAATGTTTATACAAGCTTCTTGAATAGCTACCCAAGCTATCTGAGCCTGAATCTGCCTGGGGACCTCTTTTGTATTTCTTGTATGTATTGGCCCTGTTCCTATAGTCTGAAGGTGGACAAAGCAATGGGGCCTGATGGGATTCACCCAAGAATTCTAAAAGAACTACGGGTAGAATTAGTGACACCACTGACTACTCTTTTTAACAAATCATGGGAGGATGGTGTAGTACTGGTGGACTGGAGGAGGGTAGACGTGATTCCACTTCACAAAAGTGGGAGCAAGACAGAGGCAGGAAACTGCAGACCTGTTAGTTTGACCTCAGTGGTAGGGAAAATTATGGAATCATTTCTAAAGGAAAGAATTGTTGATTTCCTAGAGGCCAGTGGGCACAGGACCCAAGGCAGTATGGATTCACAGCAGGAAGGACATGTCAGATGAATCTAATAGATTTCTTTGACTGGGTGACCAATGTGGTGGACCAGGGAGGGGCACTGGACATGGCCTACCTAGACTTTAGCAAGTCATTTGGCAGTTCCACACAAAAGATTAATATACAAGTTAACCAGCCTTGGAGTGGACCCAAGGTGGTAGCATGGGTTAAAAATTGGCTGAATAACAGGATATAGAGGGTAATAATAAACAGAGTTTACTCTGAAGAAAGGGGTGTTACTAGTGGGGTACTGCAGGGTTCAGTACTGGGAACAGTCCTCTAATGTCTTTAAAAGTGACATTGCAGAGGGACTGGAAGGAAAAGTATGTCTCTTTGCAGATGACACAAAGATCTGCAACAGGGTTGATACAGAAGGTGGGGTGGAGAGGATGCAAAGGGACTTGGCAAGGTTGGGAGAATGGTCAAACATATAGCAGCTTAGATTCAATGCAAAGAAGTGCAAAATAATTCACCTGGGAAACAAAAATCCAGGGGAAGAGTACACAATGGGGGGTGAGATAATCAATATGGAAAGGGACCTGGAGGTAGTCATATCAGATGACCTTAAGGTGGGCAAGCAATGTGAGAAGGCAGTAAGGAGGGCTGGTGGGATACTGGGATGCATAGGGAGAGGAGTCACCAGTAGAACATAGGAAGTTGTTATCCCTCTGTACAGACAGTTGGTGAGACCACATCTGGAGTTCTGCATCCAATTCTGGAGACATTTCTGCAAGGACATAGACAGGATGGAGGCTGTCTAGAAGAGGGCAACTAAAATGGTGCAGGGTCTGCACCAGAAGGCATACCAAGAGAGACTAAAGAAGCTCAATATGTATACACTTAAGGAGAGGAGGGACAGTGGGGACATGATAGAAACTTTCAAGTACATCAAGGGAATCAACAGAGTCCAAGATGGTAGCATCTTTCAGAAAAAGATGTGCAAGAACAAGGGGTACAATTTGAAGATAGAGGGAGGATGGCTCAAAGGTAATTTGAGGAAGCATTTTTTCATGGAGAAGGTTGTGGATACATGGAACAGCCTTCCTGAGGAGGAAGTGGGCTCAAAAACAGTGGGGGAATTCAAGAATACATGGGACAGAAATAAGGCAATTCTAGTGTGGGGGTAGGAGGAAGTTGGGTGTTGGTTAATTAGGATCTGCAGCATATGCATTAGGTAGGGAAATGGGCAGACTAGGTGGGCCAAGCAGTCCTTATCTGCCATCAAATTCTGTGTTTCTATGTAGTCTGATGTGTCACGCTGGAATTTTTAAATTTTGGTTTCTTTTACAGATTTATCATGTTCCGACAGCTTTGTTTTTACTTCTTCTAGCCACTGGTTAAATTCCTCCAGTTTTAAGTGTATTTTGAGGGAGTCTTCCTGGGATTGCATCTCTTCTGCAAACTGGATCCTTGATTTGATGACCACTTCTATCAGAGCGTACATAAAATCTACACTGCAATGGGTTCTAATCCTGTCCCATTTCTTGTTTAATACCTCATCATTAATTCCCAAATTGGGTTCTACAGCTACTCTCAAACCACGGGAATTTTTTTTATATTCAAAGTATTTGGCCAGCGTCAGCATATGCCACTCTAGCTTAAGGTCCTTAGATTTTAAATTTTGTAATTTTTTGGTTCACTATCTTGGAATTATCTGCTTCAGTGACAGTGATGTCTCTGTCCCCTTTCATAATGCTAAACAGATGTTCTCTCTCTCTCTCTCTCTCTCTCTCTCTCTCTCATTGTAAATGTGCAAAAAGGGAAGACACTTTCTGCATGTCCTCCTATGTCAGAGAATACTTCATATCTAAACTAGTCAGTTAAGTATGCAGAATGTTTTATATTTTGAAATTGTAAGTTCTATAATAGTTTCACTTTTTTCTTTGTAGTCAAGATAGTGGCTACATCAGTTTTACTATATACGGTATGCAGTGTAGAAAATTCCTCAGTAGTTTCAGTTAGTAGTCCATGATGCTATTGTACCTGTAAAAAAATGTTTTAAGTGAATGTCCTTTAGTGAGAAATAACTCCGGCTGCCAACAAGTTCATTCATTGCTGAAATGGGGTTCCCAAGGGTAATAATCACTTTCTAGTAGTAACATTTTGTGGTGGGGTATACCAATTTTCCGGAATACTTCATGAAAGAAAAAAATGAGGAGTGAACGCTCTGATTCTGGAATGAATCTTTTCAACATGAAAGGTTTCTTTAAATCAAATAGTCATTTTCCTGCTTTTCAGCAATTGTAGCTAGCCCCAACCTTTCACCAAGTACGCTTCTTCAGAGGGCTACAGGCAAAAATAAATATGATTTTAACGATTTATATGTTCATATTTTTCACACATTTATAAAGACGTGTATTGCCTTGATATCTTTTATCACTGCCATTTAATTTCTACACCTTTATATGCAAATTATGCTACATCTATGTTGGCCCAATAAAAGGTAACAAAAAGAACAAAGTGCTTTAGCTTTTTGACCAAGTCCTTCGTCAGACATGTAATGACAGTTATTTAGAAAAACCAATACTTTTAACACCCAGATCATGCAGAAAAAAAACATTGGTTTAAAATACTCATTTAAAAAAACAGAAGATGATGTCAGAGGAGCTTAACAGTACCATGTCACCTTTAGCTGAGAGAGTCTAAGGGTCAGAGGTGCTTCATGCAGAAGACATCTCAGCTTCACAGAAAATCATTAAACTTGTATTGTGAGATAATCACTGACCTACACTATCTAAATATGTAAGTAGTACATAAATCTAGGAATCCTCTAAAAAAAACTTTAAAAGTTTCACTCCCCTCCTATTAAGATATGAGCCATTGTGTGTGCATACTGTAGGTCTTATCTTCCTCAAAACCTATCCTGATTTTTGATAAAGGCTTTCTTTTTTGGCCCATGCTCACATCCACCTATTCAATGCTATAATTGCCTGTTGCCTAGCCATGGAATGCTTAGGTACCAGCAAGATTTTATAGATCAGTACATTATTCTCTGCTCCATTTAGCTATGTTCCTATTGGAATGAAGTTAGACTTAATGTCATTGTCAGGCCACTTTTCTATAAAATGTGTTCTTGTGTGGAGCACAAGGATTCGTTCCAGACTTTTCAAGTATGTTTTCCATCCTTTGTCATATATGCTGTAACCTAGCACCTAGGAATGAACTGTCTGACTATGATTTCTTTATCTACAGTACAAACATAGGTATTCATGGGTATGGGTGTGGGCAGGACAGTAGTGTGGTGGGTAGGTAACTGGCTGGGTGGCAGGACACAGAGGGTGGTGGTAAATGGCTGTCACTCCACAGAGGGAAGAGTGACCAGTGGGGTACCACAGGGATCAGTGCTGGGACCGGTCCTATTCAACATCTTCATCAGTGACATTGCGCAGGATCTAGAAGGCAGAATTTCACTGTTCGCTGATGACACAAAGCTCTGTAACAGAGTAGACACACCAGAGGGTGTAGACAGAATGAGAAGCGACTCTGCAGAAACTTGAAGAATGGTCAAGGGTTTGGCAGTTGAAATTCAATGCAAAGAAGTGCAAGATAATGCATATGGAGGCACAAAACCCTGGCACAATATATCAGTTGGGGGTGAGGATATAGCATGCACCAAGCAGGAAAGGAATCTTGGGGTTGTCATCTCTGATGACCTCAAGGTGAGGGAAACAGTGTGACAAGGCAGCAGGTAAAGTAAATAGGATGCTGGGATGTATAGGCAGGGCACCACCAGCAGGAAAAGGAGGTCATAATTCCGCTATACAAGACACTAGTGAGGCCCCACCTGGAGTACAGTGTACAGTTCTGGAGACCATACCTATGTAAGGACATAGACAGGGTAGAGAAGGTTCAGAGGAGGGCAACAAAGATGGCATGGATTGCATCACAAGTCCTATGAAGACAGGTTGAAGGAACTGAACATGTACTCCCTGGAGGAGGAGGGAGAGAGAGGATATGATAGAGACATACAAGTATCTTACAGGGAGGAACAGGGTGCAGGAAAACACTATTTTTAGCGAAAAAGATGTTCCAGGACTAGAGGGCATGGGATGAAGTTGGAGGAGGACGATTCAGAGGAAACATGAGAAAGAATTTCTTCACAGAATGGGTGGTGGACAAGTGAACACCCTGCCAGAGGAAGTGGTGGGGGCTGAAACAATCACGGGATTTAAGAATGCATGGGATAGACATAAAGGAATTCTAGAGGTCAGGGGTAAGGGGAAACAGACTTCTAGGAAAACATACTGAACTTACAAGCTCAAATGGGCAGACTGGGTGGGCCATAGGCCCTTATCTGCTGACACTGTCTATGTATCTATGTATCTATGTATTCATGTATTTTATTAAGGAATCACCTATCTTTTATGATTGTACCTTTGAGCAATGTATATCTTCCCCCTATCGGTCACAGTAGCAGGGCTTACAACTACCTTACCTATACTATGGTTTTCTCTGTGGCATCAAAGGATATTTATCTGTCGTCATGCATCTCTCCTTCTTCCCCATTTATGCTTTCCAGAATTACAAATCTGTTTTCTTTTGTTATCTAGTTAATAAGATAGTGTTCTGTCCCTTTACTCATTTTTGCAACCTTTTCTTGATTTCCATTGTTGTCTATTATCTATCTTTAGCCAACTCCTCCTCTACCTTCAATTGTTTTTTTTCCTGGATTTCAATTATTGTGGATCCTAAATCAACTACTACTTTGTTTAGTATTGTGTCATTGAACTTTTCAGGGTCTCTAATTTCTTGTAGCCTCTCAGCTCATTCAGTGTAGCCATTTCGTCCTCTAATTTACTTATGCATAAACAGCATGCATGTATAAATGTTATGATTTTCTCTCCTTTGTTAATAACAAGTAACCTACAGTTTGTACACAAGATTCCTGACCTTCCATTTGCTAGGATGATTTCTTGTCTCTTTCCTTTCACAGCTCATGTGTTCACTTGGCAAATGTGCAGTTATGAGGTGCAATAAACTTACAGGGTTCATGTGTGTGTTATGATGTGTTAGATTCTTTGGCCTTCTGGCCACCCCTGGCTGACATTAGAAGACACTGCCTCTGCCAGTGTTGCCACTGCCTGGTGTTCATCAATGCTCACACGAGTATTCAATTTATGGACAGCCCACTCTAAGAACCTGAAGTGAAGTCTGCTCAACTGCTGGTTTGGCAAAGATTCCTGACATCAATCAAGTTTTAAAAACACTAACTGATGTTTAGACAAAATGTGGATTGCTTTTTCTTGTACACCTAAGAGCCCCAAATCAGTTTCTGTGCAGTTCCCTTACTATAGGAATCATGTTGACCCATAGTTAATCAGGACCTGCACCATTCCCACAGCCTTAGGGGTCCATTATTTATTTGAAAATTGGTAACCAGGAAAGGTACACAGAGCTGAGGCTTGCAGGGGCATTAAATGAATACTTCTGCTTTGTGTTCACAAAGGAGAAAGGGGGACCAATACTCCAAGGGAGGGATGGAGTGGATAGTGGGGGAAGGGGGGTGACTGAAGTAGGGATTACAGAGGACAGGGTTCTAGAAGGGTTAAGGGCACCAAGGGTGGACAAGGCACTGGGACCAGACAGCATTCACCCTAGGTTACTCAGGGAGCTAGCAGAGATCCTGGCAGGACCACTGGCTGACCTGTTCAATATGTCCCTGAACACAGAATGCGTACCATAAGACTGGAGAAATGCCCATGTGGTTCCCATTCACAAAAGTGGCCCTAGGGATGAACCAGGCAACTACAGACCAGTGAACCTCACAACAATTGTGGGGAAGCTCATGGAGACAATCCTAAAGGAGAGGCTAGTGACCTTTTTAAGGACAATGTTCTCCACGATGGCCAAAAACATGTGTTTGTCTTGGGCAGATCCTGCCAGACATATCTAATTGAGTATTATGACTGGGTGACCAGGGAGCTGGACAGAGGCCAGTAGTGGATGTCCTGTATTTGGACTTCAGCAAGGCCTTTGATTCCGTACTGCATGATAGACTTGGGGGGGTGGGATGGAATACATAGGGGTGGGAATGAAGATGACCAGATGGATCATCAACTGACTGAATGGAAGGCAGCAGAGTGTGGTGGGGGGGAACCCTCATCACCAAAGGAAATGATGAGATGGGTGCAACAGAGATTGGTACTGGGACCAGTGCTGTTTGGGATATACTTAGCTGATATCTCACATGGGATCTGGAGTAGGATCCATCTGTTCACTGATACAAAGATGGGAGCTGTGATAGATGACATTGAAGAATGGAAGGGGCTGCAGGAAGACCTGAACGAACTACAGGAGTGGGCTGAAATGTGGCCGCTGCGGGGGTTCAATGCCAACAAGTGCAAGGTACTGCATTTTGGAGCTAGGAACCAAGGGAGGAGCTATCAGTTTGGAGGGTGCAGCTGGAAAGCACTGAGGAGGAAAAGAATCTGGAGGTGCTTATAATGGGCAGCATGAACAATTCAGCTCAGTGCCAGAAGGTGGCAGCAAAAGTCAACAGGATGCTGTGGTGTATAGCAAGGGGAATCTCCTTCAGAAATAGGGAGGTGATCCTTCCATTCTACTGATCTCTGGTCAGGCCGCACTTGAAGTGTTGCATGCAGTACTGGCACCCATTCTTGAAGAAGGACATCAAATTGTTGGAAGGGGTGCAAAGTAGGGTGATCAAGATGATCCAGGGATTGGAGGGGAAAGTCCTACAGGGATAGATTGGGCGAGCTGAACATATACTTCCTGTAGAAGAGGAGAGATGGGGAGATGTGATTGAAACCTTTAAATACCTTAAGGGGATAAATAAGGCTAATACAGAAGGGATTTTCCAGCTTAGAAGAAGGAGGGGTATAAAAGTGCATCAGCTGAGACTGGAGGGGGGAAGAATCAAGAGGGAACTCACAAGACATTTTTTCACTGAACAGGTGGTGGACAGGTGGAATGCTCTGCCCGAGGTGGTATCCTGTAGAATGTTGGGTGGCTTTAAGATGGGTTGGGACAGGGTGGGAGGGGTTGTGATGAAGAGGGGTGGGGAGGGTGGGGCAGCTACAAGTTAAGGGGCAGCTGCACAATCGAGCAGACTCTATAGACTGTAAGGCTCGCTTCTGCTGACATTTTCATATGTTCGTATTATATATGTCCATATCTAGATTATAGATCACAGATATGGACTCCCTTCCTCAATAAGGATATTATGCTAGTAGAAGCACCCCAGTGTAGGTTTACCAAACTTATTCAGGGCCAGAGGTATAAGACCTATGACAACAGACTAGAAAGCATGGGACTATCATTAAAAGATAGGTGTACAAGAGGCGAGTTATTACTACTTTATAATATCATCCATGACAAACATCTGTTCAGTGAGCTTGAAAAAAGAATTTAAGAAAACCTTATATACTCTAGGAGGGTATCAATACCAGCTTGCTGAGAATAGATCAAATAGGGATATTAGGAAGCATGCTTTTATTCCAAGAACTGTTAATCTATGTAACAAATTGCCAGAGGAAGTGGTATTGTGTAGCAGTTCAGCAAGTTTCGAAAACAGCTGCATGATTACATCATGCATGGCTGTTTACCCAGCCACAACCACTGAGAAGTGGGAGGTAATATCTCATGAGCCTCTGGCTGTCTATTTGCCCCAGACCAGACTATAAACCCCAGTAGTCTTTTCCACTCAGGGCCTCAAAGAGCCTTCAGATTTTGAGAAACAACTTTATTTCTTCTTTTATTTCTTCTTGAGTGCAGAAGTGAAGGCTAGTTAGGAAGCAAAGCTATGCTTTCTACAGAAAGTTTCATTATTTTCTTATTGGCATTAAGAAGTGCAGGATTCCATTGAAGTGTAGTAATTTTATAACCAGAGGGGCTGAAATACAATTGAAATTGCTTGATTTCTGTGCTAGACACATAGGATTTGGAAGGATATTTGTGCAATATTTTAGAAGTGTCCAGCTGGCTGAGCAGTGAGTTCATTTCTAATCCCTGGACTCAGTAGAGTGGTTTGTGTAGGAACAGTGGTCTAGTAAATTGTGGTGTTGGTTGACTTACTAAAAAGGGCAATACTCACCAGGGTGGTGGAGCAGCGGTGTATTGGATTGTTTCTAACAGTCACCAGTGCTTGTGCGCCACCCACCAACCCTCCTCACCCCGCCCACCCCAGGCATGGCATTTCCTTTATAGCCAAGGTTCTGACATCACTTCCTCAACAGGTCTTGGAGCAGAACTATCATATTCTTAATTACCCAGCACAGTGCATAAAGGGTAAGTACACACACAAAAAATTTTTTTTTATAAATTACTCATTGTATAGTATAAGGAAGAAGAACATGTGAGAAGTGGTGCAATGCACTGGCTGTGGGGCAGCAATTTTCTGGGAGACATTCTGGAACCTGCGTTGCTGCCCTATTTGCAGGCAACTGTCAGTTCTGAGGGAGGAGGTTGCCCACCTCCAGGCTGAACTGGCAAGGACTAAGGAGGCCTCCCCCACCCAAAGAGCACCAGTTCCACAACCACTGCCTCAGAGGTTGCCATGTGTGAAGAGCAGATGGACCACAGTAGGTTCTGGGAGGGTGAGGGTGGTGGAACAGAGGCATAGCCCCCAAGTTGTATCTATATGCAAATCATAAGTCAGTCTGGCAAATCAAGGTTCCTCTATGATGACACCCTCATTGGAGACCAAGGAGAATGCTGGGGACATCCACAAGGGAGGCCCACAAAAGAGTGGCAAGGGACACCACAGGGGAAAGAAACAGCTTCTGATAGGGGACTCAGTTGTTAGGGGTGTAGACCTGGGTAAGGGAGAGGAGATGGAATTAAGGTGCCTGCCTGGTGCCATGGCTTGGAGACACAGGAAGCAAATCCTCAGGATTGCAGAAGCAGCATCACAAGAGAGGAAACTAGACATCATTGCCACCTCAGTACAAATGACCTAGCTAGGCGTGAGATCAGTGCAGTGCAGAATGAATTTGTGGAGTTGGAGAGGGGCCTCAGACAGGTAGCAAGCACGGTAACCTTCTCAGAGGTGCTGCCAGTCTATGGCAGGAGTGAGGCTAGGGTACTGCACACCATGCAGTTTAATGAATGGTTGCAAAAGTGGTACAGAGCACAGGGCTTTGGCTTCATTGGGGACTGGGGGTCCACCTGAGAGATGAAGGTCTATACTGGCATGATGGTCTGCATCAGTCCAGGAAGGGAAACATGCTCCTAGGTGACAGGTTTAAAGGCTTCCTTGGCAAGCTTTTAAACTAGACAAGGGGGGAGGTGCTGATAGGAAACAGGAAAGTTCAAGCCTCCCCCCACAAAACATGGCAGGTGGTAGGGTAAACATTGAGGTACAGAACTTGACAGAGGGCAGGACAGGGGTAAATGGAAAAATGGACAAGGGCATAAGAGCTGGGATAAGGTACAAAGGGATAAAGCCAACATTAAATGGAGGGCAATGAGTACCAAAGCCCATAGTCTTGGAAACAAGCTTCCAGAGCTAGTAGCCCTGATGGAAGAGGAACACTTGGATATTGTGGCAGTCACAGAAACATGGTACATGGAGAACCATGACTGGGATGTCAACATACCAGGGTACACAATCTACAGAAGGGACAGGGAGGGTAAAACAGAGGTGGAGTAGCTCTCACATAAGGGAAGGATCAAAGCTACAGAAATAAAAAGTAAAGGGGAGGACAAGAGGAACTATGGTCACCTTGGAGACAGAGAATGGCATCACAATCCACACAGGGGTTGTATACAGATCCCGCCTCAAGGAGGAAATGGACAAGAAATGATAGAGAGCATTCTCAAAATGGCTGAAAAAGGGAGATACTGTTGATGGGGACCTGAATATGCCAGATGTTAACTGGGCACATGGACTACAGCCACATCCAAGAGCAGGGTCATTCTCGATGCCCTACAGGGGCATGCCTTAGACAGCTAGTGGTGGAACCCACTCAGGAGGGAGCAATATTAGACCTGGTACTCTCAAATGGAGAAAGGATCACAAATTTAGAAGTCAGTAGACATCTGGAGACAAGCAACCACTGCATAGTGTGCTTCATTAAACACAACAATGGAGACAAGCCATACAAAGACAAGGATACTGGACTTTAGAATGGCTGACTTTGTATAATGGTGAATACCTGAGGAATGTATTAGCAAGTGGCCAGAAAGGAGGGGTGGAAGAACAATGGAGAAAAATCAAACCTGCCATCATGGAGGCAACAAGCCTTTGTGTGAAACAAATAAAGAAAACAAAGTGGAATAAAAAAACACTATGGTTCTCAAAAGAGTTGTCAGGGAAGGTTAAGGAGAAAAAGGCTGCATTCAAAAAGTGTAAGGAATCACAGACGGAGCACAACAGGGAACTGTATCAATTAAAGCAGAAAGAAGTGGGGAAGGCAGTCAGAAATGCAAAGGCCCAAACCGAGGAAAAGATAGCCAACTCAGTTAAGAAGAGGGATAAAACCTTTTATTGGTGCGTTAGGGAGCATCGAAAGGTTAAGGGAGGTATAGCGAAGATTAATAAAGAAGTGGGGAGGTGGGCAGAGGGAGACAGTGAAAAGGCAGAGATACTGAATGAATACTTTTGCTCAGTATTCACAAAAGAAGAAGAGGAGGAGGAGTTACCTAAACCAAACAGTAGAAGCACTCTGGGTAGGGGGGTTGACACCAGTCCATTTACAGAAGAGAGAGTCCTGAAAGAACTCCTAAAACTCAAGGTGGACAAAGCAATGGGGCCTGATGGGATTCATCCTAGAATCCTAAGAGAGCTAAGGGAGGACCTAGTGACACCACTGACCACACTTTAACAAATCATGGGAGGATGGGGTGGTACCTGAGGACTGGAGGAGGGCTGATGTGATTCCTCTTCACAAAAGTGGGAGCAAGGCAGAAGCAAGAAACTACAGACCTGTTAGTTTGACCTCAGTGGTGGGGAAAATGATGGAATCACTTCTGAAAGAATTGTTCAGTACCTAGAGGCCAGCGGGGCACAGGACCCAAAGCAGCATGGATTCACAGCAGGAAGGTCATGTCAGATGAATCTAATCAATATCTTTGACTGGGTGACCAAAGTAATAGACCAGGGAGGGGCTGTGGTTATGGCCTACCTAGACTTTAGCAAGGCATTTGACACAGTCCCCCACAAAAGATTAAGAATCAAGTTAGCCAGCCTGGGAGTGGGTCCCAGGGTGGTAGCCTGGGTAGCAAACTGGCTGCACAACAGGACACAGAAGGTAATAGTGAATGGAACACATTCTGAAGAAAGGGGGGTTACTAGTGAAGTACCTCAGGCTCAGTACTGGGTCCAGTCCTCTAATGTCTTCATAGGTGACATTGCAGAGGGTCTGGAAGAAAAGGTATGACTTTTTTTTTTTATAATTCAAAATTTATTCACCACGTTTTCCACATTACAGGAGGCAGTAATGAGCACTTCGACATAGGATTCATAACACAAATCATACTGCCCCCAACCCTTCCTCCCCTCCCCGGCACAGCAGTTCATTCTAACACTGTTATCACCCACTAACTACCTATACCAAAAATAATAAAAGTGGTAACCTCGGCTACACACTACTTCATAGCCACCGTAATTAAAGTATGAAGGGGATTCCAGATATTCTTATACCTATGTAGTCTGTTTTGAAGGCTAGCAATAGCCTTCTCTGTACGTATATTTGCTAAGATCTCATGGAGCCACTCCTGATATGTTGGGCCAGTCCTTTCCTTCCAACACCTGAGAATGACTTTTTTAACTGAGAGCGCCACCATAGATATGTGAAATCTCCAGATTTTAACCTTTATGGAGGAGAGATCCCCCAACAGGCAAATATCCAGTGTAAAATAGTCTTGTAGACCCAGTAAAGGATCCAGATTGTTTTTTATATGCTCCCATAATGATGCTATCTGGGGGCACGACCAGAAAAAATGGAAAAGTGATCCTGTATCCTGGGAACACTTATTACACCTATTGGTATCAAGAAGGCCCCATTTCACCAGTTTAGTTGGGGTATAGTACAAATTATGCAGGATATGAAACTGCATGAGATGTAATCTATCTTGGGATACGTATTTATGACAGTACATCCAAAGGACGGACCATTTAAAAGTATAATGGGGAAAAAATGAAACCCAGAAGTTGGTGGGGCCACCACCGTGTCCAAACCTCCATCGGAAAAAGCCTTGATAAATATTAGAAATCAAACCAGAAGAGACTAGAAAAGCGGAAAGTTCAGATATCAATGCAAAGGTCGGTGGACAGGGTGGGGTGGCCCCAAAGACCGTGGTTAACAAGTGTCTCAGTTGAAACACTTTAAAAGTCTGAGACTCCGGTATTTTGAACTTGTGTATGAACTGAGAAAATGAAAGCCACTTACCAACTTCATCCAGAAATGAAGATACTATCCCCTCTCCTAAGTGAGGGAACCATGAACAGGAAATTTTCTGTTTGTTTATAGTGAAAGCCGGGGAATTCCAAATAGATTGAGAGAGATCATTACTTTGATTGTAACTCAGGAAAGAGCACAATTGCGAATGTACTCTTAGTGAGGTCATGATAGTCTGACATTTATTAATATCTTGCATCTGAGAAATTTTTAGATAGAGTATAGTCAGGGGGTCCATGTTCATAGACTGGAAAAAATCCAATTTAATCTTAAGCCAAACCGGGTTCATGTTATCTGGACCCGGACTTACCCATCTCAGGTATTTAGCCAAATGACTAGCCCAGTAGTAGATGGGCAAGTAAGGAATCGGCAACCCCCATTCTTAGGTGCAGCTAATTTGTGGTATGCCAGCCTGAGGTCTTATTCGACCAAATAAACTTGGTAAAGAGTTTATGTGTTTTCTGAAACCAACTTAGGAAGACGAATGAATTAAGATGCGACAAAGGATAAAATAAACAGGGAAACACATTCATCTTAATAATATTAATACGACTCCATAAAGATAATGGGAGTTTATCCCATCTCTCTAAATCTTGAGTGATCCCCTGCAGAAGGGGGTCCAGGTTTTCCTTAAACCACAAGGAGGGATTACGTGTTACTTTTATGCCTAAATATTTAATAGCCCGGGGTGACCAGCATAGTCCCAGAGAAATAATGTCGGTCTTAAAGACTTTATGGTTAAGAGGGGAAAAGGATGTCTTATTAGGATTTAACTGCTGATGCTGTTTTTGAAGCCTATCGTGCACTGCGTAACAACTGCAAAAGAGAAGTTTGTCTTGCCAAAAGTACCTACTATAGGAACCCACTAAAAACATCCTCTACAAATCCTCGCAGGTACTGGTCCCAAATTAAGGACATTCTCTGCAATGACAAGCAACAAATTCCAACTGACATGAATATTCAAGGTGTTCATTGCACCAACCCGGACACCATAGCCAATGCCTTCAATGCCCCTTTATCTTGCCTCCTGTTGTTACTCTAACTAGACCACAACCTGTCTGTCCCTCTTCTCCTCCCCGCCTCCCACCCCCTTTGTTCTGGCTCCAACCTCATGCCTTGAAGTTCACAAGCTACTTAACTCCCTTCCGCACGTGGGGTCAAGGGCCTGAGGGCATCCATCCTTGCATATTTAAGCAGTTTGCACCTTGGCTGACCAGACCTATCACCTGGCTTTTTAACCTCTCAATTCATACGTCCACTGTCCCATCCACCTGGAAAATTGCCAGAACTATCCCTATACACAAAAAGGGTGATGTCAAACTCATGTCCAATTACTGCCCTGTATCTCTCCTGCTCACTCTCAGCAAGCTTCTTGAAATAAATAGTCCACCGCCAGCTTGCTGCTCACCTTGACAAGTTTAATCTTCAAACCCTGTGCCAACATGGTTTCAGGCCCTGTCACAGTACCACCTCGGCACTGACTCAACATACAAATGACATCAAAAATGACATGGACCATGGCCTGCTCACTGGGGCCGTCTTTATTTACTTGTCCAAAGCCTTTGACATGGTACATCACCCTCTTATGCTAAAGAAGCTCCAATCCATTGGAGCAGCTGACCAAGCCCTCTCCTGGTTCCATAGCTATCTTGACAATCGGACTCAGGTGGTAGCATTTTGCAAGGCCCTTTCCTCCCCCCAAACATCTCCCGTGGAGTTCCTCAGGGATCCACTCTCAGACCTCTACTCTTCTCCCTCTTCCTAAATGATATTTCCTCTATGTCCCGGCATGGCTGCACTCTTTTGGACGCAGATGACCTTGTTCTCTACTCTGGGTCAAAATCGGTTGTTGACATCAACTCCACTCTCACTAATGACTTCCAAGTCCTGCAGATCTGGCTCTCTAACAATCATCAAGTCCTGAACCAAGAAAAAACTTGCGCTATGCTATTCAGATCCTCTAAAAAACTGTCTGCCCCTGCAAACAGGCTTCAGGTTCACTGCCTAGATGGCTCCCTCATCTCAAACACTGAGTCCTTCAGTACCTTGGGGTCACTTTGGATCCCACACTAGACCTGTCTCAACATGTCAGCAAGGTGTGCTGTGCTGTCAATGCTAAAATTGGTGGCGCTTATCATGTGTGCCACTCCCTCACCCCTTCTGCTAGACTTTTTGTTGCGACAGGTATTCTTCTACCCCAGCTCCAATATGCTCTGCCCCTCCTCTTTGCTGCAAACTCTTCTACACTACACAAATGGGACACTGTCTACAACAACATCTGTAGATTCACCTTAAAAGCCCCATGCCTTACCCATCATTGCCTCCTTTACGCTGGTTTAAATTGGTTGTCACCCAAGGATCTTCGGGCTTACTCCCTGGGCTGCTTTATAGACTCCCTGTCTAGACCTCCCTGTCCTGCCTATCTTGCCAACCTCCTGACTCCTGCCACACACACCCGTACCCTCAGGTCTTCCTGTGTCCCCACGCTGTCCACTAGATCTTACGTGACCAAAATGGGTGAACAGGCATTTGCCCATTTTGCTCCCAAATTCTGGAACTCACTCTCCCTTAAGGTGAAAACTTCAGCCTCCCATCAGGAATTTAAAAACTCGCTATTCTCCCACCTCCTAGCCTCTGGCCAATGCAAATGCTCTTAATATACTGCGTCCCTCTGCAGGCCATCAGGTCTGACCCCTGGATAGTATACTAAATGTTTTCCTAATGCAATATGCTTGACTAGGTGGCTATCAACCTTGATGTTATTAATGTTCTCTGCTGTCTTATGGTTACCCTAATTGTTTTATTTTGCATTCTTACATTTTATGCCTAATATGTACCCTTACGTAACTAATTACTTTGCTTTCTAATTGTACACCCAGTTTGATCTATGTACATCTGTATTATGTCTTATGTACTTCTGTATATTGTAACCAATGTCCTGGACTCTCCTGGGTCGTACCTGAAAATAGGCAGGACTGCTGCCTAGCGCACTTACCCGGTTACCAAAAGCTAATAAATAAATAACTTGTAATTCAAGAAACTACTAAATCTATCAACCTCCCTTAGCATATTCGGGATAGATATTAACGGATTAGCCAAATGTAGGAGAAGGTCATCAGTGTACGCTGTTACTTTCACTTCCTCATTCCTAATGGGAATACCTTGTATCCCTTCATTATTGAGAATATGTTGAATAAGGGGTTCCAGGTAAAGACTGAAAAGTAATGGAGAGAGAGGGCATCCCTGCCTCATTCCTGACCACAGTGTAAAAGACCTGGAGAAGCTCCCATTCCCTGAAATCCTTGCTGTAGGAGACCAGTAAATTGCCCTGATCCAATATATGAACATGGATGGGAATCCAAATGCCTTGAGGGCTTGAAATAGAAAAGTCCAGTTAACCCAATCAAATGCCTTCTCGGCGTCCAGGGAGACCAACCCTGCAGGACATATGGCATCCCTGAACTCCAAGAAGATGTGGGAGAGAGTACGCAGGTGATCTGAAGATGCATGTCCTCTCATAAATCCCACTTGAGACATACTCAAGATCCGGAAGAACCAGGGTTAGTCTATCTGCCATTATCTTCGAGAGAATTTTTCCATCTTGATTCAGCAAAGATATTGGCCTATAGCTCTGAACCATTTCTGGGTCTGTCCAATTTAGGTAACAAAACTATCAATGCCTCAAAACAGAGTGCATCTGCCATCTTTCCAGACAAAATATGCAAATAGAGCCGATGCAACATGGGAAGTAGTTGCTCCGTGAAAACTTTATAAAATAAGGCCGAAAACCCATCTGGACCCGGGACTTTACCCATAGGCAAGTTCTTTATAACAGTTGCTATCTCTTCCTGTGATAAAGGGGAAGATATACATTTCTTTTGAGAGTCAGATAGTAACGGAAGATGAGCTTCCTTAAGATACTCATCCAGTTTTCGAATGAGTGGAAGACTATCCATGTCCCTATATAATTGGTCGTAAAAGGTAGCAAATTCCTGGACTATCTCTGAGGGGGATACCTTCAGAGTCCCATCAGACTGAGACCTTATTGGGGGTGTAAATCTTGCTGATTCTTGTTTTAAAGGTAGATCCAACAGGCGCCCTGCTTATTCTCCTTGATCTGTAAAACTGGCCTTTGTACAAATTATTGCCAAATCAGCCTTTTCTCTTAACATTCCCAGATATTTATCTTTATATATTAATAACTTCTGTGACTCCTCTTGAGAAATTTTATCTGGGTGTATACTTTCTAATACCCATATCTGAGACAATAAGAAGAGTAACTCCGTTTCCTGTGCCCTCTTCCTCCTTGTAGCTAGACTAATTAAAATGCCCCTTGTATAAGCCTTAAAGGCTCCCCATAAAATATCCAGTCTTGCACTATCTAGTGGGTTGGTGGAAAAAAAAGACTATCTGCTCTTTCACCACACTTCTATACTTTTCATCTTTTAGTAATTGTTCATTTAATTTCCATCTGGTCTCTCTTTTGGGGATATTAAGAAAAGCAAAATTAGCCAAGACTAAAGAATGATCCAATACTGGACATGGTTGGATCGAGGTGGATAGAACCCCTGGCAAGAGCTCATGAGAAGCTAATAGGTAATCAATGTGAGATTGCATGCCATGAACTGGCGAGCAATAGGTATATTCCCTAATATTATGATGTGTGACCCTCCAGACATTGCACAATCCACACTGATCCATCATTTCCTTAAAGGCCCTGTGTCCAGGTGTCGGTCCCCTCGACCCAGTGCTTGATCTATCCAGATTCGGATCCGAAACTAAATTTAAATCTCCACCTAATGTAATTGTAATAGGGAGTATAGGAAGAATCGTGGAAATCAATTTCATAAAAAAGAGGGATCGTCTGTGTTTGGACCGTATATGCTACCTAAAAACCAATGGCATGGGCCAAATAGTGCCCTGAACCAAGATATATCTGCCTTCCGCATCCTTAAATACCTGAGAAGGGACAAATGGGATATTTCTGTTAATCAGTATCATGACCCCACAACTATTGGTTTCCCCTGAAGCACAAAAAACCTGACCTATCTGTTGTCTTCCTAGTTGTAATACTTTGGAATCCACTAAATGTGATTCTTGTGTGAATGATATCTGGGCACGTAACAAACTCAGGTGTTTAAGTACCTGATATTGTTTCAGTTTTTTCCTGATCCATCTTCACATTCCACGTAGTGATATTAATATTCTGAGCCATCTATTATATCAGGTATAATCCAGATAAAATATCTAACATATCCTGCAGTCATGTAACAGGTGATTCTATTCCCCTGAATCTGCTATGCCGGTCTCCCACCCCCCATTAAACTCCTGTCCCTCCCCACTTCATTACCCTCAAACAATCAACATCATCCGTAACTCCAAAACATAGTCCAAAAAAAATCCACCCAACCCCCCTCTTATCACTAACAACGTTCAGCAATACTCCATTTACTACTCCTCCCCCAGCCCCTCAAAAAATGTTCCCCAAACCCTGTATTCTTTATAATACATTCCCCTTTTTTGAGATGCTAGTAATAAATGAAAGAGAGAGAATGCAACATCCCTACAATACAAGCCCATGTATCTACCACCTATCCCCTAATGAGGGCCATTGGGAGTAAGCCAATATCGAGAAAACATCACCCCCAATAACATCACAGCTTACAAGGGCATATGGCTTGTTGAGTGTGATAAGGTGCCTCATGGTGCACGATCCGGAAGTCGGCCTCAGCCAAACATAACATGCACTGAGCGGGCCTTCATCGCAGCAGGCTCTCCAGCCTTATAGGAACAAGCCCCCGATCCTCTCCTCCCAGTTGCTGCACCTTTGCCCCAGTGAATCCCAGCTTAGCTCCTACTTTAGGAGCCCTTGGCACTTAACACACATGGAGCACAAGCTCCCTCCTGTGTTGTGAGTGTGTAACAGCACCCTGATGCCTTACAAAGGAAAGGACATCACAGCCCATGTAACTGGATTTCCCAAAAGGCTAAAGCCTTCCACCAAACCCTTCCTTACCAAACTCCCACAGGAGAGGGGGAGACCAGATGTTGTTAAATAAGCATTGTTTTCTGCCAATACGAAAACTAACAAGAAATCACTTGATTACTTGAAACCCCAGACCCAAACAAAACAAGCAAGAATATGCTTCAATGATTGGAACACTTAGAAAACCAAAAGGCCCGAAACCCCAGACTCAGACAAGACAAGTAAGAGCATACATCCACAACTAGATCACTGTAAAAAGGAAAAAGAAAGTCATTTCTGCCCCTTATTCGGGCTGAAGTGAGAGTCCAAGAATGTGTAACTTTTGCTTTCCAGAAGATCCCTTTGCATGAGTGCCCAGCCTTCTCAAAACGGTTCTCATCTTGTCGAGGGAAACCTAAGGCCTTTCATGTGTCCCCGAAGAGATCTGGCAGTGCTAATTTAAAATCAGCAAACGCTGCCTCCGGATCTTCATAGGTAGCCCAGGAACCAGCCACCTGTACCTGTAGCCTGGCCAGATATCCCATACGAAATTTAAGTCCAGCCGCAATAATTTTTGAAACAGGATAAAAAGCTGTACACTTCAAACGGACTGAACCCAGAATATCTTGCACTATTCTAAGCTTAGCTTGCTCCCAGCGAACTTCTTGGAGTTCTCGCACGTTGTACAGGAAATGTTGTCACTCTAAAAAATTTAAGAAACGACAAATTATAGGTCGGGGCATTGCTCCGGGAGGGGGCTTCGGTCTTAATGACCTGTGGGCTCTCTCAATAATACATTTAGCCCCAAATGGGGAAGGGTCTGCAATCTTCTTGACCAACTTCTGGGTAAAAGCTATAGGCCCTCTTCTCCCTCTGGTAACCCAAGGATCACAACATTATTTCTCCGGCTACAACCTTCAAGGTCTTCAATCTTGACCTCAAATCTAGACAGTTTCTGATGCATTGCTGCCATTTCAGACTCGAACCTCTCGACTTGCTTCTCTAAAAAGAAGATCCTAGTTGTATTGTCTGAGGCAGCGAGGGTAATTTCTTCTATTTTTCTCGTGAGCAATTTCATTTCTGATGCCATCTCCTTAATCTCATCTCTGAATGGTTTAAATTCCTCCAGAAATCTAGACAATGCTATCAGCGCCTGATCCGCCTCTAGATTCAGAATGTCTCCCTTTTCTGCTCCACTCGAGTCCTGGGATTTTTTTGAGGCCTTCTCTGGTGTAACTTGCGGGGTGTGTTTCTGCTGTCGTTTTTTCATGTAAACGTCCATTCTCTCTTGAAATCGCCCTGCAAGGGCACAAAGTTGTAGGGAACCAGAATAACTTGAAATTAGAGGTTTAGAGATCGAGAAAGTATATCAGAAAGTGAAAATAAAGAGACAGGAGGCTGGAGCTATACAGAGGAGTGACTATCCGGTAGCTTGCATCACGTGGTCCCCCAAGGTATGCGTCTTTGCAGATGACACAAAGATCTGTAACAGAGTTGATACACAAGGGGGGTGGAAAGGATGAGAAGGGACTTGGCAAGGTTGGAGGAATTGTCAGACATATGGCAACTTAGATTCAATGCAAAGAAGTGCAAAGTAATGCACCTGGGAAATAAAAATCCAGAAGAAGAGTACACAATAGCAGGGGAGGTACTAACGACAACAATAATGGAAAGGAATCTGGGTGTAGTCATATCAGATGACCTAAAGGTGGGTAAGCAATGTGAGAAGTCAGTAAGGAGAGCCAGGGGGATACTGTGATGCATAGGGAGGTGCATCACAAGTAGAAAAAGGGAAGTGGTTATCCCTCTATACAGTTGGTGAGACCCCATCTGGAGTACTGCGTGCAGTTTTGGAGACCTCATCTATGCAAGGACAGACAGGATGGAAGCAGTCCAGAGGAGGGCAACTAAAATGGTGCAGGGTCTACATCTGAAACCATATGGAGAGAGACAGAGAGCTTAATATGTATACCCTTGATGAAAGGAGGGACAGGGGGGACATGATAGAAACGTTCAAGTACCTCAAGGGAATCAACGAAGTCCAGGAAGGTAGCATCTTTCAGAAAAAGAGATGTGTAAGAACAAGGGGGCACATTTTAAAGTTAGAGGGGGGACAGCTCAGGGGTAATGTGAGGAAATTCTTTTTCACAGAGAGAGTGGTGGATGCATGGAACCGCCTTCCTGGAGAGGTTGTGGGGTCCAAATCAGTGGGGGAATTCAAACATGCATGGGACAGACATAAGGCAATTATAGTGGAGGGTTGCAGGAAGTAGGCTGTTGGTTAACTAGAATCTCCAGCTTATCCAATAGGTAGGGAAATGGGCAGACTGTATGGGCCAAGTGGTCCTTATCTGCTGTCAAACTCTATGTTTCTATGTTTAAATGTCCAATGACGACCTACATCTTTGGTCTGGCTTGTGACTTGGGAACAAGCGTGGGTGCTGAACCTGCCACCACAATATGAGGTTGACTCATACATACATTTTTTTGTTATACAAGTCACTCTGATCCTATGGGATTGGGTGCCTAAGAAATAAATATACTATTACTAAAAGGCTATGTGCCTTCCTGGAGTGAGACCCACTCCCAAAAGGGAGGAGGATTTCGACACATGGTTTGACCATGCTATTAATATCCAACTTTCATCAGGTCCTGAAAAGCCCTGATTTTCTTATGAGAATTGTTTCCCCCAAAAATGATGCCTCAGAGGTGGGTCTGTAAGTGGTTCTTAGCCAAGGGTTGGGTGAAGATGAGTAGCTAATGAGCATCCAGTGCCACATATTAGCCATAAGTTGTCTCCCCAAGAGAAGAGGCATTCAGCTATTGAAAGAGTGCTTGGGGGTCAAGTGGACCATGAAAGCACTGAGGCACTATTTACTAGGAAATTAATTCATCCAGGTAACAGACCAATCTTTTAGTTTGGTTGAACCAATCGACTAATAAAAATGCGAGAGTGACATGTTTATTTATTTAGCTTTTATTTACCGGGTAGGCACACTAGACAATGAATGCCTATTCGGGTGTGACCCAGAAGTTTACAGGGAAAAATGTACAAACAGTGTTAACGACAACAAGTAAGCAATGTACAGGCCATGAACAGCATAGCCAAGAACATATACACAGTGGTAAGGACAATCAAACAGTAACAGGTAATAATCATTTCATGAAAAACAAGTGCACAGTGGTAAGAACAATTTCACAGTAAAGGGTAATATAACATATTCATAGATGGGATGTGAGGGTACAAAGTGTGGGACAGGGTGCAGGAACTCCAGTACGAGGAGTAAGTGCTAAGGTTGCAAGGGTGGATAGGGTCAATTGGTCACCCATCCTGGTTTTGCTGGCATCATGGTAGTTGTGTAGCACACCAAGACAGAGCAGGGAGATGCCAGGCAATCTAGGGACAGTTGCAAGCTGAGGCAGACTTCAGGTATACCCATAGGGATTTCTTAAACAAGGGATGGGTGGGGGTATGTCTGATGAGAACTGGTAAGGAGTTCCAAAGATATAGGGGAACAGACAGCAAAGGCACGATCGCCAGAGAGAGTACAAGTTCTAGGGACAAGGAGGGACTGCGACTAATGATCTAAGTTTGTGTACAGGCAGAGCTGGCTGAAAGAGTTTTGATAGGGCAGGAGGGGTGGCATTTCAGACAATTTTGTCAATGCGGCAGCCCAAGACGTAGGAACGATAGTTACTTGGGGACAACCAGTGGAATTTGGTCACATAGCTCACAGTGATGGGTGAGATGAGGGGTGACGAGGGCAAAGCAGCAAATATTGTTGTAGGCCATCCCATTTTGCAAGGCTAGTTTTAGTAGCAAGAGGAAAGCATGTCAGCCCATAACTGAGACAGGGGAGAAGTATTCCTTCGGAAAGGGTAATTCATGCAGCAGCAGTAAGGGACCCGCGAGCCCGATATGCAAGGCCAAGTTTGATGTTTGTTGCCCGGCATACATTTTGAATATGTAAGGAGAGGTTTAGCGGGGGGTCAAGTGTGACTGTGAGGTATTTAAAGGAGCATGAGAGGCCAACTAGATCCCCATCAAGACTCAGGACCTTTAGCGGTCTAGGACAGTGTTTATGCTTGGCCGAGGAACCGAAGAGCTTGAGTTGTGTTTTCTTTAGGTTTAGCACAAGCTTGTTTGCCAATAGCCAGTATTGTAGCTTATTGAAATCATCCTGTAGATGTTGATTTATAGCACGGATATCAGTAGAGCAGGAGAGGAGAATCATAATCAGCATATAGGGTAGTGTTACTATGGGATGGGACCAAAGGGAAGTCATTAATGAAAAGAGAGAAATGGACAGGGCCCAAAATGGACCACCGAGGGACACAGACCATAACAGGAACAGGTGTGTAGACAGCCCTGTTGTACTTAACCTGTAGTCTACCAGTAAGGTAGTTGGAGAACCAGTTTAGGGCTGTGCCAGACATGCCGAGGGAATGAAGTTTTGTGCAGAGTACGGTGTGATCTACAAGATCAAAGGCCTTGGAGAGGTCAACAAAGATAGCCCCTGATAGCTTACTGTGGTACATGGCTGTCCTAGTTTCAGAGGCCACTTTGGCAAGGGCTGTAACCGTACTATGACCTTTTTGAAAACCATGCTGTTCAGGGGATAGTAAAGTGTAGTCAGTCAAGTAGTCTGATAGCTGCTTCTCCACCACCTTTTCCAGTAACTTGCCAACAGCAAACAAGTTGGCTATGGGGAGGTAATTTTCTAAACATTTCCGATCACCCTGCTTAAAAAACAGGCACCACCGTAGCTCTTTTCCAGATAGGCTGAACAATTCCAGTGGTGAGGGATAAATTAAGAATATGGGAGATAGGTAAAGCAAGCAAGGGGGCACCTATCTTGAGCAATTTAGGTTCTAGGTTGTCATAACCACAACTCGGGTAGGGTGAAAGGCCAGCAAGCAATTTGAAGTTTCCCTTGCTGTGACTGATTTAAAATAGAGAGGAGGGTGGCCTGGGGGTACAGGAAAGGAGGTGCATGTGGGGGCAGGTATCAGGACATTGTCAATGGTGAACAGGGAGGTATAAGCCAAAAGGTTGGAGAACTGACTGTTATAGGCATTGGCGATGGTAGCAGCATTGGTGCAGTTTGTGTCACCAACTATCATATCCACAGTGTCACACCTGGTATGGCTTTGCAAACTTTAGGTTTAGGATGATACACAAGCCTGGTAGCCAGCACAGAAATGCACACTTTCTGACCTACTATGCAGCAGGAGTGGACCAAGAGGAGTAGAGATCTCCCTCTAAAGAGCCTATAGTTTTAATGTTAGAGAAGGGTTTACTTTATTAGTAGGGAGATTTGTGAGAGGGTCCCTTTAAGACTCTCTCCAAGGCTTTTTTTTTTTTTTATAAATATGGACAGGACAGTGATGGGAGATTGTTTGTGGTAAGCAGGAACCCCCCCCACACACACACTTGGCTCAGGTCAAAATATTAAAATTAAAAAGGAAAAAAAATGACCTTTCAGGAGATGACCTCCTGAGTTGCTATCCTGGTTGGCATATGGAGTCTGGGGTCCTGAGGCATCTTAGGGGATTCTGGCTCTGGAGTGGACTAGGGTGGCCCACCTGGAGGTGTTTGTGGCTGAGAACTAACCACAGCCCTGATGGGCCTGGAATAGCACTGCTGGACTGGGCTGGCTGGGTGGCTTGTTTTTTTGCAGTTTTTTCTTTGTTCTGCTGTTTTCATGTCCCCCACCAAGATCTGAGACCTGCTCCAGAGTTCTCCTTCCCACTACAGCAGGAGAGGCTCAGGCTTTCAGGGAGCATAATCCCCATTTCCTGCTTTTATACTGCCTGCTGTCTTGATCCTCTGCAGGTCAGCAGAGAGAGAGAGAGAGAGAGAAAGAGGGAGACTGACAACTGTGATGTGCTCTTCTCTCTTTACTCAGGTCGCTGGACAGTGTAATGCTGTTGACCGAGCAAAGGAGAGAGAGAGAGAGAAAGAGAGAGGAGCTGCATAGAAAAGCAAGGCAGCTGCCTACATCAGCAGGTGCTTCCTGCTACACTAGAGACATTCCAGGTATGACCAGTGGCAGGAAGGCAGCACTGGAGGTTGAAGGAAGGAGAGAGTCGCCAAAGGTACTGGACAGTAGTTGAGCAAGCATTGTGTCTTCTAGTGTGTCCCTGCCCTTTTTCAGCATTCTTGGCTGTGGCACCAGAGAAGCAGGGCACTGGTTACCATGGGTTCAATGAGCATTGGGGGGAAATCAAGGAAGCTGACTGCATCAGCAGGCTGGAAGAGCCATGAAACAGAACTAAGGGATATGGGTAGGGGTTTCGACTCCACCCAAACACATGAATGGCCTGCTAAAAGCAGACCTGAAGGAAGGCAGGAAGAGAGAGCTGGAGCAGCATTCATGCAGCCGCAGAGTGCTACTTCCTGGTTCCTTAGGCATCCATACAGCCATCTCTCCCTGCATTTAAAGCGACCTGCAGTTGTCTGTTCAAGTGCAATCCCTGTATTCCAGAGGTAGGAAAAGCAGTTAAGGCGTTCTGATACTTCTATTAAAAAATTAGAAGCGTTTTGTAAGTGAGCATCCAAGTTTGTTCTGTCTGGCTGGTTTCAAAAGACCGGTTTTGGGTACTTTTGTGAGTTACTTAGTGGGTTAGGACATCTAGCCAGTGGTCAAGTGATCCACTTGGTGGCTATGTTGTATAAAGTTTGTCTTTTCCAGGCATCCAGTGATAATGGTTGCCACACAGACTACATGTGAGGAGGCTATTCTCCACTGCTGAAAGGTTTCAGAGCCTAGCGTTTTCCTGGGGGCATATTCAGCTGGTAGGCCTTAGTTGCTTAAATATGTAAAGCAGCAATGTGGGTCTATCTCTGAGGTCCTTGGTCTTGTATATAAAGAAACCATTTATCTGACGTGACCCGATCTTTGCCTGGTGATTCTGGCAGAAGGTGGCCAATAAAGCTGTGTTTTAAAAGAGCTCCAGCTGTCATCTAGTTACTCTCCATGTGTTTGCACCCACACTGCACATTGCTCGTATATCTCTGTCCTGCTGTCATCTCATTTGGCTGGCACATTGGTTTCCATAGTCTATACAGTATTTGTGTCAGGGTAGTGCTAGTCAGGGGGTAAAGCAGCAATTAAGCACTCTAACTAAACTAAATTATAGTGCAATGCAATAGAACCCAATATTACTACTGTATATTCTACATATCATCTTAAAGCACTTTACAAAAACACTGCTTTAGATACTGGAAGTACAATTACTACATCATGGGCATTGCAAGTCCGAAGGGTTGGGAACATCTGGACTAACACACACATTCTTATTATGTTTGCTTGCATGCATGCACAAAGCAAATATATTGTTACTGTAGTGTAGGGGGCTGTGAAGATGTGTACTGTATAAGCCAGTGGATGTATAAATGCAGGAGGCTTGCCTTTCAAAACCCATTGCTGAGAAGGCGGATAATGACAGTGTTCAATTAGCTGATGGGCATAAGCTTCTTGAAGGTCATAGTATAAAGCCCCACCAATCAAACTGATTTTCTGCTCATTAGCCAGCTAGTAGACACCATCAGACTCTGAAGATAAACATCAAGCCTCAGTGTGTGTGTGTGTGTGTGTGTGTGTGTTATGAGGAAATAACTGCATGCAGAATGCAAATATAATAGCTTTAAGTATGTTACTGACATGTCAATAATGAACAGAAACCACCAACAATAGCGGATATATTTTTATGTTCCCTTTAAAGAGCCCCCGATACCAGTTGGATAACTGAAAAATACGAGAATAAGACACTATTCAGTTTAGTCCATATATTTTTGCAGTCCTTTTATGGCTGCCTGGGTGGAGCTCCGCAGCTGTATTGCTATCATTTTATTTTTCTAGCACTGTGGAAGCATGTGACCAGACAGCACCTTAGCGTGCTTGCATAGTGCAGAGGTACAGTTCCACTCCTGTGTGTTTCTATGTCCCTTTCCCTCCACCAGCCATAGAAACACACCACCTTCATGGGGCACTAACTTTTGTCCCGTAATTCCAAAACTGATAGTGCCATACCCAAGATGGCTGCCAAAGCTAAATGCACATGTGTGATCATCGTGCATGCACAGTTCTGTTACAATGGCCATCTTTGCCATGGTATTGAATTGCGCATGCGTGTTTCTGTTCTCCTGGCTATCTTCTGTATGGCTGACACTGGTGCGGTGAGAACTCCGATTACTGTTTTACTAAGCTCTTGCCATGCTGAGCAGCCATACTGGATCTAGCCAGAGTTTGTTTCATATGGACTTCTTTATCCTGCCCCTCCTCATCAGCCTTCTTCTAATGTCAACCTCCTGCCCCTTCACCCCACCTCAAGGACTTACCCCATCTACTCCGTATGTCCTTGTATGAGTTGCTGCCATGGATGGTGGTGGTGCAGTGCCTTCAGGGTTGCAGCATCATCCTGCAGACAGGGTTTTTTTCCCCCCTCGTTACTACACTATACTTAGAGGCAGCAGCATACAAAGGCAATGAACAAGTAGACCGTGAAGACAGTGCACACTTTCAACACCCACCTCCAACTTTGTTAGGTGGCAGCCAAGCCGCAGTACATACTGTCCCTGACCCTGAAGGACATCTGTTAATGAATGCTAAACCCTCCTTCCCCACTGCCAGCTCCTGAGCAACCTTGGTCCATTCTTGATCCTGGATCACTGCTGTGGTGAGAGGTGAGGCATCCAGCCTTCAGCCTTCCACACTACTGACCCAGCTACAAGTTTACTGCAGCTCAGATTTCCATGGAGAATATAGTTTCTGGCCCCGAGATGGAGCTGAACCTGCAACTCAATGTTTTACAGTTCTGTGTTTTTGCCCTCTTTACTACTCAGCCAGAACTATATTTTGTGCAATATTTCACCTGCTTATTACTGAGGGAAGTGACATAAAAACAAGATTAATGTCTCTTGGACTTTATTAACTTTGGCAACTTGTCTACATGCGGCATCATAATACTGTGTTTATGACATCATAATTATCTCCACTGCAACAGATTGGGAAGTCAAACAGAACTGTGACTGCAGAAGTAGATAAGCAGACAGAGTAAATAGGGCAGAGATCCTGCTTCCATGTAAATGTCCTTAGTACTAAAGAAATAAGGGTGACAATTACAAAAAAGGTGAAATATGAGCTAATTTGTGTCTACATTTTAGGTTTCCCAGAGCTGTCCCAACAACATCAGGGGCTCATTAAAGCTCTGTTACACTGCAAGCAAATAGTCAGCATTAACAAGTGCTTGTTTTTGTACCTGCTGTTTCACCTGTTGTACTGTTTACAAACTGTTTGTTGTCATTGTACTCCTACTTGTACCCACCCAGACCGTGTCTGAAAATAGGCATTGCTATGCCTAGTGTACCTACCCAGTTACCAAAAGCAAAATAAATCTTTATTTAGAATTTATGAACATGTAAGCCACACTGAGGTGTGACCCAGGAACACAGGTAGGTTTAGTCAGTAAATTCTTAGGGTCAGAACATCTAGCAGCAGTGCTGGGATTCAAACTCAGGTCTACGGAGTCTCCATATTCATAGCTTGGCACTCTAATTTCTAGGCTATACTGCCTCCCAAGTAGACAATGGCCTAAAAGGTCTGTGTCAGACAAGGTACTACAATCAGAACATCCACATGAGAGATTTTTTAGAAAGAAAGTGTTTGATATTTTGGACCAGTCAGCTGGTACAAAGGCAAAACCATCATGCAGGGTGAGGCATCATACTCTGATCAATGGAGTTCACATAGTGCCACACAGGTGGAATATTCAAGCTCTGGGGTACTGGGCAAGACCACCTGCTACAACCAAATGTTCAAGAGCTATCTCAATTTGCCTTGACATGCTGTGAGAAACCGCAGATTTGTCAGCCAGCAGAGATGAGAGGTCTTATTGTGGCACAATGGCATGGCACTTGGGGGCAGGGGGTCTAATGGGACAAAAACTCGGCTCCCTTGTGTAGGGTTGAGGAAACCCAGTTCATCTTTGAGCCTGACCACATCCTAAAATCACTGTTGTGTTGAACTCTTCTCAAAATATGCTCCTTATTCTGGTGAGGGGGCTGTGGAAGGGATAATCTAACCTTGTTGGGGAGGAATAAAATAATTAAAAATACAGCGAGATGTTCAAATAAATATCCCAATGGTGAGAACTGTCAACCAAAGGATCCAGGTTCAAAATGAGTCCCACCCTAAACACTGGCTCATTGCATGCCTTGGGTCATCAGTTGACCCATCTGTCTTCAGTTTTCTCAGCCATATGTAAGCCCCACCCCCACCCCTTGGTTGTCTAGGGTATGCTTGATGTTAAAGTTGGTGGGAAGAGGGCACTCACAGCCAGAAATGTTGCTGCATTTACCTGGCTCAGATTGTTGTTACCTTGGGGTGCCCCAGTCTCTCTCTCTCTCCCCCTCCATCTTGGTGCAGACTACAGGGGGAAAAAACTGGAGCGCAGATCAAGATGGAATTCATTAATTTCAAGGGCCACACTGATTTTAGAGTTCAAAATTGGATTTAATGTCCAACAATTTAAAACAAACTTTCATGCCATGGAGCTTTAGGGTAATAATTTGTTGGGTTTAAGTTCATATTACAAAGCACAAGACCAAGATTTCGGTACTTTAAGTTGACCAGAAAATCCACACTGCATGACTTTCCCTCAGGGCCATGTAGACCATTAAATGGCTGATGGCAGCAACACTATAGGCAAACTAGCTTCTTTTTAGACCTCGTCGGCTCCAAAACTCCACCTGCAGTATACCTTGGATTTCTGCTCTAGGTCCATTGCTTCACTCCTTACAACTGCCCTTCTGCAAGCACCCCTAGATAACAGCTGGGCGGATACCTGCTGTTCATGGGGGTCTTACCCTTGGCAGTGAGGGCATCTCAGGGGGGTTCTTACAGCTGCTAAGTTTTCCAGACATGAACCACTGGGGCTGTTGAGCCAAATGATCAGTGGGCGCACCAGCCAGAGACCAAGGGTTACCCCTTACTGCAGCTTCTTGAAAAGGCTGACACCACAGAAGTCTTGTGGATCTCCAGGCCATCTGCACCTACTCCAGCTCTGCTCTCCATTGTGGTGCCAAGACAGTAGTAATGTGGGGTGACCCTGAAGCAGACTGCCACCCTGCTCCACCAACAACTTAGGCTAACATCTCTGGCCATGACCTGGGACTCGAGTGGCTAACAGACTGGCTTCCAGGAGGGAACCCCTCCGCACCATCCTACCTCAGTGCTGGAGAGCATGAGGCAGGCTCTCCTACACTTGGGAACTAGCTCCCTTCTTTTTTCTGTAGTGTGGAGGTCCATAACAGCAACACTTAAAAGCTGTCATGGTTCTCCTCCCCCCCCCAATTGCTCCAGTTCTCCCAATGACCTGTAGCAACTGGGATGGTGGACTGTAATAGCAATCGCCCAACCCTAGTTCAGAACCTAGCTCCATGGATCAACTTCTCACTCATGCACCCTACCAGGGATCTCTTTTGGTGCCAAAACTTCCCTTTTTATACCCTGGAGCACCCCAGTCCCATCTACCAACAGACAGTCCCAGACAACTCCAAGGGATAATTTGTGGGCACTAATAGTAAGCTCCTTATAGCGGGCTTACATATAAAATTACATGCAAGGAGAATCCCGCTGAAAATTAGCACTGGGCCATCCTGGGTCAAAAAAGTGCAATATGCATCTAAAAGCACCACCAGAAAATGGCATCTGGAAGAAAGACACATAGAAATAAACAGCAAGTAGAAAATTACCAATGGTCCATCCAACCTGCCCAAAACACCCTGCAAAACCCTGGGACCTACTGTCCAAACAGAGTTCAAGCACATGCTATCCAACCCATGCTCCCTGCCCTAGTGTTCCCTGTCATACTCCTAATAAGTGACAATCAAGTCTACCTTACTTGCTCTGTTTGTACTTGTCATCGTTGATCAACTTGTTCTTTTATATTTAGTTTTACTATAGATGTTGTATTACCCATGTTATTGTTATTGATTGCTTGCCAGTACAAAAATTAAAAAAAATTATACTGGGCCAGCAGTACAGCCTAGATATTAGAGTAATAATGAGCTTGGTACATCCAGCAGATCTGGGTTTAATTCCACAAACCTCCACATCTGTATAGTGCAACCCTGAACAAAGTCCCTTCAGCTCCCCAGTGCTCCCGGGTTTCCCCTGAAAATAGGTATTGTGCCTAGGGGGCCTTACCTGGTTAACAAATAATTTTAAAAGAAATGAAAAGTCTGACCTTGAAGATTCAAGAGGGAAAAGAAGATCAGTTTTTAAATGCTACAGAATTTTCTCTTCCAGTAAGGCATATGGATCTTGTTTCATCAGGGCTTAGGAAGCATATAATTCCCAAGAACAAATATATTAAAAATGTGCTAGTAAGATTTGCTACAATACTGTCCGTGGGTTCTTTTCATAATTCTTCAAGCTTTATTATACTAGAGTCTGCCTTTTGGCATTTGCACCCATTTCAGGGAATTTAGTAGGGCAAGCATGCTGCGAAGATAACTGCCCTAAGGATATGATGTTTCTGCATGCTTGTTAAAAAAAAAAAACACTGGTGGACTAGACTGTTAAATCCCATTAAATGAGTATTGTCAGCATTTATTAAGCTTTTGGAGGTACTATTGCAAAATAATAGAACATCAAGCCAAATACAATATTTCAAGTTTAGAGGAACAGCCTGCAACATGTTAGCTAAAGCAAATGTTCCTGCTTGGCTCATATATTAGTTAACTAATAGGCAGCTTGCTAATTGAAATTTTCCTCACTTGGGAAACCACTTTAGGAGGGCTTTAAGCCTGAGGTTTGATGGGTGGAGCAACGACGACACTCCCCCATCGAACTTAGAGGTCACAACATCCTGGGCCTCACCAGGATTCTTTTTCGTTGCAGCCGGAGGCTACGTTGGCTGTGCCTTTTCCTGATCTGTTCAGCGAGGGCTGCCCCTTACTGCAGCTTCTTGAAAAGGCTGACACCGCAGAAGTCTTGCAAATCTCCAGGCCATCCGCACCTACTCCAGCTCTGCTCTCCATTGTGGTGCCAAGACAGTAGTAATGTGGGGTGACCCTGAACCATCCTGCCGGATGTATCAAGTTCATAAATCCAGTCATTCACTCAGCATTACCTCAAAGTTTATCTATTTACATCGCTTACTCGAACATTCCTATTATTGAATTCCATGCTACCTCATCGACTACAACCACAGGGTCTAACCATTTAGGTCGCATAATCAAGCATGCCTCTTCACCTCAAATGGCTCATGTATCTCTCCGGGGACCCCTCCCATGTTCGCTCCTCAAGTGGTCTGCCTTACTTGCTCCTACCTCCTTACATCTCAGTTTTCTCTACCCCTTTCTGCAGCTTCACCTCCAATTTTTTTTTTTTTTTTTTTTTAAAGACGTTCAGCCTGCCACCATTCCATTCATTGCCAGTGCTCTGGGCATGTCATTCCCTCACCCCCTCTCAGCTTCTTGTTCATCACTCCCCCTTGTGGGCACTAGGCACCTGGCTCCCCATTTCTATTACTACCTCCGCCGCCCACCCCAATGCTGCCGCCTGGCGAGTCTGTTGCCCCTTTTCATGTTTCTCTCCATCTGCTCCTTCCTTGCCTGCTTCCTGTACCTCCTTCATTTTCCCCTTATCTCCTCACTTTCTCTGGGTTCTCCTTCTCATGCCTGCCCTGCTCTGGCTCCCCATGCCACTCCACCCCCATCCAGTGCTGTTGCCTGGTATCTCCCTCCATCCTGGATCTCCCACTTCGCACCTTTGGTGGCTCCTTCTGGTACCTCCTTCCCCAGTGCTGGAGTCTTTCCTGCTGTCCTGCATACTCGACTGGGAGCTCCCTTTTGTTGCTGGACCTCATGCTGGTTGCGGGATATAAGGTACGAACAAGCTATTGGTTCTTACCATAGCCAGGGTATCACAGTGCCTCTGTTTTGTGCATTTAGCAACGGTTCGGGGTCTGGCACCTGTTACGGGGCCATATATTGTAGTTCCATTCCTATTCCTGTGGACCGCATTATTTATTAATTTTTGTTTCCCCTCGAAAGACTGCACTGTTTTCTCTCAGGTGCACCTTTGCCAAAACGCTCCTATGTCCATCCACTGGAGTCCTGGTTTTTGCTGTCCATTTTCGAGGGTAGATCTGGAAGTGCCAGTGAGGGCTAGTGCTTGTTTATGATTGCTCTGTGATGCAGTGGCTATGATATGGCTCAGTCCTGGGTCCTGCCTGGTTCACAGTTCCGTGCTGTAATAGCTTTCAATGTCTTTCCATGCAGTTCGGAATGTCTGTTCCTTTGTCTTTTCTTCCCTCTGTTAACCAAACTGATTATTTAAGCTTCTAACCCTCTTCCTGCCACCCTAATATCTTGGCCTTAGCTTGCATACCTAACCTCTATGTATTGCAACTTTCCTGAGTAGAATGTCTGGAACTAGTGGGCCCCATATGGTTCATAATTAGGACTGTTTCCCTCCCCTTAGTTCCATGATTTCACAGTTTGGGTGTCCAGAAACAGCTCTCCCTTTATTATGGATGTCAGTACACCTATGCAGAGTGCAGATACCTCTGAGTGTGCAAACTTTCTGGCAGTTGAGGAATTTGTTTCTGTGTGTGCTGGTCTGCCACTGCACCTGCCATTTCTGAGTCCAAGTTCTCTGTGTGTGCACTAGCTATTGTCAGATATGCCTGGTGCTCTGGTCGCCATCGTCTTGGCATCTACATTGATTACTCCTATCTTTGAATCTACCTTGACTCGACCCACTACCTCAGCTTCTATCCCTCGCTCATCCGACCTTTACATCTTGCTCATCTAGTTCAGCCATCGCTCAACTCTCATTGCCTCCAATGCCCTGTTTCCACTCAAGGCTTCAGTACTTCTCCTCATTGTTCGACCTGTCTCTGGCCACTCACTCGAGCCTTCGCTTCTGTCCTGCACTCGATATTTCTTTTTGGGCATATCTATCATTACTCATATACCCCAGCACTTATTCTCGTCCTGACCGTCATGGATTCTTTTCACTCATGGCTTCCCTAATTGTACTTCATCCGATTTGACTCCCCTCGATCACTGTCCTGAGTTTACCCTCTGGTTCTCATACCTTCTGGTTCCGGACATACCTTCTTGGCCTCCGAGTCTGCCTCCTTTCAAGGAGCCTCATCGTTTGTATCGCTCCATAGGGCATGATACCTTCGCTCAAGTTCTTTTCAAGTTCACTCCCGTCTCCTCTTCCAATTTCAACCGGCTGTTTAGTATTCACACCACTCATGGCCTGCTATCAATATTTCATTTTTTAGGTGTACCTACCATAACTTCTATGCCACCTATCAATCATGGTCATCCTGCCGCATGTATCGAGTTCATAAATCCAGTCATTCACTCAGCATTACCTCAAAGTTAATCTATTTACATCGCTTACTCGAACATTCCTATCATTGAATTCCATGCTACCTCATCGACTACAACCACAGGGTCTAATCATTTAGGTCGCATAATCAAGCATGCCTCTTCAACCTCAATGTCTGCTCACTCACATCGCTCAATCAAGCCAGTCTGCATTATCATCCATCTCCTCATCAGCGCATCTGGAATTTCCTCATGAGCACATCTGGATACCCCTTGCTCCTCCGACTCATACATGGACTTACTCTCTCCCATCCTTCCTCCTCCTCTGTTCTACTTTCTCTCGTTGACTACTCAAGAATTCCCTCCTTGGGTCCCTGCTACCTCATGTTCCTTAATCATGTTCCTTCTTCGATCTGTGCTGTCTTTTGAGAATTTTCCCTATTCCATCATCATCCTCCCTACTCTTATTCCTCTCATTACTGAACCCTTTTTAATGACATACATCCTCAAATCAAATACCAGCCTGGAGGGAAGGCAACCTAGACCTTGGATCCCCAGAGGTTTCCTCCTCAAAGGGGGGACTTTCCTTTCCTCCATGCCAATGGTCATAATATTAGTTAGAGATAGTGCAATCTTCGGTTAATTGGTTAGGTTTGTTTTGCTTTCTTTGGTTAGTTAGTTAGTTCAGTTCTGCTGTTGGATGGAGGCAGACAGTGGCTCCAGCTTTCCCCCCTCTCCTTGGGAAGTCAGCCCTTCTCTTCTCAGAATTCATTCATTCATCCTAGTCTCTTTGAAGCTCAACATCTTTGGGTATTCTTTGTGGGCTTCTTCCTAGCCTACCTTTTGCCAATGCATTCATTCCCGGCACCTGTAGGGGGGAACCCTCCTCTAGGGTTCCTTGCGTCGTACCTCTACAGGGTGGTATATCCCACAGATAGAGAGGCTGAAAGCCACAAAGCAAATCAAGTTACAGAAACATCTCATATTACCTGGATAAAGAATTGGCTGGACAACAGGACGCAAAAGATTGTAGCACATGGAGTCCACAGTGAAGAAAGGAGGGTTACTAGTGGGGTACCGTAGGGTTCAGTACTGGGACCGGTCCTTTGTAATGACTTTATAAGTGACATTGCAGAGGAACTGGAAGGAAAAGTATGTCTCTTTGCAGACAACACAAAGATCTGCAACAGGGTTGATACACAAGATGGAGTGGAAAGCATGAGAAGGAACTTGGGCAATGTTGGAGGAATGGTCAAATCTACGGCTGCTTAAATTCAATGCAAAGAAGTGCAAGGTAATGCACCTGGGAAACAAACTCAGGGGAAGAGTACACAGTGGGAGGTGAGATACTGACAACAATGGAAAGGGACCTGGGGGTAATTATATCAGATGACCTAAAGGTGGGCAAGCAATCTGAGAAGGCAGTAAGGAAGGCTGGGGAGATACTGGGATGCGTAGGGAGAGACATCAACAGTAGAAAACAGGAAGTTGTTATGCCTCTGTACAGACAGATGGTGAGACCCCATCTGCAGTACTGTGTGCAGTTCTGGAGACCCCATCTCTGCAAAGACAGACAGAGTGGAGGCTGTCCAGAGGAGGGTAACCAAAATGGTGCAGGGTCTACACCAGAAGACATACGAAGAGAGACTAAAGGAGCTTAATATATATACCCTTGAGGAAAGAAGGGAGAGGGGGGACATGATTGAAACTTTCAAGTACCTCAAGGGAATCAAAGTCCAAGAGGGTAGTATCGTTCAGAAAAAGATGTGCAAGAACAAGGGGGCATAATTTGAAGATAGATGGGGGAAGGCTCAGAGGTAATGTGAGGAAGTACTTTTTCACAGAGAGGGTTGTAGCTGCATGGAACAGCCTTCCTGAGGAAGCCGTGGAGTCAAGAACAGTGGGGGAATTCAAGAGTGCATGGGACAGACATAAGGCAGTCCTAGTGGGGGCTAGGAGGAAGTAGGCTGTTGGTTAACTAGGATCTGCAGCTTATCTGTTAGGTAGAAAAATGGGCAGACTAGGTGGGCCAAGTGGTCCTTATCTGCTGTCAAATTCTATGTTTCTATCTCATCCAGTTGTGTAAGCACATTCAATGGGGGGGCTTTAAGCCTGAGGTTCGATGGGTGGAGCAACAACATCACTCCCCCATCAAGCTTAAAAGGTCACAACATCCTGGGCCTCACCAGGATTCTTTTTTGTTGCCCACCATCCACCTCCTCCTCCAGTGGCTCATCTCTTACCTGTGGGCTTCTTCCTAACCTACCCAAGGCTACATTCATTCTGGCAACCTATGGGGGAAACTTTCCTCTAGAGTTCCTTGCGTCATACCCCTATAGGGTGGTATATCCCATGGATAGAAAGGCAGAAAGCCACAAAGCAAATCAAGTTACACAAGCATTTCATATTATCTCATTCAGTTGTGTAAGTACATTGAACAAAAGTTGCATTTCATTTTACAGTGTGTCAGTAGTTTTTGTTTTTTTGGAGGTGGTGGTTGATGTACAGATACAAGAAAGCTGCAACCATTAACACACAGTGCTAAGCAGCTCAGTAGGTTACGACTAGCGTGCTGAAAAGAAAATCATATTATATGCTTTCTTTTACTAGGGCACATTATTTTACAATGGCAGACTTTGTTATGCAGTAAGTGGGAAGTTGCTTGATTTCTGTTACATGAATGGTTTGGGATAAGCCAGAGATACTGAACATCAAGTGAAGTTTGAAAACAAAAATTTTAGCTAACTGTTGAGGAAGACAGTCCATTCTCAAACATAATTATAATTTTTCTATATGTCAAGAGAAACACTATACAAATCATTTTTAAACACTTCAGGACACACCTGGAAATGAGCTGTTCAGCTCAGAGTGCCCCACTGGCCAAAACTATTAGTCGATTCAAGGGAGACTAACCAATCACTGGATGCCTCAGCTAGACCACTGCTTTCCGAGCCTGGTTCCAGTCTCTTGTAGCTCTGCTGCCTGGCCCAGCGCTAGCTCTCTCCACTATAAATTTTGTTCCACTTTTACTTGCAATTTTGCAGATCACTGCTATAAAACTGCCTGCTTGTAACTAAAGTTTATTGCACCTTTTAGTTAGACAGCATAGAAATGTTCTTAACCTGTTAAATGCTAGTAGCTTGGTAACAGTTTGTTTAAAGTGCTTAGCTGAATCTATAATTCTTTTTCTGCTCAATCTCTGCCCTCCTTCTCTCATCTTACTGCCCCCACTCTTCTTCACCCCTTCTCCTCCAATACACCTCCTGAGCCCCCCTTCCTCCTGCTAAGCTAATTGACCTCTCAATTCCTGCTGGTGTTTTTTTCCTTTTTATATTTCTTCCTTCTTTTCTCTCCTTCACTCCTCCTCCACCTCTTTGCCTGATAAGCCCTCTCACCGTTTAAGCTAAATTGCCCTCATGATACCTCTAGCTCTCACCCATTGTTTTCTCGGGTCTTTCCCCCTACCCCCAGCCCCCATTTCTTTTTTTATTACTCCTAAGTCTAACACTCACTCCCTTTCTCTCTCTTCCCAGCCAAAGCCTGGGTGCTCCAGACATGAAGCAGGGCCGAATTCTCCGTGGGAGCAGTGGCTTCACCCCTGCCACTGACCCCCATCTACAGAACCACCTCACAAGTCATGGTACACCACCAGACAACTCCTCGGGTCTGGCCTGAAACACCAGCACTGGCTCCTACCCTGATTTGCTAGCTCCCAGGTAATCAGCCTGCCTATTGGTTGGTTCTAGAGAGACCAATCACTGGACGCCTCACCTAGCCAGCTGCTTTTTGAGCCTGGTCCCGGTCTCCTGCAGCTCTGCTGCCCTGCCCAGCACTAGCTCTCTCTGCTCCATATTTTGTCCAGCCTGCCATCCCCAACCCCAGCCTCTATTAAATATATATCGACTCCGCCTATTGCCAAAAGTCCTCCCTAATCAGCCATTCAACACTCAACCTCTGCCTTAAAGGTACACACACCACAGATACATGCAGGACATCTACACCCTTAGACTCTTAAGGACTCCACCACACTGCCTAGTGGCAAAGGGATCTGCTGGCCACTGACATCTCTGGCCCATCCCCTCTGCAAAAGCCTCACAATAGCCTTACCTCTCTCCAGCTCTCCCTGTACCTACCAATGTTGATCACAGAGGCACTATTTCACCTGGTCACTCTAAACCCATCACTAGACTTCCCCTCAATCTCAACATCCTGACTGCATTCTCTATAATGCTCCTAATAAGAATAGTCTGTCTTCTGGCATTATTGCTAATTTTTCTGCCTACAAAGTCCATGTGCCACACAAGCCTGCCCATAAATAAAGATATAGCTCATAATGCACATCACAAATCCACATCCACATTTGAGTTAGCAGCTCTCAGCACATCAACTCAACCTCAAGTATTGACACTGAAGAGATGGCACCTTGCGCACCCCATCCCTCCACCAATCATTAACTTCATTATGATCAACACCCTCGCTAAATCAACTAAGTCAAAGACCCACACCCGATCACAGGTATTTAACTAAAGTGGCAGTCCATTCAAATTGCTTGGCTGCTACTACTCCTATCTGGGAATATCCACCCTAACCCTGGCCCTGCGGCCTGCTCAATGACCTCACCCAGCAAACACAATGGCCTAAAGTGTGTATCCATAAATATCTGTAGCCTCCTAGAAAAAGGAGACTCTTTGCAAGAGTCTAGGTCACCCAACACCAGCCGGACATTATCTCTGTAGTTGAAATTTTGCTCAGTCCAAAGATCGCAGATAGTGCCATTCAAATTCCAGGGTACACCCCATTCCATCTGGACAGGGCTGGTAAGCATGGGGACAGCTGTGTCATCCATCTTAGATAACACATTCAGGGGCTAATACTCCCCCCCTGTAGGCTGTAGCCTCCAGCTGCAGCACACAAATCCTGGCAATAAAAGTACTCCTTGGCTCGAATGGTAAAATTGTAACTATAGCATCGGTCTACATTCCTCCCAAAGACCAAGCTAGTGGATTCAAGGTGGTCTCTGATCACCTAGCCACCCACAGAAAACATGCAGAACTCATTATGATGGGTGATTTCAGTATTAACTGGTCTGCCTCAGATACAGCACCCTATAGGGAAGCTGTCCACTCAATATGGCTCAACTAGTAAATATCCCCACTCACTACCGTATGGGAACATCTACACTCATCAACTGGCTCATATCAAACCAGACAGAATCTCCCACATCAAAGTCCTCCAGGATTCCCTGAGCAACCATTTCCCTGTCCTTTTCCCCCTGCTCAAACAGGTCCCCAAAGGTCCCAACAAAGACAGTCACGAACAGAACACTAAAAAGGGAAAAACTGCTGCCTTTAAAGCCAACCTGACACACCAAGGCTGGGGTTTCTTAGGCTTTGTTACAGACATTGACTCTGCCTTGGAGGCTTTCATACATAAATTTAATGAGGCCTGCAACATTTTTGCCCCTTTTATAAAGGAGAAAATAAGTGATGCCACCAACTCCTGGATTACCCCTCACTTATAAGATTTAATGAAGCAACAAACACAGGCTCCTCTGCCAATACCCAGAGATAGAAAGCGTCATGTAACAACTGTACTTTGGTAATTCGCAAGGCTAAAAGCTAACACTTTAAAACTGAATTCACAAACTCATAGGGTGATGGCCATCACTTTTGGGACAACATCAAATCTGTCAGGTAAACCAACTAAGGCTTCCCCCACCATCCTATCTGTGGAAGGAACCCTGACATCAATGCCAACACCTTTAACAAAGCATTCACTGACCTTAGTGGTATATTGCTACCAGATTTCTCAACCCTCGAGTTGAAGTAACTTCCCTCATCCCCACCCCCAGTCCACTGGGAGCTACCCACCCCATTCTGTCTTAAAGTCAACACCCCATCAATAGCAAAAGGTACCTTCTAAAATCTCACGGCAAATCAAGGACCAGTAGTGATGAGCTTGACCTCATACTCATCAAGATCACTCTTGAAGTTGTTATTGGTCCACTAACTAAAATCATAAACTTGTCACTAATATCAGGTAAATTCCTGAGGCTCTGGAAATTGGCTGCTACTCCCATCCACAAAAGTGGGGACAAGATCTTACACTCCAAACAGAGGTGGGCAAGAATAAGTGCCTCAGCTGGGACTTGAACCCATGTCACCCAGAATACCATTCTGATTGCATTAACTAGCTGTGCCACTGAGACAACTAGAATCTGGGCTGTCCCCGAGCACATTACTCTTTCTCAAATGCACAGCCCAATGGCAACACAAATATTTACTTGTAACAATCACACAGGAGTGTGTTGTGCATATTGTGTATGTATTCCATAAAATAGGCACACCACACTCCTGTGTAATTGTTACCTTACATTCCAACTATCACCCAATATCAGTTCTGCCTCATCTCTCAAAAGCATTAGAATGCATAGTATCTGATCAACTGACTATCTTGACAAATACAAAACTGTAGTGCCATCAGCAACATGGATTTAGGAAGCTACACAGCACCACTACTGCTCTTCTTAAATTCACTTGCTTTATTCACAGTGCCCTTGACCGGGGGCTCTTGGTGGGTTCTACCTACATAGACCTCACCAAGGCCTTCGACTCTAAACCATGAGCTGCTCATAACCCAAATGGCCAACATAGGTCTTTTTGCCAAATTGGTTACATGGTTCAGGAGCTACCTCACAGGCAGAGAACAAAAAGTAAATATTCAATAATCATGTAGTAAAATTTGCTGATATTAAAATGAGAGGACCAGTAGGATCGACAGAGCAACAAAGAGTGCTTAGCAGGGATCTGGAAAAAACTGAAGCCTGGGCCAAACAAAATGGGATGAAATTTAGTACAGATAAATCGGGGTAATGTTTTAGGTAAGGGGAACAGGAATGGGAATAGGTACAGTATATGTTAGATGGAAAGGAACCGAAGGGGTTTAATGAAGAAAGACTGTGGGATAGTGATTGCTAATAAACTGAAGTTTAATAAACAGCATACAGTCGCTATACAGAAATCCAACAATATGGTAAGGAATACAAAACGTAGTTTTATGAATAAGTCAGTGGGATGTATGGTACTAATATACAGTATGGGTCCTATGTTAGGCTGCATTTGGACTTCAGGTCACAATTATGGAGTCTATATACAAAAAAGAGATAGAGAATGAGGGGGTACAGAGGAGAGATACTACGATGATAGGAACTTTAAATAGATATGAATATAGTGAAAGATTATAAAGGACAGGATTATTTTCATTTGAACAAAGAGTAAGAGCAGACCTAATGTTACTTAGAATAACGAATGATAAAGAATTAGCAAAAGAAATGGGGTTAGAAATGCAGGAGAAACCAAAAGAGTTAAGGGGCCATGAAAAGCAGCTTAAGTTAAAATTAGTTAAGAATGATGTATACTATTCATATGTAAATAGAGCAGGAAGAGTTTGGAATGCATTGCCGGTCGAAGTCGTGAATAGTAAAACAGCCATGGAATTTAAGGGAAGGATTGATGAGTTGTTCCTGGAGAATAGGGTGTCATGTACCCACTGAAGTGGGAACAGTTTATATGGACCTATGGTCTTCTACTCTTCTAAACCAATTATAATACCAAGTATAAAGAAACCCTATCTGAAAGCAGACCAGTAACTACAGGAATACCCCAAGGTTCAATTCTTGGACCACTGTTCTTTAGCCAGTTTCTAAACCGTCTCCCCCTAGCCATGCAGGACAATATATTATTCTATGCAGATGATACAGTACTTCTCATCCCGCTTCAATCCTATTGCTCTAGAAAACCAAACATAGGATAATTTCACTGCTGTAGAAAAATGGTTCCTCAGTTCAAAATTACTTTTAAACTACAAGATAATGAAAAGTATGTTATTGGCCTCGGCCCATAACATATACAGATCCTACCAACTTCAAATCCGAAACAACTTGTATACCAACCTTGAAATGGTTAACAAGCTCAAATACTTGAGAATTACTCTTGACAGCACATTATCTTACTTTCACCATATTGACCTGATAGCCAGAACAGCAAATACTAGGCTGGGTCTGCTTTCAAGAACAAACACTGCTTGACTAATGAAGCAAAGAGAACTGCGGTCACAAGCTCTGTACTATCAGTCGTTGACTATGGCCTGGCAGTTTAGGGGGCTGCAACACCATCAGCCCTCAAATGCATCAAATCTATACTTAATAAGGCTTGTAGGCAGGTTCTAGGTGCCAATAGGCAGACTCACACCTGTGGGCTATATGCTCAGTCTGGCTGGCTCAACCTAGAGTGTAGAATACAATATTAGGTCTGCCTTCTTGCCAAGAAATCTACACTAGGACTCGCCCCTTCCAGCATGTTAAACCTCCTTAACCTTCAGTCCTCCTCCAGATCCATGATAGGCACAAAAAAAAAAAAAAATCACACACTAAAAGTCCGATTCCACTGGACCTCTCAGGACCAACGTTCCTACGAATATTGTGTGCCATTTTGGCTCAATGCACCCAGAGAAGAGGCACATAAGGAAATCAAACTGGGGCCATTTAAAACTAAACTTTGAATGTTGCTGGCATCCTCCAGTGACTGACTATGGTTCCTAGTCCTCTTCATTGCCCCCCTGCTCAGTCTCCATCCTACATTCTCTAGAACTCCTCCCTGCTCCCATCCCTCGTATTTGTCCCCTTTCACTGGGACCCCCCCCCCCCATTCTTAGAATGAGCTTTCTCTCACTCCTTTCTGTAATTTACATTTTGCTCTGCTGCACTCCCACCTCCAGCTACTCCACCCTCTCTATTCCACTTCCATCCCTTCTCCTCCCACTCTATGACCACATCCCCCCTCTACTACTCTCCCCTTAACCTTCCCTCTCTTTCCCCCTTACTATCTTCTGCCTCTCTCTAATTCTTCCCTCTCTAGTCTCCACAAAAAAAAAATATATATAAAAATCCTCTCATTTTACCTACTTGTTCTGCTAGCACTTGGACAATAGATCTGTTTATAATTTATGGATCTTGTCTGTGTTTTATTCCTTTGTTTTTTACTCTCTTTTGTAAAATATTTCCAATTGTCCTCATGCAAATGTTTGTTTTTCCTGTTCCCATGTCTCTTAACTGTTTAAACCTATGTAACTCTGTGCTCTGTAAATGAGCCCTTGGCTCAAAGGTACTTCCGAAATATAAATAAATAAAACATTTTAAGTAATTATACCATGAACATAAATCTTGTAATCTAATTAGTAAGTGTAAATCCTGCAATAACCCACAGTGGAAGAAGAGCATTTATAAAAAACAAACCAAAACCTTCTTAAATACAGCTTAAAATTGAAAATTTACACATAGATCCATTGTATAATTGCAATGAGGCACTCCAGGACCTGGGTAATTTTGGGATTACCGACTTCCTGTGTGGCTAATTCACTAAGCTGTGCCTCGTGACGCATCACACGAAGGGTGGGTAAATCCTCCGGTAACCCACACCCTCTCATAACTTATTGCTTAAATGAATTGCTTCAGTCTCAGTCCTCTAATACTGCTTGCTAGGGGTATGCACATCAAAAATATTAATGCTGGAATACCACTAATAATGAGGTAGTCAGTACTTGGGGCCAAGAACAATATCAAGTAGGGTTGCTCAGAATCTACTGACAGTCAGTCATCGAATTCCAGGGCATTTACTTGGAATTTCAGCATTTAGGCCCAAAAATATGAATTCCAAAAAATGTCTGAAATAGGATGCAAAATTGAACTTTGAAACTTGTAAAACCTGTAAAACCTACCCTCATGTGTTGCCCAGTGACTTCATCCCCTTCCCCTACCCTTATAGCCCACTCTCCCTTGCTCTACCTTAGCCAACTGGCCTGGCTGCTGCTGGGCAGGCCTGACATTCCCTGGCTGTGTGGCGAAGCTGATCTGTTAGTGGTATCCTATCTACTAGTGTCCAACCATTCACCATCTGTGGGCCTGTCCACTGTTGGTCTCTGTGGACTGTGAATGAAATCCAGAGTGACTCTGAAAATCCCCCCCACCATTGCCCTGCCACCTCACCAGAGTGGCCACTCACTGCTTTGCTTGACAGATCACCAACCCCCCGCCCAAGCCCCTAGTATCCTAGCCATTACCCAGCCAAATCCCCTATTCAATCCCTTTTGACAAGCAAAAAAATAAGAAAAAAGAACCATCTGCTCTTTGAGTCTGAAGCCCTTGTCCAGCCACCATTACAGTTTGCCTCCTTGACTCAAACCTCCTTGAGTGGCCTACCCACACACTACACTAGAAAAGGACCCCTTACTCCTCTCACAGTAAGAGTGGAGCAGCTAAAAATCCCCAAGGGTTTTGTGCTGGTTGGTCACCTCCAGACCTCAGGAAGGATCATGGGGTCTCTTAAAGAGGACAGCATACTATACAAGTTGGCAGTGTCATGGCAGGGACTTTGGTTCTTCAGAGTCAGACTGCACTCCGATTTTTTTTTTTGCTAAAGTTCAGTAAGTGAGCACCCCTCTTCACCTCAGCAACCAGCAAAAGTATGAAATCAGCCAGTCCACCATGTGACATAGAGTAGATGGAGTCAGAGATGTGAGGATGGAAAGCGACTGCATGTGTATGGGGTTTGGCGTTGCACGAGGCTACAATATTCAAAAGCCTCATTAGCACCGGCGCTGTGTGGTAGCGCCGTCGCTAATAGTTAATGGTATGCAGGGGCATGGACAGGAGAGTGTCCATGAATGCCAGCAGTGCGGCATATTCAAAGGTATAGCGCCATGCTGCAGGCATTAGCATTACCTGTAGTGCGGCGCTAGATACAGCTGAAAAAAGCTGGCATTAATGTAGCGGTGCCCCCACCCCGCAGCACAAAGTCCTTCCCGACCCCATCCCAGGTTAAATAAAAGTAGTCGTCATAGTCTAGTGGTCCCACCCTCCCCAAGCATGAATCCCGACCCCCGGTACACACAATTATAATTTTACCTGGTAGTCTAGTGTTCCCCCCCACCCCCAAGCATGAATCAAGACCCTGGAAAAGTATATATATCATGTTTTTCCCTGGTAGTCTAGTGGTCACCCCACTCCCCAAACATGAATCCTGACCCCCTTACTGCACGTGTTGTCACAAATTTTCCCCTGGTAGTCTAAGTGGTCCCCTCACTCAGCTGTGCCTTCTGTTACCCAGAGCAGGGCATAACTCAAGAGCCAGCAACTGGCAGCCTCCTCTCTCCACCATGGCCAGCCACCGACTGCGGTATTCAGGAGTGCTCCTGAATACCGCAGTCAGTGGCCGGCCGTGGGAGAGAGGAGGGCTGAGCCGGTTGAAGGGTCCGGAGGTATGCCCTGTTTCAGGGCTATGGGAGGTGCACAGCTGGGTGGGGGGGACCACTAGACTACCAGGGAAAATTATGACAAATGTGTATGGGGGTCGGGATTCATGCTTGGGGATGGGGGACCACTAGACTACCAGGTAACATTATGATAATTGTGTGTACCAGGGGTCAGGATTCATATTTGGGGGTGGGGGACCACTAGACTACTGGGGAAATCTTTTCTGTTACTGCGAACAGGGGTCAGGATTCATGCTGGGGGGGTCTGCTAGACTACCAGGTGTTTCTGTGCTGTGGGGTCGGGGATCAATGGGGGGAGGGTTGTCATACCCATCAACCATGTCGCCAAAATGAGGAATATGGACATTTTGGACACTCAAGTTGAGGGACAACGAGGGACACAGACCCTCAGAATGAGGAACCTATCAATCATGGCATTACAGGGTCAGGACACTGACACCATAGTGTTGACCCATACAATACATACTTCAGATATAGTGCTGCAGACTGTACAGTACTCATGCAGTACAGTCTGTATGCACAGCACATTCACTACGTAGGCAGCACCTTTTCCATGAGGGACAGAGCAGTTGTAAGGGCCAAAATGATAGATGACCCTCATAATGATGGACACATGAGGGGTATGGGGGCTGTCCTCAGGCAGTGTGTGTGTGTGTGTGTGTGTGTGTGTGTGTGTGTATCCACATCCACACATCTATATGGCTATATTGCTCTGTAGACCATTCCAAGCAACAGGGGATGCTGTGGGCATGCCTTGGCCTGCAGCGTCCAGCCTGTACTGCCATTCCAACCAAAAGGAGGAGCTGTGTGCACCATACAGTAACACTGGGCAAACCGCATGGTACTGTATGCTAAGCAGCATATAATGAGATGTAAATGTGCCTGTTTGCCCACGAATTACCAAAGTAGGCTCATTTGCATGGGAGCTTTGAATATAGCTCCCGTTTGCCCCGAGCTAACCGGTTTGCACCGGGCTAATGTGTTAGCACTGTGCAATCAGGTTAGCCCCAGGCAAACCTCACTTCAGCATAGCACAGTTCTGCAGTGTGTGCCTTACATTGTTGTTTGCAGTCATACCTCTCAAATGTCCTTGATTTTCAGGGACGTCTCTGATTTTACCTCAATATTTTACTCTGCCCTCCTCAACATTATGTTTCTGTGACCAAAAAGTGGGGGTTGTAAGGATTAAATACTGTCAAACATCAATGTAACTGATGTGTTCTTCCTTAGAAAATGCATTTTACACTAAACGACTTATTCTACCAGCTTCCTAAGTGGATATCACCAGTTTTTTTAAGGTGTGTCCCTGATATTAAACCTTTGTCCCTGGTTATGTTAAGCCTTGTCCCTGATTTATGAGGCTGGAGGTTGAGAGGTGTGTTTGCAGTAGCTGCGAAACATCTCTGTGCAATCACACACAATGTTCTCCACCTGCAGCACTGGCTTGCTATAGAGTCTGATGAGCTGCAGTTGTAGTTTGCACTTCCCTGTTGCTATATTCAGTGGTCTCTTATTCCCAGGGTATTTTTGCCCTGCACTCGCAGACCTGTTTGCCCTGCTTCCTTAGACTGCTATATTCAGCAGGATTAGCACCGGGCTATTTCCTTTTCAATATAGCTCGCTTTGTGCTCCAGATGAAGTTTGCCTGCCGGGCAGTGCTAATTTAGCCCCGGGGCAAAGTTTTGAATATCTGGCCCCAAGTCTCTTATCCATTTGTTTTTTCCAGTGGGAGTTGGTAAGTGTGCCAACAGCAAATCTCTGTGCTGCCTTCTGCTAAACTTATTGAATAACTTTGGAACCAAATATGAAAATGCATTCTAAAGCCAGGAAAATTGTTGCCATTTCTTTTATTTTAGAGGAATGGTTAATGAAATTTGATGTGAAATAATGATATAATGCACATTCATGTGATTCAATTTGTCATACTTGAAACATCTACACAGACAACCCTCAGTCTATCTCAGTAGTTTGTAGTATTATAATGAAATACATTTTAAGAACTTAAAGAAAGCATTAATACAAAAAATTAATAGATTAAGAATTGCCCACATCTCAATTTGAGATCAAGACAACTGACAAAGTGCCTGAGATGTACAATTATATATACTGCATTCCTACATTTGACCTGTCATTTTATGTAACTGCTTGTAGCATCCAGGCACTAGAAAAGTAAAAGTTACAGTCTATGTAGACAACCCATCATATACACAGTATGTAAGGCTTGTTTGGGAGTATAATATTTCAAAATACTTAGGCAGGTTATCATAAAACATTTATATGTGCACCAAGATTATTAACATAGGCTAAAGTATTCAACTAATCTCTACTTGTGCAATACAGTCACAAAATAAAATCTGGTGCAAAACCCAAAGAATAGCATGAAAAAAAAAATGCACCAAAATGCAAACAAAAATGGAAAACAGAAAAAACATAAAAGGAACCGGGGAGAGAGGAAAGGAATGGACAAGAGGAAATGGTCAAATGGGAGGGGAATAATAAAAAAGCTTGCATGAAAACTATTTAGAAACATAAAAACAGACAATGATGATAGATAAAAAAACTATTGGGCCATCTAGTCTGCTGATAAAACCCTAACAAACCCAAACAAACCCAGGACTTATTGATCTTACAGGGTTCTAACCCACATTATCCACACCCATGATCCCCGCCCTACCGCCATCACCCTGAGCAACCACTAGGCTCTTCACTCTGTCCCAGCTGTGTTTGAAATAATTGATAGTTTTGGCAGCCACCACATCAGCTGGAAGATTGTTTAACAGCTCCACCCCCCTTTCTGTAAAATAAAACTCGCTTTCCTCTTGAATTTCCCACCATCACTTTTTCCTCGTGCATTTTTGATCCACTACTTATGCTAAATAGTTCCTTGCAATTTACCTTGTTAATACCTTTCAGGAACTTGAAGGTCTCTGTCACATCTCCCCTCTCTCGTCTGGCCTCCAGTGAATACATGTTCAGTGCCTTGAGTTAATCCTCATAAGATCTCACCTGCTGGCCCTGAATCATTTTAGTCATTCTGTGTTGCACTGCCTCCAGTCTGTCCTTATCTTTCCTTAGGTGAGGACTCCAGAACTAGGCACAGTAGTCCAGGTGGAGCTTCACCAGTGATCTATAGAGAGGTAGTAGTACCTCCTCCCTTCTGCTGTCAAAACCCCTTTCTGTACACCCCAGCATCCTGTCTGCCTCACTGTAGGACTTATTACACTGGCTTGATTATTTCAGCGAGTCACTGATGATGACCTCAAGGTCTCTTTCCTCAGAGGTCATGCCCAGCCCCCCAATTCAGTACTCTGTCCTGGGGTTCTTGTTTCCTATATGCATCACCTTGCACTTTTTAACATTGAATTTGATCTACCAAATCTTTGATCAGCTCTCTAGCTTTTGCAAGACTCTTTGCTTCTCCCTTACCCCATCCTTGCCGTCTACCCTGCCTCAGAGCTTATTGTTGTCTGCAAAGAGATACATATTGCGCTGGATTCCTTCTCCCATGTCACTGATGAACATATTGAAAAGGACTTTAAGGTTACTTTTGCAACTTTGAATAAACTAAGAGTCTAAAAAAATCTCTCTAGATATTAGTCTACAAATTATGACTTTTTGGTATACAGAAATCGAACAAATGGTTTGATGCCTTTTATTGGACCAACAAGGGTGTTACAAAAAGAACAAAGCTTTAGTTTTTGGACCAACAAGTCCTTCTTCAGAAACCTATATAGAAATAGATTAGTTGCCATATTGGTCCTTATAAGAACAGATCCAGAAGCAAATGGTTTGTTACCTTTTACTGGACCAACATATATGTTACAAAAAGAAAACAATGTCTACGTTTTCAGACCAACCACGTCCTTCCTTGGAGACTTATGACAGTTGTTCAGTCCAAGGAAGGACTTGGTTGGTCCAAAAGCTTAGACATTGTTTTCTTCTTGTTAACATCTATATTGGTCCAATAAAAGGTATCAACCCATTTGCTTCTGGATCTGCCTTTTTGGTACAGAGACTAAGGCTGCTATTTTTTTATTTATTATTATTATTATTCATTTGGTAACCAGGTAAGACCCACTGAGCCACAAGGTACATTTACAGAGGTGATCTGGGAGTACTGGGGCAGTTAAATGACTTTCTCAGAGTCACACAGTATGCAAGTAGAGCTTGTGGGCATCAAACCCAGGTCTTCTGAATGTACCAAGCTCATTCACAGCTCATTACTCTAACCACTTGGCTATACTACCAGCCCAAAAGCAGAGACTGGCTCCATCAATATCTGTAGATGTGGATCAAAACTTTGTCGTTATCTGTTGTGCAGACGTGTTCCTGGTCCACCGAAGATTGTCGCACCGGAGTTCGGAGGTAAGTATGGGGTGGGGGGTGTGGGAGGCTGGGTGCGCAGTGGGTGGTGTGAGTTGTGGAGGGTGGTTGGGAGATCGCGCAGGACAGTTTTTGTTTACAGGTTTGAAAAAAAGACAACGTGGGACGTTTGCCATGCTAGGGTGGACTCCCAGCATGGCAGAAAGATGGCTGGGGGGGCGAGGGCCGGCGGGGTTGGGCACCCCGTCCAGCAAACTACGCTGGGGGGGCACCGAGGAGCCGATGGGGATTGGGCACCCCGTCGGCAAACAATGTTTGCCATGCTGGGGTGGGCTCCCAGTGTGGCACGAAGCTTTGGGGAGGGGCGGGCGTGACGGACGTGCGCGGGAGGGTGGGCGGCGCTCAGTATGGCAGCGGTGTTTTCTTTGAAGCAGAGGAACACCGCTGTCATACTGAGCTGCTGTACACCATTGGTGCAGGACGCCACACCTGCTCAAGGGAGCAGTGCATTGTGAGAGGCACACCCTAAGTGTGCTATTTTCCAAAACGTCCTGCGCATGCGCGCAAGCGAACGTAAAAACAAGCTGCACCATTCAACGACCAAGAACCGGATTGCCTGGTCAGAAAAACAGCTTTGATGAACACATAGGCTTAAAGTAGATATGCATGCAACAGCAGACAGAAGAAAACCTAACATATTGTGCTTGCATGTGCTTTTTCAAGGGTGGGAGAACCTTCTACAGAAAAGCCTTAAATAGTGTAGTTTTAAATTCACAGTGTAACAATTTCATAACATTGGATAAACTCCACTCATACAAAGTATTCTTATTTAGCTTAAAAGCAGCTCTTTATTTTTCAAAATTCACACCAAAAATTCTGGGCAACAGTTTTGTAGCCAGAACACCACTTCTTCAGGCCCTCATATACAGTGTTTTTCTAGATAAAACATACAAATACAAAAATGTAAGTGAACAAACATTAAAAACTTCATTGTTTCAAACACTCCAACAAATATACCATCACCTAATTATAAAAACATATACATTATTCAAAATATTCACAATTATAATCAATATGGCCCAGATATTCAAAAGGGTTGCGCCAGCGCAAGTAAGAAAATGCGCCAATGTGCGATATTCAATGGGATGCTGCTGAGCAGTGCAAGTAGCAATGCGCAAGAGCGCAATAGTAATGAATGCATGGGCAACCGTAGGGGGTGGAACCATGAACATGCGCAGTGATGTTCACAACATACGCATGCTTAATGTGGAGCTTAGCGGAAGTTGCTAACAGCGAAATTATCCAAAATAAAAAGGAGCAAGAGAGGGGTGCAAGAATGCTACAGGGAAGCCACAGGTGGGAACGAGCTGAGAGGCACAAGGCAGAGGGTAGCAGTAAGCAGGACTGGGCAGGAGCAGGACAGGGCACACCTGGAGTTAACCAGGAACAGGACAGGGGTGGGGTGCCTGTGCCACTGTGCAGAAGTGAAGGTGGAGTGCCACAGTGGACTGAGGGTAGTGGCAGGAGGCAGGACAGCCACAGCCAAAGGCCAGAGGTGTACCCGGTGCGGGGGGAGCATCAGAAATGGACAGCGGGGGGGGAAACGTGACAACAGGCGCCGGGGGGAGAACACCAGCCAGGAACATGCCCAGCACCACCTTCCAGATGGAGGCAGTAATGAGGGGTGTGAGAAGGCAGGCAGCAGGGGAGCACAGCCATGGAAGGGCCCAGTCAACGGTACACCCAGAACAGGCAGTACAGAGCCTGCACCACCTTCGAACACTACTCTGACAGACTGTGGGCTGGTACCGCCTGAACCGGGCAATACTGAGGTGGCTCTGTGAGCTGTACAGTGATGAGATGCAGGCACCCACATGACAGAGCCATGCCCTGTCAGTGGAGATGAAGGTGACAGCCATCATGTGCCTGCTCACCACGGCCACCTTCCAGAGACCAACAGGGGACACAACAGGCATAACCCAGTTGGCCGCGTCACGCCTACTCACACAATTCCTCAGCGCACTGCTGCCACATGCTACGGAGTACATCCATTTCCCCAGCACACAGGCGGAGTGCACAGTACACATACAAGGGTAGCATGGTTGCCTGACATGCTCGGTGCCATTGACTGCACCCATGTGGCCATCCGCACTCCACCTGGCCCGGACGGAGTGTCCTACATCAACCAGAAGGGGTATGTGAGCATCAACTGCCAGGTGGTGTGCAATGCCAGGGGCGCACTACCAATGTCTGTGCCATGCTCCTTGGGGGAGCACTTGATGCCTTCATCTGGCACCAGTTGGCACTGTGCCACAGGTTTGAGAGTGGGGACATCCCCATTGGCCACCTAGTGGGTGAGTACGCATATCACGCAGGATGACACGAGTAGACGTGAGGGGGTGCATAGTCAGAGGTGCCATGGGTACCGGCCTTGTCGGCCCATGGCACAGCGATGTAGACCACCATACTAATGTCCACCCTCTACACACAGGTGGCAGTGGCTACTCACTCCGTCCCTGGCTGCTCACACCATACCGGCACCCCTCGACCCCATCACAGCTATGGTACAATGAGGCACATGCTACAACATGGAATGTCATCGAGCGGGTGTTCGGGATGCTGAAGTCATGGTTCTGGTGCCTGGACACCTCTGGCGGTGCCCTACAGTACAGCCCCTCCAAGGCCTGCAGGCTATTCCTGGCCTGCTGCATCCTGCACAACATAGCCAATGACTGTGGGATAGCCGTAGAGGTTGAAGAGGGGGACAGCAGTGGGGACGATGAGGACGTCGGTCCAGCCGGTGATGAGCAGCCACCCCCTGGGCAAAGGGACCCTCACCTGATCTGGATGTCACAGCTGCACTGGGACACCATAACAGAAAAGCACATTGGTCAACACAGGTAGGTCACAGGGCCATGCACAACCACCAATGGCAAGGGCACAGCCCACAGACAGGCAGGGAAGAACCCCAGGGGCAGACGATGGTAAGGGACTGGGTCTGAGTGTGGCACCTCACACAGCGACAGGGATGGGCAGGGCTGAACACGATACGTATATATATATATATATATATACTGTATACACACACACACACACACACACCCACAAGACATGCACAAGGAGTAGACAGCACGCCATTCCCAAATGGCACCCCTACCTCCACACAGGTCCACACATGACCACGCCCAGTGTATGGTCACTGTGCGCACCTCAGATGCTGGGCACCATTGCACACTGGTGGACAGCGCAACACCGGAATCATCATACACATGACACAGTGGCCAGCAGCCAGGAGGGTGTGCACTGGGACCGTGTGTGTGTGTGTGTGTGTGTGTGTGTGTGTGTGTGTGTGTGTAGGCCCGGGTACACCACCCGTGCATCACACGATGCACACACTGCACATAGGACAGTGACCATGGTGGGAGACCCCGCCAAGACCTGCCAGCCATGCCAGGCTGACCATTGGCCTCATGGGGTGGCACCGACAATCCCACAGGGGTGATGCTGCATGAAAGTGACCGTGTTCGCGCAGGGTCTGCAGTTCACCGAACATGCCCGTGCCAGGAGTGCTCGGTATGCCCACAGCCGAACCTGGTGTCAACATGGAAACTGTCACATGGTGCTGGGAACAGGGGGGTGGACATGACACTGCACGGTGTCTGTGGCGCACGGGCACCTAACTGGGTGACCAATGTGGCCATGACAGCTGTGAATGCATTAGTCTGCCTGTCAATGGCAGCAGTCGCATCCTCCTGCTGCCGGGCCATCTCTGCCAGGACCAGATCATGGTCTCTGCTGTGCCGCTTCTCAGCCTGGTGCAGAACTGCACTGAGTTTATCCACCACTGTCAGAAGCCGCAACTTCTGATCTACTGAGGCCTGTAGTAGACTGCTGCACTCATCAAAAGAGGTCATCCGCCGGTCCGGCATGCTGTCCCTCTTGGTGCTCCTGGCTCTGCTGTGCAGCACCCCTTGATGATGGGTGCTGCACACCAGAGCCATGTTGGGGCATGCCCACATGTGGTGCACTGCCACTGCCCCCCCCGACACTGTCCCCCCGTCACCATTGGCTGACTGCCAGCACTGCCCATCTGGCTGCGGATCGCCTGGGCTCACCGGCGCCACTGCAGTGGCCGAAACAGCCCCACCGGCCTGGACGCACACCAGTGCTGCCCCACTGGGGCATACATGTACTGCGCTACATGCAGGGAGTCCCAATAGTGCTGTGGCAGTCTGTGCATGACAGACCCTTGACCCTGCTGTCGACCTTTGCCCCCTAGGTGCCATGCGTCCACATGGGTGCACCCCTGTCATGCAGTTCGGTGAGACCGTGATGGGGAAAGGCAGCACTGTACTGCACAGCCTCTGCACATGGGGGATGTGCGCTACAGAGCGCCATTTTGTTGTCTGGACTGCCTGAGAGATGTCATGCAGGAGAGCCCAGCAGTGGAGCGTGGTTTAGCTGGCCAACCTTGTGGTCATTGTTGAGCCCCATGCTGGGGCCCTGTTTGGCCAGGTCTCACTGAATAGGCCACACAGCACCATGTGGGAGGAGGTTGCAGAGGGCATGGAGGAGGCCACAGGTATTGCCCGTTCCAGTGAGCAGTGTTGCCACTGGTATGGGGACCTCCGGCAGAAGGACCCGGATAGACTGGGGTGTCTACAGGCACGCGCCCAGTGAGGCGCCATGCCACGGCCAGGTAGGTGCTCCATCCATACACTAGTAGTGTCCATCCGTCCGGGTATCGCGGTGTGCATGTGTCCACCCCGCAGGGAGGTGGGGGCCATCCAGTTTGGGCGGTGGTGGTGGTGGGGTTGCAGCATGGCTGGGTTGTGCGGGAATGCACACACTGGGGGGGAGCTTTGCCAGTGGTTTGTACTGATTTTCCCCTCTCCATGTTTGCACCCTAGGCCCAGAGGAGCACCATAGGGTGAGGGAAGCCCGAGCTGAGTAGGAGAGGGCTGTTGCACCACAGCAGGGATGTGGAGGGGGACAGCAATGCCCAGCTGGAATGGATGCAGGTGAGTGCCTTTTTTCCCCTCACATCTGTGCATGCTGTGTTGGCAGCAGGACATGGCCACCAGCACTTGGCTCCACTGTCTTGCACGCCACATGGTACACTCAGCACTGTCCTGTGGCACTGCATGTGTGGGTGGGCATTGCTGGTGGTCCGTGCGTGCACTGGATACATGGCTGTGCCACTGCCTTGGCACCGCATAGCCATGTCACTGTACAGCCATGATAGTGCTGTGCGGGACATGGGTGGTGGGTGTGTGCAGTGGTTTGCATGGCTGTGGGTGCCTGGGTAGGCGGGTCTTGTGGACACTGTTACACGAGGTCCCTGCACCCTAATTGATACCCTCAGGAGTACACCGTAGACAGCTAATGTTTAGGCATAGGCTATACTAATACGTAGAGCTAAGGGCATCTACCGTATAAGTGTAGATGTCAGGATATGTATACATATTATTGTAACCCACTTTGCTTGCTAATGCACACACATTATACCATGTATTTTCTGTCTATTTCTTACTTGTCAGATGCCAAGACACCTGTCCTTGAAGTAATTATAATGTGTAAGGCAACATTGCCATCTTTCGGTGATGGACACCACTTCACCTTGTTATGTAAGACTTTGTATAAGAACATCTTTGTTCTAAAACTGATGACTTTACAAAATTATATAATGTTATCTTGGACCATGGAGCCACCTCTAATTTAGCCAATAGGGCTCATCTCTGTAACTAGAAATGTTTCTATCTTTTAGTAACCATAGTAATTATCACAGGTATATAATGTTATGCACAGGCTTTACACCTCGGAGACCCGAGAGATCCCAAGAGACTACAAAGAAACCTCGAGGTGTAGGGAATGCTTAGTACTGGCTCCCAGTTCGTACTGGTAAGAACTGCTTAGGGCAACTGTGATTCATCCCTGTTTGCAGTAATAAACTTGTTTATTACTTGAATGCAACTCGTTTGTGATTATTTGCATCTCCAATATTGCCAAGAACCTGAAAGTGAGGTTTAGACCTCTTACAACACGGTCACTGTGGGTGGTCGCACACCATCACAGGGGCGTGGCCCATGGCTGTATGCCATGCACAGTGGGTGGGCTGCAGGGGGCTAGACAGTCATGCATATTGACTCTGCTTCCTTGTCCTAGGTGGACAATGCTGGACAGTGATCGAGAGAGGGGTGCAGGAGCAACTCTAGAAATCCTGCAGAGGATGGAGCAGGATGGGGTCCGGCGCCACAGTGGATGGAGACAGCACAGGAGTAGAGAGCAGGGCAGGCAATAGGCCCTCTATTCCCCCTAGTTGAATTCCCCCCCCAGACTCACCTTCACACCCCTTCTTCCCTCTCCCATTTGTTCACCCCTGCCCCATGCCCACTCCCACCTGATTTGTGGCCCTTTCCCCCCACCCTTGTATATAGTTGTAAATATGTTTGGCTGTTGACTTTGTTTAATACATACTTTTTGTTATGACAACTGTGGTGGTCTCTGATTTGCAGTGGGCTACAGGTGCTTGGCTGCAGTGGTGTGCATGGCATCGGGGGTGGTGCAGGCCTGGGCGTGTGTGTGTGTGTGTGTCTGGCAGGGACTCACCTATGGTGTGGGTTGGGGACTCAGTCACTGTCTTTGGTAAGTGTGTTCTCTGTGCACTGGACGTCTGTGTGCAGTGGTCCACGGTGCATGCACTGTGTCCATGGCACCCTTGTCAGACTGTCCATGGCATGTGCATCTGACACCCTTGCATGTCTGTGCTATGCATGGTCTGCTGGCATGTCAATAGTGGCTGTCCATGCTGGCCACCCCCTGTTCCCAGCGCAATGGCGGATTGCCTCCTGTCACCGGTATGGTGCACATCTGCCTCAGGTGGCACTGTGGCCTCTTCTGTTGTTGTCCCCCCCTCCATGCTGTTGCTTGTGTCTGTTGCATGGAATGTGCTTTGATGTCTGTCACTTGTGCTCCAGCCGCATGCTGGTGGTGGACGGATTCATGGTGCATGCGCAGGGTGGCTGGTACACCTGTGCCATGGAGGGATGCTGGCCATGGATACACGGCTGCTGTGGCCGCACATCAGTGGGTTTGTTGCCCTGCTATTATGTCCCTGTGTTGGGGTGCCCTTGGGTATGAGTGGGTGTTTAGCTATGCCCTGTGTTGCATCCTTCCATGCACCACTGTGAGTGTCTGTGCTGGCTGTTAGGGCCAGTGCTGGGACAGGTGTGTGCTTGAGTGGGTGTGCGGAGTGCTGTCCTGCTGGTGGTGGGGTCCAGGGTAGGCCCTGTCGCATGTGGGGTACCTCAGGTGCAGACGAAGGGTCATTCTCTTGGCTGTGCCTTGGGGCGGCCATGCAGGGTGGCACTGTGTCTGCAGTTATTGCATCAGTGGCTGCTGCCACCCACTGCAGGGTGCTCACGGTGGGGCTGCCTTGCATGGCTCCATGGTGCACAGGGTTGCATTATCACAGTGGGGGTGGTGGCATGCATAAGGTGGCATGCACTGTTGGGCACTGCTCATGGGCAGGGTGTGCTCTGCATTGGCGGGATGGTGTAGCATAGGGTGGCCGGACCTCCTTGTGTTCCGGTCACAGCTTGCCAGGGGGTGTGTTGGGGCACCATGTCCCAGATGTGGAATTGTTGCTGGTGTCCATGGGCTGGTGGTTCTTCCAGCTCACCTCAGGTTGTGCGGTTCATGGGGTGCGGGGTTCGCTGTCTGGTCTGCTGTGTGCTCCTCTGCCCAGGTCTTCCATGGGTGGTGCACCCCTTCAGCCTGTCCCTGCACATCTCTGGTTGTGCTACTGCGCTGCTACCCTGCTCCACCGCGCATCCCTGGTTGTGCTAATGTGCGTCCGACCTGCGCCACTGCACATCCCTGGTTGCACCATGGCACGGTGCACGTGATATTCAGCTGTGTTGCGCAAGCGCATTTTGGCCTGCGCTGTGTTTGAATATCACGTGTGTTTCGCATGGGCGCACTGCACTTGTGCCTGCTTCTCCTATTGCACTACTTTGTGGTGCAGTTTGAATATCTGGGCCAACATGTATACAATGAGACATTTACTTTATTTAAACTATTCCCTAATGGATTACTTTTTTACAAAAAAAATCTATGAATCGCTAACATACCTGATTCTCCTGTTAATTTACTTGATGTTTCAATACAATACTCCATATGAATCCATTTAAATGCAAATCTGAAAACAACATCATATGAATTTCCAATCAGTTTCCTTTCCACTACATAGGCAATTACCTTTTTTTTCACATTTCTAATAATTACTTTTTAAATGTATTCCATTAACTTACTTTAGAAAGTCCTTGCTTCAGATAAAATCATTTCCTTTATTTACTTCAACCATTTAATATTGTTAAAATATCCCTACCTTCAAATAATATACATTAGTTTCACCACAGGAAGATCTTTATGTCTCCGCTAGCACTTCATGCTTTGCATTTCATTGTGTTCTTCCAAATATATAAAATGAAGCACATTTTAGCCCATCTCTTAAACAAGTTTTTTATTTGTTATTACAAACAAATCTACTATTTAGCCATCATTTTCTTTCTATAAATCACCTTGCTACTCTTTAGTCCTTGACTCATGCCATTCTATTGTCTTTGGAGAGTGAAACAGATGCTTTAAGTTTATACTCTTTCATACCAGTCCAGTCTGCAATAATAATTTACATCATAAGGGCTTCTGAATTATCTCTCCCTTAATCATCTATCACATGATGTTCCAAATTTGCACATGTTTATAATAGCCCAATTAAGAAGCACTGCTTTTAACAATGGAACTAATTAAAAATCAAGACTTACGTCATAGAAGCTCATAAATGAGCTTTCCTTAAAGCACCTGCCACATTTACACATTTTCATAACAGACCAATTAAAAATCAGGGCTTTTAAAATGGGACTAATTAAGAGTCAAGGCTTATGTCATAGCAACTCCTAAATGAGCTTTCCTTTAGACATCTACCAATACTATTAAATGACTTTGTATTAATGGTTATTATTTTCATAGGATAGTAGCAATCTACCCCACCCAACATATCTTTATTCTCAAAATTCTGGGTTCAATTCCCACCACCAGCTCCATGTTGCACTTTTTCCTTAATTTTAGCTAATGTATATCTTATTTACCTAACTTAAAATTTTACTTAGATTTCATTCGTAACGTAAAGCAGAAGCTCTCATATTTATATTTTTCATTAGGACTTTTACAGTCCAAACTATATAAATTTACATCACAAATGGAACTGCCTATGGAAAGAAGAAATCTATATTCTATAATGTTGTCTTTGCATTTAATTCTTTATAACATTTACAAAATCCCACAAGTTTTTTAATAGCCCAATAAAAATCAAGGCTTTTGTAATAGGGCTAATTAGAAGTCAAAGCTTATGTCTTAGGGGATCCTAAAAAAAGCTTTCTTATAGGCATCTACTAATACTATTGAATTGCTTCATGCTAATAATTATTATTATATAGGTTAGTGGAACTCTACACCACCCCACACATTTGTCTCTATTCTTAAGGTTTTGGGTTCAGTTCCCCCTACCAACTCCAAATCTCACTTACTCTTCAGTTTTAACTGATATATATCTTATTTACCTTTCTTACAATTTTACTTATATTTCATTTGTAAAATGAAGCAGGAGCTCTCATATTCTTATTTTTATTTTTATATAGAAAAGTTTTACAGTTCAGATAATGTAAATCCCAATTTTACATCACAAATTGACATGCCCAAGGAAAAGAAACATCTGTCTCATATAATATTGCCTTTACATTTCATTCTGTTTCACATGTATAAAATCCAACAGGTACTCACATGCTCAATCTGTACATATTTAATTATATTTTATACTATTCTAGACATTCTACTTTCTTACTACTTCTACTATATTCACATAAAGCTTTGTAATGGATCTCTCTACAACTAGAAGACTTATTTCACAGTAAAGAACATTCATTTCCAATATAATTTCCAATCACAAGTTTCATTCAATCCTATTCTTGGATTCAACGAATTCATGGTATAAATCCAAAACACCTCTCTTTTAAGTAATAAGTCCTCCCATGCTCTATTGCCCCCTATAGGTTCCTTTACTAATTCCAATCCCCAAAATCTTAATGATGCTGCTGTATGGCCCATTTGATTATAATGTCTTGCCACTGCTGAATTTTGATTTTTTAGTCTTATGTCACTTTTATGTTCGCTAACACATATTTGTAATTCTCTCTTTGTTTTACCCACATAAAGTTTATCACATGGGCATCTAAGAATGTAGACAACATGATGTGATTTGCATGTTATGTGTTGTTTAATAGCAAACTTTTTATTTGTATAGGGCTGTTCAAACTCCTGTTTTCTCAAAGTATTACTACATTGGAAGCACTGCCCACAGGGAAAATTCCCTTCCTTGCGTGGTCCCAACATAAGTTGTTTATTTTACGGTTCAGATACCTGGTGTATTGTATGTACCAATTTATCCCTTATAGTCTTATTTCTTTTTGATGTAATCAATGGCCTTTCAACAAACCTTTTATTTTGCATTTCTCCTGCCTGTAAAATATACTAATTTTCTTGTATAATTTTTTCTGTTTACCCAAATGACTATAAGCTGTTGAGAATACTATTCTATTTTTCATTTCTATTCTGTCTCTTGTTTGGAGTGCTTCCCCTTGTGTTATTTCTGCCACTTCATTTCTAGCTTTCACTATATTGTCTATCCTGCATCCTCTCCTTTGAAATCTCCCTGTCATTCTCTCAACTTCTTGTTCATATTCATCACCTCGACTATTATTCCTCCTTGCTCTCAAAAACTGTGATTTCGGTATACTTTCTTTCAACGTAGGATTATGATAGCTCTGAAAATATAGAATTGTATTTCTATCTGCCTCCTTATGATAAAGTTTAGTCTCCAATCCATTTTCTCCCTTAAATATCATTAAATCCAAAAATGAAATTTGGTTTAGACTGGCTTCCATAGAGAACATTATATTGTGATTTCTACTATTTAAATAGTCAAGGGATCTATCACGATGCTCTCTAGTTTATTCCCATAATAGTAACACATTGTCTATAAAATGTTTCCACCCCCTAATGTTTTGTTTGAATGGGTTCTTTCCATCATCCAACACATGTATTCTTTCATAATGCCACATAAACAAATTGGCATAAGATGGTGCTATCATGCTTCCCATAGCTGTACCATGGATTTGTAAATAAAAAATCCTCCTCAAAATGAAAATAATTCTTACTCAGAACTAAATCTGCTAGTCCTAATATAAACCCTATCTCTGGGAACTGTTCTTCTCTATTTCTTAATGCTACTTCAAGGGAGACTAAGTCCTCTTCATTTGGGCATACTCATTTATAAATCTTTCACATCTAAAGACACAAGCCATAAATCCTGTATATTCATTAAGTTATCATTGAAGCCATGTATACATTCTAGAATATGGCCTGTATCTTTTTATGTATGTCTCCATTTTCTTTACTTCTTCCTGTATATGAAAATCTGCATATTTGGACAATGGTTCCAAAATTGAATCTACTCCAGATACTATCGGTCTCCCTGGTGGTCATACAAGATTCTTATGTACCTTTGGTAATATGTAAAAATAGGGAGTCCTAGGCTTTTTATAAATCAACATTTCCTCTTCCACTATTGTACACCATCCCTGATCTACTGCATGATTGAAAAATTCTTTAATATCATTCTCTATTTCAGCCAAGGGGTCTAAATCCAATTTTACATAATTATTCACATCCATCAGTTGTCTGATACATTCTGTCTTATAATCTGAATAATTCACATTACAATACCTCCCCCCTTAAATGCAGGTTTCACTATAATGGACTTGTCTTGTTCTAAACTTCTCAAAGCCTCCCTTTCTTTCCTTGTAACATTATTAAATCTTGGGAATAATGATTCCCTCTCTAACATGTCTTTCACCTGTTTATCTATTATCTTAATGTATGTTTCCACTATGTCTCTACCTCTAGGGGGCATAAAATCTGATTTAATTCTTAGAGTATTCTTCAATTCTTGCTTCCTATTAGGTGCCCCCTCCAGTCTATCTCTAAATCAATCAGCCAGTCTCAACTTTCTGTAAAACTTTTGTAAGTCTATTTCTAGTTCAAAGGGATCCAAACTAGTGGTAGGAGAAAAGGACAATCCTTTATTCAATATCCCCATCTCCACATCTGTAATTTGTCTATCACTTAAATTGAAGACTGCTATAGGATCCTCTATCTCTTCCTGTTGTTGTAACCTAGTCCTCTTCCTCTTCCTCCTCCTCCACCTCCTCCACTCCCCTACCTCTCTGGTTTCCAATAAATGGTCAGTATTGAGTCTTTCCTTGAGAGTGTGCCAGTAATAAAAGAGTAGGTATGCAGGTATGCTATGTATACCAATTCATTAGAAAATAAATAGCTCTAAATGATTGTCTTAACATGGAACCATGTTTGGTATAAGAATATATAATTAACTGCGACAAAGACCAACTCTCTTTATCTATAGACTTATCTGTCTAGCCTAATCTTTAGGTGACATCCCCTCCAAGTGCTGACAGTGCTTGCAGACTGTTCCATTGCTGACAGTATGAATTTATGTATTCTGTAGTTGTTGTTTTTTTAAAGTTTGTTTATGCACCCACTGCCAGCAACTCAGTGGTGGATATACCAGCCTGGTCCAGTCCCCATTGCTCCCAGAGATCTTCATAGGGCTTGGCAGCGGGGGGGTTTTAACTTTGGTCTCCAACATCCCTACCCCTGAGGATGCCAGCATAAGGACTGGTATGTCCAGGATGATGATGTGCTGACACATGTCATAGCCAAGCATCTAATGACATCCTACTTGCCTGACACCACAATCTGTGCCCCACTGGCCATGCATCAACAGACAGAAGGGACAGGTGGTGTAAGACTCCCTCCTCTCAGAGAGGAGACCATCCTTTTAGGACCCTCAATCCTCCTCCACTCCCAGCCAGCCCCTCAGTGATCCAGGCTCATTCTTGACTGCCAGCATTGGGAGCAGTGACAATACTGCTGCACTGACAGGCCAGCATATATATTTTTTAATTTTTAATAATTTTTCTTAAGTGTCAAAATGTTTTCCCACTGGAAATTCTGTCCAAGTATGGTGGGATCCATCTATATGAATCATAATTGCCAAACATGTTTTCTAATGTATTGGTATACGAAGCAAACTTGTTCTTTTATTATTGCTGCACTGTAAATTCAAGGCTGCACTATTTAAGGCATTTCTATAGAGGGCAATTTCACCCTTGGAAAAGTGCGAGCACACACAGAACATTGGGTGTACTTCTGTCTGCTGTTACATGCATTCTCACATTTAACCTCTGTGCTTAATAAAACATTTTATATGACCAATCTACCCGGTTCTTAGTATTTGAATAGTATGGCATTTGAGCTTCGCTATTGCTTATGATATAAGTGGACCTTACCATGTGCTCTGTCACACTTGGTGCAGCCTATTTGTGTCAGATGGTTATGTGCCCAGAGTTTTTGAAACTGAAGCAATTCTCAGTGGGTCAAACTTGACAGTGAATTATGTGAACTTGTGGGCTAGTGTGTGTCATCCAGTCCTGGTCTTGGTTCTTTGTGTGGCCATGAAGGGTAGTCAGCGGACTCCTTACAGCAGCAAGTGTATTTGTTCTGTTACTAATTCATGCTGCTAGGGATTTATTTATTTATTGGAATCTCTGATCAACACCTTTGAGAGCAAGCTCATTACATAGGTTCCATGTCAGAGTCAAGAAAAACAAATATGTTACATGACATAGTAGTCAAAACAATGTACAATTACAGTATTTTCATTACAGTAGAACAAATTTGTGCATGATCTTAGGGACTAGAGTATATTGACTTAAAACCATCAAGGTTAAGTATAGGAAAGTACTAATAAGGGGAGGGTATATCGGCCCAGTGGGCTTCGTCAGAGGATAGGAAGAGAGAGGAGAAGGCAGAGGCAGAGAAGAGTTGTGACTGGCATACGAGAATGTCCAACCAGCCTAGGGGTGGGAGAAGAGGTTAAGGAACATGAGTGGGGGTGGGCAGAAATAGAGGGAGGGGCTGGGAGTCAGAGGATAGAAGGAAGAGGAAGGCAGAGCCAGGAAGAGTTCTGACCAGCATATGAGAATGTCCAACCAGCCTGGGGAGGGGGAAATGGAAAAGGGGAATGGGGCAGGGATAGAGAGGGGGGGCTGGGAGTCAGAGGAGAAGATTTAATGGAAGGAGGGTAATTAAGGCTCAAGTAAGTATTATGGGAGAAGAGATTAAAGAAAGCAATCACAGCTGGATTCCTCAATAAGGTACTGTCTAAGCTTTCTTTCAAAAGGGACAGTTTTGCCCCCAGAGGACATGTCAAGAGGAAGATAGTTAAGCCATTTAAGAGCTTGGTGTGCAAAAGACCTTTGTCCAAGCATGGTATGGGCATGGGGAATGCTGAATATCTGGCTTTCAGAGTTTTAAGTCCGGCGATTAGACTCATAAGGACTGTGCAGCTTCTGTACCCAGGAGGCACAATGCCAAGGCTTATCTTTTTAGCCATAATACAGGATTGATACCTGAGTCTAACTGCAAGCTGCAGCCAGTTTGCTTGGGCATAAAGGTTACACATGTGTGTGAGCCTGGCAGCTCCCGTAACAGGCCGACATGCTCTGTTTAATGCAACTTTGAGGCAGTGGGTGGCTATGTTGGTGGTGGAGCCATGAATCACTAGGCCATAGTCTACCAGTGAGACTACAGAGCTCTGAATGGCTGTCTTAAGGGCCTTTATGGTTAGGCAGGCCTTATGCATATGTACAGTAGAAGTCCAATACGCATGTTTACTGCCTTGGTAATAGAGTCAATGTGCTCGGAGTAGGACAAGGTGCTGTCAACCATGACACCCAGATATTTAAAGTGCTTGACTAGTTCAAGAGGTGCACCCACTGAGTTTAGGATAGAGAGCAGGTAGGATTTGTATTTGCTTTTGGAACTGTAGAACATCATTGTTTTAGTTTTTTTGTAGTTCATGACAAGTTTGTGATCACTGAACCATTTATCAACCTCCATGAAATTCCTTTGAAGGCTGTGCTCCAGTTCTTTAGGGTCCCGGTGGCTGGTAAATAGCACTGCATTTCCAGCACAGAGAAAAATGTTTCCTTGGTAGGTATAAGGTAGGTGATTTAAGAATATGTTGAATAGCAGTGGGCTGAATATGGATCCTTGTGGGATGCCAGATTGGACAGGTCTGCTGTCCAAGAGAACATTGCCAATCTTGACTTCCTGAGAGCAGGCATGCAAGTAACTTTGCAACCATACCACAGTGTCAACTGAGAGGCCTATGGCTGATAGCTGTTCGATTGGAGGTAGTTGTTTGCCATATTGAATGCCTTTATTAAGTCAATGAATGCTGCCTCAACCAGGGTACCTTGGTCAAGTGCATTGTGAATAAATCCCGTGAACTCAAGGAGTGCTGTTGTGGTACTGTGGCCCTTAATGAACATATGTTGATGTTGGCAGAGGAGCTGGTATTTTTCAAGGTACTCACCTAACTGATCAGCCACTATTCTTTCAAGCACTTTAGAAAGTGGTGGGAGGATTAAGATTGTTCTAAAGTTTCCAGTCAAGGTTCGATCCCCACTCTTAAAAACAGGAGTCACTAGGGCAGCTTTCCATTTGTCCAGGAATTGTGAGAACCTCAGAGAGGTATTGATGATATGAGTTAGAGGAGCATGTATGTAATCCAAGGTATGTGCAACAAGAGTAAAGTCCAAGGAGTGACCACTGGACCTTGATTTCGCTAGGACTTTCAGTAAATATTGTTTGGTTGCACTTGCTGACACAGATATGAAATGAATGGAGGGTGTGATGGTGGCTGTTTCCTTGAACAATCATTAAGGTTTAAGCTGGAATGGTGGAAGAAGTCAGGGGGAGGACACTACTAAGGCCTGAGATAGCTTTGGTAAAAGCATTTGAAATGGAGTTGGGATCCTGAGTGGGAACACTAGCTATGTTTAACAAGGTGGGAGCGGTTTTAGGATCTTTCCCAGTGAGTTATTTGAGGTTTGATCTGAATTTTCTCCCATCTCCCCAGGTGTGAGCAAGTGCTTCCTTAAAGTGCTGACTTTTTGCTGCACAGATTGCCCGGGTGCAGTCATTTCATGCCTTTTTATAGGACTGAATGTCAATCAGCCTACCCGTGGCCTGCGCAACATGCCAAAGATGGTCATGAATTTTGGCTTGGGTGTTGTGTTACCCAAGCAGCACACACATATTTAACTTTACAATGTCTGATAAAGCCCACAAACATGCTTAGTCCAGCCCTAAAAAAATCATTGCCTCACCACCAGCCCCAAGTAATGCTGACAGTGGGTGAGGAGACAGTCTGGGTGTATTTGCTATGCCAAAACCTTTTTCTCCCCAGCAAAGCAAGTTCTAGTTTGGGTACCATTGGGAGTGGTTTGTGTTCTACATGCATCCACTACCACTATTGTTCCTGCAACCACCACCATGACTGTTACAAACCAAGACACTGTGGCCATGGCCATTGCCATGGATGCCCTCAACATGACAACTGCAGTTGCCACTAGTATAATCATTGTGTCCACTTCCACTAGTACCATGACTACAGCCACTGCTGTACCTGCACCCATTCCCATGACTGCAACCACTATCACCGCTACCTATCATGAGTGCAGCCACTATCACTACTGCCATGACTGCAGTCAGTGTCATTATTACCATAATTGCAGTCAATGTTATCACCACCGCTATCATGACTGTGGTCACATCGATCACCCCCAGTGCTGTGTTTCAAGCCACTGTAACCATGACCACTGTGACTATGAACATGCTATGCCTTTTCCATCTGCATCTGTGTCTGTGAACACCCCTATTGGGATATTTAAAACAGTGCTTGTTTGTGATTAGAAGGAGCATTTATTTGTTTATGATTATGTAAGCCCCTCCACCCCCATGAGGGGATTACCTTTTTGAGCTATGGCTGTTGCTGTCCCCACTGTCTAATTTCTGCATCTGGTCCCCTATGCAGCTGGCATTAGGACTGGAGGGCTTTTTCAGGAGCCCTGGTAGGATTCAGGCCAGGGCTCATGTCCACAAACATCACGGCAGCTGACACTGTATTTCCCTGTCCTTGGTCCCATCAGAGAGTGGGGTGGAGGTCCTGTAGTGTTTTTGCAGCTCTGGGTACCTGGAGCAGTCCAGCAGAAGAACTGGAGGGAGACAGAATGTGAGGGAGGGATACACGAGCCAGCTGGCTAGCCAGTGTGGAGAAAGGTCCTCCAAGCCACAAAGAAGTTTTAGGCAGAGTGCCTACTAGCCCATCTTCCCTGCAGGAAATCTGTTTGGGACTTCTCAGTTGTGTTTTGTAGTGGGAATTACAGTGAACTGCTGTTCTTCATGTTTCAAGCCTGTGAAATAGTTGGACTGTCTGGACTATTTTCCTAGCCTTTGAAGTGCTTGTACTGTTTGAACTCTATCCCAGCCAAGAGGAGAAGTTATTTGGTCTGGGTCAGAAACTGTTAGAAGCCCTGCTGTGTTTAAGTCCCTGCAGGAATTTGTGTATTCAGCTGAACATCCTGGGTATCACCAGCCTGCCAAGACACCCCGGATCAATGAAAGGCCCTTGTGGCAAAGACGCCAAATGGCCTTTGCAGAGAAGATATCGAAAGGCCCATGAAAGGCAAAGATGACAAAAGTCCTGAGGGGTGAAGACAAGAAAGATCTGTCACAGATGAGGAGTCCAGCACTTGGTTAGAATCTCCAGCCTGCAGCTGTTGTTCCCTGAGAGACAGTCTGCTGATTTCAGAGTGGTATCTCTAATCTGTGTCCCTCTTCAGCAACCCCCGAGACTGTCAATGAACTGTGAGTACCCTTGGGCTGCATTTCAAGCAGTTTTTTTCCAAAAGTGAGTTAATTAATTAGTTAGTTAGTTAGAGGAGCTGACTTTGATAAGATGGCCAACAGAGTTAAGCTAGCACTGGCAAAAGGAAATACAGGTGAGGGAGTACAGGCAAAATGGACAAGCATTAAGGATGCAATACTTGAAGCAACATCCCATTGTGTTAGACATAAAAGGAAGTGCAAAAGAAGAAGGAAACCACTTTGGTTCTCAAAAACAGTAGCAGAAAAGGTCAGAGCCAAAAGGCTGGCCTTCAGGAAATATAAGGGAATGCAGCAGGATGAAGATAGGGAGGCATACCAAACTTCCCTAAGGGAAGCAGGGAAGGCAGTAAGGCAGGCAAAGGCCCAAACCGAGGAAACACTAGCACAAACAATAAAGGAAGGTGACAAGACTTTCTATAGATACATTAGTGAAAGGAGAAAGTTCAGAAGGGGTATTGCTAAGATCAAAGGGGATAAGGGGGCATGTGAGGAGGACCATGTAAAAGCATCTATCCTAAACAGATTCTTTTGCTCAGTATTAATGAAGAGAAGGTAGGGCAGGGTCCACAGTTCAGCACCATGGATACAGGGGGGAGGGAGGTGTGCACTAGTCCCTTCACAAAAGAAAGGGTCCTGCAAGAGCTCGGTAAGCTCAGGGAGGACAAGGCAATGGGACCTGATGGCATACATTCCAGGGTACTAAAGGAGTTAAGGGTGGAAATAGCAGAGCCATTATCAGAACTGTTTAGTGAGTCTCTGAGCACAGGAGAGGTCCCAGATGACTGAAGAAGGGCTCATGTGATCCTGCTCCACAAGAGTGGTAGCAGGGAGAAGGCAGGGAACTACAGACCAGTCAGTCTCACCTCAGTAGTGGGCAAGATTATGGAGGCACCCTTAAGGAAAGGATAGTGCAACACCTGGAATCCATAGGAGCACAGGATCCAAGACAGCATGGGTTTACAAAAGGAAGGTCCTGTCAAACTAATCTCATAGATTTCTTTTACTGGCTAACCAGAGTGGTGGACCAAAGAGGAACAGCTGATGTTGCCTACCTTGACTTCAGCAAAGCTTTCGATGCTGTTCCACATAGAAGATTGATTAATAAGCTAGGTAGGCTTGGGGTGGGTCAGAAGTTGGTCAACTGGGTGGGAAACTGGTTGACAGGCAGAAAACAGAGAGTGGTGGTAAACAGTATACAGTCAGAAGAGATGCAAGTCATAAGTGGGGTACCTCAGGGATCAGTCTTGGGGCCAGTCCTCTTCAATATCTTCATCAGTGACATTGCAGATGGACCAGAAGGTAAGGTTTGTCTGTTTGTAGATTACACCAAGATCTACAACAGAGTAGATGATCCAGATGGGGTAGGCAGAATGAGAAGAGATCTGGATAAACAAGCAAAATGGTTGGAAGAGTGGCAACTGGGGTTAAATGCAAAGGACTGCAAGATCATGCACATAGGGAAGAGTAACCCTGAAGCCACCTATAGGCTGGAAGGAGAGTTGCTGGCAGTCACAAGGGAAGAAAGAGACTTGGGCATCTTCATCATCGCCGATGACCTGAAATCATCCACACAGACCACTAAAGCAGTAGGTAAGGCTAGGGGATGTTGGGATGTATTAGTAGGGGTATCACAAGTCAGAAGAGGGAGGTACTAATCCCTCTTTACAAGACACTGGCTAGGCCCCCTCTGGAGTACTGCATGCGGTACTAGAGGCCACACCTTCACAAGGACATTAACCAAACTGAGGCAGTCCAGAGAAGGCCAACAAAATGGTGCAGGGACTGCATCAGAAAACATATGAGGACAGATTAACGGAGCTCAATATGTATACCTTAGAGCAAAGGAGGGAGACAGGTGATATGATCGAAACAGTCAAACACCTTAAGGGCATTAACAAGGTGAAAGAATGTAACAAGTTTCAATATAAGAAAAATAACAGGACCAGAGGACACAGCATGAGATTAGAGGGAGGCCAATTAAGGGGTAATGTGAGGAAGTTCTTTTTCACAGAAAGGGTGGTGGATGCATGGAATGGCCTACCTCAGGAAGTGTTGGATATGAATACAGTGCAGGGCTTCAAACAGGCATGGGATAGGCATAAGGAAGCAATACAGATGAGTATGAATAGATAGGCTATTGACAGAGCAAAGGCCAATGGCACATTCATAAGGTAGAAAAATAAATGGGCAGACTGGATGGGCCTTGCGGTCCTTATCTACAGTCAACTTCTATGTTTCTATGTTTCTATGTTAGTTAGATATAAAAAAGTGGATGAAGTCCTGGGCAGGACTTTATCAATCTGCAGGATAGGCTCAGGCAGAAGATTAAAAAATGACTTGTTTGCTTGTTTGAACCAAAATTTGGGGCCTCTTAACAAGTTCTGCCTGTTCAAGTTCAAAAGACTTGTTCCCACAGTATCCTGAAATTGTTATCAACCTTATGTCATCTGGCTGACCACCAGCAATCCAGTGAGGTACCCACTGCAATGGACAGCAATAACATATTATGGCCTTGGGGAAAAGCTGGGTGCACCCATGGGGGTGGTACAGGGCCTGTGTGGGGAAAATTATTGAAATCAAAATTGTTTGTTCTGTGTTTTTGCTTTCCCTTCACCCCTTTCCTACAATAAATCAGAGGCTAGATTATTTTTTAATTGGTATTCACGGTTATTGCTTCATGTGCATTGCTACTATGTGGAGAAAACTGTACCTGTGTGGATGGGAAAATATTAATTGTTCCTGGGGGGAGGTTAGGACATGTTGAGTAGCCTTTATATACCCCTGCCCCAGAAGGAGGCACCAAAACCTGTTCTGGTATTCTATTGGTATAATGTACCCAAAAGAACCCAGGCTGACCCCAAGGTACTGTATGTCAGTGTATGAGGGGACACCAGAGTGTGCATGACAGAAGGACCCCCCTACATGTGGAGGCACCACTGGGATTCACCCACACCACACATGAGTATCCCCAAAACTGAGTACTGAAAATCAGAAAGATCATCCCACAGAATTGCCCTAGAACAGTTAGAAAAGGAAAAATGGCACTCCAAGACTGAGAAGATTGGTGGTGAGGGGAGCAGTTTGACTGTAAAAATTCCCTCTTAGTGACTAGGATTTCCAAAAGGTTCAAAAGACCCAAAATTGTTGATGAACTTACTGGCATTGGAATGTTTTGGAAATTTAAAGATTCAAGGACTAAGGTACGACCATATTAGTAAAAGTGTGAGTGCGTTGATCGAGTGATACTGAAACTGATGTTGCCAAGCTACCCACCATTTTCTCCACATGGAGGATAGGTACCCCTGGACTCTATTGACCCATAGCAGTGCCCAGAAAATGCACAAGGGTTCCTCAGCTATAGATGACTTTAAAGTTAAATTTTAATTGTGGTTGAAGTTGGAGGGGAAGACTCTGCAAGAAGTGCAAGAACTGTATAAATCTGACAGTATAACCCTGCCCGATCAACCCCCAGCTTGGTTTGCTGCTTGAGTGCTGGGGAGAGGAACAGGGTCCTATATGAGGCTAAAGCCCTTATCCAGGAGAGAACCAGTGTGCCCAGGAAAGATGACTTTGAAACATGGATGGGTCAAGCCACTTCTATGGTACAAGATCACCTGTGTCTTGAAGCCAAGAAGAAGCATCGACTTTGGGAGAGTTTGTGAGGACCTGCTATGGATGGTATTGGAGATTTGCAAGCTATCTGACCTGAAGATACTGCCCAAATGTACCTCAATACCCTGAAGGGGACATATATTTTGAGAAAGTAGTAAGGGACAGTGCAGTGAGAGGGTGAACTATTATCTGAATATTTGATATTTCTTGAGCAATTTATACAGACAGCCAACTGTAATGGAGTAGTGACTGCACAAGATATGAACAGGATGTAGCTGGAAAAAGTCCTAGAGGGAGTTGGATACTCAGAAATGCTTCTGATGAAGCTGCGTTTTGAAGAATGGTTACGTGTCCCCCCCCCCTTCCTATGATGAACTGATACACGAGATCCAAGAGAAGGAGACTAGAGCTGCAGTGCAAGGTACAAAGCAGCACCTCTGAGAAAGATAGAGATTAGTCTGGAAAACACCTCACCAGAGTGAGACAACAATGAAACAGAGAACTTGAAGAGACAAATAAAAGAATTCACTGAACAGGTGACCACACCACGGGCTACCAGAGAACTAAGTTAGATAAGTATTTTCCATCCTCACTGGGTCGGAGATACTACACTGGATGAAATTCTGCCCCTTCAGAAGCTGAGAAAATAAAATACTGAGAGGACTGATGTTTTTTTTCTCCTATCAATGTCTTGAAGCTGGACACCAAAGGAGTTATTGTCAAAAGCCTGAAAATTCTGCTTTGCTGGTATAAAAGCTGTTGCAAAAGAAGCATGTCAGGCGTTGCCACATGGACCCTGTGCAGGAGTAAACTGGGGTCCTGAGCCAAGAATGCTGCATGAAACAGATGCAATCTTTTAATGTTACTAGTCCTAGTATCCCCAGGACCAATAGAACCATCTGCTAGGTTCCCAGCCAAGACTGAGGGGGTGGATTGCACTGTGCTACTTGATAGTGGTGCCCAAGTGACCGTTGTGTTTGAAGACTGGTATCAGAAGCATCTAAGTCACGTGTCATTGAAATCTTTGGAAGGGCTGGTTGTCTGGGGAGTAAGTGATCAGCCTTACCTTTATCAGGGGTACACTGTCATTCAAATTGAATTTCCCTGAAGCATTGTTGGGGTCCAGGCCCCAATGGACACTCTTTCCTTGGTGTGCCCCAACACTGTACTGAAAGGGGAGACACCAGTATTGGTTATTTATCTTTATTTTATTCAAACATTTGGTAACTGGGAAAGGCACACTGAGCCAATGTTCGATTTCAGGTGTGACCCGGGGGAGAGGAGAGGAGAGTACATACACAAGTGAACACAATAAAATACAATTACAGTGTGTTATGATAGATTACAGTTAGATACAGCAGTCTTGAGCAAATACTGTACACTTCATGAGACTTGTCCTGAGAATTACAATAGTAAGTGCACCTCATTGAGAGCTTGTTAAATAAGTGCTTTGGAGGGCAGGAGTCAGGACTGTCAGTAGAGGTAGCAGGAGAGGCTCAATTTCAACACAGGCAAGGTGGAGGTGGAATGAGGCATAGTTGTTGCTTGTAGGCAAAGTGAGAGGAGGAGTTCCTGATAGTGGGGGAGAGGTTGTTCCACAAGCAGGGAACCAGTAGGAGAAAGTAGCTTTTCTTGCTGAGGAGGATGGACGAGGCAGGGTGAAAGATCTTTCATTTATGTGCCTCACCTCGTAAAGGGAGTGAGAGACCAAGGATAGATGATTCGCTAGGTAGGAGGGAAGCATGTTGAACCAGAATTTAAAAAGGAGGTCAAGGGAGTGAATGTATCATCTGTGGGACAGGTGGGGTTAGTCCTAGAAGGGAGTAGAGATCACAGTGGTCAGTACAAAAGGGGGAGTTTGTAGCGAAGCAGCAGAAAGAGTTTTGGAGGGTGTCCAACCTGGACAGGGAGGTAACAGGGGCAGAGCTGTAAACCACATCTGCCCAATCAAAGATGGGGAGGATAATTTTACTTAAAATTTCATGTCTTGAAAGTAGTGGGAGAGAATCTCTGTTCTGATATGGTGTACCAAGGTTGGGGAATAGTTTAGAGGTGGTTGTTTCGATATGGGTTGAGAAGGATAAATGTCCAGTATGTTTCTGCGCTGTGACAAAAAACATTGATACTGTTTTGGATGTGTTTAGTTTTAGTTGGTTTTGTGTGAACCAGTGCTGAATGTTGTTGAACTCATTTTGGAGGGTAGCTTGGACCCCGTGCAGTACAGGGTCTGAGGTAAAGGGAATGGTGTCATCTGCATACATGTGTATGCTGGATTTTGTGCAGGAGGGACGGGCATTAATGAATAGGAAGAAGAGGATGGAACCTAAGGCAGAACTTTGTGGCATGCTTGCTAGGATGGAGGGGGGGGGAATGCGACATCAGCGATTTTGGTTGATTGCAGTCTGTTGGATAAATAGGATTGAAACCACTGTACGGTGATGGGGTGAGTCCTGCTGCCTCTAGTTTCAGCAGGAGGAGAGGGTGAGATACAGAGTCAAAGGCCTTGGTCAAATCGACAAATACTGTGGCTGTTAGAAGGCCTTGGTCGGAGGCTGTGTGGATGTGATTTGTGAGGTGCAGGAGTGAGGAGATTGTGGAATGCTGTTTTCTGAAACCTGACTGATGGGGGGAGAGGAAATTGTTAGCAGTGAGGTAATCCGACAGCCTGGTATGGACCAGGGATTCTTGAAGTTTAGCTAGAGCTGGGAGGAGGGAGATGGGCCTCTAATTTCCAGGCATAGAGGGGTCTTCGCCTTTGTGGAGGAGGATAATGCAGGCTGATTTCCATGCCTGTGGGACCTATCCTGTGGAAAATGAGAGATTAAGGAGATAGGTAAGAGGCTTGGCAATTGCAGGAGCCAAGATCAGCAGTAGCTTAGGGTGAATCCCATCTGGGCTGGATTTGGTGGTATTTAGAGAGTGGAGGGAGGTGAGGACCTCTTGTTCAGAGATAAGTGAGAAATTGAAGTTGTTGTTACAGGGTGGTGGAGGAGGGACAGAGGACGGAGGGGGAGGACCTTGCAGTATGGCACAGGATGCGAAAAATTTGTTGAGTATTCCTGTGGAGCGGGTTGGGTTGGTAACAGGCTGGCTGTGTTGCTTAAAAGCAAGGGTACTGGACTGGGCTGGTGGGTCAAGAAGTGAGTGTACAACATTCCAGAAATTAGAGGGTTGAGCATGGGAGAGTTGCAACCTAAAGTAGTCTGCCTTAGCTTATCTTATGGCCTTAGTGCATGCATTTTGGAGGGCATTATAAGTTTGTCTATTTTGAGGGATTGGGTGGAATTTGAAGACAGTCCAAGCTTTGTTCCTAGCCTTGTATTTGGTGAAGATGGCTGCAGAGATCCATTGGTCATGACGCTTCTTGACCCTGGACTTTTTCAAGGGGGCATGGGAGTCCCAGATTTTTGTGAATGTGAGTAGGAAGCTAGAGAGGGTGGAATTGACATTTGGGGCTGAATACACCTGCTGCCAATTGGCCAGGCTAAGGCTGGTAAGCAGAGAATCAATGTCCAGCATGTTTAGAGGGCATAAATCTATGTACTTAGGGGCAGATTTGGGCATGTGAGTTTTCCTGATACAGTAGGTAATGCAGTGATCACTCAGTGTGTTAGTGAGGATGCCAGAAAAAGTTACTCTGTTGGTAAGAAGTGAGAATCCAGTCTATTAGAAAGTGGTTTTTGGAGTGTGGGTTGTAGCGGGTAGGTTCATTGAGCAGTCAGGTAAGATTAAGGGGATTCTATTTTGAAGACATGGGCCTTGGAGGAGGGGGCTTGCCAGTCCAAGTTGAAATCACCTATAAGACCCAGTTCTCCTTTGGAGGTTAGGTCAAATAAGGTAGCTAGAGTGGAAATGAGCGAATCATGAGCTAGATGAGGTGAAGCATCGAGCACTCGTAAATAAAGTAAGGGAGGCAGGTAGGGTGAGTTGTACCGGGAGGATTTCATGAGAGCTAGGGCATGTTACCTTGAAAGTGACTGAGCATGAGAGGGGCTGTTTTGTGTAGTTAGGAAGATTTAGGGAGGAGTCGGGGGGGGTCTTAGCAGAGAGCCAAGTTTTAGTAGGGCACAGGATGTCAGCAGAGTGCTCAGTCATCAAGCATGTTAGTAGGTCTAGTTTAGGCAGGAGACTTCTGATGTTGATGTGGGTGATAGACAGACCTTTATGGGAGCTTAGCAGTTGGGGACCGGCCTGAGGACCCGGGTTTGGTTTGATGTCGCCCACAAGGAGTAGGATGAGTCGGAGGAAGGTGTATGCAGCAGGGAGCTTATCTCTCCTGGTGAGAAGGATGGCTTTAGGAGCAGGTCTGGCAGCCCTGATAAGGGATGCGAAAGTTATCATCTGTAGAGGTAGGATACTAGGGCTGACAAGGGGGCAGGGGGTGGATTAGTGACAGGCTGTGGGCATAGTAGAGGATAGGAAGTGGTTTTAAGAGTGATGTGTTGGGCTTGGGGGATGGGAATATGCATTTAGGATTTGAGGCCTGGAGGGCTTTTGTGAGGAGGTAAGAGGCAAAAAAGATGTTAAGAATAGCCTTGTGCAAGGCCATTTTACACCAGGGTTTAGCAAGGGTCTCTGAGCAGACTATGGGACTTGCAATGTAGGAGAAAAGGAAGGATTGCGCTAGACTAGGGTTGGAGGTGCCAGTATCGAAACCCCTAGAACTTGGATGAGGTTCTGGTGTTAATTTTAGAAGGAGGGAGAAAAGGAGTTGATGTGTGTAATTTGTCCTGGGGTGCAAGGAGAGGAGGAGTGGGTAGAAATATGATTTACTTAAGGGTTATGGTGATATAGAACTGAAAAAGAAAAAGCTGTTAGAGGTTGTTTTAACTTGGATGCCCCTAGTTGTCAACTAAAATAGCAGGCTAGTGGAAAAGTGGACATTTAGTATAATTAAGCCCAAAATCATGTGATATGCTTTAACTATAAAGCTAACAGTCCAGAGAGGGTGGGGGTGGGGAGCAAGTGCAAAGCACCAGCAGGAAACTTGCTGGAGAGATCAGCGGGTGGAGGGCAGCATCTTGCAGGTGATGTTTGTTGTGATGGACATGGCCCAAATATGCTGAAAGCTGTGACTGATGGGCAGTTTGACTCACTGCTCCCCCTACACTTTCAATTTTCTGGTCACAAGTGCCTTAAATATACTGCTGAGACTGCCAGCACCGTGAACCCTTGACATCTGTAGGTCTTTTTTACTGTTCCATCAAGGCTACCAAACAACAGACATCTCTGTCAAGTGCAAGACGGCTTCAATTTCTCTAACATTGTCTTATACAGGATGTTATGCTGCAGTGAAAGTCAATCTTCGTCATGCCTTAGAGACTCCTGCAGCAAATGTGAACCCTTCATGACTCAACATGGAGACTGAAACCGGGGGAGGACTTGTCTACCAGAACTGAGCTATGATACAGGGCATAGTAAAGATGATGGCCTTATTCTATGTTAACACCCATGACCTCAGTGCTGGGTCAGGATCCCTGAGTTAGGAGATCCTGCAGTACAAATACTAAAATAATCTCTGTGGTGATTTGCAGTTCAGGCTAACAAAGATCTAGATCAGAATCAACACCAGGGGACCACCCTTGCTGAGCATGTGACCAGTGAAATGGAGAATAGGTTTTGCAGAGTGTGGGACAATAAAAAGGCAATTTTTGCTGCAATGCTAGGCCCATGCTGTAAATTTTTGGCACATATGATGTCAGACCATAGGTGACTGAGTTTCAGCAGCAGCTGTGCTCTGAGTTCAGTTACTACACATGGGGGCTGGTGAAAAAAATGGCATGCAAAACAAGGAATAGCCAGATGGCAATACCTGTTATCACCAACAGAGAGCCAACAGAAACAGCTCATGCCCCCACCAAGAGGAGTATGAATGGATGGAGTCCATTTCCTTACTGAAGGTCAAAGCAGAGGAAAAAGACTAGGCTGCAGTATATTTCAACAGAAAATCCCCTCAACTGCTATTTCACTGAAGCTCTTGAGGCTTTCTCCCAAGACCCACTGGGATACTGAAGAAAAAGACTCCCATCATTTCCACACTTGGCACAGCTGGCAATGAAGTATCTCAGCTGCCTGCCTACAAGTGTGAACCTTGACAGAATGTTCAGTACAGCTGTGGTGTTGCCTCATTGGTCAGTACTGGACCAAAGCATGTCTAGCAACTGCTTTTTCTCAAACTGAATTTACACGTCCTATGGTACCAGTTAGAGCTGTGTGGAATTAGAAAATTCTGAAGTCAATGAATTCTGACAGAATTCCATGGAATTTCATACATACATATATGCCAGCAGAAACAGGCCTTGTTGTCAATCAAGTTTGCTCGACTGCACAGCTACTGCCCCTAGATTGCAGCTGCCCCACCTCCTCCCCCAGCAGTTTCTCATCACTACTTACACAGACCCCCTTCCCCGTGCCCTGTCTCATGCCCTTTTGAAAGTATCCGCCGTCCTACATGATACCACCTCCTCCGGTAGCATATTCCATTTCGACACCACACATTCTGTGAACTAGTGCCTCCTCATCTCTTTCTCCTAAAACTGCTCTCCTCCAATCTGAGACCATGACCTCTTGTGTCACTTCCCTTCCTCAGTTTAAATAATCCATCTGTGTCAGTTTTGTTGAACCCCTTTAGATACTTGAATGTTTCAATCATATCCCTTTCTTCCTCCTCTCTTCCAGGGTGTACAAACTCAGATGCCTCAGTCTGTCCTTGTAAGGTTAGTCTTCCATCCCCTGTATCATTTTTGTTGCCCTATGCTGCACCCCCTCTAGCATCCTGATATCCTTCTTCAGATATGGCTGCTAGTACTGCACACAGTACTCCAAGTGCGGCCTGACTAAAGATCTGTAGAGGGGCAGGATCACATCCTTATGTATGGACAAAATTCCCCTTGCAATACAACCCAGCATCTTGTTAGCCTTGGCTACAGCCTGTCTGCACTGAGTCAAAGTGTTCATGCTCACAGTTATTATCATCCCCAGATCCTTCTCTTCCTTTATGACTCCCAGTCTCACCCGATCCGACCAGTATTCCCTCCTTGGGTTTTTTTATCCCAAAGTGCATAACTTTACACTTCTTCACATTAAAGCCCAGTTGCCACTTTGCCGACCTCTCCTCCAACTTGGTTAGGTCTCCCTGAAGCGCTTTCCACCCCTCAGCATCATCCACAACTGTCCCTATCTTGATGTCATCAGCGAACAGACTGATCCTGCTCTTAACTCCATGTGAGATGTCAAATATGAACAAATCAAACAATATTGGACCAAACACAGTGCCCTGAGGCACTCTACTTGTCACAGGCCTAGGAGTTGAGAGTTCCCCCAACCACCACCAGCAGTCGCTGCCTCCCTTTCAGCCACTTCATAATCCAATTAGCCATAATCACCCCACCTCCACTTTTCTTAGTTCACAAAATTCCATGCCATTTCTTTGTATGATCATAAGTTAGTCATCTATTGAACTGGAAACCTGAAATCTGGCATGATTACTTAACAATATGTGTCATAAAGACATGCAAAATATCATTACTTTTGGATAAATTGTTTCAAAATTAGTGGTACTCACAATGCGGCATTTTATTTTTTGGGATATTGTTCATGGAAATATTTACCTGCTTATAACTCAGCCACAACTGGAGCTTGAGATGTAAAAACGTAGCAGGCATAACCTTTTTGTAAGGGTAATAGAATTTATTAAATATGGAGAGATGTGGAGAGATTTTTTTTTACGTTACATTAGTTCAAAATTTCACTATGGAATTATTTGAGAAATGCTGTGAAAACATTCTAAAAATGTTATATGTTTGTAACTTTTCTGCTTTTGCTAGTATAGACCTGAAATTTGTCATGCATATCCAATGTCAGTGCATCCTGGAATCTAATAATACTGGAAAAATTGATTTTGCAGTTTTAAATTTACAGTAGAGATATCAAAAAATATTATCGGCAACATTTTCAGTGGAAATGTTGATCCCCCCTGATATCCTCCTTGTTCTTTGCACTGACTAACTCCTTTAAAAATAAAGTTACCTATTCTTTTCCTAGCAGATCTATCCCATTGGAATAGCCATAATTCCTCCTTCTTCGTGATTCCCTGTCATACCTTTCTGAGTACCTCTTAGTTTTAGATTTACAAGTACATAAGGCTCCCTGGATAGTCAATTTACTGAGTGTGATTCCAAAATAATCTGCATTCAAGTTGGAATTGTTGACACTGTGCTTCTTTGCCCTAGTGTGGGGGTCTACAAGTCTTGTGTACCCAGCTCAGCTGTCCATTTCATGGAGAACCCATGTATCTAACTCCTGCAACTGGTGATGCCATGCACTAGCTGCCTGACAACCCCTATCCTTTAATATAAATCCCCCAGACTTCATGATTCTTGACAACAGCAGTACTCCATCCCTCAATCAGAGCCCTCTTAGTTTCAAGCTGCAGCTGTATTGGTCCTGTGCCAATGTCCAACATTACACAATTAACATTTTTCAATAGGCAGAATTCATTCACATACACATCTCCCATGTGACTTTTCCCATTTTAACTGCACCACCACTGGAATTCGATTTTAAATACTGATGTTATTTTGCCATTTGGGGCAGTTTATAACATGGACACCTTCAAAGCAAGAGAGTATTAAAATTGACATATACACATACACAGTCTCCTTGTAAGGTCCATGAACCTAATCAATTTAATGCCATTGCATCTGCTAGTTTTAGAGTTGAAGAGGTATATTGTTTTGCAGTTGATATGCTTTCAAAACTTTATATAAAAATATTTGAAAGTTTGGCTATCTATAATTACTGTAGGTCCCTTTTAAAGTAAGAAGTGTGAAACATGGCAAACATATCTATATGGTATTTCTTTTTCCAGTTGTTTAATCAGGAGTAGCACACTAATCTGAAAGCTTGTTTACAGGTGTGACCTGGGAGCACAGGAAAGTTAACTGACTTGCTCAGGGTCACACAGTATGCAAATGGGGGCTGTTGGAATCAAACCCAGTTCTCCAGATTTGCAGCTCAGATCCTTAAACCACTGTGCTATATAGCCTGCCTGATTCAAGTTTAAATGTTTTGAAATCTGGAGAAATTAGAATAAACTGTTTTAAAGTTAGAAGAAAATAACTGACATTTTGACACTGGCAAATGTTTGGCTGCCCATAACTCAGTCTCCTTTAATGTTTTGAAATCTGAAAAAATTTGAATGAGCTGTTTTAAAGTTAGAAGGAAAATAACTGAAAATTTAATGTTGTCAAATGTTTGGCTGCCCATAACTCAGTCCCCTTTAAAACTAGGAATCTGAAACTTGGTGCACATTTACTGTACATATGATATTTCTCTGTATATCTTTTCATAACATTTAGATGAGTGCTTTAAAATGTGTACTGAAATTTGAAATTCAGGAACATGTTTGTCTGCCTATAACACAATTCCCTTTAAAGCTTTAGATCTATAACTCAATGCGCATACACATGTTCTATGTCTCTTTAAATTGTGAAATGAAGAAGAAATTTGGATAAGAAATTTTAAAATTAGATTGAAATGATTAAAAGTTAACATAAAACTCAGAATATGTTTCTGCCTGTTTATGTAAGCTGAATGATATGATTCCACAGTTTTCATAAATTGTGGAACAGTTTTCCACAGTTTACATAAACTGAAATGTTATTCCATGGTTTACATGAAACACAAAACAGATTTATGCAGTATAGCATAGTGGTTCAGAGCACTGAGCTGCAAACCTGGAGTCCTGGGTATGAATCCCATCAGCCCTCACTTACATACTGTGCATTCTAAGCAAGTCACTTAATTTCTTTGTGCTCCCAGGTCACACCTGGAAACAAGATCCAGCTTAATTTGCCTTTTCACTGGTTAAACAATTTCCCCTTTCCCTTTCCCTTTAGCAGGTTATACCGAAGAATAAATATAAAGATTAGTATAGAAAATCTGCAGGGTTTTTATTTATTTATTTAGCTGAAATTCGGAAAACACGTTTGAGCACTGGTGCCCTTTTCCAAGTGTTCCATGTCAATATAGGACAAAGGACAAGTTAGTACAGCAAACATTCACCAGCTCAAGAGGGGTCTGGTCTGGTCCAACAGGCAGATTTCTTAGTTCATATTTTAGGGAATTCTTAAATAGGGTAAATTTGGAGACTCCCACAAGGACTGGCTGCATGTAAACTGGGAAAATTAGTCCATGGATCATACAAACTGCATAAAAGTATTCCGTGATTTATATTAAATTGTGTAGAATGCTTTTCAGAGCTTCTGTTTTTTTGTAGATAATTATTTTTATCTATTTTCAGTCAAGGTATGCAGTACATGAAGTTAAAGTACTAACAGTATCCTTAATGTATACACAACAGACCATCATCGCACAGGGCCAGCCCAGTGGTGAAGAGGGCTGAGGCACTACGCCTCACCTTCTGCCATGCTGTGACCCGGGTTTGAGACAGACCAGAGACACTCAGTGGGGGGTCAGCCAGGGGGAGCAGGATTGAGTACCCCAAAGGGTGCTGTCCTGCTCCAGGGAGGGAGAGGCCTGCTGGCTCCACTGTGATACTACCATATGGATGACCATAAGTGATAGTGCAAAAGGGGCCACAAGGGGAGGGTGGGTGCCTCCTGACTAGGATGCATGTACATGCATGAGTCTACTTCAGTGCTCTACAACAGGATGTCAGAGGGAAGAAAATGTTGGAAAAAGATGAGGCTGTTGCAGAATAACACCGCACTTCCCTGCAAGCTATGCATTGTCCTCTGGGCTGTCTGTTGCCACATTCATTACCAAGTATCCTCCCAGCTTGGGGATCCTGGTAGGCTCCACAACAGGGGGGAATCCATGAATTAATGCATGGCCGCAGAGCTGTAAGCCCCAGAGATGATTGGGGACAGGGCTGGGGGACATATCAAGGTGGAAGTTGGCTAGCTGAGGAGAAAGGGAAAACATAAAAAAAAGAATGTCATCACAGCTACACTATACATATATTTATAATACTACTATATATGAGCTAGGGTTGAGTAAGGTGGCTAATCTTAAACCCCAGTTTCTGCACCTTAATAACTTTGGCAGCATTTGATGAAATAGCCAGAAATGCAGAATACATGGTCTGACTGGCAGGGTCTCAAGTAGTAAAATGTTTTGTGATGATATCTTGAGCTGTTTCTGAGATATGGAATGTCAATTTACAATGAAGTGTGGTGTTTTTTTTTTCCTATACTTAATCCACATTTATTTTTGCTTGTTTGTTTGATTGGTTGTTTTGGTCTTACAATCTAGATGGCACAGAATTTTTGTTCTGAAACTTTTAGGGTAGAATTAGTCTATCTCAAGGTAGAGCCTTTCAGAGGTTTTGAGAAAAAAATATTGATTGGTTCCAGAATTATAAGGATTTAAAGATTTTATTTCTGATCATGCTTATTAAGGTTTTGAGTTTACTGTCTGATATGTGTGATAGGGTAGAATAGGACCCTGTCCCATTTGTTATGAAGAAAGTGTTTAAATGCAAGGATCTATTCTTTCCTTTTCTGTCTCTTCTGTGTCTGGTTGTGCAACCAAATTTTCCTGTGAGACTTCAGATTTGATCACCCCAACAATCTGGTAATTATTTGCCCCTCACTGTATCTCAGTCTTCTCTTGCTGTCTGTCTTTTTCTCCCTTGCATATCTGTTGATATAAAAATATGTGCAAATCATTGTATGAAAGGTTAACTGATAATTGTATCACTTTTGTTTAGAAAATACAGTATATAGTGTTACTGTTGAAATATATATAATAATATTTTGAGATGATTACAGAAAGCTATTGTAAACTCCAGAGGTTAATTAAGTGCAAATGTTTGAGCCTTTTGCAAAAGCTGTGCAAAGGGGGCCTCTCAGATCAAGCACACTGTGTTCTAGCAGCCCTGCCTGATATATATGAAAACAGGATGCTTGCTAAGGATGGGGGTTGAAAAGGCTTCTAAAAGAGCTAAGCTGCAACAGCAAGAAAGAATAGGAGAACAAGGGACACAGAGAGTGAAAGAAAACTTTATTTTAGTTTCTCTGCTGTACATAGTTATTATGAACAAGTTTATTCTTTTTATGATACTGCTAGTGTAAATAAATAATTTTTAGTGAATTCAACAACTGGTCCTGGTTTTCATATACTTCCTTACCTGTGCCTCAATGACAGATGGTGTCACAAGTAGGATTTATGCCATGCATACCCTAAGACAGGAGTTTTGTGCATGGGTACCCGGACCTAGTACCAGGGGAGCACCGAGGAAGGTATGGGTTCTGCAGCAGCAAGTCCAGGCGTGGTTACCTGGAGAATAGCAGCCAAACTAGCAGAGACAGAAGTCCAGTGTGAGATTGTACAGCAAGCACAAATTATGGAAAAAGAACAGGCAGTGACAGAACCTAAAAGCCTGCTGGACTTTTTCAAATGGTGGGCTATACAACAAAAAGAGACTGAGAAGCAGAGAAGAAAAGAAGCGATGCAGCAACAGGAGCAGCAGATGAGAGAAGAAATGCAGCAACGGGGGCAGGAAAGAAAGACATTGCCTGAAGAAACTGTGGCATCAAATGACTGATGGACATAAAGGGTTAAAATATGAAAGTGCTGAAACTAAATTCATAGGTTTCATAGAGAGATTCAAGCAAAAATGGATGATAAGTCTGTGGTGCTTGCCAGTGTTTTACTCAAAACAAAATTTCTCATCAACAGAAACTGCTTGTTCTAAGCTTGTTTTGATGGAATCAATATCTGTACAGTTTATAACAGCAAGTGGGAGAGTATTCCATATTTGGACTACTGTTGTTAAACCAATTTTTTCTTCGCAGTGTATTCCATTTAGTCATAAGTAGTTGTTTGTTATGTTTTCTAGTACTTGTTCTGAATTTGCTCGGTATAATGCCCAAATCATCCCGAAGGGTAGGATCATTCATAGCTTTAAAAAGGAGGCACATATCTCTTCTAAGTCTCCTGTAGTGGAGAGTGTATATATTTAATGATGCAAGTCTATCCTTATAGGACTTCTTATTCATCCCAACTATAGCTTTAGTAGCCCTATGTTGGACCCCCTCAATCCTTATGATATCAATCAATCAATCAAATTTTATTTGTAGTGCTCTTTTCAACATATCAAAGTGCAAATACATATCAAAAATTATATCAACCATAATAAATAATGTAAAAACAATAACAGCAGCAATAAACCTATTCAAATGCTAATTCAAATAGATAACTCTTCAGAGATGCCTTAAATGATTCCACGGACAGGCACTCTCTAATTTAATGAGGTAGAGAATTCCATATGGTTGGGGCCATGAAAGAAAAAGCCCTGGCCCCAGATAACTGAAGATGAACCCTGGGAATCTCTAGCAATCCCTCGTCAGTGGAGCGGAGTGGGCAGAGAGGGCAGTAGGGATGAAGGAGATCTTGCAAGTAGCCCGGTGCCTGACTGTGTAGGGTCTTATAGGTCAGCAACATAACCTTGAAGGTGATTCTCCACCACACTGGCAGTCAGTGCAGTTTTCACAGCACAGGTGTGATATGGCAGGTTCTTGGTAACTCAGTCAACAACCTGGCTGCAGCATTCTGCACCAGCTGCAGGCGACAGAGATCAACCCCCCGGCAACCCTAGATATAGAGCATTACAGTAATCAAGACGCGAGGAAACAAAAGCATGGACCAACACAGGGAGGTCATCATATGGAACAAGGTGTTTTATCCAGGTGATATTCCTCAGGTGGTAAAAGGAAGACTTAACAGTGGCCAATACCTGTGTCTTCAGCGTCAATTCGCTGTCAAAAATTATGCCCAGATTCCACACCTGTTCAGAATGTCTCAGCTGGGTACCCCTAATACAAGGCCAGAGGGAAACCCAGGAGTCAACTTCTCTACACGATGACCCAGGTCCACAACCAACATCTCAGTCTTATCCGGATTCAGTTTCAACCAGTTCACACTCATCCAATCCTGTATCTCAGCGAGGCAGTTGTTAAATACTGATAATGCATCATTATGTTCAGGTACAAAGGACATGTAGAGCTGAGTATCATCTGTATAGCAGTGAAAACTCAGCCCATAATGCCTTATAATGTCTCTCACATTAGTTAGACAGGATCTAGATTTAGTAAATCCATGTTGTAAGGGATCAGTTAGGCCAGATTGTTCAATATAGTTTAGTATGTAATCTTTAATAATACTTTCTAAGATCTTACCTAGAAGTGATGTTAAACTTATTGGTCTGAAATTCACAGGATTTGATTTTGATCCCTTTTTCAGTATAGGTATAACTGTGGCAATTTTTCACTCACGGGGGATTTCTCCAGTATCAATAAAGTATTGTAATATATTAGGGGTAAAAAATGAACTCAGCTACCTCTTTAAGAATCCTAGGATGGATCTCATCGGGCCCTGGTGATTTATTTACATCAAGTTTCTTAAGTCTCTCAAACACCTCTTTGGGTTCAATAATTACTTGACCAGGAAATTATGGCAAATCTGTTTTTAAATCAGTATTAACTTTATTAAATACAGTGCAGAAATATCTATTCTGTATGTCCTCAGCTTCCTTATTGTTAACCATTTGTCCAGAATCATTTAAAAAGGAACCTATATTGTTTGTTCTTCTCTTTAATTGATTTATATGGGAGAAAAAGGCTTTTTTTGTTATGTTTAACCTTACCAGCTAGTTTGGAGTCATACTGATTGCCTGTTTCAATAGAGGTTTTCACTTTTTTAACTAATTCCCTATACTTAGTAAGATATTGAGTTTTACCAATTGATAACTGATTGTGAATTTCTTCCAGAACAAGCTAACAATGTTTCTCTCCAGGGTTATTTTAATCAGGTGGGGGTAAAACCAAAACAGGGTGGACCAATGTTTAAAAAATATAATGGGTTACTGTACAGAATTTGGATTAAACCTCAGACATAGGAACAGACAGAACAATCTGTCCAGAGGAGGGCAACCAAAATGGTACAGGGTCTGCACTAGGAGACATATGAAGAAAGATTAAAGGAGCTTAAGATGTATAGCCTTCAGGAAAGGAGGGAGAAGGGGGACATGATTGAAACTTTCAAATACCTCAAGGGAATCAACAAAGTCCAAGACGGTAGCATATTTTAGAAAAAGAGATGTGTAAGAACAAGGGGGCACAATTTGAAGATAGAAGGGGAATGGCTCAGAGGTAAATGTGAGGAAGCATTTTTTTCATGGAGAGGGTTGTGGTCTCATGGAGCAGCCTTCCTGAGGAGGTTGTGGAGTCAAAAACAGTGGGGGAATTCAAGAATGCATGGGACAGACATAAGGCAATTCTAGTGGGGGATAGGAGGAAGTAGGCTGCTGGTTAACTAGGATCTGCAGCTTATCTGTTAGGTAGGGGAATGGGCAGACTAGGTGGGCCAAGCGGTCCTTATCTGCCTTCAGATTCTATGTTTCTATGTTAATTGATTATACCACAGAAGTACAGAACAGAGTTGTTACAGATAGCACATGAAAGTCCTATGGCTGGTCACTCAGGGAGGTATTGCACCCTTGCCAGATTGTTGTATAGATTTTACTGGCCTGAAATTCATGAAGTTGTTGCCTCCTATTGTAATTCCTGTGCTGAGTGTCAGAAAGTAGCCCCTGTCACTAGAAAAGATAATATGCCTCTGGTGCCCCTATCCTTGATAGATGTGCCTTTTGAAAAAATTGCAATGGATATGGTTGGTCCTTTAGACAAAAGTAGTAAGGGTAATAGATTTATCCTGGTAGTGTGCAACTATGCTACTCGATACCCAGAAGCAGTTCCAATGCATACTGTTACAGCCCCAAAAGGTTCAACAGAGCTTGCCAAAATTTTCAGCAGAGTGGGCATACCTAAATAAATAATTATTGATCAGGGTAGTAATTTTGGTGCTGTATTATGTAAGGAGCTGTACAGACTTCTAGGTATCATTGCCATAAGAACCTCCCCCATCACCCTCAGACAGATGGTCTTGTTGAGCATTTTAACCAAACCCTAAACCGCATGTTAAAAAGGTTTGAAAAAGGGGAAGGGAAAGACTGGGACCAATACTTGCCTTACCTACTTTTTGCTTACAAAGAAGTGCCACAGGCATCAGCTGGGTTTTCAACATTTGAAATGTTGTATGGCAGGCAGCCAAGAGAGCCACTGGATGTGATCAAAGAAATGTGGGAAGATAACTATACTCAGAAACAGAAAACAAAGAAACATGTCAGGTCATTTTTAGTACCAGCTGATTATTATTGAAGATTTGTTCCCAACTTTGCTGAGTTAGCTAATCCCCTCACCGAATTCATAAAAGACGGTCCTCAAATAATGTGAAATGGACCCAAGAGTGTGATGAAGCTTTTCAAGCCATTAAGGCTGCATTATATTCAGACCCTGTTTTAAGAAGCCCAGACTCTGAGAAACCATTGTTGCTTCAACCAGATGCATCCCAGGTAGGCCTAGGTGCAGTCCTAAGTCAAAATGAAGATGGGACAGAACATCCTATTCTGTACATAAGTAGAAAGTTGCATGACAGAGAGAAAAGGTATTCCACTATCGAAAAGGAATGTTTAGCAACAAAGTGGGTAATGGAGTCCCTTACGTTTTATTTACTAGGAACTGACTTTTTGTTCTTGTAACAGACCATAGTCCTTTCTGTTGGCCTAACCAGATGAAAGATAAAAATTCCAGAATCACAAGGTGGTACCTGGCACTACAGCCATTTACATTCATGGTGATGTACAAATCTGGTAAAGAGAATAGCAATGTGATTTTCTGTCAAGATATTGATCAGGAATCAAGGATTCTGAAGGTTGAGTAACAAATGTATGGGTCTGAACTTTACTGTTTGCTGTACTGTAGAACAACAGATAATGTACATGTACTTAATTTCTGAAAGCAGCAAATGTTAGTAGAGAATAAAAAGTTTTGGAAACCTGTTTGATAAAACAGGTTCCCTCTTAAGGAGGGGGTGTATGTGACAGGGTAGACTAGGACCCTGTCCCATTTGTTATGGAAAAAGTGTTTAAATGCAAGGATCTGCTCTTTCCTTTTCTGTCTCTTCTTTGTCTGGTTGCGCAACCAAATTTTCCTGTGAGACTTCGGATTTGATCACCCTGACAATCTTGCAATTATATGCCCCTCACTGTATCTCAGTCCTCTCTTGCTGTCTGTCTTTTCCTCCCTTGCATATCTGCTGATATAAAAATATGTGCAATGCATTGTATGAAAATGTAACTGATAATGGGATTACTTTTGTTTAGAAAATATATAGTGTTACTGTTGAAATATATACAATTATATTTTGAGATGATTGCAGAAAGCTATTGTAAACTCCAGAGGTTACCTGACTGCAAATGTTTGAGTCTTTTGCAAAAACTGCAAAGGGGACTTCTTTACTCAAGCACACTGTGTTCTAGCAGCCCTGCCTGATATTTACAAAAACAGGATGATTGCTAAAGATGGGGGTTGAAAAGACTTATAAGAGAGCTAAGCTGCAACTGCAAGAAAGATCAGGAGAACGAGGGACAGAGACTGAAGGAAAACTTTATTTTATTTTCTCCTCCGTACATAGTTATTACGATCAAGTTTATTCTTTTTATGATATTGCTAGTGTAAATAAATAATGTTTGGTGAATTCTACAACTGCTCTTGGTTTTCCTATGCTTCCTGACCTGTGACTTGATGACAATACAAATTGAAAGTTTTGAGTTCGCATTACCTAGTTGTCACAAACTGAAAACAGTTCTCATAAACTGCCATCATTTCTTTTGTTTTTTTAACTAACAAATGTGGAAAATACCTAAAAATAATTTGTTTTTAAAGAACAAATATATGAAAGTATTTAAATGGGATATGTTTAGTTAAAGTCTGGTGTTTTTTTTTTTTAATTACACCCAGAAATACCTTTTCTCAGCACCCCAAAGGCAGTTATAGCAGGCAGTGAGAGAATTGTGTTCTCTGTATAAGAGCAGCGGGACTTTCCTCACTGCTGCAGCCACAGATGGAGATGTGCTGCTAGCTTGAGTGCTAGCAGTGAGCCAGAATTCTTCCTTGCACTCCTGTGAGTATTTCTGTCAGTCAAATTCTTTTTTATTAAGTTGACCAGAGTACTTTTGAATACCACTGTAATATACCTCCCTACATGCCCCCAATATAGGGGTGGTGGCACTGGGTTGCCCACCCCCAGTGCTGAAGAAGAGTATCCTGACACTGGGGTGCCCAATCCCCAGTGTCGGCTATGGTCCAGCTGTAAACAAGCATTTGTCAATGCCGAATGTTTGTGCGCATGTTGTAACAGTTTGTTGTTGTTTTTTGAGGAGAGTGGTTCTGAAAGCATATACCCACTGTAGGCCAGCAGAGATGCAGTTGTGTATCACATTTTCAACTGGGTCCTGGTTAATATGTATATTTTTTTATATATGAGTTCTATCCTCCTGAGCTCGCTCATAGAAACGTAGAATTTGACAGTAGATAAGGACCCCTTTGCCTACATATTCTGCCCATTTTCCCTACCAACTCTAACATCGTCAACCCTATTTGATCTCTGGCTTATCCCTCTCTTCCCAGTGACTAAGGTTCCCTTATGTCTACCCCTTGTGTTCTTGAATCCCGCTACAGTTTTTGTCACCATCACCTCTGCTGGAAGGCTGTTCCAGGAATCACCACTCTTTCTGTGACGAAGTACTTCCTTATGTTTCCCCTGAGTCTACCTCTTCAGCTTCATAGCATGTCCCCTAGTTCTTGAGCATCTTTTTTTTCTGAAAAATACTTCCCTCTTCTACCTTGTTTATACCTGTGAGGTATTTGAAAGTCTCTATCATATCTCGTTTTTCTTTCCTTTCCTACAGGGTGTACATACTGAGGTCCTTAAGTATCTCCTCATAGGGTCTCTGGTACAGACCCTGCACCATTTTAGTTACCCTCCTCTGGACTACTTCTATTCTCTCTATGTCCTTCCATAGATGTGGTCTCCAAAACTGGACACAGTACTCTTGGTGACGTCTCATCAATGATTTATACAGTGGTATCATCACCTTCCTCTTTCTGCAGGTGTTACCCCTCCCTGTGCACTCTAGCATCCCACTGGCTCTCCCTTCAGCCTTGTCACACTGTTTGGCCACTTTCAGGTCATCAGATATGATTGAACCAAGGTCTCTTTCCTGTTTGGTGGTTATCAGTACCACTCCCCCCATCTTGTATTCTAGCCCTGGGTTTCTATGCCCTAAGTGCATGATTTTGCACATCTTTACATTGAAACTTAGTTGTCATACTCTTGACCACTCCTCAAGCTTTCTTAGATCCCTGTTCCCCCCCAGTTTGTCTCCCTTATTGCAGATTTTAGTGTCATCTGCAAAAATGCATACCTCCCCTTCTAGCCCCTCTGCAATGTCACTGATAAAGACATTAAAGAGGACCAGTCCCAGTACTGATCCTTGTGGCACCCTGCTGGTCACCCTCCCTTCCTCGGAGTGAACTCCATTTACCACCACCCTCTGATGCCTATCCTCCAACCAATTCCTTACCCAGTTTACCATCTCTGGACCTACCCCCAGGCTGCCCAGTGTGTTTACTATTCTCCTATGTGGAACTGTGTCAAAGGCCTTACTGAAACCTAGTAGGCCACATCCACCACTCCACCCTGATCTACTTTCCTTGTCACCCAGTCAAAGAAATCTATCAGTCTTGTTTGACATGACCTCCCCCCAGTCAATCCATGCTGCCTTGGACCCTGTAAGCCACTGGTTTTAAGATATTCTACAATGCTTTTCTTCAGCAGTGATTCCATTAATTTCCTCACCACTGAAGTCAAGGTGACTGACTGTAATTGCCAGCTTCCTCTCTGCTACCACTTTTGTGAAGTGGAATAAACATTTAGGGCCCTACACAGGGTGCTGCAATCTTTATTTTTATTTTACAGTTTTTTGGCCTGAAAAGACACACTAAGCCAAGGCTTGTTTCCAGGTGCATCCTGTAAGCACAGGGAAGTTATGTGACTTGCTCATGGTCACGCAGTATGCAAGTAGTGGCTGTAGGATTTGAACTCAGTTCTGCAGCTTTGCAGCTCAGTGCTCTTAACCACTACACTACACTGCCTCTTTCCTCAGCCATCCAATTCTGATTGACCTCCAACCCATAGCATGACTTCTCTGGGATTTACTGTCCTGCTGTCATCCTGTGCCATGAGACAGTGGTGGATGGGTGGTTCCCAGTGCAGGACCTGTGAGGGGTCGGGCATCATCCTGCAGTCTGAGTGGTTTTCTACTGAGTTTTGCCCCAGGCCCATGGATGTGCAATGGGCATGATGTGCAAGCTCTGCCTCCACAGGTCCCAACAGATTGTGCATGTTTAGATATTGTTACAGTGTGTATTGTATAGGATTGCCTGGCTCACATGCAACATATCATTTTCAGTGAGCTCCTCCCTTTGCTACCTGGGCTCTTCCCTGCACCACCACCATTGCTTCAGCATAGGTTGTGTGGCCGAATCTTTGTGATACACTGTCTAAATGCCATTAATGTGCAGTTACTTAAAACCAGTGTGTGTGTATATCTTCTAGATGCCTGTGTGTTCTCACAAAACTGTTTCTGATTATTCCACAAATATACTTCAAATACATAATATGATGGGGGATATATTTAATATTGATGTCGAAGCATCTTCATTATATAGTTTAAATACTTTGTTTTAAATGTTAGAGTTCAGTCAGCAGCAAAAGTATAAAATATCATTCAACAGACTGCCTAATGATTGTTTTGAAAATGTCTAACTGTAGTCACTGTGTCCATATGTAATACAGTCAGCATTCATATTCTGCAAGCTTCCATTTACTTCCTAAACTCATAAGTAGACATGTAAAAAGAAAACTATCCAATTCATTTTGTAGAAAATGTTGCTGTGCCACATCCTGGACTGCTGTATAGAACTTGTAGAACTCTGAAACGACTGGAAAAATGAACAATAGATTTTTCTTGGAAGGTCCAGAGGAAGAAGATAAAAAAGTTCAAGAAAGTGGGGAAAGGTTTGATATTGAAGTGAGTCCGTGGGCCCAGTTTTGTAAAGGTGTGCGGTCACCGCAACTAACTTGAGGCTGAGAGTCTGCCACAAGTGCCGACTTGTGTCAAACCCTGCCAAAAGTACAATTTGCACACCCCCTGCCACAAATCCCATGTGGTGACCCAGTTCAGTTCCACCAGCACCCCCCGGTGTACCTTTGTGTCCATGGGGGAGACGGTTTACAGGGCTTGCTCAACAGCTTTGGTGCAAGGTCTCGTAAAATGAGGGTACAGCTGCAACTTGTGTCCTGGATTATAAAATTGGACACAAATTGTGCCAAACCCTTTGCTGCTGGTGCGGCGAACTTTGTGGGGACACAGGGCCTGATCGTAAGCCCTGCATTCACATTTGAAAATCAGGCCCAATGTGTATCAGTCATTATGTAAAGGAAGCAGTAAAGAAACACACAATTCAATTGCTCACATTTAGGAGATGCTGACACAAGGTTTTAAACTACTAGCAACAGTATTGAGATAGAGGGCCATTCAAATTGCACCTACAATGAAATAAAGCAAAATGTGAAAAAAATCACAAAAGCTGCAGAACTGCACATACAAAACATAGTAAAATTTATATCTGACTTCAAGTAATGTGTCAGTTGACAAATATATGACATTAGATTCTTACACTGTGTACTGTCTCTGACATCGATCAGCTGAGGTCAAACTACACAGTCTTTCAGAGTAGCAAGGCATGCACACTTTGTAAAATTACTGACTGGGCATGGTACAGTATACCAAATAAATCGGGTAACTAAGCAAGCAATAATACCCTTCAGGGTGGGTGGTATTTGGCAATATCAGACCACCCGGAGGCATAATGAGGCCTGACACCATGGAAGATCCAGTATTGCCCATATCACCCACCCTGGAGGGTATCATTGCAGAGGAAAGCGGGGGGGTCAGTAACTTGGGTCTCTCAAAGCGAGAGATCCAAATATGGTTAAAATTCCATGGCACCGCGATATTGGTAATCAGATTGATTTGGACTGGCACTTTTATTTCCTGGTCATCTATTGAAAGTTAATGTATCTGCCTGCCCGGTGGCGCTGATGGCTGAGGCATCTTGCCTTACCTCATGCCATGCCACCGACCCAGGTTCAGGAATGACCTCAGGTCATCAGGATGCCAGCATAGGGTGGAGGGGGGGAGCAGGATTGAGCATTGCCTCTCCTCTCCTGGGTGGGAGGCTCACCTGTCCATAGTTCTGCTGTCACCAGATAGAGGTCCAGTGGCAGGCATAGACAGTAACCAAGCAACTGGTATGGTGGGGTGCTGCAGGACGTGACATGGGCATACCTCCACAGGCGTGTGTCATGCTAGGTACTCAAGGGATCAGGACTGGGGAGATAATGGAAAAAGTTAAAAACTACTTATGGAAAAAAAAAATGAAAGTTAATGTATCCCCCGGCAGGGGTGCCAACTAATCAGAGCCCAGGAAATAAAAAGCTCACTTTCTAAGAAACATATAAACAGCAGCTCTTTTATATAAAGGCATTACAAACATCATGTAAACACATAAGAGTCATGAGAAAACTGATTATTGAATAATCTTATTGCTGATTTCAATTAGAAAAGCTGGTTAATGTAAACGTGATGACGTCATGCCACCAGCTCGTCTCCCTTCTGGGCGGACATTTCTCATACTGTAAAGCATCAAAACACTCTCTTATTGGAGCACTTTCATCCTTTCACCTACAAGAAGTTTCTGACCAGGAAGCAGTGACTACTGTCATGATCAGAGTGCTTGATCGCTGGTCTGTCGCTGACGAGCTAACTGTAGCTTGAGCTGCAACGGACCAGACAGTGACACACCCCTGATAACTGGTTCATTGTAACAAAATGTTTGTTGAGCATATATGCACACAAACATAAAAACACAACTGAACATTTGCAGGGCTGCCCTGACACAGATGGAAAATGCTCTGATTTATGAGATCGGGTGTAGTCACACTCTATGTGTGTGTGTGTGTGTGTGTGTGTGTGTGTGTGTGAGGGAGTGAGCAAAAGAGAGTTTGCATTAGCAACACATTGCAAACAGATCAGGTATATTAAGGTGTAGCCCAGCTGCTCAGCTACATCCTTGTAACAACTGTTGAATGACTTGTTAGGCAACTGGCAGCTGGATTATATGTTGCTGCAAACTGAGTTAATGTACTAATGTGACTTCTCCATACTTTACCAAAGGTAGCTTAGTAATTTTTAAGCATGCTGATTGAAACAACTTTCTACAACATAATATAATAATTTAAGGAAGGAAGGGACTCTAGGTACATCATGTCTGTCTCTTTGCTCATAGGTGTAGATAACAAAGAAATTATTCCCTGTAAACATGTCCTGATATTCTCTTTTGTTTAAATGTATTGATATGAACTTTGCAAAGTCATAAAGGATATCTGTCTGTCTGCCTGTCCTCCCCTTCATCTGTCTGTCTGTTTTTCTATCTATCTATCTATCTATCTATCTATCTATCTATCTATCTATCTATCTATCTATCGATCTATCTATCTATCTAGCTATCTACATTTAATAGGAGCTTTATTGATGTGTATTTTGTTTATTTGGGTTTTTGCTTACCAGAATGGTGCCGGTACCTTTATGGTATACCGAGGCTCACTATCCTGACACTGACCCACCCGGGCAGTATTGCCTGACAGGTTCAGTATCCAGACAGTGAGCATCCCAGCATTAGGAATCCCAAGGGATATTTACAGGGGTAAGGTTGTGGTTGTGATGGCTTGCTACCTTACTCCTGTCCAAGGGATAGAAAACCTGGAGGAATCGGGAGGCTGGCCGAGCTGCCTCAGTGGTGTTGAGGATTACACCACTGGTGGTTCAGTTGGCTAGCTGTGGAGGTGCAGGTTCTAGCCATGCTGTAGGCAGCAAAACTTTTATGGCTCATGCCCTCGTAACTAATTGTTATATAACTCCGAGGTCCGCTCCCCCTTGGAGTTAGATATTTTAGTTACGGGGTGTATGGGGGGCAGATCCCCCCCACATAAGGGGTTGGGGGGTGAAGCTCTCTGATTTGCCTTGTGATTTTTCAATCAGATGCCCGAAATTGTATTTTTGGCATCTGATTGATTTGGCAGGCTGGATTTCAGGCCAGTGAGGTTGATTTCCCGAGACTCAGGATTCTGAGTTTAGGGATACCATAGTATATCCAAGATGCCACTGAGATGCAGAATCATAAGAGGAACCTGAAAGACAGCAGACAAGTGTATGTATGTATATGTATATGTATATGTATGTATGTGTAATATGTTATAGGGGTACAGACGTACCCCTATATTAGAGTCAAATCCTCACTTCTATGTTAAAGTGAAAAGTTGGGACTTTATTAACTTTGTAACCGTTCAAGCGATTCACATGAAATTTGGCATGTGCCATCAGGGACCAAGAATCTCTTCATGTGGCAAGATTCTTTCTGGTTGGATTGGATGTATGGGTGTAGAGATACGGAGTGTCAAAAAATGTGAAAATTACCACTTTTTGTGAAATTCTTTGTCACTGCGTTGCACAAAAACTGTGTGGAATTTTGGTCCAAAATGTTCAGGGTATATAGGTTCTGGGTCACAGTGGTGCCTTTTGACGGTTTGGTGAAAAAACATTAATCTGTTCCAAAGTTATAAAATTTTAAGGTTTCAGATTATTTCCTATGAGAAAAGTTAGATGTGAGGCTCGAAACAGGATTCTTGACTGCAAATGCAGAATCCTCATTCCCAAATGCAGAATCCTCATTCCCAAATGCAGAATCCTGTTCTGCAAATGTAAAATCTTAGTTCGTGCTGCCACCATATTGTTTTCTGTTAGCAAGGCAACCAAGCTTACAATTCTAAAATTATATAGCCCTTTGGTAAACAATGAAAGTTGAGTTTACTTAATTGGGGCCCAAGGAATTGGATTCTGGGGTCAGTTTTTTTGAAAAAGTGTGCACAAATGTGTTTATTTTATCCCTAGAAATCTTTGCCTGCAAATCACAGACAACTTTTACCACAAAACAGGATCCTTTTCCACAGTTTGCAAAAAAGGATTTTCTTTTTCCACAAATTGTGAAAAATGAAGCATGGAAAAGGATTCTTCTTCTCAATTTGTGAAAAAATAATTTTTATATAGGAGGGTTTTTTTTTTTGTCACTTCACCGTAAACAAACGGCTTGGAATTTTGGTCTGAAATTTTTAAGGTACAAAAGGGTTAGTCCACAGATGTGCATTTTGCTGGTTTGGTCAAAATATATTACTTTGCTGTGGAGTTCTGTGTGTTTCAATTCTCCTTTGTTTCCCATAGGATTACATTGTAATGGGAGGTGTACACAGTTATTTCTTTGTCACCGTGCTGTGAAGAAATGGTTTGCTATTTTTTTTCTGAAATGTTCAGGGTAGAGAGGGCTTCACCCAGCGATGTGCCTATTGCTGGTTTTATAAAAATATATAAATTTGGTATCAAGTTTTACAGGTTTTACATTTCCCTGTGTTTGCTAGAGGATAATATGGCAATGTCAAGTGTTTCTTTGACTCTGCACAATATGGAATGAGAGCACAGGGCCCAGAGGGTTAAACATTGTCTATGGAATGAGGATCTAATGATCTACAGACAAAGAAGAATAGCAGTACACTATCCCAAAAATTATGCATGGATAGGAGCACAGGGCCCAGAGGGCCCTCCACTCCCACACACAAATATACAGAGGATTATGGAGTGATGGCAGCACAGGGCCAAGAGGGCCCTGTACTTCCACAGGGAAATAAATTGCAATCTCTGAAAAATTATGAATGGTTGGCAAATGAGCCTATGATTATACTTTCTCAAAAAAATAAGAAAATTCTCTTAAAAAAACAACGTTAATGTACCATTAGGGTTAGTGCTACAAAAGTAGGGAAATTATACTTTCTCAAAAAGTAAGGAAAGTCTCTGCAAAACACTACATTAATGCACCATTAGAGTTAATGCGACAAACATAGGGAAATGTGGTCATAGGGTACCCAACCCTAAGACCCCATCCCCAGCCTTGGTTTGCAACCCTAACACCCCACCTCCACCCCGCATGCAGGAACAGATGTGAGAGGTGTACCTTGGGGTTGTGAACCCTAATGCTCACCCCATTCTCCTATACTGTACTCATTTTAGCTTACTTACTCATGGAATGGGGTGAGCATTAGGGTTCACAACCCCAAGGCACACCCTCTCATGCCTGTTCCTGCATGCAGATGGCAGGGGTGTTAGGTTGAAATCAAGAGTAGGGATTGGTCCTTAAGGTTGGGAACCCAAGACCACATTTCCCTACTTTGCTGTATTAACCCTAATGAAGCATTAACTTTGTTTGCAGAGAATAAATAGGGATATGATGGCGGGGGATAAAGAAGTTATTTTTTATAGTCCCGGTGACCTTGGGTAACCTCACAAGTGGTAGAGTGTAGCAGAGCCACATGTGATTTACCCGAGGTCACCGGTGGAAGAGTGAAAATAACTCCTTTATCCCATGGCCCCACATTGCATATCCTATTTATGCAATAGGGATATGATTTTGAGGGGTAGTTATATATATATATATATATATATATATATATATATATATATATATATAGTCAGACCTGGTTAATCCATACACATTTGTGTTTGCCAATTTTGTTACGTAATACAAATCTACGTAGTAACCAGACAGTGATAATAAAGAGGGCAACAGCCCAACAAAAAATCCGTCTGCAGTGTTTTTCATTCAGATAGTCAGACACATGGATTAAAAAGGCACGGATTAACCAGGTCTGACTGTATATTTAATTTAGGAGGTTTTATTTTAATATAGTTGAGAGGATTTTTTTGTGATGTGGCATTTGTCAGTGAGCCATTCACAGAAGGTCTTTAAGGGCATTGCTTTATTGGCTCTGTCCTTTACATTACGTCCTTCAGAGCACCACTTCATTGGCTGTTTTTTTATGTGTGAGAGGGTTGAACAGTCAGGAGAACATGGCGGCTCTGTGTCTCGCTTAGCGAGAGTTACAGAGAGAGAGCCATTGTGGTGGTGGTGTTTTCTAGGGTCATTTTCTCTGGGGGTTTTTTTTTCACTGTGCAGTTGTACATTGCATCACAGTGAAAAAAAAATATATATGTGGTGCAGAGCTGAGAAGGGAGCCGGTTCAGTGTGTTGCTGACAAGTGGAAATGCACAGTGGAGAAGCGAGTGTATGTGGGAGAAGAGAATGACAATTATGGAGTTATTTTTGAGGTCAGTGTGTGGCTGTGGGTCTGTTTTATTCCTGCAGTCCTGGGAGAAGTCTTCATTTAAATAAAAAGTAGCTTTTGTTACTGGGTTAGTTGTTGGTTCAGCATTGTTTAAGAGAAGCGAGTGGCTTCACAGCTGCTGCAGGATGAAATGGTTTCTGTTTTGGGAAGGGAACAGTGGAAGTAGTGCCGGCTGGCATCCAGAAGTGTGTGTGTGGGGGTTGATTGACAGGTTGCATTTATCCCACATATGTGGGATAAATTTTGGGTGGTGAGATTTATCCCACATATGTGGAGATACATGGATTTATGCAATGGAGTTTGTCTCCACACCTATTGCATAATACATGTATATATATATATATATATATATATATATGTGTGTGTATTTCTGAATAAGCCCCCCTCCCAGTGTCTAGGGGTATGAAATGGTAATATGAGGGGAAGGGGGCACATATAGCTGAAGAAACACAGTCACGGCTTTGCTCATTTATCTGGTTCAGCTGGTTCAAGCAGGGGATGCAGGCCATCTTCACGTCAGGGGGCACAATCACAGGGAGTCATTTTCATTACGTTAGTTGTCCACACTGATTAAAAGTGCAAAAACTGATTTAACTGAAGACAAAAAAAAGCCTACTCCATGGAGTGGGGGGAACATAACACATGGTGGGGGTTCTTTTCCTTTTTGGATATGACACAGAGCCAAGGTTATAGTGCTTGCAGGCACTGATCCAGGGATCTAAATGCACTTGCTCCTTGGAGCCAAAACAGTCTCAAGCAATGGTGACAGCAGCATTTCTTCGAGCCGAATAAGGCCTCTGACATGGACCAGCAGCTTCCCTCACTTTCTCCTGCCCAAACTTTCAACTTTCAGCTGCCTCTGACTCATTGACCTTACATGCAGCCGTGGCAAGCACCTCACAGAACATCACTGAGCAAAGGCAGCTGCTCTGTGCGGTCTTGCTTCTCCTGCTGTGGTGAGTACTGAGGGGAGCTTTAGAGTGGTGGCATTTCTCATCATTTCTACCTCTCTTACAGTCTCTGCGAAGCCACAGGGTGCAACACACCAGACAACAAAATTGGGTGCACCAGGCTGGGGCCAAGGACTGTTGGGCAAGGGGGCTGCACACAGGCTTACACCCCAGGCTCCTTGCAACCTCTGGACAAGTCCTCACCACTCCAATATAGATCTAGGCTCCCTCAACAGGCTTTTTGGTGATGACAAGGTAGGCTCTCACCCCTGCCCTGCCACAGCACAGGCTTTCACTTCTGGGCCACACACTGGCTCCCTCTGTGGCTCTACATACCCCACGGGCTGCACCCATGATGTCCCTGAAAACATACTCCCCCTGACTGCTCACTGTTCTGCTGCAAAAGGGTTGGACTTACAGCAGTGGGCCTGGGAGTCTGTCGCCCCCCCCCCGCCCCGAACCTCAGCCCTGGGCCAAACTGCACAGTCCATGAAATCCTGCTCACTGTCTCTCTCTCTTTCTTTCTCTCTCTCCCTATCTTGGTGCCAAACCCAGTTTATACCACCTGGGCCTCAGGCCCCACCTGCCATCAGGCAGTCCCAAGCTCAGGCAGCCTACTAGGAACCTAGGACTAGTAAGCACCTATAGGGGCTTACATTTCCCCTCACACAAATCATTCACCTCCTGGTGAATGCTTGGACAGTTGCCAGGATGCCAACCAGGAGAAGATATGCACACTCTCCCCCCAGGATGCCAACTGACAGCACTGGTCACACCACTACAATGGTGGAAACCACAAACTGCTACCCCAGGAACACAAGAATTTTGCCACTACACCCACTAACTACCTAAGGATCCTGGTGACCCATTCATCATTCCCACAGATGGATTACCAGGTACAGGTGGTGGCATCCCAAGCCCTCCCCCACACTAACTACCTATCCTGCCAACATGCTGCTGCCACCAAGAGGGCTAAAGAATGACCCCATAATCCCAACAGGCATCTTAACTTTGAACATTGCTATAAACATATGCACACCAATGAGGGTGCTTAAGCAGCATATAAGCTTCCTAATTATTTTCACAATAAGCTTTACTGCAGGCTGTATAATTATTCTTTTCCCATTCTCGCTCACTTACTCACACTGGCTCCCATATTCACACACACTCATACAAATTCACTCACAATGCCCCCCATATACTGTCAAAATGAAAACCCAGCACCACGGTGCTGACATTGTAACCAGATACCAGAGTCCCAGTAATGTCCCTGAAAGTGTCTCCAGAATGCTCAGCATTAGGTTCAATGGCATAGTAAATTACAGTTGATAAAATAGGCGGAATTAAATAGGACAGCCATAAGTAAAGCAAATTGCAATTAGGAGGGTATGATACATAAATTATCATATACAATAATCATGTTCTGGGTAAAATGTAATTGGTAGAATAGTTGCATACACATTATCACTCACAATAATCATGCACAGGATAATTGATCCATAACAGTTAATTATATATGGACGGCAATTCAGACTATGTAACAGAACATTAAGGAGCTGAGGGGGGTCCTGAAGTAGGGTCAAAGGAGAAGAGTGAGAGGGAATACAAAGGGCTAAAGGAAGGAGGAGGAGGGGCAGGAGCATGGAGGAGGGACAAATTGGGAGACAGCTCGCTTCAAGCACAGCAGGGTGGGTGATTGTCTAAGGGAATTGGGGAGGCAGTGCCAGAGAGAGGAAAGGTAATAGGAAAAAGCTGATTGTCCTGAACAGAATGAGGGACGAGGAAGAGAGAAGGAGCAGGTATCTCTGTAGTGAAGGGGATAGGAGGACAAGAAGGCGGGTGAGAGTGGAGAGGTGAGATAGAAGGGAGAGACTCAAGCCAAACTTTTGAGATGAGCAGGGTGGCATGATGCTGATGGTGCAGGTGAAGAGAGGAGAGGGAGGAGTGGAGGAAACAGTGGTGAGTGTGGAGGGGCAATTATTGTGAAACAACAGAATGCATTGTAAAAGGAGCCAAGACTGGCTAGTGAAGTGGGGGGGTGGTACCATAGACTACACTGGTGTAGTTGAATAAAGGGAGGATCATTTTAGTGACAAGTTTGTGGTGGACAGACAGGGAGAAGGAGTCTTTATTTCTATACAAGGCCCCCAGCTTGGGATGGAGCTATGAATGGATATGATCTATGTGTTCTGTAAATCAAGCCGATTGTCTAGCCAGACACAAAGGTATTTGAAACAAGGGACTTCATCAAACATGGTTTCATCCAGGGAGGAGAAGGAGGGGAGAGGAGAGTCTGGCCAATGTTTGAGGAGTTTCAAATGTCATCAACCCAGTTTTCTTGGCATTGTGTTTGAGACAGTTGACATGAAAACAGTGAAGGACTGAATGGAAGTCATATTGTAGATGAGACTCAACATCTGAGGCGGAGGGACCTGAGGCATAGAGGGAGGTATTGTCCGCATACATATGTATACTTGAGAAAGAACAAGCTGAGGGAAGATCATTTAGGAGGATGGAGAAGAGGGCAGGGTCTAAGATGGAACCATGGGGGACACTGGCCTGGACTGGTGGAGGGCAAATCCTGCAAGGAAACATTGTGTGTGGGCAGAGAGGTATGAGCTGAACCAGTTTACAGTTGAGGGAGAGAGTCCCACAGAACTGAGTTTGTTGAGAGAAGTAGGGATGAGAGACAGACTCAAAAGCCTTGGCAAGGTCAATGAAAATGACAGTGGTTAGTAACTCAAAGGAGATGTGATGGTTGAGTGATTAGTTCTGAAACTGGATTGGAAAGAGAAGAAATCTGAGGAGTTAACAATGTCGATAAGGTGGGAAAAACTAGAGATTCTTGCAGTTTGACCAGGAAGGGGAGAAGGGATATGGGTCTGTAATTTCCAAGTATGGAAGGGTCACCTCTTTTATGCAGGGGAATTGCATTTGCAACCTTCCAGGCCTAGAGAACAAGGCAGCAGTTGAAAGAGAGGCTCAGGAGGTGAGTAAGGGGGAGAGTGATAGCATAGAAACATAGAAACATAGAAACATAGACTTTGACGGCAGATAAGGACCGCTAGGCCCATCTAGTCTGCCCATTTCCCTACCGACAGGATAGGCCGCAGATCCTAGTTAACCAACAGCCTATATCTTCCTGCCCCCCACAAGAATTGCCTTATGTCTGTCCCATACATTCTTGAATTCTCCCACAGTTTTAGACCCCATACCTCCTCAGGAAGGCTGTTCCATGCATCCACTACCCTCTCTGTGAAATAATACTTCCTCACATTGCCCCTGAACCGCCCTCCTTCTATCTTTAAATTGTGTCCCTTGTTCTTGCAAGTCTCTTTTCTGAAAGATGCTACCCTCTTGGACTTTGTTGGTTCCCTTGAGGTACTTGAAAGTTTCTATCATGTCCCCCCTCTCCCTTCTTTCCTCAAGGGTATACATATTAAGCTCCTTTAGTCTCTCCTCATACGGCTTCTCTTGCAGACCCTGCACCATTTTAGTTGCCCTCCTCTGTACTGCCTCTATCCTGTCTATGTCCTTATGGAGATGGGGTCTCCAGAACTGGACACAGTATTCCAGATGGGGTCTCACCAACTGTCTGTACAGAGGGATAACAACTTCCTGTTTTCTGCTGCTGATGCCTCTCCCTATACATCCCAGTATACCCCGGCCCTCCCTACTGCCTTCTCACATTGCTTGACAACCTTAAGGTCATCTGATATGATTACCCCAGGTCCCTTTCCTGTTTTGTTGTTGTTACTACCTCCCCACCCATTGTGTATTCTTCCCCTGGGTTCTTGTTTCGAGGTGCATTATTTTGCACTTTTTGCATTGAATCCTAGCTGCCATCGTCTGACCATTCCTCCAACCTTGCCAAGTCCTTTTCATTCTTTCCACGCCTCCTTGTGTATCAACCCTGTTGCAGATCTTTGTGTCATCTGCAAAAGGCATACTTTCCTTCCAGTCCCTCTGCAATGTCACTGATGAAGACATTAAAAGGACTGGACCCAATACTGAACCCCGCGTGCCCCACTAGTAACCGCCTTTCTTCAGAGTGGACTCCATTTACAATTACCTTCTGTGTCCTGTTGTCCAGCCAATGTTTTACCAGGCTACCACCCTGGGACCCACTCCCAGGCTGGTTAATTTGACTATCAATCTTTGTGTGGGACTGTGTCAAATGCCTTGCTAAAGTCTAGGTAGGCCATGTCCACAGCCCCTCCCTGGTCTACTACTTTGGTCACCCAGTCAAAGAAATCTATTAGATTCATCTGACATGACCTTCCCGCTTTGAACCCATGCTGCCTTGGATGCTGTGCTCCACTGACCTCTAGGTACTCAACTATTCTTTCCTTCAGAAGTGACTCCATCACTTTCCCTACCACAGAGGTCAGACTGACAGGTCTGTAGTTTCTCCTCTGTCTTGGTCCCACTTTGTGAATGGAATCACATCCACCTTCCTCCAGTCCTCGGGTACCATACCATCCTCCCATGATTTATTAAAAGAGTAGCCAGTGGTTTCACTAGTTCCTTCCTTAATTCTTTTTAGAATTCTGGGGTGGAATTCCATCAGGTCCCATTGCTTTGTCCACCTTCAGTTTTAGGAGTTCTTGCAGAACCCTTTCTTCTGTGAAAGGACTGGGATCGACCCCCTATCAAGACTGCTTCTGTTAATTGGATTAGGCACTTCCCCCTCTTCTTTGTGAATACTGAGCAGAAATATTCGTTCAGTATTCCTGCATTTCACTGTCCCCTGCCCACCCACCATTCATTTCTATTCAGCCTCACTATCCTCCCTTTGTCTTTCTACGCTCATTGATGTACCTATAAAAGGTTTTATCCCCCTTCTTAACTGAGTTGGCTATCTTTTCCTCAGTTTGGGCCTTTGCTATTCTGACTTCCCTCCCTGCTTCTTTCTGCCTTAACTGGTACAGCTCTCTGTCCTGCTCCTTCTGTGTTTCCTTATACTTCCGGAATGCTATCTTTTTCTTCCTGACTTTCACAGCCACCTCTCTTGAGAACCATAGTGGCTTTTTCTTTCATTTTGATTTGTTTATTTGCTTCACACAAAGGCTTGTTACCTCTGTGATGGCAGTTTTGATAATTCCTCATTGTTGCTCCACACCTCCTTCTAGCCTGTTTGCTAGTGCTTTTCTGAGGCACTCTCCCATCTTGCCAAAGTCAGCCCTCCTAAAGTCCAGTACCCTCACTTTTGTATGGCTTGACTCTGTAGCTGAGTTTAACGTGAACCACACTGTTTGATGGTCACTTGTCCCAGATGGCAACCCACTTCTAGATCTGAGATCCTCTCACTGCCCCGCTTTGAGAGTACTGAGGTCTAAGATTGCTCCCTCACAGTGGGTTCGAAACTAGCTGTCTAATGCCTGCCACCTGTAGGGCATCAAGAATGGCCCTGCTCTTGGATGTGGCTGCAGCAAATGTGCTCCAGTTAACATCTGGCATATTCAGGTCTCCCATCAACAGTATCTCCCCTTTCTCTGCCATTCTAAGAATGCCTTCCATCATATCCTTGTCCATTCCTTCCCCCTGACATGGGGGTCTGTACACAACCCCTGTGCGGATTGTGGTGCACTTTCCAGTCTCCAAGGTGACCCACAGTGCCTCCTCTCCTCCCTGTTTACTCTTTTGTTCAGTTGCTTTTATCCCTTCCTTTACATAGAGAGCTACTCCTCCCCCTCTTCTCCCCTGCCTGTCTCTCCTGTAGGTTATGTACCCTGGTATGTTAACATCCCAGTCATGGTTCTCTGTGTACCATGTTTCTGTGACTGCTACGATATCCAGGCATCCCTCTTCCATTAAGGCCACCAGCTCAGGGAGCTTGTTGCCCAGACTACGGGCATTGGTACTCATTAACCTCCATTTCCTGTTGGCCTTACCCCCTTTTGCCCCATCCCTGTCCTTCTTGCCTTTGTCACTTTCTCCATTTACCACTGCCCTTCTCCCTATCGACACCTCCATGTTGGTGTTTGCCACACTTACTGCTGTGATTGTTTGGGGGGGGCTAGGATTTTTCTGCTCCTTTCCAGTGCCTCCCCCCTTGGCTAGTTTAAAAGCTTGCCAATGAAGCATTTAAACCTATCACCTAGGATCCTGGTTCCCCTCCCGGACAGATGCAGCCCATTATGCCAGTATAGGCTTGCATCACTCCAGGTGAACCCCCAGTCCCCAATGAAGCCAAATCCCTGAGCTCCACACCAGTTTTTCAACCACTGATTGAATCCCATGGTACGGAACACCCTAGCCTCCTATGCCATAGATGGGTAGCACCTGCAGAAGGTTACCGCATGCTACTTGACCAAGGCCCCTCCCAATTTCACAAACTCTTCCTGCACTTCTCTAATCTCTTTCTTAGCCAGATCATTTGTCCCTAGGTGGACACAACATCCAGCTCCCTCCCTGTGCAGCTGCTCCAGCAATCCTGAGGATTCGCCCTGTCCCTCAAGCCATGGTGCCAGGCAGGCACCTTACCTCCCTCTCCTTCCTTGCCCAGTTCTACCTTCCTAACAATGGAGTCCCCACCAGGAGTTGTTTCTTCCCTGCAGGGTCCCCTGCCACCCTCCTGTGGGTCTCCTTTGTGGAGGTTCCCAGCATCCTCCTTGGTCTCCACTGTAGGTGCCTCCATAGAGGAACCACACTTTGCCAGAATGGCACAGGAATTGTGGAGAGGTACAACTGAGGATGTGCCTCTGTTCCACCACCTCACCCTCCCTGAGCCCACTGTGATCCAACCGCTCTCTTTCTTGGCAACCTCTGAGGCAACGGCAGTGGCACTGGTGGTCCCTGGATGGAAGAGGAGGTCCCACAAATCCTGGCCAACTCAGCCTGGAGATGAGCAACCTCCTCCTCAGCCCAGAAAGGTGCCTGCAGATGGGACAACACCGCATCCTCCAGAACATCTCCCGGAGACTGCTGCTCCACAGCCACTGCACTGCACCACTCCAATCATGTCTTATTTCTGGCCCCTTAACTGTTTGCAATCCTTACTCTTCCTCTGTTTTTTTTTCTCTCCTTACTTTCTGCCTGTGTACCTTTAAGCTCCTGATTGTCCTGTTCTGAGACAAGAATATCCTATATTTCTCAGTAGACCACTTACTTGTTCAGAGGCAGACCTCCAGCAGCTAGAGGGGCCGGAGGCTACTCTTGCCCTTCTAGGATGGTGGGTCCTTGGTGGTTCTGTGATCACTCACTTCCTGCCCTAAACAGGAAGTTCCTGTTGTCAGTCAAATCCTTGCCTATAAAAATAGAACTAGCTTTGGGTGGAGGGGAGGAAGGAGGGCAATATAGTCCCAGTAGAGAAGTTCAGTCACACAGCAGTCCTTTCTCCTGGTGTCTTCTGCCAAGCTATTAGCAGAATCTTTCTAAGGCAGTCTTTAAATGTAGCTTCCTTCTAGCTAGCACTCCCCTATTTCACTGGATCTTTCTACAAGTAATTTAAACCTCACAGCAGTTAAGTCCTTTCAGTCACCTGAGATTTACACCTAGATGACTTTTCAGTTACCCATTCAGTTCAGTTAACCCAAACACACACTTTTTTTTTGTTTTGTATGTTAGTTTTTTTACCCTAAATTAAAGGTCCAAATACAAAAGTTCTTCTACTTTAGTCCCAGTAGAGAAGTTCAGTCACACAGCAGTCCTTTCTCCTGGTGTCTTCTGCCAAGCTATTAGCAGAATCTTTCTAAGGCAGTCTTTAAATGTAGCTTCCTTCTAGCTAAGCCACTCCCCCTACTTACCAGATAGCAGGGGCAGAGATGCAGAGAAGATATAGGTCAAGGCCAACAGGACTGGTCTTTTGGGGGTTAAATGAATGAAGAGCACAGTAAACCTCATGACTAGAGATGGGAGAGAAGGAGAGGCCTGGAGAAGAAGGAGAGTCTGAGAAGATGGGGGGATTAGAGGGGAGAGCACACATGGTAAAAATGGAGTTTAGTAAGGGAGGCCACTGAGACTGGGTCTGAGACAGGTGACCCATCCATGGTTAGTGTAGAAGTTGCGGGTTAGGATGGAGGGTCAAAAAGAGAGTAGAGCGTGTGCCAGAAATTGGAGGGGGAGTTAAAGTTATGTTGCAGCATAGATTTAAAATTGGTTTACCTGTCCTAATAACTTTAGTACAGGCATTCCTTAGGGACCTGTAGGAATGAAAGTCAAACAGGGGAGAGAGAGGATTTGAACCTTCTCCAGCAAAGTCTCAAGATTTGCACAAGTGAATGATGTCAGACAAGCAAAAAAAGCAAAATAACTGCACTTGTGGAATAGACACCAACACTCCAGATGGATTTATGGATTATTTATTCTAGTTGTCCCAGTGAATAGAGGAACACTGACTGGCAACCCCAGCACTTTGACCACTCAAGGTTTTCCTCAGGGTGTGTGTCCCTGTATGGGGTGTAGCCCCTTTTATATACATATCACTGATTACATGCCATGTTAGTTGATTACATCATTTTGAATTCCAAAACATACACAAAATAAAGAAAAAGGCTATATTTACACAACACATATTTAAATGTTTAAATTATAAACAAAGGCAGGTATGTGCTAAACTACACCATTGCAAATACACCAATACTCCTGGAGTATTTTTGTATAACTCTTTTGAATTATATTGTTTAATATTTTTTATATTTTTTTATATTAAGTTCAGACATCTATTATTTGTATGCTCTTGATGTAATTAATAAGAGCAAAGTGAGAGGTAGTGAAAGAGAGGCGCAGTTCAAACATCTTAGTACTATCATGTAGTTAAATCATAAAATTCTAACTCTCAGTATAGGCCATCACTAAAAAATCATAAATAATAAGTTAACATAAGGCTGTATTACCATTTATTATTCATGGTCTTACAGAAATATTTCAAGACCATTAAGGGAAGGGAATAGTTGAGGAAGTGGGGTAGGTGGAGGGAAAGAGGGAAGGACCCAGATGAAGAGGAAGAGAAGGTTAAGAAAAGAGGTGTGGGGAAGGAAGAGGGGGAGATAAGGAAAGGGTGATGGGGGAAAAAGGAAAAGGGGGTGTTGCTGGTCTAAAAGTAAACATTTTTTTATTATTAATTGGGCCATGAAGCTTTTAATATAAATATGATACACATATGATATCATCAAATGAATTGTTATTAGAGCTGTGGAGGAAATTAATGTTTTAAGGGGGAGCTATACTGAAAAAGAGATAAATATGACTCATGATGGGGTGACAAAGTTTTCAGGAATTACTAATTTAGATTGAGATCATTTTTAGGTACGTTTATGCACTCTTAAAGGCACAGTGCCCCAAATAGTGAGGAAGTTAAAACTGGAAAGCATGTTCTGATCACTTAAGATCTTCACACACAAATTCCTTAGCAAGTGAGCTATAAAGAGAGGCAAAAACAAAGAACATAATAAGCACATGGTACACGAAAAAGGGGCTAGTATTAAGTTTTGAAAACTTTTAAGATAATAATGTATATATTAATTTGGTTAGTTTAAAAGGTTATGGCAGTACTGCAAAACATATAGTTCAATTGTCTTTCAAGAAAGTTTTATGATCTAGTTCCTCATTCCTTCCTTCAGGATTAAGTGCTCCTAAGGTATGAATCCACCTACTTTCCTTCTTTTGTAGGATGATGAGGCGGTCCCAGCCTCATGGTAAATGTGGTATTTGTTCAAGGGCCATAAACTTCATGCCTGCAGGGTTCAGCCTGTATGCTACTGCAAAGTGGGCCCCTATGGGGTTATCATAGTTTTTATTGACAATTGCTGTTACATGTTCTTGCATTCTCACCTTGAATATTCTAGTGGTTATACTCACATATTGTAGTCTGCATATACACCACACAATGTAAACTACATATGTACTTCTGCATGTCATAAATTGTTGGATATCCACTTTCCTGTCATGTTCTAAGGGATGTAGGTACACATTCCTGAGCGCTGCAAATCTGCAAACATTGCAGAAGCCACACCTGTGAAAAACCAGGTGGTCTATAGGGCAATGATGTCAGCTGAAATCCAAGGATGACTGGAGTGTTTAATTCTACACCTCCGGAGGGGGCCTTTTATAACTTTTTGTACTTTTAGGAAATGGATATTTTTAATCTGCCCCTCCCTCACACACAAAACAGATACTATCCCTTAATGGGAACCCATTGCTTTACTCTAATTATTTTGCTGTGCATTTCCCCTTCGAGAGGCTCTGTATATAAGCAGTGAGGGACTGGGGGCCACGCCCCTTGAGACAGCACTTGAGTTTTGGTGTAAAACTTGTTGGGCAGCTTTTTGGTGAGTGGTGCTGGTGTTTTTTAATGTTTTTTTTTTCCATGTGGGCACTTTTGTGCCAATGTTCTGGGCCAATGTTCCTTTATTTATAAAGCAATTACAGTCTGGGATAATTTACCTGCTTTTCCTTTCTTGCTTTTCTGTACATATTATGTGAATGTTCTGTACTATCCCTGAGCTTTTGGGCTCCAGCCCACAAATATGTATTTGTGATGTTCTATATATTGACTGCTGTCAAACACCTATACCATACTGTTTTACATGTGATGTGATGTCTACCTGTCTACCGCCAAATTGTTCTCGTCTGTGCCTTGTAACCTCCTGGGTCACTCCTGAAAATAGGCACTTGGCTGTCTAGTGTGCTTACCTGGTAAACAAAAGCAAATAAATAAATTATCACTCTATCAAGTCATAGAAATACTGTTTGGACTCATTGGTATGCAAGTATAATGTCACCTGATTACTGTGTACATGGATGCATTACATATTTATTCTGTATTATTGCTCTTGTTTACATCTCCGGTTCCCCCATGTAAATGGTCATCTAATGTTCTTGGGTTCTACCCAATTAACAAATTTCAAATATTGAAAAAAAATAAAAGTTTTTGCACTAAGTGCATGATATTTGGCAACAGCGGTTAGCAGGTGTGTATTTTTCTTCTTTTGTACTGTTACCTTTTAATTCAGCACTGGTAGGTGCAATCAAGTTCTTTAGTGTAGCTGGGCAGAGCTGCCTGTTTAGAACTGAAAATGTGTACCATGACTCCTGCTGGAGCCTTAGAAAGAATGCTAAATACATTTGAGAATCAATCAATGCCTGAAGACAGTTGTGTGTGTGTGGCAGGGACCCCTGATATCACTGGTGTTTTGTATGCAGTGGGAGGGGGGTTGCCTTGAATTACTTCCACTCAGATCAAGGATGATAAAATCAGGACTTAGCAAAGGTGGAATGAACTATTGAGTTCAGTGAGTTGGTCACAAGCACACAGTAATGACCTGAACTGTTGTGTTGATTGCTTTTCTTACTTGTTTCACTGTTATTGTTAGAACTTCTCCAGGACACAACCCTGGTTCAGGTACTGTCTGACTTGCAGGTACTGTTTGACATAGAACAAACATGCTGTGCTACTGTTTCTGCACCCTGTGCTGTGTGTAACATTTTCTATCCTATCTACAATGTTGGCCTGAGGTAGTAGTGCAGAGGTGAGTGACAACTGTTATACAAATTACATGCCGATAATGTACATATACATGGAGTGGTAAGGGACATTAAAAGCTAGTGTCTGCATCAGAAGGTTCTCTGGCACCTATAGTATATATCTTGTACTCACATATCTCAGAGGTACTGTAGATACAGAACACAGTAAAGAACTTCGCAGCACATCCACTCCAACAAATATAAGACTCAGGCTGATTTAAAGTTCACAGAAATCTTATTTAATAAAGTGATTCAAGCAGTGCAAAATCATCCAGACCAAACTGACATCCCTGACATTTTGCACCAAACTACATGCACTTATCAAGACCCTTGATAAAGCGTATGTCATTTGGTGCAAAATGCTGGGGGTGTCAGTTGGTCTGCATGATTTTGCACCGTTGGAATGACTTTAATGTATGAGATTTATATGAACTTTAAATCAGCCTGAACTTACACTTGCTGGAGTGGATGTGCTGCCAAGTTTTGTATCATAAGCATAAGTATGTTTTACGTTCAACATTATTTGAGTCTTGAGTGACCCTGTTCTTGGTTTAGCTAGCTACAGAGCAGTCCTGACTTAGCCACCTTTGTATCCTTGGGGAATCCCACTGACTGCCCTGATTGCATACAGTAACTGTAGGATAGATTATTTATTGTGGGAGAGGAGGATGAAATCATGTTAAGTTGGGAATGTTGCTCATGTTGTATGTTTAAAAGACTCATAAATTGTATTCATGTTCCCCTTTATGCTATTGCAGGTCATTGAACAATAAGTTTGGTAGATATATGTTTAGTGCTTGGCAAGATCAGCATGATGGCCCCTGATGAAAGATGATGAAGGCTATTTAGGGTGAATAAAATGGATAATGTGATGAGAAATTCATGACTGGGAAAGGCGCACTGAGACACAGCTCATCTCCACAAGACCAGCTGGATAATCCCAGCAGGCCAACTTAGTGTCAAGGCTGAGAAATGGAAACAAAACCAAACACTTACCTCTACCCCACTGTGGCTAGATCCCAATGAGGCATATCATAAATGAGTCCTGGGTCCATCAGCAACATGTGTCCAAACAGCTAATTAACTTTTTTTATCATTTTTCTAACATGTAGATTTATATACTGACTAATGCTGGTGATCGATCATGTCCTGTCATTCCAACACAGCACAGACATGGCTCCTAATGACTGTGTTCTGCATTGAGAACTACTTTATAATCATCAATTAATTTGTAAGTCATGAACTGAACCAGGCAAAAATAAAGAAGTTCAGTTTTCAGTTGTTAGATAAATATTATCAACTTATCTAAAGCTTTTGATGTGATTAATGACCAATAGCTTTTGATCTGCTTACTTATTCAGGTTTTTTTTTTGATAACGTAGTCATCTGATTTTCCACTTACATGGCAGAACTCAATCTGTTCTTCAGAATGGTTGTCTTTCTTCTCCTCTTCCTAGTCTCACTGGAGTCTATTCTTGGACTTTTCTTCATGTTCTCTTTGTAGATCCCTTGCCCTCTGTAGTTCATAGTTGCTCGGTTTGACTTTATGCCCATGATACAATTATGTTTTATGACAACAAGAATCTTTTCTCTTTCCAGAACTCTTCAGGGTGACTTTGATAAAATCGTTCACTGGTTTTCCAATAATCACCTACTCTTAAATAGTAAAAAGACCCAAATCATGATGTTTGGGACTCAGCCTGCCATGACTCAGGCAAACCCCTCCTTTTCTATTACTTTAAACAATAGCCCTTTAGAACCTGAAAATGAATTCAAGTACCTCAGTCTTACTTTTGATTCAACCCTCACCTTCAAACCCCATAATGACAAAACCATCCTAAAAGTTCAGCAGTGACTGGATCGCTTAAGATGGGCCAGGCATTGTTTGTCAATACAAGATTGCAAACTAACTGTTGCTCAAGCTATTCTCCCTGTATTAGATTATGCCGACACAATTTACCACCATGCCAACACCTCAAGTCTTTCTTTACTGAATACCATCTTTTATCAGCTCTTATGGTTTATTTTAAAGTCCAAATGGAATAAACATCACTGTACTGTACTGCCTCAGCCAAACTGGTTGCCCCTTGCATCCAGGTGCACTTTTCATTGGCTAGCTCTAATCTACTGTATAAAGTTGTAAATAAGCAGACCCCAACCTACCTATCTGATCGGTTTATACACCCCACCCAGAACCACAGTCTTAGGGATGTACCTCACTGTGGCTTTTTTTCTGCCAAGGTTCCCAACACATTTTGGGGAAAAAAATGCTTTTCTTATGATGCCTCACTTTCATGGAACAAACTCCCTCCTCAGTTAAGAAATTCACAATCTCACTTTTAAACATACTCTAACTTAAAAAAAGTTGTTACTGCAGGAACAACTTACATGCACTTGCTCTAACTGAAGTGATAAGAAAGAGAGGGTAAGCCACAGACAATTTAGGATCTGTGGTATATGAAACAGGTAAGGAAAATGACAGACTAGGTGGGCCAAGCGGTCCTTATCTGCCATCAAATTCTATGTTTTATGTTGTCTTGGACAATTTTGCATTTACTGTTATTGCATTTCTATGACTTAAACAGTGTGTTTGTAATGAGTCTTTATATGTACTTGTCTCCATATATATTTGCATAATCATTGTCGTTTATACTAACTTATGTGTATGTTGTTTTCATGACTTGGGATTTTCTGTAAATGAGACTTGTTTCTCATAGAACTTATCCTGTAACTTATTTAACTTTTAAATAAAATGTAAAAGCTTTAGAGGGTAACCATCCCCCTCCCCCGCCTTACCAGTTTAAGTGAGAGAGGGGTATGAGAAATTTGCTATGTCATTAAAGGTACATCTAATTGAGCAGCCTGTTGCAGAGTAGGCAAGGTTAGAAGTGTTCTAATAGAATTAGCCTCTCAGGTATGAGGTGATGAATACAGGGTGATGAAAAGAATTCATGATGGCATTAACCTCCTGAGGTGCAGTATACACCAATCCTATAGAATCTCTCAAACCTGCAACAAATCACTCCATTTGCTGCTTTCTGAGGTGATAAGCTAAGAGCTTCCCACCCTGCTCTCCCCTTCCCAATATTTGTGTTTAAGATGAAGTAAGATATATATATATAGATATATATATATATATATATATATATATATATATATAATAGGGGCACGGTCGAGCCTCTATAGTTAGGGTTATGAAGGCACTTTAAAGTTAAACTTGATATTTTGTGCGTTAATAACTTAGGACCCATTCAATGGATTTGCATGAAAGTTGGCATGCACAGTAGGGCATGGTAGATCTCCTGATCTGCCAAATTGCATTTTGGTTGGATTTATGGTTTTTGTGCAGTGAATCACTGAAAAATGCACTTTTCACCAGTTTTGAGGGCAGTTTTTCAGATTTTGTCCATGGGGCTGCGCGGGTACCATTCAGCATGCCAGTCTCAAACTTGGCACATAGCAAGAGCTTGAGTCAAAGGGCCACAATGCACACCCCATTGCCTATTTGTGGGGGCAGGGTGGTCGTGGGGTGCAAGGGGTGGTAACTCTAACAGTGAATTTCCTCACTTTTGTCGCTGTAAAAAACCCTAACTGTTGCATTAATGCAGTTTTTTGCAAAGAATATATATATATATATATATATATAATAAACAGATGAAAGAGTAGCTATTCAAAACAACAGCTAAGGGGACAGAAATAAGACATGATAGGAGTGGTGCAGTGCAGTGGCTGTGGAGCAGCAGTCTCCGGGGAGACATTCGGGAGGATGCAGTGTTGCCCAATCTGCAGGCACCTCTCTGGGCTGAGGGAGGAAGTTGCTCATCTCTAGGCTGAGTTGGCCAGGATTTGGGGGACTTCCTCTCTCACCCAGGGACCACCAGGGCCGCTGCTGCTGCCTCATAGGTTGCCAAGAAAGAGGAATGGTTGGACCACAGTGGGCTCAGGGAGGGTGAGGGTGGTGGAACAGAGGTGCATCTCTCCAGTTGTACCTCTCCACAATTCATATGCCACTCTGGCAGAGTGTGGTTCCTCTATAGAGGCACCCACAGTGGAGACCAAGGAAGATGTTGAGAACCTCCACAAAGGAGACCCACAGGAGAGTGGCATGGGACCCCACAGGGGAAGGAAACAACTCCTTGTGAGGGATTCCATTGTTAGAAGGGTAGAACTGGGGGAGGGAGGGGAGATAGAGGTAAGGTGCCTGCCAGGTGCTGTGGTTTGGAGGGACAGGGAGTGAATCCTCAGGATCATGGGAGCAGCTGCACAGGGAAGGGAGCTGGATGTCATTATCCACCTAGGGACAAATGACCAGGCTGGAAAAGGGATCAAAACAATGCAGGAGGAGTTTGTGCAGCTGGATAGGGGGCCTTAGACAAGTAGCACACATGGTAACCTTCTCAGAGGTGCTGCCTGTCTATGGCATGGGTGAGGTTAGGGTGCTCCATACAATGGGATTCAATCAGTGGTTGAAAAACTGGTGCAGAGCTCAGAAGTTTGGCTTCACTGGGGACTGGGGGTCCACCTGGAGTGATGCAGGCCTATACTGGCATGATGGTCTGCATCTGCCCAGGAGGGTAACCAGGATCCTAGGTGATAGGTTTAAATGCTTCATTGGCAAGCATTTAAACTAGCCAAGGGGGAGGCACTGGAAAGGAACAGGGAAATCCTAGCCCCCCCAAAATATCAGGGTAGTTAGTGAGGTAAACACTAAGATCGAGACATCAATAGGGAGAAGGGCAGGGGTACATGGAGAAAACAACAGTAAGGACAGGGATGGAGCAAAAAGAGGTAAGACCAACAAGAAATGGAGGGTAATAAGTACCAGTGCTCACAGTCTGAGTAACAGCTCCCTGAACTGGTGGCCTTGATGGAAGAGGGATGCCTGGATATCGTGGCAATCACAGAAACGTGGTACACAGAGAACCATGACTGGGATGTTAACATACCAGGGTACAAAACCTACAGGAGAGACAGCGAGGATAGAAGAGGGGGAGGAGGAGTAGCTCTCTATGTAAGGCAAGGGATAAAAGCAATGGAACAAAAGAGTAAACAGAGAGGAGAGGAGGCACTGTGGGTCATCTTAGAGACTGGAAATGGCACCACAATCCACACAGGGGTTGTATACAGACCCCCATCTCAGGGGGAGGGAATGGACAAGGATATGATAGAAGGCATCCTTAGTATGACAGAGAAAGGGGAGCTATTGTTGATGGGGGACCTGAATATGTCAGATGTTAACTGGAGCACCTTTGCTGCAGCCACATCCAAGAGCAAGGCCATTCTCAGTGCCCTACAGGGGGCATGCCTCAGACAGCTAGTGTTGGAACCCACTTGGGAGGGAGTAATCTTAGACCTTGTACTCTCAAATGGGAACAGTGAAAGGATTTCAGATCTAGAAGTGGGTAGCCATCTGGAAACACGTGATCACCAAACAGTGTGGTTCACAATAAACTCAGCTGCAGAGTCAAGCCATACAAAAGTGAAGGTACTGGACTTCTGGAGGGCTGACTTTGTCAAAATGGGAGCGTGCCTTAGAAAAGCACTAGCAAACAGGCAAGAAGGAGGGGTAGAGCAACAATGGAGAAACATCAAAACTGCCATCACAGAGGTAACAAGCCTTTGTGTGAAACAAATAAACAAATCAAAATGAAAGAAAAAGCCAATATGGTTCTCAAAAGAGGTGGCGGGGAAGGTTAGGGAGAAAAAGATAGCATTTGGGAAGTATAAGGAAACACAGAAGGAGCAGGACAGAGAACTGTACCAGTTAAGACAGAAGGAAGCAAGGAAGGCAGTCAGAACAGCAAAGGCCCAAACAGAGGAAAAGATAGGCAACTTGCTTAAGAAGAGGGAGAAAACCTTTTATAGGTACATTAGGGAGCGTAGAAAGACAAAGGGAGGGATAGTGAGGCTGAATAGAATGGATGGTGTTTGGGCAGAGAGAGACAGTAAAAAAGCAGAGATACTGAATGAATACTTCTGCTCAGTATTCACAAAAGAGAGGGGGAGGTAACTAATCCAATTAACAGATGCACTCTGGATAGGGGGGTCAATCCCAGTCCTTTCACAGAAGGAAGGATTCTGAAAGAACTCCAGAAACTGAAGGTGGACAAAGCAATGGGGCCTGATGGGATTCACCCCAGAACTCTAAAAGAATTAAGGGGAGAACTAGGGACACCACTGACTACCTTTCTTAACAAATCATGGGAGGATGGTGTGGTACCTGAGGACTGGAGGAGGGAGGATGTGATTCCCCTTCACAGAAGTGGGAGCAAGACAGAGGCAGAAAACTACAGACCTGTCAGTTTGACCTCTGTGGTAGGGAAAATGATGGAATCACTTCTGAAGGAAAGAACTGTTGAGTACCTAGAGGAAAGTGGGGCACAGGACCCAAGGCAGCATGGAGTCACAGTGGGAAGGTCATGTCAGATGAATCTAATTGATTTCTTTGACTGGGTGACCAAAATAGTAGACCAGGGAGGGGCTGTGGACATGGCCTACCTAGACTTTAGCAAAGCACTTGACACAGTCCCACACAAAAGATTAATAAAGAAATTAGCCAGCCTGGGAGTGGGTCCCAGGGTGGTAGACTGGATAAAACATTGGCTAGACAAAAGGGCACAGAAGTTAATAGTAAATGGAGTCCACTCTGAAGAAAGGGGGGGTTACTAGTGGAGTACTGCAGGGTTCAGTGCTGGGTCCAGTCCTATTTAATGTCTCTACAAGTGACATTGCAGAGGGACTGGAAGAAAAGGTATGCCTCTTTGTAGATGACACAAATATCTGCTACAGGGTTGATACGCAAGGTGGGATAGAAAGGATGAGTAGGGACTTGGCAAGGTTGAAGGAATGGTCAGAAGTATGGCAGCTTGGATTCAATGCAAAGAAGTACAAAATAATGCACCTGGGAAACAAAAACCCAGGGGAAGAGCACACAATGGGGGGGAGGTAGTCGCAACAACAAAAATGGAAAGGGACCTGGGGGTACTCATATCAGATGACCTTATGGTTAGCAAGCAATGTGAGAAGGCAGTAGGGAAGGCTTGGGGGATACTGGGATGTACAGGGAGAGGCATCACGAGCAGAAAACAGGAAGTTGTTATCCCTCTGTACAAACAGTTGGTGAGACCCCATCTGTAGTACTGCATCCAGTTCTGGAGACCTCATCTCCACAAGGACATAGACAGGATGGAGGCAGTCCAGTGGAGGGCAACTAAAATGGTTCAGGGTCTACAAGAAAAGCCATATGAGGAGAGGCTAAAGGAGCTTAATATGTATATCCTTGAGGAAATGAGGGTGAGGGGGACATGATTTAAACTTTTAAGTACCTCAGTGGAATCAATAAAGTCCAAGAGGGTAGCATCTTTTAGAAAAGGAGATGTGCAAGAACAAGGGGATACAATTTGAAGATAGAGAGGGGATGGCTCAGGGGCAATGTGAGGAAGTATTTTTTCACAGAGAGGGTGGTGGACACATGGAACCACATAGAACAGCCTTCCTGAGGAGGTTGTGGGGTCTAAAACTGTGGGAGAATTCAAGAATGCATGGGACAGACGTAAGGCAATTCTTGTGGAAGGTAGGAAGAAATAGGCTGTTGGTTAACTAGGATCTGCAGCTTATCCAGTAGGTAGGGAAATGGGCAGACTAGGTTGGCCAAGCTGTCTTTATGTGCCATCAAAGTCTATGTTTCTATGTTACAGCAGTCTCAGCTTTATGAGAAAGGAGTGTGTCAATCTCCATTCTTAGAGAAGCAATACTTCACTGCAGGAGAGAGTGAGCCATGTGTTGGGAGGAAGCCTTGAGCTGAGCCTCAGCAGAATGGAGCTCATTCTCCAATTCTAGAAGGCATTGTTGCATTTGTGATGGCAAGCAGAAGCAAACCCAATAATCTTCCACCTGTAGCTTAGCTTTGTATGCCTTCCAAGTTGTCACAGCAGATGTTTCTTGAATTGGATTTTCTTCAAAAAATAGCTCAATCTCCTTTTTAACCCATGGGATAAATTCTGGGTCCCTGAGTAGCAAAGGAAGAGAGAGATGCAAGTGAGGGATCACCCCATAAAAAGTGCAAACCGATCATTGCATGATCAGAAATGATCAAATCCACTACTTTTTGTGTGTTCCCACTGGAGGTGAACCAATTGTCTACACAGCTCGTGGAACTATGAACCAAGGACTGATAAGTATAATCTGTATCCTGTGGGTGAAGATACGCCATATGTTGGCCAACTAATGATCCTGGAGGAATTGGGTCAAAGCAAGTACACTGTGGGGGTGAGTCTGGGTAGGGTTAAAAGATTTATCTATGCAGGGTATTAAAACAGTATTAAAATCTCCTCCCAATAAAAAAGGTGTACCTGATGGAGAAAACTCTGCAGATTTCTGAGCTAACTGGTGAAAAAAGTTAGGGCCGTCTTCATTGGTAGCATAAACATTCCCCAATAGAATAGTTCTCACTAGGGTATACATAAGGGCAAAAACCCAACAACCCATTGGATCCTGCTCAGAGTGAACCAAAGTCTATGGAAGAGATTTATGAAGTAATATTACAACCCCTTTCTTGTGAGAAGAAGCCATTGCATACATTTTCTGACCCACTAAGCCCCTCAATAACCAGACATGGATAGCTACATCGAGTTTAGTTTCTTGTAAAAAAGCAATAGGAGAACATAACTTTTTAAGGTGGGATAAAACTTTCTTCCATTTGATAGTGGAGTTCTGACCTCTGACATTCTAAATATTTATTTATTTGAATTTTGCTAACCGGGTGAGCCCACAGAGACATTACAGTCCCTTTTTCAGGAGCAACCCAAAAAGTGCAGAACATAGATAATGACATGGTAGTAGCAGTGGATGCATTTACATCATTCACTGATTTACAAAAATTCAACATTTACAGAAACATTCACAGATTAAACATTTACAGATTACAAAGACATGGCAGTTACAGTGGTTATATTTACATGGTTTGCAAATTTACAAAATGCATCATTTACAGATACACTTACATTAAATATTTACAAAAACAGAACTCAGGGAGTGGGAATTCTTATACATATGAGGATCAATGAGTGGGGGAAATTTTTGCATAGCATTATGGAAGCCGGACCAAGAGTCAATGGAAGCAGGAGCAAAGTGATGAGGCATTGAGGTGCAGGATAAGGTAGAGTGTGGTAGTGTGTTTCAGCTAGACACCACTGAGAAGGCAAAAGATCTCCAGGCTATTGCTAACCAAGATTTGGGCAGTATGAGAAGAGGGGGGGAGGGAGGCAGATCTAAGAGCACGCGGAGGTTGCCAGAGCTGAATAACTTTAGTAAGGCAAGGAGGGGTGTAACGGAGGAAATGTTTGTGCAGTAGACTCAGCATGGCATACTGAAGTTTGGATTCATACATTAGCTAGTCCAAGGAGGAGAGGACATCACAGTGGTGGTGATGGGCATTAACCCGGAAGGCAAGCCTTCCCACCCTATGATAGGCCTGTTTAGGGTGAGAAAGGATGGTTGTGTTGGTTGTAAGTAGTAGTGGGGCACTATACATAAGAAGGGGCAGGAGGGTGGCAGCTGCAATCCCGTAGCATGAAGCCAATGTGAGGAAGGGTTGTATGTGGTAGCGCAGACCCAGTTTTTAGTCTAGAGCTTTGGTTAGGAGGGTGACATGAGTGTTCAGGGAAAGTGAGGAATCTAAGGTGATACCCTGATATTTAAAGGATGGGACGGATTCAAGGGCATCATCATTATGGGAGAGTATCACGGGGGGGTGGATGCAGCAAGGATGAGGGATTGGGGAACAGCATGTATTTGTTGTTTATTTTTGTTGTCGAAGACTAGTTGATTATCTAGAAACCAGTCCTCAAAAACATGGAAGTCCGATGCGAGCATGCAGTTGAGCCACCTGACGTCGGATGAAGAACAGTAAACAATGGCATGATCCATGTAAGGGTGCACAGATGCCCCTCTACAGTTATTTGGTAATTCATGAATGAATAGGGAAAATAATAATGGGCCCAGGATGGAGCCCTGAGGGATAGCGTGAGTTATTGGTCTGAGATCCAAGAGAGAACTGGACCACTTGACCATCTGAGTGCGGCCAGTAAGGTAACTTTGGAGCCAAGTTAAGGCACTAACATCAAGGCCAAGTGAATGTAGCTGTCAAAGAAGGGGATTATAGTTGACCAAGTCAACAACCTTCATCAAATTGATGAAGATAGCACAGGTGGCAAAGCCCTGGTCCATAGCATGGAACAGGTCAGATGTAATTTTTTGTCAAGGCAGTGAGGGCACTGCTTTTTTTTCTGAACCCATGCTGGGACCTTGAGATGAGGTGGTGGTGGTTCAGATAATCCTGTAGATGGTTATACGGTATTTGCTCTTGGATTTTTGCCAGCGGGCAGAGGATGGAAATAGGCCTAAAGTTCCCAACAGTTGTGTTGAGCCTACCCTTATGAATGGGAGCGGCCATAGCTACCCTCCATTTATCAGGAACTGTCCCCGAGAGGAAGGACTAGTTAAATACACTATCACCGCAGCTCCTCCTACTGGCTACCCCCCACATACTTAGCCTCCCCATCCCATCATTTTCTACCCTGAAAGGAACTCCAGGCACGAGCTCTCACTTCCTCAAAAAAAAAACATACTGGAATCCAGTCCTCAGGCTCCTCCTCCTCCTCCTCCTTCTCATGTCTGGAAACATCTACCCAAACCCCGGCCCACCCACATCTGCTGCGCCTATTCACTCCTCTACTAGCGGGCTGTGCATTGCCACTCTCAATGTATGTAGCCTAATAAAAAAGTGGGACTCCTTCCAGGGCTGGGTTCAGCAGCACCAACCTGACATCATTGCGGTCGGTGAAACCTGGCTCTCCTCATGGATTCCAGACTCGTCATTAACCCTCTATGGGTACAACATATTCCATTCCGACTGTCATGGTAGGCGTGGGGGAGCGGTTGCGCCGCTTATATTAGAGACACATTACATGGGCAACTACTTCCCATCCCACTGTTGGAACTTGGTACACAGGCCCTCACTATTAAGATGACTCTGGGCAGTCCTAGAACTCCCCCCACCCTTTTCATCACTGCTGTCTATATTCCCCCAAGGGACCAGAAGGTGGCTTTCCACTCTGTGCTGTCCTACCTAGCCACCCTTCCGACTCAAGCAGAAAAAATCGTACTTGGTGACTTTAATATTAACTGGCTTGATAAAGCCGCTGCACTGTGCATTGATGCTGCCACTGCCCAAGACCTAACACAAGTAGTCACATCCCCGACCAGACTGAACCAGCACACAGGGTTCTCCTCACCGCTGGACCTGGTATTCACAAACCGTCCCCTTAAAATAACCAACACTACTGTCCTCCCAAATGCCCTTAGTGACCACTCCCCAGTCCTCTGCTCCTGGACTTACAAAACACCAAAATCCCATCCCAAAGTAATCCAACAGCGCAAGCTTGGCACAGGCAAACTTGCCCAACTCAAAGCCTATCACAGCACTATGGACTGGTCCTACATAAAGAACACCCCTGACCCTGACAGGGCCCTTGACCTCTTCATTCTCTCCTTTAACTCCATATGTGACAGATTTGTTCCTATCACCAAAAGGGTGGTCAAAGACAACTCAGCCCCCTGGATCACTGACCACCTTCTGGACCTTATGCGGTCCAGAGATTCTTTATGGCACCTATCTAACGAGACTGGCCTGCCATCAGACAGACAGAAGTACAGAGAGGCGTAGCACAAATGTACATGATCCTTGTGCAAAGCTAAAGCTGTCTTTTACAAGGCCTCTCTAACCTCTATCTGGGGCTCAGGGTGAAAGTTCTGGTCTAATATCAAGGATATCTGTGGCAACGACCACAACCCTGTCCCTAATCAGATCATCGCCGACGGGTGCCTAACCTCTGACCCGATCCGTATAGCCACAGCCTTCAATGATGAATTCACAAACCTCAGCCAAGTTCTCCCCCTAACTTCTTTGACCCACCTGCAGCCAGCTCACCCATCTCCCCCGTAGCCCCTCCCTTTCGCCTGTGCTGCACAACACCCAGGTACGCTGAGCCATATCTCAGAATAGCTCTAAGCCACTCCCGATATAGCACTAACTCCCTAAACCTGAAACTCCTTCGGCTCACTCTCACTGAGCTGCTCTACCTTCTCACCCATATACTAAACTGCTTCCTATGCCAGGGGACATTCCCCTCCCGGTGGAAATCTGCCTCCATTATGCCAATATTTAAAAATGGGGACCGTACCCTCACTAACAACTACCGCCCTATCTCCATCCTCCCTCCCCTGTCAAGGCCCTTGAGAGGATCATCTCTGATCAACTCACTGACCACCTCAACAATTACAACATACTATGCAAGCAGCAACATGGCTTCCAGAAAGGGCACAGTACTACTACTGCCCTCCTGGAACTCACCACACACATCCACTCCGCACTCAACAGAGGTCATATTACTGAGGCTGTCTTTATTTATCTCACTAAGGTGTTTGACACCGTCAACCACTCCCTTCTACTAACCACACTTACCAATATCGGTTTCTCAAGTGTTGCCCTTGGATGGTTCACTGACTACCTGATTAACCATTTCCAGCAGGTCAAAATTGGTAACACCCTATCCAATAGGCTACCTGTCCTCTCTGGAGTCCCTCAGGGGTCCATCCTCAGACCACTTCTGTTCAGCCTCTTCCTTAACTCACTCCCTATGTCCTGCTCTGGCAACCTACTACTCTATGCAGATGATACTGTCCTATACTCCTCCAACTCTGACCCTATGCAACTCCACCTTTCCCTTCAATCCTCCTTTAGTGCTGCTGAAAAGTGGTTCCACACACAATGCCTAATCCTCAATTATAACAAGACCAAAGTTATGTTCTTTACACACACCCTTAACTTCCGGAAGGAACTCTGCCCCCAAGTACGAACTGCCAACCGGATCCCTCTTGAACAAGTGGACACATTTAAATACCTGGGCTTTACTCTAGACCCTGCACTCTCCTTCCATCAACATATACACCTCCTGACTACTGCCCTCAATGTTTGGATTGGGCTACTGTATCGTTTCAAACATTGTCTTACTCCAAATGCCATTAGGCTCGCTGTCTCCTCCTCTGTCCTCTCACTGCTTGATTATGGCCTACTAATCTATAGCGCAGCGAGCACCTCGGCCCTACAAAGACTTCGACTCTCCCTAAACAAAGCCTGTCGCCTCACCCTGGACTGTGACCAGCTAACTCACACATGCTCTCTTTATAATGATACCAATTGGCTTAACCTAAACAACAGAATTAGGTTTCACACTTGCCTCATGGCCAAAAAAATAGACCTAGGCCCCCCCCCCCGGCTTACATCCCTAATCCGCATGGTTGTGACACTTATGCAGACTCGTTGCTCTGGTAAGCAACTCCTCTTTGTCCCACACTGTCGAACCTCCCAGTTCCAAAGGTCCTTTAGTGACCATGCCCCATCCTGGGTTAACAGCCTTCCCACCCCTCTTGTCAGTGAAAGCAGACTTGGGCCCTATAAAACTTCTCTTAGAAACCATCTTCAGTCCTCAAGCTACTGTGACTGCCATTAAATCAGGTCCCACCCCATCCCGACTAAGGCCTATTTGGCTGGCTTCTTCCACCCCTAACCTGTTCCTTAACCAAGTCCCTCTAACTTAGTTCTAAATTTGAGCTATCAAATGTGTCGATTGAATGTAGTAATTGTTCCTAGTATTTTAACAGCTAACCTAACAATGGTCCTTGTGACAACCAGACTGTATACTGCTGAACAACAATGTAATCATTTGTCTATTTTGTATGTAATTTCTGTGACGTGGAACCTTTGTAAAGGAGTCTCTGACTCAAAGGTACTTTCCAAAATCTTCATAAATAAACAAATAAATAAATAAGTCATGGACTGGGTGGGCAAGGGCTGCAGCTCCCAATCTGAGAAATTTGGGTTCAAGGGTGTCATGACCGGGGGAGCTGTCAGCTTGTAGGTTAGCGAAAAGCCGGTGAACTTCAATCAGGAGAGCAAGTTTAAGGTGAAAGGCTGGGCAAGCACCAATGTCCACTGGTGGGGGTGGGGAGGAGAAGGGGAGAGTTGGTAAAGAGTGAGGTATATCTATGCAGGTCAGTAAAGAATTCACTAAATACAGTGGCGATGGATGGGGGGGGTCAGACAGGACAGTGCCTTTGGCAGAGATGGAGCTTTGGTGCCTCAGAGGACTTGTCTTTGATTAGGGAGTTCAGCTGCCTCCAGAATTCTTTGGGATTACAGAGATACTCAGCTTGGAGTACTCTGAAGTGGGTGCGCTTAGCTTTCTGAATAGAATGTTTACACCTGTTCCTGAGCTGCCTATAGACTTGCTAATCAGAGAGTAGCCTGCTTCATTTGATGGTCTTCCAAGCCCAATCACGAGCAGTCAAGAGCTTCCTAATATCCTTTGAAAGCCATGGAGCTCTGATTCCTTTTGATCTGTACCTCTTCATGGGGGCATAAAGATCAACTATATTGGTGAAGGTGGTCTCGAAAAAACCTGGTTGATTTCCAAGAGAGTGTTTATCGGTCCCCAATTGGCATCAAAGATAAAGGCAAGAAAAGCATTGGGACTGAGACAGGACATACAGTATCTCAGACCAGAGTGATCTTGAGTGGTGGGTTAGGGAAGTTATTTCACCAGATACAGAAGGTATAGGAGAGATCACTGATGCTGTCAGTGAGTACACCCACATATTTCACCTTATGGGCACAGTTGGTGATCACCCAATCATGCAAGGAATGGTTGCTCAATTTTGTGTTGATTCTTGTCAGGACATTGATGAGCTAAGCCAGGCTGCCATTGGCAAGAGAGACACAAATCTTGTCAGAACTGGAGTTCAGCCAGTCTATGTTAAAATCTCCACAGAGTATGAGGTCATGGTGAGGGAGGCTGGCAAGGGAGTATAGAAAGGGGGGAAGGCAGATGGAGGCCTCATTGGGAGGCAGGTAGGCACAACCCACTATAAATTTTTTGATGAAGCTGAGAGTCAGGGAGAGAAACAATGACTCCGACCCATGAGATTCAGGGGCGGGGTAGGGATTTCAACGGCATCTAAGCCAACCAAGACATACATGATGACACCGCCTCCCCATTTACCCAACCTGTCCTTTCTGAAGCAGTTGTGACCGTGTACTGCTATCTCATGTTGCTTGATGCTAGGCTTTAGTCAAGTCTCCAATATGCTGAAAATGTCCAGAGAGTGTTGAGTAACCCATGCTTAGAGTTTGGCAATCTTGGGGCACACACTTCAGACATTTATATGGACAAACTTCAGCTCATTTGGTGATTGGCTGTTAACAATTTTGGGGGGAGAAGGTGTGTAGGTGGGGCTTGTAGGGCCTGGGTTGAGTTCAATGTCTCCCGCTCAAGTTAGGAGGATAAGGAGGGGTAGGAATGGCCAGACTGAGGTACAGAGTAGCTTCTTGGTGATGCAGCCAAGAGGTATTGATACACGTAGTCTTTTCTGGAGCCAATGACCATGTTTGGGGAGGCAGGGAGTGAGAAGATGCACACGTATGTGTTCCGGGGACACATGCCATGGTCGTGGGTGCTCACTACACAGGGAAGGGTGCCTCAGGGAGAGGGCAATAAGGTAGTCAGCAACACAAAGGATCAGAAGGCAGAAGAAGGTAGCCAAGCAGCCTGCCTTGCACATAGCAGATGGACGATAGATGCCATTGCTTAAAATAATGAGCAGGAGTTAACCTGAACTGGAGGGGGGATGATGGGGTTAAAGGGCCGGAGAAAGGTAGGTCAGGGTCAAGACTACTAGGACAGCCTAGTGGCTAGAGTGATAGACTACCAGGTGAAACTTAGGATAGGAGTCTAGGGTCTGGGGTTCAGATCCTTGCCTGGGTTGTTTAAGTTTAAATTCAAATCCCAGCCTGGAGGGTTTTAAGGGTCTGGGTGCTCTGCCAGGATTGGAGCCAATGGGATGGCCTAGAGGTTAGAGTAATCAGCTTCCATGGGTAACTGGACTAGATATATTGGGCCAAAGATTTGAAACCTGGCCTGGGAAGTTTATGTTTAAGTTTGAAATTCAAATCAGGAAAGTATGAGTCAGAGAGACCTGGGCCAGAATTGAGACTGCTGGGATGGCCTAGTGGTTATAGTGATGGACTACCATGAGAAACTAGAATAGATATCTAGTTTTGGGGTTCAGATCCTGGCCTGGGATGTTTAAGTTTAATTTCAAATTCCAGCCTGAGGGTTTTAAGGGACTGGGTGAAGAGTCAGTATAATAGCCATTGGGATGGTCTAGTGATGAGGGTAATAAGCTTCCACAGGAAATTGGACAAGATATATAGGGCCACAGGTTCGAAACCTGGCTTGGGGAGTTTAAGTTCAAATTCGGGTCAGGGAGGTTTGATTAATTAGGATGATGTAGCAGGTAAAGATTTCAAGAAGATGTGACAGGTGTATATTTAAGGATAACAAAAATGGTCAGAGAGGGAACAAGGGGGAATAAATACTGTTATGAGGACCCGACCTATCCTTCTCTATGCACATTGATGCAACTGTCTCTGAACTATGCCCCAAACTTGGTATGCTGTTACCAGCACAGAGACTTCCTCCCACTACCTGCCAGATGTGAAATTCTATCTAAAATGATCCTCCCCATCTTTGATTGTGCTGATGTGGTCTACAGCTCTGCTCCTGTAAGCACCCTGTCCAGGCTAGATACCCACCTGAATTCTTCCTGCCATTTTGCAACCAGCTCCCCCCTTCATACTCACTACTGTGATCTCTACTCCCTTCATGGACTCCCCCCACTGTCCCACAGAGATTATATTCACTCTCTCAATCTCATATCAAAATTCTGGTTCAATATGCTTCCCTCCTACCTAACGGAAAGTCTCTCCCTGGACTCTCACTCCCCTTATGAACTGAGACATAGGAATGGAAGATAGTTCACCCTGCCTCGTCCAGCTTCCTTGTCTAGCAAAGCAGCTTTCTCCTACCGGCTCCCCAGGTTGTGGAACAAACTCTCCCTCTTTATCAGGAACTCCTCCTCTCATCTTGCCTACAAGCACCAACTTCGCCTCCTTCCACTCCTTCCCCCCCATCTCTGTCATAATCAAACCACTCCTGCTGCCCTCTACTGGCCTTCTGTCTCCTGCTTCTGTTAGTACTTACCTAACTAGCAAGCTCTAGATGTTTGGACACTTACCTTGTAATTCTAGACTCACTTCTCTTGTAATGTATCCTGTATCTTACTCTGTATGATCGTCTTATGTAATGTATTTGCCCTGTACTGCTATTCCTACCTGTTGTTTATACAAACATGCTGCAATGCAGCTTATTGTAACTCATATATGTTGTTTTTCCACTCTTCCCTCCCCTGGGGCACACCTGGAATCAAGCCCCCGCTCAGTGTGCCTTTCCCGGTTATCAAATGTTTAAATAAAATAAAATAAAAAACTAGGTGACCATATAGCTAAAGGGTCAGGGAGGCAGACTTCAGGGCAAGAGATGTACTTCAGGACAGGGTTCAAGACCTAGTAATGGCTAGGAGGTGAGCAAAGAGAAGGGAGAGTTAGTGCACTCAAAGTAGGAAGGGTTAAGCAGCTGAGTTGGAGCAGAGGGGGCGTGTGTAGGTCACTTCTGTTTAAGGTGCTGAAGAGGGTTGCAAAGGTTATGACAGTGCCATCCAGTGCCAAGAGGGCACAGGGAGAAATGCAAGCAGGAGGAGTGGAAGTGAGGGGAGCAAGGAGAAGTTGCAGAGGGGTACAGCAGTGCCAGCTAGAGCCTGGAAAGTATAAGGAGCAGGGGGGAGTTTAAGGTGTTAGAAAAAGGAACAACAGGAAGTCATGTGACTCCCACTACCTATAAAGGAAATGACGAGCTGGGGGAGGGGGGCCCACAGTACTGGTGACGGGCTAGCACACTGCAGCCTGTGCTGTCTTGAGAGGAATTCTGAAGAGGTGTGTACCTGATGTCTTGCATGCCGCCTGCAATGCTCCTGGTGTGCTGGGGAGGGGAGGAGTGGAGAGTGCAGCCTGGGGAGAGAGATTAAGAAAGAGCTCACTAAAGGACTAAAGGATCTCAGCAAACAAAGGAGCAGGGGTCAAGGCAGGAAAGAAAAGCAGAGGAAGGGGAGGCAGAGGGAGGGGAGTGGAGAGAGAGAGGGAAAGAAAACTGAAGAGCAGAGAACAGGAGAAGCAGTAAGAGGGCTAAATGAGCTGGCACAGGTCAATAGCCAATCAAAAAACACCAAAGACAGCTCAGATTGTAGCAGAGCAGCAGGCAAAGCAGTACAATGAAATAACAGCTAGCAATTAGAACAATTAAGGTGCAGGTGAAACTCCACTGAAAAGCAAAGGCAAATAGCAGCAAGCACAGTCCAACAATCTATCAATCAGTACTGCTATGCAGAAAGAAACTACATTTTCACACTGCAGCATGTGCTCTCGTGAGAAGAACTCTGAAGAGGTGTTCTACCTGATGTCTTGCAGGCCACCTGCGATGCTCCTGGTGTGCTGGGAAGGGGAGGAGTGGAGAGTGCAGCCTAATGTCTTGTAGGCCACCTGCGATGCCCCTGGTGTGTTGAGGAGGAGTGTAGAGTGCTGCCTGATGTCTTGCTGGCTTCCTGCGATGCTCCTGGTGTGCTGGGGAGGAGTGTAGAGTGCAGCCTGACATCTTGTAGGCCACCTGTGATGCTCCTGGTGTGCTGGGGAGGAGTGTATATTGCAACCTGATGTGCTGCAGGCTGCCTGCAATGCTCCTGGTGTGCTGGGGAGGAGTGTAGAGTGCAGCCTGATGTGTTGTAGGCCACCTGCGATGCTCCTGGTGTGCTGGGGAGGAGTGTAGAGTGCAGCCTTGTGGCTTGCAGGATGCCTGCGATGCTTCTGATTTGCTGGGGAGGAGTGTAGAGTGCAGCCTTGTGTCTTGCAAGATGCCTGTGATGCTCCTGGTGTGCTGGGGAGGAGTGTAGAGTGCAGCCTGATGTGTTGCAGGCTGCCCGCAATGTTCCTGGTGTGCTGGGGAGTTGCAGAATGGCAACTAACATCAGCCATATTCCAGATGCAAAAAAAACATAACATGTCAAACTCATGGATAGCAATAGAAAAGAACACAATCTGCCTGAAGTCTGAATTTGCAAACAAATAGAACGCTATCTAAACCATATAAGTCCAAGTAACTGAAAGGATATAGGGTAACCAGCTAGCATCAAGATAAACTTGTAATTCAATCCTCATAAAAATAAGAAAAACTCACTTTGCTGCTTATTCAGAATACCAGTAGAAACAAGTAGAACTACGTACAAAAATCTATAAGTAATGACACCTTGGAAGAAGGCTACAAAGGGCAGGTGAAAAATCAGTCACCAAAGCCCACTATCCTACATCCAAGGGCATAGCATATGCAGAAGTAAAACAAAGTGAGGACATAGTTTACCAGTGCCCAAGATATAAAACAACTCCATAATTAACTCCCACTCTGACTGCCACAACAATGGTAAAGGGAAGGTTGGACGGCTGATGTCTAAATAGCCATAAACATGTCTATAGGACAAGAAGAGATAAATGAAGAAGAATATTTAAAGAGCAACTAAAGAGTAAAATCAAAAGCTGCCTATTAGAGATAATAAAAATAAAATACCTCAAAAACCAGCACAGAAGGGGGCAAGAGTCTCATAGGAAAAGTAGAGAGCTGGCGCTACCACAAGACATAAAAATCCCTTGCAAAAATAAAACCACATAAGAACGTGTCAGCAGAAAAGGATCCATCTAGTCTGCCCGTGTGGGCTACCCCCCACCCAGTCTTTTTTCCTTCCTAAGTTTCCACAGTGCCTATCCCATGCTAGCTTGAACTCTATCACTGTTTTTGCTGCCACAACTTCAGGGGCAGACTGTTCCAAGGCTCCACCACCCTTTCAGTGAAGAAAAACTTACTGATGTTGGTTTTGAATCTGCCTCCCTGTAGGCACATGCTGTGCCCCCTTGTTCCTGTAGATAAGCTTTCTCTGAAAATATCCTGAGTTTGTACTGAGTTAATTCCTTTGAGGTATTTGAATGTGTCAGTCATATTCTCCCTCTCCCTCCTCCTTTCCAGTGAGTGCATCTTGAGATGGTTGAGTCTTGACTTGTAGGGTTCTTGATGAAGTCCGTGAATCATCAAGATAGAGAAATATGTATAGCAGAAGGGATAATTATAATATTCAGCATCAAGTCCTATCATAATCTAGCCTGAATGGACCACCACCATTCCAAATTCGCGAGAAGAACATTATAGGACACATATATGTATAACAGCCAAGTACAAATAGAACAAAAAAATTAGACCGCAAAAGAAAGTTAGGACATAATATGTCAGAATGCCATAATCACATTTTAACTGACAAGGCTCTCCTGGGGCTGCACTTTATGAACTCTCTGCTGTAGACTTACTCACTTTGTTGCTTGAACCCATTACATTCTGTACCCTTTGTATCCCCCTGCAAGAATCTGTGTACCTGTAGTAAACTACATGCTTGTAACCTAACTTACTGTTATGTTGTCATAGAGGATAATGGCTGGGGTTCTGCAGTTTATTGGATTGTAATCACCTCGAGGGGTTGCCATGCTGTGCTTGTAAACCTTGAGAGCACAGCTCGAGAGGTTTACTGTCGGCATGGCAACCACGAGAGGTGATTTCAACCCGGTAAACTGCAAAACCCCAGCCATTATCTTTTATGGTGTATGGGATTTGAGTTGGTTAAACAAAATGACATTTACACCAAAATTTGGCTAAAGGGTTATGGGGAATATTTGATGGCTGAGATGGGATGCCATCCTTCACTGGAGTCTGCCTGAGGATGGAGGTGGGAGAGGTAAGAGACAAAGCACAAAAAAAAAGATTGTTTGATAAAAAAGACTTTTAGTCGGTAACTGTGAGAAAAGTAAACAAAAGAACTTACATGCTGCTCATAGTGAACTCGGTTCAGATGGTTAATCCTCGTCTGAGGAGAAGTCATTGCGACCACGTTTAAACTGCCACTTCGGCTCGCATTTAACATTCTGGGGTCGGAACGTTGGCAGGTGACATTGATTCCATCTTGTAATCTCATCGATCTGTCATAGGCAAGCAAGGTTTATAGCTTGTATGTCACAATGATGAGATTACAAGAAAATTAAAAGATACCAGACAATGCATAATAAGGTCTCCCCATACATTATATGTCTGTATTGTGTGTTCTTTTCTTATTGTTCTTATAATATGAAAATTTGTAAAAGAGTTTTACTCAAAGGTTGTTTCCGAACATTTCAATAAATAAATGAATAAATAAATAAGTAAATATAACAGTTCCACAACTTAATCCAATAAATGGGTCAAATCCACCCTTAAGGAAAGAAAGCAACAACTAGGAATTATACAAACAAATATATCCCAAGAATTACCTATATGACAAAGTACAAAGAACAGGTACAAAATATAACATATTTTAAACCCAGATGGAGAATGCACAACAAATGTGCCAATTATGCAGTACACAAAAGTACTAAAATTAAACACAGTTTAATGATGTCAGAGTTAGGGAAGCATTCAAATATGATTTAGAATGTAAATAAAATATAGAAAAAGTCACCTCCCAAAATGTGATGTCAGATTCAAGAAAATAGGAGAGGCAATACCAGCAGGAGCAGCAGAGACATTATCTGAGCAAAATATCATCTCCAAATATATAACGAAGAGCATAGTTAAGTAAAATCAATAAACATTTTGCATACTGAAGAATGCAATTCTCGGGGTTATCATGAACAATGTAGTCCATAAACACAGGTAGAACAACAGAATGATATCACACGATATATGTTAAAATTACAAGCTATACCATAATGGCAGCAAAAAACAGCTCCCCAACAAGATACTACAAACAGCATTCATACAAAGTTTTTCATATCTAAGTCACATCTCTTTCAACATAAAATGAGCTGCAAAAAGTCAAAACAATTAAGGTCTAACATTAGCAGTAGCTCAATACACTAAAGCAACCAATTGCAGACTCCCAAGCAATACAACACGTTTCCACAAGAATAAAAGAATAATTTCTATAGCAATTGTACTCCACAGGAATACTGATCCTGAAGTATACAGCACTGCAGAACACCATTCGCGAGTACACTGGGAGGTCAGGTACCGGTGCTCACCTATTGACTTTGTCCAACTTGTTTTGGCTGTTGCCTTTCATGCTGGACTCACAATGTTGCCCCTGGTGGATCACTTGGGCCCTGGTGTCTCTGCTCTACCTCCATCCATCGTTCTGTGAGCCAGTTCACCAATTCTGTTAAGGTTTTCACCATCTGCATCATTTATTTCACTACCCAAATGTCATATTTTGCCCACTCCATAGTGTCTCTGTTGGGCACACTTCTGCCAGCCAACTGTTTGGTGGTCATGCCTTTTCTTGACAAACCTCTGCTGGTTTTTGTCTGACCACACTTGTCAAACCTGTTCTTTGTCTGATGACTTCTTCTTTTATCACTGGTGCCAGCTGTACAGTCTCAGTTTAGACATTTGTTTCTGCTTCTAGTTTGGCTGTCATTCTTCTGGTAATCACTCCTGGGCTTGCTGTTGCAGGATCCATGCCTTTCTTCTATGCTTCCCTGGTACCAGGTCTAGTGCCCAGGCACAAAACTCTTGGCATAGAGTTGCATGGTGTGATTCCAACTTCTAACACCAACTGTTGTAGAGGTATAAGTCAGAAACATAGGCAGGCCATGAGGAGTTATAAAATTTGCAAGTAGTGTTTTATTATTATCAATAACAATAAAATAGAAGAAATACACTTGTACAGGATACCTCTTCATAAAAGTAGTACCAACAAAAGCTTCATAAAGGCAGTACCTACAAATAAAAATCATACATCTGAGTCTCACCATGGAAAAGCATTTCTCTGTTTATCTAAGATGTATTTGCCTGGCAGTCCAGACTCTGCATCCTAGTGTTGTAAGTTACATCTCCCGTTTTTTCACAAAATGTATCAAAACGTTGTCAGTTTCCTTCCTGAGGTCAGCCTGAAGAGTACATCTAGTCTAAACATGTGCAACAAAAAAAGAAATTTTGTCCCAGAGCTGGCTTCTGTAAACAACTTTATGGAGGTCAAAATGCATCTCAAGGTCAACCCGTGTTCCAGATTGTTATCTTTTCTAATAAACCCAAATAGGTTTCTGCAATCATTTCAACAAATGTAAATATACACCTTTGTAAACCAAAGGATCCCAGTTTCATTTAAAGATTTGCATACCTCTTTAAACCACAGAGAAGTAAGGGAGAAAGAAAGAATAGAAACAGCAAATGAAGGAAGGGGATGACAACAGGGAAAACTGTGGGAACATCAGAGTGGCCAGTTCCTAGGTGATACAAGAAAATTAGATTGCGCAATCAGACAGACAAGAGACAGACAAGTGGCAGAATAGGAGAGGGCAAACTAGATCCTTGCTTTTAACTTTCTTTGCATAACAAATGGCACAAGGTCTTACCCAGCCCTATCACAGTCTTCCTCTATACCCAGCGACAGAACAACAGAACTGTCTTTTTTCATAATTCCCTACCCCTTACCCTCTTCAAGCTACTACAAGTCCCTGAAAATGGAGGCTAGGTGATGCAGCCTGCAGCTACCTCCCAGAGGTCCAGGCGCAGCCATTCAAGTGCGTGCAACATCTTTATAATGCATGCCCAAGCCAGTGCATGTGAGTAGACCTCCTAGAAGCAGAGAAAACAAAGCAGAAATGCCCCCAGGTGACAAAATGACTCTGGCCACCCACAGGCCTTGCACCCAGTGACTCAAGCTGTACCACCACAACCAGATCTGTGCCTTGGCAGAGGTAAGGACCCCTGCTGACCCTGCTGGGGGGAGTAAGCCCTAGTGGAACAGGGGCGTGGTTAGGTAAGTTCAGGCAGAAGGCTGGGTGATGAGGCAGCCAGCACAACGTGGGTCAGTCAGGATGGAAGGACAAAACACAATAATGAAAAAAAATCAGGAGCAAGATATGTCCATTGAAATGAACTCCTGACTTCTTAAGGGTTGGGGGAAACTTAACTGCATCTTGAAAATTGAGTCTCACTCAGAGTGAGATTTGTAAGTACTGCATATCGTCACACCTACGTTGGCCTTTCCCAGCTGCAAAGCAATTATTTTACAGCTTGCTCCTATAGCTGTCTCCCAACTGAACACAACTGCTTTTATTTAAAAATGTGCCTAATTTCCTGTCCCTTCCCTCTACAAAACTGCTCTCACTTGTAAGCTTCTCCATGCAGCGTATGTGGCTGTTGTCAAAATATGATATCAAAGTGAGAAAGTCCCTTGAAAAGGCTTGCACCTCTAAACCAGTTAAAGAACAAATGCAAATATGAGGTCAATCGGATCAGCTTTCACCATTAAATCTGACTCTGTGGTAATGAATATGTAGGACTTTTTCTCCCCCAGTGTTCTCCATAGTACAAGGGATGTGTGAATAGCCATCTTGTTTTCATTTGTTTTGCCCCTGTACAAATCTGCTCTGATGTCTAGCACTGTAGCAGTAGCACAGCTAGAGAGGGCCTTGTGGGGGCAGTTGCACCCTTGCCCCCCTTAGGCCATGGCTTTGAAACCGGTGCCCCTCAATAAGACATATGCTGATTTCTGACGTCTTTCTAAGGTAGGGTGACAAGACATCCAAGTTTTATTGGACCAGTCCAGGTTTTCATTGCCTTGGTCTGATGTCCTGGCACTATTTTTAAAACCTTTGTTTTGTTCTGGTTTTAATTGCAGGCCTGGTTTGTGTCCTGGAAAAAAATGTCCCCTTAGTTCAGTGAACTTGCTGCTTGCATCCTGGTCCTTTAAATGTCAAAGATTTGCTTGCCTTAGTAGTCTTGCCATGTGGGGGTTAATTGACCCTTTCTCCCTGCCGGTCTTCCAAATAGCCACCAGTGTATGCCTTCCTTTGAGACCTGGAACCACGTATAAGACAGCCAAGCTCCAACTGTGATTGCCCCACAGTTAACAATAGAACTCCGTTGCTTGTCCAATGAGAGTACACTAATGTAGTACCAGCAAACTCCCACCACAGCCAATGTGACCAAACAGTCTCACACACATGATGGATATCAGCACTGGTCAGAGTTTGCAGCATGGAAGCTTGGTGCATGCATGTATGCATGCAGTGTGTTCAAGTTCAAAGGTCAGTGTCTGTTGGTGTCAGATGGTGGGTTGGATGTCTGCTACTCTCCCGCTTTGTGGTTATTCTTCTCTTTTTTCCTTCTGTTATTTATCTGGATCAGTGTCTTATTAATATAATTAAAAATTATAACATGGGTGAGGAAAGGAAAGCAAGGTAACTGGTGAAAGAGCATCACGTGGCTGTGAATTAATAATTAGTAAATCCACAGTTGTTGTGATGCTCCCTAAATGAATATCTTGGGACAGAGCAGCACTTGTTATGTGCTGGAAAAATCAAAAGAGCATGACAGCCATTGAGTGGATGTGCATTTTTAATTTACCAAGAGAGACACACTAAGCTGAAGCTTGTTTACAGGTGCGACCGCGGAGCACAAGGAAGTTAAGTGACTTGCTCAGGGTCACACAGTATGCAAGTGGGGGGCTATGAGATTCAAACCCAGGTCTTCAGATTTGCTGCTCAGAGCCTTAAACCACTGCTCTATACTGCCTCACAAGTATTCACTGTGCATGAATTCATCCTGAGGTGTATTGGTGATGGCCTGTCCTAGGTACCCCACCCTGCAATGTCAGAGAAAGCAGCCAGAGAAAGTCAAGGGAGAGGTGACAAGTAACAGAAAGAACAGCAAATGTACATTCCTGCATCTCACCCCCGGACGTGATGTCGGGGAAGACAGCCAGTGAAAGTGAAGGTACAGACAGTTTGACCTCAGTCCTTTGACGTGACAGGTAGTTAACTTCCTGCTATATTATTGTGACAATGCCCATGACTAAACACACAGCTCTGACACAGAAAGAGAGAGAGACACACACACATGGCAGCACGAGACATTGTCTCTTATTGCAGCCTTCATTGCCTGCTACCTTACTGACAGCCCCATGGGACAAGATCACAAACTTCATTCCCTGCTGTGTTGTCTTCATTGACAACTCGTATTTGTCAGTGCAGCGTGGTCATCAGCTGAAGCACAAATGAGAGTGAACTATCAACACACATTCCCCCTTCAAGAGAGGTGACCACAACCTTCATTCCTGCTGTGCTGCTGCAAAGTCAGTTATGCATTTGTTATTTATTAACATACAAATGTCAGAAATCATTTCACAACTATATGTCTGGTATTTGTGTGTTTATACAATAAATAGCATATGCATCAGTTCTCGAGACTCTTTTGCCAGTGGGCAGGATACAGTAACATTTTCCCAATTCAAAGAGGAAAAAAACACATTTGTGAATATATATTTCTTTTTTAAACATCACCCATGTTATAAGTGCAATAACCCACTCCAGGGTATGGGGTTATTGGCAGTTAATCCACACCCCGGGTGCTGTGAGGGCACTCAGCCAGCAGCTTTGCGCCTCACAATGCACACAGGGTATGGATTAATGGACAATAACCCAGTACCCTATTGTGGGTTATTGCTTACTTAAATCCTGAGATTGGGTTGTAGGAAAGACAGGACAAGAAGTGAGAATGTCAGGTTGGGAGGCCATGTTGGTGGGAGAAGTCTGAAGCCAACCAGGACTGTCAGCTGCTGAGTGAGAGAGACAGAGAGGAGATGGGGTAGTAGTGTGAGTCACGTTTGTGTGTAATACTTCTGTAACAAAAAAAAAGCCAGTAAATTAAAAACAAATAAGGGTTTAAAAAACAAAATCCTGTGAAGACAAGAGAGCCATGCTAGGAGATCCGAGGAGCATGAGCCGGGGCCTGTGCAGTGCAGATTACGGCTACCAGTTGTGTGACTCTCAGAGAGAGAGGAGGGTGCTCATTGGTGTGAGTAAAAAAAATAGTCTTGTCTAATCTAGATCCCAGACTCTTGTTGATAAAAAATCATGAGGATGATTATGTTTTCTTTTCCTGGCATTGCACATGGACTGAGACCTAAAATAGTGTTTATGTCTTCTCGATGAGCCCCAAAATGCACCAGAGAACTTCTAAAGCCCCAGAGACCCCTGGCTGTATGTCAGACTTTTTTCTGTGCACTTCATGTGTATTACCCAGTTTCTAGCTTAAGAAATCTGATCTCCCTACTCTAATATGATTTAAGTTGTAAATCTATGCAGTGCTACATTTGGCTACTAGATGCATGCAGCATAGCACACTGTCCACACATTCGTGTGTAAAAACAGAACATCAGGTAGGTAAGACGGACATGAGTGCCCGAGCACATGTAGAATGATGCACTTGCTCACTTGCAGACAGGCCAGGCTGCCTTTAGTTTGAAATGAAGATACTCTGGCCAGGTGCCCAAGGATGTGGATAAGCACCCCTCTCAGCCTCCATCTCTGGTGTCACCACTCAAAAAGTACATATCTCTTACCAAACTCTCAAGTTTGTTTCAGTTCCTGCCCTATCATCAAACTTGGGACACAATCTTTACACATTGAAAGGAGACACAATTACTCCTTCTCTGAGCCCAAAAGTAATAAAAATGTTTAAATCCTACCAGCACCTTCTTAATACACATCTTGCATGCCGGCGCTGGTGGGATCATCACTTACATTTTGTATGTAAAGTACAATTCTTACAAGTTTCCAGAAATTTGTTTACTACCTATAATAAATAAAAAACACTGATTATGCAGCAGACCACATTACCTTTACAGATTGGCACTCCCCTACTGGAATCTTGGTGCCCTGGTTGACTGTTGTACCCCCTTGGCCCCCAAACCTAGCTCTGCCACAATTTTTATTTATTTTTTTTTATTTAAAATTTAATGACCGGGAACACTGAGCCGAGGCTCATTTCCAGGTGCGACCCGGGTACAGTTTGTACAGAGAGTAACAATAGATTGAGGAATACAGACAGCTTGCACAACATTTTTACAAACAATTAAAATACATACACCACTATGTATGGGGAGAGTAGCTACAAAGCTTCACACGACAGAATGATTCTAGCATTGCAAGACTTCCCATCTCTGAGTCCCATGAGACTAACCATGCTGAAATTTAATGCTGTGAGATACAATAATTTAAATCCAGACTCTTGAAACTTGCTAGCTACTCTCCTGCATAGTACCAGACAGCAGGCTCCTAGAATAAAAACAGCCTCATCACGCTGCACGGAACTGCTTACAAGCAAGGCATTTTGAAAAAGGAGTTCAGAGGGACTCCAGTCATGGGTGTTCAGCAGGTGGGGGGGGTAGGAAATGAGGCAGCATTTTGAAAAGGGCAGTTTGTTCAACTAAGTGGGCAAGACTTGGGGAAAATATTTCAATAAGGGCAGTTGTTCAGCTGGGAGGGCAATGCCATGGGGAGGGCAAACAATTGTTGCAGCTAGAGGGGAAGGGAACCAAAACACGAGGGATGGTATAATAAGGGCAGTTTTGTGCAGCTGTAGGGTCTGGAGGGCTAGGGAATCACTGCATCTGAAAATGGGAGATGTTTAAAACAAGGCAGGTCAGTGTAGTTTGATAGGGGCTATATACAGAGGGAGACAAGGAAACTGTGCAGTTAGCAGGACAAAATGGAAGTTGAGGATGTTTGAAAATGGCTATTTGTTGTGCAGCTGGCAGCTATGGTATGTAGGAGGAATAACACTGCATCTAAGATGAGACCGCAAACAGGAAGGGGAGAAGTTTGCTAAAAGACAGTGGAGTTGGGATGGGAGGTTACACTTGGATACTAGTATGCAAATTGGTGTACCTAGGGAGGGACAATAAATGGGTGGAGGGGAGAATTTAAAACAAAAGGATATTGAGGTGTGCAGCTGGAATGGGTTCAGACCATTTCAGTGGGTCAAAAGAGCTGAATGTTTTTATAGAATGACCATTATGAGAAATGATACTGAGGGCTCAATGCAGTCTTATGCAGTCCTCCACAAGTGCAAATGGGCTTGCATGTCCACAGGGTGGCCCACCAAGTGGTATGTCGGGAGCATGTGCCCACTCCTCATCCAGTCCCTGGGCTGATAGTGGAACTCCATGCATCCCAAGTACAAGCAAGGTGGCAGGACCAGTCTACTGCCCCACTGCCAAAACGCGATCTAGCACAGAGAGCCATCAAAGGGGCACAGGCTGCATGGTCTAAGGACCTGTGGTAGTGATTTTGCAACCCCTTTTACTGTCAACAGAACTTTAAAGGGATCTGCTCCAACTCCTGCCTTCACACCCTTAGTCCTACAAGCTAGTTTGAGGGCTGGGGACCACTGACCCTCTGGCATGATCAAATAGAAATCTCCAGTTCTGTCTAAAGGCTCACCGACCCCTGCTCAGGGATTTGATTGGTAGCTCAGTTTCTGGCACAGCTCCTCCCTATGACCTGCTCCTGACCCTTTGCCACTGCAATTGAAGCATGGGTGCTGGGGGCTGTAGACTGTGAATGTTGGCATGTGCAGTAGCATCTGAGGGTGTGGGGGCAAGCACACCAGATACATATGATTCACTTCTGTCTGAGGCACCTTTGTTGACTGGGCCTTAAATTATTATTGGGGGTTGGGGGACTATTTTACTGGGAGAAGTACAGATTACTGTTGAGAGCTCAGAGAGACCCAGAGACTATGAAGAGTACTGCACCACAGAATTTGGCTAAGGTCAGTGGGGCTGAGTCAGCCCGAGAGAGAGCTATTAATGAGGGGAGGGAGACATTTGTGAAATGACAAAAACCGGATAGCAGAGGGACTTCTGGCTTTCCATGACTATAAACTGTGTAGACATTCTAGTCCCTATCACCAATGTTGGGCTGGATTGTACCCCCATAAGACCCTTCTACCACCCATTCTGAGGGTAATGCCCACAGCATCACACCTAGCGGCAGGAGTGGGGGTAGGCTAGCAGATACCATTCAGTCGCCCACAACATTAGTGCCATATCCCACCTTACTATAAGGGGTACTGTATGAGAGTATAATCTTGCTTTGTCCTATCAGGGTCCATAATATCCCATGCCCCACCAAACCAAGCATCAGATTAAAACTCTGTCCTCCTGAGTCTCCAGCATAGTAATGCAGAGCACTGCCAGCTGATGCCATCAGACCAGGATAGAAGGGGTAGAAAATTAAGCCACTGGTTAAAGCTTTTCTTTTGAGTGCAGCAGAGCCAGAAGTACTATGCACCTGTATTATATTTTTAATTAAGTGCACCATTTCTTTTTCTTCCAGATTAGGATTTGGGTTTGATTTGCTTGTCCCAACCTGCCAATCAGAAAAGTAGATCCACACATCCATAGCTGTAAATGTGACTTACCTACAAGGAAAAGAAATGCACTTTAAAGGTGCCACTGGCTGTGGAATGTGTGCATGCTTTTATGTGTGTTGGCATGGTGTGTACATTTGTGTGTATTATGTAAATGGACTGCTGTCACAGTTCGTGGTGTGTAAGTGGGTTGATGCGTGTAATGTTGTTTTGTCTGCTTGTGCTCTACTCATTTGATAATGCTGCTTTGTTTGGGTAAGGGTTAGATCTCAATACTGTATATGTGTTTTTACTGTAGCATAGTGGTTAGAGTGCAGAGCAGTGAACCTTGATATCCAGATTTGGATCACACTACTGCTACTTCCTCACTGTGTGCCCCCCCCCCCCCATACACACACACTTTCTGCATGGTTCCATCATGCTGCTGCTGCCTGAGAGGGGGGGCACAGAAACATTAAAATGAGTAGGATCAAAATAGACCAGAACAGTTCATCCGGTCCCAAGATTCCCTACCTCATCTTTCACATACTCAACGATATTGACAAAATCGAAAGCTGGAGGTGTTTGATGTGATGTCCTGCAGCAAGATGAGGGGTCAAACCTCAGGGTAGTAGGTTGAGAGGTAAAACATTTGGAGGCTATTTTTCTCCCAGAGGGTGGTGAACCTGTGGAAAAGCCTACCCGCAGAGACAGTTGACATGTACATAGTACTGCAAAATAAGAGAAAGAGATGGAGACATTTGAGGGGAAATCCATCGAGAGGTCACCCCTCAGGACAGCTGTATACATAGGGAATAACATACAACATAACCATGTGTGCTGAAAGAAGAAGCCCTTCCAGGTCCAACAGACATCAGAGGGTTTTCTTTTAATAAAGTTTGGCTCACTGGTCCTCAGGGACACTTTATAGCTAAACAATGCACCCAGGTTGCTGAGGGTGTATTTTTTGAATATACCCCCCCCCCCAAAATAAAACTACATTTCTCAGTCTCTGCCCTCTCTTATTCTACCTTTACATTTTTATCTTCTTTCTTCACACTTTACATTCATTTCTGTTTTCACTTTTGACCCCACTTTTACTTTTAGACATTGGGCAGGATTTTCAAAGGTGGCGCATGACTTGTGACAAGCCGTGCGCCACAGCACTTAGGATCTGGTGGTCCGCCGAACCCCTTTACTGCAGCTGCGCCTGATTTTACAGTTTCCACGATTTATGCAGCTTGCACCACATATCTGGGGCAAGCTCTGTGAAAAAGGTCCTTGGGATTTCCACAACCTAGACTGCAAAAAGTTGGCCTACCTTGTGGCAATTGCCGCACAGGATAGAAAATCCCGATTGCCGGCGGGTGAATGCCGCAAGCTCCGTGCACCGTATACAGCATTCACAAGTGTTGGAAAATCCTGTCCATTACCTTCCCCCCAGACTATCTTCTTTACTTTATTAACCTCTACTTTTTCACCTCTCTTCTCACTCCAGCACTTTTCACTTACACTAACCTATTTTCCCCTTTGTTTTACAGGCCAGCAGAGTTCCTTACAGCCGATCAGATAAGTATTATTTTCCTGTTTCACGTGTCTTTTGTATCTTTCTCCGGTAACTACGGATCCTTTGTGATCCCTCTTGTCACTGTTATTTTATAGGTACCTCATCTACTGTACATCTCTCAAGATCCCTTTTTTGCTCACCTATGTCCAAGTAAGTGATGACTTTGAAGGGGAATGTCCATGTGGCAAAGCCTCATACCTAAGTGTATGGCTGTCCCCAATACGCTATTAGTATTCAAAAATGTATAATTTTCACTTTCTGGTTACATTTCCTTTTTTATATTCAACTTGCTTGTCCTGACGTCACCCTACCCTGACATTACACAAAGCCTGCCACTTGAGCAAAGATCTGCTCTGGGAGATTGAATTATTCCAGACGTGCTATATCTGATGAATGCTGGTACAATTTGTCACTTGAGGGGCAAGCTTTGTGTAATGTCAGGACTGAGATAACAGGAGAGAGCAGATGAATGTAAAAATAAAAACAAATCAGGCGCTGCCTCACAGTTACATGTGGGGCTTTGCAGCATGTGGGCATTCAAGTAATAAGAATCTCCAGGGTGTTGGTAGTAGCGTCATGGAACCAATCATCAAAGGCTATTGGTGGGTGCAGAATGCTGTTAAAACCTGCAGAGTGCCCTCACCATACATGCAGAGTTCTCTATGTGCTACAGAAACCCACGCCTGTCACACATGAAGAGGCTTCAGACAACTACTCCTGCTACATTAGCTGACAGACAGGGTGGGGTGGGTTGGAGTGCAGAGCTAAGCTCCAGCATCCCCAAAACCTGGTGAGAAGCTAGCAAGGAGGGTATTCAAGTCAAATTGCTGATGTAACACCTCTGAGATCCCTTGCCATGTGTCCAAATGTGTATTCTATGCCCCCCTTCCCTGATTCACAGCAGCTGCTCTGAGGACTGAGGGTGTCTTTCTGTTTTAATATCTGTGCTTCATTACAGAGAGGATACTACAGTCCAGGTGGACTCCATAGGTCACTATCCCATGCTCGCATCAAGCAGTGGATCCTGTCACTGACCATCCTGGGCTTTGGCCCAGCTTTGCCCCCGGACAGTCTTTAGGGTTCATGCAGAAATCCACACCTGCTGATGGGCTCTGTGGTTACTGCCCGTGAGCAGAGCTGTCAAAGCAACATCAGACAGCCACGTTCCAAGGGGCAGTTTTGCATAAATGTGCATGTATACTGGCCTGTTTAAAGATTGTGCCCCGGTTTAATGTTCTATATAGTTTTAATTTTTACAGTTGTTTGAATTGTGTGTTATGACCTTAACAACATTTTTAAAAATAAAATCAGTTTTAAAAAAATTTTTGTCCCAAGTCCATTGCCTCGTCTTTAAACTTTTCTCAACTTCTGTTTTATTTCTCTTAGTTTTTATGTTGCTTGCACGCATGTGCAAGAAACATAGTGCCATCATCTGAGTTTTCAGAGGTGTGGCACCCGTCTTCCAATGCAGTCATTGTGTTTGCAGGCGTGGCCCCAGTTCCCCAATCACTGCTGCAGCTGTCTATGACAGCAGTTGAAAATGCAGTGGTCGTACAGTTGAAAGGGAGAGCTCCGCTTCGGTGAGCAGACCTCCCCCTCCACACACACCGGCATGCGCATGCACTGCGATGTATCGCCTTCCCCCCACTGTATGGCGACGGGTGCCCAATCCCCGTCAGCTCCAGCCCCCCAACAGCCTTCCAGCTGCCATGCTGGGAGCCCACCCCAGCGTGCAAACGTCCTCGTCGTCTTATTAAAAGAAACCTTGTAAATATAAAAACTGTCCCTCTGCGCTTCTCCCTGCCCCCTCTGTAACCGCACCCACCACTGTACCCTACCTCCCACACCCCCTCACCCCCCATACTTACCTCCGGAGCTCGTGCGACGCTCTTTCAGTGGACCGGAACATGTCTGCACTCTTCAAAGCCGACCGCGAACTGAGGAAATGCCGGTAAGCTGTATAATGGGATAGATAGGGTTTTTTTCAACTTTGTTGCATATCTCAGGCATTTTGGGGAATTTTGAGCCCAGATTTTCAACATGGGGTTTTAAGGACCCCTCCTCATGAATTCTTGCACTGTCATGGCATTAATCAGGCCTAAAGGGTGATTTTGTGGTCACTGTGTGAAATCACCTTTCGGGACCAATTAACAAAATGACACTGCCAGTGTTCATAAGGTGGGCTCTCAAAAAGTCTATGTTGAAAATTTGGTGAAATAATTCCTAAAAATGGTTATTTTACGAGCGTGCGTTGCGCAGTTCCTACGTACGCGCATAAGTTCGAAAATTTTTAATATTTGCACTCCAGATTTTCAACATTGCCATTTTACCACACCTCCTTATGAGCAGTATAGCTGTCATTTTTCACATGTCGCCCAAAATGCGTTTCCATGCATGTAGCGCACAATGGCGCAGGTCGGTGTATGCAATCAATGTCGAGGGACAGATTAAGAAAATCACAGTGATACTGTTCATGGCAGAAGTCTTAAAATGGCTATGTTGAAAATTTGGTGAAAATATCCTAAAATGACTGTTTTTACGAAAGCATGTGTTTAGTTCCCATGCCGCTAGTAAGTTTGCAAATTTTATTATTTGCACTCCAGATTTTCAACATTGCCATTTTACCACACCTCCTTATGAGCAGTACAGCTGTCATTTTTCACATGTCGCCCAAAATGTGTTTCCATGCATGTAGTGCACAATGGCGCATTCGGTGTGTGCAATCAATATTTGGGACAGATTAAGAAAAGCACAGTGACACTGTTCATGAGCAGAGATCTTAAAATGGCTACATTGAAAATTTGGTGAAAAAATTCCCTTCAGACATTCTGCAATATTACTAATGAAGACATTGAACAGAACTGGCCCCAGGACCGATCCCTGCAGCACCCCACTGGTCGCCCCATCTCCCTAGACTGCACACCATTTACCACCACTCTCTGCCTCCTGTCTGTTAGCCAGTTTCTAAACCAGTTTACCACCCTTTCCCCCATGCCCAGCCTACCCAGCTAGTTTATCAGTTTATATGGGATGGTGTCAAAGGCTTTGCTGAAATCAGGGTAAGTGTTGTCCACTGCCCCACCCTGATTCACTTCCTTTGTCACCCAGTCAAAGAAATCAACCAGATTTATCTAACATGAATGTCCCCACTGTGAATCCATGTTGTCTATGGTCCTGGGCTCCGATGGCATCTAGATGCCCCACTATCCTTTCTTTAAGCAATGTCTCCATGATCTTCCCCACTACTGAGGTGAGGCTGAATGGCCTATTGTTCCCTGCCTCTTCTCTGCTGCCAGACTTGTGTAGAGGGACCACATGTGCCCTCCTCCAATTCACTCATGTTGAATGACTCAGTGAACATGGTTGCCAGAAGTACTGCTATCTCCCTTCGCAGTTCTGTTAATATCCTTGAGCGTATGCCATCTTTTTCCATCACTTTGTCCACCTTCAGTTTACTGAGCTCCTGCAGGACTTTTTTGTCTTTGAAGGGACTATTGTCCACCTCTTCACCCCCTTGGCAACTGCTGTACTGCTGTGGCCCTTGCCCCTCCCACTCTTCTCTGAATACTGAACGGAAAGACACAGTGGATGTCTTGGGAGAAAGGCATGGAGCTATCACTTCCAAATACCTAAACAGCACATACAAGCAAGCAACATTCGGCGTTGACAAATGCTTGTTTTCTATTAGCCTATGTTATGTGCGACTTGTCAGTGCCTGTATTTATTTAGCTGTCGCCTACCTAGTAGATGCATTAGACAATCAAATGCTCATTCTCAGGGACAACCTATATTAGATAATTACAAGGCTATGCTGTGGTTCAGTGGGCAGAGCAACAAGCCACTCTCCCAATCAGGTCTTAAAAGACAGCTCCTCCTGGCTGGTCCAGCATCGATTTCTTCATTGCGGCTGAAAGTGCTGCTTTTCCTCACTCCTCTCCCCCATTTCTCCTGCTCCTCTGCTCTTGTTATATTTTGCAGGGTCTCCAGACTCCCACTCACTGCATTCTTAGCTCCTCACTTTTCTCCCGTCTTCATCTCCTTCTTTTGTTTCCCCCCTTTCTCCCTTGTTTGCACCTTTGGCCACCCATTTCTCAGTTGGCCATCCTGATTTGCTCCATGCACCTCTGTTCTCCCCCATAACTCATTCTGTCATGCTGTTGCTTTCAGTCCTGCTGTTCCACCTGCCAGCCTCCTGGCTCCTTGCTCCTCCTCCAAATTGCCATGCCGGTGCTTTGCGTGTGACGTCACCCTCCATGCCTGGCTTCTTCCTTGTTGCTCTCTCCTTCTCTGTTGTGGCTATAGCTGGATCAGCTCCCTTTATGCCTGTACCTGGTGCCTGTCTCCAGGTCCTTTCTGTCGGTGTACCACTTACCCACTCCTTCCCGACTCCTCTCCACAGTTCCTGTTCCCACTATTGTGTCCCTTGCATCTCAGCTTCACAGGATTCAATTTTGAGCCCACTGCCCTAGAGTTTCTTTGCTACATGCTTCTGTGAGTACTCATTTCTTGTTCCAGCACCTTTGAGTCCTGTATCTGAGATGCTGCTTGGCTTCCCAGTCTGTTTTAGCACTGTCTGATTGCACTTGCTACTGGATTGCTTCCTCCTAGCACCGTTCTACCCATCAGGGCGGACCACCATCGGCTGTACCCCGTCTTGCTGTGCCTCTCCCTCGATGTATCGGACTCTGACCTGTGCACTATTGGCAGTCCTTGATACATGGTCAGTAACGCTGGGAAATCATTTCCTTGCCTATTACTGCTCTCTAATCAAGCATTCCTTAGCTGGCCAGTCAGCCCTGCTACTGCTGCTGGTTTCCTCCTTTAGTTTATCTCCCTTGTCCATTAGCTCCAGCATTATTGCTCTTCATCCATGTCACCTCATACGGAGCCACGACTTGACGTATCCACTTGCCATACATATTGCAGGGCACTTACTCTTCTTGGGACTGCAACTCATGAGTATGGTTTCTGCCCACTGTTCCCCATTTTGATATTGTTCTTCCACTGGGGCTGTTGCTTCCCAGTTTTCAACCCTCATTCACTGACTGATTGGTGTCACAGTGCCCAGTTTGTGACTGCACTATTTTTCCCACAGCGGGGGACTGGGCTGCTGTGGCAGACACCATGGCTCCAAGCCCTGAGTCCCTACTCTTCTCCTGGAATTGCCACACTCTGTCTCTCAGTCTACTTGTCTTCACACCTTGTCTCTTCTTCTTCACTTTGTCAACCCTGCTCAGCTTGCTCTTCTGCTTTCTTTTGGGAGTTCTTGTCCTACCATTACCTTACATAATCGCATATTTTCTTCCCCATGTCCTACCTTTAAGACCACTCAGCTCATATCTCCCTCCGCTCCTATCAGACTCCATTCATCTCAGACCTCATCCTTCATATACTGAATTTTCAATTCCTTATACCTACCATTATACCTAACTTTACTCCTGGTACTTTGTACCTCAACTCTCGACTGCGGGCTTCACCTAGCCATTCTCGTCTCTCCCACTCATGCAATTTGATCCACTCCTAATCTGGCTTATTAATGGACTCAGTTAGCATGCACTTTTGTGGTTATTACTTGCAATCTCCTTCTCTGACCCACATCTGGATCTACATCACTCCATCAGACCTCTGTGTAGGTCTACACATTCATATCGACTATCCGAGCATAACCCTCTTATGGTTCTCATTCTACCTCGACTTGACCTTCTCTCCACTCAGAGACATGCCTTCTGTGTCCATTGCTCCATGGCTCTGAGCTAGCCCATAGCTGATGGCCTCACTCTGCATGCACGAAGTCTGCATCTAGAGCATGTGAAGCTCGGAGCAGGGTCCTTCTGTCTCCCATAGTGAGAATGTCTTCATTCCAGGTGGACCTTCAGTCGTCACTCATTCTGGTGACACCTTTGGATGTAGAATTTACAACCTTGGCTACGAGGGGTGGGGCGCTCATCAGCAGGGCCCCTTTAGCTGCCTGAGTGGGTTCAGAGGCACCCTTTATGCTATTCTCCGTCCGAAACCTCTGGCTCACCTGGTCTGTTTTGTGGGCTCGTGTAGGCCAGCTGAGTGCCTCAGCAGTCATTTCTCTCCTCCTCCTCCTCCTTTGTTTTTGCTTACAACCCTCAAAAGCATTCCTGGTAGAAGGACAGAGGAAGAGCTTCCTCCAAATTGGAATCTTGTCCTCCTCCTCCCTCGAACTCGACTCTAAATTACAGTAGCTGAGCCATCACTAACCAAAAATCATCCTTCAGCCTGGAGGGAAGGAGACCTAAGCTTTGGATCCCCAGAGGTTTCCTCCTCAAAGGGTTTTTTCCTCTCCTCCATGCCGATGGTCATAATACTGTATTTAGATATGTATAGTGCTTTCATAGGTTCTGTGGTTAGGTTCTGCTGTTGGATGGAGCCGGATGGCTGCCCTGGCTGTTCCCTCTCTCCTTAGGAAGTCCCGTCCTTCTGCATCGTGTCAGTTTCCATTACACTAAACATTTCTCATCATCTCCCATTCATCTCCTGTCCTACCCATCTGCATCTATTGACCTCCATTCCCACCCACGATATAATTCTGACTCCTCGCCTCCTTCGATGCTCAACATCCTTTTGGGTATTCTTTTTGGGCTCCTTTCTAAGCTACCTTTAGCCAAGAGAAACAGTCTCATGGTACCTATAGGGGTGGAACCCTCCTCTAGGGTTCCTTGCTATCATACCCCTATAAGGTGGTATATCCCATGAATGGAGAGGTGAACAGCCACAATGTATCTAAATCGCATAAGCATACAGCATAACAAGTTGCATAAGCACATTGAACTGCAAGGCTATGCTGTGGTTCAATGGGTGGAGCAACAAACCACTCCCCCAATCAGGCCTTAAAAGGCTGCTCCACCTGGCTGGTCCAGGATAATTTTCTTTGTTGCCCCACCAGCCTCCCCTTCTCCTCCAGCAGCTCATCTCTCTTTCCCATGGTCTCCTTTCTAAGTTACCTTTAGCCAAGGGAATCATTCCCATGGCACCTATAGGAGTGGAACCCTCCTCTAGGGTTCTTTGCTGTTGTACCCCTACAGGGTGATGTATCCTATAGATATAGAGGTGAACAGTGACAATATATCTAGTCACATTAGTATACATCATACCAAGTTACGTAAGCATATTGAAGTATTTTTTGTTACTATTCCTACTTTTACAAATTACTGACCCAGTATAGCCAAGCTTAGAGATGCAAAATTTTGTTTCAATTGGTGGTCATTCTTTAGCCTATTAAGAAACCCATTTTAGTTTCAGTCCTTGGATAGTTTGCATCATGTTCCAATATTGTTATTTAATTTTTCAGTTTTAGGTAACTATCTATTTCAAGACCCTTGCTGAGAATTTCTCTCCAGAACAGGCAAGTGATCTACTTAACTGAGTTACTTGATTGGCTTATATTTGCGCAGCTAGGGGGAAGATATGAAGATTGACAACAGAGAACTGTACAGTGCAGGTATGAAAGGTCGCAGTAAAATATCAAAAAAAGCAGATGGTAGAAATATTGGTGCTACATAATTCTGAAATCCTGCTGCTATCTAACCCCAATGGTTGCTGAAAGGTTTGCCAGAAAAGGTTGCAGTAAGACAGCAAGAATGCAGTTTGTGGCAATATTGCTGCTAATTATTTCTGGCAACCCTGCTGCTATATCCTCCTGATGGCTGCAGGAAGGTTGCAGAAAGAAACTTTTTTTGCCACCCTTCTGTTACATTAGGTTGCAAAAAGAACTGGCTGAAGCAGCCTAATTTGTATGAGGAATTGTGATGATGCAGTAATATTGTGGCATCTTGGTTGTGGTATGGTTTAACAATATTGCTGGAACATACCAATAACAGGTTGCAGCAGGCCATATTTTTATACTGTGGTTTAAAATGTTTGTAATAGCCTGGCACAGCCCTAATGAGTGTATAAGTAGGTTTTGTTTTTAAAGTTGAGCAAATGACCCACAAATACAGTGTACATGGCATTCCTATGCCAAAGTCTACCCCATGGTCTCTATGCAAACAACTTATTAATCCTGGTCCCACAACCAGCAGAGTTACTTCCATGAGTTTGTGGGGATTTCAGGCTATAAAAGGAACTGGAACAAATTCATAGTTATGCCACTGACGGCAGCCTTTCCTTGATTTAGGAGGAAATGCCTTTTAAATGGACAAGTGTGGGATTTAGATGTTTAGAAATTAACGTAACTCTGAAGAGTAAGAGTATTTTTGCAGTCAGTTACTCCCTCTTTTACAAAAGATCCAGCTGTACCTGGAACAATGGAGAATATTATCAAGTTTTCTTTTGGGTAGAGGGAATGTCTTTGAAAATGGTGCTCTTTCTTAAATGTTATACCTTTTCCAGGTGTTACCTATACCTATATAGTACCTAGGCATTTTTTACAAGGATAAATCAATCTTTAATATCTGGCTGTGGCAAGGCAATATTCCCAGAGTTAGTTTAGCCAAGCTGACACGTCTATATTATAAGGAGGGATGGGGTACCACATTTAGAAAGATATAACTGGGACGCACAATTCGTGTTTCTAAAATCCTGGTACCATCCATGCACTGTGACATGGTGTGTCCCTGCCACCGTAGTAGGACTTCTTGAGTATTTTAGGTTGCAACCGCTCTATATATATATTCTTATCTAATGTATCATATTTGTGTAAAAACTTGTGTTTGTGTCCATCTGTATTTCCCACACCTTTACATGCACAATGGACACAGTATGTGAATTCAGAAGGGATGGTTGAGTAGAGTCACTATGACAGACCCACTATGTGGCTGAAATACCTCGCTGCTGCAAATGGGGCAAGGCACTCCAATTCTGACACATCTTCTCCAAATCTGGCTCACAATATACAAACATATCAATAGAGGATTACTGAACTTATCCCTCTGTCAGTTACTCCCATTCTACCTAAATGTTTTAAAGATAAGGGCTTTGGCATCTGGCAGAAAGGGAATACATTTAGTTTTACACCCACAGTATTTCAGCAAAACAACTGCTTGACTAGACAATGCAGCAGCTGACACAGAAACATGCCTTCCTGCAGCAGTACTACTTTATATACCAACTGGTCAGACTCCTAGGGCTGGATTTTCAAAGACTTGCATCATAATTGCCACAAAGAGAGTAAAGTGTTGTAAAAGTATTAGAATGTTTAAAAAATCAAAGGCAAACCTTCTGGCACATATAAAGGGATGCAGCTGTGGCAAAATTACTTCTGCAAGTCCTGCGTCCAGACCTTTGAAATCCAGTCCCTTTTCACGACAACACTACAGCAGAATAGTTACAGCGCAAGTAACCTCTACCATTTACTGGTGCTAGTGGCTAATGGGGTGGCTTTGGATTGCTATCTGAACTATATAAAAAATTGCTAAAGCATTGTTCCCCACAACAAGGCACCGGTAAGAGAAAAAATGGCAGAGATGGTTAAACTGTGAAACGTCTGATGGAAAATAGGCTAATATTCAAGAAGAAGGTTTCCAAATGCCAACATATAGCAAATTTAAAGAGTTAAATTTGAAGTCTCTATAACATGCATACCTTGCCCTTGGTAGGTTAAAAATGTTCAGCCTCTGTGATAAGTGCCCGAGATGTCGACCAGAAGATGCACAGTTACAGCATTTTTGTAGCCAGCTTTATAAAATGGGTAGGGAATTCATTGTGTCCTGATTAGCTGAGAGGTACTGTGACCTATGTCTTTACAAAAAGATGAACAGTGTGTGATTTGATACATTTTAGTAAATGAACAAGAGAGTTGCAGAATTAAGCTTTTGAATTACACAAAGTACTTCATCAGAAAATGGCAGGCTATACAATGAACCCAGTTTAAGTATATCATGTTGGATTGGTAAAAAAACACTTATACACATGGCAAGGCAAGGCAAATTTTATTTATATAGCACCCTATCCAGGGGTTCAGAGTGCTTCACAATAAAAGCATCTCCAGAAATATTAAAACAGATAATTAAATAAAACGAAAAGCTTTTTCAAACAAATACATCTTTAAGGAGGCTTCAAAAGTCTTAACCAAGCTGGCTGCATGAATGTATGGTGGAAGAGAATTCCACAAAGACAAAGCAGTTGTTCCAAATATTGTGTCGATGGATCTCTTTAGGTGAGAGGAGGGTACAACAAGAAGATCAGCCTCAGTGGAGTGCAGGGGGTGGATAGGCCGATATGGAACCAGTAGCTCTTTTAGGTAGTCAGGTCCCAAACCATGTAGGGCTTGTAGGTTAACAAGCATATCTTGAAGGTGATATATGAACTCACAGGCAGCCAGTGCAAAGCGTGCTGAACAGGAGTGACGTGGTCCCTCATAGAGTCACCCGTTAACATCCTGGCCACAGCATTCTGCACTAGCTGCAGTCAATGCATCAATCCTACAGACAGCCCTAGGTAAAGAGTATTACAGTAATCTAGTCTCTTGGTGACAAAGGCATGGATGACCATAGCCAGATCAGCAGGTGTTAGAAAAGACAGGATCCTGGCGATATTCCAGAGATGAAAAAAAACAGATCTAATGACCGACAATACCTGTTGTTCCACAGTAAGTCAGTCATCAAGAAAAATGGCAAGATCCCTAACCGCATCAACCACTGACAGGGGGAACCCATCAACCACTGGAGAGAGCAGCCTCCTGTCAGTGGAGACACCTCCATGACCCAGCTTGATCACCATAACCTCCATCTTGCTGGGGTTGAGACATAGGCAGTTAGCAGACACCCAGTCGTTAATCTTGGTCAAACACTGGCACAGCATACCCGGGGCGGAGAGGTCACTGAGGCACAAGTCAGGTACACTGGGTATCATCCGCATAGCAGTGAAACCCCAGATTGTACCATCTAATGATCTCTCCCAGCAGTAGCATGTACATAAAGAACTGCAAGGGGGCCAAAATGGAACCCTGTGGAACCCCACAAGGTAGAGTGAAAAGTCCTGCGGAAAATTTTCCAAGGATTATGCGCTGCCATCTTACAGTTAAATATCAGTGAAACCAGTGCAAAACTGCACCAGTAGTGCCCCCATAGTTCTGGAGGTGATTCAAAGCCACCCCATGATCCACCATGTTAAATGCTGAGGATTGATACAAGAGCACCAAGATGGTAGCATGCTCTTGGTCCCTCACCATGAAGAGATCATGTGAAACCCTGATCAAAGCTGTCTCAGTGCTATGCTGGGGCTAAAAATCTGATTGGAGACATTAATAGATGGACAAACTCTCCAGACGCTCAACCAGTTGGTCAACCACCACCTTCTCAATAACCTTCCCCAGAATGGGAATATTATAGATAGGTCTATAGTTTGAGAGAACATCAGGGTCTAAGGTTGGCTTTTTAGGGTGTGGTCTCACCATAGCCTCTTTCAAGACCATAGGAAAGACACCCTCACTTAAAGACCCACTTACGATCTCCACAAACACTGGGCCCAAGGAATCCAAGCAGCCAATGACAAGCCACATTGATACACAGAAGGTGGTGGCAGATAAGGACCGTATGGATCACCTACCACCTAGTCTGCCCCTTTTCACTACCCAATGCATTACCACAGAACCTAGTTGATCTGTGGCTTACCTTCTCTTCCATAGTACTCTTATGTCTATGCCATGCATTCTTGAATTCCCCTACTGTTTTTGCCCCACCACCTCCACAGGGAGGCTTTTCCAAGCATCCACTACTCTTTCTGTGAAAACGTACTTCCTCACGTTGCCCCGTGCCTACCCCCCAGCCTCATTTCATGCCTCCTTGTTCTTGTACACCTTCTTTTCTGAAAGATGCTACCCTCCTGTACCTTGTTTATCCCCCAATGTACTTGAATGTCTCTATCATATCCCCCTCTCCTCCAGGGAATACATATTGAGGTCCTCTAGTCTTTGCTCATATGACTTTTGGTGCAATCCTTGCACCAGTTTTGTTGCCCTTCTCTGGACTGCCTCTGTTTTGTCTGTGTTCTTCCGAAGATGCAGTCTCCAGAACTGGATACAGTACTCCAGATGAGGTTTCACTAGTGATCGGTACAGTGGCATAACCACCGACTTTTTTGCTGCTGGTGATACCTCTCCCTATGCACCCTAGTATCCCACTGGGTTCTCACATTGTTTGGTTACCTTTAGGTCATCAGATATGATTACCCCAGGTCCCTTTCTTGACTGGTGGCTGTCAGTACCTCCCCCTCCATCTTGTACTCCTCCCTTGGATTTCTGAGCCCCAAGTGCATGATTTTACAATTCTTTGCATTGAATCTTAGCAGCCAAACTCTTAACCACTCCTCAAGAATGTTTAGGTCCTTTCTCATTTTTTCCCCCACCCCCAAAGTGTTAACCCTATTGCAAATCTTAGTGTCACCTGCAAAGAGGCATACCTTCCCCTCAAGCCCCTCTGCAATGTCACTTATGAAGGCATTAAAGAGGACTGGCCCCAGCATGGATCCCTGTGGCACCCCACTGGTTACCTCCCTCTCCTCAGATTGAATGCCATTTACCACCACCCTCTGTGTCCTGTCACTCAACTAGTTTTTGACCCAATTTACCACCTTAGGGCCCACTCCCAGGCTGCCCAACATATTTATCAACCTCCTATGTGGGACAGTGTAGAAGGCCTTGCTGCAATCTAGGTAGGCCACATCCATCGTCCCTCCCCTATCTACCTCCCTGGCCACCCAGTCAAAGAAATCTATCAGATTTGTTTGACAAGAACTTCCCTTTGTGAATCCATGCTGCCTTGGATTCTGTGCTCTGCTGGATTCAAGAAATGTCACAGTTCTTTTCTTTAGTAGTGACTCCCTCAGTTTCCCACCACTGAGGTCAGGCTGACTGGCCTGTAGTTCTCAGCCTCCTCCCTGTTCCCACTTTTGTGGAGAGAGACTACATTTGCCCTCCTCCAGTCCCCTGGAACCACCCCTGTTTCAGGTGGTGGGACGCATGCTGGTAAGCAAACGGAGGATCTCAACTGCCAAAACTGGCCAAAACTCAGTCCAGATCAGCAAGAGCACTTTACCAGCAGGCCGATCACCTCCAGCAAGGCTGGACCAGAGAAGGCAACACTTGCCCTGATAAAGTATACCTTGTCAGCAAAGAAACTCCGAAACTGCTCACACTTTTCTGAGGAAAATGCTGTCCCACACTGCAGACGGTAGGGATTTAGTCAACTGTCCACAGTGCAGAACAGCACAGCTGGGCAGTTTCTTGCTGCAGCAATTTACCAAGACAAAATCTCTGTCTTCTTAAGGTCAGTTGCACACTGATACTCCAAATAATGGAGTCTCAGTGCCGCCTTGTCTTCCTTAGAGTGAGAGGGATGTGACAGTTCTGTTGCTACAGGAGAAAAATAATTGGATATTATTCAGAAACAAAAAAACAGTCTTTGAAATCCTAGTTGAGTACTAATCATATCCCCCCTGTGGAGGGAATGTGACAGTAAAAGGCATATAAATTATCAATAGCTCAATTATCTCCCTGAAAATGGACAGACTGTGTGTGTGGGTGTGTGTGAGCTCAGGAGCCCTTGTGCATAAACCAAAAATGTATGAAACCAGCAGACACAATCTATTATCAAATATATATATTATCAAATATATAACTAGAACTACGTCAATGTTTAAAGGTACATCAAAAATATATTATACTGGCACAGTAGCACCACTATAGATAGAGTTGAGTAGACTGTTTAATGTTAAACCCCTAATTTTGCACCTTAAGAGCTTTGCCCCTGTTCAACAGAATTGCACAAAATTTTGCATGTGCAGTCTGGGAGCAAGGTGTCTTGATTTGTCAGCTTTTGTTCCAGTTGGTTATGTAGCTTCTGAGATTGCAGTAGTGCATTTTTTTAGGAAAAATCTGTTTTTTTTTTCTGTTTTTTGTCATTGCTTACAGCACAAACGATTTGGAATTTTGGTCTGAAATTTTCATGGTGGAAGGGGCTTGACCCAGAATGATGCCTTTCATTGGTTTGGCGAACAAATATTAATGCATTTCCAAGTTATAAGGATTTGACATTTCAGTTCTGAGCATGCTCAGTAGGGTGTTTTGGATAGATGTTTGATATATAGAAACATAGAAACATAGAAGCTGACGGCAGATAAGGGCAGCAAGCTCAGTATGGTATCAAACATCTATCCAAAAGTCCCTACTGAGCAAGCTCCAAATCAAAATATCAAATCCATATAACATGGGAACAGATTAATATTTGTTTCACCAAACCAATGAAAGGCACCATTGTGGAGCAAGCCTTTTCTACCATGAAAATTTCAGACCAAAATTCCAAACCGTCTGGGCTATAGGTGATGACAAAAAAATAGCCCCAAAAAATAATTTTTCCCAAAAATGCACAGATCTCAGTATCTGCACATCTGACTGGAACAGAACTTGGCAAATCATATCAAATCATAGCAGTGTCAGTGGCTCAGTAGTTAGCACACTCGCCTCTGAGGCCAGGAGATCAGAGGGCTGTGGGTTGAGTTCCCACATCTGGCACTTGGGTTAATATCCCAGTACTGACACTGTAGTGCAGCATGAGGGGGGTGCTGCACTTCTGAGGTGCCATCTTTCAGATGAGATGTTAAACCAAGGTACCATTTGCCTGGATTGGTGGTAGTTCAGGTGGCTGTTAAAGATCTCATGGCACTTATCGAAAAGAGTAGGGGAAGTTTATTAAAGACAAAACATAACATCACCAAATAATCACAATATACGGTGTAAAAAAGGATTTCAATACAATGAAACTGTCAAACAAAGAAATGATTCCAAAAAGACAAAAGTTTAACTGCAGAGAACCTTGTCTTGTCTCTGTTTTTAACACTTAATAAATCAGTTTCTATCTGAGAAATAAGTGAAAAGGAAGACACAGAAATTTGCTGGAAAATCAACTGACATCTCGCTTGCCATAGGTGAAACTGAATGAGTAAAAAAAAAACATTCAAAGTGCTAGGATGGAAGGATTGATAAAACCCTGTATAATCCCCTAAAACTGAAGTATTATAAGTCATATATACCAAAGCAGGCAGTTTCCAATAAACAGATGCATCTGCCCAAAACTGTTTAGCAAACGGACAATCTAACAAAAAATGTGAAAGTGTTTCATCTATGGAGATACAGGTTGCTCTCAAGCAATATCTCTCAGTCAATGGCTTATATTTTAGGTTACCACGGACACCTAGCCTTCCATGGGCCGATATCCAGACTATATCCCATACAAAGGCCGGATTCTAAAGTCATTTAATTTGTGCAAGGCAAAATTCATCTTCAGAGAACACATTCTGGAAAGACTAGGATTTTACCTGCACTGTGAAAACAATATAATTATAAAAGGATTTCCTAGAATGGATGTAAGGGTAGGAATGATACATTCCACTGCTTGCATTTCTTAAATGCTCACACCTACACGACGGTAATTGGTTAGATTTAAAGGATTTTTGAGGAGTCATCTTCATTTCCTGTAAGAAAGGTTCCCATATAAAGGAAGACCAAACCTGCCATATCTGTTGTTTTAAATCCCAAAGAAAATTAAAGGAATTAAATAAAATATTGAATGAAAGAAGATAATTGATTAACCATAGCCAAACCACCTTTTTAACTGGCAAGTAAGAAAATCTCTACAAACCGGATTCAATCTGTTCCCCAAACCATTTGGGAAAAGACACTAAAAATTCTGGTTTCCAATGAAAACGGAGGTGGAAAAATATAACTCAAATATAAAAACGGTATCAAAACTTTTAACAATGGAAACTCTTTTCTTTTCCCAAATTTCCATTGTTTCCAAACATTAACTTTTGCCTCACCTATACTAAGCTGTTGTTCCCAAAGTTGGTAGCTATATCACCATTCCCAAACCAAAGACCCAGAATTTTATGTGGAAGCAAAGGATATGCCATGGTATCAAATAAACAATTCTTGCTCAGAATTTAAGGAAAAATAAACTTTTAGATATATTAAGTTCAGACCCTGAAGACTCAATTCCCATACCTTAAAAAGTTAAAGCATTCTGCAGGGAACTGCATCCTGCATAAACAGAGTGACATCATCTGCATATGCTGAAATTTTAACCTTTTGTAAGGAAACGTCCAGAGCAAGTCCTAAAATGTCATGTCTACTATGAACATACCGAATAATGGGGTCCAAAGCATATGTATACAATAGGGGACTCAAAGAGCATCCCTGTCTGACACCCCTAGTGACTGGGATTGCAGGCCCCATAAGGCTATTTACTAATGGGTGAACTTCCGCATCTAAGTATAATAAAAAAATCCATTGAACAAAGGGCTTTGGAATCTTATAGGCCATTAAAAGACTAAATATATACGAATGGTAAACACTATCAAATGTCTTAACCTGATCCAAGGCCACTATAAATCCTGAGCCTTGCCCATTTTTACTGGACTCAAACAGTTCTCTTAAAATATATAAATTCTGTTGAATCCGTCTTTGAGGAATAGCACAAGACTGTGCCGGGTGGATAAGGGTATCCGATACCAGGATAATCTATTTGTAAGAATTTTGGCAAGAATTTTATAATCGCTTATTAGCAAACTAATGGGCCTCCAATTGGATAATAACCCAGGATCCCCTTTTTTATATATAAACTTTAAGAGAGAAACATTAAAACTCGGAAAGCTTAAACCCAAGGTCAGCATGTAATTGAAAACCATCGGGAGAAAAAGACACATTACTGAAGAAAATTTTTTATAAAATTCATTGGGAATGCCATCTAGGCCTGGAGATGTTTTTACTTTTAGTGATTTTATCACATTCTCTACTTCTAAGGAGGAAATGGGCTGTAATAAGGAGGCTTGGTAGGCAGTATCTAAGACAGGCAAACCAGACAAAAAGTCAGCTGGTAAACTGTCCTGTGTACCTATCTGTTCTGCAAAGGAATCTGAAAGAAAGGATTTCACTATTTTCATCATATCCATATCTGAAGTAACTGTAGTTCCATCCGAAGATAACAAACCTCTCATTAGTGTCTTATCTAAGCGCTGTTTACAGGCCGCATAAGGGTCCGAAGCTGGATGTGATTGCATCCCATACCGGAACTCCATATCTAGGGACTTAGCTCTATTATATTGATAAAGTAACATTTGTTTTTTAACTTCAGCAATCTGTGACTGAAAAAGAGACCTATCCTTGGGAGGAAAGGACATCAGTTTGTAAAGCTGATTCCTGTATTGTAGGTATGTGATATACTGTGAATTCATTTTAGATTTTCCTTTAGCTATCAGAAAGGACTTAATCTCTTGTTTAGTATCCAACCACCAAGAAAAAGGATTATCATAAAGGCAAATGACCGAGCTTCTTGCGGCAAGTAAAGTCTGTAATTCAGTAACACTATTATTATCGTCTAAAAAGGAAACATTAAAACGCCACCTAGGGCCTGCTGCTGGAATTTTTGGTGGGATACTTCCTAGATTTAAAAACCCAATTAGGATTTGGTGATCCGAGAATTCAGACGGTGTAACTTGTGAAAAATAAGGCTTCAAATATTTAGAAACAAAGATGAAGTCTATACGTGAAGAGAAGGTACTCCTGTGATAGGAAGAACCCCCAGTAGCATGTAAAGATCTATATACATCAGTTAAATCTGCAGAAGTGACCGTCTGGCGTAAAGCAAGAGAGTCGAATTTTTTTTTTCATTTGGGAATCCCTTTAAATTTAACATCAATATCAGAGTTAAAATCCCTCCCCAAATTACATGTCTCCTGGTATATAAGAAAGGCCTAATGTCCTCCAGTAATTTTATTCTTGTAGCTTTCGACTGAGGGGCGTAAATGTTTATGAGCCGAAATTCAAAATCCCGATAAGCACAGTCAAGGAGCAAAGCACGCCCAGGACAAATGTCTACCAGCTTCGAAATCCTGAAATGTGTGGAGGTAAACAGGATTCCTATACCGTCTGCAATGTCCGTTCCAAATGTCCAATAAGACGGTCCCCATACCCACTGTTTTTGTGTTTGGGAAATCTCAGCCAAAGAGGAAAGTCTGGTTTCTTGTAAAAATAACATCTACCTGTAATGTGCTATGCAGTTAGAAGAGATAATCGTTTCTTAAAATTTTTAATGCTGCACACATTAAGGGATGCTATTTTAAGAGAGGCCATGATGTTAGGTAAAGGTTTAGGACCCAGTCTTCTGAGAAAGTAGCTTTCCTTTCTTACCCTTTTTCCTTTTTTTTCCTTTTGCTAGCTCAGTTGTTTTACTAGCCTCCTTCTGAAATTAATTCCGACAGATACGATGTATACGATGTATCAGACTCTAGATCTGAATCTCTCCCCTCTTTCTGTAAAGGAGAAAAAAAATTGTCGACCGAAGTCAGAGTCACTGATAGAGGTTTACTAGAAGCTCTAGTAAACAGTCTGGGCTTAACAATTTCAAAGGGGGGAGGCATAGAAGGGGACGCCTTTGGAGAGTCGGACTTATCTAAAGGAATTTCTAGCTGAGTAGTGGTATCAGAAATGGAAGGGCCTGCTTTCTCATCAGAGACGATAGGCCCAGCCACAGGCTTCTGTCGCGGGATGTCTTCCTTAGTGACTACCTCTGAGGATAGAGCCCTATCCCCTTTTTTTACCTGTGCTTTATGTACCAAATCCTCTGAGTCCCACCCCCCGGCTTTATTGTGCGAAGCCCATGGGCATTGATGGAAGGCGTGGCCCTTTTCTTCACATAAATTACATTGAAAAATATTCTGGCACCTATCCATAGAATGTCCAAAGCCCCCACATAGTGAACATTTCAAAAGATCGCATGTGCTACTAAGATGCATTTTAGCCCCACATTTGTAGCACGCTCAGGGCTGCCCACTATAGAAACACACCCCCCTATCCTTGCCTAAAAAAAACTATTAGGCAAATGAACTACCTCCCCGTTCACTTGTGCTAATTTTACTTTAAATCTCCAGCTGCCAGTCCAAATACCTTCCAGGTCCAAAATGGCTTCAGGAGGACCCAAAACCTCACACTTCTTTTGTAACCAGTGGTAAATGTTACTGACATTAACTCCTTCATTACGAAACATTACTGTAACATAACAAATCAGAGGTTTTGTAAGGGGTAAGGCATAAAAGGGAACCCAAAGTGGAGAGGCCTTCAAAGTGGAATATTTATCCCAAATTTCTCCATACCTTTAGCTGTTTTAAAACTGACGTCAAAGGTGTCTTCACCTGAAATGTGAATTAGTGCAAAAATATCTACTGGGAAAAAATTCATTGAACCTTTTAGTAATGTATTGGCAACATAATACCTATCAGGATGGGTTTGTAGGCCACCCCGGTAATGCAAGCGCACAGCGTTTCTTCTAGGAGCTTGCTCCAACTGATTTTTAAACAACTCAGACATAGGTATTTTATTTTGCTGTGTATAAGATTTTCCCTCTATTGCATCAACACTAAGTCTAGAAACATCATTATCCCCCAACGAACTTGGCTTCAAAGAAGCCAAAGGACGCTGACTAGCAGGCTGTACAGCAGTATTATCCCCTTCTAAGTCCATACCTGAGCTCAGGGTTTCTGTAGTGTTGGCATGCGTAGGATGTATAGGTGATGTAGCAGTCCAACCTGGATCAGGACGTCGGATTTCATCCAGCCTGAATCTCTCAAAGCCTCCTCCGATGACCAGTCCATTGATGGAAAGGATGATTTTCGGCTGGAAAGTCTAAATTGTTCTCTCAAAACTTGCGTGGTGCTTTTTTTTGATGTATCTCCTGTATCCATATCTCTGGTGTTTAACATTTCCTGAATCGTGTGCACCCCCGAAAAGCTTTCTACCGCTGCTTCCTGCAAAGCGGACCTCCCAGTCAGGTGTTCGGCAGCCGAAACATGCAATTTCTCGTTCCCTTCCTCTGTCTGAGACTGGAAAGACGACACAAAGAACTCAGGTTAGTCACTCCCCAAATCGGACTAGTGTAGCCCGACTATGCTCAAAATTGCTTTGTACTGTTCAAAATGTCCTCCTCTTCATCCAGGCTCTCACCGCTTCCACTACAACAGCTGCTGCTACGAAGTCCTCCACCTCCATCGTGAAGGAGGAGAACACTGCGCAGCCTCACAGTGCTTCAATCAGCTCACGCTCTGCCACCAGCGTGGTCCCCCAGAGTAGGGAAATTTCCCTGGTGTCCTGGCCAAATTTCCCTCATTCACTAAAAATACCACCAACAGCTTAATCTGGTTCAAGGACAGTTGGCATTCATCTGTATCCCCCTCCCCCGGGTCGTGCCTGAAAATAGGCAGGATTTGTCTAGTGCACTTACCCGGTCAACAAAAGCTAAATAAAAAAATAAATAAATAAAAAAACACCTTGCCCCCCTAGACTACATATGCAATCATTTGTGCAACTCTGCTGAATGGGGCCAAAAATATTAATATATTAATGCACAATATATATCCTCATACAGTAGCATCGTGGCATGGTAGCACCACCATAGATATGGTTAAGTAGGCTATTTAATGTTAAACCCCTAAGTTTGCACCTTAATAGCTCTGCCCCCATTCAACAGAATTGGATGAAATTTTGTACACATGGGTTGGGGGCAAGGTCTCTTGATTTGCCCAGTTTTGTTCCAGTCAGATGTGCAGATTCCAAGATCAAGATAGTACATTTTTGGGAAAAATTGTTGTGTTGTGCTGTTTTTATTTACTTTTTTGTTTGTTTATTTGTCATCGTCTGTAACCCAGATGGTTTGGAATTTTAGTCTGAAATTTTCAGGGTAGAAAGGTTTTGCCCCAGTATGGTGCCTTTTGTTGATTTGGTGAACCGAATCTTAATCTGTTTCCATGTTATAAGGATTTGATATTTTGATTTTGAGCTTGCTCAGTAGGGTCTTTTGAATAGATGTTTGATACCCTACTGAGCATGCTCAGAACTGAAATAAAATAAAATAAAATTAATTAATTAAATTAAATGTAATCAAAATTAATCCAGTAGGTGGTCAGTGGCTACTGGTATAAGGACACTAAAAAATAAATCTTCATTTTGCTAATTATCTCAAGATGTTTGACATATCATAACAGACTGCAAATATCAAGTATGCATAGTCAAAACAGACAAACCATGTCACACACCGGCATTCTTCTCAAGTGGTCATTAAGGCTAACATTATTGCAGAAGACCATAAAAAGTGAAATGAGAGTATGGCTACAAAAAAAAGAAAAAAAAAATCATGCTGCATTTTGGCATTATTCATCTGAAGTAGAGCATGCTTTGTTTTTTAACGTTGTAAATTTGTATTTTTAAGAGTACCACAGTTGACAGAATTGTGTGTCAAGTACAGATTAAACTATATCAGGCCCTGTAAGAGGCTCCAGTCACAATAATGCACAGATACATATGGTAACATCAGAAACCTAAACGTAACAAGAACAGGTATAATAATTGCTTACTTCTATCAGTGTACTTTGAGTAGTTATCCTTCACTAGTTACCAGGATATACAGTCATGCCTAATTGAGAAATCAGGTTGGTGTAGGGGTTAAGCTTGCCTGAGTATTATGGCAAAGGGCTGATGCCAGGAATGGGCCCCATACTTTTTCCTATTTGGTCAAGGACCCGACTGTGAAACTGGACATATGTGGCCACCTGAGTAAGTGACCGGAGCAGTTCAGTCAGGGAGGGACATTCAGGAGTGCACCATCATCTGAGAAGAAGTTTCTCGGCTGCCGCTCCTACTGCAGTGAGCCAGAGAGCCTTGAGATCCATTTTATGAACATCATCTGGGAAGCACCCTAAAAGGAGCCTAGGGGCATCAATCGGGGTGTGTGGTAGCACTTCCTGCACCATGTCTGTGACCTGGCCCCAAAATAACTGAATTCATAGGCAGGTCCACAAATCAGGATACAAATGTGCCTCAGGTGAGCCACATCTCCAACAGGTGTTGTCAGGGCTTAGGCCCAACTGTGATAACTTGACCGGTGTATAATACCACCTGTGTAGGGTTTTGTTCATGATTAGGCATGTCCTGTTATCTCTACAGGCATGGTGAGTCTGTTCCCAGCCATAAATCCATTGGGTATCAGATATGAGTATCCCCGTCTCCTGCTCCCATTGGATCTTGGCTGGTATGGAAGGGTCAAGGTGAGCATCCCTCATGGCTTGGTATGTTCTACCAGCTGTCCCTTTCTGAAAGTGGAGCCATGCTGTGAGTGGGGAAGGAGGTCCACCAAAGGCATCAGTCTGCGTTGATGATACTGTTTTTTTAATCACATCTCTCAACTGCAAGTACCTCCAGAAGTGCTGAGCTGGGAGGTAGAATCTGTCGGACAGAGCTAGGAAAGTGTCCACTGAAATGGTGCCTGGAAGCAACAGGTCTCATACATAGTCTCATACATAGTGGGTGCCTTGGGTGTACCACACTTTCCAATGGATATGGGAGCCCGCTATGGTTACTAAAGGGTTATCCCACAGTGGTTGGTATGCCTACGGGTGGGAGAAGTTGTAAGATAGAGTGCACTCTTCTACAGGCTTTCATGGAGGTGAGGATCGGGGTTGAAAACTGCGACTTGGTTTTTTTTTGATGGTGTATAGCACCGTGGCTGGAGAGGGGGATCCAATTATCTGCACTTCTAGTCCCACCCACTGAGGCACCGATATATCATGGGATATGAACCATTTTAAAGTTTGAGCAGTGAGAAATGCCAGATGATAGCCCTGAAACTAAGGTAGTCCCCAACACCCTCTACTCCAGTGCTGCCTGAGTTTTAGTCTACAGAGGCATGGGGGGGTGACCTTCCCATAAATATCCCCCTATCATCGAGTCCAGCTTCTGAAACTATTTTTGTGGAATGTCCATTGGGGTGTATGCTAGGAGATATAAAACCTTGGGCGCTAGCATGAGCTTAATCGAGTCTATTTTACCAGCCAAAGATAATTTGAGTGGTTTCCACCTATCCAAATCTCCTGTGATAGTGGAGAGAGTGATCCAAAGTTAGCCTTATGATGTATCATGGGGTTGGGGTGGATAGTTACACCTAAATACTTAAGACCTTCAGGGGACCATATTAGTCCCAGGGAGGTGAAGTCTTGACCCCAGCTCATTGCATTGAGAGGAGGTACCTCAGTCTTGGTCTGATTGGCCTCCAGGCCTGAAACCGAGTTGAATCTGGTGAGGATATGTAGAAACTGCTGGAGCACCTGTGGGGTGTATGTTCTAGCAGATCATCTGCATATAGAAAGGTCTTGTATGTCTCACCCCCTATTCGGATTCCAGGAATATCACTTGCCTCTCTAATGGCTATAGCTAGGGGTTCTATAGCCAGAACGAATAGCAGGGGAGAGAGGGGGCAGCCTTGCCTGGTGCCTCTCTGTAGTCCGAATGGAGAGGACATTGTCTTACTGGTAAGGACCGATGCCATGGGAAGACTGTATAGCAAGTGTACTCAGGCGTGGATCTTGTCCCCCACCCCCATTTTCTCTAGTATGTGCATCAGGTATGACCATTCAACACTGTTGAAGGCTTTCTCGAAGTCTATCACTAGTGCCACTGACGGGGAGAAGGAATCTTTTGTTATGTGCATGAGGGTGGCCAATGTTCTGTGATGGTCAGATCTAACTGTATAGTATAGTCTAGAGGTTAGAGCAATGAACTGTGAATGAGCTTGGTACATCCAGCAGACCAGACCTGGGTTTGATTCTCACAGCCTCCACTTTCATACTGTGCAACTCTGAGCAAGTCACTTAACTGCCCAATGCTCCCAGGTCACCCCTGAAAACAGGCACTTGTGCCTAGTGGGACTTACCTGGTTATCAAAGACTAAAATAAAAATAAATAAACCCGGCCTTTGACAAATCCCACTTGGGCAGGATTTATCAGGCCTGGCAGGAGTGTTTCCAGATGCCCAGCCAGGACCTTTGCCAGAATCTTGGCATCAGCATTAATGATGGATATCAGCCTGTATCCCCTGCGTCTAGAGGGTTTTAACCTTTTTTTGGAAGCACCGTTATCGCTGCCTCTCTGAAAGTTGGTGGCAACGTCCCAGTGGTTAGGGAGTGGGTCAAGGCCCTAAGCAGGTATTTCTCCAGATGGAGCTCTTTGGTTTGGTAAAAGTTTACAGGGAGCCCATCTTTGCCTGGTGATTTTTTGGGGTTCATGGCCGCAATGGCAGATGTGATCTGTTTTTCTGTCAGGGGTGCCTCCAGCTGGGCCACTAGGGAAGCCCCCAGTTGAGGAATCTGGAGGCCTTCTAGAAAGGTTTCAATCTTGTCCTTTTTAAGGGGGGAAGGGGAGGCATACAAGGTTTCATAAAATTGTGCTATTATCTGGTTGATGCCGGCTGCTGAATACAATGTAATACCTGCCGTATCCCTCAAGGCCTGAATGGTTCTGGTCACCTGTCTACTCTTAAGTCGGTAGGCCAGGAGTTTTCTAGTTTTCTCCACCCCTTCCCAGTAGGCATGACTGATCTTCCACAGCTTAAACTCAGTCTGTCTAGACAGATGGGCATCTAACCGCAAATGGGTGCTAGAGAGTTGTGTTAAGAGAGCCCTGGTTGGGTCCTGCTTAACATAACATTTGTACTGAGTCTCCAAATATGCCAGGGTTCACTCCAGGGTGGCTTGATATGCCAGTCTTTTTTTCTTTCTGGCCAAAGCAAATGCTATTACTCTACTCCTGATCATGCCTTTAAAGGCCTCCCAAAGGTGGAGTCGGAGACCTCCCCATTATCGCTATTCAACCAATATTCTTAAACCTCAGTCTTGAGCCACTCCTGAAAGAGTGATATTCCAGTAACAAAATATCCAGTCTTCAAGATGAAGTCTTGGGTTCTGGGGTGCCTGAGTTTTGGGTTCTGGAGTGCCTGAGTTTTGATTCAATTCTAAGGGTGCATGATCAGAGACAATGATCTGATGGGTACACACCCTGACCACCGACTCATAAGCTGAGCTGGAGAGTAGCCAGAGATCTGTCCTACTTGATGTGCCATGGACAGATGAGAAGCAGGTGTAATCCCTAACCCTGAGATGTTTTGTGCACCACACAGCAAGTAAACCATGCTCTTCCATAAGTCTGTGTGTCACATGTACCGCTTGCTAATGTGTCTTCATTGTCCCTTTTCTCCTGTCCACCGTATAATCTAAAGTAAGATTAAAATCTTCTCATAACAACCTGGCATTTACTCCCATTAAAATCTGAGACACTCCAGCTAACCTGGTGGAAAAAGGCTGGGCTGTCTTGGTTTGGTGCATAAACGTCCATCAGGATCAGGGGGCCCTGCGTTGTAGTCAACTCTGCTAATAGCCATCTCCCCTTTTTATCCGATTTACATCTGTTTACCTTCCAGCCAAGATCTTTGTAAAGTAAAATAGATACCCCTCTTTTGTGTGAGGGGGTAGCACTGTGTATCTCCTCCCCTACCCATCCTTGTCTGAGTTTCAGTGCTTTTCGGGAGGACAGTTTAGTTTCTTGCAGGAACACAATCTGAGGACCCAACTTTTAAGATGCAGCAAAACATTTTTTTCTCTTAATAGGAGACTTAAGCCCATGGACCTTCCAAGTCACCATTCTAACCTCCATCAGAGCAATTATAAAATACAGTATTTATTCCATTATGTAACCAGTTGTATCCTCCCCCCCCCCTTGGCACTGCCCCTCCCAACCTGATTACTGGGGAGTCGTCCCCCACCCTATTATTGATCAGCATGTTCCCTGGTGTAATCATATTCTTAGTAGCATGATAGAGCAGCAAGTTAAAGACAGAGCATGCATACATAAATACATGCATACATACATACATAATCTCCCCCCCCCCATTCTTTACCTTGTGGTCCAGTAAACACCATATGCATCAGCTAGCTATATCCCAGATGTAGATGCTGGTTGCAGGGGAAGTTTTAAATTGGTCTTACACTAAATGGTAGCTTCCCAATGCTCACTACTTACTATAGCATTGCCCTCCCCCTCCACTGACTGCATCATGAATCTAGGCCATAGACTGCAAGGCAGAGAAATAAAAGGGCTTAAGCATACTGGATAGTTAGCTTGGGAAATTCCCCCATATGTCTGCTTTTCTAAAGAGCAGCTCCTCATGGAAATAGGATCAATTAACTTACTATGGGACCTGGGGATGGCAAGGCATCGTTTTGAGGTTCCCCCATGCCAGTTAACCTCATAGTCTGTATTTTAAAGCAAATGGCTTAACATTTAAACTGGCCAAAGACAGTGGCCGCAGAAGCACATTAAACAAAACTGTAGTTTCTCAAAACAGAACACAGAGATTGAAAGATGTAACATTTTAAAACTTGGTGTGCTCAACAGGGTAGCCCGTGACATCCACGACTGCAATTCAGTGACTCGCTAAATGGCAACTCGATCGCGGTGCATGTCATAGGAGCTAACAGGGAGGTACAGCGACTGGATGGGTTGGGTTGGCAACTGTAGTGACAGGAAATCGCTACATGTATGCGCATAGGAGGGGTGTGAGCGAGCACGCTCGGCAAGAGGTGGGGAGGGGTTTTCAGGGGTGGCACCACAGTAGGCTGCCGAGCTGGCCCCATGGTGTAGTGGGTCAGTTCATGGCTTTGGTGGGTAGGGTGCTGGGTTCGGGTTCTGGTGCAGATACGTTTTCGTTGCACCCGGCCCGAATTTAATTTTTTTAATGTTTTTCCCCTGACATGCACCCCTGGAGCTGAGAATCTTTAAGTAGGTGCATAAAGATAAAATATAGAAGTTCCTGGCACCATTTTGCTGTGCGCTGGGGAGTCAGAGCGCCAAAGTTGATTTTCAGCATTCTGACTTCGCCATAACAGCAATTACCTTCCGGCAGTCTCCGTCATGACATAGAACCCTCAGCAGGGGTGATACAGCTATTAGGCTGCTATACTTCAAAATAACAGTGCCCATCACAGGCAGACCATACTCCTGGGGGGGGTAACAATAGCTATAATAACAGTGTAGCCCTTTTACCCCACATACCTTCCCCTAGTATCCCCCTATCTGTGGGCAAGTATCACCTCCCCTTACAGGAAAGTAATCATTAGAGGCAATGACCTCCATCAGTGAGGATTCACTCGCCAGCAAAGGCTGACTGTCCAGCTGCTGCGGGGGAATAGGCCCAGAGTGTTCCTGCACAGTGCAATCCTCTGGTGGGTCTGGCCCAGGGTCCCCAAGGGCTGCATCAGCCCAGGATGGTAGAGGGGCTGGAGTCAGAGCATTGTTCACTGCAGGTTCCACCCCTACTGCCGAAAGAGTTAGGTCAGGAGAGCCCTCATCTGGTAAGTCCTTGAGGGCACAGTAGCAATTAGAGCCGGGTGGGTAATCCACGATTTTGGAGGACTCGCCAGAGTCCTGGCTGCAGCTCCAAGACCGGAGCCTGGGGGATTTGTCTAGGTGCAGCCATTCAGGAGGCCTTTTCCTCCGATTGTGGCATTGTGATTTAGGTGTAGGGACCCATGCCCCTTCCAGCTCTTTCTGCTGACACGGAACCGATGGTACAGAAGTGGTCGAGATTGGTGCATAGGCCTCCTGTGGCATATAGTCCATGCGGTTAGGTTGATTAGTAGAACAGGACCATTTGGGAGGTTTGTCGAGCTTGCCCCACTTTAGGGGCATATGATGAGAGAAATCGTTCCACAGCTTCGGGGGAGTCCAGCAATTTAGAGCCCTGTTGATGATGATCCACAGCATGGTCGGGTATCTGAGTGAGTATTACAGGCCCAGTTCCACACAGGCTTTGCGAGCAAGTGTGAAGGTCCATCTGTGGGCTGAGAGTTCTTGGGAAAAATCTGAAAATATGGAAATATTTCCCTCTTTCCATGTCAGGGGGCCTCTGTCCCAAGCCCCATCAAGATAGCTTTACAGTCCCTGAATCGGAGAAAGCATGCTAGGATTGGGCAAGGCCTGCTCCCAGTTGCTGGTCATGGGCTAAGGATCAATGTGTCTATTTTGAGTTGTCCAGTCCCCTGCCAACCCAAGATTTTAGGGAGTTCCTGCTGCAAAAATAGAATACAATCACGTCCTTCACAGCCCTCCGAAAAACCAACCAGCCGGATATTGTTCCATCAGCTGCAGTTCTCCAGATCCTTCACACGATTCCGCACTAGATGTAGGGCTTTGTCCTAGTCATGGAGCTTCACATGCATGCAGTGGATCAGATCTTCATGATCCACCTGGCGTTGCTCCGAGATGCTAGTTCTTTGTGATGAGTCCACGATGTTGCAGGCATTGTTCTAGGCTGCGATTTCTAACTTGTTCATTTTTGCCAGCAGCTCCAAGAACATGTGTTTGATTTCTTGCAAGTTTGTGTCTCCCTTTTGGGCAGCTGCTACTGCCATGGTGTGGATGTGACAGGGTTCCTGGGCCTGCCCTCGTGTGCAAAAGAAAGCGATCGGATCTCCAGAAGTATAGGTGACGCAGCTACGAGAATCACCTTCCCATGATCGGTAAGTCAAGCTTATTGGCTGGGACGTAAACATACCAGGATACACTACCTACAGGAGGGACAAGGAGGGTAAAAGAGGAGGAGGAGTAGTTCTTTACATAAGGGAAGGAATCAAAGCAACAGAACAAAAGGGTAAACAGGGAGAAGAAGAAGTACTGTGGGTAAATTTGGAGACAGGCAATGGCACCACAATCCGCACAGGGGTTGTATACAGACCTCTTTTTCAGGGGAAGGAAATGGACAAGGAAATGATAGAAAGTACACTTAGAATGGCAGAAAAAGGGGAAATATTGCTGATTGGGTGACCTGAATATGCCAGATGTTAACTGGAGTGCAGTTGCAGCAGCCACTTCGAAGAGTGGGGTTATTCTAGATGCCCTACAGGGGGCATGCCTTAGACAACTAGTATTGGAGCCCACTCAAGAGGGAGCAATCTTAGACCTGGTTCTCTCAAATGGAGATGGAGAGAGGATCACAGATGTAGAAGTGGGTAGCCATCTGGGAACTAGCGACCATCGAACAGTATGGTTCACAATAAACACAGCAATAGAGTCAAGCCATACAAAGGCAAAAGTACTGGACTTTAGGAGGGCTGACTTTTCCAAAATGGGTGAGTGCCTAAGGAATGCACTAGCAAATGGGCAGGAAGGAGGGGCGGAAGAACAATGGGGAATAATAAAAAATGTCATCACAGAGGTAACAAGCCTTTGTGACAAGCAAATAAACAAAACAAAACGATGTAAGAAACCACTAAGGTTCTCAAAGGAAGTGGCAGTGAAGGTTCAAGAGAAAAAGAAAGCATTCAGGAAGTACAAGGAATCACAGAAGGAGCAGGACAGAGAACTGTATCAGTTAAAGCAAAAGGAAGCTGGAAAGGCAGTCAGAACAGCAAAGGCCCAAACCGAGGAAAAGCTAGCCAACTCGGTTAAGAAGGGGGATAAAACCTTTTATAGGTACATCAGGGAGCAAGGAAGACCAAGGAAGGGATATGAGGCTTAATAAAGGGGAGGGAGGGTGGGCAGAGGGTGACTGTGAAAAGGCAGAGATACTAAACAAATATTTTGCTCAGTATTTACAAATGAAGAGGGAGGTACCTAAAACAAACAGTAGAAACACTCTGGATACTGAAGTTGATACCAGCCCATTTACAGAAGAAAGGGTTCTGAAAGAACTCTTAAAACTGAAGGTGGACAAAGCAATGGGTCTGATGGGATTCATCCCAGATTTCTAAAAGAACTAAGGGTGAACTAGTGACACCACTGACTACCCTCTTTAACAAATCATTGGAGGATGGGGTGGTACCCGAGGACTGGAGGAGGGCAGATGTGATTCCCTTCACAAAGTGAGAGCAAGGCAGAAGCAGAAACTGCAGACCTGTTAGTTTAACCTCAGTGACAGGGAAAATGATGGAATCACTTCTGAAGGAAAGAACTGTTGAGTATCTAGAGGCCAGAGGGGCACAGGACCCAAGGCAGCATGGATTCACAGCAGAAAGGTTATGCCAGACAAATCTGATAGATTTCATTGACTGGGTGACCAAAGTAGTAGATCAGGAAGGGGCTGTGGACATGGCCTACCTAGACTTTAGCAAGGCATTTGACAGAGTCCCACACAAAAGATTAATATACAGGTTAGCCAGCCTGGGAGTAGGTCCCAAGATGACAGCCTGTGTAAATAATTGGCTGGAGAATAGGATAAAGAGAGTAATAGTAAATGGAGTCCACGCTGAAGAAAGGGGGGTTACTAGTGGGGTACCACAGGGTTCAGTATTAGGACCGGTCCTCTTCAATGTCTTTATAAGCTTACATTGCAGAGGGACTGAAGGAAAAGTATGTCTCTTTGCAGATGACACAAAGATCTGCAACAGAGTTGATGCACAAGGTGGGTGGAAAGGATGAGAAGCGACTTGGCAAGGTTAGAGGAATGGTCAAATGTATGGCAGTTTAGATTCAATGCTAAGAAGTGCAAGGTAATGCACCTGGGAAACAAAAACCCAGGGGAAGAGTACACAATGGGGGGTGAGATACTAACAACAACAAAAATGGAAAAGGACCTGGGGGTAGTCATATCATAGAAACATAGATTTTGACAGCAGATAAGGACCTCTTGGCCCACCCAGTCTGCCCATTTCCCTACCTAATGGATAAGCTGCAGATCCTAGTTAACTAGCAGCCTACTACTTCCTACCCCAACCCCCTAGAATTGCCTTATGAGTGTCCCATGCATGCTTGAATTCCACCACTGTTTTTGACTCACAACCTCCTCCGGAAGGCCGTTCCATGCATCCACAACCCTCTCTGTGAAAAAATACTTCCTTAAATTACCTCTGAGCCGCCCCTCTATCTTCAAATTGTGCCCTTTGTTCTTGCACACCCCTTTTTTTGAAAGATGCTACCCTCTTGGACCTTGTTGATTCCCTTGAGGTACTTGAAAGTTTCTATCATGTCCCCCCCTCCCTCCTTTCCTCGAGGCTGCACATATTAAGCTCCTTAAGTCTCTCTTCATATGTCTTCTGGTGCAGACCCTGCACCATTTTAGTTGCCCTCCTCTGGACAGCTTCCATCCTGTCTATGTCTTTGCGGAGATTGGGTCTCCAGAACTGCATGCAGTACTCCAGATGGGGTCTCACCAGCTGTCTGTACAGAGGGTAATAACTTCCTGTTTTCTACTGGTAATGCCTCTCCCTGAGCATCCCAGTATCCCCCCAGCCCCCCTTGCTGCCCTCTCACATTGCTTGCCCACCTTTAGGTTATCTGATATGACTACCCACAGGTCCCTTTCCATTTTTGTTGTTGTTAGTATCTCACCCCCCATTGTGTACTCTTCCCCTGGGTTTTTGTTTCCCAGATGCATTACCTTGCACTTCTTAGCACTGAATCTAAGCTGCCATACATTTGACCATTCCTCTAACCTTGCCAAGTCCCTTCTCATCCTTTCCACTCCACCTTGTGCATCAAATCTGCTCTAGATCTTTGTGCCATCTGCAAAGAGACATACTATTCCTTCCAGTCCCTCTGCAATGTCGCTTATAAAGACATTGAAGAGGACCGGTCCTAATACTGAACCCTGCGGTACCTCACTAGTAACCCCCCTTTCTTCAGAGTGGACTCCATTTACTATTACTCTCTGTGTCCTATTCTCCAGCCAATTTTTACCCAGGCTGTCATCTTGGGACCTACTCCCAGGCTGGCTAACCTGTATATTAATCTTTTGTGTGGGACTCTGTCAAATGCCTTGCTAAAGTCTAGGTAGGCCATGTCCACAGCCCCTCCCTGATCTACTACTTTGGTCACCCAGTCAATGAAATCTATCAGATTTGTCTGGCATGACCTTCCCGCTGTGAATCCATGCTGCCTTGGGTCCTGTGCCCCTCTGGCCTCTAGATACTCAATAATTCTTTCCTTCAGAAGTGTCCATTATTTTCCCCACCACTGAAGTTAAACTAACAGGTCTGTAATTTCCTGCTTCTGCCTTGCTCCCACTTTTGTGAAGGGGAATCACATCTGCCCTCCTCCAGTCCTCGGGTAACACCCCATCCTCCAATGATTTGTTAAAGAGGGTAGTCAGTGGTGTCACTAGTTCTACCCTTAGTTCTTTTAGAATTCTGGGATGAATCCCATCAGGCCCCATTGCTTTGTTCACCTTCAGTTTTAAGAGTTCTTTCAGAACCCTTTCTTCTGTAAATGGGCTGGTATCAACTTCTGTATCCAGAGTGTTTCTACTGTTTGTTTTAGGTACCTCCCTCTTCCTTTGTAAATACTGAGCAAAATATTTGTTTAGTATCTCTGCCTTTTCACAGTCACCCTCTGCCCACCCTCCCTCCCCTTATTAAGCCTCACTAACCCTCCCTTGGTCTTCCTTCGCTCCCTGATGTACCTATAAAGGTTTTATCCCCTTCTTAACTGAGTTGGCTATCTTTTCTCGGTTTGGGCCTTTGCTGTTCTGACTGTCTTCCCAGCTTCCTTTTGCTTTAACTGATACAGTTCTCTGTCCTGCTTCTTCTGTGATTCCTTGTACTTCCTGAATGCTTTCTTTTTCTCTTGAACCTTCACTGCCACTTCCTTTGAGAACCATAGTGGTTTCTTACATCGTTTCATTTCGTTTTGTTTATTTGCTTCACACAAAGGCTTGTTACCTCTGTGATGGCAGTTTTTATTATTCCCCATTGTTTTTCCACCCCTCCTTCCTGTCCATTTGCTAGTGCATTCCTTAGGCACTCACCCATTTTGGAAAAGTCAGCCCTCCTAAAGTCCAGTACCTTTGCCTTTGTATGGCTTGACTCTATTGCTGTGTTTATTGTGAACCATACTGTTCGATGGTCGCTAGTTCCCAGATGGCTACCCACTTCTACATCTGTGATCCTCTCTCATCTCCATTTGAGAGAACCAGGTCTAAGATTGCTCTCCTCAAGTGGGCTCCAATACTAGTTGTCTAAGGCATGCCTTTGTAGGGCATCTAGAATAACCCCACTCTTCGAAGTGGCTGCTGCAACTGCACTCCAGTTAACATCTGGCATATTCAGATCACCCATCAGCAATATCTCCCCTTTTTCTGCCATTCTAAGTATACTTTCTGTCATTTCCTTGTCCATTTCCTCCCGCTGAGAAGGGGGTCTGTATACAACCCCTGTGTGGATTGTGGTGCCATTGCCGGTCTCCAAATTTACCCACAGTGCTTCTTCTCCTCCATGTTTTCCCTTTTGTTCTGTTGCTTTGATTCCTTCCCTTATGTAAAGAGCTACTCCTCCTCCTCTTTACCCTCCTGTCCCTCCTGTAGATAGTGTATCCTGGTATGTTTACGTCCCAGTCATGGTTTTGTGTGTACCATGTTTCTGTGACTGCCACGATATCCAGATGTTCCTCCTCCATCAAGGCCACTAATTCAGGAAGCTTGTTACTCAGACTACAGGCATTGGTACTCATTGCTCTCTATTTTTTGATGGCTTTACCTTCTTTTGCAGCATCTCCCACTGACCTTTCTACCTTGGTCTTTTTCTCATTTAGTACCCTGTTTTGTAGGGAGAGGCTGGGATTGTTCTGCTGCTTATCAGTGCCTCCCCCCTTGACTAGTTTAAAAGCTTGCCAATGAAGCATTTAAACTGATTGCTCAAAAGACTTGTTCCCTTCCTGGACAGATGCAGACCATCCTTCCAGTATAGGCTGGTGTCCCATCAGGTAGAACCCCAGTCCCCAATGAAGCCAAACCCCTGTGCTCCACACCATTTTTTCTACCATTCATTAAACTGCATGGTGCAAAGTACCCTCACCTCACTCATGCCATTTACAGGCAGCACCTCAGAGAAGGATATTGTGTGTGCTACTTGTCTTAGGCCCCTCCTCAATTCTACAAAGTCCTTCTGCACTGCTGTAATCTCATGGTGAGCCAAGTCATTTGTCCCTAGGTGGACAATGATGTCCAGCTCAGACTCCTGTGCAGCTGTTCTCATGATCCTGAGGATGCACTTCCTGTCTCTCCAAGCCGTGGCACCAGGCAGGCACCTTACTTCAGTTTTCCCTGCTCCCCCCAGTTCTATCCCCCTAATAATTGAGTCCCCCACCAGGAGCTGCTTCCTTTCCTTGTGGTGTCCTCTGCCTCCTTCCTGTGGGCCTCCCTTGTGACAGTTGTCCTCAGCCTCCTTAGTCTCCTCTGCGGGTGCATCCATAGGGGAGCTATGCTCCCCCAGAATGGTGAATGGATTGTGGAGTGGAACAATTGACTGGGTATGCCTCTGTTCCACCATCCTCACCCTCCCTGAGCCCACTGTGGTCCAACTGCTGTGCTTTCTTCACAACCTCTGAGGTAGTGGTGGTGGCTCTGGTGCTCCCTGAATGGGGAGGTTCCTTCCTACCATCCAGTGTGGCCTGGGGGAAGATTCCCTTACTACTGTCCAGTGTGGCCTGAAGATGGGCAACTTCCTCCCTCAGGGCAGAGAGTTGTCTGCAAATAGAGCAGCCTCTCAGCCTCCAGAAAGACTCCCAGAAGACTGATGCCCCACAGCCATTACATTGCACTACTCCCCACACTTTTTTTGTGTGTGATTGGTTTGTTATATAGAAATATATATATATATTATACAATGTGTATGCTTATATTGTCAGTGCAGTGTGCTAGAGAGGATATGACAGTGATATGCACCTTGCACTCTTGAGGAAATGATGTCAGAACCCCAGGTATAAAGAAACTGTTTCCAGGGGTGGGTGGGGTGAGGGTGGGAAGGGTTGTGCCTAAACTGTGCCCTCACAAAACAATCAGCTAAAAGCTCTGACCCACCGTTATGATGAGTGCCTTCCTGTCAGCAAGAAGCCCTACACAACAATTTGACAGAGAAAATACCCTGCTAATCAAACAGAGAAAAATCCACACATCCAAGTCAGACACAGGTAAACCTCCCCAGCCCCAAAACAGGTCTGGTGGTTTGTGCTCTGAAAGCAGTCAGCCCCAAAATAAGTCAGCTGTGCTTTAAACTCTTCCTGCACTGAAAATCTTAAGAATTGTAACAAACAAACGTAAACCTAGATCCACCTCCCTCTGTTGCTTGAAAGACTGTCTTTTCCTGTTTCACACTGCAGGTTTTGCTATGACAACTCCTTAACCACAGTAACTTATTTAAAAATAGTTTAACTATCACAAACTCCCTACGCACCAGTAAATTATTTAAAATCGTTTCTGTCCCAAAATCCTAGTAGTCAATCCAGCTACCCCAAGGACAACCAAAATGCAGTATTCAAACACTTGTGAAGTTACTTCCAAGATAAGCAGAGTTTGCAAGCTCCTTTTCAACTCCTCAGCCACCTGTAATTTATTTAAAAATAGTTTAACTGTCAGAAAATCCTAGTAGACAATCTAGCTACCTCCAAGGGTCTACCCAAATGCAGTATTTAAATCCTTCTGAAGTTACTCACAAGATAAACAGAGTTTGCAAGCCCCTTCTTGGTTAAACACTAAATAAATATGTGAATAAAAAGCAATTACCAAGGGTAGTTATTTTCACCTCCCACAGAATTAAGAAAAAGTGCACATTGTTGCAGATATCAAGTGCAATATAGAATTTCTCACACAGCTCACAGCTGAATAAAGAAGTAGTGTCCTTCCAGGTCAAGAAGATGTGCTTTGTGACAGATCAGATGACCTAAAGGTGGGAAAGCAATGTGAGAGGGCAGCAAGGAGGGCTGGGGGGATACTGGGATGCATAGGGAGAGGCATCACTAGTAGAAAACAGGAAGTTATTATCCCTCTGTACAGACAGCTGGTGAGACCCCAGCTGGAGTACTGCATGCAGTTCTGGAGACCCAATCTCTGCAAAGACATAGACAAGATGGAAGCTGTCCAGAGGACGGCAACTAAAATGGTACAGGGTCTGCACTGGAAGACATGTGAAGAGAGACTAAAGGAGCTTAATATGAATAGCCTCGAGGAAAGGAGGGAGAGGGGGGGACATGATAGAAACTTTCAAGTATCTCAAGGGAATCAACAAAGTCCAAGAGGGTAGCATCTTTCAAAAAAAGAGGTGTGCAAGAACAAGGGGGCACAATTTGAAGATGGGGAGCTGCTCAGAGGTAATTAAGGAAATATTTTTTTCACAGAGAGGGTTGTGGATGCATGGAATGGCCTTTCGGAGGAGGTTGTGGAGTCAAAATCGGTGGTGGAATTCAAGCATGCATGGGACAGTCATAAGGTAATTCTAGGGAGTGGGAGTAGGAAGAAGTAGGCTGCTGGTTAACTAGGATCTGCATCTTATCCATTAGGTAGGGAAATGGGCAGACTGGGTGGGCCAAGCGGTCCTTATCTGCCATCAAATTCTATGTTTCTATGTTTCTATTCTGATACTGCAGTCAGCGTTTACAAGGGGGTGAGTTTAGGCCATGTAATGTTGGGTATTGTCTGAGGTAGCGAGAGCGGTGGGAATTAGGCTGCCATTTCGATTGAGCTCCAAACCACGCCCCAGAACATGCTTTGTGAGCTGATCATATGAATCTCAGTTGCATAATCACCCTGATTGTCTCTAAAATTGAAATTGAAGCAGCATCAATATGCTATGAATGAAAATAGATATACTGAAGTAGTATAAGTATAAAAAAATAACATTACTGTGACTGATCGCAATTCAGAGAAATCAGGAAGATAATTAACAGTTTAATGTTTACTTCATATGTTCATAGGTTTGGTACAAGTGCAGAGAGCCGTAAGCCCTTTAATGAACTAGCCACCACACTAGTGGTGGCATAAAAAATTTTTTCAGACCGCATATATTTATCTAATCTGTGTTTAAATGTGTCTAAGGTGTCACTATTTACTATATTTCTTGGTAAGGTATTCCATTTTGTGATAACTCTTTGAGTGTAGAATTTGTTTCTTTCTCCTGTTTGTGGATGTTCTCCTATTAGTTTTTGAGCATGAGATCTTGGTAATTCATTCCCTTTATGTCTAATCAGTCCAATAGTGTGCAAGACATACGGATCATTTATAAATTTGTAGATTAAGCACATTTCACCCCTTGTGCTTTTTTATTGAGTGGAATTCAAATTAAGTTTTTTCAGTCTTTTATCGTATCCAAAATGTTGACATGTTCTGATTTATTTTGTTATTCTTCTCTGGACCTTTTCGACAAGTCTCTGAGTTTCAGGAGGCACAAAACTGGGCACAACATTCCAGATGAGGGTGCACGAGGGAGGTGTAAAGTTGCACTATAACATTACTGTCCCTGCTTTTAATATTTCCAAGGATACACCCAGTTAGTTTCTGACATTTTATGACTGTTTCCTGGTTATGCCTAGCAAAGGATAAGTCATTTATAATTAGAACCCCTAAGTCTCTTTCTTCTTTGACCGCTGTTAATGGGATATTATTTATGCTGTATCTGTACATAGGGGTTTTCTTTCCCATATGCATCACCTTGCATTTTGTTATGTTAGCTTCCATTTTATTAGATTCAGCCCATAATGTTAATTTATCAATACTTGTCTGAAATAACCTAAAATCATTTTCTGATTGTACATAGCCCCCTACCTTACAGTCATCTGCATATTTGCAGATCTGAATGTTATCTGTGGGTTGTAGGGTAGAGATCATGATATTAAAGAGAATGGGACCCAGGACTGAGCACTGTGGAACTTCACTAGTTATCATGCCAGATCTGGAATAGTGACCTTTAATACAGACTGTCTGGGCTCTGTTATTCAACCAGGACTCTATCCATTTGACTATTTTAAAATGAACTTTTATTTTACATAGCTGTTCAAGCAATATTGAATGGGATACTTTATCAAAGGTCTTGGTGTAGTCCAAAAATACCACATCTACTGGTATGCCCTTGTCAAAGGCTGCATTCACAGACTGGAAGAAATGTAATAAATTGGTCAGACAAGACCTTCCTGAAACAAAACCATGTTGTGTAATATTCACAACACCAGCCTCTTCTAAATGTTTTAATAACCTTTTGACAAGTAACCTTTCCATAAGTTTACCTATTACAGATGTAAGGCTGATTGGTCTGTAATTTGCTACATCTGCTCTATTTCCTTTTTTGTATATAGGTGTAAACGGGGCTACCTTCCATGCCTCCAAAGTTTTCCTTCTTCTAGAGAAATATTGAAAATATAAGTCAGTGGTCCAGCTAGTTCTAAGACCAAGTTTTTAATAAATAAGGTTGTTATTCCATCTGGACCAGGGGCACTCGAGGTTTTCAGTTTGCTAATGCATTCCATAATTTATTTTTGAGTGAATAATATACAGTTTGTGTTTGTTTCAGGGACCTGTATGGTAGTGCTATCTTCTGTGTTATAAACAGTAATAAAATACTCATTCAGTGCATTTGCCATATCTGTTTTACGTCCTCAATGGTACCTAAAGAGGTTTACAGTGGTCCTACTGTACTTCACCCTCAGGGATCCTACATAGCTGAAGAATTGTTTTTTATTGTCTTTTATTCCTTTAACCAAATGTTGTTCAATGTTTAATTTTGCTATTGTATTCATTTTTTTGTTTGTTTAGCCAAAGGTTTGAACTTCTGCCAGTTTAATTTTGATGGTGACCGTTTATATTAATTGTATTACGTTTGTTTCTTTTTTATTAATTTGGCTAATTTAGTAGTCCACCATAATGGGATTCTTTTAGATTTTTGGTATTTAACTCTTGTTGGTACCCCATTGTTAGTGCAGTAATTAATCTTTTTCTTGCATATTTCCCATGCTGAGTTTAGATCTTTCCCTTGTAATTGCTCATACTGTTCCGGATATTAAAGTACTTCTTTATACTACAGTAATCTGCATTTTCATAGTCTTTAAACTTGATTTTGCCTTTTATTACGCTATGTATAATATTATACTTGCAACAGATCATACTATGGTTGCTGTTTCCAAAAGGAGGCAGTACTTTTATATTATTGATGTTTTCTGGAGTATTTGTGAGCACTAGATCTAGAACATTACTGCCCCTAGTGGGGAGTGTGATTAACTCATCTAGATTTAAGATTGTCAAGATTTCAAGAAATCTTTTTTCAACTTTACCGTACCCCTGTTGAGGCTTCCAACATATTTTAGGGAAATTGAAGTTGCCCATCAAAATGCTGTCTACAGTCATATTTGTATCCTCTAAAGTGGAAAGAAGTAAATCATTTTCTGCTGAAGTATAATTAGGGTGTGATAAACCAACCCTATTTGAAGTACTTTTGTTGGGGTATTGAGTTGGTACCAACATAATTCAAGTTCGGTGTTAGTACTATCATTTATTTCTAAAACTTTAATGTTGTTTTTGATATATAGTGCCATCCCCCCTCCAGTTGTCTTTCTATTTTTATTTAGTATGTCAAAACCTGGGATGTCAATGTTCCAATTTCTGCCACGGAACTAAGTTTCAGTTACTGCACAAATATCAATATTGTATTACCTTAATGTGTGACCCAATTCCTCAATTTTTGTTCTCAGACTTCTAGCATTAAAAAACAGTATCTTAAGTTCATTTTTATGAGTTGTATCTAGTTTATCTGAAGTCTGCCTTACTTTGTTACTTTCTTGTTCTACTGAATGATTGGTGTTATTACTGTTTGGGAGGCACTCAGGCATATAGTGTCTATTGTTGTTGTGTTCTTCCCCCTATTCAGTAGTTTAAATTGTTGTTTATGCATGCGGAAATATGTTTTCCCAAGAGTTTATTTCCATTTCTGCTTAAGTGCAGTCCATCCCAACAATAAAGCTCATTATTGTCAATAAAGGATTCCCAGTGTTTTAGGCAGTAGATACTCTGTCTTAAACACCATTTCCTTATCCAGTTGTTTACTTCTTTCAGTTTTTTTATATTGTTCGCTGGTGGCCCTTAGAATGGGGAGGATCTCTGAGAGTATTGGGTACAGCCAATGTGTATTATTTTGCTAGTTAAGTTTACATATTCTTGCTTAATTTTATGTATGGGCTCCTGAAAGATGATATTTTCACCTACATGTTTTATAACCAAGGAGTCAGATGATGTATTCTTTAATATATTATCCAACATATAGGGAAGGTCTTGAATCCTGGCACCACCAAAACTGGATAGAGTTCTTGTAGCTTTATTAGGTTCACAGATGGTATGGTGTAGGTGCTTAATTATTGAATCCCCTAGCACAAATATTTTTTTTTTATTGTCTACTTCATCTATTGCCATAACATGCTCTGTGATTTCAGTATCAAACTGTATGAGGGGCTGATTAACATTATTGTTTGTCCTGCATTCATTAGTTACTTCCCCATCATTTAAATTAATTTTGGAGGTAGATTGGGGCATTTCTTAGTCTCCTGAGTGGTATTCTGAGGTATGCTAGTCTTTGGCTGGGTTGAGTCTTCAGCTAAAGTAGTGAGGGGATCAAAATGATTTATAAGTGGGTTCTGGTAGTGAGTTGTCTTTCTGTCTCTTTTGGCTGCCTAGTGGTCTGGATTAGATACCATTTGTCATCAGTGCTGTCATTATTATCAATTAACCTGTTTCTTTTTTTATTCCTTTTTTTACCAGCTTTTTTTAGTGGTTACTGGGTTACTGTTTATATTATCACTCACTTTTTTAGCATTTGGTGTCTGCATTTTTGTTCCTTTTTCAGGAGTAGTAGAATTGTTATCTACATCATTGGGCTATTTTTATGTTTGCTTGCACGCATGTGCAAGAAACATAGTGCCATCATTTGAGTTTTCAGAGGTGTGGCAGCCCTCTTCCAATTCAGGCAGTGTGTTTGCAGGCACGGCCACAGTTCTCCAGTGCCTGCTCGAGCTGTCTATGACAGCTCCAAAATGCAGTGGAGTACAGTTGAAAGGGGGAGCTATGCTTCAGTGAGCAGCGATAAGATATCGTCTGCTCATGCATGCTCCCCCTACACATACACACACACACACCAAACGCATACTGCGTGCTGCCCCACCACGCACACACTGTTTAGCCAGGGGTGCCCAATCCCCCGTCGTCTGTGCCGTGCTCCCCCCCAAAAGCCTTCCGCATGCCACGTTGGGGTGGGCAACTCATCGTATAGCCAATGGGGGTGCCCAATCCCCCATCAGCTCCACTGTCCTCCCCTCGAGAGTACAGGATGCCACGCTGGGAGCCCACCCCAGTGTGGCAAAAGATGCTATGGCCAACGGGGGTGCCCAATCCCCCATCGGCTCCACGCCCCCAAACCAGCCATTCTTGTGCCATGCTGGGAGCCCACCCCAGCATGGCAAATGTCCCGCGTCATCATTTAAAGGAAAAAAAAAACCTGCAGATAAAAAACTGTCCCTCGGCGCTTCTCCTGCCCCTTCCCACAACTCCGCACCTCCCACTGTGCACTTACCTCCTACACACCCTCACCCTTTACTTACCTCCGGACCTTGGCACGACGATCTTCGGTGGACCAGGAACATGTCTGCACTCTTCAAAGCCGACCGCGAACTGAGGAAATGCTGGTAAGCTGTATAATGGGATAGATAGGGTTTTTTCAACTTTGCTGCATATCTCAGGCATTTTTTGGAATTTCTGCACCAAATCTTTCAACATGAGGTTTTTGGGACCCCTTCTCATGAATACAGTCACTGTCATGGCATTATTCTGGCCCTAAGGGTGATTTCGCAGTCACTGCATGAAATCACCATTTGGGACTGATTAATGAAATGACACTGCCAGTGTTCATAAGGTGGGCTCTCAAGAAGCCTAGTTTGAAAATTTGGTGAAAAAATTCCAAAAAATGACTGTTTTACGAGCATGTGTTGCACAGTTCCTACGCACGCTCGTAAGTTTGTGGATTTTCAATATTTTCACTCCAGATTTCAACATTGCCATTTTACCACACCTTCTTATGAGTAGTACAGCTGTCATTTTCATCTCACCCAAAGCGTGTTTCCTTATGTAAGCACAATGAAGCGCCAGTCAGTGTAAAATCAATGTGGGACAAATTTAAGAAAATCACAGTGACCCTGTTCATGAGCAGAGGTCTTAAAATGTCTGTGTTGAAAATCTGGTGAAAAATCCTTAAAAATGACTGTGTTATGAGTGAGCATTGCACAGTTTCCACTCACCCTCGTAAGTTCATGACTTTGTAATATTTTCAGTCCAGATTTTCACCAGTGGCATTTTTCCACACTTCCTTATGAACTGTACAGCTGTCATTTTTCACAACATGGCCGAAATGTGTTTTCACACTTTCAGCGCAGAGATGTGTGGTTGCTGTGGGAAATCATTGTTCGGGACAGATAAAGAAAATCACAGTGACGCTGTTCATGATTGGAGGTCCCAAAATGCCTGTGTTGACAATCTGCTGTAAAAAATCCCCAAACTAATTACATTATGGGTGTGCGTTGCACAGTTTCTATGCATGCTCGTGATTTCACCAGTTTTTTTTATATATTTACTGCAGAATTGCAACATTGCCATTTTTTACACCTCCCCATGAACAGTAGAGCTGTCATTTTTTACATCCTGTTCGGAATGTTTTTGCATCTGTGGTGCTAAATGCTGTAGTCACTGTGCATAAGCAACTTCCGGCTAACAAACTGATATTGCCACTGTTCATGAGGTGGGGTCACAAAAAAAACATGTTGAAAATTGGGATGGAAAATACCAACGAATGCCTGAGGTATTAGGGTTTCCAACCATAACGCCTAACCCTGTAGAGAATGACAGGCATCAGGGGTGTGACTTGGGATTCTTGCCTGTAATGCTCATACCATTCCACACCCTGCAGCCAGTGAGAGGCATTGAGGTATGCCTTGGACTCTTTGGCCCCAAAGTTCACCCCATTCTCCTATACCGCACCCATCTCACCGTATTGCCTGATGGAATGGGGGTGCACATAAGGGCCAAAGACCCCAAGGCACACCGTGACACTTGTCAGTGTCTGCAGGGTGGGGTATGGTGAAATGGTGTGGCCGTTATGCCTGATGACCCAAAGGCACACCCCAATGCCTGTCACTCTCTGCAGGGTGGTGGTGGGGTTGGCTTCAGTGCAATACTTCACTGCCATTCCTATTACGCAGCTCTGTAACTTCTACACTACCACTGCCAATGCCAGCAAGCAAACATTCGGGCATTGACAAATGCTTGTTTGTGTAGCTCTTTGTGCCTTAAAACCATTTGCTTTTGGCTTTGCTCCAGCGCTACAAGTCTATCATTAAATGCATTAATTTCTCTGTTCATATCAGTGTTCTGTTTATATTTATTACAGATAAACACACTGTCAGGGTCTTCGAGTTCCAACATTTTATACATCAGACAGGATGAACACTGTATCATTTGGGTCCTATTCTTAATCTTTAAGATAGATGCCATTTCAGAGGATAGAGTGAATTAAGATAATACCCCTGTAGTACTCGGTAGTATATCCTATATAAGTATATTTCAACTTATCTTAAACTCCAAAAAGTATCACTAGTGTTATATTTGGAACCTTATAGCACTTGCAAGATCTTGCTGTACCTGTTGCTCCTGGTTCAGGCTAAAGTTTCAGCTCCTATTACTATTGCTTGCATCTTGTATTCCTGTGGGGGTCTGGTGACTTGCCTGACTTGCTAGACACGTGAGCCATGTGCTAGGATGTGCGTGTTTTTGCACGCATCTTCACGTGCATATCTGCGCTCACCCTGCTCACCAAAGGGCATGTTAAATAGTCAGTATGACCCAGGAAGTATTCCTCGGGTCAATTCCCCAGAGCGATCGTCAAGACCAAAGTTTAAAATCAAATTAAAGCAAACTCAGTCTACTGGTGTCACGGTATAGTTTTAGGATACACCGACAAACTAACCACTAGTGATAGAGTCTTCAGTACAATCAAACAATATTTTTTTAAAATGATGGGTTTGGTCCCAGTAGTCAGAACTCAACCCCTATTCCTGTTTTTGGATGGCAACAGTAGAAACAGGGCTTCTATTGCCTCCGGAACAACAATATAGTAATTATAAGTCAAGCAGATAATGTTTAATTTAAAAGTGCATTTAGGGCTAGTTTTATTCACACGGCACAACGCTCTCTTGTATCCAAGTGTCAGAGCTGCTGTGAAGTTACAGTGCTTACTGTGCTGCTCACAACTTGGAATAAGAACACTCAGACATTCACATAAATAAAAAAGAGAAATTGTGTTTCACACTTTTGAAAATTATGAATGGGACATGATTAATAGCTTACTGCACTTCTTAAATACTGTATTTTACAGTGGGTCAAGATGCACATCATTACCTGCGTGGTGTGAAACTGACATGAACTTTGCCAGCACACTTTGTCCATAATTCTAAACTCAAAAAGAATGGGGGTTGAAACTTTCAGTACTGTTAATAGTAGCCACAGATACTATTCTTCTTAGCTGCAGCAGATAAGTCCCCTGAAATCAAACCAGTTCTCCTTTAAGTGGACTGGGGTGTCCACCCCTACCACCTCTTTCTCCTCCCCCTTCCCCTCCAGGTCATCCACCCAGTGATTCTGGCCAGTACATTATAAATGTTACATGTCATGTTTATAAGGACAGTCATAAAATGAGTATCTTGAAAATTTTAGGTTAAAATTAAATCAAGAGAATAAAGAGTGAATGTGTAAAGAGTGATTGTGCCAGGCCCTACACTACTGTACGCCAGACGGTGACTTCACATGGCACAGGGCCCAAAGGGCTCTGCTCATCTGTACCTGTTCACACAGGTTCTGAAGGGACATGTGTGCAGGAAGATATGATTCCACTAACTCAAAAATAGGAAATTCTTTGCAAAAAAATTAGTTAATGAACTAGTTAGGGTAACTTAATGCCACAAAAGTAGGGAAATGTGGCATTAGGGTTTCCAACCCTGACTTCCCACATCATTCTCCAAGCAGTAAAAGGAAAAAAACATTAGGGTTTGGGTCTCTGGAGTCTTGGTGAATCAGTGGTGGGGTCTTCCTTGGGGTTGCCAACACTAATGCTCACCCAGGTCCCTAAGAAAACAACACATCTCACGTGATCTTCTTTCTTCACACAGGGCCCTAGAAAGAAAGTTACACAAAACTGTGTTGGCAACATGTGGTGAGGCATACTTCTCTACCTTTGAAGAGTGTATCACTATGAAGCACTGGCAAGGCATAATTCTCTACCTTTGAAGAGTGTATCACTATGAGGTACTGGCTTGGTGCTGTACCTCATGCTTCAGACTTTAAGCTACGGGCTGGGGCAGGGTGAGCATTAAGGCTGACAACTCCAAAGAAGACCCCACCACTGATTCACAAATACTCCAGAGACCCAAAACCTTAATGTTTTTTTCCTTTTGCTGCTTGGGGGTAGGGGTGGTGGAGTTAGGGTTGGAAACCCTAACGCCACATTTCCCTACTTCTGTGTCATAAAGTTACTGCATTAACAATGTTTTTGCAAAGAGTATAACAAATACAAGGCATACTATGCATATAAAAAACAAGCATTTGTCAGTGCCAGTCATTTGCCACTGGTGTTGAAGCCCTGTGGTGCTAAATGCGTTGTAATGCACTTTGTGGGTTATGTATGACAAATGTTAGGAGCCTGCATTCATAAATTTCAATGCAGGCTCATAACATTGTTGTTTTTTTAATATTTTGGCCCCACACTGTCAAAATAGCCTTCTTCTGACCCCACCTCATAAACAAGTGCAGAGAAAATGTTCACTTCATGCCTGAAAGGTGATTTCACACAGGGACTGTGAAATCACCTTTTGGGATGCAAAAACACATTTTAACCACAATATGAAAAATGGCAGCAGTCACATTCATGAGGTGCTGTAAAGAAATGGCTATGTAAAAAATCTGAGGTAAAAATGTTGAAAATGACCAAAGTTACAAGCCTGCATTTGCAAAATTCAATGTACTGTAGGCTCATAACTTGGTTGTTTTTTAATATTTTTATGCCAAATGTTCAGCACAGCCTTCTTATGATGCCAACTCATGAACAAGGGTAGAGGAGATTTTCAACACCTGCCCAAAAGGAGATTTTGCGCAGTGACCGCAAAATCATCTTTAGGGACAGAGTTACCTAATTTCACTACAATTGTTCATAAGGTGGGGTCCCAAAAAAGGCATGTTGAAAATCTGGTGCAAAAATATGAAAAAAATGGCCAAGTTATTCCACTTAGTTCAAAATCCCATTGAAATACATTGAATCGCATACTCGATCTCCTCAGTTCACAGTCCAGCTTTAAAGAGTGAAGATGTGTCTGTGGTCCACAGAGAATGACAGCAATGGCCCCTGGCAGATAAGTAAGGGTTTTGGGAGGTGTGGTCTGGTGGGTGCTGAGTGGGAGGGTCAGTGGGGGGACTAATAGTGCAGTAGACATCAATGGACCATCTTTTTTGCAGGATTGAAAAAAAGGAAAAATGACAAGGGAGCATTTTTTTATTTTACATGGTGACAACGACACTGGGGGATTGGGGGTGGGGTGGTGGGTGCTGAGAGGTAGGGTTGTGTAGGTGGGAGAGTTAAAGTGGTGGCAGCAACAGACATGTGACCACACATTGGGAGCAGCATGGTACACCTGTGTGGACTGTGGGGGGTTTGCTTATGAGGTGATGATACTGGGGGACTGGGCACCCCCAATGTCAATGTTATGTTTGTGAGTGGGTGTAGGGTGGTGGGTGCTAAGAGGGAGGGTGGGGTGGTGGGAACAGTTACAGGGGCACCAGCAACAGACATCAATGGATGGTTTTGTGCATTACAGCTGGCGTCTGCAACAATGCAGGTCTCTTTCTGGTTGTTTTACATTCCTCAGCAGGCTGATCCAGACAGATCAGCTTGCTGGGCAGTATGCATCAAAAGAAAGAGCTGACCCATGATTGGGTTGGCTTTTTCTTTTCAAGTACAGGGTGTCTTCGCCCAGCATGCCAAAACTGTGTCATGGTCAGCCTGGCTGATGATTGGTGTGGCACTGATGTGCCCCTTTAAGACTGCTCGACATTGAACGGACAGTGTCACATCCCTCAAAAGGCACTATCATACCAAGATGTTCACTGTGCACACACACACATGGCGAACATAATAATACAATGCACAGAAAATGTCCATGTGCTATACCTAAGACAAGAAAAAGGTAGTTGTCAGTTTAAATTATGTAATGGGTCATGAAACTAAGGTCTATATTCATTCCATCATTAAATGTATTGAGAAGGAAAATAAGTCTGACCCCATAAGCCCACCTTTCAACAGAACACTAGGAGACCCTAAACCCAGCAATATTTCTAAATGTAAGACATGCGAGCACATTTCCACTTCAGACTTTATCAACACCCCCAAAACAAACAATTCAAGATACAAGAGAATTATATCCCAGACAGCTGTTTGTTACATCCACTTCAAGAAGTGACCACATACACGCTCTGTGGGGGAACTGGACAGACAACCCCTTTGAACCCAAAGGAACAGCACAGGCATGACATTAAAATGAAAAGTACTGTAAAACTAGTGGGAGAATATTTCTCGCAATTTGATCACTCCATCTCCGGCCTCTCTGTCCTGGTTCTCAAAGGATACTTCAGAAATACACAAGAAAGGCAGGCTTATGAGGTCAGACTTATTTTTCTTCTCAATACATTTAATGATGGAATGAATATGAAAATTGGTTTCATGAGCCATTACAGAATTTAAACTGACAACTACCTTTTTCTTGTCTCAGGTATAGCACATGGGCATTCCCTGTGCATATTATTAATTTGTATATACATATTAGCCTTCATATTAATTATATATATTTCTGGTGTGCCTTTAAATGTTAACATGGTCCTATTTATGTGTTTGATCATATGTTGTGTCTGCTGGTTTCATAATTTTTGGTTTACACGTAAGTGCTTCTGAGGTCACACACACACACACACACAGTCTGTTGTCCTTATTAAGTTATTGACAATATATAGGCTTTTTGCTGTCACATTCATCCATAGGGAGGATATGATTAATACGCAGTTTGGATTTCAAAGACTGTTCTTTGTCTCTGAACAATATCCAGTTATCCTTCTCTGGTATCAACAGAACTGTCACATCCATGTGTTAAAGTTTTTGTTAACCAGTTCAACACTATATACTTAAACTGTGTACTTGGTAGAGCCTGCCATTTTCTGACAAAGAGCTCTCTCTAGTTCAAAACTGCAATTCTATAAATCTCTTGTTGGTCCAATAAACGGTATCAAATTACCCACATTGTTCATATTTTTATACAAGGACCAATATGGCAGCAAACGATTCTGTACACCATGGGCTCAATCTTCAGAGCCCCAAGAATACTGCAAGTCCCTGGTGCACTGATTGTTTGGCACACAGAGCTTGCAACATTCTCCCAGTCACCCATTGGGAGTTTCAATCAGGAGGGTCGAATGCCGCAAGTTAGAGGTTTTTCCTGGTCTAACTTGCACCACTGGGGAGTCCCTTTTTACAGGGCTTGCACCAAATATTTGGCACAAGCTGCCATAAAGTGTGAAACTGTCACAACTGTGCCCAGTGTACTAAAATCAGGTACAGTTGCATCAAAAGAGTTTGGCACAGGTGCAAGAAGGGGTTAATGCAGGGCTATATGCAAGCCCTGTGTCGAACTTTGAAAATCGAGCCCTACATCTTTACAGTTATAAGCTGTACACCAGGTACTTTTCTGGCACCCAGGATGCAGTGCACATAGCTACATAGAATTTGATGGGGGATGAGGACCACCAGGCCCACCTAGTCTGTTCATTTTACCAACCTGCTGCAAAAATCAAAGACCCAACTTGATCTCTGGCTTTGTTCTCCTATCTGTCACTAGGGTACCCCTATGCTTATGCCACACATTTTTGAATTCTCCTACCAAACTTGCCCCCACCACCTCCCCTGGGAGGCTGTTCCATGCATTCACCACCTTTTCTGTGTAGAAATACATCCTCACAGTACCCCTTAGACATAGATATGAATGCCTTCCAGAAAGTTTTGAAAAAACATTCTGTCGGCAATGCTGGCAAAGTAAAAAAGCTTCACACCAATTACTTGCCCTTAAATAAAAAATAACAATTGTACATGATGCAAAATCTCCCCACACCCAACCTACATCTATTCTATACAAACAAAACATTTAAACCTATCAACTGACATTTATTGTTTTATTTCTTTTTTTTTTTTAAAGGAAAGGTTTATTTATTTTCCAAAATTAGTGAGACATACAAACACATAAACCCAGAATCCCGGGTGCACACTCCAAAAACTGAGTGTGCAAAGACATCTATTGTTTTATTTCTAACTTCTTCACAGGCCTGAAATCCTCAAAGAAACATAGACAATGATGGTGGAAATAGACCAATGGTCACTCTAGGCTGCTTGCAACACCCTGTCATACTCCCAGACCTTTTGTCAATAAGGGGTCTTTGCCTACACTATCCACCCCTTCCTCTGTGTTTTACTACTATTCACCTAGTTAACTACGAAGTCCTTAACTCTGTCTCAACCGTGTTTGAAACCATTAATGGTTTTGCCACCCACCACCTCTGCTGGCGGACTGTTCCATGGTTCAGCCACTCTCTGTAAAATAAAACTTCTCATGTCCCTTCTAAACCTATCCCACCACCACCAATAACAACTTCCATTCATGACCTCATGTTCTAGATTTGTCATTTTTGTTGAATAGTGCCTTGCAGTTCACCTTGTTCATTCCTTTCAGGAACTAAAAGGTCTCTGTCATATCACCCCTGTCTCATCCAGCCCAAGAGGGTACAAGTTCAGTGCCCTAAGCCAATCCTCCTAGGACCTTCTGTACTAGCAGAAAATAATTTTTGTTACCCTATGCTGCACCGTCTCCAGCCTGTTCTTGGCTTTCCTTAGGTGAGCACTCAAGAACTGTGCACAGTACTCTAGGTGTTGTCTCACCAGTGGCTTACAGAGAGATAGTAATACCTCTTTAGATCTGCTGTCAAAACTCCTCCCACTACACCCCAGCATCATCTCTGCCTTAGTCTAGGCCTTGTTACACTGACTAGATAGTTTAAGGGAGCCAGTTATTTATTTATGTCTTTGGTGACCGGGTAAGCAGGCTGATCCAAAGGACCATTTTCAGCCGCGATCCGGGCCATAAGAGTAGCAGACAACAGGCAACAGCAGAGATATAATACAGTGATACAGGATGACAAACACACCTCAATATGAGGTCAATACATTGTGTTAACAGTTCAAAATCAGTACATACAGCAGAAATCAAACACAAGGTTACAGAAATTATAAGAGGAGTTAACATAGTATGAGTAGCGCAGACTAAACATACAGGCACAGAAAGTTTAGAATGTATGAATACAGTAATAACAATAGTACATTGCAGGCCTGAAATCCTCAAAGAAACAGACAATGATGGTGGAAACAGACCAATGGTCACTCTAGGCTGCTTGTAACACCCTATCATACTCCCAGACCTTTTGTCAATACTGGGTCTTTGTCTACACTATTCACCTCTTCCTCTGTGTTTTACTTCTACTCGTCTATGTTAGTTATGATGATGTCCAGGTCTCTTTCCCCCAGAAGTGGTGTCCAGTTTAACCTCTTCCATCCAGTACTCTGTTTTGGGGTTCTTGTTACCTATGTGCATCAGCATCACCATGCACTTTTTTGCACTGAATTTCAGCTGCCAAACCCTGGACCACCTCTCCAGCCTTTGCAGGTCCCTCTGCATCTCCCATACCCCTGCTCACTGTCTGCCCTGCCACAGAGCTTAGTGTCATCTGTTAAGAGACATATCTCACCCTGTATTCCTCTCCTATGTCACTGATGAACATACTGAAAGGACTGAATGAAGGACTAATCCCTGTGGCACCCCACTGGTGATCTCCCTCTCCTTGGATCTGACTCTGTTTACCACTACCCACTGCTCTCTCCCTTCCAAACAACTCCCCACCCATCTATGTCCTTTGCTGCACCCATATCCCCTAGTTCCTTCAGCAAACTTCTTTGTAGCATTGAGTTGAATATCTTGCTGAAGCTGAAGTAGAGAAAGTCCACTGCATGACCCTTAGCCACTGCCTTATTTACCCATTCAAAGAATACTATCACGTTGGTCTGACAAGACCTCCCTGCCATGAACCAATGCTTTTTACTATCCTGGAGCCCCTTTTTTCTCAGGTATTCCACTAGGTCCTCTTTGACTATGTCTCCAACAGTTTATCCACAAGGGAGGAAAGACTGGCAGGTCTGTAGTTACCCAGCTATTGTTTGTCCCTAGCCTTGTGTACCCAAACTACACCCCCCTACCCTCCAGTCTTTTGGATTCACCCCTGTCTGAACAAAGCTACTGAACAGCACAACCAGGGGTTCAGCTAATTCTGATGCCTGTTCCTTGAGCACCCTTGTGTGCATCCTGTCTGGACCCAAGGCCTTATCTAGCTTCAAGTTCTTTTTTTTTTTTTTCTATTTATTTTTTATCCACTCCTGCTGTCCCTTCCAATCACCACTTCTTCCGTCCTGCAAGGAGTGATGATCCCACAACCTCTGCCGACCAGCTTGGTCTGCCCCTAGAGTGCCACGCTGCCACTGGAGGCCCTTTGATGGTCTGGATTACCCCCCGGGTGGGGCGAGGAGAGGATCCCCCTTCCCCCCCCTTTCCCACTGCGGCAGCTGCACATTGGGGTCTATCCCTGGTCGGAGGGTGGTAAGGCCGGCTTCGGAGGACTTCATCCAGGCGACCGGAGGGCATTTTCCTCCAAGTAGTTTCCCCCGTTAACCCTGACCTCTGACATGCCGGCACAGAGAGTCTGCATGCTGACGCACGCTCCTCTCAAGCGCCTAACAATGTCCCCCCTCCCCAGCTCCGGTAGACGGAGCCACCGTACCCTTCGAGAATCAGTGCATCCACTGACCCTCTCAGGATGTCAGGTGCTCCAACGTGCCCCTGGCATCCTACCTCGAGGGAGGAGAGCATCCATTGGGATGTTCCATCCTCCCTCCCCCAGCTGACCCCCGACGACCCGGGTCCATTCCCAAACCCGGGTTGCCTGTGTAGCTTGAGATGTGGCGTCCAGCGCTTCAACCCTCAGTGCCACCGGGGCCGGCCTTAGCTTCAAGTTCAAGTTTATTGTAGGAAAACTCCATTTAGCAAGCTCATTCGCAAGGAGGTCCTTTGACACAGACAGGTAGTCACAGATTGTCAATACAGGGCTGCTAGCCCTTTTGTGACTTGTTCACTATTAAATACATGTGGTGTCATTTCCTGAACCCCCCCCTTCAACAGCCTTTATGCCACTATCTGCCAATGGCCCCCTGTCCTCTCTAGTGAATAATAGGGAAAGTAGTCATTCACAATGACTGCTTTCTGCTCATCCTCCTCTGTCATCCTGCATCCCTCTGTTAGTCAAACAATTCCCTCAACTGTCTTTTTCTCCCTTATATACCAGAAAAACTGTTTTTCCACATCCTTGACCCTCTCCACAACATGCAGTTTGATCTGCCTTTGCATCCCTGACTACCCTCATGGCCTCTATAGTTCTTACTTGGTACTCTCCCCCTTCTTTTTTGGCCACCACTGCCTCCCTGACCTTTTCAGAGAATCATATTGATGTCTTGTACCTGTTTCTATTGGTAGCCTTTCTTATTCATGTCTTTGTTATCTTGAGAATGGCCTCTTTTGTTCTCCCATCTTTCCTCAACTTCTCACTCCAATTAACCTGTTCCAGACTAATTCCTTCATCTGGTTGAAGTCTGCATTTCTGAAAATCCAGAACTTCAACCTTTGAGTGCTTACTGGTACCAAGTGCCACCTCAAACCATATGGCATCATGGTCGCTGGACCCCTGTGATCCCCAACCCCACTCAACCTAATTGGTCTGAGTTGTTGAGCACTGCATCAAGAATGACAGCCTGCTTTGTAGGTTTCTTGACCAGCTGCACCAGCATGTAGTCCCACAATGTATCTATCAGGGCCTGGCTTCTGGTGCTGCTAGCTGCTGGAATATTCCTGTAAATGTCTGGCATGTTGAGATCACCCACTACTACCACCTCCACCTTTATAAACAAGGTCTAGACAGTACTTCCTATTTTTAGCATCATCCCTGGCTGGGGAGGAGAAATGGAAACCAACATAAAGTGAACCAGATTAAACTGTTAATAGTTTTTTAATTTTTTAGTGAATGGGGACTTTGGCCAGGACACTGGGGACATTTCCTACTCTTTTCTAGAATTGCCATGGGATGTTTAATGTCCACCTGAACAACCATCAGAACAGGCAGACAAGATTTCTTTTTAACATCTCATCCCAAGGATGGCACACCCCAACATTACAGCGTACCCTTAGTACTACAGGACACTCCAGTGCCAACATTTATGGTATGGGCCCAATCCTAGTTTTTGACTAGAAACCATGACCTTCTGGTCCAGAGTTGGATGTGCTATGGACTGAGCCATGCTGACACTTCCATCATCATGTTCCAGGTCAAGATGGAGTACATCCAAGGGTGCTGAGGGAGCTGGCAGATGAGCTTGCAGAGCCACTGGTGAACCTGTTCAACAGTTCACTTGAGTCAGGTGCGGTGCCACAGGACTGGAGGATGGCCCATGTGGTACCCATCCATAAGTGGTGTCCTAAGGATGACCCTAAGAACTATAGACAGGTCAGTTTGACTTTGGTCATGTGCAAGCTCATGGAGACTTTACCTAAGGAAAGGTTGGTTAAGTATCTAGAGGAGCAGGGTCTTCATGATGTTAAGTGGCATGGGTTTATGGGAGGGACATTGTCAAACATACCTAATTACATTTTTTGACTGGGTGACCAAAACAGTGGATGAGGGTCAGGCAATGGACATCCTCTACCTAGATTTGAGTAAGGCCTTTGATTCCATGCCCAATGAAAGGCTGATTAGAAAATTAGCAGATCTAGGGACTGGAGAAAAGATGATAAGATGGGTGGAAAATTGTCTGGGAGTAGAACCCAGAAGTTATAGGTGGGGGGAGAATTATCTAACACTAGAGAGGTCATGCATGGGGTTCCACAGGGCTCAGTGTTAGGGCCAGTGTTGTTCAATGTCTTTCATAATGTTGTTGGGGATGGCCTTAAGGACACAATGTGCTTTTTTGTGGATAATACTAAGCACTGCAGGACAGTGGACTCAGCTGAAGGGACACAGGCCCTAAGGGAGGATCTCATTGTGGGAGTGTGGACTCAGCTGAAGCGATACAGGCCCTAAGGGAGGATCTAAAAAAGCTTGAGAGGTGGTCAGGGATTTGGCATCTTGGATACAATGTCAAAAAAATGCAAGGTTATACATCTGTGAGCCAAGAATCCCAGGACGGAGTACTATCTGGGATATGTCCGGTTATCTGTACCAGAAGAGGAAAGGATATGGGTGTGATAATACCTCGTGACCTGAAGCACTCCCTGCAGTGCAGGAGAGTAGCATCTAATACAAACAAGATGTTTGGGTGCATTGCTAGGAGGAACAGCAGTAGGTGAAAGGAGGTCATTCTGCCCTTGTATAGATCATTGGTGAGGCCACATATGGAGCACGAAACACAATTCAGGTGCTCTTACCTTAAAAAAGACATTATCTTGCTGGAGAAGGTACAGAGGAGGGCAACAATGATGACTGCAGGTCATCAAGGGAAAACCTATGAGGAGAGCTTGAGAGATCTGAACATGTACTCACTAGAGGAGAGAGAAGGGAGAGAGGGGATATGATAGAGGCTTTCAAATACTTGAAAGGAATAATAGAGGACATAAGGAGACTCTCTTTAGGCTAAGTGGAAACCATATACAATACAAGGGGGATTGTCTTAAATTGGATGGCAGAAAGTTAAGAAGGGAATTTAGAAGGCAATTCTTCACTGAGAGGGTGGTGGACAGGGGCATAGCTACAAGGGTGCAGGGGGTACAGTGGCACCCTGGCCCACGAGGTTTGAGGGGCCCAAATCATAATTTTGATGTTTATTCAAAACTGGGAAGGGGCCCTGTAACATTGCCTTGCACCCAGGCCCTCTGGGAATTTGCTATGCTACTGGTGGTGGAGAGTTGGAATGCACTGCCAGAAGAGGTGGTCTCATTGACAGTGATGGACAGCTTCAAAAAGGGGTGGGATAGACATAAAGTAAAAGTTATGGGAGTGGTGGATGGAAAGGCTGGGAGGAGTGGGGAAGGGGGCAGGGTCAGTAGCTCAAGCTATGTACCCTGCAATTACGAGCAGACTAGATAGACATAATGGCTTTTTTTGGCTGGCTAATTCATGTGTTCATATGTTTAGTAAGCCATCCAAAGCTACCTGTGTCTCATCACCTCTACCCCCACCCCTCTTCCTCCTGCTGAGCCTCATTTAAACCCCCCACTGCTCATTCTAGCACCAATTTCTCCAGCATTTGCATATTCTGACACAATTGACAGCTGCACTGAGCAACTTATATTGATCCTGTTAGGCATTCTCAGCAATGGATGCTGACTTACAATGACCATGCTCAGTAAGCCACACTAATAGATGGTCATGCAACCCATGTGAATGACCACAGCTAATCACAGCTAAAAGTATCATAAAAAGAAAGAACTGTGATAGAAGTAAGCAACAAAACTTACTGTGCAGGTACAGTATTTTTATTCACTGTGATCAGCCATCAGTTTCTATGAAAAACAAGTAGACAGTGCCACATACTGGCACAAAAAATGGAACAGGGACTAATTTATATTTTTAACACATATGAAACGTACATTTTGTTTCAAATAGTTGAATATCTTACCATCATTTTGCAGGGGACCCATTTTATAAGTGCAATAATAAACTCCAGCGTGTTGGTTGTCATAGGTTAAACACACTTCCCAGGTGCTGAAGCTCTCAGCACAAGCACCTCAGGCCTTACTACCTTCAAATTTTTATGACTCAAATCTAGTACACATCACATGTATAATACTCCAATATACTCCTCTTCTAATGTTATCTCTGTCAATGTGTCAATATGTCTTGTGCTTCCTGTGACGCGGAGCCTTTGAAAATAAGTCCATGACTCAAAGGGTTGTAATTCCTATGCATTTAAATACATAATAAATAAATAAATACTTGGGGTGTGCATTTAACCTATGACAACCAACACCCCATTGTGTCTTCTTGCTTATATTGGACAAGGACTGTAGAAACAATGGGTGGTGTGCTATAAACTGATTTACAGTTATAAACAAGACCTATCTTGCTTGGGGAAATATATGAATTATCAGGCTTGGCAGTGGGTCAAAGAAATGTATGTTTCTCAGTATAAGTGGAGCCAAACTGACTATCCTGAGGGATTAGAAAAACAAGACCCCACCAAACTTTAAAACCTGACTCACTATAATGGCAGATGCAGCAGTTAAGAAGACGATTGTGTACTGTGTCAGGGGTTACATGGGGGGATGTGAAAAGACATAGACTAATTTTAGCAGTCATTTATGGTGCACTGGTAATTCTGATACTCCCAACAGGTTGTGATATGCAAGTATGGAAATAAAAGCCTTTGTCTGGTGCAAGAATCTAACTAACGTGATCACATACGGCCTGGAATTAGTACCACTGACAGTAAACCAAGTATCATTAAAACAATCCTAAACAAGTCGACCTACATTTTTCCATTGATTGCAACCACATTATGAACATGAAGCTATGTGTTATAAGATGGCCCACATCTGCTTCCACTCTGATGTACAATGATTGTGGTAGAGTGACATAATGAACAGTATTACATACATATGACCAAAACTTGCATTTGGGGCATATTGTGTAACTTTTATTGTTCCAGTAAAGAACTTATTATAATACTTGTCATAAAAATAACAAACAAATAAGGGCACGATTATACTTTCTCAAAAAGTAAAGAAATTCTTTGCAAAAATCTTTGTTAATGCATCAGTTAGGGTTACAGCAACAAAAGTTTGGAAATGTGGTGTTAGGGAAGTCATAAAAATATTAAAACTTACAAATAGTGTACTGTCTAGTAAATTTCAGCAGCTGAAAGATTATGTTTATGAAGTCTTATACCAAAATACATAGTTGCTATTTAAGGAGCAGCTAGACATACATTGAAGTATTAGGATGGATGAAAGCTTTATTTACACTAGTTATATCACTAGAAACTACCATGTGTTAAAAAGGCATCAAGTTGATAGGATTACTTAACCATTGTTAACTGGAGTTGTTATGGAAAGACATGTCACAACATGACAGAACTTGTCACTGAGCACCACTTTAAGGACAATAGTAAGGCTGGATGACTTGTACTGTACTAAGGCAGTGCTAATGTTTGCCTTCCAGATACCCCGCTTCAGGCACTGAGCATGGGATGACTTGTGCTGACCAGCGAGAAGGGCTTCTGGCATCCCTCTTAGATGCCTCTTGCCTCAGGGAAGTCACCTCCTTCCGCTGCACAATTGCCTCTCCCCCCGGTGGCCCATGGGGTGGGTGTGTCATGCAGTAAGCAAAAATTGTCCTCTCGGAAGCAGCCTTATGGTGACACTCACTTGCTCAACTGGCGAGTGACACAGAGGCATCACACACCCAGAGTAAGGCCAGCAGTGGAGTTCTGAAGGTAAGGCAGAGCTTACACACACTTCTGATGGCCCTGATAGGCACTCTGCTCAGTCACTCCTCAGATTTACATTCTGGGAAGGGATAAGTGAGGGCTAACTGAGAAATATGTAGCATGAGCTCCCAACGAAAGCAGTGCAAGTGGAAGGTGTTGATTTTTTTTTTTAATTCAAGTTGAAGTAGTTCTTCATGTACAGTACAATAATATTGCTGGCTACAGAATATAATTGTCTGGGGAAAGGAGAGTCATGCAAAGCATACCTCATAGCATAAATATGATTATGCCTGGGAGCAATGGGTGGAGCACTTGGCCTAGGGGTTCAACTATTATGTATGTTAGTTAGTTGGTTAGTTAGTTAGTTAGTTAGTTAGCTAATTAGTTACAGTAGTTAGTTAGTTACAGTAGTTAGTTGTTGTTTTTGGTTTTTGTTTGTTGTTTGTTTTTTGTTCACCTGGAAAGGAGAGCTGGCAACTACTGCCTCTTCTCAGCCTTATCCTGGGGGAGAGTGGGCAGGGGATACAGGTGGGTCCTAGTTTGGACGTTATTGCAGTTTGAAAGACCAGTGTTTTGTAAGTGGATATTAACTGTTTCAAGTAAAATACCCTTTCACTCATACAATTTATGTCTGCAAAACTAGTTGTCACTTGCTTTCTTTTTCTTTCTCTTTTTGGTAGTCACATACTTCCTCCCTCTTTATTTTGGTAGTCTTTATCATTTCTGGAAGCCAAATATTTTCAAAATCCAGTTAACTGAAGTGTTACTTGGCTTCAAATTCCTAGAGTTTTTCAGCACTAGTGGCTTATTTTTTTCATAGTGCCAAAGTTCATAACATTTACTTTCCATTATTCAGTTTTCAATCATCCTACTTGCAAAAAATTTAAGAAAAAAACAATAGGCTGATTGTTGAAACCCAACAACTGTGTTGCCCAATAATATAAATTGTTACTCAATGTAGATTAATGGCCAAGATGGCTACTGCAGTAAATTTAGCCTCAATTAGATAATCACATGACTATTTATGTCTCCTACATCAGGTACAACTGTGTCTTAAACTCCCATGCATTACATTACTTTACACAAGATATTACCACTGAAATAGGGTTAATATTGTCTCTTTAGGAGTCCTAGTATTTGTTTACCCATTCATTCCCCCCTTTTTGTACCCTCAATGTTTCCTTCTCCCCATAAAAGGTCACCCAGAAATATCATTAGGAAAAGTATCATTGCATCAATATAGGTAAATAGAAAGAAAACAGAGAAAAAAAACACAAAAATGTAAAAACCCAGGCTTGCTCTTCATGGGTTATTTTTTATTATTCTTTTGAAGAGCAGTCCCAAGTTATGTCCCGTACTCTTTCACTTAAACCTGATTCCTATGGTATTGAAGGATTTTCCTGAATTGTTCTAGATCCATTTCAATTAATTCCACAGTTTCTAGCAAGTCAGTATCAGATTCAGAAGACATTTTAGCCCTATCTCTTTCACCTTCTTTAATCAAGTAGGATCAGAAAAAAGTTGTTTGGCACTGTAACTTGTATTAGCAACAGAAAACCTTCATTGTTCACAAAGAAGAATGCTGCTGGCAGCAGATCAGTGGATAAAATTTCCATTATTATTTGTATAAACTTTTTGGCCTGGAGCCTGTTGTGTTTATATTTCTGCCCAGTTTCCAAACACTCAATTAGTGATTGTTGACTTGTTTTGTTTTTGAGTGCACCAGATGGCTGGTTCCAACTTTTGGCACCACTGTGGCTGGAGATGGATGGGTATCATTTGTTCCCATAGACACCATAAGGCATCGGAACCATCCATTACTGGATCCGACCCAAAATGGCCACTGGGAGAAAATGAGTTATGGCCTCTAAGAGGTGTGAGAATCAATGGGCTAAAGAACCTATGAATGGAGGATGAGTGGGTTGTTCTGCTTCTTAAACTATTATGACTACCTTTCTCCTCTTCCTCCTCACTACTCTCAACATTCTCCTTTTCCAGTCCATCATTATTATCATCATCATCATCATTCTCATCACTGCCTGTTAATGATGCTGATACAGTGGCACCTCATCTCCTACTGAAACAACTTAAGCAAATGCCTTGCTATGGTAAATGTTCCTGTTGGCCTTCACACCCCAGCTAAGCATTTCCTAGCATAAAAGGCACATTACTGTACAGTGGTGCCCAGTGCCCAGCTTCCATCATGACTACAGATATCCTGATGTTAGTGTCACAAGGTTCTCAGTCATAATTAAGCGTAATTAGGGAAATACAAACAGCATTTCCTTAGAATCACTAAGTATTCGTATACTGGATCCCAAATACTCAGCAAGTACTTTGTATTTTGGGGAATTAAAGAAAATAATGCACATTTTTAGCCCTTCACATTCAGGCAGGGCTGGTCCCTGGGCCACTCCACCCCACCTCTATCATTTTCTACCCTCCACCCCTAAACAATTTTCTTTTTTTTAAAGAAAAAGTCATCTCCTGGCTGGCACTGTTCTAGTGGCCAACAGCATGACTTTAAGCAAGTCCACAAACAAAGAGTGTACTTGAACCTGCTTAGAGAGGCTCAGTAATGCACAGACATAAGAAAGCAAAATAGCTTGATAACAAAGTACATTTAATCTGGTCATCCAGTTCAAGGACTACAATGCTGTGCAATACTGTTCATGATAAACAATTTGCTGAGATATTTTTCCCAGAGCCTTCCTCTACTGCTCTTGCCCTGGTGCTCCGGTCTCCTCACCTTCCTTGGGGGTGTGGCTAGTGGAATACTAATGACCACCTTTTCTCTGACTCAGAATGATGACATCATTACTGGGTGCAAAGGTGCTGTACATTAAAATGTGCTATAAGTGAATATAAATGCATTAATTTACATACAGTTCATATTTTAGGCAGCTATTAAAAAAGTCTTATCAAAATGGTTGAACTATTGGCAAATAACCATACATAGTTCTGAGGGCTGAAAAACTATGGCATCAAAACAAAACATATGTCAATTTATATGTGAATTACGGTGGCTGTTCCAGTTACCCACAGATCTGCCTTTCTTACATTATAAAGGTACCCACAGGTAAATGGACCATGTAAGCTACAAAAATGGTACTGGGGCTACACCAGAAGTCATATGAGGAGAGGCTGAAAGACCACAATATGTATTCTCTAGATATTAGGAGAGAAAGGGGGGACATGATAGAGACATTCAAATACCTTAAAGGGGTAAATAAGGTACAAAGGCGTAGCATCTTTCAGAAAAGGGGATTGACAAGAACTAGGGGACATGATATGAAGTTGGAGGGAGGTAGAATCAGGGGTAATTGGTGGAAGCACTTCTTTCAGAAAGGGTGGTGGATGCTTGGAATTGCCTTCCAGCAGGGGTGGTGGGGGGCAAAAACAGTGGAGGAATTCAAAAATGTGTGGGACAGACACACATGAATGCTAGAAACAGCAAAGGGTGAGAAAGCAGTGGATCAGCTACAGTCTGCAGTGAAAGTAAAAGGTAGGAAAAATAGGCAGACTGGATGGGCCAGGCAGTCCTTGTCTGCTGACAAATTCTATGTATCTACAGTGGTGTCCCCCAGGATGAAACCCACTTTTAAAGCACTCTGCAGTATGCTGCAGCAGACCTACTGAATAAAGCAATGTAATTTCAATGGCAATTATGTCCCTTTTGTCATGCAGGAAACTGTGGCATTTAGATCATCCTGGCAGTGTCACATTTTCCTGAATGACAAAAGGGACTAATTGCCATTGAAATTACATTTCTTTATTCAGTTAGTTTGCTGCAGCATTCTGCAGAGTGCTGCACAATGCTGCAGAATTGGGTTTCATCCTGGTGAACACCACTGTATGTATCTATGTTTATAAGCCCTTATTAAAAGAAAGTCAATTGAATGGTGCATATTTGCCACATATTTAAACAACATCAATTATGTGTGTATTTCACAAAAGGACAGCAGCATTTTGACCTATTCAAAAATAATAAAAAGAGTACATTACTATAAAAGATAGAAACACTCTGTAGCCCTACACCATATCAGGTCCAGTAGGATCTAGAGAAAGACAAAGTTATTGATACACAAAAATCTGCAAAAGAACAAAAAACAATAATAGTTTCCTTTATGAAGATTAAACAGTTTTATGAAGATCAAACAGAGAAGTGGACATCCAGGAAAGGAACAGCAGCGAGTAAAAAGGCGGCTGCTGTCTTCGGGGAAGGGAAGTAGCTGCAACACAAAGTGCTTTCATTTTTACCTGTTTAAATTGGTGTTTGTTCTCAGTTCTGGGTGGCTGTTTGTATTGACAGGGAATTTTTCTTTGGTTGCCTGATTGTTTTTTATGGGAGCAAGGGGCAGTAACATAACTCTGCCCCCTCTGAGGAGACAAAGGGAATTTCCCTACTTTAATTAGCCAAAAGGGATTTTTCCTAATTTAAATAGCGGAGGAGGTAAAGTGAATTTCCCTACTTTAATCAGTCAAAAGGGATTTTGCATAATTTAAATAGCCTGCCAAACAGAAGAGCTTTAAGGAGCTCAGCAGCCTTACAGGAGTCAGATGTGGACGTCCAGGGAAGGAACAGCGGCTAGTGAAGAGGGGCTGCTATCTTTGGGGAAGGGAAATGACTGCAACACAAAGTGCTTTCATTTTTATCTGTTTGCATTGGTGTTTGTTCTAGGTTCTGGGGGTCTGTGTGTACAGACAGGGAATTTTACTTTGGTTGCCTAATTGTTTTTTGTGGGAGCAGGTTGTAGCAACTCAACTCCTACACACCCACCCTCAACCCACCCCCCTGTGCTTACCCTACCTTTATAGGTACCTGAGTAATACAACTTCCTGCATTTTCTTAAGGTGGTACCTGAGTCATACAACTTCCTGCATTTTCTTGAGGGGGAAACAGCCCACCCCTCTACATAACAGTACTTAACCCAGCTACTCCACACTTATTAGGGAGGGACCACATTGCAGTAGGTGGATAGTACAGCCAGGTGCAGACACTAGTTGATCTCAGGTAGATACAGTAACAAAAGAAAAAAAACTACAAAAAAAATGAAATAGAAACAGGTGATGTAATTGTGTTAGGTTAGAGTAAGGGACTCATCTGTACTATATAAAGCACTGAAGTGTAGGGGGATTCAGCACAGAAATTAAGAGTTCTGACATGGGGACTAGAAGGATAACAATGTGGCACACCAGCAGAGGTTAAAACAGGGGGAGATTACAGCTGCAGGAGAGGGGTTGGTGGCAGGGGAAACGGGACTAGTTCTGGGGGCAGGAGGACTGCAGACAATCCAGGATGGGAAGAATAGTGGGTTGCAATGGATGTGGGGCAGCTATCTGGATGGACACATAATGGAAGCTAGGGGTGTTCAATTTATCACAGGCTGAGAAGTCTGGAAGCAGAAGTACAGTGGCTAGGAAGGGAGTTAGTGAGAATTGGGGGAAGGAGAGGGGTGACTGGTACAGGATGGCCACCACCTCGGGGAATCGGGAGCACAGAACCAGTGGAAACAGAGAGGATATGAAACAGGGTAAACTATTACAGAAGCAGCAATGGGGAATCTAGGGATATCTCAAGGGGAGAAGCGAAGAGTAGAAGTGCTGGGTCCAGTAATAGGTTTGCTTTGATGGTCTCAATGGTGGATGATGAGGGAGGGGCTCTCCGAGTGGGAGCAGGAGGAAGAGAGGGTAGTGTAAGCCCAGGGAGCAACACTCAGACAGACAATGGGGACAGGAGTAGGGGGAGCAGGGGAAAGGGAAAAGGGCACTGTAAAAGGGAAGACAAGGAGGATAAGGCAGAGGAGAGAGAAGGGAAATGGGGCCTGGTGAGTTCAGAAAGGAGGATGAAGAGGGAGGGGCATTGGGGTGGGGGAAAGTCAGATGAGGGAGCAATAGGGGAGGGGGCAGGACTTGAGTAGAGGCTGGGAGCAAAGCAGAGGGGACAAACTGGCTGGTAGGAGTGGGGGGCATAGCAGAGGGGGCAGATCAAGCCACAAATATGCAGAACAGGGTGGGTTCTGAAAGCAAGTTCAAGGAAGGTAGAATGGTGCAGGGGCATAAAGGTGGGAGGGGGTGGAGCCTTAGTGCTGGGTGACTCAGTCCTGAAAGGATTCAGATGGGGAAGCAAAGGGGAGCGGCATAGTTGAATGTGGGTGGAATCAGTACCTGGACTGACAGTGGATAGGGCAGGACAGTCTATTTTCAAATGTGCAAGATGAGGAAGGGAGAAACCGCATGTAGTGGTGCACTTGGGAACAAATGATTTGGTGGGTAGCATGGTCAGGTTGGTAAGGAAGAGGTTCAAGGAACTGGGGAAGTTGTGTGTGGAGGCAGGGAGATCAGTGGCCTTCTAGGAAGTGCTTCCAGTACCCAGGGCAAGCACAAAGAGGAAAGTAAGAATAGAAGAGTTCAATACTTGTCTGGGAGAGTGGTGTTGAGCCAAAAGGTATGGGCTAGTGGGAGGCTGGGGTAACATCTGGGACAACAGTGACCTGTTCACACAGGACAAGTTACTTTTGAGTAAATGGGGCAGGGGGTATTAAAGCAGAGGCTGGGGGAATACATAGCAACTATGGTGAAATTAAACTAGGTGTGGGGGGAGGTAAGTGTGCAGCAGGAATGCAGAGCCTCCAGAGAGGGAAGCCGAACGAGCTTACTCCCCAAGCCAACAAGGATGGTACCAGGGAGGGATCACAGGGGGGGCATTAAGAATGGAGAGAAACAGGTTAAGGAAGGGAAGGGAACAAGTTGTAGGGTCATCTCTCTGAATGCAAGAAGCATGGGGGAACAAAGCAGCTGAGTTACAGGCTCTCTTTGCAGTGGGGGTGGTGGACATTGCAACCATCACAGAGACTTGGGCCACCCAATACCAGGATTGGGATCTGATGATCCCAGGGCATAGGATGTACAGAAAGGATAGGGACAAGGGGAATGGGGTGGGGTGGTGATTTACATAAGGGTGGGGATAAGGTGTGTAAGGGAAGAGGTGGAGGAGGGTAGGACTGAGGCATTATGGATGCAGTTCCTGGATTCAAAAAGTAGGACACATAGGATGGGAGTGGTGTACAGGCCACCAACTCAGGCTGAGGGCTTGGACAGGGAATTAGCAGAGCATATCAGGAGAGTCTGTGGGAAGGGGAACACAGTGATCATGGGGGACTTCAATGTAACAGGAGTGGATTGGAACACCCCAGCCACCTCAAGTGCAAGGGAACAGGTCCTACTGGATGTATTCCAGGACAGCTTCCTGGCACAGATGGTAAATGAGCCAACTGTTGGTAAAAATTCTAGACCTAGTACTGTCTAACAGGGAGGCTGTAAGGGAGTTGGGGGTGGAAGACCCACTGGCTGGGAGTGACCATAACTCAGTGTGGTTCACGCTCAACATGGGCAAGGATACTGTAGGTACAAGAACCAGGTTGGTTGACTTCAGAAAGGCTGACTTTGTTAAGATGGAGGAAATTTTGGAGAGGCACCTGGCAGGAATTCATCCACACTTGGATGAATGCCAAAATTGGGAAATCATCAAGCTGGGGCTGGTGGAGGTTACTGGGTCATGTACCAAGACACAGAGCAAGAAGGGTAGGGCCAAGAAACCAAGCTGGTTGAATCGGGAGGTCTTGGAAGGGGTGAGGGCAAAAAAAGCAGCTTTTAGAAAGTTCAGGAAATCTGGGAGGGGGGAGGATAGGGAAGTATATGTGAAGAAGTCCAAAGAGGTAACCAGACTAGTTAGGGCAGCCAAGGCTTCCAGAGAGCTGAGGCTGGCAAAGGCCTTCAAGGATGGGGAAAAGGACTTCTTCAGGTACATAAGAGACAGAAGAAGCTGCAAGGACCAGATAGTGAGGATTAGAAAGGATGGGGGGTGGGTGGAGAAAGGGGTGGAGCAGGCATATGAGCATATGAACATACAAATATGCCAGCAGAAACAGACCACCCGGTCTATCTAAGTCTGCTCAAGTGTGCAGCCAACACCCTAGTTTGCAGCTGACCCGCCCTCCCCTTTGTCATCCCACTGCCACCCCACCTCCCCCACCCTCACTCTCCCCTGTTCCCTGTCCCATGCCCCACAGATTTACATGATACCACCCATTCTGGTAGGGCATTCCATTTTACTACCACCCTCTCTGTGAAATAGTGTCTCCTCATTTCCTTCCTAAATCTTCCCCCATCTATTTTTAGCCCATGCCCCCTGGTGACCCTCCCCCTCCTTAACTAAAAGACCCCATCTGCCCCATCCTTATTGATTCCCCTCAGATACTTGAATGTCTCTATCGTGTCCCTGTCCCTTCTGTCCTCCAGGGTGTACATATTCAGGTCTCCCAGCCTGCTGTCATAGTCTCTCCCCCCCTCCATTCCACATGTCATCTTTGTTGCCCTCCTCTGCACCCCCTCCAGTAGCTTGATATCATGCTTTAGGTATGGCCTCCAAAACTGCACACAATACTCTAAATGTGGCCTTACCAGTGACCTGTAGAAGGGCAAGATCACCCCTCTTTGTCTGGATGAAAAACCCCTCACTATGTACCCCAGCATTTTGTTTGCTTTTTGCAGCTGCTCTCCTGCACTGGGCAGTGTTGTTCATGGTCCTTGTTATCATTACCTCAGGTCCTTCTCCTCCTCAGTGATCCCCAGCTTAACCACCCCTGCCAAAATTCTCTCCTTGGGTTCTTCACCCCAAAGTGCATAACCTTACCCTTCTTTGCATTGAACCCCACCTGCCACCTCTCTGACCACTCCTCTAGCTTGCATAGGTCCCTCTGCAGCTGCTTCCATCCCTCCTCTCCATCCACCACTGCTCCGATTTTGGTGTCATCAGCGAACAGACTTACCTTGCTCACCACCCTGTGTGCAATGTCTAATATGAAGAGTCCAAACAATACTGGTCCCAACACAGAGCCCTGTGGCACCCCACTCATCACCAGCCTTGGAGTTGAGAGCTCCCCACTCACCACCACCCGTTGCAGCCTGCCACTTAGCCAGCTTGTAATCCAGTTCATCATTTTTGCCCCTACCCCTAGCTTGGCAGAAGACACCAGGAGAAAGGACTGCTGTGTGACTGGACTTCTCTGCTGGGACCAAAGAAGAAGAACTTTTGTACTTGGACCTTTAATTTAGGGTAAAAAAAACGGACAAACAAAACAAAAAAAAGTGTGTGTTTGTCTGGGTTAACTGAACTGAATGGGTATCTGAACAATTATCTAGGTGTAAATCTCAGGTGATTGAAAGGACTTAATAGCTGCGAGGTTTAAATTACTTGTAGAAAGATCTAGTAAGTAGGGGGAGTGCCTTAGCTAGAAGGAAGCTACATTTAAAGACTGCCTTAGAAAGATTCTGCTAATAGCTTGGCAGAAGACACCAGGAGAAAGGACTGCTGTGTGACTGGACTTCTCTGCTGGGACTAAAGAAGAAGAACTTTTGTACTTGGACCTTTAATTTAGGGTAAAAAAAACTGACAAACAAAACAAAAAAAAAGTGTGTTTGTCTGGGTTAACTGAACTGCATGGGTATCTGAACAGTTATCTAGGTGTAAATCTCAGGTGATCGAAAGGACTTAATAGCTGTGAGGTTTAAATTACTTGTAGAAAGATCTAGTAAGTAGGGGGAGTGGCTTAGCTAAAAGGAAGCTACATTTAAAGACTGCCTTAGAAAGATTCTGCTAATAGCTTGGCAGAAGACACCAGGAGAAAGGATTGCTGTGTGACTGGACTTCTTTGCTAGGACTAAAGAAGAAGAAGAACTTTTGTACTTGGACCTTTAATTTAGGGTAAAGAAAAACGGACAAACAAAACAAAAAAAAAAGTGTGTGTTTTTCTGGGTTAACTGAACTGAATGGGTATCTGAACAGTTATCTAGGTGTAAATCTCAGGTGATTGAAAGGACTTAATAGCTGTGAGGTTTAAATTACTTGTAGAAAGATCTAGTAAGTAGGGGGAGTGGCTTAGCTAGAAGGAAGCTACATTTAAAGACTGCCTTAGAAAGATTCTGCTAACAGCTTGGCAGAAGACACCAGGAGAAAGGACTGCTGTGTGACTGAACTTCTCTGCTGGGACTAAAGAAGAAGAAGAACTTTTGTACTCAGACTTTTAATTTAGGGTAAAAAAAAACTGACAAAAAAAAGTGCGTGTTTGTCTGGGTTAACTGAACTGAATGGGTATCTGAACAGTTATCTAGGTGTAAATCTCAGGTGATTGAAAGGACTTAATAGCTGCGAGGTTTAAATTACTTGTAGAAAGATCTAGTAAGTAGGGGGAGTGGCTTAGCTAGAAGGAAGCTACATTTAAAGACTACCTTAGAAAGATTCTGCTAATAGCTTGGCAGAAGATTCCAGGAGAAAGGACTGCTGTGACTGAACTTCTCTACTGGGACTATATTGCCCTCCTTCCTTCCCCTCCCCTGCAAAGCTAGTTCTATTTTTATAGGCACAGGATTTGACTGACAACAGGAACTTCCTGTTTGGGAGCAGGAAGTGAGTGATCACAGAACCACCAAAGACCCACCATCCTAGAAGGGCAAGAGTAGCTCTCCGGCCCCATCTAGCTGCTGGAGGTCTGTCTCTGAGCAGGTAAGTGGTCTACTGAGAAATATAGGATATTTTTGTCTCAGAACAGGACAATCAGGAGCTTAAAGGGCACACAGGCAGAAAGTAAGGAGAGGGAGGAAAAAAAAACAGAGGAAAGAGTAAGGATTGCAAACAGTTAAGGGGCCAGAAATAAGACATGATTGGAGTGGTGCAGTGCAGTGGCTGTGGAGCAGCAGTCTTCCGGGAGACATTCTGGAGGATGCGGTGTTGTCCCATCTGCAGACACCTCTCTGGGCTGAGGGAGGAGGTTGCTCATCTCCAGGCTGAGTTGGCCAGGATTTGTGGGACCTCCTCTTCCATCCAGGGACCACCAGTGCCACTGCCGTTGCCTCAGAGGTTGCCAAGAAAGAGGAGCGGTTGGACCACAGTGGGCTCAGGGAAGGTGAGGGTGGTGGAACAGAGGCAGCATCCCTCCAGTTGTACCTCTCCACAATTCCTATGCCATTCTGGCAAAGTGTGGTTCCTCTATGGAGGCACCCGCAGTGGAGACCAAGGAGGATGCTGGGAACCTCCACAAAGAAGACCCACAGGAGGGTGGTAGGGACCCTGCAGGGGATGAAAACAACTCCTGGTGGGGGACTCCATTGTTAGGAAGGTAGAACTGGGGGAGGAAGGGGAGAGGGAGGTAAGGTGCCTGCCTGGCGCCATGGCTTGGAGGGACAGGGAGCGAATCCTCAGGATTGCCGGAGCAGCTGCACAGGGGAGGGAGCTGGATGTCACTGTCCACCTAGGGACAAATGACATGGCTAAGAAAGGGATTAGAGAAGTGCAAGAAGAGTTTGTGGAATTGGGGAGGGGCCTTAGTCAAGTAGCACGCACGGTAACCTTCTCGGAGGTGCTGCCCATCTATGGCATAGGAGAGGCTAAGGTGTTCTGCACCATGGGATTCAATCAGTGGTTGAAAAACTGGTGTGGAGCTCAGGGATTTGGCTTCATTGGGGACTGGGGGTCCACCTGGAGTGATGCAAGCCTATACTGGCATGATGGGCTGCATCTGTCCGGGAGGGAACCAGGATCCTAGGTGACAGGTTTAAATGCTTCATTGGCAAGCTTTTAAACTAGCTAAGGGGGGAGGCACTGAAAAGGAGCAGGGAAATCCTAGCCCCCCCCAAATAATCACGGTAGTAAGTGCGGCAAACACCAACATAGAGGTGTCGATAGGAAGAAGGGCAGGGGTAAATGGAGAAAGTGACAAAGGCAAGAAGGACAGGGATGGGGCAAAAGGAGTAAGGCCATCAGGAAATGGAGGGTAATGAGTACCAATGCCGGTAGTCTGGGCAACAAGCTCCCTGAGCTGGTGGCCTTGATGGAAGAGGGATGCCTGGATATTGTAGCAGTCACAGAAACATGGTACACAGAGAACCATGACTGGGATGTTAACATACCAGGGTACATAACCTACAGGAGAGACAGGCAGGGAGAAGAGGGGGAGGTATAGCTCTCTATGTAAAGGAAGGGATAAAAGCAACTGAACAAAAGAGTAAACAGGAGGAGAGGAGGCACTGTGGGTCACCTTGGAGACTGGAAAGAAGCACAATCCACACAGGGGTTGTGTACAGACCCCCATGTCAGGGGAGGAATGGACAAGGATATGATAGAAGGCATTCTTAGAATGGCAGAGAAAGGGAGATACTGTTGATGGGAGACCTGAATATGCCAGATGTTAACTGGAGCACATTGCTGCAGTCACATCCAAGAGCAGGGCCATTCTTGATGCCCTACAGGTGGCAGGCCTTAGACAACTAGTTTTGGAACCCACTCGTGAGGGAGCAATCTTAGACCTCGTACTCTCAAATGGGGGCAGTGAGAGGATTTCGGATCTAGAAGTGGGTTGCCATCTGGGGACAAGTGACCATCAAACAGTGTGGTTCACATTAAACTCAGCTGCAGAGTCAAGCCATACAAAAGTGAGGGTACTGGAATTTAGGAGGGCTGACTTTGGCAAGATGGGAGAGTGCCTCAGAAAAGCTCTAGCAAACAGGCTAGAAGAAGGTGTGGAGCAACAATGGGAATCATCAAAACTGCCATCACAGAGGCAACAAGCCTTTGAGTGAAGCAAATAAACAAATCAAAATGAAAGAAAAGCCACTATGGTTCTCAAAAGAGGTGGCTGTGAAGGCAGAAAGAAAAGATAGCATTCCATGAAGTATAAGGAAACACAGAAGGAGCAGGAGAGAGAGCTGTACCAGTTAAGGCAGAAGGAAGCAGGAGGAAGTCAGATTAGCAAAGGCCCAAACTGAGGAAAAGATAGCCAACTCAGTTAAGAAGGGATAAAACCTTTATAGGTACATCAGAGAGCGTAGAAAGACAAGGGAGGATAGTGAGGCTGAATAGAATGAACAGTGGGTGGGCAGAGGAGGACAGTGAAAAAGCAGGGATACTGAATGAATATTTCTGCTCAGTATTCACAAAAGAGGAGGAAGTTCTAATCCAATTAACAGAAGCACTCTTGATAGGGGGTCGATCCCAGTCCTTTCACAGAAGAAAGGGTTCTGCAAGAACTCCTAAAACTGAAGGTGGACAAAGCAATGGGTCCTGATGGAATTCACCCCAGAATTCTAAAAGAATTAAGGAGGAACTAGTGAAACCACTGGCTACTCTTTTAATAAATCATGGGAGGATGGTGTGGTACCCGAGGACTGGAGGAAGGGATGTGATTCCCCTTCACAAAAGTGGGACCAAGACAGAGGCAGGAAACTACAGACCTGTCAGTCTGACCTCTGTGGTAGGGAAAGTGATGGAATCACTTCTGAAGGAAAGAATAGTTGAGTACCTAGAGGCCAGTGGAGCACAGAACCCAAGGCAGCATGGGTTCACAGCAGGAAGGTCATGTCAGATGAATCTAATAGATTTCTTTGACTGGGTGACCAAAGTAGTAGACCAGGGAGGGACTGTGGACATGGCCTACCTAGACTTTAGAAAGGCATTTGACACAGTCCCACACAAAAGATTAATAGTCAAATTAACCAGCCTGGGAATGGGTCCCAGGGTGGTTGCCTGGGTAAAACATTGGCTGCACAACAGGACACAGAAGGTAATTGTAAATGGAGTCCACTCTGAAAAAGATGGGTTACTAGTGGGGTACCGCAGGGTTCAGTATTGGGTCCAGTCCTTTTAATGTCTTCATCAGTGATATTGCAGAGGGACTGGAAGAAAAATATGTCTTTTGCAGATGACACAAAGATCTGCAACAGGGTTGATACACAACAGGCGTGGAAAGGATGAAAGGGACCTGGCAAGGTTGGAGGAATGGTCAGAAGTATGGCAGCTAGGATTCAATGCAAAGAAGTGCAAAATAATGCACCTGGGAAACAAGAACCCAGGGGAAGAATACACAATGGGTGGGGAGGTAGTAACAACAACAAAAAAGGAAAGGGACCTGGGGGTAATCATATCAGATGACCTTAAGGTTAGCAAGCAATGTGAGAATGCAACAGGAAGGGCTGGGGGTATACTGGGATGTATAGGGAGAGGCATTAGCAGCAGAAAACAAGAAGCTGTTATCCCTCTGTACAGACAGTTGGTGAGACCCCATCTGGAATACTGTGTCCAGTTCTGGAGACCCCATCTCTGCAAGGACATAGACAGGATAGAGGTAATCCAGAGGAGGGCAACTAAAATGGTACAGGGTCTGCAAGAGAAGCCGTATGAGGAGAAACTAAAGGAGCTTAATATGTATACCCTTGAGGAAAGAAGGGAGAGGGGGGACATGTAGAAACTTTTAAGTACCTCAATGGAATCAATAAAGTCCAAGAAGGTAGCATCTTTCAGAAAAAGAGACTTGCAAGAACAAGGGACACAATTTAAAGATAGAAGGAGGGTGGTTCAGGGCAATGTGAGGAAGTATTATTTCACAGAGAGGGTAGTGGATGCATGGAACAGCCTTCCTGAGGAGGTTGTGGGGTCTAAAACTGTGGGAGAATTCAAGAATGCATGGGACAGACATAAGGCAATTCTTGTGGGGGGTAGGAAGAAATAGGCTGTTGGTTAACTAGGATCTGCGGCCTATCCTGTTGGTAGGGAAATGGGCAGACTAGATGGGCCAAGCGGTCCTTATCTGCTGTCAAAGTCTATGTTTCTATGTTTCTATGTTGCAGTTAGCTTCTCCCCAAGCTGCCCATGAGGCATCGAATCGAAGGCCTTGCTGAAGTCCAAGTAAAGAACATCCACTGCATGACCCTTATCCAGCTCACCTGTCACCCAGTCATAATATTGTATGAGGTTGGTTTGACATGACTTCCCTGAAACAAACCCATGCTGCCTCACATCCTGGAGGCCATTGTCCTCCAGGTACGACACCAGTCATTCCTTTAGTATCATTTCCATGAGTTTGCACACTATGGAGGTGAGACTTACCGGACAATAATTACCCGGTTCATCACTTGGTCCGCTCTTGTGTAATGGTACTACATGTGCCATCCTCCAGTACCGTGGCACACATCCCGACTCCAGTGAGGTGCGTACAGATCTGCCAGCAGCTCTGCCAACACCTCTGCCATCTTCCTCAGTACCCTGGGGTGGATACCATCCAGCCCTGGTGCCTCGTCTACCTTCAGTGCTCTCAGTCCCTCTAGGACTCTACTTGCCTCAATTCTTCCATCTGTTGCCTCCTGTCCCCCTGTCCCCACTCTCCCAGCCCATGCTGGTAGTGGTCCTCCCCTTTCTTCCATGAACACTGAGCAAAAGTATTCATTCAGTGCTTCTGCCTGCTCCTCCCCCTTTTCCATCAACTCCTCACCCCTTTTTATCCTCACTATTGCCTCCTTGCACTTCCTTTTCTCCCTGATGTATCTGAAAAAGTCCCCCCCCCCCCATTAATTCCCTGTGCTAATCTCAGCTCCCTCTGGGCCTTGGCTTCTCTCACTTTTCTAGTCAGCTCCCTGGACCATCTTGCATATTCTGCCCTGTCTACTTCCTTCCCTGTCCTCCTAAACCTCTGGTGCACCACTCTTTTTGCCCTCACCACCTCCACAACCTCGCTGTTTAACCAGCATGGTTTTCTTGCTCTGCTCCTCTTACTCTGTGCCTTGGTGCAGGCTTCTGTTGCCTCTGTAACCTCCCCGTTTAATAATATCTCATTTCGGCTCCACATCCATCTCCTGCCTTATGCCTTCCAGTTTCCCTTTCAGTACTTCCTGCATCCTCCCAAAGTCCACCCCCCCTGAAGTTTACCACCAGAGTAACCAATTTTTCTGGCTCCCTGCACATCATGATATTAAACCACACCGTTTGGTGATCGCTGTCAGCTAGTGGGTCCTCTACCTTTATTTCCCTCACTGCCTCCCCAATCAACAATACCAGATCTAAAGTGTTCTTTAGCCTAGTAGGTACATTAACCAACTGTGTCAGGAGACCCTCCTGGATCGTGTACAGGAGCACTTGTTCCCTAGCTCTGGAGGTGACCGGAATGCTCCAGTCAACCCCCGGCAAGTTGAAATCCCCCAAAATGACCACCTTCCCTTTTCAACATACCTTTTTGATTTGTCCTGCAACTCCCTGTCAAGCTCCTCAGATTGGACGGCAGCCTGTATACCACCCCAAACCTCACTTTCCTACCCCTTGAGTCTAGGAGCTGCAGCCAGATTGCCTCTGTTCTCCTTTCTTCTCCCTCACCCCTTATGCATTTGATCCCATCCCTCACATAGACTGCCACCCCACACCCTTCCCCTCCTTACGGTCCTTCCTGTATAATTTGTATCCTGCGATTGCCAGATCCCAGTCCTGGTGCTCATTTGCCCACGTTTCTGAGACAGCTGCAATATCCACCATCCACACTGCTCAGAGTGCCTGTAGCGCAGCGGATTTGTTTCCTAGGCTTCTTGCATTCAATGAGACCACCCTCCATAATGCCCCCTTCCCTTCACTAGTCTCCATCTCCTCCCTTCTTCTCCCTCCTTTTGTGGTCACCCCGAGTCCTTCCCTGCTAGTCTGGGGGGTAGGCTGTGACTCCACTCTATCGGATACCCGCCTACCTGCTGTCCACTTGCCACCCCGCCATCTAGTTTAAATCCAGCCTTGTTGCAATATACCTCCCAGATCTTGCTTTAATACCTCCTTCCCTTCCCCACTCAGGTACAGCATATCCCTTGCAAACAGGTTGTTATTATCCCAGGTACTGCCCCAGCCACCCACAACCCCATACCCCTTAGTTCGACACCATTCTACCAACCATGTGTTCAACTCTTTAATCTTCTCCTTTCTCACTGTGCTTGCGCAGGGTACTGGGAACACTTCAGAGAAGGCCACAGACTCCCTAGTATCCTCGCACAACCTTCCCACATCCTCAGTCCTCTACCTTGTTACCTCCACCATTTCCCCAGCTATGTCATTTGTCCCCACATGTACCACAATGTGTGGTTTCCTCCTACCCCTCTTTACGCACCTTAGGATTGCCTGTCCTGCCATGTCTGAATTTAATCCTGGTATGGACTCCACCCATATCTGACTGTGCCTTTCCCCCCTTGCTGCCCCATCTGATCCCCTCGAGTATGGAGTCCCCAACACCAGTACACACCCCTCCTCTTTCCTTGTGCCCGTCACCACCCCCCCCACCCAGGTTCTCATTTTTGGAGCCACTCAAGACTGTGTTTTTACCATGTGCCCTAGTGTCTACCCCCCTGTTCCTCCCAATTAAGAACCCTCCCCCTCCTCCTGTTTGACTGCTAACCTCCCTCTCCCTCCTCACCTGTCTGAGTATTATCCCTCCCCCGCCACACCATGCTTAATCTTTCCACTAGTAATGCCCCTCACTCCCTCTTTTTTGTGAGTGCTATCCCTTGTGCAATCACCTCCTGCATTTTCCTTCCCATGCGTTGCCAGTAAAGAAAACATGTTCCCATCCCCTATGCCTTACTATGTGCTTTCTCCTCCCTCCTGCCTACTGCTCCTTTTTTTCTAGGTCCTACTAGAGTCCACCCTTCATCAGCTGGCTTCCTGTCTAGTTTGCCCCCTCCCCCCTCACTTGATCCACTCTTCCTTCTCTGTGGTTCCCCCACAATACTCTCAGATGTCAGCCCCTCCTACCAACGTAATCCTTCCCTCATCCCTCAACCTTCCCAGCTCCCTGCCAAGCCATTGAACCTCTTCCCCAAGCCTCCTTAGCCTGTGGCATATTGGGCATCCTCCCAGCCTCCACAGTATATTCATCTACATTGCTGCCCCACAACCATTGCACCCAACAATCCTACTCATGGTCCACACTCCCTATACAGCCTCTCCACACTAACTATCCCTACAGCAAGTAGAATTAACTAATCCTATCCCAGCATCTAACAGAAATTGTACCTGATATATTGCAGTTGAAGGCCCTCCACAATATCCACCTATCACACTAATCAGCACTTCATTGTGAATGCTGTACTCCTATTTGAGACCTACCTATGCTTTTTTCATGCCCTGTGGCTGCATTATTGGATAGAACTACATGAGCTGCACCTGAAGCCCCTTCCTCCAATTGCAGGGCAGGTGTTCCCCTATAAATGAGCTGTGTTCTGGGGAGGGAGGAGTGGTGGAGGGTGGAATTAGGGCCCACGCCTGACTCTCACAAGAGTGTATCAGCCCTGTGTCTGCCCCTCACTGCACCTCCAAGCACTGCAACCTCCTCCGGAGGAAGGTCCCACACACACAAATACTGCATTAAACAAGTCAGCACTCCTGCCCTAAAGTCCACAGACTGATAAAGAATGTAAAGCTTATCCAGCAACTAAAATCCTTTCCCCAACTGCTCAGCAAAAACAGGTTCAGACAACCTCTGCCAGACTCCAACTGTTTCTGCAGTACTGCTATGTGAGAAGCCCTGTTATTTAAGCCCCAATGAGCTGTAAATTGATCCTGGCTGAGAAGGACAGAAACTTCCAGGCAGAAGTACTAAATGAGCATTTCTGTTCTGTATTCACAATAGAGAAGGGTGGGCAGCTACCTCAGGGGATGGGGAAGGTGGGCAAGGGGGGAGGGGTGACAGATGAGGTAATTACAAAGAGCAAGGTGCTGGAGGTTCTGAAGGCTCTGAGGGTGGATAAGGCACCAGGACTGGATGGCATTCACCCTAGGGTGCTGAAAGAACTTGCAGAGGTCCTGGCCGGGCTGCTGGCAGACCTCTTCAATACCTTCCTGGACACAGTATGCATATCACAGGACTGGAGGATGGCTCACATGGTGCCCCACCACAAAAGTGGCCCAAAGGATGAACCAGGCAATTACAGACCAGTAAGTCTCACATCCATTGTAGGGAAACTAATGGAGATAATCCTGAAAGAGAGGCTGGTGACCTTTTTGGAAGACAATGGACTCCAGGACAGTCAGCAACATGGGTTTGTCTCAGGGAGATCCTGCCAGACCAACCTAGTTGACTGTTATGACTGGGTGATGAGGGAACTGGACAAGGGCCATGCAGTGGATGTCCTGTATTTGGACTTTAGCAAGGCCTTTGATTCAGTGCATCATGTGCAGTTGAGGGGAAAGTTGGAGTATGTGGGGGCAGGGGTAAAGATAGTGAACTGGATTGTGAACTGGCTGAAGGGGAGACAGCAAAGAGTGGGTGGTGAGGACTCTCATCCTCAAGAGCTGTGATGAGTAGGGTTTCACAGGGCTCAGTAGTGGGCCTGGTACTGTTTGGGATTTTCATTTTGAATATCTCACATGGCATCAGGGGTAAGATCAGTCTGTTCACTGATGATACCAAGATGGGGGTGGTGGTGGATGATACTGTAGGGTGGAAAGGGCTACAGGATGACCTAACTAAATCTGAGGAGTGGTCAGAAATGTGGCAGTTGGGGTTCGATGCTAAGACATGCAAGGTACTGCACTTCTGAGCAAGAAACCCTGGGAGGAGCTACCAGTTGGGAGGAATTCAGTTAGGTACTGCTGAGGAAGAAAAGGATCTAAGGGTGGTTATAATGGGGAATATGAACAACTCAGCTCAGTGCAGGAAGGCAGCAGCTAAAGCCAACAGGATTCTGGTTTGTATTGCGAGAGAAGTCTCCTCCAGAAGGAGGGAGGTGATCCTGCCTCTGTACTGGTCACTGGTCAGACCACATCTGGAGTACTGTGTGCAGTTCTGGTGCCCATTTCTGAAGAAGGATGTCAGATTACTGGAGGGGGTGCAGTGCAGGGCAACAAAGATGATCCAGGGTTTGGAGGACAGACTCTATGAGAACAGGCTGAGGGAGCTGAATGTGTACTTACTGGAGGAGAGAAGGGATTCGGGTGATATGATTGAGACCTTTAAATACATGACAGGAATAAACAAGACATGTACAGAAGGGGTATTTAAGTTGAGGAAGGGGAGGGACACGAGAGAGAGTGGTCTCAGATTGGAGGAGGAAAGATATAGGAGAGAGATGAGGAGACATTTTTTCAGAGAGAGGGTGGTGGCTAAGTGGGACTGTCCCTGAAGCGGTGGTATCTTGTTGAACAGTGGACAATTTTAAAAGGGGATGGGACAGGGCAGGGGGGGTAAATGTGAGGGGGGAAGGGAGGGGGCAGCTGCAATGTAGGAGGCTAGCTGCACATTCGAGCAGACTCGATAGACCATGAGGCCTGTTTCTGCTGGCAGATTCGTATGTTCGTAGTTATTTTACTTGCTCTACTGCATCCTCATTTTTGTTCTTGGTCTCTCTTTTCCTTTTTCTTTTTCTCTTAAAAGCATGGAAGAGGATAAAATGTGTTTTAAAATGAATAAAGGGGTGTCAAAATAAAGTGGAGGACTACAGCAAATACCAAAGGCATTGTCAACTACAGTATGTTGCTCAAGAATTTTCAATAATGGTTTGAATTCTATTATTCAATTTACTCCCATAGGTTTTTTAGATCTGAGCTGGTTAATCAAATGGCTCTTCTTTTGAAAGAGTTTTGCAATCTGCCTCTCCCTGTCTTAAAGGGCCTTACCCATTAAATTGCCATGAAAAATAAATCAGCAATGTTACCACCATAATTTTCATGGAAGTGCGCCACCACCGGTGTTTAAAACTTTTTGTTATGTTTTGTCCATATGTGAGCTTGTATACACTTCCTGAGTGATCTAATAGTTCTGCCTATGTAGATGAGACCACATGTACACCAAAGCACATATACTGTGGCTACCACTTATACCAAACTCGCTTAATGAGGGCAGCTGCTTACATCAGACAAAATCAGCCTGCCCAGTCCATTTCAATAGGGCACAATGCAGTTTGTCTAATTTTGTACATATGTTAGACTCCACTTTAAATGGATGCCTCAGACAGTCGGCATAGTCTGATCTGTTAATCAGTTTTCTGCGGGTGGTGCAAATCGGTGATTAGCACCCTAACTAACACTAGTTACTTCTGTATAAAAATGCGCCAGAGAGGTCATTACCTTATGCTTGTTTTTGAAAGCATGTCTTCCTCAAAGCCAAAGATGAGTGGTTGTGATCTGGCGGTGTATCTTTCACTCTCCAGATTTATTGTCTCAGAACTGCTGAATGGTAAGGAATAGTTACTATGGAATGAGCATAGCAACTAGAATCCTCAGAGTAAGAGGAAACACAAGGGGAAGGACAGCGAGGAAGAGGAAGCTCTCCTGATTTGGTTTTGGAGGTTATGGGAGTCTGAGGCTCTCATCAGGGAACCCTTGTTGCAGCAGATGAGTAAGCAGCTGTCTGAGGTCATGGGGAGGCCTGATTTTAACTCCAAAGACAGGTGGCTCCAGAGATGGAAGGCAAAACACAATATTTGCTATTACCAAGCCCATGGAAAAAAAATTGAATGCCATTGGTCTAGGTGCCAGTTTGTGGTTGCAGGACTTGCTCCCTGGCTTTCACATTGGCTATGACTCGTTGGACATCTACAATACCAACAGGAGTGGCATTTTTTTTCTGATGTGTGAGTTATGAAACTTTGACATTCAAATTGGAACTTCCCCAAAGCCAAAAAAGGCAAAAGAATAGAAGCTTCTCATAGGTTTCATAGGTTGTCCTGCGCGCTTTAAAGACAAAAAGTCCATTTAGCTCACCATACTATTACTTTAATAAATTAATCAATACAAATTAGTACCCTTTTATATTCTTACTCTTCAGATAATAATCAAGTGACTGCTTAAAGGCTAACATAGTTTGACTACCCCACCACCCAGCTGGTAATGTATTCCAAATTTTAACAACTCTTAATGAAAACTAGTACCTTCTTGCCTCTGTATTACACTTTTCCATATTAAGTTATAAATGATGGGCACGTGTATTATGAGATTGGTGTCTCAAAGTTAATCCTAGTTGTTTCCAAAGCTCCTTATCAGATAGTGCTTGGTAAATAAGACACATATCTCCTCTCTACCTTCGACACTCCAAAGAATAAAGGTCCAGACTCCTTAATCTATCCCCCGTAATTCATGCTCTGTACTTCCCTAATTCTTTTTGTAGCCCTGCACTGAACCCTCTCTAGCGCATCTATATCTTGCTTATAGTCTGGTGCCCAGAATTGTGAACAATACTCCGCATGAGGGTGCACCAGGGAGGTATAAAGAGGAAGCAAAACCTCCTTTTTCCTACTTTGAATATGCCTATGTATATAGTTTAGGATGTTATTTGACCTCCTGACCACAATGATTATGATGCAAATGGGATTTGAGGTCATTACTAACCATGATACCCAGGTCTCTTTCTTCCTTTACTACCCTAAGTAGCTGGCTATATAAAATATAATCCACCTCTGGATTTTTTTCCCCAAGTGCATTACCGTACATTTGTCAATATTAAAATATGCCATATTCTCTGTAGCAAATGTCTTCAATTTTGCAAGGGCCTTCTGCAGTTTTAGTGCATCCATCTGACTATTTACTGGAAAACCTATACGTGTGTCATCCGCAAATTTGGACAACCAAACATTTGTTGTAACCTGCATAGTAGAAATATAAAGATTAAACAAGCATGGTCCCAGAACAGATCCCTGAGGGACCCTGCTCGTAACTGGGGCCCATTCAGACGATTCCCCAAGGACTCATACCCTCTGTTTCCACTCCTTCAGCCAATCCTTTATCCAATATACCAGTTTATGGCTAATCCCTAATTTAAAAATAGGTCGTATCAGTTGTTCATGATTCATCATAAGAAAGTCAGCCCAGCCTTACTGTTTTTGTAGGGTGGCTCGTCTCCCTGTTCTATACTGCAGCAACCATTCAGCCTAGATGACAGGAGAAATTTTTTTTGCATGGCTCCATGAGTGGGGTAAAAAGTTACAAAGATGCAAGATATATGATATGCTGACCTACTGCAGAAGGAGCAATTCCACAATTTAATCTCGGTGGGGGATATTAGTCGTGCCTTGAATGAGGCCCTGGATAGGTCCCCTGGAGGAGATAGGCAGGAGCCAGGGATACGGAGGTGGGAAATGGGGTTGGTGGAGTTGGATTTAGCAGATGTTTAGTAGGAGGTAAACCCTGGCATCAGGAAACACACTTTTTTCCACTCGCATAAAACCTGGTTGAAAATTGACTACTTTTTTGCCCTCAAGAGCTTGTACCACAAGGTCATGCACATGGAGATTACAGCCATCTGTGTTTCAGATCACGCCAAAGTCAAGTCATACTATCATTGCATCTCAGGGGAGGAGAGACAGATCCGAAGGCATGGAGCTTTTCAGCATATATGGTCTCCTATAAGGAATTCATTCAATTCCTGCAGGAACAGTGGGGGGTTTATCTCTGGACCAACCAAGTAACTGCCCTGAAGGGTGGAGCGACAAGATGGCAGCAAAGCTGCTCTGCTCCTCACTGCTCTCAATGTGCAGTGGCATTACTAGTATTTATTTCGGTTTGCTTTATTCTATTTTTAAGTTGATGAATGAAACGTATGTTGTTTTACATATCTCTGATTGCCGCAGTACTGTTTTTCTTTGTTTACTGTCACCATAATCTGGAAGTTTGACATTGGTATTTGGCATTCGGACAGTGTACCTGAACTACAGATATACTGTATATTAGTAACAGTCACTTCTCATTGCCTTGTGAGCTGTAGGATTGAAATTTGAGGACTGAGACACAGTTGTGCTTTTTGGTAGATGTTTGGGCTCCTGGACTATGCTGGATGACAGACCTTAAGTAAAGGATATTTCCTCCAACTCTAAAAGAGAGGACGTGATTACAGTACCTGAAACGATCAAAAAGGCTGGAATGGAGAAAGCACTTAAAGTGCTGACACGATTATTTCATTTATAAAAAAGGTATGCTAGCATTGCCTAAGGCCTGGAGTTCTATTGCTTTTATGATAAGATGACACCATAGTTACTATGCTCAGTGGAAGTGTTTTTTTCTTGTCTGCTTAAATTTCAGGAGCAGCTGCTTTTACAACCAGAGGAAAATGTTGGAGCTCCTGAAAATTGATGAAGGAGCATCTGTACGGCAAAACAGACTGCCTCCCAGAAAGGGGAGAGTGGTAAACAGAAAAACAATATGGGTACTGGTCACAGATGATCACTGGCGAATCCAACCAGTCTCCTTTTTTTGTTACCAATGAAATTAAATAAGGTACTCTTTCAATCAGGAATAAAAAGGACAGTGATTAGAGCTCCTGACTTGGAGCCACTCTTGGCAGCATGCAGAGAAGGCCAGGTATTAATCTCCTTTTTTTTTTTTTATCATAAAATAATTAGTAAGACTCCTGATCAGGAAGTCGATTATTGTTGGTGGTTGGAAGACTTTGTAACATTAAATGGAGCCTGAATGGATGTGCTCCCCTGATTTCACTGGAGCCTTAACCCAGTGGAAATTTAACTCTGGCTAAGTAACATAGGACTCTAAATCGTTGTTTGATGCTCTGAAATTTTGTTTCTAGGGTAGTCTGACTTTTTTATAAATTATTTACAGATACATTATATATTTAAAGTTTTACTTATAGTTTTATTCCTTATGCAAGAGACAACAAATAGTATTATGAACAGTATTGCAGTGCCTAAGGTAAGCCGTTTAAATAACACTCATAAAAGTGAAATTGATTTCTGCCTTTAATATGGGAGGGAACTTAACAGGTGATTTGGTCCCCATTTCTGATTTAAGGATAGTGCACAGAATGAATTCACCTGAAGTGAGAGAACAGGTTCGGTTTGACAGACTCATATGAGAAGTCTGTACTGCAGTTGATTGGAAATAAATGCCTGGCAGTCAGATAGAGGAGCATGGAGCATGCTGCAGGGTGCCCCGTTCAGACCCCTAGAGTGGTATGTTCTGACTTACAGCAAGGGACACATCTGTCTGATTCCAATGGCAGTAAGTTGTTAAATCTAATTGGGACAGAGTAATAGCTGCTGTATTCTTGCTTCTTGGTGAGACTGGATATCTGGGACTTGGTCCTGCCCTTAATTAGGCTGGTTGTTAATCCACTAAATTGAAGTGTTTAAAGATCATCTCACTGATCAGTACTTAGGTATCGATGTAACTTGTCCCACTAATGGCTAATATGACAAAGGGAAGGTAGCCTAATAGTACATTCAAAAGTGAGCTCTTTCTGCCCTCCATTGGAATGGAGAAGTGTGTCGAGATTCAGAGTTAGAACTGATTTCGGGATAGAATGTAGAACAAATTGACCCATAGTGAGAGTACTGATCTAGTCCCACAGACTAATACTGGATGTCCATGTTGTAAGTCCAGTCTGAAAATGCTTTGGGGGTCAGTTATAGGAGTATGGAGCAGCAAGCATGCGCTACAGGGTGCTCCTTGCAGACCTCCCTAAGGTGGCAATTCAGACTGGAAATACGAGACTAGTCCAGTTGGGTCCATGTGGCAGTGACCTGACAAATCTGATTGGGACAAAGTAGTATCTGCAGTAACCCTGTTCATTGGTTTAGGGCCTGCTAGCTGGAATTTCGCCCTACCTTATAGAGGTGCTGGGAGCTGTTACACTGAGTAAATTGTTCTGTGACTATCCCACCAGTTTAAGCCTTAAGATATTCATTTGTTTTGATTTTTATTAGTTGATAGCATTGTATGTCCTAGTTTTAAGTATTATACTGAATACTAGCCAGCTTTGGATTATTTTATGATATTGATACAGGTAAAAGGCCTAAGTGGGTTTGTACCCCGTAACAACCACTTTATGATAAAAGGAGTATTTTAAAAAGGATAACTACTAAGAAGTATGAGTGGACAGATAGAGTTATGAATTGTTGCTATCATAAGAGACATGTGTACTAATCTATTGCTGTTTAATGAGAGTTTTTAACTTTGTTAATCCTCTTCTTTTAATGTATATTAACTTTTTACATGTTGTAATAACCTTGGGGTTAATTCTCCTTTGGTTGATCAATAAAATCTGAATCTGAAGTAACTGCCCCTTCCAAGCAAGTGCTATGGGAGGCAAGGAAGGCTTACATGAGGGGGATGATAAATTCTTATTAGGCATTGAAAACCAAACAAAAGTGGGAAAAGTTACAAAAATTTGAGGAGACTGTCAAAGAACTGGAACAGAAGTCCTACGTGGACCAGTCCGAGGATATTCTACAACAGCTGAGGACTGCCAAGGAGGCCTTTAATTTAGCTATCACTAATGGAGTTACTACTGATCTTTAGCATGCCAAGCAACGCATTTATTTATTTAGTTAGTGTTTGTTAACCGGCCGGGTGTGCAAGACAGAAACTGTCTTTTTTCAGGCATGACCCAGGAGGTTACAGGAGAAGGAATGAGCACAACATTACAATACATTGGAATACAACAGGCACAGAGAGTGGATGATATAACAAGAAGAAAGTAACCCAAGATAAGATTACAGAAATATGCACTAGCCTGAAAGCAGTAGTGGTACAACAGTAGGTGGCAAAATTTAACACAGTACACGTGTCTATATACAGAAGCATGTTCATTTCTTAGAAGAGTAGAAACATTTGGACATAGCAAATAAATGTTTACAGAGGGCATGGCGAAAGCCCCCAGAAGTAGAGCTGCTCCATATCTCGAGAGGGTTGTTGTTCTATGCCCAAGGCACAAAGTTCAGAAAAGCTGAAGCTCCAAGGTTTGTCTTGAGTTTAGGTACAGTGAACAGGTGGAGGTCCATGGATCTTAATGGATAGGGGTTGATCTGTGGTTGAGGCAAGGTACCAAGTAGGAGGGTCTGCTTGTTATGCAGCTGTTGAAGATGGTGCCTCCCAGGGAAAGGTCCTGCATATCATTACAGTTTACAGTGATGCTCAAGTCTATTAGTAGCAAGTACAAATCAGTATATATTGTTGTAAGCAATGTCCCACTTCCTTAGTGCAAGTTTGGAGGCAAAATGTGCATATACAGTGATGTTGTACATAAGTTTTGAAAGAAGTAAACCCCTTGCAATAGACAGACGGGCAGTAACAGATTGTTCCTGACTCTGTAAGCCAGTCCAAGCCTAGTGTTTACATCTTTGCGTGGCTTGTTTATGTGTAGTTGGAAATCAAGGGAGGGCTCAAGGGTGACACCAAGGTAGCACAAGGATTTAAGAACCTTGTCTGAAGTGTCAGCAGCACAGATTATTTGAATGGGGTCAAGCATTTTCTAAGTCTGGGAGGAGAGCTGAAGAGCATAGATAGTGTTTTTTTAACATTCAGGAGCATGTTATGTTGGAGCAACCATGCTTCCACTGCCTAAAGGTCATGAGAGAGCATATGATTAATCTTACCAATATCAGATGAGCATGCAACAAGAGCAAGGTCATCAGTGTACAGTACGGGTGCGCTGTACTTTAGAATATTAGGTAAGTTGTTACTATAAAGGGGAAAAGAAGTGGCCTCAAAATGAAGCCCTGAGGAACTCCGACTACTGACTCTGCAGGGTCTGAGAGGATCTTGCCTAGCTTGACCATTTGTTATCTGTTTTGGAGGTAATTACTGAACCAAATAATGGCTAAGGATGCCAAACCAAGATCTTTTAGCCTGTTGATCAAGAGGGTGTGGTCTACAAGGTCAAAGGCCTTGGTTAGATCAGTGAACACTGTTCCAGCCAGATCTCCTCTATCCATAGCCAAGACTACATGGTTGGTTAGTGTGAGCAGAGCTGTTGCTGTGCTGTGACCCTACCTGAAACCGTGTTGAGGCATGGGTAGCAGGATGTGACTAGCAAGGTGGTCATTAAGCTGGGCAGTGACCAATTTTTCAAGGATTTTGTTGATAAAAGTTAAGATGGAAATAGGTCTTTAGTTGTTATGTATTTTTAGGTCCTGTTTTTTGAAAACAGGGATGATATGGGATGCCTTCCAAGCCAACAATACTACCCCACATGTTAGTGACAGGTTGAACAATCTAGTTACCACAGGGGTAATTTCTGCCACAGCAAGTCAAAACAATTTAGGCTCAAGCCTGACTGGGCCAGCGGACTTGGATATAGTGAGCTGTCTAAGCAAATTAAAAACAGCAGACACCTTGACCACCTTGAGGTAGAAGGGGGGAGGACTGTTCCCACAGCTGTCCTGGGGGGTGTGCATGCCTATGGGGGTAAATTTAGTTAATGAAAAAGAACACATAAATGCAGAGAGATCGCTGAAATGCACATTGAACGTATTGGCAATTGTGCAAGGGTTGTTACAGCTTATGCCATTAATGATCATGTCAGGGGGTGCAGGGGGTGTTGCTTTGGCCCACTAGAAGTTGTATATGTTTCCAGAATTGTTTGAGGTTCCCAAGGAGGAGGTAAGAAGAGTTTTGTAGTATGTGTTCTTTGTCTGTTTTATGACTTTCTTACATCGAGATCGAAGAAGCCTGTATCTGTTCCAGTTAGCGGCACTACAAGATAAAGTTCTTATATTGTTTGTCATAATCTTTAAGTAAGGCAAGCAAGTGAAGATCAAGCCACTTGTTGGCAAGTCCCCTATTTTGTCTCATAATAATCATTGGGATCTTGTTCTGTAGGTTCTGAAAGGCTTTAGTAATGAAATAAGCTGCATCATTGACATCATTAGTGGTCCAGAGGTAAGACCAATCAGTACATGTTACGTCAGCATTAAAGCCACAGGGTCCAGCTTAGAGAAGTCACAGACACTAACTAGCCTAGGTGTGGGATTCAGAACTTTGGCACTCCATAGGTAATAAACAGGGGAGGGGTCACTAATCAAGTCAGAGAGAATACCAGAGAGGTGTATTCTGCCAGCCTTCAGTGTTACGATCCAGTCCAATAGGGTAGCTTTTTCCCCAGCTTTAGTGAGCCTAGTAGGCTCCTCAATTAGCTGAGTTACATTTAGCTTACTCAGATGATGCGCTACTGAAGTCATTGTTCCACACAGCCAGTCTATATTGAAATCACCCTGAATAATGAACTTGTTGCCCATGACTTGGGCTCCTACTATATCAACTAGTCTAGCAAGGGGACTGATGGTATCAGTGGGGGGAGTATACTGTACACACAAAAAATGTGTAATTTCTTGATGCTACCTAAGGTGATAGGAATATGGCAATATTCCAGGTTAGTATCAAGGGGAGATAGATTAGACACCATTGTTGTATCAAGATGGTCCCTGACATTGAATAGAGTGCCACCTCACTTTTTGGGGCCATTGTTTGTCTGCCTAAAGCAGATATGTAAGCAAAAAGACATGAGGGGATGTGTGTGTATTAGACACTTCTAATGCATGGCCAGGGGCATAGTGAGGCATGTGCCTTATTGCTTACTTATAAAACTGCATTAATTCTGGTCATGCATTAGAAGTGTCTAATGCATATCCCCTCGTGTCTTATTGCACTCATAAAATTGGACTAAATATTTACCATGCAGGTTTATATTAAAATTAATAAGTTTAAGTAGTGAAACAGTAACTATTTCTAGTTAATTTTACCTAAAATAGTCCCTCCGTCTACATAAGCTTAAGTTTTGTTTTTTTTTTACTTTAGGACTTTTGTTCTACTATGGCACTCATAGATGTTCCTTTTAATACTGGCAAACCATGGTCATCATGGCTCCCCATGGAAAGTTTATTACTTAGTCTGTTCTCAACATTTGCAGCTGCTACATATGAATAGTAATGAATGCAGCAGAGGATAGCATTTGATCACTGCAGATGAGGGGGAAGTTTGACTGCGATTGTTCACAGTGGTAGTTTGTTACTGCATTTTTATTTGATTTCCAGTATAATTGCCTTATTTTGTTTTGGGGTTTATGTTAGCACTGGGTTAAAAAAACAGGTGAGCTAGAGAGGGGCAAGAAGGCAGGTGAGGAGAGCCAGGAGTATATATGAACAGGACAGCATTTCCAGGTTTGTGTCTGTAGTGGAAATGTGAGAGTGATCATTGCTTTGAAGAATAGTTAAATAGGTATTGCTAATAAAGTATTTGGTTAATGTCACACCAGTATTTTGTGACAGTATTTTTATTTATTTAAAACATGTCTGCCTTATTTTTTATTTTTTTCACCAGTACTGGATAAGGCGAGTTAGCGAGTGGCTGGCGGTTGGGTCCGGGAGGGGGGGTGAGTTGTAAGTGCAGATCGAACAGGATGGCATTTTTGGCTTTGTGCTATCACCGTGATCACTGATTTAAGCAGAGTAAAAGAGAAAGAGACATTGCCCATAAAGTATTTCATTAAGGCACAAGCAGCGAGGGAACAGCCACGGGGCCACCATCCACCTCCATCCAATAGCGGAACCTAACTACAGAACTTAAGAAAGTACTAACCCTATTTAAGTATTATGACCATCAGCTCAGGGGACAGGAAAAATACTTTTGAGGAGGAAACCTTGGGGATCCAAGGCCTAGGCCACCTTCCCCCCAGGCTGAAGCATGATTTCGTTAGTGATGGTTCTGCTACTGCAATTTAGAGTCCAGATTAAGGGAAGTAGAAAATATTCTGATTTAAAAGAAGTTCTCACTCATCCCTTCTAACAGGAATGCCCTTGAGGGTTGTGAATGAAGTCTCTGCAACTAGATGCCCAAAAGCAAAGGAAGAGAGAAATGATTGCAGAGGCACTCAGCTGGCCTACACAAGCCTATCAAACAGACCAGGTGAACCAGAGGTGATGAGAGGGAGAATAGCATAAAAGAGGCCCCCAAACCCACTCAGGCAGCTAAAGGAGCCCTGCTAGTGAGAACCCCACCCCTCACAGCTAAAGTCATAAATTCTACAGCTAGAGGTGTCACCGGTATAAGTGATGACTGAAGGTCCACCCAGAGCAAAGACATTCCCACCATGGGCCAGATGAGAAGAACCCCACTCGGAGTTTCACACACTCTAGATGTGGACTTCATGGGTGCAGAGTGAGACCATTGGCTACAGGCTAGCCCTGAACCATGGGGTAATAGACATGGTGGGCACGTCTCCAAAGTGGAGAGACAGTAGACTTCAGAGGTAGCATGGAACCCACATGAGGGAGTGCTTGGAAAGTTGAGTTGGATGAGGAGACCTGCAGAGAGGTCAGACGGAGTGAAGGAGACCCCGATGTGGATCTGGAGAAGGCAGACAGCAAGTAGTAACCATGGGAGTGCATGCCAATCAGGTCCATCAAGAGCCAAATTAAGATGGAGGGAACAGAAAGAGTGGGAGAGATGGAACGGCTGGGTGAAGCCCGCAACCGATGGTGAGGTAGGAGCTGCAAAGGCGCATGGGAAGACAGGAGGATCGAGAGTGATGGGACCAGACATACTGATAGAAGGAAGGCTGGTAAGGTGCAATAGAAGGTGGGGCAAGCCAGAGATGATTAAATAGATATGGGGATGAGAAAGCAGCTCTCACCACCCAGAGTGATGATACTCACTGTGACACCATCCTCCACCATGGGAAACACAGGGAAACTCGTTCTAGGCATTGGGATACCAAACAGCTGAAGAGAGAGCAAGAGAAAATAATCGAGATAACGCCAGCAGCTGTAGCTAGCTGACAGGGAGAGGGTAGGCTGTGGGATAAAGGTATAGGCAGGTACAATACAGAGCCAGTGAGAAAGAACAGTGAAGTAATGTAAGCTTCAGTAGCTGGGGTGGGAGAATGATAAGGATGCATAGAAAGCCTGGACCAAGGACAAGGAAGGGAGGAAAACCTGTGGTGAAACATAAAGGAGCGAGGTTCCAAATATAGGTAGGTGAGTCTGGGCACCAGGAGAAGGAGCACGGCCCACGGAGGAGGGAAAAGGAATGGCTATGAGAGAATGGCAGAAAAGGATGGACCAGAAAGCTCAGCACAATTCAATGAAAATGGGCCTTGGTGAGGTGGAGCCAAGTGGAAAGCATGGCTGTCGGAGCAGCAACAGTGGTAGAGTGTGATGGGCAGAGCTGAGCTGCGAGTGAAACTGAGCTGCTGCAGAAGAGGACACATAGGCACTGGCCGGAGGAAGCACCAAGCTGGAACTGGAGCAAAGTGTGTGATGGCATGGCCCAGAGGAAGCACACACGACAGAGACGAGGAGATGGAGGAGGGATGGATACATGATACAGGGAAGGGGAGAATGAGAGGAGTGGGAAGGAGAGATGGAGAGCTGTGGCACAGCAGCAACAAAAATGGAGGGAGCAGTGGGGAGAAGAAGAATGGAGATGGGGGAGAGATGCGGTGAGGATGGCTGGAGGTTATAAAAGAGGGTTTGGGGAGCAACAGGAACAAGGACAGGGGAAATCAGGTGAGGGAGCGGTTGATGAAGCCTCCAGCTGCAATGATAAAATGATCCGGGGAGCAACTGAGATGAGTGGCCTTTTAAGGCCCGATCGGGGTTATAGAAACATAGAAACATAGACTTTGACAGCAGATAAGGACCGCTTGGCCCACCTAGTCTGCCCATTTCCCTACCTACAGGATAAGCTGCAGATCCTATTTAACCAACAGCCTATTTCTTCCTACCCCCCACAAAAATTGCCTTATGTCTGTCCCATGCATTCTTGAATTCTCCCACAGTTTTAAACCCCACAACCTCCTCAGGAAGGCTGTTCCATGCATCCACCACCCTCTCTGTGAAAAAATACTTCCTCACATTGCCCCTGAGCCGTCCCCCCTCTATCTTCAAATTATGTCCCCTTCTTCTTGTACATCTCTTTTTCTGAAAGATGCTACCCTCTTGGACTTTGTTGATTCCACTGAGGTACTTAAACATTTCTATCATGTCCCCCCTCTCCCTCCTTTCCTCAAGGGTATACAGTACATATTAAGCTCCTTTAGCCTCGCCTCGTATGGCTTCTCTTGCAGACCCTGCACCATTTTAGTTGCCCTCCTCTGAACTGCCTCCATCCTGTCTATGTCATTGTGGAGATGGGGTCTCCAGAACTGGACGCAGTACTCCAGATGGGGTCTCACCAACTGTCTGTACAGGGGGATAACAACTTCCTGTTTTCTGCTGATGATGCCTCTCCCTATACATCCCAGTATCCCCAGCCCTCCCTACCACCTTCTCACATTGCTTGCCAACCTTAAGGTCATTTGATATGATTACCCCCGTCCTTTCCATTTTGTTGTTGTTACTCCCCCCATTGTGTAATTTTCCCTGGGTTTTGTTTCCCAGGTGCATTACTTGCACTTCTTTACATTGAATCCAAGCTGCCATACTTCTGACCATTCCTCCAACCTTGCCAAGTCCCCTCTCATCCATTCCATGCCTCCTTGTGTATCAACCCTGTTGCAGATCTTTGTGTCATCTGCAAAGAGGCATTCTTTCCTTCCAGTCCCACTGCAATGTCACTTATAAAGACATTAAAAAGGACTGGACCCAGTACTGAACCATGTGGTACCCCACAGTAACCCTCTTTTCTTCAGAGTGGACTCCATTTACAATTATCTTTGTGTCCTGTTGTTCAGACAATGTTTTACCCAGGCTACCATCCTGAGACCCACTCCAAGGCTGGTTAATTTGACTACTAATCTTTTGTGTGGGACTGTGTCAAATGCCTTGCTAAAGTCTAGGTAGGCCATGTCCACAGCCCCTCCCTGGTCTACTACTTTGGTCACCCAGTCAAAGAAATCAATTAGATTTGTCTGACATGACCTTCCCACTGTGAACCCATGTTGCCTTGGGTCCTGTGCCCCACTGGCCTCTAGGTACTCAACAATTCTTTCCTTCAGAAGTGATTCCATCACTTTCCCTACCACAGAGGTAAAACTGACAGGTCTGTAGTTTCCTGCCTCTGTCTTGCTCCCACTTCTGTGAAGGGGAATCACATCAGCCTTCTTCCAGTCCTCAGGTACCACACCATCCTCCCATGATTTGTTATAAAGGGTAGTCAGTGGTGTCACTAGTTCTCCCCGTAATTCTTTTAGAGTTCTGGGGTGAATGCCATCTGGACCCATTGCTTTGTCCACCTTCAGTTTTAGGAGTTCTTTCAGAACCCTTTCTTCTGTGAAAGGACTGGGATTGACCACCCTCTCCAGAGTGCTTCTGTTAATTGGATTAGGCACCTTCCCCACTTCTTCTTTTGTGAATACTGAACAGAAGTATTCATTCAGTATCCCTGCTTTTTCATTGTCACTCTGCCCACCCACCATCCATTCTATTCAGCCTCACTATCCCTCCCTTTGTCTTTATATGCTCCCTGATATACCTATAAAAGGTTTTATCCCCCTTCTTAACTGAGTTGGCTATCTTTTCCTCAGTTTGTGCCTTTGCTATTCTGACTACCCTCCCTGCTTCCTTCTGCCTTAACTGGTACAGTTCTCTGTCCTGCTCCTTCTGTGTTTCCTTATACTTCCTAAATGCTATATTTTTCTCCCTAACCTTCACCACCACTTCTTTTGAGAACCATAGTGGCTTTTTCTTTCATTTTGATTTGTGTATTTGCCTCACACAAAGGCTTGTTGCCTCTGTGATGCCAGTTTTGATATTTCCCCATTGTTGCTCCACCCCTCCTTCTAACCTGTTTGCTAGTGCTTTTATAATGTACTCTCCCATCTTGCCAAAGTCAGCCCTCCTGAAGTCCAGAACCCTCACATTTGTATGGCATGACTCTGTAGCTGAGTTTATCGTGAGCCACACTGCTTGGTGGTCACTTGTTCCAAAATGGCTACCCACTTCTAGATCTGAGATCCTGTCACCGTCTCCGTTTGAGAGTACGAGGTCTAAGATTGCTCCCTCATGAGCAGGTTCCAAAACTAGCTGTCTGAGGCATGCCACCTGAAGGGCATCAAGAATGGCCCTGCTTTTGGATGTGGCTGCAGCAAAGGTGCTCCAGTTAACATCTGGCATATTAAGGTCCCCATCAACAGTATCTCCCCTTTCTCTGCCATCCTAAGTATGCCTTCTATCATATCCTTGTCCATTCCCTCCCCTGACATGGGGGTCTATATACAACCCCTGTGCGGATTGTGGTGCCATTTCCAGTCTCTAAGGTGATCCACAGTGCCTCCTCTCCTCCCTGTTTACTCTTTTGTTCAGTTGCTTTTATCCCTTCCCTTACATAGAGAGCTACCCCCTTCTGCCCTCCCTGTCTCTCCTTAGGTTGTGTACCCTGGTATGTCTAATCCAGTCATGGTTCTCTGTGTACCATGTTTCTGTGACTGCTACGATATCCAGGCATCCCTCTTCCATCAAGGCCACCAGTTCAGGAGCTTGTTGCCCAGACTATGGGTACTGGTACTCGTACCCTCCATTTCTTGATGGCCTTACCCTTTTCCCCATCCCTGTCCTTATTACGTTTGTCACTCTCCATTTACCCTTGCACTTCTCCCTATTGACATCTCTATGTTGGTGTCTACCTCACTTAGTACCCTGATTTTTAGGGGGGTCTAGGATTTCCCTGTTCCTTTCCACTGCCTCCCCCCTTGGCTAGTTTAAATGCTTGGCAATGAAGTTTTTAAACCTATCACCTAGGATCCTGGTTCCCCTCCTGGACAGATGCAGACCATCTTGCCAGTATAGGTCTGCATCCATCCAGGTGGATACCCAGTCCCCAATGAAGCCAAATCCCTGAGCTGTGCACCAGTTTTTCAACCACTGATTGAAGCCCATGGTGTGGAGCTCCCTAGCTTCATCCATGCCATAGACAGGCAGCACCTCTGAGAAGGTTACCGTGTGTGCTATTTGTCTAAGATCCCTCCCCATCTCCACAAATGCTTCTTGCACTGCTCTGATCCCTTTCTTAGCCAGGTCATTTGTCCCTAGGTGGACAATGACATCCAGCTCCCTCCCCTGTGCAGCTGCTCCTGTGATCCTGAGGATTCACTCCCTGTCCCTCCAAGCCATGGTGCCAGGTAGGCAGCTGATCTCCCTCTCCCCTTCCTCCTCCAGTTCTACCTTCCTAAAAATGGAGTCCCCCACCAGGAGTTGTTTCCTTCCCCTGTGTGGTCCCATGCCACCCTCCTGTGTGTCTCCTTTGTGGAGGTTTCCAGCATCCTCCTTGGTCTCCACTGTGGGTGCCTCCATGGAGGAATCACACTTTTCCAGAACAGCATAGAAATTGTGGAGAGGTACAACTGGAGGGATGTGCCTCAGTTCCACCACCCTTACCCTCCCTGAGCCTACTGTGGTCCAACCGCTCCTCTTTCTTGGCAACCTCTGAGGCAACGGCAGTGACCCTGGTGGTCCCTGAGTGGGAGAGGAGGTCCCACAAATCCTGGCCAATTCAGCCTGGGGATGAGCAACCTCTTCCCTCAGCCCAGAGAGGTGCCTGCAGATGGGACAACACTGCATCCTCCAGAACGTCTCCCGGAAGACTGCTGCTCCACAGCCACTGCACTGCACCACTCTCATTATGTCTTTTTTCTGGCCCCCAACTCTTGTTTGGAATACTTACTCTTTCTTCTGTTTGTTTATTTTCTTTTTTTTTCTTTTTTCTTCCCCTACTTACTTACTGCCTCTCTGCCCTTTTAGCTCCTGATCTTCCTGTTCTGAGACAAGAAGTTCCTATATTTCTCAGTAGTCTTCTTACCTGCTCAGAGTCAGACCTCCAGCAGCTAGGGGGGGACGGAGAGCTACTCTTGCCCTTCTAGGATGGTGAATCTTTGGTGGCTCTGTGATCACTCACTTCCTGCTCCCAAACAGGAAGTTCCTGTTGTCAGTTAAATCCTGTGCCTATAAAAGTAGAACTGGTTTAGGGTGGGGGGGTGGAGGGGAGGGAAGGAGGGCAATATAGTCCCAGTAGAGAAGTTTTAGTTATACCAGTAGTTCCTTCCTCCTGTTATTCTGTCTGTTCTCTGGTAGAAGCTATCTAGGGCAGTGCTTAAATCTGGTTTTAACCTGGCTTCTTCTAGCTAAGCCACTCTTCCTACTTTGCAACTCTTTCTACATTTAGTTAATTTCAGAGATTACAGTTCCCTTCTGACACCTGTGACAATCACCTAGATAAATACACAGATAACACAGATAACAGATAACAGTTTACTTCAACTACCTCTGACAAACACACTAACTCTTTTTTTTACCCTAAATTGAAGGTCCTAGTACAAGATTTCTAGTTCTTAGTCCCAGTAGAGAAGTTTTAGTTATACCAGTAGCTCCTTCCTCCTGGTGTTCTGTCTGTTCTCTGGAAGAAGCTATCTATGGCAGTGCTTAAATCTGGTTTGAACCTGGCTCCTTCTAGCTATGCCACTCCCCCTACTTTGCAACTCTTCCTACACTTAATTAATTTCAGAGATAACAATTCCCTTTCGACACCTGTGACAAGCACCTAGATAAGTACACAGATAACACAGATAACAGATAATTTACTGCAACTACCTCTGACAAACACACTAACTCTTTTTTTTACCCTAAATTGAAGGTCCTAGTACAAGATTTCTAGTTCTTAGTCCCAGTAGAGAAGTTTTACTTATACAAGTAGCTCCTTCCTCCTGGAGTTCTGTCTGTTCTCTGGTAGAAGCTATCTAGGGCAGTGCTTAAATCTGGTTTTAACCTGGCTCCTTCTAGTTAAGCCACTCCCCCTACTTTGCAACTCTTTCTACACTTGGTTAATTTCAGAGATAACAATTCCCTTTCGACACCTGTGACAAGCACCTAGATAAGTATACAGATAACACAGATAACAGATAACAATTTACTGCAACTACCTCTGACAAACACACTAACTCTTTTTTTTACCCTAAATTGAAGGTCCTAGTACAAGATTTCTAGTTCTTAGTCCCAGTAGAGAAGTTTTAGTCATACCAGTAGCTCCTTCCTCCTGGTGTTCTGTCTGTTCTCTGGTAGAAGCTATCTAGGGTAGTGCTTAAATCTGGTTTTAGCCTGGCTCCTTCTACCTAAGCCACTCCCCCTACTTTGCAACTCTTTCTACACTTAGTTAATTTCAGAGATAATTCCCTTCTGACACTTGTGACAAGCACCTAGATAAGTACACAGATAACACAGATAACAGATAACAATTTTCTTCAACTACCTCTCACAAACACACTAACTCTTTTTTTTACCATAAATTGAAGGTCCTAGTACAAGATTTCTAGTTCTTAGTCCCAATAGAGAAGTTTTAGTTATACCAGTAGCTCCTTCCTCCTGGTGTTCTGTCTGTTCTCTGGCAGAAGCTATCAGAAGCTAAGGTATGGTTAGTTGCTCCTCCCCATTGAACCACGGGCATAGCCTTGCAAATATGATTACCCCCAGATCCCTTTACTGACTGGTGGCCATCAGTACCTCCCCCCCATCTTGTACTCCTCCCTTGGATTTATGTGCCCCAAGTGCATGATGTTGCACTTCTTTGCATTGAATCTTAGCTGCCACACTCTCAACCACTCCTCAAGCATGTTTGAGTCCTTTCTAATTTTTTCCACTACCCCCCCAGGAGTGTTGACCCTGTTGTAGATATTAGTGTCATCTGCATACCTTCCCCTCCAGCCCCTCTGCAATGTCACTTATGAAGACATTAAAGAGGACTGGCCCCAGCATGGATCCCTGTGGAACCCCACTGGTCACCCCCCTCTCCTTGGATTGAATGCCATTTACCACCACCCTCTGTGTCCTGTCACTCTACCAGTTTCTCACACCGCATTTGATAGGGACTAAGGAGCCCAGCCAACCATTGACCAGTGGCACAACTGTGGCTGTCCTATAAAGAGACCATATCCAAGAGACAAATATGGGAGGAATGTGATAATGTGAGAGAGCTTCCCATAAAAAATCATGACAAATAGAGTCAAAGGTAGACTTCTGATCTAAGGAAACCACAAACCCAGAACACCGATCAAAATACCTAGAAGTAAAAATTTCTCACACACAAATGAGGTGATCTTGAATCTTTCGCTGGGGAATTGCACAAGCTTGCTCAGAGGATATAACAAGAGCAGCCATAAGCAATAATCTATTGATCAAAATTGTTGACAAAATTTTACAATCAGCATTAAGCATGCAGATAGGTCTCCAATTACGTAGGTCAGATTTGTCCCCTTTCTTATGCAGAAAAATCAAAGCTCCTTTATTAAAGTTCAGAGGAACATCGCCACTTGTTAATAGAGCATTAAACACCATGGGCAATTCAGATCCCAGGGTCTCACCCATGAGCCGATAAAGCTCATTTGGAAGACCATCTGGACCAGGGGTGACATGTGTCTTTAAATGTCGAATAACCTCTAGCACCTCACCCACAGTAATAGCATGGCATAGCAAGAACCTGGAGAGCAATCTCAGGAACTGGAATGTCATACAAATAAGCTCTAATCTTCCCAAGATCAGAAGGGAGGTCTGAAAACAACTTATGAGAAAAATCAGACACAAGTCGCATAATATCATGTGGGAAGGTACTCAGAACATCTGAATCATCCAGGAGCCCAATGATACCATTTTTATCGACCTGTGATTTATTATGAGTAAAAGGACAGGTAACATAGGCCATGCCCCGGGTACCAAATTTATGCTGCCAAAACAGGTGTGCTGCCTTCACTTTAGAGTAGCTCAACATAGTCTGCTGAATAGATCGAATTTGGATGCTTAAATCTTGTCCCATGGTATGAGCAAGGGACAATAGATACCGTAGGCACTGACGATCCTGTAAGTAGGATAAATATGCAGATGTGCTATGTGCTTTACCATGCCACCGAAGAAGCCTGGAAAGATCACGTTTGGAATCCTCCCACCACTGAACAGGATTCTCATAGCAAAGTAGAACAGACTTCCTGGCTGCTAAAAATTGACTCAAGGAGTCAAGGAAAGCCTCATCTGCAAGCAAGGAGACATCAAGTTTCCAAATACCCGGGCCTTTAGAAAGGGAGAGGTTACCATCAAAAGAGAGTGAAATCAAACAGTGATCCGAGAATTCAACTGGATCAGTCTGGGCCATGGAAACAGTGAGAAAAGGGGACAAAAAAACATAATCAATCCTGGTAGCTAGAGCACCCTTATGAAACGTTGGGGGCTGGCCTTTCATAAATTCTAGAACAGCATCCTGCAAGTTAGCAGTGCGGATAATAGAATTCAAGGAGCAGGAGTCACAATACAGCTTCCTAGTTGTGGCAAAAGAACTTTTACCCAGTAGACTAAGTCCACAGTTAAAGTCACCCACAAAAATGACATGTAGGAAGTATGCAGAAAAGGTTGAATCAGGAAAAAGATATCAATACGAGCAACTTTAGTTTGGGGAGCATATAAACAAATAAGACAATATGGAACCTGTAAAAGTAAAACATCGAGTATCAAAACATGACCAGGGACCACATCATACAATTTCAAGACCACGAAAGCAACAGAATGTATCAAAATTCCCACACCACAGCAATGATCTGGGCACATTGACCAGTAGAAAGGACCCAAAAGCCAGTATCTTTGGGCTTGTTTCAGCACATTCACTGCATGGAACCTAACATCCTGCAGGAAGATAACGCCACCCTGTAAAGCAGTTAGGAAAGCAAAAACAGTGTTACGTTTATCCAGCCTCTTGATACTGTTAACATTCAGATAATAAACAGCAAAGGTGTGGGAAGACATGGGAAAGACATAGCAGGCAATTCATCAGCTTCATTCTTCTTATTTTTCCCAGTGGTCATTTTCAATTTGGACCTCGCTTTCCGCTTTTGTGCCCCCCTGCCCACAGAAGGGACCTCTGTTTCCTTAGTACCCTCAGGATGGGAAGAAAGAACAGAGAAGGAGGAATCAGAATCCTCACCAGAGTCAGCAGAAGTCCCTTGCAGGACATCATAAGGGTTCGATATGGTAACCGGGATGGTTCTGACAGTCTTAGAGGGAGGAGACACAGCCTGCACCTTTGAACAGACAGAACATTGGCAAACAATCTACATGGGTTCTGGAGGGGGAGGCATAACCTCTGAGACAACAGGGACCAGAGCCTGATCCTTGGAGTCCAGAACAACCGGTGCTGGCAACACAGATGGAGGGGGGCCAACATCACTGGGTCACTAATAGGTAATACAGCCTCCTGGACAGAAGGTGGTGCAATGGTTGGGGGAGGCCCAACCAGGTCATGAGAAGAACTGGGCCTACTGCAGATTTTGGCCTTCTGAGCCTGAGTCATCAGAAAGTGCTGATCAGCTCCACCATCATGATGTTCCTGATTATGGCCCGCCCAGGCGCAATTCTGTAAGGTGTGGCCAAGATCATCACAAAGATTACAGTGGCATTCATTGAGACAGGAAGAGCTTAAATGACCCAAATCCCCACAAAGATTACATTTGACAGCATCGCAAACACTGCTTAAATGTGAGGGATTCCCACACCTATAACAGGCCTTAGGCTGACCCGGGTAAAACAAAACCCCCCATCCCTACCCAAAAAAAAAGAATTTGGGAGGTGAACAACACCAGAATCATCAGATTTAAGTAAAACTTTTACTTTCCAACCACCAGTCCAAATATTTTCAGAATTCAAACTAGCCTCGGGGTCCCCAAGAACAGTACCTTGGAGTTTTAGCTAATAAAGAACATCTCCTAGGTCTACCCCCTCATTACGAAATAAAATAGAAACAGTCTTATAAGCAGGTTTGGTTAATGGAATGGCTAGAAAGGGAGACCACAAAGCAGACCATTTCAAAGCATGTATTTAGACCAGAACCTGTCCAAGCCTTTGGAAGTCTGGAAACTAATATCCTAGGTAGTCTCGCCAGAGATGTGGATTAGGGCATAGAGTTCATGTGCAAAAAATTTAATTGAGTCCTTCAGTAAAGTTCTAGCCACAAAGAAATGGTTTGGAGGTTTTTGCATGCCCTCCAGGTAGGAGAGATGAACAGCACTGTGTCTCTTAGCCGACAAAACCGGCAGATGAAACAGGGAGGAAAACAATTTCTTCTGCCTATCAGGCAAAGGGTTCAGAGGAGCTTGCACAAGGCAGGGCCCCGAAGGTACAACCAGAGAAGTAGAAGGTACAGTACAAGTCACATTAAACTGTTCCCTCAACTCACTGGTATACGATTGTTCAATGAGTTTCCTAATCTGTGCAGTGTTTAATTCAATGAATTAGTAAAAGGTTAGTATTGGTTTGCATCTAGCTGTTATGTACTATAAGCTTTATTTTCAGCTGAGTGCTTATGAGTTTCATTTCAGAAGGCAGACTAAACAACTCTTAAGGAATGCTGTGATATTTATAAACAGTGTTCTTAAGGAATGCTGTGATATTTATAAACAATGCCATGAAAATGCAGCTACTGCCATTTCACTAAACAGTTACAAGTGAGTTGAATAGGCAGTGAAGGATGATTGGAAAATAGTTAAAAGCTTCAACAGTTTGAGTTGCCACTGCAGTAGCATCACAAAAAAAAAATGCTACACCAGTGAGTTGATGGAGCAGTTTAATGCGACTTGTACTGTAGAGCAGGAAAAGCAAGAACAGGGTTCTGCATCAACTGCAAGCTGTCAGGGAGAGCCAGAGGATTCGAATGTGCAACAGACAGCTTTGAAGCAAGGACTGGAGAATTTGCAGCGTGAACCGCCTTATGAGCGGGCTGGATAGGAGATACAGGCATATGAATGGGGGGACTAACCAGAGGTCCACTGACCCGTAGAAGGGTTTTTGTCCCAGCCAGCATCACGGAGTGCTCGGTCAACTGACCAGGGTGCAGGTCCAGGTAGAGAAACTTCAGGTAACAAAGCAGGAGGAATCGCAGCTAAAGAATCAACAGGCACAGTCACTGAAACAGCAGGTTCTCCAGCAGATGGCAGCGTAGAAGCAGGAACAGGTCCAGGCTGCATCTGAGATGAGCTGACAGGGCTATGCGCTGTCAGCCTTCAGCTGCCGAATGCTCTGTAACAGGGCTGATTTTTTTGGAGTGAAAAGACCTTTCCTCAATCTCAATCAAACGGAGCAGTTCCAACTCTTCTCCTGAAGCAGAAGGAGGGGGATCCAAAGGAATAGGCAACTCAGAAATCACTGAAGCCAGTTGAGAAACCACAAGGTCAGTAGGGTTCTGTTCCAAATCACTTGCAAAAGAATCTCCCCACTCCAGTCGAGCAGGGCTAGGTACAAGTGAAACATGCTTAGCAGAGACATCCACAGTAGAAGTTTCCAAAGCCAAATCTGGTAAGAAAGCAGAACGGGTAGAAGCAGAGTCTCCCACCTCCATAGCAACCTCCTACACTCCAGGGCTGTCGTCTGCCATCTTGGATGGCCAGAAGATCCCCCGCAGGTGAGTAGGGGAATTTCCATGGTGTGCTGGCCAAATTTCCCCCATTCACTTAAAAAGAAAATACCACCAACAGCTTAATCTGGTTCAATTTCATTTGGTTACCATGTGTATCCCCGTCACCCTGAAAAAGGGATTTCTAGTCTCAGTGGGCCTACCGGTCAACAAAATTCAATAAATAAATAAATAAAAAAGAATCAGCACTGACAATAATGCATGTATCCTCCTCTGATAACTAGATAAAATATTTGGTACAACTTAGGCAATCTATTTCAATATCTTGACGCTACCAATATTACATTGGTGACAAGGATTATCGCCTACCATGTAGCCCACATCTGCCTCAACAAATTAAACAGAACACTGCAAAGCACCACTGTGCTGCTGGAACAAGCTTAAGCAAACTATTAGGAGTTGCCATAAGTCTTTCTAGCTTAAGCCATCAAATGTTCTAAGAAATAAACTGCTGCACTTACCAGAACATGCATACCTTCTGCAGTACAAAGGAAAATTAATAAAATATCAATACAGTAAGACAGGGTATAGAGAATTCCTAGGCTGCATCAGCCAACCCAAAAGAGTAAAACAACCAAAGGAATGTAAATAAACCCCTAGAATGGGGCATCAAGAATCCTAATCCACATACAGTGAGAGAGAAAATTAACAGTCAAAACTCCCAGTACGCATAACTTATGGAGAACTCTTAACATAATCTATAAGTGGTCACGTAAGGGAAAAGATCCACATAGGAGCCTTCTGGCACTAGATGCCAAGAAGGCCTTTGACAGAGTGGAGTGGAAATTTATTTTTGCTACTTTGAACAAATTTCAATTTGGCCCACTTATCGCTAAATGGATTAAACTACTCTACTCCTCACCTAGAGCTCAAATTTATACCAATGACACCAAGTCCCCACCTTTCCTCATCACCAGATGCACTAGACAGGGTTGACCCCTGACCCCTTTACTATATGTTTTAATTATGGAGGTCCTGTTATCTGCCATCAGGCAACATCCTAATATCCAGGGGTGCGAGGTTAGTGGTAGAGACCAAAAAATTTCTTTTTATGCGGAAGACTTCCTGTTATTTATTAGGGACCCAGAGGTATCTATTCTTGCATTGACCATCTTATTTGTAGAATATGGCCCTATGTCAGGCCATAAAATAAATTGGTCTAAATGTGAATGGCTTCCGTTAGGAGAAGAAAAAAACTAGTATACAGATACAGGGTTATAAGATTAGTCCAGCCCTTTTTATAAAATATCTTGGAGTAGTTATCCCCAGCAAACTAACTTCTCTTTTTCATCTGAACTATATACCTTTACTGAAAAAGATCAAGGACCAGTGTGATAGATGGAAGTGCTTTCCTTTGACTCTTATAGGTAAGGTCAATCTTGCTAAAATGTTTATCCTACCCCAATGCTTTTACTTTTTCCAGTCCCTCCCAGTATGGATCCCTAAGTACTATTTCAAATCCTTGAAGGGAGCAATTGGTTCTCTCCTCTGGGGTGCTAAAAGACCCTGAATCTAGCAGGAATTCCTGTGGAAGTCTGTGCTGGAGTGGGGAATGGGTCTCCCAAACTTGTCACTTTACTACCTAGCTATCCAAATCTCAGCCTTACAGGTTACATATGAGAATGAGGTTGATGTGAAAACCTGGTTGATGGTGGAAAATGAGGACATTCCTCAAAAAATGTCTCCCTCCAGTCTTGCGTCCTTGCTAAGTGGTATCTCTTGGAAAAAAGTAAGAACCCTTTTACCAGAACCTGAATTAGGTCCTGGCTTAGGGCTCACGAGATCCTGAGTTACCCCCCCCCCCACTCTCTCCCCAGACTCCTCTATTGGGGGATGCTTGTGGGAAGAAGAGAGGACTCTTACCCCGGTGAGATGAGCCTTAGAATGTTGGTTGGGAAAGGGTTACATGCTTGGCACAACTATATGAAGGAAGCTTCATGCTTTCCTATCAAGAACTGGAGTGGAGATATAATTTGCCCCCCCCCCCAGCTTTTTCACATATCTTTAGATTCGCTCCCAGCTACAGAGATGGGACCCAGGTAGAATCCTATATAGATCGCCCCTTGAGGAGCTCCTGAGGCAGGCAAAATCCTCCAATAAGTTGTGAATAATGACAGCATGCTATAAAGCCCTCCTAAATGCTCTTCCTGACTTGGGTCTGAGTTTGAAACAAAGGTGGGACAGAGACCTGGGGGAAAAAAAACCTTGTCATTGGGTGACTGGCAAATGGTACTGAAGAGGAGCATGCACTGTTCTGTTAATAATAGAATCAGGACTATCCATTATAACATCCTGCATAGGGTATACTGCACTCCAAAGTTGGCTCACAAAATTGACCCCGATCGTTCGGACAGATGCCCAAAATGTAAGGTAGAGAAGGGAAGTTTCATTCACTTGTTATGGGAGTGCCCTAATATACAGGCTAACTGGGAGGGAATCACCTCCATTATGCAAAAGATTCTACAAGATTCACAACAACTAAGTAGCTGTGAGGTTATTCTAGGTCTCCCAGGGTCATCCTCAAGGGGCAGGGGTCTTGATCACCTTTTATGGGCCCTAAGTATGATAGTAGGACAGCAGATACTTGCTTGCCATTGGGGCCAGGATTCTGCTCCAACAGTGACAGAGTGGACACAGAGGCTCTTGCAATGCATGAAAATTGAGCACACCCAGTTCAGGGTGCTAGGGAGGGAAGATAAATTCAGTAAGATTTGGGAGCCCATTGACAATGCAATCTCCCAGGACTGATTTCCTACACTTTAAGGCTATCTAACTGTAGGTTCCCATGTCTTTCTCTTTCCTTCCCTCTTGCCTTGGATATTGACATGGGTTCTTTTGACTTCATGCACAGAATCCATGCATATTAGTGCCTATTTTGTATAAGGAGTGTTCTACCCAAAAGGGAGAATTAACAGTTTGTATAGGTTACTTTTTCATTCCTCAGTCGACCAATCCCCAAGGACATTCCAGGGGAGCCGAACAAGTTAAGACTCGGTGTGTTCAACAGTGATACTGACAGCCATGATTAACTTTGTGCTTCTATAATTACTTCCAGCAATTGATAAAGTGCATATGTTTCCAGATTAGATATGATGTTGGAGGGAAGTCTGGTTGTTGCAATTGAACAAGTTTTATGCAAATCTGTTAATTTAAGTTATGATTTTTTTTTTGTTTGTTTTTATCGTACAAGGCTTTATACTCCTCCCCATATGGCCCCCATCTGACCGGCTACCCAAGCTCCGTCCGCCAGAATTACTGGGGCTTACCTTACACCCAGTCCGGGAGCAGTGCCTGCGGAGAGTCAGACACCATCCTGCCACCGTTTTTTTTCCCCATTTTCTCCCCATTTTTACCCGAGGGCCCCAGGAGAAGGTCGCATGCATGTGGAAGCATGCATGTGCCTTACAGCCCTGGTAACGACCCTCCTCCGCCCACCCATTAGCCTATCACTGGCATCCTTGCTTGCGCAGCCCCTCAACCTCCACCGGGGGCAGCTGTGAGCGAGGGATGCCATATCACCTCCCAGAGAGGAGAGCTGCCTGTCGGCAGCTCCATCCAGCTCTGCCTTCCCCCCCATACTGACCTCCGACAACCCAGGCTCGCTCCCAAACCTGGGTCGCCGGCATGCAGTGAGGTGAGACATCCAGTGCCTCAGCCCTCTATGCCACCGGGCTGGCATGATTATGTTTTGTTTCACCTACCTCTCAGTGGTAGCCAATTGTGCTGATCTATAATAAATAAAGTTTGAAAAAAAAACTCCCTGTACTTCATCTATTTCAGCCCAAAATGTAAGTGAACATAAGTATTTGAATGCCTGCAACTGAACCACTCAAAGTAGTGGTGTGGTGGGTTGAAATAAACAGGTCAAACAGGAGTCAACATGTAAGGGTACAACATACCTGGAATGTATGATTTTTATTACAGAAATAAAAATAATCACATAAGAAACAAGAGCAAAACAGCTTACTTCAGCATACTTCGAGATATAAAACAATAACAAAATAAATAAAATAAATTAGCACAACTTATCCGCCAAGGTTCTAGCAGGAGAACATCACATTGTGCATATCATCAGAGAGCAGGAGGTCCTTTCAGTAACTCTCCCTAACCGCATCTAACTTCATGTTTGAGATAGGCTTCATTTAAAGGAGAGAAACTCTGCCTCTATAATAAAACCACTCCCATCTATTAATAACAATTTCATAATAAATATTTATTTCAAGCATATCAAAATGAAAGGACTGAAATACATCATATATTAATATGTTTAATCTATGAATATGGCTTTGGAGGAGACTAAAAACAAGTCAGACCTAAATAATCTTTACATTTCAAGAAAATGGGCTAACTTAAGTCTAACTCCTCCCAGATTCTAAGCGAGACACCCACTTTCTCCCTATAAAAGAAGGCATCTAGGTGCCGCTGACTCCCTCTAGGAGAAGGCATATTTCAAGAACCTGAGAATTGATTGGGTCTGGCATTTTACAACATTCAAGTTCGTATTCATATCGTTTCTATATGTTTGGTATAAACGTTTTTACCCTTTTGTTATATTTGTAAATATTCATATCAATACCCTTTAGTGTCAAAGAGCAGTGTGATGCCAGGTTGATGGAGGAATCTAAATAGGGGTCCAGACAGCTCTTATGCCGTGGAATAGTAAATGAGCTTTTTTAGACATTACAAAACTAAAACATAACCATTGGTTAATTTACTCATACAACCCCGCATACTTTTAAAAACATCTCCTTAAATCTTTGTATAATGTCCTAAATATAGGACTGATCACAATTTACAGCCGCTTCCTGGTTCAGCACATTAGTGCCAGCTGTATACGGCTTACATGCCAGTGGGCGTTCCAAGCTATCCAGCGGTCGTTTCTTTTCCGCTTCGCTTCTGAACCTGACACAACTTCCATATGTTACTAAGGAGGTTCAGCATTATTAAAGTTATGCTAGTCCTCGAGTCGGGTTCCAATACTAACAGGAATTAAGTAACATCGGGGGGGGGGGGTTGTACTATAGCACCAGAAAAACAAAAACGGACAGAAGAAAAATGCGAGCGTTCACAGCAGGTGGCCAGTCTGACTGCGTAGACAAGCACTACACTTAACATACATAATAAAGTACGGAATAAAGCACAATAGCCAGAATAAAGAAGAAATAAAAGACAGTGCTGTTGCGCAACAGACTTAAAGAGTAGCAGTTAAAGATAGAAGTGCTATGGTTACCTCGTTATGAAAAAAGAACCGGTTGGGGGGGGGGTTCTACCACAAGTAGACATCAGGGTTAACTGCAACTTTAGACAAGCAGCCCTGATAGCTTGTATACTGTACCTTTCTTGTACAGAAGCAGTTGAAAAGGCACTCCTTAACACAGACACTGTTCTGCCCAGTAAACCCTTATAACCACAATCAGTCCTCCGCCATTTTTGCAGCTGTACCTAGACAGTGAGCCCACCTCAGCAACTGCTCACTGTAAGAAGTGGTTCCACAAATTTGAAAACTATCTCATGGCATTTGGCATCACAGACAATGCCAGGAGTAGACTCTCATGGTTCAGTTTGCCGCAGACTGAGTCTATGATTTCTTTGACACCTTAACTGATACTAGTGAAGCAAATGATTATACCAAGGCAGTTGAAAAGCTTACAGCTCACTTAAAGCCAAAAAAGAACACAGATCATGAGATTTATGTGTTCCCTCAATCAAGACAGCAAGCAAATGAGAAGTTGGACTCTTACCATACACATTTTCACCAACTTGCTGCTATTTGTGAGTTCACAAATCTAGACAAGGGACTGAAGCCACAGATTGTCCTGAGCTGTTCATCTTCTTGCCTTCAATGTTGGGCTCTACAGGACATAGATCACACCTTTGCTGACCTGCGTAACTTCTGAAAAACACTGGTGACATCAAAGTTTCAAGCATTTGTCATAGAGCAACTGATATGCACAGACATGCACCCTTCTCATAGCCTCCCAGTCCAACAGCTGCAACACAACTGATTTAAAGAAAATAAACCTTTACTTGACTCTTGGGCAATCAGTTGCAGCAGCAGAATTTGCTACAACTATGGCAGCTCCTATCCTCATCTTCATGAGTTAATCTGTTGCCCAGTCAGAGGGAAGCAGTGTAAAGCATGTGAAAAATGAAATAATTTACTAATTACTGCAGGTTCACCCCACTGGCTAGCTCACAGAGTCATAGATCAAACCATAAATGGCAAATGCCCAAATGGCAGGAAGTTTGCCAGCTCCAGCCCCTGATGAAACCTACTCAGTGAAGACTATTACCCACATGACATCCCCGCCAAGGATGGAGAATATGTATACATTACGCATACTGTAAACAGTGTGCAGCCACCTATCATCATAGCCCATATTCAGAGCATTCCCATTCACATCATGGTGGATTCTGGGGCCAGTGTAACCTGCTTGATACACAGGCATATCAGGTGTGAAAGCCTCATGTCACCCTGAAGCATACAAATGTCACAAGATCCACATATGGATCAAATCAAGGGCTGATGCTTTGGAGTAAATTCCATAGTCTAGTCACTGCAAACTCAAAGCATGCCTCTGCAACTTTTTATATTGCGGAAGGCAGCAATGGATCTCTCCTTAGTTACAAGACAGATTCAGAACTTGGGTTTCTACACATCATAAACTCTTTGTTGCCACATACTCAACAACACTCCCACTTGTTTTGGAATATCCCAGTCTATTCAAAGTCATATGTTGCTTAAAAGACTTTCAAATATCACTCCATGTGGATACCACAGTAGTACCTGTCATATGTCATCAGAAGATTCCTTTTTACATTAGAAAAAAAGTTGAATTTTTATAAAAATGTTAATAAAGCATATTAAATAAAAAAAAAAAAAACTTGAACAGGAACTGGATCTCCCAGAGAAACTAGGTATCATGGAAAGAGTAGTCGGACTTACTCCTTGGGTTTCTTTGATAGTTACTGCACCCAGTCCTAAGAATCCAGATGAAAAGTGCATCTGCATTGTTATGCACCTTTCTAACAAAGAAATCAAGAGGGAATGCCACATCACCCCCACAGTAAATGCCATTATCCAAGACTGGAATGGAGCCACAGGCTTTTCAAAACTAGACCTAAGTGGGAGTTATCACCAGTTGGAGTTGTCTCTCCCTTCTCGGTACATCACCCATTCTCCACCCACATTTGCCTGTGAAGGTACAAATGTTTAAACTTTGGGATATCTTCTACTGTAGAAGTGTTTCAGAATGCCATTCAAGCAGGTACTTTGGGAATGCCGAGTGTACATAATTTCAGTGATTGCATTCTCATCTACAGTAAAACCCATGAGGCCCATGATCACACTCTCAGAGCAATGTTTCAACACCTCCATGAAAATGGTCTTACGTTAAACAGCAAAAAGTGTAAATTCAACAAAACAGTTACAATTCTATGAATACATGTTCTCAAAAATTGGGGTAATGCCAGATCCCAAGAAGTGGAATCCATTTCCAGTCAGTCTGCCCCATCCACTTTCAGTGAAGTTTGTGGTCTACTAGAGATGGTGAACTACTGTGTTAGGTTCATTCCTGACTTTGCAACTATCATTGCTCCACTCTGACAACTTACAAAAAAAGGATGGTGAGTGGAACTGGACACCAGAACACAACATTGCTCTGGATCAGTTAAAACATGGCTTAGCCATTAGTACCGCCATGGCCCACTTTGTTATAACCAAAGCGATAGAAGTCATTGTAGATGCCAGTCCAGTTGGTCTATGAGAAATTCTTGTCTAACATGATGATCCCCAGATGGTGCAAAATATTACTGCAATAGTCTGGCATTCTAAACATTTTCATCTTTTCCTTTATGAGCATCCTTTACTCTAATCAGAGACCACAAGCCACTCGAGATAATATTCATCAACCCAAATAGCAATCCATCTGCTCGGATTCACTGATGAGGACATCGCCTTCAGCCATGCAACTTTCAAAGTCATCATAAGCCTGGAGACAGCAATCCTGTGGACTACATGTCCTGATACCCATTACTTACCACACCTCTATCACAGAGTACTATTTCCAGAGTAGCAGAGAAATACACTGTCTTGCCTACCATGCCAAACCTACAGCTATGACACGTTAAGACATCCAGCATGAGACCAAGGCTGACCCAATCCTTAGCTTTTAATCCACAGTCTCCAGTCAGGTTCTTGGCCTACATCATCATCTTCTTCCCACATAGTGGCCCAACATCATCCTTTTTTTCCAGTTAGGCATTAACTTACAGTACTTTCCTCATCTGATATTTTGAAAGGTTGTACTTCCAGCTTCCTTACAGGATCAAGCTTTATCCTTAGCTCACAAAGGGCATCAAGGTATCATAAAAACAAAGTGGAAGAAAGTATGGTTCCCTGGTACCAATCGATGTGTGGAGCATATAGCCCAGTCCTGCATTCACTGCCATGTTGCAGTGCTTCAATCGTTGCAACACCTCTAAGTATATGTGCTGTGCATTCAGGACCTTCGCTTCATCTAAGTGTGGATTTCTGTGGACCTTTTCCCTCTGGTAACTATTTCCTTGTAGTCCTAGATGAGTACTCTCACTCTTGCTATCCTGTTGATGAGATAGTCAAGTCAGCCTCAGAATCCACCACTATTCTGCACCCCAACAGGACCCTCTCTACATTTGGAATCCGTGAAGTCAGACAATTGTCCACCCTTTAGCAGAGAAGAATTTTGATGGTGGGATTTCAGCACCAGAAAATCATACCATACTGGCCTCAGACCAATGCTGAGGTGGAACAATTTATGAGAACTTTGTGAAAGGCCACATCTGCTTTTTCTGCTGTTGGTAAGCCCTGGAAGCAAGATCTGTTCCAGTTTCTTCAGAACTATGATGCTACTCATTATACACCACTGGCAAGCCCACAGATTATCTCCTTTTTAGCAAACCTGTCCACATCAAGTTGCCAGTAAGTTCATCAGCCTCTGCTTACCCAGCTTTCTGTGCTACTGACACTCAGGCCAAGTACTGAATGAAAACTCAAACTGACAACTGCTCTCAAGCCAGCCCTTCTCTGATCAAACCAGGTGGCTCAGTGTTCCCCAAAATCACCACCCTTGAGAGCTCATTCCTTCTTTGCATTCCACACCTTACAAATGGTTGCAGTCAGAAGTACACTAGTCATTGCATAGTCACTTTCAGGTCATCATGTTACAAGAAACATCTTCTTCTTTGAACTCCTTCTTCAGTCTGCCACATTACAGTTTCAGTAAAAAAGAAAAGAATATAAAGATGATGATCTCAGTTCCACAACTCCAGTAGGGTTTCCTCATTCCACTAGCTCAAAGCAAAGTTTATAATTAATTTATTTATTTGGATTTTGTTAACTGGGTAGGTCCACTGAGACATTATATCCTTTTTTCAGGGGTGACCCAGAGTTAATTACATTCAGAGATAAAATTACACATATATGTCATACCTTCAAGGGTACATAATTAATTACATACAAAAAAACAGCATTTAGAAATAAACATTCAGAGATAACAGTCATTAAATTATGAATGATATACATATATATGGCAATGATGTTCAAGGTCAAGGAAGGACAGTAATTCAGCAAGTAGAATTAATTGCCTGTCTACAGCAGAGCCAGTTGCAACATCAGTGGCTGTACTTGCAATGGATACCCTTCAATAAATAAGCATTGAGGTATGTCTTAAATGCAGTAGGGGAAGAGACATTTTGGACCTCTTGCAGAAGCTTATTCCACAGTGAAGGAGCAGTGTAGGGGAAGGACCTCCACCCCAGCCTGTTCTTACCTTCGGTATTTTGAGCAGCACACAGGACAAGGACTGTAGGAGCAGCCTTTGGAGTTTAGCCTTCAGAATACCTCTGAGATGGGGGGGGGATAATGGTCCTAGTCATTTTGAAGGCAAGGCAGGGTGGTGGATAAGCTACTCTTGCCTTAAGAGAGAGCCAATTTAGTAATGTGAAAATATCACTGTGGTGATCCATAGGGAGGCCACCAGCTGCAAATCGCCCAACTTTGTTGTACAATATTTTCAGTCTGCTTTGCTCTGAGTCTCAGAGGGTTGAAGGATTGGAGCACCAAATAGAAGAACTGTTGACACAGAGCTATTAGCAATGGTTAGGCACACTTCCTTGATTAGATATGGTTAGGTATAATGGTAGGTAGCTGGAGACTGGAGTGCCTTTTTATGCTTCTTTTACTACAAGTATGCAAACAAATATTAACTTTCATGGTGTGGGTGGGAGGTATGGACTGGCTGGCAGGTTCCCATCTCCTTCTTAATGCTACTTGTTATCTACAGTATTTTTCTCACTGCAAACATTGCATTTCAGTGCATCTTCTCTTGCAGTGTGCATGCTGTGGCTGTCAAGAGTAGTTAATAAAAAATAGTTATTATCTACACAAAAAATTCTAAACAAAAATGTCTTCAATTGTTGCCAAATGCAGCTCAAGTAATAGTTTATGACTGTAGGTGGTTGGAGGTTGGGGTGCCCATTTATTCTGCTTTTGCTATGAGAAGTATGCAAATAAATGTTAACTTTCAGGGGTTGAAATGGAAAGTCTGGGGACTTCTGGTGCAGCACTGGACCTAATGGCAGCCTAAAATCGGAGCTCCACTCAGACCTCCCCCCGAAATTATTAAAAAGCCAGAATTCAATGAGAAAACCTAGTAGATGGAGAAATATTCACAGATGGCATCAAATACACAGAAGGGAACAATGAACAGATATGAAGTATTGCCAATTGAAGAAGAGAAATCAGGAGCTGAAAAATCAGACTCTGAGACATCAGAAATATCACAGGCCTAGATGATGGCTTCGGGAAAGAAACCCAAATGCAGGAAACTTAAAAATAAAGATTTAGTCCTAAATGACAAACTCGATAGCATAATAACTGACTTGCAAGAAATCAAGAAGGACTTTCAGGATTTCCGGTCAGAACACGATCTCCTCTGCACTGATGTAACGAATCTACAAAATCACTGGAACAAAATGACTCAGATCAGGCCACAGAGATTACAAATATCTAAACAACTATAACTCAACTTCTCGATATTACCAAAGCACTGGGGGAGAGACAAGAAGATGCTGAGAATAGACAGAGAAGCCAAAACATAAGAATTTATGGAATTCCAGAGGATAGCAAGGGCAGAGATATGAGAGGGTACACAGAAAACCTGTTAAGAGAGGAATTAAACCTTGAACAAGATTTTCCTATGGAAACAGAGAGAGCTCACAGAGCACTTGGCCCTAAACCCCAAGATCCAGAGCAACATCCTCGCTCAATAATATTTTGATTTCTAAGTCATTACACTAAAGAGAAGATACTCCAGAAAGCATGGACAAAAGTAGTAGTAGTAGTAGTAGTAAAAAGTTTATTCATTATAAATAATGAAATGGTTACTCAACTGAGTCAAAACTCATTTTCAGTGAGATCCATAAAAATGCATACAGTTGCATAATACAGTTCCTTTCATAATGTAATAAATACATACGTATATATAAAACATAGACAGATCCTAGACAATAAGGAAACTACAATGTCATCAGACAACAATCACTAAAGTGCAAACAATATATCATTAAGACAACATATAAGGCACTATTGCACAGTTTCACTGAGTTTTTTTTTTTTTATATTCCTGATCAAATTGTTACCCTGTTTAGCCCGTACCATTTCTTGATCTGATCTAATTTCCTTTTTCCATCATGGATTCTTAATTCTACTGGCAAAGAGTTCCATAGAGAAGGACCATGATAAAAAAAGTGACCCCTCCCCAAATTTGTATTACATTTTGGTAAAACATATTCTACTCCTTTGGCTGCTCTTAAACTAGGATTAATTCTTCTTTCTTGTAAACAGTCTGTTATATATCCTGGTGTTCTCACAGAGAAGCAATTTTCCATGTAGAGCAATGTATGCAAAGATCTCCTATCCCCCAAAGTAAACCAACCCAGTACCTTTTATAATTCCTCCCTATGTGTCCTTTCAGTTGCCATCGCAATAAACCGAGCCATTTTATTATATAGAATATCCAGTTTGCCCAGTAATGTTAAATTTGCCCCTGAGTAAATCAAGTCACCAAAATCCAATAAAGGTAATATTGTGGTATTTATCAAGTGACTTCTGATTTCATATATTGTGTACTGTTTAATCCTGTACAAAGCCCCCAGTTGACTATTAATTATTTTGGATATATGTTCTATATGCTTAGCCCATTTTAATAGGGAATCAAGATAAACCCCTAGATATTTATAGTTATCCACTTGGTCTAAAATATGTCTCTCTAATGTTTTTTATTTGCAAAGGCCACTTAAGTCTATCACTACTGTTTTTTTTATGAAAGAGCATAGATTGGGATTTTTTTATATTAAGTTTGAGTTTAGATAGAGTTAGAAAGTCCTGCACTTCATCAAATGCCTTTTGTAGTTCATTCTCTAGTCTAAAGGGAAAATATTCAGGGGAAAACAGAGGCTCTTTTTTGGTAATGACTATGCGAGAGTAACAATGCAGAGAAGAATGGAATATGTACCATTGTTTCCAATTTTAAGGCATCTGCAACTGAAATTCTGTACACTTTATCCATCCAGACTTTTAATCCAATATCCCAATGGACGGACCGTATATGATACTGTGGAGAATGCAATGGAGGACTTGAGAGCACGAGGATTCGAGCTACCTATTAAATTACCAGAGAAATCACATGGACTAAACTTGGGACTGCCCAAAGAGAAGAGAAGAGAACAGGATGAGAATCACAGCAAGTAGTACTAGATGAGATAAAGAGACTATTGGGGCAATTTACAAACAAAAATTAATGTTTTTCCCCTGGTGATAAGTAGGCCGAGGAGCTAGAGTGCAGCACTGAGGTGAAGTGGAAAATCAGCCCTCGAGGAGGTAGGCCTTCAGCTCAGGCTGCAGTGGTCGACTGGGGGGGTGAAACCAGGCAGGGTCAGGAATGAATATGCCCACAGGGAGAAGTAAACAAATGTCTCCATTAAGGGAGAGGGGACCCGGGGAGGCTGGCTATAGGTTTTCCAGGAATTGCTCTCTCTAATGAGTGCCAAAGAGATTCTGTATGGAAGATCGTGCCCAGGGAAGGCGCTAATGAGCCCTGCACTAAATAATAGAGAATGCTTAATAGTTTAGGAGGAATGACCGGGGAGCCAATTGCTGCCTCTTTTGCTTAACGTTGAGCATTTCAAAATAGCCTTAGAAAAAGGTTAAATAGTTGGGGTGGGTGCACCCGAGGCGATGACTACAGAAGTAAGATTTCTGAGGGGGCGCAAGTGGTAACAGAGTGGCATGGAGACTGGGACCAGCTAAACTGAGGGTCAGTCAGTGGAAAAACCCCGGGGGGACATCCGGACTGGGCTTGGAAAGCTCCGCAGGGACCAAGCGGTTGAGATAGGGGACTGTCTGAAACTCGATTGAAGGGCTGAATGAGGAGATCAAGGCCCTCCCAATGGGAGGAGAGGGCAATTACTAACAAAAACCCACCAGAGGGCATGCTCTGCTCTAAGGTCGAGAATCAAGGGAACTCTACATAGAATTCCTCTAGGGGAAAGATAGGGTTAAACCAGAAATAAAATATTTTGATTATGGACACCACATGGCAAGAAGAATACAGAAGAAAGTGCAAACTGGAGACCAGGACAACTTAAATGAAGGACATGAACTGATGAAACTAAATAAATGTACATCCCAGAGATCATGGGGGGGGGAGAGAAAGAGTGATGATACGACCAGTGCTAAGCACTTGTATATATTGCTTTAGTTTTCTTATATTTTTTGTTGGAAATTACACTCATTGTTTAATAATTTACTTAAAGGGACCAGAAAACCAGATAGGGAACCCAGATAAGATCCAATTTGATTTTTATTTATATTCTGGGGGATATTTACAACCCTCAGGGCAGGCCTACAGCGTAAGGCAAATAGCCCAAACCAGATGGATTATTCTGTTCTTGTCAGGAAAGAATCTGACATTGGAAGTCACTATGTACATAGTTATTACTCATAGGGAAAGAGACAACCAGTTTGGGGGGGGGATGGAAAAAAAGAAGAAGATACAGAATCACAAGAAAACAAAAATGGTTGAGAAGTAGGTCTGGAAAAAGAAAGCCGGTAGTGAAAATACTCAGGAGCATAAACATTATAGAAGCAATGCAATGTAATAGATACCAGAGAATGCTAATAGAGATCTTGTATCTATTGAAGGTTAATGTCTCAGACTAAGAAAACCCTGAAAGGGATGTCCCAGGATGTCAATGGGTTTAGCAGCCCTATAAAGAGATCAAAAATAATTTCCCACCTTAGAAAAATGCATCCCCAAATTATTCCTTTGCAAGAGACACATTTATCAACAGAAGAACACCAGAAATTACTCAAATATGGAATTGTGGGAGTAGTGGCCAGCACATATACAAGAGGGTGTAGGAGAGGAACAGCTATACTTATTCCACAAATGTCAACATTTCAAATACTCAAGTCATATCAAGATGGAGAAGGAAGGTTTTCCTTGGTGAATGGAAACTGGGAGAGTCAGACATACACAGTGGGAAGTATATATATACCCCCAGGATCAGAGAATACAGTTTACCAGACAGTCTTTGATAAAATAATAGCCTTTAAACAAGGGAAACTAATATTAGGAGGGGATTTAAATCTGCTAATGAATCCAGCAAAAGATAGTTCAAGCCCCAATACCCCCAAAGCGACTAAGGGACAGAAACATGGCAAGAGATTAATAAAGGACTTAGCTTTAATTGATACCTGGAGACATTGTCATCCAACAGTACAAGGTTATACACACTTTTCAGAGGTCTACAATACCTATTCTCAGATAGATTACTTCTTGGTGAAGGCAGAATTCCTAGATATAATACATAAGACAAAGATTTCTCCAATTTACCTATCAGATCATGCAATTATCACCATAGAATTAGAAGCAGAACAGGAAGTTATGATGAAACAATGGAGATTTAATAATATGTTAATTAAGGACAAACAATTTAAAGAAAAAATACAACAATGGATCCCCAGAATAATGCAAGAAAATACAACAGAAGAGGTGCAAGAGGGAACATTATGGGATATATTAAAATCAGTACTAAGGGGAGAAATTATAGCATATGCAACTCATCAAAAGAAAAAGAGAACCAGAAAACAAAAAGAGCTGGAAGAGGAATTAGAAAGGCTACAACAAGAACATGCAGAAGGGAGGAAAGATAAGACTACACAGATTAAAAAGATTAATCAGGTAAAGACAAAACTACAAGATATATTAAACCAGAAAACTGAACAAGCCTTGATGTATGTAAAGCAAAGATATTATGAAGGGGGAAACAGAGCAGCTAAAATACTTGCTTACAGATTAAGAAAATAACAAGCACTAACAACAATCTCCAAATTGAAACATCCGACATGAGGTAAAATACTTAACAAAACAAAAGATATATATATATATTAGAAGGCTTTAGAACATTTTATTCAAAACTATATCATCAACAAAAAGAACCAGAAGAAGAATACAAATATGTCTTCACAAAAATGAAATTACCCCATATCACAGAGGAACAAAGTAAGTTATTAACATGTTCAATTAACTCCCAAGAGATAAGTAATGTCTTTAAAAACTCCAAATTGAACAAAAGCCCAAGCCCAGATGGATGTACAGCAGAATTCTATAAAACATTTAAGAAAATTTTGCTCCCACCACTAACCAAACTATTTAATGCTATACAAAATAATGATTCCCCTATTCCAAACAGCTGGCAATATGCTAATATATCAGCAATACTTAAACCAGATAAAGACCCAATGAATTGTGAATCCTATAGACCCATTTCAGTTTTAAACCAGGATTATACATTTTTTACAGCCAATCTGGCTAAAAGATTAGAAAGCATACTTCCTCATATTATAAATAAAGATCAGGCAGGTTTTATTATAAAACGCCAGACAGCAGACAATATTAAAAGAACAGTATACCTATTAGGAAAAATACAAAAGGAAAAAAAAACCTTCTAAACTGCTAAGTATGGATGCCCAGAAAGCATTTGATTCCTAAGATACATGATGGAGAAATTTAATTTCCCAATAGACTTCTTAAATATAATACAAAGCATATATACATCCCCACAAGCTATGATAAAGGTAAATGGCTCATGTTCAACCCGTTTCCCTTTAAACAGAGGTACTAGACAAGGCTGCCCCTATCCCCCTCACTATTTGCTATATACACAGAACCATTAGCACAAGCTATAAGAGAAAATGAAAGAATTGCAGGGATAAAGTATCTCGACACTATCCACAAAACTGCTTTTTTTGCCGATGACTTGCTGATATACTTAAATGAGCTAGAAACGTCTATACCAAAATTATTCCCCCTTCTGGGAGAAATGGAGTCCAACTCAGAGTATTAATTAAACACAAGTAAAACGGAAGTGATATGTTTAAATTACCATCCAAGTGAGCTAATTCAGATCAGATATCCATTGAGATGGAAAAGCAATACATTTAGACATTTAGGGATAATCTTAACAAAAGATACTCATGATATGTATGAAGCCAATTATGATCCACTATTACAATCTACCAAAGAAGACTTCCTGAGATGGGACCCCTTACCTCTCTCATTGTACCAGAGAATAGAGGTTATTAGAATGAATATACTCCCAAGGTTCCTATACCTCTTTCAGACTCTCTCGGTATATCTGAAACAGACAGATTTTAAAAAAATGGAATAGTATAAAATCCTGATTTATATGTCAAGGGAAAAAACAAGAATAAAATATAAAACCCTCCAGATGCCAAAAACAAAGAGAGGCCTAGCCCTTCCTAATTTAGAACAATATGCACGGGCAGTAGTAATTACAAATACAGTAGCTTGATCATAGGGCGAACCCACATTGGAAAGAAATAGAGAGAGGAATTCAGCCTGTGAGAATAGAGAAATACTTATTTGGACAAATTATACCAAAATCAATTATGCAAAAGGAGATCAGATTTCAACAAACCAGACAATTACTGAAAATCTGGAGATCAGTAATTAAAAAAGTTGATGCTCCCAAAATTAATTTAATACAAAAAATAATAGCAGATCCTAGGTTTGAACCCACCAGACTGGATTATAGTTTCGCTAGGTGGCACCGGCAGGGCCTAACCAGATTCTACCAATTATATGAACAAGGAGTTTTTTCTCAATTCCAGACATTACAAGAAAAGTATCAATTAGGAAAACAAGATTTTTTTAGATTCCTTCAGATAAGACATTACTGCAGGAGCCTGATAGGAAAGGATTGGGACCCAAGCCAGAAATACACCCACTTATGAGAATAATAATTAACACAATAGAGATAGCAATACCAGAACACGTAATTTCCCAAATATACCAAGCCTTAACAAGGACCCAGAAAAAGAATAAGATACATTCCCAGCAATGCTGGCAAGAAAAACTGGGCATTACCTTAGAGGAAGAGAACTGGAAACAGATATACCCAACAGTACATAAAATTACATGATCCTCAACCTGGAGAGAATTTGGCTGGAAATGTTTGATAAGATTCTTTAGAACCCCACAGATAGTGGGAAAATACAATCCACAACTAGGTATCACCTGCTGGAGAGGGTGCGGAGAACAAATAGCTAATCATATACACATATTTTGGAGCTGCCCATTGTTAGAATTATTTTGGAGTGGGGTGGGAGAAGCACTAATAGAATTATTTCCAGAAATAGAGACCCTCACACCAGAAATAGCACTTATACTAAACTTTACAAATGAACTAGGAAGAGGTAACACATGGCTCCTATTAGCCATATTACTTTTGGCAGCCAATAAAGCAATCGCGAGGAAGTGGTTACAAAGTGATCCTCCAATCCCTAGAGAATGGGAAGATATAGCATATCAAATATATAGAATGGAACTTCTGACAGCTCAGATCAATCTAAAAACACAGAAAATTATACATTTCTGGACTAAATGGTGGCTATGGATCTCAGGACATAGATCAGATCTCGTTCCATGAGGGTAATCTATCCACTGACAGAGCAGGGACTACCACAAGGGAAGTAATATATGAAAAATGATGTGTACTACTGAGTAAAGACGCCATGAGATTTATTCACAAGACCAATATGAATGACATATCGATAAAGAAGAACTGTTATACAAGTATGAACAAAAAAATGTATTTTGTATTTCTCCAGGAAAATCTGAAACAATAAAAAAATATTTAAAAATAAGAAATAGAAGGTCTGGGTCCCCTCTACTTCTGAATTCTTCTTGCTACTTCTTATATTTTTCTCACTGTGCGTGTTGTATTGCAGTCTTCTAGATGTATATCGTATTTTGAAAAAAATTCAGATTGATTGAAAAACAGAGAAAAAGTAAGTTGGTAATACCTTATATTTCACTAACATGAACTTATTACGCAAGCCTTCGAAACCACATAGACCCCTTCATCAGACATTGTGATAACACAGCTAAATGGAAAAAAGTGTATGCAGAGAACTCAGTGTTAACTACAATAATAAATTAAAGCACTTCTGGTGTACATAAACCTTTACACAATAGAAAAGAAAAAATCCGTAGCAAAACATAGCATAACAAAAATGTTGTAATGTATTTGTCCTCTTTGTGATGAGGTACCTTTGAAAATGAGCCTCTGGCTCAAAGGTTGTAAACTGATGTACAAATAAATAAATAAACAAAGGTCCCAAGTGTATTTTTGGTCAGTTTTCGGAACAGTTTTCATACTGAGTTGCAAATCAATGTACAATGTTTGAGAATGGGTCACAGTGCATATAGATGATAATTATTATCAGACTTTATGTTAGTTAATGCACTTTATCTTGAAATGGAATGTGGTCTAATGTTAATAGTTTTGCAGAACATAGTTTGCAATGAAGTATTATTGCTAATGAAGCTAAACTGCATTATGATCCACTGTAATGTTTTGTTCATCACTGCAATCTTTAGCATAAATAAGTAATGTTTATATAAAACATTTAGTGTCTATAATACTGTAACACAATTTCCACAGAAGCAAGTAAAAGTGTGTGTTGCCACATAAGGCAGTCATAGACTCCGCAGCAGGAAAAAGAAAGACTTGAAGAATATACAAATTACTTAATTCCAGTTCACTGTTCCAAAACATTTCTTGAAAACGCATTCTCGCTTATAAAAGGCACAGATAAACACGTTAAAAGTGCCTCAGATATTGAATTACAGTAATTTACAAACTGAAAGTTTTATGATGTGCTCTAAGACATATTATACCGGCCTGACAGGCAGTCTGTACTTAAATGTATCATGACTTCAGAAAACAATGGAAGATAAACAAAGGACACTGGAACAGGCACTATCATTCAGGAGTGAATATTGAAAAGTACGACAGACGAAGATTATGCATGTAACTGGTATCTCTGGTTTGAATACACAGCTTGATAAACCAATTATTATGCTCTAGGAAATAGATATGTTTTAGAAACAATACATACAGAGCAAGTGGACAATAAGCTGGAAAAAGGCAATAACTCTTCTTTAATCAATACACCTTGGTGTGGAAGAAAGAAAGGAAGACTCAGATCTGAAAAAAGTTGGAGATTGAAGATAGAAAGGAACATATAATGTTTTATACTCTTACTTTAAATTTGTATAAACACTGTGCTATATTTAATATATTGAAAGAGAAAACTGTAGTACAGAAAAAAGTGAAATGGGTTATTCATATTTAAGTACTGAATGTTTGTGCGCAACATGGACTGGGAATTTTTTATTTATTTTTTTATTTATTGAAATGTTTCACCAGGAGGGCACACTGAACAACAAGTTGCTAATCTCATGGTGCAACCTGGGGGGAGGGATTACATAGGGTTGTGAAGGATGATCAGTTACAATAGTATGTGGGTAGTACAAACAATACAACATTGTAAGATTGTGCAACAGTTGAAACACAAGGTATTGTACAATAAACAGTAGAGGAACATTGGGTAAATTACAATACATGTCCCAAATCATACAAAAGAACATATGAGCTTACAAAACATATAGAACCATTTATAGTGCATGAGTGTACCAGGAGCAGGCTCAAGGTAGTATGCAAGTGCTGTTGGAGTAAAAAGGATGGGGTTAAGTTGTGCACACTGGTGACCCAGAAGGGCAGGTAGAGAAGAGAGGGGAGGAGAGGCAAGAACTGAATATGAGGACAAGAGGTAGCCATTTCCTGATTTCCTCCTTCAGGATGTTGAGAACCCTGCCAGGGGGGGTCATGATAGGAAGGTAGAAACTGGGGACAGGTATAAAGGTGGGTTAAAGCAGGAACAACTGAGGGAAAGGTAATTGTGTATGGTAGAGGTAAAGGAGTAGTTGGAGGAGGAGTGTCGTATTTCAGAGGGGAGGGAATTCCAGATTTTGGGAAGCGATGGTGAAACCAGTCTGACCCGATGAGGGTGGAGGCGAGGGACTGTCAGAGTCGTGAGCGTCATTCATCTGAGAGTAGGTGGGGAGGGAGGAAGAGAGGACAGAGAGGATGAGAGATAGGAGGGGAGCCCCCCTGAACCAGAATTTGAAGGTTAATTTGGCACAGTGAGAGATGCGTCTGTGAGATAGTGGAAGGAAGGTTAGAGAGTGATAAAGTTCACAGTGGTGGGAGTGGGAAGGAGAGTCGATAGCAAAGCGGCAGAAGGAGTTAAAGAGAGTATCCAACTTGGTCAGGGAAGATTTAGGAGCAGCATCATAGACTATGTCGCAGTAGTCAAAGATGGGGAGTATCATCTTTTGGACAATTTTGCTCCTCACAGTCAGCAGGATGCAACTATGATTCCTGTACAGAGCACCAAGCTTGGGGCACAGTTTCTTCAGGGTAGCATTGATATGCACAGAGAAGTTGAGGTGCTGGTCCAGTCAAACTCCCAGATATCAAAATGAGGAGGTGTCCTCCAAGATGGTCCCATCAAGGGTGTGGAACGTGGGTAGGGCCGGGAGCCTAGAGAGTCTCAGCCTGGTGCCAAAGGTCATTGAGACTGTGTTCTTAGCATTTAGAAAAAGCTGGTGAGAAGCAAACCAGAGCCCGAACTTGGTTGAAGTCATGCTGTAAGCTGGTTTGCACGGCAGTAGGGTTTTTGCCGGAACTGTACAAAACAGTATCATCAGTGTACATGTGGATAGAAGATGATGAGCAGGCTATGGGAAGATCATTAAGGAAAATGGAGAAGAGTAGGGGACCAAGCACTGAGTCCCGAGGGACAGCAGTGTTGATGAGGAGTGGAGGGGAAATGGAATCAAGGATTCTCACTGACTGGGTGCTGCCAATGAGGTAGGATTTAAACCAGTTGGTGGCTGATGGAGGAAGGCCAGCTGAGAAGAGTGAATCAAGAAGCAGGCGATGGGAAACAGTGTTGAAAGCTTTGGCTAGGTCGACAAAGATGGCCCGAGGTAATCAGGCCATCATCCATTCCTGAAAGGATGAAGTCAGTAAGCCTGAGGAGGGAGGTGGTTGTTGAGAGTTTCTTCTGAAAACCAGATTGGAAGAGGGTGAAGAAGGAGGAATCAGAGAGGAATGGCGATAGTTGAGAGAGAACTAATGTTCTTGAAGTATGGCAAGGGTAGGAAGGAGGAAGGGAAATGGGGTGATAGTTGCCAGGAGTGGATGTGTCACCACCATTGGGGAGAGGAAGGAGTACAGCATGTTTTCAGGATGAGGGTACTTGGGCAGAAATAAAGGACAGGTTAAGGATTAAGGAGATAGGATAAGCAATTGCAGGAGCAGAAAGGTAGAGAAGTTTAGGATCAAGCTCATCTGGTGAGGAGCCTTTAGAGGGGTTGAGGGATAGGAGGGCATTAAGAGCTTTGTCAGGAGATAGCAGAAAAGGAAAATGGGGAGGGGAGGCACTGGCTGAGGCAAAGATAAAGTTAGTAGGTGGCAATGGGGACAGGGAATTTAGAAGAGGCGTGGCGCCACGAGGTGTAGTAGGCATTAAATTCACTGGCCACTGAGCCAGGTTAGAAACTAGGAGTTATTTACTTTGAGAACTGGGGAGGGGGAGAGGGGGGAGAGAACAGAGCATGAACTACCCTCCAGAATTTAGATGGAGAGTTAGTGTTAGTCAGGAATGAGGAGTTGAAATAATCAGACTTAGCCAGTCTAGTAGCTTTAGTACATGAATTGTGTAGTATTCTGTACTTGGCATAGTCATTTGGATGTTTAGTAGATTTGTGTTTTCTCCAGGCCCGATCACGCTCCCTGAAGCAGGCCAGTAGTTCGGGGGTGATCCAGGGGAGGTGAAGCCCATGGACTCTGGTCCGTCTGAAAGGACCAAGGTCATTCCAAGTGGCAATGAATTTATCCTTAAAATAGTCAAGTGCTTGGTCAACAGAAATGGCAGTGGAGAGGGAGGCCCAGTCATTGGAAGCGAGTGCAGAGCTGATTGGGGTAAGGTCTAAGGATTTAAAGGACTGGAGCTGTATGATTTTAGGGGGGGTTCGGGGCAATGAACATTACATACAATGAAAATGGGGTTGTGGTCACTAAGGGCATCGGGGAGGAGACCAGATTTAATGACACGGTGTGGGTGGGTTGTGAGTGCCCAGTCAAGCAGGGTGTGATTTTATGTTTTGGAATTAGGGCGTGTGGGCTCAAGTATCAGTTGAGTGAGGTTTAGAGCAGTGACATCATTGCATAGCTTGCTTAACTTGGGAGACAACCAATTTAGATTCACGTCACCCATTATGAAAAGTTCACCAGATTGTGAGAGGGAGGTGATATTTGCAAAGAGTTCAGTCGTGACCGAGGGTTGAATGCTTGGGTGGCAATAGATGCCAGCCACAAAGATTGTAATTGAGAAAGGAAGAGTAATGCAGGTGACAAGGGCTTCATAGGTAGCTGGGATAGATGTAGATAGGGTGGTAGTAAACTGCAATGAGGACGGGATATACATGGCCACTCCCCCTCCACGACCCAATCGATCTTGTCTGGAGATAGAATACCCAGGGATAGCAATGGCACTGTCAGGAGTGCTTTTTTTGAGCCATGTCTTGGTAATAATTAGGATTTCAGGGGTATGTGAAATCATAAGAGTTTGTAGGAGGTAAATTTTAGGTAGCAGGCTGCAGATGTTCAGGTGGAGGAGCTTCAACCCGTTATGGAGGGTTGTAGTGGCAGTGGGGTTTGGAGACATGATATTTGGGTAAGGAGCCAGGGTAAGAGAAGAAATAGGGCCAGGGTTTGGGTGGATGTTCCCCGATGAATGAAGGAGGAGGGCAAGGATGAAATAGTGAAGTTTAGGACTTTTGTAATTGGAGAAGAAAATATGTGAGGAAGGGGAAGGGGGGAGGGGTGGAGAGAAGGAGATAAGGAAACGAAGAAAGGCAAAGTGATTAGGAAGGGAAAACAGAGATGCTGGAGGGTAGTAGGGAAGGTGGGGTCTGCTTACAAGAGGAGCTGTGGGGTGATTGACAGAATGAAGGAGATATCTGGAAGGGAAGAGGGGAGAGAGAAGTGGCAATAGGTGTAGAGGGGGAGCCTGGGATAAGGGTAAGAACCAGGAAGGGTGTGAATAGGAGGGAGATGAAAACCATTCTGGGTAGGGTAGTAGAGGCTTTGTACAGGCTTACCAATTCAGATCACACCACTGAATGTTAGGATGTTGATAATTTGCTTTAGGTATGAATGACCCAGGACTAGGAGTAATAGGGGAGAGTAGTGGGTAGAGGATTGCAACCTACTTGTGTTGTTGCCCTCTAGTGGCTTTACAGTATAATTTTCAAATGGAAAAGTAGAAAAAAAAATCAGCAAATCACTAACAGGCCAGTGCAGGTTACGCAAATGCTGCTGGCACTGAACAGTGTTTCTCTGCAGTCTTATGCTCTAGTCCAGTGATTTCAGCACTGGCTTCAGCGTTGGGCAGGAACCAGTGTCAGCGCTCCGGGCCATCTGGAACCTTTCAGTTCCCACTGGGAGGAAAGCTCAAAAATCCTCTTTCCCTTGTTCAGGGTTCAGGACCAGATGTTACCTTATGGGCCAAGGAGGAACATGGGCAGCAGGCGCCTTCTCGGCCAGTACTGGGCAGGCGGGTTGTTTGTGGAGGGGACCACGTTAGTGGTACCAGCCCAGTGGGCTCCGATCAGTCTGAGAGAAAGGAATAGCCTTGGTAGAGGTCAGGGGGAGGGGTCAGTGCAAGGAGGAATGAGAGAAAAAAAAAATTAACAGTTGAAAGGACATTGGGATGATGGGGAGTAGTGCCACAGAACTTTGGGGCTGGAATAATGCAGGAGGGGGACCATGGGTTTAGTTAGTTTGTTACGTAGTTGGTTGGTTGGTTAGTTAATTCAAAAGATTTGCAAAGAAAGATATAGTGATTACTGGTTACTGCTGTACATACAGCCCATGGCAATGTAACTCTGGCACAATTCTAGATCATTTTCGTTGCCTGCCACTGGATGATTCCCATCCTATCACTGTTCTTCCTTACATATAGGCTCCAAAATTACACAGAGTACTCCAGGTGTGGCTGAAATAATGACCTGTACAGCAGTAGTATCGCCTGCCTTCTGTGACTAGTGAAGCCCATGCTTATACATCCTAACTGAAAATATCTTGTTACCTTTCCCATATGCTTTGTTGCATTCATAAGAGGTATGTAGACTATTGCTAATTATCACCCCAGTTCCCTTTCCTCTGTTGAGCGCTACATCCTTACCCCACTGGTGCTATAGTCAGTATGCAGATTTCTGCTACCAATGTATATTACTTTCCATTTCTTGCACTGCATAAAAGCAGAAATGGTTGCTGCTTACAGGTTAGGGGTAGGGTTACAGTTTCACAGCAAGTCTGCTGGAGTTGTAATCAGTATCAGTGGCTCAGTAACACCCTTACATCAAGAGCTAGACTGTAATATAATAATTTCATGGGATAAGCCTTACCAAAACAGAGCCGCTCAGATGAGGCAGTGGTGCAGAGATAATTGGGGGACACAATGGGGGGAATGCTTCATTGATGGGCTAGAAGCAGAGAACGTGAGGGAGGAGGTTTGAGCAGGTCCAGGCTGGGAATAGGGCCAGGATGGGGGCAAGGTCGGGCGGGCTGTTAAAAATTTTACAACACATCACTGAGCTGACTGAATGCAAGCTAGGAGCACATGGCAGTATTTGCCTTAATACAAGTACTCAGTGACAGTTGCATTCTCCCTGTCTTCCCTTCCCTGAATATCATTGGCATCACCAATTTCCATCACAGTCACTTGGTTATACTAACATCCTCCCCACTGTCCTCCCAAAATTGCTCAAGTCATTCAATGTTGATATCCTCCCTGGCCACCCTCCCTCCAAAATCACTAAAACTACTCTGTGGCACTGATACCCTACCTGCTCATTCAACCCCAACATCACTTGTGTTGCTCAGTTGGACTCCTCCCCCCCACCCCAAAAAAAATCACTCAAACCACTCAGTGGCACTGATGCAGTTCCTTCCCATGCCTTCAAAATCACCTATGATTCTCAGTGGTACTGATACCCTCCCTGCCCACCCGCTGTATCACTGAAGCTGCTCAGTGACACTAACGCATTCCCCACCTGCCCTCTCAATTACTTAAACCACTGGGTGACATTGACAATGTCCCACACATTACTCAAGCTGGTCACATGACCCAGCTCTATCTACACAGTATACTTCACTTTGAGTCTTGCAGTCTGTTTCTGAAAGTGGAGGAGACAGTTTTGCTGCATTCTGAGCTTTTCAAGTACAATTAAAACTTTTTGTTGATTTCTGATCTTCACTGCACTTACAGCTTCTTAGTATCTTTTTGGATGTGTTTTTCTCTGATTTAAATAATACTTCTGTGCTTTTGATCTACATTATTTTACATTTGTATTTTCCTTTGACTTCTCTTTATTTATTTTTAATTTGCCCTTTTGCCCTCCGGCCACTGGTGCATCTGCCCGATCCACGGACCTTCCATTTCAATTTGCCTCTGCTCCCCCGGCACCCCTGGCTTGCCCCTCAGGGAGTGGGTTTGCAGCACTGGCTTGTAGTGCCGCAATCCATGTAACTAGTCAGGGGGAACCAGCCTGGAAGCTAATCGAAGCTGGGGGCAGGCTTCTTTGATGGTGACCACTTGCGTTATTTTCTTTGTTTTTTAACCCCAAGGGGTGGGGACGTGCAATGATGTCCTGCACCTGCTCCACCCCTCCTATGTCTAAGCACCGATCCCCCGAAGTTCTCCTGGCCTCTGCCAGGAGTCCCTCATGCATCAGACACTCACCCTACCCTCCCCCAAGAGAAGAAGAGCAGCCCATAGGACGCTCAATCCCTCCCTCCCCGGCCAGCCCTCTGGTTCCCCGAGTCTATTCCTGAACCCGGGTCCCCAGCATCACAAGCGGAAATCCAACCACTGCCCCTGCGGGCCAGCATTGACGTCTCTTTACAGGCACTACAGTGTTTATACTTTGATTATTTCCTTTTTTTCTATTTCGTTTATTGACTTTCTGTGTTTCCTGTATATTCCTTGTACATCTTTGCAGTATATTTCTATTGTTTTATATTTTTGGTTTAAAATAAAATGAGTTGGGGGGATAGTGATAGGAGTGGGACTGGGAGACAGATAGAGATGCAGTCAATGCATGAGACACACTATCCCATACATCTGCAGCAAACAGCATTGGTGGCATCAGCAGCTTCAGGTACATGTGGTAAATGTAAAAAGGATGGTCATGCAGTGGCAACAGCAGCAGCCCCCCCACCTCCAACCCCCGTGGAAACAGTGCCTCCATCTGATGAAGAGGAGCCCTGTCCCAGTAGATCAAACAAGTCCCTTGTTTGGGATTTTTTTTTGATCCACAAGACAGCAACATCATCAAATGTAAAATATATAAAGTGGTGGTTCGTTGTGGTAAAAGAGGAAGCCACTTAGGCACTGATAAGCAGCATAACCACCTCAACAACAAGCACTGATATTAGTGTGACGAGCAGAATGGGCTGCTGGGACTCCTAGTGTTCCTCATGTGCCATGGGGGGGGGACTGCAGGAAGAGGCAATGCAGTGTCCATTTGCCTGAAGGACATGAGGAGGGCAGTGAGCACATGAAACCCCATCTGCCGGGCATCCTCACCCTCTTCCAGTATCTTTCACAGAAGCGCAAGTTGCACAACTCTGCAGTGAGTTGTGGGACATCAGTTGACAGGTTGCATCAATGGAGGATACACTGCAGACCATGCCAGCCAACCAGCAGCTGCTCTGAGAGGGGATGGTGGAAGTCCATCATGGTGCACCCTCTGTACCACCCCAGCTGTAGTTATTCTTCAAAATACTAACTTGTGTTGCCTCCTTTCATAGTAATCTTTTTGATCAGTGCTGTTTAAAAACAAACATTTAAAATAATTGAAGTCTTATTAATCCTTTCTTACTCAGTCCTCTCCTCTATGCAAAATATTATCTTATGCCACCTCCTTTTATGCTAGCTTCTTCAATTAGTGTTGCTCAAAGAAAAAGAAATTGACATCTTATTAATAATTTCTTACTCTATCCTGTCCTGTATGCAAAGTATTATCTCTTGTCACCTCTTTTCATAATAACCTCTTTATTTAGTGTTGTCAACAAAAATATAAAAAAAAAAAATCAAAGTCTTATTAATCATTTCTTACTCTGTCCTGTCCTCTGCAAAATACTATCCTGTCACCTCCTTTCATAGCAACCTCTTTTTTCAGTGTTGTTAAAAAAAAAAATTATAAAAAATATTGAAGTCTTAGTAATCGTATCTTATTCTGTCCTGTCCAGGTCCTGTCCTTTAGTCTCCTAATCCTGAATTCTAATTTCTGTGATTGCTGCAATTTTTCTTTTTTTTTTTTTTACTAATAACTGTACTTTATTAGGTATATGACAAATACAAACACCAACCACAACATTACAATAGTCCGGCATACAAATACGGCAAATGAGCAGTACCAAAGACTCATAATCCCTGTTGTGGCTCTTCTCTATTCAACTGACCCAGATATATTCCATGAACCATTAGGGGAAACTACAGTCCATGAAGATGCAGGCCGAGTGGACAAGCAGATAAACAAACAATGCTCCGGCTGGATTGAGAAACAACAATATGAACTATCCTATAATAAAACTATACTACCCAAACCCCCCCCCCCTCCTTCATTCCCCCCTCCGGAGCCTCCACTGTGCACATCACTTGGACAGGTCATGGGAGCAGCCAAGGCTGCCCTCCTATAGAATAAGCTGGCAAAAAAATTACCACTTTACTCTGAGAAGAAGGAAAACCAAAGGAGCTCCTCACCCCCAAAAGGGGGGAGGAACCTTGGCATCCTAGCATCGGCCATGGGCAGTGGGGGGGACAATTTATAGTGTGAAGAAGAGACAGCAAGGGCCCCCACCTATTATTAAAGGCACCAGCTTGGTACATCCTAATGGTAATATGCTTTTCGAGCTCCAGGGCCTGAAGAATCTCCACAAGCCATTCTCTAAGGGATCGAGTGGATTGGTCAAGCCAATGGCAGGTGATAACCAGTTTGGCTACGACTGAGATCAAGGACATGTGAGCTTTGCGACACCCTAACGTGTTGGTAGGGAACGAACCAACTAGACATACCTGTGGCATAAAAAAGGAGTCTAGGCATAATAAAGGGTCCAGGGCTCATCTGATAGTTTGCCAAAAGGGAGTCACCAATGCACAGTCCCAAAGAATGTGCTTCAGGGTGCCCACCAAATTTCTGCATCTAATACAGAGTGGTGAATCAGACTTGCCCATCCTTGCTAGCTTAGGAGTGAAATACATGTTACGCAGAACTCTGAACTGGAGAAATCGTAACCGATCCTGCTTAATGTATTTATACAAGTCAATCCATACTTTCTGCCACTCCCGGCCATCCAAAGATCAAGTTCATGCTTCCAATAGAATCAAACTCCCTGTGGTTTATCCAGATCCAGACTCTGGAGCAAACCATAATACTTCAAGATAGGATGTGGCTGAGAGGCAACTTCCAATAGGTCCGGAAGAACTGAGTTGATGCAATCTTGCCAAGGGGTTGGGCCTAAGAAAGAGGAAATCGCACCCTACAATTGTAGGTGTTTAAAGAAATGGTGGGCGGGAATTGAAAAGTTAGCTTGCAGGTCCTTTGCGGAGCACATTTTGCCCTCCACAATCAGAGATGAAACTGGAACAGTACACAATGCCGGGCAAAAGTTTGCAGGTATGGGGTGATTGGCAATCTTGAAATGGGGATTATTAACAAGGGGCTGAGATAAGTCTTTATGAAGGGAGAGGTTCCAGTGAGTGCTAAGCCTTTAGAGACCACCAAAGTGGGGAGTTTCGTAGAGGTAGTAGGAGCTTTGAGGTTTTCAGGAAAATTAGGCACCCCAGTCCTATCCCTTGCAGCCTACAGAGGGATCTCTCCAGGAGGACCCAGTGGGGAACTTAGGGGTCCACTGACCCTTCACTATCTGAGTTCCACTGTAAGATCTTGCTACAGTGTATAGCACAATAGTAGAGGAAAAAAATGGGGCAACCATAAGCCTCCTAAGTCCTTCTGGTAAGTGAGCTTAAGGTAAGCCCGTCTGACAGCTTTCCCATTCCATAAAAACTCAGAAATGAGCGAGTGCAGTCACCTGAACCAATACTTAGGAACGAAAGGGCACAACATTGACATGGGGTAAAGTAACCTGGGCAAAACATTCATCTTGATTACATTCACCCTATCCGAGGGGGTGGATGTGGCAGCGGTCACGAAAACGTGGGCCAACAAAAACCATGACTGGGACCTAAACGTCCGGGGGTACACTATGCTTAGGAAGGATAGAAAGGAGGGCATAGGGGGTGGAGTGGCTATGTTCATTAGAGATGACATAGAAATTGCTAGGGTAGAAGAGGCAGAGGGAAACATGGAGGCCTTATGGGTCACCACGATCCCCAGCAGGAGATAAGGTCAAGCTGGGTGTAGCATATAGGCCCCGGGATGAGTGATGTTCTAGAGGATGGTTTGCTGGACAACATCATTGCCCAGTGTGGACCAAAAGGGGAAGGTGGTGCTGATGGGGACCTTAATATGCCAGGTACAAACTGGGGAACCATGTCCTCTAAGGTGGCCAAGGAGCAGAGGCTGCTGGATGGCTTCAGGATGTGTTCTTAACACAGCATGTGATGGAGCCCACAAGGGAGGGGCATGTCCTGGATGTGGTTCTGGCAGATGGGGATCTGGTAAGGGACATGGTTGTACAAAACCCCTGACTGGGAGCGACCACAATACTGTCTGGTTTCAAATAAGCATGGGGGAGGGAGATCTAGGACACTGGCAGTGGACTTCAGGGGGCAGACTTTATGGGCATGGGAAATATTCTCAAGGATCACTTGATGGGGATTACCTCAATGACAAGTGTGGAAAGGAGATGGGAGGTCATAAAGCAGGGGACTTCATGAGGCAGTCAGGATCTGCGCTAAGTTGAAGCGTAAGGAGCAAGGTCACATAAACCATGCTGGTGGTCCAGTGAGGTACAGGTAGCAGTCAGAGAAAAGAGAGGCCTACAAAAATATAAAACAACAAGAGGGATAGGGATAAGAAATGTACCAGCTTGCATCTAGAAAAGTCGCCCTATGGTGAGGGGAGCAAAAGTCCAGTAAGAGCAGCACGGCTGGCACAGGGACATGGAGGGGAAAAGGGTTCTTCGACATTGGGGAGCAGAGAAAACTAAGGGCCATCTCAGCAGATTGAGATCAGAAGGAGGTGGGTGGAAGAGGCGAGGACCAGACAGAGGTATTTTGAGTACTTTGCCTCTGTGTTCACTAGGGAGGGGGATGGGATATCTACAATGCAAGGCACGAAGGGGATAGAAACGTCAGTAAGTGGGATCAGGGGAGCAACAGAAATGGAGCAAGAGGGAGAGAGAGGTACCCCAGGGGTGTCACATCTGGGTAAGGATAAAAAGGCCAGTAAGGTGGAGGGGATGGATGATGCTATCTCCGCCAAAAGGGTGTGGTTAGCCCTCAAGGCCCTAAAGAAACAAATCTCCTGGGCTGGATGGCATTCATCCGAGAGTACTATGGGAATTGGCAGACATACTGGCTGCACCCCTGGCGGAGCTTTTCAGCAGGTCACTTGAGACAGGGAGGGTACCTAGGGATTGGCGAGAGGCACATGTGGTACCAATCCATAAAGGGGTCGGGAAGTACCAGGTAACTATAGACCCATCAGTTTGACCTCGGTGGTGGGAAAATTAATGGAAAGTATACTAAAGGAACGATTGGGGTGTACTTGGAGGAGGTGGGAGGTCTGGATAGTCGGCAACATGGGTTTGTGCCAGGTAGATCATGTCAAACCAACCTTGTGAGTTCTATGAATGGGTAACATCGAACTGGACAGGGGTAAGCCTGTGGATGTATTATTCTTGGACTTCAACAAGGCGTTTGACTCTATCTCCCAATGGTCTGGTGGAGAAACTAATGGGGTTAGGAGTAGGCCTTTGATGGTCAGATGGTTGAAAACTGGCTAGCTGGATGCACTCAGAGAGTAGTGGTCTGTGGGGAGCTCTCGAACCCTAGAGAGTTGGTAGTGGGTACCGCGAGGAGCTCGGTCCTGGGTCCGATCCTGTTTAATGCATACATATCGGACATCAGGGAGGGTATAGGGTGTGAAATGAGTCTGCGGATGACTCCAAGATGGGAGCAGTAGTTGAGGAGAAGAGGAGGTTGGCCTGCAAGGACCTGGACACCCTGAAAGCTGGGCTCACACAAATTAAATTTCAATATCACCAAGTGCAGGTGTTGCATCTTGGTGGAAACCCTAACACAGGTACACCCTGGGAGGGCTGGAGGCCTCAATGGGAAAAGGACCTAGGGTCATGGTAGATGCATGTATGAATAACTCTGAGCAGTGCAGGAGAGGCGGCTAGCAAGGCAAACAGGATGTTGGGATGCATCGTGAGGGGATCACCTCTAGGAGCAAGGAAGTGATTCTGCCGTGACAATGGACTGGTTAGACCACACCTTGAGTACTATGTACAGTACTGAGACACACACTTGAAGAGGACATACAGCTCATGGAGAGGGTACAGAGGAGGGCAACAAAAGATGATCGAGGGCTGGGGTTTGGCGTATGAGGACAGACTTAAGGAGCTCTGCCTGTTTTCATTGGAGGAGAGGAGGAGGGGGAACATGATTGAGGTCTTCAGTACCTCAAGGGAATAAATAGAGTAAACATGGAGGGGATCTTTAGACTAAAGTAGGGCGGTATCACCAGAGGGCATGGTTTGAAGTTGGAAGGTGGAAGGGTGAGGGGGGAAAAAAGGAGGAGGTTTTTCACTGAGAGGGTGGTGGACCCTTGGAATGCACTGCCTGGTGAGCTGGTTCAGAGATCCACAGTGGAGGGCTTCAAGAGAGGGTGGGACAGACACAGAAAGTGGATGTATCAGATGATGGCCTGTCCCAGGAGGGTGAGGATGGATGATACGGGTTTCTGGAGCACAAGGAATGGGAGAGTCTAGGCACCCAACTAAGGATCTAAGGTTCGAGCAGACTCGATAGACCGTAAGACCTAATCTGCTGGCAAATAGTATGTTAGTATGTTAGTATCCCAACTGAAAACGGAATAGAGTTCCATCTATGAAGTTCAGCCTGAACGGATTGGTAAATGGGAAAGAGATTAAGCTTGACTAGAGAAGAAAGAGAATGAGATATCTTGATTCCTAGGTATGTAAGAACCTTGGGCTCCCACACCAGACCCAAGTTCCCAATCTGATGTTTCCTGACATGTGCATTAAGGGGCAGGACTTTCGATTTCTCCAAGTTGAGTTTATACCCTGCTACATGGGAGAAACGGTTAATGAGGGACACTGCAGCCGGGATGGAAGAATCTGGGTCCTCTAAATGCAATAAAAGATCATCAGCATAGGCCGACAATTTATAGATGGTATCCCCAAGACAAATCCCTTTAACTGCTGGGCAGGCTTGTAAAGATCAAATAAGGGGCTCCAGATATAGGTTAAACAAAAACAGTGAAAGGGGGCATCCTTGTCTGGTCCCATGACCCAGGGAGAATGGAGATGAGAAAACTCCATTGCATCGCACTCTGGCAGTAGATTGGTGATAAAGAACCCTAAGCCAGTCACAGAATTGAACCGGAAAACTGTATCGGTGTACGGCAGCAAACGGAAAGGGCCAAGATACACGGTCAAAGGCCTTTTTGGCGGCAAGTGAGACCAAGAGCAAGGGGGTTACCTGCTCTCTTGCCAATGTAATAAGATGGAGGACCTTGCGCATATGATCCGAGGAGAGGCAACCTGACACAAAGCCCACCTGGGTGGGGCTGAAAAGAACTTGCCAGACTTTGAGAAGGCGGTTGGCTAACACTTTGGCCAGGATCTTTAAATCAGAGTTTAGCAGTGATATCAGACGATAGTTACCAGGGTCAAGGTATGATTTACCTGGTTTAGGCAAAACGGTTATCCAGGCCTGTGGGAAAGATCCATCTGAAAGCCCGGCCGATGGCAAATAGTTGAACAATCTGGCAAGGAAGGGGACCAGAACTTCTTTGAATGTCGCATAGAAAGCATTGTTGAACCCATCCGGTCCTGGGGCTTTATCCTTTGGAAGCAGTTCTATTACCCGGAGAATTTATTGATGAGAGATGGGGGCTTGCAGAAGGTCCTGCTGGGACTGTGAAAGAAAAGGCAAGTCCACTGAGTTAAGGTAATTAGCCAGAAGATCGTCGCCTGGGGGCCATCCCCCGGCGTATAAAGGGCCTTATAAAAGTGGCTGAATGCCTCCACTATATCTCGGGGTTGGGTCAGGATCTGTCCCCCAAGAGTTGGCTGAAGGCCCTGATTCAAGCTACAACTGTCAGTCTGGTGGAGCTGAAGGACCAGAAACCGCCCGGCCCAGTCACCAGACTCCAGACAGTGGAATTTGGTTCTCGGGAGGGCAAATTCTGCTTGGTCGCCCATAAGCCCAAAATACTGGGCCATAAGATTATGCAGTCGGGACCATGTATCCGAGCCAGTAAAGGAGGATAGGTGGTGTTCCAAACTCCTAATCTGAGTAAGGAGGTCATGTGTAAGTTTCACCCTCTTCTTTTTCATTATGGTAGATAGCATAATGCATTCCCCATGCACAGCGCATTTAGCCGCGCCCCCCAGAGCATATCTAAAGCTTCCACCAAGCCCTCATTTTCCCCCAAAATTTTTTGTATAAAGCAGGAAATAGAGGATACAAAGATTGGATTTCTCAGAAGAACAGAGTTAAGGGCACCAGGCTCTATCCCGCTCCCCTAGACCTCCCAACATGTGTTCAAGAACAGTCGGGGCATGATCAAACAGCACCATGGGAAGAATTTCACAGGATATAGGCACTGATAAGCAGCAGGAAAATCCCAGCCTCTCCCTACAAAACAGGGTACTAAATGAGAAAAAGACCGAGGTAGAAAGGTCAGTGGGGGATGCTGCAACAGAAGGTAAAGCCATCAGAAAATGGAGAGCAATGAGTACCAATGCCCATAGTCTGAGTAACAAGTTTCCTGAATTAGTGGCCTTGATGGAGGAAGAACATCTGGATATCGTGGCAGTCACAGAAACATGGTACACACAAAACCATGACTGGGACGTAAACATACCAGGATACACTATATACAGGAGGGACAGGGAGGGTAAAAGAGGAGGAGGAGTAGCTCTTTACATAAGGGAAGGAATCAAAGCAACAGAACAAAAGGGAAAACAGGGAGGAGAAGAAGCACTGTGGGTAAATTTGGAGACCGGCAATGGCAACACAATCCACATAGGGGTTGTATACAGACCCCCTTCTCAGGGGGGAAATGGACAAGAAATGATAGAAAGTATACTTAGAATGGCAGAAAAAGGGGAGATATTGCTGATGGGTGATCTGAATATGCCAGATGTTAACTGGAGTGCAGTTGCAGCAGCCACTTGAGTGGGGTTATTCTAGATGCCCTACAGAAGGCATACCTTAGACAACTAGTACTGGAGCCCACTGGAGAAGGGCAATCTTAGACCTGGTTCTCTCAAATGGAGATGACGAGAGGATCACAGATGTAGAAGTGGGTAGCCATCTGGGAACTAGCGACCATCGAACAGTATGGTTCACAATAAACACAGCAAAAGAATCAAGCCATACAAAGGCAAAAGTACTGGACTTTAGGAGAGCTGACTTTGCCAAAATGGGTGAGTGCCTAAGGAATGCACTAGCAAATGGGCAGGAAGGAGGGGTGGAAGAACAATGGGGAATAATAAAACTGCCATTACAGAGGTAACAAGCCTTTGTGTGAAGCAAATAAACAAAAGCGAAATGATGAAAACCACTATGGTTCTCAAAGGAAGTGGTGAAGGTTCAAGAGAAAGAAAGCATTCAGGAAGTACAAGGAATCACAGAAGAAGCAGGACAGAGAACTGTATCAGTTAAAGCAAAGGGAAGCTGGGAAGGCAGTCAGAACAGCAGAGGCCCAAACCGAAGAAAAGATAGCCAACTCAGTTAAGAAGGGGGATAAAACCTTTTATAGGTACATCAGGGAGCAAAGGAAGACCAAGGGAGGGATAGTGAGGCTTAATAAAGGGGAGAGAGGGTGGGCAGAGGGTGACTGTGAAAAGGCAGAGATATTAAACAAATATTTTTGCTCAGTATTTACAAAGGAAGAGGGGGAGGTACCTAAAACAAACAGTAGAAACACTCTGGATACAGAAGTTTATACCAGCCCATTTACAGAAGAAAGGGTTGGAAGAACTCTTAAAACTGAAAGTGGACAAAGCAATGGGGCCTGATGGGATTCATCCCAGAATTCTAAAGAACTAAGGGCAGAACTAGTGACACCACTGACTACCCTTTTAATAAATCATGGGAGGATGGGCTGGTACCGAGGACTGGAGGAGGGCAGATGTGATTCCCTTCACAAAGTGGGAGCAAGGCAGAAGCAGGAAACTACAGACCTGTTAGTTTAACCTCAGTGGTAGGGAAAATGATGGAATCACTTCTGAAGGAAAGAATTGTCAAGTATCTAGAGGCCAGAGGGGCACAGGACCCCAGGCGCATGGATTCACAGCAGGAAGGTCATGCCAGACAAATCTGATAGATTTCTTTGACTGGGTGACCAAAGTAGTAGATCAGGGAGGGCTGTGGACATGGCCTACCTAGACTTTAGCAAGGCATTTGACACAGTCCCACACAAAGATTAATATACAAGTTAGTCAGCCTGGGAGTGGGTCCCAAGATGACAGCTTGGGTAAAGAATGGCTGGAGAATAGTACACAGAGGTAATAGTAAATGGAGTCCACTCTGAAGAAAGGGGGGTTACTAATTGGGGTACTCGAGGGTTCAGTATAGGACGGTCCTCTTCAATGTCTTTATAAGCGACATTGCAGAGGGACTGGAAGAAAATATGTCTCTTTGCAGATAACACAAAGATCTGCAACAGAGTTGATGCACAAGGTGGGCTGGAAAGGATGAGAAGGGACTTGGAAGGTTAGAGGAATGGTCAAATGTATGGCAGCTTAGATTCAATGCTAAGAGGTGCAAGGTAATGCACCTGGGAAACAAAACCCAGGGAAGAGTACACAAAGGTGGGGTGAGATACTAACAACAACAAAAATGGAAAGGACCTGGGGTAGTCATATCAGATGACCTAAAGGTGGGCAAGCAATGTGAGAGGGCAGCAGGAGGGCTGGGGATACTGGGATGCATAGGAAGAGGCATCACCAGTAGAAAACAGAAGTTATTATCCTCTGTACAGACAGCTGGTGAGACCCCATCTGGAGTACTGTGTGCAGTTCTGGAGACCCAGTCTCCACAAAGACATAGACAGAATGGAAGCTGTTCAGAGGAGGCAACTAAAATGGTGCAGGGTCTGCACCGGAAGACATATGAAGAGAGACTTAGGAGCTTAATATGTATAGCCTCGAGGAAAGGAGGGAGGGGGACATGATAGAAACTTTCAAGTACCTCAAGGGAATCAACAAAGTCCAAGAGGGTAGCATCTTTCAAAAAAAGAGGTGTGCAAGAACAAGGGGGCACAATTTGAAAAGGGGGGGGTGGCTCAGAAGTAATTTAAGGAAGTATTTTTTCACAGAGAGGGTTGTGGATGCATGGAACAGACTTCAGGAGGAGGTTGTGGAGTCAAAAACAGTGGTGGAATTCAATCATGCATGGGACAGTCATAAGGCAATTCTAGGGGGTGGGGGTAGGAAGAAGTAGGCTGCTGGTTAACTAGGATCTGCAGCTTATCCATTAGGTAAGGAAATGGGCAGACTGGGTGGGCCAAGCGGTCCTTATCTGCCGTCAAATTCTATGTTTCAATGTTTCTATATAAGACCAGACAGATTAGCAGGAGTTGGAATTATGCGGAGGGGAGAAGAAGGTATACTGCTTGTCGACTGGATGTAAAATACGCCAGGGGTCTGCGATACCCATCATATCTAAGAGCTCTCTTAGAGCCCACTGAGCTGGAGAGAGGCCTTTCCAACAGGAGTCAGACTTATCCAGCTCAGGGTGGCAAACTAAGTTCCAGTCCCCGAGGATAATAGGGATGCGGAAGGCTAGCAACCGAGACAAAAGAGAGGCAAAAAAGTCAGGGGAGTCTGCGTTCAGACTATAAATCCCGCCTAAAAGAAAATCTATTAGGCCCAACCGGCCTCAGACCAATATATAATGACCATCCGGATCTTTACTCTCAGACAGTAACTGGAACGGGGTACTTCTGCTAATCAAAATACCCACTCCTCCCCTCTTACTAGTGTTCCCAACTCCATAGACTTGACCAACCCACTCCCTCCGAAAGTAATGTATGTCATCCTGCCTCAGATGGGTTTCCTGCAGAAACACCACATCTGGATGGTACTTCCTGAGTTGTTTAAGAACCATGTATCTCTTCCACTTATCATTAGCCCCCTTAATATTCCAGGAGATGAATTTATAAACCATCCCAATAGCCGCTTACTTCTATGATGAAATATGGGTCTACACAGCGAGTAGGCACAATAAAAGTCGAGGTCTCCAGGTCCCCCCCAATTCCCACCTTCTCGCCAAACCCATCTCGCCCCCCTCCCGATCAACCCTCCTGAACCCCCAACCCCATAACTCCCTGATACCACAAACCAAACCCCTCTCCCTTAAAATACAAACTATGTACACAATAACACCCCCAGCCCTGAAGGCCGCATGACAACTTTCTCTATGGATGCGATGTAGTACTCCTGCAGAGCAGGCTCCCCCCCACCAGCTTCCCTATATCATAAATAACACATGAAAACAGTTGGTCCCTTTACCCCAACAGACAGAGACCCCACCGAGCAGAACCATGATTAGTGTGGATTACAAACAGCAAAAGAGAGAAAAAAAAAGGGGGGGCCCCCCAAAGTCCAATAAAAATCACAATAGTGATATGTAATTGTCCAGAAAGTCCCTCAAAAGTCACATACACCGAGCAAAGTTAGGTAAAGATGCTGAAACCATCATTGGTGACCAAATCAGCAGGGCACAAGCACACATTAAAACCCAAACCCTTGAAACCCATCCTGGCCGGAAAGGCCCAGTACTCCACAAACTGACTGCTGGAGACCGAGGTCCACCAGGCAAGGGCAGACCCCCTCCTCACCCAGCACACCAATACCACTCTAAGTAAATCGGCGGAGTCAATGGGGCCCCTACCTCCAGCAAAGGCAATATACCAGCACCCCAATTAGCCCCCTTAAAGGTAGACCTCCAACTCGTGAACGACCAAGACTTTGAAGCTGCCACAATGGTTACATTAGGAATCATGCCAGTTTCTTCATGGCAAATGGCTCCATGAGCTTAAGCCCAAGAAAAGAAACACTCGGGGGTCCCCAGGGAGAGGGGGGAGACCTCCCACCTCAAGACCCGCCAAATTAACTCTTGCTGCGGGAGGGCAAAGGCACTGTCAAATACTGATGGAATGCAAGCTGAGGAGAGGCCCATGAGCTCCCGCCGCTACTTCATGGACCCACTACCTGGTATATCAACCTAAGGGGAGGACCGAGAGGGGACTATCCTCTCCTGGGTCTCACCCCCCAGTTCCCAGAGATAAAAAGGGGCCTGCAGAAGCCTGTATCATAGTGTGCCCGGATGGGGAATGGGGAGACCCACCTGGCCCGGACCCTGAACCCCAACAGACCCATGAGTAGGGCACCTACCTCACCTTGTCCCGAGGGGCCTCCAAGTGTCCTAGCATCCCAATGTCTTGACCGTGCCCATTCCAGATGAAGACAGACATCAGAAACGGTGAAAACAAAGCTAGCCCTCCAAGTAACCGCTTTGAACTTCTGATGCTGGCGGGGTCCATAGAACGCTGTAATTGGTCCCAGAGCTTTATAAAACCCTGGGGATATGTTTTATTTCTAGCAAATCCAGGGAGCCCACACTAAACACTGCAGGAAGTTCAGAAACAAGAAAAAAAAAACTATTCTCTCAGTAAATAACAGTCCGCACAGTAGCAATAGCAGTAGTGCCAGATGAGAGTCATTTAGGAGCCTGAAACAAGTCTGGGAAGAGGGTTGAAAGCTCCAGCCTTGCTTGCTCAGCAGATTCAAATTACCTTGTAAAGCCCTGGTGTGTAATTTGTAATTTGGCTGGGTAAACCATCTTGAACCAGATACCAGCCGCAATAAGCTTGGAGATGTAAGGGTTAAATTCGGCCCTCTTGAGTCTGACCAAATGTGGAAGGTCCTGGGAGATCCTTATTTTATGACCCTCCCAGGTGAGCTCTTTCGTATCTCTAAGCTCAGCCAGGATGTGCATTTTGTTCAGGTAATTCAGTAATCTGAAAATCAGAGGGCAAGGTGGGGCATTGGTCTTAGTGCTCTGTGTGCATGTTCCTGAATGTAGCTAGGGCCATTAGGGGAAGGCCCTGCAATCATGCTGCAGAATTTTTGAATGAATAGGACTGGATTCTGACCCTCTTCCTCCTCTGGGAGCCCCATTAACAGCAAATTGTTTCGCCTGCTACGGCCCTCAGGGTCCTCAACCTTCTCTTCCAGCTTGGTTATCTTTCGACGCATGGTTGTAGCGTCCCACTCCTGTGTGCTCTGCCAATCCTCCAAGGAGCTGACCCTAGCCTCTACATCTCCCATTCTTCTTGTGAGTGCTTCAGCAGTGGCCTGCAGGACCGTGAGCTGTGCTGTGATCCCCAACAATGCCTCTTTGATTGGGGCCAGCTCTAACAGAAATTTTTCTTCAGTGAGCGGCAATTGTGGGGCAGTCAGCTTAGAAGCAGGCGCCGTGGTAATTTTAGACTTTTTTGCTGCTTTTCCCTTTTCTGGCGTGTTAGGTGGAGTATGTAATAGCCCCACAGGCCGCATCTCCATCTCCATGCTGCGACAGGCGAGGAAAGAGATTTGTGCAAAGACCAGCGCACAAAACAGCAATTGAATGCAGCTGTAAGTAGTAATCCACCCAAATCTGTCACACTGAGTGCAATAACAGGCAAAAAAGAGGTACAGAAGTGGTAATTTAGGGAGCCGAGGAATGGAGCCGAGAAATACACGTCTCACCCGCTCTGCGGCATAACGTGACCCCTGCTGCTATTTTTCTTATATCTTCTTGTTCACTTACTGTCTGGTGCAGATTGGACCATCCTTTTTCTATACTATCAGTTCTGTTTTTGTGAGCTCTCTGTTCTCTTACTTCTGTTTTTGTTGTAATTGTAACAGTGTTGTCACTGTGCTGTGCCCCTTAACTTCTCTGACTGAGTCCCACCATAACCACTGCTCTTGTAACTGGTCTTGCTCTTTTGTCCTTAGTTGTGCAGTATTTGTGCTCTCCCTCTCTTCTCTCACCATTGCTGTTGCTGTAATTGAAGAGCCCCCTAGCACCATTAGAACAACTTGAAAAAATGTGAGATTTAGACACAATTCAGTAAATAGTGTATGGTGGAACGTCATTCTCCACCGAAATCCATCGTTCTCGAAACCTTGTAGTCACACAGTAGTGACGATCGCAGAGCAGCAAAACAATTAGTCTCACTGCACTGCGCACGTCACAAACCATGTCCTTGAGCACCATTTGACAGTTAGGGCTCATTCCCTTGGCAGGACAACATAGCATTAGCAGCAATGTTGGCGACGGTATTTTCAAAACCATTTTCCGAGCGGGATACATTCATCGTCGAGCAGGAGAATAAAAAAATGGCCAAAAAAAGGAGAAATTTCATGCAGCAGATACATAGCTTCCTCAGAGACAACGAGGAGCACAGGGCAATACATGACATTCCCTCAACAGAGCTAGACCCACTGCTAGCCGATTATACCTTTTCTCTGCTCTTCCCCCACAGATTTGTGAATTCCTGTTCCGGGTGCTGCTGTATGTGAGTGTTTCAAAAGTTAAAATGTTAATCGTTATGACGTTCCACCATACACTATATAGAAAAGTGAATGGGGAACTGTTGACAACAGGGCATCTTCCACCTCGTTGGCACTATGACAACAGATTACCTCTTGAGCTGCTCTCTCGAGGTAATCAGTCGTCATAGTGCCAACTCGGTGGAAGAATAGCCCTGTTGTCAACCGTTCCCCATGCACTATCCTATATGTATTTCATATAGTTTGTATAATTCTTTCCAATTTTCTTTATTGCAGAGGGCAGTTGTATAAAAGGGGAATATTGTCCCTTAGGCTTTATCTGCTCTTTCTCTGCTTGCCTACACCTAACATCATAATCCCTTGTTTATAGCATCATAATTATCTCCACAGCAACCGACTGTGATGTCATAAACAGAACTGTGATGTCAGGTGTAGGCAAGCAACCAGAACAGATAGGGCAGCAATCCAGTTTGCATGCAAATGTCCTTAGCAAAACGGTGAGAATTACAGAAAAAAATATTAAATATAAGTTGATTTGTACCTAAATATTACATTTTTTTCAAAGTTATCACACCAGTGTCGGGCTGTCAAAGCACTGTTGTCTAAGTGTACTGTGCCAGTCGCCCTCTCTGACTGAGTCCCTGCACAGACCCACTTCTCAGTCACTTTATTGCAAATAAATGCACAAGCAGTATATATAAGATTCTCACACCCAGAAAAGGTCCACTGAACCAGAAATTATTTATACTGCTAATCCGCTGCTACTGCTTCGCTGCATCATCAGTTGCACTCCTGGACGGAGTACCTCCACAGCCACTGTTGCTGTCACTTGTGAACATTTTTCCAGTCTAAAAATTAGTAATATTACTGCTGTCTGACTGCCAATATGGTGGTTCTTCTTCTGCTGCACAGTGCCATCAGTTGCCCTCTCAGATCGAGTCCCTCAACAGCCACTCTTGCTGTCACTTGCAACATGTTCCTAGAATCAGAAATTAGTAATGCTACTGCATAGCTGCCTGCCAGTGCCTGCTAATATTGCAGTGGTAGTGGTGCTTCTGCTCATGTACTGTATCATCAGTCTCTGTCTTGGAGTGAGTCCGTTCACACTGTACAACCACTTGCAACATGTTTCTAGAAACAGAATTAGTAATGCTATTGCTGCCTGCCAGCCTGCCAGTGCTAATATGGTGCTGCTGCAGCACAATGACAGCAGCCACCCTCACAGTCTGAGTCCCTCTACAGCCAGTTTTGCTGTCACTTTAAATATTTCTCCAGAACCAGAAATTAGTAATGCCATTGCTGCCGGCCAGCACCAGCCAGTTACTGGAGATGCTGCTTCTGCTCACACGCTGTGTAATTTTGTCCCCATTTCCCATTCCTAATCCAGAACCCCAGGTCCTCCAGGTTTTCTTGACTTGCCTCCTGTACGGGAGCAAGTCAAAAACCTAGCTAAAGTAAAAATACAATATGTCAACCTCCTGTGTTTTATAAGCCATCTTCGACTTGTCTTGCTACTGCTGCAGGCAGTGCTGTTGCTGCCTGCCAGCCACTTCATCTTAGATGAATTAAAACACAAGTTTACCTGAAACATCCGTGAATTTGCAGCGTAGTAATTCATGAGGTAGACTTCACATTTGATGGGCCATCCAGCAGAATTCACAAATTGCATAGTAGGTGACTTTGTTGAAATTTTGCTGGCGAATTTAAAATTGGCAGCGTACCTATTTACAGCACACTATCAGACTAACACCAACCAGGAAAGAGCTATAGTGAAGTGCTTTGCACAGCTGCACTTTCTTACACTCAGCATCTTTTTCACCTGAAGTAAATGACACACATTTTATGTCATCTCACAAATTTTAACAAACATATTGTCTTTACTACAATATTGAATTGGGCCTGATTTGGATAGCTGCAAAAGCAAAATCAATTCACTAATTTAGGAATTTAACTTCCAGTCTAGTGTATACCTGAAATTATTCAACTGGAAAAATGGGGTATTCTTTGCTCATCTTCATAAAAACAGCTTTTTTGCTGCTACTCTCAAAACTACCTCTCAGCTGAGTGACCCCGACCCCCAGCCTGAGTCCAGACAGGTAGGCCTTCAGAAAATGCGTCTCACACTGAGCAAATGCACCACAATATAGCAAAAGCTGCAGCAAGCATCTTGAGCTGATAGTTCCATTTTGTATAATATATCCCCGATAATCAATGACAGGGCTTGCAAAAATCATGGCCGGTTAAGGGGTAATGTGAGGAAGTTCTTTTTCACAGAAAGGGTGGTGGATGCATGGAACGGCCTACCTCAGGAAGTAGTGGATATGAATACAGTGCATGGCTTAAAACAGGCATGAGACAGGCATAAGGGAGCAATACAGATGAGTATGAATAGATAGGCCATTTGCAAAAGTAAAGGCCTATGGCACATTCATAAGGTAGAAAAACTGAGCAGACTGTATGGGCCTTGCAGTCCTTATCTGCTGTCAACTTCTATGTTTCTATGTTTCTATTGAATCAGGGCCTGATTCTGTTAATCTGTTCCTGATTTTTGTAAGCACTATCTTTGATCTGCAAGACCGCAGGGCGAGGTTGATTGGTATATTGAGCATCTGTTCATTCCAGAGCCGCAAAAGAACCTACAGGCTACACGATACAGAGCATGCTGGAAAAGCAGCATTTGTAAATAGAACACTCACTGTAAACAACTATTTGAATGCTTTCACCATAGGATAACACCTGACGATGGTCGATGATGGTTGAGATTGACCTGTCCCTCATATGCAGTACAGTATTCTTCTTCCTCACCTCAGGCGAATGCTGCTGGCTCAGATGCTAGCATCTTTTTTTCTGCAGTTCTCCACCTCGGCCTGACTGTTTGACTCAACCTGTCCTCATGACTTGATGTGAGCTTGCCTGCCTTGTTGTTCTGCAGTGCTGTGAGCCTGCACCCCATTGCAGAATGCCACCAAGAATCACTGAGGACTGACAGTTTATTATTGCCTTGCCGGCTACAGGGCCCATCGTCCAGCCTCCCTGGGTTCTGTGGGCTCTGCAGTTCTGTCTGTCTGTCCTCCTCCCTAAAATATGCCCTAACCTGACCCTGGGTCAGCAGAGGACTGTATTTATTTGGGGGGGGGGACAATCTAGCCCAAAGCAAACAACCTTTACTTCTCTGTTCTCTGAGATGACCAGGTGGGCATCACCCTGCTGGCTGAGGATCAGCCAAGTTAACCGCCTGATGCGAGTCTATTGCCTGCCAGAACTATTGCCTCTCCAGAGAAGCTGGAGTGGGACAGTCATGGGCATGAGCATGGTATGTAACCTTCTGAATCCTCCTCACACCTCCCCCCCCCCCCGCAAACAGATTACAGGGAGACTTATAAGAGTACATTTTCTGTACACATTACATTTTATTTTTAATTTTTATTTATTTATTTATTTAGATCTAGGATTACAATTACCTTTGAGACAAGGCTCTTTTACAAAGGTTCCACGTCAGGAGAGTACATGCATGTCAAACGTTAATTAAACAAGGGCATACAACATTAAAGACAGCATGCAACAATATTCATCAGTTCAGGTACGACATCACAGTAAATAGTATACATGAATACCACATACAAGGAATCATTTCAGAAACCTCGAAGAAATTAGGGAGGAAGGGTGAGAGGATAGGGGAGTGGCAGCCAAAAAAGAGACTTGAACAGCTCATGGCATTGTCAAAGAACATCAGAGAGGGGTGGTTGATCTCAATGGGGAAGGGGGAAGTTAGGGGTGGCAATGTATTTTTGGCAATTCAGTGCCCCCTCTAGCTCACCTGTCCTTAAAGCTGGCCCTGTGCCTTAGACAAGTGTCCCATGAGGATAATTATGGTCCATTGCAAAGGAACCCTTTGTGTGATATACAGGACTTAATAAGAGAAACAGTGTCAAGGGAAAGTGATCATGAGTGGATTCCAGAATTGGTGGTTGAGCCAATCCAAAATTAAAGCAATCCAAAAGTACCCTATGACACCTGTGTGCTTCCCCAGGGTCCACAAGGGGATCACTCCTTCATGTGGTAGACTGACAGTATCAAGTCTGGGAAGCAACACTTCAGTAGATATGCCCAGTGCTCCAGGCAAGGCAAGGCAAAGTTTATTTCTAAGGTGCCCAAATCCCAGAGGCTCTGGGTGCCGTACAAGACATATATCAAACAGGATTATCAAATAATATATCATGCATAAAACAAATAATAAAAACAATATCAAAATAAATAATAATACAGCAGTATCAGATCAGCAGATTATTAAAAAATTCCTGGGCTGGTCAACTCTCAAACCCAGGAAAGGCAGGGAAAAAAGATGGGTTTTAAGGCCATTCTTGAACCCCTCTACCGATGGGCCCTCCCTGGTGTCAGATGGTAACAAGTTCCATAGGACCAGTCTGGCGACACTGAAAGCCCGGTCACCAGAAGTTCTTAATCTGGTCCTAGGAACTTGAAGTAGGCCCCTGGTCAAGGACCGGAAGGAGTGAACTGAGGTGGCAGGTGTCAAGAGTTCAGTCAGGTAGCCAGGGCCAAGCCCATGTAGGGCCTTATAAGTGAGTAAACTAACCTTGACCAGCAACCAGCACAGAGCTCGCAGCACCTGGGTTACATGGCTAGACCTTGGAAGGTCAGTCAGCAACCTGGCAGTTGCGTTCTGCACCAGCTGCAGCTGGCAAAGGGTACCTCCAGAGACCCCAAAGTAGAGAGCATTACAGTAATTGAACACAGTATGTTAGTTCCCAGATAGATAACACTAACCATGGCCTCTAGTCACAAACATGGCCATTTACACCCAAAATGGGCATAGTGATGCATGTGCAGTTGCACACCTGTGGAGGCACACTAATCATGCAGTAGTCACCAATAGAACTCCATGCAGATGGAGTAGTGCACAGGGCTGCACTGGAGCACACAGAGCAGGTTATGGGAGGGACTGCCGAAGCAGGAACACCCCTTGCCATATATGGTGATCCACACTGCCAGAGACATGCGGCACCCTGATGCTCATGCACATATGTGCATGCAGGGGTGCTGATATAGCAACAGTACCACATAACATACAGGGTAACAGTCATGGATGCCAGGCTGGCAATGTGATGTCCACACCAACCTCCCATGCCTCACCGGTGAGGGGTCTTTTGGGTATAGACTGTCCATGCAATAGTGTTGGCATCTGTCCAGTGTGGGCCCAGGAAGTGTGTGTAGGGATATGATGTACATGTGACAGTACCAGAGGGCAGTACTGTCCACTGTGTCACCAATGCTCCTCAGCCCTGGGCATGGCATCACAGCCACTGTGTCCACCATGTCTCAAGGCCCCCACCTCACACATGAGTGAGATGGACCCTGCCATGTGAACCACTCTGAAAGGGGTCAGCTGTGATTGGGTGGAAGTGGGACTCATGCCCTTGTGCATGCTGTATCCTATCAGTATGTCAGGACCATCGCTGCCCACCCCGGGTCCCTGCCTGTGATAGGTTCACACACCCAAAGGGGTTATGGGATACACAGGGACACAGCTGACTTATGCTGTTGGGCAGACATCTTCTGTGTGAGCAGGAAGCCAAACAGAGCCTACAGTCAGGAGCTGTAGTGTTGCCACAGTCCCACCAAGGAAAACACTTGCACAGCCCCTCCAGTAAGTAGTCCATAATCATCAGGGTGACCCCCTATACTGTGAGCATTAGGGATGTGTGAGATTGAGCTGTGCCCTCAGTGGAGAACTGTCAGTGAGTACAACTTCCACCACATGAATTGTCAGGGCAGTAAGGGATAGTCAAAAACAAAAGAGTGGTGCACTGAAGAACTCATGGCTCTGGCACATGTATGTGTATGCTCCACTAACTTTATTTAAAGCCCAAACATGTCCAAAATGCAAAAGGTGCAAAAGCAGGGAAAGGAAAACTACACCCCAGTGCTTTATCGGGGGACGGGACAATCAGCAAGGAAATTGATGCTGTTTATACTAATGTATACATAGACTAATGAATAATTCATTAAAGCCTTTTTAAAGTAAAGCCGGACCGGTGGCGCTGAAGACTGAGGTGCTGGATGCCACACCTCGCACCACACCAGTGACCCTGGTTCAGGAATGGACTCGGGTCAGTTGGGGGTCGGCAGGTGGAGGAAAGGATCTAGCATCCATAGACAGCTCTCCTTCCTCGGGAAGGGGGTACAGTGCAGTGCACTGTAGACTGATGCCTAGTGGTGGCTGGGTGTCGGCACAGGTGCGTCACCCAGAAGAAGGAAGGGCACATGTCCAGGGCATATGGCTGCTTTTTAAGAGGTGGGGTAGCTGCCTCACCTATTGTACAGTTCGGGTACCCAGGGGAGAAAAACAGAAAAAGGCCAGGAGCCGATGGGGTCCATGATGACCCAACACATTCAGGTCGGAGAATGAGTCCTTCTGAGGGAGGGCCAGAGCTACCGTCGGCTCTGCAGAAGAGCGGTAAAGTATACATTTTTAACTAAAGGTTTCTTAAAGTGGTATTGCTACTAAACGCTGACCACACGGCCAATGGAAAATAAACTGCTTTCAAAATCTACTGATGCCCAGTTAGCCTCTCCAGTCTAAAAACACCATCACAGCGTGTAAAAAAAGTTAGAAAATTGAACCCAGCACACCATAAAAAGACAGCAGTAAGGGATAGTGCCTGCAGTATGGGTCCAGTGATGTGGCTGCACAGGGAAGGAGTGGCAGCAAGGGACACAGAAGGACCAGTGTGCACACCACACCCAGCATGTCACACAGATATGACATCAGGATAGGGAGCTCAGGCAGAGTATACTGCACAACAGAAAGGGTGTATACCCTAACAGACAGATATGCATGGCTGTGTGCTGCAGCAGCAGCCCTGTCTCACTTATGATAGAGTATAGTGGCAAATACTGTGTAGGTATGTCAAGGCAGGGTACAGTATATCATGGAATGGGAACTGATTGTCTTGCTCACAGGGTGTCATAATGGCCAGGAGTAGAGACCCACATGAAATGACAGTACACCTAGCAATGCAGCGATGCCTGATTCAGAGGGAGACAAGCATGGAACCTGCCCCACATGTGCATGCCACTATGATATGTGCAGCCACAGGGGCCCCAATGTTGTTACCAGAAGCCTATGCAAGGGGTGCCATGAACCCTCTGAGGCAATGCCAATGAGAACATCTGTATCCAGGGCAGGTTCTGGTCAAGGGTGCCGGAAGATGCTAAAAGCTGAGGGGGCTGAGAATCAAAAAGGGCACTTATAAGGGAACAAAGGGCACTTTTTCTACTAGTTTTTGCCATACAGAAATAAAAAGTGGAGGGGCTACCGCCCCTTCCGCCCCACCGGTTCCGGCACCTATGCCTGGCATGGTACATGGAGCATCAGAGGCCAGTGACTGTGGCTCCTTGCAACAGAGTGGCTGTTGACACTATCATTGCCACCACCTGGAATGACCACACCTTAGGCACCAATGGAAGGCAAGAAGATGTCAGGACAGTAGACCTGGTGACCAAAGAATGGAGTTGGAGAGGTGGCTACCGCCACAGAAAAGCACAGCAGTGGGGCCTGTACTCTTGGGACAACAGTAGCATGAAGCTCACATGCACACACAGGTGACCTTGCAAGCCTCAGCAGTGACAGCATGCCCCTTGGTTGCCAGGACTGTCATGGTGGTACCACCTCCTGTGATCACAGGCCAGGAAGCATGGTGCATCGAAGGCAGGAAGATGTGGCACCCCTGGACCTACACCAGCAATGACCACCACAGGGGGACATGGACAAGGAAGTAACCCACCTCATCCAGTACATAAGGTACAGTAGCTGCAGCCATGTCAGGTCCCACAGGACCATGTATGACTGATACCCGAGTGGTCCCAGGCAGAGAGGCTCATTTGCCATTGGATGAAGGTGGAGTACCCTGCACACAACTATTCTTACTTCCCAGAGATGCTCTGAGATGAACATGAAAGGAACAGGGAGAATTGGGTATACGAGGAGGCCCTGGAAAAGATCCATGCCAAATATGGACTTGGGACGAATACTGCATTTCCGCATCTCCTGGAGGCTGTGGTGCATACCAGGTCCTTTAGGAATGTCATTTACGAGGGTCTGGCCATAATGAAATACTGTGTACTGTTTCAGGACATTGAGGGAAACAGAATGGAGCCCTTGATGGATGCCATGGACTCATTCAGCAAGCCCTGCATCAAGCAGACCACTGTTACTATCTTTAGCCAGTCACAGGGAAACTACTGTACCCCATCAAAAGTGGCTTATGGCATTGGTGATGCCGAGGTCACAGGAGAATTTGTGGGGACACTTGGATGTGGGTCAATATTTATAGGGGGGGCCCTCTGGTCCTATTCCAGACATTTGTTTTTGCTATACCCCTATATGGACTACAGTATTAGGAACACCTCCCTGTTGTGTAATATGTTTAAACTTATGTGTTATGTTTGATGCTGTTGTTAGCTCTGCCAGTTCCTTCTGAATACTTATTGATTTGCACTGTTCTGCAACCTACTGTGTTGTCTGCTTTATTATGTGAGTATGGGGTTGGCCAGGCCCCTTTGGTGGCCCCATGTAGGGGCACCCCATTTGAGGGACATGGGTACTCGGTAACGTATGGCACCATGTGTTTGGTGCACCAGGTGATGGGACAGTAGGTCATACCGCAGGGTACTGGGGACACTGTGTACTGTGAGGTACAGCAAGTCTGTGGCAGTTACATCACATGCCATGCCCCTCTAGGCATGCCTGCAGGGGTAGTCAAGTGTGGCACAATAATACAAGGGACATAGGTCAGTAAGAGTGCAACATCCCTGCTCCTCTGTGGTGTGTGTGTGAACCACTGGGGGAGCCAGGTAAAGCTAGTGGTATGTCCCTGTGACATGGCAGCTATTTGGACCACAGCCCTACATTTACGGCAGGGGTCTGCCTTAAGTAAATGTGCCAAAGCCTGTGAACATGCCTTCTGGTGCAAACTGCATTGTACATATGCAATACACCATGCATGCAGTGCATAGCTATCAGACATGCCCCCTGTGTGGAGTTTCCCTGAGGGCTGCAAATGCTGTACTTACACCCTGGCTAAGCACTCCATTCAGGCATGCTGTGCACGTGAATCATGCATAATGCCCTCTGCGAGGCAGCTATGTGGTGCATAACATGCTACTGACATTGCTGAATAGAGGCCCATGTGTTTAAATTGTGTGGAGTTGAGAAGGTACAGGTTGGTCCAAAATGGATGTATAGCTTGATAATCTTTTCCTCAAAAGAGAAATTATGTGGATTGTACAATTAGGGGCATTGTTCCAACAAGGCTTAAATGACAAATAAAATGTGCCATTTGTTCGTAAATAGATGTGGTCTGTTTTGTCTGCTATTGAACTATTAAAATGTTGCTAATATATGTTTCTTTTTCTGTGTCTTTTCAGATTGCCACAGAAGAATTACAGAACTCTGGAGGGTTCCTTCACATGACTATAATAATGGCATGACAGAAAAAGAGAACCATAAATGATTTATCCATGATGTATTAATTGTTGGTACTCCAAAAATGTCTATCTAATTACAGCCTTACAAATGTAACTGTGTGGACCTCTTCCTTATGACTATTCATATTTGTTTCTGTAGTGTGACTGTAACTTTTTCATGCTGCTTGTATCCTGTATTTATTCACTTATGCACTGTGACTTGAATTTACACTAAATATAACCTGACGGTGCAACATATGGGCCTCCCAATGAAGCACGTTGTGCTCAGGCTGTCACTTTATGGTGTCCATGTTCTTTTTGCTGTGCTTTTTTGTCATTTGTAATGTACCTTTATGTTTTTGCACTTCTGCACTTGATTAGGTGCAAAACACAGAGGTCTGATGCAGGTTTGTTTTTGATTTTAGTGTTTTGTTGAGACCTATACTAAAGTAGAAACTTCAATGGTGTGCTTAGCACTATTTTGCCCATTTTATATAAGGAATAAGACATGACAAGGTTTGGGTTGGGCTGGGTTTATGGTAGGCCAAACACAGTGAGGTAGACTCAAAACTCCTTACATTTTTCATGGAATGGTATTTCATTCCAAAAGTCAATGTTTCTTTTCACCAGGGCCACTTCCTTAGGGCCTGCAATAGTCCTATAAAATACATACACAATTATCCAAACATTTTTGTAAATTTTTAATGCAGTACATTATGAGACCCCAGATGCACAAACCAATGTATTATTATATAACATGAATACTATATCAGAGATTAATCCCTACGTGAAAATGGTGAAACTACCTTATACCAAATAATTTCTATATTACATCTAGTACTTAAGTTTGTATAATCTTTGACACAAGTTATAAGTATTCTAACCTCAAAACTGGATGGAGTCTCCCCTAATGTCTTAAACATTTTCATATTTCTGGTTCTCTGTGTTGTAACTTACTGTAGTGTTGAGGTTTACCTCTTATCCAGCCCAACGGTGTTATCCATTATTATAATTCAAATGCATTACAATAGACTCAACCAAGCTACAGTATAACTTCTGCATAAAAAATACTGGAACCAAGCCATACTGGGCATACCTTCAATATGTTTATAGGCCTGACCTGCAGTCCAGCTTGCATCTTTGTATCTGTGTCTGTAATCAGTGCAGTAGTGTAAGTTAGACCACCCCATTTCATATTTATCAAATCATCAATCCAATAATGTTGTCCCTCAAAATACATTATTATCCAAACTGTGCCCCTGCTCTTATTAGGTATCACAAACTGCCTTAAGGGTTTCAAAAGATACCCAGGGGTTGAAGGCACTCAGTCTCTCGCATCTTGCTTCACAGTGCCTCTGGGCATATGGTAAACAAAGCACAACCCACACCCCACCATGTCTTAATGCTCACATAATCCACTCCAAGATGTGGGTTACTAGTCCTGAACTGCACTTCTGCATGGTTGAAGGCACTTGATGTAAGCTTCAAGTGTGTCACAACACAATGTGGCTCTGGAATAATTACACAGTATGCAGTATAGCCTAGTGGTTTAGAACACAGACTTGTGAACCCAGAGACCCAGCAGATCTGAGTTTCTATCCTACAACCAACACTTGCATATTGTGTGACCCTGACCAAGTCACTTAATCTTGTGCTTCTCGGCTGCACCTGGAAATGAAGATTAGCTCAGTATGACTTTCCCAGCCAAAATGTCTACAAAAAAAATAAACACCCTAGTGTGACTTATTACTTACTTAAGACTTTTTTTTACCAGCAGATGTTACACAACAGTATGAAGCTAGCAAAAATATTCCAGAAATCCTATACCTTTAGTGCACATACCATGGCTAGCTGCCAAAAGCTTATTGAAAATGAAATCCATCCCTTATCATAGTAGCTATGTTTTTTGATTACCCTCTATGGACTCATTAAATGGTATTTAATTGTTAGAGGGTATCATTAATCAGAAGCTGCCATTACTGTCTGCTGTGGTTATGCTGATAATCATTGTACTCTTGGGAGCAATTGCACAAGAGCAATCAGGGCAAACATAACTCCTTACAGTGAAATGGCTCAATATAACTAACCAAAGGAAACGCCTGATCATGCTTATTATTCTTTAGCTTTTGTTAGCCAGGTAGGTGCATTAGGCAATCAAATGCCTATTTTCAGGCACAATGTCCAGGCAATGTGACAAGGCAGTAGGGAGGGTGAGTGGGATGCTGGCGTGCATAGGGAGAGGTGTCACCAACAGAAAGAGGGAGGTGATGTTGCCTCTGTATAGACTGCTAGTAAGACCCCACCTAGAATACTGTGTCCAGTTCTGGAGACCACATCTCCAGAAGGACATAGAGTGGAGGTGGTCCATAGGAGGGCAACTAAAATGTTGCATGGTCTGCATCAAAAGGCCTATGAGGAGAGACTAAAGGACCTCAAGATGTACACCCTGGAACAGAGAAGGGAGAGGGGAGATATGACAGAGACCTTTAAATACCTCACAGGGGTAAATAAGTATAGGAGGGGAGTATTTTTCAGAAGAAAAGGTGCTCAAGAATAAAGGGACATGCTATGAATCTGGAGGGGTAGAGTCAGGAGAGATGTGAGGAAGTTCTTCTTCACGGAAAGAGTGGTGGATTCCTGGAATAGCCTTTCAGTGGAGTTGGTGTGGGCAAAAACAGTGGTGGGGTTCAAGAATGCATGAGATAAGCATAAGGATCTGTCTCCATGCTGACCTGACAAGGATTCGGGAAATCTGCTCCCCCACCCAGGGACCACCCAGGCCACTGCCACTACCTCAGAGGTTGCCAAGAAAGAGGAGTGATTGGACCACAGTGGGCTCAGGGAGGGTGGGGGTGGTGGAACAGAGGTGCATCCCTCTAGTTGTGCCTCTCCACAATTCATTTGCCACTCTGGCAGAGCATGGTTCCTCTATGAAGGTACCCACAGTGGAGACCAAGGAGGATGCTGGGAACCTCCACAATGGAGACCCACAGGAGGGTGGCACAGGACCCCACAGGGGAAAGAAACAGCTCCTGGTGGGGCACTCAATTGTTAGGGGGGAAGAATTGGGGGACTTGGGGAAAGGGAGGTAAGGTGCCTGCCTGGCACCATGGCTTGGAGGGACAGGAAATGAAACCTCAGGATCATGGGAGCAGCTGCAAGGGGGAGTGAGCTGGATGTCATTATCCACCTAGGGACAAATGACCTGGCTGAGAATGGGATCAGAGCAGTGCAACAGGAGTTTGTGGAGTTGGGAAGGGGCCTTAAATAAGTAGCACACACGGTAACTTTCTCAGAAGTGCTACCTGTGTATGGCATGGATGAGGCTAGGGCACTCCGCACCATGGAATTCAATGACTAGTTGAAAAACTGGTGCAGAGCTCAGGAATTTGGCTTCATTTGGGGACTGGGGCTCCACCTGGAGGGATGCAGGCCTATACAGATGCGATGGTCTGCATCTATCCAGGAGGGGAACCAGGATCCTAGGTGATATGTTTAAATGCTTCATTGGCAAGCACTTAAACTAGCCAGGGGAGGAGGCACTGAAAAGGAGAAGGGAAATCCTATCCCCCACAAAAAAATCAGGGTAGTTAGTGAGGTAAACACCAAGGTAGAGCAGTTGATAGGGAGAAGGGCAGGGGTAAATGGAGAAAAAGACAAAGGCAGTAAGGACAGGGATGGCGCAAAAAGAAATAAAGCCATAAAAAAATGGGAGGTAATGAGTACCAATGCCCATAGTCTAGGTAAAAAGCTCCCTGAAATGGTAGCCTTGATGGAAGAGGGATGCCTGGATATCGTGGCAGTCACAGAAACATGGTACACAGAGAACTATGACTGGGATGTCAACATACCAGGGTACACAACCTACAGGAGGGACAGGGAGGGAAGAAGAGGAGGAGGAGTAGCTCTCTATGTAAGGGAAGGGATCAAAGTAACAGAACTAAATTGTGAACAGGGAGGAGAGGAGGCACTGTTGATCACCCTGAAGACTGGAAATGGCTCCACAGTCCACACAGGAGGGAGGAAATGGACAAGGAAATGACAGAAGGCATCCTTGGGATGGCAGAGAAAGGGAAGATATTGCTGATGGGGGACCTGAATATGCCAAATGTTAACTGGAGCACCTTTGCTGCAGCTACATCCAAGAGTAGGGCCATTCTCGATGCCCTACAGGGGGCATGCCTCAAACAGCTAGTTTTGAAACCCACTCGGGAGGGAGCGATCTTAGACCTGGTACTCTCAAATGGGGACGGAGAGAGGATCTCTGATCTTGAAGTTGGTAGCCACCTGGGAACAAGTGACCACCAAACAGTGTGGTTCACGATAAACTTAGCTGTAGAGTCAAGCCACACGAAAGTGAAGGTACTGGACTTCAGGAGGGCTGATTTTGTCAAAATGCTAGAGTGCCTCAGAAAAGCACTAGCAAACAGGCAAGAAGGTGGGGTGGAGCAACAATGGGGAAACATCAAAACTGCCATCACAGAGGCAACAAGCCTTTGTGTGAAGCAAATAAACAAATCAAAATGAAAGAAAAAAACACTATGGTCTCAAAAGAAGTGGATGGGAAGGTAAGGGAGAAAAAGATAGCATTCAAGAAGTATAAGGAAACACAGAAGGAACAGGACAGAGAACTGTACCAGTTAAAGCAGAAGGAAGCGGGAAAGGCAGTCAGAATAGCAAAGGCCCAAACCGAGGAAAAGATAGCCAACTCAGTTAAGAAGGGGGACAAAATCTTCTATAGGTACATTAGGGAGCAAGGAAAGACTAAGGCAGGGATACTGAGGCTGAATAAAGAGGAAGGTGGTTGGGCAGAGAGCAACAGTGAAAAAGCAGAGATACTGAACGAATACTTATGCTCAGTATTCACAATGGAAAAGCAGGGGGAGATACCTAATCCAGTCAATAGAAGCACTCTGGTTAGGGGGTTGATATTAGTCTTTTCACCAAAGAAAGGGTTCTGAAAGAACTCTTAAAATTGAAGGTGGATAAAGCAATGGGGCCTGAAGGGATTCACCCCAGAATTCTAAAAGAACTAAGGAAAGAACTAGTAACACCACTGACTACCCTTTTTAATAAATCATGGGAGGATGGTGTGGTACCTGAGAACTGGAGGAGGGCGGATGTGATTCCCCTTCACAAAAGTGGGAGCAAGACAGAGGCAGGAAACTACAGACCTGTCAGTTTGACCTCAGTGGTAGGGAAAATGATGGAATCACTTCTGAAGGAAAGAATTGTTGAGTACCTAAAGACCAGTGGGGTACAGGACCCAAGGCGCATAGATTCACAGCAGGAAGGCCATGTCAGACAAATCTAATTGATTTCTTTGACTGGGTGACCAAAGTAGTAGACCAGGGAGGGGCTGTGGACATGGCCTACCTAGACTTTAGCAAGGCATTTGACACAGTTCCACACAAAAGATTAATAAATTAGCCAGCCTGGGAGTGGGTCCCAGGGTGGTTGCCTGGGTAAAACACTGGCTGGACAACAGGACACAGAGGGTAATAGTAAATGGAGTCCACAGTGAAGAAAGGGGGGTTACTAGTGGGTTACCGCAGGGTTCAGTACTGGGGCCGGTCCTTTTTAATGTCTTTGTAAGTGACATTGCAGAGGGACTGGAAGAAAAAGTATGTCTCTTTGCAGATGACACAAAGATCTGCAACAGGGTTGATACGCAAAGTGGGGTGGAAAGGATGAAAAGGGACTTGGCAAGGTTGGAGGAATGGTCAAATGTATGGTAGCTTAGCTTCAACGCAAAGAAGTGCAAAGTACTGCACCTGGTAAACAAAAACCCAGGGGAAGAGAACACAATGGAGGGTGAGATACTGACAGTAACAAAAATGGAAAGGGACCTGGGGGTAGACATATCAAATGACCTAATGGTGGGCCAGCAATGTGAGAAGTCAGTAAGGAGGGCTGGGGGGATACTGGGATGCATAGGGAGAGGCATCACCAGTAGAAAACAGGAAGTTGTTGGCCCTCTGTATAGACAGTTGGTAAGACCACATCCGGAGTACTGTGTACAGTTCTCCGCAAAGACATAGACAGGGTGGAGGCTGATCAGAGGAGGGCAACTAAAATGGTGCAGGGTCTGCACTAGTAGACATATAAAGAAAGACTAAAGGAGCTTAAGATGTATAGCCTCGAGGAAAGGAGGGAGAGGGGGGACATGTTAGAAACTTTCAAATACCTCAAGGGAATCAACAAAGTCCAAGAGGGTAACATCTTTCAGAAAAAGAGATGTGCAAGAACAAGGGGGCGCAATTTGAAGATAGAGGGGGGACAGCTCAGAGGTAATGTGAGGAAGTATTTTTTCACAGAGAGGGTTGTAGATGCATGAAACGGCCTTCCTGAGGAAGTCTTAGAGTCAAAAACAGTGGGGGAATTCAAGAATGCATGGGACAGACATAAGGCATTCTAGCGGGGGGTAGGAGGAAGTAGGCTGTTGGTTAACTGGGATCTGCAGCTTATCCGTTAGGTAGGGAAATGGGCAGACTAGGTGGGTCAAGTGGTCCTTATCTGCCATTAAATTCTATGTTTCTATGTTTCTAAGGATATCATAGTGGAAAGGAAGAGGGGGAGGGAGAAAGAGCTGTAGATTGGGCATGGTCTGCAGTAATAGTGTAGGTAGAGAGAAATGGGCAGACTGGTTGGGCCAAGTGGTCCTTATCTGCTATCAAATTCTATGTTTCTGTGACCTATGAGATTACATACAAAATGTTTTACAAAGAAACTGTTGACAAAGCAGGAACACATTAACTGCCATTATAACAAAACAGTGCAGTAAGCAATGCAATAACAGTATAAGACCTCCCAGTCTCAATCCAGCTCACCTCTTTTCTGTCATCCACAGTTTGTCCCCCATGGTGGGGTCAATAAGTCTGGGGCACCCCCCCCCCAGCAAGTCCTCCTCTGGTAAGAGGAGGGGCTGGATGTGGCTCGAGAGTGCCAGTATCAGACTGTTATCTTGGTAATGCAGGAAGGTGTTTTTCTCCCATTTACCTCATACCTTCGGATCCCACACTGTGTGCCTCCCTTGTGAGTCCCACCCACCACCCCAGGTACAGCTCAAAGTTAATTTGCAATACATGAGGGCCACAGCAGTTACCTGAGCCATTGTGATCTCATGACACTCCCTGTTTTGGGAGGATGCTCACCAACTCTCAGTTAAGGACTGCTATGGTATCAGGCTATAACCCTCCCCAGGCCAGACTGTGCTGCTAGAGACAGTATTCTTCCCTACCCTGGTCACCCGGCTGCAAGCTACTTAGCTCACTCCCATACTCAGGTCATCCACATAGAAGCACTATGTGTTTCCTCTGGGCACTGCTACAGCCTCCACAAACTTTTTTAATGAAGTTGGACAACAAAATATTGGGAGGACTTAAGCCCGTGGTTCAATGTGGGGAATAGCTCCTTCCACAACCTCTGCTTAATCCCATCACTAAGGCACCTCCCTTCCTTAGGGTGTGTTTTTTTGTCTCATCTCCCTGCATGGCTCATGTAGCTGTGCTTCCTGTGCCCTACTGCTGCTGCTGTCTGTTTGTTTCTCCCTCTCTTGTACATCCCTCCCTTCCCTCCCATTGTTGCATTTCTCCAGTTCTTGTCTTTACCTGCCTTTCTTCTCCTTGTACTTGCTTGTCTCTCCTCGGTGGCTCTGTTCCGCCTTCCTTCTCCTTTCCTCCACTCGTCTCCATCCCTCGCTGGTTCCAGGGTTCTCCCCCTCATGTTTCTTTTGGGCTTCTCCGCCCACATTCAGTCAATGCTTCCGATGCCCCTCCCGAAGCATGCCCGCTTTCCGTCCATCCCCCGCAAGCTCCCTATCTCCCCCACAACTCCTCCGGCCCTGCAACATGCTGTCTGCTTCCCGGCAGTTCAGCATTCCTTCTCACCAGATGCTTCTCTCTCTTCATGGACCCCGGGATACGGTTGATGGCGAGTCAGTCTAGCGTTCTTTGCCATTTTGTTTGGCGCCTGCAGAGTATTTACTTCTGCAGGCCGTCACATCCATAGTCTCTCTCCAAACCCCAAATCTGTTGTCTCTGGCTTTAATGCCTGTCACTAGCTCTGGCTTTAGCATTTCATTGTTTTACCATTTATTAATTCCTAAACTGCTGCCCGTGCTTGCTTGAACCTTACATGCTGCATTCTAAGGGAGCACCATTCACAATTCGGACCTCGAACTGCCCTCAGTGTTCACATTAGTGCTCATACAAATTTCAAGTTGCTGTCACTCTAAATGAAACTTATGAGGCTGTTCATGGTAGGGTAACGTGTTAATGTAATGCTGCTAGAACTCTGACAACCAATCTGAGCAGGAGAATAGCTCTTGCATTGTAATAATCTACGATAACACTGTATGGTGCTTGTAACTCCTGCTGACCTACCATACTAGTAGAGCATCATCACAAAACACTGAACCACTATTTTCTAAAACTCTGCAACAACCTTGTTTGCTCTGTTTCCTCTCTCAATAATATCAGTATCTTCCCTCAGGCATGCGGCGCAGGACAGCACAATGTATTCAAGTTAGGTCTGACCAAGGATTGGTACTTTTTTATTTATTAATTGAAATGTTTCACCAGGAAGACACATTGAACAACAAGTTGCTTGTCTCCCAGTGCAACCTGGGGGGGGGGGGTACAGTTGGATGAAGAATTAGACATACAGTTTACCATTTAACATATCCGAGAAATTAAACATTCAATTACATTTGTAATAAGACATACAGTTAAAAATATCATAAATAATCATACAATCGCATTTGTGACATAACATATAGTTAAATATATAATTTTGTTTTTATTTATTTAAGTCTCGGATTGCATATACCTTTGAGCTAAGGGCTCTTTTACAAAGGTTCCACGGCAGTAGAAAGGACAATAGATTAAACAGGACAGTAAAGTACAGCACAATAAAGTGTATATAGGAGGTACAAAAATCATAATGGACAATCAACGTAAAACAACAGAGACACATTATGCTATTCAGTTTCAGGCACAGGAAAATGCATACAGTACACTGATATCAGCCAGCAGGCTTTGCCAAGACAAACAGGGCACTGGGTATAGGAAGGGATGTGGGAGGTGGGCTGGGAAGAGTAAGAGAGAGGTGGGAGTGGAGGACATGAGGAGAGGTGGGGCAAGGGAGGGGGAGGAAGGGTGGAGAGGGGGGTAGGAGGATGCAGGGGGCAGGGGTAGGAGGCAAGAGTGCTAAGTTACTATGAAAGAGGTCAAGTGCTAAGGTCGAGGTTTGGGAAAACATGGTTAAAGGAGACAGTCACAGGTGCTAGCTGTAGAGAGTAGTGACCGAAGCTTGGATTTGAACAGGCCCAGCTTAGTTTCGGAGGAGATGTCACTGTTGAAAGCATTCACCCAGAGGTGAGCCCTGTTGGTGAACGATCTTTGCCCCTGGGTGGTTCAGTGATGAGGGACCTGTAGGAGCTGAGATTCAGAACCTCGGGTGCAGCATTGATTACAAAAGGGACTTAAAAGATCTTGTACTCCAGGTGGCAAGAGGCCTAAGGTTATTTTCTTGGACATCAGGCATGTTTGATATTTGATGCGATTTTTAAGCTGTAGTCAACCGGTTAGGGCATAGAGGTCACACGTGTGGGTGAGATGGTGGGCTCCTAAGACGAGACAACCTGTCTTGTTAAGAGCAGTGAAGATACGCCCGAGGGCGGTATCAGTCACAGAGCTATAGATGATCAGTCCATAGTCAATTATAGAAATAATAGAGCTCTGTTCAGCTATCCTTAAGGCTTCAGGGGTCAGAGATCGAATGTGTCTGTAGAGTAGACCAATACGAATATTTACAGCTTTAGCAGCGTTATCTATGTGCACCCCATATGATAGGTTGCTGTCTATGGTAACTCCAAGATACTTAAAGAATTGTACCTGTTCAAGGGCAGTACCAAGGCAGTTAGTGATAGTCAGTGGATGTTTCCTGTACTTGTTATGGGAGCTGCTGAAGAGCATAAGCTTAGTTTTTTTTTATAGTTTAGTATCAACTTGTGATGACTAAACCATTTCTCTACCAAGGCAAATCCGAGTTGTAGTTGGTTCTCAAGGGGTATAGGCTCAGGGTGAGTTGTGTAAATTATGGCATCATCTGCGTAGAATAGGGTTTGTTCAGGGCAGGAGCTTGGAAGACTGTTTAGAAAGAGACTAAATAGGAGTGGACCCAGGATGGACCCCTGATGAACCCCAGAGCGAGCAAGTCTTGAGTCAGAGAGGACGTCGACAATTTTGACTTGTTGAGTGCGGGTGTCCAGATATCTTTTAAACCAGACAGTGGAGTCTGAGGAGAACCCTGCATTAAGTAGTTGTTCTAGTAGTAGAGGGTGACGGACTGCGTTGAATGCTTTTGTCAAGTCATTGAAGGCAGCACCAACTAATTGACCATGGTCCAGGGGGCTGTGAATAGAACTGAAGAATTCCATAAGGGCTGAGGTGGTGCTATACCCTTTTCTGAACCCATGTTGTTGGGTGCATTGGATCTTATGTTTGTTAAGATATTCAGTAAGCTGGTCAGCTAAAATGCATTCAAGAGCCATAGAGAGAGGTGGTAATATGGAGATAGGCAGGTATTTCACGTGAAGAGTCCTGTCTCCACTTTTGTAGACCGGAGTAACCATGGCTGATTTCCATTTATTGGGGAACTGTGTGAGTCTGAGTGAGAGGTTAAAGAGCCTGGTTATAGACGCTAACACTTCCTCAAGTGTGAGGGACAGCAATTTGAGGTCAAGGGAGTCCCCACTGTGTCTAGATTTACAAATTGCTTTACAGATGTATTTTTGGGCTTCATGCAACGAGCCTTCTTTGAAGTAGAATGGCGGGTGACTGGTCATTGGGGGAGAGCTTACAGGATTGGCCAGGGTGACATCTGCATCAAAAAAGTTAGGTGGAAGAACACTGCTATGGTCTGTGAATGTGTTATTAAAGGTATGGTGATCGTTAGGAGGTCCAGAGTTGTAGTCCCATCAATGTCAAGTAAAGTGGGTGATGTTTTCAGGTTTTTCCCTGTAACCTCTTTGATTTTATTCCAGAATGTTTTACCATTGCCCCACGTGTGAGTAAGCTCTCCCTTGTAGTATTTATTTTTCTTAAGGGCAGATGGACCTTGTGCAATCATTCTGCGCTCTTTTGTATTTTTGAATATCCGATTGCATGCCAGTGGCTCGAGTCCAATGCCAGAGGTGGTCCCTTAATTTCATACGAGCTAATAAGTCTGCAGAGAGCCAGGGACTGCAAGGGCCTTTGATTTTCCACTTTTTTGGGGGTGCATGGGAGTCGCAGGCAGCATTAAAGGTGTTGATGAAATAATCTAGTGCCATGTTGACATCCTTTGCACTGTTGATGGCAGTCCAATCTTGCACTCTAAGGAGGGATTTGAGGGGTTCAGATGATCCTGTGCTAGGACCCTGCTGGTGATTGTCTTTGGTGGAGGTTTGCAGAATTTGTCCACAAGCAGATGACAGGGGAATGGTCACTGAGCATGTCCGGGAGGACTGTAATGTTAGTAATGTGATCAGGATAACTGGTTAGGACCCAATCCAGTAGGCTGCTTGATACCATTTAATAGTTGGATCTGGTTGGGGAGTGAATCAGCTGGGAAAAGTCTGTGGCAGAGATGGCGTCCCTATAGATCCCATTCTCAGGTGCAAGCCAATTGATACAATTGTAACGGACTAATTTGACAATAAGCAATCTGTCCATTACAAGCGGCATCCGGTACATCAATAAGGAAAAAAAAAAAGGGTATCACTGCAGGCGGTACTCGTTCAGTCTCTTCTAACACCCAACTTCCAGAAAGTACCACTTATTTACTAGCTATAGTCCTGTGAAAAGCTCTTTTGCTGCATCATTTCGGCAACACATTTACTCATGCATAGGGAACTTATGACAGGGATTCCAATCACTGGTGCTGTGACCTCAGCGAGAGGAAGTGCAGTTCGAGTCTGTGTGTCGGCGGGTTGTTTCATTCCAGAAAGGATGCCGCTCCACTGACTTCTTTCAGAGATTGATAACTTTTCAAAGACAATTCCTGTTTGTGGCCAATCACAGGAATGATCTGTCGGCCCTCAAGTCCTGCACTGCTGAGGAGCATGATTAGTTGAGCTCATAAGCTACGATTCGTGCAAGTTTTGTCCTGACATGTAGCTTTGCAGATAGATTCTGTAGGTTTGACTGGCCATCAGTTAAGAGTGTCATTTTAATTTAGGCATTGGATCAGCTTGGCAGATAGATTCTGCAGGTTTGACTGGCCATCAGTTAAGAGTGTCATTTTAATTTAGGCATTGGATCAGCAGATTAAGTACTGTCATAAACTGGATTTAAAGCTCTGGCGGCCGTTACTGCTGGAATTGAAAGTCCGCTTTAACTTCTATTTTTAACATTGAAAGTATAGCGACTGGCATTTGGAAAATGTAAGACGTCCGTTAGAAGCGGATGTCCAGTACAAATGGAGCCGATATAAGTGGCGCATACTGTATTAAAATTTCCCATCAGAATTAACTCCGAGCCAAGGGATTGGTTTCTGACAAAGTCCATGACAGAACTGAGACCCCTCCCCTGTTCTTTAGGAGGGATGTACACTGATGCTACAGTAAGTGCCTTATTATGGGAACCTAGCAGAATTTTGATGGTTAGTATTTGTGTGGTTGAACCAGCAGTAGGTACTGGCAGGGGGTGTTCCATGAGTGACTCTTTGAGATAGATTGCACATCCCCCTTCCCTCTTGGTAGTCCTGTCCTGTATAAAGATGGTGTATCCTGGCAGGGCAATATCCATGTCAGGGATTTTTGGTGTGAGCTATGTTTCAGCAATTGTCAGGATGTCTAACAAAGACTTGTAGAGCATCCAGTTTAGGGAGGAGACTGCAGATGTTCATAGCTGCTAAAGTCAGTAACCCCAGCCACATTAAAGAGGCTGCCTTATGTAGAGGGCTGGGGCCAGGGTTTGGGTGAATATTTCCAGACAGCAGTAACAACATAAGTATAAGTTTGAGCAGGCATAATCTTAATGGCCTGTAGGTAAGTCTTGCCATCCGCCTCTGTCTGGTGTCCCAGCTTAGTTGTCGGCATTCCCAGAGTGTGGGCATGAGGGATAGAGGGGAGAGTGATAAAGTACGGGTGCATGTTACCCATCCCTGACGGTAAACGTCAAACCAGTCATAAGGCATAGAGCTACTATGTGCTGAGAAAGGATCGGAGCACGTAGCAGGTAAGTTGGGAGGGGTAGCAGCTCCCGCTATGCTAGTGTGCAAAATCAGCAATTTGAGCACAAATAAGCGAGTGAGCAGATGAGACAGCATCATTGTATTTAGGTAGGTAAATGATGTGCCAGATAGGATAGGAGCCCCTAGTGGCAGCTATGTATAACATGCTAATGGTGGAGTGGACACAATAAATTTCACTCCTACCAGAGATATAGCCCTCTAGTGGCTAGAAGATATAATCTGCTAATGGAAAAGTCAGCACAGCAAAAAAAAAAAAAAGGTTAGGAAAAGAAAGGAAATTTAGGCAGCAGAGAGATGAGCTCCAGGAGAAGACGCCAGGCAGTTTTTAATTTTTTTTTGTTAATCCTTTTCCTGCCTTGGCCCTGGTCTGCTTACCTGCGTCCTGGCATCCTTAGTCCTCCGACCACCGTCCTGAGGACCCCAGCTCCTATCCGGACTGCTTGCAGCTTCTACCCCCCACAGCTTGCCCACCACAGCGGGGTGGTGGAGAGCCCCCCAACACTTGTCCACCAGGACTGGATCCAGTAATGTGCCGTGATGCCCTTGGAGCTGGGTGCCCCCCATGGAGACAGCCATCAAGCTGCCGTGACCGGTGCCATTTTTCCAAGTTCTGGTCCCCCTTGCAAATGGGGCATGCAATAACGCCAATGGACAGAATGCGCATGCTTCTGCGTGTGCTCCTTCTGGCACCATGCCCCATCTCACCCCCTTATGTTGCCTGTGCCACTGCATCAGTCCCAGCCTCCACTAGAGGCCACCAGTGCACCGGCAGCTACACCCCCCCACCCCAGAGAAGGAGAGCAGTCCATCGGATGCTCAATCCCTCTCCTCCCCTGCTGACTCCCGACGACCCAGGCCCGTTCCCAAACCCAGGTCACTGGTGTGGCACGTGGTGTGGCGTCCAGTGCCTCAATCCTCAGTGCCACCGGTCCAGCTAGGTGCCAGGCAGTATAAATCCCCAGGAGCTGAAGTCAATCGGAGAGACGGAGAGTGCTGAATCAGCCTCTAGTAGACCCAAATTCAGGCACCATCCACCAACTAAGTTCATGGCTAGCAAGCTGGGCTGGAGCTGCTTTCCCAAGGTGTAACTGGATCCTTGCTCTTGAGAGCGGGCTGGGAAGCACCCTGCAGCCAGCTGTGTTCAGCACCAGATGACTAGCACAGAAGATGGAACCCTCGCAGGGAATCCTGAAGAGAGAGAAGGAGATAAGGGAGAAATCAGCTTATATGCACCGACAGGACAAAGGCCTCAGAGTTTAGGAGGTGGTGGAAGTAAGGAGACAAAAGAATTCAGTAACAAGATGAGAAATTAAGGGTGCTTAGTTAGCTAGGGAGAGATGGAGAGAATGGCTCTGGGAGTGGCAGGTATTAGGCATCAGCAGCATCACCAGTGTACAGAGGAAAGACAAGTGGGGGGGGGGAGTTGCAGAAAGGGGAAACAGTGATTCAGAAATTAGACAAAGCAGTTTTTAACGTCAAACTTTGTTTATACTTAAATAGCTTAAGGCAGAAGAAACACTCAAAAAATGCTATAGTTTCCTACTCTAACAATTCAAAAATGGTTGTAGTTCCCTACACTAACAATTCAACTTCAGCAGTGGGTACATTAGGCACATTACAGATTCAGTTGTAGAGGTCAGGAAAAGAAAAGAAATGTAGGCAGCAGAGAGATGAGCTCCGGGGGAAGGTGCCAGGCAGTTCAAATCCCCAGGAGCTGAAGCCAATCAGGGAGAGACGGAGTCTCTGTGGAATACAGTATGCATTTAATTACAAGTGACATACTGTACAGTATCTGAGGAACATAGTACAGAAATTTAATGTAAGCTTGGAACCAACTCCTTACAGGAATGGATCACAGACAAGAGGCAGATAATTTAAAAATTATTGAATAAATAAGGTGCAGTGAGATGACATCAAGGAGGATAGAGGGGTAGACAGGGGAAACCAGCTGGGAGAAAGAGAAGATAATGATGGAGGGAACATTACCAGAGCAAAGTGAGCAAAAAATCAGTTGCAAGGGGCAAGTTAACACAGGGCTAGTGCAATCTGGAAGCACCTCAAACAGAACAAAAAGTGCAAGTTATTAGCTCAAGTGAACTAATTCCTTTGTTTAAGTGCAGGGGTTGGGGGACAGGATGGAGGTGGGAGTAAGGGATAGGGTAGGGAAGGATGAGTCATACCTGGAACTGGCCCCTTCAGAGTGCAGAGATCGCTGCACGTGGTAGAATGAGGGTCATGAATAGGCAAGGACGAGTTGGGTAGAGATAGTAATGAGGATGGTAAAGGGAAGGAGGGGAAGGGATGGGAGAAACTTGCCCAAAACTAGGCCTCTTCAGGATGCTGAGAACCCTGCCAGAGAGCAGAGTCAGGTGAGGACGAGTTAGGTAGAAAAGATGGAGGGGAAAGGGTAGGGAAGAAAGAATCATTTCCCAGTGCTGGAACCCCTCTAGGATGCTGAAAACCCTGCCAAGGGGCAGAACTAGGTGAGGACACATTGGGAAGAAAGAAAAGAAAGGATGAAGGGAAAGGAGGGAAGAGGAGGGAAAGAAGAAGCTTGCCTAAGACTGGGCCACTCCAGGATGCTGAGAACCCTGCCAGATCGCAGAATCAGGTGAGAACTAGTTGGGTAGAAAGGATAGAGGGGGAAGGAGGAGTGAAGGAAGAGTAATTGCCCAGTGCTGGGCCCCTCCAGGATACAGAGAACCCTCCTAGGGGATAGAATTAGGCGAGGACAAGTTGGCAGAGGGAAATAGGGGTGCTAGAAGAGGAAAGGAAAAAAAGGAGGGAGGGAAGAAACTTACCTGAGAGTAGACATCGCCAGGGTGTTAAGAATTCCAGCAGAGGGCAGATTTAGGCATGGACAAGTTGGGTAGAAAGGAGAGAGGGGGAGGGAAGGGGGGAGGAGGAGGAGGAGACTTGTCCAGTGCTAGACCCCTCCAGGATGCTGAGAACCCTGCCAGAGGTCAAAACTAAGCAGGGGCAAGTTGGTAATGGAAGAAGGTTAGGGGTAGGAGTGAGGGGGTAAGCGGTGAAGGGGGAGGATAGCATGCTAAGAAGCAGGCTCAGGGTGGGAGAAAGGTTTAATAGGGGATGTGAGTCATGGAGAGGAGGAGAGGTATAGGAGGATGGTTAAGGAGGGTTAAAGCAGGAGCAGTTAGATGAAAGAAAGCTGTGTAAGGCAGAGGCAAGGGAGTAAGAGGTGGAGGAGTGCCGTATTTGGGGGGTTCAGATTTGCAGGAAGCGATGGGTGAAGCCTGACTGACCGATGAGAGTGGTTCGATGGGGGACCAACAAGGTGTGAGTGTCAGAGGATCTTAGGAGTGGGAGGGGGAGGGGGGAAGAGAGTGAACATGAGCAGTAGGAGGGAAGTTCTCCTAATGAGGTACTAAGGACGTATAGTCCAGGGGTTACTTCTCTGACTGCAAACTGGATGTCCAACTGGCCTGGATCTGAATCCAAAACTCCTATTGGATACTGTGTAAACCTCAGCATGTCACTTACTCTCTATGGGTTACCAGGTCACACCCGACTACAAATCTAGGCTCACTATGCCTTTCCTTGCCAAGAGCTGTTCATCAGTACTATTATACCATCTTTTGAACAGCGTACAAGGTTTCTCTTCATGCATGCCATGATTTTGTTTCCCCTTGCTAGCTGGTGTGCAGTGAATTCCCCATAACATCAGTTTTTACCTTATTCAGATGTTCTCAGTACTTGTGTTAAGTTTTGTTCCTGTATCTGTATTTGCTAGCATTCCTCTCCACTGGCCGGGTGCTAGTGGGTAGAAGCACATTGAATGCAATCTAGCACTTCAGAGCCTGTTCTCCGGGATATTACGGGGGTCTCACATTCTACCATCCCTGGGGTTCCTCCCACTTTATCACCCCTGCTACCCATGTCCTCAATCATATACCCTCACATCAGTACTCCTCCCTGGTAAAGGTGTCTGTTTACCCTAAGGTCCTCCTCTGCACTCCGTTGTTCTTGATTCCACATCCAGTTCCTCCTTTCCCCATATCACTCCTGTTTGTGTGCCCACCATTCCACCTTTCCTTCATTTGTCTTACCATATCTATGTAATATTCATTCATTCCTGTCTACACTGCAGTTTTCTCATACACTCTCTCTCCAACAGCATTCTGCACTTTCTGCCAGCCCATATCAGCAGTGCTCCGGACTCCGTCCCTAACTCACATCTTCTGAGGTGCCGAGTGAAGGTAGACTTCCCTTGTCTACCGAGTATGGGATTCCATTACATTCATTACCTCCTACTACATGCCAATCTGACATCCTCTGTCCCTAACTCTGCTGGACAGCATCGAGTGAAGGTTAGCTCACCCTGACTACCTGGGATGGGAATCATGTCTACAATCTACTGAATCTTAACATGCCTTCTCTACCTCATACCAGTTGCTGCTTCCCTTCTGGAACAGAACTTCTTCACCTCATGTGCCCTCATTATCCTACCTATGCCTAGCTGCCTCAAGTCAAGATCATCCCACATCAGTCATCACCGATGGATGTCTGACTCTCCATTCCACTGCTTCAACTTTACGCATTCTCAGCCTGATACCCGGACGGTGCTTCCCTTCAGGAACATGACTTTGCCCGACTTGTCTTCTGTGACCTACCTGGTCTGTAGCCTTGATTTACGGTCCTATCATACTGACTCCCATGACTGGGAACCTGACTCTGCATTCACCTGTTTCCTCTTCTGCATCCTATACATGATGCGGGTTGCCGCTTCCCTTCAGGAACGGGGCCTCTATACCTCATTTATCTTCCACCTCCCAACTCTGCCTACCAGCATCATCTGAAGGTCTTCACACACCGACTACCTGGTTTGGTTGCCTGTTTATTTGACTCTACTAGTTCCGTACCATCTCTGTCTCATACCTAGTTACTGCTTCCATCTGGAGCGGGCTCTCATCCACTCAGTTGCCTCCATCCTCCTACCTATGCCTGCTGGTATCAAATTCAGGTTATCTCTCCTCGACTACTAGGACTGGAAGCTCATTTCTGCAATCATCTGTTTCAACTTTGTATGCTGTCTCCTGGACCAATGCTTGCTGATCCCTCCTAGACCTGAACCATTTATCAATTTTGCCTCCATCATCATACCTTCTCTGGCATGTTGTGTCCAGGTCATCTCACTTCTACTCCCTTGCTTAGGAGCCTGTGTCTGCACCTGAAAGTTCATCCTTCTGCATTTCCTACCTCCTGCCCGATTACAGCTTCCCTACAGAAACAGAACCCCTCTGCTCCGAATTGACTTCCTTCCTTCATCACCAGTCTTCATCCTGCACTTCCATAGACCATCACACTTGACCTCTTTGGCCTCCTGTCCCTAACAATTTGGATCTTGCCAGCTTGTTCAGTCTATATCTCACTCTAGTTCAACTGCCTAATGGACTTCCTTGCTGCAGGTCACCCCTTCCAGCTGCTGTATGAGTTTGTTTCCTCCTTCAGATGTGGGAACCTCGTCCTTCTTCGCTCCAGCAACTTCCGTCCTTTCCATTCTTCGTTTGAAGCCTTCGTCAGATGTGGGACTCATGTTTCTCAACTCAGTTGCTCTTGGTGCTTGACTTCACTCCTTGACCTTCCATGGATCTTCCTCTAGTGGCTTGCTACAGCCTTCAGCAGTCCGCTGCTGTTCGCTGAGGAGTTGACCCAGTCCTGTTCCTTCCTGCACTGTATGTCATCCAGCTTCGCCTAGGCCGTCTCTTTCCCTGGACTATTCCTTCAGTCCATTAGGATTCACTTCGGACTCTCCTTCCATTTTTGGATCGCTGCCTTTTCATCTCTGCCTTGCAGGCTCGGAGCTTCATCATCTTTGCTGTGGCTCTTTTGGCATATTACCTTATCTACAGTCAGTCAGTCAACTACTCTTCCCATTTATCCATCTCATACTCCTACTCTTGACATTCTAACAGCTCCCATCCACTACTCGATGGATCACTTGTTCATTACACCTGAGGAAACAACTTCTAGCAAACATCCCTTGGATAACATGCCTCATAGACTCTTACATCATCATAGAGTTTTCTATACCACCCAATCAGCTCTGCACAATTGTACCTGGAATCCCATTTGACTGGACAATAGAAAGAGCTCATCTGTCTTTATTGGATACTCCTTATGAATCCTTCTGTTTAATCACTGTGGCTTCCCTAGCCACCATGGCTCATAGGCTATCCTTGTACACAGAAAGGACTTAATTCATTTTGTTACGCTCTGACTCTGTAACCATTATCATTGCTACAGATACCAGGAATCGCAAGTTACCTCATACCACTACTGACGTCATCTGTTTACCTTCTGCAGCCTCTCCTACCAACACTGACTCTGTTGACCACGTTACTCGACTTCTACTTTCTCTACAACAGCTATTGCTTATCCTAAGACTTTCACAGCTGCCTTCCTAAAACTTCCATCATGGATCTCCCATGCCTAGTTGCTTTACTAACATTATGCCATCCAAACCACTGTTTTCTAGCTCCTGAACATCACCATACTCATCTGCATTTCTCCGTCCTATTACCATCAGTCAAGCTAGCTGCCCATCCAGCAGTCCTTCTAGTCTATCCTTCACGAATTATCTCCATTACTCCCTCCAGTGAAGACTTTCACAGAGAACAGGCACCTCTGATTCTCAGTCCAGAAATCCGCAACCATTACGGTGAATCACTGTCCAAGTCTTGCCTCCCAACAAGTCTCAATCAACTATAGCACTAGGATCCTCTGGTGTTTCACACTACTCGACTTCACTACCAACCCAGCCTACAGTATAGACACTTCCAGATATCTGCTTTTAAGCTTCTCTTAAGTATTTAGACATTGGATTACCTGTAAACCTAACCAGCCATAGCCACCTCAGTGCATCTCATGGGCAATAATACCACAGAAATACCCATATTTACTTCAGCCAGTGGACCAGCAGAACATGTACAAGTATAGTTATGACATCAATGTCCAAATCAGCTATCCAAGTCCTCAGATTGAACTTCCAATCATTCTCTATATATATTCAATTACCAGCTGGACTGCATATGCCAATCCTCCTGTATTTGTCTACAAATCTCTTGTGGCATTTCTCCTATCAGGCACTCAAAGACTCTGTTCCACTTCTTCTTCCACTTCATGGATGCTTATTTCGCAACTTATCGCTTACCACTGAATTCCTTACCTCTAAACTTTACCGTGAACGTCAAACCTCCCACCAGTTGGATCATTCACCTATAACTTCACAAATCATTGCATTCCCGCCATTCACTGTCTGGTAGCATATCGAGCAATCATGCTCCCCCTGGTCATTACGTCCCTGTAATCCCCTTGGACAAGCATCCTTCATTACCTTGGAAATCTGGACTTCATTCGCCCTTGTTCAAACTGGATCTGCTTCACACTCAGGATACTACTGCTCCTTCAGAAAAGACCTACTTCATCAACCTCAGGATCGTCATCCAAGCTACATCATTAATGAATCGAGAATGGACCATCATCTTTCCAAGAAGCTCACCTTCCTCAAACTTAGCTCTGGTTACTATAACCTAGGTCCTTCTTCTCTTAGTTTGCCCAGAGGATGGGCAGACCAATAGCCATGGGTCCTCAGAGGTTTCCTCCACAGGGTTTTTTCCTCTCCTGAGTACCAGCTGTCATACTCTCTGTGAGCTGGAGGAGGTATCTTTTTGGGCCTTCTATTCCCTACAGATTCCTACCTACTACTCAAGGTTGGGAATAGAGTTAAGCCACAAAAAGTACTACAAATTACACAAGCACTTATATCCCATCGCTATTCCCCAAACATTGAATGGGAGGGCTTAGCCCGTGGTTCAATGTGGGGAATAGCTCCTCCCACAACCTCTACTTAACCTCATCACTAACACACATCCCTTGCTTAGGGAGTGTTTTTTGTCCATCACCATCCCCTCCTCCTCCTTCTCTGGTGCTCTTTTCACCCTTGTTCATGGGCCTTCTATTACCTAGAAATTCCTACTTACATACCTACTACTCAAGGGTGGGAATAGAGTTAAGCCACAAAAAGTACTACAAGTTACACAAGCACTAAAATCCCATTGCTTTTCCCCAAACATTGAATCATCAGTAAATATCTTAGAGTTCACACTACACTTCTTTTGTAGAACAATGTATTTTACAACAGAACATGCAGCAAACAAAAGGGGGGATGGCAGAGATGCTGAATACAGACTTTGGATCAGTATTCAGCAAGAGTCAGTTGGCTTGGCCAGCTAAGTGTGGAAGTTACAGAGGAGGTCAAGACCAAAGAGGAGGCTAGTTATGTAAATTAATGGGTACATTTCTAGAAGGATCCCCTGTATCTGCTTCCTGCTCTTGGTGATCCTGTTGACCATCCCCCTCCCACCTTTCTTCTAGTTTAAATCCCACTGTCTGCCTTGTCTGTTCTCTTGCCCAATACACTCACTCCTTCTGGTATAGTTGCAGCCCATCCTGGGTTTATGAGCATCCCAGAAAAATATCCCAGAAGAGAATACAGCTGGCGAAAAAAGGAAAATCCACCCTCTTGCATGAGACCATTAGCCAAGCACTAGCTATTGGCTTCTACAACTCCTCACTAGCCCCCAGGACAGGGCAGATCACAGAAAAGTTCACTCTGGATGCCTTTCCCTTCAGAAGTATACCTAGTTCTATAAATGACCTGCTCATATTTTCAGGATGCATGCTTGCTCCCTATGATGTTCTTGAAAACATGGGTGACGATGGTCTACTTCCCCCACCCACCACTATATTCCAACCCCCAGCTGCACTACTTGCCCTGGATAGCACTTGTTTTAACCACCCTCCAGGCAGACAGGTCCCTTCATCTGAGCAACCACCTTGTTCCAATAATGCCTCCTCCACTTCACCTACTTCCCTACCTATTGAGTCCCAATGACTACCACATTCCTTCCATTTCCTCTAGCCTTTTTATTTCTACTCTTTGGCAGGATGGATGTCCTGGTGCCTGGACTGACCCCATCAGTCTCCAGTCACCTTCTGACCCCTTCAACCTGACCAGCCAAATGCTGATACCTTTTGCTGGTGTTCACTAGTGATGATGTTCCCTTATGACCATGGCTGCTATTTCCCCTTTTACATTCTGATCCACTCCATCTTCACTACTAAGGATCACAACTCCTGCCACTCTCCTCCTTACCCCTGCCAACTGCCTCCCCCTAGGCCTAGTGCACAAGTCCCTAGCCTCCTCTCTGTAACCTACTCAAGCTGCCTGTTCACCTCTCTGCGCCCCTATGATGCCTCCAGCTATCTCTCAAGCTTGGCAATGTGCTTCATGAGAGCTTGATAACCCCACACTGGTGGCAGATGTCTCTCCCCTATGTCCACAGGCAGTATGGTGCACATCACAGTATCATGGCAGTGCACCAGCTGTGTTTTCCTCTCAGTGTCCTAGATGCTATTATCCCCATCCATTATACCTGTTGCCCCAGAGTCCTTCTCAGCTGCCATCATTCCTCCCAGTAGCCCCCACTTTACAGCCAGTTGTCATTCTAGATTGGCAGCATGTCTCTTCTTGGCAAGGACCAGACTGCAGCGGCTGCAGATATACCTCACACTGGCCACCCCCATCCTCTGCAGCCTTGGCAGAGCTCCACATGTGTTCCCATACTCCCTGAAAACCTACACTTTTAGAAACAGCTGTTAGCCTCTTGGTCTACTTCTACTCAGTAAAACTTCCACTCAGCCAGTTTCATTTGCCTTGTTGTGGCCATATGTTTGCCGCTTGGCCACATAGTGCCTGATTTATAAAGCAATGTGGTACAATAGCCCTGGTTTAAAGCAACCAGTTTCAGCTGGTTACTCAATCCCTAGCTAATTTGTACACCCTTGAATATACTGACCCTAAATCTGTTAGAGGTAAATGTCCTAGCCCACAGTGTAATGCACTAAGCCTGTTCAGCTCCTACCCCAGTTAAACACCTCCTTACTAAGCACTGTAGTATTCACTCAGCTCATATAGGTCTGTAATATTCTACCAGACAGATTTTCCACACTATCTACTAAACAAATTCTAGCAAGAGCCAAAACGGCTACAAAAAAAATGGTATTGTGGGCAGTGAAAAATGTGTAAACTAGCAATTTTTGCACTAACCACTGAACTACCTAACTGCACTTTGTAATTGTTGTGATACACACACAAACTCATACATATATACATATATTAATAGAGTTGGATACAAGGCTTGATATACGCACGCCTTGGTGTGTGCGCACGCACGGGCCGCAGGTCGAAAAGGCTGCCAACCACCCAAGGCGGCATGATATCAGAGCGCCAATCAAGACACCTAAGAGTGGATTATCTATCTTATAAAATAGAAAATATTTGGGCAGGGGAGGAGGTATAAAAGGTAGTCCCTGTCTGGCAGGGATAAATGTTTAATTTACAGTAGGTTATCTGGCTGATCTGTCATTATTGTGATGGGTTTGAAGTTTAAGGTGGTATTTATCTGGTTGATTCTGCCTTGTTTAAATAATATAGTGATGAAAATATGTATCTGGTTTATCCTGCTATTGTCAGAGTGTGTTAAACTGTAATCCCTTTTAGTATTATTTCTGTACTGTAGCGGACCGAGCAGTGTAAACTGTAGTTATAGACCCGGCTGCAGACGTTCGAAAACAATTACTCATTTTTATTTTTTTTGAAAGAAGACCGACTGGCCGAGAGTCATTTGAGGACCAGGTTGCGCGTGATCAGTGCATTGACAGTTCAACATGCTGGTTCAGCTAAACAGCAGAGTTTATTGCAGGTAGCTGTAACTTTATTTTAAGATTGCTCATATTTCTAGAAATGAAGCCGCTGACTGTACAGAGAAGCGAACAGCTGGCTTCAGAATTGTAGACGGAAGCGAGAGCGAGAGTTGCTATAGCAACAGCTCTCGCCTCGCTTCCATCTACAATTCTGAAGCCGGCGACTCGCTCGCTCTTCACTCTGTACAGTTAGCGGCTTCATTTTCTAGAAGTATGAGCAATCTTAAAATAAAAATAAGTTTACACAGTACCTGCAAGTAAAATACCTTGTTTTGAAGCTGTGCCAGCACGTCCTGAACTGTCAATAAAACCACCCGGTCACGCTACAATACAGATATGAATGACTCACTGCCAGCCCCATTACAGTCTGACGCTTCTTTCAAAAATAATAAATGAGTAAGGCAACTCACTTATTTAGCCCCCATTACTGTCAGAGACTTAAAAAAACATAAAACAGAGGTTATACACAGTTTAGTGAGAGATGTGTGGCAGCTATATACAGGACTTTTTAGTTACTGCTGTGGGTGCCAGCCTGTGTGTGTTTGTGTGGCAGCCTGTGTCTGCCAGGTGTGAAGTGATCTCACTGCTGGTGAGAAGGTTCTGTGGGATGGAAAGTAGTTCAGGCGTGCGTCGTAATGGGAGGTAAAGTGTCGTTGGGAAATAATGCACGGTCATGTGATGCATTCTGTCCAATCATGTTACTGGAATTTCTATGATCTTACTAACCCATTTTATAAATATATATATATATATATATATATATTCCAGTATAACACAGCAGTGCACTATCTACACACATTTTTGCAGATTAAAAAAATACATTGAGGGACTGTTTTCTTCTTTTCAGCTGCAAGGGATATTGGAGGGTGGGGGGTTGCCACTAGACACCTCTTTTAAATCAGCAGTGACATGCATAAGGCTGAAACTGATCTAGATAGTGGGGGAATGTAGACTAGCAAGTTTTGCACTAACCACTGAGCCACCTAACTGCACTTTCTAATTGTTGTGCTACACACACACTGACTAATACATATACACACATATGCATATATATATATATATATATATATATTGCAGTATTGCATAGCAGTGCTCTGTCTATACACACAGAGTATTGCCACACACACACACTAACAAATATACACTGCCTTATATAGCATTTATTTACTTATACATCTAACCCTAACTTTTACTGTATTTAGGATAAGCATTGTGTTTTGCACTAACTCATTGTACTAATCTACATCATGACTGGGTAACTAAGGTAGTGAACCAGGGAGGTGAGGTGGATGTGGCCTTTCTGGACTTCAGAAATCCGTTTGATACAGTCCCAAATAGAAGGCTAATTAATAAACTGTGTTGCCTAGGGATGGATCCTAAAATAGCTCTGTGGATGGAGAACTGGATGAAGGGCAGAAGTGGATTTGTGGTAAACAGGGAGTACTCTAGAGAGAGAGAGGTGATGAGCAGGGTGCCACAGGGGTCAGTGTTGTGGCCAGTCCTCTTCAGTGTCTTTATTGGGGATGTTGCAGAAGGACTTGAGGGGAAGGTAAGCCTCTTCGCAGATGATACAAAAGTATGCAATAGGGGCATTCCAGGGGGTGTTGAAAGAATGAGGGAAGACCTTAAAAAACTGGAGAAATGGTCTGAAGAATGACTGCTGGGATTCAATGCAAAGAAGTGCAGGATCATGCACATAGGGCACAAGAACCCAGGGGCAAAGTACAGTCTAGGTGGGGAGGTACTGACAGTCATGAAGCAGGAAAAGGGCCTGGGAGTTATCATCTCAGAGGACCTAAGAGAAACTAGACAGTGTGATAAGGCAGCTGGAAAGCTAGCCAGATACTTGGATGCATAGGGAGGGATATCAAGAGTATAAAGGGGGAGATCATCTTGCCCCTATATAAGACAGTCATGAGACCATACCTAGAATACTGCGTCCAGTTCTGGAGGTCCCATCTGAGAAAGAACAAAGACAGGGTGGAGGCGGTGCAGTGGAGGGCAAATAAAATGGTCGGTGCCTGCCAGATAAGACCAATGAGGAAAGACTAGCCAAGCCAATATTTAAAATATTTATTTCATTTGGGTAAATCATTTAACCCATTTTAAATATTGAATTTTTGCAGGATATGCCAGTTAAGATTTGAGATGTCATTTACAGTGTGGTCATGCTTTTACTCATGTATTTGTACAACGCAGATCTGCTGAGACACAGTTTCAATCTGGTCTTCCTTCTACACATTTTTACAATGTGTTTTGCTAGAATAGGATTGCTGATTGCTATATATTTAGCCTGGATCATTCCCAGAAGATGTGACATCTTATTTTCAGTGGGGTTCTATGTCTACACATTATTATGCTGCGTTGCATGAAATCAGAACATGCTGAAAACTATATTTTTCATCTGGACTAGGCTACCCTGGATAAATACATTGTAAAAATGGGTAAAATCATGACCCCACTGAAAACAAGATATTGCATCTAATTTGGGCCACCGTGAGTAAATACAATGCAAAAATGTGTGAAATAAAGATCCCTATGAGAATGAGATGTAGCATCTCCCCTGTGCTCTCCAGGATACAAAATACAGGATGTGTTTACCGGTATCACATTGCAACAGCAACAGGAATACAGCGAAGACCATCACAGTGACATTTTTGGCAGTTTGTTGTAATGGTTCACTGGGTTCTCAACACTGTTGTCTCCAGGGTGTTTGCTTCCTCCCTGTATCAACTCTGACTCGGAGTTGGTAATTTATGTGCAGAGACTGCAGGGGGCAGAGCTCCCTGCATGGGGTGTGAGGTGCTTTGTCCCACACAGAAAACACAAGTTCCCCCAGCATCAGCACAACACCAACTGGTGGTGCTGTGCCATCACTGTGCTGATGGTCGACAAATTCTGTGTCACCGCAGCATGGTGGAACCATGTTTACCAGCCATACTGTAGTGCAATAGAAATGTTTTTTGTTCCAAAAAGCATAGCAAAAGGAGTAAAAAAGGTACTGTTCTTTACTTATATTAGAGTTTAAAGATGCAGCTGTCTTCTGCTATACTGAATGCATTCTAGACACTGCTGAAGGCAGTAACAAGTTCAAGATACTGTAATTGGTTGTGTTATGCACTTACAGTAGATTTGAAACCAGAAAAAGTGGCTGTTTTCTGGGCTAAAGTTTCATATTGTGTTTGCCAACTAAAGCCCAACATAAATATTTGTTTTTCAAAAAGCATAGTAAAAATAGTAACAAAAGATAATAGTTCTTTACTTGAGTTAGGGGTTAAAGAAACAGATGTATTCTCTTGGAGTAAGCTATTTCTGAGACAGTGCTAATCAGATAGTGTCTTAAGAGGTTAAAAAACAGTGCAAATATTTTTACAAGGGTCAGGTTGCTGGGAGAGGGCGACTTAGCTGGCATGTTTATGAGCTATAAATATAGGAGGGAGAGGGGGGACATGATAGAAACTTTCAAGTACCTCAAGGGAATCAACAAAGTCCAAGAGGGTAGCATCTTTCAAAAAAAGAGGTGTGCAAGAACAAGAGGGCACAATTTGAAGATAGAAGGGGGGCGGCTCAGAGGTAATTTAAGGAAGTATTTTTTCACAGAGAGGGTTGTGGATGCATGGAATGGCCTTCCGGAGGAGGTTGTGGAGTCAAAATCAGTGGTGGAATTCAAGCATGCATGGGATAGTCATAAGGCAATTCTGGGGGTTGGGGGTAGGAAGAAGTAGGCTGCTGGTTAACTAGGATCTGCAGCTTATCCAGTAGGTAGGGAAATGGGCAGACTGGGTGGGCCAAGCGGTCCTTATCTGCCGTCAAATTCTATGTTTCTATGTTTCTATGTTTCTATTTCTTGAAAGAGCATACTAGCCAAACTGAAGCTAGTAGTCATCACACAAAATAGAAGTCCAGTGCAAACACTGCTCAGCTGAATAAACACAGTAGAGTGGAGTGATAGCTCAAAACATCTAATGTTATCTAGTCCATTAGGAACCTTGAGAGGTCTCTTCTTCTACTGTAGTAGCAAAATATCTGCTGGGCTCTGCCCACTGCAGCCGTAAAAAACTGCTGTAAATAACACTCAAGTGAACATACTTCTGTCATACCCATACTGACACTTTAAGTACTAAATACCATTTCTCTGAAGGTTCTTTACTTCTCATCTGCTCTGTATCAGTTTTCCTAGCACATGACCTCCTGTTAACTAGCCACATATTGTAAATGCCCTAGCCCCTTCTGGAATGCACTAAGCCTGTTCAGTTCCTCCTTCTCCCATCAGTCACCTCCTTCCCAAGTACAGCAGTAACCACTGAGTGTACACTAGGCTGTAATTCGAGTAGTGCAACCCTCCCAAAGTTTGGCCATGCAAACTTTGATCACAGAACCAGGTAAAGTTCACCAAATTTCTCTCATTTATGGACTAGGTAGCATAGGTTTGACTGCTAAAAAGCATTAAGAAATGGGATAACAAATTAAATAACATAATGCACTGCATTGATGAAGCTCCCAAAATAGCAGATTGATGCTTTGGCCCACACTGAGGGCTACTGGTTCCAAAAATTGTGTCAGTTCAGTCAGCGCCAAATAATGGACTATAGTAGTAAACCAGAGTACATGGTTAACAACGCTGCAAATAAAATGGTTTGTAAGGCCTATGTATGCTCACTAAACTACAAAATAATATAAGGAATGTGCTTTACTCTTAATTATCAGCATTTATTGTGTTTCAGATCTGTAATTGTAATTTCTTTTTAAATGAAATGTGTGTTTTGTAGCTGATTGTGATACTGTATGGAAATTGAATGAATGTTGGACCCCACTGTAAATGAGTTAACTCAACTGGGTTATTCATTTCTTGGAAATTTGAAAAATAAACTTTTACAAACAAACAAGTTAGCAAACTCCAATGTTTTGTCAGCCAATTCTAAGTTCCTCAGGGAGATTTCACAGATCTGTGTATGTGTTATTCAATTTTTTTATGTTTGCTTGCACGCATGTGCAAGAAACATAGTGCCATCATCTGAGTTTTTGTAGGTGTGGTACCCTGTCTTCCAATTCAGTCAGTGTGTTTGCAGGCGTGGCCACAGTTCACCAATGAATGCTGCAGCTGTCTATGACAGCAGTCGAAAATGCAGTGGTGTACAGTTGTAAGGGAGAGACCGCTTCAGTGAGCAGCGATAAGATAGTGTGGATTAGCATATTGCCAGCAATCCTGCTTGTATATGTCTCTGCTTTCTCTTCCTGGAACATAAATTCAGTTTGAAGTGAACTTTTCCTAGGACTATCTTTCTGGGAGGAAGCAAATGACTAAAATGACATCCTTGGAATGTTTCCAAAAAAGATCTAATTGCCATCCTTGGAATGTTGAGTCACAGTTCAGGGTAGGAGCATCATTGACAAAACCAGGAAAACAGAACCCCAAAGAGACTGAAAAAGTAGATACAGTTTTTGTCTGTTGGCACACTCGATCAGTATTGTAATAATATTCCCCAACCCTCTGAGTGTCTCTGAATAGCGCTGCCCCCTGCCCACCGTACACAGTATGGCTGACGGGGGGTGCCCAATCCTCCATTGGCTCCACACTCCCCCCCCAGAGTACTAGATGCCACACTGGGAGCCCACCCCAGCGTGGCATAAGTGAGAATGGTGACGGGGGTGCCCAATCCCCATCAGCTCAATTAAACCCCCAAAAAAGAAACAGACTTCCAGTTGCCACGCTGGGAGCCCACCCTGGTGTAGCACATGTCTGTATGGCTGATGGGGGTGCCCACTTCCCTGTCGGCTCCACTGACCCCCCAAAAAAATCTTCCAGCTGCCACACTGGGAGCCCACCCCAGCGCATGACAAGTCCCGCATCGTCTTCCTAAAAAGAAAACACCTAAAAAGAAATAAATAGTCCCTCATTGGTTGTCTTGCCCCCAACCTGTGCCCACCCTCTTCGCATCCACCTCCCCACACCCCCACCTCACCCCATACTTACCTCCAGAGGCCGGCGCAATGAACTTCGGTGAACCGGGAACACGTCTGTGTTCTTCAAAGCCGACTACGAACTGAAGAAATGCCAGTAAGCTGTATAATGGAATAAGTACATTTTTTTTGACTTTAATGCATGTCTCAGGCATTTTTTAGAATTCTGGCACCAAATTTTCAACATGGAGTTTTGAACCCTCCCTCATGAATTCTGGCACTGTTCAGGTTAATTGGCCCCAAAGGTGATTTTGCAGTCACTGCGCGGAACCACCTTTCAGGACCAATTTACAAAATGGCAGTGTCACAGTTCATGAGGAAGGCCCCCAAAACCCTATGTTGAAAATTTGGTGAAAAATTCTCAAATGACTGATTTAGGGCCGTGCATTGCACAGTTCCCACGCACGCTCGTAAGTTCACAAATTTTCAATATTTTCACTCCAGATTTTCAACATTGCCATTTTACCACACCTCTTTATGAGCAGTACAGCTGTCATTTTTCACATCTCACCCAAAATGTGATTCCATGCATGTAGCGCAAAATGGCGTAGTTGGTGTGCGAAATCAATGTTTGGGACATATTAAGAAAATCACATGACACTATTCATGGGCAGAGGTCTTAAAATGGCTATGTTCATAATTTGGTGACAAAAGTCCATAAAATGACTGTGTTACGAGCGAGCATTGCGCAGTCCGAAGTACCCTCGTAAGTTCATGAATCTGTAATATTTTCAGTCCAGATTTTCACCACTGGCATTTTTCCACACTTCCTTATGCTCAGTACAGCTGTCATTTTTCACACCATGGCCAAAATGTGTTTTCGCACTTCCAGCGCAGAAATGTGTGGTCACTGTGGGAAATCACTGTTCGGGACAGATTAAGAAAATCACAGTGACACTGTTCATGAGCGAAGGTCCCAAAATGCCTGTGTTGACAATCTGCTGTAAAAAATCCCAAAACTAATTACATTATGGGTGTGCATTGCACAGTTTCTATGCATGCTCGTGACTTCACCAGTTTTTTTTTTATATTTTCACTGCAGATTTTCAACATAGTCATTTTTGACACTTCCCCATGAACAGTACAGTTGTCATTTTTCACATCCTGTTTGAAATGTGTTTTTGCACCTGTGGTGCCAAATGGCATAGTTGCTATGCAAAATCAGCTTTCAGCTAACAAACTGATATTGCCACTGTTCATGAGGTGGGGTCACAAAAAAAATTTTGAAAATTTGGAGTGAAAATACCAACGAACGCCTGAGGCGTTAGGGTTTCCAACTATAACGTCCCACCCTGTAGACACTGACAGGCATCAGGGGTGTGACTTGGGATTGTTGCCTGTAATGATCATACCATTCCACCCCCACTCATACTCTGCAGCCAGTGACAGGCATCGAGGTGTGCCTTGGACTCTTTGGCCCCAAAGTTCACCCCATTCTCCTGAACAGCACCCATCTCACCATATTTCCTGATGGAATGGGGTGAACATAAGGACCAAAGACCTCAAGGCACACCGTGACACTTGTCGGTGTCTGCAGGGTAGGGTGTGGTGAAATGGTGTGGTGGTTATGCCTGATGACCCAAAGACACACCCCAATGCCTGTCAGTATCTGCAGGGTGATGCTGGGGTTGGCTTCAGTTCAATACTTCACTGCCATTCCTATAATGCAGCTCTGTAACTCCTACACTACCAATGCCAGCAAGCAAACATTCGGCATTGACAAATGCTTGTTTATAACTCTTTACGTCCTCCATTCAGTGTTTTACTTATGAGCCATTTCTCCAATTTGGAATACATGTCCCTTCAATGGGAACAAATTTTCTCATTGCAAATGTGAGCCAAAAATTGAATGAAGGATTTAAAGAGTTATAAAAAAATTGAATAGCACATACACAGATCTGTGTATTCTCCCTAAGGCAGTCAGCATTGGAGTTTATTAATTTCTAAATCTGAAGCACATTAAGTATTGATAATTAACAGTCGTGTACATTTCTTGGATTTTTTTGTAGTTTAATTTGCAAATTTGGGGGTTGAGAACAGTACTCCTTGCACCAGTTTTATATGTTAACATGACCCAGCTGTTCTTGATCTGCTCTTCCTATGAATGCCCACAAAACAGCAAAACAGAATCCCAGACTGTAGGCTAGTGGTTCCAAATATGGCGTGCCCATTGGCACAGTGCCACACATGGACAAGGCTTCCAAGTATGCCATGGATATTTGGATGTGTTGTACACACTGGTTTCATGGGCAACATTGCCCCTCAAAATTATTTATTTACCCTGTGTAGATCTGGCAGACATTCACAAAATATTAATCTGAAGACAACTGAGTGAAGACAAACTGCAGCATCCCACAGTGTGGGCTACTGGTTCCAAAAACTGTGTACCCATTGGGACAGTGCCACACATGGATAAGGCTTCCTGTTATGAAATGGATGAGTGTTGTATGCACTGGTTTCTTGGACAATGTTGCCCCAAAAAATTACTTATTCAACCTGTGTAGACCTGGCAAAAATTCACAAAACTTAACCTGAAGAAGACTGAGTAAAGACAACAGAGCTGCATCCCACAGTTTAGAGAGTCAATGGGCTAAAGACTTGATGAATGGAAGCTGTTAGAGGTGTGCATCAACTACCACTTGAATGATTTTCTTCCTCCTCCTCTGTACCTTGTCCCCTAATGTTCTCCTCCCCGGGCCCATCATCATCATAATCACCGTCATCATCATTATTATCTTCACTGCCAAAATTTCACAGAAAATTAATCTGAGGAAGACTGAGTGAAAACAACAGTGCAACATCCCACGGTGTGGGCTAATGTAAACATAAATCATGTTCCTACTGGGACAGTGCCACACATTGACAAGGCTTCCCATTATGCCATGTATAAGTATTGCATACACTGGTCTCATGGGCAACATTTCCTCAAAAAGTATGTATTTGGCTGGTGTAGACCGCCAAAAATTCACAAAACATTAATCTGAAGAAGACCGAGGGAAGACAACAGTGCACTTTCCTACAATGTGGGCTACAGGTTCCAGAGATTGTGTGCCCATTGAGACAGTGCCATACATGGACAAGGCTTCCCATTATACCATGGATAGGTGTTGTACACAGTGATTTCATGGGCAACATTGCTTCAAAAATTATTTATTTGGCCTATGTAGACCTGGCAAAAATTCACAAAAGATTTTATTTACAGAAACATAGAAACATAGATTTTGATGGCAGATAAGGACCGCTTGGCCCACCCAGTCTACCCATTTCCCTACCTATTGGATAAGCTGCAGATCCTAGTTAACCAGCAGCCTACTTCTTCCTACCCCAACCCCCTAGAATTGCCTTATGACTGTCCCATGAATGCTTGAATTCCACCACTGTTTTTGACTCCACAACCTCCTCTGGAAGGCCATTCCATGCATCCACAACCCTCTCTGTGAAAAAATACTTTGTTAAATTACCTCTGAGCCGCCTCTTCTATCTTCAAATTGTGCCCCTTGTTCTTGCACACTCTTTTTGAAAGATGCTACCCTCTTGGACTTTGTTGATTCCTTGAGATACTTGAAAGTTTCTATCATGTCCCCCCTCTCTCCTTTCCTCGAGGCTATACATATTCAGCTCCTAAGTCTCTCTTCATATGTCTTCCGTGCAGGCCCTGCACCATTTTAGTTGCCCCTTCTGGACAGCCTCCATCCTGTCTATATCCTTGCGGAGACTGGGTCAGAACTGCACGCAGTACTCCAGATGGGGTCTCACCAACTGTCTGTACAGAGGGATAATAACTTCCTGTTTTCTGCTGGTGATGCCTCTCCCTATGCATCCCAGTATCCCCCCAGCCCTCCTTGCTGCCCTCTCACATTGCTTGCCCACCTTTAGGTCATCTGATATGACTACCCCCAGGTCCCTTTCCATTTTGTTGTTGTTAGTATCTCACCCCCCATTGTGTACTCTTCCCCTGGGTTTTTGTTTCCCAGGTGCATTACCTTGCACTTCTTAGCATTGAATCTAAGCTGCCATACATTTGACCATTCCTCTAACCTTGCAAAGTCCCTTCTCATCCTTTCCACTCCAACTTGTGCATCAACTCTGTTGCAGATCTTTGTGTCATCTGCAAAGAGACATACTTTTCCTTCCAGTCCCTCTGCAATATCGCTTATAAAGACATTGAAGAGGACCGGTCCTAATACTGAACCCTGTGATACCCCACTAGTAACTCCCTTTTCTTCAGAGTGGACTCCATTTATTATTACTCTCTGTGTCCTATTCTCCAGCCAATTCTTTACCCAGGCTGTCATCTTGGGACCCACTTCCAGGCTGGCTAACTTGTATATTAATCTTTTGTGTGGGACTGTGTCAAATGCCTTGCTAAAGTCTAGGTAGGCCATGTCTTTGTATTTGTTTGTTTATTTATTTATTCACAAGCTTTACCAGGATGGCATACTGAGCAGAAGCTCAATTCCAGATGCATCCTGGGGGAAAGGGATAGGGAGTACAACAACATAGATGTAACAATAATACATGTGGTACACAACACAGTGGACACTAGCATAGTCAAAAAAAACAGAAGCAGTGCAATAACAGTGGCAATGTGGTAGGTACATTATGAGATAGCAACAAGTAATAACTAGTTTTCAGGGCAGGAATAGATATGCAATAAACACTTATGGTACAATGAAATGGTACAAAGAGAAAAAGGCAGTTTGCAAGGTTGAGCTAAACAGTAGCAGTGCAGTAGATACACTGAATGCTGGGTAGCAGGTAGCAAGGACAGCAACACAGCATGGGTGAGATGTAGCAGAGTACTCAGGGGTTAGCTGACAATGCAATAGGTTAGATGCAGAGAGGTATCAAAACAATATGCAATATGTGTATAAAACATATGTAACCCCTAGATGGCGCTATCCCAGGGGCTACTACCCCTGCCTGATTTGCCACCAACAGGTTGAGGGGCCTGGATCCAATGGCGGGTGCCTCCACCCAGAGGTCAGGGTTTGCAATAGTTAAACTAACTTGGTCACAGCCCTCTGGGACACTGCAACCCCCCTTTCTTCCCACTAGTGGCCCACACAATATATCAGAATTACCTTCACAGTATACACTTACCCCCAGGTCTCGGTTCCGCACTGGGACCTCCTGTGAAATGAGATACAGTGCAACAATCACAGTACAGTACTTTAACATAGACAAATACCTCAGGCAGTATAACTTACTGAAACAAGCAGCTCTGATTTATTTAGGGGATATAACAAGGACAGGGGAAATCAGGTTAATTAGCTTATCACTTAATAATCTACCTATGGCTCTGTGCACAGGCCTATCCCTATCAGTTACTGTCCCTGGGTACCCAAGCCCTAGTGGCTAGTCCAAACCGTGGCAGCTGGTAGGGGCCTTTCACACAGAGAAAAGGAGAATTAAACAGTCAGCAGTACAGTAATTTCATTTGGATTTAATGTGGCAATTCAACAGGGAGCGACACTTCTGAATTAGTACTCACGACCTCCAAATAAGATAGGGTCCTTCAATGTCAGCAGGGCTCACTTGAGGTACACAAACCTCTTCACACATCCATATAAAAGAAAGCACTATACCAGGCAGGCTGCATCTGTATCCCGATCGCAATTACTGCACAATACCCGGGAGAACACACAGCAGATTCAGTTCCTGACAGACCAAGTGTAATTTTCAGCAATTCCTCCAGTCTTCTACAGGGTGATCCTGGTTTCTACTCTTCAGAGATCCTTTGATTCTTTTCACAGGATGGATTCAGTCCTAACAAGCTGTTACACAAGCTGCAGACCGAACTCTGGGCCTTACACACGTTTTTGACTAAAACTGCACACTGAAAAAGCACAGGCTCCTTCCTTCACTGCCAAAGCTCAACTGAAACTCCAACCGACAAAAACGGGCACTTCCTTTGAGTTCCTCCCAGTTCTTGACTGGATTGGCTGTCACTACAATAGACTGCTGCTGTTGGTCCAAAAAGGCACTGAAGTCTAAACTACATCTCCCAGAGTCACTGCCCATACAATCCTCTTGTGGCTGGCTCAGATTATGAGTCCAAGTTCTGATTCGTCCAAGGCACCATTTTAGAGCTAGCTTACCCCACACTGATTGGTCCAGTTCAGCAGTTCAAAACTAGAATGGGGAACTAGCAGACACAGTTCTGACTGCAAAGAAAGCAGGTTAGACAAACTGTAATTTCATTATTACTCTAAATAATTTCTGGCAAACAGTTACATTTTTCAGATAGGTTCCCTTGCACTCTAGTGACTGCAAAATGAAGTGAATTGGCAGCAGCTCGAGTGGTACTCAGAGAAGCACACAGTCCTCCATAATCTAATTATGTCTGCAAGCAGACAGCTCTTAAAGAGACAGTACCAGAGGCTCTAAAACACTCACTGATAAATGGCTTAAATGCCAAACACCATTCAGGCTTGGAGCATTCAAGCAAGCTCCTGAAGTCTTTTGGGAACCCTCATTTGCAGGGGGTTACACTTTCCTGGTTTGGGAAAGCTTGACGCCCGTCACACAAGCAAGTACTTCATAAGTTTTAACTGCAACCAGATACATTTGTATTAGGCTCGCATATGTAATCATCAGTCAATATATCATTTTACCAAGAACACATTTCGAAACATTGCAGTACGTCACTTTACACAGTATTACATACACATTGTACCATAACTCAAGTTATTACCTCTTGGACATGAAACTTGAAGAGAGGGGGCCCTCCCTATCAGTTACCTTGGGGCTGGATGGGGCAAGGGCACCATACTTAGAGGGCAACACAAGTAACTTGAGTTAGCACTGATGCTCAGTTTGGGCAATGAGCTCGGGAACACATACACCCTTTATGGACAACATTGAGAGTGTCAAGTCCACAGGCCTCCCAAGTGAATCATAACTGAGGTGCACCACAGGCTTTACAGCTCGACCAGTCTTTCTAGGGGAACTGTTATAGTCTCTGCACTCTGAGCCTCATTTTCAGCATTGTCCTCACTTGTCAGGGAGTCTCCATGGGGTAGAGAGGCTAGAACTTGGGGCACTTTCAGCTCCAGGAGTTACAGTTTCTGAGTCCACAACATTTGGCTCGCATGGAGAGCTTTCGGACACTGGCAGTGGACTGTCAGGGCACTCAAAATACTCTTCTTGTTCGGGTGTATCACCAGTCTGCCCCAATCTATCATTTTCCTCCTGAAAGCTCAAACAGTTCAACCATGCACAATGATTCCATTTCATCTGATCTGATGCTTTGCACTTCACTTTCTGGGAGCATTGGCTCCAAGGATGAAGCTGTGCTTAGACAGTCCAGAAGGCCCAGCTTCATCTCCAGTATTGACTAGGGAATTGCCCAAACAATTGACTCAGTTCAGTAAGAAGGATAGTATTCAAAGTCACTCACTTTCTTCCGATATGGACTGACAGTCATGCTCAACTGGGACTTGTGCAGGGAACACTTTAACTCTGCTTCTGTAGGTGCAGACTTCTTGATCTTTTCTTAGCAGCAGCTCTAGTCACTGGTCCAGAGGGGCATCTTCTGGGGCTCAGACTCAATCAGGATTTGTCCAATGGGCAGTAAATGATTTCTATGCATTGTTTTTACATCTTTTGAATTATTCTCAGGCCTTACTTTGTACACTGGCAGATCATCTAGTTTGCCCACTACAATGTGAGGGAGATGGTGCCATCTGTCAGCAATCTTGTGCTTGCCATGCAGTCCCAGATTTCTTAGCAATACCCGATCTCCCTCCTGGAGTTCCTGTGCTTTCACCTTTATCATACCTTTCTTTGTTGGCCAGATTTCTTTTGGCAGCCATGGTTTGAGCCAGTTGGTACGCATGAGTTAGTTGGCCTTTAACTTTTGCACATACTGTAAATAGTTGTCAGCTTGAACCCCATCAGGAGAGACCCCAAAACACACATCTACTGGTAGTCGAGCTTCTTCCAAACATCAGGCGGTAGGGGAGAATCCAGTGGCATCACTTTGGTGCAGTTATAAGCATGTACCAGGGTGCTAATTTGTTGGCTCCATCTAGGCTTGTCCTTTGGGTGCAGGGTTCCTAGCATATCTAGCAAAGTGCGGTTGAAACGTTCAGGCTGTGGGTCCCCTGGGGTGGTAAGGAGTGGTTCTGGACTTCGATCCCCACAGAGAGAAAGCATCTCTTGATCAGACGACTCTCAAAGTCTCTCCCTTGATCAGAATGGATTCTTTGTGGAGCCCCATAGTGAACAAAAAGTTTTCTACAAGTACTTTGGCCACAGTGGATGCTTTCTGGTCTTTGGTGGGGAAAGCTTGGGCATATCTCGTGAAATGGTCAGTGACCACCAGCACATTACTGATATTTCTTTGATCTGACTCCAAACTCAGAAATCAATACAGACCAGCTCCATGGGTGCACTGGTGGTGATGTTAACAAGGGGCAGCCTCTGGGGCAAAGCTTTCCTCTGTAAGCAGCGACTACAGTTCAATGTGTTGCTCCACATCAGCCCCATCTTAGGCCAATAGAATCTGGATCTCACCAAGTCAAGTGTTCTGTCTATACCAAGGTGCCCCATGTGGTTGTGCAAGGACCTCAGTACTGAGTCTCGAAGGCAGTGGCAGCACTAGTTGTTGTTTGTCTACTTGTCCCCCTCTGTCTACTGTTTCTCTGTATAACAGTTTATTGATCAGTTTCAACTTAGGACCTTCTTTGTATAACAGTGCAGTTCTCAAATCAGTGGAGCGTAATTTGGACACATCTTTTCCTGATAGAGGGCTTCTAAAGCTGCTTTGATCATGGGATCGCGGGATTGAGCTCCACGAATACTGTCATTGTCCAGCTGAGGCAGTGCACCAATGTCTATTGCAGAAAAGTGGCAATAAGCAGCAGGTATGCAATTCTCAGAGGCTCCAAGCAATCCACCATGCAGTCCACTGCGTCCGTGGACATTGTTCCTCCTGTCAAACTTCCGGCAGAGGTGCCGAATGTCAGGTTCTGCTAATCGGACCCAATCATTCTGGGGAACAGGCCTCCGGAGAGAGCATCAGCATCTATGTGTTCAGACCTGCTCGGTATTCGAGAGCATAGTCATATGTAGATAATGCAGAAAGCCACCTATGGCCAGTGGCATCCAACTTAGCTGAGGTCTGCACATAGGTCAAAGGATTATTGTCGCTTTACTAGTATTTTAGCCCCATACAGTACTCATGGAATTGGTCAACAATAGCCCACTTCAAAGCTAGGAACTCTAACTTATGTACAGGATAGTTCTTTTCGGATGGGGTCAGGCTTCTACTGGCAAAGGTCACTGGTCTCAGGCCATTCTCGTGCTCTTGGTACAACACAGCCCCCAACCCTTGCAAGCTAGCATCAGTGTGCAGGACGTAAGGTTTTCTTGGATCGGCATAGGCCAGCACTGGAGCATGGGTAAGTTGATATATGATCTCATGAAAAGCAGTCTCACAATCAGGAGTCCAGGGCCCTCAAATACTTCACTCGGATGAAAATACACTTTTCAGTCTTGAGGACGCTGACTTTGGTATTTTTGTGGGTTGGGGATACCCTTGAGTAAGGTTAAGTAAAGGCGGATCACTCTTGAATAGTCCTTGATGAAGCTCGATAATAACACAGAATCCCAGGAATCTTTGCAGTTCTTTAGATTTTTGGCTGGCCAGGTGGTCAAGGCCTCAACTTTACTTGGGTCGGTCTCTATTCCCTCGGTGGATACTATGTGTCCCACATACTTACTGATGTTTGAAAGAATTGACACTTATCAATGGACAGTTTAAGGCCAAAGTCCTCCAGTCGGTCCAATACCTTAAATAATCTGCTCATGTTCCTCCAGTGAGCTGCCAAACACAATGACATCATCTAGGTATACCAGGCACTCTAGTAAGTTCATGTCCCCACTGCACGCTCCATCAATCGCTGAAAAGTGGCTGGGGCACCTGAAACCTTGAGGCATCCTCATGAATTCATAGCTTGCTTGACAGATAAAGGCCGCCTTCCTCACGGTCCTCTGGGGCTATCGGGATCTGTAGTACCCATCTGGAGATCCAGCACAGAGAACCACTTGCTCTTCGCTTAGGCAGTCCAAAGCATCCTGAATGCGGGCATTGTGTACTGATCAGGATAGTCCGCGTTTAAGGTGCGATAATCCACACACATCCTTACTGTTCCATCTCTTTCCTCACTACAACAATGGGGAAGCATAAGGGCTTCTGGATTCTTGTATTACACCAGCAGCTAACATCTCTTGCAGATGCCGCCTCACATCATCTATGTCAGCAGGTGCCAGGCGTCGAGACCTCTCACGAAATGGTCTTTCGTCATGCAGCCGGATATTGTGCTCAGCTCTTGCACGCATCCTACATCCCATTCCTTTAAAGAAAACACCTGGTCTCCTGGGCAAGCTTCTCACTGATCCTCACTTTCCATTCAGCTGGCAGCGGGAGTCGTAAATCAAACAAGTCAGGCATGCTACTCTGTCATTCTTCCTTGAACTCTTGCTGCTGGGTAGCACTGCAGTGTCTGCACAATGCACATTAGCCAGGATGCAACCTCTGTTTACTCGAATGTCTCTTTCAGACACATTATGAACTTGGACCATTACCCTTCTGGCATAAGCATGGGCTCTAGCGGGCAAAATACTAGGCTTGACCAGCAGTCCCTCTGGCAATTTTCCATCGCCTGGTGCATCCAACATTAATATTTTATTCTTAACATCCTTTCTGATACGGACCTCTCCCTGTAAGGTACACTGGGCATTTGGCGCCAGGATCAGAGACTCAGGATCCTTCTTCCATACAATTCCGATCGGTTCCTCTGGTTCTGTTTTTTCAGCATCTCTCTGTGCCTCATAGGCCTTCTTAATTAAAGCCGGAACTCTTAAAGCTCTACTAGTCTTTGACCCCTGTTTTTCATAACACAACTGTGCCAGCCTTCCGAACATATGAGCATTTGTTCCAATCAACAAAGGGACACCATCATACAGTCCAGTGGGGGACACACTAAGGCTAGGGTCTCTACTTGTTCGGCACTCCAGCCACGGAGGTGGGGAAGACAGCCAAATTGATATACCCGAATAGGGGTAGGCCTTCTCACTTAACCCCCATACATGCAGTCCTTCTAATGGTTGTAAGGGTACATCTGACAAATGCTTCTGATACCAATCCTGGAACATAATTGTCACTTGGGAGCCACTGTCTAATACAGCTCTTGTAGACACTCCATTCACCTTTACAGTGGTCTCCATGGAGGGACCCACTATTCTGGACCAGTCTGGAGAGGCGGTAGTGGGGGCCTGGGCAACTGACCTTGCCACAAAAGGATGTGAATTAGCATTTTTGGTGCCCTCACTGGGATCATGTCATGCACCTCTTAACCACTGATTTCTTCTCCGAAGCTCTCCTTGTAGCCTATATGCAACTTTGTCAGTGTCTTTTGGGGACTGGCATTCCCTTTTCATGTGCTCATCTTTCCCACAATTATAGCAAAACATACTTTCTGGAGTTTGAGCTGGCGAGGCGCCCACACTGGGAGCCAGAGCGGGGTATTACTAACTGGAAACCTGGGTGCCATCTCTGTCTGCGGGCGTGATAAGCATTTGGAGACATCTCGTCAGTTTCTCCACTTCCATGGTCAAGGAATTGAGTTTGGAGCTGTTATCAGCAGGAGATACATGGGTGGGTACCCCACCCCATAGCAGATGCAGTCGGATATAGGTCAGGCCTGCACTTGCAGCGTGGCCTTCATAAAGGGACTGTTTTGAATCGGATCTCTCAACAGTTCGCCCCATTGTGGCATATCTTTTTCCTTGTCAGAGCACTCATTGACTGTCAACCTCTGCCCCTGAACTTCACTTGATGGGTCACCCTCAGTCACTCGGGTCGTAGCCACAGCTGTTGGTGCAGGTACCTCCCGAGGTCGCCTTTTCTCATTAACTCATCATAGGAGGGTGGGGTTCCAGTCGATTTGCCAGGCGTAACTGAAGCAACAGCAGTTCTGAGAAGGGCAGACTTAAGGATTCTGTCCAGTCTGGTTCGGTCCAGTTCAATCGCTGGCAAACTACCCTTTCTGAGGCATTCTTGCAACAATTTTTCCAGCGAGAGACATACACAGACAACAACTCCCTTGGTACTGTTGTGCATTTCTTACTCTCCACCATAGGTCCTCATCAGAATCTGGGCTCCCATACACATTCTCCAAGGCCTCAAGATAGGCCTGTGCAGTCGCTTCAGGGTTACTGGCCCGCTTAGCACGGATGGTAGCCAGGGCAGGACCTCGGAGGCCTCACTAACCTCTTCGCCGCCCGAGTATCAGCATTCTAGCACTTGGGGGCAACATAGTTCATCCAGGTCTCTCCCAGTCATCCTCCCTTGGGGGTGGGAGGGTGCCAGAGAAGATCCTCAACCTTGGTAAGAGTCGTGACTAATGGCAGGTGCAGAAATAGGAGTCTGCATTGGTTCAGCCACCATTACGGGCACTGGAGCAGGAGAGGGTGTTGGGGAGGAACACCCCAGGTGGCAAGAATAGTTTCTTCAAGTCCTCCACAGTTTTCCCTCTCCCAGCAAACCATTCAGCAAATTTCTCCTCAAAAGTTTCAGATAGTGGTGGGGCTGATTCCCCCGGTCTTTACTGTCCTTAGTTATCACTCTCCAAGCAGTGAGGGCTCCTCTGGGGTAATGGTCTGTGGCACTTTGAGCCATCTATGGGATCCTTAAACTCTACTAGGGCCAGGAAAGTGTGGGTGAGCAGATTAGCATGCCGACCCACCACCACAGGGTTTTGTAAACCTTCCACCTTGAAAGTACTCCTGCACAGTGTCCAGACATACCCAGGGGATGTCCAGGATAAGCATAGCATTTTGGGGGTCGATCTCTCCCCAGTACACCACTCCACTAGCCGTGCACAGCCACTTCTGTCGGGTACACATTTTTTCTTAACAGTGGTTCGTGAATATGGCCACTAGAGGACACACAATCCCAGCGGTGAGCCTCCAAGATGTAACCCCTAGATGGCGCTATCCCAGGGGCTACTACCTGCCTGATTTGCCACCAACAGGTTGAGGGGCCTGGATCCAATGGCGGGTGCCTCCACCCAGAGGTCAGGGTTTGCAATAGTTAAACTAACTTGGTCACAGCCCTCTGGGACACTGCAACCCTTTCTTCCCACTAGTGGCCCACACAATATATCAGAATTACCTTCACAGTATACACTTACCCCCAGGTCTGGTTCCGCACTGGGACCCTCCTGTGAAATGAGATACAGTGCAACAATCACAGTACAGTACTTTAACATAGACAAATACCTCAGGCAGTATAACTTTACTGAAACAAGCAGCTCTGATTTATTTAGGGGATATAACAAGGACAGGGGAAATCAGGTTAATTAGCTTATCACTCTAATAATTACTTATGGCTCTGTGCACAGGCCTATCCCTATCAGTTACTGTCCCTGGGTACCCAAGCCCTAGTGGCTAGTCCAAACCGTGGCAGCTGGTAGGGCCCTTTCACACAGAGAAAAGGAGAGAATTAAACAGTCAGTGGTACAGTAATTTCATTTGGATTTAATGTGGCAATTCAACAGGGAGCGACCCTGAATTAGTACTCACGACCTCCAAATAAGATAGGGTCCTTCAATGTCAGCAGGGCTCACTTGAGGTACACAAACCTCTTCACACATCCATATAAAAGAAAGCACTATACCAGGCAGGCTGCATCTGTATCCCATCGCAATTACTGCACAATACCCGGAGAAACACAGCAGATTCAGTTCCTGACAGACCAAGTGTAATTTTCAGCAATTCCTCCAGTCTTCTACAGGGTGATCCTGGTTTCTACTCTTCAGAGATCCTTTGATTCTTTTCACAGGATGGATTCAGTCCTAACAAGCTGTTACACAAGCTGCAGACCGGAACTCTGGGCCTTACACACGTTTTTTGACTAAAACTGCACACTGAAAAAGCACAGGGCTCCTTCTTCTTCACTGCCAAAGCTCAACTGAAACTCCAACCGACAAAACCGGGCACTTCCTTTGAGTTCCTCCCAGTTCTTGACTGGATTGGCTGTCACTCACAATAGACTGCTGCTGTTGGTCCAAAAGGCACTGAAGTCTAAACTACATCTCCCAGAGTCACTGCCCATACAATCCTCTTGTGGCTGGCTCAGATTATGAGTCCAAGTTCTGATTCGTCCAAGGCACCATTTTAGAGCTAGCTTACCCCACACTGATTGGTCCAGTTCAGCAGTTCAAAACTAGAATGGGGAACTAGCAGACACAGTTCTGACTGCAAAGAAAGCAGGTTAGACAAACTGTAATTTCATTATTACTCTAAATAATTTCTGGCAAACAGTTACATCTTTCAGATAGGTTCCTTTGCACTCCTAGTGACTGCAAAATGAAGTGAATTGGCAGCAGCTCGAGTGGTACTCAGAGAAGCACACAGTCCCTCCATACAAACTAATTATGTCTGCAAGCAGACAGCTCTTAAAGAGACAGTACCAGAGGCTCTAAAAACACTCACTGATAAATGGCTTAAATGCCAAACACCATTCAGGCTTGGAGCATTCAAGCAAGCTCCTGGAAGTCTTTTGGGAACCCCCATTTGCAGGGGGGTTACACATACACAAAATATTGAGTTGCAGGATGAGATTATGAAGAAGAAGGCTGCATAGACGGTCTAGAGAAAGCAGAAGAGAAGTGTGCTAACTGATTGGGCAACTAGGACAGAGTCTAGGTAATGCTAGTCATTAGAAGTCTATTTGGAGGTTTAAGATTTAGGGGGCAGAAGAGATGATAGGGACTGGCAAGAGCATATAGGTTTTGTGAAATCTCTTAGAAGGGAGGAGAGGGAGTAGGAAGAAGTAACATTGCAGATGGAGGCAGGGAGAGTGTTCCATATTTTAGGGCAGCAGAAGGAGAAAGCAGATTGACCGGAGAAGGCAGAATGGTGGGGAATTGCGAAAGTTCAAAGGTCAGAGTTACGGAGGGAATAGGTGCGTTGGGGATTTAGTGCTAATGACAGAAGACAGATAGGAAGGGAGGTTACCAGACCAGAATTTGGCCATGAAAGTGGCAGTGTGAGTGATATGTCTGGACTCAAGGGACGGGAAAGACAGGGTATTATACAGATTGCACTGGTGAGTACGAGGGAGACAGGAGAGCACAAAGTGACAGAAAGAGTTGAAGAGGGTGTCCACTCTGACCAGGGTGGTTTTTGACATGGCACTGTAGACTATATATGCATAGTCAAAGGTGGAAAGGATCATTTGTTGCACAAAGGCATGGTGTGCCGATTGAGGGATGCAATACTTGTTTCTATATAAGCCACCAAGTTCATAGTGTAAGTTCTTTTGAATTGCATCCACATGTGCAGAGAAATTTTAATGGTGAGCTAACCAGACCCCAAGGTATCTAAAGGTGGAGACACTTCTGATGGGGGAACCATCCAAGGTGTGGAAAGCGAATAGGGATTTAAGTTTTCACAAACTGTTCATGTAGGTCGTCACCTCATCACCACCGTCTGCTCATAGATGAAAAATCCACAATTGATGTAGCAGGATAAAAAGTCTTTTAATTCCAGGTAGGTAAATAGGTAAATCAGTCAGCAAACAAACAAGATACATACTGCCCTTCCCCACAGAGCCAAACGTTTTCATGTCACAATTACGCTTTCTCAAGGGATTTAAGTTTAGCAAGTCTTTGTCTTGTGCCAAAAGACATGGAGGCTGTCTTTTTGGCACTGAGGAACAACTGGTTGGATAGGAACCATTGTTGGACCTTGTTGAAATCATATTGTAGTTTAGCCTCCGCATCAGCAGATGATGCCCTAGATGTGTGGAGGACAGTGTCGTCCACATACATGTGAATTTGGGAAGTGGAGCAGGCTGAAGGGAGATCATTGAGGAAAATGGAAAATAATATAGGGCCGAGAACGGAGCCCTGCAGGACACCAGTAGTGATGGATAATGGACATGAGATTGATGAGGCAATCTTAACCGATTGTGATCTGCCTAAAAGATAAGATTGAAGCTACACTGGCCAAGTAATTTAGATCCACAGCAGTAAGATTTTGGAGGAGGAGGGAGTGGGAAACAGTGTCGAAGACAAACTCAAGATATTGAGTTTTCTTACAAAGATTAATCAGAAGAAGACTGAGTGAAAACAAAAGTGCAGCATCCTACAGTGTGTGTGTATGTGTGTGTGTGTGTGTGTGTGTGTGTGTGTAGGCTACTGGTTTCAGTAAAACTGGGGACAAAAGCTCTCACAATCCACCTCATCATCTTTTGACTTTAGCCCAGCTGCAAGTGTAGGAGATTCACCATCCATAAACCATAGCAAAAAACACTTAGGAAAAGGGGGCAGGTTAATTTTTAAAAAGCGGTCATGTCTACATTTTGGGTTAAAAGGCATGTTCTCTTGTTGGTGACAATATTGCTTGCAGTACTGCAAATTGTCTCTGAGTATATACTTGCAGGTGGGCAACTGAGGTGTTCAACAGCTACTCTACCTGTGTTAAAGATGCTGTAATTTCTGCTAAACAAGTGAACTTTTTGCAAATTTTATTTCACTCCTGTTAGAGTGATCTGTGAGCCCTGCTATGCCAGAAGCAGGAAGAGGGGCATGTAGTTCATAGCCTTGCTCGAGAACTACTGCTCATTTTTAGGGGCTAACTTTTACTGGGGCACAATTGCAGAGTTAATAGCGTGCAAGGACCTTGCATGAAAGGTCTTTGCCCTGCTTGAAAACCTGCAAATAAGTATTTTAATATTGATATCCAGGGCTGACCTCTGATTGCACTTCCGGGTTATTCCCAGCTATTTTAGCAAGACCTGCAGTGAGCAGGGCGAGCACCCATCATTGCACGAAGACGTGTGCAAAGACACACATGTCTAAGTGCGTGTCTTGTATGTCTAGCAGGGCTAGCAGGGTAAGTGGGCTATTAATACTTGAATAGTACAAGTCAATATTTGTTCCAAAGGAGCACCTGCTAATTGACCGACACCGCATCCCAAATACTATACTGTACCATAAATTGATAAGATGGCAGATATAATTAAAGTGCAGGACAGTAACTATGGCATAAAATGTACAGGCTGTAAAATGTATTTGCTTGCAGAAACAGCAATTTATAGCACTCCTTTCCACTGTGACAAGTGTCTACAACATCAGGCAATGATTAAAGAGATTAATGATTTCAACTGCAGGTTATTAGCTTTAGAGGTTAGCCAAAAAGAAATGGCTAAAAGACTGCAATCCCCATTACAGAGAAAATAACCTTGACACCATTTAATAATGAGACAGCTATAACATCTGGAGTTTTACACACTAACCCTCCACAAAATGAAAGACAACCTGACCACAATAATATGAACAATAAAAAAGGAACAGAGAGGATGACAATAATGATGTATTAGACACTGAGTGGTACACGGTACAGGGTTGCAAAACTGCTAAAAGGGGATGTAAGGCCCAAACCTATAACACACCATTGTTGAATCATTTTGATCCCCTCATCAATCTGATTGAAAGTGAAGATATAGTGATACCCTACTCCAAACCAATGGGACTAAGAAACTGTGAGCCACTAATACCAACTACTGAGTTACAATCCCAAATAAACAACTTAAGCATACAAGAAGACCTAAATTCTCTCAAACTACCTACTCAAACAATGTCACCTGTTTTAATTGATACTGGAGCTTTACCAACTATGGAAATAGAGCCTGTAACACCAAACAAACCAGGAGGTCATGAGGGCTTGGATTCAGCCCTCCCCCACAGCCAACACCGAAAAATTGCCCAGCCGCCCCCCCCCCCGACGAACCAGGAGGTCATGAGGGCTTGGATTCAGCACTTCCCCACAGCCAACACCGAAAAATTGCCCAGCCGACCCCTGACAAACTAGGGAGGTTGTGAGGCTTGGATTCAGCCTCCCCCACAGCCAACACCGAAATTGCCCAGCCAACCCCCCAACGAACCAGGAGGTCGTGAGGGCTTGGATTCAGCCTTCCCCACAGCCAACACCGAAAAATTGCCCAGGTACAGCATCTCCACTGCAAAGGGTTCGCCCTGCTCATTGGATCGCGACTGCTCTGTGCAGCTCCCAGGAGGATTTTCAAAATGTCCTACTTGGCACCTTTTCTCTTAAACAATTAACTGTAGGCGTACAAGTGGAGATAGTTTTTTTATTCCACCTTTTGTCACTGTAAGCCTCAGTCTGTGCAATTTCCAGCAGGTTACCTTAATTAAGACTACAGAATTCCAGCCTGAATAGCAGTTAATAAAGATTAGGTTACTTTAATTAATTTTAGGACTGCCCTGCTGAACCCTGCACATTCAGCTCCCCACCACCATCCTTGGTCTGCTTTTACTTATATTGGCAAGTAGGCCTTCACATGGTGCCTGTCACATGGTGCAAAATAAACCTATCAACCCACTTCTCCATCTGCAGCTTATACAAGCTCTCCACTAGTGGCCACTCTTCTCAATCCCAAATACCCAACCATCTCTACAGTAAATAAGCTACCACTTCACCGGATAACTATTCTCATAGCCTCTATGATCCCCCCATATGGCTCTACCACCCCCCCAAGGATCTAACACTAAACAACAGCCACTCTGCTGGCCAGCATATAATTACCTGGTATGGTCCCATTTTGCTAACTCCAAAACCCACCTACTCCATGTTACGTCACCACACATGCACATACTCCCTACTGGCGCCCATTTTCAACCCCCACACACACAATACTCATTGTACAGCTACCTTGATACCCTACAGACCACAACCCTCATTCATCCTTTTGCCATTCTACCAGGTACCCAACCCCTTGTCATCATGATAACCCACCTCCTACGCACACTCCCTGTACCTAGCACCAAGCTCCTCACCTTAGCCACACTACCCACCCCTGCCACTGACCCATACCTCCCACTCCACCATTGGACCATACATCCCCCATGCTCCAATCACCCTACTGGTACTACCGTGGTACCACAATGGACACTACTCTGCCTGGCCTCTCCCTCCCTACAGGATCTATCTACTCCCACCTCCACACAGTGCTGTTCCCCCTCCCTAATGGTGCCTAAGCTCATGAAGAAACGTTTAAGGTTGGCCTCACTGTGCTTCCTCCTATTACTACTGCTTCTTTCTGGAGACGTTCACCCCAACCCAGGACCCCCCTCTCCCCCTCCAGAGTTACTACATCCAAGAGCCTCACAATCGCCTCCCTCAATATATGTAGCCTCCTTAAGAAATTTGATTCCTTTCAGGGATGGGTTGCCCAGAATTATCCCACTGTCATCTCAGTAGTTGAAACCTGGCTCAACAACCACACCCCCAACTCTGCGGTCTCACTTCCTGGCTTCACACTATATCTGGCAGATAGAATCTCAAAGAAAGGGGGTGGTTGTGCACTGTATGTCCAGGAATCACTACAGTGTATAGCCCTACCCTCCATATCACTTGAGCACGGGGCCCAATCTCTCACACTGAAGATCACTCTTGCCCGTAACAGAGCCCCTTTGTTCCTCTCCTCTGCATACATCCCTCCCCGAAATCAGAAGACCGCTTTCCTCTCTGTCCTCAACCATCTCCAGACTCTCCCTGACAATGCTGACATCATTGCCTCGGAGACTTCAATACAAACTGGCTGGCTGACACTTCAGCCCCTGTTAGGGATGCTGCAACTGCTCAGAACCTGACCCAGCTTGTGACTACTGCCGCTAAAATAAACCAGAGGACTGGTACTGCCACCCTCCTAGATCTAGTGCTCACTAACTCCCCACATAAAGCTACACAGATCAGGGTACTACCCGATGCTCTGAGTGACCACTCTCCAGTGCTATGTCAATGGTCGTACTGTATTAACAAGCCCCCCTAAAACTGCCTTACAACGCCACCTCAAACCTGGCAAACTACAATCCCGTAAACAGTACCTCCTAGTTACTGACTAGTCCCCCATAAGAAATGCTCAGAACATTGACTCTGCCCTCAACTATTTCATTCATATGTTCAACACTGCCTGCAACTGGTTTGCACCCCTAACCAAACAAACAATTAAAGCTGCCAACACACCTTGGCTATCTCAAGCCCTTTTGGACCAGATGCATGAACGAGACAATCTGTGGCACATTGCACAGGATACCAGAAAACCCTCTGACGGCAGCGCTATCAGGAAGTGCACATTAAATGTACATGGGCTATCCGAAAAGCAAAGGTTGAGTACTATAAAACCTTGCTCACCAACACATGGGTCACAGGTCGCAAGTTTTGGGACTCACTCAAAACGCTAAGTGGTAAAGCCTCCACTGCCCCGCCTACCCATATCTGGGCCAATGGATCTATCACCTCAGACCCAGCCCTTATCGCTGACACATTAAATGACACCTTCTCTGACCTCTCTGGTGTCCTCCCCCCAATTTTTTCTTCCCCACCCACCCTACACCACACTGCCCCTCCCCAACCCCCATTCCACTTTAAAGCAGTTTCCCAGTAGGAAGCTGCCCCTCTCCTACTCAAAGCCCTCAGTAAATCCTGTTTCAGCAGTGACACGCTGGACCTAAAACTGCTTAGACTCACATTCAACAAAGTTCTCCTCCCCCTTACCATGCTTTTGAACTGCTCCCTTTCTCTGGGCCAGTTCCCCACCAAATGGAAATCTGCCCTCATCACTCCTATCCTTAAAAGTGGTGACCGCACCCTGCCTGGGAACTACTGCCCAATATCAATCCTGTCTCCCCTCTCTAAAACCCTGGAAAAAATCGTGGCCATCCAACTAACAGACTACCTCACTAAATATAGTATTCTGTGTCCTGAACAACAAGGCTTCTGCCAGAACCACAGCACAACCACTGCCCTCTTGGAATTTACAAACGCCCTCCATACCTCCCTGGACACCAGTTACACTACTGGCGCTGTCTTTATAGACCTCTCAAAGGCATTCAATACCATGCACCACTCACTTCTCCTGGACTCCCTCACTCAGTTAGGCCTCTCCCATCAGACCATTGACTGGTTTGCCAGCTATCTGTCTGAGAGAACCCAGACAGTCTGGATTGCCCACTCCGTGTCATCCCCCCACCAAGTCATGTCTGGGGTCCCTCAAGGCTCTATTTTTGGCCCACTTCTCTTCTCCCTATACCTCAACAACCTGCCCAATTCCTGCTCTGGGAAAATGCTATTGTATGTAGATGATGAAGTCCTCTACAACTCACACACTGATCCCACAGCCCTCCGCTCGGCACTCCAGAAATCCTTCTCTGAAGCTGAATCCTGGTTCATTCAGCATAGATTAGTACTAAATTACAAAAAAACTAAATCCATGATGTTTGCACACCCCCAAAATAAGAACCTAGGACAACCCTTCCATATTCTGAAATCACTGAATGACCCCCTTGAACAGGTTAACACTTTCAAATACCTTGGCATCACTCTAGACACAGGTCTCACTTTCCATGACCATATCCGATTACTAAGCACCACCATCAACGTACGTATTGGTCTCCTTCACCACTATAAGCACTGCCTGCCTCTTGAATCTCTCTGTCTAGCCCTCTCTGCATCTATTCTATCCCTAATTGACTATGGTATCATCATCTATGGTGCAGCCGACACCACCCACCTACACAAGATTAGACTGGCCCTCAATAAGGCCTGCAGACTTGCTACAGGCTGTCCTAGACTTACACATACCTGCATCCTCTACGCCTCAGCAAACTGGCTCAACTTTGACGGGAGGCTAAAGTACCAGGCCTGCCTCTTCGCAAAGAAAATCACTTCTGGATTACTCCCTCCAGCCCTCTCCCCATTACTTCAGGCCCCACTGTCCAGCCGCCTCACACAGCAGTCAGCAACTACCCACTTTAGGGTACCTCACTGCAAGACCACCTCTGGCCAAATAACTTTTTGATATCTGGCCCCATCATGGCTCAACTCACTCCCAAACTCCCTCCTCACTGAACCCAAACTTGGTCAGTTCAAGTCCCAACTAAGGGACCTTATTACCCAGGGATCAGTATGTGACTGCCCCTAAACCTGACCCTCCATTTCTACCACCCCCCATCTCCCCATGACTACGGACCTAACTCTGGTATGCCACCCCAGGCATGCCTATACCATGACAATGGACATCTCTGTCCAGTCTTGGCCAACGAATAACTCCTGGGCATGGCTAGCGCCATCGTCCTGAAATGCTATATTTATACCTGCAACCTTTTTGCACTTTTGCACCTTGTTTTGCAGCTCTCTGTTACCCTGTATTCCCAGCTGCTATTTTTGTATTTTGTATTTTCTGTAATCATCTGCAACCATTCTGTAACCATTGTCTTTAACTACTATATTATTTGTTACTCTGTACACTGTTGTCTCTTTCTTATGTATGACGTGGAACCTTTGTAAAGGAGTCTTTGACTCAAAGGTGTTATTCAATATTTATCAATAAACAAACAGAGATAGTGGTAGTAGGAGACTCAATAATTAAATATCTGGATAGGGTAATATGTGAGCTTGACAAAGCTACTAGGACACTTTCCAGTTATAGTGGAGCCAACATTAATGATATCACATTGATGACAAAGGCTATTACAAACAACTTACCTGAGCATCCCCTGGTCATTGTACATGTTGGTACTAATGACATCTTTCATAAAACTATAGACAACATAAAACAAGATTATGTAGCTCTAACTAAAAAACGTATAGAGCACAACTGCAAAATTGCATTTTCAGAAATGTTCCCAATTCCAAAAGCAGGTGAAATACAACAACATAAAATTAAATATTTAAATAATTGGTTAAGGAATTGGTGTCTGAGACAAGAAATAGACTGCATTACACACTGGGAAGAAGTTTCAGGTAGGTCTGAATTATACTGCTGGGATGGACTAAATCACAGCAGAAGAGGCAGTAGACTTTTGGGCAAACAACTGGAAAACTATATCAATGTTCATTTAAGCTAGGGTACAAGGGGGTGGGTTTGGACAATGCTCCTGCTCTGGAAACTAATCCAATGAAGAAAAATACAAATAGTGAAAATATGGGAAAAAGCTACCGACTGAAAATCAAAATAAAATCAAGAAAGCACATCACAATATGTAAATCAAAATGTTATTAAATGCTCATAGTCTGGGTTCCAAAAATGAGGAATTAGCCTATATCCTTAACCAACATGATATTGCATATTGTGGAGTAACTGAAACTTGGTTCAAGGATGGTGATTGGAATATGGAAATACCAGGTTACAAATTAATAAATAAAAAAACAGAAAAGAAAAAAGAGGAGGTGGAGTTGCCTTCTATATTAAATAAAAATATAGAGCAGTTGAAATAGCTAATAGTACAACATCCACAAATGAAATTATATGGGTTAAGGCCACCTTCTCCTCTAAAGTACTCACTATGGGTCTAGTATATAGACCATCTAGTTTAAATAAGGATGAAGCAGCAACTTTTTTATCAGAAATAGAAAATATGAATATTCAGGGAGATATCATTTTAATGGGTGATCTCAATTTCCCAACTATTAACTGGACATCACCAAAAGGGGCCAACTGTGCAGAAAACCAATTTCTGGATATCACCCTGCTTCATAATTTGGACCAACTAGTAACTAAACCTACTGGGGAAGTAATATACTGGACCTCAAACTGACCAACAGTAGTGAAGACATGAAAGATTTCAAAATACTACCGCTACTGGGTGACAGTGACCACAATATTATACTTTTGGACTACAATAACAATATTAAACAAACTAAGGGAATCACCACTATCAAAGATTTCAATAAAGCACACTACACTTAAATGCAAGAATACTTAAGGACCTGGGACTGGAAAAATGAACTTCATAACCAAGACTTAGACACCATCTGGAGTATTATTAAAAAAAGAATTGAATACTGTATAAATGAATGGGTACTGATAACAACAAAATATGAAAACAAAAGGCACACACTACCATGGTGGAATAAAAACATCAAGAGGCAAATTAAGACCAAAAAGAAGCTCTAGAAAAAGTACAAAAAAATTCAACTACAGGTAACTGGCTCAACTCTAAGAGGGCAGTGAAAATAACTAAAAATGTAATAAGGAAATCCAAAACAAGACTAGAATTAAAATTAGCATCTAAAGTTAATGACAATCAAAAACAATTCTACAATTACATAGGTTTTTTAAATAGTAAACAAAAGATCATAGGTTCCCAGAAAAATTAATTAGATTTTATTACAGAAGAGAAAGAAATCACTTTGAAATTGAATGAATATTTTGTTAGTGTCTCTGAGCCCCGAAAAAACTTTGCATTTCTTAAAACCGAATCGAATCCTAACACTCCAGAGTTTTCATCTGAGGAAGTAATAAAAGTAATATGTGCATCTAGAAATAACAGTTCACCAGGTCCTGATGGTATTGCGTCTAAACTATTAAAGGAATTAAGGAAAGAATTTGTGGGTCCATTATCATGCCTGTTTAATAAATCATTAAAAGAAGGGAAATCATTACCCGACTGCAGGGAGGCAGTAATTACTCCAGTCCATAAAGGAGGAACCTTAACAGATGCAAACAATTACAGACCAATAAGCCTTACCTCACCAATAGGGAAAATCATGGAAAAACTTCTCCAGACGCTTATATTACAGCACATAAACAACGAAGGGTTGGTAGACCCCTCACAACATGGTTTCACTAAAGGCAGATCATGCCTCAACAACCTTATTCAATTTTTCAAACCAATAAGTGCTGCCGTGGACAAAGGAGCTCCTGTGGATATTGTTTTTCTAGATTTCGCCAAAGTCTTTGACAAGGTGTCACATAATACTCTGCTTTCCCTATTCAACACAATTCAGTTACATCCCAATATCATAAACTGGATTAATTCCTGGCTAGATTCCCATAGATAAAAGGTTGCTATTAAAGGATACTATTCAGACTGGTCCTTGGTAACCAGTGGAGTACCTCAGGGCTCTGTTCTGGGCCCCACCTTATTTAATATACTTGTATTCATGCTACAAACTCCAGGTAATGCATGGCTCTGCAGATATGCAGATGACTGCAGACTGGGTGGGATTGTCCAAACTGTAGCAGACAGGAGGCAATTACAAATAAATCTAGACCTAATATCTAACTGGGCTACTCAAAACAAAATGAAATTCAATGAGAAAAAAAGTAAGGTAATGCACCTGGGGGGCAATAATCCAATGATCCAATATAGATTAAATGGAACTATACTAGAAAGCATGGTTGAGGAAAAAGATATTGGAATATGGATTACTGACAACCTAACATTTGAAAATCACACAAGAGCCCGGATATTCAAACTGCGCCAGGCTGTGGCGCAAGCCTGGGTGCAGCTCAACTTTGTTGCGCAGGGGTGTGGCCTGGACGATATTCAACAGAGCTGCGCTATGGCGCAGCAGCTCAAATATCGCTGTAGCCACCCACTGTGCATGGCACAGTGGCACTGCGCCAGCGCAAGTGGCCAGAGTGGAGCATGGAGATGCGCTGTCGCAAGTGCCATTGCGCCATGCACAGCACCTGCGATATTCAAAAGGGGACATGCAAATGGGGCCATAATTTATGCAAGGCGCACAGGGGGCCATTTGCATCTCATTAAGGCCCCATTTGCATGCCATTAGCATGCAGGTGTGCCGATCCCCGATGACTTGCGACTGGCGCCCTGCCAGGCAGTAGCCGTCGGGGACTGACGCCCCATGCAGCCCGATCGCAGGCATTCCTGTAATGTAAAAAAACCCCGTCCAATCTCCCTGGTGGTTCAGTGGACCTCTATGTGCCCGATCGCAGGCATCAGTATAGTCACCCCCCCCCATGTCCAATCTCCCTGGTGGTCCAGTGGACCTCTATGTGCCCGATCGCGGGCATCAGTATAGTCCCCCCCTCCAATATCCCTGGTGGTCCAGTGGACCGATTGCCACCCGATCGCGGGCATCCATAACACATAACAGACCCCTACCACCCTGGTGGTCTAGTGTACCCCTCCCATCCGCCCACTGAGCCTCACCTCCCCACCCCCCAGTCAGCGGCGGGCAGCAGCACCACCCTGCTGCCCGCCCCACCGATTGACAGCTCGGTGGGCTGCCGCCCAGTGGTTCACAATGTGAGCCAATGGGCGTGCAGCTTCTACCGTACTATTCAGTCCGATATGTGAATGAATCATTCACATATCTGGACTGAATAGTGAGAGTGAGTTGCACGCCTATTGGTTCCTGCTGTGAACCAATGGGGCGTGCAGCCCTACTGAGCTGTCAGTCGGCGGGATGTGGGCGCAGGTGGGTGAGGTGCTGCCGGCTGACGGGAGGGGCAGTGGGGCTCAGTGGGTGGGTGGAAGGGACTACACTAGACCACCAGGGTGGTAGAGGTCTGTTATGTGTTACGGATGCCTGCAATTGGGCAGCGATCGGTCCACTGGACCACCAGGAATATTGGAGGGGGGGAACTATACTGATGCCCACGATCGGCCACATAGAGGTCCACTGGACTACCAGGGAGATTGGATGGGGGGATGTCACTCCAGGGATGCCCGCGATGGGGCATGGGGTGGTGCCACCAGGTGCGGCAGGAACATGGGTGGCCACCCACAGGTGGCAGCTGCCGTGTTGCACCCTGCAATGCGGGCAGCCACCTGTGGCCATCACTTGTTCCTTTTTTGGGCTTAACTTTGTGCAGGTGCAGAGTAGGGGTTCGCATGACTCTGCACATCCCAGGCTGAATATCCGGGCTGTGCAGGTTATGCATGGGCACCCCCTACCTGTGCCTGCATACATTACTATGATGCTCCCGCACATCGGGATTTGTGCGGCGCACTTTTCCCTTTTGAATATCACGCCGGGATGCATCAGTGGGTTGCACATGCACAACACTGTTGTGCCATGCGCAACCCTTTTGAATATCTGGGCCACGGATAACAATCAAAAAATGTCAAAGGATAGTGGGGTGTATCTTAAAAAATATTATATCCGGGGAAAAAGAAATACTGTTGCCACTGTATAAAGGTTTGGTGTATCCTCATTTGGAGTATTGTTCTCAGTTTTGTGTACCCCATACTTTAAGAAGTAATAAATTAATTGAAGGAGTTCAGAGAAAATTAACAAAAAAAATTACTAATATCAATAACTTGAGTTACAATCAAAGACTGAACACCTTAGGGTTGTACTCAGTAAAGTACAGGCAACTGAGAGGAGACTTTTGCTTGACTTATAAAGCTAGCAGAGACCCCTTGATGAAGGAAACACTAGGATTGGTACCGCATGATATACAAATGCTAACTAGAACACACACACACACACACGCACAAACTTAAAAGTGAAAAGTGCTCAACTAAAAAAAGGATTCAATTCTTCACTCAAAGAATAATTAATGTTTGGAATGCTCTACCTCAAGAGATAATAGATAGCCCTAAAATAACAATATTTAAACACAGACTAACTCAATATAAAGGAAAAAAATTTTTGATTTTCACCCTTGATTCATGGGAGGTGAGTTCACTAAAAGGCATTTCTGTCTACTGAATTTGTAATTAAACTATGAAGCTATGAAATAGGTTATTTTTGGTACCAGTACAATTGAGGCTCATCTCCTGCTAGTGGCATGTTCTCTTCCAGATAATCCTGCATCATTTTGTTTGCTGGCATCTCAGGCACCACTGTGTCAGAAAGTAACTTGCCATGTTTTTTCATCAAGCCATAGTCAGACAGTTGTTTCCAGAGTGGTTTATCATCATTGGCTGTCTTTCTAGGGGTTGCAGCAGCAGCAGCAGTAGTCACAGACTGACTTGGAGACAAAAATGAGTGACTCCTTTGATGTTCAGTAGTAGCAGTGGAAACACATTGAGATCCTCTTTCTTCCCTCTCTCCCTCTCCTCCACTTGGCCTGTCAGTGTGAATGTAAGGGATGATGATGAGTGTTGTTCTTCTGCTCTGTTTGTGTTACTGGTCTTGTTTTGTGCCATACATATAGAGACAGATGGATAAGTCAGGCTTTATAGGACTGCTGATCCATACCACATTTTTGGGCATCAAAGAATGTCTTAAATTTGTCTTTGATCCAAGGGTTCAAAGAGTGACCATGATGAAGTGGTTAGCGGTACACATTTTTGAATTAGTGTATGCCATTCCAGAAATGTGATCTTATACTTTCTACTAGTTTGATAGCAGTGATATCCACCTTGTCCTCAAACTGAGTTTATATACAAAGAAGTTGCAGATTAATGAGGTAAATGAAAGGAAGCACCTAACTGAGATCAGCTACATCAGTACTTAACACCCACGTGGCCTCCTCAAAGGGCTTCAGCATAGTGCAGAGTGTCTCCATCAGGTGTCACCGATTTGGGCTGATGTTTACCTCTCCCTTGCCAATATGCTCAACAGCATAGTGGTGGAAAGGCTATATGTTGTTCTAACAGCCCTTACATCATGTAATAGATGGAATTCCATCTTGTTGCTGCATCTTGTTTCAGGTAGTGGAGGAGAGGGTGGTTCCATTGCCAAATGTTTCATAACAGCTTCCATGCCTTTATAATATGGTTAAAATGACTGCAAACCTTTTTGGACAGATCTACACGTCTGCACAGTGGTGCCTTCCTCATCTAGTAATCCTTGAACAACCAGATTTATACGGTGAGCAAAACATGGAACATGCTTGATCCCCATCATCAACTGCCTTTACAATGTTCTTCACGTTATCTGATAAAATAAAACCTGGTGTTAATGAGTGTGGTGTCAACCACACATCAAACATCTGCTGAAGGTAGTAAAACATGTTTTCTGCACGTTGGTCATTGTCAAAACCAGTAATACATAAAGCTGCCTACTTGTGGAGGTTGGAGGGCCCTGGTGACTTGTGGCTACTGCTATTGCTGCTGCTGGCACTTAACCCAAAGGAGAAGAAAGAAGAAGAGGAGGAGAACAAATAGGAGAAACAGACCCAATAGGCAGTCTTTGCCATGTAATCAGTAGTCTGAGCACTGGTCAGAATGTCAGTGGTGATGTGAACCACTGGAACATATGATGTTTTCGGGGCATGTGATACAGTCTTGTAGACACTGATACAAATCAGGAACAGCCACTGTGGAAAGTAGGTACGGCTGGGCAAATGATACCTTGGCACTGTAACTTGCATTAGTGATAGAAATATGTGTTGCTCACAAAGGAGAATGGCAGCAAGTCAGTGGCTAGCATTTCCACAGTTGCTGTTGTTAACATTTTTACCTCTGGTCTGTTGGCTTTCAATTTCTGGTCCATTTCAAGGGGCATGACCAGTCATAGTTGAGTGCTTTTGGTCCCCTGAACATGTCCGTCAGCTCTTATTTTGGCTGCCACTGCAGGTGAAATTGGTTGGGGATTTGTGGCACTTCAGACGTGTGGGAATCAACTGACTAAAGAACTGATAATGGAAGATGTTGGAGTTGAGTGTCAGCTACCACTTGAAAGACTTTCTTCCTCTTCCTCTCTAGCTGGTTCCCTAACGTTCTCCTCCCTCAGCTCCTCACCATTATCATTATCTGCTTCACTGCCCAGTGGTGCTGCTGCTGATGCTGTGCATTGGCATGCCTTCTCATACTGATATCCGTGGGACTTCAGCAAACGCCTTTACATGGTAGATGTTCCCAGCCTTGTTCCCTCTTTACTCCCGACTCAGCCTCTCTTTATATAAAAGGAGTACTACTGTTTATGTGTCTGTGATTCTTTGTCTATGCAAAAGAAATTAAAACTATTAAACTTAAAAACAATTAAACCGACTGGACCAGATGAATTACACTCAAAGACATTAAGTACAGTAGCAGAACACACTGTAAACCCATTGTCTAACATCTTTAATAAATCATATTTCACAGGGGAAGTTTCTAAAGACTGGTGAAGAGCAATAGTTGTACCTAGCTTCAAAAAGGGTGCAAGATAAAGTGTGGAAAACTATAGACATATCAGTTTAACCTCAGTCCCCGGGAAAATAATGGAGAAATTAATTAAACAAAAATTTGAAATATATATTACTAATATGGATTTATCTGATACATTTCAGCATGGCTTTAAAAAGAACAGGTCATGCACCTTGAATATGTTATGTTTCTACAATTCTGTGAATTAACCAAAAATATTCCTATGGCTGTAATTTATCACAATTTCAAACAAATGTTTGATATCGTACCTCATGATACCGTGATATTAAAATTATCAGTAGCAAATATAACACCAAATATCATCAACTGGGTAAGAAACTGGATTAACACTAGAAAACAACAAGTTTGTATTGACGGTATTGTTTCAGTAAAGAGGGACGTGACAAGCGATGTATCACAGGGATCAGTTCGGGGCCCCACACTGTTTTCCTTCTTTATATCAGATATGGGAAAAAAGATTAGAAAAGGCTTCCATTTTGTTGGGCCCTATTTGGCTAAGGCCCTTAGCAAGGTGGGTATCTATCAGACAATAGAGCCTGGGTAAAACAAGATCCAGTGCCCACTGGCCATATTACCAAAAAGGAAAAATCACTGTGCCCACATTTTTTAAAAGTTTGTCTGCCATTTTTTTCTGTCACTTGGTAAGTGAGACAGACTGTCTGCACAGAACAAGTAACTGAGCCAAGGATGTCTTCAAACTCCAAATGAACATACCTTCTGTGACTTGTCACTTGATCACTGTAATGCAAGTTACATCCCAATAATAATGCAATGTAATGCAAGTTACATCTTCTTGTTTTGTTCTCCAACCATGGCTGCACTGAGAGATCTATGATTACACATTCCTGCTGCCACCGACAAAGCAAGCACCACTTGCTCACACATCCTGCTGCCACTGAACAAGCAGGCAAAGTGTGTCTACAGTAAATATAAAAAAAAAAGTAAAGTTGGAGCACTGCCTTCTGTCATCACATTTGTGTGTCTCTGCTTCCAGGTTTAATGTACCAGGGTTGTGCACCTGACAGTCGCATCTTCTGAATGGAAAAAATTATAATAAATGGCCTTTCAGCAAGAGCAGAGCAGTCTAGAACTATTTTAACACATTAATGAAGGCAAGAAACTACTGAGGGGGGTCAACAACACAAACCTCTGTCACAGAGATGTAACACAAAGTGCCCTCTAGTGATCCTCACAGCAGTTCATGGTGGGACTACTTTACATAAAATATTTTTATTTATCAAACTTAACTGCTTACAGGTTTTGTTTAGTTGTTTAAACATTTTTTTCTACTGTTCATTGCACTTCTTCTCCAGTTCCAGCAAAGAATCCTGGACTTGACCCCTGCCAAGGGCACCCCTTGCAGGCACTTACCATTGTCTTTGCTTCTGTTTACTCCGCTGTTCACCTCCTAATTTATATCCTGTTATGTCCCATCCTATTGTTATGCACTGTGCCAACCTTGTCCTAGAGCCAGCCTTGAAATGCTTGTTACTTTAGGTATTTATTTTCTCCTCAGCTGTCCATGTGTGAACTTTTTGCCAACCGTGCTCTAGAGCTAGCCTTGTCATTCCTATTTATTTCCTATGTATTTTTTCTCGATTCCCCAACTGTCTATGTATGAATTTTTGTGACAACCCTGATTTAGAGCCAGCCTTGAAATGCTTGTTTTTCCTATATATTTCTTTCAATTCCTCAACTGTTTATGTATGAAGTTTTTCTCCTGTAACTCGCCTGGGTCGCACCTGAAAATAGGCACTTGGCTGTCTAGTGTGCTTACCCGGTTAACAAAAGCAAATAAATAAATAAATACGTTGCCATTTGTAAGCACAGTAATACCTTCCAGGGTGAGTGGTATGGGCTATACCCATCCTTCCAGGAGCTATAATGCCCTCCACCTGCAGCACTGGGCCTCATAATGCCCATGGGGGAGGTGGCTATAGCTTAATACTGCTCATCCTGTCAGATATTATTGCATGCTTAAAGCACAGGTTTTGAAATTTGCTGACAATGCAAAGTTTGGTGGCCAAGTAACATCAATCTCAAACAGAATGAATAGTAGAAAATACCTTAAAATGATCAAAAACTGGGTATAAAACAATAAAATAGAATTAAGTGTTGAGAAATACAGAGAGATGCACATGGGGAAAATCAACATAAAGCAAGACTATAAACTGAATCATAAATCACTCATTGAACCAGAAAAGAACTTGGGGTAATAAGTGATGATCTACATTTCCTTAAACATTGTAGTAAGGCAGCATTCATTGGTAGTAAGACAGCATTCATTGCAAACAGACTTCTGCTGAGTATCAAGCAAACTTTTGTATCTAAGCATGAACAGTGTATGATACAACTGTATAAATCGTATACAAGGCTCAATCTGGACTATGGCTCACCCCTATGGATCCCATACATAAAGGGTGAAATTAAACTCATTGAACAGGTTTAACATAGAGGCACTAAAATGGTTCCAAGACATATGAATATAAGCTATGAGGAAAGATTAAATCTACTTGAACTATTTTCCATAGAAGAGAGGTGGATTCATAACAACATGTTAGAGATGTTGAAAATTATGGGTGATGAAGAACTAAAAACAGTTATGCACATAACAATACAAAACAAGTCATTTAATCTCAGATCCCATAGTAAACAAATTACATTAGATAATAACATAAAAAAATAATAGGTGGGGTTATTTAACCCAGCATGCAGATAGGACATGAAATCATCTACCAAAAGAGACTGTCAAAGCTGACTGTTAATCACATTTACAAACAGGGTAAATAGTTATATTACTGAGCAAAGAAGAGTAGATAGGCCTCATTGATTGGGAGACAGAGACAATGGGTACACATGCCTTCTTCTGTCTTATCAACTCACTTTGTAGCACTCAGCTCATAAACTCCTCACTACTAATGTCATTGGTTTGGTCTTTCCTCCCAGCACTCTCTGCTGTTGTCAAATGTAAGGGCTACTGTGGCCTTCTTCCACATCATCTCCTTCCTCCTCCACCAATTCTTCTGGGTCAGGGAATGGTTCTTCTTCCCAGAGCAGGAAGAACACAGCGCTCACTGGTACAGGTGGGGTGCTGACTGAGGGCTTGGCTAGCCCCAGCTTAACTAGGAAAACAAGAACCAGTCACACACCAGAGGTACTGTGATGGATCAAAGCAGGCAATTTCAAACCAGGGTAATCTTTGCAAAGTTTCTTGTATAGAACACACAGCAGTACCGATCCAACACACCCAAGTGAAACACAGCTGGGAACCATCACCCAGATGCCTTGGTGCTTCACTTATTAGAGCTTCATCAGGGGGTAATCATCTGGGGGACCTGGGATCCTTAAATGATCCAATGTGTTTGACATCATCAGTGTTAATTAATTAATACAGAAGTAGATCCATGTCCCACATGAAAAATCAGGAAAACTGAATTTATATAAAAATACATAAGAGAGCAAAACATAACAGTCAGCTGTTTATAATTCCAAACAGATAAACAAAAAGTTATTGAAACAATTGAATTAAAGACAAGCAAGAGTCAGCAGCTGGTTTGCAAGAAACACCTGTAGAGGTCCTGCGCTCGCCACACCTCCAAGCTGGAAAAGGAGAAAAAGGAAAAAAAGAGTTGAAAAATAGAATGCACATTTTGTACAATTTCTGTAACCTCAAAAGTTTAAAGTACAGATACTATAGTCAAACACTTAAAGGGATTTTAAGGGGTATGTATATAGGGTAGGAGCAGGGAGCGGGGGAGGGGTCTAAATGTTAGTACAAATGAATTTCAAACATACTTTCACATCAAAATTAAACATCCACAGACCAGATTATTACGAACACTGTATGATCTATAGTCAATCTCTGAATTCAAACCAACTGGCTGTAGGGTTCCCAATGAAAATCCAGAAGGTTTCACGCTGCAGAAGGAAGTCTCTGCAGGCGATCACCCCCGAGCCCACCTAACCTGTTTCAGTCTCATAAATCTAAGTAATGAAGCATCACTGTTGTGTAGATAAACAAGCATTTGTCCCCTGATCCCCTGCCAGAAATAAATCTCTCCACACTTGCTTTATGTTGGATGCACACTGGCAATATTTATTAAGGCACACCAATTACATTTTACATTCCCAACTTCATATTTCAACAGTATAAAGTATAGTTCAGTACGACCAAGCTTCATCCTCTTCTTTCTTCCAACTTGATCTTCTTCTTGCTTGTATCGCTTCAGGGTCCAGACACACTGGATCTGGCCCCCCCTCATCATCACCAGTACCAGGTACCCCCACCAGGTACCACCAGAACCAGGTACCCCCACTAGGCACCACCCTAACCAAGTACCCTCACTCGGTACCACCATTTTACCCAGTCCGCACCCACATAGGGTCAGTTCCTGGTCCACACCCCACTAGGCCCGGACATGTGATCCGACCACTAGTTTCTATCCCCTCCCCCTCCCCCACTTACTTCCATGCCTGGGTTCCTCTGCCCCAGCCCATGCTGCTACCCCTCCCTCTCCCCCCCTTTTCTCTCTGCTCCCCTCTCTACTGCTCCATCTCCAGCTTGCAAGGATGATGGGGCTCCCCATGTGGGCTCGACACAAACCTGGGCCCCACCAATCCACTTAGCACTTCCCCCCCAGTAACTCCAAACCAGCCTCTGTAGGGGCACCTGCCTCCAGCGTACCTGCCTCATCTGACCTGCATGCCTCCCCCTTCATGTATTCAATGCCCTTGAAATGAGCCTGGACCCCCCTGTCTTCCTCGGCCTCGCCCGCCACTGCCCAGGCCATTGCAGCCTGGCCAGCACCCCCCCCCAGGCTTAAAGCCCCTTTTGGTGCCCCCTGCGTAGCTGCTGTAGCCTATCCCTCTCTTTCCCCTTGCTTCTGAAACAAAAGCCACTTCCCCTTATCCTGTCATCTCCTTTTTAGGCTGATACCCTCTGGCAGGGCTCCACCTAGCACCCTGGACAGCCTCTGGCGGGGCTCCACCTAGCCCCCCAGACACTGGCCGCCCCTCTGTGGCCACACCTGGCCCATGCCGGGCCCCATTAGAGGTCACCTCCATCCTTGTGCCTCTCCTCATCTAGTGCCTATTCCAGGCCCTTGTTGCCCCTAGCATACCCCAAGATGTGTTGCATACACCCATTTTCCTTGGGCACCCTTTGCCCCCCCCCGGTGGGGCTGCCATAGTCCCCTAGCCCACAGCCCCGTCTCCACAGCTCCTTGTGCATTGCTGCCCTTTCCAGGCCTCGTGGACACCAGACTTTTCTTTGCCTGCACCCCTATGTACCAAAGCTGCCCCCCCAGCCCCTCATTCACAGGGCAGTGGCCCCCTGCCCTGTCTACCTCATTTTATGAACTTTCCTGACCCTTAACTCCAATGCCACGGGCTGGGTCCTCCGTTTTCCCTTCCACTACTTGGGATCCCATGCACCTGCATGCTCCTCTACCTCTTCCTGCAGCTTCCAGTAGCCCCCCCAGTATACCTCAGAACTGTCTGCAATGCTCTATATTCCTTTATTGCTCCTGCCCTTCTGATCCACAGTCTCTTGCTAGGGCCTCCATTTTCAGAGTGCGTCACAGTTTTGCCCCTGCAGTTCATACACATGGGGTTTTGGAGCAGCACCCCCTTGCTACACACTGCTGCCTGCGCCCCTCCCACACTGCTGTGAGGGGGAACCACCTGATGTAGGAGGTGGGTCTGGCACCCTGTACTGTCATGGCCACCTAGTTTCTCCCAGGGAAACACTCTTCATACCTCCTGTTGGTCATTGCCTTCTTGACCCACATCCAATAGTACCCCATGTCTGCCCACCACTGATCAGCTGGTCTACCCCCACCAAATCTCCATTCCCTGCTCCTCCAGGCTCTCCCTCTCCTCTTGCCTGTCTGGGCTGTCTTTCCCTCCCTCCTGTGCTCAGAACCCCCTTGTTCGTCTCCCCCCCCTTATCTGGAGGAATCCCATTTGTTTGGAAACTCTTCCGGCTCACCTCACACCATGGCTGAAATCCCAGCAGGGCTGGGTACCCTTCCCCCAGCTTCAACCAAGAATGGTGGCCTCGGGTGGGGCCCCCTCCAAGGGGTGTGAGAGCACCCACCAGGCATGCCCTCCCCGGCCCTGGGCCCACTTTGTAACAACCTGTCTTTGTCCCCCCTTGAGTGACCAGCCACATCCCCTGGGCCCACTATGGTCCAGGGAACTCCCACTTGCTGGTATCATTGTACCATCACCCTGCTGTCCTTCCCTTGGTATGCTATTCTGTGCCCTTGCGCTGCTGCAGGGAACCCGAACCCTCAACCTTTATGCCAAAACCATAATGCACTACTCAATTGTGCCACAGAGGCAACATTCTGGCTGTCTGGAACCCTGGGGCCCTCTTCCACACTTGCTACCCCTTCCTTTCTGACTGGGAAACCTGCCCGGGGGGGGCCCGGGTGGGTATCTCCACTAAGGACCTTGCCCCCAGACACACCAATGCCGGTTGGCACCATGGGCTTCCTACATCCAAGCTTTCAGTCTTGTAGCCAGGTCCCCCAAGACCTCCTTGCCCTATTGCCCCCACAAAGTAATTATCTCTGCTAAGGACCTTGCCCACCTGCAATCCTTGTGGCCAAAATGTCTTGCTCAACCTACCCCCATGCCACTTACATGCTAGCTGTATATGGTAGCCTCACGAGCCCGTGGCCAGACAGTGGCCTCTGGTCTATTCCTGTCATCCCACCCTATGCGTCCCACAGGCCATGCCCACCTTGTTGTTCAGGAAGGGCTGAATCGCAGCATGTATACCTCTCCTAAATTTCTGCCTGGCGCCTAAAGGCAGATACCTTCCAAACTGGGTTGGGAAACAACTCGCCCCGCTGTTGCTAGCTGGCAAAGCCTCTTGCGTTAACCACATACCGGAGCTACACTCCCCAAGGCCACCTCCTTCTGTCACTGGTTGGGGAATGACCCCCCGCTGCTGTAGCTGAAGACCCCCACCTTGACATGTCCCAGAGCTGTCCTCACCAGGGCCACATCCTCCCGTGCGTGATTGGTCTCCACCAGGGTTTTTTTTTCTTTCTTTCTCTGAGGCATGCACCCCCACTCTGTCTCTCCCGTTTTTTGTTTTTTTCCTTTTGACACTGGCTGAATCTTCTTAACTATTTAACAAACTGCTCCTAACCCCAACCTAGGAAGGTCCTTCCTTATGTTTGGGTATGCCTGTTCTCCCTTAACTGTGCCTATCCTTGACACCCCCCTTTGTAGCCCCGCCCTGGGTTATTATGTATGGGGCAGGGCCCTCTGGGGGAAAAAATCCCAACACCGACCAGAAGCAGCGCTCCTTACTTAACGCTACACCACCCGACCCTGGAAGTTGGGAGTTCAAAAACCAAAACATTCCCTTGCACTACATTCACACCCATTATACTTGAGCCCTTTGAGCTGCTTCAAACCTCATATGCTTCCTCCTTGCATCTCCCGGGACCTTGTTTGACAGCAAATCCCCCCCCCATTGCTGCCCTGTTAGTGATTCCGACTCCCAAGCCTACCTCATCTGGTGAAGTAAAGGACAAACCTCCAAGTGGTTCTCTCCTAATGTTCCCACTTTAAGTCACCCCAGGCATTATGCAATATGCTGTACCACTACCTGACTGTCTCTCTGTGGCTGGGACCCCCGCTCTGACCCCCATATGCCCCGTCCAGTGATGAACCGACCTGCTATCGTCCCACCGTCCAGCGTCCTAGGCCCCACAGTTGCTGTGCTCAGCGCCCGGACTGCGGCCCACATGGCCCCTGCCACCACTCCAACTGCCCCAACCGGCCCCTGCTCCACCAACCAGGCTGGCACCTAAAACAGCCATACACTCCCTTCTGCAGAACACCCCATCGAGCTCCCTTAGCTGCCTGGGCCAGCTGTGATGCCCAACCGCCCCTCTGGGGCCGCTCCTCCCTCACTACTTGTCCACTTTCATGCCAGAGCTGCTCCACTGCTACCTTCATTTGTATCCCTGCCTCTGCCCCAGCTTAGTCCCTGTGATGCTACCAGTGAGAATTCCATAGCATCCAATCCCGAAGTACCAACTACCTAATCCTGTGCTTATGTTACTCCCCACTCTTATTTAATGCCATCATGACCAAGCCTCCCAAAAAAACTGTAATCACATAAAAACACAGTCAAGGTAAAATCAATCCATATATCCCCACCGTCCTGACTGTTCTCTAAGAAAATAATGTCATGCTTGACTTCCTTTTTATGTTTAATAGACGTGCACAATGATTCATATCTACTGTGAGATGGATGAGCTCCTTGTGCCAAACACCCTCCGATTTCTTAATAACATAAGCCGTTTCTTTGCTGACAGATTCTAGCCAGGAATGCTGTGCTGGAAAAGGAAATCCAAACTGCCCCAATCTCTCTGTCAGAGCACCTGCCTGTGAAACAATTGATCCCCTTGGGGAATTTTAACTAATCTTTCTGGCTTCGTAAGTCTAAAACCTCCTGCCATTCCAGCATAGTCATGTCAAATGAAATACCTTCCCTTTTAGTGCTCTCACCCTTCCTAATCTCCTCTCCCACCCCCCACCCCACCCCCCCACCCGTGGCAGTTCGTGGACCTTTTCTTTTTTTACTAGCAAGCCTCCTACAGCTACAAGCCTCCTTTAGTCATTCCCCACAATGTCCTGGTCTTTCTAAAGAGGAAGTCCAGGGGTTATAAGCCTTTAAGCATCCCCCTGGCCACTTCCAGCTCCCTTTAGCGCTCCTCGGCCAATTGAAACTCTCCCCATGCCGCTGGTCATTTGACACCTCTGATGCCACCTGTCTCCTCCCCTGCCTATCCCCCCTTCCCCTCCCTTCACTCTTTCTGGCAGGGGCCATTAGACAACATGGCAAGCCCCATTGTCAATGCCGAATGTTCGCTTGCAGGTATTTGCATTGACGTTGGCATTTATGCAGGCCCCCAGTTGAATCCATGTCTCTTTAGCATCCATATCCCAACAGAGTACCTCTCTGCAACTCCTCTTGCATCTGATCAACATTTCACCCTCATACTTCAAGTGTCTGTCTTAGGAACCCTAACGCCCTGGGCGTGCTCAGGGGAACGAGCCCGTGTGGAAACTGCACAACCCGTGCTTGTAACACAGTCATTCAGTGGAATTATTTCACCAAATTTTCAACATAGGCATTTTGTCACCTTTGGTCATGCACACTGTCACTATGATTTTCCTACTGTGCACCAAACACTGATTTCCCATAGCAACCATGTTATTCTACGTCGAAAGTGTGAAAACACATTTTAGCCAGGATGTGAAAAATGACAGCTGTACTGTTTATAAGAAGGTGTAGAAATATGCATATGTTGAAAATCTGAAGTGAAAATATTACAGATTTGCTCATTTACGGGTGAGTGTGGAAACAGTGCAACGCATACTCTTAAAACAGTCATTTTTCAGAATTTTTTCACCAAATTTGCAATATAGGCTTTTTGAGAGGCCACCTCATGAACACTGACACTGTTGTTTCATTAATCAGTCCCGAAAGGTGATTCCACACAGTGACCGTGAAATCACCTTTCGGGACCGAATAACACCATGATAGTGACTGAATTCATGAGAAGGGGTACCAAGAATCCCATGTTGAAAATTTGGTGCCGAAAGTCAAAAAAATGGCACAGATATCCACCTAAGTTGGAAAAACCCTTTTTATGTAATTTTACAGCTTACCGGCATTTCCTCAGTTCTCGGTCGGCATTGAAGAGTGCAGATATTTTCCCGGTCCACCAAAGATCGTCGTGCCAGGCTCCAGAGGTAAGTATGGGGTGAGGGGGTATATGGGGAGGTGGGTACGCAGAGGGTGGGCACAGGTTGGTGGGGGGGGCCAAGGACTCAGCGGGGGACCATTTTCTTGTTTTACAGGAATGAAAGAAAAAAAGGAAACGGACGCTTTTGGCATGCTGGGGTGGGCTCCCAGCGTGCCACCGACCTGTTTGCTGGGAGGGGGGAATGGAGCCAGTGGGGACTGGGCACCCCACGGCCATACAGTGTGTGTGTGTGCTGGGGGAGAATAGCCGATGCTGGGGTGGGCTCCCAGCATGCCAATTGTTTTTGGGGGCCACAGCCGACTGGGATTGGGCACCTATGCAACACACACAGTGTGCGGGGGGTTCATGAGCTGAGGATTGGACACCCCTCAACGCAGGTGAGAGCCAGGGACAAAGGAGGGAGGAGGACATTAGCAGAGGGAGGAAGTGGGAGGGATTGCCGAGCTGTGCATGACAGCAGTTCAGCTGACATATGCTAATTGCATACATGCTACCACCGCTGATTGCAGCAGACCTTTTGTTAGAAGTGAAGACCAACACAGCCGAACTGCTGTCATACACAGCTCAGTGTGTATTGGTCCCCTAAGGTTGCGCCTGCTACACTGAGTAGTTCACTGGGGAGGAGGGTCACACACCTCCAAAACTCGTACTGTTGCAAGACATTCCTTGAGCATGCGTGCAAGTGAACGTAAAAAGTGCTCAGCAATGGGATTATCCATACACAGATTTTTGATATCCTGAATGTGTTTCTGTACCCTAGTTTTAAGATGTTTAGTGGTTCGACCACTGTAAACTAAATCACAGGGGCACCATAACATGTAAACAACTAATGTTGTTATGCATGAAATGTATTGTCTAATGGTGACACTCTGTGAGCCATGTGATAGTTGAAACTGTGATCCCTGCACACGCATTACACAGCTGATACAATTGCCACATTTAAACATCCCATTGGGTTTAACTGGAAGCCAAGTACTACTGGCAATGTTAATGTTAGGCAACTGGCTTTTGACAAGTCTGTCTTTCAAACTACCCCCCATGAAATGCTATTCTGGGTTTCTCCCCAATGATTTTTGCCAATTCCTGATCCCCATGGAGAATAGGTCAGTATTTCATAATGATGTTCCTAATCTAACTAGCCACATGGTTATAACCTGTTGGAAAACAAATCATCTTATTTTCCTGTAGGTCTCTAGTTCTCGGCACTAATAAGTAATCCCTATGCAAATGTTTAGCTCTGTCCAATGCAAAGTCTGAAAGTTTTGAATCGTAGCCCCTGTCAATGAATATGTCTTTCAGTACTTCTGCCTGCTCCAGGAATTCTTGCATCTCAAAGCAATTACAGCTTAGCCATAAAAACTGACTAAAAGTAATTGAGTCCTTTAATGATTTAGGGTTTGCAGTACTGGCCAATAAAAAAATCTCCTGGAACTAATGCTCCTTGAGTAAATTCAGGATGGTCTGCAGTTTGTACTTTCCCATAATTATTTTGAAGTTGATCGAATTATTTACAATGCTGTGATAAAGCTATGGGGACGTCCATGGCGCCTTCCTATGTGAATTTATTTCTAGGTAAATGGGAGGAGGAATGCATTTATAACCCAGAAGTCAACCCATTTCATGGCCAGATAATATCATGGTATCGTTTTATTGATGACATATTGTGTGTGTGGAAAGGCACTGAGAATGAGGCTGGTCAGTTTATGGAATGGCTAAATAACAATGAAAAATACCTGTGCTTTCCCCATAACTTTAATCTGCACACTACTGATTTTTCAGATGTTACTTTTTCAATTAACACTCAAAACCAGGTCATCACTAAAGGCTCTAGGAAACCTACGGAAATCTACAACCACTTATAATTTTTTATTGGCCAGTAGTGCACACCCTAGATCATTAAAGGACTCAATTTTAGCCAGTTTTTATGGCTAATACATAAATGTAGAAAGCATGGGCCAAGCAGTTAAATACAGAAAAATGTTTGGGAGTAGCACAGCAATGCCCTGGAGGACTGAGAAAGACAAGTGAGGAAAGGGGCCCATACTTTATCATAATCAGACATTCTATACAGATTCAGGTGAGATAGGCACTCTAATGTGGTCAATGGCTTAAAGCTATTCATTAAACATAGGGATATCAGCAGTTCTCCATCTTCTGAGCAAAAGTCTTTTTCCAATTGGGGTGGCTAATATGGCCCAGCGAACCTGAGGGGCAAAAATTAAAAGGAAATGCTTCAGGATACCTAGGAAGACTTGAGGTGTGTAGAGAGGTTAATAATGTGGGAGAATTCTGCCACAGTATAATAGGATCTGGGACCAGAAGAGATGTATATGGAGCAATCCCATAGAATATGGAAAGGGATCTTGTAGCTGAGTTGCAACTCCAACATAAATCATGTGGCAGTAATCCTATAGCATGATCTGGGCAGTGGATGGAAAGTGTGTGTCAGTTGGCAGCGTGCTGGTGCCTGGCCACAGGTATTCAGCACTTTGGTGACATCTGCAAAATAAATAAAGTAATTTTTTTTATTATGGCAGCTTTCACATTCTCACTGAGATATTTAAAAGTTTCTATCATGTCCCCCCTCTCCCTCCTGTCCTCAAGGGTATACATATTACACTCCTTTAGTCTCTCCTCGTTTGGCTTCTCTTGCAGACCCTGCACCATTTTAGTTGCCCTCCTCTGGACTGTCTCTATCCTATGTCCTTGCAGAGATAGGGTCTTCAGAACTGGATGCAGTACTCCAGATGGGGTCTCACCAACTGTCCATACAGAGGGATAACAACTTCCTATTTTCTGCTGGTGGTGCCTCTCCCTATACATCCCAGTATCCCCCCAGCCCTCCCTACTGCCTTTTCACATTGCTTGCTAACCTTAAGGTCATCTAATATGATTACCCCCAGGTTCCTTTCCATTTTGTTGTTACTACCTCCTCCCCCATTGTGTAATCTTCCTCTGGGTTTTTGTTTCCCAGGTGCATTATTTTGCACTTCTTTGCATTGAATCCATGCTGCCATACTTCTGACCATTCCTCTAACCTTGCCAAGTCCCTTCTCATGCTTTCCATGCCTCCTTGTGCATCAACCCTGTTACAGATCTTTGTGTTATCTGCAAAGAGGCATACTTTTCCTTCCAGTCCCTCTGCAATGTCACTTATAAAGACATTAAAAAGGACTGGACCCAGTACTGAACCCTGTGGTGCCCTACTAGTAACCCCTCTTTCTTCAGAGTGGACTCCATTTACAATTACCTTCTGTGTCCTGTTGTCCAGCCAATGTTTTACCCAGGCTACCACCCTGGGACCCACTCCCAGGCTGGTTAATTTGATTATTAATCTTTTGTGTGGGACTGTGTCAAATGCCTTGCTAAGGTCTAGGTAGGCCATGTCCACAGCCCCTCCCATGTCTACTACTTTAGTCACCCAGTCAAAGAAATCAATTAGAGTAATCTGACATGACCTTCCTGCTGTGAACCCATGCTGTCTTGGGTTCTGTGTCCCACTGGCCTCTAGGTAGTCAACAATTCTTTCCTTCAGAAGTGATTCCATCACTTTCCCTACCACAGAGGTCAAACTGACAGGTCTGTAGTTTTCTGCCTCTATCTTGCTCCCACTTTTGTGAAGGGGAATCACATCCACTTTCCTCCAGTCCTCAGGTACCACATCATCCTCCCATGATTTGTTAAAAAGGGTAGTCAGTGGTGTCACTAGTTCTCCCCTTAATTCTTTTACAATTCTGGGGTGAATTCTATCAGTCCCCATTGCTTTATCCACCTTCAGTTTTAGGAGTTCTTTCAGAACCCTTTCTTCTGTGAAAGGACTGGGATTGACTACCCTATCCAGAGTGCTTCTGTTAATTGGATTAGGCACCTCCCCCTCCTCCTCTTTTTTGAATACTGAGCAGAAGTATTTGTTCAGTATTCCTACTTTTTCACTGTCCCTCTCTGCCCGCCCACCGACCATTCTATTCAGCCTCACTATCCCTCCCTTTGTCTTTATACGCTCCCTGATGTACCTATAAAAGGTTTTATCCACCTTCTTAACTGAGTTGGCTATATTTTCCTCAGTTTGGGCCTTTGCTATTCTGACTTCCCTCCCTGCTTCCTTCTGCCTTAACTGGTACAGTTTTCTGTCCTGCTCCTTCTGTGTTTCTTTATACTTCCTAAATGCTATCTTTTTCTCTCATCACCTTCCCTGCCACCTCTTTTGAGAACCATAGTGGCTTTTTCTTTCATTTTGATTTATTTGCTTCACACAAAGGCTTGTTGCCTCTGTGATGGCAGTTTTGATGTTTCAGCATTGTTGCTCCACCCCTCCTTCTAGCCTGTTTGCAATTGATTTTCTAAGGCACTCTCCCATCTTGCCAAAGTCAGCCCTCCTGAAGTCCAGTACCTTCACTTTTGTATGGCTTGACTCTGTAGCTGAGTTTATCGTAAACCACACTATTTGGTGGTCACTTGTTCCCAGATGGCTACCCACTTCTAGATGTGAGCTCCCCTCACTGTCCTCATTTGAGAGTATGAGGTCTAAGATTGCTCCCTCATGAGGGGGTTCCAAAACTAGCTGTCTGAGGCATGCCACCTGTAGGGCATCGAGAATGGCCCTGCTCTTGGATGTGGCTGCAGCAAAGGTGCTCCAGTTAACATCTGGCATATTCAGGTCCCCCATCAACAGTATCTCATCTTTCTCTGCCATCCTAAGGATGCTTTCTATAATTTTCTTGTTCATTCCCTCCCCCTGACATAGGGGTCTGTATACAACCCCTGTGTGGACTGTGGTGCAATTTCCAGTCTCTAAGGTGACCTACAGTGCCTCCTCTCCTCCCTGTTTACTCTTTTGTTGCATTGCTTTTATCCTCCCTTACATAGAGAGCTACTCCTCCCCCTCTTCTCCCCTCCCTGTCTCTCCTGTAGGTTGTGTACCCTGGTATGTTAACATCCCAGACATGGTTCTCTGTGTACCATGTTTCTGTGACTGCTATGATATCCAGGCATCCCTCTTTCATCAAGGCCACCAGTTCAGGGAGCTTGTTGCCCAGACTACGGGCATTGGTACTCATTACCCTCCATTTCTTGATGGCCTTACCCCTTTTTTCCCCATCCCTGTCCTTATTGCCTTTGTTATTTTTTCCATTTACCCCTGCCCTTCTCCCTATCGATAGCTCTATCTTGGTGTTTATCTCACTTACTACCCTGATTTTATTGGGGGGGGCTAGGATTTCCCTGCTCCTTTCTAGTGCTTCCCCCCTTGGCTAGTTTAAATGCTTGTCAATGAAGCATTTAAACCTATCACGTAGGTTCCCCTCATGGGCAGATGCAGACCATCACACCAGTATAGGCCTACATCACTCCAGGTGGACCCCCAGTTCCCAGTGAAGCCAAATCCCTGAGCTCTGCACCAGTTTTTCAACCACTGATTGAATCCCATGGTGTGGAGCACCCTAGCCTCACCCATGCCATACACAGGCAGCACCTCCGAGAAGGTTACCGTGCATGCTACTTGTCTAAGGCCCCTTCCCAACTCCACAAACTCTTCCTGCACTGCTCTGATCCCTTTCTTAGCCAGGTCATTTGTCCCCAGGTGGACAATGACATCCAGCTCCCTCCCCTGTGCAGCTGCTCAGGCAATCCTGAGGATTCGCTCCCTGTCCCTGCAAGCCATGGCATCAGGCAGGCACCTTACCTCCCTCTCCTCTGCCTCCCCCAGTTGTACCACCTTAACAATTGTCCATTGTGGAGTGTTGCTGCCTTTTCCGCGTGACCAGGTTGAACACCTGGCAGGCCTAGCATACTTTGGTGTCATGGTTTGGGCCTAAGCAGATGAGGCAGCGGGTATGACTGTCCTGGTGTTGAATTTGCGTGCTGCAGCGCTCGCACTTCTTTTTATGCGGAGCCGCTTCTCGATGAATTTGAAGACATGCAAAAAGAAATTGAACTAATCGACAATAAATTGAAAATAAAGAGTAATACTCATCCAAATGGCATTTGACTGTAGCAGCATTCTCAGTGAGGTGTGACATGCACAGGTCAATGGTGGGAAATAACTGGAGGTTAGGCGTGGGGTCTGCCCACAATATAGGATCACGCTGATGTTGGGTACATAACATCGGGTGGGTGGTTCCCCCCCAGACATTGCTAGCTAAAGTTTTCCGTGTGGTCCTGATGCCAGGGGGTGCAGTCCTACATGTAATGATCTACTGCAGAAACCCTCTCGAAGTAAGATCTAGTGACACCATTGACCACCTTTTTTAACAAATCATGGGAGGATGGTGTGGAACCTGAGGACTGGAGGAAGGTGACTGTGATTCCACTTCACAAAAGTGGGAGCAAGGCAGAGGCAGGAAACTATAGACATGTTAGTTTGACCTCAGTGGTAGGGAAAATGATGGAATCACTTCTGAAAGAAAGAATTGTTGAGTACTTGGAGGCCAGCAGGGCACAGGACCCAAAGCAGCATGGATTCACAGCAGGAAGATCATGTCAAATGAATCTGACAGATTTATTTGACTGGGTGACCAAAGTAGTAGGCCAGGGAGGAGCTGTGGACATGGCCTATTTAGACTTTAGCAAGGCATTTGACACAGTCCCACACAAAAGATTACTAAACAAGTTAGCCGGCCTGGGGATGGGTCCCAGGGTGCTAACCTGGGTAAAAAATTGGCTAGACAAAAGGACACAGAGGGTATTTAAATGGAGTCTACTCTGAAGAAAGAGTGGTTTCTAGCGGGGTACTGCAGGGTTCAGTACTGGGATCAGTCCTCTCCTCTTTAACGTCTTTATAGGTGACATTGCAGAGGGACTGTAAGGAAGAGTATGCCTCTTTGCAGGTGACACAAAAATCTGCAACAGGGTTGATACACAAGGGGGGTGGAACGTATGATAAGGGACTTGGCATGGTTAGAGGAATGGTTGAATGTATGGCAGCTTAGATTCAGAGCAAAGAATTGCAAAGTAATGCACTTGGGAAACAAAACCCAGGGGAAGAGTACACAATGGGGGGGAGGAGTTACTAACAACAACAAAAATGGAAAGGGACATGTGGGTAGTCATATCAGACAACCTAAAGATAGGCAAGCAATGTGAGAAGGCAGTAAGGAGAGCTGGGGGGATACTGGGATGCACAGGGAGAGGCATCACCAGTAGAAAACAGGAAGTTGTTATCCTTCTGTACAGACAGTTGGTGAGACCCCATCTGGAGTACTGCGTGCAGTTCTGGAGACCCCATCTCCACAAGAATATAGACAGGATGGAGGCAGTACAGAGGAGGGCAACTAAAATGGTGCAGGGTCTGCACCATAAGCCATATGAAGAGAGACTAAAGGAGCTTAATATGTATACCCTAGAGGAAAGGAGGGGGAAGGGGTGACATGATAGAGATTTTCAAGTACCTCAAGGGAATCCACAAAGTCCAAAGAGGGTAGCATCTTTCAGAAAAAGAGATGTGCAAGAACAAGGGGGCACAATTTGAAGATGGGGGGGGATGGCTCAGGGGCAGTGTGAGAAAGTATTTTTTCACAGAGAGGGTGGTGGACACATGAAATGGCCTTCTTGAGGCGGTCTTGGGGTCAAAAACAGTGGGGGAATTCAAGAATGCATGGGGCAGACATAAGGCAATTCTGGTGGGGGTAGGTGGTAGTAGGCTGTTGGTTAACTAGGTTCTGCAGCTTATCCAATAGGTAGGGGAAATGGGCAGACTGGGTAGGCCAAGTGGTCCTTATCTGCCATCAAAGTCTATGTTTCTATGTTTCATTCCATCTCTATTGTTCTAAGAAAAAGACTCTTAAACATGGACAATTTAACAGTTTTACCCAATGTCAAACTTAAAAGAAAACTACTGAACAAATGCATTTCTGAAGTGCTTTCCACAAGGTTCAAATGTATGACATTTGTGAGGAATAACTTTAAAAAGCGTGTTTACATCTGAGGAATAACTTTAAAGATCATGTTTACTTTTAACAAATAGACAACCTGACTGTTTTATTTAATGTATTTTGATGTTTTAGTAACTACTTTATTGTTTTATAATCAAACATTTGTTACTGTACTGAAACAAGTGGATTTTTACATTTGCTTTTCAAACTGCTATTAAAAAAGAATTCAATGGAATTCTGATATTGTGATGTCAGAAACTGCCAGTTACATAGGAGTCCAGTGTATTTAAATGAGAAACTAAACATATTTTTCAATCTTTTTCAAAAGAAAGACACTTTTTTCAGCAAAACATTTTGACTTTTATATTTGCACTTCTGTGTTCCATCTATATGATTTTACAATGTTTAAAACAATAATTGGCTTATCTTTTTCTGTTCCCAAGCAAAATCGGGTTAAGAAGAAGATGTTACCTGCTAAATTTTAACAGATGATCACAGGCTATCAAAAATCACATCTTTTTAATAAATCTATAATATTTTGGTGGAAGATGTTGTTATAAAAATCTGAAAATAGGTTTGCAGTTTCTCTTTGAAATACACTGTCAGCCTTGCCAGTAAAACTTTCCTGACATGATAATACTGTATAAAAATTCCTTTGGATTCTTTTTTTTGCTAGTAGTGGACAAAATACAAATAAAATTAAAGAAAGGGAATAAAAAAAAAACAAATAAAAGCAAACAAAATGATTACTGAGGCATCTAAAGGCCCCAAACCTTCATTCTTTAAGATGTACACCCTTACTAAGCACCTGCTCTTTAAAGGCAGCAGATATTAGATCACACAAAAATGGACTAGTCTATAGGAATGGTAAACAATCTGTAACTAGAATAGCACTATCCTGTCTCTATGATTGGTTCACTCAGCAAGAATTTCAAATTGAGCATTATAATGATGCAGTGTTAAGACACTCAGATAAAATAGGTAGCACAGTGTAACTTAATGATCAATATATCCATCAGTTTGTGAACACTGTGAACAATATAAAACAACGACTATGAGTATTAGACTTACTATGGACCGGTTACACAGAATTCAGCCACATGACTCAATGCCCATATTTTTGTTTGCATTAGGACTCGCATCAGTACTAAATTATTAAAGTGAGGCCTCTCAACAACTAAATCTTTCAAAAGGTTTGTCAAACTGAGGGTTTAATCCACAAAATCCTGCATACCCCAGTGCAGATGCATAAGGTGAGCAGGGATGTGAGGAGGCTTCTCTCTGCAAGGGCAGGGGCTTCCACGCATGTACACAGATGGCAGCACTATTTGCAGAAGGTGCAGATCTAAGTGGGTAGTTAGGTCTTGGTTAGTAAATGTGCATACCTGCATTTTGTTCTTATCCACAATGCTGCAGTATATTTACATACTGTGAAGAGCTCTGAGAGTGTGCATGGTTATGCATGGCTATGCATGGCGGGACTCTTAATTTACAGTATGTTCTATATGCCTCCACGGTTGCAGGTGCTGGCCATGTTTAGGCCCATTAAAGCCCCCTTTGGCATCCAGCCCTCAGTAGTCACATGAAGTACTGAGTAGGCTGGCATGACATTATTGTTTGTTCAAGTCTATATTCCATTGTGAAGGGGATGTAGTTGTCAAGGTGTACTACTGTATCCCACAGCTTCCTGACTGAGTGGAGTAGGCAATCCACTCAGTGCCTGGATGACATGGACTTTCCACTGTTTTGCCCCTTTGGCTTGGCCGCATACCCACATAAAGCTGCATGCTCTTGGAGTTCTGGATGCCATCCTGAACAGACTGCCATCAGGGTGAAGAGTTACATGGGCTGTACATGTGTAAATCATGTGTTCAAGATGGCCTTTTTTGTGTAACTGTCGCATCATTAGTAGCAACTTAAAGTAGCTGGTCGCAAAGCCCCCATTTTCTCAGTTTTATGTCAAAATGTGAAACAATAACAGGGTGAGGGTGACCAGATTTGCATGGTATTATCAGGACAAAGTAAAATGTGCTCATGATAGAAAACAGCTAACAACCATCACCGCTCCTTGTGCAATCGGACCTGCTCTCTTCAATTGCAACTCACTAACATGTTAAAAAAATGTATTGTTCTGCAACAGGGAGCTTTAATAGTCATCTTAAAGAATACTGTGCAGTGTATCCAGCTTCTGCAGCATGCCTTAATGTATGTCTGCCTCACAGCTTAAAGTACTGTTGTAGTGTTCCGAATCAAGGAGCTTTAATAGTCTTCTTTAAAAAAGTGTTTAAAAGAATTAAGTATCAACCACCAGCTGCTGCAGGGCATCTTAAGGTTGTGATTGTTATAGCAAGCAAACACTAATTACCAGCTGCTGCAGTGCACCTTAGAGTCATGACTTGTTATAGCAAGTAACTCTAAGTAGCTTTAAAGATTCTGTACACCTTTTGTTAGCAAGCCCCTCCCTCCCTCTTACCTATTTAATTGTGTTCTCCCTATAGTAGCATCGGGCACAACTTGGAAGGTCGCGAGGGCAGCGAGGAAGCCCTCCCCAGAACCGGAATGTGGACCCCCCCAACCAACACACACTGCAAACAGGTACGGCTCTTCAGCATAGCAGTTTCAACAAGCGGAGACCCGCTGATGCTTCAAGGCCAAGGCCTCCCCTTCGCCCCCACCACCACCCTTGGCAGACACTCCCTTATATAGGAGAAATCACATGCTACTTTTAACCAATCAGCCCACTTTCCCATTTGTGGGCTATACCAGGAATCCACTAGAGGCCACTACACCAAGGTCTTAGCAATAAGACACCATCCAAACCCTTGCTCTGTAGCCTCTCCATTATGTCTCAACTATACTTATTAATCTTTTTTACCCTCATTCCCTGGGTGTCCTTCCCTCCATCTAATTACCCTACACTGCCAGACCACATCACACCATGTGACAGACTGCTAACAAACATTCCTACCTCTACTATCATAGCTGTGTCGCACCACAGCCACTTCTACCATACACTATCTATCGGCCCCGGGCTCATCCCAGCTACCTTCCATATCAGTCTCCTAGTCCTTCTGCCATACACTCGGAGACCAAAGGCTGCCATAGCCATGCCTCATACCACCTCTAGAAAGCTTCAGTGGATGGCACATCACACCAAACTCCTGGTCACCCTGCTACTTCTCCTTGCAGGTGATATCGAGCTTAACCCCAGACCTACCCACCTCTACACCCAAAATAATACTGTTCAACTCCAACTCCCCACAGGCCTTAAACTGATTCACATAAATATTTGTAGCCTCCTGTGCAAAGTCACTTTGCTTCAAGCCCTTGCCTTGTCCCATAGCCTGAACATACTGATTATCTCCGAAACCTGACTAAAACCACATAACACTGATACAGAATTTGCAATACCCAGCTTCACACTTCTCCACCATGACCATGTGGGCAAAAAAAGGAGGCAGCATAACTATGTTCATTGCCTCCACCATCCAATTTTCCGCGATTGCCCCTATCCCTACCTTCTGAGTCCATTAACGCCTTAATAGTAAAACTTATCAGCCCCCACTCAATCCCAATCTACATAGCAGGTACATACTGCGCTCCAAACACCAACTCACCTGCCATACTGGACTACATGGGTTCCTTAAACTCCCTGGCAGCAGGTGGTGAGATCCACATACTAGGGGATTTTTAACCTGAACTGGCTCGCTGAGTCTCATTCCAAATTTCGTGACAAGGTGACATCCCTAATCCTAACTCAACTAATCTCTGAACCCACTCGATTAAACCACAAAGCACAGAACAAAACACTGCTAGATTGGTCCCTCACATCACACCCACACAGGGTCATAGCCTCAGGTCTCCTTCCGGACGCCCTTAGTGACCACCATGGAATCTACTCCATATGCAAAATTCACAAACCTAAAGCTCCCCCACCCAGAATCATAATGTCTAGATCCTACAAATCTCTGGACCTCCCCTCATTATTAAATGATTTGGGTAACTCTGACTGGTCGCACATTAGTCAATTCACCTCTACAGACGAGGCACTATCGTTCTTTAAGTCTAAGTTCATCGCCATCTGGGACTGATACACCCCCCTCAGACGTACCAGAGTCTGAGGTGCTTATCTCCCATGGATCTCTCCCGAAATCCTAGCCCACCTCCGAATCCGAGACAAGGCCTAGAAAACCTTTAAGATTTCCAAATCTCAGGCCGACCTCCAGACTTACCGTGCACTCCACAATATTAGTATCAAAAGAATCCGCCAAGCAAAAGCCAACTATTTCATAGGCGCATTCAATTCCTCCTCCCATCTCCCGTCAAGATTCTGGAATGTGGTCAAATCACTTCTCTGCCCACCATCGCAGCCCCCTACCCCTTCCCTGCAGGTTGGGGGACTCTCCATCACTGAACCCTCAGCAGTTGCCACTTTGTTTAACACTGTCTTCACAACTAGCCATGCTACTTCCTTGTCCACCCCCCACCCTGCTCAGCATGTCTCTCCCATCACCCCATCTTGTGGCACACCTGCAGCTCACTCCTTCTCCTTCCTGCAAGTCACCCCTGATGAGGCATACAATGCACAGGTTGCACTTAACCCAGACAAGAGAAAATGTGCCACCGGGTTGGACCCCAAAATGCTCCACCTGTCGGACCCTGCCATAGCTCAACCCCTTGCCTCCCTTTTTAACTTATCCTTCTTCCCCACTGAGTGGAAACATGCCAATGTAATCCCACTTCCTAAGTGTAGTGATGCCTCAAACCCAAGCAACTATTGGCCCATCTCCCTCCCTCCTACCGACCCTTGCCAAACTACAGGAGTGCATGGTTCTTTCTCGCCTATCCACTTTTCTGGATTCCTCCTACTTTTTCTCCCCCTACCAGTCTGGGTTTAGGAAATCCCACTCCACCACTACCTCCCTTCTCAGGATTACCGATTCCATCCTCACAGGGATGGATGCTGGCCACATTACAACTGCCATCTTTATCGACCTGGCTAAGGCTTTTGATACTGTGACACACTCTCTCCTCCTGACCAAACTTGTCATTGCTGGTCTATCCAACTTGGCCACATCTTGGTTCCACTCTTACCTCACTGACAGATCCCAAGCTGTCCGCATCAGTTTGTCTACGTCAGCTCCCCTCCCAATCACTTCAGGAGTACCGCAAGGCTCTGTTCTAGGCCCCTTCCTGTTCTCGGTCTTCCTGAATGACCTGCTGTCTGCCTGCCCACACACACCGCCATTCACATGTATGCAGATGACACAGTGCTGTACGCATCTGGCCCCTCGACCTTGGAGGTTGCGACCAGACTGCAGTAAGACTTTATCTCAGTCCAGCACTGGCTCTGCTCAAATAACCCCTTCCTCAATGCCAACAAAACAGTCTCACTAACCTTTGGCACGAGGCAGAAAATTTCTAGGCTTCCTTTACCAATATTATTCCACACTCTGGAAGGGTCCCCTCTGGAGTCCTGCACCTCCTTCAGATACCTCGGTGTCTGGCTTGACCAGCACCTCAACTTTTCCTTGCACATTGACTCTTTACTCAAGAAGCTGCACCCTAGTCATGGTGTACTTTACTGGAATCTTGACAGCATCCCCCTTCCAGCCAGTAAGGACACTGTAAAAAAAATGATCATCCCCGTCCTCGACTACGGGGACGTAGTCTACAGCGCTGGCCCCAAGACCACATTAGCTAGGTTGGACCCTCTCTTCCACTCTTTCTGTCATTTTGCCCTGAACAGCCCCTACTCCACACACCACTGTGCCCTATATCAAGCAATGAACCTCACCTCTGTTGACAAACGCAGACTAAACCACTGCGCCAAGATCCTGGCCAAGTATTGGTCACAGCGTTTCCCCTCCTACCTCTCTGATGCCTTAACCAACCCCAGCGCCCAAGCATACACTCTCAGAAACTCAGACTCAAGGTCCCTAGCTGTACCCTACTGGTCTACTACCACTGATCAGTCAGCATTCAGCTACTGCATTCCCACGTTGTGGAACTCCCTCCCAGCTAACGTTCATCACTAATCCTCCTTCTCGCACCTTAACTCCATGCTCCAAGCCCATTTCGTCCCTACCTGTGCTTGTGCCTAGGCGTCTCCCAATCACTAGTAGAATCTCAGTGTATGTCTGCACTTAGCAATTGCAATTTATCGGTGCCTAACTATTGTTCTCTGGCCTTATACTGTTTCTCACCTGGTTCAATTTTGCTAGTGACCTGCACTTTGCACTTTGAATTTATTGTACTCATGCTGTATTAACTGTGGTTACCAACTGATTCTCTCAACCCACTACTGTCTAGTAATCAGAACCGAATGTTAGTGTTCTCCCACTATGTATTCACTTGTCTATACTGTCTTCTATCTATGTTCCCCCTTCCCCCAGGACGCATCTGAAATCGAGCAGGAAACTGCTCATTATGCGCTTTCTGGTAAAACGTTTAAATAAATAAATAAATATAGGATGCTCACAAAGCAGATCTGTTCCACTTCTAACTAGATAATTTGAACCTGATATAGTCAAGCAAACTGCTCTCACCTGACAATGCTGATTGGCACCACTTCTAACTAGATAGGCATAGGCAGTGCTCTGTGCTAAAATATTTAATTTGAAACCCGGCAGGTACAGTCAAGCAAACTGCTCTCACTTTACAATGCTGATCAGCTCTGCTTCAGACTAGATAGACAATGCTGTCTGATAAAATATTTAATTTGAACCACCAGTACAGTCAAGCAAACTGCTCTCATCTCACAAGGCTGATCGGCTTCACTTCAGAATAGAGAGGCAATGCTCTCTGCTAAAATATTTAATTTGAAATCCCAGTACAGTCACATAACACACACCACAAACTGAAGTGCAGGACATGATTGTTTTACCTGTTCCATCTGTTCGGCTTTTCTACCAATTCCCTTTCGCTCTCTCTGTATCAGTTGCACTTTGCTACCCTTTCTCTTGGGAGGTCAGACCCATTCGGGAGGTCACAGCAGAATGTTAAGTGCCACAACATGCGGCTGTCTCTCCCTTTTACCTAACTCTGTTTTAAAGTCTGAATTTACTGCACATTCTCTGTGTGTGCAGCACCTTTTCCATGAGGGAGGGATGGATGAGGGACAGGGCATATCTCGCGTATAATGAAGCCAGAGTCATTGGCAGGGGACTTTGTAACCTGTTCCCCTCCAGGCTTCTAATTTAAGTTCAAAAAGTGTTTTCTGTTACATTCTTAGAGAAATACCCTTTTGTGTGTATTTGTTTAATTTTGTTTCAACGGTCAATCACCCCTCTGGATGAAACTTACATGGCTGACTGCTGGAGCAGAGTAGCTTTGAAATTGAAATTGACATACTTCTTGGTAAACAGCCGCTCTGTTTCTGGTATATTGCCTTGTGTTAAAAAAAAAAGATCTGGTAGCATTTCATTTTGTTATTCAGGCTTAAGAGCCTAAAGAAAACTGCCCAGTGGTTCTAAAACTTTTGTAAAATAAACCGAGGAGCTAATCCTGGTTTCCCAAATAGCGACACATCTTTTGGAGCTTTCAAATAATGTTCTGTGCATTTTATTTCCATGACATTCCCACTGCAAGCAGTTTTTCTTGGACTCCACATGAAATAATTAGAGGAGACATAAAATAGGGAGCACATTAGGAGATGGGAGCCCCTCATAGAAGTATCAAGCAGTGGGGGACAGTCCAGTGGCTTGTCTCACACTGCAACCAAGGAACCAAGTTTTTTTTCCCACTCAGATTCTTTCATATTTGAGCCAACCAATGATTTAAAATAAATACCAATTTTTCTAGCAATCAGTATACAATTGTTAACAGTTTGAAGTCCACTGCTGAGAGTAGCATACAGTACCTTGATTAGATATATAAGCATGCATGGGACAGTCATAAGGCCATTCGGGGGGGGGGGTAGGAAGAAGTAGGCTGCTGGTTAACTAGGATCTGCAGCTTATCCAGTAGGTAGGGAAATGGGCAGACTGGGTGGGCCAAGTGGTCCTTATCTGCCGTCAAAATCTATGTTTCTATGTTTCTATACCGGAATGCACCTCTGCTATGTCTGTTCCACGTTCTAGTTTTTCTCTGGGACTGCAGTTGCCAGCTGGTTTTATGTGCAAGTGGTCCTGCTATTTGTTGCACATACAGCCAACGCTCTATAACTCAGGAAACAGGTCCCGTAAAGCAGAAACTGGCTGTTGGCTGGGGCTAGGTATGTTAGATTTATAGTATGCCGGTTGACATTCCGGGATTTCCCTTTGCATAGCTGCTATTTAGAAGCATCAATGTTAATTTATCAAGTAATGTATTTTTACTGTTGGGAGCTGCCGCTGCTCTTAAGGGCTGGTACTTCATACCATGGATGTCAGAAACAGGGAGCAGAGAGTGCTGCAGCATCCCCACCTTCTTAGGACATAATAAACTGCCCTTGTAAAATACAGCACAGGTTGCTCTTTTAACCCATTCTTACAAAGAAGACAATTGAAAAAGAGACCCATACATGTCTGGGAGGTGTGAAGGGGTTAAAGTTGCTTCCAGTTTTGGCAGCAAACACAAGGCAGCTGAGCTGCAGTTCACACTTGTTTTTGTTTCTTGACCCTTTTGCTTAGTTTGCTGAGAAACAGAAACAATGATCCCCAGCCATGCTGTCTCTTTGCCATAGCCCCCCCCCACCACAGTGAGATAAAAGTAATAAATAACTAACATTCACTTGCCAGATCTTCTACATCCATTCTGATCCCAACTGCCCTCGCTGGCCATATCTTGTTACAGGGGCACCTCTAAGCACTTCAGTATGCTTTATTGCTTGACTTGTTTATTTATTTATTTAGTTTTTGTTGACTGGGTAAGTTCACTAGACAAATTCTGCCTTTTTTCAGAAACGACCTGGGAAGGGGGATACAGATGAATGCCAACTGACCTGGAACCAGATTAAGCTGTTGATGGTATTTTTAGTGAATGGGGGGAAATTTGGCTAGGGCACAAGGGGAATTCCCCTACTCTACTGGAGGGGGGAATCTCTGTCCAGCTGATGGAGGTTCCAGGGCACGTCGAGATGGACATGGAGGAGGTTGTGCAGGACATCCTGCCCCAAGAAGTTACAGTCAATCCTTTTCCAAAAGATTCTGGAGACTATGCATGGAAATTTACTGGAGGTTACAAATCAACAGCAGAGCCAGATGCCTTTTTCCGTGGAGTCACCAGAGTTGTATAAAAAAGAGGTACTTGTGTTTGAGGTGGTTTTGCTAACTGCATAGAGTGTGATAAGTGAAAATGGAGAGTGTCCCTCTGTAATTCTGCAGCAGGAGGAGAAGAGCTTAGCCTCAACATGGGAGCCGCTTCCGGGAGATGTTGATGGGAGTGAGCTGACTATAGCAGTGGAAACTACATTGCAACTAGTGCGACAGCAATTCAGATTACACTCTTGTGAGACTGCTAGTGGGAGATCTTGGACAGTACAAGATTCTTTATCTCGTGCGGGCTGGAAATAAACAGAAATGGGAATCTTTACTCCTGACAAGAACTGGAATGGGGAAGAACATGGAGTTCTAAAACATTCATCCAGGCCTGCAACAGGGGTTCAGAGCTCTGATAAGGTACAGACTGAAGTCATTTTGGACTTAAATAAACAAACTGTTCCTAACATTAAAGGTCACAGCAGGCCTATGGACTGGGGGGAAACTATGGATACAACTGAAAACTCAGATTCAGATATAAGAAATGTTAATACGCATCAAAATGTACAAGAATGTTAGTAATAGTGAAAACCAGAAATATAGGGAAGGGGTTACAGAATGCTAACTATACTAACAAAACAGAAGCTGTTGGGAAAAGAAACCAGAAAGCTCAGGCACCACAGAGAACCACGAAGGGGGCTACAGGAATAGAGGAAAGGCCTCCAACTAATTCTAGAGATAATCCAGGGGAAGGGAGTGCTGGTGAAAGACCATCAGCAAATGATTACTCCAATTGAGGGCCTACTCTATCAGACTTGTTTAAAAATAAGCTAGAGCAGGCCCCTAGATGGAATGCAGTGAGACTTAGGCACAGGGGAGGTCTTTCAGAACACCCCGATAGGTATTATGTTGCCAGACAATTATTAAAGAATTCTATGCATTTTCAAGCATCTGAGATTTATGCACCCATACACATATCAGGTGAAGACATGTTTGATGTCAGTTTTATTTATTTATTTATTTATTTTAAGATTCAGTTTACAACCTTTGAGCCAGAGGCTCGTTTCCAAAGGTACTTCATCACATAAAGACATACATTGCGTTTCGGTTACATAGCAAAGATTTGAAAAAAATCAATAGGCATTCACCAGAGGTGCCACGTCACATTGTGGTCAGACAAATACAATTGGGTACAGAGTACATGTAATTGATAACAGGTACTACACAAGTCGGTATCAAGTGAGCATTCTGGTAGGTAAACATTGAAAACAGCTGGCACTGGCCAGGTTAAACCTAGGCATGGTGTACAGGGAAGTGGTGGAGGGGATGGTTGGGTGGAGAGCTGCCCGGGGGGCATTGTCAAGAGAAAAAAGAGGCAGAGGCTATGTTCAGAGACAGAAGCAGTTACGAGTGCTGAAGATGTGGTTCCGAAGTGCGGTTTTGAATGTGGAGATGGTGATGGCATTGGTGATGGTGGCAGGGAGAGAGTTAAACCAGGTTGGGGCTCTATAGCTGAAGAACCTCTGGCATGGCTGGTTCTTGTTCTGGGGACCTTTAGAGTGGTCTTGTGGGAAGACCGTGTTGCAATGGTGGGAGGCTCTGGTGGATGGATGCGTTACCCGGGGAGAGCCAGTAGGGTTTTTGGTGAGAGACAGGTCTGGTATCGAGCCGTTCATCCAGGGTAAGCAGGTTAGCATCGACATATAGCTGACAGGTGTGTGTGAGCCTGGGGGCACCAGTAATCAATCTGCACGCTTTATTCAGGGTTGGGTGAATTTTGTTGAGTGCAGTGGTGTGGCAACACCGTGTACTAATGAACCATAGTCTACAAGGACAGAGCCGGACGATGTAACAGCTGGCAGGAGAGCTTGTTGGGGGAAGGCAGGTTTTATGGCAGAATAGGATGCCAAGCCGTGTGTTGGTGGCGGATGTTAGGGCGTCCGATGTGGTTGTGAAATGTGAGGGCTGAATCAAGGTAACCCCAAGGTATTTGTAGGAGCAGACTTGTTCCAGTGGTTGGTTGGTGCTTGGAAGGATATAGAGTGGGTGGTTGCTAGCTTTGTTTTGGGGTGTGAAAAGAGCATAGTTTTGGTTTTGTTAAGATTGATACGAGTCTCGCTCCTTAAACCAAGCCTCGGCACTGTTGAAAGACTGCTGTAGGAGTCCTGTGGGAGATGGGATTACGATTGGGTGGCAAAGGGACAGGCGTCGTCTGCATACAGCAGAATTTTGCCAGAGCATGCACTGGGCAGGGTGTTCAGATACAGCGAGAAGAGAAGGGGCCCAGGATGGAGCCTTGGGGACCCCAGAGAATGGGACAGATATGGAGAGTGTGCTATTAATCTTGACACACTGGGATCGAGTGTCAAGATAGCTAGCACACCATGCCAGGGCCAGCCGAGAGACCAGTGAGGCAGAGTGCATTCAGCAGCAGTGGATGGGAGACAGTGTCGAAAGCCTTTGAGGGGTCAATGAACACTGCACCAGCTAGGAGCTGGTATCCAAGGAGGAGTGTAGGAAGTTGGAGAATTCAATAAGGGCAGTGCTGGTACTGTGACCCTTACGGAAGCCATGTTGCTCTGGGCATAAGATGTTATACTTAGCCAGATAATCAGTGATTTGAATGGCCACCACTTTCTCCAGGGCTTTAGAGGGGGAGGAGGATGGAGATTGGCGGTAGTTGTTGGCCGCATGACCTGTCACCTCCTTTATGAATAGGTGTGATAATGGCTGTTTTCCAAGCTGTGGGGAATTGTCCCAGGCAGAGTGACTGGTTAATTAGGTCTGTGAGAGGTGCAAGGACTTCATCTAGCACCAGCCTGAGGATGCTGGGGTCCAGTGAGTCACTGCCGGGATTGTTGCCATTGAGAGCTTTGATTAGGATGGGTCTGGCTTCCTGGGTGGAAATCTTTCAGAGGAGGAAGCTGGGGTGCTGGAGGACAGGGAGTTTGGCTGGGGGAGGTCAAAGAAATTACTAGGGAGGACTGAGCTAAGGTCAGTGAAAGTGGTGTTGAACCAGTTAGCTATGGTGGCAGGCTCGGTGGAGGTTGTGCCATTTCTAGTGAGCTGGGATGGGGCAGGGAGCAAGCTTTACCATTGAGTTGTAATATTATCCCAGAAGGTCCGGGCTGAGCCCCAGGAGGAGTGAGGGAGGCCTGGTAATGGTCTGCCTTGGCTCCTGATGGCCCATGAGCATTTATTTCGGGCTGCATTGTATGCTTCTATCAGACAAGCGACCTGTTTCAGTGGCAGGTGCCAGAGGTTATCCGGTTTCTAAGTAATTGTAGGAGGCCGGGCTAACCCAGGAGTGCGTTCTGTTTTGGACGGGTTTGGTTAAGGGTGCAAAGAGATCACAGGCCATGTTGAGGTGTGAGTGAAAAAGGTGAGGGCAGTATCAATGTTGGTTGCCTGCTGAATGGGGACCAGTCTATCTGGGTGAGGAGTGCCTTGTTTCTTCAGCCCTCCAGGGCGGAGGCCTCTTCGGAGGGTGGTCTGGGCTTTGGGTTTGGGATTGGGGGCTACCCAGTGGAATAGGATAGGGGAGTGGTCACTCGGGGAGTCTGGGAGGACCTGGATGTTTTGGATTTTATGGGGTCGGATAGTTATAATAACATCCAGCAGGGTGCTGGTACCACTCTTAGGGTTAAGTCTCGTGGGCTGGGTGATGAGTTGTGTCAGATCTTGGGCGGCAAATGAGTCTCTGTTTTAAAACATATGCTGGGCTAGAAAAATTCTGGTACAAATATAGTTCTCTAAAACAATCCTCACTCTGGACTCCTTTCTATGTAATCCCTTTGACAAAACCTGCAATTTGGTTAGTCACTATAATGTTTCATAATGAAGGAGTCGGTGTCAGTGACATCTATCAATGGCTTCAGAACAGATGTGATAGTCTGAGTCCTCCTGAGGCTATCATTGATGCAGAAGGATTATGGACTTGGGGCTGGGGACTTGGGGAAGTTTCATAGAAGCATGCTAAGAGTGATATTCACCATATGTAAATTCTATTTTTGGCAACATAGATGTCAATATGTTCTACAGCAGATTCATTCCCCACCAAAAGTAGTAATAGCTCAAATTGAAGCAGCAATAAGCCAGGTTATGGAAGAAGATAGAAAAAGAACATCAGATGAGAGGTTTCGATTATTACGGAGAAATATGAATATGTTTGAATAAAAGTGTGTATAATCAGAATATTTAAGGAATATTGCAAAATAAAGTATATAAAACTGTGACAATATAACATGTTTTGGAAATGTATTTGTTAAGTCTTTTTTGTTAAACCACAAGAAGGAAAAGTGATATGTATTTTTCAGTTGATTTATTCATGACGTAATTTTTTTTTTAAATTCCTCCACTCTTTTCGAAAGGTGCCATGGGATCTTTAACATCCACCTGAACAGGTAGATGGGAGCTTGGTTTAACATCTCATCCAAAGGACAGCACCTCAGGAGTGCAGCACCCCCCTCATGCTGCATTACAGTGTTAGTATTGGGATTTAACCCAAGTGCCTGGTGTGAAGCTAGAACCCAGAGCCTTCTGATCTTCTAACCTCAGAGGCGAGTGTGCTACCTTCTGAGCCACTGACACTGCATAGCACTCTCACCTCTGAGGCCAGGAGATCAGAAGGCTGTGGGTTCAAACAACATGAAGTCTTGCTGTATTCAGACATAATGCAGTTAGCCCCAGCACTTGAACTGCCCTGGAGAGGAAAGAGTTAACTCTATGCAGAAGCATAGAACGTTGAGCTCGAGCTCAGTTTTCAAACCTCTGTCTGTGGTACTTCCCAGTGTAACTGTCAGATTCTTTACTCCGCCTAACAGTGAAGTCACTCCGGCGATTTCCTCTGCTCGGTTCGGTAAAAGTAAAGCGTTCGGTTTAAACTGCATATTTTTTGTTATTTTCAGATTTCCAGCCTCTGTCTATGGTACAGGTAGTGTGCAGATAGGTAGTGACTGTTTTTTATTTGGGTGAAAAAGTGGAAATTGTCTTTTTCTTCGGTTTCTTCCCGGTCGGTCCGGTTTGGAACCAACTTTGTTAAATTTAATTTCTCTTTTTTCTGGGATTAGTGTGGTGTTCCGCTACCGATCAGTTTCAAAAGAACCGGACTTTTTGCTGGTTCTTTAAAAGCCCGTGACACAGTTTGTAACCGATCGGTTGTTATATTACCTGGCTTGAAAGCTGCAATAGGGTAATTTATTAGGTTGACCATGTCTGAGAAACCCAAGAAGAAAACCAGTCCCACTGGGTTTCAACACTGTACTGAGTGTGGGGAGGCCTTTGCTAAGGCCGACTCCCACCTCATCTGTGTTTATTGTCTGGGGTTTGACCACCTCAAGTCAGACTGCCAAATCTGTAAAAACTTTCCTAAATCCACTCTAGATAAAAGACTGAGTAGGCTGAAGGAAAGGGAGGCCTAGAAGTCCATAGATCCAGATGGCCAGCCTGGTTCGGTTGCGGCCCAACCTGAGGAGGTGCCCACTGACCTAGGTGATACCTCCTCGGGCAAAAGGAGAGCCGATGCAGAGGAGTCGGTTCAATCAAAGAAAAAGTGCAAGTCTGCCGGTTCGGATCCTGCATCCCACTCCCCAACCGTGGACGAAATAGCCAAAGCGATTAGTATTGTCCAATCACTTAGAGGTATCGCCGGTTCGTCGGTCGGTTCAGTCAGATCTGTCTCCTCCGGATTATGACCCAGATGCTTATTATGAGGAATGGGAGGGAGACGAAGACTATCCCAGTAATGATGGCGATGATGATGATGATGAGGGGGGTCTGGATGTGCCCATTGAACCGGACATCTCTCCAGACAGGCCCTCAGGTGTCTCTCCTCCCAGGCTCTCTGAGTCCCCTTCACACTTTTTGTTCTACAAAAAGATGGCACAAACCCTGCAGCTTCCCTTGGTTGAAGCCGCAGAGGAAGATGAAGAGCCTGATTTTGTGGAAATGATGGACATCCCAGAGTCCAAAACGCTGCCTATCCCTCTTCATAAATCCTTGGGGAAACAGACACCCCAAATTTTACAGACCCCTAATTCAATACCTCCTGTGGATAAGAGAATGAACAGGAGGTATTCGTTATCAGGCTTAGCTGCGGAGTTCCTTTATAGTCATTGCAGCCATGTTGGGGTAATGCATGCTGCAGCCTGTGACAGGGCTAACATTCCTTTGGCTTCACACCCCCCGGATAAGGACTCTAAGAAAGTGGATGCCATGGCCAAAAAAACACTATTTGGCATCCTCTTTGGGACTCATGCAGACTACTTATATGGCCTACACAGCCAGGTATCAGAAATCCAGATGGGATATGGTTCTGGAACTGGCTAAACATGCCTCTCCTCAGCTAGCCAAGGAGCTGGAGATGGTGGCTGCTGATGCAACTTAGGCATCCAAAATGCAATTTCATGCTGCTGTGGACTCCAGTGATGTGGCATCTAGAGTCATGGCTACATCTGTGTCTCTATGAAGACATGCTTGGCTCAGATGTACTGGCCTTTCACAGGATACCCAGACTAAGGCCATAGATTTTCCTGTAGTAGGTAACTCTTTGTTTGGGGATCAGACAGAGGCTTACATGAAGAAAATGGATGAATACAGGACCACGTACAGGAGTGCACAGGCCAAGGAAAGGCAGGCCACTCCCCACAAGCAGCAGTCTAGGGGCAGTGGCAGGCCTTTCAAAGGTCTTTTTACCAAGCCCAGGCCTCCTCTTCCTTCCCACAGAGGGGGTTCTTCAGAGGGAGGGGTAGGAGGGGGATGAGCAGGGCTGCTCCCTCCTCCTCTCAGTCTAAGGCTCCTGCCAAGCAGAGACCCTGATGTGTCAGCCCTGGTCAACTCCTCATTTCCAGTAGGAGGCAGGCTGGCTTACTACTTCAGGCCTGAAGTCTGTGACCTCAGACAAGTGGGTCCTGGAAGTAGTAAGCCCGAGATAACCCTCAGCTTCAAAAATTTCCAAAAAGAGGGCCAAGTCTTTTCTACCTGCATCAGTCTCAGAAACCCTTGCCCTAGAGGCAGAGGTTTCCTCTCTTCTAGCTCTCAGAGCTATAGAGAAAGTTTCTACTCAGCACAAGGGAAAAGGACTGTACTCCAGGTGCTTCCATACCCACAAAGAAAACAGGGGAGTAGCGACCCATCCTAGACCTAAGGTATCTGAACAAACACATTTCAAAGCCCAAATTCAAAATGGTAACTCTGGGAATAATCCTTCCCTCTCTAAGTCCAGGGGATTGACTAGCATCTCTGGACATCAAGGATGCCTACTTCCATATTCCTACCAGGTGCTCCCACAGAAAATACCTCAGGTTCGAGTTGCCTTCAGGCCATTACCAATTCAGAGCCATGCCATTTGGCCTAACATCAGCTCCAAGGGTGTTCACAAAGTGCCTTGCAGTAGTGGTGGCTTACCTCAGAAGACAGGGTATCACCATCTTCCAGTATCTGGATGACTGGCTTTTAGTGGGTCAGTCACCTTTACAGGTCAAGTCAGCTCTTCAAACTACCCAGGACCTACTCAGCTCCCTGGGGTTTCTTTTCAGTCTTCCAAAGTCTGTACTCAAACCTGTTCAACTTCTCACCTTTATAGGCATAGAGTTGGACACTGTACAAGCAAAAGCCTTCCTTCTCCTGGCAAGGGTAAAGGCCCTAGTGGATCTAGCTTCCTCCTTTCAACCTCAGGTCTCCTGCGCAGCAAGACAGTTCCTCCAGCTCCTGGGCCACATGGCAGCTTCCACGGCAGTGGTGCAGGGAGCAAGGTTCCAGGTGAGGGACATTTAGTTTCATCTGCGGTCTTTTTGGTCTCAAAAGAAGGCTTCACTTACCAAACTGATTCCAGTGACTCAGACTCTGGTCCAAGCTCTCCAGTGGTGGCTGGACCAGGACAACCTCAGACAAGGGGTTCCATTTCTCCCTCAAGTTCCATCAGTAGTTCTAACTACAGATGCTTCTCTCCTATGGTGGGAGCCCACCTGGGAGCCTTGAAAGCTCAAGGGCTCTGGTCTCCACAGGAGTCTCTCCTTCATATCAATCTCCTGGAACTCAGGGCAGTTTTCCTAGCCCTGCAGAGCTTTTCAGATTCAGTCAAGGGCAAAGTGGTCCATGTCAGAATGGACAACACCACCACAATGTGGTACATCAACAAGCAGGGAGGCACTCGGTCCTCAGCCTTGTGCACAGAAGCCATGAAGCTGTGTCTCTGGCCTATTCTCTTCAGACTTCTCTGGTAGCAGTTCACCTTCCAGGGAAGGACAATGTACTAGCAGATGCTCTGAGCAGAATTTCACAGGGACATCATGAATGGTCCCTGGATCCTCACATTCTGAAGATCATCTTCTCCAGATGGGGCACTCCAGAGATAGATCTCTTTGCAGCACCAGACAATCATCAACTTCCTCTGTTTTGTTGCAGACCCCAGGATACTCTCTTTTTGGACTGGAATGACAGGTTTCTCTATGCCTTCCCTCCCTTCCCTCTGCTGTTCAGAGTTCTGATCAAGATCAGGAGTCAACCCTGCACAGTGATACTGGTAGCTCCAGATTGGGCCAGACAGCCTTGGTATCCTCTACTGCTGTCCTTGTCAGTGTCACATCCCCTGTCTCTGCCCAGGACATACAATCTCCTGTCCTCCTCCTCCCAGGGGCAGATCTGGTACTCCAATCTCCAGTCTCTCAATCTCAAGGCCTGGCTCTTGAAGAGTTATAATATGCAGCTCTACATCTTTCTCAGGGAGTTCTGGATATTCTGAAGGTCTCCAGGAAACCTTCCACTAGAAAAACCTACAACTCCAAATGGAAAAGGTTCAGGATTTGGTGCTCTCAGAAAGGCATCCTGCCTGATTCTGCAGACATTTCCAAAACCTTAGACTATCTAGTTCATCTCAATGGTTTAGGCCTTAGGCCTGCCACTCTGAAGGTTCATCTAGCAGCTGTCTCTGCATTCCTGTTAGCAGGGAAGGGCTCTTCCCTGGCATCTCATCCTGTTTTCACAAAGTTTTTCAAAGGGCTGGTTCACATTAACCCTTCCTTTAGGGAGCCCACTCCACCTTGGGATCTTAATGTCTGCATAGCTCTGCTAATGCAGCCACCCTTTGAACCTCTGGCTTCAGCCGAATTGAAGTACTTGACCTGTAAAACTGTGTTCCTGGTAGCTATTACTTCTGCCAGGCGGATTAGTGAGTTACAGGCTCTGTCAGTGGAACCTGACTTTATCTCCTTCCATAAGGACAAAGTGGTCCTAAGAACCAATAGGAGGTTCTTGCCCAAAATGGTATCAGATTTTCATCTGAACCAGTCTATATCTCTCCCTGTGTTTTTCACTGACCATTCTTCTTCAGGTGAAAGAAGGTTACACAGTCTGGACATTAAGAGGGCCCTTAGTTACTATATTGAGCATACTAAGGCACATAGAAATGACTGTCTTCAATTGTTTCTCACTTATGGTGAAGTGGGGAAAGGTAAGCCTGCCACTAAGAGAACTATTGCCAGGTGGATTGTTTCTTGTATACAATTTTGTTATGACAAGTTGGGTAGGATGCCCCCTTCAGGCCTGAGGGCTCACTCGACTAGGGGTACCGCTGCTTCTCTAGCTGCAGCCAGAGATATACCTTTGTTAGAGATCTGTAAAGCAGCCACCTGGAAAACAGTACATACCTTCACCAAACATTACTCCCTGGACATCCAGGCTGGGAGTGATGCTAGGTTTGGTACAGCAGTACTACAGAACCTCTTCCCAAAGTAGGTTCTGCATTCCCTCCTCCACAGGGAACTGCTTGGTAGTCTGCATTATGTCTAAATACAGCAAGACTTCATGTTGTTTGAAGAAAAACTTACTCACCATAGTAATGTTGTTTCTTCTAATGGAGTCATGCTGTATTCAGACCTCCCCCCTGCCTCCCCTCTCAGAACCTGGTTTTGGGAATTGGGCTGGCAGGTACAGTGTTGCACCTTAGGGGTTTACCTTGTACCCCCCCCTCTTGGGTGGGGTAGATGTTATTATTTTTTCTGATGTTTCACTTAAATATTGTCACTACCTTTCATTCTTGGGTTCTTGACTTGAGTCTTTTGGGGCCCAAAAAGAAATCTTTTGCCCTTTGGCTATATTTTGAACAATTTCTGTACTATAGTATATTAGTTAGTTAGCTCGCAAGAATCTGACGGTTACACTGGGAAGTACCACAGACAGAGGTTTGAAAACCGAGCTCAAGCTCAACGTTCTATGCTTCTGCATAAAGTTAACTCTTTTCTCTCCGGGACAGTTCAAGTGCTGGGGCTAACTGCATTATGTCTGAATACGGCAAGACTCCATTAGAAGAAACAATATTACTATGGTGAGTAATTTTTTCTTCTATCCCCATACCAGGCACTTGGGTTATGCTGAATGCATTTCAAAGAAATCAGGTGGGTATAAAGAATGGACCAAGGAGACCCTGGCCCACATTACTTGCTGTGCCCTTGTGGACAGTGGTTAATTTACTAGTGTAGTGCAGCACTGTCTGTGTGACTAAACTTGCCTATACGATATACAAACAGCATAGAAATCATCCGTCTGATCAATCGAGTCCAACCAGAGTAAGAACTACATCTGACTATATTCAAGTAAGCAAGCTGAAAATTATAAAATATAATGTTGTTGTTGCTTTGACCATCAGTCAGCAGTGAACAGCATGGCTGTATGGTTTAAAACTTAAAAGTTTATTTTCTGTTTCGGTTGAACTTATACATTGTGCTATTTCTTGTGAGCAGTTAAACAGGCTGGGCACTGTTATCTGATTTGCATATAAGCTGGTGTAAAAAATACTTTACATTTTTTTTGTGAATGGTTTCTGTGGGACAGGCTTTATATGCACTGCAGACCTGACTTTGTGTTGCTTGTATATCCATGGCACTCCCATTTTCTTTACCTTAGGGTTATGTCTGCCTGATAGGCCTCCAGATGCACATGCGACCTGAGGATTTTGTTTCAATCCCCTCACCAAGTCTCCTGTGTGTCCCTTCTCTCATCAGTTTTTTTTATGTGCATCTAGTAGGCTGCAGCACTCTGCCAAGCTCCTGTGCAACACAACAAATAAGGTAATGAATCTGGTTTATGGTTATGTGTATTTAATAAGGATTACACAGACAGTATTTATAGTAATATAGAAAGGTAGATATTCATTCTAAATGAGGCATAATTAAGTTAAATTACCTCAGTGGCTTCCTAACCATGAAGCCATCTGAGGGGATAGCCACACATTGGTCTTCGGTACAGCCTGCTTCAAATTACAGCTTGTGTCCTAGCTAGTTACAGTGCTTAGTATCTCAGGGATATGTGGCTCTAAATCAATGTGTGGCTTGGAGGAACTCCTCCCTCATGAGTGAGGAGATCCTAGGATTGTGCTTGCACCTACTGATCCAGCAGCTGCTGGCAATGGGCACAACAAGCGTTGCTAAAAAATTCTGACTTGGCTTCTCCTTGACTTGTCTATGCCTCTTCTCCCCTCTAGCAGTGGAGAATTGGTCCAGTGCCCTTCCAAGTAGCCTTTTCCCTTACCCCTTCCCAGTGATAGGAAACTAGGCTACTAGCTACCTCCTTTACCTCTTTATGGTGTGGAGAATACAGCCCATCATAAATTTCTAGCCACATACCAGTTCTAACATCTTGTGCAGCTTGCACTTGGGGTTCCGATTAGAGGCCCCTCAGTGTGGTCCTTCAGGTGTTCCACCACCACCCGTTATTCCTACAGTTAGGGGATGGAAGACATGAGATGTAAAAATGATGCCATGTGATTTTTCCACCCTCCGTCTCCATTGCCAGGCCAGCAGACATCCAGGCATGCAGCAATGCTTGTCCTTGCATGCGCTCTTCCCCACTCATTCTCGGTCTGAGGACAAGTGCGCGCATGCGCAGTAATGTTGCGCATGTGCATTGAGCGGCCGCCCGCCATCTTTTTCGGGTAAGCTGAAGGGCGGCCACCATATTAATCATTTGCCATACAGTACTGTTAATGGGAGTTCCGATCGCTGTATTAGAGGGAGGGCCCATCAAGTCTTGCCTTAAAGGGGCAATTATAATTACATTCAGAACTTGGGAACGCAATTTAGTAGAAACCATATGAAGGAGGCACTCTATAGTGCAACTAATTAAATTATGCAGCCACCTTCTTAAAGGGGCAATGCCCAGTGGATCACCACTGCATTGAAATAGATCACTCTGATATAACCCTTCTTAAAGAGGGCAACGTATCTGGCAGTCACCTTATTGAATTTGTTAAGAAAACAAGAATTATATATATGAGGCACAGTTTAAGCAACTTCCTTTCATCTTTTGCAGATGTCAAAGACAAAGGAATGCCAGTCCTGTGGCACCCCCATGCCACCACAACAGAAAGGCATAAATTGCCCCTCCTGCAGAATTGAATCCTCAGAGCAAGAGATGGAAATGCAGGACTCTGCCAGGACCTCATGTTCCCAGCCCAGGCAGGAGTGGCAGATGGATCCTGCCACTGTGGCACTCCAGAAAGCGACAGCAGCCATGATGGAGAGTCAATAGAGTTTTATGTTGAAAGTTTTGGAAAGAATGGAGACCATGGCAAAACCCAGGGTGACCCCGGCCACTCATCCAAAAGCCGCTTCATCTCAAGACAAGGGCCACACTTCACATGTCATTCAAGTGACAGCCTCACACTACTTGGTACTGAGGATAATGAGGGCTCACATGATGAGATGCCACACAATGAGGGAGAGGAGTCTGAGGACCCTCAGGATAGTGATCAAGAATCAGACAATGAATCCCACAAAGAGCCCGTGCCAAAGGCACAAGAAATGTACTTCATCACCTCAAAGTTATTTCCATCAGACAATATTACAAACCTGGTACAATGGGTAAGAACCACCCTGGGGTTCAAACAAAATGAAAGGTGTCTGGAAAGCAAACTGGACCCTATGCTTCAAATGTCTCCTAAAGAGGAAAACTTCTTCCCAATCTGCCCAGCCCTGGATATACTGATAGCGAAGGAATGGGAGGCTACAGACCCAGCCAGAATCCCCAAAAAACACTCCATGGATAGATTGTACCCAATGCAGGAGGACAGGCAGAAGACATGGTTCACAGCCCCAAAAATAGACCCTAAAATAGCAGAGCTTAACAAGAGGACAGTATTACCCACAGAGGGTACGGCAGCTTTGAAGGATCTGGTGGACAAAAAGCTGGAAGACATGCTCAAGAAAGTCTTCCAGATGTCAGGTCAGGCAATCAGAGCAGCCACTACAGCAGTCTATGCTGCCAGAGCCCAAATCAAATGGCTGGAAGAAATCAGCAAGTGCCTCCCACCCAAATCTCAGGATGCAGAGTTGCTCAATTATACCCTACAAATGGCCAAATACCTCGGAGACATTTCTATCGACATGCTGAAGATGAACTCCAGATCAGCAGCAGTAATGAACAGGGCAAGACATTCTTTATGGCTGAAGCTATGGGACGCTGACAATGAGTCGAATACCAGGCTGCAAAAGCTCCCCTTCAAGGGGGACCGAGTCTTTTGCAAGAGACTCCAAGAGTTCCTCAGGAGGAGAGGCCAGAACAAGGACAGTGAGGGTGATAAAAAGGCTAGCTACCTCCCATCACACAGAGGTAGATCCCAAGGTTTCCAACCCCAGCAGGAAAGGAGATTTAACAATAATTCTTTTCAAGATAGGAAGGGTGCAAATTAGGGCAGATTCAGTCCTCATAACAAGGGTTCGTCAAACTACAGGGGGTAGAGGTGGACTACCAAGAAACAGGTTCACAGGTCGGGGGGAAAGAACAATAGAAAAACAAATCCATGACTACCCTCCACAGGCAGAGAGCCACCCAACACCACCCACTTAATTCATCCCAATCAAGCAGGACATCCCATTAGGAGGGAGTCTTCAGTTATTCACCAGCATGTGGGAAAAATCAACACTGGACAAATGGGTGCAGGAGGTGATAGCACAAGGGTACACCACAGAATTCAAGGAGGTACCAACAAGGGAAAGGCCAATAAGATCTCCAGTGTCCAAAAAGAAATATCCGCTGAAGAAAGTCCCAGAGGTTCTGAACAACCTGTTGAAAACAAAGGCAATACAACCGGTGCTGGAGAAAGAATATGGAAGGGGCATTTACTCAATCTTCTTTCTGGTACCAAAGAAGATGTGGGACCTCAGGCCAGTGCTGGACCTGAAGTTCATCAACAGATTCATCAAAACCAAAAGGTTCAAAATAGAGTATAATAAGATCAACAATACGCTCCATAAGACAAGGGGATTTCCTTTCCTCAGTAGACTTAAAGGATGCCCACCTCCATATTCATATACATCTGGCTTACAGAAGGTTTCTGAGGTTCCACATCCTAGGTCAGCAATTTCAGTACAGGATATTGCCATTTGATCTAGCATCAGCCCTGAGAATGTCAGCACTGCATAGCATGGCTGTATGGTTTCAAACTTGAAAGTTTATTTTTTGTTTCAGTTGAACTTGTACATTGTGATATTTCTTGTGAGCAGTTAGGCAGGCTGGGCACTGTTATCTGATCTGCATATAGGCTGGTGTAAAAAATACAGTACATTTTTGTGAATGGTTTCTATAGGACAGGCTTTGTATGCACTGCAGGCCAGACAGTTGTAGCGTGCAAGCAAGTTATACATACAGTATATCTGTTTTTCATTTTCCCCTTAATGCAACCTTGCCCCAACCCCCAATTCTCAATAGAACTGGTAACATTTCAATCTATATAGAACCGTACAATGTTTAGCTTTTTATCAGTTTGTCATGAAATGTTAATTATGGAAGATACTCTTGATATATTTTTGGTATGCTGCTTTATAAATTTCAGCAGTTGTTAAAAGTTCTAGCAGACAGGAAAACAAACAGTAGAGCCTGAAACTGTTGTTACCTTCTAACTTCTTTAGGGACATAATTAATATTTAAGGAGGTTGCTAGCTGCCAATATTGCTGTTAGGCATTTGTAGTCTAAAGTATGGATAATTCATCAGACGTGCAAATAAAAGGTTTTATTGCATTTTTTTGGCACAATTATATACATACTGTGCTGAAAGCATTTCCTGTTTTACTGTAAGAAGCATATGCAAACAATAAACATCATCTACAGTATGATAAATATGTATAGTAAAATGATAACCTCCAGGAAGAGATGTTTAAAAAAATGCTGGTGGTAGCCATATTTATTGATGTGAATAATCAATTTCACAACTAGCAATAAAAGTTGTTTTAAAAATCTCTGAGTTACTGAGAAATACACTGATGATGAAGAACACAAGGATGTCAGAAATGCGCTAGAGTTTTAAACACTGATGGGATGGTTGATAGGGTGGAGGACAGTGCCATACAAAGCCATTGTTATTTGTTCTTCATGTTTTAGTCAAGTTTTGTAACATGTACAGGGCATTTTTTGAAAACAGGGATATCTCTAAATGTATGCACCTGGATAAAAATAAACCTTTCATCATCATCATCATCATCCCCTCATAATTGATTGACATTCTTCAGCTATCAAAAGCTATTACTTTGCTGTGCTGAAATATAACAGGAGTTTAAATTAACGAACAGTCTAATGCCCAATGTTTTTAAATGACACATTGATACAATACTGGTATTTGTGGCAGATTTACTATTAGTTACCATTTAAATAATAAGTGGTGGGAGTGTGTGGTGTTTTGTGGTTGTGCGTGTGTGCGTACATGCGTGTGTGAGTCTAAGAGAGTTACTCCAAGGACCCCACATTCCTACATACCATATGCATGGTTTTCCTGCTACTTTAAAGAATCTGTTTCTCATACAGGCTGTTGTCCTTTATTATCTTCCAGAAGACTTCAGAGAAATCCAGCTGCTGAATCTGGATTGCAGTCAGGATGTGTGTGACATTGTGTGTTGTTGCTTAAACAGTACAGAAGACACAAATCTGACTAAATGTAATCTTATAGAAAATCTGTCTGCTGTTTGAATGCATGAATGTTTTCCTCTGTCATCCTTTTAAAGAGCTCATGACATCACATGAGAACATTGGAAAAAATACAAGTACACACATACATTGTTTTGCCATTTATTGACACAGAATAGCCAGGCTTGACGCTTTGCAGAGTAGTCTTGCTTTTCCCTTTTTTTGCAGATGAGCAGAGTAAAGCAAGGGGAAATTGAGTAGTAATTGACTTGCTCAGCCTCATGCAACCATTAAGTTGCTGGACTATGGGATTTGAACCTGGATCTCCAGCTACCAAACCTATTGCACATATACTCATAGTTTTGTTTTACTTTAACAGTTCTTACTTCATATGGAGCTATTGGAGGTAATGGGTCAGCTGAGGTCTTCCAAGCAGTCTGGATAATCAAGATTGTACTGTTTTCAATATTAAATATTAGCATATGCTGTAGATGTACTCTTAACATTATTACTGGCATCATAAATGTGCATTTATTGTACAGTATTTCTGTGTATCAACAACTGGTACGGAAAAAGTGCCCTTTATACTGTAACACGTGCCCTTCCAACCTTTAGCATCCCCAGCTTTTACAATCTTCTGGCACCCCTGCTTCACGCAAATATGTGTGTGAGTGAGACGGAGATCCTTTGTTTTGTAATGGGCAACTGCCTATGGCAGCTTCAAAGGCATTTGTTCTGGCTTACTGGGAGAGGTGAGAGGGAGCCTTATATGCAACAACTTGTTGAAAATAAGTCTCCCTCTTTCCTCTCTCACCATTATATCAGAACAAGTGCCTGTGAAACATTGGAAAACAAATGAGCTCTGTCTTACTCACGTACATTTGAAGTGCCAGCTCTTAATTTATTTTTTTAGTTGTTTAACCAGGAGTAGCACACTAAGCTGAAAGCTTTTTTACAGGAGCGACCTGGGAGCACAGGGAAGTTAAGTGACTTGCTCAGGGTCACACAGTATGCAAGTGGAAGCTATGGGATTCAAACCCAGGTCTGGCCTGCTGGATGGCACCAGATTTACAGCTCAGAGCCTTAAACCACTGCGCTATACTGCCTCCCGATTTGGCGCTGCTCAGCGGTAGCACCGAACAAGTACAAAAAAATGGTGTAACTGTTGTTGTCCATTGCCATGATCATTAAAAGACATTGGATTGTGTCCTGTTGGCTTTTTTAACTTTTTAATCAAAATTGGCAATCACCATACTTAATAATCCTCAGCATTCTATCATAGGCAAAAGAGCATTAGAAGGTATGTGCTGGTACAAACATCACATGCTCATTTGTGCATTCCATCAGTAAGCACCAGTTTAAGCATGCACAGTAAAGAGCAGTGTAGAGTGTGAACCTTTTCACTGTGATTGTTATTGGTTTAATTTTGATTTACAACTGATGCTGTCCAACAGAGAGAGAGAGAGAGAGAGAGAGATTTTTAAAAACACTTCATTCCAATTAGCCCAGCAAGCATGTACGTTTTACCTTATTTATTTGCAAGTTTCACAAATGGTCCGTCAAAGAGACTTAGAATTTCCAACAGTGGTGGTAACAACTGTTGGAAATTCTAAGTTTCTTTGGTGGATCATTTGTGTGGATTGTTTGTTAAACTTCGAAATACGTAAGGTACAAAAACATATTGGACTTGTGGTGCCTATTTATTGTTTTCCCATTGTATGCGAAGCTAATGACAGAGCAGCTATTGCAGGAACCCCCACTGCTAACATCTCTGTGTTTTCTGATACATTGATACTGGTATAAATACATAACAACACAATTTAATGCCATGCTTTGGTCTCCTTACACTCAGTGTCGGGGTTCCCAACCTCTAATTGTTCATGCCATTATGAGTTACACATGCCATTTTCCAATGTCATTGTGGTTCTGTTTTTACCCTTTATTATACTGTAGTCATCCAGGATAACATAACTGCATTAAATAAGATACTGCATCTCAGCTGACCAATCCTCTGATTACTAAATTAAAAAAAAATGTTTGACATTAGCACCCAGCTGAAACGAAGATACTGCATCTCAGCTGAACTTCACTGGGTAAATGCACCTCTCTGCCTATAATAATCTGTTCTTCTCTGCTGTGGGTGGCAGTTCCCAACAATATGTGAGTCTTGCATGGACTACATCAGATTTTCTGAACCACTCCGGTTTTTCTTTATTCAGAAATTTAACTTTGTTTGGATGAAACACCTTCCTAACTTTTCAGTGGGGTCATGATTGTTCCCATTCTGCAGTACATTTGTCCAGAAGACATGCAACATCTCATTGTCTGTGGCATTATGATTTACACATGCCTATTTTCAATTTAGATTTAGTGCAACTGTTTCTGTGGCCAAATAAGTTTTCACTTCTCTGGGAGCTGGTCATTGTATCAGGACATACTGTAGCAGCCTATAAGTGCAATTTTTAAATGTGCAAATGTTAGTGAAGGATATGGTCTGATGAAGGGGTCCACCTGCAATGTTAGTGTCTGTTTGTCCTTCACTAACATGACTGCCACTGGTTTTGAGCTAAATGTCACCAATGCTTTTATCATTTTGATTATTACATGGAATTACACATTTTAAAGTTGCACTTATAGGCTGCTATGTGATAAGATGAATGACCAGCTCCCGGATAAGTGAAACTTTTATTTGGTCACAAAAAAATAGTTGGTCATGCATTTTTCTGCACTGAATCTACCTGCTGCATATATATATATATATATATATATATATATATATATATTTATCAAAAAACAGAGACCAAAACAGGCTTAAAATCAGAAAAGAAGTATATTTTGAAAGGAAAAGTTCCCCCTTGGGAGATTGCAAAATATTATGGCAAGTGCAGGTGAAACCCGCTTGTCCTAGCACTTGAACAGAGGGACAGCTTGGGAGCAGGTTCTCCCCAACCCCCCATTCTGGGTGAAGTGAACCGGAGATAGTTATGTCCCAAGCAAACACGCCTACCTGAGATTGAGGTCTCCAGCATGATCAGTATGTGAATACAATGAGGCACCTCTCCCAATGATACAATTAATAAAAACCTGAAATTCAAGACTCTTGTGCTCACGCCCCTGGGAGTTGCAAAATGTCCTCCCTCTGGGCATTATGTATGCTAAAGGGTATGTTCGTTTGACCATAGGTGCCCCCAAACTCTTTAAAGAACAGCTTCAAATATATGAGGGGTGCATTGAAGTTAAAATGCTTTCATATTTAACAGGCAATTGCCCCAGTCACTGATCATTAAACCTGACAGTTGGAAAGAACATGAATTATGTATGGTCCATAGCTCAATATTTATGCTTCATACTGCAGTTTAATGTAAGTTGTGCTTGGATACAGAGGCCAACAGAAGTAGGACAATGCTGTCACAGTACTGGTTGTAGGAATTGATAAGTGCTTAGGTACTACCATAGATTTGAGTAAGTCAATGGTTACAGTATCTGTAAACTGGATAGTATAGGCATGGTGCTTAACTATTTAAGCTGGTGAGTAAGTTGATAAGACCTGATGTTTTGGCTTTACTCTGTATCTCACGGTTGGAAGGCTGCTTAGTCGAGTAGGAAGATATCCCCCCAAAAATTAATAAGTATCAAACGATTATTGAATGATTATCTCATCCAGCTCTGGAGAGTGTGGCCAGTAGCATGCAGGAGAGGAAACCTCTGAGGACCCATGGCTAATAACCTGCCCATCCTTCTGGGCATGCTAAAGGAGAGTAATCCTAATTAAAGATATAGGTTGTCAGCTAATCCGAAGTCCAATAATTGTGAATCCGGAATCCAATGAAGCAGAGAGGCTGGAATTGGAGCCCTGATGATGAGAGTCCATCGAGAGATGGCAGCACATCCTTCTAGCGAAGTCAGAGGCCACTAGACATCTAAGTGCAGGTAAGAATCTGTTACGGATACTGTAGGTTCGAATCCACAGGCGAGCATTAGTAAACTGAAGGGGTCGAGTTTTACCGGTCAAGCAATCCAGCAGGTGGAGAATTCTTTCCGAGGAGGACTTAAGCTTGAACGAATGACTCTGTGGTCCAGCATAAGAGGATTTGAGATTATGGATTCAGTGGCAGCTATAGGTAAGGTCCTTGGTGCAGTAAAGAAGCTAGATGCCAGCTATAAACAGGAGCAAGCTGTTGAAACTTCAGGTTCTAAGCAGGGCAAGCAGACAGAAGTAGATATTGCAATAGAACTCGATATGAGTAGATGGAGAGCTGAAAAACCTCCAGGCCCAAGGGGCGAAGCAGGTTGTAGAATAGGTGAGATAGTCTTTGCTGAACCTCTAGGCCCTGACAGGGTGAAGCAGGTTAATATGAGCAGATAGTGTACATAAGTGGACCTGTACATAGGTCGGCAGTAGTAGTAAATCAGACTTGCATGAAGCAGATGTAGTAGCAGAGGTGTATTATGGAATAATCAAACCCCAGGCTCTGATATGGAGGTGGTGATGGAGATGTAAAACGAATCCTAATGATTAAAAGGAGTTGTATTGAGTAGATTATGTAGGTACTCAGCGGAGAGCATTGAGAATGTAAATAAGCATGTACAATGAAGAGCTTCTCATTGCTGAGCTATATAGCTCAATAGAGCGATGCATATATACACTGTTAGGGAAGCCAGGATGGTATAATGATTAAGAGCTGAGGGCCCGTGAGCTGAGTAAGCATGGCGTGTTGAGATTATAATGAGCAGTGAGTGCTGAGACTTGCAAGGCTGAATGCAGAAATCGAGTGCTGAAGAATCCCAGAGGCTGAAGCAAAGGGATAGCAGCAGGCATGAAGTGATGGTTTGCATAAGCAACGATTATATGCGAGTGCAGGCAGAAGCATCCAAAGATTGATGGCAAATGATCACTCTAAGCCAGATGTATGTCCAAGTGGAACAAGCAGTTCCTCGAAGGCTATGAGGAAAAGCTGCAGGAAGGTGTAGAGTATGCGAACTTCCAGTCTACGATGTTGGGCGAGGCAGGTGTTGCGTAGTAATAGTGGAACCTCCATGGCCCCATATAGGGCAAAGCATGTATAGGAAGTCCTGATGATCAAGAAGGCAGAATGCAGAAGGAGACGAAGGTGGGTGAGTTGGTAACATAAACCACAGTTAATAATATATGGCACTGAAATAGGTTAGGTTCAAGGTTTGAGCCATTATGAAAGCATAATGGAATAGAGCTCAGCTAAGAATCCAGGCAGGTAATAGGAGTGGTAGTAGACCCAAATGATTTGAAGCATCCTGTTAGGTAGCATCCAAGGAAGTAAATGGGAGCTAGGCGCATACAAAGTATAAGCTGTGTGGCTGGACCACACGTAGCTTAGCCAGTAAAACGAGTAAAGCGGCAGCTAGACGCCATGAAGGCAAGCATGTGTGGCTGGACCACATGTAGGTCACCCGGTAAGTGTGAGAGAGTGACAGCTAAACCCCAAGAAGGCTAGCATGCATGGCTGGACTACACGTAGGGCAGCCGGAAAATGAGGTAGTAGCAATAAATCCAAACAAGCAAAGTTACGTGGTAAGCATCCAGGGACATTGATGTAAAATCCTATGACATAATCTGATAGTAAATCCACAATGGGCACATATGGGTCCTGAATGGATAGTGAGGTACGAACAGGCAAAGTGAGAGCTGCTGTATCCAAAACTCAGTTGGGATGAGAGAAGGCAAGACTTCCTGGAGTGTGTCCAGTCTTGATAGATAAACTTGGACGACGGTTCACAGGAAGGATCTGGAGCAAGACATGAAGCGCAATGAAGGGTGCATGACTGAAATGCATGGCAGGAGTCCAGAGAGTGAAAACAAAGAAATAGCCAGGCCTGTTCGTGGATAGGACAAGCAGCTAGACCACATGTAGGTCAGCCAAAGGAAGAAGTTGAGAGTGATTGCTAGGCCCCATGTAGACTAACATGACTGCAAACCCTCAAGTAGGGCAGATTTAGGAGAGTAATATGAGTGCCCAGTACGAGAAACAAAGAAGAGCAACATCAAGTCAATGATTTAAGTAAGTTGATCTCGAAAACTGTAATCCGAGGCAAATGCCAGAGCACAATAACGTAGAAACTAATCTTGCTTGCAGTCCGATGTGGAGAAATCCTGGATTAGCTGGCAGTATGCAACAGACAGAACGATAGGACTTATCTCAGGTCATTTGCATGGGTAACATAGATTAGAAAGTGCAGAGAGGGTAGGTACATGTGAAATAAAGACTATGTAGCACTTGAAGTGCTGGTATTAGTTAGAAGGTTAACAGGGATAAAGGTGTACATACCTCTTAACAGTCCCTGTTTCTCAGGGCATCCCTGAGTTTGCCTTAGGATAGCCTGTCCCTCCTAAAATTGTGTTTCAATGGCCAAACAGGGGGGCTTGTAAGAACAAATAATAGATTAAATGCACAGACTTGTTTCCTTAGACAATGCAGTTTACAATAAGCCCCTTATTCTACCAGCTTCCTGAGTGAAGAGCATCAATGTTTTGAAGATGTGTCCCTGATTTTGGTCCTTTGTCCCTGATGTAGTATTAAGCTTTAGTCTCTAATTATGAGGCAGGGGTTGAGAGATATTAAGGTGTACCATATGCCAATTAAAGTCAGTGGGGAAAAATGCAAGCCAACGGCTATACCTCAATCAATCAATCAATCAATCAATCAAAGTCTTTATTTAAGCAGGTGGTCACCGTTGAGCAGGCTCATTTTCAAGGTGGACCTGGGTTTGTTAACAAGGAACAAGGGACTATATACATGGGATGCAACACACAAGAAAATAATAATAATAAAAATAAAGTGAGATACAATAATACAGTGTATATGCAAAATATCAGCAGGTAGCATTGACAGTGGTATATGTTTGGAACAGAAGATACAGCTAGTTTTGGGTAGGACACAATTTTTCATATAAGTAAAGAAATATACATATCAGATGCACCGAACATAAATAAAATCTAATATAAAAAGATATATAGTGATACGGTATGGAGAATTTAGAGCTGGAACCAGGGTCAAAGGAATGTGGAAGGGACAGATATGGGGGGCAGAAAAAGGGGAGAGGGAAGAGTCGATTACAGATGTGATCAGTCTTTTAACAGTAGTAATTAGAGTGTGCTTGGACTTATAGGAGTCACTATTTAGGGTAGACAGGCACAGGACCCCTAATTATGATGTAGATATAGAGATTTAAAAGCTGCTACACTGATAGGGTGAGTTAATTTCAAAGTTTGTTGCAGCTTGTTCCACAGTTGAGGGAGCACAAAGCTGATGGCTGCTCTGCCAATGTGAGATTTTGCTTTGTAAACAGAAAGGTAGCTATATGAGGTGCTTCTCAGAGCATGCTTCCCCAGAGTGCAAAAAAGTAAACAGACAGAGATATACTGGGGCAGTTTATTTGAGATAGCTTTGTATGTCCAAACTGCAACATTTTTTTGCCATCTGTAAGCAAGGGATGACCATCCCACTGCCGTGTATAATGCACAGTGGTGGTTTGAGTAAGGAAGACCCGTGATAAATCTTATGGCTCTGTGATGAAGTGTATTGAGTTTAGCTAGGGTTCCTGCAGGTCCCTGACTATATAGAAAATCTGCGTAATCCAATAGGGAAAGAAAGGTATAGTTTGAACCAGTTTCAATTTGGCGTCTCTTGTGAGAAGATTATTAATCCTAAAGAACAGACCAAGTCTTTGTCTAAGTTTCTTTGCCAGTTCTTCTAAGTGATCTGTGAAAGTAAGTTTATGGTCTACCCAGACCCTCAGGTACTTGAACTTTGGTACGTAGTCCAACCGCTCACCTAGAATGGTAGTGATCTGCAGGAGTGTCCCAGCAACTGCAAGATTTATTGTATTGTGAAGGGACGAGAGGAACATTGCTTTGTTTTTTTTGCATTTAAGAGCAGTTTCTGGGTTATAAACTGATGTTGCAGCAGATTAAATTCATTTTGAAGGGCTTTACAGGCCACAATAGGGGTGGGGCTAATAGCATAGAGTACCGTATCATCCACGAATAGATGTATTTGTGCTTCTTTGATGGGGGCATCTACATTGTTAATATAAATGGTGAAGAGCAAGGGATCAAGAATACGAAAGTAGTAACCTGGAAGGTTGTCAGGCATAGTCGGGTAGTAAAGACTACCAAAGGGAAAGCACAGTTAACACAGAGATCTTTACATACTTTATAAAGGGGCTGCTCTCTGTAGAATTGGTGTAGTCACTCAGTGCTATCCTGGTGGTTATCTGCCAGCTCTATGATGACAGCGGCTCCTAGTGTCTGCAGGGAAATGAACCCGGTAGTTCCAGCTGAAGTAAAAGTGTTTCCGTGTAGTCAGCTCTCCCTTGAAGAATTTGCCATGCACACATAACAGAGTGCGAGTCAGGAATGAGCTCCACAGTAGCAGTATGGGGACCAGTTGTTGAGGACCAGAATGCAGCCTGGAAAAGTGGTGGTTGACTGCATCATAGGGAAGAGTGGTGACAAACAGAGGTCTGAGCTCCGAAGTAAGTGCTGCAGCACAAACAGAAAGGCATGGAACAAGGGCAGCATGGCAATGGCTGCTCAAGCGCAGAAGCTACAGGGGAAGTAGTAGGCAGAGAGGCAGCCAGGTATAGGCAGCATAGAGGTAGCAGAGAGGGAAGGATCCCCTCCCCCCCAAAAAAGAAAACAAACAGCAAGGGAGGAGCGTGGAAGGAGGGGAAAAAGCAAACGAACAGGAAAATGAACAACGGCGGCATGGGGGGGGAGCAGAACAAAAGGGAGGAACAAGCAGCCGAGGACCGACGGTGCCACTAGCGAGTACAACTCACTCTAAGCAGAGCACCTGTAGTGAGTTAGTTTAAGTAGTGTGTGGGGGAGGAGCTCTTCCCCCACATAACTACAGGCAAGCCTTTAAATTATGGAACCGAACTCCCATTTCTATTTTGAGTATGAAGATTTAGTAGCGAGCGACCATACGGAAAGGAAATTTATTAGCATCTAAAGATGCATAATATGATTAGAAAATATCAGATCTCTACTATAGTATAAGAAGCAATATATAGAAATTAAATATAATCTGGCAAGAGATGATATCAGAGAACTGGAAAGACATTGTGGAGTAACATCGGGCTACTTGCACTACAAGTATTGTAATTCACAGCTGCATTTTAATTATTGTTCTAACATCATATCCATTCTGGTAACATATAGTCAATGGGAAATTGTATCCCACCTTTGCTAACAGCTGCAGGAAATACTCCATAGACTGCACATATGCCTGTTCTGTATCAGTTTGTACTGTTATACAACGGTTTATTATGATTTTTAAAAAAATGTTTTTATTTGTTTGTGCCCTTGTTCCATTCTTCTCCTTACTTTATTAAGACTTGGTGGGTACAAGTGACTATAGTTGGTAGTGATCTGTGCTCAATGGGAGGTCAGTTTAATAGCTCAGGGTCACACACGTGCAAAAGAAAAAAAAAATACAAAATATAAAGCAGAGCGAGCTTTGAGCCTCAGTTGTTTGCAATCCTGATAATCTGAAACCTGTTCTGATCTATTGTTAGTTTGCTCCTATTAGCAACTGATGTCCACCCAATCTCACTCCAGCACAGCTGATTCAGAGCTATGGCAGCAGAAGTGATTACAATTTGCATCTCTCTCATTCCTACTCTCATCCCTCTGCTGCCAGTTTAGCTCTAATGCCACATGGTGCAGTCAGTTACATACCATCCTCTCCATGATCTTTGCTATCTGTTTCATTGTTAAGTCACACCTTTCCTGAAACCCCCGTTCATCATCTCTCACATCAGCAGCCCATTTTGACCTAAAGTCTGGCCGGGGGGATGCAGCACTGCAATTAGTCTGTAAAAGTTGGTGTGTCTTTACACCTGCAGATTTCAATCCTGCTAACTTCAGATTGGGTGCGCCGCTAGGCTAAGCAAGAGAGAGAGGGGAATATGTGAGTTGTAAATTCCATTGCCTTGTATAAGGTCACATGATGGCAGCTAGCTGTGTTTTTTGACTGGATTAACATACTCTCGATTACACAATTATCTGACCAATTCAAGAGAGCAAGCATGTAAATCTCAAAGAAGGTGCTGGTAGGGTGCAAAGCCTTAAGCAATAAAGATAAATATTAAGAAATACAGCCAGTGGTATCCCATCACATTAGATATTCCGAAATTGCAGTTTCAGTTGTAACAAAAAATATATAACAGTCAACATATACATGTATCTCTATACGTGGCTGACAGCATGAAGAAACATTTGTACTTGCCCAGCTCCTCCACTCACTTTTTGTTATTGTGGAATTAAGATCAATATGTCACTGTACCAAAAAAAAAGTGACGTGGAAACCTGCACTATCTTTTTTCTTTTAAATTTAATTCATTGAAAATTTGACATACAAATCTGACATGTCCATCCTTGATCATTGTTTCAGGCATCCCTCAGAGTGCAACTCTTGCATAAAGACAGCAAACTAGCTGAATGCCATAGAAAAACCAGCACTGATCTCTGTGTCTAGTTATTAAAAAATTGAACTTAAAAGTGCGATGTTCTTAAGTGGCTGCTCATTTGCTCTGTCATACCTGTGAACTGGGAATGGGAATCAGAACCTGGAAATGTGAAACTATCTAAGCAGCTGTTCTGCTGAAACTGTGGATGACATGGTGTTTTGGAATTATTGTCAGAAATGTAATGATTTCGCAGACTTGCAAAATAGTTTTGTTCTGTGCAAGTCTATGTGATTATTCTATTTTTTGGTTAAAAATTCCTAAACACAATGTCATCCTCAGTTTCAGCAGTACAGCTGCATAGATAGTTTCACATTCCTAGGTTCCTATTCCCTTTCCCAGTCCATTACTTGCACAATTTGACTGCTGTTTGCTGTTGATGTTCCTCACTTTACTGAAAGCGGCTGCCTGGATGCGCTCAGACTGGAGTGCTCTATCTAATCCCCAAAAGTGACATACATGAAGAAGAGCTGCCTGCTGTGTGGGCAGTTAAAACGGGGGTCAGAGAGCCAAGGGGGTGGAGTGGGGGTGGACAAAATAGCATACAGAGAGGGAGAGCAGATTGTTCTTTTGAGAGAGGAGCCCATTCCATACAATGGTACTAAGAGCCAGGAAAATGGTGGTGGAAGAAGCAAGCAGAGTGGGAGAGTGGACTGCAGAGTGCATATACCAAAAGGAAAAAACCTCAAGCTAATCATCCTAAGAGGGGGAATAAATAAATATTCTGTGTGTAGCCTTTATGGAAAAATATGGAGCAAATGTTCATAGCTAGAATCTAGTTATACTGTGCTGAATGAAGTACTGAAGCGCTGTTTAGTTGCTGTATTTCCAGATGACAAATGAAATCCATATTATCCTTTTCATCACAACTGCCTTTTTTCCATTTCATAATTTTAGTAGTCAGGACTTGCGTGAATTGACAGTTCCACTTGACAAGCACTCTGTTCACTCGATGGCTGTCAGTTTTCACATGACATCAACACTGTCCTGGCTTTCACCGTGCATGTGGCAATAAGACATTTACAGTGATCAGACAAAAGCAGCTTTTGTAATGTAAGTAAAATTTAAAAAAAGTATGGCAAAAAATATTTCAGAGATGTTACATGTACTTCTGTCAGGGTTACTAATGATATGATTCCTAAAGAAAGGGTTTAAAATTGAGTTAATTATTCCTACCTAATGACTTTGACGTGGGCACATCAGGCAGTGAATAAGGTAAGATGTTGAGTGGGGCAGCCAGTGAGGAGGGGCCACTCGGGGGGGGGCAGTGCAGATGAGGTAATTAACAAGCAATGTGAGCCTGCTTAGATTTCTTAGAACCGTGATCCTTCATAGAGGTTGCTGGTTACGGAACTGTTGCTTGTGTTGGGTGGGGGATTATTGATTTCCATGGTCACAGAGCGCAAGGAGGAAAACAAAAAAGTGCAAGTGAGAGCAAGAGTTTCAGAGATGCGACCGCAGAAGTGACTTTTGTCACTTCATCATATTGTACACTCACAAGAAACGTAGGCATGGCCAAAGTCATTTTCTGAAGCAATAGGTCTGCAGGACTACACCCACTGCAGCCCAAAAAAGGGAACAAAAAGCCTTGAGGTCAGCAATGGCCATGAATTACTATAGCTTATGTGCGGCAGGTGGTGTTGGCATGCCATGGCTAGGGATCGCAGTGTTTTCTGTGGTGTGACACAGTGTCAAACACATACGACTACTAAGCACCCCCCACCAGAGCTGTAGTAATTCTTAGTTTCCTTTGCTGACCTCAAGGCTCACCCTCCCATAGTCCCGGTTGGCCCTTCATGATTGACCATTGCTATGTTAGTTACACATGTTCTCAGAATATGCATCCTAAATAAACGTCTTTAGTACCATCGCATATACAAGAGCATTGCTTTGCTTGCCTTATCTTCCTAAACTTATATATTTACTTTTTTTTATAGTTTTTAATTCTTTTATTTACATTTTGTAACTTTATTTTCTTTTAATATTTAGTGTTAAGAGCTATAGTAATTCTTAGTTTCCTTTGCTGACCTCAAGGTTCCCCCTGTAGTCCCTGTTTGCCCTTCATACCAGTTACTATGTTTATTCCATGTAGGTTTTCAAAATAATTCCCCCAAAAAAAATATGCACCCCAAAGAAAAGTCCAGGTACTACTACACTACATATATGCAAAGGCCTTGCTTTACCTGCCTTACCTTCCCAAATTTATTTTCTTTTTTTCTTTGTGTAAATATTTTTTATTTTAGTTTTTTTAACTTTTTAAAGATATTTGTTTAACATTTAGTGGCGAGCTTTACTGTAACAGCTGCTGCCCAGTGGCAGCACCATTCCGACATGTCCCTCCCAGACTGCCAATCCCACGCTGCCCAAGGTGACCAATGTCATCTTCTTGTTTACTCCCCATCCCAGCTGGCCCTCTTCCTACCAGTCCTCCCAGCCCTGTCACCCTTGGCTTCCCCAGGCCTAACCTCTCCCATATCCCCCACAGCTTGCCCTCTGTGACAGGGTGGGGGGAAGTCCTTTGACCCACCTGGACCGGATCCAGACTCCGGGAGTAGCCTGAGTTGCCAGGTGCTGGGCCTGCGGAGGCTTGCAGTCATCCTGCATGACTGGGAGTTTCCTCTTTTCTCCCATGTGAGACGTGGCATGTGCTGACATCAAAGTGCATGCCCTGACATCTGCCACACCGCCCCCACCTTTTCAACTTGGGCTGACTCTCCTCTGGCTTCTGACAGGGGCTAGTCAAGCACCAAGCTCTTTTCCACCCTCCCACCTGGAGGAGGAGGAGGAGAGTGATCCCATGAACACTCTGTCCTTCTCCCCTTGGCCGGCCCTCTGACACCTCGGGCTTGCTTCAGAACCTGGGTCATTGCTGTTGCAAGCGGTAATGCTACCGCTGCTGCAGCAGGCTGATGAACATTGTCATCACTTGCCAGTGCCAGTGGTTTAGGTGAAATCACAGATGTGATTTAACTGGCAATGACTGTTTGTAAGTATGTGAGGCTGAGGCGCACTGAGGCAGGCAGAATGTGCCACCTGCTCAAATTGAGCTTGCTGGTGATGACATGGTGTTTCCCTGAAAAATGATGAATTGTAATTCAACAGGTGTGATTTATTTGGCAACCTGCAAATGTGGGGCCTTTTATGTGGGGAAAACAGAAAAAAGTTTTAAGATAAGAGTTGGGGAACACCGTCCAGAGGGCAATAATAAATAAAGATATGACCTATGCCACTGCAGCACATATTGTATCAGAGCAATTGGGAAGTGGTGAACATAGTTTCAAGTACGTGGCAATAGAAAAAGTATGCCCTAATCCAAGAGGTGGAGACTTTAGAAATGTTATTTTGCGAAGGGAAACTTTTTGGATTCTCAAGTTAAAAGCTCATGTAAATCCAGGACTAAATTGGGGTTTTGATATAAAACCATTTCTGGTGAAAAGACATTGAAGCTTTCATGTAATAGAATTTGAACGCCTATTGAGAGAGAAATATCAACCCCCCCATTCTCTTTCCCCGACATATAAAACAAGCGTAAGCGCTGTTTGGGACAATAGTTTTTGTATTTGTATAACAAGCTGTGAAATGATGTTAGTACTAATCCATGCCTCCCTTTTGGGTGTGAGATAAATGTTTTTTTAGAACATGTACACTGCTAGGCTTGTAATTATTTATTGTGCAGAGTCTGCTCTACATCTTAATTGCTTTCAGTTGAAACATTTTGTTTAAATCAATTAAACCCCTCCTCTATTCCCCAATTTTTTTGTTTTGTTCTAATTCTCTTTCCAATGCATTCTCGTGCTGGCCTGTTAAGTCATTCATATGTCTCTTTCGAAATTTATTATCTGTGTTTTCAATGGAATGAATGTTTTAACTATATTCTGTTTTTTATTGGTCTGTTAGTAATTTGCAATTAGAAGGCCATTTGGTTTCAATGTATTTATTGATGTGATGTTTCATTGTAATTTAGTCTTTGAGAAAGGGCCACGGCGACCAGAAACGCGTTAGACGGTCTTGCTATTTTATAATAAATGTTTCTTTATGTTACTGCAGCGTCAGTGATTTTACTGGTGGTGGGTGAGTGCCTGGTTACAACAGTGTTTTAGATAGTAGATAGCCTAGATAGTTAGGGTGCTTCCACCAAGTCAGGCTTCTTAATAGATCTGAGCTCCTTAGAAGCGTGGCAGTTACTAGGGGGAGCAGTTTAAAACTGGCACGAGCCAATGAATGTTCCATCATTAGCATGCATTCCATTTCTCTCCATGGCAGTTCAACACAAGGGGGGCTAACTTCATTAGTAAGCATTTTGAAGGATACCTTGGAAGAAACGAGATTACTATGGTAAGTCATTTTTACTTCTTAGCGATATGGCCACCCTACTGAGGGATCGGGGGACCTTAGAAGTACTAGGGTGAGCACTGCGAGATTTCTTTTTTCTTGGTCATGTGGAAAGAATGTTGTGGCTGCACCACATGATCACCAGAAGCAAGAGCAGTGGCAGTAGCACCACACTAATCAGGTAGGACTGGGATCTTCTTTGCTTTTCTTACTTTCCCACTCCTGTCCTTCTGTACTGGTGGTGGTGGTGGTGGGAGCCTCTACTCCTCAGCATCATAGTCCTCATCAGAGGAGCTTGTTGAAACTGACAGCAGACTTTCAACCTTCACTTCCTCTTCCCCTTCTCCTGCTTCCTCCTCCAATGTTGCCTGCTTCTTCTCTACAACATCTCCTTCCCCACCCATCTCCACCTCACTTTCATCTGATGCTTCACCCTTTTCCTGCTGCCTATGCCTTTTTCTTGTGCTTCTGCTTCCCCCTTCTGTATCATCAGCATCTCTTCCTCCTCTGGTACCTCCACTTCCATATTCTCCTTCTCTGTGGAAGTCTCCTCCACTGCAAATGGCTGCACTGGTGGTGGACATGCTACTGGTTTGGTTTTATAAAACAGAGGGGTTGGTATACCATAAGTTTGACCTCCCCATGTACACCAATTATTTTTCCTTAGGTGACAGGATAGTAGTAGTGTCAGACCCAGACTCACTTCCTGATTTGGGGCGTGTGGGTACACTCAGAAAAGAAGAATCATATAGTGCCTCAAGCTGGTGGCGGTGGACAGGAAATTGCCCGTGGTGCTTGCCACACTGGGGGTGTACAGGTTGGTGTGTTGGCATCCCACCTGGCACTACCAGCTGCTGTTGTGTGGTTCGCACAAGATGCACAGGTAGAAAGCTTGTCTGTACATCTTTAAGGAATGGGATGGAGGATCTCTGGGCATTACATCACCACCATGGGTAGGAGGGGAAAGCAAGGCACTTGAAGAAGGAGAGGGGGAGGACCACAGGAGGAAGACCACAAACAGTGGAAGACCTGTGTGTTTCTGCTTCACTCTGGCTGTATTCAGCATGACCAGATGCACCACTGGACACTGACTAACACTGACTATGACTGACTGGGAAAGCTCCTGCTTACAGTGGGCATAGAACCAGCTGACTTCTGTGGACTAACAAATTCCCATGGTTTCTTTGGATGCACTATTACATTGTATGTGTAACTGTCCCTCTGTGTGTCTAGGGGTCCTGATGATAAAGCATTGGGGGGGCACAAGTCAAGAGCCAGACACAGAATTCCGGGTAACCAACACAAACTGCTCAGCCTACATTATTTGCAGAGCTTCACCTGGACGGGACAAGACGCTGGCAGTCTTTACCTCCAAAGAGCACACAGGCAGGCAGTTTTCATCTCAAGAATCACACAGGCAAGCAGGCAGGGCTAGCAAAACTGCTGGGGGACAGAACTGGTTAGCTACATGGCAGCAGATAAAATTCATGAGGGGCACACTGACTTCAAAGAATAAAATCATTTAATTAATTTAAACAAATTAAAGAAATTAGTTTCATGAGGCTGGATGCATGAAATGGGCAAGCACAAACAGCACATAGGTTTTACAGGAGCACGGAGCTGCAGCACACACTTAGGCCTAGGCAGGCCAAGAAAATTGACTCCACCAGCATGATCAACTGAGGGGCTCAGATTTTAAAACAGCAGCGCAGAAAACTGCTGAGGCTGCACAACCACCAGGGCTGTCTAGAACATCCCCCAGAAACACAACCAGCCTGGCAGCTACAGCTCATAACTCTGGCAGAACCTACCCCCTACTGGAACAGGGAGGTCAAACTTGCAGCCAGCCACTTTAGCTTCCTCCACTCTTTCCCTGCTGCAGAATTTTGGGACATACCCCGTTGGGTGACCACCTCTCCTCCCGGACTTCTGTAACTAAACCGGGGAAGGTGGACCCAGAGACCCACTACAAGCAGACCAAAACTACCCGAGGCAGCATACCATACAGGTAACGTCCCTGGTGCTGCCACCACCGGGAAGGCCCCATAGCAGCACTTGCATCACCACTGAGTCCCCACTGCCTGTTACCTCTCGCCACGGACAGGACCCAGACCCACTTCAGTACCGCGGAGCACAGGGCAGGCCATATCTTTCCGCCAGGCCACAGTTCCTACTCCATACTAGGGGTCCCATCCCTTGGGCTGCATCCCAGATACTACCCAGACAGAATGTTGGAAAACCTGTGCCACAGAGTAGCAGGCCACACCTTCCTGGGCTTGGGTTCCGAACTCTGGCCCCACTGTGAATGCCTCCATCTGCTGGCCTCTCGAGCTCCCCCCAGTGCCCAGATTTATAGCACAAGCTGGAACAGCCACTTCCAAAAGGTGGACACCAAACCAGGCCCTATGCACCTAAAGTGCCACCCCATGGGGTGATAGAGGGTAACTATTAGTAAGCCCCAGAACATGGTGGGCTTACATATGCTCCATGCTAGTATGCCTCAGTCTCCGACCCACCACCACCACCACCACCACTAACACTACTCTTTGTCTCTGTCCTTCTCCCTCTAACATTCTCACCATGTACATCACCCCCACCATGGACCACATGACTACGACTGATACTTGCAGAACTGCTACTTGCTGCAGGCATGGGTACCATAGTGGAGCCTCTTCGTGCTGCTCCTGCTCCTATCTCAGACTGCCTGCTTCCTTTTCAGGACATCCTTGCTTCATCGTTATGGCAGTTTTAGGCAGCTTGCTGTAATCAGATAAAGCCTTTCACAAAAAGAGGCTTGCAGGCACCCACTGCCTGTCACGAAAACTACACTGCAGCTGGATAAAGTGTTTCACAAGATTTGGAAGGACTCAGGGAGGGCAGGCAGGCACCCACTGCCTATCATGAAAACTACACTGCAACTGAATAAAGTGTTTCACAAGATTGGGGGCCTCAGGCAGGTCAGGCAGGCACTCACTGCCTGTCACGAAAACTACACTGCAACTGAATAAAGTGTTTCACAAGATTTGAGAGGACTCAGGGAGGGCAGGCAGGCACCCACTGCCTGTCATGGAAACTACACTGCAGTTGAATAAAAAGCATCACAAAATTTGGTTGGGGGGCCTCAGGCAGGCTAGACTGGCACCACTCCCTGTCATCAAAACTACACTGCAATTGGTTAAAGTATTTCATAAGATTTGGGAGGGAGGCTAAGTCAGGCACCCACTGCCACCCACCAAAACCACACTGCAATTAGATAAAGTATTTCATAAGCTTTGGGGTGTGACTCAGACAGGCCAAACACCCACTGCCATGCACCCACGAAAAGTACACTGCAGCTGAATAAAGTGTTTCACAAGATTTGGTTGGGATCTCAGGCAGGTCAGGCACCCACTGTCATGCACCCACCAGAACTACACATCAATGCAATCAAGTATTTCACAAGATTTGGGGAAGGGGGAGGATCAGGCAAGCTGGCAGCTCCCTGACACAGCCACCCACAATCACCATTGACAAGATTCGGGGCTTAGGTATCCAGTGAAGAAAACTAAACTGCACAAACTTTGGAGAAGATTTAAGTACAACAGCAAAACTTATCAGTGTTAGCACAGCACTGCAGGCCCCTTTCCCTTCCCCTCCTGCTTGCTTTCACAAATAGATTTATATAACTGCTCTTTTCCTTTTCTTTCCCTGCCTAACAAAGTCTGCAGAACTGGCAGCTTGCAACCACAAAAAACTGCTCTTCAAGACTTCAAATGGCAAATTGGCAGCCTTTTCTTTTCTGAAAAAGGACAGCAGCACACACTCCAAGGTCCTTTCTCACTGACACTAGAGCTGACATGGCACACACAGCTGCAGACCACTCAGTTTTGCTGAGATTTCATGTCCCTGATTGGTTGCTGAATGTCAATGGCTTCCAGAAAGTTGCACATGCTCAATGTGTGCTCTTTTTAAAAAAAAGCTGTGGTGTGTACACCGAAGAACTGAAGTGAAGCCGACAATCTTCGGACCGACTTCAGCTGGGTGAAAACTGCCAAAGTTTGGTGTTTCACCAAATGCCCCTTCAGTTTCATGCTCACCCTTATTTGGGACTTGCTATGATCAAATATCCTTAACACATCTGCTACCTCTTGGAACAAGTTACCAGACTTGGGGCAACTTTCATCGACCTATCAAAAGCATTTGATATGGTGCACCATGAGCTCCTACTGGAGTAGCTGTCTGCCACTGGTCTCTCTCCAGAATCTGTATGCTGGTTCTACAGTTACCTTCACAACCGTTCACAAAAGGTCAGGATAGGTAATATCGTCTCCGATAGCAGACTAGTCCACTCTGGGGTCCCACAGGTGTCAGTTCTGGGACCCCTACTATTCAGTTTATTCCTAAACCAACTGCAGGCCACCTGCTCGAGCCAAATGCTCCTATACGTGGATGATGCGGTCATAGTCACCTGCAACCCTCATCCCGAACGGCTGGTGGTAGATCTCCAAAGGGGGTTTTCGTCCGCTGAAAAATGGTTTAGGGAGCACAGTCTAGTCATGAACTGAAAAAATAGAAAAGTTCCCAAAGCAAGTTCAAGGACTTCTCCTTAGCAATCATGAATGACAGGGGAGACACTCTGGAGCACGTCCAGCAGTTCAGGTACCTGGGCATCACAATCGACTCCACACTGTCATATGTCCAACACATAGACAGTACAGCTAGGTCAATCAACACAAGAATTGGGATTCTTTACCATCATAAGCACTGTTTAATATATGAAGCACTGAACCTGGCCATCAGCAGTTCAATAGTCTCCCTCATCGACTATGGCATGGTTATTTATGGGTCGGCAACTGACACGGCCCTGCACCACATCTCATTTGCACTAAACAAGGTATGCCGCCTTCTCACAGGTACTACAAGACTCATGCACACCTGTGATCTCTACACCCTGGCAGAATATCTGCAACTGAGGGATAGAATAAAATACCAATCCTGCTTCCTCACCAAGAAAGGCTGTCTCAGTCAACTACCTGCAGGGTTTCAGAACCTTCTAACCCTGCACTCGAGCACCCGACTCACAAGAGTCTCCACCACTCAAATCTACACAGTACTTAGATGCCGCACTGTCTTGGCACAACGTGCTTTCTGCTATCGTGCTCCTCTCTGGACCAATGCCTTACCACCTGACATTACCAGTGCTGCAATTATTGGCTCATTCAAATGCAAACTTCGGCAGCACCTTATTACAACCAACAACTGTGGCTGCTACCATTGGTACACTCTTTTAACCACAGCCACCTACTTGCACTTTGCCTCATGTCAGCTCTTTACGTTGATGCAACCCAACCTCAGCACTTCAGGTCACCACCCTACCTCACACCCGGTGCCTCCTCTACTCCTCCCAAACATGATACCCCCTCCCACTCCCACTCCCTCCTGTCATCCCCCAAGCCTGCTTCTCCTACTTTCCTCTATGTGTTTGCGACTCAGTAGGGTGTCCTAGCGTCAGACACTGGCAAACTGTTATACTGCCTTAGCTGCTCAATTTTGTGAGTACCTTATTGTAACTCTGTCTGTACCAAATGTAATCCTGTAATGGTGTACCTTATTACCTTTAAACTGATGTGGAACCTATAAATGAGCATCCGCTCACTGGTGTAATCCAAGATCTCAATAAATAAATAAAATAAAAAAGACTACACCAGACAATTAAGTTCTTTAACTGCACTGACAGAAGTGTTAAGGCTTTTCTACAGCTTTGTATATGCTTCAGATGCATGGGTGGTTCAAACTTTGATATAGTCATGAACAACTGGCATCATCATAACTTCCAAGACCCCATTCTACACAAGCCCTATCTTTAACTAGGCATGAGCATAAGATTGCCTTTTAAGGGCCTACATTTTCAAATGTTTCAGATTTTTCTAATAAACAGAGCACAAATGTCTTCAAACAACTGCCAGCTACCATCTATTTTATGAAATGCCTTCTCTGTTTTGCTTAAATTAATCATTAGAGCTGCCACTCATTCCATAAGATTTGTAGGAGAGGTATCTTTTCAATGTAGCAGAATATTTTTCTTAGCTACTAGTAAAGCTAGATTGAGCAATATTAGCTGGTATGTGTGTAACCCCCTCTTCGGCACTATCTGGGAGAGGGCCAGTACCCCTGCCTGGGTGGCCACAAGCCAGGTTAAGGGGTCTGGGTTCCCATAGCTATACCAATGGCGTTCTTTCCCAAAAGCTGAAGTAAAATGATGGTGCCTCCACCCAGAATACATTTTAAGTGGGTCTGATAGCTTGCAGTACAACCCCATGGGATGTTGTCCCAACCCATCTCCAAAACAGTTACCCCAGACACAGACTTATCAAGATCCAAGCCTCCCCACATTCCATTACACAATTACCTTTTCATTTCATCAATGCACAGGCTCACTAAAATCAGGCTCTGAATTCCTTTTCTGCTGTAAAACAATAACTCCAGGGTTTATTTACAGGGGGAGGGTTTAGGAGTGGGGTAGTGGTCAAGTGGAATAGAGGTTAAGGCATTTTCAATTTGCATTTCCCAAATCACATTCCCTTTTATTCCTTTCCATGTTTCAATCCATGCAGCCATCAGCATCTATCTAGCTAGCTATCTGCTTCAGTGCCCAAAAATAGACCTTCAGGTCCCAGTCCATTTTCCCTTAAGTCCCTCGCTGGGTACCCAGATTTAGTTGCAGGTCTGAGGTGCAGCTGGTAGCCAGCATTGATGTGCTTATTTGAATTAAACTTTAAACCTTTTGAGGTTTTGTGTCATAATGGCGATTGTGGGAAGGCAATCGCCGTTAGGGTGAGTGTTCATCACAGAAAATCAATTGCGGCAATGTAACACTCGCAGCACTCAGCAAAACGGCACTGGAGACTTGTTTTTTTTTATGTGGGGGGGCTGTGCCTCCCACACACACCCCCAATGGGGGCATTGCCCCCTACATCCTCCTACTAAAGGATTCTCAACTCCAGGGGGGTGCATGTTGGGGGGTGTGTGTGCAAAAGTTAAAAAAAAAACATTTAACGACTGGGCGCAACAAAATGAATGCTTGCCCAAAACCGAACCCAGCACCCTCAGAACCCTAGCCTGCCACCAACCCACCACGCCACAGGGCCAGCTCGACAGCCCACTGCCGCAGTATGCCTCACAAACCCTCCCCTTCCGCACGTCACACGGCATGCTCGCTCCTCCCATGCGTGTGTACATACAGCAACATCCTGTTGCTATATTCACTGCCCCCTATCTGGTCATCCTCTCTGTACAGTAGTCCTGCATAGATGAAGTTGTTATTGAGTCGCCCTTTTTGAAAGCACTCAATAGCGGTCACCCTCATCACATGCTACCCCTTTTTACATTTCCCTAGGCTTTTCCTCCAGCCCTAGTGTACTAACATATTTTCAGTCCCCAGGTGCAGGGCAATTTCTGCCATTTACTCATGGTTCTGCAGAACTCAGTCCTCAGATGGCACAGTTCCTGACTTCTTGGGGATTGATGGCATCACAGACAGAACCGGGCACAAAACTTGAACAGGGGCACAGAGGCTGCAGCTTGCACCTTTTTTCCTCTTATTTGTAGATCTTGCAGCTTGTCCTCTTTAGCTCATTACAGGGCCCACTGCAGAGGACTTGTGCAAGGCCTACCACCACAGAGGACCCTGACCAGGGAGTGGCCCCACGGCCTGGCTCCCTCAGTCAGAGCTCCCTAGCACTCAAGTACAAGACCCATGACCCGCTGTAGTGGCAGGCCCCACTTGATGGGGGTTAGCAAGTTCCTCACCTGGCCCTGGGTGCCAGTAGAAACATTCAGTACATTCTCTTTTTCTCTTTCTCTCTCTCAGTACCCGCTACGTTGTGTTGCCATAGTCCTCCATTTCTCCCTTGGCGGTACTTCAGGAGCAGACCACAGGCACTTGGACCAGAAAGCACCTGTCCATCCTTCTGCTTTCACAGTCTCTCAACTTTAACATGACCACACTATTCGCTCTGGCTCACACATCATCCCCTGCACACACAGTCCCTTTTCTCACCTTGCAGATACTGGCAATTCTGTGAATTGAAGAGGTTCACTCTCCCTCCTCTTCTTGCAGCACATTTATATGTCCTTGTTCCTCATTCTCTGTCCTCCATCTTTTCCCACACTCAGAACACAACCTTGGTCTTTTTCCCAGGTTTAGACCCAACCTGTGTCCTTTTATTTCAGGCTCAGGACACAACCTTTCCTGCTCTGCTTCTTTGGCCTCACAGCTGTGGTGCAACTTCAGAACAATGCAGACGACTCAGCAACCTACAGTTTTCCCTTTTAATTTTCCTAGCTGCTTCTTTCCTTTCAACCTGCAGCTTTACCTTTTCTCTTCCAAGCTGCTGCATTCCTTTCCCAATGGGGCAGGCCCACTCTGCCCTGGGGACAAATTGCTGACAGACCCCTGGCAGGCCCATCTCTCCAGGGGCAAGAGCCCCCCCTCCCTCAGGAGGAGCTCCTACCAAACTGACCCAAGTCCAACTGTCCCTCTTTTATTTGGGAGCCCTTTCTTCACTCCCCATTGGCTGGAGCCACTGTCCTTAGGCAAAAATGCATATGTATGAGGCTCCATCGATGCCTCATAGGCTGTTCAAAAAGGCAGCTAAACATTCCCCGGTATTTTCCGCTAAGAATCTGTTCACAAGCCCCAGAATCCTCCTGGCTAGTCCTGGCTCAGTAGTTGGCTAGCTGGTGTCACATGGCTGCCCAAACATGGTGGCTGGATGTAAACAATGTCCATACATTTACACAAAGTCCCGAGTTTCAAGCATTCCTGCAGCCAAGCCATTTACTTTTATTATATCTTTTCCCCAACTAGCTATAGATTTCCCTTCAGCCCTTTTGCAGTCGCTGCTGCCATTACCTTAAGCCCCTAGGCAGCACACACATAGCCCCAGTTCCTGGCTGCAGTCCGTGACACTTTTATATTTATTTATCCTCTCACGAACTGGCAGCCTTCCTATTCCTTTGTGCACATCATTACTTTATTTATTTTCTTCTTCCCTGCCTGTTGCTAGTGCTACTTTTTCCCCAGTGCTAGACAGGCTCCTGAAACTTCAGTGGTACACTGCCTCATGAAAATTAATGAGAGGGCTCCTGATTTCTACAGCGCAAGTGGCGCTTTAAAAACAATACAGTTTCTGCTTCCCAGTTGTCTCCCTCCTTTTTAACAAGGTCTCTGGTCCCTCTCTTTCTTTGCCCATGGACCGGGATCACCCGAGAGGAAACCCAAATCCAGCCACCGAAACGGCTGCACAAAAATGCATGTGCGCATGCACAGAGCTCACTGGCACCGCAGTGCCTCCTCAAAAGCTGGCAGCTCCATGAAACTTGCTCCTCCAGCCCCACTCTTGCTTGAAAACCATGCGGGGTCTAGCAGGAGAAGACCAGGAAAATGGGACCCAGGAACAAAAAAGAATGCGGGTGGAACCAAACCCCCCAGGGAAACAAGCTTTTTTTGGTAGCTCACAGGTAAGCCCCTGACAAGGTGGTTACATGTGTTTACCTCATTACTACTAATATACAAGTACAAATTCCTTGACATGGACCATTGCAATGACTGTTTCTCCATGGACCGCAGAGTTTTGGAAAACCATGTGTTGCACATGTCGCTGACCTTTGGAAGGCAGCTGTGCACTAGGGATGCCAGACACATTCTGTTGACCCTTCCTGTGGGTCCCCTCCCAGTTCTATAGGACCGCGGAGGAGGGGCCCTCTGTTTCTTCTAGCTTTGCCATGGCTAAGGTGACTTCTGTGGTGCCAGAGGCTCGGTCTGACTCTTCCGAGGGTCAGGCTGGAGGCACCGTCCTGGCAATCACCTTCTTGGAGGTGAAGGCTTCCCTGGTGTCATGGCCTGCACCTGCAAGGCCCAGCCTGGTGGTTTCCTTGGTGCTGCCCTGGATCCTGGAGTCATTTGCGGCTCCAGTGATCGGAGTGGCACCGTGGGCGGTGCTGGGCCGGCTCGCAGTGCCGCTTGCAGTGCCAGGAGTTTCAAATCAAATCAAAGTTAATTTATAAAAATGAGCCTTTACACAGTTCAAGGCACCTGTACATATGAATGACTCAGCAATAAAATCACAAATAATAAAATATTAAAACATTTAAAATCATAAATCATCAAAATAACCAACCAATTTAAATGATGGCAATATTATACTTCATCACCAAAAGCTAGACCAAAGAGGTAGGTCTTCAATTCCATCTTGAAACTTTGGTAAGAGTAGGATGGCCCTGGGGGTGGCCCCTCTAGAGCTCGTCTGGACCCACTCCTATTCGGAGGAGGATGTTCTGGAGGTGGATCCAGACTGGCTGCCCGATTCTTTGGAGTATCAGGACTCTCCTTCGCCCAGCATCTCTGTACCCACCCAACGTTCCCTTTCTTTGGAGCTGGTGGTTCTGGCTGGTGCCAACCTCAAAGCCGCTTGCTGTGCCGGGGAGCCTTCCGGTGCCGAGGGCAGCACTGGGGGGCTTGCCAGAGCCAGCAAAGTCACCAAACTAGGAGGAGGTGAGTCCCCCTGCCCATATGTCCAGGCCGAACTCACTTCTGGGGCTGCTCAGATGTCTGGAGCTGGGGTAGGGGCTCCTTCATTGGTTGAGGGGACAAAGCCAGGTGCGGCACCCTTCCTTGGCAGCCTGCTGAGGCTCAGAAAGGAGCCACAGTGCCAGGCCTATCTTCTCCCCTGAAGTGTCCCGGGGGGGGGGGAATCTCACTGCATGAGGCTAGGGGCTGCCCTTCTGGACCTACCTGGCCCTGGTTGCCTCACAGGGGGTAATCCCCTACAGGGCACAGTCCTGACCATTTCAGCATGGTTGAACAGGTGGTGATTGTTTTGACCAACAGATCCTTCCATGGTGCTGGATTGTCTACATGGTCCCTTAGCCCTGGTAGAGGGCATTCTCATTCCCAGAGGCATTCAGCCCCTTTACCTCTGCCTTCCACACCTCTTCTCTCAGGCCACTGCAGTCCTATGGGGCCTCTGACCTTGGAGCATTTCACAGCCACAGCTGCTGATTTCACAATATATCTTAGAGCCATGGATGAACAGGATTTTTAACTTTCACTCCTACAGCAGTCGGACTCTGACTTCTCAGACTCGTCGGCCTCCTCATCTTCCTCACCCAAAGAAGAGGATCCCTCCCTCCAGCTGTCCTCCGACGCTGACCAGTTCTCTTATCAGCGTTTCCTTTCAAGGCTGGTCGACAAGCTCCATATTTCAAGATTAGCAAGATGCAATCCTGAGCGGTTGACCCGTGCTTTTCTCAGTGAGTACAGTGCGGATCACCTGGTGGTGCCTGCCTGGCCCTCCCCCTTTTGGGAGGAGTTGTACCACACCTGGCAGCATCCATCAGTTCCCTTCCCAGCCCCAATGGGTTGCCAGTGCAGGTATTGTGCACCCCAGGGGTCTCCAGGAGCCCTGCCTCACCCCTCTTCAAGCATAACATTCTTGGATACTCCTTCCAGGCATAGAAGTCCGAGGCACGACTGACCCCCACATCCGGACTCTGCAGAGTTCGACAACTGGGGGAGGAAAATCTTCTCATTGGGCACCTCTCTCTTTCTATTGCAGCATATTAGGCCCATCATGCTGCCTATAACAGGCACTTATGGTCCATGCCAAGACAAGTCCTAACATCAATGCCTGATACAGAGGCACCCAAGCAAACCATTGCCCTCTCCACATGTGGCCTGGAGATTGTGAGGTACCAAACAAGGGCATCATATGACACCATTGTGGTGGTGTCCTGGCTAGCAGGGACAGCGATCTGCGTTAGGTGGATGGCATGACTTCTCCTTTCCCGGTTATCACCCATGGCTCAGCATAGGGTGATTGATTCCTCTTTCTGGGGGGCCAACCTTTTTTCCCACAGACTGAGGTGGGAACTTGAGGGGCGACTTCCATCTCCAAGGCAGAGGGAGACCCCGCCTCACCCTGACCAGTCCCAGGCCCAACCCAGCCTGTGAGGGTCTCCCCCTCCCGTGTCTCCCCCACAGGAGGCTGAGGGAAGCCTCTCCCTCAGAGAGGCACCAGGTCCCCTTCAGGGGGTTTGGTAATCACCCACCAGTGATGAATGGTGAAGGCTGGCACAGATAAGATATGAAAATGATGTACCTACTGTAATTCTTGATCTTTCTGTGTATCTTCACCATTCATCACTGATCCTTCCCACCTTCCCCTCTAGGGCCTCAGACTCTGGGCTGTGCTTCCTCCCCTGCCTTCTCCCTTTTGAGGGTGTGATGAGAGTGTCCATCTGGTGCCTCAGGTTGCACTGCTCCTTGAAGAAGGATACCAACCTGTGTGGGGGGGGAGGTGCGACTGCCTTATGAGGGGGCTTCCTGGGGCTATTTTCCTGGGGCCTGGGTGGGGGTCTCCCCTAGGAGTCTTAGCTACACCAGGATCTGGGGCTCCCTTCCCTCTGGTTGGGGGGTGAGGAGGTCTTCACCTGGGTTATTGGGTTTGAAGGGCTCTAGTGATCCCCCCTCTTCTCTGGGTTTTTCCTTACCGCTACCTTTGGTGGTTGCTGGTTCTCAGTGTTTTTCCCTCCTCCTTTTCCTTTCTCCTTCCCAGTGTAGTGGATGAGGGGAGTCCCTCCGGGAGTCCCCATGAAGAAAAAGGATGGACTGTACCCTAGGGCAGTTCTCCTACCATGATATATTGGAAACAGGAGTGGGAACCCCCCCCCCGACTCCTCGGTCTTTACATCAAAGGGGGAAGTCCTGGGCAGATAGCCTTATCTGCTCATTTCAGCTCTGCCTCCCTTCCTTGGAATGAAGCACTCCTTTCTGGAGATGTTTAAATATCCTAGAAAGGGTATCTCTTTGATGGGAACCCTCTGAGTGCTCCTTCTCTCCTTGGCCTTTCTTTTTCCCTCTGTGAGGAGTCAGCGGGAAGGGGGTGCCCTTCCTCCTTCCCTTTCTTTTCCTTCTTCTCTTTCTCTCCTTTTTGTCTTTTTTATCTGTGCTCGCATGCTCAGAGGATGGGGCCCTATGTTCCATACCCCTAGGGTTATTCTGTCCTCTACCTTTGGCTTCATATCTCTTTCCATTTATATCCTTTCTTTTTTAGCTATCCCATGGGCTCTCTTGCCTGCCCTCTTCTTTTTCCTGATCCCCTTTTTCCTGTCACTCTCCAGCTTCACAGAACTGAGGTGAAGGAGGAGTTGGCATCATTTACTGGCCATTCCTCGAGTGCCACATCGCACGTCGGCCCGGAGGGTGGTGCCGAGCCAATGCCAGCTCCTCTCCTGAGAAAAAAAAATTAAAATGCTCCCACAGGGCCCTGTTCCTCCAGCCAGAACCCCGCCAGTGATGAATAGTGAAGATGCACAGAAAGATCAAGAATTACAGTAGGTATGTAATTTTCATTTTTGATTTCAACCAGTCTATGTGCTTAGTCCAAGTTAAATTTTCCTCATATCTTATACCTAGATAATTATAGAACTTCAGTGTCTTAACTTTGGTTCTATAAATATATAACAAGGGGACAATTTTCTTTTTGTTACCAAAAGTAAATTAGTTTTCTCATTATTTCTAACCAATTAATTAATCTTACATTGTTTAGCAGATTGATTTAATTTTTGCTGTAAACCAATAAATGAGGTGGAAATAAGAACCAGATCATCCATGTATGCTAAACACGGAATTCTCTTATTAAGTATTTTGGGTGAATGATAGTCTGAATATTTAAGGCCCTCTAATAAAGAATTAATGTATAGATTAAAGAGTGTTGGCGCCAGGATACAACCTTGCCTGTCACCCCTATTTGTATTGATTTTTGAAGATAACTGTCCTGTCTGATTATATTGAACTTCAAGTCAGGTTTTTTAGTGTAGCCTCATCAATAACTCCAAAAGAGTGTAGTCCATCCCATATGATTTTAACTTATCCCATAATAGTCGATGGCTAATTGAGTCAAAGGCTGTTTTTAGGTCAACAGAGAAGGAAAACAATTTATGTAATTTTTATTTATTTATTTATTAGTTACTTGGAATATTACATTTGAGCTGGAAGCTCATTTACAAAGGTCCCATGTCATACATGCAAAAACTGTAACACAAATGCAAGTAACAAGGGAACAAAAGTACAATATAAGTGCAAAGTTACAGAACAAGGGAACACTGGAATAATAACAGTGCACAGTTACAAGGTATGAATTAAACATTCGGGTAAATGCACAATAGACAACAACAAAGGAGGCAGCCAGGTGATTAGCTTTGTCTGAAGTGGTAGAGGGAGGAAGGATGAGAGAGGAGAGGGTGAAAAAGTGTTGTCGAAAAGGAAGGGGGGGGTTGTGTTATAGCAAATGGTGAAGAAAGCAGAAATGTGATCCCCCCCAATAAATTATTTGCCATTTGCCATGCCTTATTAACAGCTTTGGTAGTCATTAAACAAGAATCGTATCAAGCAGCTTCTGCTATGGGCTCCAGGGCCAGTAGTAGTAGGATTAAAGTAGTAGTTGGCAGCAGTGGTGATGGTGGCATTACTGTGGCCAAATGGTTTTCTGCCACATCTGTGGTATCCATGCTGGTAGGAGCTGGGGAGGTGGCAAAAAGTGGAGCAGTACAAGAGGTAGCAAACTCTCTGGCTCAGTCACAGTGGTCGAGGAGGAGGTTATTGGTGTTACCACAACTCCTGGTGGTGGTGTGGGTGGCACTGAGCTTGATTGTGATGATAGTCTCTCATTCCCAAATGAGAGTGTGCAGCTTGAGCATGAGTCAGAGCATGAGGAGGAAGGTCTGATGGTTGTATAGTCAGAAACTACTAAACTGAAAAAAATGTGTCTCCGACTCTGGATGATGAGAGGGAGTGATAGCCTAGAGAAAGTGAAGATGATGAGGACAGAGCTCAGGATGTGAAGGATATCAGCAGTTGTGGGGATAATGATTTGGATCCTCTAGGGGAGCCAGAAAAGAAAAAGATGAACTATAAAGGGTAGTGCAGCCGAAGATGCAGGGGGTATACCCACCACTACCTAATATAACTACCAAATTCTCCCCACTACTACAGCAGTTGTTCCTCATACTGATGAGCTCATTACACTGTATCAATCACCCAGTGCAGAAGTTCATAATGCATCCACCCCCAAAAAAAAATATTTCCACCCTTCCCCATCCCACTCCCAATACCATGTAAAATCAATGGGTACCAAATCCCTAGTTTGGAATTTTTATATACTGTTGCCAGTTGATGAAACAGTTGCTATCAGCTGTGTCAAGTGTGAGTTAGTAGGGGAAAAATAGCAGCCACCTAGGCACAGTCTTCTTTGCAAATCAGGGTTGGGGTCTTCCTTGGGGTTGTCAGCCCTAATGCTCACCATATTTTCATCATCTGAGCTTATTTGCTGATGGAATGGGGTGAGCGTTAGGGATGACAACTCAAGGAAGACTCCAGTACTGATTTGCGAAGACTCAGATGAGGCAAAACTCTAATGTTTTTTCCTTTTGCTGCCTGCTGGTTGGGGGTGGGGTGTTAGGGTTGGAAACCCTAACACCACATTTCCCTACTTTTGTTGGTTTAATCTGAACCCTAACTGGTGCATTAATGAACTTTTGTGCAATGACTGTATAGATATATACTGTAAATACTGTACATATTGTAAATGTATGAGACAGAAAAAGACTCATGGTGGACCCAGTTTACTTGGTTTCTACCTAGGCCATCATCAATCTACCAGTAGTTAGTCCATAGCAGCTCAATAATTCCTTTGTTCAACTTTTGCTAACCCTCCCTCCCCATTAACTCCACTCCCTCTTGAATTATCAAGTGCCTATCCCACCTCCTCTAAAAATGGTTCCATGTCATAAGAGCGAATATATTTCGGTGACTGGCAAAACGGCAAGTGGATTTTGCTGAAAAACAAATAATCACATAGCACACAGCGCAGAACACAAACTGAGTGCAAATGCAAAGTAATGTTTATTATGACATGGATAGAAAGAATGCTGAATTCTGATTGGCTGAGAGCTGCTTTCAGCTGGGCCGTTATCTCAGCACAATGTCCCAGCTGAAAGTAATATGTTTAAAAAATGCATACAATTTAGTTAAAATTATCCATTTCATAATCACAATAAGGCACTCAAGGGGGTGTGTTATGGTGGGCTAGCAGCCCTTCTCGGGTGGTGGAAGCACTTGGATATGCCTCATACTTCAACCCACCCAAGGTGGGCCATTATCCCACCATAACACACCCCCTGTCATGCCTTATTGCTTAAATGCAGGTGGCTACACTCACTGAACCCCTTTGTGGGTGGCAAGCCCCCCACACCCCCATACTACAATAACCATCTCCAAGTGGGCGCGGACACTGGGGAAAAAGAATACAGAGGATGGGGGCCAATGGCGGGAACACCATTAAAAAAAAAAACACAACACCCTGTAAAAGCAAACAAAAGTGTACCTGCTAGCCGTCCCAAACCCAGGACCACCAGCACTACTGGCAGCATCCTTACCCACCGCGAAAGGTGGGAAGCTCAGCAGCAGCAGGCTTCACTTCCTCGCTTATCTTCCCTAGTCCTTCCCTCATTCTCTCCCTAATCCTTCTCTTGTTTGCTCCCTCCTCCGCAACTGTTCCCTTTTGTCACCCTTATTCCCCACCACCATCTTTATTTCCAACCCTCACTAAATCCTCCCCATTGTTGTACCTCCTTTTGACCAAATGGAGTCACTCATTTATGAGTCGCTCAATTTGGTTCGCTCTTTTGACATGATATCCCAAAAACTGGTCACCAGCTTGACTTTGACCAGCACCTCTGGCAGACAGTTAAGCAATGCACAACAGGGTGTGTGTCATGCTGGGATAACGTCATGCCTAGGGTAGTTGGGCATGAGGCAGCAGGCTGAGTGTGTCCAACACTTGAGAAATGGTGTTATCCCAGCACAACACGCACCCTGGAGTGCATTATTGCTATTATTTAATGGCTTAGTTTTCTAAAAAGGAAAAAAGATTTCAAAATGCAGTTTTAAAATATATTGTGTGTTTTTGTATGTGTAAGTATACAGTTTAAAAAATAGGTTCTGATGTGCCTCTTTTGGCCAGTAGGTAGTGCAGCATTCCTATCTGTCAGTGCTCCCCCCCCCCATCTCTGTGACTTATGTCTCCCTCTCTTTCTCTTTTTTTTTTTGTTTCTGACCCCAGGAATCACTCATTATGATTAAACTGATGCAGTCAGCCTCCTGTGTTGAACTGCCTGGAGAGATGGAATGCTATGCAAATAGAACTCTCATTGGCTTACTTTACAAACTGCTGCCCTAGCAACTGCTACACTCTGAGTGCTTCAGATTCTTTACTGTGCCTGCCTAGTGAAGTCGTCCTGGACAGCTCTCCTTTAACTTACTTCAGATCCTTTAATTTGGTTGATAAGTACTGTTTTACGTTATTCATTTTAGATTGCTGACCTTATAAGTTAGCTTGGTATAGTTTATTAGTGTTTTAATGTATTTTATCATTTATTTTGTGGTTCCCTCATGGTTCTGTGGAACCAAGGGATTCTCGGTTCTCTGTGAGGTTTTTACCTCAAATTTAGCATTAATTCTCACTTACTCAATGGTTCCCCTTAGGATCCGTCGACCATTTGTATTTTTATTTAAATTTAGTTTATTTTCGGTTCTCTTTCCAGTCAGGGAACCAATTAGCGCTCAATTCCAGGAACTGTTAGCGGTTGTTTATATTTAAATTTGTGGGTTCAAGGGAACCAATTATTTTTCGTAAACGTTTAAATTCTGCTCAATGTCAGAGGTCCCTGTTGAGAAACCTAAAAAATGCACAGGACCCACTGGTTTAAATATTGTGAGTCTTGTGGTCTGGTTGTAGCAAAAGCAGACAGGCCTTCTCTTTGTGTGTTTTGTTTGGAAACTAGTCATATTTTTTTTAAATTGTGAAATTTGTAAAACTTTCTGTCCCAAGACTTTGAAAAAGAGATCTAAACAATTAGAGGAAATGGCTTCTGCCTCTGCTAGTACTGCAGAAGAAAACCCCTTTTACTTTGTCCCTAATTAGGACACGAGTAAGCCCAAGGATGCTGACAAGGTGTCAGATAAGACTGAGCAAGGTAAATCAAAAAGGACTGTTGAGACAGTAGCTGAAGCTGTCCCACTTAAGATAAAATACAATGAAAAACATGCCACTGCGCCTCTAGCCGAGAAGGCTAAGGAGCTCCCAGCAGATAAACAAAATATGCTCTCATCTGAGGACGTTGCAAAGACTTTACAGATTTTGTAAGCCTTAGAGGCTGTGGTCCTAGTTCCCACACTGGCTACATCGGTTGCTGTGCAAGTTCCAGCACCGCAGGAACCTCAACCTCTGTATGATAATCTAGAGGAGGATGAAAGGAGGAGGAGGAAGGGGAACCTATAGAACCAGAGGTCTCCCCCAAGCAGGACTTTGGCTCCCCTCCCAAGGGACCAGAGGACTACACCTCTCACTATGCCTTCATAAAGAACATGGTGGATACCCTCAACCTCCCCCTCCAGGAGATGGAGGAGGATGTGGAGGAAGCAGATTTCCTTGATATGATGGGATTAGCTCCCACAAAGTGCCTTCTGTTGTCTATGCACAAATCTTTAAAAAAGGTTGTGATGCAAATATTAAAGACTCCAACTTTGATACCTGGAGTGGACAAGAAAACAGATAAGAAATATCAGCAGGATAGAACCACTGCTGATTTTCCATTCAGTCACCCTGATCCTGAATGGGTGGTCCAGGTGACTGCCTGTGATAAGGACAGGATCCCCTCAGCAACCCATCCCCCTGACAAGGACTCAAGAAAGATGGATACTATGGGTAAGAAGGGGTATATGGCTTCCTCACTCGTTGTTAGGCAGGCAAATTATATGGCCTGTGCTGTCCAATATCAGAAGGCACTATGGAATTCTGTGCTTGCTCTGGCTGATAAAGTTCCAGGTGAAGTGACAATTGACTTGCAAGAAACTGCAAGGGCTGCCCTTGATGCCACCAAATATCAGTTCCACATGACAGTGGATGCTAATTACACCACAGCCAGACTGATGGTTTATCTGTCTCCCTCAGGAGATTTGCCTGGCTAAGAGCTACCAACCTAATCTTGTAAACTCAAGCTAAGACTATGGATTTTCCCTGTGAGAAAAATTCCTTATTTGGTGACAAAACAGAGACCTACATGAAAAAGCTGATTCTGGTGAAACGTCAGGTGTTTGTGGTTGCTTCCCCACTGTGGCTGTATGTATCTGTGCTTTTGCACTTGGGCACTTTAAAGTGTTGAATGCTTCACTGTGGAATAAAAGTCAAATGAATTATGATTATATCCTGAACTGTGACTGTTGATCTTTCTTCACCAAGGGCGAGTGTTGTGACTGTTTTTCTCCACAGGATTATTTGCTCTCACTGGAGCACCCAGCTCTCCCTGAGCGGCTCTGTTTTCATTATGAATATAAGGCCACCTACTGTATAGGGACGGTCACTCAGCTTCAAATCACTTCCCAAGTTGAGAGCAAGAACCTTTGCCCCAGTCACCTCTGCAGACAGAGTTCTCCTGGAGGCAGAGGTAAAGCACCTCCTATTAATCAAAGCAGTGGAAGCAGTGCCCCTAAACCAAAGGGGCAAAAGCTTCTATTCCAGATACTTCCTTATCAAAAAGAAAAATGGGGATTGGCAACCTATCCTGGATCTAAGGCTTCTAAGAAAGCACATTCTGAAGCCAAAGTTCAAAATGGTGACTCAATAAGCATCCCCACACTGCAAAAAAGAGAGGTTAGCACCCCTGGACTTGAGGGATGCCTATTTTCACATTCCTGTCAGATCATCTCACAAAAAGTGCCTGAGTTTCAGACTAGCCTCAGGTCACTACCAATTCGCAGCACTGCCATTCTGTCTGACTTCTGCACCAAGGGCATTCACAAAAATACCTAAGAAAATGATGTGACAGTCTTCCCCTATCTAGACGACTGTTTAGTCATAGGCCAATCCCTGCAACATGCAAGGCAGTCAGTGGCACTCACAAACTCCATGCTGGAATCCCTAGGTTTCCTCATAAATGGGCAATAATCACAGCAAGAGCCAGTACAAGTGCTGGACTTCATTGGAACAGAGCTGGACACCAGCCTGGGCAGAGCTTTCCTGTCCCAGGACAGGGTGGACAGCATCCTACAGGTTGAAAGTTCCTTTATGCTGGGCAAGCCCAAACCAGCCAGGGAATTCCTCAGGCTACTGGGACACATGGCAGCTGCCACCATAGTGGTGCCAGGTTCCAGATTCCAGATGAGATATCCACTTTCACTTGAGACAGTACTGGTCACAAAGGACAGACAGACCCACTGTCCCAAGCTGGTTCCAGTCACCCACAGTCTACTGCAGGCACTTAAATGGTGGCTGGACAAACACAACCTCAGGGTAGGTATACCCTTTCTAAGGGAACAGCCCTCCCTAATTCTCACAACAGATGCTTCCCTTCTCATTGGGGGGGGCACACATGCTGGATCACACAACAAGTGGCACATGGTCTCCTCAAGAGTCCCTGTTGCACATAAATCTGCTTGAGTTCAGGGCAGTGTACCTGGATGTATTGGCTTTTGCCCCAAATCTGCAAAACAAGGTGGTGCAGGTTAGGACAGACAACACCACAACCATGTACTACATCAACAAACAAGGAGGGACCGGGTCCTCCCCCACTTTGCACAGAGGCAATGAAGCTGTGGTCCCTGGCATACTCCATGCAGGTATCTCTGTCAGCCATACAACTTCCAGGGAAGGACAATGTAGTGGCAGATTCTCTCTGCAGGATAAGTCAGGACCACCTCGAGTGGTCACTGAACCCTCAGAGTCTCAGTGCAGTTTTCAGAAGATGGGGCACTCCAGATGTGGATCTTTTTGCCTCTGCAGAAAATCACCAAATGTCCCTGTACTGCTGCAGGCCCCTCACAAGGGTACAGTTCCCCCGGATACAATGGCCCTGCATTGGTCAGGGAAGTTTGTGTATGCCTTCCCTCCTTTCCCAATGATATTCAGTACTCTAGTGAAATTACGGTCCCAACCAGCAGCAATGATACTTGTGGTACCAGACTGGGCAAGGTAGCACTGGTACCTGATCCTGCTGACCCTGTCAGTGACCTCCCCAATTCACTTGCCCAGGAGGCACAACCTGCTGATCTCCTCTCAGGGCAGGATCCTGTATCCCAACCTCAAATCACTGAGACTCAAGGCCTGGTTCTTTTTTTTTTTAAATTAAATATACTTTATTCTGATTTAATATATATACACAGAACTTTACACTTTCAGAGGATGATATCTCATATTAATGTACATATACAATGCAGAGGATGTTAGCAACTAAACCTAATCCCTCCCTACCCACCCTCCCAAACCCCTCCACACAACCCCCCACCATCCATAATACCCCCAAGAACCAGACCCATAAGGGTGTAATAGCCATAATTTAGGGATTTACCATGAAAGAAATAATATTCAGATGGTACCACTGAAGTTCTGGGGTCGTATACACGAACCCTACTAAGGGTAAGGGATCCTCACCTTCTAAATTAATGTACGGGAGCGATGGACCATAAAGTATGGAATTTATCCCACCTTGTGTTGTATCTGGAAATGACATTCCTGAGACTAGCAATAGTTTTCTCAGTCCTTAAGTTGTATAACAAGTCATTAATCCATTCCTGATAGGTAAGGACCTGCTGGTCCTTCCAGTGCTTCAGTACTAGGTGTTTCACCATGAGTGATATTAGAGTAATATAATAGCCTCCTTCTTTCACTTTGACAGTTGAGAAGTCTCCTATTATACATATTTGTGGAGTAAAAAGGTTTTGTAACCCTAGTAAGGGATCAGCCTTAGACTTAATTAGGGACCATAAAGGGGCAACCATAGGGCATTCCCAAAAAATATGTAACAGGGAACCTTGCATCAGACCACACCTGAAACATGTCTCATCAGTGAGCTTCCCCATTCTATATAGTTTGGTGGGAGTCAAGTGCATGGCATACAATATGTAAAATTGTGTTAATTGAAGCTTATTGTTAGCACTGTAGGTATAAATTCCATGCCATAAGGATTCCCAGTTAATACAGTTATCAGGAAAGGTCTCTATCCAATAATGGGATTGTTCCACTTGTTCAGGGTAAAATTTTAAGTATAAGGCAGCAATCAAATGGGAGACAGCGTGTGGCTACCAGGAATGTGTTAGGAAGTCAAATAATGTGTCTCTGATGTTAGTTACCAATGGGATCTGCCCAAACCATGTGATTAGCATATGTCTAATTTGATATACAAAAAAGGAGTATTTCTGTGACAATTGGAATCTCTCTAATATATCTAGGACTGAGTTCACTCTACCCTAGGATATTAGGTCCTTAACCTTGGTGTGTAAAGGTAAGGTCAGATTATGCCATAGGAGGATATTCTTACCTATTATAAAGTTGGGGTTGCCAAACAATAGCTGTGAAATATCTTTGGTGTGTGTAAAGCCAAGAGACCGACATAGCTGATTGTGAACCTTAACTGAGGTGTATATAGCCATACAATGCATGGAGACAGGTAACTTTTGAGGGAGTATGTACCAAAGGCTAGAGGGCAACATTTTAGAACCTTTAATAATATTCCTTTCTATTTGCAACCACAGAGGAATATACTGGGGTTGAGTATGATTCGGATGGAGATCTACCCATCTCATATACTTAGCCATATGGCTCACAAGGTAGTAATGATAAAAATTTGGGAGCTGTAATCCCCCTATGGATTTCGGGGCACAAAGATGAATATAAGATCTTCGTGGAGGTTTGCTATGCCATCAAAACTTAGTAACCAATTTCTGGACTTTACAGAACCAAGTTAAGGGGAGGTAAATGTTCAACATATTGAGCGGGTAGAATAGTCTGGATAAGACATTCATTTTAATAACACTGATTCTTCCTTGGAGAGAAAGGTAAAGGGGGACCATCTAGTTCAATCTTGTTGAATAGTTACAAGATGATTATCTAGGTTAAGCTTCCTCAAGAGATAATTAAAGGGTGCCAAAGTAATTCCAAGATATTTAAGTTTAGTAGTCCAAGACATGTTGAGGGTGACTATGTCCATTTTATAGACATGGGAATTGAGGGGCATAACTTTGGTTTTACTAATTGTCAATTTATAGTTGGAAAGCCGACTAAACTCCACAATATCTCCAAAACTGATGAGATAGATTTAGTTGGGTCAGTCACATGCAACAGGATGTCATCGGCATATGCCGAAAGTTTGAGTTCAATCGGACCAACTGGAATTCCAGTTACGTATGGTGATATCTGTAACCTCTGAAGTAGGGGTTCCAAATATAAGTTTAACAGCAGGGGTGACATAGGGCACCCCTGCCGCGTACCTGAGTGCAGTGGGAATTTCTGGGAAAGATCCCATTACAGTATATTTTAGCACTAGGTTGGGAGTACAAATATCTAATCCAGGAAATGAATTTGCAGGGGAAGCCAAATTGGGCCATGGTTTCAAAAAGGAATGACCAACTGACCCTATCGAAAGCTTTCTCCGCATCCAGGGAGATAAGGGCCATCGGTAGGTCCATCTCCCTGGATACGGAGAAAATGTGGGTTAATTTACGAAAATTATCAGAGGGATTCCTGCAATTGATGAACCCAATCTGTTCGGGTCTGATTCAATTTTCCCTGACCTTGGTAATCCGGGAAGTTAAAATAAAGCTAGAACCTTGATGTCATAATTCATCAAGGAAACTGGCCTATAGTTAGATATTTTGTTTTTGGGTTTACTTGGCTTGGGCAGGACTATAATGGTTGCCTCTAATAGCGAGGGGTCTGTAAACTAATGGGCACAGATGTAATTATATAGGTTCTGGAGAATAGGAACCAGCTCCATTTCAAAAATTCTATAAAAGTTGGACAGATTTCATACTGGATTTCATACTGGAATATAGGAAAGTCATAAAGGCATAGCCCATGTAAACTTACCCCACTGTTCAGTGGCGGCAACCTAAGTTACCAACATCATTCAGGTACTGATGTATCTGAACTTTAAATACCTCAACAGTTTCTGCTTCCACTACCACCTGTGTTAATTTATTCCACATTCTAATTGCTCTATTTTTAAAACTATGTTTTCTTATATCTGTCCTACTTTTTGTCTCCCTTAGCTGCCTATTATGCCTTCTTATCTGATATATATGATCTTTAAATTATATTCCCATCTCTTTTCTTATACTTTCATCTTTTAGGATTTTATAGAGACATAACATATCCCCCCCTACTTCTTCTATCCTTCAGAGTCCTCAGTCCCAACTTCTTTAGCCTTCCTTCATAATCCAACCCCTTACACCCTTCAATCATTTTTGTATAAGTCCGCTGTGGCCTTTCCACCATTTTAACATCTTCCCTTTGATGAGGACTCCATACCATGGAACAGTGGTCCAATAGGGGCCTGACCAAGGTCCTAAAAAATGGAATCAGGAACTTGGTTAGGTCCCTATTTGACTACTGTCCCACGGTATGGAATCCTCATCAAAGGGGAGATGTTAAAATGGTGGAAAGGCCTCCGCGGACTTACACAAAAATGATTGAAGGGTGTAAGGGGTTGGATTATGAAGGAACCATCTTGCCCAGGGGCTTTATTAAGTGGGAGTGAGCGAATGGCTGTAGTCACTTCTAACACTGTAATGGGAGAGATTAGCTGGGCTTGCTGGAGACGACTGAGAGTAAGAAGAGGGATTTTGGATAAGTACTCTTATATTTTAGTCTGTGTAGGACTATTGTCATGAAGTCTATAAAGCTGTCTATAGAATACTTCAAATTCCTTTACTATAGCCTTAGGGGTGTTAGTGGTCGTTCACCTGCTAAGGGGAGAGATAGATGTGACCAGTCTAGATTCCTCTTGCTGTTTCAGCTTCAGAGCCAAGAGGTTTCCAGCCTTGTCCCCTTGACCTAAGTATAGGGCATGCATCTAAAAGAGTGCATATTCGACCATTTCTCTGAGGGTATCTGTATATTTATCCTTAAGGATCTCAAGCTTGTGCAAATCACTCTCAGAGGAACGGGTAGTGATTGATAACTCGAGCTGTTGTATAGATTCTAACAGGGATTTTGCAGTGGCCTCCCTCTTCCTCTTCCATGTAGCTGCTATCCTAATAAATTCCCCCCTCGAAAAGCACTTAAGTGAACTCCAGATTTGATTGTGTGCTGGGATAGAGCCCTCATTTTGCTCCATAAACTGAATTATCAGCGTTTTAATCCTGTCTACTGTTTCATCATGAGAAAGAAGATGCAAATTTAGTTTCCAAAAGGTAACATTTGGTGTTCCTTGGGGTATAGCACCATCAAACCAAATCAATGAATGATCAGATAGGACTCTAGGAGAAATAGCATAGCTTATTTTCCTTGTCAACATGGCCTGGTTTACCAAAAAGAAGTTTATACGGGAATGGGATTTACGGTAAGCAGAACAAAAGGTAAATTATTTCCCGTTGGGGTAAAGAAGGTGCCAGGGATCACATAACCCCAAAACTTCCATCATTTCATATAGTGATCTCTGTGCAGGGGATGGATTATGGCCACCGTGGGTAGTTCTATCCAGTGTGTTGTCATAAGTTAGATTCCAATCCCCAGCTAAAATTATAGGGAGTTGCTTAAATGGGGCTAATGTAAGGGCTATTTCAGTGAAAAATTCAGGGGAGGAGTGGTTAGGAACATATGCAGTGCCCAGGATTAATTCTATGTGATCTAGAAGGCCCCGTAGGAAAAGAAACCTACCATGTGGGTCTCCTATTTCTTGCAACAACTGAAATTTGGTCCCTCTATTAATTAAAATCGCTACTCCTCTTTGCGCAGTGGAGTTGCTGGCGGCATTTACACTCCCCACTGGCTCTCTCGGAAAGAGGATATTCTCTTTGGTCAACAGATGTGTCTCCTGTAGCAGTGCAACACCTGAGTGCATCAGAGCCAAGTGCTTTAAAATTTGGTGGTGTTTTACCCTGGCACGCGCCCTTTAATATTCCACGAAGTAATTCTCATAATAAGGCTGAAAGATAGGACATAGTAACAGGCCTAAGTTTATTAGGGCTGGATATACTCCATCGAGTAGCGGATGGACATAGTAGCCCAGTGGCTGGCTCCATACCCCCCATCCCTACAATCCTAAATATGGGCAAAGCACACATGTAAAGTCTGAAGTACATGTCCCTCCCATAACCCTAGTCCCCAAGCGGGCATATATAAATTTAACCTAAGTATGCCCCAATAGTTAAACAATAAATGCAAACCCCCCCAGTCCTAATGACTGACCAACACTAATTACAATCGGTGTAATGAGTATCATGCTGCTCCTTAGTGTCTTTCCCTCTCCCCCTACCCCTCCCACTACTGCGCCAAACTTCAACATAGTCCAAACAGAATTTAAGAATCATAGGACCCTATCCAACTATAGGAGTCTGAATTGCTACTATATAATAATAATAATAACACTTTCTGGGGAGATAAGCCCAACATACGTAATGAGTTAGATACCATCCACTAGTCTAAAGTGGAGGCGCTAACTATACATCTATGGAATTAGGAGATCAGAAGAGAGGATTGCCAAGACTAGCCTTGTTACACTAATACCCCAAAGCTGGTTGACTCAACTAATAAGCAGTGATAATACTGAAACAAGAACCAGCTGTTGTGACTATAAATAAACATGGAAAAGAGTCAGGAAAAGTCCCGAGTACCAAGTATAAACTCCTAAAAAAAAAACAAAAAAAAAAACAGGACAACAGGCAAGTAAAGCTCTTAGAAACATCCATCAACTGTAATTCCAAAATTAGATCCATTCAACTGCTGCTGTGCGTATGAACCTCCAGAAAAACCAGTACTCTCTATGGTGAATGTACTTTCGAAATGGTAATTTGCAATACCAAAAACGACCACTGGATGTCGCTCTTCACCATGAAAGGAGACTAATGCAGTTTCATTTAATTAGATCAGGGTACCATTTCTTACACACTTCATTAGCTGATTCCAGTGAATCATGTGAGTGCCAAAGACCATCTCTATTTATCTGTAGGGTAGCAGGGTAGCGGACTCTGTATTTAATGCCAGCAGATATCAGTTTGGATACCAGGGGATGAAGAGCTGACCATTTCTGGCAGACAGAAAATGGTAAGTCCTGCATGATACAGATTTTCTTGCCTGCCCATTGGATTTCTGCTATCTCCTTCAGGCGAGTCAAAATGTGCTGTTTATCTAAGAAGTTTAACATCCGAAAAATGAAAAGGCGAGGGGGCGAACCCGAGGGTGGCATGGTGCGAAGGGATCTATGTGCCCGTTCAGTGATGTAGGTGGGGCCATTAGGAGAAGGCCCCACTAGCTTATCACATAGCTTTTGAGCAAATACCACTGATTGAAGCCCCTCTTCACCTTCAGGGAGGCCTAGCACCACCAGATTGTTGCGCCTCAAGGGCCCCTGTAGATCTTCAAGGCTGTCCTCAGTTTTCTTCAGCCTGTGACGCAATGTAACCAAATCTGGGTCCACCCTTCCTCTCCAATTGTCTAAGGAGGATATACAGGCCTCATTATCTTTGGTTCTAATATTGAGTTGATCTATGGAAGTTTTCATTCCTTTGAACTCGGAAACCAGTGCTATTAGAGTTTCCTTCATCGGCGCTAACTCCTCCAAAAATCTGTCTTCAGTTAGTGCAATACCTTGTTTGGGTGCTAGGGAGGATTCGGGTCCACTCTCTTTGGACCATTTTGTGGCCTTGCCCTTGGTCGGAGTCAGCGAGGGTGTATGTTTGAGCATCGGCGCCTTCATTTCCACACCCATTTTCATGGACAATACATAGGTAAGTACTGTTGTTATTATCACCAGACAACCAAGAAGTCGTTATGTTTGATAAGACCACCGCCAAAGCAGAGTTAACTGCCACTATGTAGTAGCACTAGAAGGAGGGCAGGGGAGTCATTCGAGAGAGTGTCTCAGCAGGCAGCCACCACACCAGAAGTCAAGGCCTGGTTCTTGAAGACTTAGAGTTTGCTAACCTCAAGCTGTCAGAACAAGTCATGACAGTGCTTAGGGGCTCCAGAAAGCCTTTCACTAGAAAAATATATTCTTCTAAGCAGAAGATGTTCTCCATTTGGTACTCAGGTAAAGGTACTGACCCTTCCAGGGCTGACCTTGCTGTTCTGCTGGATTACCTGACACACCTGCACTCATTAGGACTGAGGCTCTCAACCTTTAAGGTCCACCTGGCTTCAGTCTTGGCTTACCTGTCAGCTGGTAAGGAAAGGTCCATGGCCTCTCATCCAGTTTTCAGGAAATACTTCAAGGGGCTCAGTCTCCTTCACCCTTCTCTGAGGGAACCTGTCCCGGCCTGGAATCTAAACATCTGTATTGCCAAGCTGATGGAACCACCATTCAAACCCATGGCAACTGCAGACCTGAAGTATGTCACATTGAAAACTGTGTTCCTAATGGCTATCACCTCTGCCAGGAGGATGAGTGAGCTGCAAGCCCTGTGTACAGATGTGGACTACATTTAATTCCACAGGGATAAGGTGGTCCTTAGGACCAACAGGAAATTTATCCACAAAGTGGTATCTGATTTTCACCTGAATCAGTCTATAACTCTGCCTGTTTTCTTTACAGAGAACTCCAGTTCTCCCGAAAGGAAACTTCACTGCTCAATGTCAAGAGGACACTTAGCCATTACATTGACAGAACTAAGGCATACAGACCAGGACAGATACAGCTCTTCCTCACTTATGGTGAAGTGGGTAAGGGTAGAGCTGCCACAAAATGTACAATTGCTCACTGGATAGTGGCATGTATACAGTTTGGTTACAGTAAAGTGGGTAAACTGGTAAAAGGTTGTAAACTGATGTATAAATAAATAAAAAAATAAAATAAACAGGTACCCCGGGCCTGAGGGCACATTCCACGAGGGGTACAGTTGCGTCAGTGGCAGTTTAAGAGATATCCCACTACTGGAAATCTGCAAAGCAGCTACATGGAAAACAGTGCACACTTTCACAAAGCACTACAGCCTGGATCTGCAATCCAGAAGTGATGCCAGGTTTGGCACAGCAGTTCTGTGGAACCTGTTCCCCAAATAGATTCTCTGCCCAACCTCCAAAGGTACTGCTTGGTAGTCTGCATCAGTTTAATCATAATGAGTAATTCCTGGGATTAGAAGAAAAAATTACTCACCATAGTAATCTTGTTTCTTCAAAGGGATCACTCATTATGATTAAAGCACCCACCCTGCCTCCCCTACTAGAACCTTTAAAAAAAAAAGTGGAGGGAAATTTGTTCTGCATCTCTGCTTTAGTGTTATATATAGGCCAGGTTAGAGACTCACCCTTTAAATCAGTTGGTTTCCCTGTGGTCTCATTTTAGGTCTGTCTCTTGGGAACTATTGATCTTGGGGGGTAGTTTTTTCTTTATTATGTAAAGATTAGCTGGGGGTCTTATACCTAGTTAGACTGAAGCACTCAGAGTGCAGCGGTTGCTAGGGCAGCAGTTTGAAATTGGCATGAGGCAGTGAGAGTGCTATCATTTGCATAGCATTCCATCTGGGCAGTTCAACACAGGAGGCTGACTGCATCAGTTTAATCATAATGCGTGATCCCTTTGAAGAAACAAGATTACTAGGCTGAGTAATTTTTTCTTCTCTCTTGTTTTGACCTTGACTTTAATTCAGCTGGTCCTGCTGCCTTTACTGGGACTGGGTGAATGATTTCAATGTGGAGAGTTCTTTCATGAACATGAAGTCGCTATCGCAAAATGGAGTTGATCACTCAACTGATTTGTGGGGACCAAGAGACTTCTGCTTCACATGTGATGGGTAAGTCACTCAGTCTCGCTGTTGACTTTATTTTCATGGAAAATTAGTTTGAAAGTGCTGATAGAAAACACTTCTGTGTGTGGCTTCTCACAGAAATGGACAGCAAAGTGCATGCCTGATAAGGCACTGTGAAGCCATACGGAGTGATGGGGTTTGCTATTCGGCAGGCAGAGCAGAGATAAATGATACCTTAAGATTTATTTAGTGTACAAAATGTGCCTGTTTAGTTCTGCATCTAAATTGTTGGCTGTTTTGGGGGTTTGTTGAAGATGGACTGTGCAGCTGATGACTAGTTTGACATGGGGGGGTAAGTGATTTATTTTACTGTTTGATGTGGTCATGTGTGCCAGAGCTTGATACAGTGATCTACTGGGATAACATCACAGTTCGAGGTGGCCACTGACCAATCAGAGACCAGGATTCTTTACTTGCTGTTGTATAATTCCACTTTTTCACCACCCTGTCAGTGAATAAGTATTTCTTCATGTCCCTCCCTATCAACTTGTAGTTGTGGCCTCTTGTGATGAACCCCTCACAGTGCTTAAACAGTTGCTGGCTGTTCATCCTATTTGTACACTTCAAGTACTTGAAGATTTCAGTCTTGCCACCACTCTCTCACCTGGTCTGCAGTACACACCCTTGAAGATTGGCCAGGCTTTCCTTGTAAGTCTTCTCCTGCTGGCTGTAAATCTTGTGTACAGACATAATGTTGCCAGACAAAATGTTGCGGCCAAAAAAGAGCAGGCACACTGTTGCCTGGACAATATGTTGCTGGACGAGACAGCCCAGATACAGTGTGATCTGGACAATATGTTGCTGGATGAAATAGTGCAGACATAATGTTGACAAAAAAGAAAGAGCAAGCCAATATTGGAAACATTTAAAAAACATTAACAAAAGTAAATGATGTTTTATTAAAAGCTAGAATAGCAGGGCATGGAGGCTGACTAAACCCCAAGGTGAAACAAAACAAGGAGCACCTAGAAAAGACAAAGCAGAACTGCAACAGAACGATCAGCTCCCCGACTCATGACTACAGATGAAAACAACATTTTTTTAATGTGAGTTATTTGCTTTGCTGGTTATTTGCTTCCCCTAGGTTATTTCTTGGCTAGATAGCATAGTGCACAAAATAGCCAGTGCATGGAATTGGACTTCAAACAAAGTTTTAAGCCTATGCACCTATAATACTTTTTGTTATTTTAATGATGAACATGGGTGCACTTCAAGAAACAAGATGCTCAGGCTAAGTATTTGAATCTGTCAAATGAGAAGGAGAATTAGCGAGTTAGTGCAGAGCAAACAGTGTAAACCCTGACATCAGCACTCTGCCCAGCAGGATATTCTGTTGTTTCCATTAGAAACTTCGAGCCTGAGAGCAGACACAAAGAAAGATTAAAACAAACATGAATTTAATCAAGGGATTCAGTTCTGGGAACAGGAATATGTTGACATAAATAGAAGGCTAAGCACTAGGACGTCTGAACTAAATCAAAGACAGCTTGCTTACCACTTCTAACGCCAGGGATTCTTCAATATAATTAACTCTAGCAGTCAGCCTCCCGGATTGCACCACCCTGGAGATGAATGGAACTTTATGCAAATTAATAGAACACTTACTGGCTGGTGCCACCATTAAACCTGCTGGCCTCCTAGCTGTTGCATTCTAAGGTGCTCAGATTTCTTTCTCCGCCTGCTCATTGGATGCCTCGGAGACTGCCCCTCAGTGTGCTCAGCATGACTGAACACACTTTAAACTATGAAGAAAAGTACAAGCATATTTCTATATTACTTCAGTTCTGCTCCCCAGTTAGTTTTAGTCTAGTTTTTAGTTAGTTTTAGGTTTATTTTTGGTTCCTCATTGGTTCTTCATAACCGCTGGGGAACCGATTACTTTGTCTAATCTAGCGTTACATTGCTACATTTTACTTGGTACAGTATTTATTTCGAGTACTTTAGTTTCTTTTTTTAGAGTTTCTCAGTTTGTTTTGTTTAAATTGCGTTCTTTCCTCTGTTGAGGAACCAACCACAAACACCTTTCTTACCACTTTGCGGTTACCTACTGGTGCCGACTCGGTTGAGAAACCGATTTGTTAAGTATTTTACTTAGTGTGTATGTGTGCTGTGGCAATGTCTGAAAAGCCTAAAAATAAAAATGGGCTGACCAGATTTAAGAACTGTTTAAAGTGTCAGGAAGTTTCTGCAAAAGCTGACTAGCATGATTTATGCTTGTTCTGTCTCGGAGCTGAACAGTTCGAGTCAAATTGTGAAGTTTGTAAGACCTTTCCTGAAAAGACTATTGAAAAACGCATGAAGCATTCTAAAGAAAGCATGTCCAATGTCATGGTTCCAGATCCGAAGGATCTGACCGATGAACCTAAAGAACAGTCTAAGAATGCCAACACAATTGCCCCTGAAAAAGGTGAGACATCCGGACTGAAAAGAGAGGGTGAACCGGTAAAGGATTCAGTTCCTTTGAAAAAGTTGGACAGGAAAAAAAATATTGGTTTTCTGGTTGGAAAAGCAGTGGGGCTCCCAGTATTTCAGGCTGAAATGCCAACAGTTGACCAGATTGCACAGGTGCTACAAATTTTGAAAGCCTTGCAGACAGGGTTAGCTCTGGTTCCTCGGCAAACTACTTGATTTCAGGGTTGGGTTCTTCCTCTCAGAGTGCAGTTATGTTTGTTCTCTTCCTGAAGGATTATGGAGAGGATGAGGAGGAAGAGGTTATTGAGCCAGAGATGTCACCAAAGCATGGGTCTGAATCCCCTCCTAGGTCTCCTGAGGATTACTCTTCACATTTTACCTTTGTGAGGCAGATGATGGAAGCACTGGATCTTACACCATACAAGCCTGAGCAACATGAGGAGGAATTGCAATTCTTAGAAATGATGGGGTTAACACACACACAAAAGATCTTGTTGCCAGTTAACAAGTTCTTTAAAAAACAGGTTGTTAAGGTGTTAGACACCCAAAACTCTATACCACCAGTGGATTAAAAAGCTGACAAGAAATATCAGCTTGATCCTTTGGGTGCCCCGCACAGATCCAGAAGGGGTGGTCCAGACAGTAACCTGTACTAAGGCTAAGGTACCACTTGCCACTCATCCACCTGAGAAATATTCTAGAAGGCTGGATGGAATGGCTAAAAAGGGGTATCTGGTGGCTTCCTTGGGCATCAGGGAAGCAAGTTATGTGGGAAATGCAGCACAATACCAGAAGACTCTGTGGGCTTCTGTGATGGCTATAGCTGACAAGGCTCCTCCCAGACTTGCAGCTGACCTTGTGGGGATGGCCAGGTGTGGCTTGAGAGCCTCAAAATATCAATTCCACATGGCTGTGGATGCAAGCACTAATAGTAGTAAATATCTTTATTTTTATACAGGAGTACAAAAGATGTTACAAATTCACACCGTTAGGATCGAAAGCCCATTTGTAAGGTGGTCCTGTTTTAGTCTTATAAAATCACTTTATACAACCAATACAAAAAATACAAAACAACCAGTCATATTCCAAGACTATCAACAATAACATATCAGAACAGATATCTAATTTAATAGCTTGCCATCAACAATACAATTTCCCATCTACTCTACATACAGTGGAAATTACCATCAGTTAACCACTGTACATGCATTTACAAGAAAGATATTTTCTTACTTGGGTGGAAAAGCTTTGCATAGTCTTGACTGACTTGATTTGTTCACTAATCTTAGCCCACACCATTAATGCATTATACGGAAAGGTCATCTCCCAATATTTGTTACTAATCTTTGGTATTCTAAACTTCTTTGGCAGTTATTTCTGAGATTATGCTTATGATCAACTTTTATTATTTTTTCATTTAAGTAATATGGCTTTTGATCCCTTTCAACATTATACATTAGATTGGCCCAAATTAGTTGTCTCTTTTGCTCCAATGGTAACCAGTTTAAGGAAGCATACATAGTACAGTGGTGTGTTTTGTAGTCGTATCTTAGTATGAGATGATCCATCTGATTATGCAGCACATCTACACTTTTATTTGGGTTTTATTTGTCAAACTGTACACATGGCTACCATAGTCTATTACTGGTATAAGTAACTGGTTAGCTATACTTTTCCACATATTTAAATTGTTGCAGTGACTGGCCCTTCTAAAGGCACCCAGTCTTTTATTTATATTTGTAATCATTTTAGAGATGTGAATTTCAAAATGTAAATGCTGACCTACCCAGATATCCAAATATTTATATTAATAGACCTGTTCCAGCTCGTCTTCTCTTGGATTTTTAATAACAAGTTTTATATGTGGATGTAGTCATTTGGTATTTTCTTTGGTAAACAGCATAACTTTTGTTTTTGCTGTTTATAACTAATCTGAAATCATCAAACCAACCACATAAGTTATTAAAACCATTTTGTAATTGTTGGGCTATGAAATCCCTGCATGGGTCCACAGTTACTATAACTGTATCATCTGCATATAGTCAAGTTTTTGTGTTGGTAATAACATCTAATGCTTGCTTTATGTATATTAAAACAAGGTAGGCCCAAAATTGAGCCCTGGGGACCCCCCTTACTACCTGTCTCAAATCAAAATTATCATTGCCTACAGAAACAAACTGCCTTCTCTCACTAAGGTATGACCCAAACCAATTCACAGCTTCATCAGCTATACCTATATCTAATAACCTTTCATGCAAGATGTTGTGGTCCACTGTATCAAAAGCATTTGATGGGTCCACGAACACTGCACCCACAACCTGGCCCTCCTCCATAGATGAGGCAATTATGTCAATCAGATTGGTGAGTGTGGTGCCCATGGAAAAACCCTATTGAAACCCAATTGAAATTTAGACAGTAGCTCGTAGCCTTCCAGATATTCAATCAATTTTTTATTAAGCAATTTTTTGAATATTTTAGATATCACTGATAGTAAGGCTATCAGATAATAATCAACTGGTTCTGTTGCCAGGTCCCCTTTATGAATGGGGATAATTTTGGTTATTTTCCACATGGAGGGGTATGAGCCTTCACTAAGACTCCAGTTAAATAACTTTGCTAAAGTGGGAGCAATAAGTTCTTCAACATCCCTCAAGAATCGGATTTCTATACCATCGGGACCAGTAGCTTTTCTCACCCTAAAATGTATAATTGCCATGGCAACTTCTCTGTATGTAATACTTTTAAACCTGAATTTTGGCCTTATATTTTGATCAAACATTTTGTTACCACACATAGTGTTATTTTGGTTCTGTTTTGCTTTAGGGATATCTATATTTGGTAGCGTAACAAAATAATCATTCAAAGTGTCAGCAGAGCTCCTTTCCCCTTGCAAAACTAAATTTTTTCAATTTAGACGGGGGGCAGAATTGTTTTACAGGTGTTTCCAATTATTTAATAGAGACCAGTACTCTGAGACTTCAGTTGTTGCTATAATTTTATCGGTATAGTAATCTTTTTTAGCTTGTCTTATAACTATTTTTAGTCTGTTTCTCACTTTTTTGAACTCGTTCCAATCTGATGGGTTTAGAGACTTGTTTGCAATCTTCCAGAACTTGTTTTTAACTCTGATAACTTTCTTTAACTTTTCTGTAACCCATGGAAGATGTTTTTTCTTTCGGGTTAAAAATGTAAATGGGGCTACCTCTTTACAAACATTTAAAAAACATAATAAAGTCGTCAGCAGCTAGATCTAAACTCGGAATAACAAAAAAATTCTAGCTGATTTTTCTGCAGCAGTTTTAGACTGAAAGGTTTCCCTATTGTATTTTTTGAAAGAATGTCTCTTTTTTCTATTTACTTTGTAATTTATTTGAGTATATTCTCTTTTAGATCCCAGCTGAAAAGTACAAAATAGAGAATTATGGTCTCCCAGCATTGGTTGCTGGACTGACACACTTTCAGTTATAATATCAGGAGATATAAATACTAAATCCAAAATACTGCCTTTGCTTTCCAAGGAGGTTTTCCTGATTATTTTTGACACTACCTGGTGTACATTTAAGGATAGAAAACTTTGCTTCAACATATTGCCCCTTTTATGACCCCAGGCAGTGTTAAAATTGCCAACTATCAACAGTCGGTTCTCTGCAGTATATTTGTCCAGTATTGGAGCTAATTCATCAAATGCAGAAACTTTTGTTTTGGGTGAAGCATATGCAATCCCAACTGACAAATGTAGGGCTTGGAAATATATAAGTTGGTATTCAATTAAATCAATAGTGCCTGAGTATACTAGTTTTACTGACCCAGATCCCATTTTGAGTGCAACAGACCCCTCCTCATTTGCCCTTTCTGTCTAGTTGAAAGTTATAATATCCACCAATTTCAGTTTATTAAATGTTTATTGATTTGTAATATATGGATAATGAAAATAATACCCCCAAAATGCATACAAAAATTCTTTGTAATATATTAGTTAGTCCTGTAATAGTGTACTTCTGGTCCTCGTAATACTATACTTCCAGCCCAATAATACTATACTTCCGGTCCTCGTAATAGTATCATTGGGATTACCGGTGTGACTACTGTGTGAACCGTGTTTTTTTTTTTTTTTTAGTGAGAAAAAGAAGCGGAATGGGACTGAGAGTGGAAGCAGGAGTGGGGGGTGTGAGTGAGAAGTGAGGAACAGCACTCAGGAGTCTTACTAACTCTGCAGACTGCAGCACAGTACAGCAGGCACAAGTAAGAACTTAAAAATTCCTTGCATCCGTAAATTACAAAAAATAACAAATAGGTTCTGGTGTTTCAAGGCAGAAATTCCATCTCGATGTTCTGGGGACACAAGAAACCTCTAGAGCTTCCTTCTCAAGGTTTCTTGTGTCCCCAGAACCTCTCAATGGAATTACTGCCTTGTAATACACCAGAACCTATCTATTATTCTATTTATTCAGCTATGTTTCAGTTAAAGCAATTAAATCAGGGTCTTCCTGCATGACCCAGACTTTCAAGGTATAAATTTTGTTTTTTAAGCTCCTGGCATTGTTGGCATTGTCATACAGGAGTTTCAGTTTTATATTTTTGACTGGACCTGGGTTTAGATTAATATTCCCACTCAGGGCTAGAACCAGTAATATTATGCAGTCAGTGCCACTGTGTATACTTGGCCTCATTTGATTTATGTTAAAGTTGACACTTATCTGCCTACAATGACAATATAGCCAAGAGGATGGCCCTATCCATAGCCCAGAGGAGGTTTACCTGGCTCAGGACAACCAATCTTACTCAAGATCCACAGAATAAGGCCATGGAATTCCCTGTGGGAAACCATTCTCTGTTTGGCAGTAAAACAGAGGAATACATGAAAAAAGCGGACGAGTGCAAGGCCACTTGCAAGAGTAATTCCGCAAAGGATAAGGCCTCCACTTCCTACAGGCCTTATGGAAGGGGAGGCAGAGGTAGGGGTTATAGTAGACCCTTCTATCAGGCACAAGCTACCCCTAGCTACCCGCAAAGAGGTTACTACAGGGGCAGAAGCTGTAAGGGCTCCAAGAGAGGGGATCAGTCCCCCCAAACTGCCACACAAGGAAAGTAGAATCCCTGATGTGACAGTCAGGGTTGCAGCCTCAATCCCAGTCAGGGGAAGACTGACTCACTATTTCCAAAACTGGAAAATATCACCACATACAAGTGGGTGTTGGATGTAGTAGGTCAGGGACTAGCCCTCAGCTTGAAAACCTTTTCCAAGTTAAGGCCAAGGCATTTCAGCCTTCCAAACCCAGCAGAGAGGACACTACTAGAAAAAGAGGTGTCCACCCTGCTGGCATCAAAAGCAGTAGAACCAGTTCTATCCTTTCAAAGGGGAAGAGGTTTCTACTCCAGATACTTCCTAACCTCAAAGAAAACCGGGGAGTGGTGATCCATTTTAGATTTGAGAGCTCTAAATAGGCATCTCACAAAGTCAAAGTTCCAGATGGTAACCTTGGCAATGATTCTCCCAACACTGCAACATGGAGATTGGCTGTCATCATTGGATCTCAAGGATGGGCAGACTAGGTGGGCCAAGTGGTCCTTATCTGCCGTCAAAGTCTATGTTTCTATGCCTACTTCCACTTTCTCATAAGGGAATCTCACAGAAAGTACTTGAGGTTCAGACTACCTTTAGGTCATTACCAGTTCAAGGCTCTGACTTTTGGCCTGACCTCTGCCCCAGGGTATTCACAAAGTGCTTGGCAGCAGTGGTGGCACATCTGAGAAGGTAGGGCACATCAGTGTTTCCATACCTAGACTGGCTAGTTGTGGGACAATCCCTCCAACATATAAAAGAAGCTCTGAGGATCACACAGGAGACATTAGAGTCTCTGGGATTCCTCATAAATGTTCAAAGTCTGTGCTACAGCCTGTCCAGGTTCTGCACATCATAGGAGCAGAACTGGATACCTTGCAGGTAAGAACTTTTCTTCCTCATGATAACATGAACAACATCCTTCACATTGCTGGATCTTTCACTTTAAACAAACCAAAGCCAGCAAAACATTTTCTGCAGTTGCTGGGTCACATGGCTGCAGCCACAGGTACAGTGCAGGACTGCAGATTCCAGATGATGGATATCCAGTTCCACCTCAGAGCACATTGGTGCCAAAGAAAGGACTCCCTTTCAAAGGTGGTGCCTTTGTGAGGGACACAATTGCAGGCCCTGCAGTGGTGGCAATACAGAGCCAACCTGGGAGGAGTTACATTCTGAAAGGAATATTCTACCATAGTGCTCTCAACAGATGCCTCTCTACTGGGGTGGGGAGCACATTTGGAGGAACACACAGAGCATGGCACCTGGTCCCCCACCGAGTCACTGCTGCATATAACTCTGATGGCGCTCAGGGCAGTGCTTCTGGCACTGAAATCCTTTGCATCCCTGATAACGGGCAAGTTGTACAAGTCAGGACAGACAACACCACCACAATGTACTATATCAACAAGCAGGGAGGGACAAAGTCTGACCTGCTGTGTACAGAAGCAATGAAGATCTGGAGTCTGGCATACTCCCTGCAAACTTCCCTGGTAGCCATCCATCTCCCAGGAAAGTACATCTTAGCATATGCACTCAGCAGAATCAACCAAAATCACCACGAGTAGTGCCTCAACAGACAGGTGCTGCAAGTAGCATTTCAGAGGTGGAGGACACCAGAGATAGATATTCTTGCCTCAGAAGAGAATCATCAGTTGCCCAAGTTCTGTTGCAGGTCTCGAGCAAAGGGGTCAGTGCCAGTGGATGCCATGGTGCTGGATTGGTCAGGGAAAATTCTGTATGCTTCCCCCATTCCCCTTGTTACTCAGGGTCCTGATCAAGTTCAGGTACCAGTCAGCAACAATGATTCTGATAGCCCTAGATTGGGCCAGACAGCCTTAGCACTCACTGCTGCTGTCTCTGCCAGAGGCTCAGGCAATACACCTCCCTCACAGACACAATCTTCCGACCTCCTCCCAGGGGAGGATTCTGTATCTGAATCTCAGGCCACTCAGACTCAAGGCATGGCTTTTGAGGACCTAGACTATACTGATTTACACCTCTCAGAGGATGTACTGAGGGTCTTGAGGAGTTTTAGGAAACCCTCGACAAAAAAGACTTATGCTTCCAAATGGAAAAGGTTTTCAATTTGGCGTGGCATCAAAGATGTGTTACCATCTGAGGCAGGAGTACCAGTCTTATTAGACTATCTGACTCACCTGCATTAAGTGGGACTGCAGCCAACTACCCTTAAGGTGCATTTAGCATCCATCTCTGCTTACCTGTCAGCTGGTAAGGGCGCCTCTTTGGCAGCTAATCCTATTTTTAAGCAGTATTTTAAGGGGTTGACCTATTTGCACCCCACTCATAGGGAACCAGTGCTTTTCTGGAACCTAAATGTCTGCATTGCCAAGCTCATGGAACCCCCATTTGAGCCTCTGGCCACTGCTCACTTAAAGGTTGTCACTTGGAAGGCTATCTTTTTAGTAGCCGTTACATCAGCAAGGAGGATAAGTGAGTTATAGGCCCTGTGTGTGGAACAGGACTACATTTCCTTTCATAGGGACAAAGTGGTACTCAGAACTAATAGGAAATTCTTTCCAAAAGTAGTCTCCGATTTCCACCTTAATCAGTCTATTTCTTTGTCAGTCTTCCTCATGGAACATTCTAGTTCAGAGGAATGTAAATTGCATAGCCTTGATGTAAAGAGAGCTCTCAAACATTATATTGAGCATACCAAAGCACATAGGTAGGACAAGCAACAGTTGTTCCTGACCTATGGTGATGTGGGAAAAGGAAAGCCAGCTTCAAAAAGGACAGTTGCACACTGGATAGTGGCATGTATCCAATTCTGTTACAGTAAAGCTGGCAAGGAGCCCCCTGCAGGCCTGAGAGCACACTCCACAAGGGGTATGGCTGCTACAATAGCATCAGCCAGGGATATTCCCTTGTTGGAAATCTGTAAAGCAGCTACATGGAGAACTGCATATACTTTTGCAAAGCACTATAATTTGTACACACAGTCCAGAAGTGATGCCAGGTTTGGCACTGCAGTGCTGCAGGGCACTGGGTCCAGTGAGCGCCAACAATAATAACATCGGCATAGTGCGCACGGTAAAAACAGCACCTTTTTTTTCAGGGGGGCTTCAGCCCCCGCTCCCCCATCTATAGGATTCTCACTCTGGGGGGGGCAGATCCTGGGGAAAGTTAAAATTCATGGGGCAGTTACGACCCCATGTAAAAAAAAAAAAAAAAGTCCCAAGGTATGCTGAAAGATTGGAGACCAGGATTAGAACGCTGGTCTCCACTGCTGCTGGTTGCGTTGTTTGTTGCCCAGCCCTCCACATCACAGGAGCAGCTTGGCCAGTATCCTGGATTTTGGTGTCCTTATGTTCGATCGGCACCATGGACAGCGACCAGGGGAACGCTTACAGCAAGTGCTGTAAAACTACACTCACTGTCCGTGTGAGTGCTTACCAGACTAGCGCTGTATAGTGTGGTGCTATTCTGGTAGTGCTCACTTGACAGGGTACCATTCTGGCAGAGTCTGTTCACTAAAGAAGGTTCTGGGCCCACCTCTAAAGGTACTGCTTCATAGTCTGCTAGAGTTAATTATATTGAAGAATTCCTGGGGTTAGAAGAAAAAATTACTCACCGTAGTAATCTTGTTCCTGCCAAGGTATTCTTCAAAATCATTAACTCTCCCACCCTACCTCCCCTTCCAGAACTAGTTAGCCTCGCAATACAGTTGGTAATCCTTCTGATTTGTTGGTCTTACTCTGGTACAGTTAAGTTAAACCAAGTGGTCCTGTTATTCTTGTTGTTAGCCTTTTTAGGCATTGCCATTGGCATGGGGTAAAAAGAGGGGTAATACTTGAATCAGTTATTATTGAAATTGTTGTTAACTACTAGGATAGTATATTCAAATGGCTTAATTGCAGGTTTCAATGAAATCTGAGAACCTTAGAACACAACAATTAGGAGGGCAGCAGGTTTGCATGGTGGCACGAGCCAATAAGTGTTCCACTAAGTTGCATAAAGTTCCATTCATCTCATGGGGCAGTGCAATCCAGGAGGCTGACTGCTAGAGTTAATGATATTGAAAAATACCTTGGAAGAAACAAGATCACTATGGTGAGTGATTTGTTCTTACTGCTCAACATTATGGCTGCACTATTTTGTCTGGCAGCATGTGGTCCATACAACATTATGTCAGCACTATTTTGGCCACAACATGTCGTCTGGCAACATTACATCCATATGCCATAAATCTTCATTCACCATCCTTATGAATCAATAAAGGCAGTCTTTGGCCTTTTTCAGAATGAGGGGTTCAGAACTGTACACAGCACTCCAGGTGTGGAACCACCAAGAACCTACACAGGGGCAGGATCACCTCTTTCTGTCTGCTTGAGCAGTGCATGTCTATGCATCCCAACATGCCTGTGGGTACTGTGACATATTCTGGACCTATTTCCTGTCCTGGGACCAGAATGATGTTTATTATTGTTTTTTTTATTATTATTTCTTATTGTGGGCACTCTGTCCATTGCTGTGTCAGGGCCCTGAAAGAAGAAGCTTGTCACACTGTTGCTGCACATGCACGCTTGGGCAATGGTAATCCAGTGCTGGAGATTTTGGTCCCAGACCCCACTGCCTCTTTGGGGGTCAGGGGCTGCCCTGTACACCCGATGGAGCTTTCTCAAAACCTAGGCCTAGCCCCACAATTCAGTACAGGCATGGATCACAGGTTTGATGTGCAGCTGTGACCACGAAGACTGTGGGAGTGATGGTTAGCCTTCCACCATGGACTCTTTGCATGGCTTGCTCTGGTCATGCCCTGCGAGTCCTCAGTGCTACAGCTCTCCAGTGATGGGGGACTGGATGACAAAGATGTTGGACACTGGAGTTCAGGGAGCCCAAAGGTAAGCCCCAAGTTTGGGGGGTTTATACCCATCCCCGTGCTAACAGCTACCATGGTGGAGGAGCTGGAGGAGAGTCTGGTGGCAGATTTTGGGAGACACTGCAGACTGGGCAGAGGAACGGTGGTGGTGTTGGGGGACTTAAACATGCCAGGAACAGACTGGGAGACTATGACATCCTCTGTGACCAGGGAACAGAGGTTGTTGGATGTCTTTCAAGATGCGTTCCTAACTCAGCAGGTGGGGGAACCGACCAGGGAGGCGCTGGTACTGGATGTGGTCCTGGCAGACAGTGACCAGATTGGGGCCTGGAGGTAAGGGACCCATTGGCGGGGAGTGACCATGCCACGGTCTGGTTCTGCCTGGACCTAGGAGGGCTAGAAGGCTGCACAAAGACGGAGGTAACTGACTTCAGGGGGACGGATTTTAAGGAAATGGGAAGGATCCTTAAGGAGCATTTGGATGTGATTGGGTCAGACATGGACGCTGATAGTAGGTGGGAAATCATCAGAAGAAGGATGCTGGATGCTACCAGCACTTGTGCAAGAGTAAGATGAAAATGCGGTAGGGCCCGAAAACCCTGATGGTGGACCAGGGAGGTCCAGGAGGTGGTGCGGGGAAAGAAGGCAGCCTATAGGCAATTCAAGTTCTCAAGGAGTGAAAGGGATCGAGGGGAGTATGAGCTGATGGCTAGAAGGGCCACTAGGGTGGTGAGGGTGGCTAAGGCAAGGAAGGAGCAGAACCTGGCCAGGGAAATTAGGAGAGGGAACAAGGAGTTCTTTAGATACATTGGGGAAAAACGAAGGGTGAAGGGGCAGATTAGCAGGATTAAATCAGGGAAGAGATGGGCACAAGACCCAGGGGAGCAGGCTGAGGCACTAAATGAGTACTTCACCTCAGTTTTCACCAAGGAAAATGAGGGTGCTGCATCATACATGGGAGGAGACATAGATACTGAGGAGGGGGGGACCCTTACCAATCGGCGGGTGTGGCGAGAGGGGGAGGCATCACTGGCAGGAAGAGGGAGGGCTAAGCAAGGAGAAGAGGTACCAGATGTGGAAATCACAGCAGAGAGAGTGAGGGAAGCCCTCAGCTCCCTTAAGACGGAGAAAGCACCGGGGCCAGATAAATTACATCCCAGAGTACTGAAGGAACTTGCGGATGTCCTGGTGAAACCCCTGGCGGAGCTTTTCACCATCTCTCTGAGGACAGGGTGGGTGCCCCAGGACTGGAAGGTGGCGCATATAGTGCCTATCCACAAGGGGGGATCAAGGGAGGTGGCAGGGAACTACAGGCCTGTCAGCCTGACATCGGTGGTGGGCAAGGTGATGGAGGGCATTGTCAAGGAGAGGCTAGGGGGGACCTGGAAAAGTCAGGGTGCCTGGATGATAGACAGCATGGATTCATCCTGGGGAAATCGTGTCAGACAAACCTTGTGGAGTTCTATGACTGGGTGACGAGTGCCTTGGACCTGGGTAGACCAGTGGACGTTCTCTTTCTAGACATCAGCAAGGCATTTGACTCTGTTCCTCACGTGGGCCTGTTGGATAAGCTGGGAGAAATGGGAGTGGGGAACCAGATGATCAGATGGATAGGCAATTGGCTCCAGGACTGGACCCAGAGGGTCATAGTTGGCCGGATAGTCTCATCCCCAAGGAGGGTCATTAGTGGGGTCCCACAGGGATCAGTCCTTGGGCCCCTCTTGTTCAATGCCTACATCTCTGACATAAGGACAGGAATCAGAGTGAGATGAGTCTCTTTGCAGATGACTCAAACTGGGGCGTGGTGGATGGGGAGGAGGGAGGGTGGCCCTACAGGGGGACCTGGAGGCTCTGGAAAGATGGTCTAGAAAGTGGAAGCTGAGGTTCAATGCAGGGAAATGCAAGGTACTGCACCTGGGGGCCAGAAATCTGGGCCAAGTGTACACCCTGGGGGGGAATGCTACAAGTCTCGATGGCTGAGAGGGACCTGGGGGTGGTGGTGGATGTCAAGATGAACAACTCGGAGACTTGTAGGAGGGCAGCAGCCAAGGCCAACAGGATGCTGGGATGCATCGCTGGGGATCACCTCAGAAGGAGGGAAGTGATACTCCCTCTGTATAACTGCTTGGTGAGGCCGCACCTTGAGTACTGCGTGCAGTTTTGGAGGCCACACTTAAAAAGGGATGTTAAACTCCTGGAGAGGGTCCAGAGGAGGGCAACCAAAATGATTTGGGGCTTGGGGGACAGCACCTATGAGGAGAGGCTTGAAGAGCTAAATATGTACACATTGGAAGAGAGAAGGGACCGGGGGGACATGATAGAGGTCTTCGGGTACATGAAGAGGGTAAATAGGGGAGGAACAGTCAGGGTGCTTCGAAGGAAGGAGGAGGGGCCACTAGAGGGCATGAGTGAAAGCTGGAGAGGGGAAGATTCAGGGGAGAAAGGAGGAGGTGCTACTTCACTGAGAGGGTGGTGGAGCCATGGAATGCGCTGCCTAGGGAGCTGGTGGAGGCAGAGACAGTGGAGGGGTTCAAGAGGGGATGGGACAGGTACAGGGGAAGAGTTCTGGAAGCAAAATCCAATGCAGCAAGAATATCCGGAACTGGGAAGGGAGAAGCCAGAGAAGGCGAGGGGGGCAGCAAGGTCAGCACCCAGGGTGGGGGCTGATGAAACGAGCAGACGCGAAAGACCGTTAGGCCTATTCTGCTGGCATTTTAGTATGTTAGTATGTTAGTATGAAAGAAGTCCCACTGGGAAACAATCACTTGCAAACATGTTCTGCAGATTCTTTCTGCTGTTGTTGCTTAAGGTGTTCTGTTTTTTTATTTCTAAACTCAGTATTTCAAGTTTTCTATTAATTTACTTCTAAACATGAAAACATCCCTATCTACAGTATCAGAGGCAGTATAGCATAGTGATTAAGGGCACTGAGTTGCAAACCTGGAGACATGGGTTTGAATCTCATCAGCCCCCACTTGCATACTGCGTGACTCCCAGTAAGTCACTTAATTTTTTGGGGCTCCCAGGCCGAACCTGGAAACAAGCTTTGTCTTAGTGTGCCTTTCCTAGTTAAACAATTTCCCCTTTCCCTTACAGTACTTATTTATCTGGACATTACATTAAAATTAATGCTGTCAACCAAGAAGCAGTTATCCAACATAAAGAGATCAGATGAAAATTTTAATGGTCAGTTCTTCCTTGTAGATGTGTTAATGGCATGAGACCTACTGTCTGATTTAACAGAGTTTGTGCAGAAAGAGGATTCTTTAAGGGAACTACTGACTAATTCAAATCAGAATACTGACTGAATTGCACAAAAAGGGGTTTACAGGGCTGTCGTGCAACTCAAACAATAAGAGAGAGAGAGTAGTGTGTGTGTGTGTGTGTGTGTGTGTGTGTGTGTGTGTGTGTATACAGATATTAAAATCCAGTATCAATTTCGGGCAAGGACAGGATTTTAATTAATTAATATTTGTTCAAGGGCTGGACTGTGTCCTGCTCCTCTCCCCACTGTGCCTCTTTACCATGACATTCTGGCTATTTTGTTCAGAATCCCAGCTGCACCGGAGATCTTTCCTGAAATCTACAAGTAGGAGGACCTGCTAGAAATTGTGAAGTCTGAAGTTTGGACATATTTGTGGATAATAACCAATGTAACTATTTACAAATGTAATGAGCTGTGACTGTTACGAAGTGTGTAATTGTTGCTGCCACACCGGGACTGCATAAAAATTAAATGGTTATTCAATCTTAGTGTGGTTAATCCCAGTGTGGATAACATATTTAAAAATAACATAAAGCAGACATTGCTGTAGAATTCAAGGAAGCTCCCCCGCAGTACAATCTGAAAGCTCCAGCTGAGCAGAATAGTCTCCCCACTAGCTGAGCTAGTACAGCTGTTTCTTTACCTCGCAGAACTCTTGCTTTTGGGGTCAGGAGGTAGGGATTTTTAGTTCTGCTCAGTATCTCTACCTCCTGCACCGCCTTGTGAGGCTGCACATGTATGCATTATAAACAGTGCTATATCTCTGTGATGGAAGTCATCCATACCACCATTTTTCCCTTGTTTATGAAAATGACCTGATTTTTACATTTTCCATGACAACCCCATGGTATATAGCACTTTCCATTAAAACATAAATGCAATATCCTGTAGTAACATAGTAGCACAGTAACTGAGTGTCTGAAGGGACTTCATGTCCATAATGTCAGCCCCCCATTTTGTTTTGTATTTGCCAAGACATGCCCATGGTTTTGTGCCTCAACTCCACAACAAGACTGTCTCCCAGCCGGCTTCTGTGCATGATTCTAGGGCTTGGATATGAATCCAGGTTTCCTAACTGACAGCACAATGCACTGCCATCCACCAGTAACCAGGCCAAAAACGTCTTTTTTAAGCATTGAAATCTTTGCTGGTATGCTTTTATAAATATGTCAAAATAGAGGAAGCTTGGGTAAACCTCTGACATTTTGACAATGAGAATATTAGTGCTCCTACTCCTGGCTTGGGCTCCGTCACTGTCTTTGACTGTGTAAGCTTGCTTGCAGGCATACTTTGTTTTATCTGTGGTGATACCTTGTATGTTTCTTCACTCAGTTGTACTCCCAATGTGCTAGGCAGACCCCCAAGTGTATGGCTTCTTCTTGTATGGAGAGGGCTGGGAACTAATGCATGCCTGTTGTGAAACTTGGAGTGGATTTCTGTCCTTTGAAGCCGACCAGTCAGTCAGGTGAGGCACGTGATAATGCAAATGAATGGCCGTGTGGCTGTAGAAAATGCAAGGAACTTTCACTTTTGTGCCCATGCAGTGCCAGGTCAGTGCAGTGCACCACAACTGTCGGGAAAGGGTTGGTCAGGCCGCTGGTAGTTCGGGAGGGGGAATGCACAGCTAATAACAAGGCTGGGAGATGAGTTTACTTTCCAAAGCAGGCTGTTGGCGAACTTAGAGAGACTTACACACACACAAAAAAAAACTGAACAGCTAACTGGACTTTCACCTCATTGCTGCTGTGATATACTTGAAGAGGACAGATGGATGCTGACACAAGAAGGTGTTACTTGGTTGCCATCTTTATTTCAATTGCGAACAAAGGCCATAGTACAGGAACAAAGGCTACCATGGGTTACAAACTGTGCAGGACAGGAACTTCTGGGAGCTACTAACTGTCCATGCCAGGATTACAAGTAATATGGCAGCCTTAGTACTTTCTTACGTGTAAGTACACACATATACTACAGACTGTTGGCCTTCTGATGGCTACTCTAATAAGGTGACTTTGATGCAGCCTGGGGAACATGTGTTGATTCTGATGTAGAATAACTGAAGCTGTGCTATGTTCTTTGCCACAAAGAGTTGCACTACCACTACCCCAGCATTCAACACCCTACATTTATCCACCTTACTTGGAGAGAAACTTGAATTTGTTGATAACTTCAAATACCTTGGAGTCTGGATAGATAACAGGCTTGACTATTCTGTCCATATTGAAGAGCTACTTAAAAAGCTAAGACAGAGGCTCGGACTATTTTTTAGAATAAAACATTACCTAAACAGTGATTCCAAAAAAAGGTTAATTCAGGCCTCATTCCTATCCTTCATTGATTATGCTGATTTTCTCTACTGCCATTGTTCAAGTCATCTCTTACATAAACTGGACACCCTGTATCACAGGTCCATAAGATTTATTACTGACCTTCCCTCCAGCACCCATCATTGCTCCCTTTATATGGCAGTCAACTGGACATCATTGCAACACAGAAGAAACAGGAATGCTGTTATCTGGATATTCAAAGCGTTAACAGGCAAACTACCGACCTATATCACTGATTGCTTTACCCAAATTACAACTAGGCCATACACCTTAAGGATCAGTAAACTCATCATATTAAAGGTCCCCAATGCCTGCACCTGGTATGGGAGGGCTGCTTTCAGCTATTCCTTAGCAGTTGCATGGAACTCTCTCCAAAAATCCATGAAGCTAGATAGCCTACTACCTCTGGCATCCTTCAAAAGATTGTTCTCCGCCCTTTTTCCAGAGCTCTGCAATTGCTTTTATAAAGCCTAATCCCCTACCTATCTGACTCACCTTCCTTTTTCCATCCATTATATTAATTCAATTTCTTTCTTCCGAATCACCTATTATATTCTCATAAAAACTAGTTAGACCATATTATCTTTATTTTATGCCTGCTATACCCTTTGTCCCTTTTTCCTACAGGCTAAATGGTTCTACTGTTACTTGTATATATGTAAATTGTTGTATATAATCATTTCATGCCATTGTATTGCTATTTATTCTATTTCTTGTCAATGTAATAATACTTGTATCCTCATTTGTATGACCACTCAGGTCCATCTTGTAAATGAGCTTTGCTCAATGATGTTCGCCTGAATAAATAAAGATTTTGATTGATTGATTGATTGATTGATTGATTGAATAAATAAAGATTTTGATTGATTGATTGCTAGTTGCTCCTTTAGGACATCTGTTACAGAGCTTACTTTGGAGTACAGAAGGCTGCTCATGACTACACATTAAAGAGCTAGTGGAGCCAACACAGGCAGACAGGAAAATAATACCAATTTTAAGAAGTAGTCAATTGTAACTTTTTATCCTTTCGCTCACTACAAAATCTTTGATATGATAATATTGTGCTGGATGTGCGGAACAACTTTTAACCTGGCAGCTGACATATCTATCTCTATCCCCCCCCCCAACTACCTCATCAACGTTGTGATCTAACTGACATTGACATCAAAGGTGAATGACCTGGCAGCCACAGAGTGGCTGTTTCTAAGCAGCAGTGATGTCACAGTCAGTGAGGTCACAATGCTGATGGTGTAGTGGGGGACTAGAGATAAATATTTCAGCTGCCAGGCAGAGTGCTGTCCCACACATCACACCTACTAACATCAGGTAAACAATCTTCTAATTAAACAAAGGGAAAAGGAAAAGCACTTCAGATCTAAAAGGTAATGGTTTACTGCCTTTAAAAACTAACATTAATTGTAGGCAGTATACTAGCTCTTTAACACTACAGTACATATGTGTATTCAAGCCCTACACAGTCACACAGCAGGCCTGCTTCTACTCCTACGTTTAGTAAGACAATTCCTCTTTCCCCAACGTATAGTTTCAGAAGCAAGGGGCCAGTAAAGATTTAAATGTATTAATCATTGTCAGATGTATCTTTATTATTGCTCTTAAGTCATTAATCTCTTTACTGTATTTTTGGCTCCTGAACAACTTTCAGTCATTATTTCTTTTTTGTAAACTACAAACAGTGTAAGAAGTACCAAATGTTTTACATTTCGAGGATGACAGCTTTTAACAGGGTAAGTGTTACATTTACTTACACATGTTCTTAAAGCAGCAGTAAATGTAATCCTTTTCAACCCCTGATGTTGTCCCCTGTTGTTCATTTGTGTTTCCAAATCCATTTTATGGCTCATTTTTAGGGCTGTGGGCAGAGCCTACAGTCATTTTTCGAGAGCCTTTTAGCTCTGAAAATGGCTGATCTCACAAACTCTTCCGTTGGACTTTTGGAAGTATCCTTCCGAAAGCCCAATGGAGCTGAAAGCCCTCCACCATGCAGGGCCAACCTTAACCATTCTGGGCCCCTGTGCAGCCCCCTGCCAGGCCCCATCACTCCATTCCCTGTGCCCCCCCCACATCCAACATTCACAGTACACCTAACTAACCCTCCTGTCCTGTATTAGTAAAGCAATACCAAGTCTGCTAGTTTAAGCAGCATATTTTAATTAGTGTCACTGACTGCATTGAATTGTTTTACTTTCACCACTGGAAATGAATCTGACTGAGCCTGGAGCAAGAACTTAAGTACGGCATTACTACCGTATTCATTTCTGTAAGGACAGGGACATCATCACTGGGCACTCACACCTCAGATACTCTGATTTGCAAACAAGTTAAACAACTTAACTTTTCTGGAGTTGTGAGTGAGAGAGAATAGAGAGGATTATCATGGGACACCAGTAAGGTAATCACCTGTCAGGTTTCTTTACCTGGTGATCAGGTTTTCAGGGCCCCATCAGGAAATCCAGTTTTGCTCTGTGCTGGTCAGGTTTTTTTAGCCATTTGGAGTGCTTACATACTTTTGAAACATATTTTATCATATCATTCATTGTTTCAGCTACATGTCCAGGCTTCAAACAAGTTCTCTTATCAATATAGCCCTTTGTTTGTGAAAGCAGTCAACCTGGGAGATGTAAAGTATGGCCATTAACATCATTAGCACTTACTTAATCTAATCTTTTCCACTGCAGCAAAGCTGCCCCCACCTTTTGTAATAGTAACAGAGCCAGTTGTCTTCCACTTTCATTTGCTGGTAAACATTTTCGTCTCTAACAAAATTTAGGCATAAAGTATGGACCCCCAAGGTGCAGAGGCACAGTTTGCACATAGATTAGGCCGGCCATGCCTCCACGATCATCGTACGGAATAACAGCTGCACTATTTTGGCTGTTACTTCCGCATTCTGATGTGTGCACTGTGCATGCGCATGAGTCGCGTGCATGCGCGGAGTTGTCTGCATGCGCAGTGATGCGGTGCTGCCATGTTGTGTATGGCACTATGCCATTCACTGTTTGTGCCCCCTCCCTAAGTTTGTGCCCCCTCCCGAAGTCATGACCATCTGGTGTCGCACACTGGGAGCCCACCCTAGTGTGCGGAATGGTTTTTGTTTCTATAAATTAGAAAACGGCCCCTTGTTAGTTTTGTTTTTTTGTAGTGCACCCTGCCCAAGTTATGCCAGACATGGGGTGCCCAATCCCATGTTGACATTCATGTGGCTGACAGGAATCCACCCCAGTGTGCTGAAATGTTTTTGTCCTTTTTCTTTCTTCTTTTGCTGTAAAATTGAAAATGGTCCTCGCTGTCGGTTTTGTTTCCCTGTGAAAGTAAAATTATCCCTCATCGTCAGTGCGGTCTCCTCCCCTCCTTACCTTCCCACTGTGCACCCACCTCCCACCCCCCTTACCCATACTACCTCTGGAGGTCGGCACTGGCATCTTCTCTGGACCGGGACATGTCTGCACTCTTCAAAGCCCAACCACGAACTGAAGAATTAAAGGTAAGCATGCTATACAGCCATTCAATGGGGTTTTCAACTTATGCTGATATCTCAGCCATTTTTTGGAATTTTTGCCCCAAATTTTCAACATGGGTTCTTGGGACCCCTCCTCATGAACACTGTCACTGTCATTTTGTTACTCAGTCCTGAAAGGTGATTTTGCAGTCACTGCGCGGAATCACCTTTTGGGACTGATTCCCAATATGAAAGTGCCACTGTTCATGAGGTGGGGTCCCAAAACACCCATGTTGCAAATTTGGTGAACAAATTCCAAAAATGACTTTATGAGGTGCATTGTGCAGTTTCTACGCACACTCCTAACATTGCTAATTTTAATATTTTCACTCCACATTTTAACATTGCCATTTTTGTACACCTCCTTCACAACAGTACAGCTGTCATTTTCCACAACCTGCGAAATGTGTTTTCGCTGGCTGTAGTGCACAATAGTGTTTGCTCTGCACAATAACCTTTCGGAAAATTAAACAAAATGACAATGCCACTGTACATGAGAAGGAGTCCAAAAAGGCCATGTTGAAAATTTGGTGAAACAATTCCAAAAATGACTGCGTTACAGTACACTACACAGTTTTACATGCGCTCCTAACATCGCTAATTTCTAATATTTTCACTTCACATTTTAACATAGCCATTCTTGTACCACCTTCACATCAGTAGAGCTGTCATTTTCCACAACCTGCCCAAAATGTGTTTTCACACCTGTGGTGCACAATAGTGCATTTGCTCTGCGCAATCACCTTTTGGGACAATTGAACAAAATGACACTGGCACTGTTCATGAGGTGGGGTCCGAAAAAGTCCATGTTGAAAATCAGGTGTACCACCTCCAACATATGGCCAAGTTACACCTGGGTGTTGAATAATGTCTATGCACATGTGTAACTTTCATCACTTGGTAGTGCTTCACAGCCCTATTGGCTCTGGCCAAAACTTGTTACAGCTGTTGTGGGTGTAGCCCTGTGGACAGCTTGTGAGTACATTAGAGAAAAGGGAGCTTTCCAGACACTGAACGGACTTGTTTTAATGGAGGTGAACAGCAATCGCTGCACATTCACTGCACTATTTTATCTATCAGTACTAGTGGAATATGGCACTGTCCGCCATGTCAAAGATGTTGACTGGAGATAAGTGTGCATGTGTGATGACTTGTGCATGCACACTGAACTCCAGCGGTATGGTAGCATAGCCTGCTATTTCCAAGATGGCCACCAGAGTTCTCTGTGCATGCGCAGCGACTTGCGCATGTGCACTGGGCTCCAGTGGCCATCTTGGACATGGTGGACTGTGCTGCTATGCTGATGGAGTTGAGTGCACATGCATGAGTTGTTGCACATGCGCACTCAATTCAAGCCACCATCTTGGACATGACAGACAGTGCCGTGTTCCACCCTCTCAGCTGCAGCTGTACCAGCTCTGTCCAGAATTTGTTATATTTGCAATACGGTTTATTTTTTGTGGCCTTGTGTGAGACCTGATGTTTCCTCCAGTGTCTTATTAGGTTACCTCAGTTGCATGGTAGTTCACCTTAGTCACAAGAAAGGTGATGTAAAATTTTTGTTCAAAACAGTTGAGAGATTGATGAAAATTTACAGCAGCCATATTTAATGATGATCTTTATTCATCATTTCAAATTCTAAAAACAATGGTAAAGCAAACTTAAATCAGAAAATGGCATCTTATAAGACGGGAGAAAGCATGATGTTTATTAGCTTATTTGTTAATGACACCAAGTTAAGCAGGAGGGTGGATACAGCAGAAGCAATTGTCTTAGTAGGCCACATTCCTCCCTCATCCCAAACAAACAGAGACATGCACAATACCTTGGAAAAATGGCCCCAGCCATGTGTTATTTGAGGAACAGAGCCCAAATTACATCAGCAGCGTTATGTGTGCAACCCGGAGTCTCATCAAGAATTGATTGTTCACCTCTCTCCATCAGTCTATCCCCTACCCCAAAGTGAAACCTCTGAATGGATCCCACATTACCAAAGGATATGACTTCCAGATGGACACCAGCCTCTGTGGATTAAGGGATGACATCTGGGCTCTGTAATATGTGCCCCTCCCCCGTCAGAGGGTGCTTCACAGGCAGGTCACACCTGAAGAGGCTATCCTTTGACCAGCCTCCATTGGGAACCTCCCCATCATCTGCGCCTCACCTCCTGCCAGCCTTAAGGGGAACAATCTACAGGGATGCAGGTTTCCCCCATTACTCCCTTTTTGCATTCCTTGCAAGATTACTGTGCTGCTGCATTCATATGACTGTGACAACCTACCACAAGACCTAACCTAGATTTAAACCCCCACTAGAGAAGGCACAAAACTTGGAAAACCTCTTGGGAGAAAGGGGAAAATTTCTCCTTAACCCCTAAGGCTATCCCCCCCCCCAAAGGACAGCAGGGTCCCTATCTCCTCATATTCCCTTACCCTGCTTTTATGAGGATAGGAGGGCGAGAATTCTGTCAGGAGTGGAGGAACAAAGAGGGTCAGCTCATCTGAGTAGCTGGTTAAATACCTCTTTTCTCCTCTGGCCACAAGCCCTGAACCCCCTGGGAACTCTACCTGACTTTCTAGCCCTTCCCCTGCTGGGAGGACCCCAAACTATCTCACTAAACTGCTGGCTAAGGTGTCAGGAGTCAATCAATCAATCAATCAATCAATCAAGTCTTTATTATCCATTCAAACAATCAATCAATCAAGTCTTTATCCAGGCGAACACCATTGAGCAGGCTCATTTCTGAGGTGGACCTCGTTACACAAGATCAAGAATAACACTTTTATGTACAGATAATAAATAGACATAATTATACATAAATAGGAAAAAATACACAGGGCAATAACAAGTATTTCAGGTATAGGGTTAACAAGGTTAGGGAGAATGGTATGAGAAGGAATTAAAACATTCTGAAACAGCCAGCATATTAAAACATTTTAAACAGCACGGCATATCATTGATCAGGACATACATAAACTTAAGGGGCAGATATGGAGGGGACGGGTACAGGACTGCAGCTGTTCTAGGAGGGGTGCTACGATAGATGGGCTGGGGACATATGTGTTAGGAGTCTAAGGGTAAGAAAGGTAGTGGATTAGCAGAAAAAAAAGGGGGGTATAGGTGGAGACAATTAAGGTGGAGATGTAGTGGGCAGGTAAGCAGTAGGCACCCTAGCACACTAAGCGTGCTGGAAACAACTGCATAGCTCCTGAACAGCCTTGGCATACAAGGACTTGAAGGTGGTAAAACTAACAGGGAGACTCAGTTTCATAGATTTCTGTAGTTTGTTCCAGGGTGAGGCCACACAAAGTCTATGGCCGCTCTCCCAAAGCATGTATTGGCCCTAGGTACCTTCAGTACAAGCAGAGAATAGCTTCTCAGCGCATAGTTGCCTACCATATATAACAGCAAACTGTCAGAAATGTACTGGGGTAATTTGCTGGTAATAGCTCTGTAAGTCCAGAGAGACACATTTCTATTCCTTCTGTTCTGAAAGGAGGTCCACCCCACAGCTGCATATAAGGAGCAGTGGTGGGTGGTGATAGGTAGGCCAGTTATTAATTTCAAGGCTCTGTGCTATAAGGTGTCCAGTTTAGTAAGACAGGAGGCATTACACTGACTGTAAATGAAATCGGCATAATCAATTGGGGATAGATATGTAGATTGAACTAACTGCATCTTGGCGTCTTTGGTCAGGAGGCAGTTTATTCTAAAGAAGAGACCAAGCCTCTGCCTCAGCTTTTTCAGCAGATCCTCAACATGCTCCACGAAGGAGAGTCTGTGGTCTAGCCAGATCCCTAGGTACTTGAATTTCATAACAAATTCCAACCTCTCTCCTAGTAAAGTGTTTATGGGAGGTAAGGAGCCAGAGATAGCAGGGTTCGCTGAATGAGTAACTAGAGTGAACAGCATAGCTTTTGTTTTTTTTGGCATTGAGTAAGAGTTTTTTCTTCAGGAGCTGATTCTGCAACAAGTTGAATTCTGTTTGTAAATCTCCACAGGTAGCTTCCAGAGTTGGGTGGCTTAGGTACAACACTGTATCATCAGCAAAAGATGAATATTGGCCTCCTTGATGCCAACATCAATATTGTTTATATAAATGGCAAACAATAGAGGCCCAGGATGGATCCCTGTGGAATGCCTCTTTTAGTTGTTTGAGTGGAGAGCTCCCATTCAGCCTTGACCAGCTGAAGCCTATCTGTAAGGCAATTATTGAACCAGCACAGAAGGGTCGGGTCCAGCCTATCACTTTTAGGGTGGAATGAAGCAGGCAGTGGTCGACAATATCGAAGGCCTTGCTAAGGTCCAGGAACATGGCACATACAAATGTTTTGTTTTCCAGCTCTCATTGCCAGTCATCAGTCACTTTGGCCAGAGCCATAATGGTACTGAGCTTGGCTCTGAAACCAGACTGCATAGGGTTTAGAAGGTTCTTGTTCTCTAGGTAGGTTCTCAACAGAGCCTTCACAATTTTTTCCAGCAGTTTAGACAATATTGGTAAGAGAGATATCAGCCTGTAATTATTTAGGTTGCAGGGATCCCCTGATTTAAACAGAGGAATAACGTGGGCAATTTTCCATAGGTGTGGAAGAGTCCCCTGGGACAAGGACAAGTTAAATAGGTGTGTGATTGGTACAGCTATGACATGGTATGCAATCTTTAAGAAGTAGGGGTCGAAAGAGTCAACACCAGTGCTTTTCTTGGTGTCCAACTGTAGAAGGAGGTCTTTGACCTATTTCAACGAAGCAGGAAGGAATGAGAAGACCACATTAGTGGTGCTAGGTTCAGGAATCTGTGCACTAACCTGAGAACGTAATACAGATGCTGGTGAATTGTTGAATGCTAGGCCTGCTGTAGCAAAGTGGTTGTTGAAGGCCTGGAGAATCTCCTTGCTGTCATTGATAGTAACATTGTCAGAGATGATTTTCGAGGGAAGTACATTTCCAGCTGTATGTATGACAGAGGTGGAAGACTAGGTTTTCTGGCCAAGGCACCTAGCTTAACCTGAGCTCTTTTCTTCTAGGTTGCTTGAAAGGACAGAGCCAAGAACCTTACCAGAGCAACAATAAGGATTAAGGCTTCTTTTGGCTAGGCAGGTTTACTGTGTGTTGTTATTTTTATTTTGTACTCGCAAGGGATTGTTACTGTTTGTTGTTAACCTTTTATTGCTTTATTTTTCTTGGATTCAAATTGTTGTTGCTGGGTATACATTCTGCTGCATTATTACAGGGTGTGCCTACAGATGTGTGCTTACAGATTACTACTGTAATCTTCTGATTCAAATTGTCTTTTGCAAGGTAAATCTTCTGTTGCTGCTTTATTTTTCTCTGCAGCAAAGTGTTTCTTACAGGGTATATCTTCTGTGAAATTATTACAGGTGGTTGTAAGTGTGTGGGTTCAATAACAGACACCAGTCCTTAAATCAAGTGCATAAAAAACGCTGGTGTAGCGTTTATCATTTTATTTTCCAAAAATGATAACAAAAATTAACTGTTCAAAAAATGTTTACAGAAAAGAAATGGATGTTTAAACTTTCACACCAAAATAATAACAAACAAAAAAATAATCAGGCTAGTCTTTCCTCAGACTCCCTGCTCTTCTCTGTATATTCAGTATTTTTCTTCACTCTGGTGTGTAGGCACTCACACCTCCTCTCCCTTGCTTGGTCAGAAGAAACTGACCAGCACACCTCAATTAGCCTCCTGGTGGGGAGGTTAATATAGTACAATAATCATGACATCATTGACAGTGACGATCAATTATACCAAAAAACCTTATTCCTCTACTCTGGAACTTAAGATAAGACTTCAAATTCTCTAAATCTAAAGCGTATTATGTCTTTCTTCAGCATAATGTTAGCAATACTCTATAAGAACTAATTTTAACTTAGAGGAACCTTAATTGGTGGTGAAAGCATCATCAAGGATCTTTTTAGCCCCTCCCCTTTCAATGACATCACCACACCACTTCTTTATTAGCAGCCATTTTCTGGGCTGCCAGCTCTATAGAAGCCATCTCTTGCTACCTGCCGCCATTTCAGGTAAAGAAACCAAGAAAATCAAACTTTTTTATAGAGGACTCTAACCTCCCCAGATAAATACAGAGTAGGGGCGTGCTCCCCCTCTATTTATTCTGTGAAGCCAGAGTAGCTCTATCACTATTCAGCCTTGTTTATTTATCCTTTATATTTATCACTTGGCTTCGTTTTTCTACTTACACCTTTACTTCATTTGAACATATTTTTATTCTTTGCATACATTCCAAAAAGAACCTAGTATTATTATTATTATCCTTAATTTACTGTGCTAGAACTGTATTTAAACATATTTTATGTTTACATTTCTCCACCCCACCCCCGACAGCTCTGCCATTTCAGCAGTCGGCAAACATTGTACTATTTCACTCCCATACTGTACTTCACTTCTTGGTAGCTTTAAACAACACAATAACAAGTCAAACACTCCAAATCATGTTTTTATACACAGGAACAGTCTGCACTAACACTGCAGTACTTATTTTAACTTTTATTTAATCTCTTTGTTTTTCAGGCAGCAGAGCAAGATCTACAGCAAGCAGCTGCAGGAGGTTTACTTTCTCCTTGCAACAGCCTGCTTGCTCATCTTCCAGTCTTGCAGAGACTCACTTTAAAATGGGGCTATATGGCAATCTGCTCTGGTGTTGGAAACACTCTTGTTTCTTGGAGGATTCAGAATCTTCCACAGAATTTACATAGCAGGAGGCTTTAAAGGGGATCTGCTTTTAACTTCATGTGGCAGTTTTGATGGCTAGAATGACAACAGATTAAAGGTATAGCACAGATAGGAGAACAGAATTGTTTGGTTGGTTACCCAGACAAGAAATTAAGGATAGACAGAAAAGTTTAAGAGAATAGGACAGAGTGAAAAGAATAAATGTTTTTTTTTTAATTTTATGTTGACATTCTCATCCTGCCACAGTGGTGCTTACATTTTTGTGACTTTTTATCATTAGGGTAAGCAAAATTAGTGTTTGCCAGTATTTTATTTTATTTTTTGTCTCACAGGTGTTGCAGTCTCCTTCTCACATTGAAGGAGTTAATTGCTTCCTCCACAGCTCTTCAGGGATTAGGTGTGTATCTGGGGTGGAGCTGACAAACTGCCACTCCTTTCCAACAGAGGAAGGGTTAAAAGGTCAGGTTAGTTGATATCTTTGAGGTGGAAGACTAGGTTTGCTGACCAAGGCACCTAGCCGCCTGAGCTCTTTTTTCTAGGTTGCTTGAAAGGACAGAGCAAAGAACCTTACCAGAGCAACAATAAGGATTAAGGCTTCTTTTGGCTAGGCAGGTTTACTGTGTGTTGTTATTTTTATTTTGTACTCGCAAGGGATTGTTACTGTTTGTTGTTAACATTTTATTGCTTTATTTTTCTCGGATTCAAATTGTTGTTGCTGGGTATATATTCTGCTACATTATTACAGGGTGTGCCTACAGGTTTTTGCTTACAGATTACTACTGTAATCTTCTGACTCAAATTGTCTTTTGCAAGGTATGTCTTCTGTTACTGCTTTATTTTTCTCTGTAGCAAAGTGTTTCTTACAGTGTATATCTTCTGTGAAATTATTACAGGTGGTGCGTTACGGGTTTCACAGTTTTGTCTGTCATTAGGATAAGCATTCAGGGCTACTGAATTTGTTGCTGGCTGATTGTTTCTGCTCTTACCTCCTTGTTTCTTTGGTCCGTGGTTCTTCTTTTTCAGCAGGGGAAGGGCCCAGCCAACCCCCATCCCCAACCACCCTATACTACACTCCTTTTATAGGGTAGCACAGTCGTGACATTTCCTGTAGCAAAGCAGGAAGGGGCGGTTCAGAGGGGTATCCACACAGTGACCTCATTTACAGGGGCACTGGTAATTTAACTTGTTATAACAAGTTATACAAAAACAAATAAACAAAACACAAAATCAAACTTTTGCTTTCATTTTCTTCCTTGTAATTACTCTGACCATGTTATAAACCCAACAACTTACCTGGAATGGATATCATTAACTGCAGGTACTGTGGAACACTTTCAGAAGGGCAGTTTTACAGGATTGCTACACTGTCCTACATGCTGGGCCATTGGATATCTAAGGGCTCAGCTACAGGCAGCATGGGCAGAGATTTCACACCTCAAATTGTATATTTAAAAAATATATTATAAAAACTGCCGCCATTTCCCCAACATCCAACAGAAGCACCTCGACCACAGAGGTTAGGTGGTCCAGGAGGTTGGCAGGTGGTTAGAGGGCACATCGGTGGTCCATCACTCGGTGCTCCAACATATCACCTCCATAAACCATATAAAACTATGAACAGGTATCTGCCTCTATCTCGAAATCAAACAAAGGGGCAGAGGACACTATAGAGCAGGACACTGCAGCACAGGAGCTAGCACAACAAAACACATCCAAAACAGGAACAAAACAAAAAAACAAAATGAAACCCCCAAAAATTCTGATCATAGGAGACTCCATGATTCGAGGAGTTGATACGTATCTCCAGCCGGGGCAATGGTCAGATGTCTCCCAGGTATATCAGCGTGGAGAGACACTGACTGCATTGCTAAAATTGTTCAGGAAGCAGGAGAAAACATTGATGTCCTGGTACACATAGAGACTAATGATCTCACCAGCCAGTCAGTTGTGGAGACCAAGGAACACTTGACCAGACTGGGTGACAAACTATCATCCAATTTGTCCAGCATCTCCTTCTCTGAGATCCTGCCAGTCTGGGAGGGGGGGACAGATGGATGGAAGGTCAGAGGAGGGGAGATAGGGGAGCTAAACTTGTGGCTCAAGGGCTGGTGCCAGGAAAGCGGACACCATTTGTAGGAACAGGCAAAGTTTTGGGAGCAAAAGTTCTTTAAATTTGATGGACTGCATCTGACTAAGGAGGAGTCAGTGCATTGGGGAAGAAATTTGATGTCTTTGCAGAATATTTAAACTAGCAAATGGGGAGAGGGTGCAGCACCGAAACATCGAATGGGAAGAACACCCCTTCCTTCTCAGCTAGTGGTCAAACAGGAGTTCAGCATGTTTGTAGTTCATTTGCATCACCAGGTAAAGAAAAAGGTCTGGCTCCCCATACGATGCACAGGGAAACTCCGACCTCGCCCAACAACTAACACATCGAAATCTGACCAATGGAAAATCATGTACACAAATGCTCGCAGTCTGGGAAACAAGATTCCAGACCTGCAGGCAATAATGACAGAGGCTAAACTGGACATAGTAGCCATTAGCGAGACATGGTTTACCAGTAACCACACTTGGGAGACTTCAGTACCTGGCTATGTACTGTTCAGAAGAGACCAAGGTGCAAAAAGGGGAAGTGGAGTGGCCCTTTATGTCAATGAAAATATCAAAGCTACAGAAATTCAGAATACACATAAGGAGCCAGAAGAACTGTGGGTCACCCTGGAAACAGGAAATGGGACAGCCATACAAACTAAGGTTGTGTACAGGCCTCCAGACAAGGGGGAGGACACAGACATTTTACTGTTAGAAGATATACAAAGCATGACAGCTAAAGGGGAGGTTCTGCTAGTGGGAGACTTCAACATGCCAGATACAGATTGGTTGATACCAGCAGGGACACCTGCCAGAACTAGACACATGGTGGATTCCCTGCAGGGGGAGGGCCTCAAACAACTGGTACAACAACCCTCTAGAGACAGGGCTATCCCAGAGCTAGTACTGACTAACAGGAAAGGATCACAGATCTCCAGGTAGAAGGTCACCTGGGGCCAGTGACCATCACATGGTATGGTTCAATTTGGCCACTAGAACAAAATCATCCCATTCCAAGGCAAAAATATGGAACTTCAGAGGAGCTGACTTTGATAAGATTGCCAACAGAGTTAAATTAGCCCAGGCAAAAAGAAATACAGGTGAGGGGGTTCAGGCAAAGTGGGCAACCATTAAAGATGCAATACTTGAAGTAACATCCCATTGTGTTAGTGAGAAAAGGAAGTGCAAAAGAAGAAGGAAACCACTTTGGTTCTCAAACACAGGAGCAGAAAAGGTCAGAGCCAAAAGGCTGGCCTTCAGGAAATATAAGAGAACACAGCAGAATGAAGATAGGGAGGAATACCAAACTTTCCTAAGGGAAGCAGAGAAGGCAGGAAGGCAGGCAAAGGCCCAAACTGAGGAAATACTAGACGAACAGTAAAAAGAAGGTGACAAGACTTTCTATAGATACATTAGTGAAAGGAGAAAGTCCAGAGGGGGTATTGCTAAAGTCAAAGGGGATAAGGGGGAATGCGAGGAGGAGGACCATGTAAAAGCACATATCCTGAATAGATACTTCTGCTCAGTATTTACTGAAGAGAAAGTAGGGCAGGCCCCACAGCTCTGCACCATGGACACGGGGGGAGGGAGGTGTGCACTAGTCCCTTCACAAAAGAAAGGGTCCTACAAGAGCTCGATAAGCTCAGCGTGGACAAGGCAATGGATCCTGATGGCATACATCCCAGGGTACTAAAGGAGCTAAGGGTGGAACTAGCAGAGCCATTATCAGAACTGTTTAGTGAATCTTTGAGCAGAGGAGAGGTCCCAGAAGACTGGAGAAGGGCTCATGTGATCCCACTCCACAAGAGTGGTAGCAGGGAGGAGGCAGGATACTACAGACCAGTCAGTCTTACCTCAGTAGTGGGCAAGATTATGGAGACACTCCTTAAGGAAAGGATAGTGCAACACCTGGAATCCATAGGAGCACAGGATCCAAGATAGCATGGGTTTACTAAAGGAAAGTCCTGCCAAACTAATCTCATAGATTTCTTTGACTGGGTAACCAGAGTGGTGGACCAAGGGGGAGCAGTTGATGTTGCCTACCTTGACTTCAGCAAAGCTTTCGATACTGTTCCACATAGAAGATTGATTAATAAGCTGGGTAGGCTCAGGGTGGGTCAGATGTTGGTCAACTGGGTGGCAAACTTGTTGACGGGCAGAAAACAGAGAGTGGTGGTAAACAGTATGCAGTCAGAACAGATGCAAGTCACAAGTGGGGTACCTCGGGGATCAGTCCTGGGGACAGTCCTCTTCAATATCTTCATCAGTGACATTGTAGATGGACTGGAGGGTAAGGTTTGTCTGTTTGTAGATTTTACCAAGATCTGCAACAGAGTAGATGATCCAGATGGTGTGGGCAGAATGAGAAGAGATCTGGATAAACTAGCAAAATGGTCAGAAGAGTGGCAACTGAGGTTTAACGCAAAGAAGTGCAAGATCATGCACATAGGGAAGAGAAACCCTGAAGCCACCTATAGGCTGGGAGGGGAGTTGCTGGCAGTCACAAGGGAAGAAAGAGACTTGGGGCGTCATTATCACCGATGACCTGAAATCATCCAAGCAGACCTCTAAAGCAGTAGGTAAGATTAGAGTGATGTTGGGGTGTATTAGTAGGGGTATCACAAGTCGGAAGAGGTGAGGTAATAATCCCTCTTTACATGACATTGGTTAGGCCCCAACTGGAGTACTGTGTGGAGTACTGGAGGCCACACCTTCACAAGGACATTAACCAAATTGAGGCAGTCCAGAGAAGGGCAACCAAAATGGTGCAGGGACTGAATCAGAAAACATATGAGGACAGATTAACTGAACTCAATATGTATACCCTAGAGCAAAGGAGGGAGAGAGGTGATATGATTGAAACATTCAAACACCTTAAGGGCATTAACAAGGTGAAAGAGTCTAACATGTTTCAATATAAGAAAAATAGCAGAATAAGAGGACACAGTATGAGATTAGAGGGAGGCCGATTAAGGGGTATTGTGAGGAAGTTCTTTTTCACAGAAAGGGTGGTGGATGCATGGAATGGCCTACCTCAGGAAGTGGTGGACATGAATACAGTGCAGGGCTTCAAACAGGCTTGGGATAGGCATAAGGGAGCAATACAGATGAGTATGAATAGATAGGCCATTGACAGAGCAAGGGCCTATGGCACATTCATAAGGTAGAAAAAGAAATGGGCAGACTGGATGGGCCTTGCGGCCCTTATCTGCTGTCAACTTCAATGTTTCTATGTTTCTGTATGACCAGACAGCTTTTTGATTGTGTACCAAAATTTAGCTGGGCACCTTGAGGTAGAGGCAAGCTCAGAATGGTAGAAGTTGGCCTTAGCCTCTCTAGCCAGTTTGGTGCAGGAGTTCCTAGCCTTCCTGAAGTAGCACCAGTCCTTGGCAGTTTTTGATTTGCGGGCTTTTTTCTAGAGTTTATCTCTCGCTAGTAATGCAGCCTTGAGTTCAGCAGAGAACCAATGGCAAGTTCTGGTCTTTACGTGGACATTTACCAAGGGAGCATGATTATTTATGGCACAAGACACTGTTTCATGAAAAATGTCATATGCCATACTGACGATTTGACTAGGTAAAAGTTCTGCCAGTGTACAGGCGATTTTAGCTCATCGATGTAAGCAAATGGGCCAAAGTTGCGTCTGGACCTTCTGTTGGAGAACTTAGATGTGGAGAGGATTGAGTCAGATCTTACACGGTGATGAAGCAGTGATGGCTGACATCTGAGAAAAATATTCCAGTGTAGGAAAAGGACTGTGGCTTGCTTGTAAGAAAGACATCCAATAGGGTGCTATTTATGGGGTTTTTCTTGTTAGGATGCGTAGGTTCTTCAGTGAGTTGTGTGAGCCCAAGAGAGTCACAGAAGGATTTGAGGGGTAAGGAAGCCTTGGATAACCAGTCATAATTGAGATCCCCTAGAATAATAGCTTTGAGGGTCTCGTGTCCCATAATAGTCGATAGGTAAGACAGAAGCTGGGATCACAGCTGCACTATTTTGGCTGTTACTTCCGCATTCTGATGTGTGCACTGTGCATGCGCATGAGTCGCGTGCATGCGCGGAGTTGTCTACATGCGCAGTGATGCGGTGCTGCCATGTTGTGTATGGCACTATGCCATTCACTGTTTGTGCCCCCTCCCTAAGTTTGTGCCCCTTCCCGAAGTCATGACCATCTGGTGTCGCACACTGGGAGCCCACCCTAGTGTGCGGAATGGTTTTTGTTTCTATAAATTAGAAACCGGCCCCTTGTTAGTTTTGTTTTTTTGTAGTGCACCCTGCCCAAGTTATGCCAGACATGGGGTGCCCAATCCCCATGTTGACATTCATGTGGCTGACAGGGAATCCACCCCAGTGTGCTGAAATGTTTTTTGTCCTTTTTTCTTTCTTCTTTTGCTGTAAAATTGAAAATGGTCCCTCGCTGTCGGTTTTGTTTCCCTGTGAAAGTAAAAATTATCCCTCATCGTCAGTGCGGTCTCCCTCCCCCCTCCTTACCTTCCCACTGTGCACCCACCTCCCCACACCCCCCCCTTACCCCATACTTACCTCTGGAGGTCGGCACTGGCATCTTCTCTGGACCGGGACATGTCTGCACTCTTCAAAGCCCAACCACGAACTGAAGAATTAAAGGTAAGCATGCTATACAGCCATTCAATGGGGTTTTCAACTTATGCTGATATCTCAGCCATTTTTTGGAATTTTTGCCCCAAATTTTCAACATGGGTTCTTGGGACCCCTCCTCATGAACACTGTCACTGTCATTTTGTTACTCAGTCCTGAAAGGTGATTTTGCAGTCACTGCGGAATCACCTTTTGGGACTGATTCTAATAAGTGCCACTGTTCATGAGGTGGGGTCCCAAAACACCCATGTTGCAAATTTGGTGAACAAATTCCAAAAATGACGTGTTATGAGGTGCATTGTGCAGTTTCTACGCACACTCCTAACATTGCTAATTTTAATATTTTCACTCCACATTTTAACATTGCCATTTTGTACCTCCTTCACAACAGTACAGCTGTCATTTTCCACAACCTGCCGAAATGTGTTTTGCTTGACTGTAGTGCAATAAATGTGTTTGCTCTGCACAATAACCTTTCGGAAAATTAAACAAAATGACAATGCCACTGTACATGAGAAGGAGTCCAAAAAAGGCCATGTTGAAAATTTGGTGAAACAATTCCAAAAAATGACTGCGTTACGAGAGTACACTACACAGTTTTTACGCACGCTCCTAACATCGCTAATTTCTAATATTTTCACTTCACATTTTTAACATAGCCATTCTTGTACACCTCCTTCACATCAGTAGAGCTGTCATTTTCCACAACCTGCCCAAAATGTGTTTTCACACCTGTGGTGCACAATAGTGCATTTGCTCTGTAATCACCTTTTGGGACAATTGAACAAAATGACACTGGCACTTGTTCATGAGGTGGGGTCGAAAAAGTCCATGTTGAAAATCAGGTGTACCACCTCCAACATATGGCCAAGTTACACCTGGGTGTTGAATAATGTCTACGCACATGTGTAACTTTCATCACTTGGTAGTGCTTCACAGCCCTATTGGCTCTGGCCAAAACTTGTTACAGCTGTTGTGGGTGTAGCCCTGTGGACAGCTTGTGAGTACATTAGAGAAAAGGGAGCTTTCCAGACACTGAACGGACTTGTTTTAATGGAGGTGAACAGCAATCGCTGCACATTCACTGCACTATTTTATCTGTCAGTACTAGTGGAATATGGCACTGTCCGCCATGTCAAAGATGTTGACTGGAGATAAGTGTGCATGTGTGATGACTTGTGCATGCACTGAACTCCAGCGGTATGGTAGCATAGCCTGCTATTTCCAAGATGGCCACAGAGTTCTCTGTGCATGTGGCGACTTGCGCATGTGCACTGGGCTCCAGTGGCCATCTTGGACATGGTGGACTGTGCTGCTATGCTGATGGAGTTGAGTGCACATGCATGAGTTGTTGCACATGCGCACTCAATTCAAGCCACCATCTTGGACATGACAGACAGTGCCGTGTTCCACCCTCTCAGCTGCAGCTGTACCAGCTCTGTCCAGAATTTGTTATATTTGCAATACGGTTTATTTTTTGTGGCCTTGTGTTAGACCTGATGTTTCCCTCCAGTGTCTTATTAGGTTACCTCAGTTGCATGGTAGTTCACCTTAGTCACAAGAAAGGTGATGTAAAATTTTTTGTTCAAAACAGTTGAGAGATTGATGAAAATTTTACAGCAGCCATATTTAATGATGATCTTTATTCATCATTTCAAATTCTAAAAACAATGGTAAAGCAAACTTAAATCAGAAAATGGCATCTTATAAGACAGGGAGAAAGCATGATGTTTATTAGCTTATTTGTTAATGACACCAAGTTAAGCAGGAGGGTGGATACAGCAGAAGCAATTGTCTTAGTAGGCCACATTCCTCCCCTCATCCCAAACAAACAGAGACATGCACAATACCTTGGAAAAATGGCCCCAGCCATGTGTTATTTGAGGAACAGAGCCCAAATTACATCAGCAGCGTTATGTGTGCAACCGGAGTCTCATCAAGAATTGATTGTTCCCTCTCTCCATCAGTCTATCCCCTACCCCAAAGTGAAACCTCTGAATGGATCCCACATTGCAAAGGATATGACTTCCAGATGGACACCAGCCTCTGTGGATTAAGGGATGACATCTGGGCTCTGTAATATGTGCCCCTCCCGTCAGAGGGTGCTTCACAGGCAGGTCACACCTGAAGAGGCTATCCATTGACCAGCCTCCATTGGAACCTCCCATCATCTACGCCTCACCTCCTGCCAGCCTAAGGGAACAATCTACAGGGATGCAGGTTTCCCATTACTCCCTTTTGCATTCCTTGCAAGATTACTGTGCTGCTGCATTCATATGACTGTGACAACCTACCACAAGACCTAACCTAGATTTAAACCCCCACTAGAGAGGCACAAAACTTGGAAAACCTCTTGGGAGAAAGGGAAAATTTCTCCTTAACCCTAAGGCTATCCCCCAAAGGACAGCAGGTCCCTATCTCCTCATATTCCTTACCCTGCTTTTATGAGGATAGGAGGCGAGAATTCTGTCAGGAGTGGAGGAACAAAGAGGGTCAGCTCATCTGAGTAGCTGGTTAAATACCTCTTTTCTCCTCTGGCCACAAGCCCTGAACCCCCTGGGAACTCTACCTGACTTTCTAGCCCTTCCCCTGCTGGGAGGACCCCAAACTATCTCACTAAACTGCTGGCTAAGGTGTCAGGGGAGTCAATCAATCAATCAATCAATCAATCAAGTCTTTATTTATCCATTCAAACAATCAATCAATCAAGTCTTTATCCAGGCGAACACCATTGAGCAGGCTCATTTACGAGGTGGACCTGCGTTACACAAGATCAAGAATAACACTTTTATGTACAGATAATAAATAGACATAATTATACAGAAATAGGAAAAAAAATACACAGGGCAATAACAAGTATTTCAGGTATAGGGTTAACAAGGTTAGGGAGAATGGTATGAGAAGGGGAATTAAAACATTCTGAAACAGCCAGCATATTAAAACATTTTCAAACAGCACGGCATATCATTGATCAGGACATACATAAACTTAAGGGGCAGATATGGAGGGGACGGGTACAGGACTGCAGCTGTTCTAGGAGGGGTGCTACGATAGATGGGCTGGGGACATATGTGTTAGGAGTCTAAGGGTAAGAAAGGTAGTGGATTAGCAGAAAAAAAAGGGGGGTATAGGTGGAGACAATTAAGGTGGAGATGTAGTGGGCAGGTAAGCAGTAGGCACCCTAGCACACTAAGCGTGCTGGAAACAACTGCATAGCTCCTGAACAGCCTTGGCATACAAGGACTTGAAGGTGGTAAAACTAACAGGGAGACTCAGTTTCATAGATTTCTGTAGTTTGTTCCAGGGTGAGGCCACACAAAGTCTATGGCCGCTCTCCCAAAGCATGTATTGGCCCTAGGTACCTTCAGTACAAGCAGAGAATAGCTTCTCAGCGCATAGTTGCCTACCATATATAACAGCAAACTGTCAGAAATGTACTGGGGTAATTTGCTGGTAATAGCTCTGTAAGTCCAGAGACACATTTCTATTCCTTCTGTTCTGAAAGGAGGTCCACCCACAGCTGCATATAAGGAGCAGTGGTGGGTGGTGATAAATGAGCCAGTTATTAATTTCAAGGCTCTGTGCTATAAGGTGTCCAGTTTAGTAAGACAGGAGGCATTACACTGACTGTAAATGAAATCGGCATAATCAATTGGGGATAGATATGTAGATTGAACTAACTGCATCTTGGCGTCTTTGGTCAGGAGGCAGTTTATTCTAAAGAAGAGACCAAGCCTCTGCCTCAGCTTTTCAGCAGATCCTCAACATGCTCCACGAAGGAGAGTCTGTGGTCTAGCCAGATCCCTAGGTACTTGAATTTCATAACAAATTCCAACCTCTCTCCTAGTAAAGTGTTTATGGGAGGTAAGGAGCCAGAGATAGCAGGGTTCGCTGAATGAGTAACTAGAGTGAACAGCATAGCTTTGGTTTTTTTTGGCATTGAGTAAGAGTTTTTTCTTCAGGAGCTGATTCTGCAACAAGTTGAATTCTGTTTGTAAATCTCCACAGGTAGCTTCCAGAGTTGGGTGGCTTAGGTACAACACTGTATCATCAGCAAAAAGATGAATATTGGCCTCCTTGATGCCAACATCAATATTGTTTATATAAATGGCAAACAATAGAGGCCCAGGATGGATCCCTGTGGAATGCCTCTTTTTAGTTGTTTGAGTGGAGAGAGCTCCCATTCAGCCTTGACCAGCTGAAGCCTATCTGTAAGGCAATTATTGAACCAGCACAGAAGGGTCGGGTCCAGCCTATCACTTTTAGGGTGGAATGAAGCAGGCAGTGGTCGACAATATCGAAGGCCTTGCTAAGGTCCAGGAACATGGCACATACAAATGTTTTGTTTTCCAGCTCTCATTGCCAGTCATCAGTCACTTTGGCCAGAGCCATAATGGTACTGAGCTTGGCTCTGAAACCAGACTGCATAGGGTTTAGAAGGTTCTTGTTCTCTAGGTAGGTTCTCAACAGAGCCTTCACAATTTTTCCAGCAGTTTAGACAATATTGGTAAGAGATATCAGCCTGTAATTATTTAGGTTGCAGGGATCCCTGATTTAAACAGAGGAATAACGTGGGCAATTTCCATAGGTGTGGAAGAGTCCCTGGGACAAGGACAAGTTAAATAGGTGTGTGATTGGTACAGCTATGACATGGTATGCAATCTTTAAGAAGTAGGGGTCGAAAGAGTCAACACCAGTGCTTTTCTTGGTGTCCAACTGTAGAAGGAGGTCTTTGACCTATTTCAACGAAGCAGGAAGGAATGAGAGACCACATTAGTGGTGCTAGGTTCAGGAATCTGTGCACTAACCTGAGAGCGTAATACAGATGCTGGTGAATTGTTGAATGCTAGGCCTGCTGTAGCAAAGTGGTTGTTGAAGGCCTGGAGAATCTCCTTGCTGTCATTGATAGTAACATTGTCAGAGTTGATTTTCGAGGGAAGTACATTTCCAGCTGTATGTATGACAGAGGTGGAAGACTAGGTTTTCTGGCCAAGGCACCTAGCTTAACCTGAGCTCTTTTCTTCTAGGTTGCTTGAAAGGACAGAGCCAAGAACCTTACCAGAGCAACAATAAGGATTAAGGCTTCTTTTGGCTAGGCAGGTTTACTGTGTGTTGTTATTTTTATTTTGTACTCGCAAGGGATTGTTACTGTTTGTTGTTAACCTTTTATTGCTTTATTTTTCTTGGATTCAAATTGTTGTTGCTGGGTATACATTCTGCTGCATTATTACAGGGTGTGCCTACAGATGTGTGCTTACAGATTACTACTGTAATCTTCTGATTCAAATTGTCTTTTGCAAGGTAAATCTTCTGTTGCTGCTTTATTTTTCTCTGCAGCAAAGTGTTTCTTACAGGGTATATCTTCTGTGAAATTATTACAGGTGGTTGTAAGTGTGTGGGTTCAATAACAGACACCAGTCCTTAAATCAAGTGCATAAAAAACGCTGGTGTAGCGTTTATCATTTTATTTTCCAAAAATGATAACAAAAATTAACTGTTCAAAAAATATTTACAGAAAAGAAATGGATGTTTAAACTTTCACACCAAAATAATAACAAACAAAAAAATAATCAGGCTAGTCTTTCCTCAGACTCCCTGCTCTTCTCTGTATATTCAGTATTTTTCTTCACTCTGGTGTGTAGGCACTCACCTCCTCTCCTGCTTGGTCAGAAGAGGCAGCCAGCACACCTCAATTAGCCTCCTGGTGGGGAGGTTAATATAGTACAATAATCATGACATCATTGACAAGTGACGATCAATTATACCAAAAAACCTTATTCCTCTACTCTGGAACTTAAGATAAGACTTCAAATTCTCTAAATCTAAAGCGTATTATGTCTTTCTTCAGCATAATGTTAGCAATACTCTATAAGAACTAATTTTAACTTAGAGGAACCTTAATTGGTGGTGAAAGCATCATCAAGGATCTTTTTAGCCCCTCCCCTTTCAATGACATCACCACACCACTTCTTTATTAGCAGCCATTTTCTGGGCTGCCAGCTCTATAAAGCCATCTCTTGCTACCTGCCGCCATTTCAGGTAAAGAAACCAAGAAAATCAAACTTTTTTATAGAGGACTCTAACCTCCCCAGATAAATACAGAGTAGGGGCGTGCTCCCCCTCTATTTATTCTGTGAAGCCAGAGTAGCTCTATCACTATTCAGCCTTGTTTATTTATCCTTTATATTTATCACTTGGCTTCGTTTTTCTGCTTACACCTTTACTTCATTTGAACATATTTTTATTCTTTGCATACATTCCAAAAAGAACCTAGTATTATTATTATTATCCTTAATTTACTGTGCTAGAACTGTATTTAAACATATTTTTATGTTTTACATTTCTCCACCCCAACCCCCCACGACAGCTCTGCCATTTCAGCAGTCGGCAAACATTGTACTATTTCACTCCCCATACTGTACTTCACTTCTTGGTAGCTTTAAACAACACAATAACAAGTCAAACACTCCAAATCATGTTTTTATACACAGGAACAGTCTGCACTAACACTGCAGTACTTATTTTAACTTTTTATTTAATCTCTTTGTTTTTCAGGCAGCAGAGCAAGATCTACAGCAAGCAGCTGCAGGGAGAGTTTACTTTCTCCCTTGCAACAGCCTGCTTGCTCATCTTCCAGTCTTGCAGAGACTCACTTTAAAATGGGGCTATATGGCAATCTGCTCTGGTGTTGGAAACACTCTTGTTTCTTGGAGGATTCAGAATCTTCCACAGAATTTACATAGCAGGAGGCTTTAAAGGGGATCTGCTTTTAACTTCATGTGGCAGTTTTGATGGCTAGAATGACAACAGATTAAAGGTATAGCACAGATAGGAGAACAGAATTGTTTGGTTGGTTACCCAGACAAGAATTAAGGATAGACAGAAAAGTTTAAGAGAATAGGACAGAGTGAAAAGAATAAATGTTTTTTTTAATTTTATGTTGACATTCTCATCCTGCCACAGTGGTGCTTACATTTTGTGACTTTTTATCATTAGGGTAAGCAAAATTAGTGTTTTGCCAGTATTTTATTTTATTTTTGTCTCACAGGTGTTGCAGTCTCCTTCTCACATTGAAGGAGTTAATTGCTTTCCTCCCACAGCTCTTCCAGGGGATTAGGTGTGTATCTGGGGGTGGAGCTGACAAACTGCCACTCCTTTCCAACAGAGGGAAGGGTTAAAAGGTCAGGTTAGTTGATATCTTTGAGGTGGAAGACTAGGTTTGCTGACCAAGGCACCTAGCTTCGCCTGAGCTCTTTTTTTCTAGGTTGCTTGAAAGGACAGAGCAAAGAACCTTACCAGAGCAACAATAAGGATTAAGGCTTCTTTTGGCTAGGCAGGTTTACTGTGTGTTGTTATTTTTATTTTGTACTCGCAAGGGATTGTTACTGTTTGTTGTTAACATTTTATTGCTTTATTTTTCTCGGATTCAAATTGTTGTTGCTGGGTATATATTCTGCTACATTATTACAGGGTGTGCCTACAGGTTTTTGCTTACAGATTACTACTGTAATCTTCTGACTCAAATTGTCTTTTGCAAGGTATGTCTTCTGTTACTGCTTTATTTTTCTCTGTAGCAAAGTGTTTCTTACAGTGTATATCTTCTGTGAAATTATTACAGGTGGTGCGTTACGGTTTCACAGTTTTGTCTGTCATTAGGATAAGCATTCAGGGCTACTGAATTTGTTGCTGGCTGATTGTTTCTGCTCTTACCTCCTTGTTTCTTTGGTCCGTGGTTCTTCTTTTCAGCAGGGAAGGGCCCAGCCAACTTCATCTCCAACCACCCTACACTACACTCCTTTTATAGGGTAGCACAGTCGTGACATTTCCTGTAGCAAAGCAGGAAGAGGCGGTTCAGAGGGGTATCCACACAGTGACCTCATTTACAGGGCACTGGTAATTTAACTTGTTATAACAAGTTATACAAAAACAAATAAACAAAACACAAAATCAAACTTTTGCTTTCATTTCTTCCTTGTAATTACTCTGACCATGTTATAAACCCAACAACTTACCTGGAATGGATATCATTAACTGCAGGTACTGTGGAACACTTTTCAGAAGGGCAGTTTTACAGGATTTAGCACACTGTCCTACATGCTGGGCCATTGGATATCTAAGGGCTCAGCTACAGGCAGCATGGGCAGAGATTGCACACCTCAAATTGTATATTTAAAAGGAAATATATTATAAAACTGCCTCCATTTCCCCAACATCCAACAGAAGCACCTCGACCACAGAGGTTAGGTGGTCAGGAGGTTGGCAGGTGGTTAGAGGGGCACATCGGTGGTCCATCACTCGGTGCTCTCCAACATATCACCTCCATAAACCATATAAAAACTATGAACAGGTATCTGCCTCTATCTCCGAAATCAAACAAAGGGGCAGAGGACACTATAGAGCAGGACACTGCAGCACAGGAGCTAGCACAACAAAACACATCCAAAACAGGAACCAAAACAAAAAAAAACAAAAATGAAACCCCCCCCAAAAAAATTCTGATCATAGGAGACTCCATGATTCGAGGAGTTGATACGTATCTCCAGCCGGGGCAATGGTCAGATGTCTCCCAGGTATATCAGCGTGGAGAGACACTGACTGCATTGCTAAAATTGTTCAGGAAGCAGGAGAAAACATTGATGTCCTGGTACACATAGAGACTAATGATCTCACCAGCCAGTCAGTTGTGGAGACCAAGGAACACTTGACCAGACTGGGTGACAAACTATCATCAATTTGTCAGCATCTCCTTCTCTGAGATCCTGCCAGTCTGGGAGGGGACAGATGGATGGAAGGTCAGAGGAGGGAGATAGGGAGCTAAACTTGTGGCTCAAGGGCTGGTGCCAGGAAAGCGGACACCAATTTGTAGGAACAGGCAAAAGTTTTGGGAGCAAAAGTTCTTTAAATTTGATGGACTGCATCTGACTAAGGAGGAGTCAGTGCATTGGGGCAGAATTTGATGTCTTTGCAGAATATTTAAACTAGCAAATGGGGAGAGGGTGCAGCACCGAAACATCGAATGGGAAGAACACCCCTTCTCAGCTAGTGGTCAAACAGGAGTTCAGCATGTTTGTAGTTCATTTGCATCACCAGGTAAAGAAAAGGTCTGGCTCCCATACGATGCACAGGAAACTCGGACCTCGCCCAACAACTAACACATCGAAATCTGACCAATGGAAAATCATGTACACAAATGCTCACAGCCTGGAAAACAAGATTCCAGACCTGCAGACAATAATGACAGCGGCTAAACTGGACATAGTAGCCATTAGTGAGACATGGTTTACCAGTAACCACGACAGGAGACTTCAGTACCTGGCTATGTACTGTTCAGAAGAGACCAAGGTGCAAAGGGGAGGTGGAGTGGCCCTTTATGTCAATGAAAATATCAAAGCTACAGAAATTCAGAATACACATAAGGAGCCAGAAGAACTGTGGGTCACCCTGGAAACAGGAAATGGGACAGCCATACAAACTAAGGTTGTGTACAGGCCTCCAGACAAGGGGGAGGACACAGACATTTTACTGTTAGAAGATATACAAAGCATGACAGCTAAAGGGGAGGTTCTGCTAGTGGGAGACTTCAACATGCCAGATACAGATTGGTTGATACCAGCAGGGACACCTGCCAGAACTAGACACATGGTGGATTCCCTGCAGGGGGAGGGCCTCAAACAACTGGTACAACAACCCTCTAGAGACAGGGCTATCCCAGAGCTAGTACTGACTAACAGGGAAAGGATCACAGATCTCCAGGTAGAAGGTCACCTGGGGGGCCAGTGACCATCACATGGTATGGTTCAATTTGGCCACTAGAACAAAATCATCCCATTCCAAGGCAAAAATATGGAACTTCAGAGGAGCTGACTTTGATAAGATTGCCAACAGAGTTAAATTAGCCCAGGCAAAAAGAAATACAGGTGAGGGGGGTTCAGGCAAAGTGGGCAACCATTAAAGATGCAATACTTGAAGTAACATCCCATTGTGTTAGTGAGAAAAGGAAGTGCAAAAGAAGAAGGAAACCACTTTGGTTCTCAAACACAGGAGCAGAAAAGGTCAGAGCCAAAAGGCTGGCCTTCAGGAAATATAAGAGAACACAGCAGAATGAAGATAGGGAGGAATACCAAACTTCCCTAAGGGAAGCAGAGAAGGCAGTAAGGCAGGCAAAGGCCCAAACTGAGGAAATACTAGCACGAACAGTAAAAGAAGGTGACAAGACTTTCTATAGATACATTAGTGAAAGGAGAAAGTCCAGAGGGGGTATTGCTAAAGTCAAAGGGGATAAGGGGGGAATGCGAGGAGGAGGACCATGTAAAAGCACATATCCTGAATAGATACTTCTGCTCAGTATTTACTGAAGAGAAAGTAGGGCAGGCCCCACAGCTCTGCACCATGGACACGGGGGGAGGGAGGTGTGCACTAGTCCCTTCACAAAGAAAGGGTCCTACAAGAGCTCGATAAGCTCAGCGTGGACAAGGCAATGGATCCTGATGGCATACATCCCAGGGTACTAAAGGAGCTAAGGGTGGAACTAGCAGAGCCATTATCAGAACTGTTTAGTGAATCTTTGAGCAGAGGAGAGGTCCCAGAAGACTGGAGAAGGGCTCATGTGATCCCACTCCACAAGAGTGGTAGCAGGGAGGAGGCAGGATACTACAGACCAGTCAGTCTTACCTCAGTAGTGGGCAAGATTATGGAGACACTCCTTAAGGAAAGGATAGTGCAACACCTGGAATCCACAGGAGCACAGGATCCAAGATAGCATGGGTTTACTAAAGGAAAGTCCTGCCAAACTAATCTCATAGATTTCTTTGACTGGGTAACCAGAGTGGTGGACCAAGGGGGAGCAGTTGATGTTGCCTACCTTGACTTCAGCAAAGCTTTCGATACTGTTCCACATAGAAGATTGATTAATAAGCTGGGTAGGCTCAGGGTGGGTCAGATGTTGGTCAACTGGGTGGCAAACTTGTTGACGGGCAGAAAACAGAGAGTGGTGGTAAACAGTATGCAGTCAGAACAGATGCAAGTCACAAGTGGGGTACCTCGGGGATCAGTCCTGGGGACAGTCCTCTTCAATATCTTCATCAGTGACATTGTAGATGGACTGGAGGGTAAGGTTTGTCTGTTTGTAGATTTTACCAAGATCTGCAACAGAGTAGATGATCCAGATGGTGTGGGCAGAATGAGAAGAGATCTGGATAAACTAGCAAAATGGTCAGAAGAGTGGCAACTGAGGTTTAACACAAAGAAGTGCAAGATCATGCACATAGGGAAGAGAAACCCTGAAGCCACCTATAGGCTGGGAGGGGAGTTGCTGGCAGTCACAAGGGAAGAAAGAGACTTGGGGCGTCATTATCACCGATGACCTGAAATCATCCAAGCAGACCTCTAAAGCAGTAGGTAAGATTAGAGTGATGTTGGGGTGTATTAGTAGGGGTATCACAAGTCGGAAGAGGTGAGGTAATAATCCCTCTTTACATGACATTGGTTAGGCCCCAACTGGAGTACTGTGTGGAGTACTGGAGGCCACACCTTCACAAGGACATTAACCAAATTGAGGCAGTCCAGAGAAGGGCAACCAAAATGGTGCAGGGACTGAATCAGAAAACATATGAGGACAGATTAACTGAACTCAATATGTATACCCTAGAGCAAAGGAGGGAGAGAGGTGATATGATTGAAACATTCAAACACCTTAAGGGCATTAACAAGGTGAAAGAGTCTAACATGTTTCAATATAAGAAAAATAGCAGAATAAGAGGACACAGTATGAGATTAGAGGGAGGCCGATTAAGGGGTATTGTGAGGAAGTTCTTTTTCACAGAAAGGGTGGTGGATGCATGGAATGGCCTACCTCAGGAAGTGGTGGACATGAATACAGTGCAGGGCTTCAAACAGGCTTGGGATAGGCATAAGGGAGCAATACAGATGAGTATGAATAGATAGGCCATTGACAGAGCAAGGGCCTATGGCACATTCATAAGGTAGAAAAAGAAATGGGCAGACTGGATGGGCCTTGCGGCCTTATCCACTATCCAACTTCAATGTTTCTATGTTTCTGTATGACCAGACAGCTTTTTGATTGTGTACCAAAATTTAGCTGGGCACCTTGAGGTAGAGGCAAGCTCAGAATGGTAGAAGTTGGCCTTAGCCTCTCTAGCCAGTTTGGTGCAGGAGTTCCTAGCCTTCCTGAAGTAGCACCAGTCCTTGGCAGTTTTTGATTTGCGGGCTTTTTTCTAGAGTTTATCTCTCGCTAGTAATGCAGCCTTGAGTTCAGCAGAGAACCAATGGCAAGTTCTGGTCTTTACGTGGACATTTACCAAGGGAGCATGATTATTTATGGCACAAGACACTGTTTCATGAAAAATGTCATATGCCATACTGACCGATTTGACTAGGTAAAAGTTCTGCCAGTGTACAGATGATTTTAGCTCATCGATGTAAGCAAATGGGCCAAAGTTGCGTCTGGACCTTCTGGTGGAGAACTTAGATGTGGAGGGGGGATTGGAGTCAGATCTTACACCGGTGATGAAGCAGTGATGGCTGACATCTGAGAAAAATATTCCAGTGTAGGAAAAGGACTGTGGCTTGCTTGTAAGAAAGACATCCAATAGGGTGCTATTTATGGGGTTTTTCTTGTTAGGATGTGTAGGTTCTTCAGTGAGTTGTGTGAGCCCAAGAGAGTCACAGAAGGATTTGAGGGGTAAGGAAGCCTTGGATAACCAGTCATAATTGAGATCCCCTAGAATAATAGCTTTGAGGGTCTCGTGTCCCATAATAGTCGATAGGTAAGACAGAAGCTGGGATCCAGCAGAAGGAGGCCTGTAACACCCTATAACCCTGATAGCCATTGAGCAGGATGTTTCAATCTTAAGGGACAGACATTCAAAGCCATTTGCGATAGACGAGGAGTCAATGGTAGTGACCATATATTTGTCCTTGACATAAATGGCTACCCCACCACCCCTAGTCTGCCTGTTGGCTCTGAACGGCCAATAGTTAGGGATGTTAACCTCCCTGTCAGGGGTAGAAGATCTGAGCCAGGATGCTGAGACTACCAGCACATCTGGTTTGGTAATGAATGACCCAGATCTGGATCGATGTAAGCTTTTTTAAGAGACTGTAAACATTAACATGCATAAAGCTCATTCCTCTAAGCCTTGTAAGGTCAGGTGGAGATGACAAGGCTTCTGTAGGACCAGGGTTAAGTTCAACATAGCCTGAGCACAATAGGAGGAGAAACACAATTTTCTTTAGGGCAACCAGAGATAATTTGAAAGCTCTAATTCTTCCACGACTGCTTGGAATGACAGAACGAGAGTGCTGGGCCCTGCTATTTATGCAGTGCTGTCCTAAGGATGCAGCTACTAAAACCATTGCCACATGGCACCAAGTGGCATTATTACTGTATGAGTAGGGAGGTGCAGGTCCCACCCCCAGAAGCTACCTCAGACTGATGCAAGTATGGGAGCACAGGGGTGCAACAAAAGCTATGAGATGAGTTGCTGTACAAATAGCACTGTGACAGAGGGTCCGACTCTCCCTGTGAGTTATTTCAGCCTGGGTGATACGCTACATAAGGCACCAGCCATAGGAAGATGAAGAGAGGGAGCCAGGTGTCAGCCCTCATGTTGATGCCTTCTAGTGAAAAATAGTAAGCTATGACTACAGCAAAGTGCTTTTATCTGTAGATGGCATAGCCAGATTACAGACTCCTAGAGAATCACCAGACAGAACAAGAAAAGTCGGTGTGTGCAGGTATTTGGTGACTTCACTGGGCTGAGCAAGATAGCAGATGGCACCAAGCCTATATGATCAATGAAGATGTGTGGTCTCCTTCGGTAGCTGGTACTTTAAAAGGAGGGTCACTGGCCACAGACAAAGGCTCCCCACTGCAGTCATTTGTAGGCTCTCTATTAAAAACATGACTAGTGATCAGGCATCTGGCAGTTACAATTTAATGTCAAAGATGTGCAAATTTATTCTTAAAGGTGTAAGGAACCCACAGGTAAAATATGGTATGGATGTAGTCAATATTGAAGCCTCCTAGGAAGAGAAAGGTTTGGGCATCATGATAAGCAGTGTCTTGGAAACAGCTTGTCAGTGTAGCAAATCATATGGGAGAGGAAACAGGATGCTAAGGTGTATAAGGCGATGAGTCACAAGTTACAGTAAAAGGTGATCATACCACTGTACAGGTCACTGGTCAGACCACATCTGGATATACTGTGTGTATCTTTGTAATCCTTGCCTAAAGAATGATAAGAGAAAACATAGGGGATATGGAGAATGCATGACAGGAGACTCAAGGGAAATAGGGGAGAAATTACCAGATGTGTCTAGAAAGCTTTAATACAGTATTATATACTCACTGGAGATATAGAGGGAGAAGGGGCCATGATAAGAACCTTCATATTCATAGCAGATATATTAGAGTAGACACAAGACTGAAGGGTCTGACAAACACTCAAGGGGCCCAAGATCAGATTTACAGAGGAAGCATTTAGAAGAGATGTGAATAAGTAGTTGACTACTGAAAAAGTGGTAAATGAGTGGAACAGACAGCTTAAGGAGGTGTTTAATGCTGGATCTATCCTAGACATCAAGATCAAACGGGACAGACACAAAGGGATAATTAGGATCTCATGGGATTACATAGTTACTGAGAATGTGGGAAGGAGACAGTAACTCTTGGTAAGGAACCAGCACACACCAAATGTACAAAAACTCATTATCTGTCCTTTCTTTCTTTCTTTGCAAGTAAGTAAACTTTGTAGTTTGATTAGCAAATCTTTACGATATATTACATAAAAAAAACAACCACAATCATTATGTGGTAATAAAAGGTGTATAAATGCATACAATAAATAAGATAAGGTATAAAATACATGTAAAATAAGATTGCGTAATCATAGAATCTTGTTTGAACACTCATCATTTCACGTACACAGCCAGCTTACATAAATCTAGAGATTCCCAATTGTTAAATGTATGGAAACATAAACCCTTGCTGTATAAATAGTGACCCTAATCAATCCCCCAGAGGCCATAGTATTTTAGGATTATAGACATCCCTTTATCATCTTTATAGTGCAGCATCTCATAACTGGGAGTAAGGCATCATGTAAATGGAACCATGTTTAAAATCATGGTTTTATCTTGATTTTACGCCCAATTCACTTGGCTAGACAGATCACTGGGACCAAATGCACTTTCTGATATCCCCTACAATAATATTATTGTAGGTATAAGTGTAACTAATTGTTAGGGAAGTCAGTTCATATATATACTTTCAGTGTTACACTTTCTTATCTTATTGGTCTGCTGAAAGAAGTTTGCAACTCTAATTATGGTCTGATTATCCTCTGTATATATCAGAATACACACCAGCATGGTTTTATCTAGATATGGACCAAGCATGTATTGACTGGCCCCTTTATACCAAGGGAAGACCCATAAGACATGCATTAAGTTTTCCTTTTCACCAACTGCACAGAAACAACATTGAGCATCAGGTGGCAATCTATTATGTCTAGTTGTAAGGACATTGCTTCCAAATCTTTCAAATTAGTATTTTATAAATGTTCTTCTTAAACATGGTTCCATAAGAACATCCAAATAAAACTTATATCCATATGATCAGCAAACCAAGGAGAGTACTGTGTCTTTGTAATATATTATATGTCCTGATTGATCCAGAAATTAATTTTTGTTTTAATATATTGTTTGTATTTCCAACTGAGAATAATATTATTCTGTATATAGCTGTGTAGATTAATTAAGTCATACTTTCTCAGACTCAACAGGATACTTTTATACCAACTAGGCTCTTGACATCCCATAGTTGCCCAATCTTTATTTTCCATTAGGCATTTGTATGGGAGCCTATCCTGCAGCATCCTAGTTAGTTTCAACCAGTAACTGATTTTCCTGGTGTCAATAATAGCATTTATGTTTGCTATTCCCAGTTCTGAGCTTATATATATCTCATGAGGCAGGAATGACCTAGCCCTAATGTCTTTCTCAGTAGTTTATATCACAAAACAGTTAATTTTTTTTCTATTGTTGAAGTCCCATACCTCTATCCCATACAATAATTGAGACATATATTTTTCTTTTAGTGCCTGTATCAATGGTCTAATTGATAAACCACCTTATGCATGGTTAAATTTGTTGAGCCCATGTATCATTTTATTCATAGCTTCCACAACTTTTGTTGCATGTGTAAACCAGGAAGCATTAGAAGTAAAGTCAGACCTAGATAGGTATAATTTTTAACATTATCCAGCTTATGCTTTGCAATGACCCAGTGCCCCTTGAATTTATTATGTCCAATTATCATGGTTTGAGTTTAATTTATATGAAGTTTTAATGCGTTTCTCTTTGTTTCCAGTAGATTCATATTTTTTTTTGTAGGCCATTTTTTGTTAGAGCAATTAGGATTAGATCATCAGCATAAGCCAATGCAGGACAAACACAGTCCTTTATTTTTGGTAAATCCACATCTAATGTTATAAAATCTCTCAGTATTTGATCAATGTATAGACAAAATAGTACTGGGGCAATAACACAGCCTTGTCTTGCTCCTTTATTGATAGAAATTGTTCTAGACAGCAGTCCTCTAGTACCTAACTTTATTCTTGCCCAAGTGTCACTGTACACAGATTTCAGATTGTTTGGACTAATATAGGGTCTATACCATGGGCTAACATTAGAGATCACAGTAGATTTCTAGAAATAGAGTCCAATGCGGATGAAAAGTCCACAAAAGCTATATAGAGGTTCTGCTTCCTCAAATATACATATTTTTCTATAAGGTGACAGAGAGAGAAGCAATTATCAATAGTAGAGCAATTGTTTCTAAAACCTGCTTGTAATTCACACAAACAACCTGTTAGTTGGGGTGGAGGGTAGGGTGGGCCTGCAGGAGGACCTGGATGCTCTGGGGGGATGGTCACATACCTGGGAGCTGAGGTTTAACACCATCAAATGCAAGATGCTTCACCTGGGGCAAGGAAATCCAGGTCAGGTGTACACGGGGGTGGGGATATATTGCAGGTCTCAAATGGGGAGAAGGATTTGGGGGTGATGGTGGATGCTAAAATGAATAATTCAGAACAGTGTAGGCGGGCCGCTGCCTGGGCAAATAGAATACTGGGCTGTATTGCCAGGGGGATCACCTCAAGAAGTAGGGAGGTGATTATGCCACTGTACAATTGCCTTGTTAGGCTGCACCTCGAATATTGGGTACAGTTTTGGTGTCCACACCTCAGGAAGGACATTCAACTCCTGAAGAGGGTTAAGAGGAGGGCAACCTGGATGATCCAGGGTCTGGGGGATAAGGCTTATGAAGAGAGGCTCGAGGAGCTGGACCTGTTCTCATTGGAGGAGAGGGACAGGGGGGACATGATTGGGTCTTCAAGTATTTGAAAGGGGTGAACAAGGTTTGCTTACATGGGATTTGTCCGAGAAAGGTGGGGGGCCACTAGGGGGCATGGTTGGAGGTTGGAGAGAGGGAGACTTAGAGGAGAAAGGAGGAGACGCTACTTCTCTGAGTGGGTGGTGGCGCCATGGAATGCACTGCCTGGTGAATTGGTGGAGGTGTCCATGGTAGAGGGGTTCAAGAGAGTCTGGGACAGGTACAGGAGGGAGGTGAAGAGGAGGACTGCCTGCCCAGGGGTGGGGATCCCAGGTTGGGGGACAGGGGATGAGGTGAGAAATCACGAGAGTGGTTGCAGTGCCTCTTCAGGGTATTGATTCTCGAGCAGATTCAATAGACCTTTGGGCCTCCTCTGCTAGCATTTCAGTATGTTAGTTCAATATTTCAGCCCTCAATCTTTCTTGTATTATTTGACAAAAAATGTCAGATTCATATCTAGTAAACTTGTAGGTCTATACATACAGTGGGGTCAGCTGTGTTGCCCCTTTTATGTATCAGGATTATTTCTGCTCCCCTCCATGAATCAGGCACAACATTTTCCTGAATACACTTATTGTAAAAAATCACTAAATAATTACACCAAAGAGGTGTATAACACTGATGTACTTCTGCTGGATGGTCAGGGCCTTTTGGGATTGTAGTGATTTAATAGCAAGATGTACTCTTTTTTAGTGATTGTTGGAAAGAATTACAGTAGTATCACAGGAAGACTCTTTACCAGCATCTGGATCATAAAAAATTTCAAGGAAAAAAATGTGTCCACTGTGATTCAGAAATATATGAATCAATATGTTCCTTGACATTTTTAGTCCCCCTTGCTACAAGTGACAAGAAAGTCTTACTGTTTTTCCACATTATTGCCTTCAACATTCTCTCCCATCATTCGTGATCACATTTTGCCTTTTTTTCCCTTTAGAAAGAAATTTTACTTCTTTCATTCCTGATTTATGCTTTTGAATGAATTCTTATCTTTGCTATGTTTGGCCTTCCTGATTTCAACTCTCAGAGAGTATTTATATTTTTTAAAATCCATATCAAACCTTCCCCTCTGAATGGTGGGCTTTGCCTGGGGTACAATTACTTGATAAAGTTGTCCCCTTACTTTTTTGAGTAAAGTGGTAAGTCTATCCCAAGGAGAGGTAGCACTTAATTTCTCTAGTAAGTCCCTGCTCATTTCTAAAAGATAAGCACTGATTGTACACTCTACATGTTCTTCCAGAGTAAAGTTCCAGATTATCCTCCTGTTTGCTCTAATTTCAGAAAATGGTAAGACAGGACCTGTAACTAGGTCATTGCCATGAGCCATACCTCTCAAAAATAAAGGAAAATGATCACTCTCAGATCTCATTGGAATCTACAAACTGTACCAAGCATTTACTGAGCAGGACCAGATGGCGAAGTCTAAGAGTGAGAAACCTGAGCCTTTAATAGATGAATAGTTGCCCACTAGATCCCCCTCGAGTATGCCGTTAAGTGGATATAAGTTATATTCAGATAGAATTCTGATTAGTTCTTTTTCAGATTTATGTTGCCTCTTGTCTTGTGAGCTTCTTGGAAGCATACCTGAGTGAATATTGATATAATCTAAAATAGTGTTGTCTAACAGTCCATCCAAGACTCTGATTCTTGCATTCAAGTCACTCATAATTGGGATATTTCTATCTGAATAATTCCATTCAATTTCATTTAGCAACTGTCTAAGAGACTCCCATGTATTGGTTTGAAAAAAATCTAAGCCTGATGGAAGATACAGTAATTCACTAGTGCAATTTTATAACCCTGCTTCTCTAAAAGGATGACTATAAAGTCTACTGACATATACAAACTCTTAGTATTAACAAATGATCCTATTTTGATATAGGTAGCCAGACCACCTGAACATCTCCCAAATTTGCTACACTTAGAGCCAGGATAATGGAACATTTCATATCCATTTAAGCGAATGTTTGTATCTTTATCATGCAATGTCTCTTGTAGGCATATTATATCCACCAAGGTCATCATGTGCTTCCATTTGACATCTGTAAACTTATGTTCATACCTAGCGATATTCTAAGAAATGAATAATGAACCATCCTTTGCACCCAATCTATCTGCAATGTCCCCCTCTAAATGGAGCATTTGAGATTGAGAGATATTCTAAAGAAGGGGAAAGTCAGTCCCCAAAACCATCCAAAGCTATATATTTGTTCGAACATGGCAGTGACTTTGTGTTGTTGCCAGGGCTAGTAAGAGCTAAAATAGAGTATATTAGACTCAATTGGATAAAAACCCAGCTTGTTCATTATGTCACTTTCTTGCAGAATTTTGTCTGCCATTGTTCTGTTTTTAACTAAAATATCTATTTGACTATTGTGTGGCCTTCTCTCTACACTTGAAATTCCATTGTTACCCAATTGGACTTGCAGTATATTTATATTATATTAATAATGAAATTACAGCTTGAGCTAGACAGTCTATTATTATTCTATCTATGTTGGGCATACTGAACAGACTAAGATACACAGGGTGCATATAGTTCTCATTATCTACTTCACTTCCCTTATTAAACTCATCTCTATTAGGGAAATAAATGGAGTAGTCCCTGTTAATATTTGGTGTACCATTTAATCAGACATGATTAGCCAGTCTTGGAGAATAAAATAAAACATCTATTATGGTACCACAGTCTTATTTATTTATTTCAGATTGCAGACTAATACCTTTGAGCCGGGAGGGCTCTTTTACAAAGGTTCCATGTCAAATGGACAAGAGACAAATTTATATAAACATGTTACAGAACATTCGGAGTACACAATAGGTTACAGAACATTCAGAGTACTCAACAGGTTACGGGCTATACAGGTAGCAGGTAAATCAACCTAGTTAAAAACATGGGAAGGAGTTAAATATATGTTAGTCACAAAGCAAGGTGGGAGCAGCCTGAGAGGTGTTTGTCACTGAATACAGAAAGTGGGGGTGAGGGGAAGAGCAGGGCTGGAGAGGCAGCCACCTTAGAGCTTTGTCAGGGAGGGGGGTGGAGAGAAGTAGATGGGGAAGAAGGCAAGGGGAGATAAGCAGCAAGGTGAAAGGTTATGAAGGTGAGTAGTCATGGAAATTACTACTTGCAATCGCATAGGTTTTTGGGGCCAGAAGGGTTAGTAGTTCTCTTTTAAAAGGTCCAATTTTTGTGTGCTCGAGGGTGGAAGTAGGGAGTTCATTAAACCAGGTGGGCCCACAATAGGAGAGTGAGCACTGTGCAAAGCAGGTTCTTTTGAATGGGACATGAAGAACACCCTTGGCTGAGCTCCTGGTGACTTTAGAGGAGTTGGCACTCTGGAACAGTGCGGTGGTGGAGTTGGGAGTGATTCCAAGTAGAGCTTTTTTACCTATTAGGCAAGATTGATACTTTGCCCTAAGCTGTAATGGGAGACAACCAGTAGAGGAGTAGAGGGCGTAAGTATGGGTTCGGTGTTTAGCCCCCAGAACCAGACGGCAAACCTTGTTGATTAGTACTTTTACTCGATTTAGGGCTGAGTCCGTGGCAGCACTATATATGATGAGGGCACAGTCAATGACTGATAGAATTGAGCTCTGAGTGACTAGGCTTAGAGCTTCAGGGGTCATGGCTTGCCTGTGCCTATAGAAGATTCCTAGCTTAATATTAGCTGATTTGACAACATGGTCTATATGGTGCATGAAGGAGAGAGTGTCATCAATGTATACCCTGAGATATTTAAATGTGGAGACTTGTTCAATGCCATTCCCTTTTTGGCTATAGATAGTTAGGTGTTCAGCATTCCTCTTGGCATGTGGCAAAGTTAGGTGCATAATTTTTGTTTGTTTATAGTTTAGAAGGAGTCTGTTTTGGGTGAACCAGTTCTCAAGCATTGTAAAGCTATGCTGTAGGTTTTGTGCTGTTTCTGGTGTGTTGCTGCCAGGCACTGAAATAACTGCATCATCTCCATAGAGCAGCATTTTAGTGGGACAGGCACAGGGAAGGAAGTTAATGAAGAGGCAGAAGGGAAGTGGTCCTAAGATCAATCCTTGGGAAACACCAAGGGTTACCTTTTTGAGTTTGGAGGTTACACCCCCTATCCTCACACACTGAGTCCTGTGTGAGAGGTAGCTGTTAAGCCAAAAAAATGGTATCTGCAGACAGTTCCAAGGTCCTTAAGGTGTCTGAGCAGGATTAGGTGGTTAATGGTGTCAAAGGCTTTAGTGAGGTCTATAAATATAGACCCCACTGTTTTTCCTGTGTCAAGGGCTTCATAGATATAGGAGGTATAGTCGATTAAGGCAGTGATGGTGCTATGTCTAATACAAAACCCATGTTGCTGTGGACAGAGCAGATTGTACTTGTTTAAGTATTCAGTGTGCTGGTCAGAGACAACCCTTTCTAGCGCTTTAGAGAGAGGTGAAAGTGTTGAGATTGGGCGGTAGTTTCCCAGGTTAGTTCTGCCCCCATTTTAAACACCAGGGTACCAAGGCAGTCTTCCACCTATCTGGGAAGATTCCAGGGTGCAAGGAGATGTTGAAAAGTATGGTTATTGGGGAGGCAAGTTCATCCAAGGCTAGAGCTAGTAACTTCATGTCTATAGAGTCACTCCCAACCCTGGTTTTGTTTAAGATTTTTTTACATATTTGATGCTCTGGGCTCTGGTAATTAGCCTAAAGTAGAATGGTGGTTGGCCTGGTTTAAGGATATGGGGAGGGTTAGGGTCTGTGAAGTCCATTACTGATGGGGTATGGAGACATTCAGGGGGGAGGACTCAGCTGAGATCTGTGAAGGCATTATTAAAGGCATTAGCCAGATCAATATGTTGCTGTAATGGGCCAGTGGTGGTTACTATAAGATCTGGTGGAGCTGTGGATTCTTTGTTGGTGAGGGACTCAATGTCTTTCTAGAATTCTATGCCATTGCCCCAGTTTCTGTTAAGTTGTTCTCTATAGTAGGTAGCTTTGGCATTTCTTATCTGCCTGGTGCACTTATTCGTAGCCTCTTTATAAGCAGCAATGTCAGTTTGCCTGCCTGTCTCTCTGGCAATGTGCCAGAGGTTGTCTCATTGTTTCATCTGACCAATTAGAGGGCCCGTGAGCCAGGGGTTAAAGGCTTCTTTTATTTTGACAGTTCTGACAGGAGCAAATATGTCACAAGCCTTGTTGAAGGTAGATATTAGGTAGCCTAGGGCTTTATTAACGTCTCTGCAGCCAGCTGGGGGGGCCAGTCTGCATCCTTCAGATACCTCTTAAAGTAGCCCACTAGCCCCATTTTGAGAAAGCGGCTTTTGGAGATCTGGGGGGGGTCTTTAGTGCCCTTATTAGTGCAGGAGCAGACTACTGGTGAGTGGTCACTTAAGGTGTTGGGCAGAACAGAAACATTTTTGATATGCTGTGGGATGGTGGTAAGAAGCCAGTCTATGAGTGTACTTGAGCCAGTGCGGTAGTTCAACCTTTTAGCCTGCGTAACCATCTGAATAACATATAGGCCATGGATACAGTCCCTCATGGTAGCAGAATCCTGGGCAAGCCAGTTGGTGTTAAAGTACCCTAGAATGACCCACTCACAGTCTTTATTGAACTTGCTAATATGGTTGAAGAATAGGTCAAGGCCAAGGGCTTGCTTGCCAGGTGGTATGTAAACTGTGGTCATAGTCATTGCTTTCCCTTGTCATCCGACAGCTAGCTTGATGGAGAGGAGTTGGGCTTCGTTAGTGTTTATGCTGTGTGGCATAACCTGGCCACTAATTTGTTTACTCAGATAGACCAAACACTCACCCCCTCGCTTGGCTTGTCTATCTAGTCTGAAGGAGTTGTATCCATCAAGCCAGATGGAGGAGTCAGGTATTTTCTGAGACAGCCACGTTTCAGTGAGCGAGATGATGTCCGGTTTGTGGACAGCAACCCATGCCTGGAATGCAGGTAGTTTGGGTAGAAGACTCCCAATATTAATTGATGCAATTTTTTGGCTTCCATCGGTTGATGGGTACCCAGTGCCAAGAGGTCTAGGGTTGGGGTGAATATTCCTGGAAATCAGTAATAGAATAATGATCACCCTGGAGAGGTGTCATTTCCACCAAGATTTAATGACCCGGGACTTTCTGCGCCTCGAATTGTCCTGGTTTGGACATTGCAGTTTAGTGTTATATGTGTACTTCAGGGCCATGGCAACCTCCGGGGTTAAGGGGGGTGGCTGGTTCAGTCTTACCAAACAAGTGAACCTCCTGGGGTTACTGGATGCAGAATCCTGGTGCTCCAGAGTACCATATCTGTTAGATGTGGTGGTAATTTGTGAAAGTGTGACGCTAGGCTGGGGCTCGTTTGGTTTGCCATTAGTGATTCCGGCCTGGGGGGAAGGGTAAGAAAGGCCAGAAGGTAAATGTGCCATGGAGAGAGATATATGTTAATAGCACAATATTAATCATGGTGCCAGTATTTGATAGATACTTTAAGAGAGGGAGAGAGATTCTGGGGGGATGTCAGAAGGGGACACTGTGACAGTAATTAACAGTTAAACCAAGGAATAAGTCTAGTGGAGGTGGTCTTTCATAATTTTCCTTACATCTTTTATGTCCTCAGTAAATATCTCTATCTCCACATCTGCGCTGATTAATTCCATTGGCTGTTGTTTAAGTTCCTCCCCTGAGTCCATTAAACCATCTGGTGAGGCCCACAAACCTAACTACTAGGTAGTGAGTATCAGTACTCTCTTGGACATGTATTAAGTTCAGAATATTGCCATAGTTACCCTTCTCCATTTGCTGCTGTTTTTCCCAAATAACATCAGATGTGTTCAAAAAGTTTTCTTCTTGCCTATAATTTTCATTAGATATAGCTATTTGTGATACTAAAGAAGCTGCCTCTAGTGCACAGCATACCTCTCAGCTGCTATGAATTTGCAGGTTTTCTCACTCAAATTTATCCTTGCTCTACATAGGTTTACTGATGGTCTTAATAATGTTAGGGCTATTTTGGGACACAAACTGTTAAATTATTGAACTAAGTTGATGGAAACATTGCTTATTACTAACTATATGGGGCCCACTATTTGTAGATGTATTATTGTTTAAACTAAGAAGGTGCTACATATTCTGGCCTTTACTATAACTGGGAAGGCCAGTGCTATGATTTTAATGCTAAGAGGTTGAGAGGTTTGGTGCTGAGCCCTACAGGGGCTGTGGGTTTAAACACTTATGGGATAATTCAGTAACTCACTGATCAGCAGAGTAGGTCTAGGCGCCAAGTGGCCTAATTAGAAATAGTTGGGTCAATGATTTTCTGATCGGGCAGCAATCACAGGCCACTGCCCACATAGCTTCTGATCCATTGTCAGGCATGTTGCTGGAAGATTGTGGTAGGAAGCCCAGTGGTACAGTGGAGCTTTGGTTCTTCCTACCATTGCAGGTTCATTTCTCCCCTCCCTCTCTGCCCCACTACTGTTCCCCTTCTTAAGTGGTGATCCCCTACCTTGTAGGTGATCCCGCAGTTGCAGGACTGTTGTTGCATGGCTCGGCTCCTTGGGGTCTCTGGGGGACAGCACAGAGATGCAGTGGGAGTAAGATCTCAGGAGCATGATTTCCCTTGCAGGTCCAATTGCTCTGTATGCAAATAGTAGCAGTAGTGGTGACCATGCTGTGGTTATCACCCTTGCTTAAAAAAAAATAATTCAAGCTATGAGCTCTCATGGCTGGAGCTTCCACCATCCTCTCACTCCCCCACTAGAACACCCTTGGCTCTGTACTTACCTTTGGGTCCAGCTTGTCCCCTCTGAGGATGCCAGGCAGGCTTTGGCTCAAGAACTCTGGCACAGTGGCTTGGGGGTTGGTTGGATTCTGGTGCTCAAGGAAGCTGCTGTAGTGATGGGAGGGGGGCTGAATGGAAGTGCCTCTAGGAGGATGGGATGGCCTATGTTGTGTGACTGGGTTCTGTGGATGCGGCAAACTCAGATGGTTGGGCTCATGGGTCACGTCTCCCTCCAATGCTTGGATCGCGGCAGATGTCTGCCCTGGTCCACAGGTTCTATGTTAACTCATGCGCGTAGTAAAATTCATGGTCACGAGGCTCCTGATGCTATGCAGCCTCCGGAACTAGTGGTCCAAGTGGCCATTTTGGCCACAGCAGTTCAGAATCTGCTGGTCACTCCATAGGCCTGCAGTAAGCATACATAGTGAGCAAAGGAGTATGGCCTGTGCGAAGGTAGGTGACCAGGATATAGTCACCAACAGCCTGCAGAGTTGCTACCAATAGCAGAGTCTCGGGGCAGGGCAGGTTTTCAGGTCAAGCACCCAACATGGTGGCGGTATCTCACACCCTTCATTTTGTGAGTGGCAACGGTGCCATGCATATCCCACTGTCCACATGGCAGCTAATAGGTACCCATATCGGATGTAGTGATAGGACTTTTTGGAGACAGAAGTTTATTTATTAAAAATAATAATTAAAATAAAGAATAAAACAAATGAAATGTTTGTGGCTGAAAATGCATGCTGAGTGAGGTCCGTGGCCAGCCCTAGATAAGTGATTTAATCGGTGCATGTTCCTTACAGTCATATACACTAACGGCCTCCTGGAATGCATTGTCATTAGAGCCTTGTGTTAGGGCAGTCATAGCCTGCTGAATGGGATGCTGGTGCACAGCTGACATCACAAGTGGTCCATCATTAGGTCAGCATGTCTCTCGTGCAGGTTGATGATACAGCTGTTAGTTTAGGGTAGTGAGTGGTGTAGGACCGGGGTACAGCTAATAGGCTTGGGTCTGGTCCAGACCCACTACCAGTATTTTGTGTGCCTCTGAACATGCAGCTGTGGTGAGCACCACCACCCAAAGATTAGGGTTAACGGCCAGGATGGAGCTGGGTACATCGAGCAGGCATACCTAGGTTGCATTCAGCTGCTGCAGTGGTCACTGTGGGGGTACAGGCACATCCGTTTATCACAGGAGTTTGAATCAAGTGAGCTGCTTCCAGGGGGAGTGGCTAGATCTGCTGCCTCTGGTGCCGTCAGGGACCTGGTGCTTGGGTTCAGTTCTCCCCAGGTCCTATGCTGAGATTAATTTATCTTGTTGTCATCTACGGTAGACCATATAGCAATTTATTAATTTCCCCCCAGGTTGCTCCCTGAGAATGTTAGGTGTGCAGGCAATACATCTTAATGATTAAAGGCACTGAAAAGCAACTGGAGTTGCGATGTTGCTATTTGCATCTGGATATGGGAGAAGTTAGCTCATTTACTTGGGAAACTTTGTGTTAAATATGAATAAACTGTTATTCTTTTCACATAGCAACATGGGTTGAGAAGGGTGAGAGACAAGGCAGGGTTTTCTAGAGGGCAGACAGGAGCCATGTGAGCCTCTAACTTGGTGTTTCAGAGCACCAGGATGGTATTATGGGGGGCCTGTGTTTAAATCCTGACTGTTACGGCCTTTGCACTGCCTTGCTCACATCACAGCAGAGCAGGGGTCAGTGAATTACCTTCTGGTCTCCAATGCATAAGGTCATGGGCTTGATTCCCAGTGGGCACACATTTGTTATAGATAGATCCCTCCCCCCCTTTTGGAAATCTTGCTACAGAGTCATAGGCTGGGACATTGCAAGATGACACTCACATGTTTACAGGAAACAGTACTGCATGACATAACAATGACTCTCTGATAGAATCAGATGAATATACCTTACAGTTGCTAGCATGTGCTACTTACACATATCTATGTTAGAAATTTAAATACCAATCAGATATTATTGAGATACTGATAATGTATAGTTAGACAGTGAGATTCGGTATGAGTATTGTTCCTAATGGCAACAATTCAACTTTATTAAGACTTACGGTCTGGTTTCTGGGGTGGCGATCTGGTGCCATCACCCACAGGGCTACACGGCAATAGGGTTCAGTTCACAACTCACCGTGGTGGGCGAACCTCAGTTCACCAGGCAAAAAGTCAAATAGCAACTTATAATAGATCTTTTCAGTATCAGCGGAGTACAAGAGTATTTTCCTCCCAGCCTTACAGGATTTCTGCCTGCCTTCTGTTTTGAGAAGAGGTTTCCCAGCAGATATGTTCATGGTGTGTTGGCTGTCAGGCTCATATGGGCAGTGGCATTCATGCTGCTTGCCATGGATCTGCATACTAATAGACTGTCACCGATAGGGGTCGGGCCTGAACACAGCATGGGATCTGGTAAATGTGGGTGATTGTGTGAGAGGTGGAGCACTGGAACTGTTACTACCTCAACCACCTGAAAGCTCTGATATTGTACTGTCATAATGTGTGCAATCCAAGTAACCCATGTATTGGAGTCGGTTGGGCAATATTGGGTCCTACCCACTCATATTCTAACTATAGAAACATTACACATGAACAGACATAGTTGTTCATGAAGGACTAGGGCAAGTCATTGTAGGACTGAGTGAACAAAATGTCATTTTGCATATGTCGTGCTACTTACGTACTTTGTTCGTAAAATAGACAGTCATGGCAGAAACAACACAATGTGCAGTTTTACATTGATGTTTTCAGCTATGGAGTACTACCATTGCTTCCAGAAAACTAACAAGTGCTCCTTGAATAATTAGATCCTTTACAAAGTTTACAGTTAGCAATAAATTTTACAGTTCACATATGTCTAGTGACCGGGACCATGAGCGCGACAAAGGCAAGAATCAGCAAGCAAAACATGATTTATGCAAGACAATTTGTACCCTTGATCAATGCAACAGACTGGTTTCCTTAAACAATCGCAACGGGGACTAAGTGCTGTAGTTTCATAGTGGTTTCCAGTGTTTCTTGTCATTGAGGGTTTTAGTTAAGGTACCATTGTTTGCAACATTCAGGGGAAGCCAGACAATATGTCTCAACGATAATGTCAGGACATGGGATATATGTTGAGTCTTGCAGGACACAGCTGCCCAAATCAGGACTGGCCTGCAAAAACCAGGTCAGGTGGTATCCTGCTTCCTTTATGGGGTTCCCACACTGGTTAATGTGGGTTATAGCTACCATGTTGAGGAAATACAACCCGGTAAGTATTTAGCATTAAATACTCTCAGTCGTAACAATGATCTGGACCCTGAGTACAAAGAGAGCTATTTGGCCCAGTGCCCCCTTTTCCACAGGTAAGCAGCAGTAAGGTTCAAGTCGGAGTCTGGGCCCCTTCCCCCCGATCATGGCTGGTTAGGGGCATTCCCTTTGGTATGCAAGAGACAAATAGATACATACACAATATTAATAATAAATAAGTAAATGCACACATAGGGTGGGGGCTTCGGGGAGTAAGTACAGGTTTTTGAGGCTGTGGAAGCAGCATGCCCCACCTTATGTTCATAGGTTTCATCAGCTAATGGGCCTCTGAAGGGGAGGTGCACCAGGGAGTAGGGGTGGCTCACCATTGGCAGCATCATCTAGGGAGTCCTCTGCAAGGAAGTATCTGGCGGACCAGGTAACAATACCCCCCTCCACAGTAGGTGGGTAAGGGTACAGTTCTGGGTTGCGGAAGCTGGGAAATGAGCCAGGTAGGACTGGTGTGGCCCCAGCAAGTCCAGGATCCAACTTTCAGGAGTCTATTGGTGGGCTGCAGTGGGGCAAGCACATGGGCCATGTTGATTAGTAGCCCATCGGTTGCGGGTTCGTCCCTTAGCTGAGAGGAGAATGGCTTAACTCTTGCAAGGGTAGAGGACTTCTTTTCATAGGAAGGCCTCTCTTATAACCCGGGGAGCAGCAACTGGGCATCTGCCAAAGGGGTGTGGGTACACCACCGGAGGTCAGCAGCATCCTCGCAGACCGGAATAAGTGACCAGATCGATCTAGCAAATTTTGTTGAGCATGCTGGCTTCTGGGTAATCCAGGTAAGACGCCAGGCTCTGGAGCAGGTGATAAGGGGCTCCATGGCAAGGGCTTGGCTGGAGTGGCTGCAGGAAGACACCTGCGAGGCAGATCGGTAGGCCTCAAGCACTGGCACCTGCAGAGAAGGGGGCCAGGGGGCCAGCCCTCAAGCATAGTACAAGGTGTACTGCGGACAGCAGGTAGGTTCGTAATGGGGAATCAGGTTGCCACGATCCTTGTAGGGTCCAGAAAGAGGGGTTCCAGCAGCCACACTAGGCAATTTACAATTCACAGTCATAGCAAATTAGAAAAAATTACAGAACCAGTGGCAAACTAGAACATAAACAGTATTCAGTGGGTCAGTGGGTCAGTGGCTTAGGCTAGCTTGAATGGGTGAGTTTCAGGCCCCTTCTTGGTCCACTGTAAGGGGGGCCCTTTCCACCAGCTGTAGTGCTTAGGGGAAATAGGGCTCCTATGGGTATTGCGAAGATTTGACAGGCCCCCTAGGTGAGTCTAGATTAGACAGCCACAAAGGAAGCAGCTGTGCACCAGGGTCTGAGAAGTACGGGCTGGGTAACGGAGCATTACCTCAGGGATTATGGAGTGGTGCAGGGTATGCTGGCCAGCGTAATGGAAGGTACTGGGATAGCTTCTCCCAGCCCCAGGGCTACCAGAGTGGAATGGCAGATAGGTTGGGGTGGGCTTTCTGGCACCCTGACAGGTAGGTGATATCCTAGCAAGTGGGACCAGGTGCAATAGGAGAGGCAGGCAGTTGGGTGCTACAGCAGCAGCACTCGCACTAACTTTCTGTTGGCTCTTACAGGCACCACGGAAAGTATCAGAAGCAGAGAATATGGGACATGCATACTCAATTGACAGTAGCAGGGGCAGCCAGCTGGACTAAGGAACGGGCCCCTAGGGTACTGCCAGAATGGTGCAGCTTCTCGATGGAGAGTCTAGTGCAGGGCAGCTCTCAAGCACTTTGGTTCCTCCTTCGAAAGGTTCTCAGTGGGTCACACCCAGTGCAGCTAGTATGCCGACCAGGGTGGGACATTGGTGTGGCAAGCTGCATGCTGAGAGGGATGGTGAGTTGGGAACCTTAAGGCTGGGGGCCTGGTGAGAGTCTTCCCACACACTTGAGGAAGGTGAGAATGGTTAAGAGTGGAATAGATAGATAGTTAGGAGTTAGCTTGGTGGTGGGTCTTGGAGGTTAATTGGAGCAGCGGCTTGGGGTTTGGACTGCGTCTGTCCTGTGACAGTTCAGGAGGATCGCAGACCAAGGGTACAAGGGGAAGAAGGAGGAGATGAGTCGAATTCTCCTGAAGGGCTTGTCATGTCTGTTCCGCATGAGGCTGGGGACTGCAAGACGCGGAACCAGATCGGAGGGGCCATGGTCCAAGCTCGATAGGATTATTCCACAGGCTGCTGTGCCTGAGGAGTAATCCTGATGAGGTTGGACTGGAAAGAAAAGTATGCCTCTGTTGCAGCTGCCAGACATGGGCAGCCACAATGGTGCTGGCCCATATGTCCTGACCCGCTCTGGTCAGAGGGGTTTCGACTCAAGAGGTACATCAGTCATCAGGCCTGCACTAGGGTGGCCCAAGAATTGGGGGCGAGAGTGTGGGAGGCCTGCATGAAGGCTGCGTATCCTCCCGGCAGCGCATGCTGCTGCTTCTAATAAGTGGTGATTTATTTCAATAAATTCATGGCTGTGGCCATTACCTTCAATACTTGTGTTATCTGGTTATTTCAGGGGAAGGGAAAGTGGAGGGCTACCAGAAAAAGATGTGTAATTATTTGTTGATTTTTGTGAACAAGAGAGTTGAGACATCAGCTCACATTGCTTGCCCAAAAGATCAATTTCCTTTTCCAAGTTATCAAGGTGTAATCTAATATTACCTGGTAAGGCCTGCTGTACCAGGTTGCATTTCTCCCTGATAATGTTCACACTTGCGACTGCTAGTTGAGCATGTGTGGGGTGAGCTTGATTAGTGAACATCTATTTTACATTGGTTGTTTTACCCTCCTTATTCCTCTTCTGTTTTTTTATTAGTCTTTATTTTTTTTTAACCGTTTCTTTCCAAGATATTAAACTATCTAACAGAGGTAGGAAAGAAATCTTGACAGTTGTGCCTGCCAGGTGGATCAATGGATATTGATAAGCTGGAGGGAGAGTCGTTATTCAAAACTTGAACTAATTTCCTATTTATTTCATCCAGTCGTGCTCCATTTATTGCCATATTCTCCTTTGTGATTTCTAAATCGTTTTTTTAATAATGATTAATTGTTCCATTAAAATTTTTTTGCTATAAACTGGTATTTTAAAAAGCTAATAAATTCTTCACTTAAGCAAGAGGGATTGTAATAATTTGTGTTACTTTGTGCCCCTCCATTCCTAGGTATATCCCCCTGTATGATCATTTCTTCTTGATTATTTGTATATTCCCCTTGTTTGGGAGTTTCCTCATAACCCCCTATTTCTTTAAGCCCAGTGATTGTTGTAGGTCATGAAGTACCTCCTTCATAGTAGATTTGGGAATCACCATTTACTATTATTAGACTACTCCCCTGGGCTATAAGAATTTTCACCAGGCAACGGTATACAACTTAGCTCTAAGCTGTTCACATCAGCTTATCTCTTACTTTTATCTAATTCATCCCCAATTCTATTAGGTCATAATAGAGTAGGCGGGAAAGGGGGAGGGAATGATAAATTTGGGGATTTTTCTAATTCACTTTTGTTCCCTGTATAGAAAGATAGACTTTCACGGCAGAAAAGGACTGCATGGCCCACCCCGTCTGCCCATTTCCCTACCTACTGGATAAGCTGCAGATCCTAGTTAACCAACAGACTACTTCCTCCTACCACCCACTATAATTGCCTTATATCTGTACCATGCATTCTTGAATTCCCCACTGCTCTTGACTCACAACCTCCTCAGGAGGGCTGTCTCCCATGTGTCTACCACCCTCTCTGAGAAAAATTACTTCCTCACGTTGCCCCTAAACTGTTCCCCCTCTATCTTCAAACTGTGCCTCCTTGTTCTTGCACATAACTTTTTCTGAAAAATGCTACCCTCTTGGACTTTTTTGATTCCCTTGAGGTACTTGGAAGTTTCTATCATGTCCCCCCTCTCCCTCCTAGCCTTGAGGGTATACATATTAAGCTTCTTTAGTCTCCCTTCAAATGGTTTCTGGTGCAGACCCTGCACCATTTTAGTTGCTCTCCTCTGGACTGCCTCCATTCTGTCTATGTCCTTGTGGAGATGGAGTCTCCAGAACTGCATGCAGTACTCCAGATGTCTGTACAGAGGGATGACAACTTCCTGTTTTCTACTGATGATGCCTCTCGCTATGCATCCCAATATCCCCCCAGCCCTCCTTACTGCCTTCTCACATTGCCTGCCTACCTTTGGGTCATCTTATGTGACTACCCCCAGGCCCCTTTCCATTTTTGTTGTTGTTAGTAACCCCCCCACATTGTGCACGCTTTCCCTGGGCTTTTGTTACCCAGGTACATTACTTTGTACTTCTTTGCATTGAATCTAAGCTGCCATACTTCTGACCATTCCTCCAACTTTGCCAAGTTTCTTCTCATCCTTTCCACCCCCCCTTGTGTATCAACCCTGTTGCAGATCTTTGTGTCATCTGCAAAGAGGCATACTTTTCTTTCTAGTCCCTCTGCAATGTCACTTATAAAGGCATTAAAGAGGACTGGCCCCAGTACTGAACCCTGCTGTACCCCACTAGTAACCCCCTTTCTTCAGAGTGGACTCCACTTACTATTACCCTCTTTGTCCTGTTTTCCAGCCAATGTTTTACCCAGGGTACCACCCTGGAACTCACTCCTAGGCTGGCTAACTTGTTTATTAATCTTTTGTGTGGGACTGTGTCAAATGCCTTGTTAAGTCTATGTAGGCCAAGTCCACAGCCCCTCCCTGGTCTACTACTTTGGTCACTCAGTCAAAGAAATCCATTAGATTCGTCTGACATGACCTTCCCGCAGTGAATCCATGCTGTCTTGGGTCCTGTGCCCCACTGGCCTCTAGGTACTCAAAAATTAGTTCTTTCAGAAGTGATTCCATCATTTTCCCTACCACTGAGGTTAAACTGACAGGTCTGTAGTTTCGTGTGTCAATTTTAAAAACAGTTGGTAATGCATTGCTGGCTTTTAGTTTGGAGGGTGAGGTCCATTCCTTAGTCAATTAATTAATTGACCACAAGTTATCTGTCAGTTTGGTCTGTATAGTTTTACTAAATGTTTTTTTTTATTCTGCTTCTTTTTATTAACCTGCAGACTATAGAAGAGCAATCATTGTTATTCATCCTTTAATACGTGTGCTTACCATTTCTTAAAGAGGTGGACCAGTAAGTGTGACTAAGATTCAAAAGTCAAATATTATTTATAATTGGATATAGTATTTAAGCAACGGAATAATCAAAAAGTGAGTTAAATATTTTAAGACAGTAATCAGATCAGTTACTCATGAGTAATTATTAATAGATAACAATGTGCAAACATAAGCACAGATGTAAAATTCATTAAAACCGAAAGTCTGTGCTCTTAGGACTAAAAATCTCTGAGCCTGAGATCAAGGTCCTCTGTGGGATCAAGCTGATCCTCTGTGCAGAATCATTGGGTCAGTCTGCAAGAGCATATTGAGCAGACACGAATTCACTAAGGGCCCTATGCACTAACAAAAATGTTGCCTATGCGCTGGGTATCCGAGGCACGTAGGCAACCTTAAGTGTGAATGCCATGCAGTGGGGGTCCCACGGACCCCCAGCAGCATTCCGCGAAAGCGCCTGAGCACGCCATGCTCGTCTCCCAGGACACTCGAGGAGCACCGCGCCGGGGGCGTGTCAGAGGCGTACCTGCACTACATGGCATTCACAAAGCCACATAGTGCCAGTCTCAGGGGGTGCTGGGTAACCAGCCAAGACCAGGCATAACCTGGTAGGTGCCCCATGTCCTCCAGCCACCGGGTGTGGCAGCACTGGTCAATGGACAACCGTGCCTCCCCAACCCACTAGGCTGCAGGGGAGGGCTGGGGTGGTGGTTCAGGCAAGTGCCTGGTGGGTGGTCTGATGTTGCCACAGTATGCAGCATCCTCTTGGACTGTGAGCCCACTGCAAGGGTGCAAGGGATCCACTGAGGGACCTGGTATAGGCATCCAGATGGATGCCTGCCCAGGTCCGCGGCTCTTCCCCGACCACCCACGTGACCCTGCACACAGAAGGGGAGTGGCTATGGACAGGCATCCTGTGGGTGCTTGTGGTCATGCATAGCACACACCCTACACCTGTCCTGGGCCGTGTAGGTTCGCAGGCAAGGTACACACCTCAGGCATGTATAACCAGCCATATCGTGTATAAGGCCCTAATTCAGTGTTTTCCCATAGAGAGAATTCAGGCAGAGATCATGTGCATGGAGCTATCCACAATATTTAATGTGTGCTAATAAATTTATGGCAGGTGGTCAGTCCTATGCCCTTCACAGGTAACTGCACAATTCTGGAATCTTGCAAGCTCCTTTCTGGCCAGTAAGAAGTAGCAGTAAACACTTAGGGAAAAGGAGAGAAAAAACTAAATAAAATTCTCAATCACGATGTGGTTGATATTGTAGCTTAATAGGAACAGTTCAGTTACACTCTTGTTTGTACCTGAGCTCAGTTCACTACACCGCAAATTCAACAAACTCCCTCTATATACCGTACACGTTTCCCTAAGTGTGTAATGCAGATTATGAACTGAGGATCATAAACAGAGGAATTTGATTGGCCGAGAGCTCTTTGAAGCCGTGATGATATCGGGCTACATCATCACTGCTTCAAATAAGTTCCGGCACGACCAGCATCTTTGCTCTCTACTGTCTGAGAACTATTTTTTCAAAATGTACTTCTACACCACCCAAAAGCTCATTCATAAAATGTTTTAAAACCTGTTTGTTTTACTTTTTTGATTTATAAAACTTAAAACTCAGTTCATAATAGCAATAAGTCACTCCAGGGTGTGGTATATCATGGGATATTGTCACTTCTTGGGTGGTTGGACGCATTCGGCCTGCAGCCTCGTGCCTGAGGCATGACGATACCCCATGATATACCACACCCTGTCGTGCCGTATTGCTTAATTATACCATGGACATAAGTGAACAGCCAATGAAATTGTTAGACTGGCAGTTTACCACCAGTGTAAATCCTCTGATATTCAACATCTGTTGATGAGTATATCCTAATTCTAATCCTAATCATCTGCAGCATAGGAATAAATACAATAAGAATAAAAAAAGCAACCTCTTTAATATTTGTATTTTATTATAGTAAAAATATGAACCTTGGTATAATCACAATAAGCCACTTGGAGGATGTGGGTTACCGGGGGATTTACCAGGGCTGGCAAGGATTTACCCACTCGGCTGTGCCTTGTGGACAAACCACTCCAGCCATGGTAAATCTCCTGATAATCCACATCCCCTCATAGCTTATTGCTCAATTTCTTGCCCATCATAATAAGCAAAACAATTTCAACTTACTGGTAATTCAAATAAAATGTGAAAGATTCTGGCACCGGGTCACATCCAGAAGCTCTCAACTAACTAGTGCAGCATTCTCCCACTTGCGCTGGCTGTTGCAAATTATGAGAGTTAGAATGCACAATGCACAATACAGTGGCGGTGTACACCCAGCAGGAGACATGATAGCACTTCTAGAATGAAAATGGCAGATCTGCCTGAGAAATGCCACTCATGCGCTTTATTGTGCCAGGTCATGTGATCTCGCCTGTATCAGTGGTGTGAATTTTAAATTAGTGAAACCCTAAATATAAAAGTACATCGTAATGAACAAAAAGTATCTGAAAAATGTACATTATCTAAAAAATGACCAACATCATACATGTAGCTGGTATATAGGAGGAATAATATAGGGAAGGACAGTCCCTTGGCATATTGGTATACTGTTATTACAGCGATAGAAACAGAGTGACACAAGAAGGCTGTGGGTGTGACAGGGATGTCATGTCAACAGGTGGAAGTGTCAACAGTTGTATCAAATTAGTTGGGTATATAGGTTGTGTGGGTGAGATGGCCATGTGCAGGTGTGGAAGGATGCCGCTAGAATATGTCCTTAGTGCAAGAGGTAAGAAGCTGCTTGTTGTCAGTGGCTTCATGTATCAGAGGGAGCATAGTTGGAAAACCATCGTATATTGGGATTGTGTGGAGTATCATGCCAGGAGGTGTATGGGGAGAGTTAAGAACATCAGTGAGGATGATTTTACCATGTCAGGGTGGTACAATCATGTTCCCGACAGTGCCGGTGTGGGAGTAAGGAGGGTCTGAAAAGCCATGAAGAGGAGAGCAATGGAGACATCTGAGATGAGTTAGCAGGTGGTTGTGGCTTGCTGTTCTGGTGTGTCTAAGGCTGTCAGTGGTAGCTTGCTGGCTGTGGGACTGCTTCAGAGTGTTTGTATGGGGTATTTGGAGAGCACCTATGGATCCTGCATCACTGGCTAAACTGAGTATTCTGGATGAGTATCGGGTGACTCTTACCAGTGAGCCTTTTCTGCTGTATGATTCCAGCGGCTATGAGAACCAGTTTCTACTGTTAGTACTGCTCACAATCTTGAGTATCTGTCCCGTAGTGCTACATGGTGATGGGACATTTAAGTGCTGTCCACAGCTGTTTCATCAAATGTACAGTCTGCAGGGTGTGGAGGTGTCAGTCATTTTACCTGCAGCATATGTGCTCATGGTGAACAGGACAGTGGTTTCATATATAGCTGTATTCAAGAAAATTGTGGAACTATGTCCTGGGTTGGAGCAACAATGTATGATGATAGATTTGAAGCTGGCATCTTACAAAGCACTGCAGATTGTGTTTCCACAGCTTCAGTTACGTAGCTGTTTCTTTCATTTGTGTCAGTGCTTGTGGAGGAATTTTCAATTCAATTTATTGGAAAGCAAATTGAGAGCAAGCTCTCTTACAATTGCATTCAACACAAAATGACAATAAAACAATAAAAACAGCATATAAATAAATAACATATGGCAGGTGTAACAAAACAGTAAAAGGTACAGCCATATAAAAAAGTACAATACAATCAAGACAAGCATGTACAATCATATGGCATAATCTTAAGAAGATTCTGTTTAAAGTGAGATATGGAAAATAGTGAAGTCACTCAAATTTTTTTTGGAAAGATACCCAGGTCATGGATAAAGCATTGGCAAGTCTATCACTGCCATATCTACATCTAAATTTAGAAAGTGCAAATTGAGGTAAGCCTGTGGATTGTAAGGAATATTTGCTTTGCTCCTTTATAGGAGCTAAATACAGCAGAATAGAGATCTTGTGCTGCTGCATACTGAGAATGAGCAGTTTGCCATGTATATGCGAATGGTACCAGCACTGGCATTCGTGCCTCCACAGGACGTCTGTGATGTTTTTGAGGAGATGTGGGACTGGGATTTTTTCAACACCTTTGAGGAGGAGCCAGCTCCGTTCCTCAGTTATTTCGAGGATACGTGATTAAGATGTCCAATTCGTAGTGGGATTAGCCGACGGCCCGTATTTCCAAGTGGAGTTCTGGAATTGCTTTTCAGCCATTAAGGAGGGGATGCCACATACTAATAATGCTATTAAGGGGTGGCATAGGTCTTTTAATTCACTGCTCAGAGCAATGAACCTACAGTCTGGAGGTTCACTGATGTCCTAAAGGGTGAGCAGCGCCTTACTGAGGTGAAGACGCAGCATATTGTCTTGCACGAAGTGAGCAGATCACAGAGAAGGTACAAATACAGTACACAGAGATTAATGGACATAGTGGAACAGTATGAATTGTGCTGTATGAAGGATTACTTCACGGGAATAGCGCTAAATATAAAGCTGCAGGTGTAATGGCCATGGTGGGAGGGGCTGTCCCTAATGGCAGTATTCTGATATGTGGTGCAGTATGTGGAGGTGGTGGTGCGATGTTGCTACTGTGGTGTATGTAGTGAATGGTGTCTGTCAGATTGTGAATAACCTACACATCAGCATACAGTACATTATGAGTCCTATTCCATTGTTGGGTGGATGGCGATTTGTTTGACTAGCAGAACTGCCTTTTTCTCCACTGTCTGTGTGACGTGGACTTGAGATTATATTAAGTATGGGGCGGGGGCATGGGACACAGCCACCAGCATTGACACTGTGGGTATCATGTTTTGTGGTACAGTATGCTGGTGTTTGTTGGTGTCTTGATGTCTCTTTGTTGTGCTGTGTCATTGCAGGGGATGTCTGGGCAATTACGTTGCTATAGGGAATGTCGTATTTTATGTCAGACCCGCTTGGTGGAACCTGGCATATCAGTGAATGGAAAAACACATGGCATTTAGGTTGCATAGCATTAAAAACACATATAAAAGGGACTTCCAGTTGCAATGGCTGCCTGATAGGCACGCTCTGAGTCGTTCTCCACTCCTCAGCTCACAAACTGCTCCCTTTTACCTGATTAAGCCATGCTAACAGTGAGGGAATATTCTTTTAAATACGCTGCAAAGAGCGCGATCACAGAATCAGAGAGACTACTCGATTGATTTAATCTTAACACCATGATGAAACCTCAGAGGCCTAAGCATACACCCCTGCCTTCTCCAGAGAAAGATTTGCCGGCAAAGCGGACCAAAATGGGTGGCGGGGAGGATACTACCACTCCACAGATCTTGACAGTTGAAACTTTTTCCGAAGGATTAGCCTCAATTAAAGATTCCCTTCAAGCAGTGGTAGGGGACTTGCAAGAGCTTAAGAGCTCTATGGAGAGTTTAACAATTCATACCAATGACAACGAAGTACGCATTTCTTCCTTGGATGATTGGAGGGCTCAGCTGGATCCAGAGATTGTTTCCCTGCGACAGCACCTAAGAAAGACGGAAGATAAACTGGAGGATCTTGAGGGTAGATCCAGAAGAAATAATTTAGTGGTACTCAGACTTCCAGAAGGTGAGGAGGGAGTCAACCCTATCTCCTTTATACAAAAAATGTGCACTAAAATAGCTGGTCCTTCGCCTAATGACCCAATATATATTGTTGAGAGGGCACATAGGGCACTGAGGCCCACACCTCCAGTCGGCTCTCCCCCCGACCCCTAATATTCAGACTCCTCAATTATCTGGATAAGCAACTGATACTGGAGAAACTAAAAGAGGTGAAAGAGGTCCAATGGGAGAGCGCCAGAATAAGGATAGCACAGGACTTGCCGATAACAGTAAGGCAGAAGTGTACTGAGATGCATCATATTGTGGTTAAACTCATTGCTGCAGGAGTAAGATTCAGAATGCAATATCTGGCGATTTTGCAAGTGAATAAGGAGGGGCTATGGATTTCCTTTGAAAATGTGGCTAAGGCTACTACAGAGCTCAAGAAACTTTATCCGGACTTGTTCCGTTGAATAAGGGTGATGTCCCATTATCGAACAAATGCCATGAATCATTAAGCTGTCTCTCTCTAATGAACCAGGTTAATTATAACCTGGTCCTGTGAAGTAATGTATGTTTTGCTTCAGCCGATCAGACCTCCGAGCAGTACTTAGACGCATTCTGGGACACTGAGCCCCAAGGGAGAAAATAAGTTAAAAGACACTACTAAAATTTTCCTTATTGGTTTGCTTTATGTGAGACTATAATTACAAGGATAGTGGATGTCCAGATCTTTTCGACTAGATTCAAATGGCGACATGAAACAATAGATTTGTCTGTGCAGACACCGGACCTCAAGCTGTTACAAGGACTGGGTAAATGGACTCTCCATGGTTTTTTGCTTTGCACTCCATTGTAACACTCCAATTTTTTATTGTTAGTTTGGTACTTATATGTAGCTAATTACCACCAATTATATGCTTTGAGAGCCATAGTTGAGTAGAATTTAACATGTTACATGTTGTTTCTCATTTTGGGAAAGAGAACTGAAGGGGAGGTTTAATTCAGATATTTGGTTTTAAGTCGGGGGGGTCGGCTGAAACTGTCTGTTTGGCAGGGAATAAGATTGCAACCGAATAACTGGAGTGAGTGTGGTCGAGTTAACCGGGGTATTAAGATAACTTTGTTGGGGTTAAACTGTTTTGTTTAAGTTTAGAAAGGTTAGTGTTAGTGTAATATTACAAGTGGATACCACAAGACAAGTGCTAGGTATAATTGCTAGATTAATCAAGAGGTGTCAGACTAATAGACACGACTTACCCAAAGATAGCCTGCCAATTACCATTATTTGTGTGGCTTTATCTTACTTTAAATACCTTGGACACCCAGGTCTCCAGGGATGGAAACCCCCTGAGTTAGAGTTTGACCCTGACCATTAATGGCAGTGAGGATTATATACTGGAATGTTAAAGGGGCCCATTCTTGAGTTAAACGTTATTAAATTCTTAGACACCTGGAAACTCTACAATGTAATGTAGCCCTATTGCAAGAAATGCATTTATTAGATACTGAAGGTAACCTTTTTAGGAGAAGAAAAATAGGACAGGTGTACGCTGCAGGCAATGCAACAGCACAACAAGGGGTGGCTATTTTGTTTACCAAGGGGACTCCATTTCAGTTACAGCAATCTCAAATTGATAAACAAGGGCGATTTATATTTATTAAGGGACTTCTAAACCATATTGAAATTATCTTGGGATCCATATATGGACCTAATATTGATTTACCGGAATTTTTTGTTAAAATAACAAACACCCTGAACTTGTTGCCTAGATTACCCACAATAATCGCTGGGGACTGGAATTTGGTCCTTTCACCAATCCTTGACAGATCAGTATGTAAGGGAAGTAGTCTCTCTCCAGCTCAAAGAACTTTAGTGGAATTCATTAAAAGTTACAACCTCAGTGATCCCTGGAGACTACTAAATCCTACAGCTAGGGGATACACTTTTTACTCGCCAGTTCATAAATCATTATCCCACATTGATTACTTCCTAGTTAATACTCCAGTTCTTGAAGGCTTAATAGGAAATGGTATGTCCCCGAGGGTTATTTCTGATCATGCGCCTGTTTGGATGGAGGGTGCAATCTTACATCAGCAAGTTAGAAATAGTGTATGGAAACTGAATACACAGCTTTTACAGGATTAACAGGCAGTGAATTCCCTTAAAGAAACAATTGCCCATTTTCTCATACAAAACCAGGGGTTAATACAGGATATTGATAAGCTTTGGTGTGCCCTAAAATGTGTGGTTAGGGGAGAATGTATCCGCTTATCCATCATTCGAAAGAAAAAGAGAGAGATGTTATCCTCCTCACTCTTATCAAAAATTCAAATCCTAGGAAATCAACAAATTAACCAACAGACTGAGGAGACACTGGAGCTTTTAACTAAACTAAAGAATCAGTATTCAGAATCCTTACGAAAACAAGATCAGTATATGCTTTTTAAAACTCACATTAAATATATAGAGCAGGGTGATAGAGCTAGTCACTTATTAGCTCTTCAGCTAAGAAAACAAGAAGAGTCTAGAATCGTGATGTCCCTAAATTCTTATTCAAACAATTCCCTCCTTACTACTCCTAAGGAAATTGTTAAAGAGTTTGAGGTATATTACAGATCCTTATATTCTCCATAGTTACCTATCTCCTCTATTACTGAGATTCAGACTTATCTTAATGATATTCCGCTCCCCTCCCTCTGGCATTCACAAGCGAAGCTCCTTGAGGAGGCCATAACCCAACAAAAATTATGGGAGGCAATTGATTCGTTGCCGGATGACAAGGCGCCAGGCCCAGATGGCTTCCCACCTCATTTCTACAAAGTGTTTAAGGAGCAATTATTGCCCTTAATACTGATCATGTTCTCTTATCTTTGTAATTCTGGACTCTCTGATCCCTCATTAGTAGAAGCCCTCATAATAATACTCCCCAAACTGAATAAATCTCCACAGATGGTCTCTAATTATCAACCAATTTCCCTGATGAATTATGATATGAAGCTTTTCACAAAGATTTTGGCCACTAGAATAGCACGAATTTGGACCCCATTACTTAGTTCAGAACAAGTGGGATTTGTAGCTGGTCGCTCTTCAATGGACCGCCTTAGGAAACTGTTTCATGTTTTCTCTGCATTCAGAGTAGCACCTTACCCAATGGCATTGGTGTCTCTGGATGCGGAGAAAGCATTCGACAGGGTAAATTGGACTTTTCTATTTGAAGTTCTCAAAAAATTTGGCTTTACCCAGAAATTCATAAAGTGGATACAACTATTATATACTCTCCCCACAGCAAAAGTGTACTTCAATGGGGTTTTCTCAGAGTTATTTCCCCTATTTTCTGGAATGCGCCAAGGATGCCCGCTTTCACCTTTACTCTTTAACCTATACCTGGAACCACTTTTATACCACCTTCAACATTCTCCCCAGGTACAGGGTATACAGATCGGTGAATGGGACCTTTGTCTTTCGGCATATGCAGATGACATTCTGTTGCATGTCACTAATCCCCAAACTTCCCTTCCAGTGACAATATCTAATATAGATAAATTTGGCACATTATCTAACTACAAATTGAACATAACTAAATCAACAATTATGCCACTAAATGGTCATACTCATCGTACACAATTAGAAACTTTTAGTTTTTTGGGGCAACTCAAATTACCTATCTAGGCCTTATATTAACAAATGGCTTATCACGATTAAAAAATTGAATCCTGATGTTAAATTAGGAATTATAAAACAGGATCTTGAAAGATGGGCCCCTTTGTATCAAAATGAACATACTTCCGAGACTTTTTATCCCCTGAATATGTAAAATTTTTATCTTCTGAAAACCTGGTTTAGGAAGGTTCAACAGATTATTTCCAAGTTTCTTTGGAAATCACAACTGCTGAGGAGGTCGTATATTAAGCTTGGAGCTTCCAAGGACAAAGGGGGCCTCAAACTGCCAAATTTTTTTCACTATCATCTAGCAAGCCATATAGCTAAATATTTTCGCTGGTACTCCCCTATCCCTATTAGAGTGTCACCTATTTATGAACCATTATGGCCAAAAATGAAACACCTAGTTATTAGACACTCTGGTATTTCCCCTAATAGCTTGTTATATATTACTCCTAAAAAAGGCTTTAAGATTCTACAAAATGAACTAATATGTACGTCCCTGAAAGTTCATGACCAATTGTGTAAAGTCCTTAAATATGATAATACTAAGGATATTTCCCAACCTATTTATTTAAATCCAAATTTTATATTAGATAACCAATATCTAAGAACTGCAAGACTAACCCCCAAACAGGACTTCAAGATCCTGGACTTATTGGATCAAGGTAAGATTAAGGTTTCATCTGACCTTCTTAAAACCTTAGGCCTTCCTTCCAATCAGATATTTAAAGCATTCCAAATTAGACAACTTCTAATATCCATGATGGGTAATGGTATTTGGGATATAGACCAAACAAATCTTCTTAATATGTTTTGTGACCTAGTATGGAATCCTCATGCAGTATCCAAAATAACTGCCGAGTTATATCCACTAATCCATCCAGATATCCAACGAATATCATCATATTGGACAACTCAATTCCCAGATAAACAACTTTTCTGGACAGTATTTGGAAAGCGTTACATTCCCATACTTTTAATGATAAATTGCGTCTAATTCAATTCTACATAATACATAATATGTATTTTACTCCAGCAAAATTAGGTACCATGGGCAAAATACATGATCCCAGATGTAATAGATGTGGCCTAAGTGAGGGTACAGTATATCATATGCTCTGGGATTGTCCCTTAGTCAAGTCCTTATGGAACATGATTAAAACCAAACTTGACCCCCTTCTTGGATAGGAGCCACTTTTTGAACCTGAAATATGTATCCTGGGAGTCTACACCCAAATTCCAGTTCTAGAAAGAAGATATGCCATGGCCTTAATTTCCCATACAGTCAAGCAATTAGTGTTAAGGCATTGGAAGGATTCCCAACGTATTCCCTACTCTGAATGGTTGAAACAATTCTTATATAATTTTAGAATAGAAAACATGATTGCTAGTCTTAGACACAGCCCAGCTAGCTTTGATACAAAATGGAGCAAGATTTACACATTGACCTCACTTACAAGGTAAAGTAAGGACCTGGCTACGGAAATCCACGAATATACTTGGTACCTCAGCAGAAGCCTGCTAGCGGGCCTTAACCCTAGCACTTAACAGGGAGGGGTGGGATAAGGGGAATGGTAGGTATATAGTGTGGAATGTGTTTAGACTTAGGGATAGTAGTTAATAATAGGCCAATGTAACCTCAAGGCCATAATTACTTATACTTATTTACCTTTTTGTGTCTGAGCCTGGTAACACTATGTATGTACGACTAAAGCAAAATAAAGCATATTTAATTTTAAAAAAATTTCAATAAAAAAAGCACATTTAAAAGCACAAAAAAGTCCAACAATTGGGAGTAATCTGTCATGAAAAAGTAGGATTTGAACCACTAAATTCAATTCCCCTAATTCTCCAATGTGCTGCACTCCATTGTATGGCGGGTCTGGGTATCTCTTATCTAAGAATGATTTGCTTTGGAAAAAAGGATGTGAGCAAACAAAATGAACTCCCTTAGTTCTCTGTTGTGTTGCAGCTCTGAATATCTCTTAAGAAATGTTCTCAAGTCAACAGGATAGGCTGAGATGTAAAATGGGAGGAAAGCTAGCTTTTAACTGAGCCAAAACTGCTCCAATAACACTACTCAATGCAGCTGCTTCTTCTTCTGCACCTCGCACTGCTGAAATTAGTAGTCATAGTAGATTATACTTATTTGTGGTGCCCTTCCCTGAAGGCCCAGGGCACCATTACATAACATTTAACAATATCCACAAACAATAAAACATCTTGTTAACATAATAATCCCCAGTCAGCAAGCAAGCAAGCAATACAATACAGCTTGGTGTGCAGTCTCCCCACTGGCTCCTCAGGGCTCACTGTCTTCTTACGCCTCAGGGCAGGCTTCACTGTCATCTGGACTCCAGCTCCCTGTAGCAGGAAAACAGAACAAGGAGACAGACACCAAAATCAGGTAGTATAAGCCAGTCTAGAAAGGGACTGAAATAAAGCTTAATACACAGGCAACGGTGGTATACCTTTCATAAAATAAGATGAGCCTTTTCAGTCTCCTGCTAAACCTGCTACTCCACAGCAGGTCAGCGTGAAGCTATAGCACTCTCAGCCAGCCCACTCAACTCATTTAAAATGTGTTGACCATGATAAGCACACTAAACCAGAGCCCACCTCCAGGTATGACCCAGGAAGGGGGTTACATACATAACACTAATACGTAAAAAAACACAATAAAGTGGCAAATGCATTGTACTGTAAAATGCTGCATATACTTTTCTGTTATTGGCTGCAATTCATGAATGCCTATGCACTGCACAAGGGCAGCGCGTAGGCATTCCCACCACCAAATGCCACCCGACGGTGCCCTGCGCACCCCCATGACATTCACTAATGGGCGCATTAGTGCCCTGCACAAGGGATCCCCATTTGGCCGCGGGGTGCCATGCCAGGGTTGGGATGGGGGCATGTCAGGAGGTGTCCTGCACAGTGCCAATTCACAGTGGCACTACACATCAATTCAGGCTGCAGCCTCAATGCAAGGGGGACTCAGGCATAGCTGTTGTGTCCCCTCACAGTGCCACCGCTGGCAGCAGCAAAGTATTGCTGGCACCCTCACAATGCCACACCAGCCCCATAGACCAGAGGGAGGACTGGGGGTGGCCACCTGGGCACTCGCTTGGTGTCCCTGCACACACGCAGTACACTGCTACCAGAGACCCCTGCACTGTGTGGGGCCGGGATCCACTAGTGGACTTGGTAGGGGCAACCCATTGGCTGCCCAACCATGTCTGCCGATCTGCCCCCATGCACTAGAGTGCCAGGGGGAAGGGTCCATGGAAGAGAGGTGTGCGGTGGTTGGCAATCATGAATACAGGCCACCATGCACCCATCCATGGGTGCAGAGCCACGTGGGCGGATTAAGTACATTTCACACAGGACACCAGCCCACTTGTGAATTGCCGACATTGTGCTTAGGCATCATAATGTTAATCTGTGGGCTTTACCTGGTATTCATATCATATGACATAGGCATTAATGCCAGATAGGCGTGGCTTACTGAAGCAACAAAAAGACACATTATTCCCTTTTAGTAGTCAGTCTGACACAGTTTCAGAAGAGTGTGCAGTGACAGCAGCTCCTTCTCTGCCTGCCCATATTTATATCTATATCTAGATCATCTATACTGCAAGTCAAAAGATCTCGCACCATGGGAGAATGGTGCTGCTGAAAACAACAGTATGCAGTCAGGCAACCATTCAGAGTACCTGTAAGAAGAAAAACAGCAGAGGCACTGGCTAGTGCAAGTATCCTTTATTATTCACAGTGTCTCAGCACAAACAGAAAATAAAAAAGCAAGCTGCACAGGGCATGAGCTGCCTAATGCGTTTCACACTATTCAAAGTGCTTTTTCAAAGGCACAGTACACCAAAGATGACATTATTAAATACAGCTCCCTTAAAGTGATAGTGACACACTGTAATTTCACTACACTACAATAGATTCACAATAGATACAAATGCAAAAGGGAGAAAGAGGAGAAAGATAAACATTTCAACTGTAGAGAAGATTCAAAAAAGAGCACATATTCCAGTATGTAATCTGTGCTAGAGACTAGCTACATTTTGATGTGGGTAGTGCTCATTCTCTCTAGTGTCCCTAGTATAATAGACTAGAACCATTGCTGCTATGAGAAAGCTGAGGCCAAATTAAAAGAGGGTTCAAGAGTATTCCATATGTCACATCCCCTTCCATCATACGGCCCTACAACAATGCTCTTTTGCTTACAGAGCAGCTGACTGGCTAAATGATCTCCCCACTGATATTACCACTGAGCCGAATCTGAGCCCCTTTAAATGCAAACTAGTCCAGCACCTGACCGTGCTGTCTACCTGTGACTGCCAACCTTTACCTCCATCCTAATCACCCGTGCCTGTCGATGCTAAGTACCTGTGACTGCCAGCAATAACTTCCCTCCTGCTCCCCCACCCCTCACACTCCCCTCACCCTACTAAATATCTCCCTCTCCTCACCCCTCTGTCCCATGCCACTCATAGGCAACTCTTCCCCTCTCCCTCTACCCCTGGCCCCCCAACTCTCTAGCATTCCTCTTTCTCTCACTACCACCCCTACCATTCCCTCCCCACCACCCTCTCTCCCACTACCTCTCCCTCTTTTTCCTTCCTTACTACCTGCCACACCTGGAAAAAGTCAACTTTGACTACCCTGTTAATTTCTATGTATATACACAAATGTAAACCTAATCCCCCATTATCCCCTCCCTTATGCCACCACTCTGGCTACCTCCCCCTCTATTTTCCCTCCTTACTACCAACGCTGCCCTGTTATTTCTAAGTATTTATTTGCTTTTGGTTACCAGGTAAGCACACTAGACAACCAAGTGCCTATTTTCAGGTGCGACCCGAGTACTATAAGATATAAATCTAACTGTACATTATTCTTATCCAGATGTTCTCTGTATATGCAATTATGTATTCTTTTGTAAATGCAATTCTGTATTCTTGCTGTATTATATTCCATGTTCCTTGTTCTACACTGATACCCTATTGCATGTTATAATGCATTATCATGACATAGAACCTTTGTAAACAAGATCTTAGCTCAAAGGTTGTAACTCCGAGATGAATAATAAATAAATAAGTTTGGTTATTTCTCCTGGTTACTTCTGAACATCTCCTGAAGTGTTAGTCATAGGACACTGCTGTAGAAAAGAAAAAAAGAGACAGAAGGTTAATGCAGGATGGTTATATCTATTGCTAACCTAAATCAACGTTTCAGAAAGGGTGCAAGGTCAAACCCACAGTTCAGTCCTGCTCACTTATTTTCCCCCACAGTAAATATCCAGAAGGTTTCTTTCTGTAAAATGTAGAGAAAAACATTTCCTGCAATTTACTCAGGACCCTAATTTTGATTTTTATAATCAAAAATTGAAGGATAATATTGCAAAACTAGATCATGACCTAAAAGCTCTGAAGTAGAAAAAATGATTAAGGGACAAAATGGACTACAATACCAATAAAGTATATGACTGAAAGTCCAACAAAACATTTAATCAGACCACCATACAACCTCCGAGAATTTTGAAGAATTCTCCTCAAGTCACATTTGGCTTCAGCACAGACATTAGTAACATTGAAGCCAAAAGTTCAGACAACTTGGAGCCTTTTTTAGACCAGGAAGCCTGGGAAGGAGAATCTCCCCCACTCCGAGGCAACGAGTGGAAGACCCAATACCAGGGTTTCAACAGAGTTCAAAATACAAGAAGAGGACGCAGAGGCGTGGCAAGAGCTGGAAGAGGAGGAACCAGAGGAAGACCACAGAGGCAATATCCACAACAACAACAGCAGGGGAGACAAATATAATTGATTTGTCAAGCCATCAATTGATTGAATCTGAAAAAAAATTAATCTTTTGTGACAACTTGTCCCATAAATAAATTCAGAACTGTAACTGATTTATACAAACTGTGTCAGAACCTGCCCCTTAAAGAGCTAGGGCCCCATATTTCAAAGTGGCAGGCTGCATTGCGCAAGTGAATGCTCCATGCATACCAACTGGGCCGGCACAAAACAGTGGGATATTCAGAAGATGCACCATAAAATGTGATTGCGCATGTCTGGCTGAATATCCTGAACATGAAATCATGCAGTGGGAGATGCACAGCGTGGCAGGTGACCTGCGACCAGTGCTGAGTATGTGGAACTAATCAATGTGAAGTCACTTGCATGGTATGCAGATTTGCAATATTCAGCCAGGGTATGAAAAAATTGCACGCCTGACGCCCAACCAGCACATTTGCATCTCATTACTGGAATGTATTCAGGACATTTGCATACTGGTGGCATGCACAGTTCCAGCTTTGCAGGGCAGCACCACCACTCCACAAAGGTGATCAGGAGGTACTGTAGCCTAGCAGGCAGCTGGAAAGGCATGTTTGCGTGTGGGTGGAGTGCATTGGCTTGAGTACAGTGCTACTACCCATGGCCATGTACGTGCCCATGGTGGCCACACACACAACACCAGAAAGGTCTGCTGTCTGTGAGACATGCTCATGCCACCTCCAGGCTGCAGGTCGCGCCACCCCTGCCCTACACTGCCCACAGTTGTACAATGTCCACCACCAGAACACCACACTGACCCACTGCAGAGCTCCTGTGACACTGATATAATGCATGGATGGCATCTGTGAAATGTATGTGGCCCTTGGAGTTGTGGGCAGGCATGGGTGTGCTGTGCACATCATGGGTGTGTGCTACTGGTCAGTCCCTGATTCATGCCATGCTGCCACCATTACCATCATGCATCTTGAGCATCATTATTGCAGATGTCACCATGGGTGCATGCCACCACTGGGTGGCACTCTGATAGCCACATGGCTGCAGGCCTTGGCCCCTGGTACATGTGCTGCATTGTGGCTGTCTGCTCCACTGGTGTGCTAGTGGGGCACCTGACTGCACTGGCATGTGGGAGCTGGGTGTCTACAACCTGGGTGTGGTGAGGGGGGTGGCTGTCTGGGTGGTGCTGGTGGTGTCACAGCCACTGTGGCTTTGGGTACTACCATCTTGGCATGACTGCTATGTGTGGGTGCCCGGAGCACATCCTGGTGCACCTCCGAGGGCTGTCTCAGAATTGCCTGTCTGCAGTTCTGCAGCCTGCCTGTGGGTGGCTGGCTGATTTAGAGCAGCCCTCTGCTTGCCTAACTTTGTGTGGCACAAATGTGTGATGCGCAACACATGTGCTGCTCATTTTGGCTGAATATACACATGTGCAGCATATTCAGGTACCCACCCCCTTTTTCTGCACCACATGCATTATATCTGCACGATTGCGTATTCCGACATGCACAATGCATTTCTCCCTTTTGAATATTGCACTTTGGCACATTTTCCTAGATGCTCTGCACATCTCCATTTTCTGCCGCACATCTCCTTTGAATATGTGGGCTCTAATGTACTGCCTGGAATTAATAGCAACTTTCAGATGCAATCAGCTATCATTTCTTATATCTGAAGTATTTTTTCTTTGATGTTTGCATTTCTGTTTGCTAATTAGAAGATTTTCCACCTGGCAGTATTGGGCTGATGTGTGGAGCAGTATTCTGGAGGCTAAAAAGGCAGTTCTGTTCCTCCCACTACATCATCAGAAATGTGACCAAACACGTTGAGGCACCACAACCCTTGCAGACTCAGCAGTGACTGTGACAAGTTACCAATCAAAATGCAGGAAATTATGACATTACTAGTAACCAAGAAGAGCCAATCCCTCCTGCTTCGTGTGAAAGAGAAAATCTGGCAGTGAGAAATGATTCTCCTTGGTTACTAGTGATGTCACAGTCAATATGGTTTCAGTGTTGATGATGTAGTGGGAGGAACAGAAATTACTTTTTTTAGCCTCCAGAGTGCTGCTCCATACATCACCCCAGTACTGCCATTTGGGAAATCTTCTAATTAAACAGAAAAATAACAATATTTCAGGTATAAGAAGTGTAAGAAGTGATAGTTGGCAACATCTGAAAGTCACTAGTAATTCCAGGTAGTACACTAGCTCTTTAAATAATTTTTCAATAAATAAAATATGAAGTTCCCTAATCCAGCCACCAGTGCACCGAATGCTCCACAGGGTGATCAGAATATTTTATACACACCCATTTCACAAGGGGTCCATGTTTCAACTGGTTCCAAGTGCAGCATCACAACCTTTAAAAACTTGTGAAAAGGACCTACAGCAGTTGTTTGACTCATCACCTAATATTAAATGTAACAAGGTGAGCTCCCAGGAGAGCACTGCATTGGAGAATCTACAACACAGAGCCATCACACTAAAGCCAGCTGATAAAGGTAGCGGCACAGTAATTATGGGCAGTGTTGATTATAACAAGCAGGTGTTAAGACAGCTGTCGGACAGGTCATTCTGTAAAAAGCTGGATTATGATTCCTGTACTGATTTTAAATGGATTATGGACAGAGCCATTAACAAGGTACACTTCAAGGGTTTCTTAGATCTAGCTACAAAAAAGTTCCTTACTGAGCCCTGCTCTGTTAAACTGACAATTTATGTACATTCTAATGTATTTAAATCACTTGAAAATCCACTTGGAAGACCCATGTAGGTGGAATTGGGTCTTTAACTGAACCACTCTCCAATGTAGTAGATCATAACATTCGATCACATGTTTCTTCCCTTAGGTCGTATGTGAAAGACACTACTTAGATACTGCAGACCTTGAATGAAAGAGTCTTTATATATTGATATACCCCATGAGGGAGTATTAGATGATATTGCCGAACATCTTAACCAGAGGGACCCACTTGAGTATCCACTTACAGAATTCCTTTTGCAATTATCATAATTTGTGTTTTTCAACATATTTTCATTTTTGGGTGTTAACTATCTGCAGGTAAAAGGCACAGCCATCGGGGTGACTTTGGCCCCCAGGATGGCAAACCTATATGTAGGCCTCTGAGAACAGGAGAACATATACGATTCTAACAAGAGCCTCTTTTATGATAAACTGGTGCTCTGTAAGTAATACATTGATGTTGTGATGGCCATGTAGTGTCGTACAGCAGGGCATCTTGATGAATTAATCACATACCTGAACTTTAGAAACCTCAATTTGAATTTCACTTGTAATAGTGATACCCGTAAGATTAATTTCTTGGATTTAGAAATTTCAAGGGGTGAAAATGTCCAAATTGATACCAACATCTATAGGAAGCATACTGACAAAAAACACCCTACTTCTATGATCTAGCTGTCATCCATGCCACACGATTTCTAACATTCCCAAAGGACAGTTTCTTCATCTTATGAGAAACTGCATTACTGATTCTAACTTTGAAGCAGGAGCTATCAGTTTGAGAGTCAGATTTCTAGAGAGGGGTATTCACATAGCATCATTGAAACAGCTGAAAATCATGCTAGAAGTCAACAAAGGGAGGAGTTACTGTACAGAACTAAAAGTACCCCGGAGAACCCACACAGGATTAATTTTTGTCACCACTTTTTCAGCCTATTCCAAATATGTGAAGACATCATTAAAAAACATTGGTCCATGCTTAAGGGGGAACAAAGCTTTATAATGGTATGTAAGTGACCCCACAGTATGCTCCCCCTCCTCCTCTATCCATATGTATGCCAACGACACCGTCCTGTTCTCCTCTGGCAAATGCCCGCTGATGTAGCAACCACACTTCAACATGACTTCCATCAGGTTCTGCTATGGTTTGCCTCACATCAACTATTCCTAAATGCCAAAAAGACTGTCTCCATGACCTTTGGCACAAGGCAGACACTCTCTAGGCTCCACCCTTTACTTTCTTTCCATACCCTTGATGGGACAATCCTAGAGGACACCTCCTCATTCAGATACCTTGGGGTTTGTTTGGACCAACACCTCAACTTCTGTGGCCACATTGACACCATCCTGAAAAAAATGCACTCCAAGTTTTTTTTTGTGCTGGTATCACCTTTGCCTGTGTGACTGGCCTTGCCAGGCTCCGGCAACCTTTCCTGTCATACTCAGGGCTCCCCTTCCCCTCTGAGTGGGGCTGCCAGAGGCGGACTTAGGTGGCCAGAGGGGACAACACCAGAGCTGGCCAGCTTTTTTTGTGCTGTGATTCTCTCAGTGGCGGGGATGTACAGTGACAGCCCACATCTGCCCCTGCTTCCCATACATGCTGGCGCTGACCGCTGAGGTACCCCATGCCTCTGCTAGGGGTCCATAATGTGTCAGACACTCAATCCCACCTCCTCCCAGAGTAGGAGAGCAGTCCAGTGGATGCTGTATCCTACTCCCCCTGGCCGGCCCTTCGACTCCCAGATCTGTTCCCGAACCCAGGTCATCGGCATCGCAGATGGCCGTCATGCCTCTACGCCAATGGGCTGGCTGCACCCCAAGCTTGGTGCCATATTCAGGAGCCATAGTTGCATCCCTTCTATGGCGTGGCATGAACTAGTCCAGAAGAAGATCCTCCCCATTTTCGAGTACTGTGATGTAGTCTATGGTGCTGCTCCCAAATCCTCCCTAACCAGATTGGACACTCTCTTTAACTCCTGTCATTTTTCCCTTGATGCTTCATCATGCACTCATCACTGTGATCTCTGCCATGCCCTGTCCCTTCCCCCACTTGCCAACAGGTGCCTCACTCATTGTTCCAAACTTGCATCTAAATTTTGGTTAGGAGAACTTTCCTCCTACCTCTCATGCTCACTGTCGTCCCCCTTCCCCCCTCTCACTCCCTCAGATCCTCTGACATTCGCACTTTGTTGGTCCTCCCGTTGAACCACTCTCATCAGTCAGTCAGGCTTCACCCATCATTTCCCACAAATCTGGAACTCCCTCCACCCCCAAATATGGCACTCCTCCTCCTCCTCCTCCTACTCCCTTGCCTCCGCCTTACATAACTTTCTGTCATCTAACTGCTTCCTGCTTTAACGCTCCTTAACTGTCCTCCTATAGCTCTGCTCCTCTCCATGACTCATACCCCCTATTAAACCTTCCTCCCCTCTGAGTCTGCTTCTCAGCATACTATCCTCCCCCTTCATCGCTTTCCCCCTCACTCCTACCCCTAACCTTCTTCCATTACCGACTTGCCTCTGCTTAGTTTTGACCTCAGGCAGGGTTCTCAGCATCCTGGAGGGGTCCAGCACTGGGCAAGTCTCCTCCTTCCCCTCACCCTCTCTCCTTTCTACCCAACTTGTCCTTGCCTAAATCTGCCCTCTGTCGGGATTCTTAGCACCTTGGTGATGTCTACTCTCAGGTAAGTTTCTTTCCTCCCTCCTTTTTTCCTTTCCTCTTCTATCCCCCCATTCCCCTCTGCCCCACTTGTCCTCACCTAATTCTATTCCCTGACAAGTTTCTCTGCATCCTGGAGAGGCCCAGCAATGGGCAATTATTCTTGTTTTACTCCCCCCCATCCTTTCTACCCAACTAGTCCTCACCCGATTCTGCACTCTGGCAGGGTTCACAGCATCCTGGAGTGGCCTAGTCTTAGGAAAACTTCTTCTTTCCCTTCTCTTCCCTCCTTTACTTTCATCCTTTCTTTTCTCTCTTCCCAACTTGTCCTTACCTAATTCTGCCCCCTGGCAGGGTTCTCAGCATTCTGGAGGGGTCCAGTACTGGGAAATGACACTTTCTTCCCTCCCCTTTCCCCTACATCCTTTCTACCTAACTCATCCTCACCTGACTCTGCTCTCTGACAAGGTTCTCAGCATCCTGAAGAGGCCTAGTCTTAAGCAAGTTTCTCCCACCCCTCCTCCTTCTTCCCTTTACCATCCCCTCTACTATCTCTACTCAACTTTTCCTTGCCTACTCCTGCCCCTTATTACATAGAAACACATTCTAAGTCCTTGCCTCATTCTGCCACTGGCAGCGATCTCCGCACTCTGAAGGGGCCAGTTCCAGGTATGACTTGTCCTTCAATACACTATCCCTTACCCCCACCTCTGTCCCACCCCTCTCTACCCCCTTGCACTTAAACAAAGGAATTAGTTCACTTGAGCTAGTAACTTGCACTTTTTGTTGTGTCTGGGGTGCTCCCAGATTGCACTAGCCCTGTGTTAGCTTACCCCTCAAAACTGATTTTTTGCTCACTTTGCTCCGGTAATGTTCCCCAATTGTTATCCTCTCCTTCACCAGCTGGTTTCCTTTTTCAACCCCTCTGTCCTTCTTGATGTCCCCTCACTGCACCTCATTCATTCAATAATTGCTAAATAATCTGCCTCTTAACTGTGATCCATTCCTGCAAGGAGTTGGCTCTAAGGCTACATTAAATTTCCGTACTATGTTCCTCAGATATTCAGTACCACTTGTAATTAAATGCATATTCCACAGGTATGATATATTTAACTGTATGTTATGTCACAAATGTAATTAAATGTTTAATTTCTTGGATATGTTAAATGTTAAACTGTATGTGTAATTCTGCATCCAATTGTACCCCCCAAATTGCACCAGGAGACAAGCAACTTGTTGTTCGGTGTGCCTTCCTGGTGAAATATTTCAATAAATAGAACATATGGCCTACCATAGAGCGACTACTGTATGTAACCAGTTAGTACACAGTAAAGAACCTAAAGAGGGAAGGGAGAGTAGTTGCAGGATGTGGATATCTACATGTAATCAAGGGTGCTACCCATGTAAAAGAGGAACCTACTGTGATGTCATATCACAAGGTAAAGAATTCACAAACTCAGCCATACAACAGAAGTGGGAAACAGAATGCAGGCTGTCTCTACCCGCCAGAAAGTGGGATCAAATTTGGGAGCAAGTAAACAAGACCACGGCCTTTCCTATGTGGAGAGAATTTCAGTGGCAAGATTTTTCAGAACTCCGGTTACAACCAAACATTATGGCAAGTTTCCTATTGACAGTTGTTGGAGAAGATGTGGTCAGGTGGGCACTCACGAACATATCTTCTGGAGCTGTCATAAGATTAAAAAATTTTGGAAAGGGGTGAGTGACCATATGAACACTATATTGAAAATCCCAATCCTGGAGCAGCACCAGGTACTCCTTTTAGGAGAATTCCCCCTAGAAGTAAGCAATGCTGGCACAAAATACCTCTTCAATATATTAATAGTAGTAACCCAGAAGGCCATTACTAAATAGTGGCTCTCCAACAAAGCACCAGGGGTAAAACAGTGGTTAGCCTACTGCCAACAGATCAAGCACATGGAGAAACTGATGGCATATCTCCACCTACAGACAAATAGATTGAAGGCCAGATGGCTCCCATTCTTTGAGCTCCAGAGTAGCCGGGAGGGGTGGCACTTCTGGATATTCTAGCAAGGGAGGCCCTGGGCCAGTAAAGTGACTGGAGGGATAAATATAAATATATTTCTTACCAGACTTTTGCTGGGGGGGGGACAAGAACCCCTGTTCAAGGGCAGCTAATTTGATTCCATGAGGGGATAGCTTGGCTCTGTCCAAACCAGAGTTGATGGAGGTCAGCTGCATTACTCCCTTGGGTATATACAGAGATATAAATGCACTCTCTGACATAATGAAACTGCTGTTGTAATAGAAATTGAACTAGAAATGGGAAGGGAACCTGAATATCAATATAATTATAGCCAGGAGCAAGAATATGAAATTGAAACTGTGTCTGAATTCAATTTATACCAGCTTGTGATGGACTATATAAATGTTCTGGCGGGGGTTAACGGTTAGTGTGTTTAGGCTGTGTAACATGTATTATATAAGTTGCTACAATTAATTGTTTAGTTTAATAGTTGAATAACTGTAAATTATGAAAACTGAATAAAAAACTATAATTTCAAAAAAAGAATTCATAAACTACAAAACAGGGGAAATCATGGTAATAAGGGACCTAATACCTTGTAACACCATGGAGGAATTTACTTGGCTATGTGTACATGTGGGGCCTACTATGTGGGCAAGACTACCAGGAAATTACTTGTATTGGTGGGGAGCACTACAATGCTATACAGAACAAAAACCTGTTATGCAGTGACAGCACATGTCCATAATACAGGGGTTGACCATGAATTTATGTTCATTGGTAGAGAGAAAGTGCACCTCAATCCAAGGGAAGGGGGACCTGGCCAAAAGACATTACAGAGAGAAGCCTTTTGGATATTTACTCTAGGGTCCAGGACTGAATTTTGTGTTTGACCTGGGCAGTCAAGACGTGTTATTAGCTGATTTATATTAGTATAAAGTTTTGATGATGACTAATTACAAACCTTCGCACTGAACATAAGTTTTTGAGATGAATATTTTCATACAGCACGTTGATTTTGAAAACCATTGAGCAGCAAATAGATTGCTAAAATCTTCCTGCAGCACATAGATTTTCAAAACCTTCATAAAGGATTTGTACGCAAATATTAAAAACCACAGTGTAGCTTGTCAATTTTAAAAATCATTTAGCAAAACATAGATTTTCAAAACAGTCTTGCAACATGAAGATTTTAAGAAATATTTTATAACCTCATGAAGATTTTGAAAATCGTCTCACAGGTCAAAAAAACATTGTGCAGCACAAGTATTTTAAACACCAGTTGAAAATACTTGTGTCTCACATAGCTTGTACAGAAAAAAATACATTTTGTGAAGGATTCCTTTGAGAAGAGCTCATTTTTTTTATCGAAGGTAACTAATTACTTTTAATTGAACAAAAAATGATTCTATGACTCGTGCTAACCCTCCCTTACCAACACTAAAGTGTTAGCTCTAACGTTTATCAATTTAAAAAGTTACCTTACTTTAAAGTTCTGGATTGTGTAGAACTTTAACATGAAAAAATGTCATTGACTTTTTCAACTAGTTTTCTTGGCAAGTTTTTTTTACATGCATGCATGATTAATTACTGTAGTTGCAATTAACTTAGAAACTAATTACTTTTTTAACAAGCCCCCAAAGGACCTAGTCCAATATATTACCCATTAAACTGTAAATTTCATCCTTAAAGTCTTGGGGCCCTATATTCAGAGTCAGCTGGATGCCTCCGCGGAACAGTATGCCATGCAAATAAGTTGGGCCGGCTGGCTCTGGTGCAATATTCAAACAGAATGCACAATCGGAACAGACTGTGCAATCTGTTTGAATGTCGGACCCTGGATGCCGGGTGTACAGCAAGTGACACCATGCATGGCATGGTGCATCCAGGGTGCAGGGCTGAAGACCACCCATAGGGGAATGCGTGGCACAGACCAGTATACACCACAGCTCCCATGGGTGATATTCAGCCTAAACATGCAAATGAGCCCACTGGGCATGCATGGTGTGCAGTGGCCATTAGCATGCTCACTATGGGTTCATTTGCATGGCTGCACCTGGTGGTATATGCCAGGCCAGCCTTCCCTCCTTCCCAGCTACAATCACTGTACTAAAGAAGACTAACCCTGATTCTCTTTTCCATAGTGTAGCATCACCCCTCCCTGGCCCCATTCAACATAAAATAAACTGTGTACCCTAGCCCCCTTTTCCATAATGTAGGGTCCCCTCTCCCCGGCCCCGTTCACTATAAAATTAAATGTTTACCCTAGCCCCTTTTTCATAGTGTAGCATCCCCCCTCCCTGGCCCCAATCACTGAAATAAATACATTCCTGAACCCCTGTTCCATAGTGTAGGGACCCCCCAGCCCTAATCATGGAAGTGAATTAAGTTCTGAACCCCTTTTCCATATTGTAGAGACCCCCAACCCTGATCACTGTAAGAAATATAAAAATAAGACCGATTCCCATTTCCATAATGTAGTGTCCCCCCTACCCCGGTAGGCAGTAATCCAAGCACCCCACACACCCCTAACCTGACCCATGCCCATGACTGGCACAGCCCTCCTCACCCTGCCACAGCCAGCCACCAACTGATTGGTACCCGAACACATACAGCAAATAGTATGCGCTCATTGGTTGTTGAGACAACCCAATGAGTATGTACTATGTACTTTACACAGACAAAGCTCACCCCATTCCATAAGTAAATAAGCTGAGATGGGTACAGTATAGCTGAATGGTGTGAGCGTTAGGGCTGGGGTGGGGAGGTGTTAGGCTTGGAAACCCTAGTGCCATATTTCCTTACTTTTGTCATGGCAGCCCTAACTAATGCATTACTGAAGTTTTTTGCAATGAGTTTCCTGACTTTTCAGATAGTTTACTTGTATCCTGATTTGCCTGTGGGAGTACAGGGCCCTTTGAACCCTGCATTCCCACCATCCATAACTCTCCTTTTGTCACTGTGGGAGTGCAGGGCCTGACTCCATGATTGTCCTTATTTGGCTGTGGGAGCGCAGGGTCCATAGGGCCCTGCACTCACATGCTCCATGATTGTCCTTATGCGTATGTGTATGCAGCTGTGGATGCACAGGACCCTCCGGGTCTGTATTTCCATTTATAGGACAACAGTGACCAAATTGTCAGCATATCCATCTTATTACCCCACCTCATGTACCCTTTACAGAAAATGTTCAAATTCCAACCAAAACATAATTCTGCACAACTGCAGCGCCATTCCACACCACAGGGGTAAAACCACATTTTAGCCAGGATTTGAAAAAGTATGACTGTGACATTCATGAGGTGGGGTAATAATGAGGCTATGTTGAAAATCTGGGGTCAAAATATTTAAAAATTCCAAAGTTATGAGCGTGCATAGCTTAATTCCAATGAATGGTCATAACTTTGCTATTTTTAAAGATTTTGACCCAAATTTTCAATGTCTGCCTTCTTATGACCCCACCTCATAAACAATATGACTGTCATTATCAAAATCCTGCCTGAAAGGTGAATTTGTCAGGCAACCATATGCAACCATATAATCACCTTTCAGGAGGCAATTGCAGAATAAGTCACATTGTTCATGAAGTCTCCAAAATGCCATGTTGAAAATTTGGGTCAAAATGTCAAAAAATGGCTGAGTTATACATAAAAGTTGAAATCCAAATTGAAAGATATTGAACTGCATTTTCCTTAGTTTCTCATATTGCCGGTTCCAGCAGCAAGATGTGTCTTTGATTGCAGAGTGGATCTTGAACCTGGGACCTGTTCAGGTGAGTGAATGTGTGTGTGGGTGTACTGGGGGTGAGGGGAGGTGGATGCACAGTGGGAGGTCAGGTGGCTGTTGCTGGTGTGATCACCAATCAACATTTTTTTAGCAGGTTTAAAAAAATACATAGCGGGATCGTTTTCTTTTTTGCAGGTACAGATAAACATAGAAGGGGGAGCCACTGACCACCACCAAAAAAAAGTTATATATGGGGATCAGAAGGTGGTGTGTGCCACTAGACTCCAGGGAAAGATATGGGATGATGGGGAGGGGGAGGTTACCACTAACCACTAAAAAAAATATGTAAAAAATATATAAAATATGGGAATTGGAAGGTGGGGGTTACCACTGGACACCAGAGATAGATATAGGAAGGTGGGGGGATGTCACTAACACCAACGGAGAAATTTTATTATAAAATAAAGTATGGGGATCTGAGAGTGGGGTGGGATGCCTCTAGACAGCAGGAGAGGGTAGGAGGTGCCTCTAGACACCAGGGAAATGGCGTCTCACAGCTGAAACTGCAGCCCGCGGCATGAGCTCCATCTGTGGCTGCAGAAGTCAATAAAATCTAGCTGTTCTAATACAGAGAATGTGGGGGAAGTGCTTCTCTCAATAAGCTGGGCACCCAGGATATTGGGTGCTCAGAAAAGGTGTTTCTTGCTATAATTTCAAAAAACAAACATCAGCCATTTAGCTGGGTTCTGGTGTTTGTTTTTTGAAATCCATTCATTTTTATGCGCTTTGTTTCGGTTCTCTTGCTAACTGAAAAAACAAAATGGCAGACCCACAAAAAAAAAGCATGTCCCACCTGCAACACAGGATGACCCCTCTGCGAAAAGGGATTAGCTCCTGTGACACAGGATCCATTTTTGTGCTGCACATATATAATTTCCCATTAAAAACAATGGGAACTTCAAAATGTAATGACTTCAGAATGGATTAATATTTTTTTCACTAAACCAGCAAAAGGCACACCTGTAAGGCAAAGGATTTCTACCCTGAAAATTTCAGACCACAATGTAAAACAGTTTCTGAGATACAGGTGGACAAAGAAACAGCAAAAAACATGTAAATCTAAAAATGTTTCACACTCTGTATCTCAGAAACCACACAACTGATTCAAACAAAATGTGTCATATCAAGAGACCTACCCTATAAGATCATGCGTGCAAAATGTCATGAAAATCCATTGAAGCATTGTAAAGTTATTAGGGTGCAAAAACTGGACTTTAACATTGAAGAGATCCCTCAGCCCTAACTGTACTGGCACTACTGCGCCAGTACAATACAGCATGTGTGTGTGTATATGTGTAGATATATATATATATATATATATATATACACACACACACACACACACACATATACACACACACACACACACACACACACACACACACACACATATATCTGTATAGTTAGGGTTAAGCAGGCTCTTTGATGCCAAACCCAAATTTTTGGCACTGTTCGATGAAATACCTTACTTTTGTAACAAAGCCCCCAAGGACCTATTACCATATAATACTTACAAAACCTGTACATTTCATCAATAAACTCATTTTCTGAGTGGAAAAATTGAGGTAACTAATTGGGCAAAAATATGTAAATTTAGCACTTAGTTACTAAAGAACCACAAAACCAGACTTTGTAAAATGTGGATGTTAAAGCAACCATAGGACTGAGAAGGTGCATATCAAATTCTGCATTCCTAGGGTCTAAAACAGCCGATATTTAAGCCTCTGAAAATACATTTTTTTAAAGACACCCCAGTGCAACCCTAATAAAGAGATGCTACCACATCTCTATTATCCATGCATATACAGTCCCCACTGCTTCTATCAGGCACATTTGTGTAAGGTAGTTTTGCCCGGAATAGACAGTGGATGCTAAAACCACAAAAGCAACAGAGTCAGGGAAGAAAGGGTGAGACCAGATCCTTATCTGTCTCATACACCTCTAGTTCACTGCAGTACAAAACAAACTGATACAAATTAGAATCACTGAAGTAAGTGAAAAATACCCCTCAGTGCCTTGTCACTTACTGGCAGCAACATGGAAATGTTTCTTTCTGTGTACTGTCTGCTCTGCAGACTTCCTGCCACTGCTATGCTCATGTCAGTCTGCCTCTTAGCCTGCCCAGCTGCTGCTGCCTAGTGTTGCTGCTATACTCTCACTGTCTCTGCTCACTCCAGGGGATGGATAATCAGGATCTCTTCCTTTGTTTCTGGTGTCTGTGACCATCATCTGGTTTCTCCACTACAAATTCCTAAGTCATGCTGGCTACTTCTCAGCTCCTTCGAACCTCTTTTTACTCTGACTGGCATCTCCATCTCCAACAGTGGTGCTACAAACCTCCCACCAACTGGCCACAATTTTTTTATATCAGCAAGAGAGCCGCACTGCTAATTAGGGCAGTCTGGTGGAAATAAACACTGTAATTAGAGCCATTCATACCTACTGGCAGATTCATTTAACACCCGCTGATAGTGTTACTTTGGTCAAATCCACCCAACATGGGTGGCAGCTCTACAATGTCATAACCAGTGAGTTTACTATTATCACCTATGGGAGTGACAAATGGCAAACAGAAAAAGCCCAAAATAACCAATGGCCCAGGATACGTGAGGGCAGTGTAAGTGGAGTGTTCTGTATATAACTGCTCTTGCTTAAAGTGGAACCTGTTTAAATTCTGTCATAGTGATTTGCATATACTTCCTCTGATGCTTTGCATTATGGGGATACATGTAATTTTATATCTATCTATATTATACATACATTATCTATCTATCTATCTATCTATCTATCTATCTATCTATCTAGCTAGCTAGCTATATTATAGTGATGCAATAGCACCACCATTGTTAGGGGTGAGTTGCGTGTTTAATGTCAAACCTCAAATTTTGCATTTTAAATGGGAAGTAAATATTGCAGAGGGTGGGGTCACTCAAATTGTGAAATCCCATTATAAGATCTTTCAAACAAGGTATTGGGCTTATCTGTAATGGTCTGGAGTCTTGAGATATGAATAGCTAAATAACTTGTAAATCAAAACAAAGCAGCAGCCATTTCATGTAGTCTTTAAATAGAAAGTGATGCACTGAGGGGCAAACTGTATGTTTTTAATTATAGCTTGCCCCTCAGTGACATCACTTTCTGTCTTAAGATTCCATGAAATGACCTGCTGCCTTGTTTTGATTTACAGATGATTTAGATGTTCATATCTTTGGAGTTTTGACGTCTACAAGGAAGCTTAATACCTTATTTGAAATATATTTTCGTGGGCTTTCACAATTTTAGTGACCCCTGCAATGTGTATTTCACCTTTAATAACTTTGAAACCAACCAATGGATTTGCATAAAAATTTGATATGTGTTATCTTGTGGGGTAGATCTCTTGATGTGCCAAGTTTTGTTCCGGTTGAATGTGTGGATACTGAGATCTGGACAGTTGAAAAAGTCATAAAGTCAACAATTTTTGCAGTTCTTTCATCACCTCATGCCCAGATGGTGTGAAATTTTGGTGTGAATGTTTTTATGGTAGAAAGAGCTTGGGTAACAGAACTGCCATGCTTGGTTTGGTGAAAAAATATTAATCTGTTGCAGAGTTATTCAGTTTTTAATTTCCCATTATTTCCTATGGGAAGATCACTTTCCAGGATAGAGGGTAAAAGTTTGACAAAGGATTTGGTCTCATGAAAAAGGATTTTTTTTCATGAGGGGCCAATAATTTTTTGCCAGAAAAAAATTCCTTTTCGTGAGCCACCATCTTGTTGATTTTTTCCACAAAGTAATAAATGTGGAAAATACATGAAAATGCTTGGATTTCAAAAAACAAACATCAGAACCTAGCTAAACAGGACTGTTTAGCTAGATTCTGAAGTTTGCTTTTTACATTTTTTCCCAAAAATAACTTTTCTTGGCACCCAAAATCCTGGGTGCCCAGCTTAGCGAGAGGAGTGATTCCCCTGCATTCTCTGTATGAGAACAGTGGATTTTCTTGACATCTGCAGATGCAGCTGAGCCCCTGCTGCCAGCTGCAGTCTAAGATGTGAGATGTTCCCTGGTGTTTGCTGCCCCCCACTCAATTGTCTGTCCCTAGTGTCTAGTGGCACCACCCACCCACTGTCCCCATTATGTTTTTTATGATCCCTGGGGTCTGGTGGCACCCCATCTGCCAATTGCTATCCCATTAATTAATTTATATTCCCTGGTGTCTAGTGGCACCCCCCACCCTCTGATCGTTGTCCCTGAATCCCTATAAATACATTAATTATTTTATTTACACAGGACACCTCACCTGAAATGCAATAATATCTTAGTTTTAATGAGGTTTCTGCTTCTACCCATTTCTACTGCTTGGACTGTATCACTTAAATGTTCAGAGTCACACAGCACGAGTACTAAATGGATCTAGTGGTAGTTTAGCCTTGATTTGTACTCTTGATTTGCCTGTCTGTGCTTTATGGCTGGTGAATAGAGTACTTAGTGACCCAATACAGCCCCTTCAGCATGGAACATCAGTGGTGGTATTTTATCTACATTGAGCGATGAAGCAGGATTCCCTGACATACCCCCTTCACCTGCATAAAGCTGCAACAGATCTGATATGTGATTACTAAACATTTTCCTTCTGGCTATGACTACAGTCCCAGAAGATTCTGTTATAGTTCCTATACCACATGTGCACTGACCCAACATATTCCCTGGTGTGTAGTTGCACCCCCATCTGCCGATCGTTGTCCCCCCTTTTTTCATTTGATTCCCTGAATTGGTGGTTAGTGGCACCCCTTGCACTCCCATGTTCTGGTCCATCTGTAAAAAAGAAAACCATCCCTTGTTGTCTTTTTTTTAACTTGTAAAAAAACAGTCCATCACTGATCACACCCGCACAACCCACCCGACCTCCCAGTGTGCACCTACATCCCCACACCTCCCTTGTCACCCCCGCACACCCTCACTCACCTGAAGAAGTCTCAGGTTTGAGATACGCTCTCCTGATCAAAGAGATGTCTTGCTGCTGGAACCGGAGATTGCAATATGACGAACTAAAGTAAATGTGTTTCAGTGTATTTCAAAGGGACTTTCAGTTTTTATTCATAACGTTGTCATTTTTTGACATTTTGACCCTGAATTTTCACCATGGCCTTTTGGGGACCCCATCTCATGAGCAATACGACTGTCATTAGGCAACTCCTACCCAAAATATGATTTCACGGTCACTTGGCAAATTCACCTTTAGGGCAGGATTTGCATAATAACAATCATATTGTTCATGAGGTGGGGTCATAAGAAGGCTATGTTAAAAATTTGGGGTTGAAATATGTAAAAATGGCAAAGCTTTGGCCATTTGTTGCAATTGCGCTATGCATGCTCATAACTTTGGAAATTTTAAATATTTTGATACCAAATTTTCAACCTAGACAGTTTATTGCCCCACATCATGTATAATATGTCACAGAGGTCATTTTTCAAATCCTGGTCAAAATGTGTTTTCACACCTGTTGCACAGAATGGTGTTGCAGTTGTGCGGAATTACATTTTGGCGGGATTTGAACATTTTTCTGTACCGGGCATATGAGGTGGGATAATAAGATGACTATGCTGAAAATGTTGGGTCACAATATGGTAAATGGCAAAGTTCATAGCAATTTTGCTACAAGCACACTCTTAATATTTGAAATTTAACATATTTTGACCCCAAATTTTCAACATAGCCTTGTTATTACCCCCATCCCATGCATGTCATGACTGCCATTTTTCACATCCAGGCCAAAATGTGTTTTCACACCTGTGCTGCAGAATGGCATTGCAGTTACGCAGAATTACTTTTTGGCAGGGATTCAATCATTTTTTATACCAGGTACATGAGGTGGGGTAATAAGATGGCTATGCTAACAATTTGGTTACTGTTGTCCTATAAATGGAAGTGATGGGTTCTTCCACAGTGACATACATACAGTTTACGTATCTATGGAGGTATGGGAGTGCAGGGCCCAGAGGGCGATGAACTCCCACAGGCAAAAAAGGATATGATTATACTATCTAAAAAAGTAAGGAAATAAATTGCAAAAAACTTTGTTAATGCTCCAGTTAGGATTAAAGCAACAAAAGTAGGGAAATGTGCCATTAGGGTTTCCAATCCAAACACCCCACCACCACCCTGCACAGACCAACAGGCATCGGGGTATACCTTTGGGTGTCAGCCCTAACACTCACCCCATTCTCCTATATTGTACACATCTCAGCTTATTTACTAATGAAATGGGATGAGTGTTAGGGCTGATGACCTCAAGGCACACCCCACATGTCTGTGGTCTGCAGGGTGGGTGGAGTGTTAAGAACCTAATGACACATTTCCGTCATCATCGCTTTAATCCAAACTGGAGCATTAATGATGTTTTTGCACTCAATATGTGTGTGTATGTATATATATATATATATATATATATATATATATATATATATATATATGCATATATACAATATTCAAGAGAGGAAGTGTGACATTTGTGACCCTGAAAAAACTTTGCTCACTGCTCTTGAGTATGTTTTGTTTTCAGTGATTACACATGGTAGTAGTATAATCCCAAATATAAAGATAGTTAGTCATTTATATGTATTGAATATTGCAGCTGTAAGTTATCATATGGAGAATATAACATGGGTAACATGGTGTCCATGATGTCATATTTTCTATTTTTAACAATAAAGTTTATTTGATATCACAATGCCTATGCCTTCTGTTTATGTACTGTAGTATGCAACATTTTATCATTTGGTTTTAATTTATACCTGTGAGGTATCACTGAACCATCCATCTTAAGACACTGGTATATCACTAACCCAAACATGTTATAATTTAGCTATGTCTTACATCTTATTTGATTTTCTGGACCAGCTATGCTGTACAATTATGCACCAATATGTGCTTAAGATAGACACCAATTAATTTCACAAAAAATAAGGATATTGTATTTTAATCAACTTTTTTCTGACACAATGTGTGTAACCTGGACACCAGTATAACAGTGTCACAATATCAAACCATAAAATGCTGACTGTAATTAATTAGGCACATCTAATAACTATGGCATACAAACAACAAACCTTACATGACATTTATAAATATTATGTACATGAAAAATATTCTATTGATATATAATATCTGCTGCTTACATGGATTGAATTTCATCTCTTTATCATGCAAAGATATGAACACAGGAATTAGCCAGCAGAAGAAGGTCATTTGTTCTATTGAGTCTGCTAGTATTTGAGGCAGACTGATGCAAAACAAATCCAAAAAAGAGGTAAGATTGTGTAGAATAAAGTTTATTACAAAGGACACCTCTGCTACTTTGTCTTTACAATGAATATTAACCGAAACAGTCAAACAGGCATAAAATTGAAAAGAAACACCATAAATGCCCCTCAAATAATATAAGCCAGGGAGACTCTGTGGCAGACACAGTGGTCAAAATCCTAGGCAAAGAAAACTTTTTTGAATCAGTATTTCCCCAAAACCTATACTGTGCTTAACATGCACCACATGGGACACCAAACACTTACAGAAAATCATAGGCCTCCACTAACAAATGTTTTTTAAACATCGAAACTTCAATTTGAAATAGAAGCTGTTGCATATCTCTTTTAAACTTCAACTAGCATTTAGGGACAACAGATATGAAAGAGCAAATGAAAGCAATAACATTACCCAGAATTATGTTATTTGTGAAGGACACCACCACTATGGTGCCTTTGTAATGAATAGTCACAGAAAGTGTCAAACAAGCATAAATATTAAGAGAAACATCAGAAATACAAAAACACTTATATAAACTGATGAGCAGTTAATATGCTGGGCAAGAAAATGTTTTGTTTAATTTAATCCTCTCAGATGGTCACTGGGTCAAGCATGCATCTTATTTAAGAGCAAACAAAGAAATATAAACTTACATTTTTCTTACAAATAAGGACTGTCTGCTTGTCTTTTTATGGTTTTGGTACTTTGTTTCAAGAAGGGCTATAGAGAATGAAATAAACCAGTAACATGGAACTGTGTTCTCAGAAATAACATGCCATACACAGTACACCACAATTATGGAGTCTTAGCAATGCACAAACAGTACAAAAATGCCCCATAATGATAACCATCTTACTGAAAAAATAACAACACATTACAGAACCCAACCTGAAATACTTAATGTGTCTTTCTGTGATAATCCCCATAAAATATACTTGCATGTCCTGTTATTTTTTATGAAAAGAGCATGTTCTGCTAACATGCAGCACATGGGACTACAAACAGTTTGATTTACTTTGATGCCTTTTGTTTCCACAGCTGTAGTTACTGACAAATTTTGAATAGATTACTGCCTAAATGTAGTTTAATTAAATCCATTTCAGATGTTAGCCGATATAAGTCCCTACATTTGCATTTTAACATAATCTACACCCCAAAAGGTAGTCCTTACTTTTTCCCTAATGTCCAAACATGTGACACAGTCATGGATGCCACAAACTCTTCTTGAATCAGTAAGCTGCAGAATGGCTGTATGTCCATGATGCCCCAGCTTTACAGCAGTGCCAAACAATCTAACCATGACATAATGTACACTGCTGGTTTTGTGGACTAGATGCCCAATCACTGAACCCCAGATAACGTGCATCACTATAGGACACCACACAGGCAGCAACATTTTGGGAAGCAAGTACTCATTCCCTGCAGTTCCTCCACCTAAAGTAAATGGGGCATTCTGGTAGAAGAAAATGAAGAAAAACAACAAACAACTGTTAAAAATAATAACCATTTGCAAATATAGTGAATTATACCATGTTTGTTGACAGAACATGATGGACACCATCTGTGCTGCACATTATGGGGGCTTAAAAGGTGCAAAAAACAAGTGATGGGCCCATTTAATTTTTTTCTAGTGCAGTGGTATAAAATAAATGATGTACTCTGCATTAATCAAGCCTACCAGCAGAGCTGGGGACATTATTGTAATAGACAAATGATATACTTTGTAAAGTGACTTACAGCTATGTCACAAAATGGAGGTCATTTTAAGGCGTATGTTTGGTGTTTCAGGAGCTGCCACTAAAAAATAAAGACTCATCAGACAGAGATTTTGTGGGTACTATCTCTTAGGTGACATTACAACGACAAAATAAAGAAATTGAAACACTTTATGAATTGTTAGCAAATTTAGGATGTGGTGCATTGTAGGACTTGCTATTCTCTAGAGTACTGTAAATATGCATATATATATATATATATATATAATAAGTTTATTTTTATGGTGCCTTTCAAAATATCAAGCCGCCTAACAAAATTTAAAATAACACATCAAACATCCCGAATCATAAATAGTATAAAACAATTAATCCAGTTGCAGAAATCATTCATTCACCAAAACCTTGATACCACAAATATGTTTTTAAACCTTGTTTGAATCCCTCCACGGTCATGCACTCCCACAACCGATGGGGTAGAGAATTCCAGAGGGTTGGGGCTGCATGGATAAACGCCCTGGCCCCAGAAGATTTCAAACACACCTTTGGCAACCCATCATCAGCTGAGCGGAGTGATTGTCCAGGGCAGTAGGGGACCAGAAGCTTTTTCATATATATATATATATATATATATATATATATATATATATATATATATATATATATACATTCTATGCAAAAACTGAGTTAATGCATCATTTAGGTTAAAACAAAAAAGTCGGAAAATGAAAAATCTTTAGGGTTGCCCCCCCCACCTGCCAACCATCCCCAGATTGACAGATGACGGGTGTGTCATTGGGGTTGTGAGACCTAAACATCACCCCATTCCATGTGTAATCATGTTGAGAAGGGACAGCAAAAGAATGGGGTGACATTTAGGCCTCACAACCCCAATGACACACCCCGTCATCTGTCAATCTGGGGATGATGGCGTGTGGGGAGAGGGGCAACCCTAAAGATTTTTCATTTCCCGACTTTTTTTGTTTTAACCCTAAATGATGCATTAACTCAGTTTTTTGCATAGAATTTCCTTACTTTTTGAGAAAGAATACAAAACTAAGTACTTGCGCAAGTTGGTGGGCCCTGCACTTCCACCAACCTGCAGAAGTTGATGGGAGCGTGGGCCCGACCAACCTACGGAAGTTGGTGGGAGCACAGGCCCTTCGGGTCCTGCACACCAACCAACTTATAAATGTGTGTATACCATCAACACCCTCCAAATTTCAATGTAAAACACCAAACCATGTCCGAGATATAAATGTTTGAGATTTTCATTCATCAGAGATGCAGAATTCTGCACCTGTTAACATTTAACAGGCACAATGACTGAAAACTACATTCATGACACTAAGGCTAGGTGCCCTAACAATTTCAAGCCACATGCACAATGCAAAACACTGTCCACAAACATATAAATTGTGTCACACAATATCTTCACAAAAAAATATTTTTCTGACACGTAAACCCAATAATTCACATCTACAGGACATGCCAAGAACACCCTCCAAATTTCAAGTAAAAAGACCAAACCATTTCTGAGATATGTTAAAATTTGCGATTTTCATTCGTCGGAGTTGCCCAATTCTGCACCTGTTGACATTTTATGGACACAATGACTAAAAAGTGCTTCCATGACACTAAGGCTAGGTATCCTATCAATTTCAAGTCACCACGACAATGCAAAACACTGTCTGCAAAGCGTAAAGTGCTCCACGCAATTTCTCCACAGAAAATATATTGTCTGACACATAAACATGGTAATTGACATCTACAGGGCATGCCGTAAACACCCTCCAAATTTCAAATAAAAAGACCAAACTGTTTCCGAGATATATAATGTTAAAGATTAGTAAAATTGACCTATCTAATGCATTATAAAATCTGACCATCTTGTCCCTATCTCACGATCAAAGATCGCAATCAAAGAATCTCATGATCAAAGAATTTGCAGGCTCGTGATCAAAAAATTTGCAGGCTCACGATCAAAGAATAAAAAGTGCTGAAAATCAAAATTTTGAGACTAATGCAGCAAACCACCACCATGGTTCAACAGTATGAAGCCCCCCTGAGGAGAACCCACCCTCATTTGTCTTCCTAGGCCACCCCTGAGCTGAGAAAATTGCATTTTTCAAAGGGCCATCTTGTCCCTCGCTCACGATGCAAGATCGCAATCAAAGAATCTCACTATCAAAGAATTTGCAGGCTCATGAACAAAGATCATTAGCGAGCCACGATCAAAGAATTTAAAAACTTATAACTCTATTTTTTGACCATTTTGGATGAAACCAAAGGCATGGCTTGATAGATCGGAGCCCCCCTGAGTAAAATCCATCCGAGTTTAACTTCAGGAGTGACCTCTGAGCTGAGATATTTGTGTTTTTATGACCAGAAATCTAAAAACGAGATGGTGGACCTCACCATCAAAGAATTCTGGGGGACAAAGATTCTTGAACTGTGAGGCTGCAAATTCTTTGACTGCCAGGTGGGACAAGATGGCCAGAACCCCATTCTTTGTTTGCAAAACATGCATATAAATTTTCCCATTGACTTATAATGGGAACTTAAAAGTGGCATAACTTTTGAATGCCTTAATATTTCTTCACCAAACAAAAAGTGACATGTTCAGCCACCAAAGCTCTTTCAGACAAGCCATCTTGCAGAGCAGCATACCACATGACGGACACACAGGGCCACATACAAAATCCCAAAAGTTGCCTTCAAAAATGGATAATTTAACATTTTTCAGCATTTTGGTGTGCAAAGACCGTAAATCTGACTGAAACAAAATTGAACAACTGAAGAGATCTACCATGACCCACTGCACAGGCCAATTTTCAGGTAAAGCCATTGAATGGGTCCAAAGTTATTAACATGCAAAATTTTGGCTTTAACAAAGAAGTGACATCTCAACCCTAAATATAGTGGTGTATATATATTATATTATAGGGGCATGGTAGTGCCCCTATAGTTAGGGTGAGTAGGCTGTTGAATGTTAAACCCCAGTTTTTGCATCTTAAGAACTTTGACATTATTTAACAAAATAGCCCAAAATTTGGCATGTGTGATCATGATCAGGCTGTCAGAGCCTCAAGATGTAAAAAGCTTTGTGATAATACAGAGCATCAAACCCCAAAAAACAAACAAACAAACAAAAAACCCTGAAAAAAACATAGTTGGTTTCCCTATAATTAACACTGCATATTTTGCACTCTCACCTACAGCTAAGATGGTGTGATTTTTTTTATTAAATTTTCAAGGTTGAAGAGGCCTGTGCCAAGAGTGTACCTTTATATGGTTTTGTTAAAAAATATTATATGGTTCCATAGTTATAAGGATCTTTTGGATAACTGAGAAATGTGAACAGTTAAAAAAAGAAAGAAAAAACTGTTGTGAGTGCTTATTTTCATGTTTTAATTATTGTGTGGAAACCAAATAGTGATGGTGATGGCCACCATCTTGTTTTTTTTTAACTCACAAACATTGAACATACATAAAAATGATGTATTTTCAAAAACAAACACCTGACACGAGGCAATGGGAACCATTTAGCTAGATATTGGTGTTTGTTTTTTTGAAAATTACCCTGGAAACAGTGTTTCTAGGCACCCAAAAATCCTGGGTGCTCAGCTTAGCAAGAGGAGTTATTCACTCATGTTCTCGGTATGAGAACAGTGGGACATTCTTGAATTGGGAAGTCACAGCTGGAGTCATGCTGCTTGCTTCAGTTGGAAAAGCCTGTGATCCCTTGATCTCAGTCTCTCTCTCTCTCTCTCTCTCTCTCACACATATCTGTTTATCTGTCTGTCTGTCTATTTATCTATCTATCTATCTATCTATCTATCTATCTATCTATCTATCTATCCAATCACTCTCTCACACACGTCTGTCTGTCTGTCTGTCTATCTATCTATCTATCTATCTATCTATCTATCTATCTGTCTGTCCATCCATCTATCCAATTGCTCTCTCTCTCTCTCTCACACACATATCTGTCTCTCTGTCTGTCTGTCTGTCTGTCTATCTATCTATCTATCCAATCACTCTCTCACACACATCTGTCTGTCTGTCTATCTATCTATCTATCTATCTATCTATCTATCTATCTATCTATCCATCCATCCAATTGCTCTCTCTCTCACACACATATCTGTCTCTCTGTCTGTCTGTCTGTCTATCTATCTATCCAATTGCTCTCTTTCTCTCTCACACACACATATCTGTCTCTCTGTCTGTCTGTCTATCTATCTATCTGTCTATCTATCTATCTATGATTTTCTATATTGTTCCCTGCTGACTCAGCCAGGCCTCCCTCATTCTGATTTGCTTCCAGTTTTGGTCAGGGGCAGTGGACTGCAGACTGAACAGGGCTACACCATATATGACAATACTGTGCACACAGCAAACAAAAAACAGAACAAAGCAAACAAATGAAGAAAGTTTACTGGTGACAGCATCATCAATGTGGTGGTGTTCAAGGAGCCTAACAATGCCAATGCCAAAAGAAAGTCATCAATGGCAATGATAAATCAGCAGCATATTTTTTGCACGGTTGATCATCCATGGCAATTTAGTGACATTTTTGAGTAGAAGATTCTTAGCACTTTTCTTCCTAGCAGGCTTGTTAGTATTAGTAAAGTCATTCAACTGACATATCTAAAAGGTCCAATGTCTGGACTTTCATTGAATCCATTTTAGTATATATATATATATATATATATATATATATATATGTATTTCTGTAAGGCAAAATTGTGCAATAACTGTACGTCGGTTCCTGTAAAATTGCTTGCATCTATGTGTATTCTTCTTTGCCACAGATCACACAAATTTTGCCAAATCAGCAAAAAATGTGGTCTCAATTAATTTAGCAACCCTTTCATTCATTCTGGAACCAAGCATATACGCGCAAATCAACGGGAAACAAATTCAGCTTTGCACTGCAATAAGCTGTGTAATTCAACAGACAGAATAAAGATTTGAACATGAAAAAATATGACAAAACCGTAAGAAGAGTGTCTATCAGAGACTACAGATGGGTAGCATTCAATTATGCATCACAAAGGCATGACATCAAGTAACTGAACGGCAATAAAAATAGCCAGAACTGAAACAAGCTTGAAGAGATGAATGGGTAAAAAAAATTATACTAGATACTGAAATGGGGATTATGGATACATTGAGAGACTATGTATCTGATCAGGTAGGTGCCCAAAGTAAAATGATAAATTAACGCTCTGTGAAACTTTACTGTGTGACTTCAGTCATTCCAATCTGTATTTGATTCATTTTCATGAAGGAATCTACCAGTTTCCTTTGACTGATTAACTTCCCCAATTGAAATAACTAGCTGATTCATTTCCAGCAGCTTTTGTAATGTTTAAGTGAAAGCTACCCATCTGCAGTCTTTGACAGACACTCTTCTTATGATATTGTAATTTTTTCCATGTTTACATCTGTATTGTTGAATTATGCCGTTCCTGGCTGTGTACAGCTGAATTTGTTACCCGGTGATTTGTGAGTATGTGCACTGGGGGGGATTGTTAGGTTTCAGTAGCAGTGAATGGGTTGCTAAATTAATTCAGACTATCCCCAATTTCATTGAATCCATTTAGTTACTATTGTACTATATATATATATATATATATATATATATATATATATATATATACACATATACATATATACATTTGTAACCCCCTTGTTCCCAGGGGTTACTAGAATCCAACTTAGAACCAGTGGCAGGCAGGGAAAGGCAGCTTGTGAGATGCCAGTTAAATGGGTTTCACACTGTCTCACTCTGTCTTCAGTTTCAGCTGAGCTTGAGTGGTGATGTCATCATTGAATTCTTGCAGCAGCATAAGCCACAATGGAATGCTAGCTGCAGGGGGTTAGCAGTAAAATGCTGAGGAATTCAAGTCGGTCTTCAGAGAGCAATCGGAGTGGAGACTCGAGTGTGTGAGGAGTGCTGCAGTTGGCAGCCCCTCAGAGCCAAGCTCTGATATAGAGCTACCTCAGACTTGGGTTGTGTGTTCTCACCCTAGAGAGGAACACAGAAGAGACCAGAAGGAAGTGGTAGAGACCTTTCCTAGAGTTGTTCCAGTGCCCCATTACCAGAGGGATGGGGGAATTTCAGGCATTCAGGGGCAATCCCCTGGTCCAGCCTGAGAGGGAGAAGCTGCCTGAAAGTGGTTTTGTTTGTGAGTACCTGAGACAATTTGTGGGAAGAAGCCCTAGTGCACCTGCAGACCATGGTGAGTTTGCTCTGATAAAGAGACTATGTTCACCAGAGACAGAGTGTAGAGTAAAAGTGTCTGCCTACTGTGGGGTCAAAGGAAGACTTGCCAAGTACAGAACTTTTAAAATGTATATGGCTTAGAAGCATCTGCAACAGTGGGGGTCTAGTGGATGCATGGAACGGCCTTCCGGAGGAGGTTGTGGAGTCAAAATCAGTGGTGGAATTCAAGCATGCATGGGACAGTCATAAGGCAATTCTGGGGGTTGGGGTTAAGAAGAAGTAGGCTGCTGGTTAACTAGGATCTGCAGCTTATCCAGTAGGTAGGGAAATGGGCAGACTGGGTGGGCCAAGCGGTCCTTATCTGCTGTCAAATTCTATGTTTCTATGTTTCTAGGTTAAAGACATAGCCACTTAAGGTACTTTTAAAGTCAGGACACCTCCAGAGATGTAGAATGTTAAATATGTAAAACATTTCGAGAGAGCATCTACAAAATGTGTTTCCAAAGAAAGGTGTTGTATCCAAATGAATGACCAAGTATAGATTTGGGAGCAAGAGGTGGGAGACCCCCCCCCCCCATCTGGAGTAACCAGGTTTACCTCTCTGGGTTCAGTTTGGGCACCTACGGTTTTCTCTCAGGCACTTGGCCAGTGTCTGAAGAAAGCACCCAGATGTGGGATTGTGGATTTTTCCTTAGAGCTAGAGAATGCTCATGGGTGATTTAGGGAGCCACCATCAACCTCCATGCCATATGGAAAAGTGTCCTAGTACTGGCCAGGGTGCCAAGTCAAGGAAACCAAGAGAAGTGTACCAGTTCAGGCCATGTGTGCCCAGAGTCATTCAGGACCTGAGGGTTCGATTGTGAGGGAGTGTGCTCTGTACCTCCGTAATCTGCATTGCCAGTGAGTGTAGCCCTGTGAGGGTCCATCTTGCTTTGTTTATTCTCTGTGTTATGTGAATAAAAGCCACACTCTAGAATCCCATTCCTGGTTTGGACATTTCAGTTATTGCTTCCTGTGTCCGGATTTACTTGTGTGCTCCTGTCCAGAAGTACAAACCTAGCACAATGCTAAGCAAACGTTTTCTCCCAGGGACCCAAGGTTTATATATATATATATATATATATATATTAATTTCTGTAGGGCAAAACTCTGCATATCTGTAAATTTGTTTTACGTGTAGCACTGCATGTATTTTCATGTATCCTAGGAGCATATATAGTCGGAGTGAAAGTTATTAATAAAGTATAAAATGTTTTGCAGTTTTGTTTTCAAGGTGCGTGTATCAGGTGTATGTATCTACATGCGTAAACTTGGTAGACATAATCATCCATATTAATTGTACGTCACTGCCACAAATAACGGTAACTTTGTGAAATCAGCAAAAAACATGGTCTCGATTAATTTAGCAACTCATTCACTCATAGTGGAACCAAGCTCCTACTCAGAACAGGCACTAGGTCAAGAAAATACATACAATAACAGCATGGTCAAGAACTGTGCAGGGAAAATAGTGCAGACAGTAACAGTGCCTTGGAAAAATGCCATATTCAAAAATAGCGCCAATGGTTGCAGTCCAAAAACACATGGAGGACCGCTACCATGGCAAAGTATGAAAACAAAATGTGTGCTTTTGCTCCCCACACTCCTCGATTTTTATATAATCAGCTCCACGGGGGGGTGGAACTTGGGTATGGAGAGAACCATGGGGGAATCAAACAAAACAACAGTCGAGGAACATAAAGTAACACTTGCGGGGGGATGAAAAAATTGACAATTTAAATTTCAGAGGAAAGCAAATTGAAAATTTGCTACTCAGGAGACTGAGAACAGAACCCAGGTCTTTGGTTCTCCAGATGTGAGTGCCTTAGCCTTTCCACCACAGGAGCAGCTTGAACAAACACCTTGATTCCAGCTACTTGATTCCTTCCCGTCTGCCTTGACAGCTACAGAGGTAGTGGTAATTGACTTTCGCTAAAATACCCCTGTCGCTGTCAAGGCAGATGCGGAATTTGAAGTGCTGTTTTGACAGTGCTATTATTGAAACAACATTTTAACTTGGTAAGCCCAGCACATCCTTGCAAATCAAATTCAGCTGTACACTGTAATAAGCTGTGTAATTCAACAAACAGAATAAAGATTCAAACATGAAAAAAAAGACAAAACCATAAGAAGAGTGTCTGTCATTGACTGCAGACTGGTAGCATTTACAAACATATCACAAAGAAAATGAATCAAGATTTATATAGCATGTTCACATGCACTGTATCCCAAAGCACTTTACAAGCAATGCTAGACTAGTAGTGAATTGACTGAATGTGTAGTGGCAGCCATTTTGCACATCAACACCCAAACACAGCCTTGTCAATTGCATGAACCAGTATTATGAGAAGGGAAATATTGGCCAAGACACTGGGGAATGTTCCCTACTCTTGGGTAGGGGGAGCTTCTGTCCTCCTTTCCAAGATGGCAGATTCTACACAGATGGGAGAGGCTTTGGCTCCACACTGAACAAGGAGTGTTCCTACTACAGCTGCCTCTGTCTTTCAGATGACTGATGATGGATGTGTTTTGAGTGCTGCAGGTATTGTACCCCCGCTTTCAAAGTGGAGCTCTGACTTACTGCAGGAACTGTTGCAGTTGGATCCCAAGATTGCTGCCTGCATAGATGCCAATAATAGTTTGCAGGATACTTTAAAATGTACCAGAACTAATCCAGAGAAATTGCTGGACGATGCTCCCATTGAGAAAGACCACTTATTGTTGACCAAATCTCCACCTCTTGAATTGGCTGCAGAGGCTGCCCCTTCTGCTTCATGGTGGTCTGTGATGGTGGGGGCTGCTGAATGTCTCTTTCTGGACCTGATGACTGTGGTTGCTCTCGATGCTGGTATGGAGCTGGATTTCTCTCCAGTCATGCTGCAGCCTGCTACTGATTCTGGACTACCACACTCCACTGCTGACTCTAGGCTGTTTGCTTTTGGCTCCTCACCTTTGGCTGCAGGTACTAACTTTTGCTCAACAGTTGCATTTTTGACTCCTGTCCACACAGTTGAATCCCACCACCTGCCATTCCTACAGTGGTGGATGTGACTCCAGTACAGTCGTGTTCTGTGCCCCATACTTCTTCCAGTTGCCATGGGAAAACTTCGGGGATTCAAAAGGGGAATGCTAGACATATTGGCCCTGATTACCCACCTAATGACTGGTCCCCAGTTAAGGCTCTCAATGAGGCAGGATGGTTGTGGTATCCCATTGGCCAATGGTGTGTTGAGCTGCCATGGGAACCTCTGCTACCTTCCTTTTCTGGCAGTTTGACTGATCCAGTTTCCAGTAAGCTTTCTGATTTGGCTCTTCCAAACAATGACTTGTCCACTGCTGTGACAGAGGACCCCAGTACGGCTTGCTTTCAGCTCCTGCCCAGGGAACTTCTACTGATCTGACCTCCCCCGTGGAGCCTGGCATTTTACCAGTTAAGAGTCCTCAGCAGGATGCAGCATCCTCACAGACAATTTCCTTCTTCCATGGGATCCCCTCTTATTGACATGTTAGATTTAGAGGGACTGTTCCAACTGGAGTCGAGTGCACCTATGAATCATCCTGACTCCTCTGCTGACCATGCCATAATTTCTTCCCAGTCAGCCCCTACCATTCCTCCTGATGCACCAGTGGTCTCTGATCACTCCTTATTATCCTGGGCTGATAGGGTAGAGCTTTCTGAAGTGCTCATGTCTTCACCCCCGGCTGTTTCTGATACTCCAGCGGCCTGCACTTGGTCAAATTTCAGGAAGCAAAACTCGTTTTCTGCTGTTTCAGCTCTGGCTCAATGGTGGAATATGGATCGCCTGCTCTATCGGGGGGTTTGGATCTTCCTCTGGACCATACATATGTTGGGAAAACACTATTGAAATAATCCCCCCAGTTCTCTCCTAGTGAATTCAATTCAATTCACTTTATTTACCGGGTAAGATCACAGGGCCAAGGCCCTTTTTTCAGGATTGACCCAGAGCTTCATTTACAAAGAAGCTTGGATGACATACAAATAATACAAACATAGATACAAAATACTTAATAACAAATGTGAAATATGTGAGATAATACAAAATGAATATACCTAAAAACACTAACTTTGTTTTTTTTCTCTTTTAGATATTTCCTGAAGTAGACCTAAGGTTGAAACGTAGATTTTTAACTCTATTTTCTATTTTCAGCATGCATTTAATATAACCATTTTGTTTTGCTTTTAGACCATGCTGATGCAGCACCTTGTTTTTGTTTTTTACAATACCTAAAAACAGTTACATACAGCAGAAGATTGCAGATAAGATTTGATTGCCCTTATCCACTCACCTTCAGATGGCTACTTTGACCTTAGCTTCAAGACACCTGCACTTCTAGATAGATTTTGGGCTTTGTTCAACCTGTTGAAATCCTTTCCTCTTTGGAGTTCTTTTCATGCCATCCCAGTAATGAAACCTGCACTCCATACAGTGACCATCGTACTGAAAAATGAAGGGGTCAGCAGTCAATGATGCAAAGTTTTGGTTGGAGCAGCACTGCTCCATACTGGGGGATCTGGAATAAATAATTGACTCAGAACACTTCTGGATTGGGAATTGGAGATTTAAGGTCCATGTTCAGCATTCTCCCTTGGGCTTGGACCATCTTCCGAGTGTCTTCTTTATTGGTGGTGATAGGGCACATTGTTTTTATCAAGGCCAGCCTAAAACTTGCTTTTGGTGTGGTTCTGATACTCACCTTAGCTCTGCTTGTGACACAATTCATTGTTACCTGCGTTTTTCCTTTGAACATGTTGCTTCCAGTTGCACTAGAGACTTTTGTTGCAACCTCTGTGAGGACAGTGGCCACTCATGTAGATCCAGCCCGTGGGCCTCCCACAATCATTTAGACTGCCCTTCTCAGGATGCCCTGCTTCACAAGGTCCAGCAGACACTCCAGCAGTGCATGGATTGGGAGTTGACCCGCCACTTGGCTCACTAGGATGTTCCTCTGGACCCCCCTGCTGAATGGGTGCCCCCTCCAGAGCCAGTGAATACCCTTCCAGTAGCACAGGAGGAGTCTCCTTTAGTCTCAGCTCTACTGGATACTACAAAATCATCTGACCTTCCGGATGCTCTTCCATTGGATGAAACAATGCCATGGTCAATGCAGGAGTCTCTGCTGCCACCACCCATGATGACAGGGGTGTCGAGAAAGCAATCCTTCCAATCTCATGACATTGGTTCTTGCCCATTTCCCTCAATCCCTTTTTCCACTTCAAAGAGATTCACAGTGCTTGATTCCTTCACTGTTGCTGCAGCAGATAACCAGGGATTCAGATTCCTCCCCCTCTACCACCATAGAGCAGTGTGCTACATCAGACATTTAAGTGACCCCTTCCAAGCCTCTTGGTTCAAAACAGACTAAACCAAAGCCTCACAAGAAACAGAAGACGGTCACGAGAAGCTCAAAGTCTCTTGATTTGAGTTGGTTACCTGATTTGCAATTTTCTCTCCTCCTTTCTATATATAGACTCATGGCTCCTTTCTTATGCCTAGCTGCTATAAATATCAACAGCATCAAATCAGTGCATAAATGTACGGTTTCCTTTTCTTTATTTCATGATTTGCCTTTTGACATTTTCTTTTTACAGGAAACCAGAATGACAACATTTTTTGACATTGCTAGGGCATGGAGCCAATGGTGCTGGGGCCATCGTTTTGGTCCTTTGGGCCAGAACTGTGCGATGGGGTAGGGTTTCTTTTTAATGGTTCCACTCTCATGGTAAACAGACTGGTGGATATTGTGCCTGGCAGAGCTTTGTTGCTTGACATTGCGTATCAGGACTCTTTGTTTCACGTTATTAATATTTATGCCCCACAATCAAAGAAAGATTGTGTTGAGCTCTTGAAGAAGATTTAGCTCTTTCTATATATGGCTAGACATGTCATTTTTGGGGTTGGGGAGATTTCAATTGCCCTTTGGCTGTTCAGGATTGGGGAGCTAAAACTACTGAATGTTCCGTGACTCCATCCTTTTGCGTCAATCGCTCTGTGATGCATCATTATTGGATGCATTTAGATCTTTGTACCCTAATCGTTTTGTGGGATGCTGTTTATTTGGGTGAGCAGGGTGTGGTTATGGGCTATCTGCTTTCCCTGGACCAGGAGAAAGCTTTTGATAAAGTTTCACACTCTTACACATTTAAGGTATTGTGCCATTATGGCCTTCCCCATCAATTGTGTACCTGGGTATGGATTCTATACCATTTGGCAAGTATTTTACTCCTTATCATTGGTCATATTGGCCACTATATTCCCCTGCGAAGGGGTGTAAGACAGTATTGCCCTATGAGCCTTCACTTATATACCTTTTGTATAGATTCTGATTCAGAAAATTATGTGACACATGCAAATACATGGTATTGCCACACCTGATGGTGCATAGCACATAAAAAATTATGGCTTACACTGATGATATTACCCTGCTAGTTGCTGATTATCAATCTGATCTCTAGTGTTGGAAGGCTTTAGTTCTTTCTCCCCCTTATCTGGAACATCCCTCAATGTGAAGGTCTTGTCCTTGGCTTCACTAGTGATCCTTGCCTGAATACTGCAGGGATCACCATTGGTTCCTCATCAATTAGAAAATTGGGCATTCGTTTTGGGACTGGTGATTTCACCAGACTAAACTGGGATGGTATGTTAAAGTCCTGTGATGTGTAGGTTCAATCCTAGAAGAGTTGGTGACAAACAAGGAAAAAAAGAGTTGCAACTGCAAAAATGTTTTTATTCCCAGATTTACTTATCTTTGTGTGGTCTGCCCTGTCTTGCAGAACCTGAAGGCTTTCCAGCTAATCTGGGGGAGCCATTTGAACCCTATCAAAAGAAATGTTTTATACTTGCCTTTTTCCCGGGGAGGTTTATGCATGATTAACCCAGTGGTTAGCTATTTTTGTATGTTTCTTAGCCAGACTTTGAAGAGGTATATGACTGGAATTTTTTAGTTTTGGCATCCTTGGGTGGCTCGGTGGTTGGACCTATTGCTTGTAGTATGGCAGCTTTAATTTTCTCATCTAAGAAAGTCACAGTAGATGCCACCTTATATTGTTCCTACTATGGAGAAAATTCAGCAATGGCATATTCCTTATATGAAATTTCATCTTTTAACTCGCAAAGGCCTGTATGCATGACTTTACAGTCTCTGTTGTGTATCCTAGAATCTTTCTCCATGATCAGAGTAGGATTAATTTATACCTCGATGATAAGCACATGCCAGCTAAAATGTGGGATGCTCTATGGCTTAGCTGTCATGGGCATTTAAATGTTAAGCCAAATGCTAAACACAGGAGTGTGTCCGAGCAATGCTGTCCAAGACTAGGTTGTGAGATGATCTTAGAAACCATGGAACACTTCCTGGTGGACTGCTCATATACCAAACATTTTTGACATGTTTTGGCTCGTCACTGGGGGAGACCCCACATAGCTGATCTCCCATATGACTCTGTTATCTTGGGGTACCTGTCTCGTAGGCCTCATTGTGACAGTGGGACTGTACATCTGATTTTTACTGTTTTGAAATATTATTTGTGGCATTCCAGATGTGTCTTACTTTTTCAGAAGCGAGATTTCACTCCTTCAGAGATGCTACATAGAACATGAATTACTAGCCTTTTATTAGTCTGAGAAACACACTTTGAAATTGCAGCTGTTTTTACAGAGATAAGAGTTATTTAGCTACCCTCCTGCATCTGTAAGTATGTCTATACCTTCAGTGCCTCTTTACTTTCCTTTCTCCTTGACATATCCCTGCACTTGTTTATCCTGTTTTCTGTAGTACAGGTGACTGCATTTGTATTTCATTTTGTTTTTCCCCTTTCAGTGCTGGAGGTTCGATTTTTCTTTTGCTTTTTTATGTTACTTGAGGTTTTTTTATTGTATGTTTTTTCTGTTACTGTTTATTTGTTTGATTTTTTTCTCACAATAAAAATTCCCCATCTCTTGTGAAACGTGCCTGGGATTCTTTTACTTCCACCTGGACACCCACCAGGACAGCATCAGAGATGGGCAGAAGGGACCTTGGTTTAACATCTCATCCGAAAGACGGTGCACCCCGACAGCACAGCACCCCCTAGTACTGCACATGGGAGCCATTGTCTAGGTATGAGCCCAATCTCAGCGTGGGACAAGAACCCACGACTTTCTGGCCCATAGGCAGATGTGCTAACAACTGAGTAACACTGGCAAAGGGATGACATTAAGCAAACAAATAGCATAAAAAATAGTCAGATCTGAAACAGTCTCATAGAGATGACCCTGGTAAAAAAAAAGTCATACTAGATGCTCAAATGGAGATAATGAAAAACTGATAAACTGTGTATCTGATCAAGCAGGTACCAAAAATGAATTATAAATTATGCTCTGTGAAACATTTGCAAGTGACTATTCATTCCAATCTGTAACTGAGTTATTTTCATGAAAGAATCTACCAGCTTTCTCGGACTGGCTCACTTTCCAGGTAGAAATAAGTAGCTGATTCAGTATGAGTGAATGTGCTGCTAAATTAATTGAGACTGCATTTTTTGCTGTTTCACCAACTGAGTCATGTCTAGCTTATACTCAATTGGAGAGGCTCATACTGTACACACAGGAAAGCACACATTTCTCCATCCAGAAAGAAGTTATCTTTGCTGCTAAAATTATCAGAATCCACAGGAGCCATAAGCACAACCGATGCCTCACAATGACATCATGACTGAGCCATTGATGTCACCAGCACTGCATAACTCACGTTCTTTGGGCAAAAAGCCTCTCACTGCTCGGTTTAGATATTGATGGTACGGTGGCACATTAAGCAGGATTTTTGATTCCATGAATAACAAAAGGAGTAATAATACATAAAATTACTCTAATACACTGCACATACATAAATTAGAGACCTAAACCAGTACATTTATTTCCTTGAAGACCTAGTGGCTGAGGCATACAAAATGTCAAGTTTGCCTCTGCGTCAGGAGAATGGAATTCTGAGGAGGAGGAGAAATGACTTGTTCGGCTGAACCTGTTACCCATACTAAGGAATGTAGATGACTGTAGTTTGCACCTCAGTTTTTACTGAAGTTTGACATTGTGCTTTTTGACATTCTATTGCTCCCATACATTGAACCAGAGTGGCTATGTGCTATATACAGTAAATGTATTATTTTCTATGTACCCACACAAAGGGAAATAGCAGGGGCTGTTTTTTATTTGTACAGAAAGACTCCTTATTTGTGGGATTTGTTTGTTCACTCTCTCCCAGCACAATCTGTTTGCTAAGAAAAACCAAAAAAACTCCCTCTGTGGAACCCTGCTTACCCAACCCACAAACCCATGCATCAGTACAGCATTACCAGCAATGGGTAAACAATACTGCCACTGGTATTCCACTTCCCCACTGACCGGCTGAGACAAGAAAATTGACCCCTTTTATATGGTCTTGTTGTGGCCATTTATGGGACTGACACATAATCACCAGGAACTTGCAGTGTATTCATTATGTGAAATACGGAAATCAAAAAATAATACTATCAAAAGTCATACAATTGTTTTTCCTTGATACCATCAATGAAATCTGTCAATAGTATTACGAGACCCTGCGATACTATTGTTTGCTATTCATCAATAGTATTACGAGATCTTATAACACTATCAATGATTCTTCTCTCACACAGTAGCATGAGAGCACTCCTTTCTCATGCAGTGCACCACTTTTCATAGCTGCCCACGTGTCTGCATTTACTGTAACTCTTATGTACAGTAAAAACTGATCGCTGGCACAGCTGACAGAACCAGTGATCTGAAAATGGCTCAGCAACATGAAAACACAATGAATACACAAAGACGACAGTTCTCCATCCCCTGTGCTGTAATCTGCCCGGCCCCTCCAATTCTGAAACACATAACCCCTGGGTGCTCTCACTAATAGCTGTGATGTGGCTTTCCTGTATTGCTTCACTCAGGGAACACCTTGTTCTGCCTGCTGCAGATTTATTTATTTACTAAAGCCCAGTCGGGTGTTTACATTGCTGCATTGCAACTTTATATATCTGTCTCCTGCCACACTATGGCTGCTGTCCTCCTCTGACCTGCATGTAAAGCCTCTCGGGCACTCTAATGTGGCCACAGTAGCAGCGACTTTACAGTCTGGCAGCTCCTGCTGTCTCCCACTCCCAACTGGGAGCTTTACATTACTGGTGGATTCCTGCTCCCTGCAAGTCCCTTCTCTTGAAATCCTTCTTGGATTCATATATTACAAAAAATAACAGATAGGGGGCTTTGATTACCAGCTATCATACTATCCTGAGGTTCTGGGGATATGCTGGAACCTCTTGAGCTTTGCTTTTGAGGTTCACATGTCCCCAGAACATCTTGATGGTATTATAGCCTCATAATAGACAGTACCCTATAACTGGCTACTAGAGGTGGGTGAAGTGGCTAAAATTCACTATTTGTAGTATTTCACATAGAATCTGAATTTTGCATAATTTTCCACAGAGTGAAGTGAAAAACATTGCATCCAAAAGTAACACAAAGTTCCCATTATTCACTATGGATTTTGCATTACTTTGCCTTGTTTTTTTGCTCTTTAAGGTGAATTTTGCAGTGATTCATTGGATTTAAGATCACATGGGCTCTATATTGTTTTGAGCAGCCTCAGTTCAGTGTAGTAGAAAGCTGGATACAATTTAGTCTCAGAGTTCTGAGATTCAAACCATTGAAAAACCTTTAAAAACACATTTTTGCTACAAAATTTTGTGTCAAAATTTAGTACATCGATTGTAGGAAACCCTTATGTGTTTATATCATCGAGCATTTATTGATTTTGTGTGAATATTTAATGTTAATTTAGTACATTCAGTCTCTGTAGTGACAGACAATGTAGAAGTGTGCCTCAGGGGAGAGGCAGATCTGTGGTGTAGAAGGGAGATTAGTGAGAAATGCAGTTTTTCCAACTTTTGTTGGCTAGTTTTTGTGTTCAGGTACACACAATACAACTTTACTTAATTTTGTATAATTTTTTTCTGTTTGCTGGGCATTTTTCAGTCATTTTCAAGCACTGTCTGTATTGCAGTTTACTGAACAGTTAAAGTTTCTGTGGCTGACCTTTAATGTGTGTGCGTTGTGTAAATTGATATGCAATAGCAGTACTCTGAATTTTTCAGCCTACCCCCCCCCCCCCAAAACAAGGCATTGTTTTCTGACGTTTGGATTTTTTAAGACTGGTTCAGATCTTGTGATACTTGTGCCTGTGTGGCTGCATCTCTTGCATTTTTTGCTTCCCATCCCCCCAAAACAACAAAAATAATAAGTTGTTGTTAATTGTCTGTGTAATCTTAAAAAATGCATGCAAAGAGACGTTAATGGAAAGCTGTTTCTGGATGTGGCACTGCTGCCAATAAGGCTATTAGCAGTGGAAGCTGTTGTGATGATAAGGCAGGTTCATCAGTGGCTAGTGGCAAATCTAGCAGTGTTAAGAGCAGAGGTCATGGCCATGGTAGTACACAGCAGAAGGCAAAGGTAGCAGTTGCTGCAAGTAAAGGGATTTCTCCGACTCTGTTTTTCACAGTGATATCAGTCATTTCAATGCTGGTTTCGAGATGCTGTTGTCCATGCTGGCAGTAAAGTTAATGACGGCATGGTTGGCAACAGCATGAATATTGCTACAAGTTCAACCCAGGCAAACTTATCAGGTGGCAAAAATGTTGAATCCACAGACTTGAGTGTAGTTGATGTCCCACTCTCCACAGTAGTTGAACATGATTCTGATCATGATGACGACTCACAGTCTCATGTTTCCTCTGATCTTGAGGTTAGGCCATCCAAGCATTCCGATGTTGATGAAAAAAGTGTGGATGATCATATTAAGGCTGTGGTTGGAATATCTCCAAAGGAGGATAGCAACTAAAGTGAATTTGTGGATGATGATGATTATGATGATGGTAGCAACCCCATTTGGGAACCGGACAAAAAGAAAGTGAAGGTGGTTGTTTGTAAAAAGTCTGTTCGTCAGTTCCCCCTCCTCAAAGTTCTGATATAGATGTGTTTGTTGCTGACCCTGAAATAGTAGTCATTGATTGTGATGTTCAGTCAAAGTCCAAATGTGCACAACACCAGAAATCATGCAGTACACCCCCATTTCATCGCCACAAAAACTTCTGTTCCATAGGCACCCCAGAAGTGACATGTAGTAAAACAGAAGTAAAATTTTATTTTTAAACAGGAATACATGTCATTTAGACTACTAGGTTGAGTTTGCAAGACAGTCCAGACATATGAAGAGTAGGGCATCAAAATCCTGAGTTTGTGATTTTTTTTTGTACAAGATGGTAGCGATGACACAGTGGCAATCTGTTAGCTTTGCAAAATGCTTGTGAAGCATGGTAAAATGAGTAGCCATCTGGGCACTGGTGGCCAGCATACTCATCTCAAGAGCAGGCACATGTCACTGTGGACTCAGCACTAGAGGGGAGCTAATGTCTTAGTTGGGCATTCACCCTCAACCACCTTAGTGAGCATGGTATCCCCTTCCTTTAGTGTAAGTAGTCATGTCAGCAAAAGTGGTGATATAACACTGGAGGAGTACTACAGGCATGAAGAGGAGGAGGATTTTTGAATGTTCAAGTAGTGGTCAGAGTAGCAGTGGTCCATGTAGTAATTCTAGTACATCAACCCCTCTGCTTAAAACAGGTAAAATAACCACATGTATTGGCTTGTCACCTGTGCACCCACCATCACAAGCCAAAGGTACCCCATCCATATCAGTTCACAAAGGAGAGCCATTTGGCACACCACGTGCAAAACACAGAAAAATGCAGCCCATGTTGCACAGCCTTTTTGCCCAGAACAGCAAATACCCGCCAAATCATGCAGTTGCAAGTGAACTCAGTGCTGCAGTAGTAGAAATGCTGGCAATTGACATTTTGCTGTCCTCCTTTGTGTAGAATGTGGGATTCCGGTGCTTTGCAGCATGCACCTGTCCTAAATGGTAGATCCTGTCCAGGACATACTTTTCCATCCATGCTGTCCCTGTGTAATATCGGATGATGACTGAGTCTGTAAGACATGCCCTACAACATTCTGCATCACCTTACATTCACTTAAGCGTGGATGCGTAGACAAGTGGCAAAACAGTGGGTAGTTCCTATCTGTGTATTACTGCACATTGGGTGCAGCTACCTGGGGTTTTCTGTGATGGTGGGATGAGAAACCAGTGTAATAAGTCAGGATGTGCTGGTAGCAACTTTCATGTCATTAGACAGCATTTGCAATGTGTAGTGTAGCAGGGTCGCATACAGGTGAAAACATGCTAGATTTGCTGCTGACAGAAATGGATGAGTTGCTGCACCCCCTGTCCCTAAAAGCTGGCTTCATAGCTAGTGATAATGGATCAAATTTATTAAATGTATCAGCAGTGGTGGCTTTGTGAGGGTTCCCTGCATGGCCCACTGTTTACATCCTGTGGTACAGGAGTTTCTGCAGTACCCTGAAATAAAGCAAATGCTGACTGTTGCACGTTGGATCTGTGTCCACTTTGCATGCCCTAGAAAGGCCTGTGACCAACCTAGGCAGCTGCAGATTCAAAACAGTGTCCTTCAGCACCACCTGAAGCTTGAAGTTGTCACGAGATGAACTCGACCCTTCACATGGCAGAGCAGTTGCATGAGCAGTACTTGTGATTGTTACACCTAGTTTCCCACTTCTGCAGACACCCTTATACCACTTTTTTCACTCTCTGAGGCTCTTACTTGGCTTCTTGTTTTGTTTCACCTCTCCTGACAGAACAATTTCCCCTTTCCCCCCTGCCACCTCCTCCCTTACCTCACCCCTCCTTGCTCTTATCCCACTGACCCCCCCCTTCCTGGACCTGTCCACACCCTCTGGTCCCCACTCTCCCTTATCTTCTTCCCCTTCATCCGTCCTCCTTTTCCCCTCTTTCACGCCTTCTCCCACCTTAGCCTTCCCCCCCTCTCACCTTACGACGAGGCCTCTGGCTGCCTTATTTATTTTCCTTCTCTCTCTGGACTCGGCCCTCTCATCTCCCCTACCCCTTCCTTACTCTTCCCCTTCCCCCCCCACCTCTGAGTAGCAATGTTGCTTCAAATGTGCCTCATGGCTTTCTATGCTTGCTTGTAATCTTGAGTGTGTAGCACTGTTCCCACTTAGTTACCAGTTGACTTGCTGTGCTCCGATGATACCATGAATGTTGTCTATACCTCCCAACCTTATTGTAGCCCTTTCCTTTGATGTGGAACCTTTGTAAATGAGCTGCCCCTAGCTCAAAGGTATTTGTAATCTGAGATTTAAATAAATAAATAAATAAATCTGCGAGTACCTATTTATGCACACTAGCCATGAGAGATCGGGGCCTCAATGTCTATGGCAATTGAACAATTGAGACTCTTGGACTCAGTAATATTAATTTTGAGGCCATTTGAACATGCCACACAGGCAGTGAGTGGTGACACTGCATCCATTATTCAAGCCATTACATTGCTGCGGGTGCTGAGGAAGACTTTGTTGAATCTGCAGCCTAGCCTTGATGTGGCCAGATACAGGTCAATCTGTGAATTACTGAAACACATGATTACAATATTAGACAGCAATTGACACATCACCACTATTCAGCAATCAACAGAATTTGGCAGAGCCACAATGCTTGACCAACACTACAAGCGTGGCATTGCATCTATACTGGAGGGAGGGCATGATCAGGTTCAGAATTTTACTGGACAGCTGGTCCGATTGGTTCATTGGGCAAAGAAGTCACATACAAAGTTCTGCAAACCACAGCATAACAAGGCTGAAGGTCACGGTGGACTGAACACATCCAGCAAGGTGGCTGAGGGGCAAGGGGTGGTGTCAGCTGCACAGTTGTCCATTAACCCACTTTGGAGTGCCTTGTCCAAGTAGGAATTTGTGACCTAGATGAATCTTGTGAACAAGTGGATGATTCATCAGGAATGTGTGCATCACAGACCGTGGTTGAGGCCTACTTGGCAGAAAACAGGCATCTGACAATATTGGATGATCTTTTGGTGTACTGGAGTGGCAAAGTGAATGAATGTCCAGCAGTGACATCAGAAGCACTGACGTACCTGACCTGCCCAGCCTCCAGTGTAAGTGTGGAGAGGGTATTTAGTGGGTACAATACCGACATTGAGAATTGTGAGGGCTGCTTTCTCCTTGATGATGATGATAAGGATGTTGGTGGGAGGGAGTAACAGTAAAATTACTGGGGTGAAAGCTGTCACAGTTCCGTAATGTTACTTTTTTTGCGTTAAAAAAAGAAAACTGGTGGCCTTGACTATCATATGACAATTGACAAATAATGACATGTTGTTATATTTTGACTTCCCCTTTCTTGATTTTGAGGGTACATTTCGCAGAATGCATGCAGTCATTATTACCCACAGTCCTCTAAACATGAATGTCAACTTGTAGCCACTTTAAATCCTACTGATTTATTGACAGATATCCTCCTGACAGTGAAAAATAGTAACGCATTCCAGTCAGACACCCTGCTTCTTGAGAGTGAGAGTGAGAGAGACATTGTACCTGTGCCCAAGCTTCAAACCCTCAGCCAGTCACAGCCACCCTGCTTCTTGAGAGAGAGAGAGAGAGAGAGAGAGGGGGGGGCATTGTACCTGTGTCCAATCTATGAACCCTCAGGCAGCCACAGCCGCCATGCTTCTTGAGCACAAGAGAGACATTGTACCTGTGCCCAATCTATGAACCCTTAGGCAGCCAAAGCCACCATGCTTCTTGAGCACAAGAGAGACATTGTATCTGTGCCCAAGCTATGAACCCACAGCCAGCCACAGCCACCTTGCTTCTTGAGAGTGTGAGAGAAAGAGAGAGAGACATTGTACCTGTGCCCAAGCTATGAACCCTCAGCCAATCACAGCCACCCTGCTTCTTGACAGTGATAGAGAGAGAGAGAGAGAGAGAGAGAGAGAGAGAGAGAGAGAGAGACATTGTACCTGTGCCCAGTCTATGAACCTACAGCCAGCCACAGCCACCCTGCTTCTTGGGAGTGAGAGAGAAAGAGAGAGAGACATTGTACCTGTGCTCAAACTATGAATCCTCAGCCACCCATAGCCACTCTGCTTCTTGAGAGAGAGAGAGACATTGTACCTGTGCCCAAGCTATGAACCTGCAGCAAGCCACAGCCACCCTGCTTCTTGAGAGTGAGAGAGAGAGAGCGAGAGAGAGAGAGAGCGAGAGAGAGACTGTACCTGTGCCCAAGCTATGAATCCACAGCTGGCCACAGCCACCCTACTTCTTGAGAGTGAGAGAGAGATACATTGTACCTGTGCCCAAGCTATGAACCCGCAGCCAGCTACAGCCACCCTCCTTCTTATCATTAATTTACAGTAAGTATGTACTAATGTCATGTACTATGGTTTTGACGTGCACTGTGGTGTGACTCCTTCCTTTACTGTTTTAAAGATGCCACTGTCACCTCGCCAAATACCGGCAACTGATTTTCATTTTGTTTCCACATGTTACAGAATGTGTAACTCTGCAGGACTGCAGTACTCCTACTAACTAAAGGATAACACCTACAGGTAAGTATCACTCCTATTTTCTCTTTTCGTTTTTTTATCTAATTTTGTTCCGTCGGTGTAAAGCATTCAATGGCAGTGACATACAAGCCAGATAATACACTTTTTTATTCACAGATGAGACATGCAAACTGCAGTATGCCTGGGTTGTACAATATGTTATCCTGGTCCTGAAAACCTGTGATGTAATATAAGAACAACAGTGGACCATTGCGTGTCACTCACTAAACGTGAGAATTTTTTGAAGGGCTTTACTAATAACTTGGTATTTTAAGCTGGATAAGGGATTTACTAATAGCGTTGTATTTTAAGCTGGATAAGGGGTTTAGTAATAGCTCGTTTTTTTAGGCTGGAAAAGGGGTTTACTAATAGCTTGGTATTTTAAGCTAGACAAGGGATTTACTAATAGCTTGGTATTTTAAGCTAGATAAGGGGTTTACTAATAGCTTGGTATTTTAAGCTGGATAAGGGATTTACTAATAGCTTGGTATTTTAAGCTAGATAAGGAGTTTAGTAATAGCTTGGTATTTTAAGCTGGATAAGGGGTTTAGTAATAGCTTGGTATTTTAAGCTGGATAAGGGGTTTAGTAATAGCTTGGTATTTTAAGCTGGATAAGGGGTTTAGTAATAGCTTGGTATTTTAAGCTGGATAAGGGGTTTGCTAATAGCTTGATATTTTAAGCTGGATAAGGGGTTTACTAATAGCTTGGTATTTTAAGCTAGACAAGGGGTTTACTAATAGCTTGGTATTTTAAGCTAGATAAGGGGTTTACTAATAGCTTAGTATTTTAAGCTGGATAAGGGATTTACTAATAGCTTGGTATTTTAAGCTAGATAAGGGGTTTAGTAATAGCTTGGTATTTTAAGCTGGATAAGGGTTTACTAATAGCTTGGTATTTTAAGCTGGATAAGGGGTTTAGTAATAGCTTGGTATTTTAAGCTGAATAAGGGGTTTAGTAATAGCTTGGTATTTTAAGCTGGATAAGGGGTTTACTAATAGCTTGATATTTTAAGCTGGATAAGGGGTTTACTAATAGCTTGGTATTTTAAGCTAGATAAGGGGTTTAGTAATAGCTTGGTATTTTAAGCTAGATAAGGGGTTTAGTAATAGCTTGGTATTTTAAGCTGGATAGGGGTTTACTAATAGTTTGGTATTTTAAGCTGGATATAACAGGAGACAGGAACAGCCACGATGGGAACTGAATGTGGTGGTGTAATTTCTTCATCATCTGTTTTCAGGTAACAGTGAGGTGCCGCAGACTGCTGTATATAGTTGCTTCCAGTCTGAAGATGGACAACTGTTAGGAATAGAGGCATTGAAAACCTGGAAAGAAGACAAAAACATTAATGAAATTTGTTTTCAAATGTGCCCCCCCAAAAAAATTATACTTGCCTTACATGGCTTGCCAGTTTCCATTCAGCCAAAGTCATCAACCAACACAAACGTGCAGAACACAAGTGTGCATATGACCTGAGAAAAAAAAAAATTATCAGAAATGATAATATTTCAGTCAAACACAGTGGTAACCATTACCCACCTGCATAAAAATTAAATGTTACAGTACAACAATCGGTGTTGGACTCGTAACATGTCTGGCATGTGGATGTGAACATCATGTCCACCAGGGTCAAGTGGAATCATTCCATGTGTATTATGGTTCCCTGAAAAGGAACAACATGATGGACTGCTTATGACACAGAACAAGATTCAATAGAAATTAAATGGCTATGTCTATACAAAAAAAAAAATCACTGGGGCAAACAGTGACTCACCATTGTGGCATGAAGGCACACACAAAGGGCACAATGTATCATTGATGCAGCAGGCATCAACCTCAACACCGGGCAATGGTCTCACTAAAGTTGGGACACTGTGACACATTTCTGGCCTCATTCTTCATCTGGACTTTTCATGACATTAGAGCAGGAGGACAACAGCAGCAGCAGTAGCAGCAACTGGTGTCACCACCAGGCAATGCTTTCACTTAAATTGGGACACTGTGATGCATTTCTGGCCTTATTATTCTTCTGTATTTTTTATGACATTAAAGCAGTGGGACAACAGCAGTAGCAACTGGCATCACCACAAGGCGACACTCTCACTTAAATTGGAACACTGTGATGCATCTCTGGCATTTTTCTTCATCTGGACTTTTCATGACATTTAAACAGTGGGACATTCGCAACATAGGACATTTGGTGGGGTTGGGGCATGGTAGGTGATTTTATGGTATTGTGATTATTGCACTGCTGCTTCCCCCCCAAAAAAGAAAAAATGTCATAATTCCAATCTAAATCACACCTCTCACAAATGTATCACACCATTATGTTTTCCGCCGTAGAAAGGCAGTTTCTAAGAGTTCTTACTTTCCTTTATTTTTCAAAGGCCATAGCAGGGTCTGCAAAATTCTGGACACTGTACGCTCTCAGTACAGGTGACACTAAGGTGATACACTACCCGCTTCAATAGAAGTGTATTGCAGCATGCAGTTCTGTGCTGCAAATGCAAAGTAAATGAAGGCATGCAGCATCCAAAAAGTTAATGACCATGGGAATTTTATAAAATATAATAAAGTAATAGGAAAAAAATATATTTCTTTTGGGGAAACCGTAATAGGGGTGGAACATTAGGGAGAGCTGTGGATTTATACTTATTATGACCATCAAGAAATCCTTGTTAATTTTGTGAACATTTTTTCAGGGGATTATTATTCACATCATGACACTAGTACTGCATGCTAAATGATGTATACTATAAGCTGGTAACATTAAGAAGATAGGAAATTATGGGGGGTGGGTTTTGTCATAGTAGGTGAGGTGGCTTCAGGTGACTTTAAAGTATTTAGATTATAGTTGTTGGTATGTATACTACACAACTTTAACACAGTAAACAGTATCCAAAAATGAATAAAGCCTGACAATGAAGGCATCGGTGCAAGAATGCAGTTACAATTTTGACTAATACTTTTTTATTCTATTTTCCATTGTCACCTAATCTAATAACTTGTGATAAATGATACCCTTCTTTCAACAATTTAAGTATGCAGCACCACATTTTTTCCAGACACGAAAGTAATAAACGGAGGGTTCATTTTAATCAGCCTTGTACCAGGTTTAGATCGGTATCCTCATATGCTTTGGACAACAACTATTTAAATTCTGTTCTGTTGTGACTACAATGAAGTCACATGCAGCAGACAGTGCTACGCGACATAAAGGAACAGTAACTGTTCAAAAACAGCTGGGAATACTGATGCAAACCAGATCACAGAGTAATTTTACAATAAACACTAGTTTTATTATTTCTCATTTAAAAAAATGGAGTAATGCAGAATAAAATACATTGTTGAAAGAAGGGTAGCATACACGTATACATAAGTTTTTAGATAAGGGGCAGTGTAAAATAGAATAAAAAAGTATAGCTCAAAATTGTAACCGCATTCTTGCACCAATGCTTTCATTGTCAGGCTTTATTACTTTTTGGATACTGTTTACTGTGTTAAAGTTTTGCAGTATACATACCCACAACAACTACATTCTACATACCCTAAAGTCACCTGAAGTCACTTCACCTACCATGCCTCCCCCCATAATTTCCTATCTTCTGATTGTTGCCAGCTTATACTATACATCATTCAACAAAGCATGCAGTATTAGTGTCCAGCACACATGTGAGGAATAATCCCCTGTAAAACTGATCGGAAAAGTAACAAGTATTTATGAGTTGTGATTTAATTTAGTTTATTTTTTATATGACAGAGGGTCGACAAAATGGCGGATGCTGCGTGCTTTCATTACAGGTGAAACTGTTGTGCTGCAGCGCAAAATGAAATAAAGTGTCTTTAAAAGGGCATTTTGGTGCCACAATTTCAAATTAAATGAAAGCACATAGTGTATGCAAAGCTGCCAGCCACATGACTTATTGCATAAAATAAAGTAAGGAGTAAGAGCAAAAAACATTTCTACTGTGGAAAGCAGAATGGGGGGGCATTTGGGGGAGGTGGGGAATCAAGAAATACAGGATTAAAAAACATTAACATAAGGAAGAGCACATTAATTTAACATAAATTACATAGGCTGTAATAAAAAAAAATATATTGCATAAGAAAAAAAGTAAAAGCAGTGACAGGTTTTTGGGGGCCTGGGACTGACCACCAGTAATTGCTGTTAACATTCTAATTATCTCCACATTTCATCCCTCAGTGCAGTTGAGCTGCTGCACTACACCCTCAACAAGATTTTTGATCTCCTCAACCTCTGCCCACAGCACAGCAAGGTCAACCTCTGTGGCAGGGTGTTGTGAAGGGTCACACTCGTGGCTGGCAGCTGAGGGAGCTGCCACTTCTGACATCCTGGGCATCTGTCTGTGACGCCATGCAGGCAGACGCTCGACCACTTCAGCTTCAGCTGCAGGAGTGGCTGATACCTCCTGCAGTTTGGATTCCCACTCTGCATGGTAGTGCCCCAAAAGGTGGGTTTGCTGATCACCCATGCCCAGGTGGCCTCCCTTGTGCCCTGAATGTACCAATGCCTCACAAAGTTTACATCTGACTACCATTGGGTCACCAGGGAGGCAGATAAAAAAACTACCAGATGGGAGAGATGCAGAGAGGACCTGGCACAGGCGGTGGGGGGGCACCACATACTACCACTTGCTGTGCTGCTGTTGGCAGAGGGGCAACAACAAGCTACTGCTGCTGTGTTTGCTGCTTTTCTGCTTGCTGCTGCAGTTCCTGCTGCTCATCCACTGCTGCTGCTGCTGCTGCAGGGCTGGCAGTGGCTGAAACACTTGCAGCCGAAAGAGGACCATGATTAAGGTGAAATTTTCACCAAGGGCCGCTGCACAGCCAGGGCCTCCGCTACTCATCACTTTGCCATGTCTCTCCATGATAAGTACAACTTTACAGAAATCAAAACTCAAACAAAAAATACTAGTAGAAATACTAGCAAAAAAAATACACTAAAACTAAATACACAAAATCAATAACCTTTTTTAAATAAACAAAGTTTTAAAATAAACTAAAACCACCTGGAAACCTTTTGCGACACAATACTTGAACTTAAAGGCACAAAAAAAGAGCAGTAGCTGAATGATTTTTGCAAAAAATGCACACTATCCACACACTACACTCAAAGAGAAAGTAAAAGTAATTCTATGATTGCCAGCCTAATTTACTGCCTGCTTTCATCATGTGACCTGCAGACAGTCAGACATGTGATCTGTGGGCTGTTTCTTGACAACTTCACCTTCTCAAACTGCAATGCAAAGTGAATGTGAAGTGCACAATGTGAAGTCTATTAAAGGCAAATTTTGACTTTCTAATGGACATTTCATGTAGTGCTATGCGAATTCTTAGTTACACACTTTGGGAAAACTTCGCAGGCAAATGTAAACTTTGCAGCATCTCTATTGGCTACATTAAAGTGCGCTGAACTAATAACATTGTTGCATATCACTTCTGCTGGCAACTTGTCTGCAGGATACGGCTGAGAAAAATGATGATTAACTTCCAATGCTTTAAAGGATATTTATTTCATGGATTTTATTATCATTCTGCATTATGGCCACCAGACATATTTACTGCACCATACTTTGTGAAATTTGATGTGATTAAATTCCCATTGCTGTTTTGTGGTTGATGTTGGAATTGTGGGAGGCAATGTTGATGGATCCTGTCTGAGTTTTAAAAACATTTATAGCAACTGAGGTACCAACTTTTCTGACTACCTGTCTATATCCATTTACTGTAAAAAAACACGTATGTTTGCTGTTCAATTAACTCCCCATCCCACTCCACTAACTGCCTAGATTACTTTGTGTATAACTGAATTTTCATTACTGAGTTACACACTGACTCCATCTGACAAGTTAGACGTCAAACATTCAGACCCTTCAGTCAGTGGGGATCGGTGGTTGAAGGAGTAGACCAGATTTCAGGGTTGCAAAATAGAGAACAGCACACTTCAATAAAGAAATAAATAAACTGAACTGTAACTGTGTTTAGCAAACAGCTCAAACCCAGCATAAATCTTTTTTTAAACTATCTAAACAGCCCTGTAGTACTGGAACTGATTACAAGGCAGAGACTGTAAACTGAAAATGTTAACAAAAGTTTAAGAGCCAGATATTCAAAACTTTGCAATGGGCACAAACTGTTTGCACTTGGTTTGTGCGCGGTTTGCTTGGGTCCACTATATTCAAAAGACCAAATAGAGTGGGCAAACTGCATTAGCGCCGGGCAAAAGTATAATATATGCAAGAGGTAAAAAGAGGGGGTGTGAACATGAATACAGGCACAATGCAATATTCAGTGCATTAGCGCTGCACAAAGTGTTGTTGCGCCACTTAGTGCAACACTTTGTGTAGTGCAAATTACCACCCAGGAAAAGGTAGTCTTAACTCCGGGCAAACCAAGGTTGGGGGGTGTGGACACAGCAGCAACAGGGAATAAGGCTGTCTGCAGTCTATGAGGAGGCAGTGTGGGTGGACTGCCTCCCTAGGCCACTCCATATGCAAAGACACCCAAACTGTGAAATACAATGCCGTTATATTGCTTAGAAGCCAACCAGCCATTCAGTGATAGAACTATGCTGAAATACACCTGCAGCACTAATGGTTTGCAATGTGACAATATGTTGTACAGTGTGAATTGTACGTTGTGTTAACGGTCTGTGTTTAGCGTACTCTACATCATCCCAGTCATACATGTTGTGGCTCTGGGAGGTGTCTGGTACTGTGCATCTGCCCAGTGTACTTACCTGGACAACAAGGTGATAAATAGGGGATACATGATGGGCACGAGTGTGATATGGAAAATATTTTCACTCCTTTAGAGTGACCTCTGGATATTCACGAATAGTGATGCCACTCATGAGTATCCAGAGGTCACTGTGCAGAAGTGAAAATATTTTATATATCACACAAGTGCATATCATGTATCCAATTTATACAATAGGTGCTCCTATTGTTGCAAAAGTTACCATTTGCATGGGTTTGTGCAGTTTGCATGGGTTTACACAGTGTGATAAATGTGATTTCTTACATTTATCACACTCCAGTGAAAGTAACAGAATTTATCACACTCATCCAGTGAAAATAACAGAATTTATCACACCCATTTATCATGCACCCCATTGCATAACTAAACATAGACAGGCACCAGACAGGGTATAAACATGCTGCACATGGATGGCACCTCCTATGTTGCCATCATCTGCCACTGGTCCCAACCATGCCAGACATTAATTGGTGACCCAGTGCCCAGTGGACACCATAGCTGTGTGTCCATACAGCACACACCTGCAGACTACCCTTCAGTGGACATCAACAGAATCCAGCACAAAAATGCAGCACTCGGACATGGAGGGTATAGAAGGGAAAGTATACAGGTGGCCAGGCTGCACCACATACTGGGTGCTGCCACAAGGCTGGGACAATCCACACAGTGCAAATGATCCAGTGTAGGAAATACCCCAACACCAGTGTGCCTGTCTGATGGTATGTGCCCCCCAGCCATATACAGCACATCTGTACAGACACCACAGCACACACAGCCAGCCATGTATATGTCACTGTGAGTATCCCATGCCAGTGGTGCAGTTTCTGTGGGTTGCCCAACAGCATAACAGTAATGTTCAGTGTCAGTACACACCTGCAAGATATGTTTGTCACCATGTAAAGTGCAGCAGTCATTGATGCCCTACACACCATAGGCATTGCGGTGTCCCTGACACTACTGGCCTCCTTATTACTCTAGTGTCTGCTTTGCACTGTAGCAGGAACTATAGTTTGACTGTTGCATGCAGCATCACCACCTGTGCCTGTGCTGTGTAGTCCTCTGGGACACAATATTCTATGTGGTTCTATACAAATGTAGCCTGCAGCTACCACCATGCACTTCCAGATTGGCCTACAGGTGGAGCTGTGGGCAAACCTAGCCAGCCCCTGTACTTCCAGACAGACCTACAGGTGGAGCTGTGGGACCCTGCAATAGGACTGGGCAACAGTTAGCTTTTGGCAGAGAGCAGCAAGAGGTGGAAGGCAGCTGCTAGAACTCTTCTACTGGGACTAAAGAACTAGAACTCTGCTACTGGAACCTCCAATTAGGGTAAAAAAACAAGAGTTGGTGTGCTTGTCTGAGTTGGGGAAGAGAACTATTATCTGTGCTGTTAACTAGGTGAAGAGAAGAGCTGTAAATTGGGGATGTGGCTTAGGCAACAGAAAGCCATGTGTCTGTATTTAAAACTTCCCTAGTTAGCTTTTGGCAGAGAGCAGCAAGCGGAAGGAGGCAGCTGCTTGAACTCTTCTACTGGGACTATATAGCCCTCTGTCCCTCCCCTCCACCCCCCATCCTTAGCCAGTCCCACTTTTATAGGCACTGGATTTGATGGACAACAGGAACTTCCTGTTTGTGAAAAGGAAGGGAGTGATCACAGAGGCACAAAAGACTCACCATCCTACAAGGAAAAAGAATAGCTCTCCCTCGCTTCCGAGCTGCTGGAGGTCAGTCTCTGAGCAAGTAAGAAGGAGACTACTGAGGAATACAGGAACTTCTTGTCCCAGAACAGGAACAGCAGGAGCTGTAAAGGCACAGAGAAAATAGGAAAGTAGGGAGAAAAAACATAACAAAAAAAAGTAACCAGAGAGAGGAAAAAGTAAGCATACAAAACAACAGTCGAGGGGCCACAAATAAGACATGATGGGAGTGGTGCAGTGCAGTGGCTGTGGAGTGGCAGTCTTCCAGGAGACATTCTGGAGGATGTGGTGTTGTCCCATCTTCAGGCACTTCTCTAGGCTGGGGGAGGAGGTTGCTCATCTCCAAGCTGAGTTTATCAGGATTCGGGGGGGACCTCCTCTCCCACCCAGGGACCACTAAGGCGACACCACTGCCTCAGAGGTTGCCAAGAAAGAGGAGAAGATGGACCACAGTGGGCTCAGGGAGGGTGAGGGTGGAGGAACAGAGGCACATCCATCCGGGAGGGGTGCTGCGGAGCAGCAAACCGGCAACACACACTTAAGAGCAGCTCTATACTTTTATTAACCTAATTTGTTAAAAATCAAAATTTGCTGTGGGAAAAAGTGAATTTCAAGTGCAGCAGTGAACAGATCGAGTTGCCCAGTGTCATGGGATATCAGATGGTCATGGGTCGCAATCAAAAAGCTTCTGATAGTGGATCTAAACATGCGGCGGCAACAGATGTACAGGCTGTGAATCCCCCAACGACTATCACCAGTGGAGAGCCCCGTGGAGAGCTCTACAGGCTTCTATGCAAGCGATCGACTCTAAAATAGAGTCGATCATTCAAAGGTTTGATGAGCAGGATGTAAAACTTGAGGTGGTCACCCAAACGGCAACTACTGCAGAGAAAATGGCAGTTCAAGCACTATCAGCAACAACTAAGCTTGTGCAAGAGAATGCTCAACTGTGCTATAGATTAGAAGCGCTGGAGAACTCAAATAGGGCAGCACACATACATGTAATTGGTCTCCCAGAGGGAAGTGAAGAGGAAGATCTTATTACCTTTCTTCAGTCGTGGCTACCTGCAGCACTTCAACTTCCTCAGGAAACCCTGGAGGGACAGTTCATTAAGGCATTTCAGATTACACCTAGAGTTGTGGGGCCACATGGAGAGGCTCCAAGAGTGGTTTTGCTGGTGACCACAAGTTCTATTATCAGGGATTGCCTTTTGCAAGCAGCAAGATCTTCAGGAGGGCTTGCTTTTAATGGATCCACCGTCCATTTGTTCCCAGACCTCTCCTTTGTGACACGCACCAGACAGAAGAAGTTCGATGCAGTGAGAGCTCGACTTCGCTGGTTAGGAGTATCACACTCTCTCCTGATGCTAGCCTGACTTAGCATCCACTATGGGGTAAGACTTTCCAGTACACTGACCATCTGGAAGCAGGTAAAAAAGTGAAATTAATTGCCCGGGAGTTCCAGTCGTTGGAGGGTGGCAATATAAGCGATTTGGACTCTGACCAGGAAACTTGACTGTTTACTGTAAATCTTTTTGAGATTGCCCATAATTGTATACTGTTTTTCTTGTTCTATCCTATGGAGAATGTATCATTCAGTTTTTCCTAAAGCTTAAGAAAAATTTCAATGAAGTATGGAGTACTGCATCTTTAGTGCTATATATTTTAGGAGTACCTAGTATTTTTAAGGAATGGGGGACATATCAGCACTGGATGTTGAATTACAACCTCTGGACTTTGAACATTATGGACTTGACCCAAAAGAGCCTTGGTCCGCTGTAGTTTATTTAGTTATATTATTTTGATAAAATGTTTTATTTAAGGTCCCCCCCCCTTGTCCTGAATCCAAACTGTCTAGGCTCTGTTTATACTATTTTACATTGGATGCATCTGTTAAAGCAGGCTTGACACCTGACAGATGATTGTACAATATACTAATGTTTATTGTAAAAGCAATAAAAGAAAGTTTTTAAAAAAAAAGAGGCACATCCGTCCAGTTGTACTGCTCCATAATTCGCACACTGTTCTGGTAGAGTGTGGTTCACAGTATAGACCAAGGAGGATGCTGGGAACCTCCACAAAGAAGAGCCACAGGAGGGTGGCACAGTACCCCACAGGGGAAGGGAACAGCTCGTGGTGGGAGACTCAAATGTAAGGGGGTAGAACTGAGGGGGAGGGGAGAGGGAATAAGGTGCCTGTCCGGCACCATGGTTTGGAGGGACAAGGAGCGAATCCTCAGCAGCCACACGGGGGAAGGAGCTGGACATCATTGTCCACCTAGGAACAAATGACCTGGCTGGGAATGGGATCAGATCATTGCAGGAGGAGTTTGTGGAGTTGAGGAGGGGCCTTAGACAAGTAGTAGTAGTAGTAATATATTTTATTCAGGACAATGCCATAAAATGGATAAAATACTATTGAGTGAACTCATTTTCAGGGTGATCCAATTACACATTCATACAGTTGCCTTACATACATTCACATAATACACAAGTACAAAAAAAAAATTACATATAATCAATGAATATAATATATACATTGAGTCAGTAAGCCCATCAAACCATAAGACTATATTTAGGAATTCCTAGACGTTGCTACCAGACAACATAATGCAGGAATTTGACTTTGGTTGTTAAACCATGACTTAATGGGTTTCTTTTTGTTTGTTGTGAAAGGATCTCTTAGTTCAATAGGAAGGTGATTCCATACTGTCACACCCCTATACTTAACTGAATGTCTCCCTATGTCTAATCTTACTTTAGGTATATTGAATTCTAGACCAGCAGCAGACCTCAGATTTGGTGGTATTGACCTGAGTGAAAAAAGGTCAGTAACATATTGGGGGACAGTCCCTTTTAATACCTTTACCATGAATAGTGAAATATGTAAGTCCCTCCTTTCACTCAGTCTTAACCAGTTTACTTTTGATACATCAAGCAATGGTGCATTCTGGGATGTACATCCAAAACATAATGAGCCAACCTATTATAGACCATGTCGATAGAATTCAATAAGGTTTTAGTAGCCCCAACATATAAAAATTCCCCGTAATCTGTAATTGGAATAACGGTACTATTGATCAATTTAAGTCTAGAGTCAGTATCCAAATAACTTTTCACCCTATACATTGCTCCAGATTTTTTTCGAATGCTCCCCACTAATGATAGAATGTGTATGTCCCACTTTAGTTGGCTGTCTAACAACATTCCTAAATATTTGTAACATGTTTATCTTTTAAATCCTCACCAACTTTAGTTTTAATCTTTAAGTCATAATTCTTATAGTTCCTAGACCTACTAAACAGGATTGTTTGTGTTTTTTTTACATTTAATTTCATAGACTGCAATTCAAAAACGTTTTGTAAATGTGTAAAAGCTACCAGTAGCCTTTCCCATACCAAATCAGACTTCCTGCTAGTGTAAATCACCGTATCGTCAGTGTAAAGATGAAAATCAACATTCATTCTGCAAAATTTAAGTTCATTAACATATACAGTATATTGAAAAGCAAAGGCCCCAGTATTGACCCCTGAGCCACTCCAGATCAAATGTATCTAAGAGAAGAATCTGATGAGCCCAGAGATACATACTGTTGCCTGTCCAGGATGTAGGAGGTGAACCATTCCACAACCTTAGGAGAAATGTTCAGTTCCCCCAGCCTAGTCAAAAGGGTAACATGATTAAGTGTGTTGAATGCTTTCGACAGGTCTATAAAAATAGCACCTGCCAAAAGCCCACGATCCAATCCATCATGTATGTCCCCTACAACCTTACCTAAAGCAGTCTGAGTACTATGATGAATTCTAAACCCAGAGTGCCTACAATTTAGTTTTTTTCCCAGATTCAAAAAAAATAGGCAAACTGGTGAGATACCAAATGCTCAAAAATTTTTGAGATCTGGGACAAAAGTGAAATTGGTCTATAATTTCCAATATCCGTTTTAACACTTGATTTATGTATAGGAATTACTGAAGCGAGAGGTTAAAAATGTATGATAACGGATATGTAAAAACTGGAGCTGCATACCAAAGTAATTTTGATGGTATTCCATCAAAACCAATGGATTTTTTTGTATCCAATTTCAGAAGTTCAAATTGTACATCCTCAACCGATGGATTTGTAAATGTGATTTTTGGGTCCCCTTGTAAGAACTCTGTATGTTCTTTAGAGAAAAGCTGTTTTTGTAAGAATGACTATGTTTCAAAATTTTCATTCCCCAGAGTTCCAGGTTCAAGGAAGAAATCATTGAACGCTTCAGCCGCCTCAGGACTGGGTGACATATATTGATTATTAAGCAAAAAATTACCTTCATATTTAGTTTTATGGGTACCCATTAACCTCAATATAATGCTCCAAGAAACTCCCTTATTAGCTTTATTATTCATAGATAATTTTTTTAAATATTCTTGTTCAGTTTCTCTAACCGCCTTACTATATATGTTATGTGATTGTCTATAGGCCAACCAATTAGATTCAATGGGGACGCACTTTGCTTTATGCCAACATTTGTCTCTTTGGTGTTTTGATTTATGCAGGTTTGAATTGTACCACTTCAGATGAACAGCTTTTACTTTTCTCCTTAAAATAGGCACGTGGCGATTACATACCTGCATAAATTCTTGCAAAAAATAACTCCAAGCATCAGACACACTAGGAATGTGATGCAATCTATTCCAATCAATACCCTCTACATCTAACATGAAATTAACATAATTACATTTTCTAAAATTTCTCAAAAGTAAATAACCTGGGGTTTGGCCGGACACCCTCACATTTTTTCAAATAGCAAAAACAATTTGATGATCCGAAAAAGTGTCTGGCAAAACCCCACTAGTTTAATAAAGGCATTGACTGTTTGTAAAAAAAAGATCTAAATGGAAGATTTTAAGAAATCTCTATTATTCAATCGTGTAGGACCCTGAATTAGTTGGTTCAGGCCCATACCAATTCGAAGATCTAACAAACTATGCAATCCCTTAATTTCTGTCCAATTTACATTAAAATCTCCAAGGAGGAGGATTTCATGTGAACTTTTATATTTTTGCAGAAAAATCTGAAGAGAGTCAAAACATCTGAATTAGTTTTAGGGGATTTATAAATACCACCAAGAAGGATAGATTTACAAAAAGGGATTTTTAACTTCAGAATCAAAGTTTCTAAACCTATCTGAATAGTATGTGTCTGAAGCCTAATAGACTTTAAGTTTGATTCAATATACATCAGGATCCCACCACCTTTACTCTTTTTTCTATAATTCCCATTGTAAAACAAGAAAGAGAAGCCAATGGTACACACAACAAATAATTAACAAATGGAATATGCTTCCAGGATCAATTATTGAAAGTAATACTATGGATACATTTAAATGCCAGCTAGGCCAACATATGAGCAATACAAAATCTGAATACTTATAAAAAGAATTCCACCTTCGGGAGGCAAGCTCACATAAAGGTAATACCTCCTGAGCTTGTAACACACTATGATACTGTGATACTATGATATGATTCCTATACATTTGATAATTATCCAATTTAATTTGGGAATCATCAATCCTGCCATGCAATCAAGTTTCCGTTATTACTATGACCTTTGGCTGGTGCATGGTAACCCAATCCCTAACTGAATCAAACTTTTTCCAGACACTTTGAGAGTTAAAGTGCACTATCCCAAAATCACCCTCTGAAAATAAATCACTGTTGGTAGGTGCTAAAGCATCTACATTTGTCAAAGCAACATCACCTGGACCCAGCTTAGGATGTATAGTTCCGCATGTTACCAGAAAAAGAATACATAGGCATCTAACAACCTTCAGTGTATAATATCTCATTTTCTTTGGTCTTCCTAGGGACCCAAAGAAATTAGAAAACTTTGCAGACAACATATAATTGTGAAAACACCCCTTAATTAACACAGCATACTTAACCATATCTCTGCACATAATTCCTGTTAATAAATTGGGATTAGGAAATGGGTTTACATAGTAACACCAAGTATCATTAACAGTTGATGTCCCTTTATAATGAGAATAAGAAACTGAGCATTTTGCAGACCAAGGTTGAAACCTCGAAATACCACTCTGTAAACATAAAAACAAACAAAAACAAAACAATAAAAACCTTAAACTACCCATTTCTAAGCTAACAGTAAATTACTTTAGTTTAACTGAGTTCCTAACTGAAGGTACCTATTAAAAAGGTGAATGCCCTTAAAAGGACTTAAACCCAGGCACAATGCCTTATTTCTCTGAATAAAACCAATACAATTGAACTACAAACCCAGAGAACCTCACTTAATAACCTAAACAGACTTTTCTTTTGTTTAAGCACCACTCACACACTCACACGTAGTGAGCGACGCGTACCTTTATAGCAATGTTCCCCACCCCTTCAAAGCTCTAGTTGACTGCTGATGTAAATACAGACCATTCATGAGGAATGTTAAAAAGCACCAGGTAGCATGCATGGTGACCTTCTTGGAGGTGCTGCCTGTCTATGGCATGGGTGAGGCTAGGGTGCTCCACACCATGGGATTCAATCAATGGTTGAAAACTGGTGCAGAGCTCAGGATTTGGCTTCATTGGGGAGTGGGGGTCCACCTGGAGGGAGACAGGCCTATACTGGCATGATGGTCTGCATCTGTCCAGGAGGGGAACCAGCCAAGCATTTGAACTAGCCAAGGGGGGAGGCACTGAAAAGGATCAGGGAAATCCCAGCCCTCCCCTGCCAAAAAAACCCAGGGTAGTTAGTGAGGTAAACATCAAGATAGAGAAGTCGATCAGGAGAAGGGCAGGGCTAAATGGATATACAGGCAAAGGCAGTAGGGACAGGAATGGGGCTAAAAGCAGTAAGACCATCAAAAAATGGAGGGCAATGAGTACCAATGCCCATAGTCTGGGTAACAAGCTCCCTGAACTAGTGGCCTTGATGGAAGAGGGATGCCTGTATATTGTGCCAATCACAGAAACATGGTGCACAGAGAACCATGACTGGGATGTCAACATACCAGGTTACACAGTCTATAGGAGATCCAGGGAGGGTAGAAGAGGAGGAAGAGTAGCTCTCCACATTAGGGAAGGGATCAAAGAGATAGAACTAAAGGGTAAAGAAGGAGGAGAGGAAGCACTGTTGGTCACCCTGGGGACAGGAAATAGCACCACAATCTGCACGGGTGTTGTATACAGACCCCCCATCTCAGGGGGAGGAAATGGGCAAAGAAATGATAGAAGGCATCCTTAGGATGGCAGAAAAAGGGGTGATATTGTTGATGGTGGACCTGAATATGCCAGATGTTAACTGGAGCACCTTTGCTGCAGCCACATCCAAGAGCAGGGTCATTCTTGATACCCTGCAGGGGGCATGCCTCAGACAGTTAATGTTGGAACTCACTTGGGAGAGAGCAATCATAGACCTGGTAATCTCAAACAGGGATGGAAATAGGATCTCAAATTTAGAAGTGGGTAGCCATCTGGGAACAAGTGACCACCAAACAGTGTGGTTCACGATACACCCAGCAGTAGAGTCAAGCCATGCAAAAGTGAGGGTACTGGACTTTAGGGGGGGTGACTTTGTCAAAATGGGAGAGTGCCTCAGAAAAGCACTAGCAAATGGGCAAGAAGGAGGAGTGGAAGAACAATGAGGAAACATCAGAACTGCTATCACAGAGGCAACAAGCCTTTGTGTGAAGCAAATAAACAAATCAAAATGGAGGAAAAATCACTATGGTTCTCAAAAGAGGTGGTGTGGAAGGTTAGGGAGAAAAAGATAGCATTCAGGAAGTATAAGGAAGCACAGAATTAGCAGGAGAGAACTGTACCAGTTAAAGCAGAAGGAAGCAGGGAAGGCGGTCAGAATAGCAAAGGTTCAAACTGAGGAAAAGCTAGCCAGCTCAGTTAAGAAGCAGGATCAGACCTTTTATAGGTACATCAGGGAGTGAAGAAAGACCAAGGAAGAAATAGTGTGGCTTAATAAAGGGGAGGGTGGGTAGGCAGAGGGTGACAGTGAAAAAGCAGGGATATCGAACAAATACTTCTGCTTAGTATTCACAAAAGAAGAGGTGGGGAAAATACCTAATCCAATCAATAGAAGCACTCTGGATAGGGGGGTTGGTACCAGTCCATTCACAGAAGAAAGGATTCTGAAAGTACTTCTAAAACTAAAGGTGGACAAAGCAATGGGCCCTGATGGGATTTACCCCAGAATTCTAAAAGAGCTAAAGGGAGAATTAGTGACACCACTGACTACCCTTTTTAACAAATCATGGTAGGACGGTGTGGTACCTAAGAACTGGAGGAGGGTAGATGTGATTCCCTTTCACAAAAGTGGGAGCAAAGCAGAGTCAGAAAACTACAGACCTGTTAGTTGGATCTCAGTGGTAGGGAAAATGATGGAATCACTTCTGAAAGAAAGAATTGTTGAGTACCTAGAGGCCAGCGGGGCACAGGACCCAAGGCAGCATGGATTCACAGTGGAAATGTCATGTCAGATGAATCTAATAGATTTCTTTGACTGAGTGACCAAAGTAGTAGACCAGGAACGGGCTGTGGACATGGCCTACCTAGACTTTAGCAAGACATTTGACACAATCCCACATGAAAGATTAATAAACAAATTAGCCAGCCTGGGAGTGAGTCCCAGGGTGGTAGCCTGGGTAAAAATCTTTGCTGGACAACAGTACACAGAGGGTAATAGTAAACAGAGTCCACTATGAAGAAAGGGGAGTTACTAGCAGGGTACTGCAAGGTTCAGTACTGGGTCCAGTCCTTTTTAATGTCTTAATAAGTGACATTGTGGAGGGACTGGAAGGAAAAGTATGCCTCTTTGCAGACGACACAAAGATCTGCAACAGGGTTAATACACAAGGGGGGGGTAGAAAGGATGAGAAGGGTCTTGGCAAGGTTGGAGGAATGGTTAAAATTATGGCAGCTTAGATTCAATGCAAAGAAGTGCAAAGTAATGCACCTGGGAAACACAAATCCAGGGGAAGAGTACACAATGGGGGGAGGTACTAACAGCAATAAAAATGGAAAGGAACCTGGGGTAGTCATATCAAATGACCTAAAGGTAATCAAGCAATGTGAGAAGGCAGTAAGGAAGGCTGGGGGATACTGGGATGTATAGGAAGAGCCAGTAGAAAACAAGAAGTTGTTATCCCTCTGTACAGACAGTTGGTGAGACCCCATCAGGAGTACTGCATGCAGTTCTGGAGACCCCTTTTCCCTAAGGACATAGACAGGATGGAGGCAGTTCAGAGTAGGGTGACTAAAATGGTGCAGGGTCTGTACCAGTAGTCATATGAAGAGTGACTAAAGGAGCTTAATACGTATACCCTCAAGGAAAGGAGGGAGAGAGAGGGGACATGATAGAAACTTTCAAGTACCTCAAGAGAATCAAGAGAGTCCAGGAGGGTAGCATCTTTCAGAAAAAGAGATGTGCAAGAACAAGGGAGTACAATTTGAAGATGGGGGCAGGGGGCGGCTCAAGGGCAAGATAAGGAAGTATTTTTTCATGGAGAGGGTGGTGGATACATGGAATGGCCTTCCTGAGGAGGTTGTGGGGTCAAAAACAGTGGGGGAATTCAAGAATGCATGAGACAAACATAAGGCGATTCTGGTGGTGGGTAGGAAGAAGTAGGCTGCTGGTTAACTAGGATCTGCAGCTTTTTTTTTTTTTATTTAGTTGTTTAACCAGGTATAGCACACTAAGCTGAAAGCTTTTTTATAGGAGTGACCTGGGAGCACAAGGAGGTTAAGTGACTTGCTCAGGGTCACACAGTATGCAAGTGGAAGCTGTGGGATTCAAACCCAGGTCTGGTTTGCTGGATGTCACCAAATTTGCAGTTCAGAGCCTTAGACCACTGCGCTATACTGCCTCCTCCTCTGCTTATTCAATAGGTAGTGAAATGGGCAGACTTGGTGGGCCAAGTGGTCCTTAAGTGCCATCAAAGTCTATGTTTCTATGTTTCTTGTTTAACTGCATGCAAATCAGGCCATAATGAGATGCTAATCCAGATGTTTGCCCATGGAGTGCCTAAGAAGGCTCATTTGCATGTCACTTTTGAATATAGCAAATTTTGGCCCTGGGCAAATGTGATAGCGCCGGGCAAACATCTTAGCTCCACGCAAAACCTGTGCAAAAGTGTCTATGCTGCGCAAACATTTTGGAAACATGGTACATTTCTGCAGAATTTGATATGCGCTGGTGCTTGCAGCTTTAATGAATCCACTCCTTTGCTAGCACACACATTGGCCACATAGTTCACCTTTACCTTCCGTCATGTCACTGTGCACTGAGCTGCTATTGTGGTTTGCACTTCCTGGTTGCTATATTCAGAGCTGTCTTATTTCCCGAGCTATTTTTGCACTGCACTCATAGCCCAGTTTGCCCGGCTTCCTTAGCATGCTATATTTAGCAGGTTTAGCACTGGAGCTATTCATTTTGAAAATAGTGTGCTATTGGTTCTGGGCTAATGTAGCATGCTTGGCAGTGTTAATTTAGCTCTGGGGCAAAGTTTTGAATATTTGTCCCCAAATGCCTTAAACCTAATGTTTTGTTTGTCTTTCTGCTTCCTTCCCAGGGGATATTTTTTATTTAAGATTTCCCTGCCCCTGAAGGGTCATCAGTATAGAGCAATGCAATTGCGTGCTGAGACTGATGACTAACTATAGCTGCACTGTGTGTTTGTAGGGGAGGTATTAGGCAGAGGTTTACATCAACACTACTCTGTGCTAACAAAAGCTACCTCTGATTACCAGATAGACATTAAAAGAGCATGTCAACAATGCAATAAAAATGAAAAGTATGTGGCACTAAAGTCCCTGAAGTGTTAAACAGTAAGGCAGCCACACTGAACAGTTTTGTTTCTCTTAAATCCTTCAAGATTGAGCCTGTTCGTGCTTCTGTAGTATCCTGTACCAATATATTGCTTGATGTGTTCTCCAGTCTGTCAGCACTGAGCCATAACACAAATATTTTTATTCTGCAGGCAGTGCATTGTTTATTCAGTGGCAAACAGATTCTCCCAATAACAGCACAGTCTAGCACAATTTAAATAAAATAAATAAATTAATATATTTGTAATGTTAGGCATGAGTTTGAATTGTTATCTTTATAATCAAAAAGCAAAAATAAAATCAAATAATATGTGCTTGATCAAGGGTCATTAAAACTGGACATTACATGTTACTACTAACTGCATACAAGACCAATTATGATGATCCCTTTGATACTCACAAATAGAAGGTTAATTTCTATATCTAAAAATCATTCAGATATTCAGGGTATTTTGCAAGTAGTAAATTAATGAACTAAATGTTTAATGACAAGATCAACAGTACTACTGGAAAGACAACATGTGCTTTCAGTTGCCATGTTAATTTGGAACTATAACAATTTAAATCTTAATACACATATGTAGGAAATAATAATGAGCTCCAAGCCAGATGACATTATGAAACACATACAAATACATGTTTTTATATTTCTTCCTGCAATAAAGTTTATAAATGCAACATATGTCTGAGTCATGTGAATAAAGCACTACTGTTTTGCACATCATAAAATATCTGCTTACTGTTTCAAATTTCAGTCACACTGTGAAGTTTCCTTCCCCTGTCTCTCTTGAACCATGATGCCTCAGGAACTGAGGACAGCTTTACATTGTCTGTTATTGTTCTCTTTAAGGGTTGCTGTGGATCTGAAAATACATCTTACAGGCACAAAGTTGCAAAACTTTAAAAATAATAGGTGTCATCTGTAGAAATGCTATATCCCTTCTGCTGCTACTGTCACCTGTTTTTAGTATATAGTCTCATAACGTAAAATCAGCTGATCAGAGTGGAGTCTAGTTTTCAGTGAGCTGTGATTGATTTGCTGCTGTCCTGGTGGAAGCAAGCAGGCTTGCCTCATTGCTGTGGGGGGTGGGGGGGGAGCCTAAGACGCATCAGCTAATTACAGTAAATAAAAAAGGAACAGAAACCACTCAGCATTATGCATGACTCTGTTTGCACACCAAATGAAAATAAAGTAAATCAATTACCGTCTGTTGAGTGATTTGTTGCTTCAAGTTATATGCTGATAGGAGAAGGCGATACTTTTGCGCTTGTATTTCTCAGGCCTTGCTTTCTGCAGCGCCCCCCAGCTCACAAATAAGGGCAGTGCTGGTTGCTGTCTCCGGTCCATTCACTGCTCTCTACAGCGCCCACCCCACCCACAGCTAGAAAACAGATAAAGAAAAAAATTATATTAACTTAACACTGGTAGTGGTGGGATACCAATCATGACCATACCATTCATAAAAACAACTAACTTCCTACTCAAACAGGAACTCTGGTGCTATGTAAATATGATTAAATCCATATCATATAAAATGTTTCTATACGAAGTTATTAAATAAGAATTCAATTTTATCTATAGCTACCAAAGCTGATCTATTGTGCAGGAGAAGCAGAGCACAGATCTTGATTGTGTTTCTTTTGCATTAGTGTTCTAAAACATTGCTACTCTACAATCACTATAGGATGATTACATATTAAGAGAGAGTACTTCTACAATACCATATTTGAATGTAAGTGCAAGCATGACAAAAACAGATATATTGTTCAACATGGAAAAATGAAATGGTCATTATAATAATTGAAACCTAGGATCTCAGTTGAAAATGTCCAGACTCAATCAATTTAATGGGCTTTTACTGCCATTTTGGCTGTGATCTGTGATCATTTGTTACTTTAGGTATTAACCACCAACAGTCTGAACTTTCCTAAGTAAATATCTTAGTGGAGATTGTGGTCATATTGGTCCATGGCAAATTGGATTCACTGGATATTTTGACACCTTTTATTGGACCAACATATGTCTTTCTTGAACAAAGTTGGTACAGTACATAAGCTGTCTTACTATATCATCTTTGTACAGGTAATATTTTGTTCCAGTAAAAGATGTGAAACTATCCAGCAACTCCAGGTAAATATCCAAAATCAGTTATGAGTAAAAGAGTGTTAGTCACTTTGTGCAGAGGGAGACTGAAATGGATCAGGCCAGTAACATCGTGTCCCAAACAGTGCGGCACAATATAAAGGCGGAAAATCATCACAGCTGACAATGTCGGCATGCACATATCACCACCCAGCATATCGCAAGCAGGCAGTATGAGGTACTGCCCCTGGTTACTGGTGTGTCCCCCATCCCAGCTGCCATGTCCAACCCACAGCAATTGACTATCCTGTAGTACACCGTAGTGCCCCCCCATCGCTGATCGCCGAGCAGACATCCCCCTGCACCAATCCGTCACAGTAGGTGGTAACAAGTGACAACTGCCTGATGTCTAGTAGACCCCCAACCACCTCAGGTAGTCCCCCACCACCTCACTCCCATCCCTACCACAACCACTAGTGGGCGACCAGCACAGCCCTCCACTCTCCACCACAGCTGTCTGCCTGACTGAACTGCGATGAATGAGTACCTACCCTGCACCAGAAAAGGTAAGCCCTAGAGAAGGTGGGTGATGGGGCTGGGAAGACTGGCCCAGATGGGAGGCAGTCAGGGTGCTGAAAGAGATAATCAGCTTTATAGAAAAAAGTATCATTTAGTATGCATTCCCAATGCATGTAAAATGTATCCTTCTCCCCCTCCCCCTCTCTCTTTAGAGATATATATATATATATTTATACAATGAGGTGAGACATATTACAGTGAGATAAAACAAGTTATTTTCACTGCAGTGAAATAAATCCTGATGACATCAGCAGAGTTAAAATAAATGACGTTTATTACACCCCCAAACCCGGACTAAACCTGCGAAACACCTTGCAAAGTCGCACAACTGCACAAAGCCGCGCAAATTGTATATTTTGCAACAATGAGGCCACCATTGTATAAGTAGGATACATGAGGTGCACACGTGTGATATGGGAAATATGTTCAGTCCTGTACAGTGACCTCTGAAACCTCACTCGTGGCTTCGCCACTCGTGAGTATTCAGAGGTCACTCTAGAGGAGTGAAAATATTTTTCATATCACACTATCTCATCATGTATCCCATATATATATATATATATATATATATATATATATATATATATATAGATATATAAATAGGGGATACATGATGGGCAGGAGTGGGACATGGAAAATATTCTCACTCCTGCAGAGTGGCTGTGTATTCTCGCGGTGCTGAAGGCACACATGAAAATACACAGCTCACTGCAGGAGTGAGAATATTTCCATATCCCATGATCTGCCCATCATGTGTGCAATTTATACCACAGGGGTGAGAGCTATAGGAACAATTTTTTCTAATTCTGTGTGTTTCCTGCTCATTCTGTGTGTGCTGTGTGTGTGTGTGTGTTCTGAATGGACTGGGAGTGAGAAACACAGCTGACAGTGTTTTGCAAAGCTAATTGAGTGAGTCAGAGGCTCACTGAGAAAGACAAATTGCTACAGGTAGCACTGAGAAACAGAAACTGCTTTGTAAAAGAGTTTCATTTAGAATTCAGTTTATTTTGAAGCTGAGATCAGCACAGTAATGGGCTAGGAAAGTTAAAAACACAATGGGACACAGGTGAGAGTCTTTTGCAAAGCCAGTTGAGTAAGTTGCAGCTTCAGTGGGAAAAAGATAAGAGAAAGATTAAGGAGGCAGTATAGTGCAGTGGTTTAAGGCTCTGAGCAGGAGACCTGGGTTTGAATTCCACAGCCCTACTTGCATGCTGTGTGATCCTGAGCAAATCACTTAACTTTCTTGTGCTCCCAGGTTGCACCTGTAAACAAGCTTTCAGCTTAGTGTGTATCTCTCCCCTGCTAAAAAATAAAAGATAAACTGTTTTCTGAAGCAACTTCCTTTAGAGTGCAAGCTGCAGTGCAGTTATCCTCACTCTGGTGACATCAGCAGAGTATGGATAAATGTCAATATCCTCACTCTGCTGATGTCATCAGGATTTATCCTCACTGCAGTGGAAATAACACAGTATTTCCTTCTGAGAAAGCTCTCACCACCGTGGTATATATGTATATATATATATATATATATATATATAGTGGATTATGCACATTCTGGATGTACATACAAAAATGGAAGGTGCCAATCATAACGCTGTACACTTAATAATAAAAAATGTGCTTATATGTACACCAAATTTTGGTTGTATGCATACTTTGTCCTCCAAACAGGGGCTTCACAAGCATTAATACTGTTAATCACACCTGTTAAGCAGGTGCTAACTGTGCTGCCAATTGTTAAAGACATGCAAGTTTTACTCAGTTTCAGTCTGTTTGATGGAACAAGGAGCTTTGGAGAAAACAAATACTGTAGCTTAAACAGCTCAGGGAATGCAACATTTGATGACGGGGCATGTTTTCCATGAGTTTGATACTTTCATTAAAAGTAAAAAATGACTAGTATGTGAGAAAGTGTGTTTTACTTAGTGGCTCAACTGATTTCAATACAATTTCAGTTGTATGCCATTTTGGATGTATGCACAAAAACAAGGTGTCCCACGCATGTGCAGATATCAGGAATTGACTGTGTGTGTGTGTGTGTATATATATATATATATATATATATATATATATATATATATATAGATGAGAGAGAGAGAGGAGATGGATCTATCTATATATATATATATATATATATACTACGTATAGATCTATCTCTCTCTCTCTCTCTCCATATCTATATATATGTAATAGATATACCACTCTGAGGTGTGCGGTCACACTCTGATATATGCACACCTTGGTGTGCGTCAACCGCCCAAGGCATGCGTATATCGGAGCACGACCGCACACCTCAGAGTGGTTTATCTATCTTATAAAATGTCAAAATTGTTTTGGAGGGGGGTAAAAGAGCAGGTGTGCGGTCGCGCTGTGATATACACATGGTCATGTGATGCTCATCATCCAATAAAACAACAACAATGTCCCTACACATTTTATAAATATGTATATATATATATATATATATATATATATATAAACATGGTTGCATGATGGGCAGGAGTGTGATATGGAAAATATTCTCACTCCTGCAGAGTGAGCTCTGGATACTCACAAGTGTGGAAGACATGAGTGAGAGTATCCAGCGCTCACTCTGCAGGAGTGAGAATATTTTCCATAGCAAACAATCTGCACATCATGTATGCTATTTATGCAATGGGGGTAGGAGCTTCAGAAGTATTGTTACGTTTTTCTGTGTTCTTTTCCTGTTTCTGTGTGCTGTTTGTTCTTTCTGTGTGTGGTCTGATTGTGTGTGAGTTTTTCTGAATGGGCTGGGAGTCTCAGAAACACTATGGGAAACAGCTGAGTGTACTTTGCAATTCTAATTGAGTTAGTTGTAGGTAGCAGTGAGAAACAAACTGTTTTGTGAAGCAGTGTCATTTAGAATGCAGGCTGTAGTGAAGTTGAGATCAGCATAGTAATGGGATGGGAGTCCCAGAAACACTATGGGACACAGGTGAGTGTCTTTTGCAATGGTAATTGAGTTAGTTGTAAGTAGCAGTGAGAAACAAACTGTTTTGTAAAGCAATGTCATTTAGAATGCAGGCTGTAATGAAGCTGAGGTCAGCATAGTAATGGGCTGGGAGTCTCAGAAACACTACGGGTCACAGGTGAGTGTCTTTTGCAATGCTAATTGAGTTAGTTGCAGGTTGCAGTGAGAAACAGAAACTGTTTTGTGAAGCAGTTCCATTTAGAATGCAAAACAAAACAAAAACAAAGCAGCACACCACTAATGAGGGGGTACTCTTACAGAGGAAGCAAACATTAGAACAGTTCAACAGGTGGGTAAATAAGAGCAACTCCAGACAAAATAACCAAAGATAAAGGCTGTTATAGCAGTTTATTTAAGCCAAAGTAAATACTGCCAGGAACCCCTGCGCTTCGGTCTGCTAGCCCCCTTTGAAGGTTAGCAGGCGGAAGCGCAGGGGTTCCTGGCTGTATTTATTTTGGCTTAAATAAATTACTATTACAGCATTTATCTTTAGGTATTTTGTCTGGAGTTGTTCTTATTTACCCACCCATTTAGAATGCAGACTGTAGTGAATGACTGGTGACATCAGCGGTGTTTGTATACCTGTCAGATGTACGTACTCTGCTGATGTCATCAGCATTTATCACACTGCAGTGGAAATAACTGAGGTTATCACACTGATATTGCTCCCACCCCCATTGTGTGTGTGTGTATATGTGTACTGTGTATATAAATATATATATATATATATATATATATATATATATATATATATATATATATATATATATACTAGCTCAGTAGGCCCAGTATATCAGTGTTACGCAGCCACTTCTATGTTAAATTCAAACTTTTGCACTTTAATAACTTTGCAACCGTTTGTCCAATTTGCATGAAATCCTGCATGCACAGTGTGGTGCCATAGACCTTTGGATCTTGAATGTTTTGTTCTGGTCAGATGTTTGGTTGCAGAGCTGCGGAGTATGGAAAAGTGTGAAAATCCTTAACTTTTTTTAATTCTTTACTCGTTTCTACAGCTCAAATGGTTTGTCCGTCTGCTGTGACATTTTCAGGGTATATGGGGACTGGGTCAAGGAAGTGCCTTTTGAAGCTACGCTAAAAATATATTAATCCATTCAAAAGTTATTAAAGTTTCCCATTATAGACTATGGAAAAAATATATGTGCACCATGAAAGCTTTTAAAAGCTTTCACGAAAGCAAAATTTGCTTTTGAGCTCTGTTTTTTGTTTTTGAGTTGCCGCCATTTTGTTTTTAGTTAGCTGTAGACAAAAACAGCAGAAATTCAATAATTACTGCCCTTAGGTAAACACTGTCAGTTGTGTTTACCTAATCAGGGGCTGAGGAACACACTGGTGGCATCATATTTTCAATCTGACCCCCAGAAATGCCATTTTCATGATCAGGACCCCCGTAGTGTCCCAAATTGCCAAAGTGTCACACTTTCACGAAAGTGTTGCACTCGTTTATTTCACAGTTTGCAACACTACAGGGGTCCAGATGGTGAAAATGGCATTTCTGTGGGTCAAATTAAAAATCGGATGCCCTAGTGTGTTCCTCAGCCCCCAATTAGGTAAACACAACTGACAGTGTTTACCTAGGGGCAGTAACTAAAGAAAACCATCCCTCAACGTCTTTTAGCTTTGATGCAGAATCCTGCATCGAAATTATCAATGCAGGATTCTGCATTGAAGTTGTATCAGCCTCACTGACAATGGGGTGCCCAATCCCTGTGTCAGTATGCCTCTCCCCACCCCACACCCTTATGTGGCATACTGAGAGCCCAACCCAGTGTACCCAGATTGTTTTTTTTTTCTGACACCAGGATGCCCACTCCCGGTGTTGGATGCCCCCCATGTCCACTTTCTTTGCCAATGGGGGTGCCCAATCCCCCTGTTGGCCCCCCAAAACTCATGTAGCACACTGGGAGCCCACCTCAGTGTGCCAAAAAACATACATCTTGTTCTACCTGTTAAACAAAGAAAACCATCCCATGATGTCTTTTTCTCCTGTAAAAAAGAAAACAGTTCCTCGTCATCTCCCCAGTCCCCCGTCCCCATTCCCAAGCTCCCACTGAGCACCCACCTTCTCACACCCTCCCTTGCCCATACGTACCTCCGGAGGTCAGGAGCAGTGATCTTCTCTGGACTGGAGACACATCTGCACTCTTCAAAGCCGAACCGCGATCTGAGAAATCAAGGTAAGCCATATAATGGGAGCTAGTGAGGGGGGTCAACTTATGTTGATATCTCAGCCAATTTTAGGAATCTGGGCCCCAAATTTTCAACATGGTGTTCTTGAGTCCCCCACCCCATCAATACAGTCACATTCATTTCATTATTCAGTCTCAAAAGGTGTTTTTTTGTGGTCGCTGTGCGGAATCACCTTTCAGGACCAAGTAATGAAATGACAGTACCAATGTTCATGAGGTGGGGTCGGAAAAAGCCCATGTTCAAAATTTGGTGCAAAAAATCAAAAAAATGACTGTTACAAGCATGCATTGCACAGTTTCTAAGTACGCATGTAACTTTGCCAATTTTTAATATTTTCACTCCAGATTTTCAGCATTACCATTTTTTCACACCTCCTTATGAACAGTATGGCTGTCATTTTCACGGCCTGCACAAAATGTGTTTTCACACCTGTGGTGCAGAATGGCGCAGTCGCTGTATGAAATCAACTTTCAGGAAGGATTAACTAAATCACAGTGTCACTGTTCATGAGGGGAGGTCCCAGAAAGCCCATGTTGAAAATTTGGTGAGAAAAGTCCAAAAAATGACTGCATTACGAGCATGCGTTGCGCTGTTTCTCCGCATGCTCGTAACTTCACAAATTTTTTATATTTTCACTCCAGATTTTCAACATAGCCATTTTTTCATGCCTTCTTATGAACAGTACAGCTGTCATTCTATACATCCTGCCTGAAACATATTTTCAAACCTGTGCTGTAGAATGGCATGGTCACTGTGCAAAATCAACTTCCGGGGCAGAGTATCGAAATCACTGTGCCAGTGTGTTTGTGAGGGGAAGTCCCAAAAAGCCCATGTTGAAAATTTGGTTCAAAAATTCAAAACATTCACTGCATTACGAGTGTCCATTGTGCAATTTCTTGCAAAATCCCCATAGGATAATATTACAATGCCCATGGCACCTTTCAACACCCATATCTTGAAAACAATTCGAGATATGGATTTTTTCTACTCATAGCTTAGTCCACCGCTAAGCATGGGTGGAGGTTTCAAAGTTATAAATACCACCAAAGCAGAATTTTTTTCATAGCTGCTATGGTTACTGAGATATTGGCAGATTAGTGTTCCAAGAGTTCATTTTCATGTCTGTAGGCCAGCGTTATATCCCCATACTTATGTGTAAGTAGGAGCGCAGGAACCCAGAGAATGCCTTGCCCATTTAACTATACCATTATGCAAAAATTTTCAGCATTAGGAGAGCGAAGGGCCCAGAGGGACCATGCTCCCTCAACCAGATACCAGTTACATTACATACATTTACAATGGAACTGGTGTAAATCTTTTCAGTAAACCAGCAAAAAGCAACTATGGATAACATTACTGAGATATTGGTGTCAGTGCCACCTTTTGGTGTCCATATCTCGAAAGTGGGTCAGGAAAGTGCCAGTAGTGCTGTGACACTACCTTTAGTTTCACAAAAGTACCAGTAGTGTTGTGACATACCACTTACATTACACTTTCTCAAAAAGAAGGGAAATTCATTGCAAAAAACTGCTTTAACACATCATTAGAGTTGCAAAATCAAAAATAGGGAAATTTAACCTTAGGGTTCCCGAGTGTAAGACCGCACCCCCACTGTGCATGCAGGGACAGGCATGACGGGTGTGTTTTGGTATTTTAAACCCTAATGCTCACCCCATTCCATGAGTAAGGTAAGGTAGGCATAGTATAGGACAATGAGGTGAGCATTAGGGTTTAAAATGCCAAAACACATCCTTCATGCCTGTCCCTGCATTAAAAGTGGGGGTGCGTTCTTACGCTTGGGAACCCTAGGGTAGAATTTTCCCTACTTTTGATGTTACAACCCTAATGATGCATTAATGCAGTTTTTTTGCAATGAATATATATATATAGATGTGTTTATATATATATATATATATATATATACACACATGTATACTATACTGGCCCAGCAAGCCTAGTACTGTTAGGGTTGGCGGGCCACTTTAATGTTAAACTGCAAAGTTTGCACTTTAATAACTTTGCAACCATTTGTCCAATTTGCCTGCAGATTTGCATGTGTGGTGTCCAATCCTAGATCTCCGGATCTGGAAAGTTTTGTTCCAGTCAGATGTACGGGTGCGGAGCTGTAGAGTGTCAAAGAAGTGAAAAATCCTCAACATTTGCACATTTTTTGGTCTGGCTGAAAGGACTGAAGAATGCATCTGAGAGGATTCAGATTTGCATATCTATATGTGGCCTGGGTTAAATTGGTGCCTTTTGAAGATTTGGTGAAAAAATCTTAATCTGTTCAAAAGTTATACAAGTTTTTAATGTCCCATTTTAGCCTATGGGAAAATTGATATGTGCACTGTGAAAACTTTCACAAACACTTTTTTGTTGTTGTGCTCTGGAATTTTGTTTTTGTGCTGCTGCCATCTTGTTTTCAGTTAGTGAGAGAGACAAAAAAACATTGTAAATCGAAAAATACTGCCTCTTGCTAAAATCAACACTTGTTATTACCTAATTGGGCCCTGAGGAACATAACCATGGAATCAGTTTTTGTGCAGGTAGCCTGGAAATATGCTTTTCAACATGTTTTCACTATCTTGACGTTATGTTGCCGCAACAACATTTTTGTTTTCGTGGCAATGACAGCGATAAAAAAAAAGTACCTTGGCAGAATTTTTTTTATGTGCAGAAGCATTTCATTATAAGGTATGTCATGAAAACATTTTTGTTTTCATGAAAACAATGCTTAAAAACATTGTCCAATATGTTATTTTGTTTGTCACTTCATTGAACCAAGGTGGATTGTGCTTTCGGGCAGAAATTTGCAGGGTGGCAAGCCCTGGTCCCACAGATGTGCCTTTTGGTGGTTTGGTCCCAAAACAGTCAATGGGCCCATAGATACAGCATTCCAAATTTGAGAAATTTCCCATAGGATTACACTGCAGTGCCCGCAGAGCCTTTTGGTGCCCATATCTCAAAAATGGTTAGAGATACGGATTGTTTCCTGTGTGCAGCTTACATGAGTGGAGGTTTCAAGGTCATGATTATAACTGCAGTGGAATTTTTTCCATAGTTGCTATAGTTACTGAGATATTGCCAACTAAGTGTTACATGGGTTCCTTTTCAGTGCTATGGGACTGCTGTATGGCTCCATATTTATGTGTAAGTGGGAGTGCAGGAACAGGAGGGCCTGTGCTCCCACAAACACATACCATTACACAAAAAATGGGCAATGTGAAGGGAGCACAGGGCCCTGAGGGCCTGCACTCCCACAATCACATACCACTAACCACTTACATTACACTTTCTCAAAAAGAAGGAAAATTAATTGCAAAAAAATCCTTTAATGCATCAGTTAGGGTTGATGTCACAGTGAAAAAAGTTTGGAAATTCGATGTTAGGGTTACCACCCCTACCACACCACCCTCCACTCCCCCACCATGCAGGCACCGACAGGCATTGGGGCATACCATGGAGTCATCAGACCTAACTATCACCCCATTCTCCTATATTGTAGAGTGTCAGCTTGTTTACACGTGGGATGGGGTGAGAGTTGGTCATGGTGACCATGGCATGCCCCAATGCCTGTTAGTATTTAACAAAGTGAGAGTGGTGAATGTAGTGGGGTGGTGTCTAGTGGCACCCCAACCTTCTGATGGCTGTCCCCCTTGGTAGTTATGCTTACCCTGGTGTCTAGTGGCACCCCATACTCAGATGTCCCTTGGAGTCTGAAAAGAACATTTCTGTAGAACATTGCTGAACATCTCATTTAAATCAGCAATAACAAGCATAATGCTGAAACTAAACTAGATAGTGGGGTAATGTAGACTAGTAATTTTTGCACTAACCACTGGATCATCTAACTGCACTTTCTAACTGTTGTAATACACACAAACACTGACTAATACATATATACATGTATGCATTTATGCAATGGGGTGGACATAAATCAAGTGTCAGAAATTTGTTTATTCAAGTAACTGTATGGATAAATTTCATTTATCCACACAGTTCCTATTTATTCACACAGTGCTGCACTGCTTTCAACAACTAAAAAAACCAAGCATCTTAAAAGCATCACTCCGCCACACCTGAGATATTGTCTCATGCTCACAGCTTCCCACGAGCAATTTCACACAACTTTTCATGCCCTAGCCAGCTGCTACTACTCGCGATGAACATTCGCATGGTTGAGGAGTCTTACGGAAAGAAATACCACAATTTCTTCATTTCCATAGTACAGTCTTGACATTAAAATATCGTATTTAAAAAAGTATGGCATTCTTAAATAAAAATCCAGCTTTCAAAATAGAAATGAGTCAAATAATGACTCAACCGGAAGAAGACACAGAGCCTCTCGAAGACCCGCAACATCTCCATGCCACTTCTACATCCACAATGCCTGCCGGAAACTATACCCTGTCTACAATGGAGAACACATCTATAACAACAAATACAACACTGCAAAATCCCATAGATATGGAAGGAATAGAAAGCTTCATAGACAGAGCTAAAAATGTCAACACTTCAAAAAAAAAATGCAGACTGACATCAGCATGTTTTCAAGGTACATCACTGAAAACGTCAGTGTCACTATCCCTCTATATCAAATACAGCCACCTGAACTAAACCAATATCTCTGCCATTATTTCATGAACTGCAAAGAAAAAAGGTTCTCACTCTGTACGAACCCCTAACTCTACGCTCTACTTTTCAAAGCCTAGAAAGATTTAAAAAAAATAAAAGCTATATACAGTACACTCCCTTTCCACCTCTCCAATGTCTGAAAAAGCACATCAAGTACTCCAAAGCAGACAACATAATTTAAAAGAGGAAGGAAAGGGCTGCAAACCCAAAGCAGCTGATGAACTATCAGATACCATAATTAACACCTTATTTGAAGAAGGACTACTAGGGCCACACTCTGCAGACTCTTTAATAAATCCTATGTGGTTCACAATAAGTCTATACTTTGGAGTACGAGGAAACACTGAAATGAGACAAGTGAAATGGGGAGATAATACATTAAAAAAAGATGAAGAAGGAAAATTATACCTGGAGTTCACCCAAGAAAGATAAACTGAAACAAGGACAGGCACCAACCTGAAAGAATGCAGAAAACTTAAACCAAGAGCCTATGAGCTACTCGAATACCCAAATAAATGCCCTGTGCAAAACTACTTAATATACTCCAAGGCAAGACCACGTCAATCTATCACAGCAGATGCACCATTTTTCCTAGCAACCAACTACCATGCAACAGGAAATACAGAAAGCTACTGGTTTAAAAATCAACCAGTAGGAGTAAACAAGCTAGTAAAAATAGTGAAAACAATGATTGACAAATCATCCATTACAACCGACAAACGTCTCACCAATCACTCTGTCAGAAAACATTTAATACAAAAATTAACAGACTCTGGAGAACCTCCAAAAGACATTATCCAAATATCAGGGCACAAACAATTACAGAGTGCCAATGACTATGCTAAAATAAATGAAAAGCAACAGAAAAAAATGTCGGCCTTACTCAGTTCAGAACTGACACCTTCTACATCACAACAAGCAACACAACAACTCTTCACTATCTCAAGCAAGTACAGTTGAACCCCGTTTATCCGACCAACATGGGGGACATCCACTCAGTTCGGATAAAAGGGTGTTCGGATAATCAGGATTTCTGCCTGTTTCCGCCTGTTAATCACATGCACACACAGAATAAAAATAATACACACATTATCACCGTGAAGAAACATCTTTATTTAATTTCAACAAGTGAAGTGCCAAAAAAATCAGTCAGTTTAAAATACAGTTCTGTACAGTACTTTGTTTTGTAGTAGTCTGTAATAGATTTCTGCCTCAGTGTGTCATACTGCTTTTTGGCTGCATGCTGTTTGATGCTTCTGAACAGCATGACTTGTATTGGATCACAATCAGGGTGTAATTCCAAGTACAGTATGGTTTTCTCCAAGTGCTGGACAGCCTCACCATGACTGGGAACGATCGGTTGAGGATCTTCTGTTTTGGAGTCCTGATCTTCATCTGGCTACTGTTGTGGATAGGTAACCATCTCCACAATGCCCGTGTCTGACACAGTTCATGCCCTTCTTCACTTTTATCACAATCTAGCCACTGTTGCACTTCCTCATCGGATGGTGGATTTGGAAGTTCAGCTGCTAGCTATGCGATCTCTGCCACAGAAACATCAGTGTCAGTGCTGTCAGAGAGATCAGGGAGGTTAGTGATGTTGGGGGGGGGTCAGTCATACTCATTTTAATCCCCGATTTCTTCCAGGATTTAACAATTGACTCAGGTCTCATGCCCTCCCAAGCCTCAGCAGCCATATAAACAACACCTTTTAATGTAACAGAGTTAATGATTTGGGATAAGGGAATGTCATGGTTATCGTTAGCCAACACTATCTGCAGCAATTTTTTTCTATAGCCATGCTTGAATATCTCAAGCACACCCTTGTCACACGTCTGTAACTTTGAGGTAGTATTTGGGGGAAGAAACATACAGCGAATGATCCCCCTTCGTGTGCAAACATCTGAAATGTTGGGATGTGCAGGCGAATTGTCCACCAATAGTAAAGCCTTGAGCAGAAGAGATTTTGACCACAGATACAGCTTAACTTGAGGCATGAAATGATCATCGAACCAGCTAGAAAAAATATCTGCGGTCATCCATGAACTTCTTTGTGCCTCATGCTGTACTGGTAGTGATGCCATATTCATATGCTTAAAACATCTAGGCACCCGAGATTTCCCAACCACAACAAGCTTTAGCTTGTGACCAGCTGCATTCACATAGCCAAGGACAGTAAGCTTGTCTTTTTGTTTCTTAATTTCCGGAGTGTCTTTCTCTGATCCATGTGCCAGAGTATGCTCAGGAAGCCCTCACCAGAATAGCCCTGTCTCATCGGCATTAAAAACCTGCTCAGGAAGCAACCTCTCCTGTCTGATGGTGTTCAGCAGCTGTCTGATGAAAGGTTCAATCTCATCGTCTGCTGCACTGAGCCTTTTGCCACAAAGTCTGAGCTGGCGAATTCCGTGGCGATGCTTGAAACGATCCAGCCATCCCTCGCTAGCTGAAAAGAGGCCACTTGCACCAAAGCATTCATGAAATTGAAGGGCCTTTTCCTTCAATAGTGGACCAGAGATAGGGGTACCCTTCTGTCACTTTTGGTGGAACCAGGTGTAAATCGCAGCATCCCGCTGCTCATCGTTACACGCCCTCATATTTTTTCTGTCCTCACATCCAGCTGCAGTCTCTATTGAAATGGCAAAGTCTCTTAATTTCTGCTTTGCCTGCTTAATTTCACTAATGGTGGATTTCCCCACACCATATTCCTGTGCCAGTGCCACAGCTTATTTTCCATTCTCGAGCCTTTCAACAATTCGCATCTTCTGTGCGACTGTCAGAACAAGGCGCTTTCTTTTGCCACTGGAGGACGGTGAATCCATTATGTTCATGTACATGAACAGACACAGAGACAGCATCTATTTATACAGTCACGCTAGATTCAGGGAGATTCCGTGAGCACCTTAATTGAGTAATTGAACCAATTAACACCAACCGCAAGGTGGCAGACTGACATAGCCTATTTAAAGCGGGGGACACAGCGCAGGTTCATTAGACAGAGAGAGTTGGATATTCAGGGGTCAGATAAATGGGGTTGAACTGTGCTCTGAAATACTGGGCTCCTGCTTCAACAGGCCTACCATCACTGCGAAAACCATCACATTCAACATAATACAAGGTAAGACCATCCCCCACCCCCAAAGAGATAAATCTTTTGGTTCACTTTAACATCTTCTCTTAACACGGTACTCTACCCAACACATGCAAATATTATTTCCTTACGTGACACACTCACATCCACCCTAACACATACATACACACAACCACAAACACTCTAATATAACACTAGCAAACCACAACCCTTCTTCAAAAAATAACACACTTAGAAATGTAAAAACAAAAACTAAGTATTTGGTTCTCTTCTCTACAGGAAACAGATATGATAAGTATAAAAGAAAAAGACCACAAGTGCTGTCATCTGACAGTGACACAGATTACGTAAGTAATAGTAGTACATGTAGCTATTACATGAAACTATAGAGGTCAAAATTAAAATATGCAGCCAATACCCTACAAATCTAACACTTTAATCTGCCACACTGAGAAACATTTCAGTTACTCCACCCAAAATACTTATTAAATTTTCTGTTTCTCTACTACTGCCAACTAGGCTGCTACAAATAAAATTTAAGTAGCCCCTCAAATAAATTCCAAGTTATACCTAATAACTGCTCCTATTTTCGACTTCTGATACAAGTACATGACTATTACCATATAACATCACATCATTACATAACACCTTTTTCTGCCCGTACCAAAAAAAACAAACAAAAAAATCCCATCAACTATTGCTTCTTACAAACCAACTTGCTGACTTCAAGACCTAAAACAGAAAAATATTATAAATAGTAATACTTTATCAGCCTAAAACATATGTACTGCAATCATAGGAGAACCCACTATGGCAAGCTTGATTCTTTCACCTTAAATAGCATCTTTTTTGCTTTCTTTCCCATTACACCCTGCCAGGCAAAGATTGATTCATTTACCTTTCCACATCCTCCAACAAGATTGATTCTTTCACCTTAAGTAACATTTTTCCTGTTTTTTTTCATACCCCTAAATACCCTAACTGGCAAAGATTGATTCATTTCCCTTACAACACATTATCTTAACACATTTCAACACAGCACACAATATAAACATTAATTCTTTCTAATACACCTTACAGATTTCTCTGTTCAGACCAAAAAAATCCACAAAAAAATAATCTTATTCTTTCTTCTTCCTCCTCTGTTTCTCACTCATTTTTTTGTCATACCCACTACAATCATCAAAACATATCTCCTTTCCACCTTCACCACAACAATCATATCTGTACAATAGATGCATCTCCCAACCACTCCAACCCCTAAACATTCACAAAAACACTCATTCGCAAAATACAATAACCCTTTTCTTTCTCTTTTACAGCTTCAACAGATGACACCATGGAAAACCTACAAAAAAAGAACATTCAAAAAAAGAATCAAGACAGAACCATGCCATCATTTGCCACCACAAGAACAAAACTGACAACCAGGAAGCCTCACCATAAGAACTCTACCATAGACAAGACTACTTACAAAGACCCAACTGAAAACATACATTGTTGTCATAGTTACACATTCAAAAGCACCTGGGCAACAATAAAACTGTTACCATAGTTACTGTTCCTAACTTTCTTTCAAGCAGCACTTTTACTAGCTTTGTAATCCAAGAAAAACTTGCTTCCTGCACTTTAATCATTGAAATTATACTGCTAAAAAAATTACTACTTAGCCTACTGCATTTATTGTGACTCTGATAAACAGTTGTTTTTCTCCACTTTAACTTCCGCAGTTATAGGGCCAGATAGTCAAAGGTTTGCCCCTGGGCTAAAGTAGCACTGCCTGGCATGCAAACTGAGCCTGGAGCACAAAGCAAGCTATATTCAAAAGGAATAACCCAGGGCAAACAGCTTCGGAATATAGCATGGGAATAAGGCTGTGCAAACTGGGCTGGGAGTGGAGGGCAAACATAGCCCTGGAATAAGACAGCACTGAATACAGCACCCAGGAAGTGCGAACCACCACAACAACACAGTGCACAGCGACGTGAGGGTAGGTAGAGAGGAACTGTGTAGCCAATGTGTGTACTGGCAAATGCATGGACCCAGTACAGCTGCAGGCAGCAGCACACATGAAAACACAGTGATCAAAACTGTATAATATTCCCCAAACCGTTAGCGCCGCGCTAATGGCTTTAGCATGGAGCTAAGCGGTTTGCCCGGTGCAAACACGTTAGCCCCGCGCTAAACTTTGCCATATTCAAAAGTGACATGCAAATGAGCCTACTTAGATAGTCTCTGGGCAAACAGCCACATTAGCATCTCATCATGCCTTGATTTGCAGGCAGTTTGCACAGCGTTACTGCAGGTCCCACAGCTCCACTTGTAGGCCAGTCTGGAGGTACAGGGGCTGGCCAGGTCCGACCGCAACTCCACCCGTAGGTCAGTCAGGCAGTGCATGATGATAGCTGCAGGCTTCATGTAAACAGTACAGCATAGCATAGCATATCATACCCCAGGGGACAACACAGCATAGGCACAGGTGGTGGTAGTGCTGTATGCAACCTTCACACTGTAGGTCATGCTACAGTGCACAGCAGACACTACAGTAGCAAGAGGGCTGGTAGTGTGAGGGACACGGCACTGCCTATGGTATGTAGGACAGTGATGACCACTGTACTGTACACAGTGACAGGCACAGCTTGCAGGTAATTACTGACAGTGGGCAGTACTATCACGCTGTTGTGTGATTTACAGATGCTGCACCTGTGGCATGGGATGCACACAGTGCCATGTACATGGCCGGCAGTGTATGCCGTGACATCTGTACAGTTGTGTAGTAGGTGGCGGGGCGGGGGCATGTAGGATCCGACAGGCACACAGGTGGTGGCGTAATCTCACTACTGGCCCATGTGCACTGAGCGATGTGTCCCAGCTTTGTGGCCACATCTGGGCTGTGGTGAGGTCTGGCCACCCATACACCCTCCCCTCACTGGCCACCATGCCCACAGTGCTGTATGTGTGTGCTGGTATCTGTTATGCACCACAGACGTATGGTCTGCATGTGTGTGCTATATGGCCACACTACCATGCTGTCCCCTGTGGGTCAGATCACCCCTCACTGTCTGTGCTTGGCTCAGACTGGTGGCAGCATGATGGCATCATGATGGTGCCATCAGTGAGCAGCATGTGTCCTCCATGTCTGGCAGTTTCTAAGTGTCATACTCACATGTTAGGGCCACGCAAGCCACGCTAATGCTGAGATAGCACCGCTCAAAGCACACAAAGCTGTTTATCCAGGGTTAAGACCAGCTTTTCCTGAGCAGTAAATTGTACCACGCTATGGGTTGCACTATGTCGCGCTAAACACCTTAGCGCGGCATTAGTCATTGAATATCTCATAGCGAATCTATTCATGTTCACTATGCCTCTTGCATATCATTATGCTTAGCCTGGTGTTACTGCTGTTTGCCTGTGCTAGTTGGCCTTTTGAATATGGCAGACCTGCATTAATCCCGTGCTATTCCCATGCTAACTGTTTGCGGACCACGCAAAGCTTTGAATATCTGGCCCATACTGTTTAAAAATAAAGTTACCACTTGCCCGACTGCATTTATCATAAGTCTAACTAATAAAAACTTGTTTCGTGCACTTTAACTGTTGCAGTCATACTGCTTAAAAATAAAGTTATCACTTGCCTGATTGCATTTCTCGTAATTCTATGTAACTTCTATGTACTCTGTACTATTTACTACAACCTTTAAAATCAAATAAAAATATGGATCTCTGTGTCACAAAAATAAACCCATTTCAATACAAACAATTTCAGTAAAGATAAAATAACTCCACATACCTTGTATAACTTGCTTCCATGACATCCAAAATACACTACCTCCTCAAAAAAAATGTCCCCACCGCTTCACACTATCACAAAGCACCCATATCTTCCGGTTCTTCAAAGCCTAAATTCAAAACAGAATTCAATCCTCTGGCTCCAAATCCATATATCAGACTTCACCAACAATACAAATTACATCCACATTCATAAAAAAAAAAAAAATATGCGCCCCCCCAAACAAGTCATTCACATGACGCAGCTCTTTGGTGTCTTAATTTCAAACAAAAGTCCTGCAAATCCAGAAAAAATCCACGATCCTCAAAAAAAAAAGCATCCAAAATAACAGTAATCCACAAGAAAGACTCCACACAATGTCCTCTTCTACCAGGGGCGTCATTTAGGGGTAGCCAGGGGTTGCGGTTGAGACCCCTATGATTTTTTTGCAACCCCTATGATGCCCACTGCAACCCCTAAGAACCATAAAACAAGGTTTCCCTTGTATTTATTTATATAAATGTGGTAGTTGAGGGAGTTTAACAACCCCTATGCTTTTGCTGAAATGGGACTTTGCAACCCCTATGATTCTACTGAAATAATGCTACTGAGTGTAACCTACCTCCTTCTGCTTGCTATCCCCCTCCCTATGCAGTCCATCATCATATTTGATCTCCCCACCACCGTTGAACATTAGGCCACTACTTTCAGATAATTTGATTGATAACCCTGAGGTCCCTTTCCTATGAGATATATGCCATGACCTCTCCTCCCATCTTGTACTCGGCTCTGGGTTTTTGTGTCTGATGTGCATGACTTTGCACTTTTTTGGTATTGAATCCCAGCTGTAAAATTCTGGACTACTCTTCTAGTCTTTCCAGGTCCCTACTCATGGCCTGCATTCCCTCGATTATGTCCACACTATTGCAGATCTTGGTGTCATCAGCAAATAGATAGACTATTCTTTCATGCTTCACCCTTATGTCCCCTATGAATATATTGAAGAGAACAGGCAAAGTACTGACTCATGACTCCCATCTCCCCTGAGAATTCCCTATTTAGTACAATCCTCTGGGTTCTAGTCCTTAACCAACTAGGGGATCATTGGTTAAGGTTAGGTGACAGAGGGTGATGGTAAATGGCATTCATTCTAATTGGGGGGCAGTGACCAGTGGGGTGCTGCAGGGCTCACCATTGGGACCGGTCCTCTTCAATGTCTTCATAAGTCACATTGCAGAAGAACTAGAAGGGAAGGTATGCCTTTTTATGTTTGCTTGCACTCACATGCAAGAAACATGTTGTGGCAGCTTGCTGGAGTAGCGGGTTGTGGAGGTGAGGCAATGTTGTGGTCAATGCCGGCAGTGCTTTTTGGGGCTGGTCTCTGTGGCACCAATAGAGGAGCATGCTGTCAATGACAGCAGTATTACAGCATGCCACCAACTTGAAAGAAATTTGCTGCTGCAATCAGGGAGCGCCCATCATTTAACAATCAGCTCTCTTTCTGCTGGGTGGTCCCTGATTCCAGCAGCTAATCACAACTTGCCTTGTCTGGTGTTCCATTTCAATAAACATGGCAGCAGCTGTCACCGGTCCGCCTCTCACAGTCCCTATGGAAGCCGACGGGGTGCCCAATCCCCTGTCGGCATGCCCCCTCCCCAGTTCATTTGCCAATGGGGGAGCCCAATCCCCATCGGCATAATGTCCCCCGTGTAATAGTTTTGTATGCTGAGGGGGTGCCCAGTCCCCCTCAGTATCATGTGACCCCCCCAAATACAGACCCTTTTTCTGTGCCAATGGGAGGCCCAACCCCCGTCGGCTTCAGTTCCCCTCCCTAAAAAATACAGGTGGCACACTGGAAGCCCACCCAGTGTACCAAAAACAAACCTGTAAAGGAAAAACCTTCCTGCTGGTATTTTTTTTTAACCTGTAAAAGAAAAGAAATGGTCCTTGTTGTCTCCGGTGCCCCTTCCCCCAACCCACATCCACCCTCTGCACACCCAACATCCCCACACACACATTCATCCCATACTTACCTCCAGAGCCTGGCATGATGATCTTTGGTGGAGCAGGAACATGTCTGCACTCTTCAAAGCTGACCACAAACTGAAGAAATGCTGGTAAGCTGTATAATGGCAAAAATGTTTTTTTTAATTTAGGTGGATATCTTGGCCATTTTTGTGAATTTTAGCACCACATTTTCAACATGGGGTTCTTGGGACCCCACCTCATGAATTCAGTCACTGTCATCTGATTATTTGGTCCCGAAAGGTGATTTCGCAGTCACTGCGCAGAATCACCTTTTGAGACCAATTAACAAAACAATAGTATCACTGTTTATGAGGTGTGCTCCCAAAAAGCCTATGTTGCAAATTTGGTGAAAAAATTCCCAAAAAATGACTGTGTTTCAAACGTGCATTGTGAGTTTCATGCACACTCGTGAACTCGAGGATTTGTAATATTTTCACCAAGATTTTCAACATTGTCATTTTGCATATCTCTTTATGAACAGTACAGCTGTCATTTTCTATATCCTGTCCAAAATGTGTTTTGCACATCTGGCGCACAATGGCACAGTCGCTGTGGGAAATCAACTTCCGGGACAGATTAAGAAAATCATAGTGACACTGTTCATGAGCAGAGGTCCAAATACCTATGTTGAAAATCTGGTGAAATAATTCCACTAAATGACTGTGTTACGAGTGTGCATTGTGCAGTTTCCACGCAAGCTCATAAGTTCGAGCACTTTTAATATTTTCATTCCAGATTTTCAACATTGCCATCTCTTCACACCTCCATATGAATGGTACAGATGTTATTTTCCACATCCTGGCCAAACTATGTTTTTGCAAATCTGGCACAGAATGACATGGTTACTGTGGGAAATCAACCTTCAGGACAGATTCACAGAATCACAGTGCCACTGTTCATGAACAGAGGTCCCAAATGCTTTCATGAGGTGGGGACACAAAAAGGCCACGGTGAAAATTTGTAGTGCAAATATCAACAAACGCCCGGGATGTTAGGGTTTCTAACCATAATGTCCCACCCTGTACAGACTGACAGGCATCAGGGGTGTGCCTTTGGATTTCCGGCTGTAATACTCATGCCATTCCACCCCCTCCCCCACCTGGAAGCCAGTGACAGGCATTGAGGTGTGTCTTGGACTCTTCGGCCACAGAGTTCACCCCATTCTCCTATACTGCACCCATTTCAGCATATGTGCTTATGGAATGGTGTGACTGTAAAGCCAAACACCCCAAGGCACACCTCAACACTTGTCGGTGTCTACAGGATAGAATGAGGTGACATGGCATGAGCGTTATGGGCGATGACCCAAAGGCACACCCCAATGCCTGTCCATCTCTGCAGGATGGAGGGGGGTTGGCGTGACTTCAATACTTCACTGCCATTCCTATCCTGCTTCTGTCTAACTCCTGCACTTTCAATGCTAATATCAGCAAGCAAACATTCAGCATTGACAAATGCTTGTTGAAGATGACATCAAAATCTGTAATAGGGTGGCTACCTAGGAGGGGTGGAGAGAAGAAATAGGTATCTTGGGAAACTTGAGGGTGGTCAGGGCATAGCAGCTGGGGGAATGAACTGAACTGAACACTGAGTAAGCAATAAGACATAACAGGGTGTGTGTTAACAGTTCTAATGCACAGCTAGGGGGCGTGGTGGTCGAAGCTGCAGGCCGATGCATTCAGTCTCCTAGAACTGTCTAACACACATCCCCAGAGTGGCTTGTTGTGCTTATAAAATGGGGCTGTTTATTCCACGTGGAGTTTCTGGTTTTAGCCATGCATTAGACACTTCTACTGCATGGCTAATAACCAATCAGATTCCTTGAACTCATTTGCCCATTTTATAATGATTGCTTTGACATGGGCCACAAACTAGTAGCACAGTCCTAGAAAAATGCATGAATTTATAAGAAATGTGATTAAAATTTGATAAATGAGCAGGGGTAGAGATTTCCAACCCTCTGGTATGATTATTAGCTGGGATTCAATGCTAAAATGTGCAAAATAATGCACATAGGGCATAGAAATCCAGGAGCTGGTTATAAATGAGGGGCAAGTTACTGACCATCATTAAGCAGGAAAGAGGCCTTAGGGTTATCTGATGACCTCAAATTGGTGGTGCAGTGTGACAAGGCAGTGGGCAGGGCTAATTGGATGCTGTAGAGCATCTGGAGAGGCATCACCAGCAGGAAGAGGGAGATGATGTTGCCACTGTATCGAAAGCCCATGAAACCCCACCTGAGTACTGTGATGAGTTCTGGAGGCCACATCTCAGAAAGACATAGACAAGGTGGAGATAGTCCAGAGGAGGGCAACTAAAATAGTGCAGGGGTTACATTAAAAACTCTATGAAGAGAGAGACTGATGGATCTCAACATGTACACCCTACAAGAAAGGATGGAGAGGGGAAATGATAACGACATACAAGTATCTCATGGAGGTGAACAGGGTACAGGAGAGGAGTCTATTTCAAATGAGGAAGTGCACCAGGACAAGGGGACTGCAATGAAGCTGGGATGGGGAAGTTTAAGGGGTGTAAGAAAGTACTTCAGTGAAAGAGTGGTGGATGTCTGGAATAGGCTGCCAGCAGAGTTGGTGGGAGCACAAACAGTGTGGGAGGGTACTTCAAACACATGGGATAGGCATAAGGGAATATTGGTAAATAGGCAAGCAGGGAGGGGGAGGGTAGATGGAGACCAGGCTGGGTCTGCAGAGATAGAACAGGCAGGGAAAATCTGGATGGGCTGGGTGAGCCAAGTGGCACTTTGTGCCGATAATTTCTGTTTCAATTTCCTACCCATTGTTGTTTCTTTTTGTTTTGTTTTTTTTGTCACCTACCACTAGGCCTCCTTACTTGTGTAAAAGACTACTGAAGTTCATATAGGTCACATTGACAGCACACCTCCTGTTCACCTCCCTTGTCACCCAGCACTACTTCACCCTGGGGAAACGATGTTGCTTACTGTCCTGTAAACTATTAGATTCTAAAAATTCTAGAATCATGCCAGCAGACAAATACCATTAATCTCCTTCAGAGTCTGCCCAAGACAACCCCCACCTCCCTTCAGGGGCATCATTTAGGGGTCACCAGGGGTCGCATTTACGACCCCTATGAACATTTTGCGACCCCTATGACAGGGCTTGTGACCTCTGCCCTTGCCATGGCTTAATGGATGCTTAAAAATATTAAAACATATTTTTTTTGCCTCCCTGGCATTACGTGCCTGCCTGTGCATGCACCTGTGGCTTGTGCAAGTTGTTGTGGCTTTGTGCTACTGCGTGGAGGAGCCGTTTCAACAAGGAGTCTGTCTGGCGAGGTGGTGCCTGGCGCGCGCTGCACGCGTTCGACTCTCAGCCCACCATCCACCCACTCACGACCCCAACATCCATCCTGTTGCTGCCATGGCGTGAGAGAGGGTCACCTGACAAACTGGAGGATTGAGGGAGCATCAGTGAAAAAACTGGAACCTACCCAACCACCACCACGAAACAACTTCCAGGCAAGTTGAAGAGATGCGACTGAGGTGCGAGCAACCAGAGCTAGAGTGTGAGACAGACTCGAGTGATTTTGAAATTCAGCTTTTCAGCTGGTAGTTACTAAACGGGTGGTGGGCGAGGCGAGCAAGCAGAGTGAGGAAAGAGAGTGAAGCATTGATTGTTTATGTCACAGAGAAGGTCAGGGCAGTTCAGACCAGAAGCCAAAGGTAAGGATGCAATCTGACTCCCCCAAGCACTACAGGTATACTAAAAACACTAAATATATATTGTCAGTAAATATAAACTGCGCTGAAGGACCATGTGGGCAAACCACAGATAGCTTGCCAGGTTTTAAAGCAATAAATCTAACTGTAGCACTTCCTCTCCTCAAGTGGCCTACAATGTTTATTGTTTAAATGATAAATATTCTCCTTTCCTTCTAATGGTGGTTAAAATGATAAGTGAAGGATGTGTCAGTTTAGTCATTTGAATCAGATTCAAACCCACCAAGATTAATTCAGCCTTCCAGTCTTTCCATAATGTGAACCAACTGCAAGTTTTCATGAATATCTTTTTTAAAGAAGGCTTACATTTCCAGTAATCAGTATCCTTACTTTTTAAAAACACCAAATGTATAACAGTTAGCAAGACATTGGTTGATTACCTGATTCTGGGGTCAAGACTGGGGTGGTCAGTAGCAGCGGAGGGGATGCCGGAGGATCAAGTGATACTGGGGTCACTCCTGTCAGTTCTAACCTCATCCACCCTCTCCTGTTTCTCCAGTTGTTTTTGAAACAAAACTCAATACCTGGTGCTGTCCCAGGAGCTGGATTTTGTTTTCTTAATAAAAAAAAGTCTGGGGGAGGGTGGAGAGTGATTGGGTGGTAACGAAGAAGTGGCTATAGGACTACTTTGGGCTACTTATTATGAAGGGCTAGACATTTTTTTTTTTTTGCCAAAGGCTGAAGTGATCCAAAGTGGCCCAAAACTTCAGCTGGACTGAACTGAAGGTAAATGAGCCAAATTTCAGCAAATTCACTGAATACAAATTAGGTACTGGCTCATTGTTACACTTTGTGGAAACGGGTTCCTAAAAGAGGGCTAATAGCATGGGATCAAAGCAAAGATAACATTACTCAAGGCTACTGAAATGTCAGCAGTGCTAGTCTGGAAATCCTCATCAGGGCTACACGTGTGTCAGAGGTGCAGGCCCAACAGTCTTTCTCAGGGCTATCAGAGTGTCAGCAGTGTTAGCCTAGCAGCCTTTCTCAGGGCTGCAAGATTGTCGGTGGTGGCGTTAGCAGTGTTCATCAGCACTAACAGAATGCAAGAATGTTAGCCCAGCATCCTTCCCCAGGGTTGCTACTGTCAGTGATGTTTGCAAGAATATTAGTGTCCGTGGTGTTTATGGGAGCAACCACAGCTGAAAAGTTGGGGGGCACACATCCCTACCTAGACTTTCATGTTGATGCTAATATCATTGAGCAGTTGGCTTAAAAAGTTGGGGGGACTGGCCCCCCATTGGTTGTGCCCATGTATTAGCCCCAAAGCCTTCTCTGAGGCTAGCATGTCAGTGGTGTAAGCCCAGTAACATTCCTCATAGTTATCAGTGTCAGGATTTTGGCCTAGCGGCCTTCACCAAGGCTAAGTGCCAGCAGTACTAGCCTAGCAGCCATTCCCAGGGCTACCAGGATGTCAGCAGTACTAGTCTAACAGCTTTCCCCAAGGCTGCTAGAATTTCAGTGATATTAGATCAGTAGCTTCCCCAAGGCTACCACAGTTTTTGTGGTGGTAACCCAGCTGCCTTACCCAGGTCTGCTAAAGTGTCAGTAATATTAGCCCAGCAGCCATCCGCAAAGATACTAGAAAATGAGTGTCTGTGATGTTACATCTGGATTCATTTCTAGGGCTTACATAGTGTCAGCAGTGTTAGTCCAGCAGTTTTGCATATAGAAATATGGCTTGCCCATGTAATCCCTGATTGTATGATTAGGAAAGGCTGGTAGTATCGCGTTGGCAGGACTTCTTTAGCAGTGGTGCCAGTAAATGACCAACATAATAGCTTCAGTATGTGCCAAGGAGTCACCACCTACAATAAACCCACAATCCTTTGTTACGGGGATTGTCTGAGAAAACCCACATGGTATATGTGTATGTGGCATTACAGTGACACTAAATTAAACAGACAATGTCTTGAATGTTTTTATGCACGTGCAGGTGGAGTTTTATGTTTATGTAATGTGGCTTGTATATATAATGCCAGCCTTTAATGTTGGTTAAAGTTCTACATATCTTGGTTGCCATTGGTTGGATTCCTTTCAAATGCAGTTGCTATGCCAGTTAATATGTGCTAAAATTAGTCTCCACTCATGCAGCCGGGGTGCAAAAGGTTAGAGTTCAAACTGAGATTTCCTTAATTTTCTTTAGTAATTCATTGACACTCAAGGGGAAACGTGGAGTGTCTTGTGACCATTCGGATGCAGGCCCAGGGCAGTATAAAGCACTTGCATGTGCAGTTTGGTTGCTTCGGCGGATTCAGGGCACTGTCAGCAGAAAAATAGGCCAAGAGACTATAGAGGTATCACCAAGTATTGTAAATTATATTGATAGCTGTAGAAATTGTAGAATACCACAAAATGCATTTTAAAATCTACTGACACAATCAAACTGCACATACATAGGTTCTTTTTCCTTTTATTATTTTTTTTCTTTACAGGTTTTTGGCATGATTTTTTTTCATCAGTTCGTTTTTGTTTAATATTTGTACAGTTGAGGAATGGGACTTTCACTATACTGATGATTCCATAATTTGATAAACTAGCTATTTAATTTGAATCAACATCTGTAATGACCCATTTCAGATTTATATTCAAACTTTATTATTCAATTTATAGCCATTTTAAATTACTTGAAACTAACCTATGTCACATCGACAAATGCCACCCTCTCTCGTTCTGCCCACAACGTGGCCCCACCCACATCGTGCCCCACCTTGCTACCCCTATGATTTTGCTGAAATGACGCCCCTGTCTTCTACTAGTCGAACACACCACTTCTCCATTGCAAACTGCCCTCACTACTAACTCCAGCATTGCCGCAACCCGAACGGTACCATCCAATGGGCCTCCAACACCGACTTCCACGAACAGTCTCATCCTGCCTCCAGCTTCTCTTCCTCAGTACGCTAACCCGCCACTACTGCTACAGCTTCACGAACCACACACAGCACATCCACTTCCATCAATGACTTGCTCCACAATAAATTAAAACAATGCCACCAACGAAAACCACACCCATCAACCAATCAAAACCCACTAAAACAACACAAAACCATGCCCTGTAACCAATCAAAGCTAACTAAACACAAGTCCATCAAAACAAACAACTAAAATACTACCAAACTCCATTGACAAAAAACCTAACCACACACACAACACTGTGGAAAACCATTGAAACAAAAAATAGTTCAGCACAAGCATATAAAATTGAAACTTCTCCCACCGTAAAACACACTGCTTCCCTCTAATTTATGTCCACCCTATTGCATAAATTGAACATGTGGGGGGTGACAGTGTGATATACGATTTATTCTGTGCAGTTCTCATTGACCTCTCATAACCATCACTCATGGCTACACCACTCATGAGGTTACTAGGGTACTGCACTAAATAAATCGTATATCACACTGTCACTCCCCCCGCATATCCCTTATATATATTCCAGAATAACATAGCAGTGCACTGTCTACACACACAGAGCATTGTCAGAAGTACAGAAGCCCTAAACTCTGGAATTCCATCCAAATCCACCTCAGACCAGTAGACAAGTTTATTAGTTTGCATAACATCAAAAAATGGCACAATCAAAAATATTGCCTTGTTGTTTACCACCAGAGACATGATGATATTGTTACTAAGCTAATTGATTAAAGTAAATTATATTACTGAATCATTGTCTGGAATAGCATCTTTTAGTATCTGCGCTGTTATGCACTGTTAGCAGTGTACTTCCTGCTAACTTTTTTGACCCCTCACACACCACAGCCCAGGTTCAACTGGAAATTGAACTAAGTCATCCACTTTTTTACTTCAAGAGAGTCACCGAAAGAGAAGCCAAGAAATATCTTCTCAAGGTACTAGGAAAGACCAGAATAAGTGCAGACACTCTGGATATGAAACTTATTGCCCTCACCCTTGATGCCATCCTTCCCCCTTACCAAAATAATCAATCTATCCCTCAAGCTCTCCCAGTTTCCACTCAAATGGAAGTCTGCCCTAGTGATCCCAATACACAAGTCTGGGGACAGGGCATTACATGGCAATTACAGGCCTATCTCTGTCCTTCCTCTACTATCTAAAGTACTTAAAAAATAATTGCGGACCCATTAGTAGAGTACATGGAGAAGTATAACCTGCAATGTCTGCAGCAACATGGTTTCCTAAAAGACCACAGCACCATCACTGTCCTCCTTGAATTCACTGGTCACATCTACCAGGCACTTGACAAAGGATGGCTTGCTTTTGCCACCTTTATCAGCCTTTCAAAGGCTTTCGATACGGTTAATCATCCTTTACTACTAGAACACCTGGCAAATCTAGGACTATCACACGACACCCTTAAATGGTTTTCAAAGTTATGTCTCTGACCGGTTACAGAAAGTCAGAATCGGTGATACACTCTCTTCCAAACAACCTGTCTGGTCTGGTGTGCCCCAAGGGTGAATTCTGGGACCCCTACTTTTCAGTATATTTCTGAATAACCTCCCTGCTGCCTGCAAAGAACGCATCATCCTATATGCGGATGATGCAGTGATTCTTGCACTCAACCCTGAACCCATTCACTTGGAACACCAACTCCAGGCAAGTTTCACAGAACTAGAGGCCTGGTTTGCAGCACAGAAACGTGTACTAAACTATAAAAAAACTAAGACTATGGGAAGCACCAAGGTATCTCATCGGCGAGAATGCCGACCTCCCCCACAGCGACAGCACAATACTGACACAGGTATTGTGCCGCCTCTTCCATAGCTGTTTTCTGTGGGGGGTTGCGTCCCCACACCCCCCCATGTGGGGGGACTCTGTCCCCCTCACCATGCAGACTCTAGGATTCCAACTCCAGGTCGGAGTTGGTCCAGGGGGATGGAATACTGGGGGAAGGCAAAACACAGAAAAAGGACCATTACCGCGAATGTCGCCATAATGGTCTTTTTCTGTGTTTCACCGTCAGGGTGTCGACTACAAGGGGTGATACGAAGACTATTCTATTCCTTGGCACACATAACAAATGTAAAAGCAAACAGCTAACTATCAAAAACTGCTCTAGTGTCTATCTGGAACAGACGCAAACTTTCAAGTACCTCGGTGTGACCATGGACAGTACCCTATTTTTCCCCAGTCATAGCGACATGGTCACTAAATCAGTGAATATCCGCATCGGCCTTCTCTACAAACATAAGCACAGCTTGACTCCTGAAGCCCTTAACAAAGCAATTCAAAGCTCCATTATCTCCATCATAGACTTATGGGCTTATCATCTACGTAACGGCTACAGCTACAGCAGTACGATGAATTTCATTAGCACTGAATAAGGCCTGCCAATTGTTAAGTGGAATGGCCCATCACACACACATGTGACCTTCATCAACAGGCAAACTGGTTATAACTACAAGGAAGAAACACATACCAAACTTGCCTCATAGTAAAAAAGGCATCCATTGGTCTCATGCCCCCTGGGGTCCAGAATCTCCTCAGCCAGGTCATCAGCCTTTGCAACACCAGAAGCTCAGAAAATTGCACACTACTGGTTCCTCGCTGTCGCACCTCCCAAGGTCAGAGGTTCTTTGCCAGAAGAGCCTCTAAGATGTTTAACTCCCTGAGCAGTGATACCACCAATTCATGTACCCTTGGCCTCTTTAAACATAAGCTACGGCAGACACTAATAGCCAGAACTGAGTGCGACCGTTTCACTTAGTCTACCACTTTCCTCTACATTCCACTCTATTTCTTCCCCCTCCTACACCCCATTTCCTCACATATATCCTGTTCTCTATCTCTCCCCTCACACAGGCTACCTCCCCCTCCCCACCACCCCATTCTTCTGGACTTTTCACATACTTCTTCTGGACAGTCCCCCTTATTCCTCCCTCCCTCCTCTACTGTCCTCCCCATCCTCTCCATAATCTCCAATAGGCCCTGCCTGCCCTGTTCTACTTAAAGTTAGTTCCTAGGTAATACTGTGTTAGCTTCTACCTGACAATGCCGTATTGGCTGCATTGAACTGTTTCACACTGTTTTACTCACTCTCATTGGATCTTAACCCAGAATATGTATACTGTGTCCTTGATCATTGCTATCACCTCATTGTACTGTTACCTGCATTTACTCATTTACTACATTGTAGTCAATCTTTCAATGCTATCTGTGTACTCTGACGTGGAACCTTTGTAAAAGAGCCGCTGGCTCAAAGGTGTTGAATGTGAAATTTAATAAATAAATAAATATAAAATGACTTCCTCTTTTCTCTATATGTGTAACACTGTAGGACATTTGACAACCTTTGTAATAGTATTTACTATGTGTCAGTGTATGGGACCTCACTGAAAATGAGCTTTTGCTCACCTGAGTGTCCAATTAATGTAATGAATAAAACATATTGCAACTACTACTACCACACACACTAACACACATGCACTGCCTTATATGGCATTTATTTACATATACGTTTAACCTTAACTGTTATTGTATTTAGGATAAGCACTGTGACATACTAACACACATGCACTGCTACATATTCTGAACAGTGCACACTACTACAATATAGCATTACAGCCATTTGCAAACTGAGTAGGAAAAGGTTAAGGTACCAGGAAAGGGTTAACAGAGTGCCACACGGAGACACACACACACACACACTCATATAAGGAAGCACACACAGAGCACTTTGTCTCTGCCTGCGTGCAACACCTCTTTATTAACCTTCTTTGTTGTTCTAACTTTCACCAATTGCTTTAAAAATATAAACAATAACCAGAATAACCAATATAAAAAGACTCATTAAGTGATTTACATAAGTTAGTGTGTTATTTACTGCTGTCCTTTTTTTTAAGGCAGGGCTAATTTTATTTATCTGATGCCCAATCCCTGAGACTATAGGCACCTTACAATACAATAGGGTCAGTAGAATACAACACACAATAAAACTAAAATTTTAAAAATACATCTTAGCATAACTAAATAATTTAATGGGTTAATTTCGGTCAGTCATCTTCATCTGGGAAGATCAAATGAAAAAGATGGGCCTATTGCTCTGTTTTAAACTGCTTGACCATTGGAGCCTCCCTGACAACAGCTGGCAAAGAGTTCCACAGGGTTGGTGCAGCAACACTGAAGGCATGGTCGCCATATGTTTTCAGCCTGACCCTGGGAACATCAAGGAGGCCGATGGGCTGAGGAGACAGGTGTTAGGAGATAGCCAACTAACCAGCTCCCAGCCCATAGAGGGCCTTATAGGTGAGCAAGCCCCCCCCTTGAAGAGGATCCTTCACCTGACAGGCAGACAGTGCAAAGCCCGCAGGACTGGGGTCACGTAACTGGACCTTGACATGCCTATCATCAATCTGGCCATAGCATTCTGCACTGGCTGCAGTCAGTGAAGGGTCCCTCCAGTAACCCTGAAGTATAGAGCATTGCATTAATCTAGCCTTGAAGTCACAGAGGTATTCACCAGTGACTGCAGGTCATTGGGTGGAACTAGGAGCTTAATCCTGGTGAGGTTCCGCTAGTGGTAGAAACTACTTTTGACCACAGATGACACCAGAGCTTCAAGTGTCAACCTGCTATCCAGAACAACGCCAAGATATTGCACCCTAGGGAGGCCATCAATGGTGCAGATGTGATAAATAATCCTGTACCCACACCAGAGGCACTCTCATCGTGACCATGACCTGGATCTATCACCAGTACCTCCATCTTGTCTGGGTTCAGTTGCAGCCAGCTGGAGGACATCCAGTAATTGATCTCAGCCAGGCAGTTGGTAATCCCTTCCATGGTATTGAGTGTTCCCCTGGGCAAAAGACAAATACAGCTGGGTATCATCTGCATAGCAATGAAATCGTACACTGTATTGTCTAATGAGCTCTCCCAGGGACAGCATGTATACCGCTAATAAGATTGGTGGCAAGATCGAACCCTGAGGTACTCCACATGACAAAGGCCTCAATGAGAAGGAGAAATTCCTCATCACCACCTGCTGCTCTCTGTCAGAGAGATAGTACTCAAACCAGTTGTTGACAATACTAGCAAGTCCACAATACTCTCAAAGGCATTTAAGAAGCACAATGTGATCCATAGTATCAAAGGATGATGAGAGATCAAGGAGAACAAGAATTTACCTCTCTCCTCTGTCTCTAGCCTTGAGGAGGCCATTATGCACCCTGACTAATGCTGTTCCAGTACTATGCCTAGCTCTGAAACCAGACTGGAATCTCCCATAGATGTCAAAGGACACAAGGTGTTCCTCCAGCAGTTGTGCCACTAGTTTCTCAACAACCTTGCCCAAAAATGGCAGGTTGGAGATTGGATGGTAATTTGCCAGGATGTCTGGGTTGAGAGATGACTTTTTCAGGAGGGGTCTCACCAGAGCCTCTTTCAAGGCATCCGGAAAGATTCCCTCTGACATTGAACACCAGACAATCCTAGTGAACACCAGGCCAACAATCCTGACACATCTCATCAAGCTTTAGCTTCAAGATCACCACAATGACCTTGGCCACTTCCACTGGCTTAAACTCATCCCAGACAGATGGAGTACCACTGCTCCTTCCAAGCCAATCACTGTGAGACAAATCTTGTCTCACTGATGGAATCCCTGCCTGGATGGAGGACACCCTGTCAGAGAAAAACAGAGAAAACTTGTCACACAACATGGTTGAAAAAGCTTTTTTCAGCTGCAGACAGACAGGATGTAACAATTTGTCCACAGTCTGAAAAAATTGAGATGGTCCATTTTTCCCTGCCACAATCTCCCTGGATAGGAACTTTGCCTTCCTATGGTTACTTGCCCCTTGGTACTCATGGTAATGAGTACGCAAGGCCAGTTTGTCCCCCTCCAAGTGGATCTTCTGCCAGCAACACTTCTGCTTCCAACATTTGATCTTCATCTCCTTGAGATCCCCATCAAACCAAGGGGATCGCAAGTAAGAAGATCTGGGTCATATATGGACTGGTGTGATGGCATCTAGCCTTTTGGAGACCATCTTATTATAGGTGGCCACTTCCTCACCCATGCCAACCACACATGCAGTATCTACACTAGATACGTCAGCCACCGCCAGGAATCCCTCTGGGGACAATCCCCTTAAAGGGCAATAGCTGGTCACCTCAACAGCAGATGGATATCCAGGGGTGGCCCCAAACAAGAACTTCCCTGTGCAATGATCAGACCAAATGACTTGATCAATCTTGAGGTTGGCAACCTCAAGCCCCAGCGAGAAGACCAAGTCGAGCATGTGACTGTGGTGATGGGTCAACTCTTGCAGATCTCCTGAACTGATAGCAACACTTTACTCTGTGTTCTGAAATCTGAACCTCATTCCTCAATCTCAACTACAGTTTATGGATGGGAAATGTTGATATGCTTACATGTTTACTAAAGATCAGAAGCTATAGATCTTTCTTGAAAGAGAATGCTGCTCAGATTGAAGCTAATAACCATGTTATCTCACAAGCATTGTTATGCACAAATAAAGATTGAAATACATGTACTGTTAATGACCATTATTTCCCATCAAAATTTAAAAACACTGTCAGAGTGAAAGAAAAAACATGCATCTTTTTTTCAGACAGAGAAAAAATAGTGCGGTGTAGGGACACACTAAACTGCTTTAGCGTAGTGATTGTAATCCAACTGCAATTTTGTGAAGTCCCTTTAGAATCTGATGAGCTCCATTTTTCTACTGTGATAGCATGATGTCTACAGAGCTCTGCCCTGCAGCCACAAAAATTAACAAACGTCTTTAACTTTGGCTGCCTTTTTGGCTTTAAACTATGTTATGCAGCACTGCCCAGCATCAATCTATCTAATTACCTAATTATTGTAACGTATTTGAACATTACTGTGGTGCAGGGCTAGGCCCTGATCTGTATTCACAGACTCCTGCTTTAGATTGATGGACATCCTCTTGTTTTCAGCTCTCAGTGTCCTCACTCCCCTCTGGATGCAAACTGAAGTGGTTCACCCTCTGGTTTGTGTCTTGCCATCATCTTTACCCCACAGGGGCCTGTTCCTCATTTCCCCTGAAAGAACCAGACACTCATGGCTTGATGTAGCAAAACCTCCTACTGGGATAAATCCCAGCAGCAGAGATCCAAGAGAACCAGCATGGCTATCCTCAGACCCAGAGCTATTAAGGCAACTCGGCACTCTGAATATTTCTTACTCAAACATGTTGGTAACTATCCCCTCTGGCTAGCTATCCCCCCCATTCACATTCACCCATTCCTCCATTCTCCCCCTATGCAGGGTCACCCCTTTGACAGTCCTTATCATGCCTCATCCTTTTACTCTTACTTTGTGTACATGTCACTCTTTTGACTAGGTGTCACTTTCAATTTTGTTACATCTCTGCTCCCACTGTATTAATTGTTGATGTTACTGCTACTACTCCGTATGTATTAGCTCTGTATTAAGTGTATTATCACTGTGTCTGTACTATCCTGCCCAGGACCATGTTGCAAATCAGCTTGCTCAAGGATGATTTGCCTGGTTAAATAAAGTTTGATTGATTGACTAGGAGTGTGTGATTATCTTATTTGAAATATTCAGATGAATATTCGTATTCAGGCCACCAGATATTCATTATTCATTATTTGGCCCCAGATAAGTGTTTTTTTTTCAAATAAGACATTGTAACACCATTAAAGTCCATCATTTCCTTCCCTTTTGAAATACAGTACAACAGTTAATTCTGCCATGAACACTCCCTAACAGTATTTCAGCATCTCCAAAAGGCAACAAACTACTGCACTGGTCTCTGCATGTGTCTACTGTGCCAGCTGAAACAGACAGGACAGTGAACCATGGATTTTATAACTTCCCAGAAGGAAGGTTAGTGGTTACCTTTTACAAGTAAGTACAATAGAGCTAAGAGTAGTCATATTAACAATAGGAGACTTGGGGTTTAAATGTCAGCAGTGTGACATGTTTAGTTTGAATCACAAATCCCTGTTTGAAATTTATGTTTGTAAGAACTGCAACAACTTACAAGCACTACACAATAAAATAGCTACCACAGAGGGGGAAGAAAAGCAATTAAAGGACCAGTTAGAGGCCATTAAGTTGGAAATTATTAATACGACTGTTAATTGTGAGGGATCAAGTATAAAAAGACCTAGGGCAGAGGAGAATGAGGGTGATGATGAGGCTGAAGAATGGAGTCAGGTATACAATAAGAAAAAATTAAAAAAGGGCAGAAGATGTATGGGAAATAGTATAGAGGTAGTAAACATATATACCCCTAAATGGATTTGATAGAATCAATGGATGCCCAAGCACAAGAGATACTATACCTAGACAAAATTTAGTGCAACAGGGACTCAGAGAGTAGTAAACCAGCAGTACAATTACCATTACAGGGAAGAACAGATCAGAATGTTAATACTGGTGGAAAACAAGGAGAAGGGCTAGATAGGAGAGTTCAGGAGGCAGTCTTGACTGTGGAGAACTTAGAGTGCCTGGATGGAAATATGAGAGTACAGGAGGAAGCAGAATTACCTACACATCAGGCTGAGCAAAGATTCATTTGGGGGGATTCAATAACAAAATACACAGATAGGGCATTAACAAGGGGCAATAAAGAAAACGTAGCTAGTTGCAGTTACAGTGGGCAACGATTAAGGACATAACTAAGATGATGCTAAAAATACTTCAGAAATTAAACAGTTATAAAACTGTCTTATTACATGCTGTAACAAATGAGTTAGGAAGATTTAGCCTGGAGAACACCTTAACTCATACCTCCAATAGCTCCATATGAAGTCTGAACTATCCATTGTTTACCTGACACAAAATGGCCACCCAGGAGGTAATGAGATGAGGAACATGGACATTGCTTGCCAAACCATGAAACAGTTTAATGCCAAAATAATTTTATTAGAAATTCTACCAGTGCCACAAGCAGGAAGATTAAGGTTGAAAAGAATCAAAGATTTTAATAATTGGTTAAGAAAGTACGGTCTTACAAATGGAATTACTTGTGTAAGATCACGGGAATTATTTGTGGACCGATATGAGTTATTTAGCAAGGATGGCTTCACTTAAATAAAAAGGGGTCTAGGCTTTTAAGGAAAATGTTTTATAATGCAATTAATGGTACTACATATAACCAAAAAAACTGATTTCCCAGGGGTGTGCAGGGACTTCCAATATGCAAAACATGGCTAAAGTCACTACCAAAAGAGATAGCAGCATACACAAAAGATAACTTAATGTACTATTAACAAATGCTAGGAGTCTGAATGCTATAAAAAGATCAGAACTTGAATTCATAATACAAACTAAACAAACATAGGTAGCAGCAATTACTGAAACCTGGTAGTCTGATGTCAGCACATGGAATACACATATCTCAGACTATCTTGTGGTCAAGAAAAGATAGAGTAGGAAGGAAAGGAGGTGGTATTGCCCTCTCCATTAAGGACAATATTCAGTGTAAAACATAACAGAAGAAAATACACAAAAGTAAGCCCTATGGGTAGAAATACTATGGGAAAACCAAAAGAAATTAAGAATAGGAGTGTGCTACAGGGCCTCAGATTTAGACGTGAAGGACCATATAGAGTTAATAAATAGAATTGGTAATAATATAGCTGAATATGAGGTACTGTTGTTAGGAGACTTTAATGCCCCAGGTATGAAGTGGAAAAAGGGTACCGCAAAAAACAAACATGAACAAATACTACTTAATATGTGCACTGAATATGGCCTCCAGCAAATGGTGCAAGAACTGACTAGAAATACCAATATCCTAGACCTTGTTCTGACAAATAGCTCTGACAAAATCAAACATCTAAGGATTCTAGAGCCACTCATAAATTGTAACCATAACATCGTAACATTTAAATGAAAAACAACATCTAGGAAATCCAAGGTATAACCAAAACAAAGAATTATGCTAAGGGTGACTTCAAAAAAATCATGCAGGAGTTGGAGGAATGGAAATGGAACGACGGTACAGTAAACAAGAAAAATGACAGCTCAGGAAGGACGTTGACCAGAGCCAGCAAATCAATACAAACAGTGGCCCAGATATTCAGACTGCGCCAGGCTGTGGCGCAAGCCCGGGCGCAGTGCAATTGGGCTGCGCAGGGGCGTTGACAGGGCGGTATTCAATGAAGCTGCACCATGGCACAGCATTGCTGAATATCGCACCCTGGCCACCCCACAGTGTGCATGGCGCAGTGGCACTGCACCAGCACAAGTGGCCAGAGTGGAGAAGGGGGATGTGCTAGCGCAAGTTCCATTGTGCTAGGTGCAACAACTGTGATATTCAAAAGTGCACATGCAAATGGGGCCATAATGCATGTCATTATGGCCCCATCTGCATGCAGGCACCAATTCCCGGCGACTTGCGCCTAGCGCCCTGCCAAGATGCAGCCATCGGGGACCAACTCCCCATGCACAGCACGGAAAAGTGCCCCACTGCCCGATCATGGGCATATGTTGTCAGAAGTCCATGTCCAAAATCCCTGGTGGTCGAATGGATCGCTCGCAGCCCAATCATGGGCACAAGTATAAACATAATCATCCCGTATCCCTGGTGGTCCAATGGACCACTTGCAACCCAATCGCAGGCATATGTTAAAATTTATATGTCCCATATCCCTGGTGGTCCAGTGGACCGCTCGCAGCCCGATCATGGGCATATGTTAAAATTTAAATGTCCCATATCCCTGGTGGTCCAGTGGACCACTCATAGCCCGGTCGTGGGTGTCAGTAAAACATTAATGCCACAGCAACTGAACTAGTGGTCTAGCCGTGCCCCCCTCCCCACCCACCCACTGAGCCCCACTGCTCGCTCCCCAGTCAGCAGTGGGCGGCAGCTCCCACCCGCTTGCCGCCTGCCGCCCGCTGACTGACACCGTACGGTAGGGCTGTACGCTCATTGGTCCACAGCGTGAGCCAAAAGGGTGTGCAGCCTATACCATACTACACAGTCCAGATATGTGAATCACTGGACCACCAGGGATATGGGACATTTAAATTTTAGCATATGTGAATCACATATCTGGACTGTGTAGTACGGAATGGGCTGCTCACCCATTGGCTCACACTGTGGACCAATGGGTGTACAGCCCTACCGTATGGTGTCAGTAGGTGGGCAGCAGGGCAGCAAGTGGGTGGGGAGCTGCCACTCACCGCTGACTGGGGGGGGAGTGGGCTGGTGGGCCCAGTGGGCGGTGGGGAGGGGGTACCGCTAGACCACCAGAGTTCTGCTATGACATTAATGTTTTACTGATACTGCCAATCAGGCTGCGTAGCTTTCCACTGGACCACCAGGGATATTGGACATTTAAATTTTAACATATGTCCGTGATCGGGCTGCGAGCGGTCCACTGGACCACCAGGGATATAGGACTGCTTTTATTTCAACAGATGCCCGTGATCGGGCTGCGAGCGGTCCACTGGACCACCAGGGATATTGGATGTGTATTTACTTCTACAGCTGCCCGCGATCGGGCATGGGGGGGCACCACAATGAAGGTGCAGCCAGAGCTCGGGTGGCCACCCACAGGTGGCAGCTGCCATGTTGCGCCTTGCAATACAGCAACTCACCTGTGGGTGGCCAGCTGTTGTTCCTTTTTTTTTTTTGCTCACCTGTGTGCAGTGCAAGTAGGGGTTGCGCATGTATGGACTCTGCACATCCCGGGCTAAATATCGGGATGTGCGGAGTATGCATGAGCATGCCCCCCCCCACCTGCGCCGCATACATTACTGATGCGCTCCGGCGCATCAGGATTTGTGCCAGGCACAATCTCCATTTGAATATCATGCTGGGGCGCATCAGTGGGTTGCGCATGGCGCAACAGTGTTGTGCCATGCGCAATCCTTCTGAATATCCGGGCCAGTAGCAACAACTCAGCAGACTCAAAAACGGTCATGAGCAGAGCAGTCCACACCATAGGCCACACTGTAAAACTGATTATTTTAATGGTATAAAACAGTAAAAAAGGCACATGTGCTCCGAGTACAAACAAGAGGCAGCACCCCCTACCAGACCGTCAACATTTCATGACTATCTCTGATGCTTTTTCAAGATATCAGCAGCTAGAAAACATTTAATCCTACTGTTTTCTAGGTGGTGATGTTTTGAAAAAGCATCAGGGATAGACACGAAATGTTGATGGTCTGGTAGGGGGTGCTACCACTTATTGGTACTTGGGGCATATGTGCTTTTTTTTTTACTGTTTTCTACCATTAATAGAATCAGTTTTACAGTGTGGCCTATAGTGTGGACTGCTCTTCTTATGACCATTTTTGAGCCCACTGAGTTGTTGCAAACAATGGTATTGTGTCAACTGAGCAGTTATGGTTAAAAATTAAAAATAAATTACTTGAGCTGGAAGATAGATATATTCCAAACAAGATAATGTATAACAAAAAGGGAAAGATCCCTCAATGGTACACCAGTAAGGTCAAGCACTTAATCAAAAAAAGGAGGGTGTACAGGGCACTGAAAAGGGATTAAAAACAACAATATCATAACATATAAAAGGATACTGAAGGAGTGTAAACGGTCTATTAAATTAGAAAAAAAGGAAAATTGAGTTGAGGATGGGCCATGCCAAGGATAGTAGTAAATCCTTCTTTGCCTATGTCAATAATAAGCCAATATACAGGACAATCGGTCCCCTGATAAATGGAAATGATGTGATAATGGATCCAGCTAAACAGGCCCATATATTTAATGAATATTTTTGCACGGTCTACAATGAAAGCGATAGGTGTGACGCAATAAGGAATGATACAAATTTAAATAATCAGTCCATTAGACTATTAGACTACCATTAGAATATTAAATGAGGAAATAGCCAATAAGTTAAAAAGTTTAACTCTTAGGCTGCCAAAAGATTTGGAACATATTGGTTTTTAAGACGTGTATACACGTCCATGGCACAGCAAGGGTTAAACACTGCAATATCAGCAGGGCTGGATAAATTACATCCGAGACTCATTAAGAAAGTTAGCACGTAGCTAATATAAATTGTACATGGCTAATATAAATTGAACAATATGTCCCTGGATATAGGAGAGGTCCCACGGGACTGTAGAATAGCTGCGGTTGTCCCAATTTCCAAAAAGGGGAAAAAAGGGGAAATGAGCAATTATAGGCCCATTAGCTTGACTTTGATACTGGGAAAGTTGCTAGAGTCCTTAATTAAGGATGGAATACAACAGGAGATTAGTGATGGCAATTATAATGATGAACTGCAACATGGCTTTAGGCAGCACAGGTCATGTCTGACAAGTAATCTTGTTTTCTATGAAAAAGTAAGCAGCCTTTTAGACACAAGCTACCAGTTGATGCTATTTACTTGGATCTAAAAAAAGTTTTCGACAAAGTCCTGCATTCATTAGTAATACATAAAATGAAAAGGATAGGAATAGATAAAACACTTGTAAGGTGGGTACAGTCATGGTTAAGTGAGATAACCCAGCAGGTAAGAGTCAGAGGCCACCTGTCACATAGTGGACAGGTGATTAGCGGAGTACCTCAGAGCTCAGCCTTGGGCCCTGTACTATTCACTAATTTCATTTCAGATATGACAATAGATATTAAAAACATTTGTACAAAGTCTGCTGATGATACCAAAATAGGAGCTGAGGATGAGAATGTACAGAAAGTAACATCATTGAGAGAAGACTTAAAAAAGATTGAGGAATGGGCCAAAGCAAATTGAATGCTTTTTAACCTGGATAAGTGTGTGGTTATGCATTTTGGAGATGAGAATAAAGGGAATTCTTACACACTAGATGGGACACAGCTCAAAACCATTGAAAGTGAAAAAGACCAGAGGGTATTAGTTACCAATGACCTTTGTTTTAGTGGACATTGTGGAGAAGTAATCAAAAAGGCCAATAAAATTACAGGATGTATTACTAGAGCATTAACTAGCAGGAACAGGGCTTATAATATTCCTCTGTATGGTTAGACCACACTTGGATTATGACAACCCGCTGTGAAGCCCTTACTTGAAGAGGGATATTGATGGACTGGAGAGGGTGCAGAGAAGAGTGATGAAAATGATCGATGGTCTCCATGGTGTAAGCTACAAGGACAGACTGAGGGAACTGAACATGTACCCCTTGAGGCTAAGACGCATTAGAGGTGACCTATTAGAATTGTATAGAATTTCTGGAGACATTGAACTAATGAGCAGTCTTGATTTTCAAATAAATAAGGACATTGCCCTTAGAAGCCACAGATTTCAGTTGAAGTTTACATATCCTAAAAGAACCCCAAGGATGAACATTTACACCAAGAGAATAACTCCATTATGGAATGGCTTACCGAGGAACATAGTAGAAGCTAGAAGCTTTGCTATCTTTAAAAACAGATCGGACAAATAACTCTTAATGGAACTAGAACTGCACCTGCTAGTGCAGGATATGGACATCATGGCCCACCACCTTCTGTTCATCTTAAATTTTCAAATATAGATCCAAGTATAGAATCTGGGCAGACTGTGTCGGCCAAGCGGTACTTTATTGCCAGTAGATAATTAGTAACCTAAAGTACACAATAGTAAGTGCACTAAATGGCCTTCGACTCCATTGCACCCATTTGTGTCCACCCCTTGTCTACTTGCTGGAGACCTCCTTGGTTTGGTGAGGATCTCTAGAGTCTGAAGACTAAGGGGAGGAGATTAGAGAGGCACTGGAGGAGATCCGACCTGCCGAAGGACAAGTTGGCCCTGAAGTTGCATTATGTTGACTATCAGGGGAGCAATCGCCAATAAGAAGGCTAATTATTTGTCTAGGGAGATTGCTTCAGCGAGGAATAGGCCGGCTCAGCTCTTCAGCACAGTAGATGGGCTCTTACATCCTGCCTGTTTTTGCGTAGGGGTAGCAGGTTCTAACATTAGGTGCGAGGAGCTGGCTGTGTACTTCGCCTACAAAGTGTCCTCTATCAGGGATGAGGTCTCCTCGAGTGCCTCTCGAAAGGGATGCAGAGCCCAACCTGAGTTGTGGCGAAACACTCCTCCTGTCTGAGATGAGTTTGAGCTGGTTGGGGTGGAGGAGGTGATTGAGATAGTCTCGAAGCTGCGGCCAACACAATGTGATCTAGACCATGGTCCAACTCGACTTTTGGTTGGATGTTTGGACCTAATTGGACCTGTGGTTGCTGAGGTTATCTGGAATTCCTTGAGGAGTGGAGGTTTCCCATTGGCCTTGAAAGAGGCCTTGGTTAGACCCCTATTGAAGAAACCCTCTTTGGACCCGGACTGCTTCAGCAACTACAGACCAGTCTTGAACCTCCCATTTTTAGGGAAGGTCATTGAGAAGGTGGTGGCTATTCAGCTTGACAGGCATCTTGCCTCTTCCTCCAACTATGAGCCTTACCAGTTTGGGTTTGGTGCAGGGCATAGTACAGAGACTGCCCTGGTGAGGGTGCTTAATGATCTCCTGATGGCGAGGGACAGGAGAGACCATATCATCTTCGTCCTCCTGGACCTCTCTGCGGCATTTGACACCATGGACCAGAAGGTGCTGCTCAACCTTCTGTGGCTCTGGTGTGGCTTGTCTGGTAATGTCATGAACTGGGTCAGGTCATACTTGACAGACAGAGTGCAAAGGGTGATAATGGGGTCAGCCTCATCTAACCCGAAGTCTCTGTGCTGAGGGGGTCTGCAGGGATCAGTCTTGTCACCCTTGTTTTTCACGGTGTACATGCTGCCACTGGGGAACATTATCAGGTGGTATGGGCTAAGTTTTCACAGTTATGCAGATGATACCCAGCTGTACTTGTCCTGTGCACCCAATACCCAGGTGTCGGCCTCTGTATTTAACACCTTTCCTTGAGGAGATTCAGTTCTGGATGACTCAAAACTGGCTTAAGCTTAATCCAGACAAGATAGAGGAATTTGTGGAGGACTTGGGTCTTCGAGGCGGAGGAGGGGGTGTGGGGTCTTCCCCCGGCATAGTGTTGGGGGGGTTCCCCTTGCCCCATCTAGACAGGTGAAGGATTTGGGCATGATCCTGGATAACGGCCTGATGCTTGATATGCAAGTGTCAGCCATGATCAAGAATGGATTTTACCATCTGAGGAATATCACCCAAATCTGAGCCCTGATCCCAGCTGAGGACCCGACTACACTGGTGCATGCTTTTGTCACTTCCAGGCTGGACTATTGCAATGCTCTGTACCTAGGGTTTTCTGGAGGCGACCTCCACAGGCTGCAGCTGGTGCAGAACATGGTGGCAAGGTTACTGTCAGGGGTGAGGAGGTGTGTGCATATCACCCAGTTTCTCTGCAAACTGCACTGGCTGCTTTTCAGGTGGAGGATTGTCTTCAAAGTAGGGCTTTTTACCTACAAGATTCTGCATGATCGGGTATCTGTCTATCTGCAAGATCTCCTTGTCCCCTACCATCCACCCTGGATGCTCCATTCTACCGGGGGAGGCCTCCTTAGAGTTCCTAGGGCAAGGTTGTGGCATTTGGGTGACAGAGCATTTTCAGTGGCCATGCCTACCCTGTGGAACTCATTTCCTTCTTATGTGAGGGAGGCTTCCTTGGTGGAAGCCTTTAAAAAGGGGTTAAGAACCTATTTGTTCCAGCAGGTTTTTATTGATTGACGAGCGACTTATTAGTGATAGACAGATGAATTTTAATGATGCTATCAGTTGAACTGTTAAGTACATAGTTGTATATTACTGTATATTATTATGTGATTGTTTATTTTATTGTACAGCACCAAGAGTCCTTGGAAATGGGCACTTTTATAAATATAATCTATCTATCTATCTATCACATTATACAGTATTTAATTGTTTCTAGTATAAGAGGTACCTCATGGTGGTCTTGCAGCATATATGCCAGGGAGTGGAGAGTTACCCTTGAAATTAAATATTTAATGTGATAGAAAAAAGAAAGGATGAACACCCCCCCCCAAAAAAAGTAACATTACACTGTCATAACATTAGGGAGATCAACAGTAGTACTGTACCCCCAGTTTTATGTGGGCAGATCATACTTGTAGCCAACTACTGGTAAGTTTAGCTTAATGAACACTAGTTGTTCAACGTGCTGAGGGTCCAGCTTTGAACAGTGTGGGTCAACAATGTCACCAGCAGTGCTAAACATCCTCTCAGATGGCACACTTGTAGGAAGGCAACTTAGGTATTTTAAAGTAAGTTGCACCAGGTGAGGAGAGGAGTTCATTTTCCGAATTCAGTAGCTCAGTGGATCAACTTCAAATGGTTCAATTGATTCTACAAAGTAGCCATTAAGTAAATTTTCTGCTGAGAGAGGCTGAGGCTGTGTTTGTGTTGCTGTTGATGCAGTGATGTGCTCAGTAATGCCCGGTCACTCTCTTCTGCATTGCCAGTATGCCATTTTTCCCCATCTCCACCAGTACCATCCGATTCCAAACCACCACGTGGCTGTTTCTTTCCCTCAGGAACCTGAACTGGAGCATCTTCTTCACCTTCTGAGTGTCTCACTGCCTGCATGGCATTATTTAACTCTCCACTCAACTGTTGCCTAAAATAAGTCACCTTGTGGCTGTCCATGGCTATGTGAAGGATCTCGTATTTGAACCTAGAATTCAATATGGTGGCAAACACGTGTTGGCAATTATCCATGACTGTGGCAAAGCTTGTATTAAGTTCTGCATCAAGATGATTAACAAGCTCAGTGACCTCTTGTGTACTCATTGTATTGTCAGCCAGAAACCATTGTAAAAATCTTTTGAGAATATGCACAGCCGGGATAACCTAAGTAAGGCTGTGGTAGCACTTAGATCACGTGTTCTCCTCTCAAAAGGCACAAGAACATTCACCATGCCCTCAAGAACTAACCAATCATGATTTCCTATGACCTCTCCAATGTCTACCTCCATAGACATTTCATGTAGTGCCCTCTTTTGCTCCAGCAGTCTTGAAAGTATCAGGTATGAAGAATTCCACCGAGTGCTAACATCTTGTATTACACAGTGTTTATATATTGAAATGTTTCACCAGGAAAGGCACACTGAACAACAAGTTGCTCATCTCCCAGTGTGTCCTGGGGGAAAATATGAGTGTCTTACCCCAGTGTGATATTGCAAGCAACACTGGTGTTGTGGCAGATCAAGGCATTCCTGAACTTCTCATGATTTGTAAGTGGCTTTTACAGAGTAATGGAAATGGCTGCAGATGGAATGGGCTGTGGATAATATGTTGATGATCCTAATACTGTTATGCAGTGCATGAGTCACCACTAAATTCAGTGTGTGTGCAAAGCAACAAATTCTCAGAAAATGACCATCATCGATGGCTTTCACCATGTTTGTGCCATTGTCGGTAACAAAAAAAAAAAGAATTTCAATTTGTATCAACACCAGACCAAGACCACAACATGTCTTGCAGGAATGTAAGATGTGCTCTGTGGCTTTCCTCCATCAGTCCGACGTTCAGCAAAGCTGACCTAATTTGACTACCAGGTTGGGGGGGGGGCCAAGGATAAGCCACAAGGTGATGCATGGGAAACAGCAGCAGCAGGATGTTGCAAACACCAGAGTGAAGTTAAAGAGTGATAGGCATGCAGGGAGTTATCGCTAGTCCAGATATCTGACGTGTGGTGAAAATCACCACCAACAGCCTCTGCAAGCAGAGCAGCAATAGCAGATCACACACAATCATACAGTCATAGCAATACACTCTGTGAAAATGTAGTACGAGATGGTATTTAATAACACGGGTGCAAATAGCGGAGAAGCCATCAGAAACAAATATCTTCCACAATTGAGTTAGGCTGGAGATCCAACGACATCATCTCTGCAATCAGCTATGTGATTTGCTGTGCTGTTGGATGTGAGGCATGATACTTTGTTCATGCCCGCAGAGCATCCATTATTGGAACTGCCATGGGAGACTTCGATGTGGATCACTTCACCGGTGGTGTGCGTAGTGCTGATGACTGTCTCTGCCTTGTAGTATCACTGGAGTCAGAAGTGACCAGAGTAGAGGGACTCTGTTGGTGAGGGAGAAGGAGTGCTGTGACCACTGGGTTGCTTGACATCAGATCTGTCAGTACCACCAACACTGATAAGAGTGTATGCCTGTCCACTGGAGGGGTTTGGTCTTGGTGAAACCAAGGGTCCAGATCCAGACCCGGATGAGCTTTTGTACAGTTTAGGGTGCTTAAGCTTCACGTGGTTCTGTAACGATGTTGTGGTTAAGTTAAAGTGATTTCCCTTGGCTTATAGAGGTGTTGCAAAAAGAAAAGAATGCCTTCCTTGTGTCCTCCTTTAACACAGTGAAATGCAGCCACACCACACTCTTAACACTGCAGTTACCAGGGATTCTGGTAGCACCACATCCCCCAGTTCTTTTCTCAACAGATGTGCCTCTCTTGTCCTCATGTTCCTACCCTCTGCCTACTGGCCCTGATGGTGTCATACCAGTGCTGTTATCACTCGGCTGTGCTTCAGCCTGTGATGGAGCCTGCCAAAGAAACGTCAGTGTTGCTTGTTTCATTTTCTTAGTGGGGATCCTTATGCTTACTACTACTTCTACTACCCTGGGTACTATGGGTACTAATGCTACTCCTAGAGGCTCTTTTGCCAGACACCTTTTTTCTTTCTTCCCTCAAGGTACATAGCATACTCTGCCTCATCCCCAAAGTCACTCACATTTGCCTCTAATGAAGAAGATGACGTGTCACTGGACAATTCATGTTGAGGGAAATACTCAGAGCCAGATGGCTGCTTCTCCTCTTCAACTTTTTCAGGGGTACCAGGAAGCTGAGAAGCAGGAGGCATAACTGAATCAACTGTAGTGGTCATACTGGTAATAGTCACTATGGCAAGGATAACAGACTGTGGTGATAGTGTTACAGTAGTGGCAGAGTTTGTAGTGTCAGTAGTGGCTGGAGTGACAGTCACAGTTGCAGGACTGGCTGTAGTAGTCATTCTGCCAGTTGTTGTGGAAGACAGGGTCTCTATGGTGTTGGTGGTGGTGGTGGGGACGACAGATGTGATGGTACTGGTGAGAGATGGGAACACATTGGTGCTTGTAGGAGTCAAGAACAGTGTCCTTCTGCTTGTGCTTTTTGTATCACCTTCTCCTGTGCTAGCCACAGTACTACTATTGCTGGAAGAAATAGACCTGGAAGGAGTAAACAATAATTTTGGGTGTCGAATACAGACTGACCGTTTCTCACATTCAGGTTCACCATCACCAACCTGTTCCTCCATTTTAGATTTGCATGGGCTGGACCAAGTACATTTTTTACCACCTCTAGCTGCCATTGTCTATGACAACAATTTCTAAACACTCAACTACTGTAATACTTTTAAATGAATAGAAGTACTGATTTATTTTTGCAAAAAAAGAAAATTCTTGCAAGTGGCACTCAGGCAAGGGTGTGTATGCGACTGTGTGGCATCACTACCTGGCCCTAAACTGCGGGCAGTGTGAGTGCAGTCAGCCGACTGCCCTTCGAGACTACTGTCTGCTACTGACTTTTGTGAAACCTGAGCCCAATCACAGATTACACCACCAATATTTTTAAAGACAGATTTCTACAGCAGAACTACTGTAATACTTTTTAAATGTGCAGAATTACTGATTTATTTTAGCACAAAGAAATTCTTGCAAGCGGCACACAGGGCAGGCAAGGATGTGTGCACAGAGCAACAGTGTGGTGTCACTACCTGGCCCTAAACTGTGGACGGTTGGAGTGCAGTCAGCTGACTGCTCTCTGAGACTACTGGCTGCTAGTGACATTCCTGAAACCTGAGCCTAACCCCAGATGACACAACCAATATTTTTAAAGACAGATTTCTACAGCAGAACTGCTGTAATACTTTTAAATATACAGAAGTACTGATTGATTTTAGCACAAAAAAATTCTTGCAGGTGGCACTCAGGCAAGAGTGTGTGTGTGTGTGTATGTGTGACTGCGTGGTGTCACTACCTGGTTTTAAGCTAAGGGCGGGTGGCCTGGGAATGCAGTCAGCCGAGTGCCCTCTGAGATTTCTGGATGCTGCTGTCTTTCAGGAAACCTGAGCCCCCCTCAGAATACTTATTACTTACACCACCAAATTAAAGACAGATTTTTTTTTAAATAACTACAGCAGTCAAGCTACTTCTCCTTCGCCTCCACAGAGCACAGAAGCCAGTGAAAGGTGATGAAACTGCAAGTCTCTCTCTGCACAGCTCCTGGCAAATAAATCACTAGATCAGATAATTTCTCTGGGGAAAAAAACATCCTACTAGTACCAGACACTAAAAGAAATACAGTACACTAACAACAAGCATTTGTCAATGCCGAATGTTTGCTTGCTGGCATTGGCAGTGGTAGTGTAGAAGTTACAGAGCTGCGTAATAGGAATGGCAGTGAAGTACTGAACTGAAGCCAACCCCACCACCACCCTGCAGAAAGTGACAGGCATTGGGGTGTGTGTTTGGGTCGTCAGGCATAACGGCCACGCCATTTCACCACACCCCACTCTGCAGAGACTGACAAGTGTCACGTGTTCCTTGGGGTCTTTGGCCCTTATGCGCACCCCATTTCATTAGGAAATATGGTTAGATGGGTGCGATATAGGAGAATGGAGTGAAGTTTGGGGCCGAAGAGTCCAAGGCATACCTCGATGCCTCTCAGTGACTGCAGGGTGTGGAATGGTATGAGCATCACAGGCAAGAATCCCAAGTCACACCCCTGATTCCTGTCATTCTCTAGAGGTTTGGGCGATTTAGTTGAAAAGCCTAATACCTCAGACATTCGTTGGTATTTTCACTCCAAATTTTCAACATGTTTGTTTTGTGACCCCACCTCATGAACAGGGGGAATATCAATTTGGTAGCCGAAAGCTGCTTATGCACAGTGACTACGGCATTTAGCACCACAGGTGCAAAAATATTCAACAGGATGTAAAAATGACAGCTGTACTCTTTCATGGGGAGGTGTAAAATGGCTATGTTGCAAATGTGTAGTAAAATATTTAAAAATGGTGAAGTCACGGCGTACATAGAAACTGTAGCAACACACCCGTAATATAATTAGGTTGGGGATTTTTATAGCAGATTGTCAACTCAGGCATTTTGGTGCCTCCGATCATGAACAGTGTCACTGTGATTTTCTTTATCTTGCCAACAATGATTTCCCACAGCGACCACGCATCTCTGCACTGAAAGTGTGAAAACACACTTCTGCCATGTTGTGAAAAATGGCAGCTGTACTGTTCATAAGGAAGTGTGGAAAAATGCCACTAGTGAAAATCTGGACTGAAAATATTACAAAGTCATGAACTAACGAGGATGCGTGGAAACTGCACAATGCTCACTCATAACACAGTCACTTTATGGACTTTTGTCACCAAATTTTCAACATAGCCATTTTAAGACCTCTGCTCATGAACAGTGTCACTGTGGTTTTGTTAATGTGTCCCATACATTGAGTTTGCACACTGACTGCGCCATTGTGCGCTACATGGGCGGAAACATGTTTTGGGCAGGATGTGAAAAATGACAGCTGTACTGCTCATAAGGAGGTGTGGAAAAATGGCAATGTTGAAAATCTGGTGGAAATATTGAAAATTCGCAAACCTACGAAGGTATGTAGAACTGTGCAACGCACACTCAGAAAACAGTCATTTTTAGGAATTCTTTCACCAAATTTTCAACATTGTCATTTTAAGATCTCTTCTCATGAACAGTGACACTGTGATTTTCTTAATGTGTCCCATACACTGAGTTCTGATAAGACTGCGCCATTGTGCGCTACATGGGCGAAACACATTTTGGGTGAGATATGAAAATGACAGCTGTACTACTCATAAGAAGGTGTGTAAAAATGGCAATGTGAAAATCTGGAGTGAAATATTGAAAATTGGGCAAACCCATGAGCGCATGAGAACTGCGAATGCACGCCAGAAACAGTCATTTTTAGGAATTTTTTCACCAAATTTTCAACATAGCAATTTCAAGACCTCTGCTCATGAACAGTGTCACTGTGATTTTCTTAATTTGTCCCATACATTGATTTCGCACACTGACTTCGCCATTCTGCGCTACATGGGCAGAAACACATTTTGGGTGAGATGTGGAAAATGACATCTATACTGCTCATAAGAAGGTGTGGTGAAATGGCAATATTGAAAATCTGGAGTGAAAATATTGAAATTTCGTGAACTTATGAGCCTGCGTAGGAACTGCGCAACGCACGCTCGTTAAACAGTCATATTTTGGAATTTTGGCACCAAATTTTCAACATGGGGGTTTTGGGCCCCCTTCTCATGAATGATGTCACTGTCATGGCAGTATTCAGGCCCAAAGGGTGATTTCACAGTCACTGCGCAGTCACTGCGCAAAATCACCCTTCGGGCCTGAATAACGCCATGACAGTGACATCATTCATGAGAAGGGGTCCCAAAAACCCCATGTTGAAAATTTGGTGCAAAAATCCCAAAAAATGGCTGAGATATGCACAAAGTTGAAACCCCCCTATCTAGCCCATTATATAGCTTACCGGCATTTCCTCAGTTCGCGGTCGGCTTTGAAGAGTGCAGACGTGTTCCCGGTCCACCGAAGATCGTCGCGCCGGAGTCCGGAGGTAAGTATGGGGTGAGGGGGGTGTGGGAGGCTGGGCGCGCAGGGTGGGTGCGGGTTGTGGGAGGGGGGCGGAGACACACCGCTGGACCGTTTTGTCTTACAGGTAAAAAATAAAAAAGACGTCGTGGGACGTTTGCCATGCTGGGGTGGGCTCCAGCTAGCACAAAGACTTTGGGGGCATTCAGCCGACGGGGATTGGGCACCCGTCGGCAAAAGGAGGGAAAAAAAACCTTGTGGGATTTGCTTGCCACGCTGGGGTGGGCTCCTGTGGGCACAAGGACTTTGAGGGCTTCAGCCGACGGGGATTGGGCACTCTGCCGGCAATGACTGATTGCCATGCTAGTAGGGTCCCAGCGTGGCACCAACTACTGGGAGGGGGAGGAGACGATGCAGCTCAGCCGACGGGATTGGGCACCCGTCGGCTATACACTGCGCAAGGGGCGCCAGACGCTTGCGGCTGGAGGAAGCGCAGTGAGCAGCTTCTATCACTGCTCACCAAGCTTAGCTCCCCTTTCAATCAGATGCCACTGCATTTTGAGCGCGGTCATAGACAGCTCCAAAATGCATTGGCTTACAGGCTGCGCCAGCACACTGCCTGAATTGGAGGAGGAGGTGACACACCTCCGAAATCTCCGATGATGGCACTATGTTTCTTACACATGCGTGCAAGCAAACAAAAAAATGCAAAGGTTTTGGGATGTAATATCATTTGTTTGTGCTTAATCTCTCCCACTCTCAGAGCTCTCGCCACCATGTCTTTCTCTGCAGTAATGTGGTAGTTACATGATCTGGCTTTGGCAAATGTTCAGCAATTGGCCAGCAAGTCCCACAAGCTCTTAAAGTGATTTTCTGAGGTTTTGGAGATACCTTTTTCACATAGCATGCCACTGCTGCTCAAGCTTCAGATGTTGAAGCTACAATTTGTTTTGTAAAAAAAAATCTGTCATAGTAATTTTTTTTATGTTTTATCAGCACTTTGCTTCTATCCACCCTCCAGTTTTCTGTGTATAGCCACACCCCCAGAATGATGTCAAGCAAGGGAACTGTCAATGTTTACATACAGCAACAAGGAATTCTGCATAAATTATAAAGTCTACTTAAATGTTCGATTCTCAGAGGTGCAGTCCCTTAGTTTTGTAGTGGTAACTGCATTATATAACCTAATATGTAGACATATTTATTTATTTATTTATTTATTTATTTAAAAAATGTTACCAGAAAAGACATATTGAGCAGACAAGCTCATTTCGAGATGCATCCTGAGGGAGAAGGGAAAGGGGTACACAGTGGGTAAATATGTAGCATGGCATTGTGGGTACATTAAGAAGTTGTTTTCCAGTTTCCTTACTGTGATGTACAGTCTCATATTTTTGTAGTGGCTTCAACAATAAAAGCTCTTATATATTTCTTTTCAAACCAAAGCATTGTGCACATAGTATCTAGCTGACAAAATTTCTTTACTGAGAGATGTAGTCTCCTATTTCTGTAGTTACCACAGAAATAGCTGATTTTTCTGTCTCCCCTAATCAAAGTGCAGTCTCCTATTTCAGTAGTGTTTACAGCAGTGCAGTCTGTGAAAAAGTTTCTGGAAAAATGTTTTTGTGATGTAGGTAGGCCCAAAAGATCATTTGTCATTCTGTGTAGATGTTTCACTTTTACTTCCTGCTGGTGAAGTGACTGGTCTGAAGTGACAGCTCCTGTCAGAATGTGGGAGCATGATGACATTTTTCTATGTTTATGTTATAGGGCGTGAATGATTGTAAGTAGTTCAGGAGCATAATTATGGGTTAGATTATTTTTCTTTTTCTTTGGTGTCAGGCTTATGCTAGGAGTTCAAAACTGTGAAAGAAAAAGGATGTCTACAATACTAAGACTGATCAACAGAGGTCGCTGTTTCAAAACTTTATTTCCCTTGCATGATGTCATGGTTGGGGGTTGCAGTACTGAGGGAAAAAAAGGTGTCAGTGTTATGCAAGTGAAGCAGAGCACAGAAATAAAAACATTTTTTTTCATGGAAAACAGCACTGTTTGTCAGTTTGAATGGTAGGAGATTGATTCACAACTCCTACAGGTTACAACAGTACTTCCATTTGTTATGGCAAACCTCAGAAAATCACTTTAAAAATCCTACCTAAAAGCTGACTACAAATAAAAAAACTAAGTTTTTGGAATGTAATATGATTATTTTGTGCTTAATCTCTCCCACTGTCAGAGCTCTCTTCACCATGTCTTTCTCTGCTGCAATGTGACAGTCACATTATCTGGGTTTGGTAAATGCTCAGCGATTGGCCAACAAATCCTGTGAGATTTTAAAAATCCTTTGGAAGGGTGCCTGGTATTTGTGTTCATAAGCTCATTGTTTTCTAAAAAGTCTACTGCAGTAGCATATCTGTCTTTTCTCTGCTTTTTCTCTTTCTGTAGTGCCCCATTTTCAGGTTGACCACCTGAGCGCAAAATGGGTGCTTCTTTACTATATTCTTTATTTTCTAACAGTCTAGCATTTTATTTTTTCCTTTCTGCTCTGCATAGGAACAAATACCCCCTTGTCTCATTCATTGAGATATAGTGTGTTTCAAAACCATAGCTTAAGCACAGGAACTTGGGCTGGAGCTACTCGAACCTGACCATGAGACCGTGGGTGTAGCTGCTAGTCTTAATTCATTCAGTTGAGCTCATGGTAGTAAAAAAATAAAATGATTGTGGACTTTTTGCTGTAATAGTCACATGTTTATGCTTTACTATAAATGAGGTATCCTTTCTAGGAGACCTCAGATTCGTCTTGGAATCAGCCGGTTACTAACCCCTCTGTTTAGGTCTGCTCCTTTTCAGACCTGTAGCCAACTCTATGTGCTGGTGAAGTGACTATTGCTGCCTGTGCCTCAAGAAAGCAGGAGTTGAATATTATTTGATGTTGTTTTTGTTCATTTTGTATTTTATATGCCGAAATGCAGTTGATTTTGATGGCTTTTTAAGTTCTTTTTTTGTCTGCAATAAATTTCTGGTCTGGAAATTGCCTTCAAAACACCTTACGTCTCTTTGTCAGTGTCCATCAGTACATCCACAAACCATGACAAATCCCACCAAAAATTCTACCTGAATACCGTCTGAATAGTGCCCCAATTCGGGTTCTGAATACTGAGTAGTGCATTATTCGTGGTATTCAGAATTTGATATTCATTACTCGCACACTCCAATTGGTTACTCACTCTGAGCCTTTGGGAAATACAGGCTAGTAGCTCCAAAGTTGACTTGAATTATTGGAAAAGCTCTAAGCCATGAGCTGTCTCTCACAACTGCTCTCTCTCTCTCTCTCTCTCAGGTCTCCAACTCATTTTCCCTCATATTAAGACTGCAGCAGCTCTTCTAACCTATTAGGAAACATAAAAAGATAGAAGCTGATGGCAGGTAAGGGTCACATGGCCCATCCAGTCTGCCCTTTTTTGTTCAACACTCATAGGCAAACATGCAGAGAAACACTCCAGATGCTGCGAATAGTGTGCAAATGCATATCGAAATATTTACGGCGAATTCCCCCCACAGTGACAATTTCCACAGGTTTTGAAATTGTCGCTGTGGGGGACCAGAGGACAAAATTTTGCCCTTTTGCCATGTGTCACCCCCTCTTCAAATCAACTCTGACTTGGAGTTGATAACCCTTTGGGGAGGCATGGGGCACAGCCCCCTGAGAGAAACAATTCAATGTCAGACAGGCGAAATTTCACCTGTCAACATTGAGGATCTCACTGTACCGAACTTCAACAATGGTCTTGTCAATTTGGCATAGGTAAACCTGCAAATGCTAATTTAATGGCTTCAGTGCATAGCTCGAGCTGCAGACAAAGCCCCAGTGCTTTCACTTCACACAGCCTTCATCAAGGGCATGGCAGGAATGGTGACATTATCATTTAAATAGCCCAAGAGTGTGATGACATTATGTAAATAGTGCAGTAGTGAAATTACAATAAGAAAATCCAAATAATTACAAAAAATACAGCTTGTAATTACACTTTGTACAGAATCAGAAACCTAATGCATTAGTTACAGATTGACGGTTCACCACAATAAAATGCAAAATGGTCCTGCAGCAATATGATAAAGCTATACTGAAAATCTTGGTAAATTTGTAGATTTTTTTCTACAAAAGTGTGTGGTGAATCTAAAATCTATGCTGTCTCTGAGAGGTTTTTTTAATTTGAATGTGAGGGGATATGGTATGCTTCAGTACTCATGTTGAATCTCTGTACACCACTATAAAGCATGAATCTGGCATTAAAGCCTGCAAATGATACTTGGAGAAGCATCCAGAAAAGGGTGACATCCCAGTGGACTTTATTCTGGCTGCCTTAGAAGAAGAAATGGGGGTTATTAGCAGGGTACCGCAGGGTTCAGTACCGGGTCTGGTCCTTTTTAATGTCTTTGTAAGTGACATTGCCGAGGGACTGGAACAAAAAATATGCCTCTTTGCAGATGACACAAACATCTGCAACAGGGTTGATATACAAGAGTGGTGGAAAGGATGAGAAGGGACTTGGCAAGGTTGGAGGAATGGTCAAAAGTATGGCAGCTTAGATTCAGTGCAAAGAAGTTTAAAGTAATGCACCTGGGAAACAAAAACCCAGCGTAGAGTACACAATGCGGGAGGTACTAACAACAACAAAAATGGAAAGAGACCTGAGGGTAGTCATATCTGATGACCTAAAGGTAAGCAAGCAATGTGAGAAGGCAGTAAGGAGTGCTGGGTGTATACTGGGATGTATAGGAAGAGGCATCACCAGTAAAAAACAGGAAGTTGTTATGCCTCTGTGCAGACAGTTGGTGAGACCCCATCTGGAGTACTGCATGCAGTTCTGGAGACCCTATCTCTGCAAGCACATAGACAGGATGAAGGCAGTCTAGAGGAGGGCAACTAAAATGGTAGAGGGTCTGCACCAGAAGCCATATGAAGAGAGATTAAAGGAGCTTAATATGTATACCCTTGAGGAAAGGAAGGAGGGGGGCATGATAGAAACTTTCAAGTACCTCAAGGGAATCAACAAAGTCCAAGAGGGTAGTATCTTTCAGAAAAAGAGATGTGCAAGAACAAGGGGGCACAATTTGAAGATAGAGGGGGGACGGCTCAGGGGAAGGTGACGAAGTATTTTTTCATGGAGAGGGTGATGGATGCATGGAATGACCTTACTGAGGAGGTTTTGGGATCAAAAACAGTGGGGGAATTCAAGAATTCATGGGACAGACATAAGGCAATTCTGGTGGGGGTGTAGGAAGAAGTAGGCTTTTGGTTAACTAGAATCTGCAGCTTATCCAATAGGTAGGGAAATGGGCAGACTGGGTGGGCCAAGTGGTCCTTATCTGCCATCAAAGTCTATGTTTCTGTGTTTCATTTTGATAGACAACAGCTTTGACTTTGACCGCACACAATATCTGCAGGTATGTGGTACTGCCATGGGGGCTTCAATGGCCCCTTCATACATGAACATATTTTTAGGTATGTGGAAGGAACTGCATATTTTTAATGTAAACAGTAATGTTTTTCTACCTAAAATAAAAAAAAGGCTATAGTTTTATTGATGATATAATTTGCATCTGGCAGGTGGACATTATGGAGATTGACGAACTCATAAGTTGCATGTATAATGATTTGAATCTGAGATTTATGCATACAGCTAGCAGAGAGAGTATTCATTTTTAATTGACAGTCTCAGGGGATGATGAGGTCAATGTGTCAGGGTACAGGAGGGGATAGTACTGGGGAATAGGGACAGTACAGGGGTATCAGTGTGTCAGTGGTTGGATTTTGGGAAGATGCAGGAACTAGTTAGGGGAAGATTGGCAGGTGTAGGCCAGATAGAGGGGGTGGAAGAACAATGGAGTAGGATCAAGGGAGCATCCTGATAAGTGACTGATGCCTGGACAAAGAAGGTTGCCAAAAGGAGCAAGCATAAAAGGCCCATCTGTTTCTGAAAGGGGATGAGGGATACAGTGAGGACAAAAATAAGGGCCTTCACTGAGTACAAGAGGAGCAATGGGGAGGAAGCCTGGTAGAAGTATGAGGCTAAACTTGAAGGGTCCAAAATATCTGTAGTTGCTGCACATAATGGTGCCAAATGTTTTCAATTTGATTAGGTCAGAGCTGCTTCTCTCTGATTGACTGATGCTTCCATCATTCAATCAGAGAGAAACAGCCTTTGCTCAGTGCTGCCCTTTGATTTGTTGTCCATTTGTGCCCTTTGCTTGGAAACTACATGTTCCATAAATCTTTAGGGGCACTTTTCTTTGTCCCTCAAGGCATGTGAGGCTCTGGTAGCCTCTTGGTTGGTCCACTGTGTGCAGTTTGACCCCTGGCCTTTTCCCATAATTCCATGGGGCCAGGAGGTAGATAATAGTGGGAAACAAGAGTGAGCATTAAAAAATATTTCACTCACCAATGTGAAATATGCAGATATGTATATTTATTTTGACTGTAAGCATTTAGAAAGGCTAAATGCTTACAGTACAAAATAAATGTACAGTACATATCTGCATATTTTACATTGTTGAGTGAGCCATTTTTCCCAACACTCTTCCTTGTTGTTCACTTTTCTCTTGTTAAAACAGGCTCTTCCCATTTGTCTTTTACCTTTCAAATATAAGGGGGCCACATTTGCTGTTATCCCAGATAATAGTGGGCCCATGCCCTCAAGGACTTCTTTTTATTACTTTTATTTAACTTCATTCTTTGGCATAGCTTCAGATTACATTATTTCATTGTTTGTGGCCCCTGCTGCCTGCCCTGAAGACTAAGAAATTGGGAGCAGTTGCAAACATGAGTATACTGGGAGACCACATTGATGTGTGGCTCCAGTGCCACATGGCCATGTAACTGCTCCTGCTGCTTCTGGTAGGGAGCCAAAAACTTGAGTCATTATTCTTCAGTACCACTTTTCACAAGCCCACTCTGGTGGGGCAGGATTCCCTGGGCTTCAGTGAATACCCTTGTCCCTACTGCCCCTCCTGACCATTTTGATCCACTGACGAGGGATTGCTAGAGATTCCCTGTGTGCATTTAAAGACATCTGGGGCTCATTCCTTTTCTTATGCAGCCCCTACCCTGTGTAATTCTCTACCTCATCAGCTTAGGGAGTGCCTGACCAAAAGCTTAAGTCAGCCCTCAAGACCTATTTATTTAGTTTAGCTTTTCCTGATAGTGCCAGCCGATAGAAGTTAGCATTCATGCTATGCCGCTGTTGATTATTATTAATTGGAATATCTGATTTTATTAAATGTTTGCAATTGTATTATTTATTTGTATGTTTTTTTTTATATTTTATGTTCAGTGACTTGATCTCCTGGAAAGATGCTTTACAAATAAAGTTTATTATTAGTATTGTGATCTGGGTCAGGAATACTCCCCTCTTGTCCTTTAAGAACATTCCCTGTTTCACAACTGAACAACCACCAAGGAGGTCCTTGGGCTTCATCTCTGTGTGAGGGTTGCAAATACAGTCTTGAGTTTGTGTTTCTAGGAGAGAATCCTCTTGGCCCCTGTGCAGTGAACCAGCAACCCCACAGACACTTTTTGAGAGACCTTTTGTATCCTCCCCTTTCGTTCACAGGGTCCCTTTTTGGATTCTAATTTTGGTAGTGTCTAGTCCTTAAGCATTAGACAGACATAGATTAGTTTGAACAAACTTTACCAAAACCAACACACACTAGATGCTGGCAGAATTAAAGTAAGACAAATAAGTACTGCAAATAACATACAAGAAAATTATATTCTTTTCTTAATATTGGTTACATGATATGAAAATAAATTTGTAAATATAGAAAAAAAAATATACTGTTTAAATTCTAGTGAATATAGTTCTACCTTGAAAAAGTCCTTAGTGCTGGAAATGAAAAGTGTTCTAGCAGGTTGCTAATTCTCTTACCTATTTGGTGGAAATACAGACAAGGGCTCAAGTCTCCCTTGTGGTGCTTCTCCCAGGATAGTCTTTGAAAGAGAGGTTATGTCTGTTTTCCTGGCAAGTTCTGCAGACACTTTTAAGAAAGTTCCAAAGTCCTGCCTCTGATGTTCCATAGTGTGATAGGCTGGTCATGTCACAGGCTGAGAAAGGACAAACCAGCACCCATGTTTAAGTTTTAAAAGTCTAACTGAAAGTTTCCTGTGGGGGGGGGGGATCCTATTCCCTCTGCTGGATTTAAAAAAAAAACAGTGCACTCCGGGCCTGTGACTGGAGTCAGCATGTCTCATCCCCTGCTGGTTTTGCTAGTCCAAAATCCTTTATCCCCAAAAAAACCACTTATCCCTAAGTGACTGCCCATTACGATATAATTACTGTGTCCAGGCACAGACATTTGAAGACAAAAGAGACATCCTTCTGCATCCCTGAGTCCCAGACATCCTGGCATCAGACTGTGGCTCTCTGAGCTAGAATCTTTGTTAAGCAAATGGGTCCAGAAAGTTTGAGGCTTTACTTAATTTGCCAGCTGTTAATTCTGCTTTTTTTAATTACTGTCATTTCCACCTGAAGCTCTGGCAGGTGGCTACAGCCCTCCTGATGGAGGGACTCACTCTCTGTCCCTCCTCTCCCGCTGATACCTGAGAATTCCCCCATGGCTTGCCCCCGCATGGCAGGGCCAGGGAGGAGGTTGCTGTCTTCTCCCCCTCCCTAGAGACCCAATTCAGAAGCTGGGGATGGCCCTCTGGAAGTGGTCACGGACCCTGCTAGACTCTTTCTCCACCATTTTCTCCCTTTCTCCCACCCCCCTCCCCTACCAATATAAGGACATTGGTATGTGTCTCCCAACCCATACTGCCCTCCAGCCACTGCCAGACGGCAATCAATGAGCTGATGACAAGTTTCCTCCCCAAGAGAGGAGTGCAGTCTTCCGGACACTCAGTCCTCTCTCCCCTCTGTTGACCCTCGGTGGCCCGGGGCTCAATCCCGAACCCAGATCACCGGCATTGCATGAGGTGTAGCAACTAGCACCTCAACCTCCAGCACCACCAGTCCAGCTCCAACTGTTAATTCTTAAGGACCCTATTATTCAGCTCAGACTGTGCAACCAAAAGCCTGCTACAAATTCAAGAAATATTTTAGAGCAGCTAACAGGGGTTTTCTGACCTAAAACACAGGGTTTTATACCCTTCCATTGTCCCATATTTCATTCTTACCCGTGACCCCTTGCAACTTAACTGGGTCACAGGGGCCTTCCTGGTGAATGAAATAAACAACATGAAATATGAATATTGCAATATGATATGGCATAATTCTGTCACCCCCCAACATTACGCTGTTGTCTCAGGGCCAGGAGAATAAAGATGGAAGTGGCCACTGGTAGAAAATGTTGGCAGCAGTTTCCAGACTTGGAGCCACAAGGTAAGACCCCCCCCCCCCATATTGGGAGGCAGCCACAAGGTATATAGTAATAGGGGGATTTTGAGTGTTAATGAGATTGCAATTGCCAAATATCTTTGGAGTCCAATAAGCTTGCTTTAAATGTGATTACATGTTGTTTAAAAAACCTCCTTACATTCTGATAAGTTTGCTTTGGTTTGTAAACCATTACATTGTAGAGAAAAAATACAATAAATATGTTGCAGGAGATACCTTTTATTGAACTAACAAAATTATTTTTAAGACTAGCTTTCAAGAGGTGAAACTCACTTCCTCGGGTCAAAAGTGCCTGAGGAAAAGAGTGTCACCTCTCAAAAGCTAGTCTTAAAAATCATTTTGTTAGTCCAATAAAAGGTATCGCCAGCAACATATTTGTTGAATTTTTTCTCTACATTGTTGATTGGACTAACATAGCTACCACATCTCTTTTTTTTTAAGCCATTACATTATAAATTAAAGGATTAATTTCTAAGAACTTTGGTCTCTTCTCCTATTTTGTCAACTGGTGGTCCCCTACTGAGCCCAGATTCTTCCCACTTGGGACATGCCATTTACATTAGCATTCTAAACTTCAGTTGGACATCTGGGACAAAAAGCTAAATTTAATATTTGCTTTCCTTTTGGGTCCAACAACTCTGCACCGGTTACCTTTCTTACAATACTTGCTAATCAGCACAAGATAGATAGATAGATAGATAGATAATAGATAGATAGATAGATAGATAGATAGATAGATAGATAGATAGATAGATCTATAAAAACTTATTTTTTAACAGGAGATAATCTTTAGGACTATTTTACAAAGTTGTCCTGTAATAAGATTGACGTTTCACAGTGAGTGTTACAACTTATGAAACACAAATTTCATATTTAAAACATGTAATAATATTGTAATAAAACATGTAGGTAAAAAAAAAATAAAAAAAAGATTTAGTAAGTGGTTATAGCTGCCTACATTATCATGAGGGAACAGAATTACAACAAAAAAAATCCAGTGACAACTATAGCACATATGAATTTATCATCCCTGCCAATCAATGAAAAATACTTGAAACTGACAACTACTGAGCCTTGGGTTTTTAATCTGTGCCAGCTTGATACTACACCCTTAATAACTGTCAAAAATGTGGATGGGATCCACTCAATAATTAATAAAAAACTCAAGGTCTCATGTCCTGAAAAATAATGAAGTCTATATTTGGCACAATCAAAGGTCAAGTACAATAAGTGAAAGGACACTGTGGACAATAGAATGTTATCTGCTGTTTAGGTTTTATCCTGTTATTTATTTTTCTTCAGTGTGTCTAAAGAGAAAAGGTTACTTATTATTATAATATGGCTTCTTGACCAAGAAAGAGTTTATTTTAGACATTTATGTCAAGTTGAAAGTTTTATTGTGACTTATAAAATGTATACAATTTCTGTCAAGGACTCTGTGACCACCAGGTTTCTGAAGCTACTGTACAGTAAATTGTTTAGAATTCTGTTCACAGAGATAGGCAAACTCAGCTGAGTTCCCATTCTGGTTAAGACTTAGTTGAATATCTGTAGAAACAAACACTGAAAATCTGATTCTTAGGACTATGCTATAAAATCGGGAGTCAGAGCCCTGACTTGTTATTCCAATTTAGTAGGATTAAAAAAACAGGGTGCTGCCTCAGCTAGTGACCTGCAAATAACACCAAAGGGTTATATGCATATTAAAAAGAGAGAATGGGCAGGATTCTTAAAGAGAGCTTAGAATGGCGCAAGCTGCGCCAGACGGCAGCTTGCACCTAAGCCCAGTTTGCAGAGGACCCTGCACTAGATTCTGGTACAGGAGGGGTTCTAGCGCCTATGTCCCCACGCTTGCCCCAACCTCTCCCATGTGACAAACACAAGGCACATTGGAGGGGTGTGCCACAGGCTCCGTGCGGCAAAGACTAGCAGTCCCCTCATCCCCGATCCCCTGATAAACATATGTCAAGTCTCGCCATCGGTGCCTGGTCTAGTGCCCCTTCCCTGATCCTTAATGTCATTCGTGAAATATATAAAAATAAATTCCCCCTAACCTAGTGATATAGTGGCCTTCCCACCCCAATCAGTCTCAGATACTGTATGCACATAAAATCCCCCATTCACATCACTAGTGACACTAAATGAGGGTGAGAGGGAAGAACTTGGGGCAGAGGTGGATTCAGGGGAGGCAGGAGGGACAGACATGATGGAAAGCTCAGAGGACATGGGGGGGGCTGCCCTATTGCAATGGAGCAAAGAGGAGGCCAAAGGAAAGGACAAGGGTGCTGGGTTGAACTCACCTCAAAAGGGGCAACTTTTCAGGAGGGAGGAGACAGTGAGAGAAGGCTTATGGGGGCCAAAACAGGACGAGGATGGAGAAGTGAACAGAGCATGGGAAAGTTCAGTCAGGGCAAAGAAAAGGGTGGAATGAGAGGGGGAGTTGGAACTGGTGAAGATGTGTACAGAGAATACTTGGGGGGGATATACAGTAAGGGGTGAAGGGAGAAATGGAATTAGGAGAATGAAGGGAAGGCAAGGGTCTGGGAAAGCAATACAGGGAGAATCCATGCATAAGGTAATGGAGAGAAGGGTCTTAATTGTTGGGGATTCTATAATAAAGGGAATTTGATGGGGCAGGAGGGACAGAAACAGTACAATGTGGGTTGAGTGTCTACCAAGTATGGCAGCGACGGAGGTAATTTATATCTCCTCTGGTGGGAGACAGCAGGATGAAAAACCTTGCCTGGCATTCCACCTTGGAACAAATGACCTGGTGGGGCATAGCTTGTTGGAGGTGCAGGCACAATTTAGGGCTCTTGCTAGATACTGCAACAGACTGGGGTTCAGATCTGTGGCTTTTTCAGAGGTGCTACCCATACCAAGAGCTAGCACAGAGAGAAGATTGAGGATTGAGGAATTTAACAGGTTGTTAGTAGGTTGGTGTGAGCAGATGGGGTACGGGTTAGTAGGGGACTGGGAAACAACATGGGAGGATGAGAGTCTATTTGCCCTGGATAGACTGCACCTAAACAGGGAGGGTACAGCAGTGCTAAGGAGTAAGTTAGGAGACTTCGTAGAACAAAACTATAATTTAAACTGATTTGGTGGGAGGGGGAAACAAGCTCACACCAGGAGGCAGTAGTAATGGGGGGCCACCAGCATTTCCCTCTGAGTTGGGGTAAATTGGCAGAGAGGAGTATGGAGGGCAACAAGTACCAGGGGACAGCATAGGGGACCCTGCAAATGGAGGGCCATGTGCACCAACGCCAGAAACCTGGGCAATAAAATCCCTGACTTAGCAGAGGTCATACCTGAGGCAGACCTGGACATCATGGACATCATGGAGATGTGAGGTCATGAAGACCAGGACTGGGATATGACAATACCAGGGTATGCACTGCTTAGGAAAGATAGGGTAGGTAGGAGGGGGGTACCCTCTATGTGAAGGAGCACATTAAAGCTGCAGACTTGCAGGAAAGGGGGGGGCTGAGGCTCTCTGGGTATCATTGGACACAGGGAAGGGAGAGGTCATGAGTACTGGGATGATATATAGACTATCAGTGCAGCAGGATGTGATGAATAGGGAAATGATGGCAGAGATCCAAAGGATGTCAAACAGAGTTGTGGTGCTGATGATGGGGATTGGAGCATCCCATGAGCAGCATCTGCCAGTAGTAGGGAAATTGTGGACTCCCTACAGAGTGCTCTCATGAAGCAATTTGTAAGGGAACCAACCAGGAAGGGGTTGATCCTAGATTTAATCCTTACAAATGGGGAACGGGTAGGAGAGATATCCATATGACAGAACCTGGGCACGAGTGACCACAGCACTGTCTGGTTCACAATAAACACGATGGCTGAGGTCCATGGGCCCAAAGTAATGGTGCTGGATTTCAGGCAAGCATACTTTCAGAAAATGGGGAAAAGTGCTCCACAGGCATTGGCAGGGTTGGGGAAACAAAGGTGGGTGGAGAAAATGTGGGGTCAAATAAAAGGGTCAGTATTGGAGGCCACTAGCCACTATGTCAGGAGGGTGAATAAAAATAGAAGAAAGAGGAAACCACTTTGGTTTAACAGGGAGGTGGCAGGGAAGGTCAGGGCAAAGAGGATGGCATTTAGGAGGTACAAAAGGACACAAAGGGAGGAGGAGGAGGATAGGGCTACATACCAGGAGAAGCAGAAAGAAACAGGTGGTGAGATCAGGAGGGAAAAGGCAAGAACAGAAGAGAGAATAGCCAGCATGGTTAAGGAGGGGGATAAGACCTTCTTCAGGTATGTAGGTGAGAGAAGAAAGTCAAGGGAGGGGATAATTAGGTTAAAAAATGGTGAAGGGGAGTTGGTAGATGAGAACCGTGGTAAGGTGGAGATTCTCAATGGCTGTTTCTGTTCAATCTTCATGATGGAAAAGGAGGGTGAGTTTAAGGAAATCATTGCATTTGAGGAGGTGGGTTGGGGGTTGACTCCAGTCTGTTCCAGATGAAGAAGGTCCTGAGGGAACTTGAGGGCTTGAGAATAGATAAGGCGATGGGGCCTGATGGGGTACACCCCAGGGTACTGAAGGAGCTTAGCAAAGTGCTGGCAGAACCTTTGACCAGCATCTCCAGTGCATCCTTGAGAACAGGGGAGATCCCTGATGACTGGAGAAGGCCGGATGTGGTCCCTCTTCATGGAGGGGGACAAGGAGGAGGTGGGCAATTACTTGCTGCCTGGAAGCCAGTGGTCTACAGAACCAGCAGCAACATGGGTTCACTAAGGGAAAGTCATGTCAAATGAACCTAATGAACTTAATAGAGTTCTTTGACTGGGTAATCAGAGTTCTAGATCGGGGGTCTGTAGACGTTGCATATCTTGACTTCAAGAAGGTGTTCAATTTTGTGCCACAAGGGGGTCTCCTGCACAAAATGCAATTTCTTGGGCTGGGGGCACTCATAGTTAGGTAGATGCAAAACTGGCTGGAAGGTAGAAGGCAGAGGGTACGTGAGAATGGAGTACGTTCAGATGAGGGTTGGGTCACCAGTGTGGTGCCCCAAGGATCGATGCTGGGGCCAGTACTTTTCAATATATTTACAGCGGACATAGCAGAGGGGCTGGAGGGAAGAGTGTGTCTGATCGCAGACGACGCAAAGGTCTCTAATAGAGTGGATACACCAGAGGGGGTAGAGAGCATGTGTAGAGATTTGGAGAAAATGGAGAAATGATCTAAGGAATGGCAACTGTCCTTCAACATAAAGAAATGCATGATCATGCACTTAGGCAGATATAACCAGGGAGCAGAATACCGGATGGGGGCACACCCCCGAGGTTATCAAGCTGGAAAGGGACCTGGGCATATTCATTTCACAGGACCTAAAGGTGGCAAAGCAATGTGAGAAGGTGGTGGCAAGGGCTAGTAGAATGCTAGGGTGTATCGGTAGGGAAATAACTAGCAGAAAGAGGGAGGTCATCATGCCCTTGTACAGGCAGCATGTCAGACCGCACCTGGAGTATGGGGTCCAGTTCTAGAGGCCATACCTCAGGATGTATGTGGATAGTGTGGAGCACATCCAGAGATGAGCAACAAAATTGGGGAGGGGACCTGGTCACCTGCCATAAGAGGAATGGCTGAGAGACCTCAGAATGTACTCCATGAAACAAAGAAGGGAAAGGGGGGATATGATTGAGACCTTCAGATATATCAAGGGTATTAACAGGGTGCCGGTAAGGGACATCTTCCAGCTCAGGGAGCAGTCAAAAATAAGGGGACATGGTATGCAGATAGTGGGGGGACTGGGTTCAGAGGAAACATCAGAAAATTCTACTTTACGGAGAGGGTGGTGGAAAGCTGGAATAGTCTTCCAGAAGAGGTGGTGGGGGCAGGAACTGTGGGAGGTTCAAGAGAGCGTGGGACAGACACATCAGTCTGTTAGTCCCAGGAAGAGGATGCAAGTGTTGATGTACAGTAGCTGTCATTCACAGACAGCTCCATCAGCATGCAGCCGTGGTGGCATACGGATGGGTTGAGCTGCCCGCCAATGTTAGGATCATGCCAGGATGAGGGGAGTGGGTTGGGGGTCTCTGAGTGGGTGGGGAGTCTGCTGGACCAAAAGTGAATAATTGGGAATTACAGCGATATTGCGATTGGGTCAGGGCAGGGAGGGGGAGTTCAGTCACTCCAGCTTTACTGCCACAGTAAGCAGCATACTACTGGGGTTTCAGGTGGGGGGGGTTCTGTTATTCCATCTTTACCACCGCAGTGAGCAGCATGCTACTGGCAAGTTGGGCAAAGAGGAAGGGACCACCAGACCACCAGGGCTCCTTTGTGGGTGTCCACATGAACAGTGATTGGGCCAGGGTCAGGGGTTCAACTTGCCTCCCTGGGGCTATGTGTGTGGTCCACAGCCCTTGCAGGGCACCCAGCACAGACTGCTAGATGCACCTCTGCAAGATGCATGCAAATGGGGCCATAATGACATACAAATGGCCCCATTGCACCATGCATGCCTAATGGCCACATTTGCATGTTCGTGGCTGTGAATGGCAACATTGAGCGCAATGCATCGTGAGACATGATGCCCCATTAGATTCCCTGCCCAACCAGGGGTTGTGCTGGTGCTTTTTGGGCTGGGCAAAAATGTGGTATTCACAGAAGGGTTGCACCAGGAGCCTTTCCTGGCGCATCTTCTGGGAATACCACAGTTTGTGCTCGGTGCTTCTCATTTACACCAGGGCATCCAAGACGCACCAAGTAAAGTGCTTAGTGAATCCTGCAGATAGTGTGAGCAACAAGGATAGGTCGGCAATTTGGTTGACACTCCAGGTTGTGGGAAAAACACTTAAGATGAAATTAGACATGGGGTCTGCAGTGTCCATCATTTCACATGCAGAATATGAAAAACATTTCAAAAATATGAGACTGAGTGAGACGTCTGTTCTATTGAAAATGTGTACTGGAGAAAAGATAGTGCCTTTGGGACTGCTGCAAGTGAATGTGGAGTACAACAACAAGCAATGTTTGTTGGACTTGTATTTTGTTGAAAAGGGTGGCCCGGTCTTGTGGGGTCGTGAATGGCTATATAAGATTCCTCTGGACTGGAAATCTTTTAAAATGTTGCAGTCAATTGCAGCAGACTCCACTGGTATGGTCGAGCAGCAGCTGTAGAGTATATTAAATCAGGCATTGGAGGTGTTCAAAGATTGCATAGGAACCTTAAAACACATGAAGGCTAAGATAACGCTAGTCAAGAATGCACCACTCAAGTTCCACAAAGTCTGACCAGTCCCTTACAGTATTAGCCCAAAGGTAGACACAGAGTTGGAACACCTGGAGAGAGAGAGAGAGAGGGCATACTTTCAATGGTGTGCTAGAGTTAGTGGGGGACCTCCATCATTCCTACTGTAAAGAAATGTGGTGCTGAGAGAGTGTGTGGAGATTTTAAAGTCACCAGAAATCCAGTGCTGAACGTTGAAAAGTACCCCCTGCCATAGATTGAAGACATTTTTTCCACATTAGCAGGAGGACAACAGTTCAGCAAAACTGATCTGTTACAAGCCAACCTACAGATGGGGGTTGAAGAAAATTTCACAGCATACCTCACAATCAATACAACAAAAGCTCTGTACCAACATAACAGGCTAGTGTTTGCCATTGCCTCCACCCCAACTATATGGCAATGGGTAAGGGACCAAGTGTTGCAAGGTATTCCATGAACACAGTACTATTTGGATGACATTACTGTGACAGGAGCAAGTGATACAAAGCACCTGGAAACCCTTAAAATGGTAGTAGACTGCCTAGAGGAATATGGGCTATTAACCAGTAATGCAAAACATGAATTTTTTCAAGGACTCAGTAGCTTACTGCGGACACACTATAGATGCATAAGGCCTGTACAAAACCCCAGAAAATATTCAAGCAGTGTTGGCAGCTCCAAGGCCAAATGACGTGTTGCAGCTTAGATCATCCCTTGTTAACTACTATGGTCAATTTGTACCCAATCTAGCAATTAAATTGCACCTGCTGAACTATTTGCTCGACTGGTCAAAAATGGGTATGATCACGTGAGTGTGTGAAGAAGCTTTTCAGGAAGCAAAGAAACTGGTCATGTCAGACAATGTGCTTACACACTTTAACCCATCCATGCCTATCAAATCAGCATATGATATGTCATCATATGGAATTGGGACAGTTATGTCTCATTTCATGGCGGACCGCAGTGAGAGACTCATTGCATTTGCCTCCAGATCGTTGACAGTGATGGAATGTAATTATGCTCAAATAGACAAAGAGGCCTTAAGTCTGGTATGGGGTATGAAAAAATGTAGCTATTAAGTACATGGAAGAAGATTCACCCAAGTCACTGATCACCAACCCCTAGTTGCACTCCTTCATCCAAGAAAAGGGATCTCTATGGTAACTGCAGCATGCATGCTGAGTTAGCCTCTCTTCTTAGCTGGTCACAATTATGACATTGAATTTCAATGGACAGTAGCACATGCAAATGCAGATGGGCTGTCAAGACTGCCAATACCAGTGAAAGTCCACCCGGCAACAGAGAGAGAATCTAATGAATATGTCAATTTATTCCAACTAGAGTGCCATCCAGTGACAAGTAAACTAACAGAGCAGGAAACCAGAAGGCACTCCATAGCAGCTCAAGTTTACAAAACTACACTTAACGGCTGGAAATATACTGAGAGTCATGAATTGTCACCTTTTTACACACGTAAAGATGAACTCATTATATATCAAGGATGTGTAATATAGGGAATCCATGTTGTTATACCTAGTAAACTGCATTCAAGGATCTTGGAAGAGTTCCACACAGGACACCCTTGCCAGAAATTTTATAAGGTGGCCAAGCATTGATCAGCAAATAGAACAGCTTGCTTAAGAATGTGCAGGGTGTCAACAGGTACAGCACATGCCTAGGCTAGCACCATTAAACCCCTGGGAGTGTCCATCGACCCCGTGGCAATGTGTACATGTTGACTTTGCAGGGCCATTTTTGGGAATGGTGTTCCTGGTGGTGGTGGATGCTCATTCCAAGTGGCCAGAAGTTTTTTGCATGAAATCTACTACAATGACACAGACAATAGAAAAACTGCGGAGTCTGTTTGCAAGAACTGGGCTACCAGAACAAGTTGAGAGTGACAATGGTCCGCAGTTTACCTCAGAAGAGTTTCAGGAGTTTATGAAGAAAAATGGCAACAGACATATTATCTTGGCAGCCCACCAACCAGCCACAAATGGGTTGGCTGAGAGGTTTATGCAAACTTTCAAACAATCCCTGCTTTCCATGGCAAATGAAAAGGGGTAATTGCAGCAGAAATTGGCACACTTTTTGTTTCTGTATCAAAATGCCACACATGCCACAACAAACCAGACACCTACAATGTTGTTCCTGGGCTGCCATCTCAGGTCATGTTTGGACTTATGAAGGCCAGAAATAAGTCTACAGGTCAGGAATCATCAGACAAGCCAAGCTACTGTATGGTGAGAGATATCGGTGCACCCGATCAGCTACAAGTGGGCCAAACAGTGTTGGCATGTGATTACAGAGGAACCAGTGCATGACTCCCAGAGGTAATAAGTGCACAGACAGGTCCTCTGTCCTGCACAGTACAAGTGGCACTCAGTATTTTATTGCATCACCACATTGACCAGTTGTGGGAGTCAGGTGTAACCACATTCCTAACCCAGGATGCAAAGCCTTTGGAGCCTTCAGTTATGCAGGAAACAGTCTCCCTGCCTGAGACAGTAACCAGTCATGTTACACCAAAGAACAACCATGCTAACCAGCCCACATTCTCTGAGGTTACTCCCAAACTCAACAGTGTTGCAGACACACCACCTCATCAGGATAGTGTTCAAGAGACTGACAGATGCTATCCAGCAATGAAACGCAGCCCACTTGAGAGACTTGATTTGTAACTGGACTTATTGATTGTTCCTCTACGCTGTTCATAAGAGGGTGCTGTAAGTAAACCAAGGCTATTTTTAATTTTATATACCTGTAGTCTTAGGGGATGGTAGATGTGACATATTGTACGGAATGTATTGAATCAAAGTAGTGAATCTGCTAATGTGAATCTGCAAGTACAGTATAATCCTTATGCAGCTAATGTTGAATCTGCTGTTCTGTTGCTGTTGCTATGTTTACACCCTGGTTGCAGTTGAAAAGAACACAGTCCAAGTTGTTGCTCCAGCCTCAGTGTCTGTGTCTTTATTTTACACAAGTTTTATGCCAAACCAGCAAATACACTACACCAGCCAGAACCCGAGGTACCACGGGAGAGCAGAGCACCAGCAGCCTGTAGAGAACAACCTGAGCCATTCACTGGGGAACCATGAGCAACTCTAGAAATTGCCCTGCCTCAGAACAGTAGAATTGGTTGGAGTTTATGTTCAGGTCAGCTATCGAGTTGGATTACAAATACTTCCCTTGAGAGGTTCAAAAGCCATTTAAGCAATTGCATATTCCATGTGGTTTGGGGGAAATAAATTGTTGTGTTCAAATTTAAGTGCACCAATGCTGTCCAGCCCACAGAAACATTTATGGACCTGTAACATTTCAACACTGGGTACTCAGGGACTGCTGTAAGGGAGTTTCAGTTGTGTTGCTAGAAGCAGATGTTGAGCTGTGACACACTGGGACCTGGGGAAAAAAAAATCACAAAAAAAGCTTTTGAGTTCCAGGGAAGGAAGAGAGCGGTAAATGTATGCCATTCACTGAAAGTACAATGCTGAAGACCCAGTGAAGAGTGACAGACTGCAGTCCAGACTGCTGATCCAGGTCTCGTAGCAGCCACTACAACCGGGTGTTGGGCTGCTGCCAGCCTAAGGGTTTGGAAGCCAAGACTAGTGTGTGTCGGCCTGGGGCCTCTGCAGCATAATAGAGAGAGAGAGAGAGAGAATGAATGAATGCAAGAGAAAGGTAACTAGTTTTGATAGCAACCAAGAACCCAGCCACTGGGAGAGGTGGAGAGAGTACAAGAAGGGAAACAGCCAGGAACCATGGGAGGTCGGAGCACCAGCAGTCTACAGAGACAGTCTAAACCATCCACTGCAGAACTGTGAGCAACTTCAGGGCTTGCCCTGCCTCAGGAAATTAGAATTGGTTGGAGTTTGTTTGTAAGTAAGATACTGAGTTGGATTACAAATACCTTCTGTGGAGTTTGGGGAAAATTAAATTGTTCGTGTTCAGATTTCAGTGCACCAGTGCTGGCCATCCCATGACTACTTATACAGGACTGTAATGTTTCAACACCTGGTACCCAGGTGCAGCCGTACAGGAGCTCCAGTTGTGTTTAAAAATAAATCCTGGTATCAGGTTGGAGGCAGTAGCAGCCTCAAGTACAGGAGGGCTGATTCAACCATATTACAGTGTGAGAGGGGAAGTGTGTGGCTGAACCTAGTTGGACCATGTTATTAGCAGCTGAAGTATTAACATTTGTAACTAACTGAAGCCTTTCATGGGTGGTAGCTGAGATCCTGCTTAGAAAGGCAATTAATTTGTGTCTGAGTACTGTTTGGCTTGTGATAATCCTTCTTCTCTCCCAGCAGTAGCAGTGTTAAACAAAGCTGGGTTTTGCTGTTCAAATCTGTTACAGTATCATTATTTGCAGTAATTTTACCATGCATACTAAGTGGGGGAAACTGTTATATTTGTGTAGGGTCTGCGGGAGGTGTGGCCACAGTGGGGAGGTGGGCAGGTACGACATCCCAGGGGGTTGAACAGTTATGATGTCTTGCCTACTTTAATGTTTCTCTAGGTGGAAGACACCAAACATTTCTTTTCTACTGGATATGAATCCCCTCACTGCAAAGTAAGAAAAGAGCCCAGGAGCCACCGAAAATGTCAACGGTAGCCGGTGGCACTGTAAGGTAGTGGCATCTCATGTCCTAAAGGCCATTGTGAGGGGTATACATCCTACAGGGGCGTTACAGAGAGACAAATACTTTTGTTTTGCATCAGTTGAGAGACAGAGTGGTCAATTCAGCGAGTTTGAATCTGGGTGATTAGAGGGAGGAGCCTTGGTTGGGGTCAATGAGTTTGGGAGGACAGCAAGTGAGGATGATTTGTGTGTGTGAAGGTTGTGGGGGAGTAGAGGGAGTTTTGGTGTTAGGAAGCTTGGATGGAGTCATTGTTGGCCCTGTTAAGTGGCAGGATGATCTGAGGGCAGAAACAAAAATGAGTTAAGTGCTTGTTTTAAGAACCGCAATTTTCAGTTGGGTGTCAGTTTATCTCACAATGGCTTGCAGTACATGCAGCCTTGAAAGCGGAGAAATGGGATTAGGGTGGAACTTGGCACTGAAAGGATGTAAATGACTGTAAGTAAAAAAAATGGAGGCCTAATGTTTTAATTAAAAAACCCAGAGCATTAGAAAGGTGTAGTTTGGGAAATTGGTGTTTTTTTATATTTTTATTTATTTAGTCATTTGGAAAGCACCATTGAGCACAAGTGCTCATTTACAAAAATTATGCGTCTAAGACAAGAGAAGGTACACATAACAGTAGACACAGCAGCTCCAGAGGAGCAGAGTTTGCAGCAAACAATGGGAAGCCTTAGATACAAGATTAAAACAGTATCAGTTACATCAGCAGTAAAGAAGATACAGTGCAAGCTAGGTGTTCAGATTAACTGAAACAGGAGCATTTGGAACTTGTAGTGAGTTCTTGTCTCAGTGCAATCTTGAAATGGGCAATTTTAGGGAGACTTTCCAGGGTTTCTGATAATTCATTCAGCTACAAAGATGCCCTTACAGCAAAGGACTGCTTAACCAAATTCATTCTATGGAATGGTACTTATAGGGAACTCCTAGCTGTACTTCTGGTAGTGCATTGGTTGTTAACTGGCTGAAAAAAAAATTGGAATAACTATGAAAGTAAGGCCCAACTGTGCTTATTTTTTGTGAGCAGACAGGTCTGATACTTCAATCTGCATGGGAGGAGAAGACAATTGTTGAGGGTATAAAGGAAGCAGCTGTAGACAAGCATGTCGGCCCCAAATACAAACTGACAGGCCTTGTTAGGGGTATGAAAATACATAAATTGTGTATTCATCGAGTGTTCAATAAATACACCTGGGGTATTCAACTGTATTTGGGTATTCAACTATGCTTGTATTCAACCATAATGTAGTACATTTAATAAAAATGCTGTAGGCATGAAAAACACCCCAGAATAAAAAAATAAGAAATTTTCTGCTTACATAGAAGCATAGACTTTGATGGCAGATAAGGACCGCTTGGCCCACCCAGTCTGCCAGTTTCATTACCTACTGGATAAGCTTCAGATCCTACTTAATCAATAGCCTACTTCCTCCTACCCCCCAGAATTGTTTTATGTCTGTCCCATGCATTCTTGAATTTCCCCACTGTTTTTTGACCCCATGACCTCCTCAGGAAGGCCATTCCATGCATCCACCACCCTCTCCATGAAAAAATTGCCCCTGAGCCATCCCCCCTCTGTCTTCCAGTTGTGCCCCCTTGTTCTTGCCATCTCTTTTTTTGAAAGATGCCACCCTCTTGGACTTTGTTGATTCCCTTGAGGTACTTAAATGTTTCTATCATTCCCCCCTCCTTTCCTCGAGGGTATACATATTATGCTTCTTTAGTCTCTCTCTTCATATGGCTTCTGGTGCAGTCCCTATACCATTTTAGTTGCCCTCCTCTGGACTGCCTCCATCCTATGTCCTTGCGGAGGTGGTGTCCCCAGAACTGCACGCAGTATTCCAGATGGGTTCTCACCTGCTCTCTGTACAGAGAGATAACAACTTCCTGTTTTCTATGGGTGATGCCTCTCACTATGCATCCCAGTATCCCCGGCCCTCCTTACTGCCTTCTCACATTGCTTGCCTACCTTTAGGTCATCTGATATGATTACCCCCAGGTCCTTTTTTAATTTTTATTGTTGTTAGTACCTCCTCCCACATTGTGTACTCTTCCCCTGGGTTTTTGTTCCCCAGTAGCATTACTTTGTACTTCTCTGCATTGAGTCTAAATTGCCATTCTTTTGACCATTCCTTCAACCTTGCCATTCACTAAAAATACCACCAACAGCTTAATCTGGTTTGAGGTCTGTTGGCATTCATCTGTATCCCCTCCCCAGTGATGTACCTGAAAATAGGCAGGATTTATCTAGTGCACTTACTCGGTGAACAAAAACTAAATAAATAAATAAAGTCCCTTCTCATCCTCCCCGCCCCCCCGTGTATCAACCCTGTTGCAGATCTTTGTGTCGTCTGCAAAGAGGCATACTTTTCCTTTGAGTCCCTCTGCAATGTCACCTATAAAAACATTAAAGAGGACCAGCCCCAGTACTGAACCGTGTGGTACCCCACTAGTAACCCCCCTTTCGTTGGAGTGGACTCCATTTACTATTATCCTCTGTGTCCTGTTGTCCAGCCAATGTTTTATCCAGGCTAAGACCCTAGGACCCACTCCCAGGCTGGCTAACTTGTTTATTAATCTTTTGTGTGGGACTGTGTCAAATGCCTTGCTTATGTCTAGGTGGGCCATGTCCACAGTCCCTCCCTGGTCTATGACTTTGGTCACCCAGTCAAAGAAATTGATTCCATGCTGCCCTGGGTCTTGTGCCCCACTGGCCTCTAGATACCTAACAATTCTTTCCTTCAGAAGTGATTCCATTATTTTCTTTACCACCAAGATCAAACTAACAGGTTTATAGTTTCCTGAAAATTAATGAAATAAAGCTCCGCACTCGTGGTGGTTATAGTTTAAAGCAGATACTCATTTATTGGCAAGAAGTACCTGGAAGCATTTGCTTTAAACTATAACCACCACAAGTGTGAAGCTTTATTTCATTAATATACTAGCTTGCTGCTTTGCTTCAGCACCACCGAGTCCTGTGTGAGCCTTTTCTGGACTTGTAGTTTCCTAACTCTGTCTTGCTCCCATTTTTGCGAAGGGGAAGTCTCATCCACCCTCCTCCAGTTCTCAGGTACCGCACCATCCTCCAATGATTTGTTAAAAAGGGTAGTCAGTGGTAGTCTGTTCAGCATGGGTAAATGGTAATACTAGATTGTGGAAACACAGCATATGGATGCAGAGTCAGACAACGTAAGCAAAGTTTAAAGGAAAACACCAGCTGCTTTTGTGTGCTCTTCTGCCAGTGCATATTTATGCCACCAATAAATTTCTGTGTACAAAAATATATTTTCTAGTTGCATTTTGGTATTAAAACTGCAGTTTAAAGAAGATCTTGTAAACTTCTGTTTAGCTAGGCTGCCACCCTCTGGCAGCCAACCTGAGGGAGCTAGTTGCTCTCTGACCCAGGATATGTTAATGTGCCCACATCAGCCAATGCGCTGATCGCCAAGAGCATATTACTGTAGTATATCCTGGGCATGAGAGCAAGTGGCTCCCATCAGACGGCAGCCAGCAGTCTTGCTAAATGGAAGATATAGGCCACTTTTTAAAAATATAAGTTTAAATGCCAAAAAATGGCAAAAATACAGTTTGAAAAAATATACTATTAAACAGAAATGCTAATCGGGGGCATATGCACTGATAACAGAATGCACAAAGGTAACATAGAAGCATAGAAACATAGAATCTGATGGCAGATAAGGCCCACTTGGCCCACCTAGTCTGCCCATTTCCCTACCTAATGCATAGGCTGCAGATCCTAGTTAGCCAACAGCCTACTTCCTCCTACCCCTCCATTAGAATTGCCTTATGTCTGTCCCATGCATTCTTGAATTCCTCAACTGTTTTTGACTCCACTATCTCCTCAGGAAGGCTGTTCCATGCATCCACAACCCTCTCCATGAAAAAATACTTCCTCACATTACTTCTGAGCCATCCCCCCTCTATCTTCAAATTGTGCCCTCTTGTTCTTGCACATCTCTTTTTCTGAAAGTTGCTACTGCGTTGGACTCTGTTGATTCCCTTCATGTACTTGAAAGTTTCTATCATATCATGTCCCTCCTCTCCCTCCTCTACTCAAGTGTATACATATTAAGCTTCTTTAATCTCTCTCTTCATATGTCTTCTGGTGCAGACCCTGCACCATTTTAGTTGTCCTCCTCTTTACAGCCTCCATCTTGTCTATATCCTTGCAGAAATGGGGTCTCCAGAACTGGTTGCAGAACTCCAGATGGGGTCTTACCAATTGTCTGTACAGAGGGATAACAACTTCCTGTTTCCTACTGATGATGTCTCTCCCTATGCATCCCAGTATCCCACCAGCCCTCCTTACTGCCTTCTCACATTGCTTGCCCACCTTAAGGTCATCTGATATGACTACCTCCAGGTCTCTTTCCATTTCTGTTGTCCTTATTATCTCACCCCCCATTGTGTACTCTTTCCCTGGATTTTTGTTTCCCAGGTGCATTACTTTGCATTTCTTTGCATTGACTCTAAACTGCCATACATTTGACCATGCCTCCAACCATCCCAGTACTGAACCCTGTGGTACCCCTCTAGTAACCCCCCTTTCTTCAGAGAAAACTCAGTTTACTATTAATCCTCTGTATCCTGTTGTCCAGCCAATTATTTTACACAGGCTACCACCTTGGGACCCACTCCAATGCTGGCTAACTTGTATATTAATCTTTTGTGTGGGACTGGGTCAAATGCCTTGCTAAAGTCTAGATAGGCCATGTCAACAGCCCCTCTGGTCTACTACATTAGTTACCCAGTCAAAGAAATCTATTATATTCAGCTGACATGACCTTCCTGCTGTGACTCCATGCTGCCTTGGGTCCTGTGCCCCACTGGCCTCTAGGAACTCAACAATTATTTCCTTTAGAGTGGATTCCATCATTTTTCCTACCACTGAGGTCAAACTAACAGGTCTGTAGTTTCCTGCTTCTGTCTTGCTCCCACTTTTGTGAAGGGGAATCACATCTGCCCTCCTCCAGTCCTCCAGCACCACACCATCCTCCCATGATTTGTTAAAGGGAAACACTAGAAAAGGTGCAGTTTTACCCAGACACTACAAACATTCCTGATTAGTGCTTTCAGACAGTAACATTTCTTTTTTGAATTCCTCTAGTTGCTTTTGTAGTGATTTAAACAGTGGCCTTCAGCTTTCACTTTCTATTGCTGGCAGCCACCATTTCATGAGTAGCAGAGAGCTTCCTGAGCCCACCTTATGCTAATATGACCAGCCAACCAATAGCAGAGGTCAAACAGGCATATTAGCATACAATGAGCTCAGGAGGCTCACTGCTGCTCATGAAAATGCTGCTGCCAGCAACAGAAAGTGGAAGTTGTTGGTAGCAGTTCTAAAAAGTTGTTACTGTCTAAAAGCACTAATTGAGAGTTTCTGTAGTGTCTGAGGAAAGCTGTGTCTTTTCCATTGTTTTCCTTTAAAAAGGGAGGTCAGTGGTGTCACTAATTCTCCCCTTAGTTCTTTTAGAATTCTTGGGTGAATCTCTTCAGGCCCCATTGGTTTGTCCAGCTTCAGTTTTAAGAGTTCTTTCCAAACTCTTTCTTTTGTGAATGGACTGGAATCGACCTCCCTGTTCAGAGTGCTTCTATTCTTTGATTTAGGTACCTCCCCCTCCTCTTCTTTTGTGAATACTGAGTAGAAGTATTCATTCAGTATCCCTGCTTTTTCACTGTCATCCTCGGCCCACTCTCCCGTCCCTTTAACAAGCCTCACTATCCCTTCCTTCATCTTTCTTCACTCCCTAATGTACCTATAAATGGTTTTATCCCCCTTCTTAACTGAGTTGGCTGTCTTTTCCTCAGTTTGGGCTTTTGCTATTCTGACTGCCTTCTCCACTTTCTTCTACTTTAACTGGCACAGTTCTCTGTCCTGCTTCTTCTGTGTTTCCCTATACTTTCTGAATGCTATCTTTTTCTCCTTAACCTTCCCCACCACCTCTTTTGAGAACCATAGTGTTTTTTCCTTCATTTTACTTTGTTTATTTGCTTCACACAAAGGCTTGTTGCTTCTGTTATGGCTGTTTTGATTTTTCCACATTGTTCCTCCACCCCTCCTTCTTGCCGGTGTTTTCCTTTAACACATTTTTTTCTTTACATATTATGTTCTGTATGATAGGTGTGCCACTGTGCTGGCAGGCTGGTCCTTCATATTTTTTATTTTATTTTACCTGTTTTTTATTTTTTAATGAAGACAATAAAAAATCAGGCATGCACCATCTAAGAAAACAATGAATGCTGCTCTGCAGGGTTACATCCAAGCCATTTAGTCAGTGCTCACAACCATGACATACTTGTAATGCCTGACATGTCTGGGTAGGAGTTCCTTTTTTAAAGGCTTCTTTGAGATTTATTTATTAGTTTGAGATTTATATTTTTATTTGTTTATACTATTTCTTTTGCTCGCTGTCTGGCTTGAAAGCTAATGGCCTAATAAGAAGTAAAAATTTTGTAACCCAGTGCCTGGATATATCAGGACAGGAGAAGTCATGTTGCAATAATAAAAAAAAAAAGAAAGAAAGAAAAGCATTTTCAGTAATTTTCCAAGAGAAAATTTCTAGAGATGGGGCACTGCTGTATCTGATACTGAAGAACAAGGGCAGTATTGCAGACATCACAGTGGGTAGCCTCCTAGTTACAAGCGATCATCATTCAGTGTGGGGTGGCATACAGATTGGACAGGAGAAAAAACACACTATGAAGAGGTCCTGGACATCAGGGAAGCAGATTTTAAAGAAACTGAATCTGCCTTAGGAAGTACTTTGAAGGGGGAGGGGATAGCTTGGGGGGAGTGGAGGAACAACAAAAAAGAATAAAGGAAAGAATTATGTATTTTATTTATTTAACTCTTTGGTTACTAGGTAAGTGCACTGATCCTGGGGGCCATTTTCAGGCATGACCCAGGGCATCAAATGGTGCAAACAATATTACATAATAGGTGCAGCAAGTTTCAGGTACAAAGTAGATACAGTACATGTTATACAAAGTAGATACAGTACAGTTAAATACAAAGGATGGCAGAGAGGTGGTAAAATAAATAACTGTATGAGAGAAAAAAGGAATGACTTTACAATTTATAATAGGTAATTAGGGTATAAGATAACAGTGTCTGAGAGGGCAAGGAGTAGTGCACAATACACAAATTGATAAACAGGGAGAGGGTGGGAATGCAGAAACAGATCTGCAACAGGTAAACATCATAATAGACATTCCATAGCAGTGAAGCAGAGCAAGATTGACTAAGGTAATTGCAAGCTGTTTAAAGGTAGTAGGCAATGGTAAGTAGAGATAGAGGCCCTTCAATGACAAGCAAGGGTTTCCAGTTGGTGGTAGTCTTATCTTTGTATTGTAGTAGTTGTTCTCTTGGTATCTGCATAATCAGTGCTACCAACTATGGGATATCCTTTGTTGTCATGTACAACCCAGATCTGGGGCCACAATATAAAATTATTAAGGACCTCCAACCAATATTTAGTGATGATGAAACTTTGAAATGTGTTTTCCTAGAACTACTACTTTCTTTCAAACAGCCACCTAATTTATCCAACCTGATTGTCAGGAACAAACTTATACCTGATCAAAACAACAGAACACTGGGTGGCACAAGACCCAGCAAGTCCTAGATATAACAACATGTGAGGACATTTCTACTTCAAATTTTATCAACACACCCCAAAACAGACAATTCATGGTACAGGGTACATCCAATGCAAAAAATGTCCACAGGTTATGTGGGGGAGACTAGACAACCTCTTTGAACCTATATGAACTTACACAGACATTATAGTAAAATGAAAAAGACTGAAAAACCAGTGGGACAACATTTCTCTCTGTCTGATCATTCTATCTCTGACCTCTCTATCCTGATTCTCAAAGGACATTTCAAACATGCACTACACATGAGAGCATGTTAATTTAAGCTGGTTTTCCTTTTGAACTTGGTGGAGGATAGCATGAATCAGGACATGAGTTTCAGGACACATTTCACCATTGGAAATGCTTTTTTTTAAGGTACAATACATGGACAGATATTTGTTTTTACATGTTTCTAAGATGCCTATATAGAGAATGGTTCTACCTAGTCTAGGTGACTGTGTATTTATATATTTGTTTCTGTCTGGTGGGTGGGGATCACATACACAGATCTGTTATTTAGTTGTAGAATATTTTGTTTTTATACAGGCATATGTTGGTACACTGACACAATTGGGGCTATAGAGTTCTGTTTAATAGGTTGTCTCGTTTCAGGTTACAGCTTTAATGTTCACAAATAATACTGACAATGAACACAAGGTTGTAGAAGGTACATGTTTAAACAGTGCAAGCTATTATTCACTAATGATATTGACAAATGAACACATAGTTACAGACAGAAACATGTTTACCCAGTACCAACATTGAAAATGTAATTGAAGTGTGTCTCTAATGTCATGAAGGGCATGCGGGGGCACACACACACACACACACACACACACACACCATTTTTTGTAGTTTTCAGTAAGATTTCAACATTGGACAACATTATATCTGCATAGCATTATTTTTTTTTTTTGCATTTGACCTTCACACTACTTCTTTCTGTGAATTTTTACTTATCTCTAAGTTGTGCATCCCAGCTAATTACTTCTCTAAAACTGATCAGTTAATTTATGGACCTCCTTCTACATAACATTGCTCCTGTGACATTTGACCTACACAGAACTAGAGTTTTTAGGAATGTTTATTTCTGGTTGTGTTCTTATTTAAGTACTTCATTAATCTGTCATATTCATGTGTAAAATGTTAAAGCTCTCAGTATTTTAAAGTGTGCTCTTCTGAAACCTGGCATTTTCTTTCTGAGGAGGAACCTTGTGGTTTGGAAGCTTAAAGGTTTTTTTTACAACTTTGTTGGTCCATTAAAAGGTATTAAATCACCTACATTGTGGAATAACATGACTAAGCAATGCTTTTCTGCAGTGACTTGATTAGTAGCTCCTATACATGGTTTCAAAATGTGAACCAGTTGTTCCATCAGAGACCACTGAGTAGCATGGACTACAATGCCCTCCCCAATATCATTGTACATACTATACTCTGTGATAGCTGCTTTTTGTTCAAGGTCATTCAAGTCATAAGTAAGTTGAATTCCACCTTGTTTGAACCTGCTGGACAAATGTTTGGTGAGGAAGACCTTTCTTCTTCTGGATATCAGCAAGGATGTCACATGCATTTACAGACCGGATGAAGTGGCCACACACTTTGAGAAGTGCACCAACAATGGTTGACAATTGCCAGTCATTATCCTGATTAAGACAATGTGCAAAACATCATATATATATATATTTTTTCCCCATCTTAAAGTGCTTTTTCCTTTATATTTGAACCATTGTTAACAAGACAAAGCCAACCTTCAGACCCTGTGAGGTGACCCTTGTACTTATTAGTCTTTCCAGTTCTTGCTGAATATGCTGTGCAATGTATGTGTCTTGAAAGTGAGATACATGGAGTACACTGTCTTAGGGTAGCTGGTCCATTCCACTGGGGTGTCAAACAGATGAGGCATACTGATGAGTCCTGGTAGGACGAAACACGTGCCTGTGTCCTCTGTTAGCACCCTTTGCAAACTGTGTGAGAGGCCTTCTGGCACCATGCAATTCTGCTTAAAGTTGAACCAGCATAACATTCTGTGGTGATTTGCATATGCGGCCCATGATGCTTTGCATTATGTGGGCATGTGTGATTTTGTATTTTCTTGAAACTTGGCTTCCCAGCCAAATGCCCTTTGGGGTAACCCTTGCCTCAGTGTTTGCGCACAGAGATTCTTTGTCTTTTAAATACATGGAGTACTGCCATTTTCTGAAACACAGAGGTTTTTGTGCTGTGAAAGATAGTAGTGGTAGTGGAGGTTGAAGTAGTAACAGGCAGACTAGTGCGTGAGGCTGAGTTACCCACAAACCTGACCCAGTGTGCAGTAAGAGAAAGATGGGCAATGGTTTAGGTGCTGGTCCACATGTCTGTAATAAAGTGAACTATCTTGTCCTCAGCCTCTGAGAGTTGAAGTACTAGGCTGTCATACATCCTGGGAACAGCAGATACTAAAAAGTATTTTCTACTTGGTATTAAATACCATGGGTCCATGTATTCTATAAGCCAGCAGAAACTCATATCTTTACAGTAGAGTATGGCTACAAATCAAATGCAGTAGTTTCTGTTTTTTTATGAGTTTATGGGTCTGGTTTGAGGGTCTCTTACAGATATAAGAGTGTCACCTTGCACATCCTTAGGATGAAATGACTATGAACTGAAGGTGATTGGTTCTGTCTTCATAAGGACACAAGTAGTGACACTCTTAGATTTGTAAGAGACATGCAAACCAGACCCATGAAATTATTATAGACTGGCTAAATTAAAAAAAAAATCTTCTCAATGTTGATGGTGCAAGCAAGCAGTGAGAAGCTTGTTACAGTGGTTTGGAATGTGAAGCACTCTTATGGAAATAAGAGTATCTCTTATGTAATTCAAAGAAGCACTGTGATTGGTTAGGAGCATCATATCATGCTCCTGTGATGTATAATACAATGTAGTGCCATTGTAATTGTATGGTTTCATGAATATTTGGACTTTCTTCCCAAAATGTCATGTAACTTTAACTGTCTCTTATCAGGGATAAAGGTATTCTTGACTGGGGACGAACTACATGCCATGACTGAAAAAAATGGAGGACTTTAAAGAATTATCTGGAGGCAAAAGTGGACTTTTGGACCTTGGTTGGTAATTGCCGTCTCATACTGCTTCAGTAGAGTGTGACAGTTCACTGTGGGCACCAATGTTAGAATGTTTGTTTGAACCATGTATAATGATAGGGTTCATTTGCATAAGATAGTGCATCATTGTTGTGGTTCCAAGGTGACCTTAAGTTCCCACCTACTCACATGAGTGTTGCAATGCATCATGTCACTTGGCAAGCATCCATGGAGTTTATGTAAAAATGATTCCAAATGGTACAGGCAGTCTGTCTATTTCTAGTAACAAGTTCAGTAGGGGTTGAATGGTTGGGTTTAACAGGGGAAAACATACAGTATCAGTGGATGATGGTGGTTCATTAGATGAGACATGTAAATGGTATAGCAAGCTCAACCCTGGCTAATTTGCTGAGATTTTATCACTTTTCTTATATACTTTTCTTAAAATTTTATAGGGGTGTTATTGGCATGTGGTTAAAATTAGAATAAAATCAGAACAGGGTCTACAGTGTCAAGGAGAATATAACGTAGACTGGGTGGGCCTTTAGATCCTTGTCTGCTGACACCTTCTATGTTTCTGTTTCTTACAGTATCACTTCTCCCCACCTGAAGAAAAGCTGCTCAAAGCCTGCAAACTGTTTGAATTAATTCCTGTTTCTCATTTTCTGTCTTTAATCCATCATTTAAATGGGGTTCTTGGTCTGATCACCAGTGGCAAGGTGACCCCCTCATAGGTCAGGTACCTACACTTTAAATGATTTGCAGGCTTTTGAACAGTTTTTGTTTTGGGTAGCACTGGTACTATAACTGCCTGATTCTGATTTTGGCCACACAGCAGCAGCACTCCACAAAATTTAAGAAAAATGAATAAGAAAATTGATTTAATCTCAGTGAATTAGCCAGGGTCAAACTTGCTATAAACCAAAGCAAGAAAGGTGTGTACTCTGAGGTGCAAGACTGGGGTGTGGCTACTGTGGCAAGCCAAGCACCTATCAGAATCAAACCCAAAGCCAAATGTAGCCCCACTCAGAACAATAAGTAACACAAAGGAACAGCCAAAAGAACTGCACAATAGTCCAGCAATCTCGCATATATGAAATTTATTTTGTTAGACCAACAACATAAATAAACAGATATCTGGAAACTGTACACAAAGTGGGGACCATAGTCCAAACATCCCAGTGCTTCGTTCAGGTGGAGCTTCCTCAGGGGACAGACAAATGGACAGACCCCAGCTCTTAAATACTCATCACTGCACCAAAAATGGACCAATCAGATGCCCTGGTCCAAATGCAGATGGTAAAAGATTACAGGTGGAGCACACAGTACTCAGTAAAGGGGTGGTGGTAAAAGTGATAGACATGTGAAATGAGGACAAAGTGATAATAAAAAGTACAATAATTAGAGTTGGGATACAAATAGCAAATGGTGTACTGAAAACAAATAATCCATCGTGAATTTACCATCTCATTTAGTAAATGCAAGAGAAATTTCAAAAAGTTGGAAAACACACTTTACATGCCCAGAAAGGTCAAAAGGTTATACAAAATGTATCACTTGTCAGTAAGTCTACTGACACACATAATATCTCTTGGGGAAATTGTGAATAGTTCTAAGAAATAAATTCAAATATGATAGTTACATTACCCAAATTAGGCATAGACCTGAATATTAGATCCTGCTACTATAGAGGGAACAAGCTGCTATTGCTCTCATGAAATATGGTTCCTAAATGAAAGCATGGGGATGAGCATGCCTGGAAACTCAAACAACCGTAAATGGATAGAAACACAACAGATAAGCATAGATAGAAATGTATAAAAAGAGACAGAAAGCTGAAGTGGTGTTGTTTGGCAGGGGAGAAAAAAGGGAGGGAGGAAACTCGGGCAGTTTAATGGGGGGAGACAGAATAAAGAATGGAAAGGCAAAATGTAAGTAATAAAATACATTTCGAACCCAGAAACTAGGCATCAGTTTCATTGTGCAGCATATCACAGGAAAGGTTTCAGATCCCAGTCCACATTCAGGCCATATTGCTTAAGTGTTTTCATGAAAAAGACCCAGTAGCTCTCCCTTTGCAGGAGCTTTTAGACCCTACTACCCCCCTTTTTTTGTTGAACCCAATCCATTCAATGCCCATAAATTTCAGACCACCAGGGCCATTTTCATGCTATTCCCCCAAAGTGGGCTTCTACTGGTGCAGTGTCATTGGCATCTTTTATAGCTCTTACATGCTCTTGAATCCTAGTTTTTAATTGTCTGCTAGTCCTACGGTGTACTCTTGGTGGCATGGGCACCACAGCGCATATACCACAAAGCTGGTTTTGCAAGTACTGAACTCACAAACTTCAATGGGTCTAGTTTGGCCATTAATTTATAACTTGTTAGTCCAATTACAATGTCGGCAAACATTTTAGTGGCAACACTTAAACATGCCATTGGGTTTGCTACAAAGCCAATTCAGGTGGTCCGGGCTAATTTTGCTTTCCTTGAACAGGCTATGAACAAGGTGGTCCATCAGGTTACTGTTTTTTTTTTAATTTGTGCATAATTAAATAATCTACCAGATGCCTGGGATGTGAACTCATGGCATGTAAAAGGCTACTTACTGGTGATCGTGGGATTGCAAAAACCTGTAGTGGAAACCTTGTTATTTTCATCAGCAGATAAAGTAGTAGCCAGACCAGGAAGTCAAACTTTTTTGCTTCAATGGTGTAGGTAAACTTTAAATTATAATCATTCATATTTAGCCATTTAGCCAGTTAAAGGATGCAGCCTGTTCCCTGCTACCCCTCCAAACACATGCTATATCATCAGTATAGCAGAACTAGGTATTAATGCATTGAATGTTTAGATTCCCAGCATGGAACAGAACAAGGAATTTCTCCCAGTGGCAAAGGAATAAATTAGCAAAGAACAGTACCATGGCCACCCCCATGGCTGTGTAACACTTGTGTAGGAAAATATCACCATCAAATTTAAAATAATTATTCTTCATCACAAATCTGAGGCCCTCTAGCATGAAGTCCACTGGAACATGCTCACAGAGGGTTTTTTTCTCTCAGGAAGTGCACACAGGCTTGGATGCCCTTGTGGTGTTCTGTGGACATATACAGGGATTGTATGCCGATGCTGGTTTGACACATCTGCCACAAATGACATTACAGCAACAAAGTGACAGGTCGCTGTAATATCACTGCAGGACCCTGGCACTGATTTCTCGGGGTCTTGTACCCCCTTCCCAAACTAACTCTAACTTGAAGTTGATTATATTAATTATGCTGGGTTCTGGGGCAAAATACACACACCCCCCAAAAAAAGTGTTTTTGGACGGATTTATGCCGACCGCAATTGCAGTCGACATAAATCCATCGCTGTAACATCGGTCGACAGCGATGTTGTCGAACTGGCACCATAGAGCCATACAGGGATTCAACATCAATCCCTACCCATGAATATTCACTTGTCTATTCAAAGTTCTCAGATTCGCACAGCATGCTCATCATGTCCCTGAGGTAGGATACACGTCCCTTCACACAATCTTTGAGGAAAAAGTCTGAAAGTTTACAGAGACTAACAGATATGGATTCCTCCCCAGACAAATGGATGGTGTTGGGGGGGGCAGAGATGTTTTTGTGTGTCTTTGGAAGAAGAAAGAATCTAGGGATCATGGATGAAGATGGCCAGATAAAGGTGCATTCTGCCTCAGTAATGCATCCTTCAGCCTACCCCAATCAAGTGAGTTACAGAGTGCGATTCTGAAAGCAAGCATTGGATCAGAGTGGACTAGTCAATAGTTGGCCGTGTTGCCAAGAAACTCCAGTATTTTTTTCTTATAAACCCCTTCAGACATAATGACTACATTTCTTCCCTTATCTAGAGGTTTTGTGTCTGTCCCTTGCAGATCTTCCAATTCCTCACAAGCCTTTAATTCATCCCAAGACAAGTTCTTACAGTGGTGAGGTGTGGGATTTGAGAAAAGCACTTCTTTTTTAAGTATCACATTCTCAACTGCCTTGATAGTGGGATTATACCCAAGTGGGCAACAATCTTTCTTTCTAAACATAGATTTTCTAATGACTTCAAAATCATTGCCTGACATATCAAAAATAGCAACACTTGAGTCAGTACTGACATACTGCCCCAAACATTAATTACATAATTACTCTGGAATGTCCAGATTCTGCATATCTTGTGATATCCAATCACTGACCCCCAAGGTTCCAAAATCAAATGAAGTATCATTCCTATGTTTAAATCAGTTCTGTTATGAAAAGTTGGTTGCCTCAGAGGAGCTGCAATTAGCCCTGTGCACACTAAACAAGGTGTCTTCCTTCACTTTCTTTGATTCTGCACTACTGAGTCATTTTACCGATGAAAGCCCAATCCTAGTTTCAGAATTTTAAGGGTTAGGCAGCAAAACCTTGCTAGTAATTGATGTAGTTCAGCACCTTCAATGTGTTTTACTTTTTGATCAGCCACTCCTTTCTGGACCAATGAATTACCTTTTACATTTATTGTCACAGACTCACTCAGCAGATCAGGCCCTCTACTCCCAAAGTGCCAACCTCGGAGCACAGTCCTGTGAACAATGTAGCAGACAAGGTAACCCTCTTATCTGTTTTTGTGAGTTTGGATCAACCTTTGGTCTCAGTTCTGGAGGGATTGAAACTGTTAACCTCTTGCTAGTATACCCAATGCACAGGCTCAGATATATTTGTCTTCGGGGGGCCAGATATCTTTGCCTATGGGCACCTAACCAGGTATGCAGAAATGAACCCTTTAAAACTTTAATAAAGACCTCAGATTTAAAACGCTTCTCTTTCCAGTTTGGTACCCCCATACAAGCTATGTCTGCTGTCTGCTAGAACCATAAATATTTCTCAGCAAAAGAAAGCAAATCAAAGACAGACCAGGTTTTCTCAAATATGTGAGTTTTTACTAAAATATGTAATAATACGTGAAACATACAATACAGAACTCTTATATCACAAGACATACATATCTTTAAACAAAACAAGATTTAAAACAGTGCAATTCCTACAACAATATTTCGATTTTGTCTAGCTTTCTAAATACCTGTTTTCAGTGCTCAGATGTTACCTTGGTCAGAGTCACATAAAAGTGTCTGTAGTGAAACAGAATAATCTTTAAAAGCTGGTTCTGACCACCTCTTTTTCATGAGGTCATCTAGCTCCTTCTCTGTCAGATTATATTTGAAAATATATCTAATAAAAAATAAAACAGTAGTATTTTCAAAGTGTCAGTTTTGCAATCCTTCAGCATGGCTCATGTTTCAAATGACATCTCTTTTGATCCATGCTGCCTCCTCCTCACACAGGCTTCATAGGAGCATTTACAATCTCACACTCCTGTGTAATAACCTGGGTTTTCTCTTCAACGTCATAAGCCTTTTTTATGATTTCCCTCTTAACAAAGTTTACTTAAACCAGTCTGTAATTAACTCAGAGAAACAGGATCCTTGATTAAAGTCTTTCAAGTATCTCATTGTCTCTAAAAACTGAGTGCGTGTGATACATGCTGTCAGCATTTCTCTTAGCTGGCATCTGTCAGCTGAAATTTGGGGGATTGGGATGAGAGCAGTCATTCCTAGAGCATTTGATTTTTCAGCAGAGACAGACATTAATACATTTTATATAAAAAAATATGATACAGCACTTTAGAACTGGCTGTCTACGTCACTTTCCTCCCCACCTAGACTGAATTTGGGGGATCTATCCCCTACATGGGATGAGCTTCCCAAATCAGTTTACTGCTCATAGACCCTAGACAGCCCATCTGAGTTATTGTTCTTTGCTCCAGCCCTATGTATGATTTTTAGATCATACCCTTGTAAAGCAAGACTCCAACGTAGTAGTCTCCCATTGTTCTTCCCCATCTGCATCAGCCAAACCTGGGGGTTGTGGTCAGTCTGCACCACAAAATGCTGCCCATACGAGTATAGCTCTAATTTCTTTCGGGCCCACACTATGGCAAGACACTCCTTTTCCACAGTAGAGTACGCTTGCTCCCTGGGAATAAGCTTCCTGCTCAGGTATGCTACTGGGCGGTCCCTCCCTTCACTGGATGTCTGGCTTAGTACTGCCCCAGTACCCATGTCTGAGGCGTCTGTTTGAACTATAAAGGTTTTGCTATAGTCAGGACTTGTCAAAACAGGAGCACTGCACAGTGCCTCCTTCAGTCTGGTAAAGGCTTCTTCACAGGCTGGGTCCCAGGTAATTGTCTTGGGCATCCTTTTCTTTGTCAGGTCAGATAAGCGTGCAACCAGGGCACTGTAATTAGGTACAAATTTTCTGTAGTACCCTGCTGCACTTAGAAAGCTCCTGACCTGCTTCTGGGTTTCTGGTCTGGGCCATGCCTGGATCACCTCTATCTTTATTTGGTTAGGACGAATCTGTCCCTGGCCTACCACATGTTCGAGGTATGCCACCTCTCCCATGGCCACCTGACACTTCTCGGCTTTGACAGTGAGCCCGGCCCTCTGTATCCTGCTCAGCACTTCCCTAAGGTGTGAAGGGTGTTTCTCCCAGCTGGTACTAAAGATGCCAATGTCATCCAGGTATGCTATGGTGTACTCCTCAGTACCATTCAACACCTGGTTCACTGACTTTTGGAAAGTGGCCAGGGTGTTCTTCATTCCGAAAGGCATTACTTTGAACTCAAATAAGCCTTTCGGAGTGATGAAGGCTGACCTCTCCCTAGCTCGGTCTGTCAATTCTACCTGCCAGTACCCCTTGGTCAGGTTAATAGTCATAAGGTAGGTCGCCCTTCCCAATTTGTCCAGGAGTTCATCTGTCCTGGGCATCGGTTGGGTGTCGGACTTTGTGACTGCATTCAGTCCACGATAGTCCACAAAGAAACAAGTTAAGCCATCTGGCTTGGGTACAAGGACTACAGGTGAGGCCCAGGGGCTGTGGGATCTCTGGATTACCCCTAAATCCAGCATCTCCTCCACTTCCCTCCTAATGTCCTTTTGGACAGCCTCTGACCCCCAAAATGCTGTCCTCCGTATGGGTGTCTGTGTCTCTGTCTCCACATTGTGTGTTGCTAAGGGGGTTAGTCCAGGCTTGGCACTAAACAAGGGGGCAAAGTCTGCTAAAACCTCCCTTACTTTCTGAACCTGGTCCAGGTTCAGCTGGGGAGACAATTTTACTGCCTCCACAGAGGACTCCCATTTACTGTCTTCCAGCAAGTCCAGAAGGGGGTCTTCTTCGTCCGTCCCCTCCCCATGACTACACACTGCAAACACCATGTCAGCCCTATTTGCATATGGCTTCATCATGTTGACATGGTACATCCTTTCTGTCTGTCTATAGTCAGGTAACTCCACAATGTAGTTTACGTCATTTGTCTTCCTAACCACTTTGTACAGTCCTGCCCACTCAGCTTGCAGCTTGTCTTTCTGGACCGGAATAATGACCATGACTTCCTGACCCACCATGTATGAGTGAGCTCTGGCTCTGCAGTTGTACCACACTTTTTGTTTCTGTTGGGCAACTGCTAGGTTGCTCTGGGCTGTCCCCATAAGTTCCTTCAGCCATTCCCTAAACCTAAGGACATGATCCACAATGGGAGTTCCCTGGGTGATGTGCTTGCCTTCCCAGTCCTCCCAGATCAAGTCTAGGGGCCCATGTACCCGGCGTCCATACAAGAGTTTGAAGGAGGAAAATCCTGTCAACTCTTGGGGCACCTCCCTGTATGCGAACAACAGGTGGGGAAGGTATTTCTCCCAGTCCCTCCCATGCTGTTCAGCAAATGCCCGGAGCATTGCCTTCAGGGTACCATTGCATCTTTCCCCAAGTCCATTGGCTTGTGGGTGATACGGTGTCGTGCATCTCTGCACCACCTCACACTTCTTCCATAGACATTTCATTAGGTCCGACATGAAGGAACCCCCCCCTGACCGGTTATTCCCTCCTGCAGAAACCTAACACGGGAGAAAATTCCAAGTAAGGCATCTGCCACTTTGTCCGTCCTCAGTGAGGATAGGGTGACTGCCTCTGGTACCGGGTGGCATAATTCACCACAGTCAGGATGAATCTCTTCCCTGAGGAGCTGGGGGTATTTAAAGGCCCCACAATATCCATTCTCACCCTCTGGAATGGCTCCTCCATTACGGGCAATGGAATTAGGGTGGCTTGGGTTTTCTTGCCCGCCTTCCCTGTTTCTTGGCATTGGTGACAAGACCTACAATACTCCTTCACCTGCTGGGTGAAGTTAGGCCAGTAGAAATTCTGGGCCAACCGCTGCGTTATGCACATGATTCCCAGATTACCAGACAAGGGAATATCATGGGCAACCTTGAGCAACTGCTCATGATATTCTTGGGGAACGACAAGCTGCCTGCCTAGCATCCCTCCCTCTGTCTGTACTGCCAGTGTATGCATAAGTCCATTTTCCCAATAAACCCTATGTCTTCCATCACCTCCCTGTGCTCTGTTCAAGCCTGCCCAAGCCCTCAGCTTCCCTAAACTAGGGTAACTTCTCTGAGCAGCTGCAAATCCCTCACATCTTCCCAAGACATGGGACAGGTCCCCTTCAGTCACTAAACTAGGGTTCCTAGCACTAGTGTCAGGGCTCTCAGGATCACTGTCAATTCCAACCCTCTGACAAGGGATCACCCCTCCCTCTTCAGGGTAACCCTCTGTAGCGGGGTGGTTATTTGCTCCTGGGGAAATTTCCACCCCCTTTTTATCAGTCTCCCCCTCTGGAGATACAGGCTGGGGAACCAGCCTTTCAGTATCTTCCCCAATGGCTTTTGGGGAGCTCAGGAAACTACTATTTTCCCTTGCCACTTGGCTATGGGGTAACTGCACATACTACCCCCTGCTGAAAATTATTACCCAGGATCAGATCCACTGCTAATGTGTTGGCTACAGCCACCTGCTGCACAGTTTCCCCTGTTTCACCCCAGTCCAGGAAAACACTGGCCAGTGGCAATGTTTTCTCTTCACCAGTAAACCCTTGTACAGTTATGTATTTATTGGGTATAAGCTGACCAGGCTGTACCAGATCCCCTTTTACCAATGTCAGGGATGCTGCTGTGTTCCTTAACCCCTGCATCTGCATGCCATTTACCATGACTGGGTGCATGTATTCCCTCATGTTCACTGGCATGCTCTCAGGAACACACTAACAACCCACTTCCTTTCTGGTACTACTTTGCGAATTATTGCTTGCCCTTCCTGGACACTGTCTAGTAATGTGCCCAGTTTCTTTTCATAACCAACAAGCATTTCTTACTTCAGAGAAATCTTTTCCTTGAAACCTGGGGCTAACCGGTTTCAGTGGATGCAGTGAGGGTTTTAGCTGCCCTGAAGACACGCTTTTCCCTTTCTGCACTGCCACGCCTGCCCCATTTGCTCTCAGAGCAGGTCTGCTCTTGGCATAGTGGTCCAAGAGTTCAGCAGCCTCTTGCACTGTTTTTGGAGCTTGGTCCTCTAGCCAGGTTTTTAACTCTGCTGGGCAAGCCCAATAAAACTGTTCTAAAAAAAATCACATTTTCAATTTTATCAACAGTGTTTGCCTCAATTCCTTCCCACCAACGTTTCAAAAACTGATGTTGTTTCATGGCTAGCTCCTCATAGCTCATATCACGGCCTCTCCTGAGCTTACAGAATTTAGCTCTGTATGTTTCAGCAGTTAAATCAAACTTTTTTAACAGTGCAGCTTTTAACTTGCTGTCACTGTCCTTATTGGTCATTTGACCCAATGCATCCTGAGCTATCCCGGTAAGTAGCGGGGATAGCTGGAAGCTCCAGGACTCTCTAGGAATTTTAGCCTGAATACAAACTTTTTCAAAAGAATTTAAAAAGGCGTCCATGTCCTCTCCGTCCTTAAATTCAGCTATTAATTTGGAGTTCAATTTGTAACCCAATCCTGCAGTCCCAGTTAAACCCAAGCCACTTACCTGCCCTGGTGCCATTGGTTGGAGTCGTAGCTTCTCCAGTTCATGTTGCCACTGGCGCTCCTCTCTCCTTTCTTCTGCAGCTCTGCATTCTCGGTCTCTCTTCTCCTCTGCCTCTCGTTGGTGCTCACGTTCCTCATGGTCTGCCTCCCTCTGTTGTCCACTCTGCCTCTCGATCCACCTCTCTCTGTTGTCGCTCTGCCTCCAGTTCCATCCTGCACAACTCAATTTGCAGTTTGAGTACCTCTGGAGTCAGGATACTGGTGACCATCCTCTGCTGCTGTGGCCCTTCACTGACAGTGGCCCTGCTCTCCTCCTCATCAACTCAGGACCCCTCACTGGCCTCTAGTTCTGCCACACTCAAGGTGTGGTCCCCTTCAGTCATGGTCTGTGACTCCCTGATCTGAGTATCTGCTACCATCAGGGCCTCTATGAGGGTCTGCTTACTAGCTTTCATCTCGAACAGGACTCCTCTGTCCTCAAACAACTGTTTTAACTGTTCTACAGTGTGCCTGCAGTAGTAGGACGCCATCTTTCCTAACTACTGCTACTCTGACTTTGCACTTTAGAAAAAAAATAAAATGGGTAGGAACTCTACTGTAAGCCAAGTAATATATATAGTTCTGTTTCCTTTTTAAAATAAAAGTCTGTCTTTTTCTTTCTTTGTAAGAGAGCCTACAGTCTCAAGCTGACACACTGTAAAACGAAGCTTATTATACCAAACTTTATCGCAACGTTGCCAACCAATCTGTCACAGACTCACTCAGCAGGTCAGACCCTCTACTCCCAAAGTGCCAACCTCTGAGCGCAGTCTTGTGAACGGTGTAACAGACAAGGTAACTGTCTTGTCTGTTTTTGTGAGTTCGGATCAACATTTGGTCTCAGTTCTGGAGGGAGTCAAACTGTTAACCTCTTGCTAGCATACCCAATGCACAGGCTCAGATATATCTATCTTTGGGGGGCCAGATATCTTTGTCTATGGGCACCTAACCAGGTATGCAGAAATGAACCATTTAAAACTTTAATAAAGACCTCAGATTTAAAACGCTTCTCTTTACAGTTTGGTACCCCCATACAAGCTATGTCTGCTGTCTGCTAGAACCATAAATATTTCTCAGCAAAAGAAAGCAATTCAAAGACAGACCAGGTTTTCCTCTAAAATTGGAGGTTTTAATAAAATATATAATAATACATCAAACATTCAATACAGAACTCTTATATCACAAGACATACATATCTTTAAACAAAACAAGATTTAAAACAATGCAATTCCTACAACAATATTTTGATTTTGTCTAGCTTTCTAAATACCTGTTTTCAGTGCTCAGATGTTACCTTGGTCAGAGTCAGATAAAAGTGTCTGTAGTGAAACAGAATAATCTTTAAAAGCTGGTTTTGACCACCTCTTTTTCATGAGGTCATCTAGCTCCTCCTCTGTCAGATTATATTTGAAAATATATCTAATAAAAAAGAAAACAGCAGTCTTTTCAAAGTGTCAGTTTTGCAATCCTTCAGCATGACTCATGTTTCAAATGACATATCTTTTGATCCATGCTGCCTCCTCCTCACACAGGCTTCATAGGAGCATTTACAATCTCACACTCCTGTGTAATAACCTGGGTTTTCTCTTCAATGTCATACGCCTTTTTTATGATTTCCCTCTTAACAAAGTTAACTTAAACCAGTCAGTAATTAACTCAGAGAAACAGGATCCTTGATTAAAGTCTTCCAAGTAACTCATTGTATCTAAAAACTGAGTGTGTGTGTGATGCATGCTGTCAGCATTTCTCTTAGCTGGCATCTGTCAGCTGAAATCTGGGGGGGGGGCGGATGAGAGTGGTCATTCCGAGAGCATTTGATTTTTCAGCAGAGACAGTCATTAATACATTTTATATAAAAAAAATATGATACAGCACTTTAGAACTGGCTGTCTACGTCACATTTATTACTTCCTTTTTTTGCATCTGGCTACAAATGTTTTTGAGTGCTCATATTGCCAGTCTTTCTTGAGTGACTTGCTCAGGGTCACAGTCACACAAACTATATGCAAAGTGATGGGTGAATGTGGGTTCTTGTGTAAAACACAGGGCTGTGATATGTTATTCAAACAACATGAAGTCTTGCTGTATTCTGACTATATGCAGTTAGCCTTCCCAGTTCGACTGCACTGGAGATGAAAGAGTTAACTCTATTCAAATGCATAGAACATTGAGCTCAAGCTCAGTTTTCAACCCTCTGTCCCTGGTTCATTCTGTGTAACTACCAGATTCTTTACTCAGCCTGTCTGTAAAGTCGGTCTGGAGATTTCTCCTTGTCACTTCGGTTAAAGTGTTGGTTTCTTGATGTTTTTTCAAACTGGGTTTTATTTTACGGTTCTTCAAGTCTCTGTCCTTCAGTACAGGTTAGACTAGACTAGGTTTACTTCAGTTTTGGTAAGTTTTTGTTGTTTCTTTCATTTCGGGTAACCAGGAGGAAAGCAAGGAAAATTTGTTCTTTTGAGGTAAAGTTTTAATTGTTTAAGTTGTTTAAAAGTTTTAGTTTGGGATGTGGCCGTTTTTGGTTTAAAAAAAAAATGAGGCTTTTTCTCATTTTTTTCAATTGACCATTGAACTGTTCATTAACCAAAAACACTTTTAGTTACTCAGGTCTGACTGCCAAAAAAAGGGTAACTTGTCTTATCAGTGCATCATGTCAGAGAAGCCCAAGAAGAAGACTGGTCCCACTGGATTTCAACACTGCACAGAGTGTGGGGAAGCATTTGCCAAGGCTGATCACCACCTTATCTGTGTTTACTGTCTGGGGTTTGACCACCTAAAAACAGACTGCCAAAGTTAAAAGAATTTTCCTAAAGCCATTCTGGATAAGCTTTTGTCTAGGCTTAAGGAAAGAATGGTCGAACAGTCCACTGATCCATATGGTTGGTCCTGTTCGGCTCCTGGGGGAGTCAGGGAACCGGAGGAGGTGCCTTCTGACAAGGGCGATACCTCCTAGACCAAAAGAAAGACAGATACAGAGGAGTCGGTACCCACAAAAAGGAAAAGAAAATCTGCCGGTTTGGAGCCAACGTTTGCAGCTTCAACCGTGGAAGAGATTGCTAAAGCTATACGAATTGTGCAATCCTTACAGACCAGTTCAGATGATCCGAGACCGGGTCAAAAACCATATACTTCAGTTTGGTCACTGCCAGTTCTCTTCCACAGGTTCGTATGATTTGGAGGCTTTCTATGAACTTGAGTGGGAGGGAAAAGAAGAAGAAGAGGAGGTGGAAGAAGAATGTTTGGGTGAACCCATTGAGCCTGATGTTTCCCCTGATAGACCAGAATCTATCTCTCCTCCTAAGCAGCCTGGGAAAATCCGCCTTTCATTATCTATTCTTTAAAAATGTTGCTGATACTTTACAGCTGCTTGCTCTGGAGGCAGCTGAGGAAGAGGAGGAGCCATCATTGAAATGATGGATGTCCCTGACACTAAGAGACTTTCAATACCTCTGCACAAGTCTCTTAAGAAGCAGACAAACAAAATTCTGCAGATGCCAACCTCCATCTCCCATGGATAAAAGGATGGATAAGAGATATATGTTGTCTGGCAATGGTACAGAGTTCCTGTATAACCACTGTAGCCATGTATGGGGTATTTCAGGCTGCTGCATTCCTCTGGCTTTGCATCCTTCTGAAAATAATTCTTGAAAAATGTATGTCATGGCCAAGAAGAAGTATCTGGCTGCTTCACTGGGTATCAGACAAGCCTCTTACATGGCATATGTCTACAGATATCAGAAACCCAGGTGGGAGTCTACTTTGGAGCTGACTAAGACTGTTCCATCTCAGTTAGCCAAGGATCTGGAGCAGATAGTCAAGGATGGCATTGAAGCTTCCAAAGTTCAAATTCATTCAGCTGAAGACTCAAATGATATATCTTCTAGGGTTATGGCTACTGCAGTCTCCCTAAGAAGATTTTCTTGGCTTAGATGTACCAGTCTTTCCCAGGATACCCAGTCAAAAGCTATGGATTTCCCTGTTATCCTGACTTCTCTGTTTGGGGAACAGACAGAGACACACATGAAGAAAATGGATGAGTATGGGGTGACTTACAGGAGTGCAGCTGCTAAGGAAAAGGCTGCAACTCCACAGAAGCAGCAGGCTAAGCTGGGGCAGAGGCAGGCCTTATCAGAGGCCTTTCTATCAGGTCCAGGCATTCCCTGCTTACCAGCAGCAAAGAGGGTATTTCAGGGGTAGAGACAGGTAGGGTGAAAGCAGGGCTGCATCTACCTCTCTGCCTAAGACTCCTCCTGCCAAGCAGACACCCTGATTAGTCATTGCCAGTAGGGGGCAGGCTGGCTCACTACTTCCAGGCCTGGCAAGCCATTACCACAGACAAGTGGGTCCTAGAAGTAGTGAGCCAGGGACTTCCTCTAAGTTTCAAGCAATTTCCAAGAATGAGAACAAGGCCATTCAAACCTGCCAGCAGTTTAGAGACAACTCTGGAAGCAGAGGTTACCACACTTCTGGAACACAAAGCTGTGGAACCTGTTCCTTCTCTTCACAAGGGAAAAGGATTGTACTCAAGATATTTCCTTACCCTGAAGAAAACTGGGGAGTGGCGGCCCATTCTAGATCTGAGGTATCTCAACAAGCATCTGACCAAACCCAAATTCAAGATGGTGACTCTAACCAAGATCCTTCCTACCCTCAGGCAAGAAGATTGGCTAGCTTCCTTGGATCTCAAGGATGCTTACTTTCATATTTCAATCAGACACACTCACGGAAAGTACCTAAGGTTCGAATTGCCTTCAGGCCACTGTCAGTTAAGGGCAATGTCCTTTGGCCTTACCTCGGCCCCCAGAACATTTGCAAAATGTCTGGCAGTGGTTGTAGCTCACCTGAAAAGGCAAGGAGTGGCAGTTTCCCTACCTGGATGACTGGTCATGGAACAATGCTCCTTACAGGTAAGGGATACCTTGGGTCTGGTGCAGGATACCCTCGTGTCCTTAGAGTTCCTGGTAAACCTAAAGAAGTCAGTGCTGGAACCTGTCCAGATCCTTGATTTCATAGGAGCAGAGCTGGACACAGTTCAAGGCAAAGGCTCTCCTGTCAGTGGGAAGGGCAGACAACCTTATTAAACTGGCAAACTCTTTTCATCTACATGTCTTACCTGGCAAGACACTTTCTCCAGCTCCTGGGACACATGGCAGCATCCACAGCAGTGGTTCCAGGATCCAGGTTTCAGATGAGGGATACTCAGTTTCACCTCAGGTCACAGAGGAGGGATTCCCTGTCCAAGCTGATCCCAGTGACAGCCACCTTGATACGGGCCTTACAGTGGTGGAAGGACAGGGACAACCTCAGGGAGGGTGTACCATTCATCCAGCAATCTACTACAGTGGTTCTGACCACGGATGCTTCCCTCTTGGGGTGGGAAGCTCATTTAGGGGACCAAACTGCTCATGGGACATGGTCTCACCAGGAGTCCTTTCTCCACATCAACCTGTTGGTGCTAAGGGCAGTGTTCCTGGCACTTCAGTCATTTGCAAAAATGGTACGGGGAAGGTGGTTCAGGTAAGGACAGACAGTACCACCACCACCATGTACTACTTCAACAAGCAGGAAGGGGACAAGGTCCTCTGCCCTGTGTACAGAAGCAATGAAGATCTGGAGTCTGGCTTATTCTCTCAAGACCTCCCTCTCAGTGGTGCACTTGCCAGGCAAGAACAATGTACTAGCAGATGTCCTCAACAGAATAAATCAGAGTCACCATAAGTGGGCTCTGAACAGGGAAATACTGCATGCAGTGTTCAGGAGATGTGGCACACCAGAGATAGATCTGTTTGCAGCCCCAGGCAATTATCAGCTTCCCCAGTTCTGTTGCAGACCTCCAGCTCTGGGTTCAGTGCCTCTGGATCACTGATACTGGACTGGACAGGCAAGTTCCTGTATGCCTTTCCGCCATTCCCTCAGATCCTCAGAGTACTGATCAAACTCAGGAGCTAGCCATCATCAATGATTCTGATTGCTGCGGATTGAGCCAGACAGCCCTGGTATCCCATGCTGCTGTCACTGGCAATGATCAGTTCAATCTGCCTCCCCAGGAGGCACAATCTTCTGACCTCCTCTCAAGGGAGGATCCTATACCCCGATCTCAAGTCCCTCAGGCTCAAGGCCTGGCTCTTGAAGACCTAGAGTATGCAGGCTTGCATCTGTCTGAAGAGTTCCTGGATATTTTGAAGGTTTCCAGAAAACCTGCCACCAGAAAGACTTATACTTCCAAGTGGAAGAGATTTACGATCTGGTGTGCACATATGGAAATAGATCCACAGGCAGCCGGATTGGCAGTTCTGTTGGAATATTTAGCCCACCTTCACTCCTTAGGCCTTCGACTTTCTACTTTGAAGGTACATTTGGTAGCTGTTTCTGCTTATCTATCTGCAGGAAAGGGTCCTTCCCTTGCCTCTCATGGAATCTTCAAGAAGTTCTTTAAAGGGTTGCTCCACCTACACCCCCCTCTCAGGGAGCCAACACCTTGGGATCTCAATATCTGCATAGCACAACTAGTGCAGCCCCCATTTGAACCCATGTCTTCTGCTGATCTCAAGTACCTGGCATGGAAAACTGTCTTTCTGGTAGCCATAACCTCAGCTAGGAGGATTAGTGAGCTACAGGCATTGTCAGTGGTGCCCAACTACATAGCACTCCATAGGGACCAGGTCATCCTCAGGAAGAACACAAAATTTCTTCTAAACGTGGTCTCTGACTTTCACCTGAATCAGTCCATGACATTACCCATCTTCTTCACTGAACATTCTCATTCAGGAGAATGCAGATCGCATAGCTTGGATGATAAGAGGGCTATTAGCTACTATCTGGATCAGACAAAGGCCCATAGGAAGGAGTGTACCCAGCAAGCCAGCCTCTAAGGGGACTATTGCTCAGTGGATTGTGTCTTGCATTCAGTTCTGCTATGGCAAACTGGGGAAAGAGCTACCAGTGGGCCTTAGGGCTCACTCTACCAGTGGTAAAGCTGCCTCTATATTAGCTGCCAGAGATATCCCTCTGCTCAAAATTTGCAAAGCAGCAACCTAGAAAACTGTTCACAAATTCACTAAACATTACTGCTTGGATACCCAGGCCAGGAGTGATGCCAGGTTTGGCACAGCAGTACTGCAGAGCCTATTTTCTAAGTAGATTCTGTGTCCACCTCCATGGGGCACAGCTTGGTAGTCTACATATAGTCAGAATACAGCAAGACTTCATGCTGTTTGAAGAAAAAATTACTTACCACAGTAATCTTGTTTCTTCTAATGGAGACTTGCTATATTCTGACCTCCGTCACTGCCTCCCCTACCAGAACCTGGGGGTTGGGGGGGGTCACTGCATTACAGCTGTTCTCTTTTTAAGTACTGCACCACTGGGGTGGCATTTTCTTAGGCATCTTTGGCTTGAGTCTTCTTATATGCCCCGTTGCTGGGTTATTAGTCACTTGACTATTATTTTTATTAATTTCTATATTATTTAGTGTAGTTTAGTAGCCACTATTTTAGTGCTCATAAGAATCTGTCAGTTGCATAGAATGAATCAGGGACAGGGGTTTGAAAACCGAGCTCGAGCACGAAGTTCTAGGCATTTACACAGAGTTAGCTCTTTCATCACTGAGGCAGTTGAACTGGGAAGGCTAACTGCTTATAGTCAGAACACAGCAAGACTCCAATAGAAGAAACAAGATTACTGTGGTAAGTAATTTTTCCCTCTGTTCACATGGGTGCTCTAACCACTAGGCTGTTTAGGGCTGTTTTCAATTTAGGGCCTAACCATCTCCAAATCTTTTCAAAGCAGCCATGGATTATATATATATATATTTTATCAGTCATGAAAGGAACTCTACTGGCACCAATCTCCTGTCCTTGCCTTTTCCTCATCTCCTTCTATCTTCCCTCTCCTAACCTCAGTTACTGAGAAGGATGGTTTTGTTTCCTTCCTCCTGTAACTGAAAAAAAAACTGCTGTAATTTTAATTGTTGTAGTACTACTAGTACTGCTCAGGTGAACTCAACATAAATATCTACTCTGTTTGCTCTGCACTAGCTTGAGCTAATGCTTCTTAATAATTAATTTATTTTATTCTACTAATTCACTGCTGGCTTGAAGAAGGCTCATCGGGAGAGATATCATCAGCAGAAAAAAGCAGGTGGTTATGCCACTGTGCAGATCACTAGTGAGTCCTCATCTGGAGAAGTATGTTCAGTTCTAGAGGACATAGACAAAATAGAGGCAGTCCAGAGAAGGGCAACAAAAATGGTGCAAGGACTGCACTTAAAGTCATATGAGCAAAGACTAGAGGACCTCAATATGTATTCCCTGGAGGAGAGGAGAGGAGAGGAGAGATGGTGGGATATGATAGAGAATTCAAGTACAGTACCTCAAGGGTACAAACAAGGTACAGGAGGGTAGCATCTTTCAGAAAAGAAGGTGTTCAAGAACAAAGGGACATGATATGAGTCTAGAGGGGGTAGAGCCAGGTGTAACGTGAGGAAGGACTTTTTCACAGAAAGAGTAGTGGATGCTTGGAGCAGCCTCCCTGTGGAGGTGGAGCAAAATGGTAGGGTAATTCAAGAATGCATAGGATTGACATAAGAGTACTCTTACAATAGAGAAGAGAGGGTACACCGCAGATCAACTATGGTCTGCGGTATTGCATTAAGGACGGAAAACATGCAGACTAGGTGGGACATATGGTCCTTATCTGTAGTCACCTTCTATGTTTCTATGTAATCGCAGGCTATTATAACAGCAGCCACATCCCTGCCAAGCTCACTTCTTCATCTCTCCTCCCCTTCCACACCCACTGTTTTGACTCTGAGAGAAGACAGATAGATATTCATTGCAAAAATCTTCAGTAATGCACTAGTTAGGGTTGAAGCAACAAAAGTAGAAAAATTAGGCATTAGGGTTTCCATCCCTTACACCCACCCCTATCACCCCACCTGACCCCTACCCTCCACTCACTAACAGGTGCCAGGGAGTGCAATGGGATCATTGACCCTAACTCTAACCCCATTCCACATGTAAGAAAATGGAGATGGTACAGTATAGGAGAATGGGGTGAGAATTAGGCCTGCTGTCCCCAAGGCACACCCTGACACCTACTGGTGTGTTGAGGTGTGGGGGTTGGGTGAGGTGGTATGGGTGGGAATGGGTGTTAGTGTTGGAAACCCCAACTCCTCATTTCCCTACTTTTGTTGTTTCAACCCTAACTGATGCATTAACAACATTTTTTTAATGAATTTCCTTACTTTTGAGAAAGTGTAATCTTACCCATATATGTTTGTGGGGCCTGCACTCCCATCACACTTCCACCACTCCATAATGGTGTCCATTTGTGGGAGTGTGCTCCCATCTATCCATAAGTGTAAAGACATTGTAATGAACTGTTATCTCCCTGTGGATCCTGCACTCTCACTCCTGCATAATGGAAGGCACTTCAGTCCCATTGCTACATAATGGTATCCATATGTAGAAGCAGCTCCCATCTAGCTATAATTGTAAAGATGCAGCGCGGGCCTAGAGACATTACAAGTAACCCCTGTGCTGCAAATGGTACAATATCTCAGTAACCATAGGAACACTGGAAAAATTCCACCGCAGTTATAATCACAGACTGACAACATGCATCATAAAGGTGTACTAAGTTGCATTTAGTGAAAAATCCATATCTCCAACCATTTTTGATATATAGGCGCCGAAAGGTACTGAGTCCACCACAATGTTATCCTATGGGAAATTTCTAAACTTTGAAATGTTGTAAGTATGGAAGCAATGTCAATTTTATCACCAAACCAACAAAAGTCACATCTGTGGGGCAAGGCCTTACTACCCTGAAAAGTTCAGCTCGAAAGTCCTAACTGTTTCTTTGCAGTGAAGTGACAAGGAAACAGTAACTTTAAAAATCCTTTTTTGTGAGATGTCAAAATCTTTTTTCGCGGTGTGAAAAAGGGTTTTGACAGTTCTTGAAAAAGGAATTCATCTCACAAAAAGGGATTAAGGATAGAGCCATCTGGTCCCACAAGTCCTAATCCTTTTTCAAGATGTGAAAAGGGAGTTTGACACTTCATGAAAAGGGAATCAGCTAATGAAAAGGGATTTTGAAAGCTCACGAAAAAGGATCAATTTTTAAAATCCATTTTTGTGAGCTGTCAAAATCCCTTTTCGTGAGCCAATTCCCTTTTTGCAAGGTATCAAAATCTCTTTTCAGATCACAAAAAAGTATTAGGACTAGTGAGATTAAATGGCCCTGTCAGTCATCCCTTTTCATGAGCTGTTAAAATCCCTAATGGATTTTGACACCTCATGAAAAGGGACTTTGTCTCATGAAAAAAGATTGCTTGGAAGTACATCTGGTCCTAATCCTTCTTCACAATGTAAAAATGGATTTTGACACCTCACAAAAAGGGATTCGGCTCACAAAAAGGAATGTTGACAGCTCATGAAAAGGGATTGGAGTTGTTAGACTAGATGATCCTGCAGGTAATCTCTTTTTGCAAGACACAATTCCCTTCTCGCGAGGTGTCAAAATCCCTTTTCTCATCACAAAAAGGGATCTGAAGCGAGTTGTGATAAAGGATTTAAAAAATCTAAAATAAGCATTCTGAGGCCACAACAAAGTACAACAATGGCACAGAACTGTAAATGATGTCCAAATGAACAAAATACATACTTGGATGTCTCCAGAAGACATCCCTGAGCAAAGTTATAATGTTTTGTTTAAGCTCAGAAAAAGAAAACAAGATCATGGCTCGTGAAAAGGGAATTTTTCTCTCACAAAAAGGGATTTTAAGGATCCCTTTTTGTGAGCTGTCAAGATCCCTTTTCATGAGCCCTAAATCCCTCTTTTCACCATGCAGCTATCCAAAAGACTGAACTGAGCATGCTCAGAACCCAAAATTTCAAAACTGGATAACTTTGGAACAGATTAACATTGTTTCACCAAACCAATGCCGGCTTATTCTTTGAGACAAACTCGTTCCATCTGGAAAATTTCAGACCAAAATTCCAAATGGTGTGGCCACAGTGCAATGAGGAAAAAGCAGTCTAAAAAGATGAATTTTATTGTTTTTTCACATCTTGCACCACGGAATCTGCAAATCCAATCAAAACAAAACTTGGTATGTCAGGATATCTACCCCACAGGACATCGCTACCAAATTTTGTGCAAATCTGTTGAACGGTTGCAAAGTTATTAAAGTGCAAAATTATTATGGTAGCACAGTAGTACTACCATAGTTTGGGTTGAGCACCCCATTTAATGTTAAATGGTGAAACTTTGCACCTTAATAATTTTGCCACCATTCAACGGATTTGCTTGAAATTTGGCAGGCATCGGGGTGTGCGATGGGGTCATTAGTCCTAACTCTCATCCCATTCTCCTATACCTCAGCTTGTTTACACATGTGATGGAGTGAGAATTAGGGCCGACAACCCCAAAGCACTCCACAATGCTGGTTGGGAGAGTGGGCTGGGGGTGTACAAGGGAGCTTTCAACCCTAACATGAAATGTCCTCACTTTTGTCGCTGTGGAACAACCCTAACTGATGCATTAAACAGATTTTTTTGCTATGAATATATATATATATATGTATTATATATATATATATATATATATATATATATATATGTGTGTATTATGGTAGAGGAGTCATTTACATATTAAACATAAAATGTTGCACCTTAATAACTTTGCAACTGTTAAACGAATTTGCCTGAAATTTGGAATATATGAGCAAGAACGGCAGTATAGCACAGTGGTCTAAGGCTCTGAGCTGCAAATCTGGTGACATCCAGCAGACCACACCTGGGGTTTGAATCCCACAGCTTCCACTTGCATACTGTGTGACCCTGAGCAAGTCACTTAACCTCCTTGTGCTCCCAGGTCGCTCCTGTAAAAAAGCTTTCAGCTTAGTGTGCTATACCTGGTTAAACAACTAAATAAAAAAAAAAAAAAAAAAAAGAACCATAGATTTTGGGATCTGCCAATATTTGTACTGTTTGGATATATGGCTGTGGAGTTATTAAGCGTGATCTGCGCGATCGTTTACGCTTTTTTGGAATTCTGTGGTCGTCTCTACAGGTCGCACGGTTTATGCGATAGGTCCAAAATCTTCAGGGAACGTGCGGCCGGGGTCCTCGATGTACCTTTTGAAGATTTCATGAAAAAATATTAAATGGTTCAAAAGTTATTCAAAAAACAAGTTCCCATTATAAGTCAATGGGAAAAGTTAAAAAGTTCGACAGTATCGCAAATGCAGTTTTTACTTTTGCAAATGGCCATCTTACTGTGGCAAGTCTGCCATTTTGTTTTCAGTTGGTCATCAGAAAAATGCTTGCCATTTAAATTTGGGGCCCTCTAGCAACCTAATTCTTTTTGTATTCACCTAGTTGGACCATGAGGATGCTAGGCATGTCTTTATTTTGGGGTAAAACACCCCAGAAATATGTTTTTCAAATTTCTGAAAAAAGTACTTTTGCATGCACAACACTGTCGAATGAACTTCTGAAAGCTTTTGTAAAGTTCAACAGTACTTTTCCAGGCTGTGGGAAAATAACAGGAATTCTTTGGCACCCTGCTGCAAAAGAACGGTTTGGTCTTTTAGGCTAAAATTTGAAGGGAACGCAGCCAACATCTCACAGATATGCCTTTCAGTATTTTGGTGGAAAAATATTACAGGGTGGCAAAGTCACGGCACTCCAAAATTGCCACTTTTTCCCATAGGATATCATTACGGCGTCCTCTGCAATGCAGGAATCCTTTGGCGCCCTGCTGCAAAATAATGGTTTGGTCTTTTGGGCTGAAATTTGGAGGGAAGAAAGCCAACATCCCACAGATGTGCCTTTCAGTAGATTGGTGAAACAATATTACAGGGAGCCAAAGTTATGGCACTCTGAACTTCTCTTTTTTTCCCATAGGATAACATTACGGCGTTCGCTGCCCCTTTCAGGGCCCGTATCTCGGAAACAGTGCGAGATACGGACTTTTCATCAGAAACATTCTTAGCTCCTGCAAAGGGCTAAGTACAAAACTAGCCAGGAAAGTCAGAAATCATATGACTTTTACATTTTTTTTCTATGTTGTACGGTTCCTGAGATATAAGCAATTTAGTATTCCAACTCCTCATTTTCTGCTCCGAGACCCATTATTATGCATACATTCTTTGTACTCATTGCCTTTCTCTATGCAGCTCTTGGGAAAACCAGCCTGTGTGCTTACATTACTGTTACCATTACCGCTTCTTCTTGCGGTTCCATACCCATTTCACTTACCTTTCCCGTCTACGCCACCATGTGCATTACCCTTTGCATTTTCATATGCACTTGCGTTTGTGTTATTTTTACCATTTGTGTCTACAGTACTGTTTCTCTTTCTGTTTTGCTTTGTGTCACCATGCACATTACCATTTGCATTTGCGGGCACCGTGTTACTATGTGACAAGACATCACGTTGCGGGAGCACGGGGCCCTCACTATTTCTTGTTATCATTCTCAAAAAGAAGGGAAATTAGAGGCAAAAAACTCCATTTAATGCATTAGTTAGGGTTGTTCCACAGTGACAAAAGTGAGGAAATTCGCATTTAGGGTTGAAAGCCCCCCCTGGACCCCCCACCCACACTCCCAACCGGCATTGGGGTGCGCATTGGGGTTGTTGGTCTAACTCTCACCCCATTCTCCTATACCTCTGCTTCTTTACACTTGTGATGGGGTGAGAGTTATGGCCGGCAACACCAATGGCACCGATGCCAGTTGGGGTGTGTAGTGCGGGGTCTAAGGGGGCTTTCAAACCTAACACTGAATTTCCTCACTTTTGTTGCTGTGGAACAACCCTAACTGATGCATTAAATGGAGTTTTTGTCTCTAATATATATATATATATATATATATATATATATAAACTCTGTTTAATGCATCAGTTAGGTTGTTCCACAGCAAAAACAGCTAGAAAATTTGGGGTAAGGGTTGAAAGCCCCCACTTGGACCTCCTAGCCCACCCCCAACCGCATCGGGTGTGCGCTAGTCATCTGCCCTAACTCTCACCCCATCACATGTGTAAAGATGCTGAGGTATAGGAGAATGGGGTGAGAGTTAGAACCAATGACCCCAACGCACACCCTGATGCCGGTTGGTCCAAGGGGGGGCTTTCAACCCTAACCTGAATTTCCTAGCTTTTTTTTGCTGAGGAACAACCCTAACTGATGCATTAAATGGAGTTTTTTGCCTCTAATTTCCCTTCTTTTTGAGAATGAGGATGATAAATAATGAAAGGGATGCAGTGACGGTAGTGTGGGGGCCTTCAGGCCCCACGCTCCCACCACATGACGTCTTGTTACACAGTAACAGGAACTGCAAAGCAAACGCAAGTGGCAACAGTAATGCACATGGCAAAGCAAATGTAAATGGCAAAGCAAACGTTAATAGAAACACAAGTGTAAAGTGAAGCTAAAGCAAACATTTATGTAAATGGAGACATCAAACAGAAGTGCGTACAGAACGCAACTTGTAACACACACATTCACGGTACCACAATTGTAAACGCAAATGGTAACAGTAACACCAACAATAATACCCAAGTAAACAGAAACACAAGCACGTATGAAAATGCAAACTGTAACGCACATGCTCATGGAACCACAGTTGTAAATGTAAATGGTTATGGTAACAACAACAATAAAGCCAATAAAAACAGAAATGCAAGCTCATACAAAAACGCAAACTGTTACACATAAAGTCATTGTACCGCAATAGTAAATGTAAATGGTAACAGTAACAGCAACAGTAAAGACATCAGAAACAGAAATGCAAGCACATATGAAAACGCAAACCATTACACACATGATAGCGTAGACGGGAACGGTGATTGAAATGGTAACAGAAGTGCAACTGGAAATGCTAACTGTCACAGTAACAAAAGGGCACACCCTTCTTTTCCCCAAAAACTGCATTGAAAAAACTAATTGAAAACAAAGAATGTATGAATTATAATTGACTTCGGAGCAGAAAAGTACTACTTGGAATACTAAATTGCTTATAACTCAGGAACCGTATGACGTAGGAAAAAAATTAAAATTTTGTATGAATTATTACTTTCCTGGCTAGTTTTGTGCTTAGCTCACAACTGGGTTGGCTAAACATTTTTTTTGATAAAAAGTCCGTATCTGGCACTGTTTCTGAGATACGGGCCCTGAAAGACGTGATGGATGCCATAATGTTATCCTATGGGACAAATCTTCAACTTCGGAGTGCTGTCACTTTGCCACCCTTTAATATTTTTTCTCCAAACCACCAAAAGGCACATTTGTAGGATGTTGGCTTTCTTCCCTTCAAATTTCAGCCCCAAAAAACAAACTGTTATTTTCCAGCAGAGCGGCAAAGAATTCCTGTAATTTGTCGGACGCCGTAATGTTATCCTATAGAAAAAAGTAATATTTTTTTACCAATCCACTAAAAGGCACATCTGTGGGATGTTGCCTTTCTTCCCTCCAAATTTTAAGTAAAAAGACCAAACCATTTCTGAGATATTCAATGTCAAAGATTGGCAAACTTTCCCTATCTATTCCATTATAAAAAATCTGTCCATCGTGTCCCTATTTTGTGATCAAAGATCACGATCAAAGAATCTCACGATCAACGAATTTGCAGCCTCACAATCAAAGAATTTGCAGGCTCACTAACAAAGAATAAAAAAATTAATAATTAAAAAAATAGAAGCAATTGCAGTAAACCACCGCCATGGTTCAACAGAACAAAGCCCTCTGATTAAAACCCACCCTCATTTGACTTCCTAGGACACCCTTGGGCTAAGAAAATTGAATTTTAAATTGGGCCATTTTGTCCCTCACTCGCGATGCAAGATTGCAATCAAAGAATCTCACGATCAAAGAATTTGCAGCCTCACGATCAAAGAATTTGCAAACTCATGAACAAAGAATAAAAAAATGTAATAAATCAAAAAATTGGAGGGATTGCAGTAAACCACTACCATGGTTTGACAGAACGAAGCCCCCTGAGTAAAATCCACCCTCATTTGACTTCCTAGGGCACCCATGGGCTGAGAAAAATGATTTTAAATTCAGCCATCTCATCCCTCGCTCACGATGCAAGATCATGATCAAAGAATCTCACAATCAAAGTATTTGCAGCCTCACAATCAAAGAATTTGCAGGCTCACGATCAAGGAATAAAAAAAGGAGAAATGCGATTTATTCACCGATTTGAACCAAACCAATGGCATGGTTCGACAAAACAGACCCTCCTGAGCAAAACAAGCCCTAATTTGTGTTCCAAGCCCACTCCTGAGCCAAGTTATTAGTGTTTTAGTTCACGATGCAAGATCATGATCAAAGAATCTCACAATCAAAGAATTTGCAGGCTCGTGATCAAAGATTGTTAGCAAGCCGCGAATTAAGATTTTAAAGGCTTATAACTCTATTTTTGACTGATTTGGATGGAATCAAAGCCATGGCTTGATAGAACTGGGTCCCCTGAGTAAAACCCATTGAAACTTTACTTCAGAAGTGACCCCTGAGCCAAAATATTTGTGTTTGTGTGATTGGAAAACTGAAAACAAGATGGCAGACCTCACGGTCAAAGAATTGTGAAAATTCCTCAGGAACAAAGATTCTTGAACTGTGAGGCTGCAAATTCTTTGATCGCCAGGCGAGACCAGATGGCCAGAACCCCCATTCTTTGATCGCAAGATATACATATAAATTTTCCCATTGACTTATAATGGGAACTTAAAAGTGCTATAACTTTTGAATGCCTTAATATTTTTTTGCCACACAAAAGCAGCATGTTTGGCCACCAAAGCTCTTTCAAACAAGCCATCTTGCAGAGTGGCACACCGCACGATGGCCGTGCAGGTTCACATTAAGAATGCCAAAAGGTGCCTCCAAAAATGGATCATTTTGCATTTTTCAGCGCTTTCGTACTCAAAGACCAACATTCTGACACAAACGCAATTTGGCAAATCAAGAGTTCTAGTGCGCCCCAATGCATGTACCAAATTTCAGGCAAATCCATTGAATGGGTCCAAAGTTATTAATGTCCAAACTTTTGACTTTAGTATGTAACTGGCGGTTCAACCTTAATCTATAGTGGCACGACTGTGCCACTATAATATATGTATATATTTATATATATTTATATATATATATATATATATATATATATATATATATATATATATATATACAGTATATATGCTCTCTCTCTCTCTCTTATATATATAGATATATATAGATATATATATATATAGATCTATATATATATATATATATATATATAGATCTATATATATATATATATATATATATGTATATGTACTAGATATACCACTCTGAGGTGTGTGCGTCACGCTCTGATATACACTCGCTTTGGTGTGTGTTGTACGTGTGAGGCCGCAGGCCGAGTGCATCAATTGCCCAAGGCGTGCGTATATCAGAGCGTGGCCGCACACCTCAGAGTGGTTTATTTATCTTATAAAATGTCAAAATTGTTTTGGAGGGGGTTAAAAGTGCAGGTGTGCAGTCATGCTCTGATATACGCATGGTCATGTGGTGGTGGTGGTGGTCCAATAAATGGGCAACAATTTCCCTACCCATTTTATAAATATATATCACATTTGTAGCTTTTTTCTACACCTAAATGTATTTTTTTGCACAGGAAAGAGGAGGACAAAAAAATGTGTTTCTCCTTCAATAATTAAATGCAAACAACACTGTATTAAACAAAGCTGCCAATGCTGCTTCAGTCTCATTTTAATGCCTTCCACACACTGATCAGAGCACTGATTGTTTATTGCAGGCAGTCCTGCACCGAGAACCACTTGTGTTCTCTTGTGCCTGACCAATGAGATGCCCCTTTACAGTTTCACATGGATTTCTATGCCAGTCAGGAGCCACTTTATACACTGAGTCATTCTCTACTGCTCCCTCCCACTGCTCGCAAAAAATGTCTGCAGCCAATGAGAGCTCTGCTCCACATCCTATATGTGTTGCTGACAAATGAACACTGGCAGAAATAAGGAGCTGGGAGTAAGAAAAGGCTGATAGGACTGCAGCAGCAGTTCTCAGTGCCTAAGGTGAGACAGAAATGTCCATGTATCCAAACTGATCGTAAGAGTAAAAAACATTTGGAAGTGGCTTGATTGACATTTATGTTGCTGATACAGAAGGTTCCGATTTTTGTCTGAACTGATTTGCCCATCCCTAATGCCTCGTTCCTTATTTCCTAAGTTAAACAAATCCTGTGACTAAATGTAATTTGACAAGAGAACTGTAGGAACAATGGACACTGTTAGTGCTGTTAGCAATTACATATATTTATTAACCCCTTCAGTGCTGGATTTCACTATACACCCTTACAGAATAATGTATTAAAATAAATATGCTCTGTTCACAAAGATAAAGAGTTACACTGGGCACTGTGCACAAAGGATAATTGGCTGATATGCACCATGTAAAGTGGGTGCATATGGGTGTATGTGCAAAATCCATGTAGCACTGGTGTACACCAAATGCACAACACACATGTGTATGTGGCCACAGAGGTGTCACCTGTAGGTACACACCAGCCACTGATATGCAGTACATGGGGGCATGTCTGCACAAAGATATACAACACTGATGGATCCACACATGCACAAACCAGAAGAAGATCTGCCTGACCTTCTGGAGCTGCTCCCCGGCCACCATTTCCAGGATTTCCACCCTGAATGGGTGCACCTGACCTGCAGTAGCAGACTGGTATGTCCATATCCTCATCCACTACCCTTCTCCTGTTCTGCCTGACCTTCTGGAGCTGCTTCCTGGCCACCGTTTCCAGGATTTCTGACTTGAGCAGGTGCCCCTAACCTGCAGTGGTGGAGAGCTATGACCGTACCTTCGTCCACCACCCACTACCCTCCTCCTGCTCTGCCTGACCTTGTGAAGCTGCTCCCTAGCCACCATCTCCATGATTTCTGCCCTGAGTGGCTGCACCTGACCTGCAGTAGCGGAGAGGTATGGCCATACCTTCAGCCACCACCCACTACCCTCCTCCTGCTCTGCTTGACCTTGTGGAGCTTCTCCCCAGCCACCATTTCCAGGATTTCCACCCTGAGTGGGCATGCTTGACCTGCAGTAGTGGAGCAGTATGGCCATACCTTTGGCTGCCACCCGCTATCCTCCTCCTGCTCTGCCTGACCTTCTGGAGCTGCTCCCCAGCCACCATTTCCAGGATTTCTGCCCTGAGTGAGTGCACCTGACCTGCAGCAGTGGATCAGTTTGGCCATACCTTCTGCCACCACCTGCTACCCTCCTCCTGCTCTGCCCAACCTTGTAGAGCTGCTCCCCAGCCATCATTTCCAGGTACTACCGCTAGGCACACTTGAACTCAATATGCCTTTTTCTCCTCCTCTCTAATTGATGCAGAAGTCCTGGTGGCAGCTCCTGATTAGGCCGCTGGCTAACAGGCATGTAGCTGATTAGAGTGCCTTCCAGACCAGCTTCTGCTGTTTCTCTACAGGGCTCCACGAACTGCTCTCTTCAACTACCTTTGTTCTCTGTTCTGTTCTGCTCCTTATTTATTTATTTGTTTATTGAAAAGTTTCACCAGGAAAGGCACACTGAACAACAAGCTGCTCATCTCATGGTAGGTCCTGGGGGGGAAGGGTATAGGGATATACAAAGCATAAAGCATATAAGGTAACTTACACATACTTTAACATGCCATTATAATACAAAAGCAGTAACAAAACAGATTAAACAGGTACAGGAGCATATAAGCTTACAACTATTTTCACTACAAATGGTAGCACTTGAGGGAAGGGTAGTGTGAAGCTGCAATGTATACGAAATACATGTGTACTACAGTGACAATACAACTGACGTATGAGCATTACAGTTACACAAATACAGGAGCAGATAGGCTGACATAATTGAGTATTAACAATGCCTAATACACCACTCAAAGTAGTAACTGCAGTTAGAATGGAACAATCAGGACAGCAACAACATGGGGCTAATCTGCTGTTGGCAGACAGGATGGGGATGGGGATGTGGTCAAGCGCATGTAAAGGGACAGGTGCAATGACTGAATTTGACTAAGGACTACAGGGAGGCAGTTAAAATAGGGGGGATGAGACAGATCCAGTACCAGCAAGGGGGGAAAGGGGATGAGACAGATCTTGTACTAGCAAGGGGGGAAAAGTGGGAAGGTCAGGCAAGGGGGAGAAGGGGCTGAGTGGGAATAATAGGTAGAGGAGGTAGTTGATGGGTTCAGGGACATGTGGCATTTAGGTGCATGAGCAACTGACTGAGAGGAAGTTGTGTAAGGCAGAAGATAGGGAATGGGGGAGGAGGAGTGGCAGATATGAAGAGAGAGAGAGAGTGCATTCCAGAGTTTCGGAAGGTGATACAAGAAGGCAGCCTGTCCAACAGAGGTGGACCAGTGGGCGATTGCCAAGGAATGGTAGTCAATAGATCTGAGGGAGTGGAGGGTAGGTGAGGACTGATAGGAGGGAAGAGAGGTAGGAGGAAAGTGAACCAAACCAAAATTTAGAGACAAATTTGGCAAAAGAGTGATGAAGGTGTCTATTTTCAAATGACGGGAGAGCCAGGGAGTGGTAGAGAAGACAGTAGTGTGTGAGAGGAGGAAAGTCCACGGTGAAACGGCAGAAGGAGTTAAAGAAGGTATCCAATCTGGCTAGGGAAATCTTGGGAGTGGCACCATAGACTACATCACAATAGTCAAATATTGGGAGGATCATCTTCTGGACAAGTTCATGCCTTGCCGGGAGAGGGAGGCAGTTCCAGTTCCTGTATAAAGCACCGAGCTTGGGGTGCAACTTTTTCAGTATGGTGTCAACGTGTCCAGAGAAGCTGAGATGTTGGTCCAGCCATACACTCAGATATCTTAATGAGGAGGTGTCCTCAATAATTGTCAATATTAAGGGTGTGGAAGAAGAGGGTGAAAGGGAGCCTAGAGAGTCTCTGCCTAGTGCCGAAGGTCATAGAGACTGTCTTCTTGGCATTAAGGAAAAGTTGATGTGAGCTGAACCAGAGCTGAAACCTTGTTGAAATCATGCTGGAGTCTGGCAGCAACATCGGTAGGGGAGTGGCCTGAGGTGAAGAGGACTGTATCATCTGCGTACAAGTGTATAGATGTAGATGTACAGACTGATGGGAGGTCATTCAGGAAAATGGAAAGGAGTATAGGTCCCAACGCAGAGCCTTGAGGTACTCCAGTGGTAATAGGGAGGGGAGTGGATATGGAATCAGCTATTCTGATTGACTGGGTCTGACATACGAGGTAGGCTTTGAATCAGTTAGTTGCCAGATCAGATAAGCCTGCGGAGAAGAGGGTGCTTAGTAATAATGAGTGGAGTGGGAGACTGTGTCGAAAGTTTTGCCTAAATTGACAAAAATGGTGGAACTGATTTGGCCGCTGTCCATCCCTGAGAGGATAAAGTCAGTAAGCCTAATCAGAGAGGTAGCAGTGGAGTGATTTTTCCGAAAACCAGATTGGAAGAGAGTGAAAAAATTAGAGTTGGAGAGATAGTAAGAGAGTTGGTTGAGGACCAGATGCTCTTGCAATTTTGCTAGGGTGGGAAGAAGGGAAATAGGACGGTAGTTTCCGGGTGCAGAAGGATTATCTCTCTTGGGTAAGGGAAAAACAACAGCATGTTTCCAGCCAGCTGGGAGATCAGCCAAATCAAAGGAGAGGTTGAGGAGCTCAAAAAGGGGGGCAGCAATGGCTTAGGTCCAGAGATATAACAACTTAGGGTCTAGCCCATCTGGTGAGCTACCTTTGGAAGGGTTTAGTGCAAGTAAGGCTTCATGGGTGTCTGAAGGGGTAGTTTTAGAGAAGGAGAAGCTGTTTGTCAGGTAGGGTGTGCAGGAGTCGGTGGGAGGAGCAACAGTCCTAGTGGTAGGAGTGGAAGGTAGTATTGCGGAAGCACAAGAGGTGAAGTAGGTATTGAATTCGTATGCAACGCTAGGGTTGTCTGTTACTAGGAAATTATTTATTTTGAGAATGGGGGAAGAAGGGTGTGTAGGAAGGGGAGAAGAGGAAGTGGATAACCTTCCAAAATTTAGAGGGGATGTTAATGTTAGCTTGAAAGATAGTGATAAAGTATTTGGCTTTGGCCAAATGAGTGGCCTTGGTGCATATGTTACATAGAGATCGACAGGCATCATAATCTTTTTGTAGCTAAGTGGCTTTGTGTTGTTTCCAGGCTAGATCCCTTGCTCTTTGGCATGCTATGGGTTCAGAAGAGATCTAAGGAAGGCGGTTTCCTCTGACTCTGACTCGACGGATCGGGGCATACTGGTTCCAAATGTCAAGGCATTTGACTTTAAAGAAGTCTGTGGCTGCATATATAGAGGTCCCCAAGTCAATAGGGGCCCAGTTTGTGTGAGCAAGGTCTAGGAGGAGGGGAGAGAGGTTTAGTGAGTTATATGACCGTGTTGGTGTGCTCTTGGGAGGAGCCTTAACTCTGAATTTTACGCACCAGGAAGGTCATACGGTGGTCACTTAATGCGTCGGGAAGTACCCCTGATTTAATGACTCTGTGGGTGAGAAGTGAGGACCCGGTTGATCAGGAAGTGATTATTTGTTTTGTCATTCATCCTAGTGGGTTCAGAAATGAGCTGGGACTGATTATGGGCAGCAATGTCATTACATATTTTATTATGGGAGGGGGATAACCATAGAAACATAGAAACATAGAATTTGACGGCAGATAAGGACTGCTTGGCCCACCCAGTCTGCCCATTTCCCTACCTAATGGATAAGCTGCAGATCCTGGTTAACAAGCAGCTTACTTCTTTCTACCCCCACCCCGTAGAATTGCCTTATGGCTGTCCCATGCATGCTTGAATTAAGTCACTGTTTTTGACTCCACAACCTCCTCCGGAGGGCCGTTCCATGCATCCACAACCCTCTCTGTGAAAAAATACTTCCTTACATTACCTCTGAGCCCCCCTCTATCTTCAAATTGTGCCCCCTTGTTCTTGCACACCTCTTTTTTTGAAAGATGCTACCCTCTTGGACTTTGTTGATTCCCTTGAGGTACTTGAATGTTTCTATCATGTGCCCCCTCTCCCTCCTTTCCTCGAGGCTATACATATTAAGCTCCTTTAGTCTCTCTTCATATGTCTTCCGGTGCAGATCCTGCACCATTTTATTTGCCCTCCTCTGGACAGCTTCCATCTTGTCTACGTCCTTGCAGAGATTGGGTCTCCAGAACTGCACACAGTACTCCAGATGGGGGTCTCACCAGCTGTCTGTACAGAGGGATAACAACTTCCTGTTTTTACTGTTGATGCCTCTCCCTATGCATCCCAGTATCCCCCCAGCCCTCCTTACTGCCCTCTCACATTGCTTGCCCACCTTTAAGTCATCTGATATGACTACCCCAGGTCCCTTTCCATTTTTGTTGTTGTTAGTATCTCCCCATTGTGTACTCTTCCCTGGGTTTTGTTTCCCAGGTGCATTACCTTGCACTTCTTAGCATTAAATCTAAGCTGCCATACATTTGAACATTCTTTAACCTTGCCAAGTCCCTTCTCATCCTTTCCACCCCATCTTGTGCATCAACTCTGTTGCAGATCTTTGTGTCATCTGCAAAGAGACATACTTTCCTTCCAGTCCCTCTGCAATGTCGCCATAAAGACATTGAAGAGGACCGGTCCCATACTGAACCCTGTGGCACCCCACTAGTAACCCCTTTCTTCAGAGTGGACTCCATTTACTATTACCTCTGTGTCCTATTCTCCAGCCAATTCTTTACCCAGGCTATCATCTTGGGACCCACTCCCAGGCTGGCTAACTTGTATGTTAATCTTTGTGTGCGACTGAGTCAAATGCCTTGCTGAAGTCTAGGTAGGCCATGTCCACAGCCCTCCCTGATCTACTACTTTGGTCACCCAGTCAAAGAAATCTATTAGATTCGTCTGACATGACCTTCCTGCTGTGAATCCATGCTGCCTTGGGTCCTGTGCCCCTGGCCTCTAGGTACTCGACAATTCTTTCCTTCAGAAGTGATTCCATAATTTTCCCTATCACTGAGGTTAAACTAACTGGTCTGTAGTTTCCCGCTTCTGCCCTGCTCCCACTTTTGTGAAGAGGAATCACATCTGCCCTGCTCCAGTCCTCAGGTACCACCCCATCCTCCCATGATTTGTTAAAGAGGGTAGTCAGTGGTGTCACTAGTTCTACCCTTAGTTCTTTTAGAATTCTAGGATGAATCCCATCAGGCCCCATTTCTTTGTCCACATTCAGTTTTAAGAGTTCTTTCAGAACCCTTTCTTCTGTAAATGGGCTGGTATCAACTTCTGTATCCAGAGTGTTTCTATTGTTTGTTTTAGGTACCTCCCCCTCTTCATTTGTAAATACTGAGCAAAAATATTTGTTAAGTATTTCTGCCTTTTCACAGTCACCCTCTGCCCACCCCCTCCCCTTTATTAAGCCTCACTATCCCTCCCTTAGTATTCCTTCGCTCCCTGATGTACCTAAAAAGGTTTTATCCCCCTTCTTAACTGAGTTGCCTATCTTTTCCTTAGTTCGGGCCTTTGCTGTTCTGACTGCCTTCCCAGCTTCCTTTTGCTTTAACTAATACAATTCTCTGTCCTGCTCCTTCTGTGATTCCTTGTACTTTCTAAATGCTTTCTTTTTCTCTTGAACCTTCACTGCCACCTTCTTCGAGAACCATAGTGGTTTCTTACATCATTTTGTTTTGTTTATTTGCTTCACACAAAGGCTTGTTACCTCTGAGATAGCAGTTTTTATTGTTTTTATTCCACCCCTCCTTCCTGCCCATTTGCTAGTGCATTCCTTAGGCACTCACCCATTTTGGCAAAGTCAGTCCTCCTAAAGTCCAGTACTTTTGCCTTTGTATGGCTTGACTCTATTGCTGTGTTTATTGTGAACCATACTGTTCGATGGTCACTAGTTCCCAGATGGCTACCCACTTCTACATCTGTGATCCTCTCTCCATCTCCATTTGAGAGGACCAGATCTAAGATTGCTCCCTCTCAAGTGGGTTCCAATACTAGTTGTCTAAGGCATGCCCCTGTAGGGCATCTAGAATAACCCCACTCTTAGAAGTGACTGCTGCAACTGCACTCCAGTTAACATCTGGCATATTCAGATCACTCATCAGCAATATCTCCCCTTTATCTTCCATTCTAAGTATGCTTTCTATCATTTCCTTGTCCATTTCTTCCCCCTGAGAGGGGGGTCTGTATACAACCCCTGTGTGGATTGTTGTACCATTGCCTGCCTCCAAATTGACCCACAGTGCTTCTTCTTCTCCTCTCTGTTTACCCTTTTGTTCTGTTGCTTTGATTCCTTCTCTTTTGTAGAGAGCTATTCCTCCTCCTATTTTACCCTCCCTGTCCCTCCTGTAGACAGTGTATCCTGGTATGTTTACGTCCCAGTCATGGTTCTGTGTGTACCATGTTTCTGTGACTGCCATGATATCCAGATGTTCCTCCTCCATCAAGGCCACTGATTCAGGAAGCTTGTTACCCAGGCTACGGGCATTTGTACTCATTGCTCTCCATTTATTGATGGCTTTACCTTCTGTAGCAGCATCCCCCACTGACCTTTCTACCTTGGTCTTTTTCTCATTTAGTACCCTGTTTTGTAGGGGGAGCCTGGGATTTTCCTGCTGCTTATCAGTGCCTCCCCCCTTGACTAGTTTAAAAGCTTGCCAATGAAGCATTTAAACCGATTGCCCAAAAGACTTGTTCCCTTCCTGGACAGATGCAGACCATCCTGCCAGTATAGGCTGGTGTCCCTCCAGGTGGGACCCCAGTCCCCAATGAAGCCAAACCCCCGTGCTCCACACCATTTTTTCAACCATTCGTTAAACTGCATGGTGCAAAGTACCCTCGCCTCACCCATACCACTGATAGGCATCACCTCTGAGAAGGATACTGTGTGTGCTACTTGTCTTAAGCCCCTCCTCAACTCTACAAAGTCCTTCTACACTGCTCTGATCTCATGATGAGCCAAGTCATTTGTCCCTAAGTGGACAATGACATCCAGCTCAGACTCCTGTGCAACTGTTCTCGTGATCCTAAGGATGCACTTCCTGTCCCTCCAAGCCATGGCACCAGGCAGGCACCTTACTTCAGTTTTCTCTGCTACCCCCAGTTCAATCCCCCTAATAACTGAGTCCCCCACCAGGAGCTGCTTCCTTTCCCTGTGGTGCCCTCTGCCTCCTTCCTGAGGGCCTCCCTTGTGACAGTTGTCTGCACCCTCCTTAGTCTCCTCTGCGGGTGCATCCATAGGGGAACTATGCTCCCCTAAAATGGGGGAGTAATTGAGTTGAAGTCACCCATAATATAAACCTTGCCCAAATAAGTATGGGAGACTATGGAATCTATGAGTTCTACAACAACAAAGGACTGTAGACCAGGGTGGCAGTAAGCACCTGCCACAAATATTGGGAGACAGAAGGGGAGGGATAGCTGTAGTATGAGCTACTCGTAGGCTTTGGTTATGGTAGTAGAGAGGGTTGTAGTGAATTGAATGGCTGAGCAGATATACTGTAGCTTGTCATGCCTCCTTCTAGCTCAGCCCTGTCTTGCCAGGAGATAGTAAAGCCTGGGACAGAGAGAGATACTCCTTCTTTGAACAATATTTTGGCAACTTAGAGCTAATGGTTTTCTTGCTATCACAATAGATAAATTAAGCCTGAACTAAGTTAGTTTTATCTACGATGATGAGCTGATGTTTGTTTTGCTATCACAGCAAATAAATTCTGCCTGTAGTAAACTAGTTCTATTTACGTCTGTTATTTAGAGTAGCCAGTTCGTATTGTTATGGTACAGTTACTGATTGAAATTAGCCTTGTTTCTCTGAACTATTTTGCTCTGTAACCTTTTTCTTCCCAGTCACTCTGTTCCCAGTCTCTTTTTTCCCAGCTGCTGATCTGTCTCTTGCTCAGTTTTGACCTTAGACCATCATGTCCACCCCCTCCTGCTGTGCCTAACTGCTTCTCATTTGCACCACCCCTAATCCCCCCATTGTCCTCACTAAACTCCTGCCCCACACTTAATCTTTCTTACTTATCCCTTTTGTTTCTTCCTCTAGCACCCCACCCCCTACTGATGGCCTGCCACCAGTCTTCCCCACCCTCTTATCTCTGTCTTAACCGCATCTGTTCTTTCTCTCTCCTCTTTAGGATTTCCACTCTGAGCAGATGCACCTGACCTGCAGTAGTGGAGCTGTATGACCATACCTTCAACCACCACTCACTAACCTCCTCCTCCTGCTCTGCCCAACCTTGTGGAGCTGCTCCCCGGCCACCATTTCCAGGTACTACCACTTGGCGTACTTGAACTCCTGGGAGCCTTTTTCCTTTTCTCTGATTGGTGCAGCAGTCCCAGTGGCAGCTTATGATTGGGTCGCTGGCTAGCAGGTGTGTAGCTGATTGGAGTGCCTGCCAGCCCGGCTTCTGCTGTTTCTCTACTGGGCTCCATGAACTGCTCTCTTTGGCTACCTCTATTCTCTGTTCTGCTCCTTCTTTGAACAGTTTGGCCCACCTACCCCCCCATCCTGGCCAATATTAAATGCGCATGTGCTCTTCCCCTTTTGCAGCTTGTCCCTCTTATTGGCTGTAGCCCTGAATTGCCTTCCTCACAGGTTCCATTGGTCTTGGCCATACTGTACTTATCACCACTACTACAGGGAGTGCTTAGACTAGCCTTTCACCTCACTTGTTGTTGGCTCCATATCTACCCTATTGCTAAGCTTAGTCTCGCCTATAACTGACACCACTCTAATACCAAGTATGTGCATCCATATCGCACCATGCGCATGACATCTGCTTCCACTCACCCTACAGACAAACACTATGTATCATAACGCTTATACTCCACTCATTATTCTCTGTCTCATTCCACTTAGCTGTAATGGCACAACACCCACTTTCCAACTCACACACAACCTCATGCTTAGAGACATCCCTTGGAGTACTATACCATACAGATCAGCACATACTTTGTCACCTATGCATACCCCCCAGGTAATAACCTGTACAATCATTGACTGGAGTACCCCCTTCTCCTCCAGTTTCTCACCCTGAGCAGTAATATTGCCTCTGGAAAAACCTTCACAAGCAGACAGCATAAGGCAGCGAAACTTCTTGCCCATTATCTTGCAAGGACTGCATTTTTCCTACTACTACTCGCTGGAAATGTCCACCTGAACACAGGTCCCCCTGCACCTTTCAACTCTCACCCCTGCAAATGTGGGTCTCTTGTGATTGCCTCCAATAATATATGCAGCTTACTACCCAAGCTTGATGACCTCCAAGTCTGGGTGTTACAGCATAAACCCGATATCTTAGCTCTTAACAAAACCTAGCTCTCCCCCAAGGTTCCTAATAATACAGTATCCACTCCCAGCTTTGTCCTTTTCAGGCTTGACCATATCAGTAAACAAGGCAGTGGTTGCACCACCTATTTGAGGGATACCCTTAAAGGACAAGTCCTCCCACTAACTTTTCCTGCCAAGAACTCCCAAATGTTGGAGGTTAAAATAATTCTTGGCCAGCAAGGTCAATCTCTCACCATTATATCTGTGTATGTCCCCTGATGTGAACAAGCAGCTGGGTTTCAAATGGTTACTTATTTCCTTGACAGTCACCCCCACCACAGTGAGACAATTGTCATGGCTGACTTTAATGTGAACTGGCTGGTGCCAGAAGCTTGCCCTTACAAAGACGCCATTGCTGTAGTAGATATCACCCAGATGGTTACTACCCCCACAAAATTTAATTATAGGACTGGTTGTAGTTCCCTGCTTGATCTGATACTCAGCACCCACCCTGACAGAATCACAAACACTGTAGTACTCTGTACTCCTAGTGACCATTCCCCAGTTATCTGCCAATGGTCGACTAAGGCACCCAAGTCAAAGGCCACTTTCTGCCACCAGCGAATCCTAAAAAAAGGAAAGTTTCCACAAATCCTTTCTGCTCTTTCACAGATTGACTGGTCACCACTCGACTCTATGAGCAGCATCAACCTTGCCCTCAAGTTCTTCATTACCCAGTTTATAGAAGTCTGCAACAACTTTGTCCCCCTTAAAAAAAGAAAACTTAGATCCTCCAACAATTCCTGGATTACTCCTGAGCTAATCACCATGATGAAGCACAGGGATAATCTCTGGCACCATGCCATGCCAGGGCATCTAGACAACAGCCAGACTTGCAGTGCTACAAAGCTGCCAGGAATTAGTGTAACCAAGCTGTGCATAGAGCCAAACAAGAATATTACAAACGTGAGCTAACAAACATGTGGGGTAACAGCAAGTCCTTTTGGGAAAACATCAGATGTCTTATGAGGAAACCCAACAAATCCTCCCCCTTCATGCTTGAGGTCTACGGGACTGTTATCCAGGATCATAAACAAATTGCTGATACCTTTAATCTTATGTTTACTGATCTTAGCAGTGTCCTTCCCCCAAACTTTTTTTGATGACTCCATCCTGCCTAGCCCCAATAGTAAAACTGACCCCCCCCAGGACTACCCCCCCTTTCTACTTCAGGAGAATATCATAGAAACATAGACTTTGATAGCAGATAAGGACTGCTTGGCCCACCTAGTCTGCCTATTTCTCTGTCTACTGGATAAGCTGCAGATCCTAGTTAACCAACAGCCTATTTATTCCTACCCCCCCCCACAAATCACTTGCTGAATCTAAGAAATACCTTCAAAAAGTCCAAGGTAAATCCAGATTCAGCAGTGACACCATGAATCTTAAACTTCTCTCACTTTCCCTTACTCCCACCACTTTCCCTCATTTTTAATAAAGAAACTGTTTCCCCAGTTCAGCATTCCTCAAAGACTTAAAATATGTGACTAGCTGAATGGGGATGGCAGGAGATGAGCATGCGCACAACCCTCCCAGGGTTTCAGCACTGTGGCAACTGGCGCTCTGACTAACTGAGTTGTGGGGGATGGGGGAACTCAGCTCCCACTCGAGCTACACTAACACCACTGCTCACAAACTCTCCTTCACCATACAGTGTTGTATCGGTCTCTTTACAATTTGCCAGCACATTAACAAAATAGAAGATCACAAAAAAAAGGAAAAAAAAACTCAGCTCCCAATTGAGCCACAATAACAGCGCTGCTCACTAGCAGTTCCTCACCATACAGTGTCTGGCACTGCATCTCCTAACAACGGAGAAGTATTTAGCATATAGTAGAAGGACATCATGACAAAAAAACAATTAAAAGGCAGTTTCTTTAGAAATAAAACCATCTTAATCATTAAAAAAAATTATTTAATTCCTATCCATTGTATAATTGTGATAAACCACTCCAGGGCGTGGGTTATGATGGGATTTACCCACTTATGGTGTGGATTTGGTCACAAGGCTGTACCACACCAGGCGTGGGTAAATCCCAGCGTAACCCACACCCTGTCATGGTTTATTGTTTAAGTAAGCTAAAACGGCTGGGCCTCGGGCCTCCTGCAATTGATTGGTTCATAATTATTTAAATGACAGGACACAACAGGTTAAATTAGGATGAGTGTTCTTAAATATTAGGGACGTTTTGTATGCGGGTCCTGTTCTTTTCACTCTTTATAAATGATGCACCTGAAAGTTTGCAATAAAACAAGTATGCTGCTTTATGCTGATGATACAGTACTTTTTACCCATGCAAAATAGATTTCAGTTATTAAAAACAATCTAGATATTGAATTTAATTCTTTGCATAGGTGGTTCGAGAATAATAGATTAGCAATAAATGTCATGAAAAGCCAAGTGATGCTTCTGGGTTCAGTACTGAAAACCAGATTTAATGCTAATAATTTCTCAGTGTCAACCCATACAGGTGAACTTCTTGATACTGTTAGTGTCTTTAAATATCTTGGTGTCTATATTAACTCTAATTTGATATTCAGTCCTCGTATTAAAAATCTGATGTCAAAGTTGCATCAAGAATTAGGTCAACTTTACTGGATAATCACATTTTTGATGTATGGTGCTAAACTTAGTATAGTGAAACAATATCTACTTCCTCTTTTAGATTATGGCTCTCTGGTTGTAGAATCAGCACCTGAAGCTAATTTCGATAAAGAAAAGTGTTAGAAAATTCTGAAATTCACCTGTCAAAGTGCTAACAGAGTGCACCGCTGTTTGATCTTGGAGGGTCTGGGTTAGCTTCCTTTTGATACAAAATCAAAATTAACTTTAGCTAATTTTAGCTTTAAATTGTTGAGTAAGAAGCAATCTGCTAGCTTAGCATGTTTGTTTCAATCAGTTACACCAAATTTCAATTTGAGATCTATCCAAAACCTTTATTTGTCTGTCCTTCATATGCTAACAAATATGGGTCAAAAATCATTCCGTTATTGGGCTCCTTCTTTGTGCAGTAATATTTTGGTATCAATTAGATTATTAACCCGTTTTGCTAAATTTTCAAAAGGATTGAAAGTAAAGGTTGAAGGTTCCGCAAATGCCTTTTTGACATAGTATGCCATTGCCAGACTTGCTTCAGATGATGAAGCTGTAATTTGTTTTGTAAACAAAATCTGTCAGAGTAATTTTTTTGTGTCTTATCAGTGTTTTGTCCTTCAGTTTTCTGTGTGTGGCCACACCCCCAGAATGATGTCCTACCAGGAAGCTGTCAGTGTTTTACATACAGCAACAAGGAATTATAGGTCATTTATAACATTAACTTAAATGTGCCTTTCTCAGAAGTACAGTCCTATATGTTAGTAGTGGTGAGCAGTAATATGTAAACATCCATAGCAAGGCATTGTGAGTAAAATAGGAACATGTTTTCCAGTTTCCGTACTGTGAGATGCTGTCTCATATTTCTGTAGTGGTGTCAACAATATAAGCTTTTGTATGTTTATTTTCACAACAGCACATTGCACATACCATATCTAACTACAAGACTTCTATACTGAGGGATGTAGTCTCCTATTTCTGCAGTGAGCACAGAAATATACTGTAGAGGACAATGAATTCAAGGCCCTTAAATGTCACTGTTTTATCTGCTTCAACATTTTCAAGACAGTTTAATTTAGCTGAAGCGCAAGAGCAAGCTAACTTGTCAATAGTAGCATATATTTTCACTGGCATATAATTTTCACTGGATTTTCAAAATAGTGAATATAGTGAAAATGTTGTTCCAGTGAAAAATAGGTCCTCTACGGTAATACCCTGTATACTGATTTACATAGTGAGTCATGTAGGGTACAGTGCATAGCTGATCTGTCTATCTAAAACTAAAAACTGACAGTGTCCCTTTAATAACTTTGTTTCCCTGGTATGATATCACAGTTGGGGGTTGCAGCACTGAGAACAAACTCTGCTCGGACAATATGGCTGTGGAGAGCTTTCAGAGCAGCAAGAGCAGTGAACAGAATATGCCATGCTCTCGCTGCATAGGAGTCAGCCATAATACTGCAGCAATTACAGTACTGCGCATGTGTGATACCTGCACATGAGCAGTTTGCCCCAGAGTCAGCCTTGCGCAACATGGCGGTACTGACATAACTACATGTAACAACCCAGTCCTCTCGGGTTACTAGAATCCCATTAGTACTAGTCTTAAGCAGGTAGGAAACGGCAGCTGGTGGGGAGCTCATTAGAGGCTTTCTACATAATGACATCATTGTTTACTCAGCTAGCCTTAGGGAACGATGATTATGTCATTTAGAACTCTCACAGCAGCATAACCATTTTAGGGTCAGCTGCTCTTGGGGAGCTTACAATGTTCATCAGTAAGTTCAAGTGTGGCAGTTAGACTGACAGGAGATCTGCCACTGGGGCTCTGTCAAAGGGAGCCTTGGTGTTTCTCACCCTAGTTTGGTAAAATCGTGTTTGCCTGCAGGACTCTTTAGTTTCACTCCAGTGGGAGTGAGAAGGAATGCAGTTCTTGTGGATCCAAAGGGAATCCTCTGAAGTTCCTGAAGTTCACAGCTGCTATAAGGAAGAACAATGAGTAGACTCTGACAGCTACCAGAGAAAGGTGCCTTTTGTTCTTTCCATGACTGGGAAGAAGGAACAACTAATCTGTGAGTACAGAATTTGAGACTGTTCTCTGAGGGAGCTATCTGAGGTGTGTGTGCCCCAGATAAGGCTGAATCACACTGGTTAGGACCCCTTTCAACACAACTGTGCTGAATTTAAAGTTAATGTTGGGACACTTTAGCAATTCATTGGGAATTGGAGACTCATTTGGTGTAACCCTGAATGAATGGCAGAGGCTGTTTGAGGCAAAGGGTGAGGAACATCATCTGGAGTTTCAGGCAGGTCTAAGTGGTTCGTGGGCACCAGTGTTCTCTGGGCAACGACCATGCACCAGGAGGATTTTAAAGTGTGTGGCACATCCCACAGATATACACTTTGGAAGAGACAGAGAGAGAGAGATTTTTTTTGGGGGGAAAACAGTACTGCCTAGCAAAGTGTCCTGCAAAAGAGAATGCACCTGTATTGCAATGATAAACATTTGGGGGACCACCCTTGCTTTAAGTAACATCTGTAAATAAAGCCATACTGCAAAATCCCTGTTGCTGCTTTGGACATTCCGCTTACTGCTTCTAGTGTGAACGTTATTGGGGACCCTCAGTAGTTAGGCCTAGCATATGCCTAGCATCCTCTCTCCTGGACCTAGCTGTAAATAAAAAAGTCCATTTTAGAATGTACCCCCTGGTATACACTCCAACGCTAGGGGTGGTACAATAAGTGTAACTCGGCCCTAAAAATTGTATGCCATGTAGTTGTCAGTAGTTCTTTTAAGGGGGGGTGCCAGCTAGACAAAGGTGGTGTGGGGGTTGCATACATATGCAAACACATGCATGATACTTGTGCATACACAGTTTAAGTCTGCACCACCATGTTGCATATGGCAGCTGACACATTGACACTTGCAGAAAGGAAAAGTAGTGCTTCAGGAAGTGGGTATGCTTATGTGGGCTGCAGAGGGGAAGGGCTGCATAAACAGAATCAGTGGAAACTATGCCGGAGAACTGAGGCAGAACATCAGACAATGGTCCACTTACATGCTTCCACAGTGCCCTTTTACAAATCTGATGATGGCGTAACATCTGTGGAGCCTGGCCCACACAGTCATAAAAATCAGACTCAAGAGGAGACTATTAACAAACTAAAGATCTAGTCTCAGATTTGTTCATCATCACAGTCACTTTCTCATTCTTTTCTAAGCAGTAATTTCTGGTAAATGTGCCTTAACCATATTGATCTCAGTGCTGGTAGACTATTTCTGGTTTTCCCCGATTGTATTAGGAGAAGGTAGTAGCAGTCTAGAAGTGGTTGCTGCCAGTAGTGGCATGCTCTGAAAAAAGTGGTCCCTATGCTTGTCTACACATTTTACTAATGACCCTTTGAGTTAAAGGGGACAGGAACTGATTACATATGTGCAGCTGTTTGAAATGTCTCTATTTTTATAAATTATATTAATACCTCTAAAGGATCCCTATTTTAACTGTGCCTGAATAAAAGCTGAAGCTATCAGTTGTGTTTTGTTTTGGTTTTAGATTTACAGAACTGTTATTTAATACAACAGCAGATTAGGTACTTATGGACACATGTTGCTACATGAGCATATTAGGATAACAGTATGTCAGTTACAAGGGGATCTGTGTTAGGTTTGGGTTTTGAATGTACACATACACTAGTCACTTGTTACAGAATTGCAGATATATCATGTTTAAGATAGTATAAGTTTGACATTTCATGAGTAATATAGACTTATTTTACACAGAGTTTAAGAAAAATGTATCTGAACAGTACACTGTGCAACATTTGATTGACACCACCATGTGAAACAGCTGGTGAATGCTTAGCTTACAGTAGGGCAGGTTGTCTTCTAACCTATTTTTTACTGAACACATATATATTTTCATATTTATAAGACTTTTAACATTATTTACTATATACTGCTTAAAGAGCTGCTGACGCCTCAAAGAAAACTTTGAAAAACATAATAATTAGGTAAAATTCTGCTTGTATTCCATATATAGTCTAGATTTCTCCTCCCCATTATTTATTACTGAGAAAATGTGTATGAATATATGATTTGTATCCCTTGCAGTTACTCTAAAGTTAATCTGCCTCTATAACTTACTCCCTATTTCAAGTCATAATGCTCTGTTGTGACATCGCAATCTGTTGCCGTGAGAGTAAATGTGATGTCACAAGCAGTGACCTCAGGTAGGAAGATAGCAACAGAAATAGGTTAACTCTTCAGGAGCAAAAAGTATGTTTTCATGCAAATGACCTCAGCAATAAATAATGGGGAGGAGGAGGAATAAAGAACTAATGTGAAATATAAACTGAACTTTATCTAAATATTTGTTTTGTTAAAGTTCTCCTGAAGGTGTCAGCTGCTCTTTAAGCTTATTTTTCCTTGTGTTTTTAATCATTGTTATTTACTAATGTTAGCACAGACAGGCACAGAAGGTTTTAAAATGAGACTTCAGTTGGTTTATAGCTTGTGTCAGGCAGTGAACTTTTAAGTCAGTGAAATTTGACCTTGGGACAGCATTCCTTTAATGGAACTAATCCTGTCTTGGTGAAGTAACTTGGAAAGCTGAGGCTGTTTAGAAGTACAATAGGAGTCATGCTAAAGAAATGTAAATATCTCTAAAAGCATACAACTTACAGATAATAAATATGTATGAAAGATGTTCAGTACAACAAGGCCTTTCAAACGAACCTATTCATTAAGCTGCTTTAATTATGTTTTTTAAACTATGGTCATCTGATTACCTGAATTTTCATTTTTCATCACAATTTTCACCTTTCGGATGGCTATATTTAAAAAACATCTAACGAATTCAGATTAGTGACTACTCTCATTTGAAAGGTCATTTTGTTCTGAATAAATTTCATGTTGGCTTGTATACTTTCTGAGATATTTACATTTCTTTGGCATGACTCCTACTGTGTTCACTCAGAGAGAGAAAAAAAATGAGGTTGTTTGGAAGACCTTATTTTACAAAATATAAAGAATTCAGATTAGTGACTACTCTCATGAGAAAGATCTTTTTGCCCTGAACAGCTTTCATGTGGTTGTTTTTGTGCACCTTGAATAGTTTTAAACATATTTAGATTTGTTTGGAAGGTGCGCACATTTGCTCTCAGAGAAAAGCAACTTGGAGTTCTGTGTCCATCATTCTAATTGAACAAAAAGAAGGACTTATTTCTTTAACTGCCATGGAGATTAGCAGAATGGAAGGATACACTGAAAACTACTAAAAGATGTGTTCCATGGAAACACCTTATTTCAAGTGAAAGCAGGATGGCTGTAGTCTCCTCCCACAGCCATAAATAAAGGTTAGGGTTATGCAAACAAAGCAGAGCACCAAAATAAAAGGATTTTTTTTCATGGAAAACAGCACTATTTGGCAGTTTGAATAGTAAGAGACTGATTCAACACACCTAGAGGTTACTACTCCCGTTTGCTATGGCAAGCTTGCAACTGTACTTGAAGCCTCACTATTCAACATTAAGGAATTGTGTCTGTTCTGCTTTAATTGTTGTATTTTCATTAATGTTTTTATCTTATTTGGAGATGTACCATAGTTTTTGTATTTATTATGTATGTACTTTGTACTTTTTGTACACTGGATCATACCTGTAACAGGTGTCTTATGGCACCAGTGTATCTTACCTGGTTAACAAACTATAAACAAGCAGGCAAACATAAAAACCACTAAGGAATCCACGGGACACAGACTAAAGACAAAAGGCATATATTCATTCTCAGATATTTTACTGCAAGTCAGACTGAGTGTATAAATGGTACATCATAGTGCAGAGTCACATCCTGTATTCCAGCCAAGCACTCCCTATCCCAGTCTTGTGGTATATGAATGATTAGCATCACTAGCCAGTTACATCACCATTGCACAGTGTAAGAAACAGTAGCCAGCCACATCCTTCCAATAAACCCATGTTGTAATTAAAATAAACACCCCCACCCACTTACTGTACCAAGGGATAACAAAAAGAAACATAATGTCCTGTCACTGTCTGCCCTGTGGCATTTGATAGGCCATCCTCCCACACCACCGTGTCCCCAAAGTACACAGTCAATGCCAAGGCTGCTCACTCCCTTTCCAGCATGATGTCCATGTTTACCTCATCAGGCCTTTCTCACATAAGTACCAGTTGGCAGATAGGTCCATGATATCCTGCAATAACACAGCAATAGGAACTGTAAGAATGCAGCTGTTGATCTGTTACAAGAATGTACACTGCTAAGGTGTAGCACCATGGCTCCTGATTCCAACAGTAATGAATATCCAGCATCCCCTGGCAAAAGTCTCCCCATTGCCTGCTGGGCATAAGCCCCCCTTTCTCCCACTGGGCATGGGACATAATTAGGGATGAACACCCAAGACATGGCTGGATGCCTATCATGCCACCTACCTCTGATGGTTTGTGCTTGAACCATGTAATGCCAGACTCATCTGCATTCTCTTTTGTTGGGTAGGCTGAGGCCCTTCATCAGCTGCATTCATCTGATCATTTCTATTGTTACTTCTGACTGGGGTGTAGGCATTTGTCCTTGTACCAGTTCAAGTGTGGGTGCCACAGGGTGATCCAAGAGTGGCTATGTACATAGAAACATAGAAAATTGTTGTCAGAAAAAGCCTACTAAGCCCACTCAGTCTGCCCAAGGGTTTCCTGCCCATTTACAAATACAAAGCAATAATATGTCTGTCAAGCTCGCACACAAAATGCTGTAACAGTGTCAATGCCTCTGGCAATACGAAACACATCTTGGTGGATTCAGCAACATGCCACATGCCTCTCCTTATCCTCAAACATGAGGGGACCCCTGTTCCTTGGGAGTATAAGGCATGCTTAGCACACCTGCTGTTGTAGGCCTTCATCTGGCCTGAATGGCCTTTCTTGCATGACGGCCCCCTACTGTGGCCATGCTGCCTCCTGGCTGCCTAAAGTGTAGGATCCCATATGGAAAAAAACTAATATTTTAAATATATGCCAAATATGTTATTAATATATTTATAATATGTTTTATGGCTCACCATATATTTTCCATACACATGTGAACTATATGGGAGAAACTGGGTAAGTTGAGAGTAGATTAGAGAATGGGTCCAGATGCCCTACATCCAAGGGTGCTCTGAGAGCTTAGGGAGGAACTGGCAGCACCATTGATAAGACTATTCAATCTATCACTAGACATGGGGAGGGTTCCAGGGGACTGGAAAAAGGCAGATGTGGGGCCACAGCACAAGAGCTGCAGCAGGGAGGAGGCAGGGAACTGTCATCAGGTCAGCCTTACCTCAGTGGTAGGTAAGATTATGGAGGCACTCCTAAAAGAAAGAATGGTCAACTACCTTTCAGCCAGTGGTCTCCAAAATGACATGCAGCATGGGTTCACAGAGGGGAGGTCCTGCCAGATGAACATGATCAAATCTTTCGACTGGGTAACAAAGATGATTGATAAGGGAGGGGTGGTGGACATGGCCTATCTGGACTTCAGCAAGGCCTTTGACACCATCCCTCACAGGAGGCTGGTGAACAAGATGGGCAGTTTAGGGGTGGGGCTAAAAATAACTAAATGGGTGGTGAGCTGGCTTAGTGACAGATGCCAGAGGGTTCTAGTAAATGAGGGTGCACCCCGGGGAGGAAAGGGTGAAACGTGGGTTGCCCCATGTGTCAGTATTGGGGCCCATCCTCTTTAACATCTACATCAAGGATATTGCAGTGGGACTGAAGGGGAAGGTGTGCCTATTTGTGGGTGATACAAAGATTTGCAATAGGGATGACACAGCAGGCAGGGGTGGAAGCAATGAAGGAGGAACTCATAAAACTGGAAGAGTGGTTGGACAGTTGGCAGTTAGGATTTAATGCAAAGAAGTGCAGAATAAAGTATATAGGGCACAAAAACCCAAAGGTCTCATACACTCTGGATAGTGAGAAAGCTTTGGTAATGGAGCAGGAGAGAGATCTGGGGATAATCATTTCAGACAGCCTAATGGAGGCAAACCAGTGCAACAGAATGGTAGGAAAAGCAATCAGAATGCTGTCATGCGCAGGGAGGAGTATAACGAGCAGCAGGTGGGAGGTGTTAATGCCCCTATACAGGTCCATGGTGAGACCCCATTTGGAGTATGGGGTCCAGTTGTGGAAATCTCATGTAAGAAAGGATATAAATAGGGTGGAGAGAATCCAGACAAGGGTAACCAAAATGGTGCGTGGTATACATCCGAAGACCTATGAGGAGAGAATGGAAGAGCTTGATCTTTGTCCCCTGGAGATTAGGAGGAAGGGAGGGGGGAGATATGATTAAAACTTTTAAATATTTGAAGGGGATGAACAAGGTGAGGGATGGGAGCATCTTTCAGAGGAAAGAAAATATGAAAACTAGGGGGCACAGTCTGAATCTGGAGGGAGAAAAATTCAAAGGTAACAGGAGAGGGTACTACTTCACAGACAGGGTGGTGGGCCTGTTGAACAGATTACCAGAAGAGGTGGTGGGAGCCAAAACAGTAGGGGAGTTTAAGAAGGCATGGAATAGCTACATTGGAATAAACAGGAGTGGTAAGTGTATAAACCTGGAAGTAAGGAGGGGACTGGAGTCTCCCTCGGGGGAAGAGGGGGTGCAGGGATGAGGAATAAAGAAGTAGGTCCAGGGCTACGAATGGGGTTGGGATAGGGGCAGACTGGATGGACCAATGGGGTCCTTTTCTGCCATCAGATATCTATGATTCTATGATATGTTACTGAGTAAAACATATTTAAAATATATTTAAGTATATTTCATTGGCAAGTAAATTTTTCCTATCTTTTTAATTAATTATTACATATTAATTACAAAGGTAACTAGTGAATGAAATTGCCACTGAATACACTACACTATGCCACATGTACGCTGTCACTGCACTGTTCCACATGCACTGCCATTATGCTAAAAGGGGTTACCACATGCACTGCTGCCACTGCACTTTGCCACATGCACTGTTTTCACTGCACTGTGCAACATGGATTACCAACATAGGGTTCAAGGGAGTGACTGCACTGTGCCACACATACAACTGTAATTATACTGTGATATGTGTACTGCCACCACTGCACTTTGCCACATGCAGTACTTTCACTGCACTGTGCAACATGGATTACCAACATAGGGTTCAAGGGAGTGACTGCACTGTGCCACACATACAACTGTAATTATACTGTGATATGTGTACTGCCACCACTGCACTTTGCCACATGCACTACTGCCACTGTGGTGAAATGTGTACTGCTGCCACTGTGCTGTGCTATGTGCATTTTCAACACAGGGTTCAAGGGAGGGACTATACTGTGCCATGTGCTCTGCCACCTCTGCATTTTTCCACATGCACTGCTGTTGCTGTGCTGTGACACGTGTACTGCTCCCAATGGGCTGTGCCATGTGCACTTCCAATACAGGGTTCACTCACACAGTGGGGGGGCCTGGTTTGTGGGATACAAGGATAACCAACCCCAGGAGGAAGAGAGATGGGATTGGGCGATGCAGGTAGTCCTGCTCCAGGGATAGTGCCAGTGCGTGAGGTGCTTTTCTAGCTACTGGAACCAGCTACACAATTCAGGGGTCAGTGGAGCACGAGGCATATGCTGGGAAGGGGGGAAGGCATGGACTTGGGGGGTGCATGGGAGACTCAGAATCTGGAACCATGTCTCAGGGGATCAAGCATGGTCCTCTGTGGGGCTGGCCACCTTAACGTGGTACAGGGCTAAATCAGTCCATGTGATTGTTACTTAAAGCCAGCAGTTTCTGCCTGTTTTTAGTATACTGTGTGACTGACCTACTGTTTGCTACATCATCATAATCTATGTTATCTGGTGTGAAAATGACATTTTGCAATAAACTTCATTTGGTTGTTGAGTCGCATGCTCTGCATTACTTTCATACAGTGCAAGAAATAAAGCTGGATGGGTTGGGGGTGGGGCAGTAGTTAGACCATGGGTGAGAAGGGTGGTAGAGGATTTAGGATGGATAATTTGCAAAAGGATCAAGCTACTGAGTTGGCTGTGTATGTCAGTCACTGCACTGTGCCAAGTGTACTGCCGTTGCTGCACTATGCCATGTGTATTGCTGTCATTGCACTTTGCCACGTGTACTACTGTCATTGCACTGTGCAACCTCTACTGTAGTGCTATCACTGTGCCACATGTGCTGCCCTCACTGCACTGTGTCACATGTACTGCTGTCATTGCATTGTGTCACATGTACTGCTGTCATTGCATGTGTCACATGTACTGCTGTCATTGCACTGTGCAACCTGTACTGTAGTGCCATCACTGTGCCACATGTACTGCTGTCATTGCACTGTGTCACATGTACTGCTGTCATTGCAGTGAGCCATGTGTGATGTTGCTGTTCAACATGCAATGTTGTCATTGTCAGCTGCTTTTTGCTTCCTGCCAGGGGGGGTTGGAGGATGGTAGGAGCTCCACAAAGAAAAAATATGTTTGAAAGCTTCCCTGGTATGAGCTTTTGCTGCTACATGGACCCACAATCACCAGTGCAAACGAATCATGCTGACTCAAAACCATCCTCCACCATCCCCCCCAGGTGGCACCCTAGTCGTCTGTGGTATCAGGACCTAATATACATCCTCTTATCCTCTCCCTCATTTCTTCCTACACTCTATGCAATAATGCTTCCCATTCCTTCACTATTATTTCTAGAAAATCCTCTGTTGATCAATCTGCTTTCTCATACCACTTTCCTCATCTTTGGTCCTCCTGTCCCTTGGCTATTCGTTCTGCCTCTTCAGCTTTTTCTTTAAAAGTGTCTCCTTCCTGACTTTTGTTCCCCTACTTGCGACTTTCTTCCTCCCTCCCCTTCCCCTTCACTAGTTTTGTCCCAGCAATTCATTTCCTCCATTACCTGTACGTATACCATTACAGTATTACATTACATATACATATTACAAGTTCATTATTACTTTTCATGCGCGTATGTCAATCTGCTTTGTCCTCAATTTTTGATTATGCTCCTTGATATATTGTATCGCTGTATATGATTTTTCACATCCCATACCCCCAGGACACATCTGGAAATGAGCTGTTAGCAGCTCAGTATGTCTTTCCTGGTGAAACTTTTGAAATAAAGAAATAAAATACATCCACTTGCAGAGACTGCTATTGGCATGCTTGCTTCTATAAGTAAGAGGGCTGTGCTGGTTGTCATACATAGATACATAGACAGTGTCGGCAGCTAAGGGCCTATGGCCCACCCAGTCTGCCCATTTGAGCTTGTAAGTTCAGTTTGTTTTCCTAGCAGTGTGTTGCACCTTACCCCTGACCTCCAGAATTCCTTTATGTCTATCCCATGCATTCTTAAATCCCGTCATTGTTTCAGCCTCCACCACTTCCTCTGGCAGGGTGTTCCACTTGTCCACCAATCGTTCTGTGAAGAAATTCTTTCCATGTTTCCTCTGAATCATCCTCCCTCCAACTTCATTCCATGCCCTCTAGTCCTGGAACATCTTTTTGCTTAAAATAGTGTTTTCCTGCACCCTGTTCCTCCCTGTAAGATACTTGTATGTCTCTATCATATCCCCTCTCTCCCTTCTCTCCTCCAGGGAGTACATGTTCAGTTCCTTCAACCTGACTTCACAGGACTTGTGATGCAATCCATGTACCATCTTTGTTGCCCTCCTCTGAACCTTCTCTACCCTGTCTATGTCCTTACGTAGGTATGGTCTCCAGAACTGTACACTGTACTCCAGGTGGGGCCTCACTAGTGTCTTGTATAAAGGAATTATGACCCTCCTTTCTCCTGCTGGTAATGCCCCTGCCTATACATCCCAGCATCCTATTTGTTTTACCTGCTGCCTTGTCACACTGTTTCCTACCTTGAGGTCATCAGAGATGATAACCCCAAGATCCCTTTCCTGCTTGGTGCATGCTATATCCTCACCTCTAACTGATATATTGTGTCAGGGTTTTGTGCCCCATATGCATTATCTTGCACTTTTGCATTGAATTTCAACTGCCAAACCCTGACCATTCTTCAAGTTTCTGCGGTCAAGCTCTCATTCTGTCTACACCCTCTGGTGTGTCTGCTCTGTTACAGAGCTTTGTGTCATCAGCGAACAGTGAAATTCTGCCTTCTAGGTCCTGCGCCATGTCACTGATGAAGATGTTGAATAGGACCGGTCCCAGCACTGATCCCTGTGGTACCCCACTGGTCACTCTTCCCTCTGTGGAGTGACAGCCATTTACCACCACCCTCTGTGTCCTGCCACCCAGCCAGTTACCTACCCACCACACTACTGTCCTGCCCACACCCATATTCCCCAGTTTGTGTAATAGTCTTCTATGTGGCACAGTGTCAATCTCTGGGAACGGGCTGCTGCCCGGTCATGCCACAAGTTATGAAGAATGTGCCACTAGAACCCCCTGAGCATGCTCTCACACCAACCAACCTACTCCACTCCAGAACATTATCAATAATATTTGTAAATTTTAATACTCATAAAACAAGGACTATTAGGTAGTAGTCCATCAAGCGGTGGGCAAAAGTTTTGAATTCCGCTTTTGCGGAACCTCCACGAAATGTCAGAACTTTTGCCATTGGCGAAACTGGGATTTTCCATGAATTTTTGCCGGGTTCCATAGACTTTTTTGTGAATTGCAGAAAAATGCATATAAACTGTGGAATTTATTCTATCCACAGTTTAATGAACTGTCAGTGAATGCACATGTGCTTGTACAACCATGCAATCATTCACTGACAGTTCAGTGGGCCACTGGTAGTGGACGAGAGAGGAGTCCTGCGCAAGTGGCCCACTCAGGGGAAGGAGGGTGGGTGGTGTGCATGAATTGTTGGGTGGGGGATCCACTAGACACCAGGGAACTGGGATTAATTTTTTTTTATAAGGGATCGGGGGGGTCCACTAGAAACAAGAGAATACTGGGAATAGAGAGGGGTGAGTCAGTGGACTGCTGGCTGTTTTTTTTTGTGGATTAAGGGAATCCAGGATAGGAAGGGGGGTCCATTAGACACCAGGGAAATAAAATGTTTTGGGGCCATGATCGGTGGGTGGGGGGTCACTAGACACCAGGGAGGGATCATAGTTTTGTTTCTCCTTTATGAGCTGTGATCCATGGTGGTGGGAACCAGTAGACACCAGGGATCAGGGATTTTTTACTTGGGACCCACAATCAGTGGGTGTGGGGGCCTCTAGACACCAGGAGGGTCTGAGGGAGGGATTGAAGTTTTTTTTATTTATTATTTACTGGGACCCCTGATCAGCGGGGGTGGATTAATAAATTAAATTGTGGTTAAAAAAAGCCTCAGAACTGTCCACTGGCAGTGATCCATTCTGTGGATTTTTCCCCCAACAGTTTAATAAATTAACCTGCAGTCTGTATATTTATTCCACAGTTTTAAGGTGGAATTTCTGTGAAAGTTGTCAAAATGATTTCCAGACTTTCGTGGAAGTGGAATTCGTACTTTCGCGGAATTTATTTTTTGCATACCCCTATCCATCATGTTACGTAAATCGAATAATGCCTTGTTTGATTGAGAATGCTTGTGCATTTGGTAAGTTCTTTACCCATTCTCCTGTCATAGAATTGTAAAAACAAGCTGCCTAATTGCTGTAACTGCCTTTACTAAGCTAAGCTCCACCTTTTTCTCACCTCCCGCCCTCTCCTTTTGTCCTGTTTTTCCTGGCTTGCCTACTTAACAACATCTCCCTGCTACTCTCCTTAGGACCTCTCCAAGCCCGCCAGGGCTTTGGACCCGCTCCTCCAATGACCTAAGGACCCACCGCTGCATCCAAAGAAGCCCCTGGGGTCTCCGCTTGCCCAGAGGCCCCCACCGAAGACAAGCCGTGCTTCTCCAGGAAGCCTGTTGTCAGGGGCCGCACCGCCGCTCGCTCGCCGAGGAAGGGAACCAGGAGCTCGGCCGCTCACTGGTACCTAGTGCTGCTAAAGGTGTTAAAGACATCATTTTACGTTCTCACCGATTTCTTCCCGCCGGCTCTCTCCAGTAGGGGTTGGTGGCTCTAGCTGGTTCCACTCGTCACTGAAAGCGGCTGTTTTCACCTTATTTTGTGGACTTTGGACTGCCTAAATGACCCCTGGGACTGTGAATGCCATCTCTGCAGCTAAGTGTTACAGCTCAACCCCCGGGACTGTGAACACCGTCTCCACGGCTAAGTGTTACAGCTTGACCCCCAGGACTGTGAACGCTGTCTCCGCGGCTAAGTGTTACAGCTCCTCCGGTGAACACTCATCCCACCAGCGCTTTGCACCAGCTCCCCACCCGCCCCCCACCTCACCCACCCTGGTTGACCCTTTAGCTATATAGGCTTCTGTTGGTCATATGACTAAGTGTACACTTTCCCATTGGCTCCTTATACTCTCTAACCACTGAGGGCATTAGTCCTACACACTGGCAGACAGCATTTTCTGTTGTAGCTATACGGTCTGGTCTCGGCCCTTTCCCTTAACCTTTATTCCACATCTCCCCCTTCACCCTCCCAGGACGCTTCTCCTTCGCTGAGTTCTTGCTCTCCCAAACCTTCCATACTTCTACGTGGTTTTCCTAAAAACCTCCCTGTGTATTTTCTTACTTCAGCCTCTAGCCTCCCCCCTTTTTTCTGTTGCTCCTTCTAGATCCTACTCTCCTCTCCAAAATCACTATCATGCTCCTCCTTCATAAGAGTTCATCGCCTTCGTGTGTTAGACTAAAAGTACTGACCCTCTTGCTCTGCCTTCTTTTGCTGCTTGGACTTAACAAAATCTCTGTCTGTACCGCATGGCCTACAACAAGACACCCCATCACTCAGTGACTTTAGTATTTCTAACCTACCTCTCCAATCACTACCCTAAACCTGCCTTGCCCTACCTTCTTCTTAAAAAAGGATGCACGTACCTGGTTCTCACAAACTATCTGCCACAAAGGAAAAAGCAGAAATCCTCCAATTCTCTAAACAGGGCGCAGCTTAAATTCCTAGCACCTCTATTACTACTGCTGGCAGGTGACATGGAACTTAACCCTGGCCCTCACCAAAGCAGCACCCCGATAAACCCTCATACCAAGCCAAAAAAAGGTCTTCTAATTGCTCACATGAATATTAGAAGTCTTCTGGGCCATCTGACTGAACTTGAGGCCTGGATCAAAGTGGCTGGTCCTGACATTCTGTGCCTCATGGAAAAATGGCTAAAACCCCGTATCCTGGATGCCCAGTGTACCCTGCCTGGATACTCTATTATCTGACAGGAGAGGGTCTAAATGGGCCGGGGGTGTTGCCATTTACCACAAAACCCACCTCACACTAAAAGTGGCTCCTGTCCCTAGCCCCCAACGGCTCTGTGAGTCCTTGCACGTAACCCTGTCCCTAGGTGCGAAAAATCTGCACATAATATGTCTCTACAATCCGCCCACTGGTGGGGTGGAAAGTTTCCAGGAACTACTCCAACAAACATCACAAGTTATTGACATGAATGAGGCCATCATACTTAGTGATGTAAATCTAAACTGGCTAGGCCCATCTCATAGCACTCTGGCATCACTAGTCCAAAGGCACAACTTCCACCAGCTTATAACTGAGAACACAAGAATGACCAACTCCCTATCAGGAACGCTGTTAGACTGGATCCTCACTAGCAAACCAGATCATATGACAAAGGCATCCGTCCTGGCAGACGCTATAACTGACCACTTGCCCACTATCTGCCACTGGCGCTGTTGTCCATCACCCTGTCCTCAGTCCCGCCTGGTCACATTTACTAACTTTGCACATATGGACCTAAACGCCTTTCTCCTAGACATTGCCAACATTGACTGGACTGAAATCTACCAAGTAACAAAAGTCGAAGATGCCCTAGATGTGTTCCTGACCAGGTTCAGAAGATGTACAAATCGGCATGCACTGAAAGTGCAGAGAAGGGTCAGAGGTCAACAAACGAGATGGCTCAATAATGATCTACTCCGACAACTCAGAACTAGGGATAATCTCTGGAAGCAGTTCAAGACCACAGGCCTACCCAGGGATCACTTAATCTACAAACAACATAGAAGTTTCTGCAAAAAACAAATCAGGCTTGCAAAAAGCAAATACTGCCAAAACCTGCTAACCAGCTCTGCAAATGATTCCCACAAGTTCTGGGATCATATCAAGACCTTCCTGGGCACCCCACAATCAGTCACCCCCTCAGAAATGATTCTACAAGGTATCCACTTGCAATGACGCCCTCACCATAGCAAATGCCTTCAATCAACATTTCTCTGACCTGTCTCCCTACATGTCCACACTAACAACTGCACCCGCTGCCCCTCAGCCCCTTTCTACCAATGAAACAGCCTACCCTTCGACCAATAAACCTGTGCCTACAGCAACCAAGTCTTTCTACTTCAAAGCTGTGTCTGGAATACAAGTTTTTAAACTACTAAACACCATATCTGACAATACTAGCCTAGGCTCCGACTCACTGGAACCACATCTGCTGAAGGCTGCTGCTCACCTCATTTCCTATCCACTAGCCAGGGTTTTCACAGTGTCCCTCACCAACAGCACTTTCCCAGGTATATGGAAGTCTGCAAGGATTACCCCCATTTTTAAAAAGGGAAACAAGAACGAAATCTCAAACTACAGACCTATAGCCATTCTCTCGGTCCTCAGCAAAATCCTAGAAACAATTGTAGCCACCCAGGCCACTGAGTTCCTTGAATCCTCAAAATTGCTCTGTGAAGCACAACATGGATTTAGGAAAAACCACAGCACCACAACTGTGTTAGCAAAGTTCACCTTGGATACTCTCACAAACATGGATGAAGGCCAGCTTGCTGGGGCTGTGTTCATCGACCTCACCAAGGCTTTCAACCTTATGGATCACCCCCTACTACTGTCTACCCTCAAAGATCTTGGCTTCTCATCCCCTGTAACGAGCTGGTTCAGAAGCTACTTAACTGATAGGACCCAAGCTGTCAAACTCAACTCTGCAATCTCTGACAGCACCACTATCAATATTGGAGTGCCTCAAGGCTCAATACTGGGCCCTCTCCTGTTCTCATTGCTCATAAACAATCTTCCCAGCAGTATAGTATCAGGTGCCTCACTTCTCTATGCAGATGACCTGGTCATCTATGCTCAGTCAGATAATACTGACCACCTAGGCGCGACTATAACGTCTGCCTTCCACTCTGCTCAACATTGGCTAAACTCACATTGCCTTATCCTAAAGGCCAGCAAAACCAAAGCTATGCTATTGGGTACTGCCCACAAGCTAAAATCCTGCTCATCTCCCTTAAATATATTTGACCTTGACGGGACCCCTCTTGAGGTTGTTAGCACGTTCCGCTATCTGGGCATACTGCTCGACCAATCCCTGGACCTGAACCTGTATATTCAAGAAACCTGCAAAACTGTAAACTGCAAACTGGGGTCTGCCTGCAGAACCAGTTATATGCTTACACCTGCTGCCAAACTGGCCATTGCCAGAGGAATCCTCCTTCCCACTCTAACCTACTGTGCTCCCATCTTGTCTATGGTGCATAAAACTACCCTGCAAAAATGGGATGTCACCTACAACAATATTTGCCGGTATGCCTCAAAGGCCCCCCGTCTCAAGCATCACTGCCAACTGTACAATGACCTAGGCTGGCTTTCCCCCTCTGCCACCAGACTTTACTGTCTATGCTGCCTCTCAGACTCCATCATCAGAGTGGATAGACCAGCTTCACTATCGGAACTGTTTCAGCCCAATGTCTCTTCGCATGAACTGAGGTCATCAGATAAATCTCTCCTGAAAGTTCCCCTCTGCTGCACCTCAAAGGGTTCAGGTGCGTTCGGGCATGCTGCCCCACAAATGTGGAACTTGCTACCACTCGACCTAAAGCATGCCTCCTTGCAGTACCTTTTCAAGCGAGGGCTAAGCAACCACCTAACTTCAATGGACCAATGCGCTTGCTATGACCCTACCTGAGCCTGTCCTTCATGCCCCCTTTTCTCCCCAATGTGTTGGACCCCCTCGCTTCAATCACCCTCCTTTTCTCCCATCGCTTCCTTATCCTATCTATCTGCTGACTGTCTATATTTCCCCTGTCTGCCTTATATGTTAGGTAGCCTATTTGCACTTTTAATGCTGATGCTAAAAAATACAAGACCTTACTATTTTATGCCTCTACAATGCCTTTGTATCTGACAATGCCTCTCACCATCACACTGTTTGCCTGTTGTTTCAACTTGCTGCCTATATAATTTGAGGTGAAAGTTTTTTGTATTGGGTACTGGTACACCTTAATGATCTCAGCCTCGTTTTTTCCCCTTCCTCCCCCCACCTTCATCGACTAAGTCCAGACCTATTACCCGGCAATCAGGTTCATGAGCCCGGGAATTTTCCACACCCACGGCCGCTAAAGCCGCCTTTTTGCCGTATTTCACCTCGGACCCTGCCTCCTGCACTCGTTCTCGCCGGTGAGTGGCTCCATGAGCCTGGACACAGATCCTAGCATCTGCCGCAAATGCCGCGAATTTCCCTCTCACACCCCGACTGAATTCCTCAGCTCCTATACCTGAAATAAGAATCAGTGGCCAGGACTTCATCCTTGCTTCCATTTCCAGACCCATAACTTTGTGGATCTCTCCCCTGGTTTAACCTGTTAAAGCCAGCTTGGCTCTGTTTGGTACCCCCTCCTATAATGTCTTCACTATACCAAGCTATGTGTCACTCCTGTTGCCCCGCGATGGACCTGTTTCAGTAGTTACTCATCCGGCTTCCTAAGCCACCTGACCACCGTAACTCCCCCCATCTCTGACTTATTCACTGGTACCTTACCCAGGAATGAAACCGTGAGACTGGGTACGCTTCGTGCGTTTGGCCGCTAAAACTGGTTTTGCCGTCCATGACCCCGCATCCCGAACACCCTCTAGCTGGCTAACGGTTCCATGAGTCCAGTCACAGACCCCTGCCTTCTTCCACAAAAGCCATAATCTCTCATTGTCGCCTAACTGAAGCTCAGCTCCCACACCTGGTCACAGAACCAGCGGCCTGGACACTTTTCTCACTATCATCCGCTGATGCCGCAAGCTTTTGCTGTCTTTCACCCCGACCCCCGCCTCCCGAATCACTCCAAGCTGGCAATCAGTTCCATGAGACCGGTTGCAGGCCCTAGCCTTCAGCCGCAAACACTGTAATTTCTCGTCCCACCAGACTGGAGCTTACTCCCTCGTCCGGTTTTAGAACCAGAAGCCCGGACACTTTTCTTACTCTCAGCCGCTGATGCCGCAGGTTGCACAGTATCTCGTCTCCGAACCCTTGCCCCCACCTGCACTGCTAGCTGGTAAGCCAACCTTTGACTCTGGTGTCTAGCCCTGCCACCTCCCACTGAACTTAGCTGTGCACAGACCCTACCTATCCTTGACCCCCTCCTTTATCATGTCCCGCTCCCTTTTTCTCTCTTTCGTCTCTCCTCTACTCTGAGGTCTATCCCAGCACACATTACAATCAATTGCCTGCATAAAACACAGCTCAACATGTAAATAAAAAACTGTCTTATCACTCCAGGGGTCCTTTAATATGCTTCACTTGTGCAGTATGCCAGCTGGGTTCAGCTGCCCTGGAGATGAGGAGTTGATGTAAATGCACTTGGCACATTGGCCAATCAGAAGAGCAAGAGAGGGGGTGTGCTGCCTACATTCAGCCTAGAGGGCTTCTGAACTTTTTCTCCGCTGACTGAGCAATACTGTCCAAGTGTGCTCTCTCTTCTCAATACTTCAATAGGTTATTTGACCTTTAGAGGTCTTTATTTTGTGCTGCCTTCAGTTCTCTCAGGTATTTTCCACGTTTGAGTTTTTTCTGTGGTTCTCGGCCATTTTTACCACAACCGCTGACTTCTTCTGTCTCCTGTCTTTTCTGTGGTAAAAAAAATATCATGCCTGAGGTAAAAAATCTGTAGTTTTATTTTTTACTATATGTTAAAATCCACGGTTCATTTTTTCCACATCTAACTGCGGAATTTCCGCATTTGAGGGTTTTTTTTTTTCACATTTTACTCAAGTTTTCCCTACTTTAAGGGTCTGTTTTGGGAGACTGTTTTTTCACTTCTAAACACCTATTTTATGTTTCTTTCTAATGCTGGGACATGTCAGAAAAGTTAATTAGCAAGACTGGTCCTACAGAATTTAAAACTTGTATTAAGTGCTTTAAGATACTGGCTAAAGCTTATAGCCACAATCTTTGTTTAAGTTGTTTAGGTTCTGACCACTCCTGTGAAACCTGCTCAAAGTTTTCAAGAAAAGTAGTTCTTATCAGGACTAAAGATTTGAAAACGATGGCCTCTATGTCTGCCTGCCCCTCCTCTAAAATTGCTGAGGAGGGGTCCACTTCCCAGAACAAAAATAAAGACAAGTCCTTTAAGGACAACAATGGCAATAAGTCTGACAAAAGTAAAAATTCTGACCAAGCCTCAAAAAGACAAAGTGAGCAGGTTTCTAATTCAGTCCCTGCTAAAAAGAATAGAAAAGAAAAACATATCACTGCTCCTCCCGCTGAAAAGCGAGGGGAAATACTAGTGGCACATAAAGATACAGTATGCCCTCTGCTTTATGGCTTGGCATATATATCAGACTTTGCAATCTATGGGCAACTTTTTCAGTGCCCTTTCAGATTTTGATGCTCTTCTAACAAATCCTAGCTATGACCAGGGTTTTTATTATGTAAAGGACAAAAGAAACAAAGCAGAAGGTGAGATTTTATGGCCTGATGGGACCCCTGACCAAGAATTCAGTAACCCATCTAATGATCAGGAGGATTTCTCATCTCATTTCAGTTTTGTAAAGAATATGGTGGACACCCTGGGCCTTGCTACCCAGGAGGACATCTATGAAGAAGAGGAGGAGGAGGAAAAGTATATAGAAATGATGGGTCTCCCCCCCCAACTAGAAAGTTAATCTTGCCCATTCAAAATGCCCTTAAAAGAGCAACAATGAAAATACTCCAAAAACCTACTTCTGTAACTAGAGTAGAAAGAAAGATTGAAAGGAAATATCAGCTAGACAAAACAAATTCTGATTTTCTCTATGTACACGCTGATCATCAGGGAGTGGTACAGACTGGTAGAAAAAAAGGAAAACAGCTCAACTGTATTGAGGAGGGTGCGTACTGTAATCCACAAAGTAACACAAGGAGACAGCATAAGGCAACAAAACTTCTTGCCCATTATCTTGCAAGGATTGCATTTTTTTCTACTACTACTCACTGGGAATGTCCACCCGAATCCAAGTCCCCCTGCACCTTCTGACACCCATCTCTGCAAACGTGGGTCTCTTGTGATTGCCTCAATTAATATACGCAGCTTGCTACCCAAGCTTGATGACCTCCAAGTCTGGGTGTTACAGCATAAACCCGATATCTTAGCTCTTAACAAAACCTAGCTCCCACCAAGGTTCCTGATAATACAGTATCCATTTCTGGCTTTGTCCTTTTCAGGCTTGACCATATCAGTAAACAAGGCAGTGGTTGCACCATCTATTTGAGGGATACCCTTAAAGAACAAGTCCTCCCTCTAACTTCCTCTGCCTAGAAGTGCCAAATGTTGGAGGTGAAAATAATTCTTGGCCAGCAAGGTAAATCTCTTACCATTATATCTATGTATGTCCCCCCACGTGAACAAGCAGCTGGGTTTCAAATGGTCACTGACTTCCTTGACAATCACCCCCACTGCAGTGAAACAATTGTCATGGGTGACTTTAATGTGAACTGGCTGGCACCAGAAGCTCGCCCATACAAAGACGCCATTGCTGCAATATATATCACCCAAATGGTTACTACCCCCACAAGATTTAATTATAGGACTGGTTGTAGTTCCCTGCTTGATCTGATACTCAGCACCCACCCTAACAGAATCACAAACACTGTAGTACTCTGTCCTCTTAGTGACCATTCCCCAGTTATCTGCCAATGGTCGACTAAGGCACCCAAGTCAAAGGCCACTTTCTGCTACCAGCGAATCCTAAAAAAAGGAAAGCTTACACAATTCTTTTCTGCTCTCTCACAGATTGACTGGCCACCACTCAACTCTATGAGGAGCATCAACCTTGCCCTCAATTTCTTCATTACCCAGTTTATAGAAGTCTGCAACAACTTTGTCCCCCTTAAAAAAAGAAAACTTAGGTCCTCCAACAATTCCTGGATTACTCCTGAGCTAGTCACCATGATGAAGCACAGTGATGATCTCTGGCACCATGCCATGCCAGGGCATCTAGACAACAGCCAGACTTGCAGTTCTACAAAGCTGCCAGGAATCAGTGAACCCAAGCTGTGCATAGAGCCAAACAAAAATATTACAAACGTGAGCTAACAAACATGTGGGGCAACAGCAAGTCCCTTTTGGGAAAACATCAGATGCCTTATGGGGAAACCCAACAAATCCTCCCCCTCCATGTTTGAAGTCAATGGGACTGTTATCCAGGATCATAAATAAATTGCTGATACCTTTTATCTTATGTTTACTGATCTTAGCAGTGTCCTTCCCCCAAACAATTTTGATGACTATGTCCTAAATAGTCCCAATAGTAAAACTGCCCCCCCCCCAGGACTACCCCCCTTTCTACTTCAGGAGAATATCATAGAAACATAGACTTTGATGGCAGATTAAGGACCGCTTGGCCCACCTAGACTGCCTATTTCTTTACCTAATGGATAAGCTGCAGATCCTAGTAACCCAACAGCCTATTTCTTCCTACCCTCTACAAATTACTTGCTGAATCTAAGAAATACCTTCAAAAAGTCCAAGGTAAATCCAGATTCAGCAGTGACACCATGAATCTTAAACTTCTCTCACTTTCCCTTACTCCTGCCACTTTCCATCATTTTTAATAAAGAAACTGTTTCCCCAATTCAGCATTCCTCAAAGAGTTAAAATATGTGACTAGCTGAATGGGGATGGTGGGATGCGAGCATGCTCACAAGCCTCCCAGGGTTTCAGCGCTGTGGCGACTGGCGCGCTGACTGAGTTGTAGAGGATGGGGAAACTCAGCTCCCACTCAAGCTACAGTAACACCGCTGCTCACAAACTCTCCCTCACCATACAGTGTTTTGTCGGTCTCTGTACAATTTTCCAGCACATTAACAAAATAGAAAAACACAAAAAAAAAAAAAGATAGAAAAAAACCTCAGCTCCCAATCGAGCTACAATAACAGCATTGCTCACTAGCTGTCCCTCACCATACAGTGTCTGGCACGGAATCTCCTAACAACAGAGAATTATTTAACATATAGTAGAAGGACGTCACGCCAAAAAATCAATTAAAAGGCAGTTTCTTTAGAAATAAAACAATCTTAATCTTTTAAAAAAAAATCTTTAATTCCTACCCATTGTATAATCATGATAAACCACTCCAGGGTGTGGGTTATGCTGGGATTTATCCACTTCTGATGTGGATTTGGTCATAAGGCCGTACCACACCAGATGCGGGTAAATCCCAGCATAACCAACACACTGTCATGATTTATTGTTTAAGTAAACTAAAACAGCTGGGCCCCAGGCCACCTGCAATTGGTTAGTTCATAATTATTTAAATGACAGGAAACAACAGGTTAAGTTAGGATCAGTGTTCTCAAATGTTAGGGACGTTTTGTATGCAGTGCCGCAGGGGTCCATACTTGGACCCCTGTTCTTTTCACTCTTTATAAATGATGCACCCGAAAGTTTGCAATAAAACAAGTATGCTGCTTTATGCAAACGATACAATACTTTTTACCCATGCAAAATAGATTTCAGTTATTAACAACACTCTACATATTGAATTTAATTCTTTGCATTGGTGGTTCGAGAATAATAGATTAGCAATAAATTTTATGAAAACTCAAGTGATGCTTCTGGGTTCAGTACTGAAAACCAGATTGATGCTAATAATTTTTCAGTGTCAACCCATACAGGTGAACTTCTTGATACTGCTAGTGTCTTTAAATATCTTGGTGTCTATATCAGCTCTAATTTGATATTCAGTCCTTGTATTAAAAATCTGATTTCAAAGTTGCATCAAGAATAAGGTCAACTTTACCGGATAATCAAATTTTTTGATGTACGGTGCAAGACTTAGTATAGTGAAACAACATCTGCTTACTCTTTTAGATTATGGCTCTCTGGTTGTAGAATCAGCACCTGAAGCTAATTTCAATAAAGAAAAGTGTTATAAACTTCTGAAGTTCACCTGTCAAAGTGCTAACAGAGTTCACCACTGTTTGATCTTGGATGGTCTGGGTTAGCTTCCTTTTGATACAATATCAAAATTAATTTTAGCTAATTTTAGCTTTAAATTGTTGAGTAAGAAGCAACCTGCTAACCTAGCATGTTTGCTTCAGTCAATTTCACCAAATTTCAATTCGAGATCTACCCAAAACCTTTGTTTGTCTATGCTAACAAATATGGGTCAAAAATCATTCCGTTATTGGGCTCCTTATTTGTGCAGTAATATTTTGGTATCAATTAGATCATTAACCCATTTTGCTACATTTTCAAAAGGATTGAAAGTAAAGGTTGAAGGTTCCGCAAATGCCTTTTAGACATAGTATGCCATTGACAGACTTGCTTCAGATGATGAAGCTGCAATTTGTTTTGTAAACAAAATCTGTCATAGTCATTTTTTCATGTATTATCAGTGTTTTGTCCTTCAGTTTTCTGTGTGTGGTCACACCCCCAGAATGATGTCATATCAGGAAACTGTCAATGTTTTACATGCAGCAACAAAGAATTATGGGCAATTTATAACATTGACTTAAATGTGCCTTTCTCAGAAGTACAGTCCCATATGTTAGTAGTGGTGAGCAGTGATATGTAAATGTCCATAGCAAGGCATAGTGGGTAAAATAAGAACATGTTTTCCAGTTTCCTTACTGTGAGATGCTGTCTCATATTTCTGTAGTGGTGTCAACAATATAAGCTTTTGTATGTTTATTTTCACAACAGTACATTGCACATACCGTATCTAACTACAAGACTTCTATACTGAGGGATGTAGTCTCCTATTTCTGCAGTGAGCACAGAAATATACTGTAGAGGACAATGACTTCAGAGCCCTTAAATTTCACTGTTTCATCTGCTTCAACATTTTCAAGACAGTTTAATTCAGCTGAAGCGCAAGAGCAAGCTAACTTGTCAATGGTAGCATATATTTTCACTGGCATATAATTTTCACTGGATTTTCAAAATAGTGAATATAGTGAAAATGTTGTTCCAGTGAAAAATAGGTCCTCTACGGTAATACCCTGTATACTGATTTACATAGTGAGTCATTGTGGGTACAGTGCATAGCTGATCTGTCTATCTAAAACTAAAAACTGACAGTGTCCCTTTAATAACTTTGTTTCCCTGGTATGATATCACAGTTGGGGGTTGCAGCACTGAGAACAAACTCTGCTCGGAGCCAATATGGCTGTGGAGAGCTTTCAGGAGCAGCAAGAGCAGTGAACAGAATATGCCATGCTCTCGCTGCATAGGAGTCAGCCATAATACTGCAGCAATTACAGTACTGCGCATGTGTGATACCCACACATGTGCAGTTTGCCCCGGAGTCAGCCTTGCGCAACATGGCGGTACTGACATAACTACATGTAACAACCCAGTCCTCTCGGGTTACTAGAATCCCATTAGTACTAGTCTTAGGCAGGTAGGAAATGGCAGCTGGTGGGGAGCTCATTAGGGGCTTTCTACATAATGACATCATTGTTTACTCAGCTAGCCTTAGGGAACGATGATTATGTCATTTAGAACTCTCACAGCAGCATAACCATTTTAGGGTCAGCTGCTCTTGGGGGAGCTTACAATGTTCATCAGTAAGTTCAAGTGTGGCAGTTAGACTGATAGGAGATCTGCCATTGGGCCTCTGTCAAAGGGAGCCTTGGTGTTTCTCACCCTAGTTTAGTAAAGTCTTGTTTGCCTGCAGGACTCTTTAGTTTCACTCCAGGGGGAGTGAGAAGGAATGCAGTTCTTCTGGATCCAACGGGCAATCCTCTGAAGTTCTTGAAGTTCACAGCTGCCTTAAGGAAGAACAATGAGTAGAATCTGACAGATACCAGAAAAAGAAAGGTGTGTTTTGTTCTTTCCATGACTGGGAAGAAGGAACCACTGATCTGTGAGTACAGAATTTGAAACTGTTCTCTGAGGGAGTTGTCTGAAGTGCGTGTGCTCTAGATAAGGCTGAATCACACTGGTCAGGACCCCTTTCAACACAACTGCGCTGAATTTAAAGTTAACGTTGGGAGTCTTTAGCAATTCATTGGGGATTGGAGACTCATTTGGTGTAACCCTGAAGGAATGGCAGACCCTGTTTGAGGCAAAGGGTGAGGAACATCATCTGGAGTTTCAGGTAGGTCTATGGTCTGTGGGCACCAGTGTTCTCTGGGCAACGACCATGTACCAGGAGGATTTTAAAGTGTGTGGCACATCCCACAGATATACACTTTGGAAGAGAGAGAGAGAGAGAGAGAGAGAGAGATTTTTTTTGGGAAAACAGTACTGCCTAGCAAAGTGTCCTGCAAAAGAGAATGTGCCTGTATTGCAATGATAAACATTTGGGGGACCAGCCTTGCTTTAAGTAACATATGTAAATAATGCCATACTTCAAAATCCCAGTTACTGTTTTGGACAGTCTGCTTACTGCTTCTAGTGTGAATGTTATTGGGGCCACTCAGCAGTTAGGTCTAGCATATGCCTAGCATCCTCTCCCCTGGATCTGGTTGTAAATAAAAAAGTCCATTTTAGAATGTACCCCCACCATGATCCGCTAGATATACACTCCAATGCTAGGGGTGGTACCATGAGTGTAGCTCTGCCACAAAAAATTGTATGCCATGTAGTTGTCAGTAGTTATTTTAAGGGGGAGGGTGCCAGCTAGACAAAGGTGGTGTGGGGGTTGCATACATATGCAAACACATGCATGATACTTGTGCATACACAGTTTAAGTCTGCACCACCATGTTGCATATGGCAGCTGACACATTGACACTTGCAGAAAGGAAAAGTAGTGCTTCAGGAAGTGGGTATGCTTATGTGGGCTGCAGAGGGGAAGGGCTGCATAAACAGAATCAGTGGAAACTATGCCGGAGAACTGAGGCAGAACATCAGACAATGGTCCACTTACATGCTTCCACAGTGCCCTTTTACAAATCTGATGATGGCGTAACATCTGTGGAGCCTGGCCCACACAGTCATAAAAATCAGACTCAGGAGGAGACTATTAACAAACTAGAGATCTGGTCTCAGATTTGTTCATCATCACAGTCACTTTCTCATTCTTTTCTAAGCAGTAATTTCCGGTAAATGTGCCTTAACCATAGTGATCTCAGAGCTGGTAGGCTACTTCTGGTTTCCCCGATTGTATTAGGAGAAGGTAATAGCAGTCTTGAAGTGGTTGCTGCCAGTGGTGGCATGCTCTGAAAAAAGTGGTCCCTATGTTTGTCTGCACATTTTACAAATGACCCTTTGAGTTAAAGGGGACAGGAACCGATTACTTATGAGCAGTTGTTTGAAATGTCTCAATTTTTATAAATTATATTCATACCTCTAAAGGATCTCTATTTTAACTGTGCCTGAATAAAAGCTGAAGCTATCAGTTGTGTTTTGTTTTGGTTTTAGATTTACAGAACTGTTATTTAATACAACAGCAGATTAGGTACATATGTACACATGTTGCTACATGAACATATTAGGATAACAGTATGTCAGTTACAAGGGGGTCTGTGTTAGGTTTGGGTTTTGAATGTACACATACACTAGTCACTTGTTACAGAATTGCTGATATATCATGTTTAAGATAGTATAAGTTTGACATTTCATGAGTAATATAGACTTATTTTACACAGAGTTTAAGAAAAATGTATCTGAACAGTACACTGCGCAAAATTTGATTGACGCCACCATGCGAAACAGCTGGTGAATGCTTAGCTTACAGTAGGGCAGGTTGTCTTCTAACCTATTTTTTACTGAACACACATATTTATTTTCATATTTATAAGACTTTTAACATTATTTACTATATACTGCTTAAAGAGCTACTGACGCCTCAAAGTAAACTTTGAAAAACATAATAATTAGGTAACATTCTGCTTGTATTCCATATATAGTATCAATTTCTCCTCCCCATTATTTATTACTGAGAAAATGTGCATGAATACATGATTTTTATCCCTTGCAGTTACTCTAAAGTTAATCTGCCTCTATAGCTTAACTCCCTATTTCAAGTCATAATGCTCTGGTGTGACATCACAATCTGTTGCCATGAAAGTAAATGTGATGTCACAAGCAGTGACCTCAGGTAGGGAGATAGCAACAGAAATAGGTTAACTCTTCAGGAGCAAAAAGCCTGTTTTCATGCAAATGACATCAGCAATAAATAATGGTGAGGAGGAATAAAGAACTAATGTGAAATATAAGCTGAACTCTATCTAAATATTTGTTTTGTTAAAGTTCTCCTGAAGGTGTCAGCTGCTCTTTAAGCTTATTGTATTTTTAATCATTGTTATTTACTAATGCTAGCACAGACACACACAGAAGGTTTTAAAATGAGACTTCAGTTGGTTTATAGCTTGTGTCAGGCAGTGAACTTTCAAGTCTGAGAAGTTTGACCTTGGGACAGCATTCCTTTAATGGAACTAATCCTGTCTTGGTGAAGTAACTTGGAAAGCTGAGGCTGTTTAGAAGTACAATAGGAGTTGTGCTAAACAAATAGTAAGATCTCTAAATATATATAACTTACAGATAATAAATCTTATGAAAGTTGTTCAGTACAACAAGACCTTTCAAATGAGCCTATTCATTAAGCTGCACTAATTATATTTTTTAAACTATGGTCATCTGATTACCTGAATTTCCATGTTTCTTCACAATTTTCACCATTCGGATGGCTATATTTAAAAACATCTAATGAATTCAGATTAGTGACTACCCTCATTTGAAAGGTAATTTTGTTCTGAACAACTTTCATGTTGGTTGTATATTGATAACTTGTATACTTTCTGAGTTATTTACATTTTATTGGCATGACTCCTACTGTGTTCTCTCAGAAAGAAATAAATGAGGTTGTTTGGAAGACCTTATTTTACAAAATATAAAGAATTCAGATTAGTGACTACTCTCATGAGAAAGATCTTTTTGCCCTGAACAACTTTCATGTGGTTATTTTTGTGCACCTTGAATAGTTTTAAAGATATTTAGATTTGTTTGGAAGGTGCACACATTTGCTCTCAAAGAAAGCAGCTTGGAGTTCTGTGTCCATCATTCTAATTAAACAAAAAGAAGGGATTATTTCTTTAACTGCCACGGAGATTTGCAGAATGGAAGGTTACACTGAAAACTCCTAAAAGATGTGTTCCACGGAAACACCTTTTTTCAAGTGAAAGCAGGATGGCTGTAGGCTCCGCCCACAGCCATAAAAAAAGGGTAGGGTTATGCAAACAAAGCAGAGCACCAAAATAAAAGGATTTTTTTTTTCATGGAAAACAGCTCTATTTGGCAATTTGAATGGTAGGAGACTAATTCAACACGCCTAGAGGTTACTACTCCCGTTTGCTATGGAAACTTGCATCTGTAATTGAAGCCTCACTATTCAACATTAAAGAATTGTACCTGTTCTGCTTTAATTGTTGTATTTTCATTAATGTTTTTATCTTATTTGGAGATGTACTATAGTTTTTATATTTATTATGTATGTACTTTGTACTTTTTGTACACCGGATCGTACCTGCAACAGATGTCTTACAGCACCAGAGTATCTTACCTGGTTAACAAAATATAAACAAACAGGCAAATATAATAACCACTAAGGAATCCACGAGACACAGACTAAAGGCAAAAGGCATATATTCATTCTCAGATATTTTACTGCAAGTCAGACTGAGTGTATAAATGGTACATGATAATGCAGAGTCATATCCTGTATTCCAGCCAGGCACTCCCTATCCCTGTCTTGTGGTGTATGAATGATTAGGATCGCCAGCCAGTTATATCACCATGGTGCAGTGTAAGAAACAGCAACCAGCCACATCCTTCCATATGGAATGTCACTAAACCCATGGTGTAATTAAAATAAACACCCCCACCCACTTACTGTACCAAGGGATAAAAAAAAAGAAACATAATGTCCTGTCACTGTCTGCCCTGTGGCATTTGATAGGCCATCCTCCCACACCACCGTGTCCCCAAAGTACACAGTCAATGCCAAGGCTGCTCACTCCCTTTCCAGCATGATGTCCATGTTTACCTCATCAGGCCTTTCTCACATAAGTACCAGTTGGCAGATAGGTCCATGATATCCTGCAATAACACAGCAATAGGAACTGTAAGAATGCAGCTGTTGATCTGTTACAAGAATGTACACTGCTAAGGTGTAGCACCATGGCTCCTGATTCCAACAGTAATGAATACCCAGCATCCCCTGGCAAAAGTCTCCCCATTGCCTACTGGGCATAAGCTCCCCTTTCTCCCACTGGGCATGGGACATAATTAGGGATGAACACCCAAGACATGGCTGGATGCCTATCATGCCACCTACCTCCAATGGTTCGTGCTTGAACCATGTCATGCCAGACTCATCTGCATTCTCTTTTGTTGGTAGGCTGAGGCCCTTCATCAGCTGTATTCATCTGATCATTTCTATTGTTACCTCTGACTGGGGTGTAGGCATTTTTTCCTTGTACCAGTTCAAGTGTGGGTGCCACAGGGTGATCCAAGAGTGGCTATGTACATAGAAACATAGAAAATTGTTGTCAGGAAAAGCCTACTAAGCCCACTCAGTCTGCCCAAGGGTTTCCTGCCCATTTACAAATACAAAGCAATAATATGTCTGTCAAGCTCACAGACAAAATGCTGTAACAGTGTCAAGGCCTTTGGCAATATGAAACACACCTTGGTGGATTCAGCAACATGCCACGTGCCTCTCCTCATCCTCAAACATGAAAGGGACCCCTGTTCCTTGGAGTATAAGGCATGCTTAGCACACCTGCTGTTGTAGGCCTTCATCTGGCCTGAATGGCCTCTCTTGCGTGACTGTCCCCTACTGTGGCCACACTGCCTCCTGGCTGCCTAAAGTGAAGCATCCCTTATGGAAAAACCTTATATTATAAATATTTGCCAAGTATGTTATTAATATATTTATAATGTATTTTATGGCTCACCATATATTTTCCATGCACATGTGAACTATAAGGGAGAAATTGGATAAGTTGAAAGTAGAGAAGACAATGGGTCCAGATGCCCTTCATCCAAGGGTGCTCTGGGAGCTTAGGGAGGAACTGGCAACACCATTGATAGACTATTTAATCTATCACTAGACATGGGGAGGGTTCCAGTGGACTGGAAAAAGGCAGATGTGGGGCCACGGCACAAGAGCGGCAGCAGGGAGGAGGCAGGGAACTGTCATCAGGTCAGCCTTACCTCAGTGGTAGGTAAGATTATGGAGGCACTCCTAAAAGAAAGAATTGTCAACTACCTTTCAGCCAGTGGTTTCCAAAATGACATGCAGCATGGGTTCACAGAGGGGAGGTCATGCCAGATGAATTTGATCAAATTTTTTGACAGGGTGACAAAGGTGATTGATCTGGGAGGGGTGGTGGACATGGCCTATATGGACTTCAGCAAGGCCTTTGACACTGTCCCTCACAGGTGGCTGGTGAACAAGATGGGCAGTGTAGGGTTGGGGCTAAAAATAACTAAATGGGTGGAGAACTGGCTTAGTGACAGATGCCAGAGGGTTGTAGTAAATGAGGGTGCATTCCAGGGAGGAAAGGGTGAAAAGTGGGGCGCCCCAGGGGTCAGTATTGGGACCCATCCTCTTTAACATCTACATCAGGGATATTGCAATGGGACTGAAGGGGAAGGTGTGCCTATTTGTGGGTGATACAAAGATTTGCAATAGGGCTGACACAGCGGGAAGGGGTGGAAACAATGAGGGAGGAACTCATAAAACTGGAAGAGTGGTTGGACAGTTGGCAGTTTGGATTTAATGCAAAGAAGTGCAGAATAAAGTATATAGGGCACAACAACCCAAAGGTCTCATACACACTGGAGATTGAGAATGTTTTGGTAATGGAGCAGGAGAGAGAGCTGGGGATAATCATTTCAGACAACCTAATGGAGACAAACCAGTGCAACAAAGTGGTAGGAAAAGCAACCAGAATGCTGTCATGCAAAGGGAGGGGTATAACAAGCAGCAGGTGGGAGGTGTTAATGCCCCTATTCAGGTCCATGGTGAGACCCCATCTGGAGTATGGGGTCCAGTTGTGGAAACCTCAAGTAAGAAAGGATATAGATAGAGTGGAGTGAGTTCAGAGGAGGGTGACCAAAATGGTGCATGGCATACATCAGAAGACCTATGAGGAGAGGATGGAAGAGCTTGATCTTTATCCCTTGGAAATTAGGAGGCAGGGAGTGGGGGATATGATTAAAACTTTGAAATATTTGAAAGGGATAAACAAGGTGAGGGATGGGAGCATCTTTCAGAGGAAAGAAAATATAAAAACTAAGTGGCACAGTCTGAATCTGGAGGGAAGAAAGTTCAGAGGTAACAGGAGGGGGTATTATTTCACAGAGAGGGTGGTGGGCTTGTTGAACAGATTACCAGATGAGGTGGTGGGAGCCAAAACAGTAGGGGAGTTTAAGAAGGCAAGGGATGGCTACATTGGAATAAACAGGAGTAGGAAGGGTATAAACCTGGAAGTAAGGAGGTGAATGGAGTCTCCATCGGGGGGGGGGTGCAGGGATGAGGAGTAAAGAGGTAGGTCCAGGGCTACAAATGGGGTTGGGATAGGGGCAGACTGGATGGGCCAATGGGATCCTTTTCTGCCATCAGATATCTATGATTCTATGATATGTTACTGAGTAAAACATATTTAAAATATATTTAAGTATATTTCATTGGCTAGTATATATTTTCTATATTTTTAAATAATTATCACATATTAATTACAAAGGTAGCCAGTGAATGTAATTGCCACTGAATGCACTACACTATACCACATGTACAGCTGTCACTGCACTGTTCCACATGCACTGCCAATATGCTAAAGGGGGTTACCACATGCACTGCTGCCACTGCGCTTTGCCACATGCACTGCTTTCACTGCACTGTGCAACATGCATTACCAACATAGGGTTCAAGGGAGTGACTGCACTATGCGACACGTACAGCTGTCATTATACTGTGACATGTGTACTGCCACCATTGCACTTTGTCACATGCACTACTGCCACTGTGGTGAAATGTGTACTGCTGCCACTGTGCTGTGTTATGTGCATTTCCAACACAGGGTTCAAGGGAGGGACTATACTGTGCCATGTGCTCTGCCACCACTGCACTTTTCCACATGCACTGCTGTTGCTGTGCTGTGACACGTGTACTGCTCCCAATGGGCTGTGCCATGTGCACTTCCAATACAGGGTTCACCCACACGGGGGGGGGGGTCTGGTCTGTGGGACACAAGGATAACCAACCCCAGGAGGAAGAGAGATGGGATTGGGCGATGCAGGTAGTCCTGCTCCAGAGATAATGCCTGTGCGTGAGGTGCTTTTCTAGCCACTGGAGCCAGCTACCCAGTTCAGGAGTCAGTGGAGCATGAGGCATGTGCTGGGAAGGGGAGAGGCAGCGGCTTGGGGGGGGCATGCGAGACTCAGAATCTGGAACCATGGCTCGGGGGATTGAGCATGGTCCTCTGTGGAGCTGGCCATCTTAACGTGGTACAGGGGCTAAATTAGTCCATGTGATTGTTACTTAAAGCCAGCAGTTTCTGTCTGTTTTTAGTATACTGTGTGACTAACTTTCTGTTTGCTACATCATCATAATCCTAATCTGTGTTATCTGGTGTGACATTTTGATCATCAATTTGTAGAAAATGACATTTTGCAATAAACTTCATTTGGTTGTTGAGTCACATGCTCTGCATTACTGTCATAAAGTGTAAGAAATAAAGCTGGATGGGATGGGGGTGGGGTAGCAGTTAGACCATGGGTGAGAAGGGTGGTAGAGGATTCAGGATGGATAATTGGCAAAAGGATTAAGCTACTGAGTTGGCTGTGTATGTCTGTCACCGCACTGTGCCAAGTGTACTACTGTTGCTGCACTATGACATGTGTATTGCTGTCATTGCACTTTGCCACGTGTACTACTGTCATTGCATTGTGTAACCTGTACTGTAGTGCCATCACTGTGCCACATGTGCTGCCCTCACAGCACTGTGTCACATGTACTGCTGTCATTGCACTGTGTCACATGTACTGCTGTCATTGCATGTGCCACATGTACTGCTGTCATTGAGGTGTGCCATGTGTACTGCTGCTGTTCAACATGCAGTGTTGTCATTGTCAGCTACTTTTTGCTTCCTGCCAGGCGGGGGGGGGGGTTGGAGTACGGTAGGAGCTCCACAAAGAAAAAACATGTTTGAAAGCTTCCCTGGTATGAGCTTTTGCTGCTACATGGACACCCAATCACCAGTGCAAATGAATCATGCCCACTCAAAACCATCCTCCACCATCCCCCCCAGCTGTCACCCTAGTCGTCTGTGGTATCAGGACCTAATATACATCCTCTTATCCTCTCCCTCATTTCCTCCTACAGTCTATGCAATAATGCTTCCCATTCCCTCACTATTCTTTCTAGAAAATCTTCTGTTGATCAATCTGTTTTCTCATATCACTTTCCTCTTCTTTTGTCCTCCTGTCCCTTGGCTATTCATTCTGCATCTTCAGCTTTTTCTTTAAAAGTGTCTCCTTCATGACTTTTTTTCTCCTACTTGCAACTGTCCGTGACTTTCTTCCTCCCTTCCCTTCCCCCCTCACTTGTTTTGTCCTGGCAATTCATTTCCTCCATTACCTGTACGTATACCATTACAGTATTACATTACATATACATATTACATGTTCATTATTACTTTTCATGTGCGTATGTCAATCTGCTTTGTCTTCAATTTTTGATTATGCTCCTTGATATATTGTATCGCTGAATATGATTTTTCACATCCCATACCCCCAGGACACATCTGAAAATGATCTGTTAGCAGATCAGTATGTCTTTCCTAGGGAAACTTTTGAAATAAATAAATAAAATATATTCACTTCCAGAGACTGCTATTGGCATGCTTGCTTCTATAAGTAAGAGGGCTGTGCTGGTTGTCATCTCTGGGAATGGGCTGCTGCCCGGTCATGCCACAAGTTATGAAGAATGTGCCACTAGAACCCCCTGAGCATGCTCTCACGTCAACCAATCTACTCCACTCCAGACCACTACTAGTAATATTTGTAAATTTTAATACTCATAAAACAGGGAATATTAGGTAGTAGTCCATCAAGGGGTGGGCAAAAGTTGCAAATTCTGCTTTTGCAGAACTTCCACGAAATTTCAGAACTTCTGCCATTTTTGAAACTGGAGATTTTCCATGGATTTTTGCCGGGTTCAACAGACTTTTTTATGAACTGTGCCAAAATGCATATTAACTGCAGAATTTATTCTATCCACAGTTTAATGAACTGTTAGTGAATGCGCATGTGCTTTATCAACCACACGATCAATCACCGACATTTCAGTGGGCCACTGGTAGTGGAGGAGAGAGGAGAGAGGAGTGCTGTGCCAGTGGCCCACTCAGGGGAAGGGAGGGGGGTGGTGGTGCATGAATTGTCAGGGTGGGGGTACACTAGACACCAGGGAACTGGGATTAATTTTTTTTATAAGGGATCGGGGATGGGGGGGGTCCGCTAGACACCAGGGAATACTGGGACTAGAGAGGGATGAGTCAGTGGACTGCTGGCTGTTTTTTTTTTTTGTGGATTAAAGGAATCCAGGATAGGGAGCAGGGTCCGCTAGACACCAGGGAAATAAAATGTTTTGGGGCCATGTTCGGTGGGTGGGGGGTCACTAGACACCAGAGAAGGATCATAATTTTTGTTGCTTCTTTACTGGGACCCCTGATCAGCAGGGGGTGGATTAATGAATTAAACTGTGGTTAAAAAAAGTCTCAGAACTGACCACTGGCAGTGATCCATTCTGTGGATTTGTTCCCCCCGCAGTTTAATAAATTAACCTGCAGTCTGTATATTTATTCCACAGTTTTAAGGTGGAATTTCCATGAAAGTTGCAAAAATGATTTCCAAACTTTCATGGAAGCGAAATTTGTATTTTCACGGAATTTATTTTTTGCACACCCTTATCCATCATGTTACGTAAATCGAATAATGCCTTGTTTGATTGAGAATGCTTGTGCATTTGGTAAGTTCATTACTGATTCTCCTGTCATAAACTGCTTTGCACCTACAGTATACACATAAAACTTTATTTTGCTGCTGGTCTGCCAGTGTCAGATAGAAGAAATTAACATCATGCTTACCATAACTTGCTTTTCAGTTAGCTCCAACATTATCAATGGGTAATCATAACAACTGGGTATAGTGCACCCCTACCAGGGGAATGGCACAGACCAAGCTTTAGAATGTTGGGCATATGAGGATTCCATGCAGCAGCAACTCTCCAGTCATATTGACCTCACAGTGCCATAATAGCTACACATATTTGTACATTACAATCAATTGCCTACATAAAACACAGTTCACTATGTAAATAAAAAACCTGTCTTATCACCCAAGGGGTCCTTTAATATGCTTCACTTGCGCAGTATGCCAGCTGGGTTCGGCTGCCCTGGAGAAGAGGAGTTGATGTAAATGCACTTGGCACACTGGCCAATCAGAAGAGCGAGAGAGGGGGGTGTGCTGCCTACATTCAGCCTAGAGGGCTTTAGAACTTTTTCTCCACTGATTGAGCAATACTGTCCAAGAGTGCTCTCTCTTCTCAATGCTTCAAGAGGTTATTTGACCTTTAAAAGTCTTTATTTTGTGCTGCCTTCAGTTCTCTCAGGTATTTTCCACATTTTCTGTGGTTCTTGGCCATTTTTACCACAACCGCTGACTTTTTTTGTCTCCCGCCTTTTCTGCAATAAAAAAAATCATGCCTGAGGTAAAAAATCTGCAGTTTTATTTTTTACTATATATTAAAATCCACGGTTTGTTTTTTCCACATCTAACCACTAGGGCATGTCAGAAAAGCTAATTAGCAAGACTGCTCACATGGAATTTAAAACTTGTATTAAGTTCTTTAAGATACTGGCTAAAGCTTACAGCCACAATGTTTGTTTAAGTTGTTTAGGTTCTGACCACTCCTGTGAAACCTGCTCTAAGTTTTCAAGAAAAGTAGTTCTTATCAGGGCTAAAGATTTGAAAACTATGGCCTCTCAGTCTGCCTGCCCCTTCTCTAAAATTGCTGAGGAGGGGTCCACTTCCCAGCACAAAAATAAAGACAAGTCCTTTAAGGACAACAATGGCAATAAGTCTGACAAAAGTAAAAATTCTGACCAAGCCTCAAAAAGGCAAAGTATGCTGGGCTCTAATGCAGTTCCTGCTAAAAAGAATAGAAAAGAAAAACATATCACTGCACCTCCTGCTGAAAAGCCAGAGGAAATGCCAGTGGCATATAAAGATACAGTATGCTCTCTGCTTTATGGCTTGGCATATATATCAGACTTTGCAATCTATGGGCAACTTTTTCAGTGCCCCTTCAGATTTTGATGCTCCTCTAACAAATCCTAGCTATGACCAGGGTTTTTATTATGTAAAGGACAAAAGAAACAAAGCAGAAGGTGAGATTTTATGGCCTGATGGGACCCCTGACCAAGAATTCAGTAACACATCTAATGATCAGGAGGATTTCTCATCTCATTTCAGTTTTGTAAAGAATATGGTGGACACCCTGGGCCTTGCTACCCAGGAGGACATCTATGAAGAAGAGGAGAGGAGGAGGAGGAAGAGTATATAGAAATGATGGGTCTTCCCCCCAACTAGAAAGTTAATCTTGCCCATTCAAAATGCCATTAAAAGAGCAACAATGAAAATACTCCAAAAGCCTACTTCTGTAACTAGAGTAGAAAGAAAGATTGAAAGGAAATATCAGCTAGACAAAGCAAATTCTGATTTTCTCTATGTACACCCTGATCATCAGGGAGTGGTACAGACTGGTGGAAAAAAAGGAAAACAGCTCAGCTGTGTTGAGGAGGGTGCGTGCTGCAATCCTCAAAGTAACATTAGCCAGAAGTTGCACTCCTCTTCTGGTGAACTAATATCGAGAGAGTGGTTCAGTTTTGAGAGATCAATCACAAACAGTGTGTCCTTAGGGACAGGAATCAGGGGCAGTATATCCAGCAAGGTGCAGACAGACCAGAAGAGGTGGACACAAACACCACAACAAGAGGGGGAAGAACCCGAAGGAGAAGGGATAGTGATCAAATATATCCCATGTGGAACTGAATGAAGAACAATTACGAGTTCTACAAAAGGGATTATCCTTTTCCCCTATTCAAGATACAAGACCCTTTGAAATCTATATTGATTTACATTGCTTTACATGTAATTTAAATTTAAAAGCCTATTTTGAAAGAATTAGAATGTGTAGAGGGACTATTAAAGCCCATGGGGGGTCACAAGATGACCAGGCATCACCACTGGAGTCTGAAGTAAGACACTTTAGACCACCCTCTACCTTTATGCTACTCTACAATGAGACAGTGGAGGGTTTTGAGAGGATTTGTATGAGCCAGATTCAATAATTACTGGAACAGAATGAAAAATCCTGCTATGTCAGTATAACAAAATCAGAATCCTACACCCTAAAAGGCCTTGAGGATAACAAAGAACTCACAATCAAGCCAGCAGACAAAGGGGGTTCAGTGGTGGTGATGTCAACTGATAAGTATATAAATGAGATCAAAAGACAATTAGATAATACACTATTCTACCAACCACTGACCTCAGACCCCACAACTAGATTAAAACTGCCATTGATTCCTTCCTTTATGAGGCTGAATGTGAGGGGATAATTGATCAAGGGAAGTGGCAATTCCTTACTAGGGTCACACTAAGTTTGAAAAAGGAGCAAGGAGACCATGTGGTCCATATGAGCTCCTATACTAATCAAATGTTATAATAAGAGAGATTGTACCCTTTGAAAATTAGTCTGTCCAACTGTTGTTTAAATTAATATTTTGTTTCACTTATAACCACTTCAAGAGGTAAGTTATTCCAAGGGTTAATTGCTTTTAAAGTAAAGAAAAATGTTTTATTTTTGTGAATAAATGATTTACCAGATAGTTGCAATGGATGGCCTCTAGTGTTGTGGCAGTTGTTCTTGAATGTAAGACCAAGTTCAGGAAGTAAGTAGGGGTCCTGCACGAGAGCGTAGAAAAAAATTAAGTCCCCTCTGATATGCCTAGTGGTTAAGGACATTAGATTGAGAGTTGATAGTCTAGCATTGTATGTTTCATTATTTAGGTCCATAATGTTTTTAGTGAACTTACACCTTCTCCAATTTATCACATTCACTCTTTTTAAAGGGGCACCAGAACTGGAACTCATAGTCCAGATGTGGTCTGGCATAGGCTTGAAACAAAGTCATCAAAACATGTGCTTTTCTGGAACTAATATTTATTTTAATGGACCATATGACTCAATTAGTTTTATTAATGGTTTCATGAATGTTTGGAGAAAGTGAAATCACTAGAAATAATGACTCCAAGGTCTTTCTCATCTGTTGTTGAATTTAGTTCAAGGCTGCCTAAACTATAAGGAAAGTTAAAGTTATGTTGATCTAGATATATGACTTTACACTTTGAAATATTGAATTTTAATCCCCATAAATTCGCCCAATTAGAAATAATGTCCAGATCTTGTTGTATGTGAGAAATCTGATCTGTGTTTGCACGGGGACCACCAATTTTTATATCATCTGCATATTTAACAGATGGGGTATAACTTTTTGTTGTTATATCAGAGATGAAGAACTGAAATAAGCATGGACCCAAAACTGAGTCCTGTGGAACACCACTTTTGATAACGCTAACATCAGATAATATGCCATTAATTAAAACTCGTTAAGATCTCTTTTGAATTGAGTTGCAAATCCAATTAATAAGTACTGTGTTAATACCCAATTTATGTAGTTTAAATGTTAGTGCTTCATGTGAGAGGGCATCAAATGCTTTGCTAAAATCTATTAAAATAATGTCACAGGCAGTCTGGTTATCAAGATGATAGCTAATGTTTTCGTAAAAACACATTAGGTTTGTTAAACAGCTTCATCCCTTCTTAAACCCATGCTGTTCAGGATCCTGCTGATCTAAAAATGTAGTGATAATATATTTTAATAAACTTTCCAGAATTTTGCAGATAGATGAAGTAAGACTAATTGGTCTGTAATTTTCCCAAATATTTTAGGTCCTTTTTTATGTAATGGGATAACATTAGCCATTTTCCAATCTTCTGGTACAAAATTATTATTAATACATCCTTCAAAAAGAAGTTTGAGTGGGCCAACAAGGCAATCAAATAAAAGAAATAGCAGATGCCCTGCAATATTGTCAGGTCCTGGACTGAATTTGCCTTTTTGAAGGTGTATTTTTTAAGAATAAGTGCATCTGAGAAGCTGCTATCACTACCAGTGGGACCAGAGGTAGAATGTTCAAAAGATTTAGTATTATTGTACTCCTGATCTGAGAGAAATAAGTTATAGAAGTTTTTATTAAAAATCTCTGCCATTCCCTTAGGGTCATGAATTAGTTAGTCATTAACCAGCAAGGGACCTACTTGAGAAACAAGCATTTTTAGTGAATTAATATAAGAATAAACAAGTCTACTCTTGCCTTTGTTTGTTACTGTAGCCAGTTTTGATTCCCACCTTTGTTTGGACTTTTTAATTTAATTTTTGCATTTTTTTTGGATTGTAATATAGGATTCCAAGTTGGTCTGTGACTTGTTTTTCGAAAATATATTGTATTTTTTTATTTTTTTTTGCCTTAGGTTTTTTTTGTGGTATCATTGTACCATTTGGGGGCGTGTCTACAGTTCATTTTTTTTGCCTAGATGGGACATGTTAGTCCCTAAGAGTAATAATGGTATTTTTGAGATACTCCCAACTGTCCATAATAGAGTTATTGTTAAATATGAAGTTCCAATTTGTCTCATTAATTGCATTACTGAGTGCAGAAAGGTTAGCTTTTCCATAAATAAGTGGTTGTAATATTGGGGCTAGAAGAATATAGTTTTAGTAATGAAAACTGAATGGAATTAAGGTCACTATTGCCTACAGGAGATGGAATGTTAATGTTATTGAGTAAAAGTTCTTAGAACCAAGTCTAATATCCTGTCACCTCTTTTCAGGATGTAGTAATATGTTGTTTTAAATGAAGTCCAGAACAGAGTGATAGAAGTTTCTTCCCCTTGTTGGAGGGGGTGGTTAGAGTGTTCCAGCAAATATCACCACAATTAAAGTCTCCAGTAATTATTAATTCACCAAGTTCACAAGCTTGTTCAATTTCAGATAAAATTGCATCAAACATTTTGTTGATAGAATTAGGGGGGGAGTAAAAAGATCCAATAATCAATGTGTTTGATTCAGATAGGGAGATCTTTACCCAGATTGTTTCAGTGGGCAAACTGAGTTTTTTGTTCGAAATATTAGTAGATTTAATATTATTTTTTATTATCAATGCAACTCCTCCACCTATTCTATTTTCCCTGTTCAGTTTATAAACATTATAATTGGTAGGATGCTTTCCCAGGATGATTTGCAATCCCCCCATGTTTCAGATACTGAAATTATGTCAAGATTGCTGTTATATGCCCTGATTTTTAGTCCATCCAGTTTGTTATTGAGGCATCTGGCATTAAATGAGAAAAAGTTAAAGTGATTGCTAGTATGCAGGGAGGAATTATTATAGGTAACCTTAAGAGAGCTTGGAGGAGCCAGGTTCTCCCCCTTGTTTCTTAGTTTAAATGTTGGTTAATAAAATCAGTCAGGCTTTTAGCCAGTAGAGAATTGCCCCATCTGCTAAGGTGCAGTCCATCTTTACAGTATAGGTCATACCTTTCATCAAAAAGTTCCCAGTGAGTTGTACATGATTGACCTTGTTTCAGGCACCAGTGCTGTAACCAGTTGTTTATTACTTTTATTTTGTAATTCAGGTGTGCAGAAAGTCTGGGAATTGGAAGTATTTCAGAGAAACAGATATCACACCTAATATCAATCAGTTTATTGGAAAGAGCAACCAAATCCTGTTGGATTTTATGTATTGAATCACTATTTATGTTGTTAGCTCCAACGTGAACTATAACTAGGGGGTTATTGCCACAGTTGTGTAAAATGTTGGTGACCATATAAGTAATATCTGAAATTTTAGCTCCACTAAAACTAGAATAGGTCCTAGTGGCTTTATTTAGATCACAAATAGCTTTGTCCAGATATTTTATCATTGAATCCCCCAAAACCACCACTTGACACATAGCAGGGATAGTAGGCAAGGTGCTGACGAGGCTTATATTTGTAATGAGTGGCATGTTAGGGGAAGATGAATCTGAGGCAAGAGACTTGGCCAAAATGTAACCAATCTGAGCATTGCTGGAGTCAGTAACTAATTTGGGAATAAGTGGTTCAATAATTGAGAACAATTGGACAGGAGTGTTACAACACTGACTAGCTTTGTCCCCACAAAAAGATGCCAGAGGATCAAAACTATTGTATAGTGGCACCTCAAAATGTGTGGCTTTGCGCTCTTTTTTGGCTGTTCTGTTGCTTTGTATTGGGTACCAATTGTCATCTGAGTTTTCATTTCCTGATGCATCATCCTCTCTACCATGCTTTTTTATTGGTACAATTCTTCACCAAAGTTTGTGGTGTTATATTGGCAATATGTGTGTGGGTAGGATTCGAGCTGCAGCCTGATGCAACATGAGGCACAACCGATAAAACAGGTGTGTTTGATTGGTCACTTGCATCAGGAATTTGAGACTGAGAAGGGATGGAAAACAAGTCCCTGCATTCTAGTCTAGCAGCCATGTTGAGTTGACTGAGTTCTAACTACCTCAGTCTGTTGTTAAACAACTCAATTTCTTTACACATTTCCATGTTCTGAAGACATTTAGAACAAATGTAGGATTTGTTAGACTCCATAGCCGTAGATAGAGTATACATATAACATTCCATACACTTATGGCCCATTTCACCACTGAGAGTGGTAATTATGTTCTGCAAATTCTTGGCCATAGCTTTTGTGATATAGTACTAGAAGGTAGCTGAAGAATACAATAGCTATGGAAATAATAAGGCTTCAAAAGTATATATAGAATCAAGAAGTGAAACCATTCAGAATCTCCCCTACAACAAAAGAATGTTAGAATACCTCGTTTGTATTATGAGCAGTAATAGGCAACAAGTAGCCAGATAAATATGAAATTCAGAAGGGTTGGGTAATTTAAGCAAGTCCACTACTGCCTAATGTATAACTGATGAAGGGTGCTACGGGATGGCACACTTGTTCCTCACCTGACATGCTAGGCACGTGGAAAGAGGCATGTGAAGATGTGCGTTCGCCCTGCTTGCTCACCCTGTTCACAGCAGGATTGAGCTAAATAGCAGGCAGTAACCTGGAAGTGCTACAGAAGTTACTAGTCTGCAGCTCATAGGTCAATATTGCCAAAATTTAAAATTAGCACAGAAAATGAGTGAGGTTCTCTCATACGAGATCCTGACTCAAGTTAACACACTGTACTGGTGCCAAATTATTAAAAAACAAGAGTCCCCCTGGGCTGTAGTTCGCAATGACGTGTTTTCAAAACTACACCCACCTCTTTCTGGTAACCTGAAGGCAGGAAACAGGGCTCCAACAATAGTAAAAGCACACAGTCACACTAAAAAGTGCAAATAAGCACACAGCTACTTTACTACCAATGATGTCAGGCTGCACAAAATGCATTATCATATAAGAGTTTATATATATGTGCTACTGTAGGTGCACAAAAATGAACCCTTTGGGCCACCCCATTGTGGCTGGTATAGGCTCCTTGGTAGAGCCACTGTCCAAATATGTGGATTCCCACACTTGAGATTATGTGCATGCACTACCTTCATACATCCAGGATACCGCCCAGATGTTGGAAATAGTTGGTAACATGCAAATAGAGAAGAATTGGTTATTGGTGTCACTGGCCATTGAGTCCTTATATACTAACAACCCCCATGGGGGGGTATCTCTGGAATATTGGTTTGACAGAGACATGAGTCTAGATAGGGTGAAAAAATGCTTTTTTTTGGAATGTGCAGAGAATGTGCTAACTAAAAATGATCTTTTCTTCCAGGATAAATTCTTTCTTCAACTCAGGGGTACGGCAATGGGGAAAACTTTTGCCCCCAATTATGCCAACGTCTATCTAGGGCTATGGGAAAAAGAAACAGTCTATGAAGACCAGAACAACCCATTATACATTTGGATTGACATCTGGCATTGTTATATAGCCGACATATTTATGGTGTGGAGTGGCAGCAGAGAGGAGCTACAGGAATGTATTGGATTGCTAGAGAGTAGTAATTCTAATCTTAGATTTTCCATGCAGTGTGACCCCTGTTATGTCTCCTTCCTGGACAATATGACATATAAGAATGGAGAAGGCACTTTGCGAAAGGACCTATTCAGGAAGGACATGGACAGGAATTTGCTACTACTGGCCTCCAGCTGCCATCCATACCATATGATCCAGAATATCCCTAAGGCCCATATGTTAAAGGTAAGAAGGAACTGTAGTGATGATCATGGTTTCTTGATACATGGAACAGATATGTGTGACAGATTTTAAGAAAGGGGATATTCCAAGTCTGTTGTAGATAGGGCATTTAAAGTGGCACTTGATACTGATAGAACAACATTATTAACTTCAAAGGTGGCCAAAGTTAAAGAACCAAGACTAAACTTTGTAACACAGCTCTCTAGACATAGCAAGGCGATTGAGAACATCATTATAAATAATTGGAATGTTTTGGAAGGAGAACCATTACTAAATGATGTCATAAAATATAGGCCAAGGATGATCTACAAGAGAGGAGTAAACATTAGGGATAGGCTGGTACATAGTTACCAGCCTACCACTATACAGGATGGGAATGTGGAACTAACTACTGTTGGTCCTGTTAGACAAGCACTGCCACACAGAACATAACCCTGTGGCAATTGTAAATTCTACCCTTCCATCATCCAATGTAATACTTTTACCAGCTGCAACAGTAAGAAAAGCTATGAGAATAGGGACTTTATCAACTGTGTTTCTGAGTATGTGGTATATGGCTACATGTCAATGTGGATCTTTTAATGTGGGTAAAACAACTAGACCACTTAAAGCTAGGATAGGTGAACATCTTATATCTATAGCCCATGATGACACAAAGAGTGTCCTAGCAATACACTGTAAGAATACAAGGTTGAGAGACATCACACATACATTCAAATTCTGTGGATTAGAAAAAGTAAAATTGGGACCCAGTGGGGGCAATCTTGACAATAAATTATCTGAAAGAGAGTCTTTCTGGATATTTACACTGGGGCTTTAAGCCCGCCAGGTTTGAATGACAAGACTGACCTCCTGCTCTGTATTAGAAGTTGATGGGAATACAGCACATTAATTTCTTTCTAAGATTCTAGCCATGTAATATGATGCTCCAGCGACAGCCTTGCTAAGCACTGAATGTCTTTTATGTCTTTTTTTAAATTTATTCTATTGTTCACTTATTATATTTATTCTCTTTTCCAAGACTGGATGGAATTGCTATGGCAACCACAGTATAGAGTTAGGAAAACTCATTGGATTAGTGAGGATTTTTATTTAAAAAATGCCTCATGGAAAACTGTGGAAAAACCTGAGTAAAATGTGGAGAAAAAGAACCTCAAATGCGTAAATTCCATGGTTAGATCTGCAAAAAATGAACCATGGATTTTAATATATAGTAAAAATTAAAACTGCAGATTTTTTATCTCAGGTGTGGTATTTTTTTATCTCAGAAAAGGCGGGAGACAGGAAAAGTCTGCAGTTGCAGTAAAAAAGCTGAGAACCACAGAAATAACTCTCAAATATGGAAAATACCTGAGAGAACTGAAGGCAGCACAAAATAAAGACTTTTAAAGGTAAAATAACCTATTGAAGCATTGAGAAGAGAAAGCACTCTGGGGCAGAGTTGCTTAGTCAGTGGAGAAAAAGTTCTGAAGCTCTGTAGGCTGACTGCAGGCAGCACACCCCCTCTATCTCTCCTGATTGACTAATATGCCAACTGCATTTATATTGATTCCTCCTTTCCAGGGCAGCTGAACCCAGCTGGCATGCTGCACAAGTGAAGCACACTAAAGGATCCCTGGGGTGAGAAGACAGTTTTTTTATTTATGTGTTGAACTGTGTTTTGTGTAGGCAATTGATTGTAATGTACGAATATGTGTAGCTATTATGGCACTGCGAGGTCAATAGTGACTGGCGAGTTGGTGCTGCATGGAATCCTCATATGCCCAACATTCTAAAGCTTGGTCTGTGCCATTCCCCTGGTAGGGGTGCACTATACCCAGTTGCTGTGATTACCCATTGACAATGTTGGAGCTAACTGAAAAAGAAATTATGGTAAGTACAAAGTTAATTTCTTCTGTCTGGCACTGGCAGACCAGCAGCTTTTTGCTTGTGTTACTTAGTGGCACAGACTGCAGCCTGTGACAAGGCTAATGTACCTCTTACCTCTCAACCCCCTGAAAAAGAGTCAAGAAAACTTAATGTTATAGGTCAGAAATGTTACACTACTGCTTCACTGTTGCTTTGCCTTTCTTCTTACATGGTGTATGTAGCTCATTACCAGAAGGCTCTCTGGAATTCTATCTTGGTCATAGTGCCACAAGGTAGCAACACTATGGTTCAGGATATCACTAAGACAGTAAAGAGAGCCATAGAGGCTACCAAGTACCAGTTCTACGTGGCTGTGGACATTAATGACACAGCTTCAAGAGTCATGGCTCAAGTCATTTCCATCAGATGCGATGCCTGGCTGAGAACCACCAACCTCTCACAGGATACTCGGACTAAGGCTATGGATTTCCCCTGTGAGAACAATTCTCTCTTTGGGGATTAAACTGAAGCTTACATGAAAAAGGTGGAGGAATATAAAATCACCTACAAGGGCAATGCGGCTAAAGTAAAGCCATCTACTTCCCAAAAATCACAAGGCAGTGGAGGTAGAGGTAGGGATATCGCAGAGCCTTTTACCCTATGCCAATGCCCATGGACTTCTCTCAAATACAGAATTTTTCTGAGGAAGAGGGAGAAGATGCAAGAGAAGGTCCAGCTACTCTTCTCCTTCCACTATCCACTTGACTAGGTAGTGGTCACACATCCAAATAAAATCTTAAGCTATGGGGTTATACCTGATGGTGTGAGTGACCACTGCCCAGTCTATTGCAAATGGACATCCTAACAACAGCAAAAACCTCCATGTTACATAGAAACTAGAAATTAAAAAAATGTAAATTCATTGGTAACGGATGCTGCTTGTGATGAGGTGGACTGGGGCAGCCTTAATGGTATTCAGAATATTGATGTCATGTTGGAAACTTTTACCAGATTATTTAATCAAGTTGCTAATAAAGTATCCCCTTTAAAGAAAATGAGAATAAGAGCAAAAAAAAGTAAATGAGTGACACGTGATTTGTTAGAACTTATGAAAAACAGAGATAGAATGTGAAAATTATTAAAAAAAAACAGAGACCCTGTGACCCTATGAAATTATAAAGTTACAATGAAAGAAAACAGAGCCACTACTTGGTATGTGGTGCACAAAGTACCAGTTTCAAGCAAAAACATAAACTCTGGCATACACTGACTCTTAGACAGATGCATTTTTAAAAAAAAGCAAATAGTCTTTAATTTTAATTCAGCATACCCTCACGGCAAAAACCACGGAGCCAAAAAACACTCAATGTTTCACGTAGATACCCTTGCACTTTATCAAGAGACTAACGTGTTATACAACATTACATACTTACAGCATATGGTGCCACCGCCAGGTGTTACTAATTTAAATAATATAATAGCTTCCATTCACTAATTTATATGACACACTACTCAGTTAAATAATAATCTTAACGTAATACAGTACTATTATATTTACATAGGTCTTATATAGCAATATTACCCAAATTCTGTACACTACTAACTGATTACCATCTTTGCCACCAGGTTGTCATAAATGTCATAGGTGCAAATATAGTAAGCATATACAGATTGGGAAAAGTTTTAAAAATCCAGTAGATGGAAGTGAGATTGGTATTTGTGAATTTATTAATTGTGATTCTTGTTCAGTTATTTATTTAGCATATTGTCAGTGTGGGGCATACTATGTGGGGCAGACTAAGAGAAAACTAAAAGAAAGAGTGAGTGAGCACATTAGGCTGGTTGCCAATAGGAATTTGGAATACACTGCTGCCCAACATTCTCACTGTGGCTCTGAACCCACACTCTATAATTGGATGTTTATGGGGATTGATAAAGCTAAATTGGGACCTCAAGAGGGAAATTTAAATAATATTTTGACACGAAACGAAAACTATTGGATTTTTAAATTACAGGCACTTTATGCACCAGAGGAGAAAATGATAAGATAGAGTTGCAGCGCCATTTGTAAAATAAAATAAAATAAAGTCTAGTGGCAATGTAGGTTAATAACCAACCATAATACTTATTTGAGTTATGAATTAGCCTTTATTTGATTTTTGGCAATGTAATTAAATGTAACATGTGCATTGTTTATGCTTCAATAGGAAGTTTGCATCCAGTGTTGGAAAGAAAGGAATTAAACCTTTTTTCCTCCCCCCACCACCTTTTTTATTATGTACAGAATTTTGGTAATATAGCTATATAAGACCTATGTAAATATAATAGTACTGTATTAAGTTAAGATTGTTATTTAATTGAGTAGTGTGTCATAGAAATTAATGAATGGAAGTTATTATATTATTTAAATTAGTAACACCTGACAGTGGCACTATATAAGTATGTAATGTTGTGCAGCACTTTATTCTCTTGATAAAGCGCAGGTGTGTCTGCATGAAATGTTGAGTGTTTTTTGGCTCCGTGGTTTTTGCTGTGAGGGTATGCTGAATTGAAATTAAAGACTATGACCCAGATATTCAAACTGCACCCAAAAAGTGTGCAATAGCAGGAAGTAAGAAAGTCCATTGGCAATTTATAAGCAGAGGCGATATTCAAAAATTGAGCCGCCAAACTGTGCCTACAGCCAACGACTGAATATCGCACCACCTGCGCCATAGCGCAACTAGGGAGGGGAAGCTGAGCAGATCAGATGCGCCATAGTGCAACAAGGGATGTTCAGCTGAGCAGTCCAGAGGCACCATAGCACAACCAGAGATTCCCCCCAGCAGCAGGGTGGCAATGCAACTGCACAAACAGGGAGGTAGGGGCCCACCACCCATGCCACAGATAGGTACAGGAACACACAGCACAACAGACATCGTCCCCCCACACCCCATGCACTGCACAACTGGGGGAGGGCTGGAATAGCCACTGGCCCATGTAGACAAGCAACCAACCCACAGCTGGGCCAATGTGCCCCATCACACCCCCCGGCAAGCTGTGACTGGCACACAAGGAGGGCTGACCACCCCATGCCACACCATCCCCCCAATGCAGAGCACACCCTGCACCATGACCCCCAGACACCCTGCCCAGGAGCAGCATCCACCACTGCAGGAAACCCCATGCATGCCACCACCCCACTGTGACAATGCAACCCTGTGCACCATAGAACTATGCAAGGGAGACCCACCACGAGCACCCATCAGTGGGTGGCAGCACACAGCGGTGCAACAATGCCATACACAGTGCCACCATGCACAGCCCTCCTGAGGTACTGTTGAGAGACCAACCATGCATTAGCACATGAGGCACCCCACACGGGACAGGACATGCCCAGGACCCCACCACCAGTGGTACAGCACCCTGCACACTCTCCCAATGACACACCCCGACCCAGCACTGGCCACAACAGCCAGCGCAGACACCCACAGTGGTGCATGGAAGCATGCGCCACACCGGATGCCACACAGTGCATTGACAGACACCCACCCATACTCAAGGGCACAACAACACAGGGATGCGGTGGCGGGCCAAACAAGCCCCCAGCATGGGCCCATGTAAACTGTGTACACACAACCTGCAGTCCTCCATGGCACAGGAGTGCCAGCCACCCTGTGCAGGCACTGTGGACCTGTACACCACCATCATTTGCCTGGAACACAAGTCACAGATAGTGGTGCACATCCCCTGCAACACACATGAGCCACAGCATGGAGGTGGGTCAACAACTATGGAGGCCACAGTGTCACCCAAGGCAGACATGCACCACACCAGTGACAGGAGGCAACCCAGCATTGTGACGGGTACAGTATCTGCCCTGCATGAACAGCCACCACTGACATGCCAGCAGACCATGCAGGTCACATACATGCATGGGTGTCAGCTGCACAGGCCATGGACGGGTTGACAGGGGCACCATGGACACAGAACATGCACCACGGACCACTGCACGCAGTCATTCAGTGCACAGGGCACAACACACACACCACAGATACTGACTGATAGCTACCCCCACACCATAGTCACCTCCCCACGGACACACACACATACCCATGACTGCACCACCCCGACGCCATGCACACCACTGCAGCTGAGCACCTATAGCCCACTGCAAATCAGAGACCACCACAGTATTCATATCAAAAGATCTGTATTCAAACAAAATATCAAAGTGAACTATATACAATAATATATACAAAGTTGGGGAGGGCACAAACAAGGTGGGGGTGGGCAAGGGGCAGGGGTGAACAAATGGGACAGAAAAGGAGGGTGTGAGGGTGGGTCTGGGGGGGTAGGGGATATCAGAGGCAGAGGGATTGTTAATGGGAGCCCCACTCCCTGCTCTGGCTGCTCCTCCACCGGTGCCTCCTGCGGACCCCAATCTGGTCAATCCATTGAAGGATTTCTAAGGATGCCTGTGCCACAGTATCTCCCTCAACACCTCCCTGATCTCCATCAGCTGGTGGACACCTAGGACAAGGGAGCCCAGTCAATAGGTGTGAATGCACAGCCCCATACAGCCCACCCACTGTGCATGGCATACGGCCATGGGACATGCCTCGGTGATGGTGTGTGACCACCCACAGTGATCACGTCCACATGACCTGCCCACCCAGGTGCATACAGCCATGCGGAATGCTGCACACACCCACTGGCCAAGTCACGCACAGCACCACCGTGGCCATTTAGTGACATGGCTATGTGGTGCAAAGGCAGTGGCACAGCCATGTACCCAGTGCATGCATGGACCACCATCGATGCACTCCCAGACATGCATTGCCACTGGATAGTGCTGACTGTAACAAGTTGCGTGCATGGCAGTGGTGTTAATGGATGGTGGCCATGCCCCGCTGCCCACCCTGTTACACAGCATGCACTAGTAATCATGGAGGTATGGCATTCACCATCATCGGGCCGGTCCCTCAGGCGCTGTGGACCATTGCCCCGCCTTGCGTCCCTGTCCTCTTGGCGGTTCCGCATTTCATGTGCTAGGCGCCACTCCTCCGGCCCTGTGGTGCAAACATGGAGAGAGGAACATCAGTACAATCCTGTAGCAAAGAACCCCTGCCTCCAGGTGTGTGCCCTCCCATCCAGCCAGACCCACCCACCCCACACCCTAACACCACCACAGCCAACACTGGATGGTCCCTCCCCCATGTGCTGGACACATACAACCGTGATACCCATATGGAAGATAAAAGTGTGTTGACGTAACACCTACCTGGCCGTGGCACTGTGCCCCTCCTAGCACGTGCCCACAGGCAGGCAGGCAGGTCTGACTCCCTCTGCTGCAGGTCACCATACCTGTGGTGGCACTGCTCTGCTGTCTGCCCCCTTCCTGTGGCCTCCTCTAGTGCAGTGGCCACCTCCTCCCACACCTGACTCCTGGACCTGTCCAGGGGTGCCTCCCCAAACAGTGGTCCATGGTGTGGCTTCACTATGGCCACTAGGTTGGCCAGTTCTACCTGGCTCCACTGTGCAGCCCTCCTCCACGCCATTCTCCTAACTCAGTCTGCAAAAATGGCGCTCTGCAGCGTGGCTCCCCACTTGCAGATGCTGCGTGGTACAGCGCTGCCATTCCCTATTGCGCTGTCACTGAACAGCGTGATAGTGGTGCACCCATGCCTGATGCATGGCACCTAGGGGGCAAAGGCCAGGCATAGGGTCAAGGGGCTCTGGCGCATGGACAGGCACAGCGCCATTGGAACCCAATACGTAGCGCATTGATGCCTTCCAGCACTCTCCAGTAGCGCCTACCGTATGTTGTTCAGTGCTTATGATGGCCCAGTGCCACAGCGCCATGTTGGTGAACATTGCTGTAGTGCCACTGGCACAATGGTGGCCATGACCTGCATTGCTTCCCATGCACAGCACGTCAACAGCGCGGCAGATGCCTTCGTCAGCAACCCGGGCATGCGCAGTGAGGTGTGTACTGTGCATGTCACAGAACTGCGCCCTTGGCTCAGCAGGGTCAACACACTATGCCAGCACAACAGCGCTATATTCATCGTCATATGCAAAACAGCTAATCAGCCATTCAATGGCGCAGCACTGCAATTCTGCATCCACTTAAAGTTGCACCTCGCTCATTTGCATGGGTTGGCGCTATAAAGGTGTGACATCGGGCTGCACTGGCCATAGTCGGTTACTGCAGTCTATTGGTGAGTTGCATGCTGTTTGGGAGTGTGGACTGTGGATTTAGGGACGTGCATGGGACTGCACAGTCACAGGTAACAACTGCCATTCTTACAGGCTAAACAATGACCGAGTGAGTTGTGGGAGAGGAGGAACACAGTGGTGGGAGGAGGAGGAGGCCTAATTTTACCAAGGCCGACACCGATGCCCTGTTTGAGGCCTACCTGGATCAAGAGCCGCTTCTCAGCGGACAGCAGGGAACACCTCAAGCCCGTGCTGCTGCATGGGAGGAGGTGGCACGTGCAGTGAACCTGCATGGCAGCCACCAGCACTCCATGCAGGAGTGCAAGAAGAAGATGGGCACAGACAGGAGGAGGAGGAGGATAAAGGAGAAGGTGGCTGCCATCAGGGCAGCACGAGCTGCGACAGGCAGGGGACAGCCGGAGGTGGTACACCTGACCCCACAGGAGGAGAGGGTTGCTGGAAGCATGTAGCATTGTGCCATTGAGGGTGTTCCAGGTGGTGGCTTCCAGACGGGTGGTAGCCCATCACTGCATGGTAGGTCATGGTCTGTCTATGGGGGGGCAGGGTAGGTCACATGCAGTAACGTGACTTTGTTTTCCCTTACAGATCCTGAGTGTCTGCATGGGTCAGCGGTGGTGGGCCTGTCCACTGAGGACAGTCAGCTGGAGATGGAGGAGGCCCATCCACCCACAGGTATACGTGGCTCAGTGCGACAGTGGGCCCACCTGGCTGTCCACACTGATGTTGTTGGAACAGGTGCAGAGGAGCCTTCGCCATGTCCCAGCGTGCCAGCATCCATGGATGCCAGCATGCTGTGACTTGGGCTGGTGCCGGGTCCATCACCGATGATGATGTCACTAACGGCATGGGCAGTGAGACGTGTGTGCCATGGGATGGCCACACAGCAGGTAACATCACGGCCATGGCTGTGGGTGGTGCCGCCGTGGAGGCCTGCGTGTCAGCACAGTCCCAGCCTGTGCCTGTCAGCACCAGTGGGGCAGCACTGGTGTGTGTTCAGGACAGTGGGACTGTTGCGGCCACTGCAGCAGCACCACTGAGCCCTGGGGAGTGGCAGCCGGAGGGGCAGCATCAGCAGTTGACCAATGGGCTTGGGGGTACAAGGTCAAGGAGCAGTGTCTGTGCACCACCTGTGGACATGCCCAGTCCTGGTTCTGGTGTGCAGCACCCACCCTCAAGGGGTGCTGAGCATCAGGGCCGTGCACACCCTGAGGGACAGGATGCCGAGAAGGCAGATGAACTCTTGGACGAGCACACCCGCCTACTGCAAGCATCAGTTCAGCAGCAGATGCAGCTTGCAATGTCAGTGGATGCACTGCGTGCGGCTCTGGAGTGGGCAGAGGAGCGTCGCAGCAGAGACACCGCTCTGATCCTGGCAGAGATGGACCGGTTGCGGGAGGATGTGACCGCTGCCATTGACAGGCAGACACAGGCATTCACTGCTGTCATGGCCATAATGGGCACACAGTCATGTGCCCATGTGTCGCAGACACCATGCAGTGCACTGTCCACCCTCTGTTCCCAGCATTGTGCGACACCCTCCCTGTTGACACCGGGTGCAGCTATGGGCATCCCAAGCACGCCTGGTGCAGGCATGTTTGGTGTGCTGCAGACCTCTGTGCGAGCACGGTCATCTTCACGCAGTGGAACCCTTGGGGGACCATCAGTGCCACCCCATGAGGCCAGTGGTCGGCCTGTTAGTGCTGGTGGGTCCCGGTGGGGCCGCCCACACATCCATGGTGGCCGGGGCACTGTGTCGCGTGACTGACCTGTCTCCCAACACGGCTACTGTCTGGTGCTGCCCTGTGTGCATTGTGTCTTTCAGTGGGCATTGCTTGGGTGGGTACCTGGCCCTGCACGCGGACACACAGTCCAACTGCACACCCTCCCAGCTGCTGTCCGCAGTTGCGTGTGCATGATGATGCCTGCATTGTGCTGTACACCAATGTGCAATAGTGCTCAGCATCTGACACACGCACATGGACAGGCAGTGGGCGTGGTGGTCTGTGGACATGTGTGTGGCTAGGAGTGGTGTTCTGGGTTGGTGTGCCTCCCTACCCTTGTGCATGCTTGGTGCGTTGTGTGTGTATGCACGTGTGTGAGTGTCCATCCACGTGGCATGTTAGACCTCACCCATCCCTGGTTGTGTGTGTGGCTCCATGCCCTGCCACTTCCCTTGATGGCATGCACCCCTGGTGTGTGTCCATGCGTGTTTGTGGGTTGTGCCTTAGCCACTGTTGGCTGCACATGGCCCCATGACTTACCTGGGTTGGCTGAAGTGCTCCTCTGTGATGGTGTCCCGGTGCAGCTGTGCCAGCCGGAGCAGTCGGGGGCCGTCGCCCAAGGGGCTGCCCATCACCATCGTCACCGGCAACCTCATCGTCCCCATCGCTGTCCCCCTCTTGGACCTGTATGGCTATCCCACATTCATTGGCCATGTTGTGCAGGATGCAACAGGCCAGGAATAGCCCACAGGCCTTTGAGGGGCTGTACTGTAGGGCACCGCCGGAGGTGTCCAGGCAATGGAAACATGCCTTCAGCATCCCGAACACCCGCTCGATGACATTACATGTGGTGGCATGTGCCTCATTGTAGCGTTGCTGTTCCAATGGGGTCACCGGCTGCCGGTAGGGTGTGAGCAGCCAGGGACAGAGTGGGTATCCACTGTCACCTGTGTGTAGGGGGGTGGAGGTTAGTTTGGTGATCAGCATCACCCTGCCCCGGGCCATGTAGGCCACTACCCATGTCACCTCTGACCATGCCCTCCCAGGCCCTATGATTGTCCATGTGGTTTGCCTACTCACCCACTAGGTGGCCAGTGGGGATATTCCCACTCTCGAATCTGTGACACAGTGCTGACTGGTGCCAGATGAAGGCATCATGTGCTCCTCCAGGGTGCATGGCACAGACATTGATTATGCGCCCCTTGGCATCGCACACCACCTGTCAGTTGATGCTGGCATAGCCCTTGCGATTGATGTATGCGGCCCCCTCGGGGGCCAGGTGGTGTGCGGATGGCCACATGGGTGCAGTCTATTGCCCCTAGCATGCCAGGCATACGTGCTACCCTGTGGAACTCCGGTATGTTTGCTGTGCACTCCTCCGGTGTGCTGGGGAAATGGATGTACTCCGCAGCATGTGGCAGCAGTGTGCTGAGGAACTGGGTGAGGTGTCATGACGTGGCCAACTGGGTTATGCCTGTGGTGTCCCCAGCTGGTCTCTGGAAGGTACCCGTGGTGAGCAAGCACATGCAAGCTGTCACTTTCGTCTCCACTGACAGGGCATGGCTCCATCATGTGGGTGCCTGCATCACATCATTGCACAGCTCACAGAGCCGCCTCAGAATTGCCCGATTCAGGTGGTACTGGCCCACAATCTCGATATCACTGTACAGCTTGAAGCTGGTGTGGGCTCGGTTCTGCCTGTTGGGGGCATACCGCTGACGGGCCCTTCCACGGCCACGTCCCCCTGCTGCCCACCTTCTCACCCCCCTCATACTGGCCTCCATCTGGAAGGTGGCACTGGCCATGTCCCTGGCTTGAGTTCACCCCCCCGGCAGCTGTTACTGTATTCCCCCCTGCTGTCCTGACTGCTACTTCCCCTGCTCCAGAAACACCTGCCTGTGCTTGCCTCACTGCTGGGTGGTGTACTTCCTCCTTCTGCACTGTCTCCCCACACCTTCCCCTGTGGCTGTTGCTTCCAGGTGCCCTTTTCTGCCTGGCCCCGTGTGTCCCTGCTGCCCAGTTTTCCCTGCTATCTTTGGCTGTCATGTGGCTTCCCTGTAGCGTTCTTGTGCCTCTCCCTTGCCCCCTTTTATTTTGGCTCATTTCCGCTATGGTGCAACTTCCACTTGCTCCCCTATTACGCGTGACGCAAGTTGTTGAATATCACACTGCGCTATCTATGCATGGTTCCTCCCCCTTCAGTTGCACATGCATTCATTATCATTGCACTGTTGCTCAGCGTGATTTGGGGGGCGCAACTGCCTCCTGCTGAATATCGCAGAATGGCGCATTTTCGGACTTGCGCAGGCACAACCCTATTACGCATGGCTCAACTCTTTTGAATAGCTGGGCCTATCTGCTTTTTTAAAAAATGCATCTGTCTAAGTGTCAGTGTGTGCCAGAGTTTATGTTTTTGCCTGAAATTATAAAGTTCTTAGAAATAAATATAAGGCCCACATCAGGAAAGCTAAAACAGTTTTTCTTAGGAATGAACAGTTAAATTCACTAGGTAATCCCAAGAAAACTTGGCAAATGTTTACTAATTTGTTGGGCAGGGAGACACAAGAAGAGACAATCACCCTATTAGAGGGAGATCAATTGGTTACTGACCCAACACAAGTAGCAGGGATTTTTAATAATTATTGTGGAGACTTGGAAAACTTTAGAGTGAATAGTAATGTTCAAGCCAATAAAATGTCTTCAAATAAGGAAAGTCTGTACAATTGTCCTCAATTTCATTTCCAGATTGTTTCTCCCGAATTAGTGAGAGATGATGTATTAAAATGTAATCCCAAACCTTATACTGGTCAGGATGAAATCCATTACAGGCTTGCAAAAATTGGAATTACTAAATTTTCAATCCCCTTGGCCACCTTATATAACCATTCATTATGTTTTGGTGTTTTCCCACAATCTTGGAAGCTGACCACCGTAAAGTCTATATTTAAATCAGGCAGTAGAACAACCGTTTCTAACTATAGACCCATATCTCTTCTGGCCCCACTATCCAAGATATTGAAAATAATTATTTTTGATTAAATCACTTGTTACTTAGAAAAGTATAATTTATTGTCAAGCTCTCAGCATGGATTTAGAGCAAACAACAATACTGAAATGGTCTTGTTGGGGTTCACAAGCTGCGTTCAGAGTGCTCCAGACAAGGGGCACTCTGTTGCAGCAGTGTTTGTGCACCTCACCAAGGTCTTCGATTTAGTGGATCATTTATTGTTACTGGACTCTCTACATGATGTTCACTTTTCTACAGAGGTTATTTCCTGGTTAGAGGTTTATTTTATTAACAGGGAGCATAAAACAATAATTGGTCAGAATGTCTTTAATTCTCACAAGAGCAACTGTAGTGTACCACAGAGCTCAATTATAGGACTTCTTTTGTGTTTGTTAAGGCTGCACCATTTTCTTGTGTTAATTCAGATATGATTTTATATGCAGATGATGCAGTGATTTTTGATGTAGAAAATAAACCTGATTCTGCTTTAATGCAGGTCCAACAAGATTTTGACTCATTTCAGAGATGGTTATTGTTTTGAAAATTGGTACTTAATACAAAAAACCCCACAAAATATAAGTAATGACCTTTACTGGACCCAGAACGGATAAGGATTTTAAGACCTCTATTGTACGAACATATGAACATATGAATGTGCCAGCAGAAACAGACCTCCTGGTCTATCAATGTCTGCTCAAGTGTGCAGCTAGCTCCCCTAAGTTGCAGCTGCCCCACCCTCCTCCCCTTTTATCTGCCCTCAGCTGATCTTAGCCTCCTCCATCTGTACTTTCCCCTGTTCTCTGCCCCATGCCCTTTTAAAGCTACCCACAGTTTTGCATGCTATCACCCTCTCTGATAGGGTATTCCACTTCAACACCACTCTCTCTGTGAGGTAATGCCTCTTCATCTCCCTCTTATATCTTCTCCCTTCTAATCTTAGCCCATGCCTTCTAGTGTTCCTTTCCTTCCTCAGTTTAAAACCCCTGTTGGCTCCATCCTTGTTGATTCCCCTCACATACTAGAAAGTTGTGATCATGGCTCCCCATCCCTCCTCTCCTCCAGGGTGTACATATTCAGCTCCCTCAGCCTGTTCTCGTAGTCTCTGCCCTCAATTCCCTGTATCATCCTTATTGTCCTCAACTGCACTCCCTCCAGTAGCTTGATATCCTGCCTCAGGTATGGCCTCCAGAATTTCACACAGTACTCCAAGTGCGGCCTGACCAGTGACCTGTAGAGGGGCAAGATTACCTCCCTCTGCCTGGATGAGAACACCCTCACTTTACACCCCAGCATCTTGTTTGCCTTCACTGTCACTTTCCTACATTGGACAGAATTGTTCATTCTCCCTGTTACCATCACTCCTAGGCCCCCAGCTTCACCCCCCCAACCAGTATTCTCTCCTTGGGTTCTTTGCCCCAAAGTGCATAACCTTACACTCCTTTGCATTGAACCCCAGCTGCCACCTCTCTGACCACTCCTCCAGTTTGGTAAGGTTCCCCCTGCAGTTGCTTCCATCCTTCCTCCTTCACCACTACTGCATCCATTTTGGTATTGTCTGCAAACAGACTCACTCTGCTCACCACTCCATGTGCGATGTCAGAGATGAAGAACCCAAAAAGCACCGGGCCCATCACCAAGCCCTGCTGCACCCTGCTCATCACTGGTCTAGGTGTTGAGAATTCCCCCCCACCAACACCACCACCCATTGTAGCCTCCCACACAGCCAGTTTGTAATCCAGTTTGCCATCTTCGCCCTGACTCACATCAGTTAGCTTCCCCCCAAGCTACTCATGAGGTACTGAATCGAAGGCCTTGCTGAAATCCAATTGTCAACTTAAGCGGGGATAAAATTGAGTTTGTTTAGAATTTTAACTACTGTATTTAGGAGTAACATTTGATTCCTATCTTTCCTTTGAAACTCATGTATTAAATACTATAAAAAAATCCATCATAGAATAGGGATGTTGTTCAGAGTAAGGTCTTACCTAATTCCAGAATCACATAAATTGTTGGTACACAGTTTTTTATTTAGTGCCTTAGATTTTGGCTTAATTGTTTGCTCAGGGTCTAGTAAAAAAATTTTAAATAAACTCAGAGTTACCTATAACAGTATTCTCTATTTCATAACTGGATTTCCCACAAATACCCATCACTGCGACTTGTTAAAGGAAGCTGTCTCTGACTAGAGAATAGGATTAACATCAAAATGGGCATCTTTCTATTTAAGGGTGCACAGGGTCTCCTACCTCTCAACGTTCAGTCACTATTTAGCAGGATGTCAAATTTCTTAGGAATCAGATTTCAGACTATATTTGTGTAAAGGATACCTCTTTATAAGAGGGTTGTAGGTCAGAAATCCCTCATTTTTAGAGCCACAACTTTTTTTTAATATTATTCCTGATGCTGTTACCCGCTGTAGAACAGTTCAGTCTTTTAAATTCAAGATGGTGAAATGGCCTGAATCCTCTGTTAAAAGTACTTGTTACTAATACTGTACAACATATTTTTATACCTGTTTTTGATATTATTGTATTTTGTAATTTTGTAATGTACAGTTTGTCCATTTTTTATACTGAATGTATCAACACTTGTCGCTTGTGAAAATGAGCAATTTCTGCTCATCTTGTTAACAAGTATAAAAATTAAAAAATAAATGAAATATCCAAATGGAACAGCAGTCCTCCTGACTGCTCCCAGGTCACCTCCCCTCCCCTAGTAGAGGGCAGGCTATCTCACTACCTCAACCAGTGACAACTCATTACCACAAATGAGTGGGTGTTGAGGTAGTGGGCCAGGGCCTCTCTCTTCAGTTCAAAAAATGTCCCTCTCTTCAAGGCCCCACGCTTCCAAAACCCCTAACCCCAACAGAAAGGCTATTGATGGAGTTGGCAGTGAAAGGCCTACTTAAGTTTAAGCTATGCAAAGAGTTCTCTTCCCCTAGTGGGGGAAAGGCCTGTGTTCCAGCTGTTTCCTCACCATAAAGAAGAATGGGGACTGGTGACCTGTTCTCAACCTAAAGTACTGGAACAGGCATCTGCTAAAGCCAAAATTCAAAATGATCACCTTGAACCAGGTGATACATTCTCTGCAGCAGCAAGACTGGCTAGTCTTCCTGGACCTCAAAGATCCCTAAAAGACCATCCCACAGAACGTTTCTCAGATTCAGACTGCAGTCGGGCTATTACTAGCTTGCTGCCCTACCATTCAGACTTTCTTCAGCTTCCAGAGTCTTCACAAAATGCCTAGCAGTTGTTGCAGCTCACTTGAAAAGTGTCTATCTTCCCATATTTGGACAACTGGCTAATAGTTGGCAAGTCACCACAAGAAGTTTCAGAAGCCCTAAGTCTGAAAAAGAAAACTTTGGAGTCTCTGGGTTTTTTCATCAACGAAGAGAAGTCCCACTTCGAACCAGTTCAAGTACTGGACTTTATTGGAGCAGAATTCAACACCCTACAAGGGAAGGCCTTCCTCCCTCTGGACAGGGTGCAAGTATTTCTGGACTTGGTGAACTCATTTGTAACAGGTCAGCCAAGGCCAGCCAGACATTTCCTCAGACTCCTGGGCCATGTGGCATCCATGACAGCAGTGGTTACAGGCGCCAAATTTCAAATGAGGGACATCCAATATCACCTCAGGAGTTACTGGTCCGAGAAAAAAGGAATATTTTTCAAAACTAGTTCCAGTTACTGGACCACTTCTTCAGGCCCTGATCTGGTGAAAAGACAGAGAAAACCTCAGGGAGAGTGTTGCTTTCCAGCTCAGCCAACCTTCCAGGGTGCTGAGCTCTGACCTAAGCGCAGTCCTTCCTGTCCACTTTTTTGACCCTATCCCTATCTCAACCCCCACCCTGAATCACCCCCCATTTGTCCTCAGCACCATATCTCCCCATGAAGCCAAACCACTTGTAGTAAAAGCCCTCTCCAGGCACAACCCCAGCTGTGACCCCATTGACTCCAGGATTCTCCGTCTAACTCTAGATGTCATGCTAGCCCCTCTCACTGACCTGTTAAACTGGTCTCTGTGCCTCAGTCAATTCCCAAGTGCCTGGAAATCAGCTGAAATTACCCCAATTCATAAGAATGGAGATCACACATTACCAAACAACTACAGACCGATCTCCATCCTCCCCCCACTCCCTAAAGCAGTGGAAAAAATAGTGTCCACCCAACTCATGGAATATCTAACCAAATACAGCATACTATGTCCAGAACAGCATGGCCTCTGCCCTGGACACAGCACCACCACAAACCTCCTAGAGTTCTCACAGCAGATACACTCTGCACTTGACTCTGGGGACGTTGCTGAGGCAGTGATCATTGACCTATCTAAGGCCTTTGACACTGTGTGTCACCCCCTATTGTTTGACTCCCTCCATCAGCTAGGCTTCTCATCTGGCCCCCCTTGCCTGGTTCTCCAGTTACCTCCTTACCAGATCCCAATGAGTTAAGATAAACGGTACCCTATCAGCTGCCCTACCTGTTCGCTCAAGTGTCCCCCAGGGTTCCATCCTGGGCCCCACATTGTTCAGTTTCTTTCTCAACACCCTTCCTAGCTCCTGCTTGGGCAGTATGCTCCTATATGCCAATGATGTGGTTCTCGTTACCTCCTACCCCGACCCCAACACCCTCTAGAACTCTCTGCAACTCACCTTCAGCCAAGCTGAAAAATGGTTCCTTGACCACCGTCTAGTTCTGAATCTCAAGAAGACACAATCTATGCTTTTTGCCCACCACCAGAGTAACTCCAGAAATGCCCCCCTTCTTATCCTCCCCAGCACCCTACACCGCCTTGAACAGGTGTCTGCATACAAATTTCTGGGCATCACCTTCTACTCAGCTGTCTCTTTCCACTCTCATCTTAATTCCCTGTCCACTGCCGTAAACACCCGGATTGGACTCCTCTACCGCCACAAAGACTGCCTCCCTCAGAATGCCCTCTGGCTGGCTATCACCTCCTCTGTCCTGTCACTGGTTGACTACGGGCTCCCTATCTATGCAGCTGCTGACCCCAACGCCCTCATCAAAGTCCAGACCTCAATCAACAAGACTTGCAGGCTCATGACCGATGCCCCCAGCAGAATGCACACATGCCAGCTCTACTGCTTCTCGAACTTACTCACCTTTGATGAGCGCCTGTGCTACCACACCTGTATACTTGAAAAAAAATCACTACTTGGGCTCTCCCCCCCGGGGGATAGCTGCATCCCTAAAATTGGCCTCCCACTCAGTCGCCACCTGAAGTGCAACCAAAGCCACCTTCCAGGTCCCAAGAGCCAGAACCTCTCTCACCCAAAGATCATTCCACCACAGAGCCCCCTCTTGGTACAACTCCCTCCCCACTCATATCACAAACATCCCCAAAATCGGCCCCTTCAAAATCATCCTCCGAAACTACCTCACTGACACTCAGAGCTGTAAATGCCCTGACTAGCCCATACCTAGAGCTCTACCTGGCCCAATTTACAGACAACATCCTTCTGGACTGCCTTCTCCCCCAGCAACCACCCCTTCCCCACCAGGTATCACTCCCTAGAACCCCTAGCAGTACCTTATTATTTATATACTAGACTAATTGTAGCCATTGTACACCTTTGTATTACTGGAATTGCTTTGTGTGTTCTTTTATTGTATCTCACTTGTGATGTTCTCCATTGTTGTACTCCACCACCAATTGTTGTCTACCCTTCCTGCGACAAGGTGCCTTTGTAAATGAGTCTTTGACTCAAAGGTTGTAAATCTGAATGATAAAATAAATAAAAAAGAAATAAATCACAACAGATGTCTCCCTCATAGGCTGGGGAGCTCACCTACAGGATCAGTCCATAAGCGGCACATGGACTCTCAAAGAGCCCACTTACCACATCAATCTTCTCAAACTCAGAGCTGTATACCTAGCCATCAAATCCTTTGCAACTCAGTTAAAAGGCCACTCTGTTCACGTCAGAACAGGCAACACAACTGCCATATTCTACATCAACAAGCAGGGTGCCATAAGGTCTACCAAACTCTGCACAGAAGCAATGAGAATTTGGTCTTTGGCCTACTCCCTGGACATGAACCTCTCAGCCATTCACCTCCCAGGCAAGGACAATACCTTGGCAGATGCTCTGTCGCATCAGTCAGGGTCACCATGAATGGACCTTGAACAGGCTAGTTCTAGTGACAATCTTCAGGAGGTGGGGCATACCAGAGCTGGATCTCTTTGCATCCAACCTCAACCACTAGCTTCCGCACTACTGTTGCAGGCCACCTGCTTTTGGGACCCTCGCAGTGGATGCTTTAACCTTAGATTGGACAGGGAGGTTTCTGTGTACCTTCCCTACCTTCCCTCTGATATACAGAGTTCTTCTCAAACTCAGGAATAAGCCAGCCACCATGATTCTGGTGACTACAGACTGGGCAAGACTACCATGGTACTCACTGCTCCTGGTTCTGTCATCAAGAAGCCCATTCGCCTGCCAGGGACCCATAGTCTCCAAACTCTTCCCCAGACAGGAGTAGCATACCCTAGTCTACAGACTCTTCACTTCAAGGCATGGTACATGAGAATCTAGAGTTTCCTGATTCCTAGTTCTTGGAACAAGTCATAACAATCCCTCAAATGGCTAAAAAGCCTAGCACTAAGAAGGCTTATGCTTCTAAGTGGAAGAAGTTTTCTCTGTGGTGCAAGGATAGGGAGATAAACCCTCTTAGGGCTAACACCCCTACCCTTCTGGACTATTTGGTTCATCTGCAGTCAGCAGACCTTAAGACCTCCTCCCTTAAAGTTCACCTAGCAGCCATCTCGGCTTTGCTTTCTGCTGGCAAAGACAAGTCTGTCATCTCTCAGCCTATATTCAAAAAGTTTTTCTAAGGCTTTCTACACCTTTAGCCTCCACAAAGAAAGCCTGCCTCTCTTTGGGATCTGAGCCTCTGTATAGTCAAGCTCATGGAGCCACCCTTTGAGCCTATGGCTACTGCTGTTTGAAGCATGTTACTTGGAAGCTGTCTTTTTGATTGCCATAACCTCTGCCAACAGGATTTCAGAGCCGCAGGTCTTATGTACTGAACCTAATTACATCATTGCCCACAGGGACAAAGTAGTCCTTAGGACAAATAGGAAGTTTCTACCAAAGGTGGTCTCTGAGTTTCACCTTAATTAATCCATTACACTTCCTGTCTTTTTCACAGAAAAATCCACAATAGATGAATGCAAACTGCATAGCTTGGATGTGAAAAGGGCTCTGGCCTGCTACTTAGAGCACATTAGGCAGTTCAGAGACTTTCATACTCAGCTTTTCCTGATCTATGGTGAGGTAGGAAGAGGAAGGCCAGCTACCAAGAGGACTATATCCCGCTGGATTGTCTCTTTTATTTAGTTCTGCTATAGCAAGGCTAGTAAGCAGTCCCCCAGTGCCTCAGGGCTCATTCCAATAGGTGCACTGCTGCCTCAGTGGCATCTGCAAGGGATATCCCCTTGCTTGACATCTGCAAATCAGCCACATGGAAGACTGTACACACTTTCACAAAGCATTACTGCCTTGATGTACAGTCCAGATCAGATGTCAAATCTGGCACAGTGGTGCAGCAAAGCCTTTTTCCAAAATAGGTTCCGTACCCACCTCCCAACTGCACTGCTTTATAATCTGCATAAGTGAAGCATACTAAAGGACCCCTGGGGTAAGAAGAAAAAATTACTCACCATAGTAATGTTGTTTCTTCCAAGGTGTCTTTTAGTATGGTTCACCTCCCACTTATCCTCCCTTGCATGATCTGATTGAGAATGGCTCTGCTTTTCTGTCTGTAAGCAATTTTCTGAGAATCTTTTCTTAGATTGTTGTTTCACAGTGTTTGTTGTGGATTTTACAATACCATGTGTGGTTTGATTCTATTTTTTGAGTCCTGCTGGAACTGTTTTTTCCTCATGGGCACAGTTTTGCCCCTTTTTTAGCATCAAAAAGTTCTGAAGCCCTCTAGGCTGACTGCAGGCCTTGCATCCCCCCTTCTGATTGGCCAATGTGCCAACTGAATTTACATTGACTCCTCCTCTTTGTGGCAGCTGAACCCAGCTGGCACACTGTACAAGTGAAGCATACTGAAGGACACCTTAGAAGAAGCAACATTACTATGTTGAGTAATATTTTCTTACCTTCCAGACAGACATCTGAGGAGGAAAATGCTCTCCAATGGACTCAAGGTTTGGACAATTTGATCCTCCCTGCAAGAAGAATCATCCTGTGAAGAGGCAAACTCCACACAATTTGTACATCTAGAAACTAAGGCTGACCACCCACTAATGTATCACTTCCAGGCAAACACCTGGATGCCGTGAAGCTACCTGTAATAAGGAAAACATCTCAACAGTTATCAGCAAAGATGTTAACCTCTGGTCACAGACTGACTGAAAAATAATCCTTTTTTTATATATCTTATTTATGTGACTAGGGATGTTCAAAAAAAGTAGGAGATTTTGACAAACAGGACATCCTTCCTAGTGTACAGGATAACATTCTCCCACAGGAGCAGGCTTCTGGGAGGGCCCCTTTGACAATGTTGGAGCTAACAGAAAAGGAAATTATGGTAACTATGAAGATACAGTAGTTTCTTCTTTCTGTAGTGCGTTGTCAATGGGTAATCATAACAACTGGGTTCTAAGAAGCAATACCAGAAAAAGTGAGACAGGGCAGAAGATTATCCCATATGCCAGAGGCAAGCACTGAGAATTACTTGTGAACTGTTGTCTGTAGCACTCTGTGACCAAAACTGCATTAACCAAACTCTGAACATCCAAGATGGATGTTTTGTGAATGTGTGGATGGAAGATCATGTAATTGCTTTGCATAACCTTAAAACCAATGCTTCACCTGTCTTGCCCAGGGTGTCACCCTAGCCCTAGAGTGGTGAGCCTTGAGGAGAACCAGAGGCCTCCTCTTACTCCAACACTGGCCTGCATAATGGAGGCTCCTACCCTTTTAGTGAGGGTGGCCTAAAGAAGGCATCTTGACCCTGCTTGTCTGTTCCACAAGAACAAACAAGACTATCTGACTTATGGAGTGCAGCCGTCTGTTTAGAATAAATCCTAACAGTGCGAGAAAAAATCAGCTTATGCAGTTCCTTCCCTTGGAATGAGGAAGTTGCAGACAGGAGGATGCAAGCCTATGTCCTGGAACTCCCGGAAGGCAATGAACACCTTAGGAACAAAACAGCAGTCTGAGTACCACCTGTACTTTTGCCTAATAAGGTATGGTTCCTTAAGGGGAAGCCTGTAAAACAACACATCCAGTGATATGTGTGATGAGATAGCCCCATATGTATATGTACAGTTCAGATATGATATATATATATATATATATATATATATATATATATATATATAAATATATATACACAGTGGCATCCCCCAGGATGAAACACACTTTTAACACACTCTGCAGTATGCTGCAGCAGATCTACTGAAAAAGGCAATGTAATTCCAAAGGCAATTAGTTCCCTTTGTCATGCAGAAAACTGTGGCATTCCCTTCATTCTGGCAGTGTCACATTTTCCTGAATGACAACAGGAACTAATTACCATTAACATTACATTGCTTTATTCAGTAGGTCTTCCGCAGCATTTTGTAGAGTGCTGCAAAATGCTGCAGAATTGCTTTTCATCCTGGGGAATGCCACTGCACATGGGCTGTGTTTTCAGAATTAAGCTACTGGCTCTTTAAATATTCTATGAGGAGACCTGAGGAAAGATTTAAAAAGCTGAGTGATGGGTCTAGCTCTCAGACAGGCTTTCAAATCAAAGGACTGAAAGCCAGGAACTGGCTTAAATGAATCATTTAACACATCATTTGTGTTTGAATATCCAGACCTCACAACCATTAGGGTGACATGATGTCAGGGGTCCTTTTTGCACTGTATGTTGTGGGTTTCCAGAGGGCAAGAATGTCTCTTACCAGAAATGGTTCAGTGGGGGGTCAACATGCTAAACTAAGCTTGTTAGACCACAACAGGGGGGCTAGTTTTCTGGTATTTTATTCTCTGAAGAAACTAGGGTGGAGCGACAGAGACATCTGCAGAAAAAAGGGTGAACTGCTGAAACATCCCATCCTGAATAGCCGACCAATCAAAAGGGTAGGCTGGAATGACATCACTTGAGGTACAAAAGATTCTAAAACCAATGTTGTAGTTGAAACTATGTAACTATCTGCTTTTTGTATGTGTGTCACCCTCCCTATTGACATGGAACCTTTGTAAATTAACTGTTTTACACTCAAAGGTATTGTAATCCAAGAAATCAATAAATACAACAAAAATCAAATAACATGAATACAGCTAAAAGTAGTGCTTTTAATATAATTTTGCCAAGAGTTAGTTTTGTGTAGTTTTGCTGAAAAAAGAACTATTGATTAGTGAGGAGAACTTTGCCTCACTGAAGAAAGACAGGAGCTTTTCCCTGAAAAACCCTGAATCTGGCTGAGGAAGAAAATTCAGAGACTGACTTATCATCTTGCTGAACTTTTTGAGAACTCTTTTCAGAAAACTTGAAGAAGTTTTCTGGAAAATGGGACCTTTCATACCTTAGACTCCAAACATCAATAAGGTAGAACATTTTAGCATTGTTAGTGTGTAGGTTTATTGTTTAATTCCACTTTTTTAGCATCATTGTCTGAAAGCCAATACCCTAAATTGTGTAGAATATTTTAATGTGTTTTCTTTGTGTAAGTAAACTTTTTATGATTTTATCAACTCTGCCTGGGTCTAATTTGTGTGGCTTAACATTCTAAGGAAAGGTTTTGTCAGATGGATGCCTCATTGTAATGGGACTGCTCAACTACTAACTATTGAATTTTAGAAACAAAAGGATCCTTAATAATAATGGGGAGTTGATCTGCTGGCTAGGGGTGTGGAAGATTGATAAGGAGAGTATAGGAGCACTGTAGGGATAACACTGCTGTGAATCATTTGATCTGAAGAGCTGATGTGTCAGCTCTGTGATCTGTACCTGTTCTGATGTGCAGTAAATCCCTTGTTTACAGTCTGGGATGTATGCCATCTACAACATTGCTTTTCTTTTGTCAGCCTGAGTAGGACAATGTTATAGTAGAACTCAGGTGTTTCACATAGCAGCTCAGTGTAGAGTGCCTTTCTGCTGCTTAGCCTTAGCTGTTGCACCTTGGAGTTAAACAGGTACATGTATGACAGATGTTTACTGTTTCTACCTTTCAGATTGGAGAGATGGCACTCTGAAGGAAGAGAAACACTTGGGATAAAAAAGTAAGTAATCTTTTTTTTTAACTTACTATTTATGCCCCCTCCCATTGCCATGGCTGCCCCTTCCATTGGGGTCCCCAATACACCCACTCAGGATGTGCCGGGAGGACCTGAGGATGCCTGTTCCCATCCAGTGCCCCACTCTGAGATCCATTCATGCATCCCAGATAATCCCCCGGGTGGGGTGGAGGGGACCTCCCCAACCCCTCCGTACCTCAGTGGAGTGAACACTCGGAGCTGCTCCCCAGGCTCCTACTTGGTCACCAGTGCAGGGGCCCTTCTCCTGGCACAACTGTGGGGTGTTTTTCCATGTTTTCTGGTCCCCACCCACTGCAGATGCCGGTGCTCAAGGAGGGCCAATGAGACGAAAGCTCATAGAGATGTGCCTTCACTCCAGGCCCTCAGCCTACATCCGCCCATCCCTGCATTTCTGCATCCTCAGCTACACCTCCACCTGTGGTCACCCAGGTGGCAGTATAGCAGCAAAGACTGCAGCCCGCTCTCCTGGAGAAGGAGAGCAGGCCTACAGGCACTTGAGCCTGCTCCCCCCGGCTGGCCCTCCAACAACCTAGGCTCACTACCGAACCCGGATCGCTGGCATTGCAAGCAGTAGTGCTACCACTGCACCAGCGGGCTGGTAAGTAATTTTTAACTCATTGTTATACAAACATGTATTCTTCCTTTCAGATGCCTTTTTCACCTATGTTAGACACCTGGGGTAAATATTCAAATATGTGCAAAAGCGGAGCGCAAAGGTTTTCGCTGCACTTGCACCTGTGCCTGATCCGGAGGTTGCCATATTCAATTGGATAGAGCATCTGCACTATCCAAATGAATGTAAGGCTGTGCTGATTCAGTGCTAATGCAAATATGCAGCCCATAGTGAACTGTACCCCAGACCAGATAGCACTGGGAGCCATGGCATGATATTCAGCTGCAAAATGCAAATGAGCCCATTGGAAATGCATGATGCTAAGGGTCCTTTTGCATGCACATTATGGGCTCATTTACATGGGAAGTGGGGGCAGGTTTGCACCCATCCTGTGGCTGTCTGTCACATCAGGCATGGTGGAGAGTCGTCCCCCCCACACCCTGGATGCCTGGCCTCACAATGTAAATGTATTCCCTGATGTCTGGTGGCATCCCCCAAGCTCTGATCACCCATCCTGCAAAGCTCTTGTTTTTTCTGGTGTGTAGTGGTATCCCCTGCCTTACGATCACCCGTCCTTGCAAAGCTGTTCCCTGGTGTAAACATAGAAACATAAAATTTGATGGCAGACAAGGACTGCTTGGCCCACCCAGTCTGCCCATTTTTCTCTGCCTGCACTATTACATCAAACCAGACCATTTCCTCCACTGCACACTGTGGAGCACTACATGGTGGATATGTTTACTTCCACATTCTGCGACTGTGTGTATGTATGCATCATGCATTTTGCATCAAATTCCACTTTGATGCAAAATGAGGCAGTATTTCCTTTAAGAATTGCTGCAATTTTCCCTCTGCAGTTGCGCAGCTTGCAACATTGTTTCAAGCTAGCAACCCCTGAACCCCTCTCATCCCACACATCCCAAGGCCCACTATTTCACTCCTGTGTGTCCCTAATGCACCCCATTGTAAGGCTATTCCTGCAGGTCAATGGGGTGGAGCAACTAACCACACTCCCGCTTGGGCAATAAAAGGCCATCCCCTTTCACCTTACTCCACGATCATTCTTCATTACCCCACCATCCTCCCCTCCTCCTCCTCCAGCTGCTCATCTGTCACTCCTTGGGCTCCTTCCTAAAGTACGTTTAGCCAAAGGAATCATTCAAACAGCACCTCTAGGGGTGGAATCCTCTTCTATGGTTCTTTGCCTTTGTATCCCTACAGGGTGGTATATCCCATTGATAAGAGAGGCAAGCAGCCAAAGATTATCGAAGCTGCACAAGCATAAACCTGTACCAAGTTACGTAGGCCCAACAAACCCTACTTTACTAACCTAGCTGCCCCCAATCCTGAAAATCTGCTGGCTTCGTGTCCCAGGACCACTAGATGCCTTCTATGGCCATGCTGTCCCACCTACCATCACACTTGCAGCCGTAAGTGCACTGTACCATCGGGTGACGTCACACACACACTACCACCATGCCTCATTCCCAGCATACAGCACATCACACATGCATCTCAAACCGTAACTTCCAGCAGGACTCCCTGGGAACACCCATGTACTGTCCCAGGTATGCTAAGACATTTCTATGGCCCCTGTCCATGTCTCCCACAAATATCACAGACCTCGAAATGTTGCTCTCCCCATCCTGCCCAGTGTACCTGCTGCCTGAAACCCCCCCAAGCATACCATCTGTGATACCCACTGGCATTCTGCCCCTGGCAGTAGAAGTCCCCCACACCTGACCACCACGTTAAGCAAAACTGACACACACATGCCAATGTTTCATCATCGCCCTCCATGGTGGTCTGCATGCACCTTTCCCTCCCAACCCAGGGTACACTCACATTCCCCATGTACCATGGGCCCAACCACTTGCTGCCACCAAACTACAGTCCACTTGTCCATACTTAGTCACTGCTTGCCAGCATGCTTTGGGTACTGGGGACCGACACTGACTGTTGTCATGGCACTGGCAGATGCTACCCCTGGGCCACAGCTGCCACCAATTCCACCCCACAGTCCTCACCACTCTGCACAGTCACCTTCTCTCCTATAACCCCTGTCTGTGTGTGTGTGGGCATTCATACCTGCTTCCCCATGCCTCACCTTGTCAGAACACCATCAGTCTCCAGTGTCTGCAGGATGTCCACCCTGGACACCAATTCTGCTACACGGTCACCAGGGGCAACCACCACGCAGTGGGTGCTCTGACATACTACACACTTCCACCCTCAGATGCCTGCCCAACATGCTGGGTACATTGCCTGGGAACATATCATGTGCTTGATATCATCCAAATGCACACTCTGTGGGCTGTCTGTTGTCATGTACTGTGAGGTGGTATTCAGTTGAAGTGGTTCCAAATGAGGTCCAATCTGGCATGAAGCCCTGCTGCAGCTGTACACACTCTTCCTGTCACATGGCCAGATCTGGAGTCCACGAGGCTTTCCACTTTGTCCTCTTCCTCATGATCAGGGTTCTGCACCATGTCTGTCATGATGACTTGGTGTGCCAGTGCAGTGGTATGAAGGATGCAGCAGGTGACAGATATCTGGCATGCCATCCAGGGTGTATACTGCAAGGCTTCTGCTGACTAGTCTAAACAGCAGAATCTCTTGTTAAGCAGATTGATGGTATGCTCTTAATGATGGACCTGGTGGCAGTGTGAGCCTCGTTGTATCTGACCTCTGCCTCCGTCTCTGTCTCTGAGTGCCTCACTAGGGTTATCAGCCACAGCTGCTGGGGGTAACCACTATCGCCTGTGGAAATGGAAAGTTATAGTTAGCCACCTAGTCACACCACTTTCCATCCTGTTATCCCACCCCGTTTCAACAGCGGGTCCCCCCATACCAATGTCTCCTCCCTGCTCCCACCAGGCCATGGGTCACATCAGTCACACAGTGCGCAGTTACAGCTCAATTGGCCTTCTCGGCAGCTAGGATTACATGTGACCTGCATTCCTGGAAAGGCAGCAATCCATCAGGATCTGCCGTGCCATGTCCAATGATGTCTCCTGCCCTGAGGATCCAGCAGTACACCATGATGTTATACATACACTGTCTCACTGCACCGTACACCTCTCCTGCATCCTGCTCATGCACTTACCTAATAGCCAACCTCCCTGGGAGTCTCCACATGCGAAGGCCTCAGACAGCCCACTCTGTCTCAAGATGTATATGTCATGACAGGAGCTGGGGCACTGCACAACCACATCAAGGATGCAGCACTGGCTGTTGCACATGACCTGGATGTTCATTGAATGGGACTCCTTCCTGTTGACATACACATCCATATCCACGGTTGGTGCATGTATTGCCACGTGCGTGTAGTTCATGGCACCAAATACACGGGGGAACCGTGTGATGCCATAAAAGTCCTGCTTTACAGCAAGTTTTTGCTGTGTCTCCTGGTGGAAAGAGATGTATCTTTCAATCCTACACAGCAGGGCCTCCATGAAAAGCTTCCAGTATTTTGACACTGTGGACTGCAAGATGCCCACAGTGTCACCTGTCGGGGTCTGAAAGGTTCCTGTTGCCAGGAAGCAAAGTGCTGCAGACACCTTCACTTCAACTGGAATTGGATGCCTCTCTGTGTTCAGCTCTGCAGATCCCCCCCCGGAGCTCCTCAAATAGCTTCTGTATGACAACATGGGGAAGACAATATCATGCTAAACACTGCTCCTCCGACAGCTCCCGGAACAATACCTGCCTTTTGTATACCCTTGCAGGGTACCTCCACCATCCTCTACCCTCCATCTTAGCTGGGGCATCACACTCTACTTGGTGGGACTACCATCAGGCACGCTGATGGCACCTACGAATAGCCAGCCTAATGGCTAGTAGGGCTGCTAGCCAAGGCATTCTCTGTTGTCATCCCTCTGGTGCTTTTGCTGCTGCAGTAGCTCCTCAGTAGTAACTCATATTCTACCTGTCTAGCATGGCCATATTTATATGCTTTGGTCTGCCTTAGACTAACTCCATCCAGGTATAACAGGTGTGTCAAATAATTGACGTGTGTGGGAGCGTCACCTTCTAAAATTCCAAAAAAGGGGATATGTCAGCTTTTGTTTGGTGCAATCTGTGTTGCAACATAGTGCACCAAATTTTTGATGCAACCTGGATGCAGGGGACTTTGATGCAGCTGCATCAGAATTCGATGCAAGCAGTGATAGAAAATGGTGATTGATGCATTTTTTGACACAAGTTGACACTTGTGTCAAAATCTTTTTTTTTAACTTTTTATGAGTTTTATGCTATTGCAATGCAATGCATAGAAACATCCTGAGTGATGCAAAACAGCATAAAGATATTGAAGAAATCTGATATAGAGATATACGAGTCATGGCTTCTCATGTTACACAATATGGGGGAAAGCTAAAAATACTTTTACAACAAGAAAAATCACTATTAGCTATTGCTGCAATGCTTAAATTTGAGAATAAAGGTAAAACTGGGCATCACAGCAAACACTGCACAGACTAAAAGGTAGTCATGCTAAAAAAGTAATTTATTTTACAAAATAAAATTAAAAGCAGCAGCAACAAAACCATACCACCAACGACCGTTTCACATCTCACAGGGTGCTTTTTCAAGGTGTAACAAAGGATAATTAATCCAAACTTTATATACCCTGATAAGGGTCACATGTGTGTTTAAGTGCACCAGTCACAAGTAACCAAATCCACAATGCTGTGGAATATAAATGCACCCACATCTTTTTAAAGAAACATGTTAAAAAACATGTACATGGCGACTTCCGGTGACATCACCAGGATAGCTACACGTTAATCTCTACATCTCCTCGACCTCCTCCCGAATCTCAATCCATCCTGCAGCATTAACTTTATTTCTCAGCTAGAAATCAGGATCCCTTAATAGTCTATAATGGCGGGGAAACATCACAGAGGAAAGAGTTTGAAAACTAGTCATAACTCCACCAAACTGAAGCAATTAGTTCTAGATGAGGACATGGAGGGATTTGTGGCCCAGTCATAGCGCCGGTGGACCCACTCTGAGTCCTTGGGAGATCAAGAAATAACAGAGGTGATTGATTCAGAAAACCTGCAACAAACACTACAACAAATCCTCTCTACAGTCAGCAAAACAGATGCCTCACTATCAGATTTAAAGAAAGACGTTCAAGTACTCGATAAAAAAGTCTCCACCAATGCTGCTAATCTCAGCATGATTTCTGATGCCCAAGAAAGCTCTGGTCGACTAATGGTATTCTTACTTCAGAGGGACAGAGAAACTCAAAATTGCTTGGAAGACCTTGAAAATAGGTCAAAGAGAAATAATTTTAGAATACACGGCATACCTGAGGGGGCAGAAGAAGGGTTACTGTCCACAGTCGATTTTATATAGCAAGTCCTCCGTTCAGTCCTCTCCTTACCCTCAGACATCAAACTCGATGTTGATCGGGTACATCGATCTCTTGTAGCCAAACCGCAGGACCCCTCTGCAAGACTGAGATCATGGATCATTAGAATGGTATTTTTTCAGAGCAAAGATTGGATCCTGCAAGAAGCGTGGCGGCATAGGGACCTCCAATACAAGGGACCCCAATCTGCTTTGACCAAGACTTTTCACTGGCGCTACAGACATAGTGTCAAAAACTTAGAAACATCATCAGGGACTTAAAGATTAGAAAGGACATTAAAGCCCAACTGCTATTCCTAGCTAAAATTAAAATACACGTGGAAACAGGCCCGAAAATATTTCCGTCCCTGATGGAAGCCGCACATGTGCTACAACAATGGGAAATTCTGCTTCCCAACCTGGAGATAGAGTGATTGGAGAGTAAATTGAAAGCCTGGCTGTGGTCAGTGGCTCCTACCAGTCAACATAGGAAACAAGGGGGTCCCAGGAGCGATACCCCAGGAAGCTTCTACAGACATTACGATTCTATGGAAACGGGCGAATCAATGATCCCAGGAGAAGGGCACTCATCCTCCAGTACCAAAATCACCACGCCACTGAGGTGGGGAGAGACTGGGTTGAGAAGATGAAACCAGATATTTCACATCGCTGCCTCTACAGAAAAGACTGATATGGACTTAAGTATTAAATAGATAAAAGGGACATGTACTCCATATTGATTAACGATCTCCAAAACATGGTATGTAAATAAATAAACAAGTAAATGGGAGCTGTGTTCCCCCATACACAGAGAATAGTCTCCTACCTTAGTGCTGTTACTTCCATGAAGGAAGAGACAGTGATCGGATGTGAAGGCAGCTTTTTTCTCTGTTCAGCGGTGAATCCATATTGAAAGGGCAAAAAGGTAAAGGCAGCAGGGTAAATGACGTTCTACTGAATTTCTGCTACCGAATCTGTCGGTTTAAGTCTCTGTCTGTGGTACCGTGAGTACTAGATAGGTTTTACATTTAGTTTCTGTGTGGAACTTGTAAATTTTGGATCGGTTTGGCTGAACCAATCAGTTTACTTTAAAAAAGTTTGTGAATTTACTTAGAGTGTGGTAACCAGTCTGTACGGTTCTAAAAAAAATGGATTTTATTACGTTTTTCAAGACCCGTAACACGATCCCAGGAACCGACAGAAGTCTTACCTGGCAGATTACCGAAAGCGTTTGGATAGGATTGGCCATGTCTGAGAAACCCAAGAAAAAAACTGGGCCCACTGGGTTTCAACACTGCAGTGTGTGTGGGGAAGCCTTTGCTAAGGCTGATCCCCACACCACCTGTGTTTATTGTCTGGTGTTTGACCACCGCGATTCAGACTGACAAATTTGTAAGAATTTTCCCAAAGCTACCCTGGATAAGAGAGTAGGTAGACTGAGGGAAAGGGAGGCCGAGAAGTCCGCTGACCCAAATGGCCAGCCCAGTTTGGTTCCGACCGAACCAGAAGGAGTGCCCTCTGACCAGGGCGTAACTTCTTCGGGCAAAAGGAGAGACGATTCTGAGGAGTTGGTTCAGGTTAAAAGGAAGAGAAAAGATAAATCGTCTTGTTCGGATCCAGAAATTCATACTCCGACCGCTGATGAGATAGCCAAAGCGATAACAATAGTGCAATCACTAACTTCAGTTCCGGCTGAACCGGCACCATCTGACAGGGGCTCAGTTCAGTCGGTTCCCCCGGTTCTGGATTACACTTCAGAAGAATTTTATGAACCGGAGTAGGAGGGAGAGTATGAGGATGATGATGGTGATTATGAAAGTCTGGATGTGCCTATTGACCCGGACATCTCCCCAGAGAGACCTTCAGGTGTTTCTCTTCCTAGGCTTTCTGAGTCCCCTTCCCACTTTATGTTTTACAAAAAGGTGGCTGAAACCCTCCAGCTTCCAATGGAAAAAGCAGTAGAGGATCAGGAGGAGCCTGATTTTGTTGAAATGATGGACATCCCAGAGTCCAGGAGACTGTCTATTCCCCTCCATAAATCTTTTGGGAAACAAACAAATAAAATTCTTAAGACTCCTAACTCCATACCTCCTGTGGACGGACGAATGGACAAGTGGTACACCCTTTCAGGCTCGGACAAGGAATTCCTTTCTCAGCAATGCAGCCATGTTGGGGTAGTGCAGGCTGCTGCCTGTGATAAGGCAAATATTCCCTTGGCATCACCCCCCCCCCAGATAAGGACTCCAGGAGGATTGATGCCATGGCAAAGAAGCAGTATATGGCAGCATCTTTGGGACTCAGGCAGGCTAACTATATGGCCTACACAGCTAGATACTAGAAGTCCAGATGGGACAATGTGCTGGCTCTGGCTAAACAGGCCTCTGACCAGCTTGCCAAGGAGCTGGAGCAGGTGGCTGCAGATGGGATTGAGGCATCCAAGGTGCAATTTCATGCTGCTGTGGACTCCAGTGATGTTTCATCAAGAGTCATGGCTACATCTGTGGCCCTTCGGAGGATTGCTTGGCTCAGATGTACTAGCCTATCACAGGATACCCAGGCTAAGGCCATGGATTTCCCTGTCATTGATAATTCTCCGTTTGGGGAGCAGACAGAGAACTACATGAAAAAGATGGATGAGTACAGAACCACCTACAGGAGTGCTCAGGCCAAAGAAAGGCAAGCCACTCCTCAAAGGCAGCAGTCCAGGGGCAGGGGCAGGCCTTTTCAAAGGCCTTTTTACCAAGCCCAGACCTTCTCCTCTTCTTCTTATGCTCAGAGGGGGTTCTTCAGAGGGAGAGGCAGACGGGGAATGAGCAGGCCTGCTTCCACCCCTCAGCCTAAAGCCCCTGCCAAGCAGATACCCTGATGGGTCTGCCTGGGCTGATTCTCCAATACCTGTAGGGGGCAGGCTGGCTTACTTTGACCAGGACTGGAAGTCTCTGACATCAGACAAGTGGGTCCTGGAAGTAGTAAGCCAGGGACTGGTTCTCAGCTTCAAAAAAATTCCCAAGATGAGAACCAGATCCTTTCCACCTGCAAATCCATCAGAGACTCTTGCCCTCGAGGCAGAGGTTTCTTCCCTCCTGGCTCTCAGAGCCATAGAGAGGGTTCTTACCCTACACAAGGGCAAAGGATTGTACTCCAGGTACTTCCTAACCCCCAAAAAGACAGGAGAATGGCGGCCCATCCTGGATCTAAGATATCTGAACAAGCACTTTTTAAAACCAAAGTTCAAAATGGTGACTCTGGGAATAATTCTGCCCTCTCTAAGGCCAGAGGACTGGCTAGCCTTCCTGGACCTCAAAGATGCCTATTTTCACATTCCCATCAGGTGCTCCCACAGAAAGTACCTCATGTTCGAGTTGCCCTCAGGCCACTATCTGTTCAGAGCAATGCCCTTTGGCCTAACATCAGCGCCAAGGCTGTTCGCAAAGTGCCTGGTAGTAGTGGTTGCTTTCCTAAGGAGAAAAAAGATCTCCATCTTTCCGTACTTGGACGACTGGCTCATAGTGGGTCAGTCTCCAGACCAAGTCAAGTCACATCTGCAAAAAACTCAGCAAGTGATCACTTCCTTAGGATTCCTCCTCAACCTTCCAAAGTCAGTTCTCGATCCAGTACAGCTCCTCACCTTCATAGAGGTGGAGCTGGATACAATAAGGGCAAGAGCCTTCCTTCCCCTGGACAGGGCAAGGACCCTTATGGAACTGACCTCTTCATTCACCCTTCAGGTGTCTCGACCAGCAAGACATTTCCTGCAGCTTCTGGGCCACATGGCAGCCTCTATAGCAGTGGTCCTGGGAGCAAGATTTCATATGAGGAACATTCAGTTCCACTTAAGAGCCTTCTTGTCCCAAAGAAAGGATTCTCTTACCAAACTAGTCCCAGTGACTCGAATCCTGATCCAGGCTTTGCAATGATGGCAGGATCAGGACAATTTGAGACAAGGAGTTCCCTTTGTCACTCAGTCTCCTTCAGTGATACTCACCACAGATGCCTCCCTGCTGGGCTGGGGTGCCCACCTGGGGGATCTTACCACCCAAGAGCTGTGGTCACCTCAAGAATCTCTGCTTCGCATCAATCTCTTGGAACTCAGAGCGGTGTTTCTGGCACTGCAAGTCTTTTCCAAATCTGTACAGAACAAGGTGATCCAGATCAGAACAGACAATACCACCACAATATGGTACATCAACAAGCAAGGCACTCGGTTTTCGGCCTTGTGCACAGAAGCAATGAAGTTGTGGTCCCTGGCCTATTCCCTGCAAACCTCTCTGATAGCAGTTCACCTCCCAGGGAAAGACAATGTCCTGGCAGATGCTGTCAGCAGGATATCCCAGAGCCATCACGAATGGACCCTAGATCCCCTAGTTTTGAAAGTGATTTTCTTGAGATGGGGCACTCCACAGATAGATCTTTTTGCAGCCCCAGACAATCACCAACTTCTTCTCTTTTGTTGCAGACCCCCAGTCTTGGGCTCATTCCCCCGGATGCTCTGATCCTGAATTGGGAAGGGAAATTTCTGTATGCTTTTTCCCCCCTTCCCTCTCCTGTTCAAGGTGTTAGTCAAGATAAGGTCACAACCATGCAAAGTGATTCTGATTGCTCCAGACTGGTCCAGACAGCCCTGGTACCCCCTGTTGCTGTCCTTAGCAGTCCACCTTCCCCTGTCTCTTCCCAGGAATTGCAACCTGTTGACATCCTCTCAGGGGAGGATTTGGTATCCAAACCGCAAGTCTCTCAATCTCAAGGTATGGCTCTTGAAGAGTTAGAGTTTGCTGATCTGCACCTTTCTCAAGGGGTTCTGGATACCCTTAAGGCTTCTTGAAAGCCTTCCACCAGAAAGACTTACAACTCCAAATGGAAAAGGTTCACTATTTGGTGCTCTAATAAGCATATTTCTCCAGAATCTGCTGGGTTGCCTACAGTTCTGAACTATAGGGTCCATCTTAATGGCTTAGGACTTAGGCCAGCTACACTTAAAGTGCATTTGGCAGCTGTTTCTGCCTTCTTGTAGGTAGGCAAGCCCTCTCCTCTGTCAGCCCATCCTGTGTTTTGTAAGTTCTTCAAGGGATTGCTGCACACCAATCCTCCCTTTAGGGACCCTGTTCCTGCTTGAGACCTTAATGTTTGCATTGCTCAGCTTAAGTAACCACCCTTTGAGCCTTTGTCGTCTGCAGATCTTAAGTACTTGACTTGGAAAACTGTGTTTTTGGTAGCCATTACCTCTGCCAGGTGTATCAGTGAATTGCAAGCCCTGTCAGTGGAGCCTGATTTCATCTCTTTCCATAGAGATAAAGCGGTCCTAAGAACTAACAGGAAATTTTTGCCTAAGGTCATTTCAGATTTCCACCTTAACCAGTCTATGTCGCTCCCTGTTTTCTTCACTGATCATTCCTCCTCTGGAGAGAGGAGGCTGCACAGCTTGGATGTTAAAAGGGCCCTCAGCTACTACATAGAGCGCACCAAGGGTCACAGGTTTGAGTCCCTCCAGTTGTTTCTCACATATGGAGAGGCCGGTAAGGGCAAACCTGCCACTAAAGAGATTGCTATTGGAGGATTGTCTCTTGTATACAATTCCTGCTATGAAAACTGGTAGAACTCCACCCCAGGCCTGAGGGCTCACTCTACTAGAGGTACAGCATGCTTCCTGCTGCTGCCAGGGATATCTATTTAGAAATTTCCACGGGCACCTGGAAAACAGTCCCATTCACCACATTATTATCTGATATCTGTAGGAGATCTCAGTTTGCAGTGTTCTTCTGTGTTTGTTCCTACAGTAGGTTTTGTTCTTCTCCATTCAGGTACTGCTGGTAGTCTGTATAGTTAGGAATACAGCAAGACTTCATGTTGTTTGAAGAAAAAATTACTCACCTTAGTAATGTTGTTTCTTCTAATGGAGTCTTGCTGTATTCTGACCTCTCCCCCCGCCTTCCCTCTCAGAACCTGGTTTTTGGGATGTGGGTGGGCAGGAGCAGTGTTGGCACCCTTGGGGTGCCCCTTTTTCACCCTCCTTTACTTTGGGGGTGTGTTGTGTTTTGTTATTTGGGTTTCCTGGCTTGACTCTTTGCTTTGAAACCAAAAAACCCTTTTTAATAAATTTAGTTGCCAGTTGGCTAGTGTGAGTTTTACAATTTCCACACAGAACTTCTAGTGAGTATTGCTCGTAAAGATCTGACAGTTGGAGTTTAAACAACAGCAGACAGGGGCTTCAACCGAGCTTGTGCTGAGCATTCCATGCTGGCCATGGAAAGTTAACTCTTTGTTCTCTGGGGCAGTTGAAAGGCAGGACCTAACTGCAATAGTCAGAATACAGCAAGACTCCATTAGAAGAGACAACATTAGTAAGGTGAGTAATTTTTTCTTATCTACAATGGTGCTACGCTTTTGTACCATAGGTAGGAGAAGTTCTATGAAAGTTAATGTTTGGGTTTTTTACTGTAACTCTTTTTATCTTTTTTTCTTTTTTAAGGGTCCTTCAGATTAAACTAATAAAAAATTGGACCACGAGAGTCTTAAAGGAGCATCAGATAAGACATAGCATGGATAATTATTTGTGATGGCACACCTAAACATAGTCTCGTACAATGTTAAAGGTATTAACTCCTGAATTAAGAGGGCCAGATTACTAACAGAATTACAGCATGCACAGGAAGCCTTTTCAGACCCAGTATCGGTCCAGAAAACACTGGAGGACATACAAAATCTCCAAATGGGTAAAGCACTTGGCCCAGATGGCCTTTCCACTGAATGGTACAAAAAACTAAGTAAAACATTGGCCCTCAGATTAGTATATATCTTTAACATCTGTCTGGAGGAAGGATCTCTCCCGGACTCTTGGCAAGAGGCCTTAATATCAGTTATTCCAAAGCCAGGGGAAATCCCTCTCCCGATGTGATTCAATATAGACCTATCTCCCTCCTCAACCAGGATTTAAAAATTTTAACTCGCATTTTGGCTACCAGAATGCAAAAACATATTGAACTACTAGTGCACCCAGATCAAATGGGATTTATCCCACACAGGCAGTCACATGATAATATTAGGAAATTACTTACTATCATAACTTATAAACATCCCCCAGCTCTACCCCACTGGCAATTTTCCTTGATGCAGAAAAGGCATTCGACCGGCTTAATTGGGTATATATGAAAGAAGTGCTGTCGCATATGGGGGCAGGAAGCAACTTCCTCAAATGGGTACCTATGTGTTATCAGAATCCTAGGGCCAGAGTTAGAGTAAATGGCACAAGTTCAGAGCTTTTTAATATAGAGAGAGGAACAAGACAGGGGTGCCCCTGTCCCCACTGTTGTTTACACTCAGCATGAAGCCCCTTGCCCAGACCATCAGGGAGAATCCTTCTATATGTGGGATTTCTACTAATGGAATAGTAAACAAATCTCCCTTTATGCGGATGACACAGTAATATACATAGATAAACCAAAAACCTCTAACCCTGAAGTGATGCGACTTTTAAATCACTTTGGAAACTTTCTGGTTTTAAAGTCAACACAGAGAAAACTGAAATCATGAGCATTGGGGGTCATCCACAGGAAGTAATATAGAAGCTTGTTTCTTTTAAATGGATTAAAGAAAAGATTAGCTACTTGGGAATATTCATCCCCACAGAGATCACAAAACTCCACAAATGCAATTACTAGCTCTTAAGGGAACAAGTATTTGAAGATTTGCATAGATGGCAGAGCATTTCCCTCTCCTTCACAAACAGAATAGAGACAGTAAAAATTAACATTCTTCCATGATTCTCATTTTTATTTGCGACTCTTCCCCTCCCGATCCACAAATCTGAGTGGAGAGAGTTGAGGAGGAGGTTGTCTAACTTTATTTGGGCAGGTCACCACCCATGCAAAAGGTGGTGCCTCCTGACAGAGATTAAAGATCAAGGGGGACTAGATGCCCCAGACCTGTAGAAATACTACATGGCTGCACAGACAGCATCAATATTAAAGATGTTGACCCCAGAGTATAGAGGAGGTTGGTACAAGTTGGAGGAGTGGGCATACCCACAGATCCCTCTTAACATTCCACCATGGGTGATTAGTACCCCAGACCTGAGAAACATAACTAACACTTGGAATAAGCACTCCCTCAAAACCTGGCTTAACACCAGGCAATGGTGGGAAATCTTCACACCAACATGGAGATACATTCATACTAACGTATTAAAATGCCAGCAGAATAGGCCTAACTGTCTTTCATGTCTGCTCGCTTGGTCAGCCCCCACCCTGGGAGCTGACCTTGCTGCCCTCCTCTCCCTCTCAGGCTTCTCCCTTCCCAGACCTGGATCTTCTCGCTGCACTGGTTTTTGCTTCCAGAACCCTTCCCCTGTACCTGTCCCACCCCCTCTTGAACCCCTCCACCATCTCTGCCTCCACCAGCCTCCTGAGCAGCACATTCCATGGCTCCACCACCCTTTCAGTGAAATAGCACCTCCTTCTTTCTCCCCTGAATCTCCCCCCCCCAGCTTCCACCCATGCCCTCCAGTTGCCCCCCTCCTTCCTTCGGAACACCCTAACTGCTTCTCCCCTATTTATCCCCTTCATGTACCTGAAGACCTCTATCATGCCCCCCCCGGTCCCTTCTCTCTTCCAATGTGTACACATTTAGCTCTTCGAGCCTCTCCCCATAGGTCCTATCCCCCAAGCCCCAAATCATTTTAGTTGCCCTCCTCTGAATCCTCTCCAGGAGTTCAAAGTCCCTCTTTAAATGTGGCCTCCAAAACTGCATGAAGTACTCAAGGTGCGGCCTCACCAAGCAGTTATACAGTGGGATTATCACTTCCCTCCTTCTGAAGGTGATCTCCCTAGCGATGCATCCAAGCATCCTGTTGGCCTTTGTCGCTGCCCTCTTACAAGTCTCCGAGTTGTTCATCTTGACATCCACTACCACCCCCAGGTCCTTCTCAGCCATCGGGACTTGTAGCATTTCCCCTCCCAGGGTGTACACTTGGCCCAGGTTCCTGGCTCCCAGATGCAGTACCTTGCATTTCCCTGCATTGAACCTCAGCTTCCACTTTCTAGACCACCTTTCCAGAGCTTCCACTTTCTAGACCACCTTTCCAGAGCCTCCAGATCCCCCTGTAGGGCAAGCCTCCCATCCATTCCCTTGAGGTATTTACCTCAATTTCCAGCCAGTCATGAAGACCCCTGCTGGAACAGATGGGCAAACTTAGGGATCAACTATCTATTTCAAATGGTAACAGAAGAAGATATAAAGACCTTTAAGATGCTTCAAGATGCATTCAATATTCCTAACAAGGACTTTTTTAGATACCTTCAGTGTCAACACTATACAACAAATACAACAGGGACCTTGGCCATACAGTGAGATCTGGCTCCCCCATTAATATATAAATATATATATATACCAATTAAAAGAGTCATCAAGCAGACACTGGGAAATTTCTTTCTTATATCTATCAAACCCTGCAGGAGAGGGTGGGCACTTTATATGTACAAGCAATAGAAAACAAGTGGCAGACAGAATACAAGGCCGCAGTCTCAGACAAAGCCTAGGCCCAGATATGGCAAGGAATACATAAAACAACTAATTCCCCCCCATGGGGAGGGAATTCAGGTGAAAAATCTCAACCAGGTATTTCATCACACCGGTGATTTCCTCCAAATATGCCTCTTCTAACACAGACAGGTGTTGGAGGGGATGTAGGGGCCACAGTTCTCACTTTCATATTTTCTGGAGCTGCCCAATGATTAGGAATTACTGGACAGAGGTAACTGAGGCTGTCAGGGACATTTTACAATTGGAAAATCCACAGGAGTTTCCACATATGTTACTGGGTCTCCCCCCCCAGGGGTGGGCTGTAGGGCGCAGAAATACTTATTTTTTGCCCTGGTGGCGGCAACCCCTGAAACCAATCACCCAACATTAGCTCACCCCAAATACACTTTCCTACTCCTTACGGTGGTCCAATCTCTCTAACATTAAAGAAATGGAGGCAATGACAGCACAGTTAAGACTCCAGACAGAACAATTCAACTCTAGATGGCTTCCCCTGTTTGAATATGTGGAGGCAAAAAAGGGGTATCCCAATCCTAGAGCAATTATTGGTAAAATAGGGCAACTGGACCCCCTCACTTCAGCTTCCAAAAAAGATTTATGATTTTCAAATAATGGACCCAAGATTCTGTATAAGAATGTTATTTTTATTATTTTTAATTTAAGATTGTTCTATTGTATTTACCCCAGTTAGGTATACAAGTTAAATCTAAATGTTTTATGTTAATGTTTGTCGTAAATGTTGTTTTCAAAATGGACCTTTGAAAAGGTGACACAGGGGACACATAAAAATTACACCAAAGAATTGGATGTATAAAATATAAGTTTATTTTGTAGATCTCAGATATGTTACAGGCAAGACTGTGTGGGGAGTGGGACAGTCGCTTGGACCTCAGGGTTCTCTGGCCAGGCCTGGACAGAAGGTGGGTCGAACAGCTCCTATGGATGAAAAGTGGGCTTTTCCATGGACCTCACCTGCAAGATAAAGGATGAACTTGTTAAGTTAGTATGTCAGGTAAAATCTTGTTAATAAACTTAGAAAGTAGGTGTACATGATCTGAAAAATCCAAAGAATGTATGTATTACTGTATGATTCCCTGTAATGTAAACAAACAAAAGAAATAATTCAATAAAAATTACTTTAAAAAAATAACATGTACATGCTATTACATAGAGTACAATAAATCGAGCAAAAAAATACTATTTACAAAATGAGCTATCTCTCTCTCTCTCCCATCTTCACTACATATATAAATACCCCTCTATTACAATGAATTTTATTAGCAATACATTATGTCAAATGCAGAGAAGCATAAATCACTTATAAAAGCAGGCATACAAAATTGCAAAAATGCAGAACCCCAGAAGGTTAAAATACATGTACAGTTCTGTCCTAATATATCTCTATGTTTCTAGGTTTTTCTTTACTGATTTTCTACATTTCAAAAATGGCACTAAGCTGAATCTGTCATTGAGTCCAGAACTAGCATTAGCTTTGAGGACATATTGCCAGTGACTCTCCCTTTGTGATAACTTGTTATCCCAGTCACCCCCCTCACAGTGTTCTCCACTTTTTCTAAGCCCTGAAACTTAAAAGTATGATCCCTACCTTTTTTATCAACATGTAAGACCAGGGCATTTTTAACATCACCTCTATTAATACTTCCAATGTGTTCAGCTATTTTATGCTTAAAACTTCGTTTCATCTTCCCAACATATAACAGTTGCATTTAGTACAAGAGGCTGCATACACAATATGATCTGCATGACAATTAATGATGTCTGTCAGTTTAAAAGCAGTTTTAGTTTCTAGATGTACAAAACTATTTCCTGGCTATATAAATTTGCAAAAGGTGCAATTACCACACCAAAACTTTCCAGCTGGCAAGGGAGTCCTTGTATTTACTGTGCTTTTGCCCACAAAATGATTTTTAGTTATCATACTGGAGATGATTTTTTCCTCTTCTGTGGACCATGCGGGTTGGTGAACTCGAGATATGTTCCAGCCTAGGTTTAGCCCTTAAAATGTTTCAATTCTTCAAAATGATTTTTTTTTAATTTTATGACTTTGTGAAGAACAGTCACACACAAAACTGAGTTTTTGTTCTTTAACTCTCAGGTTTGGCCTTAACAAGTCTTCATTGGGAATCTCTTTTACTTCTTCCACTGCTGTCTGCAAACAGGTGTCTGTATACCCCCTGTCTCTAAAGCGCTGTGTTAAAGGAACCACATCCTGCTCATACATTTCTTCATTATTTGTGTTTCTTTCAGGTACATATATTGTTCCTTAGGGATCCCATTAATGAGATGTCTGGGGTGGCAGCTATAATATCTTAAAATGGAATTTATGTCTGTTTTTTTTTATATAAGGATGTTTCTATCCTTCCATTCTCCCCCTTTATAATGCACAAATCCAAAAAATTAATAATATTTACATCATAGGACATAGTGAATTTAAAATTCTCATTAGTAGACTCCAAAAAACTTACACGTTCTGGAAGCTGTTCTGCCCACGCCCCTCCCCCCCCCATACTAGGATCAAATCATCTATGTAACATCTATACAGCTTAATGTTGTTAAGAAAAGGATTATTTTCACGTACAACATTTGTGGTTTCCCATTTGGAAAATATATGTTAGCACAGTTGGAGGCAAAGGCCGCCCCCATCGCTGTTCCCATTACTTGTAAGAAAAACTGTCCATCAAATGAAGACATATTCAGTTTAAGTATTTTTTTTCAGACAAGGCAATCAAACATTCAATAAATGCTGCTGAATGACTAGATTTATTATAAAGAGTCTCACTCAGTGCATTTATACCTCCTTCACAGTGTATATTTGTATATAAGGATGTGATATCTAAAGTTACCCAGATGTCTCCTCTCTCAATCTGAATCCCATTCAAAATGTTAAGTACAAGGGTGGTGTCCTTAAAGTATGCAGGCCCTACGTCTACAATGTCTTTAATATGCTCATCAATACATTTGGCAATTGGCTCTGTTAATGAGCCTATACTATCCACAAGTGGCCTGCAAGGGAGGTTGTTTAAGTCCTTGTGTATCTTAGGTAGCCCATTTAAGGTGGCTCTCACAGGGTATGCAGAAAATCAAATAATGAAGGGTATGATAGAAAATCAAAAGTTTGCTTTGAAATTACATTCTGATATAAGCAGTCAAACAAATACCCATCAATTTCCTTTTTATATACATGTGTCTTATCCCTACATAAAAATGCTAATTCTCCAGTTGTTGTAACATTTTCTCTTTGTACATAACTTTGCCCATGATTACTGTTGCTCCCCCTTTATCTGCAACTTTTAGTTCTATGAGCTGGTTCTCAGCAAGATTTTTTAAGGTCTCTTTTTCTTGTTTGGAGCAGTCATAGTAGCCAGTCCCCTTTTCCCTCTCCATCAGTTTCTGAATTTCTCTTTCCCATAATTTCTTAAAAACAGCTATTGTTGGGTTCTTGGGAGGAATGTAAGTAGAGGGTTTTTTCAGGTAGTGTCCTGGTTGCATCTGAAATGTAATATCTTGGGACTCAGTATCTGCTCTAAAAATTGGGATTTTAAATCTAATTTTCTAGTAAAGGTGTACAAATCAAGTATGGTATTAAATTCATTAGGAGACACTGCATACAAATTTAAACCTTTTTGTAGCACACTTTCTTCTACCTGGGTAAGTTGGTATTGGGAGATATTAATAACCAGATTATTTACCTCCTGTAAGATCGCCTGTTCCAGCCCCTCCTGTTGTTCCTCGGAGCTCCCTTGAATTGCCCATTTTGTCCTCTTCTGCCTCCTCCCCCTCATCTCTTGTCATGTTCTTCTTGAAAGTGGACCAACCTCGGGCTGCGCCTCACCATCCACTACGGTATCTCCAGCAATAACAGCTCCTGATTCTCCACTGCTCTCACCACAGGTATTCCCTCTTGCCTGTTCCAGGATAGGTCCTATCTTATTCTGCTGCCTGCCCCACATGGACTCTAAATTGCAGCTATAGTTTGCGTGGTCATCTGGTTGGGGAAGGGGTCACAACTGCTGCCTGTGGGAGCACCTCCTCTATACTAAACAAGCATTTGTCAATGCCAAATGTTTGCTTGCTGGCATTGGCAGTGGTAGTATAGAAGTTACCGAGCTGCATAACAGGAATGGCAGTGAAGTATAGAACTGAAGCCAACCCCACCACCACCCTGCAGAGAGTGACAGGCATTGGGGTGTGCGTTTGGGTCGTCAGGCATAACGGCCATGCCATTTCACCACACCCCACCCTGCAGAGAGTGACAAGTGTCACGGTGTTCCTTGGGGGTCTTTGTCTTTATGCGCACCCCATTTCATTAGGAAATATGGTGAGATGGGTGCGATATAGGAGAATGGGGTGAAGTTTGGGGCTGAAGAGTCCAGGGCATGCCTCGATGCCTCTCACTGACTGCAGGGTGTGGAATGGTATAGCATCACAGGCAAGAATCCCAAGTCACACCCTGATGCCTGTCATTCTCACAGGGTTGGGCGTTATGGTTGGAAACCTAATACCTCAGGCATTTGTTGGTATTTTCACTCCAGATTTTCAACATGTTTTTGTGACCCCACCTCATGAACAGGAAATATCAGTTTGTCAGCGAAGCTGCTTATGCACAGTGACTACGTGCATTTAGCACCACAGGTGCAAAAACATTCGAACAGGATGTAAAAATGACAGCTGTACTGTTCATGGGGAGGTGTAAAAATGTCAATGTTGCAAATCTGTAGTAAAATATAAAAAAATGGTGGAAGTCCATGACGATACATAGAAACTGTGCAATGCACACCCGTAATATAATTAGGTTGGGATTTTTATAGCAGATTGTCAACTCAGGCATTTTGGTGCCTCTGATCATGAACAGTGTCACTGTGATTTTCTTTATCTGTGCCGAACAATGATTTCCCACAGCGACTACGCATCTCTGCGCTGAAAGTGTGAAAACACATTTCAGCCATGTTGTGAAAAGGAAGTGTGGAAAAATGCCACTGGTGAAAATCTGGACTGAAAATATTACAAAGTCATGAACTAATGAGGGTGCGTGGAAACTATGCAATGCTCACTCGTAACACAGTCATTTTATGGACTTTTGTCACCAAATTTTCAACATAGCCATTTTAAGACCTCTGCTCATGAACAGTGTAACTGTGATTTTCTTAATCTGTCCTAAACATTGCTTTTGCACACCAACAGCACCATTCTGTGCTACATGTGCAAAAACACATTTTGGGCGACATATGAAAAATTGCAGCTGTACTGTTCATAAGGAAGTGTAATAAAATGGCAATGTTGAAAATTTGGAGTGAAAATATTAAATTTGCAAACTTACGAGCATGCATAGGAACTGTGCAACGAACGCTCGTAAAACAGTCATATTTAGGAATTTTTCACAAATTTTCAACATAACCATTTTAAGACCTCTGCTCATGAACAGTGTCACTGTGATTTTCTTTAATTTGTCCCGTGACATTGATTTGCAAGACACTGACTGCGCCATTGTGCGCTACATGGCGGAAACACATTTTGGGTGAGATGTAAAAATGACAGCTGTACTACCCATAAGAAGGTGGTAAAATGGCATGTTGGAAAATCTGGATTGAAAATATTGAAAATTAGCGAACTTACGTAACGGCATAGGAACCGTGCAACACACGCCAGAACAGTCATTTTGATTTTGGCACCAAATTTGATCATCGGGTGCAGATTCTTCATGATCGAGCCTGTCACAGACACCAGCCCAGCGGCGATTTTGCAGTGACTGCAAGAAAGACCAGGAATCACCTTTGGGGCCCAATAATGCCATGACAGTGACATCATTCATGAGAAGGGGTCCCAAAACTCATGTTGAAAATTTTGCAAAATTCCAAAATGCCTGAGATATGCAACAAAGTTGAAACCCCTATCTAGCCCATTATACAGCTTACTGGGATTTCCTCAGTTCACGGTCAGCTTTGAAGTGGCAGGCGTGTTCCCGATCCACCGAAGATCGTCGCGCCAAGGTCCGGAGGTAAGTATGGGGTGGGGAGGTGTGGGGAGGCAGGGTGCGCACTGGGTGGGTGCGGGTTGTGGGAGGGGGGCCAGGGAGACTACGTGGGAGCATTTTTTTCTTTACAGGGTAAAAAAAAAAAAAAGGACGACGTGGGACATTTGCCATACTGGGGTGGGCTCCCAGCATGGCACAAGGATGGTTGTGGGGGTGTTCAGCCAACGAGGGATTGGGCACCCCCGTCAGCCAAAGCATCGATTGCTATGCTGGGGTGGGCTCCCAGCGTGGCACTTAGTACTAGTGGGGGGGTGAGGACAGTGAAGCCGGGATGGGGATTGGGCACCGTCGGCTATATATCATTAGTTGCCACGCTTAGGGGTGGGCACCTCCAGCGTGGCATTTTGAAGGCTTTGGGGAGGCGGGGAACGCAGCACAGCTGACGGGATTGGGCACCCCATCAGCTATACAGTGTGTACATGCGCGGGGGCAGGGGGCACGATACCTGCGCATGTGTGTGTGTGTGTTGTGGGGGAGCTACATGAGCAGGAATATCTTGTCGCTGCTCACTCAAGCATAGTTTCCTCCTTTGAACTGTATGCCACTGCATTTTGGAGCTTGTCATAGACAGCTCCAGCATGCATTGGCTTACAGACTCACGCCAAACACACTGACTGAATTGAGGAGGAGGTGACACACCTCCAAAATCTCCGATGATGGCACTATGTTTCTTGCACATGCGTGCAAGCAAACATAAAAAGGCTGGCTATTAATTACTTCTGCCCCAGGTGTGACTGAATCAGAGCCACTTGTATGCATCTTGAACCAAATCCATTCTCTGTTTATTTTATTTTAATATGGACTGTGGCTTAGCGCTAGACTTATTACTATTTTTCCCCCAATAAAAAAATTCTTCTTCGAGATAGTCTGTCCTAGTTCATTCAAATTTTCTCTCGTTTGTTTTTCTAATCCTGTTGTCACTCTGCTTAATTGATAGATCTAGACGCTGTCTTTATTGTTCATATTCAGTGTGTGTTGCAAATTGCTTAACTGCTGACTCTCTCTGGACAATAAGTGCCTTAATCTTGTCTTCCTGCTTCTCTGCATCAGCTTGTATCAAGTTAATGTGACCAGCACTGGATCCCAAATTATGCGTCTGCCAGTTGTTTAAGAAGTCAGGGCAGTTGAAAATTGATTCTTAAACCTTTGGGTGCCCTATTGATTCTAAATATGCAGTTAGTGTTACCCATTACCAGTATAAGCATCTTACTTTACGTATAGCCCACTCCAATAATTGAAAAGCCTCTCTTATGTTACCCAGTTCTGCTGTAACAGATCTTTAGTGTACTTGATTCAAGGATCATCACCTTCTACTGTGTAGTATAGGATTAACAACTCTGGTCTTGAAAAATAATGCCTTTATATAATTAGATGTTGAAATCTGGGCATTTTGAGCTGCTGAAGCTGACGGAGCAGGCTGTGCTGGTTGGGAGCTTGCGGTGAGAGCGGGAAATACATAATCCTGAAAAATTAAAGGTATGCTGCTGCTCATATTGACCTAATTCGGTCCACCAACATTCATAATAGCGGCAGAAAAAATAGTAGCGTCTCAGTACCAAATCAAAAAATACTGACAAAGAATCAGGAATTAGGTGACTACTCGAGAGAAAGCTGGAGCCTCAGTACAAAATGCAGAGAGAAAAGATAAAGCTGGGCATCACAGCAAACACTGCACAAACTAAGAGGTAGTCAGGCTAAAAAAGTCATTTATTTTACAAAATAAAGTTAAAAGCAGCAGCAGCAGCAAAAACCATACGTCCAACGACCGCTTCACATCTCGCAGGATACTTTTTCAAGGTGTAACAAGGGATAATTAATCCAAGCCTTATATACCCTTATAAGGGTCACATATGTTTTTAAGGGCACCAAAATACAAGCCAGTACATAGAAAGTACAGTAAATAGAGCAAAAAACACTATTTACAAAATGTGCTATCTCTCTCCCATCTTCATCACATATATAAATACCACTCTAAATATTGTATCTTATTTACAGTAAATTTTATTAGCAATACATTATGTCAAATGCAGAGAAGCATAAATCACTTATAAAAACAGGCATACAAAATTACAAAAATGCAGAACTCCAGAAGGTCGAAATACATGTACAGTTCTGTCCTAATATATCTCTCTGTTTTTCTTTACTTATTTTCTACATTTCAAAAATGGCACTAGGCTGAATCTGTCATTGAGTCCTGAACTGGCATTAGCTTTTTGGACATATTGCCGGCGACTCTTTCTTTGTAGTAACTTGTTATCCCAGTCACCCCCCCCCCAAAAAAAAAATTGTTCTCCACTTTTTCTAAGCCCTGGAACTTAAAAGTATGTTCCCTACCTTTTGTATCAATATGTAAGGCCAGTGCATTGTTAACATCACCTCTATTAATACTTCCAATGTGTTCAGGTATTCTATGTTTTAAAACTTTGTTTCATCTTCCCAACATAAAACAGTTGCATTTAATACAAGAGGTTGCATATGCAATTGAACCCCCCTCCCAAAGTCAGGAGCTTACGTTGCTCCTGTTGCCTCCTACAGCTCCTGCAGCTGTCCATTTTTCACTCCCCCAGACTGATCCTGGACTGCAATTAGGGCCGGGGAGCTCTGTAACTTGTGTCGGCGCCTCCTGCTCCTGTAATCTTCGCAGTCGGCAAGCCGCTTTGCCCTCTTCACTTCCCTGGCTCCCTCTAACTGCAATTGGGCAAAAAGTTAAATCCAGCACCTCCTGTATCTAATTAAGAGCGGGCAGTATACCACACAGTTCAGTTGTTCCCCCACCCCAAACTACCTCCAGCAGGGCAGGGAGCACCAGAAACAAGCTGAGTTGGTGGCCTAGCACCATAGGGCACTCACAAGAAGTGGCTGAAGTGCCACAAAGAGGGATTCCTCTCCCCAGCCCCACCGGACTGCCTAAGGAGCTGGGGGGACCAGAAGAGAAAAAAAAACTTTGAAAAGCACTCCCCGACCCTGCCAATGCCACCAGTGGGTCAAGGAGTAAGGGAGAATGTGGCAACTGCCAGGGACTACAAGTCCCATGAAGCTTAACAGCCGAGGATGGCTGTTTGTAAACACATTTCCATCAGGGGAGCCTTTGAAATGGAGCCAGCAACTCTGCTCCTGTCCCAGAACTGTACCCCCTGGCTCTAGTGACCCTTAGAAGGGACCAGGAGGGTGCCAGCCATGCAGCCAGATGCTGCCAATAATGAACAATTTATGAAAAGTGACTGAACTGGGAGAATTGTTTCATGGCAGTCATGTTTGCAGAGGTTGTTGGATAACAGCGTAGCATCCAATTGTTAGCTGCAGTACATCCAATCAGGGCGAAGAGCTCATGAGTTGTGTGGACCAATCAGAGACTGAGTTTTAAACCTGAGGATTCTGAAGTTCACAGTCTGTGTGTGTGACTTTGAATGAGAGTCTGAAGTGATAAGGAGTGTTTCTTGTCAGCTCCTGCTGCTGATAGCCTGAAAATCCTGCAATTTTGTGCCTTCTGCACAAGGTAAGAGTCAAAGTGAGACTTGCCATTGACTGTATATGAGAAGATATATTTTTATCTGCTTCTGCTGTGGCCAGATAGAAGATCCTGTTGTTAGTGCCTTCTGTGCAGGTCTAGAACTGGTGACTGAATATCCTAAAGCTTGCTGAAGAAATTGTTGTCTGCTGTGGAGAGTGAAGTAAACCAAAGCTACTGCCTCATTTCCCTACCAGTTCAGAGACTGAGCTTCCTGCTAGGGCCTATGCTCTGAGGCCCTGCCTGCTGGCTTGATCTGCTGCTGCCTACCTACAGTCGAGGTGGGTAAAGACACGTCCCTTTGTGGGGTGAAGATTGCCTGCCTACAGTTGAGATGGGTGAAGACAAGCCCCTCTGTATGGTGAAGAGGATCATCGCCTGGATTCCAAGCCTTTCCTGCCTGTTCTTCTAAGTTGCCTGAAAAGGGGAGTCTACTCCCATCATCCTGCATCTGTTCATCAAAAGTCATCAGTACTGGGTTTTACCCAAACACTTCCCTAATTGTGCAGCTAGCTAGCTTGTTAACTTTACATCTGGGCTTCCTGCTCTACCTTAGCAATGCCCTTAGCAACTAGTACAGTCAGGAATAAATTGTTTCACTGCACCCCCTGGTGTAGTTGGTACTTTGTTCTGCAGCACCTGAGTGTTTCATCTGTGCTGCACCAGCTTTTCCACATCAGAGGCCTGCAACTGCTCAGTGTGTGCACACCAAAATTGAGAGCTCTCACAGGAACTGTGGGGTTAACTGGTGCACCAGTCGGGAAAGTAGAAATGGGGCCGGTAATACTGGAATGCATAGTATCATTCATAAATGCCAATGTTTTGTTCTGTTGTGGAGTTGCATAGAGTTTAGAATCTGATTGCTGAATGCTTTTATTTCCCTTTGCTTCCACTGATCCCTACCTCTTTATCTACCGCAAAATAACCCCCTGTTATCTATTTTACGAAAACTATCACATTTTTATTGTGTAGTGTGATATTTCATACTTAGAGTTATAAGTGGGGAGGGGACTGTATATTGTCTTACCTGTTTCCAAGGGAGAGGACTGAACATCATTCCCTGTGGGGAAGCACCCTGGCAGTACACTGTTGGAAAGTCCCCATAGGTGGAGGCACCACGCCAATCACCCAACCAATTTTTACCAAGAATCCAGGTGCCAACCTATATTCCCTGCAGCAGCACCACCTATAGGTGGGTGGGTGTGCAGGTAGAAGAGAAGGGGTGGTTAAAAAATTGTAGGATGCAAATTGCCATTGCAGGGAGTTACTAAAGGTGTCTTTAAGACACCATGAGCGTGTGCACGCCTGCTGGGCATGCACGCACACCCTTAGGATTTTTTCACACCTGTCAGGGCATGAGAGGGAGTGACAGTTAGAGTCAGTCATTAGAAGAGTGTGCGAGAGGGAGCTTCTCGGTGGTTGAGTGTGGTGTCAGATGGCCCAGCATGTTGAGGCCAGTGAGGCCTGTGGTATGAGGGGATTGTTAGTCCCTCTACCCGAAGTATGGCAGAAGGAACAGTTTCTCACCATCCACCAGTGGGGCAGGAAAAGGAAGGAAGGGCAGAAATTCTGGAGAGAGTCGGGAGGAGAGAGAGAGACAGCTCCTCAGCTATGCAAGAGTCATGGTGGTTGCCAGAAGGGGCCCAGACATTCAGGTGGCAGCTGGATCAATGGAGAGGTATGAGGTGGCAGCTCTTATCCTTTTCACTTCCTTATGTCCACCAGGTAAAGGCTGTCCAAGTTGTTTGTTTCTCCTGAAGTTTTGCTGTTTGGAAGGTAGGCCTTCCTCTCCAATGTCTCTTGTTTGGGCCAAGTGCATCGGAGCCTAGGTGACTGTACAGGTATCTGGGATAAATTAAAGAACTGGGTCCAGCATTCCCCCATAATAGAACTCCACCACAAGGCTGTAAATGTCACTACCCACCCCACCAGCAGGGAAATCATCAGGCTCTCTCTCAAAATGTTAGGAAAGTGGGATCCAGAAACAAATGATTTGATACCTTCTATTGGACCAACATGGATGTTACAGAAAATAACAAAGTGCTCTAGCTTTCGAACCTACCCGGTCCTTCTTTAGAAACTTTATGGCAGTTATTTTGAAAATCCCATACTATTAACACCAGATTATGTTGAAAAAACAGAAATAATTCTCATTGGTTTAAAATATACATTTAAAACATAACAGAAGATTACGTCAGAGAAGCTAATTAACACCAGTATGCTTTTAACTGAGGAGCCTCAGAAGGGCAAAGGTTATCAAGAATTCTCAACAACCAGAGAGTTCTTCTCACATAAATTTTAAAATGTCTCAGTATGCTAAGAAAGCATTCTAGTGATAAAAAAAACCTTGGGATAGCATTCTGTCTAATACATGTAAGATGAGGTTACAACTTACATTCCAAGTGTCCTGGTGTATTAAATAACAGATAATGAGAGACAAAATCCTGAAATTAGGTATAACTAAGGAAAGTGGGAGTAAGTTTCCTCAGCTTCTTTTCCAGCAAAGGGAAACTCGTATTTTATCCAGGCAGAATTAAGATGGTATAAAGTTGGGAACCAGCAAGAACTGACCCCCTGCTAAGGATTGAAAGCAAATAATTTTAGAAGCCTTTTAGCCACAAGTAAGGAGGCAGATTGGGGGTTTGTGTCCCCCTTCTTCATTTAAGAAAATATGCCATGACAGATGTCGTAGTTTGAAAGCGTGAGCTCAGTAAAAGTACACTTATGTAGATATGTTACCTCAAGGAAAATATGGCTTGAGCATTATTTATTTATTTATTTATTGGAATCTCGGATAACACCTTTGAGCTAAAAGCTTGTTTACAAAGTTTCCACGTCATAAGGCAATAGACAAGGTACATACATTACAAAACAGATAGGGGTGTATATAGCATGCAAGTACATTATGGTACATACAGACACAGATTCAAGCAAGTTCAGTTAAAATACATCAGGTAGGAGAGGTCAGCTTTATTGCAACAGTACTAAGAGCATACCTAAGGTGGACAAACTATTTATAGTGGTAGCTGAGCTTTAGAGCATGCAGGTAGAGTTATGGAGGGTCAGAAGTGGTGGTGACCAAAGAAGGGGGAGGACAGAATAGATGAGAACAGGGGAGGGTGGGGGCAGAGACAAAGCGGGTGACAGAATAAGGGGTTAAGCAGTCAGAGGGGTGGGATTGGATAGGATCTACCCAGGGTTACATAAGTAGGTGATAGGGCAGGGCTGGGAAATGTTGGGGAAGAGAGGGATAAGGAAAGGGTTTTAAAGTGGGGGTGAGGTGAAAGGGAACCGGAGGGAGGGGGTGAAAATTGGGGGGGATTAATATTTGTGAAGAAGAAGCAGGAAGGTGGGGGGATAAAGAGGGGATGTGGTTTTTAATGTGAGAAATAAAAATCGTTTGCCAGTTGCATCCAAAAGTTGTGTAGAACTCGAATCTTTTGAAATGAACTGCATACTTGTGTTGCCTCCTAACCCCATGTTTTTCAGGACTGAGGAAAACCAAATGAACAGTGAATGTCTGAGGTGCAGTGGGAATCTATCTCCATGTTGGTGATCTCCAGCTGCCTGAAATTCAAACCCAGGTTTAGTGTACAGGCCTCCTTCTATGTCCTTGGATAATGAAAGTAAATTATTAAAACTCATTAGTGAGTTAAACTCATTGGACAATATTCTTAATATGGGCGATTTTAGCTTGCTTAGCATTACTTGGTCATCGCACAGTGGTAACAGCAAAACCAATAATTCGACACCTTTGCACAGATAGGGCTTGAACAGAAAGAACCCTATGCCACTAGGAATGATAAAACATTGGATATCATACTTACTAATATGGGCAACAGTGTAGCCGATGTTGCTACCATGGTACCATTGGGCAATAGCGACCACATGTGTGTGAACTTTAGGGTATTGGGCCAAACTAGACAGCTTGGGACTGGGCTCACTGAAATATTAAATTTCAGACAGGCTAGCTTTACTACTATATAGGAAAATATGGCAAAATGGGACTGGAAAAGGGAATTCTTGGGTCATACAGTTGAAGGAAAATGGGATTTATTGACTTCAAAAATAAAGGGTGAGGTTTCTAAAAACATAAAAAACCATAAAAAAATATACCACTAAAAGAATACCACCATGTTTGATGAAGCCCTCTATCAAGAAATTAATCAACAAAAAAAAAAAACCATACTGTTTAAACGCATTAAAAATGGTAACCAGCAATTAGTTCCGGTATATCGAGCGTTGGTTAAAAAAGTGAAATACAAGATTAAACTGGCAAAATCACAACATGAAATATATTTGGCTTCCAAGGTGAACAATAACAACATTTTTTTCACATATTAATAAATTAAAAGGAACTATGAACTCAGTGGGCCCTTTTATCAACAACTTAGGAACTCCTACTAGTAACAAGGAAACAGCTGACATACAGAACAATTACTTCTGCTCAGTGTTTAACAATTTTACTTCTATAAATTCAGAGAATAAGCTAGTAGCCATACCAGGACAAGTAACTATTAAACCAACAGAAGTTCTGGAGAGACTAAAAAAATTAGCTGTCAATAAATCCCCAGGGCCAGACGATCTCCACCCTAGAGTATTGAAGGAACTTGCTGATTATATTTTCCTACCTCTGACCCATATTTTCCAGCACTCCCTGGACTCCGGTGACATACCTTTAGGTTAGAGGGTAGCCACTGTAATACCCCTCCTGAAAGAAGGACCTATAGCCAAACCTGAAAACTTTTGACCAATCAGTTTGACTTCTTTAATGGGCAAACTACTGGAAGGCATAATTAAGGACTACACAGAGGAACATCAATTCTTATTAGGGGCTACTGACCCCTACCAACATGGTTTTACTAAAAATAGGCCCTGTTTGACAAATTTATTAGGTTTTTATGAAAAAGTCAACAGAGAAATTGACAGGAAAAACCCAGTTGATGTTATATTCTTGGACTTTGCAAAAGCCTTTGACAATTGCCTCATTCCGAATAGGTTAAATCACTTGGGGACTTAAAACTGTGTACAAATATCACACACTGGATTGCCAACTGGCTAGATGGGAGACAGCAGAGAGTGGTGGTCAATGGTGAATATTCTGAGTGGGCCAGGGTCACAAGCGGGGTGCCACAGGGATTGGTCCTGGGTCCCATCCTATTTAATATTTACATTTCTTCATTAAAAATAAATTTACCCAACATCTGGTTGTCCAAATTTGCAGACGATTGTCGGCTGGGAACAGTGGTAAATACACTTGACAAAACCACTGCACTACAGGATGCACTGAATCTCATTTTCTCTTGGACCAGACATAGCAAATTGGAATTAAATATTAGTAAATGCAAAGTAATGCATTTGGGTACCAACAATAGATAGTATAAGTATACCTTAAATAGTGAATCTTTAACTACAAGATTATGTGAAAAGGATCTCAGAGTAACCATTAGCCCCGACCTTAAATTCAATGTTCACTGTAGGAACCAGGTAAAAAAAGCCAATCAGATGTTGAACTGTATCCATAGGCATATATCCAGTAGAACTAGGGAGGTGATGCTCCCCCTATATGTAGCATTGATCAGACCCCACTTGGAGTACTGTGTTCAATTATGGTCACCTTATAGGAAAGAAGATATAAAAAAGGTTGAAGCAGTTCAGCGCAGATTTACTAGAAGTATTCTGGGTCTAAAGAAGACACCTTACGAACATAGATTGGGTATACTTAATCTCTACTCATTGCAATATAGAAGACAAAGGGGTGACTTGTGTATGTTGTACAGGGCAATGGAGGACAACAACCTTATGGCTGAATTTGGTCTTATGATAAATCATGATAGAGTTAGTGGTAGGAGACACTGTAAGCAACTCCTACTAGACAAATGGAATTCATTACTTAGGATAAACTGGTACACCCAAAGGGTGGTTAAAGTTTGGAATGCTCTCCCATTGGAAGTAATAGAAAGTACAGATATAAAAATATTCAAAACTAAATTAGACAATGAAATGAGTAATACGATACAATTTTGGGTTAGTTAATCACCCTCATGACTAAACAAAAAAGCAATAAAATTATCTAAGGCAAGCACTAAGGACGAATGTCTATTACTAGCTTGATCATTCTATGAAATCTATGAAGTCTATGTCATCACAAGGTCAGTAACCACCTAAATGTGCATTTAAAGTTGAAAAGTGACCCATGGGTCAGATCCCTCCTCCCTCCCTCCCTCTCTGAGACTTTATACCATCAAACCCCTAGACACGAGGGGTGGGGCTGAGGTCTGCCCTGTCTTCCAGTCAGGTCTACTGTATGACACTATTAAGCCCGGAAAAGCAACTAACCCCACGGACTGGTGTTTTATCTTCTGTGTGCCCTGTATATAGCTGGAGTGAATTTCTAGTAAGAAGAGGTGAAAGAGGTTACAAAATATGATCTGTACGACAATTAATGAAGTCTGTCAGTTCAAAAGCAGTTTTAGCAAAGGCCCAAATTGAGGAAAAGATAGCCAACTCAGTTAAGAAGGGGGATAAAACCTTTTATAGGTACATCAGGAGTGAAGGAAGACCAAGAGAGGGAGAGTGAGGCTTAATAAATGGGAGGAGGGTGGGCAGAGGAGACTGTGAAAGGCAGGGATAATAAACAAATATTTTCACTCAGTATTTACAAATGAAGAGGGAGGTACCTAAAACAAATAGTAGAAACACTCTGGATACAGAAGTTGATACCAGCCCATTTACAGAAGAAAGGGTTCTGAAAGAACTCTTAAAACTGAAGGTGGACAAAGCAATGGAGCCAATGGGATTCATCCCAGAATTCTAAAAGAACTAAAGGGTAGAACTAGTGACACCTGACTACCCTTTTAACAAATCATGGGAGGATGGGGTGGTACCCGAGGGACTGGAGGAGGGCAGATGTGATTCCCTTCACAAAGTGGGAGCAAGGCAGAAGCAGAAAACTACAGACCTGTTAGTTTAACCTCAGTGATAGGAAAAATGATGGAATCACTTCTGAAGGAAAGAATTGTCAAGTATCTAGAGACCAGAAGGGCACAGGACCCTAGGCAGCATGGATTCACAGCGGTAAGGTCATGCCAGACGAACCTGATAGGTTTCTTTGACTGGGTGACCAAAGTACAGTAGTAGATCAGGGAGGGGCTGTGGACATGGCCTACCTAGACTTTAGCAAGGCATTTGACACAGTCCCACACAAAAGTTACAAGATACGAGTTAGCCAGCCTGGGAGTGGGTCCCAAGATGACAACCTGGGTAAGAATTGGCTGGAGAACAGGACACAGGTAATAGTAAATGGGTCCATTCAGAAGAAAGGGGTTACTAGTGGGGAATTATCGCAGGGTTCAGTATTGGGACCGGTCCTCTTCAATGTCATTATAAAGCGACATTGCAGAGGGACTGGAAGGAAAAGTATGTCTCTTGCAGATGACACAAAGATCTGCAACAGAGCTGATGCACAGGGTGGGTGGAAAGGATGAGAAGGGACTTGGCAAGTTAGAGGAATGGTCAAATGTATGGCAGCTTAGATTCAATGCTAAGAAGTGCAAGGTAATGCACCTGGGAAACAAAAACCCAGGGGAAGAGTACACAATGGGGGGTGAGATACTAACAACAACAAAAATGAAAAGGGACCTGGGGGTAGTCATATCAGATGACCTAAAGGTGGGCAAGCAATGTGAGAGGGCAGCAAGGAGGGCTGGGGGGATACTGGGATGCACAGGGAGAGGCATCACCAGTAGAAAACAGGAAGTTATTATCCCTCTGTACAGACAGCTGGTGAGACCCCATCTGGAGTGCTGCGTGCAGTTCTGGAACCCAGTCTCCGCAAAGACATAGACAGGATTGAAGCTTCCAGAGCAGGGCATCTAAAATGGTGCAGGGTCTGCACCGAAGACATATGAAGAGAGAGATGAAAGGATTAATAAGGTATAGCCTCGAGGAAAGGAGGGAGGGGAAATGATAGAACGTCAAGTACCTCAAGGAATCAACAAAGTCCAAGAGGTAGCATCTTTCAAAAAGAGGTGTGCAAGAACAAGAGGCACAATTTGAAGATGGAGGTGGCTCAGAGGTAATTTAAGGAGTATTTTTTCAGAGAGGGTTGTGGATGCATGGAACTGCCTTCTGGAGGAGGTTGTGGAGTCAAAAACAGTGGTGGAATTCAAGCATGCATGGGACAGTCATAAGGCCATTCTAGGGGTTGGGGGTAGGAAGAAGTAGGCTGCTGGTTAACTAGGATCTGCAGCTTATCCAGTAGGTAGGAAAATGGGCAGACTGGGTGGGTCAAGCGGTCCTTATCTGCCATCAAATTCTATGTTTCTGTGTTAGTTTCTTGATGTATAAAACTGTTTCCTGGCCTTATAAATGTGCAAAAGGTGCAATTACCACACCAAAACATTCAAGTAGGCAAGAGAGTCTCTATATTTACTATGCTTTTGTTCACAAAATGACTTTTGGTAACCATACTAGAGATGTTTTTTCCTGTTCTGTGGATTATGCCGGGGGCAACTCGAGATATGTTCCAGCCTAGGTTCAGCCCTTAAAATGTTTCAGTTCTTCTAAATGATTTCCTTTATGTTATGACCCTGTGAAGAACAGTCACACACAAAATTAAGTTTTTGTTCTTTAACTCTCTGGTTTGGCCTTAACAAGTCTTCTCTGGAAATCTCTTTTGCTTTTTCCACTGCTGTCTGCAAACAGGTGTCTGTATACCCACTGTCTCTAAAGCACTGTGTTAAAGGAACGACATCCTGCTCATACATTTCTTCATTGCTTGTGTTCTTCTTAGGCACATGTATTGTCCCTCAGGGATCCCGTTAATGAGGGGTCTGGGGTGGCAGCTATCATATCTCAACATGGAATTTTTGTTCCTTTTTTCCTATATAAAGATGTTTCTGTCCTTCCATTCTCCCCCTTTGTAATGCACAAATCTAACAAATTAATGCTATTTATGTCATAGGACATAGTGAATTTCAAATTCTTATTAGTAGACTCCAGAAAACGTACAAATTCTGGAAGCTGTTCTGCCCCTCCCCCCCATATTCAGATCAAATCCTCTGTGTAATGTCTATACAGCTTAATGTTGTTAAAAAAAGGATTATTTTCACATAGAATATTTGTGGTTTGAGATGCATGTGTGACGTGCTGTATGCTGGGAATGAGGCACGGTGGTAGTGTGTGTGTGTGATGTCACCCAATGGTACAGTGCACCTAGGGCTGCAATTGTAATGGCAGGTGGACAGCTTGGTCATAGAAGGCATCTAGTGGTCCTGGGACATGAAGCTGGCAGATTTCCAGGATTAGAGGTGGGTGGGGAAAGCTAGGATAGTAAAAGTAGGGTTCAATGGGCCTACAGAACTTGGTATAGATTTATGCTTGTGCAACTTCAATAATTTTTGGCTGTTCGCCTCTCTTATCTATGGGATATATCATCCTGTAGGGATATGTGGGCAAGGAACCCTAGAAGAGCATTCCACACCTATAGGTGCCACAGGAATGATTCCCTTGGCTAAAGGTAGCTTAGGAAGGAGCCCATGGAATAGAGAGATGAGTCACTGGAGGAGGAGGGGTGGATGGTGGGGCAATGAAAGAACGATCCTGAACCAACAAGGAGGAGCAGCATTTTAAGGTAATTTTAATGTTGCTCTGCCCATTGAACCACAGGCGTAGCCTTGCAATTCAATGTGCTTATGCAACTTGGCAAGATGTATGCTTATGTGACTTTGATACCACCCTGTAGGGGTACGATGGCAAGGAACCCTAGAGGTGTCATGGTAATGATTACCTTGGCTAAAAGTAGCTTAGAAAGGAGCCCAAAAAGAGTACCCAAAAGGGTGTCATGCTTTGAAGGAGGCGATGAGTCAGAATGATATTGAGGACAGGAATGAAGGCTAAAGCTGTAGATGGGTCGGACAGAACAGAAACGCAGGACAATGAGGGATAATTCATTTATTGAAAGCTGACACAAGGCAGGAGGGGAGGACATCCTAAGGAGAGAGGGAACAGTCAGGGCCACCATCTGACTCCATCCAACAGCTGAACCTAACTACGGAACCTATAAAATGCACTAACCCTATCTAACTACTATGACCATCGGCATGGAGGAGAGGAAAAGCCCTCTTTGAGGAGAAAACCTCTGGGAATCCAAGGCCTAGGTTGCCTTCCCTCCAGGCTGAAGGACAATTTGGTTAGCGACAGCTCAGCTACTGCAATTTAAAGTCAAGATCGAGGGAAGAGGAAAAGATTTCAATTTAGAGGAAGCTGTCGCTCAGTCCTTCTAACAGGAATGCTCTTGATGGTCGTGAGCGATGTCTCTGTGACTAGATGCACAAAAGCAAAGGAGGAGAGGAATGACTACTGAGGCACTCAGCTGACCTACATGAGCCTACAAAACAGATCAGGTGAACCAGAGGTGGTCAGAGGGAGAATAGTGTAAAGGGTGCCTCTAAACCTGCTTGGGCAGCTAAAGGGGTCCTCCCAAAGAGAGCCCCACCCTTCACAGCTTGAAGTCACAAATTCTACATCCAGAGGTGTTGCCAGGACAAAGGACGACTGAAGGTCCACCCAGAGCAAAGACATTCTCACTATGGGCAAGGGAGAAGGACCCCTCTCTGAGCTTCACATGCTCTAGATGCAGACTTCATTGGTGCAGAGTGAGACTGTCAGCTACAGGCTAGCCCTAAGCCACATAGTAATGGACATGGAAAGCACATTTCTGAAGTGGAGAGAAGGTAGAGTCGAGGTAGCACGGAACCCTGATGAGGGTCATGCTCGGATAGTTGAGTCAGATGAGTAGATCAGCATAAAGATCAGACTGAATGAGGGAGACACCGACGTGGGTCCATAAAGCAGAATGCAAATTAGTAACCACAGGAGTGAATGCTAACCAGATCTATTAAGAGCCAAATTCAGGAGTGGATCGAGTTGCATGAGCGGGAGAGATGAGAACGGTCGGGTGAAGCTGGCAGCCGGTGGTGGAGGCACAAGGAGATGACAATGGTAGGTAATAAATGGAGAAAGGGATCCAGTTGCATGGAGCCAAAGCACCCAGCATGACCATGCAGTCCCCCACCTTGGGAAAAACAGAGAAGCCACAAACTAGGCAACAGGGCACCAGGCAACTAATTAATGATAAATAAAGTGAGTCGGTTATTAAACAGTGAGGAAAAATAATTATTCAATGCCAGCAGCTGTAGCTGGGCTAGCATGCCAAGAAATGGAAAACAGAAAATGGGAGACTGTAGCTTTAATAGCTGAGAGAAATGAGAACTAGAGTACTGTAGCAAAGGGACATTGGTCTGAGCATGGATAGCCCAAAAGAGAGAACAAAAACAAAGGTGTCTTTGGTTATGGACAATGCATCATGAGCAAGTTGGTGTTTAGAAAGGGAGGACCAGAACATGTTCAGGAAAGGAGCAGACAGAAGACACAGAGTGAAGCACTGAAGGTGTGCCCAGAAGGCAGGAGCAGAGCTCAGAACACATGCAGAGTACCACAGTGCTCCAGGGGGAAGGTAGCAACAGAGCACCGCAAAGGTATGACACAACACGAGTGTGACACAGGACAAGGTGGCAAGAACAGGAGGAAGCAGAAAGGGATGGAGAATCAACAGAAATGGGAAGGCGTGGGCAGGGAGGTGGGACCAGCAAAGAGCTGGGAGGGGGTGATAACCGTGGATTGAGTGGGAGAACAAACAAAGGAGCGAGACAAGCAACAGAGGGGGAAGGGGTACAGCGAGGAGAGGGAGGAGGGAAAACCAGACAAGCAGAAGCAGCAGAGGGGTGAACACCGAAGAAAACATGGCAAGGCAGAAAGAAACAGCAGCAGAACAAGGTACAAGAAGGGTACCAGCATCCAGAGGTGCAGTAGAAATGAAAAAACAGCTGGAATGAAGAGGCAGCGCCTCCATCTGCAACAAAAGAATGATCCTGGACCAACCAGGAGGATCAGCCTTTTAAGGCCTAATTGATGGCGTGGCTTGTTGCTCCACCCATTGAACCACAGGCGTAGCCTTACAAGTAGAAGAAAGTGTGCTGCAAAAAGATTTAAAGTGCGTACCCATGCTGTCTCCTAATGAATTTAATCACAAACTTGATTTGTACACCTTTACTAGAAAATTGGATTTAAAAGCCCATTTTTTTGAAGCAGATATTGAGTCCCAAGATACTACACCTCAAACAGAACCAGGGCACTACCTGAAAAAAACCCTCAACCTACATTCCTCTCAAGAACCCAACAGCAGCTGTTTTTGAGAAATTATGGGAAAGAGAAATTCAGCAACTGATGGAGAGGGAAAATGGGACTGGCTACTATGACTGCTCCAAACAAGAAAAAGAGACCTTAAAAAATCTTGCTGGGAACCAGCTCATAGAACTAAAAGCTGCAGATAAAGGGAGAGCAACAGTAATCATGGACAAAGTTACATACAAACAGAAAATGTTACAACAATTGGAGAATGAACGTTTTTATGTAACGTTATCTAGGGATATGACAGATGTATATAAAAAGGAAATTGATGGGTATTTGTTAGACTGCTTAGATCAGAATGTAATTTCAAAGTAAACATTTGACTTCCTAACTGTTGCACATCCTATGAGAGCCACCTTATATGGGCTACCTAAGGTACACAAGGACTTAAACAACCCCCAATGCAGGCCAATTGTGGCTAGTATAGGCTCATTAACAGAGCCAATTGCCAAATTTTTTGATGAGCATATTAAAGACATTGTAGGAATGGGGTCTGCATTCTTAAAGGACACTACCCATGTACTTAACATTTTGAATGGGGTTCAGATCAGAGAGAATACATCTGGGTAACTTTAGATATCACATCCTCATATCAAATATACACAGTGAAGGAGGTATAAATGCATTGAGTGAGATTCTTTATAATAAATCTAGTCATTCAGCAGCATTTATTGAATGTTTGACTGTCTTGACTGAAAAAAAAAATTAAACTGAACATGTCTTTATTTGATGGACAGTTTTTCTTACAAGTGATAGGAACAGCGATGGGGCGGCCTTTGCCCCCACCTATGCTAACATATATTTGTACAAATGGGAAACCACAAATGTTCTATGTAAAAAAAAAATCCTTTTTTTAACAACATTAAGCTGTATAGATGTTACATAGATGATTTGATCGTAATATGGGCGGGGGGCAAAACAGCTTCCAGAATTTGTAAGTTTTTTTGGAGTCTACTAATGAGAATTTGAAATTCACTATGTCCTATTATGTAAACAGTATTACTTTTTTTGATTTGTGCATTACAAAGGGGGAGAATGGAAGGATAGAAACATCCTTATATAAAAAAATGGACAAATATTCCATGTTTCGATATGATAGCTAGAGAAGGTTCGTCGGATGGGTGCCTTTTGGTTATGGATAAGTCCTAAACGTTTATGGGAGGGTTGGTAGTATGGATTCCAAGATGCAGAGAAAAAGTTTTGTTGTTCATCGACCAGCCACACTTGTTTTGTATAAAATCTGTTTCCTTTTATTTGTTGCTTTACTGTGAACATAGTGATCCCCTGTGGCCCTGGGCCACAGTAAAGTAACAAATTAAAGGAAATAGATTTTGTACAAAACAAGTGTAGCTGGTTGATGAACAACAAAACTTTCTCGAGATATGATAGCTGCCTCCCCAGACCCCTCATTAATGGGATCCCTAAGGGACAATACATGTGCCTAAGAAGAACACAAGCAATGAAGAAATGTATGAGCAGGATGTGGTTCCTTTAACACAGTGCTTTAGAGACAGGGGGTATACAGACACCTGTTTGCAGACAGCAGTGGAAAAAGTAAAAGAGACTCCCAGGGAAGACTTATTAAGGCCAAACCAGAGAGTTAAAGAACAAAAACTTAATTTTGTGTGTGACTTTTCTTCACTGAGTCATAAAATAAAGGAAATCATTTTGAAGAATTGGAACATTTTAAGGGCTGAACCTAGGCTGGAACATATCTCAAGTTCATCCCCAACCCCGACATGATCCATAGAAGAGGAAAAAAATCTTCTCCAGTATGGTGACCAGAAGTCACTTTGTGGACAAAAGCACAGTAAACACAAGGACTCCCTTCCCTGCTGGAATGTTTCGGTGTGGTAATTGCACCTTTTGCACATTTATAAGGCCAGGAAACAGTTTTGTACATCCAGAAACTAAAACTGCTTTTGAACTGACAGATTTCATGAATTGTCGTACAGATCATATTGTGTATGCAGCCTCTTGTACTAAATGCAACTGTTTTATGTTGGGAAGACGAAAAGAAGTTTTAAATATAGAATAGCTGAACACATTGGAAGTATCAATTGAGGTGATGTTAAAAATGCCCTGGCCTTACATGTTGATAAAAAAGGTAGGGAACATACTTTTAAGTTTCAGGGCTTGGAAAAAATGGAGAACAATGTGGTAGTGGGGGGGGTGGTGACTGGGATAACAAGTTATTACAAAGAAAGAGTCACTGGCAATGTGTCCTTTTTTGTAATTTTGTACACCTGTTTTTATAAGTGATTTATGCTTCTCTGCATTTGACAAAATATATTGCTAATAAAATTTATTGTAAATAAGATAGATTATTTAGAGTGGTATTTATATATGTGGAGAAGATGGGAGAGAGATAGCACATTTTGTAAATAGTGTTTTTTGCTGTATTTATTATACTTTCTATGTACTGGCTTGTATATGTTTTTGAATGTGTTTCTTTAAAAAGATGTGGGTGCATCTATATTCCACAACATTGTGGATTTGGTTACTTGTGACTGGTGCACTTAAACACACATGTGACCCATATAAGGGTGTGTAAGGCTTGGATTAATTATCCCTTGTTACACCTTGAAAAAGCATCCTGTGAGATACAGTATGAAACGGTTGTTGGTGGTATGGTTTTTTCTGCTGCTGCTTTTAACTTTATTTTGTAAAATAAATAACTTTTTTAGCATGACTACCTCTTAGTCTGTGTGGTGTTTGCTGTGATGCCCAGCTTTATCTTTTCTCTCTGCATTTTGTACTGAGGCTCCAGCTTTCTCTCGAGTAGCCACCCAATTCCTGGTTCTTTTTAAAATTGTGAATAGCAAGAAACAAAATCCATAATAAGGAAACCCAGCACCCTTGCCTTTGTGATAGCAACTCTAAAGATTTACTCCACTTCCCCCTCAGTTTACTCCCCACCAGCATCCTAATACTTTAAATGGCTGCCTGTAATAAGGTCAGCCACCCCATATACATGCACTGCCCCACACAAACCATATGGTACTTACAACTTAGAAATGAAAACATTTGTGTGCAGCAGCCGATCAGGGGAACCTGCTCCTCAATAATGAAAGCAAATTACAAGTCCAAGACTGAGAGTCCAACATAACACTGCTCAAAATGTTCAGGCGGCACCCTGAGTGGTACTGCAGGTGCCTCTGATCTCAAGGTAAACAGAAAACAGTTTCAATCTAAACTCAGTTCAGGATAGAAACTGTGAGGTGTAAAATAGTTCGGACTTCAAAGGAAATTAGGCCAACGGACTCCTCCAAATAAAAGCAAAAAGTCACTCCCAGGTAAATATTCAGGTGTTCCCCTCATCAGAATCGGACGAGGAATCTCCCTCTTTCACCACTCTCTGTGCTTCCAGTTTCTCCAGTAGTTTTGCAGCCTCTTTAGGATCCATGTACTCTCTCTCTCTCTCTTCTATATATATATATATATATAAACATATATATATATATATACATATACATATACAGTATATATGCTTTCTGACCTACCGTGACATGTAGGCACGCTGGCATTAAGATAGTATTTGGGATTTCCAACTCCCTGAGTCTGATGGCATCAAAACTTTTACACTTGGTGTGGATGGCATATGATAGGTCCAGAAAAAGCAGAACTCTGGATCCTTCCTTCTCCACACCTTTCTTGGTCCTAGCAGCTTGCTGGAGCCAGTCCCTTATCACACTAGATATCGTTGTTACCATAACAGTTCTTGCTCCCCCCAACTGCTAGCTTGCTCTCCGAATGTTAACTCTGTAAGCACGTACCAAGGAGTCTTGTAGATCCAGGCCATAAGTGTCATGCATCCACTGAACCAAAAAAGGAAAGCAGGTGTTCTCCCTCAACACCTTCTGGCATACTAATTATTCTGATACTTGCAGATCTGGTAACATTCTCAAGATGTTCTAGTCAGGACCATAAGATAGCCTACTCCTTAATGCATGTTGCTGCTGTAGCTTGGACCCCTCTCAGAGGATTTCTCCACTGCCTGTATTGTGCTCATCAAGCCATCCATTTTTTTGTCCCACCACGACCATCCTGTCACGGTAGGAGTCCATCTTTTTGTCCATTTGCTGTATAGTCTTGGTCAGATTAAGAACAGCTAGTTGCAGGGACTCCAGAGTAACCTGTCGGGAATTGTCAGTACCAAAATCCATCTGGGCAAGGCCTGTTGAAGTTGATGGCATTTTAGAGGCCCCACCACGCGGAGCGGAGAAGTTCACTTTTTGCTTAGTCATTTTCCTGCCCATTTCAATAAAAGTGTTCGAAAACAGGCACCACCTCAATCGGAACCCTTCTGGTAGCTTTTAAATCATCTAACAGACCAGATATTATCCAATTTTTATAACATTAGGATGCTTATCAGGGAGCTCACTGAAAGTGCGTCTAATCAGCTAGGCAGCTAGCCATGCTCCCTATGTCAAAATCTTTTGATGCAAGTCCCCTGTGTCAATCCAACCCCCATTGAAAATTGAGCCCAATGTTTTCTTGTAAAAAATTCCCGTACATGAAACTTTGATGTCAGACTCAAAGTACAGTGCAGTATTATGTGGACCATTACTAGCGGTGTGGATTCAAATTCTGCTTAGATGAAATACCTGTATGCTTATGCACAAAACTGATGTGAATAGAACAGTAAACAACTTGTTTCATGCACACAATATCCCCAAAACAAAAATGGGTGCACACTGAAGCTATTAATATTAATAGTACTGTAGTGAACACTTGCTGATTCGCCCCAAGAAAGGTGAATCCCAGGAATTAGAACCACAAGAAACACTGCAGAGTATAGGTGTTTTAAAAATGACTGAAGCAGGACTGCACATGCCTTCAAACCTCTTTATAGTGGTATTCTTTGGCCCACGGTGGTGGGCATTTGCTGTACCCATGCAGTGTGAGTGTGTTCTGAATTTCAACAGAGTACATACTCACGTTAATGTAACATACTGTATGGTACAGTACTGTATTTGCAATACATGTAACATGCATGTGAATGGGCAGTGTAGTACACAGAATAAAAAAGCAGTGTTCATTATTGTATCATTACAGGGTGCTGGAGAGTTGACTATATTATTGACTGAGGTCCCAAGAGGAGGGATGCCAGTGGGAGGAGGTCAGCACTGATCAATGCTGACAGATGGCACATCACTGTCAGCAGCACTGACCAATGCTGAAAGATGGCACATCACTGCCAGCAGCACTGACCAATGCTGACAGATGGCACATCACTGCCAGCAGCACTGACCAATGCTGACAGATGGCACGTCACTGCCAGCAGCACTGACCAATGTTGACAGATGGCACGTCACTGCCAGCAGCACTGACCAATGCTGACAGATGGCACGTCACTGCCAGCAGCACTGACCAATGCTGACAGATGGCACGTCACTGCCAGCAGCACTGACCAATGCTGACAGATGGCACGTCACTGCCAGCAGCACTGACCAATGCTGACAGATGGCACTGACCAATGCTGACAGATGGCACGTCACTGCCAGCAGCACTGACCAATGCTGACAGATGGCACGTCACTGCCAGCAGCACTGACCAATGCTGACAGATGGCACGTCACTGCCAGCAGCACTGACCAATGCTGACAGATGGCACGTCACTGCCAGCAGCACTGACCAATGTTGACAGATGGCACGTCACTGCCAGCAGCACTGACCAATGCTGACAGATGGCACGCCACCGCCAGCAGCACTGACCAATGCTGACAGATGGCACGCCACTCGCCAGCAGCACTGACCAATGCTGACAGATGGCACGTCACTGCCAGCAGCACTGACCAATGCTGACAGATGGCACGCCACTGCCAGCAGCACTGACCAATGCTGACAGATGGCACGTCACCGCCAGCAGCACTGACCAATGCTGACAGATGGCACGTCACTGCCAGCAGCACTGACCAATGCTGACAGATGGCACTGACCAATGCTGACAGATGGCATGTCACTGCCAGCAGCACTGACCAATGCTGACAGATAGCACGTCACTGCCAGCAGCACTGACCAATGCTGACAGATGGCACGTCACTGCCAGCAGCACTGACCAATGCTGACAGATGGCACGTCACTTCCAGCAGCACTGACCAATGCTGACAGATGGCACGTCACTGCCAGCAGCACTGACCAATGTTGATTGATGGCACGTCACTGCCAGCAGCACTGACAAATGCTGACAGATGGCACGTCACTGTCAGCAGCACTGACCAGTGCTGACAGATGGCACATCACTGCCAGCAGCACTTTACCAGTGCTGACAGATGGCACATCACTGCCAGCAGCACTGACCAATGCTGACAGATGGCACGTCACTGCCAGCAGCACTTTACCAGTGCTGACAGATGGCACATCACTGCCAGCAGCACTGACCAATGCTGACAGATGGCACGTCACTGCCAGCAGCACTGACTAATGCTGACAGATGGCACGTCACTGCCAGCAGCACTGACCAGTGCTGACAGATGGCACATCACTGCCAGCAGCATTGACCTGCAATGGGGACTACTATGTGGACTCTTATGACATAGAGTGGCAGGTGGTAGGACACTAAGTAAATCCTGACAATAGTAATAAATTAATGACAGCCTATGCCCAGTAATAAAAACACATTCTTCATTTCTGTCTTTCATACTGACAATAATTGACAGGAGTCCTGGATCCTGCATATCAGACTGGGCTAGCCACTGAACAGTGCTGTGTCTTACATACTATACAGTCTTACAAAATAGTAAATGGTAAAGTACAGTACTTTAAAATGCAAGAAAATTTAATTAATGTACAGTACAGCAAACAAAAGAAATATTGAACTCTATCACTAGTGTCTATGTATTATTATTCTGTATGCTATGGTTTACTCAGTAAAGTGTTTTCGTGGGGTGCTCATATTGTTGGCATTCTGGATACAATAAGCTGAAATTACAGATACATTTTGCCCAGGGTGTCTCCTAAATACGCCTAGAAATACATGGTGTTATAAAAAGTGAGAAGTGGTTTTCAGGGGTTGCTTTTATGTGATGACTGCCAAAATCCAGGGCGAGATTCCTTCTCTGAGATCCTGTCTGTGCTTGGCAGATATCACACACAATCTCTCATAACTTTGGCACTGCTGGTTATATTAACATGAAATTCTAGTTACTTGTTGCACAAAGTGTCCCCTTAATAAACTAAGAAACACATGTTGCTACAAAAAGAGAAAAGTTATTTTAGGAGGGTAATTTTATGTGATCACTGATGACTTGCACGTTTTGGGGTGAGTTTTCTGCTCTGAGAGCCTGTCTTTGCTTGGCAGGCATCACACAAAATTGCTCGTAACTTTGGCATTTCTTCTTATATTAACCTGGAATTCCAGATTCATGTTGCCCAAGGTGTCCCCTAATTACTCAAAGAAGCACATATTGCTACAAAAAGGGAACGTTAGTTTTCGGGTGTAGTTTTATGTGATAACTGCCAAAATTCAGGGTAAGTTTTCTGTTCTGAGTACGTGTCTTTACTTGGTAGACATCACACAAAATCACTCATAACTTTGGCATTTTTGGTTATATTAACCTGAAATTCCAGATATATGTAGCTCAAGGTGTCCCCTAAAAACCCAAGAAGTATAAGTTGCTACAGAGAGGGAAATGTGGCTGTTGAGGTGGTTTTATGAGATGACTGTCAAGATCCAGGGTGAGTTTTTTGCTTTGAGAGACTGTCTTTGCTTAACAGACATCACACAGAATTGCCCCTAATGCTGGCATTTCTAGTTACATTAATCTGAAATTCCAGAATCATGTTACCCAAGATGTCCCCTAAAGATCAAAGGAAGCACATACTGCTACAGAAAAAGAAGTGTTTTTTTTGGGGGTTTATGTGATGACTGCCAGGATCAAGGGTGACTTTAAAGACATTAATAGTGGTCAGGGATGTAGCCAGGCATTTCAGATTTGTACACCAACCTGCCACACTGCTACCCCCTCCTCCACTATTGTTCATGCCTGCCCTCCCCATGACTTGATTCCAAGGTTCCTGGCTCCAATCAGACGATTCCCACACTAGACTTGCTGCCTGCCTGTGCTGCTAGTGTGGTGCTCACTGCTCACTGGTAAACGCCACTGACTGCACCACGAGTCCAAGACCACGGCAAAAATTTCTTCTCTCTCCCCTGCAGGTAGGCAGATTTGCTTCACTTGCCTTTCCACATGAAATCTTCATTCTTTTAGCTGGCTCTGAGTCTGTTCTTCTGTCTGCTGCTCCTCAGTTCTTTTACTGCTTCTCTTGCTCGCAGTACAATTGAACTAATAGTATGGCTTCTAACTTTTCTGGGGTATTAAAACTCACCGCCCAAGACTTACCACACTCCCTACCAGATGCCACAGCCAGTCACTGTGCAGATGGACCATGCAGACCTAACTGAGACCTTCAACTTCAAAGTCCGCTATCCACTGTGCCAGCCCCCCCCCCAAAACAAAGCTGAAAGAGAAAAGAAAAAGCCTACGAAGCCAAACAAAGGAATTTAAATGTGATGGGCTAGAGAGGGCAGAGCAATGCTGGCCAGCTTGTTTGCTACCCCCTGCTACTAAACTTAGTATGCCATGGCTTACTAGGAGTATCAGTAGCCACGCCCTTGATAGTGGTACATGCCTTTGAAAATGTGAGTACACTAAAGGACCACCCACCGGAGGGAACTGAGACAGCATTTAAGTATCAGCATCTTCACAGCACAAAACAAACATTGTATCACTGCTGGTTGCAAAATGCTACAAAAACACATGATGTGTTAAATGGCAATACACAACATGATGTTGGACATCATTGTACATAAGCGATATTGGGGTGGCATTTTAGGGGAAAGTAAATGTTTGCTGATGACATAAAACTCTGTGGGAGAGTGGACAGTGAGGAGGGAATTAATAGCAAGAAGAGGGATACAGAGGGGCTTGGAGAAGTGGTGTGGTATTTGGCAACTGAAATTCAAAGCTAAGAAATGTAAGGTAATGTACAGTACATTGGTAGCAGAAGTCTGCATACTGACTGTAGCATCAGTGGGGTAAGGGCGGCACACTCAAAGGAGGAAATGGACCTGGCATGATAATTTGCAAAAGACTGCATACCTCTTCTGAATGCAATAAAGCATATAGGAAGGCTAGCAAGATATTAGGATGCATAAGAAAATGCTTCACTTCTGGATGGCTCAGTGGACTGGTAGCGAGTTAAGAAGCTTTTCACTTCTAGGTCATGGGTTCAAACACAGCACTGGTCAGTAGTAGTTGAAAGCCATTATCACCTGAGGGGTGTTGAATGGCCTATGTGAAATGAATTGTAGTGATCTCAGTCCAGTTCCCAGTGGGCAGGTGTCCACATCACAAAATCATCAAAACAACTGGCATTAATTAGCACCCTTGTTGGCAGTCTTACATGAGAGGCCAAGGATTGAATGGACATGGAGTCTGACCTACCCTCTCACCTACATGGTTGTCCCTTCATGGCAGAATTGAACTTTAGGCACATTGGTGGGATAGTGTAGGGAAGCTTGCATGGTGATTCCCTGTGCTGTACCTGCCAAGTGGATGAACAGAGGACTTCAAATTCCAGTTTTGTCCATCCAGCACCTTTCACAAGCACTAAAATTCACACACACAAAAAAATATATATTTTTTTTAAATGAAGGTGCTTCGTTAGTCACAGAAGTGAGCTAATACTGCCACTGTTCGTTGGTTTGACCACATCTGTAGTATTGTGTGCAAATCTGGAATCCCAACCAAGAAAGGGCCGAGATAGGTTAGAAACCATACAGAGAAAGGTAATGGAAATGTCCAGAGACAGCAGGATAGGTCCTACGAAGAGAGACTGGAAAGATTCAATAAGCACTTCTTAGATGATAGAAGGAAGGGGGTGGGTATGATAGAAAAATTCCAAATACATGCAGGACTACACTAGGGTGAACTCCACAGGGTTGTTAGAGTTAAGAAAGAGTTCACCTACCAGGGGCATAATGTCAAGCTGGAAGGGGATAATTTAAAATGGATGTTAGAAAGTATTTTTTCACAGAGTGTGTGGTGAAATATAAACTAGTCTTCTCAGCAATGGGGGTCAATGCTGGGCTCAAAATACAATGGGACATTTTTACGGGGGTGATTGGGAAGCAGTACTTCACAGGGCATTGGGAAGACTTTCTGCCTTATGGTCTTTTCCTGTCCTTATTCTTTCTTGTTTCTATGTTAAAACATCACTTGCAGTTTGTCCACAATCACAATGAACTAAATGTCATTACACAAAGGGGTGACAGTCTTTTCAACAAGATTGAATTTGTGGCATGACTCTGCTCACGTGAATAACACAGCAAACAGTTTGCAGGGTTTGCTGAATATTTAGATTTTTCTTCATATATGCTGACTTCACTGAAAAGTGACTAGCCAAGCAGATTTTGTAATGTTAGCAAGAATGAATTGTTACAGAGAGGATAAGCGGTGAAGCAGGAAAAAAAAAAGAGGAGAGGTTCCGGAAATTGGGAGTCACCTGGGACTCTTTAAATGTTTCCTTACTTTAAAGCAGCAGTTCATTTTTAGAGATACTTCATTAGTGATAGGATATGGTTGTTAATAACACTGAGCCTTTCCAGGGCTCAGATCATGATGCTGTAATTAAGAATGCACAGACAGCAGGCAGTGAATTTATAGATTAATAAAACGTAATGGTACAGTAAGCTAACAGAAACAATTCTCTAGCTTTCTCAAGGTTGCTGAAACAAACCTCTCAGGTTTGCTTGAAAGACTGCTCTCTTTAAAGGGACACTTTTTTTTTCTTTACATCATATTATGTTTCGATAAACCCCCCAATTTTACGATTGCTCACTGTCTCTAAAATTCATTAATGCAGTTGTTTTAACTGCTTCCTTTCTTATTAAAACTAAAATGTGTGCTAATTGTGTAATTATACCTAACCTTATTCTGTTTCAGATCCTTTATCTACTCTTACTGCATACATCCTGAACATTAGAAACACCCCAAAAGGTGCAGTCACTTGTGATGCAATATTCTCATCTACTCCCACTGCAGTATGAGTAGCTAGACTGTGTTGGGTTGTTCCCAAGTCCAGGAAAGCTGTCACAAGAGTTGATCAAGGACTGTAAACAAACATGTTTTTGTGTGATACCACAAGTATGGGGGGCAGTCTGTTTTTCACTTTTTAAATGAAAAAAGTAATACAAATTAAGCTGCCAGCTACATCAGCAGTCTCTACAGAATGTGAACAATTGCAACATGCGTTTTTTTAAACTAAGGATACTTTGAGGCCTAAGGGGGTTGACAGTGTCCCTTTAAGTTTTTAAAGCCAAGCCCTGCTATTCATTTTTGTTCCGAAATGCATTTATGTGTTTTCATGTTTCATTTCAGGGTCGCCATGTTAAAGCAGTAGTTTTGTGGCCTGGGGTTAGTCCAGATGTCACCAGTGTCCCATAAATTCATGGCGCAGTTTTGATTGCATGATGCTGCACTTCATCTTAGTCACAATAAAAGTGATGCTAAACATATGTTGTCAAAATACAACACGGAATATTGCTGAAAACTGAGGGTTGCTGTATGTTATGGCAATTATCGTTATTTCAAATCTGCAAACAATGCTAAGACTCAAAATGGTGGTAGCTTATTAAACAGGGAAAAGGAAAACTTAAAATGTTACAAAATGGTACATGCATTTCACAGTAACATAGACTTCTGCTTTACAGATAGACAGACAGACATACACAGATAAAGGTAGAGTTAGATAGATAGATAGACAGACAGACAGATAATAGTTAATTTTAAACACCTTTCCATATTTGCTCAACTACTTACAAAAAACAACTGGAACATTCAGTACAAAAGCTCAAAAAATATGTAAATAAACAAAGAAAACAAACACTTATGACTCATGAACAGAGCACGTATCTGTCATGGGCTCAGCAGCAGTACAATGGCATTAAGCAGTGATTTTCTGATAAAACAGAACAGAACCACAAACAAAACAATAAATAGTGGGATCTCACTGCAGAAAGGCTCATCGGAACTGTCAGGTCTTCAGTTTAGCCTTAAAGAATGACGCTGTAGGGGCAGTGCAGATTGCAGATACCTATAGGGAAGGCATTCCACAATTTCAGGGCAGCCACAGAAGACGCAGTCACCCGTAGATTTAAGTCTGGATACAGGGACCAGCAATAAATGTTACTCTGTGGAATGCAAATAAATAGAAGTAAGTAAATAAGTAAGGTTTATTTATAGGGCACCCAATCACAGAGGCTCTGGGTACCTTACACAATCAGAAACAGGCAGGGTAATGGTAAAACAAAACTTGACAGGGTTATTAAAAATAAAAAAAAAATAAAAAAACTGATTATAAATAATTAATAAATGCTAAAATGGTAAAACAGAGCTAAAACATTCTGGGTAATCTGGATAGGCCATCCATTAAAAAAAAATGCATCTTTAGGCCTCTTTTAAATGCCTTCACTGATGGAGCCTCCCTTATAGATCAGGACACGAGTTCCAGAGGGCTGGGCTGGCCACCTCGAAAGCATGGTCACCACAGGTTTTCAGTCTAGCCCTCAGAACTGCAAGGAGGCCCCTGCTGGAGGAGCGAGGGGAACAGACTGGAGTGGCACGGGTAAGGAGATCCACCAGGTAACCAGGGCCTGATCCGTACAGGGCCTCATAGGTGAACAAGCCTACCTCAACAGGCAGCCAGTGCAGATCATGTAGGACCGTGGTCACATGACACAACCTAGATAGGCCCATCAGCAACCTGGCCACTGCATTCTGCACCAGCTGCAGCAGGTGGATGGTTCCTCTACAGACCCCGAAGTATAGAGCATTGCAGTAGTCAAGCCTGGAAGTAACAAAGACATGTACTAGTGATGACAGATCTTCTGGCAGAACTAGGGGTTTAATCCGGGCAATATTCCTTAAGTGATAAAACCCACTTTGGACAACAAATGACTCCCGAGCATCAAGTGTCAATCTATCATCCAGGAAAATGCTCAGATTTCTCACCCTAGGGGAATTCTGCCAAGGAAGAGAACATGGGTGGGTGCCCTTTGTATAAAGTAATCCAAAGGTTCCTATTGGGGGCTGGTTGAACGGTTGAATTCAGTGTAGTGAAAAAAAGTTTCTGGAGACCAGCCACTCAGTTCATCATAAGAAATGTAGTTTTATTTTTATATTTTCTTAGAACACCATGATCCCCTAGGTACGCCCAATGTTTCACCCAACCTCAGGGGCTTAGGATCTTGTGTTCCTAAATAAACGCTTTCATTATTGGCTTTAGAACAACTAGGATTCAGTTTCCAGTTTGTTTCTAGCTTCAGATTATAATTTTTTATCTGAAACAAGTTACAACCACTTGGAGTCTGTGCTTAGTTTCATTTCAGACCGCCCAGGGGTACCATTCCAAACTTCCCTTCACTCAGATTTCTAGCATTACATTTCTTATGATGAACTGAGTGGCTGGTCTCCAGAAACTTATTTTCACACTAGGGGAAGCCATCAACAGAGTGGTTCCCAGGACCAGTCCTGTTACCACCCCAGAGGCAATCCCATCATGCCCGAGAACAGGCTCAATCACCAGGACCTCTGTCTTGTTGGGGTTTAGACTCAGCCATTTGTAGGCCATCCAATGCTAAATTTCATACAGGCAGCTGTTTAGCACTTCCACGGTATCATTTGTTTCAGGAACAAAAGACATGTACAGTTGGGTATCATCTTCACAACAGTGAAAACCCAAGCTGTACCATCTAATGAGTTCTCCCAGGGGTAGCATGTACACTGCGAACAGCATTGGTCACAGGATTGACCCTTGTGGCACTCTACATGGCAGGAGCTTCAGGGAGAAGGAGAAATTCCCCATCACTGCCGGTTGCTTCCTGCCCTAGAGATAGGACTCAAACCAGTTGATGACAGTATTGGCGAGTCCACAGTATTCTCTAAGGCAATCCAAAAGCACAGTGTTGTCCACGGTGTCAAATGCTGAGTTGGAACAGAGGAGAATGAGAACTGACAGGTCTCCTTTATTTCTCGCCCTAAGGAAGTAATTTTGCACCTAACCAACACCATTTCAGTGCAATGCCTAGCCTTGAAACTGGATTAGAATGGCTGACAAATGTCATAGGTCGTGAGGTGTGCCTCAAGTTGCAGTGCCACTATTTTCTCAAGAACCTTCCCCAAAAATGGGAGGTTGGAGATAGGTTGATAATTCGTCAGGACATCAGGGTTGAGAGATGGTTGCCTTAGGAGGGGCCTCGCCAATGCCTCCTTCAAGGCATCAGGGACAATCCCTTCCAGACATGAACACTGGACTATCCTAGTGAACACTGGACCAACAACCCTGGTGCATCCCACTAGGAGACAGGTCGAGGCCTAGTTCAGTTAAAAAAAAATGGTCCGCAGCTTCGAGATCACCTCCACAACCTCAGCCACCTCCACTGGCCTAAAGTTCTCCCAGACAATTGGAGTGCTTATGCCACCACTAGGCTGACCACCGCAGGGCAATTTTTGTCCCATTGAGGAGATCCTGGCCCAGACAGAGGACACCCTGTCAGAGAAGAATTTAGAAACTCATCGCATAATGCAATTGAAAATGTTTTTTTCAGCTGCAGACAGACCGGATGAAGGAGTCTGTTTACAGTCTGAAAAAGCTGGGTTAGTCTGTTCCTCCCTGCAGCAATCTCCCTGGACAGGAATTCTGCTTTCTTACGGTCAATTGCCTCTTGGTACTCATGATAGTGAGTTGACAAGGCTAGTCTGTCCTCCTCAGAGTGGGTCCTCCACCAACAATGCTCCAACTTCTGACCCTTGATTTCATCTCCTTGAGGACCCCATCAAATCATGATGGACTCAAGCGAGAAGATCTGGGTCATGTATGGACCGGTGCAATGGCATCAAGCACCCCAGAGACATCCCTATTATAGGAAGTCACTGCTTCACCTGCACCAATTGCACATGCAGTACTCACACCAGATACATCTACTACTGCCAAAAATCCCTCTGGGGACAATCCCCTTAAAGGACGATAGCTGACACTCTCAACAGGGGAGGGACTTTCATGGGAGCCCCAAACAAGAACTTTACTGTGCAATGGTCGGACCAAGCAATCTGATCAGTCTTTCGATCCATGACCTCAAGCCCCAGTGAGAAAACCAAGTCCAAGGTGTGGCCATGATGATGGGTCACAGAAGCAACTGCTTGTGACAGGCCCAGTGATGTCATCAACTGGAGGAGGTTGCATCCAAAATGTGAGGATTCATCATCCACCCAGGCATTGAAGTCCCCCAGAATTAATCATCTGGGGGACTCCAACACCCTGTCGATGATGAAATCCAGAACCTCCTGCAGGAAACCCAACCCCCACCCCGGAGGGTGGTAAACTAGTAGAATCCTGCAACCCGTGCCTGGACCCCCACGCACTGCACACATTCAAAGGATGAGGTAGAACCCACTGGGTGCATGACAAAGTTCAAGCTGGATCTAAAACAGATGGCCACACCCCCACCCCTGCATTCCCTCCTCGGGCAGTGCACCACAGAGCACCCGGCAGGGATGGCCACCCCCAAAACTGGCCCAGCATCATCCCCTAGCCAGGTCTCCGTAATGCAAGCCAGATCGACAGATGAAATCAAGTCCACCATAACTGTGGTCTCATTCTTCATTGGTCTGGCATTGCACAGCACTTCCTGAAGGGGACTAGTGGAGACTGCAGGCCCATTGGCTACCTGCCCACTCGGTCTGGTGGGAACCCTGGGAATGGAGGCTAAACATGTCAGGCCTCTCTCCAGGCTCCTTTTAGCCCCAGGCCATCTCCTGCTCTTAACCACCCCAATCCTGTTCACCTCAACTATTCCCACAGTGCCCCACTGCCAACCTCTATGCTCTCGAGCAGAAATCCTGCTCCCCAACAGAACAAATCACATTTAGCATCAGCAGAACTCAGTGGCACAACTTTACAAAAGCACTACAATAGCTGGTCATTCTGTTCTTTATTATTAAGGCTATCTACATTAAAAGTGAATCTTTGTCCTTCAGATTTCACTTACAGCAGAGATGAGGGATTCAGGAACTAAAGTCATATCCCCTGCTTGTAGTCATGATGCCAAGCTATTGTAGAAATTACTGTGGCATCACAAGTAGAGTATTATGATTTCTGCTCCCAAATATGCCTCAGTTATAGAGGAGCTGTGATTGGCAAAGACCTTGTTAACTACAGTTCCCTTAGTAATAAAGAATGAAACTGCACAGGGCTGGGTCAGAGATTCAAGTCAGCTGGGTTTTGCGCAGCCTGATTCAGTGGGCCAGAATTAGGTCACAACCAGTCAGATCCATTTCCAACTCAATCATGCTGCTGCAGTGCTTTTCCCCCTTTTTTTCAATAACAGCATGACATGTGTACTGCTGCTGTAGGGTTGCAGTTCTGGCCATCAGGAGAGGGTACCAGGGCAGGAAAATACATTTTGTAGGGGATTCCATGCCTGTCTCTCAGCAAGCATGTCAGTGACAGACTCCTGTGTCCTGTCATGTGGGCGCCAGTCAACTTAGAGAAGGGAGCTTTTTTTTTTTATTTTATTTTACTGACCCCTCCCAGCCCCATCACCCAGCTCTTCTGGGATTTTACCTTAGCCATCTGTCGCTTGGAATGACTGCCTGGCCACTGGTGCAGAGCCTGCAGGGGGGTTGGTCACCATCCTACCACCACAAGGTGTTTTCCTCCAGTTTTCTCCCCAGAACCCACACACAAGCAATGGTCAGGGTGACTGCCCATGCCTCCGCATAGGCAGTCTTATGCCCTGTGTGTGGGTCCACCCTCTTCTGAGCAGCACGCCTGTGCTGACCCCCAGTCTCCACTGGGTGTCAGTCTTCAGCATGCTATGTTGTCCCCACCCCCCGAGGAAGGAGAGCTGTCATCAGATGCTCAATCTTTCCTTGCCCTGGCCAACCCCTGAATGACCCAAGTCTGTTCCCTAACCTGGTTCACCAGCACGGCACAAGGTGTGGCGACCAGTGCCTCAACCCTCAATGCCACCAGGCCAACACAAAGGAGCTGTTTTGTTTGCAATTTCAGGCAGGTATTGTACACCTGGGACTTGGAAGGGGTGATGAAGAGGCTTGATGTAGCATGCACCATCAATGGAAAAAAACTGTTACAGCAACTATATTAGATCCCCGTTTTAACGAGGACTTCCTTGTGCATGATCCTATTGCATTACAGGTGTATAAACATCACATTAACAGAGAGGTGCACGTGGCCCAAGCTCTCTTGAATGCTCCACTTCTTCCAGCAGAGAACCTGTCCTCAGGCACAGGGCGCAACTGTCAGTTTACATACTGAAACATCCAGGAGCATGCGCATCTCTAGCAAAGCTACAGATGATGTGCTGCACACACTTCTACCATGTCAAACATATCTGTACTTGTTTAAGTCAGATTGAAAAAACTAGACTGCACTTAGAAATCTTGTCACAAGAGGACTTTCTGCTGAAAGAATTCTCGCTGCATTCTTAAGTGAACCCTGATACCCCATCCCTGAAGGAGAAGCTTTGTTGTACTGGAAATCTAAGAGGCCCATTTTTCAACCTCTGATTCAGTTTACAACATAAAGTATTATCTTGGTTTTTTACCCACCAGTGTTCCATCAGTGAGGCTATTCAGCACCACTGGTGATATTCTGTAGCATCTCCAACCAGAACTACACTCTTCCCTGAACGTGTTGAACAACTGGCATTTTGAAGATGCAACTTGCTACACTGAATATCAGTTATGACCTGCAGTATGTACAGCAGGATGAAAATGAGTCTGATAACAAAAGGATAGATGATCATGCCCTTCTACTCTCTGTGACACATCATTGTTGCCCTCCCTTCTGTGTCTCTTATGATTGTTTCTGATTTTGTACCAAGAGAGTGAGGTTTTAAACAGAAATCTCTCCTTTTGTTGTGGGACTATATAGAGAATACTGGATGGGCACCTATGCACAACCGGTGTGTTCTGCCACAGAGGGGTTCTGATTCCCTGTGACCTTGAGAGCAAAGCTCGAGAGGTCCATGTGAATCAGAACCCCAAGGTGGTAGAACACACTGGTTATGCATAAAGTTGCTCATCCTGTATTTTTTATAGTGTATAGTATTATGCAAAATGTGTGCATTGTGATTATTCTCTTTCAAAATGAAACTGACTTGTGCAGTCTCTAGAGGGTCTAGAATGCTGTTCTACGACAGAAGGGTGCAATCACATTACATGACCTTTGAACTGTGGTGCAACAGCATCTTGAAAAGGATGGATTTTTATATAGAGCAATGCTCTACTATACACTATATAGAGGATAATGTATGGTCTTTGGTTAATAACCACACTGTAAACACTTCGAGAGGTTGCCATGACATCATTGTAAACCTCGAGAGTGCAGCTCGAGGGTTTTTTTAGATGTCATGGCAACTTCATGAAGTGTTTTCAGCGTGGTTGTTAACCAAAGACCATACATTATATTTTATAGTGTATGGCCTACCATGATTGAGTAATCGCAGATTGAATTACTTTACTTCACTGAATTACTTTACAGATCACTGATTGTTGTGAGCATTCCATTTTGTTATGCCATTGATATGTCATACTCAAGAAGTGTTAACAACAGAGTGATGTCATAACAATGGAATAACAAGGTTGTAATCTGCTTGATTTCAGTTAATAATAAGGGCTCCCCATAGATTATATAGAGGATAATGGCTGGGGATCGGGTGATAAGCACGCTGTAGTCACCTCGAGTGGTTGCTAGGGCAACACGGTAAACCTCGAGGCGCAGCTCGAGGTTACTGTAGCCTAACAACCATGAGAGGTGATTTCAACCTGTCACCCAATCCCAGCCATCATCTTTTATGGTGTATGGTCAAAAAAACACTGTTTGCATTCAATGTGTGAGAATTATGGAACTCTGGTGCATTCTTTTTTGTTATGCCACTGTTTGGAAGTTCCGAAGTGTGGTTAACAACTTTTAAAATTCTAAACAGTGTATAACACAGCTGTGTAACTGCTGATTATGGTGGTTAATAGGCACTTGCCATACATTATAAGGTTCTTCTGTGAATTTGTCTGCTCACCCGACTACGTAAGAGCGATCTTTTTTCAGGGAGTACAGAGTGGCTTGCAGTGTATATAGACTGTTGATATTTATAAAGGTCTCCCAGTAGTTTCTTCTATTAGGTGTTTGTACTGTGAGGCCGCAAGCTGAAAGTAGAAGCTGGCCATTCCTCGATAGTGCGCTCCATGTTTTAAGTAGAAATAACCAGCTGTATCTGGTATGTGTTTTGTGGTGAAGCATGTGCTGAAAGAGTCTGACAATGGGGAGTAATGGATGGTCATTATGCTGATAGTAATCTTTGTTTCGAGGTGGTAGCAGTGTGAAACTGACAGCTTTACATTTCACTTTGCCATATCTTTTTTAATGTAAAAAAAAAAAAGATGTTCCATAAGGGAGGGATTTTCAGTAGCATGTAGATGATCGTCAGCATTGCTTTCACTTCGGCTGGGAGTCGGGAGTGGTGAAGCTGATGGCAGGGAGGGCTGCAGTTTGATTTTCTTTTTCTTTTTTTAATATTTTATGTGGTCATGACTGTGCTGGGACTAGTTGCGGGATAATATGCTGGGATAACATCTCAGGTCCAGTGCCAGTCTGATCACTAAGGGACCAGCATTCTTTCTTGTCATTGTATAATAGAGACCTGACTGGGCAGGGGGGTGTTAAGTGTTGAGTGGGGAAGAGTGGGAGGAGAGGGACAAGGGGAGGCAACTACAGGGTGTGGGAGGGATGATCTTTATTTGCTGTTTTAAAGCTAGGAATGAGGGGGAGTCATGGAGGAGGGTGGGCTGCCAGTTCCAGAATCGGGGGAGGCGGGCAGAGAAGGCTGAGGCTCTGGTGGAGGATTGTCGGTGGGGGACTGAGAAGGTGCATGGGTAGGATTACCACCTTTTAAGAAGCCCAAAGTGGGACATTTCTTACTGAAACATGATTTTTCGCAGGACAGTACGTAACCTCGACCAATGCAACAGACTTGTTTTCTCAGTATAATCAGAATTAAAGCTAAGTATTGCAGTTTCTTAGTTGCTTCTATTGTTTCTTATCATTTAAAGGTAATTTAGTTCAAGGCATTATAGTTTTCTGCAACATTTAGTGGAAACATAGAAAATATTTTTTCTGCTGTAAAGTCAGGACATGTAATATTTTTCATGTTTTATTGCAGGACACAGTTGCCCAAATCTGGACTGTCCTGCGAAAATCAGGACAGGTGGTAACCCTACACGTGGGTGGCTGGACCTTAGTGAGTAGGGAAGGACAGGGGCTGGCTAGAGGAAGTAAGAGAGAGATGGTGGGAGGAGGTTGAACCAGTATTTGGCAATGAAAGTTAAAGAGTGAATGTATCTCCTGTGTCTGTGTGTGTGCGTGTATGGGGGAGGTTTAGTGTGGAGATTAGAGTGCAGTGATGAGTTCAAGGAGGGGAGCTAGTAGCAAAGCGGCAGAATGCATTAAGCGTGGTGTCAAGATGGGAGAGGGAGGTGGCAGAGGCCAAAGCCTAGATTATATCTCCATAATCAAATATTGGGAGTATGGTTTTGGATACTAGGACTTGACACAGAAGCACTCTGAGTTTGGGACGAAGCTTAGTGCACAGAGTCAATGTACTTTGAGAAATCAAGGTGTTGATCAAGTCATAGGCCAAGGTATTTGTAAGATGTCACTGTGTCTAGGGTGGACCCATCCAAGGAGGAGAAGCAGGGGTGAACTGGGAGGTTTGCCAGCTTATGGGGAGTCCCAAAAACCATGGATACTGTTTTCTTGGTGTTGACTTTAAGGTTGTTGTCTTGGAAATCATTGAAGGGCCAGGGTAAATTCAGACTGGATGGTAGAGAAAACAGTGTTAAGGGATGGACCGGAGGCGTATACGATGGTGTCATCTACATAAAGGTGAATGTTTGTATGCAGACAAGCATTGGGGAGGATGTTAATGAATACTGAGATGCAAATTGGACCCAGAATTGATCCTTGGGGGGCCTCCAGCCAGGATGGTGAGGGGAGGCGACTCTGAGTTTCCACTAAGACAGAAGTTGTCTGCCACAGAGGTATGAGCTGAACCAGTTTATTGTGGTGGAAGCTAGGCCAGCAGAGTGGAGCTTTTGAAGGAAAAGTGGGTGGGAGACTGAGTCAAAGGTTTTGGCTCGGTCTATGAATATCGCCGCAGTGATGTAGCCACTGTCCATGGTGGATAGTACAGAGTTTGTGACACAGGATAGGGAGGAGATCTTAGAATGGTTTCTGCAGAATCCAGATTGATAGAGAAGATGTTCGAGGATGATAGGAAGTCAGACAGTCTAGACAGAACTAGGGACTCCTAATGTTTGGCAGGTGATGGGAGAAGGGAGATGGGATGATAGCTGTTAGGGGAGGAAGAATCTCTGCCTTTGGGGAGGTGGATTATTTTGGCCTGTTTCCATTGTGCGGGAACAGTGTTTGTGGAAAAGGAAAGGTTGATGATATGAGTGAGAGGATCGGTTATTGCAGGGGCAGAGAGGTGTAACAGCTTGGGGTGGGGCCCGTCTGGGCTGGATTTGTTTGTTTTTAAATAGTTTAGGGCTTGGAGGACCTCTGAGGGGGAAATGGGAGTGAAGTAAAAGCCTGGAGAGGGGGAGTAAGGAGGGCGGGGTGTGTCAGGGAGAGCGCAAGAAGTAAAAAACTTGTTAAATATGGAGGTAACATCATTAGGGTCGGTGATGAGTGACTTGCTGACTTTAAGAGAAGGGATGGTAGCCAGGGGGAAGGGGTTGAGAAGGGTTTTGATTGTAACCCAGAAAGATGAAGGGTTAGGGCGGGAAGAGAGGTGCGACTTGAAATACTCAGCCTCAGCTAGCTGGATAGCTTTGGTGCACTGTTCCTGAGGGAGTGGTAGTGGTAGTGGTGGAGATTATTAGAGATAGAGCTGGATGATTTGCAGAGGGATCAGGCATGATTGCGAGCTTCACACAGAAATAGCATTTCGGGTGAGATCCACAGAAGGTACAGGCGTTTTATCCAGGAGGTGTGGAGAGGTGCGTGAAAGTCCCAGATCTGAGTCAGGATGGTTTAGAAGTGTTGGAGGGCCATATTTACATCTCTTGATGGAAACACAGGGGACCAGTCAGCTAAGTGGCAGTCTGAGAGGAGATAGTCAGGGGAAAGGTTCCTGAGTGAGCGGTAGGTGAAGTATTTGGGTGGGGAGTGGGGTAGGTGTATATTTCTGACACAGTAAGTGAAGCAGTGGTCACTAATAACATCTGGCAGGACTCCAGCTGCTGAGACTCTATGAGGGTGAGAGGAGAGGATCCAGTTGAGTAGTGTATGGTTGGAGGAATGGAGGTTGTAACGAGTAGAGTCTGTGATTAGTTGGGTGAGGTTAAGGGTTTCCATGGAGAGTCTAGTGTGAGTGGAGGAGGGTGAGAGCCAGTTAATGTTGAAGTCACCCAACATGAATAATATACCATTCAAGGAAAGGGAGGCAATTGTGTTAATGCATGAGATGAGGGAGTCAGGGGCTATTTCTGAGGTAGTGTACAGGACACTTACGTAGATGGTGGCTGTGGATGGTAGGGTGAGGCATGTGAGGAGGGTTTTACAGGATTTAGGGATAGTTTTTTAGTAGTGGAAGGAACAAGGGATAGTGCTTCGTACATACAAAGCTGCCTCACCTCCTCGGTTGCCACAGTCCTGACAGTGAATAGTAAAACCTGATAAGGCTAGATCAGAGTCAGTGGCACGGGAGGAGAGCCAAGTTATAGAGACACAGAAAACATCTAGGGAGTTCCTGGATAACCAGGCTTTTAGTGAGTCAATTTTTGGGAGGAGGCTATGTGCATTGACATGATAGATCCGGAGGCCTTTGTGAAACATAGAAACATAGAATTTGACGGCAGATAAGGACCACTTGGCCCACCTAGTCTGCTCATTTTCCTACCTAACAGATAAGTTGCAGATCCTAGTTAACCAACAGCTTACTTCCTCCTACCTCGCACTAGAACTGCCTTAAGTCTGTCCCATGCATTCTTGAATTCCCCCACTGTTCTTGACTCCACAACCTCCTCAGGGAGGCTGTTCCATGCATCCACAACCCTCTCCGTGAAAAAATACTTTCTCACATTACCTCTGAGCCGTCCCCCCTCTATCTTCAAATTGTGCCCCCTTGTTCTTGCACATCTCTTTTTCTGAAAAATGCTACCCTCTTGGACTTTGTTGATTCCCTTGAGGTACTTGAAAGTTTCTATCATGTCCCCTCTCTCCCTTCTTTCCTCAAGGGTATACATATTAAGCTCCTTTAGTCTTTCTTCGTATGTCTTCTGGTGCAGACCCTGCACCATTTTGGTTGCCCTCCTCTGGACAGCCTCCACTCTGTCTATGTCTTTGCAGAGATGGGGTCTCCAGAACTGCACACAGTACTCCAGATGGGGTCTCACCAACTGTCTGTACAGAGGGATAACAACTTCTTGTTTTCTACTACTGATGCCTCTCCCTATGCATCCCAGTATCCCCCCAGCCTTCCTTACTGTCTTCTCATATTGCTTGCCCACCTTTAGGTCATCTGATATAATTACCCCCTGGACCCTTTCCATTTTTACTGTTGTCAGTGTCTCACCCCCCATTGTGTACTCTTACCCTGCGTTTTTGTTTCCCAGGTGCATTACCTTGCACTTCTTTGCACTGAATCTGAGCTGCCATACATTTGACCATTCCTCCAACCTTGCCAAGGCCCTTCTTATCCTTTCCACTCCATCTTGTGTATCAACCCTGTTACAGATCTTTGTGTCGTCTGCAAAGAGATCACATCCACCCTCCTCCAGTCCTCAGGAACCACCCCATCCTCCCATGATTTGTTAAAGAGAGTAGTCAGCGGTGTCACTAGTTCTACCCTTAGTTCTTTTAGAATTCTTGGGTGAATCCCATCAGGCCCCATTGCTTTGTCCACCTTCAATTTTATTAGTTCTTTCAGAACCCTTTCTTCTGTAAATGGACTGGTATCCACCCCTGTCTTCAGAGTGTTTCTCTTGCTTGGTTTAGGTACCTCCCCCTCCTCTTCCTTTGTAAATACTGAGCAGAAATATTCATTCAGTATCCCTGCTTTTTCAATGTCACTCTCTGCCTACATTCCCTCCCCTTTATTGAGCCTCAGTATCCCTCCTTTGGTCTTTCTTTTCTCCCTAAGGTACCTATAAAAGGTCTTATCCCCCTTCTCAACAGAGTTGGCTATCCTTTCCTCGGTTTGGGCCTTTGCTATTCTGACTACCTTCCTTGCCTCTTTCTGCTTTAACTGATAAAGTTCTCTGTCCTGCTCCTTCTGTGTTTCCTTATATTTCCTGAATGCTATCCTTTTCTCCTTAACCTCCCCTGCCACCTCTTTTGAGAACCATAGCGGTTATTTCCTTCATTGTGTTTTGTTGATTTGCTTTACACAAAGGCTTGTTGCCTCTGTGATGGCTGTTTTGACTTCTCCCCATTGTTTCTCCACCCCTCCTTGCCTGTTTGCTAGTGCTTTTCTGAGGCACTCTCTCATTTTCCCAAAGTCAGCACTCCTAAAGTCCAATACTCTTGCTTTTGTATGGCTTGATTGTATGGCTGTGTTTATCATGAACCACACTGTTTGGTGGTCGCTTGTTCGCAGATGGCTTCCCACTTCTAAATCTGAGATTCTTTCTCCATCCCCATTTCAGAGTACCAGGTTTAAGATTGCTCCCTCCTGAGTGGGTTCAAATACTAGCTGTCTGAGGCATGCCCCCTGTAGGGCATCAAGAATGACCCTGCTCTTGGATGTGCCTGCAGCAAAGGTGCTCCAGTTAACATCTGGCATATTCAGGTCCCCTATCAACAATATCTCCCCTTTTTCTGCCATTCTAAGGATGCCTTATGTCATTTCCTTGTCCATTCCCTCCCCCCGAGATGGGGGTCTGTATACAACTCCCAATGCGGATTGTGGTGCCATTTCCTGTCTCCAGGGTGACCCAGAGTGCCTCATCTGCTCCCTGTCTACTCTTTAGTTCTGCTGCTTTGATCCCTTCCTTTACATAGAGAGCTACTCCTCCTCCTCTTTTACCTTCCCTGTCCCTCCTGTAGATTGTGTATCTTGATATGTTGACATCCCAGTCATGGTTCTCTGTGTACCATGTTTCTGTGACTGCCACAATATCCAGGCAACCCTCTTCCAGCAAGGCCACTAGTTCAGGGAGCTTGTTACACAGACTACTGGCATTGGTACTCATCACCCTCCACTTTTTGATGGCTTTACCCTTTTTAGCCCCATCCCTGTCCTTACTGCCTTTGCCTTTTTTTACATTTACCTCTGTCCTGCTCTCTAATGATTTCTCTACCTTGTGGGGATGGGAGTTTGGTAAGGGGGTGATTGGGCCCGGGTTTGGTTCTATGTCTCCAGAAATTAATAGGAAGAGAAGGAGAAGAGAAGGTAGGAGGCGTTTCTGGGATGAGAAAGGATGGGAGAGTGGGTAGGGGGCTCTGGGAGGATAATGAAGAGCGATGAGGAGAGAGAGATATGTTTCCAGAGGGGGACTGAGAGAAGGCCAGAGTGTGAGATTAATGTTGAATGGGTTACAGCAGACTGGTAATGAGGAGGCATTGGGGGTTGATTAGTGGAAGAGAATCATGAGGAGATGGGGGAGTTGAGGCGAGTAAGGAAAGGAGAGGGAGGATGAGAAGCAAGAGTAGAAGGCTGGTGATGAGTAGCATTATTAGAGTAGAAAGTGGGGGGTCAGGGAAGAGGGATAAGAAGTCTCTATAGTCATATGAGGTTTCGAGAGGTGAGTACAGCTGTAGTACAGTATCAGCTGGATATAAGGGATGGACAGGGAATTTTAGGATCTGGTCCTGGGGAGTGCAAAACTGTGATGCACTGGAGTTAGGGTCAGCAGAGGAAAGCAAATGAAGAGGGCAGTAGTGCTGTTCAAAATGGGTATGAACAGCATCTACCTAACAGAGTAACCATCAAAGATGCCCAACAGGGGTTTGGATAGCACCTGGTGAGCAGTGGTTGGGAGGAGGTACTGTCCTTAGGGGGTGAATTATCAAGAAAGAAACTATGAGGTGCAGTGTTGGGGGGGGTGGTCAGTACCAAGTTGCCTCGAAAACATGGGTGGGGGGGTGAAATTAGGTTGATTGATTCCACAGCCTCTCGGTGGCTATAAAAATAGCAGTAACTCTGGCTGGGTGGGTGGCTGGGGAGGGTTGGAAGGGTAGAAGTGATGCAGTTCCATGCAAAGTGTGGAACTGTGTAGTGCTGAAACACATGCTTGATTGGAGTCCAGTGATTCAGAACTGAGTGGTATGCAAAGATGGCGCTAGACACCAAACTGGAGGAGTCATACCTGAGGGAGGATTCTGCAGTCCTGGGCAGTGGCAAGAGCCTGCCTTGTGCCCACTCTACCCTCAGGGGCTTGTAGGATGAGGACTGACAGAGAGCGCAAAAAATGCAAGGTAAAATATCTGGGGGACTTGGTGGGGGAGGGATGCAGTGGGAGGCTGGGAAGGTAATGTGAGACTCCGGTGTAGGAATGGAGTTCACAGACTAGGCCAGAGACCTCTGCATATGCAACCTCCCAATAAGCTACATTGGAGCTAAGGAAATCTAAACAAAATTATTACAATAAAGAATTGACTTACAGCAAACCCAAGATATTTCTGGAGGAGCATGAAAACTTTACTGGGTACACAAAAATCAGATTTCCCTAATAGTTTTGAAGTATAAGGAACAAAAATCCTCATGACTATTGAGGTGGCTGATAACTTCAATGGATACTTTATATATATGGGCACTAAAACTTTAGCCCATTATCCAGTTAGTTTAATGAATGATTTAGAAACGGATGTGCCATCAACAGAAGGCTTTGGATTTGGCTCAATTGCGGCATAAGAGGTACAGGACATTTTAAATAAATCGAATGTTAATAAATCTGGGGGGTTAGATGGGATACCTAATATTCTATTAAAATATGTGGCACCTGTTATATCATATCCTTTGTCTGAAATGTGTAGTATGTCATTGTTACAGTCAGAAGTTCCTATAGAATGGAAAACAACAAAGGTGGTCTCAATTTTTAAGTCGGGATATAAAAATCAGTTGGAGAACTATTGTCCTGTGTTTCTTTTGCCTACAGTTCCCAAAGTATTTGAAGGTCTGGTGGCCAAACAATTACACAATTTCTCAGAGAAAGGGAAAATAATTAATAAATATCAGTCAGGATTTAGACCCCTGCATGGTACCACCTCAGCTGTGCTCAAAGTTACCGTGGATATAAATGAGAGCATGGACAGGGGAATATCAGTGGGGGCGATCTATACAGATTTATCCAAAGCATTTGATATGCTGGACTGTGGCATCCTCCTGTCTAGGCTTAAGACCACTGGAATATCTAATGATGTGGTGGAGTGGTTTAGAGCCTATTTAAAGGGTAGACTACAATTGGTAGCCATAAATGAGTGAGAATTGAATCTAGTCCAAATTGTATCAGGTGTCCAACAGGGATCAGTTTTGGGCCCTACCCTATATAACATATATATGAACAAACTTTAACTTTCTAATCCTAAAATAAATTGTCATCTTCGTGCTGATGATACTATTTATTTATGTAGGGGGTACAGTACATCTGATTCACAAATTCAAACCTTGTTGCAGGATGCTTTTGATGAGTTACAGAATTTCCTTGTACTTTCCAGGCTAGTCCTAAATTCTAAAAAATCTCAAGTTATGTTGTTCTCTAGAGAAAAGGGAAGAAGTCCAGGTGGGACAGCTCTGCAGGTAAGGACACTGGAGTATTCTGTTCTTGAACAGGTTTTGAGTTATAGGTACCTAGGGGTGCATCTGGATAGTTCTCTCAAATGGAATATTCACATGGAACAAGTTATTCAAAAAGTTGGTAAATGCCTAGGAGCTTTATATCGCATAAGACATTGTATGTCTGAACAAGTTAGGAAGCATGTAATTAATATAGTAGTAGTTCCAGTTTTGGATATTGGGGACTTAATGTTTGTGGGTGCGTTTTCCTTTTTGTTGGGTAAACTGGATATTTTTTATAACAAGCTGGTTTGCTTTATTCTCAATGTTCCCATGAGAACACAGAGGTATAACTTATATAAAGCATTAGACTGGTTGAGTCCGAGTGAAAAAAGATCTCTGCATGCATTAATGTATATGGACAAGTGTTTCAGATGTGAGGCTTCTGATTATATTGAAGATAGTCTGCAGTTTAAAGAAATAAAAAAAGATTGAGATCAGCTGAAGGATTACAATATTAAGTACCTTGATGTAAAACACAGCATGGAAGATCACACTTTTTTTATAAGGGACCTCCCATATGGAATACCTTGCCACTTTACTTTTAGAACCCATGACGATAAGAAACGTGTAGGAGAGATTACAAACTGGTTTAAGAATGGGAAGTCAAAAGACAAATATGACTTCACTCTGAAAGAATAAGTAAGGTTTGTTTCTACTATGTCAATGTTAAATGTTTGGTTGTTTAAATTATGTATTGCATGTTTATTTACTATTTATTTTGTACTATTTTCTATATGATAAATTGTTTATATATTGTAACTAGCTTTGGTACTAAGGACCTCACTAAAAAAGAACTTGTCTCAGTTGAATTTCTGATTCATTCTAAATGAATAAAGGTTTTTACTACTACTACTATACTAGTACTAATACTACAACTTGGTTCATCTGTGTCTAACCCCTTTTCTGTTGCTGCTCACTCCAATGAGTTCTTCACTACTTGTGCCACTTGTGCTCTCCCTTTCCTCTCCTCCTCCAGCCTCCACCCACCCATTTCATATTCCCTCTCCTCCCCTCCCTCCCGGGGTTCTCTTTTCCCCCTGTTACTACTCAGGAAACTCTTACTGCCCTTTCCTCCCTCAACCTGTCTAAGTGCAGCACTGACTGACTGGATCCTAAACTCCTCCACATCTCTGCTCCTGCACAGCATATCCTCTTACTCACCTACTAACTCAACCTCTCCTTCTCCCTTAGTGCTGTTCATCAGTCTAGTAAGCTGGCCAAACTTCCACTTCACAAAGGGGGGATCATTCTTCTCCTCATAACTTTAGGCCAATCTGCCTCCTGCTCCCCCCCTCTCTAGCTAAGCTGCAAGAGAAACTTGTCTTTACCAGACTCCTTGATTTTCTCTCCTTTACCTATTTCAATTCCCCATTTCAGTCTGGCTTCTGGAAGTGTCGCTCCACCATCTCTTCTTTACTATGTGTAACTGATTCTGTCTTCTCAGGGATGGATCAGGGGCACATCACAATTGCTATCTTCATTGATCTAGCCAAAGCCTTTGATTTAGTGTCCCACCCACTCCTCCTGGATAAGCTGAATTTGCTGGCCTCTAAGCTCCTGCTGTCAACTGTCGACTGGTTCTGCTCTTACCTCACAGGCTATCTACAGTTGGTACAGGTTGGTAGCACCCTGTCATCCCAACTTCCATCCAGACTGGGGTCCCAGAGGGCTCAATCTTGGGTCCCGTGTTCTTCTCAATTTTTCTTAATGACCTCCCCTCTGCCTGTGTCAACTCCCTTGTGCAGAAGACATAATAATCTACATCTTCAGTCCCTTTACTACAGCTGTGGGACATCTTCTCCAGCAAGACTTACACAAACATCCTGTGCTGTTTCCAATCCAACCAAGTCTGGCTCAACACAGAAAAAAACTGTGTCCATGACCTTTGGCAAAGCCAGGAACTGGCCAGACTCCCTACTCTGCCATCTTCTCCACCTTCGATTGCTCTGCTCTAGAACTGGTTCAATCTTTAAAGTACCTCAGTGTGTGGTTAGAGAGAAAGCTTGACTTCTCTGCCCACATTGATACCATCCATGCCAAGTTCTACCCTAATTTGGTGCCTTGTACCATAATAAAGATGGTTTGTCTCAGCAGGTCTTCTGAAAGCTTGTTACCAAAATGGTGCTTCTGGTCTTCGACTATGTGGATGTGCTCTATGGCGCTACCCTCGCCACCTCCCTTGCCAAACTGGACACCCTCTGCAACTCTTTTTGCCACTTTGTTACCAAGTTCCCACCCCATACTCATCATTGCTAACTTTACTCCTCCTTATCCATTCTCCCCTACCCTCATATTGCCAGATCCACTGCACCACCTTCATATCTAAACATTGGTTTGGATCCCTTCCCTCTTACTTTTCATCACTCCTCTCCTTCATCCTATCTGTGTCCCATTGTTACACAGGAGACTGGTAAGCAAGCTGGTTAGGTTAGGATTGGGTCCAAAGGTGGTAAACTGGATAAGAATTTGGTTAGGGGATAGGCGACAGAGGGTGGAGGTAAATGGAGTTCACGCTGAGGAAGTGAGGGTGACCAATGGGGTACCTCAGGGGTCAGTGCTGGGACAGGTCCTCTTTATTGCCTTTATAAGTGACATTGCAGAGGAGCTGGAAGGTAAGGTCTGCCTCTTTGCAGATGACACCAAAATCTGCAATAGTGTGGACACTCCAGGGAGGTAGAAAGGATGAGCAGGTACCTACTAAAATTAGAGGAGTTGTCAAAGGTATGGGAGTGGGTTTCAGTGCAAAAAAGAACAAAATAATTCACTTAGGCACAGAAAGCCAGGAGCAGAATACAAAATGGGGGGGGTGGTATTGGATGGCAATCACCAAGCAGGAAAGGGAGCGGGGAGTGTGACACTTGTACAGCTGGTTCTGATCACTGTATCATTTATTTTGTAATATAAAAATAGGTTATGGACTGTCTCTCTTGAGACATGCTGAATAAGCATGTGAGTATCACACACACACACACACACACACACACATATGCACACACAGGTTTTAGATACAAGGTGTTACATGGACGGCCCAAAGCTAATTACAGACTTTAACTAAGTTAATTATAGCTGTAGTTGCTAAGAGGGAAAATCATAAACTTTGATAATACTTAGAGGAAGAAGAGCAGGCTGTGATGTTTTCGTGTGAAGTCATGAAAGATGCTTTCATGTCCTGGAAGGGGGAAACTTATTATAAGATCAAAGAGAGACATTTGAAGAACATGAGTTATGCTGAGGTTGCAGAATTTAATACTTGGAAAAGACATCCTGTTTTTATATACAGATATATTTTTTTATATATTCTGACAGGGAGGATCTAGGTGACCTCATGCTAGAGGTGGGGAAAACCAGCTTTTAAACATTATTTTGTGTTCCTTCAGAGACACTTCTATCTAGACTCTGACAAAGAAACATCTGTGAGCACTTTAAGCAGGTATTTAGAGAGAGAGACAAATATAAGTACTGTAGTAGGAACTGCACTGTTAAAATCTGCTTTAAGAGATTTATATGTCTCGTGATATAATAGTTCTGTATTTTATGTGTTACATATTTTTTATCTATTTTAGTTATACTCTATTTTTAGAGCTTACTTGGTCTGTCTTTGATTTATTTCCTGTACAAGTAGAGTATATATGGTCAAAGCAGACACTGTACATAAGCATGAATGGTGATACCAAACTGGAAAAAGGTAAGCGTTTTAAAACTGAGATCTTTTATTACAGTTTTTAAGGATTAATTTCTGTACACCTGGTTAGGTGCCCATAGGCAAAGATATCTGGCCCCCCGAAGACAGAATTATCTGAGCCTGTGCATTGGGTACACTAGCAAGAGGTTCACAGTTTGAATCCCTCCAAGACTTGAGACCAAAGGTTGACTTGAACCCACAAAACAGACCAGGAGGGTTACCCTGTGTCTGTTAACTGTTCACAAGACTGCGCTTGGAGGTTGCCACTTTGGGAGTAGAGGGCTGACCTGCTGAGTGGGTTTGTGACAGATTGGTTGGCAGTGGTGCGGATAATTTTGGTATTACAAGCTAGTATTGTTCAGTGTGTCAGCTGAGACTTGCAAAGAAGGAAAAAGGCAATGATTTATTTTTAAAAAGGAAACAGAACTATATCACTTGGCGCACAGTCAAGTTCCTACCCGTTTTACTTTTTTTCTAAAGTGCCAGTCACAGTAGCAGTAGTGAGGAAGAAGATGGCTTCCAACTATGGCAGGCACATTGTAGACTCCTTAAAGCAGTTGTACGGGGACAGAGGAGTCCTGTTTGTGGTGAAAACCAGCATGCAGAACCTCATAGGTGCCCTGATGGTAGCAGATACCCGTAGTAGCGAGTCATGGACCGTGACTGAAAAGGACCAAACCTCAAGTGTGGCAGGGCTAGTGCCAAGTGCTGTGTCCAGATCCAGTGAGGATGACAGCAGGGCCACTGTCAGTGAAGGGCCACAGCAGCAGGGGAAGGTCACCAGTATCCTGGATCCAGAAGTACTCAGGCTGCAAATTGAGTTGTGCAGGATGGAGCTGGAGTTTCAGGAGAAGAGGGAGTGAGAGAAGCAAGAGATGGACCATGAGGCAGAGCAAGAACACTGTGAGGCAGAGCGAGAATGCTGAGAGACAGAGCAAGAACAGAGGGAGGCAGACTTTGTGGAGTGTGAGTGCCAGCGAGCTGCAGAGGAGAAGAGAGAGGAACGCCAGAGGCAACAAGAACTGGAGAAACTCTGACTCCGACCAGTGGTACCAGAGCAGGTAAGTGGTTTGGGTTTAACTGGGACTGCAGGACTGGGTTACAAATTGAATTGCAAATTAATGACTGAATTTAAAGAGGGGAAGGATATGGATGCCTTTTTAAATTCTTTTGAAAAAGTTTGTATTCAGGCTAAAATTCCTATGGAGTCATGGAGCTTTCAGCTATCCCCACTACTTACCACGAAAGCTCGGGATGCATTAGGTCAAATGGACAATGAGGACAGTGATGACTACAGCAAACTTAAAGCTCTACTGTTAAAAAAATTTGAATTAACTGCTGAATCATACAGAGCTAAATTCTGTAAGCTCAGGAGAAGCCCTGACATGAGCTATGAGGTGCAAGCCACAAAACTACATCAGTTTTTAAAATGTTGGTGGGAAGGAATTGAGGCAAACTCTGTTTATAAAAATGAAAATGTGATTTTATTAGAACAGTTTTATTGGGCAGACCCAGCAGAGCTGAAAACCTGGCTAGAGGACCAAGATCGCAAAACAGTGCAAGAGGCTGTTGAACTCTCGGACAGCTATGCCAAGAGCAGACCTGCTTTGAGAGCAAATGAGGTGGATGTGGCAGTGCAGAAAGGGAAAAGAGAGCCTTCAGGGCAGCTAAAACCCTCACTGCCTCCACTGAAACCAGTTGGCCCCAGGTTTCAGAGAAAAGATTTCTCTGAGAGAAGAAATGAATGTTGGTTGTGTAAAGAAACTGGGCATATTGCCAGACAGTGTCCCAAAAAGGTGAGCAATAATACACAGCCGGGAGCTAGAAATGAAGTAGGTTGTTTGTGTATCTCTGGAAGCATGCCAGTGAACATGAGGGAACACATGCACCCAGTCATGGTGAATGGTGTACAGATGCAGGGGTTAAGGGACACAGGGGCATCCCTGACCTTGGTAAAGGGGGATCTGGTACAGCCTGGTCAGCTTATACCCAATAAATACGTCACTGTACAGTACTTCACTTTTGAGGCAAAAACATTGCCCCTCTCTAGTGTTCTCTTAGACTGGTGTGAAACAGTGGGAACTGTGCAACAGGTGGCAGTTGCCAAAACCTTAGCAGTGGATGTGATCCTGGGCAACAATCTCCAACAAGGGATGGTATGTGTAGTTACCCATAGCCAAGCAGCAAGGGAAAATTGTAGTTCCCTGAACCCCACAGAAGCCATTGTGGAAACTGCTGAGAAGCTGGTTCCCCAGCCTGTGTCTCCTGATGTGGAGGTTAACGAAAAGGGGGTAGAGATTTCCCCAGTAGCAAGTAACCACACAGCTACAGAGGGTTACTCCAAAGAGGGAGGGGTGACCCATTGTCAGAGGGTTGGGATTGACAGTGATCCTGAGTGCCCTGATGCTAGTGCTAGGGACCCTAGCTTAGCAACTGAAGGGGACCTGTCCCATGCCTTGGGACTGTGAGAGGGGTTTGCAGCTGCTCAGAGGAGTGACCCTAGTTTAGAGAAGCTGAGGGCTTGGGCAGACTCTGATGGAGTACAGGGAGGTGACGACAGACATAAGGTTTATTGGGAAAATGGACTTATGCATACTCAGGCTGTGCAGACAGAGGGAGGGTTGCTAGGCAGGCAGCTTGCTGTTCCCCAGGGGTATCATGAGCAGTTGCTCAAAGTTGCACATGATACTCCCTTGTCTGGTCATCTGGGAATCACATGTACTATGCAACGGTTAGCCCAGAATTTCTACTGGCCTAACTTCACCCAGCAGGTGAAGGAGTATTGCAGGTCTTGTCACCGGTGCCAAGAAATAGGGAAGGCAGGTAAAAGAACCCAAACCACCCTAATTCCATTGCCCATAGTAAAGGAGCCATTCCAGAGGGTGAGAATGGATATTGTGGGGCCTTTAAAATACCTCCAGCTCCTCAGGGAAGAGATTCATCCTGACTGTGGTGGATTATGCCACCCAGTACCCAGAGGCAGTCACCCTATCCTCACTGAGGACAGACAAAGTGGCAGATGCCTTACTTGTGATTTTCTCCCATGTTGGGTTTCCGCAGGAGGTAATCACTGATCAAAAAGGTTCCTTCATATCAGACCTGATGAAATGTTTATGGGAGAAGTGCAGGGGGGTGCAGAGATGCACAACACCGTTTCACCCTCAAGTCAATGGACTTGTGGAAAGATTCAATGGTACCCTAAAGTCCATGCTCCAGGCATTTGCTGAACAGCATGGGAGGGACTGGGAGAAATACCTTCCCCACCTGTTGTTTGCATACAGGGAGGTGCCCCAAGAGTAGACAGGATTTTCCCCATTCAAACTCTTCTATGGATGCCAGGTACATGAGCCCCTAGACTTCATCCGGGAGGACTGGGAAGGCAAGCATGTCACCCAGGGAACTGTCATTGTGGATTACATCCTTAGGTTTAGGGAAAGGCTGAAGGAGCTTATGGGGACAACCCAGAGCAACCAGGCAGCTGCTCAACAGAAACAAAAAGTGTGATATGACCACAGAGCCAGAGCTCACTCGTACATGGTGGGTCAGAAAGTCATGGTCCTTATTCCAGTCTGGAAGGACAAGCTGCAGGCTGAGTGGGCAGGACCATACAAAGTGGTTAGGAAGGTGAATGATGTGAACTACATTGTGGAGTTACTACCATGTCAACATGATGAAGCCATATGCAAATAGGGCTGACATGGTGTTTGCAGGTTGTAGTCATGGGGAGGAGATGGACGAAGGAGACCCCCTTCTGGATTTTCTGGAAGAAAGTAAGAGGGAATCCTCTGTGGAGGCAGAAAAATTGTCTCCCCAGCTGGTCCTGGACCAGATCCAGAAAGTAAGGGAGGTTTTAGAAGACTTTTCCCCATTGTTTAGCACCAAGCCTGGACTAGCCCCCTTAGAGACACACGATGTGGAGACAGGGACACAGATGCCCATAAGGTGGACAGCTATCGGGTGTCAGAGGCTGTCCAAAATGACATTAGGAGGGAAGTGGAGGAGATGCTGGATTTAGGGGTAATCCAGAGATCCCACAGCCCCTGGGCCTCACCCATAGTCCTTGTGCCTAAGCCAGATGGCTCTACTCATTTCTGTGTGGACTACTGTGGACTGAATGCAGTCACGAAGTCAGACGCCCACCCGATGCCCCGGACGGACAAACTCCTGGACAAGTTGGAAGGGGCAACCTACCTTATGACTATTGACCTGACCAAGGGGTATTGGCAGGTAGAGTTGACAGACAGAGCTAGGGAGAGGTTGGCCTTCATCACTCCGATAGGCTTATTTGAGTTTAAAGTAATGCCTTTTGGAATGAAGAACGCCTTGGCCACTTTCCAAAGGTTGGTGAACCAGGTGGTAAATGGTGCTGAGGAGTATGCCGTGGCGTACCTGGATGACATTGCCATCTTTAGTACCAGCTGGGAGGAACGCCTATCCCACCTTAGGGAAGTGCTGGGCAGAATACAGAGGGCCGGGCTCACTGTCAAAGCCGAGAGATGCCAGGTGGCCATGGGAGAAGTGGCATACCTCGGGGATGTGGTAGCCCAGGGACAGCTCTGTCCTAACCAAATAAAGATAGAGGTAATCCAGGTGTGGCCCAGACCAGAAACACAGAAGCAGGTCAGGAGTTTTCTAGGGACAGCAGGGTAATACAGAAACTTTGTACCCAATTACAGTGCCCTGGCTGCTCCCCTATCTGACCTGACAAAGAAAAGGATACCCAAGAAAATTACCTGGTGCCCAACCTGTGAGGAAGCCTTTTCCAAACTAAAGGAGGCACTGTGCAGTGCTCCTGTTTTGACAAGTCCTGACTATAGTAAAACCTTTATAGCTCAGACTGACGCCTCAGATGTTGGTATTGGGGCAGTACTGAGTCAGACATCCAGCCAAGGGACAGATCACCCAGTAGTGTACCTGAGTGGGAAGTTACTTCCCAGGGAGCAAGCATACTCCACAGTGGAAAAGGAATGTCTTGCCATAGTGTGGGCCCTAAATAAATTAGAGCCATACTTATATGGGCAGCATTTTATGGTGCAGACTGACCACAGCCCCCTGGTTTGGATGATGCAGATGGGAAAGAACAATGAAAGATTGCTAAGATGGAGTCTTGCTTTGCAAGGGTATGATATGACAATATTACATAGGGCTGGAGCCAAAAATCAGAACTCAGATGAGCTGTCTAGGGTCTATGAGGAGTGAACTGATTTGGGAAGCTCATCCCATGCAGGGGATAGAGCCCCCAAAGTCAGTCTAGGTGGGGAGGAATTGTGACACTTGGACAGCTGGTTCTGATCACTGTATCATTTTTTTTGTAATATAAAAATGGGTTATGGACTATCTCTCTTGAGACATGCTGAAACAGCATGTGAGTATGACACACACACACACAGGTTTTAGATACAAGGTGTTACCTGGAAGGCCCAAAGCTAATTACAGACTTTAACTAAGTTAATTATAGCTGTAGTTGCTAAGAGGGAAAATCATAAACTTTGATAATGCTTAGAAGAAGAAGAGCAGGTTGTGACCTTTAAATGCGAAGTCATAAAAGATGCTTTTATGTCCTGGAAGGGGGAAGCTTATCATAAGATCAAAGAGAGTCATTTGAAGAACATAAGTTATGCTGAGGTTGCAGAATTTAATACTTGGAAAAGACATCCTGTTTTTATATGGATACATTTTTTATATATTCTGACAGGCAGGAGCTAGGTGACCTCATGCTAGAGGTGGGGAAAACCAGCTTTTAAACATTATTCTGTTTTCCTTCAGAGACATTTCTATCTACAGTAGACTCTGACAAAGAAACATCTGTGAGCACTTTAAGCAGGTATTTAGAGAGAGAGAGAGAGAGAAATCTAAGTACTGTAGTAGGAATTGCACTGTTAAAACCTGATTTAAGAGATTTGTATGTCTTGTGATATAATAGTTCTGTGTTTTATGTGCTACATATTTTTTATCTATTTTAGTAAAACTCTATTTTTAGAGCTTACTTGGTCTGTCTTTGATTTCTTTCCTTTACAAGTAGAGTATATATGGTTAAAGCAGACACTGTACATAAGCTTGAATGGTGGTATCAAATTGGAAAAAGGTAAGCATTTTAAATCTGAGGTCTTTTATTACAGTTTTTAAGGTTCATTTCTGTACACCTGGTTAGGTGCCCGTAAGCAAAGATATCTGGCCCCCCGAAGACAGAATTATCTGAGCCTGTGCATTGGGTACGCTAGCAAGAGGTTCACAGTTTGAATCCCTCCAAGACTTGAGACCAAAGGTTGACTTGAACCCACAAAACAGACCAGGAGGGTTACCCTGTGTCTGTTAACTGTTCACAAGACTGCGCTTGGAGGTTGCCACTTTGGGAGTAGAGGGCTGACCTGCTGAGTGGGTTTGTGACAGGGGGTAATCATACTGGATGACCCAAAGTGGCCAGGCAGTGAGACAAGGCAGTAGGAAGGGCTAGTGGTATGTTAGAGGTGCATAGGGTGGGGTATCGCCAACAGAAAGAGGGAGGTGGTGTTGCCTCTGTATAGATCACTCTGGTAAGACCCCACCTGGAGTACTGTGTCTAGTTCTGGAGACCACATCTCCAGAAGGACATAGACAGAGTGGAGGTAGTTCAGAGTTGGACAACTAAAATGGTGCAGGATCTGCATCAAAAGCCCTATGAGAAGAGACTAAAGGATCTGAATATAGACACCCTGGAACAGAGAAGAGAGAGGGGGGGATATGATAGAGACCTTTAAATACCTCGCAGGATAAATAAGGTACAGGAGGGAAGTATTTTTCAGAAGAAAAGATGCTTAAGAATAAGGGGACATACTTCAAAACATAGAAACAGAATTTGACAGCAGATAAGTACCGCTTGGCCCACCCAGTCTGCCCATTTCCCTACCTAATGGATAAGCTGCAGATCCTAGTTAACCAGCAGTCTACTTCTTCCTACCCCCACCCTCTAGAATTGCCTTATGACTGCCCCATGCATGCTTGAATTCAACCACTGATTTTGACTCCACAACCTCCTCCGGAAGGCCATTCCATGCATCCACAACCCTCTCTGTGAAAAAATACTTCCTTACATTACCTCTGAGCTGCCCCCATCTTCAAATTGTGCTCCCTTGTTCTTGCACGCCTCTTTTTTTGAAAGATGCTACCCTCTTGGACTTTGTTGATTCCCTTGAGGTACTTGAAAGTTTCTATCATGTCCCCCCCCCTTTCCTCAAGGCTATACATATTAAGCTCCTTTAATCTCTCTCCATATGTCTTCTGGTGCAGACCCTGCACCATTTTAGTTGTCCTCCTCTGGACAGCTTCCATCTTGCCTATGTCCTTGCAGAGATTGGGTCTCCAGAACTGCACACAGTACTCCAGATGGGGTCTCACCAGCTGTCTGTACAGAGGGATAACAACTTCTTGTTTTCTACTGGTGATGCCTCTCCCTATGCATCCCAGTATCCCCCAGCCCTCCTGACTGCCCTCTCACATTGCTTGCCCACCTTTAAGTCATCTGATATGACTACCCCCAGGTCCCTTTCCATTTTTGTTGTTAGTATCTCACCCCCATTGTGTACTCTTCCCCTGGGTTTTTGTTTCCCAGCTGCATTACCTTGCATTTCTTAGCATTGAATCTAAGCTACCATACATTTGACCATTTATCTAACCTTGCCAAGTCCCTTCTCATCCTTTCTACCCCACCTTGTGCATCAACTCTGTTGCAGATCTTTGTGTCATCTGCAAAGAGACATACTTTTCCTTCCAGACCCTCTGCAATGTCACTTATAAAGACATTGAAGAGGACTGGTCCTAATACTGAACCCTGTGGTACCCCACTAGTAACCTCCCTTTCTTCAGAGTGGACTCCATTTACTATTATCCTCTGTGTCTTATTCTCCAGCCAATTCTTTACCCAGGCTATCATCTTGGGACCCACTCCCAGGCTGGCTAACTTGTATGTTAATCTATTGTGTGGGACTGAGTCAAATACCTTGCTAAAGTCTAGGTAGTCCATGTCCACAGCCCCTCCCTGATCTACTACTTTGGTCACTCAGTCAAAGAAATCTATTAGATTTGTCTGGCATGACCTTCCCGCTGTGAATCCATGCTGCCTAGGGTCCTGTGCCCCTCTGGCCTCTAGGTACTTGACAATTCTTTCCTTCAGAAGTGATTCCATCATTTTCCCTATCACTGAGGTTAAACTAACAGGTCTGTAGTTTCCTGCTTCTGCCCTGCTTCCACTTTTGTGAAGGGGAATCACATCTGCCCTCCTCCAGTCCTCAGGTATCACCCCATCCTCCCATGATTTGTTAAAGAGGGTAGTCAGTGGTGTCACTAGTTCTACCCTTAGTTCTTTGAGAATTCTGGGATGAATCCCATCAGGCCCCATTGCTTTGACTACCTACTATGAAACTGGAGGGAGGTAGATACAGGAGGGATGTAATGAAATACTCCTTCATAGAAAGAGTGGTGGATTTCTGGAACAGCCTTTCAGTGGAGGTGGTGGGGATTAAAACAGTAGTGGGGCTCAAGAATGCATGGATAAGCACAAGAGAATCAAAGTGGAAAGGAAGGGGAAGGGAGAAAGAAAGTGCTGCAGATTGGGCAAGGTCTATGGTAATAGTGTAGGTAGGGAGAAATGGGAAACTGGATGGCCCAAGCAATCTTTCTAAACCGGGAATCCACTTATATTATTACTTCTTGCAGACAGCACTGCCCTGGGGCCGAAATGGAACATATGCTAATGATAGACTCTTTAGCTTGTGCATTCAGTTCAAAAGCTGCCCAGTTCAACTGCTTATATTCTGACCCTCAGATTTCTTCTCTCCGCTGCAATGATTAGACACCCTGGAGATTTTCTCTCTCACAAGTCATTCCTGAAGTGACATTTAATCAAAAAAAAAAAGTATTTCTTGATTTTATTCGTAGCTGCCTAGTTTTAGTGTTTTAGTTTATTTGTTTTTACCTCAGTTAAATTTATGGTAGGTTTTTTTTTCATATTTGCAGCTCCTTTCTGTTTCTGGGAACTGGGAGGTAGCCGACTGTTGTTTACCTCAAATTATAACTTTTAAACTTGGTTCCGATCACTTTTCCGGTATTTTTATTTAAAATTGTTTACTTTTGGCCAGCCTGGTGGCACTGAGTGTTGAGATGCTGGATGCCACACCTCGCACCACGCTGGTGAGCCGGGTTGTCAGAGGATGGATAGGATCCAGTGTCCGGAGGACTGCTCTGCTATCCAGGGAAGGGTTGAGGGTTCCCGCTGCTCTGCAACAGCCCTCAGTGATGATCGGGGAACTACCAGAGCTGGTGCCATTGGGGCTGGACTGCGGTGGATGTCGGCACGTTGTGCCTCAGACATCATTGCACGTCAGCTCTCAAGGGGTCTGAGGCTGAAAATGGCTCATTGCAACCATGCAGCTTGATGGCCACGCTCTGCCCTGTCTGGAGGACTGTTGTGGAATTGCACTGGGGGGGGGGGCCGGGCCCGGCCTGGCTAGGAGTGGCATGGGGAGGCCCTCCGGCAGTTTGGTGTGCAGCTGCACCAGATCCCCCATCATGTGAGTGAGCTTGCTGCTCTCTGGGTGGGCAGAGATGGTGGCTGGATGCCCCTGCCGGTTACACCGTAGTAGAGCATAAAATAGAAATAAGATATAAAAATTGTTTACTTTTGAACTGGGTTTTTTCAGTTCCTATGATCAGTTCTCCAGTTTCGGAACCAATCGGAACCAATAAATTTAACCTTTTTCTTGGTTCCTGAACTGACCGCAAACCGATAACTTTATTTCTTTATCAGTTCCCAATTCCTGTTTTCTTCTTCTTTTTCACCCAGAAATGTCAGATGAACCCAAGAAGAAAACAGGACCTCCTGGTTTTAAAAACTGTCTAAAATGTTCAGAAGTGTTTGCCAAAGCAGATAAGCATTATTTATGCTTAGTCTGTTTTGGACAACAACACTTCTCTGTTGAATGTGAAATCAGCAAGTCTTTCCCTCCTAAGACGATTGAAAAACATTGGGAAAGACTGCAAAGAAGCATGGAAGAGGGGGTCTATGGGCTCTGACAATACCCCCCCTCTAAGTCTTTGCCTGAACCTTCCAGGGCCACAAAAAACACCCCTGATCAGGGTGAGGGCCATCGTAGGAGAGGCATTGAAGTGGCTGACTCTCAGGTGCCTGCCAAGAAACTTAAAACTAAGCACACTGAGACCCCGGCTGGAACGCTACAAGGGGCTCCTCAAGTGCCTGCTCCTACACCAATGCCTGCTGACTTAGCTCAGGCTCTGGCTCTATTACAGATGCTGCAGGGTTTAGTACCCCCTAAGCAGCCTGTTGCTAATCCTGTAGAGAAATCACCTGCCTTTGCTCCACCCTTAACTGCAAACTGAAACAGTGGATTTTGAAGAAGATTATGAGGCAGAGGAGGGTATAGATCCTGAGGTCTCCCCTGAACAGGAATTTGGTCCACCTTCCAGACCTACTGAGAATTATTCCTCACAGTCTTCTTTTGTAAGGAAGATGGTTGAGACTCTAGACCTTGCCACTGCAGAAGAGGTGCAAGATGAGCAGGAAGCTCAGTACATGGAGTTAATGGGGTTAACACCCACTAAAAGGCTCCTCCTTCCTGTTTACAAGTTTTTTTAAAAAGGACATATTAGAAATTCTTAAAGCACCTAACACTATCACACCTATTGATAAGAAGTGTGATAAGAAGTACCAGTTGGATAGGTTAGGGTCAGAGTTTTTATTCACCCACCCTGACCATCAGGGAATTGTGCAACATGGCAAAGAAAGGGTACCTATCAGCCTCTCTTGCAGTCAGACAAGCCAGCTATCAGGCATATGCAGCCCTCTGTCAGAAGGCTCTGTGGCAGTTCCTCCTGGATTCTACTGAAACTAGCCCTTCCACACCAGTGTCAGAACTAGTAGATACTGCTAAGTTAGGCTTGGAAACTTCCAAGTGTCAGTTTCAGATGGCAGCTGACACGAATGATGCAACTGCAAGGTGGATGGCAGGTATTGTGGCCATGAGGAGGTTTGCCTTACTTAGAGCTACTAACCTCACTCAGGATACCCAGAGCAAGGCCATGGACTTTCCAGTGGAAAATAACTTAGTTTTTGGAGTTCAAACTGAGACCTATATGAAAAAGGTGGACAAGCACAAAGCTACCCATTGCAGTAACTCTGCCAAGGAGAAACCTTCACCTTCTTCTTCTATATATGGAAGGGGTGGCAGGGGTAGGGCTTCTTATAGAAGATCTTTTTACCAGGTACAGTCTGTGACACAGCAGCAGTACCAGCCCCAGCAAGTTGGTTTCTTTAGAGCTAGAGGTAGAAGGGGCTCCAGGCGTGGCTCCCAATCTGACCAATCTCAGCAACAGCCCAAACAAAATCTTTGACTTATCTCTTCAGGCAGCCTCCTCAGTACCTGTAGGGAGCAGACTGACTCACTACTTCCAGGAATGGATAAAGATCACCACAGACAAATGGGTCCTGGAAGTGGTGAGTCAGGGTTTGTCCCTCAGTTTCAAATCCCTTCCTCCTTTAAGAACAAGACTGTTTAGGGCAGTTCCTTTCACAGAGGGAAAGTTGCTGGAACAGGAGGTTCAGGCTCTGCTTTTATTGAGAGCAATAGAACCTGTCCCTTTGAGGCAAAAAGGCCAAGGATTCTATTCAAGGTACTTTCTGACAACAATGAAAAATGGGGAGTGGCGGCCTATCCTAGACTCCAGACTACTAAACAAATACCTGGTAAAGTCCAGGTTCAAAATGGTAACACTGGCCATGATTCTGCCAACTCTACAGAAAGGAGACTGGCTAGCCTTCTTAGACCTAAAGGATGGATACTTCCATATTCCTATAAGGGAGTCTCATAGAAAATACCTAAGGTTTAGACTCCCTTCAGGCCACTACCAGTTCTCAACACTACCCTTTGGTCTCACTTCAGCACCAAGAGTGTTGACCAAGTGCCTGACAGTGGTGGTGGTGCACCTAAGGAGACCAAGTGTTTCAGTTTTTCCCTACCTGGATGATTGACTAATCATGGGAAAGTCTCACCAGCAGGATCAAAGAGCACCTACAGGTAACACAGGACCTGTTGCAGTCCTTAGGGTTTCTCATCAATGTCAAAAAGCCAGTTATAACCCCTGTACAGGTATTACAGTTCATAGGTACAGAACTGAACACTACTGTGGGAAGAGCTTACCCCCCCTCAAGAGAGAATTGCCATCATTCTGCACCTGGCAAGTTTGTTCGTCCTGAACAAACCAAAACCAGCAAGACAGTTTCTGCAATTGATAGGCCACATGGCCTCAGAAACAGGCACAATCCTGGATGCCAGGTTTCAAATGAGAGATGTTCAATTCCACCTCAGGATACACTGGTGCCAGAGGTGGGATCCTCTCTCAAAACCCATCCCAGTAACAAAGGAGTTACTGCAGGCACTCCAGTGGTGGATGGAACCGGACAACCTAAAGGAAGGAGTCCCCTTCCTGCAGGAATCTCCATCACTAATTCTCACAACAGATGCTTTCCTGCTAGGGTGGTGGTGCTCACTAAGGGGAGCATACCACCACGGCACATGGTCAAGTGCAGAATCCCTCCAGCATATAAATCTGCTGGAGCTGAGAACAGTTTATCTGGCCCTTCAGACCTTCTCACACTTGCACCAAGGAAGGGTGGTACAAGTCAGAACAGATAATACCACAACAATGTACTACATCAACAAGCATGGAGGGACAAGGTCCACTCCCCTCTGCACAGAGGCAATGAGAACCTGGAGTCTAGCTTAATCTGTCAGCTCCACCTTACAAGCCATCCATCTGCCTGGCAAGGACAACACGTTGGCAGATGCCTTGAGCAGAATAAACCAGGCCTATCACAAATGAACACTGACAAGCAGGTGGTGAGCATCCTGTTCAGGTGGTGGGGCACCCCAGAAATAGATCTGTTTGCATCCCACCAGAACCACCACCTACCTCTGTACTGCTGCAGGGCCCCTGGCAAGGGAACAGTCCCCCTGGATGCCCTAACTCTGGACTGGACAGGGAGGCACCTCTATGCTTTTCCCCACCTTTCTCCTGCTACCCAGGGTGCTGATCAATCTGAGATTGCAGCCAGCCTCAATGATCTCGATTGTCTCAGACTGGGCTAGACAGCCTTGGTACTCTCTCCTGCTCACTTTGTCTGTGGCCAAACCAATTCACCTACCCCAGAGGTACAACTTGTTGACACCTCCTTAAAAGGGAGGGTCATGTACCCCAACCTCAGGTCCCTCAGACTCAAGACATGGCTCTGAGGACTTGGAGTATACAGGCTCACAACTCTCTGAGGGCATCCTGGAGGTTCTTAGAGGGTATAGAAAACCTTCCACCAAGAAAACCTATACCTCAAAGTTGAAAAGGTTTTCCATATGGTGTATGGATAATGATGAGGTCCCAGCTCAAGCTAGCATACCAGCCTTGCTGGACTATTTAACACATCTGCATTCCCAGGGTCTGCAACATTCAACCCTGAAAGTGCATTTGGCTTCACTATCAGCACACATTTCAGCTGGGAAGGATGCCTCCTTGGCATCAAATCTGATCTTCAAGAGATTTTTCAAAGGGTTGTCCCACCTGTACCCCCCTCACAGGGAGCTAGTATCAGCTTGGGATCTAAACATTTGCATTGCTCAGCTTATACTTAACTCTTTTGAGCCCATGGTCTCTTCAGACCTCAAGTTCATTACTTGGAAAGCAGTTTTCCTGGTGGCCATCACTTCTGCCAGGAGGATACGTGAGCTCCAGGCCCTGTGTATTGAAAATGATTATATCTCTTTTCACAGGGACAAGGTAGTGCTGAGAACAAATAGGAAGTTCCTTCCCAAAGTTGTCTAAGACTTCCATTTGAACCAGTCTATCACCTTGCCAGTCTTTTTCACTGAGCATTCTAGCTCAGGGGAACGTAGACTCCACAGTCTGAATGTAAAAAGAGCTTTGAGTCATTACATGACTCACACCAGAGACCATAGACAGGATAAGAAACAGCTTTTCCTCATCAGTGGAGTGGTAGAACTATCTCTCGATGGATAGTTCAATGTATCCAGTTTTGCTACTCAAAAGTGGGCAAGGAAGCCCAGCTGGGCTCAGAGCTCATTCCACAAGGGGTACAGCTGCCACCATTGCAGCTGCCAGGGAGGTTCTATTGCAGGAAATTTGTAAAGCAGCTACCTGGAGGTCAGTTCACACCTTTACAAAGCATTACAGCTTGGACACCCAGTCCAGAAGTGATGCTAGGTTTAGCACAGTAGTCCAGCAGAGTCTTTTTCCTAAATAGCTTCACTGCACATCTTCAAAGGTACTGCTTCATAGTCTGAAAAAAGTAATAATATTAGTGGATTCCTGGGGTTAGAAGAAAAAATTACTCACCTGTAGTAATCTTGTTTCTTCCAACGGGATCCACTAATATTATTACTTCTCCACCCTTACCTCCCCTGCTAGAACCAAAAAGGCCTCTTCAGCACTGACTAACTAATCAGCTGGAGGGGTTCGCCAGCATCTGGCATCTTCTTGATCTTAAATGTTTTTATAGCCTTGTAGGTTTCTTTCCTCTTCTCAGGTGAATCTGACATTGAAAATGGGTGTTTTCTGTGATTTAATAATTGTTAGTTGCCCCAGTTGGGGTCATTTTTTTCATATTAGTTTTAATTAGATATTAGTAGGGCCACTCTGCAGGCTCCAAAGAAATCTGAGGGTCAGAATATAGGCTGTTGAACTGGGCAGCTTTTGAACTGAATGCATGAGTTAAAGATTCTACCATTAGCATACTTTCCATTTTGGCTCCGGAGTAGTGCTGTCTTAAAGGAGCACTGCAAGAAGTAATAATATTAGTGGATCCCATTGGAAGAAACAAGATTACTACAGGTGAGTAATTTTTTCTATCTGCCATAAATTTTATGTTTTTATGCTTCTGTTCCTTGTGCTCCAGGGATTCTTGCACATTCGCCATTCCTCATCCCTGTTCCTTTACTGGGCAATGAGCCTTTCCTACTGTCTTGCCATACTTTGGAACCAGCTTCTCACATCCCACAGCTTTACTGCCTCCCCTGGCTCCCTCAGGTATCAGCTGAAACTCCTTCCCTTCCCTTGTCCATGTTTTCCCTCTCCCTGACATTTCACTGGAATTGCTATCCTACCCCAATGTAGGTGTGGCTGAAGCACTTAATTATTTTTGTCTAGCTTATTCATGCTGCACTTATACCTGTACTCATCATGTTATTCTGATTGCACTTTACTGTAACTGCAAACTGTGTCTGTGCTATATATTTTACATCCCCTGTCCCCTTCCTCTGGGTCACAGCTGGAAATGAGCTTCCGCTCAGTGTGCCTTTCCTGGTCACCAATATTCAAATAAACAAATAACTAAATAAATAAATAGATTTGAATGTAGTGCCTTTGAGTTTGCTGATGTCAGCTACAGTTATTTTGCTGGCTATCAGACACCCTTTGTAAAAGTATTGGAATGTTATTGTTGAAATTAATGCTATTGCAGGGCTCACGGTACCTTGCATGCACAATATTATGCATCTCCAGAGAACCACTTGGAGCGGATTCTAGGCAACCGTTACTGAGTTACTTTCTTTGGCTGTGCAGCCAAACTCCAGGCTGGTTTAATGTCTATACTTATGGGAAAACATTCCCTTGAAAAAAGTCTAAGATGTCTGAAAAAGAAAACAACTGATCCCTGCTTCTGATTTATGTGCATAAGATTTAAATATACTCTTGTTTGTTCACTGTGCCACAACTTAGAAGGGCTGCTTGCTTGACTCCTGGGAGTCATCTGGTAGATTCTGACACAAGCAAGCTTCATTCCAAGATATAATTTTTTTTAACTTTCTTTTCTGAAAACAATAGTCAGAAAGAGACATGTGAATCACTGCCTCTGTTAAAATGTGTTGGTATGCAGGAATAAGCACTGGCCACCGGAAATATCTTCTGCTTCTTAATAAGGTATACCAACCAGAGGGTCAAAGCAAAATCTTTCTGGCTTCTTTTGAAGTGGTAATTTCAAAAAAATCTACTATTTTATCCCTAGGATAATTTGAAGTATGTAGACAATTTTACAGTAATATCTCTATCTATCTATCTATCAATCTATCTATCTATCTATCTGTATATTCTTTGCAAAAACTGTGTTAATGCACCAGTTAGGGTTCAAGTTAATGCCACAAAAGTAGGGAAATGTGATGTTAGGGTTACCAACCGTAACTCCCCACTCCCAGCAGCAAAAGGACAAGCCCACACAAGCAAACACAGGCAGCCATCATCACGTAAGACAAACAACATACAACTGTTTCCAGATCACATAAATGCAGTAGCACTGATGTGCTACCTTCATGGATTTGTATCTGTGGCATGCATACTGCAAGATGGACACACTCACTTGTCAGTGCAGAAAGAAATCCAGAATATTCAAAACACAAAAATGCTTCTGTGTGCAGAAGCACAGGCCCATGTAGCCACAGACACAAATCCATGATACCCAAATTACAAGAGTTCTTTTGTCTAGAGAATTGCAGGCCTATAAAGGACAAGCACTCCTGTAGCCTTAGGTACTCATGCACCCTGTAAGACATACACACACTTGATGGGCCTCAGCTTCTTTAGCTGCAGATGTAAGACATACACACTGACCAGAAGTGTAGGAGCCACATAATCCATGATACCAAACTTGCAACAGTATTTCTGTCTGCAGAAGTACAAGCACCTCGGGGGCCTGCACGTCTTCAGCAACAGGTGTAAGACATACTCACCAACATCTGGCTTCAGATGGGCAGGCACCTGTTACGCAGACAGAAGTACTCTTGCAATGTGGGTATCATGGTTTCAGCAGCAGATCTAAACATAGAAACATAGAATTTGACAGCAGATAAGGACCGCTTGGCCCACCCAGTCTGCCCATTTCCCTACCTGATGGATAAGTTGCAGATCCTAGTTAACCAGCAGCCTACTTCTCCCTACCCCCACCCCCTAGAATTGCCTTATGACTGTCCCATGCATGCTTGAATTCCACCACTGTTTTTGACTCCACAACCTCCTCTGGAAGGCCGTTCCATACATCTACAACCCTCTCTGTGAAAAAATACTTCCTTAAATTACCTCTGAGCCGCCCCCCTTCTATCTTCAAATTGTGCCCCCTTGTTCTTGCACACCTCTTTTTTTGAAAGATGCTACCCTCTTGGACTTTGTTGATTCCCTTGAGGTACTTGAAAGTTTCTATCATGTCCCCCCTCTCCCTCCAAAAAATTGTTCAATGGGTAGCAGGTTTTCAGATAAAAAAAATTGCAACAGTACATCAGTCTGCAGATGCACAGGCCCCTGAGGGGGCTCCTCAGTAAGACATACATACCAACTTCTGGCTGCAGAAGCAAGGCATGTGTGTGGGGTCTGTCACTTCACAGATGGAAATACTGTTGCAGTGTGGGTATCATGATTTCAGAATGGGATCTAGAAATTGTTCAAGGAGGTAGCAGGTTTTTAGTTATGCAGTTGCATATAGAAAACTGTGAAGTAGCAGATCATGCTATCTAGTGAGGTACCTCGTGCAGCGTGCATGAGTACCTCTTTATGCAGAGGTGAAGGCCCCATGGGGTCTTCTGTCTGAAGAACACACTGCACAACATACAAACACAGGTGTGGCCACATATACAAATCCACAAAGGTAGCACATCAGTGCTACTGCATTTGTGTCATCTGGAAACAGCTGTATGTTGTTTGTCTTACCCGATGATGGCTGTCTGTGGTTGTTTGTATGGGCTTGTCCTTTTGTTGTTTGGGGCGGAGTTAGGGTTGGAAACCCTAACACCACATTTCCCTACTTTTGTGGCATTAACTTGGACTATAACTGGTACATTAATGCAGTTTTTGCAAAGAATTTCCTTTCTTTATGAGAAAGTGGAATCATATCCTCATTCACGCAGGTACCTTTGGGACCTGTGTGAAGACATGCAGATGAGCAGGGCCCAAGGGGAGAAAGAGAAGACTCCATCCACCTATGAAAGTGCAGGGTCCTTGTGTGTCCTGCAGTTCTGTGCAGCAACGGATGACAAAAATTCATGCAGCTGTCAGGTGGGCTGCGGAGGCTGCACACTGCTTTATGTTGTGAATAACAACTTACAGTACACACTGCATGTCCATTGGTCAATAGTGTCAACCAATGGGCTTGTACTGTGTACAGTAAGCTGTCAGTCATTGACAGCTCAGTTGGTGAGCAGATGTGGAGGTGTGTGAAGGGCTGTGCTGCCCGCCGGCTGACTGGCCAACTGGCCATGCTGGGACAGGGAGCAGGGTGCGATGTGGGTGTCTGAGTGGGTGGGGGACCATTACACTATGGAAAAGAGAGGATGTGGTTCCATTTTTTTTATGTTGAACAGGGGTTGGGATGGGAGGGGGGCCACTACACTATAGAAAATAACAGATGGAGTTTCATTTTTTTATGTTGGACGGGGATTGGGATAGGAGGGGGGACACTACACTATGGAAAAAAGGGATGGGGTTCAATTTTAGGGCTGTGTGTGGAGCCTACAGCCCTTTTGGGATTGGCTTGTAGCTTACAAAAATGGCTGATCGTGGAACTTTCCATTGGACTTTTTGAAGTATCCTTCCAAATGTCCAACAGAGCTAGAGACCCTCCACCATGATCAGCCACTATGGAATAACAGCCACACTATTTTGGCTGTTACTTCCACATTCTGGGCCAAAAATGCGCATGTGTGACTTGTGTGCATGTGCAGTTCTGCTGGATCCATCATGTTGTGAATGGCTAAATGTTATTCACTGCAACTGCACATGCACGAGTGTTGTGCATACGCAGTTGCATTGCTGCCACCAGCAGAAAAACCCTCCCACTGCTGCTGTCCTCCCACACCGACACTGGGGTCCCCAATCCCTGTGTCAGCATTATGTAGCCCCTAAACTCATGTGGTACACTGGGAGCCCACTGCAGTGTGCCCAAATGTACTTCTTTGCCCTGTGCTGACATTGGGGTGCCCAGTCCCCGTGTTGACAGTATGTGCCCCCCCACTAATGTGGCACACTATAAGCCCACCTCAGTGTGTCCAAATGTTTTTTCCCCCCCACCAACATCAGGGTGCCCAATCCCAATGTCGCAACAAATACTCACCCCCAACTTATGTGGCACACTGGGAGCCCACCCTAGTGAGCCCAAATATATATATATTTTTTCTGTAAATAAAGAAAACCTTCCCCCAGCATATTTTTTTAACCTATAAAAAAGAAAACAGTCCCTCGTCATCGCCCCAGTCACCCCAGCCCCATCCCCACCCTCCCAATGAGCATCCACCTCCCCTTACTCTCCCTTACTTACCTCCGGAGGTCGGCGTTGTCATCTTCTTGGACCGGGACACATCTGCACTCTTCAAAGCTAAACTGCAAACTGTAGAATCAAAGGTAAGCATGCTATAATGACATTCAATGGAGTTTTCAACTTAACTTGATAACTCGGCAATTTTTTGCATTTTGGCCCAAACATTTTCCACATGGGGTTCTTGGGACTCCGCCTCATGACCAGTGTGACTGTTATTTTGTTACTCTGTCCCAAAAGGTGGTTTCACGATCAATGTGCAGAATCACATTTTGGGACTGATTACTGAAACAACAGTGCCACTGTTCATGAGGGGGGTTCCAAAAAGCTCATGTTGCAAATTTGGTGAAAAAACTCCAAAAAATGACTGCGTTATGAAAGTGCATTGTGCAGTTTCTACGCATGCTCCTAACTTTGACAACTTTTTATATTTTTCACTCCAGACTTTCAACATTGCCATTTTTGCATACCTCCTTTTTAACAGTACAGCTGTCAGTTTTCACATGCTGCCTGAAAAGTGTTTTTGTACCTGTAGCACATAATGGCATGGTTGCTCTGCAAAATCACCTTTCGGGACAAGTGAACAAAATGACACTGGCACTCTTCATGAGGAGGGTTCCCAAAAAGGTTATGTTAAAATTTTGGTGCAACACCTCCAAAAAATGGCCAAGTTACACCCAGGCATTCCATAATTTCTATGCACACATCACTTTGGTCACTTGGCAGCTTGTCACAGCCCTATCAGCTCTGACCAGAGTTTGTTTTATTTAGAACAGGGATCGAGACGGGAGGGGGGGCACTAAACTGTGGAAAAAAGGGATGGGGATTAATTTTACATTATGAACTGGGATCGGGACCATCATACCGTTCCACAGGACTGGGTGGGGGGACAGCCTGCCCGGCGCATCCTACCAGGCACATCCCTGCTGATAACATGCAAATGGGGCCATAATGACATGCAAATGGCCCGTTTGCGCCTTGCATGCCAAATGGCCTCATTTGCATGTTTTGGACTGAATGCCTGGAATTTGGGCATGGCACATCTGGGGATGTGCTGTGCATCCCCATTCCAGGTATGCAGGCTGACCAGGGGGATGTGCCAGCACATCGTCGGTGGCCCCCATTTGTGCCACCCACTATACTTGTTATATTCAGACAAGATGCGTGATTACGCATCTTGTTTGAATAGAGCAGTTATTTGTGCCAGCCCATTTCTTTAGGCAGTGCATCTAGATGTGCTGAAAAGCCCCCCGACATTGAATATGGGGCCATTAGAGAGAGAGAGAGAGATAGATAGATAGATAGATAGATAGATAGATAGATAGATAGACAGACAGACAGACAGATAGATATTAGACCAGGTAAGTCGAGAAGGTAAGTCCCAGTGATATCGGGGTGATGAGGTTAGATACATAGATACATAGACAGTGTCGGCAGATAAGGGCCTATGGCCCACCCAGTCAGCCCATTTGAACTTGTTAGTTCAATTTATGTTTTCCTAGAAGTCTGTTGCCCCTTACCCCTGACCTCCAGAATTCCTTTATGTCTATCCCATGCATTCTTAAATCCCGTGATTGTTTCAGCCCCCACCACTTCCTCTGGCAGGGTGTTCCACTTGTCCACCACCCGTTCTGTGAAGAAATTCTTCCTCACATTTCCTCTGAATCATCCTCCCTCCAACTTCATCCCATGCCCTCTAGTCCTGGAACATCTTTTTGCTTAAAAATAGTGTATTCCTGCACCCTGTTCCTCCTATAAGATACTTGTATGTCTCTATATCCTCTCTCCCTCTTTCTCCTCCAGGGAGTACATGTTCAGTTCCTTCAACCTGTCCTCATAGGACTTGTGATGCAATCCATGCACCATCTTTGTTGCCCTCCTCTGAACCTTCTCTACCCTGTCTATGTCCTTACGTAGGTAAGGTCTCCAGAACTGTACACTGTACTCCAGGTGGGGCCTCACTAGTGTCTTTTATAGTGGAATTATGACCTCCCTTTTCCTGCTGGTGATGCCCCTGCCTATGCATCCCAGCATCCTATTTGCTTTACCTGCTGCCTTGTCACACTGTTTCCCTACCTTGAGGTCATCAGAGATGATAACCCCAAGATCCCTTTCCTGCTTGGTGCATACTATATCCTCAACCCCCAACTGATATATTGTGCTGGGGTTTTTGTGTCCCATATGCATTATCTTGCACTTCTTTGCATTGAATTTCAACTGCCAAACCCCTGACCATTCTTCAAGTTTCTGCAGGTCCCTTCTCATTCTGTCTACACCCTCTGGTGTGTCTACTCTGTTACAGAGCTTTGTGTCATCAGTGGACAGTGAAACTCTGCCTTCTAGGTGCTGCGCAATGTCACTGATGAAGATGTTGAATAGGACCGGTCCCAGCACTGATCTCTGTGGTACCCCACAGGTCACTCTTCCCTCTGTGGAGTGACAGCCATTTACCACCAGCCTCTGTGTCCTGCCACCCAGCCAGTTGCCTACCCACCACACTACTGTCCTGCCCACACCCATATTTCCCAGTTTGTGCAATAGTCTTCTATGTGGCATAGTGTCAAAGGCCTTGCTGAAGTCCAGATAGGCCATGTCCACTGCCCTCCCCTGATCTACATCCCTAGTCACCCAGTCAAAAAATTCAATGAGGTTGGTCTGAAATTGACCTCCCCCTGGTGAAACCATGCTGCTTTGGGTCCTGTAGTCCATTGACAACCAGATGTTCCACCAATCTCTCCTTCAGTAGTGCTTCCATGGTCTCCCCCCTACCGAGGTGAGGCTGACTGGTCTGTAGTTCCCCGCTTCCTCTTTGTTCCCACTTTTGTATAAGGGGACTACATCTGCTATCCTCCAGTCTTTGGGTACCTCCTCTGTTTCCAGTGATCAGCTAAACAGGATAGCCAGAGGTTCAGCCACCACCTCTCTTAGTTCTTATGACCCTTAAAATTCTATCTGGCCCCATTGCTTTATCAACTCTTATTACTTCCAGTTCCTTCAGGACCCTTTCTGTGTAAAGGGACTTGTGTCCATTTCTGCATCATTCTCACCCCTGTACTCCTTCAGACCCATTACCCTCCTCTTCCTCAGTAAGACTGAGCAGACATACCTGTTCAATATGTCAGCTTTACTGTTGTTATCCTCCACACGGCCCCCATCCTCCCCTTCAGTCTCACTATCCCTCCTTTGCCTTTCTTTTTCATATGTACCTGTAAAGGTTTTGTCCTCTACCCAATGATTTTGCAATGTGTTCTTCTGTCTGAGCTTTGGCTTCCTTTCTGACCTCCCTGCCTCCTTTGCTTCTCCTGGTACTTCTCCCTATCCCTTCTGCCTGTGTCTTTGTATTGCCTGAATGCAATCTTTTGGGCTCACTTTCTTTGCTACCTCTTTGGAAAACCATAATGGTCTTCTTCCTTTTCCTTTGCTAACCTGCTTAATGCATAATTGTGTTGCTCTTGTAATCCACATTTTAAATACTGCCCACTGTTCCTCAACCCCTGATTCCTGCCCCATTCCCCTTAATGCCTCTTTCAAGTATCTCCCCATTTTCCCAAAGTCTGTCCCCCTAAAATCCAGGATACGTGTTTTTGTGTGGCTTGGTTCTGCTCTTTCTGTGATTTCAAACCACAATGACTGGTGGTCACTGTTCCCCAGGTGCTCCCCCACTGTTACCCCCATCACACTGTCCCTGTTTGTGAGCACAAGGCCCAGAATTGCCTTCTGCCGAGTTGGTTCCATGACCAGTTGCTTGAGGAAGGCACCCTGAAGGGAGTCCAGGATAAATCTGCTCCTAGTTGATGCTACTGCTGGGATGCTCCAGTCCACGTCTAGAATATTGAAGTCTCCATCCAGTACTACCTCACCGTTGTCTGCCATCCTTTAGATGGCTAGCATCAGCTCCCTATCTGTTTCTTCCTCCTGGGCTGGTGGTCTATAGACCACACCTGTGCAGATGGCCGGCCCCATTTTCCTTTCCAGCTTAACCCACATAGTCTCTAACCCCATTTTGTTCCTCCTGGATCTCTGTGGCCCTTATGTAATTTTTCACATACAGTGCCACTCCTCCTCCCTTCCTGCCTGCCCTGTCTCTTCTGAATATGTTGTAGCCAGGTATGGCCATCTCCCAGTCGTGGTTATCATTACGCCAGGTTTCAGTGATGGCCACAATGTCCAGGACTGACTGCACCATGACAGCCTCCAGATCTTCCATCTTGTTACTAAGGCTCCTGGCATTTGCACACATGGCTTTCCATGATTTGACCTCCCTAGACTGTTTCTCGCTGTTCTACCCAGCCCCTTCCTTGGTTGTCCTTATCCTGGTTCTCCTTGCTGTCTCTCCTTCTGCTGAATTTTGCCCCTTTTCTGCCTATCCACCTCTTGGGCACTAATCTCCATCTTTTGCACACTGCTTTGTAGAGATAGCCACTCCTCTGGTTCACTGGTTCCACTGCTAGCTGTGGGGGGTGAGCAAGTAGGTACCCTCCTTGCTGGCCTGCCACTCCCATTTGCTAGTTTAAATGCTTGTCAATATAGCATTTAAACTTATCATTGAGTGCTTGAATTCTCCTCCAGGATGGATGCAGGCCGTCAGGCTTGAACAAACCTCCATCCCTCCAGGTGGGTCCCCAGTCACCAATGAATCCAAACCCTTCCTCACAGCACCAGTTCTTTAACCATGAGTTAAAGTTCCTGGTGCATGCACCCCTATGCTCTCCCTTGCCTCTCGTAGGTAGTACTTCTGAGAAAGTGACAGAAGTAGCTACTTGCTTGAGACCCCTCCCCAATTTCCTAAACTCTTCCTGAACTTCCTTTGGCTCCCCATTTGCCAGGTCATTAGTACCTAGGTGGATAATGACATCCAGCTCACCCTCCTGTCTTGCCTTCACAGTGATTCCCAGGATCTTCCTTCCATCCCTCCATGCCGTGGCACCTGGTAGGCACCTCACCTCCCTGTCCTCCCCCTCCTGTGTTCCTTGCTGGATCCCTCTTATGATGGAGTCCCCAACCAGGATTCACTTCCTCCTCCTCTGGGGTCCACTGCTTTCCCCGCTGAGGTCACCTCCTTGGCTAACCTCCACATTCTTTCCTTCCACTTCTCTGGGTACTTCTATTTGGTTGTCCCCTTTTGCCAGTTTGGCATATGAGTTCTTGAGTGGAATAGGATCTGGGAAGTGCCTCTGCCTGACTGCTCTAACCCACCCTGAGCCCACTGTCATCCAAGTGCTCCTCGTCTCGGCATCCTTTGAGGCAGTTGCATTGGACTGGGTGGTCTCTGAGAGGGTGATGGTACTCCTGACCCAGTTTACTTCCACTCGAGTCTGGCTACCTCATCCCACAGTCCAGAGAGATGCATGCAGATAGGGCAGCACTTCAGTGTCCAGAAGGTCTGCCTGAATGTGGCTGCCCCACAGCCACTGCATTGCACCACTCCCCACATTATACTGCAATTATACTGCTATTCCACTACTTGTCTGCTACTGAAGCTCTCCTGGTTCCCTTTTTATTACTTTACTGTCCTAAAAATCCTGCCACTGAGGGGAGGTTGGTCTGAAGGGGGCAGTAAGGGTGACAAGGAGCATAAATTGTATATAAAAAATGACATATTTCCTTACAGTTATTCAAACCTACAATTTGCCTATCTTACCTGACTCAAGACAGATCCTTTTCAGTAGTTTTCTCTGTTTAGAGTAGCCAAAAACAAAGTCCTTCACATTTTGTTATAGTCATAGTAGGGTAATAGGGTAATAGAAACATCAGGGTAGTAACTACCCTATAATGAAGACAGAAAAAAAACACCCCAGAGCTAAGGTGTGCTTGGAGACACAAAACTAGCCAAGGCACCAAACAGCAACACCCCCCACTGCAAAGAATCAGTCACACAGCCAATTGGAGTGCAAAAATACAAACAGATTTTAATATCCAAACGCGTGCAAATACGTTTCACTCCAATTGGCTAAGTGACTGATTCTTTGCGGCGAGTGGTGCTGGAGTTTTGTGCCTTGCCTAGTAACTACCCTACCCTAATCAACTAACTTTTTTATATTAGGGTGTTTTTAGGGTACTGTAATTTAGAGTAGTTTGGAGGTACCCACAGGTAATGTTTAGGGTAGGGTATTTTACTTCCCACTCATTCCTACTAAGAATAGATTTGACTTGCTGCCAAATTTTCAAAATTGTTTTGAGCTAGGGATTGCTCACATCTTTCAAGTGATTTGGTGTGGCAATCCATAGCAGACATTTAACGGGAGTGTCGCCTTCCCCTATGTTTTCCATTTCCACACACCCCATTTCCTCATTACTATGTAGGACTTCATCAGTGGTGGTTTCTGAGTTGCTAAATAATAGCATTTAAGGTCTGGAATCCCTATCCCACCATTTATGTCTGTTAAGGAGATACCACTTAATTCTTGGTTTCCTTCCATTTGTAGCAGAGTTGTAGAAGGACTTTATAACAGCAGAAGAATGGAGAGAGTGCTGTTCCTTTTTAGAAATGCTAAAGGGGTTGCACAAAATTCTGGAAGCATCCTGGGAGGTAACTGATCAAATACAGAGCTAATGAAACAGTAGGGAGCTAATCAAACACAGAGCTAATCAAACAGAAAACTCTGGAGGCATCCATATATGGAAGTCTCTGGAAACATCCAGGTAGGAAGCTAACCAAACACAGGTGCAGTCAATGTTAATTAGGGGCAGTATATAAAACCCACCTAGGCAAAATAGGAGAGAGTGGGGGGAGAGAGAGAGGGGGAAGAGAGAGGGAGAGGGGAAGAGAGAGGAGAAGGAGAAGGAGAGGGAGGGAGAGGAGAGAGAGGGAGGGAGAGGGAGAGGGAGGGGGAGAGAGAGAGAGACAGAGACAGAGACAGACAAACTTGGGGAGTGCTGGAAGCTGTGCTGCAAAGTGCAGGTTCAAGCTATAGAGATCTTTGGAAAGGACTGTGAAGTTTGTAAGTGGACTTTCTTATACTGCCTAGAGGCTAGGAACCAGAGTAGCTGGTGACCAGAGGTAGTGAGGGAACTTCTGTGTTTAGTTGCTTGTGATGAGCTGGGGGAATTGGTGTCAATCTTTAACAGGGCCGTCACTGGCACCCTTGACTCTAACACACCAGTCCGTGTTCGGCCCCTCACTTCATGCTGGAGATCCCCATGGTTTGATGGGACTCTCAGGGAGTTGAAGGCAAGGGGCTGAAGGCTGGAGCATTGTTGGCTGAGATCCTGGTCTGATGGGGACAAGTTTATTTTGATGTCTCCCTGTAGAGAGTATCAAACAGCAATTTCCCATAAGAAGACAGAGTTCCATTGGTTCGATTAATAACCTTTATTGTTGGTAACTGGGACAGTTATTAATCGAACCAATGAAACAAAGCCCAGGAAGCCAAGGATAATCCTATGAAAGTGGGAAGGAGGATAGAGTAAACAAAGCAATTTAAAAGTTGAGTTATGTGTTCCCAAAGGGTGCCAGGTTCTGGGGCATCCTATTTTTTTGGTTGTGTCTTAGCTATATTGAACCGTGTAAGTTGACTTGAAGACTTAATGCAAAAGATACCTGATCTGTGCGGTCCCATATGATCATAAATGTAAGATGTAATACATGAAGTGTATCATCAGGGCCAGTTCATTTTAAAAATAGCAAGAATTTTAAGAATGTATACATTGTACATAAGGGGCTAGATTTTCAAAAGGGATGCACCTGGAACAATTGAGTTGTGCCAGCACAACCCCGGAAATGTGCCCCAGGGCAATTTTCAAAAGGGGGAATTGTGCAGTGCAATTCACCATGCGCCAGGGTGCAAAGATAATGTATGCGCACATCTCCAGGGGGCGTGCCCATGCATATGCGGCGCATCCCGATATTTAGTCCAGGATGTGAGGTGCATATGCTGGTACAACCCTTAGATGCACCACATACCGGTACACAAAGTTGAGCCTGAAAAATAAGGCTCAAATGGTGGCGACCCACAGGCGAGCTGCTGTAATGCAAGGTGCAACACAGTAGCCACCGGTCTGGGTGTCCACTGCCCCAGTACACTATGCACAAGCACCCAAAATGGCCCTGGTAGTCTGGTGGTACCCCCCTCCCTCCCTGTAGTCCAATCAGCAAGAAATACATGTATTATAATTCCTAGGTAGTCTAGTGGTACCCCCTCCCTCCCCGTAGCCCGATCGCCGAGAATTACGTGTATTATAATTCCCTGGTAGTCTAGTGGTAACCCCCTTCCTTCCCGTAGCCTGATCACTGAGAAATACATGTATAAGAATACCTTGGTTGTCTAGCGGCACCTTCCGACCCCTTCCATAGCTCCAAGTGCTGAAAAAGAAGTGTGTACTAATTCCCTAGTAGTCTAGTGGAACCCCCCCCATCCCTCCTGTAGCTGTGATTGCCCGTTAAACTGTCAACAATACATTCCTGGTGGTCCAGTAGCACCTCCCACCCACACAGGACCCCCTACCCACCCAGATCCCCCCACCCCGTCATTGGCGGGCAGCAGCAAACCCACCCGCATACCTTCACGGCTGCCCACCGAATGACAGCTTACAGTACACTGTGGACCAATGGGCTTGCAGTGCATACTGTAATACTCATTCACAAATATGACTTGCCTTCCTTCTGTAGTTCTTCTGCTTGGGACTGCTTGATTGCAGTAATCGAAATTTCTGAAAAGGAACTTTTACTTGCGGCAGAAAGCTCCAAGGTATTTGAAAGTGCAGCTTGAGATTCTGGATTGATGAAAAGCTCCTGTGAAGCGATCGGCCCAATAGAGTGTGAGAGGCTGCTTATTGAATTTAAAGTTTTGTCCAGTAAATCAACTGCAATTGCAAACCGGCCTAAAGCCGATCTGAGAGGTAAAGACTTAAATGATGTTTTTCTTAAATGTGCTGAATGTTTATTGTGGATCAAAGCCTGCTGTCCAGGGACTCCTGATTGCTAGAAAGGAGCCCTTATTTACCAGTAATCGAACTGTCTGCCACCTGGAAAGGTCATCAGCAAAATAAACTGAACTTTGCCTGAAGTGTTGATCCAACCTTGGCTGTTTGTCCAAACCAACCATTGCCATCTGTTCTTGTGCCAGCTCCAGTGTCACCAGTGAGACACCAGTTTTGTGGATCCAGCCCCTGCCCAGAAAGCCATCGCAGGTAGCAGCCACCTTCAGGGAAAGATCATGAAGTGGAGGTGAGTTGTGCCAGCCCAGCTTCCCCGTGTGCATCAGCTTCCAGCACCAGGTCTTCACTTTGCCAGGTCATCATCTGCAACCAACTGGCACAGTGAGTAAATTCAGGGTAGCTCCTTGCAACAGACAACTTCATCTTCTTGTGGTATCATCCAATTGTTTTCTGCTAAGTTTTGATAACTTTGATAGACTGGGACAACCAGCTGTGGACATAAATAATTTGGTTTGTCTTGTTTCAATTAATAATCATTTTCTCTAAGGGCCCCAATGACAGCTGCAACCCTGGGCAACAATTCTGGCCAGCCAGCATAAAATCTGGGTACCCAGTAGCACAGGGACTGTCTGTCAAAGGGACTAAATCAATGGTGTTTATCAATTTTGTTTACCAAATAATAATCACTTGCCTAAATTTGCTCTTCCTCCTTGTTCACATCCCCTTAATAAAACTGATTTGCTGTTTCACGTTTAAATTGCCTTGTGAGCATATTATTACTATGCTTAAAGTGATAGACTTGAAATTGAATGTGCTGAACAGTGCATGCTGTATTGCTAAACTGCTCTTTTACAGGGGACTGCAGGGTGCACACCAGGACCAGAGACCCTGCTGCTAAGTGGAACCACTGAGAGCATATCATTACTGCCTATTGCAAACGTTTATTGAATGCTGTTAAGGGCCAGTATCTATATCTGGGTAATTGGTCACAAGGCCAGCTTGCGGGTGGTTGTAGCTTCCCAGAGGGCTATACCAGGTTAGGTAGATACCTCCACTATTGTTGCTCTGGGTGGAGGCACCAAATTATTGTGTTTACTGAGGGTAGGGAAACCCCAGTACTTGCCAGTTTTGAGCCAAGGCCCCTCAACCTGTTAGGAAGACAGGCAGGGGTAGTAACCCAAGAGATGGTGGCACCTAGGGTTACATTGATACTATTCAAGTTCCTGTGAAGTACCTACTGTAGAATCACAATGAGATTGAGCGCTCTATCAAATTAGTAAACTAAACTAGTTAGAACTCCAGACAAAAGTAGGATTTTTTTTCTATGTCGTTAAAGGGGCTGCAAACCAGTTAGTTGGAAACAGCATTTCTTTAATAACTGCATTGTTGTATTTGACCTCAGACTGTGTATGTCTCCTTGGACACACCTACACCAGCCCATCCAGAGAAAGAAGGAGGTCACTCTCCCACATAGTCCAGATAAATCTGCCAAGGGCATTATACAATTCTTTCCATTCTTTGTCAACCAAGTTGGAAGGGTAGCAAATAGGAATAGAAGTCAAGTCTGAACATTCATTTTTATGACTTCTATGTGATGAGCAAAGGAAAGGGGAGTCTCCTGCCATCTATTCAGATCAGTGAACATAGCCTGTTTCAGAGGTGTGTAATTTAACTGATATAATGACCTAGCTGGGAATGGGATCAGAGCTGTGCAGGAGGAGTTTGTGTAGTTGGGGGGCGGCCTTAGACAAGTAGCATGCACGGTAACCTTCTCGAAGGTGCTGCCTGTCTATGGAATGGGTGAGGCTAGGGTACTCTGCACCCTAGGATTCAATGAATGGTTGAAGAACTGGTGCAGAGCACAGGGTTTTGGCTTCATTAGGGACTGGGGGCCCGATTCCAGGATGAATGTAGCAACTCACCGGCGTATGTGAGTTGCGACATTCACCGCTCCGCAAGGGACTCTACGCCGCATTCCAAGAGTGGCAGGGTCCTGGCACTTGCGACATGTGGGATACGCCATGTGGAGGCTAACACCATGGGCATGGTGTAGAAGCCCCGCATGTCGTAAGTCATGGCCCGCTACCAGCAGCCCCCCGAAGCCCCCCCACCCCAGAACACCACAGCACACATCAGGGGGCAGGACAGGTGGCACAGGAATCCAGGGGTTACACCAGAGATCGGACCTTGGGAGTCCCCGACATTCAGAAGTGGGGACAGGGGTGTGCTTGTGGGGGCATGGGGGGCACATTGGCGCTGTTGCCGTGGTGCTGCAGAGCAGGCATCCGATGGCTGGCACCGTCGGATGCTCCTTAGAACAGCTGCAAGCTGCTCTAACATAGCTCCGCCAGTGTGGCTTTCAGAATCGCAACAGAGGGTTACAGCAGCCACCCTCCTGGAATAGGGTGCAGTTGCTGCCATAACCCGCACTTGCACCATGGCATTGTGGGCTACAGCATAATGGGTGGTATAACACACAGTGGTTGTAGCCGCGGCCACCATGGCACAAGGCGCCTCTTGTAATTGGGGCTGGCGTAACACTTGGCATAAGTCACAGGATACTTTTTTATTTATTTATTTATTCATTATACATATCGGAATTACAACCCTTTGAGTCAAGGACTCATTTCCAAAGGCTCCACGTCAACTCCAAGGAATTTGGCATATCTTGGCTTACACCGGTGTACCTGGTCTTGGAATCAGGCCCCGGGGTCCACCTGGAGGGATACAGGCCTATACAGGCATGATGGTCTGCATCTGTCTGGGAGGGGAACCAGGATCCTAGGTGACATGTTCAGTCATAGAAACCTGGTACAAAGAGAATCATGACTGGGATGTCAACATACCAGGGTACACAATCTACAGGAGGAACATGGAGGGTAAAAGAGGAGGAGGAGTAGCTCTTTACATAAGGGAAAGGAATCAAAGCAACAGAACTAAAAGGTAAACAGGGAGGAGAATAGGCACTGTGGGTCACCTTGGAGACAGGAAATGGTGCCACAGTCTGCACAGGGATTATATACAGTCCCCCATCTCAGGGGAAGGACATGGACAAGGAAATGATAGAAGGCATCCTTAGAATGGCAGATAAAGGGGAGTTATTGTTGATGGGGGACCTGAATATGCCAGATGTCAACAGGTACACATTTGCTGCAGCCACATCCAAGAGCAGAGTCATTCTCGATGCCCTACAGGGGGCATGCCTCAGGCAGCTAGTGTTGCAACCCACTTGGGAGGGAGCAGTCTTAGACATGGGACTCTCAAACAGGGATGGTAAGAGGATCTCGGATTTAGAAGCGGGTAGCCTTCTATGAACAAGTGACCACCAGACAGTGTGATTCACAATAAACAAAGCCATAGAGTGAAGCCATACAAAAGCAAGGGTACTGGACATTCGGAGGGCTGACTTTGGCAGAATGGGAGTGTGCCTAAGGAATTCACTAGCAAAAGAGCAGGAAGGAGGGGTAGAGGAACAATGGGGCAAAATCAAAACTGCCATCACAGAGGCAACAAGCCTTTGTGTGAAGCAAATAAACAAAACAAAATGAAGGAAAAAACCACTATGGTTCTCAAAAGAGGTGGCAGGGAAGGTTAGGGAGAAAAAAATAGCATTCAGAAAGTATAAGGAATCACAGAAGGAGCAGGAAAGAGAACTGCATCAGTTAAAGCAGAAGGAAGAGGGGAAGGCAGTTAGAATAGCAAAGGCCCAAACTGAGGAAAAGATAGCCAACTCAGTTAAGAAGGGGAATAAAACCTTTTATAGGTACATTAGTGAGCGAAGAAAAACCAAGGGAGGGATTGTGAGGCTTAATAAAGGGAAGGGGGGAGGGCAGCGGGTGACAGTGAAAAGGCAGAGATACTGAACAAATACTTTTGTTCATTATTAACAAAAGAAGAGGAGGGCAGCGTACCTAAACCAAACAATAGAAGCACTCTGGATAGGGGGCCGATAACACTCCATTCACAGAAGAAAGGGTCCTAAAAGAATTCTTAAAACTCAAGGTGGACAAGGCAATGGGACCTGATGGGATTCACCCCAGAATTCTGAAAGAACTAAGGGGAGAACTAGTGACATCACTGACTACCCTCTTTAACAAATCATGGGAGGAGGATGTTGTACCTGAGGACCGGAGGATGGTGGATGTGATTCCCATTCACAAAAGTGGGAGCAAGGCAGAGGCAGAAAACTACAGACCTGTTAGTTTGACCTCAGTCGTAGGAAAAATGATGGAATCACTTCTGAAACAAAGAATTATTGAGTACCTAGAGGCCAGCGGGTTGCAGGACCCAAGGCAGCATGGATTCATAGAAACATAGAATTTGACGGCAGATAAGGACCGCTTGGCCCACCCAGTCTGCCCATTTCCCTACCTAATGGATAAGCTGCAGATCCTAGTTAACCAGCAGCCTACTTCTTCTTACGACGCCCACCCCCCTGCATTGCCCTATGACTGCCCCATGCATGCTTGAATTCAACCACTGATTTTGACTCCACAACCTCCTCCGGAAGGCCGTTCCACGCATCCACAACCCTCTCTGTGAAAAAATACTTCCTTAAATTACCTCTGAGCCGCCCCTCCCATCTTCAAATTGTGCCCCCTTGTTCTTGCACACCTCTTTTTTTGAAAGATGCTATCCTCTTGGACTTTGTTGATTCCCTTGAGGTACTTGAAAGTTTCTATCATGTCCCCCCTCTCCCTCCTTTCCTCGAGGCTATACATATTAAGCTCCTTAAGTCTCTCTTCATATGTCTTCCGGGTGCAGACCCTGCACCACTTTAGTTGCACTTCTCTGGACAGCTTCCATCCTGTCTATGTCTTTGTGGAGATGGGGTCTCCAGAACTGCAAACAGTACTTCAGATGGGGTCTCACCAGCTGTCTGTACAGAGGGATAATAACTTCCTGTTTTCTACTGGTGATGCCTCTTCCTATGCATCCCAGTAACCCCCCAGCCCTCCTTGCTGCCCTCTCACATTGCTTGCCCACCTTTAGGTCATCTGATATGACTACCCCCAGGTCCCTTTCCATTTTTGTTGTTGTTAGTATCTCACCCCCCATTGTGTACTCTTCCCCAGGGTTTTTGTTTCCCAGGTGCATTACCTTGCACTTCTTAGCATTGAATCTAAGTTGCCATACATTTGACCATTCCTCTAACCTTGCCAAGTCCCTTCTCATCCTTTCCACCTACCTGTGCATCAACTCTGTTGCAGATCTTAGTGTCATCTGCAAAGAGACATATTTTTCCTTCCAGTCCTTCCGCAATGTCGCTTATAAAGACATTGAAGAGGACCGGTCCTAATACTGAACTCTGTGGTACCCCACTAGTAACCCTCCTTTCTTCTGAGTGGACTCCATTTACTATTACTCTCTGTGTCCTATTCTCCAGCCAATAATTTACCCAGGCTGTCATCTTGGGACCCACTCCCAGGCTGGCTAACTTGTATATTAATCTTTTGTGTGGGACTGTGTCAAATGCCTTGCTAAAGTCTAGGTAGGCCATGTCCACAGCCCCTCTCTGATCTACTACTTTAGTCACCCAGTCAAAGAAATCTATCAGATTTGTCTGGCATGACCTTCCCGCTGTGAATCCATGCTGCCTAGGGTCCTGTGCCCCTCTGGCCTCTAGATACTCGACAATTCCTTCCTTCAGAAGTGATTCCATCATTTTCCCTATCACTGAGGTTAAACTAACAGGTCTGTAATTTCCTGCTTGTGCCTTGCTCCCACTTTTGTGAAGGGGAATCACATCTGCCCTCCTCCAGTCCTTGGGTACCACTCCATCATCCCATGATTTGTTAAAAAGGGTAGTCAGTGGTGTCACTAGTTCTACCCTTAGCTTTTTTAGAATTCTGGGATGAATCCTATCAGCCCCATTGCTTTGTCCACCTTCAGTTTTAAGAGTTCTTTCAGAACCCTTTCTTCTGTAAATGGGCTGGTATCAACTTCTGTATCCAGAGTGTTACTACTGTTTGTTTTATGTACCTCCCCCTCTTCATTTGTAAATACTGAGCAAAAATATTTGTTTAGTATCTCTGCCTTTTCACAGTCTCCCTCTGCCTACCCTCCCTCCCCTTTATTAAGCCTCACTATCCCTCCCTTGGTCTTCCTTTGCTCCCTGATGTACCTATAAAAGGTTTTATCCCCCTTCTTAACTGAGTTGGCTATCTTTTCCTCGGTTTGGGCCTTTGCTGTTCTGACTGCCTTCCCAGCCTCCTTTTGCTTTAACTGATACAGTTCTCTGTCCTGCTCCTTCTCAGATTCCTTGTACTTCCTGAATGCTTTCTTTCTCTTGAACCTTCACTGCCACTTCCTTTGAGAACCATAGTGGTTTCTTACATCGTCTTGTTTTGTTTATTTGCTTCACACAAGGCTCGTTACCTCTGTGATGGCAGTTTTATTCTTCCCATTGTTCTTCCACCCTCCTTCCTGCCCATTTGCTAGTGCATTCCTTAGGCACTCACCCATTTTGGCAAAGTCAGCCCTCCTAAAGTCCAGTACTTTTGTCTTTGTATGGCTTGACTCTATTGCTGTGTTTATTGTGAACCATACTGTTCGATGGCGCTAGTTCCCAGATGGCTACCCACTTCTACATCTGTGACCTCTCTCCATCTCCATTTGAGAGAACAAGTTTAATATTGCTCCCTCTCGAGTGGGCTCCAGTACTAGTTGTCTAAGGCATGCCCCTGTAGGGCATCTAGAATAAACTGCACTCTTCAAGTGGCAGCTGCAACTGACTCCAGTTAACATCTGGCATATTCAGATCACCCATCAGCAATATCTCCCTTTTTCTGCCATTCTAAGTATACTTTCTATCATTTCCTGTCCATTTCCTCCCTTGAGAAGAGGGTCTGTATACAACCCCTGTGCGTATTGTGGTGCTATTGCATGTCTCCAAATTTACCCACAGTGCTTCTTCTTCTCCCCCCTGTTTACCCGTTTGCTCTATTGCTTTTATTCCTTTCCTTATGTAAAGAACTACTCCTCCTCCTCTTTTACCCTCCCTGTCCCTCCTGCAGACAGTGTATCCTGGTATGTTTATGTCCCAGTCATGGTTTTGTGTGTACCATGTTTCTGTGACTGCCACGATATCCAGATGTTCCTCCTCCATCAAGGCCACTAATTCACAGTGGGAAGGTCAAGTCAGATGAATCTAATAGATTTATTTGACGGGGTGACCAAAGTAATAGACCAGGGAGGGGCTGGGGACATGGCCTACCTAGACTTTAGAAAGGCATTTGACACAGTCCCACACAAAAGAATAATAAAGTTAGCCAGCCTGGGAGTGGGTCCCAGGGTGGTAGCCTGGGTAAAAAATTGGCTGAACAACAGAACGCAGAAGGTAATAGTAAACGAGTCCACTCCGAAAAAAGGGGAGTTACTAGTAGGGTACCACAGGGTTCAGTATTGGGGTCAGTCCTCTTTAATGTCTTTATACATAACATTGCAGAGGGACTGGAAGGAAAAGTATGCCTCCCTGCAGATGACACAAAGGTCTGCAACAGGGTTGATACACAAGGGGTGTGTGTGTGTGGAAAGGATGAGAAGTGACTTGATAATGTTGAAAGAATGGTTAAAAGTATGGCAGCTTAGATTCAATGCAAAGAAGTGCAAAGTAATGCACCTAGGAAACAAAAACCCAGTGGAAGAGTACACAATGGGGGGGAGGTGCAAACAACAACAAAAATGGAAAGGGACCTGGGGGTAGTCATATCAGATGACCTAAAGGTAGGCAAGCAATGTGAGAATGCAGTAAGAAGGGCTGGGAGGACACTGGGATGCATAGAGAATGGCATCACCAGTAGAAAACAGGAAGTTGTCATCCCTCTGTACAGACAATTGGTGAGACCCCATCTGGAGTACTGCATGCAGTTCTGGAGATCTCATCTCTGCAAGGATATAGACAGAATGGAGACAGTCCAGAGGAGGGCAACTAAAATGGTGCAGGGTTTACACCAGAAACCATATGAAGAGGGACTAAAGGAGCTTAATATGAATACCCTCTAGGAAAGGAGGGAGAAGGGGGGATATGATAGAAACTTTAAAGTACCTCAAGGAATTCAACAAAGTCCAAAAGGGTAGCATCTTTCAGAAAAAGATGCAGACCACTGAGCCCTACCAGGCCGTTGGAGTGCTGCCACCTCATCCGCTTTGAGCGGATATGGGACACCGCTTCTTCAGTGAGACCTTCCCTGGATTGAGAGACGTGGTCCCTGCCTGATACCCAAGTCAGACCGTGCTCCTCCCAAAAAGCCACTGCCAAGAAAGATGCCAGCCCTAGCCAGAACCACACAGGTGGATCTGGGCCAGAGACACCACCAACCAAGCATCACAGGAGGGACTGCAACCTTGAACCTCACCGCGGGTTTGGTTGCAAACACCGTTGATCCCCAGGTATGTTCAACGCCAGGCCACAACTGCTGGCAAACAAAGAACTGTTTGAATTATTGGTGCCTTACTGCTGATTGGCCAGGACTTCCAGTTCCATCTTAGGATTGGCTGGTTCTAGGCACTGCTGTATGTGGCCTGATACTGCTCCCTGACTGATGCTATTTCTCCTATCCTAAAGTGGTGTTTCAGAATTTTAAAGTTAAATTAGATCTTAGAGCATTAAGAATTTTACAGCACTACTTGTTAGGGTGCCTACTAGCCTTAAACCAGGTACTTTTAGCTCTGTACCTGAAACCGCCTCTGTTCTCTCTAAAACTTACCCTCAAAGTATTAAAGTTTTAAGAGAATTACAGCTCTTTCCACTAGAAGTTTTAAATGAATTACAGCTGTTTCCATTACAGTTTAAAATGAATTACAGGTATTTCCATTAGAGTTTTAAGTGAATCACAGCTCCTTCCAGGACTTAGTCTGCTAATTGTACCTAAGTTTTACAGTTTAATTCTGAGAATTTTGATCTCTCCTTCCCTCTCTAACTATTCTAAGCTATGCCCTGCTAATTTACCCAAGTTTAAAAGTTTAAGTCTGAGAAACCTTATTCTCTTCATGACTATTCTAAGCTACAACCTGATCCTCTTCCTGACTATTCTAAGCTACGCTTTTCTCCCATAGTAAACACCCTAAGCTGTTGTTCCCACTGAAACACTCCCCTAGCCATCCTGTACTTAATCTCCCTCCTTTCTCTCTCCAGACTCTCAGAGTGCCAAGCCCTACCGGGCCATTGGACTGCCACCACCTCATCGTCCGAAACCTCAAGCCTCACTGCGGATTTGGTTCTTTTTCTCTTATATCTTGCTACTGGCCCTACTACTCTCTGGTGATATTGAGACTAATCTGGGCCCCAAAAATCACCTCTCCCACACTGACATGTTGCTAAGCAGCACAAAGGGTCTCCTTATTGCCCACCACAACATCAGAAGTCTCAAGCACAACTTCACAGAACTTAACGCGTGGGTGACCCTCTACAAACCTGACATACTCTGTCAGAAACTTGGCTCAAGCCCTCTACCCTGGACTCTTTTTGTAACCTTACCTCCTATAGCCTTCTTAGAAGGGTTAGACCATCCACCAAAAGAAGGGGCGGGGTAGCCATATATTTCAAAGAACACCTAAACATTACTGCCATGAACATAACCCCCTGCCCCACTGTGAGTCCCTACACACACACCTTACCCTTGGGGTGAAAAAGTTACACATTGTCTGTGCCTACAACCCCCCCCCCAACAGTGGCCAGCCTGGCCTTAATGAGCTTCTAAACCAAACTGCCACAATATCTGGACAAAACGAAGTGCTCATTCATGGGGACATAAATCTGAACTGGCTGGGGAAATGCCAAGCCACGTCTCTCTCCAAGTTTCAGTGTTACAACCTTTATCAGCTAATCTCTGAACCCACCAGAATTGCTCCCCACACCAACTCTAGCACTCTCATTGACTGGGTGCTGGCAAACCATACAAGCACATCTCAGCTACTTGCACACTCGCTGATGCCATCACAGACCTCTCGCCTGTTTTTTGCATATGGAGCACGGGCGCTGCCCCTCCACCTAAACCTTACTAACATACTAAAATGCCAGCAGAATAGGCCCAACGGTCTTTTGCGTCTGCTCGTTTGGTCAGCCCCCACCCTGGGAGCTGACCTTGCTGCCCCCCTCGCCTTCTCTGGCTTCTCCCTTCCCAGTTCTGGATATTCTCGCTGCATTGGATTTTGCTTCCAGAACCCTTCCCCTGTACCTGTCCCACCCCCTCTTGAACCCCTCCACCTTCTCTGCCTCCATCAGCCCTCTAGGCAGTGCATTCCATGGCTCCACCACCTTCTCAGTGAAGTAGCACCTCCTCCTTTTTCCCCTGAATCTTCCCCCCTCCAGCTTCCACCCATGCCCTCTAGTGGCCCCATCCTCCTTCCTTCGAAACACCCTGACTGTTCCTCTCCTATTTTCCCCCTTCATGTACCTGAGGCCTCTATCATGTCCCCCGTCCCTTCTCTCTTTCAATGTGTACATATTTAGCTCTTGAGCCTCTCCTCATAGGTCCTGTCCCCAAGCCCCAAATCATTTTGGTTGCCTCTTCTGGACCCCTCAGGAGTTTAATGTCCCTCTTTAAGTGTGGCCTCCAAAACTGCATGCAGTACTCAGGAGTGCGGCCTCACCAAGCAGTTATACAGAGGGAGTATCACTTCCCTCCTTCTGGAGGTGATCCCCCAGTGATGCATCCCAACATCCTGTTGGCCTTGGCTGCTGCCCTCCTACAAGTCTCCGAGTTGTTCATCTGGACATCCACCACCACCCGCAGGTCCCTCTCAGCCATCGAGACTTGCAGCATTCCCCCCCCCCCAGGGTGTACACTTGGCCAGGGTTTCTGGCCCCCAGGTGCAGTACCTTGCATTTCCCTGCATTGAACCTCAGCTTCCACTTTCCAGACCATCTTTCCACAGCCTCCAGGTCCCACCTTGCTTTATTACGTTTCACAACTTTGCAAAATCTGATCTGCAAATATTTCTGCATGGTTTGTCTAACGTTGATTGGACCATACTATACAATGCACCTAATATGCAAACTGCCCTTTACTTTTTCTCACTAAAGTCAAGGAATTACAGGATAAACACTCCCCACTTCTAACATGCTGCGTCAAAGGCAAACAAACTAGGTAGTTAGAAAAGGATCTACTCACCAAAATAAAGGAGAGGGACAGAAGCTGGAGTTATTTTGAGTCCTCCAGTCTCCAAACTGATTACCACACCTACAGGTCATAGCGAAATGCTTGCAAAAAGGCTATAAGGAGTGCTAAAAGCTCCTACTGTAAAAATCTGTTAGTAAACTCCTCAGGAGATACAAAAATGTTCTGGTCTCATATCAAACCTATCCTGGGCTCTAACCACTCTTTAATCCCCACTGATATGACCCTCAATGGAATAAACTTCAATAATCCTCAGACCATTACTAATTTCAACAATCAATTCTCAGATCTAACCAAATACACTTCCTCCTTCCCAGCATCACAACACAGCTCCTGCTGCTTCTAACTCTGATGCCATGGCCCCCTCTTTTCACTTCAAGGCTGTCACACAGTTGGATGTTTTAAAACTTCTCAGCTTTATCTCTGACTGCACAGCCACTGGCTCTAATAGCATTGAACCCAGGCTTCTGAAGATAGCTGCACCACTCATAGCTACTCTACTTACTAAAATGTTCACCCTCTCCTTGTGTCAAGGCCATGTCTCAGACATCTGGAAGATAGCCAGAGTGACTCAAGTCTTCAAAAAAGGTGACTCCAAAGACCCCTCTAATTATAGGCCTATTGCTAGCTTGTCAGTTCTTAGTAAAATCCTACAGAAACTAGTTGCAACTCAAACTATTGACTTCCTTCTGAACAATGACCTCCTTACTACTGCCCAGCATGGTTTCCGCAAAGGCCACGGCACCTCCACTGCCCTGCTTAAATTCACCACAGACACTGTCCGCTACGGATTCAGACTTTCTCACTGAAGTGGTTTTTATAGATATGACAAAGGCCTTTGATCTTGTAAATCACTTCATTCTCCTTGACACCTTGTGATCAATTGGATTTGCACCAAATGTAGTAACCTGGTTCAGCAGTTATGTCGAATCGAATACAAGTCGTAAAGTTCAATTCACATCTCTCTGACCAGGCAACAGTGAACATTGGTGTACTCCAAGGCTCCATTCTGGGACCACTCCTATTCTCGGTTTTTATTAATAATACCACCGCAGATCTTACCTCCACCTCCTCTATGCTGATAATATAGTCCTCTATGCTAGTTCTAAAAATGTATCTGACATCAATCTACAACTCTCCTCCGACTTTCAGAAAACCCAAGCATGGCTCTCAAATCATAAGCTTATCCTAAATGAGACCAAAACACAATGCTGTTTGGGACTAACTCAAAACTTAAACTATGTCAGACCAGTTTTAGAGTTTCCAGATTGGATGGCTCACCTATTGATGTAGTGAACTCCTTTAGGTACCTAGGGGTAACCCTAGACCAATCCCTTAACTTCAATCTCCACATACAGAGCACGTGCAAATCGATAAATTACAAGCTTGGCATGGCCTACTGAACTAGTCACATACTTAACCCCACAGCGAGGTTGGCCATTGCCCGTGGTATACTCCTGCCTACCCTGATCTATCGAGTCACGATATTTTCTTTCATACCTAAGTCTACCCTCCACCACTGGGACATCACTTACAACAATATATGTCACTACGCCTCCACCTCTAGCTGACTAACACACCATTGTCTCCTGTATGCTGATCTTAACTGGCTATCACTCTATGCCGCCAGACTATACCCTCTCGGCTCCCTTGTTGATAGCATCATAAGGTTTCAAAATCCCAAAACTTTGGCAGATTTACTGATTCCACTTACCCCCACCTACACCCTGCACTCAGCCAATAAATCCCTTGTAGGTGTCAGCAAGTGCAACACATCCAAAGGTGCCACTGCCTTTGCCCACCAAGCTCCCCAACTTTGGAACACCCTCCTTCTTGCCATTCACCAAGCTCCCTCTCATACAGCCTTTAAAAAAGCACTGTGCAGCTACCTTATCTCCTCGAGTCAATGCTCATGTTTTAAACCCCCATTGTCCAGTCGCATCTGCCATGCGTCATTTCATCCTTCTATCTCCTGACTGCCTCATTCTCCCTTATCCCATTTGTTGCCTCTCGTCCTCATCTACCTGTACCTGGCTACCACTCGTGCCCACTCTCTTATTGCCAGTCCCCCTGCTCACCCTATGCATCCTTTCCCTGCCCCCCCTCTCTGAACCTTATATTCTACTCCCTGTTTCCTTTTGATACAACTCCACTTCCTTCTCTTTTAAATAGACCTATGGCTATCCCCCATTATAATCCATGTCCCTCATGTGCTTTGACTGCTATGATTCTATCTCGGTCTATCCCCACCATTTTTTATGCTCCCTGTTAACCCACCTCCAGCCTAATAGTTCTTCACCACCTCGCTACATTGTTCTTTGAAAAATGTACCTGCACTTACTGTACTTGCCTGTTATTGTCCATTTTATAGTTAGCCCTGATTTACATTTTAATTGTACTTGCAATTGTTCTATTTGCCTGGTAATGTCTATCTGGTGTTACTTGAAATCTTGCTGCTATTGTACCTAGCTGACTATTTCATTGTCTTGTATCCTTGCTGTAAAACATTGCTGTACTGTCTGCGCTTTCGGGCTCTCTCCTCTCAAACAAACTGCATTCTGCAGTTTGGTAAGCAGAACAAAGAGAAGCTGCCCAACGCTCACCCTCCAAGCAAGGGGACAACTCTGTCCTTTTGGGCTCTCTCCTCTGAAACAAACTGCATTCTGCAGTTTGGTAAGCAGAACAAAGAGAAGCTGCCTGACGCTCACCCTCCAAGCAAGGTACGGGTTGGAACCCTGAATTTTGGCATCTACCCCTAGAGGAATCTCATGTGCCCCTGTTTGCCAGTGTTTCTTACGCTTTGTGCAGCAATCCAGAAGTCTTCTAGGAACTGCTGCCAAGAAATGAATGCTAGGACTGATCTCTGCTTGACATGTTCTTGATTTCTCACTTTAAGTAATGTTTAGTCTGATGTAGAGATTTCTTAAGAGTTGATTTAAGTTTTGAGAGAGGTCTTAAGGTATTGTGATTTTGCTATCTGCCCTGAGCACTGTGCCCCTTCTCTTAGAGCTGTAAGTCTGTGGACTGCACCCTTGACCTCGGTGTCCCATTGAGGCTGCTGCAGTGCCCCCCCAAACAAAAACTTGCTTCAGAACCTCCCTGCCTGTTCTTTTTTTTTTCAGCTCTGTGCCCCAGTGTTAATCAGAGCCCCTTCCATGACTGTATTGAGACTACTGCTCTCTCCTGTTGAGCATACTGCAGTGTCCTCCCCAACCCCCAACTTGCTTCAGGACTTTCCTGCTTAAACTATTTCTGTTTAATTCTCAACCCCTCCCAAACTGTTAATTTCTCTTTTGTTTTCTGACTGCCCTCCCCTCCAAGTCTGCTATTTAATTTCGTCCTCTCACCTTATCTCACCAGGGGACAACTGTGCCCTTTCAGGCTCTCTCCTCTTAAACAAACTGCATTCTGCAGTTTGGTAAGTAGAACAAAGAGAAGCTGCCTGACGCTCCCCCTCCAGCAAGGTACGGGTTGGAACCCTGAATTTTGGCATCTACCCCTGGAGGAATCTCACTTGCCCCTGTTTGCCAGTGTTTCTCACGCCTTGTGCAGCAATCCAGAAGTTTTCTAGGAACTGCTGCCAAGAAATTAATGCTAGGACTGACCTCTGCTTGACATGTTCTTGATTTCTTACTTTAAGTAATGTTTAGTCTGAGGTAGAGATTTCTTAAGAGTTGATTTAAGTTTTGAGAGAAGTCTTAAGGTACTGTGATTTTGCTATCTGCCCTGAGCGCTGTGCCCCTTCTCTTAGAGCTGTAAGTCTATGGGCTGCACCCTTGACCTCGGTGTCCCATTGAGGCTGCTGCAATGCCCCCCCCAAAAAAAACTTGCTTGTTCTTTTTTTTTAAGTGCTGACTTTTCCATTAGCAGATTATATCCTTTAGCCACTAGAGGGTCCAGTTATAAGCACACTTACCCAGTCCAACACAATATAGTTCCTGTCTCATTTCACTTATTGTGTGGTCAGTCTATCACTATTCATCTGTCTTTGCCCCTCCCTCTTCTACTGATTGATACTGATTTTTCCCATTTGCAGTTTATAGTCTTTTTGCCCACTAGAGGGGTTTCCCCCATTCCAAAGCTGCTCTACATCTCCTTACTCTCTACTACTCCTGGCACTTTTCCTTTACTGCTCAGCTGCTATGGGTACCTACACTCCATTACTAAGTCTGCTCTCCTTCACCCTCTTGGTACAGACCTCACACTGACTGGAGCACCTTTCCTCCACACTAGGCACCTCATTCACAGACCACCCCCACAGTGACCCTGCCTTCCCCCACCCTCGACACATCTGTGACTCCCAACACCCCCACCCTGCCAACACCCCACTCCCTCCACCCTCCAAGGCCTGACCTGGAACCAGCTCTCCCCTGCCATTCCCACCCTTCGCACTTTATCTATCCTATGCACCCTGATTGTAAAGTCCTCAGCTGGGTGTTGATCCAAGGGTCTCCATCACCACCGGCCACTAACCAGAATAATTACACTGCTATTATTATTATCTGGTAATATACACCCAAACCCAGGACCTATTACTTCCAGCCCTTCTAAACTCTGTACTGTAACTGGCCTCTACTTTGCATCCTTAAACATTTGCAGTCTCCTAAAGAAATCTGCTGCCCTCCAGTGCTGGGTCATTCAACATCAACCTGACATAATTGCACTGGTAGAGACTTGCCTCTCCAAATCCACCCCTGACTCTGCTATCACTCTCCCTGGATATACCATCTACAGGGAAGACCGAGTAGGCAAACTCGGTGGTGGTTGCTCACTACTCATATGGGACTCCATTATAGGTCAGTCACTCCCAGCTCCTAAACTTGATTATGGAGCCCCAGCCCTCACCTTAAAAATCACACCTGACCCCACCCGAGGGCCTCTCTTCCTCATGGTCTACTATGTACCCCCAAGGAATCAAAACCAAGCGGTCTAGTCCCTCATTGACTATCTCACATTTCTCCCTCACAAAGTGGAGTAAGTCATCGTAGGTGATCTCAATGTTAACTGGCTTGCCTCCACTGCCTCCCATATAAGGAACTCCTTTGGTGCCCTGGATATGTCCCAGTTAGTCACCCAGCCCACCAGATTCAACCACTCTACTGGCACCAGCACTCTCCTAGATGTTGTTATATCTAACAGCCCCTACAAAATCCAGGATGTCAGTGTCCTTCCTACCTCTCTTAGTGATCACTCCCCAGTCCTCTGTCTCTGGTCATCCTCCACTCTGAAGCCAGTGTCCCAGGCCACTCTACACTGCCGTTTATGCCCCAGCAGCCTCAGAAAATTAAAACAATACCTAGCCCAGCTAGACTGGTCCAATATCCAGCACGCCCCTGACATTGACTCAGCTCTTGACCACTTCACAAATGCCTTCTGTAAGGCTTGTGACCTTTTCGCCCCCTTCACCAGAATCCGCTCCAAAAAATGCATTGCCCCATGGATCACCCCACCCCTACTCCAGAGACTCAAAAACAGAGATAATCTCTGGAATATTGCTGTAGAATCTGGAAAAGAGTCTGACAGACAGGCCTACAACACAGAATGCAATAAGTGCACTTGGGCCATTAGGCGGGCCAAGGCAGAGCACTACCAGACCACCCTCACTTCCACTTGGGGTTCAGCCCGGACCTTCTGGGATAATATGAAAGAGCTAAATGGGAAGTCCCACTCCCCCCCCACCATCTCAGCTCTCCATCAGTGGAACCCCACCACAGATCCACTCCTCATAGCCGATTGCCTTAACACTACCTTCTCTGACCTAAGCTCGGTCCTTCCCAGCAGCTTCTTTGACCCAATCCCCACCTCTTTCCCTCCTGTCCTGCATTACCCACCATTCTACCTGTACACCCTATCCCCCAAGAAGCCAGGCCACACCTGCTAAAAGCCTTAGGCAGCAATAACCCCAGCAGTAACCCCCTTGACTCCAGGATCCTCTGTATGGTCTTGGACGAAGTCCTAGTCCCCCTGACTGACCTTCTAAACTGGTCTCTTTGCCTGGGTCAGTTTCCAAGTGCTTGGAAAACTGCTGAAATCACACCCATACATAAGAGTGGGGACTGATCCACCCCCAATAATTACCGGCCCATCTCCATCTTCCCCCCACTCTCTAAAGCCCTTGAAAAAGTGGTATTGATCCAGCTCACTGAATAACTAACCAAGTATGACATTATGTGCCCAGAGCAGCACGGTTTCTGCCCAGGACACAGTACAACCACAGCTCTCCTGGAATTCTCCCAACACCTGCATGCTGCTCTTGACTCTGGCAGCCTTGCAGGAGCAGTGTTCATTGACCTCTTCAAGGCCTTTGACACTGTCTGTCATCCCCTTCTACTCAACTCTCTCTACCAACTTGGCTTCTCTGGTGGTCCCATTTCCTGGTTCTCTGGCTACCTCTCTGCTAGATCCCAGCATGTCAAGATCAGCGGCTCCCTCTCCAGCACTGTTCCCGTTCGCTCCAGGGTCCCTCAGGGCTCCATCCTGGGTCCAATACTTTTTAGTCTCTACCTCAACACCCTCCCAGCTCATGTACTGGTAAATGCTCCTCTGTGCTGGCGATGCAGTCCTCATTGCCTCACATCCCAATCCCACCTCCCTCCAATTATCCCCCCAGCAAGCTTACAACCAAGCCAAAAGGTGGTTCAGTGACCACAGACTGGTCATTAACCTAAAGAAAACCAAATCAATGCTCTTCTCCCACCACCAAAATAAAGCTAAAAATACCCCCCTCTTGATTATCCCCAGCACTCTGCACTGGCTAGAACAAGTGACCACATACAAGTACCTAGGCATCTCGTTCGATAGTGCCCTCTCCTTCCACACCCACATTAATGCCCTGTCAGCTGCCATTAACTCTCGGATTGGCCTGCTATACCAGCACAGGGACTGCCTGCCTCAGGTTGCCCTCAGGCTGGCCATCACCTCCTCTGTCTTGCCCCTCATGGACTATGGCTTGCCCATCTACACTGCAGCTGACAACACTGCCCTCTCCATAATCCAACTCTCCATCAATAAGGCCTGTAGGCTCCTGACCAGTGCCCCCAGCTGAACTCACACCTGCCTTCTCTATACTACCACCAATCTTCTCAACTTTGAGGAGTGACTGCTCTACCAGACCTGCCTTCTCACTAAGAAATCACTGCTAGGACTCTCCCCCCTGGGGGTCTCCACCTCCCTACAGCAGCCATCTTCATCCGTCACCACCCATAGCTCTGTTAAGGCCACTTTCAAGGTGCCCAGAACCAAGACCTCTCTTGTCCAGAGATCCTTCCTGTACTGAGCCCTCATCTGGTTCAACTCCCTCCCTAGCTGCATCTCCAACTTGCTAAAAATTGGATGCTTCAAAACAGCCCTTCAGAGCCATATCTTTAATACCCGCTCTTGTAGGTGCAACTAACCCCCTGTTGTAACCTGTGGTTCCCGCCTGCCTTGCCTCCTGGCTTGACAACATCCACTGGACAGTCTCTCCCTCCCCCAGACCTACTTCTTACCTACTATGTCCAAACAGGGATGCAACCCACTGTCTTCTCTGAGGACCTACTATATCCATGAGTGTAACTCACAATTGTGTAACATTATGTAACCTAAGTAACATACAAACTACTACATTATGTAACCTAAGTGTATCTATGTTAAATGTTCCTTTTACTGCACCTGTAATGTTATCCTCTGTTTTAATCTGTACTGTAATAACTGTCTTGATGTCTGCCCCCTCCCCGCGACTGGTAAAAGTCCCAGAAGGCATCTGCAGCTTCATTGTGAAGGTGAAAAGTCAGCAATCTGGCAGCCCAATCTGCAGCCTCATAATATATTTGGTATATTATAAAGCATCTTCTGCTTATTTAGTAAGAAAAGTACTAAGGTCCTGTCATACCTCTTGTAGCTTTGTGTTTTGGGACCTAGTCTGTTTGTGCAATTGTTCTAGGGATTTAACTTTTTTTCCTTTACTTCTCTAATCATTGCTCTTTGTTTTTTTATGGTGGGAGGCTAGACTGATGATCTTGTCTTGATCCATCACTTTGAGTGTATCCCACACTGTGTGAATAGATGTATCTGTGAAGTTGTTCAAAGAGTAGGCTTTCTCACTTTCTTAACAATGGCCTCTCTGGTGGTATTGACATTTCAAAGGGATATATTCATCCTCCATAATGTCTACCATGTGTTCCTATTTTCAGGGTTAATTGATCCGGGTGTGAACTGATTATGTGGTTGGGTGGATCATGCATTCTGGAACTTGGTAGGCCCTATATTTGGTGAGAAAGAATAAATACATTCTATAATAGGAGGAATTCAGGTGGGAAAAGAAAGTATAGTCTCTTTTGCTGCCATGCAGTGTCTCCACATGCACATCAATCCTGTTTCCTCTGTTAGTACTGTCAGCCCCTTTGTGGAGGGTTGGTTACTATTAGAAGAAGAATTAAAATGATCTAGGTTTGGAGAAGGAACACAATTGAAATCCCTCCCCAGCACCATTAAGTGTTTGTGGAGTAGTGCTAATTTGTTGAAGACTGCCTTAAAAAACTTGTCTGCATGTTCATTTGAGAGCTGTTAGTCAAACAGTCAACTTAATTAGTTCTGGCTGAGACTTTGAGGCTTGTCTAGGTTTGAATGCAGCTTACTGGGAAGCATTTTTCCAGTCGATAGACAGTTAATCACTAAACTCCACTGTATCTCTGTATAGGAGGGGCCTACACTCAATCCAGGATATGCTTTTCCATAGCATGCATCTCTGTCTAAAAATCCTATATCCCACTATGCAAGGGAAAGCAATGCAGAATGAGCACAGTGACAAATCGCCAGGACAGTATCTGGGGGGGGCTGGGTTCAGTTCCCAGTGGGACACATTTTTTTTCCATCTTACTACAATCTATGTCGTATCAGTAAAATTGTTAGATGCCATTGCTGATGTCAGTGATAGGATTCCAGCAAGGCTTGAAATATGGTTTCAGTATATGGAACTGTTAGGTCTATGTTGCAGTCAACCATATTATTTCTGATTGATGCTTTGAGGCTTGTGTACATTTGAATACAACCTGGTATAAAGGATGCCTTCCAATTGGCAGAGAGTTCACTACTAAACTCCATTGCAGGAGTGCGAGTGTGTGTGTGTGTGTGTGAGCAGGGGGGTTGGTGGTGGGATTTGCACTCAAAGCAGGATATGCATTTCAATAGCATGTCTCTGTCTAGAAACATTATGCCACACCATGAGGAATGGTACCACACTGTCAGGGCACCAAGACCATATCTGGGGGGCTTGCATTTGATTCCCAGTGGGACACATCTTATCTTCCTCAATGCACTTTACATTGTATGACACAAATTGTTCAATAGCATTGCTGATGCCAGTGGTAGGGTTTCAGCTGGGCTTGAAATAGGGTTTCATAACATTGAACTGTCAGTTATATGTTGAAGTCAACCAAATTAGTTCCAGCTGAGGCTTTGAGGCTTGTTTAGGCTTGAATGACGCTTTATATGAAGCATTCCTTTCAGTTGGCAGAAAGTTCATTAATAAACTCCTCTGTATCTATGTATGCACCCATGAGTAAATAAGCTGTGATGGATACAGCATATGAGAATGAGATGAGCATTAGGGTTGACAAGCCCAAGGTACACCCCATGCCTGTCGCTGCCTGTGGGGTGCGGTGGGGATGTTAGGGTTGGAAACCCTAACAGCACATTTCCCTACTTTTGTCAGTGGAACTCTAAGTAGTGCATTAACCAAGTTTTTTGCAAAGAATTTCCCTAGTTTTTGAGACAGTATAATCATGTCCTTATTTGCCTGTTGGAGCACAGGGTCACATCCATGCATTATTTTTACGATATTGTCATTGTATCCTTATTTCCCTGTGGGTAGGCAGGGACCTCCAGGATCCACGCTTCCATCTGTCCATAATGGTATCTGTATTTGTGTGTGGGAGCGCAAGGGCCCTCTGGGCCCTGTGATAGTATCTGTCCATAATTTTTGATATATTGTAATCATATCCTTATTTCCTTTTGGGAGCGCATGGCCCTCTGGGCCATGTGCTCTGATTTGGCCCACAATAGTATCTATATTTGCATGTGGGAATGCAGGGCCCTCAAGGCCCTGCACTCCCATCCATCTATAATTTTAAAGATCCTGTAGTCGTCTCCCTTCCCATGCTCTGCAGCACCAAAGAAAGACCTCACATTGCAATGTTATACTATGAGAATCACTGGGAAATTTGAAACCAGTATAACTTCACAACAAATGAATATTTTTCACCAAACCAGCAAAGGTACATCTGTAGGGCAAGCCCTTTGTACCCTGAAAATTTCATGCAACAACTGGAAGCCATGTCTTCTCAGTAGAGTGGCAAAGAAAAAACTATGTACACCTAACATTACAATGTTAACCTATGGGAAACAAAGGAAAATTTAAACCCCCAGAACTCCAGAACAAAGTAATCTGCTTTCACCAAACCAGCAAAAGGCATATCCATGGAGTAAGCCTTTTGTATCCTGTAAATTTCGACCAAAATTCCAAACCATTTATTTAATGGTAAGTGACAACAAAAACAACTGTATAAAAATTCTTTTTTTCACAAATTGCAAAACGGGATCCTATTTTAAGCTTTCTTTTTTTGCAATTTGCAAAAAAAAAAAATATCCTGTTTCGTGTTCTTTTTTCACAATTTATGAAAAAAAAGAAATCCTTTTTCGCAAATTACAAAACAGGATCCTGTTTCGTGATTCTTTTTTGCTAATTTACGAAAAAGGATTTCGACATGTTAAGAAATCATTTTTAGGTGATTTATGGAAAAACTAACACCAGAATCCAATATAATGGGTCCTGATTAGCAGAACACATGTGTTGGTTACTTCAAAAAACATCATTTTTTTCTGTTTTTTAACTTTGTTTGCCTTGCTAAGAAAAAAACAAGAAGGCAGCAGCATGAAAAAAGATTCCCCATTTGCGACAAAGGATTACTCATTTGTGACACAGGATTGCCCATTTGTGATACAGAATCCTGTTTCAAGGCTCATATTTACTGCTCCCCATTGAAAATAATGGGACATTTTAAAAATTAATAACTTTTGAATAGATTAGTATTTGTTCATCAAATCTTCTGTCATGCAAGACCTTTCTACCCTAAAAATTTCAGTCCAAAATCCCAAACCATTTTTGAGCGGCGGCATGACAAAAAAATTTACAAAAAAAAATGTAATTTTCAAATTTTGTGACACTCTGTATCTCCGCTCCCACACATCCAACCAAAATGAAACTTGGCACGTCAAGAGATCTTCAGCCCTGATGGCTCTTGCAAGATTTCATGCAAATTGGTTTAATAGTTGCCAAGGTATTAAAGTGCAAACTTTCAAGTTTAACATAGAAGTGAAGATTGAACTAGAACTATAGGGACGCAACCACACTCGTATAATAACACTCTGTATCTCCGTACCCACAGATCCGACCAGAATAAAACTTGGCAAAGCAGCAGATCTTCAGTCCTTGATGATGCGTGCAAAATGTCATGCAAATCAGTTGAGCAGTTGCAAAGTTATTAAAGTGCAAAAAGCATGAAAAAAGATTCACCATTTGCGACACAGGATTACCCATTTGCGACATAGGATTGCTCATTTGTGACAAAAAATTCTGTTTCAAGGCTCACATCTAACTTTTTCCATTGAAAATAATGGTAAACTTTAAAATGTTATCACTTTTGAATGGACTAATATTTTTTCACAAAATCTTCAAAAGGTGCAAGACCATTCTACCCTGAACATTTCAGACCAAAATCCCAAGCCGTTTTTGTGCAGCAGCGTGACAAAGAATTTTTCAAAAAATTTTAATTTTCACATTTTGTGAGATGCCTCATCTCCACACCCATAGATCTGACCAGAACGAAATGTGGCACATCAAGAGATCTTTCATCCCTGGTGGTGCTTGCAAAATGTCATGCAAGTCTGTTGAGCGGTTAGAAAGATACTAAAGTGCAAAATTTTAAGTTTAACATAGAAGTGAAGTTTTAACCCTAACTATAGGGGCACGATGGTGCTCCTATAATGTGTTTAATGTGTGTCACTTATGGCACAACAGTACCATTTCACAGCTGTTTGGGCATCAGTATGATATGGCTAGGGATTAGGACTGTTAAAGCATGCAGTCTCATGGACCACACAATTGTACTATTAAAACTGGGTGTTAATTTAATAATATCATGACTGGGTGATTTCAAATGGCTATTGTTCATAATTTTTTTTCAGATACATTTTCAATAAAAACTAAAGTTTGCCACAGCTAATAATGGCTGCTTCACATTTTCCTGTAAAGTATACCCGTTTATTTTCGTTTATTAAATGTATAACATCACAAGATTTAAAACATTTGATAAAAAGAATACATGGAGAAAAAAAAAAACAAGGTAAAGGGAAAATAGACAGAAATGTGCTACAGCAAAGTACAACACAGCTGGTCCAAAACCACATCAAATGTCTTATAGACTATTGCATCAATACTCCATGTATGTTTGGAGAAAAATTAACCTCAATGGCAAGATAACATTGTTAACAAAACTTGCAACTGCACAAATTGTAGATCTATGATGAAAAAATAGTAATATTCTTACTTAATTTTTTATAGCAACACAATTATTATGCACAAGTAACACAGTGGAGACCCATTTATTTATTTTCTTCTCTGCCTCTTCAAGAAACAAATATTGTACAGTAACTACACCTTCCCTATTGCGCATACATTTTCTAGTGGCACCATATTTTTTTTATTACAGTTAAGGAGTATACACCAATAATAACTCACAATCTAAACTTACAGAATGCAGTTCTATGTATTCCATTCTCACAAAATATAGCCTTCCATTTCAACTGCATTCTTCAGCAACTGTATAATTTGCCAAAGGCCAAGCCATTATTTTTTTCAAAGTCTTTTTGTATGGCAGTGCCCTTTAATCCTTTGTATTGCATTACTCATATACATTGTAGGATTTTTGATAGTTTTCATTTTATTTATTTATTTATTATTGATTCAAAATTACAAGTACCTTTGAGCCGAGAGCTCTTTTACAAAGGTTCCACATCAGAGGGTAATGAAGACAAAGCCAGACAAAAAGTTAAAAATAGGACAGGGCAGAAATTATAGTAGGAGGGAATTACATAATTCTGAATTGCAATAGGAAGGAGATACATCATTTAGACTACATGTTGTACAAGAAGACATAATATAAATTTTAAGGAAAAATCATTGAGAGCAATACACAGTCCACTAGGAGCCCAAAACGCAAGTAAGTTTCAAGGTGTACAAGATACAGTACTTGGCATGACGGCTGTGGGTAGGGCAGGTCAGCCAAAGGAGGCATTGTTAGGTGAAGGGAGTAAGGAGGGTAGTAGAGCCAGAAAGGGACACATGTGGTGGGAAGCAGAGGAGAGAGGAAGGCAGGATCTGGGTGGTAGAGATAGACAGGGTGATAATGGCAAGGATTCAAGTGCGAAGAGCAAGTCTAGAGTAGCGAATAGCCAGAGGTGCCCTAAGTTGGACAGTCACAGGTACAGAGTGCTGAGAGGTGTTGCTGAAGCTTACATGTAAAAGGCCCCAGCTTAGATTCAACATTCAACATTTAACATTCAACAAGATTCATGGACCAGAGATTGCAGAGACCCATCTATATCAAATGTTCATTCAGTTTGTCAAACCACGAACCAGACTGGGTCCCAGTAGGACATCCATCCAACAGATTTTTAGACAGCCTGTTATCATTCCTACTCATAATCTATGCCACCAGTTGATAGCATGGATAATCACTTAGGCTTCTAGCAAGATCACGCTAGATTCAAGGTACATAAAAGCATTAAGGGTATTTTTAGGGAGTCCTAGGATAAGCCTCAAGAAAATTCTTTTTAATGGTTTTGATTCTCTGTATTTTTTGTTCAAGCACCATATCTCATAGCCATGCAACATCTGACTCTTACCTTTGGCATGAAAGGCTTTCCTGAGCACCACAAAAGTTCCTGGCAAAATTCATAGAGAACCGATGAATTCCCATAATGCCATTTTAATGTACATTTTATGCCACCTTGGCTGAGGCAGGCTTGGGCTCCCTTCATCCATGTCTCCACTGACCCCCACCATCTACCACCTCCCCAGACTTACCTTGTTCAGCTTAAGTATCCCCATGAATTACCCCCCCCATGGTGGGGTCTGCAAATCCAGTCTGGCTGGCAAGGTCCCTAGTGGTGGAGAGGGAAGGGTATTGGCACACTGAGCATCATATATGCTTGCCTCACCACCCTTTTCCATTGGTTTCTCCACTGAACCCCATGCTGGAGCACACATGTCAGTGCACGCTTGTGGAGGCATGCACATGCCATGCTGTCCTGCAGCACCCACCCTTCTTGCCACTTCAGACCTACAATGCCACCAGGCCTCCATCTGGTGACAGTCATTTGGTGGAAATGGCACCCCTCCTTCCCCAGGAGAGGAGAGGAGAACAGTCCCATAGATGCTTAATTCCTATCCTCCAAGACTGACCCCTAGCAACATGAGTCTGCTTCCGAACTTGGGCCGCCGTTGTGGATCAAGGTGTGGTGCCCAGTGCTTCAACCCTCAGTGCCACTGAACCAGCACCAATAAAGTAATTTTGACAGTTATTTTTAAACACCCACATTGGGGCTTCTATGTAAGGGCATAATCAAACACTATACAAAGATAACAATACATATCAGTTTCCTTCAACTAAATACTATCAATATTCCATTCTTCTTTTGTTTCTTTTTCTTTCCAAAAACTTAACATTTGTGATGTGATGGTGTTTAGTTCTAGATAAAACATTTTTAATGGAACTTGACTGAAGAAAGAGAAACATAGAATTTGATGGCAGTAAAGTACTGCTTACCCCACCTAGTGTGCTCAGAAGTACACAATCTATTCTGTCTCCACAAACCCTATCAGGTCTCTGTTGACCTTCCCACCTCCCTGCATCCTATCTAATTTAACCCTATGACTGCCCCATGCATTCTTTAAGACACCCACTGTCTTGGCCTCCATCACTTCCATTTGCAGTCTATTCCAGGGATTGATTATCCTTAAGGAATATTTCCTTGCAACACTCTTGAATTTCCACACCTCTAGCATCATTGCATGTCCCCTGGTGCTTGTTCTTATTTGGAAAAGACTCTCCACCTGCTCCCTAATCAGTTCTTAGGTATTTGTAGGTTTCTATCATATCCCCCCCTCTCTGTCTCTCTGTCTCTCTCTCTCTCCCTCTCCCCATTTTCTTCTAGAGTGTACTTAAGATCGCACAGTCTCTTTTTGTAGGGCTTCTTGTGCAGACCATGTATGACTATTGTTACCCTCCTCTGGACTGCATCCACTTTGTCTATGTCCTTTCTGAGGTGTGCCTCCAAAATTGAACACAGTATTCCAGGTGCAGTCGCATCAGTGAGAGACAAAATGGCAAACCCACCTCCCTCCTCCTGCTGGAGATACCCCTCCCTATGCAACCCAACATTCCAGTAGCCTTACCCACTGATTTATTACACTGCCCTGTCACTTTGATGTCCTCAGATACGATAACCCCTAGGCCCCTTTCTTTCTTAGTGTCTGTTAGTACTGGCACCCCATCTTATATTAATTGCTGGGGTTTTTATGTTCTAGATGCATGCTTTTGACCATTCCTCAAGTTTCTCAAGATTTCTCCACATTTTTCCACCCCTTCCTAAGTGTCTATATACTGCAGATTTTGGCATCACTTGTAAAAAGGCACACCTTCCCTTCCAGCTCTTTCATAATGTCACCAATAAAGATATTGAAAGGACTAATTACATTACTGAGCCTTGTAGGACACCACTCTTCACACTCTCCTCTCCTCTCTAGAATGAGTGCCATTGGCTATCACTCTCTGTGACCGGGGGGGAGGCGTTGGAGGAACTGTGGGTCAAGCTAAAAGGGGGCATAGTAAAGGCAATACACCTCTACATCAATCAATCAATCAATCAAAATATTTATTTAACCAGGCGGACACCATTGAGCAAGCTCATTTTTGAGTTGGACCTGGGACAAACAATTAGGTGAAACAATTTAGGTGAGATCAACATACAATTTCAAATACGTGTACAACAATTAGGCATAGGCAGTACAAATGCAGTAAAAGGTGCAGATAATTATAAAACATTAATTACAAATAGACAATTTGTGCATCACATACAAAGTGTGGAACATCCAGGGAAATAGTAGATATGGAGTAGGCTCAAGCAATAATGTCCAGGTGACACCTAGAGGTGCATAGGGGCGAGAAGAGTTCACGGCAAGGGGAGGGAGGGAGGGAAAATAGACAAAAATAGGGGTTGAATAGTCATGGGTAAGAGGATATAAGGTGTAGATATGGGCAGGGGAGTGAAGAAGGTAGGCATGGGGATGGGAATGAGTGGAGTTAACAGCAGAGAGTGATCCAAATTCATGACGAGGCAGGGGCAGGGTCAGAGAATTGAACAGGAAGCTCTGAAGGGATAGGAGTACCTAGGGCCAGGAGGAACAGACACAAGATTCTTTAAAATGGAGTGTATATAAGGACTTGAATGCTGCCAGACTAATGGGGTAATTGATTTTTAGGTTTTTTTGTATCTTGTTCTACAAAAGGGGCCATATGTGACTAATAGATGCCCCACCAAACCGAGAATTGGCCTTGGAAACCTTCAGCGAAATATGAGAGGCACTTCTCAGCGCATACTTACTTAATGGGCAGAACGGTAAGCAGTCCGAGATGTAATCAGGCAGTTTATTTATGATGACTTTGTAGATCCAGATCGCAGCATTTCTCTGGCGTCTAAAGCTAAGGGATGACCAACCTACTGCCAAGTGTAGGGAGCATTGATGGGTGGAATAGGGACATCAAGCAAGTAAGCAAAAGCAAGATGAAAAAGAGATCGCTGTGGTTCTGAAAAGAAGTGGTGGAAAAAGTAAAGACTATAAAGGTTCTATTCAGAAGATACAAGGAGACAAAGAGAGAGGAGGATAGGAAGGTGTATCAGGAGAAGCAGAGGGAAACAGTAAAAGCAGGAAGAATTGCAAAGGCGCAAATTGAAGAGACAGCCCAGGTGGTATCAAAAGGGAACAAGCAATTTTTTAGGAATGTAAGCAAGAAGAGGAAGACCAAGGGAGGGATTGTGAGGTTAAAAAGGAAAGGGGGTAGGGGCTGTACAGAGGGGGACCAGGAAAAAGCAAACATCTCAAACAAATACTTTTGGTCAGTGTTCACAAAGGAAGAGAAAGGAGAGGGACCACAAAAAAGAAACAGAAGCCTTGGGGGGAGGGAGGAGAATACTAGTCCTTTTTTCAGAAGAGGGAATCCTGAAGGCACTCACTAATCTGAAAGTGGACAAAGCAATGGGGCCAAACAGGGTGCATCCAAGGGTGTTCAGGGAACTCAGTGAGGTACTGGCTGCACCTCTGACAGTCCGATTTAAAAGATCACTGGAAACCTAAGCGGTTCTGGAGGACTGGAGGAGGGCAGATGTAGTCCCACTTCCCAAAAGTGGTAGCAGGGAAAAGGCTGTAAATTATAGGCCAGTCAGCCTGACAACAGTTGTGGGAAAGTAAATGGAAACACTGCTGAAGGAAAGGATTGTGGAATATTTTGAATCCAGTGGGTTACAAGACCCAAGGCAGCATGGATTCACAAGGATGAGGTCATGCCTCATTTATTTCTTTGACTGGGTGACCAAGAAATTAGATCAGGGAGGAGCAGTGGATGTGGACTACTTGGGTTTCAGTAAGGCTTTCAACACCTTTCCACACAGGAGACTAGTGAGCAAGCTGGGTAGCTTAGGAGTGAGTAGAAAGGTGATAAACTGGGTAAGAAACTGTTTAGGGGATAGGTGACTGAGGTTGGTGGTAAACAGAGTTCACACTGAGGAAGGGAGGGTGACCGTTGGGATATCTCAGGGATCAGTTCCGGGACCACTCCTTATTAATGTCTTTATAAGTGACATTGCAGAGGAGCTGGAAGAGAAGGTCTGCCTCTTTGTGGATTACACCAAGATCTGCAACAGGGTGGACACTCCAGGAGGAATGAAAAGGATAAGCAGAGGCCCGAGGAGTGGTCAAGGATATGGCAACTGGCTTTCAATGTGAAAATGTGCAAAATAATGCACTTGGGGCACAGAAATCCAGGGCCGGGGTACAAACTAGATGGAGTGGTATTGATGACAACCAAGCAGAAAGGAGACCTAGGGGTAATCACATCAGATAACCTAAAGGTGGCCAGGCAGTCTGACAAGGCAGTCAGGAGGGCTATTGGGATAATGGGTGTATAGAAAGGGGTATCACCAGTAGAACGAGGGAGGTGGTGTTGTTACTGTATAGATGACCGCTAAGACCCCACCTAGAGTACTGTATCCAGATCTGGAGATCACATCTCTGGAAGGACATAGACAGAGTGGAGACGGTCCAAAGCAGGGCAACTAAAATGGTGAAGGGTCTGCATCCCAAGTCCTAAGAGGAGAGACTAAAGGACATCAATATACAAATGGAATACTGACTAGCATAATTTGACACATCTCAAGTAGAGAAAGAGATGTTTTATTGCTGCTGTATACCTCACTTGTCAGGCCTCATCTGGAATACTGTGCCCAATTCTGTGCACCATACACAAAGGCAGAGACCAGGGTACTGGAATGAGTACAGAGAAGGGCGACTAGGATGATCAGGAAATTAAGAGGACCTAAATATGAGGACAGGCTAGGCAATCTGGGGATGCTTACACTTGAATACCAGAGACTACGGGGTGACATGTATCTTTCATTTAGAGCTTTCACAAATCACAATTTGTGGGAATGTTTGGGACTAGAGATAAAAAATACAACACACAATGCCAGGTCACATGTTCTATTGATAAGAGGACAAGTGTGCCATTCCAGAAAATGGGTATTTTGGTATAATCAAAGGGTGGTTGCATTATGGAATTCAGTCCCAGAGGGGTGACTGGATGTGAGAATATGAATGATTTTAAAACCAAACTTGACAATTATTGTGCTAACAATAATATCAGGGGATATTTTAGTAGGATAAGGTGATCATAATGGACTCCTGTCTACTCCGCTCTGGATTACACCTACTGTATGATACCTATGATGTACACTCTGGAAGAGAGGATGGATGGGGGGATAGATAGAGACTTTCAAATACCTCACAGGGTTAAATAAGATACAGGAGGGAAGTATGTTTCAGAAAAAAAGGTGCTCAAGAACAAGGGGACATGCTGGGGAAGGGTTAGATTCAGGAGAGATGTGAGGAAGTACTTCTTCACAGAAAGAGTGGTGAATTCCTTGAGCCGCTTTCCAGCTGAGGTGGTGGGGTTCAAGGATGTATGGGATAGCATAAGGGAATTTTAATGTAGAGGAAGGGAAGTGGGAGAAGAAGCTGTAGATCAAGTAGGGTCTGTGGAGATAATGTAGGTAGGGGAAAATGGGCAGACTAGTTGGGCCAAGCAGTCTTTATCTGCTGTCAGATTTTATGTTTCTATAGGTTGGTCAGTCCCACATCAGTAGTGGAGAAATTAATGAAAACCATGTTAAAGGAGAGGGTGGTTGAGTATCTTGAATCCAGTGGGCTAGAAGAGCAAAGGCAGCATGGATTCACGGGGGGGACGTTATGCCACACAAATCTGATTGATTACTTTGATCGGGTGACCAGGGAAATAGATCAGAGGAGGGCAGAGGATGTGGCTTATCTGGAGTCTCACAAGGCCTTTGACACTGTGCCACACAAGAGACTGATAAAAGAAATTGAACAGCATAGAGGTGAGATCCAAAAGGGTGAACTGGGTAAGGAACTGGCTAATAGGCGACAGAGGGCGGTGGTTAATGGTACTCATGCTAACGAGGGGAGAGTAACAAGTGGTGTGCCACAAGGCTCAGTACTTGGGTCAGTCCTCTTCAATGTCTTCATAAGTGACATTGCAGAAGAACTGGAAGGGAAGTCATGCTTTATTCAGATGACACAAAAATCTATAATAGGGCAGACACTCAGCAGGGGGTGAAGAGAATGCACAGGGAGCTTGGAAAACTCAAGAAGTGGTAAAGAGAATGGCAGTTCAGGTTCAATGCCAAAAAGTAGAAAACCATTCACCTAAGGTATTTGAACCCAGGAGCTAAGTATAGGATTTTGTGGGGAGTTACTGACAGTCACTAAGCAGGAAAGGGACCTTGGAGTTATTATATCTAATGACCTCAAAAGTGGCAGAGCAGTGTGACAAACCAGTTGGTAGGCCAGTGGGATACTGAGATATACAGGGAAAGGTGTCTCCAGCAGCAGGAGGAGGTAGGTGGTGTTGCCACTGTATCGCTCGCTCATGAGACCCCACCTGGAGTACTGGGTTCAGTTCTTAAGGCCACACCTCAGGAAGGACATAGAGAGGGTGGAGGCAGTCCAAAAGAGGGCAACTAAAATGGTGCAGGGGTTGCATCAAAAGCCCTATGAAGACAGTCTGAGGGATCTCAACATGTACACCCTGGAAGAGAGGAGAGTGAGCGGCGACATGATGGAGAACTACAAGTGCCTCAAGGGGGTGAAAAGGATGCAGGGGGGGAGTCTTTTTCAAATGAGAAAGAGCACCAGGACCAGAGGCCATGCAATGAAGATGGTTGGGGGGGGGGAGTTTAAGATAGATGTGAGAAAGTACTACTTCACTGAGTGTGGTGGACACTTGGAACAGACTGTCAGCAGAAGTGGTGGAGGTGAAAACAGGGGGGTTTCAAGTACATGTGGGACAAACATAGGGGAATATTAGTAAATAGGCAGGGAGGGAGAAGTGTTGCCAGAGACCAGTTAGGGTCTCGAGAGACAGCTAGGCAGGGACCATTTGGCCAGACTGGACGAGTAAAGCGGCCCTTTTTTGCTGACATAAAATCTGTTTCCATGTTTTCATGCCCACCATTCTACAGTAAATTAGCCTGCAGTACCTCCACATGAATCATATCTACCGTATGTCTGGTGTTTTATTCTTCTTTTGGTCCAGTATGGCAGCTTGACCTTCACTGGGAGTAACCAGTTCCCATTTGCCAAATTCATATTTAGTAAGCTTCATTAATTGGTTAGTGCCATTCATGTCCACACTGTTGTATGTCTTATGCCTGCTTTAAATGTATTTGAAATGAGTAACTCAGACTGCCTGCTTGTAAAGCATACAAACTGAGCCAGAATGCCCAGTCTGGCAGGTACAGAGGGTTAGGCATCTCTGACATCAGTAACAGAAGGGAACAGGGCAATTGTAAGGGAAATCTGCTGGCTGCCAGGGGCACGGACAACCAATTCACATGATTCTGAGGCAATTGGATCACCAGAAACAGTGAGGTACAGTATGTTAGTATATACATATTGGCACGACCATCAAGGTACGAGGTGATGGTAATGACTTTGGTAGTAGAGCCAGGTTCCTGGGACATATGCCAAGGCCTGACCCCTGTGGCTATCAAAATCCAGTATGTTAGAGGTCACACAGCCCATGAAACCACTAGCATCTGGACAGGTGATTTGCATTGCAGCACTGCTGTATTAGGTGTGAGTCCATCCCTTCAAACAGTGGCATCCATTTGTGTATGGCATTTAGTGAGTGAAAGTACCGGAAGCCCAGTTCACCCCAAATAGCATCATCCACCACTCCCCAGATGTCAAGGAATGATAAACATACATACTGCCATGGCAAAGAAACAGCCAGCAAGGAATGATGTAGGGGGTGGGAGGAACAACCTCAACAGTAGCACTGTATACCTGGCACCATGCCATGGGCCAACTGCTACACTGTCCCTGTCCAGCATGTAAATGGTCAGACAGTCTAAATTCTACCATTAGAACTTCTCCATCAATCTTCCTCCCTCTTTTCACTCCAAAGACTCCTCAGACTCCTACCCCACCAATCATGTTCTCAGTGTCCCCAAGCCTCTCCTCCTTAATGTTTTGATACTATTTTGTCCCTCCTGTAACAGGCTGGCTAGCATTTGCCATCATTTTTTGGGATCTATATTATCCCTAGCTCTTACTGTTTGTGTTTTCCTTTTGCAAAACGCAATTTGCTTGTGCTATATAATTTTGTTGCTACTTGTGTTTTGTTATTACATTGTTTTTTGGGTCATGTAACCATAACCCTATGCTTTTTACCGACTGTTAATTTATTAGTATCTTGATGTTTATTGTTATTATCTCCTATGTACCCTTGCCCCCGAGTCGCATCTGGAAATGGTAGGCTTGGCTCAATGGTACTTTTCCCAGTTACAAACTTCTAAATAAATAAATTAATATCTGGACAAGCAATCTGCATAAGTAATGTAATGCTACTGTTGCAGAGAAAACTACATCTCCTGAAGATTGCAGCATTCATTTATGTATAGCACTTCTAGTGAGTGGCAGTAAAAGGAGCTCTGTGTTCTTCAGAATATTACCACCTGCCACTATAACAATGTATGGGTCTGACAGGAACCTGCCTCGTGACCTCATGTGTTTGGGTCACAGTAAGCCCAAAACAGAAAAGCAATTTAAAAGTAAAGATTTTCAGTGCAAATACTGTGAAGCAAGATGTACCCTAGAAAAGCACTGGTAACAAAGTCATGTTTCCAAGAAATACCAAATGACACATGCCTCATTAATGCAAAGCATAGTGGGATGGATATGTATGGTGATATACAAATACCTCTACTTTCCATGATGCTTTCATTAGTGGGGTATGTATACTTCGGTATAGTAGGTCCTGATATGCAGTCTCTATGTGGATATCCTTCGGCAGGCAGAATTAGGTGGCGGTATCCACAAATATAGTCCATGAGAGAAGGGTAAATTTGTACCAGTTTTGCCATAGTGCCCTTTTGTGTTATACACAAAGGAGTCGTAAGTCTTTCCCTGTGCACAGGTCAGTAAGTCAGCACAAGGAAAGTGGTGGGGAGAGTCTGACTTAAAAAAGGCCTTGGTAGTGGCATGGCCTGGATGCTGAGCTGAATGGCTGCTTGTTCTATTGGCTCCCACTACCCCTGTAATAATCTGGCTTAATCCCGAAACATAGCAGACTTTTAAATAAACTCAACAAAACCTGCAGTTTCTACATATGCTTAGAATTTACATTTTCACATCTGTTGAATCCAGTGATAATTTTTCGCCTGATATTACTCCTCTAAAAACCCGATGCTCAGATCCTGCGCTAGCCTTATGGCAGGTTTCAGAACAGCTGCCACTGTCAATGAACCCTCTGCTCCGAACATGACAAAAATAAGCAGAAGTTATCACAAATTATGCACCAGATGGATGCTATGGCAAACACTAAAACCCAAAAGGATGTTACAGATCTGGGTAGCCAAGTCAGTGTTGTGAAACACAAGGCTGCCCAGACCAAAGACATCCAAGTGTCCCTAGCAACCCAGCTCTGGGAGAAGGCCAGACTCACATAATCTCTTTAAGCCCACATCAAGAATCTCAGAACCAGAGCCTACACAACAAATCAAGTTAGTTGGGTTCCATGAGTGGGTAGAAGACCTGGACCCCGTCAACCTCCTGAAAGGGGTTCTTCCAATCCTGCTAAGTCTCTGGTGAATGGCTTGCAGAAACTGATAGGGCCCACTGTTCTCTAGCCATGACGCCAAAAGCAGGAGAGAAGCCGTGGCCCCTCCTTGCTCAGTTCCTTTGCTTTAGGGATAAGGAATCCATCCAACGCATGGTGAGGGAACATGGCCTATTGCAATGGGAAGGACACAAAATCCTCATTTTCCCTGATTACTCTAATGAACTATTGAAAAAGAGAAGAACTTTCTCAGGGGCCAAATATACACCACACAGCCTTGGCATCCCTTCTTCCTTCTGTATCCAGCTCAGCTCTGGATTACAATCAATGGGATTTCAAAGACATCTGAAACACCTGGGTCAGCTATCGGCTAAAAGTTTGACAAGAAAATTATAATCTGACAGAAAATGTGACCCATTCTTCAATCAGGAGCTGTGCCAGAAACCAGAATAGGGAGATGAGCTGCCACACATAGACACAACACTCAGCACTGCCATGTCACATGTAGATGCCGATGGGGACCCTGGATGTCACACACCAGCACAACCCAATGATCTATGGCTGGGCACCAGAAGAGGATGATGAAGGCCACACAACAGGAACCACACCTGTAAGGACATGGAGCCACTACCCTCTCACTCCAGAAGTCAAAGCAGAGGCAGACCCTCATTGTCTGGATCCCTGGAAAAGCTGGTGATTCACCACACCAATAGATATGCTGCTCTGCTACAGAGATCCCCTCTAAACCAACCTGAACTGGCGCCGCACAGACATCAGAAACCTCACCAGTCAAATCCAGGGTGGAAGTTGCAGCTAGGACCACTCTATGTGCAAGCAGCTGCTTGGGCCCTGAAGAACAGAAGGACCTGGCCCCACAATCACTTTCAATCCATGCAAAAAACACATGGGAGAGGATCATGAGTAAAACAGATTCTTTTTATTCCCCTCTAGGAATGCAGCAGACTAAGGAGCTAGGGCTACATATACTGTACAATTTCTTTTTTTATCAGGGGAGAGGAGAGAAAATTGTAACAGTTTGGTTGCCTGTTTCAGCAATGTGTTTAACTGAACCTGTGTGCTATGTAAATCCATACACTCCCTCTCTGAAACTATTGTCTTGCTGTGAGCATTAGCTTTCCATCCAGACTAGTTAATGTCTTAAATGTTGAGACATAATTCTCCCGCTCAAACTGACACAAAGGGATTGTTACCACTCAAACTAATGGCTCACACAAAGAAACTCCGGGGGAGGCACAGGCACTCAAAATGCCAACTTTAATGACTACAGAGCCATATCTATTGCCTCGCCAAAAGCAATACGCTGTTTCAGTTGTTGTGCCTTGTAACTATGAAAGACTCCTTCCATGGGAAATGTTAGTTCCTACTCTTCCACCAAGATGTAAATAGAATGTGGGTGATATGTTTTTTCTTTCTCCCCTTCATTTATTCAGGGACATTGCCTGATGCTTACAAACCCAATCCTTTCAACTGAGCTCTCTGGATTATTCTGTTGCCTCCTCGGCACCCCTGCATAGAAGAGGGCTCAATCATCATAGCAACCTCTCCTTCTCATCCTCATTATTAAATAAGCCTGCAAGCTCATCTTTGTTCTCTGGCCATCATCTGGTTCATCTCCCCTCTCAGCTGGCAGAACTCAATAACTGGTCTGTCTTACTGCTATGTCCACCCCCATCTCCATTGGCACATTGTCCCCTCTCTTGTGTTTCGGTCCTTAAGGCTGAGACAGTACCAATTACTACCATGAGCAGTGTGCTGCTTAAGACTCCCTCCCCCTACAGACCCTCAGAACTGCGCTGCCCTCCCTCCCCTTCTGGAGCCAGGTTTCCTAACCTGGCACCCGAGGATGTGAAGGTACACACATGGTGTTGCTGCAAATACAGGATACACCCCTGCAACTTCAGAATGCAAGACAATCACGATAGGTAGCCACAGGAACCATATGGGTGCTGATAATCCATTCAAGGGTGCATGGACAGCATGCTCCATTTTAACTGGATTTGGCAAATGCAGTACAGGAGCCCTAACACCCGACAGCCATCCAGTGACCCCGAAAGAATTCTATAGCAGTAGCACTGGTGTGATGGTTACACCAAACCTCTCTCAAAGCTGAGTCAAGTGGGGCAGGGCAGATGATATGAAATTTGACCTTGGGATAACTTTCTTTTGATAGAACTTTTGCTGTCTTTATATGGTTATGATGTTTTTTTGAATGCAGTTTTAGCCAATGGGGGTCCTTAACAACTTTTCATTTTTTTATGTATGATCTGGGTTTTGAGAAAGTATGTTCTTCCAAAACAACTGCCAGTGTTTTCTGATGAAGGATTCTGTGTAATCTGAAAGCTAAAAGCACCTGTGTTCTTTTGCAACAACTCCGTTGGTCCAATAAAAGGTATTAAATCATTTGTTTGTGTGGCTCCAACCTATATATGGGCACACATAAGTTACCCACCACACCCCTTCCTCCATCTAGCGCTGACCTATAGAATGCCAGATACTGGTTATGGCACTGAGAGCAGAGGACTATGCTCTCTCTCTCTCTCTCTGTATATATATATATATATATATATATATATATATATATATATATATATATATATATATATATATACACACACACACACACACACACACATTGCCAACCCAACCCAACCACAAACACCCAAACAAAGGGTGCTACCCCTACCTCCCTTCTCCATACCTGCTGCTCAGGGAGCAGGAGCAACTTCCCTTCTGACTTCCATAATACAGGAGGCACTGCAGAATAGCAAACTGAAGCTCAACTCTGGCTGCTATGGACCAGCAGCAACACTCAGGGCTGGTGGTTTGAATCCCCCGTGTGTACCGTTAGGACTTTAACTTTTGGCTGGTGAACATCGGGGGATCCCACATACTTCACTCATTGTCGACCAAGCAGTTTAAGTCAATCTATAAGCTTCCAGCATGCAACATTAGTTTTCTGACTTTACCATGTTATATTTCAAATGTTATTTGTTCAGCCTTTACTATGTTATCATCTCTGATGGATACATAGAGTTGTTAATGTTTACCCTCGCCTGTCCCTAACACCAGGGAATATATATAAATTTGTATGGTTAACTGGTTTAGATCACTTTTACTCTCTTGGGTACAAACCTTATAAGAAGCTATCCAGCAAGGTGTTATTTAATTAGCCTTTGACATATGATATATGTCTGCTAGCTTTGCTGATTTTGGGTGCTGTCTGCTCCTATTCTATACAGGCCATCCTCCATCCACATCCACCCCTGGAAGGGTTATGAGTCATATTAAATGAATCTGATTGAATATCAGAGGCCTTAATTTCTTAGTAATGAGGAAGAAAATATTGATCTTCCTTCACAAACAGGATATGGCCATAGCCTTTCTGCAGGAAAACATATTGCTGTCTGCTGAAGCATGTACACTGCAGAGGTTGTGGGTGGGGACTCAACTTCAGTTTGTCCAAGTTTAAGAAAGCAATGTTTTCCATACTTATTTATAAATCCCTGAGGTACAAATTAGAAACCTCCTCCCATGACTCAAAGAGTGGATAGGTAATGGCCCACTTTTCCACTCAAAATATGGAGGTAATACTGGGTAGAATGTATACCCCCAATGACGGTCACTAACGTTGCTTTCATGCCCTACCATAATGCAGTTCAACCCATCATTCCTACTTGTCATTCTGGGTGAGGATTATAATCTCACCCTGGAACTGAGGCTGGATAGAAGCTTGGGAAAAACTGAACCACATCCCAGAGCAGCAGCAGCTCTTAAAGCTGTGATGCAAAAACATGCCCTGTCAGATCTGTGGTACCTTCAGCATCCCTCAGCGCGCAACTATACATGACTTTCCACAGTGCATGACTTCATTAATCACCTGGATCTTTGGCTAGGAACCTCTTCTTGGACCATAAAATAACAGCCACAAACATATTCAATATACACTTGTCTGATCATGCCCCAGTCTCCCTTGCTCATCTATGGGGCCAGAGATAGATTTTCAGATCCTCCTCTTGGTGTCTGGATCCCCTCATTCTGACTGATCAAGAGTTTCAAACATGGTCGAAGACAGATGCAAAGGAATTTTTCAAGCTGAATGACACAGGGATACATCTTCAACAACAGACAGGGAAGCTATCAAAGACCACATGTATGTGGGCAAATCATTGCCTACAGAGCATGAAGTCATAGGGCAAGTGAGCAAGAGTAGAAGGACCTATCTACTCACCTCCAGCAGGAGATTCAAGCTAGGAATCACCCACAGGGATGCCCCAGATGAACTTAAAGATCAGGTCCTGAGGATCTGCATTTGCATAAACAAGTTGTTAATGCGTAAGGTAGAACTGGCCATCACTCAACTGCAACACAAATATTGGGGGGAGGGAGCTGAAAGAGTCCTTGAATACTGATTGTGGCAGCAGTAAGCAGAGAAGCACTTTGCCTGTCTTAGAGACAATGCTGGGAGGGTGGTTAACAAAGTGACAATATTAAGGAAGTCATAAAGATCTTCTATGCAAACCTCTATGTCTTCTCAACACCCCCCAGTGGATCCTGGCATTGATGTCATACTTAAATGTATCAAAATGCTGAAGCTCTGCTTGAGATGGCAACCACATTGGAAACTTTCCTCACCTTCTCAGAAGTAGAAAGGGCTCTTACCCAGCTAAATATTAATAAAGCCCCTGAAGAAGATGGCTTCCTGGCTCACTTCCTACAACTCCTGACAGAAAATGGCTGTCCTATCTTCCCCAGTGTATGTGCAGAGGCCAGGATAGCAACATCTCTTCCCCTGACATTCTGGGAAGTTGTCATTACAGTCCTGCCCAAGAAGATAAGGACCCAAACAACCCAGTGCATTACCTGATCTCCTTGATGAATGTGAATGCTAAAGTCCTGCCAAGGTGTTGGCAAATAGGCTTAAGACCCTTCTTCCAAGTCTGATCCAGCCCTTACAAGTGGATAGACTAAGCTCAGATCACCACAAATCCTTGGCCACCTTATTCTCCCATGTACATTCCAGTCATAATAGCCATAGACTTTTTTTTTTTACTCTTTTTCCTTCCGGTCACCAACTTCTGGGAACTCCCTTAGTCATCTTCAAGCTTTTTCTGCCCTGCCTTGAACTCCTTGCCTGGGGAGCCATGCCTCTGACCCACCAGCAACATACCTGCAGGACACCACCGTGGCTTTCGCCCCCTGAAGTGTGGCCACCTTCTGCTTATCCATACTTCCTTACTTGAAAACCAATAGCCTGCAGGTGGAGGTGAAGATCGGAGGTGGTCGGTGACCAGGAGGGCAGAATCCAGCAGTGGGCATGGGTCTGTGGCGTGACATTGTCCTCCTAGATTTCGGGCCTTTTTCTTGTTCTGGCACTTGGTCCTTCCCCAATGGTAAGCATGGACAGCCAGGGAGTATGCATGCTCCTGTGCACACCACACCAATGTCCGCCATATCCCACCACCCGCATATGCTGAGGGCTGTCAGCGCAACATCCCCTGGCTGCCACCAGGAGGTATACTATTGCCGGAGCACTCATCCATCCCTCCCCGGAGAAGGTGAGCTGTCGTTGGACGCTCAAACCATCTCCCCTGTGGCTGACCCCTGGTGCCTCAGGCTTGCTCCCGAACTTGGGTAGCCAGCGTGACATGAAGTGGTGTTCAGTGCCTCAACCCTCTGCGCCACTGGGCCAGCTTAGTAGACATAGACTTTGAAAAGGCAATTGACTGAGCTACCTTATACGAATACTTGCTCAGTTGGGATTTGGAAGACCTTCCTTTCCTGGATATGCACCCTGTACATGGCACCAAAAGCCAGAGTACTAACTCCAACCTGTCATCACCATTCCCACTCCAAAAAGGCACAAGATAGGGCTGTCCCTTCTCTCCACTTCTATTTGTGCTGGCTAGTGAGCCTCTGGCCATTATATTAAGAGAAAATATGGTTGTGGTCATTAAAGGTATTTCCTTGGAAGATGTGGAATTCAAGACATCACTTTATACAAACTATCAGCTGGTGCTGACAGAAAATGGCCCACAGGCCTTAACCCCTTTGCTTAACAATCTCAGGCTGTTTTCCCAAGTTTCAGGCTTAAAAATGAACTCTAACAAATATGAAGTCATCCCCCCTCACAGTACCTGCCCCAGCTCGCCCTTCACTTCTCTTTGCATGAAGAGGGCCCTGCAGGGTATCAGGTACTTGGGCATCCGTCTTCTCCCAAATACACAACAGTGGGTCACCGTTAACCTCAGTCCGTTACTGGCCACATTGAAAACTGAACTTGACAGATGGAAACACTTGAATTTGTCATTAGTGTGTAAAGTAGTGGCATTCAAGATGGTCTCCACCCCAAAACTCCTCCTTCACTGTCTGTCCCACATTCCAATACAAATCCACTGAAGTTGATTCTCCAGCATAAGTAATTAAAAGGAAAGGCAAGCCCCATATTTTGCAGAGCTAAGTCACATACCCATTGGAGACTGGGAGGCTGGGAGGGTCTCTTGCTGCCTGATGACATATCATATGGCATATCTGGGTGCCCCAACACTTCATTGGTTCTCTACACCCTCCCCACTGGCTCTCCAGTGAACATGGATGGAGATTGCATGTACTTGGGGAACACCACCTGGGGTACTGTTATACCATAAGAAATCCTGAAAAGCACATCTTCACACCTTTATCAATAACAGTGTGTTCAACAGTGATATTGTGAATGGCATGAAAAACAAGATATACCTTTTCTCAGACTATACTAAGCTCTGCCTGAGGTTGGACACTGAGGAAGGTGTAAAGGTTCTCAGGGAGGATCTAGCAAGGTTGGAAAGGTGATCAAAAATCCAGCGATTGGGGTTCAGTGCTAATAAGTGCAAGATAATGAGCATAGGGCATAAGGACCCCATGGCCAAGCAAAGTCTTGGGGGAAGGTGAAGGTCACAGTCTCAGAAGAGGGGAAAGACCTGGGGATAGCAATTACAAGTGACCTGAAACTACTGATGCAGTGCAGAAAGCTATTGGGGAAGACAAACAGGATGCTGGGTTGAATATCAAGTTGGTTTTCCAGCAGGAGGAAAGAGGTCATTCAGCTACTGTACATGCCCATGGTGTGTCCACATCTGGAGTACTGTGTGAAGTACTGGAGCCCCTACCTTAAGAAAGACATAAACTTGATGTAAGAAGTACAGAGGGTTAACAAACTGATTCAGGAGCAGCAGGATATCCCATATTAACAGAGGCTGGCGAACCTAAACATGTACTCAGTGGAGGAGAGAAGAGAGAGGGGGACATAATCAAGATCTTCAAATACCACAAAGATATTAACAAGGTCGACACAGGGGATGTATTTTGCAAAAGTGAGAACAGAAACACCAGAGGGCACAATTACAAATTGGGCATTGGGGAGTGGAGCGAGATACAAGAAGGAGGCCAGAAGGCACATCTTCACTGAAAGGGTAGTGGCAGGATAGAATGCAATGCCGGGTGGGTGGGGGGGTAAATCAGAGTACAAATGGGGGTTAACAGAAGATGGGATACATTCAAGGGGAAGGTTAGGGTGACAGGGGAAGGGGGAGGAGTAACATGTAGCATATGTGCACAAGCTCCGCATCGAGCAGTCTTGATAGGGGTTCCAAGTCAAAATAGTGATCTAAAAAGGCGATGATGGAAAACAGCAAATGGAATTCAGGGACTACACATATGGCGATCTCTTTATCTTAGTGGGGCTTCGCCCTCTGCACCCCCCTTATGGGGGGCTTTGCCTCTCCACACCCTCTTACTAAATATACCAACTCCAGCGGGGTACAACTTGGGGAGGGGGAACCCCCAGTGGCTACCTTTGATAGGCCTTCTTCTGCTGGCCTGTCATATGTTCATATATACACTCTGCCCTGCTGCAGGCAATGCAACTGCAGGGTCACACAACACTCTGTCTCCTCTCCTTTTCCGCAGCTCACAATTTCACTGGTTTGCCTTTCTGAAACTGCAGTTAAATGTGAATCAGTTAACTAGAATGATAATGCATAATTCTCTGACACTTTATAGACATAGAAACATAGACAACGATGGCAGGAAAAGACCAGTGGTCCACCCAGTATGCCCATAGTTCCCTGTTAAACCCTGGGACCTATTGTCCATACAGGGTATTAGCCCTCACTATCCCCCCCCCGTTCTGCTTCCTACTACTATTGCCCTGAGTAATCATTATACCCTTCACTCTGAAACCATTTATAGTTTTCTCACCCACCACCTCATCTGGCAGACTGTTCCACCCTTTCTGTAAAATGTAACTTTTTCATTTCCCTCACGAACCTCCCTCCCATAAGTTTCTCCTCATGCCCCTGTGTCCTTGAATTATTACTCATACAAGGCTCTCCTTGGCTCCATGCTACTATAGTAGTTCCCGGCAGCACAGCCCAGTGGAAGATATTCACTTCTCAAACATGCTGGCCCGACCTATTGTCTGTTTTGATTTCACTCCACTAGTAATTCCAAGGTTCCTCAACTATCTTGTGACCGCCTACTTAGATTATAGATTTCACTCAAAAATCACATTTACTGCTCCTTTTATTCATCGGAAGCTTTGGTATCTTATGATGCTTGCTATTCTGTTGGCAGGTGATGTGGAATTGAACCCTGGCCTCTCACATTATCAGCAATGCAATAATGTGTCTTGGGCTACTACTACTACAGGTCTCCGCATAGCCCATCTAAATATTAGGAGCCTAGGGCCAGATATTCAAAGTTTGGCCCCTGGCCAGGATTAGCACTGCCCGGTGTGCAAACTTAGCACAGAGCAAAATGCAAGCTTTATTCAAAGGCAATTCCCGAGGCAAAACCATCTGAATATAGCAAGCAAAGGAAGCCAGGCAAATAGGGCCAGGAGTGCAGGGCAAAAACAGCCTGGGAATAACAAAGCACTGAATATGGCAAATAAGCCAGCACTGAATATAGCACCCAAGGCAGGCTGTGCAAACACCAACAGGCACACAGATGGAGCCGCCAGGCCCTGGACCACAGGCAAAGGAGCACAGGCTGGAAAGGGACCCGAAGAGCAGACACCAGTGCAGAACCAAGGCACCGATACACACACATATCCAGGGAACAGGCCAGAGTGTGGCAGGACTCATGAGCAGAACCAAAGTACAGAACAACCCTGCAGTACATGGCAGGCACACAATAAAGACACAGGACACAGTGCAAGTATGAAAAAGGTATATGTAATACAAGAGACGCAGGGAACAGAAACAGGTATGCAACAGGTGAACAATACAATCAAAACAAACAGCACTGTAACATCAAATGACTAGAAACCAAAAGAAAACCTACAAAACACTATATACAAATGAACAGGACCTACAACTATGACTACAGCTACGACTACTACTATGACTAACACTACAACTACCTCTACAGAACCTACAACAAACTATACTACCACTACAGCTACACACTAAACTACAACAGTGACTAAACTACAACTAACAGGTGAACATCTGCAACTAAGGTAAATACAAAGATGAACACATGTACAGCAATGGAGGACATCAGCCAAGCAAAGTCACAGGTGGGGATGGGGATATGAACACAAACAATGAGGGATAAGGGTGGCAACAGAAAGCAATGTCCAGGTGGGGGGGTGCAGGGAGAACAAAGGTGCGCTGCCGCAGGTTATGGCCGTGAATTTGCAGGTTCTGGCAGACGTGCCTCAAGAACAGTGGCCGCCGTCTGGGTCTCAGCAATGAGCACTGCCTGCTGCTCTATAAGTGTGCATTGCTGGTGTACGATTCTTCGCAGGAGGTCCTCATTGCCCTCGGGCTCCTCTGGCTGCATAGCCCACAATGAGGATGAAAGTGGACCTACAATAGGAAGGGGGAGCATGTGAGTATGGTAAACCAGCCAGGAGGTGAACTGCAGCCACAGGTGGCCAGACAGGGATGGATGGCATGTCCCAACAGCCATGCCCATGTGGTGCCGAGGAACACAATGGTAGGCACAACCGACCGTTGCCCACAGGGAAGGCTTGGAAGACACAGGCAACAACCCGAAAACCTACACACATGGAGACGCAGGCCCCAACAACACCAAGGCAAGGACAGCACCACCCACCCCAGCACTGCAGACAGTGAGCAAGTGCAGACACACAGGCAGACCCCCGAATGGTGCTGGGTGTGGGCCACACAACAACACGCACATGGGAGACCTAACATTGAGACATGCTGCCCACAGTTGGAAACCAATGTAGCAGATTGCAGTGTGCAACATCAAACAACACGGGTGCAGGGCAGTGCACTGCAAGCATGGTGGGCGTCCAATGGCCAACCCATGCCATGGCATAACCGACCTGCAGGAGCTGCAGGCCCACAGGGCACACACACCAGCAGGGGAGGACCAACAGATGGTGTCACACATGGCCCATATACAGCAATGTGTGTGGTGCCCTGCAGCCAGGACGACCACATGGCAGGTGACCAGCTGAACATGGCCAGCGGAGAATGTGGACAGCATGGCAATGCCAACCATGCATGCCAACACTGGCACATACCGCCCACCCGTCACAGGGCATGGCATCCAGACATCCAGACACTGCCAGCACCAAGACACAGTGCTGCACAACACAGCAGAAAGCAGCAGCAGCAATAGTATGACTACCATGGTGGCCAAACCCCCAGCAGAGTCAATGACAGCCCAATGATGGAACAACACATTACAGAGGCACAGCACAAATGAAGACTGAGATGTACTCACGCAATAGACCCCCAGCCTTGGGGCTACTCTCCTGGGCCTGCTGCTACATGGCTGGCACCCGGGGGGCTGCCTCTGGTTGGCATCTGGGACTGCTCCAGGCCCCCTTTCCCTGCGCTGGGCTGTACAGTCCGCTCTACAGTGTACAGGGGAAAAAGCACTGTTACTGCAATGCACAGCAAGAACCAAGATCACAACAGCTAGATACACACCCACCACTCAGACACCGTACAGGCAGGGCAGCACAGGGACAGTGATAGCATGCAGGGGGCACCCACACAGTGGACTCCATGACCCAGTGACCATGCACCAGGTGCACATGGTATGGAGGCATGTGGGCCCAGTGTTGCAACCATGCAGGGCGCATGGGCACAGTGAGTGGAGGCATACACAACTGTGTAGGCAGCCCGGTTTCCATGCATTGGCACCCCCTCACAACACCGGTAAAGGCTGCAGGATGGGCCTGTAGCATGCCCCACAGCCCACAACGCCCATGCATGGAATGCCACCATCATGACGGCCACCCAGCACATATGGCGGACGTGCCCTCCTGGACCACTGTGCCCCCCAACATGCCCCACAAGCTGCACCACATGCGACCCAATGCCCTGCACACCTGCACCCCAGTGCACACACCAGTGGGCGCGGGCACGCACACACACACAGGCACATGCAGGCACACACAGGCAGACCATGACACATGCTGTGGACGTGTGCAGCTTGCTCAGGCACTTGCCTGGCACTGGCACAGTGCCCTCATGCACCATGCATCTGAACACCTCCAGCTGGACCCTCTGGCGGTGGCGCAGGTCTGTGTACCTGTGTCGGCACTTCTCAGCATCTCTCTGGATGCCCGTCCACTCTGTGAGCTGTCTGGTGATGGACGTCCACACCTGCCACTGTGGGAGGTCACCCTCTCTGACCTCCCCAAACAGACGTCTGTGCTGCTGCTGTACAAGCTGCACAAGGTTGGTGGTCTTCACCTCCCCCCAGTGCCTGTCCCTGTGCACCACAGCTCACTGTCTTCCATGTCCTGGCATTGCCCTAACAGCTCAGATACCCTGCCACCCATTGCACAACACAGCTATTCCCACAGCCTGGACCCTCCATCACATGATGTACAGTGGTGCTACCCGGAAGCGGGCCCACTGCTCATGCGTGACCACGCCATGACCCTGGAGCCACAACAACACGCATGTGAGTAGTGCTGCGCTGTGTGGGCTAGCGAGGTGCTACACCACGCTATACCTGGATGCTAGCGCAGCCCTCGGTCCTCACGGGCATGTGTGGTGTTCGCGCTATGCCACATAGTGCTGTGCTACTGGGCCAGAGTGTCACTGTCCTCCACATAGCCCAGCGCTGCCATTTTGCATGGCACTAAGCCGTTAACCCAGCGCTAATCAGGCCCATATTCAAATGGCATATGCAAATGAGGGTACTTGTGCATGTATGGTGCAAACACCGTGATTAGCATATCATTAACCAATGATTTGCATGCATAACAGGCTGGATTGCCCGGCTGAGCTATAAAAGGGCAATCAGTGGTCCACCGGTGTTGCGTTGTGGGACTGCAGCATACAGCAGATACTGCAGTGGAACAAATGACACTGAAGGAGACATGCAACAGGAGGGACAGCAGTGGGAGGCAGGTCTGTATAGCTGCTGGAGAAGTGTTGGAATGGCACTGGCACAACATAGGGTTGGGGCATATGCACTGCATACCTGCAGTCCACAGCTATACTGGCTGGGGACAGGTCCGTCAACCGCAGGACAAGAGGCAAGCATGGTGCTGTGCAATGGTGCACAGAGCCATAAGGCCAGCAGTACAGCACACCAGACTGTGCGCCATGCCCCTGTGTCAGCCTGCGCCATGTGGGACCACCTGCACTACTGTGGGTGCCAGGCAGGTGTGGGGGGGCCCCATTGCAGACTGTGGGTGTGCACTGCAACAGTGGCTCACTGCCATGGGGTCCATAACACCTTGGTTGTTGCCCTGGATGTGGGATGTGGAGGGTCGCAAATGCTCTGAAGGTAGTACACACCTACGGCACAGGGATCACAGGGTCCCGGCAGTGTGTTGCTGACAGCTCCATGTGGCCTGTGCCTGGTAGCCTGCCATTGCATGCGTGCCATTCCCTGTGTCCTTACCCTGTGTGCAGTGCCCATGTCCCCTAGGGGGCATGGTACAGTGCAAGGTGGTGGCCGTTGGTGTGGCCCCATCCTGGGGTACACATGTCAGCCATGGGTGACAGCGGTGCCCTTGTGGGTCTGGACACCGACAGCCATGCAGTGGCACAGTGCACATAGGGGTGGCCGCAGCACACTGTGGCTGTATGCGCACCATACACGCACATGCTGGCCAGTGCCACATCCATGCAACCTGTGCCACACTAGGTGGAGGCATGCACGCGCTGTTGTGCATGCATGACATAACACAGGCATGCCACAGCTGGTGACACATGTCCCTTTCCATCTCTCCCATAGATAGTGTGGCACGGCCTGAACAGATCCATGCCCATCGCTTCTCCCAGGAGGAACTGAAGACCATGGTGCATGGCATTAAGGAGAGGGAGCAGGTGCTGTGGCACAACAGGGCCATGGATGTGGAGGTGTGCCAGGCATGGGAAGAGATCACTGCTGGGGTGAATGCAGTCAGCGGTCGTGGCAGGACAACTGAGGCAGTGCGGAAGCACTGGAGTGATCTGCTGTGCCGGGCAAAAGAGGAGGAGGCAAAGCGTCTACGCAACAGGATGCAAACTGATGGTGGCCCACAAACAGCACGGCAGCAGAAGGAGGACCCACTCTTGGCTGTGGTGGCATCCACACTGCACCCGGTGGCCATTGCTGGTGTACCGGGTGGTGGGTGTGAGACGTCTCTCATACCGCCCAGGGCAGGTCTGTATCCGCATGTGTGTACCCTGCATGTTGTGGCAGCACAGGTACAGGGTGCTGGTGTTGGCACTGAGCCTGGGGTGCACTGTGGGGCTGCAGTGCTGTGCACACTATGCACAAGGGACAGGTATCCATGCACACTGTGGGGAGGTTGGGTGCATGTGGCCACAGGATATTGCCGTGGGGATTGTGTGTGAGGTGTGCATGTCTACAATGGGTTGCACGTGTCCTAGGGTGTGCATGTTCAGGTGGTGGTGGTGGGGCACACATTGTGTGTATGGGTGGCTGACCCTGTCCTGTTTTCCTCCACAGTGGCATGTGTAGGGCCAGCAGTGAACCAGAACCATGCCGGGATGGCTGCCTTGGGACCGGAGGAGGAGGTGAAGGACAACCTGCCATCAACATCTGGTCTAGGTGGTGGACGAGGACACCCAGGGCTGCACCATGTGTGGCGCTACCATGGAGAGGTTTACAGCTGACAGGGGAGTGGGGCCCCACTGCAGGTGGGGAACTGGACTACAGTGCCACCTTGGAGGATGCCCAGGTTGAGGATCTGGTTGGTGGGCAGGTGATCCTCCTGACAGTGACGAGTGATGTTGAAACAGATATGTCAGAGGGTTCTTACCTCCTGCCTGTGGATGGGCCTTTGGAGGGGGGTACAGGGGTGGGGCTGGGTGCAGGACACAGCACAGGTGCCAGGGGGGTGGTCAGCCTTGCTGGCATAGGTGCACCTGTGCAGCCGGTGGTTGGCCATGTGGGGGATGTGTGTGCACTGCTGGACATGTGGTGTCCCCCACGGGTTGTGGGGCAGGGCCTTCCGGGACCACAGCACAGCGCCAGTGGACTGCAGTGGCAGGCCATGCTGCCCGTGCACCAGCATTCCGACCCTGTTGACCTGCAGGCACCAGTGCCAGCTGCCATAGTGGGGGCTGCGCCTCTGGAGCAGGATGCCCCGGGGGCCCACCCACTGCTCCAGACTGCACTGATGTCCCAGTAGGAGGCTTGGATGGACCTGCATGGCCTGCGGAGGGAGCTCAGGCATGAGCTATCACTGATGCATGAGTCCATGTCACTGGGCTTTGCCCATGTGGAAACATGTGCCGAGGACAGGGTGGGCTGTGTGGTTGCTGCGCTGGACCGCGGCTTCACCAGGCTCACAGCTGCATTGGTCGACCTCACCACTGTGCTGCATGGGGTGCATGGGGGTCACCAGGATGTGCAGGGAGGTCAGGGTGACCATGGCACAGGAGCCCACAGGTGTGCCACCCATGGCTGCAGGGCTGCCACTGGCTCCAGCACAAATGCATCGGGCACATCTGCAGGCACCCAGCACCACCGTGGCTGTCCGTCCACCCTGTCGGGTTCCGCCAGTCGACGGGGCCACAGGCGGTCTGCCCTGCCTGCCTCGCCATGGTCCTTCCCCAATGTGTCCTCAGCACAGAGCACCCATGGTACTGTGACCCCCTCTCGTGGCATGTGCCATATGTGTGGTGGTAGTCACTGGTGATGGGCATGGCCAACCTGCATCTTTGCATTATTGCCACCCCTGTGTGCACATTGGCACACCCACACCCTTGTACACACGTGCACACACACTGACGTGCACACCCCTGCACTCCTTCACATGCACCACCTCACTGGCACAGCCATGAAGGCCCACCTCACACTGCCACCACACATCGTGCATCACCCATTCCACCATACCATCGCTGTGTGTCCACTTTCCGTGTGACCTGCACACACACCCACGCATCGCACAGCACACATTCACATGCATTCTGTTCCAGTTTGTTGTGCTCCTACTGTGATTGGTGTTGTCACTGTTGTGGTTGTTTGTTGACATTAAAACATTCACCATTGTACTGTTTCATGTTGCTGTGCAGTCTGTACTCATCCTCTGGCCTGTGACAGTATCCTGATGATGTTGGCCCTGTGTTCAAAGGCCCTGTGGGCCATGTGAGGATCCCTCCTCTCGAGTTGCTCCACTATCCCCCTGATCGCTCGCTCTGGGTCACTGTCGGCCTGTTCCTCAGGTTCAGGTGCCTGTATCCCATGGTTCTTCTCCATATTGTGCAATATACAACAGGCTAGGAAGATACGGCATACCTTCTGATGCCTATACTGTTGGGCACCGCCTGATGTGTCTAGGCATCAGAAGCTCATCTTCAGTATGCCAGACACCCCATCTATGATGTTCCTGGTGCTGGCCTCGTTATACTGCTGTTCGGCTACTGTGGCTGGCCAGGGTACCAGTGTCAGCAGCCAGGGTTGCAGGGGATAGGCACTGTCCCCTGTTGAGAGATATGCACCTGTTAGTGTTGCACCGCTCTCTGCCCATTGCTGTCATGCATCCCTGTGTTGTCCTCCCACACCCCTTCCCTGGCCTCCCATGCTTGTCCCCATCCATGCTGTGGTGTGTGTGCCTTGTCAGCTGCTATTCACTGACTAGGTGTCCACTGGTATCCTGCCCTCCTCAAATGCCTGGCACAGCTGGGACTGGTGCCAGATGAAGGCGTTGTGGGTACTACCGGGGTACTGTGCATAGACACTGCTGATGCACCCAGTCGCATCACACACCACCTGGCAATTGATGGAGCGGTACCCCTTCCTGTTTATGTAAACATCACTACCATCACCAGGTGGTGCACGGATGGGGACATGGGTGCAGTCAATGGCACCCAGTACTGCTGGTAGGTGCGCAACTCGATGAAATTGCTGCATTGTTTCTCTGCGCTCTGCTGCTGTGCTGGGGAATACTATGAACTCCCTAGCATGTGGCAGGAAAGCCTCTAGGAACTGGGTCAGGAGTCGTGAGGTTGCATACTGTGATACCCCAATGGTGTCCCCGTTGGTCATTGGAATGTTCCTGTGGCTAGGATGCACATCACTGTTGTCACCTTCTCCTCTACTGTCATGGCATGGCTGCATCTGGTGTTGGGGTGCAGCTGCTCATGCAGGAGTTCACATGGGCTGCCTCAACATTCCCATGTTCATCCTGTACTGGCCAGTGACATGCTCATCTGGCAGGGTCTCGAAGGAGACCCTGGGCCGGTACCACCTGTTTGCAGCACACCGTCTCCTCAGCCTGCGTAGTGGCCCATGTTAGGCCTGCTCCCTCTCCTCCTCCTCTTCCACTACTGCTACCATGAATGGCAGCATCACTGCTAATGGTACAGCACTCATTCCCACTTCCTGTTGTGGTCTCTTCCCCTAGGTGATTTGCCCTGGATTAAGACCAGCCTTTTATAGGCGGTAGCTGGCGCTGCGCTATGTGTCGCGCTATGTGTCCTAGTGCGGCGCTATGGCTTTGAATATCCCGTTGCATGTGTATGCAGGCCCCCCCCATCTTTGCCTCTTGCAACCATTATCAGTTTGCCCCGTGCTACTGCAGTTAGCGTGTGTTACCCCGGTCCTTTGAATATGGCCACTCCACGCTACTCCCGCGCTATTCCCACTCTACTGGTTTGCACACTGCGCTATGTTTTGAATATCTGGCCCCAATGTGTAACTTCACTGAGCTGGAGGCTTGTGTCTCCACCTATAACCCTGATATACTGTGCTTATCTGAGACTTAGCTCAAGCCTTCCACTGTGGATTCAGTCTGCTCGTTAAGTACTTATAGTCTTATCAGGCATGACAAGATGGCTCTCAAACGGGGTGGGGGTGTTGCGCTGTTTTACAAATCGCATCTCACTATCTCTCTAAATAATATTCTGACAGCCTCCATGTGTGAATCCCTCCATGCCCTTCTCCGTCTGGGTGCTAATCATCTACACACAATTGTTGCTTATAATCTACCCAATGATGGACTGTCTGGCTTCACTAAACTTTTGGAACATTCGGTAAAAGTAGCTGGCCATAATGAACTGCTTATTCTTGGGGATATTAATCTAAACTGGCTCGGACAATCTCATAGTTCACTTTTATCCCTAGTCCAAAGCTATAACCTGCATCAAGTAATAACGATGCCCACAAGGATCACCCCTAAAGCCACGTCTAGTCTAGCGCATTACTTGACTGGGTGTTAACAAATAGGGTTGACAGGATTGTGGCTGCAGGCGTCTTGCCGGATACTATATCAGACCACTCCCCCATTTTCTGTGTGTGGCAACACTCCAGCGACCCAGTCGCAGCCACCACGCTATATCACCTTCAGGAACTATGCTAATTTCGATTAGGTGAAGTTCCTGTCTGAAGTCTAGTCTATTGACTGGTCTTACCTTTATCAGACCCTGGATGCCCAAGTAGTGCTTGACTACTTTCTAGACCAATTTTATGCACTACAGAACAGACATACACCCCCTTGTGACCTGTTGTGTTCATGGGAAACCTACAAGGTGGTTACACAAACATCTACTGGCTACATTGCATGCCAGGGATAAGAACTGGAGGCGTTTCAGAAAATCTGGCCTCACAGCTGACTACCAGACCTATAGGGCCCAGATAAGTGATTGCAAAAAACAGATCAGACTTGCAAATAGCTCTTACTGTAAGGGACTTCTGCTGGAAGCATCTGGTGACCCTAGGACATTCTGGGAGCATGTAAAAACCTTCCTGGGGCTAAGCAAACTCACTCGGTGGATGACATGATCATTGGCGGAATCCACTGCAATGATCCTAGGACCATTGCAGAAGCACTTAATAAGCAATTCTCTGACCTATCCAGCTTCACATCAGCTTTCCTCAACACTCAGCCCTCACCTATATCTACTCCACCCACCCCTTCTGTACCACACCCTCCTTTTTACTTTAAGGCGGGTATCAAAGTCTGATGTTATTGGATTACTAAATACCATTTCTAATAATACCAGCGTGGCCTCTGATGGCATCAAGCCTAAACTTCTAAAACTGGCTGCAGCATTCATTGCCCAGCTTTTGTCTAGAATTTTCACACTTTCCCTTTTAATGGATTCGTCCCTGGTATATGGAAAATGGTCAAAGTCACACCAGTCCTGAAGAAAGGTGATAGAAGAGATATGACTAATTATCGACCGGTAGCTATACTTCCAGTCTTGTGCAAAATACTGGAAAAGATAACATCAACCCAAGTTATAGAATTCCTGACTAAATATAATCTCCTCTCACCTATTCAACATGGCTTTCGAAAAGGTCATAGCACCTCCACTGCCTTGCTCCATTTCACAAATGATACCTTAACAGCGATGGACTCTGGCCTCCTTAATGGTGCAGTTTTTATTGACTTGACTAAGGCATTTGGCCTTGTTGATCATCCCCTTCTTTTGAATAGCCTTCTAGCCCTTGGCTTCTCCCCTAAATCAGTGGGTTGGTTTAACAGCTATCTATCTAATAGAACCCAGACTGTAAAATTCAACTCTGCCTTGTCCGGCTCCATGGCCATTAACCTAGGAGTTCCCCAGGGATCTGTATTAGGCATCCTTCTTTTCTCTATTTTTATTACCAGTATCTCATCCAATATCCCTGATTACTCTGCCATCCTGTACGCAGATGACCTGGTTCTGTACTACAGCGATAAGAATATACTCCACATTAACCATACTCTTGCTTCTGCTTTCATGTCTATCCAACCCTGGCTCTTCCACCATAAGTTAATTCTTAATGGTAGTAAAATGTAAGCTATGTTGTTTGGTTCTGCTGTCAGATTAAAAACCGGGACCTGTTTAAGGTATCTGGGCAGAGTGGGCTGGTCCTTGAATCAGTATGTTCCTTCAGATACCTTGGAGTCCTCCTTGATGAAAATCTTAACTTTGATAAGCAAATCACATCTATCTGTAAATCTGTTAATTCTAAAATTGGCGTGGCCTATAAAACCAGCTATGTCTTAATGCAGTCAGCTAGACTAGCCATAGCCCATGGGATCTTTCTCCCATCACTATCCTACGGGGTAGTCACTTATCTCTATGCATCCAAAACTCTCCTTAGGAAGTGGGATACCACCTACAACAGTATCTGCAGGTATGTCTCTGTCTCTCCTTGGTCAAAACACCACTGCCAGCTTTATGCTAATCTAAATTGGCTGTCCCCCTCTTCCGTTCGGACTCTTGCCCTAGGCTCCCTGACTGACAATATTATTAGAGCTTGAATCCCCATATTGCTTGCCTCCTTGCTATCTCCTCTGCCCTCTTCCCACGGCCTTCGATCATCTGATAAATCTCTACTGATTGTCCCTAGGTGTAAATCTTCCAAAGGAGTCCTAACCTTCTCCAACTCGGCACCCAAACTCTAGAACTCACTACCTCTTGATATTCGCCTTGCTCCCTGTCATGCTCAATTCAAAAACAAATATTGCTCTTTCCTCTTTATCCAGGTTTCCTGCTCCTGTTTCAAAAACCCCTAAACTTGTTCTTATCCTGCTGGTTACTTCTCTCCTACTGCAAACTGGTCTCCACTTATCTGTCCATTGAATTACTTTGTCAAGCACTTATGTCGCATTACTATTGCTAAATCTGCACTCTCACCCATTTTGTTTTGCTGTCTATTTATGCTGTCGGGACAACTGCTACTGTTTAAGAACTCTTGACCTATCTTGTTTATATACTCATTAACTGTTATATTTTGTTTCTCTTTGTAATGTTTTTTTCCTTTATACAAAATGTATTCCCCGTTTATCCTTCCTCATTGTAATCTCTCAGGTCATGCCTGAAAATAGTCATGTTTTGGCTATGGTACTTACCCGGTAAACAAAAACTAAATAAATAAATAGTTCCTTACAGTTCACATTGTTTATTCCTTTCAAGGACATGAACATCTCTATCATATCACTCTGCTCTTGTTTGCTTTCCAGTGAGTACATGTTCAGTGTTTTGAGCCATTTCTCATAAAATTTGTCTTGCTGGACCTGAATCATCATAGTCACCCATTGCTGTACCATCTCTAGCCTGTCATTATCATTCCTGAGGGGAGGAGTCCAGGACTGGGTACAACATTGCAGATGCGACTTCACCAACAATCTATAAATAGGCAGTAATACCTCTTTTCTTCTACTGTCAATAGCCCTTACAATACATCCCAGCATACTATTTGCCTTACTGTAGGCCTTGTTACACTGGCTTGATTGTTTAAGGGAGTCACTAGGAGGCAGTATAGCACAGTGGGTTAAGGCTCTGAGCTGTAGATCTAGAGACCTGGGTTTGAATCCCACAGCCACCTAGGTGCATACTGTGTGATCCTGAGCAAGTCACTTAACTTCCTTGTGCTCCCAGGCATGAACCCACGTAGTACTGGCCATATAGGTGCAGAGCGGTGCGCTGGCTATGGCCGGGGAGACCTCAATGGTCAGTGCTCACTGTACACCACCATGGACAGAGGCCTTCAGTTGCCGGGGGACTGGAACAGGGCTCACTGTGTTGCCCCTGACCGCTGGGCAGCAGGAGGTGGCAGAAGCAGCTGGAAGGGTGAGCGCCCGGCAATTTCAGGAGCGGCGGCACCGATACAGGATTGTGTTGCGTGGATCTGGGTGCCTTTAATCGGGATGCACAGCCCTGGACCCACGCCTCCCTACTTGTGGGATCCACTAAGGGTCATAGGGGGCATCCCATTGGATGCCCGCCCGGGATGATGACTCCTCCCCTTGCCGCCCTGCAGAGTCCTGCATGCCAGGGGGGGAGGGGTGACAGACAGGTGGCCAGCATTGGTGAATGCTGGTATTGGTGCACCTGTCCATGGGGCGCAGGGCCGCGGGCAGGCTACGCGACATTTCCGAATACCCATGCCCACTTGATGCATAGTGCCTATCCTGAATAGTGTGTCATATTTTGTAAGGAATGCCAAATGTTTCCTAACTGGTAGTGATGCTTTGTTTTATCATGTAAAAATGAATAAAATATGTTAAAAAAAAAAAACAAATAAACATGATGACCAGTATTTATTACTGTATTAGGATCTTCAGCACATAGGAGAGGAAGAAAATCCTTGGAATGAAACCCCTGAGGTGTCAAGGCCTTAGGTTGCCATCACTCTAGGTGTAATATGTTACTCTAGACCTAGGATGTACAGTACTATAAACTCCAGGGAGGATGCAGACTTCTGACACACTGCTTCAGCTATATAAAAGGAAAACTTGTCATGTCCTGCTTCCTACCTTTTTTTTTTCTTGCATCTGTTTATTGTACTGTTCTGCACATTACGTTTTTCCACTAATAACCTACATTGTGCATTACATTCGGTGCTGTTTCATACTGCACTGTGGTTGCTTTTCTCTAGCATCATCATGTTTTCTGCACTGTCCTTTTACCCCTAATATTGACCTTGCACTGCACATCTTGCACATATACTTACTTTATTTTATTACTGTCCTGTTTTGCATTTGCACTGTACTGGGTTATCCTTTCCTGCTGTAGTTTATTCAAGTTTTATTGTCATGTATTGCTCTCAATCTCCTTCCCATAGGAAGCATCTGGCAATGAGGTGGTACCAGCTCAGTATGCCCTTCCTGGTAAAGCTTTTAAATAAATAAACTAACTTGTCAGCCCTTTCTCTCCTGAGATACTTCTGCTCTTGTCAAGGTGCTAGAGGGATCAGCCCTGCAGACAAAGAAATCTCTGAATTGGAGTTTACCTTCCTCCTACTATATGATGTTATTGCAACAGAGTAAGTCAACTTTGGCATGTTTCTTCTGCCATTTCATGTGTTGACCCAGACTGTGCATGTGACTTAACTCTTTGTGTTTGGATCCTGAGCATGGCATTTATTTTTGCAGCACCAGCTGGTGTCTCTGTCCCTGGGTGGAATCTTTACTGTGTTTTCATGTGAGGATTCCTCACTTGGAGAGATGCATGCAAGGCCATGACTGCACACTAAAGGAACCACAGGATACAAAGATGACGTACATAACAGCTACTCCAGGCTTGACTGCTCAAGTTCTCATTGGAAATAAAAGGATCATAGGTGGAAATTGAGCCAAGCCCTTGAGGGGCCTGTGAGATAGTGTGGACTAGTGTTTAGTGTATCAGTTTGGTAACCAGGAGATTGTTTTTTTTTTTTTAAACTTCTTTATTAAAGTTTTATGACTTCCAACAGTAAAACATACACACATACATCCCAGGATACATACCCGGGCCCACATCACCAAACTGGATATGGATACTATGTACATCCCCCAAAACTATTTACAATCACAGTTATATTTTATCACCACCAAAAGTTTTAGTCCATTTTTATTGAAGTAACCTTCAATTCTATTCTTTCAAATTTGGTAATAGTCTAGTCAATTACTTTGCCCGAATTGCTTTATAACATTATCCCAACTTAGAAATAATTGCACTTTCTCCAGACTAAACTTTAATAACTGTGTCCCTAGGAGAGAGAGAGAGAATCCATCCTGACCAACCAAGAATAAGAATACCATCTGAACCAGGTAAACACCTTCATGAGAGTATTATGCCTGAGCAAATAAAAGACATATCCTATAAAAATCTTATATTTCTGTTCAGTCATAAACCCTTCTCACATTCTCTTAAGAAAACATTACAGGCTAATCTCCTCCAGACAGACAGATCTGAGTCCGAGGACCTTTCGATTGTATTGAGTACACTGTCTCCAAAACCCCCCACCTTCTATCATACAATTTCTTTTTCCCTTCTATTAACATGTGCCTTTTAAGTCTATCCAAGACCTGTAGAAGGTCACTGACCCATTGATCATAAAAGTAAATACTATCCTTCTTCCAGTGTCTTAGGACAAATGCTTTAACCAAGGCTGACATCAGGGACACATGATGTTTAGCTGAGTCCCTCACTACCGCTTGCATATCTCCTAGTAGACATATCTCTGGTTTAATATACACAGAGTAGTTTAATAACGGATCCATTTCTTGTCCAATTTGAACCCACAATGTATGAATTCTGGAACAGGTCCACAATACATGTAATAGGTCTCCTGATTCTATTCCACATCTAAAACACTGATCTGTCTGTCTGAGTTTTCTAGAGCATAGCTTAACAGGGGTGTAGGGTGATCGCCAACTCAGTTAAGAAGGGGGATAAAACCTTTTATAGGTACATCAGCGAGCGTAGAAAGACAAAGGGAGGGATAGTGAGGCTGAATAGAATGAACGGTGGGTGGGCAGAGGGGGACAGTGAAAAAGCAGGGATACTGAACAAATATTTCTGCTCAGTATTCACAAAAGAGGAGGGGGAAGTGCCTAATACAATTAACAGAAGCACTCTTGATAGGGGGGTCGATCCCAGTCCTTTCACAGAAGAAAGGGTTCTGCAAGAACTCCTAAAACTGAAGGTGGACAAAGCAATGGGTCCTGATGGAATTCACCCTAGAATTCTAAAAGAATTAAGGGAGGAACTATTGAAACCACTGGCTACTCTTTTTAATAAATCATGGGAGGATGGTGTGGTACCCAAGGACTGGAGGAAGGCGGATGTGATTCCCCTTCACAAAAGTGGGACCAAGACAGAGGCAGGAAACTACAGACTTGTCAGTCTGACCTCTGTGGTAGGGAAAGTGATGGAGTCACTTCTGAAGGAAAGAACAGTTGAGTACCTAGAGGCCAGTGGAGCACAGGACCCAAGGCAGCATGGGTTCACAGCGGGAAGGTCATGTCAGACGAATCTAATAGATTTCTTTGACTGGGTGACCAAAGTAGTAGACCAGGGAGGGGCTGTGGACATGGCCTACCTAGACTTTAGCAAGGCATTTGACACAGTCCCACATAAAAGATTAATAGTCAAATTAACCAGCCTGGGAGTGGGTCCCAGGGTGGTAGCCTGTAAAACATTAGCTGCACAACAGGACACAGAAGGTAATTGTAAATGGAGTCCACTCTGAAGAAAGAGGGGTTACTAGTAGTGGGTAACGTGAGGGTTCAGTATTGGGTCCAGTCCTTTTAATGTCTTCATCAGTGACATTGCAGAGGGACTGGAAGGAAAAGTATGCCATTTGCAGATGACACAAAGATCTGCAACAGGATTGATACACAAGGAGGCGTGGAAAGGATGAAAAGGACTTGGCAAGGTTGGAGGAATGGTCAGAAGTATGACAGCTAGGATTCAATGCAAAGAAGTGCAGAATAATGCACCTGGGAAACAAGAACCCAGGGGAAGAATACACAATGGGTGGGGAGGTAGTAACAACAACAAAAAAGGAAAGGGACCTGGGGGTAATCATATCAGATGACCTTAAGGTTAGCAATCAATGTGAGAAAGCAGTAGGGAAGGCTGGGGGTATACTGGGATGTATAGGGAGAGGCATCAGCAGCAGAAAACAGGAAGTTGTCATCCCTCTGTACAGACAGTTGGTGAGACCCCATCTGGAGTACTGTGTCCAGTTCTGGAGACCTCATCTCCTGAGGACATAGACAGGATAGAGGCAGTCCAGAGGAGGGCAACTAAATGGTGCAGGGTCTGCAAGAGAAGCCATATGAGGAGAGACTAAAGGAGCTTAATATGTATACCCTTGAGGAAAGAAGGAGAGGGGGACATGATTTAAACTTTTAGGACCTCAGTGGAATCAACAAAGTCCAAGAGGGTAGCATCTTTCAGAAAAGAGACTTACAAGAACAAGGGGACACAATTTAAAGATAGAAGGAGGGTGGTTCAGGGGCAATGAGGAAGTATTATTTCACAGAGGGTAGTGGATGTATGGAACAGCCTTCCTGAGGAGGTTGTGGGGTCTAAAACTGTGGGAGATTTCAAGAATGCATGGGACAGACATAAGGCAATTCTTGTGGGGGGGTAGGAAGAAATAGGCTGTTGGTTAACTAGGATCTGCGGCCTATCCTGTAGGTAGGGAAATGGGAAGACTAGATGGGCCTAGCGGTCCTTATCTGCCGTCAAAGTCTATGTTTCTATGTGTAGTAAATATTTGAACAAATAAAAAATTGCATAGTCTTATACTTCGGAATAGGCAAGACTTTAATATTTTTCCAAATTTCTTTCCAGTCAGGCCTCAGGGGGGATAATGTTTTTTCCCAATACGCTATCTGAGCCTCGGGTTCTGAGCTCACAAAATCTAACAGCACCCTATAAACTTTTGAGAGGGGATGCTGTAAGAGATCAATCTCCTTCAAATGGTCCCAAGTAAATAAAGTTTGTCCCCTATCTTTATTATCTCGTATAAATTTCTGTACCAGTTTTGTAATCTGGATCTTTTTGAAAAAATCCCATTCCCTAGTCTGCACTGGTAAATACACCCTGTCTACCAGTATGAAATCTGTCAAATTCAATTCAGACAGTTGTGGTGCCCATTGACGGGTAATTATTCGACTCCCCAGGCAAAAATTAGGGTTTCCTATTATAGGCTGATCTCTGGCTCCCCTTTGTGCTCTCCTCTGTGCCGGATTTAACAACTCCCACCACGCCTTAACTGATTTATATATTGGAGAGTGCTTTCCCATGCCAGGCAAAGCCTCCGGATCTGCAAACAATAATGCAGTAGGGGAAAGCTTTATGCCTTTTAAAATACGTTGTTCAATTCGAAGCCACGTCGGAGTGTATCCCCATCTCCCCCACTCCTTGCCCATCCCCCATCAGACCAAGTTGCCCTGCTACATAGTAAAATGATAAATCCGGAAGCTTAATCCCTCCCTTAAAGTGAGAGAGGCGTAAAGTGGCATGTTTCCTCCTTGGAGGCTTAGAGTCCCACAAAAATTCTGAAATTATCCTTTGAATACTGATGAACCTTCCCTTCGGAATGTTATAGGGTGACAGATAAATTGGGTACAATAATCTAGGCAGAAGGTTCATTTTAATCAATCCCACTCTAGCAGTAAAATTTAGAGGAAGTCCCTTCCACCTTAAAATGTCATTTTTAATTGTGGCCAATAGGCTACCCACATTTTCCTCCACCCCATCTTCCAACCTAGCTAAAATCCAAATTCCCAAATATTTAATTTTTTCCGGGGCCCAATTAAGCTGCAGGTGCTCGAAGTCTACTCAATATGTATATACAGTAAGTGGAAGAACTAGGGTTTTACTTAAATTTAATTTATAATTGGATGCCTTCGAAAATTTCCCAATGACCTCCAAGGCATTTTGAAAACTATCAGACGGATTACTTAAATGCAACAAGATATCATCAGCAAATACCGGTTATTTAAGCTCCATCCCCTGAACCTCAATCCCCTGAACCCTGGGCTCCATAGTGAGTGATCTTAACAAAGGTTCCAAATAGATATTAAATAAAATTGGTGACAAGGGACAGCCCTGCCTAGTTCCGTTTCGCAGGAGGAGCACTTTAGAAAGATATCCATTACATAGGACTCTGGCTGTGGGAGCTTCATAAAGATTTTTAAGGCCTCTAAGAAAACCCATTGGGAACCCCATTTTCTCCGTTGTAAGGAATAGAAAATTGTGGGAAACCTGATCAAATGCCTTTTAGGCATCAAGTGCTATTAGAGCTATAGCAGATTTTGAGTTAGAAGCCCTATGTAAAATATGGTGTAGTTTCCTTAATGCGTCATGTGCCCCTCCTGGCATAAACCCAACTTGGTCCTGACTAATTAATAAGGGAGCGACTTTCAAGACCCTATTAGCCAAAATCTTTGTGAGTACCTTAATATCTTGGTTTATTAAAGCAATGGGCCTATAATTACCTGGTAGGTCTCTGGGTTTATCCGGCTTTGGAATCAACGTAATATCGGCCTGGTATAGAGAAGGGTGGGGAACCCCATCTTTCATAATAATCGAAAACAGTTCTTTCAGCAGAGGCATTATTGTCACTGCATGTACTTTATAGAATTTGGCCGACAGGCCATCCGGCCCTGGTACCTTCCCATTTGGCAAGTCTTTGATTACCTCCATAATCTTCAACTCCGATATTGGGGCAGCCAATGCCTGGGCCTGCTCTAAATCTAGTTTGGGCAATGGTATTTTATCAAGGAACCCTCTGATTTCTGTCTCTGAACTAGGGGCCCCCTCTTAGTATATCGCGGCATAGTAAACCTCAAAAGCGTCAGCCAATCTCTGAGGTTCCAAAATAAACTCTCCTCCAAAATTCACTGCCAAAATCGTTCTTTCTGCCTCCCATTCCTTAATTCTATGGGCCAATAAACGGCCCGGCACATCCCCCTGAAGCAGATATTTGGCATTCAATCTTTCCAGCCAACGATCAGCCCTGAGATTCAATATACCTCTATATTCATCTTTTAAATCCCTTAGCTCCTTATCCATCTCTATGGAGGAGCCCTCTAAAGATGATAATGACTTAATGGCCCCAATTATGAACTCTTACCGTGCTCTATTCAGCTTATTCCTCCTAGCGGTATATTCCTGTGCCATTCCTGCATATAATACCTTGCAGACAGGCCAAGCTAGTTTCTTATCCACTAGGGTCGGAATTTGAGTTTGGATAATTTCCTTAAGTATATCCTCTAATTTAGTCACCATGTTGTCCACCGCTAAGATCCCTTCTTCCAATCGCCATTGGTATGGTTTAGGGGGAATATTATCTATCTCCCATAGCAATTGGATTGGAGAGTGGTCAGACAATATCCTATTAAAAGTATGCAAACCTTTAATACCCATTAATACTTCCCTACTGACCAAAAAAGTTGATCCTCGTATGTATCTTATGGACCCCTGAGTAGAAAGTCATCTCTGTATCCCCTTTCTTATACATCCTGTATGGATCTACTAGTGCTGTAACTTCCAAAAGTCTATGTAATGCTATTTGTGGGGCACTGGGTGATCTATTAGAAGCAGGGCTCCTATCGAACCTATTATTGAAACAGACATTCCAGTCACCTGCCATAATAAGTGAGCCATGGGGGAGCATAGCAATATCAGCCCAATGAAGCAAAAAATTCTGATTTAGCCAGAGTAGGGCCATAAATTGAAGCACATAGTAATGGGCTTCCCAAAACTGAGCCCATCACATATATCCCCCTACCATCCTCTCTTGACTGAATTCAATCAATTACGTATGGGCAAGCTTTCCTAACTACTATCGCCACCCACCCAACGCTTTCGCATTCCCAGCTTCGACTACCTTGCCCACCCCTCCCTTCCTAAGTAAATGTAGTTCCTCATTCAATAAATGGGTTTCTTGAAGTGCAGCAATATGTACCCCCAACTGATTTATATATCGTAGCATAACCAATCTTTTCTTCCTCCCCCTGAGACCTTTCACATTCCACAAAAGAATTCTAATTGATACCATCTTCTATACCGCCACCCCTGGCATTCACTCTCATACGCTCTACTTTCCTTATGCCATATATCATGGATTCTCTCTCGTTCCTTACCCCCCAGTAACTCCCTTTCTTACCACCCCGATCCTCCAATTGCCCTCCTTAATCCTCCTGAGATGTGTATGAGTCAGCCCCCAAGATGTCACCAATCCCCCGAGTCCCAGTGTAACCCACTAAGAGACCCCACCATATTCGCCCACCCCAACAGTAAATTTAAACTTACCTATCACCCTCTATAGCTTTAGATTGTTGAAGGGAAGAACAATAATAGCCCAGCTTCGCATGAGCTGTCACCCTCCCCATATGTGGGTACCACCAATACAGAAGTAACCTAATAACACATTAATAGCCTTCCTCCCCCTGTCAAGTTCCTCTAAGCGTGAGGTAAGATATCGAGGAGCCCCGCAGAGGGTTACTCATTAGTCCCGTCTTACTTTTCTAAGGAGCCCCCCATTTCCCTATATGAGACCCATCCATTCTATCTAGCTCCTGTGCCCTTAGCTTATATATAGCGGGCACCCCCACTTCCTTACCTTTTGTCACAAATCAGTCATAAGCCCCTTAACCTGCCCTACTCGTAATATTTGAGCCATCCTCTTCATGCTAATAAGCTATGGTAATCTGGTGTGTACCCTGAAAGAACAGGAGTAGCCATAAAATCAAACAAAAGAATCCAGCTAAGGGCTTCATTTCACAACCTCATGAAGCTTTCAGTCATTGTAGCCCCACTGAGGAAAGAAAAAGGAGAGACACCCCCACTCACAACAATAGCTCTCATTTCCCAGGTCCAAACTGGAATCAAGGTGGGCAACAAACAGTTCTGCCGCCACGCAGCATTTCCCAGCTATTAATCCGATTTGTCACTCTGTGCCTGCAATTTTACCAGTCCCTCTTTCCTTCAAGTCACGGACTTGAACAAGTCTGGTAGCTCCACTCTGAGGCTTTCCAGGGCATCTTCTGCTGTGAGATATCTTTTGTCACCTTTTGGCAATTTCACAATCAGTGTGGCTGGATCCTGTAGTCTAAATTTCAAGCCCACCATATACAGCTTCTTCTTTATATCCGTGTACTCTTTCTGTTTATCTCTCACTGAAGGCACTAAATCTTGAAAAAGCCAGAGAGAAGCCCCATTCCACTGCAAGTTCCTATTAGCTTTAGCTTTATTCAGAACATGGGTTTTCTCCTTATAATTCAGGAACCTCATAATAATAACTCGAGGACGAGCTCCAGGTGGGGGGGTCTCTCTCAGTGAACGGTGGGCCCTCTCAATATTGTAAGAATCGCCAAACGGCGTCGGACCAAATAGTTTCAGGAGAAGATCCTGTATGAAAGCTACGCAGTCTGAACCTTCCGATTTCTCAGGCAGGCCTGCCATAAACTGTTCCTCCGGCTACGTGATTCTTGGTCCTCCAAGCGGTCTTCTAATTTTTTAACCTGCCTTTTCAAGCCAATCAACTCCTGATCCATGGTTCCCATTTTTCTCTCCTGTGAAGCAACTCTGGCCTCTACATCCCCCACTCTTTGCTTTAATGCATGCAGAGCCGGTTTCAGTATAGTAAAATCAGCAACCAGCCCTTGTAGAAGTTGTTTTATTTCACTAATGTCCTCTGAAGTTGAATGCCCCCCTTGACCTTCTGCTCTCTGATCCTCAGGCTCATCTGGAGTCAGAGAGTGGGCTTAGAGTGCTTAACCGCCGGCGTTCTTGCTGCCAGAGGCTCAGGGCTTCCATCATCCATCTCGGCCATTCCACTTTCCGAACCCGCTGGTGTTCCGAAATTATATTCTCCTCCGATACTCAACTTGGGATCACCCACCACAACACAGCACCCTCCTAGCAATCAGAGCTCCTCAATAAATCAGAATTATGGGGTCGCAAGATGCTTAAACTATAAGTTTTATTCGCCGAGACTCAGGAGCCTTCTCAGAGACGTCTACTCCCTGCTAGCTCATCACATGATCCCCGTAACCAGGAGATTGTTGATTCAAACCTGCTCAAGCTAAATATACTCACTGTGTGACCATGAATATTTCTCTTGTCCTGTCAGTGCCCACACCACCCAGCGGCAGAATTGGGTAGAAGAACCCCACAGAAAATGAGATGCTGCATCTCAGCTACACTATTCTGCATAAATAACTTGAGCAGACAACTGGGCCAGCATACAGCTGTTACCAGTGAGACCAGCAGAGCATGAGCAATACCTGCAGGGGAGCAGTGGTGAGCAGGAAAGCCAAACAAATGACAGGGAGCAGGGCAGAGAAGCAGCAACCTGCCCCTAAAATCTCGAGGGTGAAGTATGACCAAGGCAGCTGATTACCAATGCAGCATAGGGTGAGACAGGAAAGGGTGGAAGGAGCAGCAACCAGAATGGGCAGGCAGGTGGGCACCAAGGGATAGCACAGCCAGCTGGCATGGGCAGGATGCAACAGACAGAAAGGGATGAACTGAATAAAAGAGACTTGCCGAAGGCAGCAGGGGCCAAAGCAGAGTCACCCTGCAACAGCATAAGATATTCAAGCAGCAGGGTCAGCAAAGCAAGCAGTAGGAGGGCCACAGCCTAAAGACTGAGGTATCCAGAAGTGGAGGATGGCCAGAAGAAGCACAAAAGGAGTGGCAAGAAGACATGAAGGTCAACAGGCAACAGGAAACAGAGCACACAGACAAATAACCAACCAGGTTGTACTACTGGAGTCACTATCAATTAAACCAAGAAGCCAAGAGCAGGTGAGCAAAGAATGACCAGCATACTGGGAGAACATGGTGGCTGCTTCACTTTATGATTGAGGAAGGCAATAGGCAGGGAAGCCAAAACAGCACCTCCGGACAGCAGATAAAAGCAGAATTCTCACAGTACATGGCCAATGACAGACAACAGCAGCATCATAAAGAAAGAATGAGGTAGATAGGAAGGAACAGATGATGCCATCGGGGAAAAAAAACACACCTTGCAGCACAGAGGCAGGGAACACTGAGGCAGTAAGCAGGGATGATAAAGAGGCAGGTAGGAAAGCGAGCCATGGGTTATATAAGCCCAGCAAAGAAATGATCATCTGAAGGATGCTTGGGGAATACATTCTCAAATAGCACCCATGAGGGGTATGGCATGACTCACTTGCTGGCCCACCAAACAAAAGGTACATAGCCTTATGATAAGAGTCCAGCTCTTAATGGCAAGAATGTCTGTAAATACTGAAGGTGGCAAACAATCCAGGCACAGTTATTTTTTTAAGGAGTCTTGGCTTTAAGAAAAAGTGATACAGTGCATAACTATATGAGATTTTTTGATTTTCTATAGTGTTGTAGTAAGAATACAAAAGGTAACCAAAAACCAGAGTGACATCCTTTCCATTAAAGAAAGCTTTTCTCAAGTGTTGGGATGTGATATGTCAGGCAAGCTGACTATGGCACAGAAGTGGGAATGACAAAATACAGTGTGCACAGGGAATTAGAAGCTGTACTGTATAACCTGGTGGCAGGAGTGGTAGAACAGGATTCACAGACAGAATAGGCACATTGATGGGCGGAAGAGCTGGCTGTAGTTGATCAGACCCAGAATGGGGTGGTATGACAGTCCATGGTGCTAGCAGGGTCCAATGCAGGTAGTGCAGACATTTGTTTCAAAGGCCCAGGGTTAGATGGTCCCAGAATAGGGTCAGTAGTTTGCATGGGAGGAATGCAGCATTCTAGAGAAGATACCTTGCTTTCTAGACTGGAAATGAAGGTTTGAAAGCCATAATGAAGACAACAATTCATCTGCAGGGTTTGGATTTGGTTGAGGTTGAGGAGCAGTTGTAACTGGATCATTGGCTTTTTGAGCAGACACTTACATGTCGAACAGCTGCTTGTGCTCGATGGAGGCAGAATATGAACTAAGATAACCAAGTAAAGCTAAATGCACTTTTTTTTTCACCTGCAGCTTGCAATGTCATTTCCCCCAAAAAATTCAGGACAAAATACTGGCCAGACACCCTGGTACTACAAGCACAGCTCTTCCTCAAGGGATGGGGTTTGGCTATCGGGGGCTACGTTTATTGCAGCAGGGTTCTGAAAGGGCACAGGAAGAAGTGGGAAAGCCAGGAATGTCTCACCTAAACCAAGCAAAAGCCAATCCAGGGTGGCTTGACGCTATGAGGCAAAGCATGAGCCGAGTAATGGCTGCTGTGTCTAAAGTAGATGACAGCCTCAGCACTGCTGCAGCCTGTTTTTAACATTAGGCGATGTCTGTCAGGGCCTGTACAAGAGAAGTCAAAAGTTTACTTTGACCATAATAGGCTTGGCTTGTCTTTGGCTGTCAATTGCTTATGGTGGTCCAGTTAAGCTGAGTCCTGCACTAGGCTCGAGTTTACTCTGGCTTGCCCACCTCTAAGCTTAGAGACAATGAATATGAACCCTGAATGTTTTTTAAAGTTGAAAGGCAAAAATCCAAAACACACTCAGTGGTAGTCTGAAGCTCCCTAATTCTAAAAGAAACACTGCAAATGTAAATTATGAATGAACTGCAAAAAGTTGCTAAACGCTGCCCCTACACAAATGACAAAATCCAGAGATATAAAATGCAGACAAAAAGTGATACCAAATATGAAGAAGCACTGTCCAATGCCAGCCATTCTTTCTTGCTTATACTTGCTGTGTAGTTGTCAGATACAGTTAGCAAAACAGTTAAAATGAACAAATCAATAACATGAGTTATTATAGTGAAATTGTCATGACTGGGAAATGAAGATGGGCATACATAATGTTTTTGCTTAGATCGTGACCCTAAATTTTATGATCAGGACAGGTGCCATTTCTATAACGCCACACGAAATGTAATTTTGTGGAATGATTGCAAAAACAGGTTTGGGAGAGGGATTTCAAAATGATAACTGCTATGTCCATGAGATGGGGTAAAAATGACTATGTTGAAAATGTGGGTTCAAAATGTAAAATAAATTGCAACATTATGAGTAAACATTGAAAAATGTGTTTGTTCTTAACTTTGTTGGGGTTTCTTTTCAGATTCTGACCCCAACTTTACACCCCTTTCTTTTTATGCCCCCACCTTATGAACATGGCTGGTGTGATTTATGAAATCCTGGGTAAAGCACATTTTGCAGTGCAAGCATTAAAACAAATGTTTGGAGTGGGATTTGAACAATGACACCTCTCATGTTCATGAGGTGGGGTACAAAAAGGGCTATGCTGAAAATGTGGGGTCAAAATTTACAAAAGAAAGCAAAGTTATACATGAATGTTGCAGAATTTCATTGTTTCTCCATAATGTTTTTGTTTTTGAGATTTTGATCCCAATGTCTCAACATAGTCACAGAAATATAGAAACACAGAATTTGTCGGCAGAAAAAGACCGAATGGCCAACCCAGTCTGCCCTGATGTTCCCTGCCTAATATATCTCTGCAGACACTATCTGGTCTCCAGCAACCCTCTTGCATCTTTTCTAATATACTCCCATGTATATTTGAAGTCGAGGCCCCCCCCCCACCCATTTTAGCATACATCACTTCTGCTGGCAGTCTGTTCCAACTGTCTAACGCCCTTTTTGTGAAGCAATATTTCCTCATATCTCTCTTGAACTCCCCCTCCAGCTTCAACCCATGCCCCCGGTCCTGGTGCTCTTTCTCATTTGAAAGAGTCTCACCGCTTCACTCTGTTCACCCCATGTGAGGTACTTGCAGGTCTCTATCATGTCATTTCTCTCTCTCTCTCTCTCTCTTCCATGGTGTACATGTTAAGATCCTTCAGTCCCCTTACGAAAATGGAATATATTGCAATATATTGAAAAATATGCATTAATGTATGTCAATACAATCAGAAATGTATTATCCCAATGTAATATATTATATATTTTGAAATTTATTTTTAAATATACTGACATAATATATTTCTAACCCATAGTATGCAAAAATATGTCGCTATATTGAGAAACACCTTGACTCAATGAAATATTATGCACAGCGTATTTCAGCATATAATGAAACCACATATTCTGCCTCATGCATTGCTTGAAAGCATGTCAATCTATTTAGTAATACATTGTCTGAAATATATTAGTATATTTCAAAATATATGCTGTATTCTTTGTATGTTATGTATATTGTTTTATATATGTTACATATATTTTATGTATGTTACATATATTTTATGTTACATATATTTTATACATTACATATATTTTTTATATATTTTACATGTATTTTTGTAAATGATTAGTTTTGTCCCATGTGTACAGTTGCATAACTAATTTGCATATTTCAGAAACCTAGTTTATCAGCCAAAATCATGATAATTTTTAGTTTTACAATACTTTTGAATTTACAACATTAGCTTACAGACTGGAAAGAAAGGTGCAAGTAATAAAGCAAGTACATGTAGGATCTCACCCTGACCTAAAAGTAAAACAAAATGGGGTGGTATAAATACCAATCTGAGCTTGTGAGGTACATCATATGTGTAAGTATAAATGTATAAGATGTTTTTCTGAATTAAAACTGCACTGTAAAATTATAATGCAATGTAAATATCTCCATGATTAATAACAAGATGAACTCCAGTTGTACGGATAGAGGTACGTGTAAATAATAATTTCTTTTGTTTTTGTCTGGGTAAGTTAATAGTTATATTAATATCTATTACACATGTATATTATATATATTTGTAAATATAGGAAACAAAGTATGAAATGTAAAATAAAATGCATTTATACATATATTGGCACTATACCAATAACATATATTTACTATCCTTATTTATTTATTTTATTTAAAAGTTTTACCAGGAAGGCATACTGAGCAGACTACCACTTGATTCCAGACGTGTCCGGGGATCAAGGGAGACAACACTGAGCATAATACATCAGAAAAATGCATGAGTACAAAACACAATGGCCCAGATATTCAAACTGTGCCCAAAAAGTGCACAATAGCAGGAGCAAGCGCAAGTCCATTGCACCCATGCACAAGAGGCGCAATATTCAAAAAGTGAGCTGGCCAAACTGCGCCTATAGCCAACGACTGAATATCGCACCACCTGCACCATAGCGCAACTAGGGAGGGGAAGCTGAGCAGATCAGATGCGCCATAGCGCAACAAGGGATGTGCAGCTGAGCAGTCCAGAGGCGCCATAGTGCAACCAGTGATGCCCCCCAGCAGCAGGGCAATGCAACTGCACAACCAGGGAGGTAGGGGCCCACCACCCATGCCACAGATGGGCACAGGAACACACAGCAGAACAGACATCATCCCCCCACACCCCATGCACTGCTTAACTGGGGGAGGGCTGGAATAACCACCGGCCCATGGAGACAAGCAACCAACCCACAGCTGTGCCATGGTGCCCCATCACACCCCCCAGCAAGCTGTGACTGGCACACAAGGAGGGCTGACCACCCCATGCCACACCATCCCCCCAATGCAGAGCACAGTCTGCACCGTGACCCCTAGGCACCCTGCCCAGGAGCAGCGTCCACCACTGCAGGAAACCCCATGCATGCCACCACCCCCACTGTGACACTGCAACCCTGTGCACCACAGAACCATGCAAGACAGCCCCACCACGAGCACCTATCAGCGGGTGGCAGCACACAGCGATGCAACAATGGCATACACAGTGCCACCACGCACATTCCCCCTGAGGTACTGCTGAGAGACCAACCATGCATCGGCACATGAGGTACCCCACATGGGACAGGGCTTGCCCCAGACACCACCACCAGTGGTACAGCACCCTGCACAGTCTCCCAATGACACACCCCGACCCAGCACTGGCCACAACAGCCAGCACAGACACCCACAGTGGTGCATGGAAGTATGCACCACACCGGATGCCACACAGTGCATGGACAGACACCCACCCATACCCAAGGGCACAACAACACAGGGATGCAGTAGCGGGGCAACCAAGCCCCCAGCGTGGGCCCATGTAAGCTGTGTACACACAACCCGCAGTCCTCCATGGCACTGGAGTACCAGCCACTCTGCGCAGGCACTGTGGACCTGTACGCCACCAGCATTTTCCCGGAGCACAAGTCACAGACAGTGGTGCACTTCCCCTGCAACACACACAAGCCACAGCATGGAGGTGGGACAACAACTGTGGAGGCCACAGTGTCACCCGAGGCAGACATGCACCACACCAGTGACAGGAGACAACCCATCAGTGTGATGGGTACAGTGGCTGCCTTGCATGGACTGCCATCACTGACATGCCAACAGACCATGCAGGTCACAGACATGCATGGGTGTCAGCTGCACAGGCCATGGACGGGCTGATAGGGGCACCATGGGCACAGAGCATGCACCATGGACCACTGCACACAGCCATCCAGTGCACAGGGAACAACACACACACCACAGACACTGACTGATAGCTACTCCCACACCACAGTCACCTCCACACGGACACACACACATACCCATGTCCGCACCACCCCTGACGCCATGCACACCACTGCAGCTGAGCACCTATAGCCCGCTGCAAATCAGAGACCACCACAGTATTCATATCAAAATAACTGTATTAAAACAACATATAAAAGTTAACTATTTACAACAATATATAAGGTGGGGGGAGGCCACAAACAAGGTGGGGGCAGGTAAGGGCAGGGTGGACAAATGGGACAGAGAAGGAGGGTGTGGAGGGTGGGTCCAGGGGGGTAGGGGATATCAGGGGCAGAGGGACTCCTAACGGGAGCACCGCTCCCCGCTCCAGCTCCGTCGCTGTCTGTGCCTCCGCAGGACCCCGGTCTCATCGATCCTGCGAAGGATGTTGAGTGACGCCGTCGCCACCTTCAGGATCTCCCGCAGTGCCTCCCTTATGTCTTGGAGCTGGCATGTACCTAGGACAAGGGGGCACAGTCAATAGGTGTGAATGCACAGCCCCAACAGCCCACCCACTGTGCATGGCATACGGCCGTGGGACATACCTCTGTGATGGTGTGTGACCACCCACAGTGACCACGTCCACATGACCTGCCCACCCAGGCACATACAGCCATGCAGAACACTGCACACACCCACCTGCCAAGTCATGCACAGCACCACTGTGGCCATTTAGTGACATGGCTATGTGGTGTAAAGGCAGTGGCACAGACATGTACCCGGTGCATGCATGGACCACCATCTACGCACTCCCAGACATGCATTGCCACTGGACAGTGTTGACTGTAACAAGTTGCGTGCATGGCAGTGGTGTCGATGGATGGTAGCCATGCCCCGCTGCCCACCCTGTTACACAGCATGCAATAGTAATCATGGAGTTATGGCACTCACCATCATTGGGCTGGTCCCTTGGTGGCTGTGGACCCTCGCCCCGCCTGGCCGCCCTCTCCTCTTCAGTGTGCCACAGCTCACAGGCCAGGCGCCATTCCTCCGGGCCTGTGGTGCAAACATGGAGAGGAACATCAGTACAATCCCGTAGCAAACCCCCTGCCCCCAGGTGTGTGCCTCCCACCCAGCCAGACCCACCACCCCACCCTGATAACACCACCAGAGCCAACCCCGGACGGTCCCGCCCCCATGTACTGGACACATACAACTGTGATACCCATATGGAAGATAAAAGTGTGTTGATGTAACACCTACCTGGCCGTGGCACCGTGCCCCTCCTGGCATGTCCCCGCAGGCGGGCTAGCAGCTCCGGCTCCCTCCGCCGCAGGTCCCCATACCTGTTGCAGCACTGCTCTGTGCTTCTCCCCCATCCAGTGGCCTCTTTGAGTGCAGTGGCCACCTCCTCCCACACCTGGCTCCTGGACCTGTCCAGGGGTGCCTCCCCGAACAGTGGCCCATGGTGTGGCTCCACTATGGCCACTAGGTTGGCCAGCTCTATCTGAGTCCACTGAGCAGCCCTCCTGCGCACCATGCTGTCTGCTTGGTCTGCAAATATGGCGCTCTGCAGCACGGCTCCCCATGTGCAGATGCTGCACGGTACAGCACTGCCATTCCCTATCGCGCTGTCACCGAACAGTGCGATAGTGGTGCACCCATGCCTGACGCATGGCGCCTAGGGGGCAAAGGTCGGGCACAGGGTCAAGGGTCTCTGGCGCACGGACATGCACAGCGCCATTGGAACCCAATGCTTGTAGTGCGATTGGCTGCCTGTGTGCTACTGCCAGTAGCGGCCTACCATGCTGTTGCCCCAGTGCGCCTATGATGGCCCAGTGCCACAGCGCCATGTAGGTGACCATCGCTATACCACCACTGGCACAATGGTGGCCATGCCCTTTTCCCGTGCACAGCACATCAGCAGCGTGGCAGACGCCTGTGTCAGCAACCCGGGCATGCGCAGTGAGGTGTGTACTACGCATGTCACAGAACTGCACCATTGGCTCAGCACGTTCAACACAACTGCGCAAAGTGCAACAGTGTGATATTCAGCCATCATATGCAAAACAGCTAATCAGCCATGCAATGGTGCAGCACTGCAATTTGCATCCACTTAAAGTTGCGCCTCCGCCTCATTTGCATGGGTTGCGCTATAAAAGTGCCACATTGGGCTGCAGTGGCCATAGTCAGTTACTGCAGTCTATTGGTGAGTTGCATGCTGTTTGGGAGTGTGGACTGTGGATTTAGGGACATGCATGGGACTGCACAGTCACAGGTAACAACTGCCATTCTTACAGGCTACATAATGACCGAGCAAGTTGTGGGAGAGGAGGAACACAGTGGTGGGAGGAGGAGAAGAGACCTAATTTTACCAAGGTCGAGACCGATGCCCTGTTTGACGCCTACCTGGATCAGGAGCCGCTTCTCAGCGGACGGCAGGGAACACCTCAAGCCCGTGCTGCTGCATGGGAGGAGGTGGCACTTGCTGTGAACCTGCATGGCAGCCACCAGCACTCTGTGCAGGAGTGCAAGAAAAAGATGGGCACGGACAGGAGGAGGATAAAGGAGAAGGTGGCTGCCATCAGGGCAGCATGAGCTGCAACAGGTGGGGGGACAGCTGGAGGTGGTACACCTGACCCCACAGGAGGAGAGGATTGCTGGAAGCATGCAGCGTAGTGCCATTGAGGCTGTTACAGGTGGTGGCTTCCGGACAGGTGGTGGTCCATCACTGCATGGTAAGTCATGGTCTGTCTATGGGGGGGCAGGGTAGGTCACATGCAGTAACGCAACTTTGTTTTCCCTTAAAGATCCTGAGCATCTGCATGGGCCAGCGGTGGTGGGCATGTCCATTGAGGACCATCAGCTGGAGATGGAGGAGGTCCCATCCACCTCCACAGGTATACGTGGCTCAGTGCAACAGTGGGGCCACCTGGCTGTCCACACTGATGTTGTTGTAACAGGTGCAGAGGAAGCCCTGCCTGTGTCCCAGCATGCCGACATCCACGGATGCCAGCATGCTGTGACTGGGGCCGGTGCCGAGTCCATCACCGATGATGATGTCGCTAACGGCATAGGCAGTGACACGTGTATGCCATGGGATGGCCACACAGCAGGACACATCACGGCCATGGCTGTGGGTGGTGCTGCCATGGAGGCATGCATGTCAGCACAGTCCCAGCCTGTGCCTGTCAGCACCAGTGGGGCAGCACTGGTGTTTGTTCAGGACAGTGGGACTGTTGCGGCGACTGCGGCGGCACCACTGAGCCATGGGGAGTGGCAGCCAGAGGGGCAGCATCAGCAGTCAGCCAATGGGCTTGGGGGTACAGGGTCCAGCGGCGGTGTCTGTGCACCACCTGTGGACATGCCCAGACCTGGTCCTGGTGCACAGCACCCACCCTCAAGGGGTGCTGAGCATCAGGGCTGCACACACCCTGAGGGACAGGATGCCGAGGAGGCAGATGACCTCTTGGACAAGCACACCCGCCTACTGCAAGCATCAGTCCAGCAGCAGATGCGGATTGCGACATCAGTGGATACACTGCGTGCGGCTCTGGAGCAGGCAGAGGAGCGTCGCAGCAGAGACACCGCTCTGATCCTGGCAGGGATGGACCGGTTGCAGGAGGATGTGACTGCTGCCATTGACAGGCATGCACAGGCATTCACTGCTATCATGGCCACAATGGGCACACAGTCATGTGCCCATGTGTCGCGGACACCACACAGTGCACTGTCCACTCCCCATTCCCGGCGTCGTGTGACACCCTCCTTGTAGACACCAGGTTCAACTGTGGGCATCCCGAGCACGCCTGGCGCAGGCATGTTCGGTGTGCTGCAGACCCCTGCGTGAGCATGGTTGCATTCACGCAGTGGAACCCCTAGGGGACCATCGGTGCCACCCCATGAGGCCAGTGGTCAGCCTGTCAGTGCTGGTGGGTCTCGGCGGGGCCACCCATGCATCCGTGGCGGCTGGGGCACTGTGTCGCATGACTGACCTGTCTCCCAACGCGGCTAATATCTGGAGCTGCCCTGTGTGCATTGTGTCTTTCAGTGGGCAGTGCACGGGTGGGTACCCGGCCCTGCACGCGGACACACAGTCCATCTGCACACCCTCCCGGCTGCTGCCGCAGTTGTGTGTGTATGATGATGCCTGTATTGCATTGTACACCAATATGCAATGGTGCTCAGCATCTGACACACGCACATGGACAGGCAGTGGGTGTGGTGGTCTGTGGACATGTGTGTGGCTAGGGGTGGCGTTCGGGGTTGGTGTGCCTCCTGCCCTTTGTGCAGGTTTGGTGCATTGTGTGTGTGTGCGTGTGTGTGTCCATCCGTGTGGCATGTTAGTCCTCACCCATCCCTGGTTGTGTGTGTGGTTCCATGCCCTGCCACTTCCCTTGATGGCATGCACCCCTGGTGTGTGTCCATGCGTGTTTGTGGGTTGTGCCTTGGCCACTGTTGGCTGCACATGGCCCCATGACTTATCTGGGTTGGCTGAAGTGCTCCTCCGTGATGGTGTCTCGGTGCAGCTGTGCCAGCTGGAGCAGTCGGGGGTCCCATCGGCCAAGGGGGGGTTGCCCATCACCATCGTCAGCGGCATCCTCATCGTCCCCATCACTGTCCCCCTCTTCGACCTGTATGGCTATCTCACATTCGTTGGCCATGTTGTGCAGGATGCAACAGGCCAGGAATAGCCCGCAGGCCTCTGAGGGGCTGTACTGTAGGGCACCACCGGAGGTGTCCAGGCAATGGAAACGTGCCTTCAGCATCCCGAACACCCGCTCGATGACATTACGTGTGGTGGTGTGTGCCTCTTTGTAGCGTTGCTGCAATGGGGTCACGGGGCGCCGGTAGGGTATGAGCAGCCAGGGATGGAGTGGGCATCCACTGTCACCTGTGTGTAGAGGGTGGAGGTTAGTTTGGTGATCAGCATCGCCCTGCCCCGGGCCATGTAGGCCACTACCCATGTCACCTCTGACCATGCCCCCCCCGGCCCTATGATTGTCCATGTGGTCTGCATACTCAACCACTAGGTGTCCAGTGGGGATATTCTCACTCTTGAATCTGTGGCACAGTGCCGACTGGTGCCAGATGAAGACATTGTGTGCTTCCCCAAGGTGCGTGGCACAAACATTGATTATCGCCCTGGCATCGCACACCTGGCAGTTGATGCTGGCGCAGCCCGCTGCGTTGATGTATCGGCCCCGGCGGTACCAGGTGGTGTGCGTATGGCCACGGTGCAGTCTATTGCCCCTAGCACACCAGGCATACGTGCTATCCTGTGGAACTCCTGTATGTTGCTGTGCGCTCCCGATGTGCTGGGGAAATGGATGTACTCCGCAGCATGTGGCAGCAGTGCGCTGAGGAATTGGGTGAGGTGGCGTGACCTGGCCGACTGGGTTATGCCTGTGGTGTCCCCAGTTGGTCTCTGGAAGGTACCCATGGCGAGCAAGCACATGCAAGCTGTCACTTTTGTCTCCACTGACAGGGCATGGCTCCGTTGTCTGGGTGCCTGCATCACATCACTGCACAGCTCACAGAGCTGCCTCAGAATTGCCCGATTCAGGCGGTACCAGCCCACAATCTCGGTATCACTGTACAGCTCGAAGCTGGTGTGGGCTCGGTACTGCCTGTTGGGGGCATACCGCCAATGGGCCCTTCCACGGCCACGCCCCCCTGCTGCCCACCTTCTCATCCCCCTCATAATGGCCTCCATCTGGAAGGTGGCACTGGCCATGTCCCTGGCTTGTGTTCACCCCCCCGGCAGCTGTTACTGTATTCCCCCACTGTCCTCACTGCTACTTCCCCTGCACCGGGAACACCTGCCTGTGGCGGCCTCTGTGCTGTGTGGCACTTCCCCCTTCTGCACTGGCTGTGACTCCCCACACCTTCCCTGTGCCTCTGTGTTCAGTGCCCCTTTCCCTGGCCTGCCCTGTGTGTCCCTCCTGCCCTGTTTGTGTGGCTAGAGTTCAGCCTCATGTGCCTTCCCTGTAGTGTTCTTGTGCCTCTCCCTTGTTCCTTTTTATTTTGGCTCATTTCTGCTATGGGCCACTTCCACTTGCTCCCCTATTACGCATAAGCGCAGGTTGTTGAAGTCTCGCACTGCACCATTTATGCATGGTTCCTCCTCCTTCAGTTGCACATGCCTTCATTATCATTGCGCTGTTGCTCAGCGTGATTTGGGGGGTGCAACTGCCTCCTGCTGAATATCGCTGAATGGCGCAATTTTGGACTTGCGCAGGCGCAACCCTATTGCGCATGGCTCAACTCTTTTGAATATCTGGGCCAATATGTACAGAAATAGGGGTTGGGGAGCAGGGGAGTCAACGCAGAGTATAAATACATCAGTAATGCATGAGTACAAGGCACATTATGTACAGAAAGTACAGCCAGAGAATTAGATACAGTCAGTCTGTTACATTGTGAAAAGAAATACTGGTAGAATACAGTCAGGTAAGAGAGCAGGGGGTCAACACAGAATATAACAACACAACATGTACACAGCCTCTAAAATGACTAGGTACAGCACATATACATCAGGAATGTGGTTACAACAGTGGCCTTCAAAAGAGTATAATTGGGATATAGCCAGGAGGAGCGAGATAGTCAGTTAACTGCTGGACCATAGCTGCACACTGACAGTGGGGTCAGCCGTTGTTGACTAGTCACTTTTTTGAGTTAACAGTCATCTAAGTGCATGCACAGGAGGTGCAGAAGTGGGCTTTGAGGAGAGAGTTTAGTTAGTGGGCACAGCTGGTTCGCTAAATGGCCAGTGGTAAGGAATTCCACAGTTTAGGCATGCAATAGGAGAAGGTTGCCTGTCCTGCAGTGGTGGCAATACATGGGACACTCAGGGAGCGGGTGTCAGAATTTTGGAGGGAGTGCGAAGGTGTGGGAGGTGAGAACAGGACACCAGAGAGGTACAGGGGCAGGGACTGTGTCCAGTACTTGGCTGTGAGCCTGGTGCAGTGAGACAACCTCCTGTCCTGCAATGAGGGAAGGTGTAAATTCTGGTAGAGATTGCAGTGGTGTGTGCTGGGTGGACAGTCAAGGACGAAATGACAGAAGGAGTGGAAAGGGGTGTCCAGTCTGGTTAGGGTAGTCTTGGGAGTGGCACAATGGACTACATCCCCACAGTCAAAGATAGGGAGGATTATTTTCCGTACAATCTCCCGCTGGCCCAGTAGCAGGATGCACCCACGATTATGATACAGTGCCCCAAGATTGGGGTGCAGCTTCTTATGGAGTGCTTCAACATGTACAGAAAAACTGAGGTATTGGTCGAACCAAACCACAAGGTATCTAAAGGAGGAGCAAGCCTCCAGCTTTGTCCCATCCAGGATGTGGAAGATGGGTAGGGATGGGAGCCGAGATAGTCTCTGCCTTGTGCCAAAGGTCATGGAGACTGTTTTCTTGGTGTTCGGGAATAGTTGATTTGACTGAAACCAGAGCTGGACATCATTGAAACCTAGCTGTACACTGGATTCTACATCAGAGAGAGAAGGGCCTGAAGTATACAGGACTGTGTCGTCTGCATACATGTGAATGGATGTATGTGGGCAGACCGTGGGTAGATCATTGAGGAAAATGGAGAACAGTAGTGGTCCTAGGACTGAGCCTTGGGGGACCCCAGATGAGATGGGGAGAGGGGAGGAGATGAAGTTACCAATCCTGACGGATTGGGTCCTGGCCACCAGATAGGAGTGGAACCAATCAGTTACAATGCTGGAAAGCCCAGCTAGGAAAATCTTGGTGAGGAAGAGAGGGTGTGAGACAGTGTCAAAAGCCTTTGCAAGGTTGACAAATATGGCTGAGGTAATGTGGGCTTGATCCATACCAGTGAGGATGGCATCGGTGAGCCTTAGGAGGGAGGTGGTAGTGGACTGGGACTTCCTAAAACTAGACTGGAATGGGGTGAAGAAAGATGTAGATTGAAGCAAAAAGCAGAGCTGGGAGAGGATTAGGTGTTCCTGCAGTTTAGCTAGAATGGGGAGAAGAGAAATAGGGCAGTAGTTACCTGGGAGGAAGGGGTCTCCACCCTTCAGGAGAGGTATGATTGTGGCATGCTTCCATTCAGCTGGGATAGAAGCTAGACAGAAGGACAGATTGAAAAGAGAGGCCAGTGGGGAGGCAATGGCTGGGGCAGACAGGATGAGCATTTTAGTGTCCAACCCAGAGGGGCATTTGCCTTTGGATGGGTTTAACTTGAGTAGGGTGTTGTACACATTGGCAGGGGTAACAGGTTGGAAAGCGAAAGCTTTTTAGGTGGTTTGGGCAGATCGTGGTATGGTGGGATGGGCTGGTGTGGAGTGGGGGAGAGAGGACTGCAATGGTGCAGTACATTTTGTGAAGAAGGAGTTGAACTTCAATATATTTAGAATGTTATCAATATATTTTGCAATATACAGAATATGCTAAAGTGGCCATAATGTATATATTTACAATACATTGCAATATGTTTGCAAATTTTAAAATATATTGAAATATATTGATTTTCCAATACATTACAATATATTATAAAACAAGTAGATTGGAATATATTTCACTATATGTAAATATATTGTTAATAATATATTTTAAAATACATTTCATTTTCGTAAGGGTCTGTCCTCCAAGGAATTCTTGTGCAAATCCTGCACCATTTTAGTTGCCATTCTCTGGCCCGCTTCCACCCTATGTCTTTTCTGAGATACAGCCTCTAAAACTGGACACTGTACTCCAGGAAGGGTCTCACTAGTGAGCGATACTGTTGCAACATTACCTCCTTCCTTCTGCTGGAGATACCCCTCCTCATGCACCCCAGCATCCCACTAGCCCTACCAACTGCTTATAACACTGCCCTGTCACCTTGAGATCCTTAGGTATAACTACTTGAAGGTCTCTTTCCGGTCTAGTAACTATCAATATCTCCCCGCACTTTTTGGCATTGAACCCCAGCTGACATGCTTTTGCTCACTCCTGGAGTTTTCCAAGATGCCCACACATTCTTTCCACCCCCTCCTGAGTGTCTGTCCTATTGCAGATTTTGATGTCATTAGCAAAAAGGTATACCTTCCCTTCTGGTTCTCCTGCAACATCCCAATGAAGACATTGAAAAGGACGGTCCCAGTAACAAGCTCTGAGGTACCCTGCTGGTCACTGTCCCATCATTAGAGTAAGTGCCATTAACCACCACCTGTCTCATATCTGTTAACCAGTTTCTAACCCAGTCTATTTATGACCCCAACTTATGAGCAAAATAGGTGGAATTTTTAAAATCCTATCCAAAAGGTGATTTTGTGGAACTGCTGTGAAAACATATTTTGGAGGGGATTAAAACATTTCAGCTGCCTTGTTCATTAGGGTGGATCATTTGGGGGGCTTTATGAAGGAGGCGGGGAGGGCAGCACCGGTGTCTTGACTGGCTGCTGATTTTTCAAGCAGACTCGATAGACCATTAGGCCTACTCTGCTGGCATCTTAGTATGTTAGTATTAGGCAAGGTAAAAAAAAAGGCCATGTTGAAAATTTGGGGCAAAAATGTTAAGTTATGAATAAAGGATCAAAAACATTAAAAAGCCATTAACTGAACCTACCTTGTCTTCAGTCAGGCTCGGTAGTAGTAGAACATTCGCCGGTCATGAGAGGACTGCTGCAGTGGACTGTAGAAAGATAAGCATGAACTGGGGGTGTAGAAATACAGAAACATAGAATTTGATGGCAGATAAAGACTGCTTGGAAACATAGAAACATAGAATTTGACGGCAGATAAGGACCATTTGGCCCACCCAGTCTGCCCATTTCCCTACCTGATGGATAAGCTGCAGATCCTAGTTAACCAGCAGCCTACTTCTTCCTACCCCAACCCCCTAGAATTGCCTTTATGACTGTCCCATGCATGCTTGAATTCCACCACTGTTTTTGACTCCACAACCTCCCTGGAAGGCTGTTCCATACATCCACAACCCTCTCTGTGAAAAATACTTCCTTAAATTACCTCTGAGCCGCCCCTTCTATCTTCAAATTGTGCCCCTTGTTCTTGCACACGCTTTTTGAAAGATGCTATCCTCTTGGACTTTGTTGATTCCCTTGAGGTACTTGAAAGTTTCTATCATGTCCCCTCTCCCTTCTTTCTCGAGGCTATACATATTAAGCTCCTTAAGACTCTCTTCATATAGTCTTCCGGTGCAGACCCTGCACCATTTTAGTTGTTCTCCTCTGACAGCTTCCATCCTGTCTATGTCTTGGCGGAGATTGGGTCTCCAGAACTGCACGCAGTACTCCAGATGTGGTCTCACCAGCTGTCTGTACAGAGGATAATAACTTCTTGTTTTCTACTGGTGATGCCTCCCTATGCATCCCAGTAACCCCAGCCCTCCTTGCTGCCCTCTCACATTGCTTGCCCACCCTTAGGTCATCTGATATGACTACCCCAGGTCCCTTTCCATTTTGTTGTTGTTAGTATCTCACCCCCCATTGTGTACTCTTCCCCTGGGTTTTTGTTTCCCAGGTGCATTACCTTGCACTTCTTAGCATTGAATCTAAGCTGCCATACATTTGACCATTCCTCTAACCTTGCCAAGTCCCTTCTCATCCTTTCCACCCCACCTTGTGCATCAACTCTGTTGCAGATCTTTGTGTCATCTGCAAAGAGACATACTTTTCCTTCCAGTCCCTATGCAATGTCGCTTATAAAGACATTGAAGAGGACCGGTCCTAATACTGAACCCTGTGGTACCCCACTGCTAGCCCCCCTTTTTTCAGAGTGGACTCCATTTACTATTACTCTCTGTGTCCTATTCTCCAGCCAATTCTTTACCCAGGCTGTCATCTTGGGACCCACTCCCAGGCTGGCTAACTTGCATATTAATCTTTTGTGTGGGACTGTGTCAAATGCCTTTCTAAAGTCTAGGCAGGCCATGTCCACAGCCCCTCCTGATCAACTACTTTGGTCACCCAGTCAAAGAAATCTATTAGATTTGTCTGGCATGACCTTCCGCTGTGAATCCATGCTGCCTTGGGTCCTGTGCCCTCTGGCCTCTAGATACTTAACAATTCTTTCCTTCAGAAGTGATTCCATCATTTTCCCTACCACTGAGGTTAAACTAACAGGTCTGTAGTTTCCTGCTTCTGCCTTGCTCCCACTTTTGTGAAGGGGAATCACATCTGCCCTCCTCCAGTCCTCAGGTACCACCCCATCCTCCCATGATTTGTTAAAGAGGGTAGTCAGTGGTGTCACTAGTTCTATCCTTAGTTCTTTTAGAATTCTGGGATGAATCCCATCCGGCCCCATTGCTTTGTCCACCTTCAGTTTTAAGAGCTCTTTCAGAACTCTTTCTTCTGTAAATGGGCTGGTATCAACTTCTGTATCCAGAGTGTTTCTACTGTTTGTTTTAGGTACCTCCCCCTCTTCCTTTGTAAATACTGAGCAAAAATATTTGTTTAGTATCTCTGCCTTTTCACAGTCACCCTCTGCCCACCCTCCCTCCCTTTATTAAGCCTCACTATCCCTCCCTTGGTCTCCCTTTGCTCTCTGATGTACCTATAAGGTTTTATCCCCTTCTTAACTGAGTTGGCTATCTTTTCCTCGGTTTGGGCCTTTGCTGTTCTGACTGCCTTTCCAGCTTCCTTTTGCTTAACTGATACAGTTCTCTGTCCTGTTCCTTCTGTGATTCCTTGTACTTCCTGAATGCTTTCTTTTTCTCTTGAACCTTCACTGCCACTTCCTTTGAGAACCATAGTGGTTTCTTACCTCGTTTCGTTTTGTTTATTTGCTTTACACAAAGGCTTGTTACCTCTGTGATGGCAGTTTTTATTATTCCCCATTGTTCTTCCACCCCTCCTTCCTGCCCATTTGCTAGTGCATTCCTTAGGCACTCACTCATTTTGGCAAAGTCAGCCCTCCTAAAATCCAGTACCTTTGTCTTTGTATGGCTTGACTCTATTGCTGTGTTTATTGTGAACCATACTGTTTGATGGTCGCTAGTTCCCAGATGGCTACCCACTTCTACATCTGTGATCCTCTCTTCAGCTCCATTTGAGAGAACCAGGTCTAAGATTGCTCCCTCTCGAGTGGGCTCCAATACTAGTTGTCTAAGGCATGCCCTCTGCAGGGCATCTAGAATAACCCCACTCTTAGAAGTGGCTGCTGTAACTGCACTCCAGTTAACATCTGGCATATTCAGATCACCCATCAGCAATATCTCCCCTTTATCTGCCATTCTAAGTATACTTTCTATCATTTCCTCCCCCTGAGAGGGGGGGTCTGTATACAACCCCTGTGCGGATTGTGGTGCCATTGCCTGCCTCCAAATTGACCCACAGTGCTTCTTCTCCTCCCTGTTTACCCTTTTGTTCTGTTGCTTTGATTTCTTCTCTTATGTAGAGAGCTACTCCTCCTCCTCTTTTACCCTCCCTGTCCCTCCTGTAGATAGTGTATCCTGGTATGTTTACGTCCCAGTCATGGTTCTGTGTGTACCATGTTTCTGTGACTGCCACAATATCCAGATCTTCCTCCTCCATCAAGGCCACTAATTCAGGAAGCTTGTTACCCAGACTACGGGCATTGGTACTCATTGCTCTCCATTTTTTGATGGCTTTACCTTCTGTAGCGGCAACCCCCACTGACCTTTCTACCTTGGTCTTTTTCTCATTTAGTACCCTGTTTTGTAGGGGGAGGCTGGGATTTTCCTTCTGCTTATCAGTGCCTCCCCCCTTGACTAGTTTAAAGGCTTGCCAATGAAGCATTTAAACCAATTGCCCAAAAGACTTGTTCCCTTCCTGGGCAGATGCAGACCATCCTGCCAGTATAGGCTGGTGTCCCTCCAGGTGGAACCCCAGTCCCCAATGAAGCCAAACCCCTGTGCGCCACACCATTTTTTCAACCATTTGTTAAACTGCATGGTGCAAAGTACCCTCGCCTCACTCATGCCACTGACAGGCAGCACCTCTGAGAAGGATACTGTGTGTGTTACTTGTCTTAAGCCCTCCCCAACTCTACAAAGTCCTTTGCACTGCTCTAATCTCATGATGAGCCAAGTCATTTGTCCCTAGGTGGACAATGATGTCCAGCTCAGACTCCTGTGCAACTGTTCTCGTGATCCTAAGGATGCGCTTCCTGTCCCTCCAAGCCATGGCACCAGGCAGGCACCTTACTTCAGTTTTCCCTGCTCCCCCCAGTTCTATCCCCCTAATAATTGAGTCACCCACCAGGAGCTGCTTTCTTTCCCTGTGGTGCCCTCTGCCTCCTTCCTGAGGGCCTCCCTTGTGACAGTTGTCTGCACCCTCCTTAGTCTCCTCTGCGGGTGTATCCATAGGGGAACTATGCTCCCCCAGAATGGGGGAACACCCAGTCTGCCCATTTTCCCCTACCTACAGTATCCCGACAGACCCTAATTGATCTGTCTCTTTCTCCCTCCCTCCCCACTTCCTTTCTGCTAAGATACCCTGATGTCTGTCCTATGCATTTTTCTACCCTGCCCAGTGTCTTTGCCCCCACCACCTCCACAGGAAGGCTGTTCCAGGGATCCACCACTCCTTCTGTGAAGAAGTATTTTCTTATATCTCTCCTTCATAGCATGTCCCCTTGTTCTTGAGCTCATTTCTGTTCTGAAAAATACTGCCCTCGAGTACCTAATTTTCCACTGTAAGATATTTAATGGTCTTTATCATATCCCCCCTCTCCCTCCTCTCTTCCAGGGTGTACATACAGTACTGAGGTCCTTCAGTCTCTCTTTGTAGGGCTTTTGATGCAGATCCTGCACCATTTTATTTGCCCTTCTCTCAACTGCCTTCACTCTGTCTATGTCCTACTGTAAATGTGGTCTCCAGAACTGGATACAGTACTTGAGGTGGGGTCTTACCTCTGATCTATACAGGGGCAACACTACCTCCCTCTTTCTGTTGGTGATGCCCCTCCCTATGCACCCCAGCATCCCACTAGCCCTCCCAACTGATTTGCACACTGCCTGGCTACCATTAAGTCATCCAGTATGATCATCCCTAGGTCTCTTTCCCACTTGGTGGTCATCAGTAACATACCACCCATTTTGTACTCCATCCCCAGGTTTCTGTGCCCTAAGTGCATTATTTTGCACTTTTTCACATTGAAATCCAGCTTCCATACCCTTGACCACTCCTTGAGTTTTCTCTGGTCTCCGATCATCATTTTCACCCCCAAAGTGTCCTCCCTGTTGTAGATCCTGGTGTCATCTGCAATGAGGCAGACCTTCCCTTCCAGCTCCTCAGCAATGTCACTTATAAAGACATTAAAGAGGTCCAGGGACAGCATTGATCACTGAGGCACCTCACTGGTCACCCTCCCTTCCTCTGAGTGAACTCCACTCACTACCAGACTCTGTCACCCATCTCCTAACCAATTTCTTACCCAGTTTACCACCTTTGGGCCCACTCCTAAGCTACTCAGGTTGCTTTCTAGTCTCCTATGTGGAATGGTGTCGGAAGATGTACTGAAATTTAGGTAGGCCACATCAACTGTTCCACCTGGATTTTATTCCTTCATCACCCAGTCAAAGAAACCTATCAGGTTTGTTTGACATGACCCCCCCCCCCGTGAATTCATGTTGCTTTAGGTTTTATAACCCACTTTATTCAAATATTACATAATCCTTTCCATCAGCAGTGATTCCTTTAACTTACCCACCACCAATGTCAGGCTGACTGGCCTATAGTTCCCAGACTCCTCCCTGCTACCACTTTTGTGAAGTGGGACTACTGCTCTCCTCCAGTCCTTTGGAACCACTTCAGTTTCCTATGAGCTGTAAAAAAGGATTGTCAGAGGTGCAGCCAGTACCTCCTTCAGCTCCCTCAACACCCTTGGATGCACCCTGTCTGGCCCCATTGCTTTGCCCACTTTTAGTTCTGCGAGTCCCTTCAGGACTCTCTCTGACAAAAAGGACTAGTGTCCACCTGCCTCCCTTTAAAGCTCCTATTACTTTTTTGCAGTCCCTCCCCTTCCTCTTCTTCTGTGAACATTGAGCAGAGGTATTTGTTCAAGATGTCTACCTTTTCCTGGTCTCCCTCTGTGCAGTCCCCCCTTCCCTTTTTATTTATTTATTTATTTATTAAATTTTGTTGACCCAGTAAGCCTACTGGGCCTAGAAGTCCCTTTTTCAGGGGCAACTGGGGGGAGGGGGATACAGATGGTGAGCACCTGAAATTGAGCCAGATTAAGCTGTTGGTGGTATTTTTAGTGAATGGGAGAAATTTGGCCAGGACGCCGGGGAAATTCCCCTACTCTTTTTCAATAAGTGCCATGGGATCTTTAACATCCACCTGAACTACCACCAATCCAGGCAGATGGAACCTCAGTTTAACGTCTCATCCGAAAGACAGACAGCCTTAAAATCCCTCCCTTGGTCTTCCTCTTTTTGCTCACATAGTTATAAAATGCCTCATCCTCTTTTGTTACTGTCTGGGCTATTATCTCTTTAGTTTTTGCCTTCACACTCCTTACTGCTTCCCTGCTTCCCTCTGTTTCCCCTGATTCTCTGCCCTCTGTGTCTCTTTATACCTTCTGAATGCAACCCTTTTAGCCTTTACCTTTTCTGCCACCTCTTCGAGAATCATAGTGGTCTCTTTTTCCTTTTGCTCACTTGCTTGATGCAGAGGATTGTTGCCTTCACTGTAACATAGAAACATAGAAATATGATGGCAGAAAAGGACCTCTCGGCCCAACCAGTCTGCCCCTTTGTCCCGCATAGTCCCTTCCTTCTGTATCTCCCCCTTGTGTTCCCCCTCCCCCCTCAGAATGCCCTTATGCTTGTCCCAAGCCCTTTTAAATTCTCTGATTTTTCTGGTTCCCATGACAGTTGCAGGTAGGCCACTCTACTTGTCCACCACCCTCTCTGTGAAGTAGTGCTTACTTATTTTTCCCCTAACCCTTCCCCCCTCCCATCTCATTACTTCCCACGGTTGTCTGGTATCCCCTTTTTTTAAAAATGCTACCCTCTGGTGCCCTGTTTTTCCCCTTAAGGTATTTAATTTCCATCATGTCCCCTCTCTTCCCTCCTCTCCTCCAGGGTATACATATTCAGCTATCTGAGCCTCTCCTCTTAGGTCATATACTGCATCCCTTGCACCATCTTCATAGCCCTCCTCTGCACTGCCTCCACCCTGTCCCTGTCCTTTCTCAGGTAAGGTCTCCAAAACTGAACACAGTATTCAAGGTGGAGTCTCACCAAGGTTTTGTATAGTGATATCATTACCTCCCTCTTCCTACTGATTATGCCCCTCCCTATGCACCTCAGCACTCGGCTGGCCTTCCCACTGCTTTATCACATTAACTGGCCACCTTTAGATCCTCAGACATAATGACTCCCAGGTCTCTTTCCTTCTTCGTGGTTTCAAGCACCACCTCTCCCATTGTATAGTCTACGCTTGGGTTGTTGCACCCCAGGTGCATGACCCTGCATTTTTTAGCATTGAATCCTAATTGCCATGTCCTCGACCATTCCTCCAGCCTGTCTAAATCCCTCTGCATCCTACCCACTCCTCCCTCGGTGTTCATCAACATACAAATCTTCATATCATCAGCAAATAGACATATTTTCCCTTCAATTCCTTCTGCAATGTCCCCTATAAATATGCTGAAGAGTAACGACCCTAGAATTGACCCCTGCAGCACTCCACTGGTCACCTTCCCTTCATCTAAATGGATCCCATTTACCACCACCGTCTCTTCCCTATCCCCTAGCCAGTTTCTCACTCAGTTAACTATCTTCATGCCCACTCCCAGACTTCCCAGTTTGCTTACAAGCCTCCTGTGGGGAACTGTAATGAATACTTTGCTGAAGTCGAGGTACACAACATCTACTGCCCCCCACCAGTCGAGCTCTCTTGTCACTCCAGTTGAAAAAGTCCAACAAGTTTGTTTGACATTACCTGCCTGCTGTGAAGCCATGCTGCCTTGGGTCTTGCAGGTCAAAGGCCTCTAATTACCCCACGATCCTCTCCTTCAACACTGCCTCCATAACCTTCCCCACCACAGAGGTCAGGCTGACTGGCCTGTAGTTTCCTGCTTGTTCTCTACTTCCGCTTTTGTGGAGTGGGGTAACATTTTCCTTCCTCTAGTCATTGGGAACCACCCGTTTCCAGCGACTGGTTGAATGACTGCTCTAGTGGTGCTACTAAATGTTTTCTGAGTTCCCTTAATACCCTGGGATGCACACCGTTGGGTCCCATCACCTTGTCCACCCTCAGCTTACCTAGTTTCTCCATTACTCTTTCCACTGTAAAAGGTGTGGTGTCCACTTCCTCACCCTTATTATCCCTATCTGTCATCCGTGGACCCTCCCCGTCTCTTTTCTCTGTAAACACCAAACAGAAGCATGAGTTTCATACATCAGCTTTTCCTGCTCTCCCTCGATGCTTTCTCCCTCTGTCCCTTTCAGTCTACTAATTCCCCCCCTCACCTTTCTCCTATCACTGATATACCTATAAAAAGTCTTGTCCCTGTTTCTAACTTCTCTAGCTATTCTCACCTCTGTTTGCACCTCGGTCCTCCTGATTGTCCTCCCTGCTTCCCTCTGCCTAACCTGATACTTCTCCCTGTTCTCCTCCCTCTGTGACTTCTTATATTTCATGAAGGCTGACTTTTTTGCCTTTACTCTCTCCCTGACTTCCTTAGTAAACCGAAACGGTCTCCTTTTCCTCTTGTTCTTACTAACTTGTCTGACACAGAGGTCTGTTACATGTGTAATGGCCATCTTAATTTAAGCCCAAATTTCCTCCAGTTTTTTTTACCCCTTCAAGGGCCTCTTCCAGGCCTTTTTCCATCTCACCAAAATTGGCTCTCATGAAGCTAAGGACCTTCATCCTGGTACGGCTTGGCTATTTTTTATTTTTTTTATTTTAATGATATCTTGGAGAACACCTACGAGCAGATGCTCATTTGTAGATTCCACATCAGTTACAAGAAAAAATTGAACAGGTATATAGCATTACATTACAAGGCATTACATTACAAGCAAGTACAAAATTGCACTGGTACAAAACAATACATTACAAGCTAGGTAGACAATAAATTGGTGTGAATTAAAAGACTGGGATAGCATTTAGCTTCAGGTATAATATTTAGACACTGCTATGGCATTTGTGAGATGGTGCCTACATCAGAGAGTTAAGCATACTTGTGGGGGGAGAAACAGAGTGGAGAACAGGCACAGTTGTGGCATAGTGAAGTGTATGCCTGCGTAAGGGGTTAAGAACAGACTTAAGGAAGGATGGAGACAATGGGGCTAGGACAGCAGCAGACGAGGAGGGGGGCATGAGGGCGGGTACAGAGAGGGGAAATGGGTGTCCAGAGGGGAGGGGAGGGGGTAGATGGGGTGGGGTGGGACAATGAAGTGCTGTGAATGTAGGTGCCTGTAGGATTAGGTAGAACACCAAGTGCTACTGCTTTACAGTGCTCCAAATGTAGGAAAGTTGTTTTGGTCATCATAAATGGCCAATGCAGTCACAGCTGATATCTGTGGCAAGGTGCTGTCTGAGCTTACGCTTGAAAGCACCAATGGTTGTGGTATCAGAGATGGCTGAAGGAAGGGCGTTGGTCCAGTGTGGTATACAGTAGTAGAATGCACGTTGACCCTGTGCAGTGCGGCATCTAGGTTCACTTAAAATTTGGCTGTGGGTGCTTCTGGTGAGCCTGGCAGTTACATGGCACATGAGCAGAATCTGAACTCCTGGTGGTATCAGATTTAGTGTGATTTCTTTGGCCAGTAGACAGGTGTGGTACTTAACTCTGCTCTTCAGCTGGAGATACCCTGCCTGTGAATAGGGCTCACAGGTGTGTGTAAGCCTTGCAGCACCTGTGAGGAGTCGGCAGGCCTTATTAAGGGCCAGGGAGATGTGATGGAGCACTGAATCCGGTGCAGAACCATAAACCGCCAGGCCATAGTCAATGAGTGTAACAGTTGAGCTGGTGATGGCCATGTTAAGTGCTTCATATGTAAGGCTGTGCTTGTGGCGGTGGAGTATCCCGATTCTGGAACTGATGGTCTTGGCTGTGTTGTCTATATGCTGTGCATAGGACAGGGTGGAGTCAAGGGTGATACCCAGGTACTTAAAGTGCTGCGCGAGGTCCAGCACGTCACCACTGTTGTTCAGGATGGATAGTGGGAAGGTCCTGTGTTAGCTGCGGGTGCTGGAGTAGATCATAGTCTTAGTTTTCTTGTAGTTAAGGATTAGTCTATGCTCCTTAATCCATGTTTCGGCAGCAGTAAATCCTAGTTGGAGGTCGTTTTGGAGGTTGTTATACTTCCATGCTTATGCTAAACCTCACCAAGCAGTGGTCAATAGAGTCCTGGTGATTTCCCACAGTGACTTCCTCTAACCTCTGTATGCTCCTATACCCCTTTCAGCTTTGTCCACTGTTCATCCACCCTCCCAGATCATCCTCCCACCAAGTCATCCCTGAAGCACTCACCCACTTATATAAAATCTGCCCTCCTGAACTGCAGGACCCTCACTGTTGTGTGGTTTGATTCTGCAACCATCCCTATATTAAACAATACTGTACGGTGATCACTGGTTCCCAGGTGGCCTCCCACCTTGACAGCTGCAACACTGTCCCTGTTAGCGAGTACCAAGTCCAGTTTTGCCCCATCATGACTGGGTGCATGGATCAGTTGCCTGAGGAATGCCCACTTCAGGGAATCCTGGATGTCTCTGCTTCTAGCTGAAGCCACTGCTGGGAGGCTCCAATCTACATCCTGCAGTTTGAAGTCCCCCAGCAGCAGCACCTCCCCTTTTCTGCCATTTTGCTAATGGTTTCCACCAGTGCCTTACTGAACTCCCCCCACCCATGCAGGAGGTCTGTGGCTCACACCAGTGTAAATAGTGGCTCTGTTCCCCGACTCCAGGGTGACCCACAGTATCTCTGCCCCACCCATATTTCCTGTATGTCCATCACTTTTATGCTTTCCCTCAAATAAAGCACCACTCCCCTTCCTTTCCTTCCCACCCTGTCTTTCCTGAACAGAGTATAGCCTGGTATGGCCATGTCCCAGTTATGGTTTTCAGTGCACCATGACTTGTCAATGACCACAATATCCAGGTTGGTCAAACCCCACCTCTCTGTACCATTCTTTCAGAAATGAATTGAAGCTTCTTGTGCGAAGAACCCTCTCCTCACTCCTGTTATAGACAGGCAGCACCTCAGCAAAAACCAGTGAGAGTGCTACCTGTCTACAATCTCTCCCTGGCTCTCTAAGCTCCCCCTGCACTATCCCAGCCTCATCCCTAGCCAGCTTATTGGTCCCCAGGTGGACAATGACATTCAGTGCCTCCTTCCTTCCTGCTGCCCAAGTGCTCCCCAGGATTCTTTATCATCTCTTCAGGCCATGGCACCATGTAGGTACCTGACCTCCCTCTCCACCCCCCTCCTATTCCCAAATCTATCCCCCAGACAGTTGAGTCCCTCACCAGAGTTGCTTCCTCCTGGGATTCTCTCCCACCCTCTTTGACATCTCCACTACGGAGGACCCCAAAATCCTCCAAGGCCACTACCACGGGTGCCTCCTTCTGCTGTCAGTCCTGCTCCTCCAGAGTGGTGTAGGAATTTTGTAGTGGTACTGGTTGAGGAATGTGCCTCCAACCTCACCCCACAGTTTCTATGGCCATCACCCCCCACCCTTCCTGAGCCCACCTTAGTCCAGCCACTCCTACTCCTCCCTGGCATCCTCTGAGGTAATGGTGGTAGACTTGGTGGCCCTTGGGTAGGAGAGAAGTTTCCCCCAAATCCTAGCCAACTCATTGTGGAGTCTAGTGATTTTCTCCCTCAATCCAGAGAGGTGCATGCAGATGGGACAGCACCACACTCTCCAGAAGGTCTCTCTGAAGACTACCATCCCACAGCCACTACACTGCATGACTGCCAGCATTCCCAATCCCTCCCTGTGTTACTTGGAAATACATATGCACCCTTACCCTTGATAGGGTGTTTCTATCGTTTACCCTTATGTGGTTTGTTATACCCCTTTTTACACCTACCATCGATAGGGTGTCGCTGCTATTTCTAGTTTTGGTCTATCCTCTTGCTTTCATTCATTCCTTATGTACCCTTTACACCCGATGGTGTGTTTAGTTTTACCTCCTTTTTTGTTTATTTTTCTTGTACACATACCCTAGATCCCTGCTTTCATTCTCAGTTTAGGGCTACCTAGTACCTTCTACCCTTCCCAGCAGTGAATGCAACAACAGAAGTGAACAGGTACCGTACCATAGTCAACTGGCAGAGTCCCTCACTTCTCCGCTTCCTCCTGTTGATGCCTAAGATGCCAATCTTCCACCTGTTCTACTTCTTTGAGTTGCACCTGTTCTGAGAGGGGTGATGCAGGTGTGGTCAGAGGATTGGTGATCAAAAGACATAACTGGATCGCTTTCTGTTTTGCAATGACGATGAATGGTTTTATTTGTTTCAGATCCTGACACTGGGAATTGGGCACCCAAGTGTTAGTGTGTTGTTTGGGGGCACCCTGGTGTTGCATACTGTGATATCAGTGGTGTTTTTAATCAGCACTGGAGGTTGGGTACACTGGTGTCAGAGTGTGTTGGGTGTGTATCATTTGTGTGTGTGGGGGGAGGGTATTTTTTTGCCAGCACCAGGGGTTGGGCAACTCTGTGTCAGAATGGTGACTGAACTGGCCATGGGCTTTATTGAAATAGTCTGGGTTGAGTGAGAGGGGGTTGCCGGTGACAGCTGTGAGCAGCCACCCCCAGTTTTCTTTAAAAGCTGGTTCATGCAGGAGGGGGATCCACCAGTGGAGAGATTGAGCACTTGCTGCCAGTTTTATTGACATTAGCTGGCTCTGGTGGGAAGGGGTTACTGGAGGTGGAACTTAACACTTACTGCCAGTTTTCTTTAAGAACTGAATGGGACAGGAGGGGAGAAACCAGCAGTGGGGTTGAGCACCTGCCACCAGTTTTGTTGAAATGGTCTGGGTTAGGTGGGTGTGGGCTACTGGCATGACACAACAACAGAAAGAAAAAGGCTGTGGCCATTGTGCAACATCTCAAACTATTAGATATTACCAGATAAGTGAGCAAACTGTCTAGGAAATGTTAGTGGCAAGATGTACAAGCTCACAAGCAAATCAATTTCCATCATGCATTTTCTATTCTTGTGATTGGTTAAGCACTTCCAAGGAAAAAGATGGACAGTGGTTAGAGAAAGGAGGAGAGTGGGCACATTTGGGGAGGAGATAGGGTATTCCATAGCTGTGATAGGTGAAGAAGGTGAAGCTCCCAAAAGGCCTCTCACAGCTCAGACTGATCGCAATATGTTGCTTGCCTTTGGCAAGTGGACATTAAAAAAGCCAGCACAAATAAATTATATTTCACTCAAAAAGTCTATTCATCCAGCAAAAAAGAAGCAGCGTAATATTATTGACTTATGAATTAAATATTCTAAATGTAGACCAAGGCTAAAAAGCAGCCAAAAACATTGAAACTGCTCCAGTGTACCCATATGGCATCTACTAGATGAAAAACATTTCATTGAAACTTGTTACAGTAATACAAACAAAAACAAACCCACTATAAGCTGTCTGAATGAAATAATAGGGACTTATTTCATCTAAATTTGCTAACACAAAATATTGATAATACTTTTATTCAAATTATCAATCCTGAATTTTTGCACCAAAAAGTACTAAACAATTGTTTAAATAAAACAGTGAAGAATAGTGTCCAATTAACCCAAGATAGATAACATTAATAGAGAGAAATGCTCATCCAATCCGCCATGCTGGGACCAATGTAGAGATGAGTCTAAAGGCTCCCCAATTCCAGACCAGCTTCAGATAGAAAGAATAAATTTATATAGATCTGAAAGCATAAAGACAGGTAATTGGTTAGATTACAAAACAATATAAATTAGCAGCAAAGGCGACATATCAATTTCATCTTACAGAGTATGAACCATATCATAAGAAAGGAGAAGTCTAACTTGTCATTTAAACTATGTGGTTTTCTATTACTACAGCTATATATCCAGCTGCTTTCTCTCTGCAATAAAATGTTTGCCCAGTCTCCTCCCCAATCCCCGTCACTCATAAATCCTTGATATCTGAACCATGATGTTCCAAACACCAAGACAGCTTTCCAGATTTTGATTCCAAATTGTTCTCATGCACTCGTGCACTTGAACCTTTCAAGGTCTGGTGGTCCTGGCCATGTAAATTCAGTTGCAGAAGCACCATAAGGCCAAAACAACAGAACTAGTATTAAAATTGATGAATTGCCTTAGTCCTGGTTTTGACAGTATTCCCAGAATTTTTAAATTCTTTCCGCAGCACAATTTGTGAAGAAATACAGCACATGCCATACTTACAAAATCCTGATGGTTGCATAGGTAACCACTAGGGAATTGTGCTCCTAGACTTCAAAAATGGCTATTAACCAACTTATTCTACAAGTTTTCACCTCTTCCGAAGAAAGCTATAAATGCTGTGCATACCACTTCAAAGTATTGAGTAATTTAGCAGGACACACAGATTTTTGGTAACCACATTACCGATATTCCCTGTTAAGTGACTGAAGCCAGTTACAAATATCAGAGGTTGAGGAAGTATGGCAGCTTGGATTCAATGCAAGGAAGTGCAAAATAATGTACCTGGGAAACAAAAACCCAGGGGAAGATTACACTATGGGGGGGGAGGTAGTAACAACAACAAAAATGGAAAGGGACCTGGGGGTAATCATATCAGATGACCTTAATGTTAGCAAGCAATGTGAGCAATGTGAGAAGGCAGTAGGGAAGGCTGGGGGGATACTAGGATGTATAGGGAGCGGCATCACCAGCAGAAAACAGGAAGTTGTTATCCCTCTGTACAGACAGTTGGTGAGACCACATCTGGAGTACTGCGTCCAGTTCTGGAGACCCCATCTCCACAAGGACATAGACAGGATGCAGGCAGTCCAGAGGAGGGCAACTAAAATGGTGCAGGGTCTGTAAGAGAAGCCATATGAGGAGTGACTAAAGGAGCTTAATATGTATACCCTTGAGGAAAGGAGGGAGAGGGGGGACGTGATAGAAACTTTTAAGTACCACAGCGGAATCAACAAAGTCCAAGAGGGTAGCATCTTTCAGAAAAAGAGATGTGCAAGAACAAGGGGACACAATTTGAAGATGGGGGAGTGGTTCAGGGGCAATGTGAGGAAGTATTTTTTCATAGAGAGGGTGGTGGATGCATGGAAAAGTCTGCCTTCCTGAGGAGGATGTGAGGTCTAAAACTGTGGGAGAATTCAAGAATACATGGGACAGACATAAGGCAATTTTTGTGGGGGGTAGGAAGAAGTAGGCTGTTGGTTAACTAGGATCTGCAGCTTATCCTGTAGGTAGGGAAATGGGCAGACTAGGTGGGCCAAGCGGTCCTTATCTGCCATCAAAGTATATGTTTCTATGTTTTCCTTTGGTATAATAATGTATCCCTTTTCGAACAAAACATAGAGGATAATGTATGGTCTTTCGTTAATAACCATGCTGTAAACAGTTTGGGAGGTTGCCATGACATCATTGTAAACCTCGAGAGTGCTCTCAAGGTTTACTTGGTTGTCCTGGCAACTACTTGAGGTGATTACATCGTGATTAACAACTGTTACTCAGGCATTATCCTCTATGTAATCTGCTTGATTTCAGTTAATAATAAGGGTTCCTCATACATTATAACAGGATGTTGCATCAACGTGTTGGCTGATAACAAAACAAAGAGGTAATATTAAATGTATGTTGAAAATAGAATGCTGAAAACTCTCTTTTCTATTTCAGTGAGCATTTAAAATGTCATCTTTGTTAAGTATTCCTGTTGACTAACTCTGATTTTGTGTGGGCATTTTCTAACTCTTGCATATAATAACCACTTTCAGCAAATTTTACTTTTAATTCCAGAGCTTGGTTTTAGAATTCTGTCTCTGATGAGAAATGCTGCCTGATTCTAAAAAGTTAACCATAAGGAATGCATTGAAGTGGGCTATGGGGGGGGGGGGCACTTTGCACTCAGTAAAATGTTACCAGCAGTTGCCTTTGTTTATAAAATGGGCTTGAAAAATAAAGCATGCTGACTGACTGAAAGCCATGGTCAGGCATGCATTTATTTTTCAACAGTGCCCTGTGGAAAACAAGTGCCTATTTGGGGTGCCCCATTACTTAGGGTATCGTTGGGAACCGTGAATTTTTAAACTGGCTAGCCGCCATTTTATTCTCTCACTTAGTGAGCGAGCTGGTGGCTGTCCAGGCCCCTCCAATACCATTACATGTAGTTCAAAAACACTAGAGTAATGGGCAGAACACACACACCCATGTACTCCTCCCCCCATGTTCAGTTTCTTACCAGGTGGCGTGTTGATCAGCACCATCTGGAGCCCTGAAGCCTTGCTCACCCGGACTCACTCTGCCACCTCACTGCTCTGATATGGCAGTGCAACCTCTGACACTCGGAAGCCAGCAGGAGCTGTGGTGTGCATCCACTCAATCAGGCCGGGGAGCTCTCATAACAGCCACGAATTTGCACAGAACGAGAACCGGAGTGGTGCTGGCATGTTTTAGAGAGAATGGGGGTGGGGGGAGAAAATCTAGAACAGCAAGAGATGATATCTTAGCTACAATCACCAAATAATCAAACTGTTTTCTTTTTTTATTTAAACTACTGACACCATAGTCGCAGGCATTCTGGACAGTTCTAGTCTTGTGCTATTCCCATGTGTTCTCTCTGTCTTTCCCCTGCTGACAAACAAGACATAATTAAAAAAAAATAAAAAAAAAAACAGCATCAATGTTTAAAAAGGAAAAAAGGATACCTCTTCTCTTCTGTGTTGCCTACTGTTCTTGCTACTGCCCTTCCCACTCCCAGTACTATCCTTTGGGCATCTCCATCCCATACAAATGGGGGGGGGGGAGTAACGTTGTGATGTCACTAAATGGAAAAAAAAAATGGAACACATGGTCTGTGTGTGGTGGGGACAGTACATTTTCTAAAGGGAACCAACTGTGACAGTCTGTGTGTCTGTGTGTGTGGGGGGGGAGGGAACGTCTCACCAAGGAAGCCACTATAAAAGACTGCAGTACCCTTTACTAACAAATATACCAGTGGGGGGAATATTTTATGGGAAAAACAACTTTATAATCATAATCATTTGTACAATTTTTTTTTTTAATTTCTTGACACTTTTGTTTTTGTTTTCTTACATAGAAATGCCACATGTAGCCCATTTTCTAAGCACAATAATACCCTCCAGGGTGGGCAGTATTGGGCCATACTGAACCTTCCAAGGGCTATAAGGCCCTCGGCCTGTGGTTTCAGGCCTCATTACACCACTGGGCGGTCTGGTATAGCCCAATACCACCCATCCTGTCAAGTATTATTGCTTATGTACAGCACAGAAATAGATTGTGTTACTGCCCATCTGTTTGTGTTTGTCTGTGTCTGTAGCTAACTTTTTTTGGATTTACAAGAGCTTCTGCTTGGAGTAACTGCAGCATTCTTGCTCATTACATCTGTGAAGGTCTTCTGGACTGGATTTTTTGCAAAACATCATCAAAAGGTATTTGCATTTTCAGTTTAAAATCAACTTTTTGGAAGCTATCCCAAGCAAAACAGAAATCAAGCAACTAGGTCTGACAAACTCCAGTGACTCTGGGTCCTGCTCGAATCCACATTTTTGTCTGGCTTGCTACTAAGGGATCTATTTCTAGGCTTTTAAACAACCTCTTTAAATAACAAAGGAAGCACAAGGACAAAATGATTTCACATCCTGCACTTGTACTTGAGTAGGTGTGCCCCAGGCTATCAATGTAATGGGGCTGGGAGTGCATGCCTGCAAGGTCTTGCATAGCTAAAGCCTCTTGTCAGTCCCTGCCTAGCTGTGAACCTGGATGACCTCTGTCATGAGTTGAACCAATGTTGTACCAACAGTCATACCATGTCCAACAGCTGTCTGGGGGTTGCCCTCGTAACTTTTCTTGTCCTACTTTGCCTTGACAGAATTACACTATCCTTATGGAATGAGGATGGCTCAAATAAATCTAGGACCAAGCACTATGATTTTACTTTCTCCAACCTTACTGTTTATAATGCAAGGATACTACAAACTAATCTTCTTCTCTACCAAAAGGGCTGTCCCTACCGTTCTCTCTATATACAGTAGGTTTAGGAAACTATGGAACAAGTCTACATTATTCCATCCTTTTCTAAACATGGGGCTGTGGTTCCTTGTCATCATTGCCATTCTACTATCTGGGGATATAGAGACAAATCCTGGGCCACTAGATGCTTACTTCTCAGCAGATGACATACATAGTTTGTCCAGACTTGGGCTGTTAATTGCACACTTGAATATAAGAACTTCAGTGTGTCAATTTGTGGAACTGGAGTCATGGGTCAAACTGTACAATCCTGATATCCTCTGTCTCACTGAGACCTGGCTAAAACCATCGGTTACTGACTGCCTCCGCTCCCTGCCAAATTACTCTATTATTCGAAGGGATAGGAAATCGAACAGACGTGGTGATGGAGTTGCTCTGTACTACAAAAATAATCTGACTGTCTCTCTTCTCTCTATCCCGGATGCTCAATCGGTATGTGAATACTTGCATGCTACCCTTACATTGGCAGCCAAGAAACTGCATGTTATCTGTGCACATAACCCCCCAGCGGGAGGGATGGCGGGTCTAGAGTACCTATTGGAAAATACCTCTCAGAATTTTAATCATAATGAGGTTGTCATCTTAGGGGACCTAAACTTAAACTGGCTTGGGGCAGCTCTCAGTTCATTTCAATCTCTGACTCATAGCTACAACCTGCATCAGATGGTAACAGTGCCGACTAGAAGTCTGTCTTCATAACCACTAGGCACACTATTGGATTGGGTACTGGTAAACCAGATCGAACACATCTCAGCCACTGGTACTCTTGCTGATGCATTAACTGACCACTCTCCTACTTTTTGCATCCTGTCCTTGGGGGCACCTGCATCTTCTCCACCACATCTCATCACTCTCACAAACTTTGCTCACCTAGACCAAGAGGTGTTTCTGTATGTCGTCTCCAGAATTGATTGGTTGGAGATCTGTCTATCACACTGTTCTCAGGACACTCTTAACCTCTTTGTCACTAAATTCCTTATGGTTCAATGTAAACATGCCCCAAAGATCACCCGGAGAGTGAGGGGTAAACAAACAAGATGGCTAAACAAAGACTTGCTCAAAAGTTTGCGCCTTAGAGATAAACTCTGGAAGCGCTACAAAACATCAGGCCAGCAAACAGATTTCAACGCTTACCATACACTACGGAATTCATGTAAAAGACAAGTCAGAGCTGCTAAGAGCAAGTACTGTAAAGACCTACTGATTAACTCGGCCAATGATCCCAGAAAATTCTGGTCACACATCAAATCCTTCCTAGGTTCCTCACAGCCAACTACCCCTGGTGATATGCTGATAAATGATGTGCATTGCAATGACTCACAAACCATAGCTAATTCTTTCAACCTGCATTTCTCGGATCTCTCCCAATATACCTCTTCCTTCAATCCCACTGCAGTGTCCTCCCACTCCTCATCAGGAACCTGTCTGAATAAGCTGGAAGTGCTGTCCCCTGTGCCTCCTTATACTCCTTCATTCTATTTTAAGGCTGTGTCTAGAAAGGAAGTCCTGAAGCTCCTGAGGGCCATCTCTGATCATACCAGCTCTGGCTCAGACTCCCTGGAACCCCCCCTCTTGAAACTTGCAGCTCCCCTTATTGCATTATCGCTGGCCAAAATTTATACGTTATCACTTTCAGGTGGAATGGCCCCTGACCTCTGGAAAGCTGCTCGGATCACACCTGTTCTTTAAAAAGGGGATCCTAAGGTTGTCATGAACTACAGACCAATTGCCATACTCTCGGTACTGAGCAAAATCCTGGAGAAAATTGTCGCAACTCAGATAACTGACTATCTACTTAAGCACAGTCTGCTCTCGGATACCCAACATGGCTTCAGGAAAGGACATAGCACAATGATTGCACTCCTTAAATTCACCACAGACACTCTTTCAAAAATGGATACTGGCAATCTGACTGGGGCTGTCTTTATTGACCTCACAAAGGCTTTTGACCTTGTTGATCACACTTTGCTTCTCTCCTTGCTTCGACACCTGCATTTCTCCTCCTCTGTTGTTGACTGGTACGAAAGCTACCTTACAAATAGAATTCAAGTGGGGAAATTGAATTCCTCTCTATCGAACAGTACCACCATTAACATTGGTATACCTCAGGGCTCCATCCTAGGGCCCCTCCTATTCTCTTTTTATATAAATAACATTGGAGCTGCTCTAAAATCCTGCTCTACTATTCTATATGCTTATAATCTTGTCATCTATACAAGTTCTACTAATATAGACACTATCAATACAACCCTTTCCTCTGACTTTGTGACTTTAACAATATCCAAAACTGGCTATACAATCACAAACTGGCTGTCAACACTAGCAAAACTAAAGCCATGCTGCTTGGATCAGCCCCAGAGCTCCGGGCTTGCACAATAGCACTGACAGTGCAGAACTTAGAAGGTCAATTACTGGAATGTGTGACCTCTTTCAAGTACCTGGGCATCCTGCTAGATCAATCTCTTGATCTTAATCTTCATGTACAGTCTGTTTGCAGAGCTGTCAACTCCAAACTGGGTGTTGCATATAAGACTAATTATATGCTCATGCCATCGGCTAAAATGGCCATTGCAAGGGGGGATTCTGCTCCCAACCCTAACCTATGGCACTCCCTTATTTGGGGCTGCTCATAAAACTGACCTACTCAGATGGGATATTACGTATAACAACATATGTCGTTATGCCTCTTCTACTCCTCGACTTAAACACCACTGTCAACTTTATAATGATCTTAGTTGGCTGTCTACATTAGCTAGTAGGAAATACTACCTTGGCTCTCTTATTGATTCGATAATTCGAAATCAAACCCCTAGGTGTCTTGCAGCTATGCTTGTTCCTCAGGACTCACTCCATGGTCTGTGATCAGCTGATAAATCCTTTCTGAATTTGCAAGGTGCTGCACTAGGAAAGGAACTGTTGCATTTGAGCATGCGGCTCCACAGCTGTGGAATTCCATTCCCTTCGACATTAGACTTTCTAGCTCCCACACATACTTTAAGAGAAAATCGCGCTCAAATCTGCTGATTGCTGATACCTGTTCCTGCTTTCACCCTACCTAATGACTGATGTCCCTTGCCATACAATAGTGTTTCCTCACCTCTATATAACCCTCTTACTGCCTCAGCCTGTCCCGGCTCCCTTTTCCTGCCCATATACAATCTTGCACTGCAGGCATCTCCCTTACACTTACATATACTCATATAATCTAATTTCATGGCTTGCTCCCCTTTTCCTCACTTAACGACCTTTTCCCTAATGACACCCCTTGCTCTCAATGGTTATTTTTTCCTTTTGTATTACCTGTTTTTGTTTTTGTGTACCTTGTTCTGTTTATATGATATGTCACCTGATAATTTATTGTCCAAGGTCCTCTCTATTCATTGCATAGGTAGGCACCTATGAACTTATGAATGGTCTGCTCTGTATGCCTCTGATATATTGTATCCACTTCAACTCATTGTATGTAAAGCGCTTTAGTTTGTATGTACCGATATATTGTATCCTCTTTAACTCATTGTATGTAAAGCTCTTATAAATTGTTATCCTGTTAGGTTTCTGCATGTCTGTACTCTCCTGGATCATGCCTGAAAATAGTCATTTTATGGCTAGTGCACTTACCCAGTTAACATGTAGACTTTAGTGATGACCTTTTGGTTTGGCTCCTCCTTTCAAAGTAATAATGAATTAGGGATCTTCAGACTGGCACCGATAATGTTTTAAATCAAATTTTGACTGACTGGATTTATGGATTTTTGACTTTCAGTTTAAAAATACTTCAAGAGTTCATTGTACCTGGGCCCTTTAAGAACTCTGTTGCTATAGAAGCAGCCCATTGCCTAGTCAGATCCTGCCCCCTGCGGAACAGCTATGCTCGAAGTGCTGGGGTGTTTGACTGGTATTGTCTCCTGAATGTTTTTGACACTGACACTGCAAAATGTAGGTGAATGAAAGCTGATTTATCTTTACTTTTTTGTCTTAGGGCCATTTATTCTTTGTGTGCACTTGTTCTTTTTCATTTTTAAAATACTATAAACAGACACTGGAGTGATTAATACATAGTCACTCCTTAGATATACAGCAGGAGGTGCACTGGTGCAGTGTATTAGCTATAGCAGAAAGATTACTAACTTAAGGGTGTGCTCTAATTAGCACTGAACCCACTGTGAGAGACAACCAGTGCTACAGCTGTGTGGGTTAGTGGAGGAGTGAGCAGCACAGAGTGTGACAGCACTGTATCTTGGGGGGGGGTCATAGGTTGCTATTGGCATAGGTAAGGGGTTACTAGAAAGTCAACATCAATGCCAGTGGTGACATATCTTTTCTCAAGAGTCAATCTCCATGTGTGTTCAGCAGGTTACATTGGAGGCTGTCCATGTCACCAGAAATGTAGGCATCAGTCTCGGAGCAAAAAAAGGCTGGCTACAGATGAGGAAAAGGGTAGTGCTTTGGAACTGCTGATGTGAAAATGAACCATGGCATATTATTCTCTACCCCTCTGACAGTTTGAGGTTGTTGGCAGGGCCCAAATGGTTCTCTGTGTTGTCAGTTGGTCCTTATTTAGTATGCACCCCAGGGTAAAAATGGAGATGCTCAGGAAATGCAGGAAGCAAGAGAAAGGTAGCAGAAAGGAGAAGGCATGTCTCTGGCTGTGACTGGTTTCCTATGAGGGCTGATCTGGAACCAAGGGAAGGGCAAGCCTTGGACATCATGACTTTGATCACCCTTCATGGCACTGGTCTCTAGCTGAAGCTAAGAATACATCCTGTTCTGCCACCACAGGGCCTCAAGATAGGGGTCTCCATGCAATGGAGGGGTTAGGTTGCATGCCCCAGGGGAATTGCTGGAACCAAGTCAGAGGAATGCATGTTGATCCAGCTTAAAGTAGTCTGTGCAGAGGATCAATGGTTCCAGCTCTGTCTGAGAAGAAAGGGAAAATGACTTAGATTCAGGCAAAGCATATATAAATGGCAGTTGCTAGTTATGTCAGGCAAAGCATACAGAAATGGCAGGTGCTAGCTGCATCAGGTAAAGAACACAGAAATGCCAGTTGATATTTCCATCACACTCTTTTCTGGAAAAGTCCAGTTCCCAATATAAATGAGTGGAACTGCAAAAAAGGTTGTTGTGGGGAATAGGTGCCAGACCGCAATGGTCCAGGGTGCCCCACGATAGTTATGGCCAAGAGTTAATCTGGGGCAGATCAGATTGTCAGTAGCTAGGCTGAAGTTGCTGTCCAGGCCAAACCTGGATCCAGGGTGAGTGAGATACCTGTTGTAGTATATATCAGTTGTCATGTGACAAATATGGATCAGGGGATGGTAGCTCCTGCAGGGAATATCCCCCTGTGTAACATCTGCTCTCATCTGGAGAGAGACTGTGCCTAGCTCTACTTTGGAGATGTTAACAACCATGTGGCCTAAAGTTCTGATGTAGTTAAAACTGGATGGAAGACCAAAGAGAGTGGCCGGTAAGGCTCAGACAGTGTTTTTCCCAGGGATTCAGAGAACTGCCACCCAAGAACTGAAATAGTTCACCAGGAGATTGCCATTGTTTTTTCCCAGGTGATTGCTGGAGTTTGCCAAGGGGCCTTGATCAGAACTTTCAGCTTAGCCTCTGAGGGCTAGAAGACATTTGTCATGCTAAGATCAAGTACTGGCCTACACATTACTGACACAAGTACATTTATTTATGTATTTATGTCTTTGGTAACTGGGTAAGTGCGCTGATCCAAAGGACCGTTTTCAGGCACAACCCGAGTCACAGCATGTGGCAAATACAAAAGGAGATATGTATTATACAATAACTGAAAGCTAATGAATATACAGACATCGCTGATTGACAAATGCACATTACAGAGAAAAGACAAAATAATGAGAGGCTATACAAGCTTATCACTAAAACAAATCAGTTCATCAGGACAGTTGACAATTAGCTATACATTATTTACAGCAGGAACAGGTGCACAGCAAAAAATAAGTGCATAACTTTCTTTCTCCTATAGACTTCCTTTCCTCTGGAATAATGTTCCCCTCCAAATCCATCTTTCTCCCTTTTTTTCTGTTCTCAAGCACCTACTCAAACCAATTCCTACTACTTCCCGTATCTGCTCCCCTTTCTAGTACTCACTTACCTCTGCTTCTTTGTCCCCCTCTTCACTTGCTGCAATTCACTGTATATAATCAATGTAAATATTGTTTTGTATATACAAGATATTTCTTCAATGTATAAAGCATTCTTTTTTATTATGTAAAATTCCTACGTTTTGTGACAATTTTGCTATCAATGTTGAATTATCAATTGCTGTATTTTATTCCTCTGTGCCCCCTCCCCCAGGTCGCACCAGGAAATGAGCTTCTGCTCATTGGTGCCTTTCCTGTTTATCAACTTTTAAATAAATAAATAATATAAAGAACACCATCAAGGCACTGTAGAGTGGGAGTATATGGAGCAAGTAACTAGTCAGGACACAGAGGTAGGGTGAAAGAGTGCTAGGGGGAGATCAAGCAACCGGGGGGAGGACTGTTGTGGACAGAGGGGGGAGGGAGGAGGGTTAACCAGGTGAGCAACAGCACTTGGCCTCATCAAGCAGCCAGGATTTGAGATGTACCTTGAAGATGGTGTGGGTGTCCAGGGAGCAGACGGGTGTGGGGAGACTGTTCCACAGAGTGGGAGCAGCAACAGATAATGCTCTATCACCCATCGCCAAGGAAACTTTTAGGATTTCCAAGGGAAGGACTGAGGATGCATGCAAACATCTCAAGGGAGCTCTGGTCTGGAGGGGAGATGCATATGGGGAGGCAACCCAGAATCTGATAGCACTGTCCAGGATACAGCCAAGTAAGTAGTCAGATCTGAGGTGGAGTGGGAGGCAGCCTAGAGCCTGGTAGAGGGGAAAATGATGGGTGGAGAAAGGCACCAGGAGAGTGAAACAACAGATGTTATTGTATGTTGAGCAGAGGCACACATGCATGGCCAAGGATGCGCGAGAGTAGATAGGGGAGCAATAGTCAAGGATAGGTAATAAGTTGCCTTGGACAATGACTAAATGGGCTTCTCTGGTCAGAAATGGCTTTATCCAATAAGCCGCCCCAAGTGTCTGGTTAACCCAACGGATGACAGAGGTGATATAATAATAATAATAATAATAATAATTTTTATTTATAAGGCGTCTTTCGAGTGTCAAGGCACTGTACATAATAACAATTAAAACAAGCATGATAAAAAATACAGGAAAACCAAACAATTAAAACATTCAATATTCAGGGAATGCTGTTTCCCATAAAAAGGTCTTTAGACCCCTCTTAAAACTCTCCACAAAGGTGCACTCTCACAACCGACGGGGTAGAGAGTTCCAAAGGGTGGAGGCAACATACGAGAATGCCTGAGAACCAGAAGATTTTAAATTCACCCTTGAAACCTCTAGCAACCCCTCATCAGCTGAGCTGAGAGATCGATCAGGGCGATAGGGAACCAGAAGTTCTTTCAGATAGGCTGGGACCAGATCATGTAGGGCTTTGAAAGTCAGCAAGCCAACTATAAAGGTGATCCACCACCGAACTGGCAGCCAGTGCAGTTCTCGCAGCACTGGGGTAATGTGACAGGATCTTCTAGAACCCGTCAAAAGCTGGGCTGCAGCGTTCTGCACTATCTGCAGATGACAGATTTCAACCCCAGAAAGCCCTAGATAAAGGGAGTTGCAATAATTCAGGCGCGAGGACATGAAGGCATGGACTAAAGTAGTCAGGTTGGCAGACGGAACAAGATGCCGAACCCTGGCGATATTCCTAAGATGATAAAAGGAAGTCTTGATGACTGCCGACACCTGTGAAGACAGTGTCAACCTATCGTCAAGAACTCCCCCCAGGTTCCGCACCCGTTCAGAGGTCGGGACAGAAATGCCACCAAGAAAAATTCCGGATGGTGCAACACTACCCGACCCCCTATCTGTTGGCCGGGGTCCACAACCAGTACCTCGGTCTTATCCGAGTTCAACCTCAGCCAGCTGGAATTTATCCACTCCTGGATTTCTCTTAGACAGCTATTAAAGACCGAAAGAGCTCCCTCCTGGTCGGGAGCAAAAGAAAGAGCTGGGTATCATCTGCATAACAATAAAACCTTAGCCCATACTTCCTTACAATGTCTCCGATGGGTAGCATGTACACCGCAAATAACATGGGTGACAATACTGAACCCTGAGGCACCCCACACAACAAAGCAGTTGAATCAGAGGAAAAGACCCCGGACACAACCCTTTGTGATCTCCCAGTGAGAAATGAAGTGAACATCTTAAGACGGTTCCAGATATTCCACAAAACAGCCTCAGGCATTCTATCAACACCATGTGATCTACGGTGTCATACGCTGAAGAAAGACTGAGGAGAACCAGGATGGAATGGCTCTTCCGCTCTCTAGCCATCAAGAGATCATTGAGCACCCGAACCAGCACTGTCTCGGTACTATGTCTTTTACGAAATCCGGACTGGAGGGATTCATAGATGTCAAGGATGGTCAAATGGTCCTTCAGTTGTGCAGCCACTACTTTCTCAATCACCTTCCCAACAAAGGGAAGGCTAGAGTTAGGTCTGTAGTTTTCGAGACAGTCAGGGTCCAAGGTAGCTTTCTTCAAGAGGGGTGTCACCACCGCCTCTTTCAGGGAGCTAGGAAACTCACCAGATTCCAAGGAGCACCTGACTATCTACACAAGGACAGGACTGATGATATCAATACAACCCAAAATTAGGGAGGTCGGTCCAGGATCCAAATTACAGCACATAGGGCGTACAAGCTGGATGATCCTCATGACATCTTTGAACTCCAGTTCGCTGAAGGAACTCCAGGAAAATGAGGCATCAAGACCTCACACCGGTCCACGGCGGCTCCCCTCGAGTGTGATGGCAACAGTTCCGCCCTAATGTCAGCCACCTTATTTGCAAAGAACCGAGCAAGCTTGTTGCACTCCAATTGTGAAAAGGTTTTCCGAACTTGCAGAGAGGCTGGGTTGCACAGTCTGTCCACAGTTCAGAACAACTGAGCTGGTCGATTCCGCACAACTGCAGTCTCCCTGGACAGGAACTCTGCCTTCTTACGGGTGATAATGGATTGACAGAACGAATAATGATCCATCAATCTAAGGTGGTTGGCATCAAGGGCGGACCTTCGCCAGCAACACTCTAACCTTTGCCCCTGTCTCCGCATCTCCCTCAACGTCCCATCAAACCAAGGGGACTTGGGGTGAAGGGAGAGGGGAAGAACATGAACTGGAGCAATAGAATCCAGAGCCCCCACCACGGCTGTATTATAAGCTGACACGAGGGTCTCTGGATCACTGCTTGCCGACATAGGAGATGAGAGGTCAAGCACCGCTGCAAGGCCTTGGGAATCTATATCCCGCAAAGGGCAGTACCTAACCAACTCCACAGGGGCAGGCCTTCTAATCCAGCAGACCAGACCTGGGTTTGAATCCCACAACTTCCACTTGCATACTGTGTGACCCTGAGCAAGTCACTAACTTCCCTGTGCTCCCAGGTCACTCCTGTAAAAAAGCTTTCAGCTTAGTGTGCTACTCCTGGTTAAACAACTAAAAAAAAAAAAAAAAAGAGTGGGTGCAAAAACTAAACCCCATGGTGCAATGGTCTGACCAACTGATGGGTTCCACCCCCACATCGGATGCCTCGACCACCAGGAGGAAGATCAGGTCCAGAGAGCGTCCAAATTTATGTGTAGCAGAGAAAACCACCTGTGTAAGGCCCAGCGTAGTCATTAGCTGGAGAAAGTGTTGACCAAATTGCGAGAGTTCATCATCGACCCAGGCGTTAAAGTCACCCAGAACCATCAATCTGGGTGACTCAAATGCCATATCGATGACGAAGTCCGCCACTTCCTGAAGGAATAGCTTCTCATCATCGGGTGGACAGTAAATGAGAGCAATTCAAAAGTCTACACCTGCTACTACTATACATTCAAAGGACTCTACCCCCCCCCAACTGGGACCTCCTTGAGGCCAAGTTCGGTCTTGAAACAGACCCCCACCCACGATCCAGTCTTGGACAGTGTAACATCAAGTACCCAGCTGGAGTCATAACCTCCAAAATGGGGCCAGAATTTTCATCCAGTCAGGTCTTGTTAATGCAAGCCAGGTCCACCGTACCAACAAGATTAGCAATAATTGCGGTCTTGTTTTTAATGGACCTGGCATTGCACAACACCGTCTTGAGTTGGACTAATCTCATAGGCTGCCCAGACCATCTGCCTATGATAATCAGTGGTGCCCTTGGGTATGGGCACCAGACATGGAAAACCACGGTCTGGATTCCATTGCTCCCCAGGGCGCCTTCTGGACCCAACCACCCCAATACGATGTCTCCCCTCTATCATCCTCCCCTGTTCATAACCCCGAGCCCTTCTCCCACTCTTACATGCAATACCCAGCGACCTACATTGCTGGTAGGTCTCAAATTGAAGGGGGAAAGAATAAAAAGGGCGAAGGGCATGAAGAGAGGAAAATGAGTAGCGCATAACTGTGGGGGATAAAGGCCAACACATGTTGTAAGCTGTACCACTGACTAAAAAAATACAGGTAAAACCTAAAAAAGAAAAATGAAACTAACAAACTAGTAATACACACTTAATAAAATAATAAAAATAACTTAACATCAATTCAGAGCCTGAAGTTTAGAGACCCTGACAACCCCCCTTAAACACAAAATAAGCCACTAAAACAGGTACACAATAAAACAGAGCTTAGGGACTCTCACCCCTCAAACCCAAATACGTAAACAACAAAATATGGTCAGCATAGGAGAGGGAGGGGTCCAGGCTTACACCCAGGTATTTGAAAGTTAGTACTGTACATTTTCTAGTACAGTGCAGTACATCTGGAGTACTTACTGAGAGGGTGGACCCTGCCTTGGCAATCTTAGCTAAGAAAGGTTTAGATCCAAACAGCATGGATTTAGTTTTTTTGATGTTTACAAGCAGTTAGTGTGACTGGAACCAGGTGTGGGCAGAGGTGTAGTTCTCAGATAGGGTCATGGAGATGCTATCGAAAGCCTTGTTACCAGTGCTGGAATTATACTTTCAGAGCTACCAGGGCTCTATAATTTTTGGATCAGGGACCACCTGCAGTGTTTCACATATGTGTGTAATGCACATCAATGGGTCAGATGGAAAGCAGTGGCACACTGCACAAAACAATACTCCTTAGCATGTGCAGACCATTTTCTTAGTAAATACAACCATACAATGCAAAGCCTTGTGTTACATGGCTTTCGTGCATTTTTTAAAACCTACTGTATATATTTGAGCATAACATAACTGGGAAAGGCACACTGAGCAAAACTAATTTCTAGGTGTGATCGGTGAAAGGTAAACAACAGGGTTCCAAACCAAAAAGAAAAAAGTTGCAATGCACACTTAGGTATTCATTTATATATTTACTTATTTATTTGGGGGTAGGGAAGTGAGGGAAAATAGTGCACTCTAACAAGGTGCAATAAATACAAAACAATAAAATCTGTAGAAGAACCAAATACCATTCCTTGATGACAGCCAGTCTCTAAAAGGAAAGTTGGTTGGCGGGTGGGGGTGGGGTGGGGCAAATGGAAATGTTCAACAAGCATTACACAGAAAGACTTGTAGCCAATCACAATCAACATATTCTCCCTACTCATTTTCTAAAACAAGTACATTACCCTGTCATCCTTGGGGGGGAAAAAAGAGCATACTTCAAGTGAGAGCTCGGGGTTTAATTTTCAAAGGGCCTGGTATCGCTGTTTGACTAAGAAGTCCCCATGTGCAACTTGCTGATGCAGAGAAAAACTTCACACAACAGAAAATTTTATTTTCAGCATTTTGTTGTGTATTGATGGGGATCATCATTTCTTTTAAAAATAGTAATAGTGACACAGAAAACTGGGGAAGGCTCAGTTCTTTACTTTTAAACTGTCTTCTAATCATTTTAGGCAGACATTCTTTATGTGACCCATGTGTTATAACGGCATGTATTGACCTGCAGTACCTCAATAAAGGTTATTTACCAAAAAAGAAACATGTTTAGTAAAATGTAAACCTACGTATCATCAGGGATGTATCCAACTATCATTTATGCTCCCTTTTCTTTTGTATTTCATGTACGAAATAGACAAACCAAAGGTGCGTGAAGTGTTGCTAGATCAATTCTGTGTTATTAGAATTTGGTATTTTCTTATGAACATACAGAACTTGCCCTTTGCAGAATATATATTTTTGCTGTAAAAAATGTCATCTGTCTCTCTCTCTCTCTTTTGGATTTAGATGTCCCTTTTAGGGGGAAATGACTGCATCACATGGCTTTTTTTTATCATGAAATGAAATCCATTATTTAAATTGGTAATAAAGAAGGGTCTTCAAAAGAAAAAAAACAGAGCAGTAAGCAACTTCTTGACAGAGATCATAAAAAACGATTTGCAGAATCTTTCTCTGACAGTTCACAACCTAATAATATCAAATAGTGTCAAATAATGGCAATAGGAGGTTGCAGATCCAAATGCATAACAAAACTACATTCATTACTAGAGTCATAACATAAGTACTGGGGTAAAATAAAATGAAAATAGAGAGCGTGTCCTGCACTATTCAAATGGGCCCACCAAACAAAGATAAAGCAGCAGCACAGACCACAGCATTTACTCATGCCTGGGGATCCCACACAGCAAAAAAAATCCAGTATCTCATTAAATGTGTCCAATCCTTTCCACAACACATTAAAGAAATAGAGCTAGCACACTTGAATGTTGAAACATAGGTTCACAGCCCACTACAGCAATGCTGAAAATACACTCACAAGGACCCTGAGACATATGATTCAAAGGAGGTAAGAAGGCAAGTGACAGTTGGATTAAAATGAGGGTACACACAGATCACCTGAAAAATGACAGCTGATGATCTGGGAACACACTGGACAACTAAATAAACAAATCCCTGCAGACTGAAATAAAATGGCAATTCTAGCCAAAGGATCTTCCTAATCTTCAAGGGATTCAGATATTATGCAATCTTTTTTTTTGGAACTATGTTGCACAAGACAAAGGGGAGCTCAACTGGTGATCATTGCTCCTCATTTTTGACACAAACTTGTAACTTTTATTACAGAATTCGTTTTGGCAGGAATTTCCCTAACAGATTCTGTATTAAACATTACAAAGTTATCCCCCATGGAGCTTTATTTGTTAATTTATGTGGAGTACTCCTCATAAATTAAATAAAACTCAATGGGGGATAAGTTTGTGATGTTTAATACAGAATCCATTAGGGAAATTCCTGCCAAAATGAATTCTGTATTAAAAGTCACAACTTTGTGCCAAACATGAAAAGCGACAACCAATTGAATTCCCAGTGCCTTCTGCATTTTTTTTTCTATTATTTAAAACATTACACCCACAAAAAGTGGTTTGGGTTCATCAGTTCTGCAGTAGTAAGGTTTGGTGGATCTTTATTTAAATATTTTTTATGTATTTATTGAAATGTTTCACCAGGAAGGCACACTGAACAACAAGTTGCTCATTTAACATAAATTGCTTGATGACGCCATGTAAGAGTCAATATAAGTTGTGTTCTCAGCTAGCCTGTAGCACTAGTACCATACGGAGGAACAAATTGATTTTAACAGTTAGTGTCCGATGGACAGTGTCAGGCACTAACTTTTAACACCAATTTGTTCCTCCATATGGTAGTGCTACAGCTAGCTGATGGCACATCTTACTGTATTGACTCTTGCACAGCGCCATCAAGCAATTTATGTTAAATAAATCAAACTCTGCTCCAGCTCTGACTGAAGACTTTAGAAACCCGGGAGGCTTGGGAGCAGAGGCTAAATACACTGATGTGGTTCATCAAATCTAATAATATCCAGGAGGACACAGGTCTGACTAACATAATTGCAGAACAAAGACTATTTCTGTAACTCCGCTAAAGAGTATGTGTGTTGGCAGTGGGTCTCTCAAGTTAAAAGGCTTCACTTCCTCAGCAATCTTAAACACCTCACAATCACAACTTAATTACATTACTAACCTGATGAAAAGGTGGACATCTGATGAAGAGGTGCTCATCTCAGCTATTTCATTTATTTCATCATGCAGAAGCCAGGGTCTGGGAAGCTCAGTTACGGGGCCGGGGGGACCTTGGAAGAGAAGGAAGAAGGACAGCACAGCACTGGACCTTGAAGTTTGGACCACGGGACTCAGCTTGGCTTGTGACTGGATTGGGAGGGAAAAACAGTAGCAGCAGGCCAGTGCAGCACACTGAATGCCAGGGGCAACAAGGGCTATGAAGGTAAAAAAAAAAAAGCAGTAGCAAAGTAACGGGTTCTACTTAACTGTACTAGCACCACAGCAAAAACAACTGATTGGGCAATTAGGCACTTACTTGCAAAGGGGCAACTCAAAAGCTTCTTTCAAACAACATGAAGTATTGCTATATTATGACTAATGCAGTTTGTCCCACCATTAGAACTGCTCCGGAGGTGAAAGAGTTAACTTCCATGCAGGGCATGGAACTTAGAGCGCGAGCTCGGTTAGAAAAGCTCTGTCAGGGATATTTCAAACCGAAACTGTCAGATTCTTTACTCCGCCTCACTGAACAGTCGCTCCGGAGATTCCTCCTGCTGCTCGGTTCATTTTCTCGGTTTAAAGAGTTTTTTCTCGGTTAAATTCAACCGCGATTATCATTATTTTAACCGCAAACCGATCGGTTCAAGCTATGTCTATGGTATTGTAAGTAATAGATAGGTTTTCTATGTGGAACTTGTAAATGTTTATCGGTTCGGTTTGAACCGATCAGATTGTATTTAAACTTCATTCTGAAGTGTTTTTAGGCTTGTTAGAATGCGGTTCCCGGTTCTTATCGGTTCTAAAAAAACAGATTTCATTACGGTTTTTTCCACGACCCGTGACACGGTTGGGAACCGATAAGGGTGTCTTGCCTGGCACTGCGGAAAAAAAGGGCAAGTTTTTGGTTAGGCTGGCATTATGTCTGAGAAACCCAAAAGAAAAACCGGGCCCACTGGGTTTCAACACTGTAGTGTCTGTGGGGAAGCCTTTGCCAAGGCTGACCCACACACCACATGTGTTTATTGTCTGGGGTTTGACCACCTCAATGCAGACTGCCAGCCCGGTTCGGTGCCAACTGAACTGGAGGGAGTGCCCTCTGACCAGGGCCAGACTTCCTCGGGCAAACGTAAAGCTGACTCTGAGGAGCCAGTTCCAGCAAAGAGAACTAGAAAGTCAGCAGGTGTGGAGTCAAAAATCCCTTCTCCAACTGCTGCAGAGATAGCCAGGGCAATACAAATTGTCCAGTCACTTTCCCCGGTTCCGTCCGAACCGCCACTATCTGGCAAAAGGTCGGTTCGGTCGGTTCCACCGGTTCAAGAATATGATATAGAGGAGTTTTATGAACCAGAGGAGGGGGAGGATGATTATGATCAGTGTGAATGTGACTTTGAAAGTCTGGATGTGCCCATTGAGCCAGACATCTCCCCAGACAGACCTTTAGGAGAATCTCCCCCTAGGTTTGCTGAGTCCCCTTCTCATTTTCTGTTTTATAAAAAAGTTGCTGAAACCCTCCAGCTTCCTTTAGAGGAAGCTGTGGATGAGCAAGAGGAGCCTGACTTTGTAGAGATGATGGATATCCCAGAGTCCAGGAGATTGTCTATTCCTTTACATAAATCTTTTAGGAAACAAACAATACAAATTTTAAAAGCTCCTAATTCTGTGCCTCCTGTTGATAAAAAGATGGACAGGAGGTACACTTTGTCAGGTCCTGATACAGAATTTCTTTCACAGCAATGCAGCCATGTTGGGGTAGTTCAGGCTGCAGCCTGTGATAAAGCTAATATTCCCCTGGCTTCACATCCTCCTGACAAGGACTCCAGGAAGATTGATGCCATGACTAAAAAACAATACATGGCAGCATCTTTGGGACTCAGACAAGCAAACTATATGGCTTATGATTGGAGATACCAAAAATCTAGATGGGATACTGTCATGGCTTTAGCCAAACAGGCCCCTGGCCAGCTTGCGAGAGCTGGAGCAGGTGGCTGCTGATGGTATTGAGGCATCTAAGGTGCAATTTCATGCTGCAGTGGATTCTAATGATGTATCCTCAGAGTCATGGCTACATCTGTGGCTTTTTGTAGATTGGCTTGGCTCAGGTGTACTACTTTGTCACAGGATACCCAGTCTAAGGTTATGGATTTTCCTGTGGTGGGAAATTCTCTGTTTGGGGAGCAGACAGAGAATTATATGAAGAAAATGGATGAATATAGAACCACTTATAGGAGTGCACAGGCCAAGGAACGGCAAGCCACTCCTCAGAGGCAGCCCCCCAGGGGTAGAGGCAGGCCTTTTCACAGGCCTTTTTACCAGACCCAGGCCTCCTCTTCAGCTTATGTTCAGAGGGGGTTCTTCAGAGGGAGAGGCAGACGGGGTACAAGCAGGTCTGCTCCCACCCCTCAGCCTAAAGCCCCTGCCAAACAGGCACCCTGATGGGATGCCCAGGGCCGGTTCTCCATTACCTGTAGGGGGCAGGCTGGCTTACTTCGTCCAGGACTGGGAGTCTTTAACATCAGACAAGTGGGTCCTGGAAGTAGTAAGCCAGGGTCTGGTTCTCAGCTTCAAAAAATTTCAAAAGATGAGAATCAGATCTTTTCCACCTACAAACCCTCTAGAGACTCTTGCCTTGGAAACAGAAGTCTTAACCCTCCTGGCTCTCAGAGCCATAGAAAGGGTTTCTCCCCTACACCAGGGCAAGGGTCTGTACTCCAGGTACTTCCTTACCCCAAAAAAGACAGGAGAGTGGCGGCCCATCCTGGATCTAAGATATCTGAACAAGCACCTTTTAAAACCAAAATTCAAAATGGTGACTCTGGGAATGATTTTACCCTCCCTAAGGCCAGGGACTGGCTAGCTTCCCTGGACCTCAAGGATGCCTACTTCCATGTTCTTATCAGAAGCTCCCACCAAAAGTACCTCAGATTCGAACTGCCCTCAGGCCATTATCAGTTCAGAGCAATGCCCTTGACCTTACCTCTGCTCCAAGGGTGTTCACAAAATGTCTGGCAGTAGCAGTTGCTTATTTAAGAAGGCAAAAGATTGCCATCTTTCCCTACCTGGACCACTGGCTCATTGTCAGTCAGTCTCCAGACCAGGTCAAATCACACCTGCAAGTTACCCAGCAGCTGCTTACCTCTCTGGGCTTTCTTCTCAATCTTCCAAAGTCAGTTCTGGAACCTGTCCAGGTACTCACCTTTATAGGTGCAGAACTGGACACAAAACAAGCCAGAGCCTTCCTTCCCTAGAAGGGTAAGGACCCTGGTGGCTCTGGCCTCGTCCTTCACTCTGCAGGTCTCTCGACCAGCAAGGCATTTCCTGCAGCTCCTAGGACACATGGCTGCTTCCACAGCTGTAGTGCAAGGAGCAAGATTTCAGATGAGGGACATTCAGTTCCATTTGAGAGCCTTCTGGTCTCAAAGAAGAGATTCCCTATCCAAGTTAATCCCAGTGACTCGAACCCTGATCCAGGCCCTTCAGTGGTGGCAGGATCAGAGCAATCTGAGACAAGGGGTGCCCTTCATCCCTCTATCTCACTCCTTGACCCTTACTACAGATCGTCCCTCTTGGGATGGGGAGCTCACATGGAGACCTCTCCACCCAGGGTTGTGGTCCCCTCAGGAATCTCTGCTCCACATCAATCTGTTGGAACTCAGAGCTGTTTTTCTAGCACTTCAGGTTTTTTCTGCATCTGTTCAGAACAAGGTGGTACAGGTCAGAACAGACAACACCACTACAATGGGGTACATCAACAAACAAGGGGGCACTCAGTCTTCGGCCTTGTGCACCGAGGCGATGAAGTTGTGGTCTCTGGCTTATTCCCTGAACACTTCCCTCATAGCAGTTCACCTCCCAGGCAAGGACAATGTCCTGGCAGATGCTCTCAGCAGGATTTCCCAGGGCCATCACGAATGGTCACTGGATCCCCTAGTACTGGGGATAGTTTTTGCCAGATGGGGCACCCCTCAGATAGATCTTTTTGCAGCCCTAGACAATCATCAACTTCCACTTTTTTGTTGCAGGCCCCCAGTGTTGGGCTCAGTCCCCCTGGATGCCTTTCTCCTCGATTGGGAAGGGAAGTTTCTCTATGCCTTCCCCTTCCCTCTCCTGTTCAGGGTGCTAGTCAAAATCAGATCTCAGCCCTGCAAGATGATCCTGATTGCTCCAGACTGGGCCAGTCAGCCCTGGTACCCACTCCTTCTGTCCTTAGCAGTCCATCTTCCCCTGTGTCTCTCCCCAGGAACCACAATCTGTTAACCTGTGCCCAGGGGAGAGTCTGGTATCCGAATCTCAAATCCCTCAACCTCAAGGCCTGGCTCTTGAGGAGTTAGAGTTGCTGATCTACAACTTTCTCAGGGTGTTCTCAAATCTTGAAAGCTTCTAGGAAGCCTTCCACCAGGGCTACCTATAACTCCAAGTGGAAAAGGTTTTCCATATGGTGTTCTGGGAAGCATATTTCCCTGAATCTGCTAGTTTGCCCACTGTTTTGTCTATATGGTCCATCTTAATTCTTTGGGACTGAGACCAGCTACCCTGAAAGTGCATTTGGCAGCTGTCTCTGCTTTTATTTCAGCAGGGAAGCCCTCTTCTCTTTCTGCTCACCCTGTATTTTCCAAGTTTTTTAAGGGATTGCTTCATACCAATCCTCCATTCAGGGACCCTGCCCCTGCCTGGGATCTTAATGTTTGCATTGCTCAGCTGATGCAACCCCCCTTTGAACCTCTGTCTTCGGCAGAGCTTAAGTATTTGACTGGGAAAACTGTATTTCTAGTAGCCATCACTTATGCCAGGCACATAAGTGAGTTACAGGCTTTATCAGTGGAGACTGACTTTATTTCCTTTCACAGGGATAAGGTAGTCCTCAGGACTAACAGGAAGTTTTTGCCTAAAGTGGTTTCAGATTTCCACCTTAACCAATCTATTTCACTTCCAGTGTTCTTCACTGACCATTCCTCCTCTGGTGAGAGGAGGCTGCACAGCTTAGATGTTAAGAGGGCCCTAAGTTACTACATAGAGCATACCAAGGGTCACAGGTTTGAGTCCCTCCAACTATTTCTCACTTATGGTGAGGTTGGGAAAGGGAGACCTGCCACTAAGATATCCATTGCCAGGTGGATTGTCTCTTGTATCCAATTTTGCTATCAAAAACTGGGTAAGGTTCCCCTTCAGGCCTGAGGGCTCACTCTACCAGAGGTACAGCTGCATCTCTAGCTGCTGCCAGAGACATCCCTATCTTAGAGATATGTCAAGCAGCTACTTGGAAAACAGTACACACTTTCACCAAGCATTACTCCCTGGATATCCAGGCCAGGAGGGATGCTCAGTTTGGCACAGCCGTGCTTCAGAGCCTATTCCTAAGTAGGTTCTGTCCTCCTCCATGGAGGTACTGCTGTGTAGTCTGCATTAGTCATAATACAGCAAGACTTCATGTTGTTTGTGAAAAAATTACTCACCTTAGTAATGTTGTTTCTTCTAATGGAGTCTTGCTATTATGACCTCCCCAACCTGTCCCTCTCAGAACTTCTACTTTGGGTATGGGGTGGGCAGTCCACTGTTGGCACTTATTGATGCCCCTTTATGTTTTCCACCCTTCTTGTTGGGGTGTTTGGGTGTTGTGTTTTATTTTATCTTATTTTTTCTGGTCCCCTGACTTGAGTCTTGGTGTTGGGACCAGAAAAAAGTGTTAATATTTTAGTAGCCAGTTGGCTAGTGTAGGTTACAGCTTCCACACAGAGCCTTAGTGAGTTTTGCTCATAAAGATCTGACAGTTTCGGTTTGAAATATCTCTGACAGAGCTTTTCTAACCGAGCTCGTGTTCTAAGTTCCATGCCCTGCATGGAAGTTAACTCTTTCACCTCCGGAGCAGTTCTAATGGTGGGACAAACTGCATTAGTCATAATATAGCAAGACTCCTTTAGAAGAAACAACATTACTAAGGTGAGTAATTTTTTTTTAACTTTCTCCCATTTTGGCAGCAGCACTGGCACAGTGCACAGGATAGCAAAGAGGCTGCCTCAGCCTGTAACTGGTACAGCATGCCCGCAGCAGGAAAGTTAAAACAACATATCTGGGGTATATAGTCATTACTGATTGGTCCAGCTCCACTACTAGCCACACTGTGTGCATGAGATACACATGTGAAAGGTGGACTGCTGGACCAATCTGTAATGGCATTGCTAATTGCATCATAAATCTGTGGCTATCACTCCCGGCTCACTTGAGCCAAACCTGACTATCCCGGCTGGCACCAATTAACTGCTGGATTTCAATTATTTATGGCATACAGAGATACAGCTGGTATGCCAACTTTGTCAGTACTTTCTCCAGCTTAACAGTTGAATGGCTGAGAAGGTGACCGCCCTGAACTACCGTGGCTAAAGCCCCATTGAAAAAAAAGGTACTGGAGCCAAAGCCCTGGCCCAGCAGCATAGATTCATTTTTTACAGCTGCCAGGGCTCCTTGCAGAGGTACCGGGGCCAAGTCCTGGCTGACCCCAGCATAATTCCAACCCTGCTTGTCACTGGAGAAGAGGACAAGGTCATCCGCATATAATAGGGTGTCACAAGTAAGACAGTCAAAGGGGAGAGAGTTTATAAACAGGGAGAATGATAGTGGTCCAAGGATGGAGCCCTGCAGTACACCAGTGGTGACTGAGAGGGCAGAGGAGGAGGAGATAGAGCCTATGCATACTGACTGGAATCTAATTGCGAGGTAACTTTGGAACCACCGTGAGGTCCCAGAGGAGCAGCCAAGGTTGTGGAGGGTGGAGAGCAGCAGGATGTGGCCAACCAGGTCAAAAGCTTTCTACAGGTTGACAAAGACAGCACCCGTTGCTCTCCCAAGGTCCATGTTCCTGTGAATGTGATTTATAAACAGGGCCAAGGCACACATGGTGGAGTGATGCTTACAGAAGCCATGCTATTGTCTGGACATTAGATTGTGAATGTTGATGTGGTCAGACAATTGTCAGTGGACAATCATTTCCAGGAGCTTACTAAGGCGAGGGAGCAAGGATATAGGCTGGTAGTTGTCTGTGTATAGAAGGTCACCAGTTTTAAAAATAGGGACCACCTTGGCATGCTTAAAGAGGTAGGTGAGTGGTTTTAGGATAGCAGGGAATATAAATTTGAGCATTGCAGGAAACAGACCATCGCTGCCCGGGCTGCCCCGGCTAGGCTGGCTCTTTAGTAATTTGGCAGTGTTCTTGGAGGTAATGGTCTGGAATTAGAACAAAGTGAGGGGCAGATTATCAGGAGCTGAGGCAGGGGAATGCTCAGCAAGATCGAGTCTTGGGCTAGGGGTTGCCAGGGGTGGCAGCTTGCTAAGGAGGGCAGACAGGTCTGTGAATTTTTTATTGAAAGCCTTGGCAGCTTCAACAGGGTCCAACAACCAGCCAGAGGGAGTATCAAGGTTAATGATAGGGTTATGAGTACATGGGTTAAGCAAAGAGCTGACCTCACCCCAGAAATGGTCTGGATCACCTAGGCTGTGCCTTTGTCTGCCCGGAAAGAAGGCATACTTTTGGGCAAGGGTGGCTTGCTTGCAATGGCTCTATAGGCACCTGTATTCATTCCAATGGGCGGGGGAGGTGGCTTGTTTATAGGTTGCCCATAGTTTATCCCTCTCCTTCATCATGGCCGGGAGATCTTTAGTAACCTAACAAGTGCAGCCACCCCTCAATCTACGGTCAGTCAGGGGGGAAATGCTGATTTTAGAGTTGGAGGAGCGTGGCTGTGAAGAGTCTGTCAGCCTCAGACATGTCGGAGAGTGTGTATAGGGTTGACCAGTTTATCGAGCACACATCGTCAAGGAGGGCGGGAATATCTGGATGGTGGAAATTATGGAAAGAGAGCAGTTTGAAGGGGTGTGCTTGGTCTTCATGTCCCAGACCAAGACTGTGGGGGAGTGGTTGCTAATTGCATCTGATAGTGGCCCTGATAGGAGTACCTTCTCCTCTCTATTTGTAATCACTCAATCAAGAAGTGTATGGTTATGGGTATGCAAGTTGTGTCTAGTAGGGATGGTAATAATTTGGACTAGGTTATGAAGCTTGAATTGGTTTGAATAGTCAGGTTCCTAAGCACTGAGCCAATCCAGATTAAAATCCCCAATGAGGATGGTATCTCTAGTGAGGGAGAGACTTCCCACTCCTTCTAGGTGGGTGGTGAGACCTGTAGTGCATCCTGGGGGGGTGGGTTGTAGCGGTATCCCACATACACCTTATGTGCTGCACCAATGGTCAGCACCACTAGGAGCCTATCACTGAGGGAACTAGGGTCAGAGTGGAGGATGGGGACTGCAGAGAGTGAGAGAGAGGCTCATGGTTGTAGACAGCTACCCCTCCAACCTTTTTCTTTATGGGTCTGTTCTGCCTCAGCCTTGAGTAGCCAGGGAGATAATAAACAGCATCAGCGATGTGTGGTTTCATCCACATTTCTGAGATGCCAAGTACGTGTGGTCTATGTAGGGCAACCCAGGGTTCTAGGTCAGTAAATTTGAAGGGGAGGCTGCATAGGTTAATGTGTGCAAACTTCAGGCCAGTGGAGATATAGGATTAGAGTGATTGATGGTAGTACTTAGGGGGCCGGGATTGCTCTCAGTGTCTCTCACTAGTAACAGCAGAGAGAGAAATAGATTGTATAGATTAGGCAAGGATGGAGGGGAGGATAGAGGCAGAGAAGAGGAGGAAGCCAAGGTGGCAACCATCCTGTTTGGAGAGAAATGCCAAGCATGCAAGACCCATGGGGGTGCCCCACTCACATGACAGTAGGGCGGGGGGGACATCAGGGCCGAAGGAGGGAGTAAGACAGGATAGAAGTTTCAGCTCTATGGCCAGGATGGAAGCACCAAAATCCACAAGGAATAGGGTGCCTAGCAGTGAGGCTGCCAGCAGAGGGAGCATTGCCCACCTCATTTGGAGTAGTAGGTCAAGTAGTAAGGTAGCTAATAGGTCAAGTAATCTTGGAGACGGGGCTAAAAGACCAGCGGCTGGGAGAAGTTAGAGGAGGGTATAAAGTAGCTATTGTGGTTTCCCCTATAAGGTGTGTTAGGGAGCCTTCTATAGGCAAATAATGTCACAGAAGGTATTAAAATGAGGCAGATGGGAGTCGGTACCTGGGTAAGAGTCACACAGGTGGGCAGGAGCTTCAACAAACCACAGAATACTGTTCAAAACTGGAGTTAGAGAGCCTAAGCAGGGCTGCCACGCCTGGGTAAGAGTCGGGCAGGCAGCCGGGCAGGTGCTTCAACGCAGTGCATATGAACTATGTATCAGCTCCAGTCCCCACTGAACTACAAGGTTAGCTTTTAAAATTAGAATAAATTCCTGTACATGTGATTTAAACAGCATTTGTGCAATGGACATGTGTGCAATTACAGTTTGCTGTTTTTCTTACTTTTGAGAGCTACAGGCATAGTCTATTATTTCAGATTTAAACATTCAAATTGATCCACCTCAAAATAAGCTCTGCCCAGAGCCGATAGGCCTGCATGGGAGGAATTTGGAGTAAAAATATTGAAAAATACCAAAGTTATGAGCTTGCGTTAGCGAAATGTAATGTAGGCTCATAAATTTGTTGTTTTGTAATATTTGTACACCAAATTTTCAACATAGCCTAGTTATGACCCTGCCTCATGAAAAAGGGCAGAGTAAATGTTCAACTCCTGCCCAAAAGGTGATTTTGTGTAGGGACTGCAAAATCAGCTTTCGGGATGCAAATACATATTTTGGGCTAGAGTTGAAAAATTACAGCTGTGACATTCATGAGGTGCTGTAAAGAAATGGCTATGTTGTAAATCTGGGGTAAAAATATTGAAAATTACCAAAGTTACGAGTCTGCATTTGCACAATTCAACATAGGCTCATAACTTTGTTGTTTTTTAATATTTTTACATCACATTTTGAACATAGCCTTCTTATGACCCCACCTCATGAAGAAGGGCAGAGAACATTTTCAACTCCTGCCCAAACGGTAATTTCACACAGGGACTACAAAATCACCTTCCGGGGTGTGAAAAAAACATTTTGGCCAGGATTTGAAAAATGACAGCTATCAATTTCATGAGATGCTGTAAAGATATGGCTGTGTTGTAAATTTGGGGTAAAAATATTGAAAATTACCTTTACGAGCATGCGTTCGCAAAATTCAATGTAGGCTCATCACTTTGTTATTTTTAAAAATATTTTAACACCAAATTTTCAACATAGCCTTCTTATGACCCCACCTCATGAAGAAGAGCAGAGAAAATTTTCAACTCCTGCCCGAAAGGTGATTTCATGCAGGGACTGCAAAATCACCTTTTGCGACAGATTTACCTAATATCACTTGCATTGTTCATGAGGAGGAATCCCTAAAAAGGTATGTTGAAAATTTGGGGCAAAAATATTGAAAAATGACCAAGTTATGCTACTAAGTTCAAAACCTCATTGAAATACATTGAATGGCATATTTGATTTCCTCAGTTCGTGGCCCGGCATTGAAGAGTGAAGACGTGTCTGTGGTCCACAGAAGATTATGGTACTGGACCCCTGATGGGTAAGTAAGAGCTTGGGGGGGTGCGGGGTGATGGGTGCTGAGTGGGAGGGTCAGGCGGGTTGGAGTACAATGGACTAAAAGACATTGATGGACGGTTTTTTTTTTTTTTTACAGGTTTAGAAAACAAAACAAATGAGGATTCCTGCACTGGGAGATTAGACACTCACAGTGCCACTGTTATGTTTCTGGGGGAATGAGGTGGTGGGTGCTGAGAGGGAGGGTTGGGTGGGGAGGAAACAATATAAATATATATACTGTATTATATATATATATATATATATATATATATACACATACATACATATATATATATAAAATACATATATATATATATATATACACACACACACACACATATATATATATAATATATATTATATATATATATGTAGACACATATATATATATATATATAAGTATAGAGCAAAAATAACTACGCATGCACAGTAGTGGGCAGGGGGCAGTAGATAAGGACAATCTGAAGATTCCTGCACTGGGGTTTGTACGCCCAGTGCCTCTGTTATGTTTCTGGGGAGAATGCTGAGAGGGAGGGTCGGGTGGGGATGAAAAAAAATCTATATTAAAAAGGCAAAATAACAGCACATGTGTGGTAGTGGATGGGGAAGTGCAGTAGATCAGGACACCACAAGGATTCCAGCACTGGTGGACTGGGCACCCCAGTGCCACTGTTACATTTCTGGGAGGACAGTGGGGTTGTGTGGGTTGAGAAGGAGGCTTGGATGGGGAGACAAAACAATAAATATATTTTAAAAAAAAAGTACAATGAACCATGCATGCATGGTAGAGGATGGGGGGGGGGGGCAGTAATAAGATTTCAAATAGTGCAGTGCAACTGCCTATGGAGACAGCAAGTGGACTGTTCACAGACGTGGAGGCGACTGTGTTGACACTCCAACATGTTGCTGGGTTGCAAAGAATGCGGGAGTCCTTTTCTCATAGCAAGAGATCTGCAGGGCTACAGCCAGTGCAGCCCTAAAAATGTGCACAAATGGATTGTGAGTATACTCTCATGAGGGCAAACTATATGCACTATGTTTCTATTTTTCACAATACAAATATAAGTACATAAAAAAGAAAACAAGGAAATGGAGGAATGGAATCTGGTTTGTATAGTGTTTTTCATCCACACTCTAGCCCAAACAGCTTTACATTTCCTGAACAGTTGGAAGCAGCCATCAATCATGCACAAAACTGAAGTAAGACATTGCTGCAGGCTAAGGAAAGCTCAGAGAGCTAGAGAGGAGAGGAGAGAATGGAGATACTTGCCTGTGATGACACTGCAAGCAAATGGCAATGGTGGGATTCAAATGTGGATTGCCAGTTCCATAGCTCTGTGATCTAACCACTAGACTACACCCCCCTCCCTTCCTGAACTTGCTGGTAACTAGCCAGTATTGTATTCATACTACTCCCTTCAGAACTAAAGAACCACTTTTCAGAGGTGTGTCACTGTTGGGTCCAATGCAGCTCAAGCTGTATCTGAAATTCTAATCTCTTACATGTGTATAGTTGTTTACCTTGTATTCACTGCCATCCTGTGCCGTGTGACATGGCCCCAGTCATGCCTGAAAATGGTCCCTGGGATCAGTGCACTTACCCGGTTATCAAAGTCATAAATAAATAAATAAATAAATAAAACAATTACAGACCAATGGCCAGGCATTCTGACCATGACACTAGTCTCTGCTTGCTGGGTTGAAACTTCTCGTAGTTGAAAGGATTGAGGCACTTCAATGAGAAAGCGCCTTAATGCGTTCATCTTCTACAAGCCATCCAGCAAGCAGTCGAGTATCCACATGATCAGTTCCTTACAGGTGTTTAGCTTGCCAATGAGTAGTTTGTCAAACATCTCACCCCCTCCCGAATTAATCCCTGTGCCCACCAGATTAAACATAAACAAACTGGCCTACTGCCAAACATCCCACCCCCGCCTGAATTATCCCTCTGCCTGCCAGAACAAACACAAACTCGTGCGCTACCAAACTACACAATGCTGTGGCCCGGTTGTTGATGGGGACGTCTCGTTTCTCCCATATTACACCAGTGCTGTGTGATGTGCACTGGCTGCTGATTCGGTGGTGGATCACCTTTAAAGTCAGGTTACTGACATATAAAGCCCTATATGGACTTGGTCCTGACTACTTGAAGGAACTCCTGGTCCCTTACTGTCCAGAGTGACAGCTCCGTTTGGCTGATGAGGGGTTGCTGGAGATTCCGAGAGTATCAGTGAAATCTTCAGGGGCCCGTGCATTCATGTACATGGTCCCAGCCCTCTGAAATTCTCTACCCCATCAGCTTCGGGAGTGCGTGACCATTGGGGGATTTAAACAGGCACTTAAATCTTATCTGTGGCACCAGGCCTATGCTCTTTTAATCTGACTGGGTGTATCCCTACTGACCTCTTATTGTTTGTATTTCTGATTTTACTGTTGTTTTATTATTCACATTGTACAGCACCTTGATACTACGAAAGACACTTAAAAATAAAGATCATTATTTTTATTATTTAACCCTAAACTGAATTAATCCCCATGTCATTGTACTTGGAGGACATTGACCCATCTGATATACAGCAGAGCTGAAAATGGGGCCACATGAATGTGAAAAGCCCCCTTGGTAGCTTCCGTCACCCACAGTCCTGCACTGAGTCTATAGGTGCTATCAGTTTGCCCCGGGAGGTGGCCATTCCATTGGTTACTCAGCCTCCCCCCCCCCCATTACTGCTTTTGGTTTCTATTTTTTTTGTTACTTTATTTTGCTCTGTGCTATGACCTTCCTTCATTCCCTAACCCACCCTCTTCCTATGTTTTGGCTAATTTTAAAGCAGACCTCGATCTGGGATGGTCGCCAGGGGAGTGACAGCCTGGATAGACTGGGGATGGCTGTTGGCTTCCTTGGCTTTTTCTTAGACCCACCAGACCACCCCCCTGGGTTTAATTTCCCTGCCTCATCCTGTCTGGACCCTTCCTTGTGCCCCTTCCACTGACCACTGCTGGTGCTGATCTGAACTCGCTGTCCAATCCAGCTAAGAATTGGGGGGGAGGAGGAGGAGGAGGAGGATGATGTCAAAAACTATGAGCAGCTGAACTGGCTGGATTCCCACTCAGTTTGATTTAGAAACCCCAGCTTCAGCCCTCTGTGGACCTCTGCTCCCTCTGATGTGGGAGTGGGATCAATCTGTCCTGAAGATGGGGTGAGCAGTGGAACTACTGGAGCAAGAGGCTGGGCCCAGGATGGGAGTCACAACTGGACCCCCCCCCCACCAAAGTATGCAGCCCAACTGCACTGGGTCCAGAAAAGGAGAGACTGTATGGCTCTTGCAGTAGCGGCAGTATTAATGGCCAGCTGCTGGGACAAGTTGTGTTCTGTGTTGGATTTTATTGTTATTTGGACCCCTCTTGACTGTGACACTCTGGGACCACTTGAGGAGTTAGAGGCCAACAGCAGGACCTGGGAGCAGCCAGGAAGGGTCTTGAGCAGATCATGACTGAGGGTGAGGCCAACTCCTACAACACTGGTAGTCAATAGGAAATGGACCAGGGTCTCTCAAGGGCTGAATGGGGGAAGGTGAAGGATTGAGTCTCCAGAAACTGCTCTCCTCCCCCGTGGAGATGGTGCTTGCAGCAGCTTGGCTGCTAGCCAATGGAGGCTAGGTGGAAAAAGCAAGCAGCTGCCCACATTCATTGGCCAGGATGCAGACGCTGAGGCATGCAGCATCTTCACATTGTGCGTGCACATCACTGCATCCGTGCCACCTCGAGCAAGGGAAGGGGGAGGAAAATGGAGGAAAAAATCCTCCAGCGGCAGGATGATCACCCCAACGTCACAGGCTGTGTACCACCTACTGAACCCATTCACAGAATAAGGTAATAAGTAGTGGGGTGCCCCGGGGATAGTGAGTGGCGAATTTGGGGGTCATGGGGGAAGGGGGCTATCAGAGACAGAGAGAGCATAAACTGAAAAAAAAAGAAATAAAAGAAAGGGAGATGGTGTGTGTGTGTGTGTGTTTGCAAATGTAGGAGAAACCAATCAGGAGGACACTTGGCTAAAAGCATAGTTGTCCACATTCCACCCACATGCTGGAGGATGAAAGAGCTTTGCTGCCATTGGGTATGGGGTGGGGGGAACTTAACTGTCCTTAGGTCATTTGTATTGCCTATTAAAACCCAAATGGGATGGAATAAGTGTTAAATTTGTGGATATCCCATACATGGAATGTGAAAAAGGTAGGTGCAGTAGACGGTCCAGTATTAGGAGGAAAAATGTACCAAATAAAAAGGCTTTTCTGTCTGACTTGCTGGCATCCAGTGGTAGCACATTTAGAGATGTCTGTCTGGCTCATGGTTCGGGGTGGGGATGAATAACAAAAAATTAAAGCAAGAGCATAATCAGGTGAACAAAGCTGTTGAGCAGAAAAAGAATGAAAGAAAGCTGGGAGAATGAAGAAAAGATGAAGTTAAGGTAAAAATTATGAAAAGCTAATGATTATGCCAAATGTGGAAACTAAATAAGGGAAAAGGGGAAACAGAAAAAAAAGAGAAATAATCACTATATATATATATATATATATATATGTCACTGCAGGGCAATACTGAAATTAAAAATATGTATTACTAATAATACTGGATTTGGTTAACGCTGATTGCAACGGAAGCTGAGCTGAGTCAGCAGTTTTGGCATAAGGAAAGGAAGTAAAGTAGGAAATAGAGAACAATGCATAGCTAACCATGTGTTATGAAGTTTTTTTTGCTATAATGTATCCCTAATTTCTCTCTGAGTGGCATCCCTTCCGATGGCAACCCCCAACCCCGTCTCTCACCATCCTGGGCCTTACCCCAACTGCTTGCTTACCTCAGTGGATAACTGGGTGCCACGAGTAGTGGAGTGGAGCCTGCAGGGTCACTGGACATCATCCTGGTGCTCAGGTGGCTTTTCCTCTTTGATTCTACCCGTCCCTGAGGTTGGCAATGCGTGCCATGGCACGGACGTACGGCATAAAGACCCAATATGTAGAGATGTGTGAAGTTGTGAAACTTTGCTTCATGGATAAATTCACGAATTTGCCTCATTTCATAAAGTTAATCCACCATGCACAGTCCAAATTCACAGAAAACTGATAACTCTGTGAAATGCAAAGTTGGCAACACTGCTGGCAGAGTTTGGCACAAAGGGGAAGTTTGCAACGTGTGAACTTGGTAACTTCACCAGCCCTAAGAACAATTTTAATTCAATTGCGCAGTTCAAAATCCACCTGTTGTTAAAACATAAACTTTCTCTGGTGCTTAATGTCCCCCCCCATTGGCCGATTGCCAGCCCGATGTGTACAAATAAAACTTCTCCAGTGTCTAGTGGTCCCCACCCTTGCTAACTGCCAGTCCAATATGAAAATGACACTTTCCCTTGTGCCTAGTGGTCCCCATCCTCACTGATCACCAGCCTGATGTATAAAACACACTTTTCCTGATGTCTAGTGATCCCCCCTTGCCGATTGCCAGCCTGATGTGTAAAAGACACTTTACTTGGTGTCTAGTGGTCCCCCTCTTGCTGATTGCCAGTCTGTTGTACAATATACACTTTCCCTGGTATTTAGTGGACCCCACACCCCATCCCAGCTGGTAGTGCCCACGACCCCACTCCCCCCATCCTGTCCCCAAGCCGGTGACTGGCACAGCTCTCTGCTCTCCACTACAGCCAGCCACTGACTGAGCTCTCAGTGTGCATGTACTGTAACAGTACACGCTCATTAACAGTTCAGTCAGTGGCCAGCCATGGTGGAGAGCGGAGGGTTGTGCCAGTCGCTGGCTTGGAGTCAGGATGGGGGGAGCGGGGTGGTGGGGCACTACCTGCTGGGGTAGTGGGGTCCACTAGATACCAGGAAAAGTGTCTGTTGTACATCGGGCTGGCAATCAGCAAGGGGAGACCAGTAGAAAGCAGGGAAAGTGTCATTTTCACATCAGGGTGGTGATTGGCAAGAAGGGACCAGTAGACACCGAGGAAAGTATTATTTTCACATTGAGCTGGCGATCAATGAGGAGGGGACCACTAGACACCAGAGACAGTGTCTTTCACACATCAGGCCAGTGATTGGCAAGGGGGCAGACCATTCGACATCTAAGAAAGTGTCATTTTCACATCGGGCCAGTGATCAGTGAGGGAGGGAGGGAACACTAGACACCAGGGAAAATGTCTTTTACACATCGAGCCAGAGATCACCAAAGGGGACCACTAGACACAAGGGAAAGTTTTTTTTACACATCAAGCTGGTAATCAGTGTGGGGGACACTAGACACCAGAGAAGTGTATTTTACACATTGAGCTGGCAATCAGTGAGGCGGGAACCACTAGACACCAGAGAAAGTGTCTTTTACACATTGAGCTGGCAATCAGTGAGGGGGGGCACTAGACACCAGGGAAAAGTGTCTTTTACACATTGAGCTGGCAATCAGTGGGGGGGACCACTAGACACCAGGGAAAGTGTCTTTTACACACTGAGCTTGCAATCAGTGAGGGGGGATCCACTAGACACCAGAGAAAGTGTCTTTTACACATTGAGCTGGCAATTAGTGAGGGGGACCACTAGACACCAGGGAAAGTGTCTTTTACACATTGAGCTGGCAATCAGTGGGGGGGACCACTAGACACCAGGAAAGTGTCTTTTACACATTGAGCTGGCAATCAGTGGGGGGGACCACTAGACACCAGGGAAAGTGTCTTTTACACATTGAGCTGGCAAACAGTGAGGGGGGAACCACTAGACACCAGGGAAGGTGTTTTTACACATTGAGCTGGCAATCAGTGGGGGGGGACCACTAGACACCAGGAAAGTGTCTTTTACACATTGAGTTGGCAATCAGTGGGGGGGGGGCACTAGACACCAGGGAAGGTGTTTTTTTACACATTGAGCTGGCAATCAGTGAGGGGGGAACCAGTAGACACCAAGGAAAATGTCATTTTCACGTTGGGCCTGCGACCGGAGGGGTACCACTAGACACAAGGGAAAATGTGTTTTACACATCAGGCTGGCGATCAGCAAGGGGGAACCACTAGACACCAGGGAAAGTGTCTTTTACACATCAGCACAGCGATAGGCGAGGGGGGCCACTAGATACCAGGGAAAGTGTATTTTACTTATCTGCAGATTGCCTTTAGAGGGATCAAGTTGCTGTATGATGGAATGCCTGGTTCAGCTGCTCCCCTGGTAGAGTGGCTAGGGCACCACCACAAGACGAAGCAGGAGACCTGGTACCGCAGTTCGGTTCCCAGCAGGTCTCCTCCTGCTGCAACCTTTTTTTTTTTAAAAACAAGTAATATTCCCCCCTCCCAATTTTCTCCTCATCCCTGAAGTCCACGACCCCCTGAAGTTGATTAGTTTAAGTCCGGGGGATGCGGGGGCAGAGCCCCCTGGAAAAAGAAGACGTCCTATTGTTTTCAAAGGGACTGCACTCTTGTTGTCTGGTTGCTCTTGTACTTGACATTGTTTGTGAGGGTGCTGTTTTTCTTGCGGCATTTATTGCTCTGTGGTTTTTGTTTGCAGTGACATGACCCGGCCTTGTAAAAATACGTCTATGTTGTAAATTTGGGGTAAAATATTGAAAATTACCAAAGTTATGAGCCTGCATTCGCAAAATTCAACATAGCATCACAATTTTTTAATATTTTTGCACCAAATGTTCAACATAGCCTTCTTATGACCCCACCTCATGAACAAGGGCAGAGCAAATTTTCAACTACGATACGCGTATCCTATACCTTGCGCTAGACTCAGTTATCTCCCCACTCACGGACCTTCTAAATCTGTCCCTGCACCTAGACCAGTTCCCAGCCTCATGGAAAACGGCAGTGATAACACCAATATTGAAATGTGATGACAGCTCCCTCCCAAACAACTACCGGCCCATCTCGATTCTCCCGCCACTCTCTAAAGCCCTTGTAAAGATCATGGCCAATCAGTTCACTGACTACCTCCTCACACAAAACCTCTTATGTAGGGAGCAGCATGGTTTCAGAGCTGGTCATAGCACTATGACCACCCTCACAGAATTCACTAACTCCCAGCACTCCACACCTGACAAGGGGCACCTCGCAGGGGCCGTGTTTATAGACCTTTCAAAGGCCTTCGACACAGTTTCTCATCCCCTCCTTCTTAACATATTACAACAAATTGGGGTCTCTCATTGTCCACTCTCATGGTTCTCCAACTATCTTTCATCTAGAACCCAATGTGTTAAAATTAATAATACCATATCTACTATGCTGCCTGTGCGCTCAGGAGTTCCCCAGGGATCTATCCTGGGTCCCCTGCTATTTAGCATCTACCTCAACACCCTGCCTAAATCCTGCCCCGGCAACCTTCTCCTCTATGCGGACGATGCTGTTCTTTATGCCGCACATCCTGATCCTCTCTCTCTCTCCAGTGTACCTTGCAAAAATCCTTCTCTCAGATTGAACACTGGTTTGCTGAACACAGATTGGTGGTCAACATTAAATACTCTCCGCCTCTCTCATCCCACTGGAACAGGTCCAAAAGTATAAGTATCTAGGTATGACATTTGACTCTTCCCTCTCATTCCATGAACATATAGAAATCCTCACCTCTGCCACCAACACCTGCATTGGTCTCCTTTACAGACATAAAGACTGCCTGCAACCTGAAGCACTTCACCTAGCCATTACCTCCTCAGTCTTATCGCTGGTGGACTATGGCCTCACAATCTATGCTGCTGCCGACCCTACGGCGATTCATCAAATACAAGTAGTCATCAATAAGGCCTGCCGGCTCCTCTCTGATGCCAACAGAAATACACATACCTGCACTCTATACGCACTCACCAATATCGTCTCCCTTGAGGAAAGACTGTTATACCAGACCTGTCTCTTCACCAAAAAAATCCACCTGGGTTTAACCCCAATAGGTGTCATGGCTTCTCTTCAGACAGCCACCATCTCAGTGTCCACACGGGCTGCCCCAAAAACAATCTGGAAGGTGCCTAGGGTCAGGACCACCCTGGCCCAGCGATCGTTCCCCCTTAGAGCTACATCCTGGTACAATGCCCTCCCTCTGGCTGTCACATCAGTCACCAATCTAGGTCCTTTTAAAGCTGCCTTAAGGGCCCATATCCTCTCCTCACGTCAATGCCAGTGTAACTGGTAACCTGTGGATCCTGCACCACACCACTAGGCCACACACCTGCCCTTGGCCAGGCTGTGGAGAGTCCTCACTATTCTTAGCCTTCAGACTCCTCACCTCCCTTGGTTACCATATAGTTGCACTGGACTATGAATGCATTGTATTATGTATAAGACAAGGCCTCCCTGAGGTGGCTTGCTACCAGCTCATATCATACATTGCTTTAGCTACCAATTGTATAGGTCTTAACCGCTTATTAGGTAAATATGTTGATAGCGCTGCCCTGTTTTAGCTACCAAATGTATAGGCATTAACCAGTGCTCATTGTACTTATACTCTGTATGATTGCTCACCCACATTTATTCTATGTATGTACTGTATGAATGTCTATGTTTTATTCTGATGTGGAGCCTTTAGAAATGAGTCTATGACTCAAAGGGTTGTAATTCCGATTTTCTAAATAAATAAATACATTTTCAACTCCTACCCAAAAGGTGATTTCACACAGGAACCATGAAATCACCTTTCAGGATGTAAAAAAAATATTTAGGCCCGGATTTGAAAAATGACAGCTGTCACACTCATGAGGTGCAATTAAGATATGGCTATGTTCTGAATTTGGGTAAAAACATAGAAAATTACCAAAGTCACGAGCCTGCGTTTGCAAGATTCAATGTAGGCTCATAACTTGTTGTTTTTTAGTATTTTTACACCAAATTTTCAACATAGCCTTCTTATGACCCCACCTCATGAAGAAGGGCAGAGAAAATGTTCAACTCCTGCCTGAAAGGTGATTTCACACAGGGACTGCAAAATCACCTTTAGGGACAGATCTACCTAATGGCAGTGTTTATGAGGTAGGGTCCTAAAGAAGGCATGTTGAAAATTTGTGCCAAAAATATGCAAAAATGCCCAAGTTATGCCACTAAGTCCAAAACCCTATTGAAATACATTGAACTGCATACCTATTTCTTCAGTTCATGGTCCGGCTGTGAAGAGTGAAGACATGTTTGTGGTCCAGAGACAATTAGGGCATTGGACCCCATATGGGTAAGTAAGGGCTTTGGGGGGGGTGCGAGGTAGTGGGTGCTGAGTGGGAGGGTTGGGTGGAAGGCAGTTACGGCCGCAAAATACATTGATGGATAGTTTTCTTTTTGCAGGTCTTTTTTTTGTTTTGTTAATTATTTTCTTTGCCACCATGGACCTGGCAGGGGCTATGACCCCTCCCTCAGAGGAATACATCCTCTGGCCTTCTTAGGCCATCATGGGTCCTGCTGGGTCCCGGAATTTTTCATTTTCTCCTGTGCCCATGTCTGTGCAATGGGCGGCAGGCTGTCTCCACCTTCATGAAGGCAGCCGATTACCCTAGATGTGGGCCAACCCCTTATGTGGCTGCATGCATGTGCTGACCCCAGCCACTGTTAGGTATTGGCCAATGGCATGCAGCACAAATCCCCCCACCCTGAGGAAGGAGAGCAGTCCTTCAGAAGCTTGATCCTGGCGGACCCCCGAGCGACCCGAGTCCGCTCCTAAACTCGGGTCACCAGCATGGTGCAAGGCAAGGCCCAGCTCTCAACCCTCAGCACCACCAGGCTGGATTTTGGGTTTTAAATTAAAAAACAACAATGCATGGAAGTTCTCATTGGGAAACTGGAGGATTGGGCACCCCCAGTGTCACTCTTATGTTTCTTGGGGAGGGGTTGTGGGGTGGTGGGCGCTGAGAGGGAGGGAGGGACAGGTGGGGGGGTATCAATATATATTTAAAAAAAAGAAGAAATAACCATGCTTGTGTGGTGGTGGTGGAGGTCACTGTAAACAAACAAAATAAAAAACATTGAGGATTCCACATTGGGACACAGGGGGATTGGGCACCCCAGTATCACTCTTATGTTTCTGGGAGAGTGGGTGCTGAGAGGGAGGGTCGGGTGATGGCAATAGCAAGATCTATCTATCTATCTATGTGTGTGTATATATATATATATATATATTTTTTTAAAAGAAGAAATAACCATGCATGCACGGTGGGGGGGGGGTCACTTTAAACAATAAAAAAAAAATTGAGGATTCCATATCAGCAGGACATTGGGAGATTGGGCACCCCCAGTGTCACTCTTACATTTGGGGGGGTATGGAGTAGTGGGTGCTGCTAGCACATGCGCAGTAGAGTGTGGCAGCCATCTTGCACACGGCAGAGTGTGCTGCCTTCTGCTATGATGGCGGTTTGTCTTTCTCTTTAAAATTGAGTTATCATCCCACCTGACCCACCCTCTCAGCACCCCAACCCCCCACAAACATAAGAGTGACACTGGGGGTGCCTGATTCCCCAGTGTCGCGATCAGGATGCCCCTGTTTTTTTTTTTGTAAAAAATAGTGCAGTGGGAGTGGAGATGGACACGGAGACAACTGTGGTGCAAATCCAACATGTTGTTCGGTTGCAAAGAATGTAAGGAATGCAAAGTCCTTTTTTGAAAGCAGGAGGTCTGCAGGGCTCTGCCCACTGCAGCCCTAAAAATGGAGCATAATTTTAACATACTGAGCCCAGCAGCTAGGTAGCAGTGAGATGAGTGAAAAGACACTGTTTTTTTTTCACTATGGGCACAAGAGTATTGTTTCCTGCTATGGATTACAAAACACAGGCAGTGAAGTATGAATGCTACAAAACCATAATTATGTAAGCCACCATACCCCGTTATTATGGTGTCTGATTGCACCAATAATCTGTGTTAAAGGAGGTCACCTGTTATTATATTGCATTTAAACAAATTCAATTTAATTAATGTAATAAATGGCAGTAGCAGGTCTAAACTTTGGGGTTCCCTTTCCATTCCCCCTTCTATTCACTTTGCTCCTTCCTTTCCTGCTCTTAACATTTTTCTCTGTGAATTTTCTACTCACTCTTGCAGTAGTTTCTGATATTGGGTTTACTTTTTACCTGCCACTTACCTAATTCTCTGTTCTTCAGCACTTCCCCACTTCCCAAGCCATTCCCCCAGTTTCTTATTTTGTTAACGTTAATAACTAATTGTTCTTTAATTCAGTTCCTTAATTTATTGTATGGTACCTTTCTTATTGTCAGTTTATTCTTAGGCATAATTGTCCTGTTTATTTTTTATATACTTAGGTCTATTTATTTTATATTCTGTATTTTGTATCTCTTATCTTTTCTCCTCTTCCCCTTCCCTCACGATACATCTGGAAATGAACTGTTACCAGATTAGTGTGTCTTTCCTCGTAAAACCTTTGAACTGACTAGCTAGCTAGCTAACTAATTTATTACTTAGTATAGATGCTTGCTAATTTGCTTGGAAAAGTCATGAATAAGGATCAGGAAGACTTTAGAACAAAAAAGAAGTAGTGACATCCATTTTTATGTTTGCCATGCACAGACGTGAGCGAACATGTTGTTATGATACTGGATTCTGAGAGGTGTGTCACTGTCAGTGATGTAGGGCAGCCTTCAAGGGGCTCATCAGTGTCACATCAATCATCAGCCAGGCTGATCATGACACTGTTCTAGCTTGCTGGGTGGAAATTTCATGTAGATCAAAGGAAAGAGCCAACCCAGTCTTAGAGCAGCTCTTTCCTTTGATCTGCATGTTGCCGTCCAGCAAACAGCTGATCGGCATCCTGATCTGCCTGCCCCATGTCCCCACCTTTTGGTTTTCTCAGTTTTCCCAATGGTAAGAAGTGGCTCTTTGTCAATTAGTCCATGAGGAAGAGGAGGAGGAGGAGGAGGAGAAAGAGAGAGAGAAAGATAGAGACCACCCATTGTTTCCACTGCGGCTTGCACTCCTCCAGTTCCTCCGGTGCTCATGCTATTCCACCTACCCCCAGCCCAGAGAGATGAGCCCACAATCTGCATGCATTGAAGTTTTAGCTGAACATTTATTTTTATCTTTTTGCCCATAACCTTATATTGCAGGGGAATAAAAACAAGTCATCTATTAAGCTCAAGTGCTATCAGTGCTACCTATGCTGATGAAGAAACAAACTGAAACTCACAAGGGGGGGGGATCATGTCATACAGAACTGACTAACTGTAACTTACACAGACAGGGCAGTACCATTGTCCCCTCCTGTGGGCCTCCCCTTCAGTCTCTTTGTGTATGTGTCACAAGCAACTTGCCAGACAGACACAGATCACTTCCCGTACTTTAAATTGTTGAATACACAAATGAACTGGCAGACGGAGCTGTGCAGTTGGAAAACAACAAAGGCTACAGGCACTGTGTCTGGAGAAATCCAGCTCTTATCATGCTGTTGCTACATGCCTGCTCCAAGTCCTCATCTGATTGGCTGGTCTTGTTGGGATAATGGGATTAGTGCTGTGGGGGTGAGGTAAACACTGGCAGCAGGCAGTTCAAGAAAACAGCTCTAACTGAGATGCTTTATACAAGAGATGGAGGAGTCAGTCTCTGTAGCAGTATCAAGTGGATGTGGCTGTAACCCAACTGATGGTAAGATCTAACCAGACAGCAGTGTGGAGTGGCTGGTGATTTCTGCTTTTAGCTTACCAGGCAAGTCAAGAGACTAGCGAACAGAGATGCAAGTAGACTGTAGCCAGTTAAACTTGTTGCTTTATCATTGAGGTGGGCACTGGGTTGCACTACAGATACTTAATGTTGATAAGTCACTGTTGCCCAATTCCTGAAGCTGGTGCCGGTGGTGCCTGAACCTGACTGAACTGAAAATCATTAAGTAGGTAAAAGGCTACTTTAATTAATGTCAGACAGACACTGACTAGCTGCTGTTACAGCATGTATGTTTTCCATGTATTGTGGTGTTCATCTGTGCTGCATTTATTTTTGTACTCACTTGCCACCTACTGTCTGAGTCCCATTCCCTAATCAGGTCATCCTTTTCTTTTATTTGGAGTTGATTGAGGTTCTGGAAGTAAAAGCAAAGAAAAAAGCCTTTCTGCCTCTCGGCCTCTGGCTTCCCTCCTAAACAAGAACTGGCTGGTGATGGCCCACTGTTTGTATACTGCAGTATGTGTTGGACCCAGTCTGCTTCCTCCAAGATCCTCCCAATGACCTCCAGGATGGTCAGGGATGGGAGCGACTTGAATGGGTTGCACGCGGGTCACTGTTGGTCAAAATTCACTTAGACATGACCCCTCCCCCAGAGTTCACTCTCCTAGGCATCTTCTCCAATCCCCATCTATTCATTCATTCCTTGGGAATCCTCGCGCCAGCTCCCTCCACTAGGAACTGGTGTCAGGAAGTGCCATGAGACTGAAGCGAGCAGCTGTGAGGTTCCTTTTTTCACATGAACCCTGGTTTCAAATTGGTTTATCACTCACCAGTTACTGAACAACACTGTAATGAAATAAGTTGCATCCGTTTGCACGGATACATAATAAGTTGGGCTTGTTAAGGATATATTGGCCCATTTCCTGATTTAATGATGCTGCACTGTTCCTTCAGTGCCTTACTTTAGCAGCCAAGGCAAGCTCCAAGTAACTGCAAAGGTTCGTTTGTATCTTATTTTGGTTACACTTTATTTTAAGTGTCTGTTTCAATGTAACTAATCATTAATTACATGCAACAAGGTAATTACACTATAGTCACATGTTTGTTGCATGCAACTATATTGCAAATGCAATGCAGCTAACAAGGGATTGTTAAGACTCATAAGAACAAAACACTGGAAATCAGTCTATACAATGTAATTGATATTTTCTGGTATTCTCTTTTCCAATCATAAGAAACTTGGTGCTGGTTTCGAACTGACAAGTAGGAGCTATGTCCTTGTTTAGTACACTGTACTGTGTGTGACACTACTTTTTGTCCAGGGGCCTTCAGCCATTTTTGCAGACTGAAATACCAGCCTTGCCAAAGTGGCCAGGAGGAATTCTGTAAAACAAAATACCGTACTGGTAATCCGTTTGAAGCACTGCCTGCCAGGACAAGGTCAGCCCAGCTCCCTTGCTCATGAGAGGAACTTGGAAGGCAAAGTGGCATCTATTCCATTCTGCCACAGACAGGTATCAGTTTTGTATATTTCAAGCAACTTGCTATGCTAGCACACCTCCCTGCTTTGAATCATCTCAGAGGGTGGTGTCGGGAATTTTTTCCTCTGACCCATTCTCTCTGCCATGTGGGGTCCCTCAGGGGTCGATGTTGTCCCCCATGTTGTTCGTGGTATATATGCTGCCCCTCGGAGACATTGTAGGATGGTATGGGCTGAGGTTTCACTGCTATGCTGATGATATCCAGCTCTACCTGTCTTTCGCGCCCAACCAGGATAGTGCGTGCTTGGTCTTCAACAACTGCCTCGCAGAAATCCAGGACGGGATGAGATCCAGCTGGTAGAAGTTGAACTCTGGAAAGATCAAGGTGTTGGTAGTGGATCCGGGTCACCAGACAGAGGGGTTGGGGGCTGGACAGTCCTCTGGACTCTGTCTCGAGGGCATCCAGCTTCCTTCCTCTGAATGGGTGAGGAACCTGGGGGTGATTTTTGACGATGGTCTGACACTGCATTCGCAGATGTCAGCAGTTGTCAAGTCCTCATTTTACCATCTGAGGAACATCGCCAGGATTAAACACTTTGTTCCATCGGGCGACCTTCCAACCCTGATCCAAGCCTTTGTGACCTCTCGCCTTGACTACTACAACTCCCTGCACCTAGGGCTTCCAGGGGTTGATATCTGCCACTTGCAGCTAGTGCAGAACGTTGCAGTGCGGTTGTTGATGGGGACTCCTCTTTCGAGTCACATCATGCCGGTGCTGCGCGAACTGCACTGGCTGTCAACTCAGTTGCAGATCACCTTCAAGGTCAGGCTTCTGACATTTAAGGCCCTGCATGGACAAGGCCCAGATTATCTGCAAGAGCTCCTTTGTCCCTACTGCCCTGGGTGACCACTCCGCTCAGCCGATGAGGGGTTGTTAGAGATTCCCAAGGTACATCTTAAAACATCTAGGGCCTGTGCTTTTATGTATGTAGCCCTGTCCCTGGGATTTTTCTCTACCTCTTTGGATATGTGAATGCACGACTGTGGAGGGTTTTAAGAAGGCCTTGAAGACCCATCTGTGGCATAGCGACTACTCAGAATGAATAGTTTAGATACTTATTTATTTGGTTATCAGTTGTATGGATTTTTTGTGTTTTATTGGATTTTAGATGTTGTATTACTGTACAGCACCTTGGTCTTGGAAAGGCACTTTAAAAAGAAAGTTTATTGTGTTTTAAGTTTAATATAAAGCAATCAGTTTTCTACATTGAGCTGTTAAACTATTGCAAAGCAATGCAAGCAGTGAACATTCAACATTGACAAATGCTTGTTTTACATTTGCTGGCACAAAGCAAACATGGTGCTACAATAATGGGATTGAGAGGTTTGTCACTGTCAGGTCCAATGCAGGGCAGTCTGCAGTGGGCTCAAAAGTGTCAGTTCAATGATAAGCGAGGCTGATCATGACGCTGTGCTGTGCTTGCTGGGCAGAAACCTTTTGCAGATGAAATAAAAGAGCTGCTCATATCATACTGAGGCTCTATGATTTCATCTGCATGACACCACCCAGCAAGTAGCTGAGTGCCTTCATTACATACTGTACACTCAGCGGGCATTACAGTCGAGCTACATTTCTTTGTTTTTGGAGCCAAGATGGTAAATGTGCTCCACAAAGAATGTAGCTCCCCTGTCCCACTTCCTGTGTGCACTGCAATTCTAGCTTGGGCATTAACAGTACTGCAAAAAGAAGTCTTAATGTCACTGCGTTCAAATGACATGCTAATAAGATGAGTATGTCATGTTCTGTTGTACCCAGTACTAAGCAGTGATTGCAGTAGTTCTCCCATACTAAACCATGATTGCAGTAGTTCTGTGGCCAAAGAGTCTGTGGCTCTCACAACAGTCTTTTGAAGTGCCCTGCTCCCCGCATGTGCTATGACTGTAGGTAGGGCAGAAAGCGAGTGTGCTAGAGCCTCAGAATGGGTAATAGAGATTCAAACCAGGTGAATAGGAAAACTCTGGAAGCCCATAAAGATATTGGTAGTTCCACCTCTTCCTCAATACCGCTGCTGCATTGTGGCATCACCCAAGACCAACAAGAGCCACATTTCCCCTGTCCTCCATGGAGGATGGCCAGCTATTGTTAGACATGCTAGAGGTATCACTGTGTCAGTGAAAGCATGGCTCAGACAGCCCATTTCTCTGATCCAACACTGTGTGACACTGGGGTGGCCACCCTCCCAGCAACACAAGATGCAGACAATGCTCAGTTGCCCAATCCCTGGTGTCAATACATGTGAAAAAACAAACAAAACTACAACAACAACAACAAAAAAGTCCCTTGTCATTCTTATTTTTTGTTCTGTTTTTTTAACCCTGAAACAAAGTAAACCATCCATCAATGTCTGTACCACTGTTGGCCTTCCCCCTACTCGCCACCCACCACCCCACACACCCCTCTACCCTATACTTCTCTATTGGGGTCCCACGACATAATCCTCTCTGGTCTGGAAACACACCTTAGCTCTGCAATGCTGGACTGGGAACTGAGGAAACCAGGTAAGTTCAGTTAATGTACAGTATTTCAATGCATTTTGAACATTTACTCATAACTTGATCTATTTTAATATTTATCCTCCAAACTTTCAACATGGCCTTTTGGCAACCCCACCTCATGAAATCCCCATTCAGGCCGGATTTGAAAATTTACAACTACCAAGTTCACGAGGTGGGGTCATAAGACGGCTATGTTGAAATTTTTCAATGTTCTCTCACAACTTTGGTAATTTTCAATATTCTGACTCCAAATTTTCAGCATAGCCATTTTTATGTTGTCTTGCACATGCAATGCAAGCAACAGTTTGTGGCAGCTTGCTGGAGTAGCAGGTTGTGGAGGAGCGGCAGTGTTGTGGCCAATGCTGCCACTGCTTTTCTGGTCTTGTCTCTGTGGCACCAATGAATGAGCAGGCAGTCTATGACAGCAGTTGAGAAGTGTGCCACCAACTTGAAAGAAATTTGCTGCCACAATGAGGGAGCGCCCTGTCATTGCAGGGCATGCCTTGCCTGCTGAAACATTTCAATAAACATGGCAGCGGCTGTCACCATCAGCCTCTCACAATCCTTAGAAAGCTGACTACAGGGTGCCCAATCCCCCTGTCAGCATGTTTATAAACCCCCCTCAAGATGGTGTGGCTCACTGGGCCCTCCAGTGTGCTTCATGTGTTCGAAACCGACTGTGTCGGCATGTTCCCTGCCATGCCCACCCCACCCCATGATGTGCCACTGGGGCCCACTCCAGTGTGGCCAACATAACCCACCCAAAGTCATGGGACACACTGGAGCCACCCCAGTGTGCCCAACAGTTGTTTTATTTCACCTGTAAATAAAGAAAACTTTCCCACAATGTCCGTTCCTGAAAAAAAGGAAATGGTCCTTCGTTGAGCTTGGAGCACCCCTTCCACCCACCCCACTCACCCTCTATGTACCCCACCTCCCCCCACCCCATACTTACCTCTTGAGGTCCAGCGCCGCGATCTTCGCTGGAGCAGAAACACGTCTGCAGTCTTCAAAGCTGGCCGCGAACTGAAGAAATGCCAGTAAGCTGTATAATGGCATCGGGGGGGAGGGGGTTCAACTTAGGTAGCTATCTCAGCCATTTTTTTGACTTTTGGCTCCAAATTTTCAACATGGGGTTCTTCGGACCCCACCTCATGAAATCAGTCACTGTAATTTCATTATTCAGTCCCGTAAGGTGATTTTACAGTCACTACATGGAATCACCTTTCAGGACTGATTAACAAAATGACAGTGCCACTGTTCATGAGGTGGGCTCCCAAAAAGCCTATGTTGCAAATTTGGTGAAAAAATTCCATAAAATTACTGTGTTATGAGCATGCATTGCGCAGTTTCCACACAACCTCATAACTTCGACAATTTTTAATATTTTCACTCCAGATTGTCAACATTACCATTTTTTCACACCTTCTTATGAACAGTATAGCTTCATTTTTCACATCCCGCCCAAAATGTGTTTTGCACATCCAGCACACAATGGCGCAGTGGCTGTGGTAAATCAATGTTTCAGACAGATTAAGAAAATCACAGTGACACTGTTCATGAGCAGAGGTCCCAAAATGCTTATGTTGAAAATTTGGTGAAAACATACAAAAAAATGACTATTTTAATAGCTTGTCTTGTGCAGTTTGCACGCACTCTCGTAACTTCGAGAATTTTTTATATTTTCACTCCAGATTTTCAATGTTGCTATTTCTTCACACCTCCTTATGAATGGTACAGCTGTCATTTTTTCACATCCTGCCCAAAATGTGTTTTCACACATCTGGCGCAGAATGGCACGTTTGCTGTGAGAAATCAACGTTCAAGACAGATTAACAAAATCACAGTGCCACTGTTCATGAGCAGAGGTCCCAAATGCTTTCATGAGGTAGGGTCACAAAAAACCCATGTTGAAAATCTGGAGTGCAAATACCAACAAATGCTTTAGGGTTTTTAACCATAACGTCCCACCCTGTAGAGATTGACAGGCATCAGGGGTGTGACTTTGGATTGTCAGCTGCAATGCTTACGCCATTCCACCCCCACCCCCACCCTGCAGCCAGTGACAGGCATCAAGATGTGCCTTGGACTATTCAGCCCCAAAGTTCACCCCATTCTTCTATACTGCACCAATCTCAATGCATTTCCTTATGGAATTGGGTGAGCATAAGGGCCGACAACCCCAAGGCACAATGTGACCCTTGTCAGAGTCTGCAGGGTATGGTGAGGTGAAATGGCATGAGCGTTATGGCCTATGACCCATAGGCACACTTCAATGCCTGTCAGTCTCTGCATGGTGGGGTGGGGTTGGCGTCAGTTCCATACTTCACTACCATTTCTATTCTGCATCTTTCTAACTCCTGCACTACCAATGCCAATGCCAGCAAGACAACATTCGGCAGTGACAAATGCTTGCTTCACACTGCCTCAGGAATGTGACACCTTTTGATTTTCAAATCCTGGCCAAAATGTGTTGTCATGCCTCTGGCACAAAATGATGCTTTGGTCAGCATTTGAAAATTTGCACCCACTAGGTTCATGAGGTGGGGTTGTAACAAGACTATACTGAAAAATATTTACAAAAAACAACTGATGAAGTTATGTTGTAATTCTTCAATGCTTGCTCATAACCTCGGTAATTTTTAGTATTCTGACAGACAGTTCTCAATATAGCAATTTTTTCACATCACCTCATGAACATGACCTGTGTCATTTTTCAAATCCTGGCCAAAATATGTTTTATACTTGTGGTGGGAAATTATGTTTTGTCCAGTATTTTATAAATAACAGCTGTCATGTTATGAAGGAGGGGTCATAAAAATAATATGTTTAACTTTTGGGTTCAAAATATCACAAAAAACCCCCAAAATGAAGCAGTAACTCTGTTTGCAGGGTTGCCACTGGCCCTGTGGGGACCACACTGACTTCTTGTGCCAGTGGGCTTGAGTGAGAGCTCAGTGAGCCAGCTGAATAGGCCGAGACAGGGAGAAAGGTGCTGTGACATGCTGCACCAGTCCCAACCTGTGGAGGGACAGAGCAGTGTTCTGGTGCACACATAACATCTTGTGCTGTGCCTAGGAGCCTTCCCTCACAAGGGGTTGACATGTTTGGCGAGGTTTCACAACCATGACAATTAAACTATTATTACTCTTGTTATTAATTTATCTGCCTTTGTGCTATCTATGCCCAACAACTACATAGCAAATGCACTCAAACATTTGGCATTGACAGATGCTTGTTTTATCCGGGCTATTGCAGTTCAGTGTAACAAAAATGCAGATAAGCACTTTTTGCGCGCTACTCTAAATATTATTCGGTTCCTGTTTGCCTTCAGTTTCTATTTCAGCTGTTTCTTTTTCAGAAGGTCGGGGTGGAGGAGGGTAATAGAGTATAGGTTGTCAGTATACAACATCTGTGCAAATGCCAGTTGCTCTGTGACATCATACGGGATTCCTTAGTGTTGCAGCTGATTCCTGATGATACTGGAAAGTGCTTCCTGCAGCTGGAGATCAACTACCCACAAATGCTCACTCATGCTACTGCCCAGACGTGGTTATGCCTGGGGTACCGGATACAGTCATGTACACCAGTCAGTCCTCCAGAAACCCTTTCACCACTAATCTAGTACTATATACTGGGGGAGCACACAAAGATGAATAACGAATATGGAATACTGTACTGAACACCACATTTCCATAAATGAATTATTTACTTAGAAGAACCTGCATAAATCAATAGGATGCTCTGTATTTCTCATCCTTTTCCTCTGCAAAGATATTCACTATTAATGCAAATCAGTATACTGCAGCACGGCTGATCTGCCACTGAAGCAACTGGTAACACAGATTAACTGTGCAGTGGGTACATTTATTCACCTCACTGGGATTATAACTTTAAAGCTTTCTGATGAGTTTTAAGGCAGCATTTGTAACTTCCTGTAATTTTGTATGTTAGAGAGTTTTTCAGTCTGCTGGAACCTACTGCATAACACATTGTTCAAACTTTAAAATGAATGTGGACATTCAGATCTAATATACAGACAGTAACATCAATTTATAGTCAGAAGGAACTCCAGGTCCATCAGATCCAACTCCACTTCTTCATAAGCTGGGATGACTCAGTGTACTGTGCAGCATGTACTGATAAAGGAATAATGCATGACAGGATGTGTGTCATGCTAGGATAATGCCACGCCTGGAGGGGTGTGTGCACACGAGTGCATCCAATGCCCCAGGCGTGGCATTATCCCAGCACAAAACACACCCTGGAGTGCATTATTCCTATTATACAATGGCTTGTTGTTATATATAAAATAAAAAAATAATTTTAAAGAATGTTTTTATTAGTGTGGAAAAATATTTTTCTTTCTTAAGAGGAGATGCAAAACAAAAAGTACCAAATAGTCAAAAAAATGGTAATTTACATGGGTTCACAGTGCTGAGACTAGACCTGTGACATTATGCTGGGATAACGCCATGGGTCCAGCCCCAAACTGACCAATCGCAGTCCAAGATTCTTTCTTGCCATTGTATAACATATGGGTATTCCATAGCAATCCTGCTATCCAAGGAACCCAGTGATTCCTGTGGTAAGCAGGAATTTGTCCAGCCTAACCCCCAAGATGTGTTCTGTTTTCATAGCTGCTGTTCCCACTGGTAGGCTGTTCCATAGATTCATTGTCATCGATACGTTATTCAGCAATGAAATGGAAGATCATGGTGTGAAGCTCTTTTTCAGTGGTGACCTTAAAAAGGAGACAACATTAAACAAGACACATAATTCTACAGTGCAGTAAAACAATAGTGCATTTAGTAAGTACTCACTGAAGCCTAAAAACATAGAAGTAAGAGGCATTATGCAGATAACATACAGGGTAAATAGTAAAAAGTAAAGTTTATAGTTTTGTTTTGTTTTATGTTTAGCAACTGCTGCTTGACTTACAGTGTGCAAGTATACTCTCAAAACCCGGGTAGATCAATAGTGATTATAAGGATGGTAGGGGTCATAACATGGTCTCCACCTAACCAACTATAAATTACAGCATCGGGAATCATTAAAAGGCAAAACTCTGCCTGTCAGTGTTGTAGAGTTTCTGTCCCTCTGAGAGAAGTTCTTGCAACATTAACCCTAATTTGAGCATCTCCCCACATCCTGCTGTAGGACAACAGATCAAACATCTCCTTACATTTGACCTTGTCTTGTCGATACCCTTGAATATGTAGAAGACTGAAATCTTAGTCTCCTGAGGCGAACATCTGAAAGGCCACCAGCCACTCTTCATAGCCCTTCCCCCTTCAAATCCTGCTCATCTTGTTGGTCATGCATTGCAGTCTCTGTACTGCCTCACTGTTCATTTTCATGGTGGTGCCTGTGACAATCATCTCTCTCTCTGGGCTGGAACAGCTTTTAGAGAGGTGTATGTCCTTGGGTATTCGCTGCCACCAGCTGGAGTTATCCAGCTCCAACTTTAAGTTTACAAACTTGGGTAATTAAATGTGCAATTGCATAAATCAAAGTCTGGTAGTGTGTCTCTCTCTGGTGGTAGATGCTAAACAGAGTTTACCTCAGCCAGTGGAAACCATATATTATCTTAGAAAAACGACATCACAGTCACAACTGTTGAGTAAATAAATAGCTTTTTACTTAACAGAAAGTGAACAGAGCATTACAGGATATCTATTTACAACACAAGAGAATAACACTGATACAGGAAAAGTAAACAAATGTTTTCAAATAACAGATGATAAAAGAAAAAGGCTATTACTGCAATATGCTAGTATTAAACTTACCCTTCCCTGTCCTTTCAAGAGAACACTGGGCCCTATGCTAACTGCCAGCTCCCAAGGACATAACTAGAAGGGTAGCCTCCAAGCTTATGTTTCTCCCTCCAGCTTCAAGAGTAACTAAACAACCCCACTCACTGTCTTTCAGCATCTTATATACTCCCTTGAGAATAGGTGATTCCTATTCCCCTTTTGAATGCACCAACCATCTACCATGTATGTATTTAATTGTCCCAATCAGACTGAACACCTATCAGTGACCAATTATATATCCTTTTAACCTTACGTTTATATTTGAGTGAACCAATCCCTTTAAACTGTGAGTCTCTGTGTGGACAGGTCTACTTGAGATTAATGACCCAGGTCTTATCTAGCAACTAGGGAGGACAGTGAGAATTCCAGCTTGTGGAACTTCAGCTTGTGTCAGTGTTTTTTTTCCAGAATGCAAAAAAAAAAATGTGTTTGGAAAATCCTAACATTAATTCTTTCCTTCCCATTTCTATCACAGTGCCTATAACTGCACACAGTTTTCCTGGTGGGGCGTGATCAGGGCCTTATAAAGTAGCAGGATTACTTCCCCTGCTCTGCTGCTCACCTCTCTTACTGTACCCGAACATTAGTGGCTGTACACTGCTTGTCATGCTTCAGCCCTGTGTCTATAATAATTGCCTGGCCCTGTTCCTCCCCCACTGCAGCAAGAGGTGCCCAAACACTAGTGGTACTACAATACTTCTGTTTTTTTCCCCCTAGTGTAACACTTTGCATTTGACTACATTGAATATCTGGTGTGGCTGGTATTATTTTTCTGCACTCTTTGTACCATTGTATGTATTCTATACATTGTCTGTTTATGCACAAATGTACCTTGTATATTACTTTGCTGATATTGTTGGTGATTGTTATTTTTGTAACTCTCACAGTTCCATCACTCCTGTGATACTTATGAAAACAAATTTTGACTCAGTGTGAACTTTTCTGGTCACCAGTTTTTAACTATAAGTCTAATTATTTTTTTATTGTAAAGATTTGTTTTTCTGTGTGTGACTTTAGTACTCATGAAAGGTGCTGGACTGACAGCACTGGAACCTGAAGTCCTCTATCCACATGCCAGATACAGCACAGGTGATCACAGTGTATGTTTCCCCACATTGTCCCACCAATGTGCCTCAACCCTGTCACAGAGGGACAACCATGTAGGTGAGACCGTTAAGTCAGACTCCATGCCCATTCAGTCCTTGGCCTCTCATGTGAGATTACCACAAAGGGTACCAATTAGTGTCTGTTGTGTTGGTGGTTTTTGTAATGTGGACACCTGCCGACCAAGAGCTAGACTGAGACCACCACAAATTGTTTCACTGGACAGCCCTCAGGTGATAATGGATTTTCACCACTACCAACATGTGCTGGATTTGAACTCATGCTCTAGAAGTAAAAGTTTCCTTAAGCTGCTACCAGTCCTCTGAGCAATACAGTTTTCCAATTACAAGTCTCATTATTCATGAAGCAAATGCACTCTCTGGCTGGCTGCTCTATGTGGAGTCAATCCCTGAAAAATGCTCGGTACAGCTCAGAGTGGTGTGGGTGCTTGTTAACATATTTCAAAGAAAGCCGTTCTCCCTCACCACCACAACTGAACTGCCCGGGGCCACTCTCCCTCCAAGCCAGTCATTTATTCCAGGGAAATGACTGGCTGTTTGGTCATTATTATTTATTTAAGTCTCCAGGAGACTTAACAGTCAACCAGCTTGTTCATATTCTCCTGAGGTTTATCCTGATCATCAATGGAGTCCCCAGTCTCATATGTAAACTGCAGTCTGCTGGAGACCCCAGCTTCCAGAGAGTTTAAGAAAATGTAGTAGTGAAAAAATCTTTATTTTGACAGGATAAAAACTTTAGGACCATGAGGCCCTAGTTTCAAAGTTATCCTGTATACATATCTAAGTTACACATATAACATAATACCTTGAGTAGAAAATGTACATAAAGTAGATTAGTCATATAATAAAAATAGACTTATGGGACAATGTTCCAATAGTTTTACACCATTTTTGATTTGATTTTTGTATTTTCCGGGTCACACCTAAAAATAGGCATATGTTTGTCTAGCGAGCGTACCTAGTCAACAAAAGCTAAATAAATAAATAAATAAATAAATAATTATGTTGACTATTCAGTTATCCATTCATCAAACTGGCCAAATTATCTATTACAATGTTATTTTATGCAAATTCTTATTTAGCAAATAGACCTTATTAATACTCAGAGGGTTAGTAAATAAATCTTAGACTTATTGGAACACAGAATGTAGAACAGCAGCAGCACCCATGCTGATCTCTGAAGTACATCAGTAAGCATCCATCTCTACATAAAGTAGTGCCTGACCCTCACAACCCTCTGCTTCCTGCACTGAAGTCAGCTAGTTGTCCACCTTGTGTATGCCTCGTGTATATCACACTGGTGTGATTTGCACAGAAGCTTGTCATACACCACAGAGTCAGAGGTAATGCTGAACTCCAGATATGCTACATGTATGTCCCTGTCCCTGAAATGAGCAAAATTCAGCTAAATTTAAGGCTATTGTTGCACATGGATAAGGAAAAAATAAACTTATTTAAACATTCTGGTTAATTATATATTAGTCCACAATAGGGTCTTTCACTGGTTTTGTGAAGAAAAAGGGCCAAATTAAAAATATATGAGTTTTTTTTTTACCACCCTGCTACCTTGATCTCAACTAGAAATGAGTCGAGTGGGCCCTGTTTGTTTACATGGTAAAACATGTTTTACATAAATAAATAAATGAGAGTGAGAGAGAGACACAGAGAGAGAGAGAGAGAGTACAGAATATAACTAGGGGCAGATGAAACATATCCCAAGGTTTGAGTAGACAGTGAACAGTGGGAGTAGAGGGCAGAAGCATAGGGATGAAAGAGTATGGGTGGAAGTGAGTGGTAAAGAGTACAGAGGTACTGTACAGGAGTGAAAGGGAGATTTGTGAAGGAAGTATGTGTTCCCAAAAACACACAAAGTAGGGAATGAGGAAGGAGACAGTAGAGTCTAGAGTAAGAGGAGGAAGGCAGCAACCAGAATTCAGCTACTATGTATACAGTTAGTAGGGCAGAAGAAGCTGGAAGAACTGATATGGAGCAGATGAAAAGCATAGAGCTTATAGAAAAAAGGTATTTCATATTTAAATTGACAGTGTGGGTAGGTAGACATAAGTTCTCTTTAGTGTTTTTGCAACAGTTCTTTACATTTTAGTAGCATGTGGGGAAAATTAACCAGTTCAATAGTGCAGCTACAGTAGAGCTGCAAGTTTGGTTCTACAAAAGAATTGAACAACTTGAACTTTGTGGGCCCGATTCTCAAAGCAGGCTTGGACTGGTGCAAGCTGCGGCAAACAGCAGCTTACACTGAAGCCCGGTGCACCAGGGACCTTGCACCCGATTCTCTAACAAGCAGGGTCTCAGCAGCTAAGTCCCTAGACTTACAGCAGGCCCGACTGGGCACCAAACACATGGCACAGCAGGAGGGCATGCTGAAAGCTGTAAGGTGGCTGTGCAACAGTCCAGCAGTGCCTTTGGTGGCTTGTGACCCCTCTGCCTCAATATGCCTGATCGATTAATTGCTGTCAACCTGGTGGTCTAGTGGGCCCACCCCTCACCCTGATATGCCTGATCAAATAACTGCTGCCAACCTGGTGGTCTAGCGGTCCCTCCAGGGGCAGAGAACAGGCAGAGAACACCAAGAGGAAGGAGTTGTTGTTATAACTATACTTCTTTACTGGGACTAAATAACTAGAACTCTACTACTGGGACCTTCAATTTAGGTTAAAAACAAAACAAAACAAAAAAAAGTTAGTGTGTTTGTCTTGGGTGGCTGAAGGGAATTGTTATCTGTGAAATTAACTAGGTGTAGAAAGAGCTGTTAAGTAGGGGAGTGGCTTAGCTAAAAGGCAGTAAGGTTACCACCTACTTGGTTTTTGACCGAATGATTTGTTTTTTTAGGTCCAGAATCGGTCCTCCTGTTTTCACCATTGCAAATTTGGTTTTTGTGCTGGGTCAAGCAGCACCTGTGAGATTCCCCACTAACTGTTTCATTTTCTTCTCATCTGACTGTAAGCAAGTGTCTGACATTTTAGTGTGCTTGCTTGCTTGCAGTGCTTGCTAATCAGGAAGTGCCTTCAAGAGCAGGGCACTTAAAAAGCCAAATGTGTCCCTGTCTGTCCAGTTGTCATCTCTAACTTCACACCAGCAAATTGGAAGATTATTCATGGGATGGGTAAACAATACCACCTTAATTAACACCTTCATTTTTCTGAAACCCTTAGACATTCAGACAGGCACCACATTAGGGCAGCTTCCTGTCCCAGTATGGACTGTACAATGTGTTTCAGAAACCTTACCTGCTAATCCAGTTTTATTCAGAGGTAGTACTTTTTCAGTCATTTTGAATGCTCACATACTTGTAAAACAGATTCTGTTAAATCCTTCACCATTTTACTTGCATATTCACATTATAAATTCTGATGTCATGCAGACCTTTGTTTGTATACCAGTCAGTCTGAGAGGTGTAAAGTAGGGCTATTAAGACCATTAGCAGTAAATCAACCTAATCCTTTCCAAGCTGCATTGTGAGTATGGTCTTTGACTGCTGTGAAAAGGAATACTTGTATACCTCTAAATGCTCACCATTTTTATGTTTGCTTGCACGCATGTGCAAGAAACATAGTGCCATCATCCGAGTTTTCGGAGGTGTGGCAGCCCTCTTCCAATTCAGTCAGTGTATTTGCAGGCACGGCCGCAGTTCTCCAATGCCTGCTTGAGCTGTCCATGACAGCTCCAAAATGCAGTGGAGTACAGTTGAAAGGGGGAGCTACGCTTCAGTGAGCAGTGATAAGATATCGCCTGCTCATGCGCGCTCCCCCTACACACACACACACACATACACACACACACACACAGGCACGCATGTGCTCATCCCCCCCCGACGCACACACTGTGTAGCCGACGGGGTGCCCAATCCTCTGTCGGCTGTGCTGTGCCCCCCCAAAAAATAAACAGAGTTCCATATGCCACTTTGGGTGCCCACCCCAGCGTGGTTGCACATCGTATAGCTGATGGGGGTGCCCAATCCCCCGTCGGCTCCACTGGTCACCCCCCCCCAGAGTACAGGGTACCACGCCGGGAGCCCACCCCAGCGTGGCAACAGATGCTTTTGCCGACGGGGGTGCCCAATCCCCTGTTGGCTCCATGCCTCCCCTGCCATTCTTGTATCATGCTGGGAGCCCACCCCAGCTTGGCAAACATCATGCGTCGGCATTTTAAACAAAACATCCTGAAACTGGAAAGCGGTCTCGCCAGTCTCATTGCCCCACCGCACCCACCACTGCGCACCCTGCCTCCCCACTCCCCTTACCTCATACTTACCTCCGGACTCCAGTGACGATCTTCGTGGACCGGGAACACGTCTGCACTCTTCAAAGCCGACTGCGAACTGAGGAAATGCCGGTAAGCTGTATAATGGGATAGATAGGGTTTTCAACTTTGCTGCATATCTCAGTCATTTTTGGAATTTTGCACCAAATTTTCAACATGGGGTTTTGGGACCCTTCTCGCAGAACTCTTACTGTCATGTGGCGTTATCCGGGCCCGAAGAATGATTTCGCAGTCACTGCGCAAAATCACCTTTCGGACTGATAACAACATTTGCCGTGTTCATAAGGTGGGCTCTCAAAAGCCTATTTTGAAATTTTGGTGGAAAATTCCTAAAAATGACTGTTTCTACCGGCGTGTGTTGCGCCAGTTCGTACACATGCCTCGTAAGTTTGCGAATTTTCAATATTTTCACTCCAGATTTTCAAAATTGCCATTTTATTACACTTCCTTATGAGCAGTGCAGCTGTCATTTTCACATCCTGGCCCACAAAGCGTGTTTCCATATGTAAGCAGCACAATGGTGCAGTCGTGTAACAAAATCAATGTATGGGATACATTAAGAAAATCACAGTGATACTGTTCATGAGCAGGGAATCTTAAAATGGCTATGTTGAAAATTTGGTGAAAAAATTCTAAAAATGACTGCTTCTGAGCATCGTTGCGCAGTTCCTATGCTGCGCGCTCGTAGGTTCTGCGGATTTTCTATATTTTCACTCCAGATTTTCCATTGCCATTTTATTACACTTCTTATGAACAGTGCAGCTGCCATTTTTCACATATTGCCCCAAATGTGTTTCCGCTGAGTAGCACACAATGGTGCCGGTAAGGTGTCTGAAAGCAATGTTTGGGACAGATTAAGGAAAATCACAGTTACACTGTTTATGAGCAGAGGTCTTAAAATGGCTATGTTGAAAATTTGGTGACAAAGAATCCATAAAATGACTGTGTTATGGGTGAGCATTGCGCAGTTTCCACGCACCTAAATGAGGTTCATGACTTTGTAATATTTTCAGTCCAGATTTTCACCAGTGGCATTTTTCCACACTTCCTTATGAACAGTACAGCTGTCATTTTTCACAGCATGGCCGAAATGTGTTTTCACACTTTCAGCACAGAGATGTGTAGTTGCTGTGGGAAATCATTGTTCGGGACAGATAAAGAAAATCACAGTGACACTGTTCATGATCGGAGGTCCCAAAATGTCTGTGTTGACAATCTGCTGTAAAAAATCCCCAACCTAATTACATTACAGGTGTGCGTTGCACAGCTTCTATGCATGCTCGTGACTTCACCAGTTTTTTTAATATTTTTACTGCAGATTTGCAACATTGCCATTTTTTACACCTCCCCATAAACAGTACAGCTGTCATTTTTCACATCCTGTTCGGAATGTATTTTTGCACCTGTGGTGCTAAATGCCGTAGTCGCTGTGCATAAGCAACTTTCAGCTAACAAACTGATATTGCCACTGTTCATGAGGTGGGGGTCACAAAAAAACCATGTTGAAAATTTGGGTGAAAATACCAAAGAATGCCTGATGTGTTAGGGTTTCCAACCATAACGCCCCACACTGTAGAGAATGACAGGCATCAGGGGTGTGACTTGAGATTCTTGCCTGTAATGCTCATACCATTCCACACCCTGCAGCCAGTGAGAAGCATCGAGGTATGCCTTGGACTCTTCAGCCCCAAAGTTCACCACATTCTCCTATGCCGCACCCATCTCACCATATTTCCTGATGGAATGGGGTGCGCATAAGGGCCAAAGACCCCAAGGCACACCGTAACACTTGTCAGTGTCTGCAGGGTAGAGTGTGGTGAAATGGCATGACCGTTATGCCTGACAACCCAAAGGCACACCCCAATGCCTGTCAGTCTCTGCAGGGTGGTGGTGGGGTTGGCTTCAGTTCAATACTTCACTGCCATTTCTATTATGCAGCTCTGTAACTTCTACACTACCATTGCCAATGCCAGCAAGCAAACATTCGGCATTGACAAATGCTTGTTCTTTTAGGGTCTGTCCTATATTTTAATATTTGTTACCCCTTTTGTTGTTACATTAATAATCTAATATTTTATTTCATTTCTAGCAATACTACACCTCTCTCTCCTCAGTAGTTATTGCTGTCAATTTCCGTACTACCTGGATATTCCAGGAAGACCATTTCAGGCCTCACAGATGAATAGCACAGAATAATGTGGCTAATGTCATGCTAAACCACAGAAATGAGAAGAAGAGAGAGATATAGAGAGAGCAGTAGCTGATGAGGTGACAGGAACACAATCCAGATTTGATGGCACTGCAGATGTAGGCAATTTATCAAAAATTTCTCAAAACATTATTCTTTTTTTTACCAAAAGAGACATACTAAGCTAGTTTACAGGTGCAACGTGGGAGCTAAGTGATTTGTGGAGGATCATACAGTATGCAAGTGTGGGCTGTAGGATTCAAACCCTGGTCTTCAGAATTGCAGCTCACAGCTTTAAACCACTGCGCTATACTGCCTGCATGCTACATATCACACATCATGCTATCTGCTATGCATGACTGACATGGAAAAAAAAAGGGCGTTTAACAGCATAGAATAGTTCCTACCACTTTTAAAAACTTCTCTGACACTACAAATAACTTTAGAGTAGGAGGAATGGAAGGGACAGTAGCACATCTTAAAATGGCAGATGATATTTGTAATTACATCTCATCTACCATTACTGGTGTAGTTTATTTATTTATTGAAAGAGTTTTACCAGAAAAGGCCACCTGATCCAAAATAGCTGGTTGTCAGAGGTGTCATTGTAGTCACTCGATTTGACAGCTAAGCTGTGTACGCAGGATGGAAAGTCCCTTGAACCTCTAACCCCACCAAATGTTAACAAATTTAAAATATTTAAATCTAAATCAAAACAAAAATAATAATCATGATGTAATTTAAAGAAGTTGTACACAATGTTACATCAGCAGCAATTCTGAATAAATCAAGTGAATCAGAGTCCAAGCGATGCCCTCATTAGTCATAAAAGGGGTGGGATTAGGGGTGGAGTTTGGGGGTGTGGTTTAGTATTCGGTTTTCATCTCATCCAAAGGTGGCAACCCTAAAAGGCAGCCAGGTTAAAGACAGATTTAAAAACTGCCCTAGATAGCTTCTGTCAGAGAACAGGCAGTGAACACCAAGAGGAAGGAGCTGCTGTTATAACTATACTTCTCTACTGGGACTATATTGCCCTCCTTCCTTCCCCTCCACACCCACACCCTAAGCCAGTTCTACTTTTATAGGCACAGGATTTGACTGACAACAGGAACTTCCTGTTTGAGAGCAGGAAGTGAGTGATCACAGAGCCACAAAAGACTCACCATCCTAGAAGAAAAAGAGTAGCTCTCCATCTCCCCAAGTTGCTGGAGGTCTGACTCTGAGCAAGTAAGAAGACTACTGAGAAATATAGGAACTTCTTGTCTCAGAACAGGAAGATCAGGAGCTTAAAGGGCACATAGGCAGTAAGTAAGTAGGGAGAAAAAAATAAATAAACAAAGGAAAGAGTAAATATTCCAAACAACAGTTAAGAGGCCAGAAATAAGACATGATGGGAGTGGTGCAGTGCAGTTGCTGTGGAGCAGCAGCAGTCTTCCGGGAGACATTCTGGAGGATGCGGTGTTGTCCCATCTGCAGGCACCTCTCTGGGCTGAGGGAGGAGGTTGCTCATCTCCAGGCTGAGTTGGCCAGGATTTGTGGGATCTCCTCTCCCACCCAGGGACCACCAGGGCCACTGCCATTGCCTCAGAGTTTGCCAAGAAAGAAGAGTGGTTGGACCACAGTGGGCTCAGAGAGTATGAGGGTGGTGGAACAGAGGCACATCCCTCCAGTTGTACCTCTCCACAATTCATATGCCGTTCTGGCAAAGTGTGGTTCCTCTATGGAGGCACCTGCAGTGGAGACTAAGGAGGACGCTGGGAACCTCCACAAAGGAGACCCACAAGAGGGTGGCATGGGACCCCACAGGGGAACGAAACAACTCCTGGTGGAGGACTCCATTGGAGGCCCACCTTTTGAAAACCAGAATGGCCACCTTAGGGAAGCAATTGTAGAAGCTGCAGGACTCCTCTTCCCCTTTGGCAGAGCATAAAAAGAACAAAATGAAAAAAGACAAACATCAGTACTGGGACAAGTTTGAAGAATGGGAGCGGGCTTCCTCAGACAAGGAAAGCACCCCCCATGCTAAGGCCTCCTCCGCCCTGGTGGACAAGGCCTCGACCACCCCACCTGCCCTATATTACCATTCAGGTGGGTACCTTCAGTGCCTCCGGATCCCTTGCTGCCCTTAGGCCCATTCTGACAGGGTCTAAGTCATGCAGTAAGGCCACTAAGTCACTCTCCAGCTCTTCCAAAGAACGCACAGCCACCACCAGTAAGTCAGACTCCAATACGGTCTGCCTGGTAGCTGGTAAGTCAGACTCCCACTCCTCAGGAGTCTGCACAGCCCCAGCCGGTAAGTCAGACTCCAGCTCTTCTGACGTCTGCATGGCTCAGGCTGATTCTTCAGTCCCGGCTGATAAGTCACTCGTCAGGGCTTCTGACAACTGCCCAGCCACAATGCTCCCATTAGGGTCTAATGATGCTCCACCCAACATCGAGCAGTGACCACTGCCACACTCGCATCAGCCCTCTCACCAGGGCTCCCCCCACGGAAGTCTTCCTCTCTGCCACCCCCCGGTGGAACCTCCGGTCTTCCCCATCTCCCAGAAGCCAGAGGAGGAAGTCAGCCCCCTGGACGTGGCTAATTCAGACCCCATACCAGAACCACAGCTGTCAATGATGCCCACTGGGCCATCGGAACCCCCTTCATGGGCCTTCCATAGGGGCCGCCACCTCCACCGACCCCCACTGACCAACAAAATCCTCCATTGGGCCGGTACCTCCAACACCAGATAACCCTCTCTCAGGGCCTTTAAAACCCCTGATGACACAGCTGCCTCTGATGCCGGCCAACCCTTCATCTGGTATGGTGCCTCCCCAGATGCCAGCTGGCCCTTCATCAGAGCCAATGCCAGGTCATCCCATGCCAGACCATATGCTGGGTCCATCGAATGTACCTTCAGAACCTACTCCTGGTCCAACGGCTCCCCCTGAGGGACCTTCAGCCAGTCCTTCAGACACTGTCCCGTTTTGTTTTTCAGCCTCATTACCCAGGTTACTAGATGCCAGGCTACCCACCATCAGGGTACCAGTCGTCAGCCTATCTGACTCTTTACCCAATGTCAGAATACCACTATCCATTGTATCTGACACACGGGTACCCCCCTATTTACCACGCAGCAGGATATCTGCCTCCTCAGTATCCGACACCTGGTTACCCATACTACCACCCACCTCTTACCCCTCAGCCTCCGTCTCAACCTCGGGCTGACTTTCAGGCAGCCTTCCAGTCCTGGTGGCAAGAAGCCAGATCTCAACTGGTATCCGACTTGGATCACAGGCACCCAGTGGTGGCTTCCACAGCCTCCCACTCAGTACCAACACACAGATCTCTGTCTCCTGAGTCTCACCAGTCATCAGCTGGCCAGTTACACCATTCATTGACTGTCCACATCCATGTTACAGACACAACCAAGGAGATACCTCTTAACAGAGTGCAATCTCCAGACAAAGAGGAGTCCACGGACTCAGAGTCTGACTCATCCTGCAGTTCAAGCTCTCATTACCTTAAAAAGCCACTGATGCCAAAAGTACTACATTGCAGAATCCAAATAAGCCTACTCCCAGTAAATCTCATACCAAAAACTAGATTTTTATGTTACTTGGTTTTAAAGTTATTAGCCATTTTGTAACTTTGATTGCACTACCTGTACAATAAAAGCAGATGTCAGTAAAGACCTGCTGATGACGTCATGTAGGGACCTCAAAGTCTAGTAATCCCTGTTAGCAAGCTTATAGGACCCATTTCTTCAAAGTTGTAAAGATCATGTGCAACGGTTTTCACAAGTAAAACAGACAGCACCAGTCAGTAAACATTGCTATAAATACATGTTCCAAGTTTTGTAACAAAGTTGATAAAATTGTATTATTTAGTGCTGTTTTTGTTTGGTCCATTTCTCCAGGGTTGCTAGATACTAAATCAGCATACCTCCAGACTGCTGAAGCCAATTAGAGTGTTACTAATTTTACTGCTGTTTGTCATTGTCTGCTTTACAATATGTTTTAATAGGGGCCTTATATGTGTTAATTCCTACTAGGGATGGAAGTGTTAGATCTGGTAAAATGATCATTGTAATTTAGAGTAGAACACAGATGAGTCTGCCCCACTCCCATTATTATTTAATTATTTATGTATTGAATTTTGATGACCGGGTTGGCCCACTGGGCCCTGAAGGTCCCTTTTCAGGGGCGAACCAGGGAACAGAAACAGTACAATACATACAGTCAGGTGATACAGGGTAACAAGAAGTAGACACAATAATGAAGATAACAGTACAGGTAGTTTTTCAATTAGTAGACCATAAGTGCAACCCCTGATAGAATCATGGCAAGATTAGCTGTCTGTTAGGTGACAGGAGACGGGGAGGGGGGTGTTGTGGTTGGGACTGGGGGTGATTATCCTATTATCCATTAACAAGGAGATGGGATAATTGTTTTAAATTGCCATTCTTAGAAGCTGCCTCAATTGATTGATAGGTGTGAATGAGCTCAGCCTTTCATCAGAAACTTATTCAATCTGCAAACCTCACAGTGTGCTATGATCCAGCATTCAGCAAAAGGACCTCAATGAAAAGGCATCCAGACAAAATATTATCAGTTTGGTTACAAAGCCTGAAACACAACGTTTTTAAAGCAATGTTTACTAACTCGTGCTGCCTGTTTTACTTATGAAAACCATTGCACATGATCTTTACAACTTTAGAGAAGCAGGTTCTATAAGCTTGCTGACAGGGAAAGTTAGACTGTAAGGTCCCTAGATGACATCAGCAGCAGCTCTTCACTGGAACAGGCTTTCTTTGAATAGGTAGTAAAATCAGGGTTACAAAATGGCTAATAACTTTAAAATGAAGTAACACAGAAATCTACTTTTTAGTATGAGATTTACTGTGGAAATGCTTATTCTAATTCTGCAATGTAGCACTTTTGGCCAGATGGCATCAGCAGCTCTTCAATGAAGAGCTCCCACCAAAGGAGTCCCCTAAATCCCCACCAGAGGACCCTTCCTTCCCTGAGCTCCTCAGGTATATACAATCAGCTAACGGATGGAGCACTGAAGAGCAGAACCCAAAAAGGAAGTGCCTGGTGGAGCACCTGGACATGGCGGAATTCTCCCCATCATCCATTCCACCATGGATCGTCCCCCATGAGGACTTGACCTCTGCTATCTGGTAACAGCCCACTTCAGTGCCAGCTAAGTCTAAGAAAGCTGATAGAATGTATCACACTCCTGATGGGGTGCCTCATGTGGACACACACCCCAAAGCGGATTCTATAGTCATTGCAGCTGCCCATGACCACATGACGAGGCCAAAGCACATGAGTACTTCAGGACCAGATAAGGAATCCAGACAACTAGAGTAGTTTGGATGCAAGGTTTACTCTTCCTCTACCTGAGCCTCAGATCCCTGAACTATGTGGCCCACATGGTCTCTTTCCAGAAAACAGCATTAGCTCAGCTGGAAACCAAACTAGAGGCTATCTCAGACATTGAATTGAAAGCTGAGATTTCCAAGAGAGTGAGATTGTCAAAAATCTCCTGCTGTCATGCTCTTTGAGCCACCTATGATTCTGTAGACTCCGTGGTTTATTCTACTTCCATAGCAATCTGCCTCAGGAGGCATCCGTGGCTCAGAATATCTGGCCTGGCCCAAGATGTTCTGGTCTCCATTCAAGACGCTCCCTTCAGGGGTTCCTTCCTATTCGGAGGAGATACTAAGACTATTATTACAGAGCTCCAGGACAGTGGCAAAGCTTTGCACTCTGTCCAGTCTATGTACCACATAGGCTTTCAAAAGAAACAGCCTTTTCATCGACAACAGAGACATCAGACCAAGCAAGCTCCAGCCAGATGTCAGACCAAACACCAGGCCCCAGCGTCGGCTATCCACACTTCCTCTGCTGCCAAGTCCCAGAAGTCTACAGTAGGAGCCCTGCCCTCCCACACCTCTGCCTCCTGACTTGCCAGGGACCCCCTATCTCCACCAAACTCCCAAGTGGAACCAGTAGGGGGAAGATTTTCCCTCCACCTTCTAGGATAGCAGGACATAACCACAGACTCTTGGGTACTTCAGTTGGTTTCAAGAGGTCACATCACTGAGTTACTGGAAAGGCCTCCGGACAATCCTCCAGGGCATTCCCATTACCCTCATAGACATCTACCTCTCATAAGGGATGACATTCTGGCTTTTCTAAACAAATCAGCCATACAGTCAGTCCCCCAGGCACAAATAGGAAGAAGGTACTAGTTTCACTTCTTCCTGGTGCCCAAAAAGATGAGCGACCTAAGGGCCATCTTATACCTCAGCATGCTAAATCTGTACATCGAGCACAACTGCGTTCACATGTTGACCACTAGGGGCTTCTACCCTTGTTTCACACAGACCATTGGCTCTGTGCTCTGGACATGCACGACACTAACCTGCATATTCCAGTCTTCCTGGCCCACTGCCGCTTCCTACGGTTTTCATGTAACTCTTCATTTCCTTGTCTCTAAAGTGAACAAATGTAGCTTCACCTGCCATTCCTCAATATTCTTGCTGTCTGTCCCTGTTAGAAATGTCATGGCCTTGTTTTGAACATTCTCCATCTCTTCACTATTATTTTTGTAACATAGGAACCATCAAATTACAGCAACATTTTAATGATGGGATTCAACATGGAATTCTTCTCTGACTCCAAGTAATAATTAAGGTTGAGAAAACTCAAGTAATAATAGATTTTTTACTATGGTACAGTGTGTCATTTTAAGTCTCTTTAGAAATAGTACTGCACTGAGATAAGCAGGCTTATTTCTATCTTCTTGTCATAGCAATCCAAATGTAATGTTATTTATTTATTTAAAACTTTTGCTCCAACAGTAGCATACTCAGCTGAAATAGCTCTTTTCAAGATGCATCCTGGGAGAAGTAATTCAGGGGAGAGAAAAATGGCAGTATTACAATAGTCATATTCGATCGATATTTACATATATTGCAATACAATAAAGAGACATGCAACGAGAATAAAAACTAACAAGTACTGGGTGACTGAGCAGAAAAGTCGGTAAGCTATAGTTCTGTTACAGTACAAAATCATAGCTACTGTAGCTGTTAAAGGGGCACTGTCAGCTTTGCCCCTTCATTATTTAGCAAATCTGAGCAATGCGCCTTTTGGCACACACACCGATCAAATCTGCACTTTAGAATGCCCCCATAGATATAAGAAAAGAGTATTTCTGTTTTGTTGATTTTTAGTAAAATCCTTTAATCACTCGGTCTGAGCTTAAATAACCTGCTACCAAAAGCGTTTCCATCTTGAGAACGTGTCTCGGGCAGGATGCGCAGTCCCGATGTGCAACTTTTTCTCATGCTGATTGTAAAAAGATGTTGCCTCAAAAACTGCAGCAATTCTGAGCCGTTTGTGGTGCCTTCTAACTAAAACTGACCACCGAAGAGACCGGAATGTACAGTTTTAATCGGGAGCCAAAATCCCACCCATGCGCAAGATCAGCATGCTCCTGCACATGGGTGGGATCTCGTGCATGCCGCTCTTGCGCATGTGTGGGATTTCAGCTTCCAATTAAAACTGTACATTCTGGTCTCCACAGTGCTTGGGTTTAGTTATCAGGCACCATGAACAGCTCAGAATTGCTGCAGTTACTGGGGCAACATGTTTTTACAGTCAGCATGGGAAATAATTGCACCTCAGGACGGTGTTCCTGCTTGAGGCACATTCACAAGATGAAGACACTTCTGGTGGTGGGTTATTTAAGTTTGGACCAGCTGGCCCGGTAGTGCTGAGGGTTGAGGCGCTGGACACTACACCTCGTGCCACACCGGTGACCCAGGTTTGGGAGCGAGCTCGGGTGCCAGGGGTCGGCGGGGGGGTAGAGGATTGAGTGTCTATTGGGCTGCTGTCTTCTCCGGGGAGAGGGTGGTGGGCTGTCCAGCATACCAGCAACCCCCAGTGGAGAGTGGGGGCACAGCAGGATGCAGACTGCACACTGGGGGAGCGTGGTAGATGCCGGCAGGGTTGCCATGTGCCATCATGTCAGGGGATTGCCACGCTCAGGAGGGAGGAGGGGTTTCAGGGGACTAACATGGAAAAAAACCTCCAGCACAGATAGGCAATGGCCCTCCCAGTGTTGGACCACCACACGCCCAACACAGGTTCCCTGCCTCTGCCCCTTTGGTCTCCTTGGGCCCATGGCCACCTGGAGCTCAGGAGACAGTAACATCCTTGAAGAAGGAAGGGTCCAAAGTGGGCAGTAGAGCAGATCCAGTGAGAGGAGAGGCCCAAGAGAGTTCCGGTGCTGGGGTGCAGAAAACAGAGTTATAAAAGGAAAAAAAAAGTTCAGACCGGGCGAGTAAGGGATTTTGCTAAAAATCAACAAAACAGGTAGAAATACTTATTTTTTATATCCATGGGGGCAATCTACAGTACAGATTTGATCAGTGTGTGCCAAAAGGCACACTGCTCAGTGTGATAGTGAGACCCCCCCCAGGTAAGGTACCACTTTTACTGGAGGAAGTCTGGAATGTACATATCTCCCTTGTCCTGTTGTAGATGTCAGTGTCTTGTATATGTCTTGTTTGTTGGGCTGGCCACCCATTTTGTGAAAAAAAAAAAAATGTCATGTCTGTTGTTTTGTTAACCTCCCCTTCCGTATATTCCGGATGCCTTTAATAAAAGTTATCTTTTTACCTTAGTATAACCGTTTGGGTTATACTGTGTTTAGTTCTAAAAAGAATAAATTTCAGCTTCGGTAGCAAACTCCTTCTTTAGCCTCGCATTAGGAGCCAAAAGTAAAGGTACAAGATTTAGCGATAGTGCGGAGTTGCGGTATAGTTTACCGCTCGAACTCTCGCACTATCGCGAAGAAATACTAATCGCATAGTAGTAAAATTCCAGGGTAAGCTAGGTATACTTCTTCCATTTATTTCTTTTCTCCAAAAGGAAAGTGTTTAGCATTGGGTGTACTAAGTAGGGTTTTTAGGGTAGTCCCGGTTGGTTAAGGGAGGTTTAGGAAGCAAACCCTCCGGTTTTGTGATTGCAGGATTCTGCATATAAATATAATTAATTTTCCTCAAAGTGCTTCTTTGCATCTTTGCCTAAAGCTAAAATTAATTAAGGCATGTTAGTTTCCCCCAAATTGAAATGCTGTCTGGCTGAAATGCCAACTATTGGGAAATAGGCAGCTTGAGTTTATGTAGAAAAAGGAAAAAAACTGAAGAACACGGGAATTTTAGTTTTTTTCTCCAGTAATGTTGTTGAGCCTTGAATAAAAACGTTTTCGTTTTAAAAATATTAAACTTTGTTGTTGAGCTCTTATATGACAGTGCGAACGTGAGCGTTTGTAATGAATTATCTCTCTCGAACGTGCGCACTGTCACAAGGGTATTTAGCGCTGTAATTTGCCTTAGCAGGATGATTTTTATGAAGAAAGTCAAAGTTCTACATACCCTTCTTTATTTGTGGGAAGCTAAACAATTATGCAGGTTTTTAGAAACTCTCCTAAAACGGAGACAGTTTTCAGTTTGCTGTTCAAAGCGTTGCAGTGTCGGGGGCTCCTCCTCCTCCTAGTGCAGCATTCTTTATGTGCCGGCTGGCCAAATTCTCCTTTTTTTATGCTGCCAGTTGGAAGGGTGGTCCTCCCCTAAGACTTCTATAAACTTATATATGTTCTGCGAAGACTTTTTGAATAATCCTGTAAGTTATAGGTATTTGTTAAACTTTAAACTTATTATTTTGTGTAAGTAAATAAAATTAATGCTTCCTTTAAATTTCATATTTCAAAAGGGTATTTTTGAAGGCGGAGTTCTTGAGTCACATGTTTGGAAACCCTACATAAAGTGTCGTCTTAGGGAAGTCAGGTAGAATGGATAAGGGTGTGGACCTAACAACACCCTGAATTGAGTTAGCTATTCCTAGCTCTTGATTTGAACTGATGCAACTGTTATTCTTTGTTTTGTCGCCTACAAGTCCGCTGTTTGAAATAAATATGTTTTCGTTTGCTGCTAATCTTGTCTGAGTGCCTTCTCTATCCCACACCAGCTCACACTCAGATTTGCTAAACAATGAAGGGGGCAAAGATGACAGTGCCCCTTTAAACAGGCCTAGTTATCGCATGCAACCTTACTGCCTTAGAGCTTGATCCCATCAGATCTCAGAAGTGAAGCAAGGTTGAACTGGCTCGTAGTAAGACAGTCCTGATGATCAAGTCAAACCACTATCCTCTACCAACTCGACATTTCTACACAAGGTACTCATTATATTAAAACAAGTATTTGTCAATGCCAAATGTTTGCTTGCTGGTATTGGCACTGGTAGTGCAGGAGTTAGACAGATGCATAGTAGGTATGGCTGTGAAGTAGTGAACTATCACCAACCCCCACCCCTACCCTGCAGAGACTGACAGGCATTGGGGTGTGCCTTTGGATCAGCCATAATGCTCACACCATTCCACCTCACCCCACCCTGCAGACAGTGACAGGTGTCACGGTGTGCCTTAGGGTCTTCGACTCTTACGCTCACCCCATTCCATAAGGAAATAAGGTGAGATGGACGCAGTATAGGAGAATAGGGTGAACATTAGGGCCAAAGACCCCCAAGGCACACCTCAATGCTGGTCAGTGGCTGCAGGGTAGGGGTGGAATGGCATGAGCATTAGGCTGAGAACCCCAAGCCACATCCTCAATGCCTGTTAGTCTGTACAGGGTGGGGCGTTAACAGCTGGAAACCCTAATGCCCTGGGTGTTTGTTGGTACTTTTGTTCAAAATTTTCAACATAGGCTTTTTGGGACCGCCTCTCATGAACAGTGGCACTGAGATTTCAATAATCTGTTCCAAAGCTTGAATTCGCTCAGCGACTGCACCATTGCGCCACAGGTGCGAAAACACTTTTTGGGCAGGATGCAAAAAATGAGAGCTGTACTGTTCATAAGGAGGTGTGCAAAATGGGCAATGCTGAACATTTTGAGTGGGGATATTACAAATTTGTAAAGTTACTAGTGTGCATGGAAACTGTGCAGTGCACGTAACACAGTCATTTTATGGACTTTTCTCACCAAGTTTTCAACATAGGCATTTTAGGACCTCTGCTCGTGAACAGTATCACTGTGTTTTTCTTAATCTGTCCCAAGCACTGATTTCCCACAGTGACCGCGCTATTCTGTGCTGGAAGTGGGAAAACACATTTCAGTCAGGATGTGAAAAATGACAGCTGTACTGTTTATAAGGATATGTGAAAAAATGCCAGTGCTGAAAATCTGGAGTGAAAATATTACAAATTTTCGAAGTTATGAGTGTGCATGGAAACTGTGCAATGCACGCTCATAACTCAGTCATTGTTTGGAATTTTTTCACCAAATTTGCAACATAGGGTTTTTTAGAGCCTACCTCATGAACAGTGACACTGTCATTTCGTTAATCTGTCCTGAAAGGTGATTCCACGCAGTGACCGTGAAATCACCTTTCTGGACTGAACAACGCCATGACAGTGACTGAATTCATGAGGAGGGGTCCAAAGAACTTCATGTTGAAAATTTGGTGCCAAAAGTCGAAATAATGGCAGAGATATCCACGCAAGTTGGAAAAAAAATTACTGTATGCCACTAAACAGCTTACCAGCATTTCTTCAGTTCATGGTCGGCTTTGAAGAGTGCAGACGTGTTCCCGGTCCACTGAAGATGTGCCACCAGGCTCGGAGGTAAGTATGGGGTGGGTGGGTGTGGGGAGGTGGGTTCTGCAGAGGGTGCGTGCGGGTTGGGGGAGGGAGCAAGGAGCTCAACGAGGGACCGTTTTCTTTTTTAACAGGAATTTTAAAAAAAATGCCACAGGATGCTTTTGGTTCACTGGGGTGGGCTCCCAGCGTGCCACCTGGATGTTTGTTGGGGGGGAGTGGAGCCAACAGGGATTGGGCACCCCCATCAGCCATACAGTGTGCTTGGGGGGAAGTGTGCATGAGCCAAGGGGGACTGAGCACTCATTCAGCACACAACAAATGGGTGGGGTGCATAATGCCGATGGGGACTGGGCTGCCCCATTGGCAAATGAACTGGGAAGGGGGTATGCCAACAGCGGGATTGGACACCCCTGTCGGCTTTAACATGGACTGGGAGAGGCAGCGGCTCTCCGTCGGCTGCATGGGGACTGTTAGAGGCTGACGGAGAAGCCACTGCCATGTTTCTCTGAAATGGGATACCAGACAATGCAGCTGTAATTGGCTGCTGTAGTCATGGACCACCCCATTAACACAGCTGATTGTTTAGTGACGGGGTGCTCCCTGATTGCAGCAGCTAGTTTCTTTCAAGGTTGTGGCAAGCTACAGCACTGCTGTCATTGGTGCCACACAGACCAGCTCCAAAATGGGCTGCTGGCATTGGCAACAACACTGCTGCACCTCCACAACTTGCTACTGAATCAAGCGGCCGCAATATGTTTCCTGCGCATGTTCACAAGCACACATAGAAACACATTGCAACACAGCCTATTCCCAAACAAAGTACTTAATGAAATATTGTTTGGTCCCTTGTTTAATTTGTAACATATTGCTAAAGTTACAACTATTATGTTTCTAAAGAATAAAAAAGATCACCTTATCATCTTCTGTTCCTGTAAACAAAGTAATATCCCCATAATTGAACTCCTTCTTCATTTCACAAATAAATTGAACACCCCGGCTACCTCCACCAACAGTTTCAAAGCAGACTGCATAAATGGGCCAAACAATTAGAATCAGAATATATATTTTTTTTGTGAATATGCAGCGTGACATAAAAGCACCATACATCTTTTTTGCAAAAGTCCACTTATGATTAGAACATTTGAAAATGATCTCCGCATCCGAGAGCTGCATTTTTTTATAAATCATTTATAAACAACACATTGTGCTTTAAAGCTTAATATGTAATGAAATTCAACCATCCAGACACAAACCCACCATTTTCAGAAATGTATGTCCTTCTTTACAATAAACCAAAGTATAGGTACAGTTATGCCCCTGTGTTATAGGAGTTAACTAGAAAATGACATAAATAAGATGGCACAAATACATTGATCAAAATGTACAGGGGTGAAGCTACGGACTATTGAATCACAGGATCAGAGCTGAGGGACATTTGGCTCTCAAGGTGTATCAGAGGGGGAAAAACACAGAAATTCTAAACCTACACTACAGATCACAAGGTACTGAGACAACAGTCACAAATTCGGTAGCAGGAATAATAGACTTTAGAAAATATTGTGAATCATCCGATATCTTAATGACTCTAGACCTTTTGATTCTTACAGAGGCAAGAATCCATTGCTATTTTTTAACACTATAGGCACTTTTACATGGCACTTGTCAGTACCGCTCGTTCAGTGACCCACTTTGTTCCATTCCGTTGCAGAGCGGATCACCTTTTCACAGTGGGATCTGTACTGGAATGTGTGGTACAGAGCAGAGCAACGATAATGTTACCCTTTTGTGCTGTGTAAAGGCAATCCGCTCTGCAACATCCAGGAGAGTTTGGGATTCCCCTTTGTCAGGTGACAGAAACAAGCAGAAGGACACTTTTACACTGCCCAGCAGAATGAAACAAAACTTTGCAAACCCAGGAAATGGAGGAGCCTGCAAGGTATTGCAGCAGGCAAGGCTTTGTCTGGAGGCATGGCCTGGGACACCTGAACAAACAATAGGGACCCAGGTAGAACCGCGCAAAAGGGGCTGGGGGGGATAGGGTTCCCAGGGGGGAGGGAGCTTGCTGCCAGGGACAGGGAGGAGCTAAGTCCTTAAGAGGGTCTGTACAGGAGGAATTCTTCCTCAGTCTTTCTTGTCTCAGCTCGTTGCGATACAGATCACTGCGTGTAAAAGGCCCTTTTAATAACAAATTCTGTTTTCTCCTACCCTGCAGCAATGAATGTTTTTCATGTTATGTGATGCTTAACATTAGATAGCACAGAAAGCAATGTTGTGTCACTACAGACTGTTGTCTCGCTGTGATCTTCATTCCACAGTTACTTGTAAAATGAATTAGATGAATAGGGTGTATGAAGGCTGTAAAGTGCTTTCTCTTAGAGACTGACAGTCTGAGTGCTGTAACTTGAAAATCTTTACCTTCATCTCTACCATTGTCTTCTGAAGTGGCCTTAAGGCATGCTTTTTTAGGATATCTGATTAGCACTGTGTCTTGAAAATGTGGAAATTTGGAAATGTTCATGTCTTACTGGTATTTGAAAAGTAGCAGGCAGTCATCCTAACTATTTAAAAAACAAATTGTTTCTAATTGAAATATATGATAAAATGTACCAAGTAACAAACAGTGATGGTTTTCATTGCACACGAACGCACAGAAACTCCTAAAGTGCACACTGACTTTCAAGAACGATATCCTGCCATTGCACTGTAGACACTTCCCTATATGCAGTGCATGACGTGTATATTGACTAAGTGACAGTTGTACAGAGACCCATGATTAATGTGTCCTGTTGAAATGTTGACAGTCCAGAGCACAGACATCAGTGATATACACAGTTTTTATAAGTTGTTAAAAGTATTGTTCAGTTTGGGGAAAATCATAATGTTTCAGTCTGGAGGGTGTCAAAGCAAACAAGCAAAACTTGACTTTTTATATAAAGAAATATAGTCACTGAGCAGAAGACTGGCATGGCAAGGTTTTCTCATGTTTGTGATTCTTTTCATAATGTATACAGACAGTTGTTGATATTTGCTGTTGGATTTCTGTCTAGTAAAAAGAGAATAACCGATAGGTTTGTGTCTATTACCAGGGAGTAATATCATCGGGAGGTTCTGGACACATGAACCTCGAGAGCAAAGCTTGAGAGGCTCCAATGTGTTCAGAACCTTGAGAAAGTGGGACTCCCTGATAATGGAGACAAACGTATCAGTTATTTTTTTTAATATATGGATCCGAGTTGTAATGTTCTTTTCTGTAACAGGCAGTCGACCACTTCACTGAAGGACTGACTTTGTGCCGAGGACCCTATTTGGTCTCGGTAAGCAACAGATGGGCCACCATGTTTTTCAAACTGTTCTGCCTGCCCACATAGGGAAAGCAGCCAATCAGGAGGCATGCTTTGGCAGACATGAGGGAGACAGACTAGTGCATGCGCTGTTGCCATTCTGTGATAATACTATCATTCAGGTCCTGAACTATACTGTTACGGGTCCCAAACAATAGTGTTATCACTCTTGAAGTGTAGTATTATCACTTCGGGAGTGATATTACCGAGATTTTTTTGTATGCTTTTGTGTAGTATTATAATGCAAATCCATATATTAAAAACGTATTGTCAGTAGCATAAACTGATGATTACTGTTTTGAGAATGATCCTCTCCTGCATGTCTTGAAAGATACCAGTTTGACAGCAGAAATTGATAAGTACTGTACTTGTGAAATTATTCTTATTTGACCCATCATTGCAGGGCATGCCTTGCCTAGTGTAACACTTCAATAAACATGGCGGTGGCTATCGCCGACCGCCTTTCGCAGTCCTGCCTGAAAGCTGACATCAGAGGTACCCAATCCCCCTGTCAGCATGCCCCTTCCCCAGTTCATTTGCCAATGGGGAGCCCAATCCCCATCAGCATGTTGTCCCTGTAGTTTAATTTGTATGCCGAGGGGATACCCAATCCCCCTCGGCATCATGCCCCCCACAAACACAGAGACATTTTCTTTGCTGATGGGGTGCCCAATCCCCATAGGCTCCAGTAGTCCCAAAACACCTAGGTGGCACAATGGGAGCCCACTCCAGTGTGCCAAATGTACCTGTAAAAAAGAAAACCTTACTGCAAAGTTTTCCTTTTTTTCAACCTGTAAACAAGAAAACGGTTCCTAGTTGTCTGCGGTGCCCCTTCCCCAACCCACACCCATCCTCTGTGCACCCCACCTCCCTGCACCCCCTCACCCCATACTTACCTCCAGAGCAAGGCGCAATGATATTCGGTGGAGTGTGAACACGTCTGCGCTCTTCAAAGCCGACCGCAAACTAAAGAAATGCCGGTAAGCTGTATAATGGCATAAATGGGGGGAGTTAAACTTAGGTCAATATCTTGACCATTTTTGTTTCTTTTGGCACCAAATTTTCAACATGGGGTTCTTGGGACCCCACCTCATGAACTCAGTCACAGTCATGTCGTTATTCTGTCCTGAAAGGTGATTTCTCGGTCAATGTGTGGAATCACCTTCCAGGACCAATTAATGAAACAACAGTATCACTGTTTATGAGGTGGGCTCCCAAAAAGCCTATGTTGCAAATTTGGTGAATAAATTCCAAAAAATGACTGTGTTATGAGCGTGCATTGCGCAGTTCCCACGCACGCCTGTAACTTCGAGAATTTTTTATATTTTCACTCCAGATTTTCAACATTGCCATTTTTCCACACCTCCTTATGAACAGTACAGCTGTCATTTTCCCCATCCTGCCCAAAATGTGTTTTCGCACATCTGGTGCACAATGGTGCGGTTGCTGTGCAAAATCAGTGTTCGGGACAGATTAAGAAAATCACAGTGACAGTGTTCATAAGGAGAGATCTCAAAAAGCCCATGTTGCAAATTTGGTTAACAGTGGGTTGTGCAGTTTTACGCACGTGCGTACCTTCCCCAGTTTTTTATATTTGTACTCCAGATTTTTAGCATTATTTTTGCACACCACCTTATGAACAGTACAGCTGTCATTTTTCACATCCTGCCCAAAAGATGTTTTCACACCTGTGGCACACAATGGGCACAGCCACTGTGTGAAATCAACATCCGAGACAGATTAAGAAAATCACTGTGCCACTGTTCGTGAGCAGAGGTCCCAAAATGTCTATGTTGAAAATCTGGTGTAAAAATATCCCCCAAATAATTGCATTACAGGTATACGTTGCGCAGTTTCTACGTATGCTCGTGACTTCACCAATCTTTTTGTATTTTCACTCCAGGTTTTTAACATTACCATTTTTTTACACCTCCTCATGAACTGTACAGATATCATTTTTCACATCCTGTGCGAAATGTGTTTTTGCAACTGTGGTGTCAAATGGTGCAGTCACTGTGCAGGTGTCAAGGGTGTGTCTTGAGATTGTCGACAGTAATGCTCAAGGCATTCAAACCCCACCCCACCCTGCAGCAAGTGACAGGCATTGAGGTGTGCCTTGGACTCTTCAGCCCCAAAGTTCACCCCATTCTCCTATACTACACCCATTTCAACGTATTTCCTTATGGAATGGGGGGAGTGTAAAGTTCGAACACCCCAAGGCACACCTCAACACTTGTCAGTGTCTGCAGGGTAGTATGAGGTGAAATGATATGAGCGTTATGGGCAATGACCCAAAGGCACACCCCAATGCCTGTCCATCTCTGCAGAGTGGGGGTAGGGTTGGTGTCAGTTCAGTACTTCACTGCCATTCCTATCCTGCATCTGTCTAACTCCTGCACTTCCATGCTAATGCCAGCAAGCAACAAAAACTGAATAAATAAAGCAAATTCGGCATTGACAAATGCTTGTTTACTTTTTGTTTCCTCTTCCACTTGTTTTGCAACTTTGCATTTTCTGTCAGCAGCTATATAACCTGTACTGCATCCTGCAGAGAGGTGAGATTTGTTTCACAGCCTTATATTCAGGGCCCCTAGTGCTCTGCGGCAGAATTTTCTGATTTCTGAGGCATGATTGTATTAATTTCTGTGGCAGAATGCAGCCCTGCTATTGGCTAAAATATGAAGTGATGCCATTGATGACATCACCTACCAAGTGTAGAGGAGGAGCTTCAGGATAAACAAGATGGGTATGGGAGCCTTGCACTATGGAAAAATTGTAATTTGAATGAAAATTCACCAAAAACAATAAATTCTGCGGCACTATATAAATTCTACGGCATGATGCAAATTCTGCTGAAAATTCCTCAACCACAGAATCGCAGAATTCCAGGGGCCTTGCTTATATTACAAGCAGTCTCAGACATTTCACATTTTAAATATTCTCTCCTTTTCTGTTGCCCTTTTATTTTTTGCCTCTAACATACTTGTTATGTTATATTACACATTTGGCCAGTGGAGGATAAACGTGACTGTGTATTTTACCGGGACCAGGTTTGCTGATGAGCCATGCATTATTTTCTAGCATGCTACTATCATAGTACAAGATGTTGATGTCAGTAGTCCCTGACACACCCTCATATTTAACATTCGGGAGGCAATAAATGCAATATGAGTTTACCCTGACCATACATGAAAAGCTGGTATATTAGCCAATAAATTGTATTGTTCATTAATGCTAGCCTGCTTGAAATGCAATAGCACTTTATTGCGCAGTTTCTTAATATTTTTTTTAGTTTGTTTTTCTAATCACCACTGTTGTCCAGCCTCCCACTAACCACCTACCCCCCATACACACACCCTTTAAAGCAAATTTCCAAATTATGTGCTGGAGTGACTTTCTAGAGCTCTCAGTACTTGTATTTAAAATGCCACATACAGCAATACATATTAAAATCATAGCATGACTGTCTTATTATGTTAACATTAGGAATACACATGTAAAAGCTCTAGTTCTTTGCATCACATATGGAGTTTGCAAAACTGCACATATTTCAGCATTTTTTCATTCGTTCATATGTTTTTTCCCTTATTACCAGCTGTCATTCAATAGCTGGAAGAAACTCATACTGCATTTATTGTCTGCCTTATGTTACATGGAATCTTTTTTGACAAGTGAAACAGTGAGGTGGTGCTGGGGGTGAATCGCTGATCACAATGAAAAACAAGCTAGAAAAGGTTCTAGCTCATTATGAATGTATGATGCTGGTCCCAATTAGGATCTTAGTTCTTCACTGTTGAACAGTGTAATAACACAAATGTAATAAACAGATAGATAGATAAATAGATAGATAGATAGATAGATAGATAGATATAGATATAGATATAGCTATATAGAGGCCAGGCAGTTTAATGTTAAACTTAAAACTTTGCACTTTAATAACTTTGCAACAGTAAAACAGATTCACAGGCAGTTTGGCATGCTTCGCGGCTAGAGGAAGGTCTCTTGACATGCCAAAGTTTGTGTGAATCCCTTTTGTGGTTTTTGAGATACGGAGTGGTGAAAAACACAACATTTAAAGGTTTTGTCAATATATTTAGACAGCCATTTCTCAGAAATCACTTTTTATTAATGGAAATGTATTAATAAAGCTTAAATTGAAGAAAAAAAAAAAAAGAAATGGCTTTTTATTGTGGTCTGAAATTTTCAGGGTTGAAAGCCTTTGCCCCACAGATGTGCCTTTTGAAGGTTTGGTGAAAAAGTCAATCCATTGAAAAGTTATTAAAGTGGAGATCACATGATGTGCTCAACCTGCTAGCTGCTCTGCCTAGGAGCTCCCAGTCACCTCCCTAGCAATCCACTTTAATCAACGTCTATACAGCATTTTATTGCCGGCTACTACATCATATACCTCTTACACTGCCTAACCGAGAGGATCCTGAGCTTTCTGCATCACAACTGGCCTTCTTTATGCCGCGATGGAGGCAGAAATGCACCCGGCCTTACCCAAGCATACACCCCCGGCCTCACCTGAAAAGCAGTCCAAGAAGTCGAAGCAGCACCAACAAGCCACGACTAAACAACTGAACACTCCACCATCTCCAGTACCACTAATGGAGGAGTGGTTTCTACTAGAGCTGTTGCCATTCAAGGAAACCTTGCAGGATATTGCCTCTGATCTGAAGACCGTAAGAAGAGAGCTGTGGGACCTAAAAATCAGAATCTCAGATGCTGAAGCACTCACTTGCTCCCTTGAAGCCTGGAAGGACAGACCAGAGCCTGACATTACCAAACTTAAGCAACAAATTGCTAAGCTGCAGTTAAAAACAGAGGATCTAGAGGGGAGAAGCAGGAGGAACAATATCTTAATTTTCGGCCTGCCTGAAGGTGAAGAGGGCCCCTCTATGACCACTTTTATCTAGAAATTGCAAAGATTGCTGGTCCATCGCCACACAATCGCCAACTATTTGATTGAGTGAACGCACCGGTCCTTACGACCCAGACCCCTGGATTCTTCTCCCCTCAGACCTGTGATTGTGCGTCTGCTTAACTACCTTGAATGGCAGCATGTTCTGTCCAAGTCCAGAAAGCTGCAAACAATCCTATGGGAAGATAAGAAGCTGCGTATTACTTAAGACCTACCCCTAGAAACCAGGCAGAAGAGAACCACTTTCCACCCCATTGTTTGCAAACTAATCGCCGTGAGTATCAAATTCTGCATGGCATATCCATCTCGTTTGCAAGTTTTGGTAGATGGGGCCTGGTTATCCTTCGATTCATCTTCTCAAGCTCAGATGGAGCTTGGCATGAAAATGACATCTCTATTTAAAGTCTCCTGAATCTGCTCCGGAGTACCTGGTTCTGAACTTTTGCTTTGTTTCTGGTGATATCAAGTGCTTACCTGTGTTTGTTGTTCTGTGACCTGTTGCCAATTGAGTCCTACTAGCCTGCAGACCATGGCTTGGAGGAGAGTACCCTCTGAATCCCTGGATCTCTCGACCTGTGCCCAGGCCTTGTTGCTTAACTCAGGGAGGACCTGGCTATTGTGCCTTACTAATGACCGACCCTAATTATCCCGAATTTAGTTTCCTGAGGGAGTGTTTTTCCACACTTTACGGGTCCGTCTGCCTTTGTACTCCCTATTGGACAAACACACTTGTAACGCAGCGCAAAGGGGGTTTGATGCCATTGTACCATGTTTATTGTTGTTATTGTTCTGGTTTGTTGTTGTTGTTCCCATTGACTTACTACTACCTCAGCTCCCTTCCTAAGCTTAATTCATCGGGAGGGTACTGTGATCAGGTCCCCCTTTCCTGCGATTTCCTCCTTTCCACCTACATGGACACCCCTCTGGTTTTCTTCATTTCACTGTCTCCCGAATCTCTTCTTTCTTGGTGGCTTCGAGCTATTTGAATTTAAATGGCAGCCTTCTGGCACCTCTTTACTCACATCTTCCCCTCTTCTTCTGGGGGACCTGATTGGATTATTTCCCATGCTCGTTTTTTAGATACAGGTAGGGAGCTGACTCCTTAATTGCTGTTTGTCACTGTTATATATTATACTTGAGGTCTCAGGTGTATTCCACAGATCTCAGATTGCAGGGGGTGGGTGGGAGGGTAGGTATGCAGTGGCTGAAGCCAGTCAGCCTCATGTACTGGATTGTTTGGGGGGTTGAGCCTGATAGCCCGAAGGCTCTTGGTATACCATTATCCACTTTGCACACTGATATGTACTGTATCTCAGGCCTTCCATTGATTTTCAACCTGCTATGAGGAGTGGAAGACTCCCAGGGTCATAGGGAATTTGCTCCCCACTGTATCTGTTAATCTGGGTCACAGGGCATCAATATTGAATATGGGGATGCTTGTACATAGTTCCGTTGGGACGTGGGGGGGTAGGGAATTTTTATATTGTTGAAACTGTGCGCTTCAAGTATTCATTGTTTTCATGAGCAGCCTTCTTTTTGTGCCTGTCAAGCTATGCCTTTGCTTCATACCATGCACTCTGTTATATGGCTATCTATATTTGTGCTATTTGTTGAGGCGTGCTGACTTTGCTAGTTGAGGAGGGTCGGGTGGGGGCAAGGTGCATCCTGTAGAGTTAGCTTATTGGATTTCTCTTTCTGTACTTTGTGATGTGTGCTGGGAGTGGGGTGGGGGTGGGATGCAAGGTGCATACTGAAAGATCTGTCTACTCATTTTTTTCTGTGAATGTGGCTAGTACAATGACAAAGTTTATCACATGGAATGTTAAGGGTGCCCGTGATTGTCCTAAAAGATATCACATTTTTAAACACATTTCACTTCTGAATGCCAACATCTCATTTATACAAGAGACCCACCTCCTTCCCTCTGAAGCTACTAATCTCCACAAGCAGGATATTGGCCAAGTTTTTGTCTTTGGGATATCAACTGCCAGTGGGGGGCTGCCATTTTGTTAAATCGCCCGGTACCCTTTCAGGCGGTCAGTCCATCATGGATCCACAGGGGAGATACATCTTGGTAAAAGGAATGATTGGCCAGACAGAATTAGTGTTAGGCAGTATTTATGGTCCTGTGGGCAGTGACCATGCCTTCTTTATGGACCTAATTGACAAACTGTCCTCTTATCTGACACTCCCAATGATTCTAGGTGGGGATTGGAATCTTCCTCCTTCCCAGGACCTAGACCGGTCCAACTGCCCTTTCAGACCTCCATCAGCAGCCCAAAGAGCCCTACAAGAGTTCTTAGACTCATTGGGGTTATGTGACCCATGGAGGATACTGAACCCATTGTTCCGAACTTTCTCTTTTTATTTTACAGTCCATCACTCCTCATCCTGACTAGACTATGTTTTGATTAGCCATTCTCTGCTTCATGGTCTCTGTAATGCAGGGGTAGAGCCTATTGTCTTATCTGACCACGCAGTGGCTTGGGTGTCATTGGCACTGGACACCAATTTTCAGCTGGACACATCTTGGAGGCTGAACACTCAGCTTCTCAGGGATGACTATGTAATGTCCAGGATTCCTGTCCTCATCCAAACTTTTGTAGACAACAATCATAACTCTGTCCCGAGAGTAGACCATGAATGGTGTGCTCTGAAGTGCTTTCTCAGAGGGGAATTCATACGGCTTGCCTCCACTTGTAAACGTCTAAGGGAAGCTAAGGCCCTTTCTTTACTAGCCCAGATCTGTACCCTGGAGCAGTCTCTCTCCTCCCCTTCTCCCCCTGACTCCCTACAGTCCCGTCTTTCTCTGCGGAATAAATACTCTTCCCTTCTGCAGGAAAAAGTGCAATTTGCTGTACTAAGAGCAAAGGCAAAGTATATAGAACATAGGGAAAAGGCAGGCCATTTATTGTCACTGCGCCTTCAGAAATTAGAAGCCTCCAGGAACACACCTGCGATCAGCACTCCTGATGGTTCAGTTAAAACCCACCCCAGGGAAATAGTTACTGTTTTTGAGCAATTTTATTCTTTCCTCTATGGCTGATGCGCATCTCTCCTGATGAAGGAGGATTTGATAACATATTTAGACTCTTCAGCATTACCCTCTCTGCCAGTTTCACACCAGGCTTTCTTATCTACCCCACTCTCTCAACAAGAAGTGGAATTTGCTATCAACAGTTTAGTATCAGACAAGGCTCCAGGACCTGATGGTCTCCCCATCAAACCTTTACAAACTCTTTGTTAAAGACCTAGCCCCCATTCTTCTCCGCTTCTACCATTACATGCTCTCTTGCAAAGCCCATGACTTCTCTTTATTAGAAGCCACCATTATTCTTCTCCTCAAACCAGACACCCCCCCACTCCTGTCCAGCTAGTTACCAGCCCATATCGCTATTAAACTGTAATATCAAAATTCTCACAAAAATTCTAGCCACTAGAATAGAGAAGGTATGGTCCTGTCTTCTTAGCCTGGAGCAGGTGGGTTTCGTCTCTCATCTGATCATGTATGCAAACTCTCTCATATCTTTCAGGTAGCAGACTCCTCCCCGTCAATGGCGCTAATCTCTCTTGATGCAGAGAAAGCCTTTGACAGAGTGGACTGGAATTTTTTGTGGGTGACAATGTATAAAATGGGCTTTCCTTCAGAATTTGCTCATTGGATCCAGTCACTGTACACCCTCCCATCCTCTAGACGTCATTGTAATGGAGTTGACTTCTCTCCCTTCTTTCTTCATACTGGCGTACGCCAAGGATGCCCATTGTCCCCTTTTCTATTTAATCTTTACCTAGAGCCGTTAATTAGGCATTTAAAATATTCTCCCATTGTCACTGGAGTTCCCATTGGTAATGTTGCACTGTGGATCTTGGTTTATGCCGACGATATCCTCTTACACCTGTCAAATCCCATCTCTTCTTTAACAGAAGTTCTTAGAATAAGAAATACCTTCGGCAAGTATTCAGATTATAAGTTGAATTTTAATAAGACCGAAATTTATCCTCTTAATCATCTCACACATAGCCAATCCTTCACTCAATTCGGCATGAAATGGCCCCTAGAGGCATTAAATACCTGCGTATCTTTATCACCTCAGATCCCTCCCTTATGCACAAGCTTAACTTTATTGATCTATGGAGTACTATCCAACAAGATCTTTCTCATTGGAGAACTCTCCCACTTTCACTATGGGGCAGGATTAACATTATTAAAATGAATGTCCTCCTCAGGCTCTTTTACCCCATTAATATGTTTAATGTTTGGCTACCCCTGTCCTTTCTCAGATGCATTCATGCTGACATTACTTCCTTTATCTGGTTAGATAAAGCCACTAGGAGATCCTATCTAAACTTGAGCATGCCTAAGGAGTTCGGGGGGCTTCGCCTACTTAACATTTTACTCTACTACTGGTCGAGTCACCTTTATAAATGAAGAAAATGGATGTCTATGCCACATCTTCAACAGCAGTCAGACTACATCCCTATCTGGCTACAGATTGAGGCCGACTTTCTCTCTACCCACAAGCTGAGTCCCTGCGGGATCCTCTTCTCTCCTGTAAAACTCCTGCCAAAACCCTTGCACTTGGCCCCAATTGGTATCTCACTTAAAGTTCTATTGCAACTATGTGGATATCTTAAATTGTCTCCTACCACAGATTTCTCTCAACCCATCCTCTCCAATTTAAATATCAAAATAGGGGAACACCCCGTTCCCACAACCTGTCTCCCGATATCCCAAGAATTTAGAGTCTCAGACTTCTACTCTCATTCTTCTATTTTAAACACTCAGGAAATACAAACTAAACTTGGGCTGACGTCAACATCTATTTTCAAAATATACCAACTTCGACACCTGTTGGTCAATTTGTTTGGGCTCCAACCAAAATCCCCTATTTTTGGAGACTTCCTGCAGCAGATCTGTGGTCCAGCTTGCAGGCCTCATGGAGTCTCTGCATTGTATAAGTATTTACTCATTAGTCCCCAACCCTCCTCATCAGAAGGCTCCAAGGTATGGAATACTCTCCTACCGTGTCTGGGAATTAATTGGGCCCAACTCTGGAAGGATCTGTATATTTATATCTCACTGGACAGGTACAGGTTAACTTAATACCGGATTCTAAATAATATGTATTATACCCCGACTAAATTAGCAAAAATGGGGTGCCTCCCTTCAGCTTTATGCTCTAGATGCGGTAAAGAGGAAGGCTCCCTTCTACACATCTTCTGGTCCTGCAAGAAGGTAGCTCCCCTGTGGACATAAATAGAACAAAAGCTGGACCCACTTCTAGGTCTTCAGGGCCTATTCACTCCGGCTACTTGCATCATCTGGGATTTTTCCCGGATTCAAGTAAAAGAAAGATGGTACCACATGGCTCTTATCTCACTGGCAGTTAAAAAGCTTGTGCTTAGACACTGGATGGATCAGGCACCCATTACTTGTTTGGAATGGCTGCATTAAATATCGTTTGCCCTCAGAGCAGAGCAGTTAATCGCTAGTGTTCACCATCGTAAATCCTCATGTACCAAAAATTGGGGGAAACTGTATGCTCTTTACTCATCCTGATTTTTCTCCATTGGCAATCCTGGGCACCTCCACGATTATCTTAATGGACAGTATTTAGGTTGAGTCATGCCTATTTTTCATGGCTATGCATACTTCTTTAATACAACACCTCACTCTGGCGGGTGGGGGAAGTGGGAGTAGGGGGGAAGGGGGGGCTTACTTTATTCAGCTCAGCATATTGATATACATGTTTAATGCCTTGTTGGTTATTGCGTTAATTGTTGTAATATCAATAAAATTTCTTTGATTAAAAAAAAAAGAAAAGTTATTAAAGTTTAAATTTCCCATTCTTTCCTGTAGGGAAAAAAATAAGTTTAAAAGTGAGAGTGAAACAAGCTTGTTTTCACAAATGTGTATCATGTTTTTAAAATATGTATCTTGTTTTCACACATAAGTGTCTTGTTTTTGCAGGCAGGGTTACATAGTGTCGCAGGGAGCCTTCACCATCATTAATTTTTGAACCTTAATAACTGGAACCATTCAATGAATTTCCACAACATTTGGTATGCATATTCTCTGGGGGTATGTCTCTTGACATACCACATTTTTGTGCATCTGTTGTGTGTTTTTGGGAATATAAACTTTCAAAAAATCATAACTTTACATGTTCTCACTATTTCTTTCTACAGCCATTTCTCAGAAATGGCCTCGTGTTGCTCTCTGAAAATTTCAGTTTCTAGTGGCACGCCCCAGCCACCGATCACTGGCCACTGTTTCCCTCTCCCTGGTGTGTAATGGCACCACCTCACCCTCTTCATTTATTTATTTCATTAATTCTGACATTGGGATGCTCACTACCAGTGTCAGATGCCCCTCCCCCACTTAGTCCCCTCTGGGTTTTTTTAATTGCTGATAAATGGGGGCCCAATCCCCGTGTTGGCACTGCAACACCCCCTCCCCAAAAAAAACTATGGAACACTGGGGAGCCCACTCTTCTGAAAAAGTAAGGAAATTCATTGCAAAAAAAACTTTGTTAATGCACCATTAGGGTTGAACCATCAAAACTAGGGAAATGCAACATTAGTGTTCCCAAGCATAATACCGCACACCCAGTGTGCATGCAGGAACAGGTATAACGGATGTGTTCTGGGTTTGTGAACCCTAATGCTCACCCCATTCCAAGATTAAGGTAAGATAGGTACAGAATAGGGCAATGGGGTGAGCGTTAGGGTTCACAATGCCAAAACACATCCCTCATACCTGTTCCTGCATGCACAGTGGGGTGCGGTCTTACACTTGGGAACACTAAGGTTGCATTTCCCTACTTTTGATGGTTCACGCCTCAGACAAGAAATAGTAGCAAAAGAGGCTGAATATCTCTGTGCAGCCCCTTAAAAGGGGCATATTTCTGCCCCCTCTCCTCATACCCTTGAGCTATCCCCACCTAAGTCTCTCTGCCTTGCCCCTTCCCCTATGTGACATCATATGTCTCACTGTACCAGCACCTCACTGACCTCAGCAGTTGTGACTGCTCTGCCTAGGCTTGTGGCTTTATTTCACCTCTCCCTCCTCTTCTCTCCTCCCTTGCTTCCTTCCCCACTTCTCTCCACCCCTCCATCCCCTGCTACTCCCAATCTCTCTCCCACCCCACCTACCATTCTACCCCTCTCACCTTCCACCTACCATTCCACCCCTCCTTCTCCTCTCCTCCTGTCTCCCCCCTATCACCCTATCTCTTGTTGCTCCATCCCAGACTACCTAGCACTTATCTTTCTGTTCTTGCACTTACGACAATGTCAAATCTTTGACTGCCTATCCCCCTTTCCCACCCTCCCCTCTTATCCCCCACCCCTTGCTCCACTTATGTCATCCCAGGATGGTTTTTATTTGTATTTGTGTCTTGCTATATATACACACCCATACTGTTAATTGTGCATTGATATTTGCCACTGACTGTTTGCTGCTGTGCTAGTCTATACACATGTATTGTCTTTTGCTACTAAGTTAACCTCCGGACCTGTATTGTATCTTATCTCTGCTTACTTCTATGTTGCCTCATTATCGTACTTCAAAACTAGTCTTAGAAATTACCTGCTCTCAACACGCAGCTGTACCTGCCTCTAAGCCTCCTCCTATCCTTCCAGACAAAGCTCACTGAGCCGCTCTCTGACCTTCTGTCCAGCTCTACCTTTACTTGCTACTATCTTCCCCACACTCCTCTTCTGATACCTCCCACCCAGCCTTACCTTTATTCTGCCCACTGAATCAATCTCCATGTAACTACTGTATATTGTCTACTCTGAAAAGTGCACATGTAAGCCTGTTTGTATACTGTGTTTGACAAATGCCTGCATTTTCTGGCTGCTTCCTAATTGTTCTCAGATGTTTTGTCCGCTTGGTTGTTTGTTTTCCTGCACTGTTTTGTCCTCACTGTGATGAGGTACCTTTGTAAATGAGCCTCTGGCTCAAAGGTTGTTAAACTGATGTTCCAATAAATAAAAATAAATAAATAAAAACCTCCTGACCTTGTATTGTATCTTACCACTGTTTTGCTTGCACCCATTGCTGACGTAGAACCTTTGTAAAAGAACCCTTGGTTCAAAGGTATTTGTAATCCTAGTAATAAATAAATATGGTGACTCACCACCTGGCTAGCCACTCCCTTACTTGTCATTCTGGTCATCTTCCCTTCCCCCCTTTCTGTCCCCTATTGTTTCTTTGTCCTAGGCCATTGAGCGGTGCCACCAGGACAACCTGGCCTGCCTTTTAACAGGCAAACTTTATTGCCCTGGATTTCCCATCCCAATAAAGACAGACACCTAATTTTGGTGGTGCTTAGATTGGCAATTAATTTATTTAAAATCTTCCATTTACACTTTCATTTTTTAACATCCATTATATCCCCATACACCATAGTCATTATTCACATTTCTTTTTACATTCCATTTTTTTCTTTTAAATGTCCTTATTAATTTATGCATCATTCTTTTCTTCTCCTTCCTTCTTCTCGCCTCCCAGGTGTAAACCTGGGTGACTAATTATTCTCTTATTTTGAAGGTAACAGTGTAGACCATTACCTCTTTTCTCACTTTGATGATGTCCTTCTTGTCCAGTTTATTGCACTATCTCCTCCACCTCCCCACCCCCTTTTTATTCCTTTTTAGATACATTTTTCCCCACCGCCTGTCTCCAGCCTGCGTTGGATGACAGGCATTCCCCATTTTCTTCATCTCCCTTCTTCCCTCCTCTATGCTTCAATGCATCCCATGATCTCAGTACTGAACATGTCTATTCCCAAATCAGACAGGTGGACCCCATCCAAATGGTAAAAATCATCTACTCGTTCCTCCACTCCACTCAGAATGACCCATTCCCCCCATTGCTTGAAAACAGCATACCAATCCTCCTATTCATTTTCCTCCTGGCCCTCTCAACAGATATGTGTCTGTGTTCATTCTGCAGTACCCTCCACGGAATCATATCGGACCAAACTAAGACCACCAAGGGCCACCATTGCTTTATTTTTTCCAGATCATGTTTTATCTGTAAATAAATATCCAACCAGGGCCTGGACCCAATGTAATTTCCCTCAAGATGTAAAATTATCATCTCCAGCGTGGGGTGTCTTTCTTTTATCTCCTAAAGAGTGGGTAATAGTTGTGCCCATTTTGTCCCCCAAATTCCTTTCCATGACAGCCTACACTCTCTGACATCCTGATACAGCTGCTTTCCCCCTGCTTTCCTCTCGGCTCTCCTCTCCACCCAGTAAATGTTGGAATGCCCACATATTCAAATTTCAGTGCATTGACTCCACCCTATTATGGAAATAAAATAATAAATGAGCATGGATCTATCTCTAATAAAGACCCCTTTTCCTTCCTCCCCTTGTATCCCCCCATCCCCATATATATTTCTACATGCTTAATCTGTAAGGCAAGAGAATGACGGTTAGTCAATTTATTCATTCAGACAGCGTACATATCTCTTATAACAATTGGTTCTCCAATGTCTGATTTCTCACCTGCCCTGTGGATCCCCTTCCGTGGCGGCTGTGATGCTGCCCCAATCCTAAAGGAGTAAAATGAGTACCTAGTTGGATCTTCACCCAAAAATTTCATGCCTTTTTTAAGGATGGCTACAATCTGATAACTCGTGACACCCTTTTCGTCCCCAGGCGTAAAGAGCTGGCCTTGCTTTCTGTGCCATGTTGCAGCATAAGCCCACGACGCTTGTACTGGACAGATTACTAAATTGCTGTTTGGTTTCATAGTCACCCAACATTCTTTCCCTTCTCGGTCCATCTTGGATCTCTTGATTAGTATCCTAATCTGACCCGCCTCCCATATTATATCCTCCCACTCTGAACCCTAGGTGTCATCTCTCCTCCCATGACCCACCACCTCTCTCACCCTCAGACTCCAAAAGACACAACTAAGTATATGGCTTGAAATAAAATAGCTTCATCTGCTGATTTATAGATCTTAGGTAAGACAGCTACCAGCTTGCCTAACAACTGACTGGATATTGGCCACCTGTCATCCCTTGTCTTATGCCTTGCAACATTCGCCGAACAAGCATGCTCTTAATTGGGTTGTGCCAGCCTTTTAAGTTGCATACTATGTTGATCACCACCAGATGGACTCCCATCGTGGCATGAGCTAGGCCCCTTTCCCACTGATACACTATGAATATTCCCATCTGCTCATCTATGACTGGCCCACTTACCTCCATGAGGTGCAATTCCCTGAATACTTGGAATGCCCTCCAAGGCCCTTAATATGGTCTTAAGGTCCTGGACACCCATGAGTTGTGAAACAGCAATTCAGCTCCTTCCAGCCAATGCCCCATATGTTAGATAGAATTGGTGTTTTTTGTCCCTCTGCCTTCAGGGCAATGGCCAGGAATCTGTCCAGCTGCAGCTGGGAAAGGTTGTCAGCTAAGGTATTCTGCACCCCATCAATGTGCCTAGCCCTAAAAGACATACTTAGCTGTAAACCCTGCAATACTAACTGCCGTAATACCCTCAGCACTGATTCTGATGTTGCCCCTCTGTTGTTGAGTATGTCCACTACCGCTCTATCGTCATACCAAAAAGTCACCTTTTGGTTATGGAGTTCTTCACCCCATAACAAGGTGCTGACCTATATCAGCGTGATCTCTAAAAGTGTGATGTCCCTGGTCAAATCCTGCTGCACCCATTCTTCTGGCCATGGTTCTGAAAACCATTTATCCCAAAAGTACCCCCCATGCTCAGCCCCCCTGCTGCATCTGTGTACAATTCCAAGTCCATATTGTAAACCCAGTCCTCTTGCCAAAAGGATCTACCATGAAAGTTCTATATGAATGTGCCCCAAACCTACAAGTTGTCTTTTATGCCCCATGTTATGTCGACCAAGTGGTGTGGCCGAGCTACACCCTTGGTTGTCTTGGCCAGGCATCTGGTAAATGCCTGGCCTGGACCTAGCGCCCTGCAGGTGAAACTGAGGTGCCCCAGTAACTGTTGTACTTGTTACAACTGTACTATCCTTCTGTCCAGATGTACCCCAATCAATTCTCTCAATTGTCCTATCTTGTTGTCCAGCAACCAGAACATCTGCCCCGTGTGTCAATCTCTATCCTTAAAAATTCTATGGTTCTGTTGGTTTCTGTTGGGCTCTTCCGTCTTGTCCAGAGCCAGTGGCACTCCCAGTTACCTACACAAGTCCTGAAAACAAGAAAATAATGTGTTCCGCTTCCTGTTTTCCATTCCTGATGAGTAAAACATCAACCAAATAATGTATGATCACCCTGTAGCCTGTTTTCTGTTGGAAAATCCACTGCAGGCATGTGCTGAATAGTTCAAACATGACACAGGTTGTAGAACACCCCATAGGCATGGTCTTGTCAAAATAATACTGCCCATCTATCTTAAAACCTAACAGGTCCCAGTCTTCTGGCCTTACTGGTAGCAACCTAAAAGCTGATTCTATATCCATCTTGGCCAGCCAGGCCTCTGGGGTGGCCCTGATCATCTGGACTGTTTCCTCTAATGTGGCATATGAAACCCTACTGCCTTTTTCATTGATATAACCATTGACTGAATCCCCCTCAGGGTACATCAGGTGATGGATAACCCTGTACTCCCCCGGTTGTTTCTTAGGTACTAAGCACAGATGAGATACCCTCAGACCCCGTAAGAGTGGATCCTTGAATGGCCCTTCCACCCTTCTGGCATCCTTTTCCTTTTGAATCTTTCTCCTCAAGATATCCTCCTCTCCTTTTACTGAGCCAAAGTTCTTTGCCTCCTTGCTTATTCTGGGGCCCCACTATTGCAGATTAAAACCTCTCTTGAACCCCTCTATGAGCCATACTGCTGCTGCCCCATTAGGGTAGCCTCTTAACCATCTCTCAAATGCTTCCACCCTGATGGGTGTCCTCGCCTGTGAGAAACTGCTCCATACTGTTGTATTCCCCCTCGATCCCCCCTGCCCAATTCTATCTCCCCCGTAGTGATCTTATTCCCTTGTGCCCCCCCGTGTCCCTTCAGTTACCAAAGTGAAATCTTCAGTAGCCCTGCCCCCCTCTTGCAGCGTAGCCCCTTTCTCTGGCTCTTCTATTCCAACCCTGGCCCCTATATCCCTGTGCTCCCCCCCAAAGGGCTGGATAGCTGTACTGGGCACCCCTTCAGATTGCCCCCGATTCTATCTCATCCTACATTTTGAAACTGGGTGGTTCCCCCCACACTTTGAGCAAGCGTGTCAAAATCTGTATTGTAGCCACGAGCAGAAGGCCCCTATTATAACCCCAGCAATATATTTGTACTAGAGTGGCCTTCCTGCTTCCTTCCCCTTCTGGGGTGGCCTGATCAGTGACCTAGTCTGTCCATAAATCCAGCTGCTTCGTATCCCATCTGACATCCCCATAAGTAGCTATGAACTGTTTGAAAAACTCATCATAATACAGCCACCCAACACCTCCCCTAGACTTCCCTCTCCGAATGATCAATGAATATGTGATAAGGGGTATCCCCAACTCAGGTTTCTTTTCCATAACTATCACTGAGTATGTGGCAAAACCAACAAACCAAGCATCTCATGTCTTCCCCTTCATAAACTTATCTTCCTCTTTCTCTTCCAGAAGTACCACTACTGCAGCCATCTCACTCTTCCCTATGCTCTCCTTTTCATCATCTTTTGTCACTGCCTCCCCACTGACCAGTGCAAATATGTCCACATATTCCCCTTTCCACATCTTTTCCTTAGTGGCTATTGGAACATGTTCCCCAATCCTCATGCCTGGGGAACCAATCTCCCTTGACCCCATCCCCACCCCAGGTGCCTCTGCGGGCTTCTCTGTGCTTTCTGGCACCCCTTATCCTGCCTTAATTTCTGAAAACACTTTTCCATTTGCCCCAAACCCCCTGTCCATAAGGAATTAATCATTTGTTCTACATACTCTTTTATGCTGTCCCCGATACACACTCCCCATTGCCTGATTATGGAGCTGCTGCCGTTGTGGGGGTTATTCCTAACCGAGGCAGTTCTACTGTCGGCATCATTGGTACCTGCCCTGGCAACTGAGGATCAGCAGGGGCCATAATGGGCTGTGGACTAGGCATTGGCAAAATCACTGGAATGGGTTCTGGTGTTGGTAGAGGCTTATGCGTGGGCTAAAGTAGAGGCAAACTGGGAGTACTAGGGCGTAGCCACTCCAGACTAGCCATCCGCGCTGGACCTGTCAGCACTGGGGGTGATCTCTCTGGGCTAGCTGGTCTCACAGGGGGTCATTTCCCTTTCCCACCCCTGCCTCTCTCAGCTTTTTGCTTTTCCCTCTGTCTTACCAGGGTCCATACCCTCTACCAGTTCCTAGACTTTGCTTGTCCAGTCCGCCAACTCCAATTTGGCACTGTAGGCATCCTGCCTGGTGGGCTTGATCTATCTCAGTGCCATGTCTGCTTCAAATTCCCTGTAAAAAATTAGGAAACACTGTGGAAAAGAACAAATATTAATGCCTTCCTTAACACCAGCCAGCTATCATGAACATTCACATCAGCCCCCCTCACTCCCTATTGTCATTATTTTCCTTATCATTTTTAATTTTTTTATTTTCTTCCAGTCCCCTGGCCATCCCCCGTAACCTTTGTTGTTTGCTCCACCCATTTCTTGCAGCTCTATGCCTCAATAAACTATTCCTAACACTACTTGCCCTGATTTGTTTTGGTAACTGCCAGCCCTACAGCACTAGTAGACTAGGCTGTCCGCTGCATGGCTTGCTCATGGCCCACCATTCGACTGGACCCTTCATCCCATTTCCCCTTCATTGCCTTCAAACTTCCCCCCTTTTCAACATGCTGTCTTTCTCTATAAGCCCCCTTCCCACTTGACAAAAACTGAATGTGGCCCAGCATCCCACGCAGTGGTGACATCAGACACCATCCACCATGTGGCTCGGGCCTCGGCCTCCACTGCATGGCTCAGGCCTTGGCCTAGGCCTGTAAGGTCACCCAAGTACTCCCTTAATCCTTTGTCCTGTTCTTTTCCCTTCCCCTGCAGGACTTCCCACTGTCCCAGCCCAGGGGTACCCAATACCGCTCCTCGGACAAAAGAGATGGGGGGATGGCTGAGTGAGGCATTCATGACCTAGGCCTCCTCCATTCCTGGCTCTTGACCGAGCTCATCACCTGTCCTTTTTTGCTCTTGGTAGCGCTGTTCTCCTCCCATGGCTGTATATAGGGCTGCTTGCAACCTCACCATGCCTGCTTCCACCCATTCAAGTTCAGTTGCTGCATCAGTGTGACAGGATGCAGCCCAGCCTCCTCACATGGTGGTGACATCAAATGCGATCCACCACATGGCTCAGGCCTAAGCCCCGTCAGGTCATCTAGGCCTCCCGCCAGTGTTCTCTGTTCCTTCCCTTAGCCCCAAGAACAGGAACAATACTGCTGAAACCAAGTTCAGCTGCTGCATCATCATGATAAGATGCGACCCGGCCTCCCCATGCAGTGGCGACATCAGATGCCATCCACCGCATGGCTCAGGCCTAGACCCACCAGGTTATTGGGCTTCCTGCTAGGGTTCCTTGTTCCCTCCATTCTCCCCATGAACAGAAACTACACTTCTTACTGCCAACCACCTGAAAAGGGGATGGCTGTATGCTGTTCTGCTATTCACAGCACTGGCACTGAAACTGCATTCCATCTGCCGCTAGGGTTGCCACCTGTCAGGTTTTTTACCTGGTGATCAGGTTTTCAGGGTCCTTATCAGGTAATCTGGTTTTGCTCTGTGCTGGTCAGGTTTTTGCACCATTTTGAGTGCTCACATACTTTTGAAACAAAAGTTGTCATACTATTCATTGTTTCAGCTGTATGTCCAGGTTACAAACAAGTTATGTTGTCAATATTGCCCTTTGTTTGTGAAACCAGTCAGCCTGGGAGGTGTAAAGTATGGGCATTAACACCATTAGCACTTACTTAACCTAATCTTTTCCACTGCATGTTAAAGTGGCATAGCAGCACGGCTGCTCCCACCTTTTGTAACAGTAACAGAGCCTGTTATCTGATAACCGGTCAGTGTCAGTGGCTCAGTAGGTAGCACACTCGCCTCTGAGGCCGGGAGATCAGAGGGCTGTGGGTTCAGTTCCCACATCTGGCACTTGGGTTAATATCCCAGTACTGACACTGTAATGCAGCATGAGAGGGGTGCTGCATTTCTGAGGAGCCGTCTTTCGGATGAGACGTTAAACCGAGGTCCCATCTGCCTGGATTGGTGGTAGTTCAGGTGGATGTTAAAGATCCCATGGCATTTATCGAAAAGAGCAGGGGAATTTCCCCGGTGTCCTGGCCAAATTTCCCTCATTCACTAAAAATACCACAAACAGCTTAATCTGGTTCAAGGTCAGTTGGCATTCATCTGTATTCCCCTTCCCCCGGGTCGTGCCTGAAAATAGGCAGGATTTGTCTAGTGCACTTACCCGGTCAACAAAAGCTAAATAAATAAATAAATAAACCTGTTAGAGGCTTCACTGCTATGCAGATGATACCCAGCTATACTTGTCTTTTGCACCTGACCAGGATGGAGCCGGTGTTTAACAACTGTCTGGAAGAAATCCAAGGGTGGATGGATTCTAGTTGGTTAAAGTCGAACTCAGAGAAGACAGAGGTGTTAGTGGTGGACCCGAGTGGTCAGATAGCGAGGTCACATTGTGGCACACCCTCTGGAATTTTTCTTGGCGGTGTGTCACTTCTGACCTCTGAACAGGTGCACAACCTTGGAATTGTCCTGGACGATAGGCTGACCCTTCAATCTCAAGTGTCGGCCGTTGTCAGGACTTCCTTTTACCATCTTAGGAATATTGCCAGGGTGCGTCACCTTGTTCCGTCTGACTCCCTACCAATGTTGGTCCATGCTTTTGTGTTCTCGCGCTTGGACTACTGCAACGCCCTTTACTTTGGACTTTCTAAGTTGAAATCTGTCGCCTTCAGCTGGTGCAGAATGCTGCAGCCTGGGTGTTGACTGGGACAAGGAGATCCAGTCATATTACCCCGGTGCTGCGCGAACTGCAGTGGCTTCCTATACAGTGGCGGATCACCTTTAAAGTCATTTTATTGACTTTCAAAGCCCTTCATGATCAGGGTCCAACCTATCTGAAAGAACTTCTGGTGCCTTACTGCTCCGGCCAATCGCTCCGCTCGGCCGACAAGGGGTTGTTAGAGATTACAAGAGTGAATTTAAAATCCTCTGGTAGTAGAGCATTTTCTTATGCCGCACCCACTCTTTGGAATTCTCTACCACGCCGGTTAAGGGAGTGCACCTCCATGGAGGTATTTAAGAAAGATTTAAAAACCTACTTATGGGATTTGGCTTATCTGGATGATTAATGGAAACTGTTTATAAATATCTGCTGCTGTATGGTTGATCACATGGCATGTTTTAACTAAGTGATGTTTTAATGTATTTTTATGTTTTAAATTGATATTGTATATTGTGTTTGCTGTAAAGCGCCTTGATATTCTTGAAAGGCGCTTTAAAAATAAAGTTATTATTATTATTATTATCTTCCATTTTCATCTGCTGGTAAACATTTTCATCTCTAACAGAATTTACGCATTTTTAAATGTTTTAAATTATTTTTTTCCTCAAGAAAAAAGTATGATCAGTTCTTTGGCTTTGAAATAATACTGTTGACATGAACAGGGAACGGAGCCAGAAAAAGTTAAAAAGTACACACTACAGGAAACAATTTCTTATGTATTATTATATATCATGTATACTGTTGTATGCTATTTACAGTATTTCCCTTGTCTCCCCCAGATCATATCTGTAAATGATATTTCTTTTATCTCTGTATGTTTATTTGGTAAACCAATGTCAATAAATAAATACGTAAGTAAATAGATGACTAGGAAGAACCTAGGAAAGTAACTTTAACAGGTACAGTACAATATCTTAACATTTTTGTTGAACTGCTGCTTTAAGTGTTGTCTTTTATTGATATAACAAATGGCCTTCTATGAGGAACAATGCATGATGAGTCATGAAAAGGGGTGGGGCTGGGCCGGAGCTTAGGATCCAGTTTTTGACCCATCCAAAGGTGGCAACCCTATCTGAAATAGAATCAAAAGAGGCAGAATACCTCTGTGCAGCCCCTTAAAAGGGGCTTACTTATGCCCCCTCCCCGCATGCCCTTGACTTATCCCCACCTAAGTCTTCTCTGTCTTGCCCCCTCCCATGTGGCGATCACGGTGACTCACCACCCAACTAGCCCTCCTTACTTGGCTTTCTGGTCATCTCCCCACCCCGCTTTCTGTCCCTATTGTTTCTTTGTACTAGGCCATTGGGCGGTGCCACCAGGACAACCTGGCCTGCCTTTTAACAGGCACATTCCATTGGTCACAATCTCTGTAGACAAGACAATGGAGGTTGCTTAAAATCCAGTATGTGATAACAGATTTTGTGATAAGTGTTTCCCCTTTCTCTTTGCCACATCCCTTTATGCTGCTATAGAATACCCCAGTTGAGATCATTGTCCGTTACTTGTGTCATTACGATTTCCAACTGCTGTTTTCCAATTTATATCTTCTCAAGGACATTCACAAGTTTTGTTTCTTTTTTTTAGGTGCTCTGAAGTTATTTTATCACAGCCATATTGTTACAGGAATTTGGCCACCCATGATTTGCTAGTTAGCAGTGTTGGTAGGATTTTAACTCTATTAATAACAGGCCCACACACACAAAGACAACAGTCGGAATTAGGTCATAATGCTACACATAACTGACATGTATCATGGCAGGGAGACAGCGAGGGCAAGACAAGGCTTTGTTTTCATTTATTTCCTTCCATCCCTTCTCTGAAAGACAGCACCTCAGGAGTGCAGCAACCCCCCCATGATGCACTACAGTGTCACTACTGGGATTTACCACAACTGCCTGGTGCAAGGCTAGAACCCACAGCCTTTCGATTTTCCAGCCTCAAGGTGACTGTGCACCTTGCAGAGCCACTGACACAGTTACATATAACTTGAATGTTTATATTATACAATTAATTAAATAATTAAATATGCAATTACTTTTTATATTATGCATTCAGTGCTGATTTTATTCAGTTTATGTCAGGGCTATGCTCAACGGACAACAATGTAAACAAGTAAATGTATTAACTTGTTACAAATCTGAGCTAGGAACAAAGCCTAAAATGTGTAAAGCCAGTGCACAGAACCTGGAGTTTTAGTTTCACCAAAGGGAGCCATGGTTCTCTTTGGTTTGCACTGTTGTTCTTGTATCCATGCCAGTCTTTATTCCGGCTGGGTAAAACTTGCCAGCCTTATTATGCTTTTCTGTCTTTCTAAAACGTGCATGCACAAATCCTCAAGGAGGCAAAGAACATGAAAGGCATAAAGAAATGGAACTCCAACACAGATTGCCCCAGTCAGGAGGTAAAGACACTGGAGAAGACATATTACTGTCTGAGCTGGCGGTTTCTTGGTGTAACATGTAAGATGGGGGAGGGTGTGTTGCTGAAATGGATCAAGGATAAACAGTTATTGTTCAAAAAATAAATAAATAAATAAAAACAAAAGTTACAGTTCCTCTAGACTACAACTGGTACAATAGCAGTGAGGAGCATGAACCGTAGCTTGTTTTTTAATGGTCTCCACAGTAACAAGGCACTTTTAGTTTTATTTCACTACACTTTGCTTGTCTGCTTCCCTGTTTTATAAAGCAACTGTGTGTAATGTCTTGCTGACTAGAAGAACTCAGTTTAGGTTTCAAAATATTTTTAGTGTTTGAAGCTGTGCTCCTTTTTGTGTAATCAGCATTAGATCTACTCTGATTTATTAAATACAATTAAAAGAAAATCAAAAGGATGCCGGGATAAATAAATTCTCGTGTATATAAGTCTCTCAAAGTAAGTTTTAGTTTCTTTTCCAAAAGAAGACATGAGAACAACTGCTGTTGCTCATGAAAGTTAGGATGGGAATACATGAGCATTGAATGCCTTATTTTTTTGGTATGCTCCAAATGTCATAGGAATAATATTTCCCCTTCACTGCACCATGGCAGCATTATAAGTTATGGTCTAAAGACTGTGGCACAGAGAAGAACAGACAGCAAAAGTTATTAATATTTAAAATTAGACAGTTGTTACGTTTTATTTCTGAACTGTTTTGCTGTTACTAATTACAAGAATTTGCAGCTGATAGTATTAGGTTCATAGTGGAGTACGAGTTCTTATAGACAATTTGCCTTTTAGTGAACTTGCTACCTTGTTGTCTTTAAAGGTGGAACATACATTTTTGATTTTCCATGTGCTGGTCTAACCTACTGTATACTTGAATGTAGTAATGTTATTGCTGTCTATTATATGTTTAGGCAGTGTGTTCCAGATATTAATTATCCTTTGTGTAAAAAAATTACATTTTTTCAATTGGTTGGTTTCTCCTATTAATTTATGACTATGGGTATCAACACAAAAGAAACAAGCATTTGTCAATGCCGAATGTTTGCTTGCTGGCATTGGCATTGGTAGTGTAGGAGTTAGAGAGCTGCATAATAGGAATGGCAGTGAAGTATTGAACTGAAGCCAACCCCACCACCACCCTGCAGAGACTGATAGGCATTGGGATGTGCCTTTGGGCCGTCAGGCATAATGGCCACCCCATTTCACCACACCGTATCCTGCAGACACTGATAAGTGTCACGGTGTGCCTTGGGGTCTTTGGGCATTATGCTCACCCCACTCAATCAGGAAATACGGTGAGATGGGTCCTGTATAGGAGAATGGGGTGAACTTTGGGGCCGAAGAGTCCAAGGCACACCTCAATGCCTCTCACTGGCTGCAGGATGTGGAATGGTATGAGCATTACAGGCGAGAATCCCAAGTCACACCCCTGATGCCTGGCAATCTCTACAGGGTGGGGTGTTATGGTTGGAAACCCTAACACCTCAGGCATTCGTTGGCATTTTCACTCCAAATTTTCAACATGGGTCTTTTGTGACCCCCCACCTTATGAACAGTGCCAATATCAGTTTGTTAGCTGAAAGCTGATTTCGCACAGCGACTATGCCATTTAGCACCACAGGTGCAAAACACATTCCAAAAAGGATGTGAAAAATAACAGCTGTACTGTTCATGGGGAGGTGCAAAAAATGGCAATGTTGAAAATCTGCAGTGAAAATATTAAAAAAACTGGTGAAGTCATGAGCGTGCGTGGAAAATGTGCAACGCACACCTGTAATGCAATTAGTTTTGGGGATTTTTTACAGCAGATTGTCAACACAGGGATTTTGGAACCTCCGCTCATGAACAGTGTCACTGTGATTTACATTGATTTTGCACACCGACTGCGTCATTGTGCGCTACATGGGCAGAAACATGTTTTGGGCGAGATGTGAAAAATGACAGCTATACTGCTCATAAGAAGGTGTGGTAAAATTACAATGTGAAAATCTGGAGTGAACATATTGAAAATTCGCAAATTTTCGAGTGTGCGTAGGAACAGCACAACGGATCCTCATGTAACAGTCATTTTGGGGCATTTTTTTCACCAAATTTTCAACATAGGGTTTTTGGGGGCCTACCTCATGAACTGTGACACTGTTGTTTCATAAATCAGTCCCAAAAAGTGGTTCCGCGCAATGACCGTGAAATCACGTTTTGGCCTGATTAACAAAATGACAGTGACAGAACTCGTGAGGTGGGGTCCCAAAAACCCCATGTTGAAAATTTGGGAAAAATTCTCAAAATGCCTGAGATATGCATCAAAGTTGAAAAAACCCTATTTATTCCATTATACAGCTTACGGCATTTCTTCAGTTCGCGGGCGTTTTGAAGAGTGCAGACATGTTCCTGGTCACCAAAGATCATCGCGACGGACTCCGGAGGTAAGTATGGGGTGAGGTAGGGGTGTGGGGAGGCAGGGTGCGCAGATGGTGGGCACGGGTGGGGGGAGGGAGGTCAGGACAGTCAGCGAGGGAAGGTTTTTTCATGCAGGTTTTTTTTTTTCCCCTTAGACGACACGGGACTTGTGCCATGCTGGGGTGGGCTCCCAGCAAGGCAGCTGGAAGGCTGTTTGGGGGAGCAGTGGAGCTGACAGGGGATTGAGCACCCCCGTCGGCCATATGGACTGTTGCCACGCTGGGGTGGGCTCCCAGCATGGCACCCGGTAGTCTCTTGGGGGGGAACAGTGGAGCCGATGGGGGATTGGGCACCCCTATCGACCATACAGACTGTTGCCATGCTGGGGTGGGCTCCCAGCATGGCACCTGGAACTCTGTTGGGGGGGAGCGCAGCAGAGCCGATGGGGGATTGGGCACCCCCATCGGCCATACAGTATGTGCAGAGGGGGAAGCATGAGCATGCAATATGTGTGTGTGTGTGTGGGAGGAGCGCATGAGCAAGCAATATCTTATCGCTGCTCACTGAAGTGTAGCTCTCCCTTTGAACTGTTCGGCACTGCATTTTCAACTGCTGTCATAGACAGCTGCAGTATTCATTGGCGAACTGTGGCCACGCCTGCAAGCACACTGACTGAACTGGAAGACAGGGTTACACACCTCTGAAAACTTGGATGATGGCAGTATGTTTCTTGAACATGCATGCAAGCAAACATAAAAATTACTCACCATAGTAATGTTGTTTCTTCTAATGGAGTCTTGCTGTATTCTGAGAAATGCAGTATGATCAACCGGTTCAGCTTTCCCAGAGAACAAGGAGTTAAACTCTATGCAAATGCATAGAACATTGAGCTCGAGCTCGGTTTTCAAATCGCTGTCCTTGGTATGTTCCAGTAACTGATCAGATTCTTACGAAGCTACCAATGAAATAGCTGTAAAAAACTCTATAACCAGACCTAAGCACCCCCAGGTGCAAAAACCAGAAACCAACAAGGGCATGAAGAAGACTCAAGTCACTGATGCCCAAGAAAAAATACGCTACCCACTGGTGGGGTGAAAAAACATAACTGAGGAGCAGATGCCCAACATTTTCACCAGGTTCTGGAGGGGAGGCAGGGTGGGAGATCAGAATACAGCAAGACTTCATTAGAAGAAACAATATTACTATGATGAGTATTTTTTTCTTCAAACAACATGAAGTATTGCTGTATTCTGACAAATGCAGACTACCAAGCAGTGCCCTCTGGAGGTGGGCACAGAACCTACTTGGGAAATAGGCTCTGCAACACTACTGTGCCAGACCTGGCATCACTTCTGACCTGGGTATCCAGGCAGTAGTGCTTAGTGAATGTGTGAACAGTCTTCCAGATGGTTGCTTTACAGATGTCCAGTATGGGGATATCCCTGGCAGCTGCCACTGAGGCAGCAGTCCCTCTAGTGGAATTGGCCCTCAGGCCTGCTGGTGGGTCCTTCTCCAGCTTGCTATAGTAAAACTAGATGCAGGCCACAATCCATCTGGCTATGGTCCTTTTTGTGGCTGGTCTGCCCTTACCCACCTCACTGTAGGTAAGGAACAACTGGGAACAGTCCTTCCTCTGTTCCTTTGTCCTGTCCATGTAGTAGCTGATAGCTCTTTTTACATCCAGAATGTGAAGCCTGCATTCACCAGAACTGGAATGATCTGTGAAAAACACAGGTAGTGTGATGGATTGATTGAGATGGAAGTCTGAGATCACTTTGGGAAGAAATTTCCTGTTGTTTCGGAGAACCATCTTGTCTCTGTGGTGGTCAATGTAATTGGGCTCCACTGATAAGGCTTGGAGCTCACTGATCCTCCTGACAGAAGTAATGGCCACCAGGAATACAGTCTTCCAGGTCAGGAACTTGAATTCTGCTGAAGACATGGGCTCAAAGGGAGGCTGCATAAGCTGATCTATACATATAGTAAGATCCCAGTCAGGGGTAGGATCTCTGTGAGGAGGATGGAGATGGAGCAACCCCTTAAAGAATTTCTTGAAAATGGGATCTGCAGCTAGGAAAGGGCCCTTCCCTGCTGATAGGTAAGCAGAAAATGCTGCCAGATGCACCTTCAAAGTAGATGGCTGTAAGCCTAGAGACTGGAGGCGAACCAGATAATCCAAAAGCACTGGAAGCCCAGACAGCTGCGGGTCCAGTTATTTTTGGGAGCACCATAAGGAGGATTTTTTCCAATTTGAGGAGTATGTTTTCCTAGTAGAAGGGTTTCTGGATACTCTCAAGATGTCCAGAACACTCTCAGAGAGCTGCAGGCCTTCATACTCCAAGTCTTCAGGAGCCAAGCCCTGAGACGTAGGGACTCAAGATTGGGGTGGAGGATCCTCCCTTGAGAGGATGTCAGCAGATTGTGCTTCCTGGAGAGGCAAATTGGATTGGCCACTGACAGAGACAGTAGCATCGAATACCATGGTTGTCTGGCCCAATCTGGGGCTATCAGAATCATGGTGGCAGGCTGAGACCTCAGTTTGATTAGGACCCTGGAAATCAGGGGAAATGGAGGAAAGGCATACCTTTCTCTTTGCAGCACCGGACAGCCACCAGTTTCCCCAGTACTGTTGCAGGCCTCCAGCTCGGGAGTCAGTGACACCGGAGGCCCTGTTGTTGGATTGGTTGAACTGTTCAGCCAATCCAACAACAGGGCCTCCGGTGTCACTGAGCCCCAAGCTGGAGGCCTGCAACAGTACTGGGGAAACTGGTGGTTGTCCGGTGCTGCAAAGAGATCTATCTCTGGCACTCCCCACCTCCTGAATACTGACAGGAGGACTTGCCTGTTAAGGTCCATTCATGATAGCCCTGGCTGATTCTAGTAAGAGCATCTGCCAGGACATTGCCCTTCCCTGGCAAGTGGATCGCTGACAGGGAGATTTGCAGGGAGTAGGCCAGACTTCAGATCCTCATGGCCTCTGTGCAAAGCAGTGAGGACCTTGCCCCCCCCTTGCTTGTTGATGTAATACATGGTAGCGGTGTTGTCTGTCCTGACTTGAGCCACTTTTCCCTGTAGTGGTTTGGCAAATGGATGAATTGCCAGGAACACTCCCCTGAGCTCCAGGAGGTTTATGTGCAACAGAGTCTCCTGGTGAAGACAAGTGCCATGGGCTGTGTGCTCCCCTAGGTGAGCACCCCAGCCCAGTAGTGAAACATCTGTTGTCAGCACCAAAGAAGGGGCCTGCTGAAGAAAGGGGACCCCTACCATGAGGTTGCCCATGTCCTGCCACCACTGGAGAGCTTGCATTAAGGTGGCAGACACTGGAATCAATTTGGACAGGTAATACTTCTTCTGTGACCAGAAGGATTTTAGGTGAAACTGAATGTCCCTCATCTGGAACCTGGCACCTGGGAGCACTGCTGTGGTGGAGGCCATGTATCCTAGGAGTTGTAAGAAGTGTCTTGCAGGGTGAGGGGCTCGAAGGTGAAATGATTCTGCGAGCAGAATGAGAGTCTGAGCCCTTTCTGGAGGAAGGAAGGCTTTTGCCTAGAGGGTATCCAGTTCTTCCCCTATGAAGTCCAGAACCTGAACAGGTGTCAAGACTTATTTTTTGAGATTCACCAGGAATCCTAGAGACTGAAGTGTATCCTGGGTGAGATCTAAGGCTTCCTTTACCAGCTAGGGGGACTGACCCACCAGCAGCCAGTTGTCCAGGTAGAGGTAAACAGAGACCCCTTGCCTTCTTAAGTATGCCACTACCACTGCTAGGCACTTTGTAAACACCCTTGGAGCAGAGGTCAGCGCGAAAGGCATAACCCTGGACTGGTAGTCGTCTAAGGGTAGTCAAAATCTGAGGTATTTTCTGTGGGACTGTCTGATGGGGATGTGGAAGTAGGTGTCCTACAGCTCCAAAGATGCCACCGAGTCCCCTTGTCTGAGGGTAGTAAGGATTGTAGCCAGAGTGGTCATTTTGAACTTTGGCTTTGTGAGATGTTTGTTCAGGAATCTGAGATCTAGGATGGGCCACCACTCCCTATTCTTCTTTAAGGCGAGAAAGTACCTGGAGTACAACCCCTTTCCTCTGTGCTGATGGGTCACTGGCTCCACTGCCATTGAGAGAAGTAGGGTGGAAACCTCTGCCTCCAACAAGGCTGCTTCTGAAGGGTTGGAAGGTCTGAAAGCTCTTGCACTCAGTTTTGGAAACTGTTTGAAGCTGAGGGCTAGTCCCTGGCCTACTGTCTCCAGGACCCATCTGTCTGAAGTGATGGAGTGCCAGGCCTGGAGGTAGTAGGCCAGCGTGTCCCCTACAGGGGTTGGGTAAGTGGCCCGGGCAAACTTCTCAGGCTGTCTGCTTGTTAGGGGTTGAAGACTGGGAGGTGGGACCAGCACGGCCAGCACCTCTCCTGCCTCGTCCCCTGAAGAAACCTCTGGGTTGCTGGAAAGAGGGAAAAGCTTGGGCCTGATGGAAGTGTCTGAGGTATGGCCTACCCCTGCCTCCTCTGGCCTGCTGTCTCTGAGGAGTGGCAGACTTTTCTTTGGCAGAAGCACTTTTGTATGCTACCCTGTATTCATTCATTTTCTTCATGTAGGCTTCTGTCTGCTCCCCAAACAATGAATTCTGAGTGAGGGGAAAATCCAAGGCATTAATCTGTGTGTCCTCGGAAAGGTTGGTATATCTTATCCAGGAGAAATGCCTAAGGATGACAGAAGAAGCCATGGCCCAAGAAGCTGCATCGTTGGAGTCCACTGCTGTATGGAACTGGGACTTAGATGTCTGCACCCCTTTGCTGATCAGCTGTTGAAGGTCTGCTGCCAGCTCGGGGGGGGGGGCCTTCTGAGTCAACTGAACCACAGATTCCCAGAGGGACTTCTGAAATCTGGAGGCATAGGCCATATAAGAAGCCTGCTTATGCCTAAGGAGGATGCCAGCTAAGTTTTCTTGGCAAGGGAATCACCTTTCCTTGAATCCTTGTCAGGAGGGTTCGGAAGCCAAGGGAATATCAGCCTTTTCACAGGCTGCAGCCTGAACCACCCCAACATGACTGCAGTGGCTAGACAAAAATTCTGTGCTACTGCCAGCCAGGACATATTTTCTGTCCATCTTTTTATCGAGAGGAGGGACAGAACTAGGGGTCTGAAGAATCCAAAGAGTTTGTCTTTTCAGGGACTTGTGGATAGGGATCATGAGTCCCTGAGGAACAGGGAGATCAGTCATTTCCCTGTAGTCCTCCTCTTCATCCTCCTCCTGTCTGGCCTCCTGGACAGAGAGTTGCAGGGTCTCTGCTACCTGCCTCATGAAAGAGAAATGGCAGGTAGCCTCTTTAGTGGGATGAGGGTCGCTGTGCTGGTTCACTCCAACCAGGCTGCGGTGACTGAACAATGCGAATGACCTTCGCAATTTCTTCAGCGGTTTGAACCGCAACCATTTGCTTATGTGGTTCTGAACCACTTTTTCTAGACTTTTAGGATGGAGCTGAATCTGGGGCAGACACCGCCTGCCTTTTAACCGACGAAGGTTCACCTTGGTCAGATGAGTCAGTAACCGGTTCAGACAGTCTGGTTGAACCAGGCCAACCTTCTTGAGAGGATTAATCCATTCTCTCCCTCAGTTTACCCAGCCTTCTGTCGAGGGTAGATTGGGGGAAATTCTTGAAAATCTTACAGTCTGATTGCAAGTGGTTGAAACCCAAGCAACACAGACAGACCAAGTGCATATCAGCTTTGGCAAATTGCTCCCCACACTTGGTACAATGCTGAAACCCAGTGAGAACGTTTTTTCTCTTGGGTTTCTGTGACATACCCTAAAAATGTAGCGTTCAATCCAAGAGACTTAGTTAGGCCGGTTAAACAATATCAAATGGAGATTTATCCAAAATTGGCTTAGTCAGGCCCAGATAAAGAACTATATAAATGTACCCCTGGTGGCTTAGTTAGGTCGGGTAAACAGAGATACAAAGTTTTGACCGACCAATGGTTTAGCACTGGAAAAGAAAGCCGAGAAGAAAAACCTGGTTTTCTGTCAAAATTTTGAACTGGATCCCAAAATCAGAAGAAAACAACAGTTAACCCTACTTTTAAGGAAAAGTTAAGATTCGGTTCCCTCATAGTCAACGGACCAATCAGAAACTGAAGACTTACCCAACCAAGAAACCTACACTATACAGAAGGGCAGAGGTTGAAATAGACAATAAAACAAATAAATGGAGGTTTGAAAAAAACAACGAAAGGACACTTCGACCGAAGCAGAAGAGGGGCACTCTCTGAGGTGACTTCACAGGTGAGCAGAGTAAGAAATCTGATCAATTACTAGAACGTACCGAGGACAGCAGTTTGAAAACCGAGCTTGAGCTCAATGTTTCATGCATTTGCATAGAGCTTAACCCCTTGTTCTCCGGGGCAGCTGAACCGGTCGGTTGTACTGCATTTGTCAGAATACAGCAAGACTTCACGTTGTTTGAATGGTATCCTCCCCAGGAGATGACTTACTTACTTTATTTATTTATTTTTATTCTGATCTAAGCCATAGCTAAATTCTGTTGGGAGAGCAGGGGGAGAAAGGGTTGGTGTAAACAGGAATGCACATTCCCTTCTGACCTCATTGATATTTTTATAGCTTATATTAGCGATCGCCATTAATTAGCACAATGGCAGCATATGGTCTAAAATAAAAACTGCCTTCCCCTCCATAGAGTTCTACACAAAAATGTTCAAAGGATAGCAGGTATATGGCAGTGTAAGGTCCGTAATAAAAATGGGTTGTAAGGTCCATAATAAAATTGCTTTCTGCTCCACCTCCATAGAGTTCCACGTAAAACTGTTGAATGGATAGCAGATACAGTATGTCACCCGCCAGCAAAGTGCTAACCTACTACTTCCTTCAAAAATTTGCATCCTGGTGGGACTCTTTCCCCTTAGAGATTTCTCTACTCTATTTCTGCCTGTGATGGGCCACTTTCTACTCCCTTCCCCCCATTTCTTTTGTCGCCCCCCTCTACTGCTTTAAATGTCAATCAAAGAAACATTTAAATCATCCACTGAGGACTGTTGTTCACTCTTGGATGGAATCAAACCAATAACCTTGGTATAGGCTATTATCCTTCCTGGTTGGTCCCCAGTCCCCTGTGTAGCCACACCTCTCCTTTCTGCACCATTTCTTCTACCATTATTTGAAAGCCTTGGTGCGGAACACCCTCTCGGTCCCCATATAGTACTAGATGCACTTGCTACTCACAATTTAAACACATGGGAAACACAGAATTAACCCCATAAGTTATCTAAATTTACCAAAAACAACATTTACACATGCTCCTGTCTATGACACTTCAATTTTATGTTTAAGCCCATGACACACACTTATCAAGCTAATGCATTTCTGAAGCGTGGTATTCCTTATGGCAATGACTGCATTGGGGGTGGAAGTGATTCAGCCAAAGTATCAATGGAAAAATTGATTCCCCCCCCCCCAAGTCGAAACTGGTGTCCAGTCAAAAAAGCAACAGCATATAGGCAGTCAAAAACCACATGGGCATAACAGCCTGTGAGGTTTCGGAGTTTGTTTATTTAATCTAGCATGGTTTCAGACCACACCATTTTGTTGTAACCGCTCAATGCTGTGTTTGCTAGAGTCATTTTTTACCATGTGTTATTGACCTGGTGCCATCGAAACCAAGCCAAACTTGCTGCCAAGACACTTCGCTCACCCTTAGTGCCAAATATATTCTTTACTGCCAGCTGCACATCCTTTGGTAGGCACTAACTGTGGTCCCCTGGGGTTGACTTTAGCTCCCTTTCCCCCACCAAGCACTATTCAAAGAGCTTGCTCTTCCAGCCTAGGCAGCTCATTTATTGCTTGCTGCATTTTGGGCTAGGCTGTGTTGCAATTCATTTCCAGATTTGAGCTTGCTACAGTCTGACTCAGCTGTAGCCTGCTGTAACAGACTGTGCTTTGCTGCTCTTCTGTTTTTTTTTGTTTTGTTTTTTTCCTTGTTGTATTTGGAGATTCCTTGCATATTTCATCTGCCCTTCAGTAGCCTACTTTGATCAGCATTAATCCTCTCCATTTTATTATTTTGTAGATTCATATTGTGAGCTTAGCCCTCCAGCTACAGCAGCTTCTCTCCCTTTTCTACCTTCCTTTTCCTCTGTTGTAATTCTGGAATTTGCCTCCATCTGATCCTTCAGATTTCCACAGTCAGTTTTGCTTTGCTGGAACTCTTGGTACGTGTCTGCACTGCTCCCAAGCTTGCCTGCTTTCCTCTCCTCTGATAAATTATATTTGTACTTACTGGCCTCATGGCCTTTGGATTCCTTATAGCTCCTACTGGCATATCACTCCCAAGGATTTCTTACACATGCTTCACTTCTGCTGCTATTCCTGGGCTATAGAAACATTGTTTTTCCATTCTGTGGGTTTTCCCATTTGACCCTAAGTTAAGGTTCTCGGATCGATAACCCTAACTACATTTGCTCTGCAAAATCCTGTTTTACCAAACTTTAGGTAACCTAGCTGGCTATAAAACCTTATTAACCTGCATACAGAAAACACATCCAATTAGGGGTCTCGACCCACAAACCAAAACTTTGAATTTTATTGACTTTTGTGCTTTGTCCATGACCCTAATATTATCTTATTGTAGTTCTTTGCACAGATTTTTCCATACTTTTTTTAAAAAGCCCCAACCAAAAACAAATAAGATAGGGCTGTAAGCAAGAGCCCACTGAATGTGCCAGCATATAACTCCACCCCAGCCTGTGGCACCACTCCTCCCTGTCCCACTCTAAGCACTATGAGATGTCCAGTATCAAGTCCCTCCCTCCCTATCTTCAGCCCATTCCAAGCATTCCTTCATGTCCATGGGTACCTACTCCCCTTCCCCATACCATTCTAAGTACTTTTGCGGTGTCAAACAGCAACCCTGCCTCTCTCCATCCCATGCCAAGTGCATCTTGGTGTCTACTCGAACGCCTCTCCATCTCCCCATCATGTTCCAAGCATTTGCTGGTGCCCAGTGGCACCACATATTCCCATCCAGTTCAGGGTACTCACCATTGTCTTATGGTACCCCCCTTCCTTTCTAGTTCAAGGTTCTCCCAGGGTGTGGACCCTTTCCTCTCCCTAGCCCATTCCAAGTACTCTTTAGTGTCTGCTGTCACCCTGTCTCTCAATCTCCACCCAATTCCAAGTACTCCCTGGGCTCTAGCCACACCCCCACTCTAATTGCATGCCCCAAGACAACAACTCACACATCCCTGTATTTACCTCCTTGGTAATGAGTCATTAGAAATAAATATGGAGAAAACAGCAATTTGAATAAGGGTCTTATTTGCAGCACTGGTTCAGAACATCGCCGACCAGGACAGCACGGTCAAGAGCCATGTGGCAAAAATGCAGTTTCTTTCATTTTTGCCAGGGGTTCCACCCCCCGCATCCCTTGAACTAAAAGATTCTCACGCCAGGAGGGAGCGGATCATGGGGCAAGATGTAATTTGGGGGGCCATGGAATACTGTTTCCATGGCCCCTTGTAAATGAAAAGAAGTCCTGATTGGCAAAAATGTAAGGAGACCAGGATTAGAACCTTGGTTTCCTCTGCCACCTGGCCGAGCTGTTCGATGCCTCAGCCCTCCACCCCACAGGAGCAGCTCAGCCAGCCTTTTGGATTCTGGTGCCCTTGTTCCCTGTAAGCACCGTGGGCAGTGACCTGGGGAGAACTTACTGCAAGTGCTGTAAATCCCCTCTCACTGTCCATGCTAGCACTATCCAGACTAGCGCTCAGTTGACTGATGCTACTCTGGTAGCACTATTCTAGGGGGTTACCCTTATTTGCTAATAATGTACCCAACCTTTTATTCACATAACAATTTGTGGTATTTTGTACAGATGGCAGCTGGCTGAGTAGGTGAATGGGAAAGTGTACCACTTGTCATGGAGGGGGTGAAACAAGGGTGGGCATGCCACTAGACACAAGGGAGTACTTGGAATGGGATAAGCAGGGTACCACAAGAATCCAGGGAATAATTTTTTGTGGGTCAATCAGGGGAGAATGGTGGGATTAGGGATGGAATTGTAAGGGGGGAAGGTTAATTGTTTTTAAGTAGTGGGGATCTGGTCAGGCAGGGGCAGTGAGAAGGAATCAGGTACATGGCAAAAATGGAGGAAGGCATTGTTATTTCCCCATCAGCCCCTTCTTTGTATCTGATAGCTCTGTTTGAAGTCCAAACCATCCATTTCTTAACCTGAACAAAATGGCTGCCCAGGGTACAATGAGTTAATCTGGCAGTCATACACAAGTTGAATAATTCCCCATTGCCATTTAGGACATACCAACCTAAATTGATTTAAATCTGGTGATTCCCTCATCCAGGCATTTTGCCTCCATGGAAACAGCAGGCATACTCACCAAGGTCTTGTGAGTTAGTTCTTTGGTTCAGTGGTAAGGCAGTTTAAACAGGCTTTATGGTCATTATTAGCTAGTGTGAATTTTCATTTGTATGGTAAGGTTAGCAGCCTTAGAGCAGTTAAACTTTTCTTTCTAACCTTTCTAGTCAGTGTTTGTCGAGTGCTTCCCCCATCCCACAGTGGGAGACAGTGAGGGTGATTACATGTAGGTGACACTACACTATGCTACACACTAGGGTCTACATGTAACTGATTGTTGCAACAAAAAGTAAAAACAGAATGTATAGAAAAACCTTGAAAAGCTACATTCACTTTTCACATTTTATCTTTAAAGTAATATAGATTTTCACGTGGAATCATGTGTCTGGATTTTTTTGTATGTTTTCTTCACTTTTTAAGATTCAAACTTGAACTGCAGTTGTAAGTGAATGTTAACTACATATAAACATGTATTTGTCACGGGTTTGCAAACCCTTTGTCCCACAGGAAGAAAGTGAAATTCTGTATTGCCCACTGATACTTTAATGCAGAAATTAAAGAGCTAGTAGTGTCAGAAATAGCAAGCAGAACATTTTAGTAATCTGTAAGAATAGTCCCTTATTACTTTTCATTTCTGAAGGGTTTTTTTATTTTTCTGTGTGCTCATTAGATGGTTTTCAGCTTAATAGTATTGGGAGTGACCTGAAAAGCAGTACTTGACATGGAAGCTGACGTATCTCGCTCTGATCCTCCCACAACATCATCAGCATGGGTCCACCACAACATAACCCAGACAGACCATCTTAGGGTAGCTGGTTCATTCCACTGGGGTGTCAAACAGACGAGGCATACTGATGAGTCCTGGTAGGACGAAACACGTGTCTATGTCATCTGTTAGCACCCTTTGCAAACTGTGTGAGAGGCCTTTTGGCACCATGCAATTCTGCTTAAAGTTGAACCAGCATAACATTCTGTGGTGAATTGCATATGCAGCCCATGATGCTTTGCATTGTGTGGGCATGTGTGATTTTTTATCATCAGCATGTGACCTCACTCATTGTTACTGTACATTACCAACCTTGCTACCTGATTGGTAACATATGTCAAAAGTCAAAAATCAAACAGCAGGAGATTGGCTGTTCCTGGTTACTAGTGATATCACAGTCAGTGAGGTCTTAATGCTGATGATGTATAGACAGAAACAGAGCTGACTATGTCAGCCTCCAGGTAGAGTACTGTTCCGCACATCACAGCTAGTCCTGTCAAGTACAAAATCTTCTAATTAGCCAAACAGAAAAGAAGAACATAATTCATCTATAAGAAGTGATAGCTGACTACTTGTAAAAGTTATTATTACTTTCAGGCAGTACACCAGGGCCCCATATTCAAAGATTAGCACACCCACAAAAAATGGATTGTGGGTGTACTAATCTGGATTTGCACTGGGGCTCCCAGGTGGCCCATATTCAGAAGTCCCAGGAGTGCCAGTGCAATCCTACAGTGCCAAAGCACTATAATATTGCTGCACCTATGCAAATGAGGGGTCACCCAATGCATATCAGTGCAGTGGTATCTTCAAAGGTTTGTAGCGGTGATAAATGGCCCCTAAAGTGGTGCTATTTACTGCTGCTGAAAACCACCTCTTAACGGGGTGCCCCAACCCCCCTGAAGGTAGGGTAGCTGTACTGCAGACATCCACTCCTGATCACCCATTATGTATTATGATATGTATCCCTGGTGTTCAGTGTCACCCCCACTCCCGAACACTCATTTCATTATATGATAGATATCCCTGGTGTCTAGTGGCACCCCCATTCCCGAACACCCTTTTCATTACATGATAGATATCCCTGGTGTCTAGTGGCATCCCCATTCCCAAACACCTTTTTTGTTGTATGATAGCTATCCCTGGTGTTCAGAGGCACCCTTGGACACCTGCTTACAACTATTAGGTATGCCCTGGTGTCCAGTGAGTCCCCCTGTCCCCCCAATCACCCATTTACAAAAATAAAAGTAATCAGTGGTGATCCAGTGTCTCCCATCTGTCTCACCCACTTACAAACCACCAACACAGCATACCACTCCCTCTTACCCAGGTGTCTGGAGATCAGCAATGCTCAATACAGTGACCAGCACAGCTCTTCTCTCACTTTCTCTGCTGGCCACTATATGAGCTGTCAGTAAGCATGCATACAGCATGATACTGTATGCACACTCACTAACAGCTCATACGGTGGCCGCCCAAAGAAGTGAGAGGAGGGATCTGTGGGTTGACATATCAGGCATTGCTGATCTCCAGATACCCAGGTAAGGGGGGATGTGGGGGTGGTCTGTGAAGGGGCGGGACAGATGGGAGACACTGGACCACCACTGATTACTCTTACTTTTGTGAACCAAAGATCAGGGGGTTGGGGGGACCACTAACCACCAGCAAGTACTTAATAGTTGTAAATGGGCTACTGGGAGGGTGCCAGTAGACACCAAAGATAGGGTACCTATTGTATACAAAACAGATGTTCAGGGGAGTAGAGGGTGCCACTAGACACCAGGGATATCTATCATATAATGAAATGGCTGTCGGGTTGGGAGTGCCACTAGACACCACTAGAGACCAGGGAATTTGTCGGTCTCACTCAGGATGGGCATTAATGGGCTGCTGTATATCATACACGTGAGCCCATAATGGGCATTCAAATGGCCCCTTAGTGCCTTACATGCCCAATGGGCTTATTTGCATGTCGTGGATAAATACAGCCTACAGGGGTCTTGGCACTTTCTGCTTCAGGCAGCACTATTCCCTGTGGGCTATATACAGCCCAGGTCTATGTCAGGACAGTACAGTTTCACTTAGCATTGTGCTGACACAGTGCGATATTCAGTCAAATAGCTCTGGCTCCCTGTCTGGCTGAATATAGCAGCCACTGGGTCAGGTGCAAGCACAACACAAATATTTGTGCTGTGCTTGTGCTCCTTTTTGAATAACGGGCCCTCACTATTTAATAATAATCTATGATGCTCCGTTATCAGCAAACATTGCAAACATGAATTAATTGATATCCTCTGTCTTCTAAGCTTGCAATGTCATGCTCGATTATTTGTCACACATTTTCTCCATTTGTTTTACATCCTGTCACACATTTGAGTGATGCAAAGTTGAGAGGTATAGCCTCAACAACTAAATTCTGGTAAGCTCTCCTACCCTCACTCCATTCTTATACTGTATTTATCAGGGATTTACTGTGTGCCAGGCAAATCACCCAAATATATTTTGGGGATTCTCCAGAAAATACTGACTCTTCCCATATACTCTATTGCAAGCAACATCGGTTGGGTAACTTTAATGTAAGTAAGTCTTCTACAGGTGATATGGCATCTCCATCCCATTCCCTGCACTCCAAAATCAAAGCCCTTAATCATAACCAAATGGACTCCTCCTCAACCCACATTAATTCCCACTCCTCTAATCACAGTATTATTGACTGGGAAATGGTGTCCCACCCACATAGAATAGTACCTGCAGGCACCCTGCCATACATCTTCAGCGATTACTGCAAGACCTACTGTGTGTGGAAAATTAAATCTTTAAAGCCCCAACTCATATACTATGGCCAGATCCTTCAGGAGCTTTCAACCAGGAGCATTTCTCAATGACTTGCACCCGACTGACTGGCACCTCACTGATCCTTGCCAGACCCTGGCAAAGCCGTGTGCCACTTCCAAACTACCCTCCATTCTGTATGTAACAGACATGTTCTCTTTAACAGATTCAGTATCAGGAGCTCCCACCTCCCTTGAATTTCCTCTGAGCTTATTGACCTTTTCAGTTGGATTAATGCATTATACAGCAAAAACAAGTCCTCTGGGCCCCCAGCTGATAGGTTGTCCTTCATCACACTATGCAAATATTGCAACAAAATCACAAGACAGGCTATGTCCATGTACAGTACTTCCATAACAAATTCCATTCCATTCTTATCTATTCTTAATCCTGGAAAGCTGTGCACTGCCTCCTTAACTTTTCTCCTACTCTGACTGACTCACAGTCTGCTGCCAGCCTCCTCCTCTCTGCAAATGACTTAGGCCACCACTTCCCTGAAGGACCCAAGGCTCTCTGCAGTTCTTTACCTGCCCCCAATCCCCTTAGTGCCTAATTTAATCCTGATGTTTTCAGACTCTCTGAGTCTGAAGTCCTAAAGGAACTATTTACCCTTAATGTCTACTCCAGTGGAGACCTGGATGGCATTTATTTCCCCCTACTTCCTCATTTTAGGAGCACCCATCTTGACCAAACTGCTCAACCACATCATCAGTTTCTTCCTGGCTACAGGATCCTTTTCTTCCAGTTGGAAGCATGTCATGGTGGTCACTCTTCACTTGGGAGGTACCGCTGATGTCCATAACAATTACTTCCCCATTTCCCTGCTTTCTATCCTCTCAGTCTCCTGGAGAGATTGATCAGACGGCAACTGTCCAGCTTCTATGACAACACTGGGTTCCTTACACCTTCAGTCTGGTTTGTGTCCTAACCACTCCACCTGTACGTCCCTTCTCAGAATCCATGACTATATCCATTTACATATGTACTCCAGTCAGGGCACAGCGTCAATATTTGTTGACTTGGCTAAAACATTTGATACAGTAAATCACTTCCTGCTCCTCTTGAAATGAATGTCCTTAGGCATTTCAGATTCCACATTTTACTAGTTCAAGTCCTAATGGTCAGATAAATCCCAGTCAGTTAAGCTGGGGTCTTCTGTCTCCTGTCCAATTCCAGTCACCCCAGGAGTTAAACAAGAATTGATTTTGGGTCTTCTTCTCTTTATAGTTTTCAGCAATGACCTCCCTAGTTTCCTACAATCCTGTAATATCCATGTGTACAACAATAACACTATAGTCTTCTCAGGCCTTAAATTCTACTTCTTTAATGTCCAGAAATGGTTCCTTGCCAACCAACTAGCTGTAAGCCATAAGAAAACCATTTCAATGCTGTTTGGTAACAAACAATAATTAAGCAACCGCCCCTTGAAGATAGACTCCCCATTGGGTGGTTTTAATGATTCTGTAGCTTCCTAAAACTATCTTGGTCTGCTCAAACAACACCTGGATTACTCTGACTACATAAGTAGTACTGTGTCCAAGTGCTTAGTAAAACTTGGGGTTCTGTTTAGTGTGACCAGCTGGCTTAACCTCAGTACTAGGAAGCAGGTTGCTGAACGTATGCCTTCTGGATTATGGTGATGGAGTTTTTTTCTGTGGCCTTCAGTTTGACCATCTCCAAACTCACTATCCTCTTTTAATGTCCAATGCAGAATCACTTTGCACTTCCCCCACACACACACCCATTACGGTACAGTGTACATGTAGCTAGGCTGGACCCCTCCAACAGTGAAGCCCTCTCTTCATAACACCCTTCTAGGTGCCAAATACAGGTCTGGTAAACTCCCTGAGTATCTAAATGGGAAAGTGTACTCCTGTCTCCAACCGATCCTATCCCCTTAGATCCAAAGAGGCTAATATGTTCCAAATCTCAAACTGTAGGCACAATGTGGGCCAAACCACAATTAATCGCCATTATGTAGAATGGTCTTCTAATCATCCTAACCATCTTCAAGATTCAAGGCTTTTATTTTAAAATGGGGCAAGAGATGGCACATAACCAATACACTATTCAGTGAAGGACTGAAACAAGGAGTATCATCTGACATGCCATTAATGCACTTGAATGGCCTCCATTAACTTAGCTGCTGTGCCTATCTCATCTGTTCAACTGGGCATTTCCCACACTTGTTACATTACTGGGTATTCTTGCATTATTCAGTACTGACTCTGTTTTATAAAGCTTCAGGATTCCTTGTATATTTGCTATACACAATAGCAATGACGGAAAGGAGGCACTTTTTGATGAAATGGCGAAAAAAGATCCTCCCACCCTCACAGAATGGGAAACCAGGGTAACTTGGGTTGCCTCTTACATACAAGTACAATATAAAGTGAGGGCAAAACTGGCCAGAGTCAATAAGGTATGGGCCTCGTGGTTTCAACACACAGGAGTGCAAGAGAGATCTGGATTGGGGGAGAAGTAGCAGTTCAAGGGTAAAGAGGGAATATCCCAGGAGAGTAAAGGAGGCACTTCAGCCCTGTGGCAATAACTAAGGTAGTGGTCATCATTCAATATATTTTCCACCCCCCACTCCCTCCTGCCCAGCTGTGTCTTTCTCATTAACCTATTGCCTCTCTATAAGTAAATCTCACCCCACCATGTGGGAAAACAGCGAAACCTATATTTATAGTATGATATGTTCTGATAATTCAGGCACCAAGTTCTTAGTTACAGCGGTATATGTGATGTTTAATGCTATATGTCTTTCTCTTTCTCTTTAGTGGGGGGTAGGAGGAAGTAGGCTGTTGGTTAACTAGGATCTGCAGCTTATCCATTTTGTAGGGAAATGGGCACACTAGGTGGGCCAAGCGGTCCTTATCTGCCGTCATATTTTATGTTTCCAGGTTTCTCCCTCAAACAACAGGAGCTTCTTACAACTAGCATTTAGTAATCATCATTATTTTTTGGATAATGCTTATAACTCGATGTTAGGAACACTGTTAGGGGTTTTAGATGCTTGGCTGACTCATGTACTATTTTGCAAGACCATCCAGACAACTATAAAGCTTTTACATAGGTAGTCTTGATTTACTTCTTCTTAGGTAGATGATTTGTTCAAATTTTTTTTTTTTGGGGGATCTAAACCAAAATGTTGTAATACTTCCTAAAGCTTTCATTCGAATGCCTTGGTGTTGTAGTTCTATGGGAGATTCCCCAGCCAGAATGTTGTGATGTACAAACTGCTCCAATGTATCTTAATGTCATTTTTGAATTGTATGACAAAAGAAAAATACAATCAAATCTTTTAATACAAAACGACAGGAACAACAACATCAAGTTAACTCTTTTCTGATATCTTCCGTTTTACTTTTTAATTAACAAATGATACTAAATGCTTACTTCTTCAGTATCTGTGACGTTTATTAACAAATGATACTAAATGCTAACTTATTCAGTACCTATGACTTAGAATGTTTATGTAAATGCATTCCCAATGTTTAACTGTTAATGTGAAAACCACATTCTTCTCTTCCCCCTATTTTCCCAAGCAGACTCTCATATCAAAGTCTTTATAAATCGAGGCACTTTACTGATTTCACAATATGACCCAAATGATTAACCTTTAGTCCCTGACTCAATGAAGATGGCTGGATTGCTGTGCTAGACTAAACATCCAGGTCTTTAGGGTCAGTCTGTTCAGTGTCTGCATTGTGAGTGGGCACTGGATGTTTGCCTTAATCTGCAGGATTGGTACTGTTTGCACTGGTGCTGCTTGCAACTGATCCATCTGCAGAGGTGAGCAGCAACTGTATGTGATGCCTGTTCCTTCATAAGGTTGTACCTCATTCTGTGCGCACTAGAAAGGACTGTGGGGTAGCACTGTCTCCTGTCACTGTTGCAGGCACTTTCCAGAGTTTTTTCCCATCTAACTTAAATCAAACAGTCACCGGGTTTCAGCTTGGGTAGATCTTGACTGTACTGGCATCTACTGTAGTAGAAAATATGGAACTTTTTAGCCTTGTCATCCAGCTCTTTCACTTTTTTCAGATTAGGCCATTGTGGGTTCAGAATGTCTTTCAGTGTGGGAAATGTTGTCCTAATCTGTTTCCCCATTAGCAGTTGTGCTGGGTTCTCCCCAACTGTTGGAAGGGGTGTTGACCTATGGCTCATCAAGGCTAATAGAGGATCCCTCTGTTGCAGGATGTGCTTGGCTAGCTGCACAGCATGTTCTGCCTATCCATTGACTTATGGACAATGAGGGCTTGTTGGGATGTGTTTACAGTCATACTCTGTCGCAAACTGACAAAATTCTGCCCTCACAAACTGTGGCCATTATACATCACAAGTACCTCCGAGATGCCAAAATGGGCAAAGACTGCTTTTAATTTTGTCACAACCTGTTTACTGGTAATATCTGTCATGAGAATGATCTCCACACATACTGAAAAATAATCAGAGATGAGCAGGTATTTATGACCCTTCTCTTCATATAAATCTGCCGTAATCTTTTGCCATGGCCCCCAGAAATCTCTGTTATCAGTAACTGTGCATTCCTTTGAGTTGCTCTGGTGATCTGACAGAAGTCACAGAAGCCATCTTTTATTTTGATATCAGTCCTAAGTTCAGGCCACCATACAGAAGATTTAGTTCACTCTCTACTTTTATTAAGCCTATGATGACCATTATTTATACTGCAAAGGATCACTTTCTCATGGATGTAAGGATGACTGTGCAGTGATTATATGTGCTCAGGTCATTGCTCTGTGAAAGTTGTCCATACACCTCATAGAACTGATGCATGTTGTTTGGAACACCATTTACATATTTAGACCACCCTTTTTTGATGAACACTAGAACAGCTTGCATCAGGTCATTAGTTTCAGTCACCTCTCGCAAATGACCCAGTTTGCTGTTGGACAGAGGATAATTAGCTTCAATAATCCTGACATGTACGCTGTGGAGTTGAGGAGGGAAAGAGGGGACATGATAGAGACTTTCAAGTACCTCAAAGGGATAAACAACGTGTCTACTGAGAACCCCTTCCAATTGAAGAAGTGTCCTAGAAAAAGGGGCCGTAATCTCCAGCTGGGGGGGGCAGGTTTAGGGGCAACATCAGGAAGAACTTCTTCACTGAGAGGGTGATAGACACCTGGAATGGGTTGCCTAAGGAAATTGTGGGTGAGAATTCAGTGGGGGGGTTCAAGAGGGCATGGGATAGACACGGGGGCTGTTGAAAGGAGGGGGGGATCAGGGGCAAGCCTAGGGGGTGCTAGGCAAATGGATAGACTAGGTGGGCCTGGAGGTCCTTTTCTGCTGACACTTTCCTATGTTCCTATATTCCTCTGACCCCCCACTTTACCTTCTGAAGTAAAGTCACCTGGCAGAGTGTGTCTGGATACAGCATCTGCAATAATGAGCAATTTCACAGGCACACGTTATGTGTGGTTCATAGTTCAGTGCTTATGTTACATACTGTAGCTGAATGATGTAGGTTGTGCTTGGATACAGAGGCCAGACCAGTAAGTAGGACAATGTTTGCCAGGTACTAGTAGTAGGAAATGATTAATGCTTAGGTACTTTGGCATAGACATGAGCAAGTCAGTGATTATAGTACATGTGAATTGGATAGTATATGCAAGGTGCTTAGAAGCTTGAACTGATGAGTCACTTGTTATGACTTGATATTTTGGCCTTTCTCTGTATCCCACCATAGGAAGGATGCTTAGTCCAGTAGTATGAGACCCCCCCCCCCGGTGGGATAAGAGTGCCGGAGAAGGGGGAGGTGTCAGGGGAGGATTGAGGGTGAGTGCAACTTGCTCTAAGCAAAGCAGTGGTCAGCCAAATAGGATGTGGGGGAAGAGCTCTTCCCCCACATAACCACAGGCATGCGCCCTTCAATTATGTGTAGTTCATAGCTCAGCGCTTATGTTACATACTGTAGCTGAATGGTGTAGGTTGTGCTTGGATACAGAGGACAGACCAGTAAGTAGGAAATGCTTGCCAGGTACTAGTAGTATGAAATGATTAATGCTTAGGTACTTCGGCATAGACATGAGCAAGTCAGTGATTATAGTACATGTGAACTGGATAGTATATGTAAGGTGCTTAGATGCTTGAACTAATGAGTCACTTGTTATGACTTGATATTTTGGCCTTTCTCTGTATCCCACCATAGGAAGGATGCTTAGACAAGTAGTATGAGACTCCCCAAAAAAATAATGATATTGTACGATTATTCTGTAACTGACCATTGGAAGTATGTTTGGTTGAGTAGGATGAGATCCCTCCAAAGAAATGATTAGCAGTACAACTACCTCCTCCAACTCTGGAGAGTGTGACCAGTAGCACGCAGGACAGGAAAAATCCCCCTGGGGGAAAAACTCTAAGGACCCATGGCTACTGATCTGCCCATCCTTCTGGACATACTAAAGGAGAGTAATCCTAAGAAACAATATAAAATTAATCGACTAATCTGAAATCCAGAGTTGTAGATCCTGATCCAGTGAAATGGAAAACTGAAGAAAGTATTGAGTGGAAAGCATCAGTGAACACAGCAGCATCCTTCAAGTAAACTCCTAGTCCAAGAGTCCATGTCCAGGGCAGAATGATAGGCTTGGAATCCATGGTCGATAAAATTTGAAGCATCGAAGTAGCATTGATTAAGCTCTCCAGCAGGTGAGGAAGTCTTCTTCGAGGAGAACCAGTAACAAAAGGTTAAGTTTCCATGTCTAGAGGTAGAGGACAGTTAGTTAATGTTCCGCATGGCAAGCTTTGCAAATGAAGGCCTCTGTGATGAAGTACAGGAGCTAGGGCATGCTGCATGATCTGGAGAGGGCGAAGCGATAGGAATCTCTGGTCTGGAGTGGGAAAGCAAGTAAGTGAAGTAGGTACAGGTCTCAGTGCGAATAAGTAGACATAAGTTAGATGCACTTCAAGATTCCAAGGGGCGAAGCAGGTAGTAGAATAGGCAAGACTGACTGGATGTACCCCTAGGCCCAGTAAGGGCAAAGCAGGTAATATGAGCAAATAATGTAAATAAGAGGACATGTACAAAGGTCAGTAGTAGTAGTAATTAAATCTGCATGATGCAGATGTAGTAGCAGAGTAGAATTGTATAAATTATGCACGGTAAACAGTGAGGAGCATAAGGAATGGCAATAGCACAGGAATCGAAGAGCTTCATCCGGTGATCCAAATAGTTGCACAGTGACATAGATATCCATGTATCAAAGCCAGAATGGTACTGTAGCTAGAATTGACTTAGTGAGGATAGTCTGATGAGTCCAGAATAGTCAAGCTTATAAGTCATAAATGGTGATAACTGAAGAGGCTGAGTCGAATGAAATAGCTTTGTCACAAGGTCCAAGAAGCCTCAGAGCACAAGTCATAAAACTGAAAGTCTTCTGGATAAACTCAACTAAGTGTCCTGGCAGCATACCTCTCAACCTCTTATCTCCTGAATCAGGGACACAGCTTAAAAAAATCAGGGACAAAGACCCAAAATCAGGGACTCATCTTAAGAATTGATACTGTTCATTCAGAATGCTGATGGAATAAAAGGATTTGTGTTAAGATACATTTTCTGAAGAAGAACATGTCTGAATCTTTAATGTTTGACATTATTTTGTGATTTTAATTCCCACTCTTCTGTCACAAAAACACAAATTTTACGAGGGACAGAGGGAAATGTTGAGGCAAAATCAGGGACATCCCTGAAAATCAGGGACAGTTGAGAGGTATGCCTGGTAGGAGTGTAGTAGTAGTAATTCATATGGCTGAAGCAGCTAGGCGGAAGTATCCAAAAAATAGATGATGACTGGCTAAACAAATTCAGATGTGAATCCATAGCACAAAGAGCTCCTAAGGCTGTCAGACACAGCAACAAGTAGGCGTATAGTAGAATATGCAAACCTCCAGCCCCGAGCTGGGTGAGGCAGGTGTAGCGTAGAAGTAGTTAAACCTCCAGGCCCAAGGGTGAGGCAGGTCATAAAAGCAGGCGAATATGGTGTAGTAAAATAAAGTCATGGGACCTCCGGGCCCATAGGGGCGCAGGTCTGTCGAAGTGCAATGCAGTGAACCTCTGGCCCTGTGGGGTGAGGCAGGTTGTAGAGCAGTGGTAGAAAGAGTAATAGTAATGTCTAACTGCATGCAATGCAGAATTAGTAGCAACGTACAGGTAGTAAGGAATAGATAGTAAATGGTATCGTAAATGGTAGCGTAATCCTGAACCCATTCCGAGCAGCATAGAAACAGTCGAAGGTATACATATGACAGCAGTACAAGGGTGCTGTAGACTGTCATATCCTGATTGAGGAAGGTAAGTATGCAGTGAAGAGACCCAGTGGATGAGTTGGTGACTCAACCAGAGGTAATAAGCATCCTGAAACTGTAGTAGGTCCATGTGTTAAGTGTCAGCTTAAGATAAGGAAGGCTTTGTGGTATATAGTTCAGCTAGGAGATCTGACAGAAACAATAGTAGTAATTCCAAGGGGTTGAAGCAGAATGGCAAGAAGCATTCTAGGGAATTGAGGCGAACATCCAGTGAAATTCAGAATTAAATCCGATGGAAGGAAGAAACATATCCTGACAAATGGAAGCAAGTGTGAGCAGCAAGGTGAAGGTTGCAAGGTCCAGGATCTGAGTAATACGACTGAAGGTGAAAATAACTGGTGGTACATCCGATTCTGAGAAGTGAATGAAGAGTGGCAGCTAAGCTCAGCAAAGGCAAACATGGCAGCTGGACCACATTTAGGTCAGCGAAAAGTAAGTAGAGAGTGGCAGCTAAACCCCACGAAGGCTAGCATGCGTGACTGGACCACATGTAGGTCAGCCAGAGGAAGTAGTATAGAGGGACAGCTAGACCCCATGAAGGCTGGCGGACTGCAACCCACTCATAGGGTATCCAGTGAGTAATGAAGAGAGGCCCAATTAATTGAGAGCTGAAAGCCTGTGAACTGAATGAGCACAGCGCATGGAGATCGTAATAAGCATTGGGTACTGAGGGCGTGCAAGGTCAAGTAACAAAAGTTTGCGTAAGCAAGGAGCAATGGGCTGCCTTGCTGCAGAACAAAATGCAATTTCTCCTGGAGTGCTGTGGTAACGAGATGCCATATCAGAGTACTGGAGCATAAGACTGGCCGATCCAGATAATGCTGATGGGTCCAGGTACGAAGGGTGAAATATGATTCAGTAGTCTGTGAATGATGTGGAAAGGTACCTCAGTAAATGCAGGAAGCCAATCGGACAGTGCGGGCAGACTAGAACAATGGGGAGCATTGCTGAGAAACTAGTGGTTGTCCAGCAACGAAGCAGGGAATGAAGTGATCACAGCAGGAGCAGAAAGTGGTGAAACTCAGATTCCCAAGAGAAGTGATACTACTAATTAATGGGCAATGCAGATAGCCACTCGGTGGTTAAGAATGGTATTACAAGCCAACATCGCTCCATGCTTGAAAAGTCAACTCCATATCATAAGTAGGGTTTTGATTACTTTACAGCAGTAGTATGTCTAAGGTGCTATGTCTAGTCCGAATTAATGTAAGTAAAGTGCAGAGGCTGCATATGTGTTGCCAATTTCTCTAGCTGTTGCGCCATTGCTTTTGTTTCTGTTACCGACTGCGCTACACGGTCTGGCCAAATGGCAGAAGTCTTAGGCAGCTACCGCTGCAGAAAGGTAATAGCTAGCATACCAGAGGACTAAAGGCATATGGTCTCAATGCTAGCTATTAACAGTAGGCATCTCAGTATGCAGAGTAAAAGAATGTGAAATGACAGTCAACATTACAACTATCCCACTCACCCCTTCTAATGGACTGGCAATCTCTGGCATTCAGGATGCATTTTCACTCTGTCGCAGTAGCCCCTCTTTTTCTTGCAGATGTCCTAGGGGCTGCCTATTAATTTACACGCCATCGGGCAGTGCTTCAAAACAGGCAGGAAACAAGAGGCACGCATAGCAAATGTCACTCTAAGCTATCTGGGCAAAGTCATCTGTTACAGCTGATACATGTGTGTGTGTCAGGATTACTGAGGTCCCAAACCCAAACTGTAACTGGTTAGGAATGCCCAGAATGAAGCGCAGTGTTAGTCTGAAAAAATGGTAGCCAAGGAATTGGACTTGCTGTTGCTAAGGCGCCCAGGTGGTAAGGGTCCAGTGGATGGTAGCAGGAACCGGCGTATCTGAGAAACAAGGGAGTGCACGTAAGTGCTGCAGTATGCAAGGCTCCAAAGAGAGTGCAGGATGGCGGGTCAGATGAGGTCCATGGAGGGAGCGAAAACAAGCGAAGAAAAGTGGCACGAACTGCGGTGCTGCGGCTAGAGGCAAGGCGAGACCCCCCCCCCAAAGAAAGGTAAAAAACAAATGAAGAGGGAGGGAAGGAAAAAACAAATGAGGCAGAAGGTGGTGGAAAGGCAGGGGAGAGAAAGGGAGGCCGGAGGTGGAGACGGGGGGGGGGGACTGAGGCAGGAGCCAGCCCCAGCATGCAGCATGGAGCGAACACAGTGAGTGCGACTCGCTCTAAGCAGAGCAGTGGTCAGCCTGCTGGCTCAAATAGGATGTGGGGGAGGAGCTCTTCCCCCACATAACCATGGGCATGTGCCCTTCAATTGTGCACATGCTTTAAACCTCATTAAGTGCAACAGAAATCTCTGGCACCTCAAATGAACATTATCTAGACCTTTGCCATGGATCAATGATACAAGGAATGTGTGGTCCTTGAGCAGCCTAAACATGTACAGCTTAATGTCACTGGGAAATGCCAAATTGAATAACTTCCATTTGAACCCACTGGAGGTATCTAAATGTTTAAACAGGTTGATGAGGTGGTGGCTTCGCTCCACATTTAGTAGAAAACTGATGCAACTCAGTAGATGAATTTTCAGTGCTTTATTTTTCTTTTTTTCACCACACCAACATTTTACCTGTATTTATCAAGCTTCTTCAAGGGGATCTTTTCAAATTTTAAGTAATGTATTTACAAACATATACAACATTAGCTGGTCTGCCTGCACAGCGGTAGCGCTACTGCTTGCAACGTTGACATCCTGAGTTTGGAAGTGAGCCTGGGAAGTCAGAGAGCCAGGCAGGGGGAGGAGGACTGAGCAGTCACAGGACTGCTCTCCTCCTCTGGAAAGTGGACAAGAAAAAATTACTCACCTTAGTAATGTTGTTTCTTCTAATGGAGTCTTGCTATATTATGACAATTGCAGTTTGTCCCACCATTAGAACTGCTCCGGAGGTGAAAGAGTTAACTCCCATTCTAAGAATGGAACTTGGAGCGTGAGCTCGGTTAGAGAAGCTCTGTCTGGGTTATTTCAAACTCAAACTGTCAGATCTTTCGAGCAAAACTCACTAAGGTCTGTGTGGAAACTAGTACCTACACTAGCCAACTGGCTACCTGACTATTAACACATATTCCTGGTCCCAACACAAAGACTCAAGTCAGGGGACCAGAAGTAATAATGTAACATAAGCAATAATATAAGATAAAATAAAAACACCACACCCCAAAACCCCAAGAAGGGGTGGAAAACATATAATGGACATAACTAGCGCCCACACAAGGCTGCCCACCCCATACCCAAGTAGAAGTTCTGAGAGGGGCAGGCTGGGGAGGAGGTCATAATATAGCAAGACTCCATTAGAAGAAACAACATTACTAAGGTGAGTAATTTTTTCTTCAAACAACATGAAGTCTTGCTATATTATGACAATTGCAGACTACACAGCAGTACCTCCATGGAGGAGGGACAGAACCTACTTAGGGAATAGGCTCTGAAGCACAGCTGTGCCAAACCGAGCATCTCTCCTGGCCTGGACATCCAGGGAGTAATGCTTGGTGAAAGTGTGTACCGTTTTCCAGGTAGCTGCTTGACATATCTCTAAGATAGGGATGTCTCTGGCAGCAGCTAGAGACGCGGCTGTACCTCTGGTAGAATGAGCCCTCAGGCCAGAGGGGGGAACTTTCCCCAGTTTCTGATAACAAAATTGGATACAAGAGACAATCTGCCTGGCAACTGATCTCTTACTGGCAGGTCTCCCTTTTCCGACCTCACCATAAGTGAGAAAAAGTTGGAGGGATTCAACCTGTGACCCTTGGTACGTTCTATATAGTAACAAGGCCCTCTTAATATCTAAACTGTGCAATCTCCTCTCGCCAGAGGAGGAATGTTCAGTGAAAACACTGGAAGGGAGATAGATTGATTAAGATGGAAATCTGAAACCACCTTAGGCAAAACTTCCTGTTAGTCCAGAGGACTACCTTATCCCTGTGGAAAGAAATAAAGTCAGTTTCTACTGACAAGGCTGCAACTCACTTATGCGCCTGGCAGAGTGATAGCCACTAGGAAAACAGTTTTCAAGTTAAGTACTTAAGCTCTGCAGAAGACAGAGGTTCAAAAGGGGTTGCATTAACTGGGCAATGCAAACATTAAGGTCCAGGCAGGGCCGATCCCCAAAAGGTGGATTAGTATGAAGTAATCCTTAAAAAACTTGGAAAATACAGGATGAGCGGAAAGGAGGGCTTTCCTGCTGACACAAAAGCAGACACAGCTGCCAAATGTACTTTCAGGGTAGCTGGTCTCAGGCCCAAAGAATTAAGATGGACCATATAGTCCAAAACAATGGGCAAATCAGCAGATTCCGGGGAAATATGTTTCCCAGAACACCAAATGGAAAACCTTTTCCACTTAGAATTATAAGTAGCCCTAGTGGAAGGCTTCCTAGAAGCCTTTAGGATTTCAAGAACACCCTGAGAAAGGTGCAGGTCAGCAAATTCTAACTCCTCAAGAGCCAGGCCTTGAGGTTGAGGGATTTGAGGTTCGGATACCAAACTCTCCCCTGGGCACAGGTTAACAGGTTGTGATTCCTGGGGAGACACAGGGAAGATGGACTGCCAGGGACAGAAGGAGTGGGTACCAGGGCTGCCTGGCTCAATCTGGGCAATCAGAATCACCCTGCAAGGCTGGGATCTGATTTGACTAGCACCTTGAATAGGAGGGAAGGGGAAAGGCATAAAGAAACTTCCTTCCCAATCTAGGAGAAAGGCATCCAGGGGACTGAGCCCAACACTGGGGGCCTGCAACAGAACAGTGGAAGTTGGTGATTGTCTGGGGCTGCAAAAGATCTATCTGAGGGTGGCCCATCTGGCAAAACTATCCCCAGTACTTGAGGATCCAGAGACCATTCAGTGATGGCCCTGGGAAATCCTGCTGAGAGCATCTGCTAGGACATTGTCCTTTCCTGGAAGGTGAACTGCTATGAGGGAAGTGTTCAAGGAATAGGCCAGAGACCACAACTTCATTGCCTCGGTGCACAAGGCCGAAGACCGAGTGCCCTCCTGCCTGTTGATGTACCACATTGTTGTGCTGTTGTCTGTTCTGACTTGTACTACTTTGTTCTGAAAAGACGCAGAAAACACTTGAAGTGCTAAAAAGACAGCTCTGAGTTCCAGCAAATTGATGTGGAGCAGAGATTCCTGAGGGGACCACACTCCCTGAATGGAGAGTCGCCCATGTGGGCTCCCCACCCCAGGAGGGAAGCATCCGTAGTGAGGGTCAAGGAGTGAGACAGAGGAATGAAGGGAACCCCCAGTCTTAAATTGCTCTGATCCTGCCACCACTGGAGGGCCTGGATCAGGGTTGGGTCACTGGGACCAACTTGGAAGGGGCTCTTCTCTGAGACCAAAAGGCTCTCAAGTGAAACTGAATGTCCCTCATCTGAAATCTTGCTCCTTGCACTACAGCTGTGGAGCAGCCATGTGCCCCAGGAGCTGCAAAAGTGTCTTGCTGGTGAGAGACCTGCAGAGTGAAGGAGGAGGCCAGAGCCACCAAGTTCCTTACCTCTCTAAGGGTAGGAAGGCTCTGGCCTGCTTTTGTCCAATTCTGCACCTATGAAGGTGAGCACCTGAACTGGTTCCAGAACTGACTTTGGAAGATTGAACAAGAAGCCCAGGGAGGTGAGCAGCTGCTGGGTAACTTGCAGGTGAGATTTTACCTGTTCTGGGGACTGGCCTACAATGAGCCAGTCGTCCAGATAGGGAAAGACAGCAATCCTTTGCCTTCTTAAATGAGCAACTGCTACTGCCAGACATTTTGAGAATACCCTTGGGGCAGAGGTGAGGCCAAAGGACATTGCTCTGAACTGGTAGTGACCTGAGGGCAGTTCGAATCTGAGGTACTTTCGGTGGGAGCTTCTGATTAGGACGTGAAAATAGGCATCCTGAGGTCCAGGAGGCTAGCCAGTCCCCTGGCCTTAGAGAGGATAAAATCATTGCCAGAGTTACCATTCTGAACTTTGGTTTCAAAAGGTGTTTGTTCAGATATCTCAGGTCTAAAATGGGCCGCCATTCTCCTGTCTTTTTGGGTAAGAAATATCTGAGTACAGACCCTTGCCCTGGTGTAGGGAGAAACCTTTCTACAGCTCTGAGAGCCAGGAGGGTTGAGACTTCTGTTTCTAAAGTAAAGGTCTCTAAAGAGTTTGCAGGTGGGAAAGATCTGATTCTCATCTTTGGGAACTTTTTGAAGCTGAGAACCAGACCCTGGCTTACTACTTCCAGGACCCACTTGTCTGAAGTTAGAGACACCCAGTTCTGAACGAAGTAAGCCAACCTGCCCCCTACAGGTAAAGGAGAATCGGCCCTGGGCACCCCATCAGGGTGTCTGTTTGGCAGGTGCTTTAGGCTGAGGGTTGGGAGCAGGCCTGCCCACACCCAGTCTGCCTCTCCCTCTGAAGAACCCCCTCTGAACATAAGCAGAGGAGGCCTGGGTTTGGTAAAAAGGCCTGTGAAAAGGCCTACCTCTACCCCTGGGGGCCTGCCTCTGAGGAGTGACTTGCCGCTCCTTAGCCTGAGCACTCTTATAGGTAGTCCTATATTCATCCATTTTCTTCATATAATTCTCTGTCTGCTCCCCAAACAGAGAATTTCCAACCACAGGAAAATCCATAGCCTTAGTCTGGGTATCCTGTGACAAGCTAGTACACCTGAGCCAGGCCAACCTACTAAAAGCTACAGACATAGCCATGACTCTAGAGGATACATCATTAAAATCCAGAGCAGCATGAAACTGCACCTTAGATGCCTCAATGCCATCAGCAGCCACCTGTTCCAGCTCATTAGCAAGCTGGCCAGAGGCCTGTTTGGCCAAAGCCATGACAGTGTCCCATCTAGATTTTTGATACCTTGCTACATAAGCCATGTAATTTGCTTGCCTGAGTCCCAAGGATGCTGCCATGTATTGTTTTTTAGCCATGGCATCAATCTGCCTGGAATCCTTGTCAGGAGGATGTGAAGCCAGGGGAATATTAGTTTTATCACAGGCTGCAGCCTGAACCACACCAACGTGACTGCATTGCTGTGAAAGGAATTCTGTATCAGGACCTGACAGAGTGTACCTCCTGTCCATCTTTTGTCCACAGGAGGCACAGAATTAGGAGTTTTAAAATTTTTATTGTTTGTTTCCTTAATGATTTATGCAAGGGAATAGACAATCTCCTAGACTCTGGAATATCCATCATTTCTACAAAATCAGGTTCCTCTTGCTCATCCACAGCTTCCTCCAATGGGAGCTGGAGGGTTTCAGCAAACTTTTTGTAAAACATAAAGTGAGAGGGGGACTCAGAAAGCGAAGGGGGAGATTCAAAAGGTCTGTCTGGGGAGATGTCCGGTTCAATGGGCACACCCAGACCCTCCAAGTCACATTCATACTGTTCATAATCATCCTCCCCCTCCTCTGGTTCATAAAACTCTTCAACATCATATTCCTGAACCGGTGGAACCGACCGAACCGACCTTTTACCAGACAGTGGCGGTTCGGACGGAACCGGAGAAAGTGACTGGACAATCTGAATAGCTCTTGCTATCTTTGCAGCAGTTGGAGAATGAATTTTGGGCTCCACACCTGCTGATTTTCTTGTTTTCTTTACTGGAACTGGCCCCTCCGAGCCAGCTTTACATTGGCCCGAGGAAGTCTCGCCCTGGTCAGAGGGCACTCCCTCCAGTTCGGTTGGCACCGAACCGGGCTGGCCATCCGGGTCAGCGGACTTTTTGGCCTCTCGTTCCCTGAGCCTGCCAACTCTCTTATCCAGGGTGGCTGCAGGGAAATTTTTACAAATCTGGCAGTCTGAATTGAGGTGGTCAAACCCCAGACAATATACACATGTGGTGTGTGGGTCAGCCTTGGCAAAGACTTCCCCACAGACATCACAGTGTTGAAACAAAGTGGGCCGGTTTTCTTTTGGGTTTCTCAGACATAATGCCAGCCTAACCAAAAACTTGCCCTTTTAAACAGCAGTGCCAGGCAAGACACCCTTATCGGTTCCTAACCGTGTCACGGGTCTTGGAAAAAACGTAATGAAATCCGTTTTTTAGAACCGATAAGAACGAGAACCGCTCTAAAACCTTAAATTTCAGTTTTAAAACAAGCTGATCGGTTCAAAACCGAACCGATAACATTTACAAGTTCCACACAGAAAATAAACTGTAATTACTTACGATACCACAGACAGAGCTTGAACCGATCGGTTTTGCGGTTAAAATAATAATATTCTCGGTTGATTTGAACGAGAAAACACTATTTAAACCGAAATGAACCGAGCAGAAGGAGAAATCTCTGGAGCGACTGTTCAGTGAGACAGAGTAAAGAATCTGACAGTTTGGGTTTGAAATAACCCAGACAGAGCTTCTCTAACCGAGCTCGCGCTCCAAGTTCCATTCTTAGAATGGGAGTTAACTCTTTCACCTCCGGAGCAGTTCTAATGGTGGGACAAACTGCAATTGTCATAATATAGCAAGACTTCATGTTGTTTGAAGAGCCCAGTGCTTGACTGGCCCCTGGCTGAAGCTGGGGAAAGGCAGCCTGAGCTAAAAGGTTAGGCAGGCATGGCAGAGGGTGCAAGTGCCATGATGTTATTGCATACCTCATCTCCACCTGTGATAAAAAAAGGGAAACACTCTAACCATCACAAGGATGATCACTGTGCTCCACAGGCCCCGCACCCAGTGACTCAGGCTCCTCCTGGAACTGAATCTGAAGTTGGAGGGTCAAGGGGCTCCCCACCACCCTACCATGGAGAGCAAGCCATGGGGGACTACAAGAGTGGTAAATCTTGGAAGAAGCTGGGGAACAGGCAGGAGGGCGAGCCAGCCAAGAGATGGGAGCATAATATATATAGATATATATATATATATTATAGAACACGGTTGTGCCTCTATAGTTAGGGCTGAGTAGCATGTTTAATGTTAAACCTCAAATTTTGCACTTTAATAACTTTGCAACAGATCAATGGATTTGCTCACAGTTTGGTATGCTCTGTCCCGAGGGGTAGATCTCTTGATGTGGCAAGTTTTGTTTCAATCGGATGTGCGGATTCTGAGATCCGGATAGTGAAAAATAGTAAAAAAAAAACCACAATTTTTTGCAGTTTTTTCTTCGTTGCCTTGCGGCCAGATGGTGTGTAATGTATGCATGATTTTTGTAGGGTAGAAAGAACCTTGGTAGTGAAACAGACAGTGAACATTAGGTGCAATAATTTTCAATGGCCTATGCAGCCAGTGTAGTGTTATGCTTGTGTAACTGTGTTACTTTGCTTTTGGCCAATCGCACTCTCTGTTCCAGAGGAATTACCATCCTGTAGGTGTACCAAAGGCAAGGAACACTCGAAGAGGGTTCCACCCCTAGAGGTGCCGTGGGACAATTCCCTTGACTAAAGGTACCTTAGGAAGCATACTGAGGCGAGAAGCGATGGAGAAGGGGAGGATGGTGTGGCAAAGAAAATGTGCTTCAATGAGAGGAACTACTTATATAGCTCAGGAAGGGGGAGTGGTTGACTGCTTATCCATTGAACTACGGGCCCAGCCCTCCAATTAATCTGCTGCAAAGTTATTAAGTTTTTTAGTTCCCATTATATCCTATGGGACATTTATGAACATTGTATTTCCAGGATAGATGTTTTTTTGCGACAAAGGATTTGATCTTGCGAAAAGGGATTGAGTCTTGTGAGAGCGTTCCTTTTTTGTGAGAACAAAAATCCTTTTTCATGAGAGAGAATTCCTTTTTTGCAAGCTGTCATCTTGTTTTCCATTTTTTTTCCAAAAAAAAAAAGAATTTGAAAACCTACAAAAATTAAGGAGTTAGACCAAGGCATGTATCTTGCTCATCGGGACCTCCTTACATGGATTCAGAAATAGTTTTCTGGTAAAGCAACTTCACAGGGTGTTTCTTTAGCATATATATTCCTTTTTCATGACTCGCTTACTTTCTTTTTCACAAGCCATTCCTTTTGGCAAGCTGGCTCATGAAAAAAGGAAGTAAGCAAGTTGAAAAAAAGGAATCCTTTTTTGCCATCCTCGAGTCACTATACACACTTTCGGAAAAAACATTTTGCTGACATTGGGGTGCCCAATCCCTGTGTCGATGGTAGAAGCCCCCCCACCAGAGTGGGACACTGGGGAGCCCACAACCAGCGTCCAAGACAGAAGCCCCCTGCCAGTGTGGGACACTGGGAAGCCCACTCCCAGTGTCCCATGATGCCCCCCTCACTAGTGTGGGACACTGGGTAGCCCACTCCCAGTGTCCCAAAATATTGATATGTAAAAAAATGTTTTTTGTTTGCTAACATCAGGGTGCCCAATCCCCGTGTCGACACTAAAACCAAACACCCCCATCAGTGCGGGACACTGGGAAGCCCACTCCCAATGTTTAAAGTTATGTCCAACCCCCCCAGTACTGTGGGACACTGGGGAGCCACCCCCAGTGTCCCAAAATATTGTTGTGTCCCTAAAAAAAAAGAAAACAGTCCCCAGACGACTTTTTTTTGACATCCTGAAAAAAAGAAAACAGTCCCTCATCATTTCCCCCTCCCCCTCCCAACCCTTCCACTATGCAACCCACCACCACACACCCCCTTGCCCTATACTTGCCACTGGAGATCGTTGGCTGTCATCTTCCGTGGACTGAGACAAGTCTGCACTCTTCAAAGTCAAACTGCGAACTGAAGAATCAAGGTAAGTGCCGTATAATGGGTGTCAATTGTGTTTTGAACTTATGTTGATATCTCGGCCATTTTTAGGTATTTGTTAACCAAATTTTCAACATGGGCTTTTTGAGACCCCACCTCATGAACACTGGCACTGTCATTTTGTTACTCAGTTCCAAAAGGTAATTTCACGGTTGTGTGAAATCACCTTTCAGGACTGAGTAAAGAAGTGGCAGTGCCAGTGTTCATGAGGTGGGGTCCCAAAAGTCTATGTTGAAAACTTGGTTCAGAAATACCCCAAAATGCCAGAATTATGAGCGGTCATTGAAAATTTTGTACGCACGTACGTAACTTTGGCAGTTTTGAATATTTTCACTCCAAATTTTCAACATAGCCATTTTTTCACACCACCCCATTCATGAACAGTACAGCTGTCATTTCTCACATCCTGTCAAAAATGTTTTTTTTTTTGCACCTGTGACATGGAATGGCATGATTGCTGCATGAAATCTCCTTTCAGGGCCAAATAATGAAGTGACAGTGCCAGTGTTCATGAGGTGGGGTCAAAAAAAGGCCATGTTGAAAATTTGGTGCAAACATATCTAAAAATGCCAGAGTTATGCATGGTCATTAAAATTTTTCTACGCACGAGTATAACTTTGGCAATTTGTAATATTTTCATTCCAAATTTTCAGCTTTGCCATTTTTTTATACCACCTCATGAACAGTAAAGTTGTCATTTTTCAAATCCTGCCAAAAATGTTTTTTTGCACCTGTGGTGCAGAATTGCATTACAGTTGTGCAGAATTATGTTTTGGTGGGGATTCACACATTTTCTGTAATGGGAACATGAGGTGGGGTAATAAGAAGGCTATGCTGGAAATTTGGTCACTGTTGTCCTATGAATGGAAGCACAAGGCACGGTAGGCCTTGTGCTTACAGTGTGTTCTCTCTCTATATATATATATATATATATATATATATATATATATAGATAGATAGATAGATAGATAGATAGATAGATAGATAGATGCAGATAAGGATCGCAAGACCCATCCAGTCTGCCCATTTCTTTTTCTACCTTATAAATGTGCCATCAGCCTTTGTTCTGTCAATGGTCTCTCTATTCATACTCATCTTTATTTCTCCCTTATGCCTATCCATGTCTGTTTGAAGCCCTGCACTGTATTCATATCTACCACTTCCTGATGTAGGCCGTTCCATGCATCCACCACCATTTCTGTGAAAAAGAACTTCCTCACATTACCCCTTAATCTTAATTTTATCTATTTATTTAGTTTTTGTTGACCGGGAAAGGAGGACTAGTCAATTCAGCCTATTTTCAACCTCATCCTGGGGAAGGGGGTTACAGATGGATGCCAACTGACTTTGAACCAGATTAAGCTGTTGATGGTATTTTTCTTAGTGAATGGGGGAAAGTGGCTGGGACACCGGGGAAATTCGCCTTCTCTTTTCAAGAAGTGCCATGGGATCTTTAACATCCACCTGAACTACCACCAGAACAGACAGATGGGACCTCGGTTTAACATCTCATCTGAAAGACAGCACCTCAGGAGTGCAGCACCCCCCCCATCACGCTGCACCACAGTGTCAATATTGGGGATTTAGCCCAAGTTCCTGGTGTGTGGATAGAATCCACAGCCTTCTGATCTTCTGGCCTCAGAGGTGAGTGTGCAACCTGCTGAGCCTTTGGCACTGCATATATATATATATATATATATATATATATATATATATATATATATACCTATAGAGGATAGGAGTGCAGGGTCCAAAGGACCTGTGCTCCCTGACTCTAATAAGGATACTATTACACTGTCTCAAAAAAGTAAGAAATTGGGTGCAAAAACTTTGTTAATGCTCCAGTTAGGGTCAAAGCGACAAAAGTTGGGAAATGAGGTGTTAGGGTTTCCCTAACACCCCACCCTTTCAAACCAGGCAGGAGAGCAGGTGTAGGGTATGTCCTGACCTTCTCAAACCTGCCATTCATCCGATTCTCATAAAAACTACACATCTGACCTTATTTACAGATGAAATTGGGTGAGGGTTAGGCTTGAGAAGCCCAAGGCACACCCCACACCTGCTCTTCTGCCTGGTTTGGGAGGGTGGGTTGCTAGGGAAACCCTAATGCCTAATTTCCCAGCTTTTGTCACTTTGACTCTAACTGGATTAACAAAGTTTTTTGCAACTTATTTCCTTACTTTTTGAGATACTATAATAGTATCCCTATTTCACTCTGGGAGGGCGGGGTTATTTGGACCCTGCAATCCCATCCCTCCGTAGATGCGTATATGTATGTAGCTGTGGAAGTACAGGGACCTCTAAACAGTTAGCACAAGGCATGGGCATAAATGGAATGTGATAAATCTATTTATCTGAGTAGGTACATTTTTTTATGTACACAGTTGTTATCTCGTCAGCCATTTATCCACACAGTTGTAGTGCTTTTTTGACAAACAAATACAAATAACTTTAATGTGAAATATATAGCATGGTACTGTGAGCACAAAGTTTGTCCAGCACAAAATATCTACAAAATGAGAGGTGTTTCATTTATAGATACCTTTTACATTTTTTATAATCAGCAAAAAATGGCAAAAATTTTAATTTTAAAACATTTCAAGGGAAGATAGTAAGGAAGGCTTTTGGTTAGTCATTTGTGACATTGCCTACCTTTATACTTCTGCATACTATTTAGAGGGTATTGAGTCTATGGGAAAAATGTTAAACATGAGACTAGAAACATCCAGGTCTAATAGTAGAGTTTTACAAGAACTAGCATATTTGGCACCTCATAAGAACTATTTTGAAGGCAATTTTTTTTTTAGTACACCCGTTGTACAGCCATGGGCAGTACCATGGTGTCTGTATATGGGAATGCATATTTTTTTTTCAGTCTTTGGTAACCAATTTGAACTGATTCACATGTTAGATGAGAGACAGAATCTGTAGTATCAATATACTGGGTAGACTAGTTGGGCCAAGCGGTCCTTATCTGCCATCAGAGTCTATGTTTCTACTGCATTGAAGCTTGGCTTCACTATTTTGATGATATTTTTTTTTCACATGGACAGGTTCAGAAAATCTTTTTCTAAACACACAAAATGAAAATCTGAAATTTATAATGAGGTCTCATATTTGTCCATAGAATTAGACTAAAGAACAATCAGATCACTAAAACATTATATAGAAAACCAATGGTTCGTAATGTGATCCTTCATGATACAAGCCACCATGAACCAAAGCACATTAGCAGCATACCACATTCTCAGTTTATACATATCAAAAGAAACTGTAGTGATGATTCAGATTTTGGGAGGGAAAAAATGGAAATGTCAAGAAGGTTCAGGAGCAAGAGAGAACAGACACTAAAAAAAGCAGAATTCAGAATACAAAGAAAAACCAGAGAAGAGATTTTAGTTGGGGGAGAGGCATGGAATACACCAATCATTTGGTTTTAGCAACAATTATAACTATAAATTTAAAGAAATGTGTTCGCAGAGGAATTAGCCAGCACGGGAACTTATTAAGTGAGGGTGAATCAAATGTTTTGGCTTTCAGAAATGGACCTACAATAGCAGCTGAAAGAGCAGAAAACATTAAGGACCTGTAACTTCATTCCAATTTTTGGAAATGAAAGGTACAAATAAACAATTTCTTCTAGGACTCCTACAACCGGACATGTATCCTTATGGAAGGTGCTCACTATATGAGCACATGACAAAGAAAAAAATATTTAAAAACTCTCATGCAGACATGGAATATTTGATGCAGAAACATATAGATTGTAACATGTAAGGTGTTATTTATGTACTACAATGCCCATGTGACCTGCTATATCAAATCAAATCACAATTTATTTATATTGCACTTTTCAAGTGCCAAAGCTCAAATACATAACAGAAACATACATCAGTAATAAATACAAATATAAAAATATGGGCACAATTAAAAAACAGGAATTATTCATAGGCCGATACAAACAAAAAGCTCTTCAAGGAAGCCTTAAATGATTATGAATATGTACAGTAAGCAAGACCAGCAGAGCACTTAAAATAACAGCACAAGAACACAAAGGGGTTATTAGAAGACAGGAAAAAAGTCTCCAGTAACAATGTATTTTAAAGAAGCAGGACATCAGGGAGCGGCACTTAGATTTTGAAGACTAGAGGAAGTGAACAAACCATTACGGGGAAGAGACTAGACAGAAATGCTTGATAAAATGGAAATGAAATGGATATTCAATTTAGGGGTGCTAAACCCTAAAATAGGAATAAATACCAAAAGAAATTGGTCGGCCTGCTGGCAAGCTGAAGGGTTGGGAAGGGTTCTTTGGCATCGTAGATATCGGTGTTAGTATAAAGGTGTAATCAATGAAATCTGACATTATATATATATATATATATATATATATATATATACATACACACACACACATACACACAATGTGCATGCATGGCTGTGAATAAATGTAAGAATTATGCCGCTAAAAAATCTACTGAATATCTTTTCTATATGTAGTTTTATGGTGTTTTTCCATATTCTCCCTGTAACCCAGCCCCCTACCTCAGACATGCGCATGCACGGTGAGGCATACGTATGCCGCATCTTGAGATATCCACCCGATATGTGTCACCCCCATTGCCTACGCTGACCACCGGTCCTCCACCCAGTGGCAGTGGGACTACGGGGGGGGGCAGCAACCATGCTCCGGAGAGGAGAGCAGCCTTCTGACTGCTCAATACTGCTCCAACCCTCCCCCCCCGTGCCAGTTCCCTGATGACCCAAGTCCATTCCCAAACCCAGGTTGCCAGTGTGGTGTGAGGTAAGGCATCCTCATCCCTCAGCACTGCCGGGCTGGTCTCTGAATATCTCATGTGGGGAGAAATTTAGATTATTAGATATTTCTCCAAAACTAACCCCCACCACCTTTTGTTCTATTTCTTAGATTAAGAGTGTTTTTTATAGAATGGGCACATGACAAAGAAAAACATATTTAAAAACCCTCGTGCAGACATGGAATAGCATGTCATTCAGTTCTCTGTTATCAGTAATGATTAATACAAGGGTATAAACAAATCTGAGCAGTGGTCCCTCAGTATCCTTTTATCATGAGCACAGCTGGATATTTAGTGACAAAATCTGTTTTGAAATCTGTTAATCTATATAGAAAGAGGAATTAAAGTTAAGACCTTTTTTGTAAAAGCAGACTAACAATACATAAAAAATGCAAACTCATTTTTTATTTTTTTTTAAATATCAGAAATACTTAGTTCTCTGACAACTCTGCACATAGTGCCTGAGCGTGAACCCCTCAGCTACACTAACATCATTGCTGAGAGTGTATGGCTGCCATAGCAACCAATATCTGCAGCTTCCAGGTTGCCAACACAGCGCTGGTTTGACATCGCACACATTCACACTGCATGAGGAGTTTATGCATGGGTACAAGAGGCTTCAGGGCACCATGGGTGTTCTTTTTGAGCAACATATGGAGACCAGCCTGGTGAGGCGAGAGCCATTTGGAAAGGTTTTAAAGACTCTCCTGTGTGAGCATTTTAAAAGTTATAACTGAGACCAGATCACTCATTGCTCTCATTTTTTTTTGCAGCATGACAAATGCAGCAGACAGCCGCTGAATAGTTACTCATTGGGATGCCAACATGCTCAAGAGCTGCATGACCCACAACAAAGCTGTATTAAGGTAAAAGGTTAAAAAAATGTAAATGTTTTAAAAATATGTTTGTAAAGTTAAAAATATGTAAACAGAGATATTTTCATATGGGAAGAAGATATTGGCAAGAACAAGATGTATTATTAATTTAAAGTATAGTGAATCAGGATGAAGTTGCAAATGTTTGGTTGTAAAATTTATTGAGAGCAGCATTCATGATGCAAATAACTTCAGTGAAATATGAAAAGTGAAACATTTCACAGAAGCAGTTTAGAGTTATTTTAATAAAAAAGAAGAAATTAAGATATGAAGTCCGCTTTTGACCAGATCCTATGGCTATGAGGCTGAAAAGCACATAGGTGCATTTTGAATTTATTGTGCCATCTATTCATCTTGAACACAGTCACATACTGTAGACTAAATAGATATTCATTCAACATTAAAAATGTTAAATGAATTGTGAATAATATATTTTGAAAAACATTAATGCATCAATGAAAAGAAAAACAGCATTAAGGTAGTGTTTATTACATATTTTTTTAAAATGCAGATATGAACATGAAGTACTTTTGTATATATACTGTATAAAACATTAATGTTGTATATTTTTGTAAATACATTTTAGAAAATTTGAAAAAATCCCCTTGAAAAAGGCTAATAAATACAAGCAAAATGGTAGGGTGGTAAAAAAAAGAAAAATAAAGCATTGAAAATGCATCTACTGATTTACATCAATTTTCTACTAAATGTGGAGACAAGTCACCACCTCATAAACCTGTTTGAACAGCAGCCTAAAAGTGTCCAGACCATAAAGGTATTGGGTAAATAGTTCACAAGTCCAAACTCTGGCCAAACACTCCTTTCCTATATGAGCACATTGAGTTTCAGATTCTGAAAAAGTTTGAAAACAAAATGACACAGGTTTCCAGTCTTTGTCATGCAGCTGCAATAGGACACCCCCATTCCGTAGCAACTGGGACCTTTGCTAACTGCAGTAAGTCTGGTGGTGTCACAGAAAGTTAGCACTGGAGCTGAAATTATCAGTCTTTCTAGTTTCTTAAAAGCCTGATCCTGACCTACTGTAGATCCCATACCTAAGCAGAACCTGATTTCAGTAACTTATTAAGAGGCTCAGCAATGGTGGAAAGAGCTGCTATGTACAATATCAGGAAACTAATCATTCCCAGTAACCGTTTTAGTTCAGGAATAGCCTGGTAATGCTTGAATTGTTCTTACCTTTTTGAGGGGCTGGCCTCACTCCAGACTCATCAATAAAGTGTCTCAGGAATTGTAGCTGGTATTGGCGTAAGATAAACTTTTTCCTTGTTTAGTTTAAGTTCTAATTCTTCAAGAGCCTTCATTACCCTTTCCAGTCTAAGGTCATGTCCCTGTTTTTCTTTTACATACACCAGTATCTGATCCATGCACATGGCCACCCCTTCCAGTCCTTGGAGAGTGTCTGTCATTTTCCACTGGAAGATTTCTGGTACACAGGTTATTCCAAAAGGAAGATGACAAAAATATTCAAATGGTATCATAAATGTAGCCAGCTTAGCATTAGCTGGGTGTAATAGAACTTATCAAAACCTGTTAGTAACATCCAGTGGTGAAAACAATTTAGTCTCTGACAACTTTGAGGTGATATCTTGTAGGGTTGCTAGAATGTATGTCTCCCTTTTCACTGCTTCATTAAGCTTTTTCAGATTCACACATTCACGAATGTGGCCACTCATTTGAAGAACTGGTACCATTGGAGTACACCATTCAGTAGGATGAGTTATTTTTTCTATTATCCCATTATCTTCCATTCTTCTCAAGACCTCTTGAACTTTTGGAGCAAAGGGACTGGACTTCCATGAGCAGTACTAACTCCATAAGGTATGGCTCCATCTTTCAGCACAATTTTTATTGAATCTCCACATAGAAAGTTCATTTCCCTGGGTGTATTAGTTACCTCTCCCAGCCATTTTAGATGTCCCACCTTCATGGCTACACTGCAACCCATTAGATTACTAGTGCAAGACCACTTCACTACAAAAACTTGGAAAGAGTAGTCCTTACCATTGTAGGTAGTTTTAGCAATCAACTGGCCCATACAGTCTATCGGACCTCCTGAACTGTTCATTAGGATTCCAGCTTTTTGGAGCAAATGGTATTTGTTGAATCATTTGTATGTCTCCTTAGAAATGATTGTTCTATCTGCCCTGAGTCTATTTTAAAGTTGATGGTCTTGCCTCAAATCATCAGGTGCACAATTCATACCGGTTTTGTGTCTGCGATGCAGGACACTAAACCCCAAAAGTAGTATCCTTCAGGACTGGCTCCCACCACTTCACTTATACTTTTGCTGTGACACTGTCTCTTCCAGTGTACCTTTTTCCTACTCTTTTGGCACTGGTCATTCCTAACTGGATGCATCTCACCCACCCAATACCTGTCTCGCCTGCATCTGTAGCATTTTCTCTCATATCCTCCTGGACTCTTTGGTTGTGTTTTTTTCCTAAATCATCAGCAACATTTGAGGTAGCTCTTTTTCCACTACTATTTGATCCTGAATTTATTTATCTCTATCCTTAATATTACAGTTTTCTGATAGTTCATATTGGGAGCAAATGAAGACCTCTGCTGATTCCCTTGGTCTCTGTGTTCACTGACAGAAACTTGCATGCTCATGAATAAGGTTCCGCTTAGGAATTAAATGTTCATCAAACATTTCAATCACCACATCAACGTCATTTCTCCCCTCTCTCTCTCAGGGAAAACAAAAGTCTTGTAAATACTTTCAGTTTCTCTGCCCATGGCATAAATCAAGGATTTCACCAGATTCACCTGCAATTCTGTACTAAACTTTGTAGCAATTCTAAATCATATAAAGTTCTGCTTCAGCTCTGTCCAATCCACTGGCCTATCAAACCAAAAACTCTCTGGAGGGTGAAATTCTGCCATCTTCAGAAGTCTGATCCAAGAGATTCATTCACAGTTCACTTCTGATACCATGTCATAAGCATCAGTTAAAAAGACTGGAGACAGAATTTACTGAAACAACTCTTTGCTTTCTTCAACAAAGAACTTAGGAGAACATACAGAGTCAGCTTATTTCATAGTGGTCTCTGGAAACTTCTGGCAAGCTACTTAGTCAGTGTACACCATTGAAACAGCAATTCCCAATGGTGCAGGGTCAACACATTGCCAGATTATGGCGAATTCTAAAATCGGCAAACTCATTGTACCACCCTCCCAGAGGTATGCCCCCTGGAACTGGTATATATAGTAAGGGGGCTGGGGGCACAGACCCCCATAAGGAGGGGTGCAGGAGGCATGTGAAGCCCCCCCCCACAAACAGAGAGTTTACAGATTTAATCATTCGCCATAATCTGTTGCTGTTTTGTCCCTGTGCCAATAAGAAGTCGATGTTATGCTGTGGAACCCTTAATAAATCAATATATATATATATATATATACACACACACACACATTAGCTCCGCCAAGTGGTGACTCTTCGTATAACCAGAACAACAAATGGAAATTACATACTTACCGTAATTCTTGATCTTCTTGGACGAAGTCTCCACTACTCATTCACACTAATGGGACTATGCTGGAGGTGCTGAGACCCCATGGGAGTCAAACATCTTCAGGAGGGCTGGTGCAGGGATAGAAACACACATGTGCAGCACCGCAAGACTAGCTCACACTGTATAGCCTATCTCGGCATCGACCCTCCAACTGCCTCAGTACCATTTCGACTGAGGAGGTGCAGTATAAACCTAATGAAAGAAAACCTAACCCCAACTTCCAGGCATATGAAGGCCCAGATGATCCTTGTAAGAAGGATCAATTCAACAATGTCTTCACAGCCTGAACAACAAGGAAGTGAAGACCAAAACAGAATGAGTGAGCTTGGGGGATGGTGGATGGGCATGTGAATGAGTAGTGGAGACTTTGTCCAGGAAGATCAAAAATTATGGTAAGTATGTAATTTCCATATCTTCCTGGACTAAAAGTCTGCACCACTCATTCACACTAATGGGAGAGTACCGAGCTAAAAACCAACCCTGAGTGGGCTAAGAGACAGGTCACCAGACAGAAGTCCAGAATGGTCCCGTCATAGGTGATTATCTGGTGTGGGCGTCCACAGGGGGGCGGTATACACTGAGCCCAAACCCACCTTGTGTGTGTGGGTACATTGACTCACTAGAAGCCGCAACCACCCGCTAGAGTGGTGTGAACCTGGCCTTCCAACCTGACCTGTGTCATGGACTAGTAGTGTTGAATACATGCTACTAACCAAGCTGAAATACGTCTCTTGGCAAAAGGCTGACCCAGCCGAGGCATGCTAGAAGATACAATAGTTGATCGGATGCATATCTCTTCGTTCTGTCCATGTAGAATTGCAGAACCCTCTTAACATCTAGAGAAATTAAGGGTGCACTGTCCTTCATTCTGATGTTAATGAAGTAAGTAGGGAGAAGAAAACTTGACTAACAGTAACTGAGCCAGTGACATGCTGTCTACTGGCTCAAGAGAGACCAAAAATGTGCAGAGGTGTACCTTCACTGCCAAGTAATGCAGACCTGTATTCGACATGTCCAAGAAGCACCCTAACACCTTACTTGGTGGGCAACCAAAGGGTCCAGGTGGGACTTGCACACCAGATGGAGAAGTGTTTCCACTTAGCCATATAAGCCCTCCTGGTGGAAGGCCTATGTGCGGCTTAGAAGATGTCTACGATGGTCTGGGAAACCTAAAACTTGCCCACTTCCATTTCCTGAGGAGCCTGGCATGGAGATGAAGGGAACGCAGGTTAGAATGGACTAAAGCTACTGTGTTAGAGGATCGCTCATAGAGGGAGTCACCTCAGGGCAACTTCTGATAGACTGTTGATCAATGTAAATTATATCTGCCAAGGCCAGTCTAGGATGATGAGAATCATCCTGACCCCCTGTGCCTACAACTTGTGCAGCACCCTCTGAATTAAGGGAAGAGAAGGAAAATGTACAGGGGGGGGGTTTTGTCTACTGTAGTGAACACATACTGACAGAAAAACCAGGGTCTGGATTTCTGAAGCAGGATAGAGGCAGTTTTGCATTTGAGAGGGAACACAAAAAGGAGCAGGTCCAAACTGCTCCACTCGCCAAAGCGACTGCACAAAATCTGAACTGATGCATCGTGCTAGAGGTACAACTCTCATAACCTCATGGCCATGCTGCAGAGAGAGTAGGAGGGTGTCCCACCCTGCTTGCTGATGTAATACATCACAGCTCTGTTGTCCGTCTGAAGTAGGATCACTTCATGGCAGAGGGCATCCTTCAGGACTTTGCTTATAAGATAGCTCTCATCTCTAAGAAATTTATGAAACTATGAGGTTCCTCCTGGCTCCTCACCTGAGTGCGGAAGTCTTGACAGTGAGCTCCCCACAAGAGGATTTGTCTGAGGCTGTCATTTTGTACAGAGGATTTTGGATGTGTGGTCGGAGACCACTGCTTATTGCAGGGGATGCCCAGAGACCCAGCATCCACTCGACCACAGGGGTCCCAAATAGAGTCATTTTCCATGATGTAATGAGCCATCTGAAGATGTTGTTTCTCCTGTCCTCTGGAATGAAAACCAATACCATGGGGGTATCCAGGAGGGCTCCTAAGAAAAGGAGCTGCTGGGAAGATGAAACTGGCACCATCCCCAAATCACAAAACCCCCTGGAGAGAACAACTGAGAAGCTGTGGCAACTGCCTCCAGTGTCTCTTGCCCAGATGGGCTAGCTAGGAGCCAAATGTCCAGGAAGTGAATGCTTGAACGCAGAGGTTTTAGTGAACTCCTCCCTGAACAGGTACTTGTTTAACCTTCCAAGGTCAACAAATGGTGCATGCCACCTGTTATCTTGGAACCAAAAGCAATGGAAATAGGAACCTGTGCTCCATTCCACTGTGGAACAACTTCTACTGCTCAGTTCCTGCAGAGGCCCTGTATCTCAGATAGCAAGAGAGTGTGACTGAGAGGCAGACAGACTAGGCTGCCATCTGGGAGAAAGGTCTGGGGAAATTTGTGAAATTGGGAGAGTATCCCTCTTGGACAATTCTGATGACCCATATGTCCACTGTAATGGTCTTCCACTTGCTTTAAAACTGAATCAGATGCCCCTCCTACCCCTGAGAGGTGTCCCCCTCAGACAGCTGAGGTGGGACCTGGGCTGGATCCACAGAGGTTGGTACAGGGCACTTTGGGGCCCTGTGCCCTCTACTGGGTTAGTTCCTGAAAAAGACACCTAGGCCTTTACCTTGAAAGGACTGCCTGTTACGAGAATGCCAAAGGTCCCATTCCTCTGAGAGGCAGCAGGCACCGCCTGTTATTTAAATGGCAGTTGTATTGTTCTGAGTGGCACCTAGAACTCAACCTGAGGGCCGAACAGATAAGCACCATCAAGGAGATGTTAACCACTGGCAACCAGAAGCAGCTGCCCTAGAGGCAGCATCATAGGCACCCATGAAAGCTTTCAGCTGATTATTGGGCTATAAGCCCCTAGCAATGGAGTGTTAGATTGCTGGAGGCTCTTGACCATTGCATTGAGTGTGTTCCACAGAATGTACTCATATTGAGGAATGTAGGAACTCAAGACGTAGAAGTTTGCTTTGGTCCACAGATGAAGACTAAAATGTTATGGTGGACCCCATATCCCTGAGGAAAAAGAATTGGAAAGAAGATCTTCCATCACACTGATACAGAAATCTTGCATTCCAGCCCATAGAATGAGTCATCTGCTGTGTCTTTGACAAAGCAGAATAGGAAGAGACTCATCCAGATCCACTTCTACTCCAGAATAACCTCCAAAAGGCAGGTCTAGACCAGGAACACGGAAGACACCACCACCTGGATAGGCAATGAGTTCAGCACCATCCATGGTGCTGGCACCACATACGGCACCACACAGCTCCTAGACACTGCACCAGACCCAGTGCCAGATTTGGCACCAGACCCAGTGCCATCTATGGCACTGGCACCACCCATGGTACCAGCATCACATGGCACCAGACATGCCACCACATACAGCGCCAGACACGGCACCACACCTGGCTATAGCTGCTGTCATATAGATGAAGACTTGACTCCAGGCAGGTGAGCAACATAGTCATAGAAGTGCACTCAATGGCAGGAGGAAAGGAACTGGGGTGGCTGAAGGGTCGATGCCGAGATAGCCTATATGGCACAAGCTAGTCCTGTGGTGCCATGCATGCACGGTCCTGTCCCACCTCCAGTGTAGTCCCATTAGTGTGAATGAGTGGTGGAGATTTTTAGTCCAGGAAGATCAACAACATCTAGTTAACTCTTTTCTGACAGGCTACACCCTCAGGTGTTGATATCATGAAAGCAAAACAACTAATGATTCCACACTCAGGACACAGGAAGTCTTAAATACTACACCCGGAGGTTACCACTGTATCAGTCTACATGGTTAAAGGGGGCCTCCACTTGATAAGGGCCCCACTCTCAGGTGTGGAGTTCATGAAATCAGAGCAACCTCGACAAGACAGTGGGAACTGCTAAGGCTGGGACAAGTGATCATTGTGGAATACATTCATAAGGGCACCTGATGACAATGAGACAGCTGATGAATGAATGAAGCAACATAATAAATTGTATGAATGCACACCTGAGGGCCCATAAGCAGAGTGCAGCCATGCAGGTAAAGTCAACTGGCAGGAGGCAGAGAAGGCCAGCAGGAGACAACAGGGAGATCAGCAACAGAGAACCTGCAGGAGGGGGCCAAACAGAAGCAAGAGGGTTTAAGAAACAGCAAGAGAAAGCAGCCCTCGTGGTGCACAAGCTGTCAACTAGCCAACAAGGAGGGTTATGGATGGTTAGCTGATGCAAAGGAAAGGACAAGCGGAGGAAGATAGCCACAGACAAAGGTGCATGAGGAGGATCCTGATGCAGCAGCAGGATCTGGAAGCATAGCCAAAGAAAGAAGCAAACCACACTCAGGAGCACAGTGTGGTGCTATGTGGTGTAAGACATAAAAGCAGAAAGATACAGTCTTTTCCAACAATAAGTTTCAATTTAATGGTACAGTTCACCACATAGTAACCCACACAACAAATAGATACAATGAGCCATTAAGACCGCTGCTCAGATGCCCTGGCGCTTCACTCCTAGAGCTTCCTCAGAGCTCTGAAGACATGAAGTATGAGCAGCCCAAGAAGCTGATGCAGGAGCATCAGCAAACAGCAGTAGAAGAAAGGTCAGGTGGAAGACGGAGCAGCAGCAGCCCTCATAGAACAGGAAGAGCATCATATTAAGCAAGTGAATGGGGTGAGGGTTGAAGAAATCACAACCCAGCTGCCAAGCAGTACGGAATGAGCATCTAAAGGACACTTGTGCCTGTGATGTATAAAAATAATGCTCAATGGGGGACATGGTATACATCGTACTATGGGTCATAGCCCTAACGTTATCAAAATGTGTCAACATTTCATATTGACATGTATAACCTACCTAGTGTTTATCAACTTTCCTTACAAACTGTTCAGCATAAAAAATGTAGCTGCAGGCAGTAGTTTATTAAACATTCACAAATTATCCAGCTAACAAAATATTTCACAACGCTCTAGGGCATGAAAATATGAACTCTTTCCGATGTATGGTACAACTCCAAACCATAAAGATCCCTCAAGAGTAACATATGTCATATTCATAATGGCTATGTTTTTCCTGTACCTGCACTGATTTCCCAGAAAATAAATTTTCTGGAAAATGCTTCTGGAAGTATATGAATGCACTTAAAAAAATTTAATTAAAAGCATCAGATTCAGATTTTCCAAATGAAGTTAAATCTCACAGTAACCTCACTTCCCTATGATTCCATGCTCTACTATAATAACTTTTGGTTGCCCTTGAACATTTACTGAAATCATTGTGTGTCTTGCTCCATTGTCCACAAGTATGATGTCACTCATGTGTAACAGAGATCACTCATGCAGCACACTCCACTTCTCGATGCTGGAAGTGCTTCCGCTAGTAAGATGCTGGACAGGTGAAAAGTAAAACCGCAAACCAGTAATAACATAGAAAATAATACATAGGTTGGAGTGTGCATCTGTAATTTTAAACACACCTGAGATGTGTGATGCTACATAAATCCTGAGAGCAAACCTTGAGGGGTTTAAAGCATCACACACAAAGGACTTGTATAAAATTCTGGGTTACACATGCCAACCCATGTTTTGTTTGTTATAATTATTGTGTAGTATTTTTTATTCAATTGTGAGAGGTTGCAACACAATTTAGAACCATGTGCTCTGTTGGCAGGATCTGATTATAGATGGCTGGTTGTACCACATAATTACAACATGGTTATGTGTGTATTAAAAATACTATTCAGTAAATAAAAAATATATATATGGTACCAGTACTGTATATACCTCTTCCTTTTTTGTAGACACTCAGTCTGGGATGCCTGTATAATGTAGCATCACATAATTTGTGTGTATATAATAGAACTCACTACAGACTGATACACTATTATATAACTAATACTATAATACACTATTATATAACTAATACTATAACTAACATGCAGAAGTAGCCCTTAGTGTTTATACATTTCATGTTTATCCGTAGAACACTTTAAATGCTTATGTCTAGCAGTGTAACAAATCACGTTGTCTTAAAAGTATGCCATCCCTTTTTTCCCCTTGAAATTTTAAACAAACTCGATTGTCCCCAGCACCTACCCCAAGGTATTGTTTGAGGCATCCTTCCATCTGTTATTATAATGTGACATATCTCTAAAACATACTTTTTATTGCCATATTGGCAGTAATCCTTAATAGATAGATAGATAGATAGATAGATAGATAGATAGATAGATAGATAGATAGATAGATAGATAGATAGATAGATAGATAGACAGACAGACAGACATAACTCTATTGCCAACTTCTTGGTTTGGTTTAGATCTCCACTGAAATAGTAAACACAGTGTTCTTGGCACACATGAGTATGTTGCTTTTCCAGTTTAATAACTACCACCTTCATTAGAATGTCGACCTCAGCAGTCAAGCATCTTGTGCTCTGAAACAAAGTGATGGCTGCCAGGGTTGCTGAGGAGTGCGTGATATGGGGAATCTGGCAGCACACAGTTCATCATAATATCAATACAGCAACGGGATAGAGAAGCAATCAAATATCCTTGGCAGCATCCCAACTGAAGTTACTGGCATTCCTGTATGCTACTGTGTAAAGAGTTATATTAGTCTGATTAGGGAACAGTGTCCAGCAGTCTATCACACAAATCTATGCTATAAGTGGGACTCACGCAATGAGACAGGATGTACTGTATGTGATTTACAAGAGTCTTAAATAGCTCCCCATGCCTCAATGGCGTATTGAAAAAGAAAAACAAGATTTCTTGATATAGTTCAACTTAAAATATATACTGTATTTCTTATATTTAGCATCACCTTTGTCTTTGTAACTGTGTACATTAATTTAATGATGCCATCTGTTAATACATATAAGACTAGATTTTCTGTTAATAATAATTTATGTGTTCTATTACAGAGAACAGGGGACAAAAAAAAATCCTATGTTCATAGAACAGTCAAATTCCAGAATTCTTTGCCCAGTGACTTAGTAAATTGCGTAACATTTGCCAATTGTCAGCAGTCCTGGGAGTTATTTTTACATCATGTGTTAGTGTATAATTGCAACAAACAGAATTGTTGGTCTTTCATTGTTATGACACTGTAATTTAGTATTGATTTTATTGTACATTTGTTACCAAGACAGAGGCCACCTTTGAAAATAGGCACTGGCTACTTAAAGCCTTCATAGTAAGCAAATACAATGTACCATCACAATGTACCTACACCTTCATGCTAGGGTGCGGTGGGCCCCGCTGTCACCCCAGCTCACAACGCTCCTTCTGTACACACACAAAACTACCTCAATCAACTCCTCCTCAATAAAGAACTTCAAGTTCTCCCACAGGGAATTGTGACTGGCCACCCTGAAGCTCTTACTCCTACACCTGCTGCTATCTGGAAACATTCACCCCAACCCAGGCCCTAGGTCTGCTATGAACGCCACCCAAACCAAGCACGTTGGCTCCCTCTCCATTATCTGCCTGAACATCTGCAGCTTACTACCTAAATTGGATCAACTGCAAGCCTTCGCAAATGCCCACCAGCCCGATATTCTGGCGGTGGTAGAAACCTGGCTCACCCTCTCGGTTCCTGATCAAACAATCTCCCTCCCTGGCTACACTATCTATAGGCTTGATCAAAAATCAAAAAGAGGAGAAGGCTGCGGCCTATACCTAAAAGACAACCTGATGGGGCACACTGTCCACACTAACCTACCAACACCAAATGCCCAGTTACTGCACATCAAAATCCTACTCGGAGCTCAGAACAAAACCCTCTCAGTCATCACTGTATATATCCCTCCGAAAGAACGGGGACTGGGCCTCTACGCAGTACATCAGATCACTCCCACCCTACTCCGAAATCATCACACTTGGTGATTTCTACATTAACTGGTTGGGACCTGAGGCAGGCGATGCCAGGGACATGGTCACATCGGCAAACCTCACTCAGATACTGGACTCCACAACCAGAAGGAACTATAAAGCTGGCATCAGCACCCTACTGGACTGGATCATAGAAACATAGATTTTGACTGCAGATAAGGACCGCTTGGCCCACCCAGTCTGCCCATTTCCCTACCTAATGGATAAGCTGCAGATCCTAGTTAACCAGCAGCCTACTTCTTCCTTTCCTGACTCCTGGATCCTGACTATTCATCCCTCCTGACTATTCACCCCTCCCAGATCTCTAGCTACGCCGTACTGCCTGACTCTCTCAGTGATTACTCCCCCGTCAGCTGCACCTGGTCAAATGAATTCTGGAAATCTCCACCTAAGGTCATCCTCAGCAGAGTCCTACCCTGTGGGCAGCTAATCCACCTAAAATCACACCTACTTAATCAAGACTGGTCCCCCATCAACTGGGCCACAGACACAAACACAGCCCTCGACCAGTTCATACGCATCTTCAATGAGGCATGTAACATCTTTGCCCCGCTAAAAAAGCACAAAATTAAAGCCCTCTGCAACCCTTGGCTCACGGGCTCCCTCTTAAAGAAGTTAAAACACAGGGACCACCTCTGGGAACTGGCCAGAACAACTGGAAACCAGGCAGACACCCAAAATTACAAAACAGCAAGGAATGATTGCACCAAATCCATACGCCAACAGCAATCTGAATACTACAAGAAAGCACTCACCGACTCATGGGGAAATGCAAGAGCATTCTGGAATAACATAAAAAATGTCACTGGGAAGGGGTCCAAATCATCCCCGACTGCTCTCAAAATTAACAGAAATACTACACTGGACCTAAAAGTCATAGCCAGTACCTTCAATGATGCCTTCACTGACCTCAGCAGTGTCCCCCCCCCGACTTTTTCAACAACAGAGACAGTCCTCTTCCCACCCATCAGTCTACACCTAAAAAATACCTCCCTTTCTACTTCAGACCAGTAAACAAAAATACCATCAGGAAATTCATCTCCAAAGCCAACAAAAACACCAGAGCTAGTACTGACACACCGGATCCCAAACTTCTGTCCCTCACTCTTGAAGAAGTACTGGGGCCTCTCACCAGGATCTTTAATCTCTCCCTCCCTCTCTCTCTCTCAGCCAGTTCCCAGATAAATGGAAGTCAGCAACAGTCACACCAATCCATAAAAGTGGGAATTACCAACCCATCTCTATCCTTCCACCCCTCTCTAAGGCCCTGGAACGGATAGTAGCAGACCAGCTCACAGATTATCTGGGAAAATGCAACATCCTTTGCCTGCAGCAGCATGGTTTTAGAAAAGGACACAGCACTGCCACACACCTTCTTGAGTTCACAGAAGCCATACACAACTCCCTTAACCATGGTCTCCTAACCGGAGCTATATTCATAGACCTGTCAAAGGCTTTTGACACTGTCTAACATCGCCTCCTGCTTCATCAGCTACTAAACACTGGCCTCTCTACAGAATCGGTGGCATGGTTCAATAGCTATCTTGACAACAGGACCCAATGTGTAAAAATAGCAGACGTGTTCTCCGACACTAAAGAGGTACGCTCTGGTGTCCCCCAAAGCTCCATCTTGGGCCCAGTGCTTTTCAGCCTGTTCCTCAACTCTCTCCCCGATTCCACTCCTCAGCAAATTATACTCTATGCAGATGACGCCGTGATTCTTGCCTCCCATCATGACCCAAGCCACCTGCAACAAACCCTTCAACATGGTTTCACCTCAGTTGAAAACTGGTTCAAATAACATAAGTTAATCCTTAACCAGAAAAAAAACCAAGACCATGATTTTCACCAGCCACCAAAAAAGGCACAAACATCTCCAACTCTCTTTATATACCTGCCTTGGCAGCTCCCTGGAGCAGGTTGACTCCTTCAAATATCTAGGAATCACCTTAGATTCTCACCCGTCCTTCACAACCCACCTAACCAATGTCACAAAAACAGTGAACACCAGACTGGGTCTACTCTACCGCCTACGGCGGCACCTGACAAAAGAGGCCCTCACTGCTGCTGTTCAAAGCTCCATCATCTCCCAGATTGATTATGGCCTTGTCATCTACGGCACTGCCACTACCTCAACACTCAGAAGGATAACCACCACCCTTAACAAGGCCTGTCGACTCACCACTGGGGCCAAGCGTCTCACACACACCTGTGACCTCTACTCACAAGCAAACTGGCTTCAACTTGAAAATAGAATCCAGTACCAAACCTGTGTGGTTGCAAATAAAATCCAGTTGGGAATTGCCCCTCCTGGAGTCTGTTCACTTCTTCAAACAAAAAACAACTCCAGAATCACCAGGGGATCAAAGCCACAATTGTTTTGCTTCCTCCGCTGCCGCACAACCCATGGCCAGCGATCTTTCGCCTACAGGGCCCCCACTTGGTTTAACGGTCTTGTCTATGATACTATCACTACCACTGGTCTAGGTGCCTTCAAATCCAGGCTCCATAACACCATTGTCGCTTCCAGCACCTGTGACTGCCATGGATAACTACTCAACACCACTCCTCCACTGCTCTCCCCTACCGGGCTCCTTGCCCATTGCACTTGCCCTAGTAGGCCTCTGCCCCTCCCGCACTTCTGAATCTGACAATGCCACCAGGCTGGCTGCCTCTCACCCATCCTTGCCCCCCCCCATCCATTTCCTCCCCTATCCTCTCCTCTCTTCCCTTCTCCTCCTTGACCTCCTGTTACTGCCCCTCCTATCCTCTTACCCCCCCTTTCCGATTCTCACCCTGTCTATTCCATGCTACATGTGTTCTTGTAACCTATTATGTGAAACTAATGTTTTGACGTGGAACCTTTGTAAAAGAGCCCTGAGCTCAAAGGTAACTTGTAATCCTAGAACAAATTAAATTAAATTAAATACATTGAAAATTTAAATCTGGGTGCTCATGGCTATGCTAATTGAATAATTTATTAAACCTTAGAAAAAATCCTGGTCTCTGATTGGACCAGAGCCAGTCACATGACATACAATATTTTTGAACTATTGACTACTTCAAAGAACCAGGCAATAGTTCAGTAGAACCAGGCAATACTTTTTTGGAACCAGGCAATAGTTTATTAGAATCAGGCAATACTTTTTTGGAACCAGGCAATAGATAATAAGAACCAGGAAATAGTTCATTAGAACCGGGCAACAGATATTGACTGGTGTTTTCCTTGGGGATAAATTATTGCCTTCCAATAGTTATGTTTACCTCAGCCTTTTTTAATTCCGGCACTATAACTATTGTCAGGCAATATAGTTGATCCCTCAAGGTCAATATTTTCCCACTATAGTATTTCACTCACCTCTGGTTAATATTTGAATAATGTTGTTTCAAGAAATAAAACTATTGAGGGTATTTAAGTTTCCACCTTCTGTTTAAAACTCTTCACCTGGTGATCATGTTAGGCAAGCCTGTCAAAAGATACCACCTAAGAGGGTCATGACAGACTGGTTTTAAATGCTCTTCCTGTTAATAGGCAGGGCTGTCAGACATGAGATCCAGTACCACCTGAGTACCTAACCTTTTAATTGTATTTGTTTTTGAATTTGGTTGCATAGTGTTTGTTATACAGTAGTTAGCAACTTAAGCTTGAAGGTGGCACAATGATTAAGTACATAACACAGAGCTGTGAACCTGCAGACCTGGGTTTGAATCACACAACTGCCAGTTACTCACTGTGTAACCCTAAGTAAATCACTTAACCTGCCTTTGTTTAACCTCTTTAATTTCTCTGTAATCTCTCTCTGAGCAGTTAGAGTCTCACTGCGCGCCTGAAATAGAAGCACTCTTCTTTCTCTCCCTCTCCTGGACTGTAAAGCACTTTAAGACACAGTTTATGTGAAAAAGCTGTGTAAAACAAAATGCCCTTCCTCCTCTTCTCTTTCCATCCTTTCCCTTACTTTCCCTTCCCTTTCTATGTGTGCTGCTGCCATGGCTCCGTGGTTTGTGCTGGTTTCAAAAATTAACGTAAACCTTATGATGCAGCTATCAGAATCTTGCAAGTACATCTTTGCGTAGTCACGTACAGTGGCTTGCAATGTGGGCAGTCCTGGGCCGCACCTACAGTACACTAATGAGTGCACTCCCTAAGTACAGGCTAGTGTACAAATGGATCTGGGCTTCAGGCACAGACAAAGACAGCCAGTTTGGGCCCTCCATTGTATCACTCAAGGGGAAAGAAAGTTTTATCATAACCATATGGTTGATGATCAGCAAATCAAAAGCAACATTTAGTGGGTTGTGCCTCATGATACAACCCAGCTGTTCTTGTACATTTCAAGTCCACATATTAAAAACATATGCATTCTTTCTCTGAAAGTATCTGTAAGACCTACAGTATAAGTCATGAATGTCAAAGCCCACTGCAGCTTAAACTATAGCTAAAATGAAAGCATCCTACAGTGGAGTTTGCACAATGACTCAGAGTAATTGTTCCCTTGCCCTAAGTGCTGGTAGTCATGAGACTGAATCCTAGCTCGGCTGGCCAGGCCCCAAAAGCATCACTTTGAGGCAGAGAGACATCACAGCAGTGGTGATGAAATGGGTGGCTGCTCTCAGGGAAGGGATCACTACCCACATCAGTGGTATTCTTTCCAAGGGCAACACAACCCCCATCACTGTAACAGTATTCATGCTGGCAGGCTGAGTTTTGGAGAGGAGGAATTCATCTGCAACAGCATGGCTGCACAAGGAAAGGCTCACAGAACAAGAAGAGGTTGTAATTAGAGGTCTTTTTTTGTTTGTTTGTCTGTTTGTTTGCTTTATGGGTAAGCACAATGGAGAACAAGTTCCCTTTCCGGGTGTGACCCACAGAAACCAAACAATACATAACACTACAATACAATAGGACTTATACATAATAATACAGTTCTTTAGATAGGAAGAATAAAACAGCACTAAAACCCATATTTTCTAGATTGAAATGGTAGCAAAAGTTACCACTGGTTATCTTTTTAATTTTTTTCTCACTGCATGCAGCAGAGTGCACCGGTAACATCAGAAGCTACTAAACCCATAGTTGGCCAGTACTAGTACTGGAATATAACATGTTGCTCAAGCAAGATACTGTACTGTATTAGTCAGGGTTGTCAGCACTAGCTCTGTTTTAAATTAAGCTTTTCCTTGGTTCCTGGCTTGCTGACGGCACCCCCAGCCCAGTCACCGACCTTCTCTTGGACATGCTTGTTATCCACCACTTGCCCAGGGCCACGATAGTGGTGGGTGACCTGGCATGTGGGTCATGTGTAGGCCTGTGGGAGTTACTGGTGCAGCAGCAGACCAGGTGTTTTTTCCTGCAGCTCCTGATTTTCTCCCCAAGGGTGCCAGCATGCAATGACACACATGCATGCATGCGGCAGTAGACATGCATACCTGGCATTCAGCAGCTGCCCCTCTCCCTATCTAGGTGCTCCTACAGTACTACCACTTGGTCCCCACAAGGTGGAGGTTGCATAGAGGATGCAGCACCCCCTTCCCTGAGGAATGAGAGCTGTTCTTGGGATGCTCAATCCTCCCTTCCCAGCGGGCCCCTGAATGAGCTGAGTCTCTTCTCAAACCTGGGTCACCAACATACTGAGTGGAAGTACTATTGCTGCATGATGACTGGACAAGCTAGATCTAAAAAGATTAGAACAATTTTAGAGCCCTTGGATTCCCACTCTAATGTAGCACTAAAACACCTATGGGTTCCAAGTACTGTATTAAGGGTGGTAAATACTAAACAACATTTTTTTCTTTCAACATTTCAAAAACAGAAGATGCCAGTCTGGAAAACACACTAGTTACTGAGAATTACATTCGTAAATGTTTTAAGCAGGCCTGCAGTGTGTTGCCCATCTACAGATGTGCCAAACTACAATGCAGAGAACTGTAACTCTTGGCTTTTGAATGGCACACCACTTTCTCTTTCTTTTCTGCCAGCACAATACATCAAGATAATAGCAGTGCTGAGAGAGCAAGTCTGCTTTTTCAGTTTATATCTCCTTCCAGTATCTCTCTCTCTCTCTCTCTCTTTCACCCTCCCCGATCTTTTTCTCCAGTTCATACTCAAGAGTTGGAGTTCTAAAGAAGATTAGAACACTAGAATTATTTGAAAAGTTCTAGACTAGAATCAAAACCCAGCAGTTCAGTAGATTCTGACAGCCCTAGTATCAGAAGTGTGTGTGTACTCACTGGGACTAGGGGAATCACTTTAGCAGATAAGGTTTTAGTTGAATTTGCTATGGTGTAAAATTCTGTAACCTTTAGATCTCTTTAATAAACATTTCTTTTTTCTATATCCCTGTTTCACCCCATTACCATTTAAGTATCCTGAATTTCCTCTCCCTCTCCCCAGTGTCCTTCAAGTACATCTTGTTCCAGGGCCTATGGAAACAATCACTAGCACCACATTATACCTAGATCTCCTTTTATAACCTCAGTTTTGAGGCTTTTCAATCCTCCTTGTATTCAGAGGAAGGCACCGATGACTCAGGAGGAGCAGACTCTTCTGCAGTTTGACCTTCAAGTAAGTCATCCAGAGTTCAAAACTGAGGAGCTTTTCCAGAATCCTTGTAAGAACTACAGTAACGTCCATCACGCCAGCAAATACAGTCATGTCGTTGATGAAAGTGTTGAACAACAGCGGCCACAGCACTGAGCAAACCCTAATCATACAATACTGTATGTAGTCACCATCCCCTGCACTTGCAGTCTTTACACCAACAATAACCTGTATTCTGAGAGGCATTTGGTGTCACAAATGCACTCAGCAGGTCAGGCCCTCTGCTCCCACAGTGCCAACCTCCAAGTGCAATAATGTGAACAGGTAACAGACAGGGTAACCCTTCTGTCTGCTTGTGGGTCCGAATCACCTTTAGTCTCAAGTTCAGGGGGGGGGATTCAAACTATGAACATTATGCTAGCGTACCCAAATATACAGGCTTAGATAATCTTCTCTTCAGGTGGATGCAAGATATCTTTCGCCTAAGGGCACCTAACCAGGTATCCAAAATGAACCCTTAAAACTCTATAGAAGACCTTAGGTATATTCTTACCTTTTCCCAGTTTAGTAACACCATCAAACTTCTGAACAGTTTTGTCACTCTTAACCCTCTATACATCACATGCAAAAAAAAAGGAACTGGCAGACTCAGGCAGTCTTTTCAAAATAAAGATTTTACTAAAGATGATAAAAATATGAAAAATGTAAACACCGAATAATATATCAAAGAGTATACAATCACTTATAAGAAAAGCAAATAAAACTACGGACAAACTCCTATCAACATATAGTTAGACTTTTTCTATTTAATGTATTACCTCTGTAGTACTAATAGTTAGATCTTGTTTCTTAAGAGCCCAAAAAGATATATCTCAAAGATCAGACACAAGTCCTAGTTAAACTGTGTATCTCTCACACACTTCTTCTATGATGTCATCTAGCTCATCCTTTTAGAATATAAAAAAATACAAACAATGATCTTCCTGGCAGGAGATATTTTAAATACTGTGACTCAAGCAAAAACTAATTTACCAAATAATGACAGTCTTTAATCAAGCTTTTCCTTTGATTTTGTGTGGTTTCCTGTTCCCAAGGCATGTCAAAGATTTTACAACTTTTCACACTATGGTGTTATAACATGTTTTTCCTCTAAGACGTCATAAAAGTTTATGAGCCCTATGTCCTGGCAGCTGGGTCAGTTCTAATTAAGACAAAAAAACAGGAGATCCTTAATTAAGTCACTCTGGTACTGTAATTACCTCCTGGTTAGTACCTGTAGCTGAAACCTGGGGGGGGGGGGTGCCCATACCACAGGCTGTGTTTTTTATATAACAAATATCATATAACAATCATAACCAGCTGGCCAAGCATCACACTCCTCCCCACCTAGACTGAATTTAGGGGCTCTATCCCCTGCATGGGATGAGCTTCCAAAAATCAGTTCACTCTTCATATACATGCGAAAGGCCATCGGCATTCTGATTGGTCGCACCAGCCCTATGTAAGATTGTGCACCCGTGCAAGGCAAGACTCCATTTTAATAGTCTGCTATTAGTTTTTCCCATTTGTGTCAGCCAACCCAGGGGGTTGTGGTCTGTTTGTACCTCAAAATGCTGCCCATATAAGTATGGCTGTAACTTCTTTAGGGCCCACACTATGGCAAGATACTCTTTTTCCACAGTAGAGTAAGCCTACTCCTTGGAAAGTAACTTTTTACTCAGGCACACTACAGGATGATCTTTTCCTTGGTTGGATGCTTGACTCAGTACTGCCCCAATACCCACATCTGAGGCCTCAGTCTGGACTATAAAGGTCTGCTATAGTCAGGACTTGTCAACACAGGAGCACTGCACAGAGCCTCCTTCAGTCTGGTAAAGGCTTTTTCATAGGCTGGTTCCCAGGTAATTTTCTTAGGCATCTTTTTCTTTACCAGGTCAGACAGGGGAGCAGCCAGGGCACTGTAACTGGGTACACATTTCCTATAGTACCCTGCTGTCCCTAGAAAATTCCTGACCTGCTTCTGCATTTCTGGTCTGGACCACGCCTTGATCACCTCTAGTTTTACTTGGTTAGGATGGCGCTATCCCCAGTCTGCAACATACCCAAGGTATGCCACTTCAGCCATGGCCACCTGGCACTTCTCAGCTTTGTAACATAACATATTGTAAAGTAATGCTTTTTTCTCTCTTATTTTCCATAAGTTCATTTTTTTCATTTCACCTGACTTTCCTCCAGCTACTTGGCACTCATTTTCTATGAGATCCTTTATTTGGTTCATCCTGGCTGCCTTGCTATATTTCATGTTGCTGGAGGTCTGGTCTTTTCACTTCATTTCATTCCATCTTCCATTTATTCATGTGTTCACTTTTCATTTATTGTCCATCTATATTTCAGTGTTTTCAGTTACTTATACATAAAAGTATGATTCCATTAAAGATATTAAAGATGTATGTGCTACAATGTAATAGCATCATCTAGTGTTATTGTAAAGAAATTGCACTGAACATAGCTTGAAATAGAAGTGGAAGGGAGTTTTTAGCTTTCACAGGTGTTGGGATTAATTGAATGATTGAATAATAATGTGTTTAATTAAATATACTATATAAGGGCATTGTCCACATTTGATCTTTACCCCCTTATGAAGACTCGTTTGTGAGTCGAAGCGCTGGGGCAAGTTTGTACTTTGTATATTTAGCATGCATGTTGGTCCTTTTGTTCCTTGTTTATAATAAATATTTCATTCTTGCATTATTTTGGAATCGGGCCTGGATTTGTCCTATTAACAGGCTTTGAGTGCTGATCTTTCTTTGGACTGCATCAATTTACGGGCTGGCTACCCTTAATATCAGTACTACCCCATTTTTTGTTCCTGATCGCAGCGCGTGTGTTTGGTTTTCATGCCTGTTTGCTTTTGGTGCTGCTGACGGTGAACATTTTTCACAAAACGGTTTGTGGGGTTTTCGCTAAATCTTACAAAGTTTGGAATCTATGGTCTTTACTTCTGAAATTATTGTATATTTGGCTGTGGGGCAAATTTTGTTTGTGGAGTATGCAGTGAACGGAAAGGAACAATGAAGAAGTTAATGAAGTCGTAGGATTCTCATGGAATGCCTTTGATGACCCTGAGATAAGAAGGAAAAAAGTGAGAGAAAGGTTACAGGGTGGAGAAGGAAACACTTCTGAGACAGTGATTACAACAAGCAACATCTCCGGCATTGTTACTATCAGGTCAGCATTTAATCTCTTTGAGAAACTGTTACTAAAATAAATTGATCTTACATACAATATTTCCACGTTAGAGGAGTATATAGAGAGGGGATTTGGCCCCGAGGGGTTTGCACATACAAATTTTTCCTTCAAGCGGCGTTGATGAGTTCCCATTTAAGGAAGAATGGGTCCGTGCTGCATGCAAATGTTCTAAAATATTTTTAGAACTACTGATTAAATCTGACAAGTTGAAATATGACCAATTAGTAAAAGATCTAAATGAAGTAAAATTAACACTTGGAAAGTTTATTGATTATGTGGATTATAAAGATTTGGAACAAAGACTTAAAATTAAAATCCAAAAATGCGAACTAGAGTTAATTGAGAAAAAAACTTCTAAGCTGTTACGGGACAAAACAGATTATGAGAAAGGCCACATTACTGCTTGGGCTAGAAAATGCTCTATAAGCAGAAGGCATTCTCGGGTTTGTTTCCAATCTAAAAATAAAAATAGTAGATGAGCAGCTGAAAATTATGAAAACCAGGGAAAAGATCTACCAGAAACAAGGCCTTTTTTAGATCAAACAGCAATAAGAAGACAACAAAAAATAGAAAGACTAGGAGAAGGAGAAGAGGAGGTCAGAGAGCCTTCAAAAATAGAGAGAGCTCTGAGAACCTGGAACAAGAAGATCAGTTGCAAGTTGTAAATTTATCTAAGTATAGCCTTACTATTACGGAAACCTCTCTTTTACGAAAAGGGTTGAATTTTGTGCCTACCCTATCGGTTAATGAATTCAAAATATACGTGGATCTTCAGAAATTCTTTCACAAGATCAAACTGAGAATTTTTTTCTATCAACAACAAATGCCTGTAAAAATGGGAGAGACCTTAATAGAAGACTCGAGGAACAGTGAAGAATTGGATATATTAATATTTGCTATGCAAGATGAGACTGTGCAACCTTCAGAAACCTTAATGGACATGGGAGTGGGTTTTGAAAGTGTCAACACTGATGTGGACATTGAACACAACTTGGACATATTAGAAAGTCTAATTGTGGATGAACAAGTTGAGACTGAAACATTCCATCCTCAGTCTCAAATGGCAGGTAATTGTATATTAAATGCCAATAAACGTATAGTGATTCTAAGGAAAAGTAAATGTATAGGGACTTCTATATTTTGTCCAAATTTATTTAATCATAGTATACAGATTTTTGAAAAGGTTGTATGGAAACAGGTACAGGACATTTTGGAAAATTGAACTAATCCTAGGTATTTTAACCTAACAAAGGACGAAACAAATGCTCTGGAAAGTCTTTCTAAAAATCAACAGATTGTAATTAAACCAGCAGACAGAGGGGGCAATATTGTTGTAATGGATAGTGAACATTATAGTAATATAGCTTATAATTTATTAAATGATGAAAATCACTATTGCAAATTGCCCCTTGATCCAACACAAGTTTTTAAAAAAGAACCTTTTCAACTACTTAAACATACTGTTGATACTGGTCTTATCTCAGTACAGGAATACAATTACATCTGGCAAAATAATCCTGTAATCCCTAGCTTCTATGTATTACCTAAAATTCATAAGGATTTATATCATCCACCAGGTAGACCCATAGTAACAGGTTGTGGTTCCCTAACACAGAATTTAGGTAAGTTCATCGATTTCTTTTTACAGTTTCAGGTAGTAAATCTTCCTTCATATATCAAAGATAGCAAGGATGTTTTAAACCTTGCAAAACATATAGAGTGGAAACCAGGTTATCACTGGCTTGGTATAGATGTTGAATCTTTGTATATCTCTATTCAACATCACAAGCGATTGGAGGCAGTAAAATATTAGATGGAAGAACCTTCCAAATTTGAAAATATTCCTCATGAGTTTATTTTGGAAGCCACTGAATTCCTACTAACACACAACTATTTTGAATTCAAAGGAGAATTTTACTTGCAAAATTGTGGTACTGCTATGGGGGCATCAATGGCACCTAGTTACGTTAACCTATTTTGGGGATTTTGGGAAAAAACTAGAATATTATCTAACACCAATCCATATACAAAAAATACTGTACATTGGTATTGTTTTACTGACGATATCATATGTATATGGGAAGGAACAACTGACACCATTATTGCATTTATGGGATGACTTAACAACAACTCATACAATTTGAGATTCACATATGTGACAAATTCATTTAGTATTTCCTTTTTAGATCTTTGTCTTTTTGTTAACAAGAATAGGGTAGAAACTAAATGTTTCAGGAAAAATACTGCTACAAATTCAGTGCTATTGGCTAGCAGTGCTCACCCACGCAGTCTTAAGAACTCAATACCATATGGACACATTTGAGACTTAGGAGAAACTGTAGTTCAGATACAGATTTCACAGTACAAACTGATGAACTTCTGAAGAGATTTGAAACAAGGGGTTATGATAAAAAACTTTTAGAAAAGACTAGAGAAAAAGTTCAGAAAATGAACAGAGACGATCTTCTCCTTCAGAAACAGAGGTCTGACGGAAAGGAAAACAATGTACCATGTACTTTTGTTATGAATTTTAACCAAGTGGCAGGTCAAATAGGTAATATTATACATAAGAACTGGCCTATTTTGCTAGGGGACAATGTGGTAGGAGCATCTGTAGGCTCCAAACCCAGGGTTAGCTTCAATAGAAGTGAAAACCTTAGGGATAAACTAGTCCATAGCAGGACACCTGCCCCATCAAAAAAGAACCACTACCTGGTTACCAGGTCGCCCAAATGGCTACTACAGATGTAGCCATTGTAACATTTGTAAATATAGTACACCAACAAAAGAGTTCGTACATCCTGCAGATACAAGTATTAAAGCTGAGATTAGAGAACTCATTACATGTGACACCGCATATGTTGTTTATATCTTATGGTGTACCTGTAAATTGATTTATGTTGGTAAAACTGTCAGACCACTCAAACAAAGGATACAGGAAAATATTCATTCAGTTGTAAATGGAAAACAAGATACACCGGTTGGCATACATTTTTTCAGAAGTTCATAACTCTAAATATGATGTTTTAAAGTTTATAGGATTAGAACATGTGCCACAAGTTAAAAATGGAGGAGATAGATCTAATCTCTTGTTACAACGTGAGAGCTTCTGGATTCACATTTTACATAGTGTCAAACCTCAGGGGTTGAATGACAAGTGGGATTTAAAACCTTTTCTTAAGTAACAAGTTAGTTTATTTATGCATAGTATACAATGCTGGTTTTGAGCTTTTTTACTATTCATTTAGAATTACGTTAGTTGTGTAATGTAACATAACATATTGTAAATGAATGCTTTTTTCTCTTTCATTTTCTATAGGTTCATTTTTTCATTTCACCTGACTTTCTTCCAGCTACTTGGTACTCATTGTCTATGAGATCCTTTATTTGGCTCATCCTAGCTGCCTTGCAAAAATATTTCATGTTGCTGGAGGTTTGGTCTTTTCACTTCATTTCATTCCATCTTCCATTCATTCATGTGTTCACTTTTTATTTATTGTCAATCTATATTTCAGTGTTTTCAATTACTTATATATAAAAGTATGATTCCATTAAATATATTAAAGAGGTATGTGCTACAATGCAATAGCACCATCTAGTGTTATAGTAAGTAAATTGCACTGAACATAGTTTGAATTAGAAGTGGAAGGGAGTTTTTAACTTTCACAGGTGTTGGGATTAATTGAATGATTGAATAATAATGTGTTTAATTAAATATACTATATAAGGGCATTGTCCACATGTGATCTTTACCCCCATCATGAAGACTTGTTTGTGAGTCGAAGCACTGGGGCAAGTTTGTACTTTGTATATTTAGCGTGCCTGTTGGTCCTTTTGTTCCTTGTTTATAATAAATATTTCATTCTTGCATTATTTTGTAATCGGACCTGGATTTGTCCTATTAACAGGCTTTGAGTGCTGATCTTTCTTTGGACTGCATTGATTCATGGGTTGGCAACCCTTAATATCAGCACCACCCGATTCTTTGTTCCTGATCGCAGCGCGTGTGTTTGGTTTTCACACCTCTCAGCTTTGACAGTGAGCCCGGCCCTCTGTATCCTGCCCAGCACTTCCCTAAGGTGGGACAGGTGTTCCTCCCAGCTGGCACTAAAGATGACAATGTCATCCAGGTACGCTACAGTGTACTCCTCAGCACCATTTAACACCTGGGTCACCAACCTTTGGAAAGTGGCTGGGACGTTCTTCATTCTGAAAGGCATTACTTTAAATTCAAATAAGCCTATTGGAGTGATGACGGCCAACCTCTCCCTAGCTCTACCTGTTAACTGTACCTGCCAATACCCCTTTGTCAGGTCAATAGTCATAAGGTATGTCACCCCTCCCAACTTGCCCAGGAGTTTGCCCATCCAGGGCATCAGGTGGGTGTCTGACTTTGTGACTGCATTCAGTCCATGATAGCCCACACAGAAATGAGTAGAGCCATCTGGCTTGGGCACAAGAACTACGGGTGAGGCCCAGGGGCTGTGGGATCTCTGGATTACCCCTAAATCCAGCATTTCCTCCACCTTCCTCCTAATGTCCTTTTCGACAGCCTCTGACACCTAATATGCTGTCCACCATATGGGTGTCTGTGTCCCTGTCTCCACATCATGCGTCGCTAAGGGAGTTAGTCCAGGCTTGGTAAGCAAACACAGTGGGTAAAGCTCACAGAACCTCCCTTACTTCCTGGATCTTGTCTGAGGCCAGCTGGGGAGACAATTTAACTGCCTCCACAGAGGACTCCTGCTTCCTTTTTCCAGCAAGTCAGAAGGGGGTCTCCTTCGTCCATCCCCTCCCCAGGACTGCATACTGCAAACACCATGTCAGCCCTATTAGCATATGGCTTCATCATGTTGACATGGTACATTCTTTCTGTCTGTCTTCTGTCAGGTAACTTTATGATATAGTTCATGTCATTTACCTTCCCAACTACTTTGTATGGTCCTGCCCACTCAGTCTGCAGCTTGTCTTTCCAGACCAGGATAAGGACCATGACTTACTGACCCACCGTGTAGGAGTGAGCTCTGGCTCTGTGGTTGTACTACACTTTTTGCTTCTGTTGGGCAGCTGCCAGGTTGCTCTGGGCTGTCCCCATAAGCTCCTTCAGCCTTTCCCTAAACCTAAGAACATAATCCACTATGGGAATTCCCTGGACGGAGTGCTTGCCTTCCCAGTCCTCCCAGATCAAGTCAAGGGCCCATGTACTCGACATCCATGTAAGAGTTCAAAGGGGGAAAATCCTGTCGACTCTTGGGGCACCTCCCTGTACGCAAACAACAGGTAGGGAAGGTATTTCTCCCAGTCCCTCCCATGCTGTTCAGCAAATGCTTGGAGCATTGAGACTTCAGAGTACCGTTAAATCTTTCCACAAGCCCATTGGCTTGCGGGTTATAAGGTGTCATGTGCCTTTGCACCACCCCACACTTCTCTCACAAACATTTCATCAGGTCCAACATGAAGGAACCCTCTCAATCGAAGATAACCTCCTGCAGAAACCCAACATGGGAGAAAATCCCAAGAAAGGCATCTGCCACTTTGTCTGTCCTCAGTGAGGATGGGGTGACTGCCTCTGGATACCAGGTGGCATAATCCACCACAGTCAGGATAAACTTCTTCCCGGAGGAGCTGGGGGTATTTAAAGGCCCCACAATATCCACTTCCACCTTGTGGAATGGCTCCTCCACTATGGGCAAAGTATTTAGGGTGGCTTGGGTTTTCTTACCTGCCTTCCCTGTTTCTTGGCACCAGTGACAAGACCTGCAATACTCCTTCACCTGCCAGGTGAAGTTGGGCCAATAGAAATTCTGGGCCAACTGCTACTGGGGAAATTTCTACCCACTTTTCATTAGTCTCCATAGCAGCAGACTCAGACTGGGGAACCAACCTCCCAGTGGTGTCCACAATGGATTCTGTGGGGTCCAGGGAACTATAATGTTCCCTTGCCGCATGGCTATGGGTAACTGCACACACCATCCTGTTGCCAAGGATGAGGTCAACTGCTAAAGTTTTGACTACAGCCACCTGTTGCACAGTTCCCCTAGTTTCATCCCAGTCTAGGAGAACACTAGTGAGTGGCAATGTTTTCTTCTCACCAGTGAAGTCTTGTACAGTTACAAATTCATTGGGTATAAGCTGACCAGACTCTACCAAATCCCCTTTTACCAATGTCAGGGATGCCCCTGTGTCCCTTAACCCTTGTATCTGTACACCATTCACTGTGACAGGGTGCATGTGTTCCCTCATGTTCATAGGCATGCTTCCAGGGACACACAAGCAACCCACTTCTTTCCTAGCCCCATTTTGCATGTGGCTTGTCCTGTTGGGACACTGTCTGGTAATATGTCCAGTTTCTTTACAAACCCAACATTCGTTTCTTTTCTCAGAGAACTCTTTTCTTTGAAACCTGGAGCTAACTAGTTTAGGTGGAGGCAGTGAGTGTTTTAGCTGCCCTGAAGGCTCACTTTTCCCTTTCTGTGCTGCCACACCTGCCCCAATTGCTCTCAGAGCAGGTCTGTTCTTGGCATAGCGTTTCGAGAGTTCAGCAGCCTCTTGCACTGTTTTGGGATCTTGGACCTCCAGCCAGGTTTTCAGCTCTACTGGGCATGCCCCAAACAATTGTTCTAACAAAACATTTTCAATTTTATCTACAGAATTTGCATCAATTCCTTCCCACCAATGTTTTAAACACTGACATTTTTTCTTGGCTAGTTCCTCGTAGCTCATGTCAGGGCTTCTCCTGAGCTTACGGAATTTAGCTCTGTATGCTTCAGCAGTTAAATCAAACTTTTTTAAAAGTTCTGCTTTAAGTTTGCTGTAATCATTACTGTCCTCATTGTCCATTTGACCCCAATGCATTCCAAGCTTTCCTGGTAAGTAGCAGGGATAGCGGGAAGCTCCAGAACCCTTTAGGAATTTTTGCCCGAATACAAACTTGCTCAAAGGAATTTAAAATGCCATCCATATCCTCCTCCTCTTTAAATTCAGCTATCAATTTGGAATTCAATTTGTAATCAGTCCAGTAATTCCAGTTAAACCCAAGCCACTTACCTGCTCTAGTGTTGATGGTTGGAGTCGTAACTTCTCCAGTTCATGTCACCTCTGGCGCTCATGTACCTCGTGGTCAGCCTCCTGCTGTTCCCGGTCAGCCTCTTGCTGTTCTCACTCCCTCTTCTCCTCTGCGGCTCATTTCTCTCGCTCCTCTTCTAGCCGTTCTCGCTCTGCCTCTTGCCTTTCTCGTTCAGCCTCCCTCTGGAACTCCAACTCTATTCTGCGCAACTCAATCTGCAGCCTGATTGTTTCTGGATCCAGAATGCTGGTGACCTTCCCCTGTTGCTGTGGCCCTTCGCTGGCACTGGCCCTGCTGTCATCCTCACCAGAACTGGACACTGCACTGGCCTGTACACACTCAAGGTTTGGTCCCTTACAGTCACAGTTAGTGACTCAATGCTCTGGGCATCTGCTGCCATCAGGGCATCCATGAGGTTCTGCTTGGTGGCTCTCCCCTCATACAGGACTCCTTTGTCCTGACACAACTGCTTCAAGTAGTCTACAGTGTGGCCACTGTACTTGGAAGCCATCTTCTTCCCTAGCTACAGCTATTCTAACTTGCACTTTAGAAAAAAATAAAACAGGTAGGAACTTGACTGTAAGCAAAATTATATAGTTCTGTTTCCTTTAAAAAAAAATCACTGCCTTATTTTGTAAGTCAGCTGTACAGTATTAAGCTGACACACTGAACAGTCAAAGCTTGTGTTACCATTTTTATCTGCACTGCTGCCAACCAAATCTGTCACAAACACACTCAGCAGGTCAGGCCCTCTGCTCCCACAGTGCCGACCTCCGAGCGCAGTAATGTGAACAGGTAACAGACAAGGTAACCCTCCTGTCTGCTTGTGGGTTCGAATCACCTTTAATCTCAAGTTCTGGGGGGATTCAAACTGTGAACCTTATGCTAGCATACCCAAATGTACCGGCTCAGATAATCTTCTCTTTGGGTGGGGTACAAGATATCCTTTGCCTAAGGGCACCTAACCAGGTATCCAAAATGAACCCTTAAAACTCTATAAAACACCTTAGGTATAGTCTTACCTTTTTCCAGTTTAGTAACACCATCAAACTTCTGAACAGTTTTGTCACTCTAAACCCTCTATACGTCACATGCAAAAAAAGGAACTGGCAGACCCAGGCAGCCTTTTCAAAATAAAGATTTTACTAAAGATGATAAAATATGAAAAATGTAAACACAGAACAATATATCAAAGAGCATACAATCACTTAAAAGGAAAGCAAAGAAAACTACGGACAAACTCCTACCAACATTCAGTTAGACTTTTTCTACCTAATGTATTACCTCTATAGTGCTTATAGTTAGATCTTGTTTCTAAAGAGCCCAAAAAGATATATCTCAAAGATCAGACACAAGTTCTTGTTAAACTGTGTCTCACTCACACACACCTTCTATGATGTCATCTAGCTCCTCCTTTTAGAATATAAAACATATACAATGATCTTCCTATCAGGAGAAATTTTAAATATTGTGACTTCAGCAAAAACTAATTTCCCAAATTATGACAGTCTTTAATCAAGCCTTTCCTCTGATCTTGTGTGGTTTCCTGTTCCCAAGGCAGGTCAAAGATTTTACAACTTTTCACACCATGGTGTTATAACATGCTTTTCCTCTAAGATATCATAAAAGCTTACGAGCCCTATATCCTGGCAGCTGGGTCAGTTCTAATTAAGACAAAAAAAGCAGGAGACCCTTAATTAAGTTTCTCTGGTCCTGTAATTACCTCCTGGTTAGTTCCTGTAGCTGAAACCTGGGGGGGGGGAGGAATCCATACCACAGGCTGTCATTTTATATTACAAATATCATAGAACAATCATAACCAGCTGGCCAAGCGTCACACTTGGTACTTTGTGCTGTTGCTATTGTAACATTTTTCCATTTCTTATATATCCACAGAAACAAGTTTTCCCATTAAAAATACAAGTTTGCACTTGCAGCAGTAGAGACTATGCAGCAGGCATCCTTGGGGTGGTCATCCTATATGCAGATGAAAAGTTTGCTAAGTGGCACACAAAGAGTGATTTTCTGCCAATCTGCATTTATTTATTTATTTAACAAATTGGAAAGACCATTGAGCCAAGGTCTTCTTTTACAAAGATTCCACGTCAAGTCACAAGAATAACAAATTACAATGGTTTCAGTAAGTAGTACAACATGAGGAAAGTAATTACATAAACAAAAGAATAATATGGCAAGATAAATATTGTGTTAAGTGCAGCCAGTGGCCTTGTCTGAAGAGGGGTGAAAGGGATTACAAGGAGAGAAGAACAGGGGGTAAATTAGGGTGTGGAAGGAGCAAAATAAGATCAAGGAAGGAGATGCCACAATGAAGCTTATGCAGGAAAGACCCATGGGGGCAGGGGGGTAGAGGCAGAGAACAAGGTGAGGAAACAGAGGAGGAAGAGGGAAGTGGGAGTGGAGGAGTAAAGGAAGGGGGGATGAGGTAGGATGAAAAGAGGGCAGGAATGGGGATGGGAAAGGGATGAAGGAAGGAAGTGCTGTAAGTGGAATTTAGAGTTCTTAAAACCTCTGCATGAAATAATTTTTAACCTTACTATCTGAAGCAGGAAGATACAGTATGTATGTGACAAGTTTCATTGCATTCAAGTTACAAAAAGGGGACAAAAGATGTGAATTGTGGTTTGCTTTCTAATACTACCTTTTTAGATATGAGAACACGCACAAGAAATAAATCCATTAATGCCTCAATAGTGTTACTGCAATGATAGAGGAAACAGAAACATAGACTTTGATGGCAGATAAGGACCACTTGGCCCACCCAGTCTGCCCACTTCCCTACCTATTGAATAAGCTGCAAATCCTAATTAACCAACAGCCTACTTCCTCCTACACCCCACTAGAACTGCCTTATGTCTGTCCCATGCATTCTTGAATTCCCCCACTGTTTTTTACCTCACTACCTCCTCAGGAAGGCCATTCCATGCGTCCACCACCCTCTCTGTGAAAAAAATACTTCCTCACATTGCCCCTGAATCGTCCCCACTCTATCTTCAAATTGTGCCCCCTTGTTCTTGTACATTTTCTTTTTGAAAGATGCTACCCTCTTGGACTTTGTTGATTCCCTTGAGGTACTTGAACGTTTCTATCATGTCCCCCCCCCTTTCCTTGAGGGTATATATATTAAGCTTCTTTAGTCTCTCTTCCGTATGGCTTCTGATGCAGACCCTGCACCATTTTAGTTGCCTTCCTCTGGACTGCCTCCATCCTGTCGATGTCCTTGCAGAGACTGGGTTTCCAGAGCTACATGCAGTATTCCAGATGGGGTTTCACCAACTGTTTGCACAGAGGGATAACAACCTCCTGTTTTCTATTGGTGATGCCTCTCCCTATGCATCCCAGTATCACCCCAGCCCTCCTTACTGCCTTCTCACATTGCTTGCCTTCCTTTATGTCATCTAATATGACTAATCCACGTCCCTTTCCATTTTTGCTGTTGTTAGTACTCCCCCCATTGTGTACTCTTCCCCTGGGTTTTTGTTTCCCAGGTGCATTCCTTTGCACTTCTTTGCATTGAATCTAAGCTGCCATATTTTTGACCATTCCTCCAACCTTGCCAAGTCCCTTCTCATCCTTTCCACAACCCCCCCTTGTGTATCAACCCTTTGCAGATCTTTGTGTGTTCTGCAAAGAGGCATACTTTTCTGTCCAATCCCTCTGCAATGTCACCTGTAAAGCCATTAAAAAGGACCAGTCCAAGCACTGAACCCTGGGGTACCCCACTAGCAACCCCCTTTTTTCAGAGTGGACTCCCTTTACGATTACCCTCTGCATCCTGTTGTCCAGCCAATGTTTTACACAGGCTACCACCCTGGGACCCACTCCCAGGCTGGCTAACTTGTTTATTAATCTTTTGTGTGGGACTGTGTCAAATACCTTGCTAAAGTCTAGGTAGGCCATATCCACAGCCTCTCCCTGGTCTACTACTTTGATCACCCAGTCAAAGAAATCTTAGATTTGTCTGACATGACCTTCCTGCTGTGAATCCATGCTGCTTTGGGTCCTGTGCCCTGTTGGCCTCTAGGTAATCTACAATTCTTTCTTTCAGAAGTGATTCCATCATTTTCCCTACCACTGAGGTCAAGCTAACAGGTCTGTAGTTTTCTGCCTCTGCCTTGCTCCCACTTTTGTGAAGTGGAATCAAATCCACCCTCTTCCTCCAGTCCTCAGGTACTACACCATCCTCCCATGATTTGTTAAAAAGGGTAGTCAGTGGTGTCACTAGTTCTCCCCTTAGTTCTTTTAGAATTCCAGGGTGAATCCCATCAGGCCCCATTGCTTTGTCCACCTTCAGTTTTAAGAGATCTTTCACAACCCATTTTGCTGTGAATGGACTGGTATTGACCCCCTATCCAGAGTGCATCTATTGTTTGATTTAGGTACCTCCCCCTCCTCTTCTTTTGTGAATACTCAGCAAATGTATTCGTTCAGTATCTCTGCCTTTTCACTGTCACCACTGCCCACCCACCTCCCTTTATTAAAGCCTCACTATCCCTCCTTGGTCTTTCTTTGCTCCTTATGTACCTATAAAGGATTTATCCCCCTTCTTAACTGAGTTTTCTATCTTTTCCTTGGTTTGGGCCTTTGCTATTCTGACTGCCTTCCCCGCTTCCTTCTGCTTCAACTGATACAGTTCTCTGTCCTGCTCCTTCTGTGATTCCTTACACTTCCTGAATGCTATCTTTTTCTCCCTAACCTTCCCCCGCCACCTCTTTTGAGAACCATAGTGTTTTTTTTTCCTTTAGGACATGGGGTTCTCTTCCAGCTATATAGAGAAAGCATATAGTACATGATAAGTATATTTTACCATCATTTTTAGCAAAGGTCGTGCTACAGTAGTATTGCCAACTGATGCAATGCAACTGCAGCATCATTCCTCCCTGAGAATGTCATTCCTTGGGGTTTGAATGCCAGGACTGAATATACTTCAGATAATGTATCAAGAAGTTCCCCTCCAGTTTGCTGCAACACTGGGATTAGTACAGCATGTTGCATCAGTGACTCATGATGGTGGGCATACAGTACACTTGACCTGCTCTTCTTAGCAACTTTGGTCACTGGTGATGTTATGATCAACCCTGTTGTATAATCAGATCACAATCTCATGCTTTTCATAGCTGATGACACAACATGCTACCAAGATAACCTTGTGCGGTCCAGAATGACTTCTTTACCCAGACCAGTTGTCAGGGATGTTAGATTTCTCTTATTTGCTGGACCCATAAATATCAAATATGCAATGACCACAAGTGACAGGTAGTGTGTAACCATACAGCCTAAGCTATTTGGGAACAGTCAAAATGATAGGTCAGACAGGTTTTGAAGTTCAAAGACCTAAACTCGTTATTTAACATTTGTTTGAACAGTTCAGAATTATACATTTGTTTTCCAGTTTTCAGCAATTTTCCGTCTTTATGCAGCATTAATTAACTGCCCCTCCCTAATGTTCTCTGGCCACAAACTCTACTGCCCCTATTCAGCCTATACTGAACTGATTATCTCTCAGTGCCTTCCTCTGGTTTTCTGGAGACTAACTAACTCTAGTGCCTCAGTTTAGCCTATACTGAATTGAATCTCTCAAAGTTTTTTTATCAGTTTGTCCTGCTTTCAATAAAGCCAAGGCTGGTCTAAGGGTACTTAGAAGTGTGTCCTCTGGAAGGGTTTTGAAGTTTGTACCAATGTGCTGCAGTCCTCCCTCCTCAGCCCCGATCCCCTTTTAGTAAACAAATCATGTCCCTCTTGGTCTAGTGGACCCCCCCAGCCCTGATCTGCCCATACAGTAAAAGATATTTTCCTAGTTGTCTAGCAGACCCCCTACCTATCCCCGGTCAGCCCATATAGTATAAATATATATTTCTCTGGTGGTCTAGTGGACTCCCCCACACCAGCAGGTAGTGCCCCACCCCAACCCCATCCCATCCCCGAGTCAGCAACTGGCACAGCCCTCCACTCTCCACCACAGCCAGCCACTGACTGAACTGTCAAGAAGAGTGTACTGAATCACAGTATGCACTCTTTGAAAGTTCAGTCAGTGACTGGTCATGGCAGAGAGCAGAGGGCTGTGGCAGTCGCCAGCTTTGGGATGAAATGGGGGGAGCGGGGTGGTGGGGCACTGCCTGCTGGGGTGGGGGGGTGAGAGGGCCATTAGACCACCAGGGAAATACAGTGGATTCCTGATGTATGCACATGCCCAGGACAAGCTGAATTTGTACATACAACCGGAATGTGCATATAACCAGAACACCATAGAAATGAATGGGTGCATATTGAAATCAACGGGGGCCCATTTACATACGTAACTCATATGCTCACAAATACACCTAAGCCATGTTAAATGTTATTTTAGGCAATATGAGAAGTGACAGCTTTTACCATGGCACATCATTTATTTTTTGTTAAACTGAACACACATTGATGCTGACCCACTTCCGCTGCAGCGAGAGTGAATGCAGCTTTCAGTGAGTAGCATGAATTTTGAAGTCAGATCCTTTGCCATATCAGTCCATCACCCTCTATGAGTTAACCAGAACTGAAAACTAACAGCAGTCACTATCACTATGGTGCAGTGGTGGGGGGGAGCAGGTTTAACCAGGCTCTGGCATTTGTCAGGTGATTGGTGGATTAGCCACAGAGGACAATCTAGTGGCTGCAAGGGAATGACAACTGAATGCAATTGTCAAAGAGGTGACAGAAACCTTCTGGGAACCTGCTGGGGAGTATGTCAAGATGAAAAAACTGTGCATAGAACTGAAAAACTATGTGCATACAAACAAAATAATTAACATTGCTGGAACAGGGCAACAATTGGGACTCCAGTTTTTTGTGCATACATCCAGAATGTGCATACATCTGAATGGCATACAAGTGGAATCCACTGTATATATTTATATTATATGGGCTGACTGGATATAGAGAGGAAGGGGGGTCTGCTAGATCAGCAGGGAAAGATATTTTAATATACGGGGAGATGGGGGCTGGGGGGGGGTCTGCTAGACCACCAGGGAAAGCTGCTTTAATATGTGGCCAGATCAGGGCTGGGAGAGGTCTGTTAGACCACCAGAGAGGTGATTTTTTTCTATTAACACAGAGATAGGGGCTGGGAGCTGCTAGCCACCAGGGACTGCTGTCCATGGTTGCATTGCCGCATTGCCACCCCGCAGCTTGTGGCACGCCTTCCAGATGCACCCTTTGTTTGGCACAGGGCAACAGTTGCCATAAGTCACAAGATTTTGCCACTGGGACCCTACCTGATAGTGAATCAGGTGCAGGGTACCTGGCATACCAGTGATTGGCACAAGCTGCCTTCAGCACAGCTTCCACCAACCTTTGTGAATTGGGCCAGAGTGTGCAAGCAGAAGTGTCTATACTGCAAGCACCTGCTAGTCAGAAACTGAGCACAAACAACTCTGGTGTTGAAGTGGTGGAGGCTGGAAACAGCCTCTCCAAGGGTTACAGAGTGGGTAACCCTGCCTGGTGTACCCTTGTGTAGTGTTTATAATGAAAGACTGTACATTGATGAAAATGGTATCCAGTGCTGTGAAAGGCCATAGCTGAAGGATTTCCAGGAGACTAAGGTGCCAGGTGATGGTGTGAATTCCCCCCGTAGGGGTCCCCAAAGAACTGAAATGCAACTGAAGCACCCCACAAGCTGGGTGGATGGGTGTAGCACAACTGGGAGCCCCTTAATTGAGAGCTGGACCCAAGAACTGGGACCTTCCTGAGTGAAGCCCAGCAGTCTGTGTCAGAGCACTATCTCCTTGTGTACTATTAAAGAAGCTTATGGCAGCAGCTAGAGAAGTTATTTATTTATCTATCAAGAAGTTATCTATCTATCTATCTATCTATCTCTCTATTTATTTATTTGAATGTTCTTAACCAGGTGGGCCAACTGAGCCATAACTTGAGACAGAACTGCTCAGTTTCAGAGTGACTGCATTTTGATGAAGGAGGACTGAGAGAGAGCAACTGCATGTTGAGTTCTGACAGATGTTCAAACTCAGCAGGGATTTGAAGGAAGGCTCTTTTAATTCTTGAAACATGTATTCCATTGTTGCCTGAACTAAGAACTTTTCCAAGCCCTTTCCAAGCTTACATGAGTTGCTTGCATGTGGCTGCAGTTCTGCTTACTGGCCCCTATGCATGAAGGTACAGAGTGGCTACACACCGCTTAACATGGGAGTGTAGCCACCCGACACCCATTGCACCCCCTGCACGGGATGCACTAAGGGGGGATGCACAGATCCAGTGCACCTAATCATCCATGGCCATGGACCACACTGCTGCAGGGGCATTCTGGGGTGTGCCAGCACTACATGGCATTCACTAAGCCATGTAGTGCTGGCTGCAGGGGTGCAGAGGGGGTGCCGGGTACACCAGCCAGGACCAGGTGTAACACGGTGTGTGTGCCCCCACAGATGCTTCTTGCTGGGCATGGCGGCACAGTGCCATGACCCCCTGTACTGCCACAGCTCATGGAGAAGTACTGGAGGGGCAGTGGCCACTGTATGAATGAGTGCTGGGCACCAACCAACAGGTATGGAGGAGGGGGCAGTGCTGTCGGTAGCAGGGGGCTGACACCGCCCACCATGGGGGTGTGTGGCGTAGGAGCAGTGGGCATGGCCAGTTGAGGGATGGGGCATGGCAGCACTGCAGGGGTGCGGTCCATGGGACAGGGTCGGAGTGTGCAGCCGTGGTCCGTCTGTGCACTGTGAGGGTGCTGGGTTTGAAGAGCTGTGCCTGAGTTCATTGGGGGATGGGGCCATGCCACACAGGTCCAGGCACCTGCTGTAGGCATGCTCTGCTCCAGACCCACATAAACATGCAGTGCTTACAAAATAGAAGCAATTAGTTATTACAATAAGGTAAAAGCAGATGCAGGAGTAGTACAGTAGTGAAGTAGGAAATTTAGAAATGACCTGAGGTATAACTAGGGCAGAGAATCCGACCTGCTGAGAAATTCAAAAATGGGGCTGTGCAGAGACCCGCATAGGGGTGGGTCCCTGAACGCACTTTAAGCAAGGTATAGCTGGGAGGAATCTGAGGAGTTGCCTAAATTCTGGGAGAGAGGAGGCCTGACGAGTGATGGGCAGGAGGTTGTTCCATAGGAAGGGAAGGTGGTAAGAAAAGGTGGCTTGGCCAGAGGCAGTGCGATGTTGAGGGAGGTTGAAGGTGCGGGCATCTCTGTGGCGGAGGGAGTAGCCTAGGGAGTTTGCTGGCATGAGGCGAGAAAAAAGGTAGTGGGGTAGGGAACCCAACCATTATTTAGCTATGAGGGAGGCGCAATGGATGGTTCTCCTGTGGGAGAGCGAGGCCAGGGAGAGAGTGGAATATAGGGTGCAATGGTGAGTAAGTGGAGGGGAGGCAGTGGCAATATGACAGAATGCGTTTAGTAGGATGTCAAGTTTGGAGAGGGATGAGGTTGGTGCTGTGCAGTATGTGATGTCTGCATAGTCTAATATTGGTAGGATGGTTTTATGTATGATTTCACTGCGGGCGGGAAGGGGAAGACTGTCTTTGTGGTGATAGAGGATGGCAAGTTTGGGCCGGAGTTTGGAGCAGGTGGCCTCCATGTGAGTAGAGTAATTTAGGTAGCTGTTGAGCCAGACACCTAGGTATTTGAAAGTGGGGACTAGGACAAGGAGAGAGCCATCCAGGGTGGCGATCGCTGGGGGGGGAGCCGAAAGGAAGGTAAGCTTTTTTCTTGATCCGAAGACCATGAGGACTGTCTTTTTGTCATTTAGTTTAAGCTAATTTTTTAAGAACCAGGCTTGGACTCTATTGAAGTCGGTTTGGAGACCCGGGAGGACACTGTCATGGGAGGGACCCGAGGCAAAAATGATTGCGTCGTCAGTATATAGATGCATGTTAGCTGTGAGGTAGGCAGAAGGGAGGTCATTTATAAATAAGGAGAATAGGATGGGGCTGAGGACTGAACCTTGAGGGACGCCAGAAAGGATGGGAAGGGGGGGTATCCCTGATTTGAACGGATTGCTATCTGTTCTGAAGGTAACAGTGGAACCAGTTTATGGTGGGTTGGGCAAGGCCAAAGTCTGAGTCTGTGGAGCAACAGGGTGTGGGAGATAGAGTCAAAAACTTTTGCCAAATCGATAAAAATGGCGCTGGTGGTCAGACTGTTGTCTATAGCCAATAGCACAGAGTCTGTAACACTCAGCAAGGCGGTGATGGTGGAGTGGTGTTTTCTAAAGCCTGACTGATAGGGGGAGAGGGAGCTATTTGAGGAGAGAAATTCAGACAGTTTGGACAGGGTGATGGATTCTTGGATTTTAGCGAGAGAGGGAAGGAGTGAGATGGGCCTGTAATTTCCAGGCAAAGAGTGGTCTCCGCCTTTGTGCAGAGGTAAGATCTTGGCTGATTTCCATGCCGATAGAACTGTGGCAGTGATGAGGGAGAGGTTTAGTATGTGTGTCAGAGGTGCTGTAATAGCTGAGGCTGAGATGTGGAGAAATCTGGGGTGCAATCCGTCTGGACTGGTTTTGGCCCAGTTGAGAGAGATGATTGCATTGTAGACTTCCTGGGTTGTGAAAGGAGGAAAGAGGAAACCGTGGGAAGAGGGGGGACTTTCGGTTGGCTCAGGTGTAAGGGAGGGGGAGACGGGTAGGGCACATCAGACAAAAAACGAGTTGAAAGTAGCAGCTACAGAGACAGGATCAGAAACTTATCTGCCACCAATGTTAAGGACTGGGCAAGTCTGTTTGGAAGGGGGTTTGATCATGGAGTTTATTACCTTCCAGAAGGATGCAGGTGAGTTTTTGTGCTGGGTGAGTTGTGCTTTGAGGTAGGAAGATTTTGATTGCTGGATAGCTTTGGTGCATTTGTTTCTGAGGTGCTTGTAGGATTGGAGGTCATGAGTGGTATGGGTAGCTTTGTATAGCCACCATGCCTTGTCCCTGACGTGGCACAGAGTGATGAGGTCGGATGTGATCCAGGGATGTTGGTGCCTTTTTACTCTAACTTTCCTGAGGGGGACATGGAGGTCCCAGGTACATTGGAAGGTGTCGCAGAAGTGAGATAGGGCAGTGTCGACATCTGGCACAGAAAAGACTGGAAACCAGTCTACATGTGTTAGGTCATGCTGCAGAGCAGGTTCGTTTAGGAGGTGAAAGGGGCGGGACCAAATAAATTTGGGGTGTGAGTGTGGGATGCGAATTTTGCGGATGCAGTAAGTGGCACAGTGGTCACTGAGAGCATCGGAGAAGGTGCCAGCTGACGAGATCCTGTGGGAATGGGTACATAAGATCCAATCCAGTAGGGTGTGATTTAAGGACCGATGGTTAAGGCAGGTTGGTTCCTAGATTAGCTGGGAGAGCTATATAGGCACATGTGTGGCATTCCATGATCAGATTTGCCATTTTATTCAACTAGAGAAGACCTTGCAGGGGATATACAAGAATCCCTTGAAGCGATCCTTTGCAGATATTAGCCAGCTCAGTTAACTGGAAGCAGGTAAGTTCACTGCTTTTTGGGGTAACATATATAGTTTTTAAGTGTTCGGGAGGCAGTATAGCGCAGTGATTTAAGGCTCTGAGCTGCAAATCTGGTGACATCCAGCAGACCAGACCTGGGTTTGAATCCCACAGCTTCTACTTACATACTGTGTGACCTTGAGCAAGTCACTTAACTTCCCTGTGCTCCCAGGTCGCACCTGTGAAAAAGCTTTCAGCTTAGTGTGCTACTCCTGGTTAAACAACTAAAAAAAAAAAGGAGGTAGTGATTTTAATAAGATCTGCTCCTTTTCAAAGCAATTCTCATGTCCTACTTCCAGTTTTAACTCATTTTCTGTAGTTTTTATCAGTAGTACTAGTAGGGCAAAATCCTGGTCGAATCAGTTTCGAAAACTTTATTAATAATAGTCTGAACATAGTTACAGCTAGCCAATCTAGCGTACCTTTTTCACCTTTTTTTAAATATTTTTTACTTTTATGTAACTTTTGATACACTTTTCCTCTGTTGTTTTTTACATGAAATTCTCTGTTTTCGTGCATCCCTTTTTAGTGGCCAAATATTAGAGAGAAGATCCTCCGATGCATGAGCAGTGGTCATTTGAAGGACTGAAGCTCCCTAGTCCGAAAGAGAAGGAATCAGGGAGTGGAATTCTGGAGAGTTTTATTGCCGATTTAAATAGTGACTTGGTTTAGTAAAGAGAGAAGTTGCAGCACATAAAGAGAAATCAGCAGTTGGGAGGAGTACAGGTAGAAGCGATGACTGATGAAAGAGGAAGCTGCAGGATCATCAAAAAAACCTGAGTCAATTTCTCCATGGTTAGCCGCAGTACTGAATTGATCTGAACTGTTATTAACTGAACATTATCTGAAATATCTGGCTATCCTCTGCTCAATAATTCTCTACAGAACTAAAAACGGAAGGGAACAGTAGAAAATATATGAACTCTGCCTTAATGGTCTAAATGCACTGTATTCTGTATGCTATAATTTAGCCCATATAAATATAAATAGTAGTGATATCTTAATAACTGTATGCTTTTTAATCTCTTTCAATTATTGATATTATCACTAGAGAACTACTTTAGCACCGAATGCAAGGTGTGGGCATTTTTTCAATTTAAGCTTAAACCATTACTAAATACAGTGGGACTGAATCTGATCTAGCATCTGCCAATGGGCATATGGGTGTGATAAAATCACTACTATTTTACTACTAATTAATACATTTAATCCAAAATAATTTATAGTATTTAGAACTGGTGCATGGTGCTCAGTGCCTAAAGTGCTTAAAGTCCTACATAGAGGTCTTATGAGTGGAACTGGAGCTGAGGTGTTTTATTTATTAGGTACCTCTGCTCACTTCTAATGAGGACCATTGCTTAATATACCAGGTTAACTGTTAACCTATTAACCTATAATTAATTTATCTATATAATTTGCATTAAACAATACCTAGCACTCTATCTTTACTTGTGCAATTTACAATTACCTAGGGTTTTGATAAAGTATCGTTGTATTACTCATCATTTACTGTATACTGTACATTGTTACTTTTAGATTTTCTTTTCTTGATTGGACCATAATGGTGACCACTAGAAGCCAACTAGGAGTACAGGAAGAAAAAATTACTTACCATAGTAATCTTATTTCTTCTATGGGATACTCCAATATTCATAACTCTTATGCAGTATGCCTTTAAGCCAGATCTGACCAGAAATGGAACATTATGCTGATGATGGAACAGCATTGACAAGTGCCACTTTTCAAATGCTGCCGCCTATCAACTGCCTACATTCTAACTTTCAGATTTCATGGACGCCTGACAGGACAGGTCCCATGAGGAAAATAACTATTTAACATAATAATAATAAAACATAATGCCCAAAAACCTCCAACAGGAGGGAAAATGCACAAAAAGCACCCCAAAATGTCAGAATCACCTGGAGAGGATAAAACCAATGAGAAACACAGTTTCAAATAGAAATGCCAGAGTGTGGCACTCATACCCCTGGTAACACAGCATGGAGTGCAGAGGACACCGGTTCTAGTAGGGGAGGCAGGGTGGGTGAGTTATGAATATTGGAATATCCCTTGGAAGAAACAAGATTACTATGGTAAGTATTTTTTTCTTCTCACCCCAGGAATATTCCAATATTGCTAACTCTCATGCAGACTAAGAAGCAGTACCTTTGGAGGTGGGCGCAGAACCTACTTTGGGAATAGACTCTGCAGGACAGCTGTGCCAAACCTGGCATCACCCCTAGCCTGTGTGTCCAGGTTGTAATGCTTAGTGAAGGTGTGCACTGTTCTCCAGGTAGCTGCTTGACAGATGTCCACCAGTGGAACATTCCTGGAAGCTGCTATAGTAGCAGCTGTACCCCTTGTGGAATGGGCTCTCAGCCTGCTGCAGGCTCCTTCCCAGCTTTTGAACAGCAAAACTGAATACAATGAACTATCCAGTGAGAAATTGACCTCTTAGATCCTAGACTTCCTTTTCCCACATCCCCATAAGTCAGGAAGAGTTGTTTCCTGTCCTGTCTATGGGTCTTAGTGACTTATGTAGTAGCTAAGAGCTCTCTTGACATCAAGACTGTGCAGTCTACATTCCCCAGAGCTTAAATGCTCAGTAAAGAAAATGGGTAAAGTAATGGACTGGTTCAAATGAAAGTCCAAAACCACCTTTGGAAGAAATTTTCTGTTTGTTCACGGGACCACCCTGTAGAATGAAATGTAGTCCTGCTCAACGCAGAGAGCCTGGAGTTCACTGATCCTTCTAGCAGAAGTGATTGCCACTAGGAAAACCATCTTCCATGTGACATATTTTAAAGGAGCTAAATACATGGGTTCAAAGGGGGAACCCATGAGCTTGGCAATACACACATTTAGGTCCCAGGCTGGCACTTGTTCCCTGTGAGGGGGGTGCAAATGAGCTAGATCTTTAAAGAACCTTTTGAAGATAGGGTTTGATGCAATAGAGGTATTTTTTCCAGCTGAACTGTAAGCAGACAGTGAAGCTAAGTGAACATTTAGAGTAGTGGGCTTCAGTCCCAGTGAATGCAAATAAGTAAGGTAGTCCAGCACAGCTGGAATTCCTGCCTGAGCTGGCACCACATCCCTGGTGGAGCACCAGATAGAAAACCTTTTCCATTTAGAGGCATAGATTTTCTTGGTGGAAGGCTTCCTGTACCCTCTTAAAATGTCCAGAACACTTTCCGAGAGATGCAAGCCTTCATACTCTAGGTCCTCAACAGCCATGCTTTGAGCCTGAGGAATTTGAGGTTTAGGTACAGGAGTCTCCCTTGATTGGAGGTTAGCAGGTTGTGCCTCCGAGGGAGGTGTATTGGCTTGGCTATAGACATGGCAAGCAGCAGAGAATGCCATGGCTGCCTGGCCCAATCTGGAGCTATCAAGATCATTGAAGCTGACTGGGACCTGAGCTTGAGTAGCACCCTGTACACCAGTGGGAAAGGAGGAAATGCATACAGGTACTAACCTGAACAGTCCAGAACCAGAGCATCCACAGGTATTGTTCCCTGAGCTGGGGGTCTGGAACAATACTGTGGCAGGTGGTGACTTTCATGGGATGCAAAGAGATCTATCTCTGGGGTGCCCCACCTTCTGAAAATTGCTTCCACCACCTGTCTATTCAAGGTCCATTCGTGGTGGGCCTGGTAGATCCGACTCAGAGCATCTGCTAGGGTATTATTCTTTCCTGGCAGATGAATGGCCTGAAGGGAAACTCCTAGGGAGTAGGCCAGAGTCCAAATTCTCATAGCATTTGTGCAGATAGGATCTGACCTTGTTCCTCCCTGCTTGTTTATGCAGTATATTGTGGTGGTATTGTCTGTTCTGACCTGCACCACCCTTCCCTGAACCAGTGGTGCAAAGGCTTGAAGTGCCAGCAACACTGCTCTGAGCTCCAGCAGGTTTATATGCTGGATTATACAGTGGGCATGAAAATACTTGTTTCTGATTGGCTGGCTAGCACGATTTACACGTTGTAAATCATGCTATTACCCAAAGGAAAAAGGTGCCAGCCACTAGTCAGCCGCATGAGCAGCTCCCCCAAAATTACTCAGAGCATGACAAAACGAAAACTCATAAAGACGTCACTCCTTGCTAAACAACTGTCTGGCAGAACTGCTTACATAATCACTGAGAGGACCAGAACTTTTACCAGTAACACAACTGAAATACAGTCATGTAACCAAAATAAAAAAAAAATCCCAAACTTATCTTCTACACATTTAAATGAAGTGCCACAAAGTATGCAGTGAAGATTTATTAATGTGGAGTGTGTGTCTGACGCCGAACTGCAACTCACGGCCTACACCGCATGCTCTCATGTTTTTCATCGCTCCCTCAGTAACTAAAAGGAAACAAACAAAAAAAAAGAAACTTGTTTCTTTCTCTGCCATAATTCAAACCATGAAGTCACTTCTGCTATAACAGCTACTTTGGAATCAGGATGGGGATGGTAACAGCAGCCCGTTCCCACACTCTCTACATAAAGGAACATGACTGCAGTCCTATCGGCCTCCAACTGTAGTCGCTGAAAGTGACAGGGCTAGGTAATGTAAGCAGCATTCACTGCTCAAGTTTGTCAGTGTAGCTCCTGGGTTGCTTTCTTATGCACTGCTCCATTGGGACCTCACAACCCTACCCACTCAATATTCATCTTTACAACCAAGAACTATTTTTTCTTGCGGACAAATAAATAATAATTCAAAATATAACAAACACTTTTTATTATTTTTTTTTCCTTTGTCAGAAAAAAGTACACGTTGTATAATCGCAATATACACCCTTGAGGGTGAGGGTGATGCCAGGATTTTCCCTCTTCTGGTGTGTTGTTGGTCACTCGGCTGTGCCTCATGACCGAACAACACACCAGGCATGGGTAAATCTTGGCATCATCCACATCCTCTTATGGTATATTGCTTAAGTAACTCTGCACTGGACCTAGTGCCGTGAGTGGTGTGATCCCCTAGGTGGGCACCTCACCCTAGTAGTGATGCATCTGTTGTGAGAATCACTGGTGGAGACTCTTTTTGAAAGGGGACCCTTTCCCTAAGGTTGGCTTCCTCTTTCCACCACTAAAGGGCCAGAAGTAACGTCTCTGTTAGTGGAACTAGCTTTAAGAAAGAATCCTTTCTCCGACACCAATGTGCCCTTAGGTGGGATTGGATGTCTCTCATCTGGAACCTGGAGCCCAGGAATGTGCCAGTGGTGGCTGCCATGTGGCCCAGTAACTACAGAAACTGTTTTGCAGTTTTTGGTTTGTTCAGGCTGAAGGAGCCTGCCATATCCAGAATACTTTTTACCCTGTCCAGAGGTAGGTAAGCCCTGCCTTCCTGGGTATTTAATTCTGATTCTATGAACTGTAGCACTTGTGCAGAAAGAAGGACTGACTTTTGAGATTTACTAGAAAACCCAGCAACTGCAGAAGTCCTTGGGTGAGCTGCAGATGTTCCTCTACCTGTTGTGGTGGTTTTCCAACTACCAACCAGTTGTCCAGGTAGGGGAAAACTGTGACACATTGCCTTCAGAGGTGTGCCACAACCACTGCCAGGCACTTTGTGAACACTCTTGGAGCTAAAGTGAGACCAAATGGCAGGGTTGAAAACTGGTAATGACCGAAGGGAGTCTGACCCTAAGGTACTTTTTTGTAAATCTCCCTTATGGGGATGTGGAAGTAAGCATCTTTTAGGTCCAGAGATACCAGCCAATCTTCTTTTTAGAGAGCTGGCAGAATCAGTGACAAGGTTACTATTTTGAACCTTGGCTTTAGCAAGTGCCTGTTTAGCACCCTTAGGTCTAGGATAAGCCACCACTCTCAATTTTTCTTTGTTGTGAGGAAGTACCTTGAATAAAACCCCCTTCCCCTTTGTTGTGGTGGAACAGGTTCCACTGCCTTTGACAACAATAGGTTTTGTACTTCCTTTTCCAGCAGCTTTCTTTCTGCATTGGAAGCTGGCTTGAACACACTGGTTCGGGTCTATGTGATAACGGCGAAAGCCTAAAGGCGATCACCGTTATCGCTCAGAGTGCCGAGCACATCTTCAGCACTCTGACAACCCCGGCGCACCAGAACAATGGTGCCAGGACAGAGTTTTACTGCTTTCTGTGGGGGGGCTGCACCACCCCACACCTCCTCCTCACAGGGGGCTTCGCTCCTGCAGCCCCTACTTAAGGATTCTCAACTCCAGGGGGGTGCATGTCGGGGGGGGGTGAAAGTAGTAAAAATAAAAAGGTTTGGTCCGGGCGCAATAAAAAAATCGCACCAGCACCCGGACCCGAACCCAGTACCTCAGCCATCCCAGCCACTAGCCAAGCCCTGATGCCACAATGCAGCTCAACCAGCAACTGCAGCGCCACCCCCTACAGCCTCTCTACCCCCTCCCAGCCCACGCTTGCTGTGCTCACTCCCACCCCCCACACGCGTATGTATAGCGACATCCTGTTGCCTAGTTCACCACCCCTCATCCAGTCGCCCTACCTTTCCGTCGCCATGAGTGGATTGCGCAGGGAAGGAGTCACCATAATGGACAGTGCCCTTCCTCATGCACCCACTTCATGGGTTACTCTCTGGTTCTTAGAGAGGTAAGGGATTTTAAGCTTGGGGACAAACCCTGACTCACTAATTCCAGGACCCACTTGTCTGTGGTGATCTGTTTCCAAGCCTGGAAATAGTGAGTCAGTCTGCCCCCTTCTGGTAGTGGGGAGGCAGCCTGAAAAAGCATGTCAGGGGTTTTGCTTTGCCTGAGGCTGAGACTAGGAACCACGCCTGGAACCCCTTCTGCCACTGCCCCTGAAGTGCCCTTGCTGTGGGTACTGTTGAACTTGGGGTATGGCCATGGCTTGATAAAAGGGCCTGGTGTGAAAATGTTTGCTCCTGCCTCCTTTTCCATAAGGTCTAGTGGACGGGGAAGCTCTGTCCTTGGCAGAATTGCTTCTGTAGGTGGCCTTGTACTCGTCCATCTTTTTCATGTAAGCTTCTGTATGGGTTCAAAAAAGAAGGGAATTACCCTCAACAGGAAAATCCAGAGCCTTGTTCTGCATATCCTGAGTAAGGTTTGTGGCTCTTAACCAGGCAAACCTCCTCTGAGCAATGGTACTAGCCATCCACCTGGCAGCAGTGTCATTGGTGTCTGTTGCCATCTGAAATTGGTATTGGTACCTTGGCTGCTTCTAAGCCAAATCTAGCAGTCTCAGCTAAGTCAGCCGAGAGACTAGAAGGAGCTTTGTCTGCCATAGCCATGACAGATTGCCAGAGAGATTTCTGATACTGGGCTGCATAAACCTGGAAATTAGCTTGCCTGATGGCCAAGGAAGCTGACAGGTAGCCCTTTTTAGCCATGCTATCAATTTTTCTGGAATCTTTTTCGGGGGGGGGGTGAGATGCCAGAGGAACCTTTGCCTTGTCACAGGCTGCAGCTCGTACCACACTCTGGTGGTCAGGGTGGGAGAATAACAATTCAGCCCCTTCCCTGTCCACCTGATACTTCTTGCCCGGCCTTTTGTCCAAAAGGGGTGCAGACTCAGGTGTCTGAAGGATTTTGAATATGCATTTTTTTAGAGAATTTATTCACAGTGAGCAGTAGCTTCTCAGTGGGTGTTAACTCCATCATTTCTAGATTGTCTGCTTCCTCTTCATCCTCTATCACCTCAGTTGTAGTGATGTCAAGAGCATCTACCATTTTTCTAACGAATGTAAAATGGGAAGAATAATCCTCTGAGGCCCTGGTAGGAGAGCCAATCTCCTGTTCAGGGGAGACTTCAGGCTCTATAGGCTCGCCCTCATATTCTTCCTCATACCCCCCACAGTCTTCCCTATCATCATGGAAGGAAGATTGGGTAGATTTAGCAGGGGTCTGGACTGCTGACTGCTGTCCAGCCAGCAGCATCCCCTGTAAGGCCTACAAGACCTTAAAAGCTTGTGCATCTCCATTGGAGAGGGCATATTCCTAGTCACACTAGAGTCACCAAACACTGATCAGCAGCGGGCTCTGTGTGTTTAGTCTTTTTGTTTTTTTTCAATGCAACTGGAGAGCTAGCCGGTTCAGCAGGCCTTTTTGCAATGACCTTTGTACCTGTATCAGGGGTAGAAGTAGTGATTTCTGTAGTTTCGCATCAGCCACTGAGGGTGTCAGCTGGTCAGAGCCAGACAGACCCTTAGGTGGAAACAACTTATTTTTGAGCATTTCCAAACATTTTTCAAGCATTTTTTCAGGAAAGGTCTTGCAAATCTCACAATCTGACTTTAAATGGTCATAGCCAAGGTAGACCACACAAGAAGTATGCTTATCTGACTTGGCAAAAACTTCTCCACACTCAATACAGTTTTTAAAACTGGGTTCACTGGTGTTTCTCTTAGGCTTTTTTGACATTTTAGACAAATCAACAGAAAAACAGCAACCGCAATAAGATTTTAACTTTTAAGACTAAAATTTGCAGTTGCGATCGGTTCAGGAACCGATCAAGGAACCGTTCAGAACAGAGAACTGATAAGAAAGGAACCAGGTTTAGCGGTTCAGTAACCAGTATTAACAGTTATACAAAATAATTTTATTTAAACAAAAAACGCTAAAATAAAGGAGTTTCTGTCACAAAACTCTGCGAAAACTAAAAGATTCCCCTCCGGTTATACCAAACAGGGAGAAACCAAAAAAAATCAAAAATTTAACTAAAATAACCTAGCAGTTAATCTAAAAACCAAAAGATAAGGGCAGCAGATGAAAATATAAGGAATACTTATATAATTTTGTAAGTTTCATGACGAGATGTTGAGGAGAGGATCTCCGAGCGTTTAGTCTTGACAGGCGGAGAGTGAAATCTGAAGGTTAGAATGTAGGCAGTTGATAGGTGGCAGCATTTGAAAAGTGATACATGCCAATGGTATTCCATCATTAGCATAACATTCTATCTCCAGGCAGATCTGGCTTAAAGGCATACTGCATAAGAGTTAGGAATATTCGAGTATTGCTAGGGTGAGAACAAGTGAGTACTGAAATACCTAAGAATACAAAAATAGGGGAAGGAAAGAAAAAAGGGAAAGGGAATATAGATACTTGCCTTGAGGCTAACTAGCCATAAATAACCAGCATGTTAATAAACATAAAAAAGGAGGCATTATAAACTGAACCTTTTATGCTGACCTCTACCCCTTTCTCACAAGAGGATAAAATAGCACAAATGAAAACTCCATTTAATGTGCAAGCAAAGGATAGAGAAGACATAGAAGGGATGGGGAGGCCAACGGGTCTATTTCAAGAATATCGAACATACATACGAACATACAAAGAAGCCAGCAGAAGGCCATTTGGTCTATCAAGTCTGCTCATACTGTAGGGTCCTCAGCTTGAGCTAATGTCCCTGCCCATCCTCTCCAATCCTCCCATCTTCCCTACCCATGATCCATACCTTCCCCAATGCCTATCGCAGTCTCTCTTAAAGCTGCCCACTGTCTTCAACAAGATTACCTCTTCCAGCAGCGCATTCCAAGTGTCCACCACCCTCTCTGTGAAGATGTGCTTCCTGACCTCCCTCCTAAACCTTCCACCCTCCAGCTTAAGACTGTGCCCCTTCATGCTATGGTTGCCACTCAGCTTAAAGAGACTCTCCTTATCAACCTTATTTATCCCTTTCAGGTACTTGAAAGTCCCAATCATGTCCCCTGTTTCTCTCCTCTCTTCCATGGAGTACATGTTCAGTGCCCTCAACCTCTCCTTGTATGCCTTACCCTGCTGACCAGCTATCATCTTTGTAGAGCTCCTCTAGACTTTCTCCAGGAGGTTAATGTCCTTTTTGAGATGTAGGCACCAGTAATGAACTCCATACTCTAGATGCGGCCTTACCAGTGACCTGTACAAGGGCACTCCCAGGTCCTTCTCTTCCTCTGATGCAGATACTTGGACTCCACCCAGGTAGTACTCTGTTCTGTCCTAGTAAGCAGGACACTAAGGATCCAATCAGTAAGCCCCAGAGAGACTTAGGTACACCACAAGTGGAATTTTTCTCCTAAGAATCTCTTCATACCCTGATTTCACCCTCCCCTTTTGGAGCATATGAGGATGGATTTGTATCATCTTCTCTCACAAAAGAAGTCACTACTAATACCAGAAAACTAGATAGTTTATCTGAAGTAATGACATATTTGTATAATTCAGGGGCTCAGAGAACTGGATGATTACCAAAATAAGGGCAAACATGAGGGATGAGTAGAATATATTAGTCAGGATCCAAACTCCAGCAAAGACTCCTACTTAAATAAAGAAAATGACCTAGCAATTCAGCCAAAGAGAATCAAATATATTAATGAAACACTCACCTGTTTTCCATCTTATTTGAGCACTGACATCATACAGGTGATGAAAAATCCTTATGCAGCCTCATTAATGTTAATGGAGCAGTTAGTCATTGTGAGAAATGACATGGAGACACTAAGGGAGGATTTGGCAATAAAAGGAGCCAGACTAGAGGATGTTCTTATAATTTTAAGGAGACAGTACCCCTCAGACAGTTCTACTGTGATAGAGCAAGCCCTGATAGAGGACAACTTAATTAAGCTTCACCCTGATTTTTCAAGCATATTACTCCCAGAAGATCCTAAACCAGGGAATAACAAAAAAATAAAGGAAGAGATGGGGATAATAAAAAAAAGGAAGAATGGTTCAACAGAAAGTCACTTAAAGAGTAAAGTCTCAAAAAAATAGAAAAGAAAAAGGGGAGGTGAAAGAATCTAAAAAACAGCACCTCCAACCAAGCTGGAACCACTAAAGAGAGCTATGTAAGATTTAGGCAGGATCAAACACTCATTAAACAGACAGGGATAGCAACAGATACAGAGGGATCATTTACTAGAGAGGGCAGTTTAAGGGATACTGAACCCTTTCATGAGGTTAGAAGAAAACCAAATAAGAATAAAAGAAACCCTCCATCCCTAAAGAGATTAGATGAAATCATCATGATATGGGTAGAAGTAGGGAAATAATGCTGGATTCAGATGTTAACATAAGGCAAATCAAGATGTTACAGAATAAAAGAACGCCAAATAATAATATAGACAGGCACAATCCTCACAACCCTCAAAAACGTTTTTTACAACTGAGAGGGGGAAAGACGCACTCTTAATGATACTGGGTATTTATGTCAAGCAGAATGAGACTGAAGAATCCTTCCTAGAGTTAATAGGCTCTATGATGCCGATTCGATAACCCTTTTGTCAACCAGTATCTTGCCGACAGGAATCATGTCAACTGCAAGTTGTAGTTTACATGATTCTTGTGTGTTTCCCAGTCCATTTTTTTATCGAGGGGCTTTGCCTCTGAACCTCCCATGAGGGGGTGCTCTGCCCCCCACCCCACCCCCATCTTTAGGATTATCAACTCCAGTCGAAGTTGATTCGGGGTGGGGGTGCAGGACTTGGAGACAGTGTGCCCCTGTCTCGGGCACATTAACACAGCGACCTGGCGGCAAAGTGTCAATTTTGCTGATCGGGTTGTAGTTCACTGCATTGGTGTTGCTGTATGTGGGGCATACCAAGTTGATAACATATTTGATCACAGCTGGACTTGGGTTAAAGGATGAGGGGGAAGCTATTTTAAGAGTTTTCAGAGATTATAACGATATTATTTATTTTATTTATTTATTTATTCAATCTTGGATTACAATACCTTTGAGAGGGAGACCGCTCTTTTACAAAGGTTCCACATCATAAAGGGTGGGTATACATACACTGTGGGTTTAGGAGTATCTAGCTAGGTGATTAAACATAGACAAAAATACATTGTAAATAGGAAACAGAAATGGTTTTAACACTAGGATAATTTAGGTAACAGCAGCAGCCTAGGTGGCATTGTCAGGTAAAATACAGTAAGCAGCTATCCAGAAAGGAGAGTAGGGGGCACTGAGTAAGGGGGGGTATGATGACTATTTATGGGGAGGTGGCAGAGGAGAGTGAAGGGTATTGCAGGGCAAAAATGGGGACAATTCAGGGTAGAAGGACAAAGTAGGAGTAGCGAGGAGATGGTAATAACCGGAAAGGTGAATAAGACAAAAGTGGGGGTGTGTGGAGTAATTAGAAAGTACAGTCACAGCAGCTTTTCTTCAGCAGGTGTTGTCTTAGCTTGGTCTTGAAAAGCCCTAATCTCTGCGTGGCGTTATGTTCAGTGCTGAGGTTATTGAGCCAAACTGGTGCCCGGTAGGCATATGACCTCTGCCCTTGGGAGGTTCTGCAGTGAAGGATGGTGAGAACCTGATGGTCAGAGTTCCTGGTGCGGTGTGGGCCTGTGAATAAGCTTAATAGGCTTGTGACTCCAGGAGGCTGAAGTCTGACTAGTGATTTTTTAACGAAGAGGCAGGTTTGATATTGTATCCTGTTTTCAAGTTGCAGCCAGCCAGCTTGCTCATAAAGGTCACATGTGTGCGTTAGTCGGGGTGGGAATTGGGGAGCAGTCTGCAGGCTTTGTTTAGGGCTACTGCTATCCTATGTAGTGAGGTGGGAGTGGCTGAGCTGTAAATGACCAATCCATAGTCGATGACGGACACAACTGTGCTATGGATTGCGATTTGGAGTGCTTCAGGTGTTAGGCATTTCTTGTGCCTGTGAAGGAGCCCAATTCTTATGTTGACTGTTTTGGCCACATTCTCAATGTGTTCTGCATAGGAGAGGGAACAGTATTAGCAAATCTGCATATGCTCTGATGAATGAGATGAACAGTGCAAATAAAATTTGGGCAAAAATGACCAGCCTACAAAGATTAGGATTAGAAACTGGTGCCCTGATTAAATGGAGCACAGTGCTGTTCTTCTCACAAAGGGATCAGATAAACAAAAAAGTTGTTACTTGGGAAGAAGTAAAGAGCATTATCTTGGATATCAAATGGGGTTTTAACCAACAAAAAGAAAATGTAAAAGGAAAAAAAATCAGTTTTTGGCATTGATAACTTAAAGAATGAAAATCATAGAAAATTAAAGGCAGCTAAATGTTTCCTAATATACAACACCAAGAGAATGCCAGAGGAACACAGGACAATAGGAATAGTCCAAAGAGTAAACAAACAAATGTCACATATTAAGGGGGAAAATTTTATTGATGCTATAACAAGGAAAGCTTTTACTTTGGATGAGTTGGGGATCTATGTAGTTGGCTGGGAGAACTTAAATAAGCCACTAGCAAATGACAGTGACAATGTAATGCAATTATCACACTGTCTTACACCAGACTGACAGAAGGACATAAGAAAAAATTACTCACCTTAGTAATTGTGTTTCTTCTAATGGAGTCTTGCTGTATTCTGACATATGCAGTTAGCCCCAGCACTTGAAGTGCCCTGGAGATGAAATAGTTAACTCTATGCAGAAGCATAGACTGTTGAGCTTGAGCTTGGATTTCAAACCTCTGTCTGTAGTGTTTCAGAGTGTAACCATCAGATTATTATGAGCAACTAACTAACTACACTTACAGTGTGGAAATTGTAAACAAATAAACCAACAGGCAAATGTTGGGTCCCAAAAGACTCAAGTCGAGAACTCAAGATAAAAAAAACAGGTAGTGAACAAGATATATAATATATAAATTTAAAACAGAACAACAACAACCCCACCCTAAAGAGATGGGGTATAAGGTACACCCCTGAGGTGCAACAATGTACCTGCTAGCCCACATCCCAGAAACGAGGTTCTGAGAGGGAAGGTGGGGGGAGGTCAGAATACAGCAAGATTCTATTAGAAGAAACAATTACTAAGGTGAGTAATTTTTTCTTCAAACAACATGAAATCTTGCTGTATTCTGACATGTGCAGACTACCAAGCAGTACCTCCATGGAGGAGGGTACCAAACTTATTTTGGGAATAAACTCTGCAGTACTGCTGTACCAAACCTAGCATCACTCCTAGCCTGGATATCCAGAGAGTAATGCTTGGTGAATGTATGGACTGTTTTCCAGGTGACTGCTTTGTAGATCTCTAGTAAAGGTATATCTCTGGCAGCAGCGAGCGAAGCGGCTGTACCCCTAGTCGAGTGGGCATTCAGGCCTGAGGTAAGTGTTTTACCAAGCTTGGTATAGCAGAACGGTATACAAGCTACAATCCACCTGGCAATAGTTCTTTTAGTAGCAGGCCTACCCTTTCCCACTTCACCATAAGTGAGAAACAATTGAAGACAGCCATTCCTATGTGCTTTAGTATGCTCTATATAATAGCTAAGTGCCCTTTTAACATCCAAACTGTGTAACCTTGTTGCTCCTAAAAAAGAATGATCAGTGAAAAACACAGGAAGAGACATGGACTGATTTAGATGGAAGTCTGAGACCACCTTGGGTAAGAACCTCCTATTAGTTCTGAGGACCACCTTATCTCTGTGGAATGAGATAAAACTAGGTTCAACTGCCACGGCCTGTAATTCACTAATTCGCTTGGCAGAAGTGATAGCTACCAGAAACACAGTTTTCCATGTCAAGTACTTAAGCTCGGCTGAGGCCAAGGGTTCAAAGGGAGGCTGCATAAGCTGAGCAATGCAGATACTGAGATCCCAAGCCACAGTAGGCTCTCTAAAAGGAGGGTTGATATGAACCAGACCTTTAAAGAACTTCCCAGAGACAGGGTGAGATGCCAGAGAAGTGCCCTTCCCTGCTGACAGGAATGCAGATACAGCTGCTAGATGAACTTTTAAAGTGGCTGGCCTAAGGCCTAAGCCATTAAGGTGAACCAGGTAATCTAAAACTGTGGCAATACTTGCAGCATCTGGCAGACTATCCCTGTGTGGACACCAAATGCTGAATCTTTTCCATTTGGAGTTATACGTTTTCCTGGTAGAAGGTTTCTGAGAACCATTGAGGATGTCTAAAACTCCCTGAGAAAGATGCAGGCCTGCATATTCTAACTCTTCAACAGCCAGGCCTTGAGATTGAGAGACTGGAGATTGGGGTACCAGATCCTCCCTTGAGAGGAGGTTAAAAGATTGTGTCTCTTGGGAAGAGACAGGGGAAGTGAGACGCTAAGAACAACAGATGATACCAAGGTTGCCTGGCCCAGTCTGGAGCAACTAGGATCACTGTGCAGGGTTGTGACCTGATCTTTATTAGAACCCTGAACAACAGGGGAAAGGGAGGAAAGGCATAAAGGAACTTACCTTCCCAATCCAATATCAGGGCATCCAGGGAACAGTCCCCAGGTCTGGAGGTCTGCAGCAGAATTGGGGAAGTTGATGATTGTCTGAGGCTGTGAAGAGATCTATCTCTGGAGTGCCCCACCTGGTGAAGATTACTTTCAGGATGAGAGGATCCAAGGTCCATTCGTGATGGCCCTGGGTGATTCTACTCAGAACATCTGCTAGCACATTGTCCTTCCCTGGGAGGTGGACTGCTGTTAGGGAAATTTGTAGGGAGTAGGCCAGATACCAAACTTTCATGGCCTCCATGCACAAGATCATAGATCGAGTGCCTCCTTGCTCGTTAATGTACCACATTGTGGTGGTGTCTGTCCTGACCTGAACCACCTTGTTCCTCATTAAGTCCGAGAAAAACTAAAGGGCCAACAATACTGCTCTGAGTTCCAGAAGATTGCTATAAAGGAGAGACTCTTTTGGGGACCAGACCTCTTGTGCTGTAAGGGCTCCCAGGTGGGTTCCCCAGCCCAAGAGAGAAGCATTTGTGGTGAGAACCACTGAAGGAGTTTGCTTGAGAAATGGGACACCTTGCCTGAGATTGTCTTGGTCCAGCCACCACTGAAGAGCTTGGACCAGAGTCTGAGTCACTGGAATCAGCTTGGTAAGAGAATCTTTCTTCTGAGACCAAAAGGACCTTAGGTGAAATTGAATGTCCCTCATCTAGAACCTGGCCCCTTGCACCACCACAGTGGAAGCTGCCATGTGGCCTAAGAGCTGAAGAAAATGTCTTGCTGGATGAGAAACCAGAGGATGAAAAGAGGAAGTGAGATCTGTAAGGGCCTGAACTCTTGCAAGTGGGAGGAAGGCCTTTGCTTAAAAAGTATCTAGCTCTATCCCTATGAAAGTGAAAAGCTGTACTGGTTCAAGAACTGACTTTGGCAGGTTGAGAAGGAACCCCAGGGAACTGAGCAGATCCTGACTGACCTGTAGAGCTGACCTGACCTGGTCGGAAGACTGTCCTACAATAAGCCAGTCATCCAGGTATGGAAATAGAGAAATGTCCTGCCTTCTGAGGAAGGCCACTACTACTGCAAGGCACTTTGTAAACATCCTTGGAGCTGATGTTAGGCCTAAAGGCATAGCTCTGAACTGATAATGGCCTGAAGGCAACTTGAACCTGAGGTACTTTTTGTGGGAGCACCTGATGGGACTATGGAAATAGGCATCCTTGAGGTCCAGGGAAGCTAACCAGTCCCCTGGCCTTAGTGAGGGAAGAACTACTCCCAGAGTCACCATTTTGAACTTTGATTTTAAGATGTGTTTGTTCAAATACCTTAAGTCTAGGATGGGTCGTCACTCCCCTGTCTTTTCTGGGGTAAGGAAATATCTGGAGTACAGACCCTTGCCCCTGTGTAGAGTAGGAACTCTCTCTATGGCTCTGAGAGCCAGCAGAGAAGAAACCTTTGCTTCTAAAGCAATGGTTTCAGAGATGTTTGCAGGTGGAAAAGACCTGACCCTCATTTTTGGAAACTTTTTGAAACTGAGGGCCAGTCCCTGGCTTACTACCTCCAGGACCCACTTGTCTGAGGTAACTGACTTCAAGGCCTGGAAGTAGTAAGCCAGCCTGCCTTCTACTGGAATTGGGGAGCCGACCCAGACTAACACATCAGGGTGTCTGCTTGCCAGAAGCCTTAGACTGAGAAGAGGATGCAGCCCTGCTCATCTCTCTCCTGCCTCTCCCTCTGGAAAAAACCCTCTGTGGGAAGGGAGAGGAGGCCTGGGCTTGGTAGAAAGGCATGTAAAAAGGCCTGCCTCTGCCCCTAGACTGCTGCCTCTGAGGAGTGACTTGCCTTTCCTTGGCCTGAGCACTCCTGTAAGTAGTCCTGTATTCATCCTTTTTTTTCATGTAAGCCTCTGTCTGCTCCCCAAACAGAGAGCTACCCACTACAGGGAAATCCATGGCCTTAGCCTGGGTGTCCTGTGAAAGGCTAGTACATCTGAGCCAAGCAAATCTCCTGAGAGACAGAGATACAGCCATGACTCATGATGCCACATCATTCAAGTCCACAGCAGCATGGAATTCTACTTTGGTCGCCTCAATCCCATCAGCAGCCACCTCCTCCAGCTCTCTGACCAACTGGGGGGAAGCCTGTTTGGCCAGTTCCAGAACAGTATCCCACCTGGACTTCTGGTACCTGGCTGCATAGACCATATAATTCGCCTGCCCGAGTCCCAAAGAGGATGCCAAATATTGTTTTTGGGCCAAAGCATCCACCTTCCTGGAGTCTTTATCTGGGGTGTGTGAAGCCAAAGGTATGTTAGCCGTGTCACAGGCTGCAGCCTGCACTACCCCAACATGGCTGCAATGATTGTACAAAAACTCTGTACCTGAGCCTGACAACATGTATCTCCTGTCCATTCTTTTGTCCACTGGAGGTAAAGAGTTTGGTGTCTGAAGAATCTTCTTTGTCTGTTTCCCCAAAGATCTGTGGAGGGGAACAGACAACCTTTTAGACTCTGGGATGTCCATCATCTCAACAAAATCAGGCTCCTCTTCCTCCTCAGCAGCTTCTACCATGGGGAGCTGGAGGGTTTCAGCCGCCTTTTTGTAGAACAAATAGTGGGAATGGGACTCAGAAAGCCAGGGAGGGGAGATATTGGAGGGTCTGTCTGGGGAGATGTTCAGTTCAATGGGCACATCCAGACCTTCTAAATCATTATCCTCATCATCACATCTGGATTGTAATCCGATGGAGTGGGATCCAACCAAACTGACTGCCTAACCGACGGTGCTGGTTCGGACGGAACTGGTCGAAGCAATTGAACAATGCTTATCACTTTGGCTATCTCATCAGTGGCTGGAGTATGCGGTTCTGGATCTGAACCAGCTGATTTCCTTTTCCTTTTCACCGGAACCAACCCCTCCAAGTCAGATCTCCTTTTGCCCGAGGAGGTATCGCCCAGGTCAGTGGGTATCTCCTTTAGGTTCAGCCACAACTGAACCAGGCTGGCCACCTGGGTCAGCGGACTTCTCGGCCTCCCTTTTCTTTAGCCTACTCAATCTTTTACCCATAGTGGCTTTGGGAAAATTCTTACATATTTGGCAGTCTGTTTTGAGGTGGTCAACCCCAGGCAATAAACACAGATGAGGTGAGGATCGGCCCTGGCAAAAGCTTCCCCACACTCACTACAGTGTTGAAACCCAATGGGCCCGGTTTTCTTCTTGGGTTTCTCAGATATGGCCAGACTAGCAAAATTATACTTAATAGATCTTATCTGTGTCAATCTTCACCATTCATCACAGATGGGTACTGGCCGGAGATCAGGACCCCGCGGGAGCCTTTTTTTTTTTTTAAAAGGATAGGCGGAGCCGACGCAGCATCGGCGCCGCCCTCGAGGCCGACGTACTACGTGGCGCTCGAGGATTAGCTGTTAAGCTGTGTCGACTCTGCCTGCCTACCAGTTCTTCGTCTCCCACCATCAAGGTCGCCTCGTGGGAAGCCTGTGGAAGAAGATTTCAGTAATTTTAGGCCTTAGCCTTTCTCGTCGACAGTCCGTCGGTCCTGCTAGTTCTAGTCTGCCATACTCGACGTCGCTGGTAAGATCTTTCCATTTATTTTACATTTTAGCGACATCGAGTCTGTTTTTTGGTGTTTTTTTCCCGTTAGGTCATGTCGCGGTTGGAGGGCAAAAAGTCGTCTAAGGCGGGGAGGCCCCCCATGCGTCAGTGCCCGTGCGGCCGCAAGTACTCCGTTACCGACCAGCATGATCAGTGTCTCTCGTGTCTTGGCCCGCTTCATGACATGAATTTGTGCGATGTCTGCTTCTCCATGGACTGCCGCGTCCTCGAACGGCGCACGTTTAAAGTAGAGCAAGCTCTGCCGACTTTTCGGGGGTAGGTCTCGCACTCGTTGGGCCAAGCTGCATTCTCTCGGCCTTTCCTCCGGGTCCCCTCCCAGTTCTATATGGACCGAGAAGGAGGAAGCCTCGGCCTCTCGTAGCCTAGCTTTGGCGAGACTCCTTCCAGCAGTGCAGGAAGCCCGTCCGCTTCCTCCTGGGAGGCGGGCGGGAGGAGTCCACAATGGCAATCAACCGCCGGGTGAAGGCTCCCCGATGTCACTCCTGCGGTCCAGAAGGCCCGGGTCGATGCCGTCGCTCGGTGCCGTCGGGGATGTCGGCACCATTCGCGGCGCCATGGGTCCTGTCGGTGCCAACGGCGGCGCCAACTCGTCTTTCGGCGCCGTGGGCCTTGTCGGCACTGTTCGCGGTGCCGACCCCGCTCGCAGCGCCGTGACCCGGGAATCGGCGTCGCCTTTCGCCGTGTCTCGCCTCGGCGCCGTCCTCGGCACTGAGGTTGAGCACGGTGCCGTGGGGCCTTTGGAGTCGTCCGTCAGTGCTGTTCTCGGCACCGTTGGTGCTCTCGGTGCCGCTCGCGGCGCTGGGGAGCCTGGCGGTGCCGTGCTCGGCGCCGAGTCTGCCCTCGGAGTCGTCGGCACCGCTTTGGTCCTCGGTGCCGCTCGCAGCGCCTAGGGGCCTGGCAGCGTCGTCAGCACCGAGGCGGTTGCTGTTGCTTCTGTCGGTGCCGTCTCTGTTCCTGGTACTGCCCCTGGTGCCGGTGGACTTGACGGTGCCGCAGCTGGCCCTACTTCAGGACCTTTGGCCCGTGCCACCCTGCCGCCTTCTGCCAGCACCGCTTGCAGGGCTGTGGAGGGTGCAGGTGCCGGCTTGGCCACTGCTTGGACTTCTGGGCCCTTTGGTAAGGTCGCCCTCCCTCGCCCTCCTACCGTCTGGCTTAGGGCCTCAGACTCTACCTCTTCGGAGTCGGAGTCGGGCTCGGACTCGGAGTCGAGCGGGCAGTCACACCCTTCGGGGTTGTCTGCAGAGGAGGACAAGCCGGTGGTCTCCACGACGAGTCTCAGTCAGCCCCCTTCTGAGGTGCATCAGGTTCCCCCCGAGGTTAGGGTCAGTGGTACTGACCAGCAGGCTGTGGTGCATGCCACCATTGCCATGCAACCTGGCCTAGGGGGGTTCCTTGACCCCTCGGCGGTGGTGTGTCTCAATCGCCCAACTTTGGGGCCTATTGGGAAGCCCATAGGAGGGGAGGGTGCTGCTCCCTGGGTCTCCCCTTTGGGGGCAGCCCAGAGCTGCCAGCTTCCTAGGCTGGCCCTTTCAAGGACTAGGACTCTCTCAGACTCCAAGGGGTCGAGGGGTGTGGGGTCAGCGCGTCGACCTTTCTCTGGGACCCACCCGGGCCCTGGACGAAGCCGAAGCGCGGACTTCCTCCCTTCCCCTTCTGGTTCCTTGAGGGGGTCCCATTCTCTGGAGGCAGGGGACCGTCCTTCTGGATCTATACAGCCCCAGTCGCCTCACTTGGGGGATTCTTCTGGGCGCAGCCTAGGCAGTACCAATGTGGTTGTACAGCTGTCGGCTGCGGAGTCTTCCAGGACACCCTCCGCGGGGGTCCATGGTCCGCTCCCTAGCCCTGGCAGAGGTCAGCCAACTTCTTCTCTCGGCTCTGCCCCTTCCCCTCTGCTGCCTTCTCCAGCATTCCCAGGTATTCTTAGTCCTAGCGGTCCTCTCACCTGGGAACAGTTCAGAGCAGTGGCTGCTTGGTTCCCTGCCTACGTTAGGGCCATGGACAGCCAGGTTTTTCAACCTCCCCCCGAGCAGCCACTCTCAGAGCGCATGGTGACCTCCAGCTCCTCATCCCCCTCTTCGGGGGGAGAGTAGCCGTCTGTCCATATCTCTCCTACCGCTGATCTCTCCGAGTATCAGTGTTTCCTCGTGAGGATGCTGGAGGATCTTCACCTCTCTCCCCTCTCCATGAGCAATCCTGAGCATGCGGCGCACGCCTTTCTAGGCGATTTCAGTGCGGCCACCCTTGTGGTACCGCCCTGGCCTGCTCCCTTTCGGGAGGCATCCATGAGTTTCTGGCAGAGGCCCTTCTCTGGAGTTCCTGCCCCTAGGGACCTCAGCCAGAGGTATTGCGCTCCCCCAGAGTCTCCAGGTTCTATGCCTCATCCACAGTCCGGATTGATGCACCTGGACACTCCTGACGGGCTTCACGCCCTCCACCGTGACCGGCCCCCAGATCAGGACTCTTCAGATTTTGATTTCTGGGGGAGGAGGACTTTCTACTTGGCACGGTTGCTTCTCTCCATCTCCGCTCATCAGGCCCACTACGCAGCCTATAACAGGTTCTTGTGGTCAGCGCTGGGTCAGATCCTAGCTGCTTTGCCTGACTCGGAGCAAACCAGGCAAGCCATCGCTCTCTCTGCACGTGGCCTGGAGCTAGCAAGGCACAAAGCAAGGGCATCTTACGACGCTAATGAGGTAGCTACCAGGGTAGTAGGGACAGTGATCTGCACCAGGAGATCGGCGTGGCCGCCTTTCCAGTTGTCACCATTGGCCCAGCGTGGGGTGATTTGCTCCACTCTCCAGGAACCTATCTCTTTTCCGTAGGGGCGAGGCAGTTTGTCGAGGCAATTCCTTCCCCCGGAGACCCCATCTCGCTCTCCCCACTCTCAGGCCTCCTCAGGCCCAGAAGGTTCCCCCCCCTTAGTGTGTCACCCACTGTGGGCTAAGGGACACTGTCCCTTAGGGTGCACTTAATCAACCCCCTTCGGGGGGCTTGGTACTCACCCATCTGTAATGAATGGTGAAGATTGACACAGATAAGATATAGAAATTATGTACCTACCGTAATTATGATCTTTCTGGTATCTTCACCATTCATCACAATCCTGCCCGCCATCCCCCTGGGGCTCCAGTCTCTGGATCCTCCTACCTCTGTGCCTACCCCTCTTTTAAGAGTGGTAAAGTTGGGACAAACAGGGGGGTAATTTCTTCCTCAAAGGGTACAGTTCGAGTGGCACTTCCTCTCTACTATTATCTTCACCCCTACAGGGTGAGAACTGGTGGTTGCCCTCCTTCTGTTATCCTCTTTTAAAAAAAAAAAAGAAAGAACCCCCTTTTTTCACCAAATATCTTTACAGAGAGAGTACTGAGTCCCTGTACCCTGTCCTTCTCCAGAATAGCCAACTCTGCTTTTGGGGTTTGCCAGTTATTCTGTGTCTTGAATTCTGGCAGGTGAGCTTTGCCACTCCTTGCAGTTCCTATACAGTCTTGTGATGGACAAGGGTCCTGGATTCTTGTTACCTCTCACTCTCTCCTAAATTCTCTCTCCCCCCCTCCCTCCCTTCTTCTTTTTCCAGAGATTGGGGCCCCTACCCAATCCCTTAGTTTACTTCTCCTATGCTGTCCTCTCAGTCGTTATTTCTCCTTTTAGTTCAGTTTCTCTTCCTTTTTCTGTCCCTTAGACTCTCTTGTCCCACCCTCCATCCCTTGCTCTTACCTCTCCGGCGACTCAGAACTGGTAGGCAGGCGGAGTCGACACAGCTTAACGGCTAATCCTCAAGCGCCACGTAGTACGTCGGCCTCGGGGCGGCACCGATGCTGAGTCGGCTCTGCCTATCCTTTTAAAAAACAGAAAAAAAAGGCTCCCTCGGGGTCCTGATCTCCAGCCAGTACCTATCTGTGATGAATGGTGAAGATACACAGAAAGATCATAATTACGGTAGGTACGTAATTTCTATCTTTACGCAGGTAATACTCTCCGATTGGAAACCAACCATGTTACGGGTTGTGGAAAGAAACCAGCAAAAGTTCATCTTTTTAAACCAATCTGAACGCACACCACTGCAAACTCACAGAATTTGAATTTAAACAGAAACAGTCGGTTCCCAACTGGACCGCCGCTAAGAAACCGAAGAGTTACAATTTCCACAGTGATAAAGACAGAAAAACAGTTCACTACCTACCTATACACTTACTGTACCGTAGACAGAGACTTGAAACTGAAAAAATAAGAAATCGGTGAAAACCGACACTTTTTAAGAAACTTTACCAAACCCAGAGAAGAAGCAATCTCTGGAGCGACTTCACAGTTAGGCAGAGTAAATAATTTGATGGTTACACTCTGAAGCACCACAGACAGAGGTTTGAAATCTGAGCTCGAGCTCAAAGTTCTATGCTTCTGCATAGAGTTAACTCTTTCATCTCCAGGGCAGATCAAGTGCTGGGGCTAACTGTATATGTCAGAATACAGTAAGACTTCATTTTGTTTGAACCATAAAACTTACATCTAATAGATCTTTGGATCATTATATATATTATCATGAAACATCGCAGGGATGACCACTAAAATAGTATATGCAGATTGGCTTAGCTTCATAGAACACTACAACCTTCTTTGTTTTCAGGAAACTTGGGCTCATGATGATCATAACTTAAATGGTTATCAACTTATTAGTGCACCAGTACTAAAAGGAAAAAAATATGGAAGAGCCATAGCGGGTCTCGCAATTTATATTAAAATCTCACCTGACATTGAAGTTGTCAAGATCCTATGCAAAAATTAAAACATGATATTAGCCTTGATAAAAATCCGTTCCACTTGTATCCTTATAGGAACTGTATGCATTCCCCCTAAAGGCACTCAATATCATCAGGAGATGCTGTGGGACTGTTTATTTCAGAATATAGAGAACAGCCTGATTGCACATCCTGGAGCAAACCTGATACTAACTGGTAATTTCAATGCAAAGATAGGTTCATATGACAATATGGATAATTTCTGAGACATGTCCCAACTAACCAACTCTCAGGTTAGGAGAACCACGGATTTAACACAGAACAAAAATGGGAAAAGATTTATTCAGGTCATCATGGCCCTTAACTTACTGGTACTAAATGGAAGGGAGACTGGAGACTCTGAAGGTCAGTCAACATACCTTGGCCCACATAGAAGGAGTGTAATTGATTATGTTTTAATAACTCCAGAAAACTGTAGAAAACTGATAAATTCAGTACAAAGATGAGACCAGAAAGTGATCAAGCCCCTTGTTAACAGTTCTGAAAGTTCTTAGAAGTAACTCCAATATTGATCCAGACACTAACATCATCGAACTAGAGTTTAACAATAATAAGAAACATATTGAATTAGGAAATGTTGGGGACCTAGCTAATGTTGTTTTAGGAGAATATCCTCGAAGTGTATTGTATATAATGAAACAGGACTCCCTCTAGAAGCCTATATACAGTTGCCAAAAATATTTATAGAAATTAAGAAGGTTCTATATAAGGACACCAAAAGCTATATCAAAGAAGAAAAAATTACTCACCTTAGTAATGTTGTTTCTTCTAATGGAGTCTTGCTATATTATGACAGTAGCAGTTTGTCCCACCACTAGAACTGCTCGGAGGTGAAATGGTTAATACCATTCCAAAATAGAACTTTGAGCACGAGCTCTAAGAAGCAGCTCTATCTGTGTAATTTCAAACCTAAACTGTCAGATCTTCACGAGCAAAACTCACTAAGGTCTGTGTGAAGCTGTAACCTACACTAGCCAAACGGCACCTAAATATTACAACCATTGCTGGTCCCAACACCCAAGACTCAAGTCAGGGACCAGAACTACTAACACAATTCTAACAACATGAGAATAAAACAACAGTATAATAAACACACACACCCCAAACTCCCAAAAGGGAAAGCTAAAGGGCATAAAATAGTGCCCACACTAGTTGCCCCACTCCCCCAAGTAGAAGTTCTGAGGGGCAGGCTGGGGAGGTCATAATATAGCAAGACTCCATTAGAAGAAACAACATTACTAAGGTGAGTAATTTTTCTTCAAACAACATAAAGTCTTGCTATATTATGACAGTAACAGACTACACAGCAGTACCTCCATGGAGGAGGGCAGAACCTACTTAGGGAATAGGCTCTGAAGAACAGCTGTGCCAAACCGAGCATCTCTCCTGGCCTGGACATCCAGGGAGTAATGCTTGGAAAGTATGTACCGTTTTCCAAGTAGCAGCCTGGCATATCTCTAATATAGGGATGTCTCTGGCAGCAGCTAGAGACGCAGCTGTACCCCTGGTAGAATGAGCCCTCAAGCCAGAGGGGGGATCTCTGCCCAGTTTCTGATAACAAAATTGGATACAAGAGACAATCCACCTGGCAATTGATCTCTTAGTGGCAGGTTTGCCTTTCTCAACTTCACCATAGGTAAGGAAAAGTTGGAGGGATTCGAACCTGTGACCTTTGGTACGCTCTATATAGTAACTAAGAGCTCTCTTAACATCCAGGCTGTGCAACCTCCTCTCACCAGAAGAGGGATCAGTGAAAAATACTGGAAGGAGATAGATTGGTTAAGATGGAAATCTGAAACCACCTTAGGTAAAAACTTCCTATTAGTCCTAAGGACTACCTTATCCTATGGAAAGAAATAAAGTCAGTTTCCACTGACAAGGCTTACAACTCACTTATCGTCTAGCAAGTGATAGCCACCAGAAAAACAGTTTTCCAAGTTAGATACTTAAGCTCTGCAGAAAACAGAGGTTCAAAAGAGGGTTGCATTAACTGGGCAATACAAACGTGGGTCCAGGCAGAGGCCAGTTCCGAAAGGTGGATTAGTATGGGTAATCCCTTAAAAACTTGGAAAACACAGGGTGAGTGGAAAGAGGGATGACTTTCCTGCTGACACAAAAGCAGATACAGCTGCCAAATGGACTCTCAAGGTAGCTGGTCTGAGACCCAAGGAATTAAGATGGACCATGTAATCTAATACAATGGGCAAATCAGCAGATTCTGGGGAAATATTTTTCCCGGCACACCAAATGGAAAACCTTTTCCATTTAGAACTATAAGTAGCCCTAGTGGAAGGCTTTCTGGAAGACTTTAGGATTTCAAGAACACCTTGAGAGAGGTGTAAATCAGCAAACTCTAACTCCTCAAGAGCCAGGCCTTGAGGTTGAGGGATTTGAGGTCGGATACCAAACCCTTCCCTGGGCACAAGTTAAGAGGTTGTGAAATCCTGGGAGGCAAAGGGAAGATGGATTGTCAGTGACAGAAGGAGTGGGTACCAGGCTGCCTGGCCAATCTGGGACAATCAGAATCACCCTGCAAGGCTGAGATCTGATTTTGACTAATACTTTGACTAGGAGAGGAAGGGAGGAAAGCATAAAGAAACTTCCTCCCAATCCAGGAGAAGGGCATCCAGGGGACTGAGCCCAACACTGGAGGCCTGCAACAGAACAGAGGAAGTTTGTGATTGTCTGGGGCTGCAAAAGATCTATCTGAGGGTGCCCCATCTGGCAAAGACTATCCCCAGCACTTGAAGATCCAGGGACCATTCGTGATGGCCCTGGGAAATCCTACTGAGCATCCGCTGGGACATTGTCCTTCCCTGGAAGATGAACTGCTATGAGGGAAGTGTTCAGGGGAATAGGCCAGAGACCACAACTTCATTGCCTTGGTGCACAAGGCCGAAGACTGAGTGCCCCCTGTTTGTTGATGTACCACATTGTTGTGGTGTTGTCTGTTCTGACTTGTATCACCTTGTTGTGGACAGATGCAGAAAATGCTTGAAGAGCTAAAAGACAGCTCTGAGTTCCAGCAAATTGATGTGGAGCAGAGATTCCCGGGGACACACTCCTAGTGGAAAGGTCGCCATGTGGGCTCCCAACCCAGAAGGGAAGCATCTGTAGTGAGAGTCAAATTGTGAGCAGGGGAATGAAGGGGACCCCAATCTTAAATTGCTCTGATCCTGCCACCACTGGAGGCCTGGATCAAGGTTCGAGTCACTGGGACCAACTTGGAAAGGGGTCTCTTCTCTGAGACCAATAGGTTCTCAAGTGAAACTGAATGTCTCTCATCTGAAATCTTGCTCCCTGCACAACAGCTGTGGATGCAGCCATGTGTCCCAGGAGCTGCAGAAAGTGTCTTGCTGGTCGAGAGACCTGCAGGGTGAAGGAGGAGGCCAGAGTCACTAAATTGTCACCCTTTCTAAGGGAAGAAAAGCTCTGGCTAGCTTTGTGTCCAACTCTGCCCCTATAAAGGTGAGTACCTGGACTGGTTCCAGAACCGACTTTGGTAGATTTAGAAAGCCCAGGGAGGTGAGAAGCTGCTGGGTAACTTGCAGGTGAGATTTTACCTGTTCTGGGGACTGGCCTACAATGAGCCAATCGTCTAGATAAGGGAAAAATAGCAATCCTTTGCCTCCTTAAGTGAGCCACTGCCACTGCTAGACACTTTGTGAATGCCCTTGGGGCAGAGGTGAGCCGAGGGCATTGCTCTGAACTGGTAATGACCTGAAGGTGGTTGAATCTAAGGTACTTCGATGGGAGCTTCTGATTGGGACGTGAAATAGGCATCCTTGGTCCAGGGAGGCTAACCAGTCCCCTGGCCTTAGGGAGGGTAAATCATTGCCAGAGTTACCATTTTGAACTTTGGTTTCAAAAGATGCTTGTTCAGATATCTGAGGTCTAATATGGGCCGCCATTCTCCTGTCTTTTGGGGTAAGGAAGTATCTGGAATACAGACCCCTGCCCTGGTGCAGGGAGGAACCCCTTCACTGCTCTGTGAGCCAACAGGGTTGAGACCTCTGCTTCCAGAGCAGGGTCTGAAGCACTTGCAAGTAGAAAAGTCTGCTTCTCAACATGGAAACTTTTTGAAGCTGAGAACCAGACCCTGGCTTACTACTTCCAGAACCCACTTGTCTGAGGTTAAAGAAGCCCAGTTCTGACTGAAGTAAGCCAGCCTGCCCCCTACGGTAAGGAGAATCGGCCCTGGGCACCCCATCAGGGGTGCCTGCTTGAAACTTTAGGCTGAGGGTGGGAGGCAGCCTGCCCCTCGTCTTGCTCTGCCTCTGAAGAAGCCCCTCTGAGCATAGCAGAGGAGGCCTGAGTCTGGTAAAAGGCCTGTGAAAGGCCTACCCCTACCCCTGGGGGTATGCCTCTGAGGAGTGGCTTGCCGCTCCTTAGCTTGGGCACTTTTGTAAGTAGTCCTATAGTCATCCATCTTTTTCATGTAATTCTCTGTCTGCTCCCCAAACAGAGAATTTCCCACCACAGGAAAATCCATAGCCTTAGTCTGGGTATCCTGTGACAGACTAGTACACCTGAGCCAGCCAACCTATGAAAAGCTACAGATGTGGCCATGACCCTAGAGGAAACATCATTAACATCCACAGCAGCATGAAACTGTACCTTAGAAGCCTCAATGCCATCAGCAGCCACCTGTTCTAGTTCACTAGCCAGATGGCCATGGGCTTCTTGGCTAATTCCATAACAGTATCCCATCTAGATTTCTGATACCTAGCTACATAAGCCATATAATTTGCTTGCCTGAGTCCCAGAGGAGCTGCCATATACTGTTTTTTGCCATGGCATCAATCTTCCCTGGAATCCTTGTCAGGAGGATGTGAAGCCAGAGGATATTACTTTATCACAGGCTGCAGCCTGAACTACTAACATGACTGCATTGCTGAGAAAGGAATTCTGTATCAGGACCTGACAATGTGTACCTTCTGTCCATCTTTTTATCTACAGGAGGCACAGAATTATGAGCTTTTAAAATTTTTATTGTTTGCTTCCTAAAAGACTTATGCAAAGGAATAGACAATCTCCTAGACTCTGGAATATCCATCATTTCTACAAAATCAGGCTCCTCTTGCTCATCCACAGCTTCTTCAAAGGAAGCTGGAGGTTCAACAACTTTTGTGAAAACATAAAATGAGGCGGGGACTCAGATAGCATAGGGGAGATTCTAGAGCTCTGTCTGAGAAATGTCCGGTTCAATGGACACACCAGACCTTCCCAGCCACATTCATACTGTTCATAATCATCCTCCCCTCCTCTGGTTCATAAAATTCCTCAACATCATATTCCTGAACCACTGGAACCGGACGAACCGACCTTTTGCCAGATAGTGGCGGTTCGGAGGGAACCTGAGACAGTGACTGGACAATTTGTATGGCTTTTGCTATCTCTGCAGCAGTTGGAGAAGGGGTTTTGGACTCCAAACCTGCTGGCTTTCTTGTTTTCTTTACTGGAATTGGTTCCTCAGAACCAGCTTTTCTTTGGCCCGAGGAAGTCTCGCCCTGGTCAGAGGGCACTCCCTCCGGTTCGGTTGGCACCGAACCGGGCTGGCCATCTGGGTCAGCGGACTTTTTGGCCTCTCATTCCCTGAGCCTGCCCAATCTCTTTTCCAGGGTGGCTGCAGGGAAATTCTTACATATCTGGCAGTCTGACTGGAGGTGGTCAAACCCCAGACAATAGACACATGTGGTGTGTGGGTCAGCCTTGGCAAAGACTTCCCCACAGACATCACAGTGTTGAAACCCAGTGGGCCCAGTTTTTCTTTTGGGTTTCTCCAGACATAATCCAGCCTAACCAGAAAAACTTGCCCTTTAAGCGGCAGTGCCAGGCAAGACACCTTATCGGTTCTAACGTGTCACGGGTATTGGAAAAACCGTAATAAAATCCGTTTTTTTAGAACCGATAAGAACCGGGAACCGCACTCTAAAATGTTAAACTTTAAAGTAAATAAGTTTTAAACCCAGCTGATCGGTTCAAAACCAAACCGATAAACTTACAAGTTCCACACAGACAAAACCTTTAATTTACTTACAATTACCACAGACAGAGCTTGAACCGAACGGTTTTGCGGTTAAAATAAAACTATTCTCGGTTGAATCGAACCGAGAAAACACTGTTTAAACCAAGAAATGAACCGAGCAGTAGGAGAAATCTCCGGAGCGACTGTTCACTGAGTCGGAGTAAAGAATCTGACAGTTCAGGTTTGAAATTACACAGCTAGAGCTGCTTCTTAGACTCGTGCTCAAAGTTCTATTTTGGAATGGTATTAACCATTTCACCTCTGGAACAGTTCTAGTGGTGGGACAAACTGCTACTGTCATAATATAGCAAGACTTCATGTTGTTTGAAGGACCTGGCGTGGTTTAATAAAATGCCATCAGACTAAAAAGAAATGAAATGCTCTAGTCAGAGGACTAAAAGGAACCCAGTAGGCAAATTTTGAGTCTCTTAACAAACATAGAAAACATTATACATATTTATTGCAGGAAGAAAGGAAACATTTTCAGGATTGGTGGAGCAAAATGCTGGATGTATTGAAAACAGGGGATGGAGCACAATTTTGGAGACTGGTATCCAGAGGCACACTTCTGCATTCACGTGATATTTTAACATTAATCCCACAAGACACCTGAATTAGGCACTGTCAAAACTTTTTTTTAATTATCATTCTGGGGTCCCGAATAGTTGGGGGATTGAGAACCTGGATTGGTCAACTATTCCTCTCAGGATAATATTCGGGGAGGTGGAAGAAGCCATAATAAAATGCCCAATGAAACAAACCCCGGGCCCTGATGGGATTCCCAATTAGGTCTATAAGGCCCATTTAAATATATGTGTAACAGTACTTACTAACTTGTTTAATAAGTGTTTAAGTAATAGATTTGTGCCTGACCCTTGGGCTAAGAATACTGTTGTTCCTATATAAAAAAGGGAATTCATACAGACCCCCATAACTTATGTTCCAATTAGTTTGGTGGATTCCATCTCCAAGATTATTGCCCATATTATTCTGAACAAATTATTGGTGTGTATAGATAGTGCTAATATTCTTTCACCACTTCAAGATGGATTTAAGAAAAACTGTTCCACAATTGATCATGTTTATGTTTTACAACACTTGTTAACAAAACATATAAAAATCAGGAAAAGCAGGTTATTTGTACTGTTTATCAATTTTTCCAATGTATTTGATTCAGTTAATAGAACATTTTGGTGGAGGATTTTGAATAAGTATGGTATCAATGACGCTTTGCTCATACCAATAACTCAACTGTACAGTAATAATGCAACAAGCATCAGATATGATAAGATGGAAAATGTCTCAAGATATATACAAACAAACTCTGGGTAAAACAAGGTTGCCTTCTGGCCCTGAGCCTGTTCAACTTGTATATAAATCAAATAATAAATCAATATTCTGACCCAAACTTCCACTCACCAAAGATAATTGGCAAAGTATGCCTGTGTTGGCTTCGCCGATGATCTATCCTTAGTATCATTAATTGGGTCTGGTGTACAACATAAGCTGAACAAAGTGAAAAATGTATGCACCAGATTAAAACTCAATATAAATCTAGCCAAAACAAAACTATTAATTTTTGGGTCCTGAAAAAGTTACACTTGTTATTTGCATAAAAAACAAGCTGAACAAGTCAACCTATATATATTTAGGAATACATGCCTCCACAATGCGCACATTGCAAAATGCAAAAGCACAATGCAAAGCATCATGGGCTGCATATGCAAATCATCACAGAATATTATGCTGGTTCAACTTTAAGCAGAAATGCATGGTGCCGAAAGGCCTCTCACGCAGTTTGCAAAGGGTGCCAACAGAAGACATAGGCATGTGTTTTGTCCTACCAGGACTCATCAGTAACCATTGCCTCAGTGCTTGCACACAGAGGTTCTTTGTCTTTTAAATTGTTTTTGATTTAATTGGGTTCACCACAACATAACCCAGATAGACCATCTTAGGGTAGCTGGTTCATTCCACTGGGGTATCAAACAGACCAAAGTATACTGATGAGTCCTGGTAGGATGAAAACAAGTGTCTATGTCTTTTGTTGGCACCCTTTGCAAACTGTATGTAGAGAGGCCTTTTCGGCAAAATGCATTTCTGCTTAAAGTTGAACCAGCATAATATTCTGTGGTGATTTGCATATGCAGCCCATGATGCTTTGCATTGTGGGGGCATGTGTGATTTTGTATTTCTTTGAAATTTGGCTTCCCGGCCAAATGCCCTTTGGGGTAACCATTGCCTCAGTGCTTGCACATAGAGGTTCTTTGTCTTTCAAATTGTTTTTTGTTTTAATTGGGTTCACCACAACATAATCCAGATAGACCATCTTAGGGTAGCTGGTTCATTCCACTGGGGTGTCAAACAGACGAGGCATACTGATGAGTCCTAGTAGGATGAAACACGTGTCTATGTCTTCTGTTGGTACCCTTTGCAAACTGTGTGAGAAGCCTTTCGGCACCATGCATTTCTGCTTAAAGTTGAACCAGCATAATATTCTGTGGTGATTTGCATATGCAGCCCATGATGCTTTGCATTGTGGGGCCATGTGTGATTTTGTATTTCTTTGAAATTTGGCTTCCCGGCCAAATGCCCTTTTGGGTAACCATTGCCTCGGTGCTTGCACACAGAGGTTCTTTGTCTCATATATACATATATATATATATATATATATAGGGGTTAGTTTCTGTTACACAGGGAAATGGGCACCCCATATTAATAATCAGCAAAAGAAAACAAATCTCAATGCCAGACGGTTACTTAAATTTAATTCAAACTATGGAGGATGGTCAGTCGTCCCAGCACTGTGGGCCACATAGATGAAACTAAATCTTATAAGTCTGTATGGTGCTAAAGTTTGGGGATATCGAGCACCAGAGATCATAGATATCCCATATAATTGTTATTACAAATCTTTATTGAAAGTTCCTAATTCAATTCCAAGCTGTGCAGTACATGCAGAATTAGGAAGGATCCCCATTAGATCAATGGCCTCCCTTAGATTGATAGTATACTGGCTGAGAATATTTAACAACAAAACTGCCTTGCAAGCAAAATGGGCATTACTAGAAAAAGTAAATCATTAACAACAAGGACTGACCTCCCCATGGATTAAACATCTTGTACCAAATGCCTCTATCGACTCTACTGCCTCTACTGACCCTAGCCCCTCCTAAGTGCTAGTTCTCTTACATTTGTCCCTTCCCCTACTCTCTCCCCCTTTTTCCCTAGCCTTCACACTCCCCTTGCAGGGTTCTCAGCATCCTAAAGAGGTCCTATAGTGTCTAGGCTTGCCACCTTTTCTTCCCCCATCTACCTATCCTTGGCCTTCCAGGTCTCCTTGCAGGGTCCCCAGCATCCAGAAGGGTTCCTTGGATCAGGTTTCATCCCTTCCCAGGTGTTATTTCTCATTCCCTCCCTCCACTATCCCTCTACAACTACAATGCCTAACACTGGGAGGGTTTATAATTGTCTGAACTTCCTGCCTTTGTAGGGTTCATCGCATCCTGAAGGGTTCTCTTTTGGGTCAGGCCTTATTTCGCCTCCCAGCTGTTAATCATACTTACTCCCTCTCTCTCTCTCTCTCTCTCTCTAATCCCTACTCCAGTCCCTGTCCCTTGCAGGGTTCACCGCAACCCTAAAGAGGTCTCTCAGAACATGACTCTGCACTATCTGTCATCTCATCCTTTCTCTCCTTCACCCCTTATTTCACAATAGGACTTGTTCACTTATCACCATTGCAGTTATTAATTGTACTCACAAATTACATATGTATGCAACACTGTTTGTAACAACTGCTTTAATTAATTGGGATCCACAACTGGTCATCGACAAAACTTTTGTTGAACAACCAGACAGCGAAACCGGCAGGTTGACCACAGTTTGCAGTCAGCTGCCAGTTTCTGTGCAGCATAAGTGTTTTCTTCGGGGGGCTTCACCCCCGAACCCCCCCACACACACCCCACTTAAGATTCTCAACTCCAGGTCGGAGCTGATTCAGGGGGTGCAGGACCCCTGACAGACAGTGCTGGGTTCCAGCAGGTTCTCTACAGTGACGTGGCACTGTTGTCGCTGTAGGAGACCCAGCTGTTGAACTGTTGCTGTCAGGTGTGCATACCAATTAATTGTATGCTATGTTAATCTTTGTGACTTGAATGTAAAATGTCTCATCACTAGTGTACCCCTTCCCCCCAGGTTGCACCAGGAAACAAGCAACCTGTTGCTCAGTGTGCATTCCTGGTGAAACATTTCAATAAATAAACAAAGACGTTGCAAGAAATTGTCTATAAAGGCCTGTGGCTTCTGTATCTGAATAAAACTATAATTTCATTATTTTACCAAAACAGATTCAAACAGAGAGTGTTTCAAAAACAGTAGAAGATTAAATGATTATGATGACCAAACTTAAAATGGCCCAGTGGTATGCAGCAAACAAAAAAAAATACAATTTGGAAAACTACCTTACTTTATCCATTTCACCAGAATATAACGACTGTTGACAATGGCCAGAATGGAGCAGCTCTTACCTACTAATTGGAGAGAGTCTAGGCTTAAAAGAAAGGAGAAGAACATGTTGGATAGCATATGTCCATGTAAGAATGGACATGTAGAAACTCTTCAGCATGACATTTAATTGCCCTACTTAGATAAAACAGAGGAAAAAGTTCATAGAAAAATATACAGTATGCTTCCTTATGCATAAAACTTGAAAGATTCACTATACGTGCTGCTGCACCCTCTTGATGCAAGCCAAGCCATAGAAGTGGCAAAATTCTACAAGGAGATGATAAGATATAGGAAAACTATTAACAATACATGAAATAGCATATTATATCTCATGAAATTATTATATTGGTATGTGAAAGTCATAAAAACAACCCAGAAGGCAACCTTAAGATTTACTTCTTCTATATTAATATTGTAATAATTTTTCTCTTCTGGAATACTGAGATAAATGTACCCTATTATGAGGATGTTTATTGTTAACCTCATCACCAATAGTTGGAACGTGTAATAATGAAACTCGGGGCAATTTCTGTGTACAATTGGAGTCTTTAGTCATGCTGGTTATTTAGGAACTGTAAACATATGCCTGGTCTTTATTGGATAAGCAAGTATTTATTATAGCAGACTTGTAGATCTTAGAATATTAGCTATTTAAAAATAGTAAACAGAAGCTGTCTCTCATAGGATTTTTAATGTATAGAAATTTATTATTAATTATATGAAATAAAGTATCTTTTTAACTTTGTAATGACATGATCATGTCAAAGAAATAAACACTGAAACTGAGACATAATATCCCTTTTTAAGGGTGACCCAGAGTTAATTACATTTAGAGACATATTCCACATACAAGGTCAGACAAATATGGCACATACGTGGTCATGCATTCAAGGACACATACTTTCTTTTTTTATAATCTCTGTTTCTGTCCCCCTCTCTCATCGCAACTGTACCTCTCTCTGGGAAGCTCTGAAGGTACCTGCATTGGGCTACGCCTACTCTCATCCTCTTCTTCGGTGCCTGTCTTCCTTGTTGCCTTGGTTTGCCCCCCGGCAGGGAAGGAGAGAGCAGCCCCCATTCTACTCCCCCCTATCTGCTAATGTCTTCATCAGGTGGTTGCCAAGATCGCATGGTTCTGGTTGTTGTGGTATCGGGGTCCATCACCGGGTCAGCTGCGGGGTTTTTCCTTGTTACTCCTGTCCCCAGAGGAGCCAGCATGCACAGAGGACCAAGGATTGAGCACACAAACATGTGAGTACTCCTGGAACTCAGCTGGTGTCCTCCCCTCCAACTGCAAACCATAGCTGCTCCTCCACCTGTGGTCACCCAAGTGGTGGTGTTGCAGCGGGGATGTCAACCCTCCCACCCTCCCAGAGGAGAGAAGCATCTCCTGGGATGCTCCATCTACCTCCCCAGCCAGCCCTCCAATGACATGAATCTGCTTCCAAACCCAGGTCACTGGCACTGCAAGCAGTAGCACTACTGCTGCAGCATTGGGCTGGCGCCAAGGATATATACTTAATTACGTACAGAGACAATATATTATTTACAAGCTAACATTTAGGAAATATCGACATTAGATAACACTGACAGGTGCACATACAGCAGCAATATTCACAGTCATGAAAGGGCATTTTTTAGTGGTAGAAAATCTAGACAACCTTGGATATAGTCTGGTGGACAAAAGCAGTTACTCTTGCACTGACATCCCTCTAGTAAAATGGTCTTAAGGCTTTTCTTAAACACAGTAGAGGAGGAGTAACTTTGAAGGGGCAGTGAAGATAAAAGATCTTGTGCCCATGTATGATTTTTGTCTTTGTTATTTTGAGCAGTGGGCAGGGTGAGGAGCAAGGGAATTAGGTTCGGCCTTAAGAATTCCCTAAGACTTTAGAGGGTGTAGCTATCTTTGTCATTCTGAAGACTAGGCAGGGTTGTGGATGAGCCATTTCCACTTCAAGTGGCCAGCCACTTCAGTGCTGCAAACACAACGCAGTGATGATCCCTGGGGAAGGCACCAGCCACAAATCACCTGACTTTGCTGTACAATACTTTCATTCTATTTTGATCTAGCTTCAGAGGAGTTGAAGGATCAGGGCAGCATATAAATGTAGTGGCAGAGGTGTGCTATTAGTAATATCTATGCATGCCTCCTTGGTTAGTTATAGGCTAAGCCTGTATTGTAGGCCAAACTTCTGGTGTATAGACTTCGTTACAGCATCAGTATGGGGACTAAGTGACAGATCTTGATCAAGGAGCACCCCAAGATATTTCACCAATCCCACCACTGCCAGTTGTAAGTCAGAGAGGGTGGACAGCTTGAGCATATGCTGCCTTTCTTTACCTAGAAGTCTGGGACCAAATAGCATAGCTGTCATCTTTCTGACATTTAGGACAAGTTTGTTTGTTAATAACCATGCTTTGAAGTGTTTTAAATCACTCTCTAGTTTCAGGTTACTCCGGCTGATGTCTGCTGAGCATCTTTAAAGTACAGAATCATCTGCATACAGTTTCAGTTTAGCCCCCCCCCCCAACACACAATTACAAGGCATGTCACATTTATAAATAATGAGAATGGCAGGGGACCCAGTATTGAGCCCTGAGTAACACCATCGGTTATGTCCCTTTGCTCAAATAAATTGTCTTGCCACTTATGGGGGGAGGTACTAACAACAACAGCAAGCTCTGGCAGAGCCACTATGACTGTGAATGCATTAACTAGATAAGGGTGTTTCATGGGCTTAAACATAAACAGTTATTTATTTATTTTAAAAATATCAGATTTATAAACCTTTGAGTCAGACACTCATTTACAAAGGCACCTCATCGAAACTAATACAAAGACAGCATAGTTAACAAGTCAAAAAACAATGACTCGGAGAGCAGACAGTTATAACAATCATTCACTGGAGATACATGGGTAACAGTAGATAAATAAATTACATAGTTTAGGCACACAGGCTCTACATCAAGAAGACCAAAGCAGTTCAAACAATATACAATAGCTAAAGCAAATAGACATCAGGAGTTAAAGAGAAGCCCAGAGTGTTCACATGAAGGCTGTTACATATACATTAACTGAATCAAAGTACAGTACATTGAGAAAGGGCATATTTAAGCAATAAGGCACAACAGGGTGTGTGTTATCATGTAATAATATCACTCCAGGGGTGGGTTGAAGCATGAGGCGAAGCCGAATGCTTCCACCACCCCAGCAGTGACATTATTACAAGATAACACACTTCCTAAAGTGCCTTATTGCAATTATACAATGGCTTGTTGTTATATACAGACTAAAAAATGCATTTTAAAGGATGTTTTTGTTAGTGTGCAAAAATATTTCTTAAGAGAAAATGCAAGGAATGATCCAAATCCAAAGCTATGGTGATGTTATTGTGTAATAACATCACTGTTTCAGTGGGTCAGCAGCCCGTTAGCTTCTTACATTTTTCCTTGTCATTGTATAATTAAAAATAATGCCACCTTCTGTATTACAGTTACCTATATGTTTTGCATTTTATTCTGTGCACTGTTATAGCAATCAACTCAACAGAACCAGGCCATCATATACATGAAGGTACTGTACCCTAACTGAAAACACTGCTGAGACAACTGTATGTTGTGACAAGGTGGAAGACAAGAAAAAATTACTCACCTTAGTAATGTTGTTTCTTCTAATGGAGTCTTGCTATATTATGACATATGCAGTGAGTCCCAACCTTCGAACTGCTCCAGAGGTGAAAGAGTTAACTTTTCATGCCAGGCATGAAACGCTGAGCTCGAGCTCGGTTGAAAACTCTGTCTGTTGTTCTTCAAACTCAAACTGTCAGATCTTTATGAGCTAAACTCACTAAGGTCCTGTGTGGATGCTGTAAACCTACACTAGCCAACTGGCTATTACATATAAGAACACATTTTTTGGTCCCAAAACAAAGACTCAAGTCAGGAGACCCAAAAAATGAAAAACACAACACCAAATCACCCCAAAAAGGAGGGGTGAAAAACAAGGTGGGCATCTACTAAGTGCCAACACTGCACTGCCCACCCACATCCCAAAAACAGAGGTTCTGAGAGGGGCAGGCAGGGGAGGTCATAATATAGCAAGACTCCATTAGAAGAAACAACATTACTAAGGTGAGTAATTTTTTCTTCAAACAACATGAAGTCTTGCTGTATTATGACATATGAAGACTACACAGCAGTACCTCCATGGAGGAGGGACAGAACCTACTTAGGAAATAGGCTCTGAAGCACAGCTGTGCCAAACCGAGCATCACTCCTAGCCTGGATGTCCAGAGAGTAATGCTTGGTAAAAGTGTGAATTGTTTTCCAGGTAGCTGCTTGACAAATCTCTAGAATGGGGATGTCGCTGGCAGCAGCCAGAGAAGCAGCTTTACCTCTGGTAGAGTGAGCTCTCAGGCCTGAGGGAGGAGCCTTACCCAGCTTTTCATAACAGAATTGGATACAAGAGACAATCCACCTGGCAATGGATCTTTTAGTGGCAGGTTTCCCTTTACCAACCTCACCATAAGTGAGGAACAGTTGGAGGGAGTCAAACCTGTGACCTTGGTACGCTCAATATAGTAACTAAGGGCTCTCTTCACATCTAAGCTGTGCAACCTCCTCTTGCCAGAGGGGAATGGTCAGTGAAGTACACTGGAAGAAATAGATTGATTAAGGTGAAATCTGAAACCACCTTAGGCAAGAACTACCTGTTAGTCCTGAGGACCACCTTATCTCTATGAAAGGAGATAAAATCAGACTCCACTGACAAGGCTTGTAATTCACTTATCGTCTGGCAGAAGTGATGGCTACCAGAAACACAGTCTTCCAAGTCAAATACTTAAGCTCTGCTGAAGACAAGGGCTCAAAGGGAGGTTGCCTAAGCTGAGCAATGCAAACATTAAGATCCCAGGCAGGGGCAGGGTCCCTGAATGGAGGGTTGGTGTGAAGCAATCCCTTAAAAAACTTAGAGAATACAGGATGAGCTGAAAGAGAAGAGGGTTTACCTGCTGAAATAAAAGCAGACACAGCTGCCAAATGCACCTTTAGGGTAGCTGGTCTCAGCCCCAAAGTGTTTAAATGGACCATATAATCCAGGACTGTGGGTAAATCAGCAGATTCTGGGGAAATATGCTTCCCAGAGCACCATATGGAAAACCTCTTCCATTTGGAATTGTAAGTAGCCCTGGTGGAAGGCTTCCTAGAAGCCTTCAATATATCCATTACACCTTGGGAGAGGTGTAGATCAGCAAACTCTAACTCTTCAAGAGCCAGGCCTTGAGATTGAGAGATTTGAGGTTCGGGTACCAAACCCTTCCCTGGGCACAGGTTAACAGATTGTGATTCCTGGGAAGACACATGGGAAGATGGACTGCTAAGGACAGTAGGAGAGGATACCAGGGTTGTCTGGCCCAATCTGGAGCAATCAGAATCACTTTGCGGGATTGAGATCTGATTTTGACTAACACTTTGAACAGGAGAGGGAAGGGGGGAAAGACATAGAGAAACTTCCCTTCCCAATTGAGAACTAAGGCATCCAGAGGGACTGAGCCCAACACTGGGGGCCTGCAGCAAAAAAGGGGAAGTTGGTGATTGTCTGGGGCTGCAAAAAGATCTATCTGTGGGATGCCCCATCTGGCAAATATTACCCCCAGAACCAGGGGATCCAGTGACCATTCGTGATGGCCCTGGGAAATCCTGCTGAGAACATCTGCCAGGACATTGTCCTTGCCTGGGAGGTGAACTGCCATAAGGGAGGTGTTCAGGGAGTAAGCCAGAGACCACAACTTCATTGCTTTGGTGCACAAGGCTGAAGACTGAGTGCCTCCTTGCTTGTTGTTGTACCACATTGTAGTGGTGTTGTCTGTTCTGACCTGTACAACTTTGTTCTGAACAGATTTGGAAAAAGCTTGAAGTGCTAGAAAAACTGCTCTGAGCTCCAACAGGTTGATGTGGAGCAGAGATTACTGAGGGGACCACAGTCCCTGGGTAGTGAGGTCACCCATGTGAGCTCCCCACCCCAAGAGGGATGCATCTGTAGTAAGGATTAAAAAGTGAGACTGAGTGACAAAGGGAACCCCTTGTCTCAGGTTGCTGTGATCTTGCCACACTGTAGAGCTTGGATCAAGGTTCGAGTTACTGGGATCAACTTGGTTAGAGGGTCCTTTCTTTGAGACCAAAAGGCTCTCAAATAGAACTGGATGTCCCTCATCTGAAATCTTGCTCCTTGCACTACTGCTGTAGAAGCAGCCATGTGTCCCAGGAGCTGCAGAAAATGCCTTGCTGGTCGAGAGACCTGCAGGGTGAATGAGGAGGCCAGAGAGACCAGGGTCCTTGCCCTGTCCAAAGGAAGGAAGGCTCTGGCTTCCTCTGTGTTCAGTTCTGTGCCTATGAAAGTGAGAAGCTGGACAGGCTCTAGAACTGACTTTGGGAGATTCAGAATGAAACCTAGAGAGGTAAGCAGTTGCTGAGTTATCTGAAGATGTAACTTGACTTGGTCTGGAGACTGGCCTACTATGAGCCAGTCGTCCAGGTAAGGAAAGATGGCAATTTTGTCTTCTTAGGTAGGCAACTGCTACTGCCAGGCATTTCATGAATACCCTTGGAGCAGAGGTGAGGCCAAAGGGCATTGCCCTGAACTGGTAATGGCCTGAGGGCAGCTCGAACCTGAGGTACTTTCGATGGGAGCTTCTGATGAGAATATGGAAGTAGGCATCCTTGAGGTCCAGGGCGCTAGCCAGTGCCCTGGCCTCAGAAGAGTAGAATAATTCCCAGAGTCACCATTTTGAATTTTGGTTTTAAAAGGTGCTTGTTTAAGCATCTGAGATCCAGGATGGGCCGCCATTCTCCTGTCTTTTTTGGGGTAAGGAAGTACCTGGAGTACAATCCTTTGCCCTGGTGTAGGGGTGGAACCCTTTCCACGGCTCTGAGAGCCAGGAGGGTAGAGACTTCTGCCTCTAGGGCAAGTGCCTCTGATGGATTTGCAGGTGGAAAGGATCTGGTTCTCATCTTTGGAAATTTTTTGAAGCTGAGAACCAGTCCCTGGCTTACTACTTCCAGGACCCACTTGTCTGATGTTAGAGACTTCCAGTCCTGGACAAAGTAAGCCAGCCTGCCCCTTACAGGTAGTTGAGAATCGGCCTGGCCACCCCATCAGGGTGTCTGCTTGGCAGGGCTTTAGGCTGAGGGGTGGAAGCAGGCCTGCTTGTACCCCTCTGCCTCTAAAGAACCCCTTCTGGGCGTAAGCTAAAGGAGGCCTGGGCTTGGTAAAAGGCCTATGAAAGGCCTGCCCCTGCACCTGGAAGGCTGCCTTTGAGGAGTGGCCTGCCTTTCCTTGGCCTGTGCACTCCTATAGGTGGTCCTATACTCATCCATTTCTTCATGTAATTCTCTGTCTGCTCCCCAAACAGAGATTACCAACAAGGAAAATCCATGGCCTTAGTCTGGGTATCCTGTGACCAGCTAGTACATCTGAGCCAAGCCATTCTGCGAAGTGCCACAGATGTAGCCATGACTCTTGATGACACATCATTAGAGTCCACTGCAGCATGGAATTGCACCTTAGATGCCTCAATACCATCAGCAGCCACCTGCTCCAGCTCCTTGGCAAGCTGGCCAGGGACCTGTTTTGCTAGAGCCAAAACAGTATCCCATCTGGATTTCTGGTATCTAGCAACATAAGCCATATAATTTGCCTGTCTGAGTCCCAAGGATGCTGCCATGTACTGTTTCTTTGCCATGGCATCAATCCTCCTGGAGTCCTTGTCAGGGGGGTGTAAAGCCAAGGGAATATTTGCCTTGTCACAGGCTGCAGCCTGCACTACCCCAACATGGCTGCACTGTTGTGTAAGGAACTCCGTATCACAGCCTGACAATGTGTACCTCTTGTCCATTCTCTTATCCACAGGAGGTATAGTGTGAGGAGTTTTTAGAATTTTTACTGTCTGTTTCCCAAAAGATTTATGCAAAGGAATAGACAGTCTCCTAACTCTGGGATTTAAGGAGGTAATTTAAGGAAGTATTTTTTCACAGAGAGGGTTGTGGATGCATGGAACGGCCTTCCGGAGGAGGTTGTGGAGTCAAAATCAGTGGTGGAATTCAAGCATGCATGGGACAGTCATAAGGCAATTCTGGGGGGTGGGGGTAAGAAGAAGTAGGCTGCTGGTTAACTAGGATCTGCAGCTTATCCAGTAGGTAGGGAAATGGGCAGACTGGGTGGGCCAAGCGGTCCTTATCTGCCGTCAAATTCTATGTTTCTATGGGATATCCATCATTTCCACATAGTCAGGCTCCTCTTGATCATCCACAGCTTCCTCCATAGTGAGCTGGAGGGTTTCAGCCACTTTTTTATAAAACATAAAATGAGAAGGGGACTCAGAAAGCCTAGGAGGAGACACTCCTGAAGGTCTGTCTGGGGAGATGTCCGGTTCAATGGGTACATCCAGACTTTCAAATCCACATTCACTCTCCTCATACTCCTCTTCCCCCTCCTCCGGTTCATAAAATTCCTCTAAATCATATTCTTGAACCGGTGGAACCGGCCGAACCGTACGCTTACTTGATAGTGCCGGTTTGGTCGGAACCGGGGAAAGCGACTGGACAATTTTAATCACTTTGGCTATTTCTTCAGCAGTTGGAGAGGAAAGTTTTGGCTCCACACCAGCTGATTTCCTAGTCCTTTTGCTGGAACCGACTCCTCCAGTGGCTCTCCTTGCCCAAGGGAGTCTCGCCCTGGTCAGAGGGCACTCCTTCGAGTTCGGTTGAAACCAAACCGGGCTGGCCATCCGGTCAGCGGACTTTTGGCCTCCCTTTCCTGAGCCTACCAACTCTCTTTCCAGGATAGCTGCAGGAAAATTTTTACAAATCTGGCAGTCTGCATTGAGGTGGTCAAACCCCAGACAATAAACACAGGTGGTGTGGGGGTCAGCCTTAGCAAAGACTTCCCCATAGACACTGCAGTGTTGAAACCCAGTGGGCCCGGTTTTTCTTTTGGGTTTCTCAGACATAGTGCCAGTCCTAACCAAACTTGCCCGTTTATGGCAATCCGCCAAGCAAGACCCTCTTATCGGTTCCCAACCGTGTCACGGGTCGTGGAAAAAAACGTAATAAAATCCGTTTTTTTTAGAACCGATAAGAACCGGTAACCACACTCTAAAGGACAGATTAATATATTTTAAACAACCTGATCGGTTCAAACCGAACCGATAAAACCGTTTACAAGTTCCACACAGAAGAATAAATGTAAAACCTATCTAGTACTCACAATACCACAGACAGAGCTTGAACCGACCGGTTGCGGTTTAAATTCGTTCAAAAAACCGAGAAAATAATACTTTAACCGACAAAATGAACCGAGCAGAAGGAGAAATCTCCGGAGCGACTGTTCAGTGAGGTGGAGTAAAGAATCTGACAGTTTGAGTTTGAAGAACAACAGACAGAGTTTTCAACTGAGCTCGAGCTCAGTGTTCCATGCCTGGCATGGAAAGTTAACTCTTTCACCTCCAGAGCAGTTCGAAGGTTGGGACTCACTGCATACGTCATAATATAGCAAGACTTCATGTTGTTTGAAACACAATGTTGGAACAAGTTTTTGAAGACATTTGATGTGTTTAATTGTTTTTTTTTTTAGAGACTGATATACAGTTCACACACAAAATTCATATAATATAAAAGTCCATATGCCCAAATGCCAACATAAATTTGATACATTTCATTACAAGCTGTTCTCTTGAAGGAAGATATTACTATATAAGGCCTGAAAATGGGCATCAGGTAAATGTAAACTGGGGTAGGTGTGTTATTGAGGGTATTGCATAGTTTATCTTTTATTGCTGCTCCATCGAATTAGCAAGATTTGCACAAGCTATGCCCAGTCCAGATTTTACAGCTCTAGCCTGGGTCTGGTGATGTGGGTTTTACCAATATCCCACTGCATGTGGCTTAGTGATATACTGTACAGATGGCTACAAAGTCTAACCCATTGAAGGTTGAAGTTTCAGAAAACCATTATGCTAAAAATATCAAGACTCACTCCCTCCCTCACCCCCCAGTCAAAATTAATCCTCTACCAAAGTCATGCTTAAATACTGGTGCCTCTACATCCACGCTACTAAGCATTTAATGCCAACATCAGGGTTTTATTTAACTCTAAAATTGATTAGCTTTTGCTCATAAAGTGCTAAAACTTTGTGAAAATTAATAGCTCTTGTCTCATTGTGTTTAACAAACACAGCACTTCTAGAAAATCTATATAAATACTTTCTGTACAGTTAGTATCGTCCCAAGAAAAAACTGTTAATCAATTATTTAAAACCCTGCAACATGCTTCTTTTTCTGCTGCTGTGAGTTCTCTCAACTGTAGAAGTCCCATTCTGCTTGTGGCAGACCCTCCCCCAAACCAGATAATTTATTTAAAAACATTGTGTTGAGAAATTTTTGTTTTCGTATATCCATGGTCAGGAAAAATGAATTTGTAAAAGAAACCAAAATCCCCATTTATCAGTTCATTGAATCACAATACAGCATGTTATGAATTTTTCAGATTCTATGTGTAACCTACAGTAAGTCAAACAGAAATTAGACACACAAAAGCCTGGCTATTTGCAAGAAAAGTAAATGTGGTAATTATCATTCAGTTATAAACACCTATAGTCACAAACTGCAAGTTAAGAAAACTCAGTAGAATATTAACACTAGCCCAGAACTGCCTGCTTGAGAATGTAGTTGGTATATTATTTGGAAAAAGGCAAAAAAAATGGTGTCTCTTGCTACAGTATGCAATGTCCTGCAAAGATGGTGGTGTCACATGGCTTAATGAGGTGCTGTGAGGTGCCTAAGGGAACTTGTTATACAGAAAGTACCAGGAGCACAGTCGTAAAAACTGGAATAACAGGTTCCAATAGTAATTAACTCAAAAGGAATGTTAGAAAAAACTGCCCCATTAATTCAGAAGTGTCAATGAATATATTTGTTAACCATGCTGGTTTATCTTGCTTCCCGCATGGTAAAAATGTGAAACTAGATTTATATTATTTTAAATGAAAAAATGAGTGATAAATAGCTTGTCCAGTTGGATGGCAGCTCTTCACTGATATAAACTGAGCCAGGAAAAAAGTAAATAGGAAAAAAAAGGCATTTTGTTTCTACAACTACAGTAGTTGCTAATTGCAGCTGGCATTTTTAACATATGCAAATCAACTCCACTTCTCAAACTTAAAAAGAAAAATACACTTCAGCACAGACTGTGTTTACCAAGTACTGTGCCCATTTTAGTATATAAATGTTTAAGACATACCTTAAAGTTGTCTATTTTCCTTGAAGTTGAAACCTTAAGCTGTAGTTTCAGACATTTCTTAGTGTTTCCTTCTGAGACACCAGGTGACTCTGATAATCATTTGTTCCAAGGGTTTTTAATTCAGTTTGAAGGCAATTTAAGTATCTTCTGTTCTCTTAGTCCTTAACAAAATGCAGGACTCCACAGATTTGTTGTTCCTTGGTCCACACCCCAAACTCTAGTGAGTCTTCTTTCAGTATGATATAGCCACCTTCTGCCCCTCCCACATGAATAAAAAAAAAGGTGGGATGGACCTTTTGGAGCTTCTTGGGTAGAGGTGGGGTGGACCTTACTTCCCCCCAAAAAACAATGCTGCCTCCCACTACTCAGGTTCCAGTTCTTGTACCACCCATTTAAGAAAGAAAACAGTACCCTGTAACCATTGACTAACATGAAAGCTTATTTATTTTAGGGCGGAAAACATTTCTTGGAGGAGGGTAAGGCGGAGGAGACTATTTACACCTTCAGTCAGTTCCACGGACAGAAAACATGACATCACTCCTTTTGTACATGCAATACTCCTGTAGGCTCTTCCTATAGTCATAAAAATGGAAAGGGACCTGGGGTAGTCATATTAGATGACCTAAAGGTAAGCAAGCAATGTGAGAAGGCAGTAAGGAGGGCTGGGGGGAAACTGGGATGTATAGGAAAAGGCATCACCAGTAGAAAACAGGAATTTGTTATCCCTCTGTACAGACAGTTGGTGAGACCCCATTTGGAGTACTGTATGCAGTTTTGGAGACCCCATCTCTGCAAGAACATAGACAGAATGGAGGCAGTCCAGAGGAGGGCAACTAAAACAGTGCAGGGTCTGCACCAGAAGCCATACGAAGAGAGACTAAAGGAGCTGAATATGTATACCCTCGCGGAAAGGAGGGAGAGGGGGACATGATTTATTTTATTTATTTATTTATTTATATTGGGATTAATACCTTTGGGTCAGAGACTCATTTTCAAAGGTTCCAAGTCAAGGACAAAACAATACAATACAATACAGATGGCAGAGATCACAGGGTAGGCATCATGAAATCAAATACAGTATCACATGAGGGTCAAGACTTGATAGTTACAGGTACAGTTTAACATGAATAAAGTGCATTTCTTCATTGGTAGCAGGGTAGGGCTAGCCATAGTAGGAATAACATGTCAGCAAATTAACAAGCTGATGGCTGAAGGATGATGGGGGGGTAAGCAACCAGAGTGGTGTTGTCATAAAGTGGGGTAGTGGGTAGGGAAAGTAGGAGGGTAAGGCAGTGAAAGGGAGGAATCAATTTAAGAAGGGTTTTGGTGAGAAAAGGGATTGCAAGAAAGGCAAGGAAAATTAAGTGGATCTGTAGAGTATTTTGTTGGTGCAGTTACAGGTTGAAAAACTCTTTAGATGGGACCATAGCCCTTTTTGAAATGGCTCAGTTTTGTGCCTCTGGTCAGAGTGTCAGGTAGTTCATTAAACCATTTAGAACCCTTAATGGTGATGGATTTCTGGGCCAGGGAAGTGCGCTTGAAAGGGACTTGAGTCCACCTTTGATGTGCTTCTGGTTTGTTTGGTTTGCAGTGCCCTCTTGAATAGACTGCATAGGGACTCAGGCATAAGGCCTTGTGCTTTTTTTACCATCAGACAGGTTTGGTATTGGGCTCTTAAGTGCAGTGGAAGTTAGCCAGTCTCGGAGTAGAGGACACACATGTGTGAGTCAAGCGATCGGCCCCAAGTGCCAGACGACAAGCCCTGTTAACATGATAAAAACTTTCAAGTACCTCAAGGGAATCAACAAAGCCCAGGAGGGTAGCATCTTTCAGAAAAAGAGATGTACAAGAACAAGGGGGCACAATCTGAAAATAGAGGGGGGGTCGGTTCAAGGGCAAAGTGAGGAAGTATTTTTTCACAGGGAAGGTGGTGGATGCATGGAACAGTCTTCCTGAGGAGGTTCTGGGATAACAAACAGTAGGGGGAATTCAAGAATTAATGGGAAAGACATAAGACAATTCTGGTGGGGGCTAGGAAAAAGCAGGCTGTTGGTTAACTAGGATCTGCAGTTTATTCAATAGGTAGGGAACTGGGCAGACTGGGTGGGCCAAGTGGTCCTTATCTGCCGTCAAAGTCTATGTTTCTATGTTAACTTGCTGTTTCTTGTTGGATAGATAATTCTTAAACAAGCTGTCTAAGCTTTGCCAACAGGAGGTCATGGGTTACTAGGTCAAATGCCCTCATAAAGTCTATGAAGATAGCAGCAGTAGCCAGCCCTCTATTATATCCATTGCCTCCAGGATGTTGATTGATTGATTGATTGATTTGAAAACTGGTAACCAGGAGAGGCACATTGAGTCAAGGATTGTTTCCAGGTGTGACCCAGGGGAGAGGGAAGGGAAAATACAATAAAAAGCATACACAGTATCAATGACTGGTACAAAGTAAAGAGCAAACAGAGTACAATTTAACATGGTTGGGGAATGGAGAAGGGGCGAGGATCCCTGGAGCAGAGGGAGTATTAGGCAGAAGGAATGGGAGAGAGGACTGAGGATACGCAGAAGGGCAGGGACCCAAACCTGTATTTAGAGATGAAGGAAGGAGACAGAGTACAATTTATCGATTCCATGTTGCTGCGGTGACAGGAATGTCAGCGGCCTCCCCTACAGCGACACATGGTCGCAGACATCCCTGACGCCACTGACTCTGGTCCCTGACAGGAAAATGCACCGACACACTATCGGTGTTCATGCGGCCATGCCCCCCCCCGGACTTAAGGATTCCAACTCCAGTGGGGGTGGGTTTCAGGGGAGAGCAACCAAACTCTGGAGTCGATGACTCTGGCATCACTCCAGCAACCCAGTCGACACTGCAGGTGTCGGAGGGTTGCTGTCACTGTAACAGCGTTGCTGTAAGAGCATTGCTGTTACAATGGTATATCAAATTTATCATGGTACAAGTGCAAATAAATAGTAAATGGCACTAAGCAAAAATACAATCAATAACTTTGATGTGCAAATAAAGAGACCAGAGTAGATGGAAAGGTGGCAGTGCAAATGTAGAATAGGTAGGAGCCTGATACAGGCTGAGGTAGAACCCAGGAGGAGGCCCAACATCAGGGATGATAGGGGCTCCAACAGGAAGGATCAGGGAGAGAGCCGATAGCAGCAAGTGAGGGCAGAAAGGAGTTTTAGTTGGTGACTGAGGGATAAAGGGAATGGGGAGAGACAGAGAGAGGAGGGAAGCAGGTTCTAGTGGTAGGGAAGATGATAGAAGACTGACTGCCCAACAGAAGAACGAGGGTGGAGAAAGAAGAATGTGCGAGGATCCCTGGAGCAGAGGGACTATGAGGCAGAGAGAATGGGAGAAAGGAGTGAGGATAAGTAGAAGGGCAGGAACCCAAATCAGTATTTGGAGATGAAAGGAGGCAAAGTGGGACAGGTGGCATGAGGGTAGTGGGAGGATGTATAGGAAGGAGTAGAGGCGGCAGTAGTAAGTCCAAAGGGAGGAGCTGCTAGCAAAGCAACAGAAGACATTATAGAGGGTGTCTAGTATGGCAAGGAGAGAGAGGAGGAGCAGTGCCATAGACCACATCCGCATAGTCAAAGACTGGGAGCACCATTTTGGTAACAAGCTCCTGGCAGATCTTTGGCGAGTCTTTGTTGTGGTACAAGGCACCAAGTTTGGGGCAGGCCCTGGAGTGGATCGCATCATTGTGGGAAAATAAGTCAAACTTACTATCTAGCCACACACCAAGATATTTGAAGGAAGTACCCACTTTGAGGGGGGTGCCATCCAGAGTGGAGAAGACTGTGAAAGGGGAGATCCTGGTCAATATCTGGCTGGTGCCAAAGGTCACAGACACTGCCTTTTGCAGCAGGGTTAGTTTCCACATCACCAGCTAGGAGGAGGAGCAGGATAAGGAGCAGAAGGATGGAGTGGGACTAACATCCCTTGCAACAGGGAGGAGAGTAGGGGAGAGTGGAGAAGGAAAGAGGGTTTGGTAGAGAAACTCCAGATTTAGGGAGGGGGAGGAGCGGAGAGGAGAGGAGAGAGGAGAGGAGAGGAGAGGAGAGGAGGGAAGAGGAGAGAGTACCCAGTGGTCACATTCAATAGCCAGCAATTAATTAACACAGCAGCAGTGGCAGTGAGTAGCTAGATAAAGCATGCTAGCACAGCTATGAGACTCAGCTCAACAGGACTAGGGCAGTGTATAAAACAGATTGTAAATTAAAACACTGTATAACAGTATAACAGTGTAGGCCTAAGTTGTCTATTTGTAGTCAATTGGACAAGGGCAGTGTCTGCCATAATGTTTTCTAAAACCATGCAGGCCGTCAGTCAGAGTGATGGAATTCTAAATCAGGGTTACTGAGTGCTACTGAGAAGTGTGACATCAAAATGAAATTACTTATCAGTTAACTAAGGTCCCTCTTAGGGGTTCTGTAGTGCTTAAGAATGTGGAATGCTTGGAACTGCAGGATTTGATTGAATTCATCAGATTCAAATCCTTTTTTAGGTATTAGGATTGTTGGAATTGGTGGCCAAAAATCCTGATGCTGAAACAGTAATAGAATCAGATTTGAGGCTTGACTCCATATCTGAGGTACTATTAAGAGCCAGCCATCAGCAACATCTAAACCATCACCACTTCCCCCTACCCTCGTAGCACTCTCAGCTCCCAAAATGTTCTTCCTGCTCCTACCCTACTCTCCTTATGGGTGCTGCCGTAGTAGTGTAGTTGTTTGTGGCCCACAGACCAGTGGCCACTATCTGCCCCATTGACTAAGTTCCCAAAGAGCTTACAAAAATGAATTAACCTTACTTTACGTAATCTGATGGTTGCTATAGCTGATGCTGTCCATCCAGCCAATTTGCCTGTTTGTACTCTCACTGCTTGTTCTAAGTTGGAGAGACTAGTAGTGTCAACCAAAGATAAAGAATCAGAGAAGGGAAGGAGGAATGGTCATGGAAGGGGAAACAGAGATTGGACCAGCTGGGAATGACGATGATGGCCCAGATGGGCCACAGAAAACTGCAAATAAAGCAATAAACAGAAGCAGTGGGAACACTTTCAAAGATAAATGTTATCAACATCTCTTCACAGGAACTCAGCCCTGCCCTGCAGAAGTAAGTCTGTTGGGCAAAGACCTTAACTTTATACCAGTCAATAAACCTATTGAGACCATATTTGATCTACGCAAACTGATGCAGGTATTGAATTTAAGTTTCCTTTAATAAGGACAACATGCATACACAGGAACAAATAGCACTGTGGAAGACATACCATCTACAGGAGCTCATAACACAAGGGCAAGGAGGCTGCTACATTCTTGGGGTAGGCAACTGTAAATTTATGTCTTTGGAAATTTGTATGCACAGTACCTAAATGAAAACTACAGTTTATATACCATTCAGTGCTTCTTTTATCTTAAGCTCTGTGAAAATAAAATTCCTTTGCAAAATACTATGTGCAGTAAGGGGCCTATTCAAGAAGTCCCATCGGCAGATGCATAGTACATATGTGTCGTGCGCAATGGTATATGACAGTATACTGCACATGTTAGGCCACAGTGAGGGCTCTAGTGGCTCTTCACTCCCTCCTTTCAGTTCCTCCCTCCCCCTTTGACACTGTCTTCATCACCTCCATATGCCTATCCCACCCATTCTTCAATCTCCTCACCGATTTTGCACAGACTATCTTACTTGGCAGTCTATTCCACCCCTCTACCACCCTTTCCATTAAGAAATGTTTCCTGATGTTCCTTTAAACCCCCCCCCCATCAGTTTCGTTGAGTTCCCCTGGTGCTGGTGTTCTCACTCAGTGTAAATAACTCTCCATCGTCTACTTTGTTAATCCCATGGAGGTATGTGTACATGTCTATCATGTTCCCCTCTCTCTTCTTGCCTCCAGCCTGTACATGCTGATATTCAATAATCTCTCCACATGTGACTTATCCTGCTGGCTCTGGATTATTCTGGTTAACCTCTTCTAAACTGCTTCCGCCCTGTGCCTATCTTTCTTCAAGTATGGGTTCCAGAATTGCATACAGTACTCCAGCTGAGAATGGATCAAACACATGTATGGGCAGAATAAGTTAGGTTACTCAAGCTTCAATCCTTTTCCTATACATCACAGCACCCTATTGGCCCTCCACTTTGCCCTGTTACACTGCTGTTGTCTTCAAATTGACCAGTATTATTACCCCCAGGTCCCTTTTCTCTGTTGTACATTCAGTCCTTGGATTTCTTGCCCATTTGTGCATTACTTGGCACTTGTTGAATTTCAACTGCCTAATCCTTGACCACTTTTTCAACCTTTCTAGGACTTCTTTCATACTTCTTACTCCTTCCTCACTGTCCACTCCTCTACAGATCTTTCAGCCTTCTGCAAAGAGGTAGATCTTCCCTTGAATCTGCACTCCAACACCACAAATAAAAATGTTGAAAAGGACCTGTCCCAAGACTGATCCCTGTGGCTCTGCCCTACTGATCCCACCAACCTCTAAGTACTGTATTCTCCATGTAGGACTATACCCTATGGTTTCTGTCATTTAATAAATGTTTTCACCCACCTTATGATTTTACTCCTCACCCTCAGGTCCCGTAGCATCCAAGCTAGCCATCCATGCGGGACAGTATCAAAGACATTATTAAAATCAAGGTATGGTAAGTCCACTGCCTGCCCTTTATCCTCTACCTTTAACACCAAGTAAAAGAAGATGATTGGGTTCATCTGACATGACCTCCCACCTGTGAACCTATGCAGTCTGATGTTCTGAAGTCCCTTTCTCCTCTGGGAAAGCCACCAGCCTCTCCTTTATTAGAATTTCTATTATGATCCCCACTAAGGATGTTAAACTGACAGGTCTTCTAATTTCCAGGACCATCTCTACTTCTGCTCTTGTACAGAGGAACATTTGCCATCCTCCAGTCCCTAGGTACCGTCCCAGTCTCCAGTGAACTTTAGAGAGCTCATCCAGTGGTACAGCTAGGACCCATCCCATCTTCTTTAACACATGAACATGCAGCCTGTCCAGGCCCATGGACATTTCTACTTTCATGCATTCAGTCCCTTCAGCATCCCTTCCTCTTAGATTGGAACCTTGCTGACACCTCCACCCCCTTCCCCTCTTGCCATGACTACAGTCTGGTAATGTCCTATTATCCTCCACAGTAAATAACAAACAAAAAAATAAATTCAGTATGTCTGCCGTCCTTTCACCCTATTCAAATCCTTCCCCTTCTTCAGTCTGCAATCCTCTTTTGTTCTGCATTTCTCACACATGTATTGAAAGTACACTTTATCCCCATTCCTTATCTCCTTTGCTGTTCTCAGCTCTGCATCAGATTTTGCCCTCCTCACAGCCTTGCTGGCTTTCTTCATCTTGTTTGGACGCTCCACCCTCTATCCCTCACCCTGGTTGTGTTCATACTTTTAGAAGCCTTTTCTTTCCCTTCACAGCCTCTCCTACCTCCCGTGTGAATCGCAGTAGTTTCCTACACCTCTTATTTTTCTCTACCATACTTACACAGTGATCCATGATCTCCAAATATAGCTTTCTTTATCATTTTCCATTTCTTTTTAAACCCTTCAGTGCCTTCACCCCTTCTAGCTCCTTCCACAACAATGTCCCCATCCTGCCAAAGTCAACCCGCCTAAATCCAGGACTTTTGGCTGTGACTTATTTCCCTCTGTTTCTAATATGACAGTAAGTCAACCTGATTAGTGGTCAATGGTTCCCAATGGACCTTGCACTGCAATTTACCCTATATTATCCTTGTTTACAAGGACTAAGTCAAGGATGTTTCACTCCCTTGTACGCTTCTTGACCCTTTGGGTCAGGAATGCCTCCTGAAATACCTCTACCAGTAGCTGGCTCCTGCCACTTGCCACTACTAGTATACTCCAGTCCATATCTGTCATGTTGAAGTCACCCATTAGCAGTACCTCTTCCTGCTTTGCTACTCTTCTGATTTCATACCTTAGTTCCCTGTGTGTTGCCTCCTTCTGTGATGGCAGTCTATATACCAGTCCTATACTGATGGCCCCCACCCCATTTGTAGCTATCTGTACCCCACTGTCTTTATACACTTTTCCTCCCTATTGTCCCTGACCTTCATGGCTTTTATACCCTCCCTTATGTATAGTGCTACCCCTCCCTTTTCCCCACTTTCTATTCCTTCTAAACAATTTAAACCATAGGATGGTCCGATCCCAATCATGGTGTTGCATAGCCTATGTCTCTGTGACTGCTACCAGATCTAGCCATGTTTCTACCACCACTGCCTGTGGGTCACTGGTTTGTTCCCCAGGCTCTTGGCATTAGAACACACTAGCCTTCCATGTCTCTAGCTTTCCCTCTCCACCTAACTCTCTGTTCCCCCACCCTTCCCCTGCCCTCTTAATTTGTCCTCTACTATAGTCTCCTGCCATTCTCTCTCTCCTGCATACCCCACAGCTCCTTCACCTGAACTTGTTGGGTTATCTCATTGTCTCTACTCTACTTCCTTTGTGCCTCCCCACTTTCTAATAATGCTGCGGGAGGCCGTGAATTCACCTATCAGTAGCGGATCTGTTTCACCCTCTTTTAATTTAAATTGCCTTGATGTACTCTGTAAACCTTTACCCTAGCATCTTGATGCCTTCCTCAGAGGATATAGGCCATCACATTTTGCAATTCTGTTTCTTGCTTTCTGACTGGAACTTTCTCAGGCTACCTCACTTGCCATGACGCTCTACTACCCGCTGTGTTCCCCACCATCTTCAGGATGTTACAACCCCCAGAGGCACGGGAGGGCTCGGCCCCAGGGAGGTAGAAGGGGCAGTGGTGGGGAACCAGTGCTGGGTGTGTGGCAGTGGTGGCACTGGAGGAGCCATCGCCTATCCAGCGGGAGGGGTATTTTTCCCCTTAGTTTCTTTGCTCCGCCCTCCCTTCCCTATGTGGTGCACGTCCCCATCAGCGCATGGCAACCCTGCCAACGTCAGGCCATGGAGTTCGCGTGCTGCCTAGTGCACAGCAGCACCCCCGATCTCCACCAGGGGCCGCTGGTGCACTGGACACCCAAGAGCCCTCCCCCTGGGATAGGAGAGCAGCCCAGCAGGTGCTCATTACGATCTCTCCCCTGCCGACCCCCGGCACCCGAACTCGCTCCTGAACCTGGGTCGCCGGTGTGGCGTAAGGTGTGGCATCCAGCACCTCAACCCTCAGTGCCACCAGGCCAGCTTGCCATCACATTTATACAGAATAGCATTTTTATCCCTCCAGGAGTGCCCTCAGTTTCCCCTGTGCCAAAAGCCCTAATCTCTGCACCACTTCTTCATCAAGGCACTGAAGTGAATTGTCAGGAGAAGACTCCTCTCTCCCCAAGTCCAAACTGGTAGAGGAAATTAACTTCATACTTAACGTAATTTCCTTTTCTGTTAGTTCCAACATTGTCAATTGGTAATCAAAACAACTGGGTATAGTGCACCCCTACCAGGGGAATGGCACAGCCCAAGCTTTAGAATATTGAACATATGAGGATTCCAAGCAGCAGCAACTCCTCAGTCACTACTGACCTCACAGTGCCAAAGTAGCTACATATTTGCCTATATTATAACCAGTTACATTAATACTGTAAATAATCACTGTCTTACCTTCCTAGCAGACATCTGAGGAAGAAATCGCTCTACATTGGACTCAAGGTTTGGATAATTTGGTCCTTCTTGCAGGGAAGACAATCTAACAACAAACAGGTTCCATACCAGTCACAGATCTGTGAAACTGAAGCTGGCACACAAACCTCTTAACCTGCAGTCACTGACTAATTGACAAAGCGTTAGCTATATATATATATATATATATATATATATATATATATATATACAGTGCAGCAGAATAGAGCGAGAGAGAGAGATCTGAAAGTAGGGGTTTTACCAAACCGGACCTCTGTCCTGGCATACTGGATAAGATTCTCCAGCAAAAGCCAGGCTTCTGGGCGGGCCCCATTGACAATGTTGGAGCTAACAGAAAAGGAAATTACGGTAAGTATGAAGTTAATGTCTTCTTTCTGTAGCACTCCACATTGTCAATGGGTAATCAAAACAACTGGGTTCTAAGAAACAATACCCAAAGAAAAAAACAGGAGGGGTAGAATACCATTCCATACACCAGAAACATCAGAGAATTACTTGCGATCTGCTGCCTGCAACACTCTGCGACCAAAAGCTGCGTTAGCAGAACCCTGAACATCCAATTTGTAATATTCTGTGAAAGTGTGGACTGAAGACCACATAGCTGCCTTGCATAGCTCTAAAACCAATGCTTCACCTCTCTCCACCCAGGAAGTTGCCTTTGCCCTGGTGGAGTGAGCCTTGATGAGAGCCAGAGACCTCTTCTTTTTCACGACATAGGCCTTAGCAAAGCAGGCCCACACCCACCTAGCTAGGGTGGCCTTAGAGGCTTTGACCCTGCTTGGCTGTTCTAAAAGAACAAATAGACTATATGACTTTCAAAACTCAGCCGTTCATTTAAAGTAGATCCTAACTGCTGCCATGTTCCAACCAAATTCCTTCTCCTTGGGGTGAGAAGATTGCAGACAGAAGAATAAAAGGCATATTTCCTGGTTGACATGGAAGACAGTGGGCACTTTGGGGATGAAAGCGGAACTGTCCTGAGTACCACTTTGTCTTTATGCATAATAAAGTATGGCTCTTGAAAGACAAGGCCTGGAGTTCACCCACCCTCCTGGCTGAACACGTGGACACTAAGAAACACACCTTGTAGGACAACAAATCCAATGATATGGATGATAGCAGCTCGAAAGGCTCTTTACAGAGAACATTCAGAACCAGATTAAGCTCCCATGGGGGAACTGGGGATTAAAACACCAGTCAGCTCCTGCCAACCACACACAAGAAATGAATAACCTTTCTATTAGTTCCTAGGGAGAACCCCAAGGAAGCTCAGAGAGTGGAAACCTGGCCTCTCAGCATGCTCAATGCCAGCCCTTTCTCCACACTTTCCTGAAAAAAGTCCAAAATCTGTGGAATTGAGGCCTTGGAAGGCTTAAAATCTTTCCCTCTGACCCAAGGTGGAAAAATGGTCCACATTTGTATGTAAGCTGCAGACATAAAGGTTTTCCTGGCAGCCATCAAGGTTTCAACTACTTTTGGGAGAAACCTAGTTTTAGAACCTCCTTCTTTCAGGAGCCAGGCTGAGAGTTGCATTGCGCCTGGGTTTAGGTGGAAAATAAGACTTTGCAACAGAAGATCTCTTTGCACCGGAAGGTGCAAAATGTACTTGCTGAGCTAGGTTCACTAGATTGGAGAACCACGATCTTCTCGGCCACTCTGGAGCTATTAAAAGAAAGTTTCCTCTTGAGTGTCTTATTTTTCATAAGACTTTCTGAAGAAGAGGCAGTAGAGGAAAGCATATGATCTGCTGAAGGACCACTCTTGAGCCAGAGCCTCCACTGCCTCTGCCTCTGCCTATGGACACTGAAAAAGACTGAAGAACCTTTGGATCTGAGCATTGTGGCTGGATGTTAACAGATCTATCTGCGGTCGACTGAACCGATTGCTCAGGAGTTTGAACACCTCTGGGTTCAACTGCCACTCTCCAGGGTGAACATTTTCACGACTTAATCAATCTGCCTGAATGTTCAACTCCCCTGCCAGGTGTACTGCCAACGGAGAGAGAGAAGATTCTCTTCCGCCCATCTCAGGAGTTCAGAGGCCTCTCAAAACATCTACCTGCTTTTTGTACCTCCTTGGTTGTTTATGTACACCACTGTGATGGCATTGTCTGACCACATCTTTACTGGGTTGTTTTATAGCACGGTCTGAAACCGAAGTAGAGCTAAGTGGACCACCCGCATCTCCAGAACAGATGCTGTTCCTGTACTGACCAAGCCCCCTGAGTGGGAAGTTGGTCCAGGACTGCCCCCACCTATGCAGACTGGCATCTGTTGTGAGAATTAACTCTGGGGGAAGTTCCAGCCAAACCCCTTTGCTGAGATTCTGCACATTCACCCACCAATTCATGGTGTGATGAAGTTGAGGGGTGAGAGGAATCCTGGCCTGATAATCCTCCGATAACGGGTCCCAGGCCATCAGCAAACCCAGTTAAAGAGAGGTGCATGTGGAAGTGAGCCCATGGGACTAAGTCTATCGCTGCAGCCATGAGACTTTGAGTTCGCAGCAGACTGTGGGCGGAGACCAAGGACTGATTTCTGAGACAGTGGACCTCTGACAGTAAGGTCTCTTTCTGGGAGGGTATTAGAAAAATCCTCCCTAGTTTCATGTTGAAAACTGCCCCCAGATGTTCCAAGGTCTAAGATGGCTCGAGAGAGCTCTTCTCTTGGTTCACCACCCAGCCATGTGACTCCAGGATCTCCAGAGTCCTTGGCACTGACCTGTTTGCTAGAGGCAACATCGGTGCCCGAATGAGCAGGTCATCCAGATTAAGGTAGACATGATGCCCTTTCTGTCAAAGCTGAGCCACCAGAACTATCAACACTTTCAAGAAAACTCGAGGGGCTGTTGCAAGGCCAAACGGAAGTGCCTTGTACTGAAAATGTCGGCCCATACGAACATATAAGCATACGAAATTGCTAGTAGATAAAGGCCTTATGGTCTATCAAATCTGCTTGATTGTGCAGCTGGCAGCCTTTATACTGCAGCTGTCCCCCCTCCCATGACTCTCCCTCTTACCTTGTCCCAACCCCTCTTGAAGCAGCCCACTGTTCTACATTTAACCACTTCTTCTGGCAATGTGTTCCACCTAGATACAACCCTCACCATAAAAGCGTGCCTCCTCATTTCTCTCCTGAATCTTCCCCTTCCAATCACAGATCTATGCCCTCGAGCCAACTTCCCCTTAATCTGAAAAGCCCCTCCGTGCCAGTCTTACTTATTCCTTTCATGTACTTGAAGGTTTCAATCATGTGCTCCCTATCCCTCCCCTCCTCCAGGAAGTACATATTCAACTCCCTCAGCCTGCTTTCATAGGGTATGTCCCCTTGCCCCTGGATTATCTTCATTGCACTGCACTGCACCCCCTCCAGTAACTTAATGTCCTTCTTCAGATATGGATGCCAGAACTGCATGTAGTACTCCAGGTGTGATCTTACCAGCGGCCTGTGTAGCATCAGGATCACCTCCCCCTTCCTGGAGGATATGCCCCTGGCAATACAACCTAGCATCCTGTTGGCCTTTGCAGCTGCCTTTCTACACTGTGCTGAGTTATTCATTGCACCCATTATGATCACCCCAGATCCTTCTCCTCCTCCGTCTTGGCCAGTTGGAACCCCTAGCTGGTAGCTCCTCCTTGGGTTTTGTGCAGAATGTAGCACCTTGCACTTCTTAGCATTGAATCCCAGCTGCTAAGTATCTGACCAGGCCTCCAATTTTGCCAGATCCTCCTGCAACCTCTGCCATCCCCCTAGATTGTCCACTACTGCTCCCATCTTGGTGTCATCTGCAAACAGACTGATCTTGTTTTAATGCCTATTGAGATGTCTGCTATGAAGATCTCAAACACCAACCACAGTACACAGCCCTGCGGTACCCCACTTGTCATCACCCTTGGAGACGAGCGCTTCCCTCTTACCACCACCCTCTGCTGTCTCCCCTGTAGCCAGTTTACTACCCATCTCACCATTTTCCTCCTGCCCTGTGCCCTCCAGCTTACTTCCTAGCCTTCCATGCGGCACCGAATCGAATGCCTTACTGAAGTCCAGGTACAATTACATCCACTGCATGGCCCCTGTCTAATTGCCTGATTACCCAGTCATACTACTCCACCAGGTTGATCTGACAAGATCTGCCTGAGACAAACCCATTCTGTCTACCGTCCTGCAGCTGATTAGCCTCTATTAGGGAAACCAGCCTCTCCTTCAGGATTGTCTCCATCAGCTTTCCAATGATGGATATAAGGCTTACCGATCTGTAGTTCCCCGGCTCATCCCTGGAGCCGCTCTTGTGGAGGGATACCACATGGGCCATCCTCCAATCCTGAGACACACTCCATGAATCCAGAGAGGCAGTGAACAGGTCTGCAAAAGGGCATTGCCAGGACTTCAACAAGCTTCTTCAGCACCCTGAGATATATGCCATCTGGCCCAAGTGCCTTGTGCACCCTCAGTGCCCTCAAGCCCTCCAGTACTCTGCCCACTGGGATTTCCCCATCTGTCACCTCATCCCCCATGCCTACCCTCCCACCTCCAGGGTACAGCTTCCCCCCAATTTTTTATTTAATTATTTTATTTATTTAAAATTGGTGACCAGGAAAAGCACACACAGGCTGAGGCTCGTTTCAGGTGCGACCTGGTACAGGTAGTACAAGGTGGTAGACAGATAAATACAGATACATACAGAAATTATCAAGTGACAGACGAGTGATACAGAATGGTACATTTACATGGAGTTTGGTGGAGAGGTTACATTTTTGTATGAACAGCAGGGTTGCAAAAAGAATTTCTTCATTTCATTTCTAGACCATTTATTACCTTAAATTTCTTCTCAGGAGTATTCCAGTATCGAGAACCTGAAACACTTCTGGTGGAACTGACAGATGGGGATGTGAAGGTAAACATTCATCAGATCTATTGAGGCTAATGAGTCCTCCAGCTGAATGACCCAGGTTATCGACCCGAGAGACCCCATCTTGAAAGTCTTATGGTGGACAAACTTGTTCATATGCTTCAGATCCAGAATGGGCCTGAAACCCCAGGATGTCTTGGGAACTATGAAATAGACTGAATAGGACTCTTGACCTTGCTCATTTGGCGAGGCCAGCACAATGGCCCCAATTTGGATGAGGTGGGTCAGGGTGTCTGACACCACCTGGCATTTTGCCACTTGCTTGGAAACCAGGGATAGTAGAAAACATCCCCTTGAGGGAACCATTAAGAATTCTATGGCATAGCCAGATGAAGGATTTCCAGAGCACGGGCATCTGATGTTAATTGGGCCCATCTTGGAGTAGAACTCCTGAAGTTTTTCACCAAGGAAGAGTGGCATAGATGAGCCTACGCACCTTCATTGTGAGGCGCAGACTTTTGTGCTGGTCCTCCTCCACGGCTGACTCGCAAAGGCTCCTCTGTTGCTGTAACCCTTGTTGCCTGAGTAGGCTCCTCTATTTATCTGGTTACCAAAGTTCCAAAAGGCACAAAACACCCCTTGGGACTGCCTGCAATGGCCATCACCTTGACCCCTTTGGGGTGATGTGGTCTTACACAGTTGTTTAGATGCTGAGAGGTGGCCCTTTTTGTCCTGAAGATCCTTCAAGATAGAATCCAGCCAGAACCAAACAACAAGTCTCCCTCAAAAGGAAGTTTAAACGGTTTTGCTTCTGAAGCTTAATCAGAAGACCAATGTCTGAGCCACATGCCCTCGTGGCCAATGATGGTAGGCCAAACAGGCTGACATCGCAAGTTCTCCACTGTAGAGTCACCAAGATAAGTGGAGGCCATGGCCACCAACTGCAAATGCTCATACCTTCTGAATTCAGCAGAATGAAGCTGGCCAGAGTAGTGACCCAGATATTTAAGGCTCTGGCAATGATAAATGAAGCATAAAATATATGAAAGTTTGTGCAATTGGAGATGAAAGCCCTCCTGCATGCAGTATCCACCCACTTGTCATGATCATCCTCTAGGCAGAGCCTTCGATAAGAAGGGTGGTGTGCTTTACTGAATTACAAACTGTCTTGAGCTTCCCACCTGTGAGACCTTTCCCTTAAAAAAGGGAAATTTTGTGTTTTTGGTTTGGGAAGATTTTTTTCTCTGATTCATACCTTCCTATTCTTGCTCAATAATTTGGTCACACCGAACAAAACCTGGGAAACATTTTGGAGCAAAGGAGGATGCAGGCAGGATTGAATTGACATCCACTGTCTCCACAGACTGCTCCTCCTTAGGCTGCAAGGATCTACAAGCCTCAGCAATCAAAAAGGACAAGAACTTATTGTCAAACTGGGGGGAAATCAGAATCCTTGACTTGGGTTCCGTCAACTCCCTTTCCTCTACCTCCTCCTCAGAGGGGATGTCCTCCTTGTCTGAGAGTAATTATTTTTAGGTCAGAAGTTTCTCCAAGATCCCCCAAATCTTTATCCTGGCCTTCTAAGAAGTCAGGGTAGGGGTCTGCCTTCACATCTGATTCCACAGCCTTCTCTTGCTGTGATGCACCTGGACGTGCCTGAATGGGCCCCCCTGACCCGAGTGGCCCAGTTTGGGGTCGGGTGTATCTGCTGGAATGTCCTGCAGAACATCAGGGCTCAAATGCTTACCCAGGAGCAACAAAAGTGATTTTCACAATTCTGCTTTGCCACTGCCATTAGACAGACCAGGTGCCCCCTTCTCAGCTTGGAGGACTGGCTGGGAGAACCATGAGAGAAATATTATGCTGAGCAACACAATGAGGGCAATAGAAATCCATGGGGAGGGCCTCATAACCCTTTTACAGGTCTTACATCATTTCATAATTAATGGTCTCCGATAAGCCATGGTGCTAAAATTGAAGTTACCACAAAAAAAAACAGGTTTAAAATACATAAAACAATAATTATTAGCTCATATAGCTTGTTGGGCTAAAATCTCACCAATGAGCTATGAACTGTATTAGTACAACAAAAAGTGCAAAAATGGGTGTGCACACTCACTAGTGGGTGCCACTGGGCATTAGTGCACTAGCACAGGCGATGCACACACCAGTGCATGTGCAAATACAATTGTGTAGTGTATTTAATAGGGATTGCACTGCACAAACACTTCTAGTGCTGCACAAGCATGGCACCACAAGCACGTGCCTAAAATAATAGCAGGAAGACTGCCTGAAGGTGTGCACCCCAACCCTAATGGTGACACGCAAAATGAAAAAATGGTGGTCTGAGGTGAAAAACTCACCAAATTAACTCTAAAATGTACAAAAGGAAAAAAATTACTCACCATCGTAATTTTGTTTCTTCCAGGGGATCACTCATTATGATTAAACAAATGCAGTCATCCTAAAACTTAGTACTGCCACGGAGAGATAGAATTTATGCAGATTATGGAACTCTAATTGGCTGGTGCCAATTTCAAACTGCTGCCCCTAGTAACTGCTGCACTCTAATACTTCAAATACTTACAAAGCCTAACAGGATAAAGACCCTCTAGCTATCTGATACTAAAGATTAAAAAAAACTCTTTTATCACCCCCATAAAACATCAAGATTCCTCAAAAAAGGGAAACAAGATATCAACTGGTAAAAAACTGTGACATCAGCTGTGGGCAACCTATCCTTAAGGCCAGCAGGGATGCAGAAACTAAGTTTTTCCCTTTTAACAGGTTCGAGTAGGGGAGGCAGGGTGGGAGATTTAATCATAATGAGTGATCCCCTGGAAGAAACAAGATTACTATGGTGAGTATTTTTTCTTCTAACCCAGGAATCACTCATTATGATTAAACGAATGCAGACTACCAAGCAGTACCTTTGGAAGTTGGGCATAGAACCTATTTTGGGAACAGATTCTGCAGCACTTCTGTGCCAAATCTGGCATCATAACTGTATGTCCAAACTATAGTGCCTGGTAAAAATGTGAACAGTTTTCCATGTAGCTGCTTTGCAGATTTCCAACAGTGGGATGTCTCTTGCAGCTGCCACTGATGAAGCTGTTCACCTGGTAGAATGTGCCCTGAGGCCCAGGGGGACTTGTTTACCTACTTTACTGTAACAGAACTGTATGCAAGTCACAATCCAGTGTGCAATGGTTTATTTCAATGCAAGCTTACCCTTACCCACTTCTCCATAAGTGAGGAACAGCTCAGTATGCTCAGGCCTATGAGCCTCGGTTCTGTCAATGTAGTGGCTAAGGGCCCTCTTGACATCCAGACTATGCAATTTCTGCTCAGATCAGCTGGAATTCTCAGTGAAGAATACTAGTAGAATAATGGACTGGTTCAAATGAAAATCTGGGACCACCTTAGGAAGGAATTTCCTTTTGGTCCTGAGTGCGACTTTATCCCTGTGGACTGATATGTAGTTCTTGTCAGTGCAGAGAGCCTGCAACTCACTGATTCTTCTGGCTGAGGTGATGGCCACTAGAAAGACAGTTTTCCGTGTGACATACTTTAAATCTGCAGTTGCCATGGGCTCAAAAGGGGTCTCCATGAGCTTGGCAATGCAAATATTAGGATTCCAGGCTGAGACTGGCTCCTTGAGGGAAGGGTGAAGGTGGTTGAGACCTTTGAAGAATTTCTTGAAAACAGACTAAGAGGCCATAGACCTATCCTTACCAGCTGATACATATGCTGAGGCTGCAGCCAAATGGACCTTCAATGTAGAAGGCCTAAGGTCCACGAATGTAGCTGCATCAGATAGTCCAGCAGGACTGAGAGACTGGCACCATAAGGATCAATATCCTTACCTTATCACCAAATGGAAAATCTTTTCCATTTTGAAGAATATATTGCCTTGGTAGATGATTTCCTGGAGCCCCTGAGCACCATCAGGACCTCTTCAGAGAGGTTCAGGTTTGCAAATCCTAAGTCTTCAAGAGCCAAGCCTTCAGGCGTAGAGCACTGGGATTGGGATACAGGATCCTGCCCTTAGAGAAAGTCAGGAGATTGTGCCTCTGGGGGCAGGTGAATTGGCTGTGAGGCAGATAGTGTCAGCAGCAGTGAGTACCATGGCTGTCTTGTCCAATCTGGGGCCACCAGGATCATTGTTGCTGGCTGTGACCTGAGTTTTACTAGTGTCCTGAGCAACAGGGGAAAAGGAGGGAAAGCATACAGGAATCTGCCTGACCAGTCCAATGTTCAGGCATCCACCAGGATTGTTCCTTTGTTGGGGGGTCTGCAACAGAACTGTGGCAGCTGATGATTGTCTGTGGAGGCAAAGAGATCTATCTCTGGTATGCCTCACCTTCTGAACACTGACTGGAACATTTGTGCATTCAGAGACCATTCATGATGGTATTGGCTGATTCTGCTGAGAGAGTCTGCTAGGATATTGTCCTTTCCTGGAAGGTGGACAGCTGATAGAGACACTTGCAGTGAGTATGCCAGGCTCCACACACTCAGTGCCTCTGTGCAGAGTGGGGTGGACCTGGTTCCCCCTTGTCTATGTAGTACATGGTGGTGATATTGTCTATCCTGACCTGTACCACTTTTCCTTTACATGAGAGGTAAAGCTCTGCAGAGCCAGATATACTGCCCTGAGCTCTGGGAGATTTATGTGCAGGAGAGATTCCTGGGGTGACCATGTTCCACTGGCGGTTAGGGTCCAACATGAGTGCCTTTCCCCATCCCAATAGAGAGGCATCTGTGGTAAGCACCACTGAGGATGCTCCTTTGGAAGGAATCCCTTCCCTGAGGTTCTTTGGGTCCAGCCACCACTGCAGGGCCTGCAGAAGGGTATCTGAGAGTGGTACCAGTTTGGCCAGGGAATCCCTTCTCTGGGACCAGTGAGCTCTTAAATGAAACTATATGTCCCTCATCTGAAACCTGGACCTTGGGACCCCTGCTGTGGACACTGCCATGTGGCCCAGTAGCCATAAAAACTCCCTTGCAGTCCTTGGTCTGTTCAACTAAAATGACCCTGCTAATGGCAAGATGCTGTGCACCCTGACCTGTGGAAGGAATGCCCTTCCTGGCAGGTGTCCAATTCTGTGCCAATGAAGTCCCAAAGTTGTACTGGCTCCATTTCTGACTTCTGTACACTTATTAGGAATCCTAGGGACTCTAGTGTGTGCCTTGTGAGGCTAGAGAGTCCTTGGCATGCTGCAGGGACTGACTCATGACTAGCCAGTCATCCAAGTAGCGGAATACTGTCACTTCTGCATTCTTAAGTGTGCCACCACTACAGTCAGACACTTTGTAGAATGCACTGGGGGCTGAAGTCAGGCCAAAAGGTATGGCTGAGGAATGGTAGTGACCTGGGGATCCTGAACCTAAACTATTTTCTGTGGCCTGGCCTTATTGATATGTGGAAGTAAGCATCCTTGAGATCTAAGGATGCCAGCCAATCCCCCTTCTGCAGTGTGGGGGTTATCATGGTCAGAGTGACCATTTTGAACTTTGGTTTTGAGACATGTTTGTTTAGGAGTCGCAGATCTAGGATGGGTTACCAGTCCCCATTTTTTTAGAGTGAGGGGTACTACTTAAGTAGAAGCCTTTCCACTGTACTGATGGTTATCAGGTTTGCCACCTCTGCTTCCAACAGGATCTTGTCTGCAGAGATTGCTGGGGCAAAATGACTGGCTCTTAGTTTGGGGAGGGATATTAAACTTAGGGACAGCCCTTGGCTCACTTCCTCCAAGGCTCACTTGTCTGTGGTAATGGCTTGCCATGCTTGCAGGAAGTGAGCCAACCTGCCTCCTACTGGTAGGGGAAAGTGACTTGTACTGGCCTGTCAGGGAGTCTGTTTTGTCTGGACCTGAGCCTGAGGCACTTGTGCTGGTCTCCTCATGGCTCTCCTATCTCTACCCCTAAAGTAGCCCCTGGGCTGCTGGTAGTCTATGGTTGCCTGGGCCTGAAAGAATGGCCTATAGTAGGATCTCCTACCCCTGTCTCCCCTGTATTAAGACTTATATGAAATGGAGGGTCTCTCTTTGGCTGAATTACTTATGTAAGTAGCCTTATATTCCTCCACTTTGTCCATGTGGGCCTCCATCTTATCCCCAAAAAGGGAATCACCCTCACAGGGGCAATCCATGGCCTCTGTCTGTGTGTCCTGGGTCAGGTTGGTAGTCCTGAGCCAGGTGAACCTCCTCATGGAGACAGTGAGTGCCATCAACCTTGCTGCTGTGTTGCTGGCATCCACAGCTATATGGAACTGGTACTTGGTGGCATCCAGTGCCTTCCTAGCAGTTTCTGCTAGGTCCACTGCAACCTCACCTGGGGTCTTGTCTGTAAGTGCCAGTACTGTATTCCACAAGGCTTTCTGGTGTTGTGCTGTGTAAGCCATGTAACTGGCTTGCCTCACAAGCAATGAAGCTGCCAGGTACCATTTTCTCCATGGCATCCAGCTTTCTGGAGTCCTTACCAGACAGGTGAGAGGACAGAGGATTCTGGCCTTGTCACAGGCTGCTGCCTGTACCACCTCTTCATGGTCAGGATGGCTGAAAAGGAAAGCAGCATTAGACCTCTCCAGCTGGTACTTCTTGTCTATCTTTCTCAACCCTTGGAATGGTAGTACGGGTTTTAAGAATTTTCAGTACCTGCTTTCTGAAAGATTTATGCATGGGTAGCAGCAAACTCTTTGTGGGGGCTAACCCCATCATTCCTAGGAAGTCTGCCGCTCCCTCTTCTTCCTCAGTTTCCTGGATAGGGAGATTTAAGGTGTCCAGCATTTGCTTTACAAAAGCAGAGTGAGAGGTATAATCATCTAGACCCCTAGGTGGGGAAACAAGCTCCTGTTCAGGGGACACCTCAGGCTCTATAGGCTCTCATTCCTCCTCCTCTCCCTCTTGCATCTCATAAATATAGGCAGGTTCCTAAACCATTGGTACCTGGGCAGGAACCGATGGGATTAGTACAAGAGCTGGCACCACCACCTGAGGGGCCTGCAAGATCTGTAAAGCCCTAGCAATCTCCTCCACTGAGGGCATAGCAGGCTGAGATCTCCTTTGCCTTCTCGGCCGGACATGCATCCACATGCTTTTCTTTTGGTTTTTTCTTAGCTGGAACCATCTCCACTGCTGGTTCCATAGATCTTTTAGCTTTAGAACAGTCAGCTTTATCCATGGATTTTGGATCCACTGACTCTTTAGACCTGTCTTTGTTTTTTGGATTAGCAGAGGAAGAGGTAGAAGGAGCTGCCTCTTCTGAGGATTTTGAAGGAGGAGCAGAAGTAACCATTTTTTCTAACTTTTGAGCCCTTTTCTTAAATGTTTTGGGGCCAAAAGTTTTACACACAGCACAGTTAGTGAATATATGGCTAGGACCTAAGCAAAATATACAAAGATTATGCCTATCAGCATTAGCAGCTAGGCAACCACAACTTGTACATTGCTTAAAACCAGTAGGTCCTGTTTTTTCCTTTGGTCGCTGAACCTTTGACATTGGTGACAGAAAAAAAACTAAACTCTCTTATTTTTTTTTTTTTGGTTGAGAGACCAACAGTCAGTTCCCTGGAACCGACAGAATTTAAATAAAAACAAGCACAACTGGTTCCTGACGGAAAAAGGGAACCGAAAGCCACTCACTTCCTGATATGAAAAAGGAACCGCTAAACTCTAAATTTTGAAACAAAATAAAATATAAAGTAAGTGGAACCCAGGAAACTGCACAAATATAAAATTAATTATTGTTAAAGATAAACCACTAAACCTAGCGGTTCCCTGCAGTTCCATGGAACCGGTGAGGAACTGAAAAAATTCACAAACGAAACAAAAATTACTAACTAAATATAGGGGCAGCAAAATGAAATATAAAGGTAATTAAGCAGTACTAATCAACTAAATTAAAGTTTTGTCAGAAAAGTCGAGGAACGCTCTCCAAGTCATCTTCACTGACAGGCGGAATAAAGAATCTGAAGCACTGGAGTGCAGCAGTTACTAAGGGCAGCAGTTTGAAATTAACACAATCCAATTAGAGTGCCATAATTGCATGAATTATATCTCTCCGTGGCAGTACAACGCTCGAGGATGACTACATTTGTTTATTCATAATGAATGATTCCTGGGGTTAGAATCACAAAATAGCTGTATAAAAGTACCAAGCACAAACCATGAGGCTGGGAGAGAGGGAACTGACACCAGAGCCAAAGCACCCCCACAGAGACCTTACACTCCCAGAACAAATAAAATTTGTACCTACCTGAGGCACCCTTTTTCCTCTTTCTTTTTAAATGGAGACCATTAAAAACACCCTAGCAAGGCAGAAGTGGTTCCCAATCCACACAAGGAATGAGAAAAGTTACAGGTTATTCAATTTGAAAGCCGCTGCTTAACAGGCCCAATTTTAATTTAGGGGTGCTCCCTGAAACAGGCAGCCCCAACCTGCTATGCAGAATTGCAGCCACAAAAGAAGTCTTGAAATCTTGAAACCTGAAAATCTTGAGAGAAGATAAAAGAAGCTCTGTCCCCTTCAAATGGCACAGCTGAGCTGGGGAGTTACTGCTGCTTAGAATTTCATATGCCCAACATTCTAACACTTCGGTTGTGCCATTTGCCTGGTAGGGGTGTACTATACCCAGTTGTTTTGATTACCCATTGACAATGTGGAGCACTACAGAAAAAAACCTCAGAGAAGCCACTATGGTCCTCGAAAGAGGTGACAACAAGGTAAAGGCTAAAAGGGCAGATTTCGGGAATAATAAGGAGACCCCACAGGGAGGAAGACAGGGAGGCATATCTAGAGTGTCCTACAGAAGCGGGGAAGGTTGTTAGGAGAGCTAAGGTGCAGACTGAGGAAGGATTAGCACAGACAGTAAAAAAAGGGGACAAGACATTCTATAGGTACATCAGCGATAGAAGGAAAATTGGGGGGACTGTAAGGCTCAAAGGGGATGAGGGGGAGTGTAAGGAGGGAGATCAGAAAAAGGCAGAAATACTGAATAAATACTTCTGTTCAGTATTCACTGAAAAGGGGGAGGGTCAGGGACCACTGCTGAGTGACAGATGCCAAGGGGGGAGGGAGGTGGACACCAGTCAGTTCACAGTGGAGGGAGTCCTGGAAGAGCTCACAAAACTGAAGGTGGACAAGACAATGGGACCAGATGGCATACACGCGAGGATATTGAGGGAACTACGAGAAGAGCTAGCAGTGCCTCTGGCAACCTTGTTCACTGAGTCACTCAACACAGGAGTGGTTCCATGGGACTAGAGGAGGGAACATCGGTCCTCTACACAAATCAGACAGTAAGGCGTAGGCGGGTAACTATAGGCTGGTCTGCTTCACCTCAGTAGTGGGGAAGATTATGGAGAAACTACTTAAAGAGAAAATAGTGGGACATCTGGAATCCAACGGTGCCCAGGATCCAAGGCAACATGGATTCACAGCGGTAGGTATTTTCAGACTAATCTGATCGATTTCTTTGACTGGGTGATGAAGGACATAAATCAGGGGAGCGTGGACGTCTCTTATTGAGATTTCAGCAAGGCCTTTGACACCGTCCCACATAAGAGGCTGGTAAACAGGATGGGTAGTCTGGGTATGGGGCACAAGGAGGTAAATTGGGTAGGAAGTGGTCAATGGACAGGAGGCAGAGGGTGGTCATAAATGGGATGCAATCTGGGGAGGAGGGTGACCAGAGGGTACCTCAGGGATCAGTCCTTGGGCCAGTCCTGCTCAATGTATTCATTAGTAACATTGCAGAAGGATTGCAGGGAAAGGTCTGCCTGTTTGCAGATGACACCAAGATCTGCAACTCGGTGGATACTCTAGACAGGATGGAGACAATGAGGAGGGACCTAGGGAAGCTTGAAAGTGTGGCAACTGAGGTTTAATTCAAGAAGTGCAAAATTATGCACCTGGGAAATAGGAACCCTGGGCAGAGCTAAAGGATGGGGGAGTTGCTGACAATCACCAAGGAAGAAAGAGACCTAGAGGTTATTATATCGGATGACCTAAAGATGTCAAGGCAGAGTACCAAGGCTGCAGAGAGGGCCAGCAGCATGCTGGAGTGCATAGGCAGAGGTATCACTAGCAGAAGGTGGGAGGTAGTGATGCCTTTGTATAAAACACACTGGTCAGGCCTCACCTGGAGTAATGTGTGCAGTTCTGGAGACCACACCTTCGAAAGGACAGTGACAGGATGGAGGCTGTCCAGAGAAGGGACTAAGATGGTATGGGGCTTATACCACAAAACTTATGAGGAAGAGATTAAATGACCCCAACATGTACTCACTGCAGAAGAGGAGGAGAGGGGACATGATAGAAACATTCAAGTATCTTAAAGGGGACAGGAAATATGTGCTAATTGGCTGCAGTTAGCAATGTTCCTAGTAAGAAATTATAAACTTGCCTCCAAATGAACCATATTTAACTGTACCTGAATAAACACTGACATGAAAAAACGTGTTTTCAATTGTTTTCTTTTTATGAACAACATTCTGAACAGTTCTTTTCCTGGAACCAGTAATGTGAGTGTGTACTATGTCATGATTTGAGTACAGAATGCTTAACATGAACCATTGTCCTATCAGAACCATGCTTACAGTTCTTTCCTCAAATCGTGACACAGTTAAAACTCCAGCCCACTGGTTCCGTGAACAGAACTGCAACAGAATGCTACCCATGAAAACAAATTAGTGCAAAATACAGTTTTTCATATCACTTTATTCAGGTACAGTTACATATGGATCATTTAGGCTTATGAATATCATTTCTGTAAACTGGAACATTATAAACAGCTACCAATTAGAAATAATTTTCTGTCCTCTTTAAGGGCATTAACAAGGTGCAGAGGGTAGACATCCTCCAATACTGGAGTACAAGAATGAGGGGGCATGATATGAAATTGGAAGGTGGCAGGCTAAGAGAGAATGTGAGAAAGTTTTTCTTCACGGAGAGGGTGGTGGACACATGGAATAGTCTGTCACAGAAGGTGGTGGGAGCGAGCACTGTGGAGGGATTTGAGCATGTCTGGGACAGGCATAAAGGAACCTTGGAGGTAGGGCAGAGGGAGGGAAGCCACTGATCAGATAGGGTCAGAGGCCTAAAGCAAGTATGGGGTTTACGGGCAGACTAGATGTGCCTAGACATCCTTATCTGTCGACAGTTTCTATGTTTCTAAGGTCACAGTTAGCTTGGGCCTCCCTCCTGGCTTTCTGAAGCTGTGTTTCACCTCCCCTATGGGCCTGCAAGCCAGATCATTAGTCCCTAGGTGTAATGACATTGTGCCCTTCCCTTCCCCCCACACCTCTGACAATACTGTCTTTCTCTATTGCATCACTTTCCGCTGATTTCCCCATAAGGTAACTTACCATACCACCTCTCTGATCGCCTACACTTATTACCCCTAGTACCAGGGGCGTAGTTTGTTATTTTTACAGGGGGCGCAAAGTAACAAAAAAGTCCTGATTTTCGTGTATCATGACAGTGAAGAGGGTGGGTGGCTTGCGTAATGCAAACATATCAACCAGCATCAAATAGTGCCCCCAAAACATTTAAGACTACAGCTGAATAACTCCTGGGAGGGACCAGCCCAGGTCAAGTCAGAGCACTTCCCATCCCACCAGTTTTACTGCAGCCTGCTCTCGGCCCAACTCCTCCTGAGACCAGAGGCGAAAAACTGACCCAGATCTGTTTTGTATTCAGATCTTCGTTCTTCTGCCTTGGGAGTGAGGACTTACTTGTAAAGTTGAAAATATGTAAGGAACTTAACTTCCTTCTCAAGAGGACAGGACCTCCCCTCAGCTTCAATTCAAATCAGTCTTGACCTAATTTTGCCCACCTGAACCTCCAGGTGGATAGCTCACTAGTCTCTCACCCCTTTGCTGCTTACATAACCCTTCCAAGTCCAGCCCTTATAGTGGATCCTGAACTTCTTGAAATGTCTGCTTGAGCTAGCCCTCCCACCCTTGAGGAGTGCAAAAAGCATGTTTCAAGGAAGTGCAGCAAATGGCTGTGCCACCTCAGTATACCTATAAACATGGATGGTATGGGAAACATCCCAGCATGTGTATCCTCACAGCATGAGCCCTTATTTACAAAGATTACATAAAAAAATGCGATTATACAATGACAAGAATGAATGCTGGCCTCTGACTGGTCAGTCTTGGGCTACACCCATGATGTTATCCTGGTACATCCGATTCATCACAGGTCTAGTCTCAGCCTCTCCATGAACCTCTTGATGATTGTTAGCATTAGTGTGGTTTTTTGTGTCTTCTCTTAAAAATATTTTTCCACACCAAATAAAACATCTTTAAAATTATTTTTTCTAATTCTGTATAACAACACGCCATTGTCTAATAGCAATAATGCCCTCCAGGGTGTGTATCATGGTAGGATAACGTCATGCCTTACGTATTGGATGCACTCGTGCCCAACCACCTGAGGCATGACATTATCCCAGCATGACACACGCCCTGTCGGGCATTATTGCTTACTTGCACCCAGTATTAACACTTTCTTGTTATAACCAAGTTAATTCATTAGTCTCCCATTCCATCCCATCCCACATTATTCAATGTCACATGCCTGAATCTGGTTAGATAAGGTAGCTAAGAGGATAATGCTCTCTTCAAGCAAGCAAGTATTGCATCATAAGCATGGGACTTGCTGATATCCCTCTGGTGGTGCTCTTAACAAGCATGCTGATGTACCTGGGACAGTGCAACAGAACAATGTAAATCCCCTAATTGTTCAAGATGATCATGGGCATGGTGTGGCCACACCACAACCCCTACCATTCTCCTCCCCATGGGCTCCTAAGGAATATGCATCTCTGTCCATGCCCAGGGTTACACAACCCCACCCAAGCAAACATGGACTGCCCTGGCACAAAAGTGGTCACATCACAACCTAAGAGAACAGACACCACAGGAAGTTTGCTGGAACGACTCCAGATACCTGTGCACAGTCTCGCAGGACCCACCCTGAAAGGTAAGTACTTGGTTGGTGGTTTTTTATTAGCATCACCTCTGACAGTGTGTGGTGGGCCGGTTGTGGTAACTCAGGTTGCCATGGATGCTCCCCCCCCCCACAGACTACTTCAAAATCGTCTCATCTGACAGTTTTGAAGGGCACAAATGAAACATGGTTGCCTCAGTTTGATGTGGTTTAATACAGTTTTTTTTGTCCGAGCGTGTGTCTCTATTCTTCTACACATAGACACAGACTGACACACACACCACAAAAAAATGAACTTTTTTTATATACCATGTTTACATTCAGGATAGAGACAGGGTAAAGCAGGTCCAGGCAGTACAACACAGTAAATGAAACAATGCATTTTACAATGCCCAACAAACCACCAAAAGACCACAAAACAATGGACCTTCCCCCTGCCCTGGGGAGGGGGATGGCTAGGTCACAGGTCAGGGTGCTAAATGAGGAGGAGAGACCACAGAACATCTTGTCGAACCACACAGTAAGGTGAAACTACATAAACATGCACAATTTTTATACTGTAGGATTTCATACTTTCCAACAATTCCTAATTTTGACACAGAAACTTATCTTTAGTGCTCAGAAGCCCCTTGTATGAGGGAGGTAAGCATGGCATGGACCCAGCAGACTGGCATACATGTTGAACAAAATATTTCTGATCCAGTATGCCCATCCACCCTTCCCTCCTCCATCACCAGTGGCCAGAACCATTTTTTTCAGCATATGTACCAGTCCGCCCTGGTCAACACAGCAGCACAAAGCTGGCAGGGCAGCAGAAGGCACAGCAAGCAACAATGAATTAAATGTCCATGCAAAAAGCTACAGCCCACTCTCCCCACCCCTGACCTGCAAGGCCACTATTTCCACCCAGACTGGCCAGCTCAGCTACTCTTTGCACCCTGATGGACTTGCACAGCCACTCTCCACACTCTGTGACCACCCCACCAGCACAGCCAGTCTTCCCACCACACCAGCACAGCCACTCTCCCCACCCCACCCAACCAACGCCATTTCCAGCTCCATTTATCTGGTATCCTCTCCAGGTATCCAGGTCTGCGCCTCCCCATCACAGGCACACAAAAATAAATAAAACCACATTTTATACTGCATTTTGTTATGTTTCTTTCTTTGTCTGGAAAGATAGATGTTGAGCTACCGGTCAGCACAGTTTGCCTGGTATACAATTACAACCCCGCCCCACCGACACAATGCCAGTGCCTCCACCCACCCACACAACAGTGCCCCCACCACACCCACACAATGCCTGTATCCCCAACCCCACCCACACAAATGACCAGTGTCCACAACAGCCACACACACACACACACACACACACACACGACCAGCAGAGTCCCCAACCCCCACACGCACACCGACCAGCAGTTTCCCAACCCCACACACACACAATCAGCAGTGTCCCAACCACACACAAACCAGCAGTGTCCGCAACCCCACCCACACACAAGACCAGTGTTCCAACCCCCCCCAAAAAAAAAATCACGGCTAGTCAGTAGTCGCTATAACAATAGCCAGGTAGTAGTATAATCATTTCTTTAGGGTGCATGTTTTAGTGCAATATTTTTTTTGCTAGTCTTTTAACACTGTACGGGGGAGAACACAAAAAGCTACCTCTTTGGTTGTGTTTGCCAGGCAATGAAGACAGAGACAGCAAGGCCAAAGAATCTGTCTGTTTCACCCCTCCACAGTGGACAATCAGAGAAATCAAAAAAAGTGAAAGATTACTTTTACAGCCAGGTAAAGGATGAGGGGGAAATAATGTTTCAACATTTATTAATGTTCATATGCTAGCTGTGGGCTACAGTCAGTGAGATACATCCCTTGACAGGTAAAGAATGAGGTGGAAATTACGTTTAACATTTACTTATATTTATATGCTAACACCCAGTCAGCAAGCACAGAATGTCCTCCCTAACCAGCAAGGACAGTTCACCAGAAACCCAGACAGCAAACATGGACAGTCGCCCTTCACCCCACCTACAAGGACAGTCCCCCAGACACCGAACAGTCCCTCCTCCCACCAGACACTGGGCCAGCGAGCATAGAATGCCCCCTCCCAACCGACAAGGACAGTCCACCAGACACCCAGGCAGCCAGCAAACATGGATGGTCCCCATATCCACCAAGGACAGTCCCCACCCCCGACACACAGCTAGCAAACACAGAATTTCCCTCACCCCACCAACATGACCAATCCCCCAAGTGCCTGGCTAGCAAACACAGAAAGTTCCCCTCCCAAACAACATTGATAGTTCGTCCTAGACACCTGATCAGCAATCACCGACATTCACCCCCCATAAGCAAACATGGAAAGATCCCCCAGACACCCGACCAGCAAATAGTCCCCCCTCACCACAAAGACACCCGGCAGGCAAACATGGACAGTCCCCTTTTCACCATCATGGACAGTTCCCCAGACAAATGGCCAGCCAGGTCCATCAAACAATGGCTAGTGTCACCACCCCACCATCACAGCCAGTGTCCCTAAATCACCATGGCCTGTGTCTCCACCCCACCAGACCCTCAAATAGAAAAACAGACTGTCCTCCAGCCTCACCAAACACTCACCGCCCTCCCAGTCCCAAACACTAACCACCCCAGCCCCAAACACTGATCGTCCCCCCAGCCCCACCAAATGCAGGCCCTCCCCAGCACCAAACACTGACCATCCTCTCAGTGAGTCAGCCTCAAATCACACAGACTGTCTCCCCCATCCCAACCCCACAAAACAGACCATCTCCCAGCCCCACTAAACACAGACCATCCAGTGAGTTTCCCCAACAAACCTCACCACACCAGTACACGGTAACTGAGTGTTCCCACCCACCAACATGACCAGTGTCCACACTATACCAAACAAATCCCCCACCACCCACCAACATGGACAGCCTCAACAGCCAGCAAATCCCTCCCACCCAAAGAAACACAAGCTGACAGCAAACCTTCCACCCACCCCCAAGACACATGGCCAAGACAACCCCCCAAAGACACATTTCTGGGATGTGAATGGTATTAATTTCCAACAACCAGCTTGCAGCACAGTTACTCACCAAATCAGTAAGGGCACAAACAGGGCAGCATGCAGAAGGGCACAGCAAGGCCAAGAAGGCAGGTTAGGTAGCCGAGTCTCTCCCAACAGTCCCGTTCCTCTCCTGATTAATCCCCTGACGAGACAGCAACTCATTTTTTCTGACACCAGATGAACGTGTCGCATTATGGGTCTGCTATAGCCTGTATGACTGCCGGCTTCCTCACTGTTCTGGGCCTGGCTGTTCACTGACCTGAATAATCCCTCTCGGTGGACCGTGGAACTGGTGGGCAACGAGCATTGTGTGGGACTCGCCGACAACACGGTAAATCTTTTTCTGGCCTGCTGGACACAGGAGCTGGGTGGGCAAGCAAGCCTGGCTGTGCCTCAGACTCACTGTAATTGTACTACTCGCTCCTCCGCCTGGTCTGTCCGGTGGTAGAGCCCTTGTGGCTGCAGGCCTCCTAGGCTCTCAGGGATGGGAGGCTCAGGTGGCAGCGGGAGAGCCCAGAGCACAGTTGGCTGCACTAAGAAACAGAAAGTAGGTAGTCAGAGGACTCGGGTGAGGTATATTTAAACTGGGCTGTTCAGGACAGGAGGAGGGTGGAAACACTAGACTGACTGAGACACTGTGACACCTGACAGACAACCAATGACTGCTGCTCGACATCCTCGAATAGCTATCTCTCCTCAGCCCCTCATGTCTGGATGCTGCTGCTGCTCCTTCATGGAAGGCACACAGACAACTAAATGGCGCCACTAACGGAGTACTGCTCACGCGATGGCGCCAGCTTGCAGCACTCTCTGATTGGCTGTAACATGCAGGCTACTATGGTTGCAGGCTTGCAGCCAATCGGAAAAGGGGATAGTTTTTGTTTAAGAGACACGGCACTAAGCCACCACCACCCCTCCCCCAGAGAAGTGCAGACAGTCCGGGCATAGCCCTGTGCCCATTCAATATTAAAAAAAAAAAAAATGACAACCGGAGAACGGTGGCTGGGCTCCTAAAAAAGTCCTGGTCTAATTTCTCAGGGGAGGCAGCTTGCCCCTCTGCCCCCCCCACAATCTATGCCTATGCCTAGTACTAATACTTTTCTATCCCTCTCCTTCCCATGGGACTCCAAGCTTATCTTAGGTATCTCCTAGTGACAAACAGGTATCCTAGGAGTCAACAGGTCCCAGTCTCTGTCTTAGAGTACTGGACCTAAAAATTATACAGAGGAGTGAACAGTTCACTTAAACCACCTCAAGGTCCCACCCTACCAGAGTGGATCCTTCTCCTCCTCCCCATGTCAACTACAGTCCACCACCCAATCTGGACCCTAGGTGTTCTTTGAGGAAGAGGTAGTGACTGCCTGCGCCAGCCCTTGGTCTGTCTTTTCCATGACAAGTTCCACAGCAAGTGCTGCAATACACCGAGCAGCACTGCCGTCTCCAGAAGGCCACCCTAAAGATGGCTGCTCCACAGGTGTGGCACTCTATCAGACCCCCACCCCTTTTTACCAGTCCTCCCTCTGCTCTCTATACTCCCATGTATTGTTCTCCTTGATGCCTGACTCTGTTGCCCTAGGGGCTACTCGCCTTGTTGCCTACCACAATTTTTAGACTGACTCCCATTCAGAAACATAGAAACATAGACTTTAACAGCAGATAAGGTCTGCTTGGCCCACCCAGTCTGCCCATTTCCCTGCCTATTGGATAGGCTGCAGATCCTAATTAACCAACAGCGTACTTCCTCCTGCCCCACACTAGAATTGCCTTATATGTCTGTCCCATGTTATAAATTCTCCTGTTTTGACCCCCTTGGCCTCCTCAAGAAGGCTGTTCCATGCCTCCACCACCCTCTACATGTAGAAATACTTCCTCATAGTTGCCCCGAGCTCTCCCCACTCTATCTTCAAATTGTGCCCCCGTTCTTGCATATCTCTTTTCCTGAAAGATGCTATCCTCTTGGACTTTGGATTCCCTTGAGGTAATTGAAAGTTTCTATCATGTTCCACCTTCCTCCTTTCCTTGAGGGTATACATATTAAGCTCTTTTAGTCTCTATTCATATGGCGTCTGGTGCAGACCCTGCAGCATTGTAGTTGCCCTCCTCTGGACTGCCTTCATACTGTCTATGTCCTTGTGGAGATGGGGTCTCCTGAACTACACACAGTACTCCAGATGGGGTCTCACCAACTGTCTATATAAACTTCCTGTTTTCTACTGGTGATGCCTCTCCCTATCCATCTCAGTATCCCCAGCCCTCCTTACTGCCTTCTGACATTGCTTGCCTACCTTTAGGTCATCTGATATGACTATCCCAGGTTCCTTTCCATTTTGTTGTTATTAATACCTACGCCCCCTGTGTACTCTTCCCTGGGTTTTGTTTCCCAGGTGCATTATTTTGCACTTCTTTGTATTGAATCTAAGCTGCCATATTTTTGACCATTCCTCTAACCTTGCCAAGTCCCTTCTCATCCTTTCCACCCCTCCTTGTGTATCAAACTTGTTGCAGATCTTTGTGTCTTCTGCAAAGAGGCATATTTTTCCTTCCAGTCCCTCTGCAATGTCACCTATAAAGACATTAAAGAGGACCAGTCCCAGTATGAACCCTGTTGTAGCCCGCTAGTATTACCCTCTGTGTTCAGTTGGCCAACCAATTTTTTACCCAGGCTACCACCCTAGGACCCACTTCCAGGCTGGCTAACTTGTTTATTAATCTTTTGTGTGGGACTGTGACAAATGCCTTGCTAAAGTCTAGGTGGGCCATGTCCGCAGTCCCTCCCTGGTCTACAATTTTTGGTCGCCCACTCAAAGAAATCTATTAGATTCATCTGACATGACCTTCCACTGTGAATCCATGCTGCCTTGGGTCCTGTGCCCCACTGGCCTCTAGGTACTCAACAATTCTTTCTTTCAGAAATGATTCCATCATTTTCACTACCAGTGAGGTCAAACTAACAGGTCTGTAGTTTCCTGCCTCTGCCTTGCTCCCACCCAGCCCATGCCCTCCAGAAACAATCAGCTACAGCTCTGACCCACCACCCCAGTGCATGCTTTCCTTCCACTCAACAAGACAACTGGTAACAATTTAACAGAAAACATACCCTGCCAAAAACAATTTCAATCAGAGAAAAAACAGTAAATTGTAAACCTGTAAGCACAAAACAGTAACAAAACTAGTAGCACAACCTGTAACAATTTAAGAGAAATATACCCTTCCAAAAACAATTTCGATCGGAGAAAAATAAAGGAGCAACCTGTAAAACCTGTATGCACAAAATAGTAACAAAACCTGTAAGCTCAAAACAAAATAGCAACAAGACAGTAACTCTCCTTAGCCAAAAGAACCATAATGTTTCTCCTTGCTCTGTTAATGTTGTTCCTTGCTCTGTTCTTTCAAGCAAACCTAGAAAAAAGCACATCTCAGGTGAAACTAGGTGCCTTTTGCCAGCAAACCTAGTATTCCACCTCAACACACCAACTATCCTAACCTTTAAAGCTGCCTTCTATTGCAATGTACTAAGCCTTTGTCAGCTTCACCCCAAAGTTACACTCCTAATCCCCTGGAAGAGCTGTGAATGAAAAGCAGTTAGCTCCGTCAATGTGAGAAAGAGACTGCAAAACCTGTAAGCCCCTCAAAAAACATGTATGTACAACCTTTAAGCACAATACAAAACAGTAACAAAACAGTAACTCTACTTAGCCTAAAGATAGATCAAACTATAAAATCTGTAAACACAAAACAGTAACAAAATCTGTAAGCATGACCTGTAACAATTTAACAGAAAATATACCCTGCCAAAAACAATTTCAATCAGAGAAGAATAAAGTAGTAAACTGTAAAGCCTGTAAGCACAAAACAGTAACAAAAAATTGTAAGCACAAAACAAAATAGTAACACAGCAGTAACTCTGCTTAGCCAAAAGAAGCCTTAATGTTTCTCCTTGCTCTGTCCTTTCAAGGAAACCTAGAAAAAACAAAGCTCAAGTGAAGCTAGGTGCTTTTTTCCAGCAAGCCTAGTCTTCCACCTCAACACACCGACTAACCTGACCTTTTAAATCTTCCTTCCATGTGAATGTACTAAGCCTTTATCAGTTCCACCCCCCCCCCCAGCTACACTCCTAATCCCCTGGAAGAGAAGTGGATGAAAAGCAATTAGCTCCTTCAATGTGAGAAAGAGACTGCAAAATCTGTAAGCCCCCCCCAAAAAAAATAATGTATGCACAACCTTTAAACACAAAACAAAATAGTAACAAAACAGTAACACTGCTTAGTCTAAAGATAGATAAAACTATAACATCTGTAAGCACAAAACAATAACAGAACCTGTAAGCACAACCTGCAACAATTTAACAGAAAATGTACCCTGCCATAAACAATTGCAATCAGAGAAAAATAAAGCAGTAAACTGTAAAACTTGTAAGCTCAAAACAGTAACAAAATCTGTAAGCACAAAACAAAATAGTAACAAGACAATAACTCTGCTTAGCCAAAAGAAGCCTTAATGTTTCTCCTTGTTCTGCTAATGTTGCTACTTGCTCTGTCCTTTCAAGCAAACCTAGAAAAAACAAAGCTCAGGTGAAACTAGGTGCTTTTTGCCAGCAAGACAGACATCTGCCTACCAGCAGGCCTGAGAAGCTTTCCCAGCAGTCATCCTTACATAGAAGTTGACGTCAGATAAGGACCGCAAGGCCCATCCAGTCTGCCAATTTTATTACACTATGAATGTGCCATAGGCACTGTCTCACTGAACCAGCATCTTCAGGCAAGCACTGAATTGAGAGATGTTGTGTTTTTCTGGGATTGTTTCCTGTTGTCTTGCTCAGCATGTAGAGGGCCTGGGGAGCAGACAATTAAGCCACACATCACTCCTGGGATGGGGTTTGTAAGCTTAAAAGCCCACACTGCCCGCTAGTACAAGCATGAGTGGTGCAAGTGCCACTCCCTAGAAAAATTTCTACATTAAGGTTTGTGACATATATGGTTTTAGAATAATTTAGAGGAGTTTAATTTAGTATTGTATGATTATTGCTCTTAAGTGATCCCTATTTTCATATATGATGTTTAGTATAAAAATGTAAATGTTTTTATTACTTAATATTGGGGATTCTATTATTCATCCTGTATGCCTTTCTACTAATACTGGTCCCAGAAATGTTTTCCCCTTGTAGGAACTTGAGATTATTTTGTATAGCTGATGGTTGGTGTCGCTCTTGTTAAATAGAATTATTATCCATTTCTCCTTTGGGTCTGCATCTCCTGTTTTGAATAATTTGATATGTCATTTAATTGGCCATTTTCTCTCCAATTTTAATACCAAATTATATACCCCTTCTACTAAATGTGAGAGAAATTATGATAACAGGATGAGGCTCAGGAGATTTCTGTTGTTGCTTATCTCAGGCTCTGTCCATCCTCATCCAGGCCCTCTTTTCCAAGATAATAGTAATTTAAACTCAGGTATTTCACCTTCACATAACAATCCCCAAACTGTACCCACATTGAAAATGGCACATTTAAATATTCAGAGTCTAACATCTAAATGGTCTGTATTTATTGCCTGGGCAGAGCAGCATAATTTTGATATTATTACGCTTTCTGAAACTTGGCTCAACAATAAAATCACTGATATTGAAGTTTCACTTCCATATTACAATCTCTTTAGATGAGATAGGCTGGGGGAAAGGGGAGGAGGAACGCTAATGTATGTTTCTTCATGGTTCCAATCCATTGTACTTCCCACCTCAGTAGGAAACACAGCGACCTTGTCTCTGTTGAAGTAACATTGCAGTATGACAAACATCTAATTATAAGTTCCATTTATGTTCCCCTGGGGAGCACTGATCATGGGATAGACCTTGTTACCAAAGTTAAAAAAGAATTGCCCCTAAATAAAGAGTGGATTTTAATGGGTGATTTTAATTGTGGCTACGGAGCAGATTTGAAAAATAACATGAGAGAGATTTTCTTGGATCTAGGTGTACAACAATTAATCAGGGAAGCAACAAAACATAATTATAGAACAGGAACTGCTACCATCCCTGGACTGGATAGTGGTCACTCATCGGCAGAATCTCAAACTCCACGGGTTCTGCTTGATGTTTTGGTGACCACTGCCTTGTTTTGTGACTGGTTGCCAAAATTAAGAAAAACTCACCTAAATATATTGGGCCGGATATTCAAAAGGGTTGCGCCATGCGCAATAGGGTTGCGCCTGCGCAAGTCCAAACTTGCTCCATTCTGCGATATTCAGCAGGAGGCAGTTGCGCCACTGAAGTCAGGCTGAGCAACAGCGCAATGCAAATGAATGCATGCTGAACTGGTGGGGGAGGTACCATGCATAAACTGCACAGCCCGATATTCAGCGAGCTGTGCAGAGTTGTGGCGCAACCCCAACCTGCGCCTGCACAACTTTGAGCCAAAAAAAGGCTTAAGTCGGGGGCCACCCACAGGTGAGCTGCTGCATTGCAGGCGCCAACACAGCAGCTGTCACCTGTGGCTGGCTAACCTTCCTGTGCCCCCCCTGCAGCCCGATCGCGGGCAGCCCGACTGTAAAATCCCCACCACCACCCCAGTGGCCCGATCGCGGGCATAGTGTACTCCCCACCAGCCCGATCGCGGGCAGCAAAGGTGGCCCCGAACGTATCCCTGGTGGTCAGTGGACCGAAATGCCGATCCGGGCAGTGTATAATAAACCCCCTCCTCCGCAGTCATCCCTGGTGGTCCAGTGGACGAAATGCCCGATCGCGGGCAGTAAGTTTAATAAAACCCCCTCAAACACCAGCCCTGCGTGGCTGGCGTCCCCCACCCCACCACCCGCCCCACCACCGCTCCCCGGCGGCGGCGGGCGGCAGCATCCACCCACCTGCTGCCCGCCACCTGCCGACTGACTGCCGGTAGGGCCTCATGCCAGTGGTGCAGAGCAAGAGCCAATGGGCGTGCAGCCATACCGTACATGACAGTCCAGATTTCAGAATGATTCATTCACAAATGTGGACTGTCATACTGATATGGGCTGCATGCCCATTGGCTCTTGCTCGCACCACGGGCGTGCAGCCTACCAGGGAGTCATCGGGCGGGCGGTGGGCGGCAGGCGGTGGGATGCTTGCCGCCCGCTGCGAGGGGCGGGGTGGTGGGCCGTGGGTGGGTGGGGTGGGGGAGCCACCACAGGGCTATGTTGGGAGGGTTTATTAAACTTACTGCCCGCGATCGGGTATTCCGGTCCACTGGACCACCAGGGATGACTGCGGAGGGGTTGTATACACTGCCCGCGATCGGGCATTTCGTCCACTGGACCACCAGGGATGACTGCGGGAGGAGGGGGTTTGTTATACATTGCCCGCGATTGGGCATTTCGGTCCACTGGACCACCAGGGATACATTGGGGCCACATTGCTGCCTGCGATCGGGCTGGTGGAGTACACTATGCCCGTGATCGGGCCACTGGGAGGTGGTGGTGGGATTCCTACACTGTTTTGCCCGTGATCCGGGCTGCAGAAGCGTCGGTCCCCGTCGCTGCTGCCTGGCAGGCGCCAGGTGCAAGTCCTCGGGGATCGGCGCACCTACATGCTAATGGCATGCAAATGGGGCCATAATCAGATGCAAATGGCCCCCCCTGTGCCTTGCATGAATTATGGCCCCATTTGCATGTCACCTTTTGAATATGGGGATTTTGCGGCGCAACGTGGTGCATACATAGGTTGAATGCTCCACTCTGACAACTTGTGGTGGCGCAAGTTCCACTCGCCATGCACAGTGGCTGTGGCGGGGGTGATATTCAAAGGAGTTGCTCAATAAGACGCAACTCCTTTGAATATCGCCTGCCACACCCCAGCGCAACTATTTTGCGCAGCGCAAGGGCTTGCGCCTAAGAATAGCGCAGTTTGAATATCCAGCCCATTGAGTATAGGAACATAAAACAACTCACATCAGAGATTATAGATGCTGTTTTTATGGGGGTTGATTGGGCCCAGACCCTAATTCAATGTTAGAAACAGTCTCATCGATCTATTTTTTCCGTAGTAGCTAGAATTGCACCTCAAAAAAGGATGAGAATGTGAGCCAATGAACATAAATGTTTAACACAAGAATTATTTCAATTTATGCAGTCTAGGGATAAAAGCTGGAAGCAGTATAGCACAAATAAGGATGTTATTTATTTACACAATTAAAAAACTTAGAAACAGGTGTAAAGCTGAAATAAGAAATGTTAAGATCCAATTTTTTGTCTGAACAAAAAATTCCTTTGGAATTGCTAAAAAGACATGGAGAACTCTGAATAACCTACTAAGTCGAGGTAAAACAGAAACAATCTTCTCTCTACATAATGGTTCATCCCTTATCAGTGATCCAGGCTTAGTTACTGAAATGTTTAACAACTACTTTGGAGACTTCGATGGGTTTAGGTCACATTTTACTCCTTCTAATATCAACAATAAAATTCATGATAATTTTGATCCATCTCCCAAATTTTATTTTAAAAAGGTCTCTCCAGAACTAGTTAAGACATAAATACTCAGAAGAGATCCCCACCCTTATGTGTCATATGATGGTATTAATTTTAGGATTAAGTTAGGTGTCAACTCCTTTACACTTCCACTGTCTATTATATTTAATTCCTCCTTATGCCATGGAGTGTCTCCTGATCAGTGGAAGTTTGCTACTGTTGGACCCATTTTCAAGAGTGGTAACCCTACTCTAGTTTCTAACTACCGTCCTACAGCATATCGCTTCTTTCTCCACTTTCTAAGATCTTAGAAAAAATAATTCTGGATCAAACTATTGATTATTTGGAAAAGTACAGTTTATTAACAGAACATCAGCATGGATTTATATCTCACCATAATACTGAAACAGCCTTGATAGAAACATAGAAGTTGACGGCAGATAAGGACCGCAAGGCCCATCCAGTCTGCCCATTTCTTTTTCTACCTTATGAATGTGCCATTGGCCTTTGCTCTGTCAATGGCCTATCTTTTCATACTCATCTGTATTGCTCCCTTATGCCTATCCCATGCCTGTTTGAAGCCCTGCACTGTATTCATATCCACCACTTCCTGAGGTAGGCTGTTCCATGCATCCACCACCCTTTCTGTGAAAAATAACTTCCTCACATTACCCCTTAATCGGCCTCCCTCTAATCTCATGCTGTGTCCCTTTTCCTGCAATTTTTCTTATATTGAAACATGTTAGACTCTTTCACCTTGTTAATGCCCTTAAGGTGTTTGAATGTTTCAATCATATCACCTCTCTTCCTCCTTTGTTCAAGGGTATACATATTGAGTTCAGTTAATCTGTCCTCATATGTTTTCTGATGCAGTCCCTGCACCATTTCGGTTGCCCTTCTCTGGACTGCCTCAGTTTGGTTAATGTCATCCTTGTGGTGTGGCCTCCAGTACTGCACACAGTACTCCACATGGAGTTGATAGGTTCACTGGCTGCATACCGGTGCCCTTAATAGAGGGCACTCTGTTGCAGCCATTTTTGTGAACCTCACCAAGGCCTTTGATTTAGTTGAACATAATTTAATCACTGAGATGCTTTAAAATTTGCATTTTTCATCTGATGTCATTCTTTGGTACACAGTTTATCTTAGTAATAGGACTCTTATTGCTTCTATTGGGTGTAAATCCTCACAGTCTAAACAGATTAATTGTGGTGTGCCCCAGGGATCGATTCTGGGGCCCTTCTTTTTCTTTGTACATGAATTCAGCTCCTAACATCCGCATGCAAACAACTATGATTATGTATGCAGAAGATGCTGTATTATATGAAATAAACTCAAGTCCCAATGATGCTTTAAAGAAGGTACAGGTTGATTTTGATTTTTTTCAACACTGATGGCTCACAAACTGTATGGTTTTGAATCCCAAAAATAAAGTTATGCTTTTGCAAATAAAACAAAAAATGTGAGGATTTACAACCCATCTCTGTTTTAGAAGGAATAATATTGAATCTGTTGAACATTTTAAGTATTTGGGATTGACACTAGACTCTAATCTGTCTTTCGATCATCACACTAATAATGTTAAAAAACATTCACCAAAGGTTAGGAGGCCTTTTTGAGTCAAATCTTTTCTAACCTTGGAAGCCAGAAATCTATTAGCACACAGTTTCTTGTTTAGTATTTTAGATTATGGTCGATTATTCATTCAACTGCCACCACTAAGCAATTAGATCGATTACGGATTACCTACAATTCTGTATTAAGGTTTATGTTAAATGTCCCCACTCACTCATCATTGCTTACTGTATAAGCACTTTAATAGTTTATCTTTGGATAATAGAATTTAATTTAAAATGGGTATTTTTTAGTTTAAAGGAATTATAGACTGCCTTCCTAATTCTGTGTCAACCTTATTTGCTAGATTTGCAAGTGTGTGCGTGGCACCAGATCACAGAGTAGATTTACCTTTCAGCTTCCCCTATTTAAAAAGACACCAAGTCAGAGACCAATTCTCTACAGAGTCCCCTTCTTTTTTAACACTTTGCCATCTGAACTTTTGAACTCTAGAACAGTACTGAATTTTAAGATGAGACTTTCGCTACTTTTAAGAGATCAACTGGAATGTATTTGTAACTTGTAGAAATTTGTGTAACTCCGTGTTGGCTGTTTTTATATTGTATGTAATTATTTGTATAATTGTTTCTATATATTGTTTGTTACTACTTTTCACTTGAGAAGAAAAGATTACTTATCATAATAATGTTGTTTCATCCCAGTGATACTCAGGTATTCAGAACTTCTGCAGTGACTCTTTAAGACAGAACTGCCTGGAGAGAATGGAACACATGCAAATGATGGAACCTTTTGCACGTGACAAATTTTCAAATGCTGCCTTGAACAAATTGCCTTAGTTTTAAACCTCTCAGATGTCCTGGACGCTTGGAAGCCAGGTCCCTGAGGACTAAGTATATTAATTAATGAAATAATAATGATAATTAAACCCATAAGCCCTCAAGTAAATCCTCCAACTGAATGGTAAAACCTTAAAAGTACCCTAAAATGTCAGAATCACCTGAAAAGGGGGGAAATCACCTATAAACCTAGTTAGGAAAAACAGTGCCAGGAAGGGCAAGTATACCCCTGAGCGCAGTATTCAGAAGTGCAGAGGCTACTGGTTCTAGAAGGAGGAGGGTGGGAAGTTTTGAATACATGAGTATCACAGGGAAGAAACAACATTACTATGATAAGTAATTTTATTCTTCTAACTCAAGTAATACTCAGGTATTCACAACTTCTGTAGACTATGAAGCCGTACCTTTGGAGGTAGGCATAGAACCTTATTTTGGAAACAGACTCTGCAGGACTGTTGCACCAAACCTAGCATCACCCCTGGACTGGATGTCCAGATTGTAATGCTTTCTACAGGTGTTTACTGTTTTCCAGGTAGCTGCTTTACAGATGTTCACTAATGGAACATCTCCCCAGCTGCTAAGGTAGCAGCTGTGCCTCTTGTAGAATGGGCCTCAAACCTGTTGGGGGTTCCTTTCCAGCCTTAGTGTAACAAAACTGGATACACTGTACTATCCATCAAGAAATGGACCTCTTCGATGTTGGATTACCCTTTCCCACATCCCCATAAGTCAGAACAGCTGTTTTCTGTCCTGCCTATGGTCTTTAGTGGCTGTCATATAGTAGCTAAGAGCTCTCTTGACATCCAGACTGTGGAGTCTCCTTTCATCAGAGGTAGAGTGCTCAGTGAAAAAAACAGGTAGGGTAATGGTTCGGTTCAAGTGTAAATCAGAGACCACTTTAGGGAGAAATTTCCTGTTCATTCTCAGGACCACCTTATCCCTGTGGAATGAGATGTAGTCCTGTTCAATGCAGAGAGCCTGGAGCTCACTGATTCTTATTGCAGAAGTCATTGCCACTAGGACAATTGTTTTCCAGGTGACATATTTAAAGTGGGCAGAAGAAATGGGCTCAAAGGGAGGCCCCATGAGCTTAGCTATGCACACATTTACGTCCCATGCTGGCACCGGTTCCCTATCAGGAGGGTTGCAAATGGGCCAAGCCCTTAAAGAACCTCTTGAAGATAGGATCTGAAGCCATTGACACATTCTGTCCAGCTGATATGTAAGCAGATGCTGCAGCCAGGTGGACCTTGAGGGTACTGGACTGCAAGCCCAGTGAATGTAAATAAGTAAGGTAGTCAAGAACAGCTGGAACACCAGCCTGTACTGGTACCAGTTCCTAGTTGAACACCAAATAGAAAACCTTTTCCAGTTCAAGGCATAGGTTTTCTTAGAGGAGGGCTTCTGTAACCCCTTAAAATATCCAAAACACTTTCAAAAAGATGCAAACCTGCATATTCTAGGTTTTCAAGAGCCACACCTTGAACCTGAGAGACCTGAGGTTTTGGTACAGGAGCCTTCCTGGCTGGAGGTTAACAGATTGTGCCTCCGAGGAAGGTGTACTGGCTCAGCCTCAGTCATGAAGAGCAGCAAAGAGTACAATGGCTGCCTGGCCCTGTCTGGTGCTATCAAGATTATTGATGCTGACTGGGACCTGAGCTTGAACAATACCCTGTACACCAGAGGAAAGGGAAGAAAAGCATACAGATGCTTCCCTGACCAATTCAGAGCTAGAGCATCCAGGGGGACTGTTCCACGATCTGCAACAGTATTATGGCAGATGGTGGTTCTGGTGGGATGCAAACAGATCTACCTCTGGGGTGCACCACCTCATGAAAATCACTTCCACCACTTGCCCGTTCAGGGTCCATTCATGATGGGCCTGACTGATTCGACTCAGGGCATCTGCAAGGGTATTGTCTTTCCCTGGCAGATGGATTGCCTGTAGGGAAACTCCCAAGGAGTATGCCAGGCTCCAGATTTTCATGGCCTCTGTGCAGAGAGGACCCAACTTTGTACCTCCCTGCTTGTTTATGTAGTATATTGTGGTGGTATTGTCCATTCTGACGTGTACAACCTTTCCCTGTACTAGTGTTGTGAAGTCCTTTAGTGCCAGAAACACTGCTCTGAGTTCCAGCAGGTTTATGTGCTGGAGTGACTCTGCACTTGACCAAGTACCTGGGTTGTGTGGTCCCCCAAATGGGCACCCCACCCCCAGTAGAGATGCATCCGTTGTGAGAACAACTGATGGGGTCTCTTGTTGAAAGGGAACCCCTTCTCTTAGACTGGATTGCTCTTTCCACCACTGAAGTGCTTGTAACAAGGTTTTTGTTACTGGGATCACCTTTGAGAGAGAACTTCTTCTTTGGCACCGGTGTGCCCTTTGGTGGAACTGGATGTTTCTCATTTGGAACCTGGAACCTAGGACTGTGCCTGTGGCCGCAGCCATGTGCCCCAGGAGCTGTAGGAACTGCCTCACAGTTTTTGACTTGTGCAGGCTGAATGAGACTGCAATCAGCTGGATACTTCTTACCCTGTACAAAGGCAGGTAGGCCCTGCATTGCAGGGTGTTGATCTCTGCCCCTATGAACTGCAGCACCAGTGCAAGTAAAATGACAGATTTTTTGTGGTTTATCAGGAACCCCAGGGACTCCAGGAGCCTCTGGGTGATCTGCAGGTACCGTCTGACTTGCTGTGGTGATTTTCCTACCAGCAGCCAGTTATCCAAATATGGGAACACTGTGACACCCTGACTTAAGGTGTGCCTACACCACTGCAAAAGCACTTTATGAACACTCTTGGAAGCGGAAGTAGACCGACTGGCACGGTTGCGAATTGATAGTGACCCGATGGGAGTCTGAACCTGAGATATTTTCTGTGAGACTCCCTTATGGGGATGTGGAAATAGGCATCCTTTAGGTCCAGTGATACCAACCAGTCTCTTTTGGAGTGTTGGCATAATCAGTGCTGAAGTTACCATCTTGAACTTTGGCTTTGTCAGATACTTGTTTAGTATCCTGAGGTCTAAGACAAGCCGCCACTTCCCATTTTTCTTTGTGGTGCAGAAATACCTTGAGTAAAACCCCTTTCCTTTCTGCTGAGCTGGGACAGACTCCACTGCCTTTGACAGTAGCAGGTTTTGAACCTCTTCCTCCAACAGCTTCTTTTCAGCGAGGGAGGACAGTCTGAATATTCTGGTTCTCAGAACAGGAAGGGATTTGAAAATTAGAGACAGTTCCTGACTCACTACCTCCAGGACCCACTTGTCTGTGGTGATTCCTGCAGCCCTGGAGGTAATGAGCCAGTCTGCCTCCGACAGGTAGAGAGGAGGTGGCCTGTGAAAACATGGTGTTTGTTTACCTGGGGCTGAGACTGGGGTTGAGATACTCACCTGGAGCCCCTTCTGCCCCTATCTTTGAAGTACCCTTCCTGAGGATACTGCTGGTATGAGGTGCAGCCATTGCCTGGAAAAAGGGCCTGTTATGAAAGGACCTGCCCCTGACTACCTCCCATAGGACCTGGTGGATGGAGAGGCCTTCTTTAGCTGAATTGCTCTTGAAGGTGGCTTTGTATTCATCCACCTTCTTCATGTAAGCCACTGTTTTGTTTCCAAAAGGGAATTACCTCCAGAGGAAAATCCATGGCCTTTGTTTGTGTGTCCTGGTAAGATTTGTGGCTCTTAGCCAGGCAAATCTCCTTGGGTAACAGTATTGGCCATCCATCTAGCTGCTGTCTCATTAGTATCAGCAGCCATTTGAAATTGATATGTGGCTGCCTCCAAGCCAAACCTAGCAGTTTCTGCAAGATCAGCCGACAAGGGTGATGTGATCTTATCTGCCATAGCCATGACAGATTGCCACAGTGACTTCTTATACTGTGATGTATAGGCCTGAAAATTATCCTACCTGATGGCCAAGGAAGCTGACAAATATCCCTTCTGGGCCATACTATCATTTTTCTGGACTCCTTTTCTGGTGGGTGAGAAGCCAGGCACTTTAGCCTTGTCACAGGCTGTCACCTGTACCACCCCTGATGGTCAGGGTGGGAAAACAGAAATTCTGTACCTCTCTGTCCAGCTGGTATTTCTTGTCCAGTCTCTTATCAAGAGGAGGGATGGAGTTACGAGTTTGTAAAATCTTCAAAACATCCTTTCTGAAGAATTTATTTGCTGGTAGGAAGAGCTTTTTAGTGGGGGTTTACCTCATCATCTTGAGGTATTCCACCTCCTCCTCATTGTCTATTTCCTCACTTGTGGTGATGTCCAGGACATCAGCCATCCTTCTCACAAAAGTGAAATGTGAGGAATAATCTTCAGTGGTTCTGGGAGGAGAACCAAAGTCCTGCTCATTGGAAACCTCAGGTTCAATGGGTTCCCCCTCGTCCTCCTCCTCACACTCACCATAATCCTCCTCTTCAAGAAATGAGAATTTGGCTGAGGTTCCAGCCTGTCCAGCTGGGGTCTGCCCAGATGGTTGCTGGCCAGGAGAAAAAAGTCCCTGCAAGGCTTGTACCACTTTGAAAGCTTGTGCTATCTCCTGAGGAGAAGGGAGAGCCAGAGCATGTACAGAAGTCCTCTTTTTATGTCCAGTAAGGGGTTCTGTGTGCTTTAATTTTTTAGTCTTTTTTGAGGGAACCAGAGAGTCAGCTGGTTCAGCAGGCTTTTTAGTCATTTTATTACCCATCTCAGGGGTTGAATGTAACACTGCAGTGGTTTCACCCACAGCAGAAGAGGATGTTAGCTGGTCAGAGCCTGAGGGGACCTTTGGGTGGAGGACATTTTTTCTTTAGCCATTCCAGGCATTTTTCCACAGTTTTTTCTGGGAAAGTTTTACAAATTTCACAGTCTTCATTTAGATGATCATAGCCAAGGCTGACAACACACAAACTGTGCTTATCTGCTTGGCAAACACTTCCCTAATCAGAGCAGTTTTTAAATCTAGGTTCACCAGTTTTATTTTTAGGTTTTTGACATTTTATCAGGAACCGACAAAAATTGAAACCGCTAAATAATTTTAAGTTTTAAGTAAACCAATAGGAACTGGGAACCAGAGAAAAATTAACTGAGGTTATCGGTTCAGTAACCCGATAAGCGGTTACTAAAATAAAAGTTTTTAAATAAAAATAAACTAAACTAACAGATTTTTTAGTTAGAAAACTCCGATGTAAGCTAAAATAACTCAGTTCCCACCAGTTATACTGAACCAGGAGAACCAATAAAAATACCAAAATTAACACAAAAAGTACGGGTTAGCTAGACAACAATAAGTAAAAGACAGCAAATGAAAAAAAAAGATACTTATATGATTTTATACGTTTTTTCACGTCACAGGTAGAAGTTGAGGAGAGGAACTCCAAGCATCTAGACTTGACAGGCAGAGAGTGAAATCTGTGAGGTTTAGAACTAAGGCAATTAGTTCAAGGCAGCATTTGAAAAGTTGTCACATGCAAAAGGTTCCATCATTTGCATGTGTTCCATTCTCTCTGGGCAGTTCTGTCTTAAAGGATCACTGCAGAAGTTATGAATACCTGAGTATTACTGAGGTTAGGAAAGTGCATTTTGCTCATCGGTCTTACATGTATAAAAAATAAATGAATGAATTAATGAATGAATGAAACCTAGTCTTCAGGGTACCCCAGATAGAATTTTTCCAGGAGTGCTGTAAAATTAGTGATTATCTACACAACCCTAATTGACTCCTGGGACCCTCCATCTACAAGTCCTATAATACATTATTCACCTGTGAATGATCAATCTACTGTGCTTAATGCTGCAAAATCACAGTCCCTCACGATGCCACTATGAAAATATGTTGATGTAACCCTCAGGAATCCTTTGGGTTCCTATATTTTTTGAGGTTGCCTGTTGGAACCTCATAGGTTGAGGTTTGAGAACTCAAGCTTCCATGTGTCTTCGTATATGTGCAGGGGGAGGGGCCTGATTAACTGTATGTCTGTTTGTCTGTCAGGAATGCGGCAATCAGACTTTGAGAAGACGATTGTAGTAGGAGTTCAGAGGAAAGCCACCTGTTGCAGAGTTGTGAGGAAGGTCCCCTCGCTTTGATTCCTCTCGGGCTTCCTGTGATCCATTATGCACTTTAATGAAGTGGCAGAGGATATTACTTGCCCAGCGATTGAGTGTCTGCTCTGCAGGGTTAAATCATCAGCTGTGGTTGCGATCAGTTTGGTCTGTTGCTTTCTGGGGTCTGGGGTCTGTACTTCCGCCTGAACTGTAGTTAATATATCTGGGTTCTGTATTTGCTGTTTACATTTGTTATCATCTAACACCAAGTTGCCAAGTAACAACTTTTCTACAGTGGACTTGGAGAACCTTTACTGCCTTTATTGATTATGAACTATGTTGTACTAGAACAGGAGCCAAGTTCACTATGGAAAATTGCACTGGCCTCATCAAAAGTGTAATGTATGTGATACATTATTTCCACCTTGACCGCCTGACTGCGGGCTTGATAGCTTGTGGTGAAGGGGTATGGTCCATCCCTGTAGGATCCGAGCTGCTGCTATGGATGGTGTCATAAGGCTTGTCTCATTGCCCTACAGGGTCTGATGCTCACTCTCTGGTTGGAGTGCCCTCTACAGGTTCTATTGTCTTGTCATGGAGATAAAGGATACCTTTGTATACTCTTAGGCATGGTGAAGTCACTCAAGTCTATTTCTAATTGCCCATATATTCAACTACCTCAGTTACTAACTGTGACTGCCAGACACTACTCTGTAGCAGTGCAGTGCCCAACTGCCCTAGGTGCACACTTCACTAACAATGTCTTGCAGGACTGTATGTATTGTTCTGTGACCAGGTTGGCATGCGTGTCAGTCACTTCCCCTGCATTATGGTCTCAAATAAGGTTGAGGGGCCTGGGTTGATAACTCCTGATGGGGGAGGGGTTCATATCCAAAATTTAAATTTAAGTTATGCAGTGCATCCACCCAGAGAAAGGTTAATTGTCAAATACAGTACCACCCACTGGGGTGCAATACCTCCCCACAAGAGAACATCCCCACCCATGATCCCACATAACACAAGAACCATTCCCTAAAAATGCTATACTTATCACTCTAATAATAATATGCTCTCAGGCAGTAGTTATAAATAAGCAACGAGGGCTCTATTGGGGAACAGGGGGAAGAGAAAAAGTTAGGCAAAATAATAAGGCTGCAGGGTGGCTGGTCTTCAGTTGCCCTCACAGGCCCAGCCTAAAATAATAATGCAGAAGTGGATACTTCCTGGCTGTATTTCTGGTACCCATCTAGACACAACCAAAATGTGTAATTTTATTTGCAGGCTCTTACTGGGTTTTAAGTGTCCCACCCCCACACCACATTCACAGTACCTCTGCCTAGCTGAACTGTTGGGCACTACCCATGCCCCAATAGTACAAGGGTTTTGAAATCCCTAGCTCTTAGGGAGCTTCCATGTGCTTCACTGGGTACCCAGCCATCAGAATGTAGTAGGCCTGATGACGTTGCATGCTACTGGCTGGCACTGGTGCACTTAAAGAATGAAACAGTACTTGCAACAAACCTAAATCAAAACCCCAGCTGAGTATATGTATTCCTGACCGGATGGCCTAGTCCATTAAATGAATTCCCAAGATACAACAAACAATGGCAATGGTGGTGCTGCAGGGACAAATCCAAAATTATTCATGGTTGACCCAGACCACATCTTCTCGCGGCAGGGTGTAATGGCACAGCAGGAAAGAAAAATTACTGCAGTAATCTTGTTTCTTCCAAGATATTCTTCAATATGATTAACTGTAGCAGTCAGCCTCCAGCATTGAACTGTTCCAGAGAAATTTTGGAATGGTATGCAAATAATAGAACATCTATTGGCTTGTGCCACCATTCAAACTGCTGCCCTTACCAACTGCTGCATTCTATAATGCTCAGATTACCTTGAAGCCTGCTTGGAGAAACTCCTAAACTAAGCTATCCTAATGAAATAAAATAACAATCAACAATAAATCTGTTTTACTTATCCCCTGGCAATGCCAGATAGGATTAACTAGAAGAAACAAAGGGCCAGCCTGTTTAAAAAACACAAAGAAATCAGAAATGACCATAACAGTATGCAAAACCAGCTATGATGCAGAGACCAACTGGTTCTGGAAAGGGAGGTAGGAAGGGCGAGTTAATCATATTGAAGAATACCTTGGAAGAAACAAGACTACTGCAGTAATTTTTTCTTCTAACCCCAGGAATTCTTCAATATCATTAAGTGTAGCAGATTACGAAGCAGTACCTTTGGAGACGGGCACAGAACCTTACTTAGGAAACAGGCTCTACAGCACTGCTGTGCCAAACCTGGCATCACTCTTGGACTGGATGTCCAAACTGTAGTGCTTTGTAAAGGTATGTACTGTTCTTCATGTAGCTGCTTTACAGATTTCCAACAGGGGAATATCCCTGGCAACTGCTATCATAGCAGCTGTACCCCAAGTGGAATGTGCCCTTAGGCCTACTGGGGCTCTCTGCCAGCTTTGCTGTAACAGAACTGAATGCAAGCTACTATCCACCAAGAAATGGTTCTTTTAGTAGCTGGTTCCCTTTTCCCACATCCCCATAAGTCAGGAACAGCTGCTGCCTGTCCTGCCTATGGGCCTTAGTTGGTCCAGGTAGTATCTAAGAGACCTCTTAACATCCAGACTGTGCAGCCTCTGCTCCCCTGAAGTACAATGATCAGTGAACAAGACTAGCAGAGTAATGGTCTGGTTCAAATGAAAATAAGAGACCACTTTAGGAAGGAATTTACTATTTATCATGAGTACTACCTTGTCCCTGTGGAAGGAGATGTAGTCTTGATCTATGAACAAAGCTTGCAGCTCACTTACCTGTCTAGCTGAGGTGATGGCCACTAGGAATATGGTCTTCCAAGTGACAAATCTGAGATATGCTGAAGCCATGGGTTTGAAAGGGGGTCCCATGAGTTTGGCAATGTAGACATTACGGTCCCAAGTAGGCACAGGTTCCCTGTGAGGTGGGTGCAGATGGCCCAGTCCTTTGAAGAATTTCTTGAAAATAGGACTTGCAGCTAACGAAACTCCCTTGCCAGATGACAGGTAGGCTAAAACTGAGGCCAAGCAGACCTTAAGGGTTGCAGGCTGTAAACCCAGAGAGTGAAGGTGGGTGAGGTAGTCCAGTAGGACTGATAAACCCAACTGTGAAGGAACAAGTTTATTACTGCCATACCAGCAAGAAAATCTTTTCCATTTTGCAGCATAGGTCTTCCTTGTAGAGGGCTTCCTGGAGCCCCTAAGTACCCTGAGAACACTTTCAGAGAGTTGCAAGTTAGCATGCTCTAGGTCTTCAAGACCCAGGCCCTGAGCCTGAGTGATCTGAGGTTCAGATACAGGATCCTCCTGTGAGGAGGTCAGGAAGTTGTGCCTCTGAGGGAGGTTTATTGGTTGTGCTACTGATAGAGAGAGACGTAAGGAGTACCATGGCTGCCTGGCACAATCTGGGGCTATCAGAACCATGTTTGCTGGCTGAGACCAGAGTTTTATCAGGACTCTGAGTAGAAGTGGGAATGGAGGGACTGTATAAAGGTGCATCCCTGTCCAGTCCAACACTAGTGCATCAAGGGGCACTGTGCCCTTCGCCTGGGGTCTGCAGCAAAATTTGGGCAACCAATGATTTTCATCTGAGAAAAAGAGGTCTCTCTGTGGAGTTCCCCATCTCTGGAACACCACTTCCAACACTTGTCTGTTATGGGACCACTTGTGGTGGTTTTGATTTATTCCACTGAGGGTATCTGCCAGAGTACTGTTTTTCCCTGGAAGATGGATGGCCACCAGGGACACCTGCAAGAAGTAGGCCAAACTCCATATCTTCATTGCTTCTGTGCACAAGAGGTTGGGCCTTGTCCCTCCCTGCTTGTTGATGTTGCACAGTGGTGGTATTGTCTGTTCTGACTTGCTCCACCTTGTCCCTTACCAGGGTAGTGAAGGACTGGAGTACTAACAGCACTGCTCTAATCTCCAACAGGTTTATGTGTAGCAGTGATTCTGTTGGGGACCATGTACCATGCACGGTATGCTGTTCCAAGTGTGCCCCCATCCCAACAGGGAGGCACCTTTAGTGAGTATTAGGGTAGAGGACTCTGGTCTGAATGGAACCCCCAGCCTAAGTTTGCTGCTGTCTTTCCACCACTGCAAAGCCTGCAACAATGTGCTTGACACTGGAACTAGTTTTTCCAAAGAGTCCCTTCTTTGGCATTTATGTGCTCTGAGATGGAACTGTATGTTTCTCATCTGGAATCTGCATTCCTGAACTGTTCCTGTTGCTGCCACCATGTGCCCAAGCAGTTTTAAGAAATGTCTTGCTGGCTGTGGCCTACTTAGTGTGAAATAAATTGCATTCTAAAGAATATTGTGTATGCTTTCCTAAGGAAGGAAAGCCCTTCCCTGTTGAGTATCCAGCTCTGCCCCTATGAAGTTCAGCACCTGAGTGGGCTGAAGGACAGATTTTTGAACATTTATTTAGAACCCCAAAGACTCCAGGGTTTCCTGGCTGAGCTTGAGGGCATCTTTTACTTCCTGTGGAGACTGATCTACTACTTGCCAGTCATCCAGGTAAGAGAGCACTGTTATGCCCTGCCTTCTCAAGTGTGCCACTACCACTGCCAGGCACTCTGTGAAAGCCCTGGGAGTGGAGGTCAGGCAAAGACAGAGCTGTGAACTGGTAATGCCCTGAGGAAGTCTGAACCTGAGGTGTTTTCTGTGAGATTCCCTGATAGGAATGTGGAAGTAAGCATCCTTGAGATCCAAGAATGCCAGCCAGTCTCCTGCCTGAAAAGTAGGGAGAATCATTGCCAGAGTTACCATCTGGAACTTTGGCTTTGCCAAGTGCTTGCTCAGAGCTCTTAGATCTAAAATGGATCGCAGTCTCCATTCTTTTTTAATGTGAGGAAGTACCTTGAGTAGAATCCTTTTCCCCTCTGCAAAGCTGGAACAGGCTCCAATGCCCTTGCTGCCAGCAAGTTTGACACCTCTTTTTCCAAGAGTGTCCTTTCTGTGATAAATGCTGGTCTGAAGGACTTTGACCTAGCTTGGGGAAGGGTTTGAAGCTGAGGGCTAGGCCCTGGCTCACTACCTCCAAAATATACTTGTCTGTGGTGATTGTTTTCCAAACTGGGAAGTAGTGAACCAGCCTTCCCCCTACAGGTAGTGGGGAGGGGACCATGACCTGTGGATCAGGGAGTCTGCTTTGTCTTGGCTACAGCCTGAGTGGCCTGGTTACCACATCTGGAGCCCCTTCTGCCCCTGCCCCTGTAATATCCCCTCTGTTGTTGATATACAGGAGTGGCTTGGGCCTGGAAGAAAGGTCTACCGTAGCCTACTTCCTCTGCCTCCCTTCCCTGTGTCCTGTAAGAGGTTGAAGCCTTTTCTTTGGCAGAATTACTCTTATAAGTGGTCTTGTACTCATCCACTTTCTTCATATAAGATTCAGTCTTATCCCCAAACAGAGAATTTTTTTCACAGGGAAGTCAATTACCTTATTCTGGGTACCTTGGGTCAGGTTTGTGGTTCTGAGCCAAGCAGACCTCCTTAGTGCTACTGTTAGGACCATCCATCTGGCTGTAATGTCATTAGAGTCCACTGCCACATGGAACTGGTATTTGGTGGCCTCTAACCCCAACCTGGCTGTCTCAATCATTTCAGCAGCCATAGCAGGTGGTGCTTCTCAGCCATGGCCATCATAGAATTCCAAAGGGATTTCTGATACCTGGCCACATATGCCAAGTAATTTGCTTGCCTCGTGGCCAAAGAAGCAGCCAAATAGCCCTTCTTTGCCATGCTGTCCAGCTTTCTTAAGTCCTTTTCAGGTGGATGGGAAGACAGTGGCACCTTTTCCCTGTCACCGGCAGATGCCTGCACCACCCCCTCATGGTCAGGGTGTGTAAACAAGAATTTTGCCCCAACCTATTCAGCTGATATTTCTTGTCAGCCTTTTTGTCAACTGGTGTAATTGAGTTGGGTGTCTGTAGCGCTTTCATGGCATATTTCTTTAGGGATTTCCGGATGGGCAGGAGAAGTATTTTTGTTGGCGCCAGACCAATCATGTCCAGAAAATCCACCTCTTCTTCCTCCTCCACTGTCTCGGTAGTGGGTATGTCCAGAGCCTCCACCATCTGCTTTACAAAAGTGTGAGGAACAATCCTCTGGTAGTCTGGGTGGAGACTCATACTCCTGATCTGGAGAAACCTCTGGTTTAATGGATTCCTCCTCATCCTCATCATACTCCTCATATGGGAGGTCTTGGGACATTGGAACCGGTCCCTGAATTGGTGTTCAAACCGGTGCTAGAACTGAACATGGCTCCAATGGAACCAGGGTTACCAGTTGTGGAACTGGGACCAAGCCCCGTAAAGCCTGCAATATCTGCAAAGCTTGAGCTATGGCTTCAGCTGAAAGCATACTTGGTTTCTGCACTGAGGTCGCTTTTGGCTTTTCACCTGGAGATTCAGTGCACTTCTTTTTAGTCTTTTTCTTGGCTGGAGATGATTCAGGAACTGGTTCAGCAGTTCTTTTTGTTTTTGAACCTTCACCTTTGTCAGAGGCTTTAGTCTCCAAATTTTTATCTTTTGGAAGAGAAGACAGTTGATCCGGAACTGATCCGCACAGTTCCTGAGTAGAAGCCATTCGCTTTTTAAGGCAGGGTCTGCACCAGAACACATATGAAGAAAGACTAAAGGAGCTTAAGATGTATAACCTCGAGGAAAGGAGGGAGAGGGGACATGATCGAAACTTTCAAATACTTCAAAGGAATCAAAAATCCAAGAGGGTAGCATCTTTCAGAAAATAGATGCGCAAGAACAAGGGTGCACATCTTGAAGTTAGAGGGGGGACGGCTCAGAGGTAATGTGAGGAAGTATTTCTTCACAGAGAGGGTTGTAGATGCATGGAACAGCCTTTCTGAGGAGGTCGTAGAGTCAAAAATAGTGGGGGAATTCAAGAATGCATGGGACAGACATAAGGCAATTCTAGTGGGAGGTAGGAGGAAGTAGGCTGTTAGTTAATTAGGATCTGCAGCTTATCCGTTAGATAGGGAAATGGGCAGAATAGGTGGGCCAAGTGGTCCTTATCTGCCATCAGATTCTATGTTTCTATTCTTGGCGCTTTTCCACGTTTTTTGCCGGGAAAGTCTTCTATATATCACAGTCGGCCCAAAAGTGTGAGGGGCCTAAGCAGACCAAACACAGGCCATGTTTATCTGCTTTTGGCAAAGATTTCCCACACTTAATGCAGTTTTTAAAACCTGTAGGCCCATTCCTTTTAGGCTTATCAGACATAACCAAAGATAACCCCAAAACAAACATAGAATTAGATTTGTACCAATGAATTTAAATTAATACAAAGTGAGGGAAGAAAACTACCTTAATGATGCAGTCAGTTTTTTAAACCAGAGAAAAAAATGCAAAACCTTCAGAATTTACGGAACACTAAGATAGGTAGAGTCCCTGTACAAATTAATACATTTAGAAAAAAACAAACTAAAAATAGTGTTACACTAAATTAGAAAGTAAAGACAGCAGTTCTAACGGTAAACAAAAAGCTCTGATGAGCAATGTCTGAGGCATCCTAACAGGCAGATGGACAAAGAAATCTGAGTATTATAGAATGTAGCAGTTGGTAAGGGCAGCAGTTTGAATGGTGGTACAAGCCAATATATGTTTCATCATTTGCATACCATTCTAAAATTTCTCCGGGGCAGTTCAATGCTGGAGGTTAACTGCTAGAGTTAATCATACTGAAGAATTCTTGGGGTTAGAATCCCTCTTTTGGCTGGTTCAGCTTCTCTCTCAAAGTTCAGGTCTCTGGTATAGATGTGTGAAACTGCAGCCTTCTGCAAGCCCAGTCAGGCCTCTGCTGACCTTATCAAGAAGCAGACAATCCTCTTCTTTCTTCTCATAGGGCAGCTTCAGCCTGTGACGCCCAACCACATCAGACCAGCACACCACATCCTGGCATGCAAACCCTAGTGTGCTTTGATGACTAGTATCAAATAATAATACTGCCTGGGTGGTTTCCCAGACACAGAGCTGCACTTTGTTAAAGTTTACTCAGGTGCAGGGAACAGCAGAAAGTCTTTCTCAGCAGCAAGAGAGTGTGTACAGGGCGGCTTTCCTTTGTACTTATTTAACATTTATTTTATGAGGTATATAAGCAGAGCCCAGAAGGCTCATTTTCAGTTGTGAGCTGGGAGGGGGGCACACAAGAGAATGAATGCCTGCAATGTCACTTTAGGTTGACTGTTTAGATTATCAGACCACCACTATTAGTGTAACGCAAACCTACAGAATATATAACATAATTTTGTTGTGTGCTTGCTTCGTTTTACTGTAGCTGTGCTAGGCTACATTCCTCACGTGCTTGCTGTTGATTTAGGTTTTGTCAGTTTATTTGAGTTGGGAGGCTCTGACCACCACACCCTCTTGTTTTTTAGCACAGAGGGTGTGGGGGACAAAGCCCCCCAACTCAAATAAACTAATAAAAAATAATCGACAGTCTGACGTGGTGTAGAACATTCTGAAAGTGAGGTTTTGTCATTTTGAGTTGGGGGGCTCTACCCCCACACCTCCTTGTTTTTTTTAACATGGGAGTGTCTGGGCAGCAAAGCTTCCCAACTCAAATAAACTAATAAAAAAATAACCAGCATTGCACAGAGCATACTGTAAATGAGCAAGTAGCATAACTTGAGTGCCACATTAATAGCAGAAGACCGATGGTGATCTGATATTCTACCCAGTCACCGAATTTAGCTCTCACAAGGCCATGCTATACAAGCACATACTTACCTTCACTTGTACTGGTGCAGGAATTCTGTTTACCTCTAGCAGACATGTGGTCTGTCTCCTTCATTCTCAGCTCCAGCTCATCCTAGTCTGCTCCTTACTACACTCACATGCAGCCCGACTCAGTTTGAGAACAGCCCCTGCTGTTCACTGGGGAATTTCAGCTCTTCATTGGTCCCTGGAGCTGTCAATCACTCTTGGGCAATGCTGGAGCTCTGCCACTCAGTGAATCATTCATTGACAACAATGCGTGTGCCTGAATTAGCAAAGTCCTTCCATGTCTCAGGATCACATCTGACTCTCCTTACACGCTCTGCAATCTGCTTGACTGTGGAGATGCTCCTGATCTCAGTTTGTGTGGTAATGGAGGGTCACGGTATACAATGATGGCAGTCCTTACCTGGCACTTCAAGTGCACTGACACCAAGAAAACATAATTAACCTTAGTAATCATGTTTCTTCCAAGGTATTCTTCGGTATGCTTAACTCTTGCAGTCAGCCTCCTATATTGAACTGCCCCATAGAAAATGGAACTTATGCAAATGATGGAACACTCATTCACTCGTGCCACCATCCAAACTGCTGCCCTTACCAACTGCTGTGTTCCATAATGCTCAGATTCATTGTCTCCTGTGGGGAAAGACCCCCTAACTAAACATTCTAATAATATCAACATTTTTAAATAACAAAATCCTGCATAACATGTCCCTTAAACAGTCAGATAGGACCAAAATAGGGAAGAAAAGAAAATAACATCCATCTGGGTTCAAAACTTATAACACCACTAGGTATAAACCCCTTTTAGAATAAAAATCCAGCTGTTGCACAGGCCCCTGGTTCTGGAAGGAGGTAGGGGAGGAGAGTTAAGCATATTGAAGAATACCTTGGAAGAAACAAGATTACTGAGGTGAGCAATTTTTTCTTCTAACCCCAGGAATTCTTCAATATGCTTAACTGTTGCAGACTATGAAGCAGTACTTTGGATAGAAGGTACAGAACCTACTTGGGAAATAGGCTCTGCAGCACTGCTGTGCCAAACCTGGCATCACTTCTGGATTGAGTATCCAAGCAGTAGTACTTTGTAGAAGCATGAACTGTTCTCCATGTAGCTGCTTTTACAGATTTGTAACAGAGGAATGTCTATAGCTGCTGCAATTGTAGCAGCTGTCAATTATGTTGAATGGGCCTCAGGCCTACTGGGGGCCTCCTTACCAGCCTTACTGTATCAGAACTGGATACACTGCACTGTCCAGCATGAGACCATCCTTTTGAGGCTGGTTTACTTTTTTCCACATCCCCATAAGTAAGGTACAGCTGTTGTCTGTCCTATCTGTGGGCCTTTGTATGCTCAATATAGTAGCTCAAAGATCTTATGACATCCAGGCTATGCAGCCTGCACTCCCCTGAACTAGAGTGTTCAGTAAAGAAAACTGGCAACATGATTGACTGGTTCAGGTGGAAGTCAGAAATTACCTTTGGTAGGAACTTTCTATTAGTCCTGAGAACCACCTTATCCCTGCAGAAGGAAATATAATTCAGCTCTGTACACGGGGCATGTAGTTCATTACTCCATCTGGCTGAAGTGATAACAGCCAGGAAGACAGCTTTCCAGATCACAAATTTCAGATGTACTATAGCCATAAGATCAAATGGAGGTTCCATGAGTTTGGCAATGCAGACATTGAGATCAAATGCTGGCACTGGTTCCCTGTAGTGAGGGTGTACATGGGCCAATCCCTTGAAAAACTTCTTAAAAATAGGGTCGGATGCCATGGAAACACCTTTGCCAGATGAAATGTAGGCTGAGACTGAGGCCGGGTGAAACTTGAGAGTGATGGCCTGTAGGCCCAGAGAGTGTAAATGGGTGAGGTAGTACAGCAAGGCTGGCAACCCCACCTGTGATGGCACTACATCATTATCAGGGCACCATATGGAAAACCTCTTCCATTTGGAAGTATAAGTTTTCTTGGTAGATGGCTTCCTAGACCCCCTTAGAACATTAAAGATGCTCTCAGAGAAGTGTAAACCAGCGTACTCGAGGTCTTCAAGAGTTAGACCTTGAGCCTGAGAGACCTGAGGTTCAGGTACAGGATCCTCACCTGTGAGGAGGTTAGGAGATTGTGCCTCTGAGGGAGGTGTATGGGTGGGGATACTGACAGGGAAAGCAGCAATGAGTACCGCGGCTGCCTGGCCCTGTCTGGAGCTATCAGGATCATAGAGGTTGGCTAGGACCTGAGCTTGATCAGGACCCTGAGAATCAATGGAAATGGAGGGAAGGCATACAGCTTTTTCTCCGACCAGTCCAGCACTAGGGCATCCAGAGGTATTGACCCCTTTGCTGGTGGCCTGCAGCAGAATTTTGGTGACTGGTGGTTGTCTGGGAGGCAAAAAGATTTATCTCTGGGGTGCACCATCTCCTGAATACCACCTCTAGCACCTGTCTGATTACAGACCATTTGTGGTGGTTCTGGTTCATTCTGCTGAGTACATCTGCTAAGGTGTTGTCCTTTCCTGGCAAGTGGATGGCTATCAGGGAAGCCTGTAGGGAGTAAGCCAGACTCCACACCCTCACTGCTTCTGTGCACAGGGGACTGGACTTTGTCCCGCCCTGCTTGTTGATGTAATACATGGCAGTGGTATTTCCTGTTCTGACCTGCACCACGTTGCTCTCTACCAGGGAGGCAAAAGCTTGCAGTGCCAGGGAGTACTGCTCTGAGCTCCAGCAGATTTATGTGCTGAAGTGACTCTGCTGAGGACCAGGTGCCATGCAGTGTGTTCTCCCAGATGAGCTCCGCAACCCAGGAGGGAAGCATCTGTGGTGAGAACTATGGAGGAGGCTCCTGCTTGAATGGGAACCCTTCCCTGAGGTTGTCTTTGTTCTGCCACTACTGCAAGGCCTGCAGTAGTGCTTTGTACTTGTACCAACTTTGAGAGCTTGTCTTCCTCTGACACCAGTGTGCCCTGAGATGAAACTGAATATCTCTCATTTGGAACCTGGCACCCGAGACTGTATCTGTGGCTGCTGCAGCCATGTGCACCAGCAACTGCAGGAAGCATCTTGCCAGTCTGGGAACACTTAGACTGAAAGTACTGGCTATCTGAAGGAAGGACACTGTCCACTGTTTCCTGTGGGAGAACGGCCCTCCCCTTAGGGTATCCAACTCTGCACTTATGAAGTTCAATACCTGAGTCAACTGTAGGACAGACTTTTTGGTGTTGATCAGGAACCCTAGAGATTCTAAGAGATCCTGAGTGGACCTTAGAGCATCTCTTACTTGCTGTGGTGATTTTCCCACCACTAGCCAATCATCCAAATAGGGAACTTCTGAGATGCCCAGCCTTCCTAGGTATGCCACCACCACTGCCAGGCACTTTGTGAATGCCCTGGGGGCCAAAGCGAGACTGAATGGCAGAGCTCAGAAAAAAAAATTACTCACCTGTAGTAATCTTGTTGCTTCTGAAGGATTCACTAATATTATTACTCTTGCAGTGCTCCTTAAGCCAGCACTGCCCCCGAGAGAATAGAATGCTATGCTAATCATGGAATGTTTAGCTCGTGCATCTGTTTTAAACTGCCCAGTGCCAACTGCTCTACATTTTACCTCAGATTTCTTAGAAGCCTGCAAAGAGGCCATACCAACATGTGAATCACTATTTAAATAATTATACAGAGAATAATGGATGGGGAAGTGTGTGATACGAGAATTTAATGCACCCTGAGGTGTGGGATGCTTTGATAAACCCAGAGGACGAAGCTGAGAGGTTTATGTAGCATCCCACACCGAGGGGTGCATTAAATTTGAGTTTAGATACTTCCCCATCTTTTATTTTATATAATTGCTGGTGAGCAATTTTTTCCAACCTCACTCATGTCTGTCTGTGTCACACAGACACTCAGGCAGAGAGTTATAGGCAGAGTGTCTCACTCAGTCTGTCACACACACACTTTCCCTCCCTCAGTTTCCTGAGTTAGAATTTTTTATTTTTTTCTGCTGCATTTTGAACTTGCGATCACGCTTACCTTGGACAGCAGCCCATCAGCCATGGAGCCCTTCCCACTCGGAGTCTGCATCCCCTTAGTCTGGCGAACATCAGGATCAACCAGTAATTGCTCTTTTTTAATATTTTACAGGTAGGAGCAACCAGGCATATAAAATTATGAGGACGGCATAAAAAATAGGAGGTGAGGACTATTGTTGTGGTGGCTCCTCGCTAACAGAGATTGGGAGACACCACGTTTAACACAGTGTTCAGCCTACCCACACACAGTACAACAGACAATGAGGGAAGTGCTCAGTTTTGAAGGACATAGCGCGTGTTCACTGTGATAACCCGCAGGTTGTTATGGCGAATATCAACTGGTAGAGTCCATAGAAAAAATTGCTCACCAGTAATTATAGAAAAATAATGCCTAACTGGGCAAATAACATTAACCAAAGGACTAGTATAAACAAATGTCCCCCTTTTTTTTCTGAAGTCAGATATGCCTTTAGAAAAGAACCTACAAGTTGAGACATTAACAGAAGGTGCCAGCAGGTGGCATGCCACTTCAACTATACATCTTATCAGCTGTGGAGAGGATTTTTCTTATTACTGATTCTGAAATGGGAGGCAAGGGTGGGGAGTAATAATATAGTGGATCCCTTTGGAAGAAACAAGATTACTACAGGTGAGTAATTTTTTCTTCTAACTCCAGGAATCCACAAATATTATTACTCTTGCAGACTATGCAGCAGTACCTCAAGGAGGTGGACCAGAATCTATTTAGCAAAAGACTCTGCAAGCCTGTTGTGCAGTCTGGCATCACTCCAGGACTGGGTGTCCAGGCTATAATGCTTAGTGAAGGTGTGGACTGACCTCCAGGTAGCTGCTTTATATATTTCCATTAGAAGTACCTCTCAGGCAGCTGCAGTAGTGGCAGCTGTGCCCTTGTAGAGTGGGTCCTAAGACCAGAAGGAGGAATCTTGCCTGCCTTTGAGTAGCAAAACTGAATACAACTGGACTATCCATCGGAGATAGTCATCTTTGAAGCAGGAGTACCTTTACCTACTTCCCCATAGGTGAGGAACAGTTGTTTTCTGTCCTGCCTATGATCTTTGGTATGAGTCATGTAATAACTCAGTGCTCTTTTTACATCCAAGCTGTGCAATCTATGCCCACCTGAGCTAGAGTGTTCAGTAAAGAAAACTGGCAATGTTATAGACTGGTTCAAATGGAAGTCGGAAACCACCTTGGGAAGGAACTTCCTATTAGTTCTTAACACTACCTTGTCCCTGTGGAAAGAAACATAGTTCTTTTCCACACAGAGGGCCTGTAGCTCACTTATCCTTCTGGCGAAAGTGATTGCTACCAGAAAAATTCCCTTCTAGGTAAGAAATTTAAGCTCTGCAGATGCCATAGGCTCAAAGGGTGGAAGCATAAACTGGGCAATGCAAATATTAAGGTCCCATGCTGGCACTGGTTCCCTGTGAGGGGGAAACAAATTAGAGAGCCCTTTAAAGAATCTTTTAAATATAGGGTTTGATGAGGGAGAGGTATCCTTTCTAGCTGAAAGGTATGCTGCAACTGAAGCCATGGGCACCTTCAGAGAGTGATGCAACCCCAGAGAGTGCAGATGAGTCAAATAATCAAGAAGGGTTGGGATCCCAGCCTGGGCTGGGACTATACCTTGTCACTGCACCAAATGGGAAATCTTTTCCATTTTGAGGCATAGGTTTTCTTGGTGGAAGGCTTTGTAACCATAAGGACTTCTAAAACTGCTTCAGAAAATTGGCAGTCTGCATATTCCAAGTCCTCAAGAGCCAGGCCTTGAGTTTGAGAGACCTGAAATTGGGGTACACTATGCTCCCCTGAAAGGAAGTCAGTAGATTGTACCGCTGAGGGAGGTGAATCAGTTTGTTCACAGACATTGAGAGCAGCAGGGAGTACCAAGGCTGTCTTGCCCAATCCGGGGCTACCAGAATCATCGAAGCTGGTTGTGACCTGTGCTTGATGAACACACTGAGTATCAGAGGAAAAGGAGGAAAGGCATAGAGGTTCCTGCCTGTCCAATCCAGAATCAGGGCATCCATTAGAACTGTCCACTTCACTGGGGCCCTGCAGCAATAAAGAGGTAAGTGATGATTTTGGTGGGAAGCAAAGGCCTATTTCTGGGGTCCCCCCACCTCCGGAATAGAGCATTCCCCACTTGTTGTTCAATGCCCATTCATAATGGGCATGGTTTATCCTGCTTAAGACATCTACCAATGTTGTCCTTGTCTGGCAGATGAACTAACTGTAGAGAGGCATTTAGGGAGTAAGAGAGGCTCTATATCTTCATTGCCTCTGTACACAGAGGAGTGGACCTTGTCCCTCCTTGTTTGTTGATGTAATACATTGTTGTGGTATTGTCTGTTCTGACTTGTACCACCTTTTTCTGTATGAGATGAGAGAAACCCTGAAGGGCCAGATAAACAGCTCTTAACTCCAGCAGGTTTATGTACAGGAGTGAGCCTGCACTCTCCCAAGTACCGTGGATGGTGTGATCCCCTAAGTGAGCACCCCAACCAAGCAGGAAAGCATTGGTTGTGAGAACAGGAGGGAGGCTCCTGCAGAAATGGAACCCTTCCTTAAATTTTCAAGTTCCTCCACCATTGGAGGGCCTGTAGTAACATTTGTGTGACTGGTACTGGCTTTGAGCTGGGGTCCGCTTTGGCACCAGTGTGCTCTGAGATGGAACTGAATATCTCTCATCTGAAACCTGGCACCTATGACTGTGTTTGTTGCTGCAGCCATGTGCCCTAACAGTTGAAGAAACTGTTTTGCTGGCTTTGGCCTGCCCAGGGCAAATGAGCCTGCCAGAAGCTGAATGTTTTCTGCCCTCTCCTGAGGGAGAAAAGCTCTTCCCACTACTATATTCAGTTCTGCACCTATGAACTGCAGAACCTGCACAGGTGTCAGAACTGACTTTTTGGTATTGAGAAGGAATTCTAGGGACAGCAGCATGTCCTGGGTTACCTGGAGGTGATCTAACACCTGTTGGTGGGATTTCCCTATGATTAGTAAATCATCCAGATAAGGAAAAATTATGACACCCAGTCTTCTGAGTGTGCCACTACTACTGCTATGCACTTGGTAAAGACCCTTGGTGCAGAGGTAAGGCCAAGGGAAGTGTTGAGAACTGGTAGTGGCCTGAGGTGAGTCTGAATCTAAGATACTTTGTGTGACTCCTCATGGAATATGTAAATATGCGCCTTTAGATCCAAGGAGGCTAGCAAGTGCCCTTTTTGCAGAGTTGGTAAAATCATGGCCATTGTGACTATTTTGAACCTGGGCTTTACTAAGTACCTGTTTAGCAGTCTGAGGTCTAGTATAGGCAGCCACTCTCCATTCTTTTTTGTTGTTAGAAAATATCTGGAATATAATCCTTGCCTTCTTTGGTTGTGGGGAACAGACTCCACTGCTTTTGCCAGCAGTAGGGCCTGTACCTCCTGCTCCAGTAGTTTTCTTTCTGAGAATGGAGCTGTTGCAAAATGTTTTAAGCTAGGAGGAGGAAGGGACTTGAAGCAAAGGGAGGAACCCTGACTCACTATTTCCAGGACCCACTTGTCTGTGGTTATTTTTAACCATTCCTGGAAATAGTGGTTGAGTCTGCCCCCTATAGGATGTGGGACGGCAGCCTGAAGGAAAAGTCAGGAGTTCTGTTTTGCTTGCTGCTGAGGCTGAGTAGATTGGGATCCTCTCCGAGAACCCCTTCTACCTCTAGCTCTGTAAAATCCAGTCTGCTGTGGTGGGTACTGCTGCTGGAAACAGCCTGCACCTGAAATAAAGGCCTCCTAAAGAGGACCTGCCCCTGCATCCCCTAGAATAAGATGAAGTTGAAGTAGAGGGCCAGTCTCTGGTCAAATTGCTCCTAAAAGTAGTTTTATATTCATCTACTTATTTCATATATGCCTCAGTCTGGGCACCAAAAAGACAGTGGCCTTCCACAGGAAAGTCCATTGTCTTAGTTTGGGTGTCCTGGGTGAGGCTGGTAGCCCTTAGCCAGGCAAATCTCAGAGCAATGGTATCAGCCATCCACCTTGCAGCTGTATCATATGGTGTCAGCAGCCATCTGAAATTGGTATTTGGAAGCCTCAAGCCCAATGTTGCTGTGTCTAGCAGCTCTGACACTGTTAAAGAGGGGTTAGCATCAACATTGTCCACTACTGACTGTCAGAGAGCTTTTTGATAAAGCGCTGCATAGGCCTGGTATCTGGCTTGATGAATTGCCAGGGATGCCGAAAAGTACCCCTTTTGCCATGCTGTCCACCTTCTCAAATCCTTCTCAGGAGGGTGAGAGGATAAGGGAGTTTTGGCTTTCACAGGCAGCCTGCTGTACAATACCCCGTGGTCTGGGTGACTAAAAAACTCAGCATGAGATCTTTCTAACTGATACTTTTGTCACACTTTTGTCTGTAGGTGTGACTATATTGTGAGCCTTTAGGATTTCTAAAACATTCTTCTTAAAGAATTTGTAGATAGGCAGAAGGAGCTCTTTTGAGGGTGTCAGCCCCATAAGCTCCATGTATTGTGCCTTCTCTTCATCCTGGATCTCTTCAGCTTTTGCAGATCCAGGGTCTCTACCATTTTCTTAACAAAAGAAAATGGGAAGAGAAATCCTCTGAGGGTCTAGGAGGGGAGCCAAAATCCTGTTCTGGTGACATCTCAGGTTCAATTCCCTCTTCATCTTGGTCATGCTCCTCATATGCCACTGTAGCAGTAGGCAAAAGAGGGGTAACAACAGTTGCTTTTTCAGCAGTAGTAACGACAGGCTGCTGAGGGGGTAATAAACCCTGCAGCACCTGGAGTAAGGCGAAAGCCTGTGTCAACTCAGCAGGATAAGGAGCATTAATAGGCACCTGAGGGACCCCTTGAGGTGTTTCAGCCAGGGTGTCAGTGTGTTTGGTTTTCTTTAATTTTTTGGCAGGCACCGGGGAGTCAGCTGGTTGATTGCCTCTCTTGCCAGAGCCCTGGTCCATATCAGGGGTGGATTTAGAGGCTCTAGAAGGAAATACCACAGCCTTAGAGGGGGTGGACTGGTTAGAGCCCATGGACCCCTCCTCTAGTTTTCTTTTTAGCCTCTTCTTGCATTTTTCCACTGTCTTAACAGGGAAAGACTTACAAATATCACAGTCTTCATTGAAGTGCTGTTGCCCAAGGCAGATCAAGCAAAGATCATGCTTGTCTGCCTTGGCAAACATCTCTGCACACTTCAAGCAATTCTTGAACTCAGGGGTCCTGTTTTCTTTTTAGGCTTATCTGACATTATAGAAAACAGGAACCAGTAACCGACCAAAAAATAGACTAAATTTAAATATTTGCAGTCAGTTTCAATAGAAAACGGTCGGTAAAGTGAAAAAACTATCAGTTCCGATCGGATCCACAACCGAGAAACTGCTGAGGAAAACCAATAAACCTTGGTTCAAAAGTGGTTAAAATTAAATAAAATTAAAGAATAAAGTAACCGGAACCCTCTAACAAGGTTCCGATTAAATAAAAAAAGAAGGTCAGTTGCCCCTCGGTTCAAAGGAACCGTGAGGAACTGATAAACAAGTTTAAATTTAAAACTAATGAGGTATAAAACACTAAAGAACTATGACACTAGGCACTACAGGAATCTGTCTTGATTGAGAGATATCTCCAGGGCATCTGAACTTTGCAGCAGAGAGAAGAAATCTGAAGTAGAATGTAGGCAGTTGGCACTGGCAGTTTGAAATAGATGCACAAGCTAAACATTCCATGATTAGTCATAGCATTCTATTTCTGGTGCAGTGCTGGCTTAAGGGAGCACTGCAAGAGTAATAATATTAGAGGATTCCTGTGGTTAGAACTGGTAGTGACCAAGGTAGTCTGACTCTTAGGTACTTTCTGTGAGATTCCCTGTGGGGATGTGGAAATATGCATCTTTACATCTATCGCATGTTGAAAATAGAAAACAGAGTTGAAAACTAATGTTTCATCTTAGATTCTTTCAGGAAATATCTAAAGAGAAAAGCAAAGTCAGGCACTAACTTCGCTTTTTTTGAGAGAAGAAACAAATTTAGGCAGTAACTTTGCTTTTTTCTGTTTTAGATATTTCCTGAAGAAGGACTAAGGTCAAAACATCAATTTTTAACTCTATTTTCTATTTTCAGCGTGCATTTAATATTACCATTAAATTTTGCTTTCAGACCACGTGCTGACGCAGCACCTTGTTTTTAGATCTAATGATGCCAGCCAGTCTCCTACTTGGAGCATGGGCAGAATCATAGCTAGAGTTACTATCTTGAATTTTGGCTTTACCAGGTGCTTGTTCAGAACTCTTAGGTCTAAAATGGGTTACCACTCTCTATTTTACTTTAAGGTAAGGAAGTACCTTGACTAGAACCCCTTCCCCCTTTGTAGCAAGGGAACTGGTTCTACTGCTCTTGATTTCAGAAGGTTTAGCACTTCCGCCTCCAGAGGTTTCCTTTCTGAAAGGGAAGCTGGCCTGAAAACCCTTGACCTTAATTTTGGAAAGGATTTGATGCTGAGGGACAGGCCTTGACTATTACTTCCAGGACCCACTTGTCTGTGGTGATGTTTGTCCAAGCCTGAAAACAGTGTGCCAGTCTGCCCCCTACTGGGGATAGAGAGACGACCCTGGCAACCACATCAGGGATCTGTTTTGGCTGTGACCGAGTCTGGCTGGTTTGGTTTCTGTGTCTGGAACCCCTTCTGCCCTGCCCCTAAAGCAGCCTTGCTGAGGATACTGTGGGGTGGTCTGGGCCTGGAAGAAAGGTCTGCGATATGCTGATCTACCTCTACCTCCCCTTCCATATGGTCTATACAAGGTTGGGGGCTTCTCTTTGGCTGAATTGCTTTTATAGGTGGTTTTGTACTCATCCACCTTTTTCATGTAAGCCTCTGTCTTGTCCCCAAAAAGTGAATTGTTCTCACAAGGGAAATCCATGGCTTTTTTTGTGTATCCTGGGACAGGTTTGTCACCCTCAGCCAAGCAAATCTCTTTAGTCCACTGAGAGTGCCATCCACCTGGCAGCAGTGTCATTGGCATCTACTGCCATGTGGAAATGAAAATTATGTACCTACCATAATTCTTGATCTTCTTGGACGAAGTCTCCACTATTCATTCACACTGATGGGACTACACCAGAGATGCTAGGACCGAGCAGGAGCCAAAAATCTTCAGGAGGGCTGGCGCCGCGAGACAGGCTCATGCCATATACTACCTCGGTGTCGACCCTCCAACCGCCTCAGTACCTTTTTACCGAGGAGGTGCAGTGTCAACTAACCTAGTGAAACTAATCTATGTCGGACATAAGATAGTCCGAATGACCCATATAAGAAGGGTCATACACACAGAGCTTCACAGCCCAGCCATCAAGGGAGTGAAGACCAAAAACAGATCAGTGAGCTCGGGAAGGGAGGGTGGGTGTGATGAGTGGGAGACTTCGCCCAAGAAGATCAACACGGTAGGTACATATTTGTATATCTTCCTGGACATAATGTTCCACGACTCATTCACACTGATGGGAGAGTGCCGAGCTAAAATAATCCCCAAAAGGACAGAGCAACAGAGAGGAGCTCACTCAGGACAGAAGTCCATTAAGGATTGTCCTGCCAAAGAATGGATGCTTCCTGGCATGGACATCCAAAGCATAGTGCTTCAAAGGTGTGCACGGAGCTCCAAGAAGCCGCATTGCAGATGTCTGTAATGGGCATGTTCCAAATTTCTGCCAGAGATGCCACGACTGCTCTGGTAGAATGGGCATATACCCTGCCTTCCAGCTTAACCTGTGCCATGGAATAACATTGGTGAAGACATGCCACCAGCCACGCCGAAATACACCTGATGACAACAGACTGACACAGTTGCGCCATTCTGAATGAGACAAAGAGTTGCTTTGACTTGAGGATCTCTTTGTTCTGTTGATGTAGAACCATAAAACCCTTTTAACATCCAGAGAATGTAGGGTACACGCCCCATTCTGGAAGTTCGTGAAGTAGGTCAGAAGAACCAAGGGCTGGTGCGTTGGAATTCGAGACTACTCTGGGGAGAAACTTAGGGTGAGTTCTGAGAATTACCTTGTCCTTGTGAAATACTATACATATGTCTATGGGGGGGCCTGTGACCAGCCCATGTATTTCAGACACTCTGCGAGCGGAGGTGATGGCTACAAGAAAGGCGGCCTTCCAGGTCAAGAACTTCAGCTCACACATTGCTAGAGGCTCAAATGGTTTGCAGGTGAGCATGTCTAGCACAAGGTTAATATCCCAAGTGGCTACCGGTCTCCTGACTGGTGGTCTAGTGTGGAGTTTACCCTTAAGGAAGCTCTTAACCAGAGGTAACTGAGCCAGAGACATAAAGTATATAGGCTTGTGATAAGCTGAATCACGCAGAGATGGACCTTCACAGTTGAGTATTGTAGCCCTGTATTTGACAGGTCTAGCAGATACTCCAGGACTTTGTTAGGTGAGCAAGAAAAGGGATCAAGGAAGGACTTTGCACACCAGATGGAGAAACGTTTCCACTTTGCCATGTAAGTTTTCCTAGTAGCCGGCTTGCATACTGCTAGGAGAAGGTCTGAGACTCTACGTGAGACATAAAATCTACTCACTTCTATCTACTCAGGAGCCATACGTGGAGATGAAGGATTTAGGTTGATGACCACTGGGCCCTGGGTCAGCAGGTCCAATTGAAGTTGTAGTTGTCTTGGTAGAGTTTCCGACAATCTGTTGATCAGTGGAAATCAAATCTGACAAGGCCTGAATGGAGCGATGAGGATCATTCTGCCCCCCATGCCTCCAGCTTGAACAGCACCCTCTGAACTAAGGGAAGAGGAGAAGATGCATACAGAAAGTGTCTTGCCCACAACAGTCTGAATGCATCCTGACAGAAAATGCCAGGTTCTGGATTTCTGGAGCACAATAGAGGCAGTTTTGCTTTGAGTGGGGATGCAAAAAGGTCCAGGTCCGGTGTGTTCCAGTCTTTGAAGAGCAATTGCATGATGTTCATGTTGAAAGATCACTAGTGAGGATCCACTTCAGTTCTGCTGAGGCAATCTGCCAGATCATTCTGGACTCCAGGCAGGTAAACTGCTTGAATCAGGGCTTCGTGCTCTAGGCACCATTCCCACACTCTCGTTGCTTCCCAGCACAGGAGATAAGAGTGTGCCCCACCCTGCTTGTTGATGTAGTACATCACCTCTTTGTTGTCCATCTGAAGGAGAATTGTTTTGCAATAGAGGATGTCCTTCAGGGCTTGGACAGTGTAAAGAACAGCTCTCATGTCCAGGACATTTATGTGGAGTTGAGACTTGTCCTGATTCCACAGACCCTGGATGCAAAGAGCCTGACAGTGAGCTCCCAGCCAGCTAGAGATGCATCTCTGGTGATGGTAATCTGTGTCTCCAGTGGAGCAAAGGGAAAGCCTTGAAGTAGGTTGTCCTGTTGAGTCCACCAGTTGAGTGACTGCTTTAGAAGTTCCGTCACCTTGATGTGAAAGGACTGTGGATGTGTGGTCGGGGACCACTGAGTACTGAGCATCCACTGAGTGGTCCTCATGTGAAGACAAGCCAAGGACACAGTGAACACTGATGACACCATGAGACCCAGCATCCACTGCATCGAGAGAGCTCAGACTGAGTTGTTCTCCTTGAAGAAGCGAGTCATCTGGAGGATATTGTTTATCCTGTCCTCTGGAAGGAAGGCCCTTGCTTTGGAGGTGTCCAGGAGAGTACCTATGAAGAGGAGCTGTTGGGAGAGCTGTAGCTGCAGTTTTTCCAGATCCAACAGAACTCCTATGGATGTGAGGAATTTGGAAGCTGTGGCCACAGCTTCCTCATGCCCTTTGTCTGGACGAACTTGCTAGAGCCAGCCTGCCTAGGTATGGGATCACCTGAATTTGACTTTCCTGAGATGCACTCAAGTAGTACTGCAAAGCACTTTGTAAAGACTTGAGGTGCCGAGGACAGCCCAAAGGGCAGGACTCTGAATTGGTAATGCTGACCCAGAGCCACAAATCAGAGATACTTGTGATGGTCTGAGTGCACGGGAACATGTTGGTAGGTGTCCTGCATGTCCAGGGAGGCCAGCCAATCATTTTGATGAATCAGATGTAGAAGCATACCAGGTTATATCATCTTGAACTTCTCCTTGTAAAGGAATTTGTTAAACTTCCATAGGTCTAGAATAGGGCGCATACCACCTGTTTTCTTTGGAACTAGGAAGTAATAGGAGTAGAAACCTGTGTTCCTTTGATCCTGCAGAACTATTTCTACTGCCCTGTTGTTCAGAAGGCCTTGAATATTGGAAGCAATGAGGTCTGACTGAGTGATAGCCTGGGCTGTCATTTGGATGGATGATCCAGAGAGGTTTCTGGCAAATGTAGGGAGTAACCCTCGCAAATTATTCTGAGAACCCATTGTCTGATGTGATTGACTTCCACTGGTTGTAAAACTGAGCCAGACACCCCCCTACTGCTGAAGAAAAGTCCCCCTCAGACAGCTGAGGTGGGACTTGGGCCAGAATCTCAGAGGGTGGCACTAGGCGCCTTTGGGCCCTGTGCCTTCTGCTGTGTTTTCTTTTGCAGCTGGAGGGCTTGATTCTTGTTGAAACCCCCCTCTGCCTTTTCCATGAAAGGACTGACGGTTATGAAATTGCTGGTGGTTCCGCCTGCAGAAGGGCAGCAGGAGCCAGTCTGGTAGTCTTAATGGCAGTCCTAGCTTCTTGTGACCTCGTGCCTGCTCCACCTGTGGGCCAAACAAATAAACCCACCAAATGGTGAATTCATGACTCTTTGTTGAACCTCATTTGTAATCCTAGAGGTCTGTAACCATGAGTGGCGTTGGTACAACCCTCCTGCTGCCCTAGAGGCAGTGTCAAAGGCATCCATAGCAGCCTTAAGCTGCTGATTATTGGTCTCGATGCCCTAGTAATGGTCTGAAGAAGCTCTGAACTAGCATCCAACTCCGGAAGAGCTTCAACCGAGGTTTTCAGCGAATGCCAGAGAGTATACTCATATTGTGAGAAGTAGCCCTGGTAGCTAGCAATACTCATTCCTAGGCAGCAGCGGCAAAGACTCGCTTTTCCTAAAATGTTAATCTTGCTGGATTCTTTATTTACCGGATGAGATGTAGATTCCTGAGGGAGTACAGTTTTGTCATTTTCTGCCAAGACCACAATGGTGTCTGCAAAGTCTTGAGAGGACAGGATTGGTCGATCCTTAGGGGAAGCGTACTTCCTATCTATGGACTTGGTCATGGAAGGAATGAGTGCGGATTATCCCACACCATCTATGAGAGTCTCGAAAGTGGGCTGTACCACAGGAGTCAATTCCACAGGATTTCTGGAACATGTAGATATTGAAAGCAAAAGCTTCCCTGGATCCACCTCAGAAGTCTGAGAGAGAGATGGTGGAATTCATGTTCTTCAGTAGAGATTTAAAGGACAGGTCTTCCACCAAAGGCTCTGCTGAAGTAGAGGGCTTACTTTCCACTCTGAAGGAAGAGTCCTCATCAAAGTCATCTCCTAAGCATAGATCAGGATCAGGTTCAATATCATCTTCAACTAGCCCAGGAGGGATAGTATATAAAGGAAAGGGAGAGAAGAGAGCAGGAGGAGGTGATCCTTGAATCGTAGTTGAGACACATTGCACCCAAGGTGGCGTCGGTGCTGGAAGCAGTGCTGAGAGCAGCACAGGATGCAGCACCACTGGACGCAGCACCGCCAAGACCGGAGTCAAAGGTGGCACTACAGCTGGTGTCGCATGGGCACTCGGGTACCCTAACCCATTCTCCGGGGCATCCAAGGATGAACATCTGAAAACCTGAGACAGAGAAGGAGGTACCTGTTCTGGCACCTGCGCTGCAGCCATGTGAGGGGGAAAAGCACAAAAGTGAGGTGTCAATGGCACCAAAGAAGGTGTTGCACGACAAGGCTGACTCCAACCATGCTGCCTGTGAGTTCAAGCCCCAGGGCAGAAGGCCTCAGGACTGACTCCATCAGCACAGGAAGTTGGGACAACTGCCAAACCCACTGCTCCATAAGAATGGCCCAATGATGAAACTGCTCACTGGAGGACCCCCCAGATGGCGGGGAAGGACTACGGAGTCGAGGATGCCAGCCACCAGGAACAGAGGCCACAGGTGACCCCGACGGAGTCAGAGTTGGCCTCCTGTCCCCTGTAACCAATGATCGACATGCAGATATACCAAAGGGTGACCTTGAGCGGTACCATTCCTTCTTCGACTAGTGGGACAAAGAAGAACTTGAGGCCGAATGGTGCCGGGTTCCCGATGAAGATCAGGAATGGGCCTGTTTCTTTTTGTGCTTTTGGGAGGACTGGCCTTCCCCCCGAGCACTGGACTACCCATAGTCAGACCCCCCTCCATTGAGGGCGGCGGACTGGACCCAGCCCTGCTGGAAATACAGCTTTCATGCGAAGTCTTCCTACCATCACCGGCCCTGTTCATGGTTGACTCTGTCGAAGGCAGGCTGAAGAAGATTTCTCTGCTCTTTCTTGACAAAAGGAAAAACCTTTTTTTTTTTAACTGAATAATAAATAAATAATACTACAATCAAAACTGAACGACTAAGCTGCTGTTGTATAGACATGATGATTTGACTCCCGGCGGGCGAGCGACGTCGTCACTGAAGCACACTCGATGGTGGGGAAAAAAGGAACTGAGGCGGTTGGAGGGTTGATGCTGAGGTAGCCTATACGGCACGAGCCTGTCTCACAGTGCCGCGCATGCGCAGCCCTACCCCAGAGCTGGCCCTCCTGCTGATTTTTGGCTCTCATTCAGTCCTAATGCCTCCGGCATAGTCCCATCAGTGTGAATGAGTGGTGGAGACTTTATGTCCAGGAAGATCTGGTATTTGGTGGCTTCCAATCCACACTTAACTGTTTTGGACAGGACTGCTGCTACCTCTGCAGGAACCATGTCCACTATGGCTAGGACAGATTGCCATAGAGACTTTTAGTACTAGGCTGCATATGCCATGTAATTGGCCTGTCTTATGAATAAAGAGGCAGCAAGATACCCTTCTTGGCCATGCTGTCAATTTTTGAGAATCCTTATCTGGAGGTGTGATGATTTATTTATTTATTTATTGAAACGTTTCACCAGGAAAGGTACACTGAACAACAAGTTGCTCATCTTATGGTGCATCCTGGGGAAAGGATAGTGGAAATACAGACATGCACACAACAGCAAACATTATTACAACGATATTGGCAGCAGTGAATAGTAAATATGAAAGAACATATTAAGGTCAGCATATGAGTACAATTGCTTATAAAGGTCACTATTGACAGATCAAGTGCATTACATTAGGATGACACTTAATTCATGGTGATGGTACCATTTAGCCTGAAAGGAAGCAGTGGATATGGAGTAACAGCAGAGGTGGAAAGGTAGCGAGGTTGGGAGGGGAGCAGATAAATAGAAATCAAGGTTATAGCTATATTGATAGTTGTAGATTGATATAAATCTAAAGTCATAGTTATACTGGTAGTCATAGATAACCCAAAGGAATGGTCAGGTAGGAATCTCTGCAGGGAAAGAAAGTAGTGGGGCTGGAAGGGAGTTGTAATTCAAAATAGTTACTGAATATATTGATAGAGGTTGGGGAGCAGGTCATTAATACCAGGTAGGTTAATTGCAGGTACAATTCACAGGAGGAAATTATGTAGGGCTGAAGTTATAGAAGAGTGGGCAGGAGTGGTGACTCTAGTGAGGAAGTGAATTCCACAGTTTTGGGAAACAATACCTGAAAGCAGCCTGGCCTACAGTGGTAGACTGGTGAGGGACAACCAAGGAACTGGAGTGGTAAGATCTAAGTGAGTGGGCAGAGGAAGGGAGGGAGGATTGATAGAGAGGAAGTGAGATAGGATGGGGCAATCCAAATCAAAATTTACAGACAAATTTAGCACAATGATGGAGGCGTATATTTTCTAGTGAGGGAAATGCCAGGGAGTGGTAGGGTTGACAGTGGTGGGTGAGAGGAGGAGAGTCCAGAGTGAAGCAACAGAAGGAGGTAAAGAGGGTATCCAGTCTGGCTAAGGAGGTCTTGGGAATGACACCGTAGACTACATCACAGTAGTTAACTGTGGTTCAGAGCTCAGTGCTTATGTTACATACTGTAGCTGGATGCTGTAGGTTGTGCTTGGATACAGAGGCCAGACCAGTAAGCAGGGATAATGCTTTCAAAGTACTAGTAGTATGAAAAGATTTGTACTTAGGTACTTTAGCATAGGCATGAGCAAGTCAGTGGTTGTAGTATATAGGAACTGGATAGTATATGCAAGGTGCTTAGATGCTTGAACTGATGAGTCACTTGTTATGATTTGATAGTTTTGGCCTTTCTCTGTATCCCACCGTGGGAAGGATGCTTAGTCAAGTATTATGAGACCCTTCTGCATCCGACTGTTGAAGGAGTCGAGTAGGATGACACCCCATGAAATGAGTGGCAGTATGATTACCTCCTCCAACTCCTGAGAGTGTGACCAGTAGCATGCAGGAGAGGAAACCCCTTGGGGAAACCTCTGAGGACCCATGGCTACTGATCTGCCCATCCTTCTGGGCATACTAAAGGAGAGTAATCCTAAAAATTTAATTAATCGCTAATCCGAACCTCAAAGTTGTAGAACCTGATCCAGAGAAAAAGAGAACTGAAGAAGTATTAAATCATGACATGACAGGTGAACAGAGCACGCATCCACCTAGTAAACTCCAAGTTCGAGAATCCATGAGCAGGCTGGAATGATAGTAGAGTGGAATCTATGGTTGATATGAATTTGAAGGACGAGTTGCAGTGGTGAAGCACTCCAGCAGGTGAGGATGACTTCTCAGAGAAGAACCAGGAATCAAAGGTTCAGCATCCATGTCCAGAGAAAGAGGACTGTTGGGGTCATGTTCTGCTTGGCAAGCTTATGACAAGAGGCCGTGGTAATGAAGCACAGGAACTGGTGTATGCTGCGTGATTGGGTGAATGGAGCAGTAGGAACCTCCAATCGGAGAGGGAAGGCACGGGAAGCAGGTAGGGATTGTGAAAAGTAATAAAGTAGAAGTCAGATGTATTTCCAGCTCATGAGGAGCGAAGTAGGTTGTAAAATGGTGAGTTAGCTGTGATGACCTCTAGGCCCTGTAAAGACGAAGCAGGTAGTATGAGCAAGTAATGTAAATACGTGGACCTGTACATAGGTCAGTTGTAGTAGTAAGTAAAGCTGCATGATGCAGATGTAGTAGCGGAGGAGTAATATGCATAAGTTATGTATGGTATACAGTGAGGAGCAAGAAGAACTGGCAATAGCACAGAAATTGAAGAGCTTTGTCTGGTGATCCAGATAGTTACGTAGAGGATGAAGATAACCACGGTCCATATCCAGAATGGTACGGTAACTAGAATTGCCATGGTAAGAATAGTCTGATGAGTCCTGAATAGATGATCTTATGAGTCATAAATGGAGATGATCAAGAAGCTGAGTCGAATGAAGTAGCGTTGTCACAAGATCCAAACCGAGGGTACAAATCATGAGATTTAAAGTCTTTTGGAGAATCTCAACTAATTCTGGTAGGAGTAGGAGTAGTAGTAATTCATATGACTGAAACGCAAGGCAGAAGCATCCAAAGAATAGAAGATGAACGCCTAAACAAAATCCAGATGTGATCCATAAAAGGAGCTCCTAAGTTGGTAGACACCGCTGCAGGTAGATGTATAGAGAATGTGAACCTCAGGCCCTGAGCTAGGTGAGGCAAGTGTAGAGTAGAAGTAAGTAGCGTCCAGGCCCAGTGAGTGAGGCAGGCCGCTTAGAAGCAGATGAATATCATGCAATTATATAAGTTCAATGGAACCTCCGCCTGTAGGGGTGCAGGACTGCAAAGTGCGATGTGGTGAACCTCTGGCCCTTCAGGGTGAGTCAAGTTGTAGAGCAATGGTAGGTAGAGTACTAGTAATGTCGAACTGTATGCAATGCAGAATCAGTAGCAAAGTAGTAAGGAACAGATTGTAAATAGTATTGTCAATGGTAGCAGAATCCTGAGCCAATTCCATGCAGCGTAGAAATATATTCCGAGGCATACTTATGAGACCAGTAGAAGGGTGTTGTAAGCTGTTGTTTACTGATGATCGAGGATGGTAAAGTATGAAATGAAGAGACCGGGGACAAGTTGGCAACTCAACCACAGGTAATAAGCATCCTAAAACTGTAGTAGATCCAAGTCTTGCTTAAGCTATGATAAGGAAGGCATTATGAAACAGCAATAGTAACTCCAAGAAGTTGAAACAGTATGGCAAGCATCCTAGGAAAGTAAACAGGTATGAGATCATATGAACCTCCAGGCCCAGACTGGGCGTGACAGGCTGAGAGGTATATGAACCTCCAGGCTGGATACAGCGTGACAGGCATAAAGTATGAATATATAAACCTCCAGGCTGCGGCCTGCGAGGCAGGTGAAGTGAAAGTAACCTTGGAAGCTGCCAAGGAGCACTGAGCTGATCTGAAGGAGTGTGTGAGAGGCCCTTGCAAGTCAAATATACATGGTGGCAAAGTCCAGGCAGCCAGGGAAGAGTAAGATGCAGGAATGCGATGAATAGGGCGGGCAGTAGGTAATGAGTTGTAAGCAAGGGACCTGCACGTAGGTCAGTAGTAGTGGTAGTAGTAGTAGTCATTGGGTTTGCATGGCATGCAGATGCAGAGGAAGTAGCAAGTAGTAATACTGAATAAATGCTGAAGGTACATAGAGGGGATCACTGAGGAAAGAATTAGCGGGGAGAGTGACCGTCCTAGAGTCGTTTATTTGGTGACCAAACAGTGAAAGCATGGAAGCATAGATATTGACCATAAAGTACAGACTGTACCTCTGTGAAGGAGTCTAATAGAAGTAAAGGTCTCATCAGAATGACATCCTGTAGCCAAAGTATGTCTTGCCAAGGAGGCTCAATAATGCATGACACCATAGTCGCATCCATAGTGGCTCGTACGGGAGTAGGCAATGCCGTAATGTCCCGATGGCTAGTCACAGTGTAGAGAGCAGCAGCTAACATAGAAACATAGACTTTGACAGCAGATAAGGACCACTTGGCCCACCCAGTCTGTCCATTTCCCCTACCTATTGGATAAGTTGCAGATTCTACTTATGTAGAGATAACGCAATAATTGGGATAGTCAGTGGTCCAGTTTGGGACTTTAGCCAGCTTGGACTGCAGTAAAAGGGGAGCCATCTAAACAGTACGTGATTCTAAATAAGTAGTCAGGAATTCTGAAGTGAGACAATCAAAGTTCTGAATTCTAGAAGAGCCCCACAAAGGCTAGCGAGACCGCAACTCACGCACAGGATAACGAAGAGCACTGGATGCTTGCCAGGCAAGGTCCTCTCGTGGCAAGCGGATGACTGAACCCCATGTAAGCCAGTCGAGAGGGAATGAGAGTCAAGTTTGCTCTAAGCAGGCTAGCGGATTAAAGATTCTGCCAAAAGAGCTGCCTGATGCAGTATAGATTGCAGAGGCAAATGTGCAGCAAGGGTACTCGGACTTATGTAGAGATAACGCAATAATCAGGATAGTTAGTCCTGAGAAAGGTGTAGGTCAGCAAATTCTAACTCCTCAAGAGCCAGGCCTTGAGGTTGCGGGATTTGAGGTCTGATACCAAACTCTCCCTGGGCACAGGTTAACAGGTTGTGATTCCTGGGGAGACACAGGGGAAGATGGACCGCTAGGGACAGAAGGAGTGGGTACCAGGGCTGCCTGGCCCAATCTGGGGCAATCAGAATCACCCTGCAAGGCTGGGATCTGATTTTGACTAGCAGCTTGAAATAGGAGAGGGAAGGGGGGAAAGGCATAAAGAAACTTCCCTTCCCAATCTAGGAGAAAGGCATCCAGGGGGACTGAGCCCAACACTGGGGGCCTGCAACAGAACAGTGGAAGTTGGTGATTGTCTGGGGCTGCAAAAGATCTATCTGAGGGGTGCCCATCTGGCAAAAACTATCCCTCAGTACTTGAGGATCCAGAGACCATCTCGTGATGGCCCTGGGAAATCCTGCTGAGAGCATCTGCTAGGACATTGTCCTTTCCTGGAAGGTGAACTGCTATGAGGGAAGTGTTCAGGAATAGGCCAGAGACCACAACTTCATTGCCTCGGTGCACAAGGTCAAGACCAGTGCCCCCTGCTTGTTGATGTACCACATTGTTGTGGTGTTGTCTGTTCTGACTTGTACCACTTTGTTCTGAACAGATGCAGAAAACACTTGAAGTGCTAAAAAGACAGCTCTGAGTTCCAGCAAATTGATGTGGAACAGATTCCTGAGGGGACCACACTCCTGAGTGGAGAGGTCGCCCATGTGGGCTCCCACCCCAGGAGGGAAGCATCCGTGAGTGAGGGTCAAGGAGTGAGACAGAGGAATGACGGGGACCCCAGTCTTAAATTGCTCTGATCCTGCCACCACTGGAGGGCCTGGATCAGGGTTCGGGTCACTGGGACCAACTTGGAAAGGGGGTCTCTTCTCTGAGACCAAAAGGCTCTCAAGTGAAACTGAATGTCCCTCATCTGAAATCTTGCTCCTTGCACCACAGCTGTGGACGCAGCCATGTGCCCCAGGAGCTGCAAAAAGTGTCTTACTGGTCAAGAGACCTGCAGAGTGAAGGAGGAGGCCAGAGCCACCAAGTTCCTTACCCTCTCTAAGGGTAGGAAGGCTCTGGCCTGCTTTGTGTCCAATTCTGCACCTATGAAGGTGAGCACCTGAACTGGTTCCAGAACTGAATTTGGAAGATTGAGCAAGAAGCCCAGGGAGGTGAGCAGCTGCTGGGTAACTTGCAGGTGAGATTTTACCTGTTCTGGGGACTGGCCTACAATGAGCCAGTCATCCAGATAGGGAAAGACAGCAATCCTTTGCCTTCTTAAATGAGCAACTGCTACTGCCAGACATTTTGTGAATACCCATGGGGCAGAGGTGAAGCCGAAGGGCATTGCTCTGAACTGGTAGTGACCTGAGGGCAGTTGGAATCTGAGGTACTTTTGGTGGGAGCTTCTGATTAGGACGTGAAAATAGGCATCCTTGAGGTCCAGGGAGGCTAGCCAGTCCCCTGGCCTTAGAGAGGGTAAAATCATTGCCAGAGTTACCATTCTGAACTTTGGTTTCAAAGGTGTTTGTTCAGATATCTCAGGTCTAAAATGGCGCCATTCTCCTGTCTTTTGGGGTAAGGAAATATCTGGAGTACAGACCCTTGCCCTGGCGTGGGGAGAAACCCTTTCTACAGCTCTGAGAGCCAGGAGGGTTGAGACTTCTGTTTCTAAAGTAAAGGTCTCTAAAGAGTTTGCAGGTGGGAAAGATCTGATTCTCATCTTTGGAAATTTTTTGAAGCTGAGAACCAGACCCTGGCTTACTACTTCCAGGACCCACTTGTCTGAAGTTAGAGACACCCAGTTCTGAACGAAGTAAGCCAACCTGCCACCTACAGGTAAAGGAGAATCGGCCCTGGGCACCCCATCAGGGTGTTTGTTTGGCAGGTGCTTTAGGCTGAGGGGTGGGAGCAGGCCTGCCCACACCCCGTCTGCCTCTCCCTCTGAAGAACCCCCTCTGAGCATAAGCAGAGGAGGCCTGGGTTTGGTAAAAAGGCCTGTGAAAAGGCCTACCTCTACCCCTGGGGGTCTGCCTCTGAGGAGTGACTTGCCGCTCCTTAGCCTGAGCACTCTTATAGGTAGTCCTATATTCATCCATTTTCTTCATATAATTCTCTGTCTGCTCCCCAAACAGAGAATTTCCAACCACAGGAAAATCCATAGCCTTAGTCTGGGTATCCTGTGACAAGCTAGTACACCTGAGCCAGGCCAACCTACGAAAAGCTACAGACGTAGCCATGACTCTAGAGGATACATCATTAAAATCCACAGCAGCATGAAACTGCACCTTAGATGCCTCAATGCCATCAGCAGCCACCTGTTCCAGCTCATTAGCAAGCTGGCCAGAGGCCTGTTTGGCCAAAGCCATGACAGTGTCCCATCTAGATTTTGATACCTTGCTACATAAGCCATGTAATTTGCTTGCCTGAGTCCCAAGGATGCTGCCATGTATTGTTTTTAGCCATGGCATCAATCTTCTTGGAATCCTTGTCAGGAGGATGTGAAGCCAAGGAATATTAGCTTTATCACAGGCTGCAGCCTGAACCACACCAACGTGACTGCATTGCTGTGAAAGGAATTCTGTATCAGGACCTGACAGAGTGTACCTCCTGTCCATCTTTTTGTCCACAGGAGGCACAGAATTAGGAGTTTTTAAAATTTGTATTGTTTGTTTCCTAAATAATTTATGCAAGGGAATAGACAATCTCCTAGACTCTGGAATATCCATCATTTCTACAAAATCAGGTTCCTCTTGCTCATCCACAGCTTCCTCCAATGGGAGCTGGAGGGTTTCAGCAACTTTTTTGTAAAACATAAAGTGAGATGGGGACTCAGAAAGCGAAGGTGGAGATTCTAAAGGTCTCTCTGGGGAGATGTCCGGTTCAATGGGCACACCCAGACCCTCCAAGTCACATTCATACTGTTCATAATCATCCTCCCCCTCCTCTGGTTCATAAAACTCTTCAACATCATATTCCTGAACCGGTGGAACCGACCTTTTGCCAGACAGTGGCGGTTCGGACGGAACCGGAGAAAGTGACTGGACAATCTGAATAGCTCTTGCTATCTCTGCAGCAGTTGGAGAAGGAATTTTGGGCTCCACACCTGCTGATTTTCTTGTTTTCTTTACTGGAACTGGCTCCTCTGAGCCAGCTTTACATTTGCCCGAGGAAGTCCGGCCCTGGTCAGAGGGCATCCTCTGGTTCGCTGGCACCGAACTGGGCTGGCCATCTGGGTCAGCTGACTTTGGCCTCTTGTTCCTAAGCCTGCCAACTCTTATCCAGGTGGCTGCAGGAAATTTTACAAATCTGGCAGTCTGAATTGAGGTGGTCAAACCCAGACAATATACATATGTGGTGTGTGGTCAGCCTTGGCAAAGACTTCCCACAGACATCACAGTGTTGAAACCCAGTGGGCCGGTTTTTCTTTGGGTTTCTTAGACATAATGCCAGCCTAACCAAAAACCTTGCCTTTTAACGGCAGTGCTAGGCAAGACACCTTTATCGGTTCCGAACTGTGTCACGGGTCTTAAAAACCGTAATGAAATCTGTTTTTTAGAACCGATAAGAACTGGAACCGCACTCTAAAACCTTCAATTTCAAGTTTTAAAACAAGCTGATCGGTTCAAACCGAACCGATAACATTTACAAGTTCCACACAGAAAATAAACTGTAATTACTTACTTATACCACAGACAGAGCTTGAACCGATCGGTTTTATGTGTTAAAAATATATTCTCGGTTGATTTGAACCGAAAACACTGTTTAAACCGAGAAATGAACCGAGCAGTAGGAGAAATCTCCGAGCGACTGTTCAGTGAGGCGGAGTAAAGAATCTGACAGTTTAAGTTTGAAATAACCCAGACAGAGCTTCTAACCGGCTCAAGCCTCCAAGTTCCATTCTTAGAATGGAGTTAACTCTTTCACTTCTGGAGCAGTTCTAATGGTGGGACAAACTGCAATTGTCATAATATAGCAAGACTTCATGTTGTTTGAAAGCCATAGCTGAGAGATACAGCAGCTTGGGGTCCAGCCATTAGGTGAACTGCCTTATGATGGGTTTAAGGCGTGCAAGGCATCCAAAGTGTCAGAATGGGCAATTTTAGTGAAAGAGAAACAAGTAGACAGGGGCAGTGTGCACAGTGAGGTGAAGGGAGCACCTGGTCTAGTAGACGGTAAAGAGGATAGGAGAGTAGAGGCACGAAAGGTGAAGTATGAATGAAATTCAGTAGCAACACTGAGGTGATTAGTAATAAGGGTGTTGTTTATATTGAGGGAGGAGAGGGAGTGGGGAGAGTGAGTGGATGACTTTCCAGAATTTAGAGGGATTGTTTATGTTGGATTGAAAGTTGAGCTAAAGTAGTCTGCCTTAGCCAGATGAGTGGCTTTTGTGCACTTGTTGCAAAGAGAACGATACGCATCATAGTCTTTAGGGAGCTTTGAGGCTTTATGTAGCTTCCAAGTTTGGTCCTGTGCTCTTTGACAAGCTATGGGTTCAGGTGAGATCGATGGAAGGTGGCTCCCACGGACCCTAACAGTTGAAGTGGGGCGTGCTGATTCCAAATGTTGAGAAATTTACCTTTAAAGTATTCTGTGGCTTTGTCTATCGAGTTAGTTGAGGCTATAGGGGCCCAGTCTGCATGAGCTAGGTCATTGAGGAGGCAAGCGTGGTTTGGAGATTCACATGAGCGAGTCATTAAGGCTTTATGAGGGGCCTTGATTATGTGAATTTTTCGTACCAGAAAGATCATGAAGTGGTCACCTAGGGCATCTGATAATACACCAGATTTAATGACCCTATATGGGTGTGAGGTGAGGGCCCAGTCGATTAAGGAGTGGTTACTCATTTTATGGTTCATCCGAGTTGGATCAAGGATGAGCTGGGATAAGTTATGGGCATCAATTTCATTTGGTACTTTGTTCATGGTGGAGGATATCCAGTTTAAGTTAAAGTCACCCATAATATAAACTTCACCCGAGGAGGTGTGGAATACTATGGAATTGATGAGGTCTGTAACAACCGAGGAGTGGAGGCCTGGGCAACAATAGACACCTGCCACAGACATAGGGATGGAGAAAGGGAGGGATAGCTGTAAGATAAGCACCTCATGTCCTTTAGGGACAGAGGTGAGAAGAATGGTGGTGAATTGGATAGATGAGAAGACATAGATAGCCACACCTCCACACCTCCCTGACCGGTCTTGTCAAGATATAGTGTAGCCTGGGATGGAGAGAGAAGGGTCACCTATTTTATTGTTAAGCCAGGTTTCAGACAGGATGATAATATCAGGACCAAGCAAAGCAACGAGAGGCTGAAGTAGATCGACTTTAGGGAGAAGGCTGCATATATTTAAGTAGAGAATTTTAGTCCATGGGAAGGACAGAGAGGCTTGACGGGGACATTCCTGGGGCAGTGGATGGGGGTGCCGAGGGGCTTGGAGGGCAAGGTTCAGGGTTGGGATTTATGTCTCCAGAAGATAGGAGCAGGAGTGCAATGATAATGTAGTAAAGCTTTACACTCATATACCAAGGTGCAGAGCAGGCTCAACTGGAGATAAGGGGGGTGTGGAGAGAAGGAGGAGTATGGAAGCATAGAATATGTAGTAGTGTGTAGTAAATAGGAATTGATAAGAGTGAGGCACTAGGGCAGAAGGGGTAGCCTTCCCAGGTCTGAAGAGAGGGAGATGGGGTAACAGCGTAATTGAAGACAGAGTGAGTGGAGTGTTTCAAAGAGGGGCTGGTAATAATGGGGAGGCGGACAGGGTGTGGGTGAGAAAGGAGTCAAAGGACAGAGAGGATAGGGAGAAGTAGTCTGAGTGAGTCTAGAGGCATGGTAAGGAAAGCATATGTAGTGGATTGAGTAGGAGAGCATAAAAAACAATCAATAAATCTATTATACCAGGTGTAACACTATTATAATGTATGGTAGAATGCTGTTACTCATAAAAATCCATACCAGCTAAAAAGTTGTTATGCTGCAGTAGCTTGTTGTTATGCTGCACCAGGTACGTAGCTACTGCAGCATAATAACTTGGAGCCTTTCCACGAAATGCTGTAGGCACGAGCTGCGTACACTTTTAAACAGCTGTCATAACTGTACACAATTGCGAGTGGCGATTTTAAAAATGCAGGGACCGGATCAAAGTATGTCGGACGCTATTTTCTCCCGGGGGCTTTCCGATCATTTTTTTTTTTCAGTCTACTACAATCACTCTTGCCATCCGATGTAAACCATATAAAATGTAAGTAAAATCAATAGAGGTGCTGCCTTTGTGTTTCTGTCTCATTCTGGGGGATGGAGTAATAATTTCCTAATTTGTCAACACATATACAGTAGGTGACCATACTATGACAGATAATGTATATTCCTCTATCTGTGACTGGTTTGAAAACCTCTCTTCAGTCGTCATGGTGACGCTGAACCTCTCGGGGCTTGATCTCCGGGGTTCCAAATGTCACCATGACGACCTCCTCAAGAGTTTACAAACTTGTTACAGATAGAGGAATATACATTATCCCTCATGAGTGAAACTCTTATAAGTTAGAGGAAGAGAAGACTATACTGTTATGACACAGTCGTGCTGCAAATGAAAGAACTAAGGTCCTCTAGTGGCAGATCTTTATAATCTGCTAATGGGGAAAAAAACAGTAGAGGATACGGGTACCATGGCCCTACCACATGCTGCAGTCTGTACCACCCCTGATAGGATGGAAAATAAAACTTCAGCCCCTGACCTCTCAAGCTGATATTTCTATCAGATTTTTTGTCCACAGGGGGAACTGAATTAGGAGTCTCTAAAACTTCCATCACCTGTTTCTTCAGAAACTTATTTATGGGCAATAGTAGCCTTTTTGTGGGTTCCAGGCCCATCATTTCCAAGAAATATATCCCCCCCTCCTACTCTACTGTTTCATTAGTAGTGATAACTAGTGCCTCCACCATTTGTTTCACAAATGTAAAGTGGGAGGAATAATCCTCAGGCAACCGAGGAGGAGAATCAAATTGCGGGTCGAGGGACACCTCGGTTCGATGGCTCCCTTCATCATCCTCATCATAAGGCTGATAGGCCAGATCATGAGTAAGAGGAACTGAACCTGAAACTAGGACAATTGTCGGTTACAGAACCGCAGGAGTAACCAGAACCGTTTGGACTGGAACCGGTAAAAGTCCCTGATTTGCTGCTATCTGAAAAGCTTGAAGAAGGCAGAGGCAGTATAGCACAGTGGTTTAAGGCTCTGAGCTGCAAGTCTGGTGACATCCAGCAAACCAGACTTGGGTTTGAATCCCACAGTTTCCACTTGCATACTGTGTGACCCTGAGCAAGTCACTTAACTTCCCTGCGCTCCCAGGTTGCTCCTGTAAAAAAGCTTTCAGCTTAGTGTGCTACTCCTGGTTAAACAACTAAAATAAATAAAAAAACTTGTAGAGCTTGGGCAACTGCCTCTGCTGAAGGCATGGATGTTTAGAGACAGAAGACTCCTTTGCTTTTTCAGTTAAAGGTTCTGTATGTTTCAACATATGTTTTTTTTTTCTTGGCTGGAACCGGTTCTTCAGCCGGTTCCCCAGTCCATTTAGATTTTGATGGCTCTCCTTTTTTTGAAGGCGTAGGTTCATTTTCTTTAGTCTTATCTTTTTTAGCAGAAGAGGGAGGACTGGGCTGATCAGAAACATAGACTTTGACGGCAAATAAGGATCACTTGGCCCACCTAGTCTGCCCATTTCCTACCTATAGGATACGCTAAGATCCCAGTTAACCAAAAGCCTATTTCTTCCTACCCCACAAAATTGCCTTATGTCTGTCCCATGCATTCTTGAATTCTCCCACAGTTTTAGACCCCACAGCCTCCTCATGAAGGCTGCTCCATGCGCTCCACCACCCTCTGTGAAAAATACTTCCTCACATTGCCCTGAATCGCCCCCCCCCATCTTCAAATTGTGTCCCCTTGTTCTTGCACATCTCTTTTTCTGAAAGATGCTACTCTCTTGGACTTTGTTGGTTCCACTGAGGTACTTAACAGTTTCCATCATGTCCCCACTCTCCCTCCTTTCCTCAAGGGTATACATATTAAGCTCTTTTAGTTTCTCCTCGTATGGCTTCTCTTGCAGACCCTGCACCATTTTAGCTGCCCTCCTCTGGACTGCCTCTATCCTGTCTATGTCCTTGCAGAGATAGGGTCTCCAGAACTGGACGTAGTATTCCAGATGGGGTCTCACCAACTGTCTGTACAGAGGGTTAACAACTTCCTGTTTTCTGCTGGTGGTGCCTCTCCCTATACATCCCAGTATTCCCCCAACCCTCCCTACTGCTTCTCACATTGCTTGCTAACCTTAAGGTCATCTGATATGATTACCCCCAAGGTCCCTTTCCATTTTTGTTGTTGTAACTACCCCCATTGTGTAATCTTCCCTCGGTTTTGTTTCCCAGGTACATTTTGCACTTCTTTGCATTAAATCCAAGCTGCCATACTTCTGACCATTCCTCCAACCTTGCCAAGTCCCTTCCCGTCCTTTCCACACCTCCTTGTGTATCAACCGTGTTGCAGATCTTTGTGTCATCTGCAAAGAGTCATACTTTTCCATCCAGTCTCTCTGCAATGTCACTTATAAAGACATTAAAAAGGACTGGACCCAGTACTGAACCCTGCAGTACCCGACTAGTAACCCCTCTTTCTTCAGAGTGGACTCCATTTACAATTACCTTCTGTGTCCTGTTGTCTAGCCAATGTTTTATCCAGGCTACCACCCTGGGACCCACTCCCAGGCTGGTTAATTTGACTATTAATCTTTTGTGTGAGACTGTGTCAAATGCCTTGCTAAAGTCTAGGTAGGCCATGTCCACAGCCCCTCCCTGGTCTACTACTTTGGTCACCCAGTCAAAGAAATCAATTGGATTCATCTGACATGACCTTCCCACGGTGAATCCATGCTGCCTTGGGTCCTGTGCCCCACTGGCCTCTTGGTACTCAACAATTCTTTCCTTCAGAAGTGATTCCATCACTTTCCCTACCACAGAGGTCAAACTGACAGGTCTGTAGTTTCCTGTCTCTGTCCTGGTCCCACTTTGTGAAGGGGAATCACATCTGCCTTCCTCCAGCCCTCAGTTACCACACCATCCTCCCATGATTTGTTAAAAAGGGTAGTCAGTGGTTTCACTAGTTCTCCTCTTAATTCTTTTAGAATTCTGGGGTGAATTCCGTCAGGCCCCATTGCTTTGTCCACTTTCAATTTTAGGAGTTCTTTCAGAACCCTTTCTTCTGTGAAAGGACTGGGATCGACCCCCCCTATCCAGAGTGCTTCTGTTAATTAGATTAGGCACCTCTCCCTCATCCACTTTTGTGAATGCTGAGCAGAAATATTCGTTCAGTATCCCTGCTTTTTCACTCTCCCTCTGCCCACTCACCTTCCATTCTATTCAGCCTCACTATCCCTCCCTTTGTGCTGTACCTATAAAAGGTTTTATCCCCCTTCTTAACTGAGTTAGCTATCTTTTCCTCAGTTTGAGCCTTTGCTATTCTGACTTCCCTCCCTGCTTCCTTCTGCCTTAACTGGTACAGCTCTCTGTCCTGCTCCTTCTGTGTTCCCTTATACTTCCTGAATGCTATATTTTCCTCCCTAACCTTCCCTGCCACCTCTTTTGAGAACCATAGTGACTTTTTATTTCATTTTGATTTGTTTATTTGCTTCACACAAAGGCTTGTTGCCTCTGTGATGGCAGTTTTGATGTTTCCCCATTGTTGCTCCACCCCTCTTTCTTGCCTGTTTGCTAGTGCTTTTCTAAGGCATTCTCCCATCTTGCCAAAGTTATCCCTCCTGAAGTCCAGTACCCTCTCTTTTGTATGGCTTGACTCTGTAGCTGAGTTAATCGTACACCACACTGTTTGGTGGTCACTTGTTCCCAGATGGTTACCCATGTCTAGATCTGAGATCCTCTCACTGTCCCCATTTGAGAGTATGAGGTCTAAGATTCCTCCCTCACGAGTGGGTTCCAAAACTAGCTGTCTGAGGCATGCCACCTGTAGGGCATCGAGAAAGGCCCTGCTCTTGGATGTGGCTGCAGGAAATGTGCTCCAGTTAACATCTGGCATATTCAGGTCTCCCATCAACAGTATCTCCCTTTTCTCTGTCATCCTAAGCATGCTTTCTATCATATCCTTGTCCGTTCCCTCCCCCTGAGATGGAGGTCTGTATACAGTCCCTGTGCGGATTGTGGGTCCATTCTCTAAGGTGACCCACAGTGCCTCCTCACCTCCCTGTTTACTCTTTTGTTCAGTTGCTTTTTATCCCTTCCTTACATGAGAGCTACTCTCCCCTTCTCCCTCCCTGTCTCTCCTGGGTTGTGTACCATGTATTTAACATCCCAGTCATGGTTCTCTGTGTACCATGTTTCTGTGACTGATCACATATCCAGACATCCCTCTTCCATCAAGGCCACCAGTTGAGGGAGCTTGTTGCCTGACTATGGGAATTGGTACCATTACCCTCCATTTCCTGATGGCCTTACTCCTTTTGCCCCATCCCTATCCCTACTGCCTTTGTCACTTTCTCCATTTACCCCTGCCCTTCTCCCTATCAACATCTCTAACTTGGTGTTTACTCACTTAACACCTGACTTTTCGGGGCTAGGATTTCCTGTTCTTTCCAGTGCCCCTGGCTAGTTTAAATGCTTGCCAATGAAGCATTTAAACCATCACCCAGCATCCTGGATCCCTCCTGGACAGATGCAGACCATCATCCGTATAGGCCTGCATCACTCCAGGTGGACCCCAGTCTTAATGAAGCCAATCCCTGAGTTTCTGCACCGTTTTTCAACCACTGATTGAATCCCATGGTGTGGAGCACCTCTGGCATCACCCACTCCATAGACAGGCAGCACCTCTGAGAAGGTTACCATGTGTGCTACTTGTCTAAGGCCCCTGCCCAACTCCACAAACTCTTCCTGTACTTCTCTGATCCCTTTCTTAGCCAGGTCATTTGTCCCTAGGTGGACAATGACATCCAGCTCCCTCCCCTGTGCAACTGCTCCGGCGATCCTGAGGATTCACTCCCTTTCCCTCCAAGCCATGGCGCCAGGCAGGCATCTTACCTCCCTCTCCCCTTCCTCCCCCATTTCTACCTTCCTAACAATGGAGTCCCCCACCAGAAGTTGTTTCCTTCCCCTGTGGGGTCCCATGCCACCCTCCTGTGGGTCTCTTTGTGGAGGTTCCCAGCATCCTCCTTGGCCTCCACTGCGGGTGCCTCCATAGAGGAACCACACTTTGCCAGAATGGCATATGAATTGTGGAGAGGTACAACTGGAGGGATGCACCTCTGTTCCACCACCCTCACCCTCCCTGAGTCCACTGTGTTCCAACCGCCCTTTTCTTGGCAACCTCTGAGGCAATGGCTGTGGCCCTGGTGGTCCCTGGATTGGAGAGGAGGTTCACAAATCCGCCAACTCAGCCTGGAGATGAGCAACCTCCTCCCTCAGAACTCTGATCCCCTGGAACCGATGGAGAAGCCATTCTTTTTTTGTACCTTTCCAACCTTTTCTCAATAGTTTTAGGAGGAAAAGTTTTGCAAATGACATAATCTGAAGTTAAGTAGGATCCAGCCAAGCAGACCAAACATAAACCGTGTTTGTCAACTTTTGCAAATACCTCGCCACACTTAATACAGTTTTTAAAGCCAGTTGGGTCTGTTTTCTTTGTTGGCCTTTCTGACATTATTCAAGAAACCCAATTAAAAAGGGTTTTTCTTAGTTTGATCCTGAACTGCAAGGAGTCTGAAAAATGTAACCAATGTTGATTCCTTTAAACCACTTAAGGTTTCTAGCGGTCCGTTCCCAATGGGGAAAAAAACTCTATTTAGGTAAAGAAATACCCCAAACAATAATGGTACAGATCCGAACTAAATTTAAAGTGAAAATAAAAGATAAACTTAGGTAGCAGTGTTTCCTCAATGGTTTTCACAATCGAAGAGGAACCGCAAAACTGAGGAAAATGACAAACTAAACTAGCGCTAGCTATACAAAAGATGGTAAAGGCAGCAGATGAAATAAAAGGTTACTTGTTTTTCAGGCAAAACAATGAATTTCAACGACTTCTGAAGAGAGGTCTCAGAGGCGCCTTGACTGGCAGGTGGAGAATGAAATCTGAGCATTATGGAATGCAGCAGTTGGTAAGGGCAGCAGTTTGAATGGTTGCACGCGCCAATAAGTGTTCCATCATTTACATAACTTCCATTTTTTCCGGGGCAGTTCAACACAGGAGGCTGACTGCAAGAGTTAAGCATATTGAAGAATTCCTGGGGTTAGAAAGTTATATTTTTACAGGGATTCAGCCCATAATCAATTATTCTTATGCCCCACAGTGTCTTGTATGCAATTATACTAGTGTCCACTTTACTTGGGGCAGTGTGGGAATCCTTTGTCAGTCATGACTGCCAATGCACTTAGTCCATCAGCGGCATCAGAGCCACCTTGATGTGTAACATGGAGTTGCTCTTCATGTTGGCATAGAGTGCCAAGGAAATTCTAAGGTCTTCTTCATTTCTGGTCCCTGCCAATAGTCTTGGGAACCATCCAGCAACAGTACAGCTGACAGTGGCTCCATGGAGCCATGGTAAGCTCCTAAATGTTTTTTTTTTGGGGGGGTTACACTCTCCTGATCTAAATTCTTGATGCTCATGTCAAGTCTGGATTAACAGAGTCTAGCGACATATATACATACAGTTCAGCAATTTCAGGCTGTCTAGACAAGTGTGTGTTACAGTATCTAGCTTAGGTCAATTGTCATAGCGTCCTATTTACATAAATGCATCCTACTCTAAACAGTGTTTTAACTGGCATCCTATGATACCACTTCACCCAGGGTCATTAACAAAAGCTACACAGGGCAATGATCTGGGGGTGACATACAGTATACACCTCTATGAACTATGTGCGCGGGCAGGTCTGTGGAGGCAACTGGACAGTCATAGGTGAACTTGATCACTGACTTGATGGCTATCTCAGAGCAATGAAGTGGGACTGACACGTCATCCCCGCAATTTGGGTTTGCAACTCCTGTGTCTCTAACCATTGAAGGAGTTTCATCAGTTGAAATGGGCTCCACAACTTCCTCTGATTCCAGGGGTTCCCCACCTCCCTCTTCAGCAGAAATGTCTTCAGATCTTCAAATGTTGGAGTTGTACCTGAAGGCAAAACAGTGTTTTGTAGGATCCAACTGAGGCCTCGTTGAGTTGGATTCGTTGAGCGGTATTACAGCAGAGGTAGCTGACAGATCAGCAAGGAGACTGGGAAGATTCATGGTGGAATAATACCTCATCAAGTCTGCCTCCTGTTCTGACTGTTTCTGATCATCATATTGCGTATGTGATGGTTTCTGAACTGTTACCCCTACCTGGCCTGTCACACCTGCAGGTAACAATCTGGTTACTGGTGGTTTTGGTGGTTTCATTCTTTCAGTGGCAGCACTACATATCAATTGTCTGACGGGCAACCAGTGATTCTGGTGGCAGTTTTGTTTCCTCCCTGTCCTTCTTTAGCCTGTACCTTGTAAAAATGAAAGGTAAGGATCCTCAGGTAACTGCACCGGACTGGTAAAACTTGGTATGCTGACCCCTGCTGGCTCAATTCAATGTCCTAGACTGTGTGGGGGAGCGCCTCTTTTTTCAAAAGATCAAAAATGATCTCTTAATAATTTTCTAATTTAAATTTTTATTGTTGCTCTAGGGATTGCATGTCTGTATGGAACTGAATCTGGGATAAATTATCCAGAATTATCCCACAAGTGCGATGGCATATGTAGTAAGTGTAGCCATGATTTTCTGTGCACACTCACTGAAGCCATCATACAAGAGCATGAAAAACTACTTTGAAGAAATAAATAAGGTGTAAGAAAGTCTCAATTCAAAATTTAATCAAGAAGAATTTAATCACTAGAGGACATTAAGGAGAAACTCGCAGATTATGAAAGAAAATTAAGCAGCAGAAATGTAAAAAATTTGTGATACTAAGGACTATCGGGAAAACAGGGTATACACGTATAAAAAATTTGAGAGCTGGCAGAACAGGCAGGGTGTCTATACTGACTCATCAGACAGCTCAGATAGTTATGGCATACAGCCTTCAAAACCACAGTACAGGAGGGAGAAACGTTTTCTAGAGAAGTCTACAGGCTCCCAGGGACCACAAGGAGGAGGGGGAGAGAAGACCTGAGGGGGACATGACGGAAGAGATGGAAGAAGATATCAATGTAAAGGAATCTGCAATAGAAGTAGTGCTAAATGGATCAATAGTTGTTTCCTAGCTTGCAAATATCATTTTCTCTTAAAGTAATGATACAGGCCCCCAGCGTAATCATAGGAGAAACAAATCTGAAATTTCTGTGTGATTACTGTTATATATATGGACAAAGTTAATACTGTACAACACACTGTTTCATATTTTCCTTTATCTTGAGACTCGTAACACCCCATTTTATTTGAACAGTGATCAAGGTATAAAGAGCATAGGAAAAATGAGTTTGTTTGACATAGTGATTCTATATCCACTGTAATATTTCAATAGAGCATAATAGAAGAGAGGAGAGAAAGAAAATGAAAATTAAAATATGGCTATAAAAAATCCAGTGATCTGATTGTCTGAGGAGCTTGAAACATAGTGCCGGTATCCCATCACGACAGCACTGGAAGAAGGACCAGTAGCCTCTTCACAATATTTATTTATTTTTATTTATTTTTGTCTTTGATAACCGGGTGGGTGCACTGATCCAGGCACGACCTGAGTCACAGCATGGCACATTAAGCAATACAGGTGTGGAGAACAACAGTAAACACAGGCCTCAACATGAGGTGCAGGAAATTACAGAACAAGGGGTCATTACATAAAGTGCAATTACATAAGAATACAAGGTGACAAAGAAGGACAGCATACAGGTCAAAAATGCATAGTCACAGACCAGGCAACAAAGTCACAAAACACAGAGACCAAGCATAAGTCTCAGATATGATATATAAAGTGCAAAATGCATTCAGGTACACTAATAGTGCACAAATCAACGAACAGATTGGAACTCTGAAATCGAGTACACTTCCCATTAACAAATGGTGATGGGACTTAGAATACAGAGGCAACAGCAGAAGCCCTGAAAAGTGGGGGAAGAGGACAGGAGTGGTAGTGGTGAGTGTAGCAAGGATGAGACACTGCTAATAGGTGGGTGGGGGGTAGAGGGAGAGGATGCCAGAGATTACCAAGGAGAGGAGTGACATTTGGCTTCAGACAGTAGCTACTCTTTGAAATTGTTTCTGAAGGAGAGATGGGAGGTGGAAGAGCGGAGAGATGTAGGGAGTCTGTTCCATAGAACTACTGGGGGGGGGGGTGGATCATTTGCGGAGGCTCCTAGCTGCCACTTTGCCCATGAGGAGGGATGAATATGGGGACAGGTGTCGCCGCTCAGAGTTTTGTCAACTAAGCAACCAAGGGCATAGTTGAACCATCCTTGCAGTGGGAGCCAACCAAGTGACTGGTACATAGGTGCCGGACATGGGGGGCCACTAGGCGATGGCCCCACCACTTTCATAAGTGTCCCTATCACTTTTGCTATCATGGTATATATGTAATAGGGAAAATTTACCCTTATGTCCTTGTCCCAACCACTTTTCAAACCATTCCAGCACCACTGGACTGGTACAATACACAATGATGTGTTAGAGGGGCATGGAGGACAAAGCGACAGATACTGTTGCAGATTGTGTTCAGTCTACAGAGCAGAGCTGAGGATACAAGGGAATAGACAGGAGAACAGTATTCAAGGAGCAGTTAGAAGGTTCCCTTGTGCAATTGCTAGGCCTGCCTCATAAGAAAGGAATTGATATAGGCGGTAGGCGGCACTTAGATGCTGATTAACTCTGTGCACAATAAAATCAATAGTACCAGCCATTCCTGACTGCCATCACAAATGTCTGTCACCTTTACTCACTAAAAACCTTCAACTAGGCCCAAAAAATAAACTGTCTTAAATTTATAAACATAAGAATTAAATGTTATTTGCCCTCATAATACTTTTGTTACACATACATACATACATAACTTAAAAAAATAAAGTACTACAGTACTTAGAATTGTGATTTATGGTATTTTTTTTGCTGACCATGAAAAATCCCCCTCTGATCCTCACCTGCTTACTAGGCAAATCTGTGTTGTTTAAGCTGTTGTGTGCTAGTGGGAGTAAACATTCTGCCAGCAGAACTGAGCAGAAGTTTGAATTCGTGCATTCTATCTATAGTAAATATTCCATCTCTTGAATGTTGGCAAGGCAGAAAAGAAACAATTACTCACCTTAGTAATTATGTTTCTTCTAATGGAATCTTGCTGTATTCTGACTTTTGCAGTTAGCCCCAGTACTCAAACTGCCCCGGAGAGAAGAGGGTTAATTTTCTGTACAGAGCATAGAACGTTGAGCTCGAGCTCAGTTCAGATCTCTGTCTGCTGCACTTAGAAGCACAACCGTCAGATTCTTATCAGCTAATACTAACTACTATGTGGAAATTGTAAAATATTTACTAGCCAAATGGCAACCAAATATTTTGGATCAAGTCAAGAAATCCAAAATCAAAAACCAGGTAGTGAACAACTTAAGACTGTTAAATTAATAATATAACCCACTCCCCCTCTCTAAAAGGAGAGAGTGCCCAAATGCACCCCTGGGGTGCAACACTGCACCTGCCAGCCCACTTCCCAAAAACAGGTTCTGAGAGGGGAGGCAGGACAGAATACAGCAAGACTCCTTCAGAAGAAACATAATTACTAAGGTGAGTAATTTTTCTTCAAACCACATGAAGTCTTGCTGTATTCTGACTATTGCAGACTACCAAGCAGTACCTCCATGGAGAAGGGAATCGAACCTACCTTGGGAATAGGCTCTGCAGTACTGCTGTACCAAACCGAGCATCACTCTTAGCCTGGATGTCCAGGGAGTAATGTTTGGTAAATGTATGGACTGTTTTCCAGGTGGCTGCTTTGCATATCTCTAGCAAAGGAATATCCCTGGCCGCAGCCAGGGAAGCAGCTGTATCTCTAGTCGAATTAACCCTCAGACCTGAGGGAGGTATTTTGCCTAGCTTCTCATAGCAGAATTGAATACAAGAGACAATCCACCTGGCAATAGTTCTCTTAGTGGCAGGTTTGCCCTTCCCCACTTCCCCATAAGTGAGAAACAATTGGAGGGAGTCAAACCTGTGAGCCTTAGTACACTCAATATAGTAACTAAGGGCTCTTTTAACATCCAAACTGTGTAAACTTCTTTCTCCTGAAGAAGAATGATCAATGAAGAACACAGGGAGAGACATAGATCGGTTCAGATGAAAATCTGAAACCACTTTAGGTAAAAACCTCCTATTAGTGGTAAGGACCACCTTATCTCTATGGAATGAGATAAAATCAGGCTATGCTGACAGAGCTTGCAATTCACTGATATGCCTGGCAGAGGTAATAGCCACCAGGAACACAGTTTTCCAAGTCAAGTACTTAAGCTCTGCTGAAGACAAAGGCTCAAAAGGGGGTTGCATAAACTGAGCAATGCAAACATTAAGATCCCAAGCAGGGGTAGGATCCCTAAAGGGGGGATTGGTATGAAGCAATCCCTTGAAAAATTTACAGAATACAGGGTGAGATGACAGTGAGGAAGGCTTTCCCACTGACAGAAAAGCAGAAACAGCAGACAAATGTACTTTGAGAGTAGCTGGTCTGAGGCCTAGGCCATTAAGATGAACCATATAATCCAGAACTGTAGACAATTCAGCAGTGTCTGGGGATATATGCTTCTTGGAACACCAAAGGCTGAATCTTTTCCATTTGGAGTTAAAGTTTTTCTGGTGGCAGGCTTTCGAGAGGCTTTGAGAATATCCAGAACCCCTTGGGACAGATGCAAATCTGCATACTCTAACTCTTCAGAGCCATGCCTTGAGATTGAGAGACTGAAGATTGGGGTACCAAATCCTCCCCTGAGAGGAGATTAACAGATTGTAATTCCTGGGAAGAGACGGGAAGATGGACTGCTAGGGACAGCAACAGGGGGTACCAAGGCTGCCTGGCCCAGTCTGGAGCAATCAGAATCACTTTGCAGGGTTGTGACCTTATCTTGACCAGAACCTTGAACAGTAGAGGAAAAGGAGGAAAGGCATATAGAAATTTCCCCTCCCAGTTCAAGATCAGAGCATCCAGAGGGACTGAGCCCAAGACTGGGGGTCTGCAACAAAACAGAGGAAGTCGGTGATTGTCTGGGGCTGCAAAGAGATCTATCTCAGGAGTGCCCCACCTTGAAAAAATCACTTTCAACACCAGAGGGCCCAGGGACCATTTGTGATGGCCCTGGGAGATCCTGCTCAACACATCTGCTAGCACATTGTCCTTCCCTGGAAGGTGGACTGCTATCAGAGAGGTCTGCAGAGAATAAGCTAGGGACCACAATTTCATAGCTTCCGTGCACAAGGCCATGGACCGAGTGCCTCCCTGCTTGTTGATGTATCACATGGTGGTGGTGTTGTCTGTCCTGATCTGATGACCTTGTTCTGCACTGACTGAGAGAAAGCTTGCAAGGCCAGAAAGACCGCCTGAGTTCCAGAAGATTGATATGAAGGAGAGATTCCTGAGGGGACCACAGTCCCTGGGCTGTGAGAGGCCCTAGATGGGCTTCCCACCCCAATAGAGAAGCATCCATGGTTAACACCACAAAGTGAGACTGAGTGACGAATGGGATTCCTTGTCTGAGGCTGCCCTGATCCTGCCACCACTGGAGAGCCTGGATCAGAGTCTGAGTCACTGGAACTAGTTTGGTTACAGAATCTTTTCTTCTGAGACCAAAAGGCCCTCAGGTGAAACTGAATGTCCCTCATCTGAAATCTGGCCCCTTGGACCGCTGCTGCAGAAGCTGCCATGTGGCCCAGATGCTGAAGGAAGTGCCTTGCTGGCCGAGAGATCAGAAGGTGGAATGAAGAAGCCAGCTCTGCAATAGCCCTTGCCCTTTCCAGGGGAAGAAAAGATCTTGCTTTTACTGAATCCAACTCTGTACCTATGAAGATGAGGAGCTGTACAGGCTTGAGAACTGACTTGGGAAGATTGAAAAGGAATCCTAGGGAAGTGAGCACTTGCTGAGTCACTAGCAGGTCTGATTTGACTTGGTCTGGGGGACTGACCCACAATGAGCCAGTCATCCAGGTATGGAAATATGAAAATATTCTTCCTTCTTAAAAAGGCCACTACTACTGCTAGGCATTTTGTGAATACCCTTGGAGCCGACATCAGGTCAAAGGGCATAGCTTTGAACTGATAATGGCCTGAAGGCAATTCAAACCTGAAGTACTTTCTATGGGAGCACCTGCTGGGAATGTGAAAGTAGGCATCTTTTAAGTCCAGGGAGGCTAGCCAGTCCCCTGGCCTTAGGGAAGGATTATTCCCGGAGTCACCATTTTGAATTTTGGTTTTAAAAGATGTTTGTTCAGGTATCTTAAGTCTAGGATGGGTCGCCACTCCCCTGTCTTTTTTGGGTAAAAGAAGTACCTGGAGTACAGACCTTGCCCTTCGTGCAATGTGAACTCTCTCTCTCTACAGCCTTTAGAGCCAGTAGAGATGAAACATCTGCCTCTAAGGCAATGGTTTCAGAGATGCTTGCAGGTGGAAAGATCTGGCCTCAGCTTTGGAAATTTCTTGAAGCTGAGAACCAGCCGTGGCTTATCACCTCAGGACCCACTTGTCTGAGGTAACAGACATCCAGTCCTGGATGAAGTAAGCCAGCCTGCCTCCTACAGGAATGGGGGAGTCGACCCAGGCTGACACATCAGTGTGTCTGCTTGGCAGGAGCCCTAGATTGAGGGGTGGATGCAGCCCTGCTCATCCCCCTTCTGCCTCTCCCTCTGAAGAACCCCATCTGAGGAAAAGGAGAAGAGACCTGTGCTTGGTAGAAAGGCCTATGAAAAGGCCTGCCCCTGCTCCTAGCTTGCTGCCTTTGAGGAGTTGCCTGCCTTTCCTTTTCCTGTGCACTCCTATAGGTGGTCCTATACTCATCCATCTTTTTCATGTAATTCTCTGTCTGCTCCCCAAACAGAGAATTACCCACCATAGGGAAATCCATGGCCTTAGCCTGGGTGTCCTGTGAAGACTAGTACATCTGAGCCAAGCCATTCTCCAAAGAGCCACAGATGTAGCCATGACTCTATATGACACATCATTGGAGTCCACAGCAGCATGGAACTGTAACTTAGATGCCTCAATCCCATCAGCAGCCACCCCCTCCAGCTCCGAGGCTATCTGGGGGGAGGCCTGCTTAGCCAGTGCCAGTACTGTGTCCCGCCTGGACTTCTGGTACGTGGCTGCATAGGCCATATAACTAGTCTGCCTGAGTCCCAAGGCTGGATGCCATGTACTGTTTCTTTGCCATGGTATTCAGCTTCCTAGAGTCTTTATCTGGGAGGTGTGAAGCCAAGGGTATGTTAGCCTTATCACAGGCTGCAGCCTGCACAACTCCAACATGGCTGCATTGTTGATACAGTACTCTGTACCTGAACCTGATAAGGTGTACCTTTGTCCATCCTTCTGTTGACAGGAGGTACAGAATTTGAGTTTTAAATTTTTGTGTCTGTTTCCCAAAAGACTTATGAAGGGCAATAGACAGTCTCTTGGACTCTGGGATGTCCATCATCTCCACATAATCAGGTTCCTCTTGTTCCTCCATGGCTTCTTCTACAGGGAGCTGGAGGGTTTCTGCCACTTTCCTGTAAAACATGTAGTAGGAAGGGGACTCAGAAAGCCTAGGAGGGGAAACACCAGAAGGCCTAGCTGGGGAGATGTCCGGTTCAATGTGCTCATCCAGACCTTCCCCACCATCGTCATCATCATCATCATCATAATCGTCATCCCCTTCCAAATCCGGTTCATAAAAATCCTCAAAGGCATAATCTTGAACCGGAGGAACCGATCGAACTGAGCGCCTGCCAGAAGGCATCGGATCAGACGGAACCGGACGAAGCAATTCTACAATCCTTATCGCTTTGGCAGTCTCTTCGGCGGTAGGAAAATGGATCTCTGGATCTGAACCGGCTGATTTTTCTTTTCTTTGTCTTTTTGTAGAAACCAATCCCTCAGGATCAGCTCTCCTCTTGCCCGAAGAAGTATCGCCTTGGTCAGAGGGCACTCCCTCAGGTTTGGTCGTTACCGAACCGGGCTGGCCATCTGGGTCAGCGGACTTCACGGCCTCCTTATCCTTAAGCCTACCTAATCTTTTTTCCAGGGTAGACTTAGGGAAATGTTTACAGATTTGGCAGTCTGAATCGAGGTAGTCAAACCCCAGACAATAAACATAGGTGGTGTGGGGATCAGCCTTAGCACACTGCAGTGTTGAAACCCAGCGGGCCCGGTTTTTCTTTTGAGTTTCTCAAACATAGCCATCCTAACCACAAACTTACCCTTTTTATGGCAAACAACCAGGCAAGAGACCCTTATCAGTTTCTAACCGTGTCACGGGTATTGGAAAAAAAACGCAAGAAAATATGTTTTTTTTTAAACTGATAAGGACCGGTAACCACACTCTAAGTTTAGAAACTAAGACAGAATATGTAATTCACTAAACGACCGATTTAGCCGAACTGGTCGAAAATCAATTTTTACAATTTCCACAAGTTTACTATGTCTAGTTCACTACCTAGTACTTACTGTACCACAAACAGAGATCTGAATCAAAACTTGCGAAAAAATAATCGGTAAAACCGAAGACTTTAACTGACTTTCGAACTGTGAGCAAAGGAGAAATCTCCGGAGCGACCGTTCAGTTAGGCGGAGTAAAGAATCTGATGGTTACGCTTCTAAGTGCAGCAGACAGAGGTTTGAACTGAGCTCGAGCTCAATGTTCTATGCTCTGCATAGAAAATTAACCCTCTTCTCTCCGGGGCAGTTTGAGTGCTGGGGCTAACTGCAAGAGTCAGAATACAGCAAGACTTCATGTGGTTTGAATAAACAAGACAGAGAAAAGGGAGGGACTATTATAAAGAAGAAGAAAGAAAGGTGAGAGAATGGGTAAAAGGGGGTGGGTTGGGGAAACTAGAGGGTTTAAGAGCTAATTAAAAATACATGAATTTTGCTGTACATAATATTTAAACCTGAGATGGCATTTCAGTGCTGGGATGTGCTGGGACTGTTAAAAAAAGCAATGAAAGTATTTCTTTTTTGATTTGGTGCATTTCTTCACCCTCCCCAAAACAAACCTCTCGGACTTATTTTATAATCACAGTAAGACACTCCAGGGTGAACATTGTAGTGCAGTAACAGCACTTCTTGGGTGGTTGAAGTGAAGGCACTCGGCAATGCCTCATGCCTCATGACACACACGAGGTGTGCCACTATCCAACCCAAGCATACCCTGTCATGTCTTTTTGTTTAATTGTTTTTCCTGTTTGTTAGGACAATCTTCACTCCTGTTAAAAAACATGGAATCACTAGAAAATAGCCATATGGATGACTCTGCCACACACGATTGATCTCTATAGGGACGCTAAATAGGACTGTCAATATTAGTGTGCTCAATTCTACAAAGTGAAAATGAGATAAAAGCAGTATAAAAAATATTGCTAAGCTCAAAATAATAAAATCAGCTATAAACAAGTCAGTGTAAGCAATATGAAATGATGCAGTAAAGTTCTTGAAGGGATTATTTTATCTCTATTTTATGTCTAAATTAATTATAATAAAGTTATAACTTCTGATGTGTTTCTTATGTTTATTGATTAATCATTAAAGTCTTGTCAGATTTTTTTATAGCCATATTATAATCGCAGTAATGCATTCCAGGGTGTGCGATGCCCGTGAATAACGTCACACCTAGGTGGCGAGCACTAAGCCTGCGTTCTTGTAACCCGACCCACTCTAGGTGTGGCGTTATTGTGACTTGCGCATTACCCTGTCATGCCTTATTGCTTAAATAGCACAATACTAAATAATTCATAGACTGTTATATCTCATTTCATAGTAAGTTGTGTGACAATTTACAGCATTAACTTATTGGAGTATCATCCACATCGATATTTTAGGTCTTCCATTTTAAATAAGGAGCTATTTCAAAATTTTCATTGAGTCCTGAACAAGTAGTTGCCCAAGCTGATATAGCTAGAAGACTTTCATCTTTAGCAGTTTGTTGTCCAATGATCCACTTCTTTTCCAGGCCAGTAAATATTGGTGTATAGCTATCTGGCTGTGTTTACATGTTATATGGTAAACCAGGACATATTCTTCATTTTTCTTAGTGATTGTCATCATATACTCACCTATGCATGATTCTAGTTTTCTTTCTGCCTTCCCCATGTAGTATACCTTGTAGCTGGTATGTCAAGTATATGTCATTTATAATGGACTGTGTAAGTCACTTTTGATCATCACACACATATTAAATAAACACTGCACAATATTAAATATTTCAGAGTCTGAGATATTTGTGTTCCTCTTTTCTCCTGTCTCTGTTTTCTGGTGATGCCATAACTACTGAGCTGGTGAGTGGGATGTTTTCTTTCAAAACACACAGCTTCTGTCTTGAGAGGTACTTAGAGGGCATAATTTCTCCAATTGTGTGCCCCTAACTGAGGCTTACAACAGTCCTTGTAGAGATCAGGGTTAAAAGCAGGAGCCACCAATCCCAAACCAAACTGTCTTCTTGAATAGGTAAGAGTTATTTATTGATTACAGGTCAGGCAGGAGAGTTTGGTAGGCGAGTTGGAGAGGTGCCATATAGCCTTAAAGTGATTTATCAGCTTCCCCCGATGTCATGTTTGCAGATCACCTTCACTTCATTGAGTGATGCAAAGCTCAACTGCCCTGAAGTTAAGTATTACATACATTCAGATGCTTAGTTTTTAACATTTCTGTGCCACAGTTGTCTCTGCATGTTTTTCTTTGTTTGAAATTCGCACATGAGCAGTACATCCACATGCATGAGTGACATCAGCACAGGGAAGGTGTTCCCACTGCACCTTTCTCACTGCTCGTTCATTCATCTTTCCTGGACCCAGCCTCAGTGAGTACAGATTCAAAACTGAACTGGCAAAAATTACAGCACTGATGACTGAAACTGTTTGTTATATTGGCAGCTGTTATACTTGCTTTTGGGATTGCAGAAGTGGTGATTTCTCCTAATTTTCAATTTTACTCATCTGACTAAGCTCTGTGTCCTAGGTCCATCGGTTCTAGGAACATCACAATCTACATTGCTCGAGTACAGTGTTACACTTTTAATAAGTGCAGCAAGTACATAATTATAACAACAAGTCTGTATAAAAAATAAATTTTTTTAACTGAGTGGAGCTGTAATCTGTAGCGTATTGGGACACAAAAGGATGACTTTTGAACTGGGCAGATCTATAAATTGCAGTAAGTTTTTCAGTATTGGTACATAGAGGTCTGTGTTAAATGGATGACTTTTTCAACAATTCAGAATTGTAATGTGCAGTAAGAGTATAAGCACTGAGCTGCACAGTCCAATCCCAGGAGAACAGTGCAATAAACTGTGTATTTTTGGCAAGTGCTGCTTCCAGTGTGATTGCTTCAGTAAACTGCCTTTGCTATTGCATTTCTGATTGTCACCATCATTATAGACAGTTTATATTTTTTTTTGTGCTCCTTTGTTTTCTTGGGCTCATTTGGTGTTCTCATGCAAACACCATAACACTGATCACCAAAGTATGCTTAGATGTGCATGAATAAAGGGACATGGTGCACTGAATTGTTTCTCCAGCTTGCCAGCTCCTCGCTAAGTTTATAAATGAATGCAATAAAATCAATTATATACTGTACATAGTTATACTGTACATAGTTTACAGTGTATCTCAAAATTAAAAACACTTAGTTTTTTAACATTTTAACATACAGTCTTTATTTATAATTAGGATTATAGCATCATTGTATGTGCTCCGGAGCATCAGCAAAAGAAGAGACTGCAGTTGCCATCCTCTCCCGACACTGTGGTACCAATGTACGGCTTCTATGGTGTTATATTGCAAAGTATGCTAGTCAGTTCGGCATACTTAGGGAATAATGTCTGAACCAAAATATGGGCTACACAGCAATGAATGCAGGGAATCTATACAATGCACGATGACATCGGTAAGACATGGGAGACAGTATAGTGCAGCATCTGTTGTATTTGCTGTACACTTTATGCATGTGCATCAGAGATCCACTGTAATGGAAAAAATGGGAAAACACAAACAGCTTGACACAGATGAAGTGGTAATGAAGTATGGTGACATAAGTGAGGAAAGGTGGTTCAAAAACAGTCTTTAACACTTGAGTACCTACCGCAAGGATATGTCCCTTTTTTGTAGTGGACCAATCAAATGGTACTTAGGCTATCTAAACATAAATGCGGTCTCTTTCTCCATGAGAAGGGTATTGGCAGTGTCATTTTTAACCTTGGGAGGTGGAGAACGATCACCAACTGTACTGTGTATTTTTTTGCTCAATTCATAATGCACCTGGAGGCACACATGCAGCGGCAATAAGCCAATGCCAGGATGGTATTACAGATGCTTGTGCAGACACTAATGACAGCTGCAGTCTGTATAGTTCCTGAGCGCTTAGAGGTAACACAAAGCTGGTGCAATAATTTGTAGTTTTAAATTCATAACATGCCGTAAACAGGGGAACCGGTGACTTCAACACGTTACTCAATCACTGATACCTCTAAAGGGGACAGTACAAGCAGGCCCCCAACCCCCAAACACACATACACAAAGAAGAAAGCTATAGTGTAGACCAGTTGGCACTAGGACAAAGACAGACCCAAACAGTATAAATAATTTACAGATAATAAAAGTTCTATGCTGCAGCATTTTTCTAAGTGTATGTGTGCAGCTGGGGATTTGGAGTGGTTGGGGTACAAGGTGCCTGCTTGTAATTTCCATCCTGTGCTCCATCAGAGTGAGGTGACTGATAAATCAATTGGCTGGGAGGTCACTACTAACTAGTACCAGGTGAGGAATTTGGACAAATTGGATTGGACAAATTGTGAGCCATTTATCCTGCTCAAGCAATGCCACCAGATCGAGCTGTGCTCTCAGTGTCAAGCTGGAGTCGCCAACAACTCGTTAGCATAGGGAAAGCAATCCCCCTACTGAAAAAAAAGAAATATAAAAACCCAGGGTACTATCACTAGCATTTGTGTGGGCACATCGATGTTGGGAGTAACAGAACACACACCATACCTCGATTTTGCAGTAAAATGACAGCAATAGCGAGGAACAAAACCATAGCACTATGTAGCAAAATATAATAGTAACAGTTAGTGTTGCTAAGTCTGCCCTTGTTGCTGTACTGGAATGGATTGGGACTACTGCTGTGACTGCCTGAGCTACTGCCCACATCATTCTCACTGCTGTCATAGGGTCATCCCTATGTGGATCTACTATGCAGTGGCTGTCAAATTGTGGCACTATGTCAGTGTCCGAAAGATCACTGTTCATGCAGGACAACATAATGCTTTCATCATCAGACCCTGAAAATGAACTGTTTGATATTACCATTGTTGTGCTGCATGCTGCGACCAAGAGCTTTGTTATCAAGACAGAATTGCTGTGACCAAGAACTAATTTTAATTGCAAAGCACAGATCTCCCTGTGATGACAATGCAAAGGTAATGAGTGTCAAAGGTCACCAAATACAGGCTCCAATACACAAAATGACACTTCCTGGTTTGTGAGGGTGAAAACCTGATTTAATTTACTAAAATAGGCTATGCATCTATCAAAATACATTGCGAATCAGTTCTATATGCAGTCACCTTGCAGTATATGCGTTCATATATCAAAACTTGATAAATCGCTTTAAGGGGTTGAGCAGGGTGTTTACTTTTAAAACACGCTGCTTCTGCGTAGAGAGGGTGTAGAATGACACACCACACTTCCCAGATGCTATTGTTACTGGTCAACAGCTGTGATTAACAACAATTCTAAGGCTAATTACCTATTTATGAGGCTATGCTTCTGTCTGAGTGGCTACTGGATTGATTATTAATGGTTGGTTAATGACCGATCCAGCTATCAAATAGACATGAGCTAATTGACATGCGGACATCAGAAAGGTTGATTGTTTGCTAAGACACAAATCCCACAAAAAAAGTATGTTTTTGAAATATATTGCTATTAAAAAGCTGAATTAGCCTTATAATAGCAATAACAACCTCACTGATAGTCACTTCCTGGGGATTAATGACCGGGCGAGAGCCAGTTCAGTTGTTATTGCTTAAATTAACACATATAATCTCCCATTTCAGAGCATTAAAGATGCTGTAGAGGATTAACTGTGGCTGCTATAGATGGGGGACACAGTACATTATAGCTCTTGGTTTTAATATGCAGTGGTATGGGAAGGGCTTCTGGAAAAGGAAAAATGTCCACCCTAAGTGGCTGTCTCGCTTAAGGGTGGACACTATAAGTGGTACATACTGTATGCCACATGGGTACTGTCGCAGTGTAAGAAGTTACATACTGTATTTTCATTAGTTTGCCAGTTTTGTGGTTAATAAAGGTGTTCGTACAGCTTAGTGCAGTGCCAGACTAATTATTCAAAATTATTCTCCAAGTGCATCACTTTTGGTAGTAATGTAAAAATAATTCATGAAGTATAGAAAAAAACAGGAAGGAGAACCTCTTACCCAAGTAATTTATTTGATTTTTTTTTTTTAGTTAGTACTTTTTACCTGTGGCTCCTCGGTCTGCATCCTTCATCCGCCCGTCTCTGGCCACCATCTGGTCCTGCCCTGGCCCCAATGAAGCCCCCACCGCCATCTACCCCTGCAGCTTGCCCCCCATGGTGGGGCGTCAGGGAGTCCCCCTTACTCCCCACTGACATAGGATCCAATATTTGGGCAGTGGTGCCCCCAAGGCCAGGCAGTTCCTCAGACAGCCATCAAGCCATCGTGACCAAGCACCATATTTTTCCTTTTTTAGCCTGACGTGGGCTGGGGCGTGCAATGACACCAATGGAGGGGCCCTCCTGGCATCATGCCCCAAGCTCACCCCTACCATGCAGTGCCAGCACACTGCCCCTGGCCTCTACCAGAGGTCACTAGTGCACCAACAACTGGGAGCCCCCTCCCGGGAGGGGAGAGCAGTCACGGATGCTCAATCCCTCTCCGCCCCTGCCGACCCCTGGCGACCTGAGTCCATTCCTGAACCCGGGTCACCAGTGTGGAGCGAGGTGTGGTGTCCAGCATCTCAACCCTCAGCGCCACTGGGCCGGCCTACCCAAGTAATTTAAATGAGGGAGCTTCCTGTTGTACAGTATAATGTTTTAGATGTAATTTGTTTAGCTTTGTCTACCTCAGTTTGGTTTATTTATAGAACTTCTTTTGTTTAATATATAACTTCTAAGTAACGGTTAAGATTCATTAGTGACATCAGTGCAATATTGCACCAAATTATTTATATGAAATCACATAAGTAAGAAGTTCTCCTACCTGTTTCTTTATTTCTGCACGTCACGTATTTTTACATCACTAAAGAAAATTAATGCACTGGGAGGGTCATTTTGAAAAAGATTTGTTTGTCTGCCACAAACAGGTCTTTCATTCTTGTGATCATATCTGATGAACTGTATTATAATCAGGGGCGGACTGGTCAGAGGTGCCTGGGATGTTAATTGCATCATGGCTGTTCAGTGTATATGGCCTGTGCTGCATGTTTTTATTTTTTTTACTTCCCTGCCATCTCCCTCAAGTGTTTTTGGGAGGGGGGCAGGTCTCGTCTGTCACTGGCCAGTCTGGGTCAAAAAAATGTGGAAAACAATGAGAGGACCCACTGACCAATTAGCGAGTTGAAAGCTTCCAGATGCAATACTTCCCGACCTGCCAGCGCTAACCAGACAATAACAGTGGCACACAGGTGGTATCATGATTCAATTGTCACGAGGCAGGCTGCCTGCTCACTGCACCCATGCATGCCCTGTGATTGGCTCCAAGCACTATTTTTGGCAGTATGATGGTAAAGGTGCCATGAGATTTTCCTGGCAGGAAATTCTCCTCTCAGGAATATGATTTTCCTGTTAGGAAATTCTCCTGTCAGGAATGACATTCTCCTCTTATGAATGATATTGTCCTGTCAGGAAATTGTCCTGTCAGAAACCTCCTGGCACAGTTTTAACCTCTACTACTACAGAGCTCAGCTTCATTGCTGTGCCAGCTTTGTGGTGTAGTGGAAAGGTCTACAGCCTCATAAACGAGAGAGGTTGTGGGTTAAATCCACACAACATGCCCTCACTTTTCTTTTCTCAGAATTTCACTTCAGTGGTGATCCACGATGGTGAGGTGTTACAATAGTAAATCTGTATAGGAAAAAGTACTTACATGACAGAAGCACTAAGTGCAATGAGTGGGTCACCACAGGTGTCCTGACAGTATAATCACGTAGCACCTTTACCAGGCTTGCATTTTTGGCTGTGGCAGTTGAAGGAGTCAGCTAGGTAGTTGGCAGCGTGCTTGGCGGGTGGGTGATGGGTCGGATGCAGTACTTAGCAGGGCAAGGATTGGAAGGATGCACTGTTCATCCAGGTCCAACTAGCTAATCCTCCCTCCCTCATCTATGGTGATTCAGCGGTGGCAGGTGATGGGCCAGGTAGGCAACAGCAGACTGCATCCAAAAAGAAAAAAATCAGGTTGGAATCAGGATCAACTTCAAGTGAGTGACGGGGCTGATTGGAAACAGTTTGACCAGACCTGCAGTGCTCGCTCACTATGTTTTTGTTTGGTGACTCAGGGGGATTATAACAGGCTACAGGGATTCAGGGAATAAATATTATTCTTTCTTTAGCAGAATTAGATGCTGGATAGGATGGAGGCAATGGCAAATATTTAAGGTTTGACTCAGAGTCGGCTCGTACATTATTCTGTTTTGTGTGTGTGTGTGTGTGTGTGTGTGTGTGTGTGTGTGTGTGTGTGTGTCCTAAATGCAGCAGCAGATTATAAATTAAAATGAGTATATGTGTGATATATATATATATATATATATATATCAGTAAGTTATCTTTATGGGAAATTATTTTCATTTATGGTATGGACGGTACTATATTGGAATTCTGGCAAGGAGGTGGTGGCCAACAGAAGGGAGCGAGTTAGCTTTGTTATGGATCATTCGGTTATGAAATAGTATAACAGTATAGCCTAAAGGTTAGAGTAATGAGCTGTAAATGAGCTTGGTACATCCAGCAGACCAGACCTTGGTTTGAGTCTCACAACTTCCACTTGCATACTGTTTGATTCTGAGCAAGTCACTTAACCACCCAGTGCTCCCAGGTCACCCCTGAAAACAGGCCCTTGTGCCTACTGTGCCTTATCCAGTTACCAAAGACTAAAATAAAAAAAAGTTTCAAGGAAGGCGTTGAACTCAAAGAGGAATCTAACTGTAAAAAATATCTGGGATATACACAACAGACAAACTAAAAAACAGGAAGTAGGTTAACCTAATATATTTAAAAACAAAATTACTACTTACTCAGCACAATCAAAAACATTTCATGCACACAAGGTCTGATGTCTGAAAATGATCTATTACCACTATACAGTACCATGCTTACATTAGAGCTGACAGATTTATTATGGATCACAATTCAGGGAGGTTGAGGAAAATATAAAATACAAAAATCAGAGACAAAGCAATGAAAATGATCAGGGGCCAGGAACACAAAACGGACAAAGAAAGATTAACTCACCTGGGATGACGCAGTTTGGAAAAGCACAGAACATGAGGTGATTTATTCTCTTTAATAGTTATGATGTAGAACTATAGGTGATTTAAACTTACTTCTGGGACAAGACTCCTGTGTACTGAGAAGACAAAATAAACAACTGAAAACAACACACTACAGGATAAGCACCAGGAAAAAGGTCTACACCCAAAGAGTAATAAACATTTGAAACACCTTTCAGCAGATTTTGTTAACTGTAATAGCTGTGAAATGTAAAAAAAAAAGGGATTGAAAAAATGGATGGCGGGGGAGAAATACAAAACCTACCTTAATTAAGTGATGGCCTAGTGTGGACAGTAATTGTCTCTTTCCATCTCTAAAACCAAGTGTAATACAAATTTGAATAGCAATGCAAACAAAGACATTTAAAGCAGCAATGCATATTACAGTAGTACTTTTATATCGGCTTTCTTTTTCCCATTTCAGGTTGGCTATAACATTTTTTAGATTACAATAATTAATGGAGTGCTTCTTTAAATATGGCTGCCACCTTGTTTCATGAAAATTCTCAGCTGTTTATACCACTGTCCCATATGGTTAGTGAGTACTGTATACTGCATATTGGTTCACCTTAGTAACAAGCACAGTTATTTTAAACAGTTAGTGATCAAGCACAGCTGAGAATAATGATAAAAACAGGGTTTAGTCATAGTTATTATCTACCCAGTTGACATAGATAAGATACCTATTAAAATTCCTTTTAATCTCAAGTGGCGTCTGGATCCCAGGTCCTCAGCACATGCCTCTTAAATTGAAATTATGCTTGCAGCATTAAAATATGCATCCAGTAATGAAAAGAATCAAATCATGGTAAACAGGTCTTTATGCAAGGCACTTTGTTTTATGCAGGTCTGTCTGCTATTTAATTAATGGCTGTATGATGTATGGATATGGTGTACCAAAATTCCATAGGCCAACATGAGGGGTTTGATACTACAAGATGTTTGCTTTAATTCGCCATGCACTTTGCACTTGCATCATTATAAGACCTGCTTTTCATTATCAACCACATTTTCAGTCTAATAATAATATGTAATGAAAACATAAACAGCAACCAGTATTCATTAGTCATCATGCATTTTTCAGCAATTATATTTTTCTGAGGAGAAAAAACACATTTGCTCATTTTCTTTTCATTTTATTTCATCCCTGAACTGATGCAGATGCTCTATGGCACAGCAGGAGCCATATTCAGAAGGTGCGTCATCGCAAGAGCGGTGGCGCAGTTCAATTCAATTCAATTCACTTTATGTACCAGGTAAGACAACTGTGCCAAGGCCCTTTTTCAGTATCGACCTGGTGCTTCAAACAGCGAAGCAAAGCATACAATAATAAAACATGCAAAACAGTACAAAGAATACTTAGACAGCAAACATAGAAACATAGACTTTGTCTACAAATAAGGACCACTTGGCCCACCTAGTCTGCCCACTTCCCTACCTACAGGATAAGCCACAGATCCTAGTTAACCAACAGCCTATTTCTTCCTATCCCCCACAAGAATTGCCTTATGTCTGTCCCATGCATTCTTGAATTCTCCCACTGTTCCTGATTCCACAGCCTCCTCAGGAGGCTGTTCCATCCATCCACAACCCTCTCTGTGAAAAATACTTTCTAACATTACGCTGAGCACGTCCCCTCTATCTTTAAACACAATACTAAATAGATTTACATACAGCAAGTGACTGTAAATAGCAATAGAGTTTTTAAGTTCCTGCTTCTAACAGTAACACAATTATCAGGAAGTGTATTCCATAGAGTCGAGCACTGACATGAGAAAGCTCTCTCACCCATACTGGTGTCTATCCTAGGAGTCCGTAAACATAAAACATTAGAAGAGTGTAAAGATCTAACATCTTCCTTTAAGTTAATAAAACTATAAAAGGTGATTTACAGCCATGTACAAGAATAGCATTAGCCAAGCAGCAGCTTATAAGAATAAGCCAATTTGGAGGAGAAGACAATTTAGGTCATTATATAAATCACAATGATGTGTATTATAAGGTTTAGCCAGGACAAATCTGCAAATGGAATTAAAACACTTGTTTAACAAATCCAAATCTTTAGAGGCTAATTTAGCTAAAAAAAAGAATTGTATTGCAAGGTTGTGAGTAATACACTTTTCAATATCATTTCTCTTGCTTCTCTAGTTAAACAATCCTTAATAAGATATAAGGCACTTATTTTATGATTTACAGACTTCACTATATGTGTAATATGTAAAGAATAGGCTAAACTAACATCAAGTATTATCCCTAGATACCTTGTCTCAGTTACTTGTCTAATCATGTTACCTGCCATGTAATTAATAGTCAAAGGTTTAGCATTACGAACCTTTGGTACTGAGCCAAATAAAACACTTTCAGTCTTTTTGGAATTCAACACTAAACACTGATCCTGCAACCATTTATTCAAAGGTAAAAAATCATACTGAAGGGAAATATTAATCTCACAAATTTTTAAAGAGCTGGTAAACAATATTATGTCATCAGCATACAACAACAAATTGGAAAAGTGTGGAACCCCAACAATAGGATCAGTAAAAATGGAGAACAACAGGGGCCCCAAAATGGACCCCAGAGGAACCCCGTGCCATAGCTCACCTTGTGAAGACTCCACACCACCAATTTTCACCCTGACTGGATGGGCAGTCAGATAACCAGAAATCAACACTAAGTAATATCAGAAAGGCCAAGGTTCCCTAGTCTCCGGAGCAGCATGGAATGATTGAAATTGAAGGCTTTAGATAAATCAATAAATAAAGTTCCAGTCAACTGACCAGCGCAAGCCAGCTGAATATGGCAAAGATGTGCCATGGTGCAACCAGGGATGCTCCGGCGCAACCATGGATGCACGGAGCAAACCGGAGCACAAGCACAGGGAGCAGCGCAAAAGGTAGAGGACCCAGGCACAGCTCAGAAAGCACAGTGCCAATGGCACAGGACCCGACCTGCAGGGTACTCCAGTGCACACACCAGCACAGAGCAGTCGGGAACAATGGGCAGCATGGGATGAGTCATAGCCAACACCCAAGGCAACAAGCAGCACACCAACCAGAGCCCACCCACAGGCATGCATCAGGGGCATGCACCACACCAGTAGCACAGCACACAAGGAGACCCAGCCAGCAGGGTACAGATGTGTACACAGGGCACCCCCACCCAGCCACTGTGGCCCCCCCTGCAGGCCAATGGCCAGCCGGCCATGGCCAATGCCACACCAGTGTGGGTACACCCCCCCCAGGGCCCTGGACCCAAACACACATGCCACACACCTCCAGAGGCAGCAGCCACTAGCACCCAGGCAGGTGGCTAGGAAAGCAACAGGGGACCCAGATCTCACCCCTTGGGCCAAGCACCTGGTAGGATAAGCATGCCGTGTGCCACCCCCCACACCCTCAGATGCCACAGAGTGCCACTGAATCACACTACACATCCACCACACCCAGGTAACAGCCCACACTGCAATGTAAAACAACACTGGATGCAGCAGGGAACAGCAGTGTGCCCAGGCCCCCCACCCCAACAGCAGGCACCAACACCTGACCACTGAAGCACGGCTCAACACACCACCTGTAAAGCAGACAAGGACACAGGCACATAAGGAAATAAAGCTTTATGGAACAACATACAAAACAACAACAAGGGCAGGAACAGGGAGGAAAGAGGTAGAAAGGGGTCAGGAAGGGTCTGTACAAGTAGCAGGGGGCAGAGGGAATAGGGTATGCAAGGGACATGGGGCTATGAACAGTGGCAGGATAACATCTGGCACACCTTCCCAGGCCTCACCACAGCAGCTCGTCCCTCATGGCCATGGTGGTGCATTGGATGGACTGCATCTTCGCAAGGATGCAGTGCAGCACCGCCAGCATCTACCACTGGGTCCCCTCATGTGCCCTCTGGCCTCATCCTCCAGGCCCAGACCACACACCTAGGGGAATGGACAAGACAGGCAATCAGTGGAAGGCCCCATGGAACCCCTGCCCACCCACAGTGTGCAAAGGACAGTGGCAGCACACACCCCTAGAGGGACCGGAACGGCCCCTCACATGGTGAGCAATGCCAGCCATCAGCACGGCACACCACGGTAGTGCACTGAGGTGGACGATGTATTGCAGTGACCACAAGCCCACAATGCGAAGGCCACATGGCACACAGCAGCAGTGCTGCAGCACAACCGGTAGATTCCATGCGCATGCCCACCCCATTAACAGCCGGTACACAGTGTCCATGGAATGACACACAGTGGCACGCACAATGGACTGTATGGCACACACAGCTGTTCAGGCACATGGCAGTGTCCGCCATGGCCATGCCTCACTCCACTACTAGTACGATGACACTAAGATGAAGGTGACAATGCTTATCTGCTCCCGCCGGGCAGCAGGTGCTGCCTGTTGCATAGTGGCTGGTGCTGCCCTAGCCACCTGCACTGCAGCTATGGCCCTCCTACGGTCCTCTGGCCCTGTGGAGGGAATGGAGAGAAATGGACATCAGTACAAGGTCACACATATGACCCCACCCCCCTCGCCCAGCCTGCAGATGTCTGTACATGACCCTGCCAGTCCTGGTGCCCGTACGCCAACAAGGCTGCCACCCATGCAGCATCCACACCTGATGCACGGTCCCTCCAGGTGGACACTGCACCTCATTACAGGCCATGTCGCGCAGCCATGCAACACCACAGTACAGCACCAGTGCAGAACAGAAACATATGCACACCTACCTGGCTGTGGCAGAGTGCTCCGCTGGACATGTGCCTGCAGGCGACACAGGCAGTCTGGTGCCCTGCGCTGCATGTCCCCGAAGTGGTGCCAGCACTGCTCTGCCATTAACTGCAACCTGGTCCTCCACTTCAGTGCCCTGGCCACATCCTGCCACACATCGCCCTTGGCCTGCTGGAGTGGCACCTGTCCATAGAGATGGCCTTCATATGGCTGCACCACAGCCACAAGGTTAACCAGCTCCACCTCCATCCAGTTAACTGCATGTCTGCAACGTCCCTGTACCATGACTAGCAGTGGTGTGAATCACGGTAATGGCCATGGAACAATGCACGTGGCAGCCACATAAGCGGGATGTGTGATATGGCACAGTAGACTGCAACTGCGCAGCATGTGGATGCGCGGTCACTGCACAGTCAGGGGCTATAGTGCAGCCATGGGCATGCACACCACACAGTGGCCTGGTGGGGGCAAGGGGTCATAACAGTGACTGGGGGTCAGAGGCCATAACCCCGCACCATGCATAATGGGGGTGTTGTACGTATGTGCAATGGCATGCCAGTGTTGTGCATTGTATACCAGTTCTAGGATGGGTCCCCAGTGATGGTAATGTATGTAAGGGTGGATCCTATACCTGTCCAGGGATGGACTCACACTGCTGCCACTGTATGTAAGGGGTGCATATTATAACAGTCCTACAATGGGCTCTCAGTGCTGGCACTGTATGTAACAGGGGCATCTTATATCAGTCCTGGGATGGGGTCTCAGTGTGGGCACTGTATATAGGGGTGGTTTTATGTTACACCAGTGCCATGATGGGTTCCCAGTGCCAGCACTGTATGTATAGGGTGCATCTTACATCAGCTCCGAGACTGTATCTCAGTTCTGGAACTGTATGTAAGGAAGGCATCTTTTACCAGTCCTGGGATTGTCAGACCAGGATCCCAGTTTCACCACTCCTGAAGCAGTCTCTTGAGCTGGCAGGTGAGTTTCAAGAATCTGAGCAAGGGGCCTCCCTTGGAATTCACCCCAGAGATTCCACCATTATCAAAATGCATCCAAGTTCTATAGAACTCAAAGGTACTTAAAGTAGTACATCACATAGTCTTTTAAAAGGATAGAAAACCTAACTAAAACTATGCACAAAATCTCCCACAATCTTAAGGTGGCTGACTCCTTTAACGGCAGGGCAACTCATGTCCAGTAGCTGCCTGCCCCAGGACCTAAACAAGATACATTTGATATTTTCTGTTCAGTGAATGATTAACTAATTTAACTACCAAAAGTGCCACCTAATTCCTGCTCCCTGCAGCCCTGCCCAGAATACAGCGTTTATAATTTGAAGTGGGAGAAGGGTCTGCGGGTAGTACATAGCATTGTAATGCTACTGGCGGCAAAGCAACATTTGCATGCTACTAAAGCTTATAAACTAGTACATGTGAAGAAGGGATACTACGTGTACTACATGTAATACTACCCCTGTTTACAATTACCAGTGCATTTTATAAGTTGAAGTAGGGTGGTGCTATTGGGAAGTTAACAGTAATCATTCACTGCAGAAAAAGAATCCTCGACCTGCAGCTATTGGGTACTAGTTGTCTGCCTGCCCTTGCCATAAGGAGTCAGTAGCCTTTAAGTGAAAATTAAAGTTCAGCAAAGATGGAACAATACCAGAATGTGAATCCAGTATCTAACATTCAGTTACTTAGGACCAAATTACTTAAGAGTTCATTGCAGTCCTCTTTCTAACATACTTATTATTATAAATATCATTTTAAACTCTGCAGATGTGGCATTGACACGTCAGATCTTTACAAAATATATTGTTTCTGTGCATCAGTAATATCAGCATGATGCAGTAAAAAATATTTTAAAAGTCTTAATATGTGTGTGGTTTTATTTTAAATTGCTGCAAAGTTTTAACAAGTTGTGATGTTTAATACTGATATTTTTGAGCTTGTAAATTTAGGAGGAGTTCCATAACTACAGTTTCTGTAAGAACAATGAAAAAATGACTCACTGTAGTAATGTTGTTTCTTCCAAGGTGTCCTTTAGTATTATTGATGGTAGCAGAATGCCAGCTGGGTTCAGCTGCCACGGAGGTGGAGATAATGGTAATGAGCTTAGGAAAATTAGCCAATGAGGAGACAGCAAGATAGTGTGATGCCTGTAGCCTGCTTAGAAGGCATCAGAATTATTTCGAAGCTGTGATGGGCAAAAAAGGCCCAGATATGAACTACTGGAACAGGAATACAAATTTTGGCAGAAGGGAACATGCAGAGCCATCCTCAGTAAGGTTATGTAGAGGAGGATGGGCGGGAGGTCATTAATACTAAAGGATACCTCAGAAGAAACATTACTAACGGTGAATATTTTTTTCTTCTCACCCAAGGGTCCTTTAGTATTATTGATGGTAGCAGACTACAAAGTAGTGCAGTTGGGAGGTGGGTACTGAACCTAGTTAGGGAAGAGGCTGTTCACGGCCGCTGTGCCAAATATGGCATCAGACCTGGACTGTACATCAAAGCAAAGTGATTTGTGAAGGTATGTACAGTTTTCCAGGTGGCTGCCTTGCAGACATTAAGATGGGGAATTTTCCTTGAAGTTGCCACTAAGGTAGGAATACCCCTAGTGGAATGGGCCCTGAGGGACTGTTTGCCAGTTTTGCTGTAACATAACTGAATGCCAGAGATTATCCAACAGGAAATAGTCTTCTTAGTGGTTGGTATTCCCCTGCCTCCCTCACCACAGGTGAGAGAAAGAAAGAGAGCGAGAGAGAGAAAATTGAGTATAAAAGTCTCTAAACTACTTAATGCACTTCAAGTAGTAGGTTGGAGCTCTTTTTCACCCAGGCTGTAAAGCTTGCATTGACCTGGTGTGGGTTTTTCTGAGAAAATGGCTGGAGAAAGATGAACTGGTTTAGGTGAAGCTTAGAGACCACCTTAGGCAATCTCTTTCTGTTTATTCTAAGTGCTACTTTGCTCATATGGGCAATGGTGTACTTGGTTTAGTACCTGAGCTTGCAGCTCTGAAGTCCTTCTGGCAGAGGTTATAGTAACTAGGAAGACTGTGTTCCAAGCAGCATGCTTCAGATCAGCAGTCTCCATATGCTCAAAGGGTGGCTCCTTGAGCTTGACTATAGTGGTATTCAAATTCCAGGGAAGGACAAGGTCCCTAAGAGGGATTTGAAGATGAAGCATGCCCCTAAAAACTTTGTGAAAGGCTGAGAGATAACAGATTTTCTCTTCACTGTAGTAAGGAAATCCAAAATGGCTACTACGTGTATCTTGAGGAGAGAGGCCTTCAAGCCTGCTTGCTGAATGTGTACCAAATAGTTCAAAAGGGTAGGTGGATCAGCCCAGGAAGGGTTTATCTGCTTATCTCTACCCCATAGAAAAAACCTCTTCCACTCGGAAGCAAAAATCTTCTTAGTGCTAAATGTTTTAGCCATACAAAAAATTGTATGACTCATTCAGAGTACTGAGAATCAGGGAATTCTGACTCTTTAAGTATCAAGCCTCAGGGTGAAGAGACTGAAGATAGGGGTATGCTACACTTGCCTGAGTAAAAGTCAGGAGACTATGTGTTACCAACAGGTGAAAGGGCTTATTGACTGAGAGGGCAAGGAGAAGTGAGTACCATGGTTTCCCTGTCCAGCCTGAAGCCACCAGGATCATGGTGGCTGGTTGATCCCTGAGTTGAGAAGAACTCTGTGTAACAGAGGAAAGGGAGGGAGGCATGCAGAAACCTCCCTGTTCAGTCCAAGGCTACAGCCTCTGCTGGGCTGGTCCCCATGGCTGGAGGCCTGTGGAAATAGTGTGGGAGCTGGTGGTTGAGACTGAAGGCAAAGAGGTTCGCCTCTGGAATACCCCACCTTCTGAAAACCATACCTAGTACCAGCCTGTTCAGGATCTAGTCATGGTGACCCTGACTAATGTAGTCAACTCAGGGCAACTACCAATGTATTATCCTTGCCTGGGAAATGAATGGCCGAGACTGATGTCTAGGGGAATAGGCCAGAGACCAAATCACATTGCCTCTGTGCAGATTCTGGAGGACCTCGGGCCAGCCTGTTTGTTGATGCAGAGCATTATCTGTTCCGATTTGAACATAGTGATATCTAAGCTGTGGGGTGAAGGCCTAAATGGCTGAGTACGCTGCTTTAAGTTCTAGAAGGCTGATATGATACATGGAGTCTTGAAGGTAGCACATATCACTGCTAGAGTGATGCTGCAGGTGAGCTTCCCAGCCTAGGAAGGAGTTATCTGTTGTGAGAACCTTGGAAGGTCATCTTAATTGTAAAAGAACCCCTTCCTGAGGTTTACCTTTTCTTTACAGCAGGCTAGGGCCTGACAGAAAGTTCTGGTAACCTGGACTAGGTTAGAAAAGGAGTCTTCTCTGTGGGTACAGAGAACTCTGAGGTGGTGTTGTATGTCCCTCATTTGAAATCTAGCAGTTGAGGCCACTGCTGCCATAAAAGTCATATGGCTTGGAAATCTGAGGGAGTCTGTGGCTGGTCTTGGCTGGCCTCAGACTGAGTGATTTGACAAGCTTAGAGAAGAAATTGCAAGTTGTCCATGAAGGATTTCCCTTGTAGGGTGATGAGCTCTGCTGCAATGAAGTCTAGAATTTGAGCAGGCTCGAATCTGGAGTTCAGTGTGTTGATGATGAAACCTAAAGACTCCAGAGAGTGCCTCTTGTGAACTAGATGAAAACATTACTTACCATAGTAATCTTGTTTCTTCCAAGGGAATCTTACTGTATTCTGACAAATGCAGTATGGTCTCACCATAGGAATGCCCCGGAGAAGAAATGGTTAATAGAACCTATGCAGATGATGGAATGCTAGACTCGAGCTCGGTTTTCAAACCACTGTCCCTGGTTGCACTTCCTGCAACCGTCAGATTCTTACGAAGCATGCAGAAGCTAACCAACTAACGAATCTAATCTTAACAAAATAACAAATCAATCCCTTGTAGGAGGCAAACACCTCTTCAATAACAGAGGACATATCCTAAGACTCAAGTCAACAGATGCCCAAGAAAGTAGTAGGTACCCACAGGTTTCCAATATTTGTATAGACAGTATGCAGTGCCCTGTAAGTCCTAGCAGGGAAGGAAGGGTGGGAGCTCAGAATACAGTAAGATTCCCTTGGAAGAAACAAGATTACTATGGTAAGTAATGTTTTCTTCAACCCCAGGAAATCTTACTGTATTCTGACAAATGCAGACTACCCAAGCAGTGCCTTTGGAGGTGGGCAGAGGACCTATTTAGGAAACAGACTCTGCAGGACTGCTGTGCCAAACCTGGCATCACTCCTAGCCTGGGTATCCAGGCAGTAATGTTTGGTAAATGTGTGAACTGTTTTCCATGTAGCTGCTTTGCAGATTTCCAGCAAGGATATCCCTTGAAGCTGCTATTGATGCAGTTGTTCCCCTGGTGAAATGGGCCTAAATGGGTCCTGTTTGCCCACCTTGGCATAACAGAATTGAATTACATGCTATGATCCACCTTATGGATCTTTTTGCAGCTGGTTTTCCTTTTCCTGCTTCCCCATAAGTCAAAAAGAGCTGGGACCTGTCCCCTTTGTGGCCTTTTGTATGCTCCAAGTAGTAGCTAATAACTCTTTTTACATCCAGGCTATGCAGTCTACGTTCCCCTGAGGAGGAATCGCCAATGAAAAAGACTGGCAGTGTAATGGACTGGTTGATATGAAAATCTGAAACCACCTTAGGAAGGAGCATTATTGGTCCTAAGGACCACCTTGTTCCTGTGGAATGCGATGTGAGTGAGTCTCCATGGATAAGGACTGCAACTCACTGATTCTCCGGCCGAGTAATAGTAACTAGGAACACAGTCTCTGCAAGTTACATACTTGAGATCAGCTGAAGCCATAGGATCAAATGTTGGCTGCATGAGCTGTGTAATACATGTGTTCTGGAGGAACTGGAAGGAAAAGTATGTCTATTTGCAGATGACACAAAGATCTGCAACAGGATTGATACACAAGATGAGTGGAAAGGAAGAGAAGGACTTGGCAAGGTTGGAGGAATGGTCAAATATATGGCAGCTCAGATTAAATGCAAAGTGCAAGGTAATGCACCTGGGAAACAAAACCCAGGGAAGAGTACACAATGGGGAGGTGAGATACTGACAACAGTAAAAATGGAAAGGGACCTGGGGGTAATTATATCAGATGACCTAAAGGTGGGCAAGCAATGTGAGAAGGCAGTAAGGAAGACTGGGGGGATACTGGGATGCACAGGGAGAGGCATCAATAGTAGAAAACAGGAAGCTGTTACCCCTCTGTACAGACAGTTGGCGAAACCCCATCTGGAGTTCTGTGTGCAGTTCTGGAGACCCCATCTCCGCAAAGACATAGACAGAGTGGAGGCTGTCCAGAGGAGGGCAACCAAAATGGTGCAGGGTCTGCACCAGAAGACATACGAAGAAAGACTAAAGGAGCTTAATATGTATACCTTTGAGGAAAGAAAGGAGAGAGGGGACATGATAGAAACTTTCAAGTACCTCAAGGGAATCAACAACGTCCAAGAGGGTAGCATCTTTCAGAAAGAGAAGTGCAAGAACAAGGGGGCACAATTTGAAGATAGAGGGTGACGGCTGGCTCAGAGGTAATGTGAGGAAGTATTTTTTCACTGAGAGGGTTGTGGATGCATGGAACAGCCTCCCTGAGGAGGTCATGGAGTCAAGAACAGTGGGGAAATTCAAGAATGCATGGGACAGACATAACACAGTCCTAGTGGGGGTAGGAGGAAGTAAGCTGTTGATTAACTAGGATCTGCAGCTTATCTGTTGGAAGTAGGAAAATGGGCAGACTGGGTGGGCCAAGCAGTCCTAATCTGCCATCAAATTCTATGTTTCTATGTTCAGATCCCATACTGGGTGGGAGTTCTACGTGGAGGGTACAAATGTAACAACCCTTTGAAGAATTTCCTGAACTCTGCATTTGAAGCCAGTGATACTGCCTTGCCTACTGACGGGTAAGCTGAAACAGCTGCCAAATGCACTGGATGGTGGATGGTCTCAGACCCAGGAATGCAGATAGGTTAAATAATCCAGGACAACTGGCAAACCCGCCTGAGTGTGGTCCATGCTCTTGTTCTGGCACCAAACAGAAAATCTCTACCACTTGGACGTGTAGGTCCTCATAGTGAAGGGCTTTCTAGAACCCCTAAGGACTTCCATGACCCCTTCTGAGAGGTGCAGGTTGGCATATTCTAGGTCCTCAAGAGCCAGGCCTTGAGCCTGAGAGACCAAAGGTTGGGGTACAGGACCCTGCCCTGGGAAGAAGTTAGCAAGTTGTGCTTCCTGGGGAGGCTGATTGGTTTGGCAACTGATAGTGCCAAAACCACAGAGTACCATGGCTGCCTGGCCCAGTCTGGAGCAATGAGGATCATTGTAGCCAGCTGGGATCTGAGCTTGTTCAGGACCTTCAGTAGCAATGAGAATGAGGGAAGGAATACAGGAACTTCCCTGTCAATCCAGGATCAGTGCATCCAGTGGAACTGAGCCCTCACTGGGGGCCTGCAGCAAAGTTGGGGAAGCTGGTAGTTGTCTGGGGCTGCGAATAGGTCTATCTTTGGAGTGCCCACCTTTTGAACACTACTTGCAACACCTGTTTGTTCAAGGACCACTCGTGGTGGCTCTGATTTATCCTACTCAGGGCATCTGCCAGTACATTGTCCTTTCCTGGCAGGTGGACTGCCTAACAAAGACAGTTCCCAGGGAGTAAGCCACACTCCAAATCTTCATTGCTTCTGTACATAGGGATTGACATTGTGCCACCTGCTTGTTGATGTAGTACATAGTGGCCATGTTGTCTATCCCAGATCTGTACCGCCTTTCCCTGCAGCATTCTGGTGAATGCCTGAAATGCTAGGAAGGCTGCCCTGAGCTCCAGTAGGTTGATGTGAAGCAACGACTCTTGTTTGTGCCATGTGCTATAAGCAGTGTCTTCCTCCAAGTGTGCCCCCAGCCCAGTAGGGAAGCATCTGTGGTTAGCACCAGGGAAGGTATTTCCTGTAGAAATGGCACTCCCTGCCTGAGACTGTCCATGTCCAGCCACCACTGAAGTGCTTGCAAGAGCATTTGTGTGACTGGAACCAGCTTTGATAGTGAATCTTTTTCTGGTGCAAGTACAATATGAGGTGATACTGAGCGTCTCTCATCTGAAACCTTGCACCTGACACTGCAGCTATTGAGGCCACTATGTAGCTTAACAGTTGCAGGAAATGCTTGGCTGTCCTTTGGCTTTGAAGCTTGAAAGTGCTTGCTAACTGTACAAGGCTGTCTGCCCTTGTCTGGGGGAGAAAAGCCTTCCCTCTGACTGAATCCAGCTCGGCTCCTATGAATTCCAAGAGCTGTACTGGCTGCAGCACTGACTTTTTTCAGGTTGACCAGGAACCCTAGTGACCATAGCAGTTGTTATGTGAGTGCCAGAGACTCCCTTACCTGTTGAGGGGATTGCCCTACAACTAGCCAGTCATCCAGATAAGGGAAGACTACCACTCCTTGTCTCCTGAGGTGCGCCATAACCACAGCCAAGCTTTTTGTGAACACCCTTGGAGCAGAAGTAAGTCCGAAAGGCATTGCCTTGAACTGGTAATGGCCTGATGGCAGTCTGAATCTGAAGAATTTTCTGTGGGATTGCCTTACGGGGATGTGGAAATATGCATCCTTAAGGTCTAGAGTTGCCAAACAATCTCCTTGTCTTAGGGTTGGAAGGATTGTTGTCAGGGTCACCACCTTGAACTTTGGCTTCATCAGATGCCTGTTTAGGTGCCTGAAATCCAGTATGGGTCACCACTCCCCTGTTTTCTTTATTGTGAGGAAGTACCTTGAATGGAGTTCTTTCCCTCCCTGCGCCCAAGGAACTGGCTCTATTGCCCCCAAAGATAGAAGGTTTAATACTTCCCTTTCCAGTAACTCTGTTTCTGATGGGGAGGAGGGTCTGAAGACCCTTGCTTTCAGCTTTGGTCTTATCTTGAAGCTGAGAGCCAGGCCTTGGCCCACTACCTCCAGGACACACCTGTCTGTGGTGACTTTGAAAAACCGAGACAAATAAAATTCTTCAGGTAAAGTGAAGGAGAGTTCTCAGGAGACATCTTACTGAGGCAAGCGGAGTAAAGAATATGACAGTTGCGGGAAATGCAACCAGGGACAGTGGTTTGAAAATCGAGCTCGAGCCTAGTATTCCGTCATTTGCATAGGTTCTATTAACCATTTCAATTCCAGGGCAGTCCTATGGTGAGGTGAAAAAATCAAGTGTAGGATGAACTCCACTGTCCAAAACACCATTCTTTAAGCAAAAAACAACTGCTTTATTTACAATTTATTCACACCACAAGAAAGGGGCGATGATTCAGTGGTTCACACCACTTCCTCAGGCCCAACAACAGTGTTGTTTACTTATGCTTTCAATTTATTGATTCAGTGTTCCTTAAACCAACTGCAGTAAGTTGTAGAACTGTCATCGGGTCACTACCTCTGGTGTTTTGGACAGTGGAGTTCATCCTACACTTCATTTTTTTCACAACTGAGATTGCTAGTCTATATAGGATGACCCAAACAAGGTCTCACACTAGCTTTAGAGCACCCTAAACTCTTATCATTCTCACAGTCCTATGGTGAGACCATACTGCATTTGTCAAAATACAATAAGATTTCCTGGGGTTTGAAATAGAAAAACAGCCACTCTGCCTTGTCAGTAAAACTTCAGTTACTACAAAGGGCTTTATGAAGACTCCGAGAGCTGAAGGAAGCCGAAATGACAGAGCTGCAAACAGGTAGTGACCTGATGACAGTCTGAAAGAGTACAACATTCTGTGGAATGGACTTCCAGGATTTTGGAAATACTGTAGACATTTTTTGAGAATTGGAGAGGCTAAGCAAACCCTCTGTTACAAAGAAAGTAGGACCTGATTTTAGGTGACCATTTTAATTTTTGGCTTCAGCCATAGCCCGCTGGCCTTGGTTAGAAAAATGCTAGTACTCCCCTTTTTTGTACAGAGAGAGAGAGAGAGAGAGAGAGAGAGAGAGAGAGAGAAAGCCTGGAGAAGAGCTCCTTTTTTTTCAGGAAAGAGGACTCTTTGACTACTGAACAGTCATAATGCTTTTCACATCCAGTTCCAACAGGATTTCTGTTGTGGTTAGGGGCTTTCAAAAGTTTGGGGTCTAGCAGAGAGATAAACTTTTTCCTGGTACACTAATAGTAGCACTCATACCTTTGGCCAAAGTTAGGGGTAATGGGTCAGCCCGTACCTTACAGAGAGAGGGGAGATGATCTGGATGTAGCCATGAAGATGTAAAAGGTTTGAGTACCGGGAGTAGAAATGGAGTAGGCTCTTTTCTAGCCTCTCCTGCCTCTCTCAGTAAAGAGTGCCCTTATTTAGGAAAAACTTTGGGTATCCATACGGGATAAAAGTCCATAGGGAAGGTATTTTCCCCTCGCTTGTCCTTCTTCGGGACTTAAGGGGAGAAGAGGTTGTCTGTTTTAACAGCGTTAGTTTGATAGGTGGCTTTATACCCTTCCACCTCGTTTCATGTAAAACTTAGGTTCTGTCTCCAGCGAGGAAGAAAGTTAATCTTTGAAGGAAACTCCATAGCCTAGGACTGAATATCCTGTATGAGTTGAACTCAGTAATGGCTAGAAAAGGATTGCAAAGAGCCATTAAATAGTAAGCCATGCCTTCCTTGTGTGAATATATATATATATATATATATATTTGTAAAATGGGTAAGGGAAAATTATGTCTGATGATTTGTTGGATTCCATCACATGACGTACGTACATCAGGCGTGACGCACACCTGCACTTACCCCCACCTAAAAAACAATTTTGCCATTTTATGAGATGCGTTAACCCACTCTGTGATGTGCGGTGTGCTCTGATATCACACGCCTTGGGTGGATTGACAAACTCGACCTCTTGACCTATGCGTATAGCACACCAAGGCGTATATCAAAAGCGACCGCACACCTAAGAGTGGGTTATCTATCATATATATATATATATATATATATATATTTATATGTAAAAACTCCATTAATGCATTAGTTAGGGTTGTTCACAATTACAAAAGTGAGAAATTAGGTGATGGTGTTGAAAGCCTCCCTTGGCCCCCCAACTGGCATCAGAGGTAGCATTAGGGTGCGTTGGCTAACTCTCACCTGATCACATGAATGAAGCAGAGTGTATAGGAGAATGGGGTGAGTTAGACCGACAACCCCAACAACGCACCCGATGCCCGCTAGGGGGTGGGCTGGGGTCCAAGGCTTCAACCCCAACAATCAGGTTCCTCGCTTTGTCACTGTGGAACAACCCTAACTAATGTATTAATTGGAGTTTTGCCTCTAATTCCTTCTTTTGAGAATGATGATGAGAAATAGTGAATGTAATGCAGTGGCGGAAGGGCCCCGCGCTCCTGCCACGTGATGTCTTGTGACATAGTAACAGGAACAGCAATACAAACAGAAGCACGAACGGTGGTGCACATGGTAATGCAAACATAAATGGCAAAGGAAACGTTACTAGAAATGCAAGCGCAAAGTGACGCCAAAGCGAACAGTGACACAAATGGACATTGAAGCGCATACAAAAAGGCAACTGGTAATGTGAACAGTGATGGCAGTGGTATTTTAAATGGAAATGTTAAGTGTCACAGCAAAAATAATATGAAAAGGAACAGAAACGGAAACGTGAACGGAAGCGCAGACGTAAACGCAAACCGTAATACGCACAGGCACGGTACCGCAATTGTAAATGCAAATGGTAATGTTAACATGAAGAGTAATGCCAAAGGAAAGAGAAATGGAAATGGGAACAGAAGTGTATACGGAAACACAAACCGAAACGCACACGGGCACAGTACCACAATTGTAAACGGAAATGGTAATGGTAACAGCAACAATAACAGCAAAGGAAACAGATGCGCAAAAGGAAATGCAAGCGCATTTGGAAACACAAACCGTAATGCGCACAGGCACAGTAACAAAATTGCAAACGCAAATGGTAACAGTAACAGGAAAGACGAAAAACGAAAGAAGAGAAACGAAACTAAATGAAAGGCTGCTGGAAACGCAAATGGCAATGCACACGGTGACGCAAACAAAAATGCAAACAGAAACAGTAGTGAAAATGCAAATGGTAACAGTAACGAAAACGCAAGCATGAATGACAATGCAAAGAGTAACGCACATGGTGGCGTACACAGGAACGGTAACGCAAACGGGGAGATAAACGCAAGTGGAAACAGTAACAGTAACGGAAGCGCATACCCTGTTTTTGGCAAAGAGGTGCATATAGAAACACAGTGTGTACAAAGAATGTATGCATTGTAATGGGGATCGAAGCTTAAAACGAGCATTGGAAGTACTTAATTGCTAATATCTCAGCAACTGCATGACGTAGAAAAAAATTGAAATTTCACATAGGGCTATGCAACTTGCAACAAAAATTCCGTATCTCGCACCGTTTTCGACATACGAGCCCCAAAAGGCAAGGCGGACGCCACCACGTTAGTCTATGGGAAAAAATTTCAACTTTGGAGTACAGTAACTTGGTAGCCGTGCAATATTTTTTCACCAAAAGACCAAAAGGCACATCTGTGAGATGTTGGCTGCCTTCCCTCCAAATTTTAGCTCAAAAGACCAAACCGTTCTTTTGCAGCAAAGTGGCAAAGAATTCCTGTCATTTTGGCCAAGTCTGAAAAAATAGTGTTGCAATTTGTGGCAATTTTCACAAAATTTTGCAAAAGTGTCATGCTTGCGACACTACTTTGTGACACTACTGGTTCCAGAAATTTGAAAAACATATTTCTGGGGTGTTTTACCCAAAATAAAGACATGGCTAGCATCCTCAGGGTCCGACTAGGTGAACACAAAAGGATTATGTCCCTAGATGGTCCCAAATTTAAATGCCAAGCATTTTTCTGATCACCAACTGAAAACAAAATGGTAGATTTGCGACACTACTAGGGCCATTTGCGACACTAAAAAGTGCATTTGCGAAAGTGTTGAATATTTTAACTTTTACCACTGACGTATAATGGGAACATGTTTTTTGAATAACTTTTGAACCGTTCAATATTTTTTCACAAAATCTTCAAAAAGCACATCGGGGGAGCCCGGCCAGACGTTCCTGAAGTTTTCAGACTGGTCGGAACAAACCGTGCAACCTGTAGGCAAGAGCAAAGAAAATGCAAAAAGCGTAATTCGCAATTGGTTGTCGCTAATATCTCCATAGCCGTATATCCAACCAGTATGAAACTTGGCAGATCCAAGATCTACCATGCCCAATTGTGCATACCAAATTTCGAGGCAAATCCATTGAATGGTGGCAAAGTTATTAAGGTGCAACATTTGACCTTTAACCTTAAAAGTGTTACTCAACCCTAACTATGGTATATACATATATATGTATATATATATATTTATACAATGTATGTTTTGGGATAAATGTCAGCATAAAATATAGTATCTCATAGGTCATGGAGATATCAATGATATCTTCACATGTGAAGATATCACTGATATCTCCATGTTCTATCGTATTCTAATGAAAGTGAAAGTCTTTCACTTTCCATTCTGTGACTGTCTCTCTTCTACGAGACTCCCCCCAAACACACATACATCGCTACATTTCCTTGATCCTCCCCATATCATTAAACATACAAATATTTAAAAGCATATCTGGTTGATCCTGCTGCTCCTACGTCTTTCTTTTATCCAGTTCCACCTGGAACATAGCGTGACAAAACAGCCTTCCCCAGAAATGTAGGCGTCACGGCGCTATGAACATTGAAATGTAAGGCACTGTCAGACTTTAAAAAGCGTGTCGGTACTGAAACACCAAGGAAAGTGTGCCTTTTTGTTAATTTTAGGTTTATTTTCTCAAAAGAAGCTGCCGATAGTACTAAGTGGACATTGAGAGTCAGTAGCTGCGAACACCAGAGGAAGCGCCGTGTCTGTTGCCATAGCAATGCATGCTAGCACTCTGTCTGGTATTCTGAGCTGCCTTATCTCAATGTCCTCAGCCTACTGTCGGCAGCTGCTTTGAAATAAACCTAAAATATGAAAAAGGCACAATGTTCAATGCCGATGCAGGCCTGATCACGTGCCTATATCAATATTTAGCGCTGGTGGCGCTTCATGGATAACTGCTTGGTCACACTAGTTTCACGTGAAGTGGGTAAAAGAAATTTCACAATCAATCAGGTATGTTTCTAAACGTTATTTGTTTAAAGATACAGACAGGATCAACCAAATGTGTGTGTTTTATTAAATACTGTAATCAGATTTATTTTTTTAATATATGTAATTTGTTGAGTTGTGTGTGTGTGTTGGGTGGGGGGTCAACCACAATCCAGACAAGTTTTTTTGTTTTATCATAATTTCAAGTGGCAGGCTCAAACATATATATATTTTTTTCAAAACATATGCCATGTGTTGGGAGAGAGATGTACAGCTGAGTTGCAACAACCATCACCTCTATGTCAGTGATTGTATTGAGGGCCATTTGTGGGTTGTGTTGAGAGGCCCAAAGCGTACATAGTATAAACAGAACATGACATGGCCCAACTGAAGATATCATACTTATCTTCACTCAAGGCCAATGACATCATGATATCATTGGCCTCTCGTGAAGATAAATATGATATCTTCAGTTGGGCCATGTCATATCCCCTATATATATATACATATCTATATATATATAGATAGATATAGAGCTAAGGAGCAAAGGAGCAAATGTGATACTGTTGCTTCTTTAGAAGGCTAAGGGTGAGTGACACTTAGGTTCAAGGCAAGTTACAGCCTCAACCAGTCGGTATCAATTTATCCAGATTTCATTTAAAATTTATACCCCAGTTGTGGAACTTTGGGGTAAATCTAGAAATATTGAAGATTAAGAAGAAATCAATATTAAAGTTCCCATGAAGGTCTTCCTGCTCTTCTCGCTTGGAGGTGACTTAGAAGACCAGACTAGGCTGTATATCCTGTGCACTATTGTAGAAAAGAAAGAAATAACTCCTCTGAAATTTAATTATATATAATCATAGCCACTATACCCATGTATATATTGCATCTAAAACAGAGAGCTTTTTTTGTATCACTTGCATCTCCCATAGCCTTTCAAGGGGAGGGGAGCAATATATTTTGCACGGAAACTTCATGTTTGTATGTCACTGGTGTCTCTCTATGCTTTGCAGCAGCAGGGACAGTGACATATATGTGTGTGTATATATATATATAGATATAGAGAGAGAGAGAGTGTGTCCTGCCTGCCTCCAAGCTCCTTGGCCTGGGTAAGATTTGCCTTCCTCTCCGGGACCCACTGTGAGGGCTCTGATTGGCCGAAGACCCGCTGGGCTACAGCCCGATTGGCTGCTGCTGTTCTGGCTTTTGTCGGGATTGGCCAGTGTATCCTCCATAGTTTAAATGGCTTTTTTCCCCTCCTCACTCTTGCCTTTTCACTCTTGCTCTCTACAATCTATATTTTCTTCTGCCCACCCCCCTGACCCTGGCCTCTATTAAATGCTAATCCTACAGAGCTAACCCTCCTCTCCTTTCATCATTGGTCACCATCACGGTAAGCCTTATTTTAAAGAAACACCTCACATCCAATAGCTTCAGCTTCGCTTTGTCAGTGCCCCTTGTTATTCAGTTCCTGTTAATTCTGCTCATCCTTGCCTACTCCTTAAGCAGTAACAACTTCAAATGGCACCCATGGAAGTTCTCCTCCTTTTCAGCTGCTCCTTATTGTCTTTCCACACTCCTTCGCTAGTATCAGTTGCTCCCCCACACCAGGATCAGTACAATCCCTCAGATCAACCTCAACTGGTGCTTACTCATGATAGGACCTGGCTTCATACAGTGGGCACGGATTTTCCCACGTTTAGCATGCCCTTTCCACATGCCTTGTCTAGCATTTATATTAGAACACCTCTTCTCTTGTTGGTTAGAACGGCCATTTACACTCTGCTCCTTAACCAGTTATTTTGACTTCCACAGTTCAACTCCTAAAAAATCCCTACATACCAAGTACCATAATACATGCTTACTTAGACTGATTATAAGTTGCCTCAGGAAACTATTACTTTTCCTCTTACTTTGCTCAGGGAACGTTGAACTATACCCTGGCCCACCCACTACCCTAAATGCCCATTCAGACCTCCCCCACTACAAGGGCATCAGTTTTCTACACATGAATGTTTGTAGTTTACTTAAGAAATTCGAAATGATCCAAGCATGGACTTTACATGCGTCTCCAGACATTTTCATGATCTCGGAGACTTGGCTTTCTTCTTTCGGACCTCAGATAAAACAATCAATATTTCAGGATATAGCATATTTCAGTATGACAGACCTTCCGGGGGTTGCAATTTACATTAAGAGCAAATTCTCTGTTGCAGTTATTGATTGTACTTCCATTCCAAAAGAATTTGAATGTCACCCTAAAACTGGTACTTTCTCCTGAAGTGGCCCTCCTAATTTCTGTATGCTACCAACCACCCTCTGCTGGCTTCGGCCTACTACCTCACTTTCATAGCTTACTCGAAAATGCAAATTCTGAATGTATAATAATGGGAGATTTCAGCCTTAATTGGAAAGATGAGAGCTCCAAGAAACTTCAGGATTTCTGTGATACATGTGGTTAGCACAGGTTACCCCTGAGGTTACCAGACTCAACTGGAAAAAGTGGAGCGTAGCACCCTTCTGAACCTTATGCTAGTTAGCAAACTACATAACATCTACCATGCATAGTCTTTTTAATGAGCTAAGCGATCATTGCACCACTGCCTGCATCAGACATTCTCCTCAATTAATGTTGGCTTCCAATTTCAAGTTAAAAAGATGTTTGAAAAAATTCTGCAAGTATGCCTTTTTGGCGAACCTCGGCAATATTAGATGGCAAGATTTCTGCTTGGCCCTTTCTGTCAATGATGCATTTAACATTTTTCATAGCCTATTATTGGGTCTGATAGATAACCATGCCCCCCAAGGTTGATCAAGACTAAGAAAAGATCTCCCTGCTGGTTCTCTCCTACAATACCCTAAAGAAAGCCTTTAAGGACAGAGACATTTTGTGGAAAAGGGCAAGGAAGTCAAATTCAGACGCTGACTGGTTTGCCTTTCGTGTTTCTAGAAACACCTGCACTAAATTAGTTAGAACAGAAAAAGTCTGCTATTTCCAAACAGCCCTTGAAGAAAATAAAAATAGTGCCTCCAAGTTTTGGAGCATCCTCAAAGAGGTTGAGTGCCATGCCACACAGTCTCCTTACAGCGGAAGTAGTGTCCGGAGACACTACATATACAGATAGAGCGGGTATCCTGGAACAACTTAACCATCACTTTGCTACAGCAGGACTTGCATTTGATGTCTCCCCTGTCAATAAGCTCAGCCCTCATGGGGATGCTAGCAATGTCCCAAGCCTCAGCACAGATACCAAGCAGAGCTGACCCTCCCCCTTCAGTTTTTGCCCTGTGTCTTTTAAACAAGTGAAGGATCCCTTACTGTCCCTGGATACTAACAAGAGTGCTGGCGCTGACCACATAGAACTCTCCTTTATGAAAATGGGCTACTATTAGCTGACTGCCCCCATCGCCCACTTATTCAATACCTCTCTGGAACAAGGTGTGATACCTTCGATCTGGAAAATCACATACATCATTCCCCTTTTCAAGTTGGGCGACCCTATTGACCTGAATAACTACTGCCCAATTTCCATTCTTCCTACCCTCTCAAACCTTCTGGAAAAAATTTGTTAACACCTAAATCAGGGAGCACCTGGAATCGCAAAATCTCCTAAACCCAACAGTCGGGCTTTAGATCCAAACACAGTACAGCTTCTGCCCTTCAAAGTGTCTATGGACTGGCAAAATACCTTGGATTCAAAGAAACATGTGTTTGCACTCTTCCTAGATCTCAGTAAGGCCTTTGATACTGTGGACCACAATATTATGCTTAACACCTTGAGTAACCTCGGCTTGGACAGCACTGCCTTAAAATGGTTTACTTGCTATCTTACTAATAGACTGCAACAAATTAAAGCCATGGGAGATTTGTCTTCACTAAAAACCCTACCACAAGGGGTCCCACAAGGTTTCATCCTGGGCCCTATACTTTTTTCAATCTACATTAATAACCTTGACTCTCACTTATGTACAGCTAACGTTCATTTATTCGCAGATTATACGGTCCTCTACACTTCGAATTCTTCATTGGACTTGGCTCATAAGGATCTACAGCATGATGTTGTCTCCCTTCAATATAACCTCCTGAAGCTTCAGCTTCTTCTTAATGCTAAAAAGACTAAACCAATGATCCTTTCACCACACGCCCCCCCAGCTTCAGAGCCGCCAAGTAGCCTTCAGATCCTCACTTTACTTGGTGAACCATTGGAAATTGTGGATAACTTCAAATACCTAGGATTCTGGCTAGACAACAAGCTCAATTTTATGTGCCACCTGAATGAGCTTTGAAAAAATTAAGACAATGCCTAGACGTATTTTATTGCATTAAGCATCTTCTTACTGTCAAAGCCAGGAAGAGGCTAGTTCAAACAACATTCTTGCCATTACTTGATTATGTTGATTTTCTCTACAGCCACTGTCCTACCTCAGTGCTTTGCAAACTTGACACCCTCTATCATAGTGTCTTGAGGTTTATCCTTAATTCACCACTATAAACCCACCACTGCCTTCTATACAAGGAGTTGGGATGGTCTTCCCTATCACTGAGGAGACAAAGAAATGCTCTCCTCTGGTTCTACAGGGTGCTGACTGATAAACTACCAGTTTACATCTCTAGCTTATTTGAGCATGCTAAGGGGTCTTATGGTTTGAGACGTTTCTCACTAATCTGCTTTTACATACCTAGAATAAAGACACAGCATGGTTCAGCTGCTATTAACTTCTCTCTTCCTTCCTTATGGAATGCTATGCAAAGAACCCTAAAAGCTCACTACCATCCCAGGACCTCTCACCTTCAAATCTCTGATAGCGGGTTACCTAAAGGAATCCTGCAATTGTTACAGAGTGACCTTTAGATCTTGTAGCTCCTGGACTTCCTAAGGCTTCAATTAGTTCCTCCTACATTAGCACTCCTCTTATACAGCAAATAGTTCCTTCCTCCTCCTCCTCTCTTTGACTTCCTTGCCTCTCTCCCATTCCCCTTTGACCACTATTTTATATCCCAGGTCTCACCCTAGAAGCCTCTCTAGTAACTTTACTCTGGCAGGCGAATCGCTTACCCTGTTCTAACCCTCAGGCCTATTTATGACTGTATTATATTTTTATGTGCTTATTTTGTGTTTTATGGTTTTATGCCTGTTGTTGTTCCATGTATGTAATTGCTTACTATGTACTTTGCCATTTTGTCCAGGACCACTTTGAAAATGAGCCTGCTCAATGATGTTATGCCTGGTTAAATAATGTTTTGATTGATAGAGAGAAAGAGAAAGAGAGAATTTGTAGATCTTAATCACTGGCGTCCCCCTATGTTGTGTGGCAGGAGGGACAGTGACATATGTGTATATAAACAGACCTCAGGGTAGCCGAAACACATATGAAAACTACTACTGAGTGAGTGATTACAAAACGCCAACTGTGCATTAACAGGTAGTGATGCTGAGGCCATGAGAATAAGAGGTACTTTCTAAACCTCTATGAAAAACAGTAATTAACAGACTACAGAAGGGACAGATCAGTACACTAAGAAGATCCCCGATGAAGCCTAATCTGGGTGAAACGCTGGGATTAGAGAATCCTGTCATTACTGAATATCAGAAAATAAACTGAACTAAGTTTTGAAACCTTTATTGGAGTGGCTGGTCCTTCTATCTTTTCACTGATGATTTTCAACCACCAGCCCCTACTACATCATAACTTTCACAAGTGGAAGAGAACCCACTTTTTGTACTTGATATTTAAATAGATACAAAGAATTCATGCATCTTAATCACTGGCATCTCCTATGCTGTATGGTGGAGGGGCAGTAATATCAATATATACAAACTGAGAACACATAAACTTTTGCCACTGGTGTCTCCCTGTGCTTCACAGTGGGAGGGGCAGTGGTATACATGTATAGAAATAGAGAGTTCACTTATTGTGGTCACTGGCATCTCCTTTGCTGCGCCGTGGAGGGCAGTGATTTAAGCATCTATAACACTGATGCATTTTAGTCACTGGCATCTCCCTATGCTTTGCATCGAGAGGGGCAGTGAGATATCACACATCTATATATATATATATATATATATATATATATATATAGGACAAAGAACCTCTGCACAAGCACTGAGGCAATGGTTACCAAAAGGGCATTTGGCGGGAAGCTCAGTTTTGAAAAGAAATACAAATCACACATGCCCCACAATGCAAAGCATCATGGGCTGCATATGCAAATCACCACAGAATATTATGCTGATTCAACTTTAAGCAGAAATGCATGGTGCCAAAAGGCCTCTCACACAGTTTGCAAAGGTGCCAACAGAAGACATAGACACTGTTTCTAGTCCTACCAAGACTATCAGTATGCCTCATCTGTTTGACACCCCAGTGAAAGTGAACCAGCCACCCTAAGACTGGTTCATTCCACTGGGTGTCAACAGAACAGCATACCGGATGAGTCTTGGTAGGACTGAAACATGTGTCTATGTCTTCTGTTGGCGCCCTTTGTAAACTGTGTGAGAGGTCTTTCGGCACCATGCGTTTCTGCTTAAAGCTGAACCAGCATAATATTCTGTGGTGATTTGCATATGCAGCCCATGATGCTTTGCATTGTGGGGGCATGTGTGATTTTGTATTTCATATATGTAAATATCTATATATCTATCTATATATAGCTATATATCTATCTATCTATCTATCTATCTATATATATACACACACACACAGTAGAATCCCGTTTATCTGAACTGTGCCGGTGACACATTTCTGGTTCAGATAAAAGGGAGTTTGTTTAAACGGGATTTCCAATTTTTTGTGGGTCCCACATATAGGAAAGACTCTGCTCTGCCAGTATACTGTACTACTCTATGGTATGTACTGTGCAGTTGTTAAAATGGGAAGGAGGCACAGTACTATATTTGTCATTGCTGGCAGTCTTGTTTGTTGCTTAGTTGTTTTTTTTTGTAATGCTTGTGCTTGCTTCTCAGTGCAGTGAGGGAGTGCTTTTTTTTGGGGTGGGATGCAGTGATTGTGCTTAGGTGAAACTTTGTGTTTCTATTTGGACAAAGAGGAGAAAAACAGATTTCCTATGATAAGTCGATACTTGTTTCCTCAACTCACAGTTGCCTGAGCCCAGAATCGCAAACGCAAAATCCCGACAGTAGGATTTTGCTTGAAAATCCCACTGTCAGGATTTTATGGTTCGGGATTCCGGGGTCAGCAAACAGTGGGTCGGAGTAACGCTTGTTGGGTTATTGCCAAGGTCCCAGAAAAACTGCCGCATGGTTGACTGCTGCAGGCTTTGGACTCTCATTTTTGCAGCTTTTGAACGAAGACCCCTCAATAACATAAGCAGCATGGTGTCACAGTCAGGTTGGTTTTCCAACCACAGTAAACACTTGTCAAAGTTTTCCATTGCTTTGGTATTTGTTGGGATGAGTACAGGATCGTTAAGCGTCGTCAGAATCCTCATCCTCAGTCTGGTCTGTGCTGTCAATGACCCCAGGTTGATGCCACACAGCATCTGTGATCACATCATCTGAAAGATGTGCATGACCTTCCTCGACAATATTGCAAAGAACCCAATCTTCCATATACTCATTGGTCAGGGATGCATTTAGTTTGCTGATCATATCCTCTGCCAGTGCTGTGATGTTAGGATCTTCGTCTGGATCAAGCACTTCTTTATCTGCACTCAGCACCTCCGTCTCACACACAAGTTCATCAGCAATCAAGTTGCCTGATTTATACCAGGACTTTGCGATTGCTTCTGGCTTTACTTTTTCCCAAGCCTCTCCACCTACAAAGATTACATCTTTAAGAGAGATGGATCTGTCACTCTCTTGTAGGGTCATGTCCTCATTAGTGTCTAATAGTATAGCCTGAAGCAACCTCTTTCTGTAATGCCACTTGAAAATTTCTAATATGCCCTGATTGCAGGGCTGAATTTTAGAAGTTGTGTTAGAAGGCAAGAACAGACATCTGATCCTCTCATCCCTGGTCTGGATACCTGCCATATCAGAGGGTGTGGGGGAATTGTCAAGCAGAAGAATGGTACTCAGGGGGAGATTAAGGGATGTAAGATGCCTTTTGACACTTGGGACAATATTCTCTTTGTACCATTTTACAAAAAGTGGCCCATCCAGCCATGCATTTTTTCTGGTGACCATAAAATCATTGGCAAGGCTGACATGTTAACATGCCTAAATCACCTGGGCTCACAAGATTTTCCTATAAGAAAAAGTGGCAATTTATGTGAGCCACTGACATTTACACAAGCCAAGATAGTGGCCCTGCTCTTTTGTTTTTTGAAGCCAGAGGCTTCTTTTTTACCACTGTGAGTGAGTGTTTTGTCAGGCAGGCATCTCCAGTACTTCCCAATTTCATTTGTGTTGTAGATTTGGTGTTGTCATTGACTCAGCTTTTATGAGGACTTGAAGTTGCTGCAAGAAGGGTGCAGCTCCTCTCTGCAGCACCTAACTTCTCACCACAAAGCCTCAGTTGCCTAATTCTGTGACTTTTAAAGTGATCCAGCTACCCATCACTTGCTGCGAAGCTCCCATGATCCCTACCGAGCTTGGCATGCAGCTGGATTGCTTTTTCCTTTAAAAGTGGCCCAGAAATTGGCCTGCCCCTCTCCTACTCCTGGCATCCTGGCAGAACCAAAGGTATGCAGCGTCATCTCTCTCATCATCCTTGCAGGCTCGCATGGTCTTTCTGTTTTCAAGCCCACAAGATCCCTCCAATGACATTGCAAATTTCCTCAGTTTGTCTTTGGCATCCTTTATGTCACCAATTGTGGATTTACCCACACCATATTTGGCAGCTAGTGACACTGCTCAATCACCATTCTCAGTTCTATCTAGGATTTGCAGCTTCTGCTGTTAGCACAGTTCACTTCCTCTTTGTAGTGCTCATTGTTCTGAAAAGCAAGCACTGGCAGCAGTTTGATTTTGAAAGTGTACTGGGGAGGCAGCGTGACAGTTGCCAGACTTGAAGGAAACAGCTGATGCACAGTTGAAGATTGCCACCAGTCACAAGCTGCCACGATCCATTGCCAGCCTTAAAGAAAACCCAACATGATAATCAACAACTGATGTAAAAAAGGTATGCAAAGTATGTACAGCATTTTAATTTTATGAATTAAAGATAATAGAGACTAGGAATCAATTGTATGGGGCTGTTCAGTTATTCAGTTACAGTACTGTATTGCAATGGTAAAATAACAGGTGATATGATCGGGGTTCGGATAACAGAGATTTCTGGTTAATTGGGGTTCAGTTAAATGGAAGTCTACTCTATATATATATATGGTCCCATTGGACCTGAGGTCAAAAACATGAAAAGGAAATAACTCCCTCTAAATCTGAGGCAGGAGGACAATAGAAATGCAAGAACTGAAAAACAATTCTCTGCGGTACAGAGGAAAGGGAGTGGAGAGGAGAAGAAAATAGCGACTGTCTACCACAGACATGTTAAAAATAACATTAAATGAATACAAATTGTTGCCCCTTAGAACCGAAAGATTTTCTGGAGAAAAACAGGCAGAAAACCCTTCCTAAAACAAAAGGCAGGAAAGAAAACGAGTTCTCTTATGCACACAAAAACAACCGCTGACGTAAATATGGTCCCACTCTGAGAGAGAAACAATTGCAGTCTGAAGAAAACAGAGGACTGGGAACATTGCAAAAACCAAAAGGGTTTAAAAGAAAAAAAAAGTTTCCCCTCAAGACAGAAAACTACCTCAGCCTGAGCGGGAACCGGAAGAAACGCTAAGTGTTGTAGAATCCACGGTTCCTGGGGACCAAAGGAGATGCGAAAATAGCATTTAAATAGATAAAAAATTAGTAAAAAATAAGTAAAAGAAGAAAAAAGCAGCACAACATAGGAAAAGATTTAGCACTCCAGAAAAAAACAAGCATTTGTCAATGCCGAATGTTGATTGCTTTGGTCTGTTGAGGTCGCTCAGTGCCCCTCTGTCACTCGTTCAGTCTGTTTCTTCCGGTGCTGCAGGCTGCCCTTTTGTACTGGGCTCCTGCCTCTGTTGGCACCTTTTTCTGGCCACAAAGAAATCTGCAGCAGTGCCGATAAAGTTCGTTGAGCTCGCTCACTCTCCTTCTCTCACTCGCTCATTCCGTTTCTGCCAGCGCTGCAGGCTGTCCTTTTCTACTGGGCTCCTGCCTGCGTTGCCTCCTCCTTCTGCCCACAAAGAAATTTGCAGCAGTTACAATAGAGCTCCGTTGAGCTCGCTCACTCTTCCTCTCTTTCACTCACTCATTCTGGTTTTCCCGCCACTGCAGGCTGCCCTTTTGTACTGTGGCCCTGCGTGCATTGCTGCCCTTTTCTGCCCACAAACAAATCTGCAGCAGTCCCAACAGAGCTCCGTTGAGCTCACTCACTCTCCCTCCCTGACTCGCTCATTCTGTGTCTCCCACTGCTGCAGGCCGCCCTTTTGTACTGGGCTACTGCCTGCGTTGGTGGCTTTTTCTGGCCACAAAGTAATCTGAAGCAGTCCTGACACAGCTCTATTGAGCTCACTCCTCCCCCTCTCTAGTCACTCATTCTGTTTCTGCCGCGCTGTAAGCTGGCCTTTTGTACTGGGCTCCTGCCTGCATTGACACCTTTTTCTGCCCACAAAGATATCCGCAGCAGTCACAATAGAGCTCCGTTGAGCTTGCTCACTACCACTCTGTCACTTGCTCCTCCTGTTTCTCTTGACGCTGCAGACTGTGCTTTTGTACGGGGCTCCTGGCTGCATTGGCACTTTTGTCTGTCCACAAAGAAATCTGCAGTGGTCCCGACAGAGCTCTGGTGAGGTCGCTCAGTCTTTCTCTCTCACGTGCTCATTCTGTTCATCCTGGCGCTGCAAGCTGCCCTTTTGTACTGGGCTCCTGCCTGCATTGGCACCTTTTTCTGCCCACAAAGAAATCCACAGCAGTCCTGACAGCGCTCCAGTGAGTTCGCTCACTCCCCCTCCCTCACTCGCTCTCTCGTTCTGTTTCTCCCAGTGCTGCAGGCTGCCCTTTTGTACTGGGCTCTTGCGTTGGGGCCTTTTTCTGCCTACAAACAAATCTGCAGCAGTCCCAACAGAGCTCGGTTGAGCTTGGTCACTCCCCCCTCTCACTCACTCGATCTTAAACTGTCCCAAACACTGATTTCCCACAGTGACCGTGCTATTCTCCGGCAGGAGTGCAAAAACATATTTTAGCCAGGATGTGAAAAAGGACAGCTGTACTGTTCATAAGGAGGTGTGAAAAAACACCACTGTTGAAAATGTGGCGTGAAAATATTACAAATTTGCAAAGTTACAATGATGCATGAAAACAGTTCAACGCACGCTTGTAACACAGTCATGTTATGGAGTTTTGTAACCAAATTTTCAACATAGGGAATTTAGGACCTCTGCTCATGAACAGTGCCACTGTCATTTTCTTAAATCTGTCCCTAACACTGATTTCCCACAGCGACCATGTTATTCTGCACCGGAACTGTGAAAACACATTTCGATCAGGATGTGAAAAATGACAGCTCAAAAGGAGGTGTGAAAAAATGCCACTGTTGAAAATCTGGCGTGACAATATTACAAATCAGCGAAGTTACAAGGGTGCGTGGAAAGTGCGCAATGCACACTTGTAACACAGTCATTTGATGGGTTATTATCACCAAATTTTCAACATAAGCATTTTAGGACCTCTGCTCATTAACAGTATCACTGTCATTTTCTTAATCTGTCCCGACCATTGATTTTTCCACAGCGACCGCCCTATTCTGCGCTGGAAGTGCGAAAACACATTTCGGCCAGGATGGGGAAAATGACAACTATACCGTTCATAAGTAGGTGTGGGAAAATGGCAATGTTGAAAATCTGGAGTGAAAATATTACAAATTCGCGAAGTTATGAGCGTGCATGCAAACTGCGCACGCATGCTCATAACACCGTCATTTTATGGAGTATCGTCACCAAATTTTCAATATAGGCATTTTAGGACCTCTACTCATGAACAGTGTCACTGTCATTTTCTTAATCTGTCCCGAACACTAATGTCCCACAGCAACCACGCTATTCTGCGCTGGAACTGCGAAACACATTTCGCCAGGATGTGAACAATGACAGCTGTACTGTTCTCAGGAGGTGTGAAAAAATGCCAATGTTGAAAGTCTGGTGTGAAAATATTGCAAATTTGCAAAGTTATGAGCGTGTGTAGTAACTGTGCAACGCATGGTCATAAAACAGTCATTTTTTGGATTTTTTCCACCTAATTTGCAGCATAGGCTTTTTGAGAGCCCACCTCATGAACACTGGCACTGTCGTTTTGTTAATCGGCCCCAAAAGGTGATTCTGCGCAGTGACCGCAAAACCACCTTTCGGGGCCGATTAATGCCATGACAGTTCCAAAATTCATGAGGAGCGGTCCCAAAAACCCCATGTTGAAAATTTGGTGCCAAAATTCAAAAAAAATGACTGAGATATGCATTAAAGTTGGAAAAAAAACATTTATTCCATTATACAGTTTACTGGCATTTCCTCAGTTCGCGGTCGGCTTTGAAGAGTGCAGACGTGTTCCCGGTCCACTGAAGATCATCATGCCGAGCTCCGGAGGTAAGTATGGGTTGAGAGGGGGTGTGGGGAGGCAGGGTGTGCAGTGGATGGATGCGGGTTGTGGGGGGCAGGGAGACCGCCAAGGGACAGTTTCCCTTTTTACAGGTTAAAAATAAACAAAAGACATTGTGGGACTGTTTTTTTATTTTACAGGTGCATGTGGCACGCTGGGGTTGGCTCCCAGCATGCCTTCGGAGTCTTACTTTTGGGGGGGGGCAGCTGTAGCCAATGGGGGATTGGACACCCCGTCAGCACACAACAAAAGCGGGTGGGATATTATGTTATGCCGACCCGAGTTGGGCACCCGTCCGGCAGACAATAAAAGCAGGAGGGTTACATACCGACGGGAGTGAGCTCCCCGTCAGTAAATTAACATTCGGCACTGAAGCCGGCGGATTGGGGACCCCGTCAGCAAATACATGGTGGGGGAGTTAATATTGTTTGTGAACACGGCGGCAAACCGCCGTGTTCTAAACAATATCAAAACTTAGATCCACCCTGCAATGATGGGTCTCCCTCATTGCAGCGAATAGCTGACGCTGCACTGACGAGGCAGCCCCTGATTGCAGCGGCTGATTTTTTATAAGTTGGTGTCATGCTGGCTGAACTAGTGTCAGCAGCAGCGTGCCAAGGCATTGGGGGATGCTGCACAAACCTTTAAAGGCTGTGGGAGCATTGGCCACAACAGTGCCGTGCCTCCACAACCTGCTTGTGGAGAAAGCTGCCGCAATATGTTTCTTGTGCATGCGTGCAATCAACATAAAAAGACATTCTTCTTACTGAGTGAAGAGAGAGCACTCCGGAGCAGCTGTGCTCAGTCAGCGGAGAAATAATTCTGATGCCTTCTAGGCAGGGTACAAGCAGCACACTCTCTTGCTTTCTCCTTGTTGGCTAATTTCCCTAAGCTCATTACCATCATCTCCACCTCTGTGGCAGCTGAACCCAGCTGGCATTCTGCTACCATCCATAATACTAAAGGACCCCTGGGGTGAGAAAATTACATTTCATGTAGGAAGGCACCAGGCAGCTCAGCTGGATGTGGCCTGTTCATCTTAGGTAGCACCCTGACCATGTGACCACCCAGTCCACCCCTGATTATAATTGTTACCATGGCTTTAACATAAAAGTAACTACAGAATGAAAGTATCCTGCTCCTGATGAAGCGTCATTGTTTAGAGGCAAATAGGATTGTTTGAACTGATGTTCTCAGTGTCATGACTCGGTGACACAATAAACTTGCTGAATTAGCAACACAGCTTATTTTTTGTTTGTTTTTTACCTTTCTGGACCACATGTGCTATAGTCAGTGTGTTTTTTCCTGAGAAGGTTGAGGCAAACATCCTGACTTTTGTACCCCAAAAAATTATGAGCACATGTTTTATTCTGTTGTTTTTGGCTTTGTTACTCTCTCCCTCTGTAATCCACCTCCCTCAGGTCACAGCTGAAAATGAGCTTCAATCCCATACGCTATTCCAGATCACAAGTCTACAAATAAGTAAACATGAAAGATTTATGCACCATGTCAAACAAATTCAATTCTGATCTATTTTAATCAAACTTACAAAGTCCAATTTCAACTCTGGACCCTTGAGTTACCATAGGTGAAGCATGCTAGGGTGATGAACCACTGCATAGTCTTATGCTTATTTATAAAACAGCACTAGAAAATCAAAAAACATAATTGGCTGAAACATGTCACATGACCATACATTAAAATGATTTAGTGTAGACCCTGTTGAGTGTTATTGCATACTTACTGTTGGCATCATACTGATTCTCAGGAATGAATGTCCACAATAATGTGTTGTATTACCAAAAAATTAGAAAGATTTCTGTACAATACAATCTGTCAATCAGTACTAAGTTTAAGACTGGAACATCCAACAACAACATCTCACTTTAAATTAAAATAAAGAGCTTAAGTAAGAAAACTTAACATTCTATTAAATATGTGTATATATATAAATTCAAAGTCACACATGCCCCCACAATGCAAAGCATCATGGGCTGCATATGCAAATCACCAGAGAATGTTATGCTGGTTCAACTTTAAGCAGAATTGCATGGTGCCGAAAGGCCTCTCACACAGTTTGCAAAGGGTGCTAACAGAAGACATAGACACGTGTTTCGTCCTACCAGGACTCATCAGTATGCCTCATCTGTTTGACACCTCAGTGGAATGGACCAGCTACCCTTAAGGCAGTGTGCCTTGGATATATTGTGGTGAACCCATTAAAATAAAAAACTATTTAAAAGACAAAGAACCTCTGTGCGAAAACACTGAGGCAACGGTTACTCCAAAGGGCATTTGGCTGGGAAGCCAAGTTTCAAGAAAATACAAAGTCACACATGCCCCCACAATGCAAAGCATCATGGGCTGCATATGCAAATCACCACAGAATGTTATGCTGGTCCAACTTTAAGCAGAATTGCATGGTGCCGAAAGGCCTCTCACACAGTTTGCAATGGGTACTAACAGAAGACATAGACACGTGTTTCGTCCTACCAGGACTCATCAGTATGCCTCGTCTGTTTGACACCCCAGTGGAATGGACCAGCTACCCTTAAGGCAGTGTGCCTTGGATATATTGTGGTGAACCCATTAAAATAAAAAACTTTTTAAAAGACAATGAACCTTTGTCTTTGTCTTTTAAATAGTTTTTTATTTTAGTGGGTTCACCACAATATATCCATGCAATTCTGCTTAAAGTTGGACCAGCATAACATTCTGTGGTGATTTGCATATGCAGCCCATGATGCTTTGCATTGTGGGGGCATGTGTGACTTTGTATTTTCTTGAAACTTGGCTTCCCAGCCAAATGCCCTTTGGGGTAACCCTTGCCTCAGTGTTACGCACAGAGGTTCTTTTTGTCTTATATACATATATATATATATATATATATATATTCTTGGCAAAAAATAACTTTGTAATGCATCAGTTAGATTAGAGTTACCACCATCAAAAGCTTGAAATATGGTGTTAGGGTTACCCTAACACCTACTCCCCACCCTGCACACACCAACAGGTGTTGGGGTGTTCTTGAGTTGTCAGCCCTAATGCTAACCCCATTCTCCCATACTGTACCCATCTCAGCTTATTTACTTACAGAATGGGTGAGCATTAGGCTCATAACCCCAGGTAATTTCACTATCCGGATCTCAGAATTGTGATATCTGACTGGAGCAAAACTTTGTACATCAAGAGATCTACCCCAAGAGACCGGCATGCAACATTTTGTGCAAATCCGCTTAACGGTTGCAAAGTTATTAAAGTGCAAAATGAGGTTTAACATTAAAGTGCCTGCTCAGCCTTAACTACTGTATAGTGGTGCTACCACGTCACTATAATATATATTATGTTTGAACTAATATTACCATGTATTTTGTATTGAATACAGACAGAATTTTACTAAGATTGAATCACTTGCTTTCACTAAATGTATGTTATATAGGCATACAAAACTAAATTCTCAACTCAGAGGCAGAACAATATTTTAATGGAAAAGCCTCACTCTACAAAGTTCCCTGTTGAGATAAAATAAAATAGTAGTGAAGCAGCACAGTAGTACTTAATTACAGTCATGATGCAGGCTGGAGTGTTTTCTATATACATACGCACATTATTTGCAATAAAAAAAACTTGTGCAAGACCATATACAAAATCTACTTTTGGAGCCATCAAGTATTATTGCATCAGCAATCAAATTACTGTAGTTAAACATTCTAATATACAATAATACACATTAAAGGTACCTTACAGCACAAAACTCTTAAGTGAGACATAACAGGTAGCTTGCTGTCATTGTCAAACTACAATATTATAATGAACTAAATCTCTATAAATGACTGTACTCTCCAGTCATACATGTACATGTACTCATTCCCTGCTTGCCCTCTCCTCCTCAACCTAAGTCCAGAACTGATGGACTGGACCCCAAGCTCCACCACCTCTCATCTCCTACCATTGCTGCTCCTCTTACTCACCTGCTCAACTTTCCCTCTCACTCTGTGCTGTTCCTCAATCCTGGAAGTTGGCCAGTTATTTCACTTTACAAGGGGGGGTGATCCCTCCTCCTCTGGCAACTTCCGCCCCACCTCACTCCTCCCCCCACTTAAACTGCAAGAGAAACTGGTCCATTCCAGACTCCTCAACTACTTCTCATTCTTCAACTTTCTCTTTCCCTTCGAGACAGGCTTCCAGAAAACACCAATCCACCATTTACTCCCTGCTGCATGTCACTGATTTCATCTTCTCCGGGATGGATCAAGGATTTGAGAAAGCGCAAGTCTCGCGCAAAAACATTCGGCTGTGGGGAGGGGTGTCTGTATCTGCACCCATGTTTGCTGGAGGTAATGAATTAAAGTCTACCTTTAACCTTACACATTGATGTTTTAGATATCTATTTTGGGAAGCAGTATGAGTAGCGAGTTCTCTGGACTGGTTGTATCTGGTTTCAATAAAACCAGCTCCAGGTAAAGTCCTCTCTAAAAACAGTGTCCATGACCTTTGAAACCAGTCAAAAACTGATTAGATTCACTGCCCCCCCCTCCCCAGTTTTCACCACATTGGATGGCACCCCCCTTGAAGTGGTTCAGATCTTCAAGTACCTCGGTGTGTGGCTTGACGGTAAACTTGACTTCTCAGCCCACACAGATGCCATCCATGCTAAACTCCATCCCAAGCTTGCCACCCTGTACCACAACAAAAGCTGATTACCTCTACAGGTCCACAAAGAGCTCATTACCAAAATGGTGTTCTCTGTCTTCAGTTTTGTGGATGTGGTCCCTGCATCACCCCTCCACTTCCCTTGACAGAATGGACACCCTCTGCAACTCATTCTGCCACTTTGCTACAAACTCTCCCCCTTATACTTATCACTGCTCCCTCTACCCCTCCCTTTCCATCCTCCCTCTTCCCTCACATTGCCAGGCCCACTGTACCTCCTTCATATCCAAATACTGGTTTTGTTCCCTTCCCTTCTACCTCTCCTTTCCCAGTTATCCCCTGCCTGTTGCTCTGTCCATTTCAGGGATCATCCCACTTTCTCCACCTCTCTCTGCCACTCCTCTTCTGGGCAATCTCCCTTCTCCTATTGTTTTCCCTTCTCTGGAACAAAATCCACTCCTCCCTCCCCCTCTCCTCCTCCCTTGGCTCCCTCAGACAACAGTTGAAACTCCAGCCACACCCCATCTGCTCCTGTTACTCTTCCTCCTAACTCTCCCTAGCCTTGCCTCAACCATCCTTGGCTGAGTCTCCATCTGAGTCTTCTCTATCTGCCTACTGACTGCACTTCCTCCCCTCTGCTACTCTTCCATCTGCACAGGGTTAGGTTTAAGCATGTTTTCTGGTCTGTAACCTGTGTCAGTTAGTAACTGCATGCCATGGATTGTCATTCTCCCTCACACTTAAATCTGGCATCTTATTTTGTGCTGTGACTGCACTTTACTTGTCTATATAATGTTATTTTTGTACCTACTGATTGTTGTACCAATGTAATTATCAGATGTTACTCGATTGACTTGCTTCATGTATTGTACTGTGCTTCACCTGTTCCCCTCTCCCAGGCTGCACCTAGAAATGAGCCTCTGCTCAGTGTGCCTCTCCCGGTTACCGGTTTTCAAATAGATAAATAATTAAATTCACTGACAGAAAACGAAGGTTTCATCCATAATTTATTATGTGAAAATACCCATGATTGATCAAGAGTTGCATTATTTTCAACCAGTACACTGAAATCCCTTGTCTGTGGCACTAGCCCACCCAACCTTCATCCCTACCACAAACACTTCTTGGATTCCAATATCACCCCTCTCTCAGTCTCATGCCATGCACTCCCTGGTGTTCAGTGGTAACCCCCCATCTACAAACCAGTTATCCACCCAACCCCGCCCCACTCCCAACATGTCAGACTCCTTTCCCAGTTGCCAGTGGTACCCTAGTCACCCATTGTTGTCTTCCTGATCTCCCAATCCAAGCCCCTTCCAATGTCCTGAAGTAAGCCCCTGAATCACCCTATGCAGTCCCCAGTCTCCCAATACAACACCCACAGTTACTGATGAAATCTCCATCAGTTATCATTGTAGTCCCCATGTCATCTCTAGTGCCCTGTAGTCCACCCTCCATCTCCCCACCCCTACCCTATTCTACACACACACACACACACACACACCAGCTTGCATGGTTTGAGCAACAGCACTGAGTTACCTTCTTTATGCGGTGACAGTAACTCAGTATTACTGCTTCAGCCACTTAACTTGGCTGGGAGGGCTGTAGTGCTTTTTAAATGACCCTGCAGGTTATTAGTATTGTGCTCCCCTTCTTTTCTTCTCAGAAAACCACAAAAGACTATGCGGGTGTCCAGGAAATATTTATAACCCTGTTCAACATGGCTTGAGGGGGGGACTCATTCTTACTACAGGCACAAAGATATTCAGTGAAATCCTCCACCTGCCTGCCCCAATGAGCCAGAAATTCCAATCAACATCTGCATACCTCACCATAGTCATTCCCCTGCCAGCTACTGTACATTGGTAGCTGGTCACAACTTTGAGACCCCACTACCACCTGCCTTTACTAGTCCTACAGGCAGTGGGGGAGAGGGTAGTTACAGAACTGTTTGACCAGGTTAGCATAGATCGACACTCTGTGCATGGTCCAGCAAACCATTTGCATAGTGACCCCTGATCCTTTTCATACACAGCTGCAATGTGTTTTGCAACCATTCAAGGAAGGTCTGCACAAAAGCCCCACAAAGTCACAACAGTTATTTAACAACTGTGATTTAGATCCTGAAGGAATAATTTATTGTACATGATTTGCCCTAAAAGGATAAGCAGTGGTGTTCCTTCCCTCACTATTGTCAATATATCAGCAAGAAACAATGTAAGACACCAAGACCAGATCATTTACTTCTGAGGGTACTGAAGATGCTCAACAATGAGTTAGTATCACCATTGATGGGGATTGCCAAGGAGTTACAGGAGACCGGAAGGGAACTGGGGAACTGTGCAAGTGAGTGAGATTTCACTTTTTAATGAGGCAAGACATAACAGAGATGTTGGAGTCAAGTTAGCTTAACAACATTGCTGGATAAGATTTGGGAGGCTATAATCAATAAAAACATAGAAATATAAATTCTGATGGCAGATAAGGACTGCTTGGTCCATCCAGTTCTGCCCATTACTCCCTACCTGCACTATTCCCATAAACTATGCCCAATCTACAGCTCAGGTAGGAGATAGCCTGTGAGAGTTCACCACATGAAGGTCATCTCACATTAATCTGATAAAATTCCATTCTTCAATCTAGACTTTAGCAAGGTGATGGATAAGGAACAGCATATGAGACTCCTACACATGGCCAGAAATGAAGACAAAGGGAAAGTGATCAGATGGATCAGAAACAGGTTGAGAGACAGACTGCAAAGTGTCCTGGTAAACAGGAAATCATCAGGGACGTGATAAGTGAATAGCAGAATGCCCCAGGGATAGATGTTGTGCCTGCTACTATTCAATACAGTCATCAGTCTGTTGTCATTTATTCTTTGTACTGCTTCTCTCCACAGGCCTGCTCACATCAACCTCCAGCCACATACCTGCCTCAATACTGCCTTACCTCCTCCCCACTCTTGAGGCACGCCACAGGTGCTGCTGCCCTGAGCCTCCAGGGAAAGTCTTGCACCAGGAGTACACCATCTGAGATTGCACAAACCTTGGTCACTGGCAATGGCATGACCCAGCGTGAGCAATTATCAGCTGTCTCATCAATTATCTTAAAAAGGGATGAGAGGCAGATAACCAAATACTGTACATAGATGACACAGTTCAGTCAATAGGAAGAAGCAAAATGCCAGTCTACCAATGGACAATAGATTATGTGAATGAGCAAACATATGGAAAATGCAATTTAACATGGAGATGAGTAAAGTTATGCATCTGGGGGTGAGGAATAAAACCAGAAAGTGCATGCTAAATAGTAAGAAGACTGCTGTATCATATCAAAAAAAGATCTTGGGAGATATTGTAGTCAAGACTTTGAAACGATCTAAGCAGTGTGCCTCAGTAGTCAGTAATGCCAGGAGGATGCATGATTGTATCAAAGAAGAATAGAGAACACGACAAGGAAAGAAATGTTGCCACTCTACTGACCTTTGCTTAGAGCACACTGGGCACCAGATTATTAAAAGGACATAGTAGAGCTTGAAGATGAATAACACAGTCAGGGAAGCAAGAATGACTGATGGGTCAGATGAGTTGGGGTATTAACAGAGATTGGAGCAGTTAGGACTGCTAACATTACAGAAGAGGAGGCCCTGGGGAACATGAAAGACGAATTTACGATACTGAAGGGCATGGGGAAGGTAGAGTCAAGCATGTTACAATGTCTCAAGAAACAACGAGTAATGGGGAATGTTAAAGGGCAACTCTGCACTTCCACATGTACTATCACAAACAAGACAGTTCAGCTATAGCAATTTACTGGAAAATACATATTTTTTAATTTTCAGATTTCTTTATCAGAGTTTATAACACATGTTGGTAGGCTATCCTAAAAGCCTGTACAAAAAGCATTGGCCTTCACCTTCTTGACCTCATAATGCCTTTGTTTATGACATCATAATGCTCCCCATGACAACAGACTGTAATGTCACAGACTACAATTGTAAAGTCTGTTGTAAAGAGATGCTTTTTGAAAGACTCAGTGAAATATGCAAAGCATTTTTTTAAATATTAAGTAGAACAAGAACAAAAGAAAATAAAACTAGAGAACAAAGTTAAACATCATTCTTAGAAGTCTAATAGTGTTAGGCTATTTATTTTAGTAGAGAACTGCTCTTTAAGATTGGACACAAGATGAGGCAGTCTTAAGTTGCTTTCACATGCAGTGATCCCTGTCGCAACAAGCGTAACAGATCAACTGCAATGTTACCTTTTCTGGGGTGTACAGGCAATCCATTCCACAAGAGAAATTAATGTTTACTGAGTCTGCGTTTCTTACTTGCCTGGGTTTGAGGAGTATTGTACCGTTCTGTTTGGCCGTATGCTCGCAGGCTGCTATTCATATTGGTCCCTTGGGTGAGGGAATCTCCTGTTCTCTTGGCTGCCTGGAAGCGCTGTTAAAATTCTGAAACAGGCAAGAGAGCAATACGGGGAAAGGTGTCTACAAAGGAAGAGAGTACAGCATATGGAGAGGGCAAAGCACATAATGGAATGGGCTATGAAAGTAAACGATGTGTAAACTGCCTATATATTGTTACCTCTTGCCCCAGAACCTCCCTTAGAATGATACTGAGTCTCAGAAAGAAATTATTTCCAGATTGTTTTGGAAGGATTGCTGTCTGGATGGTTGAAAATCATAAGTACTGTACATAGAGGCAATGTGGTTTAATGGTTATGGCACCAGCTTGGGGATCAGGAGATCACAGGTTCAAACCCAACCAGAGCCAGATACTCACTGTGTGACCATGAACATGACACTTAACCTTCAAAACCTCCAGTCTCTAGACAATTGCCATAGAAGGCAGGTAAGGCAGGTACAGTACGAAACTTCAAGATGACGGAATGAGTATCTGGAAAAAAACAGAATCACTAGATATAACTGGTGGGGAGCAGGGGGATGCAAAGATGAACCATTGTTCTTATCCCATCGCAGTATACCCACAGCTTGCACCAGGTAACCACAAGCTTTACAACATCAGTAACATGTTCTGCTTCAATAAATACACTCAGTAAGCAAATACATTTATCTAAGTTCATAATAGTTTTAGTCAAAAACATCATCAGAAGATAAGAGATGCCTTTTAAATCGATGGCCTATCATCTTAGTACATTAAATTCAAAATTCATAGCTGGTATGGTCTTTATAAAGTGCACTCTGGCAAGACAACCTTGTGACAGTTTGCATTTTTTGAGCTCAACATGCACTGCATCTTAGACACTGGCAAGTGTTTGCTGAGTACATCTTGGGGAGAAGCATTCAGCTTCACGGATGGTGGGGTTTCAGACAGCCCCAGGTACACATCTCATGCCAGTCAGTAATAGAACAACCCAGTCATTTTGTCTGGAGACAGCCTTTTACACATCCTCCAGGTCATATGAAAGTCGCCCTCACTGCAGCCTCTGAGTAATGGGAGCAGAAAGGGAATAACTACAGAGAGGGAAGAACTGTGGGATTGCTAGAGTTTTGCACTGGGCTGCTAGAGGTTTTCACAACCAGGAGGTTTTCCTCTCCATAGTACCAAAATCCGTAAAATGTACTGGTAGCACTTCCAATTAAACAGTAACTGCAGCTATTTCTCAATAATACCAACTCCTGCTGATGCTACCTAGAGGGCAGGACACAACAATAGACCCTTGCTTTTTTCCTAGCATTTCTTATGCATATATATGACTGTCCATTTGTCCATTAAAACGATATTCTGCTCACCCTGTAAAAATACTTCAGTCTGCTGATCTAATGAGAGACTGTCTGCTTCTCATGAAGACATCTGCACAAGTGCTTCCTTGAGGAAGACAGCTGGGTTATTATCATTTGGCAGCACTACTGCTACAGGTTAGCAGGTTACCATAAGTCAAAACCACTGCCAGCAGTTAATCTGCAGTAAGCGAAATCTGGAGTTACAGCAACTGGCCGAACACATATCTTGTGACTGCTTCAATATTAAAGAACTATAGTCACTGTAGTATAAAAAGGTTTGAAGAAACTGGGACATCTTTCTCTGGGATGCTAAGAAGTTCAAATAAAGGTCATGACAATCAAAGCAGTTAAGCTAATGTAACCCCTAGATGGCGCTATCCCAGGGGCTACTACCCCTGCCTGATTTGCCACTAACAGGTTGAGGGGCTGGATCCAATGGCGGGTGCCTCCACCCAGAGGTCAGGGTTTGCAATAGTTAAACTAACTTGGTCACAGCCCTCTGGGACACTGCAACCCCCCCTTTCTTCCCACTAGTGGCCCACACAATATATCAGAATTACCTTCACAGTATACACTTACCCCCAAGGTCTGGTTCCGGCACTGGGACCTCCTGTGAAATGAGATACAGTGCAACAATCACAGTACAGTACTTTAACATAGACAAATACCTCAGGCAGTATAACTTTGCTGAAACAAGCAGCTCTGATTTATTTAGGGATATAACAAGGACAGGGGAAATCAGGTTAATTAGCTTATCACTCTAATAATCTACCTTATGGCTCTGTGCACAGGCCTATCCCTATCAGTTACTGTCCCTGGGTACCTAAGCCCTAGTGGCTAGTCCAAACCGTGGCAGCTGGTAGGGGCCCTTTCACACAGAGAAAAGGAGAATTAAACAGTCAGCAGTACAGTAATTCCATTTGGATTTAATGTGGCAATTCAACAGGGAGCGACCCTGAATTAGTACTCACGACCTCCAAATAAGATAGGGTCCTTCAATGTCAGCAGGGCTCACTTGAGGTGCACAAACCTCTTCACACATCCATATAAAAGAAAGCACTATACCAGGCAGGCTGCATCTGTATCCCGATCGCAATTACTGCACAATACCCGGGAGAACACACAGCAGATTCAGTTCCTGACAGACCGAGTGTAATTTTCAGCAATTCCTCCAGTCTTCTACAGGGTGAGCCTGGTTTCTACTCTTCAGAGATCCTTTGATTCTTTTCACAGGACGGATTCAGTCCAACAAGCTGCAGACCGAACTCTGGGCCTTACACACGTTTTTGACTAAAACTGCACACTGAAAAAGCACAGGGCTCCTTCCTTCTTCACTGCCAAAGCTCAACTCAAACTCCAACCGACAAAAACCGGCACTTCCTTTGAGTTCCTCCCAGTTCTTGACTGGATTGGCTGTCACTCACAATAGACTGCTGCTGTTGGTCCAAAAAGGCACTGAAGTCTAAACTACATCTCCCAGAGTCACTGCCCATACAATCCTCTTGTGGCTGGCTCAGATTATGAGTCCAAGTTCTGATTCGTCCAAGACACCATTTTAGAGCTAGCTTACCCACACTGATTGGTCCAGTTCAGCAGTTCAAAACTAGAATGGGAACTAGCAGACACAGTTCTGACTGCAAAGAAAGCAGGTTAGACAAACTGTAATTTCATTATTACTCTAAATAATTTCTGGCAAACAGTTACATCTTTCAGATAGGTTCCCTTTGCACTCCTAGTGACTGCAAAATGAAGTGAATTGGCAGCAGCTCAAGTGGTACTCAGAGAAGCACACAGTCCCCCATACAACTAATTATGTCTGCAAGCAGACAGCTCTTAAGAGACAGTACCAGAGGCTCTAAAACACTCACTGATAAATGGCTTAAATGCCAAACACCATTCAGGCTTGGAGCATTCAAGCAAGCTCCTGAAGTCTTTTGGGAACCCCCATTTGCAGGGGGGTTACACCCTTCCTGGCCTGGGAAAGCTTGACGTCCACGTCAAGCAAGTACCCCCATAAGTTTTAACTGCAACCATATACATTTGCATTAGGCTTGCACATGTAATCATCAGTCAATATATCATTTTACCAAGAACACATTTCTGAAACATTGCAGTACGTCACTCTTTACACAGTATTACAAACACATTGTACCATAACTCAAGTTATTACCTCTTGTACATGAAACCTGAAGAGAGGGGGCCCTTCCCTATCAGTTACCTTGGGGCTGGATGGGGCAAGGGCACCATACTTAGAGGGCAACACAAGTAACTTGGAGCTAGCACTGATGCTCAGTTTGGGCAATGAGCTCGGGGACACATACACTCCTTTATGGACAACATTGAGAGGCAAGTCCACAGGCCTCCCAAGTGAATCATAACTGAGGTGCACCACAGGCTTTACAGCTCGACCAGTCTTTCTAGGGGGAACTGTTATAGTCTCTGCACTCTGAGCCTCATTTTCAGCATTGTCCTCACTTGTCAGGGGAGTCTCCATGGGGTAGAGGCTAGAACTTGGGGCACTTTCAGCTCCAGGAGTTACAGTTTCTGAGTCCACAACATTTGGCTCACATGGAGAGCTTTGGACACTGGCAGTGGACTGTCAGGGCACTCAAAATACTCTTCTTGTTGGTGTATCACCAGTCTGCCCCAATCTATCATTTTCCTCCCCTGAAAGCTCAAACAGTTCAACCATGCACAATGATTCCATTTCATCTGATCTGATGCTTTGCACTTCACTTTCTGGGAGCATTGGCTCCAGGGATGAAGCTGGGGCTTAGACAGTCCAGAAGGCCCAGCTTCATCTCCAGTATTGACTAGGGATTGCCCAAACATTGACTCAGTTCGTAAGAAGGATAGTATTCAAAGTCACTCTCACTTTCTTCCGATATGGACTGACAGTCATGCTCAACTGGGACTTGTGGAGTGGAACACTTTAACTTTGCTTCTGTAGGTGCAGACTTTCTTGATCTTTTCTTAGCAGCAGCTCTAGTCACTGGTCCAGAGGGGCATCTTCTAGGGCTCAGACTCAATTAAGATTTGTCCAATGGGCAGTAAATGATTTCTATGCAATGTTTTACATCTTTTGAATTATTCTCAGGCCTTACTTTGTACACTGGCAGATCATCTAGTTTGCCCACTACAATGTGAGGGAGATGGTGCCATCTGTCAGCAATCTTGTGCTTGCCATGCAGTCCCAGATTTCTTAGCAATACCGATCTCCCTCCTGGAGTTCCTGTGCTTTCACCTTTTATCATACCTTTCTTTGTTGGCCAGATTTCTTTTGGCAGCCATGGTTTGAGCCAGTTGGTACGCATGAGTTAGCTGGGCCTTTAACTTTGCACATACTGTAAATAGTTGTCAGCTTGAACCCCATCAGGAGAGACCCAAAACACACATCTACTGGTAGTCGAGCTTCTCTTCAAACATCAGGCGGTAGGGGAGAATCCAGTGGCATCACTTTGGTGCAGTTATAAGCATGTACCAGGGTGCTAATTTGTTGGCTCCATCTAGGCTTGTCCTTTGGGTGCAGGGTGCCTAGCATATCTAGCAAGAAATCACGGTTGAAAGCGTTCAGGCTGTGGGTCCCCTGGGGTGGTAAGGAGTGGTTCTGGACTTCGCACTCCCACAGAGAAAGCATCTCTTTGATCAGGCGACTCTAAAGTCTCTCCTTGATCAGAATGGATTCTTTGTGGAGCCCCATAGTGAACAAAAAGTTTTCTACAAGTACTTTGGCCACAGTGGATGCTTTCTGGTCTTTGGTGAAAGCTTGGGCATATCTCGTGAAATGGTCAGTGACCACCAGCACATTACTGATATTTCTTTGATCTGACTCCAAACTCAGAAAATCAATACAGACCAGCTCCATGGGTGCACTGGTGGTGATGTTAACAAGGGGGGCAGCCCTCTGGGGCAAAGCTTTCCTCTGTAAGCAGCGACTACAAGTTCGAATGTGTTGCTCCACATCAGCCCCCATCTTAGGCCAATAGAATCTGGATCTCACCAAGTCAAGTGTTCTGTCTATACCAAGGTGCCCCATGTGGTTGTGCAAGGACCTCAGTACTGAGTCTCGAAGGCAGTGGGCAGCACTAGTTGTTGTTTGTCTACTTGTCCCCTCTGTCTACTGTTTCTCTGTATAACAGTTTATTGATCAGTTTCAACTTAGGACCTTCTTTGTATAACAGTGCAGTTCTCAAATCAGTGGAGCGTAATTTGGACACATCTTTTCCTGCATAGAGGGCTTCTAAAGCTGCTTTGATCATGGGATCGTGGATTGAGCCCGGATACTGTCATTGTCCAGCTGAGGCAGTGCACCAATGTCTATTTTAGAAAAGTGGCATAAGCAGCAGGTATGCAATTCTCAGAGGCTCCCAAGCAATCCACCATGCAGTCCACTGCGTCCGTGGACATTTGTTCCTCCCTGTCAAACTTCTGGCACAGTGCCGAATGTCAGGTTCTGCCAATCGGACCCAATCATTCTGGGGAACAGGCTCGGAGAGAGCATCAGCATCTATGTGGTTCAGACCTGCTCGGTATTCGAGAGCATAGTCATATGTAGATAATGCAGAAAGCCACCTATGGCCAGTGGCATCCAACTTAGCTGAGGTCTGCACATAGGTCAAAGGATTATTGTCAGTTTTTACTAGTATTTTAGCCCCATACAAGTACTCATGGAATTGGTCAACAATAGCCCACTTCAAAGCTAGGAACTCTAACTTATGTACAGGATAGTTCTTTTCGGATGGGGTCAGGCTTCTACTGGCAAAGGCCACTGGTCTCAGGCCATTCTCGTGCTCTTGGTACAACACAGCCCCCAACCCTTGCAAGCTAGCATCAGTGTGCAGGACGTAAGGTTTTCTTGGATCGGCATAGGCCAGCACTGGAGCATGGGTAAGTTGATATATGATCTCATGAAAAGCAGTCTCACAATCAGGAGTCCAGCGGGCCCCAAATACTTCACTCGGATGAAAATACACTCTTTCAGTCTTGAGGGACGCTGACTTTGGTATTTTTGTGGGTTGGGGATACCCTTGAGTAAGGTTAAGTAAGGGCGGATCACCTTGAATAGTCCTTGATGAAGCGCCGATAATAACACAGAATCCCAGGAATCTTTGCAGTTCTTTAGATTTTGGGCTGTGGCCAGGTGGTCAAGGCCTCAACTTTACTTGGGTCGGTCTCTATTCCTCGGTGGATACTATGTGTCCCACATACTTTACTGATGTTTGAAAGAATTGACACTTATCAATGGACAGTTTAAGGCCAAAGTCCTCCAGTCGGTCCAATACCTTAAATAATCTGCTCTCATGTTCCTCCAGTGAGCTGCCAAACACAATAACATCATCTAGGTATACCAGGCACTCTAGTAAGTTCATGTCCCCACTGCACGCTCCATCAATCGTTGAAAAGTGGCTGGGGCACCTGAAATCCCTTGAGGCATCCTCATGAATTCATAGAAGCCAAGCGGACAGATAAGGCCGTCTTCTCCACGGTCCTCTGGGGCCATCGGGATCTGGTAGTACCCACTCATGGAGATCCAGCACAGAGAACCACTTGCTCCCGTTTAGGCAGTCCAAAGCATCCTGAATGCGGGGCATTGTGTACTGATCAGGGATAGTCCGCCCGGTTTAAGGTGCGTATAACACACATCCTTACTGTTCCATTCTTTTCCTCACTACCACAATGGGGGAAGCATAAGGGCTTCTGGATTCTTGTATTACACCAGCAGCTAACATCTCTTGCAGATGCCGTCTCACATCATCTATGTCAGCAGGTGCCAGGCGTCGAGACCTCTCACAAATGGTCTTTCGTCATGCAGCCGGATATTGTGCCTCAGCCCTGCACGCATCCTACATCCCATTCCTTTAAAGAAAACACCTGGTCTCTCTGGGCAAGCTTCTCACTGATCCTCACTTTCCATTCAGCTGGCAGCGGAGTCGCCAAATCAAACAAGTCAGGCGTTACTCTGTCATTCTTCCTTGAACTCTTGCTGCTGGGTAGCACTGCAGTGTCTGCACAATGCACATTAGCCGGATGCAACCTCTGTTTACCAATGTCTCTTTTCAGACACATTATGAACTTGACCATTACCCTTCTGGCATAAGCATGGGCTCTAGCGGGCAAAATACTAGGCTTGACCAGCAGTCCCTCTGGCAATTTTCCATCGCCTGTGCATCCAACATTAATATTTTATTCTTAACATCCTTTCTGATACGGACCTCTCCTGTAAGGTACACTGGGCATTTGGTGCCAGGATCAGAGACTCAGGATCCTTCTTCCATACAATTCCGACCGGTTCCTCTGGTTCTGTTTTCAGCATCTCTCTGTGCCTCATAGGCCTTCTTAATTAAAGCGGAACTCTTAAAGCTCTACTAGTCTTTGACCCTGTTTTTCATAACACAACTGTGCCAGCCTTCCAACATATGAGCATTTGTTCCAATCAACAAAGGGACACCATCATACAGTCCAGTGGGGACACACTAAGGCTAGGGTCTCTACTTGTTCGGCCACTCCAGCCACGGAGGTGGGGAAAGACAGCCAAATTGGATATACCCGAATAGGGTAGGCCTTCTCACTTAACCCCATACATGCAGTCCTTCTAATGGTTGTAAGGGTATGTCTGACAAATGCTTCTGATACCAATCCTGGAACATAATTGTCACTTGGGAGCCACTGTTCTAATACAGCTCTTGTAGACACTCCATTCACCTTTACAGTGGTCTCCATGGAGGGACCCACTATTCTGGACCAGTCTGGAGAGGCGGTAGTGGGGACCTGGGCAACTGACCTTGCCACAAAAGGACGTGAATTAGCATTTTGGTGCCCTCACTGGGATCATGTCGTGCACCTCTTAACCACTGATTTGTTCTCAAGGCTCTCCTTGTAGCCTATATGCAACTTTGTCAGTGTCTTTTGGGGACTGGCATTCCTTTCATGTGCCCATCTTTCCACAATTATAGCAAAACATACTTTCTGGAGTTTGAGCTGGCCGAGGCGCCACACTGGGAGCCAGGGCGGGGTATTACTAACTGGAAACCTGGGTGCCATCTCTGTCTCGTGTGATAAGCATTTGGAGACATCTCGTCAGTTTCTCCACTTCCATGGTCAAGGAATTGAGTTTGGAGCTGTTATCAGCAGGAGATACATGGGTGGGTACCCCCACCCCATAGCAGATGCAGTCGGATATAGGTCAGGGGCCCGTACTTGCAGGCGTGGCCTTCATAAAGGGACTGTTTTGAATCTCCGGATCTCTCTCAACAGTTACGCCCCATTGTGGCATATCTTTTCCTTGTCAGAGCACTCATTGACTGTCAACCTCTGTCCCTGAACTTCACTTGATGGGTCACCCTCAGTCACTCGGGTCGTAGCCACAGCTGTTGGTGCAGGTACCTCCGAGGTCGCCTTTCTCAACTCCTCGAATTTCTCTCATTAACTCATCATGGAGGAGGGTGATTCCAGTCGATTTGCCAGGCGAACTGAAGCAACAGCAGTTCTGAGAAGGGGCAGACTTAAGGATTCTGTCCAGTCTGGTTCGGTCCAGTTCAGTCGCTGGCAAACTACCCTTTCTGAGGCATTCTTGCAACAATTTTTCCAGCCGAGAGACATACACAGACAACAACTCCCTTGGTACTGTTGTGCATTTCTTACTCTCCACCATGGGTCCTCATCAGAATCTGGGCTCCCATACACATTCTCCAAGGCCTCAAGATAGGCCTGCAGTCGCTCAGGGTTACTGGCCCGTTTAGCACGGATGGTAGCCAGGGCAGGACCTCGAGGCTCTCACTAACCCTCTTTAGCTTTTAGCCTTCCGAGCATTGCCATTCTAGCACTTGGGGGCAACATAGTCTATCCAGGTCTCCCAGTCATCCTCCCTTGGGGTGGGGAGGTGCCAGAGAAGATCCTCAACCTTGGTAAGAGTCGTGACTAATGGCAGGTGCAGAAATAGAGGTCTGCATTGGTTCAGCCACCATTACGGGCACTGGAGCAGGAGAGGGTGTTGGGGGAGGAACACCCCCAGGTGGCAAGAATAGTTTCTTCAAGTCCTCCACAGTTTTCCCCTCTCCCAGCAACCATTCAGCAAATTTCTCCTCAAAAGTTTCAGATAGTGGTGGGGGCTGATTCCCCCCCGGGTCTTTACTGTCCTTAGTTATCACTCTCCAAGCAGTGAGGGCTCCCTCTGGGGTAATGGTCTGTGGCACTTTGGAGCTATCTATGGGATCCTTAAACTCTACTAGGGCCAGGAAAGTGTGGGTGAGCAGATTAGCATGCCGACCCACCACCACAGGGTTTTGTAAACCTTCCACCTTGGAAAGTACTCCTGCACAGTGTCCGTATTGATACCAGGGGATGTCCAGGATAAGCATAGCATTTTGGGGTCGATCTCCTCCCAGTACACACCTCCACCAGCGGTGCACAGCCACTTCTGTCGGGTACCATTTTTCTTAACAGTGGTTCAGTAAATATGGCCACTAGAGGACACAACAATCCCAGCGGTGAGCCTCCAAGATGTAACCCCTAGATGGCGCTATCCCAGGGCTACTACCCCTGCCTGATTTGCCACTAACAGGTTGAGGGGCCTGGATCCAATGGCGGTGCCTCCACCCAGAGGTCAGGGTTTGCAATAGTTAAACTAACTTGGTCACAGCCCTCTGGGACACTGCAACCCCTTTCTTCCCACTAGTGGCCCACACAATATATCAAATTACCTTCACAGTATACACTTACCCCAGGTCTGGTTCGGCACTGGGACCTCCTGTGAAATGAGATACAGTGCAACAATCACAGTACAGTACTTTAACATAGACAAATACCTCAGGCAGTATAACTTTGCTGAAACAAGCAGCTCTGATTTATTTAGGGGATATAACAAAGGACAGGAAATCAGGTTAATTAGCTTATCACTCTAATAATCTACCTATGGCTCTGTGCACAGGCCTATCCCTATCAGTTACTGTCCCTGGGTACCTAAGCCCTAGTGGCTAGTCCAAACCGTGGCAGCTGGTAGGGGCCCTTTACACAGAGAAAAGGAGAATTAAACAGTCAGCAGTACAGTAATTCCATTTGGATTTAATGTGGCAATTCAACAGGGAGCGACCTTGAATTAGTACTCACGACCTCCAAATAAGATAGGGTCCTTCAATGTCAGCAGGGCTCACTTGAGGTGCACAAACCTCTTCACACATCCATATAAAGAAAGCACTATACCAGGCAGGCTGCATCTGTATCCCGATCGCAATTACTGCACAATACCGGAGAACACACAGCAGATTCAGTTCCTGACAGACCGAGTGTAATTTTCAGCAATTCCTCCAGTCTTCTACAGGGTGAGCCTGGTTTCTACTCTTCAGAGATCCTTTGATTCTTTTCACAGGACGGATTCAGTCCTAACAAGCTGCAGACCGGAACTCTGGGCCTTACACACGTTTTTGACTAAAACTGCACACTGAAAAGCACAGGGCTCCTTCCTTCTTCACTGCCAAAGCTCAACTCAAACTCCAACCGACAAAAACCGGCACTTCCTTTGAGTTCCTCCCAGTTCTTGACTGGATTGGCTGTCACTCACAATAGACTGCTGCTGTTGGTCCAAAAGGCACTGAAGTCTAAACTACATCTCCCAGAGTCACTGCCCATACAATCCTCTTGTGGCTGGCTCAGATTATGAGTCCAAGTTCTGATTCGTCCAAGACACCATTTTAGAGCTAGCTTACCCCACACTGATTGGTCCAGTTCAGCAGTTCAAAACTAGAATGGGAACTAGCAGACACAGTTCTGACTGCAAAGAAAGCAGGTTAGACAAACTGTAATTTCATTATTACTCTAAATAATTTCTGGCAAACAGTTACATCTTTCAGATAGGTTCCTTTGCACCCTAGTGACTGCAAAATGAAGTGAATTGGCAGCAGCTCAAGTGGTACTCAGAGAAGCACACAGTCCCCCCATACAAACTAATTATGTCTGCAAGCAGACAGCTCTTAAAGAGACAGTACCAGAGGCTCTAAAAACACTCACTGATAAATGGCTTAAATGCCAAACACCATTCAGGCTTGGAGCATTCAAGCAAGCTCCTGGAAGTCTTTTGGGAACCCCCATTTGCAGGGGGGTTACACTAACCCTCTTGAAAACTGAGTTGCTAGTCCTGAAAAAAATGTGAGTTCAGAAGTTTAAGCCTTTATAAATTGAAGAAGAACATGTGTGTCTTATTGGTAATAACCAGTGGTATGGAAAGAATGCTCAGTTTATAAGCACAACCATATAAAGTAAATACAGCAACCAAATGTTTCAAATGAATTGTAGCACAGTACTGTTAGGTGATTCAGCTACCTCATCTAACTGAATTGCACAAGCACTGTCCTATGTTGTGTAAGCATTCTACACAACAATTCAAGCAATCAACTGCTGTACTTACTCCATCCTAGTTGTCCAGTGAACCAATGAAGAGCAAGACTATGCCTGAGGTATGGGGGACATTAGGTGACCCTCCACCCCGCCCCCATGAGTGCTACTTAAGAGCGCAAGCCCCAAGCATCCTCTGGACACTCATTTTCTTGCTCCCATCATTCTCCCCTCCTCCAGTGACTCATTTCTCTCTTTCTGGACCTCTTACCTAAGGTAGCTTTAGCCATGGGACCTGCTATCCTGTGGCACCTCTAGGGATTGAACCTGCCTCAAAAGGGTTCCTGTGCCTCCAGTACCCCAAAAGTGTGATAGTTCCTCAAGGAACAGAGAATGTGAAAGGCCATGTAGACAAATCAAACTCATCGCCTACTATAACTAACAGTACCGGGCTACCTACAGTACTCAGCTACTGTACCTCATCCAATTAAGTTGAACAAGCACTATGCTGTGTTGTATAAACATTCTGAACAGCAATTCAAGCAATTAACTGCTATACTTACTCTATACCTAGTCATCCGCTGAACCAGTGAACCGTAAATTACTATGTATTTGGTGATTCTTTTTTTTAATTGAAGGATTTCAGCCCTTGGCTTGGTGGGGCAGCAGATAAAGCTCACCATGCCTTCACCCAGCAGTACATAGCCACGCATGCCCAAGTGTCCTTTGGATGGTTTCTTTGTTGTTCCTGGCAGCTGCTTACAGTTACTATAATTTGTTCACCACTCTCTTTCTACAGCATTATTGCTGCTGGGTTGCCACACTTCTCCTGCAGCTCCTGTTCTACTCCCTGTCATGCCTTGTCCTGGCTGCACTGCCTCTGAAACAGTGCTTCTGTTCAGTGCTGCCTGGTGCTGAAGGCAGATCCTGCATCCCCTGCTGGCTGTCTGCCATTCTGCTGGTGTGGGCATGTGTGCACCACTTCCTGCCTCCTGTTCCTTCTGGCCTGATGCTGCAGGGGCATGGCTAGCTCCGGCTGTCTCCCTGTGTCTGCCTGCTTGTACTGCACTGCCACCTACACCTTATATCTTCTTCAGCTGAGGACTGCTGGGTTCCTGCCTCTACCTAGGGGCTAGTCTCTGCCCTGCTGGGCCCTCTTGGGCTGCAAGCTGTGCTCCTGTCTATCCTTCTTGCTTTACCAGTTGCAGCTGTGATCATGCTTTATGCCATGTCTTTTGGGCCTGCTGTGCATTCCATACCTACCAGTCTGCCTGTCCAGGTGGTTGTACAAGCTCTCTCCACTGGGCTCACCACTGATACTATGCAGTGCATCATCATCCCCCTTCCTATTACAGGCCCAGCCCCTCATAAGATTGGCTCATACCTTTCACCTCAATGGCTTAGCTCCAATGATTACATGAGCCTTGTCTCAGAAGACAGCATCTGGACAGTCAATTTGGGGTGTTTTGTCTACTTGCAGTAATTATTTTTCACTGGTTCATATTTTTGTACTATCACCGTGGAGACTTTAATAAAATACTGAGTGTTTTCACTACAAGACGCTCTTTTCTGTTACGAAGTCTTCACTTATAAACTTTTGTTTCCAGTGCTTGAGGTTCTGTTGTGCTTTCTGTGTTTGGATTTAATTTGTAATTAGGGTTGGCCGCCCTTATTGAGAGCTGCATGGTCATCAACTGGACTGTTTGTTCACAGCGTGTTCCATTTGGATTTATCTAGACAGTCAATCTTGAAGGAGCCATCATAATCTCTTGGTTAACTAATTTTGTGTCATTCTGTTCCAATGAGCTCATCGGCATCAATGAAGTCTGCATCTTGAGGTGGGTCCCTCTTCCCTTGGTGCCTCTCTGGCTGTGCAGATCAACTCAGTGGTACCAACAGATGTAGTACTTATGGCTTTAGCATTTTGAGGGTGGAACTCTCACTGAGTTTGGGCTCCTTTTAACCATACAGTTTGATTTGGCAGCACTTCTGTTTGTTGTTTGTGTTGTCTTCCATGCCTTACAGGTAGGGCCCTCACTGTGGGGGTCCCTTGTTTATTCTGCCTAGAACTGGAGCTGGTTGGTGGTCCTACATTTTTGATAATGGCATCATCTCCCCCCAGCTACATCTCTTCTCTCAATATGGGAAGTAGGTATGTGTTTGTATAATTCATCTTTTACTTTTGGGACTCTTCCCTAAGGTGCCCTTGGTTTAAGAGGATCTCATCCCTGTGGCACCTGTAAAGGTGGAACCCCCTCTTAAAAGGGTTTCAGTGACCTCATGGCTTCCCAAAATGGTGGTAGTCCTTGTAGCAGGGACAGAGAGCGCATACACCAAATCGACAATGCATATTGCACAAGCATTCCACATAACACTTACCAGTCTTCATCATTACTATCCTCCACACCCACCAATCATCCCCTATGTCACATAAGCCTTCCTACACTAGGAACCCAAAGGTCCACTGAATTACTGTTTATGCTTCAATTCACCAGCCCAAGCACAATCTGTCCCCGCCCACATCCTAGCCTCATCACCTCATGGTCCTGCTCCATTTGGCTCTCTATTAATTGCCCCCTGCTCCCATAGCAGGGCATTCAAGGCACCATCCCTTTCTGCGCAACTGTTGTAGTGGAAAGACCACTGTAGGGAACAGGGAGCATGGGACAAAAGAGTACCTGCTCCTTCCTCCTGTTAAGTTGAGGTTTTCTGCTGCTTTCTCTATAACAGCCACTGAAACATTGGCAGTTAGAGCTCCAATGCCAGCCAATCTGCATCACCATCCCCAGTCACTCTGCCAGCTGTAGTACCACCTGTCATCTGAGCAATAGTCGATCACCTCCGTCCCTGAAAGAGGAGAGCATCCTTAAGGACACTCAATCCATCTTTCCCCAGCAGGCCCCCTACATCCCGGGCTTCTTTCTGAACCCAGGTCGCCTGTGTCATGGGCAGTATTTTGATGGTACAGAAGTTAAGGTGGGGCTTTATTCACCAGCAAAAAATGACAAAACAAACAAAAAAAACTTTAAAAATGGCTCATTAGCATAATACAATTTGATTGGCCTATGAAGTTTGTTTGTTTATTAGTTTGACTGATTTCTTGTTTGTTTTTGATTACTAAGTAAGTACAGTACACTGGGTATTGAAACTTGTTGACAGGAATGGGCCAGGCAGTACGGACTGCACACAGTATGTAAGCAATAATAAATGACAGGAGTCAGAGGAACAGCCCGTTTGGGCGGGATAATCAAGCATCTCAAGCACTACTCTCCTCCCCTGAGGAGGGAGGGAGGGAATCAGTGGTCGGCATTAACCTGGCCTCTAGCAGTGGCTGGGGTTTTGGCATACTGACACTTCACTGGAGAGCGTCGGCAGAGCAGATGTCCAACATGCTGCACACGGGAGCATGCGAGGCACCGCCATTGGTGCCATTGCACATCCCTTCCTCCATGCCGGGGGGAGGCAAAACAGACAAAGAAGGCTTGAAAACAGAACTTTAAAAAAAATTAAACAACGCAGTGTAAGTTAAGACAGATCTTGCCACCTGCCCCTGGTAGGTTGTGCAGCACAAGGCGCAGCTGAGTGCTTTTAACCGCCTGGGAAGTGAGGTGAAATCTGACTTACTACACACCCTGGAGGGGATTATTACACTCATAAAAATGTTTAAGCAGAAAAATGTCTGAAACAGACATTTTAAATTTGACTGAGCCAGCCATGCAGTAAGACAAATCTTACTGCACAGCCACATGATGTGGTTCATCCAAGCACGTTTTTCCTTTTCTCACTGCCATCTGTTAAGACAGGATTTCAACAACTTTCATCCCACTAGAACTCAACAGTAAACACTCCACCGCCAGCATAGATTTCCTAGACATAAAACAGGACTGCTTACTGGTGCAGCTGGTCAAGGATCTCTCACAGCAAGACACAGTTCTTGACTTGGTGCTTATCAATTCAGAAGTGGTGGCTGGGATGGTAGTCAAGGAACCAGTTGTGTCTAGTGACCACAATTCTATATGGTTTTAAATAGCAATGGGACCACTGGTCCTCCATCGAGAGCGGTGGACCTGGCTCTCAAATGAGCAGATTTTACTCAGGTGCAGGAAAAGGTTAGGGAAAACCTGGTGAGTATGCCAAATCAAGGGAGAGGGAAAGGAAAAGGGAAAGGGAAAGGGAACATTGTTTAACCAGGAGTAGCACAAGATGTGACCTGGGAGCACAAAGAAGTTAAGTGACTTGCTCAAAATCACACAGTATGCACCTAGGCAGTATAGTATAGTATAGTATAGTATAGTATAGTATAGTATAGTAGTATAGGGAAGCAGTGTAGCACAGTGGTTTAAGGCTCTGAGCTGCAAATCTGGAGACCTGGCTTTGACTCCCATAGCCCCCACTTGCATATACTGTGTGACCCTAAGCAAGTCACTAAACTTCCCTGTGTTCTCAGGTCTCACATGTATACAAGTTTTTACTAAAGCTCAGTGTGCCACTCCCGGTTAAACAATTGAAAAAAAAAACAACAAAAAAAACAGGTCTCCAGATCTGCAGCTCAGAGCCTTAACCCACTGCGCTATACTGCCTCCAGGGAGTGGAAGAAAAGTGGGGAAAGATCAAAGGGGCAGTTCTAATGGTGACCAACTCCTGTGCAAGAAATGTTGCCAAAAGCAAGAAGTACAAAAGGCAGTTCTGGCTCTCAAAAGAAGGAAGAAAGGAAGGCTATGAGAGTAAAAAAAAGAGTATTCATAAGGTACAAGGGGACTAAGAGGAAGAAAAATGAGAGGAGTACCAGACCAAACTAAAAGAGGTGAAAGTGGCAGTCAGGAGGGTAAAGGCAGACATGGAACTGTGAATTGAAGCAGTATAGCGCAGCGGTTTAAGGCTCTGAGCTGCAAACCTGGAGACCTGGGTTTGAATCCCACAGCCACCACTTGCATACTGTGTGACCTTGAGCAAGTCACTTAACTTCCTTGTGCTCCTAGGTCGCACCTGTAAACAAGCTTCAGCTTAGTGTGTCTCTCTTGGTTAAAAAAAAAAAATTGCAGAGGGTGTAAAGGGAGGGGAGAAACAATTCTTTAGATAGCGTAGGGAAGAAAGGAAAGCTGTGAGGATTGTCAGGCTAGCTGAGGGTGGAGGTTAGGAGAAGATGATGAGCAGAAGGCCAATGTCCTAAACATATATTTCTGTCCAGTGTTCATGGTTGAGAATAATAGGTCTCTACTAGAGAGCGGGATCAAGGTAGCCTCATGGGGTGCCAAAAATAAGGAGGGTAGTGAGCATGGTTGAACGGGTGAGAAATGAGCTGGAGGCCCTCAGGGTGGATAAAGTACCAGGCCCAGATGGGCTGTACCTGAGGGTTCTCAAAAAACTGGTTTCAAATCTAGATGAACCATTGACCCAGATGTTTAATGACTAACTAGAGGCTGGAGTGTGCCAGGGGACTGGAGGTCTGCAGACATAATCTCACTCCAGAAAGGGGGGGGCAGGGAGGAGCCAGGCAGCTACATGCCAGTCAGTCTTACCTCCGTTATAGGCAAGTTAATAGACACTATAGGAAAGGAAAGTCTGGTGACCTATAGTACTTAGATGACAACAATCTGAAGGATGATAAGCAGCAAGGGTTTGTGTCAAAGAGGTCATGCCAGACCAAACTAAAACTGTTTTTTGACTGGGTCACTAGAGCAATAGATATAGGGCAGGCTGTAGATTTGCTCTACATTGACATTAGGAAAGCCTTCAATTCAGTGCCACATGGGAGACTGCAGAAAAAACTGGAGGATTTAGGAGTAGAGTAGGATTTAGTTAGGCATGGGGGGAACTTTTGCACTTCCATTTCTGTTGTAGGATGGAATCTCCCCATAAGCCACATGACTTTCATGATTTTATGATAACTAAGAGGAACTGAAGTCTCACGCTAAAAGGAAGTCTATAAACCATTTATGATAAATATATAAATATTGGTGACAGATCTTTTTCTAATAAGAACGTAGGCATCATACAAATTAGGTAATAATTTATAGCAATAAGTAAGTTAAGGCTGCACACCACATGAGCTTTCATAACTGTAATATTTAATGGATTTAATCTTGAACCTGTAACACCCACAGAGCAAAATCATTATTTTAAGCTGTTTTAAAGCAGCAGTGCAACAAAATTTGTTTTACAAAATAGCTTGTTTCAGCTACAGTTAATAAAAATATTAGCTTACCTGTCAAATTTACTTGTCTAGGTGCCTCCTATGGTATGCACCATAAGTCTTTTTATGTTGGCTCACACTTGGGCTGCAGCCAACATATTGCATTAGTAGCAGATTTGGAGGTGCGGTCACAGTGGGCGAATGCAGGGGACACATCAGTAGGTGCGTCCCTCATTCCCCAATAAGCCAGCATGCAGGCGCCACACCAGCAATACGTAAACTGGCCACCAGATCAAACAAAAGTGCCGCTGCAATGAGAGGCAAGCTCCTCAAGCAGCGGTACCAGAACACGCCTCGTGATGTCCCCTTTCTGTTGAAGCAGTCCAATAAACATGGCGGCAGTGACTGTTGCCGCCACCTGCCACAATGCCAGCTTCAGGGGGTGCCCAATCCCCCTGTCGGCATGCCCCGACCTAGTTCATGTGCCGACGGGGGCGCCCACTCCCCGTCAGCATTATGGCCCCCATCCCATTTCAGTTCTGTGCCGAAGGGTTGCCAAATCCCCCTCGGCATCATGTGCCCCCCAACAGTCTTTCTTTGCTGATGGGGGCCCAACTCGGCCAGCTTCAGTCCCCAGTTCTGAGTTCAATCTGCTGATGGGGGCCCTCTCCCATCAGCATAACCCCCATTTGTTGTGTGCGCGGTGCCCAATCCCCTCGGCTCTTGCCACTACTGGTATATGCTGGCGGGGTGGAAAATCCCCGTCAGCTACAGCCCCCAAACAGTTAGGTAGCAGGAGCCCACCCAGGCGTGCCATCTGCTAAAAAAAAAAAAAAAAGTCCTGCAATGTTTTTGTTTTTTCTTTTAAACCTGCAAACCAGAAAACGGTCCCTTGTTGAGTCCGGTGGCCCTCCCCCAACCCGCGCCCAGCTTCTGCGCACCCTGCCTCCTCACACCCCCTCACCCCATAATTACTTCCGGAGCCTGGCGCAACGATCTTCGGTGGACTGGGAACACGTCTGCACTCTTCAAAGCTGACCGCGAACTGAAGAAATGCCAGTAAACTGTATAATGACATAAATAGGGTTTTTTTTCAATTTTGGTGCATATCTCTGGCATTTTGGGGAATTTTGGCACCAAATTTTCAACATGGGGTTATTGGAACCCCTCCTCATGAATTCAGTCACTGTCATTGCAATGTTTGGTCCCAAAAGGTGATTTCACGGTCACTGCGCAGAATCACCTTTCGGGACTGAGTAACGAAATGACAGTGCCACTGTTCATGAAGGGGGCTCTCAAAAAGCCTATGCTGCAAATTTGGTGAAACAAATCCAAAAAGTGGCAGTTTTACGAGCATGCATTGCGCAGTTTCAACGCACGCTCATAACTTTGTGAATTTGTAATATTTTCACTCCAGATTTTCAACATTGCCATTTTCCCACACCTCCTTATGAACAGTACAGCTGTCATTTTACACATCCTGGCCGAAATGTGTTTTCGCACTTCCAGCACAGAATAAGCGGGGACAGATTAACAAAATGACAGTGACACTGTTCCTGAGCAGAGGTCCTAAAATGCCTATGTTGAAAATTTGGTGATGAACGTTCATAAAATGACTGTGTTACAAGCAAGCGTTACGCAGTTTCCAAGTGCACTTGTAACTACGCAAATTTGCAATATTTTCATGCCAGATTTTCAACACTGGCATTTTTTCACACCTCCTTATGAACAGTGCAGCTGTCATTTTTCACATCCTGCCCAAAATGTGTTTTCGCACCTGTGTCGTACAATCGCGTGGTCGCTGTGGGAAATCAATGTTTGGGACAGATTAACAAACTCACAATGCCACTGTTCATAAGGGGAGGTCCCAAAATGCCTATGTTGAAAATGTGGTTAAAAAATCCCAAAAACAATTGGGTTACGGACGTGTGTTGCGCAGTTTCTATGCATGCTCATGACTTCACCAATTTTTCATATTTTCACTCCAAATTTTCAACATTGCCATTTTTTTACACCTTCTCATGAACAATGCAGTTGTCATTTTCCACATCCTGCCCAAAATGTGTTTCTGTACCTGTGGCGCCAAATGGTGCAGTCGCTGTGCAAAATCACCTTTTGGCAAACAAACTGATAGTGCCGCTCTTCATGAGGTGGGGTCACAAAAAGCCCATGTTTATAATTTGGAGTGAAAATACCAACACACACCTACAGCGTTAGGTTTCCAACTGTAACACCCCACCCTGTAGAGATTGACAGGCATCAGTGGTGTGACTTGGGATCATCAGCTGTAATGCTCCCGCCATTCCACCCCCAGCCTGCAGCCAGTGACAGGCATTGAGGTGTGCCTTGGAGTGTTTGGCCCCAAAGTTCACCCCATTCTCCTATATTGCACCCACCTCAGTGTATTTCCTTATGGAATGGAGTAAGTATAAGGCCCAAAGACACCAAAGCACACCACAACACTTGGCAGTGTCTACAGGGTAGGGTGAGTTAAAATGGCATGAGCCTTATAACTGACAACCCAAAGGCACACCTCAACGCCTGTCAGTCTCTGCAGGGTGGTAGTGGGGTTAGTGTCAGTTCAATACTTCACTGCCATACCCATTATGCATCTCTAACTCCTGCACTACCAATGTCAATGCCAGCGAGACAACATTCAGCATTGATAAATGCTTGTTTTATATATTTGATACTGACCCTTGCCAGGTCTACAGTGCTATTTCTATGCAAATTGGGGAGGCCATCTTTTTTTCTTCAGAAAAAATTACATTAAAATGTTTATAAATGTAACAACCCCCCCCCCCCAAGTCTAGGGATATTTTAGATGGTATTGTACTTGGGAGAGAGGGGGAAGCATTACAGCCAGAAAAAATCACAGACCAGAACCATACTGATGAATAATATAGTTGTACCTAAGATCCAGGAGTTCACTTGTTGACAGATTGGCTCCATCAGGGTGCTGGGAGGGTAACCGAAGGTGCAGCCAGGAACTCTTTGGGGGGCAAAACGTTGTTAGACAACATTAGGCAGGATAACGTTTATGACTTTAAACTCCTCAAAATAGCAAGGCAAATGTCCAAATGGAATAAAAGAGTTAAAGCAGTCTGGGTTTATTTGAAAGTCCCATCATAACAGTTCCTAAAGGCTTAGACCACTTTTAACTTGTCAGCTCCATGGAGGGTGGAGGCACAATTTATTTAGCACATTAGAGCAGCGGCCTCAGTAGCAGTACAGTCTTTGGGGCACACAGTCCCAAACCTGAGTCCCTCCAAACGTGAAGCCTAAGCAAGCTCCATGTAGATTTGATGATGGCAGCAGCTTATTCAAAGTTTAAACTCATCGGCAGGTTTGTACTCAATACCCCCTTCAACTCAGCAGTGGGGCTCAAAACTTACTGTTCTCACTGTGGGCCAATACCAGAGCCATGGCTCCCCTTTCCCAAAAATGTAGCTTCACAAACTTTCAGCCTCTTGATGGAGCCAGCATGCCTGATCCATCAGCTGCATCACTGACCCAACGAGGGCATCTCTGGGGCCAGGGCTCACACCATTTTCTGCAGCTCCACAGGACTTACACTGGGCTAACCTTTTGCACTGTGACATTACTCTTATCCAGTGGACATGGAACATGGCTAAGGATACTCAAAGCTGCCACCTTTAAGTCCCAATGGCCCAGCCTCTCACATCTTGGCCCACGGCCATCCATGGCAGTCACCAATCTCTATCGGATGTCTGGGTTCACACTACTTGGCCCGTCCTGTTGCCAAGGATCACAGCACAGACCCACCTTCCTCCAGGCCTCAGCTCCTCTGCTCGCAGCAGATACATGACCCAACCTCCTCGGGGGGTGGAAGGCACCCAAGTACCACAGCCCATTTCTTACGCATTTTTTCTGGGGAGCCAAACTTCATTGGGGCCAGGGTGGCTATTGCCTCCGCCATGGACCCTGGGCCCATACCCGCAATCCTCCAAACCACCTCTCCCTGGACTCTGCGGGACTGCCAACACGAAAACCCCATTTCCTGCCATGTAGCAGCATTTATACCAGGATGCCTGGGTCCCACCTCTAACTATATGTCCTGGCACCTTGGCAGGCACTCCTACTTTCTGTGCAATGCAATAAGCCCCACAAAATAGGGGGGTACATGCTCACCCCACAGAAAAACTTCACCTCTTGGTGAAGATTCCTATCAACTACCCCAAAAAAACAGACCAGGTAGCATAATGCACATCTCTCCCACCCAGATCACTTCCCCAGAACTCTGCTGGCATGACCGCTCAGAACAATCACCCCAATAACATAGTGGGCAAGCCCACCCTTTGACTAAACATATTGATTCCCTACCCAGGGGTTGGCCGAGGTGACCCATCCTGGGCTCCCATGGGTGACTTGCCAGGTACTACCAGGAAAGTCATCCCACCTCACTCCCCGTATACCTATCACCCAAACCTCAAAAAACTTAAATCTGCTGCCATTATGGTTGGAGGACATTATTACCAGCACCTAGGGCACAGCTGGTGCATTTAATAAACAGTTACAATAATTTCTATTAACTTTAAATGCAACACAGTCTTACTGTAGCCCACAATGGTGGGTCACTACTTTCTGTAATAAAACTTTTTAATAGGCTCGGCTGCTGTCTGTGTTCTCTCCCTTCCCCCAACTAATTCACCTACTACACTCTTCTAATAAGTCTCCACACAGTATCTATCATACCATGACAACATACTCTACCCTATCCTATAAGAAAGAATTTCCAACATTTCTATCTCTGTCTTAGATTCAACTAACAGTTTTGTCCACACTGCAGTGCTAAATCTGTTACGTGAGTGCCAGAAAGTAAGTCTATAAGAGCCCCACTGCTATAGTGTCCATATCACTGACTCATGTTTTCCTTCTTTAATTTTTTTTCAAGGCAAGACCACACGTGTATACATTATTACATTATTAAACCCCAACTGCAGACTACACTATGTTTCTATATCCCCCTGCTGTGGGTGTAAGGCCACACCATTTTAACATGCCTAACACTTTAACAATAAAACAGTACCCTTTTTTTTTTAACAGCCATCAAGCTAACAGCATATTTTTTAATAACACTCTGAAACAGTCTCACCCAAGTGTCCATTGGAGGGGGGCAGCAGCAGCAGTCTTACAGCAGCACCGAGGAGGCACTGCAGGCAAAGCTTCACTTCTTTTTCTTCTTCTTGGCTCCTTGAGGTGCAGTATCAGGGCCATAATAAAAACAGGGGTCAGGCTTGGTGCATTTGGTACCCATGCAGTCCTTGCTAATCACATAGTACTTGCAGCAGGCCCTGGTCTTGTCCTGCACCATCGCAAGTGTTTTAAACAAGATGACCCCTATCCACACAGTAGAAGCGCACATGGATCTGGCAGTCATTATCACCTTCTCTCAGTCATAGGTGGGATCAGACGGGCCAACTCGGGTCCGCAGGTGGATCTTCTCAATAGCTCCATAGAATGGCCAATCCTGGGCTGGCCCGCTGGTGCAGCGATTGGATTTTCTACTTGTGAAGCCGGCGACCTGGGTTCAGCAATGGACCCGGGTTACCAAAGGGCCGGCTGGGGGGAGAAGGATAGAGCATCCTATGGACTGCTCTCCTTCTTTGAAGGGAGGGTAGGGAAGTACTCGGCATGAGATGGACCCCTGGCGGAGGCCGGGTATCTCACAGCTACCGGCGCTCATCTCTAATGGAGGCGGGGCGGACGCTGGACGTCATTGCATGTCCCCGCCTCCCAGAGGAAAATCAAGAAAAATGGAGAGGAGATCCTCCGTCTACATGAAGCCCTCCCCGGGCTTCAATTAGCCACTGCTGCTGCACTCCCAATTAGATACTGGTTCCTCGGCACTGGAATTAGGGGGACCAGTGGCGTGGCCCCACCCTCCGGGGGCAAGCCAGGGGTGACCGGGAGTATGCGGGCACTAAGCAGCTGGTGGAAGCTCTGGGGGCCGTGACCAGGACAGAGATTGACGGAGGACCTCCTGGGGGAAAAAGAAGATAAAAAAAAAAGAACGCCCAATCCGAGTGCCTGACTTCTATTATGTACTCATGTAAGGATAGTTTTCCCTGGGATATTCCTTCTTCAGATGCCTCTGCATCCAGCGCTCAGCTTGTGACCACTCAGGAATCAAGCGTATACTGGTCCATGGTGTCAGACCTTTTGAGAGCCAACTTCCTTCCTGGTATCTTAAGTACCTTAGTTCCGTGGGGCACAGGGCAGCAATATCCACCAACTGGTGGTGTCTTTTGTCTGGCAGGAGTGGGGTATTGTCTGTCATCCCCAGCACAATCAAAGTATAAGGCTGAGGGATGTCTCTCTCCACCACCAGGTCCTCATACTGCCTGGACACTCCTTCCCTTGATGAGACCTCTCTCTCTCTCTCTCTCTCTCTAGGGCCATCTTCACAATAGACTCGGAATCAGACCTGAACTCTCCTTCTTCCAGCAGGACCTCAACTACAACATCAGGCCCCTGCACACCAGTGGGCTCCTTCTTTGCTTTCTGGGTCTTCAGGGTCTTCTCCCCTGCCAGGGGGAAGCTGCCACAGCCACAAGTGGGTCCCTTTGAGGCTACTGGGAATCAGGGAACCCAGCCTCACGGAGATCAGACTTTGTGTTCAAGCAACAACTCCTCCCTCTGCCACAGGCAGATTCATTGGCAGCTGGCAGTGAGAAATGGCTGGGCAGATGGCTATGCCCCTCGCCCACCAGCTTCACTCCATGAAAAGTCTCTCTCACCCCCTCCCAACTGTTCAACGGCTTAACAGTAGATGCCTCACTCTACCAGGTGATGGAAGGTCCTCCCCAGCTACCCCAAGACAGGGCAAAAGGGGGCACAGCAACAGCAGGCCAGAAAGTAGCACCGCAGGACCACTGGCAGTATATATTGGCTGACACATGATGTCACTTCCCTCATGACCACACAACACACACTTTTCAGCTGCAGAACTTCTCTCTAGCATGTTCCATAGCCAGGCCAACATGGATTTGGGCACAGTAATAGTCCAGCCGGAGGAACTAGGAGTTGATGCCATGGTGCAAAGTCTTTATCTCCACTACCCACAAGTAAAACACTCCACCTCAATTTTCCTGCACTGCTACAATTAAATTCCAAATGCTCCTTTCTTGCATTATTTTCAGCAGCAAGGGTCAAAATGGTGCTGTCTCTTCAGTCTCACAGTTGACCCCATTTTTAAGTGTCCAGCCACCCTCCAGGCTCCACCAACCATAGTTCGGATAACCTTTCCATTATGCATACATGCACATGTTTAGCCACAAGGCACCAGATGCCATTTTTTCTAGCACGAGGTGGACAGACCACAGGCAGCTCACTGAACTCCACAGCCCTTCACCATAGGCCTTCAATGTCTCCCCAGATGGCTGCACCATCTCCCAACAATCAGGTATGTTGATGGCACCCCAACTTAGTATCCCGGATGAGCCCCCACATTGTAACCCCCCCCCATCTAGGGGTACTTTAGATGGTATTGTACATGGGAGTGGGACAGCATTACAGCCAGAAAAAACACAGTCCAGAATCATACTGATGAATGATATAGTTGTACCTGAGATCCAGGAGCTCACCTGTGGATGGACTGGCTCCATCAGGGTGCTGGGAGGGTAACCGAAGGTGCAAATAGGGAGTCTTTGGGGGCGCAAAACTTTGTTAGACAATATCAGGCAGGATAATGTTTATGACTTTAAACTCCTCAAAATAGCAAGGCAAATGTCCAAATGGAATAAAAGTGTTAAAACAGTCTGGGTTTATTTGAAAGTCCCATCATAACAGTTCATAAAGGCTGAGGCCACTTTAACTTGTCAGCTCCATGGAGTGAAGGGGCACAATTTAGTTAGCACATTACAGCAGCAGCCGCAGTCGTGGTATAGTCCTACATCCCTCCAAATGAGGAACCTAAGCAAGCCCCATGTAGATTTGGTGATAGCAGCAGCTTATTCAAATTTTAAACTCAATGGCATGTTTGTACTCACTTCCCCTTCAACTCATCGGTGGGGCTCAAAACTGACTGTTCTCACTGTGGGCCAATACTGATGCCATGGCTCCCTTTTCCTGAAAATGTAGCTTCACATACTTTCAGCCCCTCAAAGGAGCCTGCACACCTGATGCAGTAGCCGCACCACAGACCCAATGAGGGCACCTCTGTGGCTAGGGCTCACACCACTTTCTGCAGCTCCGTGGGGCTTAAACTGGGCTGATCTTTTACATGGTGACATTACTCTTATCCAGTGGACATGGAGCATGGCTAAGGATACTCAAAGCTGCCACCTTTAAGTCCCCATGGCCAGGCCTCTTACATTCCAGCCCATGGCCATCCATGGCAGTCACCAGTCTCTATCACATGTCTGGGCTCACACTGCCTGGCCCATCCCAGTGCCAAGGATCATGATATGGACCCACTTTCCTCCAGGCCTCGGCTCCTCTACTCACTGCAGATACATAACCCAACCTTCTCGGAGTGCGGAAGGCACCCATGTACCACAGCCCATTTCTGAGGTATTTTGTCTGGGGATCCAAACTTCATTAGGGCTGGGGTGGCTATTGCCCCACCCTGGACCTGAGGCCCATGGCCCCAATCTTCCAAACTACCTTTTCCCAGACTCCGCAGTACTGCCAACTTGGAGATCCCATTTTCCACCCTGTGGTGGCATTTATACCAGGATGCCAGGCCCTGCCTCTAACTGTGGTTCCTGGCACCTCAGCTGGCACTACTACTTTCTGGGCAATGTAATAAGCCCCACAAAATTGGGAGGCTTACATAAAATACTCAGATTTTGGTGGAATTAGAAAATCGTTCCACCAAATAAAACAGGAAGATGCCCAGAAACATTTATAGAAACAAAAAAGGAAGGGTCACATTTTTGGTCTAATTTTGTTGCACTGCTGCTTTAATTACTCTGCTTGGCATCTGTCAGGTTGCATAAATTCATGTCACAGTGATACTTGTATGGTTCACAACTACGTTAAAAATCAGCATAAAAATAATGATAAACTTTATAGCAATATAATAACTTGAATATTACGAGAACTGATTTATGATTGTGATGCATGAGCATCGCACTAAAGTCTGTGCCTGTCCCATACAACTGTATGTGAAGCTACAGATATATTATTCATGAGTTCTAGGTCAATCAGGACAGTTAGTCTGAAAATGAGCTCCTGTACTGTGGTTTTATTTGGATTATCTCCTTGAACCCAGGCCGGAGTGTTGAGAGTTGAGGAATAAGGACATCCACCATGGGCGTCATTCCATGACTGTGGTTGTCAGCTGGACATGCTGACCATTTCCAGGTATGGGTACCCTCTAATGAACTCTTGTCACTGACACTACCTACAGTCATGGGTGATACTATTGACTAATTGTATTGCACAGCTCTGCCTTCCCAAAAGATTGCTCAGTGTAATGACACATTTTCCTTTTCTTTACTTGCTAGGGCTGGTTGCTGACTCCTTATCGGGGTGTTCACTATGTTTTAACTTATAGTCTGCATTATATAACTAGATCTATTAGGTTTGACTGGGTCACTAGAGCAGTAGATAAAGGGCAGGCTGTAGATTTGCTCTACGTTGACATTAGGAAAGTCTTCAATTCAGTGCCACTTGGGAGACTGCAGAAAAAAATGGAGGGTTTAAGAGTAAAGTAGGATTTAGTTAGGCATGTGGGGGAACTTTGCACTTCCATTTCTGTTGTAGGATGGAATCTCCCCAAGGGCTACATGACTTTGATGGTTTTATGACAACTAAGAGGAACTGAAGTCTCAAGCTCAAAGGAAGTCTATAAAGTAAACATTTATGATAAATATATAAGAAAAAATTACTCGCCTTAGTAATGTTGTTTCTTCTAATGGAGTCTTGCTATATTATGACATATGCAGTATAACCCCAGGTTAGAACTGCTCCGGAGGTGAAAGAGTTAACTTCCATGCAGGGCATGGAATCTTGAGCGCGAGCTCGGTTGAACACTCTGTCTGTTGAAGCTCAAACTTAAACTGTCAGATCTTTTACGAGCAAAAACTCACTAAGGTTCTGTGTGGAAGCCAGAACCTACACTAGCCACTGGCTACTAACTATAAAAACACCTTTTTGATCTTGATCCCAAAACAAAGACTCAAGTCAGGGGATTCAAGAAGAAACTTAAGCATAACACCTAAGCACCCTAGAAGGGTGAAATGAAGTGGGCATCAAAGAAGTGCCAACATTGCACTGCCCACCCACATCCCAAAAACAGAGGTTCTGAGAGGGGCAGGCTGGGGGAGGTCATAATATAGCAAGACTCCATTAGAAGAAACAACATTACTAAGGTGAGTAATTTTTTCTTCAAACAACATGAAGTCTTGCTATATTATGACATATGCAGACTACACAGCAGTACCTCCATGGAGGAGGGACAGAACCTACTTGGGAAATAGGCTCTGAAGGACGGCTGTGCCAAATCGAGCATCACTCCTAGCCTGGATATCCAGGGAGTAATGCTTAGTAAAAGTGTGAACTGTTTTCCAGGTAGCTGCTTGACATATCTCTAGGATAGGAATGTCCCTGGCAGCAGCCAGAGATGCAGCTGTACCTCTGGTAGAGTGAGCCCTCAGGCCTGAGGGAGGAACCTTACCCAGTTTTTCGTAACAGAATTGGATACAAGAGACAATCCACCTGGCAACGGATCTTTTAGTGGCAGGTTTCCCTTTACCAACCTCACCATAAGTGAGGAACAATTGGAGGGATTCGAACCTGTGACCCTTGGTACGTTCTATATAGTAACTAAGGGCTCTTTTCACATCCAGACTGTGCAGCCTCCTCTCACCAGGGGAGGAATGGTCGGTGAAGTAGACAGGAAGAGACATAGATTGGTTAAGGTGGAAGTCTGAAACCACCTTAGGCAAAACCTTCCTGTTAGTCCTGAGGACCACCTTATCCCTATGGAAGGAAATAAAATCAGGCTCCACTGACAGGGCTTGTAGCTCACTTATGCGCCTGGCAGAAGTGATGGCCACCAGAAACACAGTTTTCCAAGTCAAGTACTTAAGCTCTGCTGAGGACAAAGGCTCAAAAGGGGGTTGCATAAGCTGAGCAATGCAAACGTTAAGATCCCAATCAGTGGCAGGGTCCCTGAATGGAGGGTTGGTATGAAGCAATCCCTTGAAAAACTTGGAGAAAACAGAGTGAGCTGAAAGAGAAGAGGGCTTCCCTGCTGAAATGAAAGCGGAAACAGCTGCCAGATGCACCCTTAGTGTAGCTGGTCTGAGTCCCAAGCTATTCAGATGGACCATATTGTCAAGGACTGTGGGCAGATCAGCAGACTCTGGGGAAATATGCTTCCCAGAGCACCACATGGAAAATCTTTTCCACTTAGAATTATAAGTAGTTCTAGTGGAAGGCTTCCTAGAAGCCTCTAGAATATCCATAACACCTCGGGAGAGGTGTAAATCAGCAAACTCTAACTCTTCAAGAGCCAGGCCTTGAGATTGAGAGATTTGAGATTCGGGTACCAAACCCTCCCCTGAGAACAGATTAACAGGTTGTAATTCCTGGGAAGAGCCAGGGGAAGATGGACGGTTAAGGACAATAGGAGAGGATACCAGGGCTGTCTGGCCCAGTCTGGAGCAATCAGGATCACTTTGCAGGGTTGAGACCTGATTTTGACTAGCACTTTGAACAGGAGAGGGAAGGGGGGAAAAGCATACAGGAACTTCCCTTCCCAACTGAGAACTAAGGCATCCAGGGGGACTGAGCCCAACACTGGGGGCCTACAGCAAAAAAGGGGAAGTTGGTGATTGTCTGGGGCTGCAAAAAGATCTATCTGTGGGGTGCCCCATCTGGAGAATATCACCTCCAAGACCAGGGGATCCAGTGACCATTTGTGATGGCCCTGAGATATCCTGCTGAGAGCATCTGCCAGGACATTGTCCTTGCCTGGGAGGTGTACTGCTGTGAGGGAGGTGTTCAGGGAATAAGCCAGAGACCACAAATTCATTGCTTCTGTGCACAAGGCCGTAGACCGAGTGCCTCCTTGCTTGTTGATGTACCACATTGTGGTGGTATTGTCTGTTCTGATCTGAATAACTTTGTTCTGAACAGACTCAGAAAAAGCTTGAAGTGCTAGAAATACTGCTCAGAGTTCCAACAGATTGATGTGAAGCAGAGATTCCTGAGGGGACCACAACCCCTGGGTGGTCAGGTCGCCCAAGTGAGCCCCCCACCCCTAGAGGGAGGCATCTGTAGTAAGGATTAAAGAGTGAGACTGAGTGACAAAGGGAACTCCTTGTCTTAGATTGTTCTGATCTTGCCACCACTGCAAGGCCTGGATCAGGGTTCGAGTCACTGGGATCAGTTTGGTCAGAGGGTCCTTTTTCTGAGACCAAAAGGCTCTCAAATGGAACTGAATGTCCCTCATCTGAAATCTTGCTCCCCTGCACCACTGCTATAGAAGCAGCCATGTGCCCCAGGAGCTGCAGAAAATGCCTTGCTGATCGAGACACCTGTAGGGTGAATGAGGAGGCCAGTGTGATAAGGGTCCTTGCCCTGTCCAGGGGAAGGAAAGCTTTGGCCTTTTCTGTATCTAGCTCTGCGCCTATGAAGGTGAGGAGCTGAACAAGCTCTAGAACTGACTTTGAAAGATTCAGAAGGAAACCCAGAGAAGTGAGCAGTTGCTGAGTTATCTGTAGGTGTAACTTGACTTGGTCTGGGGACTGGCCTACTATGAGCCAGTCATCCAGGTATGGAAAGATGGCAATCCTTTGCCTTCTTAGAGAAGCAACTACTACTGCCAGGCATTTTGTGAACACCCTTGGAGCAGAGGTTAGACCGAAGAGCATTGCTCTGAACTGGTAATGGCCTGAGGGCAGCTCGAACCTGAGGTACTTTCGATGGGAGCTTCTGATGAGAATATGGGAATAGGCATCCTTGAGGTCCAGGGAAACTAGCCAGTCCCCTGGCCTTAGAGAGGGTAGAATTATTCCCAGAGTCACCATTTTGAATTTTGGCTTTAAAAGGTGCTTGTTTAAGTATCTGAGATCCAGGATGGGCCACCATTCTCCTGTCTTTTTTGGGGTAAGGAAGTACCTGGAGTATAATTCTTTGCCCTGGTGTAAGGGTGGAACCCTTTCCACAGCTCTGAGAGCCAGGAAGGAAGAGACTCTGCCTCAGGGCAAGTGCCTCTGAGGGATTTGCAGGTGGAAAGGATCTGGTTCTCAGCTTTGGAAATTTTTTGAAGCTGAGAACCAGTCCCTGGCTTACTACTTCCAGGATCCACTTGTCTGATGTTAGACACTTCCAGTCCTGGACAAAGTAAGCCAGCCTGCCCCCTACAGGTAGTGGAGAATCGGCCCTCGCAAACCCATCAGGGTGCCTGTTTGGCAGGGGGTTTTGGCTGAGGGGTGGAAGCAGGTCTGCTTGTACCCCTTCTGCCTCTCCTTCTAAAGAACCCCCTCTGAGCATAGGCAGAAGAGGAGGCCTGAGCTTGGTAGAAAGGATTATGAAAAGGCCTGCCCCTGCCCCTGGGATGCTGCCTCTGAGGAGTGGCCTGCCTTTCCTTGGCCTGGGCACTCCTATAGGTGGTTCTATATTCGTCCATTTTCTTCATGTAATTCTCTGTTTGCTCCCCAAACAGAGAATTACCCACAACAGGAAAATCCATGGCCTTAGTCTGGGTATCCTGTAACAGACTAGTACATATGAGCCAAGCCATTCTACGAAGTGCCACAGATGTAGCCATGACTCTAGATGACACATCATTGGAGTCCACTGAAGCATGGAATTGCACCTTGGATGCCTCAATACCGTCAGCAGCCACCTGCTCCAGCTCCTTGGCAAGCTGGCCAGGGACCTGTTTTGCTAAAGCCATGACAGTGTCCCATCTGGATTTCTGACACCTAACAGTATAGGCCATATAGTTGGCCTGTCTGAGTCCCAAGGATGCTGCCATGTACTGTTTCTTTGCCATAGCATCAATCCTCCTGGAGTCCTTGTCTGGGGGGGTATGAAGCCAAGGGAATATTTGCCTTATCACAGGCTGCAGCCTGCACTACCCCAACATGGCTGCATTGTTGTGTAAGGAACTCTGTATCTGAGCCTGACAATGTATACCTCTTGTCTATTCTTTTATCCACAGGAGGTATAGTATTAGGAGTCTTTAAAATCTTAAATGTCTGTTTCCCAAAAGATTTGTGTAAGGGAATAGACAGCCTCCTAGACTCTCGGATATCCATCATTTCTACATAGTCAGGCTCCTCCTGGTCATCCACAGCTTCTTCCATAGGAAGCTGGAGGGTTTCAGCCACTTTTTTATAAAACATGAAATGGGAGGGGAACTCAGAAAGCCTAGGAGGAGACACTCCTGAAGGTCTGTCTGGGGAGATGTCCGGGTCAATGGGCACATCCAGACTTTCAAAACCACATTCACTTTCCTCATACTCCTCTTCCTCCTCCTCCGGTTCATAATATTCCTCTAAATCATAATCTTGAACCGGTGGAACCGGCCGAACCGAGCGCCTCCCTGATGGTGCCGGTTCGGTCGGAACCGGGGAAAGTGACTGCACAATTTTTATCGCTTTGGCTATTTCTTCAGCGGTTGGAGAAGAAAGTTTTGGATCCACACCAGCTGATTTTTCCTTTCTTGTTCTCTTAGCTGGAACCGACTCCTCAGAATCGGTTCTTCTTTTGCCCGAAGAAGTCTCGCCCTGGTCAGAGGGCACTCCTTCTGGTTCGGTTTGAACTGAACTGGGCTGGCCATCTGGTTCATCTGACTTTTTTGGCCTCCCTTTCCCTGAGCCTACCAACTCTCTTCTCTAGAGTAGCTGCAGGAAAATTTTTACAAATCTGGCAGTCTGCATTGAGGTGGTCGAACCCCAGACAATAAACACAGGTGGTGTGGGGGTCAGCCTTAGCAAAGACTTCCCCACACACACTGCAGTGCTGAAACCCAGTGGGCCCGGTTTTTCTTTTGGGTTTCTCAGACATTGTGCCAGTCCTAACCAAACTTACCCTTTTAATGGCAATCTGCCAGGCAAGACCCTCTTATCGGTTCCTGACCGTGTCACGGGTCGTGGAAAAAACCGTAATAAAATCCTTTTTTTTTTAGAACCGATAAGAACCAGTAACCACACACTAAAAGTATAGATAAAGATTTTTCAACAACTTGATCGGTTCAAACCAAACCGATGAACCGTTTACAAGTTCCACACAAAATAGAAAATAATATAAACCTATCTAGTACTCACAAATACCAGAGACAGAGACTGAACCGACAGGTTGTGGTTTAAATTCGGTCGAAAACCGAGAAAAGTGATACTTTATCCGACAAATTGAACCGAGCAGAAGGAGAAATCTCCGGAGTGACTGTTCAGTGAGGCGGAGTAAAGAATCTGACAGTTTGAGTTCAAACAGCAACAGACAGAGTCTCAACCGAGCTCGAGCTCAGTGTTCCATGCCTGGCATGGAAAGTTAACTCTTTCATCTCCGGGGCAGTTCGAAGGTTGGGACTCACTGCTATTGTCAGAATACAGCAAGACTTCATGTTGTTTGAATAGCTAGGGGTGACTTTAATCTAGACTGGCTGGGTCCCTAAAATAAATCCTATGATAACCTCACTAGTAAGCTTGATTTCACATAGCTTATCACTGACCTGACCCAACCCTCACCCAATAGGGGAAGGGATACTGTCCTGAATTGGATGCTCTCTAACACACCCAACAGAATCCCATCAGCTGGGGTACTGCCTGATACTCTGAGCAATCACTCTCCACCTAAATTAAATGGAAAATCAAAGCCCCCAAAGCACATCCAAGAATTCTCACACTGTATGACCACTCTCACCTCGAATCTTCCTCCCTTGTCTATGAACTTTTAGTCATCAACTGGCATCTAATCCTCTCCTTTAATGAGGTTAACTCTGCCCTTAGTCTCCCATTTTCTGCTAACACCATTAGCAAAATTATATAATGAATCTCTAGAAAGCGGTAGGGCACCACAAGATTGGCAGATGGCAACAGTGGTGCCCTTGCACAAGAGTGGCAGCAGGGAGGAGGAGGCAGGTAACTACCGCCTGGTCAGCTTGACCTCAGTAGTGTATAAAATCATGGAGACACTCCTTACAAAGTGGATAGTAAACTTCCTAAAGAGGGCAGGAAAACTCGACCCCAAACAACACAGGTCCACCGCAGGCAGATCATGCCAGACTAACCTGATCGAGTTCTTCAATTGGGTGTCCAGGACAGTGGACCAGGGTGGGGCAGTGGGTATGGTATACCTGGATTTCAGCAAAGCCTTTGACACTGTCCCACACAGGAGGCTAAACCAAAAACATGAACACACAAGTGTCAGTCATAAGATAGTAAGCTGGACTGCACACTGACTACAAGATAGGACTCAGAAGGTCACTGTTAATGGCGCCATGTCCAAAGAGGGTTATGTGACCAGTGGAGTGCCTCAGAGATCACTGCTGGGTCCAATCCTCTTCCACATATTCAGCAGCAATATTGCTGGCAGTCTAGAGGTTAAAGTCTGCCTGTTCTCAAATTATACAAAACTCTAATAGAGTGGATACTCTAGAGGGAGCCTCTAGTATGACATAAATGTTAAAAGACTTGAACAGTGGTCCAAAGACTGGCAACTTAGATTCAGTGATAAAAAATGCAAAGTGATGCATTTGGGTAAAGAGAACCCAGGAATACAGTATATCCTAGAAAGGCATACACTAGAGGTGACCAAGACTAAAAGGGACTTAGGCATAATCATATCAGATGACCTTAAAGTAGAGAAACAATGCAATAAAGCAGCATGAAAGGCAAGCAGTATCCTCGGATGCATAGGCAGAGAAAATATGAGCAGGAAACAAGTAATTATCCCACTCTATAGATCTTTGGTGTGGCTACACCTGGAATACTATGTCTAGTTCTGAAGGCCCCACCTAAAGAAGGACAAGGAGCGCTTGCAGACTATTCAGAGAAGGACCACTAAGATGGTGCAGGGCCTCCATCACAAGCCATATGAATCTAGACTCAGGGACTTGAACTTGTACTCGCTGGAACAGAGAAGGGACAGAGGGGACATAAAAGAAATATTCAGATTCATCAACGGTATAAACACAGTTTAGACAGACAACCTCTTCCAGGCCAACAAAGAGGCTCATACTAGAGGGTACAACCTATGCCTGAGAGTGGGAAGGATAAGAAATAATGTTAGGAAGTACTTTTTTCATGGAGAGGGTGATAGACCCATGGAACAGCCTTCCCCCAGAGGTGGTTGCAGCAAAGATGGTGAATTAATTTAAACACACATGGGACCAACTACAGTAAAAGCAAAACAAGCAACCCATAGGGGCGGGGGTAGGATTTCCGGGCAGACTAGCTGGATCACAAAGTCCCCATCTGCCATCATCTTCTTATGTTCTTATGTTCCTCCAATCCCTCCTGTCCTAAATCTGGGATAAACTGTTTCCACTCACCAACAGAAACAGTAAAGAGATACCCATGAGATGACTCCACAGAGCCCTCTCTCCTTGTTCAAAACCAGGGACAAAAGCTGGTTGACTTTCAAAGCATCTGCCAGCCCAGCAAACTGGCTTGCCTACAGTCATCTATGCAACCTATGTAAAACCTGGTTCTTAGAGCACCACCTAATAATCAACTACAAGAAAACTTAAGTCTATGATCTTTACACATCGCCAAAGCCCCCATTGTCACGCACCACTAGTTGTAATGACCGCCCTTGGCTCCATGCTTGAACAGGTCTCAGAGGTCAAATACCTTGGAGTCACCCTAGACACCCCCCTTACCTACCATTCACACATACAGCAAATCTCCTTCACTATTAACACTAGACTGGGAATCCTGTACAGGCATAAACACTGCCTACCCCCTCAGGCCATGTATCTTGAGGTGTCCTCATCTATTCTATCTTTGATGGACTACGGAATAGTAATTTATGGGTCGGCAGACCATACTGCCCTATGCAGCATCAACCTCGCCCTCAACAAAGCTTGCTGCCTGGTCACGGGATGTGACAGGTTAACTCACACATGCGAGCTTTATAAACATACTGTCTGGCTAAGCCTCCAGGGTAGGCTGAAGTACCATACTTGCCTCCTTGCAAAAAAGATACACCTTAAGCAAGCCCCAATTGGTCTCCACTCACTTATCCACACTACTCCCCATAGGAGGACACAAAGGCACTCAGCTAACCCCTCCCTCCTAGTCCCCCACTGCAGAACATCACTTGGACAAAGATCCTTCCACTATCGTGCTCCTCTGTGGTTGAACAGCCTACCATCCTCCATCTCCCAGGCCCATAATCTTAACCTATTTAAAGCAGGTCTCAAAACCCTACTCCTTGACTCAACAACCTGTTACTGTATGTAACCCCCCACATACCTTATGATCTCCTCCCAACCCCCACCAGCACCCCTTTCCCCCCTTCCTGTCTATACCATACACAGATACCTACCCTATCTCAGCAAGTATCCCGTGGATATAGGATAGATTGTTGTTAGTCTCTCCCCTATGTCTCCCCGGACCCCTATCCCCTCGGTATAATTATTATGACACTGGGTCCTCCAAGATCCTATGAAGCTGTATACTGTCCTAACCCAACCCTGGACCTTCCTTATTGCTCCCTATTGATGTAACCCTCAAATTACATATAAGCCAGGACTGTATATCTTTGTATCATTATTTATTATTGTATGTGTACTTTGTTTTCTTTTTTGTGTTTCCTCTGTACTGTTACATTTAACTGACGTAGAGCCTTTGCAAAAGAGTCTATGACTCAAAGGGTTGTAATTCTGATTCTATTCAATAAACAATAAACAATAAAAGGGCCACTCACTTTGCTGAGAGCCAGTTCTGCCATGAACAATAAACTGCCTCTGCAGGAAACACTTGGGACTTTTTCGGGTACATCAAAGGCCTCCTGGGGTGCCCATCAAAGAGTCACATCCATGACTTGCTAACTGACGGGATCAACTGTAATAACCCCAAAACCACTGCCAATGACTTCAACTCACACTTTAGGAATAATCTGCCCATCACAACTGTCAACCTCACCCAGCCCCCTCACCACAGCCCCCCTCCAAACCCATCCTTTTATTTAAAGCTGGTGTCCCCCAGGGAAGTCATCAAGTTATTAAGGTCCCTTCCCAATGTGGGCAGCACAGGACCCAATGGGATCCTACCAAGACTACTTCAACTGGGTGCTCCTATCCTAGCCTCCCCCATTTTGCTCATTTTGAATTTATTCCTTTCTTCTGGCATAGCCCCTGATGATTGGAAAACTTCCCAAATTGTTCTGGTCCCAGAAAAGGGGGGACCCCAAGCTTCTAAACAATTACAGACCTATTGTGCTACTCCCAATCATCAGTAAGTTACTTGAAAGGGTTGTAGCCTCTAAACTGACTGAATTTCTCTTAGCACCTAACCATCTCTCACCCAGACAGCATGGGTTTAGAAAAGAACACAGTATCACCACCACCCTGACCCATCTTACAAATGACATAAAATGCACCATTAGTGGTAGCTACCTTACTGGAGCCACTTTTATTGACTGCTTCAAGGCTTTTGACACCATTGATCAAATTCTACTCCACTCCAAATTAATTTCTGTGGGCCTGTCCCTCCAAGCAGCCTCATGGTTTGTGACCTGTCTCTCTAGAAGATGGCAATCTGTCCACTTCAACAATGCCATATCCTTCCTCATCCCAATAACTCAAGGTGTTCTTCAGGGTTTCCATATTTGGTCCCCTACTCGCTCTTCTCCATTTTTAGTAATGACATTGTCTCTGTCTTATCATGCTGATCACTGATCATGTATGCGGATGATATTGTTTTATATTTTAGCTTTTCCTGCACCTCCACTGTTGATTCTAAGTTACAGGAGGCTTTCTCCCTGGTCCAGATCCAGAAACAAATGGTTTGATACCTTTTTTTGGACCAACATAGATGTAACAAAACAAAACAGTGCTTAAAGAGCAGCTGACACCTTCAAGAGAACTTTAACAAAAAATAATATTTAGACACAGTTCAGCTTGTATTTCATATTAGTTCTGTATTCCTCCTCACATTATTTCTGAGGTTATCTGCATGAAAACAGGGTCTTTGCTCCTGAACAATTCATCTATTCCTTTAGCTTTCACCCTACACAAGGTTATAATGCACTGCTTGTGGCATCACAGTTTCTCTCTTGACAATAGACTGTGATGTCACAACAGAGGACTATGACTTGAAGTAGGGAGTAAGCTACAGAGGTACATGAACTGTAAGGGAACTCTACAGCATAAAGATCATATAGTCGTGCAAATTGACTCAGTAATAAATAATTGAAATAGAAATATATAGACTATATATGGAATGCAAGCTGAATTGTACCTAATTACAGTATTATGTTTTTCAAAGTTTTGCTTTAGGTGTCAGTAGCTCTTTAAGCTTTCGGACCAACCAGGTCCTTCCTCGGAAGCTTATGACAGTTGTTTGAAAAAACACATTCTATTAACAACACCCAGATCATACATAAAAAAAAAAAAACTGATGCAGGTGTGGCTCATCAAAAATAAACTGATCCTAAATTCCTCTAAGAACCAAGCTATGCTATTCAGGCCTCAGGCGAGACTCCTGTCCTGTGCTCTTCCCCTTTCTATCCAGTGTAAGGAAAGCCTCCCCCCCATCCACAATGACAGACTTTAAATATCTCAGGATTACCCTTGACCCTTTCTTGGATTTTTCTCCATATCTGTCTTGCTTGCAAAGCAGTTAACTCAAGATTTGGCCTCAATTACCGCACCAAACGCTGCCTCATACCCATGGGCAGACTTTTTATTTATTTTACTTTTATTTATTGAAATGTTTCACCAGGAAGGCACACTGAGCAACAGGTTGCTCACCTCCTGGTTTGACCTGGGGGGAAGGGGTGCAATAAGGATGAGACATTTTACATTCACATTACAAAGATCAACATAGCATACAATTAATTAAGACAGTTGTTGCAAACAGTATTGCATACATATGTAATTTGTGAGAATGATTAATAAGTGCAATGGTAATAAGTGAACAAGTGCTATCGTTAAATAAGGGGTGAAGGAGAGAGAGGACAAGATGACAGATAGTGCAGAGTTGTGTCCCAGAGAGACCCCTTCGGGATGTGGGGAACCCTGCAAGAGGACAGGGGACTGGAGTAGGGATTAGAGAGGGAGAGAGGGAGGGAGTAAGTGTGATTAACACCTAGATGGGGAAATAAGGCCTGACCCAAAAAGAGAACCCTTCAGGATGCGATGAACCCTGCAAGGGGGCAGGGAAATTCAGGCGATTGAAAACCCTCCTGCGGTTAGGCATGGTAATTACAGAGGGATAGTGAGAGGGAGGAAATGAGAAATAACACCCAGGAGGGGACGAGGCCTGATCCAAGGAACCCTCCAGGATGCTGGGGACCCTGCAAGGGAACCCGGAAGGCTAAGGATAGGTAGATGGGGGAAGAAAAGGTGGCAAGCCTAGGCACTATAGGACCCCTTCAGGATGCTGAGAACCCTGCAAGGGAAGTGTGAAGGCTAGGGAAAAAGGGGCAGAGAGTAGGGGAAGGGAGAAAGGTATGAAAACTAGCACCTAGGAGGTGCTAGGGTCAGTAGAGGCAGTAGAGTCGATAGAGGAATTGAGTAAATTCCAAAGGGGGACAAACTGTAAGGAGCAAGACAAAGGAAATTAAGGTGGGTCAAAACAGAAACAGTTAGGAGCAAGATAGTTGGAGAGGGCAGTGTTGATGGAATAGAGGGAGGAGGAGTGCCAGATTTGGGGAGGTAGAGAGTTCCATATTTTAGGGAAAAGGGAAGAGGACCCAGAATGGCCAGAGAGAGTAGAGCAGAGGGGAACAGTTAGTGTGTGAGTATCGGTAGATCTGAGGTAGTGGGAAGGAGGAGGGGATGTTATAAATGACGGGGAGAGGTAAGAAGGGAGTTCACCCAGCCAGTGTTTAGCAGTGAATTTATGTAGTGTGAGAGGTATCTATTTGTAAGAGAGGGGAAGGAAAGGGCTTGATAGAGGTGACAGTGGTGGGTGCGAGAGGGAGAATCAAGGGCAAAGTGCCAGAAGGAGTTGAGGAAAGTGTCCAGTCTGGTCAAGGAAGGGAAGGGGAAATTGTTTAACCAGGAGAGGCACACTAAGCCGAAGCCTGTTTCCAGGTGCAAGTGGGAGCTGTGGGATTCAAACCCAGGGCTCCAGGTTTGCAGCACAGAGCCTTAAACCACTGTGCTACACTGGCTCCTGATTAGGGAGGACCTAGGAGCAGCACTATAGATTACATCACAGTAGTCAAAAATGGGGAGGATCATCTTCTGGACAACTCACACCTAGCCGCAGGAGGGATGCAACTGAGGTTCCTGAACAAGGCACCGAGCTTGGGGTGCAATTGTTTCTCGATGGCATCAATGTGTCCAGAGAAGTTGAGGTGTTGGTCTAACCAAACCCCAAGGTATCTGAAGGACGAGGTGTCCTCAAGTAAAGTCCCATCAAGAGTACAGAATGTGGGCAAGGAAGTAAGCCTAGAGAGTCTCTGCCTTGTGCCAAAGGTCATGGAGACTGTCTTCTTGGCCTTGAGGAATAATTGATGGTTTGCAAACCAGAGCTGGACCTTGTTGAAGTCGTGCTGCAAGCTGGATGTAACCTCAGCTGGGCATGAGCCAGATGCATACAGGACAGTATCATCAAGGTACATGTGTATGGCGGAGGAGGCGGAGCACACAGATGGCAGGTCATTAAGGAAGATGGAGAATAGAAGGGGACTAAGCATGGAGCCCTGAGGGATGCCAGTGCAGATTGGTAGGGGTGGCAAAATGGCATCTGCGATCTTAACTGGTTGGGTTCTACCAGTAAGGTAGGCCCTAAACCAGTTAGTGGCAGAAGGGGTTAGACCAGTAGATGAGAGGGAACCAAGGAGAAGAGAGTGGCAAACAGTGTCAAAAGCCTTGGCAAGGTCGACAGATATGGCTGAGGTGATTTGGCCAATGTCCATCCCGGAGAGGATGGAGTCAGTAAGCCAAAGCAGGGAGGTGATGGTGGAGTGGATTTTCCTGAAACCAGATCGGAATGGAGTGAAGAAAAAATTACTTACCATAATAATCTTGTTTATTCCAGGGGATACTCCAATATTCATAACTCTTAAGCAGTATGCCTTTAAGCCAGATCTGCCCGGAGATGGAATGTTATGCTAATGATGATCAGATGATCAGTTAAAGCAAAAGGAAGCAGGGAAGGCAGTCAGAACAGCAAAGGTCCAAACCAAGGAAAAGATAGCCAACTCAGTTAAGAAGGGGTATAAGAAAAAATTACTCACCTTAGTAATTGTGTTTCTAATGGAGTCTTGCTGTATTCTGACATATGCAGTTAGCTCCAGCACTTGAACTGCCCCAGAGAGGAAAGAGTTAATTTCTATGCTAGGTATAGAACGTTGAGCTCGAGCTTAGTTTTCAAACCTCTGTCTGTGGTGCCTCAGAGCGTAACCATCAGATTCTTATGAGCAAACTAACTACACTTCCAGTGTGGAAATCAGAAAACATATATGCCAACAGGCAACAACTTGGGTCCAACAGACTCAAGTCGAGAACCCAAGAGAAAAAACAGGTAGTGAACAAGATATATAAATCTAAGTTAAAACATAACAACAACAACAACCCCCCCACCCTGAAAAGGAGGGGTGAAAAGTACACCCCTGAGGTGCAACACTGCACCTGCCAACCCACATCCCAAAACTAGGTTCTGAGAGGGAGGGGGTCAGAATACAGCAAGACTTCATTAGAAGAAACACAATTACTAAGGTGAGTAATTTTTTCTTCAAACAACATGAAGTCTTGCTGCATTCTGACATATGCAGACTACCAAGCAGTACCTCCATGGAGGAGGGTACCGAACCTATTTTGGGAATAGGCTGTGCAGTACTGCTGTACCAAACCTAGCATCACTTCTAGCCTGGATATCCAGAGAGTAATGCTTGGTGAAAGTACGGACTGTCTTCCAGGTGGCTGCCTTGCAGATCTCTAACACGGGTATATCTCTGGCAGCAGCCAGAGAAGCAGCTGTACCCCTAGTCGAGTGAGCCCTCAGGCCTGGGGGAGGTGTTTTACCTAGATTGGAATAGCAGATTTGTATACAAGAAACAATCCATCTGGCAATAGTTCTCTTAGTAGTAGGCCTACCTTTTCCCATTTCACCATAAGTGAGAAACAATTTAAGGCAGTGATTCCTGTGTGCCTTAGTATGCTCAATGTAGTAGCTAAGTGCCCTCTTAATATCCAAACTATGTAATCTTCTTTCTCTTGAAGAAGAATGATCAGTGAAAAACACAGGAAGAGACATGGACTGGTTCAGATGGAAATCTGAGACCACTTTGGGTAAGAACCTCCTACTGGTTCTGAGGACCACCTTATCTCTGTGGAATGAGATAAAATCAGGTTCAACTGACAGGGCCTGTAATTCACTAATTCTCCTGGCAGAAGTGATAGCTACCAGAAACACAGTTTTCCAGGTCAGGTACTTAAGTTCAGCTGAAGCCAGAGGTTCAAAGGGTAGCTGCATAAGCTGAGCAATGCAAATATTGGGATCCCAAGCCGGAGTAGGCTCTCTAAAAGGAGGGTTGTTATGAACCAGACCTCTAAAGAACTTACCAAAAATAGGGTGAGACACCAAAGAAGAGCCCTTCCCTGCTGAGAGGAATGCAGACACAGCTGCTAAATGAATCTTTAAAGTGGCTGGCCTAATGCCTAAGCCGTTAAGGTGAACCAGGTAATCCAAAGGTGTAGCAATGCCAGCAGCATCTGGTAGAATATCGTTATGGGAACACCAAATGCTGAATCTTTTCCATTTGGAATTATAAGTTTTCCTGGTAGAGGGTTTCTGAAAAACCTTAAAAATGTCCAAAACTCCCTGAGAAAGATGCAGGCCTGCATATTCTAACTCTTCAAGAGCCAGGCCTTGAGATTCAGAGACTGGAGATTGCGGTACCAGATCCTCCCCAGAGAGGAGGTTAGGAGATTGTGTCTTTTGGGAAGAGACAGGGGGAGTGAGACTGCTAGGGACAACAACAGAGGATACCAAGGCTGTCTGGCCCAGTCTGGAGCCAGTAGACTCACTCTGCAGGGTTGTGACCTGATCTTGACTAGAACCCTGAACAACAGGGGAAAGGGGGGAAGGCATAAAGGAACTTGCCTTCCCAGTCCAATATCAGGGCATCCAGGGGAACAGTCTCTAGGACTGGGGGTCTGCAGTAGAAGAGGGGAAGTTGGTGATTGTCTGGGGCTGTGAAGAGATCTATCTCTTGAGTGCCCCACCTGGAGAAGATTACTTTCGGTATGAGAGGATCCAAGGTTCATTCGTGATGACCCTGGGAGATTCTGCTCAGAGCATCTGCTAACACATTGTCCTTCCCTGGGAGAGGGACTGCTGTTAGGGAAGTTCGCAAGGAGTGGGCCAGAGACCATACTTTCATGGCCTCCATGCACAAGGCCATAGACCAAGTGCCCCCTTGCTTGTTGATGTACCACACGGTGGTGGTATTGTCTGTCCTGACCTGAACCACCTTGTCCCTTAATGAGTCCGAGAAAGCTTGAAGGGCTAGGAATACTGCCCCGAGTTCCAGAAGATAGATATGAATAAGAGACTCTTGTGGAGACCAAACACCCTGTGCTGTGAGGGCTCCTAGGTGGGCTCCCCAGCCCAGGAGAGAAGCATCTGTGGTTAGTACCACTGAATGAGATTGATTGAGGAATGGGACACCTTGTCTGAGATTGTCCTGATCCAGCCACCACTGGAGAGCTTGGACCAGAGTCTGAGTCACTGGAATCAGTTTGGTCAGAGAATCCTTTTTGTGAGACCAAAAAGACCTTAGGTGGAACTGAATATCCCTCATCTGAAACCTGGCTCCTTGTACCACTGCAGTGAAAGCTGCCATGTAGCCTAGGAGCTGAAGAAAATGTCTTGCTGGGTGAGAAACCAGAGGATGAAATGAGGAAGCAAGATCTGTAAGGGCCTTTACCCTTGCTAGTGGGAGGAAGGGCTTTGCTTGAACAGTATCTAACTCTATCCCTATGAAAGTAAGGAGTTGTACTGGTTCGAAAACTGACTTTGGCAGATTGAGAAGGAACACCAGTGACTTGAAGAGCTGACCTGACCTGGTCGGAAGACTGTCCTACAATGAGCCAGTCGTCCAGGTATGGGGAATAGACAGATCTTACTTTGAGAGGGTTCCTGCAGTAGGTCTTCACATACAGGACTGCACCCCCTGGCGTCAGGTCTGCACAGCAAACTTGTAGATAGCAATCACCAGTGGGGACCGCCCCCGACGTCGGGGCGTCGTGACGTCAGTGAAATGGAGGCCGCCATCAGACCCAATAAACGAAGCACTGAGTATGCAGGGATCCATCGGGCCTGTGCCACCAGTGAGAATTTTACAAGAGGCGAAGAAATACTTTGAGAAATATAACGTGGACATTTGATTTACTGTTCTGACATGAGCCAAACGTGACTGAGGTGACATCGGGAAAGAACTGGAGAGTAGGCGTGGGACTGCCCCTTTTTTAGTCGGGCTGATGTCATGACGCCCTGATGTTGGGGGCGGTCCCCGCTGGTGACTGCTATCTACAAGTTTGCCATGCAGACCTGATGCCAGGGGGTGCAGTCCTATATGTGAAGACCTACTGCAGGAAACTCTCTCGAAGATCTACTGTTACGGTAAGTTCTTACACAACTGCTATATCACCTGTCTTCTGAGGAAGGCCACTACTACTGCAAGGCACTTTTTAAACACTCTTGGAGCTGATGTTAGGGCCAAAAGGCATGGCTCTGAACTGATAATGGCCTGAAGGCAGCTCAAACCTGAGGTACTTTCTGTGGGAGCACCTGATAGGAATGTGGAAATAGGCATCCTTGAGGTCTAGGGATGCTAACCAATCTCCTGGCCTCAGAGAGGGAAGAATTACTCCTGAGTCACCATTTTGAACTTTGGTTTTATGATGTGTTTGTTCAAATACTTTAAGTCTAGGATAGTTCGCCACTCCCCTGTCTTTTTTGGGGTAAGAAAATATCTGGAGTACAGACCCTTGCCCCTTTGCAGAGTAGAAACTCTCTCCATGGCTCTGAGAGCCAGCAGAAAGAAAACCTCTGCTTCTAGAGCAATGGTTTCGGAAATGTTTGTCTGAGTTAACAGACTTTCAGGCCTGGAAGTAGTAAGCCAGCCTGCCTCCTACTGGAATTGGGGAGTCAACCCTGGCTGACACATCAGGGTGTCTGCTTGGTGGGAGCATTGGACTGGGAAGAGGATGCAGCCCTGCTCATCCCCCTCCTGCCTCTTCCTCGAAATAACCCCCTCTGTGGGAAGGAAGAGGAGGCTTGGGCTTTGTAGAAAGACTTGTGAAAAGGCCTGCCCCTGCCCCTAGGCTGCTGCTTTTGAGGAGTGGCTTGCCATTCCTTGGCCTGTGCACTCCTGTAGGTGGTCCTGTACTCATCCATCTTCTTCATGTAAGCCTCTTTCTGCTCCCCAGAGTTACCCACCACAGGGAAATCCATGGCCTTAGGCTGGGTGTCCTGAGAAAGGCTAGTACATCTGAGCCAAGCAAATCTCCTGAGAGACACAGATGTAGCCATGACTCTCGATGCCACATCGTTAAAGTCTACAGCAGCATGGAACTGCACCTTGGATGCCTCAATCCCATCAGCAGCCACCTCCTCCAGCTCTTTGGCTAGCTGGGGAGAAGCCTATTTAACCAGTTCCAGAACCGTATCCCACTTGGACTTCTGGTATCTGGCTGTGTAGACCATATAATTAGCCTGCCTGAATCCCAAGGAGGATGCCAAGTACTGTTTCTTGGCCATGGCATCCACCTTCCTGGAGTCTTTATCTGGGGGTGTGAAGCCAAAGGTATATTAGCCCTGTCACAGGCTGCAGCCTGCCCTACCCCAACATGGCTGCAATGACTGAACAAAAACTCTGTACCTGAGCCTGATAGCATGTACCTCCTGTCCATTCTCTTATTCACAGGAGGTAAAGAATTTGGTATCTGTAAAATCTTTTGTGTCTGTTTCCCCAGGGATTTATGGAGGGGAATAGACAACCTCCTGGACTCTGGGATGTCCATCATCGCCACAAAATCAGGCTCTTCTTCCTCCATGACAGCTTCAACCATAGGGAGCTGGAGGGTTTCAGCCACCTTTTAGTAAAACAAAAAGTGAGATGGGGACTCAGAAAGCCTTGGAGTGGAGACAGTGGAGGGCCTGTCTGGGGAGATGTCTGGTTCAATGGGCACATCCAGACCTTCATAATTATTGTCATCATCATCATCATCTGGTAACTCTTCGTCCCCCTCCCACTCCAATTCGTAATAAGCATCCAGATCATAATCCGATGGAGTTAGATTCGACCAAACCGAGCGCCTAACCGACGGCACCGGTTTGGATGGAACCAGACGAGGCGATTGCACAATACTGATCGCGTTGGCTATTTCTTCAGTGGCTGGAGTAAGGGATGCTGGATCCAAATCAGCTGACTTTTTCCATCTTTTTGATGGAACCGACCCCTCAGGGTCGGTTCTCCTTTTGCCCGAGGATGTCTCGCCCAGGTCAGTGGGCACCTCCTCAGGTTCAGTCGGAACTGAACCGGGCTGGCCATCCGGGTCAGTGGACTTCTTGGCCTCCTTTTCCTTTAGTCTACCCAATCTTTTTTCCAGAGTGGCCTTTGGAAAATTTTTTCAGATTTGACAGTCTGTTTTGAGGTGGTCAAACCCCTGACAATAAACACAGACGAGGTGGGGGTCGGCCTTAGCAAAGGCCTCCCCACACTCTGCACAGTGTTGAAACCTAGTGGGACCGTTTTTTTCTTGGGTTTCTCAGACATGACCAGACTAGAAAATGTACCCTTTACAGCTTTTAGCCAGGTAATACACCACTATCGGTTACCAACCATGTCATGGGTTGTGTAATGAAACCGCAAAAAGTTTGTTTGTTTTTAAACCAATAGGAACTGGCGCACCACTACTAAAAACCCAGAAAATAAATTTAAACACAAAAGGTCTGTTCCCAACCAGACTGACCGAGAAGGAACCGAAGTTTACAATTTCCACAGAAGAAAAACATAAATCACAGTTCACTACCTATCTATACTACTTACTGTACCGTAGATAAAGGCTCGAAACTGAAAATAAACAAGTCGGTTGAAAAACCAACATGTTTTGAAACTTTACCAAACTTAAGCGAAGGAGCAATCTCCGGAGCGACTTCAAAATTAGGCGGAGTAAAGAATCTGACGGTTACACTCTAAGGCACAACAGACAGAGATTTGAAAACTAAGCTCGAGATCAACTTTCTATGCCTGGCATAGAAATTAACTCTTTCCTCTCCAGGGCAGTTCAAGTGCTGGGGCTAACTGCATATGGCAGAATACAGCAAGACTTCATGTTGTTTGAAAACCTTTTATAAGTACATCAGGGAGCGAAGGAAGACCAAGGGAGGGATAGTGAGGCTTAATAAAGGGTAGGGGGGTGGTCAGAGGGTGACTGTGAAAAGGCAGAGATACTAAACAAATATTTTCCTTAGCATTCACAAAAGAAGAGGGGAGGTACCTAAACCAAACAATAGAAACTCTCTGGATATGGGGATTGATACCAGCCCATTCACAGAAGGAAGATTTCTGAAAGAACTCTTAAAACTGAAGGTGGACAAAGCAATGGGGCCTGATGGGATTCATTCCAGAAATCTAAGGGTAGAACTAGTGACACCACTGACTACCCTCTAACAAATCATGGGAGGATGGGGTGGTACCTGAGGACTGGAGGAGGGCCGATGTTATTCCACTTCACAAAAGTGGGAGCAGTGCAGAAGCAGGAAACCACAGACCTGTTAGTTTAACCTCAATGATAGGTAAAATGATGGAATCACTTCTGAAGGAAAGAATTGTTGCGTACCTAGAGGCCAGAGGGGCACAGGACCCAAGGCAGCATGGATTCACAGCGGGAAGGTCATGTCAGACGAATCTAATAGATTCCTTTGACTGGGTGACCAAAGTAGTAGATCAGGGAGGGGCTGTGGACATGGCCTACCTAAACTTTAGCAAGGCATTTGACACAGTCCCACACAAAAGATTAATATACAAGTTAGCCAGCCTTGGAGTGTATCCCAAGATGGTAGCCTGGGTAAAGAATTAGCTGGAGAACAGGACACAGAGGGTAATAGTAAACGGAGTCCACTCCTGAAGAAAGGGGGGTTACTAGTGGGGTACCGCAGGGTTCAGTACTAGGACCGGTCCTCTACGATGTCTTTATAAGTGACATTGCAGAGGGACTGGAAGGAAACGTATGTCTCTTTACAAATGACACAAAGATCTGCAACAGAGTTGATACACAAGGTGGGGTGGAAAGGATGAGAAGGGACTTGGCAAGGTTGGAGGAATGGTCAAATGTATGGCAGCTTAGATTCAATGCTAAGAAGTGTAAAGTAACGCACCTGAGAAACAAAAACCCAGGGGAATAGCACACAATGGGGGGTGAGATACTAACAACAACAAAAATGGAAAGGGACCTGGGGGAAGTGATATCAGATGACCTTAAGGTGGGCAAGCAATGTGAGAGGGCAGTAAGGAGGGCTGGAGGAATACGGGGATGCATAGGGCGAGGCATCACCAGTAGAAAACAGGAAGTTGTTATCCCTCTGTACAGACAGCTGATGAGACCTAATCTGGAGTACTGTGTACAGTTCTGGAGACCCAATCTCTGCAAAGAAATAGACAGGATGGAGACAGTCCAGAGGAGGGTAACTAAAACGGTGCAGGGTCTGCACCAGAAGACATGTGAGGAGAGACTTAAGGAGCTTAATATGTATAGCCTCGAGGAAAGGAGGGAGAGGGGGGTCATGATAGAAACTTTCGAGTACCTCAAGAGAATCAACAAAGTCCAAGAGGGTAGTATATTTCAGAAAAAGAGGTGTGCAAGAACAAAGAGGCACAATTTGAAGATAGAGGGGGGAGGGTTCAGAGGAATGTGATGAAGTATTTTTTTCACAGAGAAGGTTGTGGATGCATGGAATGGCCTTCCTGAGGAGGTTGTGGAGTCAAAAACAGTGGAGGAATTCAAGAATGCATGGGACAGTCATAAGGCAATTCTAGGGGGTGGGGGTAGGAGGAAGTAGGCTGTTGGTTAACTAGGATCTGCAGCTTATCCATTAGGTAGGGAAACGGGCAGACTGGGAGGGCCAAGCGATCCTTATCTGCTGTCAAATTCTATGTTTCTATGGAACACCATTGGCACATGCCATTCTTCAAATGCTGCCACATATCAACTGCCTACATTTTAACAGATCCACAACAGGAGTCCGACAGAAATACTGTCGAACGCCCCGTCAGCGACACCAGCAGGTTGACCGCATTCTGCAGTCGGCTGCTGGTTCGCTATTGCTATCTTTGTTTCTACAGGGCTTTGCCTCAAACTCCTCATGGCGCCTCACGCACCCCCCCACTTAAGGATTCTCAACTCCATCTGAGCTGGTTGGAGGCAGGACCTCCAACAGCGTGGGTTCCAGTGGGTCTCCCACCGCTGCCAGGGCTGTAGTTGCTGTGGGGGACCTCACTGGCAAAATGTCACTGTGAGGTGGGTAAACGCATTCTAACCCTCAGATTTATTTATTTATTGAATTTTGTTGACCCGGTAAGCCCACTGGACCTAGAAGTCCCTTTTACAAGGGCAACCGGGGGGAGGGGGGATACAGATGGTAAGCAACTGAAATTGAACCAGATTAAGCTGTTGGTGGTATTTTTAGTGAATGGGAGAAATTTGGCCAGGGCACCAGGGAAATTCCCCTACTCTGACAGTAGGGGGACTTGCCGTCCATATGCAGGATGGCCACTTTGCCTGGAGCACTGGAGGGTGCAGATGTGTTGCAGAAGGGAGAGCAAGCCTCCTCTCCTGATCTGAGTTTGCCAGAGGCTGAAGAAGGTAATTTAACTGCTGTTCCTAATACTTCTATTTAGGATATCACAGATATTTATGTATCAACAGAAGATTTGAGCATGGAGACAGCAATGGTTAAAAAACTGAATTAAACAACAATTTGGATGTCAAGCAGCAGGAAATTTTGAAGTTGGTTCAATTTGAAGAAGAACTCCATGAATTAGAAAGAGAACGTTTGGAGGCGCACCTAGCTGTACTGCATTCTGACATGGCTCCTGTCATCCTGAAAGTTAGGCCTCTCAAACAGCCTGACGACGCAGCAGCTACTGACAACGCCCTGGTGGGGCCGGATGAGTCCAATAATGTTTTCCTTTTTCCCTCACCGCAAAAGGCTGACAGCAGTAAGAAAAAATTACTCACCTTAGTAATGTTGTTTCTTCTAATGGAGTCTTGCTATATTATAGACATTAGCAGTTTGTTCCAGCTCTAGAACTGCCCCGGAGTGAAATGGTTAAAACCATTCCAAAATAGAATTTTGGCACGAGAGCAGCTCTATCTGTGTCATTTCAAACTTGAACTGTCAGATCTTTACGAGCCAAACTCACTAAGGTCTGTGTGGAAGCTGTAACCTACACTAGCCAAATGGCTACCTAAATAATAACAACCATTGATGGTCCCAACACCCAAGACTCAAGTCAGGGGACCAGAAATACTAACACCATTCTAATAATATGAAAATGGAACATAAGTATAATAAAACACACACGCGCACACACACACACACACCCAAAGTCCCAAAGGGGACAAAATGCTAACAGGACATAAGTAGTGCCCACACTAAGTTGCCACACCCACCAAGTAGAGGTTCTGAGAGGGGCAGGTTGAGGAGAGGTCTATAATATAGCAAGACTCCATTAGAAGAAACAACATTACTAAGGTGAGTAATTTTTTCTTCAAACAACATGCATCTTGCTATATTATAGACATTAGCAGAATACACAAGCAGTACCTCCATGGAGGAGGGGCAGAACCTACTTAGGAATAGGCTCTGAAGAACAGCTGTGCTAAAGCGAGCATCTCTCCTGGCCTGGACATCCAGGGAGTAATGCTTGGTAAAAGTGTGTACCGTTTTCAAGTAGCAGCCTGGCAAATCTCTAATAAAGGGATATCTCTGGCAGCAGCTAGAGACAGCTGTACCCTGGTAGAATGAGCCCTCAAACCGGGGGCTCTGCCAACTTCTGATAACAAATTGGATACAAGAGACAATCCACCTGGCTATTGATCTCTTAGTGGCAGGTTTGCCTTTCCCAACTTCACCATAGGTAAGGAAAAGTTGGAGGGATTCGAACCTGTGACCTTTGGTACGCTCTATATAATAACTAAGAGCTCTCTTAACATCCAGGCTGTGCAACCTTCTCTCACCTGGAGAGGAGTGATCAGTGAAAAATACTGGAAGGGAGATAGATTGATTAAGATGGAAATCTGAAACCACCTTAGGCAAAAACTTCCTATTAGTCCTAAGGACTACCTTATCCCTGTGGAAAGAAATAAAGTCAGTCTCCACTGACAAGGCTTGCAATTCACTTATGCGTCTGGCAGAAGTGATAGCCACTAGAAAACAGTTTTCCAAGTTAGGTACTTAGCTCTGCAGAAGACAGAGGTTCAAAGGGGTTGCATTAACTGGGCAATGCAAACATTAAGGTCCCAAGCAGGGTCCGTTCCGAAAGGGAGGATTAGTATGGAGTAATCCCTTAAAAAACTTGGAAAACACAGGATGAGAGGAAGAGGGATGACTTTCCTGCTGACACAAAAGCAGACACAGCTGCCAAATGAACTCTCAGGGTAGCTGGTCTGAGACCCAAGGAATTAAGATGTACCATGTAATCTAACAAAATGAGCAATTCAGCAGATTCTGGGAAATATTTTTCCAGCACACCAAATGGAAAACCTTTTCCATTTAGAACTATAAGTAGCCCTAGTGGAAGGCTTTCTGAAGCCTTTAGATCTCAAGAACACCCTGAGAGAGGTGTAAATCAGCAAACTCTAACTCCTCAAGAGCCAGGCCTTGAGGTTGAGGATTTGAGGTCCGATACCAAACCTTCCCTGGGCACAAGTCAACAGATTGTGATTCCTGGGAGGCACAGGGAAGATGGACTGTCAGAGACAGAAGGAGTCGGTACCAGGGCTGCCTGGCCCAATCCGGGCAATCAGAATCACCCTGCAAGGCTGAGATCTGATTTTGACTAGTACTTTGAATAGGAGAGGAAAGGGGAAGCATAGAGGAACTTCCTCCCAATCCAGAAGAAGGGCATCCAGGGAACTGAGCCCAGCACTGGAGGCCTGCAACAGAACAGAGGAAGTTTGTGATTGTCTGGGGCTGCAAAAAGATCTATCTGAGGGACACCCCACCTGGCAAAAACTATCCCCAGCACTTGAGGATCCAGGGACCATTCGTGATGGCCCTGGGAAATCCTGCTGAGGGCATCCGCTAGGACATTGTCCTTCCCTGGAAGATGAACTGCTATGAGGGAAGTGTTCAGGGAATAGGCCAGAGACCACAACTTCATTGCCTCGGTGCACAAGGCCGAAGACCGAGTGCCCCCCTGTTTGTTGATGTACCACATTGTTGTGGTGTTGTCTGTTCTGACTTGTATCACCTTGTCGTGGACAGATGCAGAAAAAGCTTGAAGAGCTAAAAAGACAGCTCTGAGTTCCAGCAAATTGATGTGGAGCAGAGATTCCTGGGGGGACCAAACTCCCTGAGTGGAAAGGTCGCCCATGTGGGCTCCCCAACCCAGAAGGGAAGCATCTGTAGTGAGTCAAGTCATGAGAAGGGGAAATGAAGGGGACCCCCGCTCTTAAATTGCTCTGATCCTGCCACCACTGGAGAGCTAGGATCAAGGTTCGAGTCACTGGGACCAACTTGGAAAGGGGGTCTCTTCTCTGAGACCAAAAGGTTCTCAAGTGAAACTGAATGTCTCTCGTCTGAAATCTGGCTCCCTGCACAACAGCTGTGGATGCAGCCATGTGTCCCAGGAGCTGCAGAAAGTGTCTTGCTGGTCGAGACCTGCAGAGTGAAGGAAGAGGCCAGAGCCACTAAATTCCTTACCTTTCTGGGGAAGAAGGCTCTGGCTAGCTTTGTGTCCAATTCTGCTATAAAGGTGAGTACCTGGACTGGTTCCAAGAACCCGACTTTAGTAGGTTTAGCAGAAAACCCAGGGAGGTGAGAAGCTGCTGGGTGACCTGCAGGTGAGATTTTACCTGTTCTGGGGACTGGCCTACAATGAGCCAGTCGTCTAGATAGGGAAAAACAGCAATCCTCTGCCTCCTTAAGTGGGCCACTGCCACTGCTAGACACTTTGTGAATACCCTTGGAGCAGAGGTAAGGCCGAAGGGCATTGCTCTGAACTGGTAATGACCTGAGGGCAGTTCGAATCTGAGGTGCTTTCGATGGGATCTTCTGATTAGGACATGGAAATAGGCATCCTTGAGGTCCAGGGAGGCTAGCCAGTCCCCTGGCCTTAGAGAAGGTAAAATCATTGCCAGAGTTACCATTTTGAACTTTGGTTTCAAAAGATGCTTGTTCAGATATCTGAGATCTAAAATGGGCCGCCATTCTCCTGTCTTTTGGGGTAAGGAAGTATCTGGAATACAGACCCTGCCCTGATGCAGGGAGGAACCCTTTCTACTGCTCTGAGAGCTAACAGGATGAGACCTCTGTTTCCAGAGCGAGGTCTCTGAAGCACTTGCAGGTAGAAAAAGTCTGCTTCTCAACTTGGGAAACTTTTTGAAGCTGAGAACCAGACCCTGGCTTACTACTTCCAGAACCCACTTGTCTGAGGTTAAAGAAGCCCAATTCTGACTGAAGTAAGCCAGCCTGCCCCCCACTGGTACAGGAGAATCGGCCCTGGGCACCCCATCATGGTGCCTGTTTCGCAGGAGCTTTAGGCTGGGGGGTGGGAGCAGGTCTGCCCACCCCTCGTCTGCCCCTGCCTCTGAAGAAGCCCCTCTGAGCATAGGCAGAGGAGGCCTGAGTCTGGTAGAAAGGCCTGTGAAAAGGCCTACCCCTCACCCCTGGGGCATGCCTTGAGGAGTGGCTTGCCGCCTTAGCCTGGGCACTCTTGTAAGTAGTCCTATATTCATCCATCTTCTTCATGTAATTCTCTGTCTGCTCTCCAAACAGAGAATTTCCCACCACAGGAAAATCCATAGCCTTAGTCTGGGTATCCTGTGACAAACTAGTACACCTGAGCCAGAGCCAACCTACGAAAAGCTACAGATGTGGCCATGACCCTAGAGGAAACATCATTAACATCCACAGCAGTATGAAACTGAACCTTAGAGGTGCTAATGCCATCAGCAGCCACCTGTTCTAGTTCACTAGCCAGCTGGCCATGGCCCTGCTTGCACAATTGCATAACAGTATCCCATCTAGATTTCTAATACCTAGCTACATAAGCCATATAATTTGCTTGCCTGAGTCCCAGAGAGGCTGCCATATATTTTTTTGCCATGGCATCAATCTTCCTGGAATCCTTGTCAGGAGGATGTGAAGCCAAGGAATATTAGCTTTATCACAGGCAGCAGCCTGAACTACCTAACATGACTGCATTGTTGAGAAAGGAATTCTGTATCAGGGCCTGACGATGTATACCTTCTGTCCATCTTTTTATCTACAGGAGGCACAGAATTAGGAGCTTTTAAAATTTTAATTGTTTGTTTCCTAAAAGACTTATGTAAAGGAATAGACAATTCTAGACTCTGGAATATCCATCATTTCTACAAAATCAGGCTCCTCTTGCTCATCCACAGCTTCTTCCAAGGGAAGCTGGAGGGTTTCAGCAACTTTTTGTAAAACATAAAATGAGATGGGGACTCAGACAGCATAGGGGAGATTCTAAAGGTCTGTCTGGGGAGATGTCCAGTTCAGTGGGCACACCAGACCTTCCAGCCACATTCATACTGTTCATAATCCTCCTCCCCCTCCTCTGGTTCATAAAATTCCTCAATATCATAATCCTGAACCACTGGGACCGGACGAACTGACCTTTTACCAGATAGTGGTGGTTCAGACGGACCCTGAGACAGTGACTGGACAATTTGCATGGCTTTTGCTATCTCTGCAGCAGTTGGAGAAGGAATTTTGGACTCCAGACCTGCTGATTTTCTTGTTTTCTTTACTGGAATTGGTTCCTCAGAACCAGCTTTTCTTTGCCGAGGAAGTCTGGCCCGGTCGGAGGGTGAGCCTCTGTTCGGGTTGGCACCGAACCAGGCTGGCCATCCGGTCAGCGGACTTTTTGCTCTCTCGTTCCCTGAGCCTGCCCAATCTTTTTCCAGGGTGGCTGCAGGAAATTCTTACATACCTGGCAGTCTGACTGGAGGTGGTCAAACCCCAGACAATAAACATGTGGTGTGTGGGTCAGCCTTGGCAAAGACTTCCCCACAAACATCACAGTGTTGAAACCCAGTGGGCCCGGTTTTTCTTTTGGGTTTCTCAGACATAATGCCAGCCTAACCAAAAACTTGCCCTTTTAACGGCAGTGCCAGGCAAGACACCCTTATCGGTTCCTAACCGTGTCACGGGTATTGGATAAAACCGCAATAAATCCGTTTTTTTTAGAACCGATAAGAACCGGGAACCGCACTCTAAAATAGTAACTTTTAGTTTTAAATGAGTTTTAAACCCACTGATCGGTTCAAAACCGAACCGATAACTTACAAGTTCCACACAGACAAAACCTTCATTTACTTACGGTTACCACAGATAGAGCTTGAACCGAACGGTTTTGTGGTTAAAATAAACTATTCTCGTTAAATCCAACCGAGAAAACACTTTTTAAACCGAGAAATGAACCAAGCAGAAGGAGAAATCTCCGGAGCAACTGTTCACTGAGGCGGAGTAAAGAATCTGACAGTTCAAGTTTGAAATGACACAGATAGAGCTGCTCTCGTGCCAAAATTCTATTTTGGAATGGTTTTAACCATTTCACTCTGGGGCAGTTCTAGAGCTGGAACAAACTGCTAATGTCTATAATATAGCAAGACTTCATGTTGTTTGAACACCTCTTCTGGTGTGTGTCAAGAGGCTGTTTCCTCTAAAAACACTTTCCCCTTGCCTATGACTGTTTTTTTTCCCTGTTGATGGCCGGAGCGAGTTGTACTCGCATTCGAACTCTCTGCACCTCAAAAGTCAGGTGCAGCCCTTCCCCGCTGCAAAACTACCTAAACCTGAACCTGAACCCCCTGCTGTAAAATCTTATCAGACTGGTAGTTGTAACGCCGATCATGGTGTGTGCCTTGAGTCTGCAACTTGTAAAAAAGCTTCCAACGTGAAAATCACCCCTGATTCTGCTCTACTACTCAAGCGAAGCTCGCGGCGAGATGACTTGAACAATAAGGACCCTGCGCTGCCTTCCCCAGCGGTTAATCTTTCTAAAATTGTGGGTTTTGTATTTAAACATCCGAAGGCTGTGGAAATGAATGCCAGCATTGTTTATCAAACTCAGACCAATTCTCAGGAAGGCACCACATATTTTTTGTTTGGAAAAGAGTCATCAAAGGGGAAAGCACAGAAGAGGACTGCACAGACAGGGACAGAGCAGGAGGAAAAGGAGAAAAATAATACTGAACCAATTGTCCTTCATACTGATCCAGTTCCTTCAGATAAACTTTCTGTCACCACTTCCTCTAATACTAAACTGTCCAGTTCTCTGCCCACGGATACATGGTCACCACAGATGGCACTCTCTGGTGCAGGATGGAAACAATTGACGGGGGGTTTATGGATTCCTGACCCCTCATGGGATCTTTCGCTCTCTCAAGCCTCTGCAGAATGGAAGCCAAGGATCCCTTCTTGCCCTTTACAGGACACTTATTTAACATCTGACCATCAGTCCCCCTAATTTGCCTTCTACTACAGATTCCCTCAAGACTTCTCCATCAAATATTGACACTATTTACTCTTTTCCACCTTTAGAACCTGTTAAATCTTCAAAATCAGCTAATCCTCTACCCTTGGACACTGACAAACCACAGTACTCAAAACCTTTGTTGTCTAAGTTTTTTTCAAAAACTAAACAAGAAGCAGCTCCAGAAATGCTGTTCGCATTCGTTTTAAGGGAGGGTTGCAGGACAGACCAAACAGATATTATGTGGGCAAAGTACTTCTGAAAGATTCTTTACATTTCTCTCCAGGAGAGGTCTATGCATTCATAAACATCTCTGAAGAGGATAATTACGACGTTAGCTTTCGTACCTCATATGCTCTGGATTTGTTTTGGGAAGAGTATGGACAGGTTAAGACATCTCCAATCTGGACCCATTTCATTGTTATACCCTTGACTAAACCCCTGGTGAAATATGTCACAGTTATGTTTCACAATGAGGGGGGTCCACGTTGAAGACATCACCTATTGGATATCACAGAAATATGAGGTACTAAGTGAACCAGAAGCTATCCTGGATAGCGAACTTTTCTGGTCTAGGGGGTGGAAATATAAAGTGAAGCTTCATCAAGATGATGCCAGAATTGAACATATTCCCACATCCCTTCTTTTGGGTAGAGACCATGGGGTTTGTTTTTATGCAGGTCAGCCACGGGCCTGCTAGAAGTGTGGTTCCCGAACACATCTCTCCAGCACATGTGATAAACCCAGATGTAACAATTGTGGGGAGGTGGGTCACAGCACCCTGCAATGCGCCAATCACACTCGCTGCAACCTCTGTGAGGAATATGGGCATATTTGTGGTGAATTCCCCTGGGCGGCAAGAAACAAGGTGACTTGTATAAGCCTGGAATTGCTTATTCAGCAGGCACAGGATTCTGCTACACCAACCGCTCCGAAACCCCGTTCACCGTACTGTTCTCCTCAGACCCCCCTCCCCTGCTGCATTCCCCCCCCCTTTGATTCCTTCCCTTCCCTTAGCTAACAAGATTCTTCCTGAGGATTCTATGGTCATTTTAGATGATACGTCCACACAAGACAGTACTCCACAAGCCTTTATGCAGCAGATTACTACCCCAGACATTCTAACTCCAGTTTGCTATGAAGACACTACTACCACCCCTATAGAAGGCTCTGACTTATCCATTCCAGACCCTCTGCCACTAGAAGATCGTCCAGGTTTTCCAAATCCATTTCTTTTGACCCTCCCACCCTAGTGGAAACTAAGAATTCTTATTCAGCTTTGTTTACCTCTTGGGGGGACTCTGAAATGGAGGTAGGAGATTCTGCCTCACAGAAATCTGTTAATGAACAAAGCTCACATACCATTACAGAATAGGATTATAAAGGGAAAAAAAAGAAGAGGAAGAAAAATTAGTGGATAGGACATCTGCAATATTTAAATGGCTGCTGGTTTGGTGTGTTCTCTAAATGTGCATAGTTTGCTGAATTCTGATAAAAGAGGTGCTGTATTTCAATTTCTGCATGATATGTCTATTGATGTTTGTTTACTCCAGGAAACCTGGATGTATACAGCAGATCAGGTTCGAATGTTTCAGCGAGAATGGGTTTGGGGTCCATCTTATTGGTCCTTTGGACTGGATTCTGCAGATGGAGTTGGAATTCTTTTTCATTCCTTCAATTTCACTTTACGTAAATTGTTTGATTTGGTACCAGGGAGGGCCTTGATTTTGGATGGCCTCTGGAATGACATGGATTGCAGATTCATTACTGTTTACACTTCACAAGTAAAAGAGGAAAAAGTAAGCCTTATAAAAGCAATCCAACCTTTTTTGGTTTCTCATTATAAAACTTCCCTATGTGGGGATTTTAATTGTAGTCTGGTTAATGACAAAAAAAGGAAAAAAGAAGAAGGAAAAAAATATATTGTGACTCTAATGCATTGACTCAGATGGTTCACACTGCTGGCCTAATTAATTGTCATTCACTCCATGCAAAAGGCCCCAACTTCACCTATAAGCAGAATACTTATGCCTCTATAATTGAAGAAGTTTTAATTTCCTCAAATGTACCCAAGGGGTCTCTATCTATTATACCCGTTGCATTTTCAGATCATTTATTGTTGCTTCTATCACTAAATCATTTTGTTGAAAGATCCACTTTGCACGGTAGATGGAAACAATGTCTCAGTTTTGAAAGACTCCATGGTTATTAAAGATATTACAACCTTGCTTCAAGCAAGATTATCAGTTGAATTTCTGTACCCTGACAAAGGGGAATGGTGGATGGACATCAAAACTGATGTTCAAACTTGGTTTTTAAAGTATGGTAAAAGAATTGGTAATAAGTTTTTAAAGTATTTATCCCTTAAACAGCAGTTACACAGATTAATTTCTCTGACGAACCTTTCTAGATTTGATTATTCTACTCAAATCACCTCTGTGAAGGAGGCTATGAAAATCTTTGAAAATGACAGAGCTAAATCTATTCAGTCATTATTATTTAATGGTACTACAACCTCCCCCATAGGAGACCCCTATGAAGGCTGTAAATCTCTAAGAAATAAAGTCTGTATGGAATCCTTATTTTCCCCGGAAGGACGGGAGGTGCATTCACTTGAGGATCTAGAGGCTGTTATTCAGCATCATTATGAGTCTTTAAATCCATATACACCTATTCCGACCAAGGATATGATAGATTTTTTACAGACAGTTGTTGCTCCAGATTTCCCAACAGAACTCATGAAGTTGCAATCCCCTATTACCAAGTTGGAAATCATGTAGGCAATAAAGGCCTAACAACCTCATACTGCTCTAGGCTTGCATGGCATTCCCCATGTGTTTTATAAAACTTTTTGTTCACAAATTGCAGAGAGTTTATTTATAACTTATACACACTGGTTCAGGAAAAACACCATACATCCTTCCTTTTCTGAAGGTTTATTATTTTAGCTTTATAAAAAAGGAGATCGCTCTCAAATCAATAATTGGAGACCTATAGTTCTCCTGAATACAGATTATAAGATCCTGGCACATATTTTAAATACCCGTTTAAAGGCTTATGCCTCTTTAGTAATTTCCCCATTTCAGTATTGTGGTCTGTTGGACAGAAATATTCAACGAGCCCTAATGACCTTGAGCGATGTAATTTATCAATGTAATAATTCAGGTTTTTCAGGTTGCATTGTGACAGCAGACCAGGAGAAAGCCTTTGATAGAGTTTTCCATCAATACTTATTTTTAGTTTTACAAACCTACAAAATACCTTTACCCTACATTAACCAGTTACGGTTATTATATTCTCATTTTACTGTCAGACCTTTTTCAAATGGTGTTGTCGGTCATAGCTTTAAGGTGCATTATGGAGTCCGACAGGGATGCCCGTTGAGCCCTTTGTTGTATATTATTTCTTTTGATAAATGACTTTGCTCCATTATGACACCACCAAAAGGACAGAGCTTGTAGGGATTGGAATCCCACAGGCTTTATGTGTCCAAGCCTATGCTGATGACATTTACGCATTCTTTTCACATCCAGAGCAGATTCATTTCTTTTTAAAGGAAATTTTGAAATATGAGAAAATTTCTAATGCCAAATTAAATATGGGGAAAAGTAAAGGGCTGTTCATTGGGCCTAGTATAAACCATGATACCATCATGCATGGACTTACAATTTCCTCTACTCCTTTGGAAATTCTGGGGATCTTTTTCGGTCCTCAGAATTTACCTGACAATAATTGGGAACTGGTTATTCATTAAGCAAAACTAAAAGTAAACAGATGGAAACAATGGAAGTTTTCCAAACTCAACCGAATTGCTATTTAAAAAAAATTCATTTTACCACTATTACAGTATGTGACATCCTTATACCCCTTACCTATTCATTTAGAAAGAAGACTATATAGTTTGTGCTTTCAAATGTTATGGGGCACAAGATTAAACCCCATCAAGCGACACTACACTTATCTGGAAATTAATTTGGGAGGTCTTAATATGATAGAACCTGTTGTTTTTCTACATACATTATTTTTTAAACAGTCGGTTGGTAACACACTGCATAGTACTGAGACAGTTTCCAATGCCTAGATGCGAAAATCATTTGCCACATATCTTAAATCATGGCTTCAGACGGCACCTAAATTAAACCCCCCGTCTTAAGATCCCCCTTATTTAATACCTGTGGCTCAAAAATTGTATAAATGGGGTATCACAAAGGATTGCATTACTACGCATACCACAAAAACACTATATCAAGACATAATGACCAGAAATTACCCTGTGGAACCCAGTTTTAAGAACTGTCCCTCAGTCGATAACCACTTCATTTTTCATCAACTAACCCTTCCAAGGATTCCACAGAAAATGTGGGAAAATCTTTGGCTTACAGTTTATGGGAGACTACATTTAAGGGGGAATGCCAAAAATAAGAGCATGGTTGAAAGAAACTGTTCTTAGGTGGAATGTGTTGCACAGCTGGAAACCATGGAACATTTTTTGCTACATTGTTCTTATGTTACTGCTTTTTGAGATTTCTTGGCAAATACATGGGGCTGGATATTCAAAAGGGTTGCGCCATGCACAACAGGGTTACGCCTGCACAAGTCCGAAATTGCGCCATTCTGCCATATTCAGCAGGAGGCAGTTGTGCCCCCCAAGTCAAGCTGAGCAACAGCGCAATGCTAATGAAGGCATGCTGAACCGAAGGGGGAGGAACCATGCATAAACTGCACAGCTCGATATTCAGCAGGCTGTGCAGAGTTGTGCAGGCGCAACTCCCAACCTGCGCCGGCACAACTTTGAGCCAAAAAAAAAAAGGAGTAAGTCGAGGGCTACCCACAGGTGAGCTGCCGCATTGCAGGGCTCAACAGAGCAGCTGCCACCTGTGGGTGGCCCTCAACATACTCCCTGTACCCCCCCTGCAGCCCAATCGTGGCATATAGTAACCCCCCCGACTGGCCCGATCGCGGGCAAAGTTTAAACATCCCCCACCTCTGACTGGCCCGATCAAGGGCATAAGTGAAAAACAAAATCCACCTCCACCAGCCCGATCGAGGGCAGCAAGAGTCCCACCCCCAAGAACATATCCCTGGTGGTCCAGTGGACCTCAAAGCCCGATCGCGGGCAGCAATGAGTCCAACCCCCAAGAACATATCCCTGGTGGTCCAGTAGACCTCGAAGCCCAATCATGGCAGCACAGTGTTCAAATCCTCCATGGACCACCTACCCTGGTGATCTAGTGGCCCCCATCCCACCCACCCACAAAGCCCCACCACCCGCTCTCCCGTAGCCGCGGGCGGCAGCATCCGACCCACCTGCCGCCTGCGTCAAACTGACTGCTCGGTAGGGCTGCACGCCCATTGGTTCAGAGCAAGAGCCAATGGGTGTGCAGCCCATACCATACAAGGCAGTCCAGATATGCTTCACTTATTTTATTAAATATAAATAGAGTTTTGTTGTTTTGGTTAGTCGTTTAGCAAAAGTGTATTTACCTGTTTCCGTGTGTCTTTTTTGCTGTTCTTTTTCTTTTACAAGTTATCTGTATTATTTTGTTTGATGACAAGATTGCTCTGATGTTTTTTTTCTTATGTGTTTCAATAAAAAAAACTCCCCTACTCTTTCTGCAGGTGGCGCTTTAAGCACGGCAGGAAGAATGGAGGTCCCCATTCTTGTTCAGGATACTGGAGGAGGTGGACGTGTTGCTGACCCTCAGGAGCTCTTTTCAGGTTGTGAGTCAGAATGTATGCAGGACTTGGCTTTAGGTAAGGCTTTACATGCTGAGGATGTTGTGGATCAACCTTTACCTGAAAGAGATTTTATGGAGGCTGAAAAGGATTTACAAACCGAATTGGAAATGAAGAAAACACATTTATTGGTATTATTTCAGTGGCAGAACAGGATTTCCAATCCTTCAGGCAGAGATTGGAGGAGGAAAAGAAGAAAAGGAAACGATCCTTGGCTAGTCCTGTGTCGCTTGGTCATAAGAGATTCCCTCCAGGGGTTCTCCTGGACATTTCTACTGATATCACTGTTCAATTAGAACAATCCCCTATATTACCTGAGTCATCAGAGGCGGATTCTGGTTCTCTCGATTCATCGGCTCAGTGGACTCCGGTGAAGCACTCTCAAAGGCAGGTTGGATTAGGCAGTAGCATATCTGGGTACCGGACCCTTCTATTCCCTTCCCTGGGTCCCCAGACCGTATTTTGGATAGTCTGCATGTGGAAGATGTACAGGACTTGTTATTGCCAGTTGTGGGTATGAAGCTGCTTTTTTCGATTGTTTCTCCTGCTAAAGCGGCTGTGGTGCCTGGAAGCGAGGCAGAAGATTTGGCTACTATGCAAGACACTCAGTCTCAGAGCATGGATGTCCAAGTGACTGTCTGTAACCTATTTCAGGTTCATCTCCCTTTTCCAAAATTTGAGATACAGCTTCTGCTCAGGTAAGAGCTTTTTCTGAACAAACGGGGAAGGAAGGTACAGAGGCACATAAACGTAAGACCTATGCTGGTCTCTTTCAAAAATCAGCCGAGGCGGCCAAAAGACGATTCTTGGTCCAGCTGCAGTACAAGGGCCTAGCACCTATAGTCCCTGATAGGTTATGGGTTGGAAAAAACTTTATTAATGGAATCCATGGGATTTACTCCAGTGGAGGTGTATGCCTTCAAACACTCCCGGGGGGACCATCATTATGATATTAGTTTTTGTACTGGGATTTCTCTCGATAAATTCTGGAGGCTGTATTATGATGTTAAGAATTCTGAGGTCTGGCTGGATTTTATTGTGATCCCTATTACTAAGCCTATAGTAAAAACTGTGACTATCCTTTTCAGGAACGAAGGAGTGAATTTGGATAATATACTGTTTTGGCTTGAAAAACATTGTTCAGATTTGATGTCCCTAAACCTATTATGGACGATAATAGCTTTTGGACGGGGGGGGGTGGACGGTACGGGTGCAGTTAAAGCAAAATGAAGATGGTATTCATCATTTACCTAGCTCCTTTTTCTTAGGCCGAGACAGGGGTATTATTTTCTATGCAGGGTAGCCTAAAATCTGCTATAAGTGCGGTTCGTTATTCCATTTTAATGTGGACTGTGATCAAGTAATGTGTTTTCAATGTGGGGTATTGGGGCATACAGCTGCACAATGTTTAGCTCCACCGAAATGTAATTTTTGTGAGGAGGGGGATCATGTTTATGCTTCCTGTCCTTGGACCGCACATAGCCATGATGATCTCTTGGATCATGATTTTTTTTTGTCCAAAGCCAGACGCTCCTTTGGACAGCCTTTTCACCCTGAGAATGAACCCGCCTTTTGAGGCAGATGGAGAGGAAGAGGTCGTGGAGGTTATGCCGGGGAAAGGTCTAAAGCTGGGGTACCTGAATCTGAACCACCCCCCATTTGGCAGCGACCTCAGTTCCCCCTGACATACAGTCTGCATTATCCTTGACCCCTCTTTTGGACCACCAATTTGCGGACAAGGAAACCCCTTTTGTGACCTCTCAGCATACCTCTCAACCTTTTGTCCCCCAAGTGTGGAACACTGCCTTTCAAAGTGTGGAACAAATGAGCAAAATGTGGAGCACTTAATCAAATCTTTACCTAGAAAGCTCAGAACACTGTTAAAATGTTTGCATTTATGTTCAGTAAGTCTGTTATTACTTGAATAATATAATTTATGCATCATTTACAATAAATTTTTGCTTTAAAAAGTTAATACTGAATGTGGGACAAGTCCTCACAATGTGGAACAGGGAGCTTTTGTGAAGCAAAATGAGGAACGTTCCTCGTAATGTGGAACAGTTGAGAGGTATGCCCCTCAGGGTTTACCCCGCCAAGAGATACATGCCCCTGAGAAGATGGTTTCTTCATGTTTATTGTTTCCTACTGATGCTGTTAACCCTTTTGAGGCCTCTGTTGTACCAAGTCTAGAGCAGGTGGTTTTCACTGAAACAATCTCTGATGCTTCTTTGCCCATAGATTTACCTGTTGGCATGGTTTCTGATGCTCCTGTTTCACCCCTGCCGTTATCTAATAGATTTGTGCCTTTTGCTAAATTTATATACTAGTAGACAGGTTTTTCGGTGGTGATTTTAATATTAATTTTCAGCAACAGTTACCTGGTAACTGCTAAATGGAGTGACCAGGTAGATGAGGAACATCCTATGGAAATGGAAGGTTTGACTGTTTCTGTTGAGCTTCTTCCCCCTGTTAAACCTGGGGAGCAGCTAATAGGCAAATCCAAAGCTCCTGAGAAAACCAAACGTGTTACTAGATCTAGTGGTAAAACTTTAAAACCTCCCTGAGCGATTCTCTTTAAAATTGGCTAGCCTCAATGTCAATAGTATTAAATCTCTCAGGAAATGTTTATCTACTTTTGGAGTGTTACACCATTTAGGTTTTCATGTCATCGTCTTGCAAGACACTAGACTGCATACACTGGGGAGGTTAATTTAGCAATTCAGGATTGGGTTTGGGGTTCTTCTGTTTGGTCGATTGGAGAAGAATCGTGCAGTGGTGTGGGGTACTGTTTTTTTTTTCACATGCAGTTTCTGTGTCTAGAATGATAGACATTGATCCAAGGCATGCATTTCTGCTTGATGTTGTTATTCAGGGTATTAATTGCCGCTTGACTAATCTGTGTGGACCACAGACTAAGGCTTTTCGAATTTCTTTATTGAAAAAAGTGCAACTGTTATTTATATACTAGTAGACAGGTGTGTTTTGGTGGTGATTTTAATATTAATTTTCAGCAACAGTTACCTGGTAAACAATACTGTGATAGGGTTTTTCTTAGGACCCTTATTAATCAGGCTGGTTTACAGGATGTACATGTCTCGGGACATAGGTGGGCTAAACCTACATTTTATAAGGGTGCTTTGTCCTCTCGTATAGATTTTATTTTTATACATCAATCATAAGTGGTTGTTCATACTCTTAATGTTCTGGTTGAAACCTCTGATCATAATTTGATTGGATTTGAGATTTTGGCTCCCCCATTGAGGGTTACGGGTCATGGAGTGTGGCGGCTAAACACCTCCTTGCTGACTTAGGCCGATGTTTTGTTGGATTTAAAAATTGTTATTTAAGATAAGTTGTTCACTATATTTTTGTTTGAGGATATAGGTTTATGGTGGTAATAATTTAAAGTTTGTATACAGTTTTTTTTTTTTCAGTCATTAGGTGTTTCCAGAGCATCTTCCCATTATGGGATGTATTTGACACTGCGTAATGAGCTGCGATCGTTGCTTTCACAATCAGTTGCTGAATATGGGCAGAATGTTGAAAAGATTAGGAAACTGAAGCAGCATATGATGCAATTTCAATATGATAGGTTGCGTTCTCTAAAAAGAGAACAGATGTTTGGTACTAAAGGGAAAGCTGAACAGATTAATCTCTTTTTGGCTAGTCAAATTAGGAGAGAGCATTCGAGGATTCACAGTTTGTTTGATTCTTCTGGGGTGGAAGTTTTTGATAATGAGGGTATAATGAAGGTTTTAGATGATTATATTAGTACCATGTTTAGGGAACCGGTTTCTCAGTCACAGTTTACGGCCCAGCTGCTGCAAGCGGCTGACCTACCTAAACTTTCCCCATCTTTACAACATACTTTGACATTGCCCTTTACTAGATTAGAGTTGGAGACAGTTATACAGTCTCTCCATCATGGTGTAACACCTGGAGCTGATGGACTTTCTAATGAAGTTTACAAACTTTTATAGGATATTATGCCTATTGAATCACTTTCTTTATATCATTTTTTTCTTTCAGATTATGTTTTACCTACTTCTATGTATGCAGGTCTGATGATTTTTCTTTATAAAAAAGGGAAAAGGGCAGATATAGGAAATTGGAGACCTCTCACATTGCTGAATACTGATTTTAAAATATTCGCTAAACTGTTAGGCAACAGATTAAGTTTAGCGATGATCGATCTTATTTGTCCTGGGCAGTTTTGTTCTGTTCCTGGACGCAGTATTACTGAAGCTTTGTGTTTTTATGAGAACTGATGGAGCATGGGGGAGAGGAGGGTGAACCTCATCAGGGGCAGGGATACCTGGTCAGTTTGGACCAGGCAAAAGCTTTTGATGGGGTGTCACATTCCTTTTTGTGGTCCTGTTTGGCAACCTATGATATTCCGGAGCCATTTATTCAATGGCTGAAGCTGTATTATTCTTTGGCTTATGTTGTTCCCTGTGACAATGGGTGGAGAGGGGACTCTCACAGAATTTATAGGGGAGTCCACCAAGGATGCCTGCTGAGCCCCTTATTGTATGTTTTTGCCTTAGATCCCTTATTGCGAGTTTTACAACAATCTCCTTGTATAAAATAGGTTCCGGGTGTTTTGGGTAGAGGCTGTAAGGTTTTGGCTTATGTGGACGATGTATGTTTGGTGGTGCCAGATGGAGACTCTGTTCGATTAGTATGCCGCTTAATTCAGGTTTTGGGAACAATCACAGGGGCTCGTCTTAATGATGGAAAGATGACATATTTATGTTTGGGTAGTTTTCCAGTACGCCCTATGGAAGGGGGGGGGTTCCAACTGTGATGTCTTCTTGTAAAATTCTAGGGATATTTTTTGGTGGTTTGGATATGACTGGCTATAATTGGGATATAGCATTGCAAAAGGGGAAAAGCGATGGTAACAGAATGGAATAAATGGAATTTGTCTAAACAGAAACATATTTATTGTATTAATACTTTTTTAGTTCCGTTATTTTTATTTCTAAGTGCATTTTTTTATATCCCTAAGTCTTTTGAAACACAGTTGTTAAGGTTTTTTTTCCGGTGGATTCTAAGGTAGTCGCCTCAACCCGGTGAGGAGGACAGTGTTGTATAATTTTATTGCTGATGGTGGGGTACGGATGATAAATCCTTTGTTTTTTAATTTTTCAATTGTTTTCTATCATAATTTAGTACCATTGATGCAACTAAGGGGGCATTTATGGGAAGACTGGGGTTGGTGGTCTTACGGGAGTTTTGTTGAAGTGGAAATCCAGTAGTTTTTTTGCATAAAAATAAACATAATCCACGTTTGCTTTCCCAGTTGGTTGGGGGTTTTGATAAGATTAGAATATGGTCTGTGAGTTATGAGTCAGTTTTACGTCTTTCCCGAAAGGCCCTTTATGCTCATATCCAAATACATTGTTTTTCTGATTTTCCCCTTTTGGGGTTTTCTGTCTCTGATCGATCTAGTATTTCAGCTTATACTTCAGATGGTAGGATTCCTGAGAAATTGTGGGATACGGCATGGTTGGGAATTCATGGTAGGGTAAATGTTCGAGGGAATCAAAAGTATAAGGCTTTGCCTGAAAGGTATTGTCCTAGAGCAGGATGTGCTATGCAGCTTGAAACTATGGACCATCTTTGTTTTACTTGTCCATATGCTGGTCTGTTTTGGGATGTGATGAAAGAACTATGGAAGGGGTGATTGTTACCCCCTCCCAGTTCTCGGTTGTTGTATTTTGGTATTTCTATGGGATCAGATACTTTGGGCAATCTTAGTACATTTTGAATTCTCTATGCCCATTTTTTACTGACTTTGGATTAGCTGGTGTCATTTTATTTTAAAGCAACAAAATATTCCAGTTCTAGAGCTCTTTTTATGTTATTGGCTTATTTGATTTCCTGGAAACAGGCAGAAAAACACTTATAGTTTTCAGCAATGGGACAGACTTTGGTGGGGTTTCGATTTTCTTGATTGAATTTTGAATCTCCTGAGGGTCCATCTTTTTCAGGTTTTTTTTGACACATGGGGTGGGTGGAGTTTTTTTTTTTTCTTTTTTTCTTTATTTTTTAGTTTTGTTGCATCTGATTAATTTGTCTGGGGTTATTCTTATATTCTGTGGATTCACTATCTGTTATTGACAATTTTATTTGACTTTTTGTATACATATTATTGTTTTAAATGTTCTTTTGCTAGATAGCACAATTTTCTGATGTCGAATTTTTTGTTGCCTTGTATTTTGTGTTTTGGATGAACTATGATTGTTTTTTTGATTGAAATAAAAAATTCCCCCATACTCTTTTTCGATAAGTGCCATGGGATCTTTAACTTCCACTTGAACTACCACCAATCCAGGCAGATGGGACCTTGGTTTAACATCTCAGAGATTTCATGGATGCCTGACAAAACAGAGCCCAAGAGGAATTTAATGATTAATTAACACTATAATAACAATAACATCCTAACACCCAAAACCTCCAACAGGAGGGAGAAATCCACAAAAGCAACCCCAAATGTCAGAATCACCTGAAGAGGGTAAACCAATGAAAACACAGTTTCAAATATACTGTAAATGCCAGAGTGTGACACACATACCCCTTGTAATATAGCATGGAGTGCAGAGGCCACTAGTTCTAGCAGGGGAGGCAGGGTGGGAGAGTTATGAATATTGGAGTATCCCCTGGAAGAAACAAGATTACTATGGTATGTCATTTTTTCTTCTCACCTCAGGAATACTCCAATATTCATAACTCTTAAGCAGACTAAGAAGCAGTGTCTTTGGAGGTGGACAAGACAGCTTTGCCAGACCTGGCATTACCCCTAGCCTGTGTGTCCAGGCTGTAATGCTTTAGTGAAGAGGTGCACTGTTCTCCAGGTAGCTGCTTTACAGATGTCCACAAGTGGAACATCCATGGAAATTGCTATAGTAGCAGCCGTAGCCCTTGTGGAATGGGCTCTCAGCCCTGCTGGGGGCTCCTTCCCAGCTTTCGAGTAGCAAAACTGAATACACTGAACTATCCAGTGAGAAACTGACCTTTTAGATGCTGGATTTCCCTTTCCCACATCCCCATAAATCTGGAACAGCTGTTTCCTGTCCTGTCTATGGGCCTTGGTAACTGTCATGTAATAGCTAAAAGCTCTGTTGACATCAAGACTGTGCAGTCTACATTCCCCAGAGCTTGAGTGCTCAGTATAGAAGACAGGTATAGTACTGGACTGGTTCAGATGAAAATCCGAAACCACCAGTGGAAGAAATGTTCTCTTTGTTCACAGGACCATTTTGTCTCTGTGGAATGATATGTTGTCTTGCTCCACACAGAGAGCCTGGAGCTCACTGATCCTTCTAGCAGAAGTAATTGCCACTAGGAAAATCATTTTCCATGTGACATATTTCAAGGAAGCTGAAGACTTGGGTTCAAAAGGGGAACCCATGAGCTTGGCAATACATACGTTTAGATCCCAGGCTACCACCAGTTCCCTGTGAAGGGGGTGCAAGTGAGCTAGGCCCTTAAAGAACTTTTGAAGATAGGGTTTGATGCCATAGAGGCATTCTTTCCAGCTGAAATGTAAGCGGACACTGACGCTAAGTGAACCTTTAAAGTAGTGGGCTGCAGGCTCAGTAAATGCAAATAAGTGAGGAAGTCCAGCATGGCTGGAACCCCTGCCTGAGCTGGCAGTACATCTCTGGTGGAACACCAGACAGAGAACCTTTTCCATTTAGTGGCATAGGTTTCTTGGTGGAAGGCTTCCTGTACCCCCTTAAAATATCCAGAACACTTTCAGAGAGATGCAGACCCCGGGTGCAGGTCTGCATACTCTAGGTCCTCAAGAGCCATGCCTTGAGTCTGAGAGACCTCAGGTTTGGGTACAGGAATCTCACCGATTGGAGGTTAACAGGCTGTGCCTCCAAGGAAGGTGTATTGGCTCAGCTACAGACATGGAGAGCAGCAGAGAGTACCATGGCTGCCTGGCCCAATCTGGAGCTATCAAGATCATTGAAGCTGGCTGGGATCTGAGCTTGAGTAACACTCTGTACACAAGGGGTATTGTTCCCTGAGCTGGGGGTCTGCAACAATGCTGTGGCAGGTGGTGACTTTCATGGAATGCAAAGAGATCTATCTCTGGAGTGCCCCATCTTCTGAAAATCACTTCCACCACCTGCCTGTTCAGGGTCCATTCATGATGAGCCTGGCTGATCCGACTCAGAGCATCTGCCAGGGTATTGTCCTTGCCTGGCAGATGAATGGCCTGAAGGGAAACTCCTATGGAGTAGGCCAGAGTCCAGATTCTCATAGCTTCTGTGCAGAGAGGATCCAACCTTGTTTCTCCCTGCTTGTTTATGTAGTACATGGTGGTGGTGGTGGCTGTTCTGACCTTTACCACCCTTCCCTGAACCAGTGGTGTGAAGGCTTGGAGTGCTAGGAACACTGCTCTAAGCTCCTATTGGTTTTTATGCTGGAATGACTCTGCATTGGATCAAGTGCCATGAGTAGTGTGGTCCCCTAGATGGGCACCCCACCCTAGTAGTGATGCATCCGGGTGATCCAGCTTTCTGGACTCATTGTTCAAAGGAAGAGCATTGAGGTGCTTAGGTTTCTTGGTGCAGTCGTGGACCGCATTGATAACCACCGAGTAAGCCTTTGGCTGCCCCCCAAAAAAGGGCTTACAGGCGGGGGCATGATAAAGGCAGTCAGCCTTCTTGGGCACCACCAGAGTAGTAGAGGGGTGATTCCATGCTACCCTTGTGACATCTTCATAAGAGTCGATCAGGGGAGGAACCACCAATGGGAGCGCATCAGGCTGATGCAGGTAAATGGCCAACCAGCATCGCTCTGGGTCCTGCTCCTCAGTCTCCCAGTCCATGGTAGTCTGAATATGCTTCATGATGTCTAGGAAAGAAGGATCATCAGGAGGGGATTTGGGGACTGCCTTAGGGGGTTCCCCATCTTCAGGCGAGCCCCCCTCAAGGGAGGAAGACTCTGAATAATCAGGGTCCTCTTCATCCTCCTCATCCATCTCACTTTCAGGGGCTGGTGTCGGTCCAGACAGCCACTCGAGCCGGCATCGGACCTGTTGCCTGATGTGTGAGAGTCACTGGGACCAGGCCACACAGGGTCCGGAGAAGGCTGAGTCACGGGAGGGCGTCGGGGTGAAGCAGGCAGCAGGTCAGCGGGGATGGGGTTCTGCTTCTGCAGAAGAGTCCACCAAGAAGAAAATAGGGCATTAACATCCACCGGTGGAGGATAATTATATACCGAAGGATATGGATAGGCCGGCGCCGAGTAAGGATAAAACACCATCGGCACAACGCCGGCATCGGGTACCCCGGTGTAAGTCCCATGGGCGCTGGAAGGGGGGGGTGAATGGTGTTGACTTAGGCTGAGGCAGCACTGACGGCAGCCCAGCAAGTGTCCAAGGGTACCAGGAGAGGACAGACCAGCACCGGGGGGACTGAGACCTCCCAGGTGAAGGCTGAGGTGAGACCAAATGTGGAGAAATGCCGGTAGCCAGCAGTGGGTGCTGCCCAGAAGAGCTAGCACCAGCCCATGTAGAGGGGACCAACGCGGGCAGTGCCTTGGAGAGCGTTGGCAGAAGAACTGGCGCACAAAGAACCATCACCGGCCAAGCCACCTGGCTGAGAGCCTGTGAAAGTTGGGGGCCTGAGCACCAGGAATTCCAATCTGAAAACTAAGAGGACCGCCTTTTTACATGGAGTTTAAAGTAAGAAAAGCCATTAGGCAGTTATTATGTTTGAATGTTGAATATATGCCATGTTTCTTTGGGGGCACTGGATGCCACACACCAGCAGCACCTTCTCCAGAATGAGAATTGCATTTTGAGCAATGCAAAGGTTTTGAGCTAGCTATTTGGTTGTTTTAGAGTTTTGGAGTTGTGGTACTCCTTTAGCATGCTCCCTGCCACCACTTTCAGAAATTCCTGGGTTGAATCAATTTAAGGAGCCAATAAGGCCATGTGATTGAAGCCAATTTAGGCAGCACTCTATATTTATGAGTAGCCACTGCAGGCATTTCAGAGCTCAGAAGCTAGTGTAGGGACTACACAACGAAGGTCTCACCATGAAGGGGTGGTGTAGCTTGCTCACTTTGGAATTCCAATCTGAAAACTAAGAGGACCCCCTTTTTACATGGAGCTTAAAGTAAGAAAAGCCATTAGGCAGTTATTATGTTTGAATGTTGAATATATGCCATGTTTCTTTGGGGGGGGGGTGCACTGGATGCCACACACCAGCAGCACCCTTCTCCAGAAATGTGAATTGCATTTTGAGCAATGCAAAGGTTTTGAGCGTGCTATTTGGTTGTTTGTTGCCTAAGCGCCAGGGGCTAGGGAGCAGGAGACAAAGTCCCCTGCCCTGAGGAGCCACTGCCCGCCACTGAGATAAGAGTGGGTGGCCCAACAGGAGTAAGGGCTGGCAGGGCAAAGGAGGCCAACCTCCCGTGTGAGGAAGACTTAGACGTGGTTGGCGGTGTATGAGGAGACCGTGGGTGGGAAGCCAACTAGGCCCAGTTCCGGTCCTTATCTCGGCATTTGTGCTTCCTGCTAGATTTTTCCCAGGAAGAGAAGAGGAAGAATCCCTGGAGGCCTGTGCTGGCGAAGCTGAAGAGCTCCTGTTCCATCGCGATGAGCTTCTGCTTGAGGAGATGGCTCTCCAGGATTCTTTCAGGTGATGTCTTCATGTGGCCTGGTTAAATTTCTGACAAAACTGTCAGACTTCGGAGTCGTGGCTGGGGCCTAGGCATAGGATGCAAGCAGAATGTCCATCCTTTTCCGGGATCAGTTTGCCACAGGCACACTTTGTGGAGTGGTCGGAAGATGAGACAGGTTAGGAAGACATAAACCTGAAACCGGTAACACCAAAAAATCAATGTTATTACTAAATAAACGAGCATTTGTCAATGCTGAATGTTTGCTTGCTGGCATTGGCATTGGTAGTGTAGGAGTGAGAGAGATGCATAATAGGAATGGCAGTGAAGTATTTAAGTGAAGTCAACCCCACCACCACCCTGCACAGAGTGACAGGCACTGGAGTGTGTCTTTGGGTGCGTCAGGCATAATGGCCACGCCATTTCACCACACCCTACCCTGCAGGCACCGACAAGTGACGGTGTGCCTTGGGATCTCTGGCTCTTATGCTCACCCCATTCCATCAGGAAATACGGTGAGATAGGTGCAGTATAGGAGAATGGGGTGAACTTTGGGGCCGAACAGTCCAAGGCACACCTCGATGCCTGTCACTTGCTGCAGGGTGGGGGTGGAATGGTATGAGCATTACAGGCGACAATTCCAAGTCACATCCCTGATGCCGTCAGTCTCTACAGGGTGGGGCGTTATGGTAGGAAACGCTAATGCCTCAGGCGTTCGTTGGTATTTTCACTCTAAATTTTCATCATGGGTTTTTTGTGATCCCCACCTTCTGAACAGTGGCAATATCAGTTTGTTAGCCGAAAGCTGATTTTGCACAGTGACTATGCCATTTGGCACCACAGGCGTGAAAACACATTTCGAACAGGATGTGAAAAATGACAGCTGTACTGTTCATGGGAGGTGTAAAAAATGGCAATGTTGAAAATCTGCAGTGAAATATATAAAAACTGGTGAAGTCACGACCGTGCTTAGAAACTGCGCAGCACACCCGTATGTAATTAGTTTAGGATTTTTACAGCAGATTGTCAACACTGGCATTTTGGGACCTCCGCTCATGAACAGTGTCACTGTGATTGTCTTAATCTGTCCCGAACAGTGATTTCCCACAGCGACCACGCATTTTTGCACCGGAAGTGCGAAAACACATTTCGGCCATGGTGTGAAAAATGACAGCTGTACTGTTCATAAGGAAGTGTGGGAAAATGCCAGTGGTGAAAATCTGGACTGAAAATATTACAAATTCATGAACTTACGAGGGTGCGTGGAAATTACGCAATGCTTGCTCGTAACACAGTCATTTTATGGACTTTTGTCACCAAATTTTTAACATAGCCATTTTAAGACACCTGCTCATGAACAGTGTCACTGTGATTTTTTAATCTGTCCCGAACATTGATTTCGCACACCGACCGCGCCATCGTGCACTACATGCGCGAAAACACATTTTGGGCAAGATGTGAAAAATGACAGCAATACTGCTCATAAGGAGGTGTGGTAAAATGGCAATGTTGAAAATCTAGAGTGAAATATTAAAAATATGCAAATCTTGTGAGCGCAAGCGTAGGAACTGCGCAACGACGCCAGAAAATAAAACATTTTAGATTCGTTAATTAAATTTCAACATAGGGTTTTTACCACCATGACCGTGACACTGTCGCTTTCAGAATCGGTCCCGGAAAGGTGATTCCACGCAATGACTGCGAAATCACCTTCGGACCAAATAACAAAATGACAGTGACTGAGTTCATGAGGTGGAGTCCCAAGAACCCCATGTTGAAAATTTGGTGAAAAAATTCCCAAAAATGCCCAAGATATGCACCAAAGTTGAAAACACCCTATTTATGCCATTATTCAGCTTACTGGCATTTCTTCAATTCGCGGTCGGCTTGGAAGAGTGCACACATGCTCCCGGTCCACCAAAGATCATCGCACTGGGCTCCGGAGGTAAGTATGGGGTGAGGTGGGGGTGTGGGAGGTGCGGCACTCAGAGGGTGGGCGTGGGTTGGGGAGGGCAAGACAGTCAGCGAGGGACCGTTTTTCTTACCAGTGTTTTTTTCTTTTTTGAAAGACAATGTTGGACTTTTGCCACGCTGGGGTGGGCTCCCAGCATGGCAGCTGGAAGGTTGTTTGGGGAGGGAGGCAGTGGAGCCAATGGGGGATTGGGCACCCTCGTCGGCCATTGCCATGACAGATTGCCAGTGAGATTTTTGATACTGGGCTGTATAAGCCTGGAAATTAGGTTATTTTATGGCCAACAACGCTGATAAGTAGCCTTCTATCAATCATTCTGGAATCTTTTTCAGGGGGATGAGATGCCAGAGGAACTTTTGCCTTGTCACAGGCTGCAGATTGTGCCACCCCCGGTGATCAGGGTGGGAGAATAACAATTCAGCCCCTTTCCTATCCAACTGGTACTTCTTGTCCAGCCTTTTGTCCAAAGGATGGGGAAGACCCAGGTGTCTGGAGGATTTTGACTATGTCTTTTTTAAAGAATTTATTCACAGGGAGCTATCTTTTTTGTGGGTGTTAACCCCATCATTTCTAGGTATTCTGCTTCCTCTTCATCCTCTATCACCTCAGTGGTAGAGATGTCAAAAGCATCCACCATTTTTCAGAGAAATGAAAAATGGGATGAATAATCATCTGATGCCGTGGGAAGTGAGCCAAACTCCTGTTCAGGGGAGACTTCAGGCTCTACAGGCTGTCCCTCATCTTCTTCCTCATACTCCCCATAGTCTTCCCTAACATCATGTAGGGAAGACAGGGTTGATTCAGCTGGGGTTTGAACTGTTGACTGCTGTCCAGCAGGCAGCATCCCCTGTAAGGCCTGCAAGATCTTGAAAGCTTGAGCAATCTCCAGTGGATAGGGCATGTTTACTGCCACACCAGAAGTCCCCAGATGTTGATCAGCAGGGGGTTCCATGTGTTTAGTCTTTTTTGTCTTTTTCAGTGGAACCGGAAAGCTAGCCAGTTCAGCAGGCCTTTTTTAAAATTACATTTGCACCCGTATCAGAGGTAGAAGTAATGGTTTCTGTGGTTTCACCCACAGCCACTGAGGGTGTCACCTGGTAAAAGCCAGAGGGACCCTTAGGTGGAGGCAATTTCTTTTTAAGCCTTTCCAAACATTTTTTAAGCATTTTCTCCAGAGAAGTCTTACAAATTTCACAATCAGATTGTAAATGGTCATAGCCAAGGCAGACCACACAAGAAGTGTGCTTATCTGCTTTGGCAAAAACTTCTCCACACACTGTACAGTTTTTAAAACCGCGTTCACCGGTCTTTCTCTTAGGTTTTTCTGACATTTTGTTCAATTCAGCAGAAAAACAGCAACAGCAATAAAATGTTAACTTTTAAAACTAAAACTAGCAGTTGCAGTTGGTTCAGGAACCGATTGGAAAACTGATTGGAACCGAGAACCGATGGAAAGGGAACCGGGTTTAGCGGTTCAGTAACTGGTATTAGCGGTTATACAGAAACAAATTTATTTAAACAAAACATACTAAAATAAAGGAGTTTCTGCCATAAAACTCCACTAAGACTAAAAAATTCCCGGTTCCCCACCGGTTATACCAAACCGGGAGAAACCGAGAAAAATCAGCAATTTAACTAAAATAATTTAATGGCTGTCTAAAAAACAAAAGATAAAGGCAGCAGATGAAAATAAAAAGAATACTTACATATATTTTTATAAGTTTCAAGACAAGACGTTGAGGAGAGGATCTCTGAGCATCTAGTCTTGACAGGTGGAGAGTGAAATCGTAGGGTTAGAATGTAGGCAGTTGATAGGTGGCAACATTTGAAAAGTTGCTCGTGCCAATGGTGTTCCATCATTAGCATAATGTTCCATCTCCAGGCAGATATGGCTTAAAGGCATACTGCTTAAGAGTTAGGAATATTGGAGTATTCCTGAGGGTGAGAAGAAGGAGATATCAGATAGAAAGGAGATGAGTTGAGCGAAGACTAGGTGTTCCTGTAGCTTGGCTAGGGTAGGGAGTAATGAGATGGGCGATAGTTGCCAGGGGATGAGGGGTTTCCACCTTTAGGTAGGGGGAGGACCACTGCATGCTTCCATGTGGTAGGGACATTGGAGGTTGGGAAGGAGAGATTTAAGATTAAGGGGGGGAGGCAATGTCGGGGGCTGAGAGAGAGAGGAGTTTAGGGTCAAGGTCATCTAGGGAAGATTCTTTTGAGCGGTTGATGGCAAGGAGGGGATTTAGAGTATCAGTGGGGGAGACTGAAGAAAGTGAGAAGGAGGGGTATGGGGAAATAGGAAGCGGAGTGTTTTTGGAGGGAGGAGGCTAGAGGGGCAGCCATGACATTTGAGGTGGGGGGGGAGTGGTAATTAGGGAGGGACTTCAGCAGTTCAGTTGCACAGGAGATATAATGGGAGTTAAATTCCACAGCTACGGCATGGGAGTTGGCTACAAGATTTAAGATACAAGAAGTTGGCCATTTACCTTTAGCACTGGGGAAGGGGGTGGGGGCAGGACTGAGGGGTAAAAGAGGGCATGAACCATCTTCCTGAACATGGAAGACTTCTTGGAAGTCTTTGAAGACTTGCCATTACCCAGGGTGTCCTTCTCCCCTGTCTTGAATATGGCCAGATTATTTATTCCCACACCTTCAAAATAGCCCTAAATAAGTAGGAGGTGATCCACAACAACATCTGGCACTTCTCCCTGTCCTTCCTATGCCTCACTCATCACTGTGTCCTGTATGCCTCCTAGGGGCGGCTCTCCCCTTCTGCAGCCCAATCCTACCCTCTAGAGTGCTTTATTGATAAGCTACTAAGATCTTCTGCACCTCCAACATTCCTCTGCCCTGTGCCTCGAAAAACCTACCTGCTCAGATCTGCTGATGCAGCCCTCCTGCATGTTCCTAAATGCTCATCAAAAGTGGAGGACTAGGCTTTCACAGTCTTTGCACTGAAATACTGGAACTCCCTTCTACTAGAGATTCACAACCTTCCCTAGCACATGCTCTTCAAAGGTGCTCTCTTTAGGCATCTGATGGATTCATCCTCATGTGCCTGTGTTGAATAGCGCTTAGTGTCCTTCATGAACTCTGATAATTATTTTACTCACTCTCATGTCCTGGGACTAGTTACCCAGCTGCCATGTGCTACTGTAAGATACCCTAAGCCAGTCTAATATATTACTGATTGAATACTTATATTTGTAAACCTATGAATCTAAATTTCTGTAACCGTACATGCTTTTTTCTCTCCTGTTGGTATGTTGTCTGCCTGACACCTGGCTACAGTCTGTACTATGTATTTTCATGTTATGGTTCACACCAATGTACTCTTCTTGACAGATTGATTGACCTAACTAGGCTAATATTGAGTCTGCTTACTTAAATCAATTTAAGTATTGCAAAGGCATATTCTTCATGGAAGGCACGTGCAAGTTGGTAAAACAATTAATTGAAATGAATAGTTACCAGAAGGGTGTAAAAGTAATACTCTGTATGCCATGCTTGAGACCTCCTGACAAAGAAGCAGAGCATCTCAAAGCTCTGGGGTTATTTTTTGCTCTTCTATGGCCAAAACAAACATTTAAATGCACTTTAATAAAGCAATTTAGTACTGCATTTTTCAAGTGTGCACTGTAAGAAAAAATTACTCACCTTAGTAATGCTGTTTCTTCTAATGGAGTCTTGCTATATTATGACATATGCAGTGAGTCCCAACCTTCGAACTGCTCCGGAGGTGAAAGAGTTAACTTTCCATGCCAGGCATGGAACGCTGAGTTTGAGCTCGGTTGAAACTCTGTCTGTTGTTCTTCAAACTCAAACCGTCAGATCTTTACGAGCTAAACTCACTGAGGTCCTGTGTGGAAGCTGTAAACCTACACTAGCCAACAGGCAACCAAACATAAGAACACATTTTTGGTCCCAAACAAAGACTCAAGTCAGGAGACCCAAAATGAAAAACACAACACCAAGCACCCCAAGAAAGGAGGTGAAAACAACAAGGTAGGCACTACTGAGTGCCAACACTACACTGCCACCCACATCCCAAAACAGAGGTTCTGAGAGGGGTAGGCAGGAGGAGTCATAATATAGCAAGACTCCATTAGAAGAAACAACATTACTAAGGTGAGTAATTTTTTCTTCAAACAACATAAAGTCTTGCTATATTCTGACATATGCAGAACTAAAACAGTACCTCCATGGAGGAGGGACAGAACCTACTTAGGAAATAGGCTCTGAAGCACAGCTGTGCCAGGCCGAGCATCACTCCTAGCCTGGATGTCCAGGGAGTAATGCTTGGTAAAAGTGTGAACTGTTTTCAGATAGCTGCTTGACATATCTCTAAAATAGGGATGTCCCTGGCAGCAGCCAGGGAAGCAGCTGTACCTCTGGTAGAGTGAGCCCTCAGGCCTGAGGGAGGAACCTTACCCAGTTTTTCATAGCAAAATTGGATACAAGAGACAATCCACCTGGCAATGGATCTTTTAGTGGCAGGTTTCCCTTTACCAACCTCACCATAAGTGAGGAACAGTTGGAGGGAGTCAAACCTGTGACCCTTGGTATGCTCTATGTAGTAACTAAGGGCTCTCTTCACATCTAAACTGTGCAGCCTCCTCTCGTCAGAGGAGGAATGGTCAGTGAAGTACACTGGAAGGGATATGGATTGATTAAGGTGGAAATCTGAAACCACCTTAGGCAAAAACTTCCTATTAGTCCTGAGGACCACCTTATCTCTCAGAAGGAGATAAAATCAGGCTCCACTGACAAAGCTTGCAATTCACTTATCCGTCTGGCAAAGTGATGGCTACAGAAACACAGTCTTCCAAGTCAAGTACTTAAGCTCTGCTGAAGACAAAGGCTCAAAGGGGGGTTGCATGAGCTGAGCAATGCAAACATTAAGATCCCAGGCAGGGGCAGGGTCCCTGAATGGAGGGTTGGAATGAAGCAATCCCTTAAAAAAACTTGGGAGAATACAGGATGAGCTGAAAGAGAAGAGGGCTTACCTGCTGAAATAAAAGCAGACACAGCTGCCAAATGCACTTTTAGGGCAGTTGGTCTCAGCTCCAAGGTATTTAAGTGGACCATATAATCCAGGACTGTGGGTAAGTCAGCAGATTCTGGGGAAATATGCTTTCCAGAACACTATATGGAAAACCTTTTCCATTTGGAATTATAAGTAGCCCTGGTAGAATGTTTCCTAGAAGCCTTCAGGATATCCATTACACCTCGGGAGAGGTGTAGATCAGCAAACTCTAACTCTTCAAGAGCCAGGCCTTGAGATTTAGAGATTTGAGGTTTGGGTACCAAACCCTCCCCTGAGCACAGGTTAACAGGTTGTGCTTCCTGGGAAGACACAGGGGAAGATGGACTGCTAAGGACAGTAGGAGTGAATACTAGGGGTGTCTGGCCCAATCTGGAGCAATCAGGATCACTTTGCAGGGTTGAGACCTGATTTTGACTAGCACTTTGAATAGGAGAGGGAAGGGAGGAAAAGCATATAGAAACTTCCCTTCCCAATTGAGGACTAAGGCATCCAGAGGGACTGAGCCCAACACTGGGGGCCTGCAGCCAAAAAGGGGAAGTTGGTGATTGTCTGGGGCTGCAAAAAGATCTATCTGCGGGGTGCCCCATCTGGCAAAGATCACCTCCAAAACCAGGGGGTCCAGTGACCATTCGTGATGGCCCTGTGAAATCCTGCTGAGAGCATCTGCCAGGACATTGTCCTTGCCTGGGAGATGAACTGCTGTAAGGGAGGTGTTCAGGGAGTAAGCCAGAGACCACAACTTCATTGCTTTGGTGCACAAGGCCGTAGACCGAGTGCCCCCTTGCTTGTTGATGTACCACATTGTGGTGGTGTTGTCTGTTCTGACTTGTACAACTTTGTTCTGAACAGATTTGGAAAAAACTTGAAGTGCTAGAAAAACTGCTCTGAGTTCCAACAGATTGATGTGTAGCAGAGATTCCTGAGAGGACCACAATCCCTGGGTAGTGAGGTCGCCCATGTGAGCTCCCCACCCCAAGAGGGATGCATCTGTAGTAAGGATTAAGGAATGAGACTGAGTGACAAAAGGAACCCCTTGCCTCAGATTGCTCTGATCCTGCCACCACTGTAGGGCCTGGATCAGGGTTCGAGTAACTGGGATCAATTTGGTTAGAGGGTCTTTCCTTTGAGACCAAAAGGCTCTCAAATGGAACTGGATGTCCCTCATCTGAAATCTTGCTCCCTGTACTACTGCTGTAGAGGCAGCCATGTGCCCTAGGAGCTGTAGAAAATGCCTTGCTGGTCGAGAGACCTGCAGGGTGAATGAGGAGGCCCATAGAGACCAGAGTCCTTGCCCTGTCCAGAGGAAGGAAGGCTCTGGCTTTCTTTGTGTTCAGCTCTGCGCCTATGAAGGTGAGGAGCTGTACAGGCTCTAGAACTGACTTTGAAAGATTCAGAAGGAAACCTAGAGAGGTGAGCAGTTGCTGAGTTATCTGCAGATGTAACCTGACCTGGTCTGGGGACTGGCCTACTATGAGTCAATCGTCCAGGTAAGGGAAGATGGCAATTCTTTGCCTTCTTAGAGAAGCAACTGCTACTGCCAGGCATTTTGTGAATACCCTTGGAGCAGAGGTGAGGCCAAAGGGCATTGCTCTGAACTGGTAATGGCCTGAGGGCAGCTCAAACCTGAGGTACTTTCGATGGGAGCTTCTGATGAGAATATGGAAGTAGGCATCCTTGAGGTCCAGGGACGCTAGCCAGTCCCCTGGCCTTAGAGAGTATGAAATAATTCCCAGAGTCACCATTTTGAATTTTGGTTTTAAAAGGTGCTTGTTTAGGTATCTGAGATCCAGGATGGGCCGCCATTCTCCTGTCTTTTTTGGGGGTAAGGAAGTACCTGGAGTACAATCCTTTACCTTGGTGTAGGGGTGGAACCCTTTCCACAGCTCTGAGAGCCAGGAGGGAAGAGACCTCTGCCTCTAGGGCAAGTGCCTCTGAAGTATTTGCAGGTGGAAAGGATCTGGTTCTCATCTTTGGAAACTTTTTGAAGCTGAGAACCAGTCCCTGGCTTACTACTTCCAGGACCCACTTGTCTGATGTCAGAGACTGCCAGTCCTGGACAAAGTAAGCCAGCCTGCCCTCTACAGGTAGGTGAGAATTGGCCCTGGCAGCCCCATCAGGGTGCCTGCTTGGCAGGGGCTTTGGGCTGAGGGGTGGAAGCAGGCCTGCTTGTACCCCATCTGCCTCTCCCTCTAAAGAACCCCCCTCTGGGCATAGGCAGAAGAGGAGGCCTGGGCTTGGTAAAAAGGCCTATGAAAAGGCCTGCCCCTGCCCCTGGAAAGCTGCCTTTGGGGAGTGACCTGCCTTTCCTTGGCCTGTGCACTAGTCCTATACTCATCCATTTTCTTCATGTAATTCTGTCTGCTCCCCAAACAGAGAATTATCCACAACAGGAAAATCCATGGCTTTAGACTGGGTATCCTGTGACAGGCTAGTACATCTGAGCCAAGCCATTCTGCAAAGTGCCACAGATGTAGCCATGACTCTTGATGACACATCATTAGAGTCCACTGCAGCATGGAATTGCACCGTGGATGCCTCAATACCATCAGCAGCCACCTGCTCCAGCTCCTTGGCAAGCTGGCCAGGGACCTGTTTTGCTAGAGCCATAACTGTGTCCCATCTGGATTTCTGATATCTAGCAGCATAAGCCATATAATTTGCCTGTCTGAGTCCCAAGGATGCTGCCATGTACTGTTTCTTTGCCATGGCATCAATCCTCCTGGAGTCCTTGTCCGGAGGGTGTGAAGCCAAGGGAATGTTTGCCTTGTCACAGGCTGCAGCCTGCACTACCCCAACATGGCTGCATTGTTGTGAAAGGAACTCCATATCAGAGACTGACAATGTGTACCTCTTGTCCATTCTCTTATCCACAGGAGGTATAGTGTGAGGAGTTTTTAGGATTTTAAATGTCTGTTTCCCAAAAGATTTATGCAAGGGAATAGACAGTCTCCTAGACTCTGGGATATCCATCATTTCCACATAGTCAGGCTCCTCTTGATCATCCACAACTTCCTCCACAGGGAGCTGGAGGGTTTCAGCCACTTTTTTATAGAAATAAAAATGAGAAGGGGACTCAGAAAGCCTAGGAGGGGACACTCCTAAAGGTCTGTCTGGGGAGATGTCTGGGTCGATGGGCACATCCAGACTTTCAAATCCACATTCACTCTCCTCATACTCCTCTTCCCCCTCCTCCGGTTCATAATAATCCTCTAAATCGTAGTCTTGAACCGGTGGAACCGGCCGAACTGGGCGCTTGCCTAATGGCACCGGTTCGGTCGGAACTGGAGAAAGCGACTGGACAATCTGAATCGCTTTGGCTATCTCTTCAGCGGTTGGAGAGGAAATTTTTGGCTCCACACCAGCTGATTTTCTAGTCCTTTTTGCTGGAACCGACCCCTCAGAGCCGGGTCTCCTTTTGCCCGAGGAAGTATCGCCCTGGTCAGAGGGCACTTCCTCTGGTTCAAGTTGGAACCGAACCGGCTGGCCATCCGGTCAGCAGACTTCTTGGCCTCCCTTTCCCTGAGCTTACCAACTCTCTTTTCCAGGGTAGCTGCAGGAAAATTTTTACAAATCTGGCAGTCTGCATTGAGGTGGTCAAACCCCAGACAATAAACACAGGTGGTGTGGGGGTCAGCCTTGGCAAAGGCTTCCCCACACACACTGCAGTGTTGAAACCCAGTGCGCCTGATTTTTCTTTTGGGTTTCTCAGACATAGTGTCAGTCCTAACCAAACTTACCCGTTTATGGCAATCCGCCAAGCAAGACCCTCTTATCGGTTCACAACTGTGTCACGGGTCGTGGAAAAAAACGTAAGAAATTCCGTTTTTTTTAGAACCGATAAGAACCAGTAACCACACTCTAAATGATAGAATAAAATATTTTTAAATAACCTGATCGGTTCAAACCGAACTGATAAGCCGTTTACAAGTTCCACACAGAAGAAATAATGTAAAACCTATCTAGTACTCACAATAACACAGACAGAGCTTGAACCGACAGGTTGCGGTTTAAATTCGGTCAAAAACTGAGAAAAACAATACTTTAACCGAGAAAATGAACCGAGCAGAAGGAGAAATCTCCGGAGCGACTGTTCAGTGAGGCGGAGTAAAGAATCTGACGTTTTGAGTTTGAAGAACAACAGACAGAGTTTCAACCGAACTCGAGCTCAGCGTTCCATGCCTGGCATGGAAAGTTAACTCTTTCACCTCCGGGGCAGTTCGAAGGTTGGGACTCACTGCATATGTCATAATATAGCAAGACTTCATGTTGTTTGAAGAGAAAATTACTTACCACCGTAATTATGTTTCTTCCAAGGGATCACTCAGTCTGCTTAACTAATGCAGTCAGCCTTCAGTGTTGATTTGCCCTGGAGAGAATGGAATGTATGTAAATGTGGAACTCTCATTGGCTCATGCCAATTGCAAACTGCTGTTCCTAGTAACTGCTGCACTCTGAGGTGCTCAGATTCATTATGAAGCTTAACAAAGTGAAAGCACCCTAACTAACTACTTAACAACCTCTCCCACATGGGGGCCCCTAAAGAATGGTCCCTGTAAGAAGGGACAACAATAGAACACAACTGGTAGTGACCAGTAGGGATGCAAGATAAGAGATCCCTTTTTCCTAGTTCTGGTAGGGGGAGGCAGGATGGGAGCTTAAGCAGACTGAGTTATCCCTTGGAAGAAACATAATTATTATGCTGAGTAATTTTTTCTTCAAACCTCAGGAATCGCTCAGTCTGCTTAACTAATGCAGACTACCAAGCAATACCTTTGGAGGTAGGGCAGAGAACATATTTGGAAAAAAAAGGCTCTGCAGAACTGCTATGTCAGACCTGGCATCAATTATGAACTGTATATCTAAGCAGTTGTGCATGGTAAATGTGTCAACAGTTTTCCATGTAGCTGCTTTGCAAATTTCCAGTAGGGGTATATCCCTTGCTGCAGCTACAGATGCAGCTGTTTCCCTGGTAGAATGTGTCTGAGGCCCAGGGGTGGCTGCTTACCCACTTTACTGCAACAAAACTGTATGCAGGTTACTATCCAGAGTGCAATGGTCCTTCTAGATGCTGGTTTACCTTTACCCCTTCTCCATAGGTGAGAAATAACTGGGTGACCTCTGGTCTGTAGGACTTGGTCCTATCCAGATAGTGACTGCCCCTTTGACATCCCGGCTATGCAATCTCTGCTCCCCTGAGCTGGAGTTGGTAGTGAAAATGACTGGCAATGGGATAGGCTGGTTCAGAGGAAATTTGATAACACTTTAGGAAGGAATTTCCTGTTAGTCCTGAGTACCATCTTATTCCTGTGGAAAGACATATAGTTCAAATCTGTGCACAGAGCCTGAAGCTCACTTACTTGCCTGGCCAAAGTAATGGCTACTAAGAAAACAGCTTTCCAAGTAACATACTTTAAATTTGCAGTTGTCATTGGCATGAAGGGGGGTTCCAACAACCTGGCAATGCAGATGTTGAGATCCCAGGATGGCACCAGTTCCCTTAAGGGAGGGTGAAGGTGCAGCAGGCCTTTAAAGAACTTTCAAAAGACAGGATGAGATGCCAGGGATCTGTCTTTACCAACTCAGATGTAGGCAGAGACTGTAGCCAGGTGCACCTTCAAAGTAGAAGGCTGAAGGCCTAGTGAATCTAAATGGGTCAGGTAATCCAAAAGGATAGGCACTCCAGCAGTGGCAGGGTGGATATCTTTGTGGCCACACCATATAGAGAACCTCTTCCATTTGGACGCATAAGTTTTCCTGGTTGAGGGTTTCCAACAACCCCTAAGGACAGTGACAACCTCTTTAGAGAGGTGTAAGCTGGCAAACTCTAAGTCTTCAAGAACCAAGCCCTAAGGCAAAGGGATTGGAAACTGGAGTACAGTATCCTGCCCTGAGAGGCAGTCAGCAGATTGTGCCTCTGAGGGAGGTGGATTGGCTGTGCCACTGACACGGTTAACAGGAGAGAGTACCAGAGCTGTCTTGCCCAAACTCAAGCCTGGTTTGAATACGGGGACATATTTTATTCCTGTGGGCGAAAGCAGGAGCACAAAAAGTGAGAAGTTTGTTATAATAATCTTGCTAGGTTCATTTTGGGGGCTCCTAGACTAACCCATAAATGCCAGTTATATGATCAATTGGGCTGGCCCAGCTTATCTGAGCGCAATCGTGAGCATCTATTGGCCTTTATTTATAAAGGGCTGATGGGTCGATACTCGGGGTATATTGTAGATAGGTTGATACATAGAAACAAACTGAGCTCATTGAGAAATTGCCAGGTGCCAAATTTGGAGCCGCCTAGATGTGACTTAGAAATTGAACGGCAATCCATCTATTACAGAGGGGCACTGGGGTGGAACGCAATACCTGCGACCCTACTGATGGGAATTGTAAAGAACCTATAGCCTCATATTAAATGTTGGCATATGAATGATGCACACCAGAAAAGAGACTGCTGTGCAGCTAAATAATAGGAATTCCAAGGTAGGTTATGTAGGGAATATAGGTAGGTTAACCTACTTTTAAGGAACACAAAGGAATTAAGTTAGTTTGGGGTATTTTAAGAATTTATGTATTAATGCATTTTTGATCCCTGTTATGTGTATGTATTGCACTGGGTGTTTACATTTCTTATGTTTCTGATGCCATTTATTGTATGTGTAATAGAACTACCTTGTATGTGATTGTTACATTTTACGTTGATTTGCATGTTGTATGGGATCTCGTTGAAAATGAGTTGTACTCAATTGAGCTTATCTCTTATTCATACAAATTTCGATGAATAAAAACATTTTACTACTACTACTACCAGGATCATAGTTGTTGGCAGGGACCTGAGTTTTATCAGGACCCTGAGCAAGAGGGGAAAAGGAGGAAAGGCATAAAGAAATCTGCCTCACTAATCCAATGTCAGGGCATACACTGGCACAGTCCTCTTGGCTGGGGGCCTGCAGCAGAACTGTGGCAGCTGGTGGTTGTCTGGGGAGGCAAAGATATCTATATTTGGGGTGCCCCACCTTCTGAACACTGATTGCAGCATTTGTGTGTTTATGGACCACTCGTGATGGTTCTGGCTTATCCTGCTTAGGGTGTCTGCCAGAACATTGTCCTTGCCTGGTGGGAGGATGGTGGACAGGGACACCTGCAGGGAGTAGGCGAGGCTCCAGACCTTCATGGCTTCTGTACATAGTAAGATTAATCTGGTGCTTCCCTGATTGTTGATGTAATACATGGAGGTGGTGTTGTCTGTTCTGACCTACCCCACCTAGCAAATGTTGACGTCACCAGGGAATGCCTACTTAACACTCGGCTCCAGTGAGCAGAGTCAAGCATAGAGCAGCGGCGACGCCGGCAGAGGCCAGCGGCATCTGTAGGTGTCCGTAGCAGAAGTAGGGAAGTGGGGCCACAACCCTAATTGAGAGGTACCATGCTGTATATTACATTTACAAAGGATGAAGCAGAATCATAGAATCAGAAAAGGTCAGCAAAAAGGACAACGTTAGTGTGAAGAAGAATAAGAGAGATATATTGGCATTGTTGTATGAAGAGGGCTTGATAATTAAATGTAAAACCTGTACTATGTATAGCCCAAGCAAAGGAACTGGTCAGGGTAGTGTCTACGAGTGCCACAAATGTCAGACACTAAAGAACTTACAGAAGTCTAGGGAAATGTTACTTAGAGAAATTGAAGAATTGCAAACAAATCCAGGCATACGGGTTAAGGCACCTGAGTACAATACCCCCCTCAATTTAAAGGCCACAGGGAAAAGAAGTAGAGAGAGTACTATGAGACCAACGAACCCTAGCGAAGAAAGTCATGTTACAAAAAAATGCAGGGAATCTTCCTCCGAACAAACATCTAATAGGAAACATGTGACTGTAAGGAGAAAAGTAAAAGCATCAATTCAAACTGCAGAGGACTCTGAGCCACTTCAACTAACAAATAGATGTGCCCTCTTCCATGATGATATGCAAACTGAAAACAGTAATGAAATGATCCTAAAGGAAAATATTGAAAAGTTTGTTATAGGAGACTCGATAATAAAATACTGTGACTCACATGTCTGTAGAGTGGACAATGAAAACACCACTTTATTATGTTACCCGGGAGCAAGGATAAACGATATTAAGGACAACATTAATAAAATCAACATTCCTAAACAATCCTCTGCTATATTACACGTAGGAACAAATGACGTAGGGCACGAACACGAAAAAGATATCTGTCACAACCTAACTGCATTGGGAGAACAACTGATAAAAGATGAAAACCAGGTGGCAATATCAGGACTACTACCGATCCCTAGGGCCCATAAAGAAAAAAATAACACGATCTACAGAATGTTCAACTACGAAATTGGTGAGTAGATAGAAATAAAGCATTTATAGATAACTGGAACATCTTCAATAATAAATTTGAATTATATTGTCATGACGGACTTCACCTTAATAATAAAGGGACTGAGGCATTGGCAGACAATTTTCAAAAACATTGGGAATGTAAGAATTTAAACTAGATAAGAAGGGGGTAAGCTGTTTATTACACGTTAAGAGAATCAAAAGTGTTAAACCAAAACTTTTTTCAATGTAATAGTCATAAAATAAATACAATAAGTGTACTTCAATTTAATGCCAGAAGCATGAACAACCAAGTAAGCGAGCTAAACGTGGTTATTGACACCCTTCACCAACAAATAATAGGACTAACTGAGACTTGATGGAATGCTGACAAGGATATTTTGGGAGTTAACATCGAGGGATTCCAATTATATAGGAATGATAGATCCAATAAAAAAGGGGGAGGTGTTGCCCTTTATGTTACTAGCCAACTGAAAACTAGAGACATAACAGAAAAGATTAAGGTGGAGCAAAACATTGAATCCATTTGGTTAAAAATTGATGGAGGATGCAGTGAATCTATTATTCTTGGTATCATATATTGCCCTCCGAACAGTACGGCAGAGAAAATGGAATCCATAATAATGTAGATAGAAAAAGCTTACGAATTAGGTAAAGTTGTAATAATGGGGGACATAAATACGTGGGAAATTGATTGGGTTAAGAGAATTGCATTAAACAGAATGGCAAATCAGTTTTTAGATAATTGCATCAAAAATAACTTAATACAGCATGTGCAAGAACTAATAAGAAATAATCATATTTTGGCTCTAGTAATATGTTCCAATATACTTCAGATAGAATCTTGTACTATGCCCCCCCCCCCACCCCTTGGAATAGTGACAATTCAGTAGGTTTTACTGTGATATTTGAATACATTCCACAAAACTGTACAACAGACATTTATTTATATGAGAAAGCAGATCAGGGAAATATTAGGGCTAAATTACAGAAAATAGATTAGGATCACCTGTTAAAAAATAAAAACACAGAGGAAACGTGGTATATTATCAAATCACGTATTCTAACTACTGCAGATGAATATATCCCTAAAATCAGAAAAACAAAAAATAACAGCAAAAGACCAAAATGGCTAAACAGAAAGATGAGAAAACATATTAAAAAGAAACAGAAATTATATAAAATACATAAAATATTACCTTCAGAAACTTCTCTAAAAGATTATGAGTCATCAAAAAAGGTGTAAAACTGAAATTAAGAAAGCAAAGATAAATATGGAAGTCTCATTAGCCCATAATGCAAGTAAAGATAACTTAAAATAGGTTTTTGCTTATATCTCCTCGCTCAAGAAACCACAATCCCAGGTTGGTCCTATTATATGTGAAAATAAAACAGTGACAGACAACGTAGAATTCGTAGAACTTTTTAATAATTACTTTTGTGAAATTTGTAATAAGGACTCAATGCCAAGAGAAACAAAGAAAATAATAAAACATAATATTGAAATAGATGAAGCGGATATCAGAAGCAAAATTCGACGCTTGAAAAATAACTCTTCTCCTGGGCCAGATAAAATATCTGCAAGATTACTACAAATTATGAATAACCATATAACAAAACCACTAAAAATGCTGTTCAAACTTTCTTTGAGTACAGGTACTACCCCACTGGACTGGAAAATGGCATATGTGGTGCCAATTTATAAAAAGGGTGACCCTGCAAGTGAAGTAAATTATAGACCTATTAGTTTCACTAGTGTTTGCTGTAAAATCCTGGAATCTATCATTAAAGGTAGATTATCCACTATACCGTTCAGCATGGTTTTAAACAGGGGAGGAGCTGCACAACAAATTTGTTGTGCTTCTGTGAGATGGTTAGCTCCACTGGCCCTGCTAACAGCAACTATTCTCAGCACAAGACAGAAGCCACCCTCCCACATGTTCCTTGACAATGCTGCCTCTGAATCATTCTAAGGGGCTGCTCCTGTACACCCCTCACCCCCTCTCCCCCTTCCCCCTGTCTCCACGCTAGGATGGGTCTCTGTCTCCCAGGCCTCAGCCCTGCCTCCTTGACCACTTTAACTAGAGGCCCCCCATCTTCCCTACAAAAAATCCTGTCCTTACTGACCCTCTGCCCAAACCTAACCTAACCTCTCGTGCCTCTGCACCTTAACTGCACTTATAATCAACTAAAGTTGATGTCCACATGCTGTATAGTGTTTTAAATGTCTAAGAAACTTTGTAACCTTTTCTTGATTGTTGTGCTGTTAGTGTCTCAAACGTCCTAAAACTCTATAACCTTCTTGATTGAATGTCTATACTCTGTTCACATAATGTGGAATCTTTGTAAAAGAGCCTTGGCTCAAAGGTTATTTTCCGAATACCAAATAAATAAATAAACCCTAGATCTCAATATTCCATGTGATACAATATTTCTCGACTTCTCCAAAGTCTTTGATCTAAACTCTCATTGGGCTATTATAACAAAACTTATCAATCTCGGTATTGAAGTAACCTTTATTGATTGGATAACAGAACGGCTTCATAATCGTACCCAGAGGGTAGTGGTAAATGGGTATTTGTTGGGATTTGGAGCTGTCACTGGTGGGGTGCCTCAGCGGTCCGTGCTGGGCCCAGCACTATTTAAAATCTTTATTGCTGATTTGTCACTTGATGTAGATAGCTGGGTGTCAAAATATTTATTTATTTTATTTATGTTTTTGGTAACCAGGTAAGTGCACTGATACAGTGGACCATTTTCAGTCATGACATGGACCACAAGGTGGCAATACAGGGAAATCAGCAGTGGACACAATTTACATTATAGTATACAGTCAAACAACATTTTAGGACAGTGAGAACAGTCATTTTACATAATGTATGCAGGCATGGAGGCAGTATCAGGCAGAGAATACAGGCAGAGATTAGAGGGGAAATAGTTAAGCATATGCACAGACTAGTTAAACATTTGCACAAACTAGACAAAGGAGCAGTTTGAAGCCGGCAGACTGCTTTTAATCTAGTCTAGGTAGACACCCTTGTCCTATCAGATTGCTGGAGCAGGCTGAGTGGAGGGAGCATGTCAGGTAGGCTGTGCGAGCCATCAAGACAGTCATGCGTGTTGGTGATGCTCAGGGGAGTAGGGGGTGGTGGCTACAGTTGTAAGGCAAAGGCAAATTTATTTAAAAGACGCCCAATCCTGGAGGCTCTGGGCGCCGCACAAATTTTACAACATTTCATACCACATGAATATTTAAAATAAGATAGTACATATAAAGTAATCAACATTAAACTCCAAACGCTTGCAGAAATAGGAAAGTCTTCAGGTGGGCTTTAAAGGTAGTTATAGTGGGGGCCTCCCTAACTACAGTTGGAAAAGAGTTGCAAAGAGTGGGAGCGGCAACGCTAAAAGCTCGGTCGTCTGCAGATTTTAGCCTCGCTCTTGGAACAGTCAGGAAGCCACCACTAGAAGAGTGGAGATGGCGGGTAGAGGAAGAATGTACCAGGAGTACTGACAGGTAACCAGGACCCCTGCCCGTGTAGGACGCCCATAGGTGAAGCCCACCTTGAAAAGTATTCTCCACCTGACAGGCAGCCAGTGCAATTCGCAATACAGGTGTAATATGACAAAATTTGTTTTGCCTGGTCAAAAGCCAGGCAGCAGCGTTTTACACCAGCTGCAGTCTATGAAGAGAACCCCCAGAGACCCCGAGATAGAGGGCATTACAGTAGTCAAGCCTAGATGTGACTAAGGCATGTATCAAGGTAGGGAGGTCCAGAGACGGAACAAGGGGCTTAATCCTGGCAATGTTTCTAAGATGGAAAAAACAGGAACGAACCACGGAAGATATTTGAACATCCACGGACAGGTTCCTGTCAAGAATCACACCAAGATTTTGCACCCAAGAGGAGGCCATCAATGACACAGCTCCTAGCACAAGTCCAGTTGCGGAGTCAGAGGCAATCCCATCACGAACTCTGTTCGACTCCACTACCAACACCTCAGTCTTGTCAGGGTTCAGTCGTAGCCAGCTGGAGGCCATCCAGTCATTAATCTCAGCCAGACAGATATGTAACACATCCACAGCGTTGGATGTTCCTGGGACAAAGGACAAGTATAGCTGAGTATCATCAGCAAAGCAATGAAAACTCTGACCATACTTCCTAATGATCCCCCCCCCCCAGGTGCAGCATATATACTGCGAACAACATTGGGGCCAATACCGAACCCTGAGGGACTCCACACAAAAGGAGGCAGGGTGTGGATGAGAAATTTCCCATCACAACCTGTTGCCTCCTATTGGTAAGAAAGGACTCAAACCAGTTGATGACAGTACCGGTGAGTCCACACAGCTCCTCAGGGAGAAAGCAACACACAATGGTCCACAGTATCAAATGCTGAAGAGAGATCGAGGAGAACAAGAATTGTCCTGTCCCCTCGGTCTCTAGCCCTGAGGAGGTCATTCTGCACCCGAACTAACACAGTTTCAGTGCTATGTCTGGCCTGAAAAGCCGACTGGAAGGGATCGTACAACTCGTGAGTCATGAGGTGTTCCTCCAACTGAAGCAATACCACCTTCTCAACAATCTTCCCCAAAAATGGGAGATTGGAGATGGGACGGTAATTTGCCTTGATCTCTGGGTCCAAAGATGATTTCTTTAAAAGGGGTCTCACCAGAGCCTCCTTCAAGGCATCTGGAAAGACGCCCTGATACAAGGAACACCGAACAATCGAGGCAAACACCGGGCCAACAGAGTCAATGCATCTAATTAAGAAACGCGTTGGCACTGGGTCCAGCTCACAAAAGGTATGCTTCAAACTGGCTGCCACCTCAATAACCTCACGAACCTCCACTGGCCTAAACTCTCCCCAACTAGGCGGAGTGCACTCAGAGCACATCTGGCGACCACTGTCAGCAATGGTATTGCTGGCTGAAGAAACCTCCCGCCGGATCAAAGACACCCTGTCCGAGAAAAACCGAGCAAAATCCTCACAATCCTCATTTGAGGAAGCCATCCCGGGCTGCAGACAGACAGAATGAAGAAGTCTAGCGACAGTCCAGAAGAGTGAGGCTGGTCGGTTTCTCCTGGCAGCAATCTCCCTAGACAGAAACACTGCCTTCTTATGGTTGATTGCCTCCTGATATGCGCAATAATGCGCACGCAGGACCAGTTTGTCTGTCTCCAGATGGGACTTCCTCCAGCAGTGCTCTAATCTCCGACCCATCTTCTTCATTTCTCTAAGATCTCCATCATACCATGGAGACCTCAGGTACAAAGTTCTGGGTCGTACACGGATAGGTGCGAGGGAGTTGATGGTGTCAGATAACACCTTGTTATAGGTGTCCACCCCGACATCAACACCTCCGACGTATGCACCACCCACACTAGATAAATCAACTGCCGCCAGAAAACCCTCAGGGGTAAGATCACGTAGAGGGCGGCAGTGAATCATCTCAGCAGGGGAAGAATTTAAGGTGGGAGCCCCAAGCGTGTACCTCACCGTGCAATGATCAGACCAAAATACCTGATCAATCCCAAGATCTGCAATCTCAAGCCCCAGTGAGAACACCAAGTCCAGTGTGTGGCCATCCCGATGAGTTGGTGCATCAACGACCTGCGTCAGCCCCAACAAGGACATACTCTGCAGAAATTCGCCGGTGCACCTTTGGACTTTATCGTCGGCCCAAACATTGAAGTCTCCCAGAAAAACACATCTGGGGGAACCCAATGTTTCACCGGCAACAAACTCAGCAAATTCCTGCAGGAAACCCCCCATCGGGCCAGGAGGGCGATAGATGAGGAGGATCCTGCAGCCCACGCCAAGTCCTCCATGAATGGCCACACACTCAAATGAACTTAGGGTTCCCACTGGGTGCACGGTGAAGGTCAGGCTAGATCTAAAACAAATGGCTACACCGCCACCCCTGCGATTTTCTCTGGGGCAGTGCACCACGGTATACCCTGGGGGGACTGCAGCCTCAAAAATAGGGCCAGCATCATCTCCCACCCAGGTCTCCGTGATGCAAGCCAGGTCGACCGATGAAATCAAGGCAGCAACAATGCCGCCTCGTTTCTGATCGACCTGGCATTGCACAGCACTGCCGTCAGAGACATAGAGGGTGGTGCAGCCCCTCAGGTTACCTGACCACTCGGTCTGGTGGTCTCCCTGGAAATGGGCACCAACCACGTCTGGCCTCTCCTAGATGCCCTAAATAATCCAGGGTGTCTCCTGGACCTAACCACCTCTTTCCTTCCATCAACCAGCTCCTGGGTATCCCACTGCCAACAAGCAGCACGACCCCTTGCAATCCCCACTTCCCCACAGTGTCTAATAATAGTATCAGACACTGGGAGAGGGACAAAGGGACGTAAAGCGTGTAGCTGTGAGCTCCCATAGATGATCCTAACCCCCACAAGTCCTCCTGCAAACCCCCTACACATTTCCAGTAAATAAACTAACAACAACTAAATCATTAATACAAAACCCAAAACAATTAAAACATTCCTATCATAGACTGTCTTAATTTAACACAATTAAAACCTTCAGTAGACTAACCCACTTCCCTCCTTACATCCCAACACAAAAGAATTCCAGCACCGAGTGGCGCTCGCGCAACTCGCGCTTCCGGCAGCTTGCGAGCAGCGGCATAGATTTATCGCGGAAATTCTCGCCCCCTCAGCAACAAGCCACGCTCCCCTTACTCACTCCTCCAGCTGGTAAAACTCCAAGTTCAACACGGCCTCTCACGCTGTGTAACTCAGTGATTTCGGAGGGCAAGCAGACAGGTAGCCCACGAGCAGTACAGCAGATGCCAAACAAAGAGGAGATCAGGTATGGGACGCAAAGTTCAGACACAGTCCAAGCCGCTAACGAGCGGCATCCCAAAATCACAAGTAGCAGTTCAGAACATGCAAAGCTACCGCTTGCGAGCGGCACTTAGATTTATGTGGAAAATCTCCCTGCCCCCTCAGCATCAAGCCACGCTCCCCTTACTCACTCCTCCAGCTGGTAAAACTCCAAGTTCAACACGGCCTCTCACGCCGTGTAACTCAGCGATTTCGGAGGGCAAGCAGACAGGTAGCCTACGAGCAGGACAGCAGATGCCAAACGAAGAGGAGAGCAGGTATGGGATGCAAAGTTCAGACACAGTCCAAGCCGCTAACGAGTGGCATCCCAAAATCACAAGTAGCAGTTCAGAACATGCAAAGCTACAGCTTGCGAGCGGCGCTTAGATTTATGTGGAAATTCTCCCCACCCCCTCAGCATCAAGCCACGCTCCCCTTACTCACTCCTCCAGCTGGTAAAACTCCAAGTTCAACACGGCCTCTCATGCCGTGTAACTCAGCAATTTCGGAGGGCAAGCAGACAGGTAGCCCGCAAGCAGGACAGCAGATGCCAAACGAAGAGGAGAGCAGGTATGGGATGCAAAGTTCAGACACAGTCCAAGCCGCTAACGAGCGGCATCTCAAAATCACAAGTAGCAGTTCAGAACATGGTTATAGAAACATAGAAGTTGACGGCAGATAAGGACCGCAAGGCCCATCCAGTCTGCCCATTTCTTTTTCTACCTTATAAATGTGCCATCGGCCTTTGCTCTGTCAGTGGCCTATCTATTCATAGTCATTTGTATTGCTCCCTTATGCCTATCCCATGGCTGTTTGAAGCCCTGCACTGTATTCATAGCCACCACTTCTTGTGGTAAGCCATTCCATGCATCCACCACCCTTTCTGTGAAAAAGAATTTCCTCACATTCCCCCTTAATCGGCCTCCCTCTAATCTCATGCTGTGTCCTCTTGTCCTGCTATTTTTCTTATATTTAAACATGTTAGACTCTTTCACCTTGTTTATGCCCTTAAGGTGTTTGAATGCCTCGATCATATCACCTCTTTCCCTCCTTTGCTCAAGGGTATGCATATTGAGCTCCATTAATCTGTCCTCATATGTCTTCTGATGCAGTCCCTGCACCATTTTGGTTGCCCTTCTGGACTGCCTCAATTTGGTTAATGTCCTTGTGAAGGTGTGGCCTCCAATACTGCACGAGTACTCCAGATGGGGCCTAACCAGTGTCTTGTACAGAGGGATTATTATCTCCTCTTACGACTTGTGATACCCTACTAATACACCCTAACACCCCCCTAGCCTTACCTACTGCTTTAGAGGTCTGCTTGGATGATTTTAGGTCATCAGTGATGATGATGCCCAAGTCTCTTTCTTCCTTTGTGACTGCTAGCAACTCTCCTCCCAGCCTATAGGTGGCTTCAGGGTTTCTCTTCCCTATATGCATGATTTTGCACTTCTTTGCATTAAATCCCAGTTGCCACTCTTCTGACCATTCTGCTAGTTTATCCAGATCTCTTCTCATTCTGCCCACCCCATCTGGATCATCTACTCTGTTGCAGATCTTGGTGTCATCTGCAAACAGACAAGCCTACCCTCTAGTCCATCTGCAAGGTCACTAATGAAGATGTTGAAGAGGACTGGCCCCAGGACTGATCCCTGAGGTACCCCACTTGTGACTTGCACTCTTCTGACTGTATACCATTTACCACCACTCTCTGTTTTCTGCCCGTCAACCAGTTTGCCACCCAGTTGACCAACTTCTGACCCACCCCGAGCCTACCCAGCTTATGTATCAATCTTCTATGTGGAACAGTGTCAAAAGCTTTGCTGAAGTCAAGGTAGACGACATCAACTGCTCCCCCTTGGTCCACCACTCTGGTTACCCAGTCAAAGAAATCTATGAGATTAGTTTGACAGGACCTTCCTTTTGTAAACCGCAACCTTTTGTTATGGTAGATGTAAGGTGACTTACAGGTTACTGTGCTGCCCAGCAAGCATTTGCAGGTGGATTCTTCCAGTGGTCAGGCCTTAAGGTTAGATTTGAAAGATGCATGGGATGGGGATGTACGAATGGAAGTGGGAAGACTGTTCCAGTGGGAGGGGGCAGTTACAGAGAAAGCCTTGCTGCCCATCGCCATGGAGACATAAGGAACTTCAAGGGTTGGAATGGAGGAAGCCCTAAGGGGTCTAGTGGCTGCTCTAGTTATGACTAGGGGAGCATAGGGGGATATCTGGTTACTTCTGACAGCGCTGTCCACCAGGCAGCCAGCAGCATAGTCAAGGTGTGCTTGGAGAGGGAGCCATCCTAGGGACTGGTAGAGGGCGCAGTGGTGGGTTAATGAGGGGGCTTTGAGAACAAAGCAAAAGATAGCATTGTATGCCATGTTTAGGTGAAAGTGTTGCTTTATGGACATGAGGGAGTAGATGAGGGGGCAGTAGTCCAGGAGAGGGAGAAGGTTGCCTTTCGCAATGGCGAGTTGAGCTTCAGGTGAAAGCAGGTGAATTGCACCGTACGCCACACCTAGTTTCTGATTAACCTTTTTTACGGTTAGGGTTGTGTGATCATTAAATGTGAGGGAGGAGTCGAGGGTAACGCAGTGGTATTTAAAAGAGATTACCTGCTCAAGTGGGGGGCCTGCGGTTGTACATATGGTGAGGGCGGTGTCAGATCTGGTGGCCTTGTTTAAGAAGGGCTTGGATCCAAAGAGCATGGCCTTTGTTTTTTTCCCATTGACTAGGGGTTTTCTGGATGTCAACCAGCTTTCAGCCACCCCGTAGTTGTCAGTGAGGGTGGAGGAGATGGGTTCCACGGACTTATTGCTGTAATACAGGACTAGGTCGTCCATGTAAAGGGGTGCATTGCAGTTTAGACTCTCTGCTGGTAGTGCATTGATAAACATGGAGAAGAGAAGGGGGCCGAGAATTGATCTCTGGGGAACTCTGGTGCTTGTAGGAAGGGAAGCTGAGGCAACTTTGCCTATGAGCATGGATTGGGACCTGTTAGTGAGGTAGCTATGAAACCAGGCTGTGGGTCCAGGGGCACAGCCAAAGTGTTGAAGTGTGGAGAGAAGGAGATGGTGGTCAACAAGTTCGAAATATGCAGATGACACCAAGATAGGTGGACCTTCCAGTACAATAATGGAAGCAGACATTATCTAGAGAGACCTGGATAAGACTGTTAATTGGACACACAAATGGGGCATGAGATTGAATCTAAACAAATGTAAAGTTGTACATATGGGAAAACATATCATTGGATTTAACTATCATATGCAGAACTACCCAGTACCCAAAGCTAATGGGAAAAGGGATCTAGGTATTGAAATCTCTAGCGATTTTAATAGTTTAGCACAAATTACAGAAGTGATAAAAAAGGCCAGAAAAATCATTTGGGCAATAAAGAGGAACATTACCTCAAGAGCAAGCTAGGTGATGATGCCCTTATACAGGGCCTATGTGCACCCACGCTTGGAATTTGCCAGCCAACTATAGAACCCCTTTAGAAAGAATGAAATAAATAAAACAGAGAAAGTCCAAAGAAGATTTACTAAGATCAAAAACTGAATGGAGAAATTAAGTTATGCAGAAAGACTGAGGTTTTTAAATCTAATGTCTCTTACAACTAGATGCATACGGGGGGGTAGATGTTCTACTGAGGTACGATATCATGCAGGATCCAATACTCATTAATGATTTAAATATTATATATAAGGAAGGGTATATGGAAACAAGAGGACACCCTCTGCAAATCAGGGGAGGAAAATTCATACATATTAACCAAATGTATTTCTTCACACTGAGAGTGGTGAACGTATGAAATTGTTTACCACTGGAGGTGGTGTTTAGCAAAGATAAAAATGAATTTAAAAATAATTTGGATGCTTACATACTGGGGGAAGGCTGTCTGAAGTATTATTGATATGGAAAATTGGAGCATACATGGGCATCTGCCTTCTAACTCCTGACAACCCTTAGTATGAACCTTGCCCTTTAGTTGAGGTGCAAATGCCTGAAGAGCCAGGTACATTGCTCTGAACTCTAACAAGATGATGTGCAGGAGTGATTCCTGAGGGGACCATGTACCCTGGTCAAGAGGTTGGGCACATGTTCCCCAGTAGGTATACATCTGTTGTGAGAACCAATGAGGGGGATCTCTTTTTTGAAAGGGGTTCTCTCGCTGAGGTTTTGTCTGTCCATCCACCATTGCAATGCCTGTATGAGAGTTTGTGAGACAGGTACCAGCTTGGCCAGAGGATCCCTCCTTTTGGACCAGTGAGCTCTTAGGTGGAACTGAATGTCCCTCATCTGGAATTTTGATCCTGACACTACGGTTGTGGTTGCTGCCATGTGGCCTAGTAGTTGCAGGAAATGGCTGGCTGGCCTTGGCCTGTTCAATGTAAAGGTTCCTGCCAGCTGCAAAATACTGTTTACCCTGTCTTAAAGGAGGAATGCCCTTCCTTGTAGAGTATCACGCTCTGCCTCTATGAAGTCCAACACCCGAACCTGTGACTTCTAGGCATTCACCAGGAACCCTAGAGTTTCCAGGGTGCTCTGGACTAGAGCCAGAGAACTCTCGTGCGTTGAGGGAACTGTCCTACAACTAGCCAGTCATCTAGATAAGGAAAACCTGTGACCCCTTGCCTTCTCAGGTAGGCCACTACAACAGCTAGGCACTTTGTGAATGCCCTTGGGGCTGAGGTTAGGCCAAAGGGTATGACCGTGAAATGGTAGTGACCTGAGGGAAATCTCAACCTTAGATACTTTCTGTGGCTGGGTCACATTGGGATGTGGAAACAGGAGTCCTTGATGTCCAAGGATGCCAGCCAGTCTCCCTGCTGGAGAGTGGGTATAATCATAGCCACGGTGACTGTTCTGAACTTTAGTTTTGTCACATGCTTGTTCAGGAGTCTGAGATCTAGTATTGGTGGCCAGTGTTAGGCAGTATATGGAGTACAACCCCTTGCCCCTCTGCAACTGAGGGATAGGTTCCACTGCTCTGATTTGCAATAGGTTGGCAACTTCTGTTTCCAGAAGCACCCTCTCTGATGGGGTTACTGGGAGAAAATTTCTGCTTATTAGCCTGGGAAGTGTTTTGAAGCTTAGAGCAAGAACCTGGTTCACTACTTCCAGGACCCACTCGTCTGTGGTGATGGACTGCCAAGCCTGGAGGAAGTGAGCCAGCCTGCCACCTACTGGTAAGAGGGTGGCGACCTGCACAAACACATCAGGGGTTCTGTTTGGGTTGAGCCTTGGCCTGGGGAGCTAGCTCTGTCTGTCTAGCTGCCCTTCTGCCCCTAACTCTGAAGTACCCCCTGGTCTGCTGATAGTCTGGCATTGCTTGGGCTTGGAAGAAAGGCTGGGAGTAGGAGCCCCAACCCCTGCCTCCCCTTGTCTGGGACTTATAGGAAGTGGAGGCCCTATCCTTGGCCATATTACCGCTGTAGGTGACCTTGTATTCCTCCACTTTTTTCATAATGGCCTCTATTTTGTCCCCAAAAAGAGAATTATTCTCGCAGAGGAAATCCATAGCCTTAGCTTGGGTATCCTGAGAGAGGTTTGTGGCTCTAAGCCAGACGAACTTCCTTATCAAGACTGAAAGGGCCATGAGCCTGGCAGAAGTGTCATTGGCATCCACTGACATAAGGAACTGATATTTTGTGGCATCTAGTGCTGACCTGGCAGCCTCAGCCATGTCCACTGCCACCTCCCCTGCCAACGTGCTTGAGACCAAAACTGGAAGATCCACAAATCCACCAAACTTCCTCAAGATCTCTCTATCTAACGCTCACTCAGAAACTCCTGAACTAAGGCCATCTGGCTTGCCAAAGCATAATATTTCAAATCCTCTTTCAACTCAAATATAAATAACCCTCTAAGTTCTGGAAGGTGGTCCATTCTCTCTTCTCCACCCAAAATAAACCACCACCTCCTCTCATCAAAATGAACAACCAGCTCATAGTCGAACACCCTGCTGAAGCGGCAGAATTTAATTCCTATTTTACAACCTGTGCCTCAGCTCTGCTAACCTCCCTATCCTCGCCACATACATCCCTGGCTACACCTACCCAATCCCCCCTACCACAACTGCCAGCCATGAGTTTCTCTTTTTCTCCCATCTCTCCACATGGCACCCTACATGCACTTCTGTCTCTAAACCCTACAAAAGGCAACTCACCTGACAGCCTGGACTCCAAACTACTCTACCTTTCTGCCCTTCTTATCTCCATCCCCCTAACTGATCTACTCAATTTATCTTTCCTTACTGCGACTGTCCCTAATGCCTGGAAGCATGCCATTGTTCTTCCTCTACCTAAAGGTGGTAACTCCTCTGCTCCAGGGAACTATCACCCCATCTCACTTCTACCTACCCTGGCTAAACTTCAGGAACACCTGGTTCTCTCTCAGCTATCCTCTTTCCTAGATGACGTGTCCTTTTTCACTCCATTCCAGTCTGGATTTCAGAAGAACAACTCCACCACCACCTCCCTACTTAGGCTTACTGACTCTATCCTTTCTGCCATTGATAGTGGTCATATCACATCTGCCATCTTTGAAGACCTTGCCAAGGCATTTGACACTGTTTTCCACACCCTCCTTCTTCAGACCCTCTCCTCAGCTGACCTAAAGCAGTGTCAGTGGCTCAGTAGGAAGCACACTCACCTCTGAGGCCGGGAGATCAGAGGGCTGTGGGTTCAGTTACCACATCTGGCACTTGGGTTGATATCCCAGTACTGACACTGTAGTGCAGCATGAGAGGGGTGCTGCACTTCTGAGGTGCCGTCTTTCGGATGAGACGTTAAACCGAGGTCCCATCTGCCTGGATTGGTGGTAGTTCAGGTGGATGTTAAAGATCCCATGGCATATGTCGAGAAAGAGTGAAATTTCCTCAGTGTCCTGGCCAAATTTCCCTCATTCACTAAAAATACCACCAACGGCTTAATCTGGTTCAAGGTCAGTTGGCATTCATTTGTATCCCCTTCCCCCGGGTTGTGCCTGAAAATAGGCAGGATTTGTCTAGTGCACTTACCCGGTCAACAAAAGCTAAATAAATAAATATCCCTGTCTGTAACTGGTAACTGGCTTAAAGCCTACCTAGTAGGAAGAACTCAATCAGTTAAAATAGTTGATTCCATGTCCTCGTCACTGCCCATCTCAACTGGTGTGCCTCAAGGCTCCGTAGTTGGCCCTCTTTTATTCTCTATTTCCTTAATGACCTGCCCATCAGTGTGTTCGTCCTCCACTATTCATATGTATGCAGATGATACGGTCTTGTTCACTTCTGGCCACTCTGCCTCAGATGTATCTGCCAGCCTCCAGCTAGACTTCAATAATGTTCAGGGCTGGTTTAAGTCACATCAGCTTTTCCTGAATGCCAAGAAAACAGTCTCCACGATCTTTGGCACAAGGCAGAGACTCTCTAGGCTTCCTACCCACCTTCCACACCCTGGATGGGACCACACTTGAGGATACCACCTCTTTCAGAAATTTAGGTGTTTGGCTTGGCCGACACCTAAACTTTTTTGACCATGTCAGTGCCATCCTGAAGAAACTGCACCCCAAGCTTGGTATCCTCTATAGGAACCGCAGCTGCTTACCTCTTTCGGCTAGGTGTGACCTTCCTCAGAAAATGATTCTCCCTATTTTTGACTATTACGACATAGTCTATTATGCTGCTCCTAAATTTTCCCTATCCAGATTGGAGTCACTTTTCAATGCTTTTTGTTACTTTACTCTTGACTCCCTTCACCCCATACCCACTACTGCTCTCTCTACTACTCCCATGCCTTCCCCTCCCTGGAGTGCAGACGATTCTTGCACTGCATGAAATGTACCTCTAAATTCTGGATTCGTTCTCTCCCCTCTTACCTATCCTCCTCCTTTTCCATTCAGCCTCCCCCCACACCATTCTCTCAGATCCACTGACTCTCGCACTCTGGCTATTCCATGATGTACTACTACAAGGGGCCAAGGAATTTTCTCATCACTTTTCAACACCCTGGAACTCACTACACATGCCCATCCGACACTCTTCATCCCCCTCTTCCATCTCCCAAGCCCTACAAAACTTCAACTCTTCAAACTGCACTTGTCAATGAAGATTCTGATGTATTTGACAATGTTTATTGCACTTCAAGCATATTTTGCTTTGTTGTAGTATTTGTATAACCTTGTAAATGTATTTGTTTCATTTCTACCTATGTTTATGTCTTATCCAATCATTTTTGCATGTGTGCATTTACTTTATCTGCACTGTTTTGCTATGTATATGCCATACCAACTGTTATTGAAAATGTACATTTGATTTATCTGTACTGTATTGCCTATGTTCCCCTCTTCCCTTTCCCTTAGGATGCACCGTGAGACGAGCAACTTGTTGCCAGCATGTTGTTTCTGGTGAAACTCTTCAATAAATAAATAATTTTATCTGACATGGCCAGAACTGTGGACCAAAGGGCTTTTTGATATTGAACTGCATAAGCCATGTAATTGGCTTGCCTGACAAGGAGTGAAGCTGCCATGTATCCTTTTTTTCCCATGGCAACAATTTTTCTAGAATCATTGTCAGGTGGATGGGAGGCCAAGGGAACCCTGGCCCTGTCACAGGCAGCTGCCTGTACCACTCCCTCATGGTCAGGGTGCGTGAATAAAAAGTCAGCATTAGATCTATCTAACTGGTACTTTTTATCCACCTTTCTATCCACCCCGGCACAGACGTTGGGGTTTGCAGAATTTTTAGTACTACCTTCCTGAGGGACTTATGGATGGGCAGTAACAGCCTTTCTGTGGGAGTGAGAGCCCTCATGTCTAGGAAGTCAGCTTCCTCCTCATCCTCAGCTGACTCCTGTATGGAGAGACCAAGGGTATCTACCATCTGCCTCACAAAAGAGTTGTGAGAAAAATGGTCCTCTGGACCCCTGGGAGGAGAAATGAAGTCCTGCTCCAGAGAGACTTCTGGCTATATGCTTTCTCCCTCATCCTCTTCTTCCTCCTCCTCCTCTGGTTCCTCATATACTGTAGATACACCAGTTCCTGAGAAGCTGGAACCATAGCGGGAACCAGAGAAACCGGTGGAGGAACCAAGGGACCAGCAGCCCGGAGGGCCTGCAACACTTGCAGGGCCTTGGTAATTTCCTCAACAGAGGGCATAGCCGGTGCACTCACTGAGAGCTCCTTTGCTTTTTCAGCAGGAGGTACAGCAGTATGCTTTTCTTTAGGTTTTTTTCTTGGCCGGAACCAGTTCTGTGACCAGTTCCACTGGTCTTTTTGCTTTAGTACAGTCTGTTTTGTTGATGGATTTTTTCCACCAGGTCCTTGCTGTTCTCTTTTTAAGAAGAGGAGGGTTCCTCAGAAGAACTCAGTGGAGATGCTGAGGAAGCTATCTCCTCCAACTTTTTGGCTCTTTTCTTGAGTGTTTTGGGGCAGAAAGTGATTAAATAAAAAAAGTGATAAAATTTACCACAGAAATAGCAGTTCACCACGGTTCCACAGAACCGTGAAGTACTGCTGTAACTAAAGAAAAAAAACATTAAAACTCTCTAAATACCTGAAATAGGGGTAGCAATCTTAAAATAAAAGTAAAAGAATGAACTTCTCAAATAAAAGATTTATCAAAGGAGTATATGGACCTGCCCAAGCCAGTCTCAAATTGGACTGATCTCTATCCCATCCATTTTTTCTTAACCCGAGGCACCCACCAGGGATGCCCACTGTCCCCACTTCTGTTTGCACTATATCCTAGAACCCCTGTCGGAAACAATAAGATGCGAACCTATAGTGGAGGGCGTCCCCCTGGGTGGCAAACAATATAAAATGTCATTATTTGCTGACAATATTCTGTTAACACTGACAGCCCCTGAGGACTCCATTTCACAATTCTGGCACCTTCTATGAGAATTTGGTGATCTGGCCGGATATAAGTTGAATACTTTAAAAACAGAAGCACTCCTCTATGACTACTGTCCCTCATCGCAGTTGAAAAGAGCCTTTCCCTTTAAGTGGCACAAATTGGCAATCAGATATGTAGGTATTAAAATCACCAAAAACCTAGACCATCTTGAACTCCTCAACTATGAACCCATAACCCAACAATTTTTTGCTGACCTCTCACACTGGACTACTCTTACCTTTGGATTACTCAACAGAATAGAGGTTATACAACAAATATTCTTCCTCAAATTCTATATTTCTCCAGACCCTTCCACTTATGCCACACAAAATATATTTTCGGGCATGGGACAAAGCAATATCCTGTTTCATCTGGCAAGGTAAACCTCCCCGGCTCTGCTATGCCATCCTAAAGCTCCCTAGAGATAAGGGGGGAGTCAACCTCCCTAATGTCACATGGTACATCCAAGCATCTCATATCATATAATATGTCTCTGGATTGCACCATCATATCATGTGTATTGGAAAACTACTGAACATACATTAAATGACACCTTTGACCAGGCTCGATACCTTTTTGGTAGCCCACCGGCGTGTACCCCGCTTCACAAATTTCACAGATATACAGTGCAGCAGAAACATATCAGCAATGGCTATATTTAAGAAAACATGCTGTTACTCCCACTGAGCAACTCTACCTACAGGCCATAGCCCATGACTCGGGCTTTCCTCCCAGCACATTAGATAAAGCCTTCTTGACACGGCAAACATATGGCCTTACATATGTATATCAACTTGTCACCTCAGCAGGGATTTTACTGTTTGTAACCCTACAAACCTTGTTCCATCTCCAGACAACAGATTTCCATAAATACATGCAATTACGCTCCTACATACGGATTAGGGAAGAGAAGCTGGCCAGCATAGCAGAAAAACCGAATCCACTCATCCATTTACTTAAATTTTATTTGCTTGGCAATACCAGGACATACCTCATAAGTTTGTTATATAGAGCCTTACAAGCTACCTCTACCGTATCCTTGGATTCCATCCTACATACTGTAGATGGAACATGGAACTAGCCACCAGTCACTCAACAGATAAATATCACAAATATTCCTCCACCAGCACACAGGACCACAGAATCTTCCTATGGGAGGGAATATGCTTGAAAGTGTTGTCTACAATACTTCTGTACCCCTGTGGTGATAGCTAAATTTCTAGGCCCTCATGCTAGCAGTTGCTGGCATAACTGTGGAACTCTATAGGCTGATCAATCACATATTTTGTGGACATGTCTGTCCCTTCACCCCTATTGGCAGGCAATCACCCATGAGATTGAGAATATCTTCAACTGCCTTGGCGAGATTACCCCCTCCTTTATTCTGGCAGCCACATCCCCAGACCACTGCACACTCAGTAAACCCTCTATAAAATTGATAAGTTTACTGATATTAGTAACCAAAAAAAAGCAAGAACCAGATACTGGAGCACCGAGAAAATACCCACATTCACGACCTGGAAGGAACTTACAGTTGATACACACACATTGAAGAAGATATCTGCCAGGATCACAAATTGCATCCCTTCCTTTGAAATTACATGGCAGAAGTGGGTATTATATCAATTAGTCCATTACCCAAACTTTGTTCTGTAGAACCAGAGCTACCTCCCCTCATGCATTTATTTTCCTTCATTCTAATTGTCTCTTTCCAAATAAATATTTCCCCCCATTTGGGGTTTCACAACTTTGATTTCCAATCCATTTTCCTCTGTCCTCTGGTAATCTGTGTTGCAAATTCAGCGAACTCAGTCTCTGAATGTATACAGACACATAGCGATGCTGCGGATGATAAGCTAAGACCGAGAGCTTAAAGATAATGGGGTCTCAGCAGTAACTCAACCCAGAAAACCATCCTTGGACTACCCTAAAGATCTTTCTCTCAGCTGACCCTGTGAAATCATACTCGTCAGTCCTGCAGTGTGGCACTCGAGGTTATGTTCATTTTATAGTCACTCCCAAAGAGGTTGCTCACCAAACGGCCAGGACCCGAGCCAAAAGCAACAAATAACACTCACAGTCTCTAGAGAACTCAGCTCCAAGGTCTCTACCTGAAGAAGTACAGGCACTCAGATTGTGTCCAGGATAAGCTTTTCTTGTTAAAAACAGCAGCAGATAAAATGGACTGCTCCCTCCCTCAGCTAAACGTTTTCATACCAACACTCCTTCTGAGAAAGTGCCCGTGTTGGCATGAAAATGTTTTTTTGTTTGTTTATTTATTTATTGATTGATTGATTGTCTCAGATTATAACCTTTGAGTCGAAGGACTCTTTTACAGAGGTTCCATGTCAGGGTAACAAAAAAACATGATAGTACACAGCAATGCAAGGGTTTGGGGAGAGAAACGAAAAATACAATAAGTATAAAAGAGACAGTAATATACGTACATTAAGGCAGAGGCCAGTTAAACACTGGCAGTTACAAATGAACAGTTTATACTGGTGCAGGCCAATGTATAACCAAGAGTACAGCAATCAATTGAGTTCAAGTTCAAGTATATAGGCAGGAAAAAAACTCTGTTGAGCATGCTCATTTACAAGGAGGTCCTGATTAGCAATAAGGACATTACACAAGCATATACAAAGTAATATTCATTAAACACACGAATAATCCATGAGAAGAAAATAGGACAATAATATTTACATCATATATATGTAACCCCTCACCCCTGCCTTTTTACCAAACGACAGGTGGCATGCTGTTGGCGCTGGCAGCAATACCTGGTGGGGACCTGGGTTCGGGGAGGTAAGGTTACCTGGCACAAGGGGACCTAGGTTTGGCTACTCTGCACAGGGGCACCCAAGTAAATCCGAACACAGGAAGCAATAACTGTAATGTCCAGAACCAGGATTGGGATTTTTCAGTGTGGCTTTTATTCACAACTAGCTGAACATAACAAAGCATAGATGGACCCCCATGGGGCTATGTTTACTGATAATGCAGATTAGAGACTACAAGGCGGTCCACTTAAAGAATTAACCCATTTCTACTGTTTTCAGGGTCTGGACCCACCAGGCACAAAGCCCGGACTTGCATGCGCTTTGGATACACAGCCCGACTGGCCTGGCTCCCCTGCCGGCCACTTGACTGATGATCCATTTAAAGAATGAACCCATTTTACTTGTTGTGGCTCCCCACACCACTTAGAGTCTGCGACCCCTAGAGAGATTTTCTTCTTACTTCTTCTGACTCCCATCTCACAAGGAGAATTATTTTCCCAAGTTGTGGCTCCCCACACCACTTAGAGTCTGCGACTCCTAGAGAGATTTTCCCATTTGCGACCCACGTCTGGGTACCTACCTCATCACTGGCCAGGCGCATGAGGCAAGTAGCAATCACAGCAGAAATCCGTAGAGGTGGACCTGGTTACTAAAGATGGGGGGTTTGCCCACCTCCAGCTCCCACAGCCCATACCCGGCCATTTCTCTGGAAAAACTGAAACCTCGAAATGTAGATTAAACGGTGGATGGACTGTAGCACCCCCTTTACAACATTACTTGAATTCACACAGACTTTAGATTTTGACACTACTCCATTTGTTTGTCCTAGTACAAAAGGCCTCCCACATAGTAGTTCAAATCCCAGCTTTCTTCACATTTCCCAAACTGAAGAAACACATCTTTTGCCCTCTCAAATTAGACCAAACTCACCCTTTCGTTGCAGATGCCACACAGGCGAAGTACAACTCCTTCTACTTTTAAGACCAAACAGAAACTGTAAAAGGCAGCTTTCTTCCTTTAGCAGAAATGAGGGGATTGCCCCTGGAATCTACATAGGGATACTTTACTCCCCCCCCCGGAGGGAGGGGGGCACTGAGACCTGGACAGCGGTCTCCACCACTTGAAACTGGACACTGACCTTCTCACACAGAAGGTAAACAAAAGACACTTCCTTCCTGCTGGCAGGCAAGCAGGAGACTGACTTCCTTCTCCCACAGAAGGTAAACAGGAACTGACTTTGAAAACTCCCAACATTCTATCTCACTCCCTCTGCTGCAGATTCCAATGTGGCTTATGCAGCTCGACAGTTCTATTGGTGATGTCATCTCTCAGTCTCAGCTGAGACTGAGAACAGAGTGAGACAGTGTGAAATCCATTTAACTGGAGTTTCACAAGCTGCCTTCCCTGCCTACCACTAGGTCTTACTGGGATTCTAGTAACCCCGGGTAACAAGGGGTTACATATACATAAGCGCACTAAATCTAAGAGTTAAATAAATGATTAGCTCTGGGTAACAAGATAGTACCTTGTCGGGGAAGTAGAATTACAAGGCCAGCAAGGAACATAAAGATAGTGGCATAGGTGGGTTGGGATAATGTCAGAGGGAAGGGGGGACACAGGATGGTAGGATGGAGGTAGGAGGGGGCATACAACAAGGTGGAGGGGTGGGAAAATTTGAATATAACAGGGTGGCTATGTTGGCTGGGGCAAGGGTACTATGGAGGTGGTGGGGAGAGGAGGAAGAGATGGAAGGTAAAGAAAGGATAGCTGTAGATAAGGGCAGGGACTGTTGAGTGACGACAGTGTGGGTTACGGACTAGGGGTAGATCATGTGGTGATGGTAGTGTAACATGGAGAGAGGAAGGGGGAGAGGAAGAAGGGGGAATGGAAGTATAATGGAAATTCACTTGGGGTGAGGGAGGGGGTGATCTTGTCTTGTCAGAATAGTTAGAACAAAGGCAGTTTCAGCCGTAGTAGTACAAATTGTGCAGGATGAGGCACAACCATTAAAGGGCAGTCAGTAGATGACTGAGCTTGTCTGGCAATGCCAGAGCGGAGATGGTGGGCTAGGTGTGACAGTCACATCTGCAGAGTGTCATGAGGTGTTCCTTAAGCAACCACTTGAAGGGGCCCAGGGTAGGGGTATCAAGAGCATTGGGGGGGATGGCATTAAGTAGGCTGGGAGCCCAGTAGCTGAAAGATCATTGGGCCTGGAAAGTGTGGCAAAAAGGGGTCTGGCAGGAGACTCTGGTGCCACTCCAGGTGCCATGGACTTTAGTGGCCAGGATGAGAAGAGGCTGGCAGGCTGGAGCAATGAGTCCCAAGTTGATTTTTTAGCAAATAAAATGGTGTGGTAGGAGAGTCTACCCTGGAGGTTAAGCCAGTTGGTGCTGCATTAGAGGTTGCAAGTATGATTATGTTTAGGGGCACCACTGATCAGCTGGCATGAATTGTTCAGAGAGGTATGGATCCTCTTAAGGGTGGTATCAGTGGCGGAACCAAAAATTATCAGGCCATAATCGATGATAGATAGTATGGAACTGGTGATGGCTGTGTCAAGGGCATCCTGCATCATATTGTATCTGTTTCTGTACAGCATACCGTTTCTAGTGTTGACAACCTTGGAGATGCTGCTGACATGCTCCTTATAAGAAAGGGCACTGTCAAGGGTAATGCCCAGGTATTTGAAGGTGTGGACCTGGTCAATGGGGCATTGGCAGCATTTGAGATGGAGAGGGTGGTTGATTTTTGTTTGTTTTGGGGGCTGGCAAAGATCAACGATTTTTTTTTTGTAATTCATAATCAGTTTTTTGCATGAGAACCAGCTCTCAACAGCTGCAAAGTCAGACTGAAGTCTTAGCCCAAGGCCGGTGTGGTCAGCATCACTAGTGTAAAGCAAGGCATCGTCCACATAGAGGAGGAGGTTGGTGTTACAGACTTGAGGAAGGGAGTTGAGGAAGATACTGAACAGGAGTGGGTTGAGAATAGAGCCCTGTGGGACACCCAAGCAAACAGGTTTGGAGGTGGATAACCCATCACTAATTTTGACTCTTTGGGATCTGTCGGTCAGGTAATCCTTAAACCAGCTGGATGCCTGCAAGGAGATGCCTGCGTCGAGGAGTGATGCGAGTAGCAGGTTGTGACTGACCATGTCAAAGGCCTTGGTGAGATCAATGTACATTGATCCCACCAGGTGGCCACGGTTGAGTGCTTTTTTATGAATGAAGTCCGTGTAATCGACAAGAGCAGTTGTACTGTGGACTTTTCTGAAACTGTGCTGCTCTGGGCACTGAATGTTGTACTTGGACAGATATTCAGTGAGTTGGTCAAAGACTATGTGCTCTAACACTTTTGGAGGGGGAATGGAAATAGGGCGGTGTTGGTGTGCATGGATCAATCACCATTTTTATGAATAGGGGTCACCACTGCAGACTTCCAGGCAGAGGGAAATTGTCCAAGATGGAGAGATAGGTTAAAGATTTTTGAGAGTGGCAGGAGCACTTCATCCAATGTGAGGCAAAAAAGTCTGAGGTCGATGGAGTCACTGCTAAAGCGGGTTTTCCCAAGTACCTTTTGGGTAGTGTTTAGTTTCACACAGTGTGACCTTCTTGAAGTAGAAGGGTGGCTGGGTGTTTAGCGTGGGGGACGGGTGGTTGGGGGGGGGGCGAGAGGGGGTTATTGAAAAAGTCCGGTGGGAGTATGCTGCTGAGGTCGGTAAAGGCTGAGTTGAATGTATCTGTGATTAGTTTTGGATCTCGGATCATGTCCCCATCCACGCTGAGCATGTTGGGGGTGGGATTTGTCCATTTTACCAGAGAGTTCTTTTAGGTTCTCCCAGAACTTCCTACTATCTCCCCAAGTGCTGGTGAGGGCCTCCTTATAGTTGTCAGCCTTGGCTTTCTGGACAGCTCGGGTACAGGAATTTCCAGCACAGTGGTATTGCTGCGAATCAGTGCTGTTGACTGTGGCTCGGGCTCTGGTCCAGAGGTGGTCCCTGTCAGCCAGAGATTTAAGGAGCGAGGATGATATCCATGGGTTATTGACAGCCTTTAACCTTCACTTTCTAAAGGGAGGAAAGGAGTCGCAAGCAGAGTTAAACCACATTATAAAAAGGCTGAGGGTCTCTTCAACACTGGAGGTAGAGTTGAGAGGTGACCAATCTGCATTTTGGAGGTCTGCTTTGAGTTGATTGAGCTGCCCCTTCCTTAGGACACATTGGAAGGATGTTGTGTTTTTGTGCTTGGGGACTTGTTCAACCAGAGGCATGTGATGGGGAGTGGCCACTGAGGGAGTCTGAAAGTACCTCAGTGTCAATGATCCAATTCGGATGGCTCATATAGATGAGGTCGATCACGGTGCTGGTGCCAGTTTTCTGGTTTTCTGGTTGGGGTGTTGACGACTTGGGTCAGATCAGAGGTGGCTGCAGCATCATTGAAGCTAGCAGCATTGGGAGCAAGCCAATTAATATTAAAATCACCTAGCAGCACCACCTCAGGGGAGAGGGGAAGGCTGGAAATGTAATCGAGAATAACGTTGAAACCTAGTGAGCTGTCAGGCAGGGGTATGTAAATGGAAAGAATTGTGAGGGCTTTGCAAAATTGTCCAAGAAATAGTTTGATACCGAATACTTGGGTGTGGATACCAGTGGAGATTTTAGGGAGGGCACGGCTTTGGAGGGTAGTTCTTATGTAAATTGCACAGCCACCACCCCCTTCCCATTCCTATCATCCTGGAGGATAGTGTACCCTTGGAGTGCGACAAAGCTGTCTGGTACTTCAGGTAAGAGCCAGGTCTCAACTACAGTCTTGCAGTGACAGTGTGCGTTTTTTGTGCTCCTACTGTAGCAGAGACAAGCGCATGAAGCTGTAGCTACCTGGGGGAAAAAATGCCATGCAGGGCATTCTAGTTATATTTGTGACATACTACTGAACTGAGACATCAGCATATGGAGGGGGTAAATCTGTGTTGGGACACCTAAGCACACAGCAGGAAGGGTATTATAGTCCACAGGCAGTCTACTGTGGACTACAACATCACAGGAAGTAGCGATATTTTTTGATTTGGCAGCAGCATAACCTTATAGCTATCACAAAAATTATTTGGGGAGCACTAAAGCTGGAAAATAATTCCATTTAAGGATTTTGATAGCAAGTTTAGGCATTGCAAGACCGGGTGAGTCACTTCTGGTCAGCGGGCCTATTCAATCCAATCACGCCATCTGGATAGGAGGGGCAGAAAAGGGGGGAGGGGGTAGCTGCATATATATCAAGCACCCTGAATTCAACTAATGTCTCAGATAAAATAAAAAAACAAAACAAGGGGATAGGATCTGAGACCATCTGGATAAGGATAGAAACAGGTAACAATACTCATCTCACTGTAGGGGTATGCTATAGGCCCCTGCATTGTGTCCTGAAACCTCTTGAGAACTAAATGAAGAGATAAAAATAGCCTGTGAATTTGGGAGGGTGTTGTTAGTTGGAGATCTAAATCATGGGGATATAAACTGGAGAGCTCTTGAAACGGGGTCCCTTCTGAGTCTAGAATCCCTGGATTTATGTTGAGAATTAGAAATGACCCAGAATGTAGAACCCCCCACACGGGGAAATAATATATTAGACCTGGTGTTGTCCACACAAGAACTCAATATTACATCCTGTCCAACTACTCCCACCTTAGGAAATAGTGACCATTGTGGGATAGCTTTTTCACTCACCCAATACATTCCCATCACTAGGAGATGTAGAGTAGTTTATAAATATGCCCCCATCGGTATAAATAAAATTAATTCGGAACTTCAACAAATACATTGGGGTAGTATTCTAAAAAATAAGTCCTCTGAGGAAATGTGGACTATACTTAAATATAAACTATTTACTCTATGTGATAAATATTTAAAAAAAATAAAAGTATTTATAAAATGGGCTTGTAAAAATAAGCTTTCCGATTGGCTAGAAACGAAGTGTCATATATGTTTTACACACAGAAAAAAAAAGTACAGGTCAATAAATCAATGCCCCTAAATGGAATGTTAAGATGTGTCAGTGGAACGTTCATTTTTTAAAAGCCGCCATTGTTTTTAGTCTTGGTAAGCGAGGGAGTGAATGTCTTGATGACAATCCCGCTCTCAACCTCATCTCCGCTAGAACTCATAATCGGAGAGCAGCAGCGTTATATTGTGCATAAAGCATTCTTCTAGTTCGGAGAGACTGAAGCTTGCTGCCGCACAAAATTGGAACTAGACCAGAACAGGACGCCATCTCGTGGCAAACTGCGCTTCCGTCCCACTACATTTAACTAAAAAACAAATCTGCATCCCTTATTCCTTTTTTTTTCTTTTTAATTGCGAAAGTGGCACAACCTGTCAGGGAGAACCTGTTACTTCCTCTCCTTACCACACTTGTTCTCTCGATCGGGACGTGGGGGGGGGCCACAACAGTACAAATGTTAATGTGTCAAAAGATAATGATGTCATCACCTAGTAGGTGGAAGGACTATTTTATCTCAAATTAACAGTGATTTCAGTTTTTTCAGTTCAATAATATTATTTAAGGTGACAAATAAAAAAAAAAAAAGAACCATTTTATAAGTGCAATAAAACACTCCAGGGTGTGTGTTGAACAGATATTACCGCACTTCCAGGGACTGAAGACACTCGGCCGGTGGCCTTGTGCCTTACTACGCCCCTGGGCGCGTGGTAATATCTGTTCAACACACACCCTGTCATGTCTTATTGCTTACATAACACTAGGGGAAAAAAACCTAGGTGGTTAAACAAAGATGTACAAAAACTCTTGAAGAAAAGGCAGTATCTGTTTAACTTATATAAAAGCAATAATAGGGACCCTAGTGTATGGAGGGAATACAAAAAGGTATAGACTAAGTGTAAGAAACTGATAAGAAAAAGTTAAGAAAAAAATGGAAATCAACCTGGCCTCGACAGGTAGCAAAAATAATATGCAGCAATTCTATAGTTATGTAAACTCCCTAAGGAAATCAAATCATAAGCTGTGCTCCATTAAAAAGGGAAGTGAGATAGACATGGACCCTGTTGAAGCTGCAAACATACAGTATTTAATGACTATTTTGGTACAGTATTTTCTAGCAAATAGCATAGCATAGTTAATATTAAACCAAATGACGTAGAGCCCATAAGAAAAAATTACTCACCTTAGTAATTGCTTTTCTTCTCATGGAGTCTTGCTATATTAGGACCTTTGCAGTATGCCCATGGCTTTTGACTGCCCCGGAGATGAAATAGTTAACTCCAGAGTAATCTGGAGTTCCACAGCGCGAGGGCGCTATTGAAAGCTCTATCGGGTTGTTTGAACCCAAACTGACAGGTTCTTTACTAGGCTAAGCTAACATAGCAAGTCTGTGTGGAAAGCCTTACACTAACCATTGGCTACCTACTAACAGTAGAACCACAAACACAACAACAATAAAGAAAAACAGAATTACGTATTATTGTTAGGATAACCCTTTACAATCACTACTAAGGCCCCCTCTGCCCAAAGACTCAAGTCCAGAGGGGCCCAGCTACAATTAACAAAAAACAGAAACTATCTAGTTCCTAACCCAAGAAAGAAAAGGGGGGACTAGAAGCTAAACAGGCATGACACAGTGATTGCACAATTTGCCAACCCCATACCCAAGTAGGGATTCTGAGAGGGTAGGAGGGAGGTTGTCCTAATATAGGAAGACTCCATGAGAAGAAAAGCAATTACTAACGTGAGTAATTTTTCTTCAAACACCATGAAGTCTTGCTTATATTAGGACCTTTGCAGAGTACACAGCAGTACCTCCATGGAGGAGGGTCAGAACCTACTTAGGAAATAGGCTCTGCAGCACAGCTGTGCCAGCGAGATCCCTCCTGACTGGACGCCCAGGAATAATGCTTAGTGAAAGTGTGGACTGTCTTCCAGGTGCAGCTGACAGATTTCCAAAATGGGAATATCTCTAGCAGCCGCTAGAGATGCAGCTGTACCCCTGGTGGAATGAGCCCTCAGGCCTGAGGGGGGCTCCTTGCCCAGTTTTTGATAACAGAACTGGATACAAGAGACAATCCACCTAGCAATTGTCCTCCAAGTAGCAGGCCTCCCCTTACCCACATCTCCATAGGTAAGGAAGAGCTGGAGGGATTCGAACCTGTGACCCTTGGTACGATCCAAAAATAGCTAAGGGCTCTTTACGTCCAAACTGTGCAACCTTCTCTCGCCAGAAGAGAGTGCTCAGTAAAAAATACTGGAAGAGAATGGATTGGTTAAGATGAAAATCTGAAACCACCTTAGGTAAAACTTTCTGTTAGTCCTGAGGATCACTTTACCTCTGTGGAAAGAAATGAAATCCTTTTCCACTGATAAAGCCTGCAATTCACTTATACGCCTAGCAGAAGTGATAGCCACTAGAAAACAGTTTTCCAAGTTAAGAACTTGAGATCTGCTGAATCCAGAGGCTCAAGGGAGGTTGCATTAGCTGGGCAATGCAAATATTCAAGTCCCATGCAGGGGTTGGTTCCCGAAAGGGAGGATTAGTATGAAGTAACCCTTTGAAAAACTTGGCAAACACAGGGTGAGAAGAAGGGAAACTGGTTTCCTGCAGAAATAAAACAGAAACAGCTGCCAAATGAACCTTTAAGGTAGCTGGTTTGAGGCCTAAGGAATTCAAGTGGACCAGGTAGTCCAACAAAATAGGCAGGTCAGCTGATTCTGGGGTGATTTGCCTCTCAGAACACCAAAATGAAAATCTCTTCCATTTAGAATTATAAGTGGCTCTAGTGAAAGGCTTCCTAGAGGCCTTCAAAATATCCAAGACACCTTGAGAAAGGTGTAAATGAGCAAACTCTAACTCCTCAAGAACCAGGCCTTGAGATGGAGGGAGGTGAGATCCGGATACCACCTCTCCCTGTGCACAGGTCAGCAGGTCGTGAGCCCTGGGCAAGGTCAGGAGGTGGAATGAGAGGACAGAAGAAGAGGGTACCAAGGCTGCCTGGCCCAGTCTGGAGCAATCAGAATCACCCTGCAAGGCTGAGTTCTGATTTTTACTAAAACCCTGAAGAGGAGAGGGAACGGAGGGAAAGCATAGAGGAACTTTCCCTCCCAATCCAGCTGAAAGGCATCCAGAGGGACTGACCCCAGAACTGGGGGCCTGCAGCAAAACAGGGGAAGTTGGTGGTTGTCTGGGGCTGCAAAGAGATCTATCTGAGGGGTGCCCCAGCTGGCAAAGACTGACCCCAGCACTTGAGGGTTCAGAGCCCATTCGTGATGGCCCTGAGAAATCCTGCTGAGGGCGTCCGCTAGGACATTGTCCTTCCCTGGGAGGTGAACCGCTATCAGAGAGGTGTTCAGGGAGTAGGCCAGAGACCACAACTTCATTGCTTCGGTGCACAAGGCTGAAGAGCGAGTGCCCCTTGCTTGTTGATGTACCACATTGTTGTGGTATTGTCTGTCCTGACTTGAACAACCTTGTTCTGGACAGTTTCCGAAAAAACCTGGAGAGCTAGGAAGACAGCTCTGAGCTCCAGTAGATTGATGTGAAGCAGAGATTCCTGAGGGACCAAACTCCCTGAGTTGAAAGGTCGCCCAGGTGAGCCCCCCAACCCAACAGGGACGCGTCCGTGGTGAGGGTGAGGGACAGGAAGGAATGGGACCCCCGAGGACAGGTTGCTCCGATCCAGCCACCACTGGAGAGCTAGGATCAGAGTCTTGGTCACTGGGACCAATTTGGAAAGGGGGTCCCTCCTTTGAGACCAATAGGACCTCAAGTGGAACTGAATGTCCCTCATCTGAAATCTCGCCCTGGCACAACAGCTGTAGAGGCAGCCATGTGCCCCAGGAGTTGTAGAAAGTGCCTTGCTGGTCGAGAGACCTGCATGGTGAAGGAAGATGCCAGGGCAATGAGTTTGTCCACTCTTTTGGAGGGGAGGAATGCCCTGGCTAACTTTGTGTTCAGCTCTGCACCTATAAAAGTTAGTACCTGAACTGGTTCGAGAACTGACTTTGGAACATTCAGCAGGAACCCCAGAAAGGTGAGGAGTTCCTGGGTGATTTGCAAGTGGGATTTTACCTGCTCTGGTGACTGACCCACAATGAGCCAGTCGTCCAAGTAGGGAAACACAGCTATCCCTTGTCTTCTTAATTGAGCCACTACTACAGCTAGACATTTTGTGAAAACTCTTGGAGCAGAAGTGAGTCCGAAGGGCATTGCCCTGAACTGGTAGTGGCCCGAGGGCAGTTCGAACCTGAGGTACTTTCGGTGAGAGGCCCTGATTAGAATATGGAAGTAGGCGTCCTTGAGGTCCAGGGAAGCTAACCAGTCCCCTGGCCTCAAGGATGGCAAAATCATTGCTAAAGTTAGCATTTTGAACTTTGGTTTTACAAGATGCTTGTTCAGAAATCTTAAATCCAAGATGGGCCGCCAGTCTCCTGTCTTTTTTGGGGTCAGGAAGTACCTTGAGTAAAGACCCTTGCCCTGGTGGCAAGGGGAGACCCTTTCCACTGCTTTGCAGTCCAAAAGAGAAGAAACCTCCGCTTCTAGTGCGAGGGTTTCTAAAAGACTTGAGGGGGGAAAGTGCCTGGCTCTCATCTTGGGAAACTGTTTGAAACTGAGAACCAAGCCTTGCTTACCACCTCCAGAACCCATTTGTCCGAGGTTAGGGACAACCAGTTCTGGCAGAATGGCCAGTCTGCCCCCCACCGGTACAGGAGAGTCGGCCCCAGACACCCCTGGCCAGGGTGCCTGCTTGGCAGGAGCAGCTTTAGGTTGGGGAGAGGGAGAGGGCCTGCCTGTGCCCCGTCTGCCTCTGCCTCTGAAAAATCCTCTCTGCGCAAAAGCAGAAGATGCCTGGAATTGGTAAAAAGGCCTATTGTAAGGCCTGCCCCTACCCCTGGGGGCATGACTATGTTGAGTGGCATGCCTCTCCTTAGCTTGGGCACTTTTGTAAGTAGTTCTGTATTCATCCATCTTTTTCATGTAATTTTCTGTTTGTTCTCCAAACAGAGAATTTCCTATAACAGGAAAATCTATAGCCTTTGACTGGGTATCTTGGGACAGATTAGTGCATCTGAGCCATGCCAACCTACGGAGAGCTACAGAAGTGGCCATGACCCTAGAGGAAACATCATTAACATCAACAGCAGCATGAAATTGGATTTTAGAGGCTTCAATGCCATCAGCAGCCACCTGTTCCAACTCACTAGCCAACGGGCCCTGAGCCTGCTTGGCCAACTGCAATATAGTGTCCCATCTAGATTTCTGATATCTAGCCACATAAGCCATACAATTAGCTTGTCTGAGTCCCAAAGAAGCTGCCACATACTGCTTTTTCGCCATGGCATCAATCTTCCTGGAATCCTTATCAGGAGGATGTGAAGCCAGGGGAATATTAGCCTTGTCACAGGCTGCAGCTTGAACAACACCTACATGACTACACTGTTCAATAAGGAAGTCTGTATTAGGGCCTGACAACGTATACCTTCTGTCCATTTTTTTATCTACAGGAGGGACAGAAAAAGGATTTTTTAAAATCTTAGTGGTTTGCCTCTAAATGACTTATGTAAAGGAATAGACAACCTTCTAGCCTCTGGAATATCCATCATTTCCACATAGTCAGGCTCCTCTTGCTCATCCACAGCCTCTTCTAAGGAGCTGGAGAGTTTCTGCTACTTTCTTATAAAATCTGAAATGAGATGGGGACTCAGACAATAAAGGGGGAGACTCAAAGGGTCTGTCTGGAGAAACGTCCGGTTCTATTGGCACTTCCAGACCTTCCCAATCACAATTACAATCATCAAAATCTTCCTCCCCCTCCTGTGGTTCATAAAAATCCTCAACATCATAATCCTGAACCACTGGACCTGAACGAGGCCCCCTTTTTCCAACCAGAGAGGGTTCAACAAGTCTCTGAGACAAAGACTGGACAATCTGTATGGCTTTAGCTATTTCTACAGCAGAAGGAGAGACAAAACTGGACTCTACACTAGCTGATTTCTTTGTCTTTTTTGCTTTGACTGGTTCCTCAGGACCAGCCTTTCTTTGGCCCGAGGAAGTATAGCCCTGGTCAGAGGGCACTCCCTCTGGTCCAGCCCTAGCTGGACTGGGCTGGCCATCTGGGTCAGCGGACTTTTTGGCCTCTCGTTCTCTGAGCCTGCCCAATCTCTTTTCCAGGGTGGCTGCAGGGAAATTTTTACACACCTGGCAGTCTGACAGGAGGTGGTCAGCCCCCAGACAATAGACACAAGTGGTGTGTGGGTCAGCCTTGGCAAAGGCTTCCCCACAGACATCACAGTGTTGAAACCCAGTGGGCACGGTTTTTCTTTTGGGTTTCTCAGACATAATGCCAGCCTAACCAAACTTGTCCTTTTTTTCAGGCCTTGCCAGGACAAGACACCCTTATCGGTCCCTAACCGTGTCACGGGTATTTGAAAAAAACAATTTTTAATTGCAGGTTTTTTTAGGACCGATAAGAACCGGGTACCTCACTCTAAATGCAAAGAAAATGATTTTTAAAGCAAACTGATCGGTTCAGAGCGAACCGATAATGAGTTTCCACACAGACTAAAATTATTTTACTTACGGTTACCAGATAGAGCTTTAAACCGAAAACCGCGGTAATTTTAAACACTTTCTCGGTTAAATGAACCGATAAATTTACTTTAAACCGCAAAACGAACCGAAATGAAGGAGCTGGTCTCCGGAGCGTCTGTTCAGTGAAAGCGGAGTAAAGAATCTATCAGTTTGGGTTCAAACAACCCGATAGAGCTTTCAATAGGGCCCTCGCGCTGTGGAACTCCAGATTACTCTGGAGTTAACTATTTCATCTCCGGGGCAGTCAAAAGCCATGGGCATACTGCAAAGGTCCTAATATAAGCAAGACTTCATGGTGTTTGAAACATTACTGCTAATATAATATTAAAGAAGGTCAAGTCCTTAAAAAATACAAACTCTACAGGACCAGATAATATTTCAAATAGAATGCTGAAGCTATTTGCCTCTACTAAACTGCTGCCCCTGAACATATTGTTTAAGGAATCACTCGTAAGTGGAGCTGTGCCTGGTGATTGGCTCGAAGTGAGTGTAGTGCCTATACATAAGAAGGAAGATAGGGCAAACTGCGTCAACTATAGGCCCATTAGTTTGACTTCAGTCTCAGGTAAACTTATGGAATCCATCTTGAAGGATATTATAGATGCCCACCTTGTGAAGACTGAGCAAGTGGATAGTGAACAGCATGGGTTTGTGGTGGTAAGCTCATGTATGACTAATCTGTTGTGTTTTTACAAAAAGATCTCTGAAGCTTTAGATAATAAGCAGAATGTAGACTGCATATACTTGGACTTGGCATAGGCCTTTGATAAGGTTCCCCACCACCAGGTTCTCCGATGTCTCATTGATGCAGACACAGACCACAGAGTGGTGCACTGGATTGAGGGCTGGTTGTGTGGAAGAACTCAGAGAGTATGTATAAATGGATATTATTCAGACAGGGTAGATGTCACTAGTGGGGTCCCTCAGGGGTCTGTGCTGGGCCCTGTGCTTTTCAGGGTCTTTATGTCCTCTATGGGCAGGGATAGTGGAAGTTGGATCAGCAAGTATGCTGATGACATCAAGTTAGCTAGAATAGTTACAAACCCGAAAGAGGCCCAGGGCCTGCAGGAGGATCTAGATGCTGTATGGACCCAGGCAGTAAATAGAGGTATGACGTTTAATGTGGATAAATGCTGTGTCATTCTTTTGGGGAATCATAACAGTGGATTTAATTATCCTATAAATGGAAAAATGCTGTGTAAATCTGTAGAAAAGAGAGACCTAGGAATTATTGTAGACCATAAACTAAAATATAGCTCTCACGTTAATAAAAAAATCATAAAGGCAAAGCAGGTTCTATGAAACATTAAGAGAAACTTTAAGAGCCGCAGCAAGCAAGTGGTCATGCTCTTGTACAGGGCATATGTTAGGCCTATCTTGGATTATGGGGCCCCTGTGTGGGGTCCCATATCTAAAGGACTTGTGTCAGACATAGAGAGAGTTCAAAGACAAGCCACTAAATTGGTGCATAACATCAAAGATAAGTCCTATGAAAAATGCCTGGAACAGTTGAGGCTCATGTCCCCGGAAACTAGAAGTGTCATGGGGGATCTACTACTCTGCTACAACATTATGAGAAATGATTATTTATTAAATGAACTAACTCTCCAATTCAAAAATAATAATAAAGGCAGTAGGGGGCACCCGCTACAGCTAAGACACATTAAATATAACACTAATAGAAGAATGGCCTTCTTCATACAGAGGGTGGTGACCCCGTGGAATGAGCTCTCTTTGCCACTTATCTGTTCTAAATCAAAGCACCAGTTTAAAACCCAGCTTGATGAATATCTAATGGAAAGGGGTAAAATTACCTATTAAGGGTAATTGAAGGGAGCAGCTATGGGCCATATGGCCCTCTTGGCTCCCATATACCTTTGTATGAACCTTTGTACCACTAGTACATCGGGCTTGTGCTGTGTAACCCAAACCTGGAGCATGTCTATTTTCAGGAGTAGGCTGCGGATATTAATGGACGCCACTTTAATATGGCCACGGTGTGCAGGCAGGTGTTGCATGGGTCCAGGGTTAGGGAGTACATTACCCGAGAGTAGGAGCAGCAGTAATGCATAACGAAAGAGTAGGTGCTTGAGTAGTTTGAGCATGGGTAGGTGTTTGCTGTATTTAGCCCTGGGAGCACTGATAGTGGCTGGAGGCAGGGCAAGCTGGGGAAGGAGGAGTGTGAGGTGAGCAGTAGGATGTGTTACAAAGCGAGTACCTGAACCAGTTGGGGCAGCAGGTGGGAGGGGTTCAAAAGCAGTTGTGGAGTTCTCAGGGGTGGCACTCGGGGAGGGTAGGGGTCATGCTTCTGGGGTGCATCGCTTAGTTGCGGGGAGTGGGGTGTGAGCAGCACTATAAAAATGAGGGGTTGTAGGTGCATAGATGAGCAGTTGTTGGCCTATGGGTCCAAGGGGGGGGATGGGGTGAGGCCTTGCACACAGATAGGTTTCCTGGCTGGCAGGGGCTATAAATGGGGCAGCTTTGCAATGTTATGTATGGCCCACGACTGGGCGGGGCAGTCGACGCGAAGCATCAATGGGCCAACACCTCTTCAGAAAAGCTTCCATTCTGTGTTTGCTCCGTTTGTCTGTACCCGTGTTTCAACTGCTGCAGGCTGGCTGTGTGGGCTTCCGATGCTCAGCAGAGCCTGAGAAAGGTATAAGGGGGATCTGTGCAGCCTGTAGAATAAAGGGAGAGGAGAGAACAAAGGACTGTAAGGGCAGGAACTACAGGACAAAAGGCAGAAACTGCTGCTCAGGCTCACCACTTCCAGTGGGAAGGAGGTAGGATGGTGTCAGTAAATTTGGATCAGGCTACTCCAATATACCATTAGTACAACCCCCTAATATGCAGCAGTATCAAGTTCAGTAAAATCCAATAAAATGGCCAGAAATCCCACAGTTTACAGCAGCAATTACAGAACAGTACAAACACTCTGAGAGAATGCCGCTCACTCAGGCAAATTACACAGTTCCTTAAAGTAACAGACCCAGTGATTCAAATTGGCCATGCAGACAATTAAAGTACCTGCCCAAAATGGCTATGCAGCCCAAAATTCAGGATGGCACAAATAAACTAAACTCTTTGCCGATCGTTAATGGCAGAGCGAGGCAGTGTAAATAGTCCTTTTCTACCCTTTTAGAAACACTCCCGTTCTGTGTTTGCTTCGTTTGGCCGTACCTGTGTTTCAGTTGCTGCAGGCTGGCTGTGTGGGCTCCAGATGCTCAGTGGAGCCCAAGAAAGGTATGTGGGGGATCTATGCAGCCTGTGCTTCAGCTGCTGCAGGCTGGCTGTGTGGACTCCCAATGCTCGGTGGAGCCCAAGAAAGGTATGTGGGGGATCTGTGCAGCCTGTGTTTCAGTTGCTGCAGGCTGGCTGTGTGGACTCCCAATGCTCGGTGGAGACCAAGAAAGGTATGTGGGGGATCGATGCAGCCTGTATTTCAGTTGCTGCAGGCTGGCTGTGTGGACTCCCAATGCTCGGTGGAGCCCAAGAAAGGTATATGGGGGATCTGTGCAGCCTGTGCTTCAGTTGCTGCAGGCTGGCTGTGTGGACTCCCAATGCACGGTGGAGCCCAAGAAAGGTATGTGGGGGATCTATGCAGCCTGTGTTTCAGTTGCTGCAGGCTGGCTGTGTGGACTCCCGATGCTCGGTGGAGCCCAAGAAAGGTATGTGGGGGATCTGTGCAGCCTGTGCTTCAGTTGCTGCAGGCTGGCTGTGTGGACTCTCAATGTACGGTGGAGCCTGAGAAAGATATGTGATAGATTTAGTTGAGGGAGGGAGCAGTCTGTTTTATCTGCTGCTGTTTTTAACAATAAAAGTTTATCCTGGACACAATATGAGTGCCTGTACTTCTTCAAGTGGAGACGCTAGAGCCATCTTCATTTTATAAGCAATGCTTAAAGTCAAAGCTACCTATTACACATTGTGTGAGTTCATGTTAAATCTACTTATACCGTGGTTGTGTATTTTTATCATGTACTGTTGCTGAATATGTAATGGATTCTGTACTTATACTTTGTCCAACCTAATAAAAACTTTAAATTAAAAAAAAGAAACAGAGAAACTGATGGCAGATAAGAACCGTTTGGCCCACCTAGTCTGCCCATTTTCTCAACCTCTTATAACACCACAGACCCTACTTGATCTTCAACTATACTCCCCTTTCACTACCTCTAAGGTTCCTTAATGCCTATCCCATGCATTCTTGAAGCCCATTACTGTTTTTGTCCCATCATATCTGCTGGGAGGCTGTTCCAGGCATCCACCACTCTTTCTGTGAAGAAGTACTTCTGTAACTGCAGAAAATAGGACTTCCAGGCATGGGTAGCACCCCTATCTAAAGGTTTGCTACCCATAATTTCCTCTGAATTATGTACAATAATATGAAACACAGAAATAAGTGCAACTGGTACCCCTACCCAACACATAAACCCTTTCAACAACCACAGTTAGCGCAAAGTACCCCCCACCCTCTTACCACCACCCAATCCATTTATTTGTTTCTTTTTTGTTGACAGGGAAAGGAGCACTAGGTAATTTTCCCTTTTTTGAGCCTCATCCAGTGGGGAGGAGGGAGATGCAAAGTAAGATATTGAGTCAGGTTAAACTGCATGTAATATTTTTTAGTTAATGGGGGAGTTTAGCCAGAACACCAAGGAAATTCCCCTACTCTGCTGCAGGGGGAACCCTTGGCCATTTGGTTGTTTGCCAAGATGGCCGCTGTCCTGGACCCTGGAGGAGGTGGTGGTGATGCAGCTCTATGCTCCATGGTTTCAGCTCCTAACTCTTTGTCTACTATGCCTGTTGTTTTGCCTAGTGCCTGCAGTGATGGTCTATCTGACACTGTACAGTACTTCTTTTGGATTCATCTTCAGTTGTACAGACATCTCCTGTTTCTACTACTGGTTCTAGTGCTACCCCACTGATTTTGGATCACCATTCTCTTACAGTACCAGGGACCTGCTCTACTGCCTTGTCTCCATCACATTTGTGATTGCTTTATGCTCAGCACCACTCCCTCTTACAGCAATTCATGCGGGAGGACGATGCCTTACACTCTGCCTTGCCTACTGCTTCTGAACATGCTGTCTTGCACTCCGCGATATCACATGCTATGATGTCGGGATTCATTTCTGCTCCTACCTGCACTGCCTCTGCTGCTCCTGGCTCGCTATCTCCTACAGACATCCACGGAGGTGTTACACTTCCTGATACAGTCTGGTCCCCCTGCTTCCACTCTCCGTGCTGCGGGTTGGACTCAACAGCTTCCTGGTGCACCCTGGACTTCTCCTGGAATGGCAAGCACACACAGAAAATCATGCGGGGAAACTCCATACCCTAATTGCCTGCTGAGACCACTCCTTTGCCTCATCTTTCTCTGACTGCTCCACTGCATCAATGCTCTCAAACTCTGACTCGGGACTCTACCATTGGCCAACCGACACCTACTGGTATGGGCCCTACACATGCTCTGGATTCTTCCTCGGTAACACATCCCTTATTTTCAGCGCAGTCCTCTTTGGATGAAGACTCCTTGCACCGCATGGATAACCCTTACGTACCTTCTATGCCTACAGGTGAGACTTTGACTGACCGTTCCTTTTGCCTCAGCGACCTTTTTCAGAACTTGGGCGAACCTGCTCTGCGTAGGAACGCGGTTCATTTGAAATATTTTGGTGACCTTAATGCTGCTCCTGATAGGAAAACTGTGTTGCGTTCCATGCTCTGGGACTCTTTGGGGATTTCTGCTAGTGAACTGCTTGCCTTTATTCATGTTAAGGGGGAGTCTATTTATGACTTGAGTTTTAAAAATGTTAATACTTTGGAAAGGTTCTGGATCAAGTACAAATTGGTGAAATCTCAACCTTTATGGACCCCCTTTATGCTCATTTCCCTTACCAAATCAACTGTTAAGATCATTACTCTTCTTTTTTGGAATGAATGGGTGAGCATAGCGGATGTCCAATACTGGCTTAAGCAGTGCTGCGACATTCTCAAGGCTCCTTGTCCTATTTTGGACGAGGACCTTGTCTGGACAGGAGGGTGGAAGGTTAAAGTTCAATTGAAACAAACTGATCGAGGTATACTGCACTTGTCTGGTAGCTTTTATATTGGTAGGGACAGGGGCTTATTTTTTTACCCAGGTCAGCCCTGTACTTGCCATAAATGTGGTGCCCGGAGACGCCTCAGTCATACCTGTGACAAACCACATTGTACCATTTGCTTGGCCTATGGTCATGTTAGCCTGGGATGCCCTAACCCACAGAAATGTAACCTCTGTGATGAGAATGGACATACGTACCACCAGTGTCCTTGGGCTGACCATAATAGAATGGATCGCCCTCCTTAGGATCAAGTGGCTCTCATCTCTGACTCCCAAACTCAGGTTCTTTGCCAAAGGGATGGGGTGCTCCAGGATGTTGCCCCCCCCTTCAGAGGATGTTGCCCCAGTTCCTACTCCCACCTTTGCGGTGGATGAGCTCATCCTGCAGACACCGACTCCTCCCTGCACAGTACCTGCTCCGGAGAATGATGCCCCCTCCGACCCCATGCCCCCCTCCCCCCCCAGACCAGGGTTCCTTCACAGAGGTTGTTCAGAGTAAGAAAGGTAAGGCGAAAGGTAAGCGTAAGGCTCCTGGTCCACCCCCCCCCGGCAGTCAATACTTACTAGGAATCATTACCAAGACTTAACTAAGCAGAACCAGTGGAGTGACATAGTGGATGAGGAAAATGATTCTGACTCTTCTCAGGCCTCTTCTCTCCGTATGGACTATCCCTCTGATCCCCAGCAGGATCCCTCTCCTTCTAGACCAGGCACCAGGCAACAATCTGTGGTTACCTGAGGATCTTTTTCTTAGTTGTCCCCTGTTTTCTCTCATATTCTTTCTGCATTATCCATTCTCCTCATGCCCGTGGGTTTGAGTCTTCGCTGCCTCACACTTAATGTGTGCAGCATGAAATCCCATAGGAAGCTCCTCACCACTTTGCAGTATCTTTTGGACCTCCTCAATGATGTCTACATGCTCCAGGATACTAGATTGAAGACTCATTACGAGTTGACCCGGGCCACTATCAGCTGGACCAAAGGCCCATCCTCTTGGTCCTCTGGTGAGGATAAGTGCGATGGATTGGGTATCTTGTTTTCTGGCTACGACTGTGTTGTTATGAGGTTAGTCGATATCGTCCCAGGGTGCGCCTTGCTGCGTGATTGTACCTTCCATCGCCTGAAGCTCAGAATTCTTAATGTCTATGCCCCCCAAAGTATTGCAGCCTGAATGGATTTGTTTTGGCAATTACAACCGTATTTCCACCTCTCGGCATCTTTACGTGAGAGGGGATTTCAATTGTGGTCTTACCCTGGTTGTCAAAGATGGTACGACTCAGAAACTTTTGGGGGACTCATCTGCATTACGGACAATTCTTAAGACTGCTTTACTTAAGGATGGCTACTGGGAGGTGCATCCCACGGGTGCAAAAACCTATCATAGAGGCCTTCTGGCCACTCGTATTGATTTTTTCTTCCTCTCTCAGAATATCTTAGTTCAGCAGGCGACGGTCATTCCTTGCGAAACCTCAGATCACATGGCTATGTCACTACTTTGTTCTCCTTCCACTGCTTCCCATCCTCTTATTGTTTCTTCTCGTTGGAAGTTGAATAGTTTCTTGTTGTCTGACACTAACATTTTTGAGGATTGCCAAGTCCTTTTGCAGGCCCGCATTTCTGTATTGGATGCTTATGCCTCCCCCTTACATTGGTGGGAGGACACCAAGTTGGATCTCAAACGTTTCTTCATCCGGAATGCTAGGAGGAAATATGCATCCTCTTATCATTGGTATTTGACTTTGAGGTGGCATCTGATGGACACAATTTTTTTTTTTTTTATTTATTTAGTTTTTGTTGACTGGGTAAGGTGCGCTAGCCATAGTAATGACTATATTCAGGCACGACCCGGGAGTTTACAGATACAATACAGTTGATTTAACATTTGATCAACAGAGATAGAAACAAATACAGAACATTAAAATACAATAAGGTAAAAGCATAGACAGTAGTAATACAAAGTAGTCAGAAAGCAACATGATACAAATTACATAGGCAAGGGCTTGTGAATCTGGACATGATTATTCCCCTCTTATTAAATCCTTAAAGTCTCAGATGGAAGCGCATCAATATGACAGGGTGCTCTCTTTGCATCTTAAGGCGTCTTGCAGCACATAGTATTCTAAGGCCTCTTTTGATGTTTTTAAGCGTTATTCAGACAGGGTGGCAGCCACTCACATCAATAGTCTGACCGACCCCGAATCCTCAGTGGTTTATGATACTATGGCATCCCTCCAGCAGAAGGTTTTTTCCCACTTGGAAAGTGTTTTTGGGACTCCTACCTTTGCCCTTCCTGCTGACACTTCCTTTTTTGACTTCCAGGTTCCCTCTCCCCCTCAAGATCTCTGTACTCAGTTGATTGCCCCGATCTCCCTGTTGCAGGTGCAGGCTGCCATCAAGAAAAAAAAGAGGTGCACTTTTCCAGGGTAAGCTTTTTCTGACTTTTTCTATCCAATCCTTACTTTGCTCTTTAACACCATCATCAACACTCATTCTGTTCCTCGACACTTCTCGGACGCTATTATGTTTCTTTTGTTTAAAAAAGGGGATAGATCGGACATTCAAAATTGGAGACCATTAAGTCTCTTGAAGGTGGACTATAAGATTTTTACATCCGTTTTGCTTCACCGGCTTCTTTCTATTGCATCCCATGTTATTTCTGATGTTCAGACTTGTGCCATTCCTCATCACATTATCACTTCCAATCATTCAATTCTGCGGGATGTCTCTGCTTTTAGCTCTTCCTCTTCTCCCTCGCTCCTTCTTTCTTTGGATCAAGAGAAGGTGTTCGATAGAGTGAATCATGATTATCCCTTTCTGGTTCTATCTTACTACGGTATTCCGCCGTGTTTTATCCAATGGATTAGACTGCTCTATTCTACTGCTTGGATCCAGCCCTATGTGAATAGCTCCCCCGTCCCTCCTTTTTGAGTCAGACTGGGGTTAGGCAAGGATGCCCTTTAAGTCCTCTTCTCTACATTTTTCAAATAGATCCCTTGCTACGCAGAATTTTGCACCATTTGTCTATCCCACGTCTGTCTTTTCCTTCTGTGCATACTATTCCTCCAGTGTCTGCTTATGTGGATGACCTTTGTATTCTCACCACTCCTCAACTTCAAGATGCTGATTTATTACTCCTTTTTACAGAATTTGAACAGGTGTCGGGCTTCAAATTGAACTATGGGAAGAGCTCGGCTCTGCTTCTCCCGATGCTGCCACCCCCAGATTTTCGAACCTATATTGCTTGGGTCCCTCTGAGTCCACCCCAATCAAGCTTTTAGACTTGACTTTTGGTACCACTGATGATGCTCTTACCAATTGGACTTCTGTTTTAGATAAAGCTTCCCAAATAGTTGCTTCCTGGGAGGGTCACAGTATTGCAAAGTGGAAATGGGTTCTGTTATTAAAGACTTTTGTTCTTCTTTTGTTTCTTCATTTAGCTGCAGTTTACATGGTTCCCTTTTCCTTGGAAGCCCGCTTGTATAACGTTTTCTTTCAGGGATTCTGGGGCAGTCGTTTTAACCCAGTTAAGCAAACTTGCACATATCTTGATTATTGCCATGGTGGGGTTCGAATGTTGAACTCCTTGGTGTTTTGTCACTGTTTGTTTATGAAATTTACTATTCCCCATCTTTCACACTCTCAGACAGCATTTTGGTTTTCTCTTCTTCATCATAGTGTTGCTCCGTTATGCAATGCTTGGCACCTTCCACCTATGGAAATACCTCAGAATTTTCGGAAACATAATTTCCCCCTTTACATAATCCCCACATTTCTGAAGATTCATCAGTGTTGTTTGAACCCCACCATGATTCTTTCTTCTTCAAAGAAGTGTTTGTATCAGTCTATTATGGGGTTGTCTTTTTCGGACCTGCCCGTGTTGCAGGATTCCTTTGGAACTGTTATTGACTCCCCATGTGTCTTCCTTCAATTGACTGATCCGTGAATTCCTTGGTGAGTTTGGGATGTTACCTGGTTGTCCTGTCATGGGAGACTTGGAGTCAGAGATAACCTGAAGCATAAGGCTCAGGAGGAGAGGACTTGTCCTCGTGACACGTGTCCATCCATTCTTGAGGCCATGTCGCATTTTTTTATTGAACACCCCTATACTCGACCTGTGTGGACCCTTCTCCTCCATAAGTGGAAAGAGAAGGCCCTCCCGATCCTTACACACGATGTTTTAATTTTCTGTATTTATCCCCCTGGTTTATGTCGTTATCACCCCAGCACTCTTCGTTTGATTTTTGTTTTTTGTCACTTTTATTTGTGGTAGACTAGATGTGCATATTTGCTACATCAGAAATCTAGTAGCCCTACCCAGATTGTTTCTCAGATCTTACAGGGCTTGCAAGCTGTTTATTATTCCGAGGAAGGCTCTGTATCGCCGGGGTTTTCCAACGATTCTGGAATTTATGTTCCTGGATCCTTCCCTGACTACGCTGTTTTTGTATTTTTATTTTCCTGTTTTTTGGTTTTGTATGACACACTGTTCTGTATTGATTTTACTTTTTGAGAGCTAATTTCCCTACTTTTTGGTGGGGACGGAATGGGACTTATGTACTATAACAGATTATTTCTGTTAGCAGTTTACATCTGCAATATCATTTATTCTTGCTATTGATTTTCTTTCATTCTGATTTGTATGCACTGATACTTTTTGTCTGTTTTTTGCTTTCAGTTTTTTGCATTTCCTCACCCCTCTACACCTTTAGTGGAGATGGGACGGGTTTTTTTCAGTACCACTCTGGACATTTTAATTTTGCAGTTTGTTGTTTCTACTTATTTTTGTTTTTATTTTTATTTTTTCATTAACACTTTGTGTGCAGTCCTGCGATTATGCATTTTTTGCTTTACATTTGTATAACTACTTCCCCCACTCTTTTAGTGGGGATGAGGCGGGGGTTTTGTATGACTGCGGTTTTCAGTTTTGTAGTTCATGTATGCTGTAATACTTATTTTCATTGTTGATTTATTTTCTTTATGATTCTAAATGCCATATGGCTCTTATGTATATCTTGCTTTTTAAGTTTAAAAAAAAATGTTTCCCTTACTCTTTTAGTGGGGATGGGATGGGGGTTATGTACAACTGCAGATGTTTTATGTTTGTAGTTCATGTATGCTGTACTACTTCTTTCTGTTTTTTTTTTTTTTTATTTCATTATGATTTTGTATGCTGTAATACAATTTTGTATATTTTGTTTTAAGTTTTTCAATAAAAAATTCCCCTACTCTAGGGTAAAACTGAGCAAACTGGATGAACCAATGGTCTTTTTCTGCTGACATTGTCTATGTTTCTATGTTCGGCATACTCAAGAGTTTTTCTGGCTCCAGGCTATATAATGAGGGATACTGGGCTATCATCATAAGGAAAGACATGTTTTTTGGGGGGCCCTGCCAGGAACTAAACATTGTGATGAATCACCCACCCTAACAGATCCGCCCCTGACATCCAAATGTCTAGCCCCATTGAGAAGATGAAGTCCAAGGTGTGGATGAGTTCATATGTACCAGTGGGATACACAGGCAAAAAGGCTAGGCATTCAACACATCCACAAGGACACTTCCTTGCTTGATGTGAGAAGTATTTATCTGCTATGATGCACTGTAAAATTGCAACACAGCACTCCCTGCACTATCCCTCAAACTTCACAGATGCATTGCATTACTGTACATCAAGTGCTTTTTCAAGGTATGGTGCCTTATGCAGGTGTACTCTATTTATTGCACACATTTAAAAATGAGGCATACTAATTTAAAGAGCACCAAAACTGATGAACACACAAACCCAGAAATAGCTACATCACCATAAATATGATAAATACCCAATAAATATGGTTAATAAATACATGCATACAGTACCTGATTTAAAAAAACCTTAACAAAACTGGCAGCAAGTGTAAAAAGTGGGATAAGGAGAAGGATAGTGGGGGCTAGGGTGGGGTGAGTTGTGGTGAGGGAGAATGTATGTGGGTATGTGGTGTAATGGAGGGTGGGCAGTTTTATTACCTGGTTTGCAAACTATGCACATATCTATCTCCCATGTTCCTACCTCACCTATAGATCCTTCTAGGTTTGTTGTTTACCCATTCAGACAACATTTGTTCCCCCTTGTGGATATCTCAATTGTTATCCAAAATCCTTTTAACCATAAAAGACTGTGCAGAAAAGGTTGTCAGAAAAGTTAGGCATTCACTGTGCCAGCTATTCCTAGCATCATTATGTGTTTGCTCCCTCAGTTGTCTTATCCTAAGTAGATCATCTCTGTTAGGGCTGGTAGCATAAGCCCTAGCTGTAGTAGCACAATTTTTGCTGTAAATCCTGTTTAGAAATCTTGTTTACATTTCTCCACCTTTTTTTTTTTTTTGCAATTTATTTCTATGCTCCTTACCTCCAGACTCTCTCCAGCGTGGGCAACTCAGTCATTGGGTTTATCCCACCCTGCCTGAAGTCCGGTCCACTCTGTTTCCAGACGAGGCCATCCCCGCAACCCACGCAGCATACCCAAACCCCCCGGGGTCTGTGTCCTCTGGGGAAGGACCTCCTACTCCTCTGGTGCCCTATCTACAGAGTTGGTGGGTAGCCTTGTGGAAGGGGATCCGGAGCAGGCGTCCTGCCTTAGCGTATGGACATGGGGCCGATGCCACAAGCCCCTGCCACGCCTACTGGAGGGGGAGGGATTTTTAACTTAGATTTCCTCCCCAACGAGGGCAGTGCAATGTCACCCAGCCCATTACGTGTGCGCTCCCGCGTATGTCCAGAAGGCAGCCGCCCAGTGTTGAACCCCTATGTTAGGTCCTGCGATGGTGGTACACCCAGCCATCACTAGGTGTCGCCACATGCGCAGAACAATCCCCCTATCCTTCCCCAGGAGAGGAGAGGAGAGCAGTCCTCAGACACTCAATCCTCTCCTCCCTACTGACCCCCAGTGGCCCAGGCTCATTCCTGAACCCGGGTCACCGGCGTGGCATGAGATGTGGCGTCCAGCGCCTCAACCCTCAGCACCACCGGGACGGCTACATTTCTCCACCTTGAGTCTCAAAAATATTATCATCGGAACAATTTCTACTGGCCCTAATAAACTGGCCCTGGGGATGTTCTCCATTGGGTGGCGGGGGGTAGAAGTTCTTAAAATGCAGGAGAGAACACCATGGACTACTAATACACCAACTACTGAATGCTGGGCTATCACCTGACTCTTCTCTCTTGTTTAAAAGCTACTTAGAAAACCAGTCACAGAGAGTAAAGATTGCGGATGCTCTTTCTAACACCCTGCCTGTTCGCTCGGATGTCCCACAGGGATCCATACTGGGACCCCTCCTTTTTAGCCTTTTCTTAAACTCCCTCCCTTACCACTGCTTTGAGCAGATCATACTATATGCCAATGATGCTGTTGCATTCTCCACTCACAAAGATCCTGCAACTCTTCAACACAACCTTCAACTTGGTTTCAGTTCTGTAGAGACATGGTTTCTTAATCATAAACTGGTCCTCAATGACAAGAAAACCAAATCTATGCTCTTCTGCAGCTCTCGTAACCCACACAAGCTACACCACTTGGCTATCTCCACCACCCAGGGGAACACTCTAGATCAGGTGGTGTCCTACAAATACTTAGGGATACAGCTTGACCCTAATCTCTCCTATAGACTTCATGTAGATAATGTAGCTAGAGCTGCTAATACACAGCTTGGTCTCCTCTACAAACACAGACCACACCTCACGCCAGAAGTTTTGAAGGTCGCAGTCCTGAGCTCTGTGATCTCTGTAATAGACTATGGTCTCATCATTTATGGCTCGGCCACTACCACAACCCTTAGACACCTCTCAACTGCCTTAAATAAAGCATGTCAGCTCATCACTGGTGCTCACCGTCTCACTCACACATGTGACCTGTACACTCAGACTGGCTGGCTCCAACTATCAAACCGCATAAAGTTTCTCACCTGCTCCATGGTCAAAAAAATCTACCTTGGTCTTGCACCTTCTGGGGTCTCAACTCTGTTACAACACTGAATTAACAAATGGTGCCTTAGGAGATCCACGCTACAGCTACTGAAAGTCCCCCACTGTCACACTTCACAGGGACAACGCTCTTTTGCTTATCGAGCACCACTCTAGTTCAATGGCCTCAGCCCAACCATCTCCTCTGCCCCAACTATTGGTATGTTTAAAACTAGGTTCCGGGACTATCTCACTACCAACAGCTCCTGTGACTGCCCAACTTAACCTTGTTTCTCCACTTCCCTTTTGCTCTAGTTGTCCCCCCACTGGATTCTACCCTCACATCTTGGTATACCCAATGCTGCACTTTTCACCCTCTCGCCACCCTTCCTACATTCCTTCTCCCCTCCCCACCCTCTTCCCTCTCCCTATGACTCTGGCACTTCTTATCTGTTGTCTATTTTCTCTGACAAATGCCGCTGGCTGCCTTGTTACAATGCTACCCTTGAACTGTGTTAATCTGTACTCTGTTTGCAATGTCCACATTGTTGTAATGCCTGTCTTGATGTTCCCCATAATTTGTATTTCTCTGACGTGGAACCTTTGTAAAAGAGCCATGGCTCAAAGGTATTTGTAATCCTAGACTTGATAAATAAATAAGAATTCCTGTCTATAGTTTTTCCGAACAGGTCTGTGACAATCCCCTCTGCCAGAGTTTTGATTATTGTAAGATCCAGAAAATTAACCACAGACTCACTCCAATTGACATAGGAATGCGAAGCTAGCATCCCCATGTTGCTAGAGAACCTTGAAGTGAAAGCACTTTGTCTCATCAACAGATGTGACCTGTCCAATGTGAAAGGTCTTGGAATAATAAACAGCATAATATTGATCTGTTTGTTTGTTTTCTAGATCTAATTATCTTTCCTTTTCTAGCAGCAAGATGTCTTAATTTTAACTCCAGCAATACTGTGTCTTTGAAAGCAAAAAATAACAACAACTGAACAAAACAATAATAAAGACACCTTGATGCATTGCTAATTGAACCAGAACAGGTGGAATGCACTTAGTTTCATCACAGGAGGCCCATTATGAAGCAGATGAGGTCCTTAAGCCACTATCCCCATATACAGTCACAAATATGTGCTGCAAAGTGGTCTCAAGGAACACTACAGCAAAGTTCCACCTTGCACTCCTTTCTGCTATACACAAAGGGGTTGCAAGTACTTCCTTACACTAGCACACAGGTCCTTGCACTAGCACAGTTAAAGGGGCAGGGGAGGCAGTGGTAATGAGGGCACTGGTATGCAGGGAGCCCTGTGCTATGCACAGTGGCTCCTCAGTGCCCTTCCCCCCCCCAGTTGATATGGCGGTCTTGTAATATATACTAGCAGGCAGTATAGCTGAGAGGTTAGAGTGCCGAGCTGTGAACCTAAAGACCCAGCAGAACTGGGATTAAAACACACAACTGGCACTTGCAAACTGTGTGACCCTGAGTAAGTCAGTTAACCCGCCTTTGCTCCTGGGCTATCTGTTAGCTCTCCTGCACCCTTATGTGTCCTCATGCCCTCTCTGCTCCACTGAGGAGGGCCTCCTTATGGTACCCAGGGCTAGGCTGAAAACCTCAGGGCACCATATCTTTCAGGTAGCTGGCCTGTCCTTTGGAATTTGATCTTAAGGGCCCTGAGGAATGCCCCCTTGATGGCAGCCTTTAAGAAGGTCTTAAGACCTTCCTGTTTCTGAAACCATTTGGGGGACTAATTCCCCCTTCTATCAATTTGAGATCCCAGTTATTTATTAGTTTAGTTATGTAATTATTTATTCAGTGATGTAATCATTTATTTTATTAGTTTGTTTATTCATGGGATGTATTTATTCCTCATGTGCACTTTATTGTTATGGCGCCCTGAATCTCTGGGAAAGGGTGCCAAATATAAAAAAAAGCTACTACTACTAATTCTACTACTACCACTACCATATCACACCTGGAAACTGTGTTTGACTCAGTGTGCCTTTTCTTGCCAGAAATTAAAAAAAAAAAATGTTCAGCATTAACATGGTCAGAAGAACTACTGAAAACAGAGGGGGTCACAGCCTTGCAAGCCAGAATGTTCGTGCTTCAAGGAAGTAAGGTTAGGCAGTACACAGTGCCATTGAAGATAAGTTATTACAGGGAGGGGGCTAGGAAAGGGGATTCACATGACACTAGGGATTTAACGGGGCGATAATTTTTATTACAGGGCCACTGTACCAACAGTAGACTGGCAAGGGACCTCATAAATCAAAAACCACTCAGTCCACAAGCAGATCTTAACAACAGAGTGGGAGTGGGGGACAACATAAGCAACAGCGCCATGTTCCTAGTACCTGGGCCATGCCATGACAACATGTGCCAAGTGCCATGCCATAGGCCAACTGCTGCGACTGCCAGTTTCAACACAAAGCAGCAACTGTTTTTTGTGTAACAGTTTTTGGTGGGTGACACTATGAGGAGCCCAGTACACTCCTAAATTCCACCACCCACTGCTAAGACTGTGTATGGGGCCCCTGCCCATAAACAGACTCATTGAACTGAACTCCCAGTCCCCCAACACACAGAAAAAAATTATTAGAGTAGTATCAAACTTTATTTGTGATGGTTCAGTAAAACAATAAAACGAGCAAACAAGAACCCTTCAACACAAAACCTGTCATAAACGAACATGCATTTGCATATATTCAGCACAAAACAGTAAAAGATGAAATTGCTGTGGCTAATCTAAATCATGACACTAAACACTTTTGCTGTGAGTGAACAAAGATATTATCAGGACTAGGGTCCTGACTACACCGTTTTGTGTTGTAATGTTTTTTATATGCCTCACAAACTTTGGTGATCACCAGGAGTCCTTTGTGGATATTTAGTAAACTGTGCCTCATGTTCAATAATTACACTATCTGTAGCATATCAGTAACTTGACTTATTGCTAGTGTAACGCATTCTTACTTTGTGGACTTTGTGTTTGTTCTGTAGCTGGCAGAACAAGGCAACATCTGCTTAAATGTTGCAGCTTTAATACTGCTAACTGAGCATACTAACTTTCTTCCCTCTCCAGGAATTCCACTGTGATCCCGGCTTTTGTGAGCAAACATCTGAGCACTGTGGATACTAACTGGAGAATAAGCCAAAGGTTGTAATGATTAACAAGAAAGGACTACAGGTACGCATCAGCAGCACAGTAAGGGTTTACAACCACTATGAAGAAGCAGGAAGAAGCAACAAAAGTCAGGCAAATGAGCTTAAATATATATTTAAGGCCCACATTGCGAACATAACAGTGCATAGGATACTGGGCTGGATTCATGATCACCCTGCTCCTGTTGCCTATACCAGGGATCCAGCTGCTGCACTCCTGCTGAAGTATTCAGGGATGCAGAGACAGGCATGAGCAGGCAGTGGTAGTCAGCCCATGCATCGGGTGAACGGTTCATGAATATACATGAGCCTATGTTCATTATTGTGAGGCCTTCTGACCTAGTGCTTCTGGTGTGGTGGATTCTGTGTGCCACAGCCACACAATGCTGAGCTAGAGTGTGTAGTACATTTAAGCAATTAGGCATGGCAGGGGGTATATTATTGAGGGATAACAGCACACCGCAGCTGGGCTGAAGCACAAAGCAAAGCCAAGTGCTTCCACCACCTAAGAAGGGCCACTAGCCCACCATAACAAACCCTCTGGAGTGCCTTATTACAATTATGAAATGTGACATTTTTAGTAAATTAAATGTATTTTTTACACATACTTTTGTTGAGCTACTTTCATACATAGAAACACAGAAACATAGACTTTGACGGCAGATAAGGACCGCTTGGCCCATCTAGTCTACCCATTTCCCTACCTACAGGATAGGCCGCAGATCCTAGTTAACCAACAGCCTATTTCTTCCTACCCCCACAAGAATTGCCTTATGCCTGTCCCATGCATTCTTGAATTCTCCCACAGTTTTAGACCCCACAACCTCCTCAGGAAGGCTGTTCCATGCATCCACTACCCTCTCTGTGAAATAATACTTCCTCACATTGCCCCTGAACCGCCCCCATCTTTAAATTGTGTCCCTTGTTCTTGCACATCTCTTTTCTGAAAGATGCTACCCTCTTGGACTTTGTTGATTCCACTGAGGTACTTAAAAGTTTCTATCATGTCCCCCCTCTCCCTTCTTTCCTCAAGGGTATACATATTAAGCTCCTTTAGTCTCTCCTCATACTGCTTCTCTTGCAGACCCTGCACCATTTTAGTTGCCCTCCTCTGGACTGCCTCTATCCTGTCTATGTCCTTGCGGAGATGGGGTCTTCAGAACTGGACGCAGTACTCCAGATGGGGTCTCACCAACTGTCTGTACAGAGGGATAGCAACTTCCTCTTTTCTGCTGCTGATGCCTCTCCCTATGCATCCCAGTATACCCCCAGTCCTCCCTACTGCCTTCTCACATTGCTTGCTAACCTTAAGGTCATCTGATATGATTACCCCCCAGGTCCCTTTCCTTTTTTGTTGTTGTTACTACCTCCTCCCTCCCATTGTGTAATCTTCTCCTGGGTTCTTGTTTCCCAGGTGCATTATTTTGCACTTCTTTGCATTGAATCCTAGCTGCCATACTTCTGACCATTGCTCCAACCTTGCCAAGTCCCTTCTCATCCTTTCCACGCCTGTATCAACCCTGTTGCAGATCTTTGTGTCATCTGCAAAGAGGCATACTTTTCCTTCCAGTCCCTCTGCTATGTCACTTATGAAGACATTAAAAAGGACTGGATCCAAGACTGAACCTTGCGGTACCCCACTAGTAACCCCTCTTTCTTCAGAGTGGATTCCATTTACAATTACCTTCTGTGTCCAGTTATTCAGCCAATGTTTTACCCAGGCTACCTCCCAGGGACCCACTCCCAGGCTGGTTAATTTCACTACTAATCTTTTGTGTGGGACTGTGTCAAATGCCTTGCTAAAGTCTAGGTAGGCCATGTCCACAGCCCCTCCCTGGTCTACTACTTTGGTCACCCAGTCAAAGAAATCTATTAGATTCGTCTGACATGACCTTCCCGCTGTGAACCCATGCTGCCTTGGGTCCTGTGCCCCACTGGCCTCTAGGTACTCAACTATTCTTTCCTTCAGAAGTGACTCCATCACTTTCCCTACCACAGAGGTCAAACTGACAGGTCTGTAGTTTCCGGCCTCTGTCTTGGTCCCACTTTTGTGAATAGGGAATCACATCTGCCTTCCTCCAGTCCTCAGGTACCACACCATCCTCCCATGATTTATTAAAAAGAGTAGCCAGTGGTTTCACTAGTTCCCCCCTTAATTCTTTTTAGAATTCTGGGTGAATTCCATCAGGCCCCATTGCTTTGTCCACCTTCAGTTTTAGGAGTTCTTGCAGAACCCTTTCTTCTGTGAAAGGACTGGGATCAACCCCTTATCAAGAGTGCTTCTGTTAATTGGATTAGGCACTTCCCCTCCTCTTTTGTGAATACTGAGCAGAAATATTAGTTCAGTATCCCTGCTTTTCACTGTCCCCCTCTGCCCACCACCGTTCATTCTATTCAGCTTCACTATCCCTCCCTTTGTCTTTCTACGCTCGCTGATGTACCTATAAAAGGTTTTATCCCCCTTCTTAACTGAGTTGGCTCTCTTTTCCTCAGTTTGGGCCTTTGCTATTCTGACTTCCCTCCCTGCTTCCTTCTGCCTCAACTGGTACAGCTCTCTGTCCTGCTCCTTCTGTGTTTCCTTATACTTCCAGAATGCTCTTTTTCTTCCTGACTTACACAGCCACCTCTTTTGAGAACCATAGTGGCTTTTTCTTTCGTTTTGATTTGTTTATTTGCTTCACACAAAGGCTTGTTGCCTCTGTGATGGCAGTTTTGATGATTCCCCATTGTTGTTCCACTCCTCCTTCTAGTCTGTTTGCTAGTGCTTTTCTGAGGCACTCTCCCATCTTGCCAAAGTCAGCCCTCCTGAAGTCCAGTACCCTCACTTTTGTATGGCTTGACTCTGTAGCTGAGTTTAACATGAACCACACTGTTTGATGGTCACTTGTTCCCAGATGGCAACCCACTTCTAGATCTGAGATCCTCTCACTGCCCCAATTTGAGTGTACGAGGTCTAAGATTGCTCCCTCACAAGTGGGTTCCGAAACTAGCTGTCTGAGGCCTGCCACCTGTAGAGCATCAAGAATGGCCCTGCTCTTGGATGTGGCTGTAGCAAATGTGCTCCAGTTCACATTTGGCATACTCAGGTCTCCCATCAACAGTATTCCCCCTTTCTCTGCCATTCTAAGAATGCCTTCTATCATATCCTTGTCCATTCCTTCCCCCTGACATGGGGGTCTGTATACAACCCCTGTGCGGATTGTGGTGCCCTTTCCAGTCTCCAAGGTGACCCACAGTGCCGCCTCTCCTCCCTGTTTACTCTTTTGTTCAGTTGCTTTTATCACTTCCTTTACATGAGAGCTACTCCTCCCCTCTTCTCCCTTGCCTGTCTCTCCTGTAGGTTATGTACCTTGGTATGTTAACATCCCAGTCATGGTTCTCTGTGTACCATGTTTCTGTGACTGCTCGATATCCAAGCATCCCTCTTCCATCAAGGCCACCAGCTCAGGGAGCTTGTTGCCCAGACTACGGGCATTGGTACTCATTACCTTCCATTTCCTGATGGCCTTACTCCTTTTTGCTCCATCCCTGTCCTTCTTGCCTTTGTCACTTTCTCCATTTACCCCAGCCCTTCTCCATTTTCAACATCTCTATGTTGGTGTTTACTGCACTTACTACTGTGATTTTTTTTGGGGGGGGCTAGGATTTGCCTGCTCCTTTCCAGTGCCTCCCTTGGCTAGTTTAACTGCTTGCCAATGAAGCATTTAAACCTATTACCTAGGATCCTGGTTCCCCTCCTGGACAGATGCAGCCCATCATGCCAGTATAGGCTTGCATCACTCCAGGTGGACCCCAGTCCCCAGTGAAGCCAAATCCCTGAGCTCCACACCAGTTTTTCAACCACTGATTGAATCCCATGGTGCAAAACACCCTAGCCTCTCCTACGCCATAGATGGGCAGCACCTCTGAGAAAGTTACTGTGCATGCTACTTGTCTAAGGCCTCTTCCCAATTCCACAAACTCTTACTGCACTTCTCTAATCCCTTTCTTAGCCAGGTCATTTGTCCCTAGGTGGACAATGACATCCAGCTCCCTCCCCCTGTGCAACTGCTCTGGCAAACCTGAGGATTTTCTCCCTGTCCCTCCAAGCCATGGCGCCAGGCAGGCATCTTACCTCCCTCTCCCCTTTCTGCACCAGTTCTACCTTCCTAACAATGGAGTCCCCCACTAGGAGTTGTTTCCTACCCCTGCGGGGTCCCCTGCCACCTTCCTGTGGGTCTCCTTTGTGGAGGTTTCCAGCATCCTCCTTAGTCTCCACTGCGGGTGCCTCCATAGAGGAACCACACTTTGCCAGAATGGCATAGGAATTGTGGAGAGGTACAACTGGAGGGATGTGCCTCTGTTCCACCACCCTCACCCTCCCTGAGCCCACTATGGTCCAACCACTCCTCTTTCTTGGCAACCTCTGAGGCAACGGCAGTGGCACTGGTGGTCCCTGGATGGAAGAGCAGGTCCAACAAATCCTGGCCAACTCAGCCTGGAGATGAGCAACCTCCTCCCTCAGCCCAGAGAGGTGCCTGCAGATGGGACAACACCGCATCCTCCAGAACGTCTCCTGGAAGACTGCTGCTCTACAGCCACTGCACTGCACCACTCCCATCATGTCTTATTTCTGGCCCTTAACTGTTTGCAATCCTTACTCTTTCCTCTGTTTTTTCTCTCTCCTTACTTTCTGCCTGTGTGCCCTTTAAGCTCCTGATTGTCCTGTTCTGAGACAAGAATATCCTATATTTCTCAGTAGACCCCTTACTTGCTCAGAGGCAGTCCTCCAGCAGTTAGAGGGGGCCGGAGAGCTACTCTTGCCCTTCTAAGATGGTGGGTCTTTGGTGGCTCTGTGATCACTCACTTCCTGCTCCCAAACAGGAAGTTCCTGTTGTCAGTCAAATCCTGTGCCTATAAAAGTAGAACTAGCTTTGGAGGGGAGGGGAGGGAAGGAGGGCAATATAGTTCCAGTAGAGAAGTCCAGTCACACAGCAGTCCTTTCTCCTGGTGTCTTCTGCCAAGCTACTAGCAGACTCTTTCTAAGGCAATCTTTAAATGTAGCTTCCTTCTAGCTAAGCCACTCTCCCTACTTACTAGATCTTTCTACAAGTAATTTAAACCTCACAGCTATCAAGTCCTTTCAATCACCTGTGATTTACACCTAGATAACTGTTCAGATAACCATTCAGTTCAGTTAACTCAGACAAACACACACTTTCTTTTTTGTTTTGCTTGTTAATTTTTGTGCTGGGATAATGGCCTGGCTGAAAGCACCTCTTGGCCAATCAGGAGCTGGCCTTCTTTCAACCCATTTCATAATACACATTAGCAGGATGTGTAGACTAGTAGGTCCCTGCCAGAAACATATCTGTCAACATCCACATCCCATTGTAGTGTTGTGTCTGCAAGGTGCATGCATTGGTACCGCAGATTAATGTCATACATACTAAGTTCCTGAGGAACATCATGGACTGAGGCAGCAGTACCGGACACTTTGCCAACCAACAGTTACAGCCAAAGACATGGTCAGATATTTCCTGACATTTTTGATATATTTCTAGAGAAATCTCCTGTTTTCTGCATTTCCACAGTACAGGCAGCAGAGAGAAACTCCAGAAATTTAACAAAATATCTGACCATGTCTGTGGTTACTACTGTATTCAGAGCAGAATTCTGTGGGAGGCTTACTCTCTGTACAGAGGGGCTGCACTCCCATTTGGTCCCTGCTCTCTTTCTGTATGCTTTGCAGGTGCATCCAGAGGTTTCAGGAGGGGGTGGGCAGCTATGTTTGAAGATTTCAGTAACCCTTCCCAGGCTACAAGCTCACTTGTCCTGCATGGTGTGCTCCCACTTTTTCTTACATTTACAACATGAGCAGCAGCATATTGTGGCATGGCTCAGGTACTAAAAAACAGAAACCTGAAAGAAAAAAAAAACACACCACCAGAGGTTTATTTGGAATTATTAACTGAACAAAAAGCCATTACTCACAAAGCTTGGTTTCAAGTGGGCTTTCATGTCACATTCTGGCTACCTGAAAACAGCAGATTAAGAGAGACTGGCACAGACAAACTTAAGTTGTGGGTGACTGGGGCCTTAACATTATGTTATGTATCCCTCCACATAACTAAATTAAAAACATGGTAGTCACCTATGAAAATGGGCAATTTTGTTCATAGGCCTTCAGAAGGAAGGAAGGAAGGTAGGTAGGTAGGTAGGAAGAAAGGTACAATTATCATTATCTGTGTTTGGGCTTTTTACAGCTGCATGGGTGAAGCTCCACAGATGATATGCTAACACAAGATCTCAGAATAGCATTGTGGAAGCACGAGACTGGACCATTGTCCAGTGTGTTTCCACAGTGCTGTGGCATAGTTTCCAGTGGTTGTGTTTATGCGGCGCTTCCTCTCTACCGGCCACATAAACACACCCACTTCGGGGACCCTTCTTTTTCTTCCACTTGTAAGCACCCTTCAAAGAGAGTCTTACGCCTCCCATGTTTAGGGGCCCCCCCCCCCCCGAGCTAGGGAACTTATTAGAGCTCTGGGAACTTTGGCTGCTGGATACCTCAAGGTGGCAGCAGAGAGTAGGTTTAGGGATTATATAAGGGAGCAGACAGGAAGTTCAGGCCTTTTGTAGCCCAGGCATTAGGCCTGGGGCTGAAGGAGCAGATGTAGGCGGTCAGGAATGGGAGCTTGGCGGTCTGAGTGGGCCAGTGGGGGACACCCCCCCCAACAAAGTGTAGTCAGGAAAGTTTTCGTAGCAACATGGCATCATGGAGCAGGGTAAGGGAGCTCCGTTGGGGAGGATGGTTAGCCAGATCCTGCATTGTTGGGGGTCAGGGCAATGTAGGGGCCATAGGGGGCTAGGATAGGCAGAAGCCCATAGAGATCCCATCAAGGTGTGTCCTACGCTATCAGGGCTGTGGGGACAGTGGCAGTGTCCTCACAGAGGGGAGGCCAGTGGCAGTGGTGCTCTCCCATACCCAGTGTGGCAGGGTGGTCTGGGGCAGATGGAGCCAGGGGGCCTTTCACCCATTTATGAGGCTTTCTTGGAGAGGCAGGTCCTGGAGCGCCGGCATCAAAGGACTGGCTGGGTCACAGGTCATAGGATAGGCCTTGGAGAGTGGCCTCTGGTTGGAGCTTAATGCAAGCCCAGGATGTAGCTGAGGAGATGTGGGCCTGTGCAGGTGTCCCCAAAAGGAAGAAGGGTAATCAGAAAGTGGAGCCATGAGTGTGCCATTATCTGTGAAGGCAGGTTGTTCGGAAAGGCCTGGGTGGTAGCAGTGCCAGAGGCTTTCCCATGGCAGGGCAACAAGTAGTAGGGGGGCTTTAGTGCTGGAGCAGGGCCAGGTTTTGGGGCCACTGCACCAGTCTAGCCATACAGAGTAAAGGCTGAGTGAAAGGAGGGAACAGGTCCCATAAGTTTGGTGGCACCAGCAAAGAGCTGAGATTGCATGGGTTACGGGGCCTGGGTCGAAGAAAAAAATCCTGGTACCCCTTGAGGTTTGAGCCGAGGCCCAGGGGCCAGGTGAGGGATGCAGCATGCTTTTCCACTCCGGAGAGAGGGCATTGACCAGTGCCAGAGTAACCCGGCAGTAAAGAAGAAAGGTTTGGCTTACCAGATCAAGAAAGCCAGGAGCTTGTGGGTTCTAAGTCTACTGCCTGTAAATCCATTGTTATTGCTGCTCTAAATGTTTCTAGCCAAAGTGTTTGTACAAAGGTTCAAATAGCCCAATGGATCTGCTTTATTTAGTTGGATGAAGTATGTGACTCCTGCATTGCTGGAGTCATTTGTGATGCAGGAGCTAAATAAAAAAGTTAGTTGGGAAAAGATTAGTAGTGATGCTCTTTATTTAAACTGGAAGGAGGAACTAATGAAATGGAAACTCCCCTCCCTACCCTTCCTTGTGGCTAAATTAATTTTTTCTTAAGCTTTGATTCCAGATGAATTTTTCACCCTGCCTAGACGGGACTGAGGCACTTCAGGGCTCAAGGATTCAGGAGGTTGCAGTATACAGATCCTGGTCCAGTGTCAGCATTTGGGGAGACTCCAGTTTTTGGTTGGTGAAATAGAGAATGCACAGGTGAATGAAGATGTCAGGAAGGTAGGCCACAGCTTTCCTGCCTTGTTTGGGAGTACACTTTCTCGGGTGTCTTAGCACTTGCTGTAGCTTCCCCCTATGCCCCCGGACCATCTGTGATAGAATTTATGCCCCTAGATGGGGGGCTGGTAGGGGTTACACACAACTCTTGGTGGCCCACTATGCAGATGGCAGCACCAAATCCACACCAAATCACACATGCGCAGTTCTGTCATCGCCGCCAGCTTGTGCATGGCATACTCCGGCGGCTCTCAGAAAAGCTTGGTGCAGCCGTATCAGCTCTGACCAGAACTTATATAAATTAGCCGACTACTGGTACCACTTTTTCATGATTGTTTTGTTTTGCGTATGGGTGACCAGCACACTTATTTTGTTTATAATTTTTTATGTTTCCTTGTGCGCATGCACAACAAACATTTCATCACAGCTTAGGAGAGAAGTGGGGTTTTGGAGCTGTGGCACTGTGGGGGCCAATGGCCCCAGTGCCTTTTGAGGCTTGGCCCGCTTCTCCAATGCGGTGGCATGCTGCTGCTGACACTAGTTCAGCCAGCATGCCACCACCTTGAAATGAATCCACCGCTGCAATGAGGGAGCGACCCGTCATTGCAAAGCAGTAACTTGCCATCCCCGACCCAGTTCATTTGCTGACAGGGAGCCCTCCCCTCAGCATACTGTAACCCCTCCCCATTGTTGTGTGCCGAGGGGTGTCCAATCCCCTCGGCATCATGTGCCCCAACAGTCTTTGTTTGCCGACTTAGGGCCCAATCCCGTTGGCTTCAGTCCCCTTTCCAGTTCAATTTGCTGAGCGTGGAGCCCACTCCCGTCAGCATAATATTCCCCCAATTTGTTGTGTGCGAAGGGGATGCCCAATCCTCCTTGGCTCTCTCCCCATGGTATGTGCCGATGGGGTGCCCAGTCCCGTCGGCTACCTGGCCCCAAAAATACTCAGGTGGCACGCTGGAGCCCACCTCAGCGTGCCAATGTCCCTGTAAAAAAAAAGTCCTCCAATGTTTTTTTTTTTTTAAACCTGTAAAACAGAAAATGGTCCTTGTTGAGTTCGGTGGCCCCTCTCCCAACCCGCACCACCCCTCTGTGCACCCTGCCTCCCCCACACCAGTCATCCCATACTTACCTCTGAAGCCCAGCGCGACGATCTTCGGTGGACCGGAAACATATCTGCACTCTTCAAAGTCGACTGCTAACTGAAGAAATGCCGGTAAGCTGTAAAATGGCATACATAGGGTTTTTTCAACTTTGGCGCATATCTCAGGCATTTTTGGGAATTTTAGCACCAAATTTTCAACATGGGGTTACAAGTGTGTGTTGTGCAGTTTCCATGTATGCTCAGAAGTGCACAAATTTGTAACATTTTCACTCCAGATTTTTAACATTAGCATTTTGCCACACCTCCTTATGAACAGTAAAGCTGTCATTTTTCATATCCTGCTCGAAATATGCATTTGCACATCTGGCGCACAATGGCGAGGTCGCTGTGGGAAATTAATGTTTCAGACAGATTAAGAAAATCATAGTGACAGTGTTCATGAGCAGAGGTCACAAAATGCCTGTGTTGAAAATTTGGTGAAATAATTCCATTAAATGACTGCGGTACAAGGATGTGTTGCGCAGTTTCCACATACGCTCAGAACTTCAAGCATTTTTAATATTTTCACTACAGATTTTTAACATTGCTATCTCTTCATACCTCCCTATGGATGGTACAGCTGCCATTCTTCACATCCTGCCTGATCTGTGTTTTTGCACATCTGGCGCAGAATGGCACGGTCGCTGTGGGAACTCGAAGTTTGGGATACATTAGCAAAATCACACTGCCACTGATCATGAGAAGAGGTCCCAAATGCTTTCATAAGGTGGGGGTCACAAAAAGACCATGTTGAAAATTTGTAGAGCAAATACCAACACACGACCGAGGCGTTAGGGTTTCTAACCATAACATCACACCCTGTACAGACTGACAGGCATCAGAGGTGTTACTTTGGATCACCGGCTGTAATGCTCATGCCATCCCACCCCCACCCTGAAGCCAGTGACAGGCATCAAGGTGTGCCTTGCACTCTTCAGCCCCAGACTTCACCCCATTATCCCGTTTTGCACACATTTCAGTGTATGTTCTTATGAAATGGGGTGACTGTGAAGCTGAACACCCCAAGGCACACCTCAACACTTAGTGTCTACAGGATAGGGTGAGCTGAAATGCCGTGAGCATTATGGGCAATGACCCACAGGCACACCCCAATGCCTGTCCATCTCTGCAGGGTGGAGGTGGGATTGTCGTGAGTTCAATACTTCACTGCCACTCCTATTCTGCATCTGTCTAACTCCTGCATGTCCTATGCTAATATCAGTAAGCAAACATTCGGCATTGATAAATGCTTGTTAATTTATATTTTCATGTTCAGAAAACAGCAAAACACTACCCTTGGGACAGGATTCAACAAACCTGAATGTTTAAAGTTTTAAATCTCAGCCACTTTTCAGTTATAGGTGAGCAATGGATTTTTTTAGTTTTTTGCCACCCTATAACACCAAAATGGCCAAACCTATTTTTACAAGATTTGGCAAATTATGTGATAATGCTATAAAGAGTGTGCATGACAATTGTCAGTTCCCTAGGTCCACCAATGGCTGAGTCACTAGCAGCAAAATTAAGGGTTTGAAGGGACACTGCCAACCCCCCGTAGGTCTCAAAGTGTCCCTAGTTTAAAAAACACATTTTATGATTGCCAAAATTCTGTAAAGACTGCTGATGTAGCTGGTAGTTTGATTCTGACTCTTTATTTTCTTTAAAAAACTGAAAAACAGACTGCCCAACGTGCTGGTGTTATCATACCAAAACATGTTTGTTTACATTCCTTGATCAGCTCCAACTGCATCTTTCCCGGACTTGGGAACACCCACAACACAGTCTAGCCCCTCATGATGCAGTGGAAGTTTAGGAGGCTACTCCCTCATGATTGACTGCACTGTTTGGGTCATACATGATTGACTGCACTGTTTGGGTCATACCTCTCAACTGTCCCTGATTTTCAGGGATATCCCTGATTTTGCCTTAAAAATTTCCTCTGTTCCTCATAAAATTTCTGTTTTTGTGACCGAACAGTGCGAATTGTAAGCACAAAATAATGTTAAACATGAAAGTTACAGACTTGTTCGTCTTCAGAAAATGCTTCTTGCACTAATCCCTTTATTCTGTCAGCTTTCTGAGTGAATATTACCAATTTTTAAGATGTGTCCCTGATTTTGTGTTTTTGCCCCAGATTTTTTTATGCCTTGTCCCTGATTTATGAGGTAAGAGGTTGAGAGTTATGGTTTGGGTGTTTTCCTAATGCTCAGGAAGTATACATATTAAGAACAGATCCGGGATTGTAAACAAAACAAGATTTTATAAATATAAATATACATTAGCATGCATTTTAGTTCTACTAAACAAGGAGACAGACAAAACAAACAGCAACATCAGTGAATTTTAGAGAAGGTAAGCAATCATAAAATGTGGGATTTCAACTAGAAATAATATGATGAAAAACAGGATGACAGTGTCCCTTTAACATAATGCAACTGTAATCCTAATTATAGCGGTGCCACCATACCACTATAATACATGGTTAGTCCTTTTTACCCATAGAAAAACTATAGGTGTATTTCCCAAAACTCAAAATATTTCCTTATATCATGCCAATTAATAAATTAATGTAATATCATCAATACATTAATTAATTATGACATCAAAAACTGACATTTTTTTAATTTTTCACTTCAACCTTATAAAAAAACTTTCCTAAAAAAGGGTTTCTCAACAATCTGAGTCCCCCAACAAGCACATTTTAAAACTAACGGATTTTCCTTAAAAAGGGGGTTTGCAACTGTGGAATATGAGATTTAATTGATTGGTATGTAGGCGAGCACTCGCCTCTGAGGCCGGAAGATCAGAAGGCTGTGGGTTCTATCCCCACACCAGACACTTGGGTTAAACACCAGGCATTTGGGTTAAATCCCAATACTGACACTGCAATGCAACATGAGAGGGTGCTGCACTCCTGAGGTGCTGTCTTTCAGATTTTCCTTCATCTGGTTGATGACTCCTCTCCTCTCTATTTCTGATTGGTCCTTCTAGTGGGCCAGCTACTAAACTGGTTCATACAATGCCGGTCCTGACTACATGCCAGAGTGGCCACTAGCTACCTCACTTACCTTTCAGCTGCCACGACCTGCATTTACCTAATCATGACCAGCCCTTGGATTTGAAGGTAGGAGTGCAGAAGCAACCATGTAAAGGAGGAAGAGAAAACAAGCCACCTCCACTGCAACATATTTTAGGGATCCATAGGTACCACAGACACACAAGAGGTCCTCATGACCCCCCTACATGCTCTGCTATGACAAAAAAGGCCTTATTCCAAGTTGGCATATCGCATTTCTGAGGCCAAATGTCTTGGTCACTCTGAGTCTGATGATAATCAAAAACTAGTAAGAAGGAAGCATGACAAGATTTCTCAACCTTTCTTTTATCTGCTTGGAAGCAGTGGACTGTGGGGTATGACCCTATCTCTGTAGCTTGGCTTTGGGTTACAAGGGTAGGGATGGGGGGTGGTGAGTGTTAGTGCAATACCAAATGACACACTTCCCTCCTTTCATGGCTTTGTAATCCTACCATATGCTTTAACATAGTTTTTTCACAATACATTTTCTTACTTTTTGAGAAAAGATAGTGTCAGTCATAACTTCTTCATGCAGGACACTATGGGTCCTGTGCTGTTTGTGCATGTCTCTACAGGCCTTTCAGAAATCAGGACATGAACCATAACTTTCTTTGCACAGGGGCCTGCAGGCCCTAGGCAAAGCAGGAGATGAGTCATATGTTTCTTAATATAGTATATTGTTCATGTGTGATGCTAACTGTAGTACAAAATACACTTTTTTGATCATGTTCTTGACTGTTTTTCATCCTTTTCAGCTTTGAACATTTTGTTTCTGCAGGACTTAGTACTTTTTCCACAATGTTTTCTACAACTGTACAAGTAATTCACAAAATGAAGAAAAAATAGTGTTTTCTACTTTATGGTCGTAATCTTGACCATTTTTATCTCAGTGTTTTTTTATGAGTGTGTGTATGTATGTGTGTTTATGTGTGTGCGTGTGTGTGTATGTGTGTGTTACCAAGTGCATGCACTATCTCCTATGTACGTGCTGATTTCACAAAAGTCCATGTCAATGTTTTTTGAAAGAATCATGAATGTTTTTTCTAATATAAATACTGACAGTAATTAATCTTTTTACTGTAGGCCCGCTCAGATGTCTCGTTATACTGTCTTCTGACAAACCATACAACTGCAACCTTTAGAGTTAAACAGTTTTAAAATTTTTAGCTTTTGAAGTTTTTATTCATGTCCAACTTTAACTCAGGAAAAAGGTTATATTTTTTTTAGGCATTTTTTTTTTCAGCCGGTCCATATATACAAAAGATTTTAGACTCTTGTACTTTTTATGACTTAAAAGTACAAAACATTTTGTTCTGATACCACCAATAGGCCTTATTCTGGGAAAAGCTATATCAAACCTGCATGTTTTATAATTTAAATAGTTGCATTTGTTTCACTATTTGTGGGCAAAAAGTCCTTATTTGGGATTTTTTATATAATTTTACTAATTAAGTTTTGAACCACTAAATTGATAATTACCAAACTTGCCAAAACATGATCCCACAGGACTGAAACTGTGCACACTAAATTACACAGTCCTAGTGGCCAGAAGAAAGCTGTCAAGAAAACATGTTTGTTATAAACAGTAACTCAGCCCTAACATACAGGCACTACTATGCCTGTAAAAGAGATGATATATATAGCTATAGATATAGGTATTCTTTGCAAAAAAAACTGTATAACTGAACTAGTTAGTGTTCAACTTAACACCACAAAAGTGGAGAAATGTGGTGTTAGGGTTTCCAACCCTAACTGCCGCCCCCACCCACCCACCCCCAAGCAGCAAAAGGACAAGACCACACAAGCAACCACAGACATTCATCATCAGGTAAGACATACAACCGTTTCCAGATAACACAAATGCAGCGGTACTAATATGCTACTTTGTATCAACAGCATGCACACCACAAGACAAACAGTACGTACTCTCTTTTCTGGCTGTAGATAGAAATCCAGAATACTCAAATCACAACAGTACTTTTATCTGCAGAAACACAGGTCCTGCTGCCAGAGATATACATCTGTGATGTCTAAATTACAGGAGTTCTTTTGTTTGCAGAAGCATGGGCCCCTATGATGCCACTGGTTCTGTAGCCTCAGGTACTCGTGCACAATGTAATGGATCCATTCACATATCTGGACTGTGTAGTACGGTATGGGCTGTACGCCCATTGGCTCATGCTGTGGACCAATGGGCATACAGCCCTACCGTATGGTGTCAGTCGGCGGGCGGCAGGGCGGCAAGCAGGTGGGGAGCTGCTGCCCGCTGCTGACTGGGGGGAGCGTGGCAGTGGGGCTCAATGGGCAGATGGGGAGGGGGGTACCGTTAGTCCATCAGGGTTGTTTTAGGGTGGCATTATTTTCTACTGACACCCGCGATCGGGCTGCGAGCGGTCCACTGGACCACCAGGGATACTGGATGATTAAGTTTTATACTTAAGCCCGTGATCGGGCGTGAAGCGGTCCACTGGACCACCAGGGATATTGGACGATTATATTTTTCAACATATGCCCATGATCGGGCTGCAAGCGGTCCAGTGGACCACCGGGGATATTGGACATTTGATTTTCATACTTATGCCCGTGATCCGGCGTGAAGCGGTCCACTGGACCACCAGGGATATTGGATGATTATTTGTATATGTATGCCCGCGACTGGGCAAGGGGAGGCGCCACCAGAAGGTGCAGCCGGAACTCGGGTGGCCACCCACAGGTGGCAGCTGCCGTGTTGCGCCAGGCAATACGGCAGCTCACCTGTGGGTGGCCAGCTGTTGCTTCTTTTTTTGGGGGCTCACCTGTGTGCAATACAAGTAGGGGTTGCGCATGCATGGACTCAGCACATCCCGGGCTGAATATCAGGATGTGCGGAGTATGCATGGGCACGCCCCCCCTACCTGCACCACATACATTACTGATGTGCTCTGGCGCATTGGGATTTGTGCCAGGCTCAATCCCCATTTGAATATCACTCCGGGGCGCATCAGTGGGTTGTGCATGGTGCAACAGTGTTGCGCCATGCGCAACCCTTCTGAATATCCAGGCCATTGTATCTTTAGTAAGTATGAGCATCTGTGGAGTGATTTTGTCAGTATCTGGGACCCCTTACTTTTATTATGTCAATTAGATTTTTTATTTCATTTCTTGTACAGAAAACACCTGCCAGAATTGAATTATTCTTGGTGTCCAATTGACTGGATGGAGAATAGATTGAACAAAAATATGTATTAAAAATGGTTGCTACAGTTTGTGGATCAGAAATAAAGTTGTTATTGTCTATAATAGTGCTTAGTTTTTGATCGTGAATTTATCTAAGCATAGACATGCTTACTATTATCTTTGTTTGCTAAACTAGCCTGTTTGTACTCTATGTTCTTTTTTGCTTTGTTTATTGTATTTTTTACATCTTTTTTGGTATTTCTTAAATATGTTTCAATCTTTTTCGGTACTTGTTTTTTTATAATTTCCATATTTTTAGTGTCTTAGCTTTATCCGTTTTATGATTTTTTTTGCTTAGCCATTTGGGTTTAATACCCCTGTTGTTATAATTTTTTTATACGTGGTGTATTTTTGTCATACTTCTCTAATAGAGTTTGTTTGATAATCTCCTAACAGCTCTCACTTGATTCGTTATAAAGTATCATGTTCCAATCAATGTTTGATATGTCTGCATTCATTTTGTCTTTGTCCGCTTTTGTATATAAGTACATTTCTGTACATCCCTTATTAATGCTAGTGCTACATCTTGTTGAAAATATGTGCATGAATGGTCACTGTTTCCTAAAGGGGATACATTTTACAATCCATTGTGTTAATATTCTCCGTCATGAATATAAGTCTAGAATGTTATGTTCTCTAGTGGCAGTTCTAACATGCTGTACAAAGTTATGTTCTAGGGAGAAGTCCAATAAATTGTTGTTATGATTGTTATTTGCCTTATTTAAATTCCAGTCAATGTTATTACAATTGAAATCACCTGTCCAAATAATTTCATCTAACTCCATGGCATTAGAAGCTTCATTTAATAATGCACTCAGTGTTTCTTTATTTGCACATACTAACCTTTGGCTTCAGAAGAGCAGGCCCCTGTGGGGCCTGATGTTACACAGATGGAAACAGTGTTGCAATATTGGCATCATTATTTTAGCAGCAGGTCTAGAAACTGTTCAGGTTGGTAGCATTTTTTCAGTTATGCAGCTGTATTTAGGAAAACATGCTCTGCTAGACCATGTTATCTAACAAGGTACCTCATACAGTGAGCATGAGTACCCATGGATACAGAGGTGCAGGCCCCGTGGGGCCTTCTGTCTGCAGAAGTGCAGGCCTCCATGAGACCTGCACTTTTGAACTACATGTACTCATGCACGTTGTATAACATACACACACAGGTGTGGCTGCAGAAGCACTGGTCCCTATGCAGCCTGTGCTTATACAGCCGAAGACACAAATCCACGAAGATAGTTTATCAGTGCAACTGCATTTGTGTCATCTGGAAACACTTGTATGTCTTACCTGATAATGGATGTCTGTGGCTCCTTGTGTGGCTCCTTTTGATGCTTGGGGTATGGGGAGTTAAGGTTGGAAACCCTAATGCCACATTCCCCTACTTTTGTTGCATTAAGTTGAACAGTAACTGGTGCATTAATGTAGTTTTTTTGCTGAGAAGTTCCTTTCTTTTTGAGATATCGGAATCATATCCTCATTCATGCAGGTCCCCTTGGGACCTGCGTGAACAGATGCAGATTCGCAGGGCCCTCTGAGCCCTGCATCAAGAGAAGACTCCATCCACTTACGGAAGAGCAGGGCCCTGCAATCCCTGCACTTCCGTGCAGAAATGGATGTCAAGAATTCATGATGCCGTTTTCTGGCCCTACACTTCCAAGTGCTGCAGATACATAAGCACAAGGCAAAGAGTGCAACTGTCAGCCAAAGCACAGGTCCCTCTGGCACCCATGGGAGAAGAGGTGCAGGGTCTTATTCTAAGAAAAGAGTTATCTTCACTATATGGTACCTAGGCCTGTGCAGGCAATGTTGCACCTTTCTTTTCCAGACTAGGGGGTGGTATCACATGACAGCGTTGTCCCCCCAGCCTTGGTCCATCCCACTGGCTTACTGAGATCATCCCTAAACTCAACTTATCGGCACAGCATCACAAAGCACTACCCATTGGGGTAAAGGCTGGTACTACACACAATGTTTCTTAATACTTTTTTTTAAGTTTGACCGAAATGTTCAGGATAGTCATTTTATGACTCCCCCTTATAAACATGTCATGTGGTACTTATAGAATACTGCCTGCAATGCCATTTTGCACCACATGTGTGAAAACACATCTCATCCATGATTTGAAAAAAAACACCTGTCACATTTATGAGATGGTGTGAAAAAGTAGCTATGGTGAAACTTTGGAGTCAAAATATTGAAAATTAGCAAAGTTATGCAAGAACTCTGAAATATTTCAATGGTCACTCATAACCTGGTCATTTTAGCATATTTTTACACCCAGACCCAGATATTCGGACTGCGCCAGGCTGTGGCGCAAGCCTAGGTGCAGCGCAACTTGGCTGCGCAGGGGCATTGACTGGGCGATATTCAACGAGCTGCGCCATGGCACAGCATCATTGAATATCACACACTGGCCACCCACAGTGCACATGGCACAGTGGCACTGCACCAGCGCAAGTGGCCAGAGTGGAGCAGGGGATGTGCTAGCGCAAGTTCCATTGCGCCATATGCAACAACCGGGCGAGATATTCAGAAGTGCACATGCAAATGGGGCCATAATGGTAGCAGTAAATGGGGCCATTTGCATGTCATTATGGCCCCATTTGCATGCAGGTGCCCCGATCCCCGGTGACTTGCACCTGGTGCCCTGCCAGGCAGCAGCCGTCAGGGACCGACGCACCCTGCACAGTGCAGCAATGTGCCCCACAGCCCGATCGCAGGCTTAAGTAAAAACAAATTGCGTCCTGTATCCCTGGTGGTCCAGTGGACCGCTGTCAGCCCGATTGCGGGCATTTGTAATAATAACTAATGTCCCATATCCCTGGTGGTCCAGTGGACCGCTGTCAGCCCGATCGTGGGCATTTGTAATAATAACTAACGTCTCGTATCCCTGGTGGTCCAGTGGACCGCTTGCAGCCCGATTGCGGGCATTTGTAATAATAACTAACATCCCATATCCCTGGTGGTCCAGTGGACCACTCGCACCCGATCATGGGCACTTGTAATAAGAATTAATGGAATCCAATATCCCTGGTGGTCCAGTGGACCGCTCGCAGCCTGATGGCGGGCATATGTAAGATTATAATTAAGTACAATATCCCTGGTGGTCCAGTGGCCCACTCGCAGCCCGATCGCTGGCATATGTAAGATTAAAATTAAGTTCAATATCCCTGGTGGTCCAGTGGACCGCTCGCAGCCCGATCGCAGGCATTTGTAAGATTAAAATTAAGTCCAATATCCCTGGTGGTCGTGTGGACCGCTCGCAGCCCAATTGTGGGCATTTGTAAGATTAATCTTAAGTCCAATATCCCTGGTGGACCAGCGGTACCCCCTTCCCACCTGCCCACTGAGCCCCACTGTCCCGCTCCTCCCCCGGTCAGCAGTGGGCGGCAGCACCACCACCTGCTGCCCACCACCCGCAACTGACACCGTGGGGTGGGGCTGTCGCCCATTGGTCCTGGCGTGAGCCAATGGGTGCTGCCCGCACCTACTCATTCAGATATGTGAATGGATCCATTCACATATCTGGAATGTAATACAATATAGACTGCATGCCCATTGGCTCACGGTGTGGACCAATGGGCGTACAGCCCTACCTACGGTGTCAGTCGGTGGGCGGCAGGCGGTTGGGGTGGTGCCGCCCACCGCTGACCGGGGGGGTGTGGGGTGGTGGGGCTCAGTGGGCGGCTGGGGAGGGGGGTACCACTGGTCCACCAGGGATATTGGACTTAATTTTAATCTTACAAATGCCTGCGATCGGGCTGCGAGCAGTCCACTGGACCACCAGGGATATTGGACTTAATTTTAATCTTACATATGCCTGCGATCGGGCTGCGAGCGGTCCACTGGACCACCAGGGATATTGGACTTAATTTTAATCTTACATATGCCCGTGATCGGGCTGTGAGCGGTCCACTGGACCACCAGGGATATTGGATTTCATTAATTCTTATTACAAATGCCCACGATCAGGCTGCGAGCGGTCCTCTGGACCACCAGGGATATTGAATTTCATTATTATTACAAATGCCTGTGATCGGGCTGCGAGCGGTCCACTGAACCACCAGGGATATTGGGCTTAATTTTAATCTTATAGATGCCCGCGATCGGCCAGCGAGCGGTCCACTGGACCACCAGGGATATTGGATTTAATTAATTCTTATTACAAATGCCCGCGATTGGGCTGCGAGCGGTCCACTGGACCACCAGGGATATTGGATTTCATTATTATTACAAATGCCCACGATCGGGCTGACAGCGGTCCACTGGACCACCAGGGATATTGGACGTTATTATTCTGAACAGATACCCGCAATTGGGCATGGGGGGGGCACTGCCATGGAGGTGCAGCTAAAGCTCGGGTGGCCACCCACAGGTGGCAGCTGCCATGTTGCGCCCTGCAACATGGCTGCTCACCTGTGAGTGGCCAGCCATTGTTCCTTTTTTTTTTGGCTCACCTGTGTGCGGCGCAAGTAGGGGTTGCGCATGCATGGACTCAGCACATCCCAGGCTGAATATCGGGATGTGCAGAGTATGCATGGACACGCCTCCCCTACCTGCGCCGCATATCTTACTGATGCGCTCCAGCGCATCAGGATTTGTGCCAGGCACAATCCCCGTTTGAATATCACGCCGGGGTGCATCAGTGGTTGCGCCGTGCGCAACCCTTTTGAATATCTGGGCCCCAGTTTTCAAACAGCTTTCTTATGACCCCACCTCATGAACTCTCTAGGTGAAAGGTTTAAAACTCCACCCGAAATGTAATTTCATGGCGCAATTGTGAAATCACCTTTCAGGACAGGTTTGAAAAAAATGCCACTGCCTTGTTCATGAGGTGGGGTCCCAAAAAGGTCATGTTGAATGTTTGGTGTAAACATTTTGAAAATGGGTGAAGTTATGACTGAGCATTGAAATGTTTCAAGGTTCACTCATAACTTGGTCATTGTACCATATTTTTACACCAAGTTTTCAACATAGACTTTTTATCACCCCATCTCATGAACCCATAGGTGAAAATGTTCAAATCCCATCTGAAAGGTGATTTTGCACAGTGACCACAAAATCGTTCCCCTTTTTGACAGATTTGAAAAATTCTACCTTGCTTGATCATGAGGTGGGGTCCCAAAAAGACTATGGCCCTGTCCACACTACACCAGAAAAATCCCTCTGTAACATTGCAGAGGGTCCAGACCATTACTGTAATGGTTTGTGTTTACACTGGTAACGTTACAGAAAGCATTTTCAAAACTGTTGTTGAAAACTGATATTTAAGGGCCTGACTATACTACATAAGTAAAATCCTGTAATGTTATCAGTGGTAGGGTGGATGCACTGTGACATTTTGGCCCTGTCTACAATGCACTGAAAATCTGTAATGTTTTGAAACCGGTACAGACTGAAAATGTTACAATGCATCCACACTACCATTGAAAACGTTTGGAAAACGTTACAGGAGTTTACTTGTGTAGTGTGGACAGGGTTAAACAGAGCTTTGAAACTATTACAGAAACCGTTGTTGAAACCACCTCACAACAGGTTTCTGTGACAGTTACAAAAACACTTCCTGTAACGTTACCATTGTAAATGCAAACCATTACGGTAACTGTTTGGATGTTCTGTAACGTTACAGAGAGGATTTCCAAGGGTAGTGTAGATAGGGCCTTTCAGCCTGTAATGGTTTCAAAACATTACAGATTTTCAGTGCAGTGAGGACAGGGCCTTAGTTGAAAATTTGGTATAAAAATATTTAAAAAAGACAAAGTTATGAGTAAAAGTTCAAAATCCATTGAAATACATTAAAAAGGGACAATCAGCACAAAGGACTCTACACTGAAGTAAGTAGATGTTCCCAATGTGCACTTTGTGGGCAAAACATTTTTTCCTGTAGTATAGTACATTATATCAGACTAATTTTGCTCAGTTGTAGGCCAAAATCTTCTTATACTACAAATCCCAGAATCTCCTGCAGCTAATGTCAGGCAGTAGACAGCAGTGGGAGGTTCAATAGCTGCAGTGTATGTTAGGGCTTTTATAATCTCTGATCAGATGTTTTCTAGGACTGCTTCTCTCCAGTGGCTAAGTACAGTCCTCTGTGGCTGCACATAGCCCATGGAGGAAAGAGGGACCAGAAACCAAAAGATCAGAGCTTATACAAACTCTAACATGCACTGCAGGCTACTGAATCTTGTTACTGCTGCCTACTGCTATGATGTAATCTGCAGGGGATTCTGGGATTTGTAGTAGTAGAAGATGTCAGCCTACAACTAAACAACATTAGTCTGATACAATGTATTATGCTACAGTAAAAAGTAAGTAAACCAAAATGTTTTTGAACACAAAGTGCATATTGGGATGTGCCCCACACTTGAGTGTAGGTGCCCTTGGTAATGGCTGTTCCACTTTAAACCAGACTTTCCTTATTTTCTCATATTGCAGTTGCCGTTTGGAGCAACAAGACATGCCTTTGATCAGAGAGTGGATCTGCATCATGGGACAAGTTCAGGTAAGTGAGGGTGTGTGAGGTTGTGGGTGATGGGCGGTGAGTTGGGGTGAGGTGGGAGGGAGTTGGGTGGGGGAGTGATCGTAGTAAGACCATTTTCTTTTTTACAGGCTCAATTAAAAAAAACAAGCATTTGTCAATGCCGAATGTTTGCTTGCTGGTATTAGCATTGGAATGCAGGAGTTAGAGAGATGCAGAATAGGAATTGCGTGAAGTATTGAATTTCACGCTAACCCTACCTCCACCCTGCAAAGACGGACAGGCATTGGGGTATGCATTTGGGTCATCGCTCATAACGTTCATGCCATTTTACTTCACCCTATCCTGCAGACACCGACACATGTTGAGGTGTGCCTTGGGGTGTTCGGCTGTACAGTCACCCCATTCCATAAGGACATATGCTGAAATGGGTGCAGTATAGGAGAATGGGGTAAACTCTGGGGCCAAAGAGTTCAAGGCACACCTCAATGCCTATCACTGGCTGCAGGGTGATGGGGTGGGGGTGGAATGGCATGAGCATTACATTTGGCAATCGAAAGGCACACCCCTGATGCCTGTCAGTCTGTACAGGGTGGGACGTTATGGTTAGACACTCTTAACACCCCGGGCGTTTGTTGGTATTTGCACTACAAATTTTCAACATGGCCTTTTTGTGACCTCCGCCTCATGAAAGCATTTGGGACCTCTTCTCATGAACAGTGGCACTGTGATTTTGTTAATGTGTCCCGACTTTGAGTTCCCACAGTGACCATGCCATTCTGCGCCAGATGTACGAAAACACAGATTGGGCAGGATGTGAAGAATGACAGCTGTACCATTCATAGGGAGGTGTGAAGAGAAGGCAATGTTGAAAATCTGTAATGAAAATATTAAAAATACTCAAACGTCCAGGCTTACATGGGAACTGCGCAACACATGTGCATAACAGTCATTTAGTGGAATTTTTTCCATCAGATTTTCAACATAGGCATTTTGTGGCCTCTGCTCATGAACAGTGTCACTATGATTTTCCTAATCTGTACCGAACACTGATTTCCCACAGCGACCGCGCTATTCTGCGCCAGATGTGTAAATGCATATTTCGGGCAGGATATGAAAAATGACAGCTGTACTGTTCATAAGAAGGTGTGAAAAAAGGGATCCGTACTACTGCCCGACATGACGCTTACCGACTAACAACTTCCCGTCACCGAGATCCCGACTAGGTTGCATTACCGACAAATTATTTCCTGTAACAGTTACTTCCCGACTAACTTCAGGGTCACTTGTGCTTAGTGCACTTACCGACATCGGGGCAGTTTCTTGTATTTATTTCTCAACATCCCATGACGTTTGCATTACTTAAGCAATCTTACTTGTATTTATTTCTCCCGCCCTCACCCATAGAGCAGAGACTCCTAGAGCTGTGCGTGGATAGTGCAACATGACTTCAGGGGCAGTGTACTTGAAATCAAGTTTATTAAACATTTTGAACCGAGCGTGGATAATGCAACATGACTTCAGGGGCAGCGGTGGTAAATGATCTGCAGAAAGCAATGTTTCTTTATTTCTCCTGCCCTCACCCATAGAGCAGTGCAAATGTATTTGTTTATTTAAACATTTTGCGTGGATAGTGCAACATGACTTCAGGGGCAGTGAACCTGTATTTGTTTATTCAAACATTTTGCGTGGATAGTGCAACATGATTTCAGGGGCAGCAAACTTGAAATCAAGTTTATTAAACATTTTGAACCGAGCGTTGATAATGCAACATGGCTTCAGGGGCAGTGCACATGAAATTAATTCTTTATTTATTAAAACTTTTAAAATTTCACAATCTCAGGTTGTGTGCAATTCCACGGATGTACTGAAGCACAGAACGAGCAGCTCTATCTTTTGTGATGTTCTGCATTTTCTCTTCTCTCTTTGCGTACTGTTTTTTCAGAGGCGACTTTGGGAGGCCACGATTAATTTTCTCAGTTAAAGTGTCTGTGTTGCACTGTTCTTTATGTAGTTCTGACACAAATCTAAAGATGCCCACATGTGAGCTTCCAGCTAGTGCACCTAATCTCCGGTGCCAAGCCTCCATGTTGTTCTGTGTCCGAGGGTAGCCAAGCTCCATCTGCTCGTGCACAGACCAGAATTCGGGAGGGAACAGTGATGGGGTTCAAACCACTGTATTATTTCTCATTCTTCTCCTGACATGGCCTAGCACATAGTTCTCCTCAAATCACTCCATAATTGGGGCACAGGAGTGTGGCATTTCCTCCTTTAGCTCTGCAAATGCCTGCTCAATTTCAGTAGGTGGCAAGAATGAGAGGGCAACTATGTGGCGAAGCTTGAGACTAAAGTCCATATTCCTGACCATACAGTGTTGCTAACCCCACACTTTGAATTTTTCTCCATACAATCTGACCGAGGTGAAATAAACAAACTTTGCTCAGTGCATTTGGGAATTCTGCTTTACACGCATTTGTAGCAGCCTGTTCGAAATCTGTTGTTATTAATTTCGGGTCCAAATGCAAGTTATTCTCACCTGCAATGTCATTTAAGTCCTGAAATAGTCTCAGGTAGCTTTCTTGCGTTTTACTAGACATCAGGCAGTACACTAGTGGGATGATACGTGAATTTTCTGTTGTTCCCACAGGGTAATGTACAGAATATAGCTGCCTGAATAATGGTGGTACAGTTTTAAATGTGCCGTCCATAATCCAGAAGGGAGCTACTGATAAATTTTCAGCATTGGTTTTGGTGGTGAAAATGGAGAAGTTTGTCCTCACCAACCAATGACTCCCTTGCTAGAAAAGTCTGGCTATTAACAGTTCGTAAGCTAGCTGGTATCTCAATGTCATCTAAAGTATTCGACTCCGGTGGTGCATTGTGTCATCTGGCTCGTTTAACAAGTTATTGTAGCGCTTGCTTGTTCGGTAGGCTTTGCTTAACCTCCTCTGAAAGCTGTGCAACCTGGGTTTGAATCAACTGGGCTGGGGTTGCAGTAAATGAAATAGCACTCACTTTCAAAGCTGCCAGAGCAACAGCAACAGGTGCATCACTAGCATCGGGGGAATGATTATAATCTCGGACTTTTCTGAGGTGATGCTGGCCCTCCACAAGGACTGTTGATGCACGCCCAAGACATTGCAAGCTTTTACGGCTCTGGCAGCACCAATAGTAGAGGTCACCATGGCATCGTTCCTTAATGTACAGGTAGCCACCAGTTGCTATTTTTTTTATGGCCGCGCTGCGATGGAACCAACTCGCAAATCACTACCTCTGCCATTACACTGAAAGCAAATCATCCACTGTGTGAGGAAAGAAAATGAGTGTGTGACTCAGCAAGGACACATAAATGGTTTCCAATCAATGTCCTGAGTAGATCAGTGAAAAGGTCAGTGCTCAATCAATCAATTAGTTTAAATTAGAGCCGCACCTAGTGAAAGGTCGGGAAAAAATGCAGTCGGCAAATAGAACCGAACGGTAAGTTAAAATACGGGAAGTTGAAGTCAGGAGGTTAAATGTCGGCAAGTTGAAAGACGGGCAGTCATACCACACCTGTGAAAAAATGCCAATGTTGAAAATCTGGAGTAAAAATATTACAAATGCGCGTAATTATGAGGGTGCATGAAAACTGCGCAATGTACCCTCGTAACAGTCATTTTATGGACTTTTGTCACTAAACTTTCAACACAAGCATTTTAGCACCTCTGCTCATGAACAGTGTCACTGTGATTTGTTAGTGTCACTGTGATTTGTTTTTAATCTGTCCCAAACATCGACTTCCCACAGCGACCACACTATTCTGCGCCAGAAGTGTGAAAACACATTTTGGCCAGGATGTTAAAAATGACAGCTGTACTGTTCATAAAGAGGTATGGAAAAATGCCAATGTTGAAAATCTGGAGTAAAAATATTATAAATTTGCAAAATTATGAGCATGCGTGGAAACTGCGCAACGAATGCTTGTAACAAAGTCATTTTATGGACTTTTGTCACCAAATTTTCAACATAGACATTTTAGGACCTCTGCTCATGAACAGTGTCACTTTGATTTTCTTAATGTGTCCCGAACACTGATCTCCCACAGCGACCACGCTATTCTGTGCCGGAAGTGCGAAAACATGTTTCAGTCAGGATGTGAAAAGTGACCGCTGTACTGTTCATAAGGAGGTGCTGAAAAATGCCAATGTTGAAAATCTGGAGTGAAAATATTACAAATTCATGAAGTTACAAGCGTGCGTGGAAATTGCGCAACGCACGCTCGTAAAACAGTCATTTTTTGGATTTTTTAAACAAATTTGCCACATAGGCTTTTTGAGAGCCCACCTCATGAACACTGGCACTGTCTTTTCATTAATCAGTCCCGGAAGGTGATTCCACGCAGTGACCACGAAATTACCTTTCGGAACCGAATAACGCAATGACAATGGCTGAATTCGTGAGGAGTGGTCCCAATAACCCCATGTTGAAAGTTAGGTGCCAAAATTCCCATAAATGCCTGCGATATGCACCAAAGTTGAAAAAAACCCTATTTATGCCATAATACAGCTTACCGGCATTTCTTCAGTTCGAGGTTGGCTTTGAAGAGTGCAGACGTGTTCCCAGTCCACCGAACATCATCGTGTCAGGCTCCGGAGGTAAGTATGGGGTGAGAAGCGGTGTGGGGAGGTAGTGTGCACAGTGGGTGGGTGCGGCTTGGGGAGGGGCGGCGACCAGCATGGGGCCGTTCCTTTGTTTCAGGGAGAGAGAAAAAAAGAGCGTTAGGGAAGGTTTTTTCAGGCTTTCTTTCAGCACACTGGGTGGCCCAGCGTGCCACCTGCCTTTGGGGTGGGGGTACTTTAAGCCGACAGGGATTGGGCCCCCATCAGCACAGAATGACTGTTTTATGGGGGCATGATGCCGAGGGAGGATTGGGCACCCCCTCGGCACATAAAAAACGGCGGAGGGAATTACATCATCCCGACGGGGAGTGGGCTCCCTCGTTGGCAAATGAACTGGGTCAGGAGCTGGCAATAGGGAGACTGGCCACCCCATCTGGCTTTCTTGGGGCTGAGAGGCGGCGGCAAGCCGCCGCCATGTTTACATATATTGTTACACTAGGCAAGGTACCGCCCTGCAGTGACGGGTCACTCCCTCATTGCAGCAGAATGGCTGATGCTGCAAGGATGAGGCGGACCCTCATTACAGCGGCAGAAATGTTTAAACTTGGTGGCACTTTTGGAAACCAGTGACATCAGCACACTGCGCCTCCAATGGTCCACCAGTGCCAAGCCCCCAACTGCAGTGCCTCCGCTGGCTGCCAGAGTGCCGCACCTCCACAACCCACTTTCTCCTAAGCTGTCAAGATATCTGTTTCTTGCGCATGCGCACAAGCAAACATAAGAAAAAATTACTCATCTTAGTAATGTTGTTTCTTCTAATGGAGACTTGCTGTATTCTGACAATAGCAGTGAGTCCCAACCTTCGAACTGCCCCGGAGATGAAAGAGTTAACTTTCCATGCCAGGCATGGAACGCTGAGCTCGAGCTCGGTTGAGACTCTGTCTGTTGCTGTTTAAACTCAAACAGTCAGATCTTTACAAGCTAAACTCACTAAGGTCCTGTGTGGAAGCTGTAAACCTACACTGGCCAACTGGCTACTAAACATAAAACACATTTTTTGGTCCCAAAACAAAGACTCAAGTCAGGAGACCCAAAAATGAAAAACACAACACCAACTCACCCCAAGAAAAGAAGGGGAGGAAACAACAAAGGTGGGCACCTACTGAGTGCCATGTACACTCGCCCCCCACATCCCAAAAACAGAGGTTCTGAGAGGGGCAGGCGGGGAGGTCAGAATATAGCAAGACTCCATTAGAAGAAACAACATTACTAAGGTGAGTAATTTTTTCTTCAAACAACATGAAGTCTTGCTATATTCTGACATATGCAGACTACAAAGCAGTACCTCCATGGAGGAGGGACAGAACCTACTTAGGAAATAGTCTCTGAAGCACAGCTGTGCCAAACCGAGCATCACTCCTAGCCTGGATGTCCAGGGAGTAATGCTTGGCAAAAGTGTGAACTGTTTTCCAGGTAGCTGCTTGACATATCTCTAGGATAGGGATGTCCCTGGCAGCAGCCAGGGCAGCAGCTGTACCTCTGGTAGAGTGAGCCCTCAGGCCTGAGGGAGGAACCTAACCCAGTTTTTCATAACAAAATTGGATACAAGAGACAATCCACCTGGCAATGGATCTTTTAGTGGCAGGTTTCCCTTTACCAACCTCACCATAAGTGAGGAACAGTTGGAGGGAGTCAAACCTGTGACCCTTGGTATGCTCTATGTAGTAGCTAAGGGCTCTTTTCACATCTGAACTGTGCAGCCTCCTCTCGCCAGAGGAGGAATGGTCAGTGAAGTACACAGGAAGAGACATAGATTGATTAAAGTGGAAATCTGAAACCACCTTAGGCAAGAACTTCCTTTTAGTCCTGAGGACCACCTTATCTCTATGAAAGGAGATAAAATCAGGCTCCACTGACAAAGCTTGTAATTCACTTATACGTCTGGCAGAAGTGATGGCTACCAGAAACACAGTTTTCCAAGTCAATACTTAAGCTCTGCTGAAGACAAAGGCTCAAGGGGCTGTATAAGCTGAGCAATGCAAACATTAAGGTCCCAAGCAGGGGCAGGGTCCCTGAATGGAGGGTTGGGGTGAAGCAATCCCTTAAAAAACTTGGAGAATACAGGGTGAGCTGAAAGAGAAGAGGGCTTACCTGCTGAAATAAAAGCAGACACAGCTGCCAGATGCACCTTCAGTGTAGCTGGTCTCAGCCTCAAGCTATTTAAATGGACCATATAATCAAGGACTGTGGGCAGATCAGCAGACTCTGGGGAACTATGCTTCCCAGAGCACCTAATGGAAAATCTTTTCCACTTGGAATTATAAGTAGCCCTAGTGGAAGGTTTTCTAGAAGCCTTCAGGATATCCATTACACCTTGGGAGAGGTGTAAATCAGCAAACTTTAACTCTTCAAGAGCCAGGCCTTGAGATTGAGAGATTTGAGGTTCGGGTACCAAACCCTCCCCTGAGCACAGGTTAACAGGTTGTAATTCCTGGGAAGACACAGGGGAAGATGGACTGCTAAGGACAGTAGGAGTGGATACCAGGGCTGTCTGTCCCAGTCTGGAGCAATCAGGATCATCTTGCAGGGTTGAGATCTGATTTTGACTAGCACTTTGAACAGGAGAGGGAAGGGGGGAAAGCATACAGGAACTTCCCTTCCCAACTGAGAACTAAGGCATCCAGGGGGACTGAGCCCAACATTGGGAGCCTACAGCAAAAAAGGGGAAGCTGGTGATTGTCTGGGGCTGCAAAAAGATCTATCTGCGGGGTGCCCTATCTGGAAAATATCACCTCCAAGACCAGGGGGTCCAGTGATCATTCGTGATGGCCCTGGGATATCCTGCTGAGAGCATCTGCCAGGATATTGTTCTTGCCTGGGAGGTGAACTGCCATGAGGGAGGTGTTCAGGGAGTAAGCCAGAGACCACAACTTCATTGCTTCGGTGCACAAGGCCGTAGACCGAGTGCCTCCTTGCTTGTTGATGTACCACATTGTGGTGGTGTTGCCTGTTCTGACCTGTATAACCTTGTTCTGAACAGATTTGGAAAAAGCTTGAAGTGCTAGAAATACTGCTCTGAGTTCCAACAGATTGATGGGAGCAGAGATTCTTGAGGGGACCACAACCCTGGGTGGTCAGGTCGCCCATGTGAGCCCCCCACCCCAAGAGGGAGGCATCTGTAGTAAGGATTAAAGAGTGAGACTGAGTGACAAAGGGGACCCCTTGTCTCAGATTGTTCTGATCCTGCCACCACTGTAGGGCCTGGATCAGGTTTCGAGTTACTGGGATCAATTTTCGTCAGAGGGTCCTTCCTTTGAGACCAGAAGGCTCTCAAATGGAACTGAATGTCCCTCATCTGAAATCTTGCTCCCTGCACTACTGCTGTAGAAGCAGCCATGTGCCCTAGGAGCCGAAGAAAGTGCCTTGCTGGTTGAGACACCTGCAGGGTGAATGAGGAGGCCAGAGAGACAAGGGTCCTTGCCCTGTCCAGGGGAAGGAAGGCTCTGGCCTTTTCTGTGTCTAGCTCTGCGCCTATGAAGGTGAGGAGCTGGACAGGCTCTAGAACTGACTTTGAAAGGTTCAGAAGGAAACCCAAAGAAGTGAGCAGTTGCTGAGTTATCTGTAAGTGTAACCTGACTTGGTCTGGGGACTGGCCTACTATGAGCCAGTCGTCCAGATAAGGGAATATGGCAATCCTTTGCCTTCTTAGAGAAGCAACTACCACTGCCAGGCATTTTGTGAATACCCTTGGAGCAGAGGTGAGGCCAAAGGGCATTGCTCTGAACTGGTAATGGCCTGAGGGCAGCTCGAACATGAGGTACTTTCAATGGGAGCTTCTGATGAGAATATGGAAGTAAGCATCCTTGAGGTCCAGGGACACTAGCCAGTCCCCTGGCCTTAGAGAGGGTAGAATAATTCCCAGAGTCACCATTTTGAATTTTGGTTTTAAAAGGTGCTTGTTTAAGTATCTGAGATCCAGGATGGGCCGCCATTCTCCTGTCTTTTTTGGGGTAAGGAAGTACCTGTAGTACAACCCTTTGCCCTGGTGTAGGGGTGGAACCCTTTCCACTGCTCTGAGAGCTAGGAGGGAAGAGACCTCTGCCTCTAAGGCAAGTGTCTCTGAAGGATCTGCAGGTGGAAAGGATCTGGTTCTCATCTTTGGAAACTTTTTGAAGCTGAGAACCAGTCCCTGGCTTACTACTTCCAGGACCCATTTGTCTGCTGTTAGAGACTCACAGTCCTGGACAAAGTAAGCCAGCCTGCCCCCTACCGGTAGCTAAGAATCGGCCCTGGCAACCCCATCAGGGTGCCTGTTTGGCAGGGGCTTTGGGCTGAGGGGTGGAAGCAGGCCTGCTTGTATCCCGTCTGCCTCTCCCTCTAAAAAACCCCCCTCTGGGCATAAGCGGAAGAGGAGGCCTGGGCTTGGTAAAAAGGCCTATGAAAAGGCCTACCCCTGCCCCTGGGAAGCTGCCTTGAGGAATGGCCTGCCTTTCCTTGTCCTGTGCACCCTATAGGTGGTCCTATACTCATCCATTCTTTCATGTAATTCTCTGTCTGCTCCCCAAACAGAGAATTACCCACAACAGGAAAATCCATGGCCTTAGTCTGGGTATCCTGTGACAGGCTAGTACATCCGAGCCAAGCCATTCTTCGAAGTGCCACAGATGTAGCCATGACTCTAGATGGCACATCATTGGAGTCCACTGCAGCATGGAATTGCACCTTGGATGCCTCAATACCATCAGCAGCCACCTGCTCCAGCTCCTTGGCAAGCTGGCCAGGGACCTGTTTTGCTAAAGCCATAACAGTGTCCCATCTGGAATTTTGATACCTAGCAGTATAGGCCATATAATTGGCCTGTCTGAGTCCCAAAGATGCTGCCATGTACTGTTTCTTTGCCATGGCATCAATCCTCCTGGAGTCCTTGTCCGGGGGGTGCGATGCCAAGGGAATGTTTGCCTTATCACAGGCTGCAGCCTGCACTACCCCAACATGGCTGCATTGTTGTGTAAGGAACTCCATGTCTGAGCCTGACAATGTATACCTCTTGTCCATTCTCTTACCCACAGGAGGTATAGTGTTAGGAGTCTTTAAAATCTTAAATATCTGTTTCCCAAAAGATTTGTACAAGGGAATAGACAGCCTCCTAGACTCTGGGATATCCATCATTTCCACATAGTCAGGCTCCTCCTGGTCATCCACAGCTTCTTCCATAGGAAGCTGGAGGGTTTCAGCCACTTTTTTATAAAACATGAAGTGGGAGGGGGACTCAGAAAGCCTAGGAGGAGACATTCCTGAAGGTCTGTCTGGGGAGATGTCCGGGTCAATAGGCACATCCAGACTTTCAAAACCACATTCACTTTCCTCATACTCCTCTTTCTCCTCCTCCGGTTCATAAAATTCCTCTAAATCATACTCTTGAACCAGTGGAACCGGCCGAACCGAGCGCCTGCCTGATGGTGCCAGTTCGGTCGGAACCGGGGAAAGCGACTGAACAATTTTGATCGCTTTGGCTATTTCTTCAGTGGTTGGAGAGGAAAGTTTTGGCTCCACACCAGCTGATTTTTCTTTTCTAGTTCTTTTAGCCGGAACCGACTCCCCAGAATCGGCTCTCCTTTTGCCCGAAGAAGTCTCGCCCTGGTCAGAGGGCACTCCTTCTGGTTCGGTTTCAACTGAACCGGGCTGGCCATCCGGTTCAGCGGACTTTTTGACCTCCCTTTCCCTGAGCCTACCAACTCTCTTTTCTAGGGTAGCTGCAGGGAAATTCTTACAAATCTGGCAGTCTGCATTGAGGTGGTCAAACCCCAGACAATAAACACAGGTGGTGTGGGGGTCAGCCTTGGCAAAGACTTCCCCACACACACTACAGTGTTGAAACCCAGTGGGTCCGTTTTTTCTTTTGGGTTTCCCAGACATAGTGCCAGTCCTAGCCAAACTTACCCTTTATGGCAATCCATGAAGCAAGACCCTCTTATCGGTTCCTGACCGTGTCACGATAGTGGAAAAACGAATAAAACTGCTTTTTAGAACCGATAAGAACTGGTAGCCACACTCTAAAAGTACAATTTAAGATTTTTTAAACAACTCGATCGGTTCAAACCGAACCGATGAACCGTTTACAAGTTCCACACAGAGACAAACTATAACCTATCTAGTACTCACAAATACCACAGACAGAGACTGAACCAACAGGTTACAATTTAAATTCGGTCAAAAACCGAGAAAAGCGGTACTTTAACCGACAAATTGAACCGCGCAGAAGGAGAAATCTCCGGAGCGACTGTTCAGTGAGGCGGAGTAAAGAATCTGACGGTTTGAGTTTAAACAGCAACAGACAGAGTCTCAACCGAGCTCGAGCTCAGCGTTCCATGCCTGGCAAGGAAAGTTAACTCTTGCATCTCCAGGGCAGTTCGAAGGTTGGGACTCACTGCTACTGTCAGAATACAGCAAGACTTCATGTTGTTTGAAAAAGACACTGCGGGATTGTTTTCTTTTTTTGCCGGTTAGTTGTAAGTTGGATCTGACACTGGGGATTGGTCACCACAGTGTAAGCTTAACTGTATGGTGGCATGGGGGAGTGGGCACTCCAGTGTCACCATCAATTCACTGGGTAGGGTGGGCGATCTGGAGGGAAGGGGGTAGGCAAGCAGTATCAGGAGTGACACCCCGGTCTGCTTTCAAGTCGGACACATGTAAGCCGAACCATGAGTAATGACCTGTAACAGTGTTGTACATTTTTGGCTTTATTGGGAAAGAGGCATGAATTTGGCACTTTTCAATAAGCAGTCCAGAAAGGCCATTATGTGGACATATAATAGGCTGGCAGGATCAGTATAGGACAAACATGGCCATCCTCAGTGCACATAAATTATGGGTCCTGCCCACAAGCAATTTAATAAATAAAAAAGATTCACCATGAAGTCTGAGAGTTCAAATACAAGCAGGGATCACCCAGAGACATAGCAGAGACAGAGTGTTCATAGAAAATGCCATTTAAAGATCAAATGACCCAGTTTTTCCATATTTTTAATAAAAGCTTGAATTCACAAGAATTCAAGTCCCTGTGTCATGATTAGTGTTTCCTGAAAATAAAATAAAAATTATAAACACTTTGGGTCACAGTAAAAAGACAGAACAGCTTGGTAAGATAGGCAGTGTCAGTCAGTCTGTAGGCTAGCACAGTGAAAAATGAAGCACTTGCAGCATCAGACATGCTAGGAAGAGTGGGTCTATGTGATAATGGCGAACGCCTAAAGGCGATCACCATTATCGCTCAGTCAGAGTGCCGAACACATTTTCGGCACTCTGACAACCCCAGCGTACCAGCACAACGGCACCAGTACATATGTTTACTGCTTTCTGTAGGGGGGCTGTGCCCCCCCCACTCCCGCCCCCTCGCAGGGAGCTTCACCCCCCAACTTAAGGATTATTAACTCCAGGGGTGTATGTCGAGGGAAAGCAGTAAACATAAAAGGTCCGGCTGGGCGCAATAAAAATCGCACCAGCGGAGCCCGGACCCAAACCCGGTACCTCAGCCACCCAGCTACTAGCCAATCCTTGATGCCACGATGTAGCTTGCCCAGCAACCACAGTGCCACTAGCTACAGCCTCTCCACCCCTTCCCAGCCCACGCTCGCTGTGCTCACTCCCACCCCCCCCACGCACGTACGTATAGCGACATCCTGTCGCCTAGTTCACCTACCCCTCATCCGGTCGTCCTACCTTTCCGTCGCCATGAGTGGATTGCGCGAAGGTGTCACCATAAAGGATGGCGCCCTTCCTCATGCTCCTACTTCACGGGTTACCATGAAGAGTAGTCGAGGCAATGCTCTGCTCAGGGCTCACAGACAAATTTTTAAGTTACCTCTCCTACTGTTTGAAAGTATTTAACCAGGCTTCAAAGAGGAACCTGAGCTTATGAGGCAGCCATCTACTTTGAATTAATTTGAATTTAAATTATCATGTCTGTATGCAAATCTCTGAGTTACCAGGTTCCTGGGATGGTTTAGCTTGGCTTTTACCTTAAAATAGGCATCTGAGCCACTGTACTCACCTAGTTATGTAATAAATAAGTAATTAACATAAGACAAGGGTTAATTTTATGGTTGATAGCTCTGGTAAAAGGTTTTTTATTTCAATACTTTCTGTATCACCTTAGTCTATAGTGTGGCTAAACTATGACTACATACAGTACCATTGAAGCAGAATGACAGAAAACAGAACAAAACAAGCATTTGTCAATGCCAAGCGTTTGATGCATTGGAAGATGTCTGCCTCTGCACCTTGTTTATGCCCTTGAGGTACTTGAACGTATCTATCATGTTCCCTGCTCCCTCCTATCCTCCAGTGAGTACATACTGAGGTCCTTTAATCTCTCCTGATATGTTCTGTGTTACAAGCCATGTACCATCTTGGTTGCCTTTCTGTGGACCGTGTCCGCCCTGTCAATGTCCTTGCGCATTTGCGGCCTCCAGAATTGCACACAGTACTGTAGGTGAGGCCTCACTAATGCATTATACAATGATATCACCACCTCACGTCTTCTGCTAGTGATACCTCTGCCTATGCACCCTAACATGTCACTGGTCCTCCTTGCAACATTTGTGCTCTGTTTTGACACCTTTAGGTCATCAGAACTGATAACTCCTAGGTCCCTTTCTTCCCTGGTGATCGTCAGCACCTCCCCCCATCCTGTAACTCTTCCCAGGCTTCCCTCTTCCCAGGTGCATTATCTGAACTTCTTTGCATTGAACATCAGTTGCCACTCCTCAGACCATTTTTCAAGCCTCTCCATGTCTCTGCTCATTTTCTCCACCCCTTCTGGAGTACTCACTGTGCTACAGATGTTGGTGTCAACTGCAAACAGGCAGACAGACCTTTCCTTTTAGCCCTTCCGCAATGTCTGTAATGAAGACATTGAACAGGACTGGTCCCAGGACTGATCCCTGAGGTACCCTGCTGGTCACCACCCTCTCCCCGGATTGGATCCCATTACCACCACCCCTTGCCTCCTGTCTGTCAGCCAGTTTCTAATCCAGTTTATCAGCTTGTGCCCTGTGGCCAGACTACCCATCTTGTTAATCAGCCTTCTATGTTGGTTGGTGTCGAAGGCTTTCCTGAAATCAAGGTAGATGATGTCCACCGCCCCTCCCTGATTTACTTCCTTACTGAGGCATTAAGGTTTCCAACCCTAAAGCTAACCCCCACCCTGCAGAGACTGAGAGGCATTGGAGGCGTGCCTTTGGGTCGTAGGACGTAACGCTCATGCAATTCCACCTCCCCCCACCCTGCAGACACTGACAGGCATTACGGTGTGCCTTGGGGCCTTCAGACCTTACACTCACCCATTCCATAAGGAAATAAGCTAAGATGGGTGTAGTACAAGATAACGGGGTGAACGTTAGGGCCAAAGACCCAAGGCACATCTCAGTGCCTGTCACTGGCTGCAGGCTGGGGGTGGGAGTGGAATGGCAAGCATTACAGCCGCAGTCACACCCCCCCCCATGTCCATCAGTCTCTACAGGGTGGGGTGTAGGGTATTACGGTTGGAAACCTGTTTGTTGGCATTTTCGCTTCAAATTTTCAACAAGGGATTTTTGGGACCCCACCTCATAAACAGTGGCACTATTATTTTGTTATTCAATCCCAAAAGATGATTTTGTACAGCGACTGCTTTATTCAGTGCCACAAGTGCAAAAACACATTTCAGGCAGGATGTGAAAATGACAGCTATACTGTTCATGAGTTGGTGTGAAAAACTGGCAATGCTGTATATTTGGAGTGAAAATATAAATACTTGCTAAAGTTGCAAGCATGCGTAGCAAAATTTAAACGACTGCATGTAACTCGGGCATTTGAGGGTATTTTTGTACCAAATTTTCAACACAGCCTTTTTGGGACCCCACCTCATAAACAGTGACACTGTGATCTCATTATTCCATCCCAAAAGTTGATTTTGCACAGCAACCATGGCATTCTGTGACACAGGTGCGAAAACACATTTCAGGTAGGATGTGAAAAATGACAGCTGTACTGTTCATAAGGAGGTGTGAAATAATGGCAATGTTGAAATCTGGCGTGAAACTATAAAAAACTGGTGAAATTACAAGCGTGCGTAGAAACTGCACAACGTACACTTGTAGCACAGTCATTTTTTGAATTGTTTCACCAAATTTGTAACGTGGGCTTTTTAGTACCCCACCTCATGAACAGTGGCACTGCCATTTTGTTACTTGGTCCCGAATGGTGATTCCATTCAGTGACCGTGAAATCACCTTTCGGGACCAAGTAACGAAATGACAGTGACAGTGTTCATGAGGTGGATTCCCAAGAACCCCATGTTGAAAATTTGGGGTCAAAATTCCTAAAAATGGCTGAGCTATAAACATAAGTTGAAACCTCCCCCTTGACTGCCATTATACGGCGCTTAGCTTTGATTCTTCAGTTTGTAGATCAGCTTTGGAGAGTGCAGACGTGTCCCGGTCCAGAAAAGATGACAGCACCGACCTCTGGAGGTAAGTATGGGGTAAGGGAGGTGCAGGGAGGTGAGTGCTCAGTGGAAGGGTGGGGATGAGGGAAGGGGGGAATAGGAAGAGGATGAGGCACCATTTTCTTTTTTGCAGCTTAAAAAAAAAAATACTTCGGTTGAGGAGCTGGGCGCCACACCTCGTGCCACACCGGCGACCCGGGTTCAGGAATGGACTCGGGCCACCAGGGGTCGGAGGGGCAGAGGAGGATCGAGCATCCCAATGGATGCTCCCCTCTTCTAGGGGTGGGTTTCTGGGGTGCCTTGAGCACCTGACGCACCGGTGCCTGTGGAAGCACGGGTATCAGGGCACAGGTGGTTCTTCAGAACCGGTGAGGGGAGGACGTTGTGGGCACTTGGCAATGACATGCGTCAGCATGTCATCTGCCTGGATGTCAGTCCTGCATGCTGATGTCCTCTGCGTAGTGGGATCTAAGAGGGAGAAAATGCGGAAAAAACCCCGCTCAACCCCAAGGTGACGATTGACCTAAATCCCAGACCACCTACCATGGGCAGACCCCAATGTATGCAGGCACTCCAGAAGGAGGAAGGTAAGGGGGAGGATACTGGAGTAAGGCCGACACTCTAGAGGCAGACTCCGTGGTAGAATCACCGGGAGTGATCAAGTCTGAAGGAGTGGGGTGAGTGGGTAGTAAGGTGGGATAAAAAGAAAGTGCAAAAAAAAAAAAAAAAATACATTGGGGGACAGTTTTCTTTATTTACAGGTAAAAAAATAAATAAATAATTTTGGGCACACTGGGGTGGGCTCCCTGTGCACCACATGAGGTGGCAGGAGGGGATACATGCTGCCAACAGGGGAACTGGACACCCCCATTGGCAAAGAAAGTGGGTTTGGGGGCATCTGATACCGGAGGGCATCCCAGTGTCAGAAAGATAAATAAATATAAAAAAAAAAACAATTATCTGGGCACACTAGGGTAGGCTCCAGTGTGCCACAATGGGGGGGAATACATGCCGACTTGGGGATTGGGAAACCCAATGTCGGCAAAAAGACTGGGGGAGCAAACCAGTTTGATGCAGGATTCTGCATCAAAGAAAATATGTCGGGTGACAGTTTTATTTCTTCACAGATTTATTTTTTTAATAGCACATTTTGACACTCTAGAGTGGGCTCCCAGTGTGCCACATTAATGGGGGGATACATGCTAACATGGGGACTGGGCACCCCATTGTCAGCTTTAACAGAAATTCCCACTACAGCTAATACGTCACACTAAGACAAATGTTGAGGCGGCATCGAAGAAAAGATGCCAGGGGACTGTTTTCTTTTTCACAGGTTTATTTTTTTTAATAGAACATTTCAGCACACCGGGGTGGGCTCCCAGTGTGCCACATTAATGGGGGGGATACATGCTGACATGGGGATTGGGCACCCCAAAGTCAGATTTAACAGAAAGCTGCACATGACTAATGTGTGAGGTGGAGAGGCACAGACAACCGAGAACTGGGAGAGAAACCGCACCTTGACTAACGTTTAGCTTTTGGAGTGGGGTCAGAGGAGCAAAGACGAGCCATAACTGCAGCCGTGCGCATTAGTGTGCACTCTAATGTGCATGGCCAGAATTTGGGCTCCAGAAAGAAATGAAGAGCTCCCACTGGAGTGGTTCATTTCTTTAAGTCCTGGACAAGCCATGTCAGCAAAGCTGAACTGCTGTCATAAGCACAGTACCTGCAGTAGTTATTGGTGTACACTGCCAAACCCAGTACAGTCTCAGCTGTAACTGGCTTAGTAGTGATCCACCTCTCATTTCCCTTTATTGTCCCAAAATACCTGGTGCGCAAGCACATCAAATGCAAAAATAAGCATGGCAGTAGAATGCATACAACACTTTACTTAAATTAACATTTGAGATTGTGGATGTTCTGCTAACACAGCCCGTCAGGCTCTTGTGAAGGGACTTTTGGACAGTGTGGTATTAGTGGACTTCAGCCTACTCTGTAAGCCTGCTTATTCTTCCAATTGGAAATTGACTGCCGGGTTTCTGGGTGGGACTTCTGGTTGCTTCTCTATTGTTTCTAGTGGCTTTTAAAATACTGTTATGTGTCAGCTTCTACTATTGAGATTGTGGGCATTCTGCTAACAGAGCCAACTGGTTTCTTGTGAAGGGACTTTTGGACAATGTGGTCTTCCCAGATTTCAGCCTGCTCTGTGAGACTGCTCATTCCACCAATTGGGCAGTGACTGCTGGGTTTCTGGGTGGGGCTTCTGGTTGCTGCTCTGTTGTTTGCAGTGGCTTTTAAATACTGTTCTGCACCAGCTGCTACTATTAAGATTGTGGGCATTCTGCTAACAGAAACAGTCAGGCTTTTGTGAAAGGACTTTTGGACACTGTGGTATTCCTGGACTGCAGCCTGCTCCGTGAGCCTGCTTGTTCCTCCAATTGGGAGGTGCTGTCGGGTTTGTGGGTGGGGTTCCTTTTGCCCTATTTCAAGCCCTTTTCCAAGTGGTCCTCCACTACAGTCCGAAAGCTTAAGGGCCGTAACTGAAGGGCACCCTGGAGTCGGCTTGGAGTCAGCTGTGCGTCTGCTGTCAACTGACCATGTTGCTCCCCTAGGCTTCAACCGGGCTATCCCTATCTGTTTGTCTGTTACTGCTGAACTGGAAGTGTAACTGTTCCGTTTGAATAATTGTTTCCTTTAGATTGTAATGTAGCTCTTGTGAGTCCTGCATCTGTTTATTATTGCCAGTACTTAAACTGTTATTATACAGTTTATCTATCAGTTAGTTATAGTTTTGTATTGTACCTAAAGGTCCAAGGGAGTCAAAGCTCCTTGGCTTACAAAGGAAACTAGGGTACTTATGTCACACCGTGACAAGGCCTGGCAGACTTTTAAAAAAAGTGGACTGTCCTCCAACTGGCAAGTGTATAGACAATTCAGAACTAAGTGCAGGAATTCCCTCCATAAAGCCAAATGCCACCATTTCAAATCTCTGCAAACCGAGCACCTTTGCAACCCTAAGGAATTCTGGAGACAGATCCATTCTCTGGTAAAAGGAAAGGCTGTGGAAGTCCCGAGCACTATTACTGCCAACGGCACTAAGTTTGCCAACCCCTCGTCCATTGCATCTGGGTTTAATGATTTCTTTACGGATCTTCACAAATTTTCTTCATCGTTCAGCAACTCAACTTTGCCCCCCTCTGACTTATCCCCTTTGAGCACCCCTTGGGGCTCGGCCTGCTTTTCACTTGAAATTCACTTCCCTCAAAGAGGTCCAGAGGCTTCTTGCTAATTTAAAAGCTGACAGCTCTCTTGGTCATGACTCCCTTGAGCCTAAATTTCTTAAGCTGGGTGCTCCGGCTCTTACTCGCCCTGTCTATGATCTATTCAACCATTCATTTCTCTCCAGTACCATCCCAGACAAATGGAAGGTGGCAGTAGTCATTCCTGTACATAAGGGTGGACCACATACTACTGTTGATAACTTTCAATCTATTTCCATCCTCTGCCCTTTGGCTAAAATCCAAGAGTGAATTGTATACAACCACCTTCAGGACTACCTGGAGCTTCACAATCTGCTAACCCCTTATCAACATGGTTTCAGAAGGAATCACAGAACCCTTACTGCCTTGATAAAAGTGACCACAGACATACTCCAGGCAATGGACCAAGGCTCTACCTTACAAAAAATGTTCAACCTAGTGAATCATGGTCTTCTGCTCCATCAGCTTCATGTCCTTGGTCTTGACTCTAGTGCATTGACCTGGGTCAAAAGTTACCTGTCCTGCCGTTCTCAAAGAGTCAAATGGTCTGGCTCTGAATCTAATCTTAAACCCATAACTCATGGTGTTCCTCAAGGCTCCCTCTTGGGTCCAATGCTATGCTCTTTATTCATTAACTACCTACCCAGCTTCTGTGGTGTGGCATCTGTACACATATATGCAAATGATGTAATCATCTATTGCTCCTCTTCTGATATTGATTTGATTAACCGAGAATTTGCTTCCAACTTCTCTTCCCTTGAGGGTTGGTTTAGGTGCAATCATCTTGTTCTGAATACAAAAAGACTAAAAGTATGCTATTTACCCACCTACCCTCCTCCTTGCGCACTCTCTCGCCTTTTAGTATTACCACTCTCAATGGTGATATCCTAGAGTGTGTCCATTCCTTTAATTACCTGTGTATCATATTGAACTCCTCCCTCTCTCTCAAAACACGTCTCCAACGTTACAAAATCTCTGAACCAGCGACTAGGCATCCTCTATTGAATTTGTCCCTTCCTATCCTTTGCCTCCTGCCTTAAGATTGCCTTATCTTCCCTAATACCTCTCCTAACCTACGGTGCACCTTTACTGTTCTCTATGAACTCCTTGACCCTCTCTCTCCCCTCCCAGGCCTACCTTATGGTGGGAAGGTTTGCACTGGGGGTTAACGCTTGCTATCACCACTGTAATGTCTTCTCCTTGCTTGGCTGGCTACCCTACATATCTAAGTTGAGGCATTCTTCCCTTAGCTTCTTGTTTAAGCTGGTTCACAAATTCATTCCTCCTTGCCTCAGTGGAATTATACATCTTAGACCAGCTCCTCGTGCCATCAGATCTGCCTCCTTCTCCCTACTTATTAAGCTTAAAATACGTCTTGCCATTGCCCATAAGTCTTTCTCCTTTGCGGCAGTATCTGACTGGAACTCCCTTCCTCCCTCCATCCTGTTCTGCTCCTTTTTCCCCAAGTTCCAAGCTACGCTGTATGCTTCACTCTCAGCCTCAGTATCTTGCTCCTGCTTCTGTTGCTGTCTCATCTGTATTACTTGCTTCCCTCTCCCCTCCCTTCTCCCACCTTCCCTTTGAACCCTGTCACCTTACTCCACTATAGCTGTAGGTCATTAGACTATAACTTCAATTGTCTAATGCCTTGTAAAAATGTTGTTTTATGGAATGTATATATCTCATCTGTTTTCCCTTATGTTATGTATAATATTTTTTGTTGTTCAGTATGTCCATTTCATTGCTCTCTTGTTTTTGCACTATATTTTATCGCACTGAAGTGTATTGCTTGTTGTAGCCCCCAGGTCAACCCTGAGAAAGGGACTGCAATTGTCTCAGTGGACTTACCCGGTCACCAACACTCAAATAAATAAATAAATAAATATCCTAGTACGGCCTTTTCGGGTTTCCCTTACTGTAGATATCTATATGTTTATTTGATTATGAGCATTTCTCATCTGGGTTTCCAGGGTCCCTACTATGTCATAATTGCTTGTTTTTGTGTTTTTTGTAGTTGCAAAGCTTTTGTGCTATCTAAATAAGTTTACCTTGTTACACTGCTTTTGTCCCTTTCCCATTTAGGTACTCTTATAGTTCCTTCCAGGTTATTTTTTAATCCCCCTTGTTTAATTTTTCTTTCTTGGCTTCCTTGATTTTAATTCTTGGTCCCTCATATGGTTGACATCCTTCACCTTACTCAACTGTTGCTCTTTTGAGTAACTTGTCCCCACACCCCACTCCCAGTTTACTAGTTCACTGCAGACTGTATTTTTTCCTTGCTTTACATTTCATTATGCTGTTCCTATCTCTCTCTCTCGTTTCTCTTCCCCTTCCTGTTTTCCCTCACCTCACTTCCCCTTCCATCTTTCCTAACCTCTTCCTATCCTCTTCCCTCTTTTCCTCATCCTCTTCCACCCTCTCATCATTTTGTCTCCCGGCTTTACCTCACTCTCCCTGACATCGTGGTTGTAGTCTCCTCTCATCTTCTTGACTTCATCTCAAAACTCTCAAGTTCTTCCTTCCTTCCTACCTTGCCAACTCTTACTCTTCATTCTCACCCCTTCCCTCCTATTCCCATCAGCATATCTCAGGTTCTCTTAAGCTCATTGTCTCCTTGCAGCTTTTAGTTGCAGGAGACATTGAGCTCAGCCCTGGCCCTTCCCCATCTTCTCCTCTCCCCAAAGGTTTGAGACTGGCCTGTAACAACATCTGTAGCCTTCTCCCAAAAACTGGCCTACTGCAACTGCTTATGGTTAGCCTCAGGCCTGATGCATTGGTGATCTCAGAATCCTGGCTCTCCTTTAAGGTCCCTGATTCCTCTGTTTCCATTCCAGGTTTCTCTATTATTTGTTAGGATCAAGCAAAGAGGGGTAGTGGCATAGCCATCTACCTCTCCTCAAACATTCAGTTTGAGCCTATGCTCTCCAAATGTGGCTATGAAATATTTCTTCTAAAACTCTTCCTCCCCTTCTCTACACCTACTATTTATTGCCGGTGTCTACTGCTGCCCTGGTATGTCCCCACCTTCAGTAAATTAGTTACTCACTACTATCTCCTCCCAGGCCTCCTCTGGTGAATTACTCATACTAGGTGATTTTAATTCAAACTGGCGCTCTCCCTCTCTTCATAAATTGTGCCTTAACGTGAAGTCCACTCTTTTAACTCAGTTGATATCTGCCCCTACTTGCTATAATTTAAAATCTCAAAATCATTCCCTCTTGGACTGGGTCCTCTCCTCCCATCCCCATTGTATTGTGGATGCTAACACCTTCCCAGATGCCCTCAGTGACCGCAGTACTGTATGGTCTATTGTGTGTATAAAATTCACCATCCTCGCTCGTGACACCAGCAACCAGGTTCGGAAACAAGACTAGGTTGCCGGGGGCCAGCTGGGGAGAGGATGGTTGAGCATCATACACAGGATGTTCTCCTTCCCCAGGTAGAGAGGGTTCCATTCTCCACTCTGATACTGCCACCTGGGTAACCACAGGTGGCAGTGCAGCTGAAGACAGACATGGGAGGGGGGGGGATGTTGCAGACACCAGCTTGCAGATGCACACACACTGTGCACACACATGCCTTGATGTCCTGCATGCTATATTCCTGGAAGATAGCAACATGGAAAAACACCACAACTCCAGCAATGCGACAAAGATGTCCCCGGTATACCCAGGCCCCCCACCTCACCAGCGCAAGCACCGCCTGATGAAATAAGATGTCTGGGGGAACCTTGACCCCGCCTGAGGTCGAAGCCAAGGCTCCATGGAGATAGGTTGCTGTGGCTGGGAGGTTGGAGGGATCAGGGGATGCCTGGATGTCCCAAGAAGCAGAGAACTGATGTGAAGGGAGCAAAAATCATAAGTAAAAAAAAATCTTCATCCCAAGATTCCCCCAAATTCATTTAAATCAGGTCATTCCATTTGCTAGACTTGTCCCACCTTCATGCTGACTTGGTAGCCACCAACTGGTCCCCTATTTCTATAGCTGGTAATGTGGATAATGCCCTCAAATTCTTCTCCTCTAAATTTATGCCAGTCTGGGACCATCATACTCCACTTAGAAGAAGCAGGGTCTAAGGTTCATACCTCCCATTGATCTCAGTTGAGCTACTGGCTTTTCACTGTACATCGTGACCTTGCCTGGACAGCCTTTAAATCCTCTGGCTCCAAACCAAGTCCAACTGAACTTTAACAACATCCAGCATTGGTTCCAAGATAATCAGTTATCACTCAAAGCTAAGAAAACAGTCGCTATGTTTTTTGGCAGCAGGCAGAGACTTACTAGAGTCCTCCCTCTTTGTTCCTTTCATACCCTGGATGGTGGAACTGTTGAAGATGTCTCCTTCAGGTACCTCGGGGTCAGTATACACCTCCTGCAGCAAAACCTCACAGTGACATACATTGCTGCCGACAACAGCACCATGTCGCTGTAGGGGATGTGCCTGGGACCAGACAACACTCTCTCTCCCGTCTTGCAGCCCTTCCCCGAACCAACTCTGACTCAGAGATAAATCCATAGGGAATAGGGGTGTGGGGGACAGAGCCCCCCATGTGGGGGGTTCAGGAGCAAAGCCCCCGTGAAGAACAAATCGGACCCTGTCGTGCATGTCTCCCTGCCAATTGCAAATCGCAGTTGACAGGGAGCCTGGTGCCGCAATGCCAGTCAATAAGTTTGTTGTCGATTCGGCATCGTAGAGCCCCTCAGGGTCTGTCTAGATTGCCACCTAGAATTTATTGTTCATGTGGATGCTATACTCAAGAAGCCCCACCCCAAGCTTGGGGTGCTATACAGAAATAAGAAAAGCATTCCACTACATGCACACAGAGAAATCTCACAAAAATGATTCTGCCCATCTTCGACTATGGAGACATTGTTTATAGTGCTGCTCTGAAGACTACTTTAGCTAGACTGGATCTTCTTTTTCACTTCTTCCATCAAATTACCCCACATTACATCACATTAGGAGTTGAACATGTACTCACTGGAGGAGAGGAGAGACAGAGGTGACATGATTGAAACCTTTAAATACATGAAAGGAATAAACAAGACGGGTACAGAGGGGCTGTTCAAAGTAAGGGAGGGGAGGGCCACCAGGGGCCATGATATGAGACTGGAGCAAGAAAGGTTCAGGAGGGAGATGAGGAGACACTTTTTTACAGAAAGGGTGGTGGCTGGGTGGAATGCGTTACCTGCTGAAGTGGTATGCAGTAGAACAGTGGACTGCTTCAAACGAGGATGGGACAGGACAAGGGGGAGGGTTAATGAAGGGGAAGGGTGGAAGGGAGGGGCAGCTGCAGAATAAGGGGTGCTAGCTGCACATTCGAGCAGACTTGATAGACCTCTAGGCCTTTATCTGCTGGCAAATTTTGTATGTTCGTATGTACCCTTAATAAACCCAAGCATATAAATAACTGTACCTTGTATTCTTCACTCTCCCTCCCATCTCGTGATGCCAGGCACCTTACCCACTGTGTCTCCTTTAAATTCCAAATTTTAGTTTGGCTCTCTCCCCTCATATCATGCTTCTTTCCTTTGTTTTCCCCTTCATCCTCTTACTCTTCCTGCAATTCTGCAATGCTTGCTCTCACTCTTTCGCTGTTCCTCAAATGAAATCTACTGCTGGCCAAGCTGTCTTCTTGTTTTGTTTCCCTCAACTACTGGATTCTCTTCCCCTTCTATTTGCTCTGCTCCTTCCTTTCCTGCTTTTAAGTCTCTCCTTCAGAAGTTCTCTGTTCACTTCTGCAGTTGCTTCTGATATTGGGTTTACTCCCTTCACCTGTAACTCACCTAATTCATTGACTTCAGCACATCCCCACTTCCCTTGTATCAGTCTTTCTCCCTGCTCCTTATTTCAATAAGTTGATTATTAGTTAATTATTTTGTCAGTTCTACAATTTACTTTATGGTATATTACTGACTGACAATTTATTCTTAAGCATTACTGTCTTGTTTATTTTGACAGACTTATTTCCATTTCATGTATTTTATACTCTGTATTTTGTATCTGTTATCTTCTCCTCTCATACCGCTGCCCCAGGGCACATCTGGACACGAACTGATACCAGCTCAGTATGTCTTTATTGGTAAAGCCTTTGAAATAAATAAAATTACATTACAGCAGTAGTGGAATATGGAATGGGAGAACAAGCAGAGAAAAGCTTAATACTATACAGTGAAAGGAACTAGGAGATTTTTCTTAAGTTGCACGGTACACCAATCCCGGAACAGAGAGTGGGGATGAGGGATCAGACAAGAACAAAAACAAGAGATTTGTCTTTTTACTGTTGTGTGACAAGGAGTAAGAACTGTACTTTAATTAAAGAAGAAAGAAAAAAAAAAATAATATCACAAATCTAACGTATTTTGTCATTTCCATCAATATCATGAATCTAACGTATTTTGTCATTTCCATCAATATCACAAGTGTCTTGTAGTGTGTGGTAGAGGCTTACTGTTAACAGAATTCGATCCTTTCCAGGTCTTGTTGTACCCATCGATGTGACATCACGATGTTGTTGTATCATCGTGAGTATGCCACATCGGTGATACAACAAGATAGAACATCTTTGCGCATGTGCGGTTAGCAGGGAATCGGCTGCGGTGGTGAGTGCAGGCATGGAACTGAACAGCGCATGGCAGTATTAGAAAAGTAAGGGCATATTTATTTTAAAATGTTGCCTGTTATAAAGCGAGTGCCTGTAGTTGTTTTTCAGAAATAAAAGAAAATCTACTCTGGCAGAACGGGGACCGGGGACAGTTCCTTGTGTTGTACGATGGGGGTGGGGTGGGGTGGAGTGAAGTCCAAAAGTGCGGTGGCAACCACAAACTCACAAGAAGTGCTTAGCTTTTAAGCTTCTGTTGCCCATACACTATATAAATTAATGGATGAGCAACAGTAAACAACATCACTGAGTTCACTTCTTGAGGGCGTCATACAACTGAAAACCTCTCGCGCTTCTCTCTCAAGGTTTACAAGGTTGCAATGTCACCTCTCAAAGTGAACACAGCATTGTTATTCACTGTTGCCCATCCATTATCCTCTATTTATATCTTAACAGTCGCCTTTAGATACTGGTCTCAGCTTCTGTCTATAGTTTTGATGTAAACCTCTATTCTTAGGGATTTAGCTGTGGTGCAGTAGTCAACTACATGGGTTGGGGGGGGGCAGTAATCCTTAATTTGTGGATCCGAGTAGGTTTTGCTCTCAGACAGAGGGGTTGTCAAGTCTCTGGCCCCTCAGTCAGACAGTGGATCAAAGTAGATTTGGCCCTTGGATGGGGGGGTGTGAGGCTGAGTCAACTGGAGCTCAGTCAGACAGGCAGGGATCCCTGGTGCCCTCTACCGTATGCAACTAGGCATTATACAATGGGCTAAAAAAATACTGGCTGGTTGGCTGGCACAATTTACAACATGTAAATCCTGCCATCATCCCATGGGAAGAAGTGCCAGCCAGCTAATCCCTTCCCCCCATTTCACTCCAGTACCAAACTTCAAAGCCACCAGCCACCATATTGCTTTCTCTCGGCAACTGGAATGCACAAAACTCCAAATAAATAAATAAAAACTTCTCTCTGCTACTTCTCTACATTGTATAATTGCAACATACCATGAGACAGATGTGGGTGATGGCAGGATTTATCCATGCCTGGTGTGGTTTCCTCACTCAGCCACTGGCCTTGTGAGCAAACCCCCACACCAGATGTGGGTAAATCCTGCCATCACTCACACCTTCATGTCGTATATTGCTTGATTAACTGATGGTACCGGGGAACAGATGAGGATTACTATTCCGTATCCCAGCTTTAAAGGCTGAAGTGAGAGATAGCATTGTCTGGCTCCTAGCTGGCCCCTATAAATCTGAAAGCTCCCTGGCAGGGATATTTCAGTGCTTGCAGACAAGTAAGGAAGTCTTCAAAGAATTGCAATAGGATAGCAATAGAAGGGGTGAAGCAGCAGGAATCAAGCAAACCAAGTACAGCTAAAATAGTGACGGGGATGAGTGAGATGCCAGATGCTAGAAGAGGAGCATCCCTAAACTCACTTCTAAAATTCGCCAGTTGTGTATCCTATTTGCTGAAATTCCATGTTCTTAACCGGGATGTGACTGGGATGTGTAAAACTTTGCTGATGCCTTTCTGTATTTTTTCATAAGCAGACTTACTAGGCAGTTTTTGTAATTTAAGCTGATCAATAATGGGTCAAGGTCCTTGCCCCAATTTAAAAAAAAAACACAACTTGTTGCTGTATTGATTGCCATATGATGTTTTCTTGATGGCTTGTGTTAGTAGTGTGTATCTGATAAGTTAATGCATTCAGTTATATTTAATGGCAACTCGTAAATATATGCATTTTTAAAATATGCACATTCTGGTCCATGTTAAAGGGGACAGGAATTGATTACTTATGTGCAGCTGTTTGAAATGTCTCTATTTTCATAAATGATGGTCATACCTCTAAAGTATTCCTATTTAACTGTGGCTGAAGAAAAGCTGAAGTTGTCAGTTGTGTTTTGTATTGTTTTCTTTGTATAGACAATCTTCTGTGCAATTCCTTTCATGGAACCAAGAATCTGGAGTTTTGACTGTGTCACTTCATGTTTTCAGAACTGTTGGCACTGTACTGATAAGTTCAAGCTCACATTTCTGAACCATGAAGTGAGATAGTCAAAACTCCAAATTCTTGGTTCCTTGAAAGGAACTGTACAGAATGTTGTCCATGCGAAGAAAACAATACAAAACACAAATGATAGCTTCAGCTGTTATTCAGACGATAGAGATCCTTTACCGGTATAAATATAATTTATGAAAACAGAGACATTTCAAACAACTGCACATAAGTAATCAGTTCCTGTTCACTTAAAGCCTATTTTGCTTGTAACATTTCATATCCTCTTTCTTGACTGCACCTGCAATTTCTCTTATCTAGCTGTGCTTACTGCACCAAGTTAGGCCCCGGTGGTCAGTAAATGAATATCAGTGTGAATCAGGTTTCTGTTTTGTCTTTTTTTACATACATACATTGACATATTTGGAATCATAAGTTACCAGGTTCTGGGTGAAGTGTTTTTCAAAAGATAACCAGGTTCTCGTGGGGCTAGGGGTTTGTGGCTGGTAGAGGGCGGAAGGAGCTGGAGGGTAAAATAAATACTATATTAAAACATAGGAACATGCTTTGTTTGACTGTGATATGGAGGGGAACCTCACAGAAGGTGGAGCAGCTCTTTTGTGTTAATTTACAGTATAAAGAGTCTCCAGTTGCCAAGCTAGGCAGTGCTTTATTTAAATGTTCAGCTGCCTTTAGTCTACTGCTGTTATGCCTTGCCCTTTGGTTAGTGCATTATTTAATGACCAACCACCTTCAGTCCTCTGCACAGTTGGAAATAATGTTTGCAAAACCAATAGTACAAATAAAAAAAAAAAACACTCTTGAGAACCGTTGGTACTTGATGGGGAAAGAACTGTGACAGAGATGTGAATTAAACTCATCAACACGTATTCTCTGATGAAACTGTCATCTGCAAAAGTGTACAAAATAACACATGTCTTCTGTTGGCACCCTTTGCAAACTGTGTGAGAGGCCTTTTGGCACCATGCATTTCTGCTTAAAGTTGAACCAGTGTAGTATTCTGTGGTGATTTGCATATGCAGCCCATGATGCTTTGCATTGTGGGGGCATGTGTGATTTTGTACTTCTTTGAAACTTGGCTTAGCGGCCAAATGCCCTTTGGGGTAACCATTGCCTCAGTGCTTGCGCACAGAGGTTCTTTGTCATCTGCAAAGGTGCCAACATTTGTATTATATAGGAATGGGAAGGTGGTGGGTGTTTGCAGTCATGAGCAGAACTGTTTCATAACGTTCCCCTTTCAGACTGTACTCACACAATTAGAACGTTTTGGCCTTTTGAATGACACAGACCCCATCCCTTGCTCCCACAAACCTCAATCAATAAGGGAAATACCATGGGAAGGTTTGCTGATGAGTTTTTCATCTCACACCATTTCCAGGACTCTGGGGGAATCTGGACCTACAGTAACTTCTTCTGAGGTCTGAAACAATAATGTAATATTATGAGTTTGGAGACAACTAGCTAGTGGAATGTGATGTCCTGCAGTGACATTTTATCTCCTCTTCCTACAGAGTGCTTTTGTATGTGTCAATGCACCATTATACAATGGCTCTAAAAATACTGTATCCTGATTGGCTTGCTGGAATGATTTACAATGTGTAAACCATGCCATGACCCCACAGGAAGAAGTGTCAGACAATCACCGGTAACAACCTTCAAAGCCGCAAGCCACCTTATTGTTTTCTCAGGTAACCAGAATTGCAAAACTCAAATTAAAAAAATTAAAAACTTCTCTCTCCTACTTTATTACATTATATAATTGCAATATACCACAAGAAAGTGTGGGTGATGGCAGGATTTACCCACGCCTAGTGTGGTTTCCTCCTTCACACCAGGCGTGGGTAAATCCTGCCATCACCCACAGCCTCTTGTGGTATATTGTTTAAAAAAACAACTGCAGCATTTGGACAATTGCTATGATGGCTGTTCATCTCAAAGTATCTAATGGAAGCTTCCTCCTCCAACTACTGTATGACTCCAACTGCTACCAGCTCAGGTGTAACCTGACTAGACATAATGTTATATTTTTCCTTCAGCTGGAATATGCAGACTGCACTGACTTAAGTTTAAAAAGCTGAAGATTTCACATAAAAAGAAGTTAATCAATCAATATTAGAGTTAACTCAAATTCTATGAAAAATAAATGATAACTGATTCATTCTGTCGTAGCCGGATAGTGTATTTTTGTTTTTTTAATTTATATATTTTATCACTCCAGCATGGCTTGATCAGCCCTGGTCAAACCTGGCTCCAGTCTCACAGCCACCAGGAACCCATGGGAACTTTCAACCCCACAAGCCTACCCCCTCTTGGTGGGTGCCAGCCCAGCCAGACTCCACCCCCCCCACCCCTTCTAGCTATGGAGTGGAGATTCCTGGGGTGTCCCCACGACTGTGATCCAGCCCAGGGTTTGAGTGTTTTTACACACAGATTAATATGAACATTGCAAACCACACTTAGCCCAAAGCAGATACAGTGTACTCCAGTTAAGATGGACACGCTTTGTCCTGACAATCTGGTAAATCGGACAAAAACTAAAAACAAAACCCTTTCCATTTAGCATAATGTTAAATCACTATTTACACAGACTTTAGTGGAAAGCAGATTAGGCAGATTTTGCACTCAGTGAGCCGGATATTCAAAAGGGTTGTGCCATGCGCAATAGGGTTGCACATGCGCAAGTCCAAAAATGCACCATTCTGCCATATTCAGCGGGAAGCAGTTGCGGTACCAAACACATGCTGAGCAACAGCGCAATGCAAATGAAGGCATGCGCAACCAAAGGGGTGGATCCATGCATAAAGAGCGCAATGCGATATTGAAAGGCTTGCATAATGCGCAACAGCAGATCAGCCGGAAGGTGCGCCATGCAGAAATGAGCCAAAATAAAAAGGCTCAAGGAAGAGGCCCAAAAATGCTACAGGGAAGCCACATGAGGCAGGGAGACAGACAAGGCGACAGTGGCAAACAGTGCAGGCCTGGGAGTGCACAGGAGAGAAGAGGGACAAGGGAGGGTGTGTGGGACCACAGACTGCAGAGGCCAGTAGGTGTACCCAGTGCAGTGGAGGTAGCAGTCAGGACAGCGGGGGTAACAGAGCAACAACAGCCAGGGGGGGACCACAAGCCAGGGACATGGACAGTGCCAGCTTCCTCATGGAAGCTGTAATGAGGGGGGTGAGAAGGCATGCTGCAGGGGAAGTGACCGTGGAAGGGCCCGTCGGCGGTACACCCCCAACAGGCAGTACCGTGCCCACGTCAGCTTTGAGCTGTACACGGATGTAGAGATTGTGGGCCGGTACCGCCTAAACAGGGCAATACTGAGGCGGCTCTGTGAGCTGTGCAGTGATGTGATGCAGGCACCCTCATGACGGAGTCACGCTCTGTCAGTGGAGACAAGGTAACAGCCTGCATGTGCCTGCTCACCACGGGTACCTTCCAGAGGCCGACAGGGGACACCACAGGCATAACACAGTCGGCCACGTCATGCATCCTCACCCAATTCCTCAGCGCACTGCTGCCACATGCTGCGGAGTACATTCATTTCCCCAGCACTGCGGCACAGCGTACAGCAAACATGCAGGAGTTCCACAGGGTAGCATGTATGCCTGGCGTGCTAGGGGCGATAGACTGCACCCACATGGCTATTCGCATGCCACCTGACCCTGATGGGGCAGCATACCGAAACCAGAAGGGTTTCTCGAGTGTCAACTGCCAGGTGGTGTGTGATGCCAGTGGGCGCATCATCAATGTCTGTGCCACACACCCTGGTGGAGCACATGATGCCTTCATATGGTACCAATCTGCACTGTGCCATCGATTCGAGAGTGGGACATCCCCACAGGACATCTAGTGGGTGAGTATGCATGTAGGAATTGCAAGGTTGGGGCAAGGGTGGGAAAGCCACAGATGCCATGGTAGTGGCACACAGGGATATGGGCAATATGGACCTGAACATGATACTAATCTCCACCATCTCCACACAGGTGACAGCGGATACCCACTCCATCCCTGGCTGCTCACCCCGGCCCCATGACCCCATCATAACAGCAACACTATAATGAGGCACATGCCGCCACACGCAATCCTATGAGGGATGTTTGGGATGCTTAAGGCACGCTCCGATGCCTAGACACCTCCGGGCGGTGCCCTACAGTACAGCCCCTCAAAGGCCTGTGGGATATTCCTGGCCTGTTGTATCCTGCACAACATGGCCAAAGACTGTGGGATAGTCATACAGGTCGAGGAGGGGGACAGCGATGGGGCCGCCGGTGACGCCAGTGATGATGGGGATGAGCAGCCCCCCCTTGGACGGCGGGACCCCTGACTGATCCAGCAGGCCCAGCTGCACCGGGACACCATCACGGAGGAGCATTTTGCACGACACAGGTAAGTCAAGGGGCCATGTGCAACCAACACTGTCTAGGCACAACCCACAGGCACACAGGGTAACACATCAGGGGTGCATGACGGCAAGGGGAGTGGTAGGGTCCAGGCGCACAAACACACCATCAGGGAGGGGTGAATAGTCATATGGACACACACACACACACACCAGGCACAAAGCGTACATGGGCAGGTGCACAGCAAAGCAGGAACAGACATGGCAAACACATGGATCAACGGACCACCCCCACCACCTGTACTGTCAAAGTACGTGTGTCAGATGCTGGGCACCCTTGCACCTTGGTGTACAGTACAATGCAGAGCATCATCATGCACACGCACCTGTGGACAGCAGTCAGGTGGGTGCAGGTGGTCCGTGGTCGGGCGTGCTGGGCAGGGCACCCATCAGTGCACTGCCCACCATGACACACATTGCACACAGGCAGCATCAGACAGGGCCCGCACTGGGAGACAGGTCACCAGGTGGCACTGTGCCACGGCCACCTCGGATGTGTGGGCGGCCCCACCGTGTCCCAGCAGCACTGGCAGGCTGATCATGGGCCACATGGGGTGGCACCGATGGACCACCAGGGGTCACACTGCGCGATCGCGACCTTGTCCGCACAGGGGTGTGCAGCATGCCGAACATACCTGCACCAGGTGTGCTCGGGATGCCCACAGCAGAACCCGGCGTCAACAGTCTGGGTGTCGCACGATGCTGGGAATGGGGAGTGAAGAGTGTACTGTATGAGGTGTGTGGTACAGGGGCACCTGACTGTGTGCCCAATGCGGCCACGACAGAGACCACTGCCTGGATCAGCCTGTCAATGGCGGCGGTCACATCCGTCCGCAGTCTGACCATCTCTGCAAGGATCAATGCATTGTCCCTGCTGTTCCACTCCACAGCCACACACAGTACCTCCACGCACGTTGCAACCTGCATCTGCTGCTCTACTGATGCCCGCAGCTGGCAGGTGTGCTCGTCCAATGGGTCCTGTGCCACATCGGCGTTCTGTCCCCCAGGGTATGGAAGGGCCTGATGCTCAACACCCCTTGAGGGTGGGCGCTGTTCAGCAGAACCAGGTATGGGCATGTCAACAGGCGGTGTGCATGTGCCACCACTGAACCCTGTACCCCCAGACCCGGTGGATGACTGCTGCTGCTGCCCCTCCAACTGCTGTGCCCCAGGGACCACTCGTTCCACTGCTGTGGCCGCAACAGTGCCAGAGACCTGCACAGCCACCGGTGCTGCCCCACTGGTGCTGACAGGCACAGCCTGGGACTGTGCTGACGTGCTGGCACACACGTTGGAACCAGCTAGGTCCAAGGGCACGTGCTGGCCTGCTGTGTGTCTGTTATGAGACACACACGTGTCACTGCCCATTGCAGTCCTTGCATCATCAATGGTGCAGGTTCGTGCAACAGCCACAGTCACAGCGTGCTGGCATGCTTGCATGCCAGACTGCTGAGACATAGGCTGTGCACCCCTCACACCTGACTCACCGACAACAGAGGTGGCAGCCAGGCATGCATGCTGGTGCAGTGCATGCCGGCTGGCAGCAGAGGTGGATGGACCCTCCACCAACACTGGCAGGTCTTCCACACTGCATGGTCCCACCACCACCGCCCCTGCAGACGAACAGGATCTGTAACAGAAAGTGAGAACATGTTAGTGCATGTGATCAACCTCCCCCCAACACCACCACCATGTCATACCGCGGAGTGATGGGCTTCCACCGTCTGGAATCCACCTCCTCGTACGCCCTCATAGCACTACGCTGCATTGATGCAGCCAGACGGGTCCTCCGCCAAGTCAGCTCTACCACCTCTGGCTGGCCAACGCCTGTGGCAGCGCATGCCGCCTGAGAGCTGCCACCTTCGCTTGACCCGCCTCCGGTCTGTCCCCATCTTTTTTTTGCATTCCTGCACGGAGCGCTGGTGGCTTCCATGCAGGTTTATTGTACGGGCTACCCCCTCCCATGCAGCAGCACGGGCCTGAGGGGTGCCCCGCCGTCCACTCAGTAGTGGCTCCTCTTCCAGGTAGGCCTGGAAGAGTGCCTCTATCTCTGACTTGGTGAAGTTGGGCCTCCTCTTTCGCCCACCATCTTCATCCTCACCTGGTCTTTGCTCGGTCATGTCAGTCTGTATGGGTGGAAGTGGACACCTGTCACTGTGCAGTCTACAGCGTTATCCCATGACCATTGCCCAGAACATCACACAGCTTGCAACTCACCTCTCACCTGCAGTACCCAAATCTGGCCAGCGCAGTCCACTGTCGCATATTTATAGCGCAATGCATGCAAATTAGGAGTGGAGCAACTGTAATGAGATGCAAATCGTGCCACTGTGTCTTTGAATGGCTGATCAGATGATTTGCATGTGTCGGCTGAATATCGCGCCGTTGTGATTTGCGCAATACGGTTGAGCCGGCTGAGCCAATGGCGCTTTTCTGTGACTGTGTAGTACACCGCATTGCGCATGCCCAGGTAGCTTATGCAGGCATCTGCCGCGCTGATGACGTGCTGTGCGTGATCAGCAATTCCAGACACGGCCACCATTGTGCCAGTGACGCTACAGCGCTTGGTCACCAAATGGCACTGGTAGGACAACCGCGCAATAGTCCACTGTGGCACTGGCACGCAGGTGACCGATTGGCGAGGATGTGGACGCCTCATGCGCTTGTGCGTGGCCTTCGCGCCACTGGCCCATGACCTTGTGTGACCTTTGCCCCTGGCACTGTCGTCTGGCGTATTGCGGCTTATCGCGCTGTTCGGTGACAGCGCGATGTGGTCACGGCGGTGCTGTACTGAACAGCGTGGATAGGGACTCATGGAGTTGTATTGCGCAACATTTCTCAGGGTTGAACAGGCCATGGAGCACCATATTGCCACTGTATAACTGTGGAATGGCACGCAGGAGAGCTCGACAGTGGGGGGCCTTGGAGCTGGCAAATCTGGTGGCTGTGGTGGAGCCACACCATGGGACACTGTTTGGGGGCGTGCCCCTGCAGATGGCATGCACCCATGTGTGGCAGCAGGTGGCAACTGCCCTAGAGCAGGCCACTGGGTGGAGGAAGACTCCTGAGCAGTGCAGGCACCGCTATAGTGACCTGCAAATGAGGGAGCGTGCTCTGCTGGAGCACCTCAGGTCTCGTGCCAGAAGGGGCATTGTGCCTAGGCCAGGTGGGTGTGCTGTGTATGCACCGGTATTGTCCGCATGGGTGACACTGTGTAATGTGACCTGCGCATGGGGGGTGGGTTGGGCTATGGTTTGCTGTGCAGGTGTTTGCAGGTGTGTGCTGTTTAGGTCTGGTTGTGTGGGCAGGCACACTCAATGGGGCAAGGGGCTGTCTGCTTTGGGATCTCACTGATGTGTTTCTCTTCATTTGTCTCCCACAGGCGTGGAGGAGCGGAGGCGGGCCCAGGCTGAGGCATGGGATGGCGGTGCCAGGGTGGCTGGCAGAGGTGGTGTGCCACAGCAGCAGCCACAGCCACAGCAGCAGCTTGATGAGGGTGAGTGTCATTACATCATGGATGCTATTGCATGCTGGGAGGGGGCACGGCCACCGTCCATGGACTACACTACCATGCACGCAACATGTGACAGTCATCACTGTCCAGTGGCACTGCATGTGTGTGTGCATCACTGGTGGTCCATGAATGCACTGGGCACATGGCTGTGGCACTAGTATCCCACCACGTAGCCACGCCACTGGGCAGCCTTTGGTTGTGCTGTGATGGACATGGGCGTGTGTGAGTGCAGTGGTACACATGGCTGTTGCTGCCTGGTTGGGCATGTCTTGTGCACAGTCACTGTGGGTGGGTGCAGTCCATCACAGGAGCAGGGCACTTGGCTGTATGCCATGCATGATGGGTGGGATTCAGAGGATGTGGACAGTCACAGCCATTTACTCTGATCCTTGTTCTGGTATCCAGATCATCAGGCGTCGACGAGCGAGCACTGCGGAGGCTCACACAGGTGGCTATGGATTCGCACGCCATCCTTCTGGACATGCAGTGGCATGGGATACGGCGCTGGAGGAGGCCCCAGGCACACCACCAGGCGGAAGGAGGGCAGGCTGCCGTCGGTAGCTTCCATCACCACACCCACCTTCCCTCTCCCGTTGTTCACCCTGCCCCTTACCCACCCCTTACCTTATACATACCCCCACCCCTGCTTTGTATATATGTACATAGTTGCTTTGTTGTTCTTGTTATTCTTCATTACATTTATATTTTGATATGAATACTGTGGTGGTCTCTGATTTGCAGCTGGCTATAGGTGCTCAGTTGCAGTGGTGTGCATGGCATCTGGGGTGGTATGGTCATGGTATGTGTGTGCGGTGTGTGGGTGGTGTCTCTTGTGTGGTGTGGCTTCCCACAGTATTGCCATGTGCTGCCACCCACTGCTGGGTGCTCATGGTGGGTTTGGCTTGTATAGTTCTGTGGTTCACGAGGTTGCAGTGTGCCGGGGGCCTGGGGATTCCTGCAGTGCTGGTCACTGCACATGGTGGTGTCTTTGGGGTCACAGGCGCTTGCGTGTGCTGTGCACACGGGGGGCTGCTGGACACTGGGGTGGTCCGCCTTTGTGTGGCACTCTCAGCTTGCCAGTGGGTTGCGCAGTAACACGGCCGGATGTGCTTTCTTTGCTTGTCCTCATGGTCCGTGGCTGTTCCATCCCTCCCCAGTTATGCTGTGCTTGGGGTGTGGAGGTACATTGTTGGTTCTGCAGTGTGTCCCTGTGCCCATCTGTGGCATGGGTGGTGGGCCCCGCCTACCTCCCTGGTTGTGCAGTTCCATTGCTCTGCTGCTGGGGGTCTCTTTGCTTGCGCTATGGCGCCTCTGGACTGCTCAGCTGGGCTGCCTTTGTTGCGCTATGGCGCATCATCTCTGCTCAGCTTCCCCTTCCTGGTTGCGCTATGGCACAGGTTGTGCGATATTCAGACGTTGGCTGGTTGCGCAATTTGTCTTGCTCCATGTTTGAATATCGCGTATATTGCGCTTGTGTGCAATTGACTTGTGCTTGCTCCTGCTGTTGCGCACTTTTTGGGAGCAATTTGAATATCCGGCCCAGTGACTCATTCACTCTGTGGCTTCCAACTGTCAGATGAGCTAAGTGACTGATTAGAGTAGGTGCTAACTGGGACGATTACTTAATATGGGTTTGTTAACCCACTTGCTGTTATCATCTCTCCTGTATCGTGCTTCACATCTCATCTCTTGCTGTTTCACTCAAACCCCTGAACCTATCAGTACGCCCAAAAGATCTGCGTTACTGCTTGCTCATGGAAGTGAACTGTTAAAACAAAGACTCACTCCCCAAAATTGGTGCGCGAGATATGACCTTTCATCTCGCAATGCCAGTCTACAGTTTCTGACCTCCTGCACAACAAGGTACTTCTGTGGTCTGAGCATCATTCGAACCAGTATTCTCAGAGGAAAAGGAAGAGAGGGGGGAAATCTGGGGAGGTAGAGGAGGCTCTCTTTGTCTGGTTTACAGGTGTGCAGCAGTGGGAAACTCTGGTAAGTGGCCCTTTGCTTTTACAAAAAGACAAGCAGATTGCAGAAGCCCTGGGGAAAGCTGGATTTTAAACCTACTGATGGACAGCTACAGAGGTGGAAGGCACATAACAGCATTTGTTACTGTCATGTCCATGGGGGAAAACAAAATGCTGATGACTCTGGGGCAACTGAGTTGATCAGGGATATTTTGCCAGACATTTTAGCTGGATACGAGTCAGAGAACATTTTTAATGCCGATGAATCTGGCTTATTCTTTCACTGTGTGGGGCAAGGCAGCCTTACTTTTAAAGCTAACCTCCCACGGGGTCAAAAGAAAATGGAAGAGCACATATCCCTGTTAGGCTGCCGCACTATGACTGAGAGCAAAAAAAAAGATCTTGTTGTCGTAGCAAAATTTGCCATGCCTCGGTGCTTTTGTGGAGTTGCTCACCTGTCTGTTCAATACAGAAACAACCTCACAGCATGGATGACCAGTGAGATTTTCATTGACTGGTTAAGGGTCTGGGATAAAAAGCTGCATGGCCAAAAAAATCACCCTGCTCCTGTACAATTTTTGTGGGCACCCAGATGTGTAGAACTTACAGAACATCCAGCTAATTTGACTCCCACCCAACACCACATCAATAATCCAACCCTTACACCAAAGTGTAATGTTCTCATTAAAGAGGTACTGCATCAGGGAGATGAGGACAAGAGATGTACAGGAGCTGGATGAGGGGGCAGAGCTCACAGCCATAGAATGTGTAAAATGCATAATGGGAAGGCTTTAAGCCTGAGGTTCAATGGGCGCAGCAACAACATCACTGCCCCCTCAGGCCTTAAAAGGCCACTCCTCCTGGACTGTTTCAGGATTTGTTTCTTCATTGCAGCCAGATGCTTCATCGGCCACTTCCTTACCTGCTTTCCCCCCATCCTCATTCTTTGTCCCCTCTTTCTTGGCTTCCAGCTGCCCTTGACACATCTCTTCCCTCCCACTCCATCCACTTTTATAGCTGCTGTACCACAGCTTTCCATTTACTGCCCCTTCTCTCATTCTCATTCCCATTTCCCCCCCATTTCATCTCTCCTCATCTCTCATTTCTTTCTTTGAGCCCTGCCATTGCGTATTCTGCGCTGGTCCCAGCTCAATGCTTCCCCGCTGCTTTTTCCCGGATGTGCTCTCGACCCTCCGGCTTCTGTGCCTAGCTGGACCGGTAGCTGCCGATGTCTTGCACCTTTTCTTGGGTGCTTTCACCGGGGGGGGGGCTTGTGGGGGCACATTATACTGCCATGGTAGGGATGGTGTTTTTGAGTCCTGGAGTCATCCCTGCCTGACCGCTGAATCTCTGGTGGTTGCGAATGGACTCATGTAGCTGTTTTCCTGCTTTAAGTGACTGCCTCCCAATGCCTGCACAGTTTCCTCTCCATGGATTCTCGCCATTCTTCCACCACCCTCTTCAACCTGCCCACATGGGCCACGGCTGGGTCTGGAGCACCACCGTAAGAAAAAATTACTCACTTTAGTAATGTTGTTTCTTCTAATAGAGTCTTGCTATATTATGACTATTACAGTTTGTCCCACCATTAGAACTGCTTCGGAGGTGAAAGAGTTAACTTCCATGCAGGGCATGGAACTTAGAGCGCGAGCTCGGTTAGAGAAGATCTGTCTGGGATATTTCAAACCGAAACTGTCAGATCTTTACGAGCAAAACTCACTAAGGTTCTGTGTGGAAGCTGTAACCTACACTAGCCAACTGGCTACTAAAATATCAACACATTTTCCTGATCCCAACACCAAGACTCAAGTCAGGGGACCAGAAAAAGATAACATAAAATAAAATAAAAACACAACACCCAAACACCCCAAAAAGAAGGGGTGGAAAACATAAAAAGGGGCGTCAATAAGTGCCAACAGTGAACTGCCCACCCCATACCCCAAGTAGAAGTTCTGAGAGGGGCAGGCTGGGGGGGAGGTCATAATATAGCAAGACTCCATTAGAAGAAACAACATTACTAAGGTGAGTAATTTTTTCTTCAAACAACATGAAGTCTTGCTATATTATGACTATTGCAGACTACACAGCAGTACCTCCATGGAGGAGGGACAGAACCTACTTAGGGAATAGGCTCTGAAGCACGGCTGTGCCAAACCGAGCATCCCTTCTGGCCTGGATATCCAGGGAGTAATGCTTGGTGAAAGTGTGTACTGTTTTCCAAGTAGCTGCTTGACATATCTCTAAGATAGGGATGTCTCTGGCAGCAGCTAGAGACGCAGCTGTACCTCTGGTAGAGTGAGCCCTCAGGCCTGAAGGGGGAAACTTACCCAGTTTTTGATAGCAAAATTGGATACAAGAGACAATCCACCTGGCAATGGATCTCTTAGTGGCAGGTTTCCCTTTCCCAACCTCACCATAAGTGAGAAACAGTTGGAGTGAGTCAAACCTGTGACCCTTGGTATGCTCTCTGTAGTAACTTAGGGCCCTCTTAACATCTAAGCTGTGCAACCTCCTCTCACCAGAGGAGGAATGGTCAGTGAAGAACACTGGAAGTGAAATAGATTGATTAAGGTGGAAATCTGAAACCACCTTAGGCAAAACTTCCCGCTAGTCCTGAGGACTACCTTATCCCTGTGAAAGGAAATAAAGTCAGTCTCCACTGACAAAGCTTGTAACTCACTTATACACCTGGCAGAAGTGATGGCTACTAGAAATACAGTTTTCCAAGTCAAGTACTTAAGCTCTCGGCACACAGGTTCAAAGGGGGTGCATCAGCTGAGCAATGCAAACATTAAGATCCCAGGCAGGGGCAGGGTCCCTGAATGGTGGATTGGTATGAAGCAATCCCTTAAAAAACTTGAAAATACAGGGTGAGCAGAAAGAGAAGAGGGCTTCCCTGCTGAATGAAAGCAGAGACAGCTGCCAAATGCACTTTCAGGGTAGCTGGTCTCAGTCCCAAAGAATTAAGATGGACCATATAGTCCAAAACAGTGGGCAAATCAGCAGATTCCGGGGAAATATGCTTCCCAGAACACCATATGGAAAACCTTTTCCATTTGGAATTATAAGTAGCCCTAGTGGAAGGCTTTCTAGAAGCTTTCAAGATTTCGAGAACACCTTGAGAAAGTTGTAGATCAGCAAACTCTAACTCCTCAAGAGCCAGGCCTTGAGGTTGAGGGATTTGAGATTTGGATTCCAGCCTGTCCCCTGGGCACAGGTTAACAGATTGTGGTTCCTGGGGAGACATAGGGGCAGATGGACTGCTAAGGACAGAAGGAGTGGGTACCAGGGCTGCCTGGCCCAGTCTGGAGCAATCAGGATCATCTTGCAGGGCTGAGATCTGATTCTGACTAGCACCTTGAACAGGAGAGGGAAGGGGGGGAAGGCATAGAGAAACTTCCCTTCCCAATCGAGGAGAAAGGCATCCAGGGGGACTGAGCCCAACACTGGGGGCCTGCAACAAAAAAGTGGAAGTTGATGATTGTCTGGGGCTGCAAAAAGATCTATCTGAGGGGTGCCCCATCTGGCAAAAACTATCCCTAGTACTCGGGGATCCAGTGACCATTCGTGATGGCCCTGGGAAATCCTGCTGAGAGCATCTGCCAGGACATTGTCCTTGCCTGGGAGGTGAACTGCTATGAGGGAAGTGTTCAGGAAATAAGCCAGAGACCACAACTTCATCACCTCGGTGCACAAGGCCGAAGACCGAGTGCCCCCTTGTTTGTTGATGTACCACATTGTAGTGGTGTTGTCTGTTCTGACCTGTACCACTTTGTTCTGAACAGATGCAGAAAAACCTGAAGTGCTAGAAAAACAGCTCTGAGTTCCAACAGATTGATGTGGAGCAGAGATTCTTGAGGGGACCACAATCCCTGGGTGGAGAGGTCGCCCATGTGAGCTCCCCATCCCAAGAGGGACGCATCTGTAGTAAGGGTCAAGGAGTGAGATAGAGGGATGAAGGGCACCCTTGTCTCAGATTGCTCTGATCCTGCCACCACTGAAGGGCCTGGATCAGGTTCGAGTCACTGGGATCAACTTGATAGGGAATCTCTTCTTTGAGACCAAAGGCTCTCAGATGGAACTGAATGTCCCTCATCTGAAATCTTGCTCCTTGCACTACAGCTGTGGAAGCAGCCATGTGTCCTAGGAGCTGTAGGAAATGCCTTGCTGGTCGAGAGACCTGCAGAGTGAAGGACGAGGCCAGGGCCACCAGGGTCCTTACCCTTTCTAGGGAAGGAAGGCTCTGGCCTGCTTTGTGTCCAGTTCTGCACCTATAAAGGTGAGTACCTGGACAGGTTCCAGAACTGACTTTGGAAGATTGAGAAGAAAGCCCAGAGAGGTAAGTAGCTGCTGGGTAACTTGCAGGTGTGATTTGACCTGGTCTGGAGACTGACCCACAATGAGCCAGTCGTCTAGGTAGGGAAAGATGGCAATCTTTTGCCTTCTTAAATGAGCAACTGCTACTGCCAGGCATTTTGTGAATACCCTTGGGGCAGAAGTAAGGCCAAAGGGCATTGCTCTGAACTGATAATGGCCTGAAGGCAGTTCGAATCTGAGGTACTTCGTGGGAGCTTCTGATAAGAACATGGAAGTAGGCATCCTTGAGGTCCAGGGAAGCTAGCCAGTCCCTGGCCTTAGGGAGGGTAAAATCATTCCCAGAGTCACCATTTTGAATTTTGGTTTTAAAAGGTGCTTGTTCAGATATCTTAGGTCCAGGATGGGCCGCCACTCTCCTGTCTATTTTGGGGTAAGAAGTACCTGGAGTACAGACCCTTGCCCTGGTGTAGGAGAAACCTTTCTACAGCTCTGAGAGCCAGGAGGGTTGAGACTTCTGTTTCAAAGCAAGAGTCTCTAGAGGGTTTGCAGGTGGAAAAGATCTGATTCTCATCTTTGGAAATTTTTTGAAGCTGAGAACCAGACCCTGGCTTACTACTTCCAGGACCCACTTGTCTGATGTTAAAGACTCCCAGTCCTGGACGAAGTAAGCCAGCCTGCCCCCTACAGGTAATGGAGAACCGGCCCTGGGCATCCCATCAGGGTGTCTGTTTGGCAGGGGCTTTGGGCTGAGGGGTAGGAGCAGGTCTGCTTGTACCCCATCTGCCTCTCCCTCTGAAGAACCCCCTCTGAACATAAGCTGAAGAGGAGGCCTGGGTTTGGTAAAAAGGCCTGTGAAAAGGCCTGCCTCTACCCTTGGGGGGCTGCCTCTGAGGAGTGGCTTGTTGCCTTGGCTTGTGCACCCTGTAAGTGGTTCTATATTCATCCATTTTCTTCATATAATTCTCTGTCTGTTCCCCAAACAGAGAATTTCCCACCACAGGAAAATCCATAGCCTTAGCCTGGGTATTCTGTGACAAACTAGTACACCTGAGCCAAGCCAATCTACGAAAAGCCACAGAAGTAGCCATGACTCTAGAGGATACATCATTAGAATCCACTGCAGCATGGAACTGCACCTTAGATGCCTCAATACCATCAGCAGCCACCTGCTCCAGCTCCTTGGAAAGCTGGTCAGGGGCCTGTTTGGCTAAAGCCATGACAGTATCCCATCTAGATTTTTGGTATCTTGCAACATAGGCCATATAATTTGCTTGTCTGAGTCCCAAGGACGCTGCCATGTATTTTTTAGCCATGGCATCAATCTTCCTGGAGTCCTTGTCAGGAGGCTGTGAAGCCAGGGGAATATTAGCCTTATCACAGGCTGCAGCCTGAACTACCCCAACATGGCTGCATTGCTGTGAAAGAAATTCTGTATCAGGACCTGACAAAGTGTACCTCCTGTCCATCTTTTTATCTACAGGAGGCACAGAATTAGGAGTTTTTAAAATTTTTATTGTTTGTTTCCTAAAGGATTTATGTAAAGGAATAGACAATCTCTTGGACTCTGGGATATCCATCATCTCTACAAAGTCAGGCTCCTCTTGCTCATCCACAGCTTCCTCCAAAGGAAGCTGGAGGGTTTCAGCAACTTTTTTATAAAACAGAAAATGAGAAGGGGACTCAGCAAGCCTAGGGAGAGATTCTCCTAAAGGTCTGTCTGGGGAGATGTCTGGTTCAATGGGCACATCCAGACTTTCAAAGTCACATTCACACTGTTCATAATCATCCTCCCCCTCCTCTGGATCATAAAACTCCTCTATATCATATTCTTGAACCGGTGGAACCGACCGAACCGACCTCTTGCCAGATAGTGGCGGTTCGGACGGAACCGGGGAAAGTGACTGGACAATTTGAATTGCCCTGGCCATCTCTGCAGCAGTTGGAGAAGGGATTTTTGACTCCACACCTGCTGATTTTCTAGTTCTCTTTGCTGGAACTGGCTCCTCAGAGTCAGCTTTACGTTGGCCCGAGGAAGTCTGGCCCTGGTCAGAGGGCACTCCCTCCGGTTCGGTTGGCACCGAACTGGGCTGGCCATCCGGGTCAGCGGACTTTTTGGCCTCTCGTTCCCTGAGCCTACCAACTCTCTCATCTAGGTTAGCTGCAGGGAAATTCTTGCAAATCTGGCAGTCTGCATTGAGGTGGTCAAACCCCAGACAATAAACACATGTGGTGTGTGGGTCAGCCTTGGCAAAGGCTTCCCCACAGACACTACAGTGTTGAAACCCAGTGGGCCCGGTTTTCTTTGGGTTTCTCAGACATAATGCCAGCCTAACCAAAAACTTGCCCTTTTTTCGCGTGCCAGGCAGAGACACCCATATCGGTTCCCCAACCGTGTCATACGGTCGTGGAAAAAACCGTAATGAAATCCGCTTTTTTTAGAACCGATAAGAACCGGGAATCGCACTCTAAATGCTTCAGAATAAAGTTTCCACACAACCTGATCGGTGCAAACCGAACCGATAAACATTTACAAGTTCCACACATAATAAACCTATCTATTACTTACAATACCATAGACAGAGCTTGAACCGATCGGTTTGCGGTTAAAATAATGATAATCGCGGTTGAATTTAGCAGAGAAAAAACTCTTTAAACCGAGAAAATGAAACGAGCAGTAGGAGGAATCTCCGGAGCGACTGTTCAGTGAGGCGGAGTAAAGAATCTGACAGTTTCGGTTTGAAATATCCCAGACAGAGCTTCTCTAACCGAGCTCGCGCTCTAAGTTCCATGCCCTGCATGGAAGTTAACTCTTTCACCTCCGGAGCAGTTCTAATGGTGGGACAAACTGCAATAGTCATAATATAGCAAGACTTCATGTTGTTTGAAATGTTGCTGCTCACAGCTTGCTTCTACTGTCTCTGCTCCCTCAGGGTCTGCCCTGGCTCCTTCCTGTTGACTCATGCTTGGGGTACTGACATTAGCATTGTGGGGATGCTTCCTTCCTTACTGCCTCTGCCATATCTGAGGCTCTCACCATCATCCCCTTCCACTCACTTTTCTGTTTGATTTTGCTACCTGTCTCTCCCTAGCACATTGATTTGCCTATTCCCCCTTCTCCTTCATTCACTCTCCTGCCTAGCATTCTGCCTTGGCCTCCACTTGCCTTCCTCAGTCCTTCTTCACTCCTTTCCCCTCAAGTTTGTCTCTGGGTGCCTCGCTTCTCTTTTTGGTTCCCTGTCTTGTTGGTTTACATCATTCCCTGCCCCCCTGTAGTGAGTAATGTGGAGTGTTTCTATCATCTTAGTTTAATGATTTACTAGTTTTGTGTCCAGCCCTAGCTCTACCATTATGAGGAACATCAGAAACCATATCCAGAGCAAGGGTAAATTTCAGTGCGACATTCATGGTGCTATGCCGCCCTGCTTCCGTCCTGTCCTGTTGCCAGGGCATCTCCTTCTTTAACTAAATTTCCTCAGGGTTGCTGTGCTATGCATGTGGTGTCATGTCTTGGTGCTACAGTATTCTGTAGGCACCCCTTATGCTGTTAGAGCTATTTGTGGAAGCACGACCTGTTCCACCATCGACATCAGTTGCTGGCCTCGGTCCTTCTCTCCAGCTCTATCCACTCTATTGGGGTTGTCTACCCCTGTCGACTTCACGTGTTGCCCTCCTCCTCCCATTCCCTCCACCCTCCATTCTGCTCCTTCTCTGACCTTTTCTTTCGAGGTTTTCCCTATCCTGCCATCACCTTCCTTATTCATATCCTCCTCTTACCCTAGTCTGTCTGGTGTCCACGCACCTGAGTCTGGTTCTGCTTCGCTCAGTCTGACCTCAGGGTCTACTTATTTACATTGACTACTCCAGCATAACCCTCTCAGGTCCATGCTACCTCAAATTGACCTGCTGTCCACTCAGAGATATGCCTTCTTGTCTACGGCCCCTCTGCTCAGGACTGGAGGCTTCTCTTTATCATCGTACATCTTTCATTTCATACCTCACCTTAACCATACCAGCTTCCATGGCTTCACTCCATCATTGTTCATCTTCCTCTTCATATTTCACCTTAATCGTACCGGCCTTCTGGGCCTCATTTCATAACTGTACATCATCCATTTCATTCCTCACCTTGAACCACTAAGGCCTTCAGGCTTCTTTTCTTCATCATACATCCTCTCTTGCTTTTGAGCGCCTGGTTGCAGAGACATCACTCGCATCCTTCAACAGTTGTGCATTTAGAAGGACAGAGAGCTTTCTCTAAATTGGACTTTTCCTCCTTCCCTGATCTTGAATTTAAATTGCTGTAGCTGAGCTGTCGCTAATCAAAACGTCCTTCAGCCTGGAGGGAAGGTGACCTAGGCCTTGGATCCCCAGAGGTTTCCTCCTCAAAGGGGGTTTTTCCTCACCTCCATGCCAATGATCATAATATTAGTCTGGCCAATGGTCATAATATTAGACAGGGTTAGTGCTTTCATAGGTTCCATAGTTAGGTTCCGCTGTTGGATGGAGTCGGATGGTGGCTCCGGCTGTTCCCCCTTTCTTTAGGAAGTCCACCTTTCTTTTCAGCTTTCGTTTCATTCATTGTCCTCACCATGTATTGTTCTTCTCCTGTCCTTCCCATCTACATCTCTCGCCTATATTTCTGGTCTTGATATATTCTGATTTCTCGCCTCTTCGATGCTCGATACCCTTTTGGGTATTCTTTTTGGGCTTCTTCCTAAGCTACCTTTAGCCAAGGGAATTATTCATGTGGCACCTATGGGGAGAACCCTTCTAGGTTCCTTGCATCGCACTCTACAGGGTGGTATATCCCATGGATAGAGAGGCGAACAGCCACAATGTATTGAAGTCACACAAGCGTACATCTCATCCAGCTGCATAAGCACAATTGAATGGGAAGGCTTTAAGCCTGAGGTTCAATGGTCGGAGCAACAATGTCACTCCCCCATCAGACCTTAAAAGGCCACTCCTCCTGGACTGTTCCAGGATTCATTTCTTCGTTGCCCCACCATCTACCCCTCCTCCTTCAGCGGTTCATCTCTCTTTCCCGTGAGCTTCTTCCTCAGCTACCATTGGCCAAGGGAATTATTACTGTGGCACCTATGGGGAGGAACACTCCTCTAGGGTTTCTTGTATCGTACCCCTACAGGGTGTTATATCCCATGGATAGAGAGGCAAACAGCCACAATGTACCAAAGTCACACAAGTATACATCTCATCCAGTTGTGTAAGCACAATTGAACTCTGCTTGGTGCTATGAGGCTCCTAAAACAGCATGGGACAATGTAACAGCTGAAATGATTGCCAACTGCTTTGCCAAAGCAGGATTTAAACAGCCGTCTGCCGATCAGCCGACCAGTCTGAATAGAGAACCTAATACCACCACCACTGGTTCTGTCAGAGATGAATTTACATCTCTATGCCATTTAGGAGACAATTACCCAAAAACAGACCAGATAGATGAGATCACCCTAGTTCTAGATGCTATTCAGTCAAGCACCAACCAGTGCAAGGGGCCGGACAACCTTAATGAACAGGAGCAAAAATGGATGACCACTGCTGATGTTTATTCAGTGCTACTTACACTTAAAGGGCCTGTGGAGCAGTGCTTTGATGTCAAACCAGACTGGAGCCTAATGGAGAGCATCAAGAGGCATTTACGGCCATACACATCTGCATCTGGAGGGCAGACAAAGATTGACAGATTCTTCAAGACTGAGTTCCAAAAGAAAGTGTATTCTCTGCACTCACAAGTGGCAACGGGGTGCAAAACAATTACAGGCAGCAACCCGTGACTTAGCAAAGCACTCTCCCAAAGAAGTTATGCAATCCAGTCCTTGTTAAAGAACGCAGTCCACCAGTGTATTTCAAATTGCAAAATCCAGTGTTTTATTCCACAGAAAGCACAATAAATTCAAAGATTACAGCTCAGCTGGTACAACAGCAAATTTAAACACTTGGTATGTTCACTATACCAGCGTTTCGGCGTTAGCCTTCTTCAGGGCATGTGGCTTATTCTTTTCTCACATTCAGTTTTATAGGATATAGTCAGTGACATCACTAGCTTCATTAACTATGTCAACCTAAATAAATTTAAAGTGATAATATCAAAACAATATGCTTACTAAAAGAAAATGTGACTTATTCTTACTACTATAAGTTGCTTTTCTTATATACAAAAAGATGTTACTATGACAAAAACTATTACTGCTCTTATCCTAAACAGCATATTCTAGACAGACTTGATCATACTTTAAACATTTCATGTTATTAATGTTCTTAACATCAGTTCCTTTTTACATTTTACATTAGGTTTATTTACATCATTTGTATGCTTCATTTGAACATTTTTACTTTATATTGTTGATCTCTCACACTAAGTGAGGATTAAACAACCTTCATTATTATCTGTAATTTATTCCTTATTTGAAACATTTATAATCTGACCTACAAAGTATAGTCTAATGTAATATAACAAAACAAAAACAAGATAAAGGTAAGTGTGTAGACAGAGAGGAGAGATTTGTTGCTGAATAAACTATCCAGTCTGTTGCGCCCAAAAAACTCTCCATAGATAGAAATGTTGATTATTTCACTTCACCTTAAAAGCAAAAAAGAAAGAGAAGACATAGGTTAAATTCAAAACATCATGTGATCTCATACAATTAACTTTTGCAGTGTCATGTATTTTGCCTAGTCAGAATCCAGTCAAAATATTTAGGCATTACTATGGCTGTAGTGGGTTTTTGAAGTTATGGAGAATAGGTTGAGGAGGGAGGAATTCTTGAGGGAATCCCAACATGTTACATGATGATTACTTCACAGAGGTTCCAAATTCATTTTAGTTTTATTTCCCTACCCTTAAGAAGGGTTTAAGGTCCCAATTGTCATTTAAGCCTTTAGGTTTAACTGTTTTTAATTTAAAAATCCAGTAATTTTCTCTCTGGAATAATAACTCTTTCCTATTGCCATCTCTATGTGGTGTTTTTACCCATTCTAAACTTGTAAACTTTAAAGTTTTAGTGTCTGAATTGTGTATACTCAGAAAATGCCTACCAAGAGGGGTATCCATTCTCTGATTCAGTACAGAATGTACGTGTTCCTGTATTTGCTCTTTCAATGGTCTGATTGTTTTGCCAATGTAACATAGACTGCATACACACCAGAGGATATATACCACAAAGGATGTTGTGCACGAAATGAATTCCTTAATCATCACTTTTTCTCCATTACTAGGTGATATAAATTCCTTTGCAGGGACTGCATATTTACATATGCTACAACTATGGCATTTGTAAGACCCCTGGGGTTTTGCTGGCAGCCAGGTTATTGACTTTTCTACTGGTTTAAAACTGGATATGTACCAGTTTGTCTTTTAGGCTTGCACTTTTTCTGAATGTTATGCACAGATTGGCATTTATTGATTTATTCAGAATTTCATCACTTTTAAGGATGTGCCAATTTCTCTAAATAATATTCCCTATCTGCCCGGACATATGGTTAAACTCTGTTGAAAAGGTAATCATGTTCCCCCTATGTTCTCCACTCCTCCCTCCTTCTGATGTTGGTTTGCTTTCTCCCAATAGTTCCTTTTGTGTTTTGTTTTTTGTCCTTTCTAATGCATTGTTTAATAAGTTATCTGGGTATCCCTTTTCCTTGAATCTAGAAATTAATTCATCTGCTTGTTCGTGGAAGTCTGAATCTTGTGTGCAATTCCACCTAATCCTTATAAATTGACTATAAGGTATAGACTGTTTCAACTTAATTGGATGTGAACTCTCATTTCTTAAAGGGGAATTGGTTGCTGTTTTTTCCTAAACCCTTCAATAGTTATTATTTTCGTTACTTTATTTCATATTAGTGTAATATCCAAAAAGTCAATTTCAGTTTCATGAATTTGTGAAGTAAACCTCAGATTTCTGTTAATTCACATTTAAGCATTTTACAAAGTGGTTAGCACTCTCCAATGAGCCTTCCCAAACACATAAACAATCATCTATATACCAGCCCCACTTTACCATGCTGTTATAATGGATTCTTACATTGGGATTATTTAAAATCTCCTCCTCCCATAAAGCCATAAAAGATTGACATAAACCTGAGCCATCGAGGCCCCATATGGCTGTTCCGCACTGCCGTGGAGAAATCACCCTTAAATTCAAAACAATTGTGAGATGAAACAAAATGTAAACCATTTATCAAAAATTCAGCTGGTGCATTAGTTTTCCCTTTATCCCATTCCAAAAAATGCCTAGCAGCTCTGAGCCCATCCACATGCCTGATAGATGTGTAAAGTGCTTCAACTTCAACACGTATCCATCTGTACTCTGGTTGCCATTCCATGCTAGTTAATTTCACTATGGTGTTGCCTGTATCTTTAAGAAATTATGGTAGTTTCGTCATACTATATTGTATAAACAAGTCTATAAATTCACTCAAATGTCCTGTTAATGAACCAATTCCAGAGACAATAGGTCTTCCTGGGGAATCCCTCAAATTTTTATGAGTTTTTGGAAGAGCATAGAAAGTAGACACAACTGGATTTTCACAGTACATCTGTTCAAATTCCTTATCAGTGATGTCTCCTGAGCTCAGAGCAGTGTTTAATAGAAGAATATGTTCTTTTCTAAACATAAAGATGGGATTTTTATGTAGCCTCGTATAATTAGTAATATCAAAAAATACATGTTTTACCATTAACTGACAGTTATCTCTTTGCATAATGACTATATGCCCACCTTTATCTGATGCTTTGATCACTAGCCCTTCATTTTTTCTCAGTTCTTCTAATGCATTTTCTTCCACTTTTGTTATGCTCTTTTTGACATTCTTCATGCATCTCTCCAATAATTCTCTGACCTGTGACAACACTGTTCTTTCAAAAATGGAAATGCAGTTATTTATAACAATCGGACAAAAGTCTGACTGGCACTGAAAAATGTATCTTCTCACACTTTCAAAATATTCAGTACTTTCAACTTCTACCCTTTCCCCCTAGGTTGCTTTCAAATAAGTCCATTAAGTTTGTACGGTCATTTTCATCTACCATCTCATTTTTATAATTGTCCACCAGCACTCCCATCGCTGTTATTAAATAGTCCAATTCCTCTTCTTCTCCCATATTCATTTGTATTGTGTTAGACCCCATCATTGCAGTCTCAGTTTCTGTTACCAATTCTTGGTCTCGTAATGTAAAAAAATATTGCAATTTAATTTTTCTAAACAACTTATAAAGATCTACATAGCTCGAGAACTCATTTGCTTTTGGTGCTGGAACGAAGTTTAAACCTTTCTTAAGTAATGTCTTTTGTACTGGGGTTAATGTAGTCTTCGTGAGGTTAATTATTTGTAAGTTGGATTCCTGGGGGCCCGAAGGGCTTTCTTTATGGCGCTTGGTGCCTCTTTTCTTGCCTCATCTGGTTCATTTCTTTCTTCTCAGTCCTTGTCTCCACTCCCTTCTGCTTGTTCTAAAAAAGGATCCTGGTTTTGATGTTTAGTTAAATCAGTAGTTACATATTTATTTGGTTTGGGAGTGTATTGTTGTTTTTTCTTGGAGCTTTATTTCTGGACCTGCCATGGCTCCACGATCTACCAGTCTCAAACCGACAATATAAAGTAAAAATGTTCAAATGAAGCATATAAAATGATGTAAACAAACCTAATGTAAAATGTAAAAAGGAACTGATATTAAGAACATTAATAACATGAAATGTTTAAAGTATGATCAAGTCTGTCTAGAATATGCTTTTTAGGATAAGAGCAGCAATAATTTTTGTCATAGTAGCATGTTTTTGTACAGTATGTAAGAAAAGCACATTATAGTAGTAAGAATAAGTCATATTGTCTTTTAGTAAGCACATTGTTTTGATACTATCACTTTAAATTTCATGAGGTTGACATAATTAATGAAGCTAGTGATGTTACTGACTATATCCTATAAAACTGAATGTGAGTAAAGAATAAGCCACACACCCTGAAAAAGGCTAACACTGAAGCGCTGGGGTAGTGAACACACCAAGTGTTTAAATTTGCTGTTGCACCAGTTGAGCTGTAATCTTTGAATTTATTGTGCTTTCTGTGGAATAAAACACTGGATTTTGCAATTTGAAATACACTGGTGGACTGCTTTCTTGAACAAGGACTGGAGTGCATAACTTCTTTGGGACAGTTCTTCAAGACTGAGATGGCGACAGAGTGAATCATATCATGTGCCACTAAGTTTAACCACTTTACCCCATCTTTTAAACTACTGCGTATCTTTAACAAATGACTGAATTTTAACCACCACCTCCTCCCAATGTATAAGCACAAGTACACTGAAAATATGCTGAACTGCTGACTTCAGTATACTGCACATATAAAATAAATACTATAAGAACAAGTACACTGAAACACATGCTGACTTGCTGGCTTCAGTATATACTACATATGTGAACATATATGACCCAAAATGGTGGCCATGGTGGGCTAACCATTGGTAGTCGCAGCACTGTAGCTTTTAATTCATTTAAATGTGTTCTCGTTTTGTTTAACATTTTGGTTTTAATTGTAAGTTTTGTTAAGCTTCTTTTTTGGCAGCTAGTCTATTTTGATAATTAGTTAGGGCTTGAAGTGTGTTAGAGTAGGTACAATGTCTTCAGGGTCAGTTTAGAGGTCAGAAGCTTACCTCCGGCGTGTTCATTAAGTGGAGTCACTTTTCCTTCACAGAACTTGTAGGGTTTCTGTCTGTTGCAGTTATCATAGATCCATACCACCAACATTTGCTAACATTAATCATGACTTGCCCTATCTACCAGTAGTTTTCTGGAGTAGAGCTGGAACTCTGAGGGTTTTGGTGCAGTCCCTGGTTTTTGAGGGTGTTCTCAGTTCCTGGAAGGAAGATCTTTTTCAGTCAAAGAGGAACCACTGAATGAATGCAGCTCCACTGTAACATCTAGTATGGATCCCTGACAGCTGGACTTTTGGCCGGAACATCATCAGTGCCTCGCATCGGCAGACTATACACGGTGGTGTTTCCTGTGATATCATTGAAGTGTGGCCAGTTTTCTAAACTGGGAGGAAGGAGGGAGCTTTAGAGGGGGGTCTGCCCTAATTTTGTTTGGGGGCGACTGCTATACATTTGGTCTATGATAGGAAGCACCAGTTCAGATCTGCTGGAGGGTGGATGTGGGATATCGGCATTTTCTAGGTTCTCTCAGGGGGTCTGCTGGAGGGCAGACTGTTAACTGGGTACTGTAGTTGTGGTCTGTCTAGACAGTGCAATTGCCTCCTGGGGAGAGCATTGGGTGGGCCTCTCTCTCTTTGCTCCTGACTAGTGCTCCTGCCTGCCATTACTTGGTGAATTATCACTGTTGGGACTGCTGGAGTGAGGTTTTACCAAAGAACAGCTGTGGGGAGATCACCTTATTCCAGGACAGGACTTACTGGAGGGACTCCAATAGAACATACTACAGATCAGACTGGTTAGACTTCTTTTTTGAGGGCTTGTCTGACTTTAAAATGTTTAGACAGTAGGAGTGCCTGTAAACTGCTTCCAATTTTGCAAATTAATTCTGTGCATTTATTCCAAGGCTAAGGTGAGAGCTGACTTGGTCTGAGGCATTTATTTGGTTTTGCCCTGATGAGGTGAGAGCTCTGATGATCGCTGTGACTACTCGATTTAAAGAGACTTAAGTGACTGTCTCCTGCTTCTACAATACATGGACATCCTTCCATAAGACTTTTATTTAATTTTACACTGACTGGTTTTTGTATTGCGTATTGTTATTTTTGGAGGGGGGGTTCTTTGTTAAGGGAGGGTTAAAGTAATTGTGGGGTTGTGATGTGGGTTTATGACTGGGTGTGGGTGTCTATGCTAAACTGAGTGATTGTTGTGGGATTTGGGGTGTGAGTGGATAGTGTGGGCAGGTTTATTGTTTTGTGTAGTTTTCTTTAAATTGATGTATGTGTGTGGAGTGTGAAAACATTTAAGTGGATTTGAAGACTGTGGTGTGTGTTGTTTGCTTGTTAGAATGTGTTGGGTAGGTGTGAAGATGGTCAGGCACTATTCCCCTACCAGGCTCAGGAACCTCTGCCCCTTCAATTGTCCTTCACTGTCCCCAGATGCATATAGGGTGTGCTGGGCCCTGGGGATAACTAGGAGGAAGAGGGGGGCTGGGCCAGGGGGGAATTGGAATGGAGCAGACAGATTAGGGTGGTGGGAACAAGGAGACACCCTTGGGCAAAATGGGTCCAGGAGAGGGGTCCTCCCTGTCTTGTTCCCATACCCAAGGGCTCTGCTTTGTGCAGGCAAGTGACACAGTCTTCCCTGGCTGCTCTTCCTACTCAGACAGTGTTATGCAATGCCAGGTCCATTAAGAACAAGACCGCTTTAATAGCAAATCTTGTTGGGTCAGCGGATCTGGCTTGCATCACCGAGACCTGGCTGGATGAAAATGTTGGTCCAGTATTGGCCTTAGCAATTCTGACTGGGTACTCAGTGATATACCGCCCGAGGATGAATCATAGGAGTGGGGGTGTAGCCACCTGTTTTAGGATTGGAACTGGACCTTACGGAGGTTCCAGTAGGGATCACCAACTCCTTTAAATGTATCGTGGGTGCTGGTGTAGGGGTGCAGGATACTTCTCATCTACCGTCCACCAGGAGATGGGAACATTTTCCTTCAGGAAGTCAAGGACTTCATCATCGACGTGGTAATGGGATCCCCCAGATGATTGATTCTAGAGGATTTCAATGCCTGGGTTGACAATGAACTCTCGCAGTTTGGTCTGGACTTCCTCCAACTAATGTGTTTGTTGGGCCTTACATAGGTTGTTACCTCTGCAACTCACATTGGTGGTCATTCATTGGATTTGGTGTTCCTCCTGGGGATGGAGATATTTGACTTGGTGGTGGAGCCAGTTGAATGATCTGACCATCACACCATGGGGTTCAGTTTTGTGGCTCCCCCCCAATAGGTCTGCCCTTACGGAGATGGTCCAGTACCGCCCTTTAAGGAGTGTGACCCCAGAATGTCTAATGGCAGTGTTGGACCTATCGAGTATACCAAGTGACTGCATGGGACCAAGGAATCTAGTACTCACCTATAATAAGGCAGTGACAGAGGCCCTGGATTCTATAGCTCCTGTTCGCGTTCGCCCACTCACTCTTTGCCCAAGGTCCCCATGGTTTGATGGAATCTTGAAGGAGTTGAGGAAGGTGGCATGAAGGCTAGAGAGAGGCTGGCAGAAATTGGGCCTGGAGTGTGACAGACTTAGATTGCTGGACTATTACACAGTCTATCAATCGGCAATCACCCATAAGAAGGCAGAATTTCTGTCCAGGGAGATTGCCACTGCACAGAACTGACCTGCTCAGCTCTTCGAGACCGTAAACAGATTGGACTGCACAATCTGTCTTTGGTCTGGCAAAGCTTTTTCATGAGAGAAGTGTAATGAGTTTACTCAGTTCTTCACAGATAAGGTTGCCACCATCAGATCCAGCATCTGTCCAGCCCCCTCTGGTGGGTATTGCGGAGGTCAGCAGGAGGTGGCGGAGCCCAGTTTACCTGGTATGACTTCAGACGTCTGGAAATCGTGGACATCATGAGGGTTGTCTAGACTCTGCAGCCAACGAGATGTAGCTTGGACCCAGGCCCTACTCCCCTTCTTGTAGGATGCATAGATGAAACTGACTCAGTCTAAGCCAAGACAGTCTGGAGGTCACTGGAGAAGGGGGTCTTTTTGGATCCCCTCAAGGAGGTGGTTGTTCGACCCCTCCTTAAAAAGCCTTCCCTTGACCTGGAATGTCTAGCTAACTACAGACCTGTCTCAAACCTACCCTTTGTGGGTAAGGTTATTGAGAAGGAGGTTGCACTGCAGCTGGATGACCATTTGTCCAGCCATGATGTCTATGATTCTCTCCAGTCAGGATTTAGGAAGAGGCATAGTACCGAGACGGCCCTTGTCCGGGTGCTAAATGACCACCTAATAGCAAGAGATCAGAGGACTCATTCTATCTTGGTCCTCCTTGATCTCTCTGCAGCATTTGACACTGTGGACCATGATGTACTACTGTAACACCTGCGGTTCATCTGCCGGCTATCTGCTGTGGTCCTCAGATGGTTTTGATCTTTCCTCGAGGGTAGGACTCAGAGAGTGGTGTCTGGGATTTATTCCTGAGCCCCTCTCTCCCTATCCTGTGGGGTACCGCAGGGTTCCATTTTGGCACATTGTTGCTCGCAGTGTATATGCTGCCGTTAGCAGAGATCATTAGGCAGTACAGTCTGAGTTTTCACTGCTATGCAGATGATACTCAGCTGTACATGTCATTTGTGCCTGGAACAGGATGTGATCTGCTCTGTATTTAATAACTGTCTATCCAAGAGAGAGTACTCTCAAATGGGGACAGTGAGAGGATCTCAGATCTAGAAGTGGGTTGCCATCTGGGAACAAGTGACCATCAAACAGTGTGGTTCACGTTAAACTCAGCTACAGAGTCAAGCCATACAAAAGTGAGGGTACTGGACTTCAGGAGGGCTGACTTTGGCAAGATGGGAGAGTGCCTCAGAAAAGCACTAGCAAACAGGCTAGAAGGAGGGGTGGAGCAACAACGGGGAATCATCAAAACTGTCATCACAGAGGCAACACACCTTTATGTGAAGCAAATAAACAAATCAAAATGAAAGACAACGCCACTGTGGTTCTCAACAAAGGTGGCTGGGAAAGTCAGGGAGAAAAAGACAGCATTCAGGAAGTATAAGGAAACACAGAAGGAGCAGGACAGAGAGCTGTACCAGTTAAGGCAGAAGGAAGCAGGGAGAGAAGTCAGAATAGCAAAGGCCCAAACTGAGGAAAAGATAGCCAACTCAGCTCAGAAGGGGGATAAAACCTTTTATAGGTACATCAGAGTGCGTAATAAGACAAAGGGAGGGATAGTGAGGCGGAATAGAATGAATGGTGAGTGGGCAGAGGAAGACAGTGAAAAAGCAGGGATACTGAATGACTATTTCTGCTCAGTATTCACAAAAGAGGAGGGGGAAGTGCCTAATCCAATTAGAAACATAGAAACATAGAATTTGACGGCAGATAAGGACCACTTGGCCCACCCAATCTGCCCATTTCCCTACCTAATGGATAAGCTGCAGATCCTAGTTAACCAGCAGCCTACTTCTTTCTACCCCAACCCCCTAGAATTGCCTTATGGCTTTCCCGTGCATGCTTGAATTCAATCACTGTTTTTGATTCCACAACCTCCTCAGGAAGGCCGTTCCATGCATCCACAACCTTCCCTGTGGAAAAAAATACTTCCTTACACTACCTCTGAGCCCCCCCCATCTTCAAATTCTGCCCCCTTGTTCTTGCACACCTCTTTTTTTGAAAGATGCTACCCTCTTGGACTTAGACCAATCCAGTCCTTGAGCTATGCTCCACTCCTATGTATGATGACCTGTATATATCTGTCAGTTGAACTAGCTAGTCTAGAGTGTATAATCTGAAATGTGCTTACTACTGTATGTTTCCCCTAGCGTCAAATGATGTATTTCCCACATGTTTGTTTACTGTGACAAAAAACTGTACTCTCTTTGCCATGTCTCCTTGACTGTTGTTCCTCATGTTGTACTCTCCCGGGTCGTTCCTGAAAATAGGCATAATACTTGTCTAGTGTACTTACCCGGTAAACAAAAGCTAAATAAATAAATAGTTGATTCCCTTGAAGTACTTGAACGTTTCTACCATGTCCCCCCCTCCCTCCTTTCCTCGAGGCTATACATATTAAGCTCCTTTAGTCTCTCTTCATATGTCTTCCGGTGCAGATCCTGCACCATTTTAGTTGCCCTCCTCTTGACAGTTTCCATCTTGTCTATGACCTTGCAGAGATTGGGTCTCCAGAACTGCACACAGTACTCCAGATGGGGTCTCACCAGCTGTCTGTACAGAGGGATAACAACTTCCTGTTTTCTACTAGTGATGCCTCTCCCTATGCATCCCAGTATCCCCCAAGCCCTCCTTACTGCCCTCTCACATTGCTTGCCCACCTTTAACTCATCTGATATGACTAACCCCAGGTCTCTTTTCATTTTTGTTGTTGTTAGTATCTCACCCCCATTGTGTACTCTTCCCGGGGGTTTTTGTTTCCCAGGTGCATTACCTTGCACTTCTTAGCATTAAATCTAAGCTGCCATACATTTGACCATTCCTCTAACCTTGCCAAGTCCCTTCTCATCCTTTCCACCCCATCTTGTGCATCAACTCTGTTGCAGATCTTTGTGTCATCTGCAAAGAGACATACTTTTCGTTCAGTCCGTCTGCAATGTAAACACAAAGACATTGAAGAGGACCGATCTATCTTGAACCCTCACGGCACCCACTATTAACCCCTTTCTTCAGAGTGGACTCCATTTACTATTACCTCTGTGTCCTATTCTCCAGCCAATTCTTTACCCAGGCTATCATCTTGGGACCCACTCCCAGGCTGGCTAACTTGTATATTAATCTTTGTGTGGGACTGAGTCAAATGCCTTGCTAAAGTCTAGGTAGGCCATGTCCACAGCCCCTCCTGATCTACTACTTTGGTCACCCAGTCAAAGAAATCTATTAGATTCGTCTGGCATGACCTTCCGCTGTGAATCATGCTGCCTTGGGTCCTGTGCCCCTCCTGACCTCTACGTACTAGAGCAATTCTTTCCTTCAGAAGTGATTCCATCATTTTCCTATCACTGAGGTTAAACTAACTGGTCTATAGTTTCCCGCTTCTGCCCTGCTCCCACTTTTGTGAAGGGGAATCACATCGGCCCTCCTCCAGTCCTCAGGTACCACCCTATCCTCCCATGATTTGTTAAAGAGGGTAGTCAGTGGTGTCACTAGTTCTATCCTTAGTTCTTTTAGCATTCTGGGATGAATCCCATCAGGCCCCATTGCTTTGTCCACCTTCAATTTTAAGAGTTCTTTCAGAACCCTTTCTTCTGTAAATGGGCTGGTATCAACTTATGTATCCAGAGTGTTTCTATTGTTTGTTTTAGGTACCTCCCCTCTTCATTTGTAAATGCTGAGCAAAAATATTTGTTTTGTATCTCTGCCTTTTCACAGTCACCCTCTGCCCACCCCTTCCCCTTTATTAAGCCTCACTATCCCTCCCTTAGTCTTCCTTCGCTCCCTGATGTACCTAAAAAAGGTTTTATCCCCCTTCTTAACTGAGTTGGCTATCTTTTCCTCAGTTCGGGCCTTTGCTGTTCTGACTGCCTTCCCAGCTTCCTTTTGCTTTAACTGATACAATTCTCTGTCCTGCTCCTTCTATGATTCCTTGTACTTTCTGAATGCTTTCTTTTTCTCTTGAACCTTCACTGCCACCTCCTTTGAGAACCATAGTGGTTTCTTACATCGTTTTGTTTTGTTTATTTGCTTCACACAAAGGCTTGTTACCTCTGTGATGGCAGTTTTAATTATTCCCCATTGTTCTTCCACCCCTCCTTCCTGCTCATTTGCTAGTGCATTCCTTAGGCACTCACCCATTTTGGCAAAGTCAGCCCTCCTGAAGTCCAGTACTTTTGCTTTTGTATGGCTTGACTCTATTGCTGTGTTTATTGTGAACCATATTGTTCGATGGTCGCTAGTTCCCAGATGGCTACCCAATTCTACATCTGTGATCCTTTCTCCATCTCTATTTGAGAGGACCAGGTCTAAGATTGCTCCCTCTTGAGTGGGTTCCAATACTAGTTGTCTAAGGCATGCTCCCTGTAGGGCATCTAGAATAACCCCACTCATAGAAGTGGCTGCTGCAACTGCACTCCAGTTAATATCTGGCATATTCAGATCACCCATCAGCAATATCTCCCCTTTATCTGCCATTCTAAGTATACTTTCTATCATTTCCTTGTTCATGTCCTCCCCCCTGAGAGGGGGGTCTGTATACAACCCCTGGGCGGATTGTGGTGCCATTGCCTGCCTCCAAATTGACCCACAGTGCCTCTTCTCTTCCCTGTTTACCCTTTTGTTCTGTGCTTTGATTCCTTCTCTTATGTAGAGAGCTACTCCTCCTCCTCTTTTACCCTCCCTGTCCCTCCTGTAGATACTGTATCCTGATATGTTTACATCCCAGTCATGGTTCTGTGTGTACCATATTTCTGTGACTGCCATGATATTCAGATGTTCCTCCTCCATCAAGGCCACTAATTCGGGAAGCTTGTTACCCAGACTACAGGCATTGTTACTCATTGCTCTCTGTTTTTTGATGGCTTTACCTTCTGTAGAAGCATCCCCCACTTACCTTTCTACCTTGGTCTTTTTCTCATTTAGAACCCTGTTTTGTAGGGGGAGGCTGGGATCTTCTTGCTGCTTATCAGTGCCTCCCCCTTGACTAGTTTAAAAGCTTGCCAATGAAGCATTTAAACCGATCGCCCAAAAGACTTGTTCTCTTCCTGGACAGATGCAGACCATCCTGCCAGTATATCAGTATAATTAACAGAAGCACTCTTGACAGGGGGGTCGATCCCAGCCGTTTCACAGAAAAAAAAACTGAAGGTGGACAAAGCAATGGGGCCTGATGGAATTCACCCCAGAATTCTAAAAGAATTAAGGGGGGAACTAGTGAAACCACTGACTACTCTTTTTAATAAATCATGGGAGGATGGTTTAGTACCCGAGGACTGGAGGAAGGCGGATGTGATTCCCCTTCACAAAAGTGGGACCAAGACAGAGGCAGGAAACTACAGACCTGTCATTTTGACCTCTGTGGTAGGGAAAGTGATGGAGTCACTTCTGAAGGAAAGAATTGTTGAGTACCTAGAGGCCAGTAGGGCACAGGACCCAAGGCAGCATGGGTTCACAGTGGGAAGGTCATGTCAGATGAATCTAATAGATTTCTTTGACTGGGTGACCAAAGTAGTAGACCAGGGAGGGGCTGTGGACATGGCCTACCTAGACTTTAGCAAGGCATTTGACACAGTCCCACACAAAAGATTAATAGTCAAATTAACCAGCCTGGGAGTGGGTCCCAGGGTGGTAGCCTGGGTAAAACATTGGCTGGACAATAGGACACAGAAGGTAATTGTAAATGGAGTCCACTCTGAAGAAAGAGGGGTTACTAGTGGGGTACCGCAGGGTTCAGTACTGGGTCCAGTCCTTTTTTTTTTGTTACTTAAATTTTTATTGATGCACAGTGACATTACATCAAAATACATGAGCACAGCCACCACTGACTATTGTCACATTTTCACAATCTTAACTGAGTGCAGTTGATCATATATTGTCATCATGACTATTGGAATCAATATTATAACTTATACACTTTGTTTTATGGGTAGAAAGAACCGAGGCAGCCAAGCCAACTGTCCCTTTCTAGAAGATGTCCATGCGTTCCATTGTTATCTCTTCTCTACTTTCATATAATTAATTCTGTTGTTTAGCACTTAATTGTTTCTGGCTCCCCTATTTGCCCCTCCCCCCTTGATTTTTGATCCCTCCTATCAATCTAAATAATCTTTAACTTCCAATTTCTCCAAATGTCTGTGCAGACATAATGATTTCCACCATGCCAAAATCATTCAACTGTACTAAATGAATGGGAAAGAAAAATCAATAATCAAACCATTTAACGGGCAGTGTGTGCAGCAAGCTTACTAGTTTATCTTCTCCTGTATGAGTCAGGACCTTCGCTTCAACCCACTCTTTCCACTCAGGGTTTATGAGCCAAAAAGTAAGAAAGCAGGATTGATTGATTTGGAGCCTTAGCCCTCTAGGAGGTCAGCGTGTGATCTTTCACATGCCAAACATTCCATATCAAATTAAATCTCTCCATACTGAGCCTCAAGGCTGCTGTAATCCTTTCCATTTGTTCTAACTCATTTACTCTATCTCTCCAGGTCAGGATAGTTGGTGGTTTCACAGATCGCCAACAAAGTGTAATGTATTTTAAAGCTGCCAGCCTGAAGACGTGGTATAGTCTCCTTCGAGGTCGAGGTAGTCTCAGGAACTCATTACTCGGGAAGCCTGGGTGCAGTCCTTTTTAATGTCTTTATAAGTGACATTGCAGAGGGACTGGAAGGAAAAGTATGCCTCTTTGCAGATGACACAAAGATCTACAACAGGGTTGATACAGAAGCAGGCATGGAAAGGATGAGAAGGGACTTGGCAAGGTTGGAGGAATGGTCAGAAGTATGGCAGCTAGGATTCAATGCAAAGAAGTGCAAAATAATGCACCTGGGAAACAAGAACCCAGGGGAAGATTACACAATGGGGGGGAGGTAATAACAACAACAAAAAAGGAAAGGGACCTGGGGGTAATCATATCAAATGACCTTAAGGTTAGCAAGCAATGTGAGAAGGCAGTAGGGAGGGGTCGGGTATACTGGAATGCATAGGGAGAGGCATCGCCAGCAGAAAACAGGAAGTTGTTATCCATCTGTACAGACAGTTGGTGAGACCCCATCTGGAGTACTGCATCCAGTTCTGGAGACCCCATCTCCGCAAGGACATAGATAGGATAGAGGCAGTTCAGAGGAGGGCAACTAAAATGGTGCAGGTCTGCAAGAGAAGTCGTACAAGGAGAGACTAAAGGAGCTTAATATGTATACCCTTGAGGAAAGAAGGGAAGGGGGGACATGATAGAAACTTTTAAGTACCTCAGTGGAATCAACAAAGTCCAAGAGGTAGCAACTTTCAGAAAAACAGACGTGCAAGAACAAGGGGACACAATTTAAAGATAGAGGGGGGCAGTTCCGGTGCAATGTGAGGAAGTAGTTTTTCACAGAGAGGGTAGTGGATGCATGGAACAGCCTCCTGAGGAGGTTGTGGGGTCTAAAACTATGGGAGAATTCAAGAACGCATGGGACAGACATAAGGCAGTTCTTGTGGGTGGTAGGAATAAATAGGCTGTTGGTTAACTAGCGTCTGTGGCCTATCCTGTAGGTAGGGAAATGGGCAGACTAGGTGGGCCAAGTGGTCCTTATCTGCCATCAAAGTCTACGTTTCTATCCAGGACTGGATGAGTGCCAGATGGCTGTGGTTGAATACGACTAAAAATGAGGTGTTGGTTGTGGACCCAGATCGATGGGAGGCAGGTTTGTCAGCAGGACAGCTGTCTGGGCTTTGGCTTGGGGGTGTTCAGCTGACTGCCTCAGATCGGTTGCGGAACCTGGACATTATTTTTGATGATGGCCTGACCCCTAAATCACAGGTGTCAGCCGTTGTCAAATCCTCTTTTTGCCATCTGAGGAATATCACCCGGGTGAAGCATCTGGTTCCTCCCGAAGATCTTCCAACATTGGTCCATGCCTTCGTAACCTCCTGCCTTGACTGCTACAATGCCCTTTACCTAGGGCTACTGGGGCCTGAACTCCACCACTTGCAGCTAGTGCAGAATGTGGCAGTCAGGTTATTGACTGGTTCTTCTAGGACCAGTCATATAACACCTGTGCTACACGGACTGCACTGGCTGCCAGTACAGTGACGGATCACCTTCAAGGTCGGGTTACTGACCTATAAAGCCCTACATGATCAGGGACCCTGTTACGTGCAAGATCTCCTTTGCCCTTACCACCCTTTCCATCCTGTCCAATCCACCGATGAGGGATTGCTAGAGATTCCCAGGGATCGTTTGAAAGCATCAGGCGCCCAGTCTTTTGCTTTGGTGCCCCGACCCTGTGGACTTCTCTACCTCATCGTGTACGAGAGTACCTGACCATCCAGAGTTTTAAGATAGCCCTAAAAACACATCTATTTAGCTTAGCTTATCCAGATTCTGGTGAAAACTGATACTTAGTCTAGTATACTTAGACTTATTTTAACGTATTCTGATTTGATTAATGTTATATTTATTGTCTGAAGTTTTTGGATGAAACAATTACTCACCAAAGTAATATTACTTCTTCCAGGGGCTCTTTAGCATTATTGACAGATGCAGTATGCCAGCTGGGTTCAGCTGCCCCGGAGAAGAGGAGTCAATGCAAATGAGGAAGGCATTGGCCAATCAGGATACAGTTAGAGTAGAGTGCTGCCTGCAGTCAGCCTGAGGGACCTCAGAACGCATTTCAGAACTGAAAAAGAGCAAAGACTGTGCCCACTAGGGGCAAAAAACTGTTAGCAATAACCCACCATATATTATAACCCACTATTCTGAAACATTTTTTTTTAATCACACGAATGAATGACAGTCGCCAAATTTGGCTAAATCCCCTAACAGAGCCTTTAGACAAGGTTTCCAGGGGAGGAAGGGTGGGAGTGTCAATAATGCTAAAGAATCCCCTAGAAGAAGAAATATTACTTTGGTGAGTAATTGTTTTTTCTCACACCAGGAATTCTTTAGCATCTATTGACAGATGCAGACTTCAAAGCAGTATAGTTGGGAGGAGGGCGCAGAAATACAGGTTACTCACCTGTAACAGGAGTTCGAGGAATGGTATATGTTGTTCATCCACACTTATTGGCAGGTTCCTTGCCGCTTTAAATCTTGCCGGAAGGTCTTCAAGCTGGCTCCTCCCACCCACCCAGCTGGTAAAACTCTCGGCTCCGCCCCATGACGCCAGATCTGGCCCGCTGGAAGCTCAGGTTGTGCGTCGAAGCCGGGGAGGTCGGGTGGGTCGTGTGGATGAACAACATATACCATTCCTAGAACTCCTGTTACAGGTGAGTAACCTGTATTTCTAGGGACATGGATATGTTGTTCATCCACACTTATTGGCAGACTCCTAGCAGTTCTCCGGGAGGAGGGAGGCAAGGCGCACACCCCCTACTTAGGGAATAAGGACTGGAGAACCGAGGCCCCAAAACCAGCATCCCGGCGTGACTCAAGGTCAATGTGGTAATGGGTAATAAAGGTGTGTGCTGACTTCTAGGTAGCAGCCCTGCAGATTTCCTGGATAGGGACATCCCTGGAAGCAGCCACCGATGCAGCAGTATGACGGGTAGAATGAGCTCTTATCCCTCTGGGAGGCTCCATGCAATGCAAGCCAACTTGTAGCAGAGATCTATGCAGGAGGTGACCCACCTGCTTATCGTCCGCTTGGCTGCAGGTCTGCCAGGTGCGGCTTCAGCGTAGGTGACAAACAGCTGGCGAACCTCTCCCCGAATTTCAGCCGTGCGCTCCTTATAATAATGACGCCCTTCTAGGGTTCAAAGTATGGAGCCTGTATTCGGCCTCCGAGGTGTGACTGGGGTAGAACGCCGGCAGAGTCAACACCTGGTTAAGGTGAAACTCCGACACCACCTTCGGAAGGAATTTCGGGTGGGGGCGCAGGACAACCTTGTCCCTGTGGAAGACCAGGTAAGGAGACTCAATGCAGAGCGCCTGGAGTTCTCCCATCCTTCTGGCTGACGTGATAGCCACCAAGAAGGCGGTCTTCCACGACAGGTTAGAGAGTTCACACCTGTGATTTGGTTCGAATGGCTTACCCATGAGCTTTGCCAGTACCAGCAGTAAATCCCACAGAGGTGGAGGTTCTCGCACCGGAGGGGAAATGTGATCAAGGCCTTTGAAAAAGCGCCAGACCATCTTCTCCTGCGCCACCGACTGCTCCCCGGCCCGCGCCCGGTAAGCAGAGATGGCTGCCAGGTGCACCCTTAGGGTCGTCGACCTAAGCCCTTGACTAGAAAGGGACCATAAATAGTCCAAGATGCTTGCCAAAGGACAGGAGGAAGGGTCCAAGCCCTTGTTCTGACACCAAATGGAAAATCTCTTCCATTTGAAGGCATAGCACTTCCTGGTCGACTCTCACGGGACGCCTCAACAACATTGAGGACCACGTCGGAAAGACCCAAGGCCTGGAACTCTAGCCGCTCAGGAACCAGGCCGTCAGGTGCAGGGACTGAAGGTCCGGATGGAACACCTTCCCCTGACTGACTGAGAGCATGTCCGGGCGAGCTGGAAGCTGCCTCGGGAGCCTGAAGCTGAGGCTGAGGAGATCTGGGTACCAGAACTGGCAGGGCCAGTCTGGGGCTATCAGAATCACCTGTGCCTTGTCCCTCCTTGCCTTGAGAAGCACCTTGTGAATCAAGGGAAATGGGGGAAAGGCGTAGAAGAGGCCCGGGGTCCACAGCCTCGAGAAGGCATCCCCCTGCAGCGAGTCTTGCTGAGGGGAGGCGGGCATGAAACAGCCTCAGCTTCGCGTTCTCCCTGGAGGCAAACAGGTCCACCTGAGGTGTGCCCCAGTGGGAGAACAGATCTTGTACTACCTCCGGCAGGAGAGACCACTGTGAGATGCAGCCCCTATCCGGCTCAGGGCATCGGCCAGGGTGTTGGAGGCTCCTGCCACATGAATGGCTAGAGATCCACCTCCAGGCTGCGCGACGAGTGACCAAATGCGGAGAGCTTCCTTGCATAGAAACATGGAACGCGTCCCGCCCTGGCGGTTTAGGTAGTACATGGTCGTGGTATTGTCCATCTGGACTTGGACCACTTGACCCCGGAGAAACGGAGCAAAGGCGGTGAGAGCTAAGCGGACCGCTCGGAGCTCCAGCAGGTTGATGTGGCATCGGGACTCCCGTGGGGACCAGAGGCCGTGCGCTCGGTGTTCCCCCAGATGGGCACCCCAACCCATCAGAGAGGCATCGGTCGATAGAGAGACTGTCGGCTCGGGGCAGACAAACGGGATGCCCTCCTGCAGATGAGATGGAACGTCCACCACCGGAGAGCGTTCCACATCTCCTGGGTCACCATCACTAGCTGGTACAATGGATCGCAGCGTTGTGACCACTGGCTGGCCAGTCGCCACTGAACGGGGCGCATGTGCCAGCGTGCCCAATGGACCACGCTGGTGCAGGCCGCCATGAGACCCAGGAGGCGCAGGAAGTCTCGGGCAGGGCGCAATTGCCCGACCAGAAATGATTGGGCAAAGGAGGTAAGAACCTCAGCCCTGTCCGCCGGGAGCCGTGCTCTGGCTCGAAGAGAGTCGAGCTCTGCCCCGATAAACAGAATCACCTGCTTCGGCTCGAGTTCCGACTTGGCCTCGTTGATGAGAAGGCCGACTTGAGAGCAAACGTGGAGGGCCAGATCTCTGGACTGCTCCACCTCCTGTCTGGAGGGGGCTGCTATCAGCCAATCGTCCAGCTAAGGGTACACCCGGACCCCTTGGCGCCGCAGGAAAGCTGTCACCACTGCAATACATTTGGTGAAGACCCTGGGAGCTGGAGACAGGCCGAAGGGCATGGCTCGGAACTCGAAGAGGGATCCCTCTGCTCGAAAGCGAAGGAATCTCCGATGTGATGGACGGATAGGGATGTGAAAGAACGCGTCCTGCAGGTCCAGAGAGCAGAACCACACGCCGTGTTCCAGGGATGGTATTATCTGAGCCAGAGTGACCATCCTGAAAGTTCGAGACCTTAGGAACTTCTTCAGGTCGTGTAGGTCGAGAATGGGGTGCCAGCCCCCCGTCCATTTCGGAACCAGGAAGTACCTGGACACGAACCCCGGGTCTGAGGAAGGGTCCGCTACCTCCCTGATCACCTCCTTTTGGAGGAGGAGAGCGATGTCGGCTCATCAGGCTGCGGACCCCGAAGCCCCCCGAGGTGCGACAGCTCTGAAGGGTGGGGCCTGCTCAAACTCTAGAGGCAGGCCTTTTCCCACCACCTCCAGTACCCACCTGTCCGTGGTAATAACAGACCAGGCGGAAAGGAAGTGCCGGAGCCGTCCCCAGGGGAACCTGGGGTGAGGTGACGGGGTTGGGGGCGACACCCCTCAGCCCGTCACTGGGCAGGCTTGGAGGAGGGACCGGCCGAGGGACCTCCTGGACCTTTACCTCCCTGCTTCCTGTTGGAGGAAACTCCGGCTTGGGTTTGGGATGCCAAGCCCGAGCCTGCTGGCCCCGACGTTGCTGGGCCAGACGCGCCGTGGGCGCAGAAGGACGAAAGGGCTTAGGCTGTGGTTTGCGGCCTTTGTCCTTCTGAGTGGAAGAGACCGAGTCCAAGGTAGCACTGGACTTCTCGATCCTCTGCAGGTGACCTTCCACCCCAGGGCTGAAGAGGTCAGTCCCCAAAAAGAGAACATCCGCCAACTTGTGCTGGGTATCCGAAGTAAAGGTGGATATCCTCAGCCAAGCCTGACGACGCATAGCCACTGCGGCCGCCAGAGACCTGGCACATGAGTCCCCAATGTCTAAAGCAGTCTGGAGCTGCTGTTTGGCCACTGCCCTGCCCTGGTCCCGCACCTACCTGACCGTAGTCTGCAGATCTGCGGGAAGATGAGGGACGACCTCATCCAGGGAGCCCAACAGGGCATGAGAAAAATGTGCCATGAGGACGGCCGAACTGGCCTGACGAAGGCCGAGAGAGGACGCAGCATAGACTTTTTGCCCGGCATAATCCAATTTCTTGATTCCTTGTCGGGAGGTTTGTCCACATCCCTAGCGCTCCTGGCACGCCGAAAACGCTTGTCGGTAACCAACCCCTCAGCCGAGGGGTGTTCCAAAACGGACAGGGAACCAGTAGGGACCGCATACTTCCTGGCCATCCTGGCTGAAGGCGCAGGGCAGGAAGCAGGGTGCTGCCAGAGCTCCAAGGCCGGACCCACTATGGCCTTGGCCACCGGAAAGGCCTCCGTAGGGGAATCCCCTCGGTCCAGAATCTCCGTGAGGGGATACCTGGCCCACTTAGAAACGGGTTTGAGCTTCATCCCGGTGGACTCCGAGATGAGCAGAAGCAATCCCAGAAAGGACGAAGGGCTATCGTCCACTGACTGTCCTCCTGAGGACTCCAAGTCCATTCGCTTAGAGAAAAGGGAGGAATCGTCTTCAGAGTCGGAAGAGTCCTCAAAGAGCTGCCTCGGGCCTGAGCCACCCTCCACCTGCCGAGGTCGATGGGGAGTGAGGGTGACAGACAGCCTATGGGGCAGTCCCTGAGCCGACCGAGAATTTTTGGTCGGAGCCCCAACTAATGGCTGTGGAGGCGGAGGTTCCACCGGAATCGGTGGGGCAGCTGGAATTGGCCGAACAACCGGCCTGAGAACAGGCTCCTCGGCTAAAATGAGGGGTTGTTTCGGCCGCTCCGGTGACAGCCACTTAATGGCCGGGGAAGACGACGGCATCGGCTTATTCCCAGTCAAAAGGAGCTGTTGCCACATGAGTTCCTCATACCTCCGACGCAACTTGCGCTGAAGCCTCCCCTCGTCCGAGGAGGAGGAGGAAGAGGACGAGTGGCGGCACCACTTGCCACGGTGCCGAGACCGAGACCGCCTATGACGGCGGGATCGGCTGGACCACGAAGACATCCGGACCGAGATCGAAACCTCGCTAAGCCGAGGACGGTACGGAGGTGACGCTGGCAATCGGCACTCCCTCGTTCGGACGATTCAGCCAAGGCTCTGGAACCGAGGCACAGACGAGCCGATGGATCCTCAACTCCCACCGGGGAACCTAGAGACGGGATTCTCAGCTTCTCCAGCCGACAACTCGTCTAACGGTCGAGAAAATCTCGACCGCTGACGGGGTCTCGGCCAACTGGCCTGACGGGGACACCGTGAAACCAGTGACCGAAGCCGAGAGGTCGACCGAAGTCGACGGCTGACTACTAGGGGAGGGGGATCTTTCCCGCTCCCAAGAGCATCGACGGTGAGACTTACTCTTGTCTCTCTTTTTGGACCAAGGAAAAGGTCCAGAAGAAGTTGGACCCTCACCTTTTGTCGAGAGGGTCAGACAAAGCTCCTTAAAGGAAGCTGAATAAGAGGCACTGAGAGATAGCGGGACAAATGCCGCAGCCGAGGTAGAAGCGGCCCGCGCCGCCTCCTCTTCAAGGGCGATCATCTGCTCGGGCGATCATCTGCGACACCGCCGACCGGGCCTCTTTTGACTTTACCGGAGGAAATCTCTTCTCGGGACACCCCAGTTGTAAACGGGCAGCATGGTCTTCGAGGACGTAGGCCGAAAAGTAAGAGCACAGGTCGCAGGCCTGCGGGTCATGCTCAAGGCCCAAGCAGTAGACGCACGTGAAGTGCGGATCCGTCCGAGACATCTTCTGCCCGCAAGGGCATCTCCGGAAACCGGGAGTCGATGTGTCCATCGCAGCCAGCGGGAGAGAAGACCAAAGTCTTTTAGCAAAACTTTTTTATTTTCAAAGATTCAAGAATTAGGAACTAGTCTTATATGCGAGAGCTGCTAAGGAGGGAACCTGAGCTTCCAAGCAGTAAGGAAGATCTACGCCATGGGGCGAGCCGAGTTTTACCACCCGGTGGGTGGGAGGAGCCAGCTTGAAGACCTTCCGGCAAGATTTAAAGCGGCAAGGAACCTGCCAATAAGTGTGGATGAACAACATCCATGTCCCTAGAAACCTATTTTAAGAAAAGGCTCTGAGGTACAAATTTGGCATCCTATCACACAACACATCCAAGAAAAGATCTGATTGAATGTGAGAAGCAAATTTCAAATAAGTGGTCTGCACACTTCTAGTAAGGATATAGCCTTGAACGCTGCCCAGGAGGCACCTGTTCTCCAGGAAGTAGGTCCTAAGCACGAGAAGGGCTGAATGTCAGCCTTGCTGTACCCGACCCGAAATACGGGAAAACGGTCCCGTGGGAAAATACTCTTGGTCACTGGTTTCTCCTTTTCTGTGAAAATGCAGGAAAGGAAGGGATGATAATGACAGATCCTGAACTGCTAGGACTGCTGACACAGACCGGCAGGACTAATTCATGCCCCATCTGAGCAGCTTGAGATAGCTTAGACAGCACTTGCCTGAGAGCAGTACAGGCAGAGAAAAAGGGTTGATGAAGGTGGAAATGGTAGAACACTTGGGAAAAGGATTTTCTATCCGTCTAGAGGACTAAATTGTTCTTAAAGGCACTGAGAGGATAAGGCCTAAAAGAAAAACCTGAAAAAAAAATTACTCACCTTAGTAATGTTGTTTCTTCTAATGGAGTCTTGCTATATTATAGACATTAGCAGTTTGTTCCAGCTCTAGAACTGCCCCGGAGTGAAATGGTTAAAACCATTCCAAAATAGAATTTTGGCACGAGAGCAGCTCTATCTGTGTCATTTCAAACTTGAACTATCAGATCTTTACGAGCCAAACTCACTAAGGTCTGTGTGGAAGCTGTAACTCTACACTAGCCAAATGGCTACCTAAATAATAACAACCATTGATGGTCCCAACACCCAAGACTCAAGTCAGGGGACCAGAAATACTAACACCATTCCATAATATGAAAATGGAACATAAGTATAATAAAACACACACACGCTGCATACATACACACACCCAAAGTCCCAAAGGGGACAAAATGCTAACAGGACATAAGTAGTGCCCACACTAAGTTGCCCGCACCCCACCAAGTAGAGGTTCTGAGAGGGGCAGGTTGGGGAGGTCTATAATATAGCAAGACTCCATTAGAAGAAACAACATTACTAAGGTGAGTAATTTTTTCTTCAAACAACATGAAGTCTTGCTATATTATAGACATTAGCAGAATACACAGCAGTACCTCCATGGAGGAGGGGCAGAACCTACTTAGGGAATAGGCTCTGAAGAACAGCTGTGCCAAAGCTAGCATCTCTCCTGGCCTGGACATCCAGGGAGTAATGCTTGGTAAAAGTGTGTACCGTTTTCCAAGTAGCAGCCTGGCAAATCTCTAATAAAGGATATCTCTGGCAGCAGCTAGAGACACAGCTGTACACCCTAGAATGAGCCCTCAAACCTGGGGGGTCGCCCACTTTCTGATAACAAAATTGGATACAAGAGATAATCCACCTGGCTATTGATCTCTTAGTGGCAGGTTTGCCTTTCCCAACTTCACCATAGGTAAGGAAAAGTTGGAGGATTCAACCAGTGACCTTTGCACGCTCTATATAATAACTAAGAGCTCTCTTAACATCCAGGCTGTGCAACCTTCTCTCACAAAGAGGAGTGATCAGTGAAAATACTGGAAGGGAGATAGATTGATTAAGATGGAAATCTGAAACCACCTTAGGCAAAACTTCCTATTAGTCCTAAGGACTACCTTATCCCTGTGGAAAGAAATAAAGTCAGTCTCCACTGACAAGGCTTGCAATTCACTTATCGTCTGGCAGAAGTGATAGCCACTAGAAAAACAGTTTTCCAAGTTAGGTACTTAAGCTCAGCAGAAGACAGAGGTTCAAAAGGGTGTGCATTAACCGGGCAATGCAAACATTAAGGTCCAAGCAGGGTCCGGTCTCAAAGGGAGGATTAGTATGGAGTAATCCCTTAAAAAACTTGGAAAACCCAGGAAGAGAGGAAAGGGGATGACTTTCCTGCTGACACAAAAGCAGACACAGCTGCCAAATGAACTCTCAGGGTAGCTGGTCTGAGACCCAAGGAATTAAGATGTACCATGTAATCTAACAAAATGGGCAATTAGCAGATTCTGGGGAAATATTTTTCCCAGCACACCAAATGGAAAACCTTTTCCATTAAGAACTATAAGTAGCCTAGTGGAAGGCTTTCTGGAAGCCTTTAGGATCTCAAGAACACCCTGAGAGAGGTGTAAATCAGCAACTCTAACTCCTCAAGAGCCAGGCCTTGAGGTTGAGAGATTGAGGTCCGGATACCAAACCCTTCTCTGGGCACAAGTCAACAGATTGTGATTCCTGGGGAGGCACAGGGGAAGATGGACTGTCAGAGACAGAAGGAGTGGGTACCAGGGCTGCCTGGCCCAATCCGGGGCAATCAGAATCACCCTGCAAGGCTGAGATCTGATTTTGACTAGCACTTTGAATAGGAGAGGAAAGGGGGGGAAGCATAGAGGAACTTCCCCTCCCAATCCAGAAGAAAAAATTACTCACCTTAGTAATTGCTTTTCTTCTCATGGAGTCTTGCTATATTATGACAGAAGCAGTTAGCCACAGCACTTGAACTGCCCCGGAGAGGAAACAGTTAACTCCAGGCAGACTGGAGTTCTAAAGCGTGAGCGCTGTACCCAAAGCTCTATCTGGCTAGTTTCAAACTGAAACTGTCAGATCCTTACGTAGCTAACACTAAGCAACAAGTCTGTGTGGAAAAACCCTACACTAGCCAAGTGGCTACCTACTAGTAGGAAAAAACAATAACAGAAACAACAACAATAATAATAATAATAATACTAATAATAACATCTCAACAGCACTATTAGGCCCCTTCTCCAAAAGACTCAAGTCCAGGAGGAGGGCCAACATATTACCCAAAACAGAAATACCTAGTTCCCTAACCCTAAAGAAAGGGGAAAGGAAAAGAACTAAAATGGCATGACACAGTGCTTGCACTAATTTGCCAACCCCTTACCCAAGTAGAAGTTCCTGAGAGGGCAGGATGGGGGGTATAATATAGCAAGACTCCATGAGAAGAAAAGCAATTACTAAGGTGAGTAATTTTTCTTCAAACACCATGAAGTCTTGCATATTATGACAGAAGCAGATTACACAGCAGTACCTCCATGGAGGAGGGTCAGAACCTACTTAGGAAATAGGCTCTGAAGCACAGCTGTGCCAAACCGAGCATCTCTCCTGGACTGGACATCCAGGGAATAATGCTTGGTAAAAGTGTGAACTGTCTTCAAGGTAGCAGCTTGACAAATTTCCAGAATGGGAATATCCCTAGCAGCCGCTAGAGATGCAGCTGTACCCCTGGTGGAGTGGGCCCTCAGTCCTGAGGGGGGTTCTCTACCTAGTTTTTGGTAACAGAACTGGATGCAAGAGACAATCCACCTTGCAATTGTCCTCTTAGTGGCAGGTTTCCCTTTGCCAACCTCGCCATAGGTAAGGAAGAGTTGGAGGGATTCGAACCTGTGACCCTTGGTGCGTTCCAAATAGTAGCTTAAGGCTCTTTTGACGTCCAAACTGTGCAATCTCCTCTCACCCGAGGAAGAGTGCTCAGTAAAAAATACTGGAAGGGAGATGGATTGGTTCAGATGGAAATCTGAAACCACTTTAGGTAAAAACTTTCTGTTAGTCCTGAGGACTACCTTATCTCTGTGAAAAGAAATAAAATCCTTTTCCACTGACAGGGCTTGTAATTCACTTATGCCTGGCAAAAGTGATGGCCACTAGAAAACAGTTTTCCAAGTTAGAAACTTGAGATCTGCTGAAGACAGAGGTTCAAAAGGGGTTGCATTAACTGAGCAATGCAGACATTCAGGTCCCAGGCAGGAGCTGGGTCCCAAAAGGAGGGTTAGTGTGAAGTAACCCTTAAAAACTTGGAAAACACAGGGAGAGAAGAAAGGGGGCAGGCTTCCTGCTGATACAAAAGCAGAGACAGCTGCCAGATGAACCTTAAGGTAGCTGGCCTAAGGCCTAAGGAATTTAGATGGACCAAATAGTCCAGTAAATGGGCAAAACAGCAGATTCTGGGACAATTTGCTTCCAGAACACCAGATGGAAAACCTCTTCCATTTGGAATTATAAGTGGCTTCTAGTGGAAGGCTTCCTTGAAGCCTTTAAATATCAAGGACACCTTGAGAAAGGTGTAATCAGCAATTCTAACTCCTCAAGAGCCAAGCCTTGAGGTGGAGGGATTTGAGGTCCGGATACCACACTCTCCCTGGGCACAGGCCAGCAGTTGTGGACCCTGGGCAGGCTCAGGGAGGGTGGACTGAAAGGGACAGAAGCAGTGGGTACCAGGGCTGTCTGGCCCAGTCTGGTGCAATCAGGATCACTTTGCAGGGCTGGGATCTGATTTTTACTAATACCCTGAAGAGAAGGGGAAGGGGGAAAGGCATATAGGAACTTCCTTCAATCCAACAGAAAGGCGTCCAGGGGACTGAACCCAGCACTGGAGGCCTGCAACAAAATAGAGGAAGTTGGTGGTTGTCTGGGGCTGCGAAAAGATCTATCTGAGGAGTGCCCCATCTGGCAAAGACTGACCCCAGTACCAGAGGATTCAGAGACCATTCGTGATGGCCTTGAGAAATCCTGCTGAGGGCATCCACCAGGACATTGTCTTTCCCTGGAAGGTGAACTGCTATTAGGGAGGTGTTCAGGGAATAAGCCAGAGACCACAACTTCATTGCTTCGGTGCACAAGGCTGATGACCGAGTGCCCCCCTGCTTGTTGATGTACCACATTGTTGTGGTGTTGTCTGTCCTGACCTGAACTACCTTGTTCTGGACAGATGCTGAGAAAACCTGAAGAGCTAAAAAGACAGCTCTGAGTTCCAATAGGTTGATGTGGAGCAGAGATTCCTGAGGGGAACACACTCCCTGAGTGGAAAGGTCACCCAAGTGAGCCCCCCACCCTAGCAAGGAGGCATCCGTGGTGAGGGTGAGAGAGTGGGAAGCAGGAATGAAGGGGACACCTTGTCTTAAGTTGCTCTGATCCTGCCACCACTGGAGAGCCAGAATTAGAGTTTGGGTCACTGGAACCAATTTGGAAAGGGGGTCCCTCCTTTGAGACCAATAGGCCCTCCAATGGAACTGAATGTCCCTCATCTGGAATCTTGCTCCTTGCACTACAGCTGTGGAAGCAGCCATGTGTCCTAGGAGTTGCAGAAAATGCCTTGCTGGTCGAGAGACCCACGAGGGTGAAAGAGGATGCCAGGGCAATGAGTCTCTCTACCCTTTCCGAGGGAGAAATGCCTGGCCAACTTTGTGTTCAATTCCGCACCTATGAAAGTTAGTACCTGAACTGGTTCTAGAACTGACTTTGGTAAATTCAGCAGGAATCCCAGGAAGTGAGAAGTTGCTGGGTGACTTGCAAGTGGGATTTTACCTGATCTGGAGACTGACCCACAATGAGCCAGTCGTCCAGGTAGGGAAACACAGCAATCCTTGCCTTCTTAAATGAGCCACTACCACAGCTAGACATTTTGTGAATACCCTTGAGCAGCGGTAAGGCCAAAGGGCATTGCTCTGAACTGGTAGTGGCCTGAGGGCAGTTCGAACCTGAGGTATTTTCGGTGAGAAGGCCTGATCAGGACATGAAAATAGGCATCCTTGAGATCCAGGGAGGCTAGCCAGTCCCCTGGCCTCAGGGAGGGCAAAATCATTGCCAGAGTTAACATTTTGAACTTTGGTTTCAAAAGTTGCTTGTTCAGGTACCTTAAATCTAGAATGGGCCGCCATTCTCCTGTCTTTTTTGGGGTAAGAAAGTATCTGGAGTACAGCCCCTTGCCCTGGTGACAAGGAGGAACCCTTTCCACTGCTTTGCAGTCTAGAAGAGAAGAAACCTCTGCTTCCAAGGCAAGGGCTTCTGAAGGATTTGCAGGTGAAAATGTCTGTTCTCATCTTTGGAAACTGTTTGAAGCTGAGAACCAGACCCTGGCTTACTACCTCCAGAACCCATTTGTCCGAAGTTAGGGACACCCAGTTCTGGCTGAAATAAGCCAACCTGCCTCCCACCGGTACAGGAGAATCGGCCCTGGGCACCACAGTAGGATGCCTGCTTGGCTGCAGCAGCCTTAGGCTGAGGGGAGGGGGACGGTTTACCTGCGTCCCGTCTACCTCTGCCTCTGAAAAAAACCCTCTGTGCAAAAGCAGAGGAGGCTTGACATTGATAAAAAGGCCTGCGGAAAGGCCTGCCCCTACCTCTGGGAGTGTGTCTTTGTGGAGTGGCATGCCTCTCCTTAGCCTGGGCACTTTTGTAGGTAGTTCTGTACTCATCCATCTTATTCATATAATTTTCTGTTTGCTCTCCAAACAGAGAATTTCCCACTACAGGAAAATCAATAGCTTTTGACCGAGTATCTTGGGACAGATTAGTGCACCTGAGCCATGCCAACCTACGGAAAGCTACAGAAGTGGCCATGACCCTAGAAGAAACATCATTAACATCCACAGCAGTATGAAATTGAACTTTAGAGGCTTCAATGCCATCAGCAGCCACCTGTTCCAACTCACTAGCCAGCGTGGCCATGGGCCTGCTTGGCTAACTGCAATACTGTGTCCCATCTAGATTTCTGATATTCAGCCACATAAGCCATATAATTTGCCTGCCTGAGTCCCAAAGAAGCTGCCATATATTGTTTTTTCGCCATGGCATCAATCTTCTTGGAATCTTATCAGGAGGATGTGAGGCCAGGGAATATTAGCCTTGTCACAGGCTGCAGCTTGTACCACACCTACATGACTACACTGCTCAGTGAGGAAGTCTATATCAGGGCCTGATAAAGTATACCTTCTGTCCATTTTTTATCTACAGGAGGAACAGAATGAGGATTTTTAAAATTTTTGTTGTTTGCTTCCTAAATGACTTATGCAAAGGAATAGACAACTCCTAGACTCTGGTATATCCATCATTTCTACATAATCAGGCTCCTCTTGCTCATCCACAGCCTCTTCTAAAGGAAGCTGGAGGGTTTCTGCAACCTTTTGTAAAACATAAAATGAGAAGGGACTCAGACAGCATAGGGGAGATTCTAAAGGTCTGTCTGGAGAAATGTCCGGTTCAATGGGCACGCCCAGACCCTCCCAGCCACATACATAATGATCAAAATCTTCTCCCTCCTGTGGTTCATAAAATTCCTCAACATCATACTCTTGAACCACTGGAACCTGAACGAACCAACCTTTGCCAACTGTTGGTGGTCTCGACCGTCCCTGAGACAGTGACAGGACAATCTATATGGCTTAGCTATCTCTGCAGCAGTTGGAGAGGCAATTTTGGACTCCAGACCTGCTGATTTCTTTGACTTTTACTGGGACTGGTTCCTCTGAACCAGCCTTCCTTTGCTCAAGGAAGTCTCGCCTGGTCGGGGGCACTCCTCTGGTCCAGTGGGTGCTGGACGGGCTGGCCTCCGTGTCAGCGGACTTTGGCCTCTCGTTCCCTAAGCCGCCCAATCTCTTCTCCAGGGTGGCTGCAGGGAAATTTTACACACCTGGCAGTCTGACAGGAGCTGGTCAGCCTCCGACAATAAACACAAGTGGTGTGGATCAGCCTTGGCAAAGGCTTCCCACAGACATCACAGTGTTGAAACCCAGTGGGCCCGGTTTCTTTTGGGTTTCTCAGACATAATGCCAGCCTATCCAAAAATCTTGCCTTTTTATGGCAGTGCCAGGCAAGACAACCTTATTGTTCCTAACCGTGTCACGGGTATTTGAAAACCCACTGAAATAAATAGGTTTTTTAGAACCGATAAGAACCGGGAACCACACTCTAAAAGCCCAATATAATGTTTAAAATACTTTTTTAGAAACCGATCGGTTCAAAACCAACCGATAATTAATTTCCACACAGACTTTGAAATCCTGTACTTACGGTTTACCAGATAGAGCTTTGAACCAAATGCGTAAAATAAAATATTTACTGCCGGTTCGAATGAACTGAAAATACTCGCTTAACCGAGAAATGAACCGAGATGAAGGAGCTGATCTCCGGAGCGACTGTTCAGTGAAGCGGAGTAAAGAATCTGACAGTTTCAGTTTGAAACTAGCCAGATAGAGCTTTGGGTACAGCACTCGCGCTTTAGAACTCCAGTCTGCCTGGAGTTAACTGTTTCCTCTCCGGGGCAGTTCAAGTGCTGTGGCTAACTGCTTCTGTCATAATATAGCAAGACTTCATTGTGTTTGAAGAAGGGCATCCAGGGGAACTGAGCCCAGCACTGGAGGCCTGCAACAGAACAGAGGAAGTTTGTGATTGTCTGGGGCTGCAAAAAGATCTATCTGAGGGATGCCCCACCTGGCAAAAACTATCCCCAGCACTTGAGGATCCAGGGACCATTCGTGATGGCCCTGGGAAATCCTGCTGAGGGCATCCGCTAGGACATTGTCCTTCCCTGGAAGATGAACTGCTATGAGGGAAGTGTTCAGGGAATAGGCCAGAGACCACAACTTCATTGCCTCGTGCACAAGGTCGAAGACCGAGTGCCCCCTGTTTGTTGATGTACCACATCGTTGTGGTGTTGTCTGTTCTGACTTGTATCACCTTGTCGTGGACAGATGCAGAAAAAGCTTGAAGAGCTAAAAAGACAGCTCTAAGTTCCAGCAAATTGATGTGGAGCAGAGATTCCTGGGGACCAAACTCCCTGAGTGGAAAGGTCGCCCATGTGGGCTCCCCAACCCAGAAGGGAAGCATCTGTACTGAGAGTCAAGTCGTGAGAAGGGGAAAAGGGGACCCCTCTTAAATTGCTCTGATCCTGCCACCACTGGAGAGCTAGGATCAAGGTCTCGAAATACTGGGACCAACTTGGAAAGGGGGTCTTCTCTGAGACCAAAAGGTTCTCAGTGAAACTGAATGTCTCTCATCTGAAATCTGGCTCCCTGCACAACAGCTGTGGATGCAGCCATGTGCCCCAGGAGCTGCAGAAAGTGTCTGCTGGTCGAGAGACCTGCAGAGTGAAGGAAGAGGCCAGAGCCACTAAATTCCTTACCCTTCTGGGGAAGAAAGGCTCTGGCTAGCTTTGTGTCCAATTCTGCCCCTACAAAGGTGAGTACTGGACTGGTTCCAGAACCGACTTTGGTAGGTTTAGCAGAAAACCCAGGGAGGTGAGAAGCTGCTGGGTGACCTGCAGGTGAGATTTTACTCTGTTCTGGGGACTGGCCTACAATGAGCCAGTCGTCTAGATAGGGAAAACAGCAATCTCTGCCTCCTTAAGTGGGCACTGCCACTGCTAGACACTTTGTGAATACCCTTGGAGCAGAGGTAAGGTCAAGGGCATTGCTCTGAACTGGTAATGACCTGAGGGCAGTTAGAATCTGAGGTACTTTCGATGGAATCTTCTGATTAGGACATGGAAATAGGCATCCTTGAGGTCCAGGGAGGCTAGCCAGTCCCCTGGCCTTAGGGAAGGTAAAATCATTGCCAGAGTTACCATTTTGAACTTTGGTTTCAGAAGATGCTTGTTCAGATATCTGAGATCTAAAATGGGCCGCTATTCTCCTGTCTTTTGGGGTAAGGAAGTATCTGAATACAGACCCCTGCCCTGATGCAGGAGGAACCCTTTCTACTGCTCTGAGAGCTAACAGGGATGAGACCTCTGTTTCCAGAGCGAGGGTCTCTGAAGCACTTGTAGTAGAAAGTCTGCTTCTCAACTTGGGAAACTTTTTGAAGCTGAGAACCAGACCCTGGCTTACTACTTCCAGAACCCACTTGTCTGAGGTTAAAGAAGCCTCAATTCGACTGAAGTAAGCCAGCCTGCCCCCACTGGTACAGGAGAATCGGCCCTGGGCACCCCAATCAGGATGCCTGTTCTCAGGAGCTTTAGGCTGGGGTGGGAGCAGGTCTGCCCACCCCTCGCCTGCCCCTGCCTCGAAGAAGCCCTCTGAGCAAAGGCAGAGGAGGCCCGAGTCTGGTAGAAAGGCCTGTGAAAAGGCCTACCCCTACCCCTGGGGCATGTCCTTTGAGGAGTGGCTTGCCGCCTCCTTAGCCTGGGCACTCTTGTAAGTAGTCCTATATTCATCCATCTTCTTCATGTAATTCTCTGTCTGCTCTCCAAACAGAGAATTTCCCACCACAGGAAAATCCATAGCCTTAGTCTGGGTATCCTGTGACAAACTAGTACACCTGAGTAAGGCCAACCTACGAAAAGCTACAGATGTGACCATGACCCTAGAGGAAACATCATTAACATCCACAGCAGCATGAAACTGAACCTTAGAGGCTTCAATGCTATCAGCAGCCACCTGTTCTAGTTCACTAGCCAGCTGGCCATGGGCCTGCTTGGCCAATTGCATAACAGTATCCCATCTAGATTTCTGATACCTAGCTACATAAGCCATATAATTTGCTTGCTTGAGTCCCAGAGAGGCTGCCATATACTGTTTTTTGCCATGGCATCAATCTTCCTGGAATCCTTGTCAGGAGGATGTGAAGCCAAGGAATATTAGCTTTATCACAGGCAGCAGCCTGAACTACTCCAACATGGCTGCATTGCTGAGAAAGGAATTCTGTATCAGGGCCTGACAATGTATACCTTCTGTCCATCTTTTATCTACAGGAGGCACAGAATTAGGAGCTTTTCAAATTTTAATTGTTTGTTTCCTAAAAGACTTATGTAAAGGAATAGACAACTCCTAGACTCTGAATATCCATCATTTCTACAAAATCAGGCTCCTCTTGCTCATCCACAGCCTCTTCTAAAGGAAGCTGGAGGGTTTCAGCAACTTTTTTATAAAACATAAAATGAGATGGGGACTCAGACAGCATAGAGGGAGATTCTAAAGGTCTGTCTGGGAAAATGGGCACACCCAGACCTTCCCAGCCACATTCATACTGTTCATATTCCTCCTCCCCCTCCTCTGGTTCATAAAATTCCTCAATATCATAATCCTGAACCACCGGGACCGGACGAACCGACCTTTTACCAGATAGTGGTGGTTCGGACGGACCCTGAGACAGTGACTGACAATTTGTATGGCTTTTGCTATCTCTGCAGCAGTTGGAGAAGGAATTTTGACCCAGACCTGCTGATTTTCTTGTTTTCTTTACTGGAATTGGTTCCTCAGAACCAGCTTTTCTTTTGTCCGAGGAAGTCTGGCCCTGGTCAGAGGGCACTCCCTCTGGTTCGGTTGGCACCGAACCAGGCTGGTCATCCGGGTCAGCGGACTTTTTTGCCTCTTGTTCCCTGAGCCTGCCCAATCTTTTTTCCAGGGTGGCTGCAGGGAAATTCTTACATACCTGGCAGTCTGACTGGAAGTGGTCAAACCCCAGACAATAAACACATGTGGGTGTGGGTCAGCCTTGGCAAAGACTTCCCACAAACATCACAGTGTTGAAACCCAGGGCCTGGTTTTTCTTTTGGTTTCTCAGACATAATGCCAGTCCTAACCAAAAATCCTGCTCTTTTAACGGCAGTGCTAGGTAAGACACCCTTTATCGGTTCCTAACCGTGTCAATGGTATTGGAAAAACGTATTAAATCCGCTTTTTTAGAACCGATAAGAACCAGGAACCGCACTCTAAAATAGTAACTTTTAGTTTTAAATGAGTTTTAAACCCACTGATCGGTTCAAAACCGAACCGATAACTTACAAGTTCCACACAGACAAAACCTTCATTTACTTACGGTTACCACAGATAGAGCTTGAACTCAACGGTTTTATGGTTAAAATAGAATCTATTCTCGGTTAAATACAACCGAGAAAACACTTTTAAACCGAGAAATGAACCGAGCAGAAGGAGAAATCTCCGGAGCGACTGTTCACTGAGGCGGAGTAAAGAATCTGACAGTTCAAGTTTGAAATGACACAGATAGAGCTGCTCTCGTGCCAAAATTCTATTTTGGAATGGTTTTAACCATTTCACTCCGGGGCAGTTCTAGAGCTGGAACAAACTGCTAATGTCTATAATATAGCAAGACTTCATGTTGTTTGAACTCAGAAACCCGCCTGACAGAGGAAAAGACAAGAACAAAGGTTGTCTTCGATGTTACTCACTTCAGGACAGAATTGCCACAGGTTCAAAGGGACACCCATGAACTTGAATATACAGAGGTTTGTGTTCCATGGGAAAAAACTCCGATCCCTAGAAGGGTCTGGAAGTGAAAGAGCCCCTTGCGGAATTCTTTGAAATGGTCTGAGAAATGACAGAGTTCTCTTGCCTGACAGAAAAAGAATCTGAGTAACCGCTAGGTGTAGTCCCAAAAAAGAGGCCTACTGTCAGTAAGAAAATAAAAACCTTTATATTTTTACAGGAAACAAGTCACAAAGACCAAACTAGTTCTGCGTACAAGACAGTAATGCCTGGATATGAACTAAATAATCCAGTCATGAGAAGAAAGAGGATTGAAAAACTCTAGGCTCATGTCCTTGTACGAAGGGGAAAAAATTGCTTCTACTAGGAAACTGAGATTTTCATGGTACTGAAACTTTTTTTTTCATAGACGTTCCAGGTCCTGTTTGGATACAGGGACGCTAGGAGATATAGCCTCTCAAGAATCAGGCCTTGAGGAGAAAAGACTGGGAGCTGAGAAACACTACTCCTGTGTGAGAAAGGAAGTAGCTTGTGGAAACGAAATCAGCCAGAAAGCTGTTTAACTGAAACTTTTTTTTATCAGAAAGTACCAAGGCTGTCCAGAGCCACCAGGATCATGGGGGCTGATTCCTTAACTAGAGAGGTACTTAGGAAACAAAGGATATATGGAAGAGGGAAAATTTCTCCGACCAGGCTTGAAATAAGAAAGTCCATTGGAAGGAACCCTGAACTGGGGCCTGCAACAGGAAAAAGGAACAAACTAGTGGTTCGGGCTGGAGGTGAAAATTCAGATGTGGACCTGACCTTATCCCCTGAATGATGCGGTTAGGACTTGTGTGCTGAGGGCTCACTTGCGGTGGCCCTGACTAATGCGGCTTAGAGGATCTGCCAAAAGGCCCACTTGTGGTGGCCCTGACTATGCCAAAGTGTTGACCTTGCCCGACAGATGGATGAGTGACTAAGACACCTCCAAAGAAGCTAGCTAGAGATCAAAACTCATAGCTATTTTAGGGGGCGTGACTTAGCTCCGGATGCAATGGCTGCCTAAAGCAAACGCTTGCTACAACCCCGGGCTCCCTCCGAGTTTTACACTGCCTAAAAATCAGCCAAACACATCGGTATAGCCAGGGAAATGTTGTTAAACCTACCGGGAACAAAAATCTCTATCCTGATCACCGGCAGTTGCTCTCCAGATTGGATTACTCGAATAACGTAATGGCGCAGTATAAAAAACCAGAGGCCTCTGCAGAGTCGACCTCGCTGCAAACTACCGAAATTTTCACGGCCTTAATCAAATGGCCGAGGTTACACTTGCTTCCAATAAAACTACGACTGCTATTCAACAGCTTGAGGCTCGAATCACCCATACTGAAAACAAAGCAGATCAAAATTCAGCTGAAATAGGGAAGCTTACAGCCATAATTAGGGACCAAGGCAGAACAATTCAATCGCTGCAAAGCAAAACGGATGATATGGAGAACAGGAGCCATCGGAATAATCTCCGATTCCTCAGCTTTCCTGAGGGCATGGAACGTGGCAATTCTTTAGACTTTTTATATGATATTCTGCCTGAGCTGTTAAAATGCGAGGTCCCTCCTGGGCTTACAATAGAAAGGGCCCATAGAACGCTCAGCCCGACTCCGAAGAATGGTGAAAGACCCAGGGCTATCATGGCCCGTATCCTAAACTTCGCAGATAAGGAGTGGATCACTGTAAGAGCATGAGAGCTTGGGGGTCTGTCCTGGCAAGGCCACAAAATTCTGATCTTTCAGGACTACTCTCGGGAGCTGGCCACCAGACAGAAAGAATACACAGAGGCTAGGAAGCTGATGCACTCACTTAAGATTAAGTTCTTACTGTGATACCCAGCAATTATGCGCCTAGAGGTAAATGGCTCTCATACATCCTTCGCTACACCAGACAGCCTAATGCAGTACCTACAGTCTAATTGGCCATCTCAGCCAGCTCCAGAACTGAATAATAGCCGTCAGATAGAAATAGAACAAGGCCGGCTGAACATAACTGCTGCTACCCGTCGAACCACCACGGCTTCCCCTCCTCCCAGCTTCCAATTCCATGGCAGCCGACCAGCTCTCCCAGCCAGAACTCGTAAGTGGCAACAATCTGGAAGCCACCCGAGATGAGAACACCCGCATGACAGAAGTGATGAGTTACCCTGGTCTCCTTTAAACCATCCAGATGACATCGTAATGCGTTTCTCTACTCCAAACCGTTTTGCCGTTTTAACTCCTGTGGACTTGGGTGAGAATGCAGTTGACTTCCCTACTTATCCAGGGGAAGAAATGGCACAAGAAACCGCTAGGACTGAGGCCCTTATCCAGGCTCCGATTGCAGCTTCATCTCCCGATAAGAACCCCTCCATGACGGATGTGCTATTGCCCCTTCCAGCTCAGTCATCTGCAACTCCTGCCAAAGAATGGTCTCAGCAAGCCCCCTCAGATTCAGAACTCCAGCAGACGGCAGATCAATGTACTTGGACTTAGATAAGTGTCCTGGTTCTTTTCTCTCCCATATTCTCTTCCCTCACTCAGCATACACAGCCTGGCATCGATCTTGAGAGGGTGGTTTGTGGTTAAAAGCAGTGCTTGGGCTAGCTGCTGGTCTAATGATGTTCTTTCTTCCTGTTAGCGTCGCAGACCACGCAACTCATCCCCTGCCAAGGCTGTATATGCTAAAGAAGCAAAACTGGATCAAAAGGGGGAAATGCTTAGGGAGCTAATGCATAGTTGCTGTACTCAGTTTAAATCTAGGGGGTATTATTTTAATGTTTTACTGTCCTGATATATGAAACAGTATGCCTGAACTGATCTCTTGTTTTTTTTTTTTTATCTTGTTGTTCTTTCTCGTGGTTAGAGGGTGCTATACCAAGACCTTAATGTGCCAGGCTGGATTATCCAGCTAAGTCCGTTATACCTCCCGAGTAATAATTCCCCTATCTCCTATTCGAACTATACTGTAACCCCTAGGTTGTTTTTATACTTCCCAGGCTTCACTGTATAAGGACATGGACTCCTATTAGGCAAGTGACTTTCCTTGCCCATATTATTCCCGGGGGAATGTGTTTTGTTTTTTCTTTTATTGTTCCAGGCTAGCCATGTGACTGGGACTATAGTCTATTCCCCCTCTGTCTGGCAGGTGGGTGGACTATTAAGGTTACTGAGACCTTTGGCCCATAATGCCCACTCATATTGCCACGCAACGTTGCGTGATATATGTATATAGTTCAGGCACACTGTGCATTTGTACAATATTACTGTCACTCCTGTATCTCCAGTTATTAATCTTAAAACGCATGCTGCAAAATGTATGTCTATCTATGTCTGACTTGCCAACCGTCACGTTCCGTAGTATGAGTCCAGGAACAATGTTTGATCCATCACAGTATCACTCCCCTGACAACATCTTTCCTTATATTGTCATCTTAGCTACCGTGTTCTACTTTTGGACTGACCATGGATGAAACAAGCCTTATAACGTGGAATGTCAGGGGTTTGAATTCTCCTTCAAAATGAAAACAAGTTCTAACCCATTTAAAGAGGCTCAAAACCCAGGTTGCCCTATTGCAAGAGACCAAATTAACCAAGCAGGATCACAGATATTTGGTGAAGGACTGGGTGGGATTAGAAATTCATGCCAGCGCCCCCACAAAAAAGAGAGGTGTAGTTATTTTATTGCACAAATCACTCCCTTGGTCTGTTTTACAGAGTAAAGCTGATCCACAGGGCAGGTGGGTGATAGCTTTATTGGATACTCCACATGGTCAGCTATTAATAGCTAATATATATGCACCAAACGAGGACAGCCCATCCTTTTTTCTGGAACTCAACTCTAAATTAGGGACGATGCTGAAACCAGATATACCAATCCTGGTCGGGGGGGGGGGGGACTTCAATTTAACTCTTGTCCCTGCACTAGAGAGAACTGGTCATGGGAGAGAGTATCATACTCGAGGAGCACAGGCCATACTTAGTCTTAGTTCTGAATACCAATTGGTGGATATTTGGCACCTAGTCCATCCCTCAGACAGGGACTATACTTTCCAATCTGAAGTGCATGGCTCCTCTAGTAGACTTGATTTTTGGTTAATCTCCCAGTCTATGATGCAATTTGTTTTAAGTACCAATATCTTGTCTACAGTTATTTCAGACCACGTACCAGTGCAGCTGACACTGATATGGGGACCACCCACACCACGTCTACATCCTGGAGACTGGACCCCCTCCTCATGCATGACCAAAAAGAAAAAATTACTCACCTTAGTAATGTTGTTTCTTCTAATGGAGTCTTGCTATATTATGACAATTGCGGTGAGTCCCCATCTTCGAACTGCCCCGGAGGTGAAATCATTAACTTTCCATGCAAGCATGGAACTCTGAGTGCGAGCTCGGTTCGAAGGCTCTGTCTGCTGATCTTCAAACATAAACTGTCAGATCTTTATGAGCAAAAACTCACTAAGACTCTGTGTGGAAGCTGTAAACCTACACTAGCCGGCTGGCTACCAACATAAACACACACTTCTTGGTCTCCAACAAAGACTCAAGTCATGAGACCCAAAAGAAGAAAAAATTACTCACCTTAGTAATGTTGTTTCTTCTAATGGAGTCTTGCTATATTATGACAATTGCAGTTTGTCCCAGCCTTAGAACTGCTCCGGACATGAAAGAGTTAACTTCCATGCCATGCATGGAACTTAGAGCTTGAGCTCGTTAGAAAACCTCTGTCTGATAATTTCAAACTGAAACTGTCAGATCTTTACAAGCAAAACTCACTAAGGTTCTGTGTGGAAGCTGTAACCTACACTAGCCAACTGGCTACTTAAGTTAACACATTTTCCTGGTCCCAACACCAAGACTCAAGTCAGGGGACCAGAAAAAAGATGAGATAAAATAAAACACAACACCCAAACACCCCAAAAAGAAGGGGGAAAACACAAGATGAGCATCAATAAGTTAATGATTGACTGCCCACCTCATCCCTAAAGTAGAAGTTCTGAGAGGGGCAGGCTGGGGAGGTCATAATATAGCAAGACTCATTAGAAGAAACAACATTACTAAGGTGAGTAATTTTTCTTCAAACAACATGAAGTCTTGCTATATTATGACAATTGCAGACTACACAGCAGTACCTCAACGGAGGAGGGACAGAACCTACTTAGGAAATAGGTCTGAAGCACAGCTGTGCTAATCGAGCATCCCTCCTGGCCTGAATGTCCAAGGAGTAATGTTTAGTGAAAGTATGTACTGTTTTCCAAGTAGCTGCTTGACATATCTCTAAGATAGGGATGTCCTGGCAGCAGCTAGGGACGCAGCTGTACCTCTGGTAGAGTGAGCCTCAGGCCTGAAGGGGGAACCTTACCCAGTTTTGATACCAAAATTGATACAAGAAACAATCCACCTAGCAATGGATCTCTAGTGGCAGGTTTTCCTTTCCCAACCTCACCATAAGTGAGAAAGAGTTGGAGGGAGTCAAACCCAGTGACCCTTGGTACCTCTAAGTAGTAACTCAAGGGCCTCTAACATCTAGTTGTGCAGCCTCCTCTCACCAGAGGAGGAATGGTCAGTGAAGAACACTGGAAGAAAAATAGATTGATTAAGGTGGAAATCTGAAACCACCTTAGGTAAAACTTCCGTTAGTCCTGAGGACTACCTTATCCCTTAGAAAGGAAATAAAGTCAGTCTCCACTGACAAAGCTTGCAACTCACTTATGCGCCTGGCAGAAGTGATGGCTACTAGAAACACAGTTTTCCAAGTCAAGTACTTAAGCTCTGGCCAAGACAGAGGTTCAGAAGGGGGTTGCATCAGCTGAGCAATGCAAACATTAAGATCCCAGGAGGCAGGGGCGGCCTGAATGGTGGATTGTATAGAAGCAATCCCCTGAGAAACTTGAAAATACAGGGTAAGCAGAGAGAGAAAAGGGCTTCCTGCTGAAATAAAAGCAGAGACAGCTGCCAAATGTACTTTCAGGGTAGCTGGTCTCAGTCCCAAAGAATTAAGATGGACCATATAGTCCAAAACAGTGGCAAATCAGCAGATTCCAGGGAAATATGCTTCTAGAGCACCATATGGAAAACCTTTTCCATTTAGAGTTATAAGTAGCCCTAGTGGAAGGCTTCCTAGAAGCTTTCAAAATTTCGAGAACACCTTGAGAAAGGTGTAGGTCAGCAAACTTCTAACTCCTCAAGAGCCAGGCCTTGAGGTTGAGGATTGAGATTCGATACCAAACTCTCCCTAGGCACAGGTTAACAAATTGTGGTTCCTAGGGGAGACACAGGGAAGATGGACTGTTAAGGACAGAAGGAGTGGGTACCAGGGCTGTCTGGCTCAATCTGGAGCAATCAGAATCATCTTGCAGGGCTGAGATCTGATTTTGACTAGCACCTTGAACAGGAGAGGGAAGGGGAGAAGGCATAGAGAAACTTCCCTTTCCAATCGAGGAGGAAGGCATCTGGGGGACTGAGCCCAACACTGGGGGCCTGCAACAAAAAAGTGGAAGTTGATGATTGTCTGGGGCTGCAAAAAGATCTATCTGAGGGGTGCCCCACCTGGCAAGAACTATCCCAGTACTCGGAGGATCCAGTGACCATTCATGGTGGCCCTTCTGGGAAATCCTGCTGAGAGCATCTTCCAGGACATTGTCCTTGCCTGGGAGGTGAACTGCTATGAGGAGGTGTTCAAGGAATAAGCCAGAGACCACAACTTTATTGCCTCTCGGTGCACAAGGTCAAGACCGAGTGCCCCCTTGTTTGTTGATGTACCACATTGTAGTGGTGTTGTCTGTTCTGACCTGTACCACTTTGTTCTAACAGATGCAGAAAAACCTGAAGTGCTAGAAAACAGCTCTGAGTTCCAACAGATTGATGTGGAGCAGAGATTCCTGAGGGGTCACAATCCCTGGGTGAGAGGTCACCCATGTGAGCTCCCATCCCAAAAGGGACGCATCTGTAGTAAAGGTCAAGGAGTGAGACAGGGGATGAAAGGACCCCTTGTCTAGATTGCTCTGATCCTGCCACCACTGAAGGGCCTGGATCAGGGTTCAGTTACTGATCAACTTGGATATTAGGATCTCTTCTTTGAGACCAAAAGGGCTCCCAAATGGAACTGAATTTCCCTATCTGAGTTCTTGCTCTGCACCACGGCTGTGGAAGCAGCCATGTGTCCTAGGAGCTGCAGGAAAAATGCCTTGCTGGAACGAGAGACCTGCAGGGTGAAGGAGGAGGCCAGTACCACCAGGGTCTCATCTACCTTTCTAGGTAAAAGGGAAGGCTCTGGCTCGCTTTTGTGTCCAGTTCTGGCGCTTTGAAGGTGAGTACCTGGACAGGTTCTAAAACTGACTTTGGAAGATTGAGAAGAAAGCCTAGAGAGGCAAGCAGCTGCTGGGTAACCTGCAGGGTGTGATTTGACCTGTTCTGGAGTCTGACCCACAATGAGCCAGTCATTCTAGGTAGAGAAAGATGGCAATCTTTGCCTTTCTTAAATGAGCCAGCTGCTACTGCTAGGCATTTTGTAGAATACCCTTGGGGAGAGGTAAGGTCAAAGGGCATTGCTTTGAACTGATAATGGCCTGAGGGGCAGTTCGAATCTGAGGTACTTTCGTGGGAGCTTCTGATAAGAACATGAAGTAGGCATCCTTGAGGTCCAGGTAAGCAGCCAGTCCCCTGGCCTTAGGGAGGGTAAAATCATTCCCAGAGTCACCATTTTGAAATCTGGTTTTAAAAGGTGCTTGTTCAGATATCTTAGGTCCAGGATGGGCTGGCCTCTCCTTGTCTTTTTGGGGTAAGGAAGTACCTGGAGTACAGTCCCTTGCCCTGGTGTAGGGAGAAACCCTTTCTACAGCTCTGAAAGCCAGGAGGGTTGAGACTCTGTTTCTAAAGCAAGAGTCTCTAGAGGATTTGTAGGAAAAGATCTGATCTCATCTTTGAAATTTTGAAGCTGAGAATTTGACCCTGGCTTACTACTTCCAGGACCCACTTGTCTGAAGTTAAAGACTCCCAGTCCTGGGACGGCAGGCCAGCCTGCCCCTACAGTGTAATGGAGAATCGCCCTGGGCATCCCATCAGGGTGCCTGCTTGGCAGGGGGCTTTAGGCCGAGGGGTGACAGGCCCACCCCGCCCGCCTCCTCTGAAGAACTCCCTCTGAACGAAGCTTAAAGAGGAGCCTGGGCTTGGTAAAAGGTCTGTGAAAAGGCCTGCCTCTACCCCTGGGGAGCTGCCTCTGAGAAGTGGCTTGCCGTTCCTTGGCTTGTGCACTCCTATAAGTGGTTCTATATTCATCCATTTTCTTCATATAATTCTCTGTCTGCTCCCCAACAGAGAATTCCCCACCACAGGAAAATATATATGGCCTTAGCCTGGGTATCCTGTGACAGACTAGTACACCTGAGCTAAGCTAATTCATTTAAAAGCCACAGATGTAGCCATGACTCTAGAGGATACATAATTAGAATCCACTGCAGCATTGGAATTGCACCTAGATGCCTCAATACTATCAGCAGCCACCTGTTCCAGCTCCCTTGGCAGCTGGGATAGCCTGTTTGGCTAAAGCTGTGACAGTATCCCATCTAGATTTCTGTATCTTGCAACATAGGCCATAATTTGCCTGTCTGAGTCCCAAGGACGCTGCCATGAATTGTTTTAGCCATGGCATCAATCTTCCTGAGTCCTTTGTCAGGAGGATGTGAAGCCAGGGGAATATTATTCGATCTCAGGCTGCAGCCTGAACTACCCTAACATGGCTGCATTGCTGTGAAAGAAATTCTGTATCAGGATTCCGACAAGGTGTACCTCCTGTCCATCTTTTTATCCACAGGAGGCACAGAATTAGAGCTTTTAAAATTGTTACTGTTTGTTTCCTGAAGGATTTATGTAAAGGAATAGATAATTCCTGGACTCTGGGATATCCATCATCTCCACAAAGTTAGGCTCCACTTGCTCATCCACAGCTTCCTCCAAAGGGAGCTGGAGGGTTTCAGCAACTTTTTTATAAAACAGAAAATGAGAAGGGGACTCAAAAAGCCTAGGGGGAGACTCTCCTAAAGGTCTGTCTGGGGAGATGTCTAGTTCAATGGTACATCCAGACTTTCAAAATCACATTCACACTGTTCATAATCATCCTCCCTCCTCTGGTCTATAGCTGCCTCTATATCATATTCTTGAACCGTGAACCGCCGAACCGGGCCTTTATAATAGGATAGTGGCGGTTCAGACGGAACGAAAGCAACTGGACAATTTGGATTGTTTTATATCTCTGCAGCAGTTGGAGAAGGAATTTTGGACTCACACATGCTGATTTCTAGTTCTCTTTGCTGGAACTGGCCTCTGAGTCAGCTTTTCGCTTGCCCGAGGAAGTCTCGCCTGGTCGGAGGGCATCTCTCGGGTTGGCACCGAACCCGGCTGGCCATCCGGTCAGCTGACTTTGGCCTCTTGCTTCCTGGAGCCTACCAACTCTCTTATCTAGGGTAGCTGCAGGAAATTCTTACAAATCTGGCAGTCTGCATTGAGGTGGTCAAACCCCGTGACAATAAACACATGTGGTGTGGTCAGCCTTGGCAACGGCTTCCCACAAACATTACAGTGTTGAAAACCCAGGGTCTGTTTTCTTTTGGGTTTCAGACATAATGCCAGCCTAACTAAAAACTGTTCTTTTCCGCAAATGCCAGGGCAGACACCCTTATCGGTTCCTAACCGTGTCATTGGTCGTGGAAAACGTGAATGAAATCCGTTTTTTAGAACCTTTATAAGAACATAGGAACTGCACTCTAAATAGCTTTAAATGAATTTAGAAAAAGTTTTAAAATAACCTGATCGGGTTCAAACCGAACCGATAAACATTTATAAAGTTCCACAGATATAAACCTGTTTATTACTTACAATACCACAGACAGAGCTAGAACTGATCTGGTTTATGGTTAAAATAATTATAATCGCGGTTGAATTTAACCGAGAAAACACTTTTAAACCGAGAAATGAACCGGTAGTAGGAGGAATCTCCGGAGTGACTGTTTAGTGAGGCGGAGTAAAGAATCTGGACAGTTTCAGTTTGAAATTATCCAGACAGAGCTTTTCTAACCGAGCTCGCGCTCTAAGTTCCATGCATGGCATGGAAGTTAACTCTTTCACCTCTGGAGCAGTTCTAAGGCTGGGACAAACTGCAATTGTCATAATATAGCAAGACTTCATGTTGTTTGAAATGAAAAATACAACACCAATTCACCCCAAAGGAAGGGAGAAACAACAAAGTGGCATAAAGAAAAGCGCCAACACTGTACAATGCCCACCCAATATCCCAAAACAGACGCTCTGGAGAGGGCAGGAGGAGAGTTTCATATAGCAAGACTCCATTAGAAGAAACAACATTACTAAGGTGAGTAATTTTTCTTCAAAACAACACTCAAGTCTTGCTAGATTATGACAATTGTAGATCACACAGCAGTACTCTCATGGAGGAGGGACAGAACCTACTAGGAATAGGCTCTGAAGGATAGCTGCCAAAACGAAACACCCCAGCCTGGATGTCCAGGGAGTAACGTTTGCAAAAGTGTGAACTGTTTTCCAAGTAGCTGCTTGACATATTTCTAGAATAGGGATGTCTGGCAGCAGTCAGAGAAGCAGCTGTACCTCTGGTAGAGTGGAGTCCTCAGGCCTGAGGAGGAACTTTACCCAGTTTCGTGAATAGAATTGGATACAAGAGACAATCCACCTGGCAATGGATCTTTAGTGGCAGGCTTCCTCATCAACCTCACCATAAGTCAGGAACAGTTGAGTGAGTCAAACCTGTGACCCTTGGTATGCTCTATGTAGTAACTAAGGGCCTCTTCACATCTAGGGTTGTGCAGCATCCTCTCACCAGAGGAAGAATGGTTCAGTGAAGTACACTGGAAGAGATATAGATTGATTAGGTGGAAATCTGAAACCACCTTAGCAGAAACTTTCTATTAGTCCGGAGGACTACCTTATCTCTGTGAAATGAGATAAAATCCAGCCCACTGACAACGCTTGTAATTCACTCTATGCGCCTGGCAGAGGTGATGGCTACTAGAAACACAGTTTTCCAAGTCAAGTACTTAAGCTCAGCTGAAGACAAAGGCTCAAGGGGGTTGCATAAGCTGAGCAATACAAACATTAAGATCCCAGGCAGGGGCAGGATCCCTGAATGGAGGGTTGGTGAAGCAACTTTAAAAAACTGGAAAATACTGGGTGCTTGAAAGAAGAGGATTTACCAGGCTGAAATAAAGCAGACACAGCTGCCAAATGCACTTTCAGGGTAGCTGGTCTCAGCCCCAAAGTGTTCAGATGGACTAAATCCAGGACTGTGGGTAACCAGCAGTCTGGTGAAGATATGCTTGAGCACCATATGGAAAACCTTCATTTGAGTCAAGAAGTTCTGGTGGAAGGCTTCCAGTTTCCAATATATCCATTATGCCTTGTGAGAGGTGTCAGCAAAACTCTAACTCTTCAAGAACCAGGCCTTGAGATTGAGAGATTTGAGATTCGGTACCAAACCCTTCCCTTGGGCACAGGTTAACAGGATTGTGATTCCTGGAAGGCACAGGGAGGATGGACTGCTAAGTGACAGTAGGGAGGATACTAGGGGTTGTCTGGCCCAATCCGGGAATCAGAATGACCGTGCAGGATTGGGATCTGATTTTGACTAGCACTTTGAATCAGAGAGGAAAGGATGGAAGGCATAGAGAAACTTCCTTCCCAACTGAGGACTAAGGTATCCGGAGAGGACTGAGCCCAAGATCATGGGCCTGCAGCAAAAAGAGGGGAAGCAGATTGGTGCTGCAAAAAGATTCATTCATGGGTGCCCCATCTGGCAAATACCACTCCCAGAACTAGGGGATCCAGGGACCACTCGTGATGGCCCTGAGAATTTGGCTGAGAGCATCTGCCAGGACATTGTCCTGCCTGGGAGGTGAACTGTCAGTAGGGGAGATGTTCAGGAGTAGGCCAGAGACCACAACTTCATGGCTTCGTGCACAAGGCCGTAGGACCAAGTGCCCCTTGCTTGTTGATGTACCATTGTAGTGGTGTTGTCTGTCTGACCTGTATAATTTTGTTCTAAACAGATTTGGAGAAAGCTGAAGTGCTAGGAAAAACTGCTCTGAGTTCCAACAGTTGACGTGGAGCAGAGGTTCTCGTGGGGGGACTACAGTCCTGGGCAGTGAGGCCCATGAGTCCCCCACCCCAAGAGGGATGCATCCGTAGTAAGGATTAAGGAGGAGACTGAGTGACAAAAGGAACCCTTGTCTCGTTGCTCTGATCCTGCCACCACTGTAGGGCTTGGATCAGGGTTCGAGTTACTGGGATCAACTTGAAAGAGGATCCTTTCTTGAGACCAAAAGCTCTCAAATGGAACTGAATGTCCTCATCTTGAAATCTTGCCCTTGCACTACTGCTGTGGAAGCAGCCATTGTCCCAGGAGCTGCATAAAGTGCCTTGCTGGTCGAGAGACCTGCAGGGTGAATGAGGAGGCCAGGAGACTAGGGTTTTGCTCTGTCCGAGGGGAGGAAGGACCTGGCTTCCTGTGTGTTCAGTTCCTGCGCCTATGAAGGTTAGAGCTGACAGGCTCTAGAACCGACTTTGAGAGATTCAGAAGGAAACCCTAGGAGGTAAGTAGTTGCTGGGTTACCTGAGGGTGTAAGGTGCTGACTGTCTTGGGACTGGCCTATTATGAGCCAATCGTCCAGGTAAGGAAAGATGGCAATTTTTGCCTTCAGGCATGCAACTGCTACTGCCAGGCATTTGGTGAATTCCTTGGAGCAGAGGTGAGGCCAAAGGGCATTCCTCTGAACTGGTAATGGCCTGAGGGCAGCTCAACCTGAGGTACTCCGGCGGGAGCTTCTTGATGAATATGGAAGTAGGCATCCTTGAGGTTCAGGGACGCCAGCCAGTCCCCTGGCTTTAGAGAGGGTAAAATAATCTAGGGTCACCATTTTGAACTTTGGTTTTAGAAGGTGCTTGTTTAGGTATCTGAGATCCAGCATGGGCCATTCTCCTGTCTTTTGGGGTAAGGACGTACCTGGAGTACAAACCTTGCCCTGGTGTAGGGGTGGAACCTCTTCTCGTGGCTCTGAGAGCGAGGAGGGTAGAGACCTCTCACTCTAGGGCAAGTGCTCTGATGAGATGCAGGTGGAAAAGATCTGGTTCTCATCTTTGAAAATTTTTTGGTTGAGAACCAGTCCCGGCTTATTACTCAGGACCCACTTGTCTGACGTTAGAGACTTCCAGTCCTGGACAAAGTAAGCCAGCCTGCCCCTACTGGTAGAGAAGAATAGTCCTGGCTACCCCATCAGGGTGCCTGCTTACAGGGGCTTTAGGTTGAGGGGTGAAGCAGGTCTGCTTGAACCCCATCTGCTCTCCTCTAAAGAACCCCTCTGCATAAGCAGAAGAGGAGGCTTGGGATTGGTAAAAGGCCTCATGAAAAGGCCTGCCCCTGCCCTTGGAAGCTGTTTGGAGGAGTGACCTGCCTTTCCTTGGCCTGTGCACTCCTATAGGTGGTCCTGCATTCATCCATTTTCTTCATGTAATTTCTCTGTTTGCTCCCAGAGAGTTGCCCACAACAGGAAAAAATCCATGGCCTTAGATTGGTATCCTGTGACAGGGTAGTACATCTGAGCATGCCATTCTGCGGCGTGCACAGATGTAGCCATGACTCTTATTTATGCCATCATTAGAGTCTCACTGCAGCATGAAATTGCACCTTAGATGCCTCATACCATCTCTAGCCACCTGTTCCAGCTCTCTGGCCAGCTGGTCAGGGACTTGTTTTGCTACAGAGCCAGCACAGTATCCCATCTGGATTTCTGGTATCTAGCAGCATAAGCTATATAATTTTGCCTGTCTGAGTCCCAAGTGATGCTGCCATGTACTGTTTCTTTGCCATAGCATCAATCTTCCTGGGAGTCCTTCTCAGGAGGGTGTGCTAGATGGAGGTTGGTTTTGTCAGGCTGCAGCCTGCACTACTCCCACATGGCTGCATTGCTGTGTGAGGAACTCCATATCAGAGCCTGATAAAGTATACCTCTTGTCCATCCTTTATCTCAGGAGGTATAGGGAGGAGTTTTTAAAACTTTTACTGTCTGCTTCCTAAAAGATTTATGCAGAGAAATAGACAGTCTCTTAGATTCTGAATATCCATCATTTCACATAATCAGGCTCCTCTTGGTCATCACCAGCTTCCTCAACAGGGAGCTGAGAGTTTCAGCAACCTTCTTATAAAACATAAATGAGAAGGGGATCGAGAGAGACTTGAGGAGAAACATCTAAGGGCCTGTCTGGAGAGGTGTCCGGTTCAATGGGCACATAGAGGTCTTCAAAACCATATGCACTCTCCTCATATTCCTCTTCCCCCTCCCACGGTTCATAAAATTCCTCAAAATCATAATCTTCAACCGGTGGAACCGGCCGAACCGAGCGCCCTCGATGGTGCCGGGTTCAGTCGGAACCGGGAGAGACTGACAATTTGGATTGCTTTACCTATTTCTTCAGCGGTTGGAGAGAGAACTTTTGGTCTCCATCAGCTGACTTTTCTAGTCCTTTTGCAGGAACTGGCTCCTCAGAGCTAGCTTTTCGCTTGCTCCGAGGAAGTATCGCCTGGTCAGAGTGGCACTCCTCTGGTTCGTTGAATCGTAACCTGCCGGCCATCCCGAGTCAGTGGACTTTGCCTCCTTTCCTAAGCCTAACAACTCTCTTTTCTATGGTGGCAGGGAAATTTACAAATCTGGCAGTCTGCATTGAGGTGGTCAAACCCCAGACACAGACAAGCAGTAGGTGAGGGTCAGCTCTTAGAAAGGCTTCCCCACAAACACTACAGTGTTGAAACCAAGTGGGCCCGTTTTTCTTTGGGTTTCAGACATAATGCCAGCCTAACTAAACTTCCTGCTGGCGTTAATCCGCCAAGCAAGACTCTCTTATCGTTCCCAACCGCTTTCACGGGTCATGGAAACCTGATCGAAATCTGTATTTTTAGAACCTGATAAGAACCGAACCGTGACTCTAAAAAGGACTAGTAATTTTAAAACACAATCTGTTCGGTTCAACCGAACCGATAAATGTTTACAAGTTCCACACAGAGAAAACAAATGTAAAACCTATCTATTATTTACATTACTACAGACAGAGCTTGAACTGACTGGTTATGTATAATTTCGACTGAAAACCGATAAAATAATACTTTTAAACCGACAAAATGAACCGAGCAGCAGGAGAAATTCCGGAGCGACTCTTCAGGTGAGTGCGGAGAAGACCTGACAGTTTATGTTTGAAGATCAGCAGACAGAGCTTCTAATCATTTTCGTTTCAGAATTCCATGTTGTATGGAAAGTTAACTATTTAACCTCCGGGGCAGTTCGAAGATGGGGACTCACTGCAATTGTCATAATATAGCAAGACTTCATGTTGTTTGAATTTATTGAATGGGCTAAATTACAAACTCAGTTATTCCTGCAAGAAAACCCTGTGTCGGAGACTTCAGCCTCCAACACATGGGAAGCATACAAAGCTACTATGCAAGGCAAAATCATTGGATATGCCTCCCATAGAAGGAGGTGCAAATAAAAGGAACTTACCCGCCTTGAAAGTGAGCTTGCCAATGCTGAACGTGAGCACAAAGCTTTATTCCACCCATCGCTCCACTCAGAATCTGGAAGGAAAGTTTTACAATTGCATATTAAACTTAACGAATTGTTATCCAGGAAAGTGGATCTAGCCCTTCTCAGGATTTGCCATATAAATTGGAAAGGGAGGGACAAAAAGAAAAAATTACTCACCTTAGTAATGTTGTTTCTTCTAATGGAGTCTTGCTGTATTATGACAATTGCAGTATGACCCAATCTTGGAACTGCCCCGGAGATGAAATAGTTAACTTTTCCATGAAGCATGGAACTTGAGTATGAGCTCGGTTAGAAGCTCTGTCTGTTGTGCTCAAACATAAACTGTCAGATCTTTACGAGCTAAAACTCACCAAGGTTCTGTGGAAGCTGTAAACCCACACTCAGCCAACTGGCTACTAACTCAAACACACCTTTCTGGTCTCAAGAAAGACTCAAGTCAGGAGAACCAGAAAGAAAAACACAACACCAATACACCCTAAAAGAGGGTGTGTAAAACAACAAGGTGGCATAAATGAGTGCTAATCCTTAAGGCCCAGCCACACCCCAAAACGGAGGTTCTGAGAGGGGCAGGCAGGAGGGAGGTTATAATATAGCTAGACTCCATTAGAAGAAACAACATTACTAAGGTGAGTAATTTTTCTTCAAACAACAGGAAAGTCTTGCTATATATGACAACTGCAGACTACACAGCAGTACCCCATGGAGAAGTGGGACAGAACCTACTTAGGGAATAGGCTCTGAAGAACAGTTGTGTTAAACCAAGCATCACCCCAGCCTGGATGTCCAGGAGTAATGCTTAGTAAAAGTGTGAACTGTTTTCTCCAGGCAGCTGCTTGACTCATTTCAGAATAGGAATGTTCTGGCAGCAGCCAGCTAAGCAGCTGTACCTCTGTAGAGTGAGCCCTCAGGCCTGAGGGGGAACTTTACCCAACTTTTCATAGCAGAATTGGATACAAGAGACAATCCACCTGGCAATGGATCTTTAGTGGCTGGTTTCCTTTACCAACCTTTGCCGTAAGGGAGAAACAGTTGGAGGATTCAAACCTGTGACCTTGCACGCCTATGTAATAACTAAGGGCTCTTCACATCTATAGTGCAGCCTCCTCTCCACCAGAGAGGAGTGATCAGTGAAGTACACTGGAAGAGAAATAGACTGATTAAGGTGGAAATCTGAAACCACCTTTAGGAAGGAACTTCCTGTTAGTCCGGAGGACCACCTTATCTCTGTGAAAGGAGATAAAATCCGACTCCACTGACAACGCTTGTAATTCACTCTATGCATCTGGCAGGAGGTGATGGCTTCCAGAAACACAGTCTTCCAAGTCAAGCTCAGCTGAAGACAAGGGCTCATGGGGCTATAAGCTGAGCAATGCAAACATTAAGATCCCAGGCAGGGGCAGCATCCTGAATGGAGGGTTGGTGAAGCACCCTTAAAAACTTGGAAAAATACAGGATGAGCTGAAAGAGAAGAGGATTTACCTGGATGAAATAAAGGGAGCACAGCTGCCAAATGCACCTTCAGGGTAGCTGGTCCAGCCCCAGAGAATTCAGATGGACCATATAATCCAGGACTGTGGGTAGATCAGCAGAGTTTGGGGAAATATGCTTTTCCGAGCACCATATGAAAACCTTTTCCATTTGAATTGTGAGTAGCCCTGGTGGAAGGCTTCCTTGAGGCCTTCTTGAATATATCCATTACACCTTGAGAAAGGTGTAAATCAGCAAATCTAACTCTTCAAGAACCAAGCCTTGAGATTGAGAGATTTGAGATTCGGATACCAAACCCGTCCCCTGGGCACAGGTTAACAGAATGTGATTCCTGGGAAGGCACAGGGGAGGATGACTGCTAAGGACAGAAGAGGACATTAGGTTGTCTTGCCCAACTGAGCTATCAGAATGACTTTGCAGGATTGGGATCTGATTTTGACTAGCACTTTGAACAGAGAGAGGAAGGAAGGGAAGGCATAGAGGAACTCTTCCCAACTGAGGGCTAAGGCATCCAGGGAGTGAGCCCAACACTGGGGGCCCTGCAGCAAAAAGGGAAGTTGGTGATTGTCTGGGCTGCAAAAGATCTATTTGTAGGGTGCCCCATCTGGCAAATACTACTCCCAAGACCAGGGATCCAGTGACCATTCGTGATGGCTCCTGAGAAATCCTGCTGAGAGCATCTGCCAGACATTGTCCTGCTCTGGAAGGTGGACTGCTGTAAGGGAGGTGTTCTAGGAGTAAACCAGAGACCATAACTCATCGCTCGGTGCACAAGGCTGTAGACCCAGTGCCCCCTTGTTTGTTGATGTACCACATTGTAGTGATGTTGTCTGTTCTGACCTGTACAATCTTGTTCTGAACAGATTTGGAAAAACTTAAAGTGTTAGAAAATCTGCTCTGAGCTCCAAACAGGTTGATGGAGCAGAGATTCTTGGGAGACCATAGACCCTGGGTGGTGAGGTCGCCCATGTGAGCTCCCCAACCCAAGAGGGATGCATCTGTAGTAAGGATTAGGGAGTGAGACTGAGTGACAAAAGGAACTCCTTGTCTCAGGTTGCTCTGATCCTGCCACCACTGTAGGGCTTGGATCAGGTCTCGGTTACTGGATCAACTTGGTAAGAGGATCCTTCTTTGAGACCAAAAGCTCTCAAATGGAACTGGATGTCTCTATCTGAAATCTTGCTCCCTGCACAACTGCTGTGGAAGCAGCCATGTGCCTAGAGCTGCAGAAATGCCTTGCTGGTCGAGAGACCTGCAGGGTGAATGAGGAGGTCAGGGAGGCTAGGGTCTTTGCCCTGTCCAGAGGAAGGTAGGCCCTTGCCTTCTGTGTTCAGTTCTGCGCCTATGAAGGTAAGAAGCTGGACAGGCTCTAGAACTGACTTCGAGAGATTCAGAAGGAAACCCAGAGAGGAAAGCAGTTGCTGCGTTATCTGAAGATGTAAATTGACCTGTTCTGGGGACTGGCCTACTATGAGCCAATCGCCCAGGTAAGGAAAGATGGCAATCGTTTGCCTCTTTAGGTAGGCAACTGCTACTGCCAGGCATTTGGTGGATACCCTTGGAGCAGAAGTGAGGCCGAAGGGCATTGCTCTGAACTGGTAGTGGCCTGAGGGCAGCTCGAACCTGAGGTACTTTCGATGGGCGCTTCTGATGGGAATATGGAAATAGGCATCCTTGAGGTCCAGGGAAGCTAGTCAGTCCCCTGGCCTTAGAGAGGGTAAAATAATTCCCAGAGTCACCATTTTGAAATCTGGTTTTAAAAGGTGCTTATTTAAGTATCTGAGATCCAGGATGGGCCGCCATTCTTCTGTCTTTTTTAGGGTAAGGAAGTACCTGGAGTACAAACCTTTGCCCTGATGTAGGGGAGGAACCCTTTCCACGGCCTCTGAGAGCCAGGAAGGTAGAGACTCTGCCTCTAGGGCGAGTGCCTGATGGAGCTGCAGGTAGTGATCTGGTTTCATCTTCAGAAATTTTTGTAGTTGAGAATCAGTCCTCGGCTTACTACTTCCAGGACCCACTCTTCACTCTGATGCTGCTACAGACTTCCAGTCCTGGACAAAGTAAGCCAGCCTGCCCCCCTACAGGTAGAGAAGAATCGGCCCTGGCAACCCCATCAGGGTGCCTGCTTGGCAGGGCTTCTGGTGAGGGGTGAGAAATAGGTTTAGACTTGCCTGCCTGCCTCCCTCTAAAGAACCCCCTGGGCATAGGCGGAAGAGGAAGCTTGCCTGGGTAAAAGGCCCATGAAAAGGCCTGCCCCTGCCTTTAGGAGTTGCTTTGAGGAGTGGCCTGCCTTTTGGCCTGTAGCACCCCATAGGTGGCCCCATTCAACCATTTTCATGTAATTCCTCTGTTTGCCTCAAACAGAGAATTTGCCCACAACAGGAAAAATCCATGGCCTTAGAATGGGTATCCTGAGACAAGGTAGTACATCTGAGCCAGGCCATCCATGCGAAGAGCCACAGATGTAGCCATGACTTTGATGAAACATCATTAGAGTCCACTGCAGCATGAAATTGCACCTTGATGCCTCATACTACCATCCATAGCCACCTGTTCCAGTTCCCTGGCAAGCTGGTCAGATTCTGTTTTGCTACAGCCAGCATATAGTATCCTATCTGGATTTCTGGCACCAGCAGCAAGCCATATAATTTTTCCTGTCTGAGTCCCAAAGATGCTACCACATACTGTTTCTTTGCCATAGCATCAATCTTCCTGGAGTCCTTCTCAGGGAGGTGTAGTTAGGGGAATATTAGCCTTATCACAGGCTGCAGCCTGCACTACCCTCAACATGGCTGCATTGTTGAGTGAGGAACTCAGTGTCGGAACCTGATAAGGTATACCTTTTGTCCATCCTTTTATCCACAGGAGGTATAGAGTGAGGAGTTTTAAAACTTTTACTGTCTGTTTCCTCAAAGGATTTGTGTAAAGGAACGACAGTCTCCTACACTCTGGAATATCCATCATCATTTCTACATAGTCAGGCTCTGGTCATCAACAGCTTCCTCAACAGGGATGCAAAAAGTTTCAGCAACTTTCTTATAAAAATGAAATGAGAAGGGGACTCAGAAAGCCTGGGAGGAGAAACCCCTAAGGGTCTATCTAGAGAGATGTCTGGTTCAATGGGCACATCCAGATCTTCAAAATCATATTCACTCTCCTCATATTCCCCTTCCCCTTCCTCCAGTTCATAAAAATCCTCACAATCATAAACTTGAACCGGTGGAACCGGCCGAACCGAACACCTACCTGATGGTGTCGGCTCGGTCGGATGGGAAAGAGACTGGACAATTTGAATTGCTTTAGCTATTTCTTCAGCAGTTGGGGAGAGAACTTTTGGCTCTACGCTAGCTGACTTTCTAGTCCTTTTGCTGGAACCGCCTCAGAACCGGCTCTTCGCTGTCCGGTGGAAGTATCGTCCCGGTCAGAGGGCACCCCTCCGGTTCGGTTGGTCCTGGAACCGGCTGGCCATCCGGTCAGCGGACTTTCTGTTTCCCTGAGCCTACCAACTCTTTTCTATGGTGGCAGCAGGGAAATTCTTGCAAATCTGGCAATCTGAATTGAGGTGGTACAAACCCAGACAATAGACAGATGTGGTGTGGGTCATTTTAGCAAAAGCTTCCCCACAAACACTAAAGGAAACCCAGTGGGTCCGGGTTTTTTCTTTGGGTTTCTGTGACATAATGCCAGCCTAACCAAATTGGTTCTGCTTATGGTAATCCGCCAAGTTGAAGACACCCTTATCAGTTCTTCAACCGTGTCACGGTCGGAAAACATACGAAATCTGGTTAGAACTCGAGTAAGAACCGGGAACCGTGACTCTAAAAAGGACTACAATTTTATTAACAACCTGATCAGTTCAAACCGAACCGATAAATGTATACAAGTTCCACAAAGAGATTTCAATGTAAACCTATCTATTACTTATGTTACCACAGACAGAGCTTGAACCAACCAGCTGCAGTTTAATTTCGGGTTCATTTTACTGAAAACCGATAAAATAACACTTTTAAACCGACAAATGAACTGCTAGCAGAAGGAGAAATCTCCGGAGCTACTGTTCAGTGAGGCGGAGTAAAGAATCTGACAGTTTATGTTTGAAGCACAACAGACAGAGCTTTCCTAATCCAGCTCGCGCCAGAGTTCCATGCTCATGGAAAAGTTAACTATTTCATCTCCGGGGCAGTTCCAAGATTGGTTCATACTGCAATTGTCATAATATAGCAAGACTTCATGTTGTTTGAACGGGAAGGTCTTAGCATACCAACTCCGCAAGCAACAATCTCAACGATACATAGCGGGTTTGAAAAACCCTAAGGTTCAAACTAGCCCCCAAAGTGTGAACGAAATGATGCCGTCTTTTCACTCGCAACTTTATACTTCCTCCAGACCTAAAACTAACTCTGCAACCCAAGCATTCCTTCAATCTATCAAGCTACTGAAGCTTTCCCCATCCCACATTGATGCCCTTGAAGCCCCCCTCACACCACAAGAAGTCAATTCTGCACTGATGGCTCTCAAATCAGGGAAGGCACCCGGAGGTGATGGGTACCCTGTAGAGTTCCTTCAGCTAATATCCCCCATGATTTCCCCTCTGTTATGTCAGGCTTTTACAGAGGCTGAAGATAAGGGCATCTTACCTCAAACCTTAAGAGAGGCCACTATAACTGTCCTTCCTAAAAAGGGGAAAGCCCCTGAAGACCCCGCTATCTACCGCCCTATATCCTTGATTAACGCCGACAGCAAGGTATATGCTAGGGTGCTGGCAAAAAGGCTTAACCCTATGCTCCCCTCTTTGATACACCCATCCCAAGCAGGATTTGTGAAAGGCAGGTATAGCTCAGACCACTTGCAGACTCTTCTCAACCTCATCTGCATAGTTAAATCCACTCTGACACCTGTGGCTGCACTGGCTATTGACTTTGAGAAGGCGCTCGACTCTGTGGAATGGGACTACCGTCACACTGTTCTTCAACACATCGATTCACTCACTCCCGAGCTGCTATGCCAGTTTCTATACATCCCCCTTGCCAGGGTACTCACCAACTCTGTATTATCTGACTCATTCCAGCTTTACAGAGGTACCAGACAGGGTTGCCCCTCATCTCCTTTGCTGTTTCTCCTAGCGGGAACCCATGGCCCGCAATCCATCAGCATCCCTTATAGCTGGTATTACATAAAGGTCATCCACAACCCATCACTCTTATGTATGTTGATGACCTGTTGGTTATTTTGGGAGATGCCCCTATGCCATCCCACCTCTCTTTACCCTATTAGAACATTTCTCTCATATCTCTGGACTCAAAATTAATCAGACAAAACAGAGATCCTTCCACTTAATTTAAATGTCTTCCCACACCATGTCCCACTTTAGCATTAAATGGTCGCACACACCATTACATATCTGGGAATCAAAGTGGAGCTGACACTGGGAAATGGTGGGACAACAACTTAGGCCCTACTATCTGAAGTTGCAGATCTGATCTGGATCGCTGTCTCCACTTTAACCTTACACTAGCTGGAAAATATCAGCTTATAAATGTCAATTGCACCTAGAATCTTCTATCTAATATCTCACATCCCCTTATCTCTTCCTATGGTATGGATTAAAAAATTTGAAAAAAACATTGGTTTTTTATGGTGTAAAGCTAAACCCCTGCTTGGCAAAATATACTTAGAGTAATACTTGAAACATGGAGGATGGGGTCTCCTATGGATAGAGGGCTACAAAATAGCATATCAATGTTCACAGACCTTGAAACGGTTCAACCCAGAGTCTGAAGAGTCGCCCCAATGGTTAACAGTAGAACAAGGCCTCTGTGGATCCCCTGTTACAGCTGCACTGTTGTGGCCTGGGGCCTCTAAGGAGCTTATGTGGCACCCCACTATAGGTCCCTCAGTTCAGTACTGGCGAATCCTCCACAACAAATTAAATATATCAGCCCTTCCTTTACTATACACTCCCTTGTGGAATAACCCCAATGTCACCATAGGTGGTCTGCCTGTGTCTTGGTCCACTTGGCAGGGAAAAGGAATCCTATTTGTAAAAGATCTACTGGTCAAGGGCTCTATAGTGGTAGATACATTTCAACAACTACAAAGTAAATGGAAACTACACAGCTCTGAATTCTGGAAGTATCTGCAGATCAGAGATGCCTTGAAACAAAGGTTGCAACATGCAAACACATCTAAGGACCTTTCACCCCCAGTACACTCGTGGCTTGCCCTACAGAAAGGGATGGCAGGTGTAATTTACATCCTAATTAGAGATACCGTGCCCACTCCTAAACAATCCTCAAGGTACAAGTGGGAAAAGGTCTTAAAAATGTCACTGACTGAAGCTCAGTGGAATCAGTGCTGGCAGGTAGGACATAAAGTGCTTATGGATGCTAGAAGCAGACTTATCCAAAATAAAATAATGCACTCATGGTATAGAACTCCTGTAATGCTAAAGAAAATGCAAGTGCTCTCTCATGATAAATGTTGGAGATGCCATGGACATGGAGGAGATCTCTATCATATTTTATGGCTCTGCCCTCTGATCGCAGATGTTTGGAAGTCTGTCCTCAGTGCAGTAAACCTAATCCTACAATGTAATATAACGCCTTAGTGCTCCTATGCTGCTAGGTCTAAGAAGTCCCAAATTCAGTCCTCACGCATTTAGGGTGGCATGATGTCTCAAGCATGCAGGTGAAACGTTTCTATCCTCAAAACTGGAGATCTTTAATATACCTAATATAACAGAGATCTCATCTGCTCTTACATACATATCCGAACTAGATAGACGTTCTCACCTGATGACAGGGCGAATGCCTCTTTACCATTGTTGCTGGGCTCCATACATGGCTTACCTGGCCTCCAGAGCAGGTGTCGGTTGACTTGGTTTATAGTAGCTTTGTTATTCTCTACTTCCTAATATGATGTACTGCGTAATCAGATCATTGAACTTAGGTTTTTTTTTGTTTCTCTTTTTATTAAGCATGTGCTGTCTACCTTTGATCCAGCTTAGGAGGACATTTTTTGTAAATAGTTATTATTGTTGTCATTTACTGTCATTGTTAGGCTATCGGTATGTTTTTTCTATATTCTGTGTTCTGTTTATAGAAGGTAAGGTTTGGAGATTTATATTAGTACCCCGCCTCTCCAGGAATTATTTTAATCACCCTTAGTTACTTTGTGGCACCATATTCACCTCTTTTTCAGATGTTCCCTCAGATTTGGCCATAGGAAGGTACGGCTACCGTAATGCATGAAGCCTTGACTGATTCAGCAGTAGTACCTCCTCATGGTTTTGGATTTTTGGCAAGATTCAACATAGGTGCCTCCTGTTTCAACAGTTACCCTGTAACTCTCCCTTTAGAACTGTGATGTAATGCAACTTTGGTAATACCTTCATACGTCAATTGTATGCTGCTGTACTGTACATAGCTGAAATGTAATGTTACTGCTGTTTTTGTGTTCTTTGCTCTTTTGTTATGTTTTAACAAAAAACAATAAAAAACTTTTAACTGAAAAAAAACCTCATAGCTATTTTGGAGAAATTGGAAGCCTTGTGTCCCAAATGCTCGTTGGTGTGATACAGGGCCGGAATATCATCCGGTCCTCTTTGTACTAAATGACCTCTGAACTGAAAAAATGCAGACCTGATAGAGATGCTCTGAGATTCCAGGGACTGATGAAAGAAGAACTCTATGAGAAACCAAGACCCAATGATGGAACCCCCCCCGAAGGGAAGCACCCACCCGAAGGAAGCCTCTGTACCGAAGATTTGAAGGGGAGAGGTGTGAAGTTCACTGTTTCCTTACACCAGTCCAGCACGTAACAGAGTTCAGGCTTCACAAAAAATTATCTTATTTAGAATCTGACCTAGAGGTCTAGCCCCCTGGGACTCTAGTGACAAAATTATGCACCATATACAGGAAACAAACTTCCCTTGACAAGAGATGAGCATTGCCCCCTAAGAGTTGCTGAGATTTAGATGGTAGGGAACTTTTTTCTAGTAGGTACAAAAAAAGCCAAGACTGTAGGAAATAACATGTCAGACTTAGGGCTTGAAAACCAAAGTCAAGGAGAATTGGCTAACGACGGCCAAGCCTCTGAGAAGAGAAACCAGAGATAACCTGTCTTCATGTGAGAACTGCCAACCTACCCAGATACATGGAGAACAGCCTGATTTTTACTCCGTATCTGAGAACACTCTGGAGGCAGTATAAACGGCATGGAAGAAAACTGGTAGCCACCTGAGAAAACCCCTGGACTAAGGAACTGAGAATATAGAATGTATCGAGGGAGACAAGGAAATCCCCTGCATTTGCAAAAGAAAGTATCCTGACCCCAGGTTGTGAAAGTTGATAATGATTTGCTGTCCCTATTTTCCTTTAAAATTCAGGTAATAGCCCCTCCAAAAATATCCAGCTCCCAAGAAGAAGGGAACCCTTTCACGACTTTGACCCTCACGAGATTCTAGTGCTCTAGTTCCCACTGCTGACATACTACAGGAGAAAACCAGAGAATGCAGCACTTGGAGGTAAACTTAATTTATTTATTTACTTATCATGTACGTGTATATATATATATATTTATATGTCTATATCTGCATACATCTATCTCCTTTTATTTATTTGTTTATTTATTTATTTTTTTTACACCAACCAAAGAAGGGTTAAAAACTTGAACCAAGAAGAAAAGTAACTGGAGAAAAAGGGATTACCAGGAATGAAAAGAGCATTCCTGTCTAAACCCTTGGAAGACTTCACACTTGGAAAAATCCGAATGTGTTGGCATAGGGAAAAAAGGTTAATGGGAGAATAATTCCTACCCGAAGCCCCCCATCTTGAGACTTCTGGGGAAGGAATGCTTATCTTTAACTGAGTACTGGAGAGTTAAACTCATCCATACGTGCCTGTCAGCTTTAATTTGCCATAAAAACAAACCAAAATTTGCACCAAAGCAAAACCAAAAGGCTGGAACTTTTTAGACAGGCAAGCCTGAGGGAAATGACCTACGCCAAGACTCTAAAAGCTGTAATGTTATGACTTAAGGCTATGACAGCATAGTGCTACCATATGCCACTTGGGTATTTCAGCAAACCTCCTTGTGAATAGTGCTCCAGAGCTGTTGCACTATGGCAAGGATAGGGTACATCAAAAAACTCTTAATATACAATAACGTATGTTACAATGGTAGAAGGCATTACGTAAAATTTCTTACACATGGTATATAATTATCTAGAGTCTATCTCTGGAGGGGAAGCAGGCAGTGGCACAAGGCTGAGAAGCAGGCCGCTGTTTGCACTAACTCTCTTTAATCTGAACACTAACCGAGCTGGTATTTCCTCTGAATGCTTCTGTCTACCTTGAAAGAGAAGGACGGGTTTCTAGAACCTACCTGTAGGTGTCTTCAGAGAGTTGTCAACTTCTTTGGAGGACAGCAACCACCAGATCAACTAAGTCGTCATCGTCCACCTCTTTATCGGTGTCGTCCTGGAGGGGAAAGTCCAGGGAGTCCACCGGCTGAATATAAATGCCTCATTATACCATAACCTGAATCAACCCCAGGGTGACCGACTGGAATTAGTGGGTACCGAGAGGACTTCATGAAGGAAAACCCTCTCCTAAATTACTACTAACAATAATAATAATAACAACAATAATATCCTTTAGCGTAAGGATTAACATGGAGAGGAATACTCGGACCCAAAGGAGCCGAGAATATGCCCAGAAATATAAAATCTGGAATAATTGCCAAGCCATCAGAAATTCAGTTGCAGAGGGCATAATTTTATCAACCCCCTGATGACTCCCTAAGTCCTACAGGAGGGAGGGAGGGTCAGAGGAGATTAATCTCTGTCTTTGTGCAGGGAAGAAGACACCCTGTCTATTTTTAAATTAAAGGCTTGGACAGAGAAACTACTACTACAGAACCAGACTTGTAATAATAGAAGTCCCAAGGGGACTTGTCATTTCTTTTGTGCTAACTTGAGGTACCCTCCTCAGCGCCTTTAGAGGAGGGGGAGGAAGACTGAAAGCCCCAATAATAATAGTTAGGCCAAAGCTTAAACAAATTAAAGTAAACTTTAAGGGATTTATTTTTTTTTTCACAAAGAGGAAAAAAACAGAACCACCTCCACACCTCTTGTCAACAAAGCCCACTGCACAGCAAACAAAAAGAGTCTCACCCCAAAAGAAAGGGGATTAACCTTCAAATATCAATCATTTTGAATTTAAATAGAGAAAAAATGTTAGTGCATAGCAGGGGAAGGGTGTTAATGGTCTGGCCAGGTCTCACTCGGCTAATTGACTGGAAGCAGAGCTGAATCAGGTTTGTGGTGTTAGTTGCTTTGGCTTCTCAGAAGGAACTAGAAGGGGACAGGATCAGTTGTGTTCCAGTACAGTAGCTGCTTCATGTTGTTTTTACAGGGTTTCTTGTGGATTTTACTTGGTAGAAGGTTATTTCTTTTCTTTCTTTCTTCTAAGGGGCTAGCAGGGTATTGTTTTGGGGGCTGTTGGAAGTTTTAAAACTGGTTTGGTGGCTGTAAGTGGGCTCATTTGTTGGATGTTTCACTGTGTAATAGGCTGCACTGGTAGAGGCCTATTTCTTCTGATTTAAAACCTATTTGGTGGGATTTGCTTGGGGCTGGTTCTTTGGCTGCAGGGCTTGGAGGGGCAGACACAGGACTGATACACTCTCTCGAGAGTCGGGTGTAGGCCCTAATACCACCCTCCCCCCCAGAGTTCTGCTTATTTATAGGGGAACACCTGCCCTGCAATTGGAGGAAAAGGTTGCAGGTGCAGCTCATGTAGTTCTAGCCACTGGGGGCTGGATTTAAAGGCTGGGAGAGAGGAGCTTAGAGAGTTGTTCACTTCCCTTGTAAGTTTACTGTGTTGTACTGCACCTAGTAACAGGGTTACTGGTTTACTGTGGGACTGTATCTAGGATTAGTGGGTGACCTGATTAGGCAGTAGGGGTGTATCTTGGACTAGTGGGGAACCTGGTGACTCACCTAAAGGAAACCTACTTGGAGGGGGATGGGACCACACGTCATTAGGGCTGGCATCTTTGGAAGGGTGGTGGGGTGCACAGGGTGTGGGGCAACCATGATACTGGACTGGGCTTGGAAGTTCAAGGGTTGCCCAGTGTGCTACCAGCTGGCACAGCTTAGGGAGGAGGTTGCGGGGATTAGGAGACAGCTGGGGGAAGAGGGGAGGTATGGTTGGGGAAGAGGGCAGGGGATCTCCCAAAGGGTTGCACCAAGCACTAGGGGCGTAAGCATAGGGAAAGGAGTGCAGGAAAATACTCTGGGGTCACATAGGGACCCTGGCAGAGGGGGCCCAAAAGGAGGACACTAACAAGGAAGCAGGCAGGTAACTGGGGACCCTCACAAAAGGGGGCCAGAGGGACAATATTCTCAGGGAAGTAGGCAGATGGCCGGGGCTGGACAGAAGGAAGCAAGGCAGGGAGGTGGATCGGACCATATGCTCAGTAACCGCTTCAATTCTCTTCTTCTGCTTGAGGATGAGGGGGGTGATGTAGCCATGATAGGGGAGGTTAGAGATGGAAAGGGAGTGGGGGGCAGGAGGTGGGGGCTGGATAGCAGGAGGAAAAGGGGGAACCTGGAATGCAGGAAAATGGGGGGAGCAGTGAATCAGAGCAGGAGGGACAGGAGGGAAGAGAGAGAAAAGCACAAGGAGAAGGACCAGTTGGGAGGAAAGGGCAAGGAGAAGGACCAGAAGTACAAGGAGGATACAGTAAAGGGAGCTGAGGGTTTAGGCCAGGGGGAGCACAACAAGCAAGGAGAGACTAATCAGAGACAGGAAGGAAGGGAGGACGAGCCAGGCTAGTTTAGTGGATGGGGGAGAAGGACCAGTCGCGAGCAGTGAGGGGGGAGTTAGCGAGGTACAGAAGGATACTCAGGAGGAGGACAGGCATAGGATTGGAGGGGGGGGTGTAGGCAATAAGGAAGGGGGCGATGTGGCACCCAGATAGGGGAGGAACAAGGAGCCAGCTGGGTGGAGGGGCTGGTAGAAAGGATGAGGGACGTGAAGGGGGAATGGAGGAAAGGAGCAGTCAGAGTGCTCTGTTGGGAGATTCTATGATCAGGGGTATCAAATGGGATAGGGAGGAGAAGCCTGGCCAGTTAGAACAAAATGCTTCCTGGAGTAGCAGTGCAACAGGGCCAAGCACAAGTATATCAGCTGGCAAAGGATTGTGGGATCCCTCAGACATACTGGTCCACCTGGGTACAAATGACATTGAGGAAATAGCGAGCTAGAGATACAGGCAAGATTCAGGGAGCTTGCCAGGTCTGTCATGACATAGGATGCACAGTTTCCTTCTCAGAAATCCTGCCAGTGCCAAGGGCTAGTGGGAACACAAAAGGAAGATTGGGGAGATAAACCAGTGGCTCAGGGAGTGGGGAGGCCAGAGGTATGGGTTGATGGGGATTGGGGAGACCTGGGAGGATAAGAGCTGTATGCTACAGATGGGCTCCATCTCAATTTGGAGGGAGGGAATCCTTAAGTTGAAAATGAGGGTTCATTGGTGAAAAGTGGGGTTTAAACTTGTGAAGGGGAGGATGGGGAAAAGGCTGTCGAGGGGGTCCAATAAAGGAGGACTCTGTCTCCACCCCTGGGGAGCTGGAGGAATGCAGGAAAAGGCCGACTGGTAAAAGTGCAGACCAGGGAAAACGAATTCCATGGGAACACGCGTGAGGGAAATGGAAGTATAGGGAAAGGGTGGAAGGCAGTCCTGCTAAATGCCAGGAGCTTGGAAAATAAAATGCCTGAGCTCCAGACGATGCTAACTGAGGGAGCAGTGGATGTGGCAGCGGCCACTGAGACCTGGGCCACCACAGGACACGACTGGTACCTGAACCTGGAGGGTTACACTATGTTCAGGAAGGACAGGGGAGGGAGGAGGGGTAACAATGATAGTCAAAAACTGTATTGGCATAGGGGGAGTACAGGAAGCGGAGGGAACCGTGGAGGCGATTTAGGTCACCTTGATAACAAGGGGGGGGGCAAGAGAGTAAAAATAGGAGTGGTGTATAGACCCCCTGCACTGGCAGAGGAGCTGGAGGAGAGTCTGGTGGCAGATGTTGGGAGACACTGCAGGTTGGGCAGGGGAAGGGTGGTGGTGTTGGGGGACTTAAACATGCCAGGAACAGACTGGGAGACTATGACATCCTTGGTGGCCAGGGAACAGAGGTTGTTGGATGTCTTTCAAGATGCGTTCCTAACTCAGCAGGTGGGGGAACTGACCAGGGAGGCACAGGTACTGGATGTGGTCCTGGCAGACAGTGACCAGACTAGGGGCCTGGAGGTAAGGGACCCATTGGTGGGGAGTGACCACGCCACAGTCTGGTTCTGCCTGGATCTAGGAGGGGTAGAAGGCTGCACAAAGACGGAGGTAACTGACTTCAGGGGGGCAGATTTTAAGGAAATGGGAAGGATCCTTAGGAGCATTTGGATGGGATTGGGTCAGACATGGACGCTAATAGTAGTGGGAAATCATCAGGAGAGGGGCAGGATGCTACCAGCATCTGTGCAAGAGTAAGACAAAAATGCGGTAGGCCTGAAACCTGCTGGTGGACCAGGGAGGTCCAGAAGGGTGGTGCAGGGAAAGAAGGCAGCCTCATAGGCAATCCAAGTGCTCAAGGAATGAAAGGGATAGGGGAGAGTACGAGCTGATGACTAGAAGGGCCACTAGGGTGGTGAGGGCGGCTAAGGCAAGGAAGGAGCAGAACCTGGCCAGGGAAATTAGGAGAGGGAACAAGGGGTTCTTTAGATACATTGGGGAAAATCGAAGGGTGAAGAGGCAGATTAGCAGGATTAAAACAGGGGAGAGATGGGCACAAGACCCGAGGGAGCAGGCTGAGGTACTAAATGAGTACTTCACCTCAGTTTTCACCAAGGAAAATGGGGGTGCTGCATCATACATGGGAGGAGACAGTAATACTGAGGAGGGGGGGACCCTTACCGATCGGCAGATCTGGGGAGAGGGAGAGGCATCACTGGCAGAAGGGGGGAAGGCTAAGCAGGGAGAAGAGGTAGCGGAAGTAGAAATCAAAGCAGAGAGAGTGAGGGAAGCCCTCAGGTCCCTTAAGACGGAGGAAGCACCGGGGCTGGATAAATTACATCCCAGAGTGCTGAAGGAACTTGCGGACATCCTGGCGAAACCCCTGGCGGAGCTTTTCACCATCTCTCTGAGGACAGGGTGGGTGCCCCAGGACTGGAAGGTGGCGCATATAGTGCCTATCCACAAGGGAGGGATCAAGGGAGGTGGCAGGGAACTACAGGCCTGTCAGCCTGACATCAGTGGTGGGCAAGGTGATGGAGGGCATTGTCAAGGAGAGACTGGGGGGCACCTGGAAAAGTCAGGGTGCCTGGATGATAGACAGCATGGATTCGTCCTGGGGAAATCGTGTCAGACAAACCTTGTGGAGTTCTATGACTGGGTGACAAGTGCCTTGGACCTGGATAGACCAGCGGATGTCCTCTTTCTAGACTTCAGCAAGGCTCTGTTCCTCACGAGGGCCTGTTGGATAAGCTGGGAGAAATGGGGGTGGGGAACCAGATGATCAGATGGATAGGCAATTGGCTCCAGGACTGGACCCAGAGGGTCATAGTTGGTGGGATAGTCTCATCCCCAAGGAGGGTCATTAGTGGGGTTCCACAGGGATCAGTCCTTGGGCCCCTCCTGTTCAACGCCTACGTCTCTGACATAAGGACAGGTATCAAGAGTGAGATGAGTCTCTTTGTGGATGACTCAAAACTGGGGGCAGTGGTGGATGGGGAGGGTGGCCCTATAGGGGGACCTGGAGGCTCTGGAAAGATGGTCTAGAAAGTGGAAGCTGAGGTTCAATGCAGGGAAATGCAACGTACTGTACCTGGGGCTCAGAAACCTGAGCCAAGTGTACACCCTGGGGGGGGGGTGAATGCTACAAGCTTCGATGGCTGAGAGGGACCTGGGGGTGGTGGTGGATGTCAAGATGAACAACTCAGAGACTTGTAGGAGGGCAGCAGCCAAGGCCAACAGGATGCTGGGATGCATCACTAGGGGGATCACCTTCAGAAGGAGGGAAGTGATATTCCCTCTGTATAACTGCTTGGTGAGGCCGCACATCGAGTACTGCGTGCAGTTTTGGAGGCCACACTTAGAGGGACATTAAACTCCTGGAGAGGGTCCAGAGGAGGGCAGCCAAAATGATTTGGGGCTTGGGGGGCAGGACCTATGAGGAGAGGCTCGAAGAGCTAAATATGTACACATTTGAAGAGAGAAGGGACCGGGGACATGATAGAGGTCTTCAGGTACATGAAGGGGGTAAATAGGGGAGTAGCAGTCAGGGTTCTTCGAAGGAAGGAGGAGGGGGCCACTAGAGGACATGGGTGGAAGCTGGAGGGGGGAAGATTCAGGGGAGAAAGGAGGAGGTGCTACTTCACTGAGAGGTTGGTGGAGCCATGGAAAGCGCTGCCTAGGGGGCTGGTGGAGGCAGAGATGGTGGAAGGGTTCAAGAGGGAGAGGGACAGGTACAGGGGAAGGGTTCTGGAAGCAAAATCCAATGCAGCGAGAATATCCGGAACTGGGAAAGGAGAAGCCAGAGAAGGCGAGGGGGGCAGCAAGGTCAGCTCCCAGGGTGGGGGCTGACCAAACGAGCAAACGCGAAAGACCATTAGGCCGATTCTGCTGGCATTTTAGTATGTTAGTATATAAAAGGGTTCCACAATTCGCACTGGTGCAAAATCGGAAAAATTGTGCATGCGCACGAAAAACAAATCAATGATTTTACGCAAAAGTGTGAAAACCACCAATAAATACTAAAACTAACAAATAAATAAATGACGCAATTTATCATGCATGTGGGCTAATTTTATTTGAAAACTTCAGCGGGAAAAGCATGAAAACACAATCACAAGTGGAACCCAGCGCAGATGCAGTAAAATAGATAAATGAAGAAAACATACAAAATACCTTAAAAGCAGCACTCAAAAAGAAAGAAAATGGCACAGGAAGATCTCTGAAGAGGAGAGCTCTGGGGCAGTGTTGCTAGTTCAGTGGAGAAAAAGTTCTGAGGTCCCTCAGGCTGACTGCAGGCAGCACTCTACTCTAACTGTATCCTGATTGGCCAATACCTTCCTCATTTGCATTGACTCCTCTTCTCCGGAGCAGCAGAACCCAGCTGGCATACTACATCTGTCAATAGATGCTAAAGAATTCCTCGGGTGAGAATTTAATATTTTGTTTGCTATGATAGTTTTAAAGTGCAATGTTTATTTATTTCTATGTACAAGCTGATTGGTTTTTAATAGGTGCATTTTATAAATAAAGAAATCAATCAATCAATATTTCACTCTCTACCTACCCAGCTCCCTCTATCTGTTCTCAAGACAGGCGGAACTTCTATCTCTGATCCCACTGCAGTTGCTTCTTCTTTCAATTCCTTCTTCACCTCCTGTGCCAGTTCACTCCTCTCCTCCTCATAATCATCCTCCTTCACTTCTCCCATAAGTCGCAAAATATCCATATTGGAGACCCCCCCCCCCAACACACACACACTCCCTATCAGCTAAGGCTTTCCCAAGGATCTGCCTTGGGACAAGTTATTTTCTCCATATTTAAATGAACTCTCGAAGGCCTGCTTCTCTGTGTCTCAGTGTCAGTGGCTCAGCAGGTAGCACACTCGCCTCTGCGGCTGGGAGATCAGAAGGCTGTGGGTTCAGTTCCCATATCTGGCACTTGGGTTAATATCCCAGTACTGACACTGTAGTGCAGCATGAAAGAGGTGCTGCACTTCTGAGGTGCCTTCTTTCGGATGAGATGTTAAACCGAGGTTCCATCTGCCTGGATTGGTGGTAGTTCAGGTGGATGTTAAAGATCCCATGGCACTTATCGAAAAGAGTAGGGGAATTTCCCCGGTGTTCTGGCCAAATTTCCCTCATTCACTAAAAATACCACCAACAGCTTAATCTGGTTCAAGGTCAGTTGGCATTCATCTGTATCCCCTTCCCCTGGGTCATGCCTGAAAATAGGCAGGATTTGTCTAGTGCACTTACCCGGTCAACAAAAACTTAATAAATAAAATACATATGTATGCAGATTATATAGTTCTCTTTTCCTCTGGCTCCTCTAACTCTGACCTCACAAACCAACTCCAGCTGGACTTTAACAACATTGGCTCCAAGATAATCAGTTGTCCCTCAAAGCTAAGAAAACAGTCTCTATGACTTTTGGCAGCAGGCAGAGACTTACTAGAGTCTTCCCTCTTATTTCCTTTTATACCCTAGATGGTACGGCTATTGAAGATGCCTCCTTCAGGTACCTCGGGGTCTGGCTAGATTGTCACCTAGATTTTTACGTTTATGTGGATGCTATATATGAGAAGCTCCACCTCAAGCTTGGGTTGCTACACAAAAATAAGAGAAGCATTCCACTTCCTGCACACAGAGAAATCCTCACAAAGATGATTCTACCTATTTTTGACTATGGAGACATTGTTTAAAGTGTTGCTCCAAAGTCTACTTTACCTAGACTGGATCCTCTTTTTTTACTCCTACTGTCACCTTGCCCTTGATAATCCCATGCGTACACATCATTGTACCTTGTGTTCACTCTCCCTCCCATCTCGTGATGCCAGGCACCTTACCCACTGTGTCTCCTTTTATTTCCAAATTTTGGTTTGACTCTCTCCCCTCATATCTTGCCTCTCTACTCTCCTTCTCCCCTTCATCCTGTTACTCTCTTCACAGTGCTCACTCTCACTATTTTGCTGTCCCTCAGATGACATCTACTGCTGGGCAAGCTGCCTTCTCGTTTCGTTAAACTATGGGGTTCTCATTTCCCTTCTATTCGCTGTGCTCTTTCCTTTCTGGGAGGGCTTGCCCGAGGTTCAATGTGGGGAATAGCTCCTCCCACAACTTCTACATAAGCCCTCCTCTAACACACCTCCCTTGCTTAGGGAGTATTTTTTCTGAGCTCATTGCTTGGATGTGTGACTGTGCTGCTCTTGCGTCCTGCTTTTAGTTGCTTTCCTTCTGTATCATTTCTTGTCTCTCCGGTCCTGTTTCTGCAATTTGTGACTTGTCTCCTCGGCCTTCTCCTGCCCCCTTTCTCATTCCTCCCTCCCTTGCTGTCCCTGTGTTTCCCTATTTGTTTCTTTTGTTTTTTCCTTTTGGGCCTTCTTCAGCCCCCGGACGATGCTTGCGGGCGTCCCCACTTTACTCCCCTCATCCTCATCCACCTTTTCCATGCCTGCTTTCCCTTCCCATTTTTTTTTTCCCTCTCTTTACTTGGCTGCATGTTGCCAGCTAGGAAATGCTACTCACATGGGTCCTCTCATGGCTTCACCTGGCATTCCTATGACTTGTCTTGCTCCCCCATGGCATGTACAGATCGCTTCAGCACATATCTCAGTCAGGCCGGTGCCTTCCGTTTACCGCTTTGGAATACTTACCGTCTTTTCCCCGCCACGCCGCCTGTAGTTCCTTCCTCTCCGGACCTCATGTTATCCAGGCCTCTCAACACTCACCCTGCCTAATCCCGACATGGACGCATAGCTCAGTACCCAAGCTCGCAACATCTACTTATTTGTAAGTACTTCTATGTTTCATTCATTGTCTAACCCTCCAACGATAGTTTGGATTCACTGTTACTTCTCCTGCATTGATTTTCTCCTCGCTCCTTTGTAGTTAATACCAACACTTATTACCTGTGTTTATCAATCAATCAATCACTTTATTTAACCAGGCATAAACACCATTGAGCAAGCTCATTTTTCAAGGTGGTCCTGGGCATTAATACAATACAGTACACTTCATAAGATTACAATTACGGTGGACAACGGTGCAAAAAAAGAAAAAACATTGTGAAGGTGCCAGTCAATATGGGCCTATACATACCGGTCAACATAATTAACATGCAAAGGTACATAATGATAAGCTTTACTGAAATGAGAAGAGACAACTCATTTAACTCAGCTCCTCTGTGCTACTCCTCATCATACAATTTATAGGTGTGCGTCGGGGGGGTATCTAGGCCTACATTCCTAACTCCAGTTGTTCTTCATTTCCCTTGGGTGTCCTGCTTCAAAAATGCAGCTTGCTCGCCCCAGTTATAACTTATCAGCACATCAGTAGGCTATGTAGTACAGCACCTAGCAACTCCTGCTCTACAACTTCATGTAGTAATGAATGCTATCCCTTCAGGATACCAGGGTAGTGAAGCTTAGGGATCCAGCTCTACAACAGCGAACTACATGACTCTAATTCAGACACTGTCTCTAGAATCACTGGACCTAGAGGAAAATGGGGTGGGAGATATGGGATCTTGCCACTTCTATATTCCTCTTGGAGGAATTTCATATACCATCACCATTGCCTTATGATACAGAGCCTCCTTCTCCATATCTCGCTACTTGAGTCCTTCCCTCACCTTGCAGTTCTCCTCACCATTTCAGTGCAATCAACCCATCTCCATTTCTAATTTATGTTACCGTATCTACCACAATCCATGTATATCATTCACCCACTTTGTGTCCACCATCTCTACACCATCAATGTCAAACCACTGATTCATCAGGACATACCTGCTTTCATGTCTTTCATCTCTTCTCTCTCTGCAGCAGTGTTGCACTTAGCCAGCCAATACCAGCAGTATTCTGGCCTCCTATCTTCTGAGGTGCTGAGTGATGGTAGGCTTCCCTGTCTACCGGTGATGGGAGTCCGTTCCAATCAATTCATTCTATTACTTACCAGCTTGACAACCTCCATCCCTAACTCTGCAGGACAGCATCGAGTGAAGATTCACTTGCCCCGACGACCAGGGATGGGAGTCATGTCTACCATCTACAAACTGTTATCGTACCTTCTACTTCATACCAGTTGCTGTTTCCCTTTGGGAACGGAACTTCGTCCTACTTACCACGTTAGACATTCTCCGTCCCTAACTCTGCTGGATCGCATCGAGTGAAGGTTAGCCCGCACAACTATCAGGGATGGGAGCAGCATCTCCAGTCTACCGATCTATGCCATACGTTCTCTACCTTGTGCCAGTTGCACTTCCTTTCGGGAACAGAACTCTCATGCTCAACATACCATACGTATGTTACTTATGCTGCTTCAGGTCACTACTGTCCACTTCTGCCATTTGATGGTGGCTGAAAAGATTTTAGTCTTCTGCTTCAATATATATTTTCTCAGCCGATACTCGACTGCCACTCTCTTCAGGAACAGGACTTTGCCTACTTGCTTCATTATATTACCTTGTCTGCAGCCTTGACCCACTGTCCTATCTGCTGCCTTCGGCAAGGAGACAGACTCTGACATGTACTTTCTACACCATTGCCACTCTACTGCTGCAGATCGCCATTCAAGTACTGATCTCCAATCTCATTTTCATCATCCTGTGTTTCCCAACTGCATCTAGTCTGGATCTGCATGCTTCGCTCATCCTTTCTGAATGCCTGTCCTCCATTCCACTGCATCACATGTGTTTTTCTTCACCTGCTACATGATGACACGAACCTTCTGGACTTGGAACGCCTACTGCTGAGCAGTCTTCATTTCGTCTGACTGCTGCTGTTCTTCCAGCCTTACCAGTATGCACTTCAGAAACTACCTTACCTAGTCTATGGCCATAGCCACTTCGCCATGTTCGATGTCTTCTTCTCTCCCAAATGCAGGTAGTTGCTTCCCCTCAGGACTGGGGCATTTCACTCCTCTGGTTTTCCACTCATCAGCTATTCCCAAGACGGTGACTGTGGAACCAGGACCTCTTCAATTGGTTTGCCCCATCCTACTGGTTTACCACTTTCCTTCCATCACTGGACCCTTCTGATTTGAATGATTCCACTCACCGATCCATCTGGCTCCTTGTCAGCTGCCTCCTGGACTTCCTTGCTACATGTTCTCCGTCCAGCTGTGGTATGAACTTGTCTTCTTTGCTGATCAGAAATTCATCCTTCATCGCTCTATCACTTTCCATTATCTTCTCTAGTTGCTTCCAGTCTTCATCAGATATGAGACTTCCATTGCTCATAGGACTTGGCTTGCCTCCTCGGCTTCTGTGGATTATCATCCTATGCCTTCCTTCAGCATTTTCCCACTTCAATGCTGTTCACCATGGAAATGACATCCTGCTCCTTCCTGCTCTGGATGTCATCCAGCTTCACCTGACCCATAGCTTCCTCTGCTTCTTCCTTCAGTTGCTCAGGGTCCACTCTGCTTCTCCTTCTCATATGACTAGCTGCCTTCTCCTGTTCACCTTGCTAGCTCGGGGCTTCGCACTGTTTGCTGTGGCTCTTTTGGGCCTTGTACCTCATTTCTGACCAGTACTCCCAACAAGTCATCTGCTTCTCCATACGATCCAGCCACTACTTCTACTCCTGCCTTTCTATCAGTACCCTTCCACTACTCATTCGATCATTTATGCATTACTCTGGAGTAATACTATTGCCAGCAAACATTCCTTGGCTCACATGCCCATAGACTCTTACATTATCATAGAAGTCTCACACTGCCCATTCAGTTCTTTGTAATCATTCATGGATTTCATTCACTTGGGCTATAGGAAGATCTCCTCCATCTCTATTGGATATACTTTCCGATTCCTGTCCATCCAATCACCATGACTCCACGGATGCCTCGTCTCATTGACCAATTTCATACATGGAAAGGACTTAAATCCTTCAGTTATATTCAGACCTCATAATCAGCATTGCTTCTACAGATACCGCTAATCACAAGATAACCTATTCAACTATGGACATCATCCATTTTACCTTATGCCGCCTCTTATTTCAACAATGACTCTGATGACCAAGTTACTCAACTCCTACTTTACAACAGTCATTGCTAGCCTTAGGAATTGCAATCAATACTGTCCAGAACACTCATCACAGGATCTCTGTCACCTAGTTAATTCCTGACTCCACGCCATCCTTACCTTCGATTTCACTCCCAGACATCATTATTCCTTATACTATTATCTGCACCTGTTCACTTAGTACTCTCCGCCGGGTTACCAATTCTTCCAGTGGACCATTCAGCCTCTTCTTCTCAAAGTACCTTCGTTAATCTCTACAGTAAAGAAAATCACCAAGAACTGGCTCTCCTGAATTCTATCTGGCAATCCGTAACAGCCAAGACAAATTCACCAACTCAGCTTTGTATCCCAATCAGTATTTTTCAGCTGTATCACTAAATCATATGGCATCTTGCATTTATTGATCTCACTACTAATCCAGCCTACAGACTCTTCCTCTCATCCACTCCAAGCTTTTCTCATGTACTTCAGCATCAGGATGACCCATAAACTTAACCACCTATGCCACCACAATGCATCTCCTAAATCATCACACCACAGGAATACCCACAAGTATTTCAGGCAGCATACCAGCAAAGGACTAAGCACAAGGTCATGAACATCATGACCAAAGAAGCCATCCATTCCTTATACCGCATTTCCAATCATTTCTCATATACACTAGGTTACCATCTGGATGACTCCACAAATTATCTCCTGGGCTTTACTTATCACTTATGGCATTACTCTCATCAGGCACTCAAACTCCTCCACTTATTTTACTCTGTGATGCTTACTTAGTGACTTTCACTCACTAATCAATTCTTTACCTTCAAACTACCTCGAATATCAAACCTCATATGAATTGGAGCAGTCACTCATAACTTTACTAATCATCACAACTACCACGGTTTACTGTCTGCTCTTATCTCATAGAAACATAGAATTTGACGGCAGATAAGAACCGCTTGGCCCACCTAGTCTGCCCATTTCCCTACCTGATGGATAAGCTGCAGATTCTAGTTAATTAACAGCTTACTTCCTTCTACCCCCCACTAGAATTGCCTTATGCCTGTCCCATGCATTCTTGAACTCTCGCACTGTTCCTGACTCCACAACCTCCTCAGGAAGGCTGTTCCATGCATCCACAACCCTCTCTGTGAAAAAATACTTTCTAACATTCCCTGTGAGCCGTCCCCCCTCTATCATCAATTTCTGCCCCCTTGTTCTTGCACATCTCTTCTTCTGAAAGATGCTACCCTCTTGTGCTTTGTTAATTCCCTTGAGATACCTGAACGTTTCTATCATGTCCCCCCTCTCCCTCCTTTCCTCAAGGGTACATATAAAGCTGCTTTAGTCTCGCCTCGTATGTCTTCTGGTGCAGACCCTGCACCATTTTGGTTGCCCTCTTCTGAACAGCCTCTACTCTGTCTATGTCTTTGCAGAGAAGGGGTCTCCAGAATTGCAAGCAGTACTCCAGATGGGGTCTCACCAACTGTCTGTACAGAGGGATAACAACTTCCTGTTTTCTACTGTTGATGCCTCTCCCTATGCATCCCAGTATCCCCCCAGCCCTCCTTACTGCCTTCTCACATTACTTGCCCACCTTTAGGTCATCTGATGTAATTACTCCTAGGTCTCTTTCAATTTTTGTTATTGTTATTAACTCACCCCCCATTGTGTACTCTTCCCCTGGGTTTTTGTTTCCCAGATGCATTGCCTTGCACTTCTTTGCATTGAATCTGAGCTTCCACATATTTGACCATTCCTCCAACCTTTCCAAGTCCCTTTTCATCCTTTCCACCCCACCTTGTGTATCAACCCTGTTGCAGATCTTTGTGTCATCTGCAAAGAGACATACTTTTCCTTCCAGGTGCTCTCCAATGTCACTTATAAAGACATTAAAGAGGACCGGTCCCAGTACCGAACCCTGCGGTACCCTGTTAGTTACCCTCCTTTTATTCACTGTGGACTCTGTTTACTATTACCCATTGCGTCCTGTTGTCCAGCCAGTTTTTTATCCAGGCTACCACCTTGGGACCCATTCCAAGGCCGGCTAACTTGTATATTAATCTTTTGTGTGAGACTGTGTCAAATGTCTTGCTAAAATCTAGGTAGACCATATCCACAGCCCCTCCCTGGTCTACTACTTTGTTCACACTTAGGTTCATCTGATATGACCTTCCTGCTGTGAAACTATGCTGCCTTGGGTCCTGTGCCCCACTGATCTCTAGGTACTCAACAATTCTTTCCTTCAGAAGTGATTTCATCATTTCCCTACCACTGAGGTCAAAATAACTGGTCTGTAGTTTCCCTCCCTCTGCCCTGCTATCCTTAGTTACCACCCCATCCTCCCATGATTTGTTAAAGAGAGTAGTCAGTGGTGTTACTAGTTCTATCCTTAGTTCTTTTAGAATTCTTGGGTGAATCCCATCAGGTCCCATTGCTTTGTCCACCCGCAGTTTCAAGAGTTCTTTCAAAACCCTTTCTTCTGTGAATGGACTGGTATCGACCCCCCTATTCAGAGTTTCTCTCTTGTTTGGTTTAGGTACCTCCCCCTCCTCTTCCATTGTGAATACTGAGCAGAAATATTTGTTCAGTATCCCTGCTTTTTCACTGTCACCCTCTGCCCACATTCCCTCCCTTTATTGAGTCTCTGTATCCCTCCCTTGATCTTTCTTCACTCCCTAATGTACCTATAAAAGGTTTTATCCCCCTTCTTAACAGAGTTGGCTATTTTCTCCTCAGTTTGTGCCTTTACTATTCTGACTGCCTTCCCTGCCTCCTTCTGCTTTAACTGATAAAGTTATCTGCCCTGCTCCTTCTGTGTTTTCTTATATTTCCTGAATGCTATCCTTTTCTCCTTAACCTTTCCTTCCACCTCTTTTGAGAACCATAGTGTTTTTTTCCTTCATTTTGTTTTGTTGATTTGCTTCACACAAAGGCTTGCCACCTCTGTGATAGCTGTTTTGATTATTCCCCATTGTTCCTCCACCCCTCCTTCTTGCCCATTTGCTAGTGCTTTTCTGAGGCACTCTCTCTCTCATTTTCCCAAAGTCAGCCTTCCTAAAGTCCAATACTCTTGTTTTTGTATGGTTTGACTCTATGGCTGTGTTTATTGTGAGCCACACTGTTTAGTGGTCACTTGTTCCCAGATGGCTACCCACTTCTAAATCTGAGATCCTTTCTCCTTCCCCATTTGAGAGTACCAGGTCTAAGACTGCTCCCTCCTGAGTGGGTTCCAACACTAGCTGTCTGAGGCATGCTCCCTGTAGGGCATCAAGAATGACCCTGCTCTGGGATGTACCTGCAGCAAAGGTACTCAAGTTAACATCTGGCATATCCAGGTCCCCCATCAACAATATCTCCCCTTTTTCTGCCATTTTAAGGAGGCCTTCTATCATTTCCTTATCCATTTTCTCCCCCTGAGATGGGGGTCTGTACACAACCCCCATGAGGATTGTGGTGCCATTTCCTGTCTCCAGGATGACCCATAGTGGCTCATCAACTTCCTATTTACTCTTTTTAGTTCTGTTGCTTTAATCCCTTTCCTTATATAGAGAGCTACTCCTCCTCCTCCTCTTTTACCCACCCTGTCCCTCCTGTAGATTGTGTATCCTGGTATGTTGACATCCCAGTCATGGTTATCTGTGTACCATGTTTCAGTGACTGCCACAATATCCAGGCATCCCTCTTCCATCAAGGCCACTAGTTCAGGGAGCTTGTTATACAGACTGCAGGCATTGGTACTCATCACCTTCCATTTTTTTATGGCCTTACCCCTTTTAGCCCCATCCCTGTCCTTACTGCCTTTTTCTGCAATTACCCTGTCCTGCTCCCTACTGACTTCTCTACCTTGGTGTTTACCTCTCTAACTACTGTGTTTTGTCGGGGGAGGCTGGGTTCCCCTGCTCCTTTCAGTACCTCCCCCTTGGCTGGTTAAATAGCACTAATGAGGCATTTAAACCTATCACCTAGGATCCTGGTTCCACCCGGACAGATGCAGACCATCGGCGCCAGTATAGGCCTGCATCCCCTCCAGGTGACCCAGTCCCCAATGAAGCAAAGCCTGAGCTCCACACCAGTTTTCAACCATTCATTGAATCCCATGGTGGAATACCTCTAGCATTATCCTTGCCATAGATAGGGAGCACCTCCGAGAAGGTTACTGTACATGCTACTTGTCTAAGGCCCTTCCCCAACACTAAAAACTCCTCTTGCACCTCTCAGATCCCATTCACAGCTAGGTCATTTGTCCCTAGGTAGACAATGACATCCAGTTCCCTCCCTCGAGCAGCTGCTCCCATGATCCTGAGGATTCACTTCCTGTCCCTCCAAGCTGTGGTGTCAGGCAGGCACCTTACCTCCCTCTCCCCTTCCTCCCCCACTTCTACCCACCAATGATTGAGTCCCCCACCAGGAGTTGTTTCCTTCCCCTGTCGGGTCTCATGCCACCCTCCTGTGGGTCTCATTTGTGGAGGTTCCCAGCATCCTCCTTGGTCTCCACTGCAGGTGCCTCCATAGAGGAACCACTCTTCACCAGAACAGCATATGAACTGTGGAGAGGTACAACTGGAGGAATGCACCTTTGTTCCACCAACCTCTCCCTCCCTGAGCCCACCATGGTCCAACTGCTCCTCTTTCTTGGCAACCACAGAGGTAGTGGTGGTGGCCCTGGTGGTCCCTGAGTGGGGGAAGAGGTTTCACGAATCCTAGCCAGGTCAGCCTGGAGACGGGCAACCTCCTCCCTCAGACCAGAGAGGTGCCTGCAAACAGGGCAGCATTGCAGCCTCCAGAATGTCTCCCGGAACACTGCTGCCCCACAGCCATTGCACTGCACCACTCCCATCTTGACTTATTTTGTGTCCCCTCTCCTGTTGCTTTGTATGCTTACTATCTCATCCCTCTATGTATTTTTACGCTTACTTTCCTACTGCCTGTGTGCCCTTACAACTCTCGTCCTTCCTGTTCTGGGATAGGAACTTCCAGTAGTCTTCAGTAGTCTCCTTCTTCCGTGCTTGGATTCAGACCTCCAGCAGCTGGGGGGAGAGAAAGAGTTATTTTTTAGGTTCCTTCAAGGTTGATGAAACTAATGTGTCTCAGTGATCCTTCCCTTCCTACTGCCAAACAGGAAGTTCCTGTTGTCAGTCAAATCCAGTGGCTATAAAAGTAGAACTGGCTTAGGGTGGGAGGGTGAAGGGGTAGGAAGGAGGGCAATTAGTAAAAAAAAAATGTAGTTCTAGACTGCTGTTACTTGCTGTGAAAGCAAAGTTCTCCTCTGTCAAAAACAGCAGGAAGCTGTAATTGGAGACACCTGCTTTTGTACTCCTAAGCTCCTAAGCCACACCGCCAATTAGCCTCAGCCTCTGCTCCTGACTCAGTAAATTAAGCTGATACAGCCCCTTCCTCAAAGAAACATACAGTGACTTTTTTTTTACTTAAATTATACCCCCTTCTTTTAATAAAGTACCTGTTTGCTTAATCCAAGCAGGCACTGACTCCTGCTGAGATAGAAGTGATTTATGAGTAAAAAAAACTGTAGTTCTAGACTGCTGTTACTTGCTGTGAAAGCAAAGTTCTCCTCTGTCAAAAACAGCAGGAAGCTGTAATTGGAGACACCTGCTTTTGTACTCCTAAGCTCCTAAGCCACACCCCCAGTTAGCCTCAGTCTCTGCTCCCGACTCAATAAATTAAGCTGATACAGCCCCCTTCCTCAGAGAAACACACAGTGACTTTATTTTTGTTTTACTTAAGTGAGACCCCCCTTTTTCTAATAAAGTATCTGTTTGCTTAATCCAAGCAGACACTAACTCCTGCTGAGATAGAAGTGATTTATCAGTAAAAACAAACTGTAGTTCTAGACTGCTGTTACTTGCTGTGAAAGCAAAGTTCTCCTTTGTCAAAAACAGCAGGAAGCTATAATTGGAGACACCTGCTTATATCAGTCTCATCTTGCTGTCCCTTCTCATAACCTCCATGCAATCCCTTGGACATCCATCCTTTGTCACTTTGGATATACGGTCTACATTAGCCCTTCCTTAACTGGATCTGCTTTACACATATAATTTTACCATCCCTATGGAAATAAGTACTCTTAATCTTCAGGATCATCATTCAAGCTGTATCATCTTTGGATCGAGAATGAACTATCATCTCCATGGCTCTCAAAGACGCTTCCACAAATTCTACTTTATAGATGTTTCCTTAGCGACTCCAAATTAAATACAGAATTCCTAGCTCCCAGACCATACCCTTACATTCAAGCCTCTCACAAGTTGGATCATTTACCAATGACTTCTTCTACCATTGCAGTTTCACCATTCCCAGTTTAGTACCTTATCAATCCACTCATGATCCCTCTGCCCATTACAGTTCCATTGGACAAGCATCATTCATCATCTTGGATACTTGGACTTCCTTCATCCTCCCTTACTCAGATTTACTTTAGACTTAGGATTCTGTTGCTCATTTAGAAGAGATCTCCTCTTCAACCTCAGGATCATCATGCAGCCAGCTTCATCCATGGATCAAAGATGGATTATCATTTCTCCAAGCAACTCACCAACCTCGAATTAGCTATGGTTACTAAAACCTAGATCCTTCTCCATGTAGTATTCCCAGTAGGATGGGCAGACCTCCGGCCATGGGTCCTCAGTGGTTTCCTCCACCTGGGGATTTTTTTCTCTCCTAAGTGCCAGGGGGTCGTACTCTCTGTGAGTTGGAGGAGGTTTCTTTTTGGGCCTTCTATTCCCTACAAATTACTACCTACCTACTACTCAAGGGTGGGAATAGGATAAAGCCACAAAAAGTACTACAAGTTACACAAGCACTATATACCCATCTCTCCTTATTGCTATTCCACAAATATTGAACTGCTCTTAAGTCTCTCCTCTGAGAGTTCTCTGTTCACTCCTGCAGTTGCTTCTGATATTGGGTTTACTCCTGTCACCTCTAACTCACCCAATTCATTGACTTCAGCACATCCCCACTTTCCTAGTATCAGTCTTTCTCCCAGCTCCTTATTTTAATAAGTTGATTACTATTTAATTGTTATTTTGACAGTTCCACACAATCACACAATTTACTGTATTTAAGTTACTGATTAACAATTTATTCTTAAGCATTACTGTCTTGTTTATTTTGACATACTTATTTCCATTTTATGTATTTTATACTATGTATTTCATTTCTGTTATCTTCTCCTCTCTACCCCTTCCCCCAGGACACACCTGGACATGAGCTGATACCAGTTCAGTATATCTTCAATGATAAAACCTTTGAAATAAATAAATAAAATAAAATAAAATTACATTATGGCAATAATGGAATATGGAATGGGAGATCAAACAGAGAAAAGGTGTGTTTTTTAAAACTATACCAAGAAAAGAAATATGATATATATTTTTTTTTAGTTACACGGTACACCTGTCCTGTAAGAAAGAGTGGTGGTGAGGGACCAGACAAGAACAATAACAAGAGATTTTTTTTATTGTTGTGTGACAGGGAATAAGAACTATATTTATTTTAATTAAAGAAGAAAGAAAATAAATAATGTCACTAATCTAACATATTTTGTCATTTCCGTCAACACCACAGTGTCTTTTGTATCTTAACAGTCTCATTGAGATCCAGGTCTCAGCTTCTGTATATAGTTTTGATGTAAACCTCTATTCTTAGTGATTCAGCTGTGCTGCAGTAGTCAACTACATGGGGTGGGGGGGCAGCAATTCTAAGTATGTGGATCCAAGTAGGTTTTGTTCTCAGATGGAGGGGTTCATAGATCTCATAGACCTGAATGAGCAGACAAGGCCTTTAAGGGCCTTATGTCCTATATGATGCTCACCCCTTTACACAAAGGGGAAACTCATAGTGTCCCTTGCAAAATATTTGTCTATTTTGTCCTTAATTGTCGCTATGTGCTAACTACCCACCACTTCATGTGGTAAACTGTTCCAAATTACAATCACTCTCTAATTGAACCACATGGCCCTGTGTATGGTGTTACATATTTATAATTTTATCTGTAAATTGTGTGATCTTGTATTGTAATTGTGTTCCCTCAATTCAAGGCCTAAACAGTCCCAGAGATAACAGTTTGTAAATGAGCCAAAGAGTAAACAAAGGTCACCCCTTATCCTTCTGTATTCCAATGTATACAGAGCCAAGGTTCTCAATCTATCTTTGTAGCTCAGTCCCCTTAAACCAGTAACCATTCTGGCTGCATTTCTCTGAATCCTTTCCAGAATATTGATCTGTTTTAGTGCTGGGTGACCATAATTAAGCACAGTATTCTAAGTGTGGCTTCACCAGAGATGAATAGAGTGGTATCATCACACTATTCAAAATTTTGGATGGAGTTGTAGCACTAGAGTGGCATTGGCTATTGAATTTTAAGTTGTTGGTGATCTTAACACCTAGGACCCTTTCCTCTACTGTATCCTTAAGGATTTTACTGTTTAGTACATATGTTACGATTAAGTTGGACCTACCAACGTGTATTACTGCACATTTATCTAAATTGAAACTTAGTTTGTGCTTATTAGCCCATTCCTCTAGTTTCAGCAAGTTATTCTGCAATTTGACTGCCTCCTGTGGTGTATTAACCACATAACAAGTGTTAGCACCATCTGCTAATTTAGATTCCCAGATGCCATCCCCACAGTTCAGTGAGGTAAAGAACAAATTAAACAAGGTTGGTCCCAGGACTGAACCCTGGACAATCCCACTTGTTAAGTCTCTGGCCCCTCAGTCACATGGTGGATCCAAGTAGATTTGGCCCTCGGGTGTGGCGTGAGACTGAGTCACCTGGCACTCAGTCAGGCAGACAGGGATCCCTAGTGCCCACTACTGTGTCCAGCGAGTCATTAACTGATGCTACATGGGGTGTGGATGAGGATTACTATACTGTATCCCAGCTTTAAAGGCTGAAGTGCGAGACAGCATTGTCTGGCTCCTGGCTGGCCCTTGTCACATCTCAAAGCTCCCATGCAGGGATGCTTCAGTGTTTGCAGACAAGTGAGGAAGCCCTCAAAGAATTGCAGTAGAGTAGCAATAGGAAGGGCCAACCAGCAGGAATCAAGCAAACCAAGTACAGCTAAAATAGTGGGGCTGAGTGAGAGGCAAAATGCCAGGAGAGGAGCATCCCAAAACTCACTTCTTAAATTCGCCATTTGTGTGTCCTAGTTGTTGAAATTCAGTGTTCTTAACCAGGATGTGACAGGGATGTGTAAACCTTTGCTAATATCTTTCTGTATTTTTTCATAAGTAGATTTACTAAGTAGTTTTTGTAATTTAAGTTGATCACTAATGAGTCAAGCCCCCTCCCCCATTTAAAAAACATAACTTGTTGCTGTACTGATTGCCATATCATGTTTTCTTAATGGTGTGTGTTAGTAATTTATATTTGATAAGTTAATTCATATAGTTATATTTAATGGCAACTCATAAATATATGCCTTTTTAAAATATGCACATTCTGGTCCATGTTAAGCCTATTTTGCTTGTAACATTTCACATCCTCTTTGATTGCACCTGCAATTTCTCTTATCTAGCTGTCCTTACTACACTAAGTTAGGCTCCAGTGGTCAGTAAATGAATATCTGTATGAATCAGGTTTCCATTTTGTATTTTTTTACATACACGCATTAACATATTTTGATTCATAAGTTACCAGGTTCTGGGTGAAGTGTTTTTAAAAAGATAACTAAGTTATCAATAGGGGCTGGGGGTTCATGGCTGGTAGAGTGTGGAAGGAGCTAAGGGGAGTAGAATAAATACTGTATTAAAACATGGGAACATGCTTTGTTTGATTGTGATATGGAGGGGAAGCTCGCAGAAGGTGGAGCAGCACTTTTTAGATCATTTATAAAGAGTATCTTGTTCCCAGCTGGGCAGTGCTTTATTTAAATGTTCAACTGCCTTCAGTCTGCTGCTGTTATGCCTTGCCATTTGGCTAGTGCACTATTTAATGGCCAGCCACCTTCAGTCCTCCGCAGAGTTGGAAATAATGTTTGCAAAACCAATAGTACAAATAAAAAAAAAAAACTTTCTTGAGAACCATTAGTATTTAATTGAGGGGGAAAGAACTGTGACAGAGATGTGAATTAAACTCATCAACACCTATTCTGTGATGAAACTGTCATCTTCAAAGGTGCCAACATTTGTATTATATAGGAATGGGGAGGTGGTGGGAGTTTGCAGTCATAGGCAGAATTATTTTATAACATTTCCCTTTTAGACAGTATTCACACAACTAGAACTTTTTGGCCTTTTGAATTACACAGACCCTGTACCTTGCTCCCACAGACCTCAATCAATAAGGGAAATACCATGGGAAGGTTTGTTGATGATTTCTTCATCTCACACCATTTCCAGGACTCTGGGGGGATCTGGACCTACAGTAACTTCTTCTGAGGTCTGAAACAGTAGTGTAATATTATGAGTTTGGAAACAACTAGCTAGTGGAATGTGATGACCTGCAGTAACGTTTTATTTCTTTCTACAGACTGCTTTTGTATGCATCAGATGCACCAATGATCAACTGCAGTATTTTGGCAATTGCTATGATGGCTGTCCCTCTCAAAGTATCTAATGGAAGCTTCCTCCTCCAACTACTGTACGACTCCAGCTGATACCAGCTCAAGTGTAACCTAACCAGACATAATGTTAAATGTTGCTTTCAGCTGGAATGTGCCAACTGCACTAACATAAGTTTAAAAAGCTGCAAATTTCATATAAAAAGGATTTAATCGATCAATATTAGACTCAACTCAAACCATAGTAAAAATAAGTTATAACTGATTCATTCTCATGTAGCTGAATAGTGTATTTTTGTTTTCTAAATTTTTATTTTATCACTCTGGCATGGCTTCATCCTCGGTCAGACCTGGCCCCAGTCTCACAGCCACCAGAATCCAGTGGAAACTTTCAGCCCCACAAGCCTAACCCCTCGTGACGGGTACCATCCCAGCCGGGCTCCAACCCTCCCCACTCCTTCTAGCTATGGAGTGGAGGTTCCTGAGGTGTCCCCATGTCTATGGCCCAAGCTGGGGTCCAAGTGTCTTTACATACAAATTAATATGCACACTGCAAACCACACTTAGCCCAAAGCAAACACAGTGTACTCCAGTTAAAACAGGCATGCTTTGACCTGACAGGTAAATCAAGTTCAAGTTCAAGTTTATTGTGAAGGGATAAAATATGTTGAGCAAGCTCATTTCCAAGGAGAACCCTTGTACAAATAAAACAAAACAGAACACAGAAGTGGAGTACTAGTTACAACAGGTTACAGTATAAACAATGGTGCCAATCCACTAAGCAATCTAAACAGAAATAACAATACAAGATAAATACAGTATATACAAATTGTATGCTGTTAACAAACAAACAGTCCTCTACAATATGATAGCAAGTTCAGTATTTACAATATAGACAGCATTTGCAATCAGGACAAAATGTACAGTAAATTAGTGGAAGACTAGGTTTGCTGGCCAAGGCACCTAGCTTCACCTGAGCTATTTCCTTCTAGCTTGCTTGAAAGGACAGAACTAAGAACTTTACCAGAGTAAGGGAAATGATTAAGACTTTTGGCTAGGCAGATTTACTGTGTGTTGTTGTTTTTATTTTGTACACACAGGGATTGTTACTGTTCGTTGCTAATATTTTATTGCTTTATGTTTCTCTGATTCACATTGCTGTAGCTGGGTATATCTTCTGCTGCATTATTACAAGGTGTGCCTACAGGTGTGTGCTAACAGATTACTGTTATAATCTTCTGATTTAAATTGTCTTTTGCAAGGTATATCTTCTGTTACTGCTTTATTTTTCTCTGTAGCAAAGTGTTTCTTACGGGGTATATCTTCTGTGAAATTATTACAGGTGGTGTTTACATTTTTCTGACTTTTTATTATTAGGCTAAGCAAAATATCCTGCCCACATTGAAGACAGGGAGAGTGAGAAAGCAGCCACAGTTTCCTTGAATCAAGGAGGTTATTTTCTAGACTACACTGAACTGAATTATTACTTTTTGGACCTGTGTAAGTAACTAGTATTGATTCTGTTTTTTGGGGTGGACTTTTCTTAGTTTTAACTTTAATTTGCCAGGGAGGAAATGTAGCTGGGAGATATTTGCAGTCAGTTGTGACTGGACCTGTTACTTAGCCTTTGTGAAATAGGTGTCTGAAAGGAAGGAAGGCACTCCCGGGTGGAGGGTAAGAGTTGTAGGTGATTGTTCTGGATAGCATAGGTTTACTCCCACCCACCTTCCCTCACTACCCACCCCAAGCGCATAACTTCCTTATAGCAGGGCTCTGACATCACTTCCTCAAAACTGCTAACAAACATACACCTGTTCATATCCTTAAAGGCAAAGCACACTGAATAGGGCTAGAGACACCACAAGCTTGGACACACTAAAACAAGAACAAAAACCAAAAAAGCATCTGTAACTGGAAGGGACACAGACATGTGAGGAGTGGTGCAATGCACTGGCTGTGGAGCAACAGTCTTCCAGGAAACATTCTGGAAACTGCGTTGCTGCACTATTTGCAGGCACCTCTCTGGTCTGTGAGAGGAGGTGGTTTGTCTCCATGCTGACATGGCAAGGATTCAGGAAACCTGCTCCCCCACCCAGGGATCACCCAGGCCACCACAAATACCTCAGAGGTTGCCAAGAAAGAGGAGTGGTTGGACTACAGTGGCCTCAGGGAGGGTGAGGGTGGTGGAACAGAGGTGCATCCCTCCAGTTGTGCCTCTCCACAATTCATTCACCACTCTGGTGAAGCATGGTTCCTCTATGGAGGCACCTGCAGTGGAGACCAAGGAGGATGCTGGGAACCTCCACAATGGAGAATCATAGGAGGGTGGCCCAGGACCCCACAGGGGAAGGAAACAACTCCTGGTGGGGGACTCAACTGTTAGGGGTAGAACTGGGGGAGGGAGGGGAAAGGGAGGTAAGGTGCCTGCCCAGTGCCAAGGCTTGGAGGGACAAGAAATGAATCCTCAGGATTGTGGGAGCAGTGGCAAGGGGGAGGGAGCTGGATGTCATTATCCACCTAGGGATGAATGACCTGGCTGAGAATGGGATCAGAGCAGTGCAACAGGAGTCTGTGGAGTTGGTGAGAGGCCTTAGACAAGTAGCACACATGGTAACTTTCTTGGAAGTGCTACCTGTCTATGGCATGGATGAGGCTAGGGCACTCCACACCATGGGATTCAATGACTGGTTGAAAAGCTGGTGCAGAGTTCAGGGATTTGGCTTCATTGGGGATTGCGGCTCCACCTGGATGGATGCAGACCTATACAGGCGTGATGGTCTGCATCTATCCTGGAGGGGAACCAGGATCCTAGGTGACAGGTTTAAATGCTTCAGTGGCAAGCATTTAAACTATCCAAGGGGGAAGCACTGAAGAAGAGAAGGAATCCTAGCCCCCCCCCCAAAATCAGGGTAATTAGTGAGGTAAACACCAAAATAGGGCAGTCGATAGGGAGAAGTGCAGGGGTAAATGGAGAAAATGAAAAAGGCAGTGGGGACAGGGATGGGGCAAAAAGAAATAAAGCCATAAAAAATGGAGGGTAATGAGTACAAATGCCCGTAGTCTAGGTAAAAAGCTCCCTGAAATGGTGGCCTTGATGGAAGAGGGATGCCTGAATATTGTGGCAATCACAGAAACATGGTACACAGAGAACCATGACTGGGATGTCAACATACCAGGGTACACAATCTACAGGAGGGACAGGGAGGGAAGAAGAGGAGGAGGAGGAGGAGGAGCTCTCTATGTAAGGGAAGGGATAAAAGCAACAGAACTAAAGGGTAAACATGGAGGAGAGGAGGCACTGTGAGTCACCCTGGAGAATGGAAATGGCTCTACAATCCACACAGGGGTTGTATACAGACCTCCGTCTCAGGGGGAGGAAATGGACATGGAAATGATAGATGGCATCCTTGGGATGGCAGAGAAAGGGGAGATATTGCTAATGGGGGACCTGAATATGCCAGATGTTGACTGCAGCACCTTTGCTGCAGCCACATCCAAGGGCAGGGCCATTCTCGATGCCCTACAGGGGGCATGCTTCAGACGGCTAGTTTTGGAACCCACTTGGAAGAGAGAAATCTTAGACATGGTACTCTCAAATGGGGATGGAGAGAGGATCTCTGATCATGAAGTGAGTAGCCATCTGGGAACAAGCAACCACCAAACAGTGTGGTTCACGATAAACTTAGCTGTAAAGTTAAGCCACACAAAAGTGAAGGTACTGGACTTCAGGAGGGCTGATTTTGTCAAAATGGGAGAGTGCCTCAGAAAAGCACTAGCAAACAGGCAAGAAGGTGGGGTGGAACAGCAATGGGGAAACATCAAAACCGCCATCACAGAGGCAACAAGTCTTTGTGTGAAGCAAATAAACAAATCAAAACGAAAGAAAAAACACTATGGTTCTCAAAAGAAGTGGCGGGGAAGGTAAGGGAAAAAAGATAGCATTCAGAAAGTATAAGGAAACACAGAAGGAGCAGGACAGAGAGCTGTACTAGTTAAAGCAGAAGGAAGCGGGTAAGGCAGCCAGAATAGCAAAGGCCCAAACTGAGGAAAAGATAGCCAACTCAGTTAAGAAGGGGGAATAAAACCTTTTATAGTTACATTAGGGAGCAAAGAAAGACTAAGGCAGGGATACTGAGGCTGAACAAAGAGGAAGGTGGTTGGGCAGAGAGTGACAGTGAAAAAGCAGGGATACTGAATGAATACTTCTGCTCAGTATTCACAATGGAAAAGCAGGGGGAAATACCTAATCCGGTCAATAGAAGCACGCTGGATAGGGGGGTTGATATTAGTCCTTTCACAGAAGAAAGGGTTCTGAAAGAACTCTTAAAACTGAAGGTGGAAAAAGCAATGGGGCCTGATAGGATTCACCCAGAATTTTAAAAGAACTAAGGAAGAACAGTAACACCACTGACTACCCTTTTAATAAATCATGGGAGGATGGGGTGGTACCTGAGGACTGGAGGAGGGTGGATGTGATTCCCCTTCACAAAAGTGGGAGCAAGACAGAGGCAGGAAACTACAGACCTGTCAGTTTGACCTCAGTGATAGGGAAAATGATGGAATCACTTCTGAAGGAAAGAATTGTTGAGTACCTAGAGGCCAGTGGGGCACAGGGCCCAAGGCAGCATGGATTCACAGCAGGAAGGTCATGTCAGACAAATCTAATTGATTTCTTTGACGGGGTGACCAAAGCAGTAGACCAGGGAGGGGCTGTGGAAATGGCCTACCTAGACTTTAGCAAGGCATTTGACACAGTCCCGCACAGAAGATTAAAAAACAAATTAGCCAGCCTGGGAGTGGGTTCCAGGTTGGTAGCCTGGGTAGCAAACTGGCTGTACAACAGGACACAGAAGGTAATAGTGAATGGAACACATTCTGAAGAAAGGGGGGTCACTAGTGGAGAACCTCAGGGCTCAGTACTAGGTCCAGTCCTCTTTAACATCTTTAAAGGTGACATTGCAGAGGGTTTGGAGGGAAAGGTATGCCTCTTTGCAGATGACACAAATATCTGTAACAGAGTTGATACACAAGGGGGGGTAGAAAGGATTAGAAGGGACTTGACAAGGTTGGAGGAATGGTCAGACATATGGCAACTTAGATTCAATACAAAGAAGTGCAAAGTAATGTACCTGGGAAACAAAAACCCAGGAGAAGAGTACACAATAGCAGGGGAGGTACTAACAACAACAAAAATGGAAAGGGACCTGGAGATAGTAATATCAGATGATCTAAAGGTGGGTAAGCAATGTGAGAAGTCAGTAAGGAGAGCCAGGGGGTTACTGGGATGCATAGGAAGGGGCATCACAAGTAGAAAAAGGGAAGTGGTTATCCCTCTGTACAGACAGTTGGTGAGACCCCATCTGGAGTACTGTGTGCAGTTTTGGAGACCTCATCTACGCAAGGACATAGACAGGATGGAAGCAGTCCAGAGGAGGGCAACTAAAATGGTGCAGGGTTTGCATCAGAAACCATAAGAAGTGAGACTGAGAGAGCTTAATATGTATACCCTTGATGAAAGGAGGGACAGTGGGGACATGATAGAAACGTTCAACTACCTCAAGGGAATCAACAAAGTCCAGGAGGGTAGCATCTTTCAGAAAAAGAGATGTGTAAGAACAAGGGGGCACAATTTAAAGATAGAGGGGGGACAGTTCAGGGGTAATGTGACGAAATTTTTTTTCACGGAGAGAGTGGTGGATGCATGGAACCGCCTTCCTGGAGAGGCTGTGGGGTCTAAAACAGTGAAGGAATTCAAACATGCATAGGACAGACATAAGGCAATTATAGTGGGGGGTGGCAAGAAGTAGGCTGTTGGTTAACTAAAATCTGCAGCTTATCCAGTAGGTAGGGAAATGGGCAGACTGGGTGGGCCAAGTGGTCCGTATCTGCCGTCAAAGTCTATGTTTCTATGTTTCTATGTAAATGAGGCAAAAGGTCCAGACCCTCGGAGGGTGGTCTGTAACAGCCTAATATATTAATTGTAAATATAAATCGGACAAACACTAAAAACCAAAACCCTTTAAATTAAGCATAATGTTAAATCCCCTGATTTACACAGACTTTAGTGGACAGCAGATTAGGCTGATTTTGCACCCAGTGACTCATTCAGTCTATGGCATCTAACTGTAAGATGAGATGACTGGCTGATTAGAGTAGGTGCAAATTGGGACAATTACTTAATATGCATTTGTTAGCCCACTTGCTGTTATTGTATCCTCTCTCCTGTATCGTACTTCACATCTCATCCCTTGCTGTTTCATTCAAACCCCTGAACCTGTCAGCAAATCCAAAAGGTCTGCATTACTGCTTGCTTATAAAAGTGAGCTGTTAAAACAAACAGACTCACTCCCCAAAATGAGTGTGCGAGATATGGCCGTTCATCTCGCACTGCCAAAGTCTACAGTTTCTGACCTTCTGCACATCAAGGAACTTCTGTGGTCTGAGTGTTATTCGAACCATAATCCTCAGAGGAAAAGGAAGACAGAGGGGAAAGATGGGGCAGTAGAAGCACTCTTTTGTCTGGTTTACAGGTGTGCAGGAGCAGGCGCCTCGGGTGAGTGGACCTTTGCTTCTACAAAAAGACAAGCAGATTGCAGAAGCCCTGGGGAAAGCTGCATTTTAAACCTACTGATGGATGGCTATGGAGGAGGAAGTTACTTTACAACATTTGTTACTGTCATGTCACGGGGCGGGGGGGGATACAAAATGCTGATGGCTCTGGGGCTACTGAGTGGATCAGGGATATTTTGCCAGATACTTTAGCTGGGTACAAGTTGGAGAACATCTTTTATGCTGATAAAACTGGCTTATTCTTTCACTGTGTGGGGCAAGGCACTCTCACTTTTAAAGCTGACTTTCCACAGAGTTAAAAGAAAGCAAAAGAACAAGTATCTGTGTTAGCCTGCTGCAATATGACTGAGAGCAAAAACAATTATCTTGTTATCATAGCAAAATTTGCCATACCTCGGTGCTTCTGTGGAGTTGCTCATCAGTCTGTTCAATACAGAAACAACCTCAGGGCATGGATGAGCAGTGAGATTTTCACTGACTGGTTGAGGGTGTGGGATAAAAAGTGGCAGAGCCAAAGAATTGCCCTGCTCCTGTACAATTTTAGTGGGTGCCCAGATGTATAGAACTTAAAGAACATCAGGAAAATGTTTCTCCCACCCAACACCACATCAATAATTCAACCCTTGGACCAAGGTTTAATTTACTCATTAAAGAGGTACTACATCAGGGAGATGAGGACAAGAATTGTAGAGGAGCTGGATGAGGGGGCACAACTCATAGCCATAGAATGTGTAACGTGCATAACTCTGCTTGTTGGTGCTATGATGCTGCTAAAACAGCATGGGACAATGTAACAGCTGAAATGACTGCCCACTACTTTGCCAAAGTGGGATTTAAACAGCCATCTACTGATCTGTCCAATCAGTCAGAATCTGCACCTGTAGAGAACCTGATGCCAGCACCACCAGGTCTGTCAGAGATGAATTCGCATTCTATGCCATTTAGGAGACCACGACCCAGAACCAGACCAGACAGATGAGATCACCCTTGTTCTAGATACTATTTAGCCAAGCACCAGCACCAGCCAGCCCAAGTGCAAGGGGGAGGATGACCTTTGGGTAAGGGCAAAGGAAATAAAAAACAATATTGTATCAACCCTGGGCAAAGTTTACCTTAATAAGTTAGAATCTGTGGCATTAGTAGTGGATGCTGAATTTACAAAAATCACACATGCCCCCACAATGCAAAGCATCATGGGCTGCATATGCAAATCACCACAGAATATTATGCTGGTCCAACTTTAAGCAGAATTGCATGGTGCCAAGAGGCCTCTCACACAGTTTGCAAAGGGTGCTAATAGAAGACATAAACACATGTTTCGTCCTACCAGGACTCATCAGTATGCCTCATCTGTTTGACACCCCAGTGGAATGGACCAGCTACCCTTAAGGCAGTGTGCCTTGGATATATTGTGGTGAACCCATTAAAATAAAAAACTATTTAAAAGACAAAGAACCTCTGTGCACAAACACTGAGAAAAGGGTTACCCCAAAGGGCACTTGGCTGGGAAGCCAAGTTTCAAGAAAATACAAAATCACACATGCCCCCACAATGCAAAGCATCATGGGCTGCATATGCAAATCACCACAGAATGTTATACTGGTCCAACTTTAAGCAGAATTGCATGAGCCGAGAGGCCTCACACAGTTTGCAAAGGGTGCTAACAGAAGACATAGACACGTGTTTCATCCTACCAGGACTCATCAGTATGCCTCATCTGTTTGACACCCCAGTGGAATGGACCAGCTACCCTTAAGGCAGTGTGCCTTGGATATATTGTGGTGAACCCATTAAAATAAAAAACTATTTAAAAGACAAAGAACCTCTGTGCGCAAACACTGAGGAAAGGGTTACCCCAAAGGGCATTTGGCTGGGAAGCCAAGTTTCAAGAAAATACAAAATCACACATGCCCCCACAATGCAAAGCATCATGGGCTGCATATGCAAATCACCACAGAATGTTATGCTGGTCCAACTTTAAGCAGAATTGCATGGTGCCGAGAGGCCTCTCACACAGTTTGCAAAGGGTGCTAACAGAAGACTGAATTTGTTCATTAACTTAAATAGCGCTCTACATTCCAGTGACTGTCAAGGCAATCTGTGATAGGTCATTGTAGAAAATGGAACAGGAGTTTACACAATGCAATGTTTGTGAAATGTATGCAAAAGGGAAGTATGACAATGGGTACACTTGTAAAAAGTGCACTCACATCAAAGAATTGCAGGCAGATCTAGAGACTGTAATGAAAAGAATAGAAGGCAAAATTAAATCTTTACACTTGAGAAATTTATTAACAACTCATTATTAAGGCTGCAGGAAGATTGCAATATTGTCTCAGTGTCTGTTACTCATAATGAGGAAAAAGGTGATGAAAGGAAGAGAATTTTTTTTTTTTTTTTTTTTTTTTTTTAAGTTGTTTAACCAGGTATAGCACACTAAGCTGGAAGCTTTTTTACAGGAGCGACCTGGAAGCACAATATACATGAAGATTCAGTTAGTGAAAAAGGGAGCACTAATGAAAATTGGTGCAATGTTCAAAGTAGAGTCAAGAGGAGGAGGAGGAGACAAACATTAAGCAAGGTCCCAATTGAATTAAGAAACCAATTCAGTGTTCTGCAAAACAGTGACCCACAGGAACCAGACAGAGTTATGGGCATTGATAGGGGAGCAACTGGCCTCCTTGAGGTGCAAACACAGGGGGCAGGGTGTAACCAATCAGTTCAACCTGTTAGCCACAATTCGCTGAATGTAAATAAAAAAAATATAAATAATGGCAAAAGGAACATCGTAGTTCTGGGGGACTCCATACTAAAATATACAGACACTGTGATTTGTGAAGGAAGGAAGGACCATTGTATAGTAGCATCTCTTCCTGGGGCAAAAGTGCAGGATATTAGAGATGACATTGATGGATTCTTACAGGGTTCTTATAAACCAATCATGGTGTTACACATAGGTACAAATGATGTTACTTGAAGAAGATTAATTGATATCCAAAAGGACTTTGAAGAGCTGGGAAGAACCTTTCAACCCAAAGAATGCAATAGTACAGTTACATAAGAAGTTACTGTAACAACAGATCTTTGAGAAAAGCTCTTGCAGCAGGAAATAACCATTAGAACTATGCCACCAGGCACTAGGATTCCACAGAAAACTTCCAGCTAGCAGTCCAAGACGGGGGACCGCCCCAATGTCATCCTCACTATACAGGAGGCAGTCCCCCGGCGCCACCTCAGTTCGTCCACTGGAGACCTGGCTAGCATTAAAGATAGGACAAACCGAGGAAGCTCTGTCATCCTGATAGGGACATACAGGAATAAGCACTGTGGGAAACAGGGAAGGAAAGTATACCTGCTGCTAGAGCTCTTCTCGAAGATCTACTGTTGTGGTAAGTTCTCACATAACTGTACTATCTCACTTCGAGATAGAGCTCTTGCAGCAGGTAATAACCGTTAGGACTGAGTCCCAAGCAGTACTGAGATAACACCAGGTCAGAAGGGCAGTGGATATATAGGTAACCTTGTGCTCCTACGATAGTAATCCTTGGAGGACTGCCAGGCCGAAACCTGCTCTCCTTCTGGAAGCAATGCCCAGACTATAGTGTCCGACGGTGTGTACTGAACTCCAGGTGGCTGCGGCACAGAGGTCTGTTGCTGACACATTTCCAAGAGATGCGAAATAAATCACCATCTCTCTAGTTGAAAGACCCCTAACTGGGCCCGGCAAGGGTTTGCCATACTTTTCATGGCAGAATATAATGTAATTGACTAGCCACTTGGACATAGTCTGTTTTGTAACCGGTGCCCCTAGCATTCATTGGGCAAAGGAGACGAACAATTGCTCTGACTTCCTTACAGACCAAGTACAGTCAACATAATACCTGAGGACTCTGTGAACACCCAGAGAATGTAACAATGCCTCCCCTTTGTTGGAATATTCAGGGTAGTAAACAGGCAAGTGAATATCTTGGTTGAGGGTAATCTCCGACACCACCTTCAGGAGAAACTTAGGATTGGTGCGAAGGGACACCCTGTCCCTGTGAAAAAACAAATATGGCTCCTTACACATGAGAGCCTGGAGCTCAGAAATCCTCCAGGCTGAAGTAATAGCAACTAAAAATAACGCTTTCCAAGAGAGGAAGTGAAGCTTGCAACTCGCGGCTGACTGAAAGGGGGCCAATGCTAATTTTTCCAGCATAAACAAAAGATCCCATGGGGGAACTGGGTTCTGAATGGGAGGTTTGATGTGTAGGATACCTCGCAGGAAGGTATGTGACAGATCCAGCTGTGCCAAGGTCCTACCGTCCACTGGTACGATAGGCTGAGATAGCCGAGAGATGTACCTTTATGGATGAGTAGCTGAGGCCTAAATCGGACAGGAATAAGAGATACTACAGGACCCAGTTCCCCTCACAGGAGAAAGGGTCTGTGTTATGGGCAGCGTCCCAGAGGCTGAACTGCTTCCACTTCAAGGCATATGTGGCCCTAGTAGATGGTTTTCTTGCAGATACTAACACCTCGGCTACCCTCTCAGATACCCCTTAACAGCTCCTGGTTAAGTCTGCAGGAGACATGCATGGAGATGCAGAGACTTGTGGTCAGGGTGAATTAGAGAGCCCTGCTCTTGGGATAACAACCGAGAGGACAGAGGAAGTGGAACTGGGAGTTCTACCGCCAGTTGCTGTAGAAGCGGGAACCAAATCTGTCTGGGCCAAAATGGCACTACCATAATCATGGTTTCTGGTTCCAACTGTAGCTTGAGAAGGACTCACTGCAGAAGGGAGAAGGGTGGGACGATATAGAGAAACCTCCCGGTTCAAGAGAGGGACAACGCATCTTGCCAAAAAGCACCAGGCCCTGGCTCTAGCAAGAAGAAATTGGGCAGTTTGGCTTTGAGTGGGGACATGAAGAGGTTTAGCTCTGGAGTCCCCATATTTTGAATAGATCATCTACTACCTCTTGAAGTAGTTCCCATTTGTGAGCTTGAGACTGCGAGCAACTGAGGCTGTCTGCTAAGGTGTTTTGGAGACCTGGGGCATGTACCATGAACAGTTCCAGGCTGTGATCTACTGCCCAGTACCAGACCCTTATGACTTCTCTGCATAGGTAATATGAATGCATTCCCCCCTGCTTATTGAGATAGAAAACCATGAGCATGTTGTCCATCTGGACTAGAACTGGGCCTGGATGGAGGTCATCCTAGAACGCCTGTAAAGCATACAGCGCAGCCCTCATCTCTAAAATGTTTTTATGCAAAGAGTGTTCTGTCTGAGTCCAAGACCCCCTGATCTGATTGCTCCCGAAGTGGGCACCCCATCCCATGCCCAACTCATCCAGGATGATAACTTGTTGGGGGGAGGTGTTCCTGAAGGGGGTCCATATCATCAAGCATGAGGGATTCAGTCACTATACTAAGATTTGGTGTACTGCCTTGGAGATTCTTACCTTCTGGTCGAGATCATCACTTTGCTGGTCCCACTGCACCCTGAGGTTCCATTGCAGAATTCTCATGTGCTGCTGAGCGAGAGACATGGTCACTATGGCAGTGGCCATATGACCCAGGAGTTGTAGTACTGTTCTAGCTGGAGCCTGGTCTATGGAGATTAATCTCCGAGCCAGTGCCTGAAGGCAATCTGCCCTGTCTGAAGGGAGAAAGGCTCTCCCCTGAACAATATCCAAGATGGCTCCTATGAACTGGAGTCTCTGGGATGCTCAAGGGGCTTACTTTGGGAGATTTAGAGTTATCTCAAGGTCCTGGAACATCTTAAAGGTGCACTCCATGGTCTGACATAGCTGTTCTCTGGATGGGGCTGATAGTAGCCGGTCATCGAAGTAAGGGTAGATGTAATGATCCTGCCTCCTGAGAGCTGCCGCTACTACTGCCAGGCACTTGGTGAATACCTGAGGTGCCAATGACAGGCCGAAAGGAAGGGCCCTAAACTGGTAGTGCTCTCTTTTGAATGTGAACCTAAGATACTTCCTGTGGGACGGCAGGGTTTTTATGTGCTTGTATGCATCCTACAAGTCCAGGGAGCAGAGCCAATCTCTTTGGTGTAGCATGGGAAGCAACCTCTGGAGTGTCACCATCATGAACATTTTGTACTCTATAAAGATGTTCAGTTGACTGAGATCCAGGATGGGAAGAAGGTCCCCTGTCGTCTTCGGAACCAGGAAGAAGTGAGAGTAGTAACCTTTGCCCCTCTGGAACTCTGGTACTACTTGAATCGTTCACTTTGACAGGAGGGCCTGTATCTCCACCCAAATGAGATCTGCATGGGATGGAGAGCAGAATATGTGGGCTGGTGGATTGTCCAGGGGTAGTTGAGAAAACTCTAGGGTGTAGCCCCTCTCAATAAGTTGCAGCACCCATTGGTCTGCTGTGATGCTCTCTCAACCTGCAAGGTAAAGAGAGAAACACCCTCCCATTGCCTCCCCTATCAATTCTGCTGGAGGAGAAGAGGGCGGGCAAGAAGTCAGGTGGAGGCCGATGTGATGGGGAGAGGAGCTCTGGACTGCTTAGCTGTTTGTGGTCCCTGAGTTCCTGGTGTCTGAGGGGGTGCTTTTGTCTTGAACCCTCCTCATTGTTGCTGTCTCTTTGCTTGCTGTTCCTGATGCCTTTGTAAGGGCTGGTGTCTAGGGGGATAAGGTTCCAATTTGTACATCTTGTGTACTTCGGAGACAGCCTTCCCCAAGTCCTGTAGGCTAGTGATGATCTTCTCAGCCTCTTGGCCAAAAAGCACAGGGCCCTGGAATGGCAGATCTAGGATAGTGTCCTGCAGGTCCTGCCTGAACCTGGACACTCAAAGCCACAAGTGTCACCTGAGGCATATTCCTGAGGCTGTGGCTCTGGCTACTGTATCTGCCACATCGTATGAGCTTCTGAGGACATGTTTGCCCACATCTGCCCCAGATTGCAGGACTGCCAAAAGCTCTGACTTGTTGGGAGAATCTGGCTGGGTCTTGGTTAGATCCATAGCCTTCTGCCATAGACACTTCTGGTACTTGACCATATGTGCTAGGAAATTCAGAGACCTGATAGTACAGGTGGAAGAGGTGTACAACTTCCGCTCAAACTGGTCAGTCTTTTTTGATTCCTTATCTGGTCTCTGGTATGCTTAGGTTGTTGTGACCTCCCCTGAACTGCTGTAAGGACTATGGAGTCCACCTTGAGCTGCTCACTGAGGTGGGGCTCATTTCTGGGGTCCTGTATAGGTAGTCAGCCATTCTCAGCACCAGAGAAGTAGTTGAAGGATGCTTCCATACCAGCCTTGCTACATCCTGGAATGGCTTCACCAAGGGGAATGTCTAGCGGTTTTGGGTCAGTAGCTCCCAAAAACGTAGCCAAGCATCTCCTTTCTGGGTTCAGTTCTTCTGATTCCTACTGGTTGAGGAACTGGACATGTCTCATAACCTCGAGGAAGGTGGGATCATCAGGTGAAGACCTGGGTGAATCCTTTCTTGGATCCGGTGAAGGCGGAGGGAGGTCGTCCTCGAAAGAGTTGTAAGGCATAGAGGAACCACTGTAATCATGCAATGGTTCAGAGTAACAGTCGGTAAACCTAATCTGACATCAGGAGTGAAGTCTGCTTGACCTGCTCTGCCTTCAGGAGTGACGGTGGCTAGACCTACTCCACCTGCAGAAGGAAAACCTTGAGGATGGGTGACGTCTGTGTCTCTGTCTGTCGGAGCCATGATCCAAGCTACCTGGACTCGGGTGGCCTGGCATCATGGGTTGCAATGGAGTTCTGTGGGGAGGCATCGGCTGTGGCTGCAGAGTGATCACTGCTGCTCCTGTGGGTTCAGGCTTAGGTAGTAGGTCACTCTTAATGGTGTTCCACCAGCTGGAAAAGAGTGCTTCTACATCTGCTAAAGGGACCATTGAGTCTGATGGCTGGTCTAACATTGGGTTAACTGGCCCCAAAGGGGTTGGCACCAGGCCTGGCATCTGAGGGGCTCCTGGCGTTTGACCACCGATTGACAAATTACCTGATGTCTGTTCCTCTGTCTGTGTGTCAGACACTTTGGACATGGCTGATGACTGGTTGTCAAGCCCTGTTATCGTAGGCATGGTGAGGCCAGACGTCAGGTCAGCAGTCATCTGGTCCTCTGGCGGAGGCCCATTCCACTCTAGCGAGGCTGTTGATGGCTTGGAGACAGACGTCTGGTCTGATTTGGGAGACAAAAAATGCTGGAGGTTGTCATTGGTCTGAAGGGATGGACGATGACAGTTTAGGCATGGAGGGTGCTTCCTTGATGTGCTTGCAACCCTGGTGCTGTTGTGGTCATCAGCCTTGGCTGATGAACCAGAGGATGAGGCCTTAATGACGACGGAGTCCATATGGATGCTCGTTGAAGTGGAACAGGAAGACACCAAGTCCTCAGGCCTAGACCCTAGCATTTGTTTGTAGAGTCAGATGGTTAAAGACACTGAAGAAAAGGCCTTGGAATGCCATTGTCCTGAACCTCCATCTGATGCCTAAATAGAGGTGGAAGGTTTAGTGGTCAAGATCCCTGGGAGGGCTAGTGACCCCGGGGGGGGGCAGAATCTGACCTCCAGCCAGAGGTGAAAGTCTTGGAGCTCTTGTGTGGATAACAGGAACATGAGTCTGCCTGGGCCTGTCCTCGTCCTTCTTGTGATGCTTCTCCAAGTGCTTCTTCTCCTTGGGGGAGGTGTCTTGGGCAGTGGATGAAGAAGACCTGTTTCCAGAGTGCGATTTTTGCATTGCAGATGCTTGTTCCTCCAGCAGGTGAGTTTTGAGTGTCTACAGGTGGAGAATGTGTATGCACTTGTTAAAGCTGAGGCAGGGCAGGCAGTCATCTGACTTGTGCTGTGGTCCCAAGCACAGGAGGCAAATCGAATGGTCGTCTTTGGCTGGAACTTGTTTGCTACATGCACACTTTGCCTTACGCCGGAGTGTAGAAGTGGTAGACTTGGCAAACATGAAGAGGTGATTGGGAAACTTGCAAAAATGAACTGCACAGAGCATCAAAGAAAAATAGCAGTCGACAGTTAGCAGGAGGTGTCCGTGAAGCTGAAATCTAGGATCAATGGTGGGAAAAGAACTGGAGTGGTGCCAGGGGACCGCCTCCTATATACTGAGGATGACATTGGGGGCAGAGCTGACATCAGGGGTGATTCTCCATTTTGGACTGCTAGCTAGACGTTTTCCGTGGGGTCCAAGTGCCTGGCGGCATAGTCCTAACATTCATTACCTGCTGCAAGAGCTCTATCTTGAAGTGAGATTTATTAGTGTCAGAGATTTTACCAGTCCTGAGAGCAAATAATACCAGGACAAGGGAAATCTTACAACTAAATGGTTGGCTAAAAAGATGGTGTCTCAGAGAGGGGTTCACCTTCCTAGACACTTGGGGGATCTTCAGTAATCCAGCATTGCATAGTAGAGGTGGTCTGCACCTGAACAGATAGGGTTCCCAAATACTGGGTGCTAGGATAAAGAATGCAATTGATAATGCTTTAAACTAGCTGGTGAGGGGCAAGGGGTAGGGAACTCTCATGTAGATCTCAGTTAAATCAGCAGGGAAAAGGAGTTAACCTTGGGGCCCAATAAAGGGGGTTGGAGGTGCCTTTTGCTAAACGCAAGGAGTCTAAAAAACAAGAAGAATGAGCTAGAGCATATCTTACTGCGTGAAGATATTCAGATTTGCACTGTAACAGCAGAAACACGGTGGAGTAAGAATGATGAATGGAATAGGGATTTCCAGGGTTTTAAACATTGCAGGAAAAAAAAGAGGCAACAGGTGTGGAGGTGGGGTTGCAATATACCTTTCCAAAGAGATTGTTGTGGCTCAGCAGGGCTGCGGTAGTGAGGACCAACTTGAACACATCTGGATAAAAGTCTTACCCAAAAAAGGAAAGAAAATAATTTTGGGGTTGGTATACAGGAGGAGATTTTAAACAATCTAATGACTGACTTTCTTAAAAGTATTAACCCTGATGAGAACATTGCTTTGTTAGGGGGTTTCAATATGCCCTCCATTGACTGGGAGACATGGGAAGGGAAGGGAACAATAGACATGAAAGGGACTTGCTGGACTGCATAAGCAAGGTCTGGACCAATACATTTTGTCACCAACTAGGGTAGCTAATATACTGGATCTGATATTCAGCAATATGGGAGACAACATAGCAAACTGTGTAACCACAGTCCCCCTGGAACAAGCGACCATGAAATGGTTCAATTTTCTATAGCTATAGACGTCAAGGGAATATCAGGGCTAACAAAGGAAAAATTATTTGCCAGTGCTAATTTCGAGGCAATGCACAAGGAGCTAGGTGAATGGGATTGGAATGGGGGTTTCAGAATGCAAGCCTTGATGGCGTGATCTGATACACACACTAGAATGTCTAGTGGAAAAGTATGTCCCGGAAAGATGCAAATACAATAATTCAAGAAAGACCAAACCATAGCTTACTGGAAGCATTAAAAAACTAATCAGAAAGAAGGGTACTACATATACTAGGGCTAAAAAACTGGTAGTGCTCAAGCCTGGATAGTAATACAAAACTCTTGCCCGAGAATGTACATCTAGTAAAAAGAAGGCAAAGGTGGATTTTCAAGTGAGGTTAGCCACTAAAGTATCTGGCAATTATAAATCTTTCTATAGATATATAAATAAAAAAATAAGATACAGGTTGGCCCACCTCAAGATAATGAAGGGAACCTAATTTTGGATGAGCAACAAATAGCACAGATGTTTAATGAATATTTCTGCACAGTTTTTAATCAAAAGCAAGCTAGCATTCCTTGGGACTGAATGGCACTAATGACATCCAGATAGGTTTAGTTGCAGATGACATCAGAACCAGACCTCACAGCATCAACCCAAATAAGGCACAGGGTCCGGACAGAGTCTACCTTAGGGTGGTTAGGGAGTTGGCAGATGACCTCACAGGTCCTGTAACTAGAATTTTCCTAGAATCTTTAAATAATGGTTTGGTCGTTGGATCCTGAAGGGAGGCTACAATTGTTACCATTTTTAAAAAAGGGTATAGAAAGGACTGTAAAAATTACAGTCCAGTCAGCCTAATGTCTATGCTGCAGAAGGTATTTGAGGGAATACTAAAAGAGAAGATAAAGGATTTTCTAAAAAGTGAGGGTCTGAATGACATGACACAGCATGGTTTTACTACAGGCAGGTCATGCCAGACAAACATGTTGAATTTTTACAGCAAGGTTAGTATGGTACTGGACAATCTGTGGACATGATGTATATGAACCTTAGTAAGGCTTTCGATAAAGCCCTCCACCAGCAACTTGTCCAGGTACTACATAAAACAGGGTTAAATCTACTTTTACATCTATGTTAGTGACATTGCAGAATGTTTGAGGGGAAGGGTGTGCCTATTTGCTGATGAGATGAAAATATGCAATAGGGTGGACACCCAAGGGGGGATGAAGGACATGAGGGAGGACTGAAAGACACTAAAAAAATGATCTAGGACATGGCTGCTGAAATTTAATGCCAAGAAGTACGCTGTGATGCACTTGGGGAGTAGGAACAGGAGAGCAGGGTACACCCTAGGTGGGGAGGAAATCAAAGTAACAGAACAGGAGAGGGATCTGGGGATCATAGTCTCCTCAAACCTTAAGGTAGAAATCCAATGTAGCAGGGCAGCGGGAAAGGCCAATGGAATGTTGGCATGCATTGGCAGGGGTATTACTAGCAGAAGGAGGGAGGTACTAATGCCACTTTACAAAGTCATTGTGAGGCCACATCTGGAGTATGAGGTTCAGTTCTGGAGGCCACATGTCCACAAGGATATAGATGCATTGGAGAGGGTTCAGAGAAGGGCAACTAAGATAGTGCAGGGTATGCAAGGAAAGTCATACAAGCAGAGATGTAAGGAGCTGGATCTGTACACGCTGGAGACAAGGAGGGAAAGGGGAGACATGACTGACACTTTTAAATATGTAAAAGGGCTCAATAAAGTGGGAGAAGAAGGCTTACTTAAAAGGAAGGAGGGGTCAGAACTAGAGGGCACAGCCTCAGACTGTAAGGACAAAGATACAGGGGCAATGTGAGAGGGCGTTTCTTCATGGAGAGGGTAGTGGAGCCCTGGAACAGACTACCAAACAGAGTGGTGGGGGCTAAATTGGTGGAAGAATTCAAGAGGGCATGGGACAAGCATATGGGGCTGAGTATCGGGGGGAGGATGGGGGCTGGCAGAGAGGGGGAAGTGTAGGGGAAAAAAGGGCCGACTAGATGGGCCGGATGGTCCTTTTCTGCTGTCAAGCTTCTATGATTCTATGAAACAAAAGAATTGTAAAATGGATTGAGGAATGGCACAGGGATAGAAGGCAGAGGTAAGTATATGGGAGTACATATCAGGATAGGCAGGTGTTACCAGCAGGGTCCCACATGGGTCACTTTTGGGACCTTGTCTGTTCAAAATATGCATACCAACAATTCCGAATTTGGACGGTATATGGTTAAAAATATTTGTGGACGGCATAACATTGAGGGCACTAATGAGCACACAGAATGAGGCTGATAGATTGCAGGCAGCATTGACACACCTGGAACAATGGGCCCTAGAAAATAAACTAGATCTCAACATCGAGAAATGTATGGCAATGCATATGGGAAGAAATAATATAGGGAATAAGTATACCTTAAAAGGAAATTTCTTGACAGAAACTCAGGATGAGAAAGATCTCGGTATAGCTATTTACAACAATCTTGACTTTAAAGAGCTGGTGTACTGCCCAAAACTAATATTAGATTTTAAAAGCAGCCAACCATTACCTTTTAAATCTGAGATACTTTTTCTTTTCCCTTTGTTTAATTAGAAGATTGTTTATCTGATGTTAGTAGGTGTGATGTGTGGAACAGCTCTTAGCCTGGCAGCTGACATATCTTGCTCTGTTGTCCCACACTACATCATCAGGACTGAGACCTCACTGATTGTGACATCACTGCTACTTAGGAACAGCAAGTGAGTGACTGCCAGGTCAATCACATGTGATGTCACTGTCAGTGAGCTCATAATGCTGATGATGTAGTGTGGGGCAGTAGAATTAGATGTGTCCACTGCCAGGCTAAGAGCTGTTCCATGCATCCAGCACATTACTATCACATATAAGGTTTTCTGATGAGCTAAAGGAAAAAGAAAAATACTTCAGAAATAAAAAGTTACAACTGACTGCTACCTAAAATCTATATTATTTTCCTGTCTGCCTGTTCTGGCTCCACTAGTTGTTTAAAAAATATTGTCACATGCATACTAAAGGAGTTCAGAAATGATCTGGTGGCACCCCTAGCGAAGCTATTCAGTAAATTATTGGAACCAGCGGTTGTTCTGGCAGATTGGAAGAAGGTAAATGTTGTCCTGCTCCACAAGAGTGGCAGTAGGGAGAAGGCAAGAAAGAAAAAAATTACTCACCATAGCAATGTTGTTTTTTCTAATGGAGTCTTGCTGTATTCTGACTATATACAGTTAGCCCCAGCACTTGAACTGCTCGGAGAGGAAATGGTTAACTCTATGCCAAGGCATAGAACGTTGAGCTCAAGCATGATTTTCAAACCTCTGTCACAGGTACTCCTCAGTGTAACCGTCAGATTCTTACAAGCACTATGCTAACTAACTATAAATAGAAATTGTTTTTCTAAAATTTTGTGCCAAAAGGCAACGGAAGATTTTTAGGGTCCAGAAGACTCAAGTCGAGAACCTCAAAAATAATTCAAGTAGGTAGTAAAACTTAAAAACAGCAACAAAAAAAACTCACCCTAAGGAAAGGTAACCCAGGTACACCCCTGGGGTGCAGCACTGCGCCTACCCACCCACATCCCAAAAACAACTAAGTTCCAGGAGAGGAGGCAGGGAGGGAGGTCAGAATACAGCAAGACTCCATTAGAAGAAACAATATTACTATGGTGAGTAATTTTTTCTTCAAACAACATTAAGTCTTGCTGTATTCTGACTATATGCAGACTACCAAGCAGTATCCCCTTGGAGGAGGGAGTTACAGAACCTATTTTGGGAACAGGCTCTGCATTACTGCTGTGCCAAACCTAGCATCACTCCTTGACTGGATGTCGAGAGAGTTATGCTTGGCAAATGTGTGAAAAGTTTCCCAGGTGGCTGCTTTACAGATTTCCACTAAAGGTATGTCTCTGGCTGCTGCGACCGAAGCAGCTGTACCTCTGGTGGAGTAAGCCCTTGGGCCTGAGGGTGGCTCCTTCCCCAACTTTCAGTAGTAGAACTGTATACAGAAGACAATCCACCTGGCAAGAGTTCTCTTAGTGGCAGGTTTACCTTTTCTCACTTCTCCATAAGTGAGAAACAGCTGTGAATAGTCATTTCAATGGGTCTTAGTGAATTCTATATAATAACTGAGGGCCCTCTTTACATGAAGACTGTGTAGTCTTCTCTCTCCAGAGGAAGAATGGTCAGTGAAAAATGCAGGCAGTGACATAGACTGGTTCAAATGAAAGTCTGATACCACCTTGGGAAGGAACTTTCTATTCGTTCGAAGAACCACCTTATCCCTGCGAAATGAAATTAAATCAGGTTCCACTGATAAAGCCTGTAATTCACTGATTCTCCTTGTAGAGGTAATGGCTACCAGGAACACAGACTTCCAAGTCAAGTATTTTAGCTCAGCTGAAGATAATGCCTCAAAGGGAGGCTGCATAAGCTGTGCAATGCAGATATTCAGATCCCAAACAGGAGCAGGGTCCCTAAAAGGAGGATCGATATAACCAAACCCTTGAAAAATCTCTTGAAAACTGGATGGGAGGCTAAGGAAGAGCTCTTACCAGCTGAAATAAAGGCAGAGATGGCTGCCAAATGCACACTGAGAGTGGTAGGCCTGAGGCCTAAACTGTTAAGATGCACCAAATAGTCCAAAGCAGTGGCAATGTCAGCTGAATCTGACTGAATATGCCTCTGAGAACACCGAAAAACCAAATCTCTTCCATTTGGAATTGTAGGTTTTCCTAGTGGAAGGTTTTCTACTAGCCTTAAGAATGTCCAGGACTGATTGGCAAAGATGCAGGCCTGCATATTCTAGCTCCTCAAGAGCCAAGCTTTGAGTCTGAGAGTCTGAAGGTTGGGATACAGTATCCTCCCCTGTGAGGAGGTGAAAAGATTGAACTGTCTGGGAAAACAAAGAGGAACTGTCACTGACATTGACAGTAGTAGTGGTGACCTTGGGAGATCCTGCTGAGAGCATCTGCCAGTACATTGTCCTTCCCTGGGAGATGCACGGCTATCAGGGAAACCTGCAGGGAATAAGCTAGTGACCATATTTTCATGGCTTCGGTGCACAATGCTGAGGAATGAGTGCCCCCGTTTGTAGATGTACCACATAGTTGTGGTGTTGTCTGTCCTGATCTGTACCACTTTCCCCTGAATTGTGTTCGAGAATGTCTGAAGCACTAGAAAGACAGCCCTGAGTTCAAGAAGATTTATGTGCAGGAGAGACTCCTGATGAGACCATGTTCCCTGAACAGTAAGCTGATCCAGATGGGCTCCCCATGCCAGAAGGGAAGTGTCTGTGGTGAGAATCACTGTTGGGACCTGACTGAGGAAGGGGACCCCTTGCCTCAGATTGTCCTCCTCCAGCCACTCTTGGAGAGCCTGAACCAGAGTTTGAGATATTGGAACTAACTTGGAGAGGGGGTCTTTTTTCTGAGACCAAAAAGATTTTAGATGAAACTGAATATCTCTCATTTGAAACCTTGCCCCTTGCACTACTGCAGTGCAAGCTGCCATGTGGCCTAGCAACTGCAAGAAATGTCTGGCTGGCCGAGACACTAGTGGACGAAAAGAGGAAGCCAGGGTGATGAGGGACTGAACCCTTGAAAGAAGAAGAAAGGCCTTGGCCTGGACAGTGTTCTGCTCCCCCCTATAAATGTGAGAAGCAGGGCTGGTTCCAGAATAGACTTTTCTAGATTTAGGATGAATCCTAAGGAGCTTATGAGTGACCTCTAGAGCTAACTTGACTTGGTCTGAGGACTGACCCACTATGAGCCAGTCGTCCAGGTAAAGGAACAGTAAGATGCCTTGTCTCCTGAGAAAGGCCACCACTACTGCTAGACACTTGGTGAACACCCTTGGAGCAGATGTTAGGCCGAAAGGCATTGCTATGAACTGGTAGTGGCCTGAGGGCAACACGAACCTGAGGTACTTTCTGTGGGAATGTCTGAAAGGTATGTGGAAATAGGCATCCTTGAGATCCAGGGAGGCTAACCAGTTTCCTGGTCTCAGAGAGGGGAGAATTATTCCAGAGTCACTATTTTGAACTTTGGCTTTAGTATGTGTTTGTTCAGGTATCGTAGATCTAGGATGGGTCGTCACTCCCCTGTCTTTTTTTGGGTAAGGAAGTATCTGGAATAGAGTCCTTTTCCCCTGTGATTGAGAGGTACCTTCTCTACTGCTCACAGGAACAGTAGAGAGGAGACTTCTGCCTCTAAAGCCTTTGTCTTCATAGGAAAGGGAGGACTGAAAGACTTTGCTCTCATTTTTGGGAACCTTCTGAAGCTGAGAGCAAGTCCCTGGTTCACTACTTCCAGGACCCATTTGTCTGAGGTAATAGACTTCCAGACATGGAAATAGTGAGCCAGCCTGCCCTCTACTGGACCCGGGGAGGCGACCCTGATTGACACATCAGGGTGCCTGTTTGGCAGGGGACTTGGACTGAGTGGAGGATGGAGTCCTGGTCATCCCCCTTCTGCCTTTTCCCCTAAAGAACCCCCTCTCCTGGAAGGAAGAGGAGGCCTGGGCTTGGTAAAAAGGCCTTTGAAAAGGCCTGCCCCCTGCCAGCTTTAGATTGCTGCCTCTGAGGAGTGACCTGCTTTTCCTTGGCTGCAGCACGCTCGTAGGTGGTCTTGTATTGGTCCATCTTTTTCATGTAAGCCTCTGTTTGCTCCCCAAACAGAGAGTTACCGGTGACAGGAAAATCCATGGCCTTAGTCTGGGTATCCTGTGATAAACTGGAACACCTGAGCCAAGCAAATCTCCTCATGGAGACAGATGCAGCCATGACCCTAGAATATACATCATTCAAGTCAACAGCAGCATGAAACTGGACCTTTGATGCCTCAATACCATCCACAGCCACCTGCTCCAGCTTCTTGGCCAGCTGGGGAGGGGCATTCTTAGCCAGCTCCAGAACTGTATCCCACATAGACTTCTGGTATCTGGCTGTATATACCATGTAATTAGATTGCCTGAGCCTCAAAGAGGATGCCAAGTACTGTTTTTTTGCCATGGCATCCACTTTCCGGGAATCCTTATCTGGGGGGTGAGATGCCAGGGGAATGTTAGCCTTGTCACAGGCTGCAGCTTGCACTACCCCAACATGGCTGCAATAATTTATAAGGAATTCCATCCCAGGACCTGACAGGGCATACCTCCTGTCCATCTTTTTATCCACAGGAGGTACGGATGTTGGAAACTGAAGAATTTTCTGTGTCTGTTTCCCCAGGGATTTATGCAGTGGGATAGACACCCTTTTGGACTCTGGGACATCCATCATCTCAACATAGTCAGGTTCTTCCTGAGCATGTTCAGCCTCTTCCACTGGAAGAAAAAATTACTCACCTTAGTAATGTTGTTTCTTCTAATGGAGTCTTGCTATATTATGACATATGCAGTATAACCCCAGGTTAGAACTGCTCCGGAGGTGAAAGAGTTAACTTCCATGCAGAGCATGGAATCTTGAGCGTGAGCTTAGTTGAACACTCTGTCTGTTGAAGCTCAAACTTAAACTGTCAGATCTTTACGAGCAAAAACTCACTAAGGTTCTGTGTGGAAGCCGTAAACCTACACTAGCCGTTGGCTACTAACTACAAAAACACCTTTTTGATCTTGATCCCAAAACAAAGACTCAAGTCAGGGAATTCAAGAAGAAACTAAAGCATAACACCTAAGCACTCTAGAAGGGTGAAATAAAGTGGGCATCAAAGAAGTGCCAACATTGCATTGCCCACCCACCTCCCAAAAGAAAAAATTACTAACCTTAGTAATTGCTTTTCTTCTCATGGAGTCTTGCTATATTATAACAATAGCAGTCAGCCACTGCAGCTGAACTGCCCCGGAGAGGAAGGAGTTAACTCCAGAGGATCTGGAGTTCTACAGCGCGAGGGCGCTGTGCCAAAGCTCATCTGGCCAGTTTCAAATGAAACTGTCAGATCTTTACTAAGCTAACACAGGCCAACAAGTCTGTGTGGAAAGCTCTACACTAGCCAAATGGCTACCTACTAGTAGTAATAACAACAATATAAACAACAATAGAAACACCAATAACCATAAAAACAATGAATAATGGTATTATTATTATTAGTTTTCCCCCCTTGACAAGCACCATTAGGACCCCCCCTTCTCCCAAAGACTCAAGTCCAGGAAGGCGGCCAATATATTACCTAAATGAACAACCTAGTTCCCTAACCCTAAAAGAAAGAGGGTAAAGGGAAAAAACTACAATGGCATGACACAGTGCTTGCACTAATTTGCCACCCCTACCCAAGTAGAAGTTCTGAGAGGGGCAGGAGGGAAGGTGGTTATAATATAGCAAGACTCCATGAGAAGAAAAGCAATTACTAAGGTGAGTAATTTTTTCTTCAAACACCATGAAGTCTTGCTATATTATAACAATAGCAGATTACACAGCAGTACCTCCATGGAGGAGGGTCAGGATCTACTTAGGAAATAGGCTCTGAAGCACAGCTGTACCAAACCGAGCATCTCTCCTGGACTGGACATCCAAGGAATAATGCTTGGTAAAAGTGTGAACTGTCTTCCAGGTAGCAGCCTGACAAATTTCCAGAATGGGAATGTCTCTAGCAGCCGCTAGAGACGCAGCTGTACCCCTGGTGGAGTGGGCCCTCAGTCCTGAGGGGTTCTCTACCTAGTTTTTGGTAACAAAATTGACACAAGAGACAATCCACCTTGCAATTGTCCTCTTAGTGGCAGGTTTCCCTGCCAACCTCGCGCCATAAAGTAAGGAAGAGTTGAGGGATTCGAACCTGTGACCCTTGGTGCGGCTCCAAATAGTAGCTTAAGGCTCTTTGACATCCAAGCTGTGCAGTCTCCCTCACCTGAGGAAGAATGCTCAGTGAAAAATACTGGGAGAGAGATGGATTGGTTCAGGTGGAAATCTGAAACCACCTTAGGAAAAACTTTCTATTAGTCCTGAGGACTACCTTATCTCTGTGGAAAGAAATAAAATCTTCTTCCACTGACAGGGCCTGTAATTCACTTATGCGTCTGGTAGAAGTGATAGCCACTAGGAAAACAGTTTTCCAAGTTAGATACTTGAGCTCTGCTGAGGACAGAGGCTCAAAGGGAGGTTGCATTAACTGAGCAATGCAAACATTCAGGTCCCAGGCAGGAGCTGGTTCCCAAAAGGGGTTAGCATGAAGTAACCCTTAAAAAACTTGGAAAACACAGGGTGAAGAAGAGGGAGGCAGGCTTCCTGCTGACACAAAAAGCAGAGACAGCTGCCAGATGAACCTTCAAGGTAGCTGGCCTAAGGCCTAGGGAATTTAAATGGACCAAATAGTCCAATAAAATGGGAAGATCAGCGGATTCTGGAATAATCTGCCTCTCAGAGCACCAGATGGAAAACCTCTTCCACTTAGAATTGTAAGTGGCTCTAGTGGAAGGCTTCCTTGAAGCCTTTAAAATATCCAGGACACCTTGGAGAAAGGTGTAAATCAGCAAATTCTAACTCCTCAAGAGCCAGGCCTTGAGATGGAGGATTGAGGTCCGGATACCACACTCTCCCCTGTGCACAGGCCAGCAAGTCGAGGACTCTGGGCAGGCTCAGGGCAGGGTGGACTGTCAAGGACAGAAGTAGAGGGTACCAGGGCTGTCTGGCCCAATCTGGGGCAATCAGAATCACTTTGCAGGGTTGAGATCTGATTTTCACTAGTACCCTGAAAAGAAGAGGAAAGGGGAAAGGCATACAGGAACTTCCTTTCCAGTCCAACAGAAAAGCGTCCAGGGGACTGAGCCCAGCACTGGAGGCCTGCAACAAAATAGAGGAAGTTGGTGGTTGTCTGGGGCTGCGAAAGATCTATCTGGGGTGCCCCATCTGGCAAAGACAGACCCCAGCACCTGTGGATTCAGAGCCCATTCGTGATGGCCCTGAGAAATTCTGCTGAGGGCATCCGCCAGGATTGTCCTTCCCTGGGAGGTGAACTGCTATCAGGGAGGTGTTCAGGCAGTAGGCCAGAGACCACAACTTCATTGCTTCGGTGCACAAGGCTGATGACCGAGTGCCCCCTTGCTTGTTGATGTACCACATTGTGGTGGTGTTGTCTGTCCTGACTTGAACCACTTTGTTCTGGACAGAAACTGAAAATACCTGAAGAGCTAAAAAGACAGCTCTGAGACCACACTCCCTGAGTGGACAGGTCGCCCAAGTGAGCTCCCCACCCTAACAGGGAGGCATCCGTGGTGAGGGTGAGGGAGTGGGAAATGGGAATGAAGGGAACCCCTTGTTTTAGATTGCTTGGTCCTGCCACCAGTGGAGGGCCAGGATCAGAGTTTGAGTCACTGGGACCAATTTGGAAAGGGGTCCTTCCTTTGAGACCAATAGGCCCTCAAATGGAACTGAATGTCCCTCATCTGGAATCTTGCTCCTTGCACTACAGCTGTGGAAGCAGCCATGTGCCCCAGGAGTTGTGAAAATGCCTTGCTGGTCGAGAGACTCGCAGGGGTAAAGGAGGATGCCAGGGCAATGAGTCTGTCTACCCTTTCCGAGGGAAGAAATGCCTGGCTAACTTTGTGTTCAATTCTGCACCTATGAAAGTTAGGACCTGAACTGGTTCCAGAACTGACTTTGGTAAATTTAGCAGGAATCCCAGGGAAGTGAGAAGCTGCGGGTGACTTGCAAGTGGGATTTCACCTGATCTGGAGACTGACCCACAATGAGCCAGTCGTCCAGGTAGGAAACACAGCAACCCCTTGCCTTCTTAAGTGAGCCACTACCACAGCTAGGCGTTTTGTGAATACCCATGGCGCAGAGGTGAGGCGAAAGGCATTGCCCTGAACTGGTAGTGGCCTGAGGGCAGTTCGAACCTGAGGTACTTTTCGGTGAGAAGGCCTGATCAGAACATGAAAATAGGCATCCTTGAGGTCCAGGAACTGTGCAGTCCCTGGCCTTAGGAACGTAATATCATTGCCAGAGTCAACATTTTGAACTTTGGTTTCAAAAGATGCTTGTTCAGGTACCTTAAATCTAGAATGGGCCGCCATTCTCCTCTTTTGGGGTAAGAAAGTATCTTGAATATAGCCCTGCCCTGATGAAGAGGGACCACTTTCACTGCTTTGCAGTCCAGAAGAGAAGAAACCTCTGCTTCCAAAGCAAGGGCTTCTGAAGTTTTGCAGGTGGAAAATGTCTGGCTCTCATCTTTGGAAACTGTTTGAAGCTGAGAAATCAGACCTGCTTATTACCTCAGAACCCATCTGTCCGGAGTTAAGGACAGCCAGTTCTGGCTGAAATAAGCCAACCTGCCCCTCACTGGTGCAGGAGAATCGGCCCTGGGCACCCCATCAGGGTGCCTGCTTGGCAGCAGCCTTAGGCTGAGGGAAGGGGGACGGTTTACTTGTGCCTCGTCTACCCCTGCCTCTGAAGAAACCCCCCTGCGCAAAAGCAGAGGAGGCTTGAAATTGGTAAAAAGGCCTGTGGAAAGGCCTGCCCCTACCTCTGGGAGCGTGCCTTTGTGGAGTGGCATGCCTCTCCTTAGCCTGGGCACTTTTGTAGGTAGTTCTGTATTCATCCATCTTTTTCATATAGTTTTCTGTTTGTTCCCCAAACAGAGAATTTCCCACTACAGGAAAGTACTCCCTGTACAGTGTCCGTATTGATACCCAGGGGGGTGTCCAGGATAAGCATAGCATTTTGGGGTCAATCTCCTCCCCAGTACACCACTCCACCAGCCGGTGCACAGCCACTTCTGTCGGGTACCCATTTTTTCGTAACAGTGGTTCAGTAAATATGGCCACTAGAGGACACACAATCCCAGCGGTGAGCCTCCAAGATGTAACCTCAGATGGCGCTATCCCAGGGCTACTACCCTGCCTGATTTGCCACTAACAGGTTGAGGGGCCTGGATCCAATGGCGGGTGCCTCCAACCCAGAGGTCAGGGTTTGCAATAGTTAAACTAACTTGGTCACAGCCCTCTGGGACACTGCACCCCCTTTCTTCCCACTAGTGGCCCACAATATATCAGAATTACCTTCACAGTATACACTTACCCCCAGGTCTGGTTCCGCACTGGGACCTCCTGTGAAATGAGATACAGTGCAACAATCACAGTACAGTACTTTAACATAGACAAATACCTCAGGCAGTATAACTTTGCTGAAACAAGCAGCTCTGATTTATTTAGGGGATATAACAAGGACAGGGGAAATCAGGTTAATTAGCTTATCACTTTAATAATCTACCTATGGCTCTGTGCAGGCCTATCCTACCAGTTACTGTCCCTGGGTACCCAAGCCCTAGTGGCTAGTCCAAACCGTGGCAGCTGGTAGGGGCCCTTTCACACAGTGAAAAGAAAATTAGTTTAAACAGTCAGCAGTACAGTGATTCCATTTGGATTTAATGTGGCAATTCAACAGGAGCGACCCTGAATTAGTACTCGACCTCCAAACAAGTTAGGGTCCTTCAACGTCAGCAGGGCTACTCTTGAGCTCCACGAGACTCTTCACACATTTATATGGTAAAAGAAAGTACTATACCAGGCAGGCTGCTTCTCTACCCCGATCGCAATTACTGCACAATACCCGGAGAACACACAGCAGATTCAGTTCCTGACAGACCGAGTGCAATTCAACAATTTCTCCAGTCTTCTACAGGGTGAGCCTGGTTTCTACTCTTCAGAGATCCTTTGATTCTTTTCACAGGACGGATTCAGTCCTAACAAGCAGTTACACAAGCTGCAGACCGGAACTCTGGGCCTTACACGTTTTTGACTGAAACTGTGCACTGAAGGAGCACAGGTTTCTTTCCCTTCACTGCCAGATCTAAACTGAAACTCCAACAGACAAAACTGGCATTTCCTTTGAGTTCCTCCCAGTTCTTGACTGGATTGGCTGTCACTCACAATAGACTGCTGCTGTTGGTCCAAAAGGCACTGAAGTCTAAACTACATCTCCCAGAGTCACTGCCCATACAATCCTCTTGTGGCTGGCTCAGATTATGAGTCCAAGTTCTGATTCGTCCAAGGCACCATTTTAGAGCTAGCTTACCCCACACTGATTGGTCCAGTTCAGCAGTTCAAAACTAGAATGGAGAACTAGCAAACACAGTTCTGACTGCAAAGAAAGCAGGTTAGACAAACTGTATTTTCATTATTACTCTAAATTATTTCTGGCAAACAGTTACATCTTTCAGATAGGTTCCCTTTGCACTCCTAGTGACTGCAAAAATGGAGTGAATTGGCAGCAGCTCGAGTGGTACTCAAACAGAGAAGCACACAGTCCCTCCATACAAACTAATTATGTCTGCAAGCAGACAGCTCTTAAAGAGACAGTACCAGAGGCTCGAAAAACACTCACTGATTAATGGCTTAAACACCAAACACCATTCAGGGTTGGAGCATTCAAGCAAGCTCCTGGAAGTCTTTTGGGAACCCCCATTTGCAGGGGGGTTACACAAAGGAATAGACAACCTCCTAGACTCTGGTATATCCATCATTTCTACATAATCAGGCTCCTCTTGCTCATCCACAGCCTCCTCTAAAGGAAGCTGGAGGGTTTCTGCAACCTTTTTGTAAAACATAAAATGAGAAGGGGACTCAGACAAAATAGGAGGAGATTCTAAAGGTCTGTCTGGAGAAATGTCCAGTTCAATGGGCATGTCCAGACCCTCCCAGCCACATATATATTGATCAAATTCCTCCTCCCCCTCCTGTGGTTCATAAAATTCCTCAACATCATACTCCTGAACCACTGGAACTGAACAAACCAACCTTTTGCCAACTGTTGGTGGTTCAGACAGGACCCTGAGACAGTGACTGGACAATCTGTATGGCTTTAGCTATTTCTGCAGCAGTTGGAGAGACAATTTTGGACTCCAAACCTACTGATTTCTTTGTCTTTTCACTGGGACTGGTTCATCTGAACCAGCCCCTTCTTTGCCGGAAGTCTAGCCCTGGTCAGAGGCACTCCTCTGGTCCAGTGGGTGCTGGACCGGGTTGGCCATCCGGCCAGCAGACTTTGCCTCTCGCTCCCCTGAGCCGGCCCAATCTCTTTCCAGGGTGGCTGCAGGAAATTTTTACACACCTGGCAGTCTGACAGGAGGTGGTCAGCCCCAGACAATAGACACAGTGTGTGTGGTCAGCCTGGCAAAGGCTTCCCACAGACATCACAGTGTTGAAACCCAGTTGGCCCGGTTTTCTTTGGGTTTCTCAGACATAATGCCAGCCTAACCAAAACTTGCCCTTTTGATGGCAGTGCCAGGCAAGACACCCTTATCGGTTCCTAACCGTGTCACGGTATTTGAAATAACCTATTTAAAAACAGGTTTTTAGAACCGATAAGAACCGGGAACCGCACTCTAAAAGCCCAACCAAACACTTCAAAACGTTAAAATCAGCAAACCGATCGGTTCAAAACCGAACCGATAATTGAATTTCCACACAGACTTTAAATTTGTACTTACGGTTTACCAGATAGAGCTTTTAACCGAAATGCGGTAAAATAAATACTTTTTGCCGGTTCAAATGAACTGAAAAATACTCGTGTAACCCCTAGATGGCGCTATCCCAGGGGCTACTACCCCTGCCTGATTTGCCACTAACAGGTTGAGGGGCCTGGATCCAATGGCGGGTGCCTCCACCCAGAGGTCAGGGTTTGCAATAGTTAAACTAACTTGGTCACAGCCCTCTGGGACACTGCAACCCCTTTCTTCCCACTAGTGGCCCACAATATATCAGAATTACCTTCACAGTATACACTTACCCCCAGGTCTGGTTCCGGCACTGGGACCTCCTGTGAAATGAGATACAGTGCAACAATCACAGTACAGTACTTTAACATAGACAAATACCTCAGGCAGTATAACTTTGCTGAAACAAGCAGCTCTGATTTGTTGAGGGGATATAACAAGGACAAGGGAAATCAGGTTAATTAGCTTATCACTCTAATAATCTACCTATGGCTCTGTTGCACAGGCCTATCCCTATCAGTTACTGTCCCTGGGCACCCAAGCCCTAGTGGCTAGTCCAAACCGTGGCAGCTGGTAGGGCCCTTTCACAGAGAAAAGGAGAATTAAACAGTCAGCAGTACAGTAATTCCATTTGGATTTAATGTGGCAATTCAACAGGGCGTAATTCTGAATTAGTACTCACGACCTCCAAATAAGATAAGGGTCCTTCAATGTCAGCAGGGCTCACTTGAGGTACACAAACCTCTTCACACATCAAATAAAAGAAAGCACTATACCAGGCAGGCTGCATCTGTATCCCGATCGCAATACTGCACAATACCCGGGAGAACACACAGCAGATTCAGTTCCTGACAGACAGAGTGCAATTTTCAGCAATTCCTCCAGTCTTCTACAGGGTGAGCCTGGTTTCTACTCTTCAGAGATCCTTTGATTCTTTTCACAGGACGGATTCAGTCCTAACAAGCTGTTACACAAGCTGCAGACGGAACTCTGGGCCTTACACGTTTTTGACTAAAACTGCACACTGAAAAGCACAGGGCTCCTTCCTTCTTCACTGCCAAAGCTCAACTGAAACCCCAACTGACAAAACCGGGCACTTTCTTTGAGTTCCTCCCAGTTCTTGACTGGATTGGCTGTCACCACAATAGACTGCTGCTGTTGGTCCAAAAGGTGCTGAAGTCTAAACTACATCTCCCAGAGTCACTGCCCATACAATCCTCTTGTGGCTGGCTCAGATTATGAGTCCAAGTTCTGATTCGTCCAAGGCACCATTTTAGAGCTAGCTACCCCACACTGATTGGTCCAGTTCAGCATTCAAAACTAGAATGGGGAACTAGCAGACACAGTTCTGACTGCAAAGAAAGCAGGTTAGACAAACTGTAATTTCATTATTACTCTAAATAATTTCTGGCAAACAGTTACATCTTTCAGATAGGTTCCTTTGCACTCTAGTGACTGCAAAATGATGAATTGGCAGCAGCTCGAGTGGTACTCAGAGAAGCACACAGTCCCCCATACAACTAATTATGTCTGCAAGCAGACAGCTCTTAAAGAGACAGTACCAGAGGCTCTAAAACACTCACTGATAAATGGCTTAAATGCCAAACACCATTCAGGCTTGGAGCATTCAAGCAAGCTCCTGAAGTCTTTTGGGAACCCCCATTTGCGGGGGTTACACTCCTTGAACCGAGAATGAACCGAGCTGAAGGAGCTGATCTCCGGAGCGACTGTTCAGTGGAGCGGAGTAAAGAATCTGACAGTTTCATTTGAAACTGGCCAGATAGAGCTTTGGCACAGCGCCCTCGCGCTGTAGAACTCCAGATCCTCTGGAGTTAGCTCCTTCCTCTCCGGGGCAGTTCAGCTGCAGTGGCTGACTGCTATTGTTATAATATAGCAAGACTTCATGGTGTTTGAAATAGAGGTTCTGAGAGGGGCAGGCTGGGGGGGGAGGTCATAATATAGCAAGACTCCATTAGAAGAAACAACATTACTAAGGTGAGTAATTTTTTCTTCAAACAACATGAAGTCTTGCTATATTATGACATATGCAGGCTACACAGCAGTACCTCCATGGAGGAGGGACAGAACCTACTTGGGAAATAGGCTCTGAAGCACAGCTGTGCAAAATCGAGCATCACTCCTAGCCTGGATATCCAAGGAGTAATGCTTAGTAAAAGTGTGAACTGTTTTCCAGGTAGCTGCTTGACATATCTCTAGGATAGGAATGTCCCTGGCAGCAGCCAGAGACGCAGCTGTACCTCTGGTAGAGTGAGCCCTCAGGCCTGAGGGAGGAACCTTACCCAGTTTTTCGTAACAGAATTGGATACAAGAGACAATCCACCTGGCAATGGATCTTTTAGTGGCAGGTTTCCTTTACCAACCTCACCATAAGTGAGGAACAATTGAGGGATTCGAACCTGTGACCCTTGGTACGCTCTATATAGTAACTAAGGGCTCTTTGACATCTAAACTGTGCAATCTCCTCTCACCAGAGGAGGAATGGTCAGTGAAGTACACAGGAAGAGACATGGATTGATTAAGGTGAAAGTCTGAAACCACCTTAGGCAAAAACTTCCTGTTAGTCCTGAGGACTACCTTATCTCTATGAAAGGAGATAAAATCAGGCTCCACTGACAAGGCTTGTAGCTCACTTATGCACCTGGCAGAGGTGATGGCTACCAGAAACACAGTTTTCCAAGTCAAGTACTTCAGCTCTGCTGAAGACAATGGCTCAAAAGGGGGTTGCATAAGCTGAGCGATGCAAATATTAAGATCCCAAGCAGGGGCAGGATCCCTGAACGGGGGATTGGTGTGAAGCAACCCTTTAAAAAACTTGGAGAACACAGGGTGAGCTGATAAAGAAGAGGACTTACCTGCTGACAAGAAGACAGACACAGCTGCCAAGTGCACCTTTAGGGTGGCTGGCCTCAGCCCCAAGGAATTCAAATGCACCAAATAATCCAGGATCGTGGGCACACCAGCAGATTCTGGGGAAATATGTTTACCAGCACACCATATGGAAAATCTCTTCCATTTTGAATTATAGGTAGCCCTGGTGGAAGGCTTCCTAGAGGCCTTCAAGATATCCAATACACCTTGAGAAAGGTGTGGTCAGCAACTCTAACTCTTCAAGAGCCAAGCCTTGAGATTGAGAGATTTGAGGTTTGGATACCAAACTCTCCCTGGGCACAGGTTAACAGGTTGTGATTCCTGGGAAGGCATAGGGGAGGGTGGACTGCTAAGGACATGAGGAGTGGGTACCAGGGCTGCCTGGCCCAATCTGGAGCGATCAGGATCATCTTGCAGGATTGAGATCTGATTCTGACTAGCACTTTGAAAAGAAGGGGAAGGGGAAAACATAGAGAAACTTCCCTTCCCAACTGAGAAGGAAGGCATCCAGAGGGACTGAGCCCAACACTGGGGGCCTGCAACAAAAAAGAGGAAGCTGGTGATTGTCTGGGGCTGCAAAGAGATCTATTTGCGGAGTGCCCCATCTGGCAAATATTACCTCCAGTACTAGGGGATCCAGTGCCCATTCGTGATGGCCCTGGGAAATCCTGCTGAGAGCATCCGCTAGGACATTGTCCTTGCCTGGGAGGTGAACTGCCGTAAGGGAGGCGTTCAGAGAATATGCCAGAGAGCACAACTTCATTGCTTCGGTGCACAAGGCCGTAGACCGAGTGCCCCCTTGCTTGTTGATGTACCACATTGTAGTGGTATTGTCTGTTCTGACCTGAACTACCTTGTTCTGGACAGCTGTGGAGAAAACCTGAAGTGCTAGAAAAACTGCTCTGAGCTAGAGCAAATTGATGTGGAGCAGAGATTCCTGAGGGGACCACAGCCCTTGGGTGGAAAGGTCGCCCATGTGAGCTCCCCACCCAAAGAGGGATGCATCTGTAGTAAGGGTCAAGGAATGAGACTGGGGAGTGAAGGGAACCCCCTGTCTCAGATTGTTCTGATCCTGCCACCACTGGAGGGCCTGGATCAGGTTCGAGTCACTGGAATCAATTTGGTTAGGGATCCGTCCTTTGAGACCAAAAGGCTCTCAAATGGAACTGAATGTCCCTCATCTGAAATCTCGCCTCCTGCACTACTGCTGTAGAAGCAGCCATGTGCCCCAGGAGCTGTAGAAAATGCCTTGCTGGTCGAGAGACCTGCAGGGTGAAAGAGGAGGCCAGAGACACCAGGGTCCTTGCTCTCTCCAGAAGAAGGAAGTCTCTGGCTTCTTTTGTGTTCAGTTCTGCGCCTATAAAGGTGAGAAGCTGGACAGGCTCCAGAACTGACTTTGGAAGACTGAGAAGGAAACCTAGAGATGTAAGCAGGTGCTGGGTTACTTGTAAATGAAGTGTGACCTGTTCTGGAGACTGGCCTACAATGAGCCAGTCGTCCAGATAAGGAAAGATGGCAATCTTTTGCCTTCTTAAATGAGCAACTGCTACTGCCAGGCATTTTGTGAATACCCTGGAGCCGAGGAGAGCCGAAGGGCATTGCTCTGAACTGGTAATGGCCTGAGGGCAGTTCAATCTGAGGTACTTTCGGTGGGAGCTTCTGATGAGAACATGGAAGTAGGCATCCTTGAGGTCCAGGGAGACTAGCCAGTCCCTGGCCTTAGAGAGGGTAAAATAATCCCCAGGGTCACCATTTTGAACTTTGGTTTTAAAAGGTGCTTGTTTAGATCCTGAGATCCAGAATGGGCCGCCATTCTCCTGTCTTTTGGGGTAAGGAAGTACCTGAGTACAACCCTTGCCCTGGTGTATGGGTAGAACCCTTTCCACGGCTCTGAGAGCCAGGAGGGCAGAAACTTCGCTTCCAGGGCAAGTGCCACTGATGGGTTTGCAGGTGGAAAAGATCTGGCTCTCATCTTCGGAAATTTTTTGAAGCTGAGAACCAGTCCCTGGCTTACCACTTCCAGGACCCACTTGTCTGATGTTAAAGACTTCCAGTCCTGGACAAAGTAAGCTAGCCTGCCCCCTACCGGTAGTGGAGAATCGGCCCTGGCTACCCCATCAGGGAGCCTGTTTTGCAGGGGCTTTGGGTAGAGGGGTAGAAGCAGGCTTACTAGAGCCCCTTCTGCCCCTTCCTCTAAAGAACCCCCTCTGGGCATAAGCAGAAGAGGAGGCCTGGGCTTGGTAAAACGGCCTATGAAAAGGCCTGCCCCTGCCCCTGACATGCTGCCTTTGAGGAGTGGCTTGCCTTTCTTTGGCCTGTGCACTCCTATAGGTGGTCCCATACTCATCCATTTTCTTCATATAATTCTCTGTCTGCTCCCAAACAGAGAATTTCCCAACAGGAAAATCCATAGCCTAGACTGGGTATCCTGTGACAGGGCAGTATATCTGAGCCAGGCCATTCTGCGAAGAGACACAGATGTAGCCATAACTCTAGATGAAACATCATTAGAGTCTACAGCAGCATGAAATTGCACCTTGGATGCCTCAATACAGTCCCGCAGCCACCTGCTCCAGCTCCCTGGCAAGCTGTTCAGGGGCCTGTTTTGCTAAGGCCAGGACAGTATCCCACCTGATTTCTGGTACCTAGCTGCGTAGCCATAAAATTTGCCTGTCTGAGTCCCAAAGATGCTGCCATGTACTGCTTTTTTGCCATGGCATCCATCCTCCTGGAATCCTTTTCAGGAGGGTGAGAGGCTAGAGGAATATTAGCCTTGTCACAGGCTGCAGCCTACACTACCACCACATGGCTGCACTGCTGAGATAGGAACTCTGTATCAGAGCCTGATAAAGCATACCTCTTGTCCATCCTTTTATCCACAGGGAGGATAGAATGAGGAGTTTACAGAATTTTTACTGTCTGTTTCCTAAAAGATTTATGCAAGGGAATAGATAGTCTCCTAGACTCTGGAATATCCATAATTTCCACAAAATCAGGCTCTTCTTGATCATCAACAGCTTCCTCAACAGGGAGTTGCAGAGTGTCAGCAACTTTTTTGTAAAACAAAAAATGAGAAGGGGACTCAGATAGCCTGGGAGGGGATACTCCTGAGGGTCTGTCTGGACAGATGTCCGGTTCAATGGGCACATCCAGACTGTCAAAATCACACTCACTCACTCTCCTCGTACCCCTCCTCCCCTTCCCCTGGTTCATAAAAATCTTCAAAATTATAATCTTGAACCGAGGGAACTGACCGAACCGGGCGCTTACCCAATGGTGCCGGTTCGGACGGAACTGGGGAAAGAGACTGGACAATTTGGATAGCTTTGGCTATTTCCTCAGAGGTTGGAGAAAGAACTTATGGCCCCAAACTAGCTGACCTTCTAGCCCTTTTAGTTGGAACCGGCTCCTCAGAGCTGGCTCTTCGTTGGCCCGAGGAAGCATCGCCCTGGTCAGAGGGCACTCCCTCAGGTTCGATTGGAACTGAACCGGGCTGGCCATCCGGGTCAGCGGACTTTATGGCCTCCCTTTCCCCTGAGCCTACCAACTCTTTTTTCCACGGTGGCAGCAGGAAAATTCTTACAAATCTGGCAGTCTGCATTGAGGTGGTCAAACCCCAGACAATATACACAAATGGTGTGTGGGTCAGTCTTGGCAAAGGCTTCCCCACAGAGGCCACAGTGCTGAAACCCAGTGGGTCCGGTTTTTCTTTTGGGTTTCTCATACATAGTGCCAGCCTAACCAAAACTTGCCCGTTAATGGCAATCCACCAAGGAAGACTCTCTTATCGGTTCCCAACCATGTCACGGGTCGTGGAAAAAAACGTAATAAAATCCGTTTTTTTTAGAACCGATAAAACCCGGGAACTGCACTCTAAAGGGCTAGAAAGTAATTTTTAAACCCCTCTGATTGGTTCAAACCAAACCGAAAAAGACGTTTACAAGTTCCACACAGAAGAAAAAATAATAAATAAGCCTATCTATTACTTACAGTACCACAGACAGAGCTTGAACTGACGATTGCAGTTAAAGTTTGGTAAAATAAACCGAGAATTACACTTTAAAACCGACAAACAAACCGAGCAGCAGGAGGAATCTCCGGAGCGACTGTTCAGTGAGGCGGAGTAAAGAATCTGACAGTTTAAGTTTGAGCTTCAACAGACAGAGTGTTCAACCGAGCTCGCGCTCAAGATTCCATGCTCTGCATGGAAGTTAACTCTTTCACCTCCAGAGCAGTTCTAACCTGGGGTTATACTGCATATGTCAAAATATAGCAAGACTTCATGTTGTTTGAAGCTGAAGAGTATCAGCCACTTTCTTGTAGAACAAGAAATGGAAGGGGGACTCAGAAAGTCTGGGAGGAGAGACATTAGAAGGCCTGTCTGGGGAGATGTCAGGCTCTACTGGCTCATCTAGGCCTTCATAATCCTCTTCTTCATCATAATCTTCATCTCCTTCCCAATCGCCCTCATAAAATGCTTCAGGATCAAATTCAAAACAGACAAGTCTGACCGAACTGATCGTCTTTGAGTCGGTGTTGGTTTGATTGGAACCGGGCAAAGCGATTGTACAATAGCAATCGCCTTAGCTATTTCATCAGCAGTCGGAACATGGGAACCGGGATCTGAACCAGCTGACTTGCACGTTCTCTTAGATGGAACCGATTCCACAGAATTGGCTCTCCTTTGGCCCGAGGAGGTATTGCCCAGGTCAGTGGGCACCACCTCAGGTTTGGTCAGAACCGAACTGGGCTGGCCATCCTGGTCAGCGGATTTCTCGGCCTCCCTTTCCTTCAGCCTACTTAATCGTTTATCTAAAGTGGCTTTGGGAACGTTTTTACAGATTTGGCAGTCCACTTTCAGGTGGTCAAACCCCAGACAGTAAACACAGACGAGGTGGAGATCAGTCTTAGCAAAGGCCTCACCACACTCGGTGCAATGCTGAAATCCAGTGGGACCGTTTTCCTTTTTTCTCAGACATACCTAAAGGAAAAAAGTTACCCTTACCAGCATTTAAGCTAGGCAACTACAAACCTATCAGTTCCAACCATGTCATAGGTCGGTTAAAAAAAACAAGGAAATTATTGGGATTTTTTTTAGGCTCTGATTACAATACAAATCACAGAAAAAAACTAAACAGAATTGCTCCTGTTTCTAACCAGACCGACCAGGAAGAAACCAAGCAAAAAACAATTTCTACCACAAAACACTAAACTACCTACTAAACACTTACTGTACCAACGACAGAGATGTGAATACCGAAAAAATAAGTACACGATTGACAAACCGACCGATTTTTTACTTAGGCCGAACTGAAGAGAAGGAGACAATCTCTAGAGCGACTTCTTAGTTAGGCGGAGTGAAGAATCTGCTGGTTACACGGAGGAGTACCTGGGACAGAGGTCTGAAAACCGAGCTCGAGCTCAACATTCTATGCCTTGGCATAGAGTTAACCCTTTTCTCTCTGGAGCAGTTCAAGTGCTGGGACTAACTGCATATAGTCAGAATACAGCAAGACTTCATGTTGTTTGAACTATAAGCCGGTAAGCCTGACCTAGGTGATGGGTAAAGTGATGGAGACTCTACTTAAGAAAAGGATAGTGGAGTTTCTTGAATCCAGTGGGCAGCAAGATCCAAAGAAGCATGGGTTCATGGCAGGGAGAGGTTGCCTAACAAACCTAATAGATTTTTTCGATTGGGTTTGGGTGACTAGAGTGGTTGATCAAGGGGGAGGCAGTTGATGTGGTCTATCTGAATTTTAGCAAGGCCTTCAACACCATTTCACATAGACTACTACTAAACAAATTAGGAAGCCTAGGTGTAGGGCATAAGCTGGTAAACTGGGTTAGAAACTGGTTGAGAGGGAGGACGTAAAGAGTGGTAGGCTATGGAGCTCAGTCCATGGAGGGGGAGGTGACCAGTGGAGTGCCACAGGTGTCGGTGCTGGGGCCAGTCCTCTTTAATGTCTTTATTAGTGATATTGCCAGAAGGCTGGAAGGGTATGTGTATCTATTTGCCAATGACACAAAAATCTGCAATAAAGCTGATACAAAGATAGGGGTGGACAGAGTGAGGAAGAACCTGTGTAGGCTCAAGGAATAGTCGAGGGTATGGCAGCTAACGTTTAATGCAAAGAAATGCAGGGCAATGCATTTAGTCATGGGAACCCCTAGGGAAAAATACACCATGGGGGGGGATTGCTGACACCCCCCAAGCAGGAAAGGGACCTGGGGGTGATTATAAAAAACAACCTGAAGATGACCAGGCAGTGCAAGAAGGCAGCCAGAAAGGCCAGTAGAATGCTGGAATGCATAGGGAGGGGCATAACTAGCAAAAAGAGTCAGGTGGTGATACCACTTTATAGGTTGCTGGTGAGACCTCACCTGGAATACTGCATCCAGTTCTGGAGATCATATCTCGGGAAGAACATAGACAGGCTGGAGACAGTCCAGAAGAGAGCTACAAAAATGGTGCAGGGGCTACACCAGAAGCCATATGAGGAGAAGCTGAGGGACCTCGATATGCACTCATTGGAGATGCGAAGGGAGATGGGGGGACATGAAAGAGACCTTTAAATATCGAAAAGGTATAAATAGGGTTCAGGAAGGGAGCATATTTAAGAAAAGGGTATGCTCAAAAACAAGGGGTCACGAGACGAGGTTGGAAGGTGGGAGACTCGGGGAATGGGAGGAAATATTTCTTCACTGAACAGGTGGTGGATGCATGGAACAGCTTCCCTAGGGAGGTCGTTGGTGTGCAAACAGTAAGGGAATTCAAAAATGCTTGGGGCAGACACCAGGCAACACTAACGCTAGGGAAAAATGGTAGACAGGGGACTCGGGGGGGGGGGGAATTAAGGTAATGGGCAGACTAGATGGGCCAGGTGGTCCTCATCTGCTGACATAATCTATGTATCTATGTGCATGGTGATTAAAAGGACAAACATCGTCCTGAGTAACATGAGAAATATACAAAGTAGGGACAAGAGTGTCCACGTATGCATCAGTGGTCAGACCACATCTGAAGTTCTGTGCCCAGTTCTGGTTTCCTTGTAGCAAGATGGAAATTAGTGCCATGGAGAAAATTCACTGTAGAGCCACTAAGATGATAGGGGCAATAAGTCACCTTAGTTACAATAAAATAATTTAAATTCTTGGGTTATATCCCTTGGAGTATAGATGACTCCGTGGAGGCCTCTGCCTGGTTTACAGCACTTTTCAGAATTATGATTTATGGGATTGTCTGGGACTGGAATTCATGAACTATTGCTATGATACAAGGTCACATGGTTTGCAGCTCAAAGAGGAATTATGCCATTCATGGAAAAGGGCCTCCTGGTTTAACCAGAAAGTGGTCAGTCGATGGAATTCATTGCCGGCTGAAGTCATATGTAGCAACAGTATGGAGATTTTAAAAAGAGATCAGTCGATTACTGTGTAAGGAATACTATTACAGGCTACTCTTTGATCTAGCGAGCCGTTATGGGCATTGTCCCACTTGGCCTATGAAACCTATGACCTTGAAGAAGAGGAGCAAAAACAGATGACTATTGTTGATATTCGCTCAGTGCTACTTACACTTAGAAGGGCTATGGAGTAGCACTTTGATGTCAAACCAGACTGGAAACTAATGGAGAACACCAAGAGAAATTTTTGGCCATACACATCTGCAGCTGGAGGGCAGACAAAGATTGACAGCTTCTTCAAGACTGAAACTGAGACAGAGTGAATTATCCCCTATGCCACTAAGTTTACCCAATTTATCCCGTCTTTTAAAGAGCTACTGTTGCCACAAAGAAAAAAAACCTTATAATTAGGTGCAAGGCTGCCTGCATTCCATTTGTATTTTATATATTTCTCCTTCCCATTATTTATTACTAAGGAAATTAGCATGAATATATGATCTTTACTCCTTAGAATTCCTTTAGAGTCCATCTGCCTCTATAGCTTACTCCCTACTTCAAGTCATAATCCTCTGTTGTGACATCACAATCTGTTGCCATGGGAGTAACTGTGATATTACAAACAGTGCTCTAAGACTTCAGGCAGTGAGAAAGCAGTAGGAATAAATGAACTCTTCAGAAGCAAAGATCCTTCCTTCATACAGATGACCTCATTAATATATAATGGAAAGGAGGAATACAGCACTAATTGGAAATACAAGCTGGACTGTGCCTAAATATTAGGTTTTGTTAAAGTTCTCCTGAATGTTTATGTTTGTTTATTTAAATCTAGGATTACAATTACCTTTGAGACGAGGCTCTTTTACAAAGGTTCCACGTCAGGGTGTACAGTCTTAGAGTTACAATATTAGTACAAAGCAATCATTAACAAAGTAGGTTTTGACATGAATAATACAAGGTTTACAAGTGATCAAACACAAGAAAAAATTACTCACCTTAGTAATGTTGTTTCTTCTAATGGAGTCTTGCTATATTTTGACAATTGCAGTTTGTCCCAGCCTTAGAACTGCTCCGGAGGTGAAAGAGTTAACTTCCATGCCAGGCATGGAACTTAGAGCTCGAGCTCGGTTAGAAAAGCTCTGTCTGGAATATTTCAAACTGAAACTGTCAGATCTTTACGAGCAAAACTCACTAAGGTTCTGTGTGGAAGCTGTAATCTACACTAGCCAACTGGCTACTTAAATATTAACACATTTTCCTGGCCCCAACACCAAGACTCAAGTCAGGAGACCAGAAAAAGATAAGACAAGATAATATAAAATAAAACACAACACCCAAACACCCCCAAAAAAGAAGGGGTGGAAAACATTAAATAGGCATCAATAAGTGCCAACACTGGACTGCCCACCCCATACCCAAAGTAGAAGTTCTGAGAGGGGCAGGCTGGGGGGGGAGGTCATAATATAGCAAGACTCTATTAGAAGAAACAACATTACTAAGGTGAGTAATTTTTTCTTCAAACAACATGAAGTCTTGCTATATTATGACAATTGCAGACTACACAGCAGTACCTCCATGGAGGAGGGACAGAACCTACTTAGGAATAGGCCCTGAAGAAACGGCTGTGTAAAACCGAGCATCCCTCCTGGCCTGAATATCCAGGAGTAATGCTTGGTGAAAGTGTGTACTGTTTTCCAAGTAGCTGCTTGACATATCTCTAAGATAGGATGTCTCTGGCAGCAGCTAGAGACGCAGCTGTACCTTGGTAGAGTGAGCCCTCAGGCCTGAAGGGGGAACCTTACCCAGTTTTTGATAGCAAAATTGGATACAAGAGACAATCCACCTGGCAATGGATCTCTTAGTGGCAGGTTTCCCTTTCCCAACCTCACCATAAGTGAGAAATAGTTGGAGGGAGTTAAACCTGTGACCCTTGGTACGCTCTATGTAATAACTTAGGGCCCTCTTAACATCTAAGCTGTGCAACCTCCTCTCATCAGAGGAGGAATGGTCAGTGAAGAACACTGGAAGAGAAATAGATTGATTAAGGTGGAAATCTGAAACCACCTTAGGCAAAAACTTCCTATGTTAGTCCTGAGGACTACCTTATCTGTGAAAGGAAATAAAGTCAGTCTCCACTGACAAAGCTTGTAACTCACTTATGCGCCTGGCAGAAGTGATGGCTACTAGAAACACAGTTTTCCAAGTCAAGTACTTAAGCTCTGCCGAAGACAGAGGTTCAAAGGGGGGTTGCATCAGCTGAGCAATGCAAACATTAAGATCCCAGGCAGGGGCAGGGTCCCTGAATGGTGGATTGGTATGAAGCAATCCCCTGAAAAACTTGGAAAATACAGGGTGAGCAGAAAGAGAAGAGGGCTTCCCTGCTGAAATAAAAGCAGAGACAGCTGCCAAATGCACTTTCAGGGTAGCTGGTCTCAGTCCCAAAGAATTAAGATGGACCATATAGTCCAAAACCGTGGGCAAATCAGCAGATTCCGGGGAAATATGCTTCCCAGAGCACCATATGGAAAACCTTTTCCATTTGGAGTTATAAGTAGCCCTAGTGGAAGGCTTCCTAGAAGCTTTCAAGATTTCGAGAACACCTTGAGAAAGGTGTAGGTCAAGCAACTCTAACTCCTCAAGAGCCAGGCCTTGAGGTTGAGGGATTTGAGATTCGGATACCAAACTCTCCCCTGGGCACAGGTTAACAAATTGTGGTTCCTGGGGAGACACAGGGGAAGATGGACTGCTAAGGACAGAAGGAGTGGGTACCAGGGCTGCCTGGCCCAGTCTGGAGCAATCAGAATCATCTTGCAGGGCTGAGATCTGATTTTGACTAGCACCTTGAACAGGAGAGGGAAGGGGAAGGCATAGAGAAACTTCCCTTCCCAATCGAGGAGAAAGGCATCCAGGGGGACTGAGCCCAACACTGGGGGCCTGCAACAAAAAAGTGGAAGTTGATGATTGTCTGGGGCTGCAAAAAGATCTATCTGAGGGTGCCCCATCTGGCAAAAACTATCCCCAGTACTGGGATCCAGTGACCATTCGTGATGGCCCTGGGAAATCCTGCTGAGAGCATCTGCCAGGACATTGTCCTTGCCTGGGAGGTGAACTGCTATGAGGGAAGTGTTCAGGGAATAAGCCAGAGACCACAACTTCATTGCCTCGGTGCACAAGGCCGAAGACCGAGTGCCCCCTTGTTTGTTGATGTACCACATTGTAGTGGTGTTGTCTGTTCTGACCTGTACCACTTTGTTCTGAACAGATGCAGAAAAAACCTGAAGTGCTAGAAAAACAGCTCTGAGTTCCAACAGATTGATGTGGAGCAGAGATTCCTGAGGGGACCACAATCCCTGGGTGGAGAGGTTGCCCATGTGAGCTCCCCATCCTAAAAGGGATGCATCTGTAGTAAGGGTCAAGGAGTGAGACAGAGGGATGAAGGGAACCCCTTGTCTCAGATTGCTCTGATCCTGCCACCACTGAAGGGCCTGGATCAGGGTTCGAGTCACTGGGATCAACTTGGATAGGGGATCTCTTCTTTGAGACCAAAAGGCTCTCAAATGGAACTGAATGTCCCTCATCTGAAATCTTGCTCCTTGCACTACAGCTGTGGAAGCAGCTATGTGTCCTAAGAGCTGTAGGAAATGCCTTGCTGGCTAGAGACCTGCAGAGTGAAGGAGGAGGCCAGGGCCACCAGGGTCCTTACCCTTTCTAGGGGAAGAAAGGCTCTGGCCTGCTTTGTGTCCAGTTCTGCACTTATAAAGGTGAGTACCTGGACAGGTTCCAGAATTGACTTTGGAAGATTGAGAAGAAAGCCCAGAGGAAAGCAGCTGCTGGGTAACTTGCAGGTGTGATTTGACTCTGGTCTGGAGACTGACCCACAATGAGCCAGTCGCTCTAGGTAGGGAAAGATGGCAATCTTTTTCCTTCTTAAATGAGCAACTGCTACTGCCAGGCATTTTGTGAATACCCTTGGGGCAGAGGTAAGGCTGAAGGGCATTGCTCTGAACTGATAATGGCCTGAGGGCAGTTCGAATCTGAGGTACTTTCGGTGGGAGCTTCTGATAAGAACATGGAAGTAAGCATCCTTGAGGTCCAGGGAAGCTAGCCAGTCCCTGGCCTTAGGGAGGGTAAAATCATTCCCAGAGTCACCATTTTGAATTTTGGTTTTAAAAGGTGCTTGTTCAGATATCTTAGGTCCAGGATGGGCCGCCATTCTCCTGTCTTTTTTGGGGTAAGGAAGTACCTGGAGTACAGACCCTTGCCCTGGTGTAGGGGAGAAACCCTTTCTACAGCTCTGAGAGCCAGGAGGGTTGAGACTTCTGTTTCCAAAGCTAGAGTCTCTAGAGGATTTGCAGGTGGAAAAAATCTGATTCTCATCTTTGGAAATTTTTTGAAGCTGAGAACCAGACCCTGGCTTACTACTTCCAGGACCCACTTGTCTGATGTTAAAGACTCCCAGTCCTGGACGAAGTAAGCCAGCCTGCCCCCTACAGGTAATGGAGAACCGGCCCTGGGCATCCCATCAGGGTGCCTGTTTGGCAGGGGCTTTAGGCTGAGGGGTGGGAGCAGGCCTGCTTGTACCTCGTCTGCCTCTCCCTCTGAAGAACCCCCTCTGAGCGTAAGCTGAAGAGAAGGCCTGGGTTTGGTAAAAAGGCCTGTGAAAAGGCCTGCCTCTACCCCTGGGGGGCTGCCTCTGAGGGGTGGCTTGCCATTCCTTGGCTTGTGCACTCCTATAAGTGGTTCTATATTCATCCATTTTCTTCATATAATTCTCTGTCTGCTCCCAAACAGAGAATTTCCCACCACAGGAAAATCCATAGCCTTAGCCTGGGTATCCTGTGACAAACTAGTACACCTGAGCCAAGCCAATCTACGAAAAGCCACAGATGAAGCCATGACTCTAGAGGATACATCATTAGAATCCACTGCAGCATGGAATTGCACCTTAGATGCCTCAATACCATCAGCAGCCACCTGTTCCAACTCCTTGGCAAGCTGGCCATGGGCCTGTTTGGCTAAAGCCATGACAGTATCCCATCTAGATTTCTGGTATCTTGCAACATAAGCCATATAATTTGCTTGTCTGAGTCCCAAGGACGCTGCCATGTATTGTTTTTTAGCCATGGCATCAATCTTCCTGGAGTCCTTGTCAGGAGGATGTGAAGCCAGGGGAATATTAGCCTTATCACAGGCTGCAGCCTGAACTACCCCAACATGGCTGCATTGCTGTGAAAGAAATTCTGTATCAGGACCTGACAAAGTGTACCTCCTGTCCATCTTTTTATCCACAGGAGGCACAGAATTAGGAGCTTTTAAAATTTTTATTGTTTGTTTCCTAAAGGATTTATGTAAAGGAATAGACAATCTCCTGGACTCTGGGATATCCATCATCTCTACAAAGTCAGGCTCTCTTGCTCATCCACAGCTTCCTCCAAAGGAAGCTGGAGGGTTTCAGCAACTTTTTTATAAAACAGAAAATAAGAAGGGGACTCAGAAAGCCTAGGGGGAGATTCTCCTAAAGGGTCTGTCTGGGGAGATGTCCGGTTCAATGGGCACATCCAGACTTTCAAAGCACATTCACACTGTTCATAATCATCCTCCCGCTCCTCTGGTTCATAAAACTCCTCTATATCATATTCTTGAACCGGTGGAACCGGCCGAACCGACCTTTTGCCAGATAGTGGCGGTTCGGACGGAACCGGGGAAAGTGACTGGACAATTTGGATTGCTTTAGCTATCTCTGCAGCAGTTGGAGAAGGAATTTTTGACTCCACACCTGCTGATTTTCTAGTTCTCTTTGCTGAAACTGGCTCCTCTGAGTCAGCTTTACGTTTGCCCCAGGAAGTCTTGCCCTGGTCAGAGGGCACTCCCTCCGGTTCGGTTGGCACCGAACCGGGCTGGCCATCCGGGTCAGCGGACTTTTTGGCCTCTCATTCCCTGAGCCTACCAACTCTCTTATCTAGAGTAGCTGCAGGGAAATTCTTGCAAATCTGGCAGTCTGCATTGAGGTGGTCAAACCCCAGACAATAAACACATGTGGTGTGTGGGTCAGCCTTGGCAAAGGCTTCCCCACAGACACTACAGTGTTGAAACCCAGTGGGCCTGGTTTTTCTTTTGGGTTTCTCAGACATAATGCCAGCCTAACCAAAAACTTGCCCTTTTCTGGCAGTGCCAGGCAAGACACCCTTATCGGTTCCCAACCGTGTCACGGGTCGTGGAAAAAACCGTAATGAAATCTTTTTTTAGAACCGATAAGAACTCGGAACCCCACTTCAAATAGCTTTTAAATGCTTCAGAATAAAGTTTTAAAACAACCTGATCGGTTCAAACCGAACGATAAACATTACAAGTTCTACACAGAAATAAACCTGTCTATTGCTTACAAAACCACAGACAGAGCTTGAACTGATCGGTTTCGGTTAAAATAATAATAATCGCGTTGAATTTAACTAGAAAACTTTTAAACCGAGAAATGAACCGAGCAGTAGGAGGAATCTCCGGAGCGACTGTTCAGTGAGGCGGAGTAAAGAATCTGACAGTTTCAGTTTGAAATATTCCAGACAGAGCTTTTCTAACCGAGCTCGCACTCTAAGTTCCATGCCTGGCATGGAAGTTAACTCTTTCACCTCCAGAGCAGTTCTAAGGCTAGGACAAACTGCAATTGTCATAATATAGCAAGACTTCATGTTGTTTGAAAGATGGTACATAGAGGTCAGGGGAGGAATGGGAAAGGGTAACATTGAGAGCTGGAGGAACACAATGGGGGTGGGAATGGGAGTGGGGGAGGTGAGAGGGTATAAGCAGCAGCCAGGGCAGCTTTGTCAAGAAGAGGATAGGATAAGAGCATAAGTTGGGAAGAGGAAGCGTTAAGTGCTAGGTGGTAGGGTAAATGGGGAGTCAGTTCAAGGAGGGATTGGTTAATAGCAGTCACAGGAGTTAGAGGCCAGAAGAGCTTGGCGGAGTTTGGTCTTGAAAGCACCCATAGTTGCCAGGGTCGTGATGTCACTATTGAGATTATTTACCCAGCTAGGTGCCCGATAAGAAAAGGACCTTTGGCCTTGGGAAGTGCAACAGTGTAGGTTTTGCAGCAGATGTGGTTTGGATTTCCTGGTGTTGCAGTTGTTGGTCTTGAGATTGATGAGAGAACAGACTCCTGGAGGGGCATTGCCCATCATTATTCTTTTCGCTGTGATGCACGTTTGATATTTAAGGTGATTATTTAGCAGTAGCCACCCCAATAGAGAGTAGAGGTTGCAGGTGTGGGTGAGACAGTGAGATCCAGTGGCGAGACGGCAGGCCTTATTGAGGGTGGTAGAAATCCACTTAAGGTAGGAGGCAGTGGCTAAGCCATAGATAACTAATCCATAATCGATGATGCTAATGATGGAGCTCTGGACGGCAACTGTTAAAGCTTCAGAGGTTAGGTGTTTCCTGTGTCGGAACAGCAGGCCCATCCTGATGTTAGCTGCTTTAGCCACGGTATTTATGTGGGCAGTGTAGGACAGATGGGAGTTGAGGGTGATGCCAAGATATTTAAAGGATTGTACTTGTTCGAGTGTGACTCCTTGCTTAGTTTTGATGGTGAGGTGGAACTGTTTGAATTTGTGATGTGAGCAGCTGAAGATCATGGATTTTGTTTTTTTCTGGTTTAGGATAAGTTTGTGTTTTAGGAACCATCTTTCGATGGAAGTGAAGCCATGTTGAAGGTTATTTTGCAGTTGTTGGGGATCCTGGTGGGAGGTCAGGATGACTGCATCATCCGCATAGAGAATGAGCTGCTGGGGACAGAACTCTGGAAGCGAGTTTAGGAACAGGCTGAAAAGGAGGGGGCCTAGGATGGAGCCCTGTGGGACACCTGAGTGGACTGGTCTGGGATTGGAGAGGGTATTGGAGATTTTAATTCTTTGGGACTGGTTGTCTAGATAGCTTTTGAACCAAGTTACCAACGTGTCACCAGCTCTTTAAATTACTGCACATCTTTAATAAATGATTGAACTTTAACCACCACCCCTTCCACTTGTAGAGGCACAAGCACACTGAAAAAATTCTGACCTGTTGGTTTCAGCATATTGCACGTAAAAAATAAATACTGTAAGCTCAAGCACACTGAAACAAATGCCAACTTGCTGGCTTCAGTATACTACATATTTTTGTCCTCCTACCCTGTCCCCTCTACCTGTTCTCAAGACGGGCAATACTTCTATCTCTGATCCTACTGCAATTGCCTCTTCTTTCAATTCCTTCTTCACCTCCTGTGCCCATTCACTTCACTCTTCCTCATCATCATCCTCATTCACTTCTTCCTCTCTTTCTTCTCTTCCCTCTCACTCTATCTCTAAACTCTTCCACTGTCGCCCTCCTCCCTTTTTTTCTTTCTCAGCCATTATCCCTGCTGTTGCTCTTAAGGTTTGGCTCTTAATCCTCACAAGGGCAGGAGTGTTGATGATCTTGACCCTAGACTCCTATTTCTCTCTGCTCATGCCATTGCCCGTCTTATTACCTACCTCCTTGACCTCTTTTTCTCCTTATCCTGTGTCTAGCTCTTGGAAGTTGGCTACTTTCATTCCCTTCCCAAAGGAGGCGATCTCTCTTCCCCTAGTAACTTCCGACATGTTTCTCTCCTTCCCACTTTAGCTAAGCTCCAAGGACACCTTGTTCTTTCCCAACTTTCCCCTTTTCTCAACTCAGCCTCTTTCTTCACTCCTTTCCAGTCTGGCTCTTGAAAGTCTCATTCCACTTCCACTTCTCTCCTCCAGCTCACTGATGCTACTCCCTGGTATGGATCAGGGCCTTGTCACCTCAACTATTTTAGTCAACTTACCCAAGGCTTTTGACATCGTAGCTCATCCCATTCTCCTGGACAAGCTTAAGACAGCGGGACTCTCAGTTTCTTCAGCTGAGTGGTTCCACTCATATCTTGAGGGCAGGTTGCAAACTGTCCATATGGGAGACCCCCCCACACACACACATGCACACTCCCTATCAGCTAAGGCTTTCCCAAGGGACTGCCTTGGGTCCGACTCTTTTCTCCATTTTTTAAATGATCTCCCCAAGGCCTACTCCTCTGTGTTAATAGATATGCATGCAGATGACACAGTTCTCTTTTCCTCTGGCTCTTCTGCCTATGACCTCACAAACCAACTTCAACTGGACTTTAACAACATCCAAGATTGGTTCTGAGATAATCATTTATCCATCAAAGCTAAGAAAATAGTCTCTATGGGTTTTGGCAGCAGTCAGAGACTTGCTAGAGTCCTTCCGTACCCTGGATGGTGCTACTATTGAAGATGTCTCCTCCTTCAGGTACCTCGGGGTGTGGCTAGATTGCCACCTAGATTTTTCTGTTCACATGGATGCTATACACAAGAAGTTCTACCACAAGCAAAACAGAAATAAGAGAAGCATTCCACTTCCAGCATACAGAGAAATCCTCACAAATATGATTCTGCCCAATTTCAACTATGGAGACATTGTTTATAGTGTTGCTCCAAAGTATTTACTGAGACTGGATTCTCTCTTTCACTCCATTTGTCACCTTACCCTTGATAAACCCATGCGTACACATCATTGTACCTTGTATTCTTCACTCTCTCTCTCTCTCTCCCATCTTTTGATGCCAGGTGCCTTACCTACTGTGTCTCCTTTTAGTTCCAAATTTTAGTTTAACTCTCTCTCTTCATATCTTGCCTGTTTCTTCACCTTCTCCCCTTCATCCTCTTATTCTCTCTGCAATGCTCACTCTCACTGTTTTGCTCTCACTCAAATAAAATCTACAGCTGGGTAGCTTCCTTCTCATTTCTTTCCCTAAGCTATGGGTGTTCTCTTGCCCCTTCTGTTCACTCTGCTCTTTCCTTTCCTGCTCTTAAGTCTTTCCTCCAAGAGTTCTCTGTTCACTCCTGCAGTTGCTTCTGATATTGGGTTTATTCACTTCAGCTTATCCCCACTTTCCTAGTATCTGTCTTTCTCCCTGCTCCTTATTTTAATAAGTTAATAACTATTTATTTATTTTATTAGTTTCACAATTAACTGTATAATAATTTACTGACTTACAATTCATTCTTAAGCATTACTGTCTTGTTTATTTTGACATACTTATTTCCATTTTATGTATTTTATACTCTGTATTTTGTATCTGTCATTTCCTCCTCCCTACCCCTTGCCCCAGGACACATCTGGAAACAAGATGATACCAGCTCAGTATGTCTTTACTGGTAAAGCCTTTGAAATAAATCAAAATTACATTACGGCAGTAATAGAATATGGAATCTGCTGATGCCTTTCTGAATTTTTTCATAAGCAGACTTACTAGGTAGTTTTTGTAATTTAAATTGATCAATGATGAGTGAAGTCCCCTCTCCCATTTAAAAAAAAACACAACTTGCAGCTGTATTGATTGCCATGTGATGTTTTCTTATAGTTATATTTAATGGCAACTCAGAAATATATGCTGTTTTAAAATATGCACATTCCGGTCCATGTTAATCCAATTTTGCTTGTAGCATTTCCCATCCTCTTCCTTAACTGCACCTGCAATTTCTCTTATCTAGCTGTGCTTAATACACCAAGTTAGGCTCTGGTGGTCAGTATATGAATATCTGTACAAATTAGGTTTCCATTTTGTCTTTTTTTACATACACACATTGGCATATTTTGATTCACAAGTTACCAGGTTCTGAGTGAAGTGTTTTTTAAAAGTTAACCAGGTTCTCGGTGGGGGCGGGGGGCTTGTGGCTGGTAGAGGGTGGAAGGAGCTGGAGGGTAGCATAAATACTATATTAAAATATGGGAACATGTTTTGTTTGACAGTGGTATGGAGGGGAACCTTGCAGAAGGTGGAGGACTTTTTTATTCATTTATAAGGAGCCTCCTGTTGCCCAGCTAGGCAGTGCTTTATTTAAATGTTCAGCTGCCTTCAGTCTGCTGCTGTCATGCCTTGCCCTTTGGCTAGTGCACTATTTAATGACCAGCCACTTTCAGTCCTCTGCAGAGTTGGAAATAATGTTGCTGAAACCAATAGTGCAAATAACAAAAAAAAAAAACATTCTTGAGAACCATTAGTATTTAATTGATGGGGAAAGAACTGTGACAGAGATGTGAATTAAACTCATTAACATCTATTCTCTGATGAAATTGTCATCTGCAAAGGTGCCAGCATTTGTATTATATAGAAATGGGGAGGTGGTGGGTGTTTGCAGTCATGAGCAGAACTGTTTTATAACATTCCCCTTTCAGACAGTACTTATACAACTAGAATGTTTCAGCCTTTTGAATAACATAAACCCCGTCCCTTGCTCCCACAGACCTCAATCAATACAGGAAATACCACGGGAAGGTTTATCAATGGGTTCTTCATCTTGCACCATTTCTGGGACTCTGGGGTGATCTGGACCTACACTAAATGGAAATTACATACCTACCATAATTCTGATCTTTCTGTGTGTCTTCACCATTCATCACCTTTGGGTTCTGGCTAGAGGTCATGACCCCATAGGAGCGCTTTTTTTTTTTGATGGGTGGAGTCGACACACCACTGGTGCTGCCCTCGAGGCCAACACACTGCGTGGCGCTCGTGGGTTGGCCGTTAGGTATTGTCGACTCCGCCCTCCTACCAGTTCTGAGTCACCGTAGAGTGAGAAAGGGTTGGGAGGGAGGGACAAGGAAGTCCAAAGGACCGACAAAGGAAAAGATATATAAACTAAAAGGAGAAATGAACGACCGAGAGGACAGAATAAGTTTGAAAAACTAAGGGGATTGGGTAGAGGCCCCAAATTGTGGAAGTAGAAAAAGGAGGAGGGAGGGCTAAGGAATTTAGAAATAAGGATGTGAGTGGGGGAGGAGAAAGAGAACACACCCTGGAACCTTGACCTGTCTCCAGATTGTATAGGAGCTGCAAAGGAGTAGTCAAAAGGCTAACTGCCAGAATTCAAGGCACAGAATCACTGGCAGAAACTCCAACATAAGCAGAATCGGCTATTCTAGAAGAAAGACAGGATACTGGGATATCTTCCCCCCCCCCCCCCAAAATAAATTTTTGGTGTCAGGAACCTAGTTTCTTAAATTAAATTGAGGTTGTGTCTGAAGGACAAGGAAATCAAAGGAGCTGATGGGGAGAAGGAAAGAAAGGAGGGTAAATACCAACCCCCACCCCACAGGGGTGGAGCCAAGGCACTAAAGAAGGAGTGCCCCCCATCATGACCACTCTACCCCTAAAGAAAATTATCCCACTATGTGCCCCAAGTCACCCCACTCCTGACTTAATAGAAAGGAGAGGGGCGAGGGAGAGGGCACAGAGAGGAAGGGGGACCCAGAAACTAAGGCCCCAGGGGGATGGAGGGCGGGATTTTGATGAATGGTGAAGATACACAGAAAGATCAGAATTACGGTAAGTATGTAATTTCCATATCTTATCTGTATCAGTCTTCATCATTCATCACCTTTGGGTGAGTGCCGGGCCCCCCCCGAAGGGGCCCCTAACCCTAAAGGAAAAAGTCCCTTAGCTCTCAGTGGGTGGCACACCAAGAGAGAGAATCTTCACGGGTCTGGAGAGGCCCAGAAGTGGGGAGAGTGAGACGGGGACTCCTCGGAAGGAGTATGAAGTTGCCCCGACTGATGCTGTCTCACCCTATGGGAGAAAAGATGGGTTCTCTAGTAGGGGGAGAAAATCACCCTACACAGGGCCAAGGGTGATAGCCGGGAAAGACGAAGTCATGCTGTCCGCCTAGTGCAGATCGCTGTCCCTATGACCCTGGAAGCTACCTCGTTGGCATCATAAGATGCCCTCGCTTGGTGTCTTGCTAGCTCCAGGCCACGTGCAGAGAGTGCAATGGCTTGTCTGGTTACCTCTGTGTCAGACAAAGCGGCTAGGAGTTGACCTAGCCTGGACCACAGGAACCTATCATAGGTAGCATAGTGGGCCTGATGTTCTGAAATAGAAAGCAGCAACCGTGCCGAGTAGAATGTCCTCTTCCCCCAGAAGTCATAATCCATAGAATCTTGATCTGGGGGCCGGTCATGGTGAGGGGCGCGAAGCCCATCAGGAATGTCCAGATGTGTCAATTCTGGCTGAGGATGAGGCATGGAACCTGGAGACTCCGGGGAGGCACAATACTACTGGCAGAGATCCCTAGGGGCTGGGACTCCAGAAGAGGGTCTCTGCCAGAAACACAATGCCTCCCGAAAGGGAGCAGACCAGGGGGGCTCCACAAGGGTGTCCACAGTGAAATCACCTAGAAAGGCACACGTCGAGTGCTCTGGATTGTGCTGTGTAGATGGGGTGATGTGCAGGTCCTCCAATATCCTCACGAGGAATCACTGATACTCTGCAAAAGCAGCAGCTGGGGAGATGTGGACAGATGGTTCCTTTCCCCCAGAAGAGGGGGATGAGGAGTCAGGGGACCTCAAGAGTTCAGAAGCTGGCTGCTCAGGGGGAGGTTGAAAAACCTGTCTGTCCATAGCTCTGACATAAGTGGGAAAGTAAGTAGCCACAGCTCTGAACTGCTCCCACGAGAGAGGACCGCTAGGACCAAAAATACCTGGGAGCACAGGAGAATGTGGCAGAGGAGAAGGGGCAGAGCCGACAACAGGAATCGGCTGTCTTCCGCCTGGGCTAGGGAGCTCACCAGGAGCCCTAAGGGAAGAAGGAGCTCTGGAAAACTGCACAGCTGACAGCTGGTCAACCAAACTGGAAATGCATAGGCTGTGCCCTGAAGAATCCCCCCTGTGAGGTGACCTGGGCCGTGAGAGTCCAGAAGGACAGTTCCCCACCTCCAAAGAATGGGGCTCTCTCGAGGAAACCGAAAGGGAAGGGCAGAGATCCGCACTATGACTTCTCCCAGAGCCTGGATGAGTTCCAGAAAAAGGCCACTGGACTGAACCCATACCCCTAGACCCCTCGGAATCCAAAAGTGCCCTCCTCCTTGAAAGAGCCAGCCTAGGCAGCTGGCAACCTTGGTCGACCCCCATAGGGGCTATCCATGGAGCAGCACCTTCCCCTCCTGTGGGTGCTCCGATCAGCCCCAAAGTTGGGCAATCCAGGCACACAACCTGAGGGGGGTACCACTACTGAGGGGTCAGAAAACCCACTGAAACCAGGTTGCAGAGCAATGGTGGCCTGCACCACTGCCTGCTGGTCAGCACCCTTGACCCTGGTCCCAGGAGCAACTGTCCTCTCCTCAGAAGGGGGCTGGTTCTGGCCTGTCGAGGACACTGCCAAGAAGTCCATATGAGCAGCCAACGCCAAAGAGTCAGACTGCCTATCTGACCCAGAATCTGGCCCCTCCCGAGGAGGTGGAGACCAAGTCCCAGCTAAACGGCAATAAGACGCCCACTGCCATCCCAACTGAAAGGGGCACCAGACCAAGAAACTGTACCAGAGTCAGCACCAAGGCCCTCAGCCACACTGCAAATGGTGTGGGAAGAAGACACGGCACCGACGACGGCAGCAGCATCGGAGTCGGAGCCTGTCACAGTACTGCCCAGGCCCACGGCACCACAACTGGCACCGAGGCCATAGTCGACACCGAAGATGGCTCTGACCACACTCTCAGCGCCACAAATGGTGCCGAGGTCAGAAACTCCCATCCCGACCCATGGCGCCACTCACGGCGCCGAGGCCAGAGACGGCGCCAACGACTGCTTTGACCGCTCTCTCAGCACCGAGGTTCGAAACCCCACGGCGCCATGTCCTTGCTCAGCACCGCAAGCAGCCCCAGAGCTGGACATGGCGTCATGCTCAATCTCGGTGCCACAAGCGGTGCCAAGGCGAGAAACAGCGAAAGAAGGTTCCGTAGAGCCTCTCACGGTGCCACCAGCACCATCAGTGCCACGAACAGAGCTGACAGCAACAGCACTGAGTGACAGACCAGCACCAATGATGGCGCCATCAGGGCCCATGGCACCACGAATGTCTCCAAGGCCCAAGATGGTGCCAACAGACGGCGTCGAGGATGGCGCTGACCCAGGCATTCCAAGCAGAGGGTATGACACTGGGGGAGCCTTCTCCCCCAAAGGGGTGATTGCCGAGGTGGTGCTTCCCACCCGTCCCCCAAGGGGAACAGACTGGGCCTCCTGCACCTCGGAAGGGGCTTCTGCAACCGCGAGGCTACAAGAAGCAGAAGCCCCTTCCTCCTTGGTTCATATAGAACCAGGAGGGGACCCGGAGGAAAGGCTGAGAGAACGCGGCTTAGCCCGACGACTATGCGCCCATCCCCTGAAAGTCAGCAGAGCTCGTCCAACTTTCCACGCGTGTTGTTCGATGACATGACAGTCCATACAGAAGCAGGCATTGCACGAATCCATGTCATGTAGCGGGCCAAGACACGCGAGGCAACGGTCATGCTGGTCAGTGACGGAATACTTACGGCCGCACGGGCACCGACGCATAGGGGCCATCCTGTCTTCAAAGTTTTCTTGCCCCCCGACCGAGACATGACCTACGGATAAAAGAACATCAGACAAGACCCAACGTCACAAAATAAAATAAGGAACAGTCTTACCAGGTGACATTGAGTGGAGTGAAACTGAACCGGCAGAAACAAAGATATATATCGGAGTCGACGGACTACGACAACGGAGTCGAAGGCTTTTCAAAAAACAACAGGCCTCTCAGAAGTTTTTGGAGCTACCCACGAGGTGCGATCTCGACGGCGGGAGACAAAGAACTGGCGAGAGGGCAGAGTCGACAACACCTAACGGCCAACCCGCGAGCGCTACGCAGTGCATCGGCCTCGTGGTCAGCACCAATGGTGCGTCGACTCCGCCCATCCAAAAAAAAAAAAAAAAGCTTCCACGGGGTTGTGAACTCTGTCCAGAACCCAAAGGTGATGAATGGTGAAGATTGACACAGATAAGATCTTCTTCTGAGATCTGAAATGATGCTGTAATATTATGAGTTTGAAGACAACTAGCTAGTGGAATGTGATGTTCTGCAGTAACATTTTATCTGCTCCTACAGACTACTTTTGCATGTATCAGTGCACCAATGGGCAACTGCAGCATTTTGACAATTGCTATTATGGCTGTTCATCTCAAAGTATCTAATGGAAGCTTCCTCATCCAACTACTGTACGACTCCAACTGCTACTAGTTCAAGTGTAACCTGACCAGACATAATGTTATATTTTGCCTTCCGCTGGAATATGCCAACTGCACTAACTGAAGTTTTAAAAACGGTAGATTTCACATAAAAAAGATTTAATCAATCAATATTAGATTCAACTCAAACCATATTAAATATAAGTGATAACATAATTGATTCATTCTCTCATAGCAGGATAGTGTATCTTTGTTTTTTACATTTATATTTTATTACTCCAGCATGGCTTCACCCCCAGTCAGACCTGGCCCCAGTCTCCTGGCCACCAGGAACCCATGGGAGCTTTCAACCCCACGAGCCTTCACCTCATGGTGGGTGCCGGCCGAGCTGGACTCCAACTCCCCCACCTCTTCTAGCTATGGAGTGGAGATTCCTATGGTGTCCCCATGTCTGCGGCCTGGGCCAAGGTCCAAGTGTCTTTACATACAAATTAATATGCACATTACAAACCACACTTAGCCCAAAGCAAATACAGTGTACTCCAGTTAAAATGGACACACTTTGTCCTGACAATCGGTAAATCGGACAAAAATTTAAAACCAAAACCCTTTCCATTTAGCATAATGTTAAATCATCTTGTTTATAGGACTTTAGCAGACCAGCGGATTAGGCAGATTTTGCACTCAATGACTCATTCGCTCTGTGGCATCCAACTGTCAAATGTCATAAGTGACTGATTAGAGTTGGTGCTAACTGGGACAATTACTTAATATGCATTTGTTAGCCCACTTGCTGTTATCTTCTCTCCTGTGTTATGCTTCTTGTCTCATCTCTTGCTGTTTCACTCAAACCCTTGAACCTGTCAGCATGTCCAAGAGGCCTGCATTTCCGCTTGCTCATAAAAGTGAACTGTTATAACAAATGGACTAGCTCCCCAAAATGAGTGTGTGAGATATGGCTGTTGATCTAACACTGCAGGCCAGATTTAGGGAGGTGACAAGAGTATGTGTAGCAGAAAACTGTACCATCACTTTTTCGGAAATCTTGCCTGTACCGAGGGGATCTTTAGAAAGAAAACGAAAGACCAAGGAGAGCAACAGCTGGTTGAAGGGGTGGTGTCAGGCTATGGCGTATGGGTGGGTGACTGACAGACTACATGGGAAAGAAAGGAACTATTTGCAAGGGACAGCTGCACTTGAGTCAAGAAGGGAAGGAGGTCCTTAGGGAGAAGAGGCCTGTATAGCTAGATGGTGGGATTTAAACCAGACAAAGGGGAAGGGAGAGAGGGAGTACTTAGAGCTCTCAAGCAGGACAAGATGAAGCAGGATCTTCCCCTGGTCAGAAGTTATGGAAGGTATGGGGACCAAGCAGGGAGGGGTAGTGGACAGGTGTATGGGGGGGAAGTGGGGCTAGGGCAAGCTCGGGGAGGGGCTGGAAGGTTGTCCTGTTAAATGCCCAGAGTCTGGGAAATGAGACGCCAGAGTTGCATGCAATGCTGGGGGAAGGGGGGGTGTGAATGTAGCTGCAGTCACAGAAACTTGAGCCACCCAGCTTCACAACTGGGGACATGAAGGTCCCTGGCATAGTACACTTAGGGAAATATATGGCAGAGGGTGGGGGAGGGTTGTACTGTTTTTCAAGGATAGGATAGTGTGCTGCAGGGAGGGGTTGGGGGAGGATGATTTGGAGATGATTTGGGCCTTGTTATGGGATAGTGGGGGGGGGAGAATTAGATTGGGTATGGTATACAGGCCACCAAACCAATCAGAACAAAAGGAATAGGATCTAATTGAAAACATGAAGAGAAATTGCAGAGGGGGTAAAGGGAGGGGTTGTGATTGTGGGGAATTTAACATGCCGGGGTGGACTAGAGGTACATGGCATCTTCCTCACCAAAGGAACAGAGGGTGCTTAACATCTTCCAGGATGAGTTCCTGACTCAGCTGGTAGACGAGCCCACTAGGGAAGTTAACATCCTAAACCTTGTCCTAGCAAATGGGGAGCTGGTTAGGGATCTGAAGGTGGAAGCCCCTCTGGCTGGTAGCACACACTCCATGGTATGGTTTAACTTGGACATGGGGAGGGTGACGACACAGTAATGGATTTCAGGAGGGCCAACTTCAGAGAGATGGCAGGCATACTCAGGGGACAAATCAGTCATATCAAGACCGGGATGGACGTAGAGAGGAAATGGGAGATCCTGAAGCAGGGCATACTGGAGGTGACAAAAACCTGTGCCAGGACACAACATAAGATGTCCAGATCCAGGAAGCCATGCTGGTGGACTAAATCGGTACAGGAGGAAGTGGGAAAAAAGAGGATGACATTAAGAAAGTTCAAATGCTCCCAGAGTATGGAGGATTGGTAGGAGTACCTAAGGGTTTCCAGAGAAGTTACCAGGAAGGTTAGGAGGGCAAAGATGGAAAAGGAGCTCAGACTAGCAAGATGGATCAGGGATGGAGAAAAGGAATTCTTCAGGAATGTGAGGGAGAGGAGGAATGGGGAGGGGCAAATAGGTAAGCTGAGGCAGGGGAACGGATGTGTGGGGGGGGGATGGAGCAAGCTAAAGTGTTGAATAACTACTTCAGCTCGGTATACACTATGGAAAAGAATGGGCCATTGTGTAGAAATCCAGGAAGGGAGGGTGTGAAAGGCTCTTAAGTCCTTGAGGATGGATAAAGCCCCAGGGCCAGATGGCATTCACCCGATGGTTTTGAAGGCGCTAGCAGATGTCTTGGTGCCCCCTTTGACAGAATTATTTAACTCCTCCCTCAGAACAAGTTGTGTCCCTCTAGACTGGAGGCTGGCCAGTGTTGTGCCCCTCCTCAAAAGCAGACCTCGGGATGATACGAGGAACCACAGGCCAGCAGCCTGACATCCATTGTGGGGAAGGTGAAGGAGGGCATCTTGAAGGAGTGGTTAGTGGAGTTTCTGGAGAACAACAGTTCTCAGGATGCTAACCAACATGGGTTTATCTGGGGGAAATCATGTCAGACAAACCTTATTGAATTTTATGACTGGGTGACACGGGTTGTGGATGGGGTAAGCCGGCTTGATGTCCTGTACCTGGATTTCAGCAAGGCTTTCAATTCTGTCCCACATGGCAGGCTACTTTAGAAATTGAGGGAACTGGGGGTGGGGGTAAAGTTGGTAGAGTAGGTAGCAAATTGACTTAGTAATAGACAGCAGAGGGTGGTGGTTGGGGGTGAAGTCTTGATGCCTACGGAAGTCATCAGCGGGGCCCCACAGGGTTCTGTATTGGAGCCTATCCTTTTTAATGTATACATTTTGGACACTGGGGAGGGCTTTGGTAGTAAAAATGAGTCTATTCACTGATGACACTAAAGTGGGGCAGTGGTTGATAGTGAGAAGGGTAGGAGGGCACTACAAGATGATCTGGACAGGCTGTAAAACTGGGCCCACACGTGGCAGTTGAGGTTTAATGCATACAAATGTAGTGTTCTGCACCTAGGTGTTAGGAACCCTGGGTATGCCTACCACTTGGGAGGGATACAGCTGACTGTCATGATGGTAGCAAAGGACCTAGAAGTAATGATTGATACTAAAGAGAACCACTCAGAGCAGTGCAGGAGAGCAGCGGCTAAGGCTAACAAGATGCTTGGATGTATTGCCAGTGGGGATATCGTCCAGGAGAAGGGAAGTGATACTGCCCTTGAACATCACCTTGGTGAGGCCATACCTGGAGTATTGTGGGCAGTTCTGGCAACCACACCTAAAAAAGGACATTGCACTGTTGGAGAGAGTCCAGAGAAGGGCGACGAAGATGATTAGTGCCCCGAAAGGATTGGCATATGATGACAGACTTAAGGAGCTGAACATGTACTCTCTGGAGGACCGGAGGGATAGAGGGGACATGATTGAGACCTTCAAGTACTTGAAGGGGTTCAACAAGGGGAAAAAGGAGGGTCCATTCAAATTGAGGGATGAGGGGCCTATGAGAGGCCATAGCCTGAAGTTAGAGGGGGGATGGTACAGAAGGGACATGAGGGGGCATTATTTCATGGAGAGAGTGGTGGCACCCTGGAATGCCCTGCCGGATGATCTGGCAAAAATGGAAACTGTGGTGGTTTCAAGAGGGGCTGGGATAGGTTCAGGGGTACGGTGATGGGGGGTAGGGGGAACTAGAGGAGGGAGCAGACTGAGAATCAGGGAGGGGGATGAATCAATGTGTGGAGGGTGAGGCAGCTACTGTGTAATACCAGCGTAGCAGACGAGCAGACTCGATAGACCGATGGACCTAATCTGTTGGCATCTATGTATGTATGTAAGTATGTCAATGTCTCCAGTCTCTGACCTCCTCACAGCAAGGAACTTTTGTGGTCTGAGTGGCATTTGAACCATAACCCTCAGAAGGAAAGGAAGAGAGAGGGGGAAAGATGTGGAGGTGTAGGTGGCACTCTGTCTGGTTTACAGGTGGGCGGGAGCGAGAAGCTCTGGTGAGTAACCATTTGCTTTTACAAAAAGATAAGCTGATTACAGAAGCCCTGGGGAAAGCTGATTTTAAACCTACTGATGGATGGCTACAGAGGTGGAAGGCGCATAACAACATTTGTTACAGTTGTGTCCACAGGGAAAAAGAAAATACTGATGGCTCTGGGGCGACTGGGTGGATCATGGATGTTTTGCATGGTATGAGTCAGAGAACATTTTTAATGCCAATGAAACTGACTTGTTTTTTTGTTGTGTGGGGCAAGGCACTCTTACTTTTAAAGCTGACCTCACACCGGATCAAAAGAAGGTGAAAGAGCAGGTATCCGTGTTAGTCTGCTACAGTATTTTTTTATTTTATTTAATTTTAGTCTTTGGTAACCGGCTAAGGCCCACTAGGCACAAGTGCCTGTTTTCAGGGGTGACCTGGGAGCACTGGGTGGTTAAGTGACTTGCTCAGAGTCACACAGTATGCAAGTGGAGGTTGTGGGAATCAAACTGAGGTCTGGTCTACTGCATGTACCAAGCTCATTCACACCTCGTTCCTCTAACCTGTAGGCTATACTGCCAGCCCTTTTAGTATGAGTGGAAGGGGAAAATAAGGAGCTTGTAGTTGTAGGAAAATCTGCCATGCCTCGGTGCTTCTGTGGAGCTGCTCACCTGTCTGTTCAATACAGAAGGAACTGTATGGCATGGATGACCAGTGAGATTTTCTTACTGGTTGAGGATGTGGGATACAAAGCTGCATGGCCAAAAAATCGCCCTGCTCCTGTACAGTTTTAGTGGGCACCCAGATGTGCAGAACCTACGGAACATCTTTCCTCCCACCCAACACCACATCAATAATCCAACCCCTTGACCAAGGTGTACTTTACCCATTAAAGAGGCACTGCATCAGGGAGATGAGGACAAGGGTTCTGGAGGAGATGGATTGGGGGGGGGTCAGAGCTCACGACCATAGAATGTGTAAAATGCATGACTGTGCTTGATGTTGTGAGGCTGCTAAAAACAGCGTGGGGCACTTTAACAGCTGATCTACCAGACCAGTCTGAATCTGCACCTGTAGAGGACCTGATCCCACCACCACTGGGTCTATCAGAGATAGAATTTGCATCTCTATGCCATTTAGGAAACCATGACCCAGAACCAGACTAGACAGATGCGATCACCCTTGTTCTAAATGCTATTCGCCCAAGCAGCAGCAGTGCCACCAGCCAGCCCAAGTGCAAGGGAGAGGATGACCTTGAAGAACAGGAGCAAAAACAGATGACCACTGCTGATGTTTGCTCAGTGCTACTTAGACTTAGAAGAGCTGTGGAGCAGTGCTTTTATGTCAAACCAGACTGGAGCCTAATGAACAGCATCAAGAGAAGCTTTCAGCCATGCACATCTGCAGCTGGGGGGCAGACAAAGATTGACAGCTTCTTCAAGACTGAGACCGAGAGAGAGTGAATCATCCCCTTTCCCACTAAGTTTACCCCATCTTTTAAACTACTGCACGTCTTTAATAAGACTGAATTTTAACCACCATGCCCTCCCCTTGTATAAGCACAACCACATTTAAAAAATGCTGACCTGCTGACTTCAGTATACTGCATGGAGAAAATATATATTGTAATCACAAGCACACTGAAACAAATGCAGACTTCTTGGTTTCAGTATACTACACATACAACTAAAATAACAAAAGACAGCCGTAAACTCACAAAATAAACCCTGTCCATGTTGTATGTGGGTTTTCCATGTTTCCAGGTTTCAGCAGGGCAATACCATACTGGGTTAAGTGTTTCCCAATGTAATGATGCCCCCTGTCTTGTAGAATGGATATTGCATATAGCAGACAAAAAGGAACAGCACAGACAAGTCAATACTAAGCTGCTTACACTGTACACCCCAAAGAAACACCACAAATTCTGATGAACTGTGGCCTCATATAGCAACAATCTATTCATTCCTTTTGACATTACATTACATGAATTATCAGACATGGCCAGACCCAGTGCATAAAAATTATGAGTCCTGCCCACAAGCAATATAATAAATAAAAAAGATAGACCGTGAAGTCTGAGGGTGCACATACAAGCAGGGGTAACCCAGAGAAAAACATAGAAACATAGAAGTTGACGGCAGATAAGGACCGCAAGGCCCATCCAGTCTGCCCATTTGTTTTTCTACCTTATAAATGTGCCATCGGCCTTTGCTCTGTCAGTGGTCTATCTATTCATAGTCATTTGTATTGCTCCCTTATGCCTATCCCAAAAGCAGAGACAGGGAACTCATAAAGAAAACCATTTAAAATAAAATAAAAAGTACAAACACTTTGGGGCACAGGAAGAAGACTGAACAGCTTGGAAGAATAGTTAGTGCCAGTCAGTCTGTAGGCTAACACAGTGGAAAACGAAGCACTCACAGTATCAGACATGCTAGGGAGAGTAGTCAAGGCAATGCTCTGCCCAGGCCTCACAAATTGTTAAGTTCCCTCTCCTACTGTTTGAAAGTGTTTAACAAGGCTTCAAAAAGGAACCTAAGCTTATGAGGCAACCATCTACTTTGAATTAATTTGAATTTAAATTAGCATGTCCGTATTTCATATCTCTGAGTTCCCAGGTTCCCAGGATGGTTTGGCTTGTCTTTTACCTTAAATCATGTGTCTGAGTCACTGTACTCACCCAGTTAAGAAATAAATAAATAAGTAAATAACATAAGACAAGGGTTAATGTTATGGTAAATAGCTGTGGTAACAGGTTTTTGTTTTCAATATTTCCTGTATCACACAAGTCTATAGTGTGGCTAAAGTATGACTACATACAGTACCATGGAAGCAGAATGACAGCAAAGTGGACACAAAAGAAGCACAGCAGTAGAATGCATACAACAGTTTAATTACATGGCGGTGATACTGGAATATATAGTAGGAGACCAAGCAGAGAAAAGTTGAGTTTCTTAATACTGTACAGGAGAGGACATGTGATTTATTTGTTTAATTACATGGTACACCCGTGCCACAACAGAGAGTGGGGTAAGGGACCAGACAAGAATAAAAACAAGAGATTTTATTTTTTATTATTATTATTTTTACTATTGTGGGTAAGGGAGTAAGAACTGTATTTGTTGTAATTAAATAGGAATAAATGATGCAATTTTAAAATAAATCAACAAAGTAAATGTGAAGGAGATGTCCTCCTGGGGGGTTGGGGTGGGGTGAGGGCAGGCCGGCCTGAACAGAGCCTCCAGTATCTCTTGGTCAGTTTCACAACATCTTCCATCTGTCTCCCAGGAGCCATGGGGAAGACTCATCTCTTCAGAAAAAATTCAAGCATACTGCAGCCCTGACCCACCACATGCTACTGCTGGTCCTTTCAGTGAAGTTAGCAACTATACAAAGGTCTTGGATTGAAAAAATGAACAAATAAACAACTGGGATCTGTAGGAGTGCCCGAGGGATGGATAACAGTAAGCATTCATAACAAATAGAGGGATTCAAGGTAGGTTAGCTTTGTACAGTAAACAACAGGATAGTTACTCTGTTATCCTGTGTATTGTTTTTATAGGAGGGGTCCTGTCCCACCAACTGGGTCATGGGGGGGGGGGCTCAGTAGCAGCACTGTATGTGAATACCAGGTCACGTCTACTTCACAGGAAATAACTGCGATCACGTCGACTCTATCTGACTATCATTTATGGGTTCACTTCAAAGACTGCATTACAATGAGCTGATGCACACAACACATGCTAGTTTTGTCTGTTCACTTGTTTCCCCAGACTAGCCTAACTGGTGAGGCAGCATCTGTTTTTTAGTAAAGTGACTTGCTCAATGTAATGCTCCGAGTTGGTGCTAGTTGTGGCATTCAAATGTGCGATGTCCTTGCAACTAAAAAAAAAAGTGATCTTGAAAAAAATGGATCAGCAGATAAATTAAAACACTGACTAAGCCAAAAGCACAAAAAAGATGGACAAAATACAGAAAGGTGAAAGCCAAAGTGCTCAGGTCTGTAGTACACTGGGTGAATGTTTAAACTCTTCCACAGATGCATTTACAATAACTAACTTTGATTTTTGAAGAAGCAGTGGTCGAGTGATTTCACTATAAGGTTGGTGCTGCGCTATTAACGTTGGACCATTGTTTGTTTCTGGGTTAGCAACCCCTACTTTAAGCGCACCCCATATTCCTGAGCGCAGGTAATTAGATCCTTGGAACTGGACTCAAATGTGTGATGTCCTAGCAAATAAAAAAAAATATTATCTTGAAAAAACGCAATAAATAGATCAACACATAAATCCCGACTTGGAACCTTTGTAAACGAGCTCTGGCTCAGAGGTATTATAATCCTAACCTGAAACAAATAAATAAATCATTGACTGAGCCAAAAGCACAAAAAAGATGGACACAACACTTCACGGAAGGAATAAATATCACAACCTGTGATGGTTTTCAGTTTTGTGAAAAAAAAAAATCTGTTAAAAGTAGTCAAATGTATGGCTATTTTTTAAACACAAAAAGCTTGCTTTCTCCTTGTTTAAAAAAAAAAATCCATTTAGAAAAAGTCAGGTGAGGGAAATCGGTGGCAATTGCCTACTGTCTCGAAAACTCCAATAAAGTAAATGGCTAAAAATACGTTCCCCTACATTCTAAACTAATTGAAACAATTCTCTTGATTTTTTCACTAATTCCTGCTTGTTAGCCCTGGATATGGAGCAGGATCTGCTCTAAGTCTACATCTGGATTCTCAAAAGAAAAGCAGAGATGAGAGAGAGATCGCTGTCTTAATGCTACCACTGCAGCTGGCAGCATATCTTCATCTGGGACTGCAGATGTCAAGAAAGTCCTGCTGTTCTCATACAGAGAGTAGAGGTGAATGACTCCTCTTGTTAAATTGGGCACCCTGGAATTTGGGGTGCCAAGAAAATGTATTTATGGAGGTTATTTGAAAAAATAAAACTCCAAAATCTAGCTAAACAGGTCTGTTTAGCTAGGCTCAGGTGTTTGTTTTTCAAAAGTACATCATTTTTATGTATTTTCAGTGTTTTTGAGTAAAAAAAAAAAAAAGATGGTGGCCACCACAATAGTTTTTTTTTTTCTCACGACATGTAAATCATGAAAAAAAGCATTCAATATCAGTATTCTTTAATGGTCGAGCTTGACAGTTATCCAGAAAATCCTTATAACTCTTATAATATTTTTTCATAAAACCTTCGAAAGGCACTACTTCACTACAGGCCACTTCTACCCTGAAAGACACTGTCTAGGTTGTGCATAAGAGCAAAAAATAAATTAAATAAATAAAAAAACAAAGATAGCAAAACCAAACACCATTTTTCTGCATTTTGTGGTGTTCCCTATCTCAAAAACCAAACCAGATGCCATCATGGAACTTCATGTCTTGAGACTGAGGCAGCCAGACTGCACATGCCAAATGTAAGGTTGTCACCTTTGGGTGAAGTGAAAACCGGATACTAAGCCACACCCCAAATTCCACCCCAGCTTCACCCCTTTTTTATGATGAGTATATTGCCCCGGTAGCATGTCAGATCTGTGGCAGATAATATTGTGTGGTCAGAAACAGCGCAGACAACACTGTATCAGGGAACACTGCCCAAAACCAAAAAGAAAAAATTACTCACCTTAGTAATGTTGTTTCTTCTAATGGAGTCTTGCTATATTATAGACATTAGCAGTTTGTTCCAGCTCTAGAACTGCCCCGGTGTGAAATGGTTAAAACCATTCCAAAATAGAATTTTGGCACGACAGCAACTCTATCTGTGTCATTTCAAACTTGAACTGTCAGATCTTTACGAGCCAAACTCACTAAGGTCTGTGTGGAAGTTGTAACCTACACTAGCCAAATGGCTACCTAAATAATAACAACCATTGATGGTCCCAACACCCAAGACTCAAGTCAGGGGACCAGAAATACTAACACCATTCTAATAATATGAAATGGAACATAAGTATAATAAAACACACACACGCCGCATAATACACTCCCCAAAGTCCCAAAGGGGACAAAATGCTAACAGGACATAAGTAGTGCCCACACTAAGTTGCCCGCACCCCACCAAGTAGAGGTTCTGAGAGGGGCAGGTTGGGAGGGTTATAATATAGCAAGACTCCATTAGAAGAAACAACATTACTAAGGTGAGTAATTTTTCTTCAAACAACATGAAGTCTTGCTATATTATAGACATTAGCAGAATACACAGCAGTACCTCCATGGAGGAGGGCAGAACCTACTTAGGAATAGGCTCTGAAGAACAGCTGTGCTAAACCGAGCATCTCTCCTGGCCTGGACATCCAGGGAGTAATGCTTGGTAAAAGTGTGTACCGCTTTCCAAGTAGCAGCCTGGCAAATCTCTAATAAAGGATATCTCTGGCAGCAGCTAGAGCGCAGCTGTACCTCTGGTAGAATGAGCCCTCAAACCGGTGGGGGGCTCTGCCCACTTTCTGATAACAAAATTGGATACAAGAGACAATCCACCTGGCTATTGATCTCTTAGTAGCAGGTTGCCCTTTCCCAACTTCACCATAGGTAAGGAAAAGTTGAGGATTCAACTCAGACTTGGTACGCCCCATATAATAACTAAGAGCTCTCTTAACATCCAGGGTTGTGCAACCTCCTCTCAAGAGGAGTGATCAGTGAAAAATACTGGAAGGAGATAGATTGATTAAGATGGAAATCTGAAACCACCTTAGGCAAAACTTCCTATTAGTCCTAAGGACTACCTTATCCCTGTGGAAAGAAATAAAGTCAGTCTCCACTGACAAGGCTTGCAATTCACTTATGCCTGGCTGAAGTGATAGCCACTAGAAAACAGTTTTCCAAGTTAGTACTTAAGCTCTGCAGAAGACAGAGGTTCAAAAGGGGTTGCATTAACTGGGCAATGCAAACATTAAGGTCCCAAGTAGGGCCGGTTCCCAAAGGGAGGATTAGTATGGAGTAACCCCTTAAAAACTTGGAAAACACAGGATGAGAGGAAAGAGGGGATGACTTTCCTGCTGACACAAAAGCAGACACAGCTGCCAAATGAACTCTCAGGGTAACTGGTCTGAGACCCAATGAATTAAGATGTACCATGTAATCTAACAAAAAGGGCAAATCAGCAGATTCTGGGGAAATATTTTTCCCAGCACACCAAATGGAAAACCTTTTCCATTTAGAACTATAAGTAGCCCTAGTAGAAGGCTTTCTGGAAGCCTTTAGGATCTCAAGAACACCTTGAGAGAGGTAAATCAGCAACTCTAATTCCTCAAGAGCCAGGCCTTGAGGTTGAGGGATTTGAGGTCCGGATACCAAACCCTTCCCTGGGCACAAGTCAACAGATTGTGATTCCTGGGGAGGCACAGGGAAGATGGACTGTCAGAGACAGAAGGAGTGGGTACCAGGGCTGCCTGACCTAATCCGGGCATCAGAATCAGCCTGCAAGGCTGAGATCTGATTTTGACTAGTACTTTGAATAGGAGGAAAGGGGGAAAGCATAGAGGAACTTCCTCCCAATCCAGAAGAAGGGCATCCAGGGGAACTGAGCCCAGCACTGGAGGCCTGCAACAGAACAGAGGAAGTTTGTGATTGTCTGGGGCTGCAAAAGATCTATCTGAGGGATGCCCCACCTGGCAAAAACTATCCCCAGCACTTGAGGATCCAGGGACCATTCTGTGATGGCCCTGGGAAATCCTGCTGAGGGCATCCGCTAGACATTGTCCTTCCCTGGAAGATGAACTGCTATGGAGAGAAGTGTTCAGGGAATAGGCCAGAGACCACAACTTATTGCCTCGGTGCACAAGGTCAAGACCGAGTGCCCCTGCTTGTTGATGTACCACATTGTTGTGGTGTTGTCTGTTCTGACTTGTATCACCTTGTCGTGACAGATGCAGAAAGCTTGAGGAGCTAAAAGACAGCTCTGAGTTTCAGAAAATTGATGTGGAGCAGAGATTCCTGGGGACCAAACTCCTGAGTGAAAAGGTCGCCCATGTGGGCTCCCCAACCCAGAAGGGAAGCATCTGTAGTGAGAGTCAAGTCATGAGAAGGGGAAATGAAGGGACCCCTGCCTAAATTGCTCTGATCCTGCCACCACTGGAGAGCTAGGATCAAGGTTCGAGTCACTGGGACCAACTTGAAAGGGGGTCTCTTCTCTGAGACCAAAAGGTTCTCAAGTGAAACTGAATGTCTCTCATCTGAAATCTGGCTCCCTGCACAACAGCTGTGGATGCAGCCATGTGCCCCAGGAGCTGCAGAAAGTGTCTTGCTGGTCGAGAGACCTGCAGAGTGAAGGAAGAGGCCAGAGCCACTAAATTCTTACCCTTTCTGGGGAAGAAAGGCTCTGGCTAGCTTTGTGTCCAATTCTGCCCCTATAAAGGTGAGTACCTGGACAGGTTCCAGAACCGACTTTGTAGGTTTAGCGAAAACCCAGGGAGGTGAGAAGCTGCTGGTGACCTGCAGGTGAGATTTTACCTGTTCTGGGGACTGGCCTACAATGAGCCAGTCATCTAGATAGGGAAAACAGCAATCCTCTGCCTCCTTAAGTGGGCCACTGCCACTGCTAGACACTTTGTGAATACCCTTGAGCAGAGGTAAGCTCAAGGGCATTGCTCTGAACTGGTAATGACCTGAGGGCAGTTCAAATCTGAGGTACTTTCGGGGATCTTCTGATTAGGACATGGAAATAGGCATCCTTGAGGTCCAGGGAGGCTAGCCAGTCCCCTGGCATTAGGAAAGGTAAAATCATTGCCAGAGTTACCATTTTGAACTTTGGTTTCAAAAGATGCTTGTTCAGATATCTGAGATCTAAAATGGGCCGCCATTCTCCTGTCTTTTTTGGGGTAAGGAAGTATCTGGAATACAGACCCCTGCCCTGATGCAGGGAGGAACCTTTCTACTGCTCTGAGAGCTAACAGGATGAGACCTCTGTTTCAGAGCCAGGGTCTCTGAAGCACTTGTAGAAAAGTCTGCTTCTCAACTTGGGAAACTTTTTGAAGCTGAGAACCAGACCCTGGCTTACTACTTCCAGAACCCACTTGTCTGAGGTTAAAGAAGCTCAATTCTGACTGAAGTAAGCCAGCCTGCCCCCCACTGGTACAGGAGAATCGGCCCTGGGCACCCCATCAGGGTGCCTGTTTCGCAGGAGCTTTAGGCTGGGGGGTGGGAGCAGGTCTGTCCACCCCTCGCCTGCCCCTGCTCTCTGAAGAAGCCCTCTGAGCAAAGGCAGAGGAGGCTGAGTCTGGTAGAAAGGCCTCGTGAAAAGGCCTACCCCCACCCCTGGGCATGCCTTTGAGGAGTGGCTTGCCGCCTCTAGCCTGGGCACTCTTGTAAGTAGTCCTATATTCATCCACCTTCTTCATGTAATTCCTCTGTCTGTTCTCCAAACAGAGAATTTCCCACCACAGGAAAATCCATAGCCTTAGTCTGGGTATCCGTGACAAACTAGTACACCTGAGCCAGGCCAACCACGAAAGCTACAGATGTGGCCATGACCCTAGAGGAAACATCATTAACATCCACAGCAGCATGAAACTGAACCTTAGAGGCTTCAATGCCATCAGCAGCCACCTGTTCTAGTTCACTAGCCAGCTGGCCATGGGCCTGCTTGGCCAATTGCATAACAGTATCCCATCTAGATTTCTGATACCTAGCTACATAAGCCATATAATTTGCTTGCCTGAGTCCCAGAGAGGCTGCCATATACTGGTTTTTTGCCATGGCATCAATCTTCCTGGAATCCTTGTCAGGAGGATGTGGCCAAGGGAATATTAGCTTTATCACAGGCAGCAGCCTGAACTACTCCCAACATGACTGCATTGCTGAGAAAGGAATTCTGTATCAGGGCCTGACAATGTATACCTTCTGTCCATCTTTTTATCTACAGGAGGCACAGAATTAGAGCTTTAAAATTTTAATTGTTTGTTTCCTAAAAGACTTATGTAAAGGAATAGACAATCTCTAGACTCTGGAATATCCATCATTTCTACAAAATCAGGCTCCTCTTGCTCATCCACAGCCTCTTCTAAAGCAAGCTGAGGGTTTCAGCAACTTTTATAAAACATAAAATGAGATGGGGACTCAGACAGCATAGGGGAGATTCTAAAGGTCTGTCTGGGGAGATGTCTGGTTCAATGGGCACACCCAGACCTTCCCAGCCACATTCATACTGTTCATAATCCTCCTCCCTCCTCTCTGGTTCATAAAATTCCTCAATATCATAATCCTGAACCACTGGGACCGGACGAACCGACCTTTACCAGATAGTGGTGGATCGGACGGACCCTGAGACAGTGACTGGACAATTTGTATGGCTTTTGTTATCTCTGCAGCAGTTGGAGAAGGAATTTTGACTCCAGACCTGCTGATTTTCTTGTTTTCTTTACTGGAATTGGTTCCTCAGAACCAGCTTTTCTTTGCCCGAGGAAGTCTGGCCCTGGTCAGAAGGCACTCTCTCTGGTTCGGTTGGCACCGAACCGGGCTGGCCATCCGGTCAGCGGACTTTTTGCTCTCTCGCCCTGAGCCTGCCCAAACTTTTTCCAGGGTGGCTGCAGGAAATTTTACATACCTGGCAGTCTGACTGGAGGTGGTCAAACCTCAGACAATAAACACATGGTGTGTGTGGGCTGCCTGGCAAAGACTTCCCCACAACCATCACAGTGTTGAAACCCAGTGGGCCCGGTTTTTCTTTGGGTTTCTACATATGCCAGCCTAACCAAAACTTGCCCTTCTAACGGCAGTGCCAGGCAAGACACCTTATCGTTCCTAACTCGTGTCACGGTATTGAAAACTGTAATAAATCCGCTCTTTTAGAACCGATAAGAACCGGAACCGCACTCTAAAATAGTAACTTTTAGTTTTAAATGAGTTTTAAACCCACTGATCGGTTCAAAACCGAACCGATAACTTACAAGTTCCACACAGACAAAACCTTCATTTACGTACGGTTACCACAGATAGAGCTTGAACCGAACGGTTTTGCGGTTAAAATAAAACTATTCTCTGTTAAATCCAACCGAGAAAACACTTTTTAAACCGAGAAATGAACCGAGCAGAAGGAGAAATCTCCGGAGCGACTGTTCACTGAGGCGGAGTAAAGAATCTGACAGTTCAAGTTTGAAATGACACAGATAGAGCTGCTCTCGTGCCAAAATTATATTTTGGAATGGTTTTAACCATTTCACCCCGGGGCAGTTCTAGAGCTGGAACAAACTGCTAATGTCTATAATATAGCAAGACTTCATGTTGTTTGAAAAAACAAGTAAGTTAAACATGTCACTGGAGTGGTGGTCCATGGTGGCATGGTGTTGTAATAGTAAATCTACACTTCACCATTGATTCATGCTCATATTCACTGGTCGCAGTGTTGACTTGCACGGTGTTGTCCGCGCTGTTCTAATCACACAGTATGTGGTGCGACACATTGACGTGGAGCCTATCGCTCCTCTTCCAAAGCCATTTCTAATACAAGAGAAGACTTAAAAAGTGATAGGAAATCATTTTTATTTTGTTTTTATGTATTTATTTTTATTTTATATTTTCATTTCATTTATTTTTTTATTCTTTGGTAACCAAGTAACTCTCATAGGGCACAAGGCCCATTACAGGGGTGTTCTGGGAGCACAGGAAGGTTAAGTGATTTGCTCAGGACCACACAGCATGCAAGTTGAAGCTGTGGGAATTAAGGTCTGCAGAATGTACCAAGCTTGTCCACAGCTCATTGCTTTAACCTCTGCTAAACACACTCCCTTTTCCTTCCCATGTCAGTCATGTATTCTGATATTCTCTAACCCATTTTTGATAAATTAGTTATCTATGTTTGTGGTACCTCAATTCTGTATTGTGTTCCCTTTACCCCAGTAGCTACTGCTGCTTCTTTTTATATTTCTAAGACATTCCACAACATTAGATACACAATTCCATGCATCTGAATGGCCTGTAATGGTGTAACTAATATTATGGGATGTCCAGATAGTATGAAAAATGAGAGCAGCATTTGCTGAGGACTCAGGTGAGAGGGAGTCCATGTAGTGACAAAGACAATAAAATTAGATAATTAAATGGGTCAAAACATATCAGATTGTAGGACAAACAAAAAGGAACACAGTAGAGCATATAAAGGTACAAAAATGGTTGCTTATCGCAGCAGGGAAAGACCATACTTAAAATTCAGGATGGAAAATATTAGGTTGATTTACTGCTAGTGGTCTTAATGGCCATACTTAACACTTCCCAGTCTGACTGGTTTTACAAACAAAGGTCTGTATGTCATCAGAACTTCTTCGTAACATGAACCTGCAGCCACAACACTGAATGATTTGATACAATTCGTTTTTAAGAGTTATGTCAGCTCTCAAAATGACTCAAAAGAAAAAATACTTATAGTAAAAAGGTTCAATAGGCTCGAGCTCAGTTTTCAAACCACTGTCCCTGGTACATTCTATGTAACTGCCAGATTCTTACGAGCATCTAAATAACAATAACAGCTAAACTATGTTAATCAACTATATATATGTGTATATATATATATATATACATATATGCACAACTAAAACAATCCATTGACTATAGAACCCAAATGTGGGGCATATAAAACTCAAGTCATAGATGCCCAAGAATGACCACCCCACTGGCCCAATATTTCTATAAATAACAACTGGAGTGCAGTGCCCCCAGGTTCTACTAGGGGAGGCAGGTTGGGAGGCCAGAATACTGTAAGATTCCCTTGGAAGAAACAAGATTATTATGGTAAGTAATTTTTTTTTCAAACCCCAGGACGTCTTATTGTATTCTGACTTATGCAGACTACCAAGCAGTGCCCCTTGGAGGTGGGCACAGAATCTACGTGAGAAATAGTCTCTGCAATACTACTGTGCCAAACCTGGTATCACTTCTGGCTTGAGTGTCCAGGCAGTAGGGCTTGGTGAATGTGTGAACAGTTTTCCAGGTAGCTGCTTTACAGATTCCCAGCAGAGACACATTTCTAGCAGCTGCTATGGAAGTAGGTGTCCCTCTAGTGGAGTGAGCCCTCAAGCCCACTGGTGGCTCCTTGCCCAGTTTGCCATAGCAGAACTGAATGCAGGTCACATTCCATCTAGCAATGGTCCTTTTTGTGGCTGGCTTGCTTGCCCTTTCCCACTTCTCCATAGGTGATGAACAGCTGAGTACACTCATTCCTATGGCTCTTTGTCTGATCTAGATAATAGCTACTAGCCCTCTTCACATCTAAACTATGCAGCCTGTATTCTCCTGAACTAGAATGGTCAGTAAAGAAAGCAGGCAATGTAATGGACTGGTTCAAGTGGAAGTCCGAGACCACTTTAGGGAGGAATTTTCTATTTGTTCTGAGAACAACCTTATCTCTGGGGAGAGCAATGTAGTTAGGTTCCACAGACAAGGCCTGTAGGTCACTGATCCTTCTTGCTGAGGTGATAGATAGCAAAAAGTCAGTTTTCCATGTCAGATATTTGAGCTCTGCTGAAGATATAGCCACCTATATGGAAGACAGCACATGTCATACCACTGTTCAAATCAGGTGACCCTGGCGATCTCAATAACTACAGGCCAATTTCTCTCCTTCCGGTCCTGTCCAAGCTCCTAGAGAAAATTGTAAATGCACAGCTGAGGACTCACCTTGAGTCTAGGGAACTGCAAAACTTATGCAGTCCGGATCCAGAGCTAAACATAGCACTATCTCAGCCTCGCCAAAGTTACTAACACTGGCAGCGTAATCTTGAGAGCAAAACTTTATTTGTGCTGTTTTCCTTGATCTAAGCAAGGCTTTTGACACCGTCAACCATAGTCTGCTCCTCTCCTCCCTTCAAACCATAGGTGTGGACCCCTCCTCTCTGCGTTGGTTTACTGACTATCTTACAGGGCGACTTCAACAAGTTAAAGCCGAAGGAGGCCTGTCCCCCTTAAAAATTCTGCAAAGAGGGGTACCTCAAGGTTCTATATTAGGGCCCTTACTTTTTGCAATCTACATTAATAACATCGACTACTGTATAAAAGAAGCCAACATCCATCTGTTTGCAGATGATACAGTTCTCTACGTGAGTCGCCCAACACCTGAAGCTTGCCTGCAATGACCTACAGTCAGAATTCAACCTTTGCAAAGCCAACTCCTCCAAAGCTACTCCTTAATGCCAAAAACTAAAGCAATGGTCCTCTCCCTTTTATCCGTATAGCTAACCCTGTGTCCAGTGGACAGTTCCCAAATTACCACAGTTCTAGGTGAAAACTAGAATTTGTTACAAAATTCAAGTATCTGGGAGTTTGGATAGACCAAAGACTCTCCTTCATTGAATATATCGAGGACTTGCTAAAACTACTTCGCAAAGGCTTGGACTGTTTTTTAGAATCTCAATTCTCACCAGAGATGCCAAGAAACAACTGGTCCAATCCATTTTCCTATCATTGGTTGATTACGCTGATTTCCTCTACAGCCAATGCCCCAACTCTTACATGGCTAAACTGGACACACTCTACCATCGAGCACTGAGGTTTATAACGGACTCCTTCGACATGCATCACTGCACCCTATATGCGGCAATGGGGTGGACATCACTAAAGTTCAGGCGCCACAGAAACGCCGCTCTCTGGACCTATAGAGCCATCTCTAATAAGCTGCCTTACTATATCTCCTGCTGTCTTCCCCTCAGTATAAGTGGGAAATACGCATTAAAAAGTTACTCAGCTATTACACTTAAAGTACCCAAAGCAAAATCCCGCTTCGGCAGGGCAGCCATAAGCTTCAGTTACCTATCTTATGGAACGATCTACAAAACCCTCAAATTAGTTACATACCTAATCGGTATAAATGCCTTCAAGACGCTTTATTTCTGTACAATCAGAGAAGTATGTAACTGCTTCACCCACTCAGACCCAGTACCGTGTCTGCACTGGTATATAGCCACGCTTAGACCCAATTTTAAGTACTGACCCCCCAGCTTGCTCCTCACCAGCCTAATTGTTCTCTTATCCCCTGTCTTATCAACACTAGGCCCGGCCCATCCCTTTATTCTTCCTTTCCCAACCTCGGACAGGAGCTCACTACCTGGGTTGTGACATCCTACCATGCCCTGCATTTTATAGCATTCAATCCTGGCTCACACATACTCTTTTTCTCCATCCACCTTCTACATCCCATTTTACCAACCCTCTCTGTGCACCGTGTCCTCCTAGCCTTTCTCCCTACCTCCTCCCTTCCCTACCTTCACCTCTACCTGGTGTATATTTTATTTTTATTTTTTCTCCGTTACTTCCTCCTGCAACCTTAGATAACCTGCTTTATCTTCCTATAGACACTTCTATGTATTTAAATACCGTGTAATCTGTACAATATCTGTATAATTCTATGTACATATGAACTTCTTTTTCTTCCTCTCTGTAAAGAGTATTATCTGTATTGCCTTGTAAATACCTGTGTTGACCTGTATATACAATTGTTCATGCTCCACCCAGGTCCATCTTGCAAATGAGCTTCTGCTCAACGATGAACACCTGGTTAAATAAAGACTTGATTGATTGATTGATTGATTGAAGATATGGGTTCAAAAGGGGGATGCATCAGCTGTGCTACGCAGATGTTCTGGTCCCAAGAAGGAGTAGGTTTTCTATGAGGGGGCTGCAGGTAAAGCAACCCCTTAAAGAATTTCTTGAAAATGGGATCAGAAGCCAGGGAAGGGCCCTTCCCTGTTGAGAGGTAGGCAGAAACTGCTGTCAAATGAACCTTAAGAGTAGAAGGCCATAGACCTAGAGAATGAAGGTGAGCCAAATAGTCCAACAGGACTGCTAAGCTGGCTTCCTGTGGATCTGTGCCCCTTTGGGAAAACCAAATAGAGAACCTTTTCCACTCTGAAGTGTAAGTCTTCCTAGTAGAGGGCTTCCTGGAGACTCTAAGGATGTCCATCACCCCTTCAGAGAGATGCAAGCCTGCATACTCTAGATCCTTAAGAGACAGGCCTTGAGCCCGAGGGGCTTGAGGCTGGGGTACAGGATCCTCCCCACCGAGAAGGTCAAAAGATTGTATCTCCTGGGAAGGCATATTGGACTGGTTGTCGACAGGGTCAGCAATACTGAGTACCATGGCTGTCTGGCCCAGTCTGAAGCTATCAATATCATTGTAGCTGACCGACACCTGAGTTTGGTTAGAACTCTGAAGATCAGAGGAAATGGAGGGAAGACATACAGAAACTTGCCTGTCCAGTCCAACAGCAGTGTATCCAGAAGTACTGAGCCCAGAGCTGGTGGCCTACAACAGAACTGGGGCAGTTGGTGATTGTCTGGGGCTGCAAAGAGGTCTATCTCTGGACTACCCCATCTCCTGAATACTGCTAACAGGATTTGCCTGTTCAGAGGCCATCCATGATGGCTCTGATTGATTCTGCTGCGTGCATCTGCTAAGACATTGTCCTTACCTGGCAGATGGACTGCTGTCAGGGAGACCTTTAGAGAGTAGGCCAGACTCCAGACCTTCATGGCCTCTGTGCACAGAGCTGAGGACTTGGTCCCTCCCTGCTTGTTTATGTAGTACATGGTGGTGATGTTGTCAGTTCTGACCTGAACCACCTTGCCCTGCACCATTGTGGCAAATGACTGTGGTGCTAGCAGCACTGCCCTGAGTTCCAGCAGGTTTATGTGCAGCAGAGACTCCTGCTTGGTCCAAGTGCCATGCCATGAGCAATGTGTTCCCCAAGGTGGGATCCCCACCCTAGAAGGGAAGTTCCCGTGGTCAGTGCCACAGTAGGAGACTGTTGCAGGAAAGGGACCCCACCCTGAGGCTGTCCCTGTCCTGCCACCGCTGCAGGGTTTGCAGTAAGGTGGAAGTCACTGGCACAACTTTTGACAGTGAATCTCTTCTCTGAGACCAAAAGGACCTGAGGTGGAACTGAATGTCCCTCATCTGCAACCTGTCCCCTGGGACCACTGCTGTGGCTGCAGCCATGTGACCCAGGAGCTGGAGGAAGTGCCTTGCTAGCCGAGGGACGTGCAAGGGGAAACAGCCTGCCAACTGAACTAGGCTGTCCACCCTTGCTGGTGGACAGATAGCCCTGGCCTGAACTGTGTCCAGCTCTGCTCCTATGAAATCCAGGAGATGGACTGGTTTTAGAGCTGACTTCTTGAGATTTACCAGGAACACCAGGGACTGCAGGGTGTCCTATGTAATGGTTAGAGATTCCTCTACCTGTTGAGGGGAGTGCCCCATGACTAGCCAGTTATCCAGGTAAGGAAAAACAGTGATTCCTTGCCTTCTCAGATGTGCCACGACCACTGCCAGGCACTTTGTCAAGGACTTTGGGGCTGAGGAAAGGCCGAAGGGCAGAGTCCTGAACTGATAGTGGCCTGATGGCAGCTCGAACCTGAGATATTTTCTGTGAGACTGCCTGATGGGCATGTGAAAGTAGGCTTCTCTGAGGTCCAAGGATGCCAACCAGTCCCCTTGCCTTAGAGTGGGAAGGATCATTGCAAGAGTGACCATTATGAACTTTGGTTTTGTCAGATGCTTGTTGAGGTATCTTAGATCCAGAATGGGTCGCCATTCCCCATGTTTCTTCAAGGTTAGAAAGTACCTTGAATACAACCCTTTTCCCTTGTAAGGGAATGGAACAGGTTCCACTGCTCTGTCTTGCAATAAAGTGGACACCTCTGCCTCTAGCAGGGCTGTTTCTGAGTTGCTGGCAGGTTTGAATGATCTTGCTCTTGTTTTTGGGAATGATTTAAAGCTGAGAGCAAGACCCTGGCTTATTACTTCCAGGACCTACTTGTCTGTGGTAATGGTTTGCCATGCCTGGAAATAATAAGCCAGCCTGCCCCCTACTGAGATTGGGGAGGCGGCCCGGCCAATCACCTCAGGGGGTCTGCTTGGTAGGAGTCTTGGGCTGAGGACTAGGTCCAGCACGACCGACACCTCTTCTGCCCCTACCCCCAAAGCAGCCTCTTTGCTGCTGGTAGGCAGGAAAGGCCTGGGCCTGGTAAAAAGGCCTCTGATAAGATCTGCCCCTGCCTCCCCTACTCCACTGTTTTTGTGGAGTGGCAGCCTTCTCTTTGGCTGCAGCACTCTTGTATGCCACTCTGTAGTCATCCATCTTTTTCATATAGACCTCTGTCTATTCCCCAAAATGCGAATTCTGCACTAGGGGAAAGTCCAGGGCCTTTGTCTGGGTCTCCAGAGAGAGAGGTTTGTGCACCTTAGCTAGGCAAACCTTCTTTGAGAGACAGCAGTGGCCATCACCCTGGAGGCACTGTCACTGGTATCTACAGCCATGTGGAACTGGCACTTAGATGCCTCTATACCATTTTTGGCAATCTCCCCCAAGTCTGCTGCCAGCTGGGGAGAAGCCTTGCTAGCTAACTCCTGGATGGACTCCCAGAGTGACTTCTGCTACCTGGAGACATAGGTCATGTAGGAAGCTTGCCTAATGCTAAAGAAGGCACCAAGGTATCCTTTCTTTGCCACGGAGTCAATCCTTCTGGAATCCTTCTCAGGAGAGTGAGAAGCTAGAGGAATGCTTGCTTCTTCACAGGCTGCAGCCTGAACCACTCCCTCATAACTGCAATGGCTAAACAGAAACTCAAAGCCATTACCAGCCAACAAATACCTCCCGTCCAACTTTTTATCCACAAGTGGTACAGAAGTGGAAGCCTGAAGCATTTTCATTGTTTGTCTCTTAAGGGACTTATGTACAGGGATCATAAACCTCTTAGTAGCAGGCATATCTATCATCTCAACATAATTAGGCTTTCCTTCTCCTCCTCAGAAGTCTCTTGGGCAGGTAGCCTCAGAGCCTCTGCAATCTTTTTCATGAAAGCATAATGGGAGAAGGAATCCACAGAGGGATGGGGTGGAGACTCAGCCTCCAGGCACTCAGGGGAGACTTCAGGCTCTAAAGGCTCTCCAAAGTATTCCTCCTCTTCCTCATCATCATCCGGCTGCGGGACTGCACGACCGTGGGAGGTTTTAAACAGGCCTTAAAAACTTTTTTTTATGGTGCCAGGCCTTTAATGGCACTGAATGAGTGATCTTCATCAGACTATTGTTATTGTTCTGTATGGCATTTACTGATTTTACTATTGCTGTTTTAATCTTCTGTAAAGCGCCTTGATATTTGAAAGGCGCTTATGTGAAATAAAGCTTATTATTAGTATTATTAAACTTATTATTATTATTATTATATCATCCCATTCCTGCTCATAATATGTCTCAGGGTCATATGAACCAGAGGGAAGTGAATACCAGGCATTTAAACTGGAGTGTGAGCCTTGGTACACTGGCTCAGTTTCCCTGAACCAGTCTGTAAAGACTGTACAATGTGAATGGCTTTCACTATTTCCTCAGCGGTTGGAGCCGCAACCTGCTGCGGCTCCGAATCAGCCATTTTTCTTTTCTTTTTAGCAGAAGGCGTTTCAAGGCCTGTCTCTGCAACTCTCTTACTAGTGGAGGTCTCATCCTGGTCAGAGGGCACCCCCTCCGGTTCCACCAGTTTATCCTTAGTTGTGGAACCTGACTGACCTTCAGTGTCGGTTGATTTCTCTGCCATTTTCTCCTGTAGTCTATTAAATTGCCTGTTAAGCGTAGACGGAGAGAAATTTTTGCAAATGTCACAGTCTGCTTTCAGGTGGTCAAACCCTAAGCAGAATATACAAACTGGATGTGGGCCAGCCTTAGCAAATGACCCACTGCACTATGTACAATGCAGAAAAACAGTGGGACCAGTTCTTTTCTTGGGTTTCTGTGACATACCCACAACCAGAAGAAATTTAGCACTGATCCACAGTTGGCAGTTAAGCCTGGATAAGAATAGTATACATTTTTTGGTTAGCGGTCAGATTAGCGACAGAGTGAAAAAAAAAATGAAAAACTCTGTTTGGTAACCGGAAACCTTACCGGTCCCAGAATACAGGAATTTAACAAGAAAAACTTAAACTTTATCTCAAGAAAATAATAAATGTCTTCAGTTTCCTCCCGGTTGCGAAAACCGATCAGAAACCGAAAACTTACCAAACTGAATGAAACCTAGTCTAGTCTAACTTGTAACTGAAGGACAGCGGTTTGAAATAAAATAAAATATAAATGGTGGTTAGAAAAACCAACAAACTAGTACTCAAACCAAAGGAGCTGAGGAGAAATCTCTGAGGCAACTTCACAGGCAGGCGGAGTAAAGAAGAAAAAATTACTTACCTGTAGTAATCTTGTTTCTTCCAATGGGATCCACTAATATTACTACTTCTTGCAGTGCTCCTTTAAGACAGCACTGCCCCGGAGTCAAATGGAATGTTATGCTAATGATGGAATCTTTAGCTCGTGCATTCAATCCAAAAATTGCCCAGTTCAACTGCCTACAGTATAGTCTAACCTTCAGATTTCTTTGGAGCCTGCAAAGAAGCCCTACTAATATCTAATTAAAACTAACAAGAAAAAATGGCCCCAACTGGGGCATCTAGCAATTATTAAGCCACAGAGAAAAAATACCCTTTTTCAATGTCAGATTCACCTGAGAAGGGGAAACAAACCTACAGGGCTATAAAAACATTAAAATCAAGAAGATGCCAACAGCTTCCAAACCCCTCCAACTGATTAGTCATTTAGTGCTGAAGAGGTCTTTTCTGATTCTAGCAGGGGAGGTAAGTACGGGTGGGGAAGTAATAATATTAGTGGATCCTGTTAAAAGAAACAATATTACTACAGGTGAGTAGTTTTTTCTTCTAACCCCAGGAATCCACTAATATTATTGCTTCTTGCAGACTATGAAGCAGTACCTTTGGAGGTGGGCACAGAATCTATTTAGGAAAAAGACTCTGCAGGACTGCTGTGCCAAACCTGGCATCACTTCTAGACTGGGTGTCCAGGCTGTAATGTTTTGTAAAGGTGTGAACTGACCTCTGAGTAGCTGCTTTACAGATTTCCAGCAATGGGACCTCCCTGGCAGCTGCAATGGTGGCAGCTGTACCCCTTGTGGAATGAGCTCTGGGACCATCTGGGGCTTCCCTGCCCACTTCTGAGTAACAAAACTGGATACATTGAACTATCCATTAAGAGATAGTTCTTTTAGTGGCAGGTTTCCCTTTACCTACCTTTGTTTTTACCAGAAAAGACACATTGAGTTGAAAGCTTGTTTACAGGTGCAACCTGGGAGCACAAGGAAGTTAAGTGACTTGCTCAGGGTCACACAGTACGCAAATGGGGGCTGTGGGATTCAAACCCAGGTCTCCAGGTTTGCAGATCAGAGCCTTAAACCACTGCACTATACTGCCTCCATAAATACCTCACCATAGGTGAGGAAAAGCTGTTGCTTATCCTGTCTGTGGTCTCTGGTGTGAGTCTGTAAAAACTCAAAGCTCTTTTTACATCAAGGCTGTGGAGTCTACGCTCCCCTGAGCTAGAATGCTCAGTAAAAAAGACTGGCAAGGTGATAGAATGGTTCAAGTGGAAGTCTGAGACCACTTTGGGCAGGAACTTCCCATTAGTTCTCAACACTACCTTGTCCCTATGAAAAGAAATATAATCATTTTCAATACACAGGGCCTGGAGTTCACTTATCCTCCTGACAGAAGTGATGGCCACCAGGAAAACTGCCTTCCAAGTAACGAACTTCAGATCTGCAGAGACCATAGGTTTGAAAGGGGGGGGAGCATAAGCTGAGCAATGCAAATGTTCAGATCCCAGGCTGGCACTGGCTCCCTGTAAGGGGGTACAGGTGGGACAGCCCATTGAAAAATCTTCTGAAAATAGGATTTGATGCCAAGGAGGCATCCTTCCCAGCCGAAATGTATGTTGATACAGAAGACAAATGTACTTTCAGGGTTGCAGGTTGCAGACCCTGGAAATGCAGGTATGTTAAGTAGTCCAGCAAGACTGGTATGCCAGCTTGAGCTGGGGCCACACCCTTACCCATACGCCACATAGAGAACCTTTTCCATTTTGAGGCTTAGGTTTTCTTAGGAGAAGGTTTCCTATACCCTCTAAGAAACTCCTGGACACCTTCAGAGAGTTGCAAGCCTGCATACTCTAAGTCCTCACGAGCCATGCTTTGAGTCTGAGGGACCTGAGGTTGGAGTACATGACCCTCCCTTGGAAGGAGGTCAGCAAGTTGTACCTCTGGGGTAGGTGAATCGGTTTGGCCACAGACATAGCGAGCAGGAGAGAGTACCAAGGCTGTCTGGCCCAGTCTGGGGCAACCAAGATCACTGAAGCTGGCTTCAATCTGAGCTTGATGAGCACCCTGAGTAGCAGGGGAAAAGGAGGGAAAGCACAGAGATGCCTTCCTGTCCAATCCAGGGTCAGAGCATTTAGGGGAACTGTTCCTTTGGCAGGTGCCCTGCAGTAGTACAGAGGTAGGTGGTGGTTCTGGTGTGATGCAAACAGATCTATTTCTGGGGTGCCCCACCACCTGAACAGGATGCCTACCACCTGCTTTAAGGTGACCCATCTGTATTTATTGTATTTATTGTACATGTTTGTAGTACGTATTTTGTATTTGTTCCATGTTTTACATAACTTTTGAAAGGAACAGAACAATTCTTGTAAACTGGGCAAACAAGCCCAAAGATTTGTATACCTGTATAAAAATAAAGCTTTTACCATACGCTACCTGCTTGCTCAGTGTCCATTCGTGATGTGCCTGGTTTATCCTACTTAAGGCATCTGCCAATGTGTTGTCCTTGTCAGGCAGATGGAGTGCTTGTAAGAAGGCATTGACAGAGTAAGCTAGGCTCCAGATTTTCATTGCCTCTGTGCAGAGGGGAGTGGACCTTGTCCCTCTCTGCTTGTTGACGTAGTACATTGCTGTGGTATTGTCTGTTCTGACTTATACCACCCTTCCTTGGAACAAATGAGAGAAAGCCTGAAGGGCCAGATAAACTGCTCTCAGCTCTAGCAGGTTTATATGCTGGAGTGATTATGTACTTTTCCATGTGCCATGGGTGGTATGTTCCCCTAAGTGAGCACCCCACCCTAGCAGGGAAGTATGATGCATCTGTCATGAGAACCAGTGATGGGGATTCCTGCAGGAAGGGGACCCCTTCCCTTAAGTTGTCCGGTTCCATCCACCACTGGCGTGCCTGTAGTAACTGGGACGGGTTTTAAGACAGAGTCCTGCCTCTGGCACCAGTGTGCCCTGAGGTGGAATTGGACAGCTCTCATTTGAAACCTGGCACCCAGGACTGTGCCTGTTGCTGACGCCATGTGGCCTAGCAATTGCAGAAACTGTCTTGCTGGCTTTAGCTTGTTCAGGACAAATGAGCTTGCCAAGTGCAGAATGCTGTCAACCCTCTCTTGAGGGAGGAAAGCTCTTCCCACAATGGTGAGACTTTCCCATGATTAGCCAATCATCCAGGTAGGGAAAAACTGAAACACCTAGTCTTCTTAGGTGTGCCACCACCACTGCCAGGCACTTGGTAAACACTCTTAGTGCTGAAGTGAGACCAAAGGGTAGTGTTGAGAACTGGTAGTGGCCTGACAGGAGTCTGAACCTTAGATATTTTCTGTGTGACTTCCTTATAGGAATATGGAAGTATGCGTCCTTTAGGTCTAAGGAGGCTAGCCAGTCTCCTTTCTGTAGTCTTGGCAGAATCATGGCCAGTGTGACCATATTGAACCTGGGCTTTATCAGGTATTTGTTTAGCAGTCTGAGGTCTAGCATAGGCCACCACTCCCTGTTTTTGTTTGTTGTCAGAAAATACCTTGAATAAAACCCTTGGCCTTTTTGTCTGGAAGGAACAGGTTCTATTGACCTTGATAAGAGCAGAGCCTGAACCTCCTGTTCCAACAACTTTCTTTCTGTGAAAAGAACTGCCCTGAACAGTCTTGTTCTTAAAGGAGGAAGGGTTTTGAAACTTAGGGACAAACCCTGGCTCACCACTTCCAGAACCCACTTGTCTGTGGTGATCTTTAACCATTCCTGGAAGTAGTGAGTCAGTCTGCTCCCTATAGGAACAGGAGAGGCTGCCTGAAGAGTAAAATGTCAATGATTTTGTTTGCCTGTTGCTGAGGTTGGGCAGATTGGGAACCACGCCTGGATCCCCTTCTGCCTCTAGCTCTAAAGAAAACACCCTGCTGTGGCTGGTACTGCTGCTGTGTCACAGACTGTACCTGGTAGAAGGGTCTTCTATAAGAAGCCCTACCCCTGCCACCCCTTTCATACATAGAAGTGGAGGGTGAAGGTTTGTCCTTGGTAGAGTTACTGCAATAAGTGGCTTTTTCATGTAGGCCTCAGTCTGAACTCCAAAAAGTGAGTTACTCTTCACTGGAAAGTCCATGACTTTGCTCTGGGTATCCTGGGTGAGGTTAGTAGCTCTAAGCCAGGCAAACCTCCTCATGGCCACAGTACCTGCCATCCACTTTGCAGCTGTATCATTTGTGTCAGCTGACATCTGAAACTGATACTTGGAAGCCTCCAAGCCTAACTTAGCAGTCTCCACTAGCTCTGAAATTGGGACAGAAGGGCTAGTCTCAGCAGCATCCAGGAGGGACTGCCACAGAGCTTTCTGAAAGAGGGCTGCATAGGCCTCATAGGTGGCTTGTCTGACTGCAAGAGAGGCAGAAAGGTACCCTTTCTTTGCCATGCTATCAATTTTTCTAGAGTCCTTCTCAGGAGGGTGGAAGGATAGAGATGTTTTAGCCCTTTCACAGGCAGCCTGCTGCACAATCCCTTGATGGTCAGGGTGGGTAAATAAAAACTCTGCCCCTGACCTCTCCAATTGGTACCTCTTATCACACTTCTTATCAATAGGTGTGATAGTGTTAGATGTTTCATGAATTTCAAGTATATCTTTTTTGAAAAACTTGTAAATAGGAAGCAGGAGCCTTTTAGTGGGTGTTAACCCCATCAATTCCATGTACTGAACTTCTTCCTCATCTTGGACCTCTTCTGCCATGGCAAGGTCCAGAGTCTCAACCATTTTTCTTACAAAAGGAAAATGTGAGGAATAATCTTCAGTGGGTCTAGGAGGGTGAACCAAACTCCTGCTCAGGGGAGACGTCAGGTTCAATACCTTCCTCTGCCTCATACTCTTCTTCAAAATCCACTGTTTCAGTGGTTATGGGTGGAACAAAGGCAGATGATTTTTCTACAGAAGTAGCAACAGGCTGCTTAGGGGGTAATAAGCCCCGCAGCACTTGCAATAAAGCCAGAGCCTGAGTTAAGTCAGCAGGTGTTGGTGTAGAAGCAGGTACTTGAGGAGCCCCTCGTGGCATTCCAGCTGGGGCATCGGTATGCTTAGTTTTCTTAAGTTTTTTGGCAGGCACCAGAGAGTCAGCCAGTTCAGTGCCTCTCTTACCATGGCCCTCACCCGTACCAGTGGTGGTTTTTGTGGTCCTGGAAGCTTCAACCAAAGACTTAGAGGGGGTAGACTGGTTAGAGCACAGGGACCCCTCATCCATTCTTCTTTACAGTCTTTCCCGACATTTTTCAACCGTCTTAGTAGGGAAGGACTTGCAGATTTCACATTCATCAGAGAAGTGTTGTTGCCCAAGACAGACCAAACATAAATCATGTTTGCCTGCTTTGGCAGACACTTCTGAACACTTCAAACAGTTTTTAAAACCAGGAGGTCCTGTTTTCTTCTAAACATTTTTGTTTAAAAGAGAAGAAAACAGGAACCGGGAACCGATAAAAAAATTTAAAAAGTTATCGGTTTGCTGTCGGTTCAGGAACCGAGAAAAAGTTAAATCTATCGGTTCCAATCGGTTCCGGAAACAAGGGATCAACTTAGGAAACCAAGAAAACCCAGTTCAAAAATAAACAATTTAGAATAAAAATACTGTAAAAGTGATTGGAACCAGAATAAAAGTTCCAATCCAAAGTAGAAAACAGTCTGTTACCTCCCAGTTCCCTGAAACCGAGAGGAACCGCAAATATACACCAAAACTACACTAAAATTTACAATACTGAGGAAAAAAATAAACTTAACACTAAACTAGGTAGCTATTGAATAATAATCAAAAATGCTTAAGTTTTTTGATCAAATGTCACTTCAGGAATGACTTGAGAGGTCTTTGCAGCGGAGAGAAGAAATCTGAGGGTTAGAATATAGGCAGTTGAACTGGGCAGCTTTTGAATTGTATGCATGAGATGAAAATTACATACCTACTGTAATTCTTGATCTTTCTGTGTATCTTCACCATTCATCACTATTGGGTATAAGCTGGAGGATTAGGACCCCGCGGGAGCATTTTTTTTTTGAAAGAGGAGGAGCCGACATAGAGACGGCACCGCCCTCGAGGCCGGTGTATTATGTGGTGCTCGCGGGTTGGCCAGTAACTGCCGTCGACACCTACTCAGCCCCAGTTCTGCACGCCAGCGAGAGACAGGAGGATAAGAAGGGTTGGAGGGGTTGGGCAAGGGAGCCTGAAGGATAGAAAAAGGAAAGTATATAAAACTAAAACAAGGAATATGCTGCAGAGAAGACAGGAAAGAAGAAGAAAACCTGAGGGATTGGGGGTGAGGGGGCTCAATCCCTGGGCAAAAAGGATGGATGGGGAAGGGGGGTAGAAGGAAAGAAGAAGGAAATAGGAGGAGGAGGAGGAGGAGATACCACCCCCCGCGCTATCGGCCTGGACTGTTTGAGAAGGCAAGCCACAGATTTAAGGCAAGCTAGCTGATGCCAAGGCTTGAGGATGGAACCACTGGGAGGTAGAGGCAGGCCAAGGATTCAGGGCGGGAGGTGTCTTCCTCTCCTACCAAACTATTAAGGTAAAAGGAGTGCTAAAAGGTGCCCTGGAGAACACCCCAGGGTAGGGATTGAAAGTTTGGAGAGTAGGGTACTTCCACAGGAGGAACCGGAGGGGGGGAAAACAACTTTCCAGGGGGGAAAATAACTGAGGGGATCAAGAGAAGAGCTCCCCCCTCCTCCCCCTTCAAGAGGATGAGAGGGAGCCAGAGCACCAAGAGTTACCTAGGTTGAAGGAGAGGAAGAGAACTCCTGCAATCCCCAGCAGTACAACTCTCCCTGCTTGGCTACCCAGAGGAATCCCCTCTCAATTCCAGAAGGGAAGGGGGGTGCTAAGACCAGAATCCAAATGGAAGACAAACAGGGAGGAGGAAATAGCCCAGAGATTGAGACCCCAGAGGGGAAGATGGGCAGGATTTATTGATGAATGACGAAGATACACAGAAAGATCAAGAATTACAGTAGGTATGTAATTTTCATATCTTACCTGCGTCAGTCTTCACCATTCATCACTATTGGGTGAGTACTGAGCCCCCCAAATGGGGCCCAGCACCTCCCCAAGGGACAGTGTCCCTCAGCCTCCAGTGGGGGAGATACCAGAGGAGAGAACCCTTGCAGGTCTGGCTAGGCCTGGGACTGGTCCAGGTGAGGCGAGGATCTCCTCGCAGGAGAAGGAAGGCACCCCTGAAGCTCTCGCCTCACCCTACAAGAGAAAAAGATGGGTTCTCCAGAAGGTGGAGGAAGTCACCCTACGCTGAGCCAGGGGTGACAACTGGGATAGACAAAGCCATGCCAACCATCTGATGCAGATTGCTGTCCCCACTATCCTGGAGGCCACCTCGTTGGTATCGTACGATGCCCTTGCTAGGTGCCTTGCAAGCTCCAGACCTCGCACGGAGAGGGCAATGGCTTGTCTGGTTGCCTCTGAATCAGGCAAGGAGGCCAGAACCTGTCCTAGCCGTGACCACAAGTACCTGTTGTAGGTAGCATGGTGGGCCTGATGCACTGTCACGCAGAGCGAGATCTGTGCCAAGGAGAAAACTCTCCTGCCCCGAAAATCAAACTCAGATGAGTCCGAATCTGGGGGTCAGTCATGGCTCGGGCTTCTATGCCCAGAGGGGGTGTTAAGAAGCATCACACCCAAAGAAGGGTGAGGCAGAGTTCCTGGAGACCTCAGGGGGTGCAATACCACTAGCGAAGGTCCCTTGGGGCTGGAGCTTGGGCAAAGGGACATCGCCAGATCCAGTGTGATGCCTCCCAGAAGGGAGCAGGCCAGGCGGGGATCAACAGGTTGGCTGCACTGTACTCACCCAAGAAGGCACGTGCCAATAGGTCCAGATTGCGTTTTCCTAAGGTGCAAATGTGAAGCTCATCAAGCAACCCTGACAGGAAATGCTGATAACTAGAGAGATCAGCTGCTGGGGAAAGATAGACGGAGGACTCCTCTCCATTACAGGAGGAAGATGAGGAAGCTGACGAGCTTGGAGAGACAGGGTCAGGCTGCACTGGGGAGTGGTGGAACACCTGTTCGTCAATGGCTCGGGAGTATAGTCCAGCCATGGCCCTGAACTGTTCCCAGGTAAGGGGTCCAGTAGGACCAGAGATAGCTGGGAGGGAGGGAGGGGTTGGCAGAGGCACGGGGACCAGGTACCTCCAAGGAGGGGCAATGCCTCTGCCCGGGCAGGGGGACTGTGTGGGAGACCTCAAGGGAGGAGGAGTCCTGTCGGTCCCAGCAGACAAAAGCCGCTCAACCGAGCTGGAATGGCCAGAGCTGAGCCCGAGAGAAGAATTTCCCCTGCGAGGTGACTGGGGCCGCATGAGCCCAAAACAGCGGCCCCTGACCTCCAAAGAAGATGTCCCTCCTGGGTGGACCTCGGGGGAGAAGACTGGCCCAATGCTACGGCTCCTCCCCGGGCACCTGCGGGCTCCCAGGGGAGGAAGCTGTGCTGAACCGAGAACACTCAACCCTTTGGACTCTGAGAGAACCCTCTTCCTCACGACCAGCTAAGGCAGCTGGCACCCCGCAGCTGACTCCGAGGAGACAGTCGGGGTGGAGCGCCCTATCCTGCCTGGGATATCCCAGCCTTCCCAGAAGTTGAGCTGGCCAGGACAATCACAGGAGGGGGTATGTCCCCCAAGGGGCAGACGGATCACTGGCTCTGGGCTGCCCTGTGGTGCCCCCCTGGGCATTCGAGGGCTGGTCAGTACCACTGACTCCAGAACCAGCAGAATCCACCCACCCCTGAGGAGGGAGCTGAGTGGGGGCCAAAGCACTGGACATGGAGGAATCAGAGGATTCTGAGGAATCCAGGAGCAAATCTGGGAATCATCCTCCCCAGAGGAGGCCCAAACCCAGATGACTCCTCAATTCCTCCCATTCCCTTGACCACGAACAGCGCCACCCCCATCCCTGGCACTGCGAACGGCACTGGAGTCAGAGGTGGCACCGCGAGTGGCACCACAAACTGGACTCGTGCTGCCCATGGCACCGCCTCCGTCCCCAGCACCGCAAATGGTACCGAAGTCAGAAGCAGCACTGGAGGCCAGCCCAGCACTGCCTCCAGTGCCGCCCCAACTCTCTGCGCCGCAAGCGGCACTGGAGTCAGGGTCGGCACCAATAGGTAGCGCCGAGGATAATGCCAGCCCAGGCCCATGGGCCCCAGAGCACGATCCCGGGGGAGCCTTCACCTCCAAAGAGGCGATTGCCCAGACAGTGCCTCCTGCATTGCCCTCTTGCACTGTGGGAGGAGCCCCCACCAAGGCAAGGCTAGAACGAGCGTGGCCCCTCTCCTCTGTGCACCATATAGGACCAGGAGGGGACTGGAGGAAGGACCAAGAACCCTGACCTTGGCTTCCTGAGTGTGAGCCTGTCCTCTGAAAGTTGGCAGCACTTGTTGACTTTAAATATGCACAATTCCAAAACCCAGCGGTCCATGGAAAAACAGGCATCGCAGTGATCCATGTCGTGATTAGGGCCCAAGCAGGCCAAGCACCAGTCATGTTGATCCGTGATGGAGAAAAGTCGGCCACACACCCACCTTAGAAGTTTTCTTTTTGTCCCCCGAACGAGACATGACCAGACAAAAACACAACAAACAAAACAAAGGCACTCGGCGTCGTCAAAAATAAAAGGAAAGATCTTACCAGGAGATGACACCGAGAACAGAGGCAAGCAGAACTTGAGTCGGAGCTGATGGACTAGACCGCTGATACAGTTTCAGTTTTGAAGCTTCCACATGAGGTCCTCGCTCGATGGCGGGAGAAGCAGAACTGGGGCTGAGGAGGTGTCGACGGCAGTTACTGGCCAACCCGCGAGCACCACGTAATACTTCGCCCTCGAGGGCAGTGCCATCTCTGCATTAGCTCCTCCTCTTGCAACAAAATAAAATTAAAAAATGCTCCCGTGGGGTCCTAATCTTCCGGCTCATACCCAAAAGTGATGAATGCTGAAGACTGACACAGATAAGATCTAAAGATTCCATCATTAGCATAACAATCCATTTGGCTCCGGGGCAGTGTTGTCTTAAAGGAGCACTGCAAGAAGTAATAATATTAGTGGATTCCTGGGGTTAGAATCTGGCAGTTACATAGAATATACCAGGGACAGTGGTTTGAAAACCGAGCTCGAGCCTATTGAACGTTTCTCTATTGGCATATAGGCTTTAACTCTGTCATCTCCAGGGCAGTTCAACTGGAAGGGCTAAATGCATAAGTCAGAATACAGTAAAACTTCCTGGGGTTTGAAACCGGACTATAGTTAAGCAAAATTGAATGACTGGAAAAGGACCCTAAAAAACATATTTGAATCAGAAAAATCAGAATGAAAATATACATGATAATGTATAGTGCAAGCACAATCAAATCAAGTAATAAAATACGATAAATTATATCAGTGAATGTGTACAACATTGTTGTGGTTTGAGACCTTGAGATTTTGTAAAAGTTCTATTGTTCATATATTATTATCCACGCATGGCTAAAAATGGACCTGTGGTCAGTCTACCTACTTGGTTAATTAAAAATATAATATGAACCACTGAGCAACTCACGCCATTCTTTACCCTAAATTTGTAGCTAAACTTGTCAGATGTTTTCTATTGTTTTGTACCATATATATTTTACCACATATTGTAATATGTAATATATTGTAAAATTGGATGACTGGATAAGGACCCTAAAAAACAGATTATCCAGTATAAAACTGCACAGGTGGCAACCTTACGGGCTATTTTGTCGAATGCCACCAAAGTTATTAAGGTGCACAAACTGGGGGTTAACGTTAAACGGCATACTCAACTCTAATTATATAGGGGTGTTACTGCACCCCTATAATATGTACATGAGCAAGCAGAGACTTTTGGGGTAACACAAACTACAGGAAAAAAAGTTCAATGAAACAAAAAAATGCTTTACTTCAGCACCAAACAAAGGCTCACAACAGCTTGTTTTGGCAGAGCAAATACAAATTAAAATACTCTTTAGCTTCATTCAGCTATCCAGTTCACAGCAGCCCTTCACTCACTCACTCACTCACCCCTCCCCAATTCTCCTTCTTGCTTTTTCTGGTTTCCTGTCAATGGCTGTCAAGTGAGGCTTATTTGTGCCCCTCCCCTACAGGGAATTCCAAGCATCCATGCAGTCACTACATATGGTCTTTAAAGGGCCAGATCAGAAATCAGTAGGGCTGGGTTTCCATTCCCCCTGTTGTTCTGCTAGTATCAGAGGCCCTGTCCACACTACGCCTCAGTAACGTTACAGAGTGCCCAAACCGTTATCGCAATGGTTTGCGTTTACACCTGTAACGTTACAAAAGGCGTTTTCATAACCGTTGTTGAAACCACATATGAGGTGGTTTCAATAACGGTTATGAAACTGGTCCCGCCTCGGTAACGTTACCGGCGGTAGTGTGGACGGGCGGTAACGGTCCCCTGCAGGGCCCATAGGGCAGCGCGAGCTGCATTGTGGGATTGGGCACCGCGGTAATGGTCGCCCGGCTCCCGAGGTGTGAACTGGCGGTACTGGTCTCGTACTGGTCACTGCTGCAGTGTTGACACACTGTACCGCTCCCCGGCTGTAATGGTTTCTGTCCATTACAGGGTCTGAGCAGTGTAGTGTGGACAGGGCCAGAGTGGAGAGGGAGTCCCAAGTGACGGTTGCACAGATCCTTTCACAATACAGTGTATTAGGATGTGTAAGTGTGGTATACAAGGAAATAAACCCATCAAGAGGGCTAACTAGATTATAAAGTCACAAGCTCAAAAGGTGAGTGGCTTTATGGTCTGTATAGTCCCTTTGATGGGTTTCCTTCAGAGTATACCACACGTACCCCTCTTTTATTATATAACATACGTTTGGATATCTAATATTAGTTTTGATTGGAATTGCACGTACGTGGAAAGGGTATACACGGGATTAACTGCTAACCACTTTCTAGGCCATGGGGCATGGATGAAATATGTTACAGGGGAATGAAAATATACATGATAATGTATAGTGTAAGCACAATCAAATCAGGTAATAAAATTCGATAAATTATATCAGTGAATGTGTACAACATTGTTGTGGTTTGAGACCTTGAGATTTTGTAAGAGTTCTATTGTTCATATATTATTATCCATGCATGGCTAAAAATGGACCTGTGGTCAGTCTACCTACTTGGTTAAATAAAAATATAATATGAACCACTGAGCAACTCACCCCATTCTTTACCCTAAATTTGTAGCTAAACTTGTCAGATGTTTTCTATTGTTTTGTACCATATATATTTCACCAGATATTGTAACATAATATATCCATAATATGTATACATCTCATTTGTCTTAACCCTTTGAGAACTGAATATGTGTGAACGTATATAGATTCTGGACATATATATACGTACACAGTCTTCTAAGGGTTTTAAGTGACTGATCTACATGTGACTGATGCTGGCAGTATAGCCTAGAGGTTAGAGGAACAAGGTGTGAACGAGTTTGGTATATCCAGCAAACTAGACCTGAGTTTGATTCTCACAACCTCCACTTGCATACTGTGTGACTCTGAGCAAGTCACTTAACCGCCCAGTGCCCCCAGGTTGTCCCTGAAAATAGGCACTTGTGCCTAGTGGGCCTTGCCCGGTTACCAAAGACTAAAATAAAAAAAAAAATAAAAAACATATTGTAGAAAAATGTCTATTTGTCCACTGTTGCCTGGGACCCTCACAAAGCCTTGATGTAACATCATGAGGCTATCTATCCAAGTGAACACAAATTAAACAAATACTAGCACTTAATCTCAAAGCTCCTTTCCTTGAATCAATGGCTCCTCCATGTGTCTTCAAATGAAACATTAAAAAATAGGATAACAGTAGTTTCTGGAGCAATACAACAGCAACTTGTATCATTTATTTATCTTAAAAAAAATTCAGCACCACAAACAAGAACAATGCCTACAAAATGATACAAGGAATTTTATAATCAAGCATTTAAATCAAGGCCTATAATCGCTGCAGAGTGTTGGGGGCTTCAAGAGGGGGTGGGACAGATTCAAGGGGAGGGTACAAACCAGGAGGGGGCACGAGATGGGGGGGGAGGGCAGCTGCAGTCTAATGAACTGACGTGCTGCACACTCAAGCAGGCGAGATAGACCCGAATGGCCTGTATGTGCTGGCAATTTTGTATGTTTGTATTCATGAACATTACCTCCAGCATTAATATCACTTTACTTAACTGTTCCTACCTCAATTCAGCAATGTACTATTGAACAACATGGAAGGTTTCTGAAGCGAGTTAATAATAGCAAAGTAAAGTTGTGAGAACACTGGCATTACTGTTCATGAATGCAGGCTCAAGTGTGTTGCATACTCCAGCACTACCACCTGCTGGCTGATTTCTCATAATATCCACAGCAATCAAAACAGGAGAGTTAGACACATGAATTAGAGTATGCCTCAGTATCTTGCTATATGTAGCATTCTTTTGTGCTCTAATCATTTAAAGAATGTAAAACTAGATCAGCACACTGCTGATGTCTTCCCAGGGCTGGCTAAGTCCATATAAATGTGAGCTAAAACTAAAACCAGCAGTCTAAAGAAGTTCAAAGATCAAGCAAATGTAGAGGCCAGAGACAATCTATCCATGTTCTTCATTAGACTTGTCTACAGCACCATTAGGGCTAACATTTGACAGTTTGATAATGTCACTCGGTACTCTTGATTTATATATAAACAAGCATTTGTCAATGCCGAATGTTGCTTGCTTGTATGTGCTGTTTAGGTATTTGGAAGTGATAGTTCCATGCCTTCCTCCCAAGACATCCACTGAGTTTTTCCGTTCAGTATTCACAGAAGAGTGGGAGGGGCAAGGGGCACAGCAGTACAGCAGTTGCCAAGGGGGTGAAGAGGTGGACAATAGTCAATTCAAAGGCAAAAGAGTCCTGCAGGAGCTCACTAAATTGAAGGTGGACAAAGCGATGGAACCAGATGGCAAACGCCCAAGGATATTAAGAGAACTGCGAAGGGAGGTAGCAGTACCTCTGGCAGCCATGTTCACTGAGTCATTCAACACGAGTGAATTGGAGGACGGCACATGTGGTCCCTCTACACAAGTCCGGCAGCAGGGAGGTAGGAACAATAGGCCGCTCAGCCTCACCTCAGTAGTGGGGAAGATTATGGAGACATTGCTTAAAGAAAGGATAGTGGGGCATCTAGAAGCCATCGGAGCCCAGGACCACAGACAACATGGATTCACAGTGGGGACATCATGTCACACAAATCTGGTTGATTTCTTTGACTGGGTGACAAAGGAAGTGAATCAGGGTGGGGCAGTGGACAACGCTACCTTGATTTCAGCAAAGCCTTTGACACCATCCCATATAGGAGGCTGATAAACTAGCTAGGTAGGATGGGCATGGGGGAAAGGGTGGTAAACTGGGTTAGAAACTGGCTAACAGACAGGAGGCAGAGAGTGGTGGTAAATGGTGTGCAGTCTAGGGAGAGGGGGTCACCAGTAGGGTGCTGCAGGGATCGGTCCTGGGGCCAGTCCTGTTCAATGTCTTCATTAGTAACATCGCAGAATGTCTGAAGGGAATTTTTTCACCAAATTTTCAACATAGCCATTTTAAGACCTCTGCTCGTGAACAGTGTCCCAAACATTGACTGCGCACACCGAATGCGCCATTGTGCACTACATGCACGGAAACACATTTTGGGAGACATGTGAAAAATGACAGCTGTACTGCTCATAAGGAGGTGTGGTAAAATGGCAATGTTGAAAATCTGGAGTGCAAATATTAAAAATTTGTGAACTTATGAGCGTGCATAGGAACTGCGCAATGCATGCTCGTAAAAGTCATTTTTAGAAATTTTTTCACCAAATTTTCAAACTAGCCATTTTAAGACCTCTGCTCATGAACAGTGTCACTGTGATTTTCTTTAATGTGTCCCATACAATGATTTTGCACACAGACTGTGCCATTGTGCGCTACATGGGCAGAAACATGTTTTGGGCAAGATAATCTGGAGTGAAAATATTGAAAATTCGCGAATTTACGAGCGTGCATAGGATCAGTGCAACAAATCCTCATAAAACAGTCATTTTGGGGAATTTTTTCACACAGTTTTCAACATAGCCATTTTAAGACCCCTGCTCATGAACAGTGTCACTGTGATTTTCTTAATCTGTCCCAAACATTGATTACGCACAAAGACTGCGCCATTGTGCGCTACATGCATGCAAACATATTTTGGGTGACATGTGAAAAATTACAGCTGTACTTCTCATAAGGAGGTGTAGTAAAATAGCAATGCCGAAAATTTGGTGTGAAAATATAAAAAATTAGCGAACTTACGAGCGTGCATAGGAACTGCTCAACGCATGCTCGTAAAACAGTCATTTTTAGGAATTTTTTCATCAAATTTTCAACATAGCCATTTTAAGACCTCTGCTCATGAATAGTGTCACTGTAATTTTCTTAATGTGTCCCATACATTGATTTCGCACACCGACTGTGCCATTGTGCTTACATCATGAAACACATTTTAGGGCGATGTGAAAAATGAGAGCTGTACTGCTCATAAGGGTGTGTAAAATGGCAATGTCAAAATCTGAGTGCAAATATTAAAATTCACGAACTTACGAGCATGTGGGAACTGCGCAACGCACACTCGTAAAACAGTCATTTTTAGGAATTTTTTCACAAGATTTGTAACATAGGTTTTTTGAGGGCCCACCTTATGAACACTGGCACTGTCATTTCGTTACTCATTCCCGAAAGGTGATTTTGAGCAGTGACCACGAAATCACCCTTCAGGCCCGATTAACGCCATGACAGTGACAGAATTCGTGAGCAGGGGACCCAAAAACCCCATGTTGAAAATTTGATGCCAAAATTCCAAAAAATGCCTGAGATATGCCGCAAAGTTGAAAAAACCCTATCTATCCTATTATACAGCTTACCGGCATTTCCTCAGTTCGCGGTCAGCTTTGAAGAGTGCAGACATGTTCCCGGTCCACCGAAGATCGTCGCGCCGAGGTTTGGAGGTAAGTATGGGGTGGGGGAGTGTGGGGAGGCAGGGTGCGTAGGGGTGGGTACAGATTGTGGGAGGGGGGCAGGGAGAAGCGCCGAGGGACAGTTTTTGTATTTACAAGTTTTTGGTTTTTTTTAATAAGACGACGAGGGACATTTGCCACGTTGGGGTGGGCTCCCAGTGTGGCAGCTGGAAGGCTGTTTGTGGGGTCTGGAGCCGATGGGAGATTAGGCACCCCGTTGGCCATAACACATTTTGCCATGTGGGTTGGGCTCCCAGCGTGGCACCTAGACTCTTTAGGCGATGGGCCGACGAGGATTGGGCACCCGTCAGCCATAACAAGACTTTGCAGCTGGGGTGGGCTCCGGCGTGACACCTGGAAGCTTAGGGGGCATGGAGCGAAGAGGATTGGGCCCCGTCAGACCGTACAGTGTGTGCATGGGGGAGGGAAGGTGCTGAGCACGCAGTATGCGCTGCGGTGTGTGTGTGTGTGTGTGTGGAGGGGGGAGCTCTGCTCACTGAAGCGGAGCTCTCCCTTTCAACTGTACGACCACTGCATTTTCAACTGCTGTCATAGACAGCTGCAGCAGTGATTGGGGAACTGGGGCCGTGCCTGCAAACACACTGACTGAATTGGAAGATGGGTGCCACACCTCCGAAAACTCGGATGATGGCACTGTGTTTCTTGCACATGCGTGCAAGCAACATAAAAAGGACACAGGATGGCATCTGAAACCAGGCTTTGTCAAGTGATCCCTAAATTAATAAAAGTGATTTGGGAAAAAAATCTAAGTTTTATAAAAATACTATAGCTGCAACACAATATATTTTTTTTGCCATGAGGATACATTAGTTTTATACAAATTACCATCCCCCAACCAATTTAGAAGTCTGCTTGATTAGAACTTTACTATAGAACCAGCTGACTCTTAAAATGCTGTTGGGAAATAAATCAGATGAGTCCATTTGACTTGTGCCGTGGCTGCTAAGGAATCTGGCTTCACTGGACGTTTAGAAAAAGGTCTGGCTTGCCTGTCTCTGTATCTACCACTTCAGGATTTGAAAGTCAGAAAGAAAAAAATGACTCACCTTAGTAATGTTGTTTCTTCTAATGGAGTCTTGCTATATTCTGACATATGTAGTGAGTCCCAACCTTCGAACTGCCCCGGAGATGAAAGAGTTAACTTTTCACGCCAGGCATGGAACGCTGAGCTCGAGCTCGGTTGAGACTCTGTCTGTTGTTCTTCAAACTCAAACCGTCAGATCTTTACGAGCTACACTCACTAAGGTCCTGTGTGGAAGCTGTAAACCTACACTAGAAAACTGACTACTAAACATAAAACAGATTTTTTGGTCCCAACACAAAGACTCAAGTCAGGAGACCCAAAAATGAAAACACAACACCCTCTCACCCCAAAAAAGGAAGGGGTCAAACAAAAAGGTGGGCACCTACTAAGTGCCAACACTGCACTGCCCACCCACATCCCAAAAACAGAGGTACTGAGAGGGGCAGGCGGGGGGGAGGTCAGCATATAGCAAGACTCCATTAGAAGAAACAACATCACTAAGGTGAGTAATTTTTTCTTCAAACAACATGAAGTCTTGCTATATTATGACATATGCAGACTACTAAGCAGTACCTCCATGGAGGAGGGACAGAACCTACTTAGGAAATAGTCTCTGAAGCACAGCTGTGCCAAACCGAGCATCACTCCTAGCCTGGATGTCCAGGGAGTAATGCTTGGTAAAAGTGTGAACTGTCTTCCAGGTAGCTGCTTGACATATCTCTAGAATAGGGATGTCCCTGGCAGCAGCCAGGGAAGCAGCTGTACCTCTGGTAGAGTGAGCCCTCATGCCTGAGGGAGGAACCTTACCCAGTTTTTCATAGCAAAATTGGATACAAGAGACAATCCATCTGGCAATGGATCTTTTAGTGGCAGGTTTCCCTTTACCAACCTCACCATAAGTGAGGAACAGTTGAAGGGAGTCAAACCTGTGACCCTTGGTACGCTCTATGTAGTAACTAAGGGCTCTTTTCACATCTAAACTGTGCAGTCTCCTCTCGCCAGAGGAGGAATGGTCAGTGAAGTACACTGGAAGAGACAAAGATTGATTGAGGCGGAAACCTGAAACCACCTTAGGCAAGAACTTCCTATTAGTCCTGAGGACCACCTTATCTCTATGGAAGGAGATAAAATCAGACTCCACTGACAAAGCTTGTAATTCACTTATGCGTCTGGCAGAAGTGATGTCTACCAGAAACACAGTCTTCCAAGTCAAGTACTTAAGATCTGCTGAAGACAAAGGCTCAAAAGGGGGTTGCATAAGCAGAGCAATGCAAACATTAAGGTCCCAGGCTGGGGCAGGATCCCTGAATGGAGGGTTGGTGTAAAGCAATCCCTTGAAAAACTTGGAGAAAACAGGGTTAGCTGAGAGAGAACAGGGCTTACCTGCTGAAATAAAAGCAGACACAGCTGCCAGATGCACTGTCAGTGTAGCTGGTCTCAGCCCCAAGCTATTTAAGTGAACCATATAATCAAGGACTGTGGGCAGATCAGCAGAATCTGGGGAAATATGCTACCCAGAGCACCATATGGAAAATCTTTTCCATTTAGAATTATAAGTAGCCCTGGTAGAAGGTTTTCTAGAAGCCTTCAGGCTATCCATTACACCTTGGGAGAGGTGTAAATCAGCAAACTCTAACTCTTCAAGAGCCAGGCTTTGAGATTGAGAGATTTGAGGTTCGGGTACCAAACCCTCCCCTGAGCACAGGTTAACAGGTTGTAATTCCTGGGAAGACACAGGGGAAGATGGACTGCTAAGGACAGTAGGAGTGGATACCAGGGCTGTCTGGCCCAGTCTGGAGCAATCAGGATCATCTTGCAGGGTTGAGATCTGATTTTGACTAGCACTTTGAACAGGAGAGGGAAGGGGAAAGCATAGAGAACTTCCTTCCCAATTCAGAACTAAGGCATCCAGGGGACTGAGCCCAACACTGGGGGTCTGCAGCAAAAAAGGGGAAGTTGGTGATTGTCTGGGGCTGCAAAAAGATCTATCTGCGGGGTGCCCCATCTGGAAAATATCACCTCCAAGACCAGGGGATCCAGTGACCATTCGTGATGGCCCTGGGAAATCCTGCTGAGAGCATCTGCCAGGACATTGTCCTTTCCTGGTAGGTGAACTGCCGTGACGGAGGTGTTCAGGGAGTAAGCCAGAGACCACAACTTCATTGCTTCGGTGCACAAGGCCGTAGACCGAGTGCCTCCTTGCTTGCTGATGTACCACATTGTGGTGGTGTTGTCTGTTCTGACCTGTACAACTTTGTTCTGAACAGATTTGGAAAAAGCTTGAAGTGCTGGAAATACTGCTCTGAGTTCCAACAGATTGATATGGAGCAGAGATTCCTGAGGGGACCACAACCCCTGGGTGGTGAGGTCGCCCATGTGAGCCCCCCACCCCAAGAGGAAGGCATCTGTAGTAAGGATTAAAGAGTGAGACTGAGTGACAAAGGGAACCCCTTGTCTCAAATTGTTCTGATCCTGCCACCACTGTAGGGCCTGGATCAGGGTTCAAGTTACTGGGAACATGTTTGTTCAGAGGGTCCTTCCTTTGAGACCAAAAGGCTCTCAAATGGAACTGAATGTCCCTCATCTGAAATCTTGCTCCCTGCACTACTGCTGTAGAAGCAGCCATGTGCCCCAGGAGCTGTAGAAAATGCCTTCCTGGTCGAGACACCTGCAGGGTGAATGAGGAGGCCAGAGAGACCAGGGTCCTTGCCCTGTCCAGGGGAAGGAAGGCTCTGGCCTTATCTGTGTCTAGCTCTGCGCCTATGAAGGTGAGGAGCTGGACAGGCTCTAGAACTGACTTTGAAAGATTTAGAAGGAAACCCAAAGAAGTGAGCAGTTGCTGAGTTATCTGTAAGTGTAATTTGACTTGGTCTGGGGACTGGCCTACTATGAGCCAGTCGTCCAGGTAAGGGAAGATGGCAATTTTCTGCCTTCTTAGAGAAGCAACTACTACTGCCAGGCATTTTGTGAATACCCTTGGAGCAGAGGTGAGGCCAAAGGGCATTGCTCTGAACTGGTAATGGCCTGAGGGCAGCTCGAACCTGAGGTACTTTCGATGGGAGCTTCTGATGAGAATATGGAAGTGGCATCCTTGAGGTCCAGGGACACTAGCTAGTCCCCTGGCCTTAGAGAGGGTAGAATAATTCCCAGAGTCACCATTTTGAATTTTGGTTTTAAAAGGTACTTGTTTAAGTATCTGAGATCCAGGATGGGCCACCATTCTCCTGTCTTTTTTGGGGTAAGGAAGTATCTGGAATACAATCCTTTGCCCAGGTGTAGGGGTAGAACCCGTTCCACAGCTCTGAGAGCTAGGAGGGAAGAGACCTCTGCCTCTAAGGCAAGTGCCTCTGATGGATTTGCAGGTGGAAAGGATCTGGTTCTCATCTTTAGAAACTTTTTGAAGCTGAGAACCAGTCCCTGGCTTACTACTTCCAGGACCCATTTGTCTGATGTCAGAGACTCCCAGTCCTGGACAAAGTAAGCCAGCCTGCCCCCTACAGGTAGCTAAGAATTGGCCCTGGCAACCCCATCAGGGTGCCTGCTTGGCAGGGGCTTTGGGCTGAGGGGTGGAAGCAGGCCTGATTGTACCCTCTGCCTGCCTCCCTCTAAAGAACCCCTCCGGCATAAGCTGAAGAGGAGGCCTGGGCTTGATAAAGGCCTATGAAAAGGCTTGCCCCTGCCCCGGGAAGCTGCCTTTGAGGAGTGGCCTGCCTTTCCTTGGCCTGTGCACTCCTATAGGTGGTCCTATACTCATCCATTTTTTCATGTACTCTCTGTCTGCTCCCAAACAGAGAATTACCCACAACAAGAAAATCCATGGCCTTAGTCTGGGTATCCTGTGACAGGCTAGTACATCTGAGCAAGCCATTCTTAAGTGCCACACATGTAGCCATGACTCTTGATGACACATCATTTGAGTCCACTGCAGCATGGAATTGCACCTTAGATGCCTCAATACCATCAGCAGCCACCTGCTCCAGCTCCTTGGCAAGCTGGCCAGGGACCTGTTTTGCTAAAGCCATGACAGTGTCCCATCTGGATTTCTGATATCGAGCCACATAAGCCATATAATTCGCCTGTCTGAGTCCCAAGGATGCTGCCATGTACTGTTTCTTTGTCATGGCATCAATCCTCCTGGAGTCCTTGTCTAGGGGGTGTAAAGCCAAGGGAATATTTGCCTTGTCACAGGCTGCAGCCTGCACTACCCCAACATGGCTGCATTGTTGTGTAAGGAACTCCGTATCAGAGCCTGACAATGTGTACCTCTTGTCCATTCTCTTATCCACAGGAGGTATAGTGTGAGGAGTTTTTAGAATTTTAAATGTCTGTTTCCCAAAAGATTTATGCAAGGGAATAGACGGCCTCTTAGACTCTGGGATATCCATCATTTCTACAAAGTCAGGCTCCTCTTGACCATCCACAGCTTCCTCCATAGGGAGCTGGAGGGTTTCAGCCACTTTTTTATAAAACATAAAATGAGAAGGGGACTCAGAAAGCCTAGGAGGAGACACTCCTGAATGTCTGTCTGGGGAGATGAAAAAATTACTCACCTTAGTAATGTTGTTTCTTCTAATGGAGTCTTGCTATATTATGACATATGCAGTGAGTCCCAACCTTCGAACTGCTCCGGAGGTGAAAGAGTTAACTTTCCATGCCAGGCATGGAACGCTGAGCTCGAGCTCGGTTGAAAACTCTGTCTGTTGTTCTTCAAACTCAAACTGTCAGATCTTTACGAGCTAAACTCACTAAGGTCCTATGTGGAAGCTGTAAACCTACACTAGCCAACTGGTTACTAAATATAAGAACACATTTTTTGGTCCCAAAACAAAGACACAAGTCAAGAGACCCAAAAAATGAAAAACACAACACCCAGTCACCCCCAAAAAGGGGGGGGTGAAAAACAAGGTAGGCATCTACTAAGTGCCAACACTGCACTGCCCACCCACATCCCAAAAACAGAGGTTCTGAGAGGGGCAGGCAGGGGGGGAGGTCATAATATAGCAAGACTCCATTAGAAGTAACAACAGTACTAAGGTGAGTAATTTTTTCTTCAAACAAAATAAAGTCTTGCTATATTATGACATATGCAGACTACACAGCAGTACCTCCATGGAGGAGGGACAGAACCTACTTAGGAAATAGGCTCTGAAGCACAGCTGTGCCAAACCGAGCATCACTCCTAGCCTGGATGTCCAGAGAGTAATGCTTGGTAAAAGTGTGAACTGTTTTCCAGGTAGCTGCTTGACAAATCTCTAGAATGGGGATGTCCCTGGCAGCGGCCAGGGAAGCAGCTGTACCTCTGGCAGAGAGAGCCCTCAGGCCTGAGGGAGGAACCTTACCCAGCTTTTCATAACAGATCTGGATACAAAAGACAATCCACCTGGCAATGGATTTTTTAGTGCCAGGTTTCCCTTTACCAACCTCACCATAAGTGAGGAACAGTTGGAGGGAGTCAAACCTGAGACCCTTGGTACGCTCAATGTAGTAACTAAGGGCTCTCTTCACATCTAAGCTGTGCAGCCTCCTCTCACCAGAGGAGGAATGGTCAGTGAAGTACACTGGAAGAGAAACAGATTGATTAAGGTGGAAATCTGAAACCACCTTAGGCAAGAACTTCCCGTTAGTCCAGAGGGCCACCTTATCTCTATGAAAGGAGATAAAAATCAGGCTCCACTGACAAAGCTTGCAATTCACTTATGCGTCTGGCAGAAGTGATGGCTACCAGAAACACAGTCTTCCAAGTCACATACTTAAGCTCTGCTGAAGACTAGGGCTCAAAGGGAGGTTGCATAAGCTGAGGAATGCAAACATTAAGATCCCAGGCAGGGGCAGGGTCCCTGAATGGAGGGTTGGTGTGAAGCAATCCCTTGAAAAACTTAGAAAATACAGGATGAGCTGAAAGAAAAGAGGGTTTATCTGCTAAAATAAAAGCAGACAAAGCTGCCAAATGCACCTTTAGGGTAGCTGGTCTCGGCCCCAAAGTGTTTAAATGGACCATATAATCCAGGACTGTGGGTAAATCAGCAGAATCTGGGGAAATATGCTTCCCAGAGCACCATATGGAAAACCTCTTCCATTTGGAATTGTAAGTAGCCCTGATGGAAGTCTTCCTAGAAGCCTTCAATATATCCATTACACCTTGGGAGAGGTGTAGATCAGCAAACTCTAACTCTTCAAGAGCCAGGCCTTGAGATTGAGAGATTTGAGGTTCGGGTACCAAACCCTTCCCTGAGCACAGGTTAACAGATTGTGATTCCTGGGAAGACACAGGGGAAGATGGACTGCTAAGGACAGTAGGAGTGGGTACCAGGGTTGTCTGGCCCAATCTGGAGCATTCAGAATCACTTTGCAGGATTGAGATCTGATTTTGACTAACACTTTGAACAGGAGAGGGAAGGGGGGAAAAGCATAGAGAAACTTCCTTTCCCAATTGAGAACTAAGGCATCCAGAGGGACTGAGCCCAACACTGGGGGCCTGCAGCAAAAAAGGGGAAGTTGGTGATTGTCTGGGGCTGCAAAAGATCTATCTGTGGGTGCCCCATCTGGCAAATATTACCTCCAGGACAGGGATCCAGTGACCATTCGTGATGGCCCTGGGAAATCCTGCTGAGAGCATCTGCCAGAACATTGTCCTTGCCTGGGAGGTGAACTGCAGTAAGGGAGGTGTTCAGGGAGTAAGCCAGAGACCACAACTTCATTGCTTTCGATACAAGGCCGTAGGCCAGTGCCTCTTGCTTGTTGATGTACCACATTGTAGTGGTGTTGTCTGTTCTGACCTGTACAACTTTGTTCTGAACAGATTTGGAAAAAGCTTGAAGTGCTAGAAAAACTGCTCTGAGCTCCAACAGGTTGATGTGGAGCAGAGATTGCTGAGGGGACCACAGTCCCTGGGTAGTGAGGTCGCCCATGTGAGCTCCCCACCCCAAGATGGATGCATCTGTAGTAAGGATTAAAGAGTGAGACTGAGTGACAAAGGGGACCCCTTGTCTCAGGTTGTTCTGATCCTGCCACCACTGTAGGGCTTGGATCAGGGTTCGAGTTACTGGGATCAACTTGGTTAGAGGGTCCTTTCTTTGAGACCAAAGGCTCTCAAATGGAACTGAATGTCCCTCATCTGAAATCTGGCTCCTTGCACTACTGCTGTAGAAGCAGCCATGTGTCCCAGGAGCTGCAGAAAATGCCTTGCTGGTCGAGAGACCTGCAGGGTGAATGAGGAGGCCAGAGAGACCAGGGTCCTTGCCCTGTCCAAAGGAAGGAAGGCTCTGGCTTCCTCTGTGTTCAGTTCTGCGCCTATGAAGGTGAGAAGCTGGACAGGCTCTAGAACTGACTTTGGAAGATTCAGAAGGAAACCTAAAGAGGTAAGCAGTTGCTGAGTTATCAGAAGATGTAACTTGACTTGGTCTAGAGACTGGCCTACTATGAGCCAGTCGTCCTGGTAAGGAAAGATGGCAATTTTTTGCCTTCTTAGGTACGCAACTGCTACTGCCAGGCATTTTGTGAATACCCTTGGAGCAGAGGTGAGGCCAAAGGGCATTGCTTTGAACTGGTAATGGCCTGAGGGCAGCTCGAACCTGAGGTACTTTCGATGGGAGCTTCTGATGAGAATATGGAAGTAGGCATCCTTGAGGTCCAGGGACGCTAGCCAGTCCCCTGGCCTTAGAGAGGGTAAAATAATTCCCCGAGTCACCATTTTGACTTTTGGTTTTAAAAGGTGCTTGTTTAGGTATCTGAGATCCAGGATGGGCCGCCATTCTCCTGTCTTTTTTGGGTTAAGGAAGTACCTGGAGTACATTCCTTTGCCCTGGTGTAGGGGTGGAACCCTTTCCACAGCTCTGAGAGCTAGGAGGGAAGAGACCTCTGCCTCTAAGGCAAGTGTCTCTGATGGATTTGCAGGTGGAAAGGATCTGGTTCTCATCTTTGGAAATTTTTTGAAGCTGAGAACCAGTCCCTGGCTTACTACTTCCAGGACCCACTTGTCTGATGTCAGAGACTTCCAGTCCTGGACAAATAAGCCAGCCTGCCCCTACAGGTAGTGGAGAATCGCGCTGGCCACCCCATCAGGGTGCCTGCTTGGCAGGGGCTTTAGGTTGAGGGGTGGAAGCAGGTCTGCTTGTACCCCGTCTGCCTCTCCCTCTAAAGAACCCCCTCTGGGCATAAGCTGAAGAGGAGGCCTGGGCTTGGTAAAAAGGCCTATGAAAAGGCCTGCCCCTGCCCCTGGAAGGCTGCCTTTGAGGAGTGGCCTGCCTTTCCTTGGCCTGTGCACTCCTATAGGTGGTCCTATACTCATCCATTTTCTTCATGTAATTCTCTGTCTGCTCCCAAACAGAGAATTACCCCAACAAAATCAAAAGCCATGGCCTTAGTCTGGTATCCTGTGACAGGCTAGTACATCTGAGCCAAGCCATTCTGCGAAGTGCCACAGATGTAGCCATGACTCTTGATGACACATTATTAAAGTCCACTGCAGCATGGAATTGCACCTTAGATGCCTCAATACCATCAGCAGCCACCTGCTCCAGCTCCTTGGCAAGCTGGCCAGGGACCTGTTTGCTAGAGCCATAACAGTATCCCATCTGGATTTCTGGTATCTAGCAACATAAGCCATATAATTTGCCTGTCTGAGTCCCAAGGATGCTGCCATGTACTGTTTCTTTGCCATGGCATCAATCCTCCTGGAGTCCTTGTCTGGGGGGTGTGAAGCCAAGGGAATATTTGCCTTGTCACAGGCTGCAGCCTGCACTACCCCAACATGGCTGCATTGTTGTGTAAGGAACTCCGTATCAGAGCCTGACAATGTGTACCTCTTGTCCATTCTCTTATCCACAGGAGGTATAGTGTGAGGAGTTTTTAGAATTTTTACTGTCTGTTTCCCAAAAGATTTATGCAAAGGAATAGACAGTCTCCTAGACTCTGGGATATCCATCATTTCTACATAGTCAGGCTCCTCTTGATCATCCACAGCTCCTCCATAGGGAGCTGGAGGTTTCAGCCACTTTTATAAAACATAAAAATGAGAAGGGACTCAGAAAGCCTAGGAGGAGACACTCCTGAAGGTCTGTCTGGGAGATGTCGGTTCAATGGCACATCCAGACTTTCAAATCACATTCACTCTCCTCATCTCCTCTTCCCCTCCTCCGGTTCATAAAATTCCTCTAAATCATACTCTTGAACCAGTGGAACCGACCGAACCGTACGCTTACCTGATGGTGCTGGTTCAGTCGGAACCGGGGAAAGCGACTGGACAATTTTAATCGCTTTGGCTATTTCTTCAGCGGTTGGAGAGGAAAGTTTTGGCTCCACACCAGCTGATTTCCTAGTCCTTTTTGCTGGAACCGACTCCTCAGAGTCGGCTCTCCTTTTGCCCGAGGAAGTCTCGCCCTGTTCAGAGGGCACTCCCTCCGGTTTGGTTGAAACCGAACCAGGCTGGCCATCCGGTTCAGCGGACTTTTTGGCCTCCCTTTCCCTGAGCCTACCAACTCTCTTTTCCAGGGTAGCTGCAGGAAAATTTTTACAAATCTGGCAGTCTGCATTGAGGTGGTCAAACCCCAGACAGTAAACACAGGTGGTGTGGGGATCAGTCTTGGCAAAGACTTCCCCACACACACTACAATGTTGAAACCCAGTGGGCCCGGTTTTTCTTTTGGGTTTCTCAGACATAGTGCCAGTCCTATCCAAACTTACCCGTTTATGGCAATCCGCCAGGCAAGACCCTCTTATCGGTTCCCAACCGTGTCATGGGTCGTGGAAAAACCGTACTAAAATCCGTTTTTTTTAGAACCGATAAGAACTGGTAACCACACTCTAAAAGTACAATTTAAGATTTTTTAAACAACTTGATCGGTTCAAACCGAACCGATGAACCGTTTACAAGTTCCACACAGAATAGATAAAATATAACCTATCTAGTACTCACAAATACCACAGACAGAGACTGAACTGACAGGTTACGGTTTAATTTTGGTCGAAAACCAAGAAAACGGCACTTTAACCGACAAAATGAACCGAGCAGAAGGAGAAATCTCCGGAGCGACTGTTCAGTGAGGTGGAGTAAAGAATCTGACGGTTTGAGTTTGAAGAACAACAGACAGAGTCTCAACCGAGCTCGAGCTCAGCGTTCCATGCCTGCATGGAAAGTTAACTCTTTCATCTCCGGGGCAGTTCGAAGATTGGGACTCACTACACATGTCAGAATACAGCAAGACTTCATGTTGTTTGAAGTGCAAGACTTCTTGAAAGTTGCATAGTACTCTCTCCAGCCGCCGCTCCCACCGGACCTAGCTTCGCCTTCGGACCGGCCTCCTGGTCCCAACACCGGATTCAACACTCAGACATCTGCGCCTCGAGCGGCGCTCACAGCAGCAAGGCGGCGTCTAAGGCCGTCTCTCTCCAGCCGCCGCTCCCACTGGACCTAGCTTTGCCTTTGGATCGGCCTCCTAGTCCCGACCCTCAGATTCAACACTCAGACATCTGCACCTCGAGCTGCGCTCACAGCAGCGAGGTGGTGCCTACGGCCGTCTCTCTCTGGCCACCACTCCCACCGGACCTAGCTTCGCCTTCGGACCAGCCTCCTGCTCCCGACCCCCAGATTCAACACTCAGGTACGGCCGCTGTTTGATTTTGGAGCCGGGCTGCTCTGGCAGCTCTCCCATTGGTCGCAGCTTTTCGTCAAGGCATCCGATTGGACCAGCCAGGAGGAACCTAGCCCACAACTGGTGTGCCTTGCACTCAGCATATCTGGCTTGCGTTGCCGCTCTTCTGAAATGGAGCTGTGCTTATGTGATGCTTATTTTGCTATTACTAGCATTGTTTTCTGCATGGAATGTATAACTGTACTGTTGTATTTTTATGCTAGCTGAAACCAAGTTTTTTGAAGAGCTGAGCGTTAAGCACCAGGAACAGAGTTGTTCAACTGTAGAAGCTGAATTTTAAACTATTTGAATTGCACTACCTCCTAAGCTAAGACTTGCTGTTACTCTCTTTTCTGCACTTTGGAACTGCAAGCTCCTACTCTATCCCTCTAAGCTCTGCATCCCCACTATATTCTCCCAAGCCTTGCATCTGTCTGTGTTCAGTTGGAGCATTCTTGGCAGTGCAAAGTGAACTTGGAACACCTCTTGCTGTAATTCTACATGCCACATCTCCTGCCCTCTCCCTCCTTTGTTTTCACCGACCCCTCCCACATCATTTTCACTGGCTATTCTGACCTTGTCTACCTTTTGTTTGCCTTCACCCCCTGCTGCTTGTCTGCCGCCAGCCCCCACCCCCCCATCTTGCCTCACCCCTACTCCTGTGCCCATAACTTACTGTTTTCTTTGTCGTTTTCCACAGACATCTGTGCCTTGAGTGGCGCTCACAGTAGCGAGGTGGCGCCTACAGTCATCTCTCTCTGGCCACCGCTCCCACCGGACCCAGCTTTGCCTTCGGACCAGCCTCCTGGTCCCGACCTCAGGATTCAACACTCAGGAACGGCTGCTGTTTGATTTTGGAGCCGGGCTGCTCCAGCAGCTCTCCCATTGGTTGCGGCTTTTCGTCAAGGCATCCGATTAGACCAGCCACGAGGAACCTAGCCCATGATTGGTGCGCCTTGCAGGCAGCATATCTGGCTTGTGTTGCCGCTCTTCTGAAATGGAGCTGTGCTTATGTGATGCTTATTTTAGTCCCATCCCCCTCCCCCGCCCAGGCCACCTTTAAATACTCTTCTGTCCCTCCTACTCTGGAAGAATTCCCCCCTCACTGGCTCTTCCTTCTCTGCTTACATATCTAGACTACGGACCCAGACTCAGGCAGGTTATTCCTGTCTAAACCTCATGCCCCCCTTTTTGGTCTGTCTCCCTATGGCCCTTCCTACTTTGCTGAAATCTCTAGTACTAGGTCATAGATAAAGGAAGGTTTACCTCAGCTAAATTTTTTCCATAATACCCACATATCCTCACCTCATATGAAATGTGGGCTGCACTGTTGCTACATCTTTACGTTGGCTTCATGCTCTCTATACCCACTCCCTGCCCTGGAACACAGCAGCTGGGAACCGTTACAGCTACATGCAAGTAACCTGCCGATTTGCATACGACAGCAGCACCGTCCTTCAATTTTTTATCCCACTGGTACACAGGGACGGCAGCCTCCCTATCCTGCGGGCTGAATGCCAACTACTTATTCTCACACCTCCTCTGTTCTCATCAACTCTATCTCACCAGGATCATGATTTATGCAACCCTGTGCTCTACAGAGGCACACTATAGACATACTGAAACACAAAATGTATCCACCCGTAAATGGGAATCTCACCAGGTCCTTTAGACTGTTGCTAAATGCGCTTATTAAGATACTTGGTGTTGCTGCTGCTTTGCTCAGGATCAGTCGAGCTGAATACAGGCCCCCAACTACCTGTTCAAGCCCCCTGTGACCCAGTTCACCTTAAAGGTCTGCGTATACTTTCATTTGAATGTATGTAGTCTTTTGAGAAAACTGGATGCCATCCAAACCTGGATCTCACATACTAATCCGGATATTCTGGTAATTATAGAATCTTGGCTTAAACCATCAACCCTAGACATCGAGGTGAATATTCCCTCCTATAACATCTTTCGCACTGACAGACCAACAAGAGAGGGTGATGTTGTCATCTATGTGCTGGATAAATATACTGCTTCTGTTACCGACTCCACTACTGCTGCTAAGGAATTCGAAAGCTTAACAATTAAGGTCCAACTTGTGTCCTCCTCTTTGTATATCATGGGCTGCTATAGGCACCCCTCAGCAGGCCTCCATCTGTTGAACCACTTCACTAACTTCTTAAGCAATACACAGGCTGAAGTAATTGTCCTGGGAGACTTCAACCTGGATTGGTTCTCTGATATCTCCTTACCACTTAAAGTACTTTGTGACACTTTTGGGTTGGTTCAACTTATTTCTGATGCTACACGACCGAACAGAGCTAACCCGAGTAAAAGCTCCTTGGTGGACATTGTACTCGTGAATAAGCCACACCTATTCTCCCACTCAGGTGTATTCTTCTCGGATATCAGCGACCATTGTCCCATTGCTTGCGTAAGGACTGCATCTAAACACAAAAGGTATCCACCCGTAAACGGTAAGGAGATATCAAAGAAGCAAATGGCCAAAAAGGAGGGGTGGAAGAACAATGGAGAAAAATCAAAACTGCCATCATAGAGGCAACAAGCCTTTGTGTGAAACAGATAAAGAAAACAAAGCGGAGTAAAAAACCACTATGGTTCTCAAAAGAGGTGGCAGGGAAGGTTAAGGAGAAAAAGGCTGCATTCAAAAAGTATAAGGAATCACAGAAGGAGCACGACAGGGAACTGTATCAATTAAAGCAGAAAGAAGTGGGGAAGGCAGTCAGAATAGCAAAGGCCCAAACCAAGGAAAAAATAGCCAACTCGGTTAAGAAGGGGGATAAAACCTTTCATAGGTACATTAGGGAGCATAGAAAGGTTAAGGGAGGAATAGTGAAGATTAATAAAGGAGAGGGGAGGTGGGCAGAGGGAGACAGTGAAAAGGTAAAGATACTGAATGAATACTTTTGCTTAGTATTGACAAAAGAAGATGAGGAGGAGTTACCTAAATCAGAGAATAGAAGCACTCTGGGTAGGGGGGTTGACACCAGTCCATTTACAGAAGACAGAGTCCTGAAAGAACTCCTAAAACTCAAGGTGGACAAAGCAATGGGGCCTGACGGGATTCACCCCAGAATCCTAAAAGAACTAAGGGAGGACCTAGTGACACCACTGACCACACTTTTTAACAAATCATGGGAGGATGGGGTGGTACCTGAGGACTGGAGGAGAGCAGATGTGATTCCCCTTCACAAAAGTGGGAGCAAGGCAGAAGCAGGAAACTACAGATTGTAAGTTTGACCTCAGTGGTAGGGAAAATGATGGAATCACTTCTGAAAGAAAGAATTGTTGAGTACCTAGAGACCAGCAGGGCATAGGACCCAAAGCAGCATTGATTTACAGCAGGAAGGTCATGTCAGATGAATCTAATTGATTTCTTTGACTGGGTGACCAAAGTAATAGACCAGGGAGGGGCTGTGGATATGGCCTACCTAGACTTTAGCAAGGCATTTGACACAGTCCCGCACAAAAGACTAATAATCAAGTTAGCCAGCCTGGGAGTGAGTTCCAGGGTGGCAGCATGGGTAGCAAACTGGCTGCACAACAGGACACAGAAGGTAATAGTAAATGGAACACATTCTGAAGAAAGGGGGGGTTACTAGTGGAGTACCTCAAGGCTCAGTACTGGGTCTAGTCCTCTTTAACATCTTTATAAGTGACATTGCAGAGGGTCTGGAGGGAAAGGTATGCCTCTTTGCAGATGACACAAATATCTGTAACAGAGTTGATACACAAGGGGGGTAGAAAGGATGAGAAAGGACTTGGCAAGGTTGGAGGAATGGTCAGACATATGGCAACTCAGATTCAATGCAAAGAAGTGCAAAGTAATGTACCTGGGAAACAAAAACCCAGGAGAAGAGTACACAATAGCAGGTGAGGTATTAACAACAACAACAATGGAAAGGGACTTGGGAGTAGTCATATCAGATGCCTAAAGGTGGGTAAGTAATGTGAGAAGTCAGTAAGGAGAGCCAGGGGATACTGGGATGCATAGGAAGGGGCATCACAAGTAGAAAAAGGGAAGTGGTTATCCCTCTGTGCAGACAGTTGGTGAGACCCCATCTGGAATACTGTGTGCAGTTTTGGAGACCCCATCTACGCAAGGACATAGACAGGATGGAAGCAGTCCAGAGGAGGGCAACTAAAATGGTGCAGGGTCTGCATGAGAAACCACATGAAGAGAGACTGAGAGAGCTTAATATGTATACCTTTGATGAAAGGAGGGACAGTGGGGACATGATAGAAACTTTTAAGTACCTCAAGGGAATCAACAAAGTCCAGGAGGGTAGCATCTTTCAGAAAAAGAGATGTGTAAGAACAAGGGGGCACAATTTAAAAATAGAGGGGGGACGGCTCAGGGTAATGTGAGGAAATTTTTTCACGGAGAGAATGGTGGATGCATGGAACCGCCTTCCTGGGAGGTTGTTGGTCTAAAACAGTGGGGGATTCAAACATGCATGGGACAGACATAAGGCAATTGTAGTGGGGGGTTGCAGGAAGTAGGCTGTTGGTTAACTAGAATCTACAGCTTATCCAATAGGAAGGGAAATGGGCAGACTGGGTGGGCCAAGTGGTCCTTTTCTGCCATCAAAGTCTATGTTTCTATGTTTCTATCCAGGAGTCACTGCTATGGCAGGAATTTTACCTGGCCAAAACAGTCGAGGATGCCTATAAGCCATTTGAAGCCATTGTACTAAACGCACTTGACACGCATGCCCCATTAGTCAAAACCAGGATAAAGAAAAGATCCTTTCCGTGGTTTACATTAGAGCTGAGAACAGCCCTACATAGTAGGGACAAATTATGGAAAAAGGCTTGGAAAACAAAGCTCCCTGAAGATTGGGCTGCTTTTAGGGCTGCCAGGAACTTCTGCATGAAGCTAACCAGAACTTAAAAAGCTTATTTCTACCAAACTTCACTAGCTTCCTCTGCCAATTGTCCCACACATTTTTGGAAAACACTCAAAGACATTGAAGGTCATGTTCCCACTGGGTCTCTTCCGTCAAAAATTTCGAAAGGTGACACAATCATCACTGACAAAGTAGGGATCCTCAATCTTTTGAATGACCACTTTGCCACTGCAGGACTGGCCTTCGACTCCTCGCCAGTCAGTCACCTTCGCACCCAATCCTTAGCACAGGTAGCATCAAATCCTCACCACACCCAATCTGCCTCTTCCTTCTTTTTCCATCCTGTCTCCCTCAAGGAGGTAGAGGATTTGCTACTGCACCTGGATGCCAGGAAAAGCACTGGTGCTGACCATGTTGAGCCATACTTCTTAAAGATCAGTTATCGTGTATTGGCTGTTCCAATCACACACCTCTTTAACTTATCTCTTTCACTGGGTGCATTTCCCAAGATGTGGAAGACAGCCCAAGTGATTCCTCTGTTCAAATCTGGTGACACGACAGACCCCAATAATTATAGGCCCATCTCACTATTACCTATTCTCTCCAAACTATTTGAAAAAGTAGTAAATTCACAACTTAGAGATCATCTAGATTCCTCTAACCTACTTAACCAGGCCCAGTCAGGCTTCAGGCCCTGCCATAGCACAATTACTGCTCTTGCAAAGGTAACGAAATACTGGCAGAAAGCCCTCGATGATAAATTATCGTTGTGCGCAGTCTTCCTAGACCTAAGCAAGGCCTTCGACACCGTAGATCATGAACTGCTTCTGAATACCCTTCACACCTTTGGCTTAGACCAGATGTCCCTGAGCTGGTTCTCCTCCTAGCTCTCTGGATGCTTTCAGCAGGTAAAAGCTGTGGGTAACCTCTCCTCTCTGAAACCTATTAATAGAGGGGTACCCCAGGGTTCCATCCTGGGTCCATTGCTGTTCTCGCTTTATATCAACATGGGGGTTTCATCCTCAGACATTCATCTCTTCGCGGACAATACTGTCCTCTACTTGCCTAGACCTACCCGCGAGCAGGCGTGCACAGAATTGCAGAAAGCTTTCAACATCCTGCAGCATAATTTGCTCAAGCAAAAATTGCTGCTAAAGCTAAAAAAACTAAAGCAATGATTCTGACCCTGAATAGCATTGCTCCACTGGCATCTACAGCAGGTTTTGTGAAACCGATCACCACCTTACTCAATGAACCCCTTGACTATGTTGACAAATTTAAATACCTTGGAATGTGGATTGACTGCCGTCTGTCCTTCCTGGTTCATGTAGATGAGATAGCAAAAAAACTGAAGAAGAGGCTCAAGTGTATTCTACAGAATCAAGCACCTTTTCACCTATGAGTCAAAGAGGAGGCTGGTCCTAACTACCTTCCTATCATTATTGGACTATGCCGACTTCATTTACAGTCAAGCTTATGGGACAGCCCTAGCCAAACTTAATGTTCTCTATCACAGAGCCCTTTGTTTTGTTCTGGGAAACCTTATTCTACCCATCACTGTGACTTGTACTTGGCAGTGGGTTGGCCATCTCTTGCTTTCAGAAGACAAAGGAACATTGTCCTTTGGACCTGCAGAGCAGTTACCAAAATGCTGCCTCAGTACATCTCTAACTGTCTGCCTCTATGTGTCTCTGGCAACTATGCACTGAGAAGCCAACCTTATATCTCCCTAATGTTACCGAAGGTCAAAACCCGCTTTGGCAGATCCTCCCTTAGCTTTGCACTACTCCAGCTTTGGAACAAGCTTCAAATAACCCTAAAATTAGCAATTCCCATTAAAATCCCTGAATTCAAACTCCAGTATGCGAGACATTTCTCTGAACACTGTAAGTGCTATTCCTGACATGCCCTGTCAGGTTACGACACCTAGAGACCAACCCCAACCCCGACCTCCTACATGCACTTAAAGCATTCCACCTCAGGCTTCCACCTCCTGCTCCTTCCTAGGTTCTAATTTCCCTTGGCTGCTCCCCACTGTCTTGGGGTACATAATGTTTTGCCTTATACTAACAATACAGGGTATTTAAAAGTACTGTTCAAAACAAAAATTTTGGTGTGAAACTTCTGTATCTTGTCTAACTATCTAGCTTATGTATAGCTTTATATACTTATGTGCTGCCTCATTTGTATCCTGTTTGAATTCCCACCCTATGTATAGCCCATGTTTCATTTTGCTTTTATACCTGTGCTACTTTTATCAGGAGTAGTATTGCTGTACCTGTGTATGCATATGTGTATCTCTTAAGTATTGGATGTTATTTCTGTATGCCCAGGCCCACCTTGGAAATGAGCTTGCTCAGTGGTGCTTCACCTGGTAAAATAAAGATTGAATGATAATGCAGAAATGCATTGTCATTTAAAGCAGCAGTGCAATGTAAAACAAAATTGTGCTTTTTCTACATTTTATTCCCTGTGCTCTGCTGAGCATTTACCTGGTACTCTTTCCCGCCAGCATTGTACTATCATTGAGTAAGCTGCTCAGTTACCCTTTGTTTTTGTTTACATTTCTGCCACCAGCCATGTTGAACTGGAACCCTCTCTGCTGCCAACTGCATATGTGTATGACTGGCAGTACTACTCAGGGACATCAGGAGTGTTCAGCACAAGGTCCCACTGCAGAAATCAAAAGACATCAGGGGGAAGGGGGAATGCAGCTGAAAATTAGGCAGCCACCATATTTATTGTGGTGCCACAACAATTGAAATAAATTTTAAATACCTAAAAAAACTAAAGATTACTAGAAAAGAAAAAATTACTCACCTTAGTAATTGCTTTTCTTCTCATGGAGTCTTGCTGTATTAGGACTATAGCAGTCAGCCTCAGCCTCTGAACTGCCCCGGAGAGGAAAGGGTTAACTCCAGAGAAGTCTGGAGTTCCGCAGCGCGAGGGCTTCATTCTCTGTGCAGTTTGAAGTCAAACTGCCAGATTCTTTACAAGCAAACTAATATAGCAAGTCTGTGTGGAAAAAACCCTACACTAGCCATTGGCTACCTACCAGTAGTAGAACTACAAAACACACAACAATCACAGAATAGCAACAAAATTATTAAATATTGTTAGCATTACTGAAAAGAAGCATTAACAGACCCCTCTTCCCAAAAGACTCAAGTCTAGGAGGGAGCCACCTACCACTCAACGAACAACAGAATTACCTAGTTCCTAAACCCAATAAGCAAGAAAAGGCATGACACAGTGCTTGCACTAATTTGCCAACCCCATACCCAAGGAGGAGTTCTGAGCATGGTAGGAGGGAGGGTTGTCCTAATACAGCAAGACTCCATGAGAAGAAAAGCAATTACTAAGGTGAGTAATTTTTCTTCAAACACCATGAAGTCTTGCTGTGATTAGACTATAGCAGATTACACAGCAGTACCTCCATGGAGGAGGGTCAGAACCTACTTGGGAAATAGGCTCTGAAGCACAGCTGTGCTAAAACGGGCATCCCTCCTGGATTGAACATCCAAGGAGTAATGTTTGTAAAGGTGTGAACTGTTTTCCAGGTAGCAGCTTGACAGATCTCCAAATGGGAATATCTCTAGCAGCAGCTAGAGATGCAGCTGTACCTCTGGTAGAATGAGCCCTCAATCCTGAGGGGGCTCTTACCCAGTTTTGGTAACAGAATTGGATACAAGAGACAATCCACCTTGCAATTGTCCTCTTAGTGGCAGGTCTCCTTTGCCGACTTCCCCATAGGTAAGGAAGAGCTGGAGGATTCAAACCTATGACCCTTAGTGCGTTCCAAATAGTAGCTTAGAGCTCTTTTGACGTCCAGACTGTGCAATCTCCTCTCCCTGAAGAGGAATGCTCAGTGAAAATACTGGGAGAGATGGATTGGTTGAGATGAAAATCAGGACCACCTTTGGTAAAACCTTCTATTAGTCCTAAGGACTACCTTGTCCCTATGAAAGAAATGAAATCTTCTTCCACTGACAAGGCTTGCATCTCACTTATACGCCTAGCAGAAGTGATGGCCACTAGAAAAACAGTCTTCCAAGTTAAAACTTGAGGTCTGCCAAAGACAGGGGCTCAAAGGGGTTGCATTAGCTGAGCAATGCAAACATTCAGGTCCCAAGCAGGAGCTGGTTCCCGAAAAGGAGGGTTAGTGTGAAGTAACCCCTTAAAAACTTGAAATTACAGGGTGAGAAGAGATGGAAGCAGGTTTACCTGCTGACACATATCGAGACTGCTGCCAGATGAACCCTTAAGGTAGCTGGCTTAAGGCCTAGAGAATTTAAGTGGACCAGATAGTCCAATAAAACAGTCAAATCAGCAGATTCTGGGGAGATTTGCTTCCCAGAGCACCAAATGGAAAACCTCTTCCACTTAGAATTATAGGTGGCCTAGTAGAAGGCCTCCTGGCCTTCAAAATATCCAAGACACCTTGAGAGAGGTGTAGATCAGCCAATTCTAGCTCCTCAAGAACCAAGCCTTGAGGTGGAGGGAACTGAGGTTCGGGATACCACCTCTCCCTGTGCACAGGTCAACAGGTCGTGGGTCCTGGGCAAGCTCAGGGAGGGTGGACAATCAGGGACAGAAGGAGAGGTACCAGGGCTGTCTGGCCCAATCTGGAGCAATCAGAATCACCTTGCAGGACTGAGTTCTGATCCTCACTAGTACCCTGAAAAGGAGAGAGGAGGGAAGGCATATAGATATTTCCCTCCCAATCCAACTGGAAGGCGTCCAGTGGGACTGATCCCAACACTGGAGGTCTGCAACAAAACAGAGGAAGTTGGTGGTTGTCTGGGGCTGCGAAAAGATCTATCTGAGGGTGCCCCATCTGGCAAAGACTGACCCCAGCACTAGAGGTTCAGGGCCCATTCGTGGTGGCCCTGAGAAATCCTGCTGAGGCATCCGCTAGGACATTGTCCTTCCCTGGAAGGTGAACTGCTATCATGGAGGTTTTCAAGGAGTAAGCCAGAGACCACAGCTTCATTGCTTCGTGCACAAGGCAGAAGACCGAGTGCCCTTGCTTGGTTGATGTACCACATTGTTGTGGTATTGTCTGTCCTGACTTGAACTACCTTGTTCTGGACAGAAGCTGAAAAGGCCTGGAGAGCTAAGAGGACAGCCCTGAGCTCCAGAAGGTTGATGTGGAGCAGAGATTCCTGAGGAGACCACACTCCTGAGTGGAAAGGTCGCCAAGTGAGCCCCCCATCCTAGGAGTGAGGCATCTGTGGTAAGTGTGAGGGAGTGAGGAATGGTAAGAAGGGGACCCCTTGGTTAGATTGCTCTGGTCCTGCCACCACTGAAGGGCCAGGATCAGAGACCTTGTCACTGGGACTAATTTGGTGAGGGGTCCTTCTTTTGGGACCAAAAGATCTCAGGTGGAATTGGATGTCTCTCATCTGAATCTTGCTCCCTGCACGACAGCTGTGGACGCAGCCATGTGTCCTAGGAGTTGCAGGAAGTGCCTTGCTGGCGAGAGACCCGCATGGTGAAGGAAGATGCCAGGGCAATGAGTCTGTCCACTCTCTCGGAGGGAGATATGCCCTGGCAGACTTTGTGTTCAACTCTGCACCTATGAAAGTTAGTACCTGAACTGGTTCGAGAACTGACTTTGGAAGATTCAACAGGAATCCCAGAGAGGTGAGAAGCTGCTGGGTGACCAACAAGTGAGATTTACGTGATCTGGAGACTGACCCACTATAAGCCAGTCGTCCAGGTAGGGAAAACGGCCACCCTGCCTTCTCAGATGAGCCACTATCACAGCCAGACATTTTGTGAAAACCCTTGGGGCAGAGGTAAGGCCGAAGGGCATTGCTCTGAACTGATAGTGGCCAGAAGGTAGTTCGAACCTGAGGTACTTTCTGTGAGAAGGCCTGATCAAGAAATGAAAATAGGCGTCCTTGAGGTCCAAGGAAGCTAGCCAGTCTCCTGGTCTCAGGAGGGCAAAATCATTGCCAGAGTTAACATTTTGAACTTTGGTTTCAGAAGATGCTTGTTCAGGAACCTTAAATCTAAGATGGGCCGCCATTCTCCTGTCTTTTTTGGGGTAAGGAAATACCTTGAATAAAGACCCTTGCCCTGATGGCAAAGGGAACCCTCTCTACTGCTTTGCATCCCAGCAGAGAAGAAACCTCTGTTTCCAAAGCAAGGGCTTCAAAGGATTCCAGGTGAAATGTCTGGCCCTCATCTTTGGGAACTGTTTGAAACTGAGGACCAGACCTTGACACCACCTCCAGAACCCACTTGTCCGAAGTTAGGGACAACCAGTTCTGGCTGAAATAACCAACCTGCCCCCACCGGTACAGGAGATTCGGCCCTGGGCACCCCATCAGGGTGCCTGCTTGGCAGCTTTTTGGCTGGGAAGAGGGGACGGTCTGCCAGAGCCCCGCCTGCCCCTGCCTCTGAAGAAACCCTCTGAACAAAGGCTGAAGAGGCTTGAGCTTGATAAAAGGGCCTGTGGTAAGGCCTACTCCCTACCCTGAGGGCATGCCTTTGTGGGGGCATGCCTCTCTTTAACTTGGCACTTTTGTAGGTAGTTCTGTATTCATCCATTTTTTCATGTAATTTTCTGTCTGATCACCAAACAGAGAGTTACCTACTACAGGAAATCCATAGCCTTTGCCTGAGTGTCTTGGGACAAATTAGTGCATCTGAGCCATGCCAACCTACGGAGAGCTACAGAAGTGGCCATGACCCTAGAAGAAACATCATTAACATCAACAGCAGTATGAAATTGAACTTTAGAGGCCTCAATGCCATCAGCAGCCACCTGTTCCAACTCACTAGCCAGCTGACCCTGGGCCTGCTTGGCTAACTGCAAAATAGTGTCCCATCTAGACTTTTGATATCTAGCCACATAAGCCATGTAATTAGCCTGCCTGAGTCCCAAAGAAGCTGCATATATTGCTTTTTGCCATGGTATCAATCTTCCTGGAATCTTTGTCAGGGGATGTGATGCCAGGGAATATTAGCTGTCGCAGGCTGCAGCTTGAACAACACCTACATGACTACACTGCTCAGTGAGGAAGTCTGTATCTGGGCCTGATAAAGTATACCTTCTGTCCATTTTTGTCTACAGGAGGGACAGAATGAGGATTTTAAAATCTTTGTTGTTTGCTTCCTAAATGATTTATGCAAAGGAATAGACAACCTTCTAGACTCTGGAATATCCATCATTTCAACAAAATCAGGCTCCTCTTGCTCATCCCAGCCTCCTCTAAAGGGAGCTGGAGGGTTTCTGCCACCTTTTATAAAACACAAAATGAGAAGGGACTCAGACAACAGAGGGAGACTCTAAGGGTCTGTCTGGAGAAATGCCGGTTCAATGGGCACGTCCAGACCTTCCCAGTCACAAATGCACTGATCAAATTCCTCCTCCCCTCCTGTGGTTCATAAAACTCCTCAATAACATAATCTTGAACCACTGGACCTGGGAGAGCCACCCTCTGCCACTTGTGGAGGGCTCTCCAAGTCCCTGCGACAAAGACTGAACAATCTGTATGGCTTTGCTATTTCTGCAACAGTTGGAGAAACTATCTTAGACTCGAACCTGCTGATTTCTTTGTCTTTTTGCTGGTGCTGGTTCCTCTGAACCAGCCTTTCTCTTGCTTGAAAGTAATGCCCTGGTCAGAGGGCACTCCCTCTGGTCCAGTGGGTACTGGACCGGGCTGGCCATCAGGTCAGCGGACTTTTGGCCTCTCGTTCCCTAGGCCGGCCCAATCTCTTCTCCAGGGTGGCTGCAGGGAAATTTTACATATCTGGCAGTCTGAAAGGAGGTGGTCAGCCCCAGACAATAAACACAAGTGGTGTGTGGGTCAGCCTTGGCAAAGGCTTCCCCACAAACATCACAGTGTTGAAACCCGTGGCCCGGTTTTCTTTTGGGTTTCTCAGACATAGTGCCAGCCTAACAAAACTTGCCCTTTTCTTCAGGCCGTACAGAGCAAGACACCCTATCGGTTCCTAACCGTGTCACGGTATTGAAAACCCTATAAAAAACGAGGGTTTTAGAACCGATAAGAACTGGTACTACGCCTAAAATTCATCAAAATACAAGACGATCGGTTCAGACTGAACCGATAATTATTCCACACAGACTAAATTTTAGATTTTACTTACGGTTACCAGATAGAGCTTAGCGGAAACCTGGCGGTAATTTGAGACTTTGCGGTTTTCTGAACCGAAGGAACCGGATCAAAACCGCGTAGTGAACCGAGCTGGAAGGAGCTGATCTCGGAGTGACTGTTCAGTGAAGCGGAGTAAAGAATCTGGCAGTTTGACTTCAAACTGCACAGATAGAGCTTTGAACAGCGCCCTCGCGCTGCGGAACTCCAGACTTCTCTGGAGTTAACCCTTTCCTCTCCGGGGCAGTTCAGAGGCTGAGGCTGACTGCTATAGTCCTAATCACAGCAAGACTTCATGGTGTTTGAAAAATATTTATAGATATGGACACCTCATCTATGGCTGCATGCTTATCAAAAAAAATAATTTTGATAATCATTTCCCAATTATGTTGCACTGCTGCTTTGAGCCTCACTCAGTGATAGTTTGGGAAAGATGAAAAAATAAATCCAAGGTGAATGAGCTTAATAGCCACTGCTAGTTCTAGAACCTTTTTTAAATTATTTGCATAGAAAAAAGTGAAAAGATCTATGCAATCATAGAGCTATGCAGACCTCTGAACATTAAACACAGAGGGATAAACCTGAAAACATGCAGATTATTTACCAGAGTGTACCCTACTTAAAAGACAGCATATATCTGCATTTTTTTCTTCTTCTTGTACTTCTTCTTGTAGAAGACAGTTGAGCCTGTCCCCACCTCTTCTGTCGGGTTGGATGTGATCCAGGCTAGTGAATAGTAGTAAGGATGGATCAGAGGTGTGTGTTTCTTCTCAAAATTGCATACGCGGGCATTATATCCATTCCCCTGAGCAAATGCACTTATGTGTTCCTGGATGTGCACTTTCAAAAGGTGTATGGTATATATTTTTTGTAGTGTATATTGCTTGGTGCCCCTGCAACATGGTTTTACCTCAGATCATTCGTGTATTACTAATCTTATACATTTTTATGAAAAAAATTGTAAAATACCTGATGAAGGGGAAGCAGCTGATGAGATTTTATTGGACTTTTGATGTTGTGCCACACTTAGCAGTGATCAAAAGCTATCCTCAGTTGGCATAGATATGGAATTAGTTAGATGGATATGTAATTGGCTCAGTGGCAGAACTCAGAGAGTGGCTGTGAACAGATACCTGTTAGCGGAGGGGGATGTGGCAAGTGGGGTTCCTCAGGGATCTGTACTGGGTCCAGTAATGTTTCAGCTATTCTTAGCTGATATAAGTAATAATATTCAAAATCACATTTCAAAATATCCCAACGATACAACATTGGGCGGACCCAATAGTACACTTGAAGAAATACAAAAAATAAAGACAGATCTTGATTCAGTAACAGGCTGGGCATACAGATGGCGAATGACACTAAACGTGAATAAATGCTGTGTCCTGCACCTAGGCAAAAGTAACATCCCACATCAGTATATACTCAGCAACACTATATTAAAATCAACCTACACTTCCCCTGAATATGGCCAGTGACTCCTACTTTCCCCTTTGGGTAGAAATAGAACATAGACTATGTACTCGATATAATATTGACTATGAGTCACTCCCATTTCTACGTAAGAAATGTCTTCCCAAGCATTACAGGCTACCCCACTCGGCGTCTCTCTTCAAATACAGTCACAGCTTTCCTCCTTCCTTTTGGTTGACGCATGCAGAGATGCCTCCCAACCACTGTTTTGTAATCCCAACTTACTGATATCTGGGAAAACCATCATTCTGTCATCCTTCTGGCCCAGCATGGGAACAGAATGTGTTAACCAGCTGGTGACTAATCAGAAATTAATGTCCTTCCAGTCAGCGAGTGCTATCTTTGGGTGGTCTCCCTCCCATATATTTAAATATTTACAAATCTCACATATGCTACTCCCCCACTTTGGTAATGTTCCTTGGGGACTACCATTTGCTTCCATGTTTTACCCTTACTTGGGATCCTTGCCTACCTCCCATTTAATATCATACTTGTATCAGTTTCTTCTCACTGTCGCTGCAAGCAAGGAAGGCAAGATACACTATACCTGGGATCACTCTATCCTATCACCTCTTCCCCTAGACCAAGGCCTAAAATCTGGAAGACCCTTTACCAAACTGTAAAATGGGACAGATATAGATACATGCAATTCCAGATTAACCATGATCTTTATTATATCCCAGTCAAGCTACACAGAATGGGACCCATTACCACTGACATCTGTACTAAATGTAACAAAGCACCAGGTACTTTATTACACATGCTGTGGTCCTGTGAGAAGATCACTCCATTCTGGTCCCATATCCAATCCCGCCTGGATCCCCTTTTAAATCTTAATGACAAGTTCTGCCCAGAAGTACGCATTTTGGGTGACTATTCAAGCAAAGTTTCTGGTATTTCATGAGCCCATATGGCATTAGTCTCAGCATGTGCCAAAAAAGTTATCCTCAGACACTGACTGGACTCCCTTATACCCAGTTACATTGAATGGTATAGGGCAGTCCTCTTCGATCTCCAAGCAGAACAAAATTATAGCTGGACTGCATCATTGAACAGACAAATATAAACACACGTGGGAAAACCTTCACACCTTATTAATGGTCTGTACCCCTGTCTTCTTTTTCTTAAGTCACCATACACCACATCTAGGGATTAAGCGCTGTGTCCTCCTCGATTGTTGTTCCAGACCCAACTGTATGCTCTATGTTATTATTTACAGACCTCATACCTTTATCCTGGTGGCAACAGGTGGGGGGGGGGTTGACAAGGGATCTTGGGGGTGATGGTGTGGGGAGGAGGTTGGGTAGTTATTCTTTTGTTTCTCCTTATTTTGCTTTTTTTTTCTTGTTTAATATTCTTAAGAAATGTGATATATTCCATACAATGTTTTTTTCCTTGTTCAATAAAGTATACTGACTTTAAAAAAAAAATCAACCTACACTGAAAGAGACCCAGGAGTTCTCATTGATAAAGACTTACATTTTAAAGAACAGCATATCAAAGTGGTGTCCAAGGCAAACAGAATTTTAGGGGCTATAAAAAGTAATATAAAAAGCTGAGAAGCAGATGTCCTGCTGCCATTATACAGATCTTACATGAGACCTCATTTTGATTATTGTAGTCAACTCTGGAATCCTTATAGAAAGTCATTCATTATCAGAATAACAAGAGTACAGCATAGAATAACTAAAATTATCCAGGAAACAAACAGTGAACCATATGAGAATAGAATTAAGAAACTGAAGTTATATACATTGGAGAATCATAGAAAAAAAAAGGGGATCTGTTATTATTTTTCAAAATAATGAATAATCATAGTCTTAGGGATTATTTGAATATTTACATTAAAGACACTAACTCAAAACTTAGGGGACATGAACTACAAGTAACAGGTGAAAGATTTAAAATATACAGGAAGGAGAAAGTATTTTGTTCATGCAGAGGGTGGTGAATTTGTGGAATAACCTCCAGGAAGACATAGTAACTAGTAAGAACAAGGACATTTTAAAAGAAAACTGGCTAGGTATATCATGGAGGGAGGAAAGTTAAGATACTATCTAGGATCATAGGAGCTGTTCTTGGGCTACGGCCTTCTTGGCTCCTATACACAATAGTGACACTAGTGACAAAAGTGACAACTCCTTCTATGTGAGCTGTACCATATGTCCTTTGAAAGTGCACATCCAGGAACACATAAGAGCAATCCTACTGTCATCCATGGTCCTGGAACACATCGCACCCAACAGCAGGCTGGAGACAGGCTCAGCTATCTTCTACAAAAAAAAAAAAACTAAATGGACTGCCATTAGAATCACTTTGCAAGGCTGAGATCTGATCTTGACCAGAACTCTGAATATCATAGGAAAAGGAAGAAAAGCATACAGAAACTTGCTTGTTCAATCTAATAGTAGAGCATCTTGAGGAACAGACCCCAGAAGAGGGGGTCTGCAGCAGAACAGTCCAGTCAGATGGATTCAAAGAGATGATTTTGCACCTTTCCTACAATTAGTCATAATGTGTATTTCACCATTACACATGAATTGTTTTTGGTGTTTGGCTCTGTTTTCTCATATTTTTATTTCTGTTTAATTTCCAATTGTGCATTGAGCAGGATAAAATCCCTATGGTGCATATTAAATAATTTCTTGGCTAAGTTACAGTTGAGCACTGTGCCTTTGAAAATGAGTTTTCCATCCTGTGTGTCAATGAAAATTCACTGCCTATGTGATACTGCTAAAAGTAGGATAAATAATTCAATTAAGAATAACCTGATTTATTAACAGTTCATTAATTTTTTTGTATGTATCATAAGCTTTGCCATTGTATCTGTAGCCTTGAGCCCTTTATGTCTTATCTCTTTTTTTATAGAATGCTTACTTATAGAATGTACTCCCACACACACTTCCTTATTTATTTGTATGCCTCTGTGCACTGAAGTAATTTATAAAAATTAGTACTGTGTCTTTAAAGCAGGTGTTGAAATAAGTCAAACTACAGACCTTGACCACGCCCCCTGACAAACAGCAACAGTTGATCGTAATGCTAGAGCTAGGTGTCCTCCAGATCTTGTGGAAATAAATCCCTTTTGAATTGGCAAGTTGTGCCTATGCGTACTATAAGAAAAAATTACTCACCATAGTAATGTTGTTTCTTCTAATGGAGTCTTGCTGTATTCTGACTATATGCAGTTAGCCCAAGCACCTGAACTGCTCCAGAGAGTAAAGGGTTAACTCTATGCCAGGGCATAGAACGTTGAGCTCAAGCTCAGTTTTCAAACCTCTGTCCCTGATACTCCTCAGTGTAACCATCAGATTCTTATGAGCACTATGCTAACTGACTAACAATCTAGAATTGTTTTTAAAATTTTGTGCCAAAGGGCAATAAACATATTTTTGTGGGTCTAAAAGACTCAAGTTGAGAAACCACAAAAAGAATCCAAGTAGGTAGTGAAAACATCCAATATATACTTAGAAATAAAACCATAAAAACCATAGAAACTTCAAACAAAGATGAAGTATCCCAAGAACACCTTTGGGGTGCAGCACTGCACCTGCCAGACCACATCCCAAAACCACTAGGTTCCAGGAGGGGAGGCAAGGTGGGAGGTCAGAATACAGCAAGACTCCATTAGAAGAAACAACATTACTATGGTGAGTAATTTTTTCTTCTATATGCAGACTACTAAGCAGTACCACCTTGGAGGAGGGAGTTACAGAACCCATTTTGGGAACAGGATCTGTAACACTGCTGTGCCAAACCTAGCATCACTTCTGGACTGAATGTTGAAAGAGTAATGCTTGGTAAATGTGTGAACAGTTTTCCAGGTGGCTGCTTTACAGATTTCCACTAATGGTATATCTCTAGCTGCTGCAACCGAAGCAGCTGTACCTCTGGTGGAGTGAGCCCAGGCCTGAGGGAGGCTCTTTCCCCAACTTTGAATAGCAGAACTGGATACAGGAGACAATCCACCCGGCAACAGTTCTTTTAGAAGAAGGTTTACCTTTTCCCACTTCTCCATAAGTGAGAAACAGCTGTAAACAGTCATTTCTGTGGGCCTTAGTGTGTTCTATGTAATAACTAAGAGCCCTCTTCACATCCAGACTGTGCAGCCTCCTCTCCCCAGAGGAAGAATGGTCAGTGAAAAATACAGGCAATGACATAGATTGATTCAAATGAAAGTATGATACCACCTTAGGAAGGAACTTTCTGTTGGTTCGAAGGACCGCCTTATCCCAGTGAAATTAAATTAAATCGGGTTCCACTGATAAGGCCTGTAATTCACTGATTCTCCTGGCAGAGGTAATGGCTACCAGGAACACAGTTTTCCAAGTCAAGTACTTTAACTCAACTGAAGATAATGGTTCAAAGGGGGGCTACATGACCTGTGCAATACAGATATTCAAATCCCAAACAGGAGTAGGCTCCCTAAAAGGAGGACTAATATGAACCAGACCTTTGAAAAATGTCTTAAAAACTGGATGAGAGGCTAGAGAAGAGCCCTTTCCAGCTGAAAGGCAGATATAGCTGCCAGAAGTACCTTGAGAGTGGTAGGCCTGAGGCCTAAACTGGTAAGATGCACCAAATAGTCCAAAGAAGTTGCAATATCAGCTGAATCTGGCCGAATATGCCTCTGAGAACAACAGAAACCAAATCTCTTCCATTTGGAATTGTAAGTTTTTCTAGTAGAAGGTTTTCTACTCACCTTAAGAATGTCCAAGACTGATTGGGAAAGGTGCAGGCTTGCATACGCCAGCTTCTCAAGAACCAGGCATTAAGTCTGAGAGTCTGAAAGTTATGATACAGAATCCTCCCCTGCGAGGAAGTGAGGAGATTGTACTGTCTGGGAAAACAAAGTGGTATTGTCACTGACATTGACAATAGTAGGGGGTACCAGGGCTGTCTGGCCCAGTCTGGAGGCACTAGAATCACTTTGTAAGGCTGAGATCTGATCTTGACCAGAACTCTGAATATCAGGGGAAAAGGAGGAAAAGCATATAGAAACTTGCTTGTTCAATCTAATAGGAGAGCATCTTGAGGAATAGACCCCAGAAGAGGGGGTCTGCAGTAGAACAGAGGAAGTTGGTGATCGTCCAGGGTTGCAAAGAGGTCTGTCTCTGGAGTGCCCCACCTCTTGAAAATGACCTGAAGAATCAGAGGATTCAGAGCCCATTCGTGATGGCCTTGAGAAATCCTGCTGAGAGCATCTGCTAGTACATTGTCCTTCCCTGGGAGATGCATAGCTATCAGGGAAACCTGAAGGGAATAGGCCAGTGACCATATTTTCATGGCCTTTGTGCACAACACCGAGGACCAAGTGCCTCCCTGCTTGTTGATGTACCAGATGGTTGCGGTGTTGTCTGTCCTGATCTGCACCACTTTCCCCCTGAATTGTGTTTGAGAATGTCTCAAGTGCAAGAAAGACAGCTCTGAGTTCAAGAAGATTTATGTGCAGTAGAGACTCCTAATGAGACCATGTTCCCCTGAGCAGTGAGCTAGTCCATATGAGCTCCCCATCCCAGTAGAGAGTCATCCGTGGTGAGAATCACTGTAGAAGTCTGACTGAGGAAGGGGACACCTTGTCTTAGATTGTCCTCTTCCAGCCACCACTGGAGGGCCTGAACCAGAGTTTGAGACACTGGAACTAATTTGGAGAGAGGGTCTTTTCTCTGAGACCAGTAAGAGCTTAGATGAAACTGAATATCTCTCATTTGAAATCTTGCCCCATGCACCACTGCAGTGGAAACTGCCATGTGGCCTAGCAACTGAAGAAAGTGTCTGACTGGTCGAGACACTAGTGGACAAAAGGAGAAAGCCAGAGTGATGAAGGATTGTACCCTAGACAGAAGAAGAAATGCCCTTGTTTGGGACAGTGTCCAGTTCCACTCCTATAAATGTGAGAAACTGGGATGGTTCCAGAACAGACTTTTCTAGATTCAAAATGAATCCTAAGGAGTCCAGAAGCCGGTCCTCTTCAATATCTTCATCAGTGACATTGCAGATGGATTGAAGGGTGAGGTTTGTCTATTTGCAGAGATCTGCAACAGAGTAGATGATCCAGATGGGGTGGGCAGAATGAGAAGAGATCTGGATAAACTAGCAAAATGGTCAGAAGAGTGGCAACTGGGGTTTAAGGCAAAGAAGTGCAAGATCATGCACATAGGGAAGGGAAACCCTGAAGCCACCTATAGGCTGGGAGGGGAGTTGCTGGCAGTCACAACTGAAGAAAGAGACTTGGGCATCATCATCACCGATGACCTGAAATCATCCAAGCAGACCACTAAAGCAGTAGGTAAGGATAGGGGATGTTAGGGTGTATTAGTAGGGGCATCATAAGTCGGAAGAGGGAGGTAATAATCCCTCTTTACAAGACACTGGTTAGGCCCCATCTGGAGTACTGCGTTCATTACTTGAGGCCACACCTTCACAAGGACATTAACCAAATTGAGGCAGTCCAGAGAACGGCAACCAAAATGGTGCAGGGACTGCATCAGAAAACATATGAAAAAATTACTCACCTTAGTAATTCTGTTTCTTCCCAGTGATACTCAGGTATTCATAACTTTTTGCAGTAAGCCTGAAGGGTTGGACTGCCCGAAGACAAAGGGACGTATGCAAATGATGGAATCATCAGCACGTGATCATTTTTCAAATGCTGCCCTATACTAACTGCCAATGTTCTAAACCTTCTCAGATGTTCTAGGAGCTGGAAAAGACAAGAAACCCAGTAAAAAACTAAAAGTATTTGAAAAGAGGAAATAATTCAAAATGACCCCAATTTGGTCAAAAGAGAAAAACTCCAACTGGAGAAAACACAGAAACATTAATGAAAAGTCAGCATGCCAGCAAAACATGCAAAAAAAAAAAAAGATCATGAGCCTTGTTTACCAACTTGTACCACTATGTGGCAACATATATACATATTGTGGTGTACCTTTTTGTGGTAGCACAGCATGCAGGAGTGCAGAGGCTTGAGTTCTGGAACAGAAGGTAGGGTGGGAAGTTAGGAATACTTGAGTATCACTGGGAAGAAGCAGAATTACAAGGTGAGTAATTTTTTCTTCTAACCCCAGTAATACTCAGGTATTCATAATGTTGTGTAGACTACAAAGCAGTGCCGCTGGAGGTGGGCACAGAACATTTACTTGGGAAATAGACTCTGCAGGACTACTGTGCCAAACCTAGCATCACTTCTGGACTGGATGTCTAGACTGTAATGCTTTGTAAAGGTGTGTACTGTAAAGGTGTGTACTTTTTCCAGGTAGCTGATTTACAGATATCTATTGAGGAACATAACTTGCAGCTGCGAGTGTAGCAGCTGTCCCCCTGGTGAAATGTGCCCTCAACCCTGTTGGAGGCTCCCTACCAGCTTTTGTGTAGCAGAAGAAAAAATTACTCACCTTAGTAATGTTGTTTCTTCTAATGGAGACTTGCTGTATTCTGACAGTAGCAGTGAGTCCCAACCTTCAAACTGCCCCGGAGATGTAAGAGTTAACTTTCCATGCCAGGCATGGAACGCTGAGCTTGAGCTCGGTTGAGACTCTGTGTGTTGCTGTTTAAACTCAAACTGTCAGATCTTTACGAGCTAAACTCACTAAGGTCCTGTGTGGAAGCTGTAAACCTACACTAGCCAACTGGATACTAAACATAAAACACATTTTTTGGTCCCAAAACAAAGACTCAAGTCAGGAGACCCAAAAAATGAAAAACACAACACCAACTCACCCCAAGAAAAGAAGGGGGTGAAAACAAAAAGGTGGGTACCTACTGAGTGCCAACACTGCACTGCACACCCACATCCAAAAACAGAGGTTCTGAGAGGGCAGGCAGGGGAGGTCAGAATACAGCAAGACTCCATTAGAAGAAACAACATTACTAAGGTGAGTAATTTTTCTTCAAACAACATGAAGTCTTGCTGTATTCTGACAGTAACAGACTTCTAAAGCAGTACCTCCATGGGAGGACAGAACCTACTTGGAAATAGGCTCTGAAGCACAGCTGTGCAAACCGAGCATCACTCCTAGCCTGGATGTCAGGGAGTAATGCTTGGTAAAAGTGTGAACTGTTTTCCAGGTAGCTGCTTGACAAATCTCTAGAATAGGATGTCCCTGGCAGCAGCCAGGGAAGCAGCTGTACCTCTGGTAGAGTGAGTCCTCAGGCCTGAGGGAGGAACCTTACCAGTTTTCACAACAAAATTGGATACAAGAGACAATCCACCTGGCAATGGATCTTTTAGTGGCAGGTTTCCCTTTACCAACCTCACCATAAGTGAGGAACAGTTGAAGGGAGTCAAACCTGTGACCCTTGGTACACTCTATATAGTAGCTAAGGGCTCTTTTCACATCTAAACTGTGCAGCCTCCTCTCGCCAGAGGAGGAATGGTCAGTGAAGTACACTGGAAGAGACACAGATTAAGGTGGAAATCTGAAACCACCTTAGGCAAGAACTTCCTGTTAGTCCTGAGGACCACCTTATCTCTATGAAAGGAGATAAAATCAGGCTCCACTGACAAAGCTTGTAATTCACTTATGCATCTGGCAGAAGTGATGGCTACTAGAAACACAGTTTTCCAAGTCAAGTACGTAAGCTCTGCTGAAGACAAAGGCTCAAAAGGGGGTTGCATAAGCTGAGTAATGCAAACATTAAGGTCCCAAGCAGGGGCAGGGTCCCTGAATGGAGGGTTGGTGTGAAGCAATCCCTTGAAAAACTTGGAGAATACAGGGTGAGCTGAAAGAGAAGAGGGCTTACCTGCTGAAATAAAAGCAGACACAGCTGCTAGATGCACTTTCAGTGTAGCTGGTCTCAGCCCCAAGCTATTTAAATGGACCATATAATCAAGGACTGTGGGCAGATCAGCAGATTCTGGGGAAATATGCTTCCCAGGGCACCATATGGAAAATCTTTTCCATTTGGAATTATAAGTAGCCCTGGTGGAAGGTTTTCTGGAAGCCTTCAGGATATCCATTACACCTTGGGAGAGGTGTAGATCAGCAAACTCTAACTCTTCAAGAGCCAGGCCTTGAGATTAAGATATTTGAGGTTCGGGTACCAAACCCTCCCCTGAGCACAGGTTAACAGGTTGTAATTCCTGGGAAGACACAGGGGAAGATGGATTGCTAAGGACAGTAGGAGATGATACCAGGGCTGTCTGGCCCAGTCTGGAGCAATCAGGATCATCTTGCAGGGTTGAGATCTGATTTTGACTAGCACTTTGAACAGGAGAGGGAAGGGGGGAAAAGCATAGAGAAACTTCCCTTCCCAATTGAGAACTAAGGCATCCAGGGGGACTGAGCCCAACACTGGGGGTCTGCAGCAAAAAAGGGGAAGTTGGTGATTGTCTGGGGCTGCAAAAAGATCTATCTGTGGGGTGCCCCAACGGAAAATATCACTTCCAAGACCAGGGGATCCAGTGACCATTCGTGATGGCCCTGGGAAATCCTGCTGAGAGCATCTGCCAGGACGTTGCCCTTGCCTGGGAGGTGAACTGCCGTGAGGGAGGTGTTCAGGGAGGAAGCCAGAGACCACAACTTCATTGCTTCGGTGCACAAGGCCGTAGACCGAGTGCCTCCTTGCTTGTTGATGTACCACATTGTGGTGGTGGTGTCTATTCTGACCTGTATAACTTTGTTCTGAACAGATTTGGAAAAAGCTTGACGTGCTAGAAACACTGCTCTGAGTTCCAACAGATTGATGTGGAGCAGAGATTCCTGAGGGGACCACAACCCCTGGGTGGTCAGGTCGCCCATGTGAGCCCCCCACCCCAAGAGGGAGGCATCTGTAGTAAGGATTAAAGAGTGAGACTGAGTGACAAAGGGAACCTATTGTCTCAGATTGTTCTGATCCTGCCACCACTGTAGGGCTTGGATCAGGGTTCGAGTTACTGGGATCAATTTGGTCAGAGGGTCCTTCCTTTGAGACCAGAAGGCTCTCAAAGGGAACTGAATGTCCCTCATCTGAAATCTTGCTCCCTGCACTACTGCTGTAGAAGCAGCCATGTGCCCCAGAGCTATAGAAAATGCCTTGCTGGTCGAGACACCTGCAGGGTGAATGAGAGGCCAGAGAGACCAGGTCCTTGCCCTGTCCAGGGAAGGAAGCTCTGCCTTTTCTGTGTCTAGCTCTGCACCTATGAAGGTGAGGGAGCTGGACAGGCTCTAGAATTGACTTTGGAAGATTTAGAAGGAGACCAAAGAAGTGAGCAGTTGCTGAGTTATCTGTAAGTGTAACTTGACTTGGTCTGGGGACTGGCCTACTATGAGCCAGTCATCCTGGTAAAGGAAGATGGCAATCTTTTGCCTTCTTAGAGAAGCAACTACCACTGCCAGGCATTTTGTGAATACCCTTGGAGCAGAGGTGAGGCCAAAGGGCATTGCTCTGATCTGGTAATGGCCTGAGGGCAGCTCGAACCTGAGGTACTTTCGATGGGAGCTTCTGATGAGAATATGGAAGTAGGCATCCTTGAGGTCCAGGGACACTAGCCAATCTCCTGGCCTTAGAGAGGGTAGAATAATTCCCAGAGTCACCATTTTGAATTTTGGTTTTAAAAGGTGCTTGTTTAAGTATCTGAGATCCAGGATGGGCCGCCATTCTCCTATCTTTTTTGGGGTAAGGAAGTACCTGGAGTACAACCCTTTGCCCAGGTGTAGGGGTGGAACCCTTTCCACAGCTCTGAGAGCTAGGAGGGAAGAGACCTCTGCCTCTAAGGCAAGTGTCTCTGATGGATTTGCAGGTGGAAAAGATCTGGCTCTCATCTTTGGAAACTTTTTGAAGCTGAGAACCAGTCCCTGGCTTACTACTTCTAGGATCCATTTGTCTGATGTCAGAGACTCCCAGTCCTGGACAAAGTAAGCCAGCCTGCCCCCTACAGGTAGCTGAGAATCGGCCCTGGCATCCTCATCAGGGTGCCTGTTTGGCAGGGGCTTTGGGCTGAAGGGTGGAAGCAGGCCTGCTTGTACCCCGTCTGCCTCTCCCTCTAAAGAACCCCCTCTGGGCATAAGCAGAAAAGGAGGCCTGGGCTTGGTAAAAAGGCCTGCCCCTGCCCCTGGGAAGCTGCCTTTGAGGAGTGGCCTGCCTTTCCTTGGCCTGTGCACTCCTATAGGTGGTCCTATACTCATCCATTTTCTTCATGTAATTCTCTGTTTGCTCCCCAAACAGAGAATTACCCACAACAGGAAAATCCATGGCCTTAGTCTGGGTATCCTGTGACAGGCTAGTACATCTGAGCCAAGCCATTCTTCGAAGTGCCACAGATGTAGCCATGACTCTAGATGACACATCATTGGAGTCTACTGCAGCATGGAATTGCACCTTGGATGCCTCAACACCATCAGCAGCCACCTGCTCCAGCTCCTTGGCAAGCTGGCCAGAGACCTGTTTGCTAAAGCCATAACAGTGTCCCATCTGGATTTTTGATACCCAGCAGTGTAGGCCATATAATTGGCCTGTCTGAGTCCCAAGGATGCTGCCATGTACTGTTTCTTTGCCAGGCATCAATCCTCCTGGAGTTCTTGTCCAGGGGTGTGAAGCTAAGGAATGTTTGCCTTATCACAGGCTGCAGCCTGCACTACTAACATGGCTGCATTGTTGTGTAAGGAACTCCGTGTCTGAGCCTGACAATGTATACCTCTTGTCCATTCTTTTATCCACAGGAGGTATAGTGTTAGAGTCTTTAAAATCTTAAATGTCTGTTTCCCAAAAGATTTGTGCAAGGGAATAGACAGCCTCTAGACTCTGGGATATCCATCATTTCTACATAGTCAGACTCCACCTGGTCATCACAGCTTTTTCCATAGGAAGCTGGAGGTTTCAACCACTTTTATATAAAACACATGAAATGGGAGGGGGACTCAGAAAGCCTAGGGAGGACACTCCTGAAGGTCTGTCTGGGGAGATGTCTGGGTCAGTAGGCGCTTCAGACTTTCAAAACCACATTCACTTTCCTCATACTCCTCTTCCTCCTCCTCCGGTTCATAAATTCTTTGAATCATACTCTTAAACAGTGGAACCGGCAGACGGCATGCCTGATGGTGCCGGTTCGTGGAACGAAGCGACTGAACAATTTTGATCGCTTTGGCTATTTCTTCAGCGGTTGGAGAGGAAAGTTTTGGCTCCACACCAGCTGATTTTTCTTTTCTAGTTCTTTTAGCCGGAACCAACTCCTCAGAATCAACTCTCCTTTTGCCCAAAGAAGTCTCGCCCTGGTCAGAGGGCACTCCTTCTGGTTCGGTTTGAACTGAACCGGGCTGGGCATCCGGTTTAGCGGACTTTTTGGCCTCCCTTTCCCTGAGCCTACCAACTCTCTTCTCTAGGGTAGCCGCAGGGAAATTTTTACAAATCTGGCAGTCTGCATTGAGGTGGTCAAACCCCAGACAATAAACACAGGTGGTGTGGGAGTCAGCCTTGGCAAAGACTTCCCCACACACACTGCAGTGTTGAAACCCAGTGGGTCGGTTTTCTTTTGGGTTTCTCAGACATTGTGACAGTCCTAACCAAACTTACCCTTTTATGGCAATCCGCCAGGCAAGACCCTCTTATCGGTTCCTGACCGTGTCACGGGTCGTGGAAAAAAACGTAATAAAATCTGTTTTTTTTAGAACCGATAAGAACTGGTAACCACACTCTAAAAGTACAATTTAAGATTTTAACAACTTGATCGGTTCAAACCGAACGATGAACCGTTCTAAGTTCCACACAGAATAGAATAAAATATAACCTATCTAGTACTCACAAATACCACAGACAGAGACTGAACCGACAGGTTACGGTTTAAATTCGGTCGAAAACCGAGAAAAGCGGTACTTTAACCGACAAATTGAACCGAGCAGAAGGAGAAATCTCCAGAGCGACTGTTCAGTGAGGCGGAGTAAAGAATCTGACGGTTTGAGTTTAAACAGCAACAGACAAGAGTCTCAACTGAGCTCGAGCTCAGCGTTCCATGCCTGGCATGGAAAGTTGACTCTTTCATCTCCGAGGCAGTTAGAAGGTTGGGACTCACTGCTACTGTCAGAATACAGCAAGACTTCATGTTGTTTGAATTGAATACACTAGACTATCCAACAAGAAATGGATCTTTTAGAAGCAGGATTACTTTTTCCCACATCCCCAAAGGTCAGAAACAGCTGTTTTCTGTCCTGCCTATGGTCCTTAGTGGCTGTATTATAGTAACTAAGAGCTCTCTTCACATCCAAACTATGAAGTCTTCTTTCACAAGAAGTAGAATGCTCCGTGAAAAAGACAGGTAGGGTAATGGATTGGTTGATGTGAAAATCAGAGACTACCTTATCTCTGTGAAAAGAGATATAATCAGGGCCCCATGTTTTCTGCGAATCTGCAGTTGCAGCGGTGGCCGCAGAAATCAGGGCTGACCTCAGAAATCAGTGCTTGCCGCAGAAATCAGGAAAACCAGCCACACAGCCACAGAAATGCTAGCTGTGCTATGCAATCACACAAGACAAGGGCATAGCTACTGATATGTTAAGTATGCCATGACATACATGCTCTTTAGAAGAGGCCGCAAACTGATGCCATCCGCTACAAAGCTAAAAACCTAGTGGCTGCATGGCATCTTGACTCATGCTGACTCTTGTTACATAACTCCGTCCAACCTGTATTGGGGTTGGGGGACTGACACAAGAGTAGCAGAGCTTGATTAGGTCCACGGCAGTTATGATTTTCTGCTGTGTAGGTATGGGTAGCTCAGCCATGTTAATTTTTCCTTGTGAGGCTGCTCATGGTGCATGCTGAATCCTTGGAATCCTTGGAAGATGAATTTGGAAGGAAGAACTGGAACACGAGATGTAGTCAAGAAGTGAGAAGATTCAGTGGTGCCTGTGGAGGTGGACTCAATCTCGATGTGATGACAGATATCGGAGGAGGAGCTGATAGCAGAAACATAGGGCTGGCGGCAGACTGAGCAGAGGACTTAGTCCCCACTGGTGGACATCGATCACAGTTTTGATTTGTGGGCCGCAGTTCTGTACCTGCAAGTGTGCCAGTAATTTCCTGGCTGATTTGAACCTGCAGCCTAAGTGGTGGCATCAAGCACAATTCTTAAGGAGGGTCAAGTTGCCCAGCTGCAGCAGAGTTGGTGACCAGGGTATACTAGAACTGGAGCAAGCAGGTATGGAAAAAAAATCAGAATGGAGAGTTTGATTGCTGCTATGCATAAATGAAATGAGGGTCACTGACTGAAGAACACCACAGCCCCTGAGTTGCGAGCAGAAGAGAACATACAACCAAGATTACGTGGCATTAATCACCAGCAGGAGGGCTCTACCGGTTAATGCCGCTGGGGCGTTGTTGCACATGAGCCAGTTCAACCTCAGCGGGCATTAATCCCGTAGAGCCCGACGCTGCCGGTGATTAATGCTCTTGTAACACGGACAAGCGCGATGTATACTAGGACAAGCAGAGTACAGAGTCATTAAGAAAAAAGGTGCCGGAGACTGAGGCAATCTTCATAGACTTTATTCTTACTTTGTAACACGGCATTATTGAAGGCTCTACGGGGGCGCCCCGCGATAGGCGCAACACCGTCACGTGGTGCAGGAACAACTTACGGCATTGTGGGCGATAATGCGTGTTGCTGTGCTGGGAAAGCGTTCACGACTCAACATGGCATTATTTCTCATAATGCGTGTTAGTCTTCTTAATTCTCGAGCCAACAGCATTGAAATAATGCGTGTTGGAAATAAATGACAGCTTCTAACTACAACAACGTATCGGCTCACAATGCCGTGTTGCTCCTGCCCACATGGCGGGCGTTGCGCCTATCCCGGGGCGCCCTCGTAGAGCCTTCAATAATACTGTGTTACAATCCAGCTTAATAAGAATGACTTGCTTGCATTTTGTAGTGTGTCCCCCAAAAGACAAATCAGGAGTCAACAAATCCTACAGACACTGCAAGGTACACCCTTCTTCACTGTTATAGGAAGACAACCCCCCATAACACAGATTTGCACACTGCACTCAACATGTTTGTTGCAAGGCAGCTGGCATATTCCTAGTTTAAAAAAATAATCTAAAAGGATGTCTATCAAAATAAGAAAAAAAAATGGCTTTCAGGTTGGAGTCTCTTTTTATATCTGCTAACTGTAAATATAAACCAGAAGAAATCCAAGCTGGTTTTGCCTTCTGTGTAGTTTTAGTTAGATGTGTGCATGTCCTCCTCTGATTATAACCTAGGAGAACAGCAAAGGTCACCAATTTCCAGAAGAACAAATGAGCCTTCAAATTCGGGGTGGGAGGGAAAATTCATTAAAAGGGAACACTGATGCCCATGGCTGTGCCAGGTTTGGGTTTTTGCAGTTTAATATTTGTGATAAGAAGACTACATATTGTTAAATGGCCTGCTGTTCTACTTTCAGTGTAGCAGAGTGGTTGCCAGAAGGCAGTCAAAGGGTTAACAAATACTTAATCCCTTTGAAGGTATGCTGTTTAGCCACAATTTATCTGCTGCAGAATGGCCTCAGAATCAGCAGTTGTTCTGCCGCAGAAATTATGAGGTCCTGCCGCAGAATGTAGGTCCACTTTGCCGCAGTAAATACGGGGCCCTGGATATAATCCTGCTCCACAGAGAGAGCTTGTAGTTCACTTATTCTTCTTGCAGAAGTAATTGCCACTAGGAAAACTGTTTTTCAAGTGACATATTTAAGTTGAGCTGTAGTCATAGGCTCAAAGGGGTGCACCATGAACTTGGCTATACAAACATTAAGGTCCCATGCTGGCACCGGTACCCTCTGGGGAGGATGCAAATGGGCCAAACCCTTGAAGAACCTTTTAGAAATGGGGTCTGAAGCTAGTGATACCCTAGCACCAGCAGAAATGTAAGCAGACAATGCTGCAAGGTGTACCTTGAGTGAATCTGGTTGTAGACCCAGAGAATGTAAATGAGAGAGGTAATCCAAAACCGCTGGGATCCCAGCCTGTAATGGAACCAAATCCTTAGTTGAACACCAGATGGAAAACCTTTTCCACTTAGAGGAATAAGTTTTCTTAGTAGAGGGTTTCGTATAGACCCTCAGAATGTGAAATACCAATTCAGAGAGTTGCAAGTTAGCATACTCTAACCCCTCAAGAACCAAGCTTTGAGATTGAGGGCCTTGAGGTTCGGGTATAACAGGGTCCCCTGGTTGGGAGTCAATAGATTGTGCCTCAGAGGGAGTCTTATCGGTTTGGCCACAGACATTGAAAGCATTAGAGAGTACCATGGCTGCCTGGGCCAGTCCGAAGCTATTAGGATCAGGGATGCTGAATGGGACCTGAGCTTGATCAACACTCTAAAGACCAGGGGAAAAGGAGGGAAAGCGTAGAGGAACCTCCCTGACCAATCTAGAGTCAGGGCATCCAGTGGCAAAGTGCCCTGATCGGTGGCCTGCAGCAATACTGAGGCAAGTAGTGGTTCTGGTGGGATGCGAACAAGTCCACCTCTGGAATGCCCCACCTTTGGAAAATTATGTCCACCACCTGTTTGTTCAGAGTCCATTCGTGATGGGCCTGGCTGATTCGACTTAAGGCATCTGCCAGGGCATTGTCCTTTCCTGGTAGATGTATTGCCTGCAAGGAGACTCCCAGAGAATACGCCAGGGTCCAAATTTTCATGGCCTCTGTGTAAAGGGGCCCTGACCTGGTGCCTCCCTGTTTGCTGATGTAGTACATTGTGGTGGTATTGTCTGTTCTGACCTGTACCACCTTTGACTGTACCAGTCCTGAAAAAGTTTTCAGAGCCAGAAAAACAGCCCTGAGTTCCAACAGGTTTATGTGCTGGAGGGACTCTGCAACTGACCAAGTGCCCTGTACTGTATGATCTCCCAAGTGGGCGCCCCAGCCCAAAAGGGATGCATCTATTGTAAGAACAACTGAGGGGTTGTCTTTCTGAAAGGGAGCACCTTCTCTTAGATTGGGAACTTCTTTCCACCACTGCAAGGTCTGCAGCAAGGTTCTTGTGACCGGAATAGGTTTTGACAGAGAATCTTTCCTTTGACTCCAGTGAGCCCTGAGGTGGAACTAGATGTCCCTCATTTGAAACCTTGAACACAGCACTGTGGCTGTGGATGCAGCCATATGTCCCAGAAGTTGCAAAAACTGCCTTGCAGGCTTGCTTGTGTTCAAGGTGAAGGAATTTGCTGCCTCTTGAAGATTCTTGACCCTGTTCAGAGGGAGATAGGCCCTGCCCTGCAGGGTGTCTATCTCTGCCCCTATGAACTGCAACCTTTGTGCAGGAATGAGGACTGACTTTTCAAGAATGATAATGAATCCTAAGGATTCCAGGAGGCCTTGAGTAAGGTTTAAGTACTGAATGACCTGTTGTGGTGATTTGCCCACCAACAGCCAGTCGTCCAAACACGGAAAAACTGTCACACCTTGCCTTCGAAGGTGTGCTACCACTGGTGCTAGGCACTTTGTAAACACCCTTGGGGCTGAAGAAAGGCCAAAAGGCAGGGTTCAAAATTGGTAATGACGTGAAGGGAGTTTGAATCTGAGGTATTTCCTGTGAGACTCCTTTATGGGAATGTGGAAATAGGCATCTTTCAAGTCCAGTGAAGCCAACCAGTCCCCTCTTTGGATTGCTGGTAGAATCAATGCTAAAGTTACCATTTTGAACTTTGGCTTTCTTAGATGCCTGTTTAGGGTTCTGAGATCCAATATACTGTAGGCCGCCACTCCCCACTTTTCTTTGTGGTGAGGAAGTATCTGGAGTAAATGCCCCTTCCTCTCAATGGGCTTGGGACAGGTTCCACTGCTTTTAAAAGTAGCAGTTTCTGGACCTCTGCCTCCAGCAGAATCATTTCTGCCAGGGAAGGTGCACTGAAACCCTTGGCTGTTAAAGGAGGAAGGTATTTGAAACCCAGAGACAGACCCTGACTGACTACCTCCAAGACCCACTTGTCTGTGGTGATGGTCAGCCAAGCTTGGAGGAAGTGGGAAAGTCTGCCTCCGACAGGGAGTGAGGAGGCGGCCTGTACTTCAGGGAGTCTGCTTAGCTTGGGGTGGACGTTGTGCTTGAGCTCCACGCCTAGACCCCTTTCGACTCTGCCTCAAAGTACCCCTGCAGGGGCACTGCTGGTACTGGGCATGGCCACTGGCTGGAAAAAGGTCCTGGTGTGGAAGGACCTGCCCTGGTCTCCCCTTCCATAAGGTCTGGTGGATGGAGAAGCTCTCTCTCTAGTAGAGTAGCTCCTATAGGTGGCCTTGTACTCATCCACCTTCTTCATGTATGCCACAGTGGATTCTTCGAAAAGAGCATTTCCCTCTAAAGGAAAATCCAGGGCCTTAGACTATGTATCAGCAGTGAGATTTGTGGCCCTCAGCCAAGCAAATCTCCTCTGGGCTACTGTATTTGCCATCCATCTGGCTGCAGTATCGTTGGTATCAGCAGCCATCTGGAACTGGTACTTAGCTGCCTCTAGCCCAAACCTAGCTGTTTCTGCTAGGTCATCAGACAGGGGTGAGGCAGCTTTCTGTGAAATGGCCAAAACTGACTGCCACAGGGACGTTTGCTACTGGGCAGCATAGGCCTGGAAGTTAGCCTGCCGCATGGCTAGGGAGGCTGACAGGTATCCTTTCCTAGCCATGCTATCTATTTTCCTAGAGTCCTTATCTGGTGGGTGGGATGCCAGAGGGACTCTAGCCTTATCGCAGGCTGTCTGTTGGATGACCCCTTGGTGATGCGGATGGGAAAAGAGGAACTCTGCCCCTTCCCTCTCCAACTGATATTTCTTGTCCAGCCTCTTATCCAGAGGGGGGACAGAATTTGGGGTCTGCAACAACTTCAGAGCATCTTTTTTTTTTAAATGTATTGACTGGCAGGAGGAGGGCTTTGGTGGGAGTTAACCCCGTCATCTCCAGATATTCTATTTCCTCCTCATCCTCCACTTCTTCCCTTGTGGAGATGTCAAGGGCATCTGTCATCTTTCTCACAAAGGTAAAGTGAGAAAAAAACTCTTCAGATGTCCTGGGGGGGTCCAAAGTCTTGCTCAGGGGAGACCTTGGGCAAGATGGGTTCCCCTTCATCCTCTTCATAATCACTGCACTCCTCCTCTTCAATAGAAGGAATAATGCCATGCTGACCTGCCGTGACAGATGGCTGCTCTGCAGGGGCCACCAAACCCTGCAAGGCCTGAATAACTTTAAAAGCCTGTGCAATTTCCAGAGAAGTTGGCATGACACTAGCAGATACAGAAGTCCCCTGGTTAACATTTGGGGGTTCAGTATGCTTCAGCTTGAGTGCTTTCTTAGAGGGAACCGGGGAGCTAGTCGGTACAGAAGACCTCTTAGTAATTTTATCACCCGTATCAGGGGTGGAAGTAACAACAGGTGTGGGTTCAGCCGCAGCAACAGAAGGGTATCGGCTGGTCAGAGCCAGAGGGACCCTTGGGGACCTTTTTATTTAGCTGTTCCAGGCATTTTTCAATTGTTTTTTGGGGGAAAGTCAGGCAGATTTGACAATCCTCTTTAAGATGCTCATAACCCAGACAAGCAACACACATAGTGTGCTTATCTGCCTTTGCAAAAACATCCCCACATTGTGTACAATTCTTAAAACCGGGCTCGTCGGTCTTTTTCTTTGGTTTTTCTGCCATTTAAACCAACAAAAAACAGAACCACAAAAGGCAAAAAATCTAACAACAATACTGCGGTTATGTTCGGTTCCAGAACCGAAAGGGAACCGGAGGAACCGAACCAATAAAAATTCTGGAACTTGTACTAGTGGTTCAGTAACCGACAACTTCGGTTACAAAAAAACACTTTGAAACAATATTTTAAAATAAAAATAAAGTGGGTTTTGTGCTAGAAAATCCCTAGGCTACAAAAACTAACTCGGTTCCCTCCCAGTTATCCCAAACCGAGAGGAACCGCCAAAAATAACTAAATTACTACAAAAACAAGTTTAGCTAAATAAAACAATCAATATAAGGCAGCAATTGAAAAAAATAAAGGAATACTTATATGTTTTTTATATGTTTCTTCACTTCTGACAGATGATGAAGAGCGACTCTCCGAGTGACCAGACTGTTCAGGCGGAGAGTAAAATCTGAGGAGGTTTAGAACATTGGCAGTTAGTATAGAGCAGCATTTGAAAAAAGTTATTACGTGCTGATGATTCCATCATTTGTATATGCTCCATTCTCTCCGGGCAGTCCAACCCTTCAGGCTTACTGCAGAAAGTTATGAATACCTGAGTATTACTGGGGTTAGAAGAGGACAGATTAATGGAGCTCAATATGTTTACCCTAGAGCAAAGGAGGGAGAGAGGCGATATGATCGAAACATTCAAACCCCTTGAGGGCATTAACAAGGTGAAAGAGTCTAACATGTTTCAATATAAGAAAAATAGCAGGACAAGAGGACACAGCATGAGGTTAGAGGGAGGCCGATTAAGGGGTAATGTGAGGAAGTTCTTTTTCACAGAAAGGGTGGTGGATGCATGGAACGGCCTACCTCAGGAAGTGGTGGATATGAATACAGTGCAGGGCTTCAAACAGGCATGGGATAGGCATAAGGGAGCAATACAGATGAATATGAATAGATAGACCATTGACAGAGCAAAGGCGATGGCACATTTATAAGGTAGAAAAGAAAAGTTACTCACCTTAGTAATGTTGTTTCTTCTAATGGAGTCTTGCTATATTATGACAATTGCAGTATGACCGCAGGTTAGAACTGCCGGAGGTGAAATAGTTAACTTTCCATGCAAGCATGGAATCTTGGTTGAGCTCAGTTAAGGAAGCTCTGTCTGCTTTCTTTCAAACCCAAACCGACCAGATCTTTACGAGCAAACTCACTAAGGCTCTGTGTGGAAGCTGTAAACCCACACTAGCCAACTGGCTACTAACATAACAAACACACTTCTTGGTCTCAAAAAGGACTCAAGTCAAGAGACCCAAAAATGGAATAAACACAAGTTCACCCTAAGGGAGGTGAAACAAAACAACAAGGTGGCAAAAATAGGGTGCCAACACTGTGATGCCCACCCACAGCCCAAAACAAGGTTCTGAGAGGGGCTGGCAGGGAGGGAGGTCATAATATAGCAAGACTCCATTAGAAGAAACAACATACTAAGGTGAGTAATTTTTCTTCAAACAACATGAAGTCTTGCGATATTATGACAATTGCAGACTACACAGCAGTACCCCCATGGAGGAGGGACAGAACCTACTTGGGAATAGGCTCTGAAGGACAGCTGTGCCAAACCGAGCATCACTCCGAGCCTGGATGTCCAAGGAATAATGCTTGGTAAAAGTGAACTGTTTTCCAGGTAGCTGTTGACATATCTCTAAAATAGGATGTCTCTGGCGGCAGCCAGAGAAGCAGCTGTATCTCTGGTAGAGTGAACCCTCAGGCCTGAGGAGGAACCTTACCCAGCTTTTCATAAGGAATGGATACAACAGACAATCCACCTGGCAATGGATCTTTTAGTGGCAGGTTTCCCTTACCAATCTCACCATAAGTGAGGAACAGTTGGAGGAGTCAAACCTGTGACCCTTGGTCCGCTCAATGTAGTAACTAAGGGCCCTTTTCACATCTAAGCTGTGCAGCCTCCTCTCACCAGAGAAGGAATGGTCAGTGAAGTAAACTGGGAGAGAAATAGATTGATTAAGGTGGAAATCTGAAACCACCTTAGGCAGGAACTTTCTATTAGTCCGAAGGACTACCTTATGTCTGTGAAAGGAGATAAAGTCTGGCTCCACTGACAATGTTTGTAATTCACTTATGCGTCTGGCAGAGGTGATAGCTACCAGAAACACAGTTTTCCAAGTCAAAAACTTAAGCTCAGCTGAAGACAAGGGCTCAAAGGGAGGTTGCATGAGCTGAGCAATGCAAACATTGCGGTCCCAGGCAGGGGCAGGGTCCCTGAATGGAGGGTTGGTGTGAAGCAAACCCTTAAAAAACTTGGAAAATACAGGGTGAGATGAAAGAGGAGAGGGTTTATCTGCTGAAATAAAGGCAGAGACAGCTGCCAAATGTACCTTCAGGGTAGCTGGTCTCAGCCCCAAAGTGTTTAGATGGACCACATAATCTAGAACTGTGGGTAGATCAGCAGAGTCTGGGGAAATATTCTTTTCCGAGCACCATATGGAAAATCTTTTCCATTTGGAGTTGTAAGTAGCCCTGGTAGAAGGCTTCCTAGAAGCCTTGAGTATATCCATTACACCTTGAGAGAGGTGTAGGCCAGCAAACTCTAGCTCTTCAAGAACCAGGCCTTGAGATTGAGAGACTTGAGGTTCGGGTACTAAACCCTTCCCTGGGCACAGGTTAACAGATTGTGATTCTTGGGAAGGCACAAGGGAGGATGGACTGCTAAGGACAGGAGGAGAGGATACCAGGGTTGCCTGGCCCAATCCGGGGCAATCAGAATGACCCTGCAGGATTGGGATCTGATTTTGACTAGCACTTTGAACAGGAGAGGGAAGGGGGGAAAGGCATAGAGAAACTTCCCCTTCCCAAGTGAGAGCTAAGGCGTCCAGAGGGACTGAGCCCAAGACTGGGGGCCTGCAGCAAAAGAGAGGAAGTTGATGATTGTCTGGAGCTGCAAAGAGATCTATTTGCGGGGTGCCCCATTTGGCAAATACCACTCCCAGAACCAGGGGATCCAGGGACCACTCATGATGGCCCTGAGAGATCCTGCTGAGAGCATCTGCCAGGACATTGTCTTTGCCTGGGAGGTGAACTGCCATAAGGGAGGTGTTCAGGGAGTAGGCCAGAGACCACAACTTCATGGCTTCGGTGCACAAGGCCGCAGACTGAGTGCCCCCTGTTTGTTGACGTACCACATTGTAGTGGTGTTGTCTGTTCTGACCTGTACAATTTTGTTCTGAACAGATTTGGAGAAAGCTTGAAGTGCTAGAAAAACTGCTCTGAGCTCCAACAGATTGATATGGAGCAGAGATTCCTGTGGGGACCACAGTCCCTGGGTAGTGAGGTCGCCCATGTGGGCCCCCCACCCCAAGAGGGATGCATCTGTAGTAAGGATTAATGAGTGAGGCTGAGTGACGAAGGGACTCCTTGTCTCAGGTTGCTCTGATCCTGCCACCACTGTGGGGCTTGGATCAGGGTTCGAGTTACTGGGATCAACTTGGTAAGAGGATCCTTTCTTTGGGACCAAAAGGCCTCAAATGGAACTGAATGTCCCTCATCTGAAATCTTGCCTTGCACTACTGCTGTGGAAGCAGCCATGTGTCCCAGGAGCTGCAGAAAATGCCTTGCTGGTCGAGAGACCTGCAGGGTGAATGAGGAGGCCAGGGAGACTAGGGTGTTTGCCCTGTCTAAGGGGAGGAAGGCCCTGGCTTCCTGGGTGTTCAGTTTTGCTCCTATGAAGGTTAGGAGCTGGACAGGCTCCAACACTGATTTTGGGAGATTCAGAAGGAAACCTAGGGAAGTAAGCAGTTTCTGAGTTATCTGAAGATGTAGGATGACCTGATCTGGGGATTGGCCTACTAAGAGCCAATCGTCCAGGTAAGGAAAGATGGCAGTCTTTTGCCTTCTTAGGCAAGCTACTGCTACTGCCAGGCATTTGGTGAATACCCTTGGAGCCGAGGTGAGACCAAAGGGCATTGCTCTGAACTGGTAATGGCCTGAGGGCAGCTCGAACCTGAGGTACTGTCGATGGGAGCTTCTGATGAGAATATGGAAGTAGGCATCCTTGAGGTCCAGGGACGTTAGCCAGTCCCCTGGCCTTAGGGAGGGTAAAATGATCCCGAGAGTCACCATTTTGAACTTTGGTTTTAAAAGGTGCTTGTTTAGGTATCTTAGATCCAGGATGGGCCGCCATTCTCCTGTCTTTTTTGGGGTAAGAAAGTACCTGGAGTACAAACCTTTGCCCTGGGGTAGGGGTGGAACCCTTTCCACGGCTCTGAGAGCGAGGAGGGTAGAGACCTCTGACTCTAAAGCGAGTGCCTCTGATGGAGATGCAGGAGGAAAAGATCTGGCTCTCATTTTCGGAAATTTTTTGAAGCTGAGAACCAGTCCCTGGCTTACTACTTCCAGGACCCACTTGTCTGTGTGAGAGACTTCCAGTCCTGGACAAAGTAGCCAGCCTGCGCCTAGAGAGAAGCGGCCCTGGCTACCCCATCAGGTGCCTGCTTGGCAGGGGCTTTGGGCTGAGGGTGGAAGCAGGCCTGCTTGAACCCCGTCTGTCCCTCCTCTAAAGAATCCCCTTTGGACATAGGAGGAAGAGGAGGCCTGAGCTTGGTAAAAAGGCCTATGAAAAGGCCTGCCCCTGCCCTTAGGAAGCTGCTTCTGAGGAGTGGCCTGCCTTTCCTTGGCCTGCGCACTCCTATAAGTGGTCCTGTATTCATCCATTTTCTTCATGTAATTATCTGTTTGCTCCCTAACAGAGAATCCAACCACAGGAAAATCCATAGCTTTAGACTGGGTATCCTGTGACAAGGTGGTGCATCTGAGCCAAGCCATTCTGTGAAGTGCCACAGATGTAGCCATGACTCTTGAAGATACATCATTAGAGTCCACCGCAGCATGAAATTGCACCTTTGATGCCTCAATACCATCTTTAGCCACCTGTTCCAGCTCCCTGGCAAGCTGGTCAGGGACTTGTTTGGCTAGAGCCAGCATAGTATCCCATCTGGATTTCTGGTATCTGGCAGCGTAAGCCATATCATTTGCTTGTCTGAGTCCTAAGGATGCTGCCATGTACTGTTTCTTTGATATAGCATCAATCTTCCTGGAGTCCTTTTCAGGAGGGTGTGAAGCTAGGGGAATATTTGCCTTGTCACAGGCTGCAGCCTGCACTACCCCTACATGGCTGCATTGCTGTGTAAGGAATTCCGTGTCAGAACCTGATAAAGTATACCTTCTGTCCATTCTCTTATCTACAGGAGGTACAGAATGAGGAGTTTTTAAAACTTTTACTGTCTGCTTCCTAAAAGATCTGTGAAGAGGAATAGACAGTCTCTTAGATTCTGGAATATCCATCATTTCTACATAATCAGGCTCTTCCTGGTCATCAACAGCTTCCTCAACAGGGAGCTGAAGAGTTTCAGCAATCGTTTTATAAAACATAAAGTGAGAAGGGGACTCAGAAAGCCTTGGAGGAGAAACCTCTAAAGGTCTGTCTGGAGAGGTATCCGGTTCAATAGGAGCATCCAGATCCTCCAGACCATATTCACTCTCCTTATACTCCTCTTCCCCCTACCACGGTTCATAAAATTCCTCAAAATCATAATCTTGAACCGGTGGAACCGGTTGAACCGAACGTCTCCCAGATGGTGCCGGTTCGGGAACCGGGGAAAGAGACTGGAAAATTTGGATTGCTTTAGCTATCTCTTGAGTTGTTGGGGAAATAACTTTTTCCACAGCAGTAGACTTTCTAGTCCTTTTTGCAGGAACTGGCTCCTCGGAGCCAGCTCTTCGTTTGCCCGAGGAAGTATCGCCCTGGTCAGAGGGCACTCCCTCTAGTTCGGTTGGCACCGAACCGGACCGGCCATCTGGGTCAGTGGACTTTTTGGCCTCCCTTTCCCTGAGCCTACCAACTCTCTTTTCCACGGTGGCAGCAGGGAAATTCTTGCAAATCTGGCAGTCTGCATCGAGGTGGTCAAACTCCATGCAATAAACACAGGTGGTGTGAGGGTCAGCCTTGGCAAAGGCTTCCCCACAGACACTACAGTGTTGAAACCCCGTGGGCCCGGTTTTTCTTTTGGGTTTCTCAGACATTATGCCAGCCTAACCAAACTTGCCCGCTTATGGCAATCATTAAGCAAGACTCTCCTATTGGTTCCCAACCGTGTCACGGGCCGTGGAAAAAAACATAATGAAATCCGTTTTTTTTAGAACCGATAAGAACCGGGAACCGCACTCTAAAAAGGACTAGCGATTTAAAACACAACCTGATCGGTTCAAACCGAACCGATAAATGTTTTACAAGTTCCACACAGAATTTTGTATGTAAAACTATCTATTACTTACATTACCACAGACAAAGCTTGAACCGAATGGTTGCGGTTAATTTCAGACGAAAACTGAGTATTTTTACACTTTAAAACCGCGAAAACGAACCGAGCAAAAGGAGAAATTTCCGGAGCGACTGTTCAGTGAGGCGGAGTAAAGAATCTGACGGTTTGAGTTTGAAAGAAAGCAGACAGAGCTTCCTTAACCGAGTTCGCGCTCAAGATTCCATGCTTGCATGGAAAGTTAACTATTTCACCTCCGGAGCAGTTCTAACCTGCGGTCATACTGCAATTGTCATAATATAGCAAGACTTCATGTTGTTTGAAAGAAATGGGCAGACTGGATGGGCCTTGCGGTCCTTATCTGCCATCATCTTCTATGTTTCTATGCTTCTTTTGAGTGACCTCTAGAGTTGACTTGACTTGGCCTGAGGACTGATCCACTATGAGCCAGTCATCCAGGTATGAGAACAGTGAGAAGCCCTGTCTCCTGAGAAAGGCCACCACTACTGCTAGGCACTTGGTGAACACCCTTGGAGCAGGTGTTAGGCCGAAAGGCATTGCCCTGAACTGGTAATGACCTCAGAGCAAGTCGAACCTGAGGTACCTTCTGTGGGAATGTCTGATAGGTATGTGGAAATAGGCATCCTTGAGATCCAGAGAGGCTAGCCAGTCTCCTGGTCTCAGAGAGGGAAGGATTATTCCCAGAGTCACCATTTTGAACTTTGGCTTTAGTAAATGTTTGTTCAGTTTTCTTATATCTAGGATGGGTCACCACTCCCCTGTCTTTTTTGGGGTAAGGAAGTATCTGGAATACAGTCCTTTACCCCTGTGACAATGAGGTACCTTCTCTACTGATTGCAGAAGTAGTAGGGAGGAGATTTTTGCCTCTAAGGCCTTTGTCTCCAAGGGAGAGGGAGGACTGAAAGACTTTGGTCTCATTTTTCAGAACCTTTTGAAATTGAGAGTCAGTTCCTGGCTCACTACTTCCAGGACCCATTTGTCTGAAGTAATAGACTTTCAGGCCTGGAAATAGTGAGCCAGCCAGTCCCCTACTGGAACTGGGAAGGAGACCCTGACTGACACCTTAGGGTGTCTGTTTGGCAGGGGGCTTGAACTGAGTGGATGAAGGGGTCCTGGTCATCCCTCGTCTGCCTCTTCACCTGAAGAACCCCCTCTGCTGGAAAGAAGAGGAGGCCTGGGCTTGGTGAAAAGGCCTGCCCCTGTCAGCCCTAAATTGCTGCTTCTGAGGAGTGGCCTGCTTCTCTTTTGCTGCAGCACTCCTGTAGGTGGTCCTGTACTCATCCATTTTCTTCATGTAAGCCTCTGTTTGTTCCCCAAACAGAGAGTTACCAGCAACAGGAAAATCCATGGCCTTAGCTGGGTATCCTGTGACAAACTGGTACATCTGAGCCAAGCAAATCTCCTCATGGAGAGAGATGTAGCCATGACCCTGAAATGTACATCATTCAAGTCCACAGCAGCATGGAATTGAACTTTGGATGCCTCAACACCATCCATAGCCACCTGCTCCAGCTCCTTGGCCAACTAGGGAGGGGTATTCCTAGCCAGCTCCAGAACTGTATCCCACATAGATTTCTAGTATCTGGCTGTATTTGCCCTACAATCAGCTTGCCCGAGTCCCAAAGAGGATGCCAAGTATTGTTTTTAGCCATGGCATCCACTTTCCTGGAATCCTTATCTGGAGGGTGAGATGTCAGGGGAATGTTAGCCTTGTCACAGGCTGCAGCCTGCACTACTACCCCAACATGGCTGCAATGATTTGTAAGGAATTCCATCCCAGGACCTGACAAGGTATACCTCCTGTCCATCCTTTTATCCACAGGATGTATAGATGTTGGAAACTGCAGAATGTTCTGTGTCTGTTTCCCCAGGGATTTATGCAAAGAGACAGACACTCTCTTTGACTCTGGGACATCCATCATCTCAACAAAGTCAGGTTCCTCCTGATCCTGTTCAGCCTCTTCCACTGGAAGCTGAACAGTATCAGCCACTTTCTTGTAGAACAAGAAATGGGAGGGGGACTCAGAAAGTCTGGGAGGAGACACACTGGAAGACCTGTCTGGGGAGATGTCAGGCTCTACTCTTTCATCTAGGCCTTCATATTCCTCTTCTTCATATTCTTCTTCTCCTTCCCAATCGCCCTCATAGAATGCTTCAGGTTCAATTTCAGAAGCAACTATTTCCGGCCAAACCGATCATCTTTGAGTTGGTGTCGGTTCAGTCGGAACCGGGCAAAGCGACTGAACAATAGTAATCGCTTTGGCAATTTCTTCAGCGGTCGGAACATGGGAACCAGGATCCGAACTGGCTGACTTGCATTTTCTCTTAGACGGAACAGACTCCACAGAGTTGGCTCTCCTTTTGCCCGAGGAGGTATCGCCCAGGTCAGTGGGCACCCCCTCAGGTTCAGTCGGGATCGAACCGGGCTGGCCATCCAGAACAGCGGACTTCTCAGCCTCCCTTTCCTTCATCCTACTTAAATGTTTTTCCAAAGTGGCCTTGGGAAAGTTTTTACATATTTGGCAGTCTTCTTTGAGGTGGTCAAACCCCAGACAATAAACACAGACGAGGTGGGGATCAGCCTTAGCAAAGGCCACCCCACACTCAGTGCAGTGCTGAAACCCAGTTGGGTTTCTCAGACATGCCAGATTAAATAATGTTACCATAAATAGTGTTCAAGCCAGGCAACTACACACCCATTGGTTCCAACCATGTCACGGATTGGGTTAAAAAAAACGGAGAAAAATGTTTTTTTTTTTTTTAGGAGCCGTTAAGTATCGGAAACCACAACCACAATAATAATAAACAGAACACAAGAATTAACAGTTAAAGAACTTGTTTCGGTTCCCAACAGGACCGACCGGGAGAAAACCAAACAAAAAAACAATTTCTACTAAATAAACTCTAACTACCTACTAGCTACACTTACTGTACCATAGAAAGAGATCTGAATACCAAATAAAACAAGAAAAAGCGGTTGAAACCGACCAATTTTACTTAACCTAAGCGAAGGAGGGAATCTCCGGAGTGACTTCACAGTTAGGCAGTATAAAGAATCTGACGGTTACACTGAGGAGTACCAGGGACAGAGGTTTGAAAACCGAGCTCGAGCTCAACATTCTATGCCCTGGCATAGAGTTAACCCTTTACTCTCCAGAGCAGTTCAAGTGCTGGGGCTAACTGCATATAGTCAGAATACAGCAAGACTTCATGTTGTTTGAATACATATTCCCCACTGTAGATCTTTGCTGTCTATGTTGTTCTGGTGCTGGCCACCCCTTCTTCACTGCCCAGACCTTGAGAAGTGTTACTTTTTGCATTCCTTTATCCTACTTCAGGCCTGAATATTTTAGTTTGTACATTCAAAAACATAATCATCAAAATTTGCCGAAAGATCCTCCAGTGATAAATCCTCTGCTATTTCCAAATGGACAAATTGGTTAGACCATCTATTTTTGTTGTTAAAAGTTTAATGGGGGGGCAGAGCCAGCAGCCCAGGACGGAACACACATTTTTAAGAACTCACGAATAAACAGCTAGAAAAATGGCTATAAATTCTATTTTTAAGCACTGAGTCAGTAAAGATTTGGTAAATCGGAGCAGTTTGAGCAGATCATCGAAGGTCTGTTAAGAATTTTCAGGATGGGATGCCCAAAAAGTGCTAAATGTAGTCAGTAGACAGCAGGGCTTGTTCAACCACCAACAGATCAGAAGCTGAAGGGGAGTGAAGGTGATTCCCCTGTAGTGCTAGAGACTTTACAACAGGCTGTTACTGTGCTCACCAATAAGATCCAAACAAGCATTTGTCAATGCCGAACATTGGCTTGCTGGCATTGGTAGTGAAGGAGTTAGAAAGATGCATAATAGGAATGGTAGTGAAGTACTGAACTGACACCGACCCCACCCCCACCCTGCAGAGAGTGACAGACATTGGGGTGTGCCTTTGGGTCATCAGCCGTGACGCTCACGCCATTTCACCTCACCCTACCCCGCAGACACCGACAATTGTCACGGTGTGCCTTGGGGTCTTCAGGCCTCATGCTCACCCTATTCCATAAGGAAATCGCTGAGATGGGTGCAGTATAGGAGAATGGGGTGAACTTTGGGCCCGAAGAGTCCAAGGCACACCTCAGTGCCTGTCACTGGCTGCAGGGTGAGAGCGGAGGTGGAATGGCGTGACCATTACAGCCAACAATGCCAAGTCACACCCCTGACGCCTGTCAGTTTCTACAGGGTGGGGCGTTACGGTTGGAAACCCTAACACCCCGGGCATTTGTTGGTATTTTCACTCCAAATTTTCAACATGAGCTTTTTGTGACCCCACCTCATGAACAGTGGCACTATAAATATTGTTGCAGTGTCAGTGGCTCAGTAGGTAGCACACTCGCCTCTGAGGCCAGGAGATCAGAGGGCTGTGGGTTCAGTTCTCGCATCTGGCACTTGGGTTAATATCCCAGTACTGACACTATAGTGCAGCATGAGAGGGGTACTGCACATGTGAGGTGCCGTCTTTCAGATGAGACGTTAAACCGAGGTCCCATCTGCCTGGATTGGTGGTAGTTCAGGTGGATGTTAAAGATCCCATGGCACTTATCGAAAAGAGTAGGGGAATTTTCTCCGGTGTCCTGGCCGAATTTCCCTCATTCACTAAAAACACCACCAACAGTTTAATCTGGTTCAAGGTCAGTTGGCATTCATCTGTATCCCCTTCCCCCAGGTCATGCCTGAAAATAGGCAGGATTTGTCTAGTACACTTACCCGGTCAACAAAAACGAAATAAATAATAAACATAGCAACATAGAATTTGATGGCAGCTAAGGACCGCTTGGCCCACCTACTTTGTCCATTTCCCTACCTAATGCATAGGCTGCAGATCCTAGTTAACCAACAGCCTACTTCCTCCTACCCCCCACTAGAATTGCCTTATGTCTGTCCCATGCATTCTTAAATTCCCACACTGTTTTTGACTCCACTACCTCCTCAGGAAGGCTGTTCCGTGCATCCACAACCCTCTCCATGAAAAAATACTCTCAGATTACCTCTGAGCTGTCCCCCTATCTTCAAATTATGCCCCTTGTTCTTGCACATCTCTTTTTCTGAAAGATGCTACTGTCTTGGACTCTGTTGATTCCCTTGATGTACTTGAAAGTTTCTATCATGTCCCCCTCCTCCTCTCTCCTCGAGTGTATACATTAAGCTTCTTTAATCTCTCTTCATATGTCTTCTGGTGCAGACCCTGCACCATTTTTATTGCTCCTCCTGGACAGTCTCCATCCTGTCTATGTCCTTGCGGAGATGGGGTCTCCAGAACTGGATGCAAACTCCAGATGGGGTCTCACCAACTGTCTGTACAGAAGGATAACAACTTCCTGTTTTCTACTGGTGATGCCTCTCCCTATGCATCCCAGTATCCCACCAGCCCTCCTTACTGCCTTCTCACATTGCTTGCCCACCTTAAGGTCATCTGATATGACTACCTCCAGGTCCCTTTCCATTTCTGTTGTTATTATCTCACCCCCCATTGTGTATTCTTCCCCTGGATTTTTGTTTCCCAGGTGCATTACTTTGCACTTCTTTACACCGAATCTTAGCTGCCATACATTTGACCATTCCTCCAACCTTGCCAAGTCCCTTTGCATCCTCTCCACCCCACCTTCTGTATCAACCCTTTTGCAGATCTTTGTGTCATCTGCAAAGAGACATACTTTTCCTTCCAGTCCCTTTGCAATGTCACTTATAAAGACATTAAAGTGGACCGGTCCCAGTACTGAACCCTGCGGTACCCCACTAGTAACCCCCCTTTCTTCAGAGTAAACTCCATTTACTATTACCCTCTGTATCCTGTTGTCCAGCCAATTTTTACCCAGGCTTCCACCTTGGGACCTACTCCAAGGCTGGCTAACTTGTATATTAATCTTTTGTGTGGGAATGTGTCAAACGCCTTGCTAAAGTCTAGGTAGGCCATGTCCACAGCCCCTCCCTGGTCTGCTACATTGGTCACCCAGTCAAAGAAATCTATAAGATTTTGTCTGACATGACCTTCCTGCTGTGAATCCATGCTGCCTTGGGTCCCGTGCCCCACTAGCCTCTAGGAACTCAACAATTCTTTCCTTTAGAAGTGATTCCATCATTTTCCCTACCACTGAGGTCAAACTAACAGGTATGTAGTTCCCTGCCTCTGTCTTGCTCCCACTTTTGTGAAGGAGAATCATGTCTGCCCTCCTCCAGTCCTCCGGTACCACACAATCCTCCCATGATTTGTTAAACAAGATAGTCAGTTCATTAACCAAAAGGTGATTTTGTACAGCGACTGTGCCATTTGGCACCACAAAAGCGAAAACACATTTTGTGCAGGATTTGAAAAATGACAGCTGTACTGTTCATGAGGAGGTGTAAAAAAATGGCAATGTTGAAAATATGGAGTGAAAATATGAAAAGTTGGTGAAGTCACAAGCGTGCATAGAAAATGCGCAATGCACACCCGTAACGCAATTATTTGGGGAATTTTTAACCAAATTTTCAACATAGGCATTTTGGGAACTCCACTCATGAACAGTGTCACTGTGATTTTGTTACTCTGTCCCGAAACATTGATTTCCCACAGTGACCGCGCCATTGTGCGCCACTTGTGCGAAAACACATTTTGGGCAGGTTGTGGCAAATGACAGCTGTACTGTTCATAAGGAGGTGTAAAAAAACATCAATGTTGAAAATCTGGAGTGAAAATATTAAAAATTGTTGAAGTTATGCGTGTGCGTGGAAACTGCGCAATGCACACTTGTAACACAGTCATTTTTTGGAATTTTTCCACCAGATTTGCAAGATAGGCTTTTTGGGACCCTACCACATGAACAGTGGCACTGTCATTTTGTTAACCAGTCTCAAAATGTGATGCCACACAGTGACCGCGAAATGACCTTTGGGGACCAAATAATGAGATGACAGTGCATGTGTTCATGAGGTGGGGTCCCAAGAACCCCATGTTGAAAATCTGGAGGCACAATTCAAAAAAATGGCTGAGATATCCACCTTAGTTGAACCCCCTCCCCCCCCATTTATGCCATTATACAGCTCGCAGTCGGTTTTGAAGAGTGCAGACGTGTTCCCGCTCCACTGAAGATCACAGCACCAACTTCCGGAGGTAAGTATGGGGTGAGGGGTGTGGGAGGTGAGCAGAGGGTGGGCGGGTTGGGGAGGAGGCACCGCCAACAGCAAGGTACTGCTTTGTTTCAGGACAGAAAAACAACACTGTGGACAGTTTTTCTTACAGATGAAACAAAAGAAATGTTGAGCACTCTGGGGTGGGCTCTCAGTGTGCCCCATGACTTCCGGGAGGGTGATGTTGGCCACACTGGGGTGGGCTCCCAGTGTGCCACACGATGGGGGTGGGGCGGGGGCAGGAAGATGCCAACATGGTTGGCTTTCTTTAAATGGAGGCATGCTGAGGTGGACTCCCAGTGTGCCGCACAATCTGGGGTGGGTGTTGGACATGCCAACAGGGGGATTGGGCACCTCTCAAGTCAACTTTCTGGGGATTGTGTGGCAGATGGCGATAACCGCCGCTGTCATGTTTCTGTAAATGTTTCACAAGGAAAGGCACGTTGGGAGGTGTGTTATCTGTGCCGCTGCATGACGAGCTTGTCTCTGATTGCAGCGCCACTTTTCTTATAAGTTGTTTCCACTTTACATAATGCTTGTGTCAGCACTAGCATGCTAGCTTATTGGGGAATGAGGGACACACCTACTAAAGTGTGCCCTGAATTCACTCACACTGACACACCTCTGAAATGTGCTACTAGCACAAGATGTTGCTTGCACAAGCGCGCAAGCCAACATAAAAACTTAATGAGAAACTTGAAGAACTGCAAACATGATTAGTACTAGTGGAGCAGAGAACACATTTATTGCCAGTGCCGTGGAGGAGTCTTCAGGAAATGCTGATAAAGCACTGGCAGTGGCCATGGTGATAGGTAAGGAGCAGAGTATAACCTCTAGCTACATTGAGCAGTTGGAAAACCAAGTCTGCTCACCTAATTTATGGTTACTGGGTATACCAGAAGGCACAGAAGGAGATGATACTAAAACTTTGTTAAAGTGGTGGTTGCCTAAGGCAGTGAGTCTCAGTTATGCTGTACCCATCTTGCAGGCTTACTGCTTTAATCCATTTACTTCTTCAACCTCCTCTGAAGGCCACAAACTATACTAGCAGTGTCTACCTCATCAGTGGCAAGAGACCATGTGCTCCAAGTGGCAAAAAAGCATGCACCGCTTATGCTGGAGGAAAGCCAGGCGTTAATGTTTCCCGACTATTTGTATGCAACTAGACTGAGGCACAAACCCTTTGAAGGGTTACAAGGATCCTGAGCTTAACATAGTGTGCTGGCTTGGCTTCCCATCTGCAGTTTGTGCTAAAAGATAAGCAGTAACAGTTTACCGATCCAATAGCGGCAGGGACTTTTTCAACAAACTGAGGTAAGCCAATGCCACACCAGATGGTGAAACATCAGAAGAGGGAGAGGATTCATGAACTTGTGGCGTGACCCACCACTGCATACAAAATTCATCAATATGCAGCAAATGGGACTCAGTTTAATCCTACTGTTGTGTTTAAATGTTTGTTGAAGTATACTAGCTACTATTATGGTTAATGTTAATACTAATGTTAATGCTTGTAGGTGTGCTCACATTTCAGATGAGGCTATTGGGCAAGACGGCACTAACAGTGCCAGGATACAGCTGCCCTCATGGCATGAGGAGTTGGTGTAGGGGCCTCCTTCATGGAGCTGCAGGGAACTTGGGTGCCCGGGGTACCACTCTGCTTGCTGATGTCACTTATGTTAGATCCGCAGCTTGCTTGTGGTGGCACATCCTTGCTCAATCCCTGCAAAGTTTGGTTTTGTTCACAGTTCCTACAAGATGGGTAAGCCCAACTCTGATTAGTCTCATTATGTTAGGATTAACCCACGAAAGGGTGAGAGTTATTGGAGAATTAATCCACGTGGGGGGGGGGCATGCTTCCAACCACTCAGGTGTGGATTAATTTCCCAGTTAACCCATGCTCTGGAGTGGGTTAATTCACTTATAACATGGCATGTTTCAATAGCCGGATGTTTGTAAACAGTGAGAGAGACAGAGTGCATGTTAGTGGCAGTGGTGCCATTTCATTTAGAGAGTGAGCGACACAGAGTGCATTTTAGTCGCTGTGGTGCTAGACGACAAAGATGGAAACTGAGCAGGAAGTCTCTTGGACAACAGTACATTTTTGCAGTGACTGTGATTTTGTTAATCAGAAGGACAGAGAATGGTGCCGCTTCAGTAGCAGGATGTTTTTAGAGAGCCAGAGAGACAGACTGCATATTAGCCACTGCGGTGCTACATGACAGAGTGACACAGGGAGATGAAGAGTGAGTAGGAAGCATCTGGCAGAACAGTACATTTCTGCAATGACTGTGATTTTGTTAAAGGGGGTGGAGAAACACTCAAGCATAGTATGTCAGAAAGATGTTTTCTCCTCCCGTTCTCAGTGCAGTGACTGTTATTTCCTTAATGGGAGCGGGGAGACACATACACACACACACACACACACACATATATACTGTATATGTCAGTAATATGTTCTTTTCCCCAGTTCCGGGTGTAAGTGCGCTCCTGATGGCTGTGCCTCTAGCACAGCACAGCACATACAGTAGGTGCTCACTCTGGAGAGCAAGTTTGGATTCATGGGCACACATGCATGCGTATGCGCTTGCTCTGGAGTGCAACCATGGATTACTTGAGAATTAATCCATGGACAGGTGATGTGTGCTGGCCAATGAGCAGGTGACATTTTCCGTTGCCTTGTTATAAATTCTAATCTCACAGCATTATAATTGTTGCCAACGTATGCTGACATTAGATAAGGAAGCTTGGTGGAAAGCTCCTAGTGTAGCTGTGGTTAGATCTGTTTCCTGTGAAAACTGAAAAAGCAGCTCTTAGCTGGGAACAAACTGTTTTGGACTATTTTAGTGAACTTCAAAATGCACTGGCTGCAATTATGGCTTCTACTGGTGTTTAGTATATACTGAATGTTAAAGAGCTACTGACACCAAAAAGAAAACTCTGAAAAACATAATAATTAGGTACAATTCAGCTTGCATTCCATATGTTTTCTATATATTTCTCTTCTTTGCTATTTATTACTGAGTAAATTTGCATGAATACATGATTTTACCTCTTAGAGTTCCCTTAGAGTTTATCTGCCTCTGCAGCTGACTCCCTACTTCAAGTCATAATGCTCTGTTGTGACATCATAGTCTGTTGCCATGGGAGTAACTGTGATGTCACAAGTAGGGCACTATGACCTCAGGTAGGGAGAAAGCAACAGGAATAGATGAAATGTTCAGGAGCAAAGATCCTGTTGTCTTGCAAATGACCTCAGTAATAAATAATGGTGAGGAAGAATAAATAACTAATGTGAAATACAAGCTGAACTGTGTCTACATGTTATGTTTTGTTAAGGTTCTCCTGAAGATGTCAGCTGCTCTTTAAATTGTGCTACCTCTCACTGTGGTACCAGTAGAAGACAAGACCCGATTGTATCTATATTAATACTTGTGTTGATGTTAAGGGATGTCATCTTCCGAATGCATTAACTGCTTATAGTGTATGGTGGAACATTGTTACGGATGGAAATCCATTCGTTCAAAAACCTTGTTATGCTGCACTAGCTAAGTCAGCTAGTTTGTTATGCTGCACTAGCTACGTAGCTAGTGCAGTATAACGACTTAGAATGTGGTCGCGCATGCATGGTCCAGTGACATGCGATCCTCGGGGAACAGCTGAGGCAGTGAGAGCAGTCCCAGGAGGTGAAAAGGAGTGAAAAAAACTCAAAAGTAAGGACACCCTTCATTGTATGAGAGACTATACACTATAAAAGATTGTGTATGATTGCTCATACACTGCAAAGATATGTTTTGACTCTCGAGGTTTCCATGGTATCAAGACCTCTCGAACTGCACTCTTGAGGTTTCCAGTTACCACGGAAACCTCTCAAGTGAATAATATCTTTGTTGTACATGAGCGATCATACACAATCCTCTGTAATATGCAAAAATTACAATAAAATGTAAGTTAAAAAAAGTTTAATTTTGAAGAAAGACTAATGCATACAAGTGTGTGTCATGAGTTTTTTTGCACACCTGAGGTGTGTAAAAATAGAATAATAGATAAGTGTGTATTACAAGGCAGTATTACCATCGAGAGGTTTTGGGGACATGGAACCTTGAGAGCGGAGCTCGAAAGGTCCCAAAGTCCCCAAAACCTCAAGATGGTATTACTGCCTTGTAAAACACCTATTTTCTGTTATTTTTTGTAATATACGGATCCATTGATAATACTACAGTTGGAGATGACCTTTAAACTGTAGTATTATCAGCAAAAACTATAGTATTATCACTTTGCAGGACAGTATTATTGACAGTAGTGATGTATTACTGGGAAATTTTTGCATAACTTAGTACAGTATTATTGAGGCTTATCCATTTATTACTAACCCATAAACCTTGACAGCGAAGCTCAAGAGGTTTATGATCTTATCACACACCGAGGTCTGTAAAAAGGAAAAAACTTCATAGGCATTCACTTGAATGTTTTATTTTTTTGTCATAACTGGATCACATTTTTTTCTTGTAGCAGAAGCCAATTATAATTGGCCGTTATAACCTATGGGTTATAACGGCGAACATGCGCAGGCTTCTGCTCTGCCCAGATCACACTCAATCAGCCACACTGGTCTCGCAAAAACAATAGTCAATCGGTGATACAAAATAAACTTCTGACTACATTTCCTGGACTCAGACAGGATAAACAAAAAGAAACCTCAGAAGACTTTAGTTCACAATTCTGAACATTTTTTCCAGGTTCGGTTCCTCGTTGCCATAACAATATGCAAATGAGCTGCAGAGTTACAGCTCTGAACACGGAACCCTAAACCTCATCTGCATATCATCATGACAATGACCACCCAGATCTGAACAAAATCTTCATAATGTGAACTTAAAGCACTTGTAAGCAAACTTTTGAACCTTGTTTTTATGATATTTTAAACCTGCCATAATAATATTTAAGTATTTTAATCTGCTGTATAACATGTTATAATGTATGGGGAACCCTTATTACCACCTAAAATCAACAATTTATAACGCTGTTAAGGTATCATTGTGACATCAAGAGGTTGTTAACCCCTCTTGGCTATGTTACGATGATACCATTGCAACGGGAGTGGGTCTGAGCATGCGTGGCTCTGAATTAGCGGTGCACAATGAACGGCCACGGAGGTGAGAGCTGGTGCTAAGGAAGAGCAGTGCAATGGGGAAACAATAAAAAGTAAGGAGAATCTTACTTTAAACTGTTGCTCAGTCGATTTTTTGCCCATACACTATAAAATATAATGCCTGGGAATTTGGGTGATAACTGAGCTGAAATCACCTCTTGTGAGCTCTCGAGGTTTACTATGTTGTCCTGGCAACCACACGAGGTGATTACAGCATGGTTATTACCAGAATCTCAGGCATTATCTTCTATCTTATACATAAAAAGCAGACACAAAATTTTAGTAAAAAGCAGCATTTATTTCGATAAATCTGGTTGGAGAAAAAAACTTCCCTCAGCAACTACATAAAACAATACAGGGTGGGGGGTGCATAATGAGTATTTAATGTGCATCCTTGGTGTGGGATGCATTGATAAACCTCTTAGGCTTTGCCCTTAGGGTATATGTAGCATCCCACACCTAAGGTGTGCATTAAATTCTCGTTATGCACTCCTCCCCATGTATTATTCTATTTATAACTGGTGCAGGGTGTTTCCACGTAATTTGTTAAAGAATCTAATTTAGGGTAAGGACTAAAGAAATCCAATTTATTCTAGACTTAAACATTTCAGTTCAGAAGTACATCTGCGGAGAGATCCCCTGCATGCTCTAAGTGCCAGGTAGAGGAAGGCTTCTTCATTCATATGACTCTCACATGTCCAAATATAAATGCATTCTGGCATGCCATGCTTGGCATCATGGAGCAAGTACTATTAATTAAGCTCCCCAAGTCACCACTGGACTTACTGTTGGGAGCAGATCCAAGACACACAGCACCAAGCAATTCTTTAATACTCTGGTCAATTGCCCTTATCAACAATAGGAAATCAACTGCCCAACAATGGGCTTCCCCAACACCTGGGCTGTCCCTGAGCAAATTACTCTTTCTCAAATGCACAGCCCAATAGCAACACAAATATCTACTTGTAACAATCACACAGGAGTGTGGTGTGCATATTTATGGAACACATGCAAACAGAGGTGAGAAAGAAGTAAGTGCCTCAGCTGGGACTTGAACCCAGGCCACCCGGAATACCGTTCCAATTGCACTAACCAGCTGCACCACTGAGACAACTGGAACCTGGGTTGTCCCTGAGCACATTACTCTTTCTGATATGTACAAGTCAATGGCAACACAAATATTTACTTGTAACAATCACACAGGAGTGTGGTGTGCATATTTATGGAACACATACAAACAGAGGTGAGAAAGAAGTAAATACCTCAGCTTGGACTTTAACCCAGGCTGCCCGGAATACTGTTTCGAATGCGCAAACCAGCTGTGCAGCTGAGACAACTGGAACCTGAGCTGTCCCTGAGCACATTACTCTTTCTCAAATGTACAATCCAACAGCAACGCAAATATTTACTTGTAACAATCACACAGGAGTGTGGTGTGCATATTTATGGAACACATACACCTCTGTTTGTATGTGTTCCATAAATATGCACACAATCGGAATGGTATTCCGGGTGGCCTGGGTTAAACTCCCAGCTGAGGCACTTACTTCTTTCTCACCTCTGTTTGTATGTGTTCCATAAATATGCACACCACACTCCTGTGTGATTGTTACACGTGAATATTTGTGTTGCCATTGGGTTGTGCATTTGAGAAAGAGTAATGTTCTCAGGGACAGTCCAGGTTCCAGTTGTCTCAGTGGCGCAGCTGGTCATCACAATCTGAACGGTATTCCGGGCATCCTGGGTTCAAGTCCCAGCTGAGGCAATTACTTCTTTCTCATCTCTGTTTGTACGTGTTCCATAAGAAAAAAATACTTACCACAGTAATCTTGTTTCTTCTAATAGAGTCTTGCTGTATTCTGACTATATGCAGTTAGCCTTCCAAGTTGAACTGCCCCGGAGATGAAAGAGTTAACTCTATGCAAATGCATAGAACTTTGAGCTTGAGCTCGATTTTCAAACTCCTGTCCCTGGTTCATTCTATGTAAAAGCCAGATTCTTACGAGCACTAAAATAGTGACTACTAAACTACATTAAATAAAATAGGACATTAATAAAATTAACAGTCAAATGACAAATAACCAACAATGGGGCATATGAGGAGACTCAAGTCAAAGCTGCCCAAGAAAATGCCACCCTGGTGGTGCAGCACTTAAAAAGAGAACAGCAACGTAATGCAGTGCCCCCCTCCCCCCGGTTCTGGTAGGGGAGGCGGGTGGGGGGGGTCAGAATACAGCAGGACTCCAGTAGAAGAAACAAGATTACTGTGGTAAGTAATTTTTTCTTCAAACAACATGAAGTCTTGCTGTATTCTGACTATATGCAGACTACCAAGCAGTGCCCCATGGAGGTGGGCACAGAACCTACTTAGGAAATAGGATCTGCAGTACTGCTGTGCCAAACCTGGCATCACTCCTGGCCTGCGTGTCCAGCCAGTAGCGTTTAGTGAATGTGTGAACAGTTTTCCAGGTAGCTGCTTTGCAAATTTCGAGCAGAAGGATATCTCTGGGAGCTGCTATAGAGGCAGCTGTCCCCCTGGTAGAGTGAGTCCTAAGGCCTGCTGGTGGCTCTTTCCCCAAGTTGCCATAGCAGAACTGAATGCAAGACACAATCCACCAAGCAATGGTCCTCTTAGTGGCTGGCTTGCCCTTTCCTACCTCTCCAAAGGTAAGGAACAGCTGGGTACATTCCTTCCTATGGGCATTTGTCTGATCCAGATAGTAGCTAATAGCCCTCTTAACATCCAGGCTATGCAATCTGCATTCTCCTGAACTAGAATGTTCAGTGAAGAAGACAGGTAATGTCATGGACTGATTCAGGTGAGTCAGAGACCACTTTTGGAAGAAATTTCCTGTTTGTCCTGAGGACGACCTTGTCCCTATGGAGTGCTATGTAGTTGGGCTCCACTGACAAGGCCAGTAGATCACTAATCCTCCTTGCCAAGATTATGGCTACCAAAAAAACAGTTTTCCATGTCAGGTACTTAAGTTCAGCAGAAGACATGGGTTTGAATGGGGGCTGCATTAGCTGTGCTATGCAGATATTGAGTTCCCAAGAAGGTGTTGGCTCCCTGTGAGGGGGGTGTAAGTGGAGCAACCCTTTAAAGAACTTCTTGAAGATTCCATAAGAGGCAAGGGAAGGACCCTTCCCTGCAGAGAGATAGGCAGAAATAGCTGCCAGATGTACCTTCAGAGTAGAAGGCCAAAGACCTAAGGAGTGAAAGTGGGCTAAATAGTCCAACAGAACTGCCAATCCAGCTACTTGTGGATCTGTTTCCTTTTGTGCACACCAGATAATAGATCTCTTCCACTTGGAAGTATAAGCCTTTCTGGTGGTAGGTTTTCTGGAAACCTTCAAAATATTCAGAACCCCTTCAGAAAGATGCAAGCCTGCATATTCTAGGTCCTCAAGACCCAGGCCCTGAGCATGAGGGACTTGAGGTCGGGGTATAGGATCCTCCCTTGAGAGGAGATCAGAAGATTGTGCCTCCAGGGGAGGCAGATCGGACTGGTCACTGCCAGTTACAGTAGCATGGGATACCAGGGCTGCCTGGCCCAATCCAGAGCAATCAGAATCATTGATGATGGCTGGCTCCTGAGTTTGATCAGTACTCTGAGGATCAGAGGGAATGGAGGAAAGGCATACAGGAATTTGCCTATACAGTCCAGTATCAGTGCATCCAGAAGCACTGAACCCAGAGCTGGAGGCCTGCAACAGAAATGGGGAAGCTGATAATTGTCTGGGGCTGCAAACAGATCTATCTCTGGTGTACCCCATCTCCTGAACACTGCATGCAGTATTTCCCTGTTCAGAGCCCACTCGTGGTGACTCTGATTTATTCTGCTGAGGGCATCTGTCAGGACATTATCCTTGCCTGGCAAGTGCACCGCTGAGAGGGAGGTCTTGAGAGAATAAGCGAGACTCCAGATCTTCATTGCTTCCATACACAGGGCAGAGGACCTTGCCCCTCCCTGCTTGTTGACGTAGTAGATGGTGGTGGTATTGTCTGTCCTTACCTGAACCACCTTCCCCGTACCATTTTTACAAATGACTGAAGTGCCAGGAACACTGCCCTGAGCTCCAACAGGCTGACGTGGAGAAGAGATTCCCGGTGAGACCATGTCCCATGAGCAGTGTGATCCCCTAAATGAGCTCCCCACCCCTGGAGGGAAGCATCCATGGTCAGAACAACTGTAGGAGATTGCTGAAGGAATGGTACGCCCTCCCTGAGGTTGTCCCTGTCCTTCCACCACTGTAATACCTGTATCAAGGTGGCTGTCACTGGGATCAGCTTGGACAGGGAATCCCTCCTCTGGGACCAAAAGGACCTGAGACTAAACTAAATATCTCTGATCTGGAACCTGGCTCCTGGAACCACTGCTGTGGATGCTGCCATGTATCCCAGGAGCTGGAGAAAGTGTCTTGCCGGACGAGACACATGTAGATGATGAGTCTGCCGGCTGAATGAGGTTGTCTGCCCTTCCCACTGGCAGGAGAGCCTTTGCCTGAACTGCATCCAGCTCTGCTCCTATAAAATCTAGGATCTGGACAGGTTCCAGAACTGACTTCTTTAGGTTTACCAGGAATCCTAAGGGTATGAGGGTATCCTGCACCAGACCCAAGGCATCCCTTACCTGTTGGGGGGATTGTCACACGACTAGCCAGTTGTCCAGATAGGGAAACACGGCCACTCCTTGCCTTCTCAGGTGAGCTACAACAACTGTGAGACATTTTGTGAATGTTATGGGGGCTGAGGTAAGGTCAAAGGGCATTGCCCTGAACTGATAGTGGCCTGAAGGCAATTTAAATCTTAGGTACTTTCTGTGAGAGTGTCTGATTGAAATATGAAAATAAAAGTCCTTGAGATACAAGGAAGCTAGCCAATCTCCTTGCCTGAGGGTAGGAAGAATCTTGGTTAGAGTCACCATTTTGAATTTGGGTTTTGTCAGATACTTGTTTAGATGACTGAGATCTAGAATGGGTGCCACTCCCCAGTTTTCTTTAGCGTACATAAATATCTTGAGTACAACCCTTTTCCCTTGTGAAGAGAAGGAACAGGTTCCACAGCTTTGTGTTCCAGAAGTGTGGTAACCTTTGCTCCCAACAGAGAAGTCTCTGAACTGACCTTGCTCTTGTTCTTGGAAATTGTTTGAAACTTAGAGCAAGTCCCTGGCTCACTATTTCCAGGACCCAATTGTTTGTGGTAATGGCTTGCCAGGCCTGGAAGAAGTGAGCCAGCCTGCCCCTACTGGCAATGGAAAAGTGGCCCTGGCTGACACATGAGGGTGTTTGGTTGGCAGGAGTCTTAGGCTGAGAGGTGGATGCTGCCCTGCTTACACCCCTCCTGCCTCTGCGCCTGAAATACCCTCTTTTCTGCTGGTAAGCAGGGAATGTCTGGGCCAGGTAGGAAGGCCTCTGATAAGGCCTGCCTCTGCCTGGCTTAACCTGCTGCTTCTGTGGAGTTGCAGACTTTTCCTTAGCAGCTGCACTTCTGTAAGTCACCCTGTACTCGTCCATTTTCCTCATGTATGTCTCTGTCTGTTCCCCAAACAGAGAATTCTGGACAACAGAGAAATCCATAGCTTTTGACTGGGTATCCTGGGAAAGGCTGGTACATCTAAGACAAGAAAATCTTCTTAGGGAAACTGCAGTAGCCATAACCCTAGAGGATACATCATCTGAATCTACAGCTAAATGAAATTGAACTTTGGAAGCTTCAATGCCATCCTTGACTATTTGCTCCAGATCCTTGGCTGAGGTCGAGCAGTCTTAGGTCCAAAACAGATTCCCATCTGGATTTCTGATAATTAGAGACGTATACCATGTAAGAGGCTTGTCTAATACCCAGTAAGCAGCCAAATACTGCTTTTTGGCCATGGCATCAGTCTTTCAAGAGTCCTTTTGAGGAGGGGTGAAGTCAGGGGAATGCCAGCCTTATCATAGGCAGCAGCCTGAACTACCCCTACATGGCCACAGTGGTTATACAGGAACTCTGTACCATTGCCAGACAGCATATACCTCTTGTCCATCCTTTTATCCACAGGGGGGATGGAGGCTGGCATCTGCAGAATTTTGTTTGTCTGCTTCTTAAGAGACTTGTGCAGAGGTATTGAAAGTCTCTTAGTGTCAGGGAGATCCATCATTTTAATGATGTCTGGCTCCTCCTCTTCCTCAGCTGCCTCCAGAGTAGGCAACTGTAAAGTATCAGCAACCTTTTTAAAGAATAAATAACAAGAGGAGGATTCCCCAGACTGCCTAGGAGGAAAAACAGACTCTGGTCTATCAGGGGAAATATCAGGCTCGATGGGTTCATCCAAACATTCTACTTCCTCCTCATCTTCTTCTTCTCTCTTCCACTAAAGTTCATAGTAAGCTTCCGGATCATAAGAACCGTTGGGAAGTGAACCGGCAGGTGACTGAACCAAAGTATGTGGTTTTTGACCAGGTCTTGGATCACCTGAACCAGTTTGTAAAAACTGTACAATTCATATCGCTTTAGCAATCTCCTCTGCAGTTGCAGCTGCAAACGTTGGCTCCAAACCAGCAGATTTTCTTTTCCTTTTCACAGGTACTGACTCCTCAGTATCTGTCTTCCTTTTGTTCGAGGAGGTATCGCCCTGGTCAGAAGGCACCTCCTCCGGTTCCCCAACTCCCTCAGGAGCCAAATCAGACCAGCCATCCGGATCAGCATATTGTTCAGCCATTTTTTCCTTAAGACTAGACAAACACTTATCCAGCGTGGCTTTAGGAAAGTTTTTACAAATTTGGCAGTCTGTTTTCAAGTGCTCAAACCCCAGACAGTAAACACAGATAAGGTGGGGATCAGCTTTGCCAAATGCTGCCCCGCACTCTGTGCAGTGCTGAAACCCAGTGGGATCGGTCTTCCTCTTGGGCTTCTCTGACATGATGAGCACTGAATAGCCAAGTTACCCTTTTTTTGTAGCAGTCAGGCCTGAGTAACTAAAAGTGTTTTCTGTTAACGACCAGTCAATGGTCGATTGAAAAAAAACGAGAAAAAGTCTCATTTTTTTTTAAACCGAAAACCACCGGATCCCAAACTAAAACTGTTCAACAACTTAAAAAACTAAAACTTTACCTCAAAAGAACAAATTTTCCTTTGTTTCCTCCCTGTTATGTGAACTGAAAAACTTACCGAAATTGAAGTGAACCTAGCCTAGTCTAATCTGTACCGAAGGATGGAGGCTTGAAGAACCGAAAAATAAAACTCAGTTTCTCGACGGTTTCTTCAAACCAACACTTTAACCGAAGTGAGCGAGGAGAAATCTCTGAAGCGACTTCAAAGGCAGGCAGAGTAAAGGATCTGGTGGTTACATAGAATGAACCAGGGACAGGGGTTTGAAGATTGAGTTCAACGTTCTATGCATTTGCATAGAGTTAATTCTTTCATCTCCGGGGCAGTTCAACTGGGAAGGCTAACTGCATATAGTCAGAATGAAAAAAATTACTTACCATAGTAATCTTCTTTCTTCCTAGTGATGCTCAGATATTCATAACTTTATGCAGTAAGCCTGGAGGGTTGGACTGCCCGGGGAGATAGAACACACGCAAATGATGGAACACTTTGCACATGAGCATCTTTCAAACACTGCCTCAGCTAACTGCCTGTGTTCTAAACATCCTCAGATTGTATAAAGGAGACTGGAACGTAGGCACAGAGTAATATAGTACTATAATTTTATTATTAAAATTGGGGTTTTCCCAATAATATAAATTTGTAATAATAAAAACTCCAACTGGAGAAACAATTCAACAAGGTTAGAACAAAATGCCAGAGGAAAATACCCCAAAAAGGTAGAAACACAATGAACCCTGTTCACCCAAACTATTGACAGGTGCAGGGTAAAAACATTCCAAGGGTGCATAGTGATAAGGGAGGCACCAGCATGCGGAGTTCAGAGGCTGAAGTTCTGGAAGGGAAAGTAGGGAGGGAAGTTATGAATATCTGAACATCACTGATAAGGAAGAAGATTACTAAGGTAAGTAATGTTTTCTTCTAACCCCAGTAATGCTCAGAATATTCCTAACTTTATGCAGACTACCAAGCAGAATCACCGGAGGTGGGCACATAACTTATTTTGGAAACAGACTTTGCAGGACTGTTGTGCCAAACCTAGCATCACTCCTAGACAAAATATCTAGATTGTAATGCTTTGTAAAGGTGTGTACTGCCTTCCAGGTAGCTGCTTTACAAATGTCCAGTAATGGAACATCTCTGGCAGCTGCTACGGTAGCAGCTGTCCCTCTTGTAGAATGGGCCCTCAATCTTGATGGGGCTCCTTACCATCCTTTGTGTAACAGAAGAAAAAATTACTCACCTTAGTAATGTTGTTTCTTCTAATGGAGTCTTGCTGTATGCTGACTATTGCAGTTAGGTCCTGCCTTTCAACTGCCCCGGAGAACAAAGAGTTAACTTTCCATGGCCAGCATGGAATGTTCAGCGCGAGATCGGTTGAAGCCCCTGTCTGCTGTTGTTTAAACTCCAACCGTCAGATCTTTATGAGCAATACTCACTAGAAGTTCTGTGTGGAAACTGTAAAACTCACACTAGCCAACTGGCAACTAAATTTATTGAAAAGGGTGTTTTGGTTTCAAAGCAAAGACTCAAGTCAGGAAACCCAAAAAACAAAACACAACACACACCCAAAGTAAAGGAGGGTGAAAAAAGGGCACCCCTAGGGTGCCAACACTGCTCCTGTCCACCCACATCCCAAAAACCAGGTTCTGAGAGGGGAGGTAGGTGGAGAGGTCAGAATACAGCAAGACTCCATTAGAAGAAACAACACTACTAAGGTGAGTAATTTTTTCTTCAAACAACATGAAGTCTTGCTGTATTCTGACCATTGCAGACTACCAAGCAGTACCTCCATGGAGTAGGGACAGAACCTACTTTGAGAATACGCTCTAAAGTACTGCTGTGCCAAACCGAGCATCACTCCTAGCCAGGATATCCAGAGAGTAATGCTTGGTGAATGTATGGACTGTTTTCCAAGTGGCTGCTTGACAAATTTCTAAGATAGGAATATCCCTGGCAGCAGCCAGGGAAGCAGCTGTACCTCTAGTAGAGTGAGCCATCAGGCCTGAGGGTAGAGTTCTACCCAGTTTTTCATAGCAGAATTGTAGACAAGAGACAATCCACCTGGCAATAGATCTCTTAGTGGCAGGTTTTCCCTTACCGACCTCTCCATATGTAAGGAACAACTGGAGGGACTCAAACCTGTGACCCTTGGTGTGCTCTATGTAGTAGCTGAGGGCCCTTTTAACATCCAAGCTGTGCAGCCTCCTCTCTCCAGAGGAGGAATGGTCAGTGAAGAAAACAGGGAGAGACAGACTGATTAAGGTGGAAATCTGAAACCACCTTAGGCAAAAACTTCCTGTTAGTTCTTAGGACCACTTTATCTCTATGGAAAGAGATGAAATCAGGCTCCATTGACAGGGCTTGCAACTCACTGATACACCTGGAAGAGGTAATGGCTACCAAAAACACAGTTTTCCAAGTCAAGTACTTAAACTCTGCAGAGGACAAAGGCTCAAAGGGTGGTTGCATAAGCTGAGCAATGCAAACATTAAGGTTCCAAGCAGGAGCAGGGTCCCTAAAGGGAGGATTGGTGTGCAGAAATCCCTTGAAGAACTTACAAAACACAGAATAGGCTGACAGAGGAGAGGGCTTACCTACTGACAAGAAGGCAGAAACAGCTGCCAAATGCACTTTAAGTGTAGCTGGCCTAAGTCCTAAGCCATTAAGATAGACCATATACTCCAGAACTGTAGGCAACCCAGCAGATTCTGGAGAAATATGTTATTAGAGCACCACAAATAGTGAACCTTTCCATTTGGAGTTGTAAGTCTTTCTGGTGGAAGGCTTTAGAAGCCTTAAGGATATCCAGAACCCCTTGAGAAAGGTGCAGATCAGCAACCTCTAACTCTTCAAGAACCATGCCTTGAGATTGAGAGACTTGAGATTCGGATATCAAATCCTCCCCTGAGAGGATGTCAACAGGTTGTAATTCCAGGGAAGAGACAGGGGAAGGTGGACTGCTAAGGACAGCAACAGGGAGTACCAGGGCTGTCAGGCCCAGTCTGGAGCAATCAGAATCACTTTGCAAGGTTGTGACTAGATCTTGACTAACACCTTGAACAGGAGAGGGAAGGGGGGAAAAGCATGCAGAAATTTCCCTTCCCAATTCAGGATCAGAGCATCCAGGGGGACTGAGCCCAAGACTGGGGGTCTGCAACAAAAGAGATGAAGTTGGTGATTGTCTGGGGCTGCAAAAAGATCTATCTGTGGAGTGCCCCATCTTGAGAAAATCACTTTCAAAACTAGGGGATCTAGGGTCCATTCGTGATGGCCCTGGGATATCCTGCTGAGAGCATCTGCCAGGACATTGTCATTCCCTGGGAGGTGAACTGCTATCAGAGAGGTTTGCAGGGAATAGGCCAGGGACCACAACTTCATTGCTTCCCTGCACAAGGCCAAAGACCGAGTGCCTCCTTGCTTGTTGATATACCACATTGTGGTGGTATTGCCTGTTCTGATCTGGACCACCTTGTTCTGTACAGATTTGGAAAAGACTTGCAGTGCCAGAAACACCGCTCTGAACTCTAAGAGACTGATGTGAAGCAGAGATTCTTGAGGTGACCACAGCCCTTGGGTGGTAAGATCCCCCAGGTGGGCACCCCAGCCCAGCAGGGAGGCATCTGTGGTGAGTATCACTGAAGGAGACTGAGTGACAAAGGGAACTCCTTGTCTCAAATTGTCCTGATTCTGCCACCATTGCAAAGCCTGGATCAGGGTTCGAGTCACTGGGACTAGTTTGGTAAGGGAATCCTTTCTTTAGGACCAGAAGGCTCTTAAGTGGAACTGAATGTCCCTCATCTAAAATCTTGCTCCCTGGACCACTGCTATAGAGGCTGCCATGTGGCCCAGAAGCTGCAGGAATTGCCTTGCTGGTTGAGACACCTGAAGGGTGAATGAAGAGGCCAGTTCCATAAGGGTCCTTACCCCGTCCAGGGGAAGGAAAGCTCTTGCCCTTATTGTATCCAGCTCCGCAGTGCAGAAGGACTTTGTAGAATTGGGAAGGGGCCTAAGACAAGTAGCACACACAGTATCCTTCTCAGAGGTGCTGCCTGTCAATGGCATGAGTGAGACGAGGGTACTTTGCACCATGCAGTTTAATGAATGGTTGAAAAAATGGTGTGGAGCACAGGGGTTTGGCTTCATTGGGGACTGGGGTTCCACCTGGAGGGACACCAGCCTAAACTGGCAGGATGGTCTGCATCTGTCCAGGAAGGGAACAAGTCTTTTGAGCAATCGGTTTAAATGCTTCATTGGCAAGCTTTTAAACGAGTCAAGGGGGGAGGCACTGATAAGCAGCAGGAAAATTCCAGCCTCTCCCTACAAAACAGGGTACTAAATGAGAAAAAGACCGAGGTAGAAAGGTCAGTGGGGGATGCTGCAACAGAAGGTAAAGCCATCAAAAAATGGAGAGCAATAAGTACCAATGCCAGTAGTCTGAGTAACAAGCTTCCTGAATTAGTGGCCTTGATGGAGGAGGAACATCTGGATATCGTGGCAGTCACAGAAACATGGTACACACAAAACCATGACTGGGACGTAAACATACCAGGATACACTATCTACAGGAGGGACAGGGAGGGTAAAGAGGAGGAGGAGTAGCTTTTATATTAGGGAAGGAATCAAAGCAACAGAACAGAGGTAAACAGGGGAGGAGAAGAAGCACTGTGGGTAAATTTGGAGACCGGCAATGGCACCACAATCCGCTAGGGTTAGTATACAGACCCCTTCTCAGGGGAGGAAATTGACAAGGAAATGATAGAAAGTATACTTAGAATGGTAGAAAAAGGGAGATATTGCTGATGGGTGATCTGAATATGCCAGATGTTAACTGGAGTGCAGTTGCAGCAGACTTCAAAGAGTGGGTTATTCTAGATGCCCTACAGGGGCATGCCTTAGACAACTAGTATTGGAGCCCACCTGAGAGGGAGCAATCTTAGACCTGGGTTCTCTCAAATGGAGATGAAGAGAGGATCACAGATGTAGAAGAGGGAGCCATCTGGGAACTAGCGACCATCCAACAGTATGGTTCACAATAAACACAGCAATAGAGTCAAGTCATACAAAGGCAAAAGTACTGGACTTTAGGAGGGCTGACTTTGCAAAATGGGTGAGTGCCTAAGGAATGCACTCAGCAAATGGGCAGGAAGGAGGGTGGAAGAACAATGGGAATAATAAAACTGCCATCACAGAGGTAACAAGCCTTTGCGTGAAGCAAATAAACGAAACAAAACGATGTAAGAAACCACTATGGTTCTCAAAGGAAGTGGCAGTGAAGGTTCAAGAGAAAAAGAAAGCATTCAGGAAGTACAAGTAATCACAGAAGGAGCAGGACAGAGAACTGTATCAGTTAAAGCAAAAGGAAGCTGGGAAGGCAGTCAGAACAGCAGAGGTCCAAACCGAGGAAAAGATAGCCAACTCAGTTAAGAAGGGGGACAAAACCTTTTATAGGTACATCAGGAAGCGAAGGAAGACCAAGGGAGGGATAGTGAAGCTTAATAAAGGGGAGAGAGGGTGGGCAGAGGGTGACTATGAAAAGGCAGAGATACAAAACAAATAATTTTGCTCAGTATTTACAAAGGAAGAGGGGGAGGTACCTAAAACAAACAGCAGAAACACTCTGGATACAGAAGTTGATACCAGCCCATTTACAGAAGAAAGGGTTCTGAAATAACTCTTAAAACTGAAGGTGGACAAAGCAATGGGGCCTGATGGGATTCATCCCAGAATTCTAAAAGAACTAAGGGTAGAACTAGTGACACCACTGACTACCCTCTTTAACAAATCATGGGAGGATGGGGGTGGCACCGAGACTGGAGAAGGGCAGATGTGATTCCCCTTCACAAAAGTGGAAGCAAGGCAGAAGCAGGAAACTACAGACCTGTTAGTTTAACCTCAGTGGTAGGGAAAATGATGGAATCACTCTGAAGGAAAAGAATTGTCGAGTATCTAGAGGCCAGAGGGCACAGGACCCAAGGCAGCATGGATTCACAGCGGAAGGTCATGCCAGACAAATCTGATAGATTTCTTTGACTGGGTGACCAAAGTAGTAGATCAGGGAGGGCTGTGGACATGGCCTACCTAGACTTTAGCAAGGCATTTGACACAGTCCCACACAAAAGATTAATATACAAGTTAGCCAGCCTGGGAGTGAGTCCCAAGATGACAGCCTGGGTAAAGAATTGGCTGGAGAACAGGACACAGAGAGTAATAGTAAATGGAGTCCACTCTGAAGAAAGGGGGTTACTAGTGGGGTACCGCAGGGTTCAGTATTAGGACTGGTCCACTTCAATGTCTTTATAAGCAACATTGCAGAGGGACTGGAAGGAAAAGTATGTCTCTTTGCAGATGACACAAAGATCTGCAACAGAGTTGATGCACAAGGGGGTGGAAAGGACTGAAGGGACTTGGCAAGGTTAGAGGAATGGTCAAATGTATGGCAGCTTAGAATCAATGCTAAGAAGTGCAGGTAATGCACCTGGGAAACAAAACCCAGGGAAGAATACACAATGGGGGTAAGATACTGACAACAACAAAATGGAAAGGGACCTGGGGTAGTCATATCAGATGACCTAAAGGTGGGCAAGCAATGTGAGAGGGCAGCAAGGAGGGCTGGGGGGATACTGGGATGCACAGGGAGAGGCATCACCAGTAGAAAATAGGAAGTTATTATCCCTCTGTACAGACAGCTGGTGAGACCCCATCTGGAGTACTGCGTGCAGTTCTGGAAACCCAGTCTCTGCAAAGACACAGACAGGATGGAAGCTGTCCAGAGGAGGGCACCTAAAATGGTGCAGGGTCTGCACCGGAAGACATATGAAGAGAGACTTACGGAGCTTAATATGTATAGCCTTGAGGAAAGGAGGGAGAGGGGGGGACATGATAGAAACTTTCAAGTACCTCAAGGGAATCAACAAAGTCCAAGAGGGTAGCATCTTTCAAAAAAGAGGTGTGCAAGAACAAGGGGGCACAATTTGAAGATAGAGGGGGGGCGGCTCAGAGGTAATGTAAGGAAGTATTTTTTCACAGAGAGGGTTGTGGATGCATGGAATGGCCTTCCGGAGGAGGTTGTGGAGTCAAAAACAGTGGTGGAATTCAAGCATGCATGGGACAGTCATAAGGCAATTCTAGGGGTTGGAGGTAGGAAGAAGTAGGCTGCTGGTTAACTAGGATCTGCAGCTTATCCATTAGGCAGGGAAATGGGCAGACTGGGTGGGCCAAGCGGTCCTTATCTGCCGTCAAATTCTATGTTTCTATGTTTCCGCCCCTATGAAGGTGAGGAGCTGTACTGGCTCGAGAACTAACTTTGGAAGGTTGAGGAGGAATCCTAAGGTAGTGAGCACTTGCTGAGTTATATGCAGATGTGACTTGACTTGGTCTGGAGACTGACTCACTATGAGCCAGTCATCCAAGTATGGAAAGATGGAGATCTTTTTTCTCCTTAGGAAAGCAACCACTACTGCCAGGCACTTTGTGAACACCCTTGGGGTTGATGTTAGGCCAAAGGGCATTGCTCTGAACTGATAGTGCCCTGAGGGCAACTCGAACCTGAGGTACTTTCTGTGGGAGCACCTGATGGGAATGTGAAAATAGGCATCTTTGAGGTCCAGGGAGGCTAGCCAGTCCCCTGGCCTTAGAGAGGGCAGAATTATTCCCAGAGTCATCATTTTGAACTTTGGTTTTAAAAGGTGCTTGTTCAGATATCTTAGATCCAGGATGGTCCGCCATTCTCCTGTCTTTTTGGGGGTTGGGAAGTACCTAGAGTACAATCCTTTGCCCTTGTGTAGGGTAGGAACCCTCTCTATGGCTCTGAGAGCCAGGAGAGAAGAAACCTCTGCCTCTAGGGCAAGGGTCTCTGATGGATTTGCAGGTGGAAAGGATCTGGTTCTCATCTTGAGAAATTTTTTGAAGCTGAGAACCAGTCCCTGGCTTACTACTTCCAGGACCCACTTGTCTGATGTCAGAGACTGCCAGTCCTGGACAAAGTAAGCCAGCCTGCCCCCTACAGGTATTGGAGAATCGGCCCAGGCAGACCCATCAGGGTGTCTGCTTGGCAGGGGTGGAAGCAGGCCTGCTCATTCCCCGTGTGCCTCTCCCTCTGAGGAACCCCCTCTGAGCATAAGAAGAACAGGAGGCCTGGGCTTGGTAAAAAGGCCTGCCCCTGCCCCTGGACTGCTGCTTTTGAGGAGTGGCTTGCCTTTCTTTGGCCTGAGCACTCTTGTAGGTGGTCCTGTACTCGTCCATCTTTTTCATGTAGTTCTCTGTCTGCTCCCCAAACAGAGAATTGCCAATGACAGGGAAATCCATGGCCTTAGCCTGGGTATCCTGTGATAGGCTAGTACATCTGAGCCAAGCCATCCTCAGAAGGGCTACAGATGTAGCCATGACTCTTGAAGAAACATCACTGGAGTCCACAGCAGCATGAAATTGCACCTTGGATGCCTCAATCCCATCTGCAACCACCTGCTCCAGCTCCTTGGCAAGCTGGTCAGGGGCCTGTTTAGCCAGAGCCAGCACAGTGTCCCATCTGGACTTCTGGTATCTAGCTGTGTAGGCCATATAGTTAGCCTGCCTGAGTCCCAAAGATGCTGCCATGCTCTTCTTTGCCATGGCATCAATCCTCCTGAGTCCTTATCTGGGGTGTGATGCCAAGGAATATTTGCCTTATCACAGGCAGCAGCCTGCACTACCCCAACATGGCTGCATTGCTGAGAAAGGAACTCCGTGTCCGAGCCTGAAAGGGTGTACCTCTTGTCCATTCATCTGTCCACAGGAGGTATGGAGTTAGGAGTCTTAAGAATTTTATTTGTCTGTTTCCCAAAAGATTTATTGAGGGGAATAGACAGTCTCCTGGACTCTGGGATGTCCATCATTTCAACAAAATCAGGCTCCTCCTGATCCTCTACTGCTTCTTCCATTGGAAGCTGGAGGGTTTCAGCCACTTTTCTGTAAAACATAAAGTGGGAAGAGGACTCAGAAAGCTTAGGAGGAGAAACACCTGAAGGTCTGTCTGGGGAGATGTCCGGGTCAATAGGCACATCCAGACTTTCATAATCACCATCATCATCCTCATACTCTCCCTCCTTCTCCTCCTCCGGTTCATAAAATTCTTCTGAAGTGTAATCCGGAACCGGGGGAACCGACCAAACCGAGCCCCTGCCAGATGGTGCCGGTTCATCCGGAACCGGAGTTAGCGATTGCACTATTCTTATCGCTTTGGCTATCTCATCAGCAGTCGGAGTATGAGATTCTGGGTCCGAACCGGACGATTTATCTTTTCTCTTCCTTTTCACCGGAACCGTCTCCTCAGAATCGGCTCTTCTTTTGCCTGAAGAAGTTTCGCCCTGGTCAGAGGGCACTCCTTCTGGTTCGGTCGGAACCGAACTGGGCTGGCCATCTGGGTCAGCGGACTTCTCAGCCTCCCTTTCCCTCAGTCTACCTACTCTCTTATCCAGGGTAGCTTTGGAGAAATTCTTACAAATTTGGCAATCTGAATCGAGGTGGTCAAACCCCAGACAATAAACACAGGTGGTGTGGGGATCAGCCTTAGCAAAGGCTTCCCCACACACACTGCAGTGTTGAAACCCAGTGGGCCAGTTTTTTTTCTTGGGTTTCTCAGACATGGCCAATCCTATCCAAAACTTACCCTTTTTTTGGCAATCCGCCAGGCAAGACTCCCCTATCGGTTCCTGATCGTGTTACTGGTCTTGGAAAAAAACGTAATAAAATCTGGTTTTTTTTTTTAGAACCCATACGGACCGGTTACCACACTCTAAGTAAATTCACAAACTTTTTTAACTAAACTGATTGGTTCAGCCGAACCGATCCGAAATTTACAAGTTCCACACAGAAACTAAATGTAAAACCTATCTAGTACTCATGGTACCACAGTCAGACTTAAACCGACAGATTCGGTAGCAGACATTCGGTAGAAACCGAGCGAAAAACTACACTTTAACCGACTTTTTTGAACCGAGCAAAGGAGAAATCTCCGGAGCGACTGTTCAGTGAGGCGGAGTAAAGAATCTGACGGTTGGAGTTTAAACAACAGCAGACAGGGGCTTCAACCGAGCTCGCACTGAACATTCCATGCTGGCCATGGAAAGTTAATTCTTTGTTCTCCGGGGCAGTTGAAAGGCAGGACCTAACTGCAATAGTCAGAATACAATAGTCAGAATACAGCAAGACTTCATGTTGTTTGAACAGCTGTTTCTGTCCTGTCTATGGCCTTTTGTGGCTGTCATGTAGTAACAGAGAACCCTTTTTACATCCATACTATGGATGCTCCTTTCACCAGAGGAAGCGTGATCAGTGAAAAAGACAGGGAGAGTGATGGACTGGTTTAAGTGGAAGTCTGAGATTACTTTGGGGAGAAATTTTCTGTTTGTCCTAAGGACTACTTTATCCCTATGAAAGGAGTTATAGTCCTGATCTATACATAGAGCCTGAAGCTCACTAATCCTTCTTGCAGAAGTCACTGCCACGATAAAAACTGTTTTCCAAGTGACATATTTTAGATGACCTGTAGCCATGGATTCAAAGGGACAACCCATGAGTTTAGCTGTACACATATTCAAATCCCAAGCTGGCACTGGTGCCCTGTGAGGGGGATGTAGATAATTCAGACCTTTGAAGAATCTTTTGAAGATAGGATCCGAGGCTAAGGTTACCCTTGCCCCGGCAGAGAGGTTAGCAGAGACAGCTGCCAAATGAACCTTCAGTCAGCTGGGTTGCAAACCAGAGGAATGCAAGTGAGAGAGATAATCCAGGACAACTGAAATGTCAGCCTGGCCTTTTACCAGTGATCTGCTCGAGCACCAAAGTGAAAACCTTTTCCATTTAGAAGAATAGGTTTTCATAGTAGAAGGTTTTCTATAAGCTCTTAAAATGCCCGAGCTTTAGGGGGGTTGATTTCATGCATTAATTTTTGGGTTTGTGCCTCCTTAGCTGGGGAAAAAATTTGTTTTTCCTTTTTAAATTTTTTAAATTTCACTCTGTAAGTGACTATGCATTACGTCACCACTTGGATCACATGATTCAACATGCTACAATGCATATAGCATAGTGAGCTCAGTCTCACCTCGGTGGTGGGAAAGATAATGGCGACATTAACAAAAGAAAGGGTGGTAGACTACCTGGAAGCCAGAGGTATGCAGGGCGAAAGGCAACATCGCTTCACGAATGGGAAGTCATGCCAGACCAACCTGATAATGTTTTTTGATTGGGTGACACAGATGGTGGACCAAGGAGGGGTGGTAGACGTGGCCAATCTCGATTTCAGTAAGGCCTTCAACACTGTCCTGCACAGAAGGCTAGAAAATAAGCTGGAGAGCTTAGGGATGGGTCAGAAGGTAAATAGATGGGTGAAAAATTGGTTGACAGGAAGGAGTCAAACAGTGGTAGTAAATGTGGTACACTCCAGAGTAATGGGAGTGACAAGTGGGGTGCCTCAAAGGTCAGTACTAGGACCCCTATTTCTTAACATTTATATCAGTGATCTAACAGAAGGACTAGAGGTTAGGGTGTGCTTATTCGTGGACAGTACTAAAATCTGCAATAGAGTGGATACCCAAGGGAGAGTGGAAGCCATGTGGCAGGATCTGGAGAAACTGGAGAGGTGGTCGGAAACCTGGCAACTAAAGTTCAACGCAAGAAAGTGTGTGATGATGCACCTGGGGCGGAAAAACATTCGAGCAGCATACACCCTTGGGGGGAGGTAATCAAGGAAACTGAGCAGGATAGGGATCTGAGTATTATTATACCGAGCAATCTTAAGGTGGGGAACCAGAGTAGCAAGGCAGTGGGAAAGGCAAATTGTATGTTGGCCTGCATTTGAAGGGGCATAACTAGCAGATGGAGGGTAGTGCTTATGTCACTGTACAAAACATTGGTGAGGCCGCACCTGGAGTACGGGTACAGTTTTAGAGACCACATCTATGTAGGGACATTGAGGGGATGAAGAGGGTTCACAAAAGAGCAACCAAGATGGTGCATGGGATGAGGGGAAAAACATATGAACAGAGGTGGAGGGAACTGAATCTATATCCACTATAGACTAGAAGGGAGAGGGGGGACATGACTCAAACTTTTAAGTATATAAAGGAGATAAATAAGGTGAAGGAGGGGGGCTTGTTCAGAACAAATGTGGGAGCTATAACAAGGGGGCACAGCCTAAGATTGGAAGGAGGGAAATACGGAGGCAATGGGAGGAGTTCTTTACAGAGAGGGGTGGTGAGCCTGTGGGATCTGAAATGGTAGAAGTTCGAGAGGGCATGGGACAGACACATGGGGTTGAGAGGAGGGGGGAAGTTAGGAGCCAGAAAAGGAGGAGGGAGGAAGGGGGGGATATAGGGGCAGACTAGATGGGCTGGTGTGGTCCTTTTCTGCCATCAAATTTCTGTGATTCTGTGAACTGCTCTTCTCCTTAAAAATGCATGTGTGGCATCCTATCAGTTGGATCACCATCTCTGCAGCAGAGAGAGCATGCTGAATTTTAAAAACCCAGGACTCTCCTAGATTTTTCCCCAGTTCTGATGGTTGACTGTAAGTAGCATAGCCATAACTTTATACTTTTTGGGAAAAGTTTCACTAAAAATTATCTTACTTGGTTTTGTTTTTTGGTACAGCTGGATCCTAAGTAAAAATCAAAAGCTAAGTGTTACTTTCTGCTTTACACTGTATTTAAACCTAAATATAAACCTAAAGATAAGTAGTTTAAACCCTGTAAATTTACCGTGCCATTTAAAGAATAATGTAAAGATTATTTTGTATAATTAACCCCCACATACCAAATGTATATAAATAAAGAATATAAGAATAAGTAGGGTTAAGGTAATGAATGACTGATTAATTCTCAATACACCCTACTTTGTTTCCTTTTTTTTTTTTTTTTTTTTTTTAACACTTGTATTTATGCTTCTCCTAACTGCCCCCTTCTCTCCACTCATTCAGACTGTCTCTACCTGTGTGCGATCCTGCTCCTCGTCCAGGTCTGCCCCTAGAGTACAAAGTCCACTAACCTAGGTGCCTGGATAACCCTCGGGTAGGGTGAGGAGGTATTCCCTGGCTTTTTACCCCCTCCGAACCTTACATGCTGCGACGTGAACTTGTACAGCAGAGTCTGTCCGATGAGCCTGAGGATCCACACAGTGAGGATTCGTCACCTAGGAGAGAGAGGGTGTTTTTCCCCTGTTCGTTCCTCGACGCTGGCATGCAATGAGGGCTAAAGAGCCTGAAGGCATGCTGAGACGTGCCTCCTGCTCCGCCCCTCTGCTGACATCTGCCCTATCCCGATGCTGCTACTCCCTCCTACCGCACCTTCACCCGGTCTCCCCTAGGTGTCAGTATTGTGGCGGAAGCGTGCAGATAGCTCCCCCGGAGAAGGAGAGCAGCCGTTGGGTGCTCAATCCTTCTCCTCCCCGACCTACCCCCAGCAGCCCATGCTCGTTCCCGAATATGGGTTGCCGGCGCGGTGCGAGGTAAGGCGTCCTGCACCTCAGCCCTCAGTGCCACCGGGCCGGCCGCTTTGTTTCTTTTTTGAAGGGGCAGAATTAAAAGCGCAGAATTGCTCCGCACCTTTTCAGAGATTTGACCCAGACCATTTTTGTTTTGGCAGCTTGCTGTGCCCAATAACTGGTCTCCAAACTTGGAAAGACAAAGAGATATAAGGAAAACAAAAGAGCCAGCAGTAGAAAGAGTGGAAATAACAATGCAGTAGCTGAAGAAGCTGAAATATACAAGTTTTTACAAGATTTCACACAAATATACATAGAGAAACATTCCAGTGTTGGAAGAGAAACTTAGAAATAGTAAAGATTAGCAACTGAATAGCGACTCTTGCATCTTGTCATCCCCCCCCCATTGGTGACAATTTGAACTTGGAGGCTCGAAAACCTGGAAGATTGTGGTCTTGAAGTGATTATTGGACTAATGGACTAATAGACCAATGGTCTATTGGACTCTTTCACCTGTAAACTGATATTTACTCTACTGATCAGATGTCTCAAAGGACGGATAATTTAAAAGTTGCCCTAAAAAGAAAATCTTTTTGGGACTAAGTTAGATCCCTGTTATCTATGGTGAGCTAATATCAAGTTTAAAGCATTAAAGGTCACTGGAGTCAGGGAGGTAGATTCTGAAGACCTCCTTTGTTCTATGAACACATAGTATATGTAGTACAATTGACTCCCTGTTACCTGCTGTGATCTTTTTGTTAAATTATACATATGTAGACCTATAGATAACGCCATATAGAGTCAAGTAGTTTGGCTAAAGTAACTCCTACACTCCTACATAGTGTTACTTTTAGGGCACCTTTAGCCTCTAGGCATCTAAAAGAGAGGCTGTGGAAAATGTTCTACATTTCTTAAGGAGCTAGTAGAGGATCATTGCAAAATGTTAAGGAGTGTGAAAGAACTTAGGACAATAATATTAGGAAAAATAACTGTGTATCCTGGGAAGAACTAATGATAACCACATCAACTCCAACAGAAAGTGCAAAGCCATTTACATATGTTGAAGTTTTATCTAAAGGTAGTATAATAAATACAAAAAAAAACATTTGAGCACAGTAAAGGATGATAGTCCTAGGGATCTGGGAAGACCTATGGAAGACACTCCCATTACTGACTTAGGAACTCTGCCCATGGAAAAGGAGAACCCCTCACCTGCTATAACCAAAAAGGAGGAGTTAAAAAAAAAGAAATAAAAACAACCTAAAAATTAAAGGGCTCAGATAAAAACTGGAGAATGTACTTCAGATGACCCTTTAACCACCCCACACTACACTCCTTTTATAGGGTAGCACAGTCATGACATTTCCTGTAGCAAAGCAGGAAGGGGCGGATCAGAGGGGTATCCACACAGTGACCTCATTTACAGGGGCACTTGTAATTTAACTTGTTATAACAAGTTATACAAAAACAAACAAACAAAACACAAAATCAAACTTTTGCTTTCATTTTCTTCCTTCTAATTACTCTGACCAGGTTATAAACCCAGCAACTTACCTGGAATGGATATCACTAACTGCAGGCACTGCGGAACACTTTTCAGAAGGGCAGTTTTACAGGATTTAGGACACTGTTATACATGCTGGGCCATTGGAGATCTAAGGGCTCAGCTCCAGGCAGCATGGGCAGAGATTGCACACCTAAAATTGCATATTCAAGAGGAAATATATTATAAGAACCACCCGCCATTTCCCCAACATCCAACAGAAGCACCTCGACCGCAGAGGGTAGTTGGTCCGGGAGGTTGGCAGGTGATTAGGAGGGGTAAATCAGGTGCCACATCACTTGGTGCTCTCCAACATATCCCCTCAAAAAAACCATATAAAAACTACAAACAGGTATCTGCCTCTATCTCCGAAATCAAACAAAGGGGCAGAGGACACTGCAGAACAGGACACTGCAGCACAGGAGCTAGCACAACAAAACACACCCAAAACAGGAACCAAAACAAAAAAAGCAAAAAGGAAATCCAAAAAACATCTGATCATAGGTGACTCCATGATTCGGGGAGTTGATACGTATCTCCAGCCAGGGGTAATGGTCAGATGTCTACCAGGTACATCAGCGTGGAGAGACACTGACCGCATTGCTAAAATTGTTCAGGAAGCAGGAGTAAACATTGATGTCCTGGTACACATAGGGACTAACAATCTCGCCAGCCGGTCAGTTGTTGAGACCAAGGAACACCTAACCAGGCTGGGTGACAAACTATCATCCATTTCAGCCGGCATCTCGTTCTCTGAGATCCTGCCAGTCTGGGAGAGGGGGACAGATGGACGGAAGGTCAGAGAAGAGGAGATAGGGGAGCTAAATATGTGGCTCAAGGGCTGGTGCCAGGAAAAAGGACGCAAATTTGTAGGAAACTGGCAACAGTTTTGGGAGCGAAAGTTCTTTAAATTTGATGGACTGCATCTGACTAAGGAAGGAGTCAGTGCATTAGTTTGATGTCTTTGCAGAATATTTCAACTAGCAAATGGGGAGAGGGGTGCAGCACCCGAAACATCGAATGGGAAGAACCCCCTTCCCCCCCTCAACTAGTACAGAGTTCAGCATGTTTGTAGTTACTTTGCATCACCAGGTAAAGAAAAAGGCCCAGCTCCCCATACGATGTACAGGAGAAACGCCGGACCTCGCCCAACAACTAACACACCAAAATCTGACCAATGGAAAATCATGTACACAAATGCTCGCAGTCTAGAAAACAAGATCTCAGACCTGAAGGCAATAATGGCAGAGGCTAAACTGAATGTAGTAGCCATTAGCGAGACATGGTTTACCAGTAACCACACTTGGGAGACTTCAATACCTGGCTATGCACTATTCAGAAGAGACCGAAGTGCAAAAAGGGGAGGGTGGAGTGGCCCTTTATGTCAATGAAAATATCAAAGCTACAGAAATTCAGAATACACATAAGGAGCCAGAAGAACTGTGGGTCACCCTGGAAACAGGAAATGGGACAGCCATAAGAACTGGAGTTGTCTACAGGCCCCTGACCAGGGGGAGGACATAGACACGTTACTGTTAGAAGATATACAAAACATGACAGCTAAAGGGGAGGTTCTGATAATGGGAGACTTCAACATGCCAGATACAGACTGATCAATACCAGCAGGGAGATCTGCCAGAACTAGACACAAGGTGGATTCCCTGCAGGGGAAGGGCCTCAAACAACTGGTACAACAACCCACAAGAGACAGGATTATCCTAGATCTAGTACTGACTAACAGGGAAAGGATCACAGATCTCCAGACAGAAGGTCACCTGGGGGCCAGTGACCATCACATGGTATGGTTCAATTTGGCCACTAGAACAAAATCATCCCATTCCAAGGCAAAAATATGGGACTTCAGAGTAGCTGACTTTGATAAGATGGCCAGCAGAGTTAAGTTAGCCCTGGCAAAAAGAAATACAGGTGAGGTGGTACAGGCAAAGTGGGCAGGCATTAAAGATGCAATACTTGAAGCAACATCCCATTGTGTTAGTGAGAAAAGGAAGTGCAAAAGAAGAAGGAAACCACTTTGGTTCTCAAACACAGTAGCAGAAAAGGTCAGAGCCAAAAGGCTGGCCTTCAGGAAATATAAGGGAACGCAGCAGAATGAAGATAGGGAGGCATACCAAACATCCCTAAGGGAAGCAGGGAAGGCAGTAAGGCAGGCAAAGGCCCAAACAGAGGAAACACTAGCACGAACAGTAAAAGATGGTGACACGGCTTTCTATAGATACATTAGTGAAAGGAGAAAGTCCAGAGGGGGTATTGCTAAGATCAAAGGGGATAAGGAGGCATGTGAGGAGGAGGAGGACCATGTAAAAGCATCTATCCTAAATAGATACTTCTGCTCAGTATTTACTGAAGAGAAGGTAGGGCAGGGCCCACAACTCTGCATCATGGACACAAGGAGGATGGAGGTGTGCACTAGTCCCTTCACAAAAGAAAGGGTCCTACAAGAGCTCGATAAGCTCAGGATGGACAAGGCAATGGGACCTGATGGCGTACATCCCAGAGTACTAAAGGAGCTAAGGGTGGGACTAGCAGAGCCATTATCAGAACTGTTTAGGGAGTCTCTGAGCAGAGGAGAGGTCCCAGAAGACTGATGAAGGGCTCATGTGATCCTGCTCCACAAGAGTGGTAGCAGGGAGGAGGCAGGGAACTACAGACCAGTCAGTCTTACCTCAGTAATGGGCAAGATTATGGAGACACTCCTTAAGGAAAGGATAGTGCAACACCTAGAATCCATAGGAGCACAGGATCCAAGACAGCATGGGTTTACAAAAGGAAGGTCCTGTCAAACTAATCTCATAGATTTCTTTGACTGGGTAAACAGAGTGGCGGACTAAGGAGGAGTAGTTGATGTTGCCTACCTCAACTTCAGTAAAGCTTTTGATACTGTTACACATAGAAGATTGATTAATAAGCTGGGTAGGCTCGGGGTGGGTCAGACGCTGGTCAACCTGGTGGCAAACTGGTTGACGGGCAGAAAACAGAGAGTGGTGGTAAACGGTATACAGTCAGAAGAGATGCAAGTCACAAGTGGGGTACCTCAGGAATCAGTCCTGGGGCCAGTTCTCTTCAATATCTTCATCAGTGACATTGCAGATGGACTGGAGGGTAAGGTTTGTCTGTTTGCAGATAACACCGAGATCTGCAACAGAGTAGATGATCCAGATGGGGTGGGCAGAATAAGAAGAGATCTGGATAAACTAGCAAAATGGTCAGAAGAGTGGCAACTGGGGTTTAACGCAATGAAGTGCAAGATCATGCACATAGGGAAGAGAAACCCTGAAGCCACCTATAGGCTGGGAGGGGAGTTGTAGGCAGTCACAAGGGAAGAAAGAGACTTGGGCATCATCATCATCACCGATGACCTGAAATCATCCAAGCAGACCTCTAAAGCAGTAGTTAAGGCTAGAGGGATGTTGGGTGTATTAGTAGGGGTATCACAAGTCAGAAGAGGGAGGTAATAATCCCTCTTTACAAGACACTGGTTAGGCCCCATCTGGAGTACTGCATGCAGTACTGGAGGCCACACCTTCACAAGGACATTAACCAAATTGAGGCAGTCCAGAGAAGGGCAACCAAAACGGTGCAGGGACTGCATCAGAAAACATATGAGGACAGATTAACTGAACTCAATATGTATACCCTAGAGCAGAGGAGGGAGAGAGGCGATATGATTGGAACATTCAAACACCTTAAGGGCATTAACAAGGTGAAAGAGTATAACATGTTTCAATATAAGAAAAATAGCACGACAAGAGGACACAGCATGAGATTAGAGGGAGACCGATTAAGAGGTAATGTCCGGAAGTTCTTTTTCACAGAAAGGGTGGTGGATGCATGGAACGGCCTACCCCAGGAAGTGGTGGCTATGAATACAGTGCAGGGCTTCAAACAGGCATGGGATAGGCATAAGGGAGCAATACAGATGAGTATGAATAGATAGGCTATTGATAGAGCAAAGGCCTATGGCACATTCATAAGGTAGAAAAAGAAATGGCAGACTGGATGGGCCTTTCGGTCCTTATCTGCCATCAACTTCTATGTTTCTATGTTTTATTGGTAGAATCCCAAAACAATAAAGGGAAATAGGAAAAGGAAAAACAGTTTTAAAAAAGTTGGAAAAGAGCCATTTAATAAAGAAAAAAATACTGATTATTTTGCATCTGCAGAGAAGAAAAAAATCCCAAGAATCAATAGACATACCACCTAAGGAAATGGGGACAGCAACAAAGATAACCCAAAATGATAATTAGGCAGTAACCCCTAGCATGCCAATAGGTCATGAAACTCACATGACTAAATTGGATTTTTTAGTCCACTAGATATAGAGTCCCATATGGAATTATTGGAAGAGACAGAGCCCCAGAGTTCAATCTTAGCAGGATCCCCGAATACAGCTTTCTGTAAACTTGACAAGGAGGTAGAAAATGTGAAATTAGATTAGAAATTCCTCAGTCAGTGCCCAGATTACCTCTCAAAGTATACTATAAAAGCACTAGCCCATTCTATTATGGCTAACATAATACTGCTGGAAGCTTTCAACAATTCAAAGCATAGACTGATGGACCTAACTCTGGTAGTGAATGAGTAAGCAAAGCACATTGTTGAGCTCATTAAACTACAACACAGTGATAAAACCAGCAATGCAAGGAAGTTATCTTTTTGTACCATAGTTACCCCTGACTCTCCAGGGGGAAGGAGAAAAATAAAAACAAGAAAAGCAAATGGCATAAGAAAAAATTAAAAAAATAATCTAGATACAGGTAAACCCCAGGATACTAGCACTAGAGACCTGAAGGGGGAATATTGCCCACCTAAAGGACCAAATCATATTCCACTTTCCCCAAGAACCATAATTCCAAAAAAGGATAACAGCTCACAGAACCAGGAAATTAAGGGAACTAAACAAATACAAAAGAGGGTGGAAATTAAATCTGGAAATGATATTTTAAATCTTAAAATAACTGAGACCAAAAATGAAACTAGGGATACAGAGTCCCCTTTAGGAAAAGAACACAGGGTAACTAGGGACATGGAAACAGTCAGATTAATGGAAACAACTATTATAGCTGGGTCTAAAGCAGTTGTAAGAATAACAGAGATTTTGAGAAATTGTATGAGACCTCAGAGTCACTGATGGACATTGTGCATCTTCTACTAGAGGCAGAGTGTGAAATTCCAAAAGCTAAAGACCTAGTTAAAATGGTATTTAGAGACAAGTTGGAATCTGCATTCCCTGTATATCTTTTAACTAAGGATATCGAAGCAGCTAAAACCATTTGGTTCAGACAAAACAAAATGAATAGCCTGGAGTTGGACATAGGACCCCCCACTCTATGGGCAACTATGGAACATCTGGAAAGAACCAAACAAAAAAGGTGCACTAAGTGTTAAAGATTTTAGTGCAGCACTTGAGAAATTGCAATGGAATTTTAATACTGAAAAAGTGAGAAATGCTGATAATGCTATTATTTTGTCTGTTTTTGGGGTGGAACACTTTCCAAATGAAAATAATGATATGTTAAGAATGTTTATTGCTGCACCAATCTTGTGCATGTTAGAAACTGAAATAGGTAAAAATGTTTTGTATGCTGAAAGAATTGCTCTGCAGGATAAGGGTACACAAATTGACTTTCTGGTAGCATCCGAAAGGCTTGCACTCCAGATAATAAAGAAGGCCTATAAATTAGATAAAGCAAACATCCTAATATTAGATATGAATGAAATGAAATTAGAGGCACTGGAAAAATTGACTAGATCAATCATCAAATGAATCAGTCCTTAGTGGTGAGGCAAGTGAAGAAACCACTGGTAACTCAAATATCCTGATATGGAATGTTGCAAGATTATCTCAGAAGCTTTCAGATCCTGATTGGATAATATTTGTCAGAATCCACATGCTTCTTTTATTTCAAGAGATTTGGTCTGTACATGAAATTAATATAAATGGGTATGAAAATTTCTTCTCACCAGCAACCAAAACTAATACATTTGGAAGACCCAAGGGAGGGCTGGTAACCTATGTTAAAACTGGGAAAGAACTACAACACTGAATTACAAAATTATATACTGTTAGTACTTCAGTGGGATCTCTCCATACTTATAGTAGTTAATGTGTACATCCCTCCTATAATTAAATCAGAAGGAAACAAAGAGCTTTGGGTGAACTTGGCTATAGACATAGAATCTGCTCAAGCTAGTTATCTGATGGGAATAGTTCTGGTGGCTGGTGATTTCAATGCAAAAATAGCTGAATATGATAACCTTGCCCTACTACAGGAACACATATATATGGGTAATATGGAAAACAGGATAAGTAGAGACAAAGTTATCATTGAGCAGTACAAAAGATTAAACCAATTTATTGAAAGTAATAACTTGCTTGCTTTAAATGGCAGGTTACAATGGGATAGAGAAGGAAATACAACCTACTTCGCACCAAATGGTCAAAGCACTATTATGTGTTATGTGCCCCCCCAATACCATAATTACTTTAGATCACTGGTGATAAACAGGAGACCCGAAAGTGACCACGCTCCATTATGTCTCCAATTTGTTGTTTCAGAAAATAACACTACTAATGAAGAAACACATTGTCCAGCAATCTCATTTAACCCCCAAGGAGAGAATCGTCAAGTTTTATCTGAAAGAACATGGGACTCAATAGATGAAATTATTTCAAAAATAGATTTACAATTTATGCCATTTATTACAGATGATCTAATAGCTGTACAAGAAGTGAAAAATAATAGCTCAAATACAGGAAGAAATTAGAAAGGAAACATACATTAAAGATTTCAAAGTGAGATAAACACAAGCTTGGTTTGATGCAGAGTGTAAGAAAGCAAAAAAACAGATTAAGAAAACAAATAATACAAGTTAAAATAGCCCCATCGAGAGACACTTTTACTGCTCTTAGCCATACCAGGAAACAATATAAAAAGTTCCTGCAAGAAAAAAATAGAATTTAGACAAAGACAATGGACTACTATGTATGACATCATTAAAAATAATGGCATAATGAGATTCTGGAAATTGGTAGCTACAGGGACTAGTGATTATCAAGCATCTCTAGCAATTTACATACCAAAAGAGTCCTGGGTTCAGCATTTTAAATCAATATTCAATAAAGAAGCACAATTAAGACCATCTGATGATACAGCAAAAAAAAAAAAGGCTAGATTTAACATATTTCCCAATGACTATTACATCTTGGGAAGGAGAAGAACCTATCTCAAATCTGGCTAACAATAAGGCCCCTGGACCAGATCAGATCCTGGGTGAGATTTACAAAAATCATACGTCATTTTGGGTTCCAGTCTTTACTTTTTGAAATTTATGTTTAGTACAAAAATGTATCCCCACATCATAGACAAAAATGTTATTGCCCATTTTTAACAGAAGAGCAGCTATCATGATCCCAGTAACTTAAGACCAATAAGCTTACTGGATATTAGCTCTAAAGTGTTTACAAGAATTTTATTTACAAGATTGACTCAATGGTTAGAAATTCATTTTCCACTATCTGTACTTCATGCTGGCTTTAGAGCTAACTACTCCATATTTGATAACAGTTTTTGTTTTGCACATTTATTAGAAAAATACATACAAATTAGGAAATCAACAATATTTGCCCTGTTCATTGACTGATGTGGAACCTTTGTAAAAGAGCCTTGGCTCAAAGGTAATTGTAATCCTAGATCTAAATAAATAAACTTCTCATTCACCTTTGATTCTGTTAACAGAACAACACTATGAGAAATGTTAATGAACAAAGGTGTTCCCTCTGAGTTATTAAGTCCTATTTATTTATTATATACCAATTTAGAGACAGCCATTAGATACAATAATAATAGAAATGGAACAGAATTTTTTGAATCTACAAGGGGTGTAAAACAAGGGTGTCTCTTAGCCCCTATTCTATTCAGTATAGATATATATATATATATATATATATATATATATATATTGACTCTGTTTTATAAGCAGATCAAGTTAATCTTTTTGATCCACCAAAATAGCAAATTATCTGTGTTATATCCTTGCCTATGTGGATGACTTAGTTTTGTTTTCACTTACTAGTAGAGGTCTCCAGAATCAGTTAGATCAAATCTTGGGCAAATATGAAGCGTTGGCCCTAAAAATAAACTTACGAAAAAACAAAATTGTGGTACTATATTTAGGAACACCAAAATTAAATACAGATTTAAGCTACACACAGAAAATATTGAAATAGTTTGTGAATATATATATTTAGGTATTAAATTCACTTCAAATGGTATGTGGAACTTAGACTGTAAGCAGCAATGTGCTAAGGAAAAACACATAGCCAAAGCTTTGACTGGCTTTAATCACAAACATGGGGTTAAAACTATTCTACCTGCTCTTCGCACGGGGGAGGCCAAGTTAAATTCACTCTTACGATATGAAGCAGAGGTCTGGGGATCACAAACAATGTCAAATCTAGAAATCCCTCTCCTCTATTTTTATAAAGCCATTCTATCATGCCCACCTCTACCTCCACAGCTATAGTCAGATCCTAAATTGTCAGGACTGACATATCATATCTAACAGAACTTAGGATCACACCCTACTGGTTAAGAATTATACATAATACAACTAACACATTACCTATGCAATGTTTATTAGAAAAAAGGAACGGGCAACTCAAAGGAATTCTGACTACTTGGTTAAAAAACTTATGGGCATTTTTTAAAAAACTACACTGCTTCACATGTGGAATGATCATAACAGGAAAATAACTATCTCAATGAAATTTAAAGAAGTTTTCAAAAAAATTATATTGTATAGCACAGAAAAAAAATATTGAGTCAGTGAAACAACAAAAGCAAGCTATTTGGTACAGTAACAATAAATTAGTACACGGTATTGAAGAGTATTTAATGAGCCCCTCAGACTCATACTTTAAGAAATTAATAAAGTGGACCAGATTTGGCACAATAACCTCCAAATATAGCCACTTTAACATAACAAAAAAAAAGGTTGGCTACCAGCTAGATCAATGTATCAATGTTTATATCTCAGAGGTTTTCAAGAGACTATAAAACACATTATACTGCAGTGTCCATTATATGATAAACATAGAAATGAAATGCTGAAGGATTTCCTGGGAAACTACGCAAACTTAAGCTATGACCCAATTGTTACTCTCCTACACCCAAAAACAGAAGAAGAACTTGAATTAATAGCAACATTTATTGCTGCTGTCATTGCATGTAAAAAGAAAATGAACTCTTAAAACTGTTCTTATGTTGATGCCATAATATTCATTTGTGTAAATGTCAGGTGTTTTTGTAGGTTTGATTTTAAGAAAATGTTATATGTAAATCTATGTAAATTGTTTGTAAAGTCCTATTAACTGTATATTGAATGAACAATAGATCTTGAACTGATAGAGGTTATGTATGATTTTGAATTGGCAGAAGTGGATCTCATTGGCCCTTTTTTTCAAGTGCTGGCAGCCAAGTTCAAGTACCTCGGTATGTGGACTGACAACAGAATTTCTTTTACTGATCATATAGATGAGCTCTCAAAAAACTTAGACAGAGGCTTGGACTTTTATTTTTAGAATCAAGAATCAAGCATCTGCTTGCCCAGGAGGCCAGAAAAAGCTTAGTACAAACCATGTTCCTAGCTATCTTGAACTATGCAGACTTCCTGTATGGCTAAGTCCCAAAAACCGCTCTAAGCTTGATACCCTTTATCATAGGGCCTTGTGTTTCATCTCAGGTGTGGCATATAATACACATCACTGTGTAATCTATTCCATGGTAGATTGGACCTCACTTACCTTCAGGAGACAAAGGAACACTGTACTATGGACTTATAGATCTATATCCAAGATGCTACCCTCCTACATTTCTGTCTGCCCTCCTGCTCCTTACAAAATTATGCCTTGAGAAGCCGTTCGTACATCTCACTAGCTGTGCCTAAAGTCTTTTCCTGTTTTGGCAGAGCCTCCTTCAGTTATGTGCTGCCCAGCTGTGGAACAACATCCAGAAATCCATAAAATTGGTGCATCCTATTGGTTTTGTGGAATTCAAGTCACTCTATTCAAGATACTTCTTGAAGCCTTGTCAATGCCCTCCGTCGCTAAACTGTAGCCATTCATTGCTATTCTTACATTTAACCCTCTACACTTTCTATCCTCTCATTAGAATTACCATAAGCCATGTTCCTGGATTCATCCTTGCTTTCTACTTGTTGCTGAGCCCCCAGCTTGCACTGTCAAAAGGATTAGCTCTGCTCTACTAGAGCTATCAGTGTCTAAAATCACTGGTTCGGCACATTGGTGCTGACTTGCTTCAATCTCTCTGCTGTACTGCTTACTAGGATGAGGCTTCACCTTATGACCGGGCCTCATTGATTATCCTTGTACCTTGTTTTTATTGCTATGTATTGTATTACTATGCCCATGTGTGCTATATGTTCTATTGTGCTACTGTATTATTTATTCAGTACCTACCAGGTCCTCCTTGAAAATGAGCTTGCTCAATGGAGTTTCACCTGGCTAAATAAAGATTTTTAATTGAAAAAATGATTGTATTACTATGGTAATAACTGATTTAAATGTTTAAATGGGATTTAACCATATCCTGTTACAATACCAGCTGTCAGCATCATTTCCAAGAGCATTAGCCAACCACCTGATGCATTTTAAATCAGGGCCATTTATGCAGGCCAGAAGTAACTCATAAAAGTTTGAAATACTAGGTTTCACCTGTATACAAGCCAGAAAGTTTTGAGAGTTAGTATTTATATCTAGACATGACCCTTCCTTAAAGATAAGGCCTTATATGCTTTTAATAATACACTCAAATGTGTCTGCTTCATGTAGTTGTAAATCATACTTGAGTGCTACTGTATCAAACGGCATGCAGGCTCTGTCCTTTAAGAGATCTTTGATTTTGGTTATCTCCTTCATTCCCCACCCAACCTTCTCAAAAGTTTGGCCATCAGCTCTTAGGTTAGGATTAAGAAAGATGGGTTGAAGTTTAGATCTATGCAGATTTAGATTTAACAAGGTGGACCATCTTCTCAGAATAATTACATTATCAGACATAATTTTATTCTTTAGAGATTTGACAGGCCTATCAAAAATTAAGAATCCTAGATCTAATGAGAAGTCCTTTGTTAACTCTAATTCCATTTCAAGCCACTCGGATTTAGTGGGGTTTCCAATTCAGCTGTTAAACAATTTGGATATTTGAGTCATCCTGCAAGAAAATAAATAATAGTAGAGGTCAGGTGCTTTAAGCACACCCATTTCCTTAGACTTAGATAATCTATGATATGCCATCCTGCATCTTTTATTGACCCAAAGAAAGTTAGAAATTAAACTCTGTATCAACAAAAGGAAAAAAAATACTCACCTTAGTGATTATGTTTCTTCTAATGGAGTCTTGCTGTATTCTGACAATATGCAACTAGCCACAGCACTTGAACTGCTCCTGAGATGAAAGAGTTAACTCTATGCTGAGAGCATAGAACGTTGAGCTCGTGCTCGGTTCAAACCTCTGTCTGCTGCACTTTCAAGTGTAACCGTCAGATTCTTACGAGCCAAGACTAACTAAGTACACTTATTAGTGTGAAAATTGTAAAAAAAACACTAGCCATAAGGGCAACTAAAGGTTTGGAATCCCAAAAGACTCAAGTTGAGAACCCCAAAACAAAAAACTCAGGTAGTGAACTTAACATAACTTTAAAATAACAACAAATGAAGATCCACTATGTCCAGCTCCTCCGAAAGGAGAGGGAGCTAATACACCTCTGGGGTGCAGCACTGTGCCTGCCAGCCCACTTCCCAAAAAACAGGTTCTGAGAGGGGAGGCGGGGGGGGGGAGGAGGTCAGAATACAGCAAGACACTATTAGAAGAAACATAATTGCTAAGATGAGTAATTTTTTCTTCAAATGTGAAGTCTTGCTGTATTCTGACAATATGCAGACTACCAAGCAGTACCTCACAGGAGGAGGGTACAGATCCTACTTAGGAAATAGGCTCTGCAGCACTGCTGTACTAAACCTAGCATCACTCCTAGCCTGGATGTCCAGAGAGTAATGCTTGGCAAAAGTATGTACTGTTTTCCAGGTGGCTGCTTTACAGATCTCTAAGAGTGGAATATCTCTGGCCACAGCCAAAGAAGCAGCTATACCTCTAGACGAATGAGCCCTCAGGCCTGAGGGGAGGGTACCTTGCCCAGCTTTTCATAGCAGAATTGTATACAAGAGACAATCCACCTGGCAACAGTCCTCTTAGTAGCAGGTTTACCCTTTCCCACTTCACCATAAGTGAGAATCAACTGAGAACAGTCAAACCTAAGTGTCTTAGTACGCTCAATGTAGTAGCTAAGAGACCTTTTAACATCCAAACTGTGTAATCTTCTCTCTCCTGAAGAAGAATGATCAGTGAAAAACACAGGAAGGGACATGGATTGGTTCAAATAAAATCTGAGACCCCTTTGGGTAAGAACCTCCTGTTGGTTCTGAGGACCACCTCATCTCTATGAAAAGAAATAAAATCAGGCTCCACTGACAGAGCTTGCAATTCACTGATACGCCTGGCAGAGGTAACAGCTACCAGGAATACAGTTTTCCAAGTCAAGTACCTAAGTTCTTCTGAGGCCAAAGGCTCAAAGGGTGGTTGCATGAGCTCAGCAATGCAAACATTAAGATCCCAAACAGGGGTAGGATAGAAAAAGGGGGATTAGTATGAAGTAGTCCCTTAAAAAATTTACAGAACACAGGGTGGGACGCTAGAGAAGAAGGCTTCCCCACTGATAAAAATGCAGAAACCGCAGATAGGTGCACCTTGAGGGTAGCTGGTCTGAGGCCTAAACTATTGAGATGAACCATATAGTTCAGAACTGCAGACAAGTCAGCAGAGTCTGGTGATATCTGTTTACTAGAACACCCAATACCAAACCTTTTCCATTTGGAGTTGTAGGTTTTTCTAGTGGCAGGTTTACTAGAATCCTTGAGAATGCCCAAACCCCCCTGAGACAGATTCATATTTGCATATTCTAGCTCTTCAAGAGCCAAGCTTTGAGATTGAGAGACTGAAGATTGGGATACCAAATTCTCTCCTGAGAGGAAGTTAACAGATTGTGTTTTTTTGGGGACAGCCAATGGAAGATGGACTGCCAGAGACAGCAAGAGAGGATACCAAGGCTGCCTGGCCCAGTCTGGTGCAATCGGGATCACCTTGCAAGATTGTGACCTTATCTTGACCAGAACTCTGAATAGTAGAGGAAAGAGGGGAAAGGCATACAGAAATTTCCCCAACCAATCCAACAGTAAAGCATCCAGGGGGACTGAGCCCAAAACTGGGGGTCTGCAACAAAAGAGAAGAAGTTGGTGATTGCCTGAGGCTGCAAAGAGGTCTACCTGAGGAGTGCCCCATCTTAGAAATATCAGTTTTAGCACTAAAGGATCCAGGGATCATTTGTGATGGCCCTGAGAATTCCTGCTCAAAGCATCTGCTAATACATTGTCCATCCCTGGAAGATGGACTGTTACCAGGGATGTCTGTAGAGAATAGGCCAGAGACCAGACTTTCATGGCTTCTGTGCACAAGGCCGTTGACCGAGTGCCTCCCTGCTTGTTGATGTACCACATGGTGGTGGTGTTGTCTGTTCTAACCTGAACCACCTTGTTTTGTACTGCCTTTGCAAAAGCTTATAAGACTAAGTATACTGCCCTGAGTTCCAGAAGGTTGATATGAAGGAGACACTCCTTAGGGGACCACACTCCTTGTGCTGTGAGGGCTCCCACATGAGCTCCCCACCTCAGGAGAGAGGTGTATGTGGTCAGAACCACAGAATGAGTCTGAGAGACAAATGGGACTCCTTGTCTGAGGTTGTCCTGATCCAACCACCACTGGAGAGCATGGATCAAGGTCTGAGTCACTGGAATCAGTTTGGTGAGAGTGTCTTTTTTCTGGGACCAAAAAACCCTCAGGTGAAACTGGATATCCCTCATCTGAAACCTGGCCCCTGGAATCACTGCAGTGGCAGCTGCCATGTGGCCCAGTAGTTGGAGGAAATGTCTTGCTGGACGAGAGACCAGGAGATGAAATGAGGAAGCTAGGTCTGTAAGGGCCTTTACCCTTGACAAGGGAAGAAAGGCCTTTGCCTGGACAGTGTCCAATTCCACCCCTATGAAGGTGAGGAGTTGCACTGGTTTGAGGAATGGAAATTACGTACCTACCGTAATTCTTGATCTTCTTGGACGAAGTCTCCACCACTCATTCACACTAATGGGAACTACACCGGAGGCGCTAGGACCCAGCGGGAGCAAACTTTTTTTTTTGCTGGAGGGCCAGCGCCAGAGATGGAGCCGCAAGGAGTGGCGCCATGAGCCTCTGCTCGTGCGGCAATGACTATCTCGGCGTCAACCCTCCAACCACCTCAGTACCTTTTTTCCGAGGAGGTGCAGCGTAACTAACCTAGAAGGAAAGCCTAACTAAAAAATGGACATAAGATAGTCTGAAAGACCCGTATAAGAAGGGTCAAGAAAGAATTCTTCATAGCCTAAAGATTGAGGGGAGTGAAGACCAACAACAGAGGTGAGCTCGGGGGATGGTGGGTGGGCATGTGAATGAATGGTGGAGACTTCGTCCAAGAAGATTAAGAATTACGTAGGTATGTAATTTCCATATCTTCCTGGACATAAAGTCTCCACCACTCATTCACACTAATGGGAGAGTACCGAGCTAATAATCCCCCGAGAGGGTGGCAGGAGAGACCAAGAGGTCACAAATTTAGGACAGAAGTCCATTAAGGATGGTTCTGCCAAACGAATTATGTTGTCTGTTATGGACATCCAGGGCATAGTGTTTGACGAAAGTATGCACTGAGCTCCAGGTAGCCGCATTGCAAATATCTGCACTGGGCACGTTGCGGATTTCTGCCAGGGATGCCGCGCAACTGCTCTAGTAGAGTGAGCGTACACTCTGCCTTTCAGCTTAACCTGCACTATGGAATAACAGTGGTGAAGGCATGCCACCAGCCATGCTGAAATGCATCTGATAGCGACAGGCTGACCCAGCCGAGTCTCGCTGAAGTTGCTGAGCTTTGCAAAATTATTCTGTTCTATCTAAATAGAAACGCAAAGCTCTTTTGACGTCCAAAGAATGAAGAGAATGCTCCCCTTCATTTTGGAAGTTTGCAAAGTAAGCAGGAAGGACCAAAGGTTGGTTTAGATGGAATTCTGAAACAACCTTAGGGAGAAACTTAGGATGGGACCTAAGAACTACTTTGTCTTTGTGAAACACAGTATACGGAGGGTTTGTGACCAAGGCATGTATCTCAGAGACCCTGCGGGCCGAGGTAATGGCCACCAGGAAGACCATTTTCCAAGTGAGAAATTTCAAATCACAGGTAGCTAGAGGCTCGAAAGGTTTTTGAGTGAGCATGTCTAGCACAAGATTAATGTCCCAGGCTGCGACTGGACGTCTGATAGGAGGTCTGGTATGCAGAATACCCTTAAGAAACCTCTTAACCACAGGTAACTGAGCCAGTGACAAGGAAAGTACTGGCTCATGATAAGCTGAAATGGCACAAAGGTGAACCCTTACTGTAGAGTATTGCAGACCTGAATTTGAGAGGTCTAAAAGGTACTCTAGAACTTTATTTGGTGGGCAGGAAAAGGGATTCAAAGAGGATTTTGCACACCAGAGCTGTGTAAGTTTTCCTAGTGGCTGGTTTGCGCGCAGCCAGAAGGATATCTGAAACTCTGCGAGAAACATTGAACCAGTTCACTTCTATCTCTTCAGGAGCCAAGCGTGAAGGTGAAGCAATCTCAGATTGGGATGGACCGCAGGCCCCTGAGTCAGAAGGTTCGTCTGAAGGGGAAGCGCTTTCAGAGGGGTTTCTGACATGCTGTTGAGTAACAGAAACCATATTTGTCGAGGTCAGAAGGGAGCAATGAGGATCATTTTGTCCCCCTGGAACTCGAACTTGAGAAGTACCCTCTGAATTAGAGGAAGAGGCAGAAAGGCGTATAGAAAGCATTTTGTCCACTGCAGCCTGAACGCATCCTGACAGAAAATGCCAGGCCCTGGATTTCTGGAGCAGAAAAGAGGCAGTTTTGTGTTGAGTGGGGATGCAAAAAGGTCCAGGTCTGGAGTTCCCCACTCTGCAAATAGTGACTGAACTACGGTTGAGTCCAGAGACCATTCGTGAGGATCTGTCTCTGTTCTGCTGAGACGGTCTGAAAGTTCGTTCTGCACTCCCAGCAGGTAGACCGCCTGAATTAGAGCCTTGTGCTCCAAGCACCATTCCCACACTCTCATCGCTTCCTTGCATAAGGGGTAAGAGTGAGCACCGCCCTGCTTGTTGATGTAATACATCACTGCTTTGTTTTCCGTTTGAAGGAGAATGTTCTTGTGACAGAGAATGTCCTTTAAAGCCCGGACTGCATAAAGGACGGCCCTCATTTCCAGGACATTTATGTGATGCTGGGACTCTTCTTGAGTCCATGTACCTTGAGTGTGGAGAGCCTGACAGTGAGCTCCCCAACTCATCAGGGATGCGTCTATGGTAATGGAAATCTGATGTTCGAGAGGAACAAAGGGATACCCTTCCAGAAGATTGTCCTCTTGCAACCACCAGGTGAGTGACTTCTTCAGAGGTTCTGTCACCTTGATGAGAAAGGACTAAGGGTGAGTGGTTGGGGACCACTGAGTACTGAGCATCCATTGAGAGGTTCTCATGTGCAGGTGTGCTAGGGGTACAGTGAACACCGAAGATGCCATGAGACCTAGCATCCGCTGCATTGAGACAGCTCGAACCAAGCTGTTCTCTCTGATGTATCGGGCCATCTGCAGGATATCGCTCCTTCTGTCCTCTGGTAGAAAAGCTTTCGCACAGGAGGTGTCCAGAAGAGTTCCCAAGAAAAGGAGCCTCTGGGAGGGCTGCAGCTGTGATTTCTTGAGATTTAGCAGGACTCCTATAGACATGAGAGAGTCTGAGGCTGTGGCATCGGCATCGAGGGTTCCCTGCCTGGAAGGGCTTGCTAGAAGCAAGTCGTCCAGGTATGGGAACAATTGTATTCCAATTTTTCTGAGATGCGCTGCGAGTATTGCACAACACTTTGTAAAAACTTGCGGCACCGAGGACAGCCCACAGGGCAGGACTCTGAACTGATAATGCTGGCCCAAAGCCACGAACCTTAGGTATTTATGATGCCTTGGGTGAATAGGGATATGTTGGTAAGCATCCTGCATTTCCAGGGAGGCTAACCAGTCATGTTGATGAAGCAAAGGTAACAGGGTTCCTAGCGATATCATTCTGAACTTCTCTTTGGGAAGAAATGTGTTTAATTTTCTGAGGTCCAAAATGGGGTGCATGCCCCCGGTTTTCTTTGGAACCAGAAAGTAATGGGAGTAGAACCCTGTGTTCTGTTGATCCAGTAGAACTACTTCCACTGCCCTGTTGTTCAGAAGGCCTTGTATCTCGGAGGCGAGAAGTTCTGACTGAAGTACTGACAGCCTGGGCTGTCGTTTGGGGGACAATCCAGAGGGGTCTCTAAAAGATTGAGGGAATACCCCTTGCGGATTATCCGGAGGTCCCATTTGTCTGATGTTATGGACTTCCACCAATTGTAGAATTGAGTCAGACGACCTCCCACCACTGAGGAAGAGTCCCCCTCGGGCAGCTGAGATGGGACTTGAGCCAGCAACTCAGAAGGTGGCACTGGGTGCTTTGGGTCCTTGCACCTTCTGCTGCATTTTCTTTTGAGGCTGAGGGGCTTGTTTTTTATTAAAACCTCCCCTGCCTCAAAAGGACTGACGGTTATGAAACTGGCGTTTGTTAACTCCCCCTCTAGAGGGGTGGAAGGAGGCTGAGCCAATTTAATGGCTGACCTAGTCTTTTGTGTGGCCTCTAGAGCCTGTTCTACTTGAGGGCTGAAGAGATACACACCATCAAAGGGCAACGCCATGACCTGTTGCGGGGCATCGTTCGTGAAACCTGAAGTGCGCAGCCAGGAATAACGGTGGGTACAAATGCCCGCCGCCGCCGCTTGTGAGGCAGTATCGAAGGCGTCCATAGCTGCTTTAACCTGCTGGTTGTTGGACTCGATACCCCTGGTTATGGCTTGAAGAAGCTCTGAATTAGCGTCAGACTCTGGTAGAGCTTCAACCATTTGTTTGAGCGAATGCCAAAGAATATACTCATGCTGAGAGAAATAACCCTGGTAGCTGATGATACGCATACCCAGGGTGGATGCAGCAAAGACTCTCTTACCTAAAGCATCTATCATATGAGATTCTTTGTTTATAGGTCGAGCTGTAGTAGTCTGAGGAAGGACGACCTTATCATTCTCTGCCAAGACTACAATAGGATCCGCAAAGGCTTGGGAGGACAAAATAGGTCGATCCTTGGGAACAGCATATTTCCTATCTATGGACTTAGCCACAGAAGGAATGACAGCAGAATTTTTCCATACCATTTGAGACAGTGTCTCAAAGGAGGGTTGTACCGGGGGAGTCAAATCCATATGGATGTCCTGAACATGAAGGTATTGGAGTCTTAAAAGCTTACCAGGATTGATGTCCATAGTCTGGAGAGAAAGAGTGGATTTCAAATTTTTCAACAGAGACTTAAATGACAGGTCCTTGACCACAGACTCTGTAACAAGATTAGGTCCTGCTCCTTCCACATCATCACCCAGTCTAAGATCTGGGTCAGGCACAATATCATCTCCTGACAGTCCAGGAGGGACTGCATAGACAGGAAAGGAATGAAAATCAGCAGCAAAAGAGGAAGGAAAAGAATTCGGAGATGAGAAGCCCTGAAGATTGGCTGATGAAAAGCCCGGCCTTGGCGCCAAAAGGCTGCACGACACCGACAAAACAGATGGCACTGAAGAAGAACACAGTGCCGAAAAGCCGCACGGCGCCGAAGACAGCTCTGAAAGGGCATACGGCGCCGAGAAACTCAACAGTGCCGAAAAACCACACGGCGCCAAGGACGGCGCCCGACAGGTGCATCGGCACCAAGGACAGCGTGCCAAAATTGGTGCCGAGCGACCCACCGATGCTGATGGCGTCAACACCAACCCAGGACCCCGAAAATTCGGATTTGAGGGGAAATAAGGAAGAATACCAGGAGATAGAGGCATCGGTGTGGCCCCCTGCGCCGCAGCCATGTGAGGGGGAAAACACCTGAGCACGGAGTCGATGGCACTGAAGAGGGCGCCGCGCAACCAGGAAGGGCCAATCGTACTGCTCAATCTCCTGAAGAGCCCGGAGTGACCAGGCCAGGCAGCTGGACCAAACTCCGAGCCCATTGCTCCATAAGAGCATCCCACTGATGAAACTGCTCATCGGAAGCCCTACCAAAAGGTGGAGAAGGGCTCCAATGTTGAAGAGGTCGGTGACCAGAAATAGAAACTGGCAACTTCGAATGAGGAGACCGGCAACTGACCCCAATGACCGACCGTCGGCAGCGCAGACATATCAAAGGCGACCTCGGTGATACCTTCTTTTTGACCTATGGGCGAAGAAGAGCTCGAGGCGAATGGTGCTGAGAATGCAACCATTTTCTTTTATGCTTCATGAGACCTCCCTTCCCCACGGGACTTGGACCGTCGTTGTCAGACCACCCGGAGAAGGTGACGGGCCAGACCCAACCCGGCTGACTGAACAACTTTTACTGAAGTCTCCCTACCGTCACCTGACCCGCTCATGGTCAACTCCGTCAATGTAGGCTGAGACTTCTTCTTTAATAAGAATAAATTATCATAAGCAGTACTTTATTTGAAAAATACCACAAAATAAAAAACTGAAAACTATACTGCTAGTTTGAAGTTTGACTTCCGGCGGGCAAGCAACGTCGTCACTGAAGTGCACTCGGTGGCAGGAAAAAAGGAACTGAGGCAGTTGGAGAGTTGACGTCAAGACAGTCATTGCCACACGAGCAAAGGCTCGCGGCTCCATCTCTGGCGCCGGCCCTCCAGCAAAAAAAAAAGTTTGCTCCCGCTGGGTCCCAGCGCCTCTGGCATAGTTCCCATTAGTGTGAATGAGTGGTGGAGACTTTATGTCCAGGAAGATCTGACTTTGGGAGATTGAGGAGGAACCCCAAGGAAGTGAGCACTTGCTGGATCACTTGTAGATTTGACTTAACTTGGTCTGGCAACAGCCCCACGATGAGCCAGTCATCGAGATAAGGGAAAATAGAGATGTTCTGTCTCCTTAAAAAGGCTACTACTACTGCTAGGCATTTTGTAAAGACCCTTGGTGCTGATGTTAGCCGGAAAGGCATTGCTGTGAACTGATAATGGCCTGAGGGCAGTTCGAATCTGAGATACTTTCTGTGGGAGCACCTGATGGGAATGAGGTCTAGAGAAGCTAACCAGTCCCTTGGCCTTAGAGAGGGAAGAATTATTCCCAGAGTCACCATTTTAAACTTTGGCTTCAGTAAATGCTTGTTTAAGTACCTTAGGTCTAGGATGGGCTGCCACTCCCCTGTCTTTTTGGGGGTAAGAAAGTATCTGGAGTACAGACCTTTGCCCCTGAGGGATGTAGGATCTCTCTCTCTATAGCTCTGAGAGCTAATAGAGAGGAAACCTCTGCATCTAGGGCAATGGTTTTGGAGATGTTTGCAGGTGGAAAAGATCTGGCCCTCAGCTTTGGGAACTTTGTGAAACTGAGGGCCAGTCCCCAGCTTACTGCCTCCAGGACCCACTTGTCTGAGGTCACAGACCTCCAGGCCTGGAAGTAGTAAGCCAGCCTGCCTCCTACAGGGATTGGGGAGTCGACCCGGGCTGACACCTCAGGGTGTCTGCTTGGCAGGAGCCCTAGGCTGGGAGGTGGATGCAGCCCTGCTTATCCCCCTCCTACCTCTCCCTCTAAAAAAAAAAACCCTCTGGGATAAAGGAAAAGAGGCCTGTGCCTGGTAGAAAGGCCTGTGAAAAGGCCTGCCCCTTTCCCTAGCCTGCTGCTTCTGAGGGGTTGACTGCCTTTCCTTGGCTTGAGCACTCCTATAAGTGGTCCCGTACTCATCCATCTTTTTCATCTAGTTCTGTCTGCTCCCCAAACAAAGAATTACCTACAACAGGAAAATCCATGGCCTTAGCCTGGGTATCCTGCGACAGGCTGGTACACCTGAGCCAAGCCATCCTCTGAAGAGCCACAGATGTAGCCATGACTCGTGATAAAACATCAATGGAGTCCACAGCAGTACGAAACTGAATCTTAGATGCCTCTATCCCATCAGCAGCCACCTCCTTCAGCTCCTTGGCTAGCTGGGGAGAAGCCTGCTTAGCCAGATCCAAAACAGACTCACACCTGGACTTTTGGTGTCTGGCTGCATAGGCATGTAGTTAGCCTGTCTGAGTCCCAAAGAAGATGCCAGGTACTGCTTCTTAGCCATAGCATCTATCTTCCTGGAGTCCTTATCCGGGGAAGGGGGGTGAGAAGCCAAGGGAATGCTAGCCTTGTCACAGGTTGCAGCCTGTACTACTCCAACATGGCTGCAATGCTGATACAGGAACTCTGTAGCCGAGCCTGACAGCATGTACCTCCTGTCCATTCATTTGTCCACTGGAGGCAATGAATTTGGAGTTTTCAGAAGCTTCTGAGTCTGTTTCCCAAAAGATCTGTGTAAGGGAATAGACAGTCTCTTGGACTCTGGGATGTCCATCATTTCCACAAAATCAGGCTCCTCCTGCTCCTCAACAGCTTCATCCACAGGGAGCTGGAGGGTGTCAGCCACTTTTCTGTAAAACATAAAGTGGGAGGGGGACTCAGAAAGCCTGGGAGGGGAAACTCCTGAAGCTGTGTCTGGGGAGATGTCCAGTTCAATGGGCTCACCCAGACCTTCCCCAATGTCCTCTTCCTCATCATCATCAAACTCTTCTTTCCCTTCCCATTCCGGCTCATAATATTCCTTCAAAGAATAATAAGAAACCGGGGGAACTGACCGAACCGAGCGCCTACCAAGAGGTGCCAGATCGGTCGGAACCGAACTGAGAAATTCCACAATACTAATCGCCCTGGCAATTTCCTCGGTGGTTGGATGGTGATGATCTGAATCCGAACTGGCCGACTTTTCCTTCTTTTTCTCTTTTGCAGGAACCGACCCCTCAGGGTCAGCTCTCCTCTTGCCCAAGGAAGTCTGGCCCTGGTCAGAGAGCACTCCCTCAGGTTCGGTCGGAACCGAACCAGGCTGGCCATCCGGGTCAGCGGACTTCTTGGCCTCTTTCTCCCTAAGCCTGTGCAACCTTTTGTCTAGGGTGGCCTTAGGAAACTTTTGCATATTTGGCAGTCTGAATCAAGGTGGTCAAACCCCAGACAATAAATACAGGTGGTGTGGGGATCAGCCTTAGCAAAGGCCTCCCCACGCACACTACAGTGCTGAAACCCAGTGGGCCTGGTTTTTCTTTTGGGTTTCTCAGACATGGCCACAGTAAATCAGAAAAACTTACCCTTTACACGGCTTCAAGCCAGGTAAGACAAACTTATCGGTTCCTAACCATGTCATGGGTATTGGAAAAAAACGTTAAACACGTTTTTCTTAGAACCAATAAGCACCGGAATCACCTCAGATCAAATAGTTATCGGTTCAGCCGAACCGACCGGAACAGTTTTAAAATTTTACAATTTCCACAGTATTTCAATACAGTCCACTACCTCTACTACTTACTGTACCACAGACAGGGATCTGAACCGAGGAAATAAATTAAATTTGCGGATTAAACCGACGATTTTTACCAACGCGAACTAAACTCGACAAAGAAAACTCCGGGCGACTTTCAGTTAAGGGAGTAAAGAATCTGACGGTTACATGAAAGTGCAGCAGACAGAGGTTTGAACTGAGCACGAGCTCAACGTTCTATGCTCTCAGCATAGAGTTAACTCTTTCGTCTTCGGAGCAGTTCAAGTGCTGGGGCTAACTGCATATTGTCAGAATACAGCAAGACTTCACGTTGTTTGAACCATTTCTTATTGATGTTAAGGGGTAACATTGAGAAAATGTAATGACATTTTGGAATACTCATTATTTCTACAGAGTCTAATGGACCCCACAACCCCAGTAGTAGATTATTCCATATAGCTAGACTGTTTCGTACAGATTTTTTTTTTTTTTTTTTTAGGAAAGATACATTTTTGCTGAAAGTTTTAGTCACTGACTTAAAGACCTCTATTCCAAAGTAGTCCAGCTTCTCAGATTCCCAGTTTAAGCCCAGGTCGACAATCTCTTGTTTAATGCAATAACGATTTAAGGGAAGGACAGTAGATTTTCTTTATTTAGTTTGTATCTGGAGAAGGAGCCAAAGTCTGAGATAATTTCTAAGATCTTTTCAATGGATCAACCAGGATCTGTGACTGACATGAGTATATCATCTACGTAAATGGAGAGTAAGTACTCCTCATCAAGAAACATAATGCCTTTAATAGCCTTCTCTGCTGACAATTTTTTTATTAGGGGATCTAAGGTTAGATCAAATAGAAGCGGAGAGAAAGAACATCCCTGCATGGTGCCGCTTTTTAATTTGAAAGATGCAGAGGTGACCCCATTCATGATGACAGAGGCTGAGGGGTTGTAGTATAGAAGCTGCATCCATTTTATAAAGTCAGCTTGGAAGCTATATAACCTCAAAACGTCAAATAAGTGAGACCAAAAGACCCTATCAAATGATTTTGTCGTCTAATGAGAACAGACCAGCTGCAGATTTTAATTTGTCTGCTGCTTCCATCAAATTGAATAATTTCCTGGTATTATCTGCTGCCAGTCTGCCCTTCATAAATTCTGTTTGCTTGTTTTTAATTAACAAAGGAATACTGTAACTTTCTCCAGCCTATCTGCTAAAATTGTAGCCAATATTTTGGCACCTGTATTTATATGAGTTACTGGTCTATAGTTCTTACAGTCATTCTGATATTTACCTGCTTTATGAATGAGGGTGATGAGACCCTGAGTCATATTAGAAGGTAGTTGACCCTTATTAAAGGCTTCCCTGAAAACCCCCAACAGAATGGGAGCAACTTCATTAGTTAGTTTGTGGTAAAAATTTATGGAGTACCCATCCGATCCTGGGGTTTTATTTATGTTTTAACTTTCTAATTGCTTCTTTGATTTAATGAAGGCTAATGTTTTGACTTGTGTGTCTGGGGTCAGATTAGTGGCTCGCAGCCACACAAACCTCCTCAGGGCAATGGCCAGAGTCATAAATCTGGATGCTGAGTCATTGGCATCCACTGCCATGTGAAATTGGTACTTGGTGGCATCCAGTGCTACCCTGGCAGTGTCTGCTATGTCATGCTTCACTTTCCCAGTGACCTTGTCACACATGACCAAAACTGAGTTCCAGAGGGCGCACAGATATCGAGCAGCATGGGGCATGTAAGTAGCCTGTCTCAACAGGAGGAAGGCTACCATGTACCCTTTCATTCCCGTGCCATCAAGCTTCCTAGAATCCTTATCCAGCGGATAGGATGAGAGTGGAACCTTGGCTCTGTTGCAGGCAGCTGCCTGGACCACCCCCTCATTACTGGGATAGGCATAGGAGACAGCAGTAGTAGTAGTAGATTTGTTGAGAGCCCAATCACAGGGATCTGAGCACTGTATAGAATTTAAACCACATAAAACAGGTAAATAAAAACTTTAGAATTAATAACAAATAGCATAAATAAATAAATACAGCATTTGACTAAAAAAAGCTAGTGATCACATCAAGTTAAAAGCCTCTCTATACAAGTGGGTCTTGAGGCCCCGCTTAAAGGCCTCCACCATCAGGCATCTGGGAAGCGAGTTCCACAGGTTAGGGTTTCTGACTTCAAAAGTGTGATTCCTGGATGTCTTAAGCTTAGCCCTGGGAACCGGCAGGAGGCTCACCTTGGAGAAGCGGAGAGGGCAAGAGGGAGACAGGAGTTTTTTTTTTTTATTTTAGTCTTTGGTAACCCGGTAAGGCTCATTAGGCACACGTGACTGTTTTAAGGGGTGACCTGGGAGCACTGGGCAGTTAAGTGGCTTGCTCAGAGTCACACAGTGTGCAAGTGGAGGTTGTGAGAATCAAACCCAGGTCTTGTCTGCTGGATGTACTAAGCTCGTTCACAGCTCATTACTCTAACCTCTAGGCTATACTACCAGCCCAAAGTTTACTCAGATAACTCAGGCCTAGTCCATACAGGACTGTAGGTCAATAAAAAGACCATGAAGTTGATTTGCCACTTCAATGGCAGCCAGTGCAGATAACGCAGGACCGGGGTCACATGACAAGACCTCAAAAGGCCTATCAGCAACCTGGTCGTTGCATTCTGCACTAGCTGCAGGCATCATAGGACCCCTCCACTAACACTGAGATACACTGCATTGCAGTAGCTGAGTTTGGACGTCACAAAGGCATGTACCAGTGAGGGCAGGGCATCTCGTGGGATCAAGGTTTTAATCTGGGTGATCAGATCACACAGGACCGGGGTCACATAACAAGATCTCAGAGGGCCTGTCAGTAACCTGGTTGCTATGTTCTGCGCTAGCTGCAAGCATCGTAGGACCCCTCCACTAACCCTGAGATACAGATCATTAAAGTAGTTGAGTCTGGAAGTCATGAAGGCATGTACCAGTGAGGGCAGCTCATCTAGTGGGATCAATGTTTTAATCCTGGCAATGTTCCTGAGATAGTAAAAGCCACCTAAGCCTCAAGTGTCAGTCTTTTATCCAGAATGATGCCCAGATCCTTAACCTTAGCAGAAGTTACAAGACTGGAGGAATCAGCACAAGGTTGGTCATCTCCGCTCCTAGCCCACGCATCCCGTCATTGACCAGGCTCAATCACTAGTACCTCCTTCTTGTCCAGGTTTGGTCTAAGCCAGCTAGAAGACATTAAGTCCTGAATCTTGGCCAGGCACATCTTTAGTACATCAACTGCGTCAGGTGTTCTTGGTGCAAATGACAAGTACAGCTGGGTACCATTTGCACAACAGTGAAAACTTAGACTGTCTGATGATCTCTCCTGGTGCAGCATGTGTACCATGAACAACATAGGTGAGAGGATCCAGCCCTGGGGAACACCACAGAGCAGAGGCTTCAGAAGTGAAAATAAATTCCCTATCACCACCCTCTGTATCCTATCTCTGAGAAAAGACTCAAACTAGCTGATGACTGTTCCGGCAAGTCCACAGTACTCCCCTAGGTGATCAACAACAATACATGGTCCACAGTGTCAAATGTTGAAGAGAGCTCTAGTAGAATGAGAACTGACCATTCACATCGATCTCTAGCCCTAAGTAGGTCATTATGACAGAGACAGAGTGTGGTGGTAAATGGCACTCACTCTAATGATGGGAGAGTGACCAATGGGGTGCCACATGACTCAGTGCTGGGACTGGTCTTTTTTTAACGTATTCATAAGTGACATTGCAAGAAGAACTGAAAGGGAGCATTTGCTTTTTTACAGATGATACCAAAATCTGAAATGGGGTGGACACCAAGGAGGGCCAAAGAGAATGTGCAGGGATCTTGGGAAACTCAAGGAGTGGCCAAGAGTGTGGTAGTTGGGGTTCAATGCCAAAAAAGTGCAAAATCATGCACTTAGGTTATAGGAACCCAGGAGCTGAGTACAGGATGGGGGAGTACTGGCAGTCACTGTAACAAGAAAGGGGCTTTGGGGTTTTCATATCTGATTACCTCAAAGTGGCTGGGCAGTGTGACAAAGCAGTAGTAGGGCCAGTAGGATGCTGAAGTGCATATGGAGGTGTATCTCCAGCAAGAGGAGGGAGGTGGTGTCGCCACTGTATCGCTCACTTGTGAGACCCTATCTGGTTACTGTGCTTCCAGTTCTACAGGCTGAATACTAGAAAGGACACAGGGTGGAGGCAGTCCAGAGCAGGACAACTAAAATGATGCTGAGGTTGCACAAAAAGCTGCGAGGAGAAACTAAGGGATCTCAACATGTACAACCTGGACGAGAGGAGGGTGAGAGGTGACATGATAGAGACCTGCAAATGCCTTATAAGGATAAACGGTGCAGTAGGGGAGTCTATTTCAAATGAGAAAAAATGCAGCTGGACCGTGGGTCATGAAATGAAGCTGGGGGGATGCGTTTACAGAGATGTGAGGAAATATTTCTTTACTGAAAGGGTGGTAGACCCCCAGAACAGACTGCCAGCAGAAGTGGAGGGGGTTGAAACAGTGGGGGTCTTCAAGCACCTGGGAAACAAAAACCCAGTGGAAGAGTACACAATGGGGGGTGAGATACTGACAACAACAAAAATGGAAAGGGACCCGGGGGTAGTCATATCAGATGACCTAAAGGTGGGCCAGCAATGTGAGAAGGCAGTAAGAAGGGCTGAGGGATACTGGAATGCATAGGGAGAGGCATCACCAGTAGAAAACAGAAAGTTGTTGGCCCTCTGTACAGACAGTTGGTAAGACCACATCTGGAGTACTGTGTGCAGTTCTGGAGACCCCAACTCCGCAAAGACATAGACAGAGTGGAGGCTGTCCAGAGGAGGGCAACCAAAATGGCGCAGGGTCTGCACCAGAAGACATACGAAGAGAGATTAAAGGATCTTAATATGTATATCCTTGAGGAAAGAAGGGAGAGAGGGGACATGATAGAAACTTTCAAGTACCTCAAGGGAATCAAGAACGTCCAAGAGGGTAGCATCTTTCAGAAAAAGAGATGTGCAAGAACAAGGGGCTCAATTTGAAGATAGAGGGCTCAGAGGTAATGTGAGAAGTATTTTCACGAGAGGTTGTGGATGCATGGAACAGCCTCTCTGAGGAGGTTGTGGAGTCAAGAACAGTGGGGGAATTCAAGAATGCATGGGACGAACATAAAGCAGTCCTAGTAGGGGGTAGGAGGAATTAAGCTGTTGGTTAACTAGGATCTGCAGCTTATCTATTACGTAGGAAAATGGGCAGACTAGGTGGGCCAAGCGGTCCTTATCTGCCGTCAAATTCTATGTTTCTATGTGTGGGATGGACATAAGGCATATTAGAACATAGACTGGAAGGGTCGCTGGAGCCCAGTAAGGGTCTCCAGAGACAGATTATGCAGGGAACATCTGGGTGGGCCAAGCGGTCCTTTTCAAATTCTATCAGTGCACCTGCATGATGTTCTTGTTCCCTTTCTGCATACATGTGAGTGTGTTTTATTTTATACTTGCATTCATTTATTAATTTACCTCTAATTATTTATATTTATGCTTCACGTATTACTATACGACTGTAATTGACTTCTTATTTTCATCAGTTTATTGTTTAGCTATTTCCTTCTCCCCTTTCCCCCAGGACGCATCTGGAAATGAGCTGTTCTCAACTCAGTATGTCATTCCTGGTTAAACTTTTAAATAAATAAATAAAGACTGATTACGCCTCAGAAAGAACTGTTTATGCCTTGGCATACATGCTGTACATGTTCCTGTATGAAACCCCGATCCACAGGTAGCCCAGGTATACCAGTCCTAATCCCAGCAGTATGCTTAGCATTATACCCCAAGCCTGAACACAGCTCCATGGATAGCAAGAACCATGTCGCTTGGATCTCGACTACTGTTTATGCTGGGTTTGAGTCCCACCAGCTCCCACTTACATACTGTGTGACCCTGAGCAAGTCACTTCCTTGAGCTCCCAGGTCGCACCTGGAAACAAGCTCCGGCTTAGTGTATCTTTCCTGGTTAAACAATTTCCCCTTTCTCTTTCCCTTATGTAAACAAATGTATCTACATTTTTAAATGCCTGGGATTAGATAATGTGTCACTTCCAGTTCTGAGCTCCAAACACGGAAGTAAAGGTAGCAATTTGTTTCGATACGGCTGCTCATCAAGGACTAAACGTAAACAAAAAACATGGAATTATTTAAAATAAAAACAAACTGGAATACAAGTGCAAAGGGACATCCGGGGAACACAGCAATACAAGCATTCTGGGGCATGGACAGCACTAACAAATCCAGAGCACTCTCCTCTGTAAAGCACTAACAGCAGATCAGTTGTCCCTTTGTAAAGCACTGGTTCTTTTCGCTGATGGTGTTGCAGGGCTTGAGTGAGGGAAGCCAAGAAACAAACTCAAAGAATGAACAAAATTTACTATGTGCAAAGCACTAATGAGGACAGGCAGATGCACAAACTCCAGACAATAAAGAAATCACTGGGACAATCTGTGACTTGGACCATTCCAAAATGTCTCACTCTATTCTCTGTACTATAACTCTATACTCTAGAATTCTATTCTCTACAATTCTATAATTCTATCACTCTAAAATTACGTTATTCTATTACTCTATTATATTATTCTATACAGTACTCTATAGCAACACTATAATTCTATGCTCGATAACCTTATTACTCTATGATAGCATGACCGAAAAAAATAAAAGTCACAGCATTGTGTTTGCCAGGGACTGGGAGTGGTGATCACCAGTGCACTGCATTGGCCCTCTTAGCTGAACTGGGAGAAACAAGAGAGGGGGAACTAGAATGCACAAGAGCCCTAAATAAGTATAAAGCATCCTGGCCGATGTGGGACCCCAGGGAAAACGAGATGCAGAACAAGCTGTGGAACCTCCGGCCATTGCAGGACCTCAGGAAAAATGAGATACAGAAGAAGCTGTAGAACCTCTGGGCCGTTGCAGAAACTTAGGAAAAACTAGGTGCAGAAGAAGCTGTAGAACCTCTGGGCCTACGCAGGACCCCAGGAAACGAGATGCAGAAAGAGTTGTAGGACCTCCGGGCCAATGCAGGACCTCAGAAAAAATGAGATGCACAAGAAGCTGTAGAACCTCCGAGCCTATGCAGGACCCCAGGAAACGAGATGCAGGAGAAGCTGTAGGACCTTCAGGCCTATGCAGGACCTCAGAAAAAATGAGATACAGAAGAAGCCGTAGACCCTCCGAGCTGTTACGAACATACGAAATTTGCAAGCAGATAAAGGCATAGAGGTCTATCAAGTCTGCTCGAATGTGCAGCTAGCACCCCTTATTCTGCAGCTGCCCCTCCTTTCCACTCTTCCACGCCATTGACCCGCCCCCTTGTCCTGTCCCATCCCCTTTTGAAGCAGTCCACTGTTCTACTGGATGAAAAAATTACTCACCTTAGTAATGTTGTTTCTTCTAATGGGGTCTTGCTATATTCTGACATATGCAGTGAGTCCGACCTTCGAACTGCTCCGGAGGTGAAAGAGTTAACTTTCCATGCCAGGCATGGAACGCTGAGCTCGAGCTTGGTTGAGACTCTGTCTGTTGTTCTTCAAACTCAAACCGTCAGATCTTTACGAGCTAAACTCACTAAGGTCCTGTGTGGAAGCTGTAAACCTACACTAGCCAACTGGCTATTAAACATAAGAACACATTCTTTGGTCCCAAAACAAAGACTCAAGTCAGGAGACCCAAAAAATGAAAAACACAACACCAAGTCACCCCAATAAAGGAGGGGTGAAAAACAACAAGGTGGGCACCTACTAAGTGCCAACACTGCACTGCCCACCCACATCCCAAAAACAGAGGTTCTGAGAGGGGCAGGCAGGGGAGGTCAGAATATAGCAAGACTCCATTAGAAGAAACAACATTACTAAGGTGAGTAATTTTTCTTCAAACAACATAAAGTCTTGCTATATTCTGACATATGCAGACTACAAAGCAGTACCTCCATGGAGGAGGGACAGAACCTACTTAGGAAATAGGCTCTGCAGCACAGCTGTGCCAAACCGAGCATCACTCCTAGCCTGGATGTCCAGGGAGTAATGCTTGGTAAAAGTGTGAACTGTTTTCCAGGTAGCTGCTTGACATATCTCTAGAATAGGGATGTCCCTGGCAGCAGCCAGAGAAGCAGCTGTGCCTCTGGTAGAGTGAGCCCTCAGGCCTGAGGGAGGAACCTTACCCAGTTTTTCATAGCAAAATTGGATACAAGAGACAATCCACCTGGCAATGGATCTTTTAGTGGCAGGTTTCCTTTACCAACCTCACCATAAGTGAGGAACAGTTGGAGGAGTCAAACCTGTGACCCTTGGTAGGCTCTATGTAGTAACTAAGGGCTTTCTTCACATCTAAGCTGTGCAGCCTCCTCTCGCCAGAGGAGGAATGGTCAGTGAAGTACACTGGAAGAGATATAGATTGATTAAGGTGGAAATCTGAAACCACCTTAGGCAAGAAATTCCTGTTAGTCCTGAGGACCACCTTATCTCTGTGAAAGGAGTTAAAATCAGGCTCCACTGACAAACTTGTAATTCACTTATGCGTCTGGCAAGTGATGGCTACCAGAAACACAGTTTTCAAGTCAAGTACTTAAGCTCTGCTGAAGACAAAGGCTCAAGGGGGTTGCATTAGCTGAGCAATGCAACGTTAAGATCCCGGAGGGGCAGGGTCCCTGAATGGAGGGTTGGCGTGAAGCAATCCCTTGAAAAACTTGGAGAATACAGGGTGAGCAGAAAGAGAAGAAGGCTTACCTGCTGAAATAAAAGCAGACACAGCTGCCAGATGCACTTTCAGGGTAGCTGGCCTCAGCCAAGGGTATTTAAGTGGACCATATAATCCAGGACTGTGGGCAAATCAGCAGATTCTGGGGAAATATGCTTTCTAGAGCACCATATGGAAAACCTTTTCCATTTGGAATTATAAGTAGCCCTGGTGGAAGGTTTTCTAGAAGCCTTCAGGATATCCATTACACCTTGGGAGAGGTGTAAATCAGCAAACTCTAACTCTTCAAGAGCCAGGCCTTGAGATTGAGAGATTTGAGGTTCGGGTACCAAACCCTCCCCTGAACACAGGTTAACAGACTGTAATTCCTGGGAAGACACAGGGGAAGATGGACTGCTAAGGACAGTAGGAGTGGATACCAGGGCTGTCTGGCCCAGTCTGGAGCAATCAGGATCATCTTGCAGGGTTGAGATCTGATTTTGACTAGCACTTTGAACAGGAGAGGGAAGGGGGGAAAAAGTACAGAGAAACTTCCCTTCCCAATTGAGAACTAAGGCATCCAGAGGGACTGAGCCCAACACTGGGGTCTGCAGCAAAAAGGGAAGTTGGTGATTGTCTGGGGCTGCAAAAAGATCTATCTGTGGGGTGCCCCATCTGGAAAATATCACCTCCAAGACCAGGGGGTCCAGTGACCATTCGTGATGGCCCTGGGAAATCCTGCTGAGAGCATCTGCCAGGACATTGTCCTTGCCTGGGAGGTGAACTGCCGTAGGGAGGTGTTCAGGGAGTAAGCCAGAGACCACAACTTCATTGCTTCGGTGCACAAGGCCGTAGACCGAGTGCCCCCTTGCCTGTTGATGTACCACATTGTGGTGGTGTTGTCTGTTCTGACCTGTACAACTTTGTTCTGAACAGATTTGGAAAAGCTTGAAGTGCTAGAAAAACTGCTCTGAGTTCCAACAGATTGATGTGGAGCAGAGATTCCTGAGGGACCACAACCCCTGGGTGGTGAGGTGGCCATGTGACTCCCACCCCAAGAGGATGCATCTGTAGTGAGGATTAAGGTGAGACTGAGTGACAAAGACCCTTGTCTCAGATTGCTCTGATCCTGCCACAACTGTAGGGCCTGGATCAGGGTTGAGTCACTGGGATCAATTTGGTTAGAGGGTCCTTCCTTTGAGACCAAAGGCTCTCAAATGGAACTGAATGTCCCTCATCTGAAATCTTGCTCCCTGCACTACTGCTGTAGAAGCAGCCATGTGCCCCAGGAGCTGTAGAAAATGCCTTGCTGGTCGAGACACCTGCAGGGTGAATGAGGAGGCCAGAAAGACCAGGGTCCTTGCCCTGTCCAAAGGAAGGAAGGCTCTGGCTTTCTCTGTGTTCAGCTCTGCGCCTATGAAGGTGAGTAGCTGGACAGGCTCTAGGACTGACTTTGAAAGATTCAGAAGGAAACCTAGAGAGGTGAGCAGTTGCTGAGTTATCTGTAGGTGTAACTTGACTTGGTCTGGGGACTGGCCTACTATGAGCCAGTCGTCCAGGTAAGGGAAGATGGCAATTTGTTGCCTTCTTAGAGAAGCAACTGCTACCTGCTACTGCCAGGCATTTTGTGAATACCCTTGGAGCAGAGGTGAGGCCAAAGGGCATTGCTCTGAACTGGTAATGGCCTGAGGGCAGCTCGAACCTGAGGTACTTTCGATGGGAGCTTCTGATGAGAATATGGAAGTAATATCCTTGAGGTCAGGGAGGTTAGCCAGTCCCTGACCTTAGAGAGGTAGAATAATTCCCAGAGTCACCATTTTGAATTTTGGTTTAAAAGGTGCTTGTTTAAGTATCTGAGATCCAGGATGGCGCCATTCTCCTATCTTTTTGGGGTAAGGAAGTACCTGGAGTACAACCCTTTGCCCTGGTGTAGGGTGGAACCTTTCCACAGCTCTGAGAGCCAGGAGGAAGAGACCTCTGCCTCTAGGGCAAGTGCCTCTGGTGGATTTGCAGGTGGAAAGGATCTGGTTCTCATCTTTGGAAACTTTTTGAAGCTGAGAACCAGTCCCTGGCTTACTACTTCGAAGACCCACTTGTCTGATGTCAGAGACTCCCAGTCCTGGACAAATTAAGCCAGCCTGCCCCCTACAGGTAGCTGAGAATCGGCCCTGGCAACCCCATCAGTGTGCCTGTTTGGCAGGGGCTTTGGGCTGAGGGGTGGAAGCAGACCTGCTTGTACCCTGTCTGCCTCTCCCTTTAAAGAACCCCCTCTGGGCATAAGCAGAATAGGAGGCCTGGGCTTGCCAAAAAGGCCTATGAAAAGGCCTACCCCTGCCCCTGGGAAGCTGCCTTTGAGGAGTGGCCTGCCTTTCTTTGGCTTGTGCACTCCTATAGGTGGTCCTATATTCATCCATTTTCTTCATGTAATTCTCTGTTTGTCCCCAAACAGAGAATTACCCACAACAGGAAAATCCATGGCCTTAGTCTGGGTATCCTGTGACAGGCTAGTATATCTGAGCCAAGCCATTCTTGAGTGCCACAGATGTAGCCATGACTCTAGAAGACACATCATTGGAGTCTACTGCAGCATGGAATGCACCTTGGATGCCTCAATACCATCAGCAGCCCTGCTCCAGCTCCTTGGCAAGCTGGCCAGGGACCTGTTTTGCTAGGGCCATAAAAGTGTCCCATCTGGATTTTTGATACCTAGCAGTATAGGCCATATAATTGGCCTGTCTGAGTCCCAAGGATGCTGCCATGTACTGTTTCTTTGCCATGGCATCAATCCTCCTGGAGTCCTTGTCCGGGGAGTGTGCCAACATGGCTGCATTGTTGTGTAAGAAACTCCGTGTCTGAGCCTGACAATGTATACCTCTTGTCCATTCTTTTATCCACAGTAGGTATAGTGTTAGGAGTCTTTAAAATTTTAAATGTCTGTTTCCCAAAAGATTTGTGCAAGGGAATAGACAGCCTCCTAGACTCTGGGATATCCATCATTTCTACATAGTCAGGCTCCTCCTGGTCATCCACAGCTTCTTCCATAGGAAGCTGGAGGGTTTCAGCCACTTTTTTATAGAACATGAAATGGGAGGGGGGACTCAGAAAGCCTAGGAGGAGACACCCCTGAAGGTCTGTCTGGGGAGATGTCCGGGTCAATGGGCACATCCAGACTTTCAAATCCACATTCACTTTCCTCATAATCTTGAACCGGTGGAACCGGCCGAACCGAGTACCTGCCTGATGGTGCCAGTTCGGTCGGAACCGGGGAAAGCGACTGAACAATTTTGATCGCTTTGGCTATCTCTTCAGCGGTTGGAGAGGAAAGTTTTGGCTCCACACCAGCTGATTTCTCTTTTCTAGTTCTTTTAGCTGGAACCGACTCCTCAGAATCGGCTCTCCTTTTGCCCGAAGAAGTCTCGCCCTGGTCAGAGGGCACTCCTTCTGGTTCGGTTTGAACCGAACCGGGCTGGCCATCCGGTTCAGCGGACTTTTTGGCCTCCCTTTCCCTGAGCCTACCAGCTCTCTTTTCTAGGGTAGCTGCAGGAAATTTTGCAAATCTGGCAGTCTGCATTGAGGTGGTCAACCTCAGACAATAAACACAGGTGGTGTGGGGGTCAGCCTTGGCAAGACTTTACACACACTGCAGTGTTGAAACCCAGTGGGTCCGGTTTTTCTTTTGGGTTTCTCAGACATAGTGCCAGTCCTAACCAAACTTACCCTTTTATGGCAATCCGCCAGGCAAGACCCTCTCATCGGTTCCCAACCGTGTCAGTGGTCGTGGAAAAAATGTAATAAAATCCATTTTTTTTAGAACCGATAAGAACCGGTAACCACACTCTAAATCACAATTTAAGATTTTTTTAAACAACTTGATCGGTTCAAACCGAACCGATAAACCGTTTACAAGTTTCACACAGAATAGAATTAATGTAAAACCTATCTAGTACTCACAAATACCACAGACAGAGACTGAACCAACAGGTTGCGGTTTAAATTCGGTCGAAAACCGAGAAACACGGTACTTTAACCAACAAAATGAACCGAGCAGAAGGAGTACTCTCCGGAGCGACTGTTCAGTGAGACGGAGTAAAGAATCTGACGGTTTGAGTTTGAAGAACAACAGGCAGAGTCTCAACCGAGCTCAAGCTCAGCGTTCCATGCCTGGCATGGAAAGTTAACTCTTTCACCTCCGGAGCAGTTCGAAGGTTGGGACTCACTGCATATGTCAGAATATAGCAAGACTTCATGTTGTTTGAAACCACTTCTGCAGGTAATGCATTCCACCCAGCCACCACCCTCTCTGTAAAAAAGTGTCTCCTCATCTCCCTCCTGAACCTTCCTTCCTCCAGTCTCACATCATGGCCCCTGGTGTCCCTCCCCTCCCTTACTTTGAACAGCCCCTCTGTACCTGTCTTGTTTATTCCTTTCATGTACTTAAAAGTTTCAATCATGTCCCCCCTGTCCCTCCTCTCCTCCAGCGAGTACATGTTCAACTCCCTCAGCCTCCTCTCGTATGATAAGTCCCCCAGCCCCTTGATCATCTTTGTCGCCCTGCACTGCACCCCTTCCAGTAATTTAATGTCCCTCTTCGAATACGGGTGCCAGTACTGCATGCAGTACTCCAGATGTAGGTCTAACTAATGACCTATACAGTGGCAGAATCACCTCCTCCCTCCTCGAGGATATACACTTGCAATACAACCCAGCATTTTGTTGGCCTTGCAGCTGCCTTCCTACATTGTGCCGAGTTGTTCATTGACCCTGTAATGAGCACCCCCAGATACTTCTCCTCCTCTGTCTGGGCTAGCTGCACTCCCCCCAACTGGTAACTCCTCCTTGGGTTCTTTATCCCAAAATGCAGCACCTTGCACTTTTTGGCATTAAACCCCAGTTGCCAGGTGTCTGACCAGGTTTCAAGCTTCAAGTTTCAAGGAGAATGGCAGCCCATCCTGGATCTCAGATATTTAAACAAGCACCTTTTAAAACCAAAGTTCAAAATGGTGACTCTGGGAATAATTCTACCCTCTCTAAGACCAGGGGACTGGCTAGTCTCCCTGGACCTCAAGGATGCCTATTTCCACATTCTCATCAGATACTCCCACAGAAAGTACCTCAAGTTCGAGTTGCCCTCAGGCCACTATCAATTCAGAGCAATGCCCTTTGGCCTAACATCAGCTCCAAGGGTGTTCACAAAATGCCTGGCAGTAGTGGTTGCTTTCCTAAGGAGAAAAAAAGATATCCATCTTTCCATACCTGGATGACTTGCTCATAGTGGGTCAGTCTCCAGACCAAGTCAAGTCACACCTACAGATAACTCAGCAACTGCTCACTTCTCTAAGATTCCTTCTAAATCTTTCAAAGTCAGTTCTAGAGCCAGTGTAGCTCCTCACCTTCATAGGGGTGGAGCTGGATACTATAAGGGCAAGAGCCTTCCTTCCCCTGGACAGGGCAAGGACCCTTGTGACACTCGCCTCTTCATTCACCCTCCAGGTGTCTCGACCAGCAAGGCATTTCCTGCAACTCCTGGGCCACATGGCTGCCTCTACGGCAGTGGTCCAAGAAGCAAGATTTCAGATGAGGGACATTCAGTTCCACTTAAGAGCCTTCTGGTCCCAGAGAAAGGATTCTCTGACCAAGCTAGTCCCAGTGACTCGAACCCTGATCCAGGCTTTGCAATGGTGGCAGGATCAGGACAACCCCAGGCAAGGAGTTCCCTTTGTTACTCAACCTCTTTCTCTAATCCTTACCACAGATGCCTCCGTCTTGGGCTGGGGAGCCCATTTGGGGGATCTGACCGCCCAAGGGTTGTGGTCACCTCAAGAATCTCTGCTTCACATCCATCTCTTAGAACTCAGAGCAGTGTTTCTAGCACTTCAAGTTTTTTCCAAGTCTGTTCAGAACCAACTTGTTCAGATCAGAACAGACAATACCACCACAATGTGGTACATCAACAAGCAAGGGGGCACTCGGTCTATGGCCTTGTGCACTGAAGCAATGAAGTTGTGGTCTCTGGCCTATTCCCTGAATACCTCTCTGATAGCAGTGCACCTCCCAGGGAAGGACAATGTCCTGGCAGATGCTCTCAGCAGGATATCTCTGGGCCATCACGAATGGGCCCTGGATCCCCTAATTTTGAAGGTAATCTTCTCCAGATGAGGCACTCCACAGATAGATCTTTTTGCAGCCCCAGACAATCACCAACTTCCTCTTTTTGCTGCAGACCCCCAGTGTTGGGCTCAGTCCCCTGGATGCTCTAGTCCTCAATTGGGAAGGAAATTCCTGTATGCTTTTCTCCCTTCCCTCTCCTGTTCAAAGTACTAGTCAAATCAGATCTCAGCCCTGCAAAGTGATTCTGATTGCTCCAGACTGGGCCAGACAGCCCTGGTATCCTCTCTTGCTGTCCTTAGCAGTCCACCTTCCCCTGTCTCTTCCCAGGAATTACAACCTGTTAACATGTTCTCAGGGGACGGTTTGGTATCCAAATCCCAAATCTCTCAATCTCAAGGCCTGGCTCTTGAAGAGTTAGAGTTTGCTGATTTACATCTTTCTCAAGGTGTTCTGGATATTCTAAAGGCTTCCCGAAAGCCTTCCACCAGAAAGACTTACAACTCCAAATGGAAAAGGTTTACTATTTGGTGCTCCGGTAAGCATATTTCTCCAGAGTCTGCTGGGTTGCCTACAGTCCAGGACTACATGGTTCATCGCAATAGCTTGGGACTCAGACCAGCTACACTTAGAGTGCATCTGGCAGCTGTCTCTGCCTTCTTGTCAGCAGGGAAGCTCTCTTCCCTTTCAGCTCACCCTGTATTCTGTAAATTCTTCAAGGGTTTGCTGCATACCAATCCTCCCTTCAGGGACCCTGCCCTTGCCTGGGACCTTAATGTTTGCATTGCTCAGCTTATGCAACCCCCTTTTGAGCCTTTGTCCTCAGCAGAGCTTAAGTACTTGACTTGGAAAACTGTGTTCTTGGTAGCCATTACTTCTGCCAGAAGCATAAGTGAGTTACAGGCCCTGTCAGTGGAGCCTGATTTTATCTCTTTCCATAGAGATAAGGTGGTCCTCAGGACTAATAGGAAGTTTTTGCCTAAGGTGGTTTCAGACTTCCACCTTAATCAGTCTATGTCTCTTCCTGTTTTCTTCACTGACCATTCCTCCTCTGGGGGAGGAGGCTACACAGCCTGGATGTGAAAAGGGCCCTTAGCTACTACATAGAGTGCACCAAGGGTCACAGGTTTGACTCCTTCCAATTGTTCCTCACTTATGGTGAGGCTGGCAAGGGAAAACCTGCCACTAAGAGATATATTGCCAGGTGGATTGTCTCTTGTATACAATTCTGCTATGAAAAATTAGGTAGAATCCCACCCTCAGGCCTGAGGGCTCACTCTACTAGAGGTACAGTTGCTTCCCTGGCTGCTGCCAGAGATATTCCTATCTTAGAGATTTGTCAAGCAGCCACCTGGAAAACAGTACATACTTTCACAAGCATTACTCTCTGGATATCCAGGCTAGGAGTGATGCTCCGTTTAACACAACAGTGCTTCAGAGCCTGTTTCAAAGTAGGTTCTGTCCCTCCTCCATGGAGGTACTACTTGTAGTCTGCAATAGTCAGAATACAGCAAGACTTCATGTTGTTTGAAGAAAAAATTACTCACCTTAGTAATGTTGTTTCTTCTAATGGAGTCTAGCTGTATTCTGACCTACCCCCCCTGCCTCCCCTCTTAGAACCTGGGTTTTGGGATGTGGGTGGGCAGGAACAGTGTTGGCACCCAAGAGGTGCCCCCTTTTTCTCACCCTCTTATTTTGGGTGTGTGTGCTGTGTTTTGTTTTTTTGGGGTTTCCTGACTTGAGTCTTTGCCTTGGAACCAAAAAATCTTTTTATTAAATTTAGTAGCCGGTTGGCTAATGTGAGTTTACAGTTTCCACACAGGACACCCAGTGAGTATAGCTCGTAAAGATCTGGCAGTTTAGGTTCAAACAACAACAGACAGAGTCTTAACCGAGCTCGAGCTCAGCGTTCCATGCCTTGCATGGAAAGTTAACTCTTTCCTCTCCGGGGCTTTTCAAAGGTTGGATATCACTGCAATAGTCAGAATAGTCAGAATACAGCAAGACTCCATTAGAAGAAACAACATTACTAAGGTGAGTAGTTTTTTCTTCCATGACCTCCTTTCTCAACCAGCTCGGTTTCTTAGCCCTAACCTTCTTGCTCTGGGCCTTGCAGCAGGTTTTGGTTGCCTCCACTATCCCCAGCTTTATGAGCTCCCACCTCTGGTTAGTGTCCATACTAGATTGAATTCTGGCCAGGTACCCTTTTACCACTTCCCCCATCCTCCCAAAGTCGGCCCTCCTGAAGTCTAGCATTCTTGTGCCAGATTCCATCTTCCTTGCCCATATCCAATGTAGAGCCATACTGAGTGGTGGTCACTCCTGACAGCGTTCCTCCACTGTAAGTTCTCTCACAAAGTCCCATTTGCCAGCACAAGGTCAAGGTGTTTCCCTAACCTGGTTGGTTCACTGACCATTTGCAGCGAAGCTGTCCTGGAAGGCATCCAGCAGTATCTGCTCCCTTCTGTTCCTGGTATTTGAGGTACTCCAGTCCACTCCTGGCATGTTGAAGTCCCCCACAATCACCACACTACCCTTCTCGCAGGTCCTCCTGATCTGTCCCACTAGTTCCCTAACTCCTCCGTCTGAGATGGAGGCATGTACACCACTCCCATTCTAAGAATCCTATTCTTGGAATCCTGGATTTGCATCCAAAGTGACTCTGTACTACCCTCCTCCCCTTCCTCCCTTTCACACTTCAGTCCTTCCTTCACATATAGTGCCACACCCCCTCCTTTCCCAATCACCCTGTCCCTACAAAATAACCTGTACCTGGTACAGACAGGTCCCAGTCATTGTATTGGGTGGACCATGTTTCTGTGATGGTTGTGATGTCCACCTCTCCCTCTGCCATGAGCACCTGTAACTCTGCAGTTTTCCTCCCAAGGCTCCTAGCATTAAGGGTAACCACCTTCCACCCTTTCCCCTCCCTCCCATCCTGCCCTCCTTTACTAGCATCACCAATAGTACCTACCATTTGTCTTTTGTCACTGTTATGAGGGGTAAGCTCATGTGGTTTCCCAACCTGTGGTCTCTGCATGTCTCTTGCCCACCACACCCCAGCTCCTAGTTTAAATTCCCAACTTCCTCTATGTACTGCTCCATCCTCTGTTTCAACACTTTCTTTCCCTCCTCACTCAAGTGTAGTCTGTTCTTGGCATAGAGACTACTGTCCTCCCAGGTCTCGCCCCACCCCCACAACAGCCCATACCCTTTAGCACAACACCGGTTCTTAGCCATCCGTTAAATTCCTCTATTCTCAGCTTTCTTGTTGTGCTTGCCTTGGGCACTGGAAGTATCTCTGAAAAAGTTACTAATCTTTCTGCCCCTTCACATAATTGTCCTAGTTCCTCAAACCTCCTCTGGACTGTATCTACTGTCTTGTCAGCCAGGTCGTTCATCCCGAGATGTATAACTAAATGAGGCTTGTCCCTACCCCTTCTAGCATATTTCAGAACAGATTGTTCCACCCTTTCCGCTGTCATTCCTGGCCCTGTTGCAGGAACTCAGGAAAAACGAGATGCAGAAGAAGCTGTAGAACCTCTGAGCCTACACAGGACCCCAGGAAACGAGATGCAGGAGAAGCTGTAGGACCTCTGGGCCTATGCAGGACCCCAGGGATCAAGATGCAGGAGAAGCTGTAGGACCTCAGGGAAAATGAGATGCAGAAGCTGCTGTAGGACCTCTGAACCAATGCAGGACCCCAGGAAACGAGATGCAGGAGAAGCTGTAGGACCTCAGGGAAAATGAGTTGCAAAAGCTGCTGTAAGACCTCTGGGCTGAGCTCACACATGAATTCAGGCAGTTCTTTTTAGGCAGAGGGCACACATAAATGCTGGCAGTTCATTTTAGGCACACATAAAAGCAGTTAGTTTGTTTTAGGCAAATTGGCAGACATAAGTTCAGGCAGTTCGTGATGGGCAGAGGGCAGTGACACTTTGGACTGATGTGCAGAATGGCCTGTCTGGGGAAGGTACACTGTCTCTTTAAATGCAGTTCACTAAGTGGTGATGATAGTGTAGATTATTGGCACTACTTGCGTAGCATAAAGGTTTCGTGAATACAGCGTGTGCTTGTAGTTAATTTTGGTTTTGTCAGTTTGTTTGAGTGGGGGGGGCTTTGCTCTCACACCCTCGTTTTTTTTTTTAGGGTGTGTGGGGGGAGGGAGTGAAGCCCCCCCAATTCAAATAAACTAATAAAAAATAATCCAAAAGTGTATTTGAGAAAGTAGCATAACTTGACCTCTGCGCTAACAGCGTAGGTCCGTCAGTGGTCCAATAATCTCCATGATCTCCCACTACGCAGGCTGTATACATTCCATAAACACTAGCAGTGTCAGTGGCTCAGCAGGTAGCACATTTGCCTCTGAAGCCAGGAGATCAGAAGGCTGTGGGTTCTATCCCCACACCAGGCACTTGGGTTAAATCCCAATACTGACTAGTGCAGCATGAGGGGGGTGCTGCACTCCTGAGGTGCCATCTTTCAGCTGAGACATTAAACCGAGGTCCCATGTGCCCATTCAGGTGGATGTTAAAGATCCCATGGCACTTCTCGAAAAGAGTAGGGGAATTTTTATTAGAAAAGGTGGACTTCATTACAATACATACAAACAATATAAATAGCATACAGGATCTCAAATAATACATACATGACAAAAACACGTTGTGTTTCATGTATAGCAAAAAGAGTACTTAAATCAATCACACCAATGTCTACAGTTTAACCATAAATGAGCAACTCTAGATAATGGATATTTATACAAATCATCAAGAAACAATAGTTGTGTAGCCTTTTTCACATTCAGAAATACCGCAGTCTGATGAATCCATTTTTGCTGTAGTACCCACAGGCATCTAGCTTGCCATAAATGATATCTAATCAGAACAAGCAGAACATGGATTGTATCCTTATGATATTTTCCAAGCAATCCTGGATTGTTACCATACATAATCTCAGCATACTGCAACTTCAAAAACAATTGCTCTCCCCACTCATTAGCTAAAATATCCCAAAACAACTGAGCAAATATGCAGTCTAGAAACAAATGACTCTGAGTTTCTAATAGCTGAGTACAAGTATCCCTGGGACAATATTGCTTATGTTTATTATTGCCTTTAACCCCTAGTCTCCCATAATTCCCCAACCACACACACACAGTCCCGTGTATACAATGGAATCCTAGGATTAAGTAATTGTTTCAGGACATACTGCTTCCATTGTGCTGGACATAAAGGAAAATCTGTAGTCTCATGATTCAAGATGTATTGATACAACTTTTTCTGTCCCCAATAAGTATAACAGTTGGGAGTTAATTTCCTTTGTAAAGCCCATTTAATTCCCTCCAAACCATACTTCGGCATGGGCTGTGTTTTTCCCAATAATCTGGGCCTCATCTGTTGCCATGGCTCAACATAAGGTGCCACCCAATAATCCAACCATTCTTTCCAAACTACAGCTCAAGGTCGGAGACACTTCCCAAAATTATAATCCAAAAAAATACTATAAAAGCAAGCAATGGGATCAAGCATACTAACTCCATCAGCTTTTGATCGATAAGTGAAGCTACATTTCACAGGATTAAGCCTGGAACCCCAGAGACCTTGGAAAAATAAACTGTAGCTCCTAGTTAGTACTTCCTTAGGAGGAGGATAAACATAAGCAATGTACAAAAAAATGGGAACCAACAAAGTTTTAATCAACCAAACCCGTTTTAATTTACCAGTGACTTTCTGTCTCCATCCCATAAGCACTCTGTCTGCCCGGGTGATAACTGCCTCCCAGTTCAAAACAGCAGCATTAGGTGAACCAAACACAACATCTAATATTTTCAGAGGCTCTGCAGTAATGTGAATTCCTGCAATAGTACCTGAGGCAGGTAAGGGAGTCTGACCCAAAGGTACCCCTCTACTTTTATCCAAATTAATTCGGGAACCTGAAATTGCAGAAAAAATCTGAAATACAGATTGTAAAACATAGTCATCTGTTTGGGGGCTAGTGTTAACACCACATCATCTGCATAGGTCAACATTTTTATATTCTGTGAACAATGTGGCAACCCTAGCCCTATTATCCCATTCATGTATACATAACCTAATAAAAATATCCATACAAAAGACATACAGTAAGGGGGCTCAAGGGACAACCCTGCCGAGCTCCCCGTTGTACAATAATTTTGCCCCATACCAACCATTCACATTAGGAATCACAGCCACATCCCTGTACAATAATTTGATCCAGCCTATAAATATTTCTGGTATTCCAAAAGCTTTTAATACCAGAAACAAAAAATCATGGGAGAGACGATCAAAAGCTTTTCCCTGATCAATATTAACTATCCAGCCAGTCAACCCCCTGTTCTCCTTGATAGAACAGTTCCCGAAGTAAAATTAAGTTATCCTTTTGTTGTCTACCCTGAACAGCACAAGTCTGTACTTCACTAATTACATATTGTGCTATTTTGTTAAGCCACCCCAAGAATAGTTTAGCCAAAAGTTTAACATCTGTATTCAGTAGACTTAAAGGTCTCCAATTATTAATATCCACAGAAGGGCCCTTCTTATGTATCAGTACTAGTATAGCGTCTTTCATAGAGGAAGCCAATCCATCGTCATGTAACATTTAGTTATACAAAATCACCAAAGCTGGGGCTAGGTGATCCTTAAACTGTTTATAAAGGCCTGCACCTATGCCATCAGAACCCAGGGCAGAGCCTACTTTTAAACTATCAATTGCCCGCTCCACTTCCCTGATAGTAACCTCACCAGTAAGCATGGCAAGATCCTCCAAGCCTACCCACGGAAGATGCAAACCAGCCAAAAAGCTACCATCGGTGGTAGCATGAACTTTCTCACCGAACATCCTCTGAGCCGGAGCTTGTACAATACCTAAAATGCCTAAAGGAGAGGAGACAGGTACACCTGTTGAGGAAAGCAATTCCGTAATAATTCTATCTTTACCCGTTCCTTACAATCCCTGTAAGGGGCAATACTATGTTTCCAGGCATGCATCCCAAATTTAGCCTTCTGTCCCAAAAACTGCGCTCTATCATACTGAAACTTTTGCAACCGTGCCTTAATAATCTGGATTTGTGACCCAAAATCCTGAGAGGAAGTTTCTGACAATGAAATTAAACATTGCAACTGTTGTCTCAACTGTAAATAGTCTAAATATCTTTCCGTATGCACCAGATGCGATCTATGTTTGAATAGTTCCTGCCATGATTTTTTAGTACCTTCCCACCACTCCGTGAGATCCTCATAGCAGTCAGCTACCGACAATCTGGCTTTCCAGTTTCATTGCCAAAACTTCTGAGTTTTAGCATCCGATAAAACAGGCTCATTCAACCTCCATTTAGGCTTTTTACACCTCAGGGTGTCCTGCCAGGAGATCCGTGTACAAAGAGCAACATGATCTGAGTATTCCACATGTATAGTCTTACTAGACAATACTTTACAAATTTTTGAAACGAAAATGAAATCTATTAGAGTCTTTAATTTACCTTTACAAAATGTAAAACCCCCTGAGGCATGCAAACTGCGATAGGAATCCTGCAATGCAGCAGTAGAAATGACATTCAGCAATGTTACAGAGTCACAAAAAAGCTTGTCCGTCTGTAACCCTCTATCCTTTTGGTGCAAACTACAATTAAAATCTCCTGCCCATAGGACAAGTCTATAAGTATACAGAAATGGATGAATATCTTTAAATAAAGCAGCCCTAAGAGCCTTGGTCTGAGGGGCATAAGTTGCAATCAACCGAAACCTATCAGAAAAATAAGAAATATCCAACAAAGCCCGCTGCGGACTAATGTCAACCAATCTAGTGACTATGAGATCATTATTCAAGTATCTAGAGGCCAGGGGGGCACAGGACCCAAGGCAGCATGGATTCACAGCGGGAAGGTCATGCCAGACAAATCTGATAGATGTCTTTGACTGGGTGACCAAAGTAGTAGATCAGGGAGGGGCTGTGGACATGGCCTACCTAGACTTTAGCAAGGCATTTGACACAGTCCCACACAAAAGATTAATATACAAGTTAGCCAGCCTGGGAGTGGGTCCCAAGATGACAGCCTGGGTAAAGAATTGGCTGGAGAATATGACACAGAGAGTAATAGTAAATGGAGTCCACTCAGTAGAAAGGAGGGTTACTAGTGGGGTACCGCAGGGTTCAGTATTAGGACCGGTCTTCTTCAATGTCTTTATCAGCGACATTGCGGAAGGACTGGAAGGAAAAGTATGTCTCTTTGCAGATGACACTAAGATCTGCAACAGAGTTGATGCACAGGGTGGGGTGGAAAGGATGAGAAGGGACTTGGCAAGGTTAGAGGAATGGTCAAATGTATGGCAGCTTAGATTCAGTGCTAAGAAGTGCAAGGTAATGCACCTGGGAAACAAAAACCCTGGGGAAGAGTACACAGTGGGGGTGAGATACTAACAACAACAAAAATGGAAAGGGACCTAGGGGTAGTCATATCAGATGACCTAAAGGTGGGCAAGCAATGTGAGAGGGCAGCAAGGAGGGCTGGGGGTATACTGGGATGCATGAGGAGAGGCATCACCAGTAGAAAACAGGAAGTTGTTATCCCTCTGTCAGACAGCTGGTGAGACCCCATCTGGAGTACTGTGTGCAGTTCTGGAGACCCAGTCTCCATAAAGACACAGACAGGATGGAAGCTGTCAGGGAGAGCAACTAAAATGGTGCAGGGTCTGCACGGAAGACATATGAAGAGACTTAAGGAGCTTAATATGTAGCCCTCGAGGAAAGGAGGAGAGGGGTGACATGACAGAAACTTTCCAAGTACCTCAAGGGAATCAACAAAGTCCAAGAGGGTAGCATCTTTCAAAAAAGGTGTGCAAGAACAAGAGGCACAATTTGAAGATAGAGGGGGCAGCTCAGAGATAATTTAAGAAGTATTTTTTCACAGAGAGGGTTGTGGATGCATGGAACGGCCAGCCGGAGGAGGTTGTGGAGTCAAAATCAGTGGTGGAATTCAAGCATGCATGGGACAGTCATAAGGCAATTCTGGGGGTTGGGGGTAAGAAGAAGTAGGCTGCTGGTTAACTAGGATCTGCAGCTTATCCAGTAGGTAGGGAAATGGGCAGACTGGGTGGGCCAAGCAGTCCTTATCTGCCATCAAATTCTATGTTTCTATGTTTCTATTAGCTAATAAAATCCTCACACCATCACATAAATCCTGTCCTATCGACCAACAAGAGGGCCCTAAATGCCATGCATGCGAGGCTCTGGAAAGTTCACCCCCTCTTTTTAATCTGGTATCCAAAACACAGGTAATGTCTGAAGCATGCTCTTGAAGAGAATACAAGGTACCTGCCAATTTCCTATCCCCTTTAATAATATTAACATTAACAGAGGTAATGGAGAGTTGTTCAGCAATGTTAGCAGAATATCTCATAATGTAATATAATTATGAGGCCTGTTTTTTTGTCTGTGCCTCGTCCGAGTGGCTATTGAGTCCACATGCCCTCCCTCTTCAGTATCAGTGCAAGAAACAACAGAAGAGGAGTCAGTCCCTTCCCCTTCCGAATCCCCATCCTCCGAATGCAAAGCCACAAACTTATTGCCACTTTTCCAAGACCCAGGAGACGCAACCCTGTCCGTCCCTCCAACCTTTCTAGACATCATCTTACCCATTCTAGACCTTTTAGCCTGAGCAACAAGTTTAAACCCATCACCATCCGGGGGCATCTCTTTAGGAGAACAACCAGTGCTGTCAGTCACCATTGGAACAGGTTCCCGAATAGAGTCTTCCCTGAAAACTGGTACAGAATCCTGTCTCATCTCAAGCTCAAGGTCCACAGACACTGAGGGCCGAGCTTCTTGGGAAATCAAAACTGTTTCCTGTCCTTGTGTTCTCACCTCTTTCCTGGCACTTAAGTCAGCAATTTTCTTAGCATGAGATTGCTGGGCTATGTTTATAAGCCCTTCATGAGAGGGACAATCCTCCCTGTTATGCGAGGCCCAGGGACACCTGCTGTAAGAATGACCAGTCTGTTCACAAAGATTACAGTGAAACAAATTTAAACATTTCCCTGAAATGTGTCCGAATTCTAAGCAGTGACTACATTTCACTGTATTGCAGGCTGAGCTCAGGTGTGTTCTATTCCCACATTTAAAACAGGAATGAGGCTGACCTGCATAAAAAATAGCACCTCTGTCCCTTCCGAAATAAAAAGTACTAGGCAGATGAACAGGGCCAGTACTTGTCATAATTAATTTAACTTGAACCCTCCACCCACCATTCCAAATCGGCTCACTATCAAGAGTAGAACTAGGCCTATTTAAGATCTCACAACGTTGCCATAACCAATAAAGAATATCCTCGATATTCACGCCTTAATTCTTAAACATAATCGTAATGGTTTTAATGGCCAGCTTGGATAAAGGTACGGCATGAAAGGGTACCCATAAAGGAGTACTTTTCAACTTATCATAATGGGCCCAAAATCTATCCAAACCTGACACATTTTTAAAACTAATATCAAAATTATAGTTAACCAAATGCAGGAGTGCAAAAATTTCATATGAAAAGAACTTTAAAGAGCCCTTCAATAACTGTCTAGCAATAAAAACTCTGTCTGGAGGCTCCACCTTTATACAACCTTACTGCATTGCGCCTTTGTTCTGAAATAAGTCAGACATTTTCAACACTGGACCATCCTCTCTGCCCTCAGCATGCAACATTTGGTCAGTAAGACCTAACCTAAGTGGGCCCACAGGTATATTCTACACCTCAATGTCATCTACAGCAGTAATAGACACTTGTGCATCAGCAGTAATACAGTTCTTACCCCGGGGATCGTTTGAGCTCATGTGAACAAGTTTGTCGGTGGCCACAGGAAGGTGTGCTGAAACACTAGACGTGGGGCATGTAGGGGCTGAGGTATCAGGAACCCAAGTCCCATCTGTCTTTTGTTCCCAACCAGCGTTCTGTAACACCCGACTAGGAGACCACTCAGAGCCTCCCACCATATCCTGATCCGCAACAGAGTCCAAAACAGTAGAGCCATCCTGGGACATTGGCAAATGTTGTTTTGGAAGCACGCCCGACTTACTCCAACCCTGCTGCAATTTGTTCTGAGGGAAAGTACACTCCTGCCCCTGTTGTTGCGCACGAGAATTCCCATCAAGAACTCGCAAGTTGGGCGGATTCTGACCATGGCCGACTCCTAGCCTCTTTGGCTGCATCTTCTTATAAGAAACCACGCTTGTTTCAGGCTCCCGGCACACAGCATTAGCACTGCTAGAACTGCCAGCCTGAACTGGAGTATCAGGGCGCTCAAGTACATCCTGTGCTGTTGGCGAGGAAAGAAAAAATTACTCACCTTAGTAATGTTGTTTCTTCTAATGGAGTCTTGCTATATTATGATATATACAGTTTGTCCCAGCCTTAGAACTGCTCCGGAGGTGAAAGAGTTAACTTTCCATGCCAGGCATGGAATCTTGAGCTCGAGCTCGGTTGAAAACTCTGTCTGTTGTTCTTCAAACTCAAACTGTCAGATCTTTACGAGCAAAACTCACTAAGATTCTGTGTGGAAGCTGTAAACCTACACTAGCCAACTGGCTACTAAAATATTAACACATTTTTTGGTCCCAAAACAAAGACTCAAGTCAGGGGATCCAAAAAATAAAATAAAATACAACACCCAAACACCCTAAAAAGGAGGGATGAAAAACACAAGGTGGGCATCACTAAGTGCCAACACTGCACTGCCCTCCCACATCCCAAGAGCAGAGGTTCTGAGAGGGGTAGGCAGGGGGGGAGGTCATAATATAGCAAGACTCCATTAGAAGAAACAACATTACTAAGGTGAGTAATTTTTTCTTCAAACAACATGAAGTCTTGCTATATTATGACATATGCAGACTACACAGCAGTACCTCCATGGAGGAGGGACAGAACCTACTTAGGAAATAGGCTCTGAAGCACAGCTGTGTCAAACCGAGCATCACTCCTAGCCTGGATGTCCAGGGAGTAATGCTTGGTGAAAGTGTGTACTGTTTTCCAGGTAGCTGCTTGACATATCTCTAAGATAGGGATGTCCCTGGCCGCAGCTAGGGACGCAGCTGTACCTCTGGTAGAGTGAGCCCTCAGGCCTGAAGGGGGAACCTTACCCAGTTTTTGATAACAAAATTGGATACAAGAGACAATCCACCTGGCAATGGATCTTTTAGTGGCAGGTTTCCCTTTACCAACCTCACCATAAGTGAGGAACAGTTGGAGGGAGTCAAACCTGTGACCCTTGGTATGCTCTATGTAGTAACTAAGGGCTCTCTTTACATCTAAACTGTGCAGCCTCCTCTCACCAGAGGAGGAATGGTCAGTGAAGTACACTGGAAGAGATATAGATTGATTAAGGTGGAAATCTGAAACCACCTTAGGCAAGAACTTCCTGTTAGTCCTGAGGACTACCTTATCTCTGTGAAAGGAGATCAAATCAGGCTCCACTGACAAAGCTTGTAATTCACTTATGCGCCTGGCAGAAGTGATGGCTACTAGAAACACAGTTTTCCAAGTCAAGTACTTAAGCTCTGCTGAAGACAAAGGCTCAAAGGGGGGTTGCATTAGCTGAGCAATGCAAACATTAAGATCCCAGGCAGGAGCAGGGTCCCTGAATGGAGGGTTGGTGTGAAGCAATCCCTTGAAAAACTTGGAGAATACAGGGTGAGCAGAAAGAGGAGAGGGCTTTCCGCTGAAATAAAAGCAGAGACAGCTGACAAATGCACTTTCAGGGTAGCTGGCCTCAGCCCCAAAGTATTTAGATGGACCATATAATCCAGGACTGTGGGCAAATCAGTAGATTCTGGGGAAATATGCTTTCCAGAGCACCATATGGAAAACCTTTTCCATTTAGAATTATAAGTAGCCCTGGTGGAAGGCTTCCTAGAAGCTTTCAAGATATCGAGTACACCTTGAGAAAGGTGTAGGTCAGCAAACTCTAACTCTTCAAGAGCCAGGCCTTGAGGTTGAGGGATTTGAGACTCGGATACCAAACTCTCCCCTGGGCACAGGTTAACAGATTGTGATTCCCGGGAAGACACAGGGGAAGGCGGACTGCTAAGGACAGAAGGAGTGGATACCAGGGCTGTCTGGCCCAATCTGGAGCAATCAGAATCATCTTGCAAGGTTGAGATCTGATTTTGACTAGCACCTTGAACAAGAGGGGTAAGGGGGGAAAGGCATAGAGGAACTTCCCTTCCCAGTCGAGAAGGAAGGCATCCAGAGGGACTGAGCCCAACACTGGGGGCCTGCAACAAAAAAGCGGAAGTTGGTGATTGTCTGGGGCTGCAAAAAGATCTATCTGAGGGGTGCCCCACCTGGCAAATACTAACTCCAGTACTAGGGGATCCAGTGACCATTTGTGATGGCCCTGGGAAATCCTGCTGAGAGCATCTGCCAGGACATTGTCCTTGCCTGGGAAGTGAACTGCCATGAGGGAAGTGTTCAGGGAATAAGCCAGAGACCACAACTTCATTGCCTCGGTGCACAAGGCCGAAGACCGAGTGCCCCCTTGCTTGTTGATGTACCACATTGTAGTGGTGTTGTCTGTTCTGACCTGTACCACTTTGTTCTGAACAAATGCAGAAAAAACCTGAAGTGCTAGAAAAACAGCTCTGAGTTCCAACAGATTGATGTGGAGCAGAGATTCCTGAGGGGACCACAATCCCTGGGTGGTGAGGTCGCCCATGTGAGCTCCCCATCCCAAGAAGAACGCATCTGTAGTAAGGGTCAAGGAGTGAGATTGAGGGATGAAAGGAACCCCTGTCTCAGATTGCTCTGATCCTGCCACCACTGCAGGGCCTGGATCAGGGTTCGAGTTACTGGGATCAATTTGGTTAGAGGATCTCTCCTTTGAGACCAGAAGGCTCTCAAATGGAACTGAATGTCCTCATCTGAAATCTTGCTCCTTGCACCTACAGCTGTGGAAGCAGCCATGTGCCCTAGGAGCTGTAGAAAGTGCCTTGCTGGTCGAGACCTGCACAGTGAAGGAGGAGGCCAGAGCCACCAGGGTCTACTCTTTCTAGAGGAAGGAAAGCTCTGGCCTGCTTTGTGTCCAGTTCTAGCCTATGAAGGTGAGTAGCTGAACAGGCTCTAGAACTGACTTTGGAAGACTGAGAAGAAAACCTAGAGATGTAAGCAGCTGCTGGGTAACCTGAAGGTGTAATTTGACTTGGTCTGGAGACTGACGCACTATGAGCCAGTCGTCCAGGTAAGGAAAAGATGGCAATCTTTGCCTCCTTAAGTGAGCAACTGCTACTGCCAGGCATTTTGTGAATACCCTTGGGGCAGAGGTGAGGCAGGGGCATTGCTCTGAACTGGTAATGGCCTGAGGGCAGTTCGAATCTGAGGTACTTTGGTGGGAGCTTCTGATGAGAACATGGAAGTAGGCGTCCTTGAGGTCCAGGGACGCTAGCCAGTCCCCTGGCCTTAGGGAGGTAAAATAATTCCCAGAGTCACCATTTTGAATTTTGGTTTTAAAAGGTGCTTGTTTAGGTATCTGAGATCCAGGATGGGCCGCCATTCTCCTGTCTTTTTTGGGGTAAGGAAGTACCTGGAGTACAGTCCTTTGCCCTGGTGTAGGGGAGGAACCCTTTCCACAGCTCTGAGAGCTAGGAGGGAAGAGACCTCTGCCTCTAAGGCAAGTGTCTCTAATGGATTTGCAGGTGGAAAGGATCTGGTTCTCATCTTTGGAAATTTTTTGAAGCCGAGAACCAGTCCCTGGCTTACTACTTCCAGGACCCACTTGTCTGATGTTAAAGACTCCCAGTCCTGGACGAAGTAAGCCAGCCTGCCCCCTACAGGTAATGGAGAATCGGCCCTGGGCATCCCATCAGGGTGCCTGTTTGGCAGGGGCTTTAGGCTGAGGGGTGTGAGCAGGCCTGCTCGTACCCCATCTGCCTCTCCCTCTGAAGAACCCCCTCCTGGCATAAGCTGAAGAGGAGGCCTGGGCTTGGTAAAAAGGCCTGTGAAAAGGCCTGCCCCTGCCCCTGGAAAGCTGCCTCTGAGGAGTGGCTTGCCTCTCCTTGGCCTGTGCACTCCTATAAGTGGTCCTATACTCATCCATTTTCTTCATGTAATTCTCTGTCTGCTCCCCAAACAGAGAATTACCCACAACAGGAAAATCCATGGCCTTAGCCTGGGTATCCTGTGACAGGCTAGTACACCTGAGCCAAGTCATTCTGCGAAAAGCCACAGATGTGGCCATGACTCTTGAAGATACATCATTAGAGTCCACTGCAGCAAGGAATTTCACCTTGGATGCCTCAATACCATCAGCAGCCACCTGCTCCAGCTCCTTGGCAAGCTGGCCAGGGACCTGTTTCGCTAAAGCCATAACAGTATCCCATCTGGATTTCTGGTATCTTGCAACATTGGCCATATAATTTGCCTGTCTGAGTCCCAAGGATGCTGCCATGTATTGTTTCTTTGCCATGGCATCAATCCTCCTGGAGTCCTTGTCAGGGGGGTGTGAAGCCAAGGGAATATTTGCCTTATCACAGGCTGCAGCCTGCACTACCCCAACATGGCTGCATTGTTGTGAAAGGAACTCCGTATCAGAGCCTGACAATGTGTACCTCTTGTCCATTTTTTTATCCACAGAAGGTATAGTGTTAGGAGCTTTTAAAATTTTTGTTGTCTGTTTCCTAAAATATTTATGTAAAGGAATAGACAATCTCCTGGACTCTGGGATATCCATCATTTCCACATAGTCAGGCTCCTCCTGTTCATCCACAGCTTCTTCCAAAGGGAGCTGGAGGGTTTCAGCAACTTTTTTATAAAACATAAAATCAGAAGGGGACTCAGAAAGCCTAGGGGGAGACACTCCTGAAGGTCTGTCTGGGGAGATGTCCGTTTCAATGGGCACAGCCAGACTTTCAAAATCACATTCCTCTCCTCATAATCCTCCTCCCTCCTCCGGTTCATAAAATTCCTCTATATCATATTCTTGAACCGTGGAACCGAACCGAACCGCCTTATCTGATGGTGCGCCGTTCGTCGGAACCGTGGAAAGCGACTGGACAATTGGATCGCTGGCTATCTCTGCATGGTTGGAGAAGGAAATTTTGGCTCCACACCTGCTGATTTTCTAGTCCTCTTTGCTGGAACTGGCTCCTCCGAGTCAGCTCTTCGTTTACCCGAGGAAGTTTCGCCCTGGTCAGAGGGCACTCCCTCCGGTTCGGTTGGCACAAACCGGGCTGGCCATCCGGGTCAGCGGACTTTTTGGCCTCTCGTTCCCTGAGCCTACCAACTCTCTTATCCAGGGTACCTGCAGGGAAATTCTTGCAAATCTGGCAGTCTACATTGAGGTGGTCAAACCCCAGACAATAAACACATGTGGTGTGTGGGTCAGCCTTGGCAAAGGCTTTCCCACAGACACTACAGTGCTGAAACCCAGTGGGCCCGGTTTTTCTTTTGGGTTTCTCAGACATAATGCCAGCCTAACCAAAAACTTGCCCTTTTCGGCAAATCGCCAAACAAGACACTCATTGGTTCCCAACGCGGTCACGGGTCGCGGAAAAAAGTAATGAAATCCGTTTTTTTTAGAACCGATAAGAACCGGGAACCGCACTCTAAATGCAATTTAATTAAGTTTAACAACAACCTGATCGGTTCAAACCGAACTGATAATAACGTTTGCAAGTTCCACACAGAGAAATGTAAAACCTATCGATTACTTACGATACCACAGACAGAGCTTGAACCGACCGGTTGCGGTTAAAATAAGACAAATGCGGTTTAAAAAGACGAGAAATTACACTTTTTAACCGACAAAATGAACCGAGCAGAAGGAGAAATCTCCGGAGCGACTGTTCAGTGAGGCGGAGTAAAGAGTCTGACAGTTTGAGTTTGAAGAACAACAGACAGAGTTTTCAACCGAGCTCACGCTCAAGATTCCATGCCTGGCATGGAAAGTTAACTCTTTCACCTCCGGAGCAGTTCTAAGGCTGGGACAAACTGCATATGTCATAATATAGCAAGACTTCATGTTGTTTGAACCGCTGATTTGGAAGACACAGCGGTACTCGCGAGTAGTTCCTGGGGGTCTGGTCTATCAAGCAGAGCTGACTCCTGTACAAGTCCTGTGGCCTGTCGTGAAGAGGCACACACATCAGCAGGTTGCTGACTCACAACGTCAGAAGAAATTATCAAAACAGATTCAGAGTCGCAAATGCTATGCTCTAGCGAAGTATCCAATTTTTTTCAATTCAAGTAACAGTGCCTTCTTCTTCTTCTGAAGCATAAGGCTTCGTTTGTCAGGAGTCAGGGATTACAACTCCTTATCTGCAGCTTCATGCAAGTCATCATCCAAACCAAGCTTCTTCAGTAGGTGAGAGGAATCAACATCCAACAAATGAGCCGCAGTCAAAGCAGCATCTACAGCCTCTTGCAAATCAGTGCATGGGGAGGAGGCCTGCTCCCCAGCACTTGCTACATCCATCTCCTCCAAAGGCTCATCCGGACTGGCCATCCTGCGAACAGTCGGTCAAGGAGTCCCCCTGCTGGAGAGTAGGGGAATTTCCCTGGTGCCCTGGCCAATTTTCCCCCATTCACTAAAAATACCACCAACAGCTTTATCTGGTTCAAGGTCAGTTGGCATTCATCTGTATCCCACTCCCCTGAGTCGTGCCTTAAAATAGGCAGAATTTGTCTAGTGCACTTACCTGGTCAAAAAACCCAAAAAACTAAATTGAACACTTGCCCCTCAGTATTGGCTTCTCTGAAGTCTATTTGTGCCCCCACCCCCACCGTACTGGCATCTGTAAGGCTTATTAATGTGCCCTGGGGGTACTGCTCCTTTGCTGGAGCTTATTTCATTATGCTTAACTTGTTTTAAAAAGGGCCTCCCTTGCCCTAGGCTCCACTGCTGGGGCTTAATTTAAATAATTTGCATAAGTCGATTGTTGTCTTTACTGCACTTATTGTCCCCTACAGCCTGATGAATTTCATGAGTTCTTCCTTTCTCCCCCATCCCTCCTGTTTCCAAAAACTGCACTTCGAACTTTAATGTCCTGTCCCACTGTACCTGATCCCTTATTATGTATTTAGTCCTACATTGTTAGATATAATCAATGAATGTATTTTTTTTTATTTATTTTTTATTTAACCATTTAGTGACCGGGAAAGGCATGCTAAGCCATGGCTCGTCTCCAGGTGCGACCCGGGGGATAGGGAGCATGAGATCAAAATATACAAGTACAATAGTCTACACAGCGCTCCAGATAAGGGTAGAACCGACCTATTTTACTCACCTCATTTTAGAAAATACTCTTCAGAAAATGTTTTTAATGAGTACCAATACTCACCTAAGATTTGTAAATACTCCACACTCCAAAGAATAGTGCTTCATAACATAACTGGTCATTCAAAAGAAGCATTTTTTTCCAGATTTACAGCACTCGTATCAGGGGTCGAAATTCCCATTGAAATGGTGTTCCGTGCACACCAAAAACCTAGCACGGAACACCAGATTCTGCCCCCTGGTAAACTGCGGTGTATACCGCTTTAAGGAGCAAGGTTTGAGCGGCCGCCATGCACCCGCGTGAGTTTTTTTTTTTTTCCTCCCATTTCAGCTCCGGAGACTGTCTGGCACCTTCTAAGACTCTCCAGCCAACTGGAATGCCGCATTTTGTCTGCCCAGCCCAAGACCGATCGAAATCTCGCATTCACTGGTGAGATTTCGGTCTTGGGCTGAGCCATTACGCACTTACTTTCCCTCACTCCCAGGGCACCAACCACGCTGACAGGACTCTCTTGCTCCAGGCTCCTCTCTCTGGACATCACTGCAGCTCCCAGTCTGCTAAATTGGGGGGGGGGGGCTGACTGAAACGGGAGGGTGCAGGGAATGAACAGTACAGTCACTACTGGGAGGGAGGGTGGATATGGGAGACAGACTGATTTTCTGTGACATTTTGAGTGTCTGTGAGCTTAGGAAACAATCGGTGGGGTCTGGAATAACAGAGGGCAGATTTTGCTGTGTTTTGCAGACTAGCCAGCTTTCGTTAGGCAGACTGCCTGAAAAAAGAGAAATAAATGAAAAAGGCCAACAAGGGAAAGCTTTTACAGGGAGGACACTGCCAGAAAAAAAAAACAAAGGCAACAAGTCTGAAAAAAAAAAGAAACAAAAATTAAGCCTTTTTGGGCACAAATTTCCTGGCACAGAACAAGGGAAAACCAATTGCCTGACAGTACTCGGGGCAAACGTTCCAACCCAGAGATAGATTAATTGCCCAGTTTCACTCAGGGAGGGGCACTGTGCCACAAAATAACAGGCAATCATGCCCTAATGTCCCTGATTTGGTGAGGCACAAAAGGCTGATGTTTTCCCTTAGTACCCCCGGGCCCCCAAAAAAAGACACCAAACATCTTTCAAATTTTACTTTTTTTATTGAAAAAAAAAAACACATTAGGCTGTAACATTTCATTGAAGCAGCTTTATTTCTGCAGCTCATTTTTTTTCTGGGCAGACTTCACCCTGTAGGGCAAAAAAAATTTAGATTCTGGGCAACTGGCCGAGAAAAACTGAGGACGAATTTAACAAAACCTCGACACTGACTCACTCCCCTCTGCAGCTGAATCTGCAACACAGCAAAAACCCCAGGGCTAAAAATAATTTGTGATCATAAGTCTGCTTGACACTCACTGCATATATCGATTGCTGCGGGGACCCATTCTCTCTGGGGTGGATTTATTCCAGTTAGTTCTGCATCCACTGCCCCTTGCCTGTTTGGTTAGGGCATGCTTCTTTGCTAGCAAATTATAAGAAATTGCCAGAACTGCCAAGATGTGGCATTTTTGGAATGGAGTAAAGAACCCTAAGACAATAGCAGCAGAGAAGGAGGCTCTTAGAAAAAAGGAGAGAGATGCTGCTTATGACAAAAGTAAACGAGTGCGTAATTTTCAAGAACACTGGGTAACAAAGTACGTTTGGGTTGAGCTTGACCCTGAGAAAAATGTAATGTTTTGTAAAGTATGTAGGAAATTCCCAGACACTGCAGACACAACATCAGCATATTATGAAGGGGGCTGCAATAATTTCACTGAGCAGTCTTTACATAAACATGCCAAGTCTAAAAAGCACTCCCTCGCTGATGCCAGATTTGTAGCCGAATCCCAGCAGGCATCTGCTGCTGACAGGACAATCGAAATGCTAAATTCCAATGTGGCACGTCGTGTGTAGATCTTAATTCGCAATGCACATGCCTTGGCCAAACGCGCTAGGCCATATACAGACTTCCAGTAGATGTGTGACCTTGACAAATGTAAAGGGGTTGATATTGGGGCAACCTATCACAATGACAAATCATGCCGCATGTTCATTAGTAATATCGCTGAGGTGGAACGTAAAAAGCTGGTGGATATGGTGAAGAATGCAGACTTCATGTCCGTAATGGTAGATGGTGCTACAGATTCCAGTATAAAAGAACAGGGAATAATTTACATAAGAACAGTAAACAAGGTGGTACCAGATGTTTTTTTTGTGTCCCTGGAAAACCCACACAAAGCTGATGCAGCATCAATCACGGCATGCATCGATCAGGCGATGCTGTCACAGGCAGAGTCAGCAGAGTGGAAAAACAAATTGGTAGGGCTTACCACCGATGGGGCAGCAGTGATGACTGGTAGAAGAGGGGGGAGTGGCCGCACTACTGAAAAAGGATCATCCTCATCTAGTCATAATCCACTGCAATGCACATAGGCTGGAGTTGGCCCTGAAGGATGTCTTAAAAAACATCACATATCATAAAAAAATAGACCAATTACTGCTGGGGATCTATCTGTTTTATCATTTTTCACCTCTAAACCATAAAAATCTGAGAGAAGCCTGTCAGGCAGCGGGAGTAGGATGCCTTATTCCAACCATACTGGGAGGAACCAGATGGGCACAACACACATTAACAGCACTGAAAGTGCTCATCACAGACTACCCTGGGATCCTGCTGCACTTCCAACAGGTATGTACTGTTCCAGATTCCATTTTAAGCACAGTCTAGAGTTGTTTTAAAATTGGAACTACTAAAGCAACAACTTGTGCCATTTTTTGTCTTCTCAGATGCAACTTGACAGATCCTGAGGGGACCAAGCAGCGAAGGCCAAGGGCTACCTGGAGACCATGCAGACCTGGAGATGTCTACGCTACATTCACCTGACGGCAGACATCCTGGGAAGAGTTCACAAAAGTCAGCCTGCTTCTTCAAGCAAATGATACTTCAGTGGGAGAGGTGTTTGAATCACTTCAGGACCTGAAGGACTGCCTTGTAAAGCTGAAAACAAGGTAATGTTTGTTTTCCAGATTGGTAAGCTAGAAAGACTATAGTATTTTCCCTCCACCCTAGCCAGAGAAAAAAATCATCTCTGTCAGGACAAGTTAGGTCAGGCCAGGGGGATAAGTCTGCGTTTTTCCTTTTGTTCTTGTTTTCTAGACCTGGAAAGCACTTGCAAAATCTGGATGCCTTGGAGGGACCTGAATTCCATGGACACACCCTATCTCTTGACGAAGCGGACCAGTTTTCCATTGATAGAGACACACTACTGACAGCCATGATCCTAAATGTCACAAACAGGTTTGAAGACATGCACCAGCCAGATGACTCCATTATGGTGGCCATGAACCACATTGTGAACTTTAAACAGTGGCCAACAAGCCATGTGGACTTGACTGGTGTGTTAGGGTGGGAAAATAACTCTGACTGGGTGGCACTGGGAGAATCATCTTTAGCTTAGCAAGGTGGTAGGTGAGACAGTTGTTTCAAATTTGTTTCAGATTATGTGGAGGATGCAGTAGCTGGTGTCGTAGAGGAGTTCAGACCAGTCCTCACAGAACAGAACATAGATCCTGACGTGTGTAGCAGAGTGGACCAAACTAAAAAAATCACATAAAGAGAAAGTGATTTTTTTTCTTCTACCACTAACAATCAGCAAATTCTCAATATTGTCAGGCTGCAGATCAGGTCAGGGTATTATATGTCCCCAAAAGGTACGCCAATGCTGTAGAAGCAAAGTGGCCAGATATTCATCAGGCTTGCAAAGACAAATGCCACAACATTTTGGGACTAGTAACCTTAATTCGTACTCTACCAGCAAGTACAGCTGTTTGTGAACGTGGGTTTAGCCTAATGAAAATAATAAAATCCGAATGGCAAAGTTCATTAGGAAAGGACAGTCTCATAGACTTAATAAGGATCTCGTTACACACACCACGTGAACAGGAATTTGATCCAGTTCCAGTCGTTGAGTACTGATTAAAAAGTGGTAGACAGAAAAAAAGGCCTTCTTTGCAGCCATATGGTCCATGGAACTAAAAACAAAGCAATGAGCAGGAGGAAGAAGAGGCAGACAGCTCAGACTCGGAAGTAGATTTAGATGAATCTTTCATATCTGGAATTTATTCCAAAAAACGTGTGTCTGATGATGATTCTCATGTTATATCTGATGAAGAACTTGAATGTACTCCCATGTCAGTGCTGTGCCTTAGTACTACTAGTTCGTAGGAAGCTGTTAACTGTGGGGAGAGGGGGGATTCTTGCATCACTGAGAACTCGCGTGATAATGACATGAATCTGTTGTGATCATGTCCTCCACATTTAAGGTTTGGCCTTTCTTTGCCACCCAACTGTTGAGTCCTGCTTGGACTAAATGTCTTATTTTTCCTACATATTGCTATCTGCAATCAGTTCAACTTAGTTAGTGTCACTCCAGGTTTTTGGTGGCAAAAATAATTTTGCCTGGTCACAGTGCCACCAGATTTACAAATCATGTAGGTTGATCAGTACAGTCTAATTTGTCAAATCTGTGAGCTCTCTCAGTCCTTGTTCTACTAATTTCAGTTTTGTTATAACAGACATGGCTACGCAGACTAATGCTAACTTGTCGAGCAGCAACAGAGATAGCCAGACCTAGTAGCACAGTCATTAGTCAAGTACAAGTCGGTGAGGCAGCTGAAAATAATACACCGATCAGGTACTGTTTTATCTTACTAATTAAATGTGCCTGGAATAAATCTGAGGTAGACAGCTAAGCACCAAGTAGTCCAGATTTGTATGTGAACAGAGTATCTTTCAGTCTTCATCATTTTTCTTCCCTTCTTAGTACAGCCCTGACTCCCAATAAAATAATCATGGAGAGTCCATGCACCGACAAGGAGACGTGGCTTATTGAACCACTCAGCACAGCAAAAATTAGATAACGAACAGTACAATATCATTCTGGCCAAATTGGATTTCATAGAAACATAGATTTTGACGGCAGATAAGGACCGCTTGGCCCACCCAGTCTGCCCATTTCCCTACCTAATAGATAAGCTGCAGATTCTAGTTAACCAGCAGCCTACTTCTTCCTACCCCAACCCCCTAGAATTGCCTTATGACTGTCCCATGCATGCTTGAATTCCACCACTGTTTTTGACTCCACAACCTCCTCCGAAGGCCGTTCCAGCCCATCCACAACCCTCTCTGTGAAAAAATACTTCCTTAAATTACCTCTGAGCCGCCCCTTCTATCTTCAAATTGTCCCCTTGTTCTTGCACACTCTTTTTTGAAAGATGCTACCCTCTTGGACTCTGTTGATTCCTTTGAGGTACTTGAAAGTTTCTACCATGTCCCCCTCTCCCTCCTTTCCTCGAGGCTATACATATTTAGCTCCTTAAGTCTCTCTTCATATGTCTTCTGGTGCAGACCCTGCACCATTTTAGTGCCCTCCTCTGTACAGCCTCCATCCTGTCTATGTCTTTGCGGAGATTGGGTCTCCAGAACTGCCGAGTACTCTAGGCAGGGTCTCACCAACTGTCTGTACAGAGGGATAATAACTTCCTGTTTTCTACTGGTGATGCCTCTCCCTATGCATCCCAGTATCCCCCAACCCTCCTTGCAGCCCTCTCACATTGCTTGCCCACCTTTAGGTCATCTGATATGACCCCAGGTCCCTTTCCATTTTGTTGTTGTTAGTATCTCACCCCCATTGTGTACTCTTCCCTGGGTTTTGTTTCCCAGGTGCATTACCTTGCACTTCTTAGCACTGAATCTAAGCTGCCATACATTTGACCATTCCTCTAACCTTGCCAAGTCCTTCTCATCCTTTCCACCCCAACTTGTGCATCAACTCTGTTGCAGATCTTTGTGTCATCTGCAAAGAGACATACTTTCCTTCCAGTCCCTCTGCAATGTAACATAAAGACATTGAAGAGGACCAGTCTAATACTGAACCCTCGATGCCCCACTAGTAACCCCTTTCTTCAGAGTGGACTCCATTTACTACTACTCTCTGTGTCCTATTCTCCATCAATTCTTTACCCAGGCTGTCATCTTGGAGACCCACTCCCAGGCTGGCTAACTTGTATATTAATCTTTTGTGTGGGACTGTGTCAAATGCCTTGCTAAAGTCTAGGTAGGCAATGTCCACAGCCCTCCTGATCTATTACTTTGGTCACCCAGTCAAAGAAATCTATCAGATTTGTCTGGCATGACCTTCCCGCTGTGAATCCATGCTGCCTTGGGTCCTGAGCCCCTCTGGCCTCTAGATACTCAACAATTCTTTCCTTCAGAAGTGATTTCCATCATCTTCCCTACCACTGAGGTTAAACTAACAGGTCTGTAGTTTTCTGCTTCTGCCTTGCTCCCACTTTTGTGAAGGGGAATCACATCTGCCCTTCTCCAGTCCTCGGGTACCACCCCATCCTCCATGATTTGTTAAAGAGGGTAGTCAGTGGTGTCACTAGTTCTACCCTTAGTTCTTTTAATTCTGGGATGAATCCCATCAGCCCCATTGCTTTGTCCACCTTCAGTTTTAAGAGTTCTTTCAGAACCCTTTCTTCTGTAAATGGGCTGGTATCAACTTCTGTATCAGAGTGTTTCTACTGTTTGTTTTAGGTACCTCCCCACTTTCTTTGTAAATACTGAGCAAAAATATTTGTTTAGTATCTCTGCCTTTCACAGTCACCCTCTGCCCACCCTCCCTCCTCTTTATTAAGCCTCACTAACCCTCCAGTGTCTTCCTTGCTCCCTGATGTACCTATAAAGGTTTATCCCCTTCTTAACTGAGTTGGCTATCTTTTCCTCGGTTTGGGCCTTTGCTGTTCTGACTGCCTTCCCAGCTTCCTTTTGCTTTAACTGATACAGTTCTCTGTCCTGCTCCTTCTGTGATTCCTTGTACTTCCTGAATGCTTTCTTTTTCTCTTGAACCTTCACTGCCACTTCCTTTGAGAACCATAGTGGTTTCTTACATCGTTTCATTTGTTTATTTGCTTCACACAAGGCTTGTTACCTCTGTGATGGCAGTTTTATTATTCCCCATTGTTCTTCCACCTTCTTTCCTGCCAATTTGCTAGTGCATTCCTTAGGCACTCACCCATTTTTAGCAAGTCAGCCCTCTAAAGTCCAGTACTTTTGCCTTTGTATGGCTTGACTTATTGCTGTGTTTATTGTGAACCATACTGCTCGATGGTCGCTAGCTCCCAGATGGCTACCCACTTCTACATCTGTGATCCTCTCTTCAGCTCCATTTGAGAGAACCCGGTCTAAGATTGCTCCCTCTTGAGTGGGCTTCAATACTAGTTGTCTAAGGCATGCCCCCTGTAGGGCATCTAGAATAACCCCACTCTTTGAAGTCGCTGCTGCAACTGCACTCCAGTTAACATCTGGCATATTCAGATCACATCAGCAATATCTCCCTTTTCTGCCATTCTAAGTATTCTTTCTATCATTTCCTTGTCCATTTCCTCCCCTGAGAAGAGTCTGTATACAACCCTGTGCAGTTGTGGTGCCATTGCGGTCTCCAAATTTACCCACAGTGCTTCTTCTCCTCCCTGTTTTCCCTTTTGTTCTGTTGCTTTGATTCCTTCCCTTATGTAAGAGCTACTCCTCCTCCTCTTTTACCCTCCCTGTCCCTCCTGTAGATAGTGTATCCTGGTATGTTTATGTCCCAGTCATGGTTTTGTGTGTACCATGTTTCTGTGACTGCCACGATATCCAGATGTTCCTCCTCCATCAAGGCCACTAATTCAGGAAGCTTGTTACTCAGACTATGGGCATTGGTACTCATTGCTCTCCATTTTTTGATGGCTTTACCTTCTTTTGCAGCATCCCCCACTGACCTGTCTACCTCGGTCTTTTTCTCATTTAGTACCCTGTTTTGTAGGGAGAGGCTGGGATTTTCCTGCTGCTTATCAGTGCCTCCCCCTTGACTAGTTTAAAAGCTTACCAATGAAGCATTTAAACCGACTGCTCAAAAGACTTGTTCCCTTCCCGGACAGATGCAGACCATCCTGCCAGTATAGGCTGGTGTCCGTCCAGGTGGAACCCCAGTCCCCAATGAAGCCAAACCCCTGTGCTCCACACCATTTTTTCAACCATTCATTAAACTGCATGGTGCAAAGTACCCTCGCCTCACTCATGTCATTGACAGGCAGCACCTCAGAGAAGGATATTGTGTGTGCTACTTGTCTTAGGCCCCTCCCCAATTCTACAAAGTCCTTCTGCATTTCGCATAAAAATTACAAAAATCTATCATGATTTAGGAGCAGGGTGTTTTAAATTTGTGAAATCTGGCCAATTGGTCATGTCATGGTAATATAACTATCACGGTGCTGTAACAAATCATGTCGGATTAACTGAATCGCAAGTATTGGTTTACACTAGCCAGATTTTTTCGTAGCGTTGTCTTGATGGGTAGACAAAAAGCAAGAAGACAAAAATATACTGAGTCATCAATGAATGTCAATTGCTGCTTGAACATTTAAGCTGTGTATAAGCTCACTGTCATCACTGAAAGCAAAATGGCTGTCCAGGGTTTTGTGCTGCATTTTTGGGTTAAATTGCATCACATTATTATGTAGTGTGAGTGTACTCTGCCATGGATTTCAGACAGACTTTCTGTTTTTTGCTGCTTAAATGAATATAAACTGTGATGAGACTGCTGTCAGTCAGTGCTGCAAAAGCACTCTGAAAAAATGTATGTAATGCCTGGCTGCTATATTTTCTGTGCATCACTCTTTCTGTACATGCACAGAATAAAGTGGAAGTTCACCTTACCTACAAGGTAAAGAGAAAACAAATACAGAAAAATAAATGAATGAAGAATTTTTAGAACTTGTTTTTGTCTTTTATTACCTTTTATTTAGTCAGACAAGGATGTACTGATGGTTGGTGACATTTTCTAGCAGGTATACAAAACAAGCATTTGTCAATGCCGAATGTTGCTTGCTTGTATGTGCTGTTTAGGTATTTGGAAGTGATAGTTCCATGCTTTCCTCCCAAGACATCCACTGTGTCTTTCCATTCAGTATTCACAGAAGAGTGGGAGGGGCAAGGGCCACAACAGTACAGCACTTGCCAAGGGGGTGAAGAGGTGGACAATAGTCCATTCAAAGGCAAAAGAGTCCTGCAGGAGCTCACTAAATTGAAGGTGGACAAAGCGATGGAACCAGATAGCATACGCGCCCAAGGATATTAACAGAACTGCGAAGGGAGATAGCAGTACCTCTGGCAGCCATATTCACTGAGCCATTCAACACGAGTGAATTGGAGGAGGGCACATGTGGTCCCTCTACAGAAGTCTGGCAGCAGGGAGGAGGTGGGGAACAACAGGCCGTTCAGCCTCACCTCAGTAGTGGGGAAGATCATGGAGACATTGCTTAAAGAAAGGATAGTGGGGCATCTAGAAGCAATCGGAGCCCAGGACCATAGACAACATGGATTCACAATGGGGACATCATGTCAGACAAATCTGGTTGATGTGTTTGACTGGGTGACAAAGGAAGTGAATCAGGGTGGAGCAGTGGACAACGCTTACCTTGATTTCAGCAAAGCCTTTGACACCATCCCACATAGGAGGCTGATAAACTAGCTGGGTAGGCTGGGCATGGGGGAAAGAGTGGTAAACTGGGTTAGAAACTGGCTAACAGACAGGAGGCAGAGAGTGGTGGTAAATGTGGTGCAGTCTACGGAGAGGGGGTGACCAGTGGGGTGCTGCAGGGATCGGTCCTGGGGCCAGTCCTGTTCACTGTCTTCATTAGTAACACTGCAGAACGTCTGAAGGGAATTTTTTCACCATTTTAAGACCTCTGCTCATGAACAGTGTCACTGTGATTTTCTTAATCTGTCCCAAACATTGATTGCGCACACCGAATGAGCCATTGTGCGCTACATGCATGGAAACACATTTTGGGCGACATGTGAAAAATGGCAGCTGTACTGCTCATAAGGAGGTGTGGTAAAATGGCAATATTGAAAATCTGGAGTGCAAATATTAAAAATTTGCGAACTTACAAGCATGTGTAGGAACTGCGCGACGCACTTTCGAAAAACAGTCATTTTTAGGAATTTTTTTCACCAAATTTTCAAAATAGCCATTTAAGACCTCTGCTCATGAATAGTGTCACTGTGATTTTCTTAATGTGTCCCATACATTGATTTTTACACACGACTCGCCATTGTAATAGCTCATGAGCAGAAACATGTTTTGGGCGAGATGTGAAAAATGACAGCTGTACTGCTCATAAGGAGGTGTGGTAAAATGGCAATGTTGAAAATCTGGAGTGAAAATATTGAAAATTCATGAACTTCTGGCTCGCATGAGGATCAGCGCAACAAATGCTCCTCAAAACAGTCAGTTTTCGGAATTTTTTCACCAAATTTTCAACATAGCCATTTTAAGACCTCTGCTCATGAACAGTATCACTGTGATTTTCTTATTCTGTCCCAAACATTGATTCTTGCACCGACTGCACCATTATGCGCTACATGCATGGAAACACATTTTGGGTGACATGTGAAAATGACAGCTGTACTGCTCATAAGGAGGTGGTAAAATGGCAATGTTGAAAATCTGAAGTGATAATATTAAAAATGCTGAACTTATGAGCATGCGAGGAACTGCGCAATGCACGCTAAATAAAACCAGTCATTTTAGAATTTTTCACCAAATTTTCAACACAGCCATTTTAAGACCTCTGCTCATAAACAGTGTCACTGTGATTTTCTTACTGTGTCCCATACATTGATTTCGCACACCGAATGCGCCACTGTGCGCTACATGCTCGGAAACACGTTTTGGGCGAGATATGAAAAATGACAGCTGTACTGCTCATAAGGAGGTGTGGTAAAATGGAAATGTTGAAAATCTGGAGTGCAAATATTAAAAATTTGCAAACTTACGAGTGTCGTAGGAACTATAGCACAGCATAGCTAAATAAAACAGTCATTTAGAATTTTTCTTGGAAATTTGCAACATAGGCTTTTGAGGCCACCTTATGAACACTGGCACCGTCGTTTGTTAATCAGTCCCGAAAAGTGATTTTGCGCGGTGACCGCGAAATCACCCTTGGCAGACAGTGCTCATGACAGTGACAGAATTCATGAGGAGGGTCCCAAAAAACCATGTTGAAAATTTGGTGTCAAAATTCCACAAAATGTCTGAGATATGCAGCAAAGTTGAAAAAACCCTATCTGTCCCATTATACAGCTTACCAGCATTTCCTCAGTTAAAGTCGGCTTTGAAAGGTGCAGGCGTGTTCCCGGTCCACGAGATCGTGGTGCAGTCCGGAGTAAGTATGGGGTGGGGGGGTGTGGGGAGGCAGGGTGCACAGTGGGTGGGTGCAGGTTGTGGGAGGGCCAGGGAGAAGCGCCGAGGACAGTTTTGTTATTTACAGGGTTTTTAATAAGACTACGAGGGCGTTTGCCACGCTGGGTGGGCTCTCAGCGTGGCAGCTGGAAAGGCTGTTGGGGGGCTGGAGCCGGACGGAGTTGGGCACCCCGTCGCCCATAACATCATTTTGCCACGCTGGGATGGGCTCCCAGCGTGGCACCTGGATCTTTGGGCGTGCAGCCGGCGGGACTAGGCACCCCGTCGGCCATAAACATTTTGCCACGCTGGGTGGGCTCCCAGCGTGGCACCTGGATCTTTAGGCGGGCGTGGAGCCGGCGGGGATTGGGCACCCCCTCGGATGTACAGTGTGGGGAAGGGGAAGACATATGAGCACGCGGTATGCGTGTGTGCATGTGTGTGTGGAGGGGGGAGCTCTGCTCACTGGAGCGGAGCTCTCCCTTTCAACTGTACGACCGCTGCATTTTTAACTGCTGCCATAGACAGCTGCAGCAGTGATTGGGGAACTGGGGCCGCGCCTGCAAACACACTGACTGCATTGGAAGACGGGTGCCACACCTCCGAAAACTCGGATGATGGCACTATGTTTCTTGCACATGTGTGCAAGCAACATAAAAAGGGGAGGGCATACCATTTTCTGGGTGGAATACCAAATCTGGGGAAGTGGTAATCTGTGCGGTACACCACATTTAAAATGAATTTCTAGCCCTGCGTATACATCCCAATTTTGTTTTACTCACTATATTTTAAAACTAGTGAATAAATTGCTCCTACCTGCCATTATCTGCAGTATCATTGGCACCTGATCAATTCTCATCTAGAAAAAGAACTACATTGTTTCTAAAAATGTACTCCTTACTCCACTCATCCAGACATTTGTACACATCTGAATTTGGTTTTACTCACCTCAAATTCAAAATGACGAGTACAGTACTCATCCCAAAAAATCTTATCTAGAGTCCTGAGTCTACAACATATCCACAGATATACATTTTGACATGGCTAGTACAGCAAAACAGGCTATACAAATGCAGACTGAACATTGTACGATAACTGTCAGATACATTTAAGTGCTACGTGACATTATGGGGACAAGTAGGGAGGGGAAGGAGGTGAGTAAGTGAGAGGGAGAGTTGCGGAGGAGAGAAGCTTGAAGAGTTCCAAAGAGAGGGGAGGTGACAGGTAAAGGCAGATTTGCTCATATTGGAAGATGGAGTGGGGAGTGAGAAGGAGCGTGAGTCTCTAGAGCGAAGAGAGTAAGACAAGGCTGTGGCCAGAGAGGAGGGAGGAGATGTATGAAGGGAGCAGGTTGAACCAGAATTTAGAGATGAAGGATATAAAATGAATGAGATGCCTGTTTGAGGAGGGGGGAGAGGTTAATTGGGGGTGTGGCTTAGGCAGTAGAAAAGCAGGTGACTCCACTTACAACTTCCTGCTGTTAGCTTTTGGAAGACAGAAATCTTGCTTTTAGAGCAGAAAGCAGCTGACTGAAAAAGCTACTGTTTTTCTTACTAATTGCCCTCCATCCCACCCTAAGCCAGTTCTACTTTTATAGCCACTGGATTTGACTGACAACAGGAATTTCCTGTTAGGCAGTAGGAAGGTAAGGATCATAGAGAAACATTAGTTTTGTAAACCCTGAAGGAAAACGTAGCTCTTTCCCCCAACTGCTGGAGGTCTGACTCTGAGCAAGGAAGAAGACTACTGAAGAATACAGGAAGTTGCTCTCCCAGAACAGGAAGGGTGAGAGTTGTAAGGAGAGGAGAGAGTGAGCATAGAGAGTAAGCATACAGAGCAACAGGAGAGGGGACACAAAATAAGACATGATGGGAGTGGTTCAGTGCAGTGGCTGTGGGTCAGCAGTGTTCTGGGAGACATTCTGGAGGCTGCGATGCGGCCCTATTTGCAGGTACCTCTCTGGTCTGAAGGAGGAGGTTGCCCGTCTCCAGGCTGACCTGGCTAGTATTCGTGAAACCTCCTCCCCCACCCAGGGACCACCAGGGCCACCGTCGCTACCTCAGAGGTTGCCAAGAAAGAGGAACAGCTGGATCAAGGTGGGCTCAGGGAGGGTGAGGGTGGTGGAACAGAGGTGCATCCCTCCAGCTGTACCTCTCCACAATTCATATGCTGTTCTGGCAGATAGTGGTTCCTCTATGGAGGCACCTGCAGTGGAGACCAAGGAGGAGGCTGGGAACCTCCACAAAGGAGACCCACAGAAGGGTGGCACGGGACCCCACAGGGGAAGGAAACAACTCCTGGTGGAGGACTCAATCATTAGGGGGGTAGAAGTGGGGGAGGAAGGGGAGAGGGAGGTAAGGTGCCTGTCTGGCGCCAAGTCTTGGAGGGACAGGAAGCGAATTCTCAGGCTCATGAGAGCAGCTGCACGAGGGAGGGAGCTGGATGTCATTGTCCACCTAGGGACAAATGACCTGGCTAGTAATGGGATCACAGCAGTGCAAGAGGAGTTTGTAGAGTTGGGGAGAGGCCTTAGACAAGTAGCACATATGGTAACCTTCTCAGAGGTACTGCCTGTCTATGGCAAGGGTGATGCTAGGGTACTCCACACCATGGAATTCAATGAATGGTTGAAAAACTGGTGTGGAGCTCGGGGTTTTGGCTTCACTGGGGACTGGGGAGCTACCTGGAGGGATGTAGGCCTATACTGGCGCGATGATCTGCATCTGTCCGGGGGGGAACCAGGATCCTAGGTGATAGGTTTAAATGCTTCACTGGCAAGCATTTAAACTAGCCAAGGCGGGAGGCACTGAAAAGGAGCAGGAAAATCCCAGCCTCCCCCCACAAAACACAGTAATTAGCAAGGTAAACACCAAGGTAGAGAAGTCATTAAGGAGCAGGATAGAGGTAAATGCAAAAAAGGCAAAGACAGTAAGGACAGGGATGGGGTTAAAAGGGGTAAGGCCATCAAAAAATGGAGGGTGATGAGCACCAGTGCCCGTAGTCTGTGTAATAAGCTCCCTGAACTAGTGGCCTTGATGGAAGATGGATGCCTGGATATTGTGGCAGTCACAGAAACATAGTACACAGAGAACTATGACTGGGATGTCAGCATACCAGGATACACAATCTACAGGAGGGACAGGGAGGGTAAAAGAGGAGGAGGAGTAGCTCTCTATGTAAAGGAAGGGATCAAAGCAACAGAACTAAAGAGTAAACAGGGAGCAGATGAGGCACTCTGGGTCACCCTGGAGACAGGAAATGGCACCACAATCCGCATGGGGATGTATACAGATCCCCATCTCAGGGGGAGGGAATGGAAAAGGAAATGCTAGAAGGCATCCTTAGAATGGCAGAAAAAGGGGAGATATTGTTGATGGGGGACCTGAATATGCCAGATGTTAACTGGAGCACCTTTGCTGCAGGCACATCCAAGAGCAGGGTCATTCCTAATGCCCCACAAGGAGCATGCCTCAGACAGCTAGTATTGGAACCCACTTGGGAGGGAGCAGTCTTAGACTTGGTACTCACAAACAGGGACAGAGAAAGAATCTTGGATTTAGAAGTGGGTAGTCATCTGGGAACATGCGACTACTAAACAGTGTGGTTCACGATAAACACAGCCATAGAGTCAAGCCATATAAAAGCAAGAGTATTGGACTTTAGGAGGGCTGACTTTGGGAAAATGAGAGAGTGCCTCAGAAAAGCACTAGCAAACAGGCAAGAAGGAGGGGGTGGAGGAACAATGGGGAGTAATCAAAACAGCCATCACAGAGGCAACAAGCCTTTGTGTGAAGCAAATCAATAAAACACAACAAAGGAAAAAAACACTATGGTTCTCGAAAGAACCAGCAGGGAAGGTTAAGGAGAAAAGGATAGCATTCAGGAAATATAAGAAAACACAGAAGGAACATGACAGAGAACTTTATCAGTTAAAGCAGAAAGAGGTAGGGAAGGCAGTCAGAAAAGCAAAGGCCCAAACCGAGGAAAGTATAGCCAACTCTGTTAAAAAGGGGGATAAGACCTTTGATAGGTACATTAGGGAGCGAAGAAAGACCAAGGGAGGGATACTGAGGCTTAATAAAGGGGAGAAAATGTGGGCAGAGTGTGACAGTGAAAAGGCAGGGATACTGAACGAATATTTCTGCTCAGTGGTCACAAAGGAAGAGGAGGGGGAGGTACCTAAACCAAACCAGGGAAACACTCTGGATACAGGGGTCGATACCAGTCCATTCACAGAAGAAAGGGTTATGAAAGAACTAGTAAAATTGAAGGTGGACAAAGCAATGGGGCCTGATGGGATTCACACAACAATTCTAAAAGAACTAAGGGTAGAACTAGTGACACCACTGACTACTCTCTTTAACAAATCATGGGAGGATGGGGTGGTACCCGAGGATGGAGGAGGGCGGATGTGATTCCTCTTCACAAAAGTGGCAGCAGGGCAGAGGCAGGAAACTACAGACCAGTTAGTTTGACCTCAGTGGTAAGGAAAATAATGGAATCACTTCTGAGCTGTTAAGTACTGTACCTAGAGGCCAGTGGGGGCACAGGACCCAAGGCAGCATGGATTCACAGTGGGAAGGTCATGTCAGATGAATCTAATAGATTTCTTTGACTGGGTGACCAAAGTAGTAGACTAGGGAGGGACTGTGGACATGGCCTACCTAGATTATAGCAAGGCATTTGATACAGTCCCACACAAACGATTAATATACAAGTTAGTCAGCCTTGGAGTGGGTCCCAAGGTGGTAACCTGGATAAAAAAAATTGGCTGGACAACAGGACACAAAGGGTAGTAGTAAACGGAGTCCACAGTGAAGAAAGGAGGGTTACTAGTGGGGTACCGCAGGGTTCAGTACTGGGACTGGTCCTTTTTAGTGTCTTTATAAGTGACACTGCAGAGAAAATGGAAGGAAAAGTATGTCTCTTTGCAGAGGACACAAAGACCTGCAACAGGGTTGATACACAAGATGGAGTGGAAAGGATGAGAAGGGATTTGGCAAGGTTGGAGGAATGGCCAAATGTATGGCAGCTTAGATTCAATGCAAAGAAGTGCAAGGTAATGCACCTGGGAAACAAAAACCCAGGGGAAGAGTACACAATGGGGGGCAAGATACTGACAACAACAAAATCGAAAGGGACCTGGGGTAATTATATCAGATGACCTAAAGGTGGGCAAGCAATGTAAGAAGGCAGTAAGGAAGGCTGTTGGGGGTACTGGGATGTATAGGGAGAGGCATCAACAGTAGAAAACAGTAAGTTGTCATCCTATGTACAGACAGTTGGTGAGAACCGCTCTGGAGTACTGTGTGCAGTTCTGGAGACCCATCTCGCAAAGACATAGACAGAGTGGAGGCTGTACAGAGGAGGGCAACCAAAATGGTGCAGGGTCTGCACCAGAAGACATATGAAGAGAGACTAAAGGATCTTAATATGTATACCCTTGAAGAAAGAAGGGAGAGAGGGGACATGATAGAAACTTTCAAGTACCTCAAGGGAATCAACAATGTCCAAGAGGGTAGTATCTTTCAAAAAAAGAGATGTGCAAGAACAAGGGGGCACAATTTGAAGATCATGGGGGGATGGCTCAGAGGTAATGTGAGGAAGTATTTTTTCACAGAGAGGGTTGTGGATGCATGGAATAGCCTTCCTGAGGAGGTGGTGGAGTCAAGAACAGTGGGGGAATTCAAGAATGCATGGGACAGACATAAGACAGTACTAGTTGGGGGATAGGATGACGTAGGCTGTTGGTTAACTAGGATCTGCAGCTTATCCATCAGGTAGGAACATGGGCAGACTAGGTGGGCCAAGCGGTCCTTATCTGCAGTCAAATTCTATGTTTCTATGTTTCTAAGGCAGGAGAGAAGGGAACAGTGATGAGTCCTGTATGGACAGTTGGAGTTGAACTGACAGAAGGCATAGTAGAGGGAGTCGAGTCGAGACAGAAAAGTGGAGGGTGCAGTGCAGTATATAGTATTGGCGTAGTCAATAACTGGCATAATCATCTTCAACAGAAGTTCATGTCTAACAGGGAGAGAGAGAGAGAGAGAGAGAGAGAGAGAGAGAGAGAGACTCTAGTCCTGCAGAGGACTCTGAGCTTTGGGCAAAGTTTAGTGGTTAAATAGTCAATATGAGATGAGAAATTTAAATCGAGGGTCCAACCAGACGCCTAGGTATTTACAGCATGTGACAACATTTAGCAGGATGCCATCAAAAGTGGTGATGGGAGGGGCAGTGATAGCTCTGGATACTTTCTGAGAGGATCTGAAGGTCATAGAGACTGTTTTGAAAGTGCTAAGTTTGAGTTGTTTCAACTGAAACCAGGACTGAACTGAGTGGAAGTCATTTTTACAGCAAAGAGTGGATAGTGGTATGATCAGGGCCGGAGGTGAACAGTATGGTATCATCCGCATACATGTGGATGAGGGAGGAGGAACAGGCAGAAGGGAGGTTATTAATGAATGCAGAGAACAGGATAGGGCTGCATATGGAGCCTTGGGGGATGCCTGCGAGGATAGGGAGGGAGAGGTGGAGTTGATGATTTTAACTATCTGTTGCCTGTCATAGAGGTAAGAGTGGAACCACTGTATAGCAGGAGGGGCAAGCCCCACATCCTCGAGTGAGTTCAGAAGGAGAGGGTAAGATATTGAGTTGAAGGCTTTAGCCAGGTCGATGAAGACCAAGGCATTGAGATGGCCTTTATCGGTGGCTGATTGAATGTGACCAGTGACATGGAGAAGGGAGGATATGGTAGAATGATTTTTTCTGAAATCGGCTTGGTAGGGGGATAGAAAGTTGGTGGAGGTGAGGAACTTGGTCAGTCTGGTTTGTACGAGGCATTCCTGTAGTTTAGCCAAGGCAGGGAAGAGGGAAATAGGGCAGTAGTTTCCAGGCGAGGTAGGATTGCCACCTTTGTGGAGAGGGGTGACGTGCACCGAATTCCAGGCCTTTGGAACAGTGCTTGAGGAAAAGGACAAATTTATGATATAGGTAAGGGGGAGAATGATGGCTGGGGCAGAAAGTCTCAGGAGACTAGGATGCAGACCATCAGGGCTAGATTTAGTTGTATTGAGGGATAGGAGGGCAAGCAGTACTTCATTAGTGAAAGCATGGGCTAGAAGGAAATTATTTTTTGGGCCTGCGCTGTGGAAAGGTTCCACCACTGGAACACGCCCGTCCGAGTGCGCCCGTTAACAGGGCATCAGGGATTTCACTTTGCCTCCTGGTTTTAATGCAGGGGGCTGTGTCCCCCGCACCCCACCCCAGATTATTCTAACCCCGGGGGAGGGGGTGGATCTCAGGGAAGGGGCAGCGAATTGTGAAACCTGGCACCCTACTGTCGGGTGCACTTGGACCAGTGCACAGATGGCCGGAAGGGCAGTGGAAAAGGTTTGGAAGGAGGTGGAGAGGAAGAGGTTGGTCTGGGGAAGCACAAGTAGTAAAGAACGTGTTGAGGGTATCAGTGACTTGGACGGGGTCAGTTATAACAGTACCATTGTGCTTAAGAGTTGGGGTGCTGGATTGCAGAGGAGGGTCGACAATGGAGTGGATTATATCCCAAAATGAGGAGGTGTGGGCTGTGTTGAGGCGGTGATTAAAGTAGTCTGCCTTTGCATGGTGAATGGCCTTGGTGCAAATATTTCTTGCAGTGTTATATGCTTGTCTTGAGCTTGGGGTCAAGGAGGCCTTGAAGGAGGACCAGGCTTTTTCATGAGCTTTGCAGAGGGCGACTACAGGAGCAGTTATCCAGGGGTGGTGGTGCTTCCTTACTCTGGCTTTTCTGAGGGGGCATGAAAGTCCCAAACAGTGGTGAAGATACTTATGAACTGAGCTAAGGCAGTATCAATAGTTGTTGCGGAGTAGACTGGTGCCCAACTGGCATTATGTAAATCAGAGAGTAGGGAGTTAGTGTCTAGAGTGGATAGAGGGTGTGTTTCAATCTACTCTGGTGTGGATTTGGGTAACTGTGTTTTTCTGACACAACAGGTGATGCAGTGGCTACTTAGGGTGGAGTCGAGGACTCCGGCTGCGGATATATGGTGGGGATGGGAAGAAAGAACCCAGTCTAAGAGGGCGTGATTAGAGGAATGGGAGTTGTAGCGGGTTGCTTCTGTGATTAACTGGGGTGAGATTTAGGGATTCTGCTCTGGAAGTTGTGGATTTGGATGAGGGGGCCAGCCAATCGAGGTTGTAGCCCCCAAGTGGTATAATGGTGGGACAGCATAGATGCACGCTGTAAGGGCATCTTGACTGAGTCGAGGAGAAGCACAGACTACCCCAATGAATGTGGGAAGAGTTTATGGGAAGGAGAATTTTCTTAGAATCAACTCGTGGGAACCGCGGCACGATTAGTTTTTTGTTACTGAGTAAGATAGGTGTTGCCTAATGATCATGACCATGCCCCCTCCCCTTTTGCCACAGTCTTGCCGGACAATGTGGTAGCCTGGGAAGGAGATATGAGAGTCTGGGGTTTTGGCAGATAGCCATGTTTCTGAGAGGCACAGGATGTCAGGGGCGTTCTGGGTTAACCAGCCATTTAAAAGGTCTAGCTTAGGGAGGAGACTCCTAACGTTGATGTGCATGATCTTTAAGCCTTTGTGGGGTGGTGGTTGTTTCTGTGGGCCAGGATTCCTTTCAATATCACCAGCGATTAACAAATGGAAAAGAGTACAGAAAATGTTGCAGGTAGCTTTCTACCTTTTGTGGTGCTGAGGACATAGGGATTACACTTCTAACAGTGAATTAGAGTGAAGCAGAAGCTTATATGGAGAAGCAGAAAGCTAGAAGAGATCAAATGGTAGGAAGGAGTGGGAAGGGAATAAGAAAAGGTAGGGGGAGTAAGATGGTGATGCAGAAGGATGGGTACCATGGCGGGGTAAGAGCAGCCGTGAGGTGGGTAGTGGGAGGAGGAGAACAGAAAGTAGGAGAGGGAGCACAGGAAAAGAAGGGATGAACTGGGGTGCATAATTGCTAGAGAAGGGTTAACAGGACTACATGAGTGATAACAGTAGCAGACCTAATTTAGGGGGCCCTTTAAGGCTAGAGTATGGCTACCAATGGCTGAGTAGCACAGCAGGTAGGAGGGGGAAGTATTGTATTTAAAGAGTGCCAGGGCCGGGAGAATTTTGCTTTGAAACAGTAGAAAAACAGTGGAAAAAATATTGTATTTGTAATCATATTGCCATTTTATCCCACTGTACCTGGTCCCTTACTATGTATTTAGTCCTACAGTGTTGGAAACAATCAATGAATGCATTTGTAATTGTATTGCCATTTTCTAGGGTTACCAGTGTGACAGGGTGCTCCCTGTCATAAGTAGGGACTCTGATATTCCTAACTCTCCCCCCCCATTTAGATATGTACTGTATTGATAGGCTTGGGGAAGAAGGTACAAGAGTGCATGTACAGCAGAATAAACATGTTAATAATTCAGACCTCTGGGCACCAAGGAAATCGCTCCTTTTGTGTTGCAAATTTACTCTCCTGCTGGTTGCTTGGTCTTTGTCTGGGACCAGTATTTAAAACCTACAATTTTCTTTCTTTCCTCAGCCATGAACCCTTCCAAGGCTCCCAGCTCAATAGCAGAGGCATAACCACGAGGTGGACTGGCGCTTCCACTTGCGCCGCCCGAGACCACAAGCATGGACACCTTGCCTGAAGAGGTACGCCAAACCGCAATTTTTCACCCACCCTCCATCCCCATTACGGCTCATTATCACATAAGACTGCCTCCTCCACCCCTTCTCATTCCTTGGTCCGTTACCTTCTTCTTATCCAATACACTTATCTTTCGGATTACCCCGCTTACCTATCACTCTACAGACACTCATCACTGACCAATAAGTGCTGCAAGTTACTGTCACATATACCGGTTTGAGATCGTGTCAGAGAAGTGAAATTCAGCAGTATCTTATTGCTCCATGTCAGTGTAAAGTGACAGCTATCGAGGGTACACTGAACTATCCTCGCAGCGGATGTATAGGAAATTGTGCCGGACGTTTTTCAGCATTAAAAAGATCAATAGCACCAGCGACTACCATCTATTTCCTCATTGTACGGTGAACCTACGGGGAGTGTTGCAAGCTGGTTAAGCACAATCATAGATCAACATCTCCAACGACTGTCTAGTATACTATTTTACTATAGGGCGTCACTATGTGGGCTGGTTTCTGGCTTCACTTCTTCACCATCCTATGGCTGGTGCCTTGTGCAATATATCTGCCTGGCCAAATGAACTCTCAGGGGGAGTCAGACCCTCTGCCCCAATGTTCCTTGCACAGTAACCTATCCCAAAGCTATTGTTGCACCCCTATGCTCCCACACCTGCATCATTCTGGGGTATCTTCTGAGGGTGGGACTTGCACCTCACCACCTATGCAGGGTATATCCCCTCATATCGCTAGTATTAAGCCCATCTGGTGCTTTGCGGCCAGGGTTTTAGTCTGCGCAGCCTTAGGCCAGCACAGTGCAAGAAGCAGGACTTTGCACTCTCGCATAGACATCACAAGTAGTCGTGGAAGGGTTAGAGATTTCAAACTATCTCTTGCTGCCTTAAGGAAAATATTGCTTCTCCTCTTGTTGTGCTCAGGTAACATTTACTTAATCCTGGTCCAACAGAAGCCCTTTTATCTCCATCCAACCTTACAAGGCTTAGAGGAATGAGTTTTATACATGTTACTGTATGCAGTCTTTTAAAAAAGTTCACCTCAATCCAGACCTGGGTTATCCATACCAAGCCAGATAAACTGGTGGTTTCGGAATGCTGGCTCAGACCAACTACACCTGATAGGGAAGTTAACATTCCCAACTACTTGCTGTTTAGAGCCGACAGGCAGTGTAGGGGCGGTGGGGTGGCCATTTATGTCAAGGACAAATATACGGTCACTACCCTTGACTCTTCCTCTGCTGCAAATGGTTTTGAATGTCTGTCCCTTAAGGTCAAAATATCCCCTTCCCTGTTACAGGCCACCATCAGCTGGTTCCCAGCTCTTGTCCCACCTATCAACTATTCTGGGGCATGTGACCCTTGAAACAAACATACTAGGGGATCTTAATTTTGATTGGCTATCCAAGACCTCAATGCCTCTTAAATCCTTCTGTGACTCTCATGGGCTCGCGCAACTTATCGAAGAACCAATGCGTTCTAACAAGAAAAACCCCAGGAATAGTACCCTGTTGGATGTCTTTCTTGTAAGCAAACCTCATTTCTTTTCTCATGCCAGAATTTTTTCCTCGGATGTCAGTGATCACTGTTTCATTGCTGGTGTAAGATCTGCCTCTACACCTCCATCCGCATCTAAGTTCTCTACTGAGAGGTCTAGACTCAACTTTGACCCATTCACCTATACTAACTAAAATTTTCCTTACACTGGCAGAACTTTTACCTAGCTTAACTGGTGAGCATGGCTTATGATATTTTCCATGAAACCGTGTCATGTGCCTTAAATAACCATGCTCCCCTGGTAAAAGTCTGTGCAAAGATTAGAACATGCCGTTGGTTTTCCACGGAACTTAAGGCTGCATTGTTAGAGAGGGACAAGCTTTAGAAAAAAGCATGCAAATCAAAAACATCCGAGGATTGGTGCCATTTCAGGAGGGCCAGGAACTTCTGCACCAAGATGGTTAGAGAGGCAAAGGCCAACTTCTATCGTTCTGAACTAGAGTCTGCTACAAAGTGCCCAAGTAATTTTTGTCTACAATCAAAGAGCTGTCTGGTCACATGTCTGAAAATGTACTTCCCTCGAAAATTATTTCTGATAATGCTACTATTTGCGATAGAATGGAGATTTTACAGGCTTGTAACAACCACTTTGCCACTGCAGGTCCAGCATTTGACAACTCACCTGCATGCGCGTTACGCTCCCAGATTAGCACACAGATTCCTGAATCTAGCACCACTAGCGCAGTCTTCTTTTTACCTGCATTGCTGAAAGAAGTCAAAGATCTTCTTCTGCAAATGGACACTAAGAAAAGTGCTGGTACCGATTCCCTCGACCCCTACTTCCTAAAGATTGCATACCATGTCCTAGCCGTGCCAATTACGCATCCATTTAACCTGTCCTTATCCCAGGGGACTCTCCCATACCTATGGAAAACTGCCCACGTCATTCCTCTGTTTAAATCAGGGGACCCCTGTGATCTTAACAACTATAAGCCAATATCATTCCTCCCCATACTGTCTAAACTCTTGGAAAAAAATTGTGAATGCACAGCTGAGAATCTACTTAGACTATACGAACCTTCTAAACCCTATGCAATCTGGCTTCATAGCAAAACATAGCACCATTACGGCCCTGGCCAAAGTGACTAATGATTGGCTATGAGACCTGGAGAATAGAAACTTTGTTTGCGCCGTGTTCCTGGACCTAAGTAAGGCCTTCGACACTGTCAACCACAGCCTGCTTCTTTCCACCCTGAATATGATAGGTCTGGACTCGGCATCTATGTGTTGGTTCAATGACTACCTTACAGATAGACTACAGCAGGTTAAGGCTGAAGGTGAACTTCCCCTCTCAAACCACTAAAAAGAGGTGTACCACAGGGATCTATCCTGGGTCCCTTACTGTTTTCAATTTACATAAACAACACGATGACGGCATTAAGGAGGTCAATATTCACCTGTTTGCAGATAATACGGTGCTCTACCTAAGCCACCCAACACCGGAAGCCGCCTGTGGAGACTTGCAAGCTGACTTCAACCTGCTGCAGAGTCAGCTCCTAAATAAAAAACTTTTACGCAATGCCAAAAAAACAAAAGCAATGCTGTTCTCACCTGCCATTTATACGGCGAACCCAGCCAATGTTGATTCTATACCTCAGATTACCACTATACTAGGAGAAAGGTTGGAATTTGTTACGAAATTCAAATATCTGAGGGTTTGGCTGGACCAGAGACTCTCCTTTATGGATCATGTCGAGGATCTACTGAAAAAGCTGAGGCAGAAGCTTGCTCTTTCTTTAGGATTAACCACCTCTTGACTAGAGATGCTAAGATGCAGTTAGTTCAATCCACGTTCCTTTCCCTAACTGACTATGCTGACTTCATTTATAGTCAATGCACTGCCTCTTATCTTGCTAAGCTGGACACCCTGTATCACAGAGCCTTGAGATTTATAACTGGCCTACCCCTCACCACACATCATTGCTCTTTTTATGTAGCTGTGGGGTGGTCTTCCCTTCAGTACAGGCAGAACAGAAATGCGGCTCTCTGGACATTCAGAGCTATTACCAGTAAACTTCCCAAATACGTTTCTGTCTTCCGCTAAGTTTGTTAGGAAACTATGCACTGAGAAGTTACTCTTTGATTTCCTTGAACGTGCCTAGGGCTAATACATGTTTTGGGAGAGCGGCCATAAGCTTTCGTTGCCATCACTTTGGAACAAATTGCAGAAATCAATGAAATTGAGCATCCCTGTCAGTCTTACCATCTTCACGACCTTGTATGCCTGTGCTGTTAAGGAACTCTGCAACTGTTTCCCCCACTCTTAGCATGTTACAGTGTTCTCTTGGTAGCTGGTCTTCCTCTGCCTACATCCCCGTAGGACAGGAAGAACTGAGTGGAAGAGCCTCTGGATTGTCAAGTACGCTCTAGGTAGTGAAAGATGGCTCTTTTGACATCCAAGCTGTGGAGCTTTTGCTCGCCAGGTGTGGATGGCTCAGTAAAGAAGACAGGCAGAGTAATGGACTGGTTCAAGTGAAATTCTGAAACCACCTTTGGCAGAAATGTCCTATTTGTCCTGAGCTCAACTTTATCATTGTGAGGGATGATGTAATTCGACTCAGTGCACAGGGCCTGTAGCTCTGAAATCCTCCTGGCAGACATAATGGCTACCAGGAAGACGGTCTTCCAAATTACAAACTTGATGTAGGCCATGGACATAGGCTCAAAGGGTGGATTCATGAGCCCATCTATGCAAAGCTTCAAGCTCCAAGGAGGAACGGGCTCCCTGGTTGGAGGCTGGAGGTGCAAGAGGCCTTCGAAGAACTGTTTAAAAATGTTGTGAGAAAAAGTGATTTCTTCTTTCCCACTGAAAGGTAAGCCGAAATTGCCACCAGGTGTAGCTTGAGTGAAGATGGTTTCAAGCCTGACACTTGTAGATGTACCAGGTAGTCTAGCAGCTGAGGGTCTGAAGCTAATAGGGGTGCAACATTTTTGCTCTTGCACCAGAGGGAAAACCTTTTCCATTTGGTTGCAAAAGTCTTCTTAGTGTTCAGTTTTTTAGCCAACCACAGTATCTTAAGGACCTGTTCAGAGTATGTGAGGATGGAAACTCTAACTCCTCAAGAACCAGGCCTTGAGATGAAAAGAGTGTATGTCTGGGTACTGCACTCCCGTCTGAGTAAGGGTCAGCAGGGACTGAGTTGAAGGCAGGCGAACGGGCCTGTTGCAGGACACTGAGAGAAGGAGAGAGTACCAGGCTTGCCTGGGCCAGTACAGAGCCACTAGGATCATCAACGCAGGCTGCTAAGTTTCAGCAAAACCCTGAATATCATGGGAAAGGGAGGAAATGCATATAGGAACCTCCCTGACCAGTCCAGGATCAGGGCATCCAGAGGAAGTGTTCCCGGAACTGGGGGCCTGCAACAGTACTGAGGAAGCTGAAAATTGAGACGAGAGGCAAACAAATCTACGTCTGGTGTGCCCCACTGCCTGAACACTGTGGCTAGTACTTGCCTGTTTAGTGTCCATTCGCTCTGGCCTTGACTGATGCGGCTTAGAGCATACACCAGAGTATTGAGTTTGCCTGGGAGGTGAACAGCTGAGAGGCTGACTCCCAGGGAGAATGCTAGAGACCAGAGCTTCAGAACTTCCAAACAGAGTATTCCTGATCTGGTACCACCCTGCTTGTTTATATAGAAAATTGCAGTGATGTTGCCCACTTGAATTTGAACCACCTGCCCTTCCATGCTGGGAGTGAAAGCTTTGAGAGCTAGTAAGACTGCTCTGAGTTCCAAAAGATTTATGTGCAACTGTGACTCTTCGAGAGTCCAGTTGGCGCTTACTGAGGCACTGTCCAAATAAGCTCCCCAGCCCAAAAGGGAGGCATCTGTGTTGATCACCTTTGTGGGAAAAGGAGCTTGAAAGGGAACCCATGCCTGTAAATTTGCAGGGTTCTTCCACCACAGCACATTTTGGAGGAACTGCTCCAACACAGGTATCAACTTTGAAAATGTGTTGCTTCTCTGAGACCAACGAGCTCTGAAGTAGGCTTGCAGGAGTCTCATCCTGTACCCGACCCCGGGACTACTGTAGTCATAGAGGCCATATGTCCCAAAAGTTTGAGGAAATGTCTGGCTGGTCTTGGTTGTCCCCAGGCAAAAGAATCTGCCACTGAAAGGAAACTCTGAATTCTTTCCTGTGGGAGGAAAGCATATCCCTTCTGAGTGTCCAGCAGAGCCCCTATGAAGGTGAGCAGCTGGGTGGGTTCCGGGTGAGATTTCTTTAGCTTTACCAGGAAACCCAGAGACTCCAGAGTGCATTCTGTGAGGGAAAGAGATTCCTTGACCTGGCAAGGAGACTTTGCTAACAGATCGAAGGTCACTGTGGTGAACTGATAGTGACCCGAAGGAAGTTTGAACCTGAGAAATTTCCTGTGAGATCTCCTTATGGGTATGTGGAAGTAGGCATCCTTTAAGTCTAGAGAGGCTAGCCAGTCTCCCTGTTGTAAGGACTGTATGACCAGTGACAGAGTGACCATTTTGAATTGAATTCGTTTTTTTTCAGATGTTTGTTTAAATATCTGAGATCTAACATAGGTCACCACTCCCCCGTTTTCTTTTGTGTCAGAAAATACCTAAAGTAGAGGCCCTTGCCCTTCTCGTGGGCAGGGACCCTCTCCACCGCTTGTAAAGCCAGAAGGTTTTGTACCTCCATTTCCAACCGCGGTATCTGGGATGGGGACAGAGGTTTTAACACCTGGGTACGCTTGAGGTCTGGCAGCTGCTTGAACTGTAATGACAGACCCTTCTCCACTACCTCCAGCACCCACTTGTATAACATGATAAGCGACCAGTGCTGACGATAGTGGGAGAGTCTGCCTCCAACCGGAAGCGGGGAGGCAACCTGGACACTCACATCGGGACTTAGACTGAGAGGCAGATGGCTGGGTAGAAGTGGCTCTTTTTTGGTCCCTTCTGCCCCTGACTCTGAAAGACCCCTTGTACTGGCCGAAGTCAGATTAGGGATAGGGATTGTATGGCATGGGAACATAACTTCTGTCCCTACCGCAACTGGAACGGGATCTCTAAGGGGTGGTGGGCTTAAGCTTGGATGAGTGGCTCTGTCAGGACGCCTTGTCCTCATCGACTTTTTTCATGTAGTCAGTGGTTCTGTAATCAAACAACATATTCTGATCACAGGGAAAATCCATGGTTTTGTTCTGAGTGTCATGGTCGGACTGGATGTTCTAAGCCAGGCGAAGCGTCTCAGAGAAATGGCATGTGCCATCGTCCTAGAGGTTGCATCATTGTTGTCGTCTGCCATATTGAATTGGTACATAGTAGCTTCCAGGGCAGTTTTTGATGTATCCAACAGCTCCTGCACCATAGAATCTGATCTGTTGCTGGTGATAGCCTGGACAGATTTCCAAAGGGCTTTCTGATATTTGGCTGTGAATGCTATGTAAGAAGAAAGTCTGTGAAGCAGAGAAGCTGTGGCATACATTTTCTTTGCTATAAAGTCAATTTTCTTGGAATCCTTGTCAGGGGGAGAGGGGGACAAGGAGACTCCAGCTTTCTCACAAGCTGCCTGCTGCATTATACTCTCGTGGCTAGGGTGTGCAGACAGGAACTCGGTACCATTTTTAGACAATTTATATTTTCTCTCAAGCTGCTTATCAACCCCTAATACTGAAGTGGGGTGTTGAAGCACCTTCATGTTATTTTTTCTAAATGCATTACAGATAGGGAGGACAAGGGTCTTTGAGGATGAAACACCCTTCATGTCCCTATAATCTTCATCGACATCCTGGTTGGGCTCCTGCGTAGGGAGGTCGAGGGTGTCTAGCTTATTTTGTATAAATGTAAACTTAGAGGAAGGATCCTCGTGGTCACCCGGGGGATCCCCAAGATGAGGGTCCGGGGACTCCTGGGGATCAAGGCCCTCAAAATCTATGTCAGGGGCATCATAAAATTGATCATCATCTGCGTCACCCTCACAGTTTACAGAAGAGAGAACTGTGGAAGAGTGATTGCCAGACCCAGTAAATCGAGGATCCATCTTTTGAAGGGTCTGAAACAGTTGCCATGCTTTTTCCATATCTTGCACTGACGGAAGAACCTGCGCAGTTTGTGTTTTGTTTTTTTCTGTGTGCTTTAAGCTTCCTGTTGTCTTGCTATTGGCTTTCCCAGGAGCAATGGGAGCATATTTGTCTTGAAAGAGTTTCTTTTTAGCCACTTCATCAGAGGCTTGATAAAGCTTCGTTTTTTCGTCACTCTTATTATTTTTCAATTTGTGAGGAACTTCATCTTTGGAAGCTTTATTTTTTGGCTGGGATCTGGAGGGTTCCTCAGCACCTCTGCTTTTGGTATTAGTACTTTAGAATGGCGCCTCGTCGGAAGCCTTTGATTTATCCTCAGCCATAATAATCAAAGGTTTGTCTATGTTTGCCAATTTAAGCAAAGCAAACCAGTCCTGGACCTACGAACTGAGTGCAGGTTTCTGTGAAAATGCCACCGGCCAGTCCTGCCTCAGTTAATAAACTGTCTATTACTAGTGCCTTTTTGGGGAGGTTGTAGAACTGGGATCTATATCAGTGCCAATCTTAATAGAAACCCAGTAATACTCAACTGCGCACAGTTGGTTACTGGACCCTTACGGACAGTCCTGACACAGATAATACCAAGGTCCAGTAATATAACAAAAAAGGTTTCCTCGTAATTGCCAATCTAGAGAGAAACCCCCCAGGCACTGTTTAAATCTGAAATCCACTGCAAGTACCTCTCAGTAAAACCCGTGAGGTCTGAGTTAAAAAAACAAGGCAACTGTCCCTAATTCGATGGTTCCCACAAGAATTTGCCCAAAAATGAAGGAAACCGTCGAAGATAAGCACCGGCGATAAAATCAGGCTTTAAACTAAATAGTCACTGTAAAAATAAAGTCAAAATAGTGTGGTTGCACTAAAATTAAAAAATTTGTGCGGCGCTAATAAAAAAGTAAAACTTTCACTCAGCACACTAAAGGAAATAATTCATGAGGAAAACTTTACCCAGATAAGCACTAGGAGGCTGTCAACAAGGAAAGTTGGAAGACACCTCAGAAGCAATATTGCTCAGTCCAGCGGAGGAAAAATTATGAAACCTTCGACAGCTCTCACTCAACTTACACACCGGCTAGGGTTGCCACCTTTGGATGAGATGAAAACCGAATACTAAACCACACCCCCAAACTCCACCCCTAACCCCGCCCCTTTTATGACTAATGAGGGCATCGCTTGGACTCTGATTCACTTGATTTATTCAGAATTGCTGCTGATATAACATTGTGTGCAACTTCTTTAAATTACATCATGATTATTATTTTTGGTTTATTTGATTTAGATTTAAATATTTTAAATTTCAGTGTGTGTTAACATTTGGTGGGGTTAGACGGGGGTTCAGGGAACTTTCCATTCTGTGTACACAGCATAGCTGACAAATCGAGTGACTACAAGGACACCTGTGACAACTGGCCTTTTCCGGTAAAACTCTTTCAATAAGTAAATAAACTACACCAGTAATGGTGGACGAGATGTAATTACAAATATCATCTGCCATTTTAAGATGTGCTCCTGTCCCTCCCATTGATCCTACTAGTTGTAATGTCAGAGAAGTTTTCAAAAGTGCTAGGTATTCAATGCTTTGCATTGTGGGGGCATGTGTGATTTTGTATTTTCTTGAAACTTGGCTTCCCAGCCAAATGCCCTTTGGGGTAACCCTTGCCTCAGTGTTTGCACACAGAGGTTCTTTGTCTTTTAAATAGTTTTTTATTTTAATGGGTTCACCACAACATATCCAAGGCACACTGTCTTAGGGTAGCTGGTCCATTCCACTGGGGTGTCAAACAGGCGAGGCATACTGATGAGTCCTGGTAGAGCACACGTGTCTGTGTCTTCTGTTATCACTTTTGCAAACTGTGTGAGAGGCCTTTTGGCACCATGCAATTCTGCTTAAAGTTGGACCAGCATAACATTCTGTGGTGATTTGCATATGCAGCCCATGATGCTTTGCTTGTGAAGGCATGTGTGATTTTGTATTTTCTAGGTATTCTATGCTGTTAAATACCAAATTTTGCTTTCCATGTCAGTCATACTTAGCAGAGAGCATGATATGTGACATGTAGCATGGCGGCAGTATAGCACAGTGGTTTAAAGCTCTGAGCTGCAATTCTGGAGACCAGGGTTTGAATCCTACAGCCCAAACTTGCATACTTCGTGACCCTACACAAATCACTTAATTCTTTGTGCTCTCAGGTTGCACCTGTAAACAAGCTTTAGCTTAGTGTGTCTCTTCTGGTTTAAAAATAATAATGTTTGATAAATTGCCTAAATTTGCAGTGCCATCAAATCTAGATTGTGTTCCTGTCATCTCATCAGCTACTGCTCTCTCTCTCTCTCTCTTCCTTTTCTCATTTCTGTAGATTAGCATGACATTGCCACATTATTCTGTGCTGTTCATCTGAAAGGCCTGGATTGGTCTTCCTGGAATACCCAAGTAGTATGAAAATTGACAATAACTACTGAAGAGAGAGAGTCATAGCACTGCTGGAAATGAAATAAAAGATTATTAATTTAACAGCAAAAGGGGTAACACATATTAAAATATAGGACAGACCATAAAAGAAAAATGGTGAACATTTAAAGGTATAAAAGTATTCCTTGTCACAGCAGTCAAAAACCATACTCACAATGCAGCCTGGAAATGATTAGTTTGATTTGCTGCTAATGGTCTTAATAGCCCTACTTTGCACCTCTCAGACTGACTGGTATACAAACAAAGGTCTGTATGACATCAGAATTTGTTTGTAATCTGACCATGCAAGTAAAATGGTGAAGGATTTAACATGATCTGTTTTACAAGCATGTGAGCATTCAAAATGACTGAAAAGTACTACCTCTGAATAAAACTTGATTAGCAGGCAGAGTTTCCAAAATACATTGTACAGTCCTTACTGGGACAGGAAGCTACCCTAATGTGGAACCTGTCTAGTTTCAGAAAAATTAAGGTGTTAATTAAGTTGGTTTGTTTACCCTTCCCCTGAATAATCTTACAATTTGCTGGTGTGAAGTTAGAGGTGACAACTGAGAAGACAGGGACACATTTGGCTCTTTAAGCGCCCTGCTCTTGAAGACACTTCCTGATTAGCATGCACTGCAAGCAAGCACACTGAAATGTCAGGTACTTGCTTACATTCAGATGAGAAGAAAAGGAAACAGTTAGTGGGGAATCTAACAGGTGCTGCTTGACCCACCATAAAAACCGAATTTGCAATGGTGAAAACAGGAGGACCGAATCTGGACCTAGAAAACCGAATCATTCGGTCAAAAACAGAGTAGGTGGTAACCTTAACACACCCTAGTGCATTGGCATGGCCCTAAGCTCATTTAAATATCTCTTAAAGGCACAACTCCGGGGTAATTGCACCTAGCCAGCTAAGTGCAAAAAAGTTACTGATGCTAAAGGACTCCTGGAGTAAAAATGTCCAGGTTTTGCTCACTAACAGAATCATTGTTGTTTGTTGCCATGGCAACCCACTCCGCCACGGCCCACAGGTGAAAAAAAAACAAACTTGAAACTTAAACTGTCATGGGCTGTCCAGCTTGAATTATTCTGCGCATGACAGTCTGGTTTTCTTTCACACAGGTGCAGGGTTTGACAGTCTGCTGCTGAGGATGTTGGTGAGCTGAGCAGAACGCGAGGGAACTTGCTTGCCGGTAGATGGTGTTAGTTTTTTTGCCGTATGCATTTTGGCTTCATTTGGAAGAATATACGGTATATTGATTCATTCATCCACCTCGCCATCCAGATCTGCCAATCCGATCCCATTAGTGTTGTTGCTGTGTGAGCGGTCGTTCTTCTCGCTCTCTAAAGTGACTGTCAGAGAGTGAGAGATCAGACGAGTGAGAAGAGACTCGGCCCCGCCTGCCGGCCCTGCCACCAGAGGACCTGATGAGTCCAACCCTCACTCATCCCCATCCCTGCTTGCTGCTCAGGCAAACCGGCTTGCGCTGTCTGGGTGCTGTGCAGCCCTCACACCTGCCTGGTCCTGCCCGAAGTGGTCTGGCCGTTCGGAGGCTGGAGGAGACTAGCAGCCGCAGCTTGCCTGCTTGTGGTGTCACTTAACCAAGCGAAGGAGGCGTGAGGTGGGACCATGATATGGGAACAAAGCCGCCTGATGTCCTGGTCTGGACTACTGATTTATCCACACACTGTCTGTGAGTAATATAATAGTCCAGGCTTGAACAAATTAGTTTAACAGTTACCCAGCAGAGGATCACCCTCATTGTGTAGGACAGGGGCTGCCTAATGTAGCATAGCCTGCAGCAATCTCCCTCTGGTGACATCTGGTAAGGTTCCTCTTCCTCACTCGCTCTCTTTCTTCTGTCTCTGATGGTGGCCGGTGGGTGACGTCGCAGGGTTTGCAGTGGTAGGTACAAACCAAACAAGTACAGACTGACTGTAATTTAATCGGCACTGCAGTAGTTATAGTATAGGAGATTAGGTGCTAACCAAATGCACCCGCAAGCAGTCAAAACTTTTTTTTTTTTTTATTTCACTTGTCTTAGTCAAATGGTCCTGGATGCGACAGTTAAAAAATATGCAGTGCTGTAACCAGCCACAAAGTCCAAAACGCCCTGGCTCAAAGGGGACAAAGGGCACAACAACCACCCAGTCCCAGCAAAGACAAGGTGGGATGCAGTGTGATTCCTATCAGGTAAGCACGCTCACTGTATAGTACAAGGCAGCATGGGGCACGGCCAAAAAAGTTCCACGGTAGGCCTACTGTGATATACATTAACACCCCCGCCACAACAATATATATGTACATAAAACAACTCATGGCCGCCATATTTGTGACCCAAGAACTGCAGTCAAGCAGTGTCCTTTTTTTTTTGACCTCCCAAAATCTGGTAACCCTACCATTTTCACTTGTATAAGCGCAATGCATACCTCTCAACTGTCCCTGATTTTGCCTTAAAATTTTACTCTGTCCCTCCTAAAAATCGTGTTTCTGTGACCAAACAGTGGGGGTTGTAAGCACAAAATAATGCCAACATTAAAATTACAGACTTGTTCTTCCTTTGAAAATGCATTTTACACAAAACCCCTTATTCTGCCAGCTTCCTGAGTGGATACCACCAATTTTGAAGATGCGTCCCTGATTTTTTTAAGCCTCGTCCCTGATTTTTGAGGCAGGAGGTTGAGAGGTATGGCGCAATGTCCTTAGTATGGTATTTATATTGCCTCATCCTGATGCATCCTACTAGGACTACCTTGTAAATGAGTCCGCTCAATGCTGTTATTCCTGGTAAAATAAAAATTGAATTGAAAGCCTACCCCACCTGTTGTTCTATTGTTGGAGCGTTCTGAATAAAATGAACCCGACCCCTCCTATACTCCAGAATGAAGCTTGATTGACTGCATTTGAATAGCAGCGCCTACAGGCGGGCTCTAGTCCCGGGGCCTTGTCCTAGCCCCTACTCACGACCGGGGCCGTCTTTGCTGCGCAAGGAACTTTTCCTTTTTATTTAAATTGTATTCTTTTTTTTTTTTAATTATTTAAAAACAGTTATAGCGGTTAGCACCTGCCCAATGGTGCTGCCGCCGACTCACCTCCCCGACTCGGGAAGAGGTGAAAGGAGGAGGAGGTTTGGGAGGCTGCCTGCGGCTGGAGACAGGCGGTACGAAAGACGACTTGGGGGCCTTACTGGGCTGCTGGCTTCTCCCGACGCTCTCGGACTGAGGATGCGGCCCCGGTTGTGGGTGCCGCAGCCGTGGATGGATATTTTCCTTTTAATTGAAAAGACAGAAACGGGGCCATACAGAGCCCGGACCGCAATCGGCTTCTAAGGGGGACCCACCGTCACTGACGGACCGCCGCAACAACACTGGACTGAAGCCTCGAGGAAGAAGGGGCGAGAGGATCGCAGGTACCTTATTTACCTTTACCTCCCTGCGTCCTGTCTCTCGCTTACTGTCCAGGAAACTTGTCTTCTTTGCTTCGGGGCGCCTGATGTCGCCTCGCTATCTGCTGGTCACCTTCAGAATTCAACGGCAGTAACCGGCTACCTTCCAGATCCTCCCTGAAGTTCAGGGCGCCGAGTCCCTAACGACCAGGTGAGCATTCAGCTGTCCAGCGCGAGCTGGACCATGGGGCTGTGCACAGGCTCGTGCCAGCCTCAGCTAGTTCGGCTACAGCAAGAAGGTGGAAACAAACTTTAAAACTGCGGGCATACAGTTTCTTTATGGGGCACCTGGCACCTTACTGGGAATACTTTTACTGGGGCACCCGGACCTTGTTGGGTACACGGGGAGTTTTTTTTAGGACCCAAACTTTGGGGTATTACACCTTTACCACCTGTCCCGATTTTCGCAAGACAGTACTGATTTGGGCAGCTGTGTCTTGGAAAATACTACTTGTCCTGCCATTATAATAGAAGAAATATTTTCTCAATTTTTTCTATATATTGCAAAAAAAAATATTTTACAATAAGAAACATTAGAAACAACTAAAAAATCTAACACTTTGTTTTGTTACGTTTAGTGAAAACAAGTTTGTTGCATTGGTAGAGGTTACATATTGTCCTGCGAAAAATCATGTTTCAGTAAGGAATATCCCACTTTGGGCTCATCAGGGAGATCAGGGAGGGGCTGTGGACATGGCCTACCTAGACTTTAGCAAGGCATTTGACACAGTCCCACACAAAAGATTAATATACAAGTTAGCTAGCCTGGGAGTGGGTCCCAAGATGACAGCCTGGGTAAAAATTGGCTGGAGAATAGGACACAGAGAGTAATAGTAAATGAAGTCCACTCTGAAGAAAGGGGGATTACTAGTGGGGTACCACAGGGTTCAGTATTAGGACCGGTCCTCTTCAGTGTCTTTATAAGCGACTTTGCAGAGGGACTGGAAGGAAAAGTATGCCTCTTTGCAGATGACACAAAGATCTGCAATAGAGTTGACGCACAAGGTGGGGTGGAAAAGGATGAAAAGGGACTTGGCAAGGTTAGAGGAATGGTCAAATGTATGGCAGCTTAGATTCAATGCTAAGAAGTGCAAGGTAATGCACCTGGGAAACAAAAACCCAGGGGAAGAGTACACAATGGGGGTGAGATACTAACAACAACAAAAATGGAAAGGGACCTGGGGGTAGTCATATCAGATGACCTAAAGGTGGGCAGGCAATGTGAGAGGGCAGCAAGGAGGGCTGGGGGGATACTGGGATACATAGGGAGAGGCATCACCAGTAGAAAACAGGAAGTTATTATCCCTCTGCACAGACAGCTGGTCAGACCCCATCTGGAGTACTGTGTGCAGTTCTGGAGACCCAGTCTTTGCAAAGACATAGGATGAAAGCTGTCCAGAGGAGGGCAACTAAAATGGTGCAGGGTCTGCACCGGAAGACATATGAAGAGAGACTTAAGGAGCTTAATATGTATAGCCTCGAGGAAAGGAGGAGAGGGGGACATGATAGAAGCGTTCAAGTACCTCAAGGGATTCAACAAAGTCAAGAGGGTAGCATCTTTCAAAAAAGGGTGTGCAAGAACAAGGGGCACAATTTGAAGATAGAAGGGGTGGCTCAGAGGTAATTTAAGGAAGTATTTTTCCACAGAGAGGTTGTGGATGCATGGAGCAGCCTTCCGGAGGAGGTCGTGGAGTCAAAAACAGTGGTGGAATTCAAGCATGCGTGGGACAGTCATAAGGCAATTCTAGGGGTTGGGGGTAGAAAGAAGTAGGCTGCTGGTTAACTAGGCTCTGCAGCTTATCCAGTAGGCAGGGAAATGGGCAGACTGGGTGGGCCAAGCGGTCCTTATCTGCCGTCAAATTCTATGTTTCTTAAAAGGTGGTAACCCTGCACCTTTTCCAGTCATTACCCGGGCTCGGCCCACTCATTTGATGCTTGCCCACTCCTACGGTAAAGCTTCTCCAACCTGGCTGAAGGTGTGTTTGTTTTTATACAGTGAACATTTTAGTTAGTGTACATGGAAATTATCTGTAAACTTTAAAGGTGATGGAAGAGAGAGGGAAGATGGCGCCACGCTGGGCGTCCTTCTGAAAACAGGTTGCTGCAACAATTTTAAAATATTTTTAGGTGTTTGAGTGTCCTATTTTTGGTTTTTTTTGTATATGAACACTTTTTTTTTTTGTATTCTTGTCTTGAGGGAATACGCTTGTTCAGTTTCGTTCGACTGCTGTTTTACACCTTTCTAGTTTTAGTAACTAGTGATCAGGAGTATGGTCTCTAGTGTAGTGAGGGAAAGTGAGTGAGATAAGCTAGGAGTCCGCTTTTGGAGCAACTGCAGTTTCTGGGTCCGATCCAATATGGTGGACGAGATTTCCTCCCCAGAGTGTACTGTTGCCAGGCAACAAGTCAACAGTATAAAGATGATTTGTGAGCTCTGCCCCCTTCCCACACACACACAGCAGATTGTTTCATTTCAGGGAGCAAAGCTGCCCTTCCCCACTCCTACCAGTACTGCATTATCATTACAACTACTGTTAATAGTTGTAGTGCTTACGTGATCAAAAACATTATCAGACTAGATTTAGCTATGGCAGAAATCTTGTCTGATGACATCATGATCTCGTCTGCCATATTAGATTAGACCCAAAAACTGTAGATGAGCCGGTGTGTTACTGTCTCTGCATCCAGCGTTTGGTGAAAAGGCTACCGGCTGCTGTTTTGCTATCACTGCCTTCACTACTTCTTCTTGGGAGAAAGAGTCTTTCTGGCATTTAGCCATCGATGCACATGCTGGGTGAGTGACGGCAGAACAGGAATTGCCTCAGCCCCAGATGGGGTAGCACACACCAGCATCAAGGAGTGTAGCTCTGCCCATTACCGAGTCTACCTTTGGCAACTGCTGGTGACAAACTCTTCTGTGTGGAGAGCCCTGTATCTTTACGGTCAGACATTTCATTTGCTTTATAGTTGGACATTAAATTTTGCTTTGCCGAACTGTTGGGTTGCTGTATGGATTCCTGAGAGGTGTCGTTGCCGCCGTAGTAGGCGACGAACCGTGGCCGGCTGTGGTTGCTACCTTCAGAAGTGTCTTGTGGCTAAGTTCAGTCATCTTTTTATTTGGGGGAAGCTTGACTGTGCTCCTAGGTGGTGAGAGGACTTAGGGGTTTTGATGTTTTGGAAGAACAGAAGGATTCCAAGATCCAACTTAAGAGCGAAGATCTTTCCTGGCCTCTAGGACTGCAAAGCTGTGGTATCATAACTGTTAGTAACCGCTTCTGGCAGTCCATCTTCCTGGATTGGTTGGAACTTGTTTGCTGTGACTGGCCATCTAGCAGTTTTATTGTTGAACTGTTTTGGGACACAGTCGGAGTGTTAATTTTTTAGCATTGCTTTACTGAGTCTCCCACACTGAGTTTATGTGACTGACTGATTATGGATGCACTCTGTTACTCCACCATATTTTCCCATATTATTTAAGTTTTGTTTTTAGGAGTGGGGGCAATAGGGGTTTAGGAGTGGGGATTTGGGAGTGGGTTGGGAAGATATTGTGGGGAGGGGGGTTAGGGTAGGATTTTAGATGTGCAGGATTAGCTCTTTATAGTACTTCCACACATCACTTAGAGCTACACCCCTTTGCCCCTCCCCCGCGCTACTGGTGGAGGTATATCGCTGGTGCAGGGAGAAGGAAATTGCCTGGAGAGGCAGATGAACGATTTGGGGCTGGGGGAGTATGATCGAGTGGGCTGTGTTGGGGTTGTTAGGAGCAGGAGATGCCCTTAGTTAGGAAATGTTTTGAGAAGGGGTCCTCCCATCTGACTTGACTTCCAAGGGTTCCTGCTGGACGGAGTGGGCAGGCAGGTAATGGTCCGGTTGGCATGTTCCTTCCACTTCGGGCAGTGCTATGCATTGTCAGTTCGATGAGGAATAAGAGTGTAATTATGGTGGATCTTATTTCCTCGGTCGATCGGGCTTGCATCTCTGAGACTTGGCTGGGGGGTGATGCGGTTCCAATTTTAGAGGTATCTGCCCCTGATGTTTTCTTGGTGATGCGGGGGTGGCATCTGTTTCAGAACTGAGGCTGAACCTGATTGCACACCCAGTGGGGGATATTGAGCCTTTTGAGTTGGTGGCCGGTTGCAGAATCTTCCTCATGTATCGACCTCCAGATTGGGGGTGGGGGGTGGATTCTGCAGGAAATCTCGTCTCGGACATGGTATTGGAGCTGCCTAGATGGCTCATATTGGGTGACTTTAAGTGCCTGGGTTGATGACAAGGGTTCTCGTTTTGGTAGAGATTTCCTCCAGGCTACAGATTCTCTAAGCCTAGCACAGGTTATTACCTCCAGTATTCACCTCCATGGCCTTGCACTTTACCAGATAATTCTCCTCGTGGCTCGAGGTGGATGGCCTCGAGATTAATCCAGTCAGTTGGTCGGATCTTTGTGTCATCCAGTTACATTTCAAGCCCCCCCCCCCTTGGAGTCCATCCCCTGTGGATGTGGTACAGTATTGGCCTTTAAAAGGCTTAGAACCAGAAGGACTGATGTTGGTATTGGACCCTCTGGAAATGTTGGCAGCATGCGGGGAAGAGTGGTGGAGACTGCAGTGCTGGCCTGTAATAGGGCCATAGCTAGGGCCCTCAACCTTCTAGCACCAGTACGTGTACGTCTCCTGGTTTCATGCCTTGGCTTGCCGTGGTTTGACAGCGAGCTGAGGGCACGTAAATCCAGGTGATGGAGGTTGGAGCGTTGTTGGAGGAAGTCTAAGGCTATGGACAACAAAGTACTTCTGATTTCCGAGCAATAGCAGAAGGCAGTCTTTCAGAAGAAGGCAGATTTTCTGTTGAGAGACATTGGTTCGGCTCATCTCTTCCTGATGGTGTACAGGTTGCTCCGCCTGGCCTGACTAGAGCCCGTAAGAGAAATTACACCTGCAAAATATGAAAAGTTCACACGGTTCTTCTCAGATGGGGTGTGTCCTCCATTAGGTCTGGTATTACTTCAGCATGGTCTTATGTTCTCAACAGTGGTCCGTGAATGCAACAGTTGTTCTATGGGTGAATTTCGACCTGTAACGGTGGAAGAGTTGTGCCAGATTATCTGGGCATTGCGGCCGACCTGCTGTAATCTGGACCCGGGCACAACGCGACTCCTAGTTAGTTGTGGTGACTAACTGGGCCCAGTGTTTGCTGAAATTGTCCAGTAGTCCTTGCAGGAGGGGCTGGTTCCAGTGGCACGTAAGTGTGCTCTGGTTAAGCCCCTCCTGAAAAAAATAGTTGTTGGATCTGGAGGTTTTGGCAAACCACCGTCCGGTCTCTAACCTTCCCTTTTTTTTAGGGAAGATTATTGAGAAAGTAGTTGCGCTGCAGCTCAGGGAACACTTGGAGGCCTCTAACATCTGTGAACCATTCCATTCAGGTTTCAGGGCTAGGCATAGCAGGGTTTTAAATAATTGATTAGCAGTTTTTTCTTGGGACAATACTAACTGTACAAAAAGCATTTATATGGGTTTTCTAGAAGTGTTATGTTTGTTAAACACAGTGAGGCAAGTGCTATGCATTTTCACAATGTTTTAGAACTTTAATGAGCAAAACGCTAATCAATTTTTAGCGTTAAATAAAACCCTGCATAGTATAGAGATTGCTTTGGTTAGGGTGCTTAATGACCTGCTCAAGGTGAGGGATAGAGGAGAGTGTTCAGTCTTCTTCCTCATCGATGTCTCTTTGGCAGTTGACACAGTGAACCGTGGTGTGTGCCTGATTCAGCTGAAGTCACGCCGGAGCTCACCGGCTGCGATCTGCTGGTTCGAGTCCTTTTTATGGTTAGAACCCAAATGGTAGTAGTGCGGAATTATTCCTCGGGCTCGATGGCTCTGTCTTGTGTACCCCAAGAAAAGAAGTGGTTTATAATATGTTTGTGGTGTAGCTGCAGTTGATCTTTAAGAGCTCAGTGTATTTCAGTGAGAAACTAAATACAGTTTTCTATCTTTTTCAAAAGAAGTTGATACTTATTTCAACAACAAACTTTGCCTTTTATGTGTTTGCACTGTAATGCTCTATCTGTATAATTTTACGTTTTTGAATACAATAATTAGCTTCTCTTTATTTCTTTCCAAGTAAAATCTGGTTATGAAGAAAATGTCACCTGCTAAATTATAACAAAAGATCACACGTTTTAAAAAATCACAAATTTCTGTTACACAAATAAAAAAAAGATATATAATTTTTAGTTTTTGTTAGCCGGGTAAATGCACTAGACAAATCCTCCCTATTTTCAGGCACGACCCAGGGGAGGAGGATACAAATGAATGCCAGCTGTTCTTGAACCAGATTAAGCTGTTGGTGGTATTGTGTTAGTGAATGGGAGGAAATTTGGCCAGGGCACCAGGGAGATTCCTCTACTCTTTTTCAAGAAGTGCCATAGGATCTTTAACATCCACTGGAACCAGCAGATGGGACCTCTGTTTAACGTCTCATCTGAAAGAGGCACCTCAGGAGTGCAGCACCCCCCCCCTCATGCTGCACTACAGTGTCAGTATTGGGATTTAACCCAGGTGCCTGGTGTGGGGATAGAACCCACAGCCTTCTGATCTCCCAGCCTCTGAGGCAAGTGTGCTACCTGCTGAGCCACTGACACTGCAGCTCATCAGTATAATATTTTAGTGGCAGAAAGTGTTATTTCTCCATAAAAATCTGAAAACAGGTATGTAGTTTACCATTGAAATATACTGCCTGTAAAAAAAAAATTCTGACACCATCAGACAGGGATTCCATTGGATTCTTTTTTCACTTGCAGTTGGCAAAATACAAGTAAAATGATGGCAAAGTAAGTAAAGAAACAAAACCAAACTGAATGATTGCAGAGGCATCTAAAGGCTCCAAACCTTCCTCCCTTTAAAGAGCCCCTGACAACATTAGCAAAACTTTGAAAAAAGTAAGATTTATATTCAGTTTATCCCATTTTCTTTACTACTTAATTTATTTTCAATAAGCAATCCCCCATTTTCTTTATTAATGAAAACAAGATCCTTGTCTCCTAGACTATATCTGCTCTGGCTGTTTCTCTACACATGACATCACAATTCCCTCTTTATGACATCATAATTATCTCCACAGCAATATGTTTTAATGTCATAAATAGAATTATGATGTCAGGTGTAGGCAGGCAGCCAGAGCTAAAAGGACAGCGATACAATATTGATACAAATACCCATAGTAATAAGAATAAGAATTATAGAATAAAATATGAGTTACAGTTATGTCTGAATATTACATTTTTTCAAAGTTGTTTCAGCTGTATCAGGAGCTCTTTAAGATATGCACCCTTACTAAGTACCTGCTCTTTAAGTTAGAGGTGAATGGGGAAGGAAGCTTCTAGCTGGATGCTGTGAGGAAGTAGACTTGAAAGATTTGTCTTAGCTGGTTTTCTGTGTGTTTCCAGCAGCCAATTTGGTGTTTGTGGGTGCTTAAAAGCAGGAGGCTGTGAGAGTAAGTGAACTTGAAAGATTTTCTTAGCTGGTTTTCTGTTTGTTTCTAGCAGACTATTTGGTGTGTGTGTGTTTAAAAGCTGCTATCTGGACTGTAAGTGCAGGCATCATATTACAGGGGATTAGTGCTGTTTGAAAGTAAGGTGGGACTTTCAACTCAGTCTTCAGTTAAAGGTGAATGGGGAAAGAAGCTTCTAGCAGGATGCTGTGAGGAAGTAGACTTGAAAGATTTTCTTAGCTGGTAGTGCTTGGAGGTGCAGTGAGGGGCTGATGCACTCTCGTGAGAGTCGGGTGTAGGCCCTAATCCCACCCTCCTCCACCAGAGCTAGGCTGATTTATAGGGGACACCTGCCCTGCAATTGGAGGAAAAGGCTTCAGGTGCAGCTCATGTAGTTCTAGCCACTGGGGGCTGGGTTTAAGGGCTGGGAGAGAGGAGCTTAGGGAGTTGTACACTTCCCCTGTAAGTTTACTGTGTAGTACTGCACTTAGTAACGGGGGTACCTGTTTAGTGTGGGACTGTATCTAGGATTAGTGGGTGACCTGATTAGTGGGTAGGGGTGTATCTTGGACTAGTGGGGAACCTGGTAGTTCACCCAAGGAAACCTACTTGGAGGGGGATGGGACCACACGTCACTAGGGCCGGCATCTTTGGGAGGATGGTGGGGTGCACAGGGTGTGGGGCGGCCATGATACTGGACTGGGCTTGGAAGTTTGGTGGTTGCCTAGTGTGCCACCAACTGGCACAGCTTAGGGAGGAGGTTGAGGGGATTAGGAGACAGCTGGAGGGAGGGGGGAGGTATGGTTGGGGAATAGGGCAGGGCTCTTCCAGGGGTTGCACCAAGCACTGGGGCGGGGCACAAAGAAGAGAGTGCAGGAGAGTACTCTGGGGTCACATAGGGACCCTGACGGGGGGGCCCAAAAGGAGGACACTACCAAGGAAGCAGACAGGTATCTGGGGACCCTCACGGGGGGGGGGCCAAAGGGAGGACATTGTCAGGAAAGTAGACAGATGGCTGGGGCAGGACAGAAGGAAACAAGTGGGGGTGGATCAGATCTTAAACTCAGTAACCGCTTCAATTCTCCTCTTCTGCTTAAGGATGAGGGGGGTGATGTAGCCATAACAGGGGCGGTTGGAGATGGAAAGGGAGTGGAGGGCAGGAGTAAGGGGCCGGATAGCAGGAAGAACAGAGGGGGACTTGGAACGTGGAAAAATGAGGGGAGCGGTGGATCAGAGCAGGAATAGGAGGGGGCAGAGAGAGGAAAGTGCAAGGAGAAGGACCAGGTAGGAGGAAAGGGCAAGGAGAGGGACCGGAAGTAAAAGGGAGATACAGTAAAGGCAGCTGAGGGTTTATGCCAGGGGAGCACGGCAGGCAAGGAGGGGCTGAACGGAGACGGGAAGGAAGGGAGGACAAGCCAGGCAAGTTTAGCAGATGGGGGGACCAGTGCATGAGCAGCAGCAGGGGGATAGCAGGTACAAAAGGATACTCAGGAGGAGGCAGATAGGATCAGAGGAGGGGTGACAGGGTAAATAAGGAGGGTGCAGCAGGGGGCACCCAGATGGGGGAGGAGCAAGGAACTGGCTGGGGGGAGGGGCCGGTAGAAAGGATGAGGGACATGGAAGGGGGGAAATGGCGGAAACGGGGTGGTCAGAGTGATCCTGTTGGGTGACCATGATCAGGGGTATCAAATGGGATAGGCAGGGGGAAGCCTGCCCAGTTAGAACAAAATGCTTCCCTGGACTAACTGTGCACAGGGGCCAAGCATGAGGTATATCAGCTGGCAAAGGATTGTGGAGGTTCCCCGGATATGTTGGTCCACCTGGGTACCAATGACATTGTGGGAAATGGTGAGCTAGCGATACAGGCAGGGTTCAGGGAGCTTGCCAGGGTCTGTCATGACATAGGATGCACGATTTCCTTCTCGGAAATCCTGCTGCGTGCCAAGGGCTGAGTAGAACACAAGAGAGAAAGATTAGGAGATAAACCAGTGGCTCAGGGAGTGGTGTGGGGCCAGAGGGTATGGGTTGATGGGGGTTGGGGGAGACATGAGAGGATAAGGGGCTATATGCTAGAGATAGGCTCCGTCTCAATTTGGAGGGAAGGGAAATCTTTAAGTTGAAAATAGAGGGGTTCATTGGTGAAAAGTAGGGTTTAAACTTGTGAAGGGGGAGGGATGGGAGAGAAGGCTGTCGAGGTGGGGTCCGATAAAGGAGGGACTCAGTCTCCACCCCCCTCGGGAGCTGGAGGAATGTGGGAAAAGGCCGACTGGTAAGGTGCTGACCGGGGGAAGACGCAATCCCCATGGGAACGTGAGCAGGGGAAATGGAAGTAGACGGAAAGAATGGAAGGTAGTCCTGCTAAATGCCAGGAGCTTGGGCAATAAAATGCCTGAGCTCCAGGAGATGCTAACTGAGGGAGAGGTGGATGTGGCAGTGGTCACTGAGACCTGGGCCACAGCAGGGCACGACTGGGACCTGAACCTGGAGGGTTACACTATGTTCAGGAAGGACAGGGGAAGGGAAGGGGAGGAGGGGTAGCAATAATAGTCAAAACCTGCATTGGCATAGGAGGGAGGCGGAGGGAACTGTGGAGGCGATTTGGGTCACCTTGATAACAATTGGGGGCAAGAGAGTAAAAATAGGAGTGGTGTATAGACTCCCTGCGCTGGAGGAGAGTCTGGTGGCAGATGTTAGGAGACACTGTAAATTGGGTAGGGGAAGGGTGGTGGTGTTGGGGAACTTAAACATGCCAGGAAAGGACTGGGAGACTATGACATCCTCGGTGGCCAGGGAACAGAGGTTGTTGGATGTCTCTCAGGATGCGTTCCTAACTCAGCAGGTGAGGGAACCGACCGGGGAGGCGCAGATACTGGATTTGGTCCTGGCAGACAGTGACCAGATTGGGGGGCTTGGCGGTCAGGGACCCGTTGGCGGGGAGTGACCATGCCACGGTCTGGTTCTGCCTGGACCTAGGATGGGTAGAAGACTGCACAAAGACAGAGGTAACCGACTTCAGGGGGGTGGATTTCAAGGAAATAGGAAGGATCCTTAAGAAGCATTTGGATGGGATTGGGCCAGACATGGACGCTGACAGTAGGTGGGAAATCATCAGGAGAGGGGTGCAGGATGCTACCAGCACCTGTGCAAGAGTAAGACGAAAATGTGGCAGGGCCCATAAACCCTTCTGGTGGACCAAGGAGGTTTAGGAGGAGGTGAGGGAAAAGAAGGCGGCTTATATGCATTTGAAGTGCTCAAGGAGTGAAAGGGATAGAGGGGAGTACGAGCTGATGGCCAGAAGGGCCACTAGGATAGTGAGGGCAGCTAAGGCAAGGAAGGAGCAGAACCTGGCCAGGGAAATTAGGAGAGGGAATAAGGGGTTCTTTAGATATACTGGGGAAAAACGAAGGGTGAAGGGACAGATTATCAGGATTAAAACAGGGGAGGGATGGGCACAAGACCTGAGGGAGCAGGCTGAGGTATTAAATGAGTACTTCACCTCAGTTTTCATCAAGGAAAATGGGGGGGCTGCATCATACATGGGAGGAGATGGGGAGGGGGGCCTTGCCGATCGTCTAGGGAGAGGATGGGCCATCACTGGCAGGAGGTGGGAAGGCAAGGCAGGGGGACGAGGTAGCAGAGGTGGAAATCACGGCAGAGAGAGTGAGGAAGCCCTCCGGTCCCTTAAGACTGAGAAAGCACCCGGGGCAGATAATTTACATCCCAGAGTGCTGGAAGGAACTGAGGATGTCTGTGAGAAACCCTGGCGGAGCTTTCAGCATCTCTCTGAGGACAGGGTGGGTGCCCCAGGACTGGAAGGTGGCGACATAGTGTCTACCACAAGGAGGGATCAAAGGAGGTGGCAGGGAACTATAGGCTCATCAGCCTGACATTGGTGGTGGGCAAGGTGATGGAGGGCATTGTCAAGGAGAGGCTGGGGGGAAATGGAAAAGTCAGGGCGCCTGGACGATAGACAGCATGGATTCGTCCCGGGGAAATCGTGTCAGACAAGCCTTGTGGAGTTCTATGACTGGGTGACGAGAGCCTTGGACCTGGGTAGACCGGTGGACGTCCTCTATCTTGATGTCAGCAAGGCATTTGACTCTGTTCCTCATGGGGGCCTGTTGAATAAGCTAGGAGAAATGGGGGTGGGGAGCCAGATGATTAGATGGATAGGCAGTTGGTTCCAGGACCGGAGGGTCGTGGTTGGCGGGATAGTCTCATCCCTAAGGAGGGTCTTTAGTGGGGTCCCTCAGGGATCAGTCCTTGGGGGGGGGGGCCCTCCTCTTCAGTGCCTACGTCTCTGACATAAGGAAGGGTATCAGGAGTGAGATGAGTCTCTTTGCAGATGACTCAAAACTGGGGGCGGTGGTGGATGGGGAGATGGGGAGGGTGGCCCTACAGGGGGATGTGGAGGTTCTGGAAAGGTGGTCTAGAAAGTGGAAGCCGAGGTTTAATGCAGGGAAATGCAAGGTACTGCATCTGGGAGCCAGAAACCCGGGCCAAGAGTACACCCGGGGGGGGGGGAATGCTACAAGTCTCAATGGCTGAGAGGGACCTGGGGAGATGGTGGATGTCAAGATGAACAACTCAGAGACTTGTAGGAGGGCAGCGGCCAAGGCCAACAGGATGCTGGGATGCATCACTAGGGGGATCACCTCCAGAAAGAGGGAAGTGATACTCCCCTGTATAACTGCTTGGTGAGGCCGCACCTCGAGTACTGCGTGCAGTTTTGGAGGCCACACTTAAAGAGGGACATTGAACTCCTGGAGAGGATCCAGAGGAGGGCAATCAAAATGAACTGGGGCTTGGGGGACAGGACATATGGGGAGAGCCTTGAAGAACTAAATATGTACACATTGGAAGAGAGAAGGGACCGGGGGGACATGATAGAGGTCTTCAAGTACATGAAGGGGTTAAATAGGGAAGAAGCAGTCAAGGTGCTCCGAAGGAAAGGGGGGGGGCAACAAGAGGGCATGGGTGAAAGCTGTGGGAGGGGGAGATTCAGGAGAGAAAAGAGGAGGTGCTACTTCACTGAGAGGGTGGTGGAGCCATGGAATGCGCTGCCCAGGGGGCTGGTGGAGGCAGAGATGGTGGAGGGGTTCAAGAGGGGGTGGGACAAGTACAGCAGAAGGGTTCTGGATGCAGAGTCCTATGCAGTGGGAATATCCGGGACTGGGAAGGGAAAAGCCAGAGAGGACGAGGGGGGCAGCAAGAACAGCTCCCAGGGTGGGGGCTGACCAAACGAGCAGACACAAAAGACCATTAGGCCTATTCTGCTGGCATTTTAGTATGTTAGTATACCACATTAGAAAGGAATACTCTGATTCTAAGAACTGCTTTATCCCTGTGGGAAATTATGGAATTTGGGGAGAATTATGGAATTTGTCATATGGCTTGCAAGTCACTTACCCTTCTGGCAGAGGTCATTGCCACTAGAAATGTGGTTTTCCATGTGATATAGTTCAGGTCAACAGTTTCCATAGGCTCAAAAGAAGCCTTCATAAACTGGGCAAAGCACATGTTGACGTTCTAGGGTGGCATAGGGTCCCTAACTAGTGGGTACAGGTAGTTTAGGCCTTTAATTAAAACTTTTGAAAATGGGGCAAAGACGTTTCCGTGCCAGCCGATATATATGTTGATACTGCTGCTCAGTGCATTTTTAAAGTTGAAGATCATAAGCCTAACAACTGTAGGTGTACTGGATATTGCAAAATTATAGGAAACTCTGCCTCAGTTGGGTTTATTTTTCTGAGGCACACATGTAAGAAAACCTTTTCCATTTAGAGGAATAGACTTTCCTGGTAGCGGGTTAACTTGAAACCCTGACCACCTGCCTTACTTCTTCTGAGAGATCCAGTCCAGGCAATCCTAACTCCTCAAGAACCATGCTCTCAGACATATGGTTCTGGGGTTCAGAAATGTTATTCTGCCCTGAGACAAATGGAACAGATTGTGACTGAGTGGCGTGTTGATTGGATTCTTGTCGGAGAGTACTAGGCCTGTCTGTCCCAGTCTCCAGCTAACATGATCACTATTGCAGGTTCCTTCCTGAGTTTCAGGAGTACTTTTTTGAATGAGTAGAAATGGTGGGAAGGCATACAGAAGCTCTCCTGTCCAGTACCAGTGCATCCTCTGGGACTGTTCTTCTGGCTGGTGGTCTGCAACAAAACTGTGGGAGCTGATAGTTCTCCCAAAATGCAAATATGTCTATATTGGAAGTGCCCCATCTTCTGAACACTGTGGCCAGAACCTGCTGGCTTAAGGCCTATTTGTGATTCCCCTGGCAGATTCTCCTTATGGCAGTGGTGGCTAATACATGGATAAGGATCCACTGGTGGATCTCAAGACATTTTTAGTGGATCTTGGGGCAAAGCTAAAAGCAAGATGATGATGATAAAATAATCAAAACAGTTTGGTTTATTGTACTTTTTGTTCACTTTACTGTTGGATCTCAGAGCTTCTTGAGATCCACCAAAATGGATCCCAATACAAGGTGTATTGGCTTCCACTGGCTTGGGGAATCTGCAGGTCATTTTCTTTGCCTGGAAGATACACTGCAAATATGTTTGCTTCTAAGGAACTTCTCGCTAAACTCCAACTAGTCCTTGACCCTGCATCCCACTCCTGGCTAGCCAACTACTTAACCAACAGGCTCCAGTATGTAAAAAGGTCTGGTGCCATGTCCTCCCTCACTCCACTCAACTGTGGGGCTGTAGTAGTTCAGTTATATGCTGATGACGCCGTTCTATACAGGTCTGCTAAAGATATCAGTGTCATAAACACCAAACTCGAGAGTGATTTTCAGGCTTTGGAGGCCTGGTTCAAAGCCAACCTGTTAGTACTTAACACTAAAAAGACTCAAACCATGTTATTCCACCACACCATCTATAAACTTGATAACCAACCACCATTGGTTGTTAAAATATCATCGGGGGTGACGTTGGAATGTGTCATGCCACAAAAAACTATAGGTCTATCTCGATTTTATGTCCCCTGGCTAAGGTCGAAGAGAAGGATTTTGTGTAACCAGTTTAGAATCCTACTTGGGCATACACCAGTTTCTCACAGATTGCCAGCAAGGCTTTAGGAAGGGACACAGTCAGGGCTCCAGATAAGGGGAGTACCAACCTATTTTACTCCCCTCATTTTAGGAAATACTCTTCAAAAAATGTTTTTAATGTGTACCAATACTCACCTAAGATTTGTAAATACTCCACACTCCAAAGAATAGCACTTTATAACATAACTGGTCATTCAATAGGAGCATTTTCTTCCAGATTTACAGCACTCGTACACATCTCAATTTTGTTTTACTTGCTGTATTTTAAAACTAGTGAATAAATTGCTCCTACCTGCCAACATTATCTGCAGCATTGTTGGCACCTGATCAATTCTTATCTAGAAAAAGAACTGCATTGTTTCTAAAAATGTACTCCTCACTCCACTCATCCAGACATTTGTACGCATCAGAATTTGGTTTTACTCACCTCAAATTCAAAATGAGGAGTACAGTACTCATCCCAAAAAATCTTATCTAGAGTCCTGGACACAGTACTACCACAGCCCTGGTCAAAGTATCGGCTGATATTCTGAAAGCTAGCGATGAAGGCCTAGTGACTGGTGCTGTATTCGTCAACCTAAGGCCTTCTATCTCGTCAGTCATCACCTTCTGCTAGGTAAATTTCATCAGCTTGGCCTTGATTGTCTAGCATTTTCGTGGTTTCAGGACTATCTTGTTGGAAGATCGCAAAGGGTAAAATGGTCTGGAACCCATTCATCCCGTAGACCTATACTACACCGGCGTACCTCAGGGATCAATTCTTGGTCAGATTTTGTTTTCGCTCTTCATTAATGAGGTCCTTAACTTCTGTGGCAGTGCAACTCTACACGGACGATGCAATCTTATACCGCTCATCTAACAACATGGAGTGGCTTAACTAAGTGGTAACCGGGTAAGTGCATTAGGCAATAATCGTGCCTATTTTCAAGCACGACCCGGGAGAGTACAGTATACAAACCGTGAACCCATCACAAAATGGGTACAAACAGTTAATTACAGGCTTCCAAATAGACAGGGTGAATACAATCTTACAAAAAATCACAGATTAATTACAACTTGACCATGAAAATAACAATGTTGACCCCACACAGAGAGCGTCTTGGTATAACATCCAGCAGTAGCCATCCTTGCAGGAATAAATAGGAAATATGACGCAGTCGGGCAGTACAGTAGAGCTCAGAGAAACCAAGGAAAAAGTGGACAAGGGCAGGGCTGTGCTTGTTATGGGCACCAGTAAGTATGTTATGTGGCAGCTTTTGAATGAATGTTTTTTATCCTTCCCTTTTGTCAGACCCTACTCCAGAGTTCAAAACACAAGTGAATCTGCTCCTTAAAGAGCCACTGATGCTTGCAGGAAACCTTGAAAAACATATTTAGAGGCAAATCAGTTTATATTTCTCATGAGCTCTGTATGTCTTCTTGCAGTTGTTTCTTACTGAGGGCAAATGCATGAAAACAGGATCTCTTTTCCTTGAGGGGTCATCTGCTCCTCTTGCTTATTCCCAACCCTATGTCATAATGCTCTGCTTGTGATGTTAGTTATTCCCATGGAAACCAGCTGTGATGTCACAACAGAGCATTATAATTTCAAGCAGGGAATAAGCTATAGAGGCAGATGAACTCTAATAGGTTACGATTCTGATTTTGTGGAAACTACCTTAGTAATAAAGAAAAGGAACATATAGAAGGTAAATAAAATGCAAGCTGAATTGTGTCTAAATATTACCTTTTTCCGAGGTTTTCCAGGAGATGGCAGCAGCTCTTTAATGAAACATTATGTAGTGGTATTGTATCACAGAATGCATTCAAGTTTCTAGCAGTCAAACATCTGATAAGGGCCTTGTTTTATAGATCCTTCAGGACGCCCAGTAGTGGCTGGAATTGGTAGTTTTATGGAACCACTTTTGCAGTCTGTGGACGCCCGTATCCAAGACTTGGTGCAGCCCCTTTCATCATATGTTAGGGACACCATAGACACATTGGGTGTCCAGGAGAAGCTACAGCTGGAAAACTGGTGGTTAGCCACACTAGACGTCGAGGTACTTTATAAAAATGTACCACACCAGGAAGGTGTCGTGGCATTACAGCACTGACTAGAACAGAGTACTGGTTTTGATCCTGACCTGTACCATCTCTAACCTTAAATTTCACAATTCAAGCCAGTCAGAGTGGGGTAAACTTCCTGGATCTGAGCATTTTGAAGAGAGAGGATGATAGTCAAGATTGACTTGTACCACAAAGCCACAGAGAGGAACACTGTCTTACATGCCTCCAGCTGCCACCTGTAGCACCTGATACAGAACATCCCGAAATCCAAGTTCTTAAGAATAAAATGGAATTGCAACGAGGAAAGTGATTTTCAGAAACAGAGTAGACCTGTGAGAAATGGGTTCCAGCAGAGGGGCTAAAAATCTAACATCTTGGATCAGGCAGAAGCTCAAGCAAGCTCCACTAGCTGTGACAGCTTGCCTGTGGTTGCAGAAAGGTGGGTGACTGATCAACCCATGAATTTTGCCACAACTTATGGGAGGCAGTCAACTACTCTCAGGAATATTGTGGCAAAATCTGGGGTATAATACACTTGGACCCTGTACTCTATAACCACTACCCAGCCCCACCCAGGATGACCTACAGATGTGCCCCCAGTCTGATGAATAAACTATTGCATTGCCTTCAATCAGCTTCAGAAGCAACACATCACACTTGACTGCCACACCTACTGAATGGTAATTTTACCTGTGGCAGGTGTAAGTGCTACCCATTGATGGAAAAGACTGGCCATTTCACCACTGTTACGCCCAGGGCTAGAAATAATTTTTTTGAGATGCCTGTCCAAGGGACAGGTGGAATGTAAATGTTGCCTGTCCGGACAAAGTTTTACCTGTCCACATTTTTTTGAGGTGAATTTTAAACTTAAAACATAAAATGCTCTGTAAAGTGGAAATAGAGAAAACTGTCGCTTTTTGGGGGTTATTTTTCAAGGTAAAACACTGATTGAGTCTTCTAGTCTATTTCTGAATCAGAACTTGAATCTAGTCTGCAGCCATATGGTCTCACATAGAGGTCTTCTCTTTTGTTTTCAGATTTGAACCATAGTGTTATGGCATCCTGCCAGGTCAAATGTAGCAACGCTAGCATCTGACAACTTGACACGCATTAGTTCAGATGTAGTCATAGAAGACAGACAGGACCGCCAGTCAGACTTCATTCTGCCCATCAAGCTGAATCCTCTCTCAACTACTGCAGTTTGGGTTGGGATCAGTAGAGTGACTAAGACCAGAATATCAGGGAATCGCTGTTCATGTGCATCATTATGGAGAATTTTTTGTCAGAAATCCAAATAGTGAAATTTCGGAGACAGCTCATTCAGTGATTTTTTTTTTTTTCATGAGTGGTTTAAGCTCTAACCATTGCACTTCAATCAAGTTTACATTATTATTGTGTTTTTTCAGTAGGTCACTGTAGTGCTCTGTGAGGGTTCTGACTTCCTCATTGCCATAAAGGGCTAGTTGGTCACTATCTGGTAACTGTAATGGGTTAAATATACTGAATGACCGTAGGACTTCGTCTGTTTTAAAATTGGAAAATCGTGAGTTAATACTTTCAATTGTTGATGAAAGAAGGCTTGTAACATCACGCAACACTGCCTGTTTGGTTCTATCTATAGAATATCCCCTTTCTAAGTTAAGGAAGATATCAGATCCATGGAACTGAACCTGAGTAGTGGCTGAGCCTGTCAGTCGACTTGTGCTAGTGTCACTGTCAGCTGTGTCAGAGTCAGGGAGCAACAGCAATTCGTTACAGACTTTGTCAAGTTTATCCTGCGCAGGGTAGTTCTCTAGCCAGAGCACTGTGCTTTCAACCTTGCTGACTATTGTTTCTACTGTTGAGCTGTCTCTCTGTAGAGTTAGACTGAAGGCCATCACGACAGAAAGGTATTCAGCCAGAGAAAAGAGGACAAATCTCACAGTACTTATTGTTTTGAACAACCCACTGGCCTGATCTTTTGTTTGCCCTGGTGTGGAAGCGGTGTGCTGTAAATGTACAACTAGGGCCTTGTAGCTGGACAGAATAACAGACAGAGCCCTCTTCTGTGTGCAAACTCAATCGGGTCCCTGACACACGTTAACTGGTTTGTGAATGGTGTACTTACTATTACTGGCTAACTCTTTGAGACCGCCCAGTTTTTGGGAGACTTATGGTATATTTTATAGATGCCCATTAAGACTTCATCTGTTGTTTTCATGTATGGAATAGATGTTGCTGATTGCTTTATAGCTAGCTCCAACTTGTGGCACTGCACTGAATCCCTAACAAATGAGAATACGTCTTTCAAAATCTGCCAAACACCCCAGTCACTTTACCCAACATAATGGTGCCCCATCAGATCCAAAAGCAACAATTTTTTCTTTCCAGTCCAAGGTGAATTCTAAGGCATCACCTATTGAGTTATAAATGCTTTCACCATTTGGAATACAGACTGGCTGAAGGGAAACAAATTTGTTAATTGGACGGAAATTTTCCATTGTCCTAATATAGACGGCCTCCTCTTCTATTACTGAGGCATCAGTGCTCGAGTCACATAGGACAGAGATGAGTGTTACTGTTAACCAGTTTTGCATCTTTTATCCTTATTGATTCTGAAATAAAATGTGTGAACGTTGCTGCCTGTTTGTCACTTCTATAACTGACTCCGACATTTGCACCATTTACATGTTGTAATTCTTAGATGCCAGGGAAATCTGTGAATGGGCGTTCTGAATTAATCAAATAAAGAGTTGTTCTAAACAAATGTTCCACTTGTGTCACCTCATTTTTTTCCATTTGTATTATTCCTCGTTCTATTGCTAAGTTGGAAGGGTCTGTGTTAGACACAGTATTTTTTTCATTGGCTAATTTATGAGGTTTGGAGAGTTCATGAGCTTGTACATTTTCAAGTCTCATGCTCTTACAGCCAGTCATGAAAGTGTTTGTCTCCCTTAAGTATTTTTTGCAGTATGAGCAGGTCATGCCCACATCAGGCTCATATAGTAGCCACTCCCTATTTTTCTTCCAGGTCTCCTGGAACCCCCTTTTTCTTTTTGCCCCGGGACTCCCGCCACTTTCAACGGTAGTCAGAGTTGCTGGCATATCAGCACTGGCACTACAAGTTGTCACGTCTGTGGCCACAATGGTGGGGTTACGCCACAAAAACATTAAACATTGGATATTTTATAAATTGTGCTTTGAACAACATTGTCTATTCAGCATCCTGTTTGAGTGGGGCATTTTATATGGGAAAAATGATCTGCTCTTTTAAGATTAGATTTGGGGAGCACGTAAGGGCCGTAATGACACCAGTGCCCTCACATTACATGTGAACCCCCAAACAGATCCGGAAAATCAGTTTTAGGTAATGTGCTTTAGAGAGAATCAAACTGGCAAGAACGGGAAGGGGATCTGGACACTTATACAGAGGTGTTAGGCCATGTGGATGGTTCAGCTAGGGGGCAGATACAAACCAGGGCTTAATGAGAAAATAGATCTGATGCCTTTGATCAAGAAGAGATAATTTGGATGTTAGTCAGCTACAATGTATTTGCTGTCTTTCTATTATTGTGTCTAATATGTTATGTTTTCCTTTTTTCCCTAGACACTTGCCACTTTGGGCAATACATGAATCCAAGACAGCCAGCCAAACTGCACTACTGGCAAGCCATCACTTTCTGTGGGGCAGTATGTTTCAGTCTTGGGATTCGGTACCCAGTACAGGAATATCTGGAACTCAGTAAATACTTTTTCTAAATGGGAACACTAATTCTTTATATAACATCAAAAAGTTTTAATTAAGTTGCAATATGGTTTTAATGTATTTTGCATTTTTACACTACCGTGTAATTGTGCACTGTATTTTTAAGCACTGCCTTTAAGTATCATGCGCTAGTATCCAGGACTCTTGACAGAGCGCTGACTAAACTGGTTGAGTTGCTGTCACGGGTAATGCCTTGTTCTGTTTAAAGCACCACCTGGTAAGCAAGATACTGCCTAAACCTTGCCTTTTTGCATTTAGCAGTCTGTAAAGCACTTTGTAGCACTGATTTTGCACTTTAATAAGATTTAAGTGCTCAAGCGAATCTTGTTTGATGCCAGGTCGGTTTCTTGTGTTTCTGTTTATGCTCCTGATTTGGCACAAACAGTTTGCGGGGAGCGGCTGTGTTGTTTTTTAGTTTCTCAGTACTTCTTTCTACAGGGGCATTGGCTATCTTGGCCTATATCATACTTACTTATTTTTATTTATTTAGTGATTCAGAGAAGACCTTTGAGCGCAAGCTCTGTTACAAAGGTTCCACGTCACGGATTGCAAAACAAAGTACAATAGGAGAAAGCACAGGTACATCACAATGAACAATACAGCTTGGATTCAGAACTTACAGAATTATTCAAAACATAGGTACAAGTTAAAATAACAAGAAACACACTTTATGAGGATGGGGTAGGGGGGATAAGCAGCCACAAAGTGCCTTGTCAGTAGTTCAGAGGGATGGGGATAGCTGGCAGTGGGTGACTGCGGTGGAGGTGAAGGTTGGGGGAAGAGGGGAGATGAGGTATAGGGAGAAATGGGGGGGTGAGGGGAGGCTGAGCAGAGAAGACATGCTAGAGTAAATGGTGGGCTACGAGGGGGCATGGTCTGTAGATGGTAGGGCTATGGCTCCCCTGGAGGCATCCCGCAGGTTTTGAGGGGTGTTTTGTGCTCTGCTGCCGTGGTCTGTCAGTCTGAGTCAACATAAGACCTGAAGCTGGTTCTGGATTTCTTAACCAGGGCTCTGTTCAGATCTGCTGCCCTCCCATGAACTCGGTTTTCTGTCCAGGACAACTTTGTTTTTGGTGACTGTCACCTGGGCTTGCTGGGTGTTCAAGCTTCAGGCTCTGGTTGTTGTTTCTGGCCTTTCATCTAGATGGTGTGGCTCTTTGGAATACAGTGATGTCTGTGTTCGCTTTGAATCAGTCTGTCACCTTGCCTGTGTTATTTCTGATCCTGCACAATCTGGGAGTGGTGCTCTGGCACCTCAGGCCATCTACAGGGTGATCCACGTTTCTCTAACCAGCACCAAGAATATCCAGCAGTCTCCTCTGCTGTTTGTCGTTTGTCCTTTGTCCCACATATGCTGGCAAGTTGGTTTCTAAGTTGTCTCCAGGTGGGTATCCTCCTGCTTTTTACTGTGTTATCAGAAGCTGATGAAGATCTTCCTGGCACAGTTACAGGGCACACTGCTAGGGCCTTGGTGGCTTCCGTGGTGGCTTGTTTCAAGTGTGTCTCAAAATCCAAAAGTTTGTCTGTTGCCTGGAGTGTGATCCTTACATTTACTTCCCATTACAGTTTGGTTCTGATCTCTCCTTGGAGTGCAAGGTTTGGCCTGGCTGTGCAGCTGTCACTGTCTTACGTGACTGACTTCCTCTGTTTCATACCTTCCTTGTTGGTGTTCTCTCCTGCTTTGTACTCTTTCTGTGTCTGCAGGTAGATTTCTTCGCTGTTAGTGTTGCTAGCTCCTGGATTTCTGGAGCATGAACCACACCTTCACTGCACGTTGCTGTTTGGTCTTGTCTCTTGTTGGTGAGCTGATTTGGCCTTGCTGCTTAGCCTATGTGGTAGTGGGTGTAGTCCTCCTGCTGCTGCTGTGCTTTACTTGCGGATGTGTTGCACTGCTTTGGGAGTCCTTAAATAGTGTGGCTCTATGGTGGCAATATCTTCAAAGAAGATAGGTTTGTTACCAGAAGCAGTAGGTCTTTGAGAAAATCTTCTCCATAGAGCATACTTTGTCATCGTCCATCCCCTTTATGGATGACTTTTGCTTTTTCTTGAAGAGCGCTGACAGTAACCTGGAAGGAAGTTTGCGAACCATGTTGGCACCCAGACCCCGACTAGATGAATCATAACAAATCTGCTTGAAATCATCACTTTTTTAATCTTTCTAATTTATAAAAATGTAACCGCCTCGTGACCATGCTTTAGACAAGACTTGCACTGTGCCAGGAGTCATATGGCAGTGCATGCTGAGTTTAGTTCTCCAGTCCTAGCTCCATGCAAACTCAATTGGAAAAGTATTGAAAGATGCAAAGACCGTTTCTGAAGCAAAAAGTAAAGCATTTCGTGGGGCTATGGACTTGGGGGTTGACAACAAAAATATAATCAAAATAAAACAGAATATTTTTTTTTTACATTTTTTTTTTTTTTTTTAATGCCATAAATATGTTCCACATAGCTCAGTTGTAGATCATACCTGTAACTGGCTAAGCATAACGCTTTAGTTGCAAAAACAGAGATGCTCAGTGATGGTCAGGTTCACAGTGACAGCAAACATCCCAGTACAAGGTGAAGGCACGGAACATACTTTCCACAGAAAATAAACTGTTGTCCATTCATGAATTTTTCAGGTTTGCCCAGTTTATTATGCAAAAACACAGGTTGCAGAGGTGGAAAAAAGACACTTTCACCTACATTTAGGCTCTTCCAAAGTGGACATCAGTTTATTTTCTGTGGAATGTGTGTTCTAAGGACATGGATATGTTGTTCAGCCACACTGTCTGGCAGGTTCCTTGCCGCTTTAAATCTTGCCAGGAAGGTCTTCAAGCTGGCTCCTCCCACCCACCCGGGTGGTAAAACTCTCGGCTCCGCCCCATGACGCCAGATCTTCCTTACCGCTTGGAAGCTCAGGTTCCCTCCTTAACGCTCTGCGTGTAGACTGGATCATTGCAATTCTTGGTTACTTGAAACTTATTCTAAAATTTTCAAGACTTGGTCAAGTTACTCCCTCGCGGCTGTGATGGACAAATTGGCTCCCAGTTTCGGCGGTGCCCATGCGTCTCGTATAAACCTGAACCACGAGCCTACAGGCCTCGAGTTATGCCGTTCATTTTCAATAGCGTCCTGGAAGACCACGCTGCCCGGTTACAGCTTAGGCGCCCGAGCGCTACCCGCTGGTGAAGTCAAAGGAAGCCCGTTAGGCCCGGTTACCGCATGGCGGCTGGCTCGGCTGAGCAACTCGGCAGAATGATCGCCCTCAGGAGGAAGCGGCACAGGCGCATCATCCTCCTTCCTCGATCACGGCATTTATCACTCTCTCTGGGTGCCTGTATTCAGCTTCTTTTAAGGAGCTTTTGCCAATCCTTTCCACGAAGGAGAAGGCCATCGGACATTCTTCTCGGTCCAAAAGAAGGACTCGAAGGTAAGTCCCACCGTCGGCCATTCGTGGGGGCGGGAAGGTCCCCTTCCCGGACAGTGACACTCTGCGCCCGGTCGAGGTTGCGGCTATGGCGCTGCCTTCCTGATGTCCCGTCAGGTCAGCCGGCGAGACACCCGTCGGCGCGGTCGGATTTTTCTCGACCCGTCGGGATGAGCTGTCGACTGGTGAAACCGGCGACCCTTAGTCACCGTTCCCCGGTGGAGACCCGAGACTTGCCCGCTTCCAGTGCCAGAATCCCGGTCAAGGCTTCCAAGCTGAGGAAGAAGCGGTGTCCCCGCCCTTCCCGATCCTCGGAAACATCGAGGCTCTCAGTCTCGGTCTTGGACATCCTCTCGGTCCAGCCGATCCGCCGACATCGGCAGTCTCTGTCTCAGCACCAAAGTAAGCGCCTTCGCTGATACCGTCTTCCTCCTTTCCGGAAGAGGAGAGCTTCGGCCGCAAGTGCATCGGCCTTCTGAGGGACCTGATGTGGCAGCAGTTACTTCTGTCCGGGAACAAGCCGACGCTGTCGCCTTCCCTGGCCATCAAGTGGCTGTCACCTGAGCGGCCGAAACAACCCCTCGCTGTAGTCGAGGTGCCCAAGCCTGGACCAGTTGCTCGGCCGAAACCATCTGCCCCACCGATTGTGGTGGAACCTCCACCTCCACAACCGAAATCGGGGGCGCCGACCAAGGTCTCTCGGTCGGGTCAGGGTCTGCCCCACAGGTTGTTGGTCACCCTCACTCCCGACCATCCTTGGCAGGTGGAGGGTGTCTCAGGCCCCAAGCAGCTCTTCGCAGACTCCTCGGAGTCCGATGACGACTCCTCCCTGTTCTCCAGGCCCATTGACCTGGAGTCCTCCGGGGGCCAGTCTATGGATGAAAGCCCATCGTCCTTCATGAGTCTTCTTCGGCTCATCTCGGAGTCCACCTGGATACAGCTCAAGCCCGTATCCAAGTGGGCCAAGTATCCTCTAACGGAGATACTGGACCGAGGGGATTCACCCACGGAGGCCTTTCCAGTGGCTGAAGCCATTGTCGGCCCAGCCTTGGAGCTCCGGCAACAGCCTGCTTCCTGTCCTGCCTCTCCGGCCAGGCTGGCCAGGAAGTATCCGGTCCCTACCGGCTCTTTGTCTGGTTTTTCGGAACACCCCTCCGCCTAGGGGTTGGTCACTGATAGCGTTTTCCGGCGTTCCGGGGACGCTAGGGATGTGGATAAGCCCCCCGACAAGGAGTCCAAAAAGCTGGACTATGCCGGGCGCAAGGTGTACACTGCATCCTCCCTTGGTCTCCGCCAGGCCAGCTCAGCCATGCTGATGGCACACTTCTCCAACGCCCTCATGGGCTCTCTGGATGAGGTGATCCCTTATCTCCTGGCCGACATGCAGACCACAGTCCGGCAGGTACAGGACCAGGGTAGGGCGGTGGCAAAACAGCAGCTCCAAACGGCTCTGGACATTGGAGAGTCCTGTGCCAGATCAGTTGCAGCCGCGGTGGCCATGCATCGTAGAGCATGGCTGAAGATATCCACCTTCACGGCAGATACCCAGCATAAACTGGCAGATGTCCTCTTCCTGGGGACCGACCTCTTTGCCCCTGGAGTGGAAGGTCACCTCCTGCAGATCGAAAAGTCCAATGCCACTCTGGACTCCGTCACCTCCGCCCAGAAGGACAAGGGCTGTCGTCAACAGCAACACAAGTCCTTTCGACCTTCTGCACCTGCAGCACGTCCGGCCCAGCAGCACCAGCACCAGGGCCAGCAGGCTCGCGCTTGGCACCCCCAAACCTAAGCCTGCGGCTTCCTCAAATAGTAAGCAGGGAGGTAAAGGCCCAGGAGGTCCCTCTGCCAGTCCCTCCTCTAAGCCTGCCCAGTGACTGGTTGAGGGGTGTCGCCCCCCCAGCCTCATCACTTCCCCCTGGGTTCCCCTCGTGGGGGACAGCTCCGCCACTTCCTTTCCGCCTGGTCCGTCATCACCACGGACCGTTGGGTGTTGGAGGTGGTGGAAAGGCCTGCCCCTGGAGTTTGAGGAGGCCCCACCCTTCCGAGCCGTCGCCCCTCGGGGGGCTGATCACTGCCAGCCTCTCTGTGGCTCGCCAAGCTGATATCGCCATGCTCCTCAAAAAAGAGGTGATCAGGAAGATGGCGGATCCTCCTCCAGACCCGGGGTTTGTGTCCAGGTACTTCCTGGTCCCAAAACGGATGGGGGGCTGGCGCCCCATTCTCGACCTGCACGACCTGAACAGGTTCCTAAGGTCTCGGACCTTCAGGATGGTCACTCTGGCTCAGATAATCCCATCGTTGGAACTAGGCATGTGGTTCTGTTCTCTGGACCTTCAGGATGCGTTCTTTCAACGTCTCAATCCGTCCGTCCCACCAGAGATTCCTCCACTTCAGGGCAGAGGGATCCCTCTACGAGTTCCGGGCCATGCTCTTCGGCCTTTCCCTAGCTCCCAGGGTCTTCACCAAATGCATGGCAGTGGTGACAGCATTCCTGCGGCGCTGAATGGTCCGGGTGTATCCCTACCTGGACGACTGGCTGATTGCAGCCCCCTCCAAAATGGAGGTGGAGTAGTCCAGAGATCTGTCCCTCCAGATCTGCTCTCAGCTTGGCCTCCTCATCAATGAGGCCAAGTCGGAACTCGTGCCAAAGCAGGTGATCCAGTTCATCGGGGCAGAGATCTACTCTCTACGAGCCAGAGCACGGCTCCCAGCAGACAGGGCCGAGGTTCTTTCCTCCTTTGCCCAATCATTTCAGGTTGGGCAATTGCGCCCTGCCCGGGACTTCCTGGGCCTCATGGCAGCCTGCACCAGCGTGGTCCGTTGGGCCCGTTGGTACATGCGTCCCCTTCAATGGGGGCCGGCCAGCCAATGGTCACAGCACTTCGAGCCACTGGATCAGCTAGTGACAGTAACCCAGGGGATGTGGAACGCTCTCCAGTGGTGGACCGTTCCAGCACATCTGCAGTAGGGCATCCTGTTTGTCCGCCCGAGCCGACGGTCTCTCTATCGACCAATGCCTCTTTGATGGGTTGGGGTGCCCATGTGGGGAGCACAGAGTGCACGGCCTCTGGTCCCCTTGGGAGTCCTGATGCCATATCAACCTGCTGGAGCTTCGAGCGGTTCGTCTAGCCCTCTCTGCCTTCGCTCCGTTTCTACTGGGTCAAGTGGTTCAGGTCCAGACGGACAATACCATGACCATGTACTACCTAAACCGCCTGGGCGGGACGCGCTCCATGCCTCTGTGCAGGGAAGCTATCTGCATTTGGTCACTCGTGCGCAGCCTGGAGGCGGATCTCCTTGCCATCCATGTGGCAGGAGCCTCCAACACCCTGGCCGATGCCCTAAGCCGGATAGGGGCTGCGTCCCACGAGTGGTCTCTCCTGCCAGAGGTAGTACAAGACCTGTTCTCCCACTGGGGCATGCTTCAGGTGGACCTGTTTGCCTCCAGGGAGAATGCGAAGCTGAGACTGTTCCATTCCTGCCCCTTTCAGCAGGGCTCGCTGCAGGGGGATGCCTTCTCGAGGCCATGGACCCCAGGCCTCTTCTACGCCTTTCCCCCATTTCCCTTGATCCACAAGGTGCTTCTCAAGGTGAGGAGGGACAATGCACAGGTGATTCTAGTAGCCCCAGACTGGCCCCGCCAGTTCTGGTATCCAGATCTCCTCAGTCTCAGCTCCAGGCTCCCGAGGCGGCTTCCAGCCTGGCCGGACCTGATCTCAGTCAGTCAGGGGAAGGTATTCCATCCGGACCTTAAATCCCTGCACCTGACGGCCTGGTTCCTGAGCGGTTAGAGTTCCAGGCCTTGGGTCTTTCCAACGAGGTCCTCAACGTCGTTAAGGCGTCCCATAAGGAGTCGACCAGAAAATGCTACACCTTCAAATGGAAGAGATTCTCCATTTGGTGTCAGGGCAAGGGCCTGTACCCTTCCTCCTGTTCCTTGGCAAGCATTCTGGGCTACCTGTGGTCCCTTTCTCAGCAAGGGCTTTGGTCGTCGACCCTTAAGGTGCACCTGGCAGCCATCTCTGCTTACCGGGCGCGGGCTGGGAAGCAGTCGGTGGTGCAGGAGAAGGTGGTCTGGCGCTTTGTCAAAGGTCTTGATCACATATCCCCTCCGGTTGCAGAACCTCCACCTCCGTGGGATCTATTGCTGGTAGTGGCTAAGCTCATGGGCAAGCCATTCGAACCGATGCACAGGTGTGACATCTCTCACCTATCGTGGAAGACCGCCTTCTTGGTGGCTATCACATCAGCCAGAAGGATGGGAGAGCTCCAGGCGCTTTCCATTGAGTCTCCTTATCTGGTCTTCCACAGGGACAGGGTTGTCGTGTGCCCCCACCCGAAATTCCTTCCGAAGGTGGTGTCGGAGTTTCACCTTAACCTGGTGTTGACTGTGCCGGTGTTCTACCCCAATCACACCTCGGAGGCCGAATATAGGCTCCATACTTTGGACCCTAGAAGAGCGCTTGCTTATTACAAGGAGCGGACGGCTGAAGTTCGGGGAGAGGTTCGCCAGCTGTTTGTCACCTACGCTGAAGCCGCACCTGGCAGACCTGCAGCCAAGCGGACGATAGGCAGGTGGGTCACCCCCTGCATAGGTCTCTGCTATAGGTTGACAGGGATGGAGCCTCCCAGAGGGATAAAAGCTCATTCTACCCACCATACCGCTGCATCGGTGGCTGCTTCCAGGGATGTCCCTATCCAGGAAATCTGCAGAGCTGCTACCTGGAAGTCAGCACACACCTTCATCACCCACTACCACATCGACCTTGAGTCACGCCAGGATGCTGGTTTTGGGGCCTCGGTTCTCCAGTCTTTATTTTCCAAGTAGGGGATGCACGCCTTGCCTCCCTCCTCCCAGAGAACTGCTAGGAGTCTGCCGGACAGTGTGGTTGAACAACATATCCATGTCCTTAGAAATGCAGGTTACTCACCTGTAACAGGAGTTCTAGGAATGGTGTATGTTGTTCATCCACACAACCCACCCGGCCTCCCTGGCTTTGACGTACAGTCTGGCTTCCAGCGGGCTAGATCTGGCGTTATGGGGCGGAGCCGAGAGTTTTACCACCCGGGTGGGTGGGAGGAGCCAGCATGAAGACCTTCCGGCAAGATTTAAAGCGGCGAGGAACTTGCCAGACAGTGTGGATGAACAACATATACCATTCCTAGAACTCCTGTTACAGGTGAGTAACCTGTATTTCCGTAACTTTACCATGTACTGAAGCGTAATGGCTTGTTGACCCCAAATACACCACTGAATGTCAATAATTCATCATTTTAGTGCTGTTTTTTTTTTTTAATCTTTATATTTTGTTTTAATTAAAGGAATTGTACCAAGTAGAGTTAACATTTTTCTAAGACTTGCGCCGCGAAGGGATAATGCCTGTTCCCTACTGACCTTTTCCAGACCAGAGGACATAAGGGGTGGTTAACCTAATTTCTAATACCTTTCAGTGATAATGTTTACAGTATGAACAAAAGTATCCTTGGATTTGGATGGCATTTAAGTAAATATGTGCATGTGTGTGTGTGTGTGTTGAGGGGGTTATTCCTTTTGTGCCCTATGCGTAGTGGATGGAGAGACCTACCTATGACTCCGAGTTGCTGTTGCAGTTCGCAAACCATGAAGTTCCCAACATCACTCTAAATTATGATTTTTTTTTTCCCCTAGTCAATAACCAGTTCCCAGCATCACTCTAAATCATGAATTTTTTTTTTTTCTAGCCAAAGGTGCGAATCTGGTTACTTGCTCCATCTAGAAACAAAATTAGGACTTACATTTCAAATATGGTGCCTGATGTCTATATGTCCAGCGGGAGTGCTCTGAACTGTGTATAACTGACTTTCATAAGCATGTTATAGCTTTCACAATTCAGATTAAATTGTAGATTCTGTGCTTTCCAATTTCCCTATTCTCATGGAATCTCTGATTCTGTCACTAATTATTTTTTTAACATTTTCTGAGTTGCATACATAAAGGGAAGGAAATTGAGTGGGGGGGCACTGTTCATCAGCAGTCATTTAGTGTAGCGGTAGCGCACAACAATTTTGGCTGTGTTTTCTCAGTTTTAACTTTCTATAGCTGAACCTCCTTGTACTGAACTCCCGGTTCCAATGCAGGATTGCGTGGCTTCCAGCTGTAGTAATCCTTTACTTGCAAAAATCTCCTTACGTAAACAGAAATTGAATGCTGCTGTTGCTGATTCCCTTCACTCTCCATTCTGGCCCGTAGTTTCCAGCATAGTACTGTTGGCATCAGACCCAGCAGCTCTGCAATACTTATACAGCATTTGCTATCTGTTGGATGCAGATTATGGGAATACCGAGCCCTGTCTTTCCCTAAAAAAGGCTGCTGACCTAATGACTGCTCCTAGAAATTACACCACTGAGTCTTCTCTTGTATTACAAGTTTACAGGTGATACACTTTTAAAATGAAATACATGAGTGGTGTTTCAGCTTAGTTTGCTTTTTATGTGTTGTTGTGTAGGGGCAGATTAACAAAGTAGTAGCGAAGCAGATGCGAGTGAGACACATAAGATTGCGTAATTGTACTTCAGACACCTTTCTCTTGCCAAGTGCCTGCACATAAATTGCTTACAAAATGTTTAAAAATGCCTAACAAAGAATGAACTACCAAGAGTGTGTCAGTACAGTTGATTTTTAGAACGGAATAGAACTGTGTGTGGAAGCGGGTGATGGGAGCTGCGGGTATTGAAGTTGCGTTTGCAATGTCATTGGAACATTGGAATTGCAACTTCAACCCGCAGCTAAAAATTAACTGTACTGACTCACTTTTGCCAGTTACTTCCTTGTTAGCCATTTTTAAACATTTTATATCATTTTTAAACCTGTCATTTATAAACTTGTAATGCAAGAGGAGACTCGGTGGTGTAAATTGCTAGGAGCAGTCACAAGGTCAGCAGCCTGCTCTAGAGAATGACTGGGCAATGAGAGTTTTGCAAGAAAACAATTACAGTGTAACCCCATTTATCCGAACATGCTGGGTGACATCCGAAATGTTCGGATGAATGGGGTTTCGGTTAAACGAAAGTGCAGCAAGTGGAGTGAGTCACACTGCAGCTAATAACACATCAGAACTTTCACCTTATTACTTTCACACTTTTATATTTACTAAAAAAAAAAAAAAAGTTAAGCAAAGCATTTATATCAGGTTAAAAACTGAATTAATACATTACAGTCCTTTGTGTTTTGTCAGGTAGTCCTGAATCTATCTTTGTTTTTTCTTGTTGTTTCACTGTTGCACAGCTCATAGCAGTAACTGGCTTAGCAACAGCAGCTGAACTCCATTTGCATCTGGCTGACTCTCCAGCCAGGCGATACATCCGTCAAAGCAGTAAGCAGCCTCTGCATCTGTGGGTGGTGGTGGGGGCACTGTCATATCTTGCTCCGTGGGTTCATCTTCCCCATCCAGCATTTCCTGATCTACGTCACTTTTTACCACCTGTATGATGTCACTGTCCAACATCTCACTATATTCACTCTCCAGCTCGTCTGTCTCCAGTCCTCTACTGCATCCACAGGGAACTCCCATCTCCTTGGCAGCTTTGTGTAGTGCTGTTGTGGCATCAGCGAGCTGATCGTTTTCTCCTTGTGCAGCAGGCTCTGGAGGCGCAAGCAGCAGTGTTGATTTTTGTCAGCATTTTTTTATTGTCTCGGGGCATATCTCCCTGCAAGCATCTGCTAACATCATGACAGCGTCCTTGATTGCTACAGACTTTAGTATCTCTGCAAGAGTAGACTGCTCATTCTCCTCGTTCAGCACTGTGGTTAACAGCTTGGTGCGATAAGTCCGTTTGACTGTGGCGAGCGTCTCTTGATCCATCGGCTGGAGCGATGCCATTGTGTTAGCAGGCAAGAATTCACAACGGATCTGGCCATCAGCAATCCGTAATCTTTCAGAATTTGGATGCACCCCTGCATTGTCGGTCAACAAAATTGCTCTTGGTGACAGTCTCTTTAAGCGCAAATGGGACTTTACAAAGGGTACAAAGCTTTGAAAGAGCCATTCCTTAAACAAGTCAGCAATCATCAAGACGCTGTGCTGAGCACGATACAAGGCAGGCAGGCTGGACATGTTGGTGTGCTTAAAGCACCTAGGATTCTGTGATTTTTCCAGTGATAAGCAGGGGTAGCTTGTGCGTGCCCGTCGCATGGCTCATAGCTAACACTGTAAGACGCTCCTTATTTTGTTTTATGTCCAGGAGCATCTCTTCACATGAAGGGGCTAGTGGTCTTTCAGGGAGCAAATGCCATTAACTGCCAGTTTCGTTGATGTTGTACAGCTGCTCATCCACTAGCCCCTCACTAGCCATCAGGTAGTGAATCTTCTTCTGAAATTACTCCACTAATTCAGTGGATGAAGACATGATCTCGCCTGCAACCGCCAACTGTCTTTTATACCGTGTCTGTTCTTAAAACGATTCAGCCACCCATCGCTAGCAGAGAAGGGGTAGTCGGCATTCAGCTGGCGGTGGAATTGTAGAGTCTTCTCTTTGAGGATTGTGGCTTGTGACAGGGTGCTTCTGCTACTTTCGAGGACCAACCTTTTATTAAAACTGTTGCAACAGTTCTTCTGTTTTTAAGCCTAATCTATCCTTTACAATTTCTAATCCATAAGGTTGGCTGCCTATGGGCACCACTTCCCCTTTCTTGACTATGCTATAGTGTCCTCTTTTAATTTTCCTTTTCCTCTCAGTTCCTCATACAGGGAGGTTATTGTGGTGACCTCCAAGCATATGTAAAACAGGTTATGTTTATTGTTGTTGGATTTAGTATGTAATAGCACTATGTCATAATATACCTTATGTTTATGAAACCTGTAAATGTTGAAAATACCATGGGACTAGGTGACTATTATAGAAATTGTTAGTTGCGCTATTTTAAATGCATGTAAATTGCTGTAAACTAAACACATCTGAAATTTCATTGTGATTTGCATATATCCCATGATATTTTGCATTATGGAAGTATGTATGATGATGCAATTCTTTGAAACTTGATTTGTTGCCAGTGCCCTCTGGGGGTAACCCATGTTTCTGCACTGATGTACTTTGTTTTTAGCTTGTTTGTCTTTTTGAGCCCTCACCACTCAAGCAAATGGGGCCCACATAGGGATGAAGGGTTTTCACTGAAAAGTGGTTAGATCAGGATTCAGTGTCGGTAGGTGCTAAGTGCAGAGAAAGGACATACATAGTTTGTTGCTGCAAACTGGTGTACTGAAGAAGAAACATGGCATTTGTAGAAGCTTATTTCCTGTATTTTGAATAAACATCACACAGAGATTGTATGTTGAACCTGAAGTTCGGTGTCTGGTCCATCTGTTATTCCACAACCCCTCCACATGCCTGAGATAGGAGTGCCTTTTGTTCGATTTTTGGACAGACCACATGAAAATTGCTTTGTCCAGCTCCTTGTCATGACAGAATCACATGGTCTTCCTGTTTTCATGGTTGAGACTACAATCCATTGTTGCTGCAAATTCCTGCAGCTTGTCCTTTGCCTTGCAGATGTCTCAGACTGTGGCATTTCCAATGCCAAATTGGCACACCACCTCCACAACTTTCTGTTCGCTTTCAAGGCATTAGATAATCCTTAACTTGGCAGCAATGTCCAGCACTGAACGTTTTCATTTTGCCATTGCTTCACAGAGCCCAGTGCAGCAAGCACTGAGGATAACAAAGCTGAACAGTACGGGCACAAGAAAGTGGTCCTGTTATTAGGTGTTGAAAGGGTCATTAGTGCTGCCTGCCAGGTGAGAGAGGAAAGCAGTAGAGGCGTACTGTACACAAAGGAAAAGTAAACGACCGCTTAATCAGCTGTGAAAAATGGTGGCTAGTTCTGAGCATCAAAGTGACAGCATAACAATCGAGGAACACGGGGGACTGCAGGCAGTTTCAGATAACTGAGATTCAGATAAACGGAGTTCAGTTAAACAGGGTTACACTGTACTACAGCGGTAACAGCACATATTGTGAACCACATGGATTTACAGCTTGGCAAAAGAAGGATGACCAAACAGTATATACGGAATAAAAAGCATATAGCTTTCTAAAGTACTTGTTTGGCTTTTTTATAGGATTTGTCCCGCTTACTGGCTCGGGTTTCCCAGAGCTGAGGTCAGCGTGTCGTGTACTAGATAGCAGCAGCAGCACAACACATCATTGGGAACGCACATGGGGTGGAAGTCGATAAAAAGGACGAAAAAGAACACATTTCAAGTAAGAACCTAAAAAAAAAACAAACAAACACCCCATGCATGATAATTTGATAGTTGAACGCTATGCAAAAATGCAGATTAGTACAAAATGTGTCACTCCGGGGATGGGGAAGGTGGGTGGGGGGGGTAACAGATGAGGTATTTACAGAGGGCAGGGTGCTGGAGGGTCTGAAGGCACTGAGGGTGAATAAGGCACCGCTGCCAAACAGCATTTACTCTAGGGTGCTGAAAGAGCTGGGGGAGGTCTTGGCGGGGCTGCAGGCAGACCTGTTCAATACTTCCTGGACACAGGATGCGTACCACAAGATTGGAGCATGGCTCATGTGGTGCCCATCCACAAAAGTGGCCCAAAAGATGAGCCAGACAATTACAGACCAGTAAGCCTCAGATCCATTGTAGAAAAACTAATGGAGACAATCCTGAAAGAGAGGCTAGTGACCTTTTTGGAAGACAGTGGACTCCAGGACAGTCGGCAACATGGATTCGTCTCAGGAAGATCCTGCCAGACCAACCTAGTTGAGTATTGCGACTGGGTGATGAGGGAACTGGATAAGGGCCATGTGGTGGTTGTCCTGTATTTGGACTTCAGCAAGGCAGGCATGGGAGGCAGTATAGCGCAGTGGTTTAAGGCTCTGAGCTGCAAATCTGGAGACCTGGGTTTGAATCCCACAGCCCCCACTTGCATACTGTGACCCTGAGCAAGTCACTTAACTTCCCTGTGCTACAAGGTCGCACCTGTAAACGAGCTTTCAGCTTAGTGTGCTACTACTGGTTAAACAGTTGGGGGGGGGCCTTTGATTTTGTGCCCTCATGCGGTTGGGGGGAGTTGGAATATATGCGGGTGGGGACAAAGACTGTACACTGGATCATGAACTGGCAGAAGGGGAAGCAGCAAAGGGTGGTGGGGGGAATTCTCATCCCCAAGGGCTGTGACGAGCGGGATTCCACAGGGCTCTGTACTGGGCCCAGTGCTAGTTGGGATATTCATAGCAGATATCTCACATGGCATCAGGAGTAAGATCTGTCTGTTTGCTGAGATACCAAGATTGGGGCGGTGGTGGACGACATAGTAGGGTGGCAGGGGCTACAGGACCACCGGACTAAACTGGTTGAGTGGTCGGAAACGTGGCAGTTGGGTTTCAGTGCGAAGAAGTGCAAGGTTCTGCACTTCGGAGCACGGAACCCGGAGAGGAGCTACCAGTTGGGAGGGGTTCAGTTAGGTACCACCAAGGAGGAAAAAGATCTAGGGGTGGTTATAACAGGGAATATGAACAACTCTGCTCAGTGTAGGAAGGCAGTAGCTAAAGCCAACAAGATGCTGGAGTGTATTGCGAGAGAAGTCTAATCCAGGGGAAGGGAGGTGATCCTGCCTCTGTACAGGTCACTAGTCAGGCTACACTTGGAGTACTGCATGCAGTACTGGTGTCCATTCCTGAAGAAGGATATCTGATTACTGGAGTAGGTACAGCACAGGGTAACTAAGATGATCCAAGGGATTGGGGGATAAATCCTACAAAGACCGGCTAAGTGAGTTAAATATGCACACCCTGGAGGAGGGATCGGGGGGGGTATGATCGAGACCTTTTAAATACTTGAAAGGGATAAAAAAAGACAAGTACAGAAGGGGTCTTTAAGCTGAGGCGGGGGAGGGATACAAGAGTGCATGGTATCAGATTGGAGGGGGGAAGATATAGGAGAGAGAGATGACATTTTTTCATGGAGAGGGTTGTAGCTAAATGGAATGCTCTGTCAAAGGAGGTGGTATCCTGTAAGACAGTTTTAAAAGGTGATGGGACAGAGTGGGGGTGGGTAACAGGGGGATGGGGGAAGGTGGGGCAGCTGCAATGTATGGAGCTAGCTGCACATTTGTGCAGACTTGATAGACCATAAGGCCTTTTTCTTTTGCAGATTTGTATGTACCACCTCTTTAACAGTTACTGCATGATCTGCCTTTTAGTTGGCCGCCCATTTATTTATTTCGTTATTTAACCAGGTGAGGACACTGGACCAAGGACCATGTTCAGGTCCAACCTGGGAACACACAGTACACAGTAACTAAATATAAAACAGCATAAAAAACTAACAAAAGTTAAATAATACATTTACAAGATGAGTTCTCCAATAAAAACTGTTTAAACATAATCTTAAAACAAGGAAGAGAAGTTGCCAAACGAAGTGACACATTGTCCTTATTTGTTGATAAATTCTGTGTTTCTCTGTCTTCTGACCCTGCTAAGTGGCTTGCAATACTTCACGCAGTAACAGACTGACTGCTGAAGGGGGCCATAGAACCAGTACCCTTTCCAAAACCCATCAGCCATATACTCAGTATTTTTTATTGTTCCAGAATACACAGAGGGTTTCAGACCAGTGCTGCACTTAATGTTCCTGTATCACTCGTCCATCATCAAGGAAGTTTACATGAAGACTTCCTGGCCTCCATAGACTTAGAGGATGTCTACTTGCACATTTTCATCTGGGAGTCCTGCAGACATTATTTGAGGTTCAAAGTCTAGGACTGTTGCTTCCAATTCAAAAGATTTTCATTTGGGCTTTCGTCAGCCTCTGAGTTTTTTCCAAAGTACTCCTGGCTGTGATTGCGCACCTCAGAAGTCAATGGATTCAGATGATCCCTTATGTGAACTTCTTGCCTTAGTCATCCAACGGCTGGCTGCCCACATCTTTGCCATCACTCATCACAAGAGTTACCTGGTACCAGCACAAATACTAGTCCATCTTGAGACAGACTTCAGAACTTGCCAGGGCAGGATCTTCCCAACTGCAACCAATTTGCTGGACTTAAACTCCTTCACAAATTTCAACATGCCACACAATTACCTGTCCAGTTATTTATACAGCTAATTGGGATAATGGTTTCATTAGTGGACAAGGTGCCATGGGCCATGTTTCACATGTGTCAGACTCTGGCTACTCACCAGGACAGCAAAAAACACAAGGTAAAGATATTGCAGCACATGAAGGACAGACTAACTTGGTGGACTGTGTGGAAGAACATAGTGAAGGGCCACGTCATGAGCCGTCCATAGCCGGTATGGATTACCGCTGACACAAGTCTCTGGATGGGGTGCTGACCCGGATCATCTCTCAGCTCAAGACAAATGTTGTTATTATTGGAGTCACACCTTGGCACCAGCTTTTGGAATTGTGGTTGGTATGCCTAGCTCTCCAGCTGTCCAGACACTAGTATCATCCAGGTGTCCAGATTCTCACAGACAACAGGACCACAAGGGCATGCATCATCCAGCAAGGGGAACTAGTAGCGAACATGTGCTTCAGGAAACTCTAATTACTCCACTGGGATGGTGACTTATCTCTCCTGGGGTTTACATGAACACAACAGACTGGCTGAGCCGCAAAGATGTTCTCCCAGGAGAACAGAAATCAAACAGCAGGATTTTTAAACTGCTAACTAAACACTGGGGCTCTTCCCACATCGATCTCTTATCTCCAGATGAAAAGCCACAGCCCAGCTGTTCTGTTCTGTCACGGGGAATAGCAGTCATTGGCAAGAGACATCTTCTCTCTCCTTTATGCCTTTCCTTTCTATTCTCATTCTGTCCAGAGTGTTATGCAAAGTGACGCAGGACAAAGTGAAGCTAATCTTGGTCTGTTCCTTCTGGCCCTGTTGTCCATGGTTCCCATAGCTAATCTACATATCGGTGGATCTGCCATGAAGATTTCCGGTTAGCATGGACCTTCTTCACCGTGGGATTATACCTCATCAAAATCCCTGCAATCTGTCCTCTCTGCCTGTAGATTGATGGGTAAATCCTGGAACACTTGGGGTATTCCCCAGAAGTAATTGAGATGATAATACACTCCAGTCGCCAATCAAGTTCGGAAGTGTACTACAGAATTTGTCAGGTTTTTGTCCTGTCTCCACTGCAGGACTACAGACACCCAGGTTGTATTCTTAGTGATTTTCTGAGTTTTGCCATAGCAAATGGGATTAGTAACCTGTAGGAGTTGTGATTCAATCTTCTGCCAGTCAAACTGCCAAAAAGTGCTGTGTTCCATGAGAAAAATGCTTTTATTTCTGTGCTGTGCTTCATTTGCATAACCCGCCCCTTTTGTTCTCAGTGCTGCAACCCCCAACTGTGACATCATGCAAGGGAAAGCATTGTTGTGAAACGGAGACCTTAGGGTTACCACTTGCTTTGATTTTTACAGGACAGCCCTGATTTGGGCAGCTGTATCCTAAAAGGGGGGGAGAAAAACAAATATGAAAAATACTGCATGTCCTGACCTTGTCTAACTTTCTGCTAAATGTGTCAAACTATAATACCTTAGCAGGAGGTGTGCAAATCCTATTGCCCCCTGTCTGGGGCAGGTAAATTTCCCTGAAGGGCAAGTACAAAAAGAAAACTATGTTCATTATAATGAATAGTAGGGGCAAGTGAAAATTCAGCTACAGTCATGGCTGGGCAAGTCCTAAAAGTTTTGATTTGATCACCTCTGCTTAACTAAAATGCCTTAAAATGATAAACAATAGAAACAACCAAAAAAACTACAGCACTTAGTCTTCTGATTATTTTGAGAAAACTGGTCTGTTGCATTGGTCAGTGTAACATTGTCATGTTAATTAAATTTTTTTTTTTTTGTAAGAAATGTCCCAGTCTGGGCTTCTTAAAAGGTGGTAACCTTAAGAGACCTCTGTTGGTTAGTCTTGGTATTTTGGACATCCACTCTAGCAAAATAGGAGTAGGGAGACAGAAAAATCAGCTGTGTACTTTACCCACAATGCATTGCTACATATGTACCCAATGTGTACCCCTTTCCTCTCTACCCCAGGACGCATCTGGAAACTAGCTTGTCTGCTCAGTATGTCTTTCCTGGTGAAACTTTTACATAAATAAACAAGTCTACATATCAGGTGCTGTACTGCAGTCACCACTATCAAAATAAGGGACTGCACCTCTGAGTAATGAACATTTGTCAACTTTACAATTACCCAGAATTCCTTGTTACTGTATATAAAATATCCCTTGCATGACCTTCTGCGGGTGTGGCCACATACACAAATTGGAGGGCTGGCAGAAACAAAGTGCTGATAAAACAAAAAAATAACTTTTTTTACAAAACAAATTGCAGCTTCAGCATCTGAAGCATGGGTGGCAGTGGCATGCTATGTGAAAAAGGTTTCTTCAGAATCTCAGAAAATCACTACCAATCCTCCTTCAATTCCTCAAGGAAGATTTTGATGAAGGGCAGCAATGGGCAACACTGAGAGTGCAAGCTTCTGCTTTGGGAGCACAGCTTCTGTGGAATCGGGAGAGTTTCGGGGATACCACCCTCATATTAGACTATTTTTAGGAGCGGTGACCTTGAAACATCCTCCAGTAAAGTCTGTTGTTCCCCCATGGCACCTCAGTCTGACGCTTCAGACTCTAACAAGAACCTATTTCGAGCCTTTGCAGAATGCCACCCATCTCCATTTTATGATGAAGGTATCCTTCCTCATTGCTGTTACCTCAGCTAGAAGAATCCATGAGATTGGTGCATTCTCTTCTAGGGAGCCTTAACCATTTTTTTTTCATTAAAACTCGGTTGTGTTGCACACTGACCCAGGTTTCTTGCCAAAATTGACTTCCGCATTCCATTGTAGTAAGAGTGGGTCCTTCTGTCTTTTTGCCCTAAGCCAAAGAATGACAAGGAAAAAAACCTGCTTACTCTGGATCCTAGACTTCTCTTTAAGCATTACCTCAAGCAAACAGAGCCACTGCGCAAGACTGCGAGTCTTCTGATCCTCGCGTTGGGTCAGAAAGCAAGAAGGTGTCCCAAGGACTCTATCCTCGGGTGGATTTGATCAGCCATCATCCTGTCTTATAATCAGACCAGAGTTCTGTTACTTGGTCCAGTAAAAGCTCACTCACTAGAGCTATGGCCAGTTTGTGGGCAGAATTCGGGGACGCTTCACCCGCTGACATTTGCAGGGCAGCATCCTGGACTACTCCATACACATTTGCAAAGTTCTGTAAGTTGGATATAACTGTTTCTGCAGCAGCCTTTTTCAGCTGAAGACTCGTGCAGGCCGTCATTCTATGCTTAAAATGTATGACTTTTGCACTACCCTTCTTTGGGTATACTAGTATCACTGCTGTCAGGGCTCAGGTACTACCGGGAATCCCAGTAGTACCTGAGCCCTGTGAGCAGCACAAAGAGAAACTGACATTTAAATATCTGTAAATTTTTTTTCTCCAACTGCTGGATGCAAGACTTTATCCTGCCCTAATCTCTTTACAGGCTTCATGGCTGGCTGTTGAGGCTCTGTTTTTGCTGTTCTCTAACATTATATTTCTAGTTATATTCATAGATGGAGTGTCTGGTTTGGTAATTGGAGGGTTTCTACTTCCTTTGGAACCGTGGGGCACAATCCACTGGTGTGGAGCCTGGGCCCCCTATGCTAAAAGTGTACTTCTTGCCTCTACAGAAGCCTGTGAGGGAAGATCCCAGTAGTACCTGAGCCCTATGATCAGCAGTTGGAAAAATAATTTTATAGGTATTTAAATTTTGATTTTTTTGGCGACCAAATTACTTTCTTCTGCTGGCTTTTTCGTATGATAGCCCAAATGGCAAAACATCAGTATATCTCTTTTTTCCATTGTGTTTCCCCTTCTGAACTGAGAACTGGGATTTTGAAGTTTTAAAAAGTCCCTATTCTGTAGCCATGCCCATTGTGACTAAATTATACATTTTGGTGTAGTCCTGTTGTGTCTAACCATCAGAAATGTGTGGCCAGTATCCTCCTAATGCATCCACAATATGAATTAAATTTGCAAAGTCAGAGTAGCCTTGAGAGAAGGAATTTAAAAAAAAAAAAAAAAAAAAATTGCTAGTGGCAGCCATTTTTAATGATTTGTCGTTATCTATAAAATTATTAATCAAACTGTATTATAAACATCGGAGATATAAAAATGTATGGATGATAAATCTGTCGAATGCTAAAAAATGATTTTTTTTTTTATTATGGCTAACTTTAACAGTACGAGTGTGAAGTATTGGAAAGATGCATGCACCAAGCAGGAAAGGGATCTTGGGGTTATCATCTCTGATGACCTCAAGGTAGGGAAACAGTGTGACAAAGGCAGCAGGTGAAGCAAATAGGATGCTGGGATGAATAGGCAGGGGCATTACCAGCAGGAAAAGGGAGGTCATAATTCCACTATAAAAGACACTAGTGAGGCCCCACCTGGAGTACAGTGTACAGTTCTGGAGACCTTACCTACGTAAGGACATAGACAGGGTAGAGAAGGTTCAGAGGAGGGCAACAAAGTTGGTGCATAGATTGCATCACAAGTCCTATTAGGACAGGTTGAAAGAACTGAACATGTACTCCCTGGAGGAGAGGAGGGAGAGAGGGGATATGATAGAGACATACAAGTATCTTACAGGGAGAAACAGGGTGCAGGAATACACTATTTTTAAGCGAAAAAGATGTTCCAGGACTAGAGGGCATGGGATGAAGTTGGAGGGAAGACGATTCAGAGGAAATGTGAGGAAGAATTTCTTCACAGAACAGGTGATGGACTAGTGGAACACCCTGCCAGAGGAAGTGGTGGGAGTTGAAACAATCACGGTATTTAAGAATGCATGGGATAGACATAAAGGAATTCTGGAGGTCAGGGGTAAGGGGAAACAGACTTCTAGGAAAACATAAACTGAACTTACAAGCTCAAATGGGCAGACTGGGTGGGCCATAAGCCGTTATCTACCGACACTGTCTATGTATCTATGTATCAGGCCATTCCTTTTATCAAAAAAATCCTCAGACAAATTATTGTTAAAGCCATATGTAGGGGATGAAAAATGATTCTCTGCCTATCTGAGTTGCATTATGCAGCTCACCTAAATGGGAAACAAAGGTAATTATATTGCATCAGCTTCACTTGTGTATAAAAGTGATGGGACGTTATTGGAGCTAGGTCAAACCCAAGGCATATTTTGTTGTGAAGCAAATATTAAATAACATGATTGTGTGCTATATGTTAAAAATAACTCTCTTGTGTAGTCTACATTTGGTGGCAAAATGAGTAAACAGCATAAGATACTTGCTCAATTGTGTTCTCTGTGTACTCAACAGACAACTTAATGTTTGTTCTACTTTTCTGGCAGGGATGGAGGGAAACAAAATCATTCTGGAATCCAAAGTTGCTGCTTCAAACATTTTAAGCAGTCTGCATGCGTTGTACCAGTTTGGCCACCTCTGCGATGTAACTGTCCAGACAGAGCATTGTGGCATCCAGGAAGAGTTTTCCGTTCACAAGGCCATTTTAGCTGCTTCCAGCAATTATTTCAGAGAGCTGTTCATTGGGGAGGAAATGTCTGACACTAAGATGACTACAGTGACTTTACAGGATATTTACACTGAAGAATTCACCTCCTTTTTAGAATTTGTCTACACTGCCAAAGTAGAAATTGAGCCGGAAAGGGTATACCGAATTAAAGAAGTGGCTGAGAAACTGGATTGCAGGGATCTGCTTGATGTTTGTGAAGAAATGAAAGTAAACACTAAGGATAAAAATTTAGATATGAAAACTGAATCCTCCTCGGGTCAGGCTGTTGAGAACCCAGAGTTTTTATGGACAGCTGTTCAGTCTGAGGATAATGCAAAGACAGAGGGCGCGTCAAGAATTGTAGCAGCACCTATGAAGAGTAGACTTTGGGATAGAACAAGAAACAAAACATCAGCATCAGACAGTCAGGTTCTGCAGGAGCATTCTGTACAAACTGAACAGCCCACTGAAGCAACCAGTCCTATTATTGACTCCAAGACTGGAATGACTAGGTTTGACCACAGTGAAAATGCAACAGATGAGGACAATGATGTTGATAATGTTATTAACCAAAGTGATGAAAGCCATCTGGAATACTTAAGTCAGCCAGAGTTTAAAGAGATCTGTATCATCATTAAGAATGTGCTTAGCGATCCAGAGAATGAGGAAGACACTGGAGGACGTGAACGGTCAAATGGCCGTGAGGTTAGAAAGTCAACTAGAAATGCTTCCAAGAACGCAGCACAGACTTACACATGTGATAAATGCAGTCGGACATTTCCGTATGTCAAACAGTATCAAACGCATATGGGGACAGAGCATGATATTAACATTGTGGTCAAGTACAGCTGCAATTTGTGTGCCCAGCTGTTTTCTAACCATCAGAACCTAAGACAGCATAGACTAACAGTTCATAGCAGTGAACGTCCATTCCCTTGTAAATTATGTGACAAGAAGTTCAAGCGCCAAAAAGACATAAATGATCATATCCGAAGGGTCCATGAAAAGAAAAGGTCTCCCCAGGCTTGCCCTTACTGTGACAAAGTAATAAGTTCAAAGTGTGGTTTGACAGTTCACATCAGGACTCATACTGGAGAAAAGCCATATAAATGCAAGCATTGCCCAGCAAGGTTTGCCCAAAGGTCTGCTTACAACACTCATGTAAGGTACAGTATTTCTATTCTTTAGAACATGTACCTTTTGTGAAGGAATTTTGAAATGCAAGGATTAGTACAGCAGGGAAGTCTGGCAAAAATTCTGACTCCATCCTTTTTTTTTTTTTTTTTGCCCTTTAAACTTTTCCAGGTCCATTTGCTTCTAAAATGTTCCACCCCCTAATACCAGAACTTGCATATTTTTTATAAAATGTTTTAAAATAATTTTTTCTCAAGAAACAAAGATGGTTTCTTCTATTTGCTTATAAGTAACTTTGTAGGCCTGACAAGAGTTAGGTTTGGTGTTAGTATTGAGAAAATAAAAAATATACATATAGCGTACAGCCTCAGAAGCACCTAGAAAAGTACATTTAAAAAGTATGGCAATATTTTTATTAACTACATAGGAAGAAAGTTGTAAAAACATTTGTTGTTGCAGTACTGCTTTATGGTAGCGTTTGGATGTTGACTTAGCAGTGCAACCTTCTTTGCAACTAGAGTCAGTTGCCAGATATGGGAGGGAGGTGTGGTCTTGTGGCTGGAGCAGACTTCAGCAATGCAATTGTATTCCTATAGCATCCTATCCTTAAGGTTCTAGGCACGTCACAGTTTCAGCATACGTGTGTAAATTAAAATAGGTGCAACATGTTTCATCATTAGAAAAATGAATAACCCCAACAGGAAAAGATACAGCTGTTAAACATTCACTCGATGCCAAGAGCATGTACAAATAAAAAGCATTTTACCCACTTCTCAAACCAAGGGGGAACTCCTAAGATGGAATGGCAGTTCCAGATAGTCAGCACTGCCATGGAGAATGCCCGGTCTCCCAGCTATTTAAGGTGAGATCTCTGGGTGGCCAATAGAAACTCCTCGGCAGAGCAAGCAACCAGGAGTATACCGACCCAAGAGATCTTCATGGTAGTTGGGACCTAATCCATACTGGGCCATGTAAGCTAGCAGTATGATTTTGAGGACTGCATATCATGGCAGTGCCGGGTACAGTTTGGTGAATGTGTGTGTGTGTGTGTGTGTGTGTGTGTGTGTGTGTGTGTGTGTGTGTGTATTTATTGAAAACCTTAGAGTACCTTTCAGCACAGGTGCTCATTTACAAATGCCCATGTCAAATACATAGTCACAAAAAACATTAAAAGTGCAGTAAGCAGTTCCATAGGAAATGCAGTTGAATCAGGCTCAAAACACTTAAGACATAACAATTATATGTAGTTTTAAAGGGAAACACTGGAAAAGGCACAGCTTTACCCAGGCGCTACAAAAATGCCTGATTAGTGCTTTCAGACAGTAATCTCTTTTTTTTTTTTTTTTTTTAATTATCTCCAATTGCTTTTTAGTGATTGAAACAGTGGCCTTCAACTTTCTCTTTCTGTTGCTGGCAGCCACCATCTCATGAGTAGCAGTGAGCTTCCTGAGCTCACGTTATGCTAATGTGTCCTGCCAACCAATAGCAGAGGTCAGACAGACATATTAGCATACAGTGAGCTCAGGGATCTCACTGCTGCTCATGGGATGGTGGCTTCCAGCAACAGAAAGTGAAAGATGTGGGTAGCTGTTTTAAATCATTAAAAAACAGTTACTGTCTGAAAGCACAAATTGAGTTTATGTAGTGTCTGAGGAAAGCTGTGTCTTTTCCAGTGTTTTCCTTTAAAAAAAAAAATCCACGTAGATCGTTGTATAAAAAGTTACTGGATATGTATAGAGAGAAACTGAAAAAAACAGTAACGTTTACAGTAGCATTGGCCTGCAAGGGCAGACTGCAGAGATCTCTTAAATTTATATATAATAACTGGTCAGCAGTTTCTCTCAATGTACTGACCAGGTTGATATTTTCCATAACAACCAGCTGGTTGTTATGACATTCATGAGCCATGCCAGTCAAACTATGCTGCTGCCTCATTGGCCAACATTCTGTATGTGGGCAGGGCCAAACAGTCTCACAAACTGCTGGAGAAAAATTGCTGGTCTGTTATTATAAAAAATAAAAGATGGAGAGGGTTTTTCATCATGAAATTTAATACACACCCTGGATTTGTGGGGATGCTTTGATAAACCCCTGGGCTTAGCCCTCGGGGTTTATGTAGCATCCCACAACTCGGGTGTGTATTAAATTATCATATCAAACCCCTCCCCATCCATTATTCTCTATATATTGTATGATTAGAAACTAAGAGACAGGTTTAATCCACCAGAGCCATTTACTGTGAGGCCTTGTATAACTCACTTTTAAAGGACACCTTAACCAGTTTTTACCTCTGAAATGTCTTGCAAAACTAATCCCATGGACATTAGAAGCAGCCCTCTTTACAGGTGTACCCCTTTACCTTTCTAGGGTTGATTTACTACAGTTTTATCTGGTTTGAACTGTGCCTTTTGACCACTCATTATATTAGTGTGGTGGGCCACGGTATATCTTTTACCACCACTCTATATGTTTTTTACCACCACAGTATTTTCACCACCACCCAATATTTTTGGCTGTATCCTAATTTGTTTTTATAAAATCATCCACGATGATTGTTTACCTCCATCCTTTTATTGCACTACTACCCCTATTTTGATTTCACGGCTTTACGTTACTTAAAAGCCACTCATTGTGCACATATACAGTGCATGTAGGAGGCCCAAGGAATAATATGGCCTTGGTTCTGTTCACCACCACCACTGCCCTATATTTCCTGGCATTGGGGAGCCCTGGTAAACAAATAAGTGTGCCATTTAAACTGTACGCTGTACTGAACAACCAAGGTTGCGTGGACCATCGTACCTGAAGATGTCTACGGAGTGAGACTTTGTAATCCAAGCAAAATGTCCATGAACGGACACAATACGTTAGCAGACAAACTGCCATAGCGTTCCTGTATTCCCTGTGGAGTGCTCGCATTTGATTGATGACTGATGTGACATTCTGCGCCATCTTATGTGTTCAGGAGGTGTAAGTTTTAAATGGAGAGCTTACTTGTTTACAAATTTCAAATGCAGTGAAAATGTAGTACGTAAACCCTCGACAAATGAAGAGGTACATTGTTAAACAGATTTGCTTCAACTGTACATCACCCTGGGATCTGTTTTGCAGGGCATTTCAGGGGTAAAAGATTATGTACCAATTTTGTAGAAACTGATTGCTGTTGTACTTTTTCAAAGTACCTAGATCGTGACTGAAAATAGGCTGTCTCTGCCTAGCGCATCTACCCGGTCATCATCATCATCAACAACATCAAATAGGTATAGGTATCTTTTGACTTTCCTGTACTTCAGTTATCCCAGATATAAAATTGGTTAGAAGCAGGACTCTACTGAAAACAAGATGTGGCAGTTCCTGGTTAAATACATTTTAAAAGTATGCAGTACAGAAGTAGATTTAACAGACGGACACAATTCATCCTTTTCTGTGCACTGTAATGTGTGTGTGTGTGTGTGTGTGTGTGTGTATATATTTATTTATAAAATGGGGTGGTAAAATCCTAGAAATCCCACTTATACAATTGGACAGAACACGTCACATGACTGTGCATTATTTCCCAACGACCGCACGCCTTCTAGTACGACCGCACGCCTGAACTACTTTCCAGTCCTCAAAACCTTTTCACCAGCAGCGAGACCACTCCACACCTGTTGCAGCTAGGCACCCACACATGCAACTGACACCCACAGGCATAACTAAATATACCAGTAGTAGCCCCACACTGTGCAAACTGATCTCTTCATCTTACCATTAATGTTTACATAAAATGTAATTTAAAAATCAAATCCTGCCTGCCATTTTCACAGTCTCGCAGTGTACAACCACTTTTATTACTGTAACCACTGTGACCAATCAGTCTGATTAACACAAACCCTAGCTGTATATAGAAAAGCAGGAGAACATACATTTTTGTTGTCTTCTCTTAATTTCTGTGAAAAGCATTCGAGGGAGAGTACGCGATCGTGGACGACTTTCACTGCCGAAATGTATGGCGTGACGAGTGTCGCATTTCAGAAAGTGAGAACCTGTTAAGAGACGAAAGTAAGCCCCTCTCTGTTTAAAAAAAAAAAAAAAAAAAAATAAGAAAAGTGACTCCCTCCTGTTAGTTTGTGTGCCCTTTGGGTAATACAAGTTACATACTGTATGCGAGAAAGGGGCCGAGGATGAGACCGAGTCGGTAGCTTTAGGGACGTAGGCAGGCGAGACTGGAGTGTTGCTATAGCAGCTTTCAGTCTCACTTCCTTCTACCACTCCTGAGATTACCGACTCACCGATATCAACAGCTCACGAAAATGTAACTAATATTGCAAAGAGGCTAAATAACGAAGGAAATCACCTAACATTACAAACGAAGAGGGGCTTACTTTGGTCTCTTAACGAGTTCTCACCTACTGAAAATCTTTACGATCACCTTATTCGACAATTAATAATATCCACGATAGCGGTACCTCTCAAATGCAACTTTTCCACCTGAAATGAAGAGACACTACATAAAAACAACTAGTTCCTTCTACTTTTTGGTACACAGGCAGTGTTTATTAAATCCTCTACCATATTATTTAGCAGGTACATATCACCAATTACAGTGAAAGTGCTCCCAATCATACTTGCCTCCCTCATTTTTCAATACAACCTTATTTTAAACCTCTGCCAACATATCATTTATTTACCAGCTAGACAGAGGGACTACTTTTTCCACCCACCCCCCAAAAAAATCTGTGGCCATTTTATAAGATAGATATACCACTCTGAGATGTCTTGGGTGGCGGCTCTGATATCACCTTGCGCCTTAGGCGGTTGGCCTTGCCTAAAACTCTGTGACCTCGTGCATAGCAGCACACAAAGGCGATGTATATCAGAGCGCGACCGCACACCTCAGTGTGGTATATCTATTACATATATATATCATATAATACGCACACACTGCCATATCTTTTCTTGTTTTATTAATCCTGCACTTTTACTTCATCCACAGTGTCATTTCAGACCTAGTTGGAGCATTTCATAGCTGCTAATCTATGTAAGCACTAAGACACAACAGAGTGTTGGTTATGCTGGTTTTACCACATGTCTAGGGGTATAGGGGGAGACGTAAGGCATGAAGCTTCAGGCTGTGAGTGTCTTTAGCCCACAGATATGTGGTTTAAAACTATTAGAACCAACATCCTGAAGTGTCTTATTGTGGTTATAGTATGGGTCAACAGGCAATTAACACTTTAAAAGTTGTAAAAAGCACACATTCATGTAATAAAATATTGCTAAAAAGGTAAAATACTTCATCCACTGATGATTTTCACTGGTCAGACATATGCCGTTCTACACATTTAATGCATGGTGTGTTTGTTTATAATGGAATACAGGAATTCAATAATTCTACAGTATTCCACTAGTAGGATGCCCCCCCCCCCCAAAACATGCATCTGGATTGGTAACATGGAATACATGGATTCAGAATTCTTCTGACATACTTGCACACAGACACGCATAGGCTTCAAGTGGAGCCAGAACCTTAACGTTATCTCTGGCAGGGTAGGTAGCAGAAAGTTTTCTGACAGACTGGTAGGACAGGAGGGGAATCTTTCATGTTTGTCAAAGAAACCTCGGAAATGGAACTTCTGGACAATACTTGATATATTCCTATCAGGGGATCTAGTTATATTTGTTGGAAATGTCTCTCCCCCCCCCCTTCTGATTGGCTAAACAGTTCTGAGACCCATATCTTAATCCTCCACAACTGCATAGGTTGGAAAAAAATTGGCAGTGTGATTTGGAATTTGGGAAACTCACATACAGAACTTGTGAGTCACTTTACTCATTCCTGAGTGCCATCACAAATGTGGTAACCACTTTTACACGTATTTAAAAACATTCAGTTAAGCCCTAACCATAAAACTGCCTTAAAATAAGCACAGTAATTCAGTGATCTTTCTACTCATAAATTCCCATCTTTTGGATAATAAGACACAAGGGAAATATATATTTTTTTATGTAAGGTTAAGGAAGTAAAGGAGTATTTTACTACCATTTTTGCATGATTTACTCCCACTTTCTGATTTTAGGAATTTCTTTCACACCTTGCACATTTACATGTAGTATGCTGGTGAATGTCTGTATTTGACAGCACCATACAATGCTACCAGCTGTGTATTCACACACTTGTAGAGTGTAAGCAGTAAAGGTGGGGACAGCAACAGCATCAGCTATGTACAATGCAGGAGATAATTTCAGAAGTGTTTCAACTGCTGGACAGAAGGGCAGCAACAACACAGAAAAATGTTCAAAATAGGGTCACTGCGCTACACTGCAGTAAGTAGGGAAGTATGTCAAGATACCACAGCAGCATCAGACAGAGACAGTTGGTGATTGCAGGCACTCTGCAAGTTTGAGACTTGGTCTGCGGGTCTGAGACAGGTTAATGGATGATATTGCTACCATATAGATGAAAATACTACCAGGCGGATGAAGACTGCAATAAATACATCCCAGTCCAAAACAGTATCTGGACCACTGTGCTCCATATATTTTGTTTCTAGTGGTGAAGAATTAATTCCACCAGTTGCTATTCTCAAGTTCTCAAGGTTGGCTTTTCCCCATATCTGTGTCTGGTATAGCCTGATTACCTGACAACATCAGGGTCGTATTTGTGATACTTGAATCATACACTGTCGCCACATCTTACACAGTAAGCCTGTCACAGTTAGTTGGTAGTAGATTCACCCTGTCTTGGTGGGGGAGTACAATCTAATGTAAGTGATAGTAAAGATCAAATGAACCAGGTTTTCCATATTTTTAATAAAAGCTTGAATTCACATGAATTCAAGTCCCTGTGTCATTAGTGTTTCCTGAAAATTCCATGCTGTTTGGTTTTGTAGTTTTCTTTACATCAGCATTTGTTATTGTGCTCTGCAGTAACTGAAAACTGAAGATTTTTCTGTCCCTATCAGTGAGTGGTGACATCATTTTGGTCTTGCCTGCTGCTTCAGCAGTTAAATCCCTGATGGACTGAAGAAGCTGTTGCACTTACCAGTCAGAGCAGTCTATAGAGTTAATTGTTTGCACTCCAAAGGTTTTATTAACTTATCTGATTTGTGTTTAGACAGATTACTTAAAATATGTCATTCTGGTCTCATTAAAAGTATATAATTTGAGTTTCAGTACTGAACAGAAGTGGTATGAATGAATGTTTGCGAGAAATCACTGTATCACAGCTGTCAGTTCTTTCTCATCAAAACTCTGCATTGTTTATTGGTTATATAACACAGGGTAATTTAATGGATATAAAATAAGCAATTTTGTAAATTCATAGAAATAGTGTGTCTTTGATGTAGTCTCCGTAAACAGATTCATGTGAGAATAATTTGTTTTTATGTCAGATTGACAAAACGGGTGTCTGCCCCACACTGCTATTTCGGGAACATGTACTGTATGAACTCAGTTCAGTTCTTGAGGGTTTCTGTGTGAAAATACATCAGGTATGTGTACGTGTATAACTAGAAATACTATATGGCATCCTGATGTCCCTGTCTCCTGCCTGACAGTTGAGGCAGCAGCACTCTGCTGCCCCCTTTCTCCTGCCCCACAATTCCCCTGTCTCCTGCCCCCATTTAAGGCTGCTGCACCTCGCTGCCCACTGTCTTCTCCACACAGTCGAGGCTACTGCACCATGCTGCCTCCTGCATAAACAGTTGAGGCTGCTGCACCCAGTGGTCCAGATAATGTTTTGGACTGGATGTATTTACTGCTAACTTCATCCACCTGGTAGTATTTTCACCTGAATGGTAGTAATACCATCCATTAACCTGTCTCAGACTCTTCCCCAACCCCACCTATAAACAAAGTTTCAAACTTACTGGGTGTCTGCAGTCACTGACTCTCTGATACTGCTGTGGTATCTTCACATACTTCCCTTCTTAGTGCAATGTAGTGCTGTGACCCTATTTTGTACATTTTTCTGTGTTGCAACTGCCCTTCTGACCAGCAGTTGAGATACTTCTGAAATGGTCTCCTTCATTGTACAGAACTGATGCTGATACTGTTTTTGTCACCACCTCTACTGCTTACACTCTGCGCGTGTGTGAATACATAGCTGGTGGTATGTTATGGTGCTGCCAGGTATGAGCATATATCGACAAACTGTAAATGTGCAGGGTGGAAAATGAATTCCTAAAATCAGAACGTGGGGGAGTAAATCATGCAAAAATGGTAGTAAAATACTCCTTTACTCCCCTTATCTGTTCCACTGACTGCACCCTGGTTCCCTCTGTCCCCCACCCCCACAGTCCGGGCCAGTGCACCCTGTTGTCCTCTGTTCCTTTCTCCATATTTGGAGCTGCTGTGCTCTGCTAAGTCCTAGAGTCCCAGGTCCACTGTATTTACAGTTGCGGCTGCTGCACCATGCTGCCACAGACCACCAGAGGTGGGATATTTGCTGTACCTGCTGCCCACTTCCATTGACCCAACTGGGCAAGGCTGCTGCACCGCACGCACCCTGTCCCATACTCAGGGCTGCCGTACCCTGATTGCCCCTCTGTGTCCTGTCACGCAGTCGAGGCTTCTGCACCATGCTGTCCTCTGTCTGTGCCACCACATCCAAGGTGGCTGCACCCTGCACGTGTCTACACAGTTAAGGCTGCTGTTGCCTGCTGCGCCCTAGAGCTCCATGTCTCCACAGTTAGGGTTGCTGCACCATGCTGCCACTTGCCATAAGACAAGGCAAGGCATGTGCTGCACCCTGTCCCCTGCCACCACAGTTGGGGCAGTTTCTCCCTGTTGCCCCCTGCCACCAGAGTTGGATCCTTTGCTGCACCCTGCTGCCCATGTCCCTTGTCTCAAATGGGTGTGTCTGCTGCACCCTCTTCCACAATTTGAGCTGCTGTACCCTGATGCCTCCCCTGTCTTCTGCCCGGACATTGATGGCTGCTGCACCCTGCTGCCCTCTGTCCTCCACCCTATAACACAAGATGAAAGTATTTTTTTGTTTTTTCTTTTGAGCAGTTTGGGCAGTGTACCAAAGGGTCTGACTATGGTGGCAGGGAGCGCAGCATGGCACAACAACCCTAACTGTGGAGGCAAGAGTTCTGTGGGTGCAGCAGGACACAGTGGTGGCAAGGGACAGAGGACAGCATGGTGCAGAAGCCTTCACTGTGAGGCAGGACACAGTGGGGCATCAGGGTACAGCATCCCTAACTGTGAGATGGGATGCTCGTGGTGCAGCAGCCCAGCCCATTTGGGGCAATGGAAGTGGGTAGCAGGGTGCAACAAAGGCCCCACCTTTGGTGGCCTGGGGCAGCCCCATGGGGGCAGAGACCTTGGGACTCTAGGGTATAGCAGAGTACAGCAGCCCTGTGTCTGGAGGCGGGAACAGAGTGCACTGGTCCTGACTGTGGGGGTGAGAGACAGGGAAGCAGGGTGCAGCAGCCTCAACTGAGGGGCAGGAGACGGAGGGCATCAGGATGCCATATAGTATTTCTAGTTATACATATACATGATGTATTTTCACACACAAGCCCTCAAAGAACTGAATTTTGTGAGTTCATACAGTACATGTTCCTGAAATAGCAGTGTGTGGCAGACACCTGTTTGTCAATTTGACAAAAAAAAAATTGTCCTCACATGAACCTGTTTGTGGAGGCTACATCAGACACGCTACTTATATGAATAAACAATATTTAGTTTATTTTATATCTATTAAACAACCCTGTTATATAGCTAGAAAACAATGCAGAGTTTTGATGAGAAAGAACTGACAGCTGTGATACAGCGTGATTTCTCACAAGCATTCATGCATACCACTTCAGTTCAGCACTGAAACTCTAATGATATATACTTTTTATGAGAACAGAATGATATATTTTTTAAGCTAATCTATCTAAACACAGACCAGAGAGGTTAATAAAAACCTTGTAATGAAAACAATTGGCTGTACAAACAGATCTGACTGTGATGTGCAAGAGCTTCTTCAATCAATCAGAGACTTAGTTGCTGAAGCAGCAGGCTAGATCAAAATGTCATCACTCACTAATAGGGACACAAGTCTTCACTGTTTTCAGTTACTGCAGAGCACATTAACAAATGCTGATTTAAAGAAAACACAAAACCAAACAGCATGAAATTTTCAGGAAACACTAAACATGACACATACGCTTGAATTCATGTGAATTCAAGCTTTGGAAAGAATGGTTCATTTCATCTTTAAGTAAGGTTCTCTCTTGCCAATACAGTTCCTTATCGAATGTGGTTCAGTGGTGAAGTGCTCAGTTGTGGGAACCGTGGGGCACTCTTTTCTCCAGGGATGTGCTCTGGAGGAGGGGGTACTGTCCTTTCTGCAGGATCATAGCAGAGCTCCCTGCTCAGCTAGTAGCAGCAAGGATAGAGATGTTTCAGCTGTGCACTCATCTCAGCAGGAGCTCACCCCCTACACCCCGACTCCCCCAGAGACCCACTTGTCCAGAGGGTGGCAGGGTGGTGGAGAGGGGGAGACAGCCATAAGGAGGTTGTCCAGCCCAGCACCATCCAGACAACTAATCAGGTTGCACCCCTGGAGGAGATTCAGGCTCCTGACTCCACCAGGGAGGACTCTGGGTCAGTTGAGGGGAAAGGGCAGGACATCATGTTGGCACCCAGCGTGAGCAAGACTAATAGGTCCTAGTAGTCTGGGACTCAATGATCAGGGGGATAGATAGGGTGATGGGGAGTGGTCAGATTGGAGGGGTTAGTCTGATTCTTACCTATGGCATCAGCCAACTGGGATTTAGACAGAATAGGGAGGATGGTGGAGATGGGAGGGAGAGCTTGGGGTGTTGGTACACCTGGGTACCAATGATCTGATGGTGGAGAGGGGAGGGAGAGCTCAGGATGCACGGTATCGATCTGGCCAACAAGTCGGTAGAGACAGTGAACCGGAACTTCCTGGGACCGTGGCACAGATTGCAAGCGCACACAGCCTCTGAGGTCCTCCCTGTGTGGGGCAGGGAGGGGAGGCAGGACAGAATTGGGAGTAATGAAATGGAGGAGTGTAACAGTTGGCTTAAGCGGAGGTGTTGCGACATGGGGTGCCAATCTGTCGGGAATTGGAGGAATTTCTAAGACAGAAGACTCTTCAAGGGTGATGGACTTCACTTGATGAGAGGGGGCTACTACACGAGGGCAGAAGTTTGCCATCTACATCAGACATTTAAACTGACTGTAGGAAGTCCAGGTCCAGGGGATCCATGGTGGATGGTGAGCAGAAGGGGATCCTAGATGGAACTCCTCCACATCCAGGGGGTAGTAACTGTAAAGAGGGTATGAGGAAGGTGATGGGGTTTACAGGACTAAATGGAGGAATACCAGTGAGGAGGAAAATTAAAAGGTACAAGCACAAACGTGGGAAGCAAACGTGAAAAACAAAAGGATAGCAGCAGAATTAGAGCAGGGTCAAACATTGGAAGGGAGGGGTATGCCTTAATGCCAGGAGCCTAGGCAACAGACTTGGAGAGCTGCATGCGCTGATGGCAGACACTGAAGTGGACCTGGTGGCCCTCACGGAAACATGGGGCACAGATAAAAATGACTGGGAGATGACAGTCCCTGGGTATTCACTGTTCGGGAGAGATGGAAAAACTGGTAGGGGGGAGGAGTTGTGCTTTTTGTCAAGAATGGCATTGAAGTAGCAGAAGATGGAAGTATCAGGGGTAGCAGCGGTGAGCCTGAGTCAGTATGGGTACAACTCACAACAGCCTCAGGCCGGAACTTGGAGTGATCTGTAGGCCCCCTAGGCAAGGGGAGGAAAGTGACAGAGAACTCAAGAGGAGCAGCAAAGGGGAAGTAGTGGAGGTGGGTGACCTGAACCTTCCTGACATCGATTTGGGAGGTCCCGGTGGCCAAGAGTGACAGGAGTGTGACAATACTGGACCGCCTTCCAAGACTGTCTACTGGTGCATCTTGTTAGGGAGCCTACAAGGCAGAATGCAATACTTGATGTGGTGCTCACCAAGTCGAAGATGGTGGTTGCTGTGGGAGAAGGGGAGCCACTAGGGAACAGTGACTACAACTCCCTAGTGTTTTGAATTGGTCCTCTGGGCCGGCAACCCATAATCAAGAACTGAAGTCCTTTGCTTTAGAAGGGTGGACTTTTGATAGGTTGAGGGAACTGGTCAGGGATAAATTGGTAAGAGTGGGTAGAGAACAGATGTGGGTAATAAAGAGAGCCATCCTCGAGGCAACAAAGGCAAGCATAAGAACAGTAAAATAGGTGTCTGAGACCACTGTGGTTTTCAGCTAGGGTCAGGGAAGTGGTTAGGGTCAAAAAGAAGACCACCTGCAAATACAAGGAAAAGCAAGGGGAAGGAGAAAGAGAGGATTATTTACAGAAAATAGGGAGGCAAAGAGTACCAGCAGGGAAGTAAAAGCAGACACTGAGTTGCATATCACCGAGGAGGTCAAGAACCGAAACAGATTTTTAGATGTATTAGTGAAAAAAGGGGGGAAAAATGAGCATCACACGGTTAGTTGAGGGGGTAGGGTGATAGAGGAGGATGAGCAAAAGGATGTTGTCCTGAATGACTACCTTTGCTCAGTATTCTCTAGAGTACTGTGTGCAGTTCTAGGGACCCCATCTCCGCAAGACATAGACAGAATGGAGGCTGTTGAGAGGAGGGCAACCAAAATGGTGCTGGGTCTGCACCAGAAGACATATGAAGAGAGACTAAAGGAGCTTAATATGTATACCCTTGAGGAAAGGGAGAGGGGGGACATGATAGAAACTTTCAAGTGCCTCAAAGGAATCAACAAAGTCCAAGGGGTAGCATCTTTCAGAAAAAGAGTTGTGCAAGAACAAGGGGGCACAATTTGAAGATAGAGGAGGAACGGCTAAGAGGTAATGTGAGGAAGTATTTTTTCACGGAGAGGGTTGTGGATGCATGGAACAGCCTTCCTGAGGAGCTTGTGGAGTCAGGAACAGTGGGAGAATTCAAGAATGCATGGGACAGACATAAGGCAATTCTAATGGGGGGTAGGAGGAAGTAGGATGTTGGTTAACTAGGATCTGCAGCTTGCCCATTAGGTAGGGAAATGGGCATACTAGGTGGGCCAAGTGGTCATCATCTGCCATCAAATTCTATGTTTCTATGAGTTCTGTGGGTCCATGCCAAAAAGCGGCATCAAAGGGGCTGCTAAGGGAATCCCAGAAATGAGGAAGCCAGTACTTGGGATCCTGAAAGGGCTGGCAGCCCTTAAGATAACTAAGGTCCCAGGACCAGATGGGTTGCATCCAAGGATATTTGAGGAATTAGCAGCGGAATTGCTGAACCACTGGCTGGGCTGTTCAATGGCTCACTTCAGTCTGGAGAAGTTGCAAGGGATTGGAGAATGGCAGATGTACCACTTCAAAAGGTGGGGATAGGGAGCAACCAGGGAACTACAGGCCTGTCGGTTTGACCTTCATCGTGGGGAAACTGATGGAATCACTAATCAGAGGATCTCGTGGACTACATAGAGAGCAACGGGCTCCAGGATAGTAGACAACACTGTTTCATGGTGAGAAGGTGTTGTTAGACTAACCTGATATTTTTTTTTTTTCCTTTGACTGGGTGACTAAGGAAATAGATATGAGCCATGCTGTGGATCTGCTGTACTTTGACTTCGGCAAAGCTTTTGATTTGTTACCACATAAAAGGTTACTTAAAAAAGGTGGAAGACCTTGGTGCGGCTAAAACCATAGTAAATTGGATGAGTAGTTGGCTATAAGGGAGGCAGCAGAGGGTTGTGGTCAACTGGGTTAATCAGAGGAAAGGGAGATTATGAGCGGGGTTCCACAGGGATCTGTCTTTGGTCTGGTCCTCTTCAACATGTTCATTCATGACATTGGTGAAGGAATCCAGGGCAGGCTGTGTGTCTCTTCGCAGATTACACAAAACTGTGTGGGAGAGTGGATCATGATGAGGGAATAAGGGATATGCAAAGGAACGTACAAAAACTAAAGGGTTTGTCAAGAGGTCTGGCAGTTATGCCAAAAAGTTTAAGATGATGCACCTAGGGAAAAGGAACCCCAAGACAGAGTACTAGATTTGTAGGGTGAGACTTAGCACTACAGAAGAGCAGTGGGATCTAGAATATCTTCCTTGTGTCAAGTCTTCACCATTCATCACTGGTGGGTGATTGGCTGGAGACAGGCACCCCGCGGGAGCTTTTTTCTTTTTTGTAGGAGGGAGGAGCTGGCGCCGCCCACTGGGCCAGCACATTGCGTGGCGCTCGATGGTTGGCCAGTAACGGTCATTGGCTCCTCCTCCTCCACCTCTGCTTCTCCCATCTTAGAGACAGCACCTCACCTGCAGCTCGCATTTTCTCCTGTCCTTGCAGCTTAGTCCGATGGTCAAAGCCTCAAAGTTGTCACTCCTCGGGGCCGTTCTGGACGCCGAGCTTCATTCGACACCGTACGACTCCACCTCTGTTCTGCAGCCCACTCTGCGCTGTTTATCAATTACTGGTAAGATCTTTCCTTTTTATGAAGTGGCGTCAAGGCTTTACTGTTTTTTTGTGTTTAGTTATGGTCTCATCATGCCTGGTCCTCGAGACAAGAAACGTTCTTCCAAGAAAACGGGCCCGCCGTCAATCTCTTTACCGACCGGCATGATGTTTGTCTCACCTGCTTTGGGCCCCAGCACAACATGGACACCTGTGAAGCCTGCCTCTCTATGGACCGCCTCTTTCTGGAGCACCATGCATTAAAAGTCAGCAGGGCTCCGCCGACTTTTGGGGGCATCATCACTTTAATTGGTCCAAGCACAGGACCCTCTGCCCTTCCTCTGGGTCACTTCCCGGTCCTACATGGTCCGGTGAAGAGGGGGCCGCCTTCTCTTCTAGCCTTGCGATGGAGGAGGTCTCTACTACGGTGCTGGTGGTCCGGTCTGGCTCTAATCTGAGACGGGAGCACCGCTCTGGCAGTCACCTCTTTGGAGGTGCAGGCTCCCCGTTGTCTGGGCCCACAGCTGTGGGTCCCGGTGCAGGGTGTTCCTCTGCACCTCCTCTGATCCCAGAGCCGTTCGTGGCTCCGGTGATTGGGGCGACGCCACAAGGGGTCTGATGCCGGCCCACGGCTCCGCAGGCGGGAGAGCCCCTAGGGCCACCAATCCGAAGATCTTCTGGATTGTCTCCTATTTGGAGCTGGATGATTTGGAGGCTGATCCGGACTGGTAGCCTGACTCCTCAGGAGTCGGAGGGTTCTCCATGGCCTAGCACTCTTGTGCCTCCCCAGATACCCCCACCTGCAGCTCCGGTGACTGTGGCTCGCGCCAACGCTTGAGACAATGGCGACTCAATGGGGCAGGTGGCCCGCTGCTATGGGTGCAGTGGTCCAGGCTTTGGGGCAGAGGTTGGCTGCCATCCCCGGTGCCATCCTCTCTATCAAGATCAAGACTGACCCCCCCCCCCCCGTGCTACTCTCCTCAGGGAGTCTGCGGAATTGGGGGTTCTTTGGCACAGGGTACAAGGAAGAGGTCTTCCTCAGAGTCAGCGGGGTTGAGGGGACGGGGTGAGGGATAGTGGCACCCTTCCGTGGCTCTCCGGGATCTGGGGAGGAGCCACAGTGCTGCGCCCAGGATCTTCCTGGACTAAGTCTCCATCACTCATTCACACTAGTGGGATAGCTCCGGAGGCACTAGGACCAAGCGGGAGCCTAAAATTTATTGAAGGGTCAGTGCCGAGACAGGACCACTCATGCGCGGCACCGTGAGGCTAGCTCGCGCCTGTGAAGGCTATCTCGGCGTCGACCCTCCAACTGCCTCAGTTCCTTTTCTCCCGCCGTCGAGTGCGCTTGGATGACGACCTCGCTCATCTGTCGGAGTCTAAGTTTTCGTCTATACGACAGCCACTTTTAGCATTTTAATTCAATATATTAAGTAGTAGTTTCTTATTTTACGAACAAGAAAAGAAGACTGTGAAGAAGAAAAGGAAATTCTTTCCTGCCATCAACTGAGTCATCCTTAGACTGTTGTGGTGACGGTAGGAGGACTTCATTTGAAAGTTTTTATGGCAGAGGGACTGTGTCTGGTCCGCCGCCCTTAATTAACGGGGTCTGACTATGAACAGTCCTGTGCTCGGGAGGGAGGACAGTCCACTGAAGCACAAATCTAGCGGTTCCGGGGATCTGGCTCCGCTTAACCTTGAGCTCTTCTTCCTTGTTGGGGGAAGAAGAATCGGTGCCGCTCGAGGTTGCCTGTTGGTACGTCTGCATGAGGATTGTTCTTCAGGAGGGGCGATGGGCCTGAACCAACTTTGGTGGGTACCTCTTGGCCCCGCTCCTAATGGTTGCATTCTTGATTCCGAGCTCCATCTCTGTCCTCGTTGGAGCTCCGGTGGGCAGTTTCACCTCTGGGCCGCTCCTGTGGAGCAGGGGGTATGACTTTCCAGTTTTCCTGGCTCTGTTCCTGATTTTGGGGCCTCCAGGCCTTGGACCCGTTGGACCGGAGCCAGGTCAATTGGATCACGATGGGCGAGGTGCCATCGTGCCGACACCTGTGCTACCCCTCTCCCTTTTCCATGCAGGGCCTGCACGGCACCACCTTTTCCTTCTCCCTTCTCAAGGATTCCATTGGCATTTTCCTTGAGTGCCGTGGTTTGGTGCCATGGCTCGGTGCCTTGGTCGGTGCCGAGCATCGGTGCCTTGGTCGGCGGCAAACGTCGGTGCCTTGGTTAGCACTGTGGGTCTGCACCATTGCTCTGTGCGGCACCGTGGGTACTTTGTTGCTGCCGTTGGTTGTCGGCGCCGCCAGTGGTGCACGCAGGTGTCTGGTGGCGCCTGGCAATCTGCAAGTGGTACTGAGCACCTGTGGGTGCCATGGTGGCACCAGGGGCACCTATGGGTGCCACTGGTGCCCTCAGGTGCCATTCTTGCCATGGGTGTCGGGGGTGCCCTCGGTGCCATTGCTACATGGGTGTCAGGGGTACCTGCGGGTACTGCCGTGGGTGCCCCCGGGTATCGCCCAGGTTGGCATAGGCACTGCTTGGTGCCCTTCTGTGCCACAAGTGATGCTGGTGCCGCAGGGGTGCTAGTGGGTGCTGTATGGCAGAATTAGTGACACATTTTTCCTTTTTGGACTTCTTTGCCACAGAACTTGTGGGGGGATGTTTTCCGCAGAATGAAGTCCTGTTCTGCGGATTATTTTTTCCACACATCTTAGTGAGTGGCGGTCTATGTGGGATCTTGTGTCATCCAGCAGTTTTCTACTGATGGAACTCTGCTGTACTGCTGTGCCAGCGGAATCTCTCATTCTGCTCAGCACTTTTCTCGGCTCCCTACATGGTACCAAGCTCCTTGACATCCTTCCTGATGGCGGAGTCTCTAGTGGCTCTGACCTAGACCTCTCTTAGAGGTCCTTCTGGGGTAGAAATGCATCTAGATGGGTCTTTCCCTGTCCTTCTGGTCAGTAATACAGTGGACGACTCATTTTATATACTGAAGGGCATGTCCTCTCTATCATCCAAGTCCGTGGTGGAAAATCTTTTCAGTAGTTCCTCAGTAATGGGGTCCACTGTAGTATTTCAGACTGAGTCCATGGACCATACACTTCTGTGTGTAGACTTTTTCAATCGTCTAGATAGTTACACTCTGTGGAACGTTTTAATTTAATGGTCGGGAGCCGCTTAGGCTCTTGCGCTCCTTTGATAGGGGGATATTGCCCCTTCGGTGGCTTCTTCGGCACAGGTGGTTAACATCTCTCCAGCTGTGATTATTAATCCAGTCATGATTTCAGTATGGAAGCTCAGGCTCCTTCTGCACTCAGATGGAGAACATCTTCGTCATTTTGTATCAAGACAATCCCTGCAAAATAGCAGCCTGAAAGCCTTGTTAGGCTCGGACTTAACATTTATTTATTTATTTTTTTTTTTATCACAGCACAGGGCCTAGCCGAAATTACCCAGTACCCCCCTTTTTGGATCTGGTCAGGTTCCGCCTCAGCCCCTGAGGCGCTCATCTCAAGAGTACAGTAAAGAGTACCTGACTTCTTCTTTCCCTAGAGGGAGTCCGATCGAGTGGCGATATGGGTCATCTCTTTCTCTAAGAGAGAGTTCTCTCATTCAGAGACATTTCCTAGACCTAGGCGAATGCCCAGTCTGTTAATTCCCCTTTCTTTTTATCAGGTTTTCTTCTCTTGAGAAGAGCCTTGCAGCAGCAGAAGCGACTCCCCACCAAGTCAGAATTCAGGTTCCTACTTCCCTGCTTGCTTTAACTTAACAGGCGATATATTCCTTCTTGACGGAAGGTCAAGTAGGTCTTTTTTTCTGAGGTAGCTTCTCAAATATTCACCTTCGGTTCCTGTGCACTGGTTCCATGCCAGTCGCTCACGAAGCCATGCTCTCCAAGTGCGTGATGGAGTTATGATGTTTGTTTTTCAGCAAACAAACTAGAATCCTTTCCTACTCCCTTCAAGGAGGCCAGAGTGAGTAGTGCCTCACTGCATTGAGTCACTGCCTCTTTCAGTCACTTTCAACAAATGGGTTAGCCCTAACTTGGTCCTGCTGTGTCCCTCCTCGACGCACATCTGCCTCTATTTGCCTTAGAAATCCACCCCCTGTTTTTTTTTCTGTCTGAATGCTTTTTTCCGCAATGGACATGTCCTCCTGTACACTTTTCCTTTCTTTCCCGAGTTCAGAGACAGCTACTACAGTTGTACACACAGGGGCAGGATGGTTCCTTTTTGGAATATGCAGCGGGTAGGATCTGGTTATACTAGACCACCACAAGAGGCTTCTGAGTTGTGCTTGACCTTCCATCAGGAATGTTCCAGTGACTAAGTGGAGTCTATTCTCCTTGATGGGCTAACCCCACCTGGACCCCCTTTGCTCACCAAGTAAGGGGTTCAAGTGCTCCTGGACCTGTTGTTCACAGGTCAGCCATACTTGATAGTGGGGGTTTCCATCTGCACTTTCCGGTCTACCCTGAAAAAATAGACTTTACCTCCAACTCTTTCAGTTCCTGAGGCCCCTTTACATTACATTAGTACATGTCTTTGATACTATTAATTTTGGTCCTAGACCAAATTGTGAGGCCAGGTTCTTGCCGCTCTCCTGGAGTGGTTGCGGCTTCCTGGCAGACTTTCATTTTGTGCCCATTGCAGTCATCTGCAAAGTGGTGAGTTACAACTCCAGCGCTCATCTTGTAAGCACTATGTTCTAGATGCTCTTTACAAGACAGCTCTTTTTATTAGCAGGACAGTCCTTGGCCGTCCTTTCTGTGTGAACCCTATCTTCTACCACCCTACTCAGGGTTGTTGGTTTTAGCTCGAAACTCTCCCACTAGTGTGAATGAGCGATGGAGACTTAGTCCAGGAAGATTATGGAAATTACGTACTTACCGTAATTATTGATGTTCTTGGACAGTCTTCATTACTCATTCACACGCTCACCCACCATCCCCTTGGTTCACTCGTTTTCTTTCCTAGTCTTCATGGTCCTGTAATTCAGACTGTGAAGGCATTGTTCTTTGACCTTTCTTGCAAAGGCCATCTTGGCCCTCTCAGGCCCAGAAACTCAGGATGAGTTATTCTTATTAGTTACGCTGCACCTCCTCGGGCGAAAAGGTACTGAGGCGGTTGGAGGGTTGACGCCGAGATAGCCTACACAGGCGCAAGCTAGTCTCGCGGTGCCGCGCATGCGTGGTCCTGTCTCGGCGCCGACCCTTCTGAAAATTTTAGGCTTCCGCTTGGTTCTAGCACCTCCGGCGCTATTCCACTAGTGTGAATGAGTGATGGAGACTGTCCAAGAAATTCAGTAATTACGGTAAGTACGTAATTTCCATTTCTCTCCCTCATCCCCTTTGAGGGAGTCCTCATTGGGTGGGGCTGGGGACCACCCTTCTGGATCCATGCAGCCCCTGTCCCCTCATAGGGAAGCTTCCCCCACAGGGCTCAGTCCTGACTGCTTTGTTTTTCTCAACAGGATGGTGACTTTACAGACCTACAGATTCTCTGTTATGTAAGGATCGCCTGTTGGTCTTCCAGCCCTGGCAGAGGCATGTCACGTACGGTGACAGATTCACCCCAGTGCATTTGTGTCCAGCTGCTCCTCTCCCAGTCCATGTTGTTCCTTCAGGGCCTTTAACCTGGGAACAGTTCAGATCCTGAGCTGCAGATTTCCGCCAGTACATTAGGGCTACGGACGAACAGGTCTTTCAGTCTGTTCCCCTCTGCAGCCGGAGTCTGACTCTACCAAGTTCCTCGGCCTCCTTCACTGAGGAAGAGGAGTCTTCCATCCACGTATCCTCTGACGCTGATCAGACCCAGTACCAGCGCGTCCTAGCGAGGCCGGTCAGGGATTTGCATATCGCCTGTTTTGTCCATCAAAATACTGAGCATTCGACGCAAACCTTCTTGGGCGAGTTCAGGGTGCACCATTTGGTGGTCCCTGCTTAGCCAGTTCCAGCCCCCATGGACTGCCCAAGATGGTATTGTGCACCCCAGGAGTCACCAGGCTCTCTGCCTCATCCCACTTCGGGATTCACGTATCTGGATACCCCTACCGGGCATAGACGTTCAATCTGTGACCGAACCCCGGATCCTGACTCTGCTGAGTTTGATCATCTGGGGCAGAGAGTCTTCTCTGCGCGGATGGTGCTATCCATTGTTTCACATCAGGTGCACCACGCTGCTTATAACATGCATCTCTGCGTGATGCTGGGCCAGGCACTAACATCGCTGCCCGATTTGGAGGCTACCCGGCAAGCCATAGCGCCCTCTGCTATAGATCTGGAGCTGGCAAGGCACCAGTCAAGGGCATCTTACGTCACCAATGAAGTCACTTCACAACTTGCAGGGACAGCGATCTGCATTAGGTGGACGGCATTGGCTTCGCCTTTCGAGGTTGTCGCCCTTGGTCCAGCATAGGTTACTGGCCTCCTACTTCTGGGGGACTCATCTCTTTTCCCGTAGGGCAGGGTGGGAATTACAGGGGTGCCTTCCTTCACCCAGGGGATGGGGGACTCCGCATTGCCCTGATGAATTCCAGGCCTAACTGGCGATGGAAGTCTTTGCCCCCATGTTTCCCACGGGGAGGGCTGCGGATGCTGTTCTCTCAGGGATTTACTGGGCTGTCTCCCGGGCGTGCTCGGTACTCACCCACCAGTGATGAATGGTGAAGATTGACAGGGAAGATATGAAAATTATGTATCTACCATAATGCTTGATCTTCCTATGTATCGTCACTCATCACTGAATCCCACCCACCTTCCCCTCACAAGGCCTCAGTCCCTGGGCCATGCCCCCTCCCTGCTCGCCCTTCTCAACGGGGATCCATTGGGGTTTTCCCCTCCCTTTCTCCTTGTGGCCTCCCCAGGAGAATTCTGAGAGGTTCTTAGAGGAGGGCGAGTAGAGCCTCTGTTTGGGCTAATGCAGGGACTTTTGGTGGGCCCTTCCCCATTATCCTGGGTCTTGTATCCCTTGGTCGACTAACCCTCTGGGGGTGCATCGACCCTTGGGTCCCATGGGATGGGGGGGATCTGGGGCTGACTGGAACTCCCTCCGCCCCACCCATGTTATTTTATTTCTCTTGGGATCCTCTCTTCTCCCCCCCTCGGAACTCAGTGGGTTCTGATAAACTGCATTGAGGGAAGGGGAATCCTTCTAGGAATTAGAGATTCGGGGAGGGGGGGGGGACCTCTCCATCTTATCAAGATTCTCCCAAGTTCTCCTCGGGATCTTCCTAAGTTTGGTTGTTGTCTCCTGGAAGATCTGCTCTTGCAAGCTCTGTGTCCTAGATGGGTTTTTGGTCCCCCCTCTCCTTCCTGTCCCCTTAATTTATTTGTCTCTGTCTCTGTCTCTCTCTTCCTTTCCTGCCCTTCGGAGCTGTCCAGGGACTGGTGTCTTTTCGGCCCATAACCTCCCAGGTCCTCCTTCTCCTCTGGTCGGCCTGTTTCTTTATCAGTTTACATCCTTTCCTTTTGTTGTCTCTCTGGCTCCCTTGCCCTGCCCTTGTTCTCGATCACTTTTGTCGTCTTGTCTCTCCGGCGTGCAGAACTGAGGTGGAGGAGGAGCCAGTGGCCGTTACTGGACTACCCTCGAGCCACGCAATGGATCAGCCTCATGGGCAGGACCTATGGTGCTGGCTCTTCCCTCCTACAAAACAAGCTCCCGAAGGGGCCTTGTCTCTGGCCAAACACCCAACAGTGACGAATGGTGAAGATGCACAGGAAGATCAAGAATTACGGTAGGTATGTAATTTTCTTTTGTCATTGCCTCCCTTAAAGAAACGAGCCAGTGCAACAAGGCCTATAGCAAGGCCAACAGGAATGCTGGGATGTATCACAAGGGGTATTGATAGCAGAAGAAAAGAGGTAATACTTCCCTTATACAGATCACTGGTGAGGCCTGGGCTGGAGTACTGCGTTCAGTTCTGAAGTCCTCACCTCAGAAAGGACAGGGATAGGTTGGAAACAAGGCAACGCAGTGTAACAAAATTATTTGAGGCCAGCAGGGCAGATCTGTGAGGAGCACCTCAAGGCATTAAATATGTACTCACTGGAAGCCAGAAGGGAGAGGGGAGATATGATGGACCTTTAAGTTCCTTAAAGGAATTAACAAGGTAAATGGTGGGGAATTGTTTACCCTGAATACCAGCTTAAGGTCACGTGGTGTCAAGTGGAAATTAACAGGAGGGAGGTTCAGGTGGGATGTGAGGAAGTACTTTTTTACAGAAGGGGTGGTAGAACCTTGGAACAGTCTGACTGAGGTGGTGGGTGCAAACAGTCAAGGGGATTCAAGCAGACATGGGTTAGAATAAAGGGAAAAGTGGTTGCCTAGTGCAGCAAGACCAGGGAGGAGAATGTGGGTATCGGGGAGGGTTAGTACCCTGGAGGAACAGTAGGTTCCAGAGATTATAGGGAATATGGGCAGATTAGATGGACCTATGGTCTTTTTCTGCCATCATGGTCTTTGTTTCTTATACTCAGAAAAAAATTAAGTATTCCAAAAATCAAAGGGGACTTATCAGTAGAGTGGTGGCACTAATGTATATTTAGGGCTGTAGAAACAGCTAATAAAATATCCTACCAAAATAGTCTCTGGATAGACATCACAAAACATCTGAGCAGGGGGACATGACCAACACATAAGGAAGTAGAAGGGATCAGCTGGCTGTCTCTTTGGCCCAGTTTACAAACCCTTCCTTCTTGACCTGAACAGAATAAAAAATTCTAAAACTGACTTATTTAAACTCACCCAGGGAGTCCGGCCCGGTGGCGCTGAGGGTTGAGGCGCTGGACAACACCTCACGCCACGCCGGCGACCCAGGTTCAGGAACGAGCTTGGATCGCCGGTGGTCGGCAGGTGAAAGGAAGGATTGAGTGTCCGGAGGACAGCTCTTCTTCCTCGGTGGGGGTGGGGGATCCAGGGACAATGCCTGGCACCATGGCGACCTCTGGTGGAAACGGAGGTACTGCAACGCTTCAGGGCTAAAATAGAGGATTGTGGAGTCACGGCAAGACGTTTTCTGGCATCATTGCACATCGGGACTCCGCCGGGGAGGGAGGAGGGCGTAACGAGGGAGGAGGAAAACAAGAAAAATTCCCGCTCCCGGAGATAGGCGAAGGCACCAGCCTACAGCCACACTCCATCAGCTGAACTCATCTAGCTCCTGGGCCGAGCCCAGTCTGGCCTGAATTTGTAGATAGAGCACCCTGGGAGGATAGGGCAGCCCCACGTCAGGAGGGTTCAGAACTGAGGGGATAGCCGGGCTGGTGCCAGGATGCTGGCGAGTTTCAGGCCCAGAGGTAGAGCTGGAAGTGAGTGGATGCCCGAGAGAGTTCTCCAGGGCTCAAAAATAGTTAAAAAAAAAAATAAATAAATAAAAAATAAACTCACCCAGGGACTAGTTAATGAAATATTTGTTTGAAGATGCCAAATGTGATAAACACCATACTCGTAGCAGTTTCCTTTAAACTGAACAAGGAGTGATAAGCAAGTGGAAGCAACCTACCTCCTTCTGGGGGGATCATGTACAATTCTATATGCCTTTTACTTTGCTTTACAGAGATTTTAGAGAAGCACATAATGCAAGTGTCAGGGGTGCCCTTTAGCATGCTGGTGACGTAGATTCTTGCCTAAGCCCAGAATGTCTGTCAGACCGGTAGAAGTCTCTCAGGTAAAACTTTTGAAATAAACAAATAAAGCAGACTCTCCTCTGGAGGGTGGGTAACAGCTGCTGACTGCATCCTAGTGATCTGTTTGTCAAAGTGTGCTCCTGAATGGGAGGGGGTTGATGCCAAAGAGGTCAGCAGATCTCTGTGATGTGGCAACCTGTCCCATCTCAGCATCCCTGGGGATGGTTTAGAACTTTGGAAAATAGTGGCACCCCAAGGTGAGATGATTGATGATGATGATGATGATGATGATGATGATGATGATGATGATGATGATGATTGATAATGGGATCCCCATGTTCATAAAAGGCTGCCCATCATTTGACTCTGATCCCTCCCTCACAATCCCTGGTCACACGAGGATTCGGTTCTTGGCAGGAAGGAACATGAGGCCTCAGGGGCATATGGAGGATCGGCACTGGTATGGAAAGGGGGGACTGCAGCTCTTGAACAAGAGTGGAACTGTGACTGCCTGAAGGAGGGCCCAAAGTGGCAGGCCCGTAGAAAGAAGCAAAAACTGCAAGTCAAAGAAAAAGAGATGAGACAAATGGGTGGTTGCACTGTAAATTATTAATAATGCATTCAGACAGACATTAAGACACATGTTAGAGGGGGACTGGATAGTTAAGTGAATTGGTAATAGGTTATGGAGCAGTTTACCTGTAGGTTACTGGTTTGGATCCATCCCAGGCTGGTTGTGACCCGGGGCTTCCATTACTATTACTAAAGTGGTGGTCAGTTTGACCCTCCGCTTCAAATGTTGAGGGTCTCTACAGAGATTCTCAGGGTCAGAAATTTGTTGGCGAGGCTTTGTACTACATTACCCGTCACTTTTTCTTCTAAACATATAGGTCCAAACTTTTAAATATACACTTATTGCACTACTTTTCATTTTTGTGCTAAAAAATATCAAAAATCCCATTTGGGGACTTCAGTAGAGTGTTGATGTAAGCCATGGTGACCAAAGGGCATTAGCACCTGATGGCTGGCCACTGGCTTGTGTGAAATAAATTGTGGTAAACATAGAAATATAGAATTTGATGGCAGACAAGGACCGCTTGGACCACCCAGTCTGCCCATTTCCCTACCTAATGGATAAGCTGCAGATCCTAGTTAACCAACAGCCTATTTCTTCCTACCCCCAACCCCTAGAATTGCCTTATGTCTGTAGTTTCTGTTCATTTCCTAATCGAGATGTGTCCATATCACAAAGCACACCATGACAATTGGCAGTAATTGCCACCCCATCTGACATGACAGGTCAAGGACTGAATAGGTGTAGAGTCAGAACTACCCTCTCACCTGATCCACTAATAGTGGTCACTTTATGACATGGTTGAGGCACTTGGCATGGATAGTATGGGTAAGCTTGTATTGTGGCTGACTGTACAGTACCTATGAATAAACAGTGAATGTGAGTCTCCAGTGCTATATGTGTACCATTCAGGAAACTAAAATACACCAGAACAAAAAGGAAGAACCCGCAGAACTATAGTGAACCTGTACCTGCTGTATATTTGGGATTGGAATTAGCAGTGACTTACGCCACCAGAACACTTAAAAATCATCAGTGTTAGATGTAGTTAGCAAGTGACCTTAGCAGTGGAGGCAGTGCAGTCAGTGACTTTGGGGTTTAAGAAACCCTGTAGTCACAAACCTGTAGTCTTAGCCGACCTGGTAGCACAGGGTGTTGAGGCGCTGGATGCCTTACCTTGCGCTACACTGGCAACCCAGGTTCAGGACGACCTTGGGTCATCGGGGGCGGGGGTGGAGCAGGATTGAGCATGCCAGCGGGCAGCTGTCCTCCCCTGAGGGGTGAGGGGTGGGTTGGCGCCCCAGGTTCCGCCCCACTCATGGAGGTCTGCGGGTAGCATAGGCGGAGACGGATTGGCAAAGTATTGGGAGGTGAAAGGGGCTGAGTTGGCGCCACGGGGTGCAGAGCATACCTCCGCATGCTCACACGGCCATGTGCCGGGGGGGGGCAGGGGTTCAGAGGAGAAAACAGAAAAAAAAAAAATGCGTGTCCCTGTTGCCTGGGACCAAAAAGCTAAATTAAAAAAAACGCTGTATTAGATACTTTGGATGAGAAGAGCAGCCTGGTAATGCAGAACCAAGACATACAGTAATCAGGAATGTCTTTAATGAAGACTCAATCAGACAGAACAAACACAAAAAATACTGCATTGTGCTAGATTCTCAGCAACTCAAATCCAGCACTGCAGTCCTGGTCTTCAGGATGGCTGCATTTGATAAAATGAAATAATAGATTATTAGCTGAAGGGCATAAAAAATAGAGGGGGCAGAGAATAAGTGGGTAGCAATTAACAGGGCAATACTGGGAGCCATCCAGGACTGCATAAACATTATTAATAAAACAAAGATATAGAGGGATCTGGGTCAGCCCAGCCTAAAACTCTACAATCAGATTGCTCAAACTTTACCCAGGATTACAGCATTCAAAAAAGGGATCAGCTGACAATGTTTGACTGCTAATGGAAAGAAATAGTAATTGCAGGGGTGACTCAATAAAATTTCTAGGGACATGGATATGTTGATCTTACTTCGAGATAGAGCTCTTGCAGCAGGCTGTCACAATTAGGACTATGCAGCAGGCACTAGGACCACACGGAAAAACTTCTGTCAGCAATACCAGCTGGGGACCGCCCCGGACGCCGGCCCCGCCCCGATGTCGGTCAGGGTACAAGAGGGGGCGGACCCAGCTCCACCTCAGTTCTTTCCCGCCACGTACCACGCACGTGAAGAGCTACTGCCTGTGATTCACTAGCGAAAACAGAACTTCAGTTAAGATATTTTGTTGATTCCAACAGTTTTTCCGTTTCTTTGTTTTTAACCGCGACCGACGCCTGTACGTCTGCCGTTTTCGGCTCGGTTTTTCCGGCTTTTCATCGCCTTTTCCTCGGGGTTGCTCCCTGTCGTCGGGGCCGATGTTGGCGTTGCAGTTGGTCCTCGAGGGTTCCATGTCTTCCCGGACATCCCTTTCTCCCGAACACGTCAACAAGTGTGAGTGCAGCCGGCAAATTCCTGCCAAAGACGGTCACCGGCGGTGCATTTTCTGCTTGGGCCCGGACCACTACACCGCTTCCTGCGCCGACTGCCAAGCATTTACGAGCCGGACCCACATCCGACGCCTGAAGGCCTACCTATTGGAAAAAAAGATGGACCTGCACTCCTCCGAGGGGAAGAAGAAGGAGAAGAAGCGCCATAGTAAGGAGCACAGTCAGTCCCGGCACCGGTCTCGGTTCCACTCGCGGTCGCGACCTTCCCCGAAGAAGGCCAGTCCTTCGGGTTCGGGTGAGTCGCCGCACTCTTCCCAGGCTCAGGCCGGCCCATCGGGGGAACCGCCGGCCAAGCCTAAGGTGGCTCCGCTTAAGGTCATCTCTAAGTCCGTGGTGGTGCCTGCTCTGGCCCTACCGTCTATGGCACTGGCGCCGCCTGCTAAAGGTGCGCCTCCAGAGCGTAAGGACTCTCCAGCACCCCCTGTTGTCACCCCGTCGTCAGTTACGGCACCGACGCCGGTCGAAGGGGCCAAGGACCCAGGGTCAGTCGTTGTTCTGCTGACGATCCCGTCGCCCAAGTCCTCCTCCCGGGCCTCCAGGACAGCTCACCACGCTGTCCCTGCTGCGCCTGAATCTTCCCTCCCGCAGCGGCGGCGGAAATATTCTCAGGGACGAGCTGAAACAACTTTTTTCGTTTGGTGGGGCAGGTCCACAAACGCACACCCCGCCGCCCAGACACCGGTACCAGATCCTGCGGGCGAACCACAGCCGGAGGGCGAGGCCTCCCCGTTGAGGTCCCTGGAGCGCCATTTTTCGCCCACTTCTAGGGCTTGTTCCCGCGCTCGATCTCCGGACCACCGACGTCGCTCCTTGAGTCCCACTGACCGACGTCGGTCGCAGTCTCATTCTCGGAGCCCTTCCCGTGCTCAGTGGGACGGTTCCCGACGTCGGTCCCCTGACTGACATCGGTCATCGCTCCATCGTCGGTCCAGGGACCGGAGTCGGACTTCGGACCGTCGTCGGTCCCCTTGTGTACCGACGTCAGCAGAGGCATGGCCATGAGGCAGAACTAGACCATTCTAAATCTGATAGTCGGTCCTCCTCTGCATCTTCATCCTCTTCCTCCTCCCTCAGCCTCAAGTGCTCCCCTGAGGAGAAGGACATGCCTCGCTCGCCTCCAGACGATCCCACATTTCTGGACGTCATGAGGCATATCCAGGATTCTAATCAGTGGGATACGGAAGACCTGGACCCGGAACGCCGGAGATTGGCCAAGTACCTGAGGCAGAAGGAGCCAAAGTTTTTGGTCATTCCTCCTCTGGTGGATACCTTTCAGGACCTGACTAGATCCACCTGGCTGCGCCCAGCCTCCATCCTGGCGGTTCCCAAAAAGTCGGACAGGCTTTACAAAGCGCCAAGGGCTGAACCTTTTTTGGCTGAACACCCTCAGGCGGACTCCTCCGTGATCACGGCTGCTCACGACAAGTCTCGACAGCCGCGTCACCTCAGCTCTCAGCCTCCCGACTTAGAGTCCCGTTATTTGGACCAGGTGGGCAAGAAGGTTTACTCTGCCTCCACCTGCTCCATTAGATCCTTAAACTTCCTCACGCATATGGTACAGTTCCAGAATGCGTTGTGGGAGCGGGGTCTCGAGCTGGTACAGGCCATGCCAGACTCCGAGAAGAAGACAGAGCTCCTGGCCCTTTTGCAGTCGGGCTCGGACATCGGCACTCACGTCTTGAGGGCCTCCTATGATACTGCAGATGCGGCGGCCAGAGCAGCTGCTTCCGGGGTTTGTCTCCGGCGCCATGCCTGGTTGAGGCTTTCGGGCTTCCACCAGGATCTGCAGTCCGGTATCCGTGACCTGCCGTTTCAGGGTACTGTCTTATTTGGGCAGGAGACGGAGAATCTGATCTCACGTCTCCAGGAATCGGGCAAGTCTATCTGGTCGGTCCGCCAGTTGTACCGTGGCGACCAGCGCCGCCCCCATCGCCGTCGGCTTTTTCAAAAGTCCTCAGGCAGTCAGACTTCAGCCCATGGTTCCCAGCAGGAGCAGAGAGGTGGCTTCCGCCGGAGATCCGGAAACCAGCAGTCTGGTGGACCCTCTGGCCGTGGGCCCAAGTCCTCCCAGGCCTCTCTTCCCACCCCCGGTTCCGCCCAATGACTCCCTTCCGCCCCCCCCCCCCGTGGTTGGACGTCCAGGGGAAGCCGGTCAGGGGCCGCTTCTCCCTTCACCTCGAAGGGTGGAGCTCTATTACCACAGATCAATGGGTCTTGGACGTCATTCGGAGAGGACACACGCTGGAGTTCACGGAGTTCCCTCCCAGTACTCCACCAAAGCTCTCCCGTTATCCTCCTTCACACATTCCACTATTGGAAGGAGAGATTCAGGCCCTCCTGCAAAAGAGAGCAATAGAGCGAGTTCCCGTGGAGCAGTGGGGTCACGGGTTTTATTCCCACTTCTTTCTAATCCCAAAAAAGATGGGGGACCTTCGCCCCATTCTGGACCTCCATTCTTTAAATCTCTTTACAGAGTACAAAAAGTTCAGGATGGTGACTCTCCAAAGTCTGCTCCCTCTGCTGCACCAAGGGGATTGGCTCTATTCTCTCGACATGCAGGATGCGTACATGCATATCGGGGTCTTTCCTCCCCACAGGAAGTATCTGAGGTTCTGCTTCCTGGGGGAACATTACCAATTCCGGGTGCTCCGTTAGGCCTCTCTTCCGCTCCATGATCTTACCAAGTGCCTAGCAGTGGTGGCTGCGGCTCTCAGGCGCCAGGCCATTATGTCTTCCCTTACCTCGACGACTGGCTGCTGACAGCCCCGTCAAGGGATGGCCTCCTGCGCTCTCTAGGAGATGCCTATACTCTCTTCCGAGAGCTGAGGATCACCCTGAACTTGAAGAAGTCGTCCCCGGAGCCCAGCCAAAACCTCGCCTTCATTGGAGCGACCCTGGACTCTGTCCAGGGCAGGGCTTTTCTCCCTCAGAACAGGAGTCTGCGCCTGTGAAGTTTGGCAGAACGGATTTCCATAGCACCTCGAGTTCCGGCTCGGAACTTCCTTAGTCTACTGGGGCACATGGCGGCGGCCATCCCAGTAATATCCTTGGCCCGCCTCCACATGAGAATCCCACAATGGATGCTCAGGGTGCAGTGGGATCAGTACTCCAAAGACCTGGACACCTTAGTCATGATCCCGGAGCCCGTCAGGAGAACGTTGCTTTGGTGGATGGACCCCAGCAATCTAGACAAGGGGGTCAGCTTTTGTCTGGAGCCTCCAGGTCAGACTTTGACAATGGATGCCTCAGACCTGGGTTGGGGGGCACATCTTGGTGCTCACCGCACGCAGGGGGTTTGGTCGACCGAGGAACGGTCCCTCCATATCAATGTCCTGGAAATGCGAGCAGTCCTCTACGCCCTTCAGGCGTTTCAGGAGGATCTGGTTCCCGGCTCTCTTCTTATTCACATGGACAACATGGCGGTCGTCTTTCATCTCAACAAGCAAGGAGGCACTCATTCCTATCCTCTTTGCCGGGAGGCGATGAGAGTCTGGTACTGGGCGCTGGAACGGGGCATTTGTCTATCAGCGGTGCACGTTCCAGGAATCCTAAACAGTCTGGCCGACTATCTCAGCAGGTCTTGGGCCAGGGCGCACGAGTGGGAATTGCTTCAGTCCGTGGCAGATCGCCTCTTCAGCAGGTGGGTCCTGCCCGAGCTGGATCTCTTTGCGTCACCACGCAACGCCAAGCTGCCACGCTTTTGCTCGCGAGAGCCCGTGCCTGGTGTTTTTTGGCCAGACGCGTTGTCCCTTTGTTGGACCGGGAGGTTTCTTTATGCCTTTCCACCCTTCCCTCTCATCCAGAGGGTCCTGCTCAAGTTACAGGCAGAGGGGGCACGCATGATCCTTGTGGCCCCCAACTGGCCCCGACAGATTTGGTTCCCACTTCTGCAGCGGTTGTCCCAGGAACCTCCAATCCCGCTGCCCCTATGCTCGCAACTACTGTCCCAGGACCAGGGTTCCCTGGTCTACCCGGATCTCCGATCCCTGCACCTTCATGCTTGGCTCCTTCAGACGTAGCTGTAACTCAATACGGGGTTTCCCCGGATGTGGCTGAGGTCTTAGCGTCTGCCCACAAGCCCTCTACCCGCTCTACTTATGCCATGAAGTGGAAACGTTTTTGCCTTTGGGCCTTGCCTCAGCATTTGGACCCAGTCACGTGCTCTGTGAACTCCGCTTTGCAATATCTCCTCTCCTTGTATGACAAAGGCCTGAGCCATTCATCCATCAAGGTGCACCTGTGGGCGATCTCTGCCTACCATGCTCTGGTGGGCGACAGAGCCTTAGCCCAGCTTGATGTGGCTCGCACCTTCCTTCGGGGGGTCCTCCACTTGAGACCTCCCATCAGGGACCCTATCCCACCCTGGGACCTCCTTTTTGTATTGGAGAAACTCACCCCCTTTTGAACCCGCAGTGACGTGCGAGCTGCGGTACTTGTCTTGGAAAGTTTGCTTTTTGGTTGCTGTTACTTCCGCTCGAAGAGTTTCCGAGCTGCAGGCTCTGATGTGTAAAGAGCCCTGTTTGGTTTTTCACAGGGAAAGGGTTTCCCTCCGAATGAATTCTAAGTTTCTTCCGAAAGTGGTCTCGGAATTGACACTCAACCAGTCAGTTGATCTTCCTGTTTATTTTCCTTCTCCCTCCAATAGAGGGGAGGTTCTCCTCCACACATTGGATGTCCACAGGTCTCTGAGGTATTACCTCAGTAGAACGGTTCAACACCATAAATCGGAGCAACTCTTTGTGGCCTTTGCGCCACAACGCTTGGGTCAGCCGGTGTCCAAGCAGACTGTCTCCAAGTGGATAGTCCATTGCGTTTCATTCTGTTACGAGCATCACCACAAACCCCTACCAGGTCCGGTACGGGGTCACTCCACCAGGGGTGTTTCGGCTTCCTTTGCCGCGCTGTGGAATGTCGCCATTCAAGACATCTGTGCGGCTGCGACCTGGAATTCGGTGCATACCTTTGTCAAGCACTACAGCTTGGATATCGTCTCCAGACGCCGTGCTGGCTTCAGCCTGGCGGTTCTGCAAGGACTCTTGTCCTGACGGTCTCTGGAGTCAGCATATTCCTCCTCGCGGGGGTGACTGTCTCTTCACTAGGGAACTGCTTGGGACTCAGTCCTAATTGTGATAGCCTGCTGCAAGAGCTCTATCTCGAAGTAAGATAGTACAGTTACGTAAGAACTTACCGTAACAGTAGATCTTCGAGAGGAGCTCTTGCAGCAGGCGCTGTTTTCCCTCCCACCTTCCCCCTCGGGAGTGTGCAGGTTTCTTCTCTAGGATGGGCTTCATCTCCTTCTCTTATCATGCCATCTGCTGGGTACTGGCGGGAGAACTGAGGTGGAGCTGGGTCCACCCCCTCTTGTACCCTGACCGACGTTGGGGCGGGGCCGGCGTCAGGGGCGGTCCCAAGCTGGTATTGCTGGCAGAAGTTTTTCTGTGTGGTCTTAGTGCCTGCGGCATAGTCCTAATTGTGATAGCCTGCTGCAAGAGCTCCTCTCAAAGACCTACTGTTACGGTAAGTTCTTACGTAACTGTACTTTCATCCACACTGTCTGGCAGGTTCCTTGCCACTTTACATGTTGCCGGAAGGTCTTCAAGCTGGCTCCTCCCACCCACCCGGATGGTAAAACTCTTGGCTCCACCCCATGACGCCAGATTTTCCTTACCGCTTGGAAGCTCGGGTTCCCTCCTTAACGCTCTGCGTATAGACTGGATCCTAACTCTTTGGTTCACCCGAAAATAATTTTAAAGTTTCCAAGACTTCGGTCAAATTCTTACCTCGTGGCTGTGATGGACAAATCGACTCCTGGTTTTCGGCAGTGCCCATGCAGGCAGAAGATGTCCAGGACAGATCTGCACTCCACGTGCGTCTACTACCTCGGGCTTGACCACGACCCGCAGGCCTGCGAGTTGTGCAGGTCTTTTTCGGCCAGCATCCTTGAAGACCACGCTGCCCGGCTACAACTTGGGCACCAGTGTTTATCCGCGGTGAAGTCAGGGGAGCCCTTTGGGCGGTGTCAGGACAGCTGGCTCGGCTGAGCAACTTCGAGCAGATGATTCGCCTCGAGGAGGCGGCCGCGCATCCTCATCTTCCTCAGTCGTGCATTTATCCTGCTCTCTCTGGGATCCTCTACACAGCTTCTTTAAAGGAGCTTTGCCAGTCCCTCTCCCACGAAGGGTGAGGGGCCATCAGACACTCTTCTCGGTCAAAAAGAAGGACTCGAAGGGTAAGTCCCACCGTCGACGTTCGTGGGAGCGGGAGAGGTCCCCTTCCCTGGACAGTCGACACTCGACTTCGGTCGAGGTTGCGGCTAAGGCTGCTAGCTTCATGGTGTCCCTGTCAGGTCAGCCGACCGAGACACCCGTCGACGCGGTCGAGATTTTTCTTGACCCGTCAGACGGGCTGTCGACTGGTGAAGCAGACAACCCTTCATTACTGGTTCCCCCGGTGGCAACTGAGGACTTGCCTGTACCTCCTGTGCCGGAGTCCCCAGTCAAGGCTCCCGAGCCAAGGGAGGAGCGGATGTCCCCTGCTCCCTCCCAGACCCACCCTCGGAAACACCGAGGGTCTCTATCTCGATCTTGGACCTCGTCTCAGTCTCGGCACCGAGGAAAGCAGCGGCGCCGCTCGTCCTCGTCTTCCTCCTCAGAAGAGGAGAGGCTTCGGCGCAAATTGTGTCGACGCTACAAGGACTTAATGTGGCAGCAGCTCCTTTTGTCCAGGAACAAGTCGACGCCGTCGCCTTCCCCGGCCATTAAGTGGCTGTCACCTGAAAGGCCGAAACAACCCCTTGCGGTGGTCGAGGTGCCCGAGCCTGGGCCGGTTGTTCGGCAAAAACCAGCTGCCCCACCGATTGTGGCGGATCCTCCGCCTCCACTACTGAAATCGGGGGCTCCGACCAAGGACTCTCAGTCGGGTCAGGGTCTGCCCCACCGGTTGTTGGTCACCCTCACTCCCGACCGTCCTCGGCAGGTGGAGGGTGACTTAGGCCCCAGGCAGCTCTTCGCAGACTCCTCTAAGTCTGACGATGACTCCTCCCTGTTTTCCAGGCCCCTTGACCTGGAGTCCTCCGGAGGGCAGTTGATGGACCAGAGCCCATCATCGTTCATGGGTCTGCTTTGGCTCATCTCGGAGTCCACCAGGATGCAGCTTGAGCCAACATCCAAGCGGGCCAGATCCCCACACGGAGATACTGGACCGAGGGGATTCTCCCATGGAGGCCTTTCTGGTGGCTGAAGCCATTGTTGGCCGAGCCTTGGAGCTTTGGCAGCGGCCGGCTTCCTGTCCTGCGCCTTCGACCAGGATGGCCAGGAAGTATGCGGTCCCTACCAGCTTTGTCCGGTTTTTTGGAACACCCCTCTGCGGTGGGGTTGGTCACCGACAGTGTTTTCCGGCGTTCCAGGAACGCTAGGGATGTGGATAAGCCCCCTGACAAGGAGTCCAAAAAGCTGAACTATGCCGGGCGCAAGGTGTACGTTGCGTCCTCCCTCGGCCTCTGTCAGGCCAGCTGGGCCGTACTGATGGCGCACTTCTCCCACGCCCTCATGGGCTCCCTGGATGAGGTGATCCCTCATCTCCCAGCTGACCTGCAGACTACGGTCAAGTAGGTGCAAGATCAGGGAAGGGCAGTGGCGAAACAGCAGCTCCAAACGGCTCTAGACATCGGAGACTCCTGTGCCCGATCAGTAGCGGCCGCAGTGGCCATGCGCCGCAGAGCCTGGCTGAGGATATCCACCTTTATGGCGGATACCCAGCACAAATTGGTGGATGTCCCCTTCTTGGAGACCGACCTGTTCGGCCCTGGAGTGGAAGGCCACCTCCAGAGGATCGAAAAGTTTAACGTCACCTTGAACTCGGTCACGTCCGCCCAGAAGGACAAGGGCCGTCGTCAGCAACATAAGTCCTTTCGACCTTGTGCCCCTGCATGCGTCCAGCCCGCTAACACCGCATCAGGGCCAGCAGGCTCGGCGCTTGCACCCAAAGCCAAGCCTGCAGCTTCCTCCAACAGGAAGCAAGGAAGAAAAGGCCTAGGAGGTCCCTGGGCCAGTCCTTCCTCCAAGTCTGCCCAATAGCGGGTTGAGGGTGTGCTTCCCCGGTTCCCCATTGAGAGATGGCTCCACCACTTCCTTTCCGCCTGGTCATATCACCACGGACGCTGGGTATTGGAGGTGGTGGGAAAGGGTCTGCCTCTGGAGTTGAGCAGACCCGCCCTTTAAACCGTCTCCCCGCGAGGGGGCTTTCTGAGGTCGCCAACCCCTCTGTTGGCTACGTCCAGCTGACATTGCCCTGCTCCTCGAAAAGGAGGTGATCAGGAAGGTGGTGGATCCTCCACCAGACCGGGGGTTTGTGTCCAGGTACTTCATGGTCCCGAAACGGATGGGGGGATGGCGCCCCATTCTAGACCTGCACGACCTGAACAGGTTCCTAAGGTCTCGAACCTGCAGGATGGTCACTCTGGCTCAGATCATTCCATCCTTGGAACGAGGCGTGTGGTTCTGTTCTCTGGACCTCCAGGACGCATTCTTTCATGTCCTAATCCGTACGTCACACCAGCGATTCCTCCACTTCAGGGCAGAGGGTCCCTCTACAAGTTCAGGCCATGCCCTTCAGCCTTTTCAGCTCCCAGGGTCTTCACAAATGCATGGCAGTGATGACAGCATTCCTGCAGTGTCGAAGGGTCCGGGTGTACCCCTACCTGGACGACTGGCTGATTGCGGCCTCCTCCAGAATGGAGGTGGAGTGGTCCAGGGATCTGGCCCTCCAGGTTTGCTCTCAAGTTGGCCTCCTTATCAACGAGGCCAAGTCGGAACTCGTGCCAAAGCAGGTGATCCAATTCATTGGGGCAGAGCTCGACTCTCTCTGAGCCAGAACACGACTCCCGGCGGACAGGGCGAGTTCTTTCCTCCTTTGCCCAATCATTTCAGGTTGGGCAATCTACAAGTTCTGGGCCATGCCCTTCAGCCTTTTCTAGCTCCCCGAGGTTCTTCACCAAATGCATGGCAGTGATGACAGCATTCCTGCAGTGTCGGCGGTCCGGTGTACCCCTGCCTGGACGACTGGTTGATTGCGCCCTCCAGAATGGAGTTGGAGGTCCAGGATCTGGCCTCCAGGTTTGTTCTCCTGCTGGCCTCCTTATCAACGGCAGGGCTAAGTCGGAACTCGTACAAAGCAGGTGGATCCAATTCATTGGGGCAGAGCTCGACTTTCTGCAGCTTGTAGAGCACGGCTCCTCGTGGACAGGGCCGAGGTTCTTTCCTCCTTGCCCAATCATTTCAGGTTGGGCAATTGTGCCCTGCCCAGGACTTCCCTGCGCTCCTGGGCTTCATGGCGGTGCCTGCACCAGCGTGGGTCCATTGGACCCAGGCTAGCATGCTCCTGCAATGGGGATCACAGCCAATGGCTCACAGGCCCGATCCTTGGATCAGCCAGTGACAGTGACCCAGGAGATGTGGAACTCTGTCTAGTGGTGGACCGTTCCAGCTTATCTGCAGGAGGGCATCCCATTTGTCCGCCCCGAGCTGACGGTCTCTTTATCGAACATTGCCTCTCTGATGGGTTGGGGTGCCCATCTGGGTGGCACAGAGTGCACGTCCTCTGGTCCTCTCGGGAGTCCCGATGCCACATCAACCTGCTGGAGCTTCGAGCGGTTTGTCTAGCCTCACCGCCTGGCGCTCCGCTTGTACAGGGTCAAGTGGTCCAGGTCCAGACGGATACCACTTACGACCACGCGTATACCTAAACTGCCAGGGCAGGATGCGCTTGCATGCCTCTGTGCAGGGAAGTTTGCATTTGGTCCTCGTAGCGCAGCTTTGGAGGCGGATCTCCTTGCCATCCATGTGGCAGGAGCTTCCAACATTCTGGCCGTATGCCCTGTCGGATAGGAGCTGCATCCCCACGAGTGGTCTCTCCTGCTGGAGGTAGTATAAGATCTGTTCTCCCACTGGGTCATGCGTCAGGTGGACCTGTTTGCTCCAGGAGAATGCAAAGCTGAGACTCGTTTAATGCCCGCCCTCAGCAGGGCTCGCTGCAGGATGCCTTCGGGCCATGGACCCCAGGCTTCTCACGCTTTTCCCCATTTCCCTTGATCCACAAGGTAGTTCTCAAAGTGAGGAGGGACAAGGCGCAGGTGATTCTGGTAGCCCCAGACTGGCCCCACCAGTTCTGGTATCCAGATCTCCTCAGTCTCAGCTCCAGGCTCCTCGAGGCGTTTCCAGCCTGCTCAACCTGATCTCAGTCAATCAGGGGAGGTATTCCATCCGGACCTTCAATCCCTGCACCTGACGGGCCTGGTTCCTGAGCGGCCAGAGTTCTGAGGTCTTGGGTCTTCTGACCAGGTCCTCAGCTGTTGCTGGAGGCTTCCTGCATGAGTCGACCAGAAAATGCTACACCTTTAATGGAAGAGATTCTCCATTTGGTGTCAGGGCAAGGGCCTGGACCTTCTTCCTGCTCCTTGGCAAGCATTCTGACTACTTATGGTCCCTTTCAGCAAGGGCTTCGGGTCGACACTTGCTGGGTGCACCCTGACAGCTATCTCTGCTTACCGGGCGTGGGAAGCAGTCAGTGGCGAGGAGAAGGTGGTTGCGCTTTTTTCAAAGGCCTTGATCACATATCCTCTCCGTGAGAACCTCCACCTGGATTTATCATAGATGGCATAAGTCTATGGGTGCTTATTCAACCGATGCACAGGTGTGACATCTCTCACCTGTCGTGGAAGACCCCTTCTTGGTGGCTATTACGCCAGCCAGAAGGATGGGAGCTCCAGGTGCTTCCATCGAGTCTCCTTACCTGGTCTTCACAGGGACAAGGTTGTCCCGCGCCCCATCTGAAATTCCTTCCGAAGATGGTGTCAGAGTTTCGCCTTAACCAGGTGTTGACTCTGCCGGTGTTCTACCCCAATCACACCTTGGAGGCCGAATATAGGCTCCATACTTTGGCCCCTAGAAGAGTGCTCGCTATTACAAGGAGCGGATTTGCCGAGTTCTGGAGAGGTTCGCCAGCTGTTTGTCACTCATACGCTGAAGCCAAGACCTGACAGACCTGCAGCCAAGCGGACGATAGGCAGGTGGGTCACCTCCTGCATAGACTCCTGGTATAGGTTGGCGGGCATGGAGCAGGAAATCTGCAGGCTGCTACCTGGAAGTCAGCACACACCTTCATTACCCACTACCACATTGACCTTGAGTCACGCCAGGATGCTGTTTTTTTGGGCCTCGGTTCTCCAGTCATTATTCCCTAAATAGGGGGTGTGCGCCTTGCCTCCCTCCTCCCCGAGAACTGCTAATGAATCAGTTATAGTGGATGAACAACATATCCATGTCCCTAGAAATACAGGCTTACTCACCTGTAACAGGAGTTCTAGGAATGGTATATGTTGTTCATCCACACACCCACCCGGCCTCCCCAGCTCGACGACAACCTGGCTTGAAGGGTCTGAGCAGAGTTTGAGCGCCACCCGGTGGGATGGTGAGCCAGTTGAAGAGCTTCCGCAAGATTTAAAATGATTAGAACTCCGTTAGATAGTGATGGATGAACAATATACCATTCCTAGAACTCCTGTTACAGGTGAGTAACCTGTATTTAGGGACATGGATATGTTGTTCATCCACACTCATTGGCAGGCATCCTGCCGCTTTAAATCTTAGCCGGAAGGTCTTCAAGCTGCTTCTCCCACCCACCCGGTGGTATAACCTCCCGGCCCGCCCCCATGACGCCAGATCTCCTTACCGCCAGCTCAGGTTCCTCCTAACGCCCCAGCGCTTGAGACTGGTCTCGGTTTCTCCGCTTTGCGGATTTAAAACAATTTTAAAAAACTTCAGTCTTCTATCCTCGCGGCCGCGCTTGGACAAATCGACTCTCGGATTTCGGAGATGCCCATGCGGGCAGAAGATGTCTCGACGGATCCACACTCCACGTGTTCACTGCTAGGCCTTGAGCATGACCCGCAGGCTTCGTACTTGTGCTCATCTTTCTCGGCCTACGCCCTCGAAGACCGTGTGCCCTGACAGTACTGGGCGCCCGAGAAGTGCTTCTCCGGTGAAGTCCAAGGAGGCCCGGTTGGCGTGTCCTCGGGCGGCGGCTTCCGGGCGGATCAGTCGATGGATGGTCGCCTCAAGAGGAGTGCGGCGCGGGCCGTATCTTCCTCGGCCGCTGCATTTATCCCGCCTCCCTGGGCCTCTACACGGCTTTAAGGAGCTTTTTGTCTGTCCCTCCACTAAAGGAGAAGGCCTACGCTTATGGGACCTTATTCTCGGTCCAAAAGAGGGACAGGGTAAGTCCTCCGTCGACGCCTGGGAGCGGAAAGGTCCCTCTCCCCGGCCGCCGACCGTCGGCTTGTCGACCGCTCAAGCCGCCACTGGCCTCACGGTGTCCCCGTCAGGTCAGTTGACCGAGACTCCCACCGATGAAGTCGAGATTTTTCTCAACCCATTGGACGGGCTGTCGCCTTTAGCAGCCGAGATTCCCCTCCCGGTTCCCCGGGAGGAGTTGAGGATCCTGGGCTCGCCAGCTCCGGTTCCGAGCCCTTGGATGGACCATCCGAGCGAAGGAGTGCCGTTCCGCCGACACCTCCCCGCGACCGACCTCGAAATTCCGGACTCTCGGTTCGGGATCTAGGTCCAGCCGATCCCACCGCCATAGGCGTCCGTCCCGGCATCTACAGTAAGCGGCGTTGCCGTCAGTCTCGCTCCTCCTCGATGAGGGAGGCTTCGCGAAATTACGCCGGACGGTACGAGGACTTTATGTTAAATAAAGCCCTCCTGCCGGGAGTAAGCCGACCCCGGCCGCCTCCCCGCCATTAAGTGGCTGTCACCGAGCGGCCGACAACCCCTCGATTTATCCGAGGAGTTTAGCACCAGGCCGGGTTGTTCGCCAAAACAGCTGCTCCACCGCATTCCGGTGGAACCTCCGCCCACAGCCACGAATTGGGGCTCGACCAAGGATTCTCGGTCGGCTAAGGGTCTACCCCATCGGCTGTCAGTTACCCTCACTCCCGACCGACCTCGGCAGGTGAAGGTGGCTCAGGCCAGAGCAGATCTTTCGAGGACTCTTCCGAGTCCGAAGATGATTCCTCCTTTTCTCCAAGCGACTGGACTTGGAGTCTTCAGGAGGTCAGTCAATGGACCGATAGCCCGCCGTCCTTCCTAGGACTGCTTCGCTCATCTCGGAGTCCACCGGATGGAGCTCGAACCCGTTTCAAACGGCCAGGTATCCCTCACGGAGATTCTGGACCGAGGGATTCTCCGACGGAGGCCTTTCCGTGGCCGAGGCACAGTGGGTCCGGCACTGGAGCTTTGGCAGCGCCCTGCTTCCTGCCCTGCGCCTTCGGCCAGGATGGCCAGGAAGTATGCGGTCCCTACCGGTTCCTTGTCCGGTTTTCAGAACACCCTCTGCTGAGGGGTTGGTTACCAACAGCGTTTTCGCGCTACCGCAACACCAGGGATGTGGACAAACCTCCTGACAAGGAGTCCAAGAAATTGACTATGTCGGGCGAAAGTTCACGCCATGCCCTCTCTGGCCTTCATCAGGCCAGTTCGGCCGCCCTCATGGCACATTTTTCTCATGCCCTGTTGGGCCCTGGATGAGGTCATCCTCATCTTCCCGCCGATCTGCAGACTACGGTTAGCAGGTGCGGGACCAGGGCAGGCAGTGGCCAAACAGCAGCTCCAGATTGCTTTGGATATAGGGACTCATGTGCCAGATCGTGGCGGCCGCAGTGGCTATAAGGCGTCATGGGCTTGGCTGAGGATATCCACCTTTACTTCGATACCCAGCACAAGTTGGCGGATGTTCTTTTTGGGACTGACCTCTTGGCCCTGGGGTGGAAGGTCACCTGCAGAGGATCGAGAAGTCCAATGCTACCTTGACTCGGTCTCTTCCGCTCAGAAGGACAAAGGCCGAAACCACAGCCTAAGCCCTTCGTCCTTCTGTGCCCCCGTGGCGCCCATGCCGCATTCGTCAGGGCCAGCAGGCTCTGCCTGGCATCCCAAACCCAAGCCGCCGCTTCCTCTAACAGGAGGCAGGAGAAAGGCCCAGGAGGTCCTCGGCCGGTCCCTCCTCCAAGCCTGCCCAGTGACGGGCTGAGGGTGTCGCCCCATTCCCCTCACTTCCCTTGGTCCCCCTGGGGACGGCCCGCACTCCGTTCCGCCTGGTCCGCTGTTTCCACGGACAGGTGGGTCTTGGAGGTGGGGGAAGAGGCCTGCCTGACTCGAGCAGGCACCACCCTTCAGAGCCGTCACTCGGGGCTTCGGACCCCAGCCTCACTGGCGGCTCGTCGAGCCGACATCGCCTCCTCCTCCAGAAGGAGGTGATAAGAGAGGTAGTAACCCTCCTTCAGACCCAGGGTTTGTGTCCAGGTACTTCCTGGTTCCGAAGGACGGGGCTGGCGCCCCATTCTCGACCTACGACCTAAACAAGTTCCTAAGGTCTCAACTTCAGGATGGTCACTCTGGCTCAGATAATACCATCCTTGGAACGCTTGCATGTGGTTCTGCTCTCTGGACTTGCAGGACGCTGCTTTCACGTCCCTATCCGGTCCGTCTCACCAGAGATTCCTTCGCTTCCAGCGGAAGGATCCTCTCAGTTCCAAGCCATGCCCTTCTGCTTGTCTCCAGCTCCCAGGGTCTTCACCAAATGCATGGCAGTGGTGACAGCATTCCTCTTGGCACCGAGGGGTCCGGGTGTACCCTTACCTGGACGACTGGCTGATAGCAGCTCCCTCCAGGAAGGAGGCGGAGGGTCCAGAGATCTGGCCCTCCAGGTCTGTTTCTCAACTGGGCCTCCTTATCAACGAGGCCAAGTCGGAACTCGAGCCAAGCAGGTGATTCTATTCATCGGCGCAGCTCGACTCTCTTCGGCCAGAGCTGCTCCCATGGACAGGCCGAGGTTCTTCCTCCTTGCCCGATCATTTCTGGTTGGGCAGTGCGCCTCGCCCGGGACTTCCCGCCTCCTGGGTCTCATGGCGGCCTGCACCAGCGTGGTCCGTTGGGCCCGCTGGAACATGTCCCTTCAGTGGGGACTGGCCAGCCAGTGGTCACAACGCCAGCATCCTTTGGACCAGCTTGTGTCGGTGACACAGGGATGTGGAACGCTCTCCAGTGGTGGACCGTTCCAGATCATTTGCAGGAGGGCATCCTGTTACTCGTCCGAGCCGACGGTCTCTCATCGACCGATGCCTCTCTGATGGGTTGGGGTGCCCATCTGGGGAACACGGGCTCATGGCCTCTGGTCCCCGGGAGTCCCATGCCACATCAACCTGTTGGAGCTCCGAGCGGTCCGCCTAGCTCTCACCGCCTTTGCTCGTTCCTCCGGGGTCAAGTGGTCCGAGTCCAGACGGACAATACCACACCATGTACTATCTAAACCGCCAGGCGGGGACGCTCCATGCTTCTCTGCAAGGAAGCTCTCCGTGATTGGTCACTGCGCGCAGCCTGGAGGCGGATCTCCTAGCCATTCACGTGGCAGGAGCCTCCAACACCCTGGCCGATGCCCTGAGCCGGATAGGGGCTGCATCCCACGAGTGGTCTCTCCCTGCCGGAGGTAGTACAGCATCTGTTCTCCCATTGGGGCACACCTCAGGTGGACCTGTTTGCCTCCAGGGAGAACGCAAGCTGAGTCTGTTCCATGCGCCCCCTCAGCAGGGCTCGCTGCAGGGGATGCCTTCTCGAGGCAGTGGACCCCGGCCTCTTTACGCCTTTCCCCATTTCCCTTGATCCACAATGCTTCTCAAGGCGAGGAGAGACAAGGCGCAGGTGATTCTGATAGCCCAGACTGGCCTCGCCAGTTCTGGTACCCAGATCTCCTCAGTCTCAGCTCCAGGACTCGCGGCAGCTTCCAGCTCGCCCGGACCTGCTCTCAGTCAATCAGGGAAGGTGTTCCATCGGACCTTCAATCCCTGCACCTGGCGGCCTGGTTCCTGGTGCCTAGAGTTCCAGGCCTTGGGTCTTTCCGGCGAGGTCCCTCAATGTAGTTGAGGCATCCCGTGAGTGAGTCGACCAGAAAATGCTATGCCTTCAAATGGAAAAAGGTTTTCCATTTGGTGTCAGGGCAAGGGCTTGACCCTTCCTCCTGTTCCTTGGCAAGCATCTTGGACTATTTATGGTCCCTTCTAGTCAAGGGCTTAGGTCGACGACCCTAAGAGTGCACCTGGCAGCCATCTCTGCCATGCGCGGGCCGGAAGCAGTCGGTGGCGCAGGAGAAGGTGGTCTGGCTTTTCAAGGCCTTGATCACATTCCCTCCAGTGCGGGAACCCCCACCTCCGTGGGATCTACTGCTGGTATTGGCAAAGCTCATGGGCGCATTCGAACCTATGCACAGGTGTGCCTCTCCACCTGTCGTGGAAGACCGCCTTCTTGGTGGCTATCCGTCCAGCCAGAAGGATGGGGAGCTCCAGGCGCTTCCAGAGTCTCCTTACCTGGTCTTCCACAGGACAAGGTTGTCCTGCGCCCCCACCGAAATTCCTTCCAAGGTGTCGGAGTTTCACCTTAACCAGGTGTTGACTCTGCGGTGTTCTACCCCAATCACACCTGGAGTTCGAATATAGGCTCCATACTCTGACTCTAGAAGGGCGCTCGCTTATTATAAGGAGCGACGAGGTGAAATTGGGAGAGGTTCGCCAGCTGTTTGTCACCTACGCTGAAGCCGCATCTGGCAGACCTGCAGCCAAGCGGACGATAAGCAGGTGGGTAACCTCCTGCATAGATCTCTGCTATAAGTTGGCGGGCATGGAGCCTCCCAGAGGGATAAGAGCTCATTCTCACCACCATACTGCTTTGCAACGTGCTGCTTCCAGGACGTCCCTATCCAGGAAATCTGCAGGCTGCTACCTGAAGTCCGCAACACCTTCATTACCCATTACCACATCGACCTTGAGTCACGCCCGGATGCTGGTTTTGGGGCCTCGGTTCTCCAGTCTCTTTCCCAAGTAAGTATTGGGGTGCTCTTGCCTCCCTCCTCCGGAGAACTGCTAGGAGTCTGCCAATGAGTGTGGATGAACAACATATCCATGTCCCTAGAAATACAGGTTACTCACCTGTAACAGGAGTTCTAGGAATGGTATATGTTGTTCATCCACACGACTCCACCCGACCTCCCGGCTTCGGACAAAGACAACCTGAGCTTCCAGCGGCCAGATCTGGCGCCATGGGCGGAGCCGAGTTATACCACCCGGGTGGGTGGGAGGAGCAAGCTTGAAGACCTTCCGGCAAGATTTAAAGCGGCAAGGATACCTGCCAATGAGTGTGGATGAACAACATATACCATTCCTAGAACTCCTGTTACAGGTGAGTAACCTGTATTTCCCTGCCTTTCTCGCTTTAGTAAGAACCCTAACTGATGTATAAACGAAGATCTTATCTGTGTCAGTCTTCACCATTCATCACAATTGGGTGTATGGCCGGAGGTCATGACCCCGCGGGAGCTTTTTTTTTTTTTTTAGGTAGGTGGAGCCGATGCGCTCTCAGCGCTGCTCTCCAGGCCAACGTACTACATGGAGCTCACGGGTTGGCCGTTATGCGCTGTTGACTCCACTTGCCTGCCAGTTCATCTCCCGGCGTTGAGGTCACCTCCTGGGATGCTTTCTCCTAGGAAATCGAGGCCTACCTGCTTCGCAGTTTGTTTTTCGACTCCGAACAATTTTTTCCGCTAACTCCGTCGGATCCTCCTGCCGGTTCTGATAGCCACTCGATGTCGCCAGTAAGATCTTTCCATATTTACTTTATTACAGCGAGGTCATGTTTAGGTCGGAGGGCAAGAAGACTTCAAAGACGGGTTGGCCCCCCATGCGACTGTGCGCATGCAGCCGAAAATTTTCCGTCACCGACCAGCACAACCGTTGCCTTTCATGTGTTGGCCCGCTTCACGACATGGATTCGTGCGATGCCTGCTTCTCCATGGACCTCGGGTCATCGAACAGCGCCGCGTGGAAGTGGGGCGAAGCCTCGCCCGCTGCTTTCTCGAGGGTCGAGTGCACTCATCGGGCAGCTCATGCTCTCTCGGCCTCTTCCAGGTCCCCTTCTGGTTCTGTATGGACCGAGGAGGAGGGAGTCTCGGCTTCTAGTAGCCTAGCTGTGGCCGAGGTTCCTCCCGCGGTGCAGGAGGCCCAGTCCGTTCCCTTTGGGGGGCAGACGGGAGGCACCGCCATGGCAGTCGCCCCTTTAGGGACGAAGGCTTCCCCAGTGTCGGACCCACCATTCGCAAGGCCCAGGTCAGCACCATCCTCGACACCGTCAGTCGGCGCTGTTTCAGGCCTTGGCTCCACTCGTGGCACCATGGGCCCTGGCGGAGTTGTTGGCGCCGGTCTGTCGCTCTGCGCCGTGGCTGCTGTCAGTGCCGTTCGCGCCACCAAGGGAGCCTCTACAGTGCCGTCCCTTTCCTCTCCTCACCTCAGCACCGTCCGCGGCTCTGAGGTTGAGCACGGCACTGCGCCCGGCTCCAGAGTCGTTCGCGACGCTGGACATGGGCACGGCGCCGTGGGGGGTTCAGACAGCACTGTCAGAGCCATCGTCTGCGCCGTCCCTGCTCTTGGCGTCGTTCATGGCGCGTGGAAGCGAGACAGCGCCTTAGGGTTTCGGCTTCGAAGCGCCCGTCACGGCACCGTCTCTGGTGGGGCGAGATGGCCATGGCAGGTTTCGCTCCGAGGCTGCTGTTCAGGCTGGAGCCGTGTCCTCTTACGGCTGCCGTTCACGGTGCTGTGGAGGGCACTGGCACCAGCTTAGGCGTGGTCTCCATTTCTGGCACCCTGTTTGGTAGGGATGGCGACAGGCGCCCACCTATGGTTTGGCACAGGGCCTCGGCCTCCACCTCTTCAGAGGCGGAGTCTGACTTTGAGACGAGCAGTCTGGCTCCTTGGAGCTAGCTGCTAGTGTAGGTAACCTTGTAGTGTCTGCGACAGACCTGAGTCAGACCCCCTCTGAGGATCGGTTGGTGACTACCGAGACTTGGGTCGGGGCGCTGACCAGCGGGCAGTGGTGCATGCCACCATTGCACTGCAACCCGGCCTCGGAGGGTTCACTGACCTCTCAGCGGTGGTACCCCCTCATGTGGTGTGCCTGGATTGCCCAACTTTGGGGCCGATCAGAGCACCTGCGGGAGGGGAGGGTACTGTGCCTTGGCTAGCTCCTTCAGGTGCCGACCAGGGCTGTCAGTTACCTAGGCTGGCCATCTCAAGGAGGAGGGTACTCTCGGATTCTGAGGGGTCGAGGGGCATGGGGTCTGTGCTGCGGCCTTTTTCCGGGGCCCACCCGGGCTCTGGAAGAAGCCACAGTGCGGATCTCTGCTCTTCCTCTTCGCTTTCTTTGAGAGAACCCCATTCTTTTGAAGTGGGGGACTGTCCTTCTGGACCTATACGGCCCTGGTCGCCTCACGGGGATTCTTCCAGGTGCAGCCAAGGCAGTTCCAAAATGGTTGTTCAGCTGTCTGCTGTGAGGTCTTTTGGGGGCACCTTCATCTTTTGGCACTCCTGGTCCGCTCCCTAGCCCAGGCAGAGGTCAGCCGACTTCTCTTCTCGGCTCTGTCCCCATCCCTCTACCACATTCTCCTGCGCTCCCAGGCATTCTTGGTCCTAGCGGGCCTCTCTACTGGGAGCAGTTCAGAGCTGTTGCTGCTCACTTCCCCGCTTACATCAGGGCAGTGGACAGACAGGTTTTTCAACATCCCCCTGAGCAGCCACCCTCTGAACAGTTGAGGTCCTCTAACTCTTCATCCCTCTCTTCTTGGGGAGAGGAGCCTTCTGTCCACATCTCCCCAGCTGCTGATCTCGTGGAGTATCAGCGATTCCTCGTGAGGATGTTGGAGGACCTGCATCTCTCTCCTGCCACTCTGAAAAATCCAGAGCACTTGGCGCATGCCTTTTTGAGCGATTTCAGTGAGGACACCCTTGTGGTGCCCCCTCCCCCCCGCCTGCTCCCTTTAGGGAGGTGTCGTTGCGTTCCTGGCAGAGACCTTTTTCCAGAGTTCCTGCCCCCAGGGATCTCTGCCAGTGGTATTGCGCCCCGAGTCTCCAGGTTCCATACCTCATCCTCAGTCAGGATTGACGCAACTGGACACTCCCGATGGGCTTCGTGCCCTTCACCATGACCGGCCCCCAGATCAAGACTCCTCGGATTTTGACTTTTGGGGTAGGAGGACTTTCTACTCCGCACGGTTGCTGCTTTCTATTTCCGCACATCAGGCCCACTATGCAGCCTGTGACAGGTTCTTCAAACAACATGAAGTCTTGCTGTATTCTGACTATTGCAGTGATCTCCAACCCTTGAACTGTCCCGGAGAACAAAGAGTTAACTTTCCATGCAAGGCATGGAACACTGAGCTCGAGCTCAATTGAAGCCTCTGTCTGCTGTTGTTTGAACCCCAACCATCTGATTCTTTACGCCACCTCACTGAACAGTCGCTCTGGAGATTTCTCCTTCACTTGGTTCAAAAAAGTCGGTTAAAGTGTTGTTTTTTTCACTCGGTTTCAACCGAATTTCTGCATTTAACCTGTCGGTTTAAGTCTCTGTCTGTGGTACCGTGAGTACTAGATAGGGTTTCTATATTAGTTTTCTGTGTGGAACTTGTAAACATTGGATCAGTTCGGTTTGAACTGATCAGGTTTGTGTCAAAAAACCTTTGTCTTTATTAGAGTGTGGTAACCGGTCCGTATTGGTTGTAAAAACGGATTTCGTTATTTGTTTTTCCAAGACTCACTACGTGTCAGGAACCGAGTAGTGTCTTGCCTGGTGGATTGCCGTCAAAAAGGTAAGTTTTGGTTAGGATTGGCCATGTCTGAGAAACCCAAGAAAAAAAACGGGCCCACTGGGTTTCAACACTGTAGTGTGTGGGGAAGCCTTTGCTAAGGCTGACCCCCACACCACCTGTGTGTATTATCTGGGGTTGACCACCTCAATGCAGACTGCCAAATTTATAAAAGTTTTCCCAAAGCTACCCTGGATAAGAGAGTAGGTAGACTGGGGGAAAGGGAGGCCGAGAAGTCCGCTGACCTGGATGGCCAGCCTGGTTCGGTTCCAACCAAACCAGAAGGAGTGCCCTCTGACCAGGACAAAAGGAGAACCGATTCTGAGGAGTCAGTTCTGGTTAAAAGGAAAAGAAGGGATAAATCATCCGGTTCGGATCCTCAAGTTCTTTTCTCGACTGCTGATGAGATAGCCAAAGCGAAAGGATAGTTCAATCGCTAACTTCGGTTCCGGCCGAACCGCACCATCAGTTAGGGGCTCGGTTCGCCAGTTCCCCGGTTCGGATTATACTTTAGAAGAATTTTATGAACTGGAGGAGGACGAGGGAGAGTATGAAGATGATGATGATGATGATGGTGATTATGAAAGTCTGATGTCATTGACCCGGACATCTCCCCAGACAGACCTTCAGGTGTTTCTCCTCCTAGGCTTTCTGAGTCCCCTTCCCACTTTATGTTTTACAAAAAAGTGGCTGAAACCCTTCAGCTTCCTATGGAACAAGCAGTAGAGGATTAGGAGGAGCCTGATTTTGTTGAGATGATGGACATCCCAGAGTCCAGGAGACTGTCTATTCCCCTCCATAAATCTTTTGGGAAACAGACATTTAAAATTTTAAAAACTCCTAATTCCATACCTCCTGTGGACAGAAGAATGGACAAGAGGTATACTCTTTCAGGCTCAGACACGGAGTTCCTTTCCCAGCAATGCAGCCATGTTGGAGTAGTGCAGGCTGCGGCCTGTGATAAGGCAAATATTCCCTTGGCTTCACACCCCCCAGACAAGGACTCCAGGAGGTTTGATGCCATGGCAAAGAAACAGTACATGGCAGCATCTTTGGGACTCAAGCAGGCTAACTATATGGCCTACACAGCTAGATACCAGAAGTCCAGGTGGGACACTGTGATGGCTCTAGCTAAACAGGCCCCTGACCAGCTTGCCAAGGAGCTGGAGCGGGTGGCTGCGGATGGGATTGAGGCATCCAAGGTGCAATTTCACGCTGCTGTAGACGCCAGTGATGTCTCATCTAGAGTCATGGCTACATCTGTGGCCCTTCACAGGATGGCTTGGCTCAGATGTACTAGCCTGTCACAGGATACCCAGGCTAAGGCCATGGATTTTCCTGTCATTGGTAATTCTCTGTTTGGGGAGCAGACAGAGAATTACATGAAGAAGATGGATGAGTACAGGACCACCTACAGGAGTGCTCAGGCCAAAGAAAGGCAAGCCACTCCTCAGAGGCAGCATTCCAGGAGCAGGGGCAGGCCTTTTCATAGGCCTTTTTACCAAGTCCAGGCCTCCTCTTCTGCTTTTGCTCAGAGGGGGTTCTTTAGAGGGAGAGGCAGACTGGGTATGAACAGACCTGCTTCCACCCCTCAGCCTAAAGCCCCTGCCAAGCAGACACCCTGATGGGTCTGCCCGGGCCGATTCTCCACTACCTGTAGGGGGCAGGCTGGCTTACTTTGTCCAGGGCTGGAAGTCTTTAACGTCAGACAAGTGGGTCCTGGAAGTAGTAAGCCAGGGACTGGTTCTCAGCGTCAACAAATTTCCCAAGATGAGAACCAGATCCTTTCCACCTGCAAATCCTTCAGAGGCCCTTGCACTAGAGGCAGAGGTTTCTTCTCTCTTGGCTCTCAGAGCCATAGAAAGTGTTCCTACCCTACACAGGGGCAAAGGATTGTACTCCAGGTACTTCCTAATCCCCAAAAAGAGAGGAGAATGGCAGCCCATCCTGGATCTGAGATACCTAAACAAGCACCTTTTAAAGCCAAAATTCAAAATGGTGACTCTGGGAATAATTTTGCCCTCTCTAAGGCCAGGGGACTGGCTAGCCTCCCTGGACCTCAAGGATGCCTACTTTCACATTCCCATCAGGTGCTCCCACAGAAAGTACCTCAGGTTCGAGTTGCCCTCAGGCCATTATCAATTCAGAGCAATGCCCTTTGGTCTAACATCAGTCCCAAGGGTGTTCACAAAGTGCCGGGCAGTAGTGGTTGCTTTCCTAAGGAGACAAAAGATCTCCATCTTTCCATACCTGGACGTCTGGCTCATAGGTCAGTCTCCAGACCAAGTCAAGTCACATCTTCAGATAACTCAGCAACTGCTCACTTCCTTAGGGTTCCTCCTAAACCTTCCAAAGTCAGTTCTAGAGCCAGAGCAGCTCCTCACCTTTATAGGGGCGGAGCTGGATACAATAAGAGCAAAGGCCTTCATTCCCCTGGACAGGGCAAGGACACTAATAGAACTGGCCTCTTCTTTCACCCTTCAGGTGTCTCGACCAGCAAGACACTTCTTGCAGCTCCTGGGCCACATGGCAGCCTCTACAGCAGTGGTCCAGGGTGCAAGATTTCAGATGAGGGACATTCAGTTCCACTTGAGAACCTTCTAGTCCAAGAGAAAGGATTTCCTGACCAAACTAGTTCCAGTGACTTGAACCCTGATCCAGGCTTTGCAATGGTGGCAGAATCAGGACAATTTAAGGCAAGGAGTTCCTTTTGTCACTCAGTCTCCTTCTCTAATCCTCACCACAGACACCTCCCTCTTGGGCTGGGGAGCCCACTTGGGGGATCTTACCACCCAAGGGCTGTGGTCACCTCAAAAATCTCTGTTTCACATCAGTCTCTTGGAACTCAGAGCAGTGTTTCTGGCACTGCAAGCTTTTTCCAAGTCTGTTTAGAACAAAGTAGTTCAGATCAGAACAGACAATACCACCACAATGTGGTACATCAACAAGCAAGGGGGCACTCGGTCTATGGCCTTGTGCACAGAAGCAATGAAGTTGTGGTCTCTGGCCTATTCCCTGCAAACTTCTCTCACAGCAGTTCACCTGCCAAGGAAGGACAATATCCTGGCAGATGCTCTCAGCAGGATATCTCAGGGCCACCACGAATGGCCCCTGGATCCCCTAGTTTTGAACGTGATTTTCTCAAGATGGGGCACTCCACAGATGGATCTTTTTGCAGCCTAGACAATCACCAACTTCCTCTCTTTTGCTGCAGATCCCCAGTGTTGGGCTCAGTCCCTCTGGATGCTCTGGTACTCAATTGGGAAGGGAAGTTCCTTTATGCTCCCCCTTCCCTCTCCTGTTCAAGGTACTAGTCAAGATCAGGTCTCAACCCTGCAAAGTTATTCTGATCGCTCCAGACTGGGCCAGACAGCCCTGGTACCCATTGTTGCTGTCCTTAGCAGTCCACCTTCCCCTGTCTCTTCCCAGGAATTACAACCTGTTGACATCCTCTCAGAGGAAGGTTTGGTATCTGAATCTCAAATCTCTCAATCTCAAGGCCTGGCTCTTGAAGAGTTAAAGTTTGCTGATCTGCACCTCTCTCAAGGTGTCCTGGATATTTTAAAGGCTTCTCGAAAGCCTTCCACCAGAAAGACTTACAACTCCAAATGGAAAAGGTTCACTATTTGGTGCTCTGATAAGCATATTTCTCCAGAATCTGCTGGGTTGCCTACAGTCCTGGACTATATGGTTCATCTCAATGGCTTGGGACTCAGAGCAGCTACACTCAAAGTACATTTGGCAGCTGTTTCTGCTTTTTTGTCAGTAGGCAAGCCCTCTTCTCTTTCAGCCATCCTGTATTTTGCAAATTCTTCAAGGGACTGTTGCACACCAATCCTCCCTTCAGGGACCCTGGTCCTGCTTGGGACCTTAATGTTTGCATTGCTCAGCTTATGCAACCCCCTTTTGAGCCTTTGTCCTCTGCAGAGCTTAAGTACTTGACTTGGAAAACTGTGTTTTTGGTAGCCATTACCTCTGCCAGGCGCATTAGTGAACTGCAAGCCCTGTCAGTGGAGCCTGATTTCATCTCTTTCCATAGAGATAAAGTGGTCCTAAGAACTAACAGGAAGTTTCTGCCTAAGGTCGTTTCAGATTTCCACCTTAATCATCTATGTCTCTTCCTGTTTTCTTCACTGACCATTCCTCCTCTGGAGAGAGGAGGCTGCACAGCCTGGACGTAAAAAGGGCCCTTAGCTACTACATAGAGCGTACCAAGGGTCACAGGTTTGACTCCCTCCAATTGTTCCTCACTTATGGGGAGGTCGGTAAGGGAAAACCTGCCACTAAAAGATCTGTTGCCAGGTGGATTGTCTCTTGTATACAATTCTGCGACGAAAAATTGGGTAGAATCCCACCCTCAGGCCTGAGGGCTCACTCTACTAGAGGTACAGCTGCTTCCCTGGCTGCTGCCAGGGATATTCCTTTCTTAGAGATTTGTCAAGCAGCCACCTGGAAAACAGTCCGTACTTTCACCAAGCATTACTTTCTGGATATCCAGGCTAGGAGTGATGCTCGGTTTGGCACAGCAGTACTTCAGAGCCTATTCCCAAAGTAGGTTCTTTCCCTCCTCCATGGAGGTACTGCTTGGTAATCTGCAATAGTCAGAATACAGCAAGACTTCATGTTGTTTGAAGAAAAAATTACTCACCTTAGTAATGTTGTTTCTTCTAATGGAGTCTTGCTGTATTCTGACCTCCCCCCCTGCCTCCCCTCTCAGAACCTGTTTTTTGGGATGTGGGTGGGCAGGAGCAGTGTTGGCACTTAGAGGTGCCCCTTTTTCTCACCCTCGTTTATTTTGGGTGTGTGTTGTGTTTTTTGTTTTTTGGGGTTTCCTGACCTGAGTCTTTGCTTTGAAACGGAAAAAAACCTTTTTTTATCAAATTTAGTTGCCAGTTGGCTAGTGTGAGTTTACAGTTTCCACACAGAACTCCCAGTGAGTATAGCTCGTAAAGATCTGATAGTTGGGGTTCAAACAACAGCAGACAGAGGCTTCAACCGAGCTCGAGCTCAGCATTCCATGCCTTGCATGGGAAGTTAACTCTTTGTTCTCCGGGGCAGTTCAAAGGTTAGAGATCACTGCAATAGTCAGAATACAGCAAGACTCCATTAGAAGAAACAACATTACTAAGGCGAGTAATTTTTTCTTGTGGTCCAGGCTAGGTCAGCTCCTAGCCTCACTGCTTGACACGGAGCAAACCAGACAAGCCATTGCACTCTGTGCGCGTGGCCTGGAGCTAGCAAGGCACCAAGCAAGGGCGTCATATGATGCCAATGAGGTAGCTACCAGGGTCGTAGGAACAGCAATCTGCACTAGGCAGATGGCATGGCTGCGTCTTTCCTGGTTGTCACCCTTGGCCCAGCGTAGGGTGGCTAACTCCGTGCACCAGAGAACCTATGTCTTTTCCCGCAGGGTGAGGCGGTGTCTGTCGGGGCAACTTTCTTCCCCCTCTGGGGGGTTCCCGTCTCACTGTCCCCACTCTCGGGCCTCTCCAGGCCCAGGAGGTTCTCCCTCTTAGTTTGTCACCCATTGAGGGCTAAGGGACTCTGTCCCTTAGGGTTTTCAAACCCCCATCGGGGGGGGGGCTCGGCACTCGCCCAAATGTGGTGAATGGTGAAGATTGACACAGATAAGATATGAAAATTACGTACCTACAGTAATTATGATCTTTCTGTGTATCTTCACCATTTATCTCAATCCCACCCGCCATCCCCCTGGGGCCTCAGTCTCTGGATCCCCCTCACTCTCTATGTCTTTCCTTGCCCCCTCTTTCTCATGCCCTCAGGTCTACTGACGCTAGGCTATTATTCATCCCTCACCGAAGGACCACCACCGGCCAATCTGCATTCTCTTACCTCTTCCCTAAACTCTGGAATGACCTGCCCACCCAGATCCGCCATTCTTCATCCAAACTCTCCCTTTCCCATGCCCTCTCTAACTTCCTTACACCCAATGTGCTGCCCTGACCACCCCCTCCGTTAGCTCCTCTTCCCCATTCCCTGCGCTTGACCAGCGTGCCCGGCCATCGCCAATTGTCTGGCTTATCTACTACCTCCTGCGACTTACACTCTCTCCATTACTCACTCCCCGCACTCTCAATTTCCTTCCCCTTCCTTCAACCCACGCCTCCCATCCCCACCCTCCCTCCTCACCTAACCTCCCCCACACAGCTAATCACCCCTACTCCCTCCTTCTCTACCCCCATCTTGCTCTCCAAATCCCCCTGTCAACTTGGTACATCTCCCTTTAGCTCAACTTCTGCTACTGGCACTTAAGTTCTGCTATTACTACCCCTGTTCTGAAACTAACACTTATGTATCTCACGCTTTGCCTCAATGTGTACCCATGATTTGTATTCCATACCCTTATGTTCATGTTCTGCACTGTTCCTACCTCGCTGTGTAACCATGATTTGTATAACCTGTCATTGTTGATACTGCGGTGTACTGTAGTGTTCTCCCTGTGTAACATGCTCAATTGTAATCCCTTCCACCTATGCACAGTCTCTGAATTATGCTGCTGTAAGTTCAACTACTATGTGTTTACCTGCCTCCTGTGCCCCAGTGGCACTGTGAGGCGAGCATCTTTTTGCTCCAGTGTGCCTTTCCTGGTAAAACATTTTCAATAAATAAGTAAATAAATCTGGGGCACGTGGTGGGATGGCATTTCTAGAGGAGAGTGGTCGGATAGGGCGGCACTCCCTCCCTAGTGCTCTGGCTCCACTCCTGTGGGGTGGGAGTGGGCCGTTGCCCTCCATCCTCTCCTCCTTCCTTTCCCCTTTCTGTCCCGTCAGTCCTCAGTTTTACTTGTCCGTTGGACATATTTTAAAAAGGAGATCTATCTGTACTTAAAATTTAGTTTTTTCCTTGGAGAGGGGAGAGAATCTCTGTACCCTGTCCTCTTTAGAAGATCAATTTTCTGCCTTGAAGGAGTTTTCTTTTGCCAGTGATTCTGTGCCTTGAATTCTGGTGATTAAGTCTCTTAGCCACTCCTTGTAGTTCCATGCACTCTAGAGACAGGGCAGAATCCAGCATATGACTGGTCTCCCCAACGTTAAGTTGTATGTTCTAAAAATTCTTATCCTCCCTAACTTCCTCCTTTTCTGTTTCCAGAGTGGGGCCCTTCCCAATCTCCTTAGCATCTCAATTTTTCTTCTTACTCTGTCCTTTGTCATTTATTTCTCCTTTTGGTTTACATCTTTTCCTTCTCTGTCCCTTGGACTTCCTTGTCCCACCCTCCCAACCCCTTTTCCTCTCCTCTCCAGCTACTCAGAACTGGCAGGCTAGGGGGTCGATGGTGCCCTAATGGCCAACCAGCGGCGCCCGCTGTAGTACGCCGACCTCGAGGGCGCGCTGAGAGCGTCGGCTCCACCTAACAAAAAAGGAGCTCCCGCAGGGTCATGACCTCCGGCCATACACCCAGTTGTGATGAATGGTGAAGATGCACAGAAAGATCATAATTACGGTAGGTACGTGATTTTCATTTTTTTGCAATAATTAATCGCAGGACTGTGCTCCTGGCAGTCCTCACTACTCCCCCATATTGGCCTCCCTCTGCACTATTCCCATATGGCTTTCTATCCCCATTTGACCCGCCCCCGAATGTCAGCCTCTGTGACCTCCAGAAGTTTTGTTGCAGTCTGTCACCACTCTTTTCTGTAAAAAGGTACTTCCTGTCATCTTTCTTAACACCCCCAAAAAAAGTTTGTAGGTTCCCAGTACCCATTCTCTGCAGTCCACCTTGTTTATTCTGCAGAGGTACTTGCATGTTTCAAGCATGTCACCCCTCTTTCTCCTGTCCTCCAGCATGTACATGTTGAAGTTCTAGAACCGCTCCTCATAGGATCTACTCTGCTGCCTTGTATCATATTGGTGGTTCATCTGCATCACCTCTTTTTTCTGTCTTTCCTCTAGTGTGGGCTTCAAAATTACACATACTAAAAGTGAGGAATGACCAGAGAGGTATACAGGGACTGTATTACCTGCCTCCGTATGCTAGTGACCCCTGCCTTAGGTACCCAGCATCCGATTTGTTTACCCATAGCTTGCTACTTTGTGCTGGTGCCTTCATATTCTCCATTATTAGCAGCTCATGGTCCCTTTTCTCTGTGCTCTCCACTGTAATCTCATCTATTCTATAGGCTGTTCTTGGGTGTTTTGGCTCCCTATGTGCATTACCTTGCACTTTTTTTGCATTAAAGTTCAGCTGCCACACCCTTGACAATTTTTCTTGGTCTTTCTTTGTGGGCCTTATGTCCTCCTCGGTGTCCACTCTTCCACGGATCTTGATATCATCTGTGATGTGGCATATCTTACCCTGAATCCCCTCCTCCAGGGCTTCAGATAAGGTGAGTACCGAGTTACCGACCTATTTTACTGACTTCATTTTAGGATATACTCTTCAGAAATGTGTGTTTTTTTTTTTTTGTTTGTTTTTTTTTTATGAGTACCAATACTCGACTAACATTTGTAAATGCTCCACACTCCACAGAACAGTGCTTCATAACATAATGGGTGATTCAAAAGGAGCAGTTTTTTTCCCCAGCTTTACAGCACTTATACACATCTCAAATTTAGTTTTACTCACTATATTTTAAAACTGGTGAGTAAATTACTCCTACCTGCCAACATTATCTGGAGCATTGTTGGCACCTGACCAATTCTTATCTAGAAAAAATGTCATTGTTTTTAAAAACGTACTCCTCACTCCACTCCGTCCAGAAATTTGTACACATCTGAATTTGCTTTTACTCACCTCACTTTCAAAATGAGGAGTACAGTACTCATCCAAAAAAATCTTATCTGGAGCCCTGCCCTCCTCAGTTTCACAAATAAGTATGTTAACAAGAACGGGTCCTAAAACTGATCCCTTGGGAACCCTGCTCATGACTTCTCTTTTTTCCAGGTGTTCACCATTTAGGCCCACCCCCTGGGACCTCACCCTCAGTCAGCTTTTCACTCACATGGTTATCTTGTGCTCCACCCCAGGTCACTTGGCTGCTTTATTAAAGTCTACCTAAACACAATTCTAATGGGGCACACTTTTCCGAAAACTCTCCCGTGGAAGCAGAGCAGATGGAGAGATTTTGAATAACATAAGCCATTACCTGTGAGGTTCAATACGCTTTCAGCGAGTTTTTTGTAAATGCTGAAACCAGGAAACATTTTTACAACACCGTGCTAATCGGAGGCTAGGGCTGCTGGGAACATGCAACGCGATGATGTCATCTTAGAGAGTCAGGTCGTCCCCAGTATTCAGTTCCTATAGAGCCTTATGTACTATGTGTAACATTACCAGTATGTGTGTACCGTGTCATCTTTATCATTATTTAACATGTACAGTAGAGCCTGTTCTCCCACTGGGGCACCCCTCTGGTGGACCTGTTTGCCCCCAAGGAGAGCACAAAGCTGAGGCTGTATTGTGCCAGCCCCCCTTAGCAGGGAATGCTTCAGGGGGAATGCCTTCCAGAGGCTGTGGACCCCGGGCCTCCTCAGTGCCTTTCCTCCATTTCTTCTGATCCACAGAGTACTGATGAAAGCCAGGATGGTCAAGGCACGGGTGATCTGGTGGCTCCAGACTGGCCCCGCCAGTTCTGGTACCCCGATCTCCTTAGCAACAGGCTCCTGTTTCATCATCTTCTCCACCCGGACAGGCTCTCTTGCAATCAGGGGAAGGTACTCCATCCAGACCTTCAGTCCCTGCACTGAACAGCCTGGTTCCAGAGTGGCTAGAGTTGCAGGCTTTGGGTCTCTTTGAAGATGTCACCTTGGTCGAGGCTTCTCGGAAGGAGTCTACCTTCAAATGGAAGAGGTTCTCCATTTGGTGCCAGGGCAAGGGGCTTGACTCTTTATCTTGTCCGGTGGCTGGCTAGCATTCTCGAATACCTTTAGTCCCTATCTCAGTTGGGCCTTCGGTCGACGACCCTTAAGGTGCACCTGGCAGCCAGCTCTTCATACTGGGTGCGGTTTGGTATGCTGTCAGTGGCGCAGGAGAAGGTGGTGTGGTGCTTCTTCAAAGGCCTTGACCACATTTCCCCTCCGGTGCATGAACCACCACCAGCTGGGGACTTGTTGCTGGTGTTGTCAGAGCTCATGGGCAAGCCATTCGATCTGATACACAGGTGTGTGATATCGCTCACCTGTCATGGAAGACTGCCTTTTTGGTGGCTATCACGTCAGCCAGAAGGATCAGTGAGCTCCAAGCACTCTTGGTGGAGTCTCATTACCTGGTCTTCGACAGGGACAAGGTTGTCCTTTGTCCCAACCCAAAGTTCCTCCCAAAGGTTGTGTCTCAGTTCGGCCTAAACCAGATGATGCATTTCCCAGTGTTCATCACCAGTCACACCTTAGAAGCTGAGCACAGGCTCCATACTTTGGACCTGTGGCAAGCTCTTGCCTATTATAAGGAGTGCACAGCTGGAGATCAGGGAGAGCCAGCTATTTGTCACCTATGTTGAAGCTGCACCTGGTAGACTGGCAGCTAAGTGGACGATCAGCAGGTGGATTGGATCCTGCATTGACCTCTGCTATAGGTTTATGGGTAGGGAACCTCCCATAGGGCTAAGGGCTCACTCCACCCATCATATCGCTGCCTTGAAGGCTGCTTCAAGGGATGTCCCTGTCCAGGAAATCTGCAGGGCTGGTACCTGGAAGTCTCGGCACACACCTTCATCTCCCACTACCACATCAACCTTGAGTCATGCCGGGAGAACTGCTAAGAGTCTGCCAGAAGTGTGGATAGTACATCATAACCACATCCCTAGTAAAACAGGTTACTCACTTGTAACAGTAGTTTCAGGCGTGATATAAGATGTACATCCACACTGACCCACCGGACCTCCCCTTTCAAATGGCACACTGGTCTCTCTTCCAGCTGGTAGGATCTGATGTCACAGGAGAAGCCAGCTTGAAGACGTTCCGGCAAGCCTTAAAGGGAAAAGAACACTGCCAGAAGTGTGGATGTACATCATATACCACTTGAGTAACCTGTTTTTACCATCCCAGTGGCTCGTGGCCTATATTGATCAGAGACTGGCCAAGCTACCAGAAGCTGAGGTACTTCATAACCATGGATGTCTAACATGACATCTGGACTGTGAAAGTAGCCCACATGGAGCAGGTGCAGTTGCCCTCTTATTGGAAGTCCATGCTGCTGGGAGAGCGGAACAGCTCAGACCTTTAGATAGGTCCAGAGGGTCTCTGCCCTCAAGGGAGTATTGGCTGAGACCTTCCTGAATCCCAGAACTCCTGCAGAGTGGTTGCATAACCTCAGGGTTCTGCAACTACCACTGTCCGTTTACAGTTTACTGACAAGTGCACGGATGTTATGACAGTTGACTGTCTGCTAAGCGGAGGTCAACCCTGGAACCAATGTCCAGAGCTGGTGAACTGGTCACTGCTGTAAAGGCTACAGTCAAGGTTTGCTCAGGCACCTTTACTACTTACCTGCAAGTGGGTAGGTGGTTTCACCATACGATAGGTGACACTAACCACTATGTATGTTAGTATACTGCAGTTCTGTGTTAATGGTGTAATCAAGGTTCTAGTTATAGTGTACGTTAGCAAAGCTCTCGAGTAAGGTAGAGAATATGTACACAGAGTACCCAGAAAAAAAATGTATGCATGTATTTCTTTTTAAGTTTGTCTCCTGCCATAGGCCTTGCCACACTCTGCAAATGTTGTATAATGAAAGGATTCCTTTGTGCTTTACCCTAGATGAAGTTGTTGGGGATAGGCCTAGTTAAGGTATCACCTACACTAATACAGAGAGACTCTGACAATTGTACATCTGCTCTCTTCATGGGTCAGTCAGGGAATGCTAGAGACAAAATTAAAGATGGAAAAAGTGCAATTGATGTTACATGTTGCATGTTTGAAATTGTCTGGTAGCTGTTCTCAGTACTGCATGTGGTTAATTGTAGTTGGTTGTAATTGTGAAGACAGTTTTAGTATCAGCAATTCCAGGAGAGGGCATATGTGGGCAATATACGGTCAAATATTTACAAGTGAAGTTTGAACTTGAATTATTAGCCTGGTTCACTATTTCTGATAAAAACCAACCTGTCATTTTAAGGTCGAAATGACTGGGTAATTATTTTTCTGTTGAGCTTCGGACTCTTCAAGGATATGCAAAAGCATTCTCATCAAATGTTCCTAGCTGAAATGTAAGCAAAATTCAGCTTAGCCATCCTAATGTCTGATGATGTGAGATGAAATCTGTTTGCTTTGCCAAATGTGCTATATAAAAATACAATCATTTCTCTAGAGATTCTGGTATTCTGGACATCTCATGCTATCCAGAGATATGGTATGTCTGAACAAATCCCAGCATCTAATGCCATCAAGTAGTATGGCATTTCTTAACATGTAATACCATCAGCTATGGTATTTTGAACATCCACCATATCATCATGTCAACGACAGCAACAAGTCTGTCTGTAACAACTCAAAGTTACAGGACCTCAGGAGAAAGTCGGCAACATGCAGAATCCTGTGTCGTCTACCATGCCTCCATATAACAGTGTGACAGGTCGTTCAGAAACAAGATTCCCTCCAGCTCCAAACATCTGCCACGGGATCTCAGACCATTGAGCGAGAGCATGCCAGCAAGCATCACTACCCCCCAAACAGACCAGGTAAAAACAAGTGTTTGTCAGTGACTACAAGCCCTTGCCAAATGAACTCCCTAGCTAATGTCTCATCTTTGGCAAGAGGCTAAAAGTCTGGCAGTGACTTGCGGGTCTGTGTGTTTGCTAATGGCATGACCATGTTGCTAAGAACTATTGAACTGTCATCGTCTGGACTGGTTATCTGCCAGGTTGAAATAAGGACTGTTCTTCTGAGGATATCGGCTAATGAACTGTTCAAAGAACGTACCTTTCCAGCACCTCCCTCCCCATTTCAGAGGGATGCTAAAGACCGTCAGAAGTGTTTATGTTCTTTTAACAAGAGTGCAGATGTATTTGAAAGAGACTTGCTTAGTTATTTGCTAATTGCATCTATCTTTTTCTTTTCAAGTTTGTTGCTTAAAATAAAACTGTTGAATGGTATAGTATGTTTTTATTTTATCTGCTTGTCCTGTGAAACTCACAACTTTTTTTGAGAGTTATGTAAGGTCTTATAACTGGGATTAAGATTTGCAGTTGAGATAGTATAAAGTAATCAGGTTGCCTCCCACACACATTTGGCTTCCAAGTTTGGGTTTGGGTAACTAAAACTGTTATAGAACACTGGCACTTTCACTGACTTTATCATTGCTCCCTGCATTCAGTACTCAGTATTTGGATTCTCTTCAGTGTACATCACCTTGCATCTCTTTGCACTGAACCTCAACTGCCATAACATGGACAACTTTTTCTAGTTTTTCAGGGTCCCTTTTTAATTTCTCTTACACCCTCCTCATTGTCTACCCTAATGTAGAGTTTTGTGTCATCCACAAAAATAAACATCTTGCTCTGGATGCCTTTCCTAAAGTCACCATTGAACAGCTTAAAGAAAATAAGGCCCTGGACTGACCCCTGCAGTACTCGGATTGAGACATTCCTGGTCTCTGATTTAATCATGTTCACTACTTCCCTCTTGCTTCCTCCCCAAGTCCTCCATTTTTTTCTAGAGCCTTCTGTGTGGTAGAGAATCGAATGTCTTGTAGAAGTCCAGATATATCGCATCTACTGCCTGTTCCTTGTCCATTGCCCTAGAGACTCAGTCAAGTGCTTTCAGGTTGGTCTAGCATGACAGCTTTTTTGTCTTGCAGTCCATTTGCTTCTAGGAACTCTACAATTTGTACTTTAACTATAGTTTCCAGTAGCTTTCTGTAGTAGAGTTAGGGCTAACTGGCCTGCAGTTTCCTGGGTCCTCCAATCACTGCTCTTGTGGAGTAGAACCACATCTGCTGTCCTCCTCCTGTCTACTGGAATTGGCCCCATTTCCCAACATTATCAAAACCAATCCATTAGTGGTGCTTCCATTGCCTGCCTCAGCTCCTTCAGTACCCTCCGATGAAGTCCATCTGGACCCAGAGCCTTGTCCACCTTCCATGACCTGTACTAGTTCCATTCAGTGGCGGAGTCAGGTTTGGGAGCACTTGGGAGCCAAGGGGGGCCATTCAGTCAATCAAGGGCTTCACAATAGGCACTAAACAGTGAATAAAGATGGTGGCAGGGTGCCATTAGTCAGACTGGGGCAGCCAGGAGGGCCTAGCCCCCCCTCTAGCTCCGCCACTGGTTCCATTCCTCTCACTCCGCCTAGTCGTGCCTTCACATCACTTTTTGACATTGGCTCCCCTTCTTTTACTCTGTGAATACAGATCAGACATCATTCAATAATATCTGCTTCATACCCCAGGACTCTCCCAGTATGATTAGACATATGCAGTCAGTTCTGAATCGCTGACTTCCCTGGAGTTGTAGTGATATAATGTGGAATGTATGCAAATAATGAAACTAGAATGCTACATTCAAACTGCTGCCTCTAGGTGGACTTGTTCATCTGACAGATTCATTTTTATGTTGGCGCGTTTGCGCAGCCAACATCTTGCGGTAGTGCAGATTTGGAGGCGCGGTCACTGTTCGGTGAATGCAGGGCACGCATCAGTAGGTGTGTCCCTCATTCCCCAATCAGCCTGCATGCTGGCGCCACACCACCCGGGCGAGCACATCTAAGGAAAGGTCCGCTGCAATGCGAGCAAAGCTCGTCACACGCAGCGGACCTCCCGACGTGCTTACTCGGAAACACAAACATGGCGTTACACTGCCAAACTGCCAACTTCCGGGGTACCCAATCCCCCTGTCGACTTACCTGCCCCAATGTATGTGTCGCGGGCATTAAGATAAAGAACCCCCATTTGTTTATATGCCGATGGGGTGCCCAATCCCCTACGCCCCCCACTTTCCTTGTGTGCTGGCGAAGTGCCCAGTCTATCGGCATAAAGTAAGCCCCTTTTGTTTGTGTGCGGCGGGTGCCCTATCCCCGTTGGCTACAGCTCCCCCCTCAAAAAAAAGGCTTGTTTGTACGCTGGGAGCCCACCCCAGCGTGCCACATACCCCAGTAAACAGAAAAACGGTCCCGCAATGTTTTTTTTTTTTCCCCAAACAACTTGAAGTCTTGCTGTATTCTGGCAAGTGCAGTTATCCCCAGCCTTTAAACTGCCCCTGAGAACAAAGGGTTAAACTTTCTATGCAGAGCATAGAATGCTGAGCTCAAGCTCGGTTGATGTCTCTGTCTGTTTCCCTTTGAAATCTAACCGTCAGATTCTTTACTCCGCCTCACTGAACAGTCGCTCTGGAGATTTCTTCTGCAGCTCGGTTCGAAAGTCGGTTGAAGTGTCGGTTTTTCGTCTGTTTCTAACCGAAAAATTATTCCGCATAGTCCGTTCAGTCTCTTGTCTGTGGTACCATGAGTACTAGATAGGTGTTTTACTGTATTCTGTGTGGAACTTGTAAAAAGTGTGGATCGGTTCGGCTGAACCAATCATTTGTTTAAATTCTTGTGTTAACATTTAGTGTGTGGTTACCGGTCCTTATCGGGTCTAAAAAAAAAAAAAAACATGTTTTTATCCATTTTTTTCTAAGACCCGTGACACGGTTAGGAACCGATAAAGGAGTCTTGCCTGGCGGTTGCCAAAAAAAGGGTAAGTTTGGTTAGGTTGGCCATGTCTGAGAACCCAAGAAAAAAAACGGGCCCAATGGGTTTCAACACTGCAGTGAGGGTGGCGTGGTCTTTGCCAAGGTCGATCCCCACACCACCTGTGTTTATTGTCTGGGGTTTGAACACCTCGATTCAGACTGCCAAATTTGCAAAAATTTTCCCAGATCTACCCTTGAAAAGAGATTAGGTAGACTGAGGGAAAAGGAGGCCGAGAAGTCCGCTGACCCGGATGGCCAGCCCGGCTCGGTTCCGACAGAACCAGAAGGAGTGCCCTCTGACCAGGGCGATACTACTTCAGGCAAAAGGAGAGCCGATCCCGAGGGGTCGGTTCCTACTAAAAGAAAGCGCAAAGAAAAATTGTCCGGTTCGGATCCAGAAGTCCATGTTCCGACCGCTGAAGACATAGCCAGAGCGATTCGGATTGTGGAATCGCTTCGCCCGGTTCCGACTGATCCGGCACCTTTTGGCAGGGGCTCGGTTCGGTCGGTTCCCCTGGTTCACGACTATGCCCCTGAAGAATTTTATGAACCGGAATTTAAGGAGGAAGGGGAGTTTGAAGATGGTGATGGTGAAAGTCTAGATGTGCCTGTGGAACCGGACATCTCCCCAGACAGACCTTCAGGTGTATCCTCGCCTAGGCTTTCTGAGTCCCCTTCCCACTTTATGTTCTACAGAAAGGTGGCTGAGACCCTCCAGCTTCCTATGGAAGAGGCAATGGAGGATCAGGAGGAGCCTGATTTTGTAGAAATGATGGACATCCCAGAGTCCAGGAGACTGTCTATTCCCCTACACAAATCCTTTGGGAAACAGACACAAAAAATTCTGAAGTCTCCTAATTCTATACCTCCTGTGGACAGAAGAATGGACAAGAGGTATACACTCTCAGGCTCAGATACTGAGTTTTTATATCAGCAATGCAGCCATGTAGGGGTTGTGCAGGCTGCTGCCTTTGGTAAGGCAAGCATTCCCTTGGCTTCACACCCCCCAGACAAAGACTCCAGGAAGATTGATGCCATGGCAAAAAAGTTGTACATGGCATCTTCCTTGGGACTCAGACAGGCGAATTATATGGCCTGTACAGCCAGGTACCAGAAGTCCAGGTGGGACACTATACTGGCACTGGCTAAACAGGCCTCCCCCCCGCTAGCCAAGGAGCTGGAAGCGGTGGCTGCAGATGGGACTGAGGCATCTAAAGTTCAGTTTCATGCTGCTGTGGACTCCAGTGATGTATCATTGAGTCATGGCTAAATCTGTGGCTCTTCAGAGAATGGCTTGGCTCAGATTTACTAGCCTCTCGCAGGATACCCAGGCTAAGGCCATGGATTTTCCTGTAGTGGGTAACACTCTGTTTGGGGAGCAGACAGAGAATTACATGAAGAAAATGGATGAGTACAGGACCACCTACAGGAGTGCTCAGGCCAAGGAGAGGCAGGTAACTCCTCAAAGGCAGCAGTCTAGGGGCAGGGGCAGGCCTTTTCATAGGCCTTTTTACCAAGCACAGGCCTCTTCTCCCTTTTCACAGAGGGAGAGGCAGAAGGGGGATGAGCAGGGCTGCATCCACCCCTCAGCCTCAGGCTCCTGCCAAGCAGACACCCTGTTGGGCCTGCCTGGGTCGACTCTCCTATTCCTGTAGGGGGCAGGCTGGCTTACTTTGTTCCGGACTGGATGTGTATTACATCAGACAAGTGGGTCCTGGAAGTAGTAAGCCAGGAACTGGTTCTCAGCTTCAGAAAATTTCCAAAGATGAGAGCCAGGTCTTTTCCACCTGCAAATCTCTCAGAAACCCTTGCTCTAGAGGCAGAGGTTTCATCTCTGCTGGCCTTAAGAGCCATAGAGTACCTACCCTACACTGGGGCAAAGGGTTGTACTCCAGGTACTTCCTTATCCCAGAAAAGACAGGGGAGTGGCGACCCATCCTAGGCCTAAGATACCTAAACAAACATCTTCTAAAACCAAAGTTAAAGATGGTAACTCTGGGAATAATCCTTCCCTCTCTAAGGCCAGGGGACTGGCTAGTCTCCCTGGACCTCAACGATGCCTACTTTCACATTCCCATCAGGTGCTCCCACAGAAAGTACCTCAGGTTCGAGCTGCCCTCATGCCACTATCAGTTCAGAGCAATGCCCTTTGGCCTAACCTCAGCCCCAAGGGTTTTCACAAAATGCCTGGCAGTAGTAGTTGCCTTTCTAGGACGGCAAAAGATTTCCATTTTTCCATATCTGGACGATTGGCTAATAGTGGGCCAGTCTCCAGACCAAGTCAAGTCTCACCTGCAAGTGACCCAACAAGTGCTCACTTCTCTAGGATTTCTTCTCAACCTTCCCAAGTCAGTTCTCGAACCAGTCCAGCTTCTTACCTTTATAGGGGCAGAACTGGACACAGTCAGAGCAAGAGCTTTTCTTCCCCTGGAAAGGGCAAGGGTTCTTATAGAACTGGCCTCTTACTTCACCCTTCAGGTATCTCGACCAGCAAGGCATTTCCTCCAGCTTTTGGGCCACATGGCAGCTTCAACAGCAGTGATCCAAGGGGCAAGATTCCAGATGAGGGATATTCAGTTCCATCTGAGGGCTTTTTGGTCTGAGGAAAGATTCCTTTACCAAACTGATCCGAGTGACTCTGACCTTCATCCAGGCCCTTCAGTGGTGGCAGGATCAGAACAATTTAAGACAAGGGTTCCATTTTGCCACCCAGTCTCATTCAGTGGTCCTTACCACGGATGCTTCTCTTCTGGGCTGGGGAGCCCATCTGGGGGCCCTCACTGCCCGGGGACTGTGGTCCCCCAAAGAATCCCTTCTCCATATCAATCTCCTAGAACTCAGGGCAGTTTTTCTGGCCCTGAAAGCTTTCTTTCAGTCAGTGCAGAACAAGGTGGTTCAGGTCAGGACAGACAACACCACCACCATGTGGTATATCAACAAGCAGGGAGGCACTCGGTCCACGGCCTTGTCCACAGAAGCTATGAAATTGTGGTCCCTGGCTTATTCCCTGCAAACCTCTCCAATAGCAGTTCACCTTCCAGGGAAGGACAGTGTGCTAGCAGATGCACTGAGTAGGATCTCTCAGGGCCATCACGAATGGTCCATGGACCCTCAGGTGTTGAAAGTGATTTTTTTCAAGGTGGGGCACTCCAGAGACAGATCTCTGTGCAGCCCCAGACAATCGCCAACTTCCTCTCTTTTGTTGCAGACTCCCAGTCTTGGGCTCAGTCCCCCTTGATGCTCTGATTCTGTATTGGGAGGGGAAATTTCTGTATGCCTTCCCTCCCTTCCCACTCCTGTTCAAAGTTCTAGTCAAGATAAGGTCTCAACCTTGCAAAGTGATTCTGATTGCTCCAGATTGGGCCAGACAGCCTTGGTACCCCCTGTTGTTGTTCCTAGCAGTCCATCTTCCCCTCTCTCTTCCCAGGAATTGCAACCTATTAACCTCCTCTAAGGGGAGGATTTGGTACCCCAATCTTCAGTCTCTCAATCTCAAGGCATAGCTCTTGAAGAGTTAGAGTTTGCAGATTTGCATCTTTCTCAGGGGGTTCTGGATATTCTCAAAGCTGCTCGAAAGCCCTCCACCAGAAAGACTTAATAACTCCAAATGGAAGAGATTCAGCATTTGGTGTTCTAAGAAGCATATTTCCCCTGATACTGCTGAATTGCCTACGGTTCTGGATTATATGGTCCATCTTAATGACCTAGGTCTCAGACCCGCTACTCTCAAGGTCAGCTGTTTCTGCTTTTCTGTCAGTGGGAAAGTCTTCCTCACTATCATCTCATCCTGTATTCTGTAAATTTTTTAAAAGATTGCTTCACACCAGTCCTCCCTTTAGAGACCCTGCTCCTGCCTGGGATTTGAATGTTTGCATTGCTCAACTTATGCAACCTGATTTTGAGCCTATGTCCTCAGCAGAGCATAAGTACTTGACTTGGAAAACTGTGTTCTTGGTAGCCATTACCTCTGCCAGGCATATAAGTGAATTGCAGGCCCTGTCAGTGGAACCTGATTTTATCTCCTTTCACAGGGATAAAGTGGTCCTTAGAACCAATAGAAGGTTCTTGCCCAAAGTGGTTTCAGACTTCCATTTAAATCAGTCTGTCTCTCCCTGTTTTCATCACTGATCACTCTTCCTCAGGAGAGAGGAGAATACTCAGTTTAGATATTAAAAGAGCCCTTAGCTACTACATAGAGCGTACCAAGGGTCACAGGTTTGACTCCCTCTAGTTGTTCTTCACTTATGGAGAAGTGGCAAAGGGCAAACCTGCCACCAAGAGAACTATTGCCAGGTGGATTGGGTCTTGTATACAATTCTGCTGTGAAAAACTGGGGAAGATTCCACCCTCAGGCCTGAGGGCTCACTCTACAAGAGGTACAGCTGCTTCCCTGGCTGCTGCCAGGGATATCCCTCTCTTAGAAATTTGTCAAGCAGCCACCTGGAAAACAGTCCATACCTTTACCAAGCATTACTCTCTGGATATCCAGGCTAGGAGTGATGCTCAGTTTGGCACAGCAGTACTTCAGAGCCCATTCCCAAAGTAGGTTTTGTCCCTTCTCCATGGAGGTACTGCTTGGTAGTCTGCACTTGTCAGAATACAGCAAGACTTCAAGTTGTTTGAAGAAAAAATTACTCACCTTAGTAATTATGTTCCTTCTGTTGGAGTCTTGATGTATGCTGACCTTCCTCCCTGCCTCCCCTCTCAGAACCTGTTTTTGGGAAGTGGTGGGCAGGTGCAGTGTTGCATCTCAGGGGTGCTCCATTTACACCCTCTTCTTGTTTAGGTGTTGTTTTATTACTATTCTTGTTTGGTTTGTTTTTTGAGTTTTGGGTTTCCTGACTTGAGTCTTCCTTTGAGATCCAAAACTTTTTGTTGCCAGTTGGCCATTAAAAATTTTACAATTTCCACATAGAATGACTATTAGGGTTTTGCTTGTAACAATCTGATGGTTAGATTTCAAAGGGAAACGGACAGAGACATCAACCGAGCTCGAGCTCAGCATTCTATGCTCTGCATAGAAAGTTTAACCCTTTGTTCTCCGGGGCAGTTTAAAGGCTGGGGCTAACTGCACTTGTCAGAATACAAGACGACTCCAGTAGAAGAAACATAACTACGAAGGTGAGTCATTTTTTCTTTTGTACCTGTGGAAAAAGGAAACTGTTCCTCGGCGGTCTCCCTGCCCTCCTCCCACAACCTGCGCCCACCTACTGTGTACCTTGCCCCCCCCCCACCCCATACTTACGTGCAGAGTCCGGTGCGACTATCTTCGGTGGAGTGGGAACACTTCTGCACTCTTCAAAGCTGACCACGAACTGAGGAAATGCCAGTAAGCTGTATAATTCAATAAATAGGGTTTTTTTTCAACTTTGATGCATATGTCAGGCATTTTTTGGAATTTTGGCATCAAATTTTCAACATGGTTTTTTTGGGACCCCTCCTCGTGAATTCTGGCACCGTCATGGCGTTATTTGGTCCCAAAAGGTGTTTTTACGGTCACTGCGCAGAATCACCTTTCAGGACCGAGTAACGAAATGACAGTGCCACTGTTCATGAGGGGAGCTCTCAAAAAGCTTATGTTGCAAATTTGGTGACAAAACTCCCAAAAATGGCTGTTTTATGAGGATGCCTTGCGCTGTTTCTACGTACGCTTATAACATCATGAATTTGTAATATTTTCACTCCAGATTTTCAAACTAGGCATTTTTCCACACCTCCTGATGAACAGTACAGCTGTCATTTTACATATCCTGCCTGAAATGTGTTTTTGCACGTCCGGCGCAGAATAGCACAGTCGCTGTGTGAAATCAATTTTCGGGACAGTTTGAGGAAATGACGGTGACACTGTTAATGAGCAGAGGTCCTAAAATGCCTATGTTGAAAATCTGGTGCCGAAAGTCCATAAAATGACTGTGTTGCAAGCGTGTGTTGCGCAGTTTCCGGACACCCTTGTAACTTCGTACATTTGCAATGTTTTCATGCTAGATTTTCAACACTGGCATTTTTTCTCACCTCCTTATGAACAGTACAGCTGTCATTTTTCACATCCTACCCAAAATATGTTTCCGCACCTGTGGCGCACAATGGCGTGGTCGCTGTGGGAAATCAACTTTTGGGACAGATTAACAAAATTGCAGCACCACTGTTCATAAGAGGAGGTTCCAAAATGCCTATGTTACAAATGTGGCTACCAAACTTCCAAAAATAATTGGGTTACGGACATGTGTTGCGCAGTTTGCACGCATGCGCATTGCTTCACCAATATTTCATATTGTCACTACAGATTTTCAACATTGCCATTTTTTTACGCCGCCTCATGAACAATACAGTTGTCATTCTCCACATCCTACCCAAAAATGTTTTTTTTTTTGTTTTGTTTTTTTTTTTTTTTTTTTTTTGTCCTCTGTCGCTAAATGGCACAGCTGCTGTGCAAAACCACCTTTCAGCTAACAGTGATTGTGCCGCTTTTCATGAGGTGGCCTGACAAGCAGCCCATGTTGAAAATGTGGAGTGAAACTACCACCACACACCTACGATGTTAGGGTTTTCAACTGTAGCACCCCACCCTGTACAGACTGACCGGCGTCAGGGGTGTGACTTGGGATCATCAGATGTAATGCTCACGCCATTCCATCCCCCACCCCTAGTGCCTGTTGCACTCTGCAGCCACCAACAGGCATTGTGATGTGCCTTGCACTGATCAGCCACAAAGTTCACCCCATGCTCCTATACTGCACCCACGTCAGCGTATTTCCTTATGGAATGGGGTAAGTATAATGCTCAAAGACCCCAGAGCACACCCTGACCCTTGTCAGTGTCTACAGGGTAGGGTGAGGTAAAATGGCATGAGCGTTATAGCTGACGACCCAAAGGCCCACCCTAGTGCCTGTTGCTCTCTACAGGGTGGGGGTGGGGTTGGCGTCTATTCAATACTTCACTGCCATTCCTGTTATGCGTTTCTAGCTCCGGCAATGTCAATGCCAATGTGACAACATTCGGCATTGACAAATACTTGTCTCCACTGTGACAAGTAGATGCCCTGAAGAGCTTTCCTCAGCAGCTTCTTTGCAAGTTTATTTATTTCAAAAAATTGTAATTTTACTATTTTGTCATTTCTCTCCCAGTTAGTGTTTTTAGATATGTAGTGTTTTTTTGTTTTTTTGGGGGTTCTCTGTTCCTGGTGGCTCTTTTGCGGTTCCCAGGAACCAAGGCCTTCTCAGTTTTATTTCTGTTTTACCTGTTTCTAACCGCTATTTAACTCAATAAATTTAACTTAAAGCTCCTTATTGTTAGTTATTTTAGGAGCGATTTCCCCATTTTGTGCTCAGTTATTTTTTCTCTCATGATCCAACCTCATTTTTACAACTATAAAAGTTTTATTTGATCGCTGTTCCTTTTCTCCTTGGGGAATTGACAGTGATTTTTACTGTTTACCTTTCCTGGGATTTTCTTTTAAGCTGCTGACAATTGGCAGGTCTGTAAGACCTAAAAATGAGAGTGGGCCCTGCAGGTTTAAAAAAAAAAAAAAAACTGTTTACATTGTTTCCAAATCTTTGCCAAGGCTGATTGCCACAATTTGCGTTTGGAGTACCTGGGTCCGAGTCATATTTTTTTCTAATTGTGAGAAAAGATTAGACGGATGCAAAAGATTCCTCAGACGCGAAGGCCCTTGTCCACACTACCTTCTCAGTAACGTTACAGACTGACTGAACCATTAACAGGATTTTCTTAAAAAGGCTCACGTCCGCATCTGTAACGTTACCGCTACAGTTTTCGGATCCGATCTCAAGACCTGTTCAGAGGTAGTCTTGAGATCGGAATGAGAACCGTTACACAGTAAGTGTTTGCTTACCAGTGCAGGTGCTCGTCTGGTGGGTGAGACGGTCCTCCTTGCTGCCAGAATGCCGCAGAACATGAAATATCATTCTTAAAACCGGTATAGCAAGCGTGGATAATTTTCACCAATGCGGACGCAACAGCACCAGCTTGTAACATTTTCAAAAACATTAGTGCCGCAGTACGGATGCATTGCAACGGTAAGGGCTGTAACGTTTTTGAGAACGTTACAGCACAACATTTTGTAGTGTGGACAGGGCCGAAAACTACAGATAAGGGATCAGGATACAGTAAACACAAAAGACCCACTGAGCAGACTTGAGTCTGTTCCTGTTTAAAAAAAAAAAAAAAAAAAAAAAAAAAGGCAAAGAAAAAAAATGGTCGCTGTGCCTCCTGCTGAAGAAGCAAAGGAGCTCCCAGCAAATAAAAACAAAATGCCCTCTGCTGAGGACATTGCTAAAGCCCTGCAGGCCATTCAGGCTTTCCAGACTGCAGGTTCAGTCCTGGGTCCCAATTCCACCACTGGTTCCCACAGACTAGGGTCATGAAGTTTACTTTGAGGAGGACTCGGGTATTCCCTGAGCAAGATTTTGGTACCCCTGCTCGTGGACAGGATGATTTTTCATCCCATTTTCCTTTTGTCAGACAAATGACTGACACTTCAGATGTTCTTCGGGAGTATCTGTGATTGGGTAACACCGTAGGAACCTTTGCCGTCAGTGAAGGGGAATCCACATGGAAGATTTTCAGCAGTACAACTGGGGCTGTTGACATCCACTGACTTAAGCCGCCCTACATAGGCTTAGGCGGCCCCACTTCCTCCTTGGCTATTTCTTGCTGTCGACTTCCTTGCAGTCTCCACGGAAACTTCATCATAGTGTTTGCGCCTTTTTTCGTCCTTTGGCCTTTCCCCCACCATACTTTTACTTAAATCTCTTTGCAGAGAGTTTCTCTCTTTGTTTATGTCGAGAGTGAATCATTCCTATTATCTTTTCTTTTCTGTCGCTGCCCCTGCGGAAAGAAGATTGCCTCTACGGACGAGCACTCTGTGTCTGACTTGGGCCTGACCATGACGTTTCCAACTGTGAGCTCTGCCAGAAGTTTAATCAAACAATCCTAAGGCATGCAAGGAGGCTCTCAAAAAACTTCTGATGAAACAGTAGGTAGCCGGCTTCGGGGGCCCCGGCCGCTCAGTCGCCCACCAGCTCTTCGAGCTCCCAGGCCTCCAAGGCCCAAGATAAGTCCTCGGGGGGGTCATAAAAAAGACCGGGTTCGCATCCGCTTCCCCAGGCAGAGCTTGCGCTCCCCATCGGCTTCTCCTTCAAGGGTGGGGCTCTTCATTGGCAGCATCCACTCCACCAAAGAGACCAGGTGTCCAGGTCTCTTTGCCTACCAGACCCATACCGAAGGCTCCTCAGTCCAGTTGTCAGGGCACTCTGCCATTGCCCTCCGGATCGTCTGCCCCTTTGTTGATGACAGGCTCGTCGAAGCCTGCCCCTTCTCCTTCCAGGGCTACAGGCTCATCGGGCTCTCGGGACACAGCCAGAGGTGTGGTGGCACCTGTGCCATTAAATCCCCCTCTGTCTATGTATGCTGTTGATGTGAACAAGGTGTACTGGTCAAGTTTACGAATTGTACTTGTTCAGCAGTTGGGTGCCTTGAATAGGCCCACTTTGTAGACGCTGTCAATGGCAGTGTAGCCGTTGACCCCAGGAAACTCCCCGTCGGCTGCTGCCGGTGAATCCGACGCCAGACCCAGAAGAAGAGATCGACATCGAGGAGGAATATCACCCTGATCTCATCCTCCTTGATGATGAGGAGGATGAAGAGGAAGAGATGCTGATCTCAGATAAGTCCACTGCTTCCTCGGTCAATGAGGACTCTGTCAAGCATACTCCAAGGTCTCCTCCTGAGGATGCCACATTTTTTAATGTAAGGATGCAGTTGTCTGCCACTATGGGCTTCCAGACTGAGGAAGAGGATGTCACTAGGAAGGACCTGGTGGATTTCCTGGAGTTGTCGGAATCTCCCCTTGAAATCGGGGATAGAAATTAAGTTTTGCAGCCACTAGCCAGCAGGGCTAGTGACTGGGAAAATCCACTAGCCCCACAGACTTTTCCACTGGCCCAGTTGGGGTACGTACCGAAGTGTTGCCTCCTCCAGTACAAGCCCGCAGGGCTAATTAAATGAAAATCTTGCTAGCCCGAGACAAAATCTACCAGCATTTGGCTAGCGGTCCGGTGCCAGTTTCAACCCCTGTGAAATCATTCCTCCAATGCTCCCAGCATTGAAAAATGCCACTAAGAGCTGGCCTGTTGGCACAGTGGTTGGATTTCCTCTTGCCGCGCCAGCAACCCGGGTTTGGGAACAGACCCAGGTTGCTGGGCGGAAAACAGAGCATCCGACTGCTCGCCTGGAGGGAGGGTAGGGATGTGGTTCGGCGCCTGCTGACTCCCAGTGATCATGGGTACTGCAAGTGCGCCAACAGACTAGGGTGGCGTGGCAGACATCGGTGTATGCCTAGACGTCATGGCACACCAGGCACTCGGAGAAAAGAGGAAACAACTCTCCTCCGCTCAACCAGATGATAGCCATCCAGTCCCCCCCGCCACCACGAAATGCCCTGGTCGGGCCCCAGGAGACCACCTCAGCAGCACCCGAGGGGTCAAGTAGTTGCGCTGGCAGGCCCCCCCCCCCGCCTACGCCTTTCTCCGTGGAGGCGGAGGACCCATCTGGTGAAGGATTACACTGGGTTACACCGAGGGTGGCTACCATCTGAGGTGGTGGGTGGTGGCAATGGGTGGGGCCAGGGGCATGAGTGAGCAGGGGGAGAGACTATAGAGGGCATGACGGGGAGAGCCGGGAGGCGGCGGCAAAAAAAAATGCCACTATGGCAGCCTGGCACAGGCCAGTTATGCCACGCAGGGCAGACAAACTTTACAATGCCCCTCAGGGCCTACCTCATTTTGTGCCCAGGCAGAAACTGACTCTGTAGTCATCAAGGCCACTCATGACAAGTCTAAGGCACCTAAATACCTTTGCTCCCTCCCCCCCAGATGAGGAATCCCATAGGATTGACCTCTGGGAGGGGAAAGGGTTTATGCCTCCTCCACCTTGGGTCTGAGGATTGCTAATTATCTGTCACATGTGGTTAAATTTATTTATTTATTTAGTTTTTGTTGATCGGGTAAGTGCACTAGACAAATCCTGCCTATTTTCAGGCATGACCCAGGGAGAGGGATACAAATGAATGCCAACTGACCTTGAACCAGATTAAGCTGTTGATGGTATTTTTAGTGAATCAGGGAAATTTGGCCAGGACACCGGGGAAATTCCCCTACTCTTTTTGATAAGTGCCATGGGATCTTTAACATCCACCTGAACTACCACCAATCCAGGCAGATGGGACCTCGGTTTAACGTCTCATCCAAAAGATGGCACCTCTAAAGTGCAGCACCCATCTCATGCTGCACTACAGTGTCAGTACTGGGATATTAACCCAAGTGCCAGATGTGGGAACTGAACCCACAGCCCTCTGATCTCCCGGCCTCGGAGGCGAGTGTGCTACCTACTGAGCTACTGACACTGCATGTACAATGGCACTGCAAATACCAAAATGCCAACTGGAGAAATGGCAAGGTTGCTGCCCATGCCTTTCCTGATAGCTGCCAGGAGCAGGAACTGCTTCAGTGTTTCCAGAGGGTGTCTGCAAACACCTCCTCAGGGCCCTGTATGACATGGCTGATACAGTGGCCAGAGCGGCTACCACTGGCATTTGCCTTCGTAGGCATTCTTGGCTCAGGGTCTCTAGATTCGCTGCTGATGTGCAGAACAAAGTGCTTAATGCCCCTTTCAGTGGCACCAAGCTGTTTGTTCCTGATGTCCAGGACCTCATAAGTGATCTGAAGGCCTCTGGCATGGTCAATAAATCTGTCCATTCCCTCTACCATGCTCAGCAGAGATATAGAAGATGGCCTACCTTTCGTAAGCAGGCTAGTAGGCCAGGATCGGCTCCCCATAATCAGGGTAAGCATGGAGACCAGGTTCCCTTGCCCACCCCTTCCAATGCGGGAGCAGCTGCCAAAAAGCCCAGGAATGACAGACCAGCCTCTGCAACTGGATCCACCTCAGCTTGACTCCTTTCTAGACCCCTCTCCTCTGGTTCAGACCCAGGAGGTGTTGGTCAAAGGTCAGTTCTCCCTACATCTGAATCAGTGGAAAACCGTAACTTCAGATGCATGGATTCAGCAGATCATAGAGCATGGTCACACCCTGGAGCTTGTTCAGCAGCCTCCATACACCCCTCCACCACCCTCCTATCCCCCTGCTCACTTATCTGTTCTCTGGGAGGAAGTTCAGTCTCTGCTGCAAAAACAGGCCACTGAGGCAGTGCTCTGGCACCAGAGAAACCAAGGGTTTTATTCTGTGTTCTTTCTGGTGCTCAGAAAGGCCGGAGATCTGAGGCCCATCTTAGATTTGAAGGAACTCTGTGTCTTTGTCCAGTACAAAAAGTTCCGAATGGCAACTTTGCCAGGCCTGATGCCCCTCAAGAACGGGGGCTGGCTCTGCTCTCTGGACATGCAGGATGCTTACCTCCACATCACGGTCTTTCCTCCTCTGAGGTGATTTTTTCATTTTGCCTTTCAGGGCGAGCATTACTAGTTTAAAGTGCTGCCCTTTGGCTTATCCTCTGCGCCCTGAGTCTTTGCCAAGTGCTTGGCAGCAGTCACAGCAGCTCTCAGAAGAGCGGGGACTATATGTCTTCTCTTATCTGAACAATTGGCTTCTCAAAGCCCTGTCCAAGGAACAACTTGTGCTGACTCTAGAGCATATTCTCCTGCTTTTCCACTCCATGGGCATCACTGTCAGTCTGCCCAAGTCGGTCCTGGTACCATCCCAAAGACGACAGTATATTAGGGGCGGTTCTTGATTCTGCACGTGGGGAGGCCTACCTGCCCCCAAAACAGGGTGGAATGTCTGATAGCCCAAGCTCAAGAAGTCACGCAGAGTTAGTATGTTCCTGCCAGGGTGTACCTCGGTCTGTTGGGCCTAATTGCAGTGACCATCCCTACTCTTCCGCTTGCCAGACTTCACATGTGCACCCTTCAGTGGACCTTCAAGGTGCAATTGGACCAACACATGGACAAGTTTTATTTATTTATTATTTCAGAGTACATCTTTGAGCTACAAGCTCATTTACAGAGATTCCACATCAACACCAACTTGTCCTCTGCAGTACGCAAGGTACTGCAGTGGTGGATGGACCCATTGAATCTTCAAGGGATACCGTTCCAGATTTCTTCCCTGCAGCAGACATAACCACGGATGCTTCGGGTCTTTGCTGGGGAGCACACCTAGGCCCCTTCCAAATACAGGGCTCCTGATCCCAGTGGGAAGCCGTCTTGCATATCAGTGTCCTGGAGATGAGGGCGGTACTGTACGCCATGCAGGCATTTCAGGAGCATCTTGCTCCAGGCCAGCTGCTGGTGCAGTCGGACAATTTAAGTTTAGTCTACTGCGTCAACAAGCAGGGTGAGATTCACTCATACCCCTTTGCGGGGAGGCCATGAGAGTGTGGTATTGGGAACTGGAGCACGGTCTGACACTCTCTGCCGTCCATGTACCAGGCATCCTAAACACCCTGGTGGACAGTCTCGGCAGGACTTAGTCCAGCATGCACGAGTGGGAGTTTCTCTCATCTGTAGCAGAAGATCTGTTCGATAGATGGGGTCATCCAGAGTTGGACCTTTTTGCTTCCCTACTCAGTGCAAAATTGCCCATTTTCTGTTCGCTAGATCCAGGACCTGGAGTTGTCTGGTGAGACGCGTTGTCGCTGTCTTGGAGCAAGAGATTTTTTTTACACATTCCCTCCATTTCCCCTAATACAGAGGGTGCTGATCAAGCTGCAAATATAGGGAGCCAACATGATTCTGGTGGCTCCATTCTGGCCTCGGCAGATATGGTTACCAATGCTCCAGCAGTTGGCAGAGAAACTAACGGTCCCTCTGCCCCTGTGCAGCAGTCTGCTGACCCAGGATCAGGGAACTCTGGTCCACCTCAGCCTCTGGTTCCTCTGTCTGCATGCCTCACTCTGGAGAATGTAGCCATTGCCAGGTTTGGGGTGTCCAGCAGACATCCTGGTGGCTGCTCACAAGCCTTCCACCCGTGGCACATATGCCATGAAGTGGAAGCGGTTTGCCATCTGGGCTGCCAAACATTCCCTAGACCCATTCACCTGCTCGGTGAATCGTATACTGGACTCTGATTTCTTTATCCAAGTCAGGCCTCCAGTATTTCTCACTCAGGGTCCACCTTTTGACTGTTTCTGCCTTTCATGAGCCTGTGGGTGACCACACGATTGCTCAGCTGGCTGCCTCTCATACTTAGAAGCATCCTGCACCTGAAACTTCCAATCTGTTCCCCAGTCCCAGCTCGGGTCTTAAATTGTATTTTTTGGAGCAATTGACCTTGTCTCCCTTTGAGCCAGTCGGGACTTGTGATTTGTGTTTTCTCTCTCATAAAGTGCTGTTTTTGATTGCAATTACTTCTGCTCAAAGAATTTTAGAACTTCAGGCCCTCTGGTGTGAGGAGCCTTATTTGATTTTTCACAAAGATGGTGTTTCTTTGTGCACAAATCCTAAGTTTTTACTCAAGGTGGTTTCTGAATTCACATTAAATCAGTCTAACCACCTTCCTGTTTCTTTTCCTGATCGTGACAATCCAGGAGAAGCACTGCTCCATATGTTAAATGTGTGCACAAGCAGTTGTTCTTTCACCCCAGGTAGAGAGGGTGCTTCAGTTTCTCAGCAATGTTTATCCAAATAGCTGGCAAACTGCATTGTGTTCTTGTTCTGCTACAACAAATATGGCAAAGAACTGCTTGATGCTGTCAAAACTCACTCCACCAGCGGCATGGCTATCTCTGTGGCTTGTTTCAAAGGGGTCTGGTCTCAGCTACTGATATTTGTGCAGCAGCCACCTGGAGTACAGTCCACACTTTCATCAAGCACTACAATCTGGACATTGCCTCAAGAGCCCATGCAGGATTTGGCAGGGCTGTCTTGCAAGGACTCCTGTCTTAAGTTTATGGACAGCCAGCCTCCCAGACTGTCTGTTTACACTTGTCACTGCCTGGTACACTTTCCTCCAGTGTTATCTGATGACTGAGATACCCCTGAAGAAGATAGAACAGTTAAGTAAAAACTTACTATAGTAGTAGGTATTCGAGGAGATCTCAGTCATCAGATATGATTTCCCTCCCTCCATCCCCCTTCTGGGGGCTCCTGTCTAGGACCTGGCTATTTGCTGTATCCGGTTTTTTAATGAGAGCTGGGTCTCTTTTGTCTGTTTTCGATTCCCCAGGGCGTAAGCCGTGCTCACTTCGTCTCTGGAGGGAAAGAATTGAGGAGGGAGCAGGGCCTACGCCTATATAGGGTTGCTGATGCTGGCTGATGACGACATGGGTGGCCCCAGTTGTACTGCTGAAAATCTTCCGTCTGGATCCCCTTCAATAATGGTGAAGGTTCCTACAGTGTTACCTGATGACTGAGATCCCTTGAAGATCTAGTGTTACGGTAAGTTCCTGTGTAACTGTTCTGTCTCCCCCTTTCAAGAGTCTATGGAAGATGAGGAAGAGGCAGAAATTCTGGATATAACGGATCAGATCCCCTCTAAGAGATTGTTCCTCCCTATCCACAATTCTCTTAAGAGAGCCACCCTAAAAATTCTACAAACACCATCCTCTGTCTCTGGGGTGGACAAGAAAATTAAAAAAAAAAGTCAAGTTGATAGGTCTGCTGCTGAGTATTTGTATTCTAATCCAGACCATGAGGGTGTGGCACAGGCTGCTGCCTGTGATAAAGCTAAAGTCCCTCTTTCATCTCATCCCCCTGATAAAGATTTGATGGAAATTGACACCATGGGGAAGAAGGGTTACTTAACCACCTCCCTTCTTCTCAGACAGGTAGCTTACATGGCATATGATGCACACTATCACAAGGCCCTTTGGAACTCTGTACTGGCAAAAGCTGAGAGTGCCAGGTGATGTGGCACATGATCTGGCTGACACTGCCAGGACGACATTGGATGCCACCAAATATTAATTTCACACAGCTGTGGATGCAGATGACACTGCATCCAGGTTGTTGGCCCTATCAGTGTCTTTGAGGAGGCTTGCCTGGCTCAGAACAACCAGTCTTACCTAAGATAGACAGTTAAAGGCCACGGATTTTCTTTATGAAAACAGTTCCCTTTTTGGTGACAAGACTGAGGCATACATGAAAAAGGTGAAAGTACAAAACCACATATAGAAGCAGCTCTACAAGAGAAAGAGCCTCCACTTCTTTTAGATCTGTGGGAAGGGGAGGTAGGGGTAGGGGGTATTGCCCCAGAGTTTATGTCCCAGTCTCCATGCCTGTAGATTATACTCTGGCTAGAGGTTACTACAGGGGCAGGGGTAGCAGGCCTTCTAAGCAGGCTGATTCAACTCCAGAGTCTAGACCTCAGTTCAAGCATTTTCCAAAACTGCAGAGTCGTAGAATCTTTCTGGCCTTCAACCCCATCAGAGACAATTCTGCTGGGATTGAAGGTAATAAATCTTCTGCAAGCAAGAGCATTAGAGCTAGTCCCTCTCTCTCCCAAAAGGGAAAGGGCATGTACTCCGGATTCTTCCTGACCAAGAAGAAGAATGGGGAATGGCGGTCAATCCTAGACCTCCGATCCCTGAACAAACACTTGGCAAAGATCAAGTTCAAAATGGTAACCCTTGACATTGTTATCCCTTCTTTAAAGAAAGGATAATGGCTGGCATCTCTGGACCTTAAAGATGCCTACTTTTCACATCCCAACCAGACTTTGCCACAGAAAATACCTAAGGTTCGCTCTGCCCTCGGGGCACTATCAGTTCTCAGCACTCCCTTTCAGACTCGCTTCTGCCCCAAGAGTATTCACAAAGTGCCTAGCTGTGGTGCAGCCTATTTCAGGAGGCAAGTAATCGTAGTATTCCCTCACCTGGATGACTGGCTAGTCGTAGGGGAATCCTATCAACATGTAAAGGACTCCATCATGGTCACCCAACGTACCCTGGGATATCTGGACTTCATCAATACTCAGAAGGAACCAGTACAGTCACTGGAATTAATTGGAGTGGAACTGGATGCAGTTCAGGGCAAGGTTTTCCTCCTTCAAGAGAGGATAAACTGCTTACTCAACCTGGCAAACTCCTTTTGCTTGGGTCAGCCCAGGGCTACAAGGCAGTTCCTAGCATTGCTGGGACACATGGCATCAACTACTGCAGTAGTCTCAGGTGCCAGGTTTCAGTTGAAGGACATTCCGTACCACTTGAGATCCCACTGGTCCGAAAGAAGGGATCCAGTTTCAAAGCTTGTGCTAGTTACAGGAACTCTGCTACTCGGCTCTACAGTAGTGGAAAGAAAGGGACAGCCTGAGGCAAGGCATCCCTTTTCAGCAACACCACCACACTGTGGTTCTAACAACAGATACCTCCCTCCTAGGTTGGGGACACACACAGATGATCTCACAATCCGTGGAACTTGGTCCTCTCAGGAATCCAAGTTGCATCTCAACCTCTTACAGTTGGGAACAGTCCTTCTTGCCCTAAAGGCCTTTTCTCCTCAATTGAAGGGTCAGTCCAGGTCAGGACAGACAGCACAACCATCATGTGGTAGGTACGTCATCAAGCAAGAGGGTACAAGATCCTCAAGGCTATGCACAGAGGCCATGAAAATCTGGTCCCTAGCATATTCCCTAGAGGTGCATTTGTCTGTCATTGATCTTCCAGAGAAGGACAGCACACTGGCAGATTCACTCAGCAGAATCAGTCAGGATCATCACAAATGGGCTTTAAACAAGCAAGTATTGGATATCATTTCAGACGTCGGGGCACTCCAGAAATAGATCTGTTTGCTTCAAAAGAAAACCATCAGCTACCTCTTTATTACTGCAGCCCCTACCCATTGGGCACATTGCCCATGGAGGCGTTAGTCCTGGACTGGACAGGGAAATTCTTGTATGCTTTGCCTCATTTCCATTGCTTTAGAGAGCCCTTCTAAAACTCAGGAGTCTGTCTGCAACAATGATTTTGGTTGCTCCAGACTGGGCCAGGCAGCCGTGGTACCCTCTACTACTCACCCTGTCCACCAAGCAACCCATCCGGCTTCCCCAGAGATACAATCTCCTAACAGCTCATCAGGGTCAGGTAGTATTCTCAAACAACAAGACTCTTTTCCTGAAGGCCTGGTTCTTGAGGAGCTAGAATTTTCTGAATTTAAACTGTCAGAAGAGGTCCTTAAAGTTTCCAGAAATACTTGTGCTTCAAAATGGAAAAGATTTTCTATCTGGTGCAAGTCTAAGCATGTCATTCCTCTTAAGGCAAGCTTACCTACATTGCTTGACTACCTTGTACACCTACTGGCCTGCAGCCGCAAGTGTTCATTTAACTTCAGTATTTACTTACTTGCAGGTGCTCAGAGAACAATAGTTTCACATCCTAGTTTTAGAAAGTTTTTTTTTTTCTCCAAAGGCTTGGCACATCTGTTTCCTCCTGTTAGGGGACCAGTCTCTCCTTGAGACCTGAATTTGTACATATCCAAACTCATGGAACCTCCCTTTGAGCCAGTGGCTATGGCTGATCTGAAATATGTCACATGAAAACAGTTTTCCTGGTGGCAATTACTTCAGTAAGAAGTGTGTGAGAGCTCCAAGCTCTCTGCACTAATCCCAATTACAATATCTTCCATATGGACAAGGTGGTCCTTAGGACCAACAGGAAATTTCTTCCCAAGGTGGTATCTGAGTCTCATTTGAACCAGTCCATCACCTTTCCTGTATTTTTCACAGCCAGATCCAGTTCAGGGGAATTGAAGCTTCATAGTCTGGATATAAAGAGGTCTCTCAGCTACTACATCAGTCATATGCAGGACCTCCGAGATTACCACTCACAACTGTTTTTATTTATTTTTTAACTGGGTAGTGTGCACTAGGCAGATATCCACCTATTTTCAGGCATGATCCAGGAGGTTACAGACAAAGAAGTATATGCCACATAACTTAATCATACAATACAGATATTTACAGAACATTTGATTAGGCTGACAGAGATACTAATATATATGCCATGAAGTAATAGTGGCATAACAGATTGCATATAGAAAGTCTGAGTACCAGATACAAGCAAATGCAATCTTAAGACTGCTAACATATAGGATATTTGTTGTTTTTACTTATTCAACACAGAGGTTGCCCTTGTTATGGGCATATGAAGCTGGTCAGAGAGAGAGAGTAGGATCAGGGTAGATAGGATTAAAGGGCGTGTATTGAGGAAAGATTAAGGAGAAGGCAGAATGGGAGTAGGAGGAGTGCATATCATGCCTAGGTGGGAGGTTTAGCGTAAGGGGTGAATTACACCAGACAAGTACATTGGGAGCACTGGGACAGTAGGCCACACAGTTGGTTCCTGAAGGAGGTTGGTGAATGATACTGTCGTACATTTAAAGGGATGGTATTCCACAGTTTAGTGGCTGCGCTTACAAAGACCTTGGTACCATATTTAGGTCTGGACCTCGGGACAGACAGTAAGTTGTAGTCTGAGGATCTTGGGAGAGCATTGATTATTGTTTGGTACTAGGAGTGAAGCAAGAGAGTGAGGCATATGATTGATAAGTGTTGTATATTAGTCTCCCTAGTGAGAGATCTATCATTCCTGAAGGGGGAGCCAGCCTAGCATGTTGTAAAGTGTGCAATGGTGAGTGCGTCTATTGCATGCAAGTGCAAAACGACATTTAATATTATATCCCATTTCCCACTTGCATAGCAGGGTAGCAGGTTTATCACCTATGGTGAGGCTGGAAAAGGCAGTCCTGCCTCCGAGGTCAGTTGCATGCTGGATAGTATCCTGCATCCAATTCTGTTATAGTAAGGCTGAGAAACTGTCACCACATGGCCTCATGGCACATTCTACTCGTGGAACTGCTGCCTCTGTGGCAGCTGCAAGGAACATTCCTTTGCTGGAAATCTGTAAAGCAGCTACCTGGAGTGCAGTCTGCACCTTCAAAAAACACTATTGCGTGGACGTCCAGTCCAGAAATTATGCAAGGTATGGCACTGCAGTATTGCAGAACCTTTTTCCTAAGTAGGTTCTGTACTGTTCTCCCAGTGCACTGCTTGGTAGTCTGCATACATCTGATTATACTGGGAGATTACTGGGGTTTGAAGAAATAATTACCACAGTAATATTGTTTCTTCCAACCACTATGATTAGACCTACCTCCCCTTACATAACCTGGATCAGGTTCAGCAATACTTTCATAGAAACATAGCGGCTGACGGCAGATAAGGACCGCAAGGCCCATCCAGTCTGCCCATTTCTTTTTCTACCTTATAAATGTGCCATCAGCCTTTGCTCTGTCAGTGGCCTATCTATTGATACTCATCTGTATTGCTCCCTTACGCCTATCCCATGCCTGTTTGAAGCCCTGCAGTGTATTCATAGCCACCACTTCCTGAGGTAGGCCGTTCCATGCATCCACCACTCTTTCTGTGAAAAGAATATCTTACTTTGAGAGGGCTCTTGCAGTAGGTAATTACACATAGGACTGACGCTGGCCGTGCAGGACCCTACGGAAAAATTTCTAGCTAGCAGTCCCTGGCGGGACCCGCCCCACGTCAAGGTGACCCGGCGTCATGTAGCGTCTGTATAAGAAGTGTCCCGACACCCGCTTCTTCCAGCGTTCTTCTCTCGCCGCTCGCAGCGCCATGGTGAAGTTCATATCGCTCAGTCCTGTTGCTTCCTCGGTTTTATGAAAAGTATCAGTATTTTGTATTTTGTATTTTCTTTGTCAAGTGAACATCGGTATATGTCGTCCCCTTCAAAAAATAAGTGCAACTCGTGCAGCACCCAACTGCCTCACAAAGACGGTCACTCCCTCTGCCTTTTCTGTTTAGGCCCCGACCACGCGGTCGACAAGTGTCCGCACTGCCTTCATTTCAATGCGGCCACCCGCAGACGACGCCAGCAGTCTCTCGAAGTCCATCTCCTCAAGAAGAAGATGTCCGCGATGGAGAAGGAGTTGAAGAAGCTTCGGCAGGCGACCTCCCCTGAAGGACACAAGAAGCGGGACAAGGAAAGGCACCGGGAGAAGGCCTCCTCCGCGACTCCGGCCGGAGCCGCGGCCAAGGTAACATCCCCTCCAGGGTATCGCCCGACGGCAGCCTCCAAGACTTTGGAGGAGGCGTCTGCCCACCCGTCGGGTTCGCGTTCGAGCCCACCGGGTGCCTCCGGGCAAAAGGAGGCTTCAGCCCCCAGTACCGCCGCAGGCCTGCGGGCACCTCCCATAAGCCGGACGTCGGCTCCTCCGATGTCCACCGGGAGTAGGCCGCTAAGACGCCTGACCCTTCGGGGCGGCGAACGGCAGTGTCCCCATCAGACCGGGCCTCTTCTCATTCTCTGCCCATCTCCGACGAGGGACCCCAAGTCGGACGCCGCCCTCTGGCGCCCGCCGACTCGCCCCTTGTCACACCGCCGGTCCTCTGATGCACGCCGGGCCTCGAGCCTACAGCGGTCCCTGCTCCGCCTGTCGCACCAGGTTCCCTGCAGCCCTCACTACCGCTCAGGAGCCCGAGTCCCCTGCCTGACCCCGGGGATTTTCTCCCACCGTCCCGGACGAGGCCCGGGATCCTGGGCCTCTGTCGATCCCTCTTCCCTACAAGAGCCGGCTCTGACGCCATCTGGCTCCCCGGCCCCAGGCTCCAACACTGGCCCCACCGACGCCGGTTCCGACACCGGCCCCTCCGACGCCAGCGGGGGATATTCCTCTTCCATCGGGCGTTCCACCCCACGGGCCTATCACGGTTGATCCGCCCGTGGAGTTCCCGACTGGGCCGTCTGCTCCGGCAGCTCCTCCGGTGCCTGGGTATCCGCCGTCCTATCCGACGCCGGTTTTCCCAGGTCCACAGTATCCTGCGCTGCAGTACGCGGCGCTGACTGCACCGACGCCGCGGTACCCGACGCCGCAGTACCTGCTCCGTATTCTGCGAGCCGGGAGCCACGGATACTCTCCTTACGGTTTCCATCCGCATAACTATCCCCCACCTCCTCCTCCACCGCCCCCCGGGCCGCCGGTGGATCTCCAGGAGACTCTGGCCTCCTGGTGGGCTGAGGCCAAGGCTCGGCTCACCAAGGAAGTTGAGAGCCGTCTTACAGCAACGGTGCCATCCCCAGCTCCCGTACGCCCCAGACGGCACACTCCCTCTCCGCCTCCGGATTCCCGGGCTCTGCCCTCGGGATCCAGAGAGGGGAAGGACACGTGTCTGGGGATCCCCCCTAAGGAACCCATTCCTCCCCCTAGACGAGTCAGGGAGTCTTACTCTGCTTCGAATTCTTCTTCTTCTTCTCTCTTTCGGACTCCTCGGATGCCTCCGATGGGTGTTCCGAGAAAGACGACGAGCCGCGCTCTCCGTCCAAGTCCAAGCCCCAGCCGAGGACTCGTCCGAAGTCTCTTCCGGAGGATCCTTTCTTCACGGAGTTGCTCAGGAAGATCCAGGAAGTCCATCAGTGGCGTTCCTTAGAGCCAGATCCTCAACGGGTTAAACTCGTCGAACATCTGGACTTGCCCCTTACGGCTCCTACTCTAGTGCCACCCTGGATCGAGCCTCATGCCCACCTTGTTTCCACCATTTGGAAACAACCGTCGGCTTTAGCCTCACTTCCTCGGAAGTCCAACAGGCTATACCAGGCTCCGGAGGGTGTAGACTTTTTAGACTCTCACCCCCGTGCAGACTCGGTTGTGATTAGCGCCACTCACGGCCGGTCAGCACACCCGAAACATTTGAGCTCGTCTCCCCCGGATAAGGAATCTCGCCTTCTGGATCAGTATGGAAGAAGATCTATGCTTCTTCCACACTGGGGATTAGGGCCCTAAATTATGTAGCACATATGGGGGATTACCAGAAGGCTGTCCTTAGCCAGGCGGAATCCAAGATTGACTCCTTGCCTGACTCCCAGGTCAAGCAGGAGTTAGCCGACCTGGTCTGTTCTGCTTGTTCGGCCAGTCATCATATTCTGAGGACGACCTACGATGCAGTGGACACCGAAGAACGGAGCTCTGCGTTCGCCATAAGTCTTCAGCGTCATGCATGGCTCCTTGTGTCAGGACTGGTCCCGCAGTTGCAGTCAGCAATTCAAGAAGCACCTTTCAGGGATTCTGTGCTTTTCGGTGGTGATGTCAAGGACATCATCACTGACTTGCAGGAGAAGGGGACGGCCCTTAAATCTGTTGATTCAATGTACCGTCCCCATCCCCCACAGCGCCGTCCCTTTTGCAGATGCAGCCGGCCTCAAGCGAAACCTCAGGGAAGGCGGGCCACTAAACGTCGGGGCCCCCACAGCTGCCAGGCCCCTGCCGCCCATCAAAGCAACGGGTGCCCCAGCTGCAGCGCTGCCTCACACCACCTGACTCCTTTCCTCTCCCACCGCCTCCGGACGCCCCGGAGGAACCGGTAGGAGGGAGATTCTCCCTCCACCTTCCGGGTTGGGAGAGGATAACATTGGATTCATGGGTGCTTCAGATCATAGCAGAGGGGCACTCCATAGAGTTTCTGCAGAAGTTTCTCCACGTCACCCCCCTCTGAACTCTTTCTTACTCAAGGGACCATCTTCCTTTGGTCAGGGAAGAAATCTCTGCTCTCCTTGCGAAGCAGGCTATAGAGCCCATCCCCCCTCACCTCCACGGTATGGGTTACTATTCCCATTTCTTCCTCGTACCAAAGAAGACGGGAGATCTCAGACCCATTCTCTATCTCAGCTCCCTGAACCTATATGTGGAATACAAGAGGTTCAAGATGCTCTCCCTTCAGACCCTCTTGCTCCTGCTTCGGCCGGGCCAATGGCTTTGTGCACTGGATATGCAGGATGTGTACCTGCACATCCCCATTAGCCCTTCGCACCGAAAGTACCTCAGGTTTGCGTTCCAGGGGGACCACTACCAATTCCGGGCACTCCCTTTTGGTCTTTCCTCGGCTCCTCGAGTCTTTACCAAATGCCTGGCGGTGGTAGTGGCCCACCTGCGTACTTTGGGAGTTCAGGTTTTTCCCTACCTAGACGACTGGCTCCTGGTGGCCCCGTCCAGGGAGGAACTCCTGCATTTCCTCTCCCTCACCCAGCAGGTTTTCACTGGCCTGTGTATCACCATCAACCATTCCAAATCTCACCTGGATTCTTCTCAGAGACTCCAGTTCATCGGGGCAATCCTCGATACAACAATGTGCAGGGCCTTCCTGCCTCCGGACAGGGGGGGCCTCCCTCCAGTCCCAGATTTCCCTTCTATCGGAATACTTGAGGGTTCCGGCGAGGTCGGTGCTCCGTCTCCTGGGGCTTATGGCGGCAGCCATCCCGTGCGCGTCTCCACATGAGAATCTCTCAGTGGACTCTCCGCTCTCAGTGGGATCAATGGGTAGATGACCTAGATCATCTGGTTCTGATCTCCTCGCCGATGGTAAGAGACTTGCAATGGTGGATGGTTCAAGAGAACCTATTCCGGGGGGTCCCCTTTTTTCATCCTCCCCCCGATCAGACTCTGACCACGGATGCTTCAGGCGAAGGTTGGGGAGCCCATCTGGGTCCTCACCGAACCCAGGGCCTATGGTCAAAATTGGAGTTAGTTCTCCACATCAACGTGCTTGAGCTTTGAGCAGTGCTGTATGCTCTCCAGGCCCTTCACCAATACATCCTTCCCGGTCACCTAGCTGTCCAAACAGACAACATGTGCGTGGTGTGGTACATCAACAAGCAGGGAAGGACTCGGTCCTACCCGCTGTGCAGGGAAGCGATGAGGGTTTGGGAATGGGCAACGCTTCACAACCTTCACCTCACGGCGATCCATGTTCCGGGAGTCGACAATGTCCTGGCAAACAGGCTAAGTCGCTCATTGGCTCTACCACACGAGTGAGAACTGGACGAAAAAGTTCTAAAAAGCATCTGCCGGATTTGGGGGACTCCTCGGATAGACCTGTTCGCCTCCCCCCAAAATACAAATCTTCCAACCTTTTGCTCGCTCGCTCCAGAGCGAGGCACTTTCTGGAGTGACGCTCTATCTCTAAGTTGGAAGGACAGATTTGTCTATGCTTTTCCCCCAATTTCTCTGGTCCCTCGTGTGCTGCAGAAACTTGCTTTGGAAGGAGCGAGAATGATTCTGATCGCTCCTTTCTGGCCCAGGCAAATCTGGTTCTCTCTTCTACAACAATACTCAGAGGTTCCTCCTCTTCCTCTTCCTTTATCTCCAGGATTGCTGACCCTGGTCCATCTGGGACTCAAGTTCCTTCAACTTCATGCATGGCTCCTGCAGACCTAGCTCGATCTCGCTTTGGCATTTCTCCTAAGGTGGCCGAGATTCTGGTGGAGGCTAGAAAACCCTCCACTAGGTCCACCTACGCCATGAAATGATAAAGATTTTCCATCTGGGCTGCGTCCAGGAACGTGGAGCCCTTTTCCTGTCCTGTGACCATTCTATTTGATTACATGCGTCATCTTTTCGACCTGGGTCTCAGTCACTCATCTTTGAAAGTCCATATGGCGGCTGTTTCAGCCTACCATGCCCCATGTTTAACTCCCCTATCTCCCCTTCTCTGACTTTCCGTCCATCTGCTCCCCTCTCCCAGACTGGCAGGATCTCAGAGAAGGAGATGCTGGACGAAATAGATGATAGTTTGTCACCCAGCCTGGTCAGGTGTTCCTTGGTCTCTTGGCCCTGTATGTGAATGAAAATATCAAAGCTACAGAAATTCAGAATACACATAAGGAGCCAGAAGAACTGTGGGTCACCCTGGAAACAGGAAATGGGACAGCCATAAGAACTGGGGTTGTCTACAGGCCCCCAGACCAGGGGGAGGACATAGACACATTACTGTTAGAAGATATACAAAACATGACAGCTAAAGGGGAGGTTCTGATAATGGTAGACCTCAACATGCCGGATACAGATTGGTCAATACCAGCAGGAACATCTGCCAGAACTAGACACATAGTAGATTCCCTGCAGGGGGAAGGCCTCAAACAACTGGTACAGCAACCCACAAGAGACAGGGCTATCCTAGATCTAGTACTGACTAACAAGGAAGGGATCACAGATCTCCAGGTAGAAGGTCACCTGGGGGCCAGTGACCATCACATGGTATGGTTCAATTTGGCTACTACATCTAAATCATCCCATTCCAAGGCAAAAATATGGGACTTCAGAGGAGCTGACTTTGATACTCTGGCCAACAGAGTTAAGCTAGCCCTGGCAAAAGAAACACAGGTGAGGGGTACAGGCAAAGTGGGCAAGCATTAAGGATGCAATACTTGAAGCAACATCCCATTGTGTTAGACAGAAAAGGAAGTAAAAGAAGGAGGAACCACTTGTTCTCAAATACAGTAGCAGAAAGGTCAGAGCCAAAAGGCTGGCCTTCAGGAAATATAAGGGAACACAGCGGATGAAGATAGAGGCATACTAAACTGCCCTAAGGGAAGCAAGGAAGGCAGGCAGGCAAAGTCCCAAACTGAGGAAACACTAGCACCAACAGTAAAAGAAGGTGACAAGACTTTCTATAGATACATTAGTGAAAGGAGAAAGTCCAGAGGGGTATTGCTAAGCTTAATGGAGAAAAGGGAGCATGTGAGGAGGAGGACCCTGTAAAGGCATCTATCCTAAATAGATACTTTTGCTTAGTATTTACTGAAGAGAAGGTAGCGCAGGGCCCACAGCTCAACATCATGGACACAGGGGGGAGGGAGGTGAGCACTACTCCCTTCACAAAAGAAAGGGTCCTACAAGAGCTTGCTAAGCTAAGGGTGGACAAGGCAATGGGACCTGATGGCATACATCCCAGGGTACTTGAGGAGCTAAGGGTGGAACTAGCAGAGCCATTATCAGAACTGTTTAGTGAGTCTCTGAGCACAGGAGAGGTCCCAGAAGACTGGAGAAGGGCTCATGTGATCCCGCTCCACAAGAGTGGTAGCAGGAGGAGGCAGGAACTACAGACCAGTCAGTCTTACCTCAGTAGTGGGCAAGATTATGGAGGCACCTTAAGGAAAGGGTAGTGCAACACCTGGAATCCATAGGGCACAGGATCCAAGACAGCATGGGTTTACAAAGGAAGGTCCTGTCAAACTAATCTCATAGATTTCTTTGACTGGGTAACCAGAGTGGTGGACCAAGGGGAGCAGTTGATGTTGCCTACCTTGACTTCAGCAAAGCTTTTGACACTGTTCCACATAGAAGATTGATAAATAAGCTGGGTAGGCTCGGGTGGTCAGAAATTGGTCAACTGGGTGGCAAACTGGTTGACGGGCAGAAAACAGAGAGTGGTGGTAAATGGTATACAGTCAGAAGAGATGCAAGTCACAAGTGGGGTACCTCAGGGATCAGTCCTGGGGCCAGTCCTCTTCAACATCTTCATTAGTGACCTTGCAGATGGACTAGAGGGTAAGGCTTGTCTGTTTGCAGATGACACCAAGATCTGCAACAGAGTAGATGATCCAGATGGGGTGGGCAGAATGAGAAGAGATCTGTATAAACTAGCAAAATGCTCAGAAGAGTGGCAACTGGGATTTAATGCAAAGAAGTGCAAAATCATGCATATAGGGAAAAGAAACCCTGAAGCCACCTATAGGCTGGGAGGGGAGTTGCTAGCAGTCACAAAGGAAGAAAGAGACTTGGGCATCATCATCACTGATGACCTGAAATCATCCAAGCAGACCTCTAAAGCAGTAGGTAAGGCTGGGGGTGTTAGGTGTATTAGTAGGGTATCACAAGTCGAAGAGGGAGGTAATAATCCCTTACAAAGACACTGGTTAGGCCCCATCTGGAGTACTGCGGCAGTATTGGAGGCCACACCTTCACAAGAACATTAACCTAAATTGAGGCAGTCCAGAGAAGGGCAGACCAAGATGGTGCAGGGACTGCATCAGAAGACATATGAGGACAGATTAACAGAGCTTAATATGTATACCTTTGAGCAAAGGAGGAGTGATATGATCAAGGCATTCAAACACCTTAAGGCATTAACAAGGTGAAAGAGTCTAATATGTTTAAATATAAGAAAATAGCAGGACAAGAGGACACAGCATGAGATTAGAGGGAGGCCGATTAAGGGGAATGTGAGAAAATTCTTTTTCACAGAAAGGGTGGTGGATGCATGGAATGGCTTACCACAAGAAGTGGTGGCTATGAATACAGTGCAGGGCTTCAAACAGGCATGGGATAGGCATAAGGGAGCAATACAAATGACTATGAATAGATAGGCCACTGACAGAGCAAAGGCCGATGGCACATTTATAAGGTAGAAAAAGAAATGGGCAGGCTGGATGGGCCTTGTGGTCCTTATCTGCCGTCAACTTCTATGTTTCTTTCACTGATAAGGCATTTGCCCAACTTGAGGTATCCGAAACTTTTTTCAGAGGGGTCCTTCATCTCAGGCCCCCTGTCCGGACTCCAGCTCCCCCTTGGGACTTAAACTTTGTCCTCAAGAAACTTACCCTTCCTCCCTTTGAGCCTGCGGCTTCCGCAGACTTGAAGTTTTTATCGTGGAAGACGCCTTTCTTGGTAGCCATTACTTCTCGCAGAATTTCAGAGTCTAGGCCCTGATGTGCAAAATCCCATATCTGATCTTTCACAAAGAACGAGTAGCTCTTCGCACTAATCCTAAGTTTCTCCCAAAAGTGGTAGCGGAGTCTACCTTAAATCAGTCTATTGAATTACCTGCCTTTTTCACGCAGTACTCCAACCAAGGAGAATACTTGCTCCATACCATGGATGTCCACAGGATTCTGAGATACTACACCGATAGGACGAAGGATCTCAGAAAGACTGATCAGTTGTTCGTCTCTTTTGCTCACAAAAGGGAAGGCAATGCTGTCTCCAAGCAATGCCTGTCAAAGTGGTTGGCTCATTGCATCACTTTCTGTTATGACAAGTACAACAAGACCCTACTGGGTCAAGTCAGAGGTCACTCCACTCGAGGAGTAGCTGCCGCTGCAGCTTGTTTCAAGAATGTGTCTGTGGCAGACATCTGTGCTGCCGCCACTTGGACTTCCATCCATAAATTTAATAAACATTACAGCTTGGACATTGCCTCTCGCCGTAGAGCAGGCTTCGGGTTAGCTGTCTTGCAAGGTCTCCTATCTTGAGATTTGCAAGATTTTTGCCTACGTGGAGTAGTTCCTCCTCCCGGTGCCTTTCATTTGTTCCAGACTGGTTGGGATTCTGTCCTATATGTAATTACCTACTGCAAGAGCCCGCTTGAAGTAAGATAGTACAGTTACGTAAGAACTTACCGTAACAGTAGATCTTTGAGAGGCTCTTGCAGGTAATACCTTCCCGCCCTCCATCCCCTTAGGCTTTTTCAGCTCCTTTTCCAGTGAGAAATATCTGCTTCTCTCTCGTCCGGGCCTTCGGGCCTGTGGCGGGAAAGAACTGGAAGGCGGGCATCCGGGACCCGCCCCTTTATACCGACATCGGCGTGGCACCGTCACTCTGGCGTGGGCGGTCCCTAGAGACTGCTAGCTAGAAATTTTTCGTGGGTCCTGCCGCCTGGCATCAGTCCTATATGTAATAACCTACTGCAAGAGCTTCTCTCGAAGATCTACTGTTACGGTAAGTTCTTCACGTAACTGTACTTTCCTCATATTCCCCCTTAATCGGCCTCCCTCTAATCTCGTGCTGTGTCCTCCTGTCCTGCTATTTTTCTTATATTTAAACATGTTGGACTCTTTCACCTTGTTAATGCCCTTAAGGTGTTTGAGTGTTTCGATCATATCACCTCTCCCTCCTTTGCTCAAGGGTATACATATTGAGCTCCGTTAATCTGTCCTCATATGTCTTCTGATGCAGTCCCTGCACCATTTTGGTTGCCCTTCTCTGGACTGCCTCACTTTGGTTAATGTCCTTGTAAAGGTGTGGCCTCCAGTACTGCACGCAGTACTCCAGATGGGGCCTAACCAGTGTCTTGTAAAGAGGGATTATTACCTCCCTCTTACGACTTGTGATACCCCTACTAATACACCCTAACATCCACCTAGCCTTACCTACTGCTTTAGCGGTATGCTTGGATGATTTCAGGTCATCGGTGATGATGATGCCCAAGTCTCTTTCTTCCTTTGTGACTGCCAGCAACTCCCCTCCAAGCCTATAGGTGGCTTCAGGGTTTCTCTTCCCTGTGTGCATGATCTTGCACTTCTTTGCATTAAATCCCAGTTGCCACTCTTCTGACCATTTTGCTGGTTATCCAGATCTCTTCTCATTCTGCCCACCCCATTTAGATCATCATCTCTGTTGCAGATCTTGGTGTCATCTCCACACGGACAAGCCTTACCCTCTAGTCCATCTGCAATGTCACTAATGAAGATATTGAAGAGGACTGGCCCCAGGACTGATCCCTGAGGTACCCCACTTGTGACTTGCATCTCTTCTGACTGTATACCATTTACCACCACTCTCTGTTTTCTGCCCGTCAGCCAGTTTGCCGCAGTTGACCAGCTATGACCCACGAGCCTACTCAGCTTATTTATCAATCTTCTCGTGGAACAGTATTGAAAGCTTTGCTGAAGTCAAGATAGGCGACATCAACTGCTCCCTTGGTCCACTAATTGGTTACCCAGTCAAAGAAATCTATGAGATTAGTTTGACAGGGCCTTCCTTTGTAAACCCATGCTGTCTTGGATCCTGTGCCCTATGGATTCCAGGTGTTGCACTATCCTTTCCTTAAGGAGTGCCTCCATAATCGTGCCCACTACTGACGTAAGACTGACTGGTCTGTAGTCCCCTGCCTCCTCCCTGCTACCACTCTTTTGGAGCGGGATCACATGAGCCCTTTTCCAGTCTTCTGGGACCTCTCCTGTGCTCAGAGACTCACTAAACAGTTCTGATAATGGCTCTGCTAGTTCCACCCTTAGTTCGTTAAGTACCCTGGGATGTATGCCATCAGGTCCCATTGCCTTGTCCACCCTGAGCTTAGCGAGCTCTTGTAGGACCCTTTCTTTTGTGAAGGGAGTAGTGCTCACCTCCCTTCCCCCATGTCCATGGTGCTGAGCTGCGGGCCCTGCCCTACCTTCTCTTCAGTAAATACTGAGCAAAAGTATCTGTTTAGGATAGATAATTTTACAGGGTCCTCCTCCTCCTCACATGCCCACTTTTCTCCTTTGAGCTTAGCAATACCCCCTCTGGACTTTTTTCTTTCACTAATGTATCTATAGAAAATCTTGTCACCTTCTTTTACTGTTCGTGCTAGTGTTTCCTCAGTTTGGGACTTTGCCTCCCTTACTGCCTTCCCTGCTTCACTTAGGGCAGTTTGGTATGCCTCCCTATCTTTATTCCGTTGTGTTCCCTTATATTTCCTGAAGGCCAGCCTTTTGGCTCTGACCTTTTCTGCTACTGTATTTGAGAACCAAAGTGGTTTCCTCCTTCTTTTGCACTTCAAACAACATGAAGTCTTGCTATATTCTGACATATGCAGAGAGTCCCAACCTTTGAACTGCTCCGGAGGTGAAAGAGTTAACTTTCCATGCCAGGCATGGAACGCTGAGCTCGAGCTCGGGTGAAACTCTGTCTGTTGTTCTTCAAACTCAAACCGTCAGATTCTTTACTCCGCCTCACTGAACAGTCGCTCCGGAGATTTCTCCTTCTGCTCTGTTCATTTTGTCGGTTAAAGTATTGTTTTTCTCGGTTTTCAACAATTTAAACCAACCGGTCGGTTCAGGCTCTGTCTGTGGTATTTGTGAGTACTAGATAGGTTTACATTAATTCCTTCTGTGTGGAACTTGTAAGCGGTTTATCGGTTCGGTTTGAACCGATCAGGTTGTTTAAAAATATCTTAATCTGTGATTTAGAATGTGGTTACGGTTCTTATCGGTTCTAAAAAACTGGATTTTATTCGTTTTTTCACGACCCGTGACTGGATTTGGGAACCGATAAGAGGGTCTTACCTGGCGGATTGCCATAAACAGGTAAGTTTGGTTAGGACTGGCACTATGTCTGAGAAACCCAAAAGAAAAACCAGGCCCACTGGGTTTCAACACTGCAGTGTGTGTGGGGAAGTCTTTGCCAAGGATGACCCCCACACCACCTGTGTTTATTGTCTGGGGTTTGACCACCTCAATGCAGACTGCCAGATTTGTAAAAGTTTCCTGCAGCTGCCCTGGAAAAGAGAGTTGGTAGGCTCAGGGAAAGGGAGGCCAAAAAGTCCGCTGAACCGGATGGCCAGCCCGGTTCGGTTCCAACCGAACCTGAGGGAGTGCCCTCTGACCAGGGCGAGACTTCTTCAGGCAAAAGGAGATCCGACTCTGAGGAGGCGGTTCCAGCAAAAAGGACTAGGAAATCAGCTGGTGTGGAGCAAAAACTTTCCTCTCCAACCACTGAAGAAATAGCCAAAGCGATTAAAATTGTCCAGTCGCTTTCCCCGGTTCTGACCGAACCGGCACCATCAGGTAAGTGCCCTGTTCGGCCGGTTCCACCGGTTCAAGAGTATGATTTAGAGGAATATTGTGAATCGGAGGAGGGGGAAGAGGAGTATGAGGAGAGTGAATATGGATTTGAAAGTCTGGATGTGCCCATCTCCCCATACAGACCTTCAGGAGTGTCTCCTCCTAGGCTTTCTGAGTCCCCTTCTCATTTTATGTTTTATAAAAAAGTGGCTGAAACCCTCCAGCTCCATATGGAGGAAGCTGTGGATGATCAAGAGGAGCCTGACTATGTGGAAATGATGGATATCCCAGAGTCTAGGAGACTGTCTTTTCCCTTGCATAAATCTTTTGGGAAACAGACTTTTAAAATTCTAAAAACTCCTCACACTATACCTCCTGTGGATAAGAGAATGGACAAGAGGTACACATTGTCAGGCTCTGATACGGAGTTCCTTATACAATAATGCAGCCATGTTGGGGTAGTGCAGGCTGCAGCCTGTGACAAGGCAAATATTCCCTTGGCTTCACACCCCCCGGACAAGGACTCCAGGAGGATTGATGCCATGGCAAAGAAGCAGTACATGGCAGCATCCTTGGGACTCAGACAGGCAAATTATATGGCTTATGTTGCTAGATATGAGAAATCCAGATGGGATACTGTTGTGGCTCTAGCAAAACAGGTCCCTGGCCAGCTTGCCAAGGAGCTGGAACAGGTGGCTGCTGATGGTATTGAGGCATCCAAGGTGCAATTCCATGCTGCAGTGGACTCGAATGATGTGTCATCAAGAGTCATGGCTACATCTGTGGCACTTCGCAGAATGGCTTGGCTCAGATGTACTAGCCTGTCACAGGATACCCAGACTAAGGCCATGGATTTTCCTGTTGTGGGTAATTCCTGTTTGAGGAGCAGACAGAGAATTACATGAAGAAAATGGAAGAGTATAGGACCACCTATAGGAGTGCACAGGCCAAGGAAAGGCAGGCCACTCCTCAAAGGCAGCTTCCCAGGGGCAGGGGCAGGCCTTTTCATAGGCCTTTTTACCAAGCCCAGGCCTCCTCTTCTGCTTATGCCCAGAGGGGGTTCTTTAGAGGGAGAGGCAGACGGGGTACAAGGAGGCCTGCTTCCACCCCTCAGACCAAAGCCCCTGCCAAGCAGGCACCCTGATGGGTTTGCCAGGGCCGATTCTCAGCTACCTGTAGGGGGCAGGCTGGCTTACTTTATCCAGGACTGGGAGTCTCTGACATCAGACAAGTGGGTCCTGGAAGTAGTAAGCCAGGGACTGGTTCTCAGCTTCAAAATGTTTCCAAAGATGAGAACCAGATCCTTTCCACCTGCAAATCCACCAGAGGCACTGGCCCTAGAGGCAGAGGTCTCTTCCCTCCTGGCTCTCAGAGCTGTGGAAAGGGTTCCACCCCTACACCAGGGCAAAGGGTTGTACTCCAGGTACTTTCTTACCCCAAAAAAGACAGGAGAATGGCGGCCCATCCTGGATCTCAGATACTTAAACAAGCACCTTTTAAAACCAAAATTCAAAATGGTGACTCTGGGAATTATTCTACCTCTCTAAGGCCAGGGGACTGGCTAGCGACTGGAACTCAAGGATGCCTACTTCCATATTCTCATCAGAAGCTCCCATCAAAAGTACCTCAGGTTCGAGCTGCCCTCAGGCCATTACCAGTTCAGAGCAATGCCCTTTTGGCCTCACCTCTGCTCCAAGGGTATTCACAAAATGCCTGGCAGTAGCAGTAGCTTCTCTAAGAAGGCAAAAAATTGCCATCTTCCCTTACCTGGACGACTGGCTCATAGTAGGCCAGTCTCCAGACCTAGTCATGTTACACCTACAGATAACTCAGCAACTGCTCACCTCTCTAGGTTTCCTTCTGAATCTTTCAAAGTCAGTTCTAGAGCCTGTCCAGCTCCTCACCTTCATAGGCACAGAGCTGAACACAGAGAAAGCCAGAGCCTTCCTTCCTTTGGACAGGGCAAGGACCCTGGTCTCTCTGGCCTCCTCATTCACCCTGCAGGTGTCTCGACCAGCAAGGCATTTTCTACAGCTCCTGGGGCACATGGCTGCTTCTACAGCAGTAGTGCAGGAGCAAGATTTCAGATGAGGGACATTCAGTTCCATTTGAGAGCCTTTTGGTCTCAAAGGAAGACCCTCTAACCAAATTGATCCCAGTGACTCAGACCTGATCCAGGCCCTACAGTGGTGACAGGATCAGAGCAATCTGAGACAAGGGGTCCTTTCACTCAGTCTCACTCCTTAATCCTTACTACAGATGCATCCCTCTTGGGGTGGGAGCTCACATGGGCGACCTCACTACCCAGGGGTTGTGGTACCCTCAGGAATCTCTGCTCCACATCAATCTGTTGGAACTCAGAGCAGTTTTTCTAGCACTTCAAGCTTTTTCCAAATCTGTTCAGAACAAAGTTGTACAGGTCAGAACAGACAACACCACCACAATGTGGTAGATCAACAAGCAAGGGGGCACTTGGTCTATGGCCTTGTGCACCAAAGCAATGAAGTTGTGGTCTCTGGCTTACTCCCTGAACACCTCCCTTACGGCAGTTCACCTCCCAGGCAAGGACAATGTCCTGGCAGATGCTCTCAGCAGGATTTCCCAGGGCCATCACGAATGGTCACTGGACCTGGTCTTGGAGGTGATATTTGCCAGATGGGGCACCCCGCAGATAGATCTTTTTGCAGCCCCAGACAATCACCAACTTCCCCTTTTTTGCTAAGGCCCCAGTGTTGGACTCAGTCCCTCTGGATGCCTTAGTTCTCAATTGGGAAGGGAAGTTTCTTTATGCTTCCCCTTCCTCTCCTGTTCAAGTGCTAGTTAAAATCAGATCTCAACCCTGCAAGATGATCCTGATTGCTCCAGATTGGGCCAGACAACCCTGGTATCCACTCCTACTGTCCTTAGCAGTCCATCTTCCCCTGTGTCTTCCCAGGAATCACAACTTGTTAACCTGTGCTCAGGGGAGGGTTTGGTACCCGAACCTGAAATCTCTCAATCTCAAGGCCTGGTTCTTGAAGAGTTAGTTTGCTGATTTACACCTCTCCCAAGGTGTTATGGATATCCTGAAGGCTTCTAGAAAACCTTCCACCAGGGCTACTTATAATTCCAAATGGAAGAGGTTTTCCATATGGTGTTCTGGAAAACAGATTTCCCCAGAATCTGCTGATTTACCCACAGTCCTGGATTATATGGTCCACTTAAATACCTTGGGGCTGAGACCAGCTACCCTCAAAGTGCATCTGGCAGCTGTGTCTGCTTTTATTTCAGCAGGTAAGCCCTCTTCTCTTTCAGCCCACCCTGTATTCTCCAAGTTTTTCAAGGGATTGCTTCACACCAACCCTCCATTCAGGGACCCTGCCCCCGCCTGGGATCTTAATGTTTGCATTGCTCAGCTTATGCAACCCCTCTTTGAGCCTTTATCTTCAGCAGAGCTTAAGTACTTGACTTGGAAGACTGTGTTTCTGGTAGCCATCACTTCTGCCAGACGCATAAGTGAATTACAAGCTCTGTCAGTGGAGCCCGATTTTTATCTCCTTTCATAGAGATAAGGTGGTCCTCAGGACTATCGGGAAGTTCTTGCCTAAGGTGGTTTCAGATTTCCACCTTAATCTATATCTCTTCAGTGTACTTCACTGACCATTCCTCCTCTGGCGGGAGAGGCTGCACAGCTTAGATGTGAAGAGAGCCCTTAGTTACTACATAGAGCGTACCAAGGGTCACAGGTTTGACTCCCTCCAACTGTTCCTCACTTATGGTGAGGTTGGTAAAGGGAAACCCTCCACTAAAAGATCCATTGCAGGTGGATTGTCTCTTGTATCCAATTTTGCTATGAAAAACTGGGTAAGGTTACTCCCTCAGGCCTGAGGGCTCACTCTACCAGAAGTACAGCTGCTTCCCTGGCTGCTGCCAGGGACATCCCTATTCTAGAGATATGTCAAGCAGCTACCTGGGAAACAGTTCACACTTTTACCAAGCATTACTCCCTGGACATCCAGGCTGGGAGTGATGCTCGGTTTAACACAGCTGTGCTTCAGAGCCTATTTCTAAGTGGGTTCTGTCCCTCCTCCATGGAGGTACTGCTTTGTAGTCTGCATATGTCAGAATATAGCAAGACTTCATGTTGTTTGAAGAAAAAAGTTACTCACCTTAGTAATGTTGTTTCTTCTAATGGAGTCTTGCTATATTCTGACCTCCCCTTGCCTGCCCTCTCAGAACCTCTGTTTTTGGGATGTGGGTGGGCAGTGCAGTGTTGGCACTTAGTAGGTGCCCACCTTGTTGTTTTCACCCTCCTTTCTTGGGGTGACTTGGTGTTGTGTTTTCATTTTTGGGTCTCCTGACTTGAGTCTTTGTTTGGGACCAAAAATGTGTTCTAATATTTAGTAGCCAGTTGGCTAGTGTAGGTTTACAGCTTCCACACAGGACCTCAGTGAGTTTAGCTCGTAAAGATCTGACGGTTTGAGTTTGAAGAACAACAGACAGAGTTTAAACCGAGCTCGAGCTCAGCGTTCCATGCCTGGCATGGAAAGTTAACTCTTTCACCTCAGGAGCAGTTCGAAGGTTGGGACTCACTGCATATGTCAGAATATAGCAAGACTCCATTAGAAGAAACAGCATTACTAAGGTGAGTAATTTTTTCTTCCTTTTCTGTCTAACACAATGGGATGTTGCTTCAAGTATTGCATCCTTAATGCTTGCCCACTTTGCCTGTACCTCCTCACCTGTGTTTCTTTTTGCCAGGGCTAGCTTAACTCTGTTGGTCATCTTATCAAAGTCAGCACCTCTGAAGTCCCATATTTTTGCCTTGGAATGGGATGATTTAGATGTAGTGGCCAAATTGAACCATACCATATGATGGTCACTGGCACCCTGGTGACCTTCTACCTGGAGATCTGTGATCCCTTCCCTGTTAGTCAGTACTAGATCTAGGATAGCCCTGTCTCTTGTGGGTTGTTGTACCAGTTGTCTGAGGCCCTCCCCCCTGCAGGGAATCCACCATGTGTCTAGTTCTGGCAGATGTTCCTGCTGGTATTGACCAATCTGTATCCGCATGTTGAAGTCTCCCATTGTCAGAACCTCCCTTTAGCTGTCATGTTTTGTATATCTTCTAACAGTAATGTGTCTGTGTCCTCCCCCTGGTCTGGGGGCCTGTAGACAACCCCAGTTCTTATGGCTGTCCCATTTCCTGTTTCCAGGGTGACCCACAGTTGTTCTCGCTCCTTATGTGTATTCTGAATTTCTATAGCTTTCATATTTTCATTGACACACAGGGCCACTCCACCCCCCTTTTTGCGCCTCGGTCTCTTCTGAACAGTACATAGCCAGGTACTGAAGTCTCCCAAGTGTGGTTACTGGTAAACCACGTCTCACTAATTGCTACTATGTCCAGTTTAGCCTCTGACATTATTGCCTGCAGGTCTGGCATCTTATTTCCTAGGCTGTGAGCATTTGTGTACATGATTTTCCATTGGCCAGATTTCGGTGTGTTAGTTGTTGGGTGAGGTTTGGCATTTCCGCTGTGCGTCATATGGGGAGAAGGACCTTTTTTCTTACCTGGTGATGCAAATGAACTGCATAGGAATTCTTAATGTTGCCATTAATCATTGGCTTAATTTGTTGTTTTTGATGCACATAGAGATGACTAGGGGGTCCTAGCTCTCCTTTGTGTTGTTTGTATCCTGTTGGAGGCCAGTTTTCTTCACCAAGGGATGGGTATTATTATTCAAATTAGAATTGCTTAATTCGGATAGTCTAGCATTTTTTCAGCTACCAAAATGAAACTGTTAGATAGAACACGAAAGACCGTTAGGCCTATTCTGCTGGCATTTTAGTATGTTAGTAACACAGGCCACCTAGAGGCAGCAGTTTCAAGGTAGCATTCTAGTTCCATTATTTGCATACATTCCAAATTACATTACTACAGCTCCAGGGAAGTCTGAGATTCTGAGCTGATTGCATATGTCTAATCGTGCTACGAGATCCCTTGGAAGAAACAATATTCTGTGGTAAGTAATTTTCTGTAGCGCTTCACATTGTCAGTAGATAATCATAATAACTGAGCATAGTGTACCCTTACCAGGGGAATGGCACAACCTAAGCTTTAGAATGTTAGGCATATGCAGCAACTCCCCAGCTCAGCTGTGCCATTTGAAGGGGACAAAGCTACTTTTATCTTCTCTCAAGAATTTCAAGTTTCAAGATTTCAAGTTCAAGACTTCATTTGGGGCTGAATTCTACACTGCTGGTTGGAGCTGCCTGTTTCAGGGAGCACCCCTAAATTAAAATTGTGCCTGTTTAAACTGCAGCTTTCAAATTAAATAATCTGTCTTTTTTTTCTCATTCCCTGTCTGGATTGGGAGCCACTTCTGCCTTTCTAGGGTGCTTTAATGGTCTCCATCAACAAGATCTGCCTTGCTAGAGTGTTTTAATAGTCTTCATTAACAAAAAAAAAAGGAAAAGGTGCCACAGGTACATACAACTTTATTTATTGGGAGTGTTGGGGGGTCCTTTGGCTCTGGTGTCTCTTCCTTTTGCCCCCCGCCCCCAAACAAGCCTCAGGTTTTGTGTTTGGTTTATGCAGCTAATGTGTGATTTTGGTACATTTTAGAGGTGTTTTGGTGATTTTTCACCACAGACCGCCGTTTTTTTGTTTGAGCTGCTGCCTTTAGGGTTGGGAGCGCACTCCTTCTGCAGTTAGGCCTCTCGCCATTGTCTAGAGTGCGCATGTAGTGCTCGCACTTGTGCAGTGCAGTCACCATTGAATTGCATTATGCAAGTGCGTGCACATCCACGTAAACGCGCTAACGTGTGCGTTCACCCATCGGGAGCACCTTTTTCAGTTCTCTAATACAGTATTACAGTTCCTTTTGCTGATTTTAGCCCAGCAAGCAGTAGGGCTAATAATTATATTATGCCTTATACATTCAGCAGTCCTGGGTTTGATTCACATGACCCCACTTGCATGATATGCGACTCTGAGTAAGTCATTTATTTATTTTATTTTATTTGTGTTTGGTTTCCAGGTAAGTGCACTAATCCAGAGGACCATTTTCAGTAACGACCTGGGCCACAAAGTGGTGAAACAGCAGACAATAACAGAACACTTTACATACAGTATACAGGCATGGATTCAAAATTACATTACAGTAAGGATACAGGCATTAGTAGAAGGAAGATACAGTACATTTGTACAACTCAACAAGTGAACAGTTAAACATCCATGTTTGTAAACAGTTAGTCTATGCAACAAGACCTGTGCTAATGTAAAGGAGAGCAAGGCAGCCTGAAACGCACTGTTGAACAGAGCGTGGTCCACAGACAGCAGAGAACATAGGCTGTAGTGCAGGAGATATGAAAGGACATGTCCCTAATGAGTCGGTGCATGCTGAGTCTTGGCCTAACATAGGATACCAGTTGTGGGAAGAGTCAGATGGGTAGGCTGTGTGGGTTGCAAAGGTCAGAAGGCAAATGTGTGGGTGAATGCAAATTATAGAGTATGGGGGCAGGGACCAAGGTGGTACATAAATCACCAGCTGGGGTAAGTTATGGTGGTTTTTGGGCTCCTGCATGGCCTACAGAGCAGTTGCAGGTAGACTCTGCCAGGAGCTAGGTCTTCATGTTACATTTGAAGGACATCTGGGATGGGGATGTGCGAATGGATTGGGGGGGGAGTCGGTTCCAAAGGGAGGGGGCAGAGACAGAGAAGGCCTTATTACCCATCACTGTAGTGACGCGAGGAACCTCTAGGGGAGGATGGAGAAGGTCGTAAGGGCCCTAGTGGTGGCCTTACTAGTAATTAGAGGAGCATAGGGAGATAACTGGTTACTTCTGAGAGCATTGTCCACCAGGCAGCCTGTGGCATAGTCAAAGCGGACTGGGGGGGGGCCATCCTAGGGACTGTAGAGTGTGCAGTGATGGGTAGAAAAGGGGGCTTTAAGAACAAAGTGACAGATGGCGTTATGTAGTGCTAAGGCGGGAGTGTTGATTAGTGGATACAACGGAGTAAGTGGGGGAGCAGTAATCTAGGAGTGGCAGAAGGTTACCTTGCACGATGGCTGGGCGAGCTTCAGGTGATTAGTGCTGTATGCAGCACCTAGCTTTTGGTGAATTTTTCTTACAGTCAGAGTTGTATGATCATTGTAGTTAAGGGAGGGGCCAAGAGCAACGCGTAGATATTTGAAAGAGGTGACCAGCTCGAGGGGGAGGCCTGCAGACATACATACAGTGAGGGAGGAGTTTGATTTGGCGACCTTGTTAAGGAAAGGCTTTGAGCCAAAGAGCATGGCCTTCCTCTTTTTTCATTGACAATGAATTTTTCTGGATAAGAACCAGCTCTGCTTTTTCACTGTCCCTCTCTGCCCACTCACCATCCATTCTGCCTCACTATCCCTCCCTTTGTCTTTCTACGCTCCCTGATGTACCTGTAAAAAGTTTTATCCAACCCCACCTTGTTAACCAAGTTGGCTATCTTTTCCTCAGTTTGGGCCTTTGCTATTTTGACTTCCCTGCCTGCTTCCTTCTGCCTTAATTGGTACAGTTCTCTGTTATGCTCCTTGTGTGTTTCCTTATACTTCCTGAATGCTTCTCCCTAACCGTCCCCGCCACCTCTTTTGAGAACCATAGTGGCTTTTTCTTTTCTTTGATTTATTTGCTTCACACAGAAGCTTGTTGCCTCTGTGATTGCAGTTTTGATGTTTCCCCATTGTTGCTGCACCCCTCCTTCTTGCCTGTTTGCTAGTGCTTTTCAAGGCACTCTCCATCTTGCCAAAGTCAGCCCTCCTGAAGTCCAGTACCCTACTTTTGTATGGCTTGGACTCTGTAGTTGAGTTTATCGCGGAACTACACTGTTGGGTGGTCACTTGTTCCCAGATGGCTACTCACTTCTAGATCAGAGATCCTCTCACTGTCCCCATTTGAGAGTACGAGGTCTGAGATTGCTCCGTCATGAGTGGGTTCCAAAACTAGCTGTCTGAGGCATGCCCCCGTAGGGCATTGAGAATGACCCTGCTCTTGGATGTGGCTGCAGCAAAGGTGCTCCAGTTAACATCTGCGATTAGGTCTCCCATCAACAGTATCTCCCCTTTCTCTGCCATCCTAAGGATGCCTCTATCATATCCTTATTCTTTCCTCTCCCTGAGATGGGGGTCTGTATACAACCCCGTGTGGATTGTGGTGTCATTTCCAGTCTCCAAGGTGACCCACAGTGCCTCCTCTCCTCCCTGTTTACTCTTTTTTTGTTCCATTGCTTTTATCCCTTCCATTACATAGAGAGCTACTCTTCCCCCTCTTCTCTCCTCCCAGTCTCTCCTATAGGTTGTGTACCCTGGTATGTTAACATCCCAGTCATGGTTCTCTATGTACCATGTTTCTGTGACTGCCACGATATCCAGGCATCCCTCTTCCATCAAGGCCACCAGTTCAGGGAGCTTTGTTGCCCAGACTACGGACATTGGTACTCATTATCCTCCATTTCTTGATGGCCTTACCCCTTTTTGCCCCATCCCTGTCCTTATTGCCTTTGTTGTTTTCTCCATTTACCCCTGCCTTTCTCCTTATCGACGTCTCTATCTTGGTGTTAAAGGGGCACTGTCAGCTTTATCCTTCCATTTTCGTTAATCTCTGTGCAGTGTGCCTTTTGGCACGCACTTAAGTAATTATCAATGCAGAATTACCCCATGGACTTAGAAATTCAGCACAAATACCTTATAAATGAATATTTAGTGAAGTTAAGTCTTTCCTTGGTCTCAAAACTCCACTGAGACCGGGCTCACTTAACCCCTTGAGGGTTAGCACCGGACGGCCTTGGTCTGGATCATTTTATGTTAATCCTGCTTTAGAACACACTGCCCATAGAAACTTTCTATTTGCAACTGTTTAGTAATCTTGTAATTAAAATCGAGTCTGTGTGGTTTCGAAATTTACTTTTAAAACAATGCCAAATCCGCGCATGCTTGCAGTGAAGCTGTGTGGAGATCCGCATGCGCAAGATCGTACCACCTTTGCGCATTGGCAGGATTTGCATCGGTTTTATGTAAATTATGCAGCCACATAGGGCCTGCTTTTAATTTTAAATTACTTAGGAGCAGTTCACGATGTAGACGCTATATGGGCAGTATGTTCTTAAAGCTGGCTTGGCATAAATTGCCACTTTGTGACCACGCCGTCCTGGCTGCCTCAATGGGGTTATGCTTCCGGTCTCAGTGGAGTTTTGGAGGACCCGAGGGAAAGATGAACTTCACTAAATATTCATTTATAAGATATTTGTGCTGAATTTCTAAGTCCATGGGGTAATTCTGCAATGATAATTACTTAAGTGTGTGCCAAAAGACATACTGCACAGAGATTAACCAAAACGGAGGGATAAAGCTAACAGTGCCCCTTTAACCACACTTACTACCCTGATTATTTTGTTTTTTTTTTGGGGGAGGATTTCCCTGCTCCTTTCCAGCGCCTCCCTCCATGGCTAGTTTAAATGATTGCTAGTGAAGCATTTAAACCTATCATCTAGGATCCTGGTTCCCCTCCTGGACAGATGCAGGCCATCACGCCAGTATAGGCCTGCATCACTCCAAGTGGACGCCCAGTCCCCAGTGAAGCCAAACCCCTGAGTTCTGCACCAGTTTTTCAACCACTGATCAAATCCCATGACATAGAGCACGCTAGCCTCACCCATGCCATAGACAGGCAGCACCTCTGAGAAGATTACCATGCGTGCTACTTGTCTAAGTCCCCTCCTCAACTCCACAGACTCTTCCTGCACTGCTCTGATCCCTTTCTCAGCCAGGTCATTTGTCCCTAGATGGACAATGACATCCAACTCCCTTCCCTTGTCCTTGTCTTTTTTGATAGCCGAGGCCTGTAGTCCCTTACAGCTCAGGAGGTACAGTCCGTGGAAACGGCAGAGGCAGTCCGTCTACATAGAAACATAGACTTTGACGGTAGATGAGGATCGCTTGGCCTAGGCTGCTCATTTCCCTACCTACTGGATAAGCTGCAGATCTTGGTTAGCCAACAGCCTATTTCTTCCTACCCCCTCTGTCTGCATCTTTCTTTGGCTACTATGTGACCAAAATTATTGAGCAACATTGGGCAGGTGTGGATCAGAAAAGTGTCTTCCCAACCATGGCATGGATCTTACTTATGTAGGAAAAGGTCTCATGGGTGGGAAGCTACTCCACTGAAGATAAGGTCGTTTGTATTTCTGAAAAGACACTGCACTGCCCATAGAAGGCTGTGGCCCTAACGGTCTCATGTTAAGTGTGTGAACACCACGTGCAGGAGGGATTTTGCCTCTATCGGTACTCAACAGTTATATGTGTTATGCTTCTTTTATTGGCCAGAGCGTTCAACATACGGCTCACTACCCTGGCCAGTTTAGTACCGCGTTTCTGAAGGGGCAAGCCTTTTTTGCAATTCATGGCCATTATGCCACCTTACAGGTGGTTATTCACTGGAGAAATAGAGGTAAGGAGAACCCAAGAGGAGTAGAGTACCATGGGATGCAAATTAATACAGGAGGCAGTGTGGAACAAATGAAGGGGGATTGGAGCAGCAAGGAAAAAAAGAGGGTAACAAATGGAGTGGTAACAAAACCAGGAAAGCCATGAGTGCGGATGACTTGTAGGGAATAAAATTCCAGACCTTAAGGTCACAGGGGCAGAGAACGATGTGGATACTGTGGCCATTACTGAGACACAGTGCACTGAAAACCATGACTTGGACATTGCCGTACCAGGGTATATACTGTGTTAAGGAAGGACAGCGTGGGAAAGAATGAAAGGGGTGTGGTGCTTTGTGAGGGAGGGCAAGCGACCTGAGATATAGGGAATACGAAATGGGGGGGGGCGGCAGAAGTACTGTGAGCCACCCCAGAGATAAGGAGTGAAGCCTATATTCACAGTGGTGTGACCTCCAGACCTCCAGCACTGAGGGAGAAGTTAGATAAGGTGCTGATGGAAGCCATTAGAAAGATGGCAGAAACGGGGAAGGTGCTGTTGGTTTGGGGCTTCAGTCTGCTGGATATAGATTGGAGCCTCACAGATTCAGCTAAAGCAGGGAAAACTTGGAATCCCTGTAGGGGGCGTTCCTCAGACACAACTAGTCCGTGAACCCACTCCTGATGGGGCAATACTGGACCTTGTACTCACTGTGGCAAATTGGCCACTGCAGTCATATTTCTCATATTTCTCTGTCATTTTGTTTAATTTCCCAAAAGGCCATGGCACAAGGTTCATCTTACAAGGGTATCATGGGCCCATGTCTCTGTTTCAGCTGGAGATTCATGTGTAAAACAAAGGGGATTAGTTGGCCTAGGAAGACTGGAAGATGATTAATTTGTGTTTGAATAGCTGAAAAATGGAGGCCAAGTTCCTCGAGTTGTGCTAGCTGAAGTTCATTTGTGCGTCTTCAGACCAGTGTATTGTCAGACAAAGGCTAACCATTTCAGAATTTAAAGAGCTCATCTTTATGTAAAATGCTGAGTTAATCTCATTATAGCCTGACCACCCAGGGAGTTAGTGCAGTGTGCAAAACCCATTTCTGGTATTTGTTTCACATTTTCAAACTTCGGAGAATTTGGAGGAAAAGCAAGATGGGCCCCTGCAGGCCTAGAGCTGAACATCTGAATCTTAAAGTTTTAAGAGATCAGCCAGTCAGGAGGAAGGCTGGACTGTCCTCACAGACCCTATTAAAAACTGCTGTAAGGCGAGAAAAATTGCCATTTTGTTGAACATTCATCAGTTTCTGATGTGTTGAGTCTATCTAACACATGGAAAGGAATTGCTGTGTGTGTGTGTGGAAAGATTTTCCTCACATGCGAAAGGACTGGCTAGCTGCTTTCAGAGAGACCCAGAATCTTTTGCAACAGATCTTAAGCCTTGTTCTGCTGGGGAAGTAGATCACAGAACAGAAATTGCCTTGTCTTTTGGACTTTTTCAACAAACTTTGCTTTATTGCTTATCTTGGACACTGAACACCACAGGTAGATTTTATTAGAATTCTAACAGTGTAGGTCTTTTTTATGTTTAATCCACTTTATTTTAAAATTATTGTCTGCAACTCAGTGCTTAAAGTTCTTGTAGAATATTGTAATGACTTTAAGTAAACTTTTACCATATTTTTAACAACTCTGCCTGGGCCTGTTACTGTGTATGTTATTTTGGGGATAAAAAGGTTTGTTCAGACTGGTGCCTCCCATAAGTAGACTGCTCACTACGATACTGAAAATTAGAAATAGACTCCTTGGATAGAAGGAGAGGAAGCTCTCCTTTTTGACAGTCAGTCACCGGGTTCGTCAAAGGGGGTGGGTCTCCTGGGAGTAGGGGGATCCGGCTGTACCTAGGGGTGAACTTGTGACAGATTTGAAGACAGCTACTTGGATATCTGAACTAAAACAACACACAGTAGAGGGCAGAATTTGAAAACGGGGAACAATTGATTGCAGACAACGGTACCCTACCCTGTTTAAATTTTTTTTTTTGTGCTGAGCAAGCAGATAGTGTTAGCATAGGGAAAGAAAATGATTTCTAATTACAATAGTTACAGTATGGAACAGCTAAGACAGCTGTGTGAGAAAAAAGGAATAGATAGTGAGGGGTGAACTAAAAAGCAGCTCATTGAAGCCCTCATGGCAGCTGATGTAGAGGCACGTGGAGTCAGTCAGTGTCTCAGGGCGACCAGGCCTCAAACGTGGTGGGTCCAGAGAGGAAACAGGAGCCACAGCTCCAGAGGGAAGCATCCGAAGACAAGGAGCTGGAGAAGCTGAAGCTCCAGGCGGTGCTGCAGAAAGCACAGCTTACCTAGCAAGCCCAACAGCAGGAGATGGAGGATGAACAGTGTAAAAAGGGAGCTCGTCTGGCAACAGCGCAGAAGGGAGCTGGCCTTGCAGGGAAAACAGCATGAGGCAGAGAAACAGGACAGACAGCGCCAGCAGGAGTTTGAACTGGAGAGACTGAAGCTCCAGCCAACAGCACATGAGCAGGTAAGTGGTGGGGGTGGAAATGAAACTCCAGTGGGGTATAAATTAAATTCAAAATTGACTGCAGAATTTAAAGAGGGGGAGGATATGGATGTCAAAAGCCCACTCCTGGGGGGTCAGACCCACTGAGCTCACAGTGCCTACCCCTAATTGCAATCCGTGATTGGGGGGGAGCAGGGATACCCTCCTTGTACTTTTAGAATGCTCGCTGAGGTCATGACTGCACCTCTGCCACGAGGACCCAGGGTGTCCCTCTAACTCTGAATAAGAGCACAGTACCAATCTCGAGTCTTGTTGCCCAATATGAATCCTTCCTTGGCTATTACACAAAAGAGGAAGGCCCAGGCGTCACACTCTCTTCAGGGTAGCAGCGTAAGCCTGATTTGGCCTTCTCTCTACAGGGCATGCAACAGCCTGGTTCAAAATCCCTGCAGACTCCTCGTTCCTGAGACTTCCTTCCAGATCCCTTACAGACTGTTTTCTCAATTTAGTTGCTATTGAAGAGACCCCTTTGGCAGTAACTGTTTTCACAGACTATTAATAAACCTTCTACAGTTATACACACAATGTAGAAATCTCACGCAGGGAGAATGTCTTTAGAAAAATAAATGTTTTTACTAAACTACTTAAATAATGAATTATACAGTTACAACTAAAAGGATATTAGAAAAGTTTTGGTTACAGCTTAAAACAAATGAAAATGGATATATAGAATAAAATGCACTAGAACTGTTACCTATTCAAACAACATGAAGTCTTGCTATATTATGACAATTGCAGTTTGTCCCACCATTAGAACTGCTCCGGAGGTGAAAGAGTTAACTCCCATTCTAAGAATGGAACTTAGAGCACGAGCTCGGTTAGAGAAGCTCTGTCTGGGTTATTTCAAACCCAAACTGTCAGATTCTTTACTCCGCCTCACTGAACAGTCGCTCCGGAGATTTCTTGTACTGCTCGGTTCATTTCTCGGTTTAAACAGTGTTTTCTCGGTTCAAATCAACCGAGAATGTTATTATTTTAACCGCAAAACCGATCGGTTCAAGCTCTGTCTGTGGTATCGTAAGTAATTTCAGTTTAATTTCTGTGTGGAACTTGTAAATGTTATCGGTTCGGTTTTGAACCGATCAGCTTGCTTTAAAACTTGAAGTTACAAAAATTAGAGGTTTTAGAGTGCAGTTACGGTTCTTATCGGTTCTAAAAAAACTGGAATTCATTACGGTTTTTTCCAAGACCCGTGACACGGTTAGGAACCGATAAGGGTGTCTTGCCTGGCACTGCCGTTAAAAGGGCAAGTTTTTGGTTAGGCTGGCTTATGTCTGAAACCCAAAAGAAAAACCGGGCCCACTGGGTTTCAACACTGTGATGCTTGTGGGGAAGTCTTTGCCAAGGCTGACCCACACACCACATGTGTATATTGTCTGGGGTTTGACCACCTCTATTCAGACTGCCAGATTTGTAAAAATTTCCCTGCAGCCACCCTGGATAAGAGAGTTGGCAGGCTCAGGGAACGAGAGGCCAAAAAGTCCGCTGACCCGGATGGCCAGCCCGGTTCGGTGCCCTCTGACCAGGGCGAGACTTCCTCGGGCAAACGCAAAGCTGGCTCGGATGAGCCAGTTCCAGTAAAGAAAACAAGAAAATCAGCAGGTGTGGAGCCCAAAATTCCTTCTCCAACTGCTGCAGAGATAGCAAGAGCTGTTCAGATTGTCCAGTCACCTTCTCCGGTTCCGTCCGAACCGCCACTGTCTGGTAAAAGGTCGGTTCGGTCGGTTCCACCGGTTCAGGAATATGATGTTGAGGAGTTTTATGAACCAGAGGAGGGGGAGGATGATTATGAACAGTATGAATGTGACTTGGAGGGTCTGGGTGTGCCCATTGAACCGGACATCTCCCCAGACAGACCCTTAGAATCTCCCCCTATGCTTTCTGAGTCCCTCTCACTTTATGTTTTACAAAAAGTTGTTGAACCTCCAGCTCCCATTGAGGAAGCTGTGGATGAGCAAGAGGAACCTGATTTTGTAGAAATGATGGATATACTAGAGTCTGGAGATTGTCTGTTCCTTTGCATAAATCATTTAGGAAACAAACAATAAAAATTTTAAAACTCCTAATTCTGTGCCTCCTGTGGATAAAAAGATGGACAGGAGGTACACACTGTCAGGTCCTGACACAGAATTCCTTTCCAGCAATGCAGTCATGTTAGTGGTTCAGGCTGCAGCCTGTGATAAAGCTAATATTCCCTGGCTTCACATCCTCCTGACAAGGATTCCAGGAAGATTGATGCCATGGCTAAAACAATACATGGCAGCGTCCTTGGGACTCAGGCAAGCAAATTATATGGCTTATGTAGCAAGGTATCAAAAATCTAGATGGGACACTGTCATGGCTTTGGCCAAACAGGCCTCTGGCCAGCTTGCTAATGAGCTGGAACAGGTGGCTGCTGATGGCGTTGAGGCATCCAAGGTGCAGTTTCATGCTGCTGTGGATTTTAATGATGTATCCTCTAGACTCATGGCTACGTCTGTAGCTTTTCGTAGGTTGGCCTGGCTCAGGTGTACTAGCTTGTCACAGGATACCCAGACTAAGGCTATGGATTTTCCTGTGGGGAAATTCTCTGTTTGGGGAGCAGACAGAGAATTATATGAAGAAAATGGATGAATATAGGACTACCTATAAGAGTGCCTAAGCCAAGGAGCGGCAAGCCACTCCTCAGAGGCAGACCCCCAGGGTAGGGGTAGGCCTTTTCACAGGCCTTTTACTAAACCCAGGCCTCTCTGCTTATGCTCAGAGGGGTTCTTCAGAGGCAGGGGCAGACGGTGTGGGCAGGCCTGCTCCCACCTCTCAGCCTAAAGCACCTGCCAAACAGACACCCTGATGGGGTGCCCAGGGCTGATTCTCCTTACCCGTAGGGGCAGGTTGGCTTACTTCATTCAGAACTGGGTGTCTCTAACTTCAGACAAGTGGGTCCTGGAAGTAGTAAGCCAGGGTCTGGTTCTCAGCTTCAAAAAGTTCCCAAAGATGAGAATCAGATCTTTCCCACCTGCAAACTCTTTAGAGACCTTTACTCTAGAAACAGAAGTCTCAACCCTTCTGGCTCTCAGAGCTATAGAAAGGGTTTCTCCCCTACACCAGGGCAAGGGTCTGTACTCCAGATATTTCCTTACCCCAAAAAAGACAGGAGAATGGCGGCCCATTTTAGACCTCAGATATCTGAACAAACACCTTTTGAAACCAAAGTTCAGAATGGTAACTCTGGCAATGATTTTACCCTCTCTAAGGCCAGGGACTGGCTAGCCTCCTGGACCTCAAGGATGCCTATTTTCACGTCCTAATCAGAAGCTCCCACCGAAAGTACCTCAGATTCGAACTGCCCTCAGGTCACTACCAGTTCAGAGCAATGCCCTTCGGCCTCACCTCTGCCCCAAGGGTATTCACAAAATGTCTGGCAGTAGCAGTTGCTCATTTAAGGAGGCAAAGGATTGTTGTCTTTCCCTATCTGGACGACTGGCTCATTGTAGGCCAGTCCCCAGAACAGGTAAAATCTCACCTGCAAGTTACCCAGCAGCTGCTCACCCCTGGGCTTCTTCTAAATCTTCCAAAGTCAGTTCTGGAACCAGTTCAGGTGCTCACCTTCATAGGTGCAGAATTGGACACAAAGGCCAGAGCCTTCCTACCCTTAGAGAGGTAAGGAACTTGTGGCTCTGGCCTCCTCTTCACTCTGCAGGTCTCTAAGCCAGCAAGACACTTTTGAAGCTCCTGGGCACATGGCTGCGTCCACAGCCGAGTGCAAGGAGCAAGATTTCAGATGAGGGACATTCAGTTTCACTTGAGAGCCTTTTGGTCTCAGAAAAGAGACCCCTTTCCAAGTTGGTCCCAGTGACCCGAACCCTGATCCAGGCCCTCCAGTGGTGGCAGGATCAGAGCAATTTAAGACTGGGGGTCCCTTCATTCCTCTGTCTCACTCCTTGACCTCACTACAGATGCTTCCTCCTGGGGTGGGGAGCCCCATGGGCGACCTCTCCACTCAGGGGTGTGGTCCCCCAGGATCTCTGCTCCACACATCAATTTGCTGGAACTCAGAGCTGTCTTTTTAGCACTTCAAGAGTTTTCTCGTCTGTTCAGAACAAAGTGGTACAAGTCAGAACAGACAACACCACAACAATGTGGTACATCAACAAGCAGGGGGCACTCGGTCTTCGGCCTTGTGCACTGAGGCAATGAAGTTGTGGTCTCTGGCCTATTCCCTGAACACTTCCCTCATAGCAGTTCATCTTCCAGGAAAGGACAATGTCCTAGCAGATGCTCTCAGCAGGATTTCCCAGGGCCATCACGAATGGTCTCTGGATCCTCAAGTACTGGGGATAGTTTTTGCCAGATGGGGCACCCCTCAGATAGATCTTTTGCAGCCCCAGACAATCACCAACTTCCACTTTTCTGTTGCAGGCCCCAGTGTTGGGCTCAGTCCCCCTGGATGCCTTTCTCCTAGATTGGAAAGGGAAGTTTCTTTATGCCTTCCCCCCTTCCCTCTCCTATTCAAGATGCTAGTCAAAATCAGATCCCAGCCTTGCAGGGTGATTGTGATTGCCCCAGATTGGGCCAGGCAGCCCTGGTACCCACTCCTTCTGTCTCTAACAGTCCATCTTCCCCTGTGTCTCCCCAGGAATCACAACCTGTTAACCTGTGCCCAGGGGAGAGTTTGGTATCCGAACCTCAATCCCTCAACCTCAAGGGCTGGCTCTTGAGGAGTTAGAATTTGCTGACCTACACCTTTCTCAGGTGTTCTTGAAATCCTAAAGGCTTCTAGGAAGCCTTCCACTAAGCTACTTATAATTCTAAGTGGAAAAGGTTTTCCATTTGGTGTGCTGGAACATATTTCCCGGAATCTGCTGATTTGCCCATTGTTTTGGACTATATGGTCCATCTTAATTCTTTGGGCCTGAGACCAGCTACCCTGAAAGTACATTTGGCAGCTGTCTCTGCTTTTGTTTCAGCAGGAAAGCCCTCCTCTCTTTCGCTCACCCTGTATTTTCCAAGTTTTTTAGGGATTACTTCATACTAATCCACCTTTTGGGATCCGGTCCTGCCTGGGACCTTAATGTTCATTGCCCAGTTAATGCAGCCTCCTTTGAACCTCTGTCTTCTGCAGAGCTTAACTTAACTTGGAAAACTGTTTTCCTAGTGGCTATCACTTCTGCCAGGCGCGTATGAGTTGCAAGCCTTGTCATATAGAAACTGACTTTATTTCTTTCCACAGGATAAGGTAGTCTCAGGACTAACAGGAAGTTTTGCCTAAGGTGGTTTCAAGATTTCCATCTTAACCAATCTATCTCCTTCCAGTGTTTTCACTGAACATTATTCCTCTGGTGAGAGGAGATTGCACAGTTTAGATGTTAAGAGGGCCTAATTTACTATATAGAACGTACTAAGGGTCACAGGTTGAATCCCTCCAACTTTTTCTCACTTACGGTGAGGTCGGAAAAGGAGACCTGCCACTAAGAGATCAATTGCCAGGTGGATTGTCTCTTGTATCCAATTTTGTTATCAGAAACTGGGAGAGTTCCCCTCTGGCCTGAGGGCTCATTCTACCAGAGGTACAGCGCTCTCTAGCTGCTGCCAGGGAACATCTATCTTAGAGATATGTCAAGCTGCTACCTGGAAAAGCGGTGCACACTGCAAGCATTACTCCCTGGATGTCCAGGCCGGGAGAGATGCTCGGTTTGGCACAGCTGTGCTTCAGAGCCTATTCCTAAGTAGGTTCTGTCCCTCCTCCATGGAGGTACTGCTGTGTAGTCTGCAATTGTCATAATATAGCAAGACTTCATGTTTGAAGAAAAATTACTCACCTTAGTAATGTTGTTTCTTCTAATGAGTCTTCTGTATGTCTGACCTCTCCCAGCCTGCCCCTCTCAGAACTTCTCTGGGTATGGGGTGGGCAGCCTAGTGTGGGCACTAGTTATGCCCATTATATGTTTTCCACCCTTCTTGGGTTTTTTTTGGGTGTGGTGTTTTATTTTATATTATATTATTACTTCGTCCCTGACTTGAGTCTTTGTGTTGGGACCAGCAATAGGTGTTATATTTAGGTAGCCAGTTGGCTAGTGTAGGTTACAGCTTCACACAGACCTTAGTGAGTTTCTGCTCGAAAAGATCTGACAGTTTGGGTTTGAAATAACCCAGACAGAGCTTCTCTAACCGAGCTCGTGCTCTAAGTTCCATTCTTAGAATGGGAGTTAACTCTTTCTCCTCCGGAGCAGTTCTAATGGTGGGACAAACTGAAATTGTCATAATATAGCAGGACTCCATTAGAAGAAACAACATTACTAAGGTGAGTAATTTTTTCATCTATACCTTAAAAATTGTAGTGAATTGAAGACCAGAAAAGTGAATGAAAGTTTTCAGTCCCTTTAGTCCTTGTTAGCCACACTGGGTTTCAGCAGTTTGGCTTCTCGGTGTCAGGTGGAGTCTAGATGAGAAAGTGTGTGCAAATGCCCTGATCTGGTCTATTTATAGTGTTTGCTATCCCAGTCTGTGGCTAGAGGCTGGCCCTTCCATTTTAGGCCACTGGGTGTCATTTTTGCACTTCCCCCAACACAGTGTTCTGCCACTTGGTGAAGTCACCCAGCCTATATTTGACATCTGACATTCAAACACCATGAAGTCTTGCTATATTATGACTAATGCAGTTAGCCACTGCACTTGAACTGCCCCGGAGAGGAAAGAGTTAACTCCAGGGAGTCTGGAGTTCTACAGCGCGAGAGCGCTTATGCCAAAGCTCTATCTGGGCAGTTTCAAATGAAACTGTCAGATTCTTTACTCCGCTTCACTGAACAGTCGCTCCGGAGATCAGCTCCTTCAGCTCGGTTCATTTCTCGGTTCAAGCGAGTATTTTCGGTTCATTTGAACTGGCAAAAAGTATTTATTTTACTGCATTTCGGTTAAAAGCTCTATCTGGTAAACCGTAAGTACAAAAATTAAAGTCTGTGTGGAAATTCAATTATCGGTTTGGTTTTGAACCGATCGGTTTGCTGAAATTAATGTTTTAAAGTGTTGGTTGGGCTTTTAGAGTGCGGTTCCCGGTTCTTATCGGTTCTAAAAAAACCTTGCTTTAAAATTAGGTTTTTTCAAATACCCGTGACACGGTTAGGAACCGATAAGGGTGTCTTGCCTGGCACTGCCATTAAAAGGGCAAGTTTTTGGTTAGGCTGGCATTATGTCTGAGAAACCCAAAAGAAAAACCGGGCCCACTGGGTTTCTACACTGTGATGTCTGTGGGGAAGTCTTTGCCAAGTCTGACCCACACACCACTTGTGTTTATTGTCTGGGGGCTGACCACCTCCTGTCAGACTGCCAGGTGTGTAAAAATTTCCCTGCAGCCACCCTGGAAAAGAGATTGGGCTGGCTCAGGGAACGAGAGGCCAAAAAGTCCGCTGACCCGGATGGCCAGCCCGGTCCAGCACCCACTGGACCAGAGGGAGTGCCCTCTGACCAGGGCGAGACTTCCTCGGGCAAAAGGAAGGCTGGTTCAGAGGAACCAGTCCCAGTGAAAAAGACAAAGAAATCAGTAGGTTTGGAGTCCAAAATTGTCTCTCCAACTGCTGCAGAAATAGCTAAAGCCATACAGATTGTCCAGTCACTGTCTCAGGGTCCTGTCGAACCACCAACAGTTGGTAAAGGGTTGGTTCATTCAGTTCAGTGGTTCAGGAGTATGATGTTGAGGATTTTATGAACCACTGGAGGGAGGAGGAATTTGATCAATATATGTGGCTGGGAGGGTCTGGACGTGCCCATTGAACCGGACATTTCTCCAGACAGACCTTTAGAATCTCTTCCTATTCTGTCTGAGTCCCCTTCTCATTTTATGTTTTACAAAAAGGTTGCAGAAACCCTCCAGCTTCCTTTAGAGGAGGCTGTGGATGAGCAAGAGGAGCCTGATTACGTAGAAATGATGGATATACCAGAGTCTAGGAGGTTGTCTATTCCTTTGCATAAGTCATTTAGGAAGCAAACAACAAAGATTTTAAAAAATCCTCATTCTGTCCCTCCTGTAGATAAAAAAATGGACAGAAGGTATATTTTGTCAGGCTCTGATACAGACTTCCTCACTGGGTAGTGTAGTCATGTAGGTGTGGTTCAAGCTGCAGCCTGTGACAAGGCTAATATTCCCCTGGCCTCACCTCCTCCTGATAAGGATTCCAGGAGGATTGATGCCATGGCGAAAAAACAGTATATGGCAGCTTCTTTGGGACTCAGGCAGGCAAATTATATGGCTTATGTAGCTAAATATCAGAAATCTAGATGGGACACAGTATTGCAGTTAGCCAAGCAGGCACATGGCCAGCTGGCTAGTGAGTTGGAACAGGTGGCTGCTGATGGCATTGAAGCCTCTAAAGTTCAATTTCATACTGCTGTTGATGTTAATGATGTTTCCTCTAGGATCATGGCCACTTCTGTAGCTTTCCGTAGGTTGGCATGGCTCAGATGCACTAATCTGTCCCAAGATACTCAGTCAAAGGCCTTGGATTTTCCTGTAGTGGGTAATTCTCTGTTTGGGGAACAAACAGAAAACTATATAGAAAAGATGGATGAATACAGAACTACCTACAAAAGTGCCCAGGCTAAGGAGAGGCATGCCACTCCACAGAGGCACGCTCCCAGAGGTAGGGGCAGGCCTTTTACCAATCTCAGGCCTCCTCTGCGTTTGCACAGAGGGTTTCTTCAGAGGCAGAGGTAGACGGGCACAAGTAAACCATCCTCCTCTCTCAGCCTAAGGCACTGCTAAGCAGGCACCTGATGGGGTGCCCAGGGCCGATTCTCCTGTACCAGTGGGGGCAGGTTGGTTTATTTCAGCCAGAACTGGGTGCCCCTAACTTCGGACAGATGGGTTCTGGAGGTAATAAGCCAGGGTCTGGTTCTCAGCTTCAAACAGTTTCCAAAGATGAGAGCCAGACATTTTCCACCTGCAAATCCTACAGAAGCCCTTGCTTTGGAAGCAGAGGTTTCTTCTCTTCTGGACTGCAAAGCAGTAGAAAGGGTCCCTCCTTGCCATCAGGGCAAGGGGCTGTACTCAAGATACTTTCTTACCCCAAAAAAGACAGGAGAATGGCGGCCCATCCTAGATTTAAGGTACCTGTACAAGCATCTTTTGAAACCAAAGTTCAAAATGTTAACTCTGGCAATGATTTTGCCTTCCCTGAGGCCAGGGGACTGGCTAGCTTCCCTGGACCTCAAGGATGCCTATTTTCATGTTCTGATCAGGCCTTCTCACCGAAAGTACCTCAGGTTCGAACTGCCCTCAGGCCACTACCAGTTCAGGGCAATGCCTTTCGGCCTTACCTCTGCGCCAAGGGTATTCACAAAATGTCTAGCTGTGGTAGTGGCTCATTTAAGAAGGCAAGGATTGCTGTGTTCCCTACCTGGATGACTGGCTCATAGTGGGTCAGTCCCCAGATTAGGTAAATCCCACTTGCAAGTCACCCAGCAGCTTCTCACTTCCTGGGATTCCTGCTGAATTTACCAAAGTCAGTTCTGGAACCAGTTCAGGTACTAACTTTCATAGGTGCAGAATTGAACACAAGTTAGCCAGGGCATTTCTTCCCTCGGAAAGGGTAGACAGGCTCATTGCCCTGGCATCCTCCTTTACCCCTGGGTTTCTCGACCAGCAAGGCATTTTCTGCAACTCCTAGGGCACATGGCTGCTTCCACAGCGGTAGTGCAAGGAGCAAGATTCCAGATGAGGGACATTCAGTTCCATTTGAGGGCCTATTGGTCTCAAAGGAGGGACCCTTCCAAATTGGTTCCAGTGACTCCAAACTCTGATCCTGGCTCTACACTGGTGGCAGGATCAAAGCAATCTAAAACAAGGGGTTCCTTTCATTCCGTCTCCCACTCCCTCACCTCACCACGGATGCCTCCCTGTGTAGGGTGGGAGCTCACTTTAAGGACCTGTCCACCTCAGGGAGTGTGGTCTCCTCAGGAATCTCTGCTCCACATCAACCTTTTGGAACTCAGAGCTGTCTTTCTAGCTCTTCAGGCGTTTCAGCTTCTGTCCAGAACAAAGTAGTTCAAGTCAGGACAGACAACACCACAACAATGTGGTACATCAACAAGCAAGGGCACTCGGTCATCAGCCTTGTGCACCAAGCAATGAAGTTGTGGTCTCTGGCTTACTCCTGAACACCTCCCTGATAGCAGTTCACCTTCCAGGGAAGGACAATGTCTGGCGGATGCCCTCAGCAGGATTTCTCAGGGCCATCACAAATGGGCTCTGAATCCTCGAGTGCTGGGGTGGGTCTTTGCCAGATGGGGCACCCCTCAGATAGATCTTTTCGCAGCCCCAGACAACCACCAACTTCTCTGTTTTGTTGCAGGCCTCCAGTGCTGGGCTCAGTCCCCTGGACGCTTTCAGTTGGATTGGAAAGGAAGTTCCTGTATGCCTTTCCCCTTTCCTCTTCTTTTCAGGTACTAGTAAAAATCAGATCTCAGCCCTGCAAAGTGATTCTGATTGCCCCAGATTGGGCCAGACAGCCCTGGTACCCACTGCTTCTGTCCTTGACAGTCCACCCTGCCCTGAGCTTGCCCAGAGTCTACGACTTGCTGGCCTGTGCACAGGGGAGAGTGTGGTATCCGGACCTCAAATCCCTCCATCTCAAGGCATGGCTCTTGAGGAGTTAGAATTTGCTGACTTACACCTTTCTCAAGGTGTTCTGGATATTTTAAAGGCTTCAAGGAAACCTTCCACTAGGGCCACTTACAATTCTAAGTGGAAAAGGTTTTCCATCTGGTGCTCTGAGAAGCAGATTATCCCAGAATCTGCTGATCTGCCCATTTTACTGGACTATTTGGTCCATTTAAATTCCTTAGGCCTTAGGCCAGCTACCTTAAAGGTTCATCTGGCAGCTGTCTCTGTTTTTGTGTCAGCAGGGAAGTCTGCTTCCCTCTCTTCTCACTCTGTGTTTTCCAAGTTTTTTAAGGGGTTACTTCACACTAACCCTCCTTTTCGAGAACCAGCTCCGCCTGGGACCTGAATGTTTGCATTGCTCAGTTAATGCAACCTCCTTTGAGCCTCTGTCCTCAGCAAGAGCTCAAGTTTCTAACTTGGAAAACTGTTTTCCTAGTGGCTATCACTTCTGCCAGACGATAAGTGAACTACAGGCCCTGTCAGTGGAAGAAGATTTTATCTCTTTCCACAGAGATAAGGTAGTCCTCAGGACTAACAGAAAGTTTTGCCTAAAGTGGTTTCAGATTTCCACCTGAACCAATCCATATCTCTTTCAGTATTTTCACTGAGCATTCTTCCTCAGGTGAGAGGAGACTGCACAGCTTGGACGCCAAAAGAGCCTTAAGCTACTATTTGAACGCACCAAGGGTCACAGGTTCAATCCTCCAACTCTTCCTTACCTATGGCGAGGTTGGCAAAGGGAAACCTGCCACTAAGAGGACAATTGAAGGTGGATTGTCTCTTGTATCCAATTTTGTTATCAAAAACTAGGTAGAGAACCCCCTCAGGACTGAGGGCTCACTCCACCAGGGTGTGAAGCTGCATCTCTAGCGGTTGCTAGAGATATTCCCATTCTGGAAATCTGTCAAGCTGCTACTTGGAAAACAGTTCACACTTTTACTAAGCATTATTCCCTGGATATTCAGTCCAGGAGAGATGCTCGTGCACAGCTGTGCTTCAGAGCCTATTTCCTAAGTAGGTTCTGACCCTCCTCCATGGAGGTACTGCTGTGTAATCTGCATTAGTCATAATATAGCAAGACTTCATGGTGTTTGAAGAAAAATTACTCACCTTAGTAATTGCTTTTCTTCTCATGGAGTCTTGTATATTATGACCACCCTCCTCCTGCCCCTCTCAGAACTTCTACTTGGGTAGGTGGCAAATTAGTGCAAGCACTGTGTCATGCCATTGTAGTTTTTTCCCTTACCTTCTTTTATTTAGGGTTAGGGAACTAGGTTATTTATTTAGGTATATATTGGCCCCTTCCTGGACTTGAGTCTTGGGGAAGGGGTCCTAATGGTGCTTGTCAGGGGTAACTAATAATACTATTATTCATTGTTATTATTGTTGTTGTTGTTATATTGTTGTTATTTCTACTAGTAGGTAGCCATTTGGCTAGTGTAGAGCTTTCCACACAGACTTGTTGCTTAGTATTAGCTTCAGAAGATCTGACAGTTTCATTTGAAACTGCCCAGATAGAGCTTTGGCATAAGCGCTCTCGCGCTGTAGAATTCCAGACTCCCTGGAGTTAACTGTTTCCTCTCCGGGGCAGTTCAAGTGCAGTGGCTAACTGCATTAGTCATAATATAGCAAGACTCCATGAGAAGAAAAGCAATTACTAAGGTGAGTAATTTTTTCTTACAGTCTCACATAGGACTATTAGAAGGAAGTTTCTTTTTTTTTTTTTTTTTATCTCATCAAAGACAGTATCTTAGGTCATAGCATCCTGCTTTCTGAAGTTAGAAGGGCTAGCTCCCAAACATTTTATTCCCGTTTCCCTTGGTCGGTTAACTATTGGAAATACCCCTTTGATCAGTTATCCCCAAAGCCTTTGACAATAATTTATCAGATTTCTGGCAGGCAGGTAGGCCTTCCAGGTCAAAGGAAGGTCAAAACCTTTTTGTTTGGGGGAAAAAAAAATCCAGTCTCTTTTCTAGGGGCCTTTGAATTAACACTGGCATTTAGTGGCATGTAAATAAATATACACAGAAGTACTTACAAATATGTGTGTGTATATATATATATATATATATATATATATATATATATGCAAATGAATTATACCTGCAAATAAGGACTAGCAGCTGGGCAGCTCTCCACAATGGATACATTTTTAAATTTGATTGAAAAGGTCTGTATCCAGGTCAGCATACCCAAGGAGGCCTAGAGCATTCATTTATCTCCACTGCTTACTGGCAAGGGGCTTGTGAAGCATTGGGACAGATGGACAATGCAGATACATGAGATTATGAAAAGTTAAAAACTGCATTGTTAAAAAAAAATAAATATATGATTTAACCTTTGCTGTGCCATGGACTGATATACCGGTCTACATTTCCTATATGTTCTAATTCTGTTGGCAGTCTAAGGGTTAAACCCCGAGGCCTATAGGGCAACATTTCAGATAATCTGGAAGGGGTCTGAAATGAGTTTTGAGGAACTCTCCACAAAACAGTGTCAGTATTTAAAATGGTGGTGGGAAGGGGTGAAAGCTGATTCAGTTAAAGCTATTGAAGAAGTGCTACTGTTAAAACAATTCTTTTGGGCATGTTCAGCAGAACTAAAAACATGGTTGGAGGACTGAGATCCTCAGACAGCAAAACAGGCTGCTGAGCTGCTCTTAAGAGAAATGGTGGAACAGGGAATACGGGGCAAAAGGGGAAAGTGTGCCTTTTGGACAGCCGAAAGTCACGTTGCCTCTGCAAAAAGAAGGGAACCATACTGTACCTAAAAGGTATTTGGGGGGGAGGGTGAAAAATAATGAGTGTTGATACAGGGGTCAATCTTAATATTGTTTTACTAGCCAAAACACTAGTGCAAATTGACCAGGGCTAGTGTAGCTAATTCTCTGCTTGCCCGTCTTGACTAGTACAGATTTTCATGGCTGTTAATAAAGTTAAAAAAGTCTCTACTTAAGCATTCTCAACTCCTCATGATAATCTCTCTCCATGTTCCAGATGGCCAGGTGTGATTAACAGCTCATTAAGAGCTGCAATTATCTGGCAGTTCAAGAGAGGGATCCCACAAAAGACTCAATGTGAGTCATTATCACTCCACTGTTAAGACTTTCAGCTAGTGTACAGGGTGTGATCAAGGGTAGAGTGCTGTTAAGTCACTAGGATCCAGTTTTCTGAATGTGTCTGTCTAACAGTTTGTCCAATATTAAGACCAGTGCCCCTCATTTCTCTACATTTTGAGTGTTTGTATCCAACATTTCAGCAACAAAATGCAAAGAGGTATACAGGATTGAGACAGTATAGCGCAGTGGTTTAAGGCTCTGAGCTGCAAATCTGGAGACCTGGGTTTGAAACCTACAACCCACGTTACATATACTGTGTGACCCTGAGCAAGTCACTTAACTTTCCTGTGCTCCCAGGTTGCACCTGTAAACAAGCTTTCAGCTTAGTGTGTCTCACCTGATTAAACAATTGGAAGGATTGGGCCTGCAGGTGGTGGGTTTTATCCCAGCCTCACCATAACTTCCCTCTCCCCTCCAAATCTCTTAACTCTGTTCTTTCCCTGGACACCACTGCAGACCAGACTCTGAAGTGATCATCCATAGATTCATAGCTGCCATTACTGGCAAGTGTAGGGGGTCCCCAGCTCTTCTAAATGGACCATGCCAGCCATCACCATCCATACAGTCCCACCCTTATCCCATTCAGCATGTCCTTTCATTCTAAAAACAAAGCTTTGGCTCATGTATGGTACAAAAATAAACCTTGATAAAATACATAATTTGAAACCTCAAAATAGGCATTCCTGGGGTACATAGATCATCCTATACAGAAATAGCATAGTGTTATGCCTGTGTACTGTTTCTCCTGGGCTGATGAAAGGACAGTGTTAAAGAAAAATCTGTTATTGTTGGGGCAGAGCATATTAAAATCAATGCTTTTACAAATAAAAATGTCATAGTTTTCTATTTCGCATGCCCCTTAGGTTTGTCTATTTATTTATTTATTTGAATTTTGGAAACTGGGTAAGTCCACTGAGACAATTACAGTCCCTTTTTCATGGGTGACCCGGGAGAGAACAGTAATAAAAAGAACAATATAGAGACACCTTTTACGAGATACATAAGACAATCGCATGCACTTGGGAATTGACAGCAACTAGGAGTCTACTTGGAGCATGACAATTCACCAGAGGATACAGTAATAGCCAATGCTTGAAGAGCCATTCTGTAAGAACAATATTGTAAAACAGATGAGTACAAAGGGCTGAAACACATGTAGAATAGAGTGTAAAACGTAAAAAAGATTAAAATATATATATATATATATATATATTTATTTATATATATATATATATATATATATATATATATATATATACACACACACAATACAAGATGAGTAAAAACAATAGAGTACATTGGTTATATACATAATTATTCGGAGAGTACTATGCCTTCCGGTAGGAAGCAATATTTGTATACCTAGACATCGAATAAAATAAGTAAATTGGGTAAATACAATCAGGTTAATTCCTAAGGTACCATGGTATCAGGGTCAAAACCCAGAAACGATTCAGGGAGAAGGAGTGGGGGAACACGAGTGTGGACTGATGTTTGTAGAGACAGAGTGAATGTAGGAAGTGGACATGAGGGAGGAGTAGAACCAGGAAAGACAATGGACAAAGAAGAGATGGGGGTACAGACCAAGGAAGGGGAGATAGACAGGAGGGTAAGGGGGAAGAGGACTAGGGGTTAAAGATGAGGGAAATGAGGAGAGAGAAAATCACCGGAAACAGGTGCAGTTAGCAGAAGAGGAAAGGAAGGCAAGTAAAGTGGTTTGGAACTTGGATAGGGATGTGCAGGAAAAGACGGGAGGAGGCAGGGAGTTCCAATCAGTTATTGATGCGAAGGAGAAGGATTTACGGGCGACTGCAAGCCTCAGATTAGGCCATTCAAGGAGAGGTAGAGCAGAGGAACAGAGGTCACATGCCGGTATCCTAAAGTGAATAATCTCTCTCTCTGAGGCAGAGAGGTGTAAATTTGTAAACAAGCTTATACACAAAGCTTAAGGTTGAGTACCTTGGTTTCGATTCATAAGGGAGCCAGCCAAGGAGAGAGAGGACGTCACAGTGGCGGTGGTGGCTATAGACCCCAAGTGCAAACCTACCCACCCTAGCCCCCACCCCAGAGACATCTTAGATGTGCTCCTGGCTCACCTGAGACTGTACAAAAACTTTCAAAAGTGCAGGTCTTCAGTTGACTATAGGGTGGGGACCAAGAGTGTCTTTCTCTGCCAGACTCTGTTCATTGCCCTGTGGGTGGTGGTAACAGTGTGTGAGGTGCATGATGATGTCAGCTATTGTGTGCGCAGAGCTAGGACTGCTTGATTGAACTTTTGCTGTTGTGATATCCTCTCTCTGTTTGGGAGGTGTGGGTGTGTGTGTGTGTGTGTGTGTGTGTAGAAAGAGGAAGAGAGGAGGCCATGGTACACAACAATGGGGGGGGGGGTGCTCACTGGCTGTGATGGATGGCATTGCAGTCTTTTTTTTTCTGCTGGGGAGCTGGAAGCAATGTGGGAGCAGGATAAGTGTGCAATAATCAGAGTATTTCTTGGCTTTGCTTACATTGTTTCCTGTATAAGTGATCAAACTTTACCATTATAATTAAGGGCTAGTGCAACCATCTGTGGGCTAGTGCAATTTTGAATCAACTTGCCCTGCTGGCTAGTGCAAATAAAGTTTAAGGTTGACCCCTGTTGATACTGTAAAAAGCCAGGCCATATTTCTAGGCAGTGTCCTAAAAAGATGTAAAATGTAAAAAAAAAAACTAGTGCAAACTGAGCTGGTTGCAAACTGTATTCCTGAAGTTATTCCTGTGAATATGAAAAAGTTAATTTACCCAGTTACAGTGGACTGCGTGCAAACTCGAGTTAAGGAATACTGGAGCATCTCTTACCCTGGTAAAAGAGGATTTGGTTGGGCCTGAACAAATCCTGCCAAATGAGTTTGTCTGTAAGGGATTTCACTGGGGCGGAGAAAACCTACCCATTAGCCAGTTTCACCCTGGATTGGGGAGATGCAGGGGAAGGGGTACTAAAGGTGACTGTAGCAGACACCCTCATTATGGACGATATTGTAGGAAGTGATAATCCACAGGGGTTCATATGTGCTTTCACCTGAGCCAGACGGCTAGGGGCTTGTGTGATCTTCGGGACCCTACAGAGATTCCTTTAAGAGAGATTAGACCAGCCAGCCAGCCTGTGACAGTTCACCAAACTACTACTGAGGTTTGCTGTAAGGAGGGAGGGAGGTGGTTGTGATGCTAAGTCCCCTAATGCCATAGCTATGGACCTCAGTCTGGGAACTGATGGGGGGCATACCCCATACTTTGGGCAAGTATGAGGACTTAGCAGCAGCACAGTGGACTGACCCTAGCTTAGAGAAGCTGGGAGCCGGTGCAGAGTCTGAGGGGACACAGGGAGGTGACGAAAAACATAGGGTATTTTGGGACAATGGGCTGTTATACACATAGGACATAAGGACTGAGGGAGGGGTGATGGGCGGCAGGCAGCTTGTTGTTCCCCAGGGGTATCGTGAGTTATTGCTCAAGGTGGCTCATGATATTCCCCTGTCCGGACATCTGGGCATTGCTCGTACGGCACAGCAATTAGCCCACAATTTCTACTGGCCCAATTTTACTGAGCAGGTGAAGGAATACTACGGATCCTGTCATCGGTGTCGGGAAATAGGGAAGGCCGGAAGCAAAGCCAAGGCTGCCCTGATTCCTTTGCCAGTTGTGAAGGAACCGTTCCAGAAGGTGGGAATGGATATTGTGGGTCCTTTGAACACCCCAAGTTCATTGGGGGGGAGAGTATATATTGATGGTAGTTGATTATGCTACTCGCTGTCCTGAAGTCATCACCTTGTCCTCCATTAAGGCAGACAAAGTGACGGATGCCTTGTTGGGGATTTTCTCCTGCGTAGGGTTTCTGCAGTAAGTTATCTCTGATCGGGGGTATTTTCATGTTGGACCTGATGAAATGTTTGTGGGAGAAGTGTGATGTGGTACAAAGGCGCACAGTGCCTTACCACCCACAAGCCAATGGTCTCATAGATTTAATGAGACCCTAAAATCGATGCTTCAAGTGTTTGTTGAACAACATGGGAGAGACTGGGACAAATACCTTCCCCACCTGTTGTTCACATACAGGGAGGTACCCCAAGAGTTGACAGGGTTCTCTCCCTCCGAGCTGTTGTATGGACGCAGGGTGCTGGGGCCCCTAAAATTGATACAAGAAAACTGGGAAGGTAAGTATGCCACCCAGGGGACTCCCATAGTGGAGTACATTTTGAAATTTATGGAGAAGCTGAAGGAGCTTATGGGCGTGACCCAGAGCAACCTGTCAGCTGTCCAGCAAAAACAAAAGACCTGGTACGATCATGGAGCCAGAGCTCACTTGTACGGGCTAGTACAGCACAGGAGATAATGGTTCTGATCCCAGTCCTGAAAGACAAGCTGCAGGCAGAGTGGGTGGGACCATACCAAGTAGTCCGGCTGGTAAACGATGTCAACTGTACTGTGGACTTACCCGATCGAAAACATACCCACAGGATGTACCATATAAACATGATGAAGGCCTATTTCAATAGGGCTGACATGGTACTTGGCAGTTTGCAGTCCTGGGAGAAGGTTGGCGAGGAGGACCCCTTCTCGACTTGTTAGCTGAAAGCAAGCAGGAGTCATCTGTAGAGACCATTCCATTGTCACCCCCAGTTGACACCTGAACAGGTCCAGGAAATAAGGACAGTTTTGCGGGAATTTGCCCCTTTATTTACGTCCAAGCTGGGACGGACTCCACGAGCAGTGCTTGTTTGCCTTACTAAGCACTGACTGCACTAATAATCAGCAGCTAGAGTAAATGAAACATTGGAACTGTGATACTGATATACTACTGCCGTTTTTGTTTGTTTGTACCTTGTGCACCTGATATTGAGCCCTTCTTTCCAGGAAGTAGGTAGAGAGCTGTGTAGTCTTTCAAGCTTAATAGAAAAACTACACAACTGTGGGGGGGGGCACTTTTTATTTTATTTCTGAGACCTTGCTAAGGTGTTTAAGTTCACCAGTGTCTTGTAGACACTTAATTTTAACTTTCACTTGCAAAACGGGCAGTTTGTCTCTGCGAGGGTGCTCTGACCCCTAGCACTACTTCCGGGTCATTTCTCTTATTTAACAGAGCCCTGCTGCGAGCAGGGCAAGTGCGAGCAGGGCGCATATCGCCGCGTGCAGAGACACTCACTTCGGCGCGTGTTGTGCGAGGCGAAGATGGTGAAGTAGCAAAGATCTAAACTGGAAACTGTGAGTAATCCACTGTGGTACCTTACAAGTGCTAAGCTGTTATCTAATCTATTAAAAAATTTAATCTGCAGATCTTGTAAAGGGAAAAAACTGGTATGCAATGCTTGTCTTGTGACATGTATTTATTCGCAGAGATGCCAATACTTAGTACCTCTTTTGTCTGTTTAAAATGTAAACAGAACAACGAGATGCAGATTGAAATCTCGTTGTTTAATACAAGGCTCAAAGCGCTTGAAATTAGTCAGCAAGGCCTAATACATAGATACATAGATACATAGACAGTGTCGGCAGATAAGGGCCTATGGCCCACCTAGTCTGCCCATTTGAGCTTGTAAGTTCAGTTTGTTTTCCTAGAAGTCTATTTCCCCTTACCCCTGACCTCTAGAATTCCTTTATGTCTATCCCATGCATTCTTAAATCCGGTGATTGTTTCAGCCCCCACCACTTCCTCTGGCAGGGTGTTCCACTTGTCCACCACCCGTTCAGTGAAGAAATTCTTTCTCATGTTTCCTCTGAATCGTCCCTCCCTCCAACTTCATCCCATGCCCTCTAGTCCTGAAACATCTTTTTGCTTAAAATAGTGTTTTCCTGCACCCTGTTCCTCCCTGTGAGATACTTGTATGTCTCTATCATATCCCCTCTCCTCCTCTCCTCCAGGGAGTACATGTTCAGTTCCTTCAACCTGTCTTCATAGGATTTGTGATGCAACCCATGCACCATCTTTGTTGCCCTCCTCTGAACCTTCTCTACCCTGTCTATGTCCTTACGGTATGGTCTCCAGAACTGTACACTGTACTCCAGGTGGGGCCTCACTAGTGTCTTGTATAGCGGAATTATGACCTCCTTTTCCTGCTGGTGATGCCTCTGCCTATACATCCCAGCATCCTATTTGCTTTACCTGATGCCTTGTCACACTGTTTTCACCTTGAGGTCATCAGAGATGACAACCCCAAGATCCCTTTCCTGCTTGGTGCATGCTATATCCTCACCCTCAACTGATATATTGTGCCAGGGTTTTTGTGCCCTATATGCATTATCTTGCACTTCTTTGCATTGAATTTCAACTGCCAAACCCTTGACCATTCTTCAAGTTTCTGCAGGTCCTTCTCATTCTGTCTACACCCTCTGGTGTGTGTGTCTGTTACAGAGCTTTGTGTCATCAGCGAACAGTGAAATTCTGCCTTCTATATCGTGTGCAATGTCACTGATGAAGATGTTGAGATAGGACCGGTCCAGCACTGATCCCTGTGGTACCCCACTGGTCACTCTTCCCTCTGTGGAGTGACAGCCATTTACCACCACCCTCTGTGTCCTGCCACCCAGCCAGTTACCTACCCACCACACTACTGTCCTGCCCACACCCATATTCCCCAGTTTGTGTAATAGTCTTCTATGTGGAACAGTGTCAAAGGCCTTGCTGAAGTCCAGATAGGCCATGTCCACTGCCCTCCCCTGATCCACCTCCCTAGTCACCCAGTCAAAAAATTCAATGAGGTTGGTCTGACATGACCTCCCCCTGGTGAAACCATGCTGCCTTGGGTCCTGTAGTCCATTGACAACCAGATGTTCCACCAATCTAATGGAGAAAATAGTGACAGATAATGGAAGTACAAGCATAATTTCACCAGAAAGCCCTTTAATACCAATATTACAATTTGAAAAAAAAAAACCTTATATGAAAACAGACCTAGCCCGAGGGCAGACCAAATTCTTAAGCCTACATGCAATAAAAAAAGAACGAGGGGGGAGGAAGTCCAAGATGGTGAAAATAATGATTGGTTTGAAGTACAATTTAAAAGACCTAAAAAAAAAAAATTAAAAAAGGGAGAAAAGCAGAGGCTTTCACCCTAACCTTGCATAATAGCTTTGAACCCCTTGTCGGGCTAACAGATGAGGAAGGGCCATTGGTAGCAACTGCATCTATCCCCCCACCCACCACCAGCAATAGAGCCCCCTGTTGATCAAGATTTACTTCTTATGCTACAAGATATAAATCCTGAGCGCCCAGTACTAGAGGCAATAGAACAATTACACCCCGTCTCAGAACCTGTCATTAGCATAGAGAACTAAGGAGAACTCATAAATATGAATACAGCAGAATCAGACCCAATTATTCCTATAGCTAGTCCTATAAACCACTCAACCCTGACAACAGAAGAACAAGAACACATTTTTATTTTGGGGGAATTCTATCACAAAATACACTGGCAGATATTCAACAAGGGAAAACGAAGAAAATATCACAAGTTGCAGCTATAGAGGAGCAACTATCAAGGATATTACACAACTACTGCCAGGGATATTACAAAATATTCCAAAACCAAAATCTGTTCTATTACATGCAGGTACAAATGACTTTGGAAAACAAAAGGTGGAAGATATAATAAATGATCTGAAAAGTGCAGTAAAAATTCAGGAGCTGAATGCTACCCCTATAATTTCCAAAATTCTACCTGTACCGAGGGCAAGATTCACAAGAACAAAAACTATTAGAAACTTTAACTGGTTATGCAGATGGTCTGACAAACAAAATGACGTATAAAGATGTGGGAGATTTTTATAACAGACCCAACTTCTTCACACGCGATGGACTGCACCTGAGTAGACAGGGTTCAAGACATCTTGGTTATATTTTTTATAACACCCTAAATCAAAATCAAACAAAAAACTGATGAGTGAGGGGCAAGGGGAATTATTATGCTTATCGCCCCTCCCACTCTGATTGCCTCCTCACATTTGGTCAGCTATCCCTGTCCTTTCCACTCCTCCTCCTCCTCAGCAGTGCGCTTTCTCTGGGGCCCGCCTTTCTGCCATTTTTTTTATTTTTAACCCTTCTTGGTAAACTCCCACTCCCATCCTTGACCCCTCTCGGACACTGATCCTTCCCCGGACCTAATACTGCTTACACAGGTGTTTGCACTGGCTGTGTGCTTTACCCCCTGATCCATTCCCCAAGGTAGCAACCCAAACCATTCTCATCTTCATCTTGCACCTCTCAATGCCCTGCACTATAACCTTGGTATGGTCACGGGGATATATAGCATGGATAACTTCAACCCCTGCTCCCCTCTGTGGCACTCTGGCTGTCTTCTGATGCTGAAAGCGCACTGCTCACTGATGATCCCCCAGACCATGCTTGTACTCCACAACCTATCCAAACAGCAACGGCACTGTTGCACCAAAAGACATAGGAGCAAAACAATCAGGCAAGCCTACAACATGCTCAAATCCTTTCTCCTACAAATTCTCCTTATGCTGCTCCTGCTCTCAGGAAATGTTAATCCCAACGCAGGACCACCTGGGCAGTCAGCAGAGGCATCAAAAAGGAGGGCATGGACTCTCATCCTGGCATCTATCAACACCTGCAACATCCTCAACAAGCTTGATTCCCTCCAAACATGGATCCTACAACACAACCCTGATGTCCTCTCAGTTGTTGAAACGTGGCTAAAGCCTAAGATCCCAGACACCTCCATTTCAGTCCCTGGCTACTGCATATTCAGCCAAGACAGGATTACTAAGCGGTGCGGGGGCTGTGTTATCTATCTTAGGGATACCCTTACGGGTCATATCATCTCATCCCCTAACCTTGGCAACTCCTCTCAGGTTCTCGCCATCAGAGTCCTCCTTGGTGCACATAATAAGGAACTCACTGCTGTCTCAGTTTACCTGCCCCCAAGGGACCAGGCCTCTGGCTTCAATAGTATCATGGATTATTTAAGCGTCCAGCATCATAACTCCGAAACCATAATTATGGGTGATTTTAACATTAACTGGCTCTCCCCTGCGGCTTCTACCTATAAGGATGCAGTCACGGCGCAGCAACTCACTCAGCTTGTCCACGCCCCCACCAGATGTAACTATAGGACAGGTTCCCTCACACTACTAGACTGGATTCTGTCTAACCATCCTGAACGTATTTTTAATGTTTCTGTACTCCCGGATACAATAAGTGACTACTTGCCTGTCAGCTGCTCCTGGTCTAACAAATTCCACAAGCCCCCCTCCCAAGCTAATCTATGCAAGGGTTATTAAACAGGGGCAACTTCAGCTGCTAAAATCCCATCTAACCAGACTGAACTGGGCAGTGATTGACATGCTCAGTGACACTAACAAAGCCTTGGACCTGTTTATCAAATGTTTCAACAAAGCCTGTGACATCTATGCACCAGTGAAAGTTGAAGGTCAAAGGATGGACCAACCCTTGGGTTACTACTGACCTTTTAACACAACTCGAGCACAGGGACCACCTCTGGCACTGTGCTTGTGCAACTCCGACGCAAGCAAACATACAAAAATAATAAGCAGCCAGAAACGATTGCACTCGAAAGATACGGAATGCTAAAAACATCTATTACAAGGAGGCTCTGACCAACTCTTGGGGTGAAGGGAAAACCTCTGGAACAACCTGAAAGAACTCACAGGCAAGGATCCTAAAGCACCACCCACTATGTTCAGCAGTCATGGTACTCCCATGCTCTACCTCGGTACCATCACCAATACCTTTAATAATGCATTTACCAACCTGGACAGTGTCCTTCCTCCTAATTTCTTTGACGACTTCCCCTTCAGCACCTCCCCAGTAACCCCCCCAACATGATCATACAATTCCACAGTTTTTCTTCAAAGTGGTTCCACCACAAGTAGCTAGAAACTACTGTATATTCAAAAGGCCATCAGCAAACAAGGGTACAGTGGAGACTCCCTTGACCTTAAACTGCTGGCACAAGTTCTTGATGAAATCCTTGAACCGCTGACAAAGATCTTCAATCTCTCACTTAGATTGGGCCAATTCCCCTCTCTCTGGAAGAAAGTCACTGTCACAGCAGTTCACAAAAGTGGTGATAGGACACTCCACATCAACTACAGACCTATCTCACTCCTCCCCCCATTATCTAAGACTCTGGAACGTGTAGTTTCGGACCAGTTAGTTGAATTCCTGGATAAGTACGAAGTCCAGTGCCCAGAACAGCATGGCTTCAGAAAAGGGCACAGCACCACCATTGCTCTACTGGAATTTACAACTTTCATCCACGCCACGCCCGACAAAGGAAACTGCGGGGGGGGGGCATTTATAGACCTGACTAAGGCCTTCGACACCATTAATCACCCTCTGCTGCTTAGGCAGCTGTCTTCCATTGGGATCTCCAGTGATGCCCTTCCATGGTTTGCTAGCTACTTTGATAATCAGGTCCAACGTGTGAGGATAGCAGGCATCTCATCTAAAAGAAAAGCCCGTCCTCTCCGGAGTCCACCAGGGGTCTGTTCTGGGCCCTTTATTCTTCTTCCTCTTCCTCAACAGACTCCCTAGTGTCTGCCACCAAAAAATATTACTATATGTGGATGATGCAGTCCTGTTTTCCAGCCACCATGACATTACAGTCCTTGAATCCCAGCTACAGCTCTACTTCAAGCGTGTTGAAGACTGGTTCAGCTCTCATAAACTTGTCCTGAACCACAACAAGACCAAAGCCATGACCTTCTGTAACCCACGGAGCAGGCACAATTCTCTGTCCCTCACCATCAAGAACCATGCTGGGAACCCACTCGAACATGACCCAGAGTTCAAGTACCTTGGTGGTGTGCTGGATAGCACCCTCTTCTACACTTTGCATGTAGACATTGTTGCCAAGGCCACCAATATACGGATTGGTCTGTTACACAAACATAAGCACTGTTTGTCTGCAGATGCCCCTAAACTAGCCATCTACAGCTCTGTCATATCTATCATTGACTACAGTCTTGCCATCTACGGCTCTGCCTCTACAACTGCCCTCCGCAGGATCTCACTTTCACTCAACAAAGCCTGCAGACTGTTAACGGGTGTGGCCCACCAAACACACCCCTGTGACCTCTTTGCACAAACATGCTGGCTACCTCTGCTCAGCAGAATACAATACCAGACCTGCTTACTTACCAAAAAGGTTCTCCTTGGACTCATGCCCCCCCCCCGGTGTTGGCATGCTCCTTACTGCCTTCAGTGGCACTCTGCATACGTGCAGTGCTCAATACCTAACCTTTCAGGTTCCCAGATGTCGTACCTCCATGGGTCAGCGGTCCTTTACCCATGGAGCTCCAGTTTAGTTCAATACCCTCATTAAAGAAGCACTTTCCTCTGCTACATTTGGACCCTTTAAAAGGAATCTCAGACTTTACCTCACCTCTACCACTCAATGCGACTGCTTCTCCTAAAAGGTCTGCTCCAAACACCACCCAGTTTGCTCATATCCCGCGGCACACCCCTTCCCAAGTTGCATTCTCTCTGGTCCCTGCCCTTCTTCGTGACCCCTTTCCTGCTCCCCTTCTCCCCGGTACAAGACACCATCCCCCTCCCCACCCCACTGACAGTGGCCCATTAGCCTGCCTACTACTACTTCTCCCCCTCCTACCCCATCACACGCCTAAAGTCCGATTTGCTTCTTAAGTGCTCTATCTCTTACTGTTACCTCAGCCAGCTGCCTACTCAAGTTGCTTGCTTATGTGCATATTACTTCTAAGTGTGTTATAACTGTAAATTTTTGTTTGTGCATTCTTTAACAACCTTTGTATGTATGTTGCCCCTCATCCTCTGACGTGGAACCTTTGTAAACGAGCAGTTTCTGCTCAAAGGTATTTGTAATCCTAGAAGTTAATAAAATAAATAAAATCTAGGTGTATGGAAAAAAAATGGAAATAATAAGGATACTTAGGTAAATAATAACCAAAGGATTACAAATAATTCTACACTAAAAAATAAATAAAATTCTAAATAAATATGGATTATCATTTCTTACTACAAATGCCAGGAGTTTACACAATACCAAACTTGACAAACTGCAGATATTACTTAATGGGGATAAAATAGATATAGCTGCTATAACTGAAACTTGGTGGACTGAATCGTTAGCATGGAACACTAACATACCAGGTTATACAACCTACTGTAAAAATAGAATAGGAAAGAGAGGAGGGGGTTGCTTTTTTTCCATAAAAGATGGTATAAAATACAGTTGTGGCCAAAAATATTGGTGCCCTTGCAGTTTTTTTCTAATAATGCACCATTCCTTCCAGAAAATTGTTGAAATTAAAAAAAAATTTTGGTATCCACGTATGTATTTCTTTGGTTTGCAGTGGAATAAAACACAAAAAGCAGAAAAATTTACTAAGTCTTAGCTTATTCCACACACAAATCCTTAAATGGCCCAGACAAAATTATTGGCACCTTTTAGAAGTAGTTAGAAATGATTAGATTTCAAGCAGGTGATTCAAACAACATGAAGTCTTGCTATATTATGACATATGCAGTGAGTCCCAACCTTCGAACTGCTCTGGAGGTGAAAGAGTTAACTTTCCATGCCAGGCATGGAACTTTGAGCGCGAGCTCGGTTGAAAACTCTGTCTGTTGTTCTTCAAACTCAAACTGTCAGATTCTTTACTACGCCTCACTGAACAGTCGCTTCCGGAGATTTCTCCTTCTGCTCGGTTCGTTTTGTCGGTTAAAGTATTATTTTGTCGTTCTTTTTGACCGAAATTAAACCGCAACCGGTCAGTTCAAGCTCTGTCTATGGTATTGTAAGTAATAGATAGGCTTACATTTATATTTATTCTGTGTGGAACTTGTAAACGCTTTTCGGTTCGGTTTGAACCGATCAGGTTATTTTCAAAATTTACTAGTCCTTATTTAGAGTGCGGTTCCCGGTTCTTATCGGTTCTAAAAAAAACGGATTTCATTACGGTTTTTTCCACGACCCGTGACACGGTTGGGAACCGATAAGAGAGTCTTGCTTGGCGGATTGCCATAAACGGGCAAGTTTGGTTAGGCTGGCACTATGTCTGAGAAACCCAAAAGAAAACCGGGCCCACTGGGTTTCAGCACTGTAGTGTTTGTGGGGAAGCCTTTGCTAAGGCTGACCCATACACCACCTGTGTGTATTGTCTGGGGTTTGACCACCTCAATGCAGACTGCCAGATTTGTAAGAATTTTCCTGCTGCCACCATAGAAAAGAGAGTTGGTAGGCTCAGGGAAAGGGAGGCCAAAAAGTCGCTGACCCGGATGGCCAGCCCGGTTCGGTTCCAAAAAGCGAACGGAGGGAATGCCTCTGACCAGGCGATATACTTCACGGGAAAGCGAAGAGCCAGCTCTGAGGGCGGTTCCAACTAAAAGGACTAGAAAGTCAGCTGGTGTGGAGCCAGAGTTCTCTCTCTCCAACCGCTGAGGAAATAGCTAAAGCAATTCGGATTGTCCAGTCACTTTCTCCGGTTCCGACTGAACCGACACCATCAGGGAAGCGCTCGGTTCAGCCGTTTCAAGATTATGATTTTGAGGATTTTTATGAACCGGAGGAAGGGGAAGAGGAGTATGAGAAGAGTGAATGTGGTTTTGAAAGTCTGGATGTGCCCATTGAACTGGACATCTCTCCAGACAGACCATCAGGGGTTTCTCCTCCCAGGCTCTCTGAGTCCCTTCTCATTTATGTTCTATAAAAAGTTGTGAAACTCTCCAGCTCCCTGTTGAGGAAGCTGTTGATGACCAAGAGGAGCCTGATTATGTAGAAATGATGGATATTCCAGAGTCTAGGAGACTGTCTATTCCTTTGCATAAATCTTTTCGGAAACAGACAGTAAAAATTCTAAAAACTCCTCACACTATACCTCCTGTTGATAAAAGGATGGACAAGAGGTATACATTATCAGGCTCTGATACGGAGTTCCTCATACAGCAATGGAGCCATGTGGGGGGTAGTGCAGGCTGCAGCCTGTGACAAGGCAAATATTCCTCTAGCTTCGCACCCCCCTGAAAAGGACTCCAGGAGGATTGATGCCATGGCAAAGAAGCAGTAAATGGCAGCATCTTTGGGACTCAGACAGGCAAATTATATGGCTTATGCTGCTAGGTACCAGAAATCCAGATGGGATACTGTGCTGGCCCTAGCAAAACAGGTCCCTGACCAGCTTGCCAGGGGAGCTGGAACAGGTGGCTGCGGATGGTATTGAGGCATCCAAGGTGCAATTTCATGCTGCAGTAGACTCTAATGATGTGTCATCAAGGGTCATGGCTACATCTGTGGCACTTTGCAGAATGGCTTGGCTCAGATGTACTACCCTGTCACAGGATGCCCAGTCTAAAGCCATGGATTTTCCTGTTGTGGGCAATTCTCTGTTTGGGGAGCAGACAGAGAATTACATGAAGAAAATGGATGAATATAGGACCACCTATAGGAGTGCACAGGCCAAGGAAAGGCAGGCCACTCCTCAAAGGCAGCATCCCAGGGGCAGGGGCAGGCCTTTTCATAGGCCGTTTTACCAAGCCCAGGCCTCCTCTTCTGCTTATGCCCAGAGGGGGTTCTTTAGAGGGAGAGGCAGACGGGGTACAAGCAAGCCTGCTTCCACCCCTCACCCCAAAGCCCCTGCCAAGCAGGCACCCTGATGGGGTAGCCAGGGCGATTCTCCTCTACCTGAGGGCAGGCTGGCTTACTTTGTCCAGGACTGGAAGTCTCTAACATCAGACAAGTGGGTCCTGGAAGTAGTAGCCAGGGACTGGTTCTCAGCTTCAAAAATTTCCAAAGATGAGAGCCAGGTCCTTTCCACCTGCAAATCCATCAGAGGCACTTGCCCTAGAAACAGAAGTTTCTACCCTCCTGGCTCTCAGAGCTGTGGAAAGGGTTCCACCCCTACGCCAGGGCGAAGGGTTGTACTCCGGGTACTTCCTTACCCCAAAAAAGACAGGAGAATGGCGGCCCATCCTGGATCTCAGATACCTAAACAAGCACCTTTTAAAACCAAAATTCAAAATGGTGACTCTGGGAATTATTTTACCCTCTCTAAGGCCAGGGGACTGGCTAGCGTCCCTGGACCTCAAGGATGCCTACTTCCATGTTCTTATCAGAAGCTCCCATTGGAAGTACCTCAGATTCGAACTGCCCTCAGGCCATTACCAGTTGAGAGCAATGCCCTTCGGCCTCACCTCTGCTCCAAGGGTATTCACAAAATGCCTGGCAGTAGCAGTTGCCCACTTAAGAAGGCAAAAGATTGCCATTTTTCCTTACCTGGACGACTGGCTCATAGTAGGCCAGTCTCCAGAACAAGTCAAACCACACCTTCAGGTAACTCAGCAACTGCTCGCATCTCTAGGTTTCTTCTCAATCTTCCAAAGTCAGTTCTAGAGCCTGTCCAGCTTCTCACCTTCATAGGTGCAGAACTGAACACAAAGAGGCCAGAGCCTTCCTTCCTCTGGAAAGAGCAAGGACCTTGGTCTCTCTGGCCTCCTCTTTCACCCTGCAGGTCTCTCAACCAGCAAGGCATTTTCTGCAGCTCCTGGGGCACATGGCTGCTTCTACAGCAGTAGTGCAGGGAGCAAGATTTCAGATGAGGGACATCCAGTTCCATTTGAGAGCCTTTTGGTCTCAAAGGAGAGACTCTCTGACCAAACTGATCCAAGCCTTTCAGTGGTGGCAGGACCAGAGCAATCTGAGACAGGGAGTCCCCCTCACCCCTCAGTCTCACTCCTTAATCCTTACTACAGATGCATCCCTCTTGGGGTGGGGAGCCCACATGGGCGATCTCACTACCCAGGGATTGTGGTCCCCTCAGGAATCTCTGCTCCACATCAATCTGTTGGAACTCAGAGCAGTTTTTCTAGCACTTCAGGTTTTTCCACCTCTGTTCAGAACAAAGTTGTACAGATCAGAACAGACAACACCACTACAATGTGGTACATCAACAAGCAAGGAGGCACTCGGTCTACGGCCTTGTGCACCAAAGCAATGAAGTTGTGGTCTCTGGCATATTCCCTGAACACCTCCCTTACGGCAGTTCACCTCCCAGGCAAGGACAATGTCCTAGCAGTTGCTCTCAGCAGGATTTCCCAGGGCCATCACGAATGGTCACTGGATCCCATAGTATTGGAGGTGGTATTTGCCAGATGGGGCACCCCGCAAATAGATCTTTTTGCAGCCCCAGACAATCACCAACTTCCCCTTTTTTGCTGCAGGCCCCCAGTGTTGGGCTCAGTCCCTCTGGATGCCTTCCTTCTCAGTTGGGAAGGAAGTTTCTCTATGCTTTCCCCTCCTTCCCTCTTCTGTTCAAGGTGCTAGTCAAAATCAGATCTCAACCCTGCTAGATGATTCTGATTGCTCCAGATTGGGCCAGACAGCCCTGGTACCCACTCCTTATGTCCTTACCAGTCCACCTTCCCCTGTGTCTTCCCAGGAATCACAACCTGTTAACCTGTGCTCAGGGGAGGGTTTGGTACCCGAATCTCAAATCTCTCAATCTCAAGGCCTGGCTCTTGAAGAGTTAGAGTTTGCTGACCTACACCTCTCCCAAGGTGTATTGGATATATTGAAGGCTTCTAGGAAGCCATCCACCAGGGCTACTTATAATTCCAAATGGAAGAGATTTTCCATATGGTGCTCTGGCAAGCATATTTCCCCAGAATCTGCTGACTTACCCACTGTCCTGGATTATATGGTGCATCTGAATACTTTAGGGCTGAGACCAGCTACCCTAAAAGTGCACCTGGCAGCCGTGTCTGCTTTCTTATCAGCAGGTAAACCCTTTTCTCTTTCGGCTCATCCTGTATTCTCCAAGTTTTTCAAGGGGTTGCTTCACACCAACCCTCCATTCAGGGACCCTGCCCCTGCCTGTGATCTTAATATTTGCATTGCTCAGCTTATGCAACCCCCTTTCGAGCCTTGTCTTCAGCAGAGCTTAAGTACTTGACTTGGAAAACTGTGTTTTTGGTAGCCATCACTTCTGCCAGGTGCATAAGTGAATTACAAGCATTGTCAGTGGAGCCTGATTTTATCTCCTTTCATAGAGATAAGGTGGTCCTCAGGACTAACAGAAAGTTCTTGCCTAAGGTGGTTTCAGACTTCCACCTTAATCAATCTATGTCTCTCCCTGTGTACTTCACTGACCATTCCTCCTCTGGCGAGAGGAGACTGCACAGTTTAGATGTCAAGAGCCCTTAGTTACTACATAGAACGTACTAAGGGCCACAGGTTTGACTCCTCCAATTGTTCCTCACTTATGGTGAGGTTGGTAAAGGGAAACCTGCCACTAAAAGATCCATTGCCTGGTGGATTGTCTCTTGTATCCAATTTTGCTATGAAAAACTGGGTAAGGTTCCTCCCTCAGGCCTGAGGGCTCACTCTACCAGAGGTACAGCTGCGTCTCTGGCTGTTGCCAGGGGCATCCCTATCCTAGAGATATGTCAAGCAGCTACCTGGAAAACAGTTCACACTTTTAACAAGCATTACTCCCTGGACATCCAGGCTAGGAGTGATGCTTGGTTTGGCACAGCTGTGCTTCAGAGCCTATTTTCTAAGTAGGTTCTGTCCCTCCTCCATGGAGGTACTGCTGTGTAGTCTGCATATGTCATAATATAGCAAGACTTCATGTTGTTTGAAGAAAAATTACTCACCTTAGTAATGTTGTTTCTTCTAATGGAGTCTTGCTATATTATGACCTCCCCTGCCTGCCCTCTCAGAACCTCTACTTTTGGGATGTGGGTAAGGGCAGTGTTGGCACTTACTAGATGCCCACCTTATTTTCACTCTCCTTTTGGGGTGTTTGGGTGTTATGTTTTAATTTTTGGATCCCTGACTTGAGTCTTTGTTTTGGGACCAAGAAAATGTGTTCTTATATTTAGTAGTCAGTTGGCTAGTGTAGGTTTCGCTTTCACACAGAACCTTGGTGAGTTTTGCTTCGTAAAGATCTGACAGTTTGAGTTTGAAGAACAGCAGACAGAGTTCTCAACCGAGCTCGAGCTCAAAGTTCCATGCCTGGCATGGAAAGTTAACTCTTTCACCTCCGGAGCAGTTCGAAGGTTGGGACTCACTGCATATGTCATAATATAGCAAGACTCCATTAGAAGAAACAACATTACTAAGGTGAGTATTTTTTCCTTCTCCTTCACTTTGGAATTGAACTCACCTGTGGTGAGTTGTAGGTGCCTGCAATATAAAAATCACTCATTCAACCAGTTTGAGTAGAGAAAAGGACTCATTCTCCCATTTTGTGTCACTGTGTGTACCGCAATGAGCATGGAGAAAAGAAAGAAAGCCAGAGAATTGTCTGAGGAGGTCAGACAGAAGATTGTAGCCATGCATGGACAATCTCAAGGCTACAAATCAATCTCCAGAGACCTTGATGTTCCTGTTTCCACCATACGTAATGTTATCAGGAAGTTTAAGGCCCATGGCACTGTAGCCAACCTCCCTGGACGTGGCCGGAAGAGAAAACTTGATTGAAGATTGCAGCGCAGGATTGATCGAATGGTGGAGAAAGCACCTCGATCAACTGCCAAACAGATTCAAGCTGACCTTCAGACACAAGGTACGACAGGTTCAACTCGCACCATCCGTCACCAACTCAATGAAAGGGGGTTATATGGTAGGAGGCCCAGGAGGACCCCACTGCTGAGAGAGAGAGACATAAGAAAGCCCGACTGGAGTTTGCCAAAACACACCTGAACAAGCCAAAATCCTTGTGGGGGAATGTCCTGTGAACAGATGAGACCAAATTAGAGTTTTTTGGTAAAGCACATCATCTCTATGTTTACAGAAAACAAAATGAAGCCTTCAAAGAAAAGAACACCTTCCCTACAGTCAAACATGGAGGAGGTTCAGTGATGTTTTGGGGTTGCTGTGCTGCCTCTGGCACTGGGTACCTTGAGCGTGTGCATGGCATCATGAAATCTGGAGATTACCAGGCCATTTTGGAGCACAGTGTTGAACCCAGTGTCAGAAAGCTGGGTCTCCGTCGAAGGTCATGGGTCTTCCAGCAGGACAATGACCCCAAACATACTTCAAAAAGCACCCAGGAATGGTTCAAGACAAGACGCTTGACTGTTCTGAAGTGGCCAGCAATGAGTCCAGATCTAAATCCCATTGAAAACTTGTGGAGAGATCTGAAAACAGCAGTTGGGAGAAGGCACCCTTCAAATCCGGGAGAACTGGAGCAGTTTGCACAAGAAGAGTGGGCCATACTGCCAGTAGAGAGGTGCAGGAAGCTCATCCATGGCTATAGGAAGATTGCAGTTATTTTGACCAAAGGCTGTGCTACCAAATATTAAGTCTAGGGTGTCAATAATTTTGTCAATGCCATTTCTTTTCCTTTTCTGATTGGTTCAAAAACAAAGGTTCTGTAATATTAACAGAGAACTAAAGAATTGTGGAGACCAAATACTATTGTTAATTTCAACTTATGTTTAGAGGAAATTGTGAGTTATTTGTAAAAAGTGCAAGGGCACCAATATTTTTGACCACGACTGTATAAAACAATTACAGATTTGAAGGATAATACAAACACTGAATTGATTTGGATTGAAATCCTTAGAGAAAATCAAACTAAATTATTGATAGGACTTTGTTATAGGCCCCCTGATGCCACATTGACCTTGCACCAGGATATCCTAAATTCTATTAACAGTAAATCGCATTATGAAGAAATTATACTGTTGGGAGATTTCAACCTCCCAGGTATAAATTGGAATGAAGCTGACGGTACTAACAATCAAGAAAATTCTTTTCTAGACACATGCCTCCAAAATGGATTGTATCAGTTAATTAAAAAAAAGACAAGAAATATGAATATCTTGGATTTACTTTTGACAGATATTCCTGAAAAAATTACTAATATAAATGTTACTACTCCTATTCAAAATAGTGACCATATGGTCATAACTTTTGATACCAGTATCTGTATAAAAAGAGATTTGGATAAAACCATTTTTAAAAAAAGATAATAGAGCTAATTTTACTGCACTTAAGGAAGAATCATATACCTGGAATTGGGATTATGGGTCCCCGTCCCCATCAGAGCTATGGGAGAGGATAAAAGTAAAACTCTTGGAGCTGGAAGACACATTTGTACCTAATAAAACAATATATAATAAAAAAGGAAGGATACCTCCATGGCTAACTACTAAAACACAGAGACTGATTAGACTTAAGAAAGGGGCTTATATAATAATGAAGAAGGATAGTACTGATAATAATAAAAGGAATTTTAAAAAAATTAGGAGAGAAGGTAGAAGTACAGTTAAAATGGAGAAAGACAGATTGAACACTGGCTAGCATACATTAAAGATGGAGGCAAAGGCTTTTACTCTTATGTAAATAATTAAAAAAAAAAAAAACACCGAGGACAATTGGATCTCTTATAGTTAATAATGAAGAAATAACTACATCAAAGAACATAGCATCAGAATTCAATGAATATTTCAGTACTGTTTTCCATCAGAAACCTGATACTAGTATTCCCTCTCCTAAAAACATAACAGCAGATTTATTTGAATTTTATAGGGAGGAGATACTAGACAAATTAAATTCATTCAATATTAATAAATCACCAGGGCCTGTCCGATACGCTATATCCTAGATTATTGAAAGAACTAAAAGACTGGTTAGTAGAACCACTACTTCAGATCTTTAACAAATCTTTGCAATCAAGTATTATACCAGCTGATTGGAAAATTGCGGTTGTGACTCCAGTATATAAAAAAAGGAAAACACGAGGAGATTTCAAACTATAGGTCTATTAGCCTGACTAGTATCCTGGGGAAGATTTTTGAATCCCTGCTTAAAACCAAACTAGAATCGGATCTAGAGAAAAGGGACTTACAGACCATACTCGGCACGGCTTTAAAAAAAAAAAGGTCCTGTTTATCTGGAAATCTGGTGTTTTATGAATATATTAGCAAAATGATGGAAAATAATAACCCTGTAGACATTATTTTTTTGGATTTCTGTAAAGCCTTCAATAAAGTACCACATGATATCTTTGTAGCAAAAATGAGAAAATACAAAATAAATAATACAATTGTCAGTTGGGTGGAAGAATGGCTACACAGTCGAATCCAGTGTGTCTATCAGAGGTTATACATCAGAGTCTGTGAGTCGTGGAGTGCCACAGGGGTCTGTCTGTGTTGGGTCCAACATTGTTTTAAATTTTTATCTCTGACATGACTGAGAACATAAACAGTTTTATCAAATTTGCTGATGATACAAAATTAGCAGCCAAAGTAAAAACAGAAGAGAACAGATCTATACTTATAAATGATCTTATAACTTTAGAACATTGGGCTAAACAAAACCAAATGTCCTTCAGTATCAGCAAATGTGTTCAAATGCACTTAGGCTCATGTAATAATCATTACCAATTCTCATTAAATAAACAAGCCCTTTTATCAGTCACATTACATAATGATTTGGGTACTTTAATCTCCCATGACTTATCTTTTCACGACCATTGTAATCTTGCTATTCGCAAAACAAATAGAATTTTGGGATGCATAAAAAAAGAACTTCACCTCAAGAGATAGGGGGTGTATATTTGCCTTTGTACAAAGCATATATAAGACCACACTTGGACTGTTTTCCCCCTTGTGGAGTCCCTATGTGAGGAGGGATATAGATAGGCTGGAGGGGGTCCAGAGGAGAGCGACCAAAATGATTATAAGTATGTATAACAAGGAATATGAAGTAAGACTCAAGGAACTAAATCTGTACTGCCTGGAACAACGAAGAATGAGAGGGGACCTCCTACTGATGTATAAATTGTCAACTGATAACACACTTATGGCACAGTTGGGAATGAATTATGGCCAACGGGAGCAAAACCTCAGAAGTCATAAGTACCAATTGTCTTTGACGTATCCTAAAAACAATAAAATATGTTTATTCTATACATAAAGAATTACATTATGGAATTCCCTACCTAATACAGTAGTGTATTTCTTAAACAGTACAGATTTCAAAAATAAATTAGATCAATACCTATTAAATAAGGGCTGATGTGCCGGCATGGCCGGATATGCACACTTATGGGCCTTGGCCTTTTGTGTATCTGTCTTTCTTAGTATGTCGTAGACATGGGGAAAAAAGTACCAATATGTTGAACAACCTACCGGGTGTCTGAGACCGTCCTCAAGGACATTAGCAGGGAGGTGGGGAAGATGCTGGATCTAGGGGTGATCCAGAAATCCCACAGTCCCTGGGCCTCACCTGTAGTCCTTGTCCCCAAACCAGATGGGACTACATGGTTCTGTGCAGACTATTGTGGGCTCATTGCCATCACAAAGTCTGACGCCAGCCCGATGCCCCACACAGATGAATTGTTGAACAAGCTGGGAGGGGCGACGTACTTAACCACTATAGACCTGACCGAGGGGTACTGGCAGGTGGAACTCGCTGACAGGGCTAGAGAAAGGTCAGCTTTCATCACCCCAGTCAGCCTGTTCGAGTTTAAGGTCATGCCCTTTGGGATGAAGAACGCCCATGCCACATTCCAACAGCTAGTGAATCAGGTGGTACAGAGGACTTTACAGTAGCCTACCTAGATGACATAGCTGTATTCAGCCATAGTTGGGAGGAGTACCTGACACACTTGAGGGAAGTGTTTGGCAAAGTACAGGCCACAGGGCTGACTATCCATACAAAAGGGCCAGGTGGCTATGGCAGAGATCATTTATTTGGGACACACAGTGGGTCGGGGCCAGCTCCGCCAAAACCAGGCAAAAATTGCGGCATGACCCATGCCTGAAACCCAGAAACAAGTTAGGAGCTTTCTTGGGATTGCAGGGCACTGTTGTAACTTTGTACCCTACTACAACTCCCTGCAGCTCCTTTATTTGGGCTGTTAAAAAAGAAGCAGCCTAAGCAGGTAAAATGGAACCTGCCCTGTGACAGGGCCTTCAAACAGCTGAAAACCTCGCTGTGTAGTGCCCCACTACTGGCCAGCCCTAACTACACCCAGCTATTTGTGATGCAAACGGACGCCTCAGATGTGGGAATAGGGTCCATCCTCAGCTAGATATCCAGTCAGGGGAAGGAACACCCTATTAGTGTTAAGTGAGCAAGAAGTTGCTTCCCCATAAGCAAGCATACCCCATAGTGGACAAAGAATGCCTTGCTCTGGTATGGGAGCTGAAAAAACTGCCATATCTTTATGGGTGACAGTTTGAGGTACAGATAGACTGCAACCCTTTAGTGTGGTTGAACCAAATGGGTAAGACAAATGGAAAACTCCTTAGATGAAGCATTGCCTTACAGGCATATGATATGGAGGTAATCCATAGGCCTGGGTCCGCAAATGGGAACGCAAGTGGCCTGTCTCGCATACTGGAACAGTGACCGAACTGTGGAAACCCTTCTGTAATAAGGGACACGTTCCCACAGTTTCAGTCTTAGGAGGGAGGCATGTGGCAAATTGGCCACTGTTGTCATATTTCTCTGTAATTTTCTTTGTTTAATTTCCCAAAAGGCCATGACATACAGTTCAGCTCATAAGGGTATCATGGGTCCATGTCTCTGTTTCAGCTGGAGATTCATGTTTAAAACAGAGGGGATTAATTGGCCTAGGAAGGCTGGAAGAAGATTCATTTGTGTTTCAATAGTTCAAAAGCTGAGGCCAAGGTCCTGGAGTCGAGAAGTCTGACATTCTTTTGTGTGTTTTCAGACCAGGGTCTTAGACACAGGAGAACCATTTTGGAATTTAAAGAGCTCATCTTTATGTAAAATGCTGAGTTAATCTTGTTATAGCCTGACCACCCAGGGAGTTAGTGTAGTATGCAAAACCCATTTCTGATATTTGTTTTACAGTTTCAAACTTTGGTGAATTTAGGGAAGAGCAAGATAGACCCCCTGCAGGCCTAGAGCCGAAATCTGAATCTTAAAAGTTTTAAGAGACTGGCCAATCAGGAGGAAAGCTGGACTGTCCTCACAGACCCTGTAAAAAGTGCTGTGAGGAGAGAAAAATTGCCATTTTGTTAAACATTTAGCAGTTGCCTAGGTTTTGAGTCAGTAACACGTGGAAAGGACTTGCTATGTGTGTGGAAAGATTTTCCACACACGAGAGAAAGGACTGGCTAACTGCTTTCAGAGAGACCTAGAACCTTTTGCAACAGATCTTAAGCCCTGTTCTACTGGGGAAGTAAATCAGAGAACAAAAATAACCTTGTCTTTTGGACATTTTCATCTGAACTTGAAAAAGATTTTTCAACAGACTTTGCTTCATCGCATACCTTGGACACTGAACACCACAGGTAGACTTTATTAGAATTCTTACAGTATAGGTTTTTTTTATGTTTAATCTACTTTAAGCAGTGAGTTGTGGACAATTCTGAAATAAAGCTCTTGTAGAATATTGTAATAACTTTATTTAAGTCAACTTTTACCATATTTTTTAACAACTTTGCCTGGGCTTATTACTGTATGTGTTATTTTGGGGATAAAAAAGTTTGTTCAGACTGGTGCCTCACATAAGTAGCTTGCTACAATACTGAAAATTAGAAATGGGCTCCTTGGATAGAAGGAAAGAAAACTCTCCTTCGTGACAGTAAAGGTCACAGGGTTCATCGGGGGGGGGTCTCCTGGGAGAAAGGGATCTGGCTGTGCCTAGGGGTGAGCTTGTGACACTCACCAACAAGGATAGTGTTTCAGACGTTGGGGTGGTGGGTGGCCACCTGGGGACCAGCAATCACCATACAGTGTGGTTCAGTTTAAGGATGGCTTTAGAATCGGACCACACAAAAGCGAGGGTCCTGGACTTCAGGAGGGCAGTTTTTTTTAAAAAGATAGGTGACTTCCTCAGGGATGACCTGGCAGGGAGCATGAACTAGGTGTGGTTGAGGAACAGTGGGGGAAACTAAAAAGGGCCATAGTGAAAGCAGCCAATCTCTGCATCAATCAAAGGAGCAAAAAAAAGGAAAAAGAGACCATTGTGGTGCTCCAAAGATGTCAGAAAAGGTAATAGATAAGAGGGCAGCATTCAGAAGGTACAAGGAGACATGGATGGAGAATGAGAGGTGTCTTGAGAAATAGAGGGCAGTAGGGACAGCAGTAAGGAGTGCAAAAACGCAAACTAAAGGGACAATAGCCACGGCAGTAACAAAAAAGGGGACAATACATTGTTTAGGTATCTAAGCCAAAAAGGAAGACCAGCGCTGAGATTGTAAGGTTGGGGTGGGGGTGGGGGCAGTGCAGAGGGGGAAGAGGAAAAGGCAGGCATCCTGAACAGATACTTTTGTTCAGTGTTCACAGAGGAAAGGGAGGTCAAGAAGCCACAAAAATGTAATAAGAGCACTGGAGGGAGGTGAACACTGTTCCATTTTTGGAGGAGAGTCCTGAAGGGAGTCACAAATCTGAATGTGGACAAAGCAATCTGGCCAGATGGGTTCCACCCACAAGGGTCTTGAGGAAGCTCAGGAAGGTACGGACTGCACCTCTGATGGCCCTATTAAACAGCTGATTGGAAACAGGAGTGGTCTTGGAGGACTGGAGGAGGGCAGATGTAGTCCCACTTCACAAAAGTGGTAGCAAGGAGGAGGCTGGCAATTATAGGCCCATCAACCTGACTTTGGTGGTGGGGAAGTTAATGGAATCACAGCTAAAAGAAAGGATTGCAGAATATGTTGAACCAGTGGGTTACAAGACCCAAGGCAGCATGGATTCAGGGGGGGAGGGGGTCATGTCAGACAAATCTGATAGTTTTTTGACTGTGTTCAACACTGTTTCACATATGAGACTAATAAGTAAACTAGGTAGCTTAGAAATGGGTCCAAAGGTGGTAAACTGGGTAAGAAGGATGCAGAGGGTAATAGTAATTCTAGGGACATGGATATGTTGTTCATCCACACTGGCAGGTATCCTTGCCGCTTTAATTCTTGCCGGAAGGTCTTCAAGCTGGCTCCTCCCACCCACCCGGGTGGTAAAACTCTCTGCTCCACCCCATGACGCTAGATCTTCCTTACCGCTTGGAAGCTCAGATTCCCTCCTTAGCGTTCTGCGTTTTAGACTGGATCCTAATTCTTCGGTTCATCCGAAATTGATTTTGAAGTTTTCAAAACTTCGGTCTTCTTCTTCCCTCGTGGCTGCGATGGACAAATCTGTTCCCGGCTTACGGAGGTGCCCTTGTGGGCAAAAAATGTCCAGGACAGATCCGCACTCCACGTGCGTCTACTGCTTAGGCCTAGACCACGACTCGCAGGCTTGCAAGTTGTGCCGCTCTTTCTCGGCCAATGTTCTGATGATCGCTATGTCTGCTTGAAGTTTGGCGCCTCGAGAAACTTTTTCCCGCCAGTTAAATCCAAAGAGGCTCGCTACGGTTCTCGCAAGGCAGCTCGAGCAGATGATCGCCTCGAGGAGGAGGCGGCTCAGGCCGCATCTTCTTCCTCCTCAGCCGCGGCATTTATCCCGCTCTCTCTGAGTTCCTCTTATACAGCTTCGTTCAAGGAGCTTTGACAGTCCCTTTCCACGAAAGGAGAGGGGCCCTCAGGACATTCTTCTCGGTCCAAGAAAAGGGAATCGAAAGGTAAGTCCCATCGTCTGCGTTCGTGGGAGTGGGAGAGGTCCCCCTTCCCGGGCTGCCGACCGTCGACTTGGTTGGAGGTTGCGGCTGAGGCCTCTGGCTCACAGCCCCCGTCAGGCCAGCCTGCCGAGACTCCTGTCGACGAAGTCGAGATTTTTCTCGATCCGTTAGACGGGCTGTCGACTGGAGACATCGACAACCCTACTTCACCGGTTCCCCCGGTGGATACCGAGGATCTTTCTGCTCCTTCGGGACCGCAGTCCCCGGTTAAAGTTCCTGAGCCGAGGGAAGAGCGGGTTTCCCCCGCCGCCTTCCAAGACCCACCCTCGGTCCCCCTGAGGGTCTCAGTCTCGGTCTCGGACCTCTTCTCGGTCCAGCCGTTCCCGCCGACATCGGCGGTCTCAGTCTCGTTACCGAAGTAAGCGGCGATGCCGTTCTTCCTCGTCCTCGGGTGAGGAGAGGCTATGGCGCAAGTTGCACCGGCGCTACGAGGATCTTATGTGGCAGCTGTTGCTGTTATCCGGGCCTAAGCTGACCCCGGCCAAGACCCCGGCCATCAAGTGGCTGTCGCCGGAACGGCCAAAGCAGCCACTCGTTCCAGTCGAGTTGCCTGCCCCAGGGCCGGTTGCTAAGCCGAAACCAGCTGGTCCACCAATTGTGGTGGAACCTCCGCCTCCACAACCAAAGTCGGGGGCACCGACCAAGAATTCTCGGTCAGGTCATGGCCTGCCCCACAGGTTGTCGGTCACCCTCACTCCCGACCATCCTTGGCAGGTGGAGGGTGGCTCAGGGCCGAGGCAGCTTTTCGCAGACTCTTCAGAATCCGACGACGATTCCTCCGTTCTCCAGGCAGTGCGATCTGGAGTCCTCCAGGGGCCAGTCAGTGGACGATAGCCCATCGTCCTTCTTGGGTCTGCTTCGACTCATCTCGGAGTCCAACGGGATACAGCTCAAGCTCGTGTCCAAACGGGCCAAGTATCCCCTGACGGAGATTCTGGACCAAGGGGATTCTTCCACGGAGGCCTTTCCAGTGGCTAAGGCCATTGTTGGTCCAGCCTTGGAGCTTTGGCAGCGGCCTGCTTCCTGTCCTGCGCCCTCGGCCAGGATGGCCAGGAAGTATGCAGTCCCTACCGGCTCTTTGCCCGGTTTCTCGGAACACCCCTCTGCTGAGGGGCTAGTTACCGATAGCGTTTTCCGGCGTTCCGGTAACGCTCGGGATGTGGACAAGCCCCCCGACAAGGAGTCCAAAAGCTGAACTTGCCGGGCGCAAGGTGTACGCTGCGTCCTCCCTCGGCCTCCGACAGGCCAGCTCGGCCGTGCTGATGGCTCACTTCTCCCACGCCCTCATGGACTCCCTGGATGAGGTCGTTCCTCATCTCCCTCTTGACCTGCAGACCATGGTCCACCAGGTGCAGGACCACGGTAGGGCGGTGGCGAAGCAGCAGCTCCAGACTGCTCTGGACATAGGCGATTCCTGTGCCAGGTCAGTAGCGGCCGCAGTGGCCGTGCGACGCAGGGCGTGGCTGAAGATTTCCACCTTCACGGCGGATACCCAGCACAAGTTGGCGGACGTCCCTTTCTTGGGGACTGACCTCTTCGGCCCTGGAGTGGAGGGACACCTCCAGCGGATCGAGAAGTCCAATGCCACTCTGGACTCGGTCACGTCCGCCCAGAGGGACAAAGGCCGCCGCCAGCAGCAGAAGTCCTTTCATCCTTTGGTCCCTGCTCCTCGACCGGCCCAGCAGCACCAGTAACAGGGCCAGCAGGCTCGCGCTTAGCAGCCCAAGCCCAATCCGACGGCTTCCTCCAACAGGAAGCAAGGAGGTAAAGGCCCAGGAGGTCCCTCGGCCGGTTCTTCCTCCAGCCTGCCCAGTGACGGGTTGAGGGTGCTGCCCCAACCTCGCCACTCCCTCCTGTGTCCTCCGTGGGGACGGCTCCGCCACTTCCTTTCCGCCTGGTCCGCTATCACCACGGACCACTGGGTGTTGGAGGTAGTAGAAATGCCTGCCTCTGGAGTTCGAGCAGGTTCCGCGAAGAGCAGTCACTGGGGCCATGGGGTCCTAGAGTTCGCTGTCGGCCCACCGGGCCGAGTTGGCCCTGCTCCTCAAAAGAGGTAATCAGGAAGGTGGCGGATCCTCCTCCAGACCCGGGGTTTGTGTCCAGGTACTTCCTGGTCCCAAAGCGGACGGGGCTGGCGCCCATTCTCGACCTGCACGACCTGAACAAGTTCCTAAGGTCTCGGACCTTCAGGATGGTCACTCTGGCTCAGATAATCCCATCCTTGGAATGAGGCATGTGGTTCTGCTCCTGGACCTCTAGGACGCCGTTTTTCACGTCCCAATGCGTCCGTCCATCAGAGGTTCCTCTGCTTCAGAGCGGAGGGATCCTATCTACGAGTTCCGGCCATGCCCTTCAGCCTCTCCCTAGCTCCAGGGTCTTCACCAAATGCATGGCAGTGGTGACAGCATTCCTGCTTGCGCCTGAGGTCCGGGTGTACCTTACCTGGACGATTGGCTGATAGCAGCCCTCCAGACCGGAGGCGGAGTGGTCCAGAGATCTGGCCCTCCAGATTTGCTCTCAGGTTATCCTCCTCATCAACGAGGCCATGTTGGAACTCGTGCCAAAGCAGGTGATTCTGTTCATCGGGGCAGAGCTCGACTCTCTGCGAGCCAGAGCACGGCTCCCGGCGGACAGGGCCGAGGTTCTTTCCTCCTTTGCCCAGTCATTTCTGGTTGGGCAATTGCGCCCTGCCCGGGACTTCCTGCGCCTCCTGGGCCTCATGGCGGCCTGCACCAGCGTGGTCCGTTGGGCCCGCTGGTACGTGTGTCCCCTTCAATGGGGACTGGCCAGCCAATGGTCACAACGCCGCGATCCGTTGGACCGGACAGTGACCCAGGAGATGTGGAACGCTCTCCAGTGGTGGATCGTTCCAGCACATCTGCAGGAGGGTATCCCATTCGTCCGCCCCGAGCTGACAGTCTCTCTCTCGACCGACGCATCTCTGATGGGTTGGGGTGCCCATCTGGGGGAACACCGAGCGCACGGCCTCTGGTCCCCTCGGGAGTCCCGATGCCACACCAACCTGCTGGAGCTCCGAGCGGTCCATCTAGCTCTCACCGCCTTCGCTCCGTTTCTACGGGGTAAAGTGGTTCAGGTCCAGACGGACAACACCACGACCATGTACTATCTGAACCGCCAGGGCGGGATGTGGTCCTTGCTGTTATGCAAGGAAGCTCTCCGCATTTGGTCCCTAGTGCGCAGCCTGGAGGCGGATCTCCTAGCCATTCACGTGGCAGGAGCCTCCAACACCCTGGCCGGTGCCCTAGCCGGATAGGGCTGCGCCTCACGAGTGGTCTTTCCTGCCGAGGTAGTACAAGATCTCTTCTCCCACTGGGGCACCCTCAGGTGGACCCTGTTTGCCTCAGGAAGAATACTGAGCTGAGTCTGTTCCATGCCCACCCCTCAGCAGGGCTCGCTGCAGGGGATGCTTCTCGAGGCCGTGGACCCCGGGCTTCTTCTATGCCTTTTCCCATTTCCTTGATCCACAAGGTGCTTCTCGCGCGAGGAGGGAAAAGGCGCAGGTGATTCTGGTAGCCCCAGACTGGCCCGCCAGTTCTGATATCCAGATCTCCTCAGCCTCGCTCCAGGCTCCCAAGGCGGCTTCCAGCCCGCCCAGACCTGATCTCAGTCAATCAGGGAAGGTATTCCATCTGGACCTTCAATCCTGCACCTGACGGCCTGGTTCCTGAGCTGCCAGACTTCCAGGCCTTGGGTCTTTCCAATCCAGGTCCTCAACATCGCTGAGCGCATCAGAAAGAGTCGACTTGAGAAATGTAAGTCCTCAAATGGAAGAGGTTTCTCCATTTGTGCCAGGGAAGGGCTTGACCTTCTGACTGCCCCTTGGCAAGCATTCTGGACTACCTGTGGTCCCTTTCTCAGCAAGGGCTTGTCGGCGACCCTTAAGGTGCACCTGGCAGCCATCTCTGCTTACGGGCGTGGGCGGCAAGCAGTCGGTGCTTCAGGAGAAGATGGTCAGCGCTTTCAAAGGCCTTGACCACATTTCCCCTCCGGTGCGAGAACCTCCACCTCCGTGTGATCTACTGCTGGTATTGGCCAAGCTCATGGGCAAGCCATTCGAACCAGTGCACAGGTGTGATCTTTCACACCTGTCGTGGAAGACCGTCTTCTTGTTGGCTATTACATCAGCCAGAAGGATGGGAGAGCTCCAGGCACTTTCCATCGAGCCTCCCTACCTGGTCTTCCATAGGGACAAGGTTGTCCTGCGCCCCCACCCGAAATTCCTTCCGAAGGTGGTGTTGGAGTTTCACCTTAACCAGGTGTTGACTCTGCCGGTGTTCTACCCCAATCACACCTCGGAGGCCGAGTATAGGCTCCATACTTTGGACCCTAGACGAGCGCTCGCTTATTATAAGGAGCGGACGGCTGAAGTTCGGGGAGAGGTTCGCCAGCTGTTTGTCACCTACGCTGAAGCCGCACCTGGCAGACCTGCAGCAAAGCGGATGATAGGCAGGTGGATCACCTCCTGCATAGAGCTCTGCTACAGGTTGGCGGGCATGGAGCCTCCCAGAGGGATAAGAGCTCATTCTACCCACCATACCACTGCATCGGTAGCTGCTTCCAGGGACATCCCTATCCAGGATATCTGCAGGGCTGCTACCTGGAAGTCGGCACATACCTTTATTACTCACTACCACATCGACTCCCGAGTCCCACCGATGCTGGTTTTGGGGCCTCAGTTCTCCAATCTCTTTCCCAAGTAAGTATTGGGGGTGTGCGCTGGCTCCTCCTCCCGGAGAACTGCTAGGAGTCTGCCAGACAGTGTGGATGAACAACATATCCATGTCCCTAGAAATACAGGTTACTCACCTGTAACAGGAGTTCTAGGAATGGTATATGTTGTTCATCCACATAACCCACCCGACCTCCCTGGTTCTCGGACAAGACAAACCTGAGCTTCCCAGCGGGCCAGATCTGGGCGCCATGGGGCGGAGCCGAGTTTTACCACCCGGGTGGGTGGGAGGAGCCAGCTTGAAGACCTTCCGGCAAGGATACCTGCCAGACAGTGTGGATGAACAACATATACCATTCCTAGAACTCCTGTTACAGGTGAGTAACCTGTATATATGGTACACTCTGAGGAAAGGGTGGTTCTTGGGACGTGGATATGTTGTTCAATCCACACTTGTTGCAGGTTCCTTGCCACTTTAAATGTTGCCGGAAGGTCTTCAAGCTGGCTTCTCCCACCCACCTGGGTGGTAAAACCTCGGCTCCCTTCAGATGCCAGATCTTCCTACCGCTTGGAAGCTCAGGTTCTCTCCTATGCGCTCATGCTTAGGCCTGGATCACACTCTTGAATTTCCTTAACTAATTTTAAAATTTACAAGACTACAGTCTTCGTCTTCCCTCGCGGCTGCGATGTACAAACTGGCTCCTGGCTTCCGTCGGTGCCCTTGTGGGCAGAAGATGTCCCGGACCGATCCGCACTCCATGTGCATCTACTGCCTAGGGCTTGGACACGATTCGCAAGCCTGTGAATTGTGCAGGTCTTTCTCAGCTTCGGTCTTGGAGGACCACGCTGCCAGACTACTTATTGGGCGCCCCGAGAAACGGTACCCGCCGGTCAAGTCTGAGGAGGCTCGTTGGGTGGTGTCTGTGGCTGCGGGCTCCACGGAGCAGTTGGAGCAGATGATCGCCCTCGAGGAGGTGGTGGCCCAGGCTGCTGCTGCTTCCTCCTCGACCGCGGCATTTATCTCGCTCTCCTTGGGCTCCCCCTACACTGCTTCTTTTAAGGAGCTTTGTCAGTCTCTCTCTCTCCACGAAGAGAGAAGGGCCATCGGGACATTCCAGTCAGTCCAGAAAGAAGTACTCTAAAGGTAAGTCCCACTGTCGACGTTCATGGGAGCGGGAGAGATCCCCTTCACCAGACTGTCGACCCTCTACTTCAGTCGAGGTTGTGGCTGCGGCGGCTGGCTTCACGGTGTCCCCGTCAGGTCAGCCAGCTGAGGCATCAGTCGGCGTGGTCAAGATTTTTTCGACCCGTCAAGACGGTTTGTCACCTGGACATGCCGACAACCCTTCTTCACCGGTTCCCCCCGGTGATTACCGAGGACTTGCCTGTGCCTCCTGTGCCAAAGTCCCCAATTAAGGTCCCTGCACCGAAGGAGGGGCGGGTTCCCCGTTTCCTCTTTGACCCAGCCTCAAAATCCCCGAAGGTCTTGGTCCTCTTCCAGGTCCAGCCGGTCCCGCCAACGTCGGTGGTCTGTCTTGGCACCATGGAAAGCGGCGTCGCTGCTCGTCCTCTTTGTCCTCTTCAGAGGATAGGCTCCAGCACAGGTTGCATTGGTGCTACGAGGACTTGATGTGGCAGCAACTTCTACTGACCAGTAACAAGCCGACTCTGTCGTCCTCTCCGACCATTAAGTGGTTGTCACCGGAGCGGTCGAAACAACCCCTCGTGGTAGTCGAGGAGCCCCCCCCGGCGCCAGTTGTTCAGCCGAAACCGGCTGCTCCACCCATTGTGGTGGAACCTCCGCACCGAAGACTGGGGCCCCGACCAAGGATTCTTGGTCGGGTCAAGGCTTGCCCCATAGGTTGTCGGTTACCCTCATTCCCGATCGACCTCAGCAGGTGGAGGGTGGTTCAGACACTTGGCAGCTGTTCGCAGACTCCTCCCTATTCTCCAGGCCAATTGACCTGGAGTCTGCAGGAGGCCAGTTGGTGGATGAGAGCCCATCTTCGTTTCTGGGTATGCTTAGACTCATCTCAGAGTCTACTGGGATGCAGCTCGAATCCGTCCAAAAACGGGCCAAGTATCCCCTTACAGAGATACTGGACTGAGGGGATTCCCCTATGGAGGCCTTTCCAGTGGCCAAAGCTATTGTTGGCCTGACCCTGGAGTTGTGGCAGCGGCCAGCATCTTGTCCCGTGCCTTCGGCCAGGATGGCCCAAAAGTACGCGGCCCCCACCGGTTCACTCTCCGGTTTCTCGGAGCACCCCTCTGCGGAGGAGTTAGTGACCGATAGCGTTTTCCAGCATTCCGGGAACACGTGGGATATGGACAAACTGCCCGATAAGGAATCCAGAAAGTTGGATTACTCGGGGTGGAAGGTTTACGCTGCTTCCTTCATAGGCCTTTGTCAGGCTAGCTCGGCCGTTCTGATGGCACATTTCTCACACACCCTTATGGGCTCCCTGGATGAGGTGATTCCTCATCTCCCGGCTGACGTTCAGACGATGGTCAAGCAGGTGCGGGATCAGGGAAGGGCCGTGGCTAAACAACAGCTCCAAACTTCTTTGGACATTGGTGACTCTTGTGCCAGGTCAGTAGCGGCCGCAGTGGCCATGCGCCGCAGAGCTTGGCTGCGGATCTCCACCTTCATGGCAGACACCCAGCACAAGCTGGTAGACGTTCCTTTCCTGGGCACTGACTTGTTCGGGCCTGGAGTGGAAGGCCATCTCCAGAGGATCGAGAAGTCCAGTGCCACCTTGGACTCTGTCATGTCTGTCCAGAAGGACAAAGGCCACCCGCAGCAGCATAAGCTCTTCTGCCCTTCCGCTCCTGCAGCATGTCCAGGCCAGCAGGCACACACTTGGCACCCTAAGGCCAAGTCTGCCGCTTCCTCTAGTAGGAAGCCTGGAGGCAAGGGTCCAGGAGGTCCCTCAGCAGCCCTTCCTCCAAGCCTGCCCAGTGGTGGGTTGAGGGGTGTCACCCCCCAACCTCGTCACTCCTCCCCGGCTTCCCCCCTTGGGGGGACGACTCCGCCACTTCTTTTCCGCCTGGTCTGCTATCGCCATGGATCACTGGGTGCTAGAAATGGTTGGCAGGGTCTGCCTCTGAAATTGAGCAGTCCCCCAAAGCGAGCCGTCCTCTCCAGGGGCTGCGGTTCTGCAGCCTCTTGTTAGCTCGTCCAGCCGACATTGCCCTGCTCCTCCAGAAGGAGGTGATCAGCGAGGTGGTGGACCCCCTTCCAGACTCATTGTTTGTGTCCAGGTACTTCCTGGTCCCAAAACTGACAGGGGGCTGATGCCCCATTCTCGACCTGCACGACCTGAATAAGTTCCTAAGGCCTCGCACCTTCAGGATGGTCACTGTGGCTCAGATCATTCCATCCTTGGAACCAGGCATGTGGTTCTGTTCTCTGGACCTTCAGGACACATTTTTTCACATCCCAATCTGTCCGTCTCATCAGCGATTCCTCCGCTTCTGAGTAGAGGGATCGCTCTATGAGTTCCGGGCCATGCCCTTCGGCCTCTCTCCAGCTCCCAGGGTCTTCACCAAATGCATGGCAGTGGTGACAGCATTCCTGTGGCGCCGAGGGGTCCGGGTGTACCCTTACCTGGACTACTGGCTGATTGTAGCCCCCTCCAGGTTGGAGGTGGAGCGGTCCAGGGATCTGGCCCTCCAAGTCTGCTCTCAGATTGGCCTCCTCATCAACGAGGCCAAATCGGAACTTGTGCCATCGCAGGCGATTCAGTTCATCGGGGCAGAGCTCAGCTCTTTTCGAGCTGGAGCCCGGCGGACGGGGCCGAGGTCCTTTCCTCCTTTGCCAAGTCATTTCTGATTGGGCAATTGCGCCCTGCCCGGGACTTCCTGCGCCTTCTCGGCCTCATGGCGGCCTGCACCAGCGTGGTCAATTGGGCCCGCTGGCATATTCGTCCCCTGAAATGGGGGCTGGCCAGCCAGTGGTCACAGCGCTCCGGTCCTCTAGACCAGCCGGTGACAGTGACCCAGGAGATTTGGGATGGCCTGCAGTGGTGGCTCGTCCCAGCTCACCTGCAGGAGGGTATCCCGTTTGTCTGCCCCGAGCCGACGGTCACTCTAACGACCGATGCCTCTCTGGGTTGGGGTGCCCATCTGGGGGAGGTCAGAGCCCATGGCCTCTGGTCCCCTCAGGTGTCTCGATGCCACATCAACCTGCTGGAGCTTCGAGCAGTTCAACTAACCCTCACCGCCTTCTCTCAGTTTGTACAGGGTCAGGTGGTTCAGATCCAGACGGACAACACCACGACCATGTACTATCTCAACCGTCAGCATGGGATGCACTCCTTGCCTCTGTGCAAGGAGGCTCTCCACATCTTGTCTCTCATGATCAGCCTGGAGGCGGATCTCCTAGCCATCCATGTGGCAGGAGCCTCCAATAGTCTGGCCGATGCCCTCAACTGGATAGGCGCTGCTTCTCACGAGTGGTCTTTCCTGCCAGAGGTAGTACAAGACCTGTTCTCCCATTGGGGCTACCCTCAGGTGGACCTGTTTGCCTCCAGGGAGAATGCGAAGCTGAGGCTGTTTCATGCCTTCCCCCCTCAGCAGGGCTCGCTGCAGGGGGATGCCTTCTTGTGGACCCCGGGCCTCTTCTACGCCTTCCTTCCATTTCCCTTGATCCACAAGGTGCTTCTCAAGGTGAAGAGGGACAAGGCGCAGGTGATTCTGGTAGCCCCAGACTGGCCTTGCCAGTTCTGGTACCCAAATCTCCTCGGCCTCAGCCCCAGCCTCCCGAGGTGGATTCCAGCCCGCCCGGACCTGCTCTTAGTTGACAAAGGGAAGGTTCTCCAGCCAGACCTTCAGTCCCAGCACCTGATGGACTGGTTCCTGAGTGGCTAGAGTTCCAGGCCATAGGTCTTTCCGACAAGGTCCTCAACGTCGTTGAGGTGTCCCGTAAGGAGTCGACCAGAAAATGCTATGCCTTCAAATGGAAGAGATTCTCCATTTGGTGTCAGGACAAGGGGTTGAACCCTTCTTCCTGTTCCTTGGCTAGCATTCTGGACTACCTGTGGTCCCTTTCTCAGCTAGGGCTTTGGTCGACGACCCTTAAGGTGCACCTGGCAGCCATCTCTGCTTACCGGGCGCGGGCCGGCAAGAAGTCGGTGGTGCAGGAGAAGGTTGTCGGGCGCTTTTTCAAAGGCCTTGATCATATATCCCCTCTGGTGTGAGAACCTCCACCTCCATGGGATCTACTGCTGGTATTGGCTAAGCTCATTGCAAGCCATTCGAACCGATGCACAGGTGTGACATCTTTCACCTGTCATGGAAGACCGCCTTCTTGGTGGCTATCACGTCAGCCAGAAGGATGGGAGAGTTCCAGGTGCTTTCCATTGAGTCTCCTTATCGGGTCTTACACAGGGACAAGGTTGTCCTTCGCCCCCACCAGAAATTCCTTCCGAAGGTGGTGTTGGAGTTTCATCTTAACCAGGTGTTGACTCTGCCAGTGTTCTACCCCAGTCACACCTCGGAGGCCAAATATAGGCGCCATACTTTGGACCCTAGAAGAGTGCTCGCTTATTATAAGGAGCGAACGGTTGAAGTTCGGGGAGAGGTTCGCCAGCTGTCTGTCACCTATGCTGAAGCCGCACTTGGCAGACCTGCAGCCAAGCGGATGATAGGCAGGTGGGTCACCTCCTGCATAGATCTCTGCTATAGGTTGGCAGGCATGGAGCCTCCCAAAGGGATAAGAGCTCATTCTACCCGCCGTACCGCTGCTTCGGTGGCTGCTTCTAGGGACGTCCCTATCCAGGAAATCTGCAGGGCTGCTACCTGGAAGTCGGAACACACCTTCATTTCCCATTACCACATTGAGCTAGAGTCATGCTGGGATGCTGGTTTTGTGTCCTCGGTTCTCCAGTCCTTATTCCCTAAGTAAGGGGTGCGCGCCTTGCCTCCCTCCTCCCGGAGAACTGCTAGGAGTCTGCCAACAAGTGTGGACTGAACAATATATCCACGTCCCTAGAAATACAGTTTACTCACCTGTAACAAGAGTTCTAGGAGTGGTATATGTTGTTCATTCACATGACCCACCCGACCTCCCTGGCTTCGATGCGCAACCTGGCTTCCAGCGGGCTAGATCTAGGGTCATGGGGCGGAGCTGTGGGTTTTACCACCCGGGTGGGTGGGAGGAGCTAGCTTGAAGACCTTCCGGCAACATTTAAAGCGGCAAGGAACCTGCAAACAAGTGTGGATGAACAACATATACCACTCCTAGAACTCCTGTTACAGGTGAGTAACCTGTATTTACTAGTGGTGCACCACAGGGTTCAGTACTGGGACCAGTCCTCTTTAATGTCTTTGTAAGAGACATTGCAAAGGGGCTGGAGGGAAAAGTATGCAGATAATACAAAAATCTGCAACAGAGTTGATACACAAGGGTGGGGTGGAAAGCATGAGAAGGGACTTGGCAAGGTTGGAGGAATGGTCAAAAATATGGCAGCTTAGATTCAGTGCAAAACAGTGCAAAGTAATGCACCTGGGAAACAAAAACCCAGGGGAAGAATACACAATGGGGAGCGGGGAGGCACCTAACAACAACTAAAATGGAAAGGGACCTGGGGGTAGTCATATCAGATGACCTTAAGGTAGGCAAGCAATGTGAGAAGGCAGTAAGGAGGGCTGGGGGGATACTGGGATGCATAAGGAGAGACATCACCAGTAGAAAACAGGAAGTTGTTATCCCTCTGTACAGACAGTTGGTGAGACCTCATTTAGAGTGCTGCGTGCAGTTCTGGGGACCCCATCTCCTTAAGGACATAGACAGGATGGAGGCTGTCCAGAGGAGGGTAACTAAAATGCTGCAGGGTCTGCAACAGAAGTCATATGAGGAGAGATTGAAAAAGCTCAATATATATACCTTTGAGGAAGGGGGGGGGAGACAGGATACAAACATTCAGGTACCTCAAGGGAATCAACAAAGTTCAAGACGGGAGCATCTTTGAGAGAAAGTGATGTGCAAGAACACAGGGGCAACGTCAGAAACTATTTTTTCACAGAGTGGGTGGTGGATATATAGAACCACCTTCCTGAGGAGGTTGTGGGGTCAGAAACAGTTGGGAATTTAAGAATGCATGGGACAGACATAAGGCAATTATAGTGAATGGTAGGAGGAAGTAGGCTGTTGGTTAACTAGAAAATGCAGCTTATCCAATACATAGGGAATGGGCACACTAGGTAGGCCAAGAGGTCCTTATCTGCCGTCAAAGTCTATGTTTTTATGTAAGTTGGTTAAGGGATAGATAGGTGATAGAGGGTGATGGTAAATGGAGCTCACTCAGAGGAAGAGAAGTGGACCAAGGGGGTGCCTCTGGGATCAGTGCTTGGACCAGTCCCCTCTTTAATGTGTTCATAAGTGACATTGCAGAGGAGCTGGAAGGGAAGATCTGTCTCTTTGTGGATGACACCAAACTCCACAATAGAGTGAACACTAGGGGTGGAAAGGATGAGCATCGACCTGAGGCATCTCAGAGTAGTCAAGGGTATGACAGCTGGGTTTCAGTATGAAAAAGTGCGAAATGTTGCATTTGGGGCACAGAAACTCCAGGGCAGAGTGCAAAATGGAGGGGTGGTACTGATGACTGCCAAGCGGGAAAGAGACCTGCAGGTGATCCTGTCAGATGACCTAAAGGTGGCCAAGCAAGGCAGTTGGGAAGGCAAGTGGGGTGCTGGGGTGCACAGGGAGGGGTATCACCAGCAGAAAAAGGGAGGTGGTGGTGCCTCTGCATACATTGCTGGTGTGACCCCACCTAGAGCACTATGTCCAGTTCTGGAGACCACATCTCAGGACATAGACAGGGAGGAAATGGTCCAGAGGAGGGTAACTAATATTGTGCAGGGTCTACAACAGAAGCCCTATCAGGGCTCGCAATTCACCGCTATTTGATGTTCCGTGCACACCAAAAATCATGCACAGAACACCAAATACTGTTAGCTGGTAACCCGCTTGATATACTGATTTTTACAGCCTGTTTCGAGCAACTGCCACCATTTTGCAGTTTGTCTGACATTCTGTAAACTGTATTTTTTCCCCACTATTTTCATTGCTGCATTGATTTGTTACACTGATTTCCACCTGTAGCTAATGAAGATTAAGATATCACAAGAAACTACGCAAGATCACAATGTCAGGCTCAGCTATCATGTATGTGCATCCTTCAGTCCGGCGGGTGCCAACCTCGTTGCAGGCAGCTCATTCAGGGCAGAACTCCATACGGCGTCGGCAATCTCAAATGCTTCGGTCATCACAGCTACCCTTGCTTACGTAAATGCCTACACGGGGAAGCAACTTTGCTAAGCTCCTGGTCGGACTTGATGTGCACTACATGAACGTGTTGCCAGACTGAGACGACATATATGTGAGTTGCTCAGTCCAGCCTGAAAAAGCACTGAAAATAGTCAGAACCAGGTTTAAGCTTTTATGTGAGCCAAGAAATGTCACGCCTGAAGTTTAGAACTAGCGTTAGAAACGCCGGGTAGCCAGCTATGCAGAAATCCTGTCACAAACTTCCGCGCTTACAGAGCTCAGGATTCTAGTCGGCTTTTTCTACTTACCACATCAAAGCACTTTGTTTTAGAATACTGCTGCCTCCATTTGTAGTGATTGCTTTGAGTGCATATGTTTGTGACATGATTAAACTGTCTCAGTTTGCAAGGTATTAGTTTTGACTATAAAAACGTTCCCTGCTTTTGAAGTGTGGTTGTGCAATTTGGGCCTACAGATGAGAGAAATGACATTTCTATACAGTACTGGGGCATTGTATGTGAAAACGGGGATACAAGCTTGACTGTGTTGCCTGGTGTTCTATGCTGTATAGTGAGCAATTTTAGTTAAGTCTTTCAATTGTATTGATGTGCTGCCCTGATTTACATACTTGTGTGAAAGGGGAACATAACCAGTTGATTTAAATTGCAGCTTCTGTGTTGATTTCCCTGCATTGGCTGCACATAAGGCATTGTAGTTGTTAAGCTGTTTAAGCCACCCCTCTACTTGAGACAAATAATTTCTTCTGGATAACAGGTGTGCATGTTATTTTAATGGTTCGCATTGTGTTGAAAAAGGGGTATTGATGAAATCCAGATAGAACTGCATGTAGGAATTTTGCTAAACTATGTTGTGCCAAATAAAATATTAGTCTGCTTTTTACTTTCTGATTTTATTACAATTGCCACTTTGCAAAGAGTACTAGGATATTCTAGGCAACACTCCCTGTAATCCCTCTTGGAAACAGGTGATGTGCTAAAGAAAAATGTTTTTTTTTTTTTTTGGGGGGTACAAAAATTTTATTTAAAACAGTATCTCTAAAGCATGGTGGATCTGAATATAGTCACCACTTGCCGGTCTGAATTTGTTAGTAAAACAGAACTGGATGTAGAAACATAGAATTTATTTTTGTGACTGGGAGAGGCACACTAAGCCGCGGCTTATTTTTGGGTGCGACCCAAGGGCAAGGGAATGGGAATTCGTGAACAGATGTAGACTGACTTGGCCTATCTAGTCTGCCAATGTGAAACTGATGTGTCCAAAATGTGACACTGTCAGAGGTGCAAGCATTTAAAAATTAAATAGTAAATCAGACGGTGTTACCTAATACAACAGCTGCATTAAGCTTCCCATTCTAGTTTTTAGTAGACATTTCCCATTTTAATTTTTTACTTCTGAGCAGAACTTCACTGACACAGATGCACTCAAAACTTGTAGTTCCTTTTAATTAAGAAAACTGTATTTCTCATTTAATGAGTAAAACAGTGGTATACAAAAAATAGGCTCAGTATACCAGTTTTCAACATGGCTTAGCAAATCTTTGGAAATGGTATTCTGTGTCGCACACCAGTTTTTTCCACGAATTTCTAGCCCTTCCTGTGAGAAGAGAGTAAAGGACCTAAATATGTACACTCTGGGAAAGCGAGGGGCTATGAAAGAGTCCTTTAAATATGTCACGGGGGTAAATAAGGTACAAAAGGGAGGTATTTTTCAAGAAGCAAAAAGTGCTCAAGAACAAGGTGACATGCTATGCAGCAGGTGGGGGGTTGATTCAGGAGAGATTTGAGGAGGTACTTCTTGACAGTAAGTGTTGAATTCCTGGAACAGTCTTTCCGGTGGAGTTGGTGAGGGTGAAAACAGTGATGGGGTTCAGGAATGCATGGGCTAGGCAAAAGTGAATCTTACAGAAAGGGAAGGGATTGGTCAGTGGGCCAGAGATCAAGCAGGATCTGCGGTGAAACAGGAGGCAGGGAAAAATGGACACACTAGGTGGACCAAGTGGTCCTTATCTGCTGACAAATACTTTGTATACCGGTATTTCTTCTTTTAGGTTTTCTTGGGAATCTTTACAATTTTCCTCACTACGCTCTTCCGTGTACTTCAGAATGCTTTCCTTTTAGTTATCATGTTTCCCCCACAACACCGTTGTTAAGGATGGCTACCTACATTTCTACCCCACTGCCTTTCATAGTGCCCACATCCCTCTTCCTCCCCCCCAGCCCCAAACCCAGCAGCAAGCACAAAGTTCATTCCATTTTGCTTGTAAATTATTTCATATGCTTATCCAGGCCCCGCTTACAGCTTGATAGCTGATACACATATGACTAACAAAGCTTACTTTCACTCCTGTCATAGAGCCATCAGGTACTGCCACCTTAATTCTTCTCTCAGCTTTCCCCTGTATTGCAGTTGCATGAGGTCCTATGCTTCCTTCCAGACACACAGTTCTGCATGAGCTACTCTCCATTGAACTCTGTTCAAATGGAAAGCTTCTGTACTGGGTGGATTGGGGTAGGGGACTGGAGGCAAGGTTGACACAGATAGTGACTGTCATGTCATTTTATTGGATCCATGATTGTACTCTGCTCCTCTCAGACCCACCACTGAGGATGTATAGGTGTAAGCACACGTCCGTTTGCTGACACCTTATACATGCGCCTCTCCCACCTGTGAGCTCTCCCAGTCTGCATTACCAGTTGTAGTCACCCAGGTGGCAGTCTTGCAGTGCAATTTGCCTCCCTCCCACCAGGAGAGCATCCTGTGGGATTTTCAGATCTTTTCTTCCTGGTGGCTCTGAATTTAGGACCCAAACCCAGGATGCCTGTGTCACCTGCCAGTGCTACACTATCGAGGACAAGTCCTGCATAGATTTCTTAACTTGGAAATTGGTATCTTACTTCGAGAGTGTTCCTGCAGTAGGTCATTACAGATAGGACTGTGTCTCCTGACGTCAGGACCACACGGCAAACTTCTAGCTAGCAATCCATAGCAGGGGGCCGCCTCCAGCGTCATGACGGGCGTCAGCGTGACACTATATAGGGGGTGGTCCCCACGCCCATCCTACAGTTCTTTCCTACCGTCGACCTCACGGTGAACTCTACTTCCAGTTGACTGCCATTTTCGCTGCGTATTTTCAATTTTTATCGTCATCCAAAGAAGTGCGACAAGTGCGGCGACCAGATCCCGCTGCGTCCACTGCCTAGGCCCCAAGCATCGGGTCAAAGACTGAGGTCTGCCAAGCCTTCAACAGGGCTATGCGAGTCAGATGCCAGAAAGCCCTCGAAGCCCATCTGCTTAAAAAGTGCCTGGCTTCAATGGAAAAGGAGCTGCAGGAATGTTCCTTCACCTACTCCCCTACCGCCAAGCACAAGGAGAAGGACCAGGACCAGTCCCCTTCTGTCCAGCATCGCCAGGCTAACCACATGGCCTCCAATGGGGCTTCTGCTTAGGTAAGTACTCCTACTGCCCAGTGTCTGTCCACCCTGGCGGATTAGTTACCGGCTTCTCCTCCTGCCGTGGTCAGAGTGTGGATGGGTCACCCCTTGCAGGAGGGTTCTTCCTCTGGGCCTGTGGTAAAACCTCCGGCCAGTAAGCTGCCTTCCAGTTTCACCGAAGAGCATGCAGCCTCGGTCGATGAGCCAGACTCCAGTTCTTTTGCCATCTGCACGACCCCGATCGATAAGTTGGACGTCTGTCCTTCCGACGTCCGCTCGGTCACGGCCGATCAGTCGGTTGCCAGCTCACCTGACGACCACTCGACCGAGGTTCTCCCGTTGGACTCTTTCAAACAACATGAAGTCTTGCTGTATACTGACATATTGCAGTGATGTCCAACCTTTGAACTGCCCCGGAGATGAAAGTGTTAACTTTCCATGCCAGGCATGGAACGCTGAGCTCGAGCTCAGTTGAGACTCTGTCTGTTGCTCTTTGAAGTTAAACCGTCAGATTCTTTACTCCGCCTCACTGAACAGTAGCTCCGGAGATTTCTCCTTTGCTCGGTTCAAGTTTGTCGGTTAAAGTACCGTTTTTCTCGGTTTTCGACCGAATTTAATCAGTAACCTGTCGGTTCAGTCTCTGTCTGTGGTATCGTGAGTACTAGATAGGTCTATTTTCTTGTTCTTCTGTGTGGAACTTGTAAACGTGGGATCGGTTTGGTTTGAACCGATCAGGTTGTTCAAAAAAAGTTTATTCTACTTTTAGAGTGTGGTAACCGGTCCTTATCGGTTCTAAAAAAAACGGATTTCATTACGTTTTTTCCACGACCCGTAACACGGTCAGGAACCGATAAGGGTGTCTTGCCTGGCGGATTGCCGAAAAAAGGGTAAGTTTTGTTAGGACTGGCCATGTCTGAGAAACCCAAAAGGAAAACCGGGCCCACTGGGTTTCAGCACTGTAGTGTGCGTGGGAAGCCTTTGCTAAGGCTGATCCCACACCACCTGTGTTTATTGTCTGGGGTTTGACCACCCCGATTCAGACTGCCAGATTTGTAAGAATTTTCCTGCAGCTACCCTGGAAAAGAGAGTTGGTAGGCTCAGGGAAAGGGAGGCCAAGAAGTCCACTGACCCGGATGGCCAGCCCGGTTCAGTTCCAGCCGAACCAAAAGGAGTGCCCTCTGACCAGAGCGAAACTTCTTCGGGCAAAAGGAGAACCGACTCCGAGGAGTCGGTTCCGGTTAAAAGAAAAAGAAGGGATAAATCAGCCGGTGCGGATCCAGAAATTCTTTCTCCGACCGCTGATGAAATAGCCAAAGCGATGAGGATTGTTCAGTCGCTAACCCCGGTTCCGACCGAACTGGCACTGTCAGGAAGGGGCTCGGTTTGGTCGGTTCCCCCAGTTCCAGATTATAATTTAGAAGATTTTTATGAACCGGAGAAAGAGGAAGGAGAGTATGAGGATAGTGATGGTGATTACGACAGTCTGGATGTGCCTATTGACCCGGACACCTCCCCAGACAGACCTTCAGGGGTTTCTCCTCCTAGGCTTTGAGTCCCCTTCACATTTTATGTTCTACAAAAAAGTGGCTGAAACTCTTCAGCTTCCTATGGAAGAAGCTGTGGACGACCAGGAAGAGCCTGACTATGTTGAAATGATGGATATCCCAGAGTCCAGGAGGCTGTCTATTCCCCTTCATAAGTCCTTTGGGAAACAGACAATAAAAATTTTAAAGACTCCTAATTCTATACCTCCTGTGGACAAGAGAATGGACAAGAGGTATACTCTCTCAGGCTCAGATACGGAGTTCCTTACCCAGCAATGCAGCCATGTTTGGGTAGTGCAGGCTGCAGCCTGTGATAGGGCAAATATACCCTTGGCTTCACACCCCTTAGATAAGGACTCCAGGAGGATTGATGCCATGGCAAAGAAACAGTACATGGCAGCATCCTTGGGACTCAGGCAGGCTTATTATACGGCCTGTACAGCTAGATATCAGAAATCTAGATGGGACACTATAATGGTTTTAGCTAAACAGGTCCCTGGCCAGCTGGCCAAGGAGCTGGAGCAGGTGGCTGCAGATGGTATTGAGGCATCCAAGGTGCATTCCATGCTGCAGTGGACTCCAATGATGTTTCATCTAGAGTCATGGCTACATCTGTGGCCCTTCATAGGATGGTTGGCTCAGATGTACTAGCCTGTCTCAGGATACCCAGACTAAGGCCATGGATTTTCCTGTTGTGGGTAATTCTCTGTTTGGGGAGCAAACCGAGAACTACATGAAGAAAATGGATGAATACAGGACCATCTATAGGAGTGCTCAGGCCAAGGAAAGGCAAGCCACTCCCCAGAGGCAGCATTCCAGGGGCAGGGGCAGGCCTTTTCATAGGCCTTTCTACCAAGCCCAGACCTCCTCTTCTGCTTATGCTCATAGGGGGTTCTTCAGAGGGAGAGGCAGACGGGGTACAAGCAGGCCTGCTTCCACCCCTCAGCCAGGGAAATGGTCGTGCTTTCTGGGACAATATCAAGGATGTCGCAGGGAAGCAGCCAGAAACCTCTCCGGCCATGTTAATGGTTGATGGATCCTCAACCCTTGACCCCAAGGTGATCGCAAACATCTTTAACACAACTTTTTCAGACCTTAGTGCTGTCCTACCCCATGACTTTTTCGAAAACAGGGCCTACTCCCCAAATACCTCAGCCCCTCAGTCTAACCATCCCCTCTTCTACTTCAGGAAGGTAAGGCTGAATGAAGCTCGCCGCTATATTACTGCAGCTATCTCTAAATCTAGATCTAGTAGCGACACCCTGGACCTTAAGCTTCTGTTGCTCACCCTCGATGAGGTAATTCATCCATTAACAAAAATCCTAAACCTCCCTCTCAGCTGTGGAAAATTCCCGGACCTATGGAAAACAGCCACCATGACACCTTTCCTTAAAAGTGGGGACAAGATGATTCACTCAAATTATCGCCGTATCTCCATACTGCCCCCACTCTCTAAGGCACTTGAGCGCATCGTGGCTGATCAGCTTACCGACCGCTTGGATAAATACAATATACCTTGTCCACAACAACACGGCTTCCGGAAAGGTCACAGCACCACCACAGCCCTTCTTGAGTTCACTTGAGCTTTGCACAAATCCCTTGACGACGGCCTTCTCACAGGGGCCGTTTTCGTCGACCTTTCCAAGGCCTTTGATACAGTACACCATGGACTACTAATACACCAACTACTGAATGCCGGGCTATCACCTGACTCTTCTCTCTGGTTTAAAAGCTACTTAGAAAACCGGTCACAGAAAGTAAAAATATGGATGCTCTTTCTAACACCCTGCCTGTTCACTGGTGTCCCACAGGATCCATACTGGGACCCTCCTTTTAGCCTTTTCTTAAACTCCTCCCTACCACTGCTCTGAGCAGATCATACTATATGCCGATGATGCTGTTGTATTCTCCACTCACAAAGATCCTGCAACTCTTCAACACAACCTTCAACTTGGTTTCAGTTCTGTAGAGTCATGGTTTCTTGATCATAAACTGGTCCTCAATGACAAGAAAACCAAATCTATGCTCTTCTGCAGCTCTCATAACCCACACAAGCTACACCACTTGGCTTATCTTCACCACCCAGGGCAACACTCTAGATCAGGTGGTGTCCTTCAAATACTTAGGATTCAGCTTGACCCTAATTCTCCTATGGACTTCATGTAGATAATGTAGCTAGAGCTGCTAATACACGCTTGGTTTCCCTACAAACACAGACCACACCTCACGCCAGAAGCTTTGAAGGTTGCAGTCCTGAGCTCTGTGATCTCTGTAATAGACTATGGTCTCATCATTTATGGCTCGGCCACAACCACAACCCTTAGACGCCTCTCAACTGCCTAAAATAAAGCATGTCGGCTCATCACTGGTGCTCACCGTCTCACGCACACATGTGACCTGTACACTCAGACCGGCTGGCTCCAGCTATCAAACCGCATAAAGTTTCTCATCTGCTCCATGGTGAAAAAAATCGACCTTGGCCTTGCACCTTCTGGGGTCTCAACTCTGTTACAACACCGAATTAACGAACGGTGCCTTAGGAGATCCACGCTACAGCTACTGAAAGTCCCCACTGTCACACTTCACAGGGACAACGCTTTTGCTTATCGAGCACCACTCTGGTTCAATGGCCTCAGCCCAACCATCTCCTCTGCCCCAACTATTGGTATGTTTAAACTAGGCTCCTGGACTATCTCACTACCAACAGCTCCTGTGACTGCCCAACTTAACCTTGTTTCTCCACTCCCTTTCTGCTCTAGTTGTCCCCCCACACCCTCCTCACTGGATTCTACCCTCACATCTTGGTATACCCAGTGCTGCACTTTTCACCCTCTTGCCACCCTTCCTACATTCCTTCTCCCCAACCCTCTTCCCTCTCCCTATGACTCTGACACTTCTTATCTGTTGTCTGTTTTCTCTGACAAATGCCGCTGGCTGCCTTGTTACAATGCTACCATTGAACTGTATTAATCTGTACTCTGTTTGCAATGTCCACATTGTTGTAATGCCTGTCTTGATGTTCCCCATAATTTGTATTTCTCTGACATGGAACCTTTGTAAAAGAGCCATGGCTCAAAGGTATTTGTAATCCTAGACTTGATAAAATAAAATAAAGCCTAAAGCCCCTGCCAAACAGGCACCCTGATGGGTCTGCCAGGGCCGATTCCCCACCTTCTGTAGGGGGAAGGCTGGCTTACTTTGTCCAGGACTGGATGTCTTTAACATCAGACAAATGGGTCCTAGAAGTAGTAAGCCAGGGACTGGTTCTCAGCTTCAAAAAGTTCCCAAAGATGAGAACCAGATCCTTTCCACCTGCAAATCCTTCAGAGGCACTTGCCTTAGAGGCAGAGGTCTCTTCCCTCTTGGCTCTCAGAGCCATAGAGGGTCCCACCCCTACACAAAGGGAAAGGATTGTACTCCAGGTACTTCCTAACCCCCAAAAAGACAGGAGAATGGCGGCCCATCCTGGATCTCAGATATTTAAACAAGCACCTTTTAAAGCCAAAGTTCAAAATGGTGACTCTGGGAATAATTCTACCCTCTCTAAGGCCAGGGGACTGGCTAGTCTCCCTGGACCTCAAGGATGCCTATTTCCATATTCTCATCAGTAGCTCCCAGCGAAAGTACCTCAGGTTCGAGCTGCCCTCAGGCCATTACCAGTTCAGAGCAATGCCCTTCGGCCTAACTTCTGCTCCAAGGGTGTTCACAAAATGCCTGGCAGTGGTAGTTGCCTTCCTGAGGAGAAAAAGGAGCTCCATCTTTCCATACCTGGACGACTGGCTCATAGTAGGCCAGTCTCCAGACCAAGTCAAGTCACACCTACAGATAACTCAGCAACTGCTCACTTCTCTAGGTTTCCTCCTGAATCTTTCAAAGTTAGTTCTAGAGCCTGTGCAGCTCCTCACCTTCATAGGGGCAGAGCTGGATACGGTAAAGGCAAGAGCCTTCCTTCCCCTGGACAGGGCAAGGACCCTTATCTCACTGGCCTCTTCATTCACCCTCCAGGTGTCTCGACCAGCAAGGCATTTTCTGCAGCTCCTGGGACACATGGCTGCCTCTACAGCAGTGGTGCAGGGAGCAAGATTTCAAATGAGGGATATTCAGTTCCACTTGAGAGCCTTCTGGTCTCAGAAAAGGGACCCTCTGACCAAACTAATTCCAGTGACTCAACCCTGATCCAGGCATAACAGTGGTGGCTGGATCAAGACAATCTAAGACAGGGAGTTCCTTTTGTCACTCAGTCTCATTCTCTAATCCTTACTACAGATGCCTCCCTCTTGGGGTGGGGAGCCCACTTGGGAGACCTGACCACCCAAGGGTTGTGGTCTCCTCAGGAATCTCTGCTTCACATCAATCTATTAGAACTCAGAGCAATGTTTCTAGCACTTCAAGCTTTTTCCAAGTCTGCTCAGAACAAAGTAGTTCAGATCAGGACAGACAATACCAGCACAATGTGGTATATCAACAAGCAAGGGGGCACTTGGTCTACGGCCTTGTGCACAGAGGCAATGAAGTTATGGTCTCTGGCCTATTCCCTGAACACCTCTCTTACAGCAGTACACCTCCCAGGCAAGGACAATGTCCTGGCAGATGCTCTCAGCAGGATATCTCAGGGCCATCACGAATGGTCTCTGGATCCCCTGGTTTTGAAGGTGATCTTCTACAGATGGGGCACCCCAAAGATAGATCTTTTTGCAGCCCCAGACAATCACCAACTTCCTCTCTTTTGCTGCAGGCCCCCAGTGTTGGACTCAGTGCCCCTGGATGCCCTAGTCCTCAATTGGGAAGGGAAGTTCCTGTCTGCTTTCCCCCCCCCTTTCCTCTCCTGTTCAAGGTGTTAGTCGAAATCAGGTCTCAACCCTGCAAGGTGATTCTGATTGCTCCAGACTGGGCCAGACAGCCTTGGTACCCTCTCTTGTTGTCCTTAGCAGTCCACCTTCCCCTGTCTCTTCCCAGGAATTTCAGCCTGTTAACATGTGCTCAGGGGACGGTTTGGTATCCGAATCTCAAATCTCTCAATCTCAAGGCCTGGCTCTTGAAGAGTTAAGAGTTTGCTGATTTGCACCTCTCTCAAGGTGTTATGGATATCCTAAAGGCTTCTCGGAAGCCTTCCACCAGAAACGCTTACAACTCCAAGTGGAAAAGATTCTCTATGTGGTGCTCTGGGAAGCACATTTCTCCAGAGTCTGCTGGCCTGCCCACAGTCCTTGACTATATGGTTTATCGTAATAGCTTGGGACTCAGACCAGCTACACTAAGGGTGCATCTGGCAGCTGTCTCTGCCTTCCTTTCAGCTCATCCTGTTTTCTCTAAATTTTTCAAAGGATTGCTTCATACCAATCCTCCATTCAGGGCCCCTGCCCCTGCTTGGGACCTTAATGTTTGCATTGCTCAACTTATGCAACCCCCTTTTGAGCCTTTGTCCTCAGCAGAGCTTAAGTACTTGACTTGGAAAACTGTTTTCTTGGTGGCCATCACTTCTGCCAGACACATAAGTGAGTTGCAAGCCCTGTCAGTGGAGCCTGATGTTATCTCTTTCCATATAGATAAGGTGGTCCTCAGGACTAATAGGAAGTTTTTGCCTAAGGTGGTTTCAGATTTCCACCTTAACCAGTCTGTCTTTTCCCGTTTTCTTCACTGACCATTCCTCCTCTGGTTAGAGGAGGCTGCACAGTTTGGATGTGAAAAGGGCCCTTAGCTACTACATAGAGCGCACCAAGGGTCACGGGTTTGACTCCCTCCAACTGTTCCTCACTTATGGTGAGGTTGGTAAGGGAAAACCTGCCTCTAAGAGATCTATTGCCAGGAGGCAATCTCCGTAGGACCCTTCATTTGCTGAGCTCCTCCAATCTATCCAATCGCCACGCGGTTGCGCCTCCCAAGTGCTGGACCCCAAAAGAGGCTCGCAGAGCATTTGGACATAACAGATGCAGACCCCTTGCCCATCCCTCTGTGGACAGGGCCGCATGAGGACTTGACGTCCACCATTTGACAGCAACCATCTTCCATCCCTGCAGTCTCCAAGAAGGCTGATAGGACATACCATCCCCTGGAAGGGGTTACTTATCTCACTACGCAGCCTGTGGCTGATTCTGTAGTGATAGTGGCCCATGGCAGATCGTTTGAGCCAAAACACCCAAGTGCCTCTCCTCCAGACAAAGAGTCCAAGCAGATGGATCAATACGGCCACATGATTTATGCCTCCTCCACTTGTGCCTCAGGGTAACTCAACTATGTGGCGCATATGATTTCTTACCAGAAATCCTCCCTGGCCAATCATGAGTCAGAGCTCCAGTCAATTCCATACCAGGACCTCTGGGACAGACTTCTCCGCAAGGTGAGGCTTACCAAATTCTCCTGTCGCCACACCCTACAATCCACCTACGACTCTGTGGCCTGCTGCACTACCTCAGGCGTTTTCCTGAGAAGGCTTGCATGGCTTCATATAGCAGGTCTGACGCCTGATGTCCAATCCACCCTCCTGGATGCACCCTTTTGTGGGCCTGTCTTGTTTGCGGGCGATGTAAAGGACATTATTACCAAGCTATAGAATAGCAGCAGATCCCTTCGTGATGTCCACTCCCTATCCTGCACTGGTTTCAAACTCAAGCAACCTTTTCATCGCCTACGGTGGAAGCGGACCAAGCAACCCCTAGCCAGACGTCCGGGTAAACGTCATGCCACGGGGTCTGGACCACCCCCCAAACAGATCCCAGAAAGCCGCCAGAGGTAGTCAAGCAGCCCTCCCCTCCGCCTTCTGACCCTTGTGGGACCACTTCACCTCCTCCAGATCTTCCGGTGGAACCGGTGGGGGAAGAATCACCTTCCACTTTAGAGAGTGTGAGGAGATCACCACAGATGCTTGGGTAGTACAGATAATTGCAAGAGGGCACTCAATAGAGTTACTGGGCAGACCTCTGGAAAATCCTCTGCCCGGTCCCACTACCCATCAAGACATCTTCCTCTTGTAAAAGAGGAAATCCAGGCTCTTCTGTCAAAGTCTGCCATAGAGACGGTTCCTCCCGCACAGAAAGGAAGGGGGTATTACTTCCACTACTTCCTGGTGCCCAAAAGGACTGGCAATCTGAGACCCATCTTGGATATCAGCCTGCTAAACCTGTTTGTCAACTACAAGAGGTTCGGCATGTTGACTCTCCAGGGACTCTTGCCCCTGCTCCTCAAGGATCAGTGGCTTTGTTTGCTGGACAGGCAGGATGCCTACCTGCTCATCCCTATCCTGCAGGTCCACCGCTGCTATCTCAAGTTCAGTTTCCAGAGGAACCATTACCAATTCAAGGCTCTCCCCTTTGGCCTTTCCTCGGCACCTCGGATTTTCACCCAGTGCCTGGCGGTGGTGGGGGCGGCCTTACGTCGCAGGGGGATTTATGTATTCCTGTACCTGGATGACTGGCTTTTGTCAGCCCCATCTCAGGGCAGTCTGCAGGAGTCTGCACCACCCTGGACGTATTTTCCCATCTTGGCATCGTGGTGAATTACCCCAAGTCCCATCTTTCACCCTCCCAGCAACTCCAATTCATTGGAGCGGTGCTGGATACAGTCCAGGGCAGGGCCTTCCTCCCTCCCTCCCGACAGAGCAGATACCCTGAAACAGCAAGCCTTTGTTGTAGCCAACTCTCATTGGACCACAGCTCGTGCTGTTTTCCGGCAGTTGGGACTAATGGCAGCAGCCATTCCCACCATACTGTTGGTCAGACTGCACATGAGGGTGACCCAGTGGACACTCGGGATCCAGTGGGATCAGCGCTCGGACGACCTGGACCACAGGGTCATGGTCACCAGCGGCATGAAGAGGGATCTTCTTTGGTGGTAGGAGTTATCCAACCTCTCCTTGAGGGCCCCTTTTCACCCCCCTTCTCCCTCGATGACCCTCTTGATGGATGCCACGGGTCAGGGTTGGGGAGCCCACCAAACCAGGGGAAGTGGTCGCCACAGGAGGTGCATTTGCACATAAATGTCGATGGAGATGAGAGCTGTGCTCTACACTCTCCAGGCATTTCAGACCCTCTTATGTCTGGGAACTCTTCTCGTCCACACCAACAATACGGCCATGGTTTGGTACATAAACAGGGAGGCACCCGATCATACCCCCTTTGCAGGGAGATGATGCGAGTGTGGTACTGGGCAGTCCAGCACGATCTGTTCTTGACAGCAGTCCATGTCCCGGGTGTTCACAACATCCTGCGAACAGTCTCAGCTGCACCATCGCACGAGCTCATGAGTGGGAACTGAAGCAAGAGGTAGTAGAAGGCCTGTTTGATCAGTGGGGTCGACCAGAGCTGGACCTCTTTGCCTCCCCATCCAGTGCAAAACTACCCAATTTTTGCTTGCTCATTCCCGGGCGTGGTGTTTTCTGGTGAGACGCGCTGTCTCTTTGTTGGACAGGCAGGTTTCTGTATGCCTTCCTTCCTTTTCCAGTTCTGCAGAAGGTCCTGCTGACGCTTCAAGCGGAGAGAGCACACATGATCCTCATTGCTCTTCTCTGGCCTCGGCAGATTTGGTTCCCTCTGCTACAGCAGCTAGCGTTGGAACCTCCAGTACCTCTGCCTCTCCATGACCTTCTAACACAGGAGCAGGGTAACCTGGTGCACCCAGGCCTTAAATCTATCCACTTGCATGCGTGGCACCTCTGGACGTAGCTGTCTCATGCTTTTGGGTCTCCTCCCGAGTAGCCCAAGTGTTGGTGGAAGCCAGAAAGCCTTCCACCAGAATGACATATGCGATGAAGTGGAAGAGGTTTACTATTTAGGCAACTGCCAGGGGTTTGGACCCTTCTTCTTGCGTGGCACCCCAGGTCTTAGAGTACCTCTTGCATTTATCTGACTTGGGCCTCAGCTATTCCTCACTGAAGGTCCATCTTTCTGCCTGTCACCTTCTGGTGGATGGCAAAGATTTTGCTCAGTTGGAGGTTTCTAAAACCTTCCTTAAAGGGATCCTCCATTTGAAACCTCCGGTCCATAGTCCGGTTCCCTCCAGGGATTTGTATTTTGTTTTAGAGAAACTTACTTTGCCCCCTTTTGAACTGGCAGCAAGTTGTGATATGCGCTACTTGTCATGGAAAGCGCTGTTTTTAGTTGTGGTTACCTCAACTCGAAGGATTTCTGAGCTTCAGGCCCTCGTTTGCAAGGAGCCTTATTTAATTTTCCACAGAGACAGGGTGGTTCTGCGGTCTAATCCCTTTTTTCTACCAAAAGTGGTATCTGAGTTTACGTTAAACCAAGATATTCAATTGCCGGTTTACTACCCTGAATATTTCAACAGGGGGGAACACCTTTTGCACACTTTGGATGTGCATAGGATTTTGCGCTACTATACTTCAAGGATTAAGGAGGTGCGCAAGTCCGACCAGTTGTTAGTTTCTTTTGCGCCCGAACGTCAGGACATAGCTGTTTCTAAGCAATGCTTCTCTAAGTGGTTGGCTAACTGTATCACTGTCGTTTACCACAAATATGAAAAAACACTTCTGGGAGAAGGAAAGGGGCACTCGACCCGCGCCATGGCTGCTTTAGCTGCATTTCTGTGTCCACCTCTGATATTTGTGCTGTGGCCACCTGGAGTACTGTCTATACTTTCACCAAGCATTACAGTCTGGACATCGCCTCTTAGCGCAGGGCTGGCTTTGGACTGGCCACCCTACAAGGCCTCTTGTCCTAACCTGGATCTTGGTTTGCAGACTCTTCCGCCTCCTGGGCCTCAGTCTCTGACTGTTTTTTTTTTTTCTTGACTGCTTGGAATTCAGTCCTATATGTAATAAACTACTGCAGGAACTCTCTTGAAGTAAGATAGTACAGTTATGTAGGAACTTACCGTAACAGTAGATTTTCGAGCGAGGTTCCTGCAGTAGGTCACCTCTTTCCCTCCCACCTTCCCCCAGCTTCTGCTTATTCTTTTCCTTTCCCAGTGTTCTTTTTCAGTAGCTCCGGGTTCAAAGAGTATTCTCCTTTCTCCCGTCTCCCGTTTAGGGGTCTTCTGGTGGAAGAACTGGAGGGCGGGCGTGGGATTGCCCCCTATATAGTGTCACGCTGACATCCCATCATGTGACGCCGGGGCCGTCACCCGCTATTCATTGCTAGCTAGAAGTTTGCCATGTGGTCCTGACGCCAGGGGGCGCAGTCTTGTATGTAAAGACCTACTGCAGGAACCTCTGTCAAAGATCTACTGTTACATTAAGTTCTTACGTAACTGTACTTTTCCTGAAGTATTCCATATTCTATTTTAAGACCTCTCATGGTTTGCTCATCTCCCTCCTTTTGTTGCTCCCCCAGCTGTAGTTCCTTTCCACCTTGTCTTTGTATTGCCTACTGTCTGTGACTGCACTTCTCCCTCTCTTCCCCCAACCCTTTCCTGTCTGTATCATCTGCCATGCTGACCTCTTTCCAGTCATGCTTTCCTTCTCTTTGCAATTTTTGTTGCTCTTTGGCCCTTCTTCACCTTCCTTTTACTATTTCTCCACTTATTCTCTCACACTTCCCTTCCGTCCCACACCTCATTTCCCATTTGGAGGTGTTTCCCCTTGAAGCCTTTAGGAGACTCCTCCCCTGTCCTCCTTCCTCTAGTGTCTGCCTCTCTCCCTCCTCACCATAAGCCGCAAAACTCTCTCAAGCTTACCATTTGCCTGGTACTACTCTTAGCAGGTGATGTTGAGCATTACCCCAGTCTCTCTCTCTTACCTTCTCTCCCTTCCTCCTCCCCCAAGGGGTGAGGTCCTACACCTCAGTATCCGCAATATCACATGTGACCATTTAAAACTGGATTTAGTCCCTGAAACCTGTAGTGGTTGTCCATGAGACCTGGCTGTCACCCATGTTCAACGATATGGCCATTGCCCTCCCTGACTACTTAGTCTCCTGGCAAGACTGTACCGAAAGGTTGGTGTAACCATGTGTGTAACGCTTCTCCCTTCAATATGAGGTCCTTCCAAGTTTCCTCCTCTCCTACCACTCATGAGCTTCTACTTGACCAAGTCTTTCCTCCCTTCCTCCTCTTCCTCTGCTTATTGCTCTTGACTACAGTATATCTGTTTTGGATCCAAACCTGACACTATTCTCAAACTACTCACCTCTGATTCCTTCCTTGCAGCTAGCAGAAAACTCCTAGTTTTGGGTGACTTTAATTTCAGTTAGTACTCCACTGCTGCAAAAGGAAAGTATTCAGCCCCTGCAACTCATACATCACATTATGGAGCCTACCTGGCTGAAACCCTCCTAAAATAAAAATTAAAAGGTAAACATCCATGATGAAAAGCCCCACACCTTGGTGTGGGGGCTTGTTCTCAATGGCATTTTCAGTGCAGAACTTAAATGTTACCTTATGTAGTTTCTGAGTACTTTTGTTTATCTGGGTGATCCTGCTGTCTCTGACGTCTTATGGCAAGCGCCACCAGGGGCGCATCCCCAAATCTCCCGCAGTTGACATCAAAGCCAGGGATCGGCCATAAGAGCTGTATATACAGGTTGTAGTAATCAAAGTTATTGATCGCTCAATTTTGCCAGCTTCCACTCCCACTGCTTTAGCAAGACTTGCGCATATAGATTGTGCAAGCAGTACTTTGTCTCAGGAGGGCAGCAGGACCAGGAAATGGCAAAGTGGAGCAGTTAATAACACCGATTACTACAGCTAGAAGTTTGATCTCCCACAGCTGATGCCAGGCTACAGCACTAGCCACATGAAATTCTCTGTTGTGTACCAGACTGCATCTGCCATAAGATGTCAGGCAGGAGGGATGACTGGATCAATTAAAGTACTCAGTAAGTACTTTTTATCTTTGTAAAGTACATTTTATTTTTTGTATGTCCAGCAAAAATATCGATGAACCCTCATTTACCAGTTTTAAAACCACTTTTGTTATGAACTCGGTATGTTTTTAATCAGAATGTATTATGTCTATATTGACCTTTTGATTTTCATTCCCACAGAAAAATACATGAATCTGGTCAAGAGAAGAAACCCACACCTGTATATTGGAAACTGGTGCCACCTGCAGATCAGTTGGATGCCAGTGGTGATGAAGATGCTGCTGGCTTTATTGTGGATGGCAACAATAGTGAAAAGGAATTGTGGGGTAAATCAGAGAACACTGAACATTTAGTGAGTGCCAACAGGAACCAAGAAATGGATGAGGAAGAGGGAAAAACAAGCACATCTGATACAGACCCAGATTACACCTGCAGACAAGAAGCAAAAAAAGAAAAGGATGAAGAGGAACCAGATGAAAATGCAGTGGGGGAAGAGGAGGAAGAAATGGGTATTAAGGGAGAAGAGGAAGAAGTAAGTGAAGAAAGTGAAGAAGATGATGATGATGAAGAGGATGACGAAGAGTTCGACTGTGAGGAAGAGGATGCAAAAGAGGATGAGGAAAGTTCTGATGATGAGGATTTTTCCAATGATAGAGATGTAGATGAAAAAGACTCCGATGAGGACCTTAAACTGAAAGAGACTGGAAGTGTAAATGTCAGTAAAAAGTCAACATATGTAATAACGTGAGAGCGATGCAATGATCAGTTTGTTTCCCGGAAAAAATATGTTGATCACTGTAAGGATGTCCATCAGTCCCTACCTGGGAAGGTGTATCAGTGCGATGTCTGCAACAAGGCATTTGCCAGTTATAACAGCTGGAAGGAGCATCGAGCTTGTGTTCATACAGATGAAAGACAGTTTGCTTGCACTCTTTGCAATGCTACTTTTAAAAGGAAGAGAGATGTGCGAACACATTACATGCGTAAACATGAGGGACGTATAAAACGGCCACTTTGTTCAGTTTGTGGAAAGATTTTGAGCTCCAGGACAGCACTGGTGTTCCACATGCGGACTCACACAGGCGAGAAGCCATATGAATGTTCAATTTGCCATTCACGATTTGCCCAGCCATCTCAGCTTAAAATACATATAAGGTCAGTTAATATTGTTTGGTCACTGTGGTGTACCACTGTCTTCAGTAATTTTGTACATTGATCAAAACTGTTAATTATTTTGTGATTGTTACAGGTCACATACTGGAGAAAAGCCTTATATTTGTGAAATCTGTGGAGCCTGTTTTGCTGACAAAGGTAAACTAAACGGTCACAAAAGAACTCATACGGGTAAGTAATTATTTCAGAAACTATAAACTCTTGGGGGGGGGGTATTTGCATGTGGTGGTTACAGTGCCAAAATGGTACTGTATATGGTGAAGACTCTAGAGACACAGAAGAAAGGCAGTGTAATCTAGTGGTTAGAATGCAGAACTATGCACCAGAAAGCTCTGGTTCAAATCTCACCAGAGCCACTTACTGTGTGATCTTCAGTAAGTCACTTAACCTCCCTGTGCTACAGTCCACCCAGCTGTAAATTGCATAGAGGCAGGACCCCACTGAAAAGGTGCTGCATCCCAGCAGAGCGAAATGGGTAAATACTTAATATGACACTTTTGACAAAGTAGTGAAATCTAAATTAATGGTTGATCCTGCTCAGAATAGTTGGTGCACTGTTTTTGGCAAGGAAAACAATATTATTTAGTTTACCCTTTTAATGGGGCAACCATCTATTTTCCCTGTGACCCTGCCTGTCCCTGTACTGATATCAGGATCACCACAGCCACATTTTGATGCCTGCCTTCGCAGCCAGTACCAGTGCAGTGATTGGTGGAGCGTACATAAATACTGGGTGCTGGCCTACACCCTCTGTCTCTAGGGAGCCAGTATCAATGCCATGATTGACTGGTAGAGCATACATGATTGTTGGGTGCCAGCCTGCACCTTCCATCACCGGGGGCCAGTAGCACTACCACAGTTGGCTGGTAGGGAATGCATGAATGTGGGGCACTGGCCTGCACCCTAAGTTGCCTGGGAGCCATTAGCAGTGCATGACTGACTAGCCCCACTTCCTAGGAAGTCGAACAGGCAATATCAGGCTCCAAAGGGTGTTGATTTCCTGGATTCCCACCCTCGTGCTGACTCGGTCGTGATTAGCGCCGCTCCCGGCCGGTCGGCGAACCCAAAACATCTTAGCTCGTCACCTCCTGATAAGGAATCTCGCCTTCTGTACCAGTACGGGAGAAAGATTTATGCTTCCTCCACACTGTGGATTAGGACCCTGAACTATGTCAGCCACATGGGGGATTACCAGAAGGCCATCCTTACGCAGGTGGAAGCCAAGCTGGGCTCCTTGCCTGACTCCCACATCAAACAGGAGTTGTCTGATCTCGTCCGCTGTGCTCGTTCAGCCAGTCTCCACATGCTACGTGCGACATATGACGCAGTGGACACTGCTGGGCGGGGCTCAGCTTAGGCCTACAGCGTCATGCTTGGCTCCGCGTGTCAGGTCTGGTCCCGGAGGTGCAATCTGCTATCCAGGAAGCACCTTTCTGGGGATCGGTGCTTTTCAGGGGTGATGTCAAGGACATGATTACCGATTTGCAAGAAAAGGGGACGGCTCTGAAGTCAGTTGATTCCATGTACCGTCCCCATCAGCAGCAGCAGCGCCGTCCCTTTCGCAGACGGAATCAGCCAAAGGCGAAACCCCAGGGAAGGTGGGCCACAAAACGTCAGGCCCCCGTGGCTGCTAAGCCCCCCCCGCCCAAAAAAGCAGCGGGTGCTTCAGCTGCAGCGCTGTCCCACACCACCTGACTCCTTTCCTCTCCCACTGCCTCCAGACTCCCTGGAGGAACCGGTATGAAGGAGGTTTTCCCTCCACCTTCCAGGATGGGAGAGGATAACCATGGATTCTTGGGTGCTCCAGCTCATAGCAGAAGGACACTCCATAGAGTTTCTTCAGAAACCACATCCCGCCACCCCCCTCTGAAGTCGTCATATTCACGGGAACACCTTCCTTTGGTCCAGGAGGAAATATCTGCTCTTCTGCTGAAGCAAGTAATAGAGCCCATCCCCCTTCATCTTCAGGGGACGGGTTACTATTTCCATTTCTTCCTGGTCCCAAAGACGACGGGAGATCTCAGGCCGATTTTAGATCTCTGTTCACCGAATCTTTATGTAGAGTACAAAAGGTTCAGGATGCTCTCTTTGCAGAGCCTTCTGCCCCTCCTCCAGCCGGGTCAATGGCTTTGTGCCCTGGATATGCAGGATGCTTATCTGCACATTCCCATTCGCCCATCTCATCGCACATACCTCGTTTTGCGTTCCAGGTGCACCACTACCAGTTCAAGGCGCTCCCATTTGGTCTATCCTCGGCCCCCCACGACTATTTACCAAGTGCCTGGCAGTGGTGGCAGCCCACCTGCGTACCAAGGGAGTACAGGTTTTCCCTTACCTGGACGATTGGCTCCTGGCGGCCTCATCCAGGGAGGAACTCCTGCGATTCCTTTCCCTTACCCAGCAGGTTTTTGCCTGCCTGGGTATTACCATCAACCATTCCAAGTCTCATCTGGACCCTTCCCAGAGGCTACAGTTTATTGGGGCGATCCTCGATACAACCATGGGCAAGGCCTTCCTGCCTCCGGACAGGGCGGCCTCCCTTCAGACCCAGATAAGTCTGTTATCCGACCGCAGGATGGTCTCGGCGAGGTCGGTCACCTTCTCGGGCTTATGGTGGCTGCTATCCCGACGGTCCCTCGCGCTCGACTCCAAATGAGGATCTCTCAGTGGACTCTACACTCTCAGTGGGATCAACTAGTGGACGACCTAGATCACTCAGTTCTGATCTCATTGCCGATGATGCGAGACTTACAATGGTGGATGGTTCGAGAGAACCTGTTTCGGGGGGTTCCTTTCTTTCATCCTCCTCCCTCCCAGACTCTAACCACAGATGCCTCAGGCGAAGGTTGGGGAGCCCATCTAGGCCCTCATTGGACCCAGGGCTCCTGGTCCAGGCTAGAACAAGCTCTCCACATCAATATGTTCGAGTTTCGGGCAGTGTTGTACGCTCTCCAAGCCCTTAACCAATACATCTTTCCTGGCCACCTTGCCGTCCAGACGGACAACATGTGCGTAGTGTGGTACATCAAGAAGCAGGGAGGAACTCGGTCCTGCCCTCTATGCAGGGAGGCAATGAGGGTTTGGGATTTGGCAACACAACACAACCTTCACCTCAAGGCGATTCACGTTCCAGGAGTCGACAACACCCTGGCAGACAAGCTAAGTCACTCTTCTGCTCTGACTCACAAGTGGGAACTGGACCAAGGGGTCCTAGACAATATCTTCCAACTTTGGGGAACACCACAGGTCAACCTGTTCGCATCCCCCCAAAACGCAAAACTTCCCACCTTCTGCTTGCTCGTTCCAGAGCAAGGCGCTTTCTGGAGCGACGCTCTGTCTCTAGACTGGAAGGACAGATTTGTCTATGCCTTTCCCACGAGTCTTGCAGAAACTAGCTTCAGAAGGAGCGAGAATGATTCTGATCGCTCCTTTCTGGCCCAGGCAAATCTGGTTCTCTCTTCTACAACAATATTCAGAGGATTCTCCTCTTCCTCTATCTCGAGGTTTGTTGACCCAGAATCAGGGGTCCCTGGTCCATCCAGGCCTCAAATCCCTTCAACTGAATGTATGGCTCCTGCAGACCTAGTCCAATCCCGTTTTGGTGTGTCTCCGAAAGTGGCAGAGATTTTAGTGGAGGCCAGAAAACCCTCCACCAGATCCACTTATGCCATGAAGTGGAAAAGATTCACTATTTGGGCCGCTTCCAAGAACGTGGAACCTTTCTCCTGTTCAGCGGGGCTTCTGCTGGAGTATCTCCGTCATCTGTTCGACCTGGGTCTCAACCATTCCTCTTTGAAGGTACACATGGCGGCCATCTCTGCCTATCATGTTCCCTTCGCAAACAAGACTTTTGCTCAACTAGAGGTCTCCAAGACCTTTCTCAGAGGGGTTCTCCATCTGAGGCCCCCCATCCGTACTCCTGCCCCTCCTTGGGACTTGAATTTTGTTCTCGAGAAACTTAACCTTCCTTCCTTCGAACCTGCAGCTTCTGCAGATTTGAAGTTTCTTTCGTGGAAGACGCTCTTCTTGGTGGCCATTACTTCGGCTCGAAGAATCTCTGAGCTCCAGGCCCTGATGTGTAAAATCCCCTACTTGATTTTTTCACAAGGAACGAGTTGCACTTCGCATGAATCCTACGTTTCTACCTAAAGTAGTAGCAGAGTCTACCTTAAATCAGGCCATAGAGCTACCTGCCTTTTTTACGCAGTACTCTAATCAAGGGGAATATTTACTCCATACTATGGATGTTCACCGGATTCTGAGATACTACACCAGCAGGACGAAGGATCTCAGAAAGACTGATCAGTTGTTCGCCTCTTTTGCTCCCAAAAGGGAAGGCAGTGCTGTTTCAAGCAATGCCTGTCTAAGTGGTTGGCTCATTGCATCACTTTCTGTTATGACAATACCACAAGACCCTCCCGGGTCAAGTCAGAGGCCACTCCACAAGAGGAGTAGCTGCCTCTGCAGCTTGTTTCAAGAATGTTTCTGCGGCAGACATATGCGCTGCCGCGACCTGGACTTCTGTCCATACCTTTACGAAACATTACAATTTGGATATTGCCTCTCGCCATAGAGCAGGCTTCGGGCTAGCTGTTTTGCAAGGCCTCCTGTCTTGGGACTTGCACGGCTAGAACTACTTCTTGGAGTAGTTTTCCTCCTCCCGGTGCCTTTTCTTTGTTCCAGACTGCTTGGGATTCAGTCCTATATGTAATTACCTATTGCAAGAGCCCTCTCAAAGTAAGATAGTACAGTTACTTAAGAACTTACCATAACAGTAGATCTTCGAGAGAGGCTCTTGCTGTAGGTAATACCTTCCCGGCCTCCGTCCCCCTAGGCTTTTTCAGTTCCTTTTCCATGTAGAGAAATATCTGCTTCTCTCTCGTCCAGCCTCTTTCGGCCTGTGTCAGGAAAGAACTGGAAGGCGGTCGTCAGGGACCGCCCCTTTATACCCACGTCTCCTGACGCCGTCACCCTGACGTGGGGCGGTCTCGCCAGGGACTGCTAGCTAGAAATTTTCTCAGGAGTCCTGCAACGCCTGCCGGCGCCAGTCCTATATGTAATTACCTACTGCAAGAGCCTCTCTCGAAGATCTTCTGTTACGGTAAGTTCTTATGCAACTGTATTTTCTTGTGCTTCCAATTTCTAGGTCGCCATTGTCAGTTCCGAGCCCTCCTTCGGACTGTCACGTGCACCTCGGGTGCTACTGCATGCATGGCACCGAAAGGCGGCTCAGGAGGAGACAAGGCCACCACGTTCCCCTACCTGACAACTGGCTTCTCATGGCACCCTCTCGGGAGGCTCTGATGTCCACAATCCACTGTACTCGGTCCCTGTTTGGGATGTTGGGCATCATAGAAACATAGACTTTGACGGCAGATAAGGACCGCTAGGCCCATCTAGTCTGCCCATTTCCCTACCTACAGGATAGGCCGCAGATCCTAGTTAACCAACAGCCTTTATCTTCCTGCCACCCACAAGAATTGCCTTATGTCTGTCCCATGCATTCTTGAATTCTCCCACAGTTTTAGACCCTCACAATTCCTCAGGAAGGCTGTTCCATGCATCCACTACCTCTCTCTGTGAAATAATATCCTCACATTGCCCTGAACCGCCTCCTTCTATCTTTAAATTGTGTCCCCTTGTTCTTGCAAGTCTTTTTCTGAAAGATGCTACCCTCTTGACTTTGTTGATTCCTTGAGATACTTGAAGTTTCTATCATGTCCCCCCTCCCTTCTTTCCTCAAGGGTATACATATTAAGCTCCTTTAGTCTCTCCTCATACGGCTTCTCCCAGACCCTGCACCATTTTAGTTGCCTCTCTGACTGCCTCTATCCTGTCTATGTCCTTCGGAGATGGGGTCTCCAGAACTGGACACAGTATTCCAGATGGGGTCTCACCAACTGTCTGTACAGAGGGATAACAACTTCCTGTTTTCTGCTGCTGATGCCTCTCCTATACATCCCAGTATACCCCGCCCTCCCTACTGCCTTCTCACATTGCTTGCTAACCTTAAGGTCATCTGATAGATTACCCCAGGTCCCTTTCCTGTTTTGTTGTTGTTACCTCCCCACCCATTATGTATTCTTCCCCGGGTTCTTGTTTCCCAGGTGCATTATTTGCACTTTTGCATTGAATCCTAGCTGCCATACGCCTGACCATTCTCCAACCTTGCCAAGTCCCTTTTCATCCTTTCCACGCCTTGTAGTATCAACCCTGTTGCAGATCTTTGTGTCATCTGCAAAAGGCATACTTTTCCTTCCAGTCCTCTGCAATGTCACTGATGAAGACATTAAAAGGACTGGACCCAATACTGAACCCTGCAGTACCCCACTAGTAACTGCCCTTTCTTCTGAGTGGACTCCATCAGTTACCTTCTGTGTCCTGTTGTCCAGCCAATGTTTTACCTAGGCTACCACCCTGGGACCCACTCCCAGGCTGGTTAATTTGACTATCAATCTTTTGTGGGACTGTGTCAAATGCCTTACAAAGTCTAGGTAGGCCATGTCCACAGCCCTCTCCTGGTCTACTACTTTGGTCACCCAGTCAAAGAAATCTATTAGATTCATCTGACATGACCTTCCGCTAGAACCCATGTGCCTTGGATCCTGTGCTCCACTGGACCTCTAGGTACTCAACTATTCTTTCCTTCAGAAGTGACTCCATCACTTTCCCTACCACAGAGGCCAGACTGACAGGTCTGTAGTTTCCTGCCTCTGTCATGGTCCCACTTTTGTGAAGGGAATCACATCCGCTCTTCCTCCAGTCCTCGGTACCACACCATCCTCCCATGATTTATTAAAAAGAGTAGCCAGTGGTTTCACTAGTTCCTTCCTTAATTCTTTTAGAATTCTGGGTGAATTCCATCAGGACCCATTGCTTTGTCCACCTTCAGTTTTAGGAGTTCTTGCAGAACTTTCTTCTGTGAAAGGACTGGGATCGACCTCTCTATCAAGAGTGCTTCTGTTAATTGGATTAGGCACTTCCTCCTCTTTGTGAATACTGAGCAGAAATATTCGCTCAGTATTCCTGCTTTTTCACTGTCCCCTCTGCCCACCGCTCATTCTATTCAGCCTCACTATCCCTCCTTTGTCTTTCTCGCTCGCTGATGTACCTATAAAGGTTTTATCCCCTTCTTAACTGAGTTGGCTATCTTTTCCTCGTTTGGGCCTTTGCTATTCTGACTTCCCTCCCTGCTTCTTTCTGCCTTAACTGGTACAGCTCTCTGTCCTGCTCCTTCTCATTATCAATCAGGAGAAGTCACACCTGGTTCCGCCACAGAATCTGCAGTTCATAGGCGCATTTCTGGACACTGTCCAGGGGGGAGCTTTTTTGCCCCAGGACCGAGCGGAGCATACCAGATCCCTCATCAGGGACATCTTGGCAAAGAAGACTGTCCCAGCCAGACTGGTCCTTTGCCTGCTCGGACACATGGCTGCGGCCATTGCAACAGTCCCACTAGCCTGTCTCCACATGCGGCCGACCCAGTGGATGTTACGGGTTCAGTGGGATCAGAAGCAAGACCATTTGTAGCTTCCAATTCAGATCACCAATGCCGTAATCCGGGATTTGCAATGGTGGCTAGATTCAAAGAACCTGTAGGGGGGGGTTCCCTTCATTGCGCCGTCTCACATTGTGACGCTCTCCACAGACGCCTCAGGGTTTGGCTGGGGAGCACACCTCGACAGGGTCAGGTCTCAGGGCTCGTGGACACCCCAGGAAGCTCCTCTCCACATAAATATCTTGGAAATGAGAGCAGTTCTTTATGCCCTGCAGGCCTTCCAGTCGGAGATCCCAACGGGTACTCTCCTGTTACAAACAGACAATACCGCGGTGATGTATTACCTCAACAAACAAGGAGGCACCCATTCCTACCCACTTTGCAAGGAGGCCATGAGGGTGTAGGATTGGGTTCCACAACACGGCGCAAACCTCATTACTGTTCATGTCCCAGGAGTGGACAGTGTCGTCACAGACAGCCTGAGCTGCTCTCAGGTCAGAGTCCACGAGTGGGAACTACTTCAGGAGGTAGTAGAGGATCTGTTTCACAGATGGGGCACACCAGAGTTAGACCTTTTCGCGTTCCCATCCAATGCAAAACTGCCCAATTTCTGCTCGCTAGATCCAGGGCCTGGTGTTTTCTGGTGAGACATGTTGTCCCTCTCCTGGACGGGCAGATTCCTCTATGCATTTCCTCCCTTCCCGTTGATCCAGAGGATCCTATTGAAACTCCGCAGAGAGCAGGTGACGTTGACATTTATCGCGCCTTTTTGGCCCTTACAGATTTGGTTCCCTCTGCTGCACCAGCTGTCCCAGGAACCTCCGGTGCCTCTGCCAGTCACCTTTCACTTATTGTCCCAGGAGGCAGGTTCTTTGGTCCATCCGGACCTTCACTCTCTGAACCTGCACACCTGGCTTCTAGAGACATAGCTATCATGCGGTACGGGGTCTCGCAAGAGGTAGCAGATGTTCTAGCGGCTGCTAGAAAACCGGCCACTCATGCCACAGACGCCATGAAATGGTGCAGATTTTGCCTCTGGGTCAAGCACAAGGACTTTCCCCGATGGATTGTCCAGAAACGTTGGTCCTGGACTACCTCCTGTCTCTCTTCCAGACAGGCTTGGCCTACTCCTCTATTAAAGTACACCTTTTGCCATCTCAGCCTATCATACACCTATAGGCCGACGTCCCATAACTGAGTTGGACACAGCACAAGCCTTTCTGAGAGGTGTTCTCCACCTTAGACCTCCGATTAAGGATCCTATTCCTCCATGGGATTTACCCTTTGTCCTGGAGCAGCTCATGCTGCCACCCTTTGAACCAGCCGCAGATTGCAAGCGACGTCTCCTAACATGGAAGACGTTATTTTTAGTTGCCGTTACTTCGGTTAGAAGGATTTCTGAACTTCACGCATTGATGTGCAAAGAACCTTATTTGGGTTTTCACAGGACAGGGTGTCCCTAAGGACAAATGCAAAGTTTCTACCTGAAGTAGTCTCAGCTCTCACCCTCAATCAGGACATCGACTTACCAGTGTATTTTCCTAAATACTCTAATAGAGGAGAGGCCCTGTTGCACACTTTAGATGTGCACAGGTGTCTAAGGTACTGCCTGACCAGAACCAGGCACTACCGTAAATCTGATCAGCTTTTCGTCTCCTTCGCTCATATGATGATGGGAGCTCTGGCTTCTAAACAATCGCTGTCCAGGTGGCTCATCCATTGTATTACATTCTGTTACCAGAAACGTAACAAACCTTTACCGGGCGCGGTTAAGTGTCATTCCACAAGGGGGGTGACTTCCTCCTTTGCGGCCATGAAGAACGTGTCCACCCTAGCCATCTGCGCAGCAGCTACTTGGAGCACCATACACACCTTTCAAACAACATGAAGTCTTGCTGTATTCTGACATATGCATTGATGTCCAACCTTTGAACTGCCCCAGAGATGAGAGTTAACTTTCCATGCAGGGCATGGAATGCTGAGCTCGAACTTGGTTGAGACTCTGTCTGTTGCTGTTTGAACTCAAACCATCAGATTCTTTACTCCGCCTCACTGAACAGTCGCTCCGGAGATTTGTCCTTTGCTCAGTGCAAGTTTGTCAGTTAAAGTGCCGTTTTCCTCGGTTTTCGACCGAATTTAATCCGTTAACCTGTCGGTTCAGTCTCTGTCTGTGGTATCGTGAGTACTAGATAGGTTTATTTTCTTGTTCTATATGGAACTTGTAAACGTGGGATGGGTTCGGTTTGAACCGATCAGGTTTGTTCAAAAAGGTTTATTCTACTTTTAGAGTGTGATAACAGGTCCGTATCGGTTCTAAAAAAAAAAAAAACAGATTTCAATACGTTTTTTCCACGACCCATAACACGGTCAGGAACCGATAAGGGTGTCTTGCCTGGCAGATTGACGAAAAAAGGGTAAGTTTTGTTAGGACTGGCCATGTCTGAGAAACCCAAAAGAAAAAACAGGCCCACTGGGTTTCAACACTGTAGTGTGTGTGGGGAAGCCTTTGCTAAGGCTGACCCCCACACCACCTGTGTTTATTGTCTGGGGTTTGACCACTTCGATTCAGACTGCCAGATTTGCAAGAATTTTCCTGCAGCTACCCTGGAAAAGAGAGTTGGTAGGCTCAGGGAAAGGGAGGCCAAGAAGTCCGCTAACCCGGATGGCCAGCCTGGTTCGGTTCCAACCGAACCAGAAGGAGTGCCCTCTGACCAGGGAGAAACTTCTTCGGGCAAAAGGAGAACCGACTCCGAGGAGTCGGTTCCGGTTAAAAGAAAAAGAAGGGATAAATCACCCGGTACGAATCCACAACTTCTTTCTCCGACCGCTGATGAAATAGACAAAGCGATAAGGATTGTTCAGTCGCTAACCCCAGTTCCGACCGAACCGGCGCCATCAGGGAGGGGCTCGGTTCAGTCCGTTCCCCCCCCCCCCGGTTCCAGATTATAATTTAGAAGATTTTTATGAACCGGAGGAGGAGGAAGGAGAGTATGAGGATAGTGATGGTGATTACAAAAGTCTGGATGTGCCAATTGACCCGGACATCTCCCCAGACAGACCTTTAGGGGTTTCTCCTCCTAGGCTTTCTGAGTCCCCTTCCCATTTTATGTTCTACAAAAAATTGGCTGAAACTCTTCAGCTTCCTATGGAAGAAGCTGTAGACGATCGGGAGGAGCCTGACTATGTTGAAATGATGGATATCCGAGAGTTCAGGAGGCTGTCTATTCCCCTTCATAAGTCCTTTGGGAAACAGACAATAACAATTTTAAAGACTCCTAATTCTATACCTCCTGTGGACAAGAGAATGGACAAGAGGTATACTCTCTCAGGCTCAGATACGGAGTTCCTTACCCAGCAATGCAGCCATGTTGGGGTAGTGCAGGCTGCTGCCTGTGATAAGGCAAATATACCCTTGGCTTCACACCCCCCAGATAAGGACTCCAGGAGGATTGATGCCATGGCAAAGAAACAGTACATGGCAGCATCCTTGGGACTCAGGCAGGCTAATTATATGGCCTATACAGCTAGATATCAGAAATCTGGATGGTACACTGTAGTGGCTTTAGCTAAACAGGTCCCTGGCCTGCTTGCCAAGGAGCTGGAGCAGGTGGCTGCGGATGGTATTGAGGCATCCAAGGTGCAGTTCCATGCTGCAGTGGACTCCAATGATGTTTCATCTAGAGTCATGGCTACATCTGTGGCCCTTCAGTAGGATGGCTTGGCTCAGATGTACTAGCCTGCCTCAGGATACCCAGACTAAGGCCATGGATTTTCCTGTTGTGGGTAATTCTCTGTTTGGGGAGCAAACAGAGAACTACATGAAGAAAATGGATGAATACAGGACCACCTATAGGAGTGCTCAGGCCAAGGAAAGGCAAGCCACTCCCCAGAGGCAGCATTCCAGGGGCAGGGGCTGGCCTTTACATAGGCCTTTCTACCAAGCCCAGGCCTCCTCTTCTGCTTATGCTCATAGGGGGTTCTTCAGAAGGAGAGGCAGACGGGGTACAAGCAGGCCTACTTCCACCCCTCAGCCTAAAGCCCCTGCCAAACAGGCACCCTGATGGGTTTGTCAGGGCCGATTCTCCACCACCTGTAGGGGGCAGGCTGGCTTACTTTGTCCAGGACTGGATGTCTTTAACACCAGACAAATGGGTCCTGGAAGTAGTAAGCCTGGGACTGGTTCTCTGCTTCAAAAAATTTCCAAAGGTGAGAACCAGATCCTTTCCACCTGCAAGTCCTTCAGAGGCACTTGCCCTAGAGGCAGAGGTCTCTTCCCTCTTGGCTCCGAGAGCCATAGAGAGGGTTCCACCCCTACACAAGGGAAAAGGATTGTACTCCAGGTACTTCCTAACCCCCAAAAAGACAGGAGAATGGCGGCCCATCCTGGATCTCAGATATTTAAACAAGCACCTTTTAAAGCCAAAGTTCAAAATGGTGAGACTGGGAATAATTCTACCCTCTCTAAGACCAGGGGACTGGCTAGTTTCCCTGGACCTCAAGGATGCCTATTTCCATATTCTTATCAGAAGCTCCCACTGAAAGTACCTCAGGTTCGAGCTGCCCTCAGGCCATTATCAATTCAGAGCAATGCCCTTCGGCCTAACTTCTGCTCCAAGGGTGTTCACAAAATGCCTGGCAGTAGTGGTTGCCTTCCTAAGGAGAAAAAAGATCTCCATCTTTCCATACCTGGACGACTGGCTCATAGTAGGCCAGTCTCCAGACCAGGTCAAGTCACACCTACAGATAACTCGGCAACTGCTCACTTCTCTAGGTTTCCTTCTGAATCTTTCAAAGTCGGTTCTAGAGCCTGTGCAGCTCCTCACCTTCATAGGGGCAGAGCTGGATACAGTAAAGGCAGAGCCTTCCTTCCCTGGACAGGGCAGGACCCTTATCTCACTGGCCTCTTCATTCACCCTCCAGGTGTCTCGACCAGCAAGGCATTTTCTGCAGCTCCTGGGACACATGGCTGCCTCTACAGCAGTGGTTCAGGGAGCAAGATTTCAAATGAGAGACATTCAGTTCCACTTGAGAGCCTTCTGGTCTCAGAAAAAGGATCCTCTGACCAAACTAATCCCAGTGACTCGAACCCTGATCGAGGCGTTACAGTGGTGGCAGGATCAGGACAATCTAAGACAGGGAGTTCCTTTTGTCACTCAGTCTCATTCTCTAATCCTTACTACAGATGCCTCCCTCTTGGGGTGGGGAGCCCACTTGGGGGACCTGGCCTCCCAAGGGTTGTGGTCTCCTCAGGAATCTCTGCTTCACATCAGTCTATTAGAACTCAGAGCAGTGTTTCTAGCACTTCAAGCTTTCTCCAAGTCTGTTCAGAACAAAGTAGTTCAGATCAGGACAGACAATACCACCACAATGTGGTATATCGACAAGCAAGGGGGCACTCGGTCTATGGCCTTGTGCACAGAGGCAATGAAGTTGTGGTCTCTGGCCTATTCCCTGAACGCCTCTCTTACAGCAGTGCACCTCCCAGGGAGGACAATGTCCTGGCAGATGCTCTCAGCAGGATATCTCAGGGCCATCACGAATGGTCCCTGGATCCCCTGATTTTAAAGGTGATCTTCTCCAGATGGGGCACCCCACAGATAGATCTTTTTGCAGCCCCAGACAACCACCAACTTCCTCTCTTTTGCTGCAGGCCCCCAGTGTTGGGCTCAGTCCCCCTGGATGCCCTAGTTCTCAATTGGGAAGGGAATTTCCTGTATGCTTCCCCACCCCTTCCCTCTCCTGTTTAAGGTGCTAATCAAAATCAGGTCTCAACCCTGCAAGGTGATTCTGATTGCTCCAGACTGGGCCAAACAGCCCTGGTACCCTCTCTCGTTGTCCTTAGCAGTCCACCTTCCCCTGTCTCTTCCCAGGAATTACAACCTGTTAACGTGCTCAGGGGAGGGTTTGGTATCCAAATCTCTCAATCTCAAGGCCTGGCTCTTGAAGAGTTAGAGTTTGCTGATTTGCACCTCTCTCAAGGTGTTCTGGATATCTTAAAGGCTTCTTGAAAGCCTTCCACCAGAAACACTTACAATTCCAAGTGGAAAAGATTTACTATATGGTGCTCTGGGAAGCATATTTCTCCAGACTCTGCTGGCCTGCCCACAGTCCTTGACTATATGGTTCATCTCAATAGCTTGGGACTAAGAGTGCATCTGGCAGCTGTCTCTGCCTTCCTCTCAGCAGGCAAGCACTCGTCCCTTTCAACTCATCCTGTATTTTCTAAAAATTTCAAGGGATTGCTGCATACCAATCCTCCCTTCATGGATCCTGCCCCTGCTTGGGACCTTAATGTTTGCATTGCTCAGCTTATGCAACCCCTTTTTGAGCCTTTGTCCTCAGCAGAGCTTAAGTACTTGACTTGGAAAACTGTTTTCTTGGTGGCCATCACTCTGCCAGACGCATAAGTGAATTACAGGCCCTGTCAGTGGAGCCTGATTTTATCTCTTTCCGAGAGATAAGGTGGTCCTCAGGACTAATAGGAAGTTTTTGCCTAAGGTGGTTTCAGATTTCCACCTTAACCAGTCTGTGTCTCTTCCTGTTTTCTTCACTGACCATTCCTCCTCTGGGGAGAGGAGACTGCACAGTTTGGATGTGAAAAGGGCCCTTAGCTACTACATAGAGCGCACCAAGGGTCACAGGTTTGACTCCCTCCAACTGTTCCTCACTTATGGTGAGGTTGGTAAGGGAAAACCTGCCACTAAGAGATCTATTGCCAGGTGGATTGTCTCTTGCATTCAATTTTGCTATGAAAATCTAGGTAGGATCCCACCCTCAGGCCTGAGGGCTCACTCTACCAGAGGTACAGCTGCTTCCCTGGCTGCTGCCAGGGATATTCCTGTCTTAGAGCTTTGTCAAGCAGCCACCTGGAAAACAGTACACACTTTTACCAAGCATTACTCTCTGGATATCCAGACTAGGAGTGATGCTCGGTTTGGCACAGCAGTGCTTCAGAGCCTATTTCCAAAGTAGGTTCTGTCCCTCCTCCATGGAGGTACTGCTTGGTAGTCTGCATATGTCAGAATACAGCAAGACTTCATGTTGTTTGAAGAAAACATTACTCACCTTCGTAATGTTGTTCCTTCTAATGGAGCCTTGCTGTATTCTGACTCCCCGCCTCCCTCTCAGAACCTGTTTTGGGATGTGGGTGGGCAGCAGCAGTGTTGGCACTCGGGAGGTGCCCCCACCCCTTCTTTTCTCACCCCTTTTAGTTTGAGTGTGTGTGGGTGTTGTGTTTTGTTTTATTTTTTGGGTTTTCTGACTTGAGTCTTTGCTTTGGGACCAAAAAATCTCTTTATTATATTTAGTAGCCATTTGGCTAGTGTAAGTTTACAGTTTCCACACAGGACACCCAGTGAGTATAGCTCGTAAAGATCTGACAGTTTGAGTTCAAACAGTAACAGAGTCTCAACCGAGCTCGAGCTCAGCGTTCCATGCCTGGCATGGAAAGTTAACTCTTTCATCTCCGGGGCAGTTCAAAGGTTGGACATCACTGCATATGTCAGAATACAGCAAGACTCCATTAGAAGAAACATTACTAAGGTGAGTAATTTTTTCTTATCAGGCATTATAGCCTGGACGTTGCATCACGGCGAAGAGCTGGTTTTGATCTAGCAATCCTTCAGGGACTCCTGTCCTAGGCTTCGGTTCAACTCGCGTTCTTTACCTAGCCTCCTCCCACCTGCGAGGGATTTCTAGTATTGCTTGGGAATCAGTCCTAATGGTGTAACATGCTGCAAGAGCTGTTCTCGAAGAGCTACTGTTACAGTAAGTTCTTACGTAACTGTACTTTCCTGGGCACCAACCATTTTGGCTATGGGGTGGAAGGGCATCTTGCCCCAATTGAGATGTCAAGCACTACCCTTGACTCCATGACTTTGTCCCAGAAGGACCAGAAGAAAAAGCCTGAGAAGCTGACTTTCAGTACCAGTCCTTCCAGTCACAGCTTCCTCCTTGACAGCCCTAGCAGGGACAGTTTCAGACCTGGCACCCAAAGCAGGCGCTTCAGGCCCCAAGGTCCAAAAGAGGGGCGGGGGCAGGGTTAGTGATGTCCACTGGCAGCAGTCACCAGTGCCCCCGTAAAAGTTGCTCAGTGATGGGTTGAGGGTGTCCCTGACTGCTGTCGCAGTAGGAGGCCAACTGCATCACTTCTTGCCTTGTTGTTCCACTATCACAACAGACAGGTGGGTGTGGACCGCTATCACAGCAGACAGGTAGGTGTTGGACATAGTGGGCAGAGGACTGTCTGTAATCTTTGAGGCTGTCTCGCCCTACTGCCTCCACGGGTCATGAGAGTCTAGGGCATTTTGGGACATGGTGTCTGCCCTCAAGGAGGATATTGCTCAGCTCAATGTTGAAAGGGACAGTAGCCCATGTCCCGGCAGCCCTGGCAGTCAGGGTTGTGTGTCCAGGTACTTCCTGGTCCCAACGTTCGGGGGTGGGGGGGAACAGGACTGGTGCTCCATACTGGATCTACACGATCTTAACCAGTACATGCAGAAACAAAATGTAAGTTCTGGATTGTCACTCTGAGCCAGATTATTCCATCCTTGGAGCAGAACATGCAGTATAGCTCCCTGGACCTCCAGGATACAATCTTTCGCATTCCCATGTGCGGGTCACACCGCTGGTACCTCAGTTTCCGAGCGGAAGGGGTCCTGCGCCAATTCCAGGTTATACCCTTTGGCCTCTCCTCTGCGCCAAGGGTCTTCACTAAATGCATGGCAGTGGTGGTTGCCCACCTGCGGCGCCTAGCGGTCAGAAGGTACCCCTACCTGGACAACTGGCTGGCAGCCAGTCCATCCAGAAAGACTGTGGAGAGATCCACAGACCTGGTTCTCTGGATCTGCTGAGACTTGGGCCTGTTAGTCAACCTGGACAAGTTCAAACTGGTACCAGAGCAGGCAATAAAGTTCATCAGGGCAGAACTAGACTCCCTGCAGGCCAAGTTCTGCCTCCTGGTGGACTGGGCACAGGATCTTACCTCCTTTGCCTGATTATTTCAGACTGGACTCTTGCGCCATGCTCAGGATTTCCTACAGCTGCCTGGGTACATGGCATCATGCACCAGCGTGGTCTGCTAGTGGATGCGTCATCTTCAGTGGGAGCTGGGCTGTCAGTGGTCCCAGTGACTAGGCTACTTGGACCAGCCCCCCCACATTGACCCAGCCAGTATTGAACGCCATCCAGTGGTGGCTTGTCCCAGAACATCTGGAGCAATGAATCCTGTTTTTCCATCCTGAGGCAACTGTCATGCTGACTTCAGATGTCTCTGGTAGGGTGGGTAGCATACCTTGGGAGACCACATGGCCCACAGGTTCTGGTCACCCAGTCACGACATAAACCTGCTAGAGCTCTGTGCAGTGTGCTTGGCTCCGATGGAATTTGCTCCTCTAGTCAGGGGTCAGGTTGTTCAAGTCCAGATGGACAGCACCATGACCATGTTTTACCTGATCAGAAAGGGTGTAACATGCTCCCTTCCTTTGTGTTGTGTTTTTTTTTTTTTTTTTAGTTGTTTAACCAGGAGTAGCACACTAAGCTGAAAGCTTTTTTATAGGTGCAACCTGGGAGCACAGGGAAGTTAAGTGACTTGCTCAGGGTCTCACAGTATGCAAGTGGAAGCTGTGGGATTCAAACCGAGGTCTGGTCTGCTGGATGTCACCAGATTTGCAGCTCAGAGCCTTAAACCACTGTGCTATACTGCCTCCCTTTGTGTTGGAAGGCACTCCACATCTGGACTGTTATGCACAGCCTGGACGCCAGTCTTCTGGTGATTCATGTCTCCGGGGAGAATAGTCAGCGGATAGGCGCTCTCAGTTGGGTAGGAGAAACTTTGCATGAGTGGTCTCTGAATCAGGAGGTGATGAACCACCTGATCTTCCTTCAAGGATGGCTGTTGCAGCAAGCCACAGCAGTAGGACTAAGTCGCCAGGCACTAGGACCACACAGAAAACTTCTAGGTAGCTGTCTATCACGGGAAGGAGGGAGGGACCCCGGTCAATGTCAGTCAGTTGATGTCAGCCTACCATATATGGAGGCGGTCACCCACACCTACCTCCATCCCCCAAATCAACCCGTACACGTCGGACCTTAGATGCCGAAGCTACAGTCGGACACCATTTCCAGTGCTTTCCGCACTTTCTTATTTTTTGTTTTTCTCTAGTGTAAAACATCAAATGTTCTGTGTTCCCATGAAAGAGTTTGTCTTCTCCACCAGCTTCGTCTTCTGAACGCTCCTCGAAGTGTGCCTACAGCAAACAGATCCCTGAAAAGGACGGCCACTCTGCATGTCTAATCTGCCTAGGCCCCAGCCACGAAACCGAAGCCTGCCAGTTTTGTCAGAAATTCAACAAGGCCACTCGGAGACGACGTTAAAAACTCTGGAGCGCCACCTTTTGAAGCAGAAGTTGGTTGCAATGGAGAAGGAGCTGCAGGCTAAGAGCTCTTCGGCCTCTCCTGCACAGTCCTCTGTGACCTTTCCCTCTTACAAGGAGAAGTCCGGGAGGCATAAGCACCGGGATAAACAGTGGGACCGGGCCCGGTCAACTTCCCGTTCGAGGTCACCCCACAAACTGTCTACTGCAATGGGGTCATCCTCCTGTTGGGGGTCGGCTCATCCAGCCCTCTCTTCTTCCAGGCTCTCAGTAGCTCTGCCACCTGCCCTTATTTCTGTTCCTGGTGGCGGCTCCTTGGAGTAGGGGACTTGGTTTCCTGCTCCCCAGCACCTGATGCTCAGGCCCATATCTTCCATGGGCTCTTAGCCAGGTGGCTTGACTGGTGTTGGTCTCTTGGGCGTCGGCTCTACTATTGTCGGCCCCCACCACAGCTCTGCCTTCGTCGGTTCCCTCCACAAGGGCCTTGTCAGCCCTGCAAGGCAGTGCCCGCAGCAGGCTACCGCTGTCTTTTCCTCACCAGAATTGCCTCTGCCTTTGCTTTGGGGGGGGGGTCTCCTTCCCTCCCAGGTGCCAGCTTCTCCAGCTGGGCCGGCACTGACTGATGCTTCACCCAGGTGCTCCAGGCCGTCGCCTACTGGGCTGCCACCAGTGCTGCCATAGCCACAACCTATGGGCCCTACTCTGTCATTGCCCCTATGACAGCCTGCACTGCAGACGATGCAGGCTGGGCTATTGCTGGATCACTACCCGGGCGGTCCTGTGCCTGGGTACCATTCGCTGGTGTCTTCCTTTCCATTCCTGCCATCAGTACAAAACAGCGCCCCAGATGGATTATAATGCCCTTTTTTCAGTGTGGTGGTCCACCATGCAAAAGCAGACCCCTGCCCCTCAGGGCCCACCTCTCGCGTCCCCTCTCCTCCCACCCCTGGGCCCGCAGAAGCCAGGCAGGACTAGTCCGAATGAACCGTGCTCATCAGGGTCCTCTGGGGCTCGACCGAACGTCGGTTCAGGTTCCAGATGGGACAATCGCAGGCCTCCGGCGTCTGTCCCAGATAGTGATACTACTGAGGATGACTCAGACTCTTTGGGGTCTTCCTCCTTTCCTGGGGAGGCTTTTGAGGGGGATGATCAGGCTAAAGATGTGCCCAAGTCCCTTCCCCTGATGATCTATCCTTAATGGATGTCATGTGCCACATCCAGTCCATTATGGGCTGGGAGACAAAGGAGCAGGACCCGGAGAGACACCGTTTGGTCGTCTGTCTCCAGCAGTGGGATGCCCTCCTGGTGGTAGTGCCCCCTTTGATTGACTCCTGCGAGAATGTCACTAAAGTGGCCTGGAACCACCTTTCTACCACCCCTCCTCTGCATTAAAAGGCAGACCACCTTTACCATGCCCCAGCTGACAAGCCTTTTCTAGGGAGCTACCCTAAGGTGGATTTGATGGTAATTAATGTGGTGCATGACTGTACTAAGATGCCCCAAGCATCTTAGTACCTTTCCACCAGACCAGGAATCCAGGCAGTTGGATTGCCTTGGCAAACGGGTCTTTGCCACCACAACTCTGGCTATCCGGGCCATAAATTATCTGGCCCACATGGCCCAATACCAGAATGTTCTTCAGGACCAAGCCAGGGACCTGGTACAAACTTTACCAGAGGACCCCACTAAGACGTATCTCGCACAACTTACGAAGTTGGGCTCGGACATTGACAGTCATGTCCTCCAGACAGCTTGTGATGCTATCGACACTTCCGGGCGTGGGGCAGCTGCTGGGTTCTGTCTCCGACACTATTCTTGGCTCTGGGTATCTGGCTTTGCCTCGAACATGCAGGCCTGCAGTTTAAACACCCCCTTCTGGGGATCAGTCCTCTTTTGGGGGGGGGTATCCAGGACATCATTTCTACCCTGCAGGAGTCTGGGCGGGTCCTCAAGTCGGTCCATTCGCTCTATCACACCCAACCTAGAGCAGGCCAACACCAGTTCTTTAGCAGGTTCTCCCACATGCAGTCTCTGAACCAGCTTGCCAAGGGTCAGCACAAGCATAATGCCACAACAGCCCTTGTTGCTGCCACAGCCAGAGTCCTGCCACGACCCCCCCTCCCGCCTGTGCCCGCCCCTACCTCCTGACTTCTTAACAGACCCCAGCTGAGGATCCAAGGGGGTGGTCGGGGGTCTGTTCTCCCTCCACCTAGAGGGGTGGCAGGGAGTGACCACAGACAACTGAGTGCGTCAGATCATAGCTCATGATCACACTCTGAAGTTCCTAGAGTGGCCACCTGAAAATCCTCCTGTCCACTCCACCTACCCCCCACCACCATCACTGCACACCTGTCTCTGGTTTGGGAGGAAATTCAGGCTCTTCTTCAGAAAAGAGCCATAGAGCCCGTCCTTCTGGCTCACTGGGGAAGGGGGTTTACTCCCAATTCTTCCTTGTCCCCCAAAAGACCGGGTATCTCCAGCCCATCCTGGAAATGAGCCATCTGAATCTGTACATCGAGTACAAGTGCTTCAGGATGGTCACCCTCCGGGGCTGTTACCCCTCCTGCACCAGGGGGACTGGCTGTGTTCGCTGGACATGCAGGATGCTTACCTGCACATCCAGGTCTTTCCTACCCATCATTGCTTCCTCCACTTCCACTTTCAAGGGGCCCAGTTCCAATTTCATTCCCTCCATTTTGGCCTCTCCTCGGCCCCTGGGGTATTTGCCAAATGCCTGGCAGTGGTGGCAGCCGCATCTCAGGGGCTGGGCTTCTATGTGTTCCCCTACCTGGACAACTAGCTTTTAGCAGCCCCCTCCAGGGACTGTCTAGTTCAGACCCTGGAACACACCTTCCATCTCTTCCAGGCCCTGGGGATCACTATAAATTTGCCAAAGTCCTGCCTCTCCCCTTGCCAGTGCCTTCAGTACACAGGGGCGGTCCTTGACACCAGCCAGGGCAAGGTCTTTTTGCCCAAGGACAGAGTGGAATGACTGATGGAGCAGGCCCATCTGGTTTTCTCCAGCCGGCAGGTCCCCGCCAGGGTTTTCCTGTGCCTTCTGGGCCACATGGCAGAAGCAGTTGCCATGGTTCACATGGCCCGTCTGCATATGCGGGTTCCTCATTGGACCTTGAGGGTCCAGTGGGACCAATGCACAGATGACCTGAGAACCAGTTGGTCCTGGCCTCTGACCTGGTCCGGAGGGTTCTATCATGGTGGCTTGATCCGGCCAACCTCCTTTGGGGATTTCTGTTCAGCTCTCATCCCCCGTCAGATTCTCACAAAAGACGTGCCTGGGCTGGGGTACTCATCTGGCAGATCACCAGATCCAGGGTACCTGGACAAATGTAGAGCAGGGTCTGCATATCAGCGTCCTGGAGATGCGGTTGGTTATTTACCCCCTGCCGGCCTTTTAGGCTCATCTCCTCCCAGGTCTGTTACTGGTGCAGACAAACAAGATGTGTGTGGTTTACAATATTAACGAACGGGGGACCCATTCTTACATCCCTGTGTTGGGAGGTAATGAGAGTCAGGTATTGGCTCATCAAGCACGGTCTGGAGCTCTCAGCTGTTCATGTTCTAGGCATTCAGAACGTCTTGGCTGACAGTCTCAGCCGCTCCAGGTCGTGGGCTCATGAGTGGGAGCTTCTTACCTTGGTGATTGAAGATCTCTTCAACAGGTGGGGCCATCCAGAGTTGGACCTCTTTGCGTCCCCACTCAATGCAAAACTGCCACTTTTTTGCTTACTCGAACCCAGGCCTGGAGTTTTCTGGCAAGACGCCTTGTCCCTCTCCTGGAAGGGGAGGTTTCAGTATGCCTTTCCTCCCTTCCCGCTCCTGCAGAGGGTTCTGCTCAAGCTCCAGTTGGAAAGGGCAGAGATGATTCTAATAGCCCCCTTCTGGTCATGCCAGATTTGGTTTAGTTCAGACCCTGGAATACACCTTCCATCTCTTCCAGGCCCTGTGGATCACTGTAAATCAGCTGAAGTCCTGCTTCTCCCCTTGCAATACGTTGGATGTACATAGGCTGTTGCGGTACTACATGAACCGCACAAAGTCTTTCAGAAAATCTGAACACTTCGTTTCGTTCACCCCCAACAGAGATGGGGCTTTTGTTTCCAGACAGTGTTTGTCTAAGTGGTTAACGAATTGCATTGTTTATTGCTACTGCAGGTACAGCAAACCCCTTCCTTTGTGTAAAGCAAATCAATAAAACACAACGAAGGAAAAAAACGCTATGGTTCACAAAAGAGGTGGCAGGGAAGGTTCAGGAGAAAAGGATAGCATTCAGGAAATATAAGGAAACACAGAAGGAGCAGGACAGAGAACTTTATCAGTTAAAGCAGAAAGAGGCTGGGAAGGCAGTCAGAATAGCAAAGGCCCAAACCGAGGAAAGGATAGCCAATTCTGTTAAGAAGGGGGATAAGACCTTTTATAGGTACATTAGGGAGCAAGAAAGACCAAAGGAGGGATACTGAAGCTTAATAAAGGGAGGGAATGTGGGTAGAGGGTGACAGTGAAAAGCAGGGATACTGAACGTAATATTTCTGCTCAGTATTCACAAAGGAAGAGGAGGGGGAGTTACCTAAACCAAACAAGAGAAACTCTGAAGACGGGGGTCGATACCAGTCCATTTACAGAAGAAAGGGTTCTGAAAGAACTAATAAAATTGAAGGTGGACAAAGCAATGGGGCCTGATGGGATTCACCCAAGAATTCTAAAAGAACTAAGGGTAGAACTAGTGACATCGCTGACTACTCTCTTTAACAAATCATGGGAGGATGGGGTGGTACCCGAGGACTGGAGGAGAGTGGATGTGATTCCTCTTCACAAAAGTGGGAGCAGGACAGAGGCAGGAAACTATAGACCAGTTAGTTTGACCTCAGTGGTAGGGAAAATGATGGAATCACTTCTGAAGGAAAGAATTGTTGAGTGCCTAGAGGCCAGTGGGGCACAGGACCCAAGGCAGCATGGATTCTTGATGGGAAGGTCGTGTCAGGCAAATCTAATAGATTTCTTTGACTGGGTGACGAAGTAGTAGACCAGGGAGGGGCTGTGGACATGGCCTACCTAGATTTTAGCAAGGCATTTGATAAAGTCCCACACAAAGATTAATACACAAGATAGCCAGCCTTGGAGTGGGTCCCAAGGTGGTAGCCTGGATAAAAAATTGGCTAGACAACAGGACGCAAAGGGTAGTAGTAAATGGAGTACACAGTGAAGAAAGGAGGGTTACTAGCGGGTACCGCAGGGTTCAGTACTGGGACCGGTCCTTTTTAATGTCTTTATAAGTGACATTGCAGAGGAACTGGAAGGAAAAGTATGTCTCTTTGCAGATGACACAAACATCTGCAACAGGGTTGATACACAAGATGGAGTGGAAAGGATGAGAAGGGACTTGGCAAGGTTGGAGGAATGGTCAGATGTATGGCAGCTCAGATTCAATGCAAAGAAGTGCAAGGTAATGCACATGGGAAACAAAACCCAGGGGAAGCGTACACAATGGGGGTGAGATACTGACAACAGTAAAAATAGAAAGGGACCTGGGGGTAATTAAATCAGATGACCTAAAGGTGGGCAAGCAATGTGAGAAGGCAGTAAGGAAGGCTGGGGGGATACTGGGATGCATAGGAAGAGGCATCAATAGTAGAAAACAAGTTGTTATCCCTCTGTACAGACAGTTGGTGAGACCCCATCTGGAGTACTGTGTGCAGTTCTGGAGACCTCATCTCCATGAAGACATAGACAGAGTGGAGGCTGTCCAGAGGAGGGCAACTCAAAATGGTGCAGGGTCTGCACCAGAAGACATACGTAAGAAAGACTAAAGGAGCTTAATATGTATACTCTTGAGGAAGGAAGGAGAGAGGGACATGATAGAAACTTTCAAGTACCTCAAGGGAATTAACAAAGTCCAAGAGGGTAGCATCTTCCAGAAAAAGAGATGTGCAAGAACAAGGGGGCACGATTTGAAGATAGAGGGGGGACGGCTCGGGGGTAATGTGAGGAAGTATTTTTTCACAGAGAGGGTTGTGGATGCATGGAACAGCCTCCCTGAGGAGGTTGTGGAGTCAAGAACAGTGGGGGACTTCAAGAATGCATGGGACAGGCATAAGGCAGTCCTAGAGGCGGGTAAGAGGAAGTAAGCTGTTGGTTAACTAGGATCTGCAGCCTATCTGTTAGGTGGGAAAATGGGCAGACTAGGTGGGCCAAGTGGTCCTTATCTGCTGTCAAATTCTATGTTTCCCGGTGTGGTCAAAGGCCATTTCACCAGGGTATAGCTGCCTCCACAGCTTGCTTCGGAAATGTGTGAGCAGCAGACATCTGTGCAACTTCCGTCTGGAGTTCTCTCCACACTTTCACCAAGCATTACAGTCTGGACTTCTCTTCTATGCGCAGGGCCAACTTCGGCTTAGCAGTTTTTCAAGGCTTTCTCTCCTGAGCTGTTGGCTGCTGATCTGTCCTCCTCCCGGGGGTGTTATCCTGGTGATACCCGGTAGTGCTTGGGACTCATTTCTACTGGTGTGGCCTGCTGCAAGAGCCTTTCTCAAAATAAAATAGTACAGTTACGCAAGAACTTACCGTAACAGTAGATCTTTGAGGGAAGCTCTTGCAGCAGACCCAGCTTTCCCTACCCTCCTTCCTCCTGCTGCTCTTTTTCTGTCACACTACTTCTGCTTTTATTTTGGCTCTCGGAAAATCTGCTTGGTTCTCCTTTAGCTTCCTGTACAGGGTCTCCGGGAGAACTGAGGTAGGTGTGAGGGGGACCGCCCACCTATGAAGGCTAAATTGACGTCAGCAGTAGGCGGTCCCCCGTGATAGACTGCTAGCTAGAAGTTTTCTATGTGGTCCTAGTACCTGGTGGCTTAATCCTCCTGGTGTGGCCTGTTGCAAGAGCTTCTCTCGATCTACTGTTACAGTAAGTTCTTACCTAACTGTACTTTGCAACTATCTCTGCTATAGGTTGGCTGGTCGGGAGCCTCCTATATGGATTAGGGCTCATTCCACCAGAAATGCCACTGCATCAGTGGCTGCTTCCAGGAATATCCCCATACAGGAAATCTGTAGGGCTGCTACCTGGAAGTCAGTACACATGTTCATTTCCCATTATCGCAGTTATCTCGAGTCACGTCGGAATGAGAATTTGGGACCTCGGTTCTCCAGTTTCTGTGGTGCTCACCTTGGCCCCTCCTCCCAGAGAACTGCTAGGAGTCTGCCAGAGTGTAGATGAGCGAACTATATCTACACCTTTGGAAGAATAGGTTACTCAACTGTAACCATAGTTCTAGGACTGGTGTATGGTTCACATCCACACAACCCACCCGGCCTCCCCTGCTAAGTGGCACACGGACCCTGCTTCCAAGGTGTAACATCTGATGTCATGGGGTGGAGTCGAGAAATAAACCACCCAGGTGGTGGGAGGAGCTTAGCTGAGACATTCCAGCCAATAACAGCATTCCAGTGGAACTGCCAGAAAGTGGTTGTGAGCTGTATACCACTCCTAGAACAACAGTTACAGGTGAGTAACCTATTCTTCTACATGTGTCTCATCAGCACTAGATAATACTTGTTTTATGCAGTTTATTACTGGTTTTTCACAATTGTGTGTGTAGCTGGCTTCTATCTGGTTAGATATTTTTTTAAGTTTAGCCTTGTTCCTGTGTAATTTAAAGAAAAAATATATATATATATTGCTGCTACTTAAAGTATTTTTATTGGGAAAACAACTTGGATTGTTCTTTTGTACAGGAGAACGCCTCTTTAAATGTGACGTGTGTGGGAAACGATTTGCTACCAATGAATACCTGAAATGTCATAAGCGATGCCATATGGGAGCCAAGCCTTACAAATGTGAAGTGTGTGGAAAGACATTTGGTCTAAGAGCCTCATTAGCACAACACAGCAATGTACATGCAGGTAAACAGAATTGTTTTTATTGATTTATTTGCAATTTCTGGAAAAGGTAAAGCACACTGAGCAAAGGCTCATTTCCAGGTATGGCCTGTGGTAGAAGTCCGAAGGTTACAAGGCAAGAGCAGACTGGTAATATGCTGTGAACCTAGCATAGATGGAAAAAAACAATGTACAAGGCAAAATAAGCAGTGGCTCAGCAGGTTGCATACTCTCCTCTAAGGCCAGAAAATCAGAAGACTGTGGGTTCTATCCCCACACCAGGCACTTGGGTTAAATCCCAATACTGACGTTGTGGTGCAGCATGGGGGGGGGGTGCTGCACTCTTGAGGTGCCGTCTTTCAGATGAGACATTAAACCAAGACCCCTTCTGCCTGTTCTGGTGGTAGTTCAGGTGGATGTTAAAAATCCCATGGCACTTCTTGAAAAGAGTAGGGAATTTTTATTGAAAAAAAAGGGACTACATAACAACGAAAACCAGGGTAAAGCAAAAACATGAATGTACAGTACATCACATCAGGAAGCCTCCTGCTACATTATTTGTTAAAAAGGTTGTGGCCCACATATACATACATACATACAGCTGACAAATAGTATTATCTAATACAGTGTGGGTTTTACCCTGGAACCCAATGGGCACAATGTATCCATAAATGCTTAATCTTTTCTTTGGGGTATAATTTGTATCGTATTTGCATAACACTCTGCAAGGCCTTATGTACATTCTTCAATAACTTAATATGGGACACCAATCTCCGCTGTGTGACCCAAACACATCTGGCGTGCGATCGGAGTACTGCAAACATTATATATGTAAAGTATCTGTGTTATATTTACCCCACTCTCTAGAAGAGGGGCCATACAGAAGTTCTGGATACATTAATTGTATATATAATGGTCCCTCTCCCCCATTCTTTAGCCACATAATCCCAAAGTGCTTTAACATGAGGACATTCTAAGAAAAGGTGTTCTTGTGTTTCAGGTGTTTGTATGCAAGTATCTTTAGTACAGTATCTGTCAAGTAATTGCTTATGTTTATTATTTCTCATGCTCAACCTTCTATAGTTGCCCAACTATGCTGTATCCCAGGTGAACACCAGTAATCTGGTATTAGATAGTTGTTTTAACACGCTCTTCGTTTTGGCTGCAGAGCATTGGGGAAAAACAACTTCCTCATTCCTTTCTACCTGTAAAATTACATTATACGTAGATTTCCTATCTAGAGTTAGTATTTGTATATTGGAAATACCTAATCTCAATATATTCTTTAAAGCTTCTACCTCATATTTGGGCAATGACTAAATTCTGTTCAATAACCTGGGCTGCCTTTGTGCCCAAGGTGCCAAGCAACTAGTTAACCAGGTCAGTATGAAGGGTTTCCATATTTTGTCCCATGGCCTCAGGGCTAAATCAATATCTTAACAGATGAAGATACTGTTAAAAAAGGCAGCTTGGTTGATCATGTTAACCCCCAAAATATCCTTCTGTATGTGAATTTCCTCTTCATAGGATTTAACCTACTGCCCCAGAGTGCTTGGAAAAACATGCTGTATATTGCTGTCACCACCTTCTGAAAAGGGGGGGGGGGGTCAACTCATGTATCTATAAAAAAAAAAAAAAGGGGGCATTAGTAGAGTTTTAATTAACAGGATCCTTTTCTGTTTGGCTGTCTGTTGGCCCTTCAAGTTAGATGTGAACCTATTGGCTCTTGTTAAACCCCTTTCCCGGTTGATTGTGGCCATGTCATCGGAACCAATACCCAGTATATTAATCGGGCCCTGTGTGATAACAAATTCTGCAAAGTAGTTGTCCTCTGGTAGAGGGGGTAGTGCATAAGGTCACTCCCTGACTTTTCTTGTGATTTATCTGTGAGCCAGATGATTCAGAAAATGAGCCTAGTGTCTCTGTTAAGGCTCTCTCTCGCAAGTGTCAGGAGCTAGGGTCAAAATATCGTCCACATATGTCAGTATCTTGACTGCTGTCAGTCCAGGTGCTGAAGGAAGGCCTTTAATTTTTTTCATTAACAATAATATTTCTAACCAAGATATCTATCCCAAATGCATCTAAAAGGGGCTAAGCAGGCAACTTTGCCTAACCCCTCTTTTATCTGGTATTTTTCTCCCCTGCCACCCATTCACATTAGGAATGAGCACAGCCTTGCTGTACATATGTCTCAACCAATCTGTAAAGGTTTCTGGTTAGCCATAGGCCTTCAGCACAGCAAACAGATAGCTGTGCGCAAGTCTGTCGAATGCATTCTCTTGATCAAGCCCTAACACATAGCCTTGCAGATTTGCTGTTTTGCCCCTCTGAAAGATTTTTTCTTATTACAATAAGGTTATCTTGTTGGTGTCTGCATGGGATAGCACAGTTGTGCGGGGGTTGATCAGTTTGTTCACTGTTTTGGTGAGTCTGCTCAAAAGGATCTTACTCAATATTTTAAAATCTGTATTAAGCAAGCTCAGAGGTCTCCAGTTACATAACTCATCACGTACACCTTTTTTGTATAATAAAATAACAGCTTCATTCATGGATTTTGCTAAATTGGCAGATTGTAACATGATTATACAAAATCACTAATGCTGGCGCAAGTTCTTCTATAAATTGTTTATACAGACAGTGCCAATACCATCCGACCGAGGAACTGTGCTCTTTTTCAGACCTGAGATGGCAGCTTGCACCTTCTCTATTGTTATTTTGCTGGATAAATTCTGGGAGTCCTGCGCTGACACCTGGAGTAGGTTCAAGTGTTTGAACTGCCTGTGTATCCAGGTTGTCTGAGGTATGGTCCCAAACAGGGATTCAGCATACTGTTCTACTAAGTTTAAAATACCTGATGTTAAAGTTATTACTTGATCTGTTTTAAGCTCCGAAATTACTCTATGTCCCACTTGTTCTTTATACTCTTTAAAGGGGCCCAGTTACCCTTTTTTTTTAATATGTGTACTAAATCTAAATTCCTGTTCTAATCATTTGGCTAGGTCGTATCACAAGTCTACCATCTGTTTTTTATTTGGGAACGATAGTCTGTTTTATTAATCTCTGTCTGTGAGACTAACCTTTGCAACTGGTTTCTTAACTGTAAATAATGCCCCTATTAGCCTGGTCCCTAGCATGAGATTGAAAAAGCATGTGCCGTGGGCGCTTTGCATCTTCCCACCAATCAGTAAGCTCCTTATGTTATTCCTCATTTGGATTACGGCTCCCCTGTATGGAATCCTTACTATAAGCGTGATATAAATCTTCTGGAATGAACGTGGAGAAGAATTCCCAAATCTATTCCCAGTCTGGCAACATTGTTATGAGGATAGGCTCAAATCATAACATTTATTTTCATTAGACATGTGGAATGAGGGATGATTTGCTGCTCCTCTTTAAGATTTTACAAGATCAAGGGTTAATTGCACATTTGTGGCTCATGGTATAAACCGAGAATCCTAGAACAAATACTGTAAAGAGATACAACTATTTTATGGTTCGAGCTTCCAGAATTTGGAATAGTTTACCAAGCCATTTAGTGATTGCGCCATCTTTGAATCTTTTAAAAATGGGCTTGATGTCTTCCTTATGGATGGCATTACATAATATACCCACTTATGGTGTGGGAGACAAATGAAATGGGCATTTTGGCCTGCTTTGTCTTCAGTCATGCAAAGTATCCTTGTAGCAACCTACTACCGAAAGTCTTACTTCCCAGTCCCTTCTCCAAACTGTTTGCATCTCAGGTTTGTCTCACACAGCTTCATTCAGTCTCCAGCTATTTTACATACGTCTAGGGGAGTTATCCCACCCCAACTGAACTATGATAGATTTATGGTCAGAAAATTCCCAAGTCTGAATGTGAAGTGACTGCACTCTGAGGGTAGGGGAAATAAATATGAAGTCTCAGTACTTGTAGCGAGGGAACCTCTCAAAAAATGTGTGCCCCCCCAAGTCGGGCAAATTAATATGTATGCATCTTGTAACCCAGCTGTGCTAACAATGTTGTGAAAGGCCAGAGAATCACAAAATAATTTGTTGGTTTTCAGACCCCTGTCTGTTTTAATCCACAGTTAAAATCTCCTGCCCAGACAATCAGGCATGCAGTATGTAAGAAGGGTTGGACTTCTTTTAAACAGGGCAACTCTCTGGGCTTCAGTTTGAAAGGCATATAAAGAAAACATACAGTACGTCTGTTGATGAGGATTTATATCCAGTATCAAAGCCCTGCCAGGGTGAATGTCTGCCAGCCTCGAGACTTTTAGCTCAGGGTTAGTGAATTCGATACCTATACCATAGCACAGGTCTTCACCTGTTGGCCATAAAACAGAACCATTAGTCCAAAGTCGAGAGGCGTGGTGGAGTTCATCCATCATTTTCAACCTGGTATCCTGGAGGCAAAATATATCGCCTTTTATTTTCCCCAAAGAATGAAAAACTGTAATTCTTTTTTAACACTTGATACTGTTAGCATTCAGTGTCATAATGATGAGAGAATGCTTCAGGGTTATATTTGAAGAGTAAAATACACTACATGTCTAACCCTAGGGAGTTATGAAGGGCTTTCTCTATCTGGTTCTTTTAGCAGTAGTCTGCCTTTACTGCCTCTTCAGTCTCTGAGGTGATACCTGGTAGTAGAGGCCATGGAGGTGTCAGAACTGTCATCCCCTGACTCCCCCATTGTTTTTAAGTTGAAAGTGCAGCATACTTATTTTCTAACTTCCATGATGGCTGAACTTTAGTTTTTTGGTCTAGACCTTTCTTTGACACCACTTGTTTAAAAGCAGAATCCTGTTTTTTTTTTTTTTTTTTTTGGGGGCATAACTGCAGAAGCTGATTCTTCGAGTCTCTGTGATGTTTCCTATGAGACTACTATGAACTCCACGCTGGGTGGGCTTGGGACTAGGGTATCGGCCACCATTTGTTCGTCCACAGGAGCTGTGGAGTCTATCTGCATTGTCTTGTGTAGGATTTTTAACCTGCACCCTATCTCTTGCTGTTAGGTTCTCCTGCTCAGCAACCCTCTTTTGCCTACATTTGCTGAGCCCTTGTAATGAGCCCTTCATGAGAGGGGCAGTCCTCTCTGTTGTGCGAGGCCCATGGACACCTGCCATACGTGTGCCCTGATTTTTCACACACGTTGCACTTAAATTTAAGCAGTTAGTAGAGACATGACCATATTCCAAACAGTGATTACATCTTGTGGTATCGCAGCTGAGCACAAATGAGTTCTCGCCCTGCATTTTAAGCAAGATCGTGGTTGCCCAGCATAAAAGAGACCCCCTATCTCTCCCTAAAAAGAAACTATTGGGTAAGTGAACTGGGCCATTGTTTGTAGAATACAGCTTATTTTTAATCTTCTACCCCACCCCCCCATTCTAGATCTGCACGCTGTCTAGGATAGGGGAAGGTCTGTCTAATACCTTGCGCATTTGTCTTAGCCAGAAAAGAATATCCTCCACATTTACTCCCTTATTTTTAAACATAACAGTAATGTGTTCCACCAAGGGTTTGGTAAGGGGTACAGCTAAACACTGAATCCATAGGGGAGAGTTCTTAAGGTTTTGGTACATATTAAGCCAAGACTACAGTAAAATACATAAGCAGTATGTAAAAGAATGCACGTATAGTCCAGATACAGTAGCGTTAGAGGTAAAAAAGTAACTAGAAAAAACTTGCATCTGGTATGACAGCACAGAAGTATATGATGGCCCATGAGCAGCACACTGTGCTGCTGTGCAGGTGATTAAAGTTCAGGAGTAAACTCAGGATGCCACGTCAGGAGGAAGACCATACCTCAGCAGCTGCTGCTCAGCAGTGTGCTGCAGTCCAGGATGGAAGTCATTGGGCTTTGCTGCCGCAGCAACCCCTGTAGTGGGCCAAGGAAACCTGCTGCCTCCATGGGACGTTGCTGCGTACAGCCAAGGTCGCTCAGTGGGCTGTGCCCATGCCAAGGGAGAAAAGGAAGAAGTGAGAGAGAAAAAAAAGGAAAATCCCATGTCCAGTTTTGCTTCCTAGGCTTCCCCTGGGCCCTGGTGCCTGCTGATGCTGGATCCTAGTCCACACAGCAGACTGCTTCGGGAAGATGGCTGTCTTCCTGGAGCCCCATGGAGGGAAGATATGTGGGAGATGTTGTTGGGGCAGGCTCGGGTGAGGGGGTAATGAGTCATAACCAGGTATATCCCAGAGAACCAGGTATAACCCTGACTGACATGGCCAGGGAAAAAATGCTGTATGGAAAAAGAGGTAGTACATGAACAGCAGCTGTGGATCGAGGAAGACTAGGGTGGGGGGGCTTAAACATTTACTGTAGATTAACTATAAACCCAACAGCATCCAAGAAGCCTGGCAGTTGGGGACTAGAGCAATAGAATCAAGTCCGGGAAGCAGACAGGATCAGGTAACTGAGAGTAACCAGACTTAAAGAGGGCACAGCAGGGGGGATTGTAAAGGAAAGAGGGGGACTAGGAGCAGGAGTGAACTGTGAAATTATGAAGTAGGGTCTTCAGAGACAGAAGAGAGGGAGGGGGTTTTCCAGATATGAGTCTGTAAGAAAAGGGGGCTTGTCCTGCAGAGGCTTTGAACAGGGGATTTTGATGGAACAGTAATCAGTATTCCTGAGGGAGTAAAAAGAGGATAGGCAAGGAGAGAGAAGAGAGAGGGAGGTAGCAAGTGATAAGAGAGCCAAATATGAGCTATGAGAGGCAGAATAGACAAGGTACGTACCTTCAAGGACACATAAAAATAGGTCAGAATAAAGGCAACAGTGGTGGGTATGGGGGGGCTAAGAACAAAGCAACAGAATGAGTGACAGAGGGGGTCAGCTATGCCAGGGTGGATTTAGGGGCTTCTCCATAAACTACATCCCTATATTTAAAGGTCAGGAGGATCATGGAAGATCATTTTATGTACAATCTCTCGACAGCGAGAGAGGTGATGCAAGACTTCTTCCAACAGACTGCACCTGGTTTAGGAAGAATTTTCAGTTGATGACACCTGCATAAAAGTCAAGATTTTGGTCCAGCCAGACAGCTAGATATTTGAAGGACACAGCCTCCAACAAAGACTCATCCAAGGTCATAAAGACTGGGGAGCTGTGGGTCCCACACAAGCTCCTTTTGCTAGCTGAGGTCATGGAGACTCTTTTCTCAGCATTCAGGGTGAACCAGTTGGACTGAAACCAGTCTTAACCTATGTCAAAGTCACACTGGAGTTTCACTTCCAGCCTGGGGCTGAAAAACCCTGAGGAAAAGCAGTGTGTCATTCATGTATGTATGAAACTAAAGGGAGGTCATTCGGGAAGGTAGGAAAACAGGATAGGATCCTGGAAAAAGCCCTTGGGGATACCTGAACCAGTGAGCAGGAAAAGGGGGGGCACCTAATGAATTTTAAGTAGTACCAGTTGGACAGATAGGAAGGGAACCCTCCAACTGAGAGATCGCAAAGCCTCGCACTTATCATTTTGGCTGGAAGGAGGGGATGTGCAACTGTGTGTTGAAAGCCTTGGCAAGATCAGCGATAGCTGACATCAGTAAAACTGAAACATCCCCTTTAGGGTGTGGTGAATGGGACTGAGAAGGGAAGAACCAGTGGAGTGGGATTGCTGAAGCCTGGCTAGAAGGGCTAAGAAAGGGAGGTGTAGTCGAGGAAGGGTGAGAGCTGAGCAAGCACAACCTTCTCTTGGGGCCCGGCAAGTGCAGGAACAGGGGAGATGGACCTGTAGTAACCAGATATGGAATGGTCACCACCTTTTAGGGTTTACTGTGTTGCACTTCAAACCACCAGGGACCTTAACACTGCAAAATAAAAAGTTGAAGAGGGATGACATTGTGGCAGTAAATGGGACAATAAGAAGAAGACTCTTGGGATCCAGCCCATCAGGGCTGTTGGCCTTGGATAGATTAAGAAACGTGAAAGCTGGGAGAGATAGGGGAGAAGGAGGAAGTCTGAGGAAAGGGAGGGAAAGGGAAGTGGGGGACATATCAAAGGAGAGAGGGAAGGGAGAAGGGAGCGAGGACAGGAGAAGACAACCTCAGAGGAAGCAGAGATAATGGAATTGCCTAATTTGAGGAATAATAAGGCTACGTAGGATGGAGGGTCTTTTAGGGACTGGACTACCTACCAAATTTCAACAAGCTGTTTTAATTACTCTGGAAGTTGGAAGAAAATAGTTTCACTTGGCTGATCTGATGGCTTTAGTTAAGGCCCCAATTTCTCTGCAATAATTGAGGTCTGTGTTCTGTGGCAAGTCCCCCTGTTGCCACAGAACTTCTGCAGCATTAGTTTCCTATTTCTGCAGAAGGTCTCTGGTGGCCGTTGGCTTTGGCAGCAGACAGGGACCCCCCTCATCACCCAGTTAGGGAGAAAATGTGTTAGTTTTTACATATGCAATATTAAAGGTAACCTCAGCCCTGTCACCCTCCCACCCCACCCTGAGAGCCCTCAGGGTCACCATATTTGTAGTAATAATAATTTTATCAGGTTCCATGCTGCACAGCGATCCTTATTCTTCTGGTTCCACCAACAGACCAGGAGACCAGTTTCTCACAACAATGTTGGCACATGTCTAGCGTGTCCAGTGGGAACAGCAGAAAGCAGGATAAGATACTTTTATTAAGCAATAAGACAACCGATTGGCTCTATTTACATACTAAGTTGTGCTTACTTTGGTGAAGCATTATTTATCTTTGCTTAAAATCTAACTATAAGTAAATCTGGGTGTTCTCACTTGACTTGGGTTAACAAGAGATTGATTAATCTGTAAATTGACAAGACCCTTTTCCAGTCATGTACTTTGAAGCAATTTTAAAGATCAGATTGTGTATCCCTGGTAGTTAGGATAAGAACACTGCCTAAGTTGGACGGAACAAAGTCACCTTAAATAAACACCTTCTCCTTACTTCTTGTTCTTAGTAAAGATAAGACTCCTAGGTCATCCAGTGTACTGTATGTTATAAAAAAAAAAATGGACAAAATTATGACCCTGGATGGAAAGATGGGGTTGAAGTTTACTAAGTGTGCTATGTATAAACTATTTGAAAAACTGCCTAGCTCTGCAATGTTCATATATGAGAAATGCATTTATGCAACAGGGGTCAGAATAAAAACTGGCAGATAACTCCAGTTATGTCACTGTCCAAATAAACGGTATGACGTAATCACTAAGAATAACTTGGTTATTTCCATAGTGATTACATCATACCCCATTTATCCACAAACTGTCCCCCTCACGCACTACTTCCTACTGGAGCATGAACTTTCACTTTCTAAACACTGGCTTACATTTTACTACACAGTTCAACTCACTAGCAACGCAGTATTCGGAGACACAACTGCACAGTAACCACCCCCACCAAAAAAAAAACCTCACAATTACACTATAATGTTCAGATCAATAAGCCCAAGAAGGACCGTTTAGATAAATCCAGTGTGCAGGGGCACCTATGGGATAACCAAGTTATTTGTACAGTTGCCTTTGACTTCTCGTGAACCTCACTGCATTGGCCAGCACTCATGAGGTTACCTCGGAGTCATAAACAACTGAATACATAGATATATCTCACAGGCCCCCCGCATTCCCTTTATAAATAACCTGTACTACTGGAGGATATTAAAATCTTCTATAACAAACATGACTCCCTGGAAAAAGTCAGGAGGACATGGCATTTAAAACAAAGGCAGTAAGCAACCTTTGTATGCCCCCTCACAGCCTGCAGGTTATAGGAGTCACTGTTGACTCTGTATGACCTCTTTAAAAGAATAAAGACGATTGGAACAAATTTAGCAATAGTGGGAAGTCTTATCCATATATTGCCAAACACAGCAACTGAAATAACTGAACCTGCAGGAACTGATACCATCTTACAAAACAGAAAGTGAGACAGGGATGGCAAAGAAAATTAGATCAGTGATAACCAAGGATGGGCAGTTCTGGAAAATAAGAGATGAACTAGGAAGGGTCATAAGGCCTTGGGCTTTGAACTTGACATCACAAATAGATATGACCCACTAATATATATCACCAGCGAAGACGCAGGTAATCTCCTAACAAACACACAAAATGAGCCTCATCATGGAAATTCTAACAAATTTACTCCCTTATTATTGGATGCATCCCATGAAGTAGCTCAGGCTATCCCAAATCCCACTCTTGCCAGTACTGATTCCAGTTTTATTCAGATGGACTTATCTGAAGAGGTATCAACTGACTTAGAGGCAGAATCGGCAACACTTACAATAAGAAATGGTACCAAGCAGGACTTGCAGAAAACACCAAAACTAACCCCACTTGTTCCTGCTAAATCACAGGGCACCGCACAGTTTTAACAGACACTTCTAACAGGGATCCCTAATTGAAGTACAAGCAAGTGTAAATCGGAGGAATGTGATAACCCCGCCCCAAAACATCAGAAGTTTTTCTTGTGACTCTATAATAAAATATATTGATAAAACCGTATGCAACCCTGACAAACAGACCCGGACTTGCAGCAGTTTCAGTGGTGCTAGGATAAATGGCATCTCGTGTATCACCAGACATACTAAGGAATGCTGGAGAGCACACTGTTGTGATCATTCACATTGGGGCAAATTATATAAATAGGTCCACACTCGAAGAAATAAAAAGGGAGTCTATGGCAGTAAGTGAAACACTAATAAACTTGGCATGTGAAATATGTTTCTCTGAAAATATTGCCTGTCCCCTAGGGCCAGTAATGTTGTGGTCAGTGAGATCGAGTCAGTGAATGAATGGCTACAGAAGTGGACCCTGTCAAATTACTTCTCACATGTCTCCCAGTGGGATACATTTAATAATGACTATGGATTTTTAGTTGGGACAGCCTGCATTTGAGCAGGAGAGGGATCCCATTTACTTGGAAGAAAATTTGAGCAAATTATTTCAAAATCTTTAAACTAAATAATAAGGGGACAAGGGTGATGGGTTAGTTTCAGAGCATGGTAACACTGAGGTTACCCATGTTTGCAACTTCCTAATGGCCAATGTGCAAAGTTTAAATTTAATCAAGAAAGTAGAATTAGAAGCATTTCTTCTAGAGCATAAAACTGATATAGCAAATATAAACAAGACATGGTGGGATGATGCAAATGTGTGGAGGAATGGTATCACAGGTTATCAACTGTTTTATAAAAATAGTGGGTCTAAAAAAGGTGGTGGTGTGTGTTGCTATGTAAAGGATCATATAAACAGTCACCAGATAAATAGATCAGATAGTCTCAGTGTATCTACAGAGTCAGTATGGCTCCAACTACAATTCAAAAACAGGCCAACAATTATACTGGGAAACTGTTATAGACATCCATCCTGCAGTAGGGAATACAGTAGTTCCCTGATCTAGGAAATTGGACTAGCTTCCAGTTTGGGGAATACTTCAGTGGGTGATTTCAATGCTCCCAGTATAAATCGGAACACCTTAAAAGGTACCTCACCATTTGAAAAAGATCTAGTAGATACCATCGTCTCAAACAGTCTAGAACAGCTGGTAAATAAACCAACTAGGGATCTAATTATTCTAGATATAGTGATCACAAATATGGAAAATCAAATATCAGACCTATCTGTCGAGAGTCCATTGGGAACAAGGATCATAATAAGGACAGGAAAGGAGCAAAAGGCTGATTTAGCCCATCAAGCTCCTAAAATTAGATATAATAGGTTAAAGTTTTGTTTGAACTCTAAAAACTATCCAACCTATTTTTAAATGTATTTTTATTTTGACAGACAATAACTGATAATGGCAAATTATTCCACGGACCAACAGTTCTTTGTGAGAAAAAGTAGGCCCCTTTTTTTTTAATAACATTTGCTTCTTGTCAGTTGGAGCGGATGGCCTCTAGTGTTGACAGATATGTGTTTAAAGTCTGGTCCACACTCTTGTGTTAAATGTACATCCTGTATAATGTCCCATGTGAATAAAAGATCCCCTCTAAGTCGCCATTGTTCCAAAGACATTAGATTAAATTTTGATTGCCTTTCCTTACAGGTAAGAGTTTTATCGGGAACAATTGATTTTGTTACTCATCTTTGTAGTTTTTCTATTCTGATTATGTCTCTCTGCTTAAAAGAGCTCCATAATTGAGAGACAATCAAAATATGGTCTAACATAGGCCCGGAAAGTGATAATAGAACGTATGGATCTCTGGAAGTTACATTATGTCTAATTGCCTACCAAATTCTGTTAGCTTTACTAATAATAATTGTAACATGAAGGTCAAATTTTTAATTTGAATTAACAATACTACCAAGATCTCTTTCAATGTCCTTATTAAGTAGCAGTACATTGTAAAAATAGTGCTGGTTTTTGGGATTATGTTTACCGAAATGTATAACACTACATTTTTTATTTATTATTTATTTATTGAATTGTTTCACCAGGAAAGATACACTGAGCAACTTAATGCTCGTCTCACGGTACGCCCTGGGGGAATTGGGAGAGGGATGTACAGAGTGAGAGTTAGATATACATAACAGATGGTGAATACATACAGTTACAAAACAGGTTCATGGCTATTGAGTACAGTAGGGTGATGCAACAGTTACTGTACTGGCAGTTCATAGGAGCAGCATACATATAGAATCAGTACAGGGAAGTGTTAGACCTCAATTTCCATTTAGTGGACCAGGCCTCTAAAGTATTTAAGTCCCTTTGGATAGCCTCAGAATCTGCAGACGTACTGCAAATATTAGAAATTTTGCAGTCATCTGCATATTTTGAAATTTGCTTTGAATGTTGTATGATAAATCAAATGAATATTTGAAAAATAGCTGGTGCCAAAACCGATCCTTGAGGGACCCCACTTTCAACTGTTTGCCAAGTTGACTTATTGCCATCAACGACTCTCTGCTTTCTGTCTTTCAACCAGTTGGCTATCCAGTGTAAAAACAGGGGATTGATGTTGTGACTTTGCAATTTTTGGATTAGTGTCTAGTGGGGTGCAGAGTCGAAGGCTTTTTTGAAATCCAACAGAACCACATTACACGGAATTCTTTTATCAATGTTGTCACTAATTAAATTATAAAAGATCACCAAGTTGGTTGCACATGAATGGCCCTCAACAAAACCGTTGGCTAGAATCAGTTACTGCTAGGGATGAAACAAGTTCATCCTTAATTATTCTAATATTTAACTGAAAATAGGGGTTGGACTGATAGGAAGATAATTGTCACGGGAACTTTTTTTTCCTTTTTTAAACAGAGGGATTACATTTGCTGTCTTCCAGTCAGATTGCACGAGACCGGAGTTTTTGCTTTTTTTCAAATATTATTTTAAGGGGCAAACACAAATGATCTTTCATTATATAAACGATGTCTCCTGAAATGTCATCTGCACTGGGAGAGAACCCTTTCTTAATTTCATTGAGTTTATTCTTGATGGTGTCTAGGAAGATATCCATTCTGCCATGCATAGGACCTATGTCAATATCTTTGTTTCATGAAGCTTTACTAAACGCTTTGCAGAAATGTGAATTGAGCACATCTACAATTTCCGTGGGCTGAGATACGACTGTCTCATTTATAAGTAAAGGTCCTACTTTACGTTCTTGTTTTTTAATAGAGTTTATGTAGCTAAACAGAATTTTACTATTTCCTTTTTGAGACTGCAAAGCAATGTATTTTTCTATATCCAGTTTTCCTTTTCTGATTTTGTTTTTGCATTTCTTTTTAATTTTTTTAAATGCTAACATAGTTATTGCACACTTGTTAGCAGTATATTTCTTAAGCAATTTATTTTTCTTTTTAATAATTTTCTTTAGATTACTAGATAGCCATTTGGGGTGTAGATAAGATGTTCTTTTCTTTATTCTCGGAATGAATGTATTGGCTGCATCTAAGATAACATTTTTAAATGAACTCCACATATCTTTGATATCATTAGAATTTAAAAAATCAACCCAGTTAATAGTGGCTAAATGATTGTTTAAAGCAGTTATATCTGTTTTATGCAATGCAAATACTTCTGTCACTTTTGCTGAGTGTAAGAACACAATATGTAGAGTGAATGTAACCACATAATGGTCACAGTTTCCTAAGGGTGCTGAGACCTTGCAGTTAGCAACAAATGACCATTGTATGGTAAAATGTGCATTGATGGCTTGTAAATCAGCCTACAATAGTTCCATCTGCTTTAGAGATTATAATCAAGCAGATTGAAGGAAAATGAAAGAATCCTTGGTGTCAGTAAATTGGGAATAATTACTACAAAACCTAGGTGTAGAAGACTGCTGGGAAAAAAATAAAAAAAACTGTCCAGTGCCTAGAATCCAAGTGTGTCCCAATTAGAACAAAATACAATAAGAAAGGTAAAATATAATTCAGACAACATGAAGTCGTCTTGTATTCTGATAGTCTGCAGTTAGCTCCAGCCTTTGAACTGCCCCGGAGTTTAGAGGGTTAATTTTCTATGCAGTGCATAGAACGTTGAGCTCGAGCTTGGTTGAGGTCTCTGTCTACAACACTTTGAAACCCAACCATCAGATTCTTACTCCTCCTCACTGACCAGTCGCTCCGGAGATTTCTCCTTCTGCTCGGTTCAAAGTCTGTTAAAGTGTTTTTTCCACTCAACTTCCGTAGTATTACCGTTCAGGGCTCTGTCTCCGGTACAGTAAGTACTTTTAGGTAGTAGTTCTGGGTTATTTGTGGAAATTGTAAAAACATTTCTCGATCGGTTCAGCTGAACCGATACAACATATTTGAAATCTGTGTGTTTTCCTTTAGTGTGTGGTTACCGGTCCTTATCGGTTTAAAAAAAAAAAGAGTTTTAACATTTTTTCCAATACTCGTAACACGGTTAGAAACCGATAAGAGTGTCTCGCCTGGCAGTTGCCAAAAAAAGGGCAAGTTTGGTTAGGTTGGCCATGTCTGAGAAACCCAAGAAAAAAACTGGGCCCACTGGGTTTCAACACTGCAGTAAGTGTGGGGACCAGGGCAATACTTCCTCAGGCAAGAGGAGAGCCGATCCTGAGGGATCGGTTCCTACAAAAGTGAAACGTAAAGAAAAATCAGCCGGTTCAGATCCGTAGGGTCATGTTCCGACCGCTGATGAGATTGCCCGAGTGATTCAGATTGTTGAATCGCTTCACCCGGTTCCTTCCGATCCGGCCCTGTTAGCTAGGGGTTCAGTTCGGTCAGCTACTCCGGTTCAGGATTATGCCCCTGAAGATTTTTATGAACCGGAATTTGAGGAGCAGGGGGATTATGAGCAAGATGATGAGTATGATGGAGCACAAAGTCTGGATGTGCCCACTGAACTGGACATCTCCCCAGACAGATCTTCTGGTGTTTCCCCTCCTAGGCTCTCTGAGTCCCCTCCCCACTATCTGTTCTATAGAAAAGTGGCTGAAACCCTCCAGCTGTCTATGGAGGAGGCTACAGAGGATCAAGAGGAGCTTGATTTTGTTGAAATGATGGACATCCCAGAGTCCAGGAGGCTGTCTGTTCCCCTACACAAATCTTTTGGGAAACAGACACAAAAAATGTTAAAGTCTCCAAATTCTGTACCTCCTGTTGATAAAATAATGGACAAGAGGTATACATTATTGAGTTCAGACAGAGTTTTTCTATCAACAGTGCAGCCATGTTGGGGTCGTGCAAGCTGTAGCCTGTGACAGGGCTAATGTTCCCTTGGCTTCACACCCCCCAGATAAAGACTCCAGGAGGATGGATGGCTTGACAAAGAAACAGTACATGGCATCCTCTTTGGGATTCAGGCAGGCTAATTATATGGCCTATACAGCCAGGTACCAGAAGTCCAGGTGGGACACGGTACTGGCACTGGCTAAACAGGCTCCCCCCAGCTGGCCAGGGAGCTGGAGGAGGTGGCTGCTGACTGGATTGAGGCATCTAAGGTACAATTTCATGCTGCTGTGGACTCCAGTGATGTGTCATGAAGAGACATGGCTACATCTGTGACTCTGATGTACTGGCCTTTCGCAGGGCACCCAGGCTAAGGCCATGGATTTCCCTGTGGAAGGTAATTCTCTGTTTGGGGAGCAGACAGAGAATTGCATGAAAAAGATGGAGGAATATAGGACCACTTATAGGAGTGCACAGGCCAAGGAGAGGCAGGCAACTCCTCAAAGGCAGCAATCTAGGGGCAGGGCAGGCCTTTTCATAGGCCTTTCTACCAAGCACAGGCCTCTTCTCCCTTTTCACAGAGGGAGAGGCAGAAGGAGGATGAGCAGGGCTGCATCCACTCCTCAGCCTAAGGCCCCTGCCAAGCAGACACCCTGATGGGTCTACCCGGGTCGACTCTCCTATCCCTGTAGGGGGCACGCTGGCTTACTATGTCCAGGACTGGATGTCTGTTGCTTCAGACAAGTGGGTCCTGGAAGTAGTAAGCCTGGGACTGGTTCTCAGCTTCAAAAAATTTCCGAAGAGGAGAGCCAGATCTTTTCCACCTGCAAGTGTCTCTGAAACCCTTGCCCTAGAGGCAAAGGTTTCATCTCTTCTGGCCATAAGAGCCATAGAGTGAGTTCCTACCCTACACTAGCGCAAAGGTCTGTACTCCAGGTACTTCCTTACCCCCAAAAAAAGACAGGGAAATGGTGACCTATTCTAGATCTAAGATACCTGAACAAACATCTTTTAAAACCAAGGTTCAAGATGGTGACTCTGGGAATAATTCTTCCCTTCCTAAGGCCAGGGGCTGGCTTTCACATCCCCGTCAGGTGCTCCCACAGAAAGTACCTCAGGTTCATGTTGCCCTCATGCCATTATCAGTTCAAAGCAATGCCCTTTAGTCTAACATCAGCTCCAAGGGTTTTCACAAAGTGCCTGGCAATAGTAGTTGCCTTTCTATAAAGGCAAAAGATTTCCATTTTTCCATATCTGGACAACTGGCTCATAGTGGGTCAGTCTCCAGACCAAGTCAAGTCAGACCTGCAAGTGACTCAGCAAGTGCTCACTTCCCTAGGATTTCTTCTCAACCTCCCCAAGTCAGTTCTTGAACCAGTGCAGCTTCTTACCTTTAGAGGAGCAGAGCTAGATACTGTCAAAGCAAGAACATTTCTTCCCCTGGAAAGGGCAAGAGTTCTTATAAAACTGGCTTCTTCCTTCAGCCTTCAGGTATCCCGACCAGCAAAGCACTTCCTTCAGCTTTTGGGCCACATGGCAGCTTCTACAGTGGTGGTCCAAGGAGCAAGATTAGAGATGAGGGATGTTCAGTTTCATCTGAGGGCCTTTTGGTCCCAAAGGAAGAATCCTCTTACCAAACTGATTCCAGTGACTCAGACACTGATCAAAGCTCTTCAGTGGTGGCAGGATCAGGACAATTTAAGGCAAGGGGTCCCATTTATCACGCAGTCTCATTCGGTGGTTCTTACCACGGATGCTTCTCTTTTGGGGTGAGGAGCCCATCTGGGGGCTCTCACAGTCCAGGGACTGTGGTCCCCTCAGGAATCCCTTCTTCATATCAATTTCCTGGAATTCAGGGTACTTTTTCTGGCCCTGCAAGCTTTTTCTCAGTCCGTGCAGAACAGGGTGGTTCAGGTCAGAACAGACACCACCACCATGTGGTACATCAACAAGCAGGGAGGCACTTGGTCCACGGCCTTGTGCACAGAAGCCATGAAACTGTGGTCCCTGGCTTATTCTCTGCAGACCTCTCTGATAGCAGTCCACCTTTATGGGAAGGACAGTGTGATTAGCACATGCACTGAGCAGGATCTCCCAGGGCCATCACGAATGGTCCCTGGACCCTCTGGTGTTGAGAGTGATTTTTTTCAAAGCGGGGCACTCCAGAGATAGATCTCTTTGCAGCCCCAGACAATCACCAACTTCTTCTGTTTTGTTGCAGACCCCAGTCTTGGGCTGAGTCCGTCTGGATGCTCTGATGTTGAACTGGGAAGGGAAATTTCTCTGTGCCTTTAACTCCCTTTCCTCTACTGTTCAAGGTTCTGGTCAAGGTAAGGTCACAACCCTGCAAAGTGATTCTGATTGCTCCAGATTGGGTCAGGCAGCCTTGATACCCGCTCTTGCTGTCCCTAGCAATCCATCTTCCCCTGTCTCTTCCCAGGAGTTATAAACTGTTAACCTCCTCTCAGTTGAGGATTTAGTACCCCAGTCTTCGGTCTCTCAATCTCAAGGCATGGCTCTTGAAGAGTTAGAGTATACAGATTTTCATCTGTCCCATTGGGTTCTGGATATTCTCAAAGCCTCTCAAAAGCCTGCCACCAGAAAGACTTATGACTCCAAATGGAAAAGATTAATTTGGTGTTCCAAGAAGCATGCATCTCCAGACACTGCTGAATTGCTTACAATTCTGGATTATATGGTCCATCTTAATGGCCTAGGCCTCAGACCAGCTACTCTCAAGGTACACTTGTCAGCTGTTTCTGCTTTTTTTGTCAGTGGGAAAGCCTTTCTCACTGTCATCTCACCCTGTATTCTGTAATTTTTTCAAGGGATTGCTTGATACCAATCCTTCCTTTAGGGATCCTGCCCCAGCCTGGGACTTAAATGTTTGCATTGCTCAACTTATGCAACCCTCTTTTGAGCCTATGTCCTCAGCAGAGCTTAAGTACTTGACTTGGAAAACTGTGTTTTTGGTAGCCATTACCTCTGAAAGATGTATCAGTGAATTGCAAGCCCTGTCAGTGGAACCTGATTTTATCTCCTTTCATAGAGATAAAGTGGTCCTTAGAACCAATAGGAGGTTCCTGCCCAAAGTGGTTTCAGACTTCCATTTGAATCAGTCTGTCTCTCCCTGTTTTGTTTACTGATCATTCTTCCTCAGGAGAGGATACTACACAGTTTAGATGTTAAAAGAGCCCTTAGCTACTACATAGAGTCTGGGTCACAGGTTTGATTCCCTGCAGTTGTTCCTTACTTATGGGGAAGTGGGAAAAGGGCAAACCTGCCACCAAGAACTATTGCCAGGTGAATTGTTTTTTGTATACAATTCTGCTATGAGAAACTGGAAAAAATTCCTCCGTCAGGCCTGAGGGCTCATTCCACAAGAGGTACAGCTGCTTTCCTGGCTGCTGCCAGGGATATCCTTCTGTTAGAAATTTGCCAAGCAGCCACCTGGAAAACAGTCCATTACCTTTACCAAGCATTATTCTCTGGATATCCAGGCTAAGCGTGATGCTCAGTTTGGCACAGCAGTACTTCAGAGCCTATTCCTAAAGTAGGTTCTGTCCCTCCTCCATGGAGGTACTACTTGGTAGTCTGTAGATTGTCAGAATACAGCAAGACTTCATGTTTGAATAAAAAATTGCTCACCTTAGTAATTGTTTCTTCTAATGGAGTCTTACTGTATTTTGACCACCCTCCCTGCCTCCCCTGTCAGAACCTGTTTTTGGGAAGTGGGTGGGCAGGCGCAGTGTTGCACCCTAGGGGTGCTTCAAGCTCACCCTCCACTTTATCTGGGTTCTTTGTATTATGATCTTTTATTTTTAGATAGGTTTTGGTTTTGGGTTTCCTGACTTGAGTTTTCCTTTGGGAATCTAAAACTTTCTGTTGCTAGTTGGCTAGTTAAAAAAATTTACAATTTCCACATAGTTAGTCAGTGAGTGTTTGCTCGTAAGAATCTGATGGTTGGGTTTCAAAGTGCTGCAGACAGAGACCTCAACCGAGCACGAGCTCAACGTTCTATGCACTGCATAGAAAATTAACCCTCTACCCTACGGGGCAGTTCAAAGGCTGGAGCTAACTACAGATTGTCAGAATACAGCAAGACTCCATTAGAAGAAACACAATTACTAAAGTGAGTAATTTTTTCCTCTGGTTGACCAAGTCTATAAAAAGACAGATAAAGAAACGGAATAAGGCATATAAAAAACGAAAAAGTAAACCAGCAAAGACCCCTAAATTAAATACAAACTTGAACAAAGAAAACTAAAAACTATGATCAAAAAGGAAACAATTCAGCTGGAATTCAAATTGGGTCATTCAGGAGATAATAAAGCTCTATTCTTATATTAATAACAAAAACATAAATAGAAACATTGACTCTCTGTTTTACAATGGCACTTTAATAACAAACGACTTTGAAACAGCACACCAGTTTAATACATATTTTTGTTCAGTATACAATAACAAATAATTAATTGGGGAGAAACTAAATATTAGCACAACTCCTAAGAAATGTTTTACAAAGGATGAAGTATTAGCCGTATTAAATAATATCAAAATAAACATATCACCAGATCCGGATAATATACACCCAAGGATCCTAAAGGGACCTGTCAGACCTTTTAGCTTATCCACTTATGACTCTATGCAATAAATCACTTGATTCCAGGGTGGTTCCAACAGACTGGAAAGGTGCAATAGTGGTACTAATCCACAAGAAAGGGAATACAAATGATGTTGCAACCTATAGACCCATTAGTCTCACATCCCTATGTGGTAAATCATTGGAGAAATTATTAAAACAGAAATTGGATCTTGAAATAAAATCCCTGGGATTAGAAGACAGTTCACAGCACAGGTTTTGGTGAGGCCTGTCACGTACAACTAACCTTATCACCTTTTAGTAAGCGTAAGTATTGACAACGGGAAACCATTCAGTGTGATCATGCTGGACCTCAGGAAGGCATTTGACACTGTGATCCATGACCTACTAATCACAAAACTAATAAATATAGGAATTAGCTTATATATAGTAAGGTGGATAGAAAATTGCCTTACAAATCTCAAACAGGTCAGAATAAATGGACATTTGTTAAATGAGAGCAGCGTCGGCAGTGGGGTGCCCCAGGGGTCAGTGTTGGAACAGGTGCTCTTTGGCCTCCTTATAGGTGATATGAACTTAAATGTAAAAAATTTACTAACCAAGTTTGCCGATGACACCAAGCTTGGAGGGGAGGTAGACACTACTGATAAATACAAATCTCTGACCAGTGACCTAAAATCAATACAGGACTGGGCTACTCAGAATAAAATGAGATTTAATCTCCAAAAGTGCACAGCATTACATTTTGGGGAAAAAAAAAAACATCCTGAACTTTTGTATTGACTAGATGATGTGTAGATAGATTCAGCAGATATGGAGAAGGGACCTGGGAATCATCGTTAATAATGAACTATCATATTTTGATCATTGTACCAAAGTAGTAAAAACAACTAGATTAATAAGTTCTGTTCAGTAAACATATGTCTCTAGGAATACAGTGTAAAATGTAATTATATAAACTCTGCATAATACCACATCTTGATTCCGGATCATAGAAATATAGAACTTGACAGCAGATAAGGACCGCCTGGCCCACCTAGTCTGCCCATTTCCCTACCTGCTGTATAAACTCCGGATCCTATTTGATCTGCAGCCTACCTCCTCCTTACTACAACTAGTTTTGCCTCCTGCCTGTCCCATGTATGCTTGAATTCGACTGTTTTTGCCCCCACAGCCTCCTCCGGGAGGCTGTTCCATGCATTCACTGTGGCAAGCTGCCCAGCTGCTAGACCTTATTTGTAGATATAATTCTGTTGTATATTTTTTTTTTTTTATGTAAGTATCGGCAAAGGCACATAAAAACTGCACTTATTGCTATCATGGTGGCGTATGTTCCACACTTTGTCTATTCTTTTTTTTTTTTTTTGTCTCAGTTGGAGGAATCCTGTAGGTTATTCCTCTTTACCCAACCTGCTTTTTGAACTAATACTAAATACCTAGTACTTACTCCCTATTCTCTGCACCCTAATTTTCCCTATCCTCACACCCTCCCCCCATTTCCAACCCCCCAACCCCTACCTGCCTCTAGCTGTCTCGTTGCCCCTTCCCCATACTCTTGCAACTTATTCCAGCAACTCTTCCTGTTCTCCCACTCTTTATGTTTTTGAAACATTTTGAGGAGAGTAGGGTATTGCAGAGATGTGGCAGTGTTTGGCCAATCCAGCCAACGCTTTCAGGGGCTCATCCCTCGGCCACTAATCAACAGGAAAGCTGCCAATGATGGTAGTTTCAGAGCGAGCGCCAGACTTGAAAGAAATCTACTGCTCCAATCACAGTTTCGTCATTGCAGTGGCAGATCTCTTCTCTTCCCCCCAGCAACCAGGCAAATCCCAGCCATGCACATTACAGTGCACAGTAATGCGCATAGCTGGGTTTACGAGCAACTCATTTGCTTAGTGTGTCTTTCCTGGTGAAATAAATAAATGAGCCCCGCTGCGCATAATTGGAGGCTCCTGCTGCCCACCACACATTCCCCCCCAAAGCAAACATCGGGGTTCCCAATCCCTGGGTCGGCATTTATCTCCCCCCCACCTCCAACTAGTCTGGCACACTGGGAGTCCACCAGTCCCACTACATTTTTTTTTTTTTTTTTAAACTGAAAAAAGAAACAGTCCCCTCATTGTTCCCGCCGCCCCTCCCAACCCCACCCATACTTACCTCCAGAGGTCGGGAGCAGCAATCTTCTGTGGACCGTGAACAGATCTACACTCTTCAAAAGCCGACCGCAAACTGAAGAAAATCACGATAAGCCCTATAATGGCAATCAATTGGGGGGTGGGGTTTCAACTTAGGTTGTTATCTCAGCCTTTTTTTTTTTTTTAGTTTGGTCCCCAAATTTTCAACATGGGGTTCTCGGGACCTACCGTAATGCTCACACCATTCAACCCCCACCCTCATCCTGCAGCCACTGACAGGCATCAAGTTGTGCCTTGGGGTCTTCAGCCGTAACGTTCACCCCTTCTATACTGCACCCATCTCAGCTTATTTCCTCATGCAGTGGGTGAGAGTAAGGGCCAAAGACCCCAAGGCACACTGTGACACCTGTCAGTGTCTTCAGGGTGGGGTGAGGTAGAATGGCGTGAGCATTATAGCCAACGACCCAAAGGCACACCCCACGCCTGTCAGTCCCTGCGGGGTGAGGGTTGGTGTTAGTTCACTACTTCAGTGCCATTCCTATTATGCATCTCTAACTCATGCAGTACAAAGGCGAATACCAGCAAGCAAACATTCGTAATTGACAAATACTTGTTAGTGTTAGTGTCCTCTCTGAATTTAAGTTGTATCTGCAGATTATCTATCACATATCCCTTGTACTGTTAGCATTGGTTTTTTTTGTATCTGCCGCCCTCATTTTTATGAAGAGAACCTAAGTAAGCTGTACCCGCACATTACTTGTTTTGTACAAATGGTATTGTTATTACTGTGTTTGCATTAGCCATTGTGATATTTAATTCTATGTACACCCCTATGTATATTTGTCCTTCCTGGACCACCTCGCAAATGAGCTGTCTCAATGGTGTTATCCTGGTAAAAAATAAAATTGAATTGAATAAAAAATTGAGAAAAGAGTGGATTTTTTTAATAAAAGGGGTTGACCTTCTTTTAACCTGCAGGCTAGCCTTGTGTGCCAGGAAAATGACAAGTTATTGTCAAAAAGTTTGTGGACAGCTGATCAGAGTCTTCCTGTAAGTTAACTACCCAAGGGAAACAGAAGTAATAAAATGTCAGTAGAGCCTTTCACTTCAAGAAAAACAGAATGCTTTCATCTGAGGAAACTGTTAACAGTATATTTAATTTTATGAGGTAATAGGAAAGAACACATCCTTCTAGCATACCTGTGTAAAATTCCACTTACTGGAGTATGATTGTAAAATCTGGGTTAACTATGGGAATCTGATCCATCAAAGATTATCAGGAAAATAAGATTTTGGGGAGGGGTAATAGTGCCATCTACTAGCCTAAATGTTGTGCGATTTTCACTCACTACTTAAAGGGGAAACCAGAGGTATAAATAGCCCCAAATCAGGGCATTTTGAGACTCACTTTCTCACCTGGACTCCACCTGATGCACAGAAGCCAAAACTGCTGAAACCCAATGTGGCTACAAGGACTAAAGGAACTGGAAACTTTCATCCACTTTTCTGGTCTTTAATTCACTGCAATTTCAAGGTAGACTTTTAGCTAACAGTGTTAGAGCGTTTACATGTATATATTTCTCATTTTGTTTCTGCATACTGTAACTCAAATTAGTGTAATTTCTTTGTAGTTGTAACTGTATTTATTTAAAGGGACACTGTCAATCCTCTTAGGCCTCAGAGTGTCCCTAGTATAAAAAAACACATCTTAAGATTGTTCGCATTCTGTAGAGATGGCTGATGTAGTTGGTTGTTTGATTCCGATTCTTTTTTTTCTTTTAAACAATGAAAACAGACTGCCCACCATACTGGTGTTACCACACAAAAACATGTTTGTTTACATTCCTTGATTGACTCCCACTATATTGTTGCTGGACCTAAGAACACCCCTAGCACAGTCTAGCTACTCTTTGTGCAGTGGGAGTAGAGGAGATTAATGTGTCATGAGTGGCTGCACTGTTTGGAGGTGTTTCTGCTGTTCATGAAGTATGCAATAAAAATAGAACCAGGATTCAAAACAGTCATTTGCATGCATTTCAGTCCTGCTAAGCAAAAAGGCAGATACAAAAAACAGCAACATCAATGGATTTTAGAGTAGGCAAGCTTCATAAAATGTTGGATTTTAACTAGAAATAATATGATGCAAAAAAAAGTCGACAGAGTCCCTTTAGGTATTTTAGTAAAAACTTTTGTTTTTCTAAAGAAATTCTGCCTGCGTGAGGAGTCGAAAAACTCCGTTTAATGCATCAGTTAGGGTTGTTCCACAGCGACAAAAGCGAGGAAATTCGATGTTAGGGTTGAAACCCCCTTTGCACCCCTCCAGCCCACCCCCCCAACCGGAATCAGGGTGCGCGTTGGGGTCGTCGGCCCTAACTCTCACCCCATCACATGTGGAAAGAAGCCGAGGAATAGGAGAATGGAGTGAGAGTTAGGACCGATGACCCCAACACGCACCTCGATTCTGGTTGGGGGCTGGAAGGGTGCAAAGGGGGTTTCAACCCTAACATCGAATTTTCTCGCTTTTGTCACTGTGGAACAACCCTAACTGATGCATTAAATGGAGTTTTTTGCCTCTAATTTCCCTTCTTGTTGAGAATGATAACGAGAAATAGTGAATGTAATGCGGTGGCGGGAGCGCCCTCCCGCCACGTGATGTCTTGTCACATAGTAACATTGTGCCCACAAACGCAAATCGTAATGTGCATGGTGACGCAAAGCAAAACAGAAAGAGAAACTGTAGACAGAAATGTTAAAAACACTGCAAATGAAAACGCAAAGGGTAACGCACATGGTGGCGTAGACGTGAACGGTAAGTGAAACGGGTACAGAACCGCAAGCAGAAATGGTAATGGTAACGGTAATGTAAGCGAAGAGGCTGGTTTTCCCCCAAAAGCTGCATAGAGAAAGACAGTGAGTACAAAGAATGTATGCAAAATAATGATTCTCGGAACAGAAAATGAGGACTTGGAATAGTAAATTGCTTATATCTCAGGAACCGTATGACATAGAAAAAAAATTTCAAAGTCATATGAATTATCACTTTCCTGGCTAGTTTTGTACTTGGCCCCAATTAGGGGGCTAAGCATTTTTCCGATGAAAAGTCTGTATCTCTCACAGTTTCTGAGATACGGGCCCTGAAAGGCGCGGCAACTGGTGTAATGTTATCCTATGGGGAAAAAAGAGTAGTTCGAAGTGCCATAACTTTGCCTCCCTGTAATATTTGTTCACCAAACCACTGAAAGGCACATCTGTGCGATGTTGTCTGTGTTCTCTGCAAATTTCAGCCCAAAGGACCAAACCATTATTTTGCAGCAGGGCGCCGAACGATTACTGCAATGCGTCGTATGCCATAATGTTATCCTGTGGGGGAAAAAGCATCAACTTTGGAGTACTGTAACTTTGCCGCCATGTAATATTTTTTCAACGAAATGCTGAAAGGCACATCTGTGAGATGTCGGCTGCGTTCCCTCCAAATTTCAGCCCAAAACTCCAAACCGTTCTTTTGCAGTGGGGTGCCAAAGAATTGCTGTCATTTTCCCACAGCCTAGAAAAGTGCTGTCGAAATTTGCGAAAGCTTTCACAAATTCATTCAACAGTGTCGCAAGTGCGAAAGTACTTTTTCCAGAAATGTGAAAAACATATTTCTGGGGTGTTTTTCCCCAAAATAAAGACATGGCTTGCATCCTCAGGGTCTGACTAGGTGAATAAAAAATTATTAGGTTGCGAGAGGGTCCCACATTTAAATGCCAAGCATTTTTCTGATCACCAACTGAAAACAAAATGGCGGATTTGCGACGGTAAAAGGGCCATTTGCGAAAGTAAAAACTGCATTTGTGACACTGTCGAACTTTGTTAACTTTTCCCATTGACTTATAATGGGAACTTGTTTTTTGAATAACTTTTGAACCATTTAATATTTTTACACAAAATCTTTGAAAGGCACATCGGGGACCCTGGTCGACGCTCCCTGAAGATTTCGACCAGTCTCAAGCCATGCACCTGTAGGTGCCAATCAGAATTCCAAAAATGCATAAACGCATCGCAGATCATGCTTAATAACTCCACAGCCGTATATCCAACTGGTACGAAACTTGGCGGGTCCCAAGGCGTATGGGTCTTGATCGTGTATTCCAAATTTCAGGCAAATCCGTCGAACGGTTGCAAAGTTATTAAGGTGCAAAATTTGGGGTTTAACATGTAAATGGCTCCTCAACCCTAACTATGGTAGCACTACTGTGCTACCATTATATATATATATTTGTGTGTGAATTGAGGAACAGTATTAATAATTTATTTTATTTAACAGACTTTAGGATTAAAACCTTTGAGTCAGGGACTCATTTACAAAGGCTCTGCATCAGAAAAAACAAATATAAATACTTAATACATATAGACGTAGAATGGCAGCTAAAGGTTACAGTTTTTTCAGTTATACAATGTTGCAGAATCAAGATCAGATGTACGTTGCATTGAACGTGTTACCGAGAGCTGTATTTTACAGTTTTCAAGAGAACAATAAGTTTGCTGATAGAGGAAGGGAGTAACAGGTTTGATATTTACAGTGAAGTAGAGAATTAGACAGATACCATGTGAGTGAGCCAAAGGAGGCATTGTTAATAGGTAATGTTTGGTAGCCCTATTGGTAGGAGCTCAGTGGTGGGTTGGTCCCATAAGATGATAGATTGATGACCCAGCACTAGCTGGTACATTGGCAGCGCCATGAAGTGAGAATGTGCTCTTTGAGAGCTGACTTGAAAGGTCCTGATTTGGAGATGGAGGAGATGTCAGAGGGGAGTTCATTGTACCAGGCTGGATCCGTGTATGGGAATGACCATTGGGCTAAGGAGGTTCTAACCCTCTAATAATCTGTGGCAACTGTTAATTGCTTAGAGGGGTCACCATAAGCAACCAAACTGAGAAAAGGGTCTGTAAGGGATCTGGAAGGATAGGGAAAATACCAAAGTCTTGGGGACGAGTCTGCAGGTATTTTGAACCAGGCTGTTGAATGTCCTGTAGGGCGAAGGCCAAATCCGGTGTTACGCTGCTACCCCGAAGAAAGTATGAAGCCTGGGTCTTCCCCCTTGGGTGATAGCCAAGAAAGGGTTCATATTTGGCTGCAAGACTCGAGATTGGTATTGTGCTTTTATCCTGCATTAGAGGGATGCCTTGGATCCTTATGGCAGCGGTGCAGTCGTGACCTTGGCGAGCATTCAGAAAGGACAAGGAGGATATCTGTCTCTCTTCTTCCCCCTGTCACGGATTGCACTTAAGGGTGGGCACTGTGAGCTCAGTGGATCTGACCCCAGGAGTTGCCCCTGAGTCTTCCTCCCTCTAGCTTCATATTGTGGCCCCTTGTTCTTGCACATCATCTTTTATGAAAGATATAGCCCTCTTGAACTCTTTTAATCCCCTTGAGGTATTTGACTGTCTCTATCATATCCCCCCTCTCCTCCAGAGTATACATATTGAGTTATTTCAGTCTCTCCTCATATGATTTCTGGTGTAGCCCCTGCACCATCTCCATTCTGGAGCCCTTATTTAAAACGAGATATTGCTTTAGTCGAAAGGACTCAGTAGAGAACAACTAAACGTGGGATGAAAACAGTGAGCTTTGAGGAAAGACTGGCCCCATTGGACTGGTTTAGTCTGGTGGACAGAAGAAGGTGGGGGGAACCCCTATTGTTCAACTTATTGAATAACCCCTAACGTATGACCTAATGTGGCCTAGAATTTAATATTAGGTCTGTCTACCTAAGGTCCCCAAATAATTGTCCTTAATAAATAATTGTTGATTCCCAGGGTGAACAGCAATAACGGAAATAATTATTTTACAATAAGAACAGCCCGTTGGTGGAACAAACTCCCAAGTGATTTAGTAAACAAAACTTAATTTGGTAGTTTTAAACAGTGGCTAGATGAGCATATTCTGACGTCAAAAATTACATAATACAGAGACCATTCTAAGGGGCCTTTGGCCTGCTTTGTCTTACCATACCAAGTAAGTAGTGCTTTGTGCAGCTGTTCGCAAAACAACACTTCTGGGACAATAAACAAGAATTCAGACCCAGTGGTGAAATTGGAAGGATGAGAATCGCCACTTACCATGGAACATTTTACTACTACAAATTTTACTTATTTATTACTTATTTATTGAAGTCTTGGAAAGCACTTGTGAGCGGTTGCTCTTTTAAGGTTCCATGTCCATTACATGAGACTGCAGATACAAAAACTAAGGACAATGAACACTGGAAAACAACATATTTGAATAAGGCAATGGGAAAGACAAAGCTGAGGCATTGTACAATGTATGCCTGCATCTAGAAAGAGAATAGGAGTGAAGCGGGTTCAGAGGCATATGGGGGTCTAAGTAGGCAGGCATGTAGGACATGGTGGGAGGAGGGAGGGGAAGGGGGAGTAATAAGTGCTTGGGAGAGCGATCAGGACTGATAAGTTGGGAACGTACTAATGGAGGTGTTGCTGTGAGTAGCAGATTAGCTGGAGCACATATAGGTACTCAAATCAAGGAGGTGGTGGTGCAGTGTGGTTTTAAAGGATCCAATCGTGGGAGAACCTGAGATTTCAGGAAGTAGTGCATTTAACCAGAGGGCTGCCCGATGTGGGAAGTAATGTTGCGCCATAGAAGTGCGGCATCTAGGTACATGAAAAACTTAGGCGGCAGATGTTCTGGTAACTCTGGGTCTTGGAGGGCACAACAAGAGGTCCTGAACCCCAGATGGTACTAGATTTAAAGAAACTTTTTTGGCTAATATGCAGGTTTGGTATCGGATCCTGTCCTTCAGTTGTAACCAGCCAGCCTGGGCATAAAGGTCACGTGTGGGTGAACCTCTCTGCACCTGTGAGTAGTCGGCAAGCTTTGTTTAGGGCAGCTGCAATGCGATGAAGGGCCGTGTGTGTTGCAGTTCCATATACAGCCAGCCCATATTCTGTGAGGGAGATAATGGAGCTGTTGATTGCCAGGTCTAGTGCTTCGTGAGTTAGGGAGTGTTTATGCTGGTAAAGTAGACCTATTCTTGTGTTTATGGCCCTTGCAGTGATATCAGTGTGATGGGAGAAGGACAGAGTGGAGTCTGTTGTGATCCCCAGGTATTTAAACTGGGGGACTAGTTCTAGAGTGGTGTCGCTGTCATTCTTTATTGCCAGTAGGTAGTTTTTGAGCTTGTTTTGTACTGTTGAGAAGAGCATGGTCTTGTTTTTTTTTATTTATATAATTCATGACCAGCCTTTGTTCTTTGAATCACCCTTCCACAGATGTGAAACCACGTTGTAGATCAGCCTCCAGAAGTTCAGGACACGAGTTGCTCTTAAAGATGACTGCATCATCAGCATAGAGGAGCATACGACAGTGAGCTTATTTAGGAACACGCTGAACAAGAGAGGACCCAAGATTGACCCTCGTGGTACTCCAGATTTGACAGGCCGGCTGTCACAGAGGACATCACCAGTGTTAACTTGCTGGGAGCTGTGGCTTAAGTAGTTGCAGAACCAGTTCACAGTTTCAGGAGCCAGACCAGTGCCAGATAGCTGTTCAAGGAGGAGCACATGATGCACCATGTCAAATGCCTTTGTTAGGTCAATAAAGGCTACACCAACGAGGTGACCTAGGTCTAGGGCATTATGAATGAAACCAACAAACTCGAGCAAGGCTGTAATGGTGCTATGGCCACCCCAGAACCCACGTAGCTGAGGGCATGGAAGTTTGTAAAGGTTGAGGTGCTCCAACGTCTGGTCGGCCACAATCCGTTCAAGAGCCTTGGAGAGTGGTGGAAGGATGGAAATTGGTCTGTAGTTGTTTTGTAGTGCCTGATCCCCACTTTTATGGATGGGGGTGACTGTCGTGGATTTCCAGCATTGGCGAAATTGGGAGTTGGCAGAGTGACAGTTTGAGTCATTTGGTTAGTGGTCCTAGGAGTTCATTTAAAGCCAGGTGAACAAATTTAAGGTCCAAGGAGTCCCCACTGTACCTTGATTTGCCAAGTACCTTTACAATGTACCTTCTGGCATCAGTTTCAAATACCTCTTTAAAATGGAGAAGTGGCTTGGTGGGGGCTGGGTCTGACGGGAGTACATTACTAAAATTGGAGAATGTATAGTTTAGGGAGTTGGCAATAAACAAGAGGGTCCAATGTTGGGATGTCATCGATATTGAGCATGGAGGGATCAGATTTTGGATCTTTACGTGCGATATAACTTCAGTTTTGTCAGAAAGACCTGCTGCTGTTCCATGAGTTGGTAAGAGCTTCCTTGTCGTAGGAGCTTTTTGCATGGCAGATGGCTTTAGTGCAGTCATTTGGGGCCTTTTTATATCGCTGAGTGTTAGTAGCAGTGCCCTGTGCTTGTGCAATAAGCCAGAGATGGTCTCTTGAGGCAAGTTGTTCCAGGAGTGCTGGGGTGATCCATGGATTAGATAGCCCTTTGACTTATCTTGTGGTGACAGCACCTATGTCGCAGACGGAATTTAATTTTGTAATAAAGATTTCCAAGGCTGCATCCACATCGTTAGTGTTATAAAGGTCTGTCCAGTCCAGAAGTTTTGGATCAAGTTGTAGCTGCGTTAGGTGGCCTTTTAGGAGCAGGCGGTTTCTTATTTTCCTGGTGGGGGGTTCGCAGTAGTGGTTATTCCAGGTGCATTTGACAGGGGAGTGGTCACTCAGTGAGCCAGGGAAGACAGTTACTTCAGTGATGTGTGCAGGACGGTTGGAGAGCACCCAGTCCAGCATGGTGCTGGTTCTAGTCCTCTAGCTGACTCACGTCTGCAGTTTCACCAGCTGTGAGAAGTGGATTGCTGATAGGATATCCTTGGTGTGTGTAGAGGCAGGGGTGTGCCAGTTCATATTAAAGTCCCCAAGCAGTATTATTTCGGTGTTTAGGGACAGAGAACTAATGTACTCAGTTTGCTAGCACTGTCGGTGGCCATTTTAGGTGGTAAGTATACTAAGATCAGAGTAAGCACTCTATTGTGTGCCCCTAGTAGTAGTCTTACAGCTAGTGCTTGGAGGTGATCGCTGCTGCATGGATATGTGAGGACATGTCCGTGTAGTGTAGATGATGCAGCCTCCTCCTTTTTTTCGAGATCCGGTCCTGCCTGAACAGTGAGTAGGCAGGAAGTGCGATGGCAGAGTCTTGTACCTTCAGGGATAGCTAGGTCTCCACAACCGATAGTACATTAGGGTTGTGACAAGAGACCCAGACCCTCAGGCTTTCCATCTTGGGGAGGAGACTACAGATATTTATAGAGGCAAGCAAAGCCCTGTGGATTTTCGATGACGAAAGCAGGAGTCGTGCGGTGGACCAGGATTGGGGTGCACATTGCCTGACATCAGGAGAAGGAGTAGAAACATAGACTTTGACGGCAGATAAGGACCACTTGGCCCACCTAGTCTGCCCATTTCCCTACCTAGAGGATAAGCTGCAGATCCTATTTAACCAACAGCCTATTTCTTCCTACCCCCTGCAAAAATTGCCTTATGTCTGTCCCATGCATTCTTAAATTCTCCCACAGTTTTAGACTCCACAACCTCCTCAGGAAGGCTGTTCCATGCGTCCACCACCCTCTCTGTGAAAATATACTTCCTCACATTGCCTCTGAGCCATCCCCCCTCTATCTTCAAATTGTGTCCCCTTGTTCTTGCACATCTCTTTTTCTGAAAGATGCTACCCTCTTGGACTTTGTTGATTCCACTGAGGTACTTAAACGTTTCTATCGTGTCCCCCTCTCCCTCCTTTCTTCAAGGGTATACATATTAAGCTGCTTTAGCCTCTCCTCGTACGGCTTCTCTTGCAGACCCTGCACCATTTTAGTTGCCCTCCTCTGAACTGCCTCCATCCTGTCTGTGTCCTTGTGGAGATGGGGTCCCCAGAACTAGACGCAGTACTCCAGTTGGGGTCTCATCAACTGTCTGTACAGGGGGATAACAACTTCCTGGTTTCTGCTGGTGATGCCTCTCCCTGTACATCCCAGTATCCCTCCAGCCCTCCCTACCGCCTTCTCACATTGCTTGCCAACTTTAAGGTCATCTGATATGATTACCCCGTCCCTTTCCATTTTTGTTGTTGTTAGTACCTTCCCCCACCCACCCCACCAATTGTGTAATCTTCTCCTGGGTTTTGTTTCCCAGGTGCATTTCTTGCACTGAATCCAAGCTGCCATACTTCTGACCATTCCTCCAACCTTGCCAAGTCCCTTCTCATGCTTTCCACACCTCCTTGTGTATCAACCCTATTGCAGATCCTTGTGTCATCTGCAAAGAGGCATACTTTTCCTTCCAGTCCCTCTGCAGTGTCACTTACAAAGACATTAAAAAGGACTGGACCCAGTACTGAACCCTGCGGTACCCCATTAGTAACCCCTCTTTCTTCAGAGTGGACTCCATTTACAATTACCTTCTGTGTCCTGTTGGTCAGCCAATGTTTTACCCAGGCTACCACCCTGGGACCCGCTCCAAGGCTGGTTAATATGACTACTAATCTTTTGTGTGGGACTGTGTCAGATGCCTTGCTAAAGTCTATGTAGGCCATGTCCACAGCCACTCCCTGGTCTACTACTTCGGTCACCCAGTCAAATAAATCAATTAGATTCATCTGACATGACCTTCCCACTGTGAACCCATGCTGTCTTGGGTTCTGTGCCCCACTGGCCTCTAAGTACTCAACAGTTCTTTCCTTTAGAAGTGATTCCATCACTTTCCCTACCTCAGAGGTCAAACTGACAGGTTTGTAGTTTCGTGCCTCTGTCTTGCTCCCACTTTTGTGAAGGAGAATCACATCAGCCTTCTTCCAGTCCTTCGGTACCACACCATCCTCCCATGATTTGTTATATAGGGTAGTCAGTGGTGTCACTAGTTTTCTGCTTCATTGTTTTAGAATTCTGGGGTGAATTCCATCTGGCCCCGATTGCTTCATCCACCTTCAGTTTTAGGAGTTCTTTCAGAACCCTTTCTTCTGTGAAAGGACTGGGATCGACACCCCTCTCCAGAGTGCTTCTGTTAATTGAATTAGGCACCTCCCCCACTTCCTCTTTTGTCAATACTGATCAGAAGTATTCATTCAGCATCCCTGCTTTTTTACTGTCACTCTCTGCCCACCCACCATCCATTCTATTCAGCTTCACTATCCCTCCCTTTGTCTTTCTACGCTCCCTGATATACCTATCAAAGGTTTTATCCCCCTTCTTAACCGAGTTGGCTATCTTTTCCTCAGTTTGTGCCTTTGCTAGTCTGACTACCCTCCCTGCTTCCTTCTGCCTTAACTGGTACAAGTTCTTTGTCCTGCTCCTTCTGTGTTTCCTTATACTTCCTAAATGCTATCTTTTTCTCCCTAACCTTCACCGCCACTTCTTTTGAGAACCATAGTGGCTTTTTCTTTCGTTTTGATTTTACTTGCTTCGCACAAAGGCTTGTTGCCTCTGTGATGGCAGTTCTGATATTTTCCCATTGTTGCTCCACCCCTCCTTCTAGCCTGTTTGCTAGTGCTTTTCTAAGGCACCCTCCCATCTTGCCAAAGTCAGACCCCCTGAAGCCCAGAACCCTCACTTTTGTATGGCTTGACTCCGTAGCTGAGTTTATCGTGAACCACACTGTTTGGTGGTCACTTGTTCCCAAATGGCTACCCACTTCTAGATCTGAGATCGTCTCACTGTCCCCATTTGAGAGTATGAGGTCTAAGATTGCTCCCTCACAAGTAGGTTCCAAAACTAGCTGTCTGAGGCTTGCCACCTGAAGGGCATCAAAAATGGCCCTGCTTTTGGCTGTGGCTTCAGCAAAGGTGCTCCAGTTAACGTCTGGCATATTAAGGTCCCCCATCAACAGTATCTCCCCCTTCTCTACCATCCTAAGTATGCCTTCTATCATATCCTTGTCCATTCCATCCCCCTGACATGTGGGTCTGTATACAAACCCTGAGCGGATTGTGGTGCCATTTCCAGTCTCTAAGGTGACCCACAGTGCCTCCTCTCCTCCCTGTTTACTCTTTTGTTCAGTTGCTTTTATCCCTTCCCTTACATAGAGAGCTACTCACCCCCCCCCCCCACTTCTACTCTCCCTGTCTCTCCTGTAGGTTGTGTACCCTGGTATGTTAACATCCCAGTCATGGTTCTCTGTGTACCATGTTTCTGTGACTGCTACGATATCCAGGCATCCCTTTTCCATCAAAGCTACCAGTCCAGAGTATGTGCGTTAGCTGTTCTAGTATAAGTTTATTAATTAGGAGACTTTTTTAACTGTGTTTTTGCAGTTTCTTGTTGCTGATGTTGGTTGCGATACTTTTTTGGAGTGATATAATTGAAGTTAAGTTAGTAAGGCCATCGTTATCGGTGGGCAGCTATTAAGGATTGCAGAAGATCACTGTGAAGGGTGAGGTCATGGTGCCAAATACATTTAGCACCATCACAACATGGGTAGCCTGGGAGGATTGGTTGGGACCTATCCCAGGTCCCAGAATAGAGACAGAGGTGATTACCAGGATGAACTGTAAAATCTTAGTGGTAGTAGGAGACATAGTTAGCGCATAGGGGTAGAGTAGGTGCTGAAGGAATATGGCAGAGGAAAAGACGCACACCCTTGCCTGGTCAGAGAGGCTGGGTACAGTGAGTGGACTGCACAACCTTGAGGTGATTAAGGAGGGAATGAACTTACCGGGCGACAGTGCTATGAGGAGTCTCAGTGAGGGAAGCAGAATTTTTTCCAGCAGTAGGTAGCGCCTGTAGATTCGGGTGGGAGGAAGAGTAATCTGCTTTGTGCTTTAAGGCACAGAGTGTTAATGCAGGCTACCAATGGGCTGACTCAAAGGAAAAAGGAGTTGGGGTTAAAGTGTATTTAATTAAGGCCACGGGGCGGGATGGGCCGCAAACAAGCCCAACAATAATAGTAAAAGAGCGGAGTTCAGCGGGAGTCGAGAGCCTGGCAAGTCCAGAAATTGCTTCAACCAATCATGGAGGAAGCCGTAAGATCTTTAGCCAGTCGGTGAGGGGCTGGCTGAGCCGCAGCCAGTCAGGAGCCAGGCAGCGCGGTCCTGAGTATACTAGGTTGCTTACCCAGGCTGGAGAGCTTTGCCAGATGGCTCTGTGAGGTTCTCAAGGCAGGTTAGGGAGGGTGGTATGGCTGAGCTGGTGGGGGTGGGGATTTACCTGTTGTGTTTTTTAATGTAAAGCACTAGTAGGCAGACTAATGGGCAGGGGCTGTTTCCAAAATGCTTTTCAGAATTTTTTTTTTTTTTTATTCTGCTGAATTCAGCAAAGCATTCTGCAGAATTTAAACTGCAGAATACTTTTCAGTGTTTTTTATGATCCATGGAATAATTTTCCTCCATTGACATTGAAGAGTTGATGTAAACTGCAGATTTGTTTTTCACCATTTATATAACAGCGGAACAATCTGCACCGGAGGCCCTACAATCACGAGTGGGGCTGGTCCCAATGTGCACTTCATGTGCAAAAACATTTTGGTTTACTTACTGTTTACTGTAGTATAGTAATTGTTTCAGACTCATTTTGTTTACTTCTAGGCTGGCATCTTCTGTTACCACAAATCGCAGAATCATCTGCCGCTGGTGTCAGAACTGTAGGCTGCAGTAGCGTGCAGCGTATCTTGAGTTTATGTAATCTCTGATCTTTTGTTTGCTGGTCCTGCTGTCTGTCCTCCCTGGGCCAAGTACAGTCACAGAGCACTGTACTTAGACCCCGGAGAAATGCTGAACCAGAAGACATCTGTTCAGAGATGATAAAAACTCTTAACAAGCATAGCAGGCTATTGAATTTCCCATTGTTGCCTACTGCTCTGATGTCAGCTGTGGGAATTCTGGGATTTGTAGTAACAGAAGATGTCAACCTTGAAGTAAACAAAATCAGTCAGATGCAATCCACTGTACTACAGTAAATGGTAGGTAAACCAAAATGTTTTTGTACATCAAGTGTACATTGGGACCCAGCCACATATGTGCGTCTGTGTGTCCCTTTGTGCTAATTGTTCCCATTTAATACTTCAATGCAAACTGCAAAAGACTATTCCACATTTTATTTGTAAACTGTGAAAACTATTCTGCGATTCATGTCAACTTCTATGGCCACGGAATTATGGAAAAATCAGGACCTTGGTCTTGGTGCAGGCATTTCAGAGCTACTGGTACCTCAACAGATTCTGTATTCTAGAAGATTTATGCAAGTGCTAGGCAGTTTCATGGGTCTTGAGATTGCCAGTCAGGCGGTGAGACCCATTGTGGTGGTGGGGCGGGGGGGTGGTAATGAATGTTCAAGACGAATAAGAATTTGAAGTGGAAGTGGTTGAGTGCATCATCAGAATCTGTGGATGCTGAAAGGGGGGAGCAACCATTATTGTGTAGATCAGTCAGTAGAAAGGACTGGTTGAGGAACTCGAAAGGCCAGAGCAGGATGACCTGGTTGGGGGAGGGGGGTCATTTGGTTGATGGATTTTATGAATGCAATAGATCTTACAGTGGTCACTTTAGATGTGTTTTACACACACTGTGGTTTTGGCACCGTGACAGCACCTGTGTGTTAGAGGTATTGTTGAAGCCATTTCCAGCGCATCCACATACATGAGCTGTGGTGCACTGCAAAAGTTCTGAAGTTTTGCAGGCAGCCGGCCCACCCCATCCCTCTTCTGGCTTCCATCCCTGAAAGTGTATCACTGCAGATAGTGGGGAATGTCCAAACGAACTGAAAACATCTGTACCATTTCACACAGCTTCCCATCACTGCAGTGTCTCACAGGATCTAAAACAGACTGTCTCACAACCTTCCCTGATGTGTCTACACTTTCTCTAGCAGCATATCAGCAACTCTGCACCACTTACAGTGATGCAGAATCCTAAGTGTAAACAGACATTTAGTGTATCTGAGAGTACTTGCTTCCAAGATATGATGAGGGTAGCCAGAGAAAAGAACACAGACTATTAGAGCATACTTGGAGGTAGGTGTACTGTGTCCGGTTCTGAAATGAGTTGTGTGAAGTGGATGGAGCTTAAGATGAATGAGAATAGCTTGCTTTTAAAAGTTTACTTTCTAGGGACGTGAATGTTTATTCTATCCACACTTGATGGCACATCCTTTCCCCTTTAAGATCAGCCAGAAAGTCTTCAAGCTGGCTCCTCCCACCCACCCGGGTGGTATATCCCTCAGTTGCACCCCATGATGCTAGATCTTCTTTTTTTCGCTGGAAGAAGTAGATTCCCTCTTTACTGCTCCTGTATTGAGTAGGCCCTGGTGCTTAAATCTTCAGATTTACTTCCTAAACTTACTTTAAAACTTGTTCGAGTTTAGTCTTCACCTCGATCTTCAATTGCAACCATGATGGAGGATAAATCCTTGTCCGGGGTTCGCCGGTGCCCTTGTGGGCAGAAGATGTCCCGTATGGACTCTTGCGCCTTGTGTGTCTACTGTCTGAGCCACAATCACGATCTGTAGGCCTGCGACATTTGTTCTACCCAAACGTTCTTGATGACCACGCTCCCCACCTGAAGTTGGGCCATCTGGAGAAACATTGCCTGCCTGTCCAATCTAAGGCAGCCCATTGGGTGGTGTCCACAGCTGCGGGGTCTGCTGAGCAGTTAGAACAACTTAAGGCATTCGAGAAGGAGGTGGCCAAGGCCGCTCCTCAATCCTCTTCTGCCTCAGCCTTTGTCCCACTCCAGATGGGCTCCACCTATTCGGCCTCTTTCAAGGAGCTGTCCCAGTCCCTCTTGACCAAGGGAAAGGGCCCTTCCAAATCGTACAGTTCCCATGGGCTATTGGCATATGCGCACCCTGTAGTGGGAGCTGGCCAGCCAGTGGTCTTGGCGCAAAGGTGATTTTGACCAGCTGATCACTGTGACCCAGAGGATGTGGGATGCTCTCCAGAGGTGGCTTGTCCCAGAGCATCTGCAGGAAGGGATCCCGTTTGTCATCCTGACAACCGACGCCTCTCTCACAGGCTGGGGTGCTCACCTAGGGGAATACGGAGTCCACAGGCTCTGGACCCCAGTAGTCCTGATGCCATATCAACCTGCTGGCACTCCGGGCAGTTCAGCTAGCCCTGACCGCATTCGCTCCGTTTGTCTGAGGTAAGGTGGTCCAGGTCCAGATGGACAGCACCATGACCATCTACTACCTCAACAAGCAGGGCAGGACGTACTCCTTGCATCTGTGCAAGGAAGCTGTCCGTATCTGGACCCTCATGCGCAGCCTGGAGGCAGATCTCTTGGCCATCTATGTGGCAGGAGCCTCCAATCAGCTGGCAGATGCCCTCAGCTTGGTGGGCGAGGAATCTCACGAGTGGTCCCTCCACCTGGAGGTAGTTTACAGTCTGTTCTCCCAATGGGACACCAATCAGGTGGACCTGTTCACCTCTAGGGAGAACGTAAACCTGAGGCTGTTTTGTGTCTGCCCCTCTGAGCAGGGCTCACTGCAGGGGGGTTGCCTTCTCAAGGCCGTGAACCCCAGGCCTCTTCTGTGCCTTCCCTCTACTTCCCTTGATCCACAAAGTGCTCCTCAAGGTCAGGAGGGACAAGGCACAGGTGATCCTGGTAGCTCCAGAATGGCCCCGCCAGGTTTGGTACCTCGATCTCTGCAGCCTCAGCAACAGGTTCCCGAGGCGTCTTACAGCACACCCAGACCTGCTTTCCATCAGTCGGGAAGGTACTCCACCCAGACCTTCAAGCCCTGCACCTGACAGCCTGGTTCCTGAGCGGCTAGAGTGCCAGGCTTTGGGTCTCTCCATAGATGTCCTCACCGTGGTGGAGGCATCTAGAAAGGAATCGACCAGAAAATGCTATGCCTTCAAATGGAAGAGGTTCTCCATTTGGTGTCAGGACAAGGGTCTGGACCCTTCGACCAGTCCAGTGGCTAGCATTTCAGACCATCTGTGGTCTCTCTGTCCCAAGGATACTTCAGTCAGTGACCCTTAAAGGTGCACCTGGCAGCCATCTCTGCTTACCAGGCACGAGCCAGTCGGTAGTCAGCACAGAAGAAGGTGGTCTGGTGGTTTTTCAAAGGCTTTGACCACATTCCCCTCCGGTGTGTGAACCACCACCACTGTGGGACTTGTTGGTTTTGGCAAAGCTCATGGCCAAGCTGTTTGATACTGTGTACAGCTGACATGTCTCGCCTGTCATGAAAGACCGCCTTCCTGGTGGCTGTCATGTCAGCCGGAAGGATCAGTGAGCTCCACGTGCTCTTAGTGGAGTCTCCTTACCTGGTCTTCCACAGGGACAAGGTTGTCCTGTGCCCCAACCCAAAGTTCCTCCTGGGGGTTGTGTTGGAGTTTCATCTGAACCAGGTGATGACTCTACTGGTGTTCTTCCCGAATCACACCTCGAAGGCCAAACACAGGTTCCATACTTTGGACCTGAGGCGAGCACTCGCTTATTTTAAAGAGTGCACGGCTGGAGTTCAGGAAGAGGTTCACCAGCTATTTGTCACCTACGCTGAAGCCACACCTGGCAGATCTGTAGCCAAGCGGACGATTGGTAGGTGGATTACTTCCTGCATTGATCTCTGCTATAGGTTGGTGGGTAGGGAGCCTCCCAGTGGACTAAGGGCTCATTCTGCCTGCCATACTGCTGCGTCAGTGGCTGCTTCTAGGGTCATCCCTACTCAGGAAATCTGCAGGGCTGCTACTTGGAAGTCAACACACACCTTCATTTCCCATTACCACATTGATCTAGAGTCATGCTGGGATGCTGGTTTTGAGGCCTCAGTGCTCCAGTCTCTCTTCCCTAAGTAGGAGGTGTGTGCCTTGCCTCCCTCCTCCTGGAGAACCGCTAGCAGTCTGCCAACAAGTATGCATAGAGCAACATATCCACTTCTCTTTTTTTTTTCGCTTTTAAGATTGACCAATTGTGGTAGTAGCCACAGATGCATCCGCCCCCGTCACACACACACACACACTTGTATGCATGCACATATATATTCATTGCAAAATGTGTGTCAGTGCATCACTTGGGGTCTAGTCACAATGTGTAAAAAGTAGTGAAATGAAATGTTCGGGGGGGGGGTCATCCCTTGAGCCTTGATGACTTTGTGGTGTGGGGTTCCTCACAGTTTAAGTGATTATGCGATGCAGCATTCCCATTACCCTATCTTCAAGATAACTGTCCAGGCACATAAAAAATACTCTCACCAGTGCATGGAGACAGGTTGCCAGAGTAAGGGTAATGCCAGTGCTCTGTCATCTGATCATTCAGACCCCGAGGAACACCGCACCAGAAATACACCAAGGCACAGGGTACCTTTTCCCCTGTTTCAGTTACCTACTGTTTACACTTTGTACTTAAACCCTAGCTGATGTCTTAACATAGTTTTTGCAGTGAATTTCCTTACTTGAAAAAGATACAAGTCGCTGGATTGACATGGCAAACAGTTTCTGGATTGACAATGTCTGCCTACAGCTGACTTTGTCAGTTCTGTTAATTATAAACAGTCCCTGGATTGACAGTAATGTCAATGGCAAAACCTGCCTCAAATAACAACTTTTGTGGTAGAAATGTACAAAAGTCATTTGTTACAAAAAATAAATTTCACAGCTGAGTTTTTAACTTTATCATTGTGGCTAATATTTCCCAAGTGTTTTGTGACAGAAAATCACAAAAGTTAAAAAAAAAAAAAAAAAAAAAAAGTTGGACCTAGAACTGATTATATATGTGAGGAACGTGCACCCCACTTTTTGCTAATAATTGAGAATGTACAGTACATAAAACCTGTGGCATGGATATTAGTTTAGTTAGCTTTTGTTGACCGGGTAAGTTCACTAGACAAATCCTGCCTCTTTTCAGGCATGACCCAGGGGAGGGGGACATTAATCCATGTCTGACATAAATGTCTGTTGTTTGGTTATGTTTTCATGTTTGTTTTTCGACTCATGCAGAAATGCCAGATACTGTTATGGAAAAACTTGTGAAAGTCAATGTTCTTTGTATTGCTATCTGAAAATTTTTCAGTAAACTTTATTTGAAAAACTATTTTAGATATATATAGCTTGTGACTGAAAATCACTATCTTTGTTTATGCTATGCATGTGTGTGCCAGAAAAATAGTTACAAAATGAATAAACTTTTAAACATTAACATTTTAAATACTAAAAAGTCTTCTGTTTTGTCTTTTATCAGCAAAATGCCCTATTGTGGGGCAAACTCTAATGAACCTGACAGTTTCAGGTTTCCAGTTGGGATTATTTTTATATTTATTGGTGAACAAAGTCTTAATTGTCATATTTTCAGGGTCTTGTGCACTCTATCTCTACAGCCACTACACCGATTTACATTTGACAGGTTAGCACAACCTTCATACCAAATTCCTTGTCCCTAGGTCCTAGGATGGCTCGGCCAAACATGAGTGTTTAACATAGAAGTGTCTACTCAATCCTAACTAATGGTGCTACCACGCCACTAATATCCCTAAATGTGCAATATCCATACATGTGCAAATACATTTTTTCATATCTTAAATCTCCACTCCTGGCCTTGCAGACACATTTACACATACATAAACCCACATGCACATAAATGCAGACATCTATAAACAAATGCATAATTTTTTTCTTTACTGTACCTTAATGCTCTGCTGCTGGTTCTTGCTTTGCCTCATTCTGAGCGTTTTCTGGCTCCTTAAGGGCAGTTGACTGCAGTTCTTGACATGATCCTTAAAAATGAGGGCAAATGAAGTTTTTTTTATTAGTAAGTTATAAAAAACCCAGCAAAGTGTTGGTTCTACGAAATACATACTGTGTATCTGTACATACTGAGGTAGAAGACTTGGTTTGCTGGCCAAGGCACCTAGCTTCACCTGAGCTCTTTCCTTCTAAGACTGCTTGAAAGGCAGAGTAGAGAAACTTACCAGAGCAAGGGAGAAGGATTAAGACTTAGCTTGGCTAAGCAGATTTACTGTGTGGTGGTGTTTTTATTTTTACTCACAGGGATTGCTACTGTTTGTTGCTAACATTTCATTGCTTTATTTTTCTCTGATTCAAATTGTTGTTGCTGGTATACTCTTCTTCTACAAGGTGTGCCTACAGGTGTGTGCTAACAGATTACTGCTGTAATCTTCTGATTCAAATTGTCTTTGCAAGGTATATCTTCTGTTACTGCTTTATTTTTTCTGGAGCAAGGTGTTTCTTACAGGGTATATCTTCTGAAATTATTACAGGTGGTGCTTTACAGGTTTTACAGTTTTATCTAACATTAGGATAAGCTTTCAGGGTTACTGCATTTGTTGTTGACTGATTGTTTCTGCTCTACCTCCTTGTTCTTTCGTCCGTGGTTGTTCTTTTTAGGCAGGAAGGGCCAGCCACCCACCTCATCCCCAACCACCCACGCCATACTCTTTTTATAGGGTACCACAGTTGTGACATATCCTGTGGCAGAGCAGGAAGGGGCTGATCAGTGGGGCCTCCACAAGGTGATATCATTTACAGGGGCATCTAGTAGTTTAACTTGTTATAACAAGTTAAACAAAGCACAATTAAACCATTACTTGCATTTTTTTTTTCTAATTACTCTGACTAGGTTACAAACCCAGCAACTTATTTGGAATGGATTTCATTAACTGCAGGTACTGTGGAACAATTTCAGAAGGACAGTCTTACAGGATTTAGGACACTGTCCTCACATGCTGGGCCTTGGAGATCTTAGGCTCAGCTCCGGGCAGCATGGGCAGAGATTGCACGCCTCAAATTTCATATTGAAGAGGAAATACATTATAAGAACCACCCGCCATTTCCCAGCATCCAACAGAAAACCTCGACCGCAGAGGGTAGTTGGTCCAGGAGGTTGGTAGGTGGTTAGGAGGAGCAAATCAGGTGCCCCATCACTCTCTGCTCTCCAACACATTACCTCCAAAACCATATAAACACTACAACAGGTATCTGCCTCTATCTCTGAAATCAAATAAAGAGGCAGAAGACACTGCAGAGCAGGACACTGTGGCACAGGAGCTAGCACAACAAAACTCACCCAAATCAGGAACCAAACTAAACAAGCACAAAGGAAATCCAAAAAAAATCTGATCATAGGAGACTCCATGGTTCGGGAGTTGATACCCATCTCCAGCCAGGTGATGGTCAGATGTCTCCCAGGTACATCAGCATGGAGAGACACTGACCGCATTGCTAAAATTGTTCACAAGGCAGGAGAAAACATTGATGTCCTAGTACACATAGGGACTACGATCTCGCCAGCCGGTCAGTTGTGGAGACCAAGGAACACCTGACTAGGCTGGGTGACAAACTATCATCTATTTCGTCCGGCATCTCCTTCTCTGAGATCCTGCCAGTCTGGGAGAGGGGAGCAGATGGACGGAAGGTCTGAGAAGGGGAGATAGGGGAGCTAAACACGGCTCAAGGACTGGTGCCAGGAAAAAGGACACAGATTTGTAGGGAACTGGCAACAGTTCTGGGAGCGAAAGTTCTTTAAATTTGATGGACTGCATCTGACTAAAGAGGGAGTCAGTGCATTGGGGCAGAAGTTTGACATCTTTGCAGAATATTTAAACTAGCAAATGGGGAGAGGGGTGCAGCACCCCATACGTCGAATGGGAAGAACACCCCTCCCCCCTCAGCTAGTGGTCAAACAGGAATTCAGCGTGTTTGCCGTTCATTTGCATCACCAGGTAAGAAAAAAGGTTTGTCTCCCCATACGATGCACAGGGGTAATGCCAAACTTCACCCAACAACTAACACACCAAAATCTGGCCAATGGAAAATCATGTACACAAATGCTCACAGCCTGGAAAATAAGATCCCAGACCTGCAGGCAATAATGTCAGAGGCTAAACTGGACATAGTAGCAATTAGTGAGACGTGGTTTACCAGTAACCACACTTGGGAGACTTCAGTACCTGGCTATGTATTGTTCAGAAGAGACCGAGGTGCAAAAAGGGGGGGAGGAGTGGCCCTGTATGTTAATGAAAATATCAAAGCTACAGAAATTCAGAATACATAAGGAGCCAGAAGAACTGTGGGTCACCCTGGAAACAGGAAATGGGACAGCCATAAGAACTGGGTTGTCTACAGGCCCCAGACCAGAGGGAGGACATAGATACATTACTGTTAGAAGATATACAAAACATGACAGTTAAAGGGAGGTTCTGATAATGGGAGACTTCAACATGCCAGATACAGATTGGTCAATACCAGCAGGAACATCTGCCAGAACTAGACTCATAGTGGATTCCTGCAGGGAGGGCCTCAAACAACTGGTACAGCAACCCACAAGAGACAGGGCTATCCTAGATCTAGTACTGACTAACAAAGAAGGGATCACAGATCTCCAGGTAGAAGGTCACCTGGGGCCAGTGACCATCACATGGTATGGTTCAGTTTAGCTACTACATCTAAATCATCCCATTCCAAGGCAAAATATGGGACTTCAGAGGAGCTGACTTTGATAAGATGGCCTACAGAGTTAAGCTAGCCCTGGCAAAAAGAAACACAGGTGAGGGGTACAGGCAAAGTGGGCAAGCATTAAGGATGCAATACTTGAAGCAACATCCCATTGTGTTAGACAGAAAAGGAAGTGCAAAGAAGGAAACCACTTTGGTTCTCAAATACAGTAGCAGAAAGGTCAGAGCCAAAAGGCTGGCCTTCAGGAAATATAAGGGAACACAGCGGATGAAGATAGGAGGCATACCAAACTGCCCTAAGGAAGCAGGTAAGGCAGTAAGGCAGGCAAAGTCCCAAACTGAGGAAACACTAGCACTAACAGTAAAAGAAGGTGACAAGACTTTCTATAGATACATTAGTGAAAGGAGAAAGTCCAGAGGGGTATTGCTAAGCTTAATGGAGAAAAGGGAGCATGTGAGGAGGAGGACCCTGTAAGGCATCTATCCTAAATAGATACTTTTGCTCAGTATTTACTGAAGAGAAGGTAGGACAGGGCCCACAGCTCAGCATCATGGACAGGGGGAGGGAGGTGAGCACTACTCCCTTCACAAAAGAAAAGGTCCTACAAGAGCTTGCTAAGCTCAGGGTGGATAAGGCAATGGGACCTGATGGCATACCATCCCAGGGTACTTAGGAGCTAAAGGAGGAACTAGCAGAGCCATTAGCAGAATTGTTTAGTGAGTCTCTGAGCACAGGAGAGGTCCCAGAAGACTGGAGAAGGGCTCATGGATCCCGCTCCACAAGAGTGGTAGCAGGGAGGAGGCGGGAACTACAGACCGGTCAGTCTTACCTCAGTAGTGGGCAAGATTATGGAGGCACTCCTTAAGGAAAGGATAGTGCAACACCTGGAATCCATAGGGCACAGGATCCAAGACAGCATAGGTTTACAAAGGAAGGTCCTGTCAAACTAATCTCATAGTTTCTTTGACTGGGTAACCAGAGTGGTGGACCAAGGGGAGCAGTTGATGTCGCCTACCTTGACTTCAGCAAAGCTTTTGACACTGTTCCACATAGAAGATTGATAAATAAGCTGGGTAGGCTCGGGTGGGTCAGAAGTTGGTCAACTGGGTGGCAAACTGGTTGACGGGCAGAAAACAGAGTGGTGGTAAATGGTATACAGTCAGAAGAGATGCAAGTCCAAGTGGGTACCTCAGGATCAGTCCTGGGCCAGTCCTCTTCAACATCTTCATTAGTGACCTTGCAGATGGACTAGAGGGTAAGGCTTGTCTGTTTGCAGATGACACCAAGATCTGCAACAGAGTAGATGATCCAGATGGGGTGGGCAGAATGAGAAGAGATCTGGATAAACTAGCAGAATGGTCAGAAGAGTGGCAACTGGAATTTAATGCAAAGAAGTGCAAAATCATGCACATAGGGAAGAGAAACCCTGAAGCCACCTATAGGCTGGGAGGGGAGTTGCTAGCAGTCACAAAGGAAGAAAGAGACTTGGGCATCATCATCACTGATGACCTAAAATCATCCAAGCAGACCTCTAAAGCAGTAGGTAAGGCTAGGGGGTGTTAGGTGTATTAGTAGGGGTATTACAAGTCATAAGAGGAGGTAATAATCCTCTGTACAAGACACTGGTTAGGCCCCCATCTGGAGTACTCGCGCAGTATTGGAGGCCACACCTTCACAAGGACATTAACCAAATTGAGGCAGTCCAGAGAAGGGCAACCAAAATGGTGCAGGGACTGCATCAGAAGACATATGAGGACAGATTAACGGAGCTCAATGTATACCCTTGAGCAAAGGAGGAGAGAGGTGATATGATCGAGGCATTCAAACACCTTAAGGGCATAAACAAGGTGAAAGAGTCTTAACATGTTTAAATATAAGAAAAATAGCAGGACAAGAGGACACAGCATGAGATTAGAGGAGGCCATTAAGGGGAATGTGAGGAAATTATTTTTCACAGAAAGGGTGGTGGATGCATGGAATGGCTTACCACAAGAAGTGGTGGCTATGAATACAGTGCAGGGCTTCAAACAGGCATGGGATAGGCATAAGGAGCAATACAAATGACTATGAATAGATAGGTCACTGACAGAGCAAAGGTCGAAGGCACATTTATAAGGTAGAAAAGAAATGGGCAGACTGGATGGGCCTTGCGGTCCTTATCTGCAGTCAACTTCTATGTTTCTATATATATATATATATGTGTGTGTGTGTATGTGTATGTGTGTGTGATATAGATATATATATATATATATATATAATTTATTTTTTTTTTAACATTTGTTTTATCATTTTTAGTTTGAATCAAATAAAGACACAGCAAGACTGGGTCCTGCAGAATATAACTCAATTCACAGCGTAGAGAATTTGTTTGTAGTATATCACCGTATCTTCCATTCTGTTGAAACACAGAAAGTGACGGCAGATGAGGGCCACTTGGCTCACCCAGTCTGCCTTTTTTTCATTGTGCTGCTTTTCCTGCAGACTCTTCTAGGTCAATGGCACTTTCAAACAACATGAAGTCTTGCTATATTATAGACATTAGCAGTTTGATCCAGCTCTAGAACTGCCCCGGAGGTGAAATGGTTAAAACCATTCCAAAATAGAATTTTGGCACGAGAGCAGCTCTATCTGTGTCATTTCAAACTTGAACTGTCAGATTCTTTACTCCGCCTCAGTGAACAGTCGCTCCGGAGATTTCTCCTTCTGCTCGGTTCATTTCTCGGTTTAAAAAGTGTTTTCTCGGTTGGATTTAACCGAGAATAGTTTTATTTTAACCGCAAAACCATTCGGTTCAAGCTCTATCTGTGGTAACCGTAAGTAAATGAAGGTTTTGTCTGTGTGGAACTTGTAAGTTATCGGTTCGGTTTTGAACCGATCAGTGGGTTTAAAACTCATTTAAAACTAAAAATTACTATTTTAGAGTGCGGTTCCCGGTTCTTATCGGTTCTAAAAAAAACAGATTTATTACGTTTTTTTCCAATACCCGTGACACGGTTAGGAACCGATAAGGGTGTCTTGCCTGGCACTGCCGTTAAAAGGGCAAGTTTTTGGTTAGGCTGGCATTATGTCTGAGAAACCCAAAAGAAAAACCGGGCCCACTGGGTTTCAACACTGTGATGTTTGTGGGGAAGTCTTTGCCAAGGCTGACCCACACACCACATGTGTTTATTGTCTGGGGTTTGACCACCTCCAGTCAGACGGCCAGGTATGTAAGAATTTCCCTGCAGCCACCCTGGAAAAAAGATTGGGCAGGCTCAGGGAACGAGAGGCTAAAAAGTCCGCTGACCCAGATGGCCAGCCCGGTTCGGTGCCAACCGAACCAGAGGGAGTGCCCTCTGACCAGGGTCAGACTTCCTCGGGCCAAAGAAAAGCTGGTTCTGAGGAACCAATTCCAGTAAAGAAAACAAGAAAATCAGCAGGTCTGGAGTCCAAAATTCTTTCTCCAACAGCTGCAGAGATAGCAAAAGCCATACAAATTGTCCAGTCACTGTCTCAGGGTCCGTCCGAACCACCGCTATCTGGTAAAGGTCGGTTCGCCCAGTCCCAGTGGTTCAGGATTATGATATTGAGGAATTTTATGAACCAGAGGAGGGGAGGAGGATTATGAACAGTATGAATGTGGCTGGGTAGGTCTGGTGTGCCCATTGAACCGACATCTCCCCAGACAGACCTTTGTGAATCTCCCCTATGCTGTCTGAGTCTCCATCTCATTTCATGTTTTATAAAAGTTGCTGAAACCCTCCAGCTTCCTTTAGAAGAGGCTGTGGATGAGCAAGAGGAGCCTGATTTTGTAGAAATGATGGATATTCCAGAGTCTAGAGATTGTCTATTCTTTACATAAGTCTTTTAGGAAACAAACAATTAAAATTTTAAAAGCTTCTAATTCTGTGCCTCCTGTAGATAAAAAGATGGACAGAAGGTATACATTGTCAGGCCCTGATACAGAATTCCTTTCTCAGCAATGCAGTCATGTTGGGGTAGTTCAGGATGCTGCCTGTGATAAAGCTAATATTCCCCTGGCTTCACATCCTCCTGACAAGGATTCCAGGAAAATTGATGCCATGGCAAAAAAACAGTATATGGTAGCCTCTCTGGGACTCAGGCAAGCAAATTATGTGGCTTATGTAGCTAGGTATCAGAAATCTAGATGGGATACTGTTATGCAATTAGCCAAGCAGGCCCATGGCCAGCTGGCTAGTGAACTAGAACAGGTGGCTGCTGATGGCATTGAAGCCTCTAAGGTTCAGTTTCATGCTGCTGTGGATGTTAATGATGTTTTCTCTAGGGTCATGGCCACATCTGTAGCTTTTGTAGGTTGGCCTGGCTCAGGTGTACTAGTTTGTCAGCAGGATACCCAGACTAAGGCTATGGATTTTCCTGTGGTGGGAAATTTCTTTGGAGAGCAGACAGAGAATTACATGAAAAAGATGGATGAATATAGGACTACTTACAAGAGTGCCCAGGCTAAGGAGCGGCAAGCCACCTCAAAGGCATGCCCCAGGGGTAGGGGTAGGCCTTTCACAGGCCTTTCTACCAGACCTAGTCCTCCTCTGCCTATGCTCAAAGGGGCTTCTTCAGAGGCAGGCAGACGAGGGTGGGCAGACCTGCTCCACCCCCAGCCTAAAGCTCCTCATAAACAGGCACCTTAATGGAGCTGCCAGGGCCCATTCTCCTATACCGTGGGGGGCAGGCTGGCTTACTTCAGTCAGAATTGGGCTTCTTTAACCCTCAGACAAGTGGGTTCTGGAAGTAGTAAACCAGGGTCTGGTTCTCAGCTTCAAAAAGTTTCCCAAGTTGAGAAGCAGACTTTTCTACCTGCAAGTGCTTCAGAGACCTCGCTCTGGAAACAGAGGTCTCATCCCTGTTAGCTCTGAGAGCAGTAGAGGGTTCCTCCCTGCATCAGGGCAGGGTCTGTATTCCAGATACTTCCTTACCCCAAAAAGACAGGAGAATGGCGCCCGCTTTATATCTCGGATATCCGAACAAGCATCTTTTGAAACCAAAGTTCAAAATGGTAACTCTGGCAATGATTTTACCTTCCCTAAGGCCAGGGGACTGGCTAGCCTCCCTGGACCTCAAGGATGCCTATTTCCATGTCCTAATCAGAAGATCCCATCGAAAGTACTCAGATTCGAACTGCCCTCAGGTCATTACCAGTTCAGAACAATGCCCTTCGCCTTACCTCTGCTCCAAGGGTATTCACAAAGTGTCTAGCAGTGGCATTGGCCCACTTAAGGAGGCAGAGGATTGCTGTTTTTCCCTATCTAGATGACTGGCTCCATTGTAGGCCAGTCCCCAGAACAGGTAAATTCACCTGCAGGTCACCCAGCAGCTCACCTCCTTGGTTTTTCTGCTAAACCTATCAAAGTCTGTTCTGGAACCAGTCCAGGTACTCACCTTTATAGGGGCAGAATTGGACACAAAGCTAGCCAGAGCCTTTCTTCCTCCAGAAAGGGTAAGGAATTTAGTGGCTCTGGCTCTTCCTTCACTTTGCAGGTCTCTCGACCAGCAAGACACTCTGCAGCTCCTGGGGCACATGGCTGCATCCACAGCTGTTGTGCAGGAGCCAGATTTCAGATGAGAGACATTCAGTTTCACTTGAGAACCTTTTGGTCTCAGAGAAGAGACCCTTTCCAACTTGGTCCCAGTGACTCAACCTTGATCCTAGCTCTTCAGTGGTGGCAGGATCAGAGCAATTAAGAGTGGGGTCCTCTCATTTCCTTCTCACGACTTGATTCTCACTACAGATGCTTCCCTTCTGGGTTGGGGAGCCCACATGGGCGACCTTTCCACTCAGGGAGTTTGGTCACCCCAGGAATCTCAGCTCCACATCAGTTTGCTGGAACTCAGAGCTGTCTTTTTAGCTCTTCAAGCATTTTCTGCATCTGTCTACAAGAAGGTGATACAAGTCAGAACAGACAACACCACAACAATGTGGTACATCAACAAACAGGGGGGCACTCGGTCTTTGGCCTTGTGCACCGAGGCAATGAAGTTGTGGTCTCTGGCCTATTCCCGAACACTTCCCTCATAGCAGTTCACCTTCCAGGAAGGACAATGTCCTAGCGGATGCCCTCAGTAGGATTTCCCAGGCCATCACTAATGGTCCCTGTATCCTCAAGTGCTGGGGATAGTTTTTGCCAGGTGGGGCATCCTCAGATAGATCTTTTGCAGCCCCAGACAATCACCAACTTCCTCTGTTCTATTGCAGGCCTCCAGTGCTGGGCTCAGTTCCCTGGATGCCCTTTCTGGATTGGGAGGGGAAGTTCCTTTATGCTTTCTCCCACTTCCCTCTCCTATTCAAAGTACTAGTCAAAATCAGATCTCAGCCTTGCAGGGTGATTCTGATTGCCCCGGATTGGGCCAGGCAGCCTGGTACCCACTCCTTCTGTCTCTGACAGTCCATCTTCCCTGTGCCTCCCCAGGAATCACAATCTGTTGACTTGTGCCCAGGAAGGGTTTGGTATCCGACCTCAATCCTCAACCTCAAGGCCTGGCTCTTGAGGAGTTAGAGTTTGCTGATTTACACCTCTCTCAGGGTGTTCTTGAGATCCAAAGGCTTCTAGAAAGCCTTCCAGTAGGGCTACTTATAATTCTAAATGGAAAAGGTTTTCCATTTGTGTGCTGGGAAAATATTTCCCAGAATCTGCTGATTTGCCCATTTTGTAAGATTACATGGTACATCTAATTCCTTGGTCTCAGACCAGCTACCCTGAGAGTTCATTTGGCAGCTGTATCTGCTTTTGTGTCAGCAGGAAAGTCATCCCTCTTTCCTCTCATCCTGTGTTTTCCAAGTTTTTAAGGATTACTCCATACTAATCCTCCTTCGGGAACGGACCCTGCTTGGGACCTTAATGTTTGCATTGCCTAGTTAATGCAACCCCTTGAACCTCTCTGTCTTCCTGGAGCTTAAGTACCCAACTTGGAAAACTGTTTTCTAGTGGCTATCACTTCTGCCAGACGATAAGTGAATTGCAAGCCCTGTCAGTGGAGACTGACTTTATTTCTTTCCACAGGGATAAGGTAGTCCTTAGGACTAATAGGAAGTTTTGCCTAAGGTGGTTTCAGATTTCCATCTTAATCAATCATCTCCCTTCCAGTATTTTTCACTGATCACTCCTCTTCGGGTGAGAGGAGGTTGCATAGCCTGGATGTTAAGAGAGCTCTTAGTTATTATATAGAGCGTACCAAAGGTCACAGGTTCGAATCCCTCCAACTTTTCCTTACCTATGGTGAAGTTGGGAAAGGCAAACCTGCCACTAAGAGATCAATAGCCAGGTGGATTGTCTCTTGTATCCAATTTTGTTATCAGAAAGTGGGCAGAGCCCCCACCCCTGGTTTGAGGGCTCATTCTACCAGGGGTACAGCTGCGTCTCTAGCTGCTGCCAGAGACATCCCTTTATTAGAAATTTGCCAGGCTGCTACTTGGAAAACGGTACACACTTTTACCAAGCATTACTCCCTGGATGTCCAGGCCAGGAGAGATGCTCGGTTTGGCACAGCTGTTCTTCAGAGCCTATTCCTAAGTAGGTTCTGCCCTCCTCCATGGAGGTACTGCTGTGTATTCTGTTAATGTCTATAATATAGCAAGACTTCATGTTGTTTGAAGAAAAATTACTCACCTTAGTAATGTTGTTTCTTCTAATGGAGTCTTGCTATATTATAGACCTCCCACCAACCTGCCCCTCTCAGAACCTCTACTTGGTGGGCGCGGGCAACTTAGTGGCACCACTTATGTCCTGTTAGCATTTTGTCCCTTTGGGACTTTGGGGTGTGTATGTGTACTGTGTGTGTGTTTTATTATACTTATGTTCCATTTTCATATTATTAGAATGGTGTTAGTATTTCTGGTCCCCTGACTTGAGTCTTGGGTGTTGGGACCATCAATGGTTGTTATTATTTAGGTAGCCATTTGGCTAGTGTAGGTTACAGCTTCCACATAGACCTTAGTGAGTTTGGCTCGTAAAGATCTGACAGTTCAAGTTTGAAATGACACAGATAGAGCTGCTCTCGTGCCAAAATTCTATTTTGGAATGGTTTTAACCATTTCACCTCCGGGGCAGTTCTAGAGCTGGATCAAACTGCTAATGTCTATAATATAGCAAGACTCCATTAGAAGAAACAACATTACTAAGGTGAGTAATTTTTTCTTATCTTCCACCCCTTCCCTATTTCTTATAATTCCCTTGTGCCTAGCCTAGGGTTTTTGAATCTCACCACTGCTCCCCCACTACCTTCAGTGGAAGACTGTTTCAGGCATCCACCACCTTTTCTGAGAAGTATTTATTTCCATCTCTTCTGAACCTACATCCATCTTCATATTGTGACCCCTTGTTCTTGACCACCCTTTCCTCTGAAAAATACCTCCTACCTGTACCTTACTCACCCCTGTGAGGTATTTAAAGGCCTCAATCATATCCCCCCTCTCTCTCCTCTCATCCAGGATGTACATGTTTAGTCCTTTAGCCTCTTGATGCAGACCCTGTACCATCTTGGCAGCCCTCTTCTGGACTGCCCCACCTCTGTTTATATCCTTCCTGAGATGTGGTCTCCAAAACGGGACACAGTACTCCAAGTGGAGTGGGGTCTTACCAATGACCTATATGGGGCAACACCATTTAACTCTTCATGCTGATGATACCCCTGCCTATACACCTCAGCATCCCACTAGCTCTCCCAGTTGCTTTGTCGTATTGTCTGGTCACCTTCAGGTCATCCAATATGTTTACTCCCAGATCTCTTTCCTGCATGGTTGCTGCAAGTACCCCCCATTTTGTGCTGCAGCCCCTAGTTTCTCTGAACCAAGTGCATTATGTTGCACTTTTTTTGCATTAAACCTTAACTGCCAGACTTGTGACCACTACTCCAGCTGTTTTAAATCTCTTTCTATCCTTTCCTCCTCCACCACCCTCGGAGTGTCCACTGTGTTGCAGATCTTGGTGTCATCTGCGAAGAGGCAGACCTTCCCTTCTAGTTCCTCTGCTATGTCACTAATGAAGACATTAACGAGGACTGATCCTGGTGCCTCCTGACAAATCTGATTGTTTATTGTTTATCAAGTCTAGGATTACAAATACCTTTGAGCCTTGGCTCTTTTACAAAGGTTCCATGTCAGAGAAATACAAATTATGGGGAACATCAAGACAAACATTACAACAATGTAGACATTGCAAACAGAGAAACAGAGTACAGATTAATACAATTCAAGGGTAGCCTTGTAACAAGGCAGCCAGCGGCATTTGTCAGAGAAAACAGACAACAGATAAGAAGTGCCAGAGTCATAGAGAGAGGGAAGACGGGGGAATGTAGGAAGGTGGGGAGAGGGTGAAAAGTGCAGCATTGGGTATACCAAGATGTGAGGGTAGAACTCGTGAGGAGGGGAGGGACAACTAGAGCAGAAAGGGAATGGGAGAAACAAGGTTAAGTTTGGCAGTCATAGGAGCTGTTGGTAGTGAGATAGTCCCAGAGCCTAGTTTTAAACATACCAATAGTTGGGGCAGAGGAGATGGTTGGGCTGAGGCATTGAACCAGAGTGGCGCTCGATAAGCAAAAGAGCGTTGTCCCTGTGAAGTGTGACAGTGGGGGACTTTCAGTAGCTGTAGTATGAATCTCCTAAGGCACCATTTGTTAATTCGTGTTGTAACAGAGTTGAGACCCCAGAAGGTGCAAGGCCAAGGTAGATTTTTTTCACCATGGAGCAGGTGAGAAACTTTATATTGTTTGATAGTTGGAGCCAGCCGGTCTGAGTGTACAGGTCACATGTGTGGATGAGACGGTGAGCACCAGTGATGAGCCGACATGCTTTATTTAAGGCAGTTGAGAGGCGTCTAAGGGTTGTGGTTGTGGCTAGCTTACAAATGATGAGACCATAGTCTATTACAGAGATCACAGAGCTCAGGACTGCAACCTTCAAAGCTTCTAGTGAGGTGTGATCTATGTTTGTGAGGAGACCAAGCCGTGTATTAGCAGCTCTAGCTACATTATCTACATGAAGTCCATAGAGAGATTAGGGTCAAGCTGCATCCCTAAGTATTTGAAGGACCCCACCTGATCTAGAATGTCTCTGGGTGCTTGAGATAGCCTGGGCGTAGCTTGTGTGGGTTGGTGAGAGCTGCAGAAGAGCATAGATTTGGTTTTCTTGTCATTGAGGACCAGTTTATGATTAAGAAACCACGTCTCTACAGAACTGAAACCAAGTTGAAGGTTGTGTTAAGAAGAGTTGCAGGATCTTTGTGAGTGGAGAATACAACAGCATCATCGGCATATAGTATGATCTGCTCAGAGCAGTGGTAAGGGAGGGAGTTAAGAAAAGCTAAAAGGAGGGGACCCAGTATGGATCCCTGTAGGCACTTGACGGAACAGGCAGGTGTTAGAAAAGCGTCCATGATTTTACTCTCTGTGACCGGTTTTCTAAGTAGCTTTTAAACCAGAGAGAAAAGTCAGGTGATAGCCCACCATTCAGTAATTGGTGTATTAGTAGTCCATGGTGTACTGTATCGAAGGCCTTGGAGAGGTCGACGAAAACGGCCCCTGTGAGAAGGCTGTTGTCAAGGGATTTGTGCAAAGCTCCAGTGAACTCAAGAAGGGCTTTGGTGGTGCTGTGACCTTTCTGGAAGCCATGTTGTTGTGGACAAGGTATACTGTATTTATCCAAGTGGTCGGTAAGTTGATCAGTCACGATACGAGTAAAGTGCCGAGGCTGCTGGGAACGGTGACACTAGGTTGGTGGTCATTCGTGCTTGGAGTAGCTGTATGTAATTAAACAACATTTAAGTTGAAAAAAACTGTCTCTGTGATTTATTCATGGGCATAGCTACTCTGCACATCCCCTGGAGTGCAGTCCTACTTCCAGTCTTTTCTTTTCTGGCCCTGGTACTGACCCCGTCTACCACCACCCTTTGCCTGCTATCTTCTGACCAGTTTCTTACCCAGGTTAAACTTTAATGCCCACCCCTTTCTACCCAACCTGTTTACCAGCCTCCTTTGTGGAACGGTGTCAGAGGCCTTGCTGAAGTCCAGGTGGGCCACGTCAACCACCCCTTCCTGATCCAACACCTTGGTTACCCAGTCAAAAAGTCTATTAGATTTGTCTGGCACTGCCTCCCCTATGAAGCCAGGTTGCCTCTGGTCCTGCAGTCTGTTGGATTCCAGGTGTTCCCTGATTTTTTCCTTTAATAGTGTTTCCATCAGTTTCCCTACTACTGAAGTCCTGCTGACAGGTCTACAATTTACCGCCTCCTCCGTGCTCTCACTTTTGTGAACTAGGACTATGTCCATGCTTCTCCAGTCCTCCGGGACCATGTCAGTCTCCAGTGAACTGTTAAACAAGGTTGCCAGGGGTGCAGCCAGCTCCTCCCCGAGTTCCTTCAGCACTCTTGTATCTCTTGTATGCACCCCATCTGGCCTCATGGCTTTGCCCACCCTCAGATTAGCGAGTGCTTTCCTGACTTTGTCCTCAGAAAAGGGACTGATGTCCACTTCCCTCCGCTTCAAGTTCTTCATGCTTATTTGTGGTCCCATTCCTTCCTTTCCCTTTCCCCTTCTACTGTGAAAACTGAGCAGAAGTATGTATTTTATTAAAGGTTATAGGAAACAGTTTTTACACCTCTGGAAGCCCTCTAGTTCTTTTATGGGCTACTCAATATTCTGATATGTTGTTTACCTTTTTTGTTAAATTAATAGTCTAATTCTGTTCCTTTTTAAAGACCCTGGATCCCTCTCTCCTCACTAGTTGCTGCTCTCTCTTTTTATACTGCCCGAACATTCTGAGACATCACAAACCCCTTTCCAGGCCATTCAGATGAACAGCATGGAATGGGAGATCTCACTTCGTGGGGGCCCTTGCAGCAGGCAGCACCATTAGGACTGAAGCCGGCAGGCGCCAGGACACCACGGAAAACTTCTAGCTAGCAATCAGTAGTTTGGGGGGGGGGCTGCCCCCTGACGTCAGCCTGCCCTTGACATCCACCTGTGGTATAAAAAGGGCAGTCCCCGAGCCCAACCTCAGTTCTTTTCACGGACGCTGACCCACAAGTAGTCGGACCTTCATGGACACCTCTGCTATAGTCAACAGCCATTTTCTTCGGTGACACTGCATTTTATTATTTTCTAAAAAATATTTCATTTTACAGTACTTCTTGCATGTCTTCGCCATTGTCTTCTTTGGAGCGGTGGCGAATGAAGTATGCTTGTGACAGGTGACTTCCCCATAAGGACAGCCACTCATGTCTGCTCTTCCTAGGCCCAGACCACAACATTGAGGCCTGCCATCACTGCCAGGATTTCAACCAGCACACCTAGCTATGCTGCCAGAAGACCCTGGAAGTCTTCTTGCTACAGTAGAGAATAACAGCGATGGGAGAACGTGCTCCACAAAGGTACCTCTTCTTCCCTGGCCTTCTGGGCTTCTACTACTTCTTCATCTCACAAGGTGAAGAAGTCTAGCAGAAAGCACAAACACCAGGAGAAGCACAAGGGCAAACTCCGATCTGCTTTCGGTTCCAGGTCCCTGCGCAAGTCAGTGACTGAGCCTGGGTCTTTCTCGCACGGGAGGGAGGTCCCTTCCACCCCGGCAGCCCTTACTTCTTCTGGACTATTAGTGGTCAAACCACCCGGTCTCATCACCATCTCGGGCAGCAGTTCTTCGGGGCTCAGGATGTCATCCCCAGCCTCTCAGCCACTGAAGCTCAGGCCCTTACACCAGCCAGGTTCTCAGCCGGGTCCTCTTTGGGCAGCAGGTCTGTGCCCATCACACTGCCGGTCCGGGCATCATCTGTCGGACCCAACTTCAGTGACCAACACCCCTAACCAATGCTCGGGGCATGCACTCACCTCCACTGCAAGAGTGACGTCTCTGCCCACTCAGGAGCAAGCTCCATGAGGCAGGCTGCTTCTTGGCCAGTGCCGGCTGCATCACCAGAGTGGTGTCAGCCCGCACTATTCCAGTTGACACCAACCACTCAGACATAGACTCCAGCGACACCTCAGCCGTCATCCCGTAACCCTCCACTGTCGCTGGCCGACCCTGTTGTCACTAGGGGTGGAACAACAATGGGAAACATCAAAACTGCCATCACAGAGGTAACAAGCCTTTGTGTGAAGCAAATAAATCAAAACGACAGAAAAAGCCACTATGGTTCTCAAAAGAAGTGGCAGTGAAGGTTCGGGAGAAAAAGATAGCATTTAGGAAGTATAAGGAAACACAGAAGGAGTAGGACAGAGAACTGTACCAGTTAAGGCAGAAGGAAGCAGGGAGGGAAGTCAGAATAGCAAAGGCACAAACTGAGGAAAAGATACCCAACTCTCTTAAGAAGGGGGATAAAACCTTTCATAAGTATATCAGGGAACGTAGAAAGACAAAGGGAGGAATAGTGAGGCTGAATAGAATGGATGGTGGGTGGGCAGAGAGTGACAGTGAAAAAGCAGGGATACTGAATGAATACTTCTGTTCAGTATTCATAAAAGAAGAAGTGAGGGAGGTGGCTAATCCAATTAACAGAAGCACTCTGGAGAGGGGTGTCGATCCCAGTCCTTTCACAGAAGAAAGGGTTCTGAAAGAACTCCTAAAACTGAAGGTGGACAAAGCAATGGGGCCAGATGGAATTCACCCCAGAATTCTAAAAGAATTGAGCCGAGAACTAGTGACACCACTGACTACCCTTTATAACAAATCATGGGAGGATGGTGTGGTACCTGAGGACTGGAAGAAGGCTGATGTGATTCCCCTTCACAAAAGTGGGAGCAAGACAGAGGCAGGAAACTACATACCTGTCAGTTTGACCTCTGAGGTAGGGAAAGTGATGGAATCACTTCTAAAGGAAAGAAGTGTTGAGTACCTAGAGGCCAGTGGGGCACAGGACCCAAGGCAGCATGGGTTCACAGCGGGAGGGTCATGTCAGACGAATCTAATTGATTTCTTTGACTGGGTGACCGAAGTAGTAGACCAGGGAGGGGCTGTGGACATGGCCTACATAGACTTTAGCAAGGCATTTGACACAGTCCCACACAAAAGATTAGTAGTCAGATTAACCAGCCTTGGAGTGGGTCCCAGGGTGGTAGCCTGGGTAAAACATTGGCTGAACATCAGGACACAGAAGGTAATTGTAAATGGAGTCCACTCTGAAGAAAGAGGGGTTACTATGGAGTATCGCAGGGTTCAGTACTGGGTCCAGTCCTTTTAATGTCTTTATAAGTGACATTGCAGACGGACTGGAAGGAAAAGTATGCCTCTTTGCAGATGACACAAAGATCTGCAACAGGGTTGTTGCACAAGGAGGCGTGGAAAGCATGAGAAGGGACTTGGCAAGGTTAGAGGAATGGTCAGAAGTATGGCAGCTTGGATTCAATGCAGAGTAATGCACCTGGGAAACAAAAACCCAGGGGAAGATCACACAGTGGGGGGGGGTAGTAACAACAACAAAAATGGAAAAGGACCGGGGGGTAGTCATATCAGATGACCTTAAGGTAGGCAAGCAATGTGAGAAGGTGGTAGGGAGGGTTGGGGGGATACTGGGATGTACAGGGAGAGGCATCACCAGCAGAAAACAGGAAGTTGTTATCCCCCCCTGTACAGACAGTTGGTGAGACCCCATCTGGAGTACTGTGTCTAGTTCTGGAGACCCCATCTCTGCAAGGACATAGACAGGATGGAGGCAGTTCAGAGGAGGGCAAATAAAATGGTGCAGGGTCTGCAAGAGAAAGCCATACGAGGAAGGCTAAAGGAGCTTAATATGTATACCCTTGAGCAAAGAAGGGAGAGGGGGCACATGATAGAAACGTTGTTAAGTACCTCAGTGGAATCAACAAAGTCCTAGAGGGTAGCATCTTTCAGAAAAAGAGATGTGCAAGAACAAGGGGACACAATTTGAAGATAGAGAGGGGACGGCTCATGGGCAGTGTGAGGAAGTATTTTTTTTTACAGAGAGGGTGGTGGAAGCATGAAACAGCCTTCCTGAGGAGGATGTGGGGTCTAAAACTGTGGGAGAATTCAAGAATGCATGGGACAGACATAAGGCAATTTTTGTGGGGGGTAGGAAGAAATAGGCTGTTGGTTAAATAGGATCTGCAGCTTATCCTCTAGGTAGGGAAATGAGCAGACTAGGTGGGCCAAGTGGTCCTTATCTGCCGTCAAAGTCTATCCAAGGGTCTGACGCCCAGTCTTCCTACTCCTGTTAGACTGTTGCTGGATGGCTCGGTGCCACAGGGATCGATGCCAGTTAATCCAATGCCCGGCTTACCAAAACCTGTGGAAGTGATGCCGAGGCCTTCTAATCCTACCCCGCCGACGCCAGCTCCCCCAGCCACCACATCAGAATCTGCCCACAGATCTTAATGCCCTCTTTGCAGCTTGGTTTGCATACTTTAAGGACAGGGAGTCCCCAAAAGAACCCCCTACTCAGACTCCTAAAGACCCTCCTCCGAATCTGAAAAAGGATCAGGTGTTCCTAGGAAAGCTACAATGCCACCTCTTAGAGACCCTACCCCTGCAGCCTGACACAGCTGGTGCCAGCCATCTGAGGACTCTACAAAGGCATCAACCTCTCTATCTCCAGACTCTGGCAAGTCGGGAGGATATTTCTCCTCCTCTTTTTTCCAATGAATTAGTCAGGTCTGGCTTGCCATCAGAACCCAAAGATACCCCTCAATCTCCTCTAGGTGATCCTACTTTCATGGAGGTGTTGAGGTACATCCAGTCCCTTATGGGTTGGGACACAGAGGAAGTGGACCCCGAGCGACGTTAATTGGCTGCCTTTCTTCATAAAAAGAAGTCACTACCCTTGGTTGTTCCACACTCTATTGATTTATTTTTATTTATTTTACTCTTTGGTAACCGGGAAAGGCCCCCTAGGCACAAGTGCTTGTTTTCAGGGGCGACCTGGGAGCACTGAGCAGTTAAGTGACTTGCTCAGAATCACACAATATGCAAGTGGAGGTTGTGAGAATAAAAGCCAAGGTCTGGTCTGCTGGCTGCCCCAAGCTCACTCACAGCTTGTTACTCTAACCTCTAGGCTAGACTGCCAGCCTGATTCCTTCAAGGATGTCAACAGGGCTGCTTGCAAGCATCCATCCTCTACTCTGGTGACATCCAAGAAGGCAGATTGCCTATATAATGCTCCAAGGGATGAGCGGTTTTATGGGGAGCACACACAGGCTGACTCTGTAATCATTAACTCCACCCCCTACCTCTCTACACGGCCAAGGCACCTTAGAAATCAGCCTCCCAACAAAGTCTCCAGCCAGATAGACCAATTTGGCAAGAAGGCCTCTGCCTCTACAGCCTGCACCATCTGTTCCCTAAACTTTCTGCCCCACATGGTCCATTACCAGAACGCCCTGTGAGAAAAGGATTTGGAGGTAGCTGAAACTCAGCCTGATGCTCCTGGCAAGACCGAGCTGCTGCACCTTCTCAGAGCGGCTTGGATGTTGGCACTCACATTCTCTGTGCCAACTCAGTGAACTCCGCAGGCAGAGCTGTGACTATGGGGTGTCTGTCTTTGTTGCTACTCCTAGTTCATAATCTCCGGTTTTGCTCCGGATGTGCAGTCCAAGGTCTTGGATTTCCCTTTTAAGGGTCCCCGTTCTTATCGGCGAGGATTCCCTGAACATAATTACTTGCCTTCAAGAGTCAGGCAATGTTTTGCATGTGGTACAAACTTTATCCCAGTCGCAGCCTAAATTCTCCCAGTGACAATCCTTTCATTGCCCCTATAAACAGCAGTCTGAGGCCAGCAGTCCAGAAGTGCCTTTAAGCGGAAAGCCACTACTCAGATCATTGGAGGTTCAGCTCCTAGAGCTCCCAGAACCTCCCAGGCTGCTTTGCCTGTCCCCGGCTCTTCAGCCTGACTCCTTTCCCGACCCTGGCCAAAACCCTGGGGTAGGTGGGTGAGGGGTAGTTTTTCTTTCTACTGTGAGGGATGGCACAAAATAACCTTAGACCAATGGGTTCTTCAGCCAGGGGAAAAGGGGTACACTCCAGAGTTCTTGGAGATGCCCCTGGGCAATCCCTCATTGCACTTCTATTATCCTCAGGCCCACATCACCCTCATCCAAGAGAAGATTCAGGTGCTCCTGTGAAAACAAGCCATAGAACATGTCCCACAGGCACAATGAGGGAAGGGGTTCTATTCTCAATTCTTCCTGGTCCCAAAGAGAACCGGAGACCTGCGTCCCATCCTAGACCTCAGCTACCTGAACCAGTACATAGAGTACAGATGCTTCAGGATGGTCACTCTCCCGGCCTCCTTCCTTTGCTTCATCAAGGGGATTGGATTTGTTCCCTCGACATGCAGGACACTTATCTTCACATCTTCATCTTCCCATCCCACAGGAGGTTCGTTCGCTTTCACTTCCAAGAAAACCATTACCAGTTTCGGGCTGTGCCATTCAGCCTGTCCTCTGCTCCCCAAGTCTTTACAAAGTGCCTCCCGGTAGTGGCTGTGGCCTTAAGGAGGAAAGGCCAATATGTTTTTCCTTGTTTTTAAGTACCTCAGTGGAATCAACAAAGTCCAAGAGGGTAGCATCTTTCAGAAAAAGAGATGTGCAAGAACAAGGGGACACAATTTAAAGATAGGAGGGTGGTTCAGGGGCAATGTGAGGAAGTATTATTTCACAGAGAAGGTAGTGGATGCATGGAACAGCCTTCCTGAGGAGGTGGTGGTGGGGTCTAAGACTGTGGGAGAATTCAAGAATGCATGGGACTGCATAAGGCAATTCTTGTGGGGGTAGGAAAAAACAGGATGTTGGTTAACTAGGATCTGCGGCCTATCCTATAGGTAGGGAAATGGGCAGACTAGATGGGCCAAGCGGTCCTTATCTGCCGTCAAAGTCTATGTTTCTATACCTGGATGTTTGGCTTCTGACAGCTCCCACCAGGGACCAGTTGCTCAGAACCGTGGAGGCCACTTTCACTTTGTTTCAGGATCTGGGATCACCCTCAATCTTCCCATATCCTCTCCTTGGCCAAGCCAGAAGCTTCAGTACATCGGGGCAATCTTGGACACCACCCAAGGCAAAACTTTTCTGCCCCCAGGACAGTGCAGAATGTCTTCAGGCACTGGCTCAACTGGTGTCATTTTCTCACCAGGTCCTTTCTAAGGCTGCTGGGATACATGGCGGTGGCCATTGCCACAGTCCCCTGCCTCGCCTGCATATGAGGGTGACCCAGTGGAACCTTGAGGTCCAGTGAGATCAGCGCACAGACGATCTGGAGCAACTGGTGTCTGTCTCCAACCCTGTGTGACAGACTCTGGCGTAGTGGTTGAACTCCTCCAATCTCCAAGAAGGTCGACTTTCAGACGGAGTTGCCTCATCAAATCCTGACCATGAACATGTCAGGCCTGGGCTGGGGCACCCATTTGGCAGACTGCTAGAGTCAAGAAATTTGGTCCCAACAGGAGCAGCTTCCCCACATCAGTGTTCTGGAGATGTGGGTGATCCTTTATGCCCAGCAGGCCTTTCAAATTAACCTGCTCCCGGGTCCTCTTTTGATCTAGATGGGCAAAATGTCAGTGATGTTTTACATAAACAAGCAGGGGGGAACGCATGCTTACCCCCTCTGCAAGGAGGCCATTAGATTCTGGTATTAGGCTATAGAGCATCACCTGGACCCGACAGGTGTTCAAAATACTTTGGCCAACAGTTTATGCCGGTCTCAGTCCGAGGCACATGAATAGGAACTTCTTCCCTCCATGGTCGAAGATCTCTTCGACAGGTGGGGCCACCCCAAGTTGGACCTTTTTGCATCTCCATTCAATGCAAAATCGCCCAGTTTCTGCTCCCTAGATCCAAGGCCTGGTGTTTTCTGGCGAGACGCGTTGTCCCTCTCCTGGACAGAGAGGTTCCTGTTTGACTTCCCTCCCTTCCCGTTACTGCAGAGAATTCTTCTCAAATTGCAGTCAGAGGGAGCAGAGATGGTCTTCTTAGCACCTTACTGGCCACGCCAAATATGGTTTCCACTCCTCCAACAACTAGCAGTGGAATCTCTGATTCCACTTCCCCTGTGCTCCGACTTGCTCTCCCTGGAGCCGGGCACTCTGGACCATCTGGACCTCAAGTCTGCATCTTCATGCATGGCTCCTGCAGACTTAGCAGTTGCCCGATTTTGGGGTTTCGTCCTGGGTGGCAGATATTCTCGTGGCAACTGGGAAGCCTTCCACTAGAGCCACTTAATCTGATGTGGAAGCGGTTCTACATATGGGCCACAGCTCATCTTCTGGACCCCTTCACCTTCCCAGCAAATTTAGTTCTAGAGTACCTTCTTTCCTTGTCGGACTCAGGCCTGAGCTACTCTTTGATTAAGGTGCACTTATCAGCCATTTCTACGTACCATGCACCTATTGAAGGCAAGACTTTTGTCCAGCTGGACCTTCCATGCACTTTCTTGTGTGGGGGATCTTGCATCTGAAACCTCCCATTAGGGACCCCGTCCCTCCTTGGGAGCTGTTGTTTGTTTTAGAAAAGCTTACAGTACTTGCCTCCCTTAGAACCAGCCACAAGTTGCAAACTGCACTTTTTGTTGTGGAAAGTGCTTCTTTAGTTGCTGTTACTTCTGCTTGAAGGATTTTAGAGCTTCAGGCTCTAATGTGTAAAGAGCCTTATTTGGTTTTCCACAGGGACGGGGTTTCCTTGCGAACTAATCCTAAGTTTCGGCCTAAGGTGATGTCTTGAGTTTACAGTGAATCAGGACACCCACCTGCCTGTTTATTTCCCAGAGTATTCCAATTGAGAGGAGGCCTTACTTTATACTCTGGATGTCCACTGGGTGCTTCACTACTACTTGGACTGCACCCATGCCATTGGAAAGTCTGATCCATTGTTTATTTCCTTCGCCCCAAATAGAGAAGGGGCTCCTGTTTCAAAACAATGTTTGTCAAAATGGTTAGCAATTGCATTGTTTGTTACAGAAACTGACAAGCCTTTACCGGGCCCAGTCAAAGGCCATTCCTCCAGGGGCATGGCTGCTTCCTTTGTTTCACTCAGGAATATGACTGCTGCTGATATCTGTGCAGCTGCGATTTGCAGTTCTGTACACATCTTCATCCAGCATTATAGTCTGGACCTTGCCTCTAGGCGTAGGGCAGGCTTTGGACTTGCAGTCCTGCAAGGCCTCCTCTCTTGAGAGTTTTATGCTGCTTTCTGCTTCCTTCCAGCTAACTGGGGTCAGTCCTTGTACTGCTTGGGTCTCAGACGTAATGATGTTGCCTGCTGCAAGAGCCCCCTCGAAGTGAGAGAGTATAGTTACGTAAGAACTTAGTAACAGTAGATTTCTAGAGGAGTTCTTGCAGCAGGCGCTGCTTTCCTCCTTCCATCCCCCTGGTGACTGTTTATCCATCTATGTTACCTCACTTTCCTCGGTGTAGAGGAACCACCTCGGTTCTCTAATTTCTGTATGTGCTGGAGTATCCAGCGGGAGAATTGAGATTGCGCTGGGGAACCCCACTGTTTATACCATAGGCGGACGTTGGGGGGGGCAGGCCAACATCAGGGGGCGGTCCCCCGCTAATGACTGCTAGCTAGAAGTTTTTTCCTTGGGGTCCTGGTGCCTGGCGGCTTCAGTCCTAATGGTGTTGCTTGTCACAGCAGCTCCTCTCAAAGATCTACTGTTACAGTAAGTTCTTGTGTAACTCTACTTTCCCGATGTCATAGAATGTCTTAGAAATATTGAAGTCAAGAACAGTAGCTGGTGAGAGTGGAATTCAGTGTAGATCTGAGGGCACCACAAAGCTAGGTTATTTATCAAAAAATCACCAAAGCATATCAGAATCCATAGCTGGCATGGAAAGGAAGATGGAGGGGCAATTTATGTAAAAATCATTTCCTATCTCCTTTAAGATGTTTGCCTTTTCTTGGTCCTTCTCTGTGGAGGCCCCCCCACCCTTTTTTTTAACTGTATAATCCCTCGCTTTGTCTTCCTTTCTTATACAGTATACCTGAAAAATGTCTCCCCACCCTGATATTGTCTGGGCTATTATTTCCTCAGCTTGCTGCTCTGCACTCCTTATTGCTTAGCCTGCTTCCCTCCCTCCATTTCCCCTGATACACTTCCCTGTCCTCCCTCCTCTAGGTCTCCTTATACCTTCTGAATGCCACTGTTTTTGCCCTTACCTTTTCTGCTACTTCCTTCAAGAACCATAACCTTCTCCTTTTGCTAACTTACTTTGATGTACAGGTTTGTTTCCTTTGCTATGTCCTCTTTTAATTTGGCCCATTTGCCCTCCATCCCACCCCCTGCTAGTTCCTCTGAGGCACTCCCCCATCTTTGTAATGTCAGCCCCTCGGAAATCCAGGACCCTCACCCTCACACGGTTGGATTCCGCTGCTGTTCTCATATTAAGCCACACTGTGCAGTGGTCACTGGTCCCCAGATGACATCCCACACTGATGTCTGCAACACTGACCTCGTTAGTAAGCACCAGGTCCAGTATTGCCCCACCACGAGTGGTTTCACTCACTAACTGCCTGAGGAGTGGGGCATTCTGCAGGGAGTCCAGGATATGTCTACTTCTAACTGATGCTGCAGCTTTTCATCAAAGTATTTAAAATATTTAGACAATACCATCCAGAACCAATGTAACAGGATTTGAAATAGAAAGGAATGGTTAGCCTTTCTGAATTATACAATCACAAAGATAAGACTACTGTTTAAACACATCAGTTTCTTTCTTAATAGTGTACAATTCATTTAAGAAATAACCAAGCACCCTGTCATTTTCTAGGGATTAATGACTGGGTGGGAATATGGGTGGCCCAAGGTGCAGTCGAGTGCCATCTCCTTCCAGCCGGTCGTTAACCCAAGGAAATTACAGTCTTCGAGATTGTTATCGAATTATAAGTCTAATCATAACAACAACTTTTGTTCTTACCTTTTGCTTTAAACTTACTTTCAGGTTTTGTGCAGAGTCACAAGCCATGTGTGCCGCACAGCATCAATTGGCAGCTGGAGCAGTTATTTCTGAGATGTTGATGACTGATCCATCAGCCAATCAGGAACCTCCCTAGCCTCTTGAATATTTAATTAGACTAATGTGGTTTATATGAGTTATACCTTACATGTTTACTAAAATGCAAAAATGATCCCGTAGCCTCCCGTGCTCTTAAGGTAACTTGACAGTTTCATGAAGTAATAGATTGTCCTCTCTGTATAACTGACAGATACTCGTCCATATTTCTGTGAACAGTGCGGAAAGACATTTACCCAGCAGGGGGCTCTTAGACGTCATCAACGAATTCACACTGGAGAGAAACCATATAAGTGCAAGGCTTGTGAACGAACCTTTACTGACATGTCAACGTTGAGAAGACATGTCTCTGTAAGTACAGCCTCTTTTCCTGTGAAACCAGGTTTAAAATCTGACTTTTTATAGTCCTCTTAGCTTGGACTTAAGTTATATGACTGGTTTTCAAAAGAGTTTGGAAAAAAACAAATGCCAGTCTCATTTTGAGAAGTGTTGGAGGACAGCCCACTGTAGGAGATAATAAAAAGCACAGATTCTGAAATGCCAGGCTCTAGTTTAGATTTGATTTTGAAGTTCCTCATCTTGAACCACTAGTGTAAAACTTTATCATTTAGTATATGTTTATAAATTGTAAGTTGTTTAATTTTCTTTTATTTTTTAACTGTTTAGGTCCATGATAGGAATGCACACTGGAGAACTTACTTGATTGATCTCACCACCAAAAAGGATCATAATTGGTCCAAGATTGAAACATTATCAGATGTTTGTTTTGATGATGATCCCGCTCCAGATATGTGGATGAATGACCATGACAAGCACTATAAAACTGAAAAAATGACCACAGACAGTCGAGAACGTTTGCCTTCCAGTATTGGTTCGAAAGATAATGAACAATCCCTTATTGTCTTATAGTAAGAGTTGCACTTCATTGGTCTTCTGAAAAATACTTGCATATCTTAAAGTCTCTCTACTGAACTTAAAGGGGCACTAAATATTGCAGGGGTCACGTAAATTGTGAAGCCAATGAAACAGTTTTTCAGATTAGACACTGGACTTACCTGTAGGTGTCAAGAGTCCTAAGATATAAATATCTAAATTGTCTGTATGCACCAGCCATTGCATGGAGGCAGATTGTGATATCACTGAGGGGCAAGCTGTAATTAGCAACACACAGCTTACCTTTCCACAACATCAGTGCCTGTTTCATGATTCCATGAAATGTCCGCTGCCTTGATCGAATTTACAGATGATTTAGACATTCATTTCTTAGAACTGTGACACGTTCAGGGAAATTCAGTACCTCATTTTGAAAGATCGTTTCATGGACTTCACAATGTGAGTGACCTCCACAATGTTTAGTTCTCCCTTAAGGTTCTGTTCAACAGTACTGTACATGTCTTACTGTATTATTTTACTAAGGAAGTATTAATAAAGCCTTGTTCAATAGAATCCTTGAAGTTTGACAGCTGTTCCCAAACGTTTTATCATCATACAAATTATTTTAACATCACTTTAGAGTAATTGGTCTCTTCTGTTGCTTCTGGTAGAAAATGAACATTTCTTTTTCCCCACTAATTTAAAAAATAACATTTTATATTGACTTTTAAACATGATTACACTAACAAAGGGAATATGTATCTTATTTAGTTAGCACCCTTAATAGGAATTCAGAAGAGTATTCAAAGTAATTGACAGCGGAAGGAATTGGCGGGCATGGAACACACAGCACTGCAGTTCAGGGAGTGAAACTGAAAGAAGTCTAGCTTAGTTCCAGGATATAAATGAGGCAGCCTTGCTGCTGTGTGGGCAGGGAAGGTCAAAATGAAACTGGAAAATAAAATTACCTAATTTTATAGAAAATGCAACCCCCCTCAAATGTATAATGTTTTCTTAAAGTGGAAAATGCCAAATCTTATGATGAACATACTAAAAGTGGTTGGTATTCCCAGTGTTGTTTTTGCTACTTCTGTCTCTATTAATTAGATATACCAGTAGTTACAATTTAATGTTTTTTCCATAGACTATGTATGTACTAAGACTTTTCCTTTCCTTAACTGAGTTAAACTGAGAAAGCAGACTGTTACACGAGCACATATTATTTGGGGGGTATTTTTTTGTAATCTCAAGAGTCACTAAAGCACTTAAATGTATTTAATGCATTTTATGTGTATAGTCTCTATAGCTTTGTTTCTATTGTATATTGTTTTAAATTCTGTTCAAGCAACAGCTGGCGAGTCTTTAAACTAAGCAGCCTCTTGTCTACACGGATTATTTGATTCCCTATTTCTCAGAGGTCTTGTAGGAAGAATATTCTACCATACACCTGTATATACTGTCTCCCATCGTCTGTTAATAATGTCTATAAAATTAGAATTATTTTGTTTAATATTATTTTGACATGAGGTTATGCTGACAGTCTTCAGTAACTGGATTTTCATTTACACTAAACCTTAAACCCACTTAAGACAATTGGATTAGTTTTTATCATGTTAATAATAAAAATTATATGCATACATATACATACATCCTGTCTGAGATGGCTTCCATGGTTAGAGTACTGTAGTGATAAGTCTGTAATCTGCTTGTTCTCTACTAATCTGTAACATATTAGTGGAAATTACGGTACTAAGATGTTTTGCATAGAGTTATACTATCAGTATATTCAGAGCCGAATGTCATAAAGATTGTCAGTATGTGCTCTACCTAGTTCACATTGTGGAACATAACACATTCACTTGCCCAAACGTCAGTATTTTGTGGTCTGATAAATAAAGGTCACTTAACCTACAACTAGCCATACTGTGTTGAACATGTCAATAAATAAAATGTTTCCTAATTCTTCTCTAACCAGATGAGCCCCTGGTCTTGGTGTTTATGCTGGTTATCATAGAAATGTAATCATAGCAGGGGGCCATTCAAGTCATTCAAACAACATGAAGTCTTGCTGTATTCTGACAATAGCAGTGAGTCCCAACCTTCGAACTGCCCCGGAGATGAAAGAGTCAAGTTTCCATGCCAGGCATGGAACGCTGAGCTCGGTTGAGACTCTATCTGTTGCTATTTAAACTCAAACCGCCAGATTCTTTACTCCGCCTCACTGAACAGTCGCGCCGAGGATTTCTCCTTCTGCTTCGGTTCAGTTTGTTGGTTAAAAGTACACTCTCGGTTTCGACCGAATTTAAACCGTAACCTGTTGGTTCAGTCTCTGTCTGTGGTATTTGTGAGTACTAGATAGGTTATATTTTACTCTGTTCTGTGTGGAACTTGTAAACGGTTCATCGGTTCGGTTTGAACCGATCATGTTGTAAAAAAATCTTAAATTGTACTTTTAGAGTGTGGTTACTGGTTCTTATCGGTTCTAAAAAAAACGGATTTTATTACGTTTTTTTTCCACGACCCGTGACACGGTTAAGAACCGATAAGAGGGTCTTGCCTGGCAGATTGCCATAAAAGGGTAAGTTTGGTTAGTACTGGCACAATATCTGAGAAACCCAAAAGGAAAACCGGACCCACTGGGTTTCAACACTGCAGTGTGTGTGGGGAAGTCTTTGTAAGGCTGACCCCCACACCACCTGTGTTGTGTCTGTGAGGGTTTGACCACCTCAGTGCAGACTGCCAGATTTGTAAAGTTTCCTGCAGCTACCCTAGAAAAGAAGAGTTGGTAGGCTCAGGGAAAGGGAGGCCAAAAAGTTCGCTGAACCGGATGGCCAGCCCAGTTCGGTTCAAACCGAACCAGAAGGAGTGCCCTCTGACCAGGGTGAGACTTCGGGCAAAAGGAGAGCCGATTCTGAGGAGTCAGTTCCGGCTAAAAGAACTAGAAAAGAAAAATCAGCTTGTGTGGAGCCAAAACTTTCCTCTCCAACCGCTGAAGAAATAGCCAAAGCGATCAAAATTATTCAGTCGCTTTCCCCGGTTCTGACCGGACCGGCACCATCAGGCAGGCGCTCGGTTCGGCCGGTTCCACCAGTTCAAGAGTATGATTTAGAGGAATTTTATGAACCGGAGGAGGAGGAAGAGGAGTATGAGGAAAGTGAATGTTGATTTGAAAGTCTGGATGTGCCCACTGACCCGGACATCTCCCCGGACAGACCTTCAGCAGTGTCTCCTCCTAGGCTTTCTGAGTCCCCCTTCCATTTCATGTTTTATAAAAAAGTGGCTGAAACCCTCCAGCTTCCTATGGAACAGTAGTTCTCAGACTTCATCCCAGTGAGCCTCCCCAAATCCATGGAAAAGATTTTGAGCCTCCCCCAAAAAACTGAAATAATCTTGGGCCTCCCCAAAGAAAAATAACGTACTGTACTTGTGCAGTACACCATGAATAAAATGAACCCCTTTGAGTACTTGACTCATTCAGTTCTTTGTCTTATACTGACTTGGAACTTTTGAAAAAGAGCTCCTGTGCTTAAAGGTGTTTTCTGAATAATAAATAAAATAAACAAATATTATTATTCAGCTTATTGCTAACCCCAACAGGCCAAATACTTGCTCTGCTATTTTCATTCTTGAACCATTGTTACCTCTTTTGCAGTAACTTCATGGGTCAGACTTCTTCCTGTGTTTCCTCTCTATATGAAATAACCTTCCTACATACTTTGCCTCACCCTCTCCTTCCCTGCTCTAAGCAACATCTCAGGAATTATTTTGCTCCTTCCTGCTATTCTCTTAGCACTTCTATGCTCAACCCTTGTATTTGGCTGTTCTGTCATTAGTTTACAAATTGATCAATTACCACCACTCATTATTAATGTATTCATATTTATTTGCACTATTGCTCATTGTATATTTCTTGATTGTTTTGCAGTTACCTTTTGAAATGTATTCCTCCCTACCCTTCCGGGTACACCTGAAATGAGCCTTGGCTCATTCACCTTCCTTGTCACCTATTAGTAAATAAATACATAAAATTCACCTACTATTATTATCCTCTTTCAGTTTGCTTCATCTCTTCACACAAAATATATAAAACCCAAAATTTAAAGACAGTAGTTTTTCAGACTTGCTTGAGCCTCCCCTGGAACAGTTTGGGGCCTCCCCAGGGAGGCTGGCCTCACCATTTGAGAACCCATGCTATGGAAGAAGCTGTGGATGACCAGGAGGAGCCTATGTGGAAATGATGGATATCCCAGAGTCTAGGAGGCTGTCTATTCCCTTGCACAAATCTTTTGGGAAACAGACATTTAAGATTTTAAAGACTCCTAACACTATACCTCCTGTGGATAAAAGAATGGACAAGAGGTATACATTGACTCCAGGGCCCAGGCGCTTACGCTGAAACTAACCCCTGACCCTTTAAAGGGACCCCTTTATCTGACTACTGCATACGTGCCCCCCAGGGACCAAACGCAGGCCATTGCCTCTCTTACAGAATACCTTACCTCTCTACCTTCTTCCGCTGATCAAATTCTGGTGGGTGACTTAAATGTCAACTGGCTCCAGCCCTCCTCCTCCTCTACCCAGAGACTCCTTTCTGCAATAGACCTAAGCAGACTAGTTACCCACCCTACCAGGACTAACCCCAAGAGAGGCTCCAGTACCCTGCTTGATGTGGTACTCACCAACCGCCCTAATCGGATCCCCAATGTACAAGTCCTCCCAGACTCTCTCAGCGATCACTCCCCATTCTATTCCACTGGTCAACCTCAGTCCCAAACCCATAGCACAGTCCACATGCGGTGGCATCTAATACCTGGTGGACTGATAAAACTAAGGAACTTCTGTCCCAGATTGACTGGTCTCCTATACAGGCAACTCCTGACATCGACACAGCTCTCTCCTTCTTTACCCAAACTTTTAATAATGCCTGTGATATCTTTGCCCAGTGTTGACCCTTGCGTTCTAAAGGAAGAATGCCCCTAGGTTACCCCAGCTTTGATCCACCAGCTCAAACATAAGGACAACCTGTGACACCGTGCCATTGAGACTGGCCGGCCCAATGACAAGCGGTTATGCTACCGCCGAAACAAGTGCACTCGGGGCCATCAGAAGGCCAAGTCTGAGCACTTGTCGGTCCTCCTCCCTGCCTCATGGGGAATCCCAGAACCTTCTGGGATAACATTAAACAGTTAAATGGGAGTGCACACTCCCACCCACCCACCAGATCAACATTAATGGTGTGATCTCCTCAGACCCACCCTCATGCCAACCACCTCAACACCTCATTCACTGACCTTAGCCCTATCCTCCCTACAAATTTTTTTGACCCTCCTCCCCCAGCACCTGCCGTAAATCTTTCTCGCCCTTATTTTCTCCTCCGCCGTGTTTCTGCCCAAGAACTTAGGCCGCACCTTATCACTGCCCTCAAGAGTAATAGTACAGGCAGTGACACCCTGGATCCATGTATCCTACGGCTGGTCTTAGACACAGTCCTTACCCCGATCACATGCCTCATCAACCACTCGCTTTGCCTGGGGAAGGTTCCAACTGCCTGGAAAGTTGCCACTGTCACCCCTATCTTTAAAGGTGGTGATAGGACTGTGGCTGGAAACTATCAACTGATCTCCATTCTCTCTCCTCTCTCCAAGGCCTTGGAAAAAGTAGTGGCCTCTCAAATCTCTGACTACCTCTCCACCTACAATGTCCTTTGTCCTGAGCAGCATGGCTTCCGAGCAGGCCACAGTACCAACACAGCCCTCCTAGAGTTCTCCAGCTTTCTCCATTCCTCCTTAGACACTGGTTCTCTGGCTGGTGCTGTCTTCATTGACCTCTCGAAAGCTTTCGACCGCTCTCCCACCCCTCCTTCTTGATGCCTGTGAGTCTCTCTGGTTTTGCTGTAGGTCTATCTTCTGGTGCACCAGTTATCTGTCTGACCGCTCACAGCGTGTAAAATTAATGGGACCTACTCAGACATCTGTCCCATCTTTCTAGGGTTCCCCAGGGCTCCATTCTGGGCCCTTACTATTCTCCTTTACCTTAACACCCTTCCACGCTCTTGCTGGGAACATTCTATTATGCGCTGATGATGCAGTCATCTTTGCCTCAAATCGTAACCCTACTGCCCTCCAGGACTCGCTGCAGAGTCCTTCACTGAAGCAGTGGTTCAAGGCTATAGATTGGTGATGAATCTTAAAAAAACAAAAACCATGTTCTTCACTCATCCCCAAAACAAGTCCTGCAAATTCAAACTCCTCATTCACTATGGGTCCTCATTCCCACTCGAACAAGTTTGCTCCTATAAATACCTAGGGATCCATTTTGACCTCCTCTCCTTCCATGGACACATCGCTGCCCTAGCCACCACTAATATCAATTGGGCATCTTGCATTGGTATAAACACTGCCTCCCCGGAGCTCTTGAACTCGAGTCACCTCCTCTATCCTGTCCCTAGTGGACTATGGACTGCGGGTGTATGGTGCTGCTAATCAGACCGCACTCCATAAAATTACTTTTCTCTGAATAAGGCCTGCAGGTTAATTACTGAGCACCTAGGATGAACACACCTGTCTACTGTATGCTAAAGCACTGGTACTTGATCGGCGAGAGCACCTCAAATATCTTACCTGTACCCTTACAAAAAGACCCTCCTTGCTTTCCCCACCAGTGATTGACCACCACCATACGCCGCTCTGTCCCACTAGTTCATACTGGGACCTCTGGAAAACCTCTCTTGTTATCCCTAGAGCTAGGACCTCTCACGGCCAAAGAGCCTTCAGCTTTAGGAGCCCCTCCTGGATCAACACACTGCCCCCTCCATCTCCCGGCTCAACTATATCGTAAAACTTCCATACGTAACCACCTTATTTTGATCTGTAACTGCCGTAGTCAAAAGCCGATGCTCAGTACTAAGGCTTCATAACTAAGGAAGCATCCATCTACCTGTACCAGCTTGTTTGTATCTATTAATTTACTTTATCTTATGTATTGTACTGCTACTATATTTTGGTTTGTCTTACTGTGACAAGGTACCTTTGTAAATGAGCCTATGGCTCAAAGGTTTTCCAAACTGCTGTTTAAATGAAATAAAATAAAAATAAAAAAATAAATAAAAATAAAAAATAAAATAAATGTCAGGCTCAGACACTGAGTTCCTTACACAACAATGCAGCCATGTTGGGGTAGTGCAGGCTGTAGCCTGTGATAAGGCAAACATTCCCTTGGCTTCACCCCCCCCCCCCCCCGGACAAGGACTCCAGGAGGATTGATGCCATGGCAAAGAAGCAGTACATGGCAGCATCCTTGGGACTCAGACAGGCCAATTGTGTGGCCTATACTGCTAGGTATCAAAAATCCAGATGGGACACTGTTATGGCTTTAGCAAAACAGGTCCCTGGCCAGCTTGCCAAGGAGCTGGAGCAGGTGGCTGCTGATAGGTATTGAGGCATCCAAGGTGCAATTCCATGCTGCAGTAGACTCAATGATGTGTCATCTAGAGTCATGGCTACATCTGGCACTTGAAGAATGGCTTGGCTCAGATGTACTAGCCTGTCACAGGATACCCAGACTAAGGCCATGGATTTTTCTGTTGTGGGTAATTCTCTGTTTGGGGAGCAAACGAGAATTACATGAAAAAAATGGATGAGTATAGGACCACCTATAGGAGTGCACAGGCCAAGGAAGGCAGGCCACTCCTCAAAAGCAGCTTCCGGGCGAGGGCAGGCCTTTTCATGAGCCTTTTTACCAACCAGGCCTCTCTTCTGCTTATGCCCAGGGGTTCTTTAGAGGAGAGGCAGGCGGAGTACAAGCAGGCCTGCTTCCACCCCTCAGCCCAAAGCCCCTGCCAAACAGGCACTCTGATGGGGTTGCCAGGGCCGATTCTCAGCTACCTGTAGGAGGGGGCAGGCTGGCTTACTTTGTCCAGGACTGGGAGTCTCTGACATCAGACAAATGGGTCCTGGAAGTAGTAAGCCAGGGACTGGTTCTCAGCTTCAAAATGTTTCCAAAGATGAGAACCAGATCCTTTCCACCTGCAAATCCATCAGAGACACTTGCCTTAGAGGCAGAGGTCTCGTCCCTCCTAGCTCTCAGAGCTATGGAAAGGGTTCCACCCCTACCAGGGCAAAGGGTTGTACTCAGGTACTTCTCACTCAAAAGACAGGAGAATGCGGCCCATCCTGTATCTCAGATATTCTAAACAAGCACCTTTTAAAACCAAAATTCTAAATGGTGACTCTGGGAATTATTCTACACTCTCTAAGGTCAGGGGACTGGCTAGTGTCCCTGGACCTCAAGGATGCCTACTTCCATATTCTCATCAGAAGCTCCCATCGAAAGTACCTCAGGTTCGAGCTGCCCTCAGGCCATTACCAGTTTAGAGCAATGCCCTTTGGCCTCACCTCTGCTCCAAGGGTGTTCACAAAATGCCTGGCAGTGGTAGTTGCTTCTTTAAGAAGGCAAAAGATTGCCATCTTCCCTTACCTGGACGACTGGCTCATAGTAGGCCAGTCCCCAGACCAAGTCAAGTTACACTTACAGATAACTCAGCAACTGCTTACTTCTTTGGGTTTCCTTCTAAATCTGCCAAAGTCAGTTCTAGAGCCTGTCCAGCTCCTCACCTTCATAGGCGCAGAGCTGGACACAGAGAGGCAAACCTTCCCTTCCCTGGACAGGCAAGGACCCTGGTCTCTCTGGCCCTCCTCATTCACCCTGCAGGTGTCTTCGACCAGCAAGGCATTTTTCTGCAGCTCCCTGGGCACATGGCTGTTTCTACAGCAGTAGTGCAGGGCAAGATTTCAGATGAGGACATTCAGTTCCATTTGAGAACCTTCTGGTCTCAAAGGAAGGACCCTCTGACCAAATTGATCCCAGTAACTCGAACCCTGATCCAGGCCCTACAGTGGTGGCAGGATCAGAACAATCTGAACAAGGGGTTCCTTTGTCCATGATCTCACTCTTTAATCCTTACTACAGATGCCTCCCTCTTGGGGTGGGGGCTCACATGGGCGACCTGACCACCCAGGGGTTGTGGTCCCCTCAGGAAACTCTGCTTCACATCAATCTGTTGGAACTCAGGCAGTATTTCTAGCACCTCAAGCTTTTCCAAATCTGTTCAGAACAAAGTTATACAGGTCAGAACAGACACCACCACCACAATGTGGTACAGCAACAAGCAAGGAGGCACTCGGTCTATGGCCTTGTGCACTGAAGCAATGAAGTTGTGGTCTCTGGCTTACTTCCTGAACACCTCCCTCATGGCAGTTCACCTCCCAGGCAAGGACAATGTCCTGGCAGATGCTCTCAGCAGGATTTCCCAGGGCCATCACGAATGGTCACTGAATCCCCTAGTATTGGAGGTGGTATTTGCCAGATGGGGCACCCCGCAGATAGATCTTTTTGCAGCCCCAGACAATCACCAACTTACTCTTTTTTGTTGCAGGCCCCCAGTGTTGGGCTCAGTCCCCCTGGATGCCTTAGTTCTCAATTGGGAAGGGAAGTTTCTCTCTGCTTTTCCCCCCTTCCCTCTCCTGTTCAAAGTGCTAGTCAAAATCAGATCTCAACCCTGCAAGATGATCCTGATTGCTCCAGACTGGGCCAGACAGCCCTGGTATCCACTCCTACTATCCTTAGCAGTCCATCTTCCCGTGTGTCTTCCCAGGAATTACAACCTGTTAACCTGTGCTCAGGGGAGGGTTTGGTACCCAAACCTCAAATCTCTCAATCTCAAGGCCTGGCTCTTGAAGAGTTAGAGTTTGCTGATTTACACCTCTCCCAAGGTGTAGTGGATATCCTAAAGGCTTCTAGAAAACCTTCCACAAGGGCTACTTATAATTCCAAATGGAAAAGATTTTCCATATGGTGCTCTGGGAAGCATATTTCCCCAGAATCTGCTGATCTGCCCACAGTCCTTGATTATATGGTCCATTTAAATAGCTTGGGGCTGAGACCAGCTACACTGAAAGTGCATCTGGCAGCTGTGTCTGCTTTTATTTCAGCAGGTAAGCCTCTTCTCTTTCAGCTCATCCTGTATTCTCCAAGTTTTCAAGGATTGCTACACCAACCCTCCATTCAGGGACCCTGCCCTGCCTGGGACCTTAATGTTTGCATTGCTCAGCTTATGCAACCCCTTTTTAAGCCTTTCTCTTCAGCAGAGCTTAAGTACTTGACTTGGAATACTGTGTTTCTGGTAGCCATCACTTCTGCCAGACGCATAAGTGAATTACAAGCTTTGTCAGTGGAGCCTGATTTTATCTCCTTTCATAGAGATAAGGTGGTCCTCAGGACTAACAGGAAGTTCTTGCCTAAGGTGGTTCCAGATTTCGACCTTAATCAATCTGTGTCTCTCCCAGTGTGCCGCTGACCATTCCTCCTCTGGCGAGAGGAGGCTGCACAGATTTAGATGTGAAAAGAGCCCTTAGCTACTACATAGGCGTACCAAGGGTCGCAGGTTTGACTCCTCAGCTGTTCCTCACTTAAAGTGAGTCGGTGAGAAACCTGCCACTAAAGATCCATTGCCAGGTGGATTGTCTCTTGTATCAATTTTGTTATGAAAACTGGTAAGGTTCCTCCCTCAGTCCTGAGGGCTCACTCTACCAGAGGTACAGCTGCTTCCCTGGCTGCTGCCAGGGACATCCCTATTCTAGAGATAGGTCAAGCAATTACCTGGAAAACAGTTCACACTTTTACCAAGCATTACTCCCTGGACATCCAGGCTAGGAGTGATGCTCGGTTTGGCACAGCTGTGCTTCAAAGCCTATTTCCTAAGTAGGTTCTGTCCCTCCTCCATGAAGGTACTGCTTTGTAGTCTGCTACTGTCAGAATATAGCAAGACTTCATGTTGTTTGAAGAAAAAATTACTCACCTTAGTAATGTTGTTTCTTCTAATGGAGTCTTGCTATATTCTGACCTCCCCGCCTGCCCCTCTCAGAACCTCTGTTTTTGGGATGTGGGTGGGCAGTGCAGTGTTGGCACTTAGTAGGTGCCCACCTTTTTGTTTCACCCCTTCTTTTTGGGGTGAGTTGGTGTTGTGTTTTCATTTTTGGGTCTCCTGACTTGAGTCTTTGTTTTGGGACCAAAAAATGTGTTTTATGTTTAGTAGCCAGTTGGCTAGTGTAGGTTTACAGCTTCCACACAGGGCCTTAGTGAGTTTAGCTCGTAAAGATCTGACAGTTTGAGTTTAAACAGCAACAGACAGAGTCTCAACCGAGCTCGAGCTCAGCGTTCCATGCCTGGCATGGAAACTTAACTCTTTCATCTCCGGGGCAGTTCGAAGGTTGGTACTCACTGCTACTGTCAGAATATAGCAAGACTCCATTAGAAGAAACATTACTAAGGTGAGTAATTTTTTCTTTGCCTGTGAAGTTTATTTTATTTTTTTACATTTGATCAAAATAAGGGCATTGGAGTGTCACTGTGTTCTCAAGCTTGTCTTTGTTGAGTACCAGGTGCAAGATGGTTGTTTAACCAGGAGTAGTACGCTAAGCTGAAAGCTTTTTTACAGGAGTGACCTGGGAGCACAGGGAAGTTAAGTGACTTGTTCAGGGTCACACAGTATGCAAGTGGAAGGTATGGGATTCAAACCCAGGTCTGGTCTGCTGGATGTCACCAGATTTGCAGCTCAGAGCCTTAAACCACTGCGCTATACTGCCTCCCATAAGATAGGTTATAATATTGTACATAAACATCGAATAACATATACATTCTGTATATTATTCATTATAGAATCATGTATTTAGTTATTTATTTAAGAATCAGTCTTCTCCATAGCGTCCTACATGTTTATTTTAGGCCTGAGGTGCTGGGGACCACTTGAGAGTAAAATTTTCAGTAAGTGTGGCAACAGTATTGCTGGCACTGGCACATGTATGATAACCCCAAAACCTTTGAAGATGCCCTAACTGCCTCCGGCACCATGCAGCAAACTACATTACGTAAGTCTGACCTCTAGTTTATCATTAATATTTTTCTGAATGATATGTCTAGCTGGAAGCATGTTAAAGTCCAGAAACCTTCACAGCCCTTTTTCCAGTTTTGTGGATGCAGGTACAGTATTGCCCACTTCGGCAGGCAAATATTATACTTCACCTGCCTTTGACCTAGCCATAGTATTGGTGCCTGCGATGGCCTGCTTCTCGTATTAATACCAGACATTGGAGAGTCGAGCGCTGAAGTTGGGATGGCTTGTGAGAACTTTCACAGGCAAGTCTCAACCTAGGCAGTCACAAGGTAGAACCCCAGATCATTCCTCCAGTCCCCTCACCACTGTTGCTGAGCTCTCCCTCCTCTCACTGAGCTGGAGTCATGACAGAGCCGTCAAGTAATGATGTTGGGAGGACCTGTGATGACTCCTGGGCAGTGTGGGAGCAACTGTCCTGGTCCAGCTGCCTTTAGCACTGGAACACCCCATTATTAGGGTGGACATCTCGAGTATCCGACTGTTCCTGTGGCTTCACCAATGTCAGCTGTCATCACCAGTCTGTGTCAGTGCTGCTTGTAGTGCAGGCATCAAGGTCAGTGCTGGCATTGGTACAGATCTTGATGCCAACATTGGTGTTGCTGCTAGCAGTGTTGGAGCAGTAGGCACCAGTATCAGTACAGGCCCTAGCATTGACACCATATACAGTGTCAGTGTTGGCATTGCATCGGTGTTGGTGCCAGCTCTGGTGTCCACTTTAGCGTCCATTTCAGATCTAGATTGGTCCCTGCAGCACAGTCTTTTGGAGACCAGTCAGTTATCATCTGGCTTGGGGGGCGCGCCCCTCATGGACACTCACCCACTACCTGCTACTGGGTTGCGAGGCTCTTCTCGCTTGTCCCCTGCAGCAACGCACTAGAGCAAGCCACAGGGTCCTGGCTAAGTTTTGTGTACTATAGATTCTCAGGTGACTTATGTTCTCCACCCACCCCCAGCTGCCACCTTAAGTGCCTCAATCCTTGTTGGGTAAGTTGAGCGAGAACCTTAGGCCTCCAGGCCCCTTATCACTGCAGTAATTTCACCAGTGGATGGAGAATTTGCAGTGCTTGTTTAGGGAGGCAAACCCGGTGCTCTTCCAGGCACCAGTCTTCATGGACTAAAAGTCTCCACCACTCATTCACACTAATGGGACTATGCCAGAGGTGCTAGGACCCCGCTGGAGCCAACAATCTTCAGGATGGCCGGCGCTGGGATAGGACCGCACATGCATAGCACCGCGAAACTAACTTGCATCATATAGCTATCTTGGCATTGACCCTCCCACCGCCTCAGTTCCTTTTTTCCTGCCGTCAAGTGTGCTTTGATGTTGTTTGCCTGTCGGGAGTCAAGTCTTCTTCTGTATGACAGCAGCTATAGCATAGCCATTCAGTGTTCGTTTAACTTACTTCTGGTGTGCTTTTTTTATTTAAAAAAAATTTTTCAACCTGCCATCTACGGAGTCGACCTTAGACGGTGGTGATGGTGGTAGGGAGACTTCATTTGAAAACTGTGATGGCAGTGGGGCTGTGTCCAGTCTGCTGCCGTTTGTGGGGTCCGACCACCTGCAGTCCGGTGCTCGGGGGCGGACACAGAAGTATCGGGCCCGTTCCTGTCCTCAATTGGGGACTGTGCTCCACTCGACCTCAAGCTCTTCTTCCTCCTCTCGGTGGAAGAATAGTTGGTAGCACTCAAGGTCGCCCTCTGGTACCTCTGCGTAGGGTTCGTAGGTGGTGGAGAGCAGTAGGCCAGACCCGACTCCAGTTGGGTCCTCTGTACTTAACAGCCATGATCTTCAGCACCTGATCCCATCTCTGTTCTCGATGGGGCTCCGGTGAGCAGTTTCATCTCTGGGCCAGTCTTTTAGAGCAGTGGGTACGGCATCTGCCCAGCTGTCCTGCCCATTGGACCTGGTTCCGGGGCCTTGGAGCTGCTGGGCTGTGGCCAGGTCGGTCGTGCCAGGATGTGTGCACGGTGCCCGCTCCAGTGCCAGCGCCATTGACGTCAACTCAGCGTGCCTACCCCCCCCCTCACCTTTTCTCTGCAGCGGCTGGCACGGGTATTGCTTTCCTTCCCCTCCCTTTTCTTCAGGTCTAGGGCCAGCAGCGTTACTGGTGCCACGTGTGGTGCCAGCACCTCAGGCCGGGCGGGGGCATCTCCTGTGATCCCGTCCTGGACCTGCCTTTTGGAGGGTCTTCTGGGGTAAAAGTTGATCTGGATGAGTCTCTCCCTGTCCTGCTTTGTCGAAGATGCAGCGGATGACTCATTTTAAGCACTGGAATGCAAGCCTTGTGTATCGACAAAGCCTGTGATGGAAGATCTTTCCAGTTTTTCCTCAGGGATATGAGGTCCACCATAACATTTGATGTCATCTGTGGGCCAAAGCAGACTTCTACATCTTGATTTCCTACATTTCTCAGTATGGGTATATCCTGTGGAACACATTCAGTTCAGTGGTCAAGAGCCTCGTAGAATCTAACGCTCCATTGCTAGGGGCATATACCCCAGCAATCAGTTAAAAGCTTTTATAGACATCTGTGACACTGCCTCTAGGGCGACTGGCGTTGGCAGCAGGTGGTTAATGTCTCCTTGGTGATGCTTATCTGTTCAGCCCTCAGGTTGAGCTCTGGAGGCCGCTCAGAACATCAAGGCTACCATTTAAGCAGCAAGAGCCACAGAGGGACAGGAACCATCATCATTCTCATAACAGGCAGTCCTATCAAGGTAGAGGCCTTGAAGCCTTTGTCAGGAACCAACTCCTCGGCCGCGAAGAAATTGCAGCAGAGGGCACAGGCCCCAAGAGCACCCTGTTCCTTCTTCTTGGATCCAGCCCAGTTCCCACCTCAGCTGTCTGAGGTGGATGCCTGCCTCTCAGCGGTAGGGGTGGCATCTGATTCGGTTTTACAACCAGTAGAAGTCCAGTCCAGCAGACACAGGGGTCATCAGGATTGTCTAAGAGGAATACTCTCCAAATTTCACAGAGATTTCCCCAGACCCCGGCAGCAGCCCAGTCTGTCCGCCTCTCTGTCAGACCCTCTTACTTCTGAGATATGGGACCTCTGCGAGATCAGGACAGCAGAAGTTGCACCACTGCAAATCAAAACACAGGTTTCAGTTTCCTTTGCTTGGTTCCAATATAGCACATGGCATGTGCCCATTTCTTAGCCTTGAAAGGTTAAACAAGTACCTGTTCAGGGAGGAGTTCACTAAAACCTCTGTGTTCAAGTCTTCACTTTCTGGACATTTGGCTCCTAGCCAGCCCATCTGGGATGGAGACACAGGAAGCATTTGCCACAGTTTCTCAGTTGCTCACCCCCAGGAGGGGTCTTCTGATTCAGGGAAGGTGCCAAATTCACCTTCCCAGCAGATTCTCTTCATAGAAACCCTCTTGGATACCTCAGGGGCAAGGGTTCTCCCTTTCAGAGAACAGGAGAAACTACATCTTCAGATGTCTCGTTACTTATCGGAAAACGACTCTGCTAGGTCTCTTTTCGATGTAGCAGATGCTGGGACTCATGGCATTGTCCACAGCAGGCAGGCGTCTCCAACTACGCATCCGCAATCCTCAGCATAAATGACAGAACATCTGACAAAATCCCTCCTGATTGGTTGGGGAGCTCACTGACAAGACCTCCACAGTTACGTGTGGAGCCAGGAGGAGCCTCATCTTCTCATAAATATCTTGGAGATGAGTGCTGTCTTATACGCTTTCCAAGTCCTGAAGGAGACCCTCTGCCACGAGGCGATCCCACTTCGGACGGATGACAGAACTGTAATGTATTACATCAACAAGCAAGGTGGAGCATCCTCCTACCCTCTGTGCAGGAAGGTTGTGAAGATGTGAGAGTGGTATCTTGAGCACAGTGCGTTAGTTCTGATGTTGAGCAGTTGCTATTCGACGAGTGGGGCAGTCTGGACTTGATCCTTTTTGCATCCCCTCTCAACACAAAACTGTCTCTATCCTGCTTCAGAAATCCAGAACCTGGTGTTTTCTGTCAGGATACATTCAGACTTCCTCCTCTTCCCTTAGTTCAGAGGGTGCTGCTCAAGTTGGAGGCACAAGGGGGCAAAATGATTCTATTTGCCCCATACTTGCCTCGACAGATATGATTTCCATTCATCAACAGACTGTCAGAAGTTCCTCTGAGGCAACTCCCTCTACGAATGAACCTTTTGACACAGGAAACTTTGGTCCATCCCAGCCTGCATTCCCTTCATCTCCATGCCAGGCTCCTGAAGAGATTGAAGTGGGCAGGTTTTAGGTATCCCAAACAATCACAGAAATCTTCTTAGCCATGCATAGGTCTTCCACCAGGAAGGTTTATGCTGCTAAATCGAAACGCTTCTCCATCTGTTGTGCAAAGTCACATCTGGACCCTTTCAGTTGCCCATCAAGTAAGGTGTTGGGAGTGCCTCTTGGACCTGTTGAACGCAGGTCTGCAATGCTCGGCAGTGAAGGTTTACCTCTGCGTGCTTTCGGCCTATCTTGAACCAGTAAAGAACATGTCACTGACTCAGTTACCGATAGTCAAGAGATTCCTCAAAGGTATCCTACACACTAAACCCCCGATCAGTAGACCGGTGGCTGCATGGAATATTAACCTGGTGCTAGATTGTTCACCCATAAACCCTTTGAGTCGCTAGCTACCTGTAAATTGAAATTTACGACCTTGAAAATGGCCTTCTTAGTGGCTGTCACTTTCACTCGTGGGGTCCCCAAAATCCCTGCTTCGGGCTCAGACTTCCTTACACTGTCTTTCATGAGGACAGGGTGGTACTTGGTGCTTGCCTTAAATTCCTACCCAGAGTGGTTTTGGACTTTCACCTCAGCCAGCCTTTGCTTCTCCCTACTTACTTCACTAACTTCCAGAATGAAGGAGAGCGCTCCCTTCATTCTCTGGATATTAAGAGGGTTCTGTGATTCTACATCAACAGAATGAAAGAGATACGCAATCCAAGCAACTCTTATATCTTTCAGCATGCCTTGGCTAGGTCAGCCTATTGCCATTAGATGTATTTCTGCATAGTTAGTAGCATGTCTTCTTCACTGCTAATCCATGGTGCATGTCAAGTTGGAAGGCTGGGTTCACACCCTCTACCAGAGCGGTCACAGCTTCCCTGGCAGAGATTCGTACTGTACCCATTGCAGACATCTGTAAGACGGCAACTTGGAGCACAGTGCATACTCTTGTGAAGCACTACATTCTGGATGTCCATGCCAGACAGCTCATTGTCTTCGACAGGACAGTCCTTATGGACTTCTGTCCTGAGCGAGCTCGGGCTCCTGCTGCCTGCTCGGGGGCATTGATTTTTAGCTCGGTACTGTCCCTTTAGTGTGAATGAGTGGTGGAGACTTTTAGTCCAGGAAGATATGGAAATTACATACCTACCATAATTCTTGATCTTCTTGGACAAAGTCTCCACCCACCATTCCCCAAGCTCACGCATTCTGTTTTTTAGTCTTCACTTCCTTGTTGTTTGGGGTGTGAAGACATTGTTGAATTGACCCTTCTTACATGGGTCATCTGGGCCATTTTATGCCTGGAAGTTAGGGTTAGGTTTTCTTAAGTTAGTTTACGCTGCACCTCCTCGGTTAAAAAGGTACTGAGGCGGTTGGAGGGTCAACGAAGAGATAGCTTATATGGCCCGAGCTAGTCTCACAGTGCCACGCATGTGTGGTCCTATCCCGGTGCTGGTCCTCCTGAAGATTTTTGTCTCCCACGGCGTCCTAGTGCCTCCGGTGTAGTCCCATCAGTGTGAATGAGTGGTGGAGACTTTGTCCAAGAAGATCAAGAATTATGGTAGGTATGTAATTTCCATTTCTAGGGACATGGATATGTTGTTCATCCACACTCTCTGGCAGGTATCCTTGCCGCTTTCATTCTTGCCGGAAGGTCTTCAAGCTGACTCCTCCCACCCACCCGGGTGGTAAAACTCTCGGCTTCGCCCCATTACGCCAGATCTTCCTTACCGCTTGGAAGCTCAGGTTCCCTCCTTAGCACTCTGCGTTTGAGACTGGATCCTAATTTTTCAGTTCGCCTGAAATTGATTTTGAAGTTTTCTAAACTTCGGTCTTCTTTTTCCCTCGTGGCTGCAATGGACAAATCTGTTCCCGGCTTTCGGAGGTGCCCTTGCAGGCAGAAAATGTCCAGGACAGATCCGCACTCCACGTGCGTCTACTGCTTAGGCCTAGATCACGACCCGCAGGCTTGAAAGTTGTGCCGTTCTTTCTCGGCCAATGTTCTGGATGATCGCGCTGCCCGTTTGAAGCTCGGGCACCCGGCGTTTTCCACGGTAAAAATCCAAAGAGGCTCGTTGGGCGGTGTCCTTGGCCGGCTGGCAGCTGAGCAGCTCAGGCAGATCACCCTCGAGGAGGAAGCGGCCCAGGCCGCATCTTCTTCCTCCTCGGCCGCGGCATTTATCCCGCTCTCTCTGAGTTCCTCATATACAGCTTCGTTCAAGGAGCTTTGCCAGTCCCTTTCCACGAAAGGAGAGGGGCCTTCAGGACATTCTTCTCGGCCCAAGGAAAGGGAATCGAAAGGTAAGTCCCATCATCAGCGTTCGTGGGAGCGGGAGAGGTCCCCCTCCTGGGGCAGCCGACCGTCGACTTCGGTCGAGGTTGCGGCTGAGGCCGCTGGCTTCACGGTGCCCCCGTCAGGCCAGCCTGCCGAGACTTCCATCTACGAAGTCGACATTTTTCTTGATCCGTTAGATGGGCTGTTGACTGGAGAAGCCGACAACCCTACTTCACCGGTTCCACCAGTGGATACCGAGGATCTGCCTGTTCCTTCGGGACCGCAGTCCCCGGTTAAAGTTCGAGCCGAGAGAAGGCGGTATCGCCCTTCCCAGCCCACCCTCGGTCCCCTGGGGTCTCGATCTCAGATCTCTTCTCGGTCAGCCGTTCCACCGACGCCAGCGGTCTCGGTCCCGTTGCAGTAGCGGCAATGCCGTTCTTCCATATCGTCCTCCTCGGGTGAGGAGGCTCACGGCGCAAGTTGCGCCCAGGTGCTCGAGATTTGATGTGGCAGCAGTTGCTGTTATCCGAGCTAAGCCGACCCGGCCATCAAGTGGCTGTCGCCGAGCGGCGAAGCAACCACTCGTTCCAGTCAGTTGCCCACCCCAGGGCGGTTGCTAGCGAAACCAGCTGGTCCACGATTGTGGTGGAACCTCCACCTCCACAACCTAAGTCAGGGCACCAACCAAGAATTCTCGGTCGGGTCATGGCTTGCCCCACAGGTTGTCGGTCACCCTCACTCCGACCATCCTCGGCAGGTGGAGGGTGGCTCCAGGGCGAGCAGCTCTTCCCAGACTCTTTGGAATCTGGCAGCGATTCCTCCCTGTTCTCAGGCAGTGCGATCTGGAGTCGCCGAGGCCAGTCAGTGGGCGATAGCCCATCATCCTTCTTGGGTCTGCTTGACTTATCTCGGAGTCCACCGGGATGCAGCTCGAGCCCGTGTCCAAATGGGCCAAGTATCCCCTGACAGAGATTCTGGACTGAGGCGATTCTCCTACGGAGGCCTTTCCGGTGGCTGATGCCATTGTCGGCCCAGCCTTGGAGCTTTGGCAGCGACCTGCTTCCTGTCCTGCGCCCTCGGCCAGGATGGTCAGGAAGTATGCGGTCCCTTCCGGCTCTTTGTCCGGTTTCTCGGAACACCCCTCTGCTGAGGGGTTAGTCACTGACAGTGTTTTCCAGCGTTCCGGTAGCGCTCGGGATGTGGACAAGCCCCCGACAAGGAGTCCAAAAAGCTGGACTTTGCCGGGCGCAAGGTGTACGCTGCATCCTCCCTCGGCCTCCGACAGGCCAGCTCGGCCATGCTGATGGCACACTTCTCCCACGCCCTCATGGGCTCCCTGGATGAGGTCATTCCTCATCTCCGCCTGACCTGCAGACCACGGTCCGCCAGTGCGGGACCAGGGTAAGGCGGTGGCGAAGCAGCAGCTCCAGACTGCTCTGGACATAGGTGATTCCTGTGCCAGGTCAGTGGCGGCCACAGTGGCCATGCGACGCAGGGCGTGGCTGAGGATAGCCACCTTCATGGCGGATACCCAGCACAAGTTGGCGGACGTCCCCTTCTTGGGGACTGACCTCTTCGGCCCTGGAGTGGAGGGACACCTCCAGTGGATCAAGAAGTCCAATGCCACTCTGGACTCAGTCACCTCTGCCCAGAGGGACAAAGGCCACCGTCAACAGCAGAAGTCCTTTCATCCTTCGGTCCCTGCTCCTCGACTGGCCCAGCAGCACCAGCAACAGGGCCAGCAGGCTTGCGCTTGGCATCCCAAACCCAAGCCGATGGCTTCCTCCAACAGGAAGGAAGGAGGTAAAGTCCCGGGAGGTCCCTCAGCTGGTTCTTCCTCCAAGCCTGGCCAGTGACGGGTTGAGGGGTGCCGCCCCCAATCTCGTCACTCCCCCCTGGGTTCCCCCCGTGGAGGGATGGCTCCACCACTTCCTTTCCGCCTGGTCCGCTATCACCACGGACCGATGGGTGTTGGACGTGGTAGGAAAAGGCCTGCCTCTGGAGTTCGAGCAGGTTCCGCCTTTTTGAGCCGTCGCCCCCTCAGGGGGGCCACGGGGTCCGCAGCCTCGCTGTTGGCCCACCTGGCCGATATTGCCCTGCTCCTCGAAAAAGAGGTAATCAGGAAGGTGGCGGATCCTCCTCCAGACCTGGGATTTGTGTCCAGGTACTTTCTGGACCCAAAACGGATGGGGGGCTGGCGCCCCATTCTCGACCTACACGACCTGAACAAGTTCCTAAGGTCTCGGACCTTCAGGATGGTCACTCTGGCTCAGATAATCCCATCCTTGGAACGAGGTGTGTGGTTCTGCTCCCTGGACCTCCAGGACGCGTTCTTTCTGGTCCCAATCCGTCTGTCCCATCAGAGATTCCTCTGCTTCAGCCGGAGGGATCCCTTTACGAGTTCCAAGCCATGCCCTTCAGCCTCTCCCTAGCTCCCAGGGTCTTCAAATGCATGGCAGTGGTGACAGCATTCCTGCGGCACCGAGGGGTCAGTGTATCCTTACGTGGGCGATTGGCTGACAGCAGCCCTCCAGACAGGAGGTGGAGCAGTCAGAGATCTGGCCCTCCAGGTTTGCTCTCAGGTTGGCCTCCTCATCAGCAGGCCAAGTGAACTCGATGCCGAAGCAGGTGATTCTGTTCATGGGGCAGAGCTGAAGCTCTTCTGCGAGCCAAACACGGCTCCCGGCAGACAGGGCCAAGGTTCTTTCCTCGTTTGCCCAATCATTTCTGGTTGGGCAATTGTGCCCTTCCCGGGACTTCCTGCGCCTCCTGGGCCTCATGGCGGCCTGCACCAGCGTGGTCCGTTGGGCCCGTTGGTATATGCGTTTCCTTCATTGGGGACTGGCCAGCCAATGGTCACAATGCTGCGATCCGTTGGACCGGCCCGTGACAGTGACCCAGGAGATGTGGAGCGCTCTCCAGTGGTGGATTGTTCCAGCTCATCTGCAGGAGGGTATCCCGTTCGTCTGCCCCGAGCCGGCGGTCTCTCTCTCGACCGACACATCTCTGATGGGTTGGGGTGCCCATCTGGGGAACACGGCGCTAGCCTCTGGTCCCTCGGAAGTCCCGATGCCACATCAACCTGCTGGAGCTCCGAGCAGTCCGTCTAGCTCTCACCGCTTTCGCTCCGTTTCTGTGGGGTGAAGTGGTTCAGGTCCAGACGAACAACACCACGACCATGTACTATCTGAACCGCCAGGGCGGGACGCGCTCCTTGCTGTTATGCAAGGAAGCTCTCCGCATTTGGTCCCTAGTGCGCAGCCTGGAGGCGGATCTCCTAGCCATTCACATGGCAAGAGCCTCCAACACCCTGGCCGATGCCCTAAGCTGGATAGGGGCTGTGTCTCATGAGTGGTCTCTCCTGCCGGAGGTAGTACAAGATCTCTTCTCCCACTGGGGCACGCCTCAGGTGGACCTGTTTGCCTCCAGGGAGAATGCGAAGCTGAGTCTGTTCCATGCCCGGCCCCCTCAGCAGGGCTCGCTGCAGGGGGATGCCTTCTCGAGGCCGTGGACCCCGGGCCTCTTCTATGCCTTTCCCCCATTTCCCTTGATCCACAAGGTGCTTCTCAAGGCGAGGAGGGACAAGGCGCAGGTGATTCTGGTAGCCCCAGACTGGCCCCGCCAGTTCTGGTATCCAGATCTCCTCAGCCTCAGCTCCAGGCTCCCAAGGTGGCTTCCAGCCCGTCCGGACCTGATCTCAGTCAATCAGGGGGGAAGGTATTCCATCTGGACCTTCAATCCCTGCACCTGACAGCCTGGTTCCTGAGCAGCTAGAGTTCCAGGCCTTGGGTCTTTCCGACGAGGTCCTCAACATCGTTGAGGCGTCCCGTAAGGAGTCAACCAGAAAATGCTATGCCTTCAAATGGAAGAGGTTTTCCGTTTGGTGTCAGGGGAAGGGCCTGGACCTTTCCTACTGACCTTGGCAAGCATTCTGGACTACCTGTGGTCCCTTTCTCAGCAAGGGCTTCGGTCGACGACCCTTAAGGTGCACCTGGCAGCCATCTCTGTTTACCGGGCGTGGGCCGGCAAGCAGTTGGTGGCACAGTAGAAGGTGGTCGGGCACTTTTCCGAAGGCCTTGACCACATTTCCCCTCCGGTGCGAGAACCTCCACCTCCACCTCCATGGGATCTACTGCTGGTATTGGCCAAGCTCATGGGCAAGCCATTCGAACCAATGCACAGTTGTGATCTCTCACACCTGTCGTGGAAGACCGCCTTCTTGGTGACTATCACGTCAGCCAGAAGGACGGGAGTGCTCCAGGCGCTTTCCATCGAGCCTTCCTACCTGGTCTTCCACAGGGACAAGGTTGTCCTGCGCCCCCACCCGAAGTTCCTTCCGAAGGTGGTGTCGGAGTTTCACCTTAACCAGGTGTTGACTCTGCCGGTGTTCTACCCCAGTCACACCTCGGAGGACAAGTATAGGCTCCATACTTTGGACCCTAGACAAGCGCTCGCTTATTATAAGGAGCGGATGGCTGAAGTTTGGGGAGAGGTTCGCCAGCTGTTTGTCACCTACGCTGAAGCCGCACCTGGCAGACCTGCAGCAAAGTGGACGATAGGCAGGTGGATCACCTCCTGCATAGAGCTCTGCTACAGGTTGGCGGGCATGGAGCCTCCCAGAATGATAAGAGCTCATTCTACCCGCCATACCGCTGCATTGATAGCTGCTTCCAGGGACGTCCCTATCCAGGATATCTGCAGGGCTGCTACCTGGAAGTTGGCACATACCTTCATTACCCACTACCACATTGACCTCGAGTCACGCCGGGCTGCTGGTTTTGGGGCCTCAGTTCTCCAATCTCTCTTTCCCAAGTAAGTATTGGGGGTGTGCGCCTTGCCTCCCTCCTCCTGGAGAACTGCTAGGAGTCTGCCAGTGTGTGTGGATGAACAACATATCCATGTCCCTAGAAATACAGGTTTCTCACCTGCAACAGGAGTTCTAGGAATGGTATATGTTGTTCATCCACATGACCCACCCGACCTCCCCAGCTTCAACGCACAACCTGAGCTTCCAGCGGGCCAGATCTGGCATCATGGGGCGGAGCCGAGAGTTTTACCACCCGGGTGGGTGGGAGGAGCCAGCTTTAAGACCTTCCGGCAAGAATTACAGTGGCAAGGATACCTGCCAGAGAGTGTGGATGAACAACATATACCATTCCTATAACTCCTGTTACAAGTGAGTAACCTGTATTTCTCCACTCCTTCAGCTGGTGGCTTTCCAATTTCTTCTCCCTCAAAATCCTCTTTGGAGGATAACAAGATCTTACTTCGGGAGGGCTCTTGCAGTAGGTAATTACATATGGGACTGAAACTGGCAAGTGTCAGGACCCCACGGAAAATTTTTTAGCTAGCAGTCTGTGGCGGGGGACTGCCCCCACATCAGGTGACCGATGTCATGCAACGTCAGTATAAAGGGGCGGCCCCACATGCCCGCCTCCCAGTTCTTTCCCGCCATTAGCTCGTGAAAGCACCTTGCAGTAAAGGTTTGTGCTCATCAGTCTGTCATCAGTAGTTCTACAGTCGGTTTTTCTTTATTTAATTCGACTTTTAGTCAGTTTCTGTGTGGTGTATGTCGTCCCCTACACCCTCTGAGCACAAGAATAAGTGCGACTCGTGTAGCGCCCAACTCCTGCACAAGGAGGGTCACTCCCAGTGCCTCTTCTGTCTGAGTCCGGATCACCCCGTGGATAAGTGCCAGCATTGTCTGAAGTTCAATGCCACCATCCATAGACTGAGGCAGCAGTCCCTGGAAGTCCACATCCTTAAAAAGATGACCTCCATGGAGAAGGAGCTGAAAAAGCTCAGTCAGGCTTCAACTTCCACCGAGGGCCATCGTAAGAAGAAAGATAAGGAGAAGCACCGGGACTCCTCGACCACAATGACTTCGTCTGGAGTCGCCGTATTAAAATGCGTCCCCGAGGACCGCTCCGCGACAGCTGTCTTGGAGGCTTCCAAGACGGCATCGGCCCACCCAACTGGCTCGCGCTCTGGCTCTTCAGGTGCCTACGGTCTAAAGGAGGCCTCCACTCCCAGTAAGACCGCCGCCACACGGCCTACTGGTGTGAGTGGCTCCAGTAAGCCAGACATCTGCTCCTCTGACACTCGCCCAGAGAAGACCGCTAAGTCGCTCAATCCTTCGAGGCAGTGCATGGCCCCTGTTCCGCCCGACCAGCCCGCTCCCCCATTGTGGCCTGCCTCGGGCAACTGTTCCGCTGTCTGGCGAGGCTCCTCCGACGTCCACCTGAACTCCTCCGGTAAGTTGAACATCAGACCTTCCGACGCTTGCACGACATCGGAGCCGATGTCAGACCCCAAGCTGTCCACCGTCCCGGGCTTCCCGCAGCCTTCGCTGCCCTCCGAGGACCCAGCGTCTCCTCAGTCTGACCTCAGGGATTTCTCTCCTCCCCACGGGCGATCCTGGGTCTACCTCACTACCATCAGGTCTCCCTCCCGCCGGGCCGGACGACCCGACGTTGGTTCCTTGGACGCCGGCTCTGATGCTAGTCCTCCATTTGCTGGGCAACATCCCTTTTCCTCTCCCAGATGCCATCCTCACACCAGCCCTGCCACCCGCTGGGCCTCCTGCTCCAGGCCCGCCTGCTGGACACCCTCCCGGGCCGTCTGCCCCAGCAGACCCCTGGCCCCTGGGTATCCAACACCATCATACCCAGGACCGCAGTATCCGGTGCCTCAGTACTCGACGCCAGCCTATCCGACGCTGCAGTACATGGTGCTTCACTACCCAACGCTGGGTTACCCACCATCGGGGTGTGGATACCCGCACTACGAGTATGCCCAATATCCATACCCCCCTCCTCCTCTGCCCCTCCCAGCTGCTGGTGGATCTGAAGGAGACTCTTCCTCTCTGGTGAGTTGAGCCTTGGCCTCAGCCTACCAGGAGGCTAGAGAGTCATCTCCTGACAACGGTACTGGTTCCAGTTCCCATACATCTGAGATGAGAGACTCCCTCTCCTCCTCCGGATACCAGAGGCAGGCCCCCCAGTTCCAGGGCAGGGCTGGGTACGCTTCCCCAAGGGCTTCACAAGGGGTCTTCCTCCCCCGCAGTGGGAGGTAGAGTCCTGTTCCTCTTCATCCTCCTCAGACGACTCGCCTCGCTCTCCGGACAAGCCCAGGCCAAGAGGATCCTTCTTTCATGGAGTTGCGTAAAATCCAGAAGGTTCATCAGTGGCATTCCTTGGAGCTGGATCCACAGCGTAAGAAACACGCTGCGCACCTGGATCTGCCTGAGACTGCTCCGACCTTGGTGCCGCCCTGGATTGAGCCTCATGCCGACCTTGGTTCCACTATTTGGAAGCAACCGTCAGCCATAGCCCATCTTCCTAGGAAGTTGAGTAGACTTTATCAGGCTCCCAAGGGTGTTGACTCACTTAATTCTCACCCTCAAGCTGATTCAGTGTGATTAGTGCTGCTCACAGTCGGACAGCTAACCTGAAGCACTTGATCTCGACGCCACCTGACAACGAATCTCGCCTTCTGGACCAGTACGGAAAGAAGATGTACGCTTCTTCCACTCTGGGTATCAGGGCCCTAAATTATGTCGCCCACGTCGGGGATTACCAGAAGGCGATTCTGAGTGAGGTGGAATCTAAGTTGGACTCCCTCCCTGACTCTCGGACGAAGCAGGAAGTGGCTGGTCTAGTCCGGTCTGCACATTCGGCCAGTCTGCACATTCTCCGTGCCATGTACGATGCAGTGGACACAGCTGGTCTGAGCTCGACTTTTGCCGTGGGGCTGCGGCGTCATGCCTGGCTCCATGTGTCAGGATCGGTCCCGGAAGTGTAGTCTGCTATCCAGGATGCGCCTTTCAGGGGTTCGATGCTGTTCAGTGGCGATGTCAAGGGCATCATCACCGATCTGCAGAAGAAGGGGACTGCTCTGAAGTCTGTGGAATCCATGTACAAACCCCCTCAGATGCAACGTCGTCCCTTTCGCATCCGTAATCAGCAAAAGGTGAAACCACAGGGACAGCGGGCCAATAAACGCCAGGCCCCTCCAGCTGCCAAGCCCCCCCCCAACCAAAAAAGCAGCGGGGGCTTCAGCGGCAACGCTGTCTCACACCACCTGACTCCTTTCCTCTCCCACAGCCTCTGGGGTTCCCAGAGGAACTGGTGGGAGGGAGGTTCTCCCTCCAACTTCCGGGTTGGGAGAGGATAACTTCAGACACTTGGGTGCTCCAGCTGATCGAAGAAGGACACTCAATAGAGTTTCTTCGGAAACCTCCTCGAAACCACCCCCACCCCAGGTCGTCGTACCCACAAGAACACCTTCTTCTAGCTCAGGAAGAAATTTCCACCCTTCTCTTGAAGGAGGCCATAGAGCCCATCCCCCTCCCTCTTCAGGGGATGGGGTGGTATTCCCATTTCTTCCTGTTCCCGAAGAAGTCAGGAGGCGTGAGGCCGATTCTCGACCTCAGCTCCCTGAACTTGTTCATGGAGTACAAAAGGTTCAGGATGCTCTCTCTTCAGGGTCTCCTGCCCCTTCTTCTTCCGGGACAGTGGCTGTGCACTCTGGATATGCAGGATGCTTACCTGGATATCCCTATCCACCCTTCCTACCACAAATACCTATGTTTTGCATTCCAGAGGGACCACTGCTAGTTCAAGGCCCTCCCATTTGGTCTCTCCTCGGCCCCCCCCAAGTGTTCACCAAATGTCTGTCGGTGGCAGCGGCCTACCTGCATACCCGGGGGAAGGTGCAAGTTTTCCTATACCTGGACGATTGGCTCCTGGCAGCCCCATCGATGGAGGAACTCCTGCGCTTCCTTTCCCTTACCCTACAAGTTTTTGCCTGCCTGCATATTACCAATGTTAGCACCTTACACGGGTTTGCTCCAGTACAGCTTCGCTGTCTGCACTCTCCAAATGTATATTTTATGTATCTAACCTGTCTGTCATCCCTGTCCTAACACCACTCTATTTGTCGTCTCCCCCACCTTTCTTGACGAGGTACCTTTGTAAACGAGTCTTTGACTCAAAGGTTGTAAAACTGATCTTACAATAAAATAAAAAAAAAAAAAAAAAAAAAAAAAATATTACCGTCAACCAGACCAAGTCCCACTTGATCCCGTCCCAGAGGCTCCAGTTTATCGAGGCGATCCTGGACACGATCTCTGGTATGGCTTTCCTTCCACTGGACAGGGCGGCCACACTACAGGTTCAAGTCAACCTGTTGTCCAGCTGCAGGCAAGTCAGCGCAAGGTCAGTCCTTCACCTCCTCGGGTTCATGGCGGCTGCGATTCCGACAGTCCCTCGCGCTCAGCTCCACATGAGGATTTCTCAGTGGACGCTTCTGTCTCGGTGAGATCAGTTGGTGTACGACCTAGATCAACTTGTTCTGGTCTCCACTCCCATGGCTTGGGACTTGCAGTAGTGGATGGTTCAGGAGAACCTTTGCTGGGGAGTTCCCTTCTGTCTTTCTCCCCCCCTCCCAGACGCTGACTATGGACGTCTCAGGCAAGGGTTGGGGAGCCCATCTCGGGCCGCACAGGACCCGGGGCTCCTGGTCCAAGCTCAAAAAATCTCTCCACATCAATGTGCTTGAGCTTCGGGCTGTGCTGTACACTCTTCAGGCTCTGCATCTGTTTCCCGGGCATCTGGCTGTCCAGACAGACAACATGTGTGTGGTCTGGTACATCAGCAGACAGGGAGTAACTCGTTCTTACCCTCTTTGCAGGGAGGCAATGTGAGTTTGGGAATGGGCTGTGCAGCACAACCTTCACCTCTTGACCATTCACGTCCCAGGGGTCGAGAACACGTTGGCAGACCACCTCAGTCAGTCGTCTGCTCACGCTCACGAATGGGAACTGGATCAGGGGGTAGCAGATGATATCTTCCTACGTTGGGGAACACCACAGGTAGACCTGTTCGCATCCCCTCAAAATGCAAAACTTCCTGACTTCTGCTTGCTCCAGGGCGCAGCATTTTTTTTGAGAGATGCTCTGTCTTTAGACTGGAAGGGCAGATTTGTGTATGCTCTGCCCCCCCCCCCCGATTCCCTTGATTCCAAGGGTCTTACAGAAACTCTGCTCAGAAAGAGCCTGCATGATTCTGATTACTCCTTTCTGGCCCAGGCAAGTTTGGTTCTCTCTTCTGCAACAGTATTCAGAGGAACCTCCTCTTCCTCTTCCTCTGTTGCAACTTTTGCTGACCCGGGATCAGGGGACCTTGGTACATCCAGGCCTCAAGTCCCTTCAGTTGCACGCATGGCTCCTGCAGACGTAGCTCAAGCCCGATTCGGGGTCTCCCCGAGATCTTGCTGGAGGCCATGAAATGGAAACGGTTCACTATCTGGGCCTCTTCTAAAGATCTCAAGCCTTTCTCGTGCTCTGTTGGGCCGCTTCTGGATTACTTGCGACACCTCTTTGACCTGGGTCTCAGTCATTCATCTTTGAAGGTTCACATGGTGGCCATTTCAGCCTACCATGCCCCTTTTGCAGTCAGAACATTTGCTCAGCTGGAGGTCTCTAATACCTTTCTTAAAGGGGTCCTCCACTTGAGACCCCGTATCTGGGTTCCTGCCCCTCCTTGGGATCTGAATTTTATTCTTGAGAAGCTTACCCTGCCTCCTTTCGAGCTGGGAGCCTCAGCAGACCTGAAGTTTCTCTCATGGAAGACTCTTTTCCTCGTGGCCATTACTTCTGCTTGAAGGATTTCCGAGCTTCAGGCCCTGATGTGCAAAATCCTGTATTTGATTTTTCACAAGGAACATGTGGCTCTGCGTACCAACCCTAAGTTTTTCCCCAAAGTGATAGCGGAATCTGTGCTGAACTAATCCATAGAGTTACCTGCTTTCTTTGCGCAACACTCCAATCAAGGAGAGTACCTCATGCATTCTGGATGTTCACCGGATTCTGAGATACTACAACACCAGGACGAAGGATCTTAGAAAGAGTGATCAACTGTTTGTCTCGTTTGCTCATAAAAGAGAAGGTAATGTTTTTTCCAAGCAATGCCTGTCTAAATGGTTGGCTCATTGTATCACTTTCTGTTATGACAATTACAATAAGATCTTGCCGGGTCAAGTCAGAGACCACTCCACCAGGGGGGTCGCTGCCTCTGCTGCTTGTTTCAAGAATATGTCAGCGGCAGACATCTGTGCAGCCGTAACTTGGGCTTCTGTCCATACCTTTATGAAACATTACAGTTTGGACATTGCCTCTCACCATAGAGCAGGCTTCGGGTTGGCTGTTCTGCAAGGTCTCCTTTCCTAAGACCTTAACAGCCAGAGGGTCTACTTCTGAGTAGTTTTTCCTCCTCCCATTTGCTTCTCCTTTTTCCAGACTACTTGGGACTCAGTCCTATATGTAATTGCCTACTGCAGGAGCCCTCTCGAAGTAAGATAGTACAGTTACGTAAGAACTTACTATAACAGTAGATCTTCAAGAGAGGCTCTTGCAGTAGGTAATACCTTCCCACCCTCCATCCCCCTAAGCTTTTTCAGCTCCTTTTCCAAGATGGGAAATATCCGCTTCTATCACGTCTCGCCTTTGGTGGGGAAGAACTGAAAGGCGGGCGTTGGGGGACTGCCCCTTTATACTGACGTTGGTCACCTGATGTGGAGGCGGTCCCCCGGCAGAGACTGCTAGCTAGAAATTTTTCCGTGTGGTCCTGACACCTGCCAGCTTCAGTCCCATATGTAATTACCTACTGCAAGAGCCTCTCTCGAAGATCTGTTATGGTAAGTTCTTGCGTAACTGTACTTTCTCTCTCCATCCCTCTGCTGCCAAAGATACTGAAGAACTCATTATTTTCACTATAAAAATATGTTCACACTGCTAGCATTATGTGCAAAAATACTATTAAAGTGAAAATATTATGTGATTATAGTAAAACTCAACCTCTCATTGTAGTTAAGACACTACGTGTGGGCTTCAAAAATGCCTCCCGTCTGGCACTGATCTGCTGAAAACTGCTAACAAGCGATTACACATGTTTACACTTTGTTTGCCATCTTGAATGCGACTGTTACTATTGCTGCATTGTTACCTGTCTCATTTGCTCTAAAATGACATTGGCGCACCATTGGTAAATTCATTTTTCAGTGCATCACTGAAGACTGTATTCACCATGAGGTTCTTGGAGCAGATTGGAGCAGGATGCTGGTTTGAACACCAGGATGATGATGCATGCCTCCCGTTTTAACAGTACTTGGCCCAGTTAGCCACCCATAACCTTTGCTTTGTACTGAGTGAGCATATTAAGCATCTGTCAACGTGCAGGAAAATTAAATTGTGCTAATACGTTTGCCCACCAATTAGTGAAAGAACTAACAGAAATGAAATTATAAAGTTCAAAATTATTCTCTTTCAGATATTCATAAGGGAGATGCAGGAGGTGCTGAATTGACACTATTTTGTGGTTAGGAACCCCAGTGCTGTGCCACTTGGTTTCTTGTCATAGCTTAGTTGGGACACAGTCATGATCCTTTCCCGGCATACTGCACTGGAAGAGGCTACTTTGGCAGTCTGGAGGCATCTGTTCTCCACTCCTTCTGCTCAGTGGGGCCTCCAACCTTGACACCAGGTTCTTAGTGGGGCGCTTGGTCACCCAGAGTTCAAAAAGTACACTCGGAGAGAAACTCTGCCATCTAAAAATAACAATCTGAACTTTTAATCAGGTGAATGGGAGGTTCTACTGTAACCAAACCAAAATTTTATATGAAAGAGAATGTGTCCGGCAACTCGCTCAAAATATATTTTCAAGCAATTTCCTTTAGTATTATCATTCATAAGGTATTTTATTGAGTGATCACTTAATCACCAGCTTTTTGCCATCTGACGGCTCTTTTTCATATGTATATATTTATATATATACACACACACACACGTGTTGTGCTTCTCTGGTGAAATCTAAACAGGTAATCAACGGAGTCATTCATTCCAATTGAGATGAATGCATATATTAATGATTCTGTTGCTGTACAATTGAGGGATTCAACTACAGGTATTACTTCAAACCAGAGTCCGTTATTGAGAGAGATTGTCTTAAAAATAATATAACTATGGGGTCTGTACTGTTTTTTTTTATTTAATGTAAGATCATGATATTCTAAATCTTTATTGATTTTTGACTTAGTTTCTGCAACATTCTCTCAGCTTCCTTTGTCTAAGTGAAAATGGTAATATGGCATTGATAGAATCATGTCCCCAGTTTTAACTTTGTAGCCAAATCAGTAGTAATGGGGGGTGGGTGGATATGCTTTATTAGCTAGATCCTTTTTGACTGGCGCTGATACATCACCAAATTTTATTAAATCCTTTGTAGGCCTGACAGTTGACCTTCCCAGAGGTGTGAAACTTGGAATTGTTTATCGCATCCAAAAGTCTGCTGCTGGGCTCGTGGAAGAATTCTCTTAAAAGATTTAGAACAAGCTTTAATTGTAGGTGATTTTAACTTCATATAGATGATCCTGAAAATGAGCAAGCTGCAGATTTTCTTTATCTGTCAGACTAATGGATTTTGGCAACAGGTTGCTGGGTCAACTCATTGTGCTGGTCATACTCTAGATTTAATTTTTTTTCCATGGGTCTACAAATAAATCAGACTGGAAATTATGAAGTGGCTTTTCTCAAATCACAGTTTAAGTTTTGATGTGGATCACAATTTAAATTTTGATCCGACTTCCTTTTCAGATGTTCCAAAACAAAAGGTTTTTTTGTGTTGCGAGTTTGAGGTCCGTTGTTATTGGAAGTTATCCTCTGATTTCTCTAGGAAACTTAGCATGGCTCTTGCTCTGTCTGTGAATGCTTTTAATGACGCACTGTCTTAGCAGTTAGATGCCTGCGCCCTTGAAAAACTCTGTATGTCCAGTAGACGTGACTTCCCCGGTTTTCCTCCATCCGCTTTTTATTTTATTTTTTTTTATCCTTGTAAGTCTGGTGAGCAAATTGCCCGTTTTCACAGACTACGAGCAATACATTAAACAAGGACAGTAACATCTACAATACAAAATACAGTTCACATATAAACATGTAAGATGAAGCAGATAAATCGTAGGCTGGAATGGGTTTGGAGAAAGTCTGGATTAGACACAGACAGCTTTTAAAGATCATACATTGCTTTATAAACAAAGTATGCAAAATGCCAAATCTACTTAATTTAGATCTGATTTCTGAGAATGCCGGAGATGTAAACTTTCTCTTTCAAGTTTTAAATAGGTTGTGTATCCAGTCTAGTGACAATCCAAGTCCCCAACCTTCTCAGGGTACATGTGAGCTTTTAACTAAATACTTTTTAGATTAGGTTTTGAATATTACATCTAGTATCGTAATAATTCCCAACAGTAAATCAGTGGGGCAAATCTCTCGTTGTTTAAAGCAGAGGCTAGGTTTTAGTTTATCTGAAGTTACCTATGACACTCTGTTGAAGTCTGTAACTTCACTGAAGAGGTTTATGTGTGCTCTTCACCCCCTGCCTGCCTGTTTGTTCATTCCCTGTCTTGCAGCGTTGATGGACAAGCATAGTGAGTATAAAAGATGACCCTATTGTGTTGGGCAATTCTTCTGAAATCTGCTATAGTTAAGCCTATTCTTAAAAAATGAAACATAACCTGGATGATCCAGTAAACTGTCGCCCTGTGTCTAATCTCCCTTTCATTGCAAAAATCCATGAAAAAATTGTGGAGCAACTGGTAAATTTTCTTTCTGAAAATCAATGTTGGGAGCACTTTTGGTTGGGTTTCAGAACAAATAATTCAAACGAAACTGCATTGATAAAGGTTACAAGTGATATTCTTATGGCAAGTGATGGGGTGAATGTACTTTTTTAATAATTATTGATCTCACAGCAGCTTTTGACACCATTGATCATCAGATAGTGTTGACCGCCTCTTTCGGTGGGGCTGAGGCTTCAATGAGCTGATTTATTTTTTATTTATTTAGTTTTTGTTAACCGGGTAAGTGCACTAGACAAATCCTGCCTATTTTCAGGCACGACCGGGGGGAAGGGAATACAGATGAATGCCATTTAGGTCTTATCTTCTTGTGTTTTTACTGTACAAATGGAAAATGTCAAGTCCTCTTCTAAAGTTGTAACATCTGGTGTTCCACAAGGATCCTTATAAGGACCTTTCTTGTTCAGTATTTATGCATTACCATTGGGAAATATTGTTTGGAGTTTTCATGTATATGTTTGCTGAATGCTGATGACACATAAATGTACTTCTCTGTTAAGACATTGGCAAAGGATGTTATCAGTGACTTAGAAGCTTGCCTTCATGAGTTAGGTATGATGTTGGCAGAACATTTTTTTTTTTTTTCTTTTTTTTTACAGTTAAATCTTTAAAAACTGAAGCAATCTGTTTAAGTACAAATGGTTATTTCAACCTTTTGGAAATTGGTCAGCATGAATTTTAAAACTTAGAGCCCCTGACACAGTTGTGACAAGTTTGAAAAAAAATGCAATATTTAGACACAATTCAGATATATTTTTTTTTTTTTTTGCAGTTATTTCCCTTATTTCTTTATCACTAAGGAGATATGCTTGTAAACAGGATCACTGCCCTATCTGTTCCAGCTGCTTGCCTACACCTGGCATCACAGTGTGTTGCTGTGGAGATAATTATGATGCTATAAACGGGATTATGATGGGTGTAAGCAAGCAGAAAGAGTAGATGGAGTCTAAAAGAGAGTAATCCTCTTTCATACAACTGTCCTCAGTAATAAAGAAAAAAGGGAATGAATGATAGAAAGTACATGAAATACAATGTGAATTGTGTCTAAATCTCACATTTTTCAAACTTTTTCTAATGGTGATAGGAGCTGTTTAAGGTGTAATCTGAAAGCAGAACCAGTTGTTAAAAATTGGGGGATTCTGATGGATTCAAATCTCTCTTCACTTGCATATAAATTCAGTTAGGAGAGTAGCATTTTTTTTATCTTGGAAGAATCTGTAAAGTTAAAAAATGTGATTCCCATTTGAAAATATTAGTAAATGCATTTCAAACAACATCAAGTCTTGCTGTATTCTGACACATGCAGTTAGGTCCTGCCTTTCAACTGCCCCGGAGAACAGAGAGTTAAACTTTCCATGACCAGCATGGAATGTTCACCATGAGCTCGGTTGAAGCCCCTGTCTACTGTTGTTTAAACTGTAACTGTCAGATTCTTTACTCCGCCTCACTAAACAGTTGCTCCGGAGATTTCTCCTACTGCTCGGTTCAAAAAGTCGGTTGAAGTGTCAGTTTTCAGTCGGTTTCTACCGAATTGCTGTTACCGCTTAGTCGGTTCAAGTCTCTGTCTGTGGTACCATGAGTATTAGATAGGTTTTTTGTTTTGTTTCTGTGTGGAACTTGTAAATTGTGGATCAGTTCAGCTGAACCAATCAGTTTGAGGTTAAAAAGCTTCTGCTTACTTAAGAGTGTGGTAACCAGTCCATATCGGTTCTAAGAAAAAAAAAACGGATTTAATTACATTTTTTTCCAAGACCCATGACAGGGGAGTCTTGCCTGGCGGATTGCCGAGAAAAGGGTAAGTTTTTGGTTAGGATTGGCCATGTTTGAGAAACCCAAGAACAAAACTGGGCCCACTGGGTTTCAACACTGCAGTGTGTGTGGGGAGGTCTTTGCCAAGGCTGATCCCCGCACCACCTGTGTTTATTGTCTGGGGTTTGACCGCCTCAATTCAGACCGCCAAATTTGCAAGAATTTTCCCAAATCTACCCTAGAAAAGAGATTAGGTAGCCTGAGGGAAAGGGAGGCTGAGAAGTCCGCTGACCTGGATGGCCAGCCAGTTCAGTTCCAGACAGAAGTGCCCACCTCTGACCAGGGCGATACTTTCGGGCAAAGGAGGCCGATTCCGAGAATCTGTTCCGTAAAAAAAAGAGAAAGGTAAATCAACCGGTTTGGACCCAGAATTTCGTACTCCGACCGCCGATGAGATAGCCAAGGCAATAAGGATTGTGCAATTGCTTAGTTCGGTTCTGACCAAACTGGCACCATCTGGAAGGGGCTCGGTTGGGTCGGTTCCCCCAGTTCCGGATTATACTTTGAAAGAATTTTATGAACCGGAGGAGGAGGAGGGAGAGTATGAGGATGATTATGGTGATAATGAAAGTCTGGATGTGCCTATTGACCTAGACATCTCCCCAGACAGACCTTGAGGTGTTTCTCCTCCTAGGCTTTTGGAGTCCCCTTCACACTATACGTTTTACAAAAAAGTGGCTGAGACCCTCCAGCTTCTAATGGAGGAAGCAGTAGAGGATCAGGAAGACCCTGATTATGTTGAGATGATGGACATCCCAGAGTCCAGGAGACTGTCTGTTCCCCTCCACAAATCCTTTGGGAAACAAACACATAAAATTCTTTAGTCTCCTAATTCTATACCTCCTGTCTACAGATGAATGGACAAGAGGTACACTCTCTCAGGCTCAGACACGGAGTTCCTTTTTCAGCAATGCAGCCATGTTGGGGTTGTGCAGGCTGCTACCTGTGATAAGGCAAATATTCGCTTAGCATCACACCCCCCAGACAAGGACTCCAGGAGGATTGATGCCATGGCAAAGAAACAGTACATGGCAGCATCTTTGGGACTTAGGCAGGCTAACTATATGGCCTGTACAGCCAGGTACAAGAAGTCCAGGTGGGACACTGTGCTGGCTCTGGCTAAACAGGCCCCCGACCAGCTTGCCAAAGAGCTGGAGCAGGTGGCTGCAGATGGGATTGAGGCATCAAAAGTACAGTTTCATGCTGCTGTAGACTCCAGTGATGTATGATCAAGAGTCATAGCTACATCTGTGGCTCTTCGGAGGATGGCTTGGCTCAGATGTACTAGCCTCTCACAGGATACCCAGGCTAAGGCCATGGATTTTCCTGTAATTGGTAATTCTCTGTTTGGGGAGCAGACAGAGAACTACATGAAAAAGATGGATGAGTACAGGACCACTTACAGGAGTGCTCAGGCTAAAGAAAGGCAAGCAACTCCTCAAAGGCAGCAGTTCAGGAGCAGGGGCAGGCCCTTTCAAAGGCCTTTTTTCCAAGCTCAGGCCTCCTCTTCTTCCTTTTCTCAGAGGGGGTTCTTTAGAGGGTGAGGCAGAATGGGGAATGAGCAGGCCTGCATCCACCCCTCTGCCTAAAGCCCCTGCCAAGCAGACACCCTGATTGGTCTGCCCGGGCCGATTCTCCATGCCAGTAGGGGGCACGCTGGCTTACTTTGTCCAGGACTGGGAGTCTCTTACATCAGACAAGTGGGTCCTGGAAGTAGTAAGCCAGGGACTGGTTCTCAGCTTCAAAAAATTTCCCAAGATGAGAACCAGATCTTTTCCACCTGCAAATCTCTCAGAGACCCTTGCCCTAGAGGCAGAGGTTTCTTCTCTCCTAGCTCGCAGAGCTGTAGAGAGGGTTCCCACCCTACACAGGGGCAAAGTATTGTACTCCAGGTACTTCCTAACCCCCAAAAAGACAGGAGAATGGTGATCCATCCTGGACCTAAGATATCTGAACAAACATCTTTTGAAGCCAAAGTTCAAAATGGTAACTCTGGGAATTATCCTTCCCTCTCTAAGGCCAGGGGACTGGCTTGCCTACCTGGACCTCAAAGATGCCTACTTTCACATTCCCATCAGGTGCTCCCACAGAAACTACCTCCGGTTCGAGTTGCCCTCAGGCCATTATCAATTCAGAGCAATGCCCTTTGGCCTAACATCAGCCCCAAGGGTTTTCTCAAAGTGCCTGGCAGTAGTAGTTGCTTTCCTAAGAAGAAAAAAGATCTCCTTCTTCCCATACTTGGACGACTGGCTTATAGTAGGTCAGTCTCCAGACCAAGTCAAGTCACATCTGCAAGTGACCCAGCAAGTGCTCACTTCCTTAGGATTCTTTCTCAACCTTCCAAAGTCAGTTCTCGAACCAGTATAGCTCCTCACCTTCATAGGTGCAGAACTGGATACAGTAAAGGCAAGAGTCTTCCTTCCCTTGGAAAGGGCAAGGACCCTTATGGAACTGGCCTCTTCATTTACCCTTCAGGTGTCTCGACCAGCAAGGCATTTCCTTCAGCTTCTGGGCCACATGGCAGCTTCCACAGCAGTGGTCCAATGGGCAAGATTCCAGATGAGGGACATTCAGTTCCACTTAAGAGCCTTCTGGTCCCAAAGAAAGGATTCCCTTACCAAACTAATCCCAGTGACTTGAACCCTGATCCAAGGCTTGCAATGGTGGCAGGATCAGGACAATTTGAGACAAGGGGTTCCATTTGTCACTCAATCTCATTCAGTGATACCACAGATGCTTCCCTGCTGGGCTGGGGATCTCACCACCCAAGGACTGTGGTCACCTCAGGAATCTCTGCTTCACATTAGTCTCTTGGAACTCAGAGCAGTGTTTCTGGCACTGCAAGCTTTTTCCAAATCTGTTCAGAACAAGGTGGTTCGAGGTCAAAACATACACCACCACCACCGTGTGGTACATCACCAAGCAAGGAGGCACTCGGTCTACGGCCTTGTGCACAGAAGCAATGAAGTTGTGGTCCCTGGCCTATTCCCTGCAAACCTCTCTGGTAGCAGTTCACCTCCCAGGGAAGGACAATGTTCTAGCAGATGCATTGAGCAGAATATCCCAGAGCCATCACGAATAAGCCGCAGATCCTCTAGTTTTGAAAGTGGTTTTCTTGAGATGGGGCACACCAGAGATAGATATTTTTGCAGCCCCAGACAATCACCAACTTCCTCTCTTTTGTTGCAGACCCCCAGTCTTGGGCTCAGTCCCCCTGGATGCTCTGATTCTGAACTGGGAAGGGAAATTTCTGTATGCTTTTCCCCGCTTCCCTCTCCTGTTCAAAAGTGTTAGTCAAGATAAGGTCACAACCATGCAAAGTGATTCTGATTGCTCCAGACTGGGCCAGGCAGCCATGGTATCCCTTGTTGCTGTCCCTAGCAGTCCACCTTCCCCTGTCTCTTCCCAGGAATTACAACCTGTTGACATCCTCTCAGGGGAGGATTTGGTCCCCGAATCTTCAGTCTCTCAATCTCAAGGCTTGGCTCTTGAAGAGTTAGAGTTTGCAGATCTGCATCTTTCCCAAGGGGTTATGGATATCCTTAAGGCTTCTCAAAAGCCTTCCACCAGAAAGACTTACAACTCCAAATAGAAAAGATTCAGCATTTGGTGTTCTAAGAAGAATATTTCTCCAGACACTGCTAGATTGCCTACAGTTCTGGACTATACGGTCCATCTTAATGGCCTAGGCCTCAGACCAGCTACCCTTAAAGTACACTTGGCAGCTGTTTCTGCTTTCTTGTCAGTAGACAAGCCGCCTTCTCTATCATCCCATCCTGTATTTTGTAAGTTTTTCAAGGGATTGCTTCACACCAGTCCCGCTTTGGGGATCCTGCTCCTGCTTGGGACCTTAATGTCTGCATTGCTCAGCTTATGCAACCTCCCTTTGAGCCTTTGTCCTCAGCAGAGCTTAAGTACTTGACTTGGAAAACTGTGTTTTTGGTACCCATTACTTCTGCCAGACGTATCAGTGAATTGCAAGCCCTGTCAGTGGAATCTGATTTCATCTCTCTTCATAGAGATAAAGTGGTCCTTAGAACTAACAGAAAGTTCTTACCTAAAGTGGTTTCAGATTTCCACCTCAACCAATCTGTATCTCCCCTGTTTTCTTCACTGACCATTCCTCCTCGGGAGAGAGGAGGCTACACAGCTTGGATGTTAAAAGAGCTCTTAGCTACTACATAGAGTGTACCAAGGGTCACAGGTTTGAATCCCTCCAGTTGTTCCTTACGTATGGAGAAGTTGGTAAGGGCAAACCTGCCACTAAGAGATCTATTGCCAGGTGGATTGTTTCTTGTATACAATTCTGCTATGAAAACTGGGTAGAACTCCACCCTCAGGCCTGAGGCTCACTCCACTAGAGGTACAGCTGCTTCCTGGCTGCTGCCAGGATATTCTCTCTTAGAAGTTTGTCAAGCAGCCACCTGGAAAACAGGCCATACTTTCACCAAGCATTACTCTCTGGATATTCAGGCTAGGAGTCATGCTCGGTTTGGCACAGCAGTACTTCAGAGCTTGTTTCCAAAGTAGGTTTTGTCCCTCCTCCATGGAGGCACTGCTTGGTAGTCTGCATATGTCAGAATACAGCAAGACTTCATGTTGTCTGAAGAAAACATTACTCACCTTAGTAATGTTGTTTCTTCTAATGGAGTCTTGCTGTATTCTGACCCCCCGCCTCCCCTCTCAGAACCTAGATTTTGGGATGTGGGTGGGCAGGAGCAGTGTTTGCACCCTAGGGGTGTCCCCTTTTTTTCACCCTCTTTTTGGTTTGGGTGAGAGGATGTGTTTTGTTTTTGGGTTTCCTGACTTGAGTCTTCCTTTGAAATCATAAAACTTCTTATATAGATATATTTGCCAGTTGTCTAGTAAGAATTTTACAGTTTCCACACAGAACATCTAGTGAGTCTTTGCTCATAAAGATCTGACGGTTGCAGTTTAAACAACAGCAGACAGGGGCTATAACCAAGCTTGTGGTGAACATTCCATGCTGGTCATGGAAAGTTTAACTCTTTGCTCTCCGGGGCAGTTGAAAGGCAGGACCTAACTGCATATGTCAGAATACAGCAAGACTCCATTAGAAGAAACATTACTAAGGTGAGTAATTGTTTCTTCATATCTCAAGAACTGACTGTTGTACTGCTGTGGTATCGGATCTTCCAAACTGTAAATTCAACAAGCTGCACTATGTTCTTAGAGGAGTGTCATAGTCAGAATTAGCAAAAACATATGTTGTGTAGTGTGTTTCGGTTCGTGTGTGTAGTCCTAGTGTGCCCTTCCCTTTGTCTGCTATTAGGAGTTTCTTCTGAATTAGTCTGGTAGATTTCTGGCCCCTGGGTATCTCCATCTTAGAATGGTTTAATTGCTCTTCTTGTTCCTGTGATGCCTCCTGTCCCATGTGATAGTGATGTACCTGGGACCATGGATTCAGCAAGTACTAGTTTAAAGTTAGTTTTACAACAGCATAGCTGTGCTACTAAGTAACTTTCCTTATCTAGTGAGCACTAATGGTTACATTTGCAGTTCAGCAAATTCTTCAGCGCTAATTGTGTGCGTTATTCTGAAAGAAAACAGCTACTTTACTGATTACAGCATTCATGATCTGGGGTGATTTGTGTGCTTTTTATGGGTGTGTAGTTTGATGCAATGAAACGTTTTAGAAGAAAAACATTTCTAGGGACATGGATATGTTGTTCATCCACACTTATTGGCAGGTTCCTTGCCGCTTTAAATCTTGCCGGAAGGTCTTCAAGCTGGCTCCTCCCACCCACCCGGGTGGTAAAACTCTCGGCTCCGCCCCATGACTCCAGATCTTCCTTACCGCTTGGAAGCTCAGGTTCCCTCCTTAATCATTGCGCTTAAGACTGGTTCCTAATTCTTGAAAAGTTGAAATTGAAAAGTTTTGCAAAAGACTTGATCTTCTTCTTCTCCTCGCGGCTGCGATGGACAAATGGACTCCCGGATTTCGAGGTGCCCTTGCGGGCAGAAGATGTCTAGGACGGATCCGCACTCCACGTGCGTCTACTGCCTGGGCCTTGAGCACGGCCCGCAGGCCTGCGACTTGTGCTCTTCCTTTTCGGCCTACGTCCTTGAAGACCGTGCTGCCCGATTACAACTGGGGCGCCCCGAGAAAAGAATTCCACCGGTGAAATCTAAAGAGGCCCGATTGGCGGTGTCGGCGGTGGGCTCGGCGGACCAGCTTGAGCAGATGATCACCCTCGAAGAGGAGGCGGCGCGGGCTGCTTCTACCTCGGCTGCGGCATTTGTCCCGCTCTCTCTCGGTGTCTCTTACTCGGCTTCTTTTAAGGAGCTTTGTCTGACCCTCTCGACCAAAGGTGAGGGTCCAACTTCTTCAGGACCTTCTTCCAGGTCCAAAAAGAGCAAAAGTAAGTCTCTCCGTCGACGCTCTTGGGAGCGGGAAAGATCCCCCTCCCCTTGTCGACAGTCGACTTCGGTCGACCCCCTCAGCTCGGCCACTGGCTACGGTGTCCCCGTCAGGCATGTTGGCGAGACTCTGACTCGGCGTGGTCGAGATTTTCTCGACCCATTAGACGGGTTGTCGGCTGGAGAAGCTGAAAATTCCCTCTCCCCGGTTCCCCCGGTGGGAGTTGAGGATCCCGTCGGCTCGTCTGTGCCTCCGGTTCCGGAGCCTTTGGCGGGATCATCCGAGCCGAGGGCAGTGCCGATTTCCGACACTTCTCCTCGCCTTCCTCGGCCTAGTCGAGACTCTCGGTCTCGGACATCCTCACGGTCCAACCGATCCCGCCGTCATAGGCGGTCTCGGTCTCGACACCGTGGCAAGCGGCGCCGCCGCTCTTCCTCTTCCTCGGACGAGGGGAGGCTTCAGCGCAAGTTGCGTCGGAGGTACGAGGAACTTATGTGGCAACAGCTCCTTTTGACCGGGAATAAGCCGACCCAGTCGTCTTCCCCGGCCATTAAGTGGCTGTCACCAGAGCAGCCGAAACAACCCCTCGTTGTAGTCGAGGAGCCTGTTCTCAGTCCAGTTGTTCGGCCAATTCCAGCTGCCCCACCGATTCTGGTGGAACCTCCGCCCCCACAGCCATTAATTGGGGCTCCGACCAAAAATTCTCGGTCGGCTTTGGGGTTGCCCCATAGACTGTCGGTCACCCTCACTCCCGATAAACCTCGGCAGGTGGAGGGTGGCTCAGGGCTGAGGCAGCTCTCTGAGGACTCTTCTGAGTCCGATGATGGTTCCTCCCTCTTCTCCAAGTGCATAGACTTGGAGTCCTCGGGAGGACAGTCAATGGACGATAGCCCTTCGTCCTTCTTAGGGTTGCTTCGACTCATGTCGGAGTCCACCGGGATGAAGCTCAAACCCATTTCTAAATGGGCCAGGTATCCCCTCACGGAGATTCTGGACCGAGGGGATTCTCCTACGGAGGCCTTTCCAGTGGCCGAAGCCATAGTGGGTCCGGCCTTGGAAATTTGCAGCGTCCTGCTTCCTGCCCTGCGCCTTACCCGGCCAGGTTGGCCAGGAAGTATCACGGTCCCTACCGGTTCCCTGTCAGTTTTTGGAACACCCCTCGGCCGGGGTTGGTTATAACAGCGTTTTCTGGCGTGCGGGCGCCAGGGATGTGGACAAACCTCCCGACAAGGAATCCAAGAAATTGGATTATGCCGGGCGAAAAGTCTATGCTGCGTCCTCTCTCGGCCTCGTCAGGCCAGTTCGGCCCGTCCTCATGGCACATTTTCTCACGCCCTGTTGGGCTCCTGGATGAGGTTGTCCTCATCTTCCCCAGAATCTGCAGACTACCGTCAGGCAGGTGCGGGACCAGGGCAGGAGCAGTGGCTAAACAGCAGCTCCAGACTGCGTTAGACATGGAGGACTCATGTGCCAGGTCTGTGGCGCGCAGTGGCCATGCGTCGTCGGGCTTGGCTGAGGATATCCACCTTTACTTTGGATACCCAGCACAAGTTGGCGGATGTTCCCTTTTTGGGGACTGACCTCTTCGGCCCTGGGGTGGAAGGTCACCTGCAGAGGATCGAGAAGTCCAATGCTACCTTGGACTCGGTCTCTTCCACTCAGAAGGACAAAGGCCGCAAGCCACAGCCTAAGCCTTTTCGTCCTCCTGCGCCCGGGCGCGCCCGGCCCAGCAACGTCAGGGCCAGCAGGCTCGACCTTGGTATCCCAAGCCCAAGCCGTCGGCTTCCTCCAACAGGAAGCAGGGAGGTAAAGGCCCAGGAGGTTCCTCGGCCGGTCCCTCCTCCAAGCCTGCCCAGTGATGGGCTGAGGGGTGTCGCCCCCATCCCTGTCACCTCACCCCTGGTTCCCCCTGTGGGGGGACGGCTCAGACACTTCCTTTCCGCCTGGTCCACTGTTACCATGGACAGGTGGGTACTGGAGGTGGTGGGAAAAGGCCTCCCTCTGGAATTCGAGCAGGCCCCGGCCTTCAGAGCCATCGCACCTCGGGGGGCCTCGGGGTCCGCAGCCTCACTGGCGGCTCGCCGAGCCGACATCGCTGTCTTCCTCAAAAGGAGGTGATCACAGAGGTGGAGGACCCCGCTTCAGACCCGGGGTTCGTGTCCAGGTATTTCCTGGTTCCGAAACGGACAGGGGCTGGCGCCCCATTCTCGACCTACACGACCTGAACAAGTTCCTAAGGTCTCGAACCTTCAGAATGGTCACTCTGGCGCAGATAATACCATCTCTGGAACACGGCGTGTGGTTCTGCTCTCTGGACCTACAGGGCCAGCGTTCTTTCATGTCCCTATCCGTCCGTCACATGGAATTCCTCCGCTTTCAAGCGGAGGGATCCTCTTTCAGTTCGAGCCATGCCCTTCGGCTTATCTCCAGCTCCCAGGGTCTTACCAAATGCATGGCAGTGGTGATAGCATTCCTGCGGCGCCGAGGGGTCCGGGTGTACCCTTACCTGGACGATTGGCTGATAGCAGCCTCCTCCAGATGGGAGGTGGAGCGGTCCAGAGATCTGGCCCTCCAGGTTTGCTCTCGAGTTGGCCTTCTCATCAACGAGGCCAAGTCGGAATTTGAGCCAAAGCAGGTGATCCTGTTCATCGGGGCAGAGCTCGACTCTCTTCGAGCTAGAGCACGACTCCCAGTGGACAGGGTCGAGGTTCTTACCTCCTTTGCCCAATCATTTCTGGTTGGGCAATCGCGCCCTTCCCGGGACTTCCTGCGCCTTCTGGGTCTCATGGCATCCTGTACCAGCGTGGTCCATTTGGCCCACTGGCACATGCGCCCCCTTCAGTGGGGACTGGCCAGCCAGTGGTCTGGCAGCTGCGATCCTTTGGACCAGCTAGTGATAGTGACCCAGGAGATGTGAGCAGCTCTCCAGTGGTGGACCATTCCATTCCATTTGCAGGAGGGCATCCGTTTGTCCGCCCGAGCCGGCGGTCTCTCTATCAACGATGCCTCTCTGATGGGTTGGGGTGCCCATCTGGGGAACACCAGTGCCACGGCCTCTGGTCGCTGGGAGTCCTGATGCCACATCAACCTGCTGGAGCTCCGAGCAGTCCGCCTAGCTTTCACTGCCTTTGCTCCGTTTCTCCGGGTCAAGTGGTCCGAGTCAGGCGGACAATACCCGCGACCATGTACTACCCTGAACTGCCAGGGGCGGGGCCGCGCTCCATGCTTCTATGCAAAGACTCTCGCGCCAGTCGCCGTCTGCGCCAGCCTGGGCGGATCTCCTAGCCATTCATGTGGCAGGGAGCCTCCAACACCCTGGCCGATGCCCTGGGCGGATGGGGCTGCATCTCATGAATGGTCTCTCCTGCGGAGATAGTACAAGATCTGTTCTCCACTGGGGCACCTCAGGTGGACCTGTTTGCCTCCAGGAGAGCAGCGAAGCTGAGCTGTTTCATGCCCGCCCCTCAGCAGGGCTCGCTGCAGTGGGATGCCTTCTCGGGGCTGTGGACCCTGGGCCTCTTCGCCCTTTCCCCCATTTCCCTTGATTCTGGGTGCTTCTCAAAGCAAGGAGGATAAGGCGCAGGTGATCTGATAGCCCCAGACTGGCCCGCCAGTTCTGGTACCAGATCTCCTCAGCCTCAGCTCCAGGCTCCCGAGGCAGCTTCCAGCTCGCCCGGACCTTTCAGTCAATCAGGGGAAGGTGTTCCATCCAGACCTTCAATCCCTGCACCTGACGGCCTGGTTCCTGAGCGGCTAGAGTTCCAGGCCTTGGGTCTTTCCGACGAGGTCCTCAATGTTGTTGAGGCATCCCGTAAGGAGTCGACCAGAAAATGCTACGCCTTCAAATGGAAGAGATTCTCCATTTGGTGTCAGGGCAAGGGCTTGGACCCTTCCTCCTGTTCTGTGGCAAGCATTTTGGACTATTTATGGTCCCTTTCTAGTCAAGGGCTTAGGTAAAGGTGGTCGGGCGCTTTTTCAAAGGCCTTGATCACATTTCCCCTCCGGTGCGAGAACCTCCACCTCCGTGGGATTTACTGCTGGTACTGGCAAAGCTCATGGGCAAGCCATTCGAACCAATGCACAGGTGTGATCTCTCTCACCTGTCGTGGAAGACCGCCTTCTTGGTGGCTATCACGTCAGCCAGAAGGATGGGAGAGCTCAGGCGCTTTGCATCAAGTCTCCTACCTGGTCTTCCACAGGGACAAGGTTGTCCTGTGCCCCCACCCGAAATTCCTTCCGAAGGTGGTGTCGGAGTTTCACCTTAATCAGATGCTGACTCTGCCGGTGTTCTACCCCAGTCACACCTCGGAGGCCGAATATATGCTCCATACTCTGGACCCTAGAAGGGCGCTCACTTATTATAAGGTGCGGCTGAAATTCGAGGAGAGGTTGTCCAGCTGTTGTCACCTACGCTGAAGCCGCACCTGGCAGACCTGCAGCCAAGCGGACGATAGGCAGATGGGTCACCTCCTGCATAGATCGCTGCTATAAGTTGGCGGGCATGGAGCCTCCCAGAGGGATAAGAGCTCATTCTACCTATCATACTGCTGCATCGGTGGCTGCTTCCAGGGACGTCCCTATCCAGGAAATCTGCAGGGCTGCTACCTGGAAGTCAGCACACACCTTTACTACCCATTACCACATCGACCTTGAGTCACGCCGGGATGCTGGTTTTGGGGCTTCGGTTCTCCAGTCCTTATTTCCCAAGTAAGTATTGGGGGTGTGCGCCTTGCCTCCTCCTCCCGGAGAACTGCTAGAGTCTGCCAATAAGTGTGGATGAACAACATATCCATGTCCCTAGAAATACAGGTTACTCACCTGTGGCAGGAGTTCTAGGAATGGTATATGTTGTTCATCCACACGACCCACCCGACCTCCCCCGCTTCGAAGCACAACCTGAGCTTCCAGCGGGCCAGATCTGGCGTCATGGGGCGGAGCCGAGAGTTTTACCACCCGGGTGGGTGGGAGGAGCCAGCTTGAAGACCTTCCGGCAAGATTTAAAGCGGCAAGGAACCTGCTAATAAGTGTGGATGAACAACATATACCATTCCTAGAACTCCTGTTACAGGTGAGTAACCTGTATTTCTAGGGACATTTCCAATTCTTTGTCATGCAGGTATTTGAGTATGGTATTTCATTTAGATTGCTTAGACTGATTCTGTGCATTTTTGTTATACACAGACTCTGTGTTGAAATCTGCATTTATCAGGCTCATGGTCTCATTTTCTTGGGGGTCCTTGACAAGGATTTTTTTTTTTTTTTGCACTTACACTTACAAGTGATACTTTCATGCATCATGTTTATATGTGTAGGTTAATTTGAGGCTTGATTTCAACTTGCAGTTATACCTAATTTCAGGATTTTGTCTCTCATTATCTGTCCTTTAATATAGGACAATTGGAATGTAAGTTGTAAGCTCATCTTACATGTATTAGGGAGAATGCCACTCCAAGGCTTTTTTTATCACTAGAATGCTTTCTTGGCATACTGAGACATTTTAAAATTTATGTGACAAGAACTCTCTGGCTGTAGAGAATTCTTGATAACCTTTGCCCTTCTGAGGCTCCTCAGTTTAAGGCATACTGGTGTTAATTAGCTTCTCTGACGTAATCTTCTATTATGTTTTAAATGTATATGTTAAACCAATGAGAATTATTTCTGCTTTTTCTATATAATCTGGTGTTAATAGTATGGGATATTTGAAAAAACTGCCACAAAGCTTCTGAAGAAGGACCTGGTTGGTTCGAAAGCTAAAGCATTTTGTTCTTTTCTGTAACATCCATGTTGGTCCAATAAAAGGTATCAAATCATTTGTTTCTGGATCTGTTTCCCATGTGGATTTCACATCTAATTAATAGGTAGGCTTTACAGTATCCCTTGCATTTTACTAAATAGAGGGGCTGCCATTAAGTTAAATACAACATATTAACAAAAGTTCTCTAGAATTACAGAACTGTAGCCCAAGAGCTCATGGTATCATCCTCCAGTACTGGCTTAAAATGTTTGTCCATTCATCCTGTGCTATAAGGGGCAATAGGTACCGTGAAAATGCCCAACATGCAGAAAAAATAAGAAATTAGTAATTTCACAAACTCCCCCCGCCCCAAAGAGGAAACAACTAATCCAAATAATGCAGAGCACAGTTAAACCTGGCTTGGATCACGTAAGACTGATAAACTATAACACTGGGAATTTGTTTCTAACAATAACATACATCTGCTGCTCCAGTGGTTGTAAAGTACTACATGCCTACATGCCTGTAAAATGGATATGCAGTGATTAGACTCTAAATCCCAGCTGTGATAATGGTATGTGTCCAATGGCAAGCAATGAAGGTACTATTCCCACAATTGTGAGTAAAATTAATCTTAATAAACTAAATTGGTTTACTCACCACTTCTGCAGCTTTACAGTATGGAAACGTAGATTTTGATGGCAGATGAGGACCGCTTAGTCCACTCAGTCTGCCCATTTCCCTACCTATTGGTAAAGTTGCAGATCCTAGTTGACCAACAGCCTACTTCCTCCTACCCCCTCACTAGAATTGCCTTATGTCTGTCCCATGCATTATTGAATTTCCCCACTCTTTGACTCCACTACCTCCTCTGGAAGGCTGTTCCATGTGTCTTCCACCTTCTCTGTGAAAAAATACTTCCATTGCCCCTGAGCCGTGCCGCCTTGTTCTTGCACATCTCTTTTTCTGAAAGATGCTACCCTCTTGGACTTTGTTGATTCCCTTGAGGTACTTGAAAGTTTTTACCATGTCCCTCCTCTGCCTCCAGTCCTTAAGGGTATACATATTAAGCTTCTTTTGTGTCTCTTCATATGGTTTCTGGTGCAGACTCTGCACCATTTTAGTTGCCGCCCTCTGTACTGCCTCCATCCTGTCTATGTCCTTGTGGAAATACGGTCTCCAGAACTGCATGCAGTACTCCAGATGGGGTCTCACCAACTGTCTGTACAGAGGGATGACAACTTCCTATTTTCTACTGGTGATGCCTCTCTCTATGCATCCCAGTATCCCCCCAGCTCTCCTTACTGTCTTCTTACATTGCCTGCCTACCTTTAGGTCATCTGATATGACTTTCCCTCAGGTCCCTTTCCATTTTTGTTGTTAGTACCTCTAGTAAATATAAGCTTTTAACTTCGAGAACTATAACTTTTATTTTAGACCTTAAGAAATTACTGGTCATCTAACTGGTAAAGGTAACCTCTTTTAAAAAAAAAAAATGTTATAAAGCTAAGTAAAAGAATGAGTCACTCATGCCTCATCGTCATCTTCCAGTGCCGTCTATGTAGTCCTTCAAGCAGTGCCATCTTAGAGGCCCATTTCACTGCATCAACTGGATCTGTGAAAAAAATACAACTTGCCATTGTGGACGATTCACAGTTTTGCTGGGAACTGTATGGAATGAGGTATGTTGAGCACTTTCAAAGCATTCCGAACACGAGGGGGGGGGGCACTGTGGAGCATTCAACAGGGCGGGTGTTCTTTTTAGAGCTCCATTTTCAGCTAATCTAAATCCAGTATTTTGACCAATTTAAGTGAACTAAAACCTCTCTCTCACTATATTAATAGAAACATAGAATTTGACGGCAGACAAGGACTGCTTGACCCACCTAGTCTGCCCATTTTCCTGCCTAACAGATAAGCTGCAGATCCTAGTTAACCAACAGCTTACTTCCTCTTACCCGTCACTAGGACTGCCTTATGCCTGTCCCATGCATTCTTGAAGTCCCCCACTGTTCTTGACTCCACGACCTCCTCAGGGAGGCTGTTCCATGCATCCACAACCCTCTCAGTGAAAAATACTTCCTCACATTACCCTGAGCCATCCCCCTCTATCTTCAAATTGTGCCCCCTTGTTCTTGCACTCTCTTTTCTGGAAGATGCTACCCTCTTGGACTTTGTTAATTCCTTGGAGGTACTTGAAAGTTTCTATCATGTCCCCCTCGCCCTTCTTTCCTCAAGAGTATACATATTAAGCTCCTTTAGTCTTTCTTCATATGTCTTCTGGTGCAGACCCTGCACCATTTTGGTTGCCCTCCTCTGGACAGTCTCCACTCTTTCTATGTCTTTGCGGAGATGGGGTCTCCAGAACTGCACACAGTACTCCAGATGGGGTCTCACCAACTGTCTGTACAGAGGGATAACAACTTCCTGTTTTCTACTATTGATGCCTCTTCCTATGCATCCCAGTATCCCCCCAGCCTTCCTTACTTTCTTCTCACATTGCTTGCCCACCTTTAGGTCATCTGATATAATTACCCCCAGGTCCCTTTCTATTTTACTGTTGTCAGTATCTCACCCCCATTGTCTCGCTTCCCTGGTTTTCTCATGTGCATTACCTTGCACTTCTTTGCATTGAATCTGAGCTGCCATACATTTGACCATTCCTCCAACCTTGCCAAGTCCCTTCTCATCCTTTCCACTCCATCTTGTGTATCAACCCTGTTGCAGATCTTTGTGTCGTCTGCAAAGAGACATACTTTTCCTTCCAGTTCCTCTGCAATGTCACTTATAAAGACATTAAAAAGGACTGGTCCCAGTACTGAACCCTGCGGTACCCTGCTAGTAACCCTTCTTTCTTCACTGTGTACTCCATTTACTACTACCCTTTGCGTCCTGTTGTCTAGCCAATTTTTTATCCAGGCTACCACCTTGGGACCACTCCAAGGCTGGCTATCTTGTGTATTAATCTTTTGTGTGGGACTGTATCAAATGCCTTGCTAAAATCTAGGTAGGCCATGCCCACAGCCCCTCCCTGGTCTACTACTTTGGTCACCCAGTCAAAGAAATCTATTAGATTCATCTGACTCGACCTTCCCATTGTGAATTCATGCTGCCTTGGGTCCTGTGCCCCACTGGCCTCTAGGTACTCAACAGTTCTTTCCTTCAGAAGTGATTCCATCATTTTCCCTACCACTAAGGTCAAACTAACTGGTCTGTAGTTTCCTGCCTCTCTCCTGCTCCCACTTTTGTGAAGAATCACATCTGCCCTCCTCCAGTCCTCGGGTACCACCCCATCCTCCCATGATTTGTTAAAGAGAGTAGTCAGCGGTATCACTAGTTCTACCCTTAGTTCTTTTAGAATTCTTGGGTGAATCCCATCAGGCCCCATTGCTTTGTTCGCCTTCAATTTTATTAGTTCTTTCAGAACCCTTTCTTCCGTAAATGGACTGGTATCAACCCCCGTCTTCAGAGTGTTTCTCTTGTTTGGTTTAGGTAACTCCCCCTCCTCTTCCTTTGTGAATACTGAGCAGAAATATTCGTTCAGTATCCCTGCTTTTTCACTGTCACCCTCTACCCACATTCACTTCCCTTTATTAAGCTTCAGTATCCCTCCTTTGGTCTTTCTTCGCTCTCTAATGTACCTATAAAAGGTCTTATCCCCCTTCTTAACAGAATTGGCTATCCTTTCCCCGGTTTGGGCCTTTGCTATTCTGACCGCCTTCCCAGCCTCTTTCTGCTTTAACTGGTAAAGTTCTCTGTCCTGCTCCTTCTGTGTTTTCTTATATTTCCTGAATGCTGTCCTTTTCTCCTTAACCTTCCCTGCCACCTCTTTTGTGAATCGTAGCAGTTTTTTCATTCTTTGTGTTTTATTGATGTGCTTTACACAAAGGCTTGTTGCCTCTGTGATGGCTGTTTTGATCACTCCCCATTGTTCCTCCACCCCTCCGTCTTGCCTGTTTGCTAGTGCTTTTCTGAGGCACTCTCTCATTTTCCCAAAGTCAGCCCTCCTAAAGTCTAGTACTCTTGCTTTTGTATGGCTTGATGTATGGCTGTGTTTATCGTGAACCACACTGTTTGGGGGTCGCTTGTTCCCCGACGGCTACCAACTTCTAAATCTGAGATTCTTTCTCCATCCCCATTTGAAAGTACCAGGTCTAAGAATGCTCCCTCCCGAGTGGATTCCAATACTAGCTGTCTGAGGCATGCCCCCTGTAGGGCATCAAGAATAACCGTGCTCTTGGATGTGCCTGCAGCAAAGGTGTTCCAGTTAACATCTGGCATATTCAGGTCCCCCATCAACAATATCTCCCCTTTTTCTGCCATTCTAAGAAAGCCTTCTATCATTTCCTTGTCCATTCCCTCCCCCCTGAGATGGGGGTCTGTATACAACCCCCATGCGGATTGTGGTGCCATTTCCTGTCTCCAGGGTGACCCAGAGTGCCTCATCTGCTCCCTGTTTACTCTTTAGTTCTGTTGCTTTGTTCCCTTCCTTTACATAGAGAGCTACTCCTCCTCCTCTTTCACCCTCCCTGTCCCTCCTGTAGATTGTGTATGTTGACATCCCAGTCATGGTTCTCTGTGTACCATGTTTCTGTGACTGCCACAATATCCAGGCAACCCTCTTCCATCAAGGCCACTAGTTCAGGGAGCTTGTTACACAGACTACGGAATAGCAACTGGAATCGACGATGATCAAAATGAGCCTGAAAAATGCTGCATCAGTACGCATTCTCGGGGCTCGAAACTTTATATTAATAATCCGGGGACTAGTGCTTCTGCGAAATCAAGAGGCCTAGTCTCTCCCTTACCATCGGAACTTGCACAGATTCTCCCGCACCTAACAAAGCTACAGGAGATGAGACAAACAAATGGCTGGTTGTTATGGAACATAAATTTACATTCTAACCCCAGTAATACTCAGGTATTCATAACTTTCTTCAGTAAGCCTAGAGGGTTGGACTGCCCGGAGAGAATGGAACATATGCAAATGCTGGAATCATCTGCACGTGACAACTTTTCAAACGCCCTATACTAACTGCCAGTGTTCTAAACCTCCTCAGATTTTACTGTCGCCTGAACAGTCTGGTCACTCGGAGTGTCGCTCTTCATCATCTGTCTGAAGTGAAGAAACTTATAAAAGTATTGAAGTATCATTTCTTTTTTCATTTGCTGCCTTATATTAATTGTTTTACTTAGCTGAACTTAGTTTTGTAGTTATTTAGTTGTTTTTGCTGGTTCCTCTCTGTTCGGAATGACCCAGGAGGGAACCAGGTTAGTTTTATATATTTGATTTTTTTTTCTAACACAAAACCCGTTTTATGTTTGTTTAAATTTGGTTTAAAAGTGTTTTTTTGTAACCGTAGTTTTTGGTAACTGAACTGCTAGTACCAGTTCCAATTTTTCTGTTGGTTCAGTTCCTCCAGTTCCTTTTTGGTTCCGGAACCGACCGCAACCGCAGTTGTTATTATTTAAATCTTTTCTGTTTTGCGGTTCTCTTCGTATCGGTTCAAATGGCAGAAAAACTGAAGAAAAAGACCGGTGAACCCGGTTTTAAAAATTGTACACAATGTGGGGACATTTTTGCAAAGGCAGATAAGCACACTGTGTGTGGCTTGTCTGGGATATGAGCATCTTAAAGAGGATTGTCAAATCTGCCTGACTTTCCCTAAAAAAAAAAACTATTAAAAAACACCTTGAACGGCTGAAAAAGAAGCTCCCCAAGGGTCCCTCTGACTCTAACCAGCCAATACCCTCTGTTATTGTGGCTGAACCCACATCTGTTGCTACTTCTACCCCGAAGCAGGTGATAAAGCTACTAAGGATTTCTAAACAGGCGAGCTTCCCGGTTCCCTCTAAAAAAGCACGCAAGCTAAAGCATACAGAACTCCCAAATATTGATCAGGGGACTTCTGTATCTACTACTATCATGCCAACTCCTCAGGAAATCGTACAGGCTTTTAAAGTCATTCAGGCTTTGCAGGGTTTAGTGCCCCCTGCTCAGCAACCACCTGTTACAGCAGGACAGCCTGGCAGAATTCCCCTTATTGCAGAGGAGTAATACAGCAAATATGAGGAGGATGATGGGGAACCCATCTTACCTGAGTTATCCCCGGAACAAGATTTTGGTTTGCCTCCTAGGACATCTGAAGATTTTTCTTCTCACTTTACTTTTGTGAGAAAAGTGGCAGATGCCCCGACATCTCCACAAGGCAAAAAGTGGAGGATGAGGAGGAAATAGAGTATCTGGAGATGATGGGTTTGACTCCCACCAAAGCCCTCCTCTTCCCAGTCAGTACATTTTTCAAGAAAGATGCTCTGAAATTGTTGCACACCCCAAATTCTGTCCCCTCTCTAGATAAGAGGATGGACAAGAAATATCAGTTGGAGAGGGAAGGGGCAGAGTTCCTTTTTTCCTATCCAGATCACCAAGGGGTCATTCAACAAGCAGCTTGTGATAAGGCTAGAGTCCATCTGGCATCCCATCCACCAGGTAAGGACTCTAGGAAAACAGATAGCGTGGCTAGGAAAGAATACCTGTCAGCCTCCCTAGCCATATGACAGGCTAACTTTCAGGTCTATGCTGCCCAGTACCAAAAGTCCCTGTGGCAGTCAGTATTGGCCATTTCCCAGAAAGATCCCTCACCCCTGTCTGATGACCTAGTGAAAACAGCTAGGTTTGGGCTGGGGGCAGTTAAGTACCAATTCCAGATGGCTGCTGATACCAACGACACTGCAGCCAGATGGATGGCGAATACGGTAGCCCAGAGGAGATTTACATGACTGAGGACCACAAATCTCACTGCTGATGCACAATCTAAGGCAGTGGATATTCCTTTAGAGGGAAATGCTCATTCAAACAACATGAAGTCTTGCTGTATTCTGACTATAGCAGTGATATCCAACCTTTGAACTGCCCTGGACAGGAAAGAGTTAACTTTCCATGCAAGGCATGGAACACTGAGCTCGAGCTCGGTTGAGACTCTGTCTGTTGTTGTTTGAACCCAAACCGCTAGATTCTTTACTCTGCCTCACTGAACAGTCGCTCCGGAGATTTCTCCTTTGCTCGGTGCAATTTAGTCGGTTAAAAGGTCGTTTTTTTTCCCTTGGTTTCAACCAAATTTATTCCATCTAACCTGTCTGTTCAGTCTCTGTCTGTGGTACCGTGAGTAATAGATAGGTTTATTATTGTTGGCTTCTGTGTGGAACTTGTAAACGTCGGATCGGTTCGGTTTGAACCGATCAGGTTTGTTAAAAAAAAAAAAAGTTTGTTCTGCTTTTTAGAGTGTGGTTATTGGTCCTTATCGGTTCTAAAAAAAAAAACGGTATTCATTACGTTTTTTTCCACGACCCGTAACACGGTCAGGAACCGATAAGGGTAAGTTTGGTTAGGACTGGCCATGTCTGAGAAACGCAAGAGAAAAACCAGGCCCACTGGGTTTCAACACTGTAGTGTGTGTGGGGAAGCCTTTGCTAAGGCTGACCCCCACACCACCTGTGTTTATTGTCTCGGATTTGACCACCTTGATTCAGACTGCAGATTTCCCACAGCTACCCTGGAAAAGAGAGTAGGCAGGCTGAGGGAAATGGAGGCCAAAAAGTCCACTGACCCGGATGGCCAGCCCGGTTCAGTTCCAACCGAACCAGAAGGAGTGCCCTCTGACCAGGGCAAAACTTCTTTGGGCAAAAGGAGAACCGACTCTGAGGAGTTGGTTCTGGTTAAAAGAAAAAGAAGGGATAAGTCAGCCGGTTCGGATCCACAGGTTCTTTCTCCGACCGCTGATGAAATAGCCAAAACGATACGGATTGTTCAATCGCTAACTCTGGTTCCGACTGAACTGGCACCATCGGTTAGGGGTTCGGTTCGGTCGGTTCCCCTGGTTCCGGATTATAATTTAGAGGATTTTTATGAACCGGAGGAGGAGGAGGAAGGAGAGTATGAGGATAGTGATGGTGATTATGAAAGTCTGGATGTGCCCCTTGACCCGGACATCTCCCCAGACAGACCTTCAGGTGTTTCTCCTCCTAGGCTTTCTGAGTCCCCTTCCCACTTTATGTTTTATAAAAAAGTGGCTGAAACTCTTCAGCTTCATATGGAGGAGCAGTAGAGGATCAGGAGGAGCCTGATTATGTTGAGATGATGGACATCCCAGAGTCCAGGAGGCTGTCTTTTCCCCTCCATAAGTCTTTTGGGAACAGACATTTAAAATTTTAAAGACTCCTAATTCTGTACCTCCTGTGGACAGAAGAATGGACAAGAGGTATACTCTTTCAGGCTCAGATACGAAGTTCCTTTCCCAGCAATGCAGCCATTTGGGGTAGTGCAGGCTGCTGCCTGCGATAAGGCAAATATACCCTTGGCTTCACACCCTTCAAATAAGGACTCCAGGAGGATTGATGCCATGGCAAAGAAACGGTACATGGCAGCATCTTTGGGACTCAGGCAGGCTAATTATATGGCCTACACAGCTAGATACCAGAAGTCTATATGGGACAATGTGATGGCTCTAGCTAAACAGGTCCCTGGCCAGCTTGCCAAGGAGCTGGAGCAGGTGGCTGCAGATGGTATTGAGGCATCCAAGGTGCAATTTCATGCTGCAGTGGACTCCAATGATGTTTCATCTAGAGTCATGGCTACATCTGTGGCCTTCGTAGGATGGCTTGGCTCAGATGTACTAGCCTGTCACAGGATACCCAGACTAAGGCCATGGATTTTCCTGTTGTTGGTAATTCTCTGTTTGGGGAGCAGACAGAGAACTACATGAAGAAAATGGATGAGTACAGGACCACCTATAGGAGTGCTCAGGCCAAGGAAAGGCAAGCCACTCCCCAGAGGCAGCATTCCAGGGGCAGGCCTTTTCATAGGCCTTTCTACCAAGCCCAGGCCTCCTCTTCAGCCTTTGCCCAGAGGGGGTTCTTCAGAGGGAGAGGCAGACGGGGTATAAGCACGCCTGCTACCACCCCTCAGCCTAAAGCCCCTGCCAAACAGGCACCCTGATGGGTTTGCCTGGGCCGATTCTCCACTACCAATAGGGGGCAGGCTGGCTTACTTTGTCCAGGACTGGATGTCTTTAACATCAGAAAAATGGGTCCCGGAAGTAGTAAGCCAGGGACTGGTTCTCAGCTTCAAACAATTTCCCAAGAGGAGAACCAGGTCCTTTCCACCTGCAAATCCTTCAGAGGCCCTTGCCCTAGAGGCAGAGGTCTCTTCCCTCTTGGCTCTGAGAGCCATAGAAAGGGTTCCACTCCTACAGAAGGGAAAAGGATTGTACTCCAGGTACTTCCTAACTTCCAAAAAGACAGGAGAATGGCGGCCCATCCTGGATCTCAGATATTTAAACAAGCACCTTTTAAAGCCAAAGTTCAAAATGGTGACTCTGGGAATAATTCTACCCTCTCTAAGGCCAGGGGACTGGCTAGTTTCCCTGGACCTCAAGGATGCCTATTTCCACATTCTGATCAGATGCTCCCACAGAAAGTACCTCAGGTTCGAGTTGCCCTCGGGCCACTATCAATTCAGAGCAATGCCCTTTGGCCTAACATCAGCTCCAAGGGTGTTCACAAAATGCCTGGCAGTAGTGGTTGCTTTCCTAAGGAGAAAGAAGACCTTCATCTTTCCATACCTGGATGACTGGCTCATAGTAGTTCAGTCTCCAGACCAAGTCAAGTCACACCTACAGATAACTTAGCAACTGCTCACTTCTCTGGGATTCCTTTTGAATCTTTCAAAGTTAGTTCTAGAGCCAGTGCAGCTCCTCACCTTCATAGAGACAGAGCTGGATACAATAAAGGCAAGAGCCTTCCTTCCCCTAGACAAGGCAAGGACCCTTGTTACACTGGCCTCTTCATTCACCCTCCAGGTGTCTCGACCAGCAAGGCATTTTCTGTAGCTCCTGTGCCACATGGCTGCCTCTACAGCAGTGGTCCAAGGAGCAAGATTTCAGATGAGGGACATTCAGTTCCACTTAAGAGCGTTCTGGTCCCAGAGAAAGGATTCTCTGACCAAGTTAATCCCAGTGACTCGAACCCCGATCCTGGCTTTGCAATGGTGGCAGGATCAGGACAACCTAAGGCAAGGAGTTCCCTTTGTCACTCAATCTCATTCTCTAATCCTTACCACAGATGCCTCCCTCTTGGGCTTTGGGGCCCACTTGGGGGATCTGACCACCCAAGGGTTGTGGTCACCTCAGGAATCTCTGCTTCACATCAATCTCTTAGAACTCAGAGCAGTGTTTCTCGCACTTCAAGTTTTTTCCAAGTCTGTTCAGAACAAAGTAGTTCAGATCAGGACAGACAATACCACCACAGTGTGGTACATCAACAAGCGGGGGGCACTCGGTCTACGGCCTTGTGCACCGAGGCAATGAAGTTGTGGTCTCTGGCCTATTCCCTGAATACCTCTCTGATAGCAGTGTACCTCTCAGGGAAGGACAATGTCCTGGCAGATGCTCTCAGCAGGATATCTCAGGGCCATCACGAATGGTCCCTAGATCCCCTGATTTTGAAGGTGATCTTCTCCAGATGGGGCACCCCACAGATAGATCTTTTTGCAGCCCCAGACAATCACCAACTTCCTCTTTTTTGCTGCGGGCCCCAGTGTTGGGCTCAGTCCCCCTGGATGCCCTAGTTATCAATTGGGAAGGGAAGTTCCTGTATGCTTCCCGTCCCTCTCCTGTTCAAGGTACTAGTCAAAATCAGGTCTCAGCCCTGCAAAGTGATTCTGATTGCTCCAGACTGGGCCAGACAACCCTGGTACCCTCTCTTGCTGTTCTTAGCAGTCCACCTTCCCCTGTCTCTTCCCAGGAATTACAACCTGTTAACACGTTCTCAGGGGAGGGCTTGGTATCCGAATCTCAAATCTCTCAATCTCAAAGCCTGGCTCTTGAAGAGTTAGAGTTTGCTGATTTGCATCTCTCTCAAGGTGTTCTGGATATTTTAAAGGCTTCTCGAAAGCCTTCCACCAGAAAGACCTACAACTCCAAATGGAAAAGGTTTACTATTTGGTGCTTTGGGAAGCATATTTCTCCAGAGTCTGCTGGGTTGCCTACAGTCCTTGACTATATGGTTCATCTCAATAGCTTGGGACTCAGACCAGCTACACTTAGAGTGCATCTGGCAGCTGTCTCTGCCTTCTTGTCAGCAGGCAAGCACTCTTCCCTTTCAGCTCATCCTGTATTCTGTAAATTCTTTAAGGGATTGCTGCATACCAATCCTTCCTTCAGGGACCCTGCCCCTGCCTGGGACCTTAATGTTTGTATTGCTCAGCTTATGCAACCCCCTTTTGAGCCTTTGTCCTCAGCAGAGCTTAAGTACTTGACTTGGAAAACTGTGTTCTTGGTAGCCATTACTTCTTCTAGATGCATAAGTGAGTTACAGGCCCTGTCAGTAGAGCCTGATTTTATCTCTTTCCATAGAGATAAGGTGGTCCTCAGGACTAATAGGAAGTTTTTGCCTAAGGTGGTTTCAGATTCCTACCTTAACTAGTCTATGTCTCTTCCTGTTTTCTTCACTGACCATTCCTCCTTTGGGGAGAGGAGGCCGCACAGCTTGGATGTGAAAAGGGCCCTTAGCTACTACATAGAGCGCACCAAGGGTCACAGATTTGACTCCCTCCAACTGTTCCTCACTTATGATGAGGTTGGTAAGGGAAAACCTGCCACTAAAAGATCTATTGCCAGGTGGATTGTCTCTTGTATACAATTTTGCTATGAAAAATTAGGTAGGATCCCACCCTCAGGCCTGAGGGCTCACTCTACCAGAGGTACAGCTGCTTCCCTGGCTGCTGCCAGGGATATTCCTATCTTAGAGATTTGTCAAGTAGCCACCTGGTAGGAGTGATGCTTGGTTTGGCACAGCAGTGCTTCAGAGCCTGTTCCTGAAGTACGTTCTGTCCCTCATCCATGGAGGTACTGCTTGGTAGTCTACAATAGTCAGAATACAGCAAGACTTCATGTTGTTTGAAGAAAAAATTACTCACCTTAGTAATGTTGTTTCTTCTAATGGAGTCTTGCTGTATTCTGACCTCCCTCTGCCTCCCCTCTCAGAACCTGGGTTTTGGGGTGTGGGTGGGCAGGAACAGTGTTGGCACCCTAAAGGTGCCCCCCTTTTTCTCACCCTCTTATTTTTGAGTATGTGTTGTGTTTTTGTTTTTTGGGTTTCCTGACTTTAGTCTTTGCCTTGGAAGCAAAAAGCCTTTTTATGAGAATTAGTTGCCAGTTGGCTAGTGTAAGTTTACAGTTTCCACACAGGACACCCAGTGAGTTTAGCTCATAAAGATCTGGTGGTTTGGGGTCAAACAACAGACAGAGTCTCAACCGAGCTCGAGCTAAGCATTCCATGCCTTGCATGGAAAGTTAACTCTTTCCTCTCCGGGGCAGTTCAAAGGTTGGATGTCACTGCAATAGTCAGAATACAGGAAGACTCCCTTAGAAGAAACAACATTACTAAGGTGAGTAATTTTTTCTTTCCGAGAATCCACAGTGGCATACATGAAGAAGGTGGATGAGTATAAGGCCACTTAAAAAAGCAACTCTAGTGGAGAGAGCTTCTCCATCCACCAGGCCTTATGGAAGGGGAGGCTGTGGCAGGTCCTTCCACACCAGGCCCTTTTTCCAGCCAGTGGCCACACCTCAGTACCAACTGTATCCACAGTAGGGCTACTTTAGGGGCAGGGGTTGCAGGGGATCTAGGCGTGGAGCCCAAGCACAACCTCCACCCCAAGCCAAGCAGACCACCTGAAGTACAGGCTGCCTCCTCACTCCCTGTCGGAGGCAGACTTTCCCACTTCCTCCAAGCTTGGCTGATCATCACCACAGACAAGTGGGTCAGGGTCTGTCTCTGGCTTTCAAATCCCTTCCTCCTCTGGCAGCCAGGGGTTTCAGTGCACCTTCCCTGGCAGAAAAGAATCTGCTGGAGGCAGAGGTCCAGAAACTGTTACTTTTAAAAGCAGTGGAACCTGTCCCAAGCCCACTGGGAGGAAGGAGCTTTTACTCCAGATACTTCTCACCACAAAGAAAAGTGGGGAGTGGCGGCCCATATTGGATCTCAGAGCCCTAAGCAGGCATCTGAAAAAGCCAAAGTGCAAAATGGTAACTGACATTGATTCTGCCACCAATCCAGAAAAGTGATTGGTTGGCATCATGGGACTTGAAAGATGCCTATTTCCTCATTCCCATAAGGGAGTCTCACAGAAAATATTTCGGATTCAAACTCCCTTCAGGTCACTACCAGTTTTCAACCCTGCCTTTTGGCCTTTCTTCGGCCCCAAGGGTGTTTACAAAGTGCCTAGCGCCAGTAGTAGAACCTCTTTGAAGACAGGGTGTAACAGTTTTTCCATATTTGGACAATTGGCTCGTGGTGGGTAAGTCACCACAACAGGTCACGCAGTATCTAAGTCTTACCCAAGGCCTGCTGGAATCAATCTCAGAAACTCAGTCCTCACTCCTGCACAAAAGTTGCAGATCTTACTTCGAGAGGTCTCTTGCAGTAGGTAATTACATATAGGATTGATGCCGGCAGGCGGCAGGACCCCACGGAAAAATTTCTAGCTAGCAGTCCCTGGCGAAGGACCGCCCCTACATCAGGTGACCGGTGTCAGGAGACGTCGGTATAAAGGGGCGTCCATCACACCCGCCTTCCAGTTCTTTCCCGCTGTTAGCTCATGCCAGCGCCTCCCGGAAAAGTTCCTTGCTCATCAGGCTCCTTTGTCGATTATTTTACTGAGTTTTTTCGCTTTTTACTCCGTAGTCGTCAGTATTTTGTCAGTGTATGTCGTCCCCTACACCCTCCGAGCACAAAAATAAGTGCGACTCGTGTGGCGCCCAACTCCCGCACAGCGACGGCCATTCCCTGTGCCTTTTTTGCCTCGGCCCTGACCATCAAGTAGAGAAGTGCCAGCACTGCCTGAGTTTCAATGCGGCCACCCGGAAAGGTGGCAGCAGTCCTGGAAGCCCACATTCTCAAAAGAAGATGAGCTCCATGGAAAAAGAACTCAAAAACTTCAGCAGGCGTCCAACTTCTCCTGAAGGCCATCCATAGGAAGGACAAAGAAAAGCACGGGACAAGGCTCCTCTCCCTCGCGACTCCCTCGGAGTCACCGTAGTTGAAGGTAACGCCTCCAGGGTCTGCCTCCCTGATGGTCACTTTAGAGGCTTCTAAGGTAGCGCCGGCCTGCCCGCCTGGCTTTGTGCTCGGGCCTCCCCGGGTGCCTATGGGCACTTGGAGGCTCGCCTCGGTAAAGCTGCGGGCTTTGCGCTCACCGCCGGCACTTCCATTGCCGGACGCCGGCTCCTCCAACATCTGCGCGGAGAAGGTCGGTAAGTCGCCCGACCCCTCTTCCGCCAAACCAGGCTGCCTCTTCTTTGTGGTGTGCCTCTGGTGAAGGATCCGTTAAGTTGGACGTCGGCCCCTTTGGCACCCGCCCGGATCCCACTGGTAAGACGCACTTCGGTCCACCCGACATCCGCACAGCGGATGAGCCAACACTGGACCCTCCCACGTCTGTTCCCGGCTCCCCGTAGCCTTCGCTGCCATCCGGGGACCCTGAGTCTCCTCCACCCAACCCCAAAGATTTTTCCCCTCCATCCCCGGGTGACGCTGAGGTACCTGTTCCACCTCCGTCGGACCAACCTCCTGCTGATCTGACGTCGGCTCCCCGGATGCTGGCCCTGATGCTGACACCTTAGCCACCGGCTCCGATGCCGGTAGTGCTGCCTCTGGGCGATATCCCGCTTCCAGATGCCACCCCGAAGCTGGGCCCTCCACCCTCCGGGCCTTCTGCCCCAGTCCTGCCAGCAGGGCCATCTGCTCCGGCAGCTCCCCCAGCTCCTGGGTACCCGACGCCGTCGTACCCGGGACCGCAGTATCCAACGCCGCAGTACCCGATACCACAATACCAGATGCTGGGCTTCCCGCCATCGGGTTGTGGATACTCGCCTTATGGGTATAACCCATACCCTTATATCCCCCTCCTCCTCCTCCTCCACCACGCCCCCAGCCACCGGTGGATTTGCAGGAGACTCTAGCCTTCTGGTGGGCTGAGGCCAAGGCTCAGCTCACCAGAGAGGTGGAGAGTTGTCTTCAGATGACGGTGCCAGTACCAGTTCCCATACGTCCATGGCGGTAAACTCCCTCACCTCCTCCAGACACCAGGGCTAAACCCTCTGGGTCCAGAGAGGAGCAGGACATACTTCCCCGAGGGCTTCCCAAAGGGTCTGATCCTCCCCCTAGACGGGAAAGGGAGTCTTCTTCTGTTTCTTCCTCTTCCTCCTCGGACGCCTCAGATGGCTGCTCCGAGAAGGACGACGAGCCTCGCTCTCTGTTAAAGCCCAGGCCAAGGACTCCTCCGAAGTCTCCTCAGGAGGATCCTTCTTTCACGGAGCTTCTACATAAAATCCAGGCAGTGCATAAGTGGCAATCCTTGGAGCCAGATCCACAGCGGGTGAAACTCGCTGAACATTTGGATCTGCCCTTGACAGCTCCCACCTTGGTGCTGCCCTGGATTGAGCCTCATGCCCACCTTGTTACCTCTATTTGGAAACAACCATTGGCATTAGCCCCTCTTCCACGGAAGTCGAACAGGATATACCAGGCTCCAGAGGGTGTTGACTATTTAGATTCCAACCCTCGAGTTGACTCGGTCGTGATTAGCGCCACTCACGGACGGTCAGCTAATCCAGAACACCTTAGCTCGTCACCACCGGATAAAGAATCCTGCCTTCTGGACCAGTATGGCAAGAAGATTTTCGCTTCTTCCACACTAGGGATCAGGGCCCTGAACTATGTCAGTCACATGGGGGATTACCAGAAGGCAATTCTTTCTGAGGTGGAAACCAAATTGGACTCCCTGCCAGACTCTCAAGTCAAGCAGGAACTGTCTGACCTCATCCACTCTGCACATTCAGCCAGTCGACGCATGCTTCATACGACTTATGATGCAGTGGACACTGCTGGATGGAGCTCAGCTTTCACCGTAGGCTTACGACATCACGCTTGGCTCCGCGTGTTAGGGTTGGTCCCGGAAGTGCAGTCTGCTATACAGGAAGCACCCTTCCGGGGGTTGGTGCTCTTCGGGGGTGATGTCAAGGACATCATCACCGATCTGCAGGAGAAGGGGACGGCACTGAAAGTCTGTCGACTCTATGTACCATCCCCATCAACCACAGTGCCATCCCTTTCGCAGATGGAATCTGCCACAGGCGAAACCTCCAGGAAAGTGGGCCACTAAACACCAGGCCCCCACAGCTGCCAAGCTCCCTCCACCCAAAAAAGCTGCGGATGCTTCAGCTGCGGCACTGCCCCACACCACCTGACTCCTTACTCTCCCACAGCCTCCATGCTTCCTGGAGGAACCGGTAGGAGGGAGGTTCTCCCTCCACCTTCCAGGCTGGGAGAGGATAACATCAGACTCATGGGTGCTCCAGCTAATCGCAGAAGGACAGTCAATAGAGTTTTTACAGAAACCTCATCGTCACCCTCCTCAAAGGTCATCATACTCTCGGGAACATCATCTTCTGGTCCAGGAAGAGATTTCAGCTCTGTTGCTGAAAGAGGCGATAGAACCTGTCCCCCTTCCCCTGCACGGAACGGGTTACTATTCCCACTTCTTCCTGGTCCCGAAGAAGACAGGAGATGTAAGACCTATCTTAGATCTCAGTTCCCTGAACCTATTCGTGGAATACAAGAGGTTCAGAATGCTCTCACTGCAGAGCCTTCTTCCCCTCCTCCACTCGGGTCAGTGGCTGTGTGCTCTGGATATGCAGGATGCCTACCTGCATATATCCATTCGCCCTTCCCACCGCAAATATCTCCATTTTGCTTTCCAGGGGGACCACTACCAGTTCAAGGCACTTCCATTTGGCCTCTCCTCGGCTCCTCGAGTATTTGCCAAATGCCTTGCGGTGGTGGCAGCCTACCTGTGTACCCGGGGAGTGCAGGTTTTCCCATACCTGGATGACTGGCTCCTGGCGGCCTCATCCAGGGAGGAACTCCTGCGCTGCCTCTCCCTTACCCAACAGGTCTTTGCCTGCCTGGGTATTACCATCAACCATTCCAAGTCTCATTTGATCCCATCCCAGAGACTCCAGTTTATCGGGCGATACTGGACACGACCCTGGGCAGAGCCTTCCTGCCACCAGACAGGGCGGCCACTATTCAGACTCGGGTAAGCCTGTTGTCCAGCCGCAGGAGAGTCTCTGAACGGTCGGTTCTTTGCCTTCTCGGGCTCATGGCGGCTGGTATCCCGACAGTTCCTCGTGCCTGGCTCCACATGAGGGTTTCTCAGTGGACGCTTCGCTCCCAATGGGATCAATTGGTGGACGACTTGGATCAGCTGGTCCTCTTCTCCTCTCCCATGGTTCGAAACTTGCAGTGGTGGATGGTCAGAGAGAACCTGTTTCGGGGGGGTTCCATTCTTCCTTCCTCCCCTGTCACAGACTCTGACCACAGATGCCTCGGGCGAAGGTTGGGGAGCCCATCTCGGTCTTCATTGGACCCAGGGCTCTTGGTCCAAGCTCAAACAAACACTTCACATCAGTGTACTTGAGCTTCGGGCAGTACTTTATGCCCTCCAAGCCCTTCATCTGTATCTCCTTCCAGGTCACCTAGCCATCCAGACGGACAATATGTGTGTGGTATGGTACATCAACAAACAGGGAGGGACTCGGTCTTACCCTCTTTGCAGGGAAGCAATGAGAGTGTGGGATTGGGCAGCACAACATGACCTTCACCTTATGGCAATTCATGTTCTGGGAGTTGAGAATGCCCTGGCAGACAGGCTGAGTCGCTCGTCCACCCTGGCCCATGAGTTGGGGAACACCTCAGGTCAACCTGTTCACTTCCCCTCAAAACGCAAAGCTTCCAGACTTCTGCTCGCTCGTTCAAAAGGGAGGCATTTTCTGGAGAGACGCTCTGTCTCTAGATTGGAAGGACAGATTCATCTATGTCTTTCCCCTAATTCCTTTGATCCCACGGGTCTTGCAGAAACTAGTTTCAGAAGGAGCACGAATGATTCTAATCGCTCCTTTTTGGCCCAGGCAAGTTTGGTTCTCTCTTCTGCAACAATTCTGAGAGAAACCACCTCATCCTCTGTCACGATGCCATGAAGTAGAAAAGGTTCACAATCTGGGCCACTTCGGAAGACGTTGAGCCTTTCTCCTGCTCCGCGGGACGTCTGCTGGAGTACCTGTGCCATCTCTTCGACCTAGGTCTTAGTCACTCCTCTCTGAAAGTCCACATGGTGGCCATTTCGGCCTATCATGTTACCTTTGCAGACAGAACATTTGTTCAGCTGGAAGACTCTAAGACTTTCCTCAGAGGGGTTCTTCACCTGAGACCTCCTGTTCGAATTCCCGGCCCTCCTTGGGATTTGAATTTTGTTCTTGAGAAACTAACTGCCTCCTTTTGAACCGGCAGCTTCCGCAGACTTGAAGTTCCTTTCTTGGAAGACACTTTTTCTCATGGCCATTACCTCGGCTCGGAGAATTTCCGAGCTCCAGGCCCTGATATGTAAAATTCCACACTTGATTTTCCACAAGGAACATGTGGCTCTGCATACCAATCCCAAGTTTCTCCCCAAGGTGGTAGCGGAGTCTACTTTGAATCAGTCCATAGAGTTACCCGCTTTCTTTACGCAGTACTCCAATCAAGGGGAGTATTTGTTGCATACTTTGGATGTTCACCGGATTCTGAGATACTACACTAACAGGACGAAGGATCTCAGAAAGACAGATCAACTGTTTGTTTCTTTTGCATCCAAAAGAGAAGGCAATGCTGTTTCTAAGCAATGCCTATCCAAATGGTTGGCTCATTGCATCACTTTCTGTTATGACAAGTACAACAAGACCCTTCCGGGTCAAGTAAGAGGCCACTCCACCAGAGGAGTCGCTGCCTCAGTGGCTTGTTTCAAGAATGTGTCAGCGGCAGACATCTGTGCTGCCGCCACTTGGACTTCCATCCATACCTTTACAAAACATTACAGTTTGGATATTGCCTCTCGCCATAGAGCAGGCTTCAGGTTGGCTGTCTTGCAAGGCCTCCTTTCTTAAGGCCTTCACAGCTAGAGGTTCTACTCTGAGTAGCTTTCCTCCTCCCGTGTGCTTCTTCTTGTTCCATACTGCTTGGGACTCAGTCCTGTATGTAATTACCTACTGCAAGAGCCCTCTCGCAGTAAGATAGTACAGTTACATAAGAACTTACCGTAACAGTAGATCTTCAAGAGAGGCTCTTACAGTAGGTAATACCTTCCGCCGTCCATCCCCTAAGCTTTTCATCTCCTTTTCCAGTGAGGAAATCTTCGCTTCTCTCTCATCTGGCCTCTTTGGCCTTTGACGGGAAAGAACTGGAAGGCGGGCGTGGGGGATCGCCCCTTTATCCTGATGCCGGTCACCTGATGTGGGGGCGGTCTCTCGCCAGGGACTGCTAGCTAGAAATTTTTCTGTGAGGTCCTGCCGCCTGCCGGCGTCAGTCCTATATGCAATTACCTACTGCAAGTGCCGCTCTCGAAGATATACTGTTACGGTAAGTTCTTACGTAACTGTACTGTCATGGGGCAGAGATAGACACCCTGCAGGGCTGGGCCTACCTCCCTCTGGACAGGATCAGAAATCTTCAGCTAGTAGCAAATTCCTTCACCTTGAACAGGAGCAAGCCTGAAAGACAGTTCTTGCAGCATCTGGGTCATATGGTTACGTCCACAGCCATAGTTCTGGGTTCAAGATTTCAAATATGGGACTTCCAGTTCCACCTCAGGGCTCACTGGAGTCAAAGAAAAGATTCTCTTTCAAAACCCATTCCTGTCACAAGACCTCTGCTGCAAGCTTTGCAGTGGTGGAAGGAAGTACCCAATCTAAGTGAGGGTGTTCCCTTTCAGAAAGAATACCCCTCAGTTGTTCTCACAGCAGATGCATCCTTATTGGGCTGGGGCACCCACTTGGAAGTCCATACAACCCAGGGAACCTGGTCAACCACAGAGTCCCTCCAACACATAAACTTGTTGGAACTCAGGGCTGTATTTCTAGCTCTAAAGACCTTTTCAGGACTTGTACAGTCAAAGGTGGTACAGGTCAGAACAGACAATACCACCACAATGTACTACATCAACAAACAAGGAGGCACCATCCAAACAGCCATCACAGAGGCAACAAGCCTTTGTGTGAAGCAAATAAAACAAAATGAAGGAAGAAACCACTATGGTTATCAAAAATGGTGGCAGGGACGGTTAAGAAGAAAAGGATAGCATTCAGGAAATGTAAGGGGAAACAGAAGGAGCAGGACAGAGAACTTTATCAGTTAAAGCAGGAGGAGGCAGGGAAGGCAATCAGAATAGCAAAGGCACAAACTGAGGAAAAGATAGCCAACTCTGTTAAGAAGGGGGATACAACCTTTTATAGGTACATTAGGGAGTGAAAAAAGACCAAGGGAGGGATACAGAGACTTAATAAAGGGAGGGAATGTGGGCAGAGGGTGACAGTGAAAAAGCAGGGATACTGAACGAATATTTCTGCTCAGTATTCACAATGGATGAGGAGGGGGAGGTACCTAAACCAAACAAGGAGAAACTCTGAATAGGGGTCGATACCAGTCCATTCACAGAAGAAAAGGTTTGAAAGAACTCTTGAAACTGAGAGTGGACAAAGCAATGGGCCTGATGGGATTCACCAAGAATACTAAAAGAACTAAGGGTAGAACTAATAACACCACTGACTACTCTCTTTAACAAATCATGGGAGGATGGAGTGGTACCTGAGGACTGGAGAAGGGCAAATGTGATTCCACTTCACAAAAGTGGGAGCAGGGCAGAGGCAGGAAACTACACACCAGTTAGTTTGACTTCAGTGGTAGGGAAAATGATGGAATCACTTCTGAAGGAAAGAACTGTCGAGTACCTAGAGGCCAGTGGGGCACAGGTCCCAAGACAGCATGGTTTCACAGCAGAAAGGTCATGTCAGATGAGCGTAATAGATTTATTTGACTGGGTGACCAAAGTAGTAGACAGGAGGGAGGGGCTGTGGATATGGCCTACCTAGATTTTAGCAAGGCATTTGACACAGTCTCCCACAAAAGATTAGTATACAAGTTAGCCAGCTTTGGAGTGGGTCCCAAGGTGGTAGCCTGGAAAAAAAACTGGCTGGACAACAGGACAGAAAGGGTAATAGTAAACAGAGTTCACAGTGAAGAAAGAGGGTAACTAGTGTGGGTACTGCAGGGTTCGGTACTGGGACCGGTTCTCTTTAATATCTTTATAAGTGACGTTGGAGAGCACCTGGAAGGAAAGGTATGTCTCTTTGCAGATGACACAAAAATCTGCAACAGGGTTGATACACAAGGTGGGGTGGAAAGAATGAAAAGGGACTTGGCAAGGTTGGAGAAATGGTCAAATATGTGGCAGCTCAGATTCAGTGCAAAGAAGTGCAAGGTAATGCATCTGGGAGACAAAAACCCAGGGGAAGAGTACACAATGGGGGTGAGTTAACAACAACAAAAATTGAAAGAGACCTAGAAGTAATTACATCAGATGGCCGAAAGGTGGGCAAACAATGTGAGAAGGCAGTAAGGAGGGCTGGGGGGATACTGGGATGCATAGGGAGAGGCATCAACAGTAGAAAACCGGAAGTTGTTATCCCTCTGTACAGACAGAAAGTGAGACCCCATCTGGAGTACTGTGTGCAGTTCTGGAGACCCCATCTCTGCAAAGACATAGAGTGGAGGCTGTTCAGAGGAGGGCAACCAAAATGGTGCAAGGTCTGCACCAGAAGACATGCTAGGAGAGACTAAAGCAGCTTAATATGTATACCCTTGAGGAAAGGAGGGAGAGGGGGGACATGATAGAAACCTTCAAGTATCTCAAGGGAATTAAAGTACAAGAGGGTAGTATCTTTCAGAAGAAGAGATATGCAAGAACAAGGGAGCACAATTTGAAGATAGAGGGGGGACGGCTCAGAGGTAATGTTAGAAAGTATTTTTTCACAGAGAGGGTTGTGGATACATGGAACAGCCTTCATGAGGAGATTGTGGAGTCAGGAACAGTGGAAGAATTCAGGAATGCATGGGACAGGCATAAGGCAATTCTAGTGGGTGGTAGGAGGAAATAAGCTGTTGATTAACTAGGATCTGCAGCTTATCCATCAGGTAGGGAAATGGGTAGACTGGGTGGGCCAAGCAGTCCTTATCTGCTGTCAGCTTCTGTGTTTCACCAGTTCAGGGCCTCGTTGCACAGAGGCCATGAAAATTTGGACTCTGGCGTATTCTTTGGGAGACTCCCTACAGGCAGTCTTATCTACCAGGAAAGGACAATACCTTGGCACATGCCTTAAGATGAATCAACCAGACCCATCACGAATGGACTCTGAACAAACAAGTGGTAGAAGTAATTTTCCGAAGGTGGGGCACTCCAGCATGGGACCTTAATGTTTGTATAGCCAAGCTCATGGGGCAACCCTTTGAGCCTATGGCTACAGCTCATCTCAAATATGTCACTTGGAAAGCAGTTTTTCTAGTGGCAATGACTTCTGCAAGAAGAATAAGTGAGCTCCAGGCTCTCTCTGTGGAGCAGGATTATATCTCTTTTCACAGAAATAAGGTAACTTTGAGAACAGATAGAAAATTTCTACCAAAGGTAGTCTCTGATTTTGACATCAACCTGTCCATTACCCTACCTGTCTTCTTCATTGAGCATTCTACTTCTGGTGAAAGAAGACTTCATAGTTTGGATGTGAAGAGAGCCCTCAGTTATTATATTATAGCCACTAAGGACCATAGGCAGAACAGGAAACAGTTGTTTCTGACCTATGGGGATGTGGGAAAGGGTAATCCAGCTTCTAAAAGATCTATTTCCCGGCTAGTCCAGTGTATTCAATTCTGCTATACAAAAACTGGTAGGTAGCCCCCAACAGGGCTCAGGGCGCATTCCACCAGGGGAACAGTTGCTACTCTGGCAGTTGCAAGGGATGTTCCACTGGTTGATATCTGTAAAGCAGCTATCTGGAAGACAGTACACACCTTTACAAAGCATTACAATCTGGATATCCAGTCTAGAAGTAATGCTAGGTTTGGCACAGCAGTCCTGCAAAGTCTGTTTCCTAAGTAAATGTTCTGTGCCCACCTCCAGTGGTACTGCTTTGTAGTCTTCAGAAAGTTATGAATACCTGAGTATTTCTGGGGTTAGAAGAAAACATTACTTGCCTTAGTAATTCTGTTTCTTCCCAGTGATACTCTGGTATTCATAACTTACCACTCTAACTCCCCTTCCAGAACTCAAGCCTCTGCACTCCTGTGTGCTGCACTACCAAAAAAGGGTACATCACAATGACTGTATATATGTTGCCACATAGTGGTACAAGTTGGTAAACAAGGCTTATGGTCTTTATTTTTCTTCAGATGTTTTTCTGACATGCTGATTCTTTGAAATGTTTGTGTTTTTCTCCAGTTGGAGCTTTCCTTATGATTAAAATTGGGGTTATTTTAAATTATGTCTCTCATTCTAAATACTTGCAGTATTTTACTGTGTTGTTGGTCTATTCAGGCTCCTAGGAAATCTGAGGAGGTTTAGAACATTGGCAGTTAATATAGGGCAGCATTTGAAAAGTTGTCACGTGCAGATGATTCCATCATTTGCATATGTTCTAATCTCTCCGGCAGTCCAACCCTCCAGGCTTACTGCAGAAAGTTATGACTACCTGAGTATCACTGGGAAGAAGCAGAATTACTAAGGTGAGTAATTTTTTTCGACCTGCAACATTAAATTTCTGACAATACCATGGTGATTACAGACCTTAAGGCATCTTTGGAGCGGCAGTCTGAGATCAGCAAAGGCCTAATCCGCGACGTCAATTTCCTTAGAGCGAAGGTGGAGACGGAGAATGGCCTGAGGCAGAGGAACATCGGGATAGTTGCCCCCGCCGCTATGACAACCGTGCTGAAATTATGTCAGCACTTGATCGTATGATTTTTGACCACCTGGAATTACTACACAGGGACATGTGTATCAATATTGTGCAGGCCTTCACAATCCCTCTGTGCATTGGACCTAGAAGGGGCTCTACCACACAACCATTGATGGCAATCATAGCTTTTTCTACACCAGAGGCCAGAATTCCTTTATTGCAAGCTGCTAGGAAGAAAGGGGACATTGTCTGGGAATGTAGTCGTTTGGGATTTTTCCCAGATCTGGGCTCCCAAATGCTAGATTGCAAGAAAAAACTGCAATCTGTTAAAAAATCTCTTCTGGCTAAAGGAGTGAAAGCCCAGATGCTCTACCCTGCACGTCTGCAGATTTTCCATCAGCTAAAATCCCACGTCTTTACTGATCCAGAGGCTACATCCAGCTGTTCAGAAAAACTACTTTCCCCAAATGGAATCCAGGGCTTCAGATCAAGATTCTGAAGGGGACCCAGAGTGGCAACGGCAGAACTGTGGTTAGTTCAAGTGTTGCCCAATGAGGTCTAGTAAGGTCACTCGGACATATTAAACTGGACTGCCCAGTGAAGCAAGCCATAACATATGAGGTGTGGGTTATGTCCTGATAAGAGCATGCCCAGGTGTGTTATAAGGCAAGAGGTGCTTGCGCCAAGTGCCTTTTGCACCTGGGCATGCTCTTATCAGGAGATAACCCACACCTCGGAGTGTGTTGTTGCACTTATAAAATGGGTTCCCCTGTAAAGAAGTTAATTTAAAAAAGTACATAAAAAGTGAAAAATGTTATATCACTAGAAAACAAGAAAAATAGTCCCTGTTACTGTTTTGGAATGCAGTACTTTAATGAAAATGCTCTACAGAAGGTGTCTGCAACCCACCCACTTACCACAGAAACACTGAAAACAATGTTTTTTTTTCCTTTGGTTTCTTTAATATGTCTTACTTTGCTGACAGTTTCATTTACAGTCAGCAGGACTGAGTATGTGCTATATGGGCTAAAGTATTTATTGTGATATTCTTGTCCCCACTGCCCCACTGAGATACCATGTTTTTTTGGTGTTAATTTAGTTTTTCTTACCTTTGTGTTCTTAAATGAATTTCGTAATTTTATGTTAAACGGCTGGCTGACTAGGAGCGAGCATGTCCCTTAGCAGCCACCGTAGACTGTCACTTCCTGGTTCGCATTTGTAAAACCGAATGAGGTATTTGGGTATTTACTGTGTTTAATAACCAAGAAAACTTCATTCACTTTTCTTCTGGCAGTGAATGAGCTGACGTTCTTTGTAGCATTCTTCAGGTGACTGTCACAGAGGGGGGAGGAGGTGGCGCTGGTGCCAAGGAATGTCATCCTGATTGGAGAAGGCAGGGCTTGCCCACAAGGTGCTGGGCGGATTTTCTGTGGCAGAACTGTAGATCGCAGTGGGTGCCAGAAAACTTGTGTGAAGTGAAAGGACAATTAAGGTTAGACTGTCAGATTTTATGCTCTGGTTATAACTTAAATATGTGCGAAAACAAAACTACAGTGATTTCTACTTGTGTGTGTCACTGCTCTCCCAGTTCTCTCGGAGGTTAGGTGAGGAGCTGCAGCAGGAGAATGGCAGCACGGAGTGATTTTTGTCTGTGCTGCTTTCAGGTTGGCAGAAGTAGTGCCGTTGAATCTTATGTGCCGATAAGGACATGGCTGGAAAGGGCGTCCAGCCAATCAGTATTTGAGATTTTTTTTGCCAGTTGTATCATGTGCTTAGTCTGTAGGTTAAAATGTTCTGTGTCTTTAAGGTTAACTGATAGTTAAATGTTTAGCCTACTGGTTACTCTCCTTTGCAAAGGGACAGAATTCTAATTGGTGCACTGCAGTGTACCACTCATAGAAACATAGAATTTGACGACAGATAAGGACCGCTTGGCCCACCTAGTCTGCCCTTTTCCCTATCTGATGGATAAACTGCAGATTCTAGTTAACTAACAGCTTACTTCCTCCTACCCCCCACTAGAATAGCTTTTTGTCTGTCCCATGCATTCTTGAGTTCTCCCACTGTTCTTGACTCCACAACCTCCTCAGGAAGACGGTTCCATGCATCCACAACCCTCTCCGTGAAAAAATACTTTCTAACATTACCTCTGAGTCATCCCCCTCTATCTTCAGATTGTGCCCCCTTGTTCTTACCCATCTCTTTTCTGAAAGATGCTACCCTCTTGGTCTTTATTAATTTCCTTGAGGTACTTGAAAGTTTCTATCATGGTCTCCCAAGGGTATACATATTAAGCTGCTTTAGTCTGTCAGTTTGTGGACTTTAAATATATGCTTAGAGATAAATCTTCCCACTGCACAGTTCCTACAGGTGGCCGGTGAGTGTAGGGATTTAGCTTAACTTAACTGATCCCAGACAATCTACTGAACTATTTAGTGTCCTATTTGCATATGTCTTCCCCACCCCACCCCCCCCAAAATTCTGTGTTAGTCTGCGAGTGGGAGGAAAGCTTGATGCTTTGATTTTAAAGTGATTATTTAAGACCCTGAGGTGAGAGTATGATTTTCTTCATGCTTATTCTCTCTGTACATTTACTCCTATTGATATCTGAGGGGTGGAAGGTCCCTGTCTGAGAACCACACTTTTCGGAATGATGGTCTTTATTGTTAATATTTACTGAACAGACAAATTTTTTATTTATTTATTTATTTATTTTTTTTAGCTTTTGTTGACCGGGTAAGTGCACTAGACAAATTCTGCCTATTTTCAGGTACGACCTGGAGGAGGGGGGTTACAGATGAATGCCAACTGACCTTGAACCAGATTAAGCTGTTGGTGGTATCTTTTTAGTGAATGAGGGAAATTTGGCCAGGACACTGAGGAAATTCCCCTACTCTATTCGATAAGTGCCATGGGATCTTTTTAACATCCACCTGAACTACCACCAATCCAGGCAGATGGGACCTTGGTTTAACATCTCATCCGGAAGACGGTACCTCAGAAGTGCAGCACCCCTCTCATGCTGCACTACAGTGTCAGTACTGGGATATTTAACCCAAGTGCCAGATGTGGGAACTGAACCCACAGCCCTCTAATCTCCCGGCCTCAGAGGCGAGTGTGCTACCTACTGAGCCACTGACGCTGACAATGTGTGCCTTCTTCCAGTTATTGGAATATGTACTTTTTTATTGTGTACATGTTGCCATCTGTATGATGAAAATCCATAAATAAAAAGTACAAACCAAAAAACACATTCCGAAGACTTATTTTTTTCTTCCATTATTTGGTGGCATAGCAAATGTCTAAGAACAAGTGGACTGTCGTTCCCTGCATGCTCAGAGGGCCATATCTTTTTTCCAGATTTAGGCAATCTCAGGTGCTGACATTGTCCACCACCATCAGTTCTTGTGGTAGAGCCTGGGTCTGTGTCCCTTTGGATCTTATTTGGTATGCTTTTACTCCTGAATAATCAGAATCTGGTACCTGAGTCTGAAATTTGCTTTTCAGCCAGTCCCTCAGAAACATTACCACATGGTTCCCCTCAGCGCCCTCTGGGAGACTCAGGAGCCTGATATTATGGCTCTGGATATCAGTCTCTAGGATTTCGAGATGATCTGTAATATGCTGCATCTCTTTTGCCCATTGTACTAGGGCACTCTTACAGGTATCCAGGTGGTGTCAAACATCCTCCATGTTTCCCTGCAAGGTAACTACTGTTTTTTTCAACTGTGGTAATTCTACTCGTTAAATGTCCAGTTTGCCATTCATGAAAGTTGAAGAGGCAAGTAGCTGTTGCATTTTATGGTCCAAAGTGTGTAGTGTTTCCTCTGGGCCAATCATTATCTGCCAAGCCATGTTGTGCCGACCTGGTGCTGGGTCCTCTCCTCAGTCCTTTTCCTCCATCTTTGCAGGGCTTCACTTGCTGCTGATTTCATTGCAGCTTCCCCATTCTAATGACCTAGACTCTGGCTTTCAGATGTTACAAAATTTCTCAATGGTATAGCACTGAAACTGCGATGTATAGAAATTTCAGGGAGTTGAAGTGCTATGCGACTTTGCTGCTTGGGCTCCACATTGCCCCCTCGTCATTTTGCTTTTGGTTGTTCCCCTCATACCCGCCATTGCACACTCTACTCTGCGCTTTCACTCCCCTCTCTTGATGCCAGGTGCTTTTCCAGTTGTGCCTTCTTGTTCATCTGAATTCTGTTTTGGTTCCCTTCCTTCCTACCTTACAACCTGCTCATCCTCTCCCTCAGCTTCCTACCATCCGCTATGCAATAATACTTCCCATTTCCTCACTATTCCTTCTAGAAAGCCTACTGCTGGTCAGTCTGCTTTCTTACACTGCTTCCCTAAACTCTGGTTCTCCCCACCCATGTCAATTTGCTCTGCATCTTCTGCTTTCTCCTTAAAGTCCCTCCTTCATGACTAGTCTTATCTCTCCTGCAATTGTTTGTGACTTCTTGCAAATATCCATGACTCTTCCTGCATCGCCCCCTCCCCCCAAATAGTTTTGCCCTGGCAGTCTGTTTCCTTTTTTCTATTACACGTGTGTCAAAATGATTTGTCTTCAATTTTTGATTATACTCCTCGATATATTGTATTTACTATACATGATTTTCCTCATCCCCTAACCCCAGGGTGCATCTTGAAACGAGCTGTTAGCAGCTCAGCATGTCTTTCCTGGTGAAATTTTTGACATAAATAAATGGCAACAAAAGAACCAAGATACTATCTTACTGTTTGCCATGGATATAAAAGATTTATGCATGATTGCACCTCATAATTGGGGTTACCACCTGTCCCTATTTTCACAGGACAGTCCTGATTTGGGCAGCTGTGTCCTGTAAAAAAACATGAAAAATACTACATGTCCTGACTTTGTAGCAGTAAAAATATTTTCTAATTTCCACTAAATGTTGCAGAAAACTATCATATCTTAACTAAAATACCTTAAAATGGTAAAAAAGAATAGAAGCAACTAAGAAACTACAGTACTTAGCCTTACTTCTGATTATATAGAGAAATCACGTCTGTTGTATTGGTCGAGGTTACGTACTGTCCTGCGAAAAATCTTGTTTCAGTAAGAAATATCCCACTTTGGGCTTCTTAAAAGGTGGTAACCCTACTCATAATGAAGGCTTGATAGACATGAAGTGTTGTTAGGTGACTGAGGTGATGAAAGATCCCCTGCTGCATTAAGAGATATGGTAGAACTGGTACCTTTGAAAAATTGTTTTTAGTTTGAAAATTACTTTTAACTGGCAGTTAAAGAGGACAACGATGGGGAGCATGGTTATGTCTAGTTACACCTATTTGTACATGACGCTCTTTGATATTCATACTTGGTCCACTATACAATCCATTCTAATACAACACTAAAATGGTTTAGATATACAGTATAGAAAGTCTGTTCATCTTATGGTCAGGAACAGGGCAAGACCTGCTAGACTTCCATGGTTAACTGGAAAATGTTAATGATTTATGGAAGTTCCTCAAATGCCTTTTCACATAGTATGCCATTGCCAGCCATGCTTTAGATGCTGAAGCTGCAATTTGTTTTGTAAAAAAAAGTCTGTCGGTCATTTTCCATTATGTTTTATTAGTGCTTTGTTTCTGGCTGCCCTCCAGTTTTGTCTGAGTGCTAGCTTGTGGCCATGCCCCCAGAATGATGTCATGCAAGGGAACCATTGATCACTTTAACTGGCTGCATGGTTTATTGAAGAGAGAAAGTGAATGAGGGCTCCCAAATGAAACAACTTTGAAAAACAGAGCTGAGATTCTGAGCATGCCCAGTAGCTGCAGTGCTCAGTGCACATACTCAGGATCTCGGCTTTGCTTTTCAAAGTTTTTTTTTTGTTTGTGTTTTGGCACTGTCACGGCCCGTTTTCATTCATGAGGGGCATCTAATTGCAAAGTGCAATTATTACAGCATAATCGCACATCCTTAAAGTGTCTTATTGCACTTACAACGTGTACAGAAATTGTTAAAAGTTGTAAAATTAACAAAAAGAATACTGCTTGCAAAAACATTTGAATTTATTATTGTAGCTGCATTTGGAGATAAAGTAGTCCCTTTTTGTTAAATCAGCTAGCTTTTATTTTGGTAATGGTTACAGCAGTATTACATTTAATCTACAGATTTACATACAGCAACAAGGAATTATGTAGATCACAAAGTTGTCTTAAATTCCCCTTACTCGGGTGCAGTTTTCTATTTTTGTAGTAGTGACTGCAGTATAGCACCTAATATGTGGATGTTCGTAGTAAGGTAGTATGGGTACAATGGGATGTTGTTTTCCATTTTCCTTACTGTGAGGTGCAGTCTTTCATTTCTGTAGTTGCTACAATATAAGATGTCGCATGTTTATTTTCAGAACGAGGCATTATGTATACATCATGTAGCTGACAAGATTTCTTTACTGAGATGTAGTCTCCTATTTTTGTAATGAGTAAAGAAATATAATAGCATGTATACTAATTCACATAGCATTGTGGGTAGAGTAAATAGCTGATTTTTCTGTCCCCCTACTCAAAGCGCAGTCTCCTATTTCAGTAATGTTCACAGTAGCACAGTATATGTAAAAGCCTCTGGAAAAATGTTTTTGTGATGTATGTAGGCCAAAAGATCATTTGACATTCTGTGTAGATGTTTCACTTTTACTACCTGCTGGTGAAGTGACGGGTCTGAAGGGACAACTCCTGTCAGAATGTGGAAGTGTATTGATACTTTTCTGTGTTTATGTTATAGGGCTTGAATGGTCGTAAGTAGTTCAGAAGTGTAATTTTGGGTCTGTAATTACACTGCTCTGAGCTGCTTTCAGCCAATAAAATCACTAGAATTTTTCAATATGTGTTATAATGCTAGATACAACTACTTGCAAACAATGTAGAGAGTCAGCTAAAAACTGACAGTGTCCCTTTAGTGTAACTTTGTTTACCTTGCATGATGTAAAGGTTTGGGGTTGCAGCATTGAGGGAAAAAAGGGGCAGGGCTGTGCAAATGAAATGGGAACACAGAAACAAAAGGTTTTGTCATGGAAAACAGTACGTTTTGGCAGTTTGAATGGTAGGAGACTGATTCACTCCTCCTACAGGTTACTACACGCATGTGCTATGGCAGCCTTCCATGAATCACTTTATATACCAATTTGGATGTGTTGGTAGAGAAGAATTAAGGCATTCTAATGGTTAAACTGTATAAAAAACCCCTGATAAAAACACAATTTTACCTTTTGATTCCTTCTCCCCCCAGTAGTCTGAAGAAAAGTATCCTGCATAGTCGTTGTGTCATAGAAACGTAGAAGCTGTCAGCAGAAAAGGACCTCTTCACCCACCTAAGATTAAAAGAAATAATACAGATCTATAAGACTGACGGAGATAATCAAATATGTGGACTTCAAGAGAGAGGATACAAACCATGTGTCCAGAAGACAGCCAATAAAGAGATGTGTTATACAAAGAGAAAGTTCTGGGGGGGGGGAGAGGAGGGTGGGGCAGCTGCAATATAATGGTTCTAGCTGCGCATTCGAGCAGACTAACTTGATAGACCATAAGGCCTGTTTCTGCAGGCAGATTCGTCTGTTCATATTATGGTTAGTGTCTCACAGAACTCTGTAACAGAACACTTTCAGTAGTATTGATTTCTTCCCTTGTGTTTATTTTTCATGCTTTGTTATTTTAATTTTTTCAATTTATATTTATTGAGGATTTTTTTGTCTGTGTTCGTGATATGTTTGTGAAGTGTAAAATGTTGTGTATTCCTGTTTAATTATGTTTTTTTCAGTAAGAATTCCCCTACTCTTCATCAATATGTGCCATGGGATCTTTTACTTCCACCTGGACATTTACCAGACATAGACAGGATCTTGGTTTAATGTCTCATTGAAGGACAGCACCTCAGCAGTGCAGCTCCCCCCTCTTACTGCAGAACAGTATTAGTTACAGGTATTACCCCAAGTACCTGGTTTAAGGATTGGCTTCAGTATTGGTTTCGCTGTGACAGCTTGACTAAACATGGGGATGGGGTATCTTGGTTTACGCTAAAACTAATTTTTTAGTCACCATTAATAAATGCAAGCATAAGTTAAACAGTTCTTTTTGGCCACCTTTTACTTTCCTGCTGCTTGTTCAGAAGGCCTTTCCCTAGTCTCTGCTTACAAGGCAACCATAACTCTGTCCATACTTTATTGGGAGATGCAAATGTAAATTGGTCTGAAAGTCCAATATTTAAAATTAGGGACCATTTAACTAGTTTGACTCCACACCAGGTAATACAAAGTGTAACTATAAGGCAGGTTCAGAAACACAGATTGACTAGATTCTGACTACATGGCCTGACATGATTATGTATGCATGTCCTCTTGCTGATAGCTTGAGCGATCATTGTTGCCAGATTCCTGTGCATGGAGTGCACGTAAACCCAAAACTCCTCATATATATATATACACACACACATATAACTTCACTGTCCCTAAAATACTTGAATATTGAAGAATTTTGTGATGCTGTTGCCTCTTTAGATTGGTCTTGTTTGCAAGTTCAAGTTTAGTTTATTGATCAGCATATAGCTACAGTAGTACAAGTATTAAAAATGGGTAACAAGATGTCACATAATTCAAATCCAGCATATAAATATTTATACATATATTATAACATTTCATACCAACTCCTTAGTACCCATAACAGTACTTAATTATGGTAATGAAAGACAGTGAATTATGAGTTTACGATCATAAGACAGAGATTAAGTTCTTTAACCAAACGAGTTCTCTAATAATTATGATTACATACATCATAGTCTTATAATTTTGTATGTTTCTTTTCCTAATCTTGACAATCTCAGTCAGATTAGAGTGCCTGTTTATCTAAAATATAAATATTTTCTGAATTAAATAAGTCCAGCAGAAATCTGGATGGAATATGTATTGTCATTTTATTTGCATTCTTTTCCTAGTGTAGACTTAGTATTTGACTTTATAGTTACTGAATTTAATAAGATCTGCAATTTATTTGCATTTTTACGTACCCTTCAATTAACAGACTCGCTGCCATGAATGGATTTCCCCAGAGTTAATTGCCAGGATGCAGGAAAGCGACTGAGCCTCGCACTCTTATGTTAAATGTACTTCAACTAAGCTTGTGAAATATAAATAACTAAGGAATAGTTGCAAACAAATTGTGAGGCAGACACAATCTGCATATTTTTTGCATAACCGGTTTTCCTCCTCTGGTAAACAACAGGACAACTGGTTTGTCCTTAACAAATTGATTGGTAAATCAGACACCACCCAAGTACCACTGTTGACTGCAGCTGATGGGGACTTAACAGATTAATTGTCTTTTAATTGTTGATTAGGTGTCAGTGTGGCTTGGTTGGTAGCACGTCCACCTCTGAGCCAGAAGGTCTTCGGTTCCAATCCCATGCTAGGATTGGCCTCATACCTAAATACTGGCACCTGAGTGCGGTATTAAGGGGGGGTGTACTGTCAGGGTATGCTGTCCTTCGGATGAGACATTAAACTGAGGTCTCTTCTACCCGTCCGGTGGTGTCTTGGTGGTTGTTCAGGTGGAAATAAAAGAACCCAGGGCACTTTTCACAAAGAGTATCGGAATTTTTTATTGTAACAACATCACAAATAGTATACTTTACAAGAGACGAGCAAGACAGCATCCTGTACTAATATCAACCAGTACATTAATCTGAATACAATATACTAACATATCTTAATGAGCTATCATTTCATCATAACAACTGTCACTCATATCATTAATTCAAAACAGTGACATTTCTCGTAAAGAATTATCATCATTTCAGTATTTCTGGAAATACACCTCTCCATCTACTTTTCAGTTTATCAGGAGGCAAGTTTGAAACATCAAATTTATATTGTGTAGCAAGTTCTTTTTCTATCAGCAAAAGTACCATTAATGGGGAAGAGTCTTTCTGCTGAAATAGGCATTTACATCGTACTTGCCACAGTATAAATTTAATAATAGTAAGGACAAGACAAAAAGTACCTATTTCCATATATGAAAACACAAGAGAATGTTCTGACACTATTTCAGAATACTTTATAAAGTATTCCAATACCTATATTGCCATCTAGTCGCCATTAAGGACCAAACTGATTTTGTATATTTATTTATTTGTGAAGGAATCAGAATTGCAATCTTTGAGTCAAGGACTCTTTTGCAAAGGCACACATTGCAAGAATCAACAAGATATACAGTAATAAATATACTGAGAACACATCAGATACACATTCATTTCAAGTTTAGAAACCGGATATACAATATGAAGTATACAGTGAAAACAAATTACAGTTCAAGGGTGGTATAGACCAACCCAAGTCAGTAATGGTGAGGCAAGTATATACAATAACAATTTACAAAAGTCAACAGGTTATAGTCACAAGCCAGGAGGAGAAGGACTAAGCGCAGTCACAGTTTGAGTGGGAGAGGATTTCCGGAGTAGGGATTTAAACGGGCCAAGCCGCAGTTCAAGGGTGATGGCTGAAGGCAATTCATTCAACCAGGGGGGGGGTGGGCCCTGTAGAAAAAGGAGCATTGGCCCAGAGAGGTCCTGCAGTAGGGTAGGGAAAGGGGGGCAGACAATGAGCTCCGTGTAGACCGTGATTGAGTGGAGGTCTGACCAAGGTGGTGAAGGCCCGGGAAAGCTTCTAAAAAATGAATCGTGGTTTCTTCTTGTGCACAAGAAGGCATTATACTGTACATTGTCTTTCTGTTTGGCTCTTATGTTTAGCATTGCCCTTTACCCCTAATTTACCATGACAGCATAAACATGCTGTGTTCCACTTCCTTGGTGGTGATCTTTTATCCATAAGATATTGTTCTAGATAATGAAATTTTGCAGATAGTATATAAGGGTACACTGGGGTAATCGAAAAAGCTTGGGCTTGAATAGTAGCATAAATAGTCTTCGTGTTGGGAATTGTAACTTGATTTAAGTTTAAGTGCCATTTCTTAATTTTTTCTACCAAAGGAAACATGAATGATGGGGTATTAACATTTTTCTTTAGCCTATTCAGCGTTTGTGACCAAACCTGCAAGAAAGGGCCTGAGCATGATTCCGTAATATGTTTACAATCACTCGCAACTAATGAAGTAAACCTATAAATGTTATGAAAGAGAAATGAGCTATAAAAGAAACAGATCGGATTAGGGAGGTCAAGGCCTCCTGATTTTATTGGGAGGTACAGGATTTCTCTTTTGATTGGATTTAGTTGACTCCCCCAGATTATTTGGAAAAATAAATTTAGCAGGGTAGGTTCCAAATTTCTGGGTGAAAGAAACATCATGCTTAAATAGGGGGAGCAAAAAGGTCTTTGCTAGAAGTACTTTTTTTCTTTTTGGTTTGTTGCCATGTTTTCCATATTTGTACTTTCTCCATCCCTTTATCTATTTTCTGTTGTGAATTTACCTGAGCCATATTGCCCCTTCCAAACTGGATTCCTGGGCCCAGATATTCAAACTGTGCCAGGCTGTGGTGCAAGCCTGGGCACAGCTCAACTTGACTGTGTAGGGGTTTGGACTGGGCGACATTCAATGAAGCCGTGCCATGACTCAGCAGCATTGAATATCGCACCCTAGCCACCCACAGTGTGCATGGTACAGTGGCAGTGCGCCAGCACAAGTGGCCAGAGTGGAGCATGGGGATGCGCAAGCGCAAGTTCCATTGCGCCATGCACAGCAACCACGATATTCAAAAGTTAACATGCAAATGGGGCCATAATGTATGCAAGGCATACATGGGGCCATTTGCATGTCATCATGGCCCCATTTGCATGCAGGTGCACCGATCCCCGATGACTTGCACCTGGCGCCCTGCCAGGCAGCAGCCGCCAGGAACTGACTCCCACTGCAGCCAGCAATGTGCTCCACAGCCCAATCGCGGGCATCTGTATAAATAAGGTAAATAAGTCAATATCCCTGGTGGTCAGTGGACTGCTATCTGCCCAATGCTTGAGCATTTGTAAAGAAAATTCATCCTAAATCCCTGGTGGTCAGTGGACGCTATGTGCTGATCGCGGGCATTTGTAAAAAAAAAATTAATTATCTCTGGTGGTTCAGTGGTACCCTCACTCACCACGAGCCTCATCGCCTGCCCTCTCGATCAGCCAGCAAAGCCGGCAGCACCCCACCTGCCTGCCGCCCGCTGACTGACACAGTCAGCAGGGCTGTACGCCATTGGTCCACAGCGTGAGCCACTGGTGTGCAGCCCATACGTCTACACATTCCAGATATTTGAATGATCCCATTCACATATCTGGAATGTGTACGGTATGATTGCACGCCCATTGCTCACGCCAGGACCATCACCGGGCGACAGCCCCACCGACGGTGTTGGGCGGCAGGCGGGTGGGTGCTGCTGCCCGCTGGCTGACCAGGGAGGGAGCGGGGCAGTGGGGCTCAGTGTGGGGGGATACCACTAGACCACCAGGGATATTGGAATAAATTTTTTTTTTCTTTTTTTTTTTTTTTTATAAGTGCTCGCGATCGGGCAGATAGCAGTCCACTGGACCACCAGGGATATTGGATAAAGTCTTCATTTACAAATGCCACGATCATGCAGACAGCGGTCCACTGGACCACCAGGGATATTGGACGAAGTCTTCTTTTGCAAGTGCCCGCGATCAGGAAGATAGCAGTCCACTGGACCACCAGGGATATAGGACGTATTCTTCTTTTTTACACAAATGCCCACGATCAGGCAGATAGCGGTCCACTGGCCACCAGGGATATAGGACGAATTCTTCTTTTACAAATGCCTGCGATTGGGCAGATAGCAGTCCAATGGACCACCAGGGATATTAGACATTTATGTCTTTGTATTACAAATGCCCGCGATCGGGCAGGCAGCGGTCCACTGGACCACCAGGGATATTGGGTAGTTAATTTTTTTTATTACAAATGTCTGCGATCGGGCATGGGGGGGGTGCCACCAGATGCAGCCGGAACTCGGCTGGCCACCCACAGATGGCAGCTGCCATGTTGCGCCCTGCAGTGCGGCAGCTCACCTGTGGGTGGCTATCAGTTGTTCCTTTTTTTTGGATCAACTTTGTGCTGGTGCAGGTAGGGATTGCGCATGCCTGGCTCTGCACATCCCAGGCTGAATATCGGGCTGTGCAGGGTATGTATGGGCATGCCTCCCTACCTGCGCCTGCATACATTATTGATGTGCTCGAGCATCGACAGGATTTGTGCGCGCGACTTTTCCTTTTGAATATCACTGGCAAGATTAGGGTGCGATGGTGCAACACTGTTGCACCATGCGCAACCCTTTTGAATATCTGGGCCCTAGTATTTTTATCGGATCTGTTGAGACTGGGATCTGGCATAAAGAAATTATCTCAGGAGGACAAGGACTAAGTTTGTAACCTCTGCTTTTTGTGGGATTTATTGTTGCCCCAGTTATGTGTGAAAAACTGTCTACTGTATTTAAAGTATTTTCAGCCATGTGAGTATTTTCCATAAACAGACAAAGATCATCAGCATTTGCCACTACAGGAGGAGTATATTTCCCCTGTCTCCATTTAATCCCTTTTATTTGAGGATCTTGGTGGATGGCCCGTAAAAGAGGGTCTACACAAAGAAACATACATTAGATGACTTAAAGGATACCCCTCTCTCACATCCCTACGTTTCGGGACTGGGGGTCAAAAATAACCATTGACTAACAGAACAGTGGTAGCAAGAGAATATATCATTTTTATGTTTGCTTGCGCGTATGCGCAAGAAACATCTTGCGACAGTGCACTCTTGGAGGTGTGTGCGTGAGCAGGCCAATGAAGTGCTTGCTTGAGCGGGCACGTCTCTGTTGCAACAATGGATGAGCGAGCTGTGGATGACAGCATCTTGGCTGCAGTGGCTTTCACTTGAAAGGAAAGAGCCGCTGCAGTCTGGTTTTCTCCGTTTTGGTGGGGGCTTATTTGCAGAGCATTTCAGTGAGTTTGCAAAACAGTTTTTTTTTTACCTGATCTAGACTTGCTTCTCTCTTTAATTTTCTGACGTTTGATAGGTGCACAGGGAGAGGAGGAGGAAGGTGATGGATTGGAGATCGGCTGGGTTATTGCTGCTGTTCCCGGCTCAGCTGCTGTACTGTGTGCTGCGGGCCGCCATCTGCCTGCTGTTGCCGACCTACCTGTGGGACATCGCTGGGGATACAGTGCTCATCACCGGTGGGGGCATCGGCCGCCACCTGGCCAAGGAGTTTGCCAAGAAAGGGGCGAGGAAGGTAAGGGCAACCAACTCAGCTGCTCCATGGTATGCATTACAACCATTTACTGTACGTGTAACTGTGCCACATCCGTGTATCTCAGTTGTCGGGACTGTCTGCAGCAGGTTTTGGGGACTTTTTTTGGGGGGCGGGGTTCATTAATTTATTCTGCACCCTTTTTACGTTGGCGCGTCTTACCGAGAACTAAGTCCTTCCAGATTTTCTGTGCACCAATCTTCGTTATATCCATTCTCTGTGCGTGCCCTTCATTCTTTCAGCTCATTCCCGCTTCCTTATTCGTAAAGACCACGGCTCAGACAACGGAGGAGTGGGAATAATCAAACCGGGTCTAGTCATGTTTTACTTTAATATTTCTTTTCCTGAGTTCCAAAGGAGTCCCCTCCACTTAGTGGAGAGGTGACTGTTGTAGTGTGTGAAACAGAGAGAGAGAGAGAGAGCTTTATTGCAGGCCTGTGGGTGACTGTGCGGTTCTCTCCTAGCTGTGTTCCTGGTCTCTCTCCAGCATGACATCACCTTTTATTTTTCAGGGATCAGTGGGACCTTTATTAACACATTGCAACAGATGGGTGTACTGCATTTGCAAGTCTATATAATGAAATGTGCTAATTATGAAGAAAAATGCAGGGTATATTCTTCTAACCCCACCCCCAAAAAAGCACAATAGTAAACACCCTGCCCTGCACTGTAATACCATCCATAGCAGATCGACATGCGTGGCTGCCATTCCCATTCATGGCAAGGACGCCACATTCTTCACATTCTTTTCAATTACACAGTCCTTATACATGCGTGAGTCTGCAGGTCCCTGACTTCCATGTCTGAATGGGCCAATCGACTAATAAGAAAAAAATTACCTTTTTTTTTTTTATGTCCAATTTTGCAATGTGGAAACGCTGGATGTTGGATCATTCAACCAGGCAAATTTATTTAGTGTTGCTGAGACTTCAAACGTTGCTCAGTTTCAATTCTGATTTTACCTTTATTGTATTAAAAGAAAAAACAAATAAATAAACATATACCCGAGATTGTAAAATGTTTTTCAAGTGATTGTTGGGGGAATGACAATTTGCCTTCCAAACAAAACAGATAAAAAATGTTTATGGGAACCACTGAAGCTACAGCTTACTCAATGTTTCTTTCCTTGGTTATTAATATTTCCGGCTCCTAGATTGTTCCTAAGAGAACTTTCAGATATTGATAAACGTAAATGAATAATAATATAAAGAACATACTTATTGCAGGAATAGAGTCCTGGTCCTGCATCCTTAAGAGCCCAGAAGATGTGAGTGGTGAAGAGAAAAACATTCTCACAGTTTGTAATGGTTTCTCTGGGTGCAGGTATATTTTAGAGAATGATAGTTTTTTTGTTTTTTTTTAACATTCTGAGACTTACATGTCCTCGACGCAATTGTTTTTAAAGTTTGGTGCCATTTTGTTTCCTGTTAAGTGAGCAAGAGATGGATGGTCAGGACAAAACAACAATGATAAATGCACAGTCCCTAGTGTCACTTTTATTTACTGCTATACTTTGAATTCTGAGTTATTTATACCTCCTAATGCAGTTCTGACAAATCTCATTTCTCACAGCTGCACCAGTAATGACAATCTTCTAACTCCAGTCATGTTACTTTTATAGTTCCCAATCACAGTTGTTGCAATACTGAAACTAAAGGGATGCCCACACTCCATTCTGATAGAAACTGCCACTTCAGAACAGTCCCCCACTCCCACCCCCGTGTAAATTTGGATTCTCAGATCAGGGTACGAGCCCTTAGTCATAAAAAAAAGTGCAAGGGTTAAAAAAAGACTCAGTGATGAAAGTGTGAGAAATGGTTATAAGAATGTGCAGTCCCATGTGCAATCTCGGCTGTAACATACTGCAGTGGGCATCTTACTTGTCAGAAAGTGTACAGTGCACAAGTGAAACAACTGAGGGCAGCTGCATACCCAAGTATAGAAAAATTAGTAAAATGACCTTCAAACACAGGTGTACACAATGCATATAACAAGCAAACAAGGGTGCTTTTCCATCGAGTGATGTAAGACAAATGCAGAGCCTTATGAAAAGTTTCACAGCTTTTTGAGTGATCGGAGCTTTGCTACAGACATCAAACCTCACAACATTTCAATACCAAAGACATTGCCTTGCAATATAATCAGATAACTCACCAACTGATCAGTGACTAAACAAAACAGACAACAATGGAAATAAAAAGGACAGGTGTACACAGCAATAGACTTTTTATTGGTGGGCTGCTAACAGGGTGCATTTCATATTTAAGAATATTCCAGCCCATTCAATAATTCTGAAACCATGGTTTTTCAGAAGTTGCTCCTTTCATTTATCATATCACATTCTCCCATATATCTAGTCAGTTGCTTAGTCACTGTTTTTGACAGCTGTCCCTGAAAACACAAGTAAATGCCAACTTGGATATTTCACACTCTCCTGGACAGAATGATATTGATGTAACCCCTAGGTGGCACTATCCCAAGGGCTACTACCCCTGCCTGCTTGACTAGTAGCAGGTTAAGGGGCCTGAGTTCTGAAACGGGTGCCTCTACCCAGAGGTCAGGGATGGTAGAGGTCAAACTAGCCTGGGCACAGCCCTCCGGGACACTGTAACCCACCTCTTTCCCTGCTAGTGGCCGAAACAGTACACAACAATTACTTTCACAATGCCCCTGATACACTTTGCAAGTACCCACACTGTTTGCACTTACCACCAGGGCTGGTTCCTCCAGTTCGACCCTGGGGACCCCCCGTATTACAAGGTTAGACAGAGCAAACAGCAACAGTACAGTACAAACTGTAACCACAGTCAAGTAAAATGCAGAAAAAGAAATTACTGATGAAGTAAAACATTTATTAAGATTAAAATCCAAATATTGGCAAAAGGCAAGAGAAACAAAGGAATTGGTGGATAAACAAGCTTTTAGGGTTATTAGGAATAGGAGTACTCAGGAGGTAAGAAAGACAAAAGGGATTTATTATAATACAAATTTTGATAAAGCAGAGGGCAATACTAAATCACTTTGGAAAGGCATTGATTCCTTAAGAGGTCAACAAAGATCAGATTCCTTACCAACAGTTATTAGTAGTGGGGGAAAGATCCTGATGTCAACAGAGGATAAGCTGAATTCATTTAATTCATATTTTGCTATAGCAGGTAAGACATTTGATACAGAAAATCCAAACCTAGATGCTCCAGTTTTGGAAACTGATTTTTCTTTGGGTGTTTCTAGACCTATTTTTGTCATGCAACCAATAACTGTTAAGGATTTTTATAAACAGCTTCAGGGATTGGATCCCAATAAGGGACCGGGGTGTGACGGAGTCCCTCCTTTCTTTTTGAAGATAGCATCAGCTATTCTATCCCAACCATTGACATATTTGTTTAATTTTTCTTTTTCTTGTTCTGAAATTTCTCAAGACTGGAAAACTGCATATATTATTCCTGTCTTTAAGGGGGGAGGGTTGTCCTTCTGACCCTGATTCCTATAAACCAATTTCACTTTTGCCTATTTGTGCTAAGATCTTTGAAAGACTGGTGCATTGTCAGCTTAGTCATTATTACGTTTGCTTGCATGCATGCGCAAGAAACATCTTGCGACAGTGCGACTCTTGGAGGTGTGTGCGTGACCAGGCCAATGTAGCACTTGCTGGAGCAGGCATGTCTGGGTTGCGCCAATGGATGGGCGAGCTCTGGATGACAGCATCTTGGCTGCAGTGGCTTTCACTTGAAAGGAAAGAGCCGCTGCAGTCTGGAGCGGCATGCTGTCTGTACGCAGCACATGAAGGGAACAATGTTCTGCTGTGCTTGTTTTAATAACTTTAAAACTCCTCAATCAAACAGCGAGCGGAACATTTTTTTTTTAGTTGCTGTGTTAGTATACAGCCGCAGGAGGTTCCCGCTCCTGGAATCAGGGCGCAGCAGGAGCAATAAGTAAGCGGGCTGCTAATGTTGCTAAATTAGCTGTCCTAGGTGTCCTGTGTGGGATTTTCCCAGCTGGGGAAGGTCGTTTGACATGCAGCAAAGTCGCAGCTCCTCAGTATAATCCTGCTGGAGGCAGGTAGCTTCAGCTAGCAGGCAACAGCAGCACACACAGCACTGGTCTCGCTCTGCTAGCGTCGCCTGTCCGGGGAAGTAGAACTGTAGAAGTACTGCAATTAAAAATTTCTTGCGGGCTGGCCCGCCGGCGCAGCAGTTGGATTTCCGCTTGCGACGCCAGCGACCCGGGTTCGGGAACAGACTCGGGTAGCTGGAGGGCCGGCTGGAAGAGGAGGATCTAGCGCCCAGCGGCTGCTCTCCTCCTCTGAGGAGGGAAGGGATGCTTGTCTCACAGCTCTACCGCCACCTGGGTGACCACGGGTGGAGGTGCAGCGGGACTGCATAGAAGGGAGGGAGGACGTGGGCTGGAAACCGGAAGCGAGCGCACGTCGTGCGATGCTCCTAGGTCTCCCTAGAGTGCACACGTCCTGTGGGAGGGGACAGAAAAATGGAAAAAGGTACCTGGCGTGGAGGACGTAGATGGGACCCGACTGCACCAGATAACCCATAACCGGGCTATCGTTGGATGCCACAGATGGACCTCCTGACACACACTAATGGACTGGAGGGGGTAAATAGGGGTTTCCCCCTCCTCCCCGCCTGGGGGGGTAGGCCGAGGCAGCATGGAGGTAGGTCCGAGCGACACCACGGTAGGTACCCGGGAAGGGACTAGGGGAGTACAGTCTAGGGACTCCCAGAAGAAGTTCCACCACGGCAGAGAGAAGGGGGATAAAAAAAAAAAAAAAAAAAAAAAATTTCTTGCAGTCAGACTCGGGGAGCAAAATTAAAATACAGCCAACTGATAATAAGGTAAAAAATTAAGCTTTACAAAATAAATCAGAGTCAGAGTCAGCAGTGCACAGTGCAACAACGGAGTTGGCAATCTGGTCTCTGTCTCCACTCATTTCGAACTGAAGAAAGAGTTAGCAAACTGAAGTCAAGTAGCAATTCAAAGTCCACAACACACTGTCAACCACAAGGCTAAGCCAGGTTACAAGAAGAAGTAGTCAGCAGAAATGGGATTTGGGATGTCTGGTGTAACTATCCTTATACTCTTATTCCCACTTGATAGCCTGGCTTCGCTGACGCTCTGTCTTTTCGTTCTCGGAACTTTCACGGGATGAAGTCAGGACACAAAAAAAAAAATTTTCCAATTGGTGCTGAGCTAACTTTTAATTAGTTTAGTTGTTTAGTAGACCTAGAGGCGCCAGTGAAGTGGAGGCAGGACATATCAATATAAGCGTATCTGGCTAGGTGCTAAGTCCTGACTCCGAAAAACAAAGAGGCGACGAGAGGTGTTATGAGCTACTGGGCTCCTTGAATTAACAGAAGTGTTAAAGTTCAGGAGCTGTAAAGTAGAGTCATTATAATAACGACTCTACTTTACAACACTGCTAGGAGGCATTCAGTCTTTTTGCATGCACTGTTACTTTGCGCTTCATCAGATCTCTTGTTGCTTCACACATCGCTGCTGCAGGTACAGACATGCTGCCCTCGGACCAGACCCGTCCCTGTAAACTGCAACCTTTTCAGTAAATCCCTGCTGAAGCAGGCAGCAGGTACAGATTGGGCTGCACTTGAACTGGATAACTCCCTCTAAACCACAACCTCTTCAGTAAATCCCTGCTGAACTCAGTATTGGCAGGTACTGCTCCGCTGTGTTTTGCTAGGACCGCTCCCTCCTTCATGGCTGCAGCTGTGGGTCCCCTGTCACCAACATGCCCAAAGGCGGCGAGTCCTTGCTTCACTCAGTGGGCATCCTGGCCATCTTGGGCAAGTATGTACTAGCCAGCAAACCTTGCGAGAAATATCAAGAAAGAGAGAGAGAGAGAGAGAGACAGTACAAGGAGTAAAGGTTCTCAAGCAGTAGCCAGTCCCAAACTATTCAGCCTTTGGGTATTTTGTTGTATTGTATACCTTCAGTGCTGACAATGTAGGAAAATGATTTGTCTCGATTTATTTCCGTTTTCATTCTAAATTAATTTTCTTACTTTACAACCTGTTCATCTGATCTTTTTCCTACATTTGTATAATGATACTCGCTGAAGGAGAGGGGGGATATGGAGGAGACGTTCCAGGTACTTGAAGGGCATAAACAAGGTGAGAGTCGACAGTATATTCAAACTGAGTAAGAACAATTAGGGGACATACACTCAGACTGGAGGGGGCAGAGTCAGAGAGGGCATCAGGGGGGAGGTTCTTTACCCAGAGGGTGGTACAGCCATGGAACAGGCTGCCAGAGTGGGTGGTGGGGGGTGGATACAGTGGAGAGTGTTAAGAGGACCTGGGACATGCACATGGGACTGGAGGGCAGGCTTGACAGGTACAAGGGAATCTTCGGGGTGGGGTTATGGGTAGACTGGATGGGCCTGGGGTCCTTTTCTTCTGGCAGATTTCTTTGATACACTGTTTCAAGACTCCAGTTTTTGTCTTGATAATGAAGGTGGTGATGATGATGATGGATTTTATCCCTGTTGCAGGGTCCCTGTTGCTGGCTGTGAACGCATACAGCTCACCCATTTTCTCCACCACCCCTGATCCCCACCACATCCCTGGGGGTCCTACTGCTCATCCTGGCAGCTATCCTGGACTATGCAGGTAAGGGCTGCACCTTGCTTCATCTGAACAAGTTAGGAAACTTAAGGAAGCTGTTGGAGGGACTAACTAGTCAATACAAATGTTGTTTTTAGACTTTACTTTTGAAACCTGAACAGTGTGACAGTTTGATTTTGTTTTTGCGACACAATGTTGAGGGGGTCTGGAATATTTTTTTTTTTGTCTGTTACAACATGTGGGTGCAATACCTATTTTTGAAGCAACTTTTTGGACATCCCTTTCAGCAGCAGAGCAGATGGACACCAGGTACATATTTGGATAATTTAAAAGTAAAATACAAACATGCAGAACAAAAAAAAAAAAAGAACTTGGAATATACAAATTGCAAACTATACTAAATAGGAAGTAATAGACAGATGAAAGTGGGGGGTGATGCCCATGCATAGTCCAATGTGATGTAAGATTTCAATATTGAAAAGATATGGTAGTATAAATATCTTGGCTAGTAGATTTTCCTAGTGAATTTCTCACAGGAAAGCTCATCCTGGCGACCAGTAGAGGTACAGCTACTGTACAGCATTTTTACAGCAGTGCTGCAGGCTTGCGGTGAACATTTGGACTTAGACTTTTATTATTTGAAGTGACTCTTGGCGCCTTTCTTATGTGATACTCCTTCTTTCCCATTTTTGACTGTTTTAACATTTTTTTTAATTTCTTTTTATGCTCCTTCCTTTGACTGACCTGAGGAACCCTCAAGACACTGGCATCGTCCCAACACTAACACCCCTGCTGTCTCCTGGGACATATCTCCCAAAGTCAGAGACCATTTTCTTACCGAGCCTCACTTTGGTTTCACTCCCTCAATAGTGAAATTTCCTCAACTGCCACCCTTTAAGTGGAAGTTGCGGCAACAACTAGTTGCAAATGCCAGCTCGGCTGTTTCCACTAACCAGGTTTATCCTCGACAGCCTGCCTTACCTTTCCCCCTCTCTACTTAACTGACTTGTATGCACTTCATCCTGCCCCCTCATCCCCTCTCCCTCTGTTCCACTCCCCTAAACTCCCACTGCCTTCCCAGCCCTCTCTGACAGCCACTATCCCTACCTTACCCTTCTTTATGCACTCCACCCGGATCCTCTGCCCCCCCTTCCACCTCCTCCACCCTCCCTCTCCTCTTCCCACCCTCCTCTCCCCTATACACCTTGTTGATGAGGCCTTTAGGCTGACCCTCTCTTCCCCTAGTCTTCACCCCCTGTCCTGTTCTCATATCTGTTTTGTCCTGTACTCCATGTGTCCGACTAGGGCTATTGGGCTGTTTATCGTCTCCTTTGTGTAGTCTCTCCAATTGCTTAATACATTACTCCTCTATCTATTCTATTTTAGCCATGTTTGATTGCTCCACTAGTTGCCTATGTTAGCTGAATTATTTGGTTGTACTACTTTCTCCCCTTAATCATTGTAAATGATGTTAGCCAACTGCTGGCCTCATTATCCCTTCCTGTTATTGTAACTCACCTGACATGAAATCCTATGTAAAGAGCTTCAGCTCTAAAGTTTTTTCCCCCAAGATACAGATAAATAATGAAAAAAAATACCTTGTCCCCTGCTGCACTGCTTCTGTGGTTTGCCCCCAACAGTAGGGCCCTTGGGGTATCCCAAGTCTCTTAGGCAACTCCATGTAGTCACCAGGGGAGAGCTCAGGTTGGCAGGGTGAATGCTACAGGACTGTCATTCAGTCGATGTTCCTCCTTTTATCCATTTGTGTCCTACCCTCATGGAGGAGCAAGGATGAGAGCGGGTGTCCGCACCATGTGTGTCAGTGGCCACAATCCAGTGGATTGACATCTCCTACCATCTCTTGCCTGTACTCCGCTTGCACCACCACTGAGACCACCCAGGTAGTAGTCACAAAGTGGTAGTGGAAGCCCTCCTTCTATGGGATGCTCGATCCTTCTTCCCTGGCCCGGTTCTCTGATGACTTCTGCTCATTGTAGAACCCAGATCACCAGCATCACAAGCAGTACCAGTACTGCTACCTCAGTGCATACCGGCTGAATTGTTTTAACACTATTTTACTTTTGAAATAATAAAAGGAACACTACTTTTTATATGGCTCAGTCCAGGTTTTCATCAGTATACTCCTGAGATCCCTTTTCCTTGTGACTTAAATGAACTAGCAGGCATCATACAGTGCTCTCTGCCCTTCAAACAACATGAAGTCTTGCTATATTATGACGATTGCAGTTTGCCCCAGCCTTAGAACTGCTCCGGAGGTGAAAGAGTTAACTTCCATGCAGAGCATGGAGCTTAGAGCGCGAGCTCAGTTCAGAAGCTCTGTTTGGCTGGTTTCAAACCGAAACCGTCAGATTCTTTACTCCGCCTCACTGAACAGTCGCTCCGGAGATTCCTCCTGTTGCTCGGTTCATTTCTTCGGTTTAAAGCGCTATCTCTTGGTTTAATTTAACCGTGAATTCATTATTTTAACCGCAAAACCGATCGGTTCATGCTCTGTCTATGGTAATCGTAAGTAATAGATAGGGTTTTTTCTGTGTGGAACTTGTAAAGTATTATCGGTTCGGTTGAACCGATCGAGTTGTATTTAAATATAAGTTTGAAGCCTTTTAAGGCTTTTTAGAGTGCGGTTCCCGATTCTTATCGGTTCTAAAAAAAACGGATTTCATTACGGTTTTTTCCACAACCCATGACACGGTTTGGAACCGATAAGAGTGTCTTGCCTGGCACTGCCATCAAAAGGGTAAGTTGGTTGGTTAGGCTGGCATCATGTCTGAGAAACCCAAAAGAAAAACCGGGCCCACTGGGTTTCAACACTGTAGTGTCTGTGGGGAAGCCTTTGCCAAGGCTGACCCACACACTACATGTGTCTATTGTCTGGGGTTTGACCACCTCAATTCAGACTGCCAGATTTGTAAAAATGTCCCTGCAGCCACCCTGGACAAGAGAGTGGGCAGGCTCAGGGAACGAGAGGCCAAAAAGTCCGCTGACCCAGATGGCCAGCCCGGTTCAGTGCCAACCGAACCGGAGGGAGTGCCCTCTGACCAGGGCAAGACTTCCTCGGGCAAACCAAAAGCTGGCTCTGAGGAGCCAGTTCCAGCAAAGAAATCTAAAAAATCAGCAGGTTTGGAGTCCAAAATTCCTTCTCCAACTGCTGCTGAGATAGCCAGGGCAATACAGATTGTCCAGTCCCTGTCCCCGGTTCCCTCCGAACCGCCACTGTCTGGCAAAAGGTCGGTTCAGTCGATTCCAGTGGTTCAGGATTATGATATAGAAGAGTTCTATGAACCAGAGGAGGGGGATGAGGATTATGATCAGTGTGAATGTGATTTTGAAAGTCTGGATGTGCCCATTGAACCGGACATCTTCCCAGACAGACCTTCAGGTGAGTCTCCCCCTAGGCTTTCTGAGTCCCCTTCTCATTTTTTGTTTTATAAAAGTTGCTGAGACCCTCCAGCTTCCCTTAGAGGAGGCTTTGGATGAGCAAGAGGAGCCTGACTATGTGGAGATGATGGATATCCCAGAGTCCAGGAGGTTGTCCATCCCTTTACATAAATCTTTTAGAAAACAAACAATAAAAATTTTAAAAGCTCCTAATTCTGTGCCTCCTGTGGATAAAAAGATGGACAGGAGGTACACTTTGTCAGGTCCTGATACAGATTTTCTTTCACAGCAACGCAGTCATGTTGGGGTAGTTCAGGCTGCAGCCTGTGATAAAACTAATATTCCACTGGCTTCACATCCTCCTGACAAGGATTCCAGGAGGATTGATGCCATGGCCAAAAAACAATACATGGCAGCATCCTTGGGACTCAGACAAGCTAACTATATGGCTTATGTTGCAAGATACCAGAAATCTAGATGGGATACTGTCATGGCCTTAGCCAAACAGGTCCCTGGCCAGCTCGCAAAGGAGCTGGAGCAGGTGGCTCTTGATGGTATTGAGGCATCTAGGTGCAATTCCATGCTGCAGTGGATTCTAACGATGTATCCTTTAGAGTCATGGCTACATCTGTGGCTTTCTGGAGATTGGCCTGGCTCAGGTGTACTACTTTGTCACAGGATACCCAGTCTAAGGCTATGGATTTTCCTGTGGTGGGAAATTCTCTGTTTGGGGAGCAGCCAGAGAATTATATGAAGAAAATGGATGAATATAGAACCACTTACAGGAGTGCACAAGCCAAGGAACGGCAAGCCACTCCTCAGAGGCAGCCCTCCAGGGGTAGGGGTAGGCCTTTTCACAGGCCTTTTTACCAGACTCAGGCCCCCTCCTCTTCAGCCTATGTACAGAGGGGGTTCTTCAGAGGGAGAGGCAGACGGGGTTCGAGCAGGCCTGCTCCCACCCCTCAGCCTAAAGCCCCTGCCAAACAGGCACCCTAATGGAATGCCCAGGGTCGGCTCTCCACTACCTGTAGGGGGCAGGTTGGCTCACTTCATCCAGGACTGGCAGTCTTTAACTTCAGACAGGTGGGTTCTGGAAGTAGTGAGCCAGGGTCTGGTTCTCAGCTTCAAGAAATTTCCAAAGATGAGAGCCAGATCTTTTCCACCTACAAACCCTTTAGAGACTCTTGCTTTGGAAACAGAAGTCTCAACCTCCTGGCTCTCAGAGCTGTAGAAAAGGTTTCTCCCTTCACCAGGGCAGGGTCTGTACTCCAGGTACTTCCTTACCCCAAAAAGACAGGAGAGTGGCGGCCTATCCTGGATCTAAGATATCTAAACAAGCACCTTTTAAAGCCAAAGTTCAAAATGGTGACACTGGGAATGATTTTACCCTCCCTAAGGCCAGGGGACTGGCTAGCCTCCCTGGACCTCAAAGATGCCTACTTCCATGTTCTTATCAGAAGCTCCCATCGAAGTACCTCAGATTGAACTGCCCTCAGGCCATTATCAGTTCAGAGCAATGCCCTTGGCCTCACTTCTGCCCCAAGGGTGTTCACAAAGTGTCTGGCAGTAGCAGTCGCTCACCTAAGAAGGCAAAGATTGCCATTTTCCCTACCTGGACGACTGGCTCATTGTGGGTCAGTCTCCAGAGCAGGTCAAATCACACCTGCTAGTTACCCAGCAGCTGCTTACCTCTCTGGGATTTCTTCTCAATCTTCCAAAGTCAGTTTTGGAACTTGTCCAGGTACTCACCTTTATAGGCGCAGAACTGGATACAAAGCAGGCCAGAGCCTTCCTTCCCTTGGAAAGGGTAAGGACCTTAGTGGCCCTGGCCGCCTCCTTCACTCTGCAGGTCTCTCGACCAGCAAGGCATTTCCTGCAGCTCCTAGGGCACATGGCTGCTTCCACAGCTGTGGTGCAAGGAGCAAGATTTCAGATGAGGGACAGTCAGTTGATTTGAGAGCTTTCTGGTCTCAAAGAAGAGATCCTCTATCCAAGTTAATCCCAGTGACTCGAACCCTGATCCAGGCCCTTCAGTGGTGGCAGGATCAGAGCAATCTGAGACAGGGGGTGCCTTTCATCCCTCTGTCCCATTCCTTGACCCTTAATACAGATGCATCCCTCTTGGGATGGGGAGCTCACATGGGTGACCTCTCCACCCAGGGGTTATGGTACCCTCAGGAATCTCTGCTCCACATCAATCTGTTGGAACTCAGAGCTGTTTTTCTAGTACTTCAGGTTTTCTCTGCATCTGTTCAGAACAAGGCGGTACAGGTCAGAACAGACAACACCACTACAATGTGGTACATCCAACAAACAAGGGGCACTCGGTCTTGGCCTTGTGCACCGAGGCGATGAAGTTGTGGTCTCTGGCTTACTCCCTGAACACTTCCCTCATAGCAGTTCACCTCCCAGGCAAGGACAATGTCCTGGCAGATGCCCTCAGCAGGATTTCCCAGGGCCATCACGAATGGTCACTGGATCCCTTAGTACTGGGGATAGTGTTTGCCAGATGGAGCACTCCTCAGATAGATTTTTTTGCAGCCCCAGACAATTATCAACTTCCACTGTTTTGTTGCAGGCCCCCAGTGTTGGGCTCAGTTCCCCTGGATGCCTTTCTCCTCGATTGGGAAGGGAAGTTTCTTTATGCCTTTCCCCCCTTCCCTCTCCTGTTCAAAGTACTAGTCAAAATCAGGTCTCAGCCCTAAAATGATCCTGATTGCTCCAGACTGGGCCAGGCAGCCCTGGTACCCACTCCTTCTGTCCTTAGCAGTCCATCTTCCCTGTGTCTCCCCAGGAACCACAATCTGTTAACCTGTGCTCAGGGGAGAGTTTGGTATCCGAATCTCAAATCCCTCAACCTCAAGGCTTGGCTCTTGAGCAGTTAGAATTTGCTGATTTGCAACTTTCTCAAAGTGTTCTCGAAATCCTGAAGGCTGCTAGAAAGCCTTCCACCAGGGCTACCTATAACTCCAAGTGGAAAAGGTTTTCCATATGGTGTTCTGGGAAGCATGTTTCCCCAGAATCTGCTGATCTACCCACTGTATTGGACTACATGGTCCATCTTAATTCTTTGGGACTGAGACCAGCCACCCTGAAAGTGCACTTGGCTGCTGTCTCTGCCTTCATTTCATCAGGGAAGCCCTCTTCTCTTTCTGCTCATCCTGTATTTTCCAAGTTTTTTTAAAGGATTGCTTCACAATCCTCCATTCAGGGACCCTGCCCGGCTTGGGATCTTAATATGCATAGCTCAGCTAATGCAACCCCTTTGAGCCTCTGTCTTCGGCAGAGCTTAAGTATTTGACTTGGAAAACTATATTTCTGGTAGCCATCACTTCTGCCAGGAGTATAAGTGAGTTACAGGCTTTATCAGTAGAAACTGACTTTATTTCCTTTCACAGGGATAAAGTGGTCCTCAGGACTAACAGGAAGTTTTTGCCTAAGGTGGTTTCAGATTTCCACCTTAACCAATCTATTTCACTTCCAGTGTTCTTCACTGACCATTCCTCCTCTGGTGAGAGGAGGCTGCACAGCTTAGATGTTAAGAGGGCTCTAAGTTACTACATAGAGCGTACCAAGGGTCACAGGTTTGACTCCTCCAACTGTTTCTCACTTATGGTGAGGTTGAAAGGGAGACCTGCCACTAAGAGATCCATTGCCAGGTGGATCGTTTCTTGTATCAATTTTGCTATCAAAGCTGGGTAAGGTTCCCCTCAGGCCTGAGGGCTCACTCTACCAGAGGTACAGCTGCATCTCTAGCTGCTGCTAGAGACATCCCTATCTTGGAGATATGTCAGGCAGCTACTTGGAAGACAGTACACACTTTCATCAAGCATTACTCCCTGGATATTTCAGGCCAGGAGGATGCTCGGTTTAACACAGCCCGTGCTTCAGAGCCTATTCCTAAGTAGGTTCTGTCCCTCCTCCATGGAGAGTACTGCTGTGTAGTCTGCAATAGTCATAATATAGCAAGACTTCATGTTGTTTAAGAAAAAATTACTCACCTTAGTAATGTTGTTTCTTCTAATGGAGTCTTCTATATTATGACCCCCCAGCCTGCCCCTCTCAGATCTCCTACTTTGGGGTATGGGGTGGTAGTCTCTGTTGGCATCTATTGATGCCCTCTTTCATGTTTGGGTGTTGTGTTTATTTAGTTATTTTATCTTAATTTTCTGGTCCACTGATTTGAGTCTTTGTGTTGGGACCAGCAAAATGTGTTAATATATTAGTGGCCAGTTGGCTAGTGTAGGTTACAGCTTCCACAGAACCTTAGTGAGTTTTGCTCGTAAAGATCTGACGGTTTCGGTTTGAAACCAGCCAAACAGAGCTTCTGAACTGAGCTCGCGCTCTAAGCTCCATGCTCTGCATGGAAGTTAACTGTTTCACCTCCGGAGCAGTTCTAAGGCTGGGGCAAACTGCAATCGTCATAATATAGCAAGACTCCATTTGAAGAAACAACATTACTAAGGTGAGTAATTTTTTCTTATGGGATAATGAAGATTCAAAAATGGTTGAGAATACTGCTGGAAACCTGATACGTCATGTTAAAAAAGAACGCTTCTTTTTATTCACACACAGTTGCTGAAGCAGACTTCAAAAGATGATAGACAGGGGGTAAGGTGTGATCTAAAATGGAATAAAAAAGAAACTGGTCAAAATTTTTCCCATAATAACAAACAAAAAAAATAATTAAAAAATAAAATTAAAAAATTCCTATTAACGTGCACTGCTGCTTTAAGCTATTTTGGAATGGCTGTTGGTTCCAGTCCCACACCAGGTCAAGACACCAGGACTACCCAGCATGAACTTTGCTTGGCTGCTCAAGATGGGTGCCATCCTCATGTATTAAAGAGAGCACCCTTCTGCCCATCTGGGTGGAAGTTAAGTATCGCATGGCAAGGTAGTTATCCCCAGTCTATTTGTGCACCCAGTGGTATGCGGTAACAAAAGCAAAATTCACTTTGTCTGGATTAACATCTGAAAAACTCAACAAACAGCTGTAGATGGGACTTCTCACAGGACTGCAATTAAAGGGGTTTCTAAAAAAAGAAAGAATATTGTTGGCACAAACAGGAGTCCAATCTCAAAACACCCCACTTTGGCATGTCTCTGAAAGCTGCTCTAAAGTGGGTTTAAGAAATTAGTCTGGATTAGTGCCCACATACTATTGGCTGTGTAAACAAATTTCTGTTAGTCAGATTTTAAAAAGATAAACACACTTTTGCATCATGGCAACATGAAAGCACACACATTTAAGTTTTAAAAAAAGATAAAATAACAATATCATAGCAATATGAGAAACTGCAAGGTCACTTTCTGAACCAATATTAAAAAGTAGCCTGCTTTATAAATACCATTTTATAGATGCAAAATATGCCCCTTCAGGGTGGGTGTTATGGGGGAATTGATGCATTCCAGATTGGCTGATGGCAGAATTCCTTCTTGACAGGTGCTCACTGGACCCACCTCCTTTTGATGTTGGTCACATCAGGTTTTACAATAGGGGTCTCTGGTGAAGGCAGAGCCATTTTGATTAGTCACATTGGATAACTATATGTGGTGTCCTTTAATCCTGTGACATAAGTATTCTGTTGTGTTTACTTCCATAGGGCCTAGTCATAGAAGGCAAGAGAGAAAATCAGCAGGGGGTGGGGAAGGTGTTTTCCTCATTAATCATTAATCTGCCATGTTTTCCTCATCACAAGCAAAAGGGAGACGCTCCAAGCTGGTGGTGTACATTGCAGTATAAAGCTATGCAGAAAGTTTAGTGCCAAACAACAACATGTACCTCCATACATTTGTAGTTGATGCGGGCTAAAAATTAATTGTAAGTGCAAGTAGCACAACCTGCCTCAATGACCCAACCCAGCATTTCACCCAGAAGTCCTGTTCTTTGTCAACAGAACCCGACTGTGCATTTTATAAGTTGCATCAACTACAAATGCTTGGAGGGACATGTTTTGCCCGGCTTTGAACTTTCTGCTGGTTTTCCTCATTAATATGTGGAAAAAGTAACTAATGTCTGTGAGGCAGGAAATGGCCTTGATATTTTGACCTTTCTTTGTGCTAATCCTAAAAGGCCATTGTTAGTCATCTGGTGCCCCTGATTATCACCTGCAAATGGCCATCATTAGATTTAAAATTGCCCCCACAGACTTGCACACCCTTGTACTTGCCCTAGGCATGTCATTATGTGCCTGAGCACAGGGATGGATCAATCAACCGGGAACTTATGAACATATGAATGTGCCAGCAGAAACAGACCACCCGGTCTATCTAAGTCTGCTCGAGTGTGCAGCTACCACCCCTAGATTGCAGCCTCCCCCCACACTCACTTTCCCTGTTCCCTGTCCCATGGCCTTTTAAAGCTGTTCACAGATTTACAATATACCACCCATTCTGGTATTGTGTTCCATTTTGCGACTACCCTCTCCGTTAAACAGTGTCTCCTCATTTCCCTCCTAAAAAGTCCCCCCTGTATTCTTAGCCTGTGCCCCCTGGTGTCCATCCCACTCCTTAGCTTAAAGACCCCATCTGCCCCATCCTTACTGATTCCCCTCAGATACTTGAATGTCTCTATCATGTCCCTCCTGTCCCTTCTATCCTCCAGGGTGTACATATTCGGGTCTCCCAGCCTGCTCTCATAGTGTCTCCCCTCCATTCCACGTATTTTCTTCGTTGCCCTCCTCTGCACCCCCTCCAGTAGCCTGATATCATGCTTCAGGTGTGGCCTCCAAAACTGCTCACAATACTCCAAGTGTGGCCCTACCAGCGACTTTTGGAGGGGCAAGATCACCTCTCTTCACCTGGACGAAAATCCCCTCGCTATGCACCCCAGCATTTTGTTTGCTTTTGCAGCTGCTCTCCTGTACTGGGCAGTGTTGTTCATGGTCCCTGTTACCATTACCCCTAGGTCCTTCTCCTCCTCAGTGAACCCCAGCTCAACCCCCGCCCCAGCCAGTATTCTCTCCTTGGGTTCTTCACCCCAAAGTGCATAACCTTACACTTCTTTGCAATGAACCCCAGCTGCCACCTCTCTGACCACTCCTCTAGCTTGCTTAGGTCCCTCTACAGCTACTTCCATCCCTCCCCTCCATGCACCACTGCTCCCATTTTGGTGTCATCTGAGAACAGACTTACCTTGCTCACCACTCCATGCGCAATGTCTGACATGAAAAGCCCAAATAATACTGGCCCCAGCACAGAGCCCTGTGGCACCCCGCGCATCACAGGCTTCGGAGTTGAGAGCTCCACCACCTGTTGCAGCCTTCCATTCAGCCAGCTTGTAATCCAGTTTGTCATTTTTGCCCTTAACCCTACACCAGTTAGCTCCCCCACCAAGCCACCCATGAGGCACCAAATCAAAGGCCTTGCTGAAGTCAAAGTAAAGAACATCTACCACATGACCCTTATCCAGTTCACCTGTCACCCAGTCATAATATTGTATCAGGTTGGTTTGACAAGACTTCCCCGAAACAATCCCATGCTGCCTTACATCCTGGTCTCTGTATTCCTCTAGGTATGACACCAGTCTTTCCTTTAGTATCATTTCCATGAGTTTGCACACTATGGAGGTGAGACTTACCAGATGATAATTACCCGGTTCATCCCTTGGTCTGCTCTTGTGTAACGGCACTGCATGTGCCATCCTCCAGTCCAGTGGCACACATCCCGACTCCAGTGAGGTGCTGTACAGATCCACCAGCAGCTCCACCAACACCTCCACCATCTACCTCAGCACCCTGGGGTGGATACCATCCGGCCCTGGGGCCTTGTCTCCCCTCAGTGCCCTCAGTCCCTCTAGGACTCTACTTGCCTCAATTCTTCCATCTGTCGCCTCCTGTCTCCCCATACCCACCCTCCCAGCCCATGGTGGTAGCGGTTCCCCTTTTCTTCTGTGAACACTGAGCAAAAGTATTCATTCACTGCTTCTGCCTGTTCCTCCCCCTTTTCCATCCAGGTGTTAGCTGGCTACCTCAGTGGAGCCAAAATAAGATTCCTTCCACTCCAAACAGTGCAGAAAATTATCCACTCTTACAGCTCGAGACTTTCACCAACATTTGCTACTACCACAAGTAAGGTATAACTTAATCTTGGAAAATAACTTTAAATTCAGATCTATGATGAATTTTTATGTTTGCTTGCGCACATGCATGTACGCTCGGAGGTTTGAGAATTGTTAGTATTTTCACTCCAGATGTTCAACATTGCCATCTCTTCACACCTCGCTATGAAAGATACAGCTGTCATTTTTCACACCCTGCCCGAACTGTGTTTTCGCACATCTGGCACAGAATGACGTGGTCACTGTGGGAAATCAATGTTCAGGACAGATTAACAAAATCACAGTGCCACTGTTCATGAGCAGAGGTCCCAAATGCTTTCATGAGGTGGGGGTCACAAAAAGGCCATGTTGAAAATTTGTGGTGCAAATACCAACAAATGCCTGGGGCATTAGAGTTTCTAACCATAACCTCCCACCCTGTACAGACTGACAGTCATCAGGGGTGTGCCTTTGGATTGCCGTGCCTTTGGATTGCTGGCTGTAGTGTTCATGCCATTCCACCCCCCCCCCCACACTGCAGCCAGTGACAGGCATCGAGGTGTGCCTTGGACTCTTTGGCCCCAGAGTTCACCCCATTCTCCTATACTGCACCCATTTCAGCATATGTCCTTATGGAATGGGGTGACTGTAAAGCCGAACACCCCAAGGCACAGCTCAACACTTGTCGGTGTCTGGAGGATAGGGTAAGGTGAAATGGCATGAGGGTTATGGGCGACAACCCAAAGGCACATCCCAAAGCCTGTCCATCTGTGCAGGGTGGAGGTGGGGTTGGCGTGAGTTCAGTACTTCACTGCCATTCCTATTCTGCATCTGTCTAACTCCTGCACTTCCAATGCTAATACCAGCAAGCAAACATTCGGCATTGACAAATGCTTGTTAACCATCAACAGAATTGTCAGGGTAACCCGTATGCCTGTAGTACAGAAATCATATATGTATGTGAGATTTTATGAAATGCTTGCTCTTGGTCAAGAGAAAAAATATATCTGTCCATTAAGTTCTTATCTCCTTTATCTGCAGTATCCCCGATTAAAAGTAAGTTATCGGTGATATTTCTACCTGCTGTAGCACAAGTTTGGCTTTCCAAAATCAGATGGGGGCAGTCATGGCTAACCTAGCATTTAAAATCTTCAAATTTATATTCAGGAGGCTAACAGGTCACCAGTTTTTTAAATTACATTTATCATTTTTCTTATATGAGAGTATTTGTATAGAGGTACCAAAGTAAGGATGGGCCTTACTAGTATCCAACATAGTATTGTACACTACTTGCAGAATTTCTGATAAGACGTCTATATATTTCTTATAAAATTCTGACATTAGTCCATCTATTCCTGGGGAAGTAGTATTTTGTAGTGACTTAATGGCTTTGGTTACTTCCTCAGTCATAATTGGAGTAATAAGGGCATCTAATATACAATTAGGCACTGATGGAACTTTTACAGTGTCTAAAAAAGGTTTTAATGCCTGTGATTCTAAAGCAGCAGCAGAATACAGATCTGTCACATAATTTTTTACTACTTTCAACAGTTTTTTTAATCTGTTATCATATTCCGTTCATCATACAATTTGTCCATAACCTTATTTTTTACCCTGACTCTACAACTGGCATAAATATCTCCTGTCAAAGCTTTCCCTGGCGTACAAATCCTATGTTCATACAACAGTGATGTAGCCCTGGAATACTGTAAAGATTCCATCTCCTTTTTACAGAATTTAATTGAGGCAAGCAATTGTCATGTCCTTCTTGAACCAGTGCTACAGTATGTAATGGAATACTTTTGTCCTTAAGGTTCGATATCTCTTGTACTGATCTGAGTGTAATTGCCCAGTCAATTGTTAAAATGTAGTTTTTATTAACAATCCACCAATGGCTTAAATCCTCAGCTAGGAAAGCCATTGCTCTTCTTCCATGTAGTAAATCCAAAGTGGGATCTTGAATATCTGGAATGTCTAAGAGGGATGCATTTAATTTTCTATATCTCCTGCCAAATGATTGTTGCTGTGAATGACTAGCACGGGTAGTCAATAACATATGATCTGAATGTTCCATAGGGATAACCTTAGCTTGCTGTATGTACATGGAGAAAATGAGATACAAATATAAAATCAGTTTGGGTGACTAATGTATTTTTATGAAAAGTATATCCTCCACTGGTATGTATTCATCTGTAGGTATCCTGTAACTCTTTGAACTCCAGGATATTCAGTAGGGCATTAGAATCACAATACATTTTATTAGTTTTTTGCTCCCCTATCTGTATTTTGAAGGACACAATTAAAGTCCCCAGCCCAGATGATGGATCTAGTAGTCATTAAAAAGGGTTTTCTTTTTTTATATAAATCTACTCCGTCTTTCTTGGTTTGAGGGGCATATATATTAATGGCCCCTCCATACAGTGGTATTATATTGACAATCCACAAACACTGCTCTTCCTGGTATAATATCCATAATTCTAGTGATTGTATAAGAATACCCAGTAAATAAAATTCCTAACTCATCACATACAGTCGGTCTATTCCATATGAAAAGTATGAGGGACTCCAGTACCATAGCTTTTTAGCTGCATTTATTAGTGAAGGAGAGTTTAACCTTGTGACTTGTGAAAAACAAATATCAAGATTTAAGTCTTTGATTATGGAGAATGTTAATAAATGTCTCCTAGGGTTTTTAATACTGTTCATATTAAATGTGGTTATGATGAGAGATGTTGTGGAATCCATTAAGAAATGATAGTTCACTTCCATCTCTTGCTGCTACTCTAGTTCTATAACCCAAATATTTTTTCCTCACTTTTTGAACAACTTCAGCCAGATTCTTATCTTCTGAATCAGAAGAGGTAAGTAATGAAGAAACTGTAGAAGATGTTTTGGACTCCCCTCCTTGCTGCACTTCTGGAGTTAGTGCTGCATATCTGTTACTTGGGGAAACCTGCAGTTGTTTTACTGTAGGCTTCTTTGAAAAGTTTGACTTATGAAGTTTTTTAGGCCGGTTTTTCTTTACCACTGTCAACATGGGGGGACGCGGCATCTCTTGCTCATCACTTTGGTTGTTTAATATAGCGTCTCACCTCCTACCACACCAGCAACCCGGGTTTGGAAGCACACTCGGGTTGGCAGGGGAGGGAGAGACTCGAGCATCCAGAGGACTGCTCTTCTTTCCTGGGAAAGGTGGACTGGCATTCCCAACTGACTGCCACCAGGTGGAGGCCTGAGGGTAGTGCAGGACTGGGCCACTACTGAAGGGGGGGTGCTGCAGGACTCCACAGCGTGCACATGCCTCCATGTGTACATCTTCACGTGCATGCCCCAGCAATGGGGAAATGGGAGAAAATGGAAAAGGGGATGCTAGCAGGCTTCATGAAGCCCTGGCTGCACTCCTGATGCATGGCTTCACCCTGAGAAATCTGTATTATTCATGTGGGGGGCACAGCCCTCCCCTCCTTGGCCACGTCTTGGGGGTGGGGGAATCCATGGGGAACTGCCTGCTTCAGAGCTGGGGTCATGTGAGGTGTGCTTGCACGGTGAACTGAGCCCTCTCAATGGAAATAGCCACAGCCGTGCCTGTTAGCCACCCCGAGGAGTAAAAAGGAATGTGAAAAAAAAAGAAAAAACGTCATTGTCTGTATCATTCAAAATGTACTTGTAATACACATATTTTTACTTGAAATTTTTTATATCATGTATTACACAGGTTCCCCTTGAAAATGGCATTTAATGCTCTTGGGGTTTACTCAATCAACAAATTTTAAATGAAAGAAAAATAGAAATGTGTTAAGATGTCCATGTGACACTGTCCGTGTGGGTCAGGCAAGCAAGGAATTTTGCACAAGAATATGAGCAAAATAGTAGTATAAGATGTATATATCACATCTTCAGTGGTGAGAGATAATGTGACAGTGAGACATTTCATAGAAACAGACTTTTATGGCAGATGAGGACTGCTTGTCCCACCCAGTCTGCTCATTTTTCCCTACCTATTTTCTAGCAGCTCACTGAAGTTCTGTGAAGTTCAGTAGGTGCAAGTTCCCTGATGGGATCCTTCTCACCAGGGAAATGTTTTGAATCTGGAAGCTTTAATGTGTTGAATCATCTGAAATGCCTAACTGAGAATGTGTATGTGGTGGGGTGTAAATAGAATAAGTGATAAAAGAAAATTTAAGAACTTTGTTTTATTAACGGTAGTTTTTTTATTAAACAAAATAACTGGCTGTCCATTGGTCCTTTACATTGGAACCAATCTGAAAGTAATATAGCATAAGCTTTACTTTAATATCATATATTTTTTAATCTGATAGAATTTGTTGCTGTAAGTTACCATTTTATATGGTGTAACTGCTGCTTGTGTATTTGTTTTACTACAATTGTTAGTACCTCCTGTAATAAGTTGTTCCTCCTAAGTTGCCTTGTATGTATCTTGTAAGTTCTGTACTCTCCCGGGTCATTCCTGAAAATAGGCATATTACTTGTCTAGTGTACCTACCCGGTAAACAAAAGCTAAATAAATACATTTTCTGCCAACCTGAATTCAGTTCACTGTCCACACTACGTCAGTTATGCTGGGCATTGCTCAGTCACTGGACATCTTCAGACTTGGATTCTTCCATTACCAGTAGTGTCATCCTGCAGCTCCACCCTGTCTGATGTGAGCTCTTCTTTTCCACTGAATAGGTCAAGTTTGCTTCGCAGCTCCTGCTCACGTGAGAGGAATCCAGTTTTCAAGATCTTCAGAGATATCTCAGTCATTAGGTTACACCATAGGAACTTCACTGTTGGTGAATGGGAAATCCACACGGAAGATTTTCAGCAGTACAACCAGGCCCACTCACACAGTCGACATAGATGTCAGCTGACGTCACCAGCCCTATAAAGGTGCTGGTGGGCCTGCGGCCTCCTCAGTTCTTTCCTGCTATCGACTTGCTAGCAGCACAGTCTCCACAGAAGAGCTGTCACAGTGTTCGCACCTTTTTGCAGCTTACAGCCTTTTTTCTCCACAACTCTCACAAAACTCTTTTCGGAGAGTTATTGTGTTTTTCTTTTTACGTTGAGAGTTAAACCTTCAGTTTCTCTCTTCCATTGCTGCCACTACGGAAAGAAGATTACCTCCAATGACAAACACTCTGTGTGTATTTACTATCTTGGGCCTGATCATGACATCTTGGACTGTGAGCTCTGCCAACAGTTTAACTAAACCACCCTTAGGCAGTGCAGAAAGGCCCTTTGTACCTTCATGGAACAGCAGGTAGCCAGCTCCAATGGGGTCCTCCGGGGCACCGGCCAGCCAGTCGCCCTCTGGGTCCAAGAGCTCCAAGGCCTCCCAGGCCAAAGACAGGTCCTCAGGGAAAAGTCATAAAAAAGACTGGGATCACGACCACTCCCACCAACAGCCATCCCATTCCCTGTTGGCCTCTTCTTCTTCAGGGGGCTCTTTGGCGGTGGTGGCAGCCCCGACTAAGAGATCTGTTGTCCAGGTCCTGGTTCACTCCCAATCAATACCAACTGCCTCTCCTCCCGACTCTCAGGGCACTCTGCTGTCAACCTCTGGGTCATCGGCCCCTCCTCTTTCGATAATTGGCTTGTAATCAATGATGGCCTCCTCAAGACCCAACCCTTCCCTGTTGAAAGCTACTGGCTCATCGGGCTCGCAGTCAGATGCAACAATGTCAGTGTCATTGACCCCTCCCCCGACCATGGACTTGAGCGAAGTTCTAGTCTGCTTCACTAATGTGATTGTTGAGCGGTTTGCAGCCTTTAATAGGCCTTCATTGCCCTTGCTGATGCCTTTAGCATTGACTTCTGTTCATCAGCCCCAGGAGCTAGCCTGAGAACTGTCAATGCTGCTTTCAACACTAGACCCAGATGAAAAGGTCGACATCGTGGAGGAATACCAGCCTGACCTCATACTTCCTGATGAGGTAGAGGAGGTAGGCGAGGAAGAGCAGTATTACACTTTAGATAAGTCCGCTGCCTCCTCTGTCAGTGAAGAATCTGATAAGCATACCCCCAGGTCCCTGCCTGATGATGCTTCATTCTTCAACATTAAGAAGCAACTGTCTTCCATGATGGGGTTTCAGACAGAGGAGGAGGATGCCACCAGGAAGGACCTGGTGGATTACCTGGAGATCCCTGAATCTTCTCCTAAAGATTATTCCTCCTATGCTTCCAGCTCTCAGGAATGCTACCATGGCAGCCTGGCAGAGACCAGATATGGTGCCAGCTATGCCCCGCAGAGCTGATAAGCTCTACAGTGCCTCTCAGGGCATTTCTTACTTGACTGCCCAGGCTGAAACCGACTCACATCAGAGCAGCACATGACAAGTCTAATGTGCCCAAGCACCTTAGTTCCTTGTCTCCGGACAAAGAATCCCACAGGATAGATCTTTGGGGCAAAAGGGCATATGCTTCCACTACCCTTGACCTGAGGATAGCAAATTACTTGTCTCACATGGTGAAATTCCAGAACGCCAATGCCAGAAAGGGCAAGACGGCTGCCCAAGTTCTGCCTGATGGTGCCCAGAAACAGGAATTGCTCCAATGCTTCCAAACTACAGAGGATGTTTGGAGGCATCTTCTGAGCCATCTGCAATTTATCTGATACTATTGCTAGGGTGGCAGCCACTGGCACCTGCCTCCATAGGCATTCATGGCTCAGGGTTTCTGGATTTGCTGCTGAAGTGCAAAACAAGGTGCTGAACTCCCCTTTTAATGGCACTAAACTCTTCGGTCCACATGTCCAGGACATCATCAGCAATCTGCAGGCCTCGGCTATGGCCATTAAGTCCGTCCATTCTCTATGCCACACTCAAAAGCATAGTAGGGGGCGCCCTACCTTTCATAAGCAAGTTAACAGACCAGACTCTGGCTCCCGCCCTCAGGGCAAACACAGAGCCCAGACTTCCTTACCTGCCTCCTCCCATATTAGAGAGGCAGCCAAGCATCCCACGACTGAGGGTCCACCCTCCTCCACTGACCCCACCTCAGCTTGACTTCTTGCCGGACCCCTCCCTCTAGTCCAGGCCCAAGAGGTGGCAGTCGGAGGTTGGTTTGAATCGGGGAGAACCATAACATTAGATGCCTGGATCATAGAGTGCGGTCATACTCTGGAGCTCGTCCAGCAGCCTGACTATATGCTGTTACCACTTGAACTGCTCTGGAGAGTAAAGGGTTAACTCTATGCAAAAGCATAGAATGTTGAGCTCGAGCTCGGTTTTCAAACCTCTGTCTGTGGTACTGTGAAGTGTAACCATCAGATTCTTATGAGCACTAAACTAACTAACCCAAAGGTAAAAAATGTTTCAAAAATTTTAGTGCCAAGTGGCAAAACAAGGTTTTTAGGGTCCAAAGACTCACGTCGAGAACCCCAAAAAGAACATAAGCAGGTGGTGAACTGACCCCAAAACTTTAATAATAACCAGAAGAAACCCTCTAATAAGAGGGAGGCATGTCCAGTACACCTCTGGGGTGCAGCACTGTGCCTGCCCCACCACATCCCAAAACTACTAGGTTCCAGGAGGGGAGAATACAGCAAAACTCCATTAGAAGAAACAACATTACTATGGTGAGTCATTTTTTTCTTTAAACAACATGAAGTCTTGCTGTATTCTGACTATATACAGACTACCAAGCAGTACCCCCTTGGAGGAGGGAGTCACAGAACCTATTTTGGGAACAGACTCTGCAGCACAGCTGTGCCAAACCTAGCATCACTTTGTGACTGAATGTCCAGAGAGTAATGCTTGGTAAATGTGTGAACAGATTTCCAGGTAGCTACTTTACAGATGTCCACTAAAGGTATATCTCTAGCTGCTGCAACAGAAGCAGCTGTACCTCTGGTAGAATGAGCCCTCAGGCCTGCGGGAGGTTCTTTCCCAAGCTTTGAATAGCAGAACTGGATACAGGAGACGATCCACCTGGCAATTGTTCTCTTGGTAGCATGTTTGCCCTTTCCCACTTCCCTATAAGTGAGAAACAACTGGGAACAGCCATTCCTATGGGCCTTAGTATGCTCCACATAATAACTAAGAGCCCTCTTTAAATCAAGACTGTGTAATCTCCTCTCCCCATTGTCAGTGAAAAATACAGGCAATGACATAGACTGATTCAAATGAAAGTCTGATACCATCTTGGGAAGAAAATTTATGTTGGCTCAAAGGACCACCTTATCCCTGTGAAATGAAATGAAATTAGGTTCCACTGATAAAGCCTGTAATTCACTGATTCTCCTGGCAGAAGTAATGGCTACCTGGAATACAGTTCTCCAAGTCAAGTATTTCAGCTCAGCTGAGGATAAAGGCTCAAAAGTGGGCTGCATAAGCTGTGCTATGCAGCTATTCAGATCCCAAGAAGGGGTAGGCTCCCTGAAGGGAGGATTAACATGTACTAAACCCTTGAAAAATTTATTGAAAACTGGATGAGAAGCTAGGTAAGACCCATTACCAGCAGAAAGGAAGGCAGACACAGCTGCCAAATGTACCTAGAGAGTAGTAGGCCGGAGGCCTAAACTGTTAAGATGCACCAAATAGTCCAAAACAGTGGCAGTATCAGCCAGCTCTGGCTTGTCATGCTTTCGGGAACACCAAAACTGAAATCTTTTCCATTTGGAGTTGTAAGTCTTTCTAGTAGCAGGTTTCCTGCTAACCTTTAAAATATCCAAGACTGATTGGGAAAGATGCAAGTTTGCATATTCTAGCTCTTCAAGAGCCAGGCTTTGAGCCTGAGAGTCTGAAGGCTGGGATACAGAATCGTCCCCGGGGAGGAAGTGGGGAGATTGTACTGTGTGGGAAGACACCAAGGCATTGTTACTGACAAAGACAACAGTAGAGGATACCAAGGCTGTCTGGCCCAATTTGGAGCCACCAGAATCACTTTGCAAGGTTGAGACCTGATCTTGGTCAGGACCCTGAATATCAGAGGAAAGGGAGGAAATGGATACAGAAACCTGCTTGTCCAATTCAGTAAAAGAGCATCCTTAGGGACAGGACCCAGAAGAGGTGGTCTGCAACAATAAAGAGGAAGTTGATGATTATCTGGGGCTGCAAAGAGTTCTATATCTGGAGTGCTCCATCTCTTGAAAATGACTTGAAGAACTAGAGGGTTCAGGGTCCATTCGTGGTGGCCCTGGGAAATCCTGCTGAGAGTATCTGCTAGAATTTTCTCCTTCCCTTGGAGATGCACAGCCATCAGGGAAGCCTGAAGGGAATAAGCTAGAGACCATATTTTCATGGCCTCTGTGCACAAGGCCAAGGACCGAGTGTCTTCCTGCTTGTTGATGTACCATTTGGTTGTGGTATTGTCTGTCCTGATCTGCACCACTTTCCCTTGAACAACAGTTGAGAATGTCTGAAGTACTAGAAGGGGGCAGCTCTCAATTCAAGAAGATTTATGTGTAGAAGGGACTCCTGGTGTGAATAGGTTCCCTGAGCTGTAAGATGATATAGGTGAGCCCCCCCCCCAACCTAGTAGGGAGGCATCTGTGGTGAGAATCACAGAAGGAGCCTGACTGATAAATGGGACACCTTGTTGAAGATTGTCCTCCTCCAGCCACCACTGGAGGGACTGAACTAGAGTTTGAGACACTGGAACCAATTTGGAGAGAGGGTCTCTTTTTCTGAGACCAATAAGATCTGAGATGAAACTGAATATCTCTCATCTGAAACCTTGCTCCCTGGACCACAGTTGTGGATACTGCCATGTGGCCCAGCAACTGTAGAAAGTGTCTGGCTGGACGAGAAACTAGAGGATGAAAAGAGGAAGCCAGAGTGATCAGGGACTGAACCTTTGAGAGAGGGAGAAATGCTCTTGCCTGAATAGTGTCAATTTCCACCCCTATGAAGGTGAAAAGCTGGGCTGGTTCCAGAACAGACTTTTCTAGATTCAGAATGAAACCCAGGGATTCCAGGAGTCTTTGAGTGACCTCTAAGGCTGCCTTGACGGGATCTGAGGACTGGCCCCCTAGGAGCCAGTCGTCCAGGTATAGGAACAGAAGGGTGCCCTGTCTCCTGAGGAATGCCACCACTACTGCAAGACACTTGGTGAATACTCGTGGAGCAGATGTTAGGCTGAAAGGCATTGCGCTGAATTGGTATTGGCCTGAGGGCAACTCAAACCTAAGGTACTTTCTGTGGGAATGTCTGATAGATATGTGGAAGTAGGCATCCTTGAGATCCAGAGAAACTAGCCCGTCTCCTGGTCTCAGAGAGGGAAGAATTACTCCCAGAGTCACCATCTTGAATTTTGGTTTTGTTAAATATTTGTTCAGGTACCTTAAATCTAGGATGGGTTGTCACTCCCCCATCTTTTTTGGGGTAAGTAAGTATCTGGAATACAGTCCTTTTCCCCTGTGACAAAGAGGTACCTTCTGTACTTCTTGCAGAAGAGAGGAGACTTCTGCCTCTAAGGCCTTTGTCTCCAAGGGAGAGGGAGGACTGAAGTACCTTGCTCTCATTCTTGAGAACCTTTTGAAACTGAAAGCAAGTCCCTGGCTCACTACTTCCAGGACCCATCTGTCTGAAGTAATGAAGTAATAGACTCCCAGGCCTGAGAGTAGTGAGCTAGCCTGCCCCCTACTGGAACTGGGGAGGTGACCCTAACCGACACCTCAGGGTGTCTGCTTGGCAGGGACTTAGACTGAGTGGATGATGGGGTCCTAGTCACCCCTCGTCTGCCTCTTCCCCTGAAGAACCCCCTCTGCTGGAAAGAAGAGGAGGAGGCCTGAGCTTGGTAAAAAGACCTTTGAAAAGGCCTGCCCCTGCCTCTAAACTGCTGCCTCTGAGGAGTGGTCTGCTTTTCTTTGGCTGCAGCACTCCTATAGGTGGTCCTGTATTCATCCATCTTCTTCATGTAATCCTCTGTTTGGTCCCCAAATAGAGAATTACCAGTTACAGGAAAATCCATGGCCTTAGCCTGGGTATCCTGTGAGAGGCTGGTACACCTAAGCCAAGCAAATCTCCTCATGGAGATAGATATAGCCATGACCCTGGAATGAACATCATTTGAGTCTACAGCAGTGTGGAATTGCACCTTGGATGCCTCAATACCATTTGCAGCCACGTGCTCCAGCTCCTTGGCTAGCTGGGGAGGGGCATTCCTAGCCAGCTCCAGAACTGTATCCCACATAGATTTCTGGTACCTGGCTGTCTATGCCATGTAATTTGATTGCCTGAGTCCCAAAGAGGATGCCAAGTACTGTTTTTTTGCCATGGCATCCACTTTCCTGGAATCCTTATCTGGGGGGTGAGATGCCAGGGGAATATTAGCCTTGTCACAGGCTGCAGCTTGCACTACCCCAACATGGCTGCTGTGAATTGAAAGGAATTCTGTCCCAGGACCTGACAAAGCATATCTCCTGTCCATTGTTTTTTCCACAGGAGGAATTGATGTAGGAAACTGTACAATTTTTTGTGTCTGCTTCCCCAAGGATTTGTGTAAGGGGATAGACACCCTTTTTGACTCTGGGACATCCATCATTTCCAGATAGTCAGATTCTTCCTTGTCCTGTTCAGCCTCTTCCACAAGAAGCTGAAAAGTCTCAGCCACTTTCTTGTAAAACAAGAAACGGGAAGGGGACTCAGAAAGCCTGGGAGGAGAAGCCTGAGAAGGCCTGTCTGGGGAGATGTCAGGCTCTACTGGCTCATCTAGGCCTTCACATTGCTCTTCTTCATAATCTTCATCCTCCTCCCAGTCGCCCTCATAGTATGCCTCAATATCTATATCCGAAGCAGCTACTTCTGACTGAACCGATCAGCTCTGAACTGATGCTGGTTCAGTCAGAACCGGGCAAAGTGATTGCACTATGGAAATCACTTTCACTATCTCCTCAGCGATTGGACCATGGGAAGTCTGATCCAAACTGGCTGACTTTCTCTTTCTCTTAGCCGGAACCGATTCCACAGAATTGGTTCTCCGTTTGCCCGAGAAGGTCTCGCCCAGGTCAGTGGGCACCTCATCAGGTTCGGTCGCAACAGAACCGGGCTGGCCATCCGGGTCAGTGGACTTCTCAGCCTCCCTCTCCCTCAGCCTACTCAAACATTTTTCCAGAGTGACTTTGGGAAAGTTCTTACAGATCTGGCAGTCTTCTTTGAGGTGGTCAAACCCCAGATAATATACACAGACAAGGTGAGGATCGGCCTTAGCAAAGGCCTCCTTACACTCGGTAGAGTGCTGAAACCCAGTGGGCCTGGTTTTCTTTTTGAGTTTCTCAGACATGCCTAAGTATCGAAAGTCACCCTTGTCAGCGGTTAAGCCAGGCAACTAACAACTTATCGGTTCCAGCCGTGTCACGGGTCAGTTAAAAAAAATCCCTAAAATATTGGATTTTTTTAGGAACTGATAAGCACCGGAAAACCACACTACAAATGGAGAAAAATAACAAATCACAATAAATTTCGGTTCTGAACTGGACCGACCGGCAAAGAACTGAAGGTAAAATGATTTCTAACAAAAATCACTAAAATAAATACTACCTACTACTATCACTTACTGTTACCGAGACAGGGGTAAGAATACCGAAAAATACAGGAGTTGCGATTGAAAAAAACTATCGATTTCAAACTTTTACAGAACCAAAGCGCAGGAGGGGTCTTCGGAGCGACTTCACAGTTAGGCGGAGTAAGAAATCTGACGGTTACACTTCAGAGTACCACAGACAGAGGTTTAAAAACCAAGCTCGAGCTCAACGTTCTATGCCTTTGCATAGAGTTAACCCTTTACTCTCCGGAGCAGTTCAAGTGCTGGGGCTAACTGCATATAGTCAGAATACAGCAAGACTTCATGTTGTTTGAAGTTACCTATACATAAACACGTTAATACCAATTAAACAAACACTAACAATACAGATCTATAAGCATGAGTACAAATAACAATAGAGTCTCAGTAATATACAGTTAGTTAGTGCAAAATGCAGGAAGCTAGCTACATAGACAATTAAATTGATTAAGGCCAATTATTCCCCGAATAAATAATGCCTATGATGTTGAGGTACGGGTTGTATATGGTAAAATATTCCAGTGTCAGGCTGCCTGGTAACACAGTGTTCTTTCCCTGTGTTTGTTGCTTGTGAATGGTGATTGGATTTTTCTCACATTTACTGTTCGTCTAGAATCTTCAGAGGTCAGTTGTTCCTTAGGAAACTGTATTTTGGTAATGTAGTGATTTGTGTGGAAGGCATAATGCTTATATATTATTTTCTGCCATGATCTAATACGATTAATCTCTAAGGACTGCCATTGTAATAGGGATAATAAAGTACAGTGGTGAGTTTTGGGATTACATTGTAGTACATACTTCGCCAATTTATAATGTGTCCTATCCAGTCTATTCGATAATTGTCTGTTTGCGGTCCGATAAATAAGTTCACTGTAAATTAGTACGGGTAGTATTAGTTGCTCCTCCACTTTTTTCCGATCATTCTTACCTAGACAGTTTGTTGTTCGGTGCAAGGCACCTATTCTCTTGTTTACCCTTTCTAACAAGTTGACCGCATGTTCCTTAAAGGACATGTGGTCATCAAAGGTAACTCCTAAATAACAATACTGATTCATCTGTTCCAAGCCTTTGTTGTTATCAAATTTTATTTCTATATGATCAGTTTGCTTTCATTTAGATGCAAAATGCATCAACTTAGTCTTTTTTGTGTCCATAATAAGTCCTGACCTGGTGAACCACTCCCTCAAATTACCAAAATCAGCCTGGATCTTTCCCTGGAGTTCTTTGATGTTTATGCCATTTGTACCAAGGATAGTGTCATCTGCGTACAGCCTCACCTGGGAGCTTGCTCAGTGGAGTATTTCCTGCCAATAAACTTGAACTTATGGCTTACACAGTACAGGTCCAGGATTTTAAATAACTTCTACTTTATAACCCATGTATTCTACAAAATGGGGCATTTTGAGACCTCTACATGTATATGATGTGGAGAGCATGAAGGATCCCTCCTGCGTATATTATGGAAGTACTCAAAGGTGTGGTCAGTAATTCAAGCAAACAGACACCTTGCTGGGACTGCAAGATATGTTAACCCTTGAAATCCCTGGACATTTGTTTGCTAGGGAACTATGGAGACCTGGTTCTTGGTATGCAAAAATTCCATGTGGCTATGGTGGCAACCATAGGCAAGCAGAATTCGCAAGACACTGGCTGGACTGAGAGGTCCCTTCATACAGGTAGTGGCACAGGGAAATGCTGGATACTCTGAAAATCTAAACAGTTATTGCCAGAGTCAATGATAGGTACAATATTATATTTTAAAAGTTGGGGGAGTTTGCATATGTTAATTTCAATCGAATAGCATAGTAGGGGAACGCCAGTATTAGAGGGGAGATAAACTTCCACTTATTGTACTAAAATTATATGTAGAATAGTGCTTGGTCTTACCTTTTGGGCTTGGATGTTTTACCTGATGGCTACTTCCTGTGTATTTGAAACTAGAAGTAGCACTGTTGTTTTTTTGTGTATTATGCATGAATCAACTCCCTGTAAATCTGCTGTCACTGACCTATAATGCAATATTTCATTCTTAGATTATATATGCTGTGCTGCTGGTTTGTTTATATATTTAATGTTGCCCTATTCCCTCCAGTCGGGAGATACTGATGGTGTGTGTGGTGGGAGAGAGGGTGCTACACTACGCTAGTATCTTATTTCAAGACAGGCCGCAGGTAACCTAAGTAGGCATATGCTGGTGCTAGCTAACAGTCTGCTGTGTATTGTTGTTTGTTTATTTTTTCTCCTAGCCTATATCATTGTTTGGAGACTGGAGCCAGTTGACTGTTTTTTTTTTGGGGGGGGGGCCTTGCGGGCTTGTTATTGAGCTGTTGTGATTTTAAATAATGTTTATCTTTATAGTTCCTGTTGTTCCTCAGTCCTACTCTCAGGCTAGCACTGACTTCAGTCTTTAATTTAAAATGGCGTGGAGTGGCTGGCCCAATGGCATGGAGAGCTGAGGCATCGCTGTCTTACCTCATGCCACACTGGCAGCCCGTGTTTGTGGTGCAAGCAGGTTGCTGGGGGTTGGCTGGGGAGGGAGAAGATAGAGCATGCGGAGGACAGCTCTCCTCTCCTCTCCCTGGGAGCATGGGTTGGTTGGTAGTCCCACCAAATGACTGCCCACAGGCGGAGGCCTGTGGGCAGAATGTGACGGAGACACCAGTAGAAGAGAGGGTGCTGCGGGATTCTGTTACTCTGCAATGTGCGTGCGCCTCTAATGCATATGTAGGATTTTTGCATCTGCCGTTGTGAGGGGTCCCTTGTCTACATCTTCCCTCTGGGCCCTTACATGCCCAGTCCGACCCTGGACTCAGTCCAGCATGCACGAATGGGAGCTCCTCTCAGCTGTAGCAGAAGATCTGTTAAGCAAACGGGGTCATCCAGTGCTGAACCTTTTTGCGTCCCCACACAACACAAAATTGCCCAGTTTCTGCTCACTAGACCCAGGGCCTGGAGTTTTATGGCAAGACACGTTGTTCCTCTCTTGAAGCGGGAGATTCCTGTACACATTTACTCCATTCCCACTGATACAGAGGGTGCTGATCAAATTGCAGATGGAAGGGGCCAGCATGATCCTGGTGGCTCCATTCTTTTTTTTTTTTTTTTTTTTGGTGGTCTGACGTACCTTCCCTCGATCGGTCACCCGACCTCGCTGCCACCGTTACAGAGCACCCCCGGATTACCCTCTGAGGGCGCTGCTGGCTTCCCAGCAGATTCTAACAGTACTGGGGGGAGAGGAGGGTTTTCCGTACCCCAGATTACCCCTGGGGCGGGGCCACCAGCTTTCTGGCGGTTCTAGAGCTGATCTGGGTTGAGAGAGGATCCGATCAGCGATGCAGGACTGGTGCCAACGTCATGTTGTCGGTGGACCTATTTTTCGAGTGTTGGTTGGGGTCAGGGACATGCATTGACAGCCGGCGTCCACCTCAGGACGCACAATCCTTCTCCCCCCCCCAGCCAGCCCTCCGACTACCTGGTCCATTTCTGAACCTGGGTCATCGGCGTCGCAAGTGGAAAACCAGCCACTACACCAGCAGGACGGCTGTGGTGGCTCCATCCTGGCCGTGCCAGATATGGTTTCCTCTGCTTCAACAGCTGGCAGAGGAATTTTCGGTCCTTCTGCCTCTCTACAGGAATCTGCTGACCCAGGATCGGGGGATCCTGGTCCATCTCAGTCTGAGGTGCCTCCATCTGCATGCGTGACTCCTGAAGCTGTAGCCATCGCCAGGTTTGGTGTCTCCAGCAGGGTGGCAGATGTCCTAGTGGCCACTCGCAAGCCCTCCACTCATGCCACTTATGCCATGAAGTGGAAACAGTTTGCCATCTGGGCTGCCAAAGATTCCCTTGATCCCTTCACCTGCCTGGTGAAGCATGTCCTAGACTACCTGATCTCTTTGTCTGATTCAGGCCTCCAGTATTCCTCCCTAAAGGTCCACCTTTCGGCTATTTTTGCCTTCCACGAGCCCGTGGGTGACTGCACTATTGCTCAACTGGATGTCTCCCGTACTTTTCTTCGGGGCATCCTACATCTGAAACCCTCAATCCATTCTCCTGTCCCGGCTTGGGACATGAATTTTATTTTGGAGAAGTTGACCGTCTCCTTTTGAACTGATCGCGAATTGCGATTTGCGCATTCTGTCTTGGAAAGTGCTGTTTTTATTTGCAATTATTTCTGCTTGAAGAATTTCAGAGCGTCAGGCCCTTTAGTGCGAGGAGCCTTATTTGATTTTTCACAAACACAGGGTGTCTTTGCGCACAGATCCTAAGTTTCTTCCTAAGGTGGTTTCTGAGTTTACACTCAGTCTGTTCACATTCCTGTTTATTTTCTGAAGCGTGCCAATCCATTGGAAGCACTACTGCTTACTTTGGATGTGCGCAGAACTTTGAAATATTACCTGCTCAGGACTAAGGAATCCAGAAAGTCTAAGCAGTTGTTTGTTTCTTTCACCCTAGGTAGAAAGTGGTTGCTTCAGATCTTACTTCTAGAGGATTCTTGCAGTAGGCAATAATCATTAGGACCGAGCCGCCAGGCTCTAGGACTACACAGAAAACTTAGCTAGCAGTGTCTGGCTGGGGACCGCCCACCCAGTATCACGTGACTAACGTTGGCCCAGCGCTATATAGTGGGCAGTCCCCACGCCCAACCTCCAGTTCTTTCCCGCCGTCAACCTGCACACATCAGACCTCGCGGAATGCTGCTGTCGACCACCATTTTCGATAAGTACACACTTTCAAATTTCCTCATTTTCTTCAAAAAAACATTGTATTTTGTCATCTGATTGCATGTCTTCTTCAGATCCTTCCAAATCACATAAGAGCAAGTGCACCTGCGGCTAGCGGATTCCTGAGAAGGACGGTCATACCTCGTGTCTCCAGTGCCTTGGGCCTGACCACAACACTGAGGACTGTGAGGCATACCAGAAATTCAACCAGGCCATGTGGAAACACCATCAGCAAGCCTTGGAAGCCCACCTTCTCAAGCAAAAACTGGCTTCAATGGAGAAGGAACTGCAGCAGGTGCAGAGCTCTTCGTCTTCACCGGGAGGATCTTCTGGCTCCCACAAGCAGAAGAAAAAAGATAAGGAGAAGGACCAGGATCGGTCTCCGTCCAGGGCAGGACTCCCTTCAGGGACTGAAGCAGACAAGCAGCCTTCCTCCAGCAAGGATACCGTTCCTCTGACCAATCATTCTCCCTCTTCGGGACACGGGGACAGCCCTTGGTCACCCCGCCTACACTGGTTACAGTACAGGTGGGGACCTCCAGGGATTCGGAGGCTTCTACCACTCTTAGGCCCTTCAAACCTTCTGGGTCTAAGCTGAGTGGTTCGGCTGGTATATCGGATGCCTGTTCTACCAATGGATGCACAGCCCCAGCGCTCATGTCAGACTCCACCTTGGGGCCCGGCATCAGCACTTCCGACCAGCGCCCGCTGCCACTTTGACCACAGCCGTCCTGGGAAGAATCCCTCTCTCAGAACACTCCTTTGTCACCTCCTGTGGGCCCTTCTACTTCTCTATCCCACCCGGAGCTGGAGGAGCTGTCACCCACTGACCCGTTCGACTGGCTAGTACCAGCTGGCACTTCCCAGGATCCCTTAGGGGATGTTCCAGTCAGTCCTTCTCCATCTGTGCTACCTCCCCAGCTGCAGAACCCAGAAGCACCCATCGGCCCAGTAGGGCCGATGCCCGCAAGCTCCTGCAGGTCCGTCACTGCCTCCCTCTATGGGTCTGTCACTGCCCTCCCCACAGAGCTGCAGCCAGCTCCCCCGCAGATGACTCCTTTGGCCATACATTGGAATTTGTAGAGAGACCTCCAGAAAACCTTTCAGGTCATTCTCACTACCTGAAAGATCACATACCACACATCAGACGGGAAATAGGGGCCATACTGGAAAAGTCAGCCATAGAGCCCATTCCTCAGGACCAAGCTGGAAGGGGGGGTATTAGTCACATTTCTTCCCGGTGCCCAAAAAGATGGGAGACCTTCGGTCAATATTGGACCTCAATGTGCTCAATCTGTACGTAGAGTACAAGAGATTTTGCATGTTGACTCTTTCAGATCTACTGCCACTGCTTCAGCAGGTACACTGGCTCTGTGCTCTGGATATGCAGGATGCATATCTACATTTACCGGTCTTCCCAGCCCACCACCGCTTCCTCAGGTTTTCCTTCCAGTGGGAGCATTTTCAGTTCAAAGCCCTTCCCTTTGGGCTTTCCTCGGCACCCACGGTTTTTACCAAGTGCTTGGTAGTGGTGGCAGCGGCTTTACGACACCAGGGTCATTATGTGTTCCTGTACCTTGACAACTGGCTCCTGTCGGCTCAGTCGAGGACAGCCTGAAAACCTCTCTGTCAGCTACCCTGGCTCTGTTCTACCAAGTAGAAGTTATGGTGAACTACCCCAAGTCTCACCTATCGCTCTCTCAGTACCTCCAATTTATTGGAGCGGTGCTGGAAAAAAGCCTATGACCAAGCTTTTCTCCCCTTAGACAGGGTGGAAATGCTGCAGAAGCAGGCCAGGCAAGTGGCTTCCAATGGCTGGTCCATGGCCAGGTCCATCTTATGTCTCCTAGGCCCTATGGCGGCAGTTAACCCCACTGTTCCTATAGCCAGACTCCACATGTGCATCATGCAGTGGTTGCTTCGAGTGCAGTGGGACCAGAGGTTGGATGACCTGGACCACAGTGTCCTGGTCTTCAACCCCATGTGACAGGATCTCCTCTGGTGGTAGGCTCTAAACAATCTATGCCAGGGGGTTCCCTTTCAGCCTCCCTCTCTGGTCCAGACCTTGATAACAGATGCCTCTGGTCAGGGCTGGGGTGCTCACCTGGGGAATCACAGGACCCAGGGATCCTGGTCTCAGCGGGAGCTCTCCTTGCACATCAGCGTTCTGGAGATGCGCATGGTGTTGTATGCCCTTCAGACATTTCATCCCCTCTTCCTTCCAGGCTCACTGCTGGTCTAGTCAGACAACATGTGTTTGATCTGGTACCTGAACAAGCAAGGAGGCATGTGGTCATACCATCTATGCAGGGAGGTGATACGCGTTTGATATTGTGCAGTTCATCACTGCCTTCAGCTCATGGTAGTGCATGTCCCGGGTGTCCAGAACATCCTAGTAGACCCTCTCAGCCACATTCAGGCAAGGGCACACAAGTGGGAACTGAGGCAGTCAGTAGCTGAAGACATCTTCGACCTTTGGGGTCACCCAAATCTAGATCTGTTCGCTTTGCCATACAACGCAAAACTACCCAGTTTGTACTCGCTTGTTCCCAGGCCTGGTGTTTTCTGGCGAGATGCACTGTCTCTTTGCTGGACAGGGAAGTTCTTGTATGCCTTCTCTCCCTTCCCACTACTGCAGATGGTGTTGCTCAAACTGCAGGCAGAAGGGGCTCACATTATTCTGATCACCCCATATTGGCCTCACCAGATTTGGTTCCCTCTGCTCTGGCAGTTGGCAGTGGAGCCTCCAGTTCCTCTACCCCTCTGCCATGACCTTCTGACTCAGGAGCAGGGTGCTCTGTTTCATCCATGTCTCCAATTCCTTCACCTTCACACATGGCACCTTCTGACATAGCAGCCCCACACTTTGGAGTCTCTTCTAGAGTTGCTCAGGTTCTGGTGGAAGCCAGAAAACCATCCATGAGTACCATGCATGCTATGAAGTGGAAGAGATTCTCTATCTGGGAAACCTCTAATGGTTGGGACCCCTTTTCATGCCCTGTCCCTCAGGTCACAGAGTACCTCTTGCATCTCTCTGACCTGGGACTCAGCTATTTTTCACTGAAGGTCCACTTGTCTACCATTTCTGCCTGCTGTATTCTGGTAGACAGCAAGACCTTGGCTCAGTTGGAGGTTTCCCACACTTTTCTGAAGGGAATCCTCCACATGAAACCCCTGGTCAGGAACCCAGTTCCTCCATAGGATCTTAACTTCATACTTGAGAAACTCACTTTGCCTCCCTTTGAACTGGCCACGAGTTGCGACCTACGCTATATATCCTGGAAAGCACTGTTTTTAGTTGCTATTACTTCTGCTCGAAGGCTTTCCGAGCTTCAGGCCCTTATGTGTAAGGAGCCATATTTGAATTTTGATAAGAGACCAGGTGGATGTGCATACAAATCGTAAGTTTTTACCAAAGGAGGTTTCTGAGTTTACCTTGAATCAGACCATGCCGGTGTATTACCCTGAGCCTTCTAATCGAGGGGAGACTATTCTGCACACATTGGATATGCACAGAATTTTACATTATTACACGAATCGGACAAATTCAGTCTGCAAAACGGATCAGCTTTTTGTTTCTTTTGCACCCACAAGAGGGTACTGCAGCTTCAAAACACTGTTCAATCAAATGGTTGGCAATCTGGTTTATCAGAAGTATAACAAACCCCTTCTGGGGGAAGTTAAAGGGTATTAAACCAGAGGCATGGCTGCATCTACTGCTTGTTTCAGAAATGTCTCTGCTGCAGACATCTTTGTGGCAGCCATTTGGTGCTCTGTCCACACCTTCACTAAGCATTACAGTTCGGACATTGCCTCTAGGTGCAGGGATGGCTTCGGACTAGCTGTCCTTCAAGGCTTTCTGTCTTAGACCCTGCCTACTGCAGACCTTTTCTTGCCTCTCGTGTTCAGTCTTTGCCTGTCTTACACTGCTTGAGACTCTGTCCTAATGGTTATTGCCTACTGCAAGAGCCCTCTCGAAGTAAGATAGTACAGTTACGTAAGAACTTACCATAACAGACCTTCGAGAGAGGTTCTTGCAGTAGGCAAGGTTTTCCCTCCCTCCTTCCCGCTGCTGATTCTACATCTTTCAGCCTCTTTTTATTTGGCCTCAGGAGCCCACTGCTTTCTCCTGTTGTACCATCCTAGGTCTCCAGCAGGAGAACTGGAGGGCAGGCATGGGGACCACCCACTATATAGCACTGGGATGATGTCGATCACGTGACACCGGGTGGGTGGTCCCCTGCCAGGCACTGCTAGCTAAGTTTTCCGTGTGGTCCTAGCACCTGGCAGCTCAGTCCTACTGGTTATTGCCTACTGCTAGAGCCTCTCTCGAAAATCTACTGTTACAGTAAGTTCTTATGTAACTGTACTTTTCTAAGCAATGTTTATCCAAATGGTTAGTAAATTGTATTGTGTTCTTCTACAATAAATACGATGAAGAACTGCTGGGTGCTGTCAAAGCTCACTCCACCAGTGGCATGGCTACCTCTGTGGCTTGTTTCAAATGGGTCTCAGCTGCTGACATTTGCGCTGCTGCCACCTGGAGTACAGTCCACATCTTCACCAAGCATTACAGTTTGGACATCACTTCTAGAGCCAATGCAGGATTTGGCAAGGCTGTTCTGCAAGGACTCTTGTCTTAAGTTTTATGGAGTTGCTTGATTGGTTCAGTTTTCAAGGTCTTCTGTCTCAAGCTTAAGAAGCTCCTTGATGACTGGGTAGATTGTTCTTCCTCCCTTGTCTGAAGTTTATGGAGATCAGGCCTCCCAGACTGTCCATGTACTCTTGTTACTGCATGGGACTCATTCCTACGGTGTAACCTGATGACTGAGATACCCCCGAGGAAGATAGAACAGTTATGTAAGAACTTACTGGAACAGTAGATCTTCGAGGGGATCTCAGTCATTAGGTCTGTTCCCTCCCACCATCCCCCCTTTTTAGGGCTCCTATTCAGGACTTGGCTGTCTGCTGTTTCCATCATTTCTCCAAGAGCCGGGTCCCTCACTCTCCTCAGGTCCCCAGGGCATCAGCCTTGCTCCCTTCATCTCTGGAGGGAAAGAACTGAGGAGGGTGCATGCCCGCCTGCACCTTTATAGGTTTGGCGATGTCGACTGACGTCTACGGCATGGGCGGGCCCAGTTGTACAACTGAAAATCTTCTGTGTGGATTCCCCATTCACCGACAGTGAAGTTCCTGCAGTGTAACCTGTTGAGTGAGATCCCCTCAAAGATCTGTTGTTACGGTAAGTTCTTGCGTAACTGTTCTTTCTAAGATTTTGGAGATTTCTTCAATTCTTCTGTTATTTTTCGATTGATTGTGTACATATTATCTTATGGTTACTATTATGTCACTGATTTGTAAGATGGAATACAAGAAACCGGATTTCAAATGCTGTGTTTGGTGCAGGCAGAAAATGCGTGACATGGATGATCACGATACATGCCTCTGCTGCCTGGGGGCTGACCATTAGGTTGGGCGGTGTCCATGCTGTCAGGTTGTGAATCCTTCATTGCTGGATGAATACAAGGCACACTTCCTCCAGGCTAGGCATTCAGAACATCAAAGGCCTCTGTGGGGTCAGCAGCCCATCAACCAGCCTTGGAGGAAGAGTGGGCAGTGGCATGGCCTTCATCATCCTTGGTCTTAGTCCTAGCAGGACAGGCCATGGCACTCGATTTGCAAATTGTTCTGAGTTCAGTGACATATTCCTTGCTCTGGGGACCTTTGAAGAGAGCCCCTCATCACAGGAAGCACCTAAAATGCCACTGTTATTAATAGTGGAAGGGGGGATGTGCACACTCCTCCCAGTTATTTGACTCCCGTGACTGGTCAAGCGTCCACTGGTCGATGTGGTGTTCGGCACATCCATATTACCTCTTATGGCATAGTCGATGTTAACTGTGGTTAGTAAGCCTGCTGAGATTGTTCTCGAGTCCATCAAACAGGAGTCATAGGTGGACAAAATATCATTGCTCTCTAAGACCCTAGTTTTGGTTGGCCCGCCTCAGCTGGGGAGGGGATTCAACTAGTGATGCCAGTCGAACTGACCCCGGTGCAGCTTCCACTGGTGGTCACACCCCAGGTTCCTTCCATGGTGCCACCCATCATTGTTAAGCTACCTCAGCATATGCTCTAGACCGTGCTGCTGCACGACTTTAGTCGACCTCGAGGAGGTCGGCAGTTGAGGTTCAGATCCAAGTTGAGGTCTCAAGTTCAGTCCTGCTCTGGTCGATGGCACTGTAGGCACCCAGCAAGTTTGCTCACTTCTTTGGATGATCGTCTGGCATCAGCTGCAGAAGAAGTATGAGGCTCTCCTTTGGCACCAGTGGGCCATATTGGACCAGGGGAGTGGAAGGCCCATATTGCTGGCCCCAGCCTTTGGGGACACTTTCAGTAGTTCTGCCACTGGCAGTTCCTTCTGCTTCACCAGTTGTGGTGGAGCATCGACCCACAGAATTGCAGGAGGGCTCCTCCACTAAGGAACCTCAACTTGGTACCAGCTTGCCTGGTATTTTAGTGGTGGTGGTCCTACAGGATAGGCAAGTGGGTAACTCCCCCAAATAAGGCATTAGCCCCTGTGCGGGGAGTCACAATTCTTTTTGTCTTTTTTGTTTTTCCTTTTTTGAAATATTCTGCATTTCTATGCCCCCTGCTCTCTACCCCTCAGATTTGCCTCAGGAACCCCAAGATGCCTTCCTTAGCTGGACCCTCTTTCCCCCATTACAGAGTCCTACATCAGTGCTGCCTCGGCTCTGCCCCTCAAGGCAGTGCAGAGGAGTGCTTCCCTCGGATCACATAGTCTTCATCAGTCCCCGGAGTCCAGAACCAGTCCTTTGGTCCACTGGGGTTCTTCATCATTTAGGAGGTAGGTCCATTTTTCCATCGTTTCCTCCCAACCCCACTGATGCAGGCACATCGGGGAGGTCCTTGACACGTATGCACGCTAAGTGTGCAAACCGCACTGAATCCTCTTCCTGTGTCAGTCCCTCCTACAACCTTCTCAGCTGCACAGCCTCCTGTGGTCACACAGCTGGCAGTATTGCAGCCATGAGAGCGATTCACCCTCCTCAGAAGAGGATCCTCTGAGATGTTTGATCCTCCCCCAGACAGCCCCCAACAATTCAAGTTTGCTCCCAAACTCGAAGTCATCAGCATTGCAAGCATTACTACGCCACGGATGGGTCAATTACAATTGTAATTCTGGCTTGGAGGAGTCCTCCATTATTCCTCTTCTCATGGTTGACTGGCCATCAATTCTTTGGATGGTAAGTCTACCTTTGATAAGTTGTCTTTTTGTTGTGCTCCTTATGTGTGTCTGCTACCCTGAATGTCCCCCTAGAAGAGGTCCAGAAACATGAGACATACCCCTTGATGAACATCCTGAAGCTGGTGACTCCCCAAGGGGACATCTCAAGTAGCTGAGGCTGTCCTGGGCTCTGCAACTGGGATGTGGCAGCATCCTGTGTTCAGCGTGGCACCTCCTTGCCCTATGGACAACAAATATGCAATCCCTATGGGTGGGGTTTGTGGATATTTGGCGCATCCCTCGAGAGATGGGTTAGTCTTGGACTCACCCTTCAGAAATGTCCAAGGGAATGCAGACAAGCCACAGGACAAGGAGTCAAGAAGCAGGACTTCCTGGCATGCAGGGTGTATGCAGCAGCAGCTACCTTGGGCATACATCATGTCAGTTATGTGGTTCAGATGGCCCTGTTCAGTCATGTACTTTTCTTGTGTAACTTGTGCACCTAAGATGGACTGGTCGCCTTTGTGTCCAGCGCAGGAAGGCCTGGCTGCATCTCTGGATTTATACACTGGAGAAGCATAAGTTGGCAGATGTGCCTTTTTGGGGCACCAAACTCTTTAGTCCTGGGGTGGAAGATCATTTTTCCTGGATTGAGAAGTCCAGTGTCGCCCTGGATTCAACAGCTTAATCTCGGCAGGCTGAGAAACCTCTCATGCCAAGAAAGAGCTCTTTTCGTGGCTCAGGATGTCAACCCCAGGAGCAGCAGAGGCAGCAGTTCCAGCACTACCATCTGGCAAAGCCACAGTCCAGCAGTCAGGGCCAGAAAATGGGGTAGCAGGGGTGTGTTCAGAGGGAAGTCCTCTGGGAGCCTCACCCAAGATTAAAAAGTGATGGGCTGCAGTGTGACATCCCTCCCCCCCCGTCCCTGAAGCAGCTCCCAGTCGGGGGTTGGCTTCTCTACTTCCTGCCACAGTGGTCGGCCATCACGTTGAACAAGTGGGTGATAGAAGTGGTGGCTTTGGGTCTATCTCTGAAGTTCAGGACTTTCCAGCCATCCTGACCTCAAACACAGAGGAAGTCCTTGGTTTCCTCTGATATGCTGGCCACACAGCAGAGCAGTGTTGCTCAGCTCATAGAGCACCATGCTGTCAAGCCTGTCCCAGTTGCCCTGGCTTCTCAGATATTTCTTGTTACTTTTTGATACTGAAACTGACAGGTGGCTCGTGCCCATTTAAGACCTGCACAATTTGAACAACTTCATCCACAGATGAAAGTTTGGTATGGTCACCCTCAACTAAAGATTACCATCTTTGGAGCCAGGGGCATGGTCTTGTTCTCTGGACTGGACCTCCAGGAAGCATTCTTTCATATCCCATTTTCCTTCCCATAGGCAGTACCACAGTTTATGCATAGGAGTGATACTGAATCATATTAATGTCATGCCGTTTGACCTGTCTTTGGCACCCAAGGTGTTCACCAAGTGCATGTTGGTGGTGGCAGCCTACCTCTGGTGCAGAAGTGCTAGTGTATGCCCATATCTAGATGACTGAGTAATCTCGGGTGTCTCCAGGGAACCGTTGGAGTGGTCCAGGGATCTGGTCCTCCAGACCTTCTAGGACCTAGGCCATGTGGTCAACCAGATGAAGTCAGAACTGGTCCCTAAGCAGATGATGCTTTTAATTGTTAATGGGACGAGTACCAAAAGAAAACAAGAGAGGTCAGGATGAGGACTAGAAAAAGACTAGAGAGGTCAAGAGAGCAGTCAGGATTGCAAAGGTACACACAGAGCTGCTTATTGCATAGGGGATCAATGGAGGGGTAAAACAGTTTAGATATATAAAAGAAAAAAAAGACGAGGGGGAATTGTCAGGCTAATGAAGGGGGATGCACGGTAATACAGGATGACTGGCTGAAAGCAGCTGTGCTATATGACTACTTCTGCTCAGTACTGTATTTACTTAGGTATAATAGTGGGCTCTTGCCAGAGAGCAGCATAAAACTAGCTGATAGAGGGGTCCCAAAAATGAAACTGCAGAAATATACTGTCGAAAGAGTCAAAAGGGGGCTAGGAGCTCTGGAAGTAAACAAGGCCCTGGGAGCATCTGAGGGTGCTAAAGGAATGGGCACTGATGTTAGCTGGACCCCTGTCAGGACTATGCAGTAGCTGTATGCAGCCAGGGGTGATTCTCAGGGACTGGAGGATGTCGGATGTGGTTCCGCTATACAAGAGAGGGGACAAGGAGCAGCCAGGAAACTATAGACCCACCAGTCTTACCTCAGTGGTAGGGAAATTAATGGAGACACTGGTCAACAGAGATCTAGTGGAATAGCTGGAGAAAAAGATTCTTTAGGATAGTAAGAATCACAGATTTGTGATGGGGAGTTCTTGTCAGAACAACCTGACAGTATTCTTTGACTGGGTAAACAAGGTAGTTGATAAGGGCCATGCTGTAGATTTACTGTACTTCGTCTTCAAGGTATTCAAGTCAGTACCACATTGAAGGTTGCTGAAGAAGATGGGGGATCTGGCAACAGCTAAGGGAACAGTAAGGTGGGTACACAGTTGGTTGGAAGGGAAGCAGGAAAGAGTTGTGGTAAATGGAGTCAGATATGAGGAATGTACGAACATACAACAAAGCCAGCAGAATAAGTCCATTAGGTCTGTCTAGCTTGCTCGTAATGCAGGGTGCTCAGTATAAGCTACTGACCTTGCCCCCTTCCCAATCCACCCTTCCCATCTGTTGACCCATATTTTCCCCTTAACTCTATCTCAGCCTCTCTTAAAGCTGCCTACCATTTTCAATGAAACCACTGCCTTCATAAGAACATTCCAACCTGCCACCACCATCTCCAGCAGCTTTCTGTCCATTTTAAGGTATGGGTGCCAGTACTGTACACTATACTCCAGATGCTGTCTCAATAATGACATGTACAAGGGCAGTATTACCTCCTCTCGCCTGCTACTGATCCCTCTGGCAATGCAGCCCAACTTTTTGTTTGCATTTGCTGCTGCTTTCCTACATTGTGTGGAGTGTTTCAAGTCACTAGCAATCATCACACCCAGGTCCTTCTTCTCTGATGCAGACATCCGTACTGTACCTCTCCCAGGCTGTATTCAGTCCTTGGGTTCGTGGCTCTAGTGTGCCTAACTTTGCATTTCTTTGCAATGAAGCCAAGCTGCCAAATTCCCGACCACCTCTCGAGGTTTTTCAGATCTTCCTTTAGGTCTTGTATCCCTTCTGCAGTGTCCACCCCCTACAGAGCTGGGTGTTATCTGCAAATAGACAATTTTTTTTATTTATTTAGGGATTCAGATCATACCTTTGAGTTCAGAGCTCTTTTACAAAGGTTCCACATCAAACAGTGACAATGACAACAATAACAAACAATTTATATACAGTACTCAAATAGTAGGTAGCTAGTATACAATAAGGTTACAATGCCATTCATAGTACCAATGGTGATAGTACAGTGTCAAGAGCATTCGACTAGGGTAAAGGACAGTGTTTGTATGTAGCGAAGGAGATAAAGAGGCGTGACACCTAGTGTGTGAGAGTCCGAGGAGGAGTTAAGGTGAGGGGGAAGGGAGACTGGTCGGGAGAGTGGGCAGCCAAAAGAAGTGGCTTTGTCTAGGAGGTTGGGAGGTAGTGGTAGTAGGTTGGTTATAAGGTTGATCCAGTGGGGGAAAAGGCACAGGGGGAGAGGATGACAGAGGGATAGGGCAAGAGGGAAGAGTGGGGGTAAAAGGAAGTGGAAGGAGAGTGTGGGTGAGTGGGCATTATGGGTGTTAGAGCCCTAGTGGCAGTCACTAACTGTCCTAGTAAGGTGTTGCCTTAGGCCATTTTTGAATTGTGAGATGCACTGAGAGTTTGGAATGTGCACTGGGATTTCATTGAGCCATTGGGAAACTCTATAGCTGATAGCACGCTGTCCCTCCACAGTTTGACGGAAAGGTGTTGATAGTGCCCACCTCATCCTGCCTCTGGTGGTTGGTATAGCTGGTAGCACTTGGTGTTAGAATGCTAGAAATGCATGGGGGAGGGGGGTTACCCATTAGCGCCTTTTTTCCAAGGAGACATGTTTGGAATATAATCCTGTTCTTTAGTGGCAGCTAATTGGTCTGCTCGTATAAGGAGCAGGTGTGGGTATTTCGATCTGCAGCCATTGTGAGCCTGCATGCCTTGTTGATGGCAATGTGAATCCTTTTTAGTGCAGTGTCTGTTGCTGCGCTGTAGTCCACCAATCCATAGTTGATAGTAGAAAGGATGGAACTGGAGACTGAGAGACAGAGGGCCTCTGGAGTGAGATACTTTTTATGCCTATAGAGTACACCCAGCTTTGTGTTCATTGCCTTTACCACTGTGTCGATGTGTTGGGTGAAGGTGAGGGAGTCATCAATGGTGACCCCCAGGTACTTGAAGGAGTGAACTTGTTCTAGCGGCTCACTGACTTTATTGGAGATGGTGAGGAGAGGGAGCTTCTTTTTGTGCTGTGAGCTGGCGGCTGTGAGCATCACCTTGGTCTTTTTGTAGTTTAATAGAAGTTTATGGCTACAGAACCTGTTTTCCAGCTTGTAGAAGGATGCCTGCAGCTCGGAGTGGAGGGCGACTATTGATGAACTGCTAGTGAGAAGTACAGCGTTGTCTATGTAAAGTATCAGTTTAGTGTCACAGGCTTCAGGAAGATTATTTAGGAAGAGAGTAAGGGCCCCAGTATTGACCCCTGTGAGACCCCTAAAGATACCTCGTTAGAGCTAGATACTGTGTGCCCAATTTTTACACGTTGGCTTCTGTGTGTTAGGTAGTCCTTGAACTATCAGACAACAGTGGTTGCAATCCCCAGGTTCTGTAGTTGAGTCAGGAGGAGAGAGTGATTGACAGTGTTGAAGGCTTTGGTGAAGTCTATGAAGACTGACCTCACCAGTTTTCCTTCGTCTAGTGCCTTGTGCAAGTAGTCAGTGTAGTCCAGCAAGGCAGTGGAGGTACTATGATTCTGCCTGAAGCTGTGTTGGTTGGGACATAATAGGTTGTATTAGTTGAGGTAATCTGTGAGTTGGGCAGCCACAATCTTTTCAAGGGCTTTAGATAAGGGAGAGAGGATAGCTTTGGCCTATAATTGGCAGCGCATGTCATATCACTGTTCTTGTGCACCGGCGTCACGAGAGCCTGTTTTCAGATCCCGGGGAATTGTGCAAGAGCCAGAGATTTGTTAAATAGTTTTGTAACTGGCACAATGATGATATCCAATGTTAGGGATAGGAGTTTCATATCGACTCCATCACTCCCCATTCTGGTCTTGCCTAGTATTTTTTTTTATGTGTTTGTAAGCCTCCTTCACTGACACTTTTTTGAAGTAGAAACAGGGGTTGAGCCCCCTTGAGGCGTGCAGTTGGTTTGTTCCCCAGCAGGGTGCAGGTAGTCAGGGGGTAGCACTCCAGTCAGGTCAGTAAACGCTGTTTTGAGAGAATCCGTAATGTGCCGTGGGTCAGTAATCATGGCGTTGTTGATGTTGAGCGAGCGGGGGATGATCTTCTCATCCTTCCCAATAAGGTTTTTGATGTTCTCCCAAAAACTCTTCCCATTGCCCCAAGTTTTATTAAGCTGCCCTTAATACCTTCTTCAGTATCGATGGAGACATTGATCAGCACTGATCTGAGCACCAAGCCCTGTGGGACCCCACTGGTGACCTCTCTAATGCTGGAGATCTCACCTCCCACTACCACACTCTGGGTCCTGCCCCTCGGCCAGTTTTCCACCCACCTGGTCAACTTTTTGCCAATGCCTAGATCAGCCAAGTTCCTGATCATCCTCTTCTGGGGTACAGAGTCAAATTCATTGCTGAAGTCGAGGTAAAGGATGTTTATGCTTGGCCCCGTCCACTGTTTTAGTAACCCAGTTAAATAATTCAATCAGATTTTTTTGACACAACCCCCTTCCCATAAATCCATGTTGCCTCTTATCCAGGAGATCAGTGTGATGCAGATACTATACTAACCTTTCCTGAAGTATGGTCTCCATGAGCTTACACATGATTGCGGTCAGACCAGCCGGTCTGTAGTTCTCTGGGTCATCCCCAGGACTGCTCTTATGGAGGGGAAAAACATGTGCCTTTCTACAGTCCTGTGGTACCATGCCCAACACCAGTGAGCTATTAAACAGGTCAGTAAAGGGATCTGCAAACTCCTATGCCACCTTCCTCAGCACCCTTGGGTGTATGCCATCTGGGCATGCAGATTTATCTACTCTCAATGCTAACAACTCTGTCTTCATCCTGTCCACCTGTATCAAAACATGCTGACCTTCTCCCCTCCTTCCCCCTAGAGGCACTGGTCCATCTCTCTCTCTCTCTCTCTCTCTCTCTCTCTAGCTCCCATTCTCCTCCACCCTCTCATCCCCTTTCCTAAGCCCAACAATCCCATCTTTCATATCCCTTTTCTCACTAAAACAGTGAAAAAATGCCCTTTTCCCCTTATTAATTCCCTCAGCCAGCTGCAGTTCCTTCTGAGCTTTAGTCCACTGGACTACCTTACCTGCTAAGTTAACAATCTTCAGGTAGTCCTCCCTGTTTTCCTCCATCTGGCTCCTCCTGAATTTCTTGTAGGCTGACCTCTTTTTTTCTTACTACCTGGGCGACTTCAGTGGTAAACTAGCTGGGTGTTTTGAGCCTCTAGTTCTTCCCTCTGAGCCTAATGTACAACCTTGTGGCAATCATTATTCCCACCTTGATGATGGACCATCTTTCGTCCGTCCTATATCCACTTGGATGCTTTCCAGATGACTCTGTAGCACCTCATCCATCTTTCTGAAATCCACCTTTCTAAAATTCAAGATTTTGGTCTTAGTGGGTGCCTTTTCCCTGCCCATATCTAACCAGAACCACACCGTACAATGGTCAATCCCACCCAGGGGCTCCTTGACCTATACATCCTGTAAGTGGTCCCCGTTAGTCAGTACCTGATCTAGGATTGCCCCCTCCCTGGTTGGTTATGTGATGCCCTGAGTCAGGATTACCTGACTTCTGATGCAGGTTATTGCCAGTACCCTCCAGTCCACCTTGAGCACATTAAAGTCTCCCATTTCTGCCACCTCTCCCTTCCCTGCAGCTGTTAGTATTTGTGAGTTCAGTTCTCTGTCACTAGCCTCCTCCTGGTTGAGCGGTCTATAAACCACCCCAACCTCACCTTCCTCCCTGTATTAAACAGTAACTGAATCCACATTGTTTACACCCTCCCCTCTTCCAACTCTTCCTTCGAACAAGTTATACCCTCCCTGATGTAAACCACCACCCCTCCCCCTTTTCCTACCTCTTCGTCCCTCCTGTATAATTTATATCCAGGGATCAAGAGGTCCCAGTCATGGTTAGGTGTTGCCCATGTCTCTCTGACTGCTTTGATGTCCCTTCCCCTCCCTGCCAACAGTGCCTGCACTTTCCACTTCAAGTTTGAGCTTTCTTCTGTTCCCTTCCTTCTGTCTTTCTCTTTTATCCCCCATTACCTATACCCTTCCACCCCTGCTTCTAACCTCACTGTTCCCCCAGTCCCCCCTACTGGTATGAGGGGGAGGTCTGCCGTCCTCCTGGAGCCTCAGGGCCTGTAGGCCAACTTGCCTCACCCCCATAGCTTAAATTAAGGTTTTGGTTTATGTACTGGGAGGTGCCCCCAGCTTGTCTCTGAGGACCCTCAACCCCCCACTACTGAGGTGCAGTCTGGTGCAAAAAGCATTTTATCTGACCAGGTCTCCCCCAGCCCCCAGTACAATTGTACCCTTCCTTCTTGCACTACTCCCTCAGCCAGTCATTGACATCCTCTATCCTTTTCTTTCTGACTGTATTGCTCTCAGTACTGGCAACACCTCTGTGAATGCTAGCAATTTGGCTGCTTTTTTGCAGGTCTTCCCTAACAACCTGAGTCTTTCCTGTACTACCCCCACTTTCTTCCCAGCTAGGTTGTTGGCACCTAGGTGTTTAGCCACTATTGGTTCCCACAACTCCCCCTACCAACTTCCCAATTTTTGGGCACACCCTCTGTGCTGTCAACACTGGCATGCAAACCACCTTCCTATCTTCAATTGGGGCCCACTTCTTTCTTCAGTAAATACCCTTAGTTGTTTAGTCCACTAGGATTACCACTCTTTCTCCCATCCATTCCTGCCTCCCTCTGTTCCTTCCTTGAGTGCCGTACAAGCTACTGCCCCACCTAACTGCTCCCCCCCTCAGTCATGGTTACCATTTCACTCTTAATCACCACAATCCCTGCTTACCCGACACCCCCACAGTCTATTCTCTCCCCTCTGTCTGTCATTCCATCCCTGTCCTTTCCTTTCTGGCCACCTACACACACCCTCTCCTCTTCTCCTGTCATCATATTCCCTCCCTCCTCCACTCTCCATGTATCTCTTCCCCCTCACCGTGAATACTTTGTACTGTAGTGACCTATCCCCTTTCTCCTGCCCTTATCCCTCTGACCCAGTTGTCTTAACTCGACCTATCTCCCCACCACCAGCACCCCTGCCATCCTCACTTCCAGACAGTGGGTGAAATATATTCCTTGAAGGCACCCTTTTGAATGTTTGCACTCCTGTTTCATCTGTCATAGTCCTACCTTTTCTTTCTACCACTTGCCATTTCCTCTCACTGCTCTCCGAGGTAGGGGTACTCCTAGAGCTTGGATGTTCCCATCTGCCCTCATCTTCTGCCTGCCAAACCTGTCTCACCTGGTCATCCCCCCTCTGTCTTCCTGTCCTCTGCTCCGCTCTGCTCCTTGCAAGCCTCCCCTGCTCCCATCTGCGCTGCCTTATGTTTACCATTAGTTGCTCTTGGCTCCTGCACCACTAGACAGACCCCTGTTACCCACATCATCCCCAGAAATACTGCCGCCCCACAGCCATTACAGCACAGCACCCTATTCCCACTCTCCTGATGTCAGTATATGTTCCTCTTCCCCCACATCCTCCCAACCCCTGGCCCACTCATCCTCACACTAGAGTGTTTCTAATTTTTACACTTTTTGTAAATTGTTATGCCCTTGTACATCTACTCTATGTAGATAGTGTGTGTGTAGGTGGCCAGAAAGGAAAGGACAAGTCTGAACACATACTACTTGGGGACCTCAACCAAAACTGGCTCAGCAATGTGAATGCCCCTTCATTTGACATGCTCACAGCACTCGACCTACATCAGTTAGTAACTAAACCCACTAGATAGAACCCAACCACCGGTACACATACCCTTTTGGACATCATACTTACAAACTGGCCCCACAAAGTCATGGCCATTAAAGTCCTACCAAACTCTGTTAGCAACCACTCCCCAGTGACCTGCACTTGGTCAGGCCAACAACTGGCTCCCCCCTTTCAGCACAATCCGGCACCACCTCCGCCCAGGGAAAGTCTCAGCATTTAAGCAGCACCTGGCTCAATGGAACTGGTCACCAATTTACCAAGCCAACAGCACTGATGCGGCTCTCACCTATTTTTACGAATCATTCACCTGAGCCTGTGATATCTTTGCTCCTCTAACAAAATCATACTCCAGAAAGCAAACTGCAGCATGGATAACCGTCCCTCCTCCAGCAGCTCAAAAGCCGAGATGATCTATGGCACAAGGCCAATGACTCTGGCAAACCTGCCGACAGGCAAGCCTACAGAGCTGCTCGGAACAAATGTACCTGGGCTATTCGCAAGGCGAAAGCCAAACACTACAGAGCCACCCTAACTGCCTCCTGCGGCTTGTCCCGAAAGTTCTGGAACAACATGAAACCCCTAAATGACAAATTGCAAGCGCCACCCCCTTCCCAGATTGCAACTAAGGGTTCCATTACCACTGACCCCAAGGAAATTGCCAGTGCACTCAATGTCAGCTTTACTGACCTAAGCGCTGTTCTGCCCCCCCAAAATTTTTTGACCCCATACCTACTCCGATCCCCCTGCTTCCCTCGACCACCTTTCTACCTCCGAACCATCTCCACCCAGGAAGCTAGGCCCTACCTAGCCAAGGTCCTGAATGGGACCAGCCCCCTAAATGACCCACTTGACATAAAACTCCTCCGCCTGGTGCTGGATGTGCTCCTTGCCCCACTCACTGGCCTCCTAAACTGCTCCCTTTGCCTAGGTCAGTTCCCTACAGCCTGGAAGACTGCAGTCGTCACACCCATCCTCAAATGAGGGGACCTCCTAACACCTGGAAACTATTGGCCAATTTCCGTTCTGCCCCCACTGTCCAAAGTGCTAGAAAGAATTGTGGCAGAACAGCTCACAGACTACCTTGGAGCTCATAATCTACTCTGTAAAGAACAGCATGGGCTCCGGGCTGAGCACAGCACCACCACGGCCCTCCTAGAATTCTCGAACCACATACACTCTGTCCTCGACAAAGGGCACATTACAAGGGCTGTGTTCTTAGACCTGTCCAAGGCCTTTGACATGGTCAGTCACCTCCTCCTACTAAACTCCCTCCACAAACTGGGGTTCTCACAGGGACCCCTGGACTGGCTTGCTAGTTACCTGTCATCCAGGTTGCAATGTGTACGACAACTAATGTGGTCTTCTGCACTCACCTAATCCGCTCTGGAGTTCTACAGGGCTCCATCCTAGTGCCCTTGCTTTTTAGCCTCTTCATAAATGCAGTCTCTGCCTCATGCACTGAGAAAATCATCCTTTAAGCAGATGATGCCGTCATCTGCACCTCTCACAACAGTCCAACCAAACTGCAGGCCACACTTCAGTCAAACTGATAAGTGGTTTGGTACACACAGACTGGTCATGAATCTATAAAAAACTAAGACCCTCTTATTTGCACACCACCAAAGCAGGCTAAAAAATGCCCAGCTACAAATACAGGCTAAGTCACTCAACACCCTAGAGCAGGTCTCGTCATATAAATATCTAGGGGTTATCTTCGACTCTGCTCTCACGTTCCACACGCACCTCAGCACCCTCGCATCTGCTACCAATGCACGCATTGGCCTCCTCTATCACCACAAAGATTGTCTACCACCAGAAGCCCTAAAACTAGCAATCACCTTGTCAGTAATGTCCCTGATCAACTATGGGCTACTGGTCTATGCTACAGCCAATGCCACAGCTATCAGTAAAATAAAAGTGTTGTTTAACAAAGCCTGCAGGCTACTCACTGGTGTGGACCGGATGACACACGCATGCACCCTGCACTCCATCACCCAGATCCTCAACATCGATGAGAGGGTACAGCACCAGGCCTGCCTCATGGCCAGAAAATCCCTGCTGGGCCTGACCCCCCCCCCCAAGGACTATCTGCTTCCCTGACTTCCACCACCCCAGCGGTGAACACGCGAAGCTCTGCCACAGCTACTTTAGCTATTCCCAGAGTACGGACTACACTAGCCCAGTGATCCTTTCTTGTCAGGGCTCCCACCTGGTTCAACTCCCTGCCCCATCCGGTCACCAACCACACAAAACTTGGCCCTTTCAAAATGGCGCTTAAGGACCACCTCCTGGCCACATGTAAGTGCACCTGCCTGCAGGAGGCCCTCCATGTGTATTTTCCTTGGCGACCACACCCAGCCCGCTGTCCTGCCCATCTTCATCTGCTGCCCAGTGCACTAGGCTGATTGCTCTGACAAAGTCTGTCTCAAGACTGCTTATCCCCTTTGTACCCAGTATAACTACTGTACTGTTCTCCCTTGTGATTCTCTTAGCTACCTCACTGTATATGACTCAACTGTTTACTATATTTGAATATACTCTTAGCTACCTCTCTGTATAGGATGCAATAGTATGCCTGTAATCGCAAATCTATGCTGACTGTATCGAGACGCCTTCATATCTGTTTGGTTGTTAGACTGTCTATGTATGTCATTGTTGATTTGATGTGGAGCCTTTGGTAACGAGTCTCTGACTCAAAGGTTGGTAATTCCGATACACTGAATAAATAAATAAATAAAAAATAGGGTGTTTCTTCTATTCTAAATTTTGGCCTACCCTTTACCTTCCACATGTCCATTTAGTACCCTTACCATTGATGTAAATGATTTTGAATACACTGTTAATAAATTAACAACAAAATACTTCAGCATCACTATTATCACATTACCAAAACACATACTAATGTGAAGTATTACAAATTGAAATTCAGATTACCAACTCCTTTTTGTACAATACTTTACAAATTGTAAACCTTAAGTCCACTTTTATTGTTACTTGACCGATGTATTGATGCTGGTTTGTGTAACTTCACAACAACTTACATATTATTACTACAGTATACAATTAGATAACAACAGCTAGGGTTTTGCAATTGGGGGTGCAGGGTTTCCTGCCAACTACCACTCTACGCAGTTGCCCAAATGTGTCGCCCTTAATGAAGGAGAGGTCACTAGTGGAGTACCACAGGGATCTGTTCTGGGCCAGGTCCTCTTCAGTACATTCATCAACAACATGGTAGCGGGAATCTAAGGCAGCTTGTGTTTATTCACAGGTGACACTAAACTCTGTGGCTGGACTGACAGCATGGAGGGGATGAGGGAGTTGCAGAGACCTGCAAAGGCTGGAAGATTGGTCCAAAGTCTGGTAGTTGAAATTCCATGCCAAAAAGTGCAAAGTTATGCACTAAGGGAACAAAAAACCCCAAACCAGAGTACTGGATGGAAGGTGGGGGTTAAGCCAGGCACAAAACCAGAGGAAAGGGACAAAGAAGTCATCATTAGTGACTCCCTTAAATAAACCAGCCAATGTAATAAGGCCTTTAGCAAGGATGCTGGGATGCATCGGAAGAGGGTTTGGCAGTAGAAGGCAGGAGTTACTGTTACCACTGTGTAGGTCTCAAGTAAGGCTACACCTGTAGTACTGTGCCCAGTTTTGAAGACCCCACCTACAGAAGGATGGACAGGCTAGAGAAGGTACGACATAGGATGACCAAGATTATTCAGGGCCAGGAGGGCAGATCCTGTGAAAATTGGCTAAAGACACTAAACGTGTATTCACTCGAAACCAGAAGAGAAAGGGGGGATATGATAGAGACTTTTAAGTCCTTGAAAGGATTTAACAAGGTGGACTGTGAGGAGCTTTTACCAAAAACAGAGAAGTTAGGACAAAGGGTCATGAGTGGAGGTTAAAGCAGAAGAGCTTTAAAAAGGATGTGAGGAAATATTATTTTATAGAAAGAGTGGTTAAGTTATGGAATGGCCTGCCAACAGAGGTGGTGGGTGCCAAAACTATAAATAGCTTCAAACACTGCTGAGATGGGATCTAACAGAAACATAGATGGCAGATAAGGACCGCTTGGCCCACCCAGTCTGCCCATTTCCCTACCTTTCGGATAAGCTGCAGATCCTAGTTAACCAACAGCCTACTTCCTCCTACCCCCCCCCCACTAGAATTGCCTTATGTCTGTCCCATGCATTCTTGAATTCCCCCACTGTTTTTGATCCCACTACCTTCTCTGGAAGGCTGTTCATGTCTCCACCACCCTCTCTGTGAAAACATACTTTCTCAAGTTGCCCCTCAGCCATCCCCCCTCTGTCTTCAGATTGTGCCCCCTTGTTCTTGCTCATCTCTTTTTTGAAAGATGATACCCTCTTGGACTTTGTTGATTCCCTTGAGGTGCTTGAATGTTTCTATCATGTCCCCCCTCTCCCTCCTTTCCTCAAGGGTATACATATTAAGCTTCTTTAGTCTCTCTCATATGACTTCTGGTGCAGACCCTGCACCATTTTAGTTGCCCTCCTGGACTGCCTCCATCCTGTCTATGTCCTTTGGAGATGTGGTCTCCAGAACTGCACGCAGTACTCCAGATGGGGTCTCACCAACTGTCTGTATAGAGGGATGACAACTTCCTGTTTTCTACTGGTGATGCCTCTTCCTATGCATCCCAATATCCCCTCAGCCCTCCGTACTGCCTTTTCACATTACTTGCCTACCATTAGGTCATCTGATATGACTACCTCCAGGCCCTGTTCCATTTTTGTTGTTAGTACCCCCCACCCCAATTGTGTACTCTTCCCCTTGGATTTTGTTACTCAGGTGCATTACTTAGCACTTTTTTGCATTGAATCTGAACTGCCATACATTTGACCATTCCTCCAACCTTGCAAGTCCCTTCTCATCCTTTCTACCCCCTTGTGTATCAACCCTGTTGCAGATCTTTGTGTCATCTGCAAAGAGGCATACATTTCCTTCCAGCTCCTCTGCAATGTCACCTATAAAGACATTAAAGAGGACCGGTTCCAGTACTGAACCCTGCGGTACCCCGCTAGTAACCCCCCTTTCCTCGGAGTGGACTTCGTTTTCTGTTACCCTCTGCATCCTGTTGTCCAGCCAATTTTTTACCCAGGCTACCACCCTGGGACCCACTCCCAGACTGGCTAACCACTTAGGTTTCCATTTGTCTTCTACTTGTCATTATCATCACCATTTTTCTTTCTGTCCCCATTTTTCTTTATTCTTTTTCTATTCTTTCCGCAGCTGTTCACTTGGGGGGCGGGCCCAGCTATTTTCTAATTTTTCGGAAGCGTGCCACCTCAGATTTACCATTTAATCCAGGGTATTTAACTGCCCCAGTGACACAGATCCATTGTTGTTCCTTCTGGTTAACAATATCATTTAGATTTCCCCCTCAAATGTTCATAACTATTTTCTCCAAGCCTATGGCCGTTATCCTATATGCCCTGTTATCTGTAGCTGAGTGTATATGTACAGCCATCGCATAATTGTGGTTTTGATTCTTAACTGCTTGTCTATGTTCATATAACCAGAGTTTCCACTTCCTTTTGGTTCTCCCTGTATAGAATCTCCCACATGAGCATTTAAGCTTGTAAATTACAGCTTCTGAGTTACAGTCTATTGTGCTCTTAGTGTTCACAACTTCTTATGTTTGCTTGTGCACTTGCGCAAGAAACATTATGTGGCAGCTTAGGAGAGAAGCGGGTTGTGGAGGCACGGCAGTGTGGCAGCAAACGGAGGCATTGCATTTGGGGGCTTGGCAGTGGTGCACCAATGGAGGCACAGTGTGTTGATGACACTGGCTTCCAAAAGTGCCACCAACTTGTAACGTTTTCGCTGCAGCAATCAGGGGCCACCTCGTCATTGCAGCGTCACCCATTCTGCTGCAATGAGGGAGCGACCCGTCATTGCAGGGGCGGAACGTTGTAGTGTAAATTGTTTGTGAACCATGCGCTTGCCGCCGTGTTCCTAAACAATATTACTCACCCCCGCTGCCAAGGGTTCCTAATCCTGGCATGCGCACTCCCCAAAACAGTTCATCTGCCGACGGGGACCCCATCCCCGCCGGCTTCAGTCCCCGTCCGAGTTTAATTCTGCCAACAGGGAGCCTCTCCCCGCCGGCATAATTCCCTCCTCCCCAAGAAAAGTAGGCTTGTGCCGAGGTGCCCAATCCCCTCGGCTCTTGCGCCTCTGTATATGCCGACGGGAGTGCCCAATCCCCAGTCGGCTACAACCACCCCCCCAAAAAAAACACTGGTTGGCACACTGGGAGCCCACACCACCATGCCAAATCCCCAGTGAAAGCAGAAAACCGTCCTGCAATTTTTTTTTTTTTAACTTGCAACCCAGAAAAGGGTCCTCGTCGAGTCTGGTGGCCTTCCCCAACCCGCACCACCCTCTGCGCATCTCGCCTCCCCACACCCGTCACCTCATACTTACCTCCAGAGCATGGCGCGATGATCTTCGGTGGACCAGGAACATGTTTGCACTCTTCAAAGCCGACCGCGAACTGAAGAAATACTGGTAAGCTGTGTAATGGCATAAATAGGTGTTTCTTTTCAACTTTGGTACATATCTCAGGCATTTTGGGGAATTGTGCCAGCAAATTTTCAACATGGGGTTAATCGGACCCCTCCTCATGAATTCAGGCACTGTCATGGCGTTTTTCGGTCCCAAAAGATGATTTCATGGTCACTATACAGAATCACCTTTCAGGACAGACTAATGAAATGACAGTGCCAGTGTTCATGAGGTGGGCTCTCAAAAAGTCTATGTTGCAAATTTGGTGGAAAAAATCCAAGAAATTACTGTTTTACGAGCGTGTGTAGCGCAGTTACTACACACGCTCATAACTTTGCGAATTTGCGACATTTTCACTCCAGATTTTCAGCATCACCATTTTTCCATGCCTCCTTATGAACAGTTCAGCTGTCATTTTTCACACCCTGGCCAAAATGTGTTTTCGCACTTCCGGCGTAGAATAGCGCAGTCACTGTGGGAAATCAGTGTTCAGGACACATTACGAAAATCCCAGTGATACTGTGCATTAGCAGAGGTCCTAAAATGCCTATGTTGAAAATTTAGTGATGAAAGTCAATAAAATGACTGTGTTACGAGCATGCGTTGAGCAGTTTCCACGCACGCTTGTAACTTCGCACATTTGCAATATTTTCATTCCAGATTTTCAATATTGCCATTTTTCCAGCCCTCCTTATGAACAGTACATCTGTCATTTTTCACATCCTGGCTGAAATGTGTTTTTGCACTTCCGGTGCAGAATAGCGTGGTTGCTGTGGGAAATCAGTGTTCGGGACACGTTAAGAAAATCACAGTGACACAGTTCATGAGCAGAGGTCCTAAAATGTCTGTGTTGAAAATTTGGTGACGAAAGTCCTTAAAATGGCTGTCTTACGTGCATGCATTGCACAGTTTCCACGTATGCTCGGAAGTGCGAGCATTTGTAATATTCCCACTACAGATTTTCAACATTGCAGTCTCGTCACACATCCCTATGGATGGTACAGCTGTCATTCTTCACACTCTGCCCAATCTGTGTTTTCGTACATGTGGCGCAGAATGGCACTGTCGCTTTGGAAGTCAGTGTTCGAGACACATTGATAAAATCGTACTGTCACTCTTCTTGAGCATAGGTTCCAAATGCTTTCATGAGGTGGGGTCACAAAAAGGCCATGTGGAAAATTTGTAGTGTACGTCCTACCCTGTACAGACTAACAGGCATCGGGGTGTGCCTTTGGATTGCCGACTGTACCGCTCATGCCATCCCACCCTCACCCCCCCAGCCACTGACAGGCATCGAGGTGTACCTTGGACTCTTTGGCCCCAGACTTCACCCCATTCCCCTATGCTGCACCCATTTCAGCATACGTACATATGGACTGGGGTGACTGTAAAGCCAAACACCCTAAGGCACACCTCAACACGTGTCGGTGTCTACAGAATAGGGTGAGGTGACGTGGCGTGACTGTCATGGGCAATGACCCAAACACTTACCCCAATGCCTGTCCATCTCTACAGGATGGAGGTAGGGTTGGCATGAACTCCAATACTTCACTGCCATTCCTATTCTGCATCTGTCTAACTCCTGCATTTCCAATGGTAATACCAGCAAGCAAACATTCGGCATTGACAAATGTTTGTTTACTTTTGGGGTTTGTAATTGTGTCACATTTTTCTACCAAGTGACACTCACTACAAAATCCACATACAGGGTTATGGTAGGGCTGTTTTCTGGAAGTTGATGGTTGTGGCTACCATCTGCCCTGCCATAGCAGAGGTGGTGGTTCTCCAACTGGACCTACTTCCCAGAGTGGCTGCTGCAAGGCCCCCAAATGTTCTGGTTCAGGGAGCCCTGCTGCCCTGGCACCATCTGACTCCCCACTTCATCTTCCTCACAACTGCCACCAGGGGTGCATGTGGGGGGGGGGGGCAATCTCTCTTCACCTGCAAAAATGGAGGGAGATCACCACAGGTGAATGGGTCCTGGAAATGATAGAAATAGGACATGTACTGGAACTGTTCTCAAAACTTCCAGTGCATCCTTCAGCCCATTCTCATTACTCTTCAGGACACCCGTCCTTACTGAGGGAAGACGTTCAGTCATTGCTTCAGAAAAAAAAACATAGAGCATGTTCCTCCCAAAGAAAGGAAATGGGAGTTTTACTCAAAACACTTTCTGGTCCCAAAAGACACAGAAAACTTGCATCCTGTGTTGGACTTCAGAGCCCTGAACAAATTCATCGAATACATAAAGTTTCAAATGGTGTTACTTCAGGCACTATCCAGAGCACACTGCAGAAAGGAGACTTGCAGTGTGCTCTAAATATGAAGGATGCTTACCTTAATATCAAAATAAGAACATGCCATAGGGAGTACCTCAGTTTCACGCTTGGGGTCTGCCATCATCAGTTCAGAGTCTTGCCCTTTGGCTTGTCCTTGGCACAACAAGTATTTACTGAATGCTTCACTGTTGTGGCAGCCACCTTTTGGAAGGAAGGGCTTTATGTCTTCCCCTGTTTGGATGACTGGCTCCTGCAGGGCCTGTCCAGGGTGGTGGTCCCGCACTATTTGTCTCAGACACAGTAGTTGTCTAAGGACCTGTGTATCATGGTCAGTTTGCCAAAATCTGTTCTAACTCTGTACCACTGACTCCAGTATATTGGAGTGGTACTGGACACGGCAATGGGCAGTGCCTTTCTGCCCCAGGACAGAGCAGAGGCCCTGATTACTTAGGCCTGTCTGCTGCACGGGAGTCATGTCCACCAAGACTATGCTGTGCCTCCTGTGCCTGATGGCAGCTGCCATTGTAACCATCCCATTGGCATGCCTGCATATGAGAATCTCGCAGTGGATTCTTCGGTGGTGGATGGAATCCCTGCACTTGCTGCAGGGAGTCCCCATCTTTTCCCCAACTCTGGAACACATCCTCACAACGAATGCCTCTGGGAAGGGATTGGGTGCCCACCTGAGCCTGTACCAGACCCAGGGATTTTGAACAGAGAGAGATTAACATCTCCACATCAGTGTTCTGGAGATGAGAGCTGTTCTTTTGGGGCTTCAGGCCTTTGAATAGACTCTCTCCAAGTCCTCTGTTGATAACAACAGACAACACTAGTGTGATGCACTCTGTCAGCAAACATGAGGAGCATTCATAGTCTCTGTGCAGGGAAGAGAGAGTGTGGCAATGGGCACTCTCTCCCAGTCTGCAGTTGACCGCCATTTTTCTCCCAGGAGTTCAAAACATCTTAGCAGACAGGCATAGTCAGTGCCAGTCTCAAGCACCTAAGTGGGAACTGCTGACCTCCATGGTAAATAATCTTTTTGTTAGATGGGGTCATCCAGAATTGGACCTTTTTGCATTCCTACACAATGCAAAACTGTCGCTTTTCTGTTCACTTGCTCCATGGCTGTGAGTTTTTTGGCGAGGTGCTGTGTTGTCGTCCTGAAGGGGGAGATTCCTGTATGAATTTACTCCAATCCCTTTCATTCATAGGGTCCTTCTAAAGTTGCAGGCAGAGTGAGAAACCCTGATACTGGTTGCCCTCACCAGATATAATTTCCACTTCTGCAGCATCTGGCAGTGGAATGAACCAATTCCATTAACCCTATGTTGGGGTCTACTGTCTCAGGACAGGGGTCCCTGGTTCACCTCGGCCTATGGTCCCTCCACTTTCTTGCTTGGTTCCTGATGATATAGCCATTGCATATTTTGGGGTTCTATCTAAGTGGTTAATATCTTGCTGGCAGCTAGAAAGCCTTCCACTAGGCATATGGTATTCATTGAAGTGGAAGCATTTTGCTATTTGGTGTACTTTCTGCTCTGAGGACCCTTTTACGTGTCCTGGTAATAATATACTTGCCTGCCTCCTGTCGCTGTCAGACTGCAGTCTGCAGTACTCTTTTATTGAGGTATATTTTGCTGCCGTATCAGCTTTCCACACCCTTACTGACGAATGCATGGTGCCACAACTAGAAGTGTCCCAAAACTTCTTAAAGGGTTTTTTACACGTGTCCCCCGATTTGTAGACCGGTTCCACCATGGGACTTGGGACTTTGATTTTATACTTGAAAAGTTCCCTTTGGTTCCTTTTGAGTCCACTGGAACTTATGAATTTCACTTCCTTCTTGGAAGGCACTTTTTCTGGTTCGTGTTACCTCAACCAGATGGATTTCTGAGCTTCAGGCTCTTATCAGTATTCACTCCTACATTAGTATCCATAAGGATTGGGTGGAACCATGTAGGAATCCTCCTTTTCTATCTAGAGTGGTGTCTGAATTCACATTAAATCAGATTGTCAGCCTCCCTGCGTGTTATCCTGCACGCACTAACAAAAGTGGGAAGTTACTCCAGTGGTGTACACAGAACATTGCATTTCTGTTTGGAATGCACAAAGAATTACAGAAAGTCCTCTCGGCTGTTTGTGTCTTTCACTCATGGGATAGAGGGCGTACCTGTGACTAAGTGACTGTCTAACTGTATTACATTCTGCTATAGGAAGTGCACTAAAGAACTTCCTGGAGCTGTGGGTGACCACTCTACTTGTGGTATGGTCACCTCTGTTTTCAGGGTGTCTCTGCTGCTAACATTTGTGCTGCTGCCACATGGAGCACTGTATACTCATTTACTGAACATTACAGTCTGGGCATTAACTCCTGCAGATGTGCTGGCTTTGGTCTTGGGGTCCTGAAAGGCCTCTTGTCATGTTTGCATATCAGACTTTGCCAGCCTTCCTGTGACTTTGTACTGCTTGGAATCACTCCAAAGGTATGGCCCAATGGAGTATATGTCCTTGATCAAGATAGAGCAGTTACTGCCGGCCCATCAGCGCAGTGGTAGCGCTACTGCTTGCGATGCCAGCGACCTGGGTTCAGTTGCAGAGTTGGGTCATCAGGGAAGGAGGTCGGAGTGTTCGATGGATCACCCTCTTCCTCCAGAGTTGGAGGGTAGTCATCCCCACTTCAATACCGCCACCTGGGTGACCACAGGTGGAGGTGTAACTTAGGGAGGGGATGCCGTGGGTGGAAAGGAAGCTGTTTGAGTTCCAAAGTGGCTGCATGCTCTGTGTGCTAATGCTCCTTGGTCCTCCCTCTGTGCCGGCTTCCTCAGGATCGGGGAGAAACAACAGAAAAACACCCCATAGCCAGGCCTGACTATGCCCTCTGGTACCTAGCGCACCCAAATGTCTGAAGCCTCTGTACAACCCTACAGCAGCCTGACGAAGACACAAGCAGGTATGAGGGAGAATACCTCTCAACTGTCCCTGATTTTCAGGGACGTCCCTCATTTTGCTTCAAAATGTTACTCTGTCCCTCTGAAATGTGTGTTTCCTTAGCTAAAAAGTGGGGATTGTAAGTACAAAATAATGTCAAGCATTAAAGTTGCAGTCTTGTTCTTCTTTACCACATGTATTTTGCACTAAGTACCATATTCTACCAGCTTTCTGGGTGGATATCTCTAATTTTGAAGATGTGTCCCTGATTTTGGTCCTTTGTCCCTGATTTTTTTAAGCCTTGTCCCTGAATTATGAGGAAGGAGGTTGAGAGGTATGAGGGAGTGGTTTGGGGCGCTGCTTTCTGCTTCCCCGCTGGTGGGGGGGGATCCTAGGCAGCATGGTGGCAAGTCTGTAGAAGGAGGTCCGGAAGGTGTAGGCATAAGCCCAACATAGGGGATACCTTGGAGAGTCCTGAGGTTGAGGCATGGCTGTAGTGAGAGAAGGGAGCAAAAAAAAAATATAGCACTTAACTCACCAGTAACAGTAGCTCTTTGAGAGAATCTCCTTCATTGGACCACAGCTTACCCACCCTCTTTCCCCCTTTTTCAGAGGTACTATCTAGCTTACTATCCTGCTGCCTTTGCAGAAGGTATGGTATATTTTTGTCATATACGTGTCTTCTGTCACCAGTCCCAGCCCCAGCCTCTTCTCGTGTGCCTAGTCCTGGTGTGGTCTCCTGGTACCTCTCAGTTAGTGGTCTTCCGAGCTGTCTCTGGCAGAAAGCTTAGGAGTGAGGGGGAGGCCCACATTTTACAGGCGCTGACATTACATGTCATCATGGGAGGCCACCAGCTAGCCAAAAGTTTCTGGAAGGTCCTGACAACGACATCTTACAGTTCCAAAGGTGAGGCCCAATGGCGGAGATTCTCTCGAACATCTAATGTTACTGGAAGGTAGCTGCTCTTTATGAACTTGTCCATTTCAATGAATTTTTGTTTTGGAATGGTGAGTGGAATTACTTGAAATAAATATAACCAGCAGCCTACATCTTGTGGTAGTGCAGATTTGGAGGCATGGTCACTGTTGGGATAATGCAGGGCACGCATCAGTAGGTGCGTCCCTCATTCCCCAATCAGCCTGCATGCCGGCGCCACACCATGCATACATAATGTGGTGAGCACACCTAAGGAAAGGTCCGCTGCAATGCGAACAAAGCTCGTAACACACAGCGGACCTCCCGACGTGCTTCCCCGGCCAAAGAAACATGGCGGCACACTGCCCACCAAACTGCCAACTTCCGGGGTGCCCAATCCTACAATGTATGTGCCAATGGGGGAGTCCGCTCCCTGTCGGCATAAAGACCCCCATTTGTTGTTATATGTGCGAGAGGTGCCCAATCCCTTCAGCTCTTGCCCCGCTTTCTTGTGTGCCGATGGGGGTGCCCAGTCCCGTCGGCATAAGTTCCCCTTTGTTATGTGCGGACGGGGTGCCTAATCCCCATCAGCTACAGCTGCCCCCACACAAAAGACTCTGTTGACACGCTGGGAGCCCACCCCAGTGTGCCCCTGTGAAAACAAAAACGATCTCGTAATATTTGTTTTTTTCCGTTCCCTGTACAAAAAGGAAACGGTCCTTCGGTGGTCTCCCTGCCCCCCTCCCACAGTCTGCATCCACCCACTGCGCACCCTGCCTCTCGCACCCCATACTTACTTCCGGAGTCCAGCACGATGATCTGCGGTGGACCGGGAACACGTCTGCATTCTTCAAAGCCAACCGCAAACTGAGGAAATGCCTGTAAGCTGTATAATGGAATAAATAGGGTTTTTCCAACTTTGATGCATATCTCAGGCATTTGTTGGAATTTTGGCACCAAATTTTCAGCATGGGGTATTTTGGACCCCTCCTCATGATTTCTGGCACTGTCATGGCGTTATATGGTCCCGAAAGGTTATTTCACGGTCACTGCATGGAATCATCTTTCAAGACTGAGTAACGACACGACAGTGCCACTGTTCATGAGGGGGGCTCTGAAAAAGCCTATGTTGCAAATTTGGTGACAAAACTCCCAAAAATGTGTGTTTTATGAGTGTCTGTTGTGCTGTTTCTACGCACGCTCATAACGTCATGAATTTGTAATATTTTCATTCCAGATTTTCAAAATTGGCATTTTTCCACACCTCCTGATGAACAGTACAGCTGTCATTTTACATATCCTGCCCGAAATGTGTTTTCGCACGTCCGGTGCAGAATTTATTTATTTTATTTAGTTTTTGTTGACCGGGTAAGTGCACTAGACAAATCCTGCCTATTTTCAGGCACGACCCGTGGGAGGGGGATACAGGTGAATGCCAACTGGCCTTGAACTAGATTAAGCTGTTGGTGGTATTTTTAGTGAATGAGGAAAATTTGGCCAAGACACTGGGAAAATTTCCCTACTCTTTTCGATAAGTGCCATGGGATCTTTAACATCCACCTGAACTACCACCAGTCCAGGCAGAATAGCGTGGTTGCTGTGCAAAATCACGTTTCAGGACAATTTGAGGAAATGACGATGAAACTGTTCATGAGCAGAGGTCCTAAAATGCCTATGTTGAAAATTTGGTGCCCATAGTCCATAAAATGACTGTGTTGCAAGCATGCATTGTACAGTTTCCACGCACCCTTGTAACTTCGCAAATTTGCAATATTTCCATGCCAGATTTTCAACACTGCCATTTTTGCACACCTCCTTATGAACAGTACAACTGTCATTTTTCACATCCTGCCCAAAATGTGTTTCCACACCTGTGGCGCACAATGGCATGGTCGCTGTGGGAAATCAACTTTTGGGACAGATTAACAAAATCGTAACGCCACTGTTCATAAGGGGAAGTCCCAAAATGCCTATGTTACAAATGTGGCTACCAAACTGCAAAAAATTATTGTGTTACGGACATGTGTTGCTCAGTTTGTATGCATGCTCATTGCTTCACTAATATTTCATATTGTCACTCCAGATTTTCAATGTTGCCATTTTTTTTACGACTCTTCATGAACAATACAGTTGTCATTCTCCACATCCTGCCCAAAAATGTATTTTCGTCCCTCTGTCGCCAAATGCCACAGCTGCTGTGCAAAACCACCTTTCAGCTAACAAAGTGATTGTGCCGCTTTTCATGAGGTGACGTGACAAGAAGCCCATGTTGAAAATGTGGAGTGAAACTACCACCACACGCCTACGGTGTTAGGGTTTCCAACGGTAGCACTCCACCCAGTACAGACTGACAGGCGTCAGGGGATGTGACTTGGGATCATCGGATGTAATGCTAATGCCATTCCATCCCCCACCCCCACCCTGCAGCCACTGACAGGCATCATGGTCAAGGCCACTGATTTTCATTTTTTACTGGAAAACCCAGCAAAATTCTGGAATTACAGCTGCCTGAACACCGGTAAAAACAAAGATTTAATAGAATCTGGCATTTTATATCAGATCAGTAAATCTACAAAACTTGTATTTTTCTTATAATTGCTTCCTGTACTATTTTCAATTTGCTTTATTTAATGCTCTGTATATTAAGCCTTCTTTTATTCTGATTATTTATGCACATACTAAAAGAATGACATTAGAATCCTGGTAAATTCCGTAAATTAGAGTAACAAACACCGGGTGCAATTCTGGAATCTGATGTCCTGAAAATGGAATTTCATTGTTTTAATCACCATAAATCAGTGGCCTTGATCATGGTGTGCCTTGCACTGTTTGGCCACATGGTTCACCCCATGCTCCTCTCCTGCACCCACGTCCGTGTATTTCCTTATGGAATGGGGTAAGTATAATGCCCAAAGACCCCATAGCATACCATGACACTTGTCAGTGTCTACAGGGTAGGGTGAGGTACAATGGCATGAGCGTTATAGCTGATGACCCAAAGGCACACCTCAATGCCTCTCGCTCTCTACAGGGTGGGGCTGGCATCACTTCAATACTTCACTGCCATTCCTGTTATACATATCTAGCTCTGGCAATGCCAACGCGACAACATTCGGCATTGACAAGTGCTTGTTAGTATCTGTATTTGTCCAAGCAATATGAGTAGGAGGCCTTTCCATCTGTCAAGGTCCTGACCAATGGCACTAATCAGTGGACTTACATTAAAATCTGTTATCACCTCTAAATTATTAGATAACTGAATCACTAGATATGAGATATTAGACTTATGAATAGTTACCAGGAATTTCTTGTTTTAGGCCATATTTTGTCATTGTATGGACAGTGCCTCAGATTTTTTTCAGTTAAGTTATCCTGACTAGGCCCCATATTCTTTTACCATCTATAAAATAATTTGTAATTCTGCTTCTGGATCTTTAAATAAAATAGTGCATTGTCAACAAAAATATATTTTTAAATGTTTGTTTTTATTTCCAGATCCTTTGATGTCATGTGACTTCCTTATGGCATTTGCTAGTGGCTCTGTCACCATAGTGAACAACAGTGAGTGGGCACCCCTGTCTAGTGCTTCTAAACAGTTGGATTAATGGTGAAATAGTGCCATTAGTCAGGACCCTTGATTTTGGTGTATTGTAAATTTCCTTAAGCCAGGAGCTGAATTTATTATCCACGTTTACTGTTTGTAGACTAGGAAACAGATATGGTGATGCGACCCTATCAAACTCCTTTTCTCCATCCAGGAACACCACTATGGCATTATGGTCTTTTGCATTGTATATGTTCAATGCGTTCCTAATATTATTGTGCCCCTCCTTCTCCTGGAGAAGCCCATCTGATCAGTATTTATCATTGATCAGTATTTGTCATTGATGGCAGAACTCAGTCTAATTGAGCTACCAGTATTTTTGTAAAGATTTATTGCCGGCATTCAAAAGCAATATTGAACAATATTAAAAGCGTGAAGCTGGAGCTTTCCCTTTTTGGGGTTTATTTATGTGTGTATGTATTTATTTATTTTCAAAGTTTTACCAGGAAAGACATATTGAACTGGTATCCTCTCATTTCCAGGTGCATCCCTGTAGGGGAGTAGAGAACAGAACAAATTCAAAAAATAGTACAAAATAATACAGTAGTATAGAAATAAGTATAACAGAATAAACAAATTACAAAAACACTTCATTAATGAAATTGCCATACAGTTAATTGTGGAAAAAGCAAAAGAACATAAACAGTGAGCATCAAAACAATAAATGATTGATGACGGGGGCTGTGCTGTTGTCATTGTAGGGTGGAAGGCAGCTGACAGAGTCCACCCCAGTATCAGAAGCCAACTGCATGAGTGAATAGAGAATTCATGGAAGAATAACCAGTATAAGGGCTTTACAAGGAAAGTAGGGAGCACCAGGGATATTTCTAGCATTTGAATACATTAGGGGCTTGAGGCCATCCCTAGTATTCCTAAGCAACAGGTCTGGGTCTGGGGGCTCCAGACCCTCAGAAGCTTTTAGTGTTTTGATGTTCTGTGGTACATTCTGAGACTCATTTTGTACCCCCTTACATTACAAATCTGCCATGCATTTTATAAGGAAGATAAGGTAATTTTTAGCAAAAAGGTAAAAAATGTTTAGCCTGTTGGTCATCTAGATGTTTTTATTTCATATAACATAGTATATGCAAACCCCTGAAATCCCTCATTATGCTTAATTACATGCAGTGAGCTCACCGGGTGAAGCTGTCCCAGAGCATGTGGATAGAATTTGAAATGAAATTCAAACCTTTGCCCTCTAGATGTCACTGTGTTCCACAGCCTAATATCAGATCTCTTTCTCCACCTGCAGAAGTAAATCACCCTGAAGAGCTCTCTTCAGCAGCTCGTCCCAGTTTTCTTTTTTCTATATAGATTTTTATCAGCTTTTTTCCCTGTGTTTTTTCTCTCCTTGCCGTGGGCATGAGTGCATGTGTGGAGGCACATGTACGCCACACCCCAGGGCACACTCCTTCTACACTGCTGCCCCCTCCTGCCTACGCCACCCACTAGACCTTCACCCGGTGGGAGCAGAACTACAGAATGGGGGGGCCACGACCACCTCTGGAGAGGAGAGCTGCCTTTCGACTGCTCAGTCCTACTCCCCCCAACCCCTGTGCCGGCTCTCCGACAACCCAAGGTTGTTCCCAAACCTGAGTCACTGGTGTGGCATGAGGTAAAGCATCTAGCGCCTCAACCCTCAGCCCCACCGGGCTGGCACATGTTTCAGTTTTCAACTGCATGTATAAGTATCACTATTCATTTTATTATTTTGTAAGTTAAACTGTGACACGAGTCCTCTGGTCAGCCACAGTCCTTGGGACTGGAGTGCTCCATTATTCAGTGCTGTCATCCGTGTTGGTTTAAACTTAAATTTAATTGCAATTTCTTTATTTTATTTAAATTATTTTTGTTTGGTATAGTTAAGTGTCATCTTGGTTCCGCTCCACTGGGAGCCGAGGCATGGTCAGTCGTGATCCTTGGGACCGGAGAGCTCTGTGATTCAGTGCTGTCATCAGTAGAGATGCACAGATAGGACAGTCTTGCCAGATAGCTGATCCAGATATTTTTAAAATGAGATCCGCTTGGATCAGACATATCCTAGTCGGATAGCAAATGTATTAAGAATACACATTCAAGCTATCAAGGTGCAAATGTGAAATTATTTATTCAATGTATAAACAATTAAAAAGTTAAAACAAATAGCTCAGCTACATTTTTTTTTTGTGCTGACTTTTCCATTAGCAGATTATATCTTTTAGCCACTAGAGGGCCCAGTTATAAGCACACTTACCCAATACAATCCTCCTGTCACATCACGTCCCTCCATGCTCTGCAGTTTCTGCTTCTCTTACTCTCATCCCTCTTTCCACTTTTCTTCCCTCCCCCCCAGAGCTTGCTTCCCTTCTCCCCCCTTAGCATCCTACTTGGCACTGCCTATCATCACTCAGGTACTCTCCATCATCAGCTTCTCCCCCAGTGCTCCCTCTGCAAATGGATGGCTGTCCCCGCCTACCACTGTACACAGGCCTTGGACACTCTCATCACTCTCTCACGTGCCATCACTCTGGGATCATTGCCACCAACCTAATGTAAGTTCCTGCAAAAAACAGGCATGTAGAATCATGCTCAGGGAATTACGCTGGTGCACCCTGAAGCTTGTGCACCTTCTCCTGCTGCTGTCAGGAAACATCCATCCTAACCCTGGCTCAATCACCTCCTGCTCTATCTACCAGGAAAATCCCTCAGGAGCACTATCCATAGCATCTCTTAACATCTGTAGTCTACTCCCCAAGCTGGATGCCCTACAGATCTTTACCAATCAGCACAGCCCAGGTATCCTAGCAGTTGTAGAAACCTGGCTTACACCCAAAATCCCTGACCTGGCTATCGCTCTTCCAGGCTACAGTGTTTTCAGGCTGGACTGGAAGTCCAAAAGAGGTGGCGGATGTGCAATTTACCTTAAAGATTCACTACTGGAACACCCCATCACTACCCCCTCCCAGCCACTGCTGCGCAGATTCTCCCTATCAGAATCTTATTAGGTGTCCATAGCAAATCCCTCACAGTTGCCTCAGTGTATATCCCCCCAAAAAACAAGGGAATAGCCTTAATGCTGTCTTTGAATTCACTAGGTCCCAACCTCCTGACTCTGAAATGATTCTGCTTGGAGACTTTAATATAAACTGGCTCATGTCTGATGCAGGGGTCCATGAGGATGCCATCTTGTCGGCCAATCTCACCCAGATGGTCATCTCTCTCTGACCAGGAGAAACTGCAAATCCAGTACCAGCACCCTTCTGGACTGGATTCTTACCAGCCACCCAACTCGTATCACAAATACCTCAGTCCACCCTGACTCGCTTAGCGACCATTCCCCTGTCATCTCTGAATGGTCAAACAAATTCCACAAGCCCCCTCCTAATATCATCACTAATAGAGTCCTACCACATGGGCAGTTGTCAAACCTCAAAACATGCCTCAACCTCCAAGACTGGTCCCCTATCTACAAAGCAAGAGATGTAAATACTGCGCTGGATTACTTCATCAACACTTTCAGTGCAGCATGTGACTCCTGCGCTCCTTTTAATAAGTGCAAAGTCAGAGTCCTTTGCAATCCCTGGCTCTCAGCCAATCTCTTACTTCAACTAAAATCTAGAGATCGCCTCTGGGATCTGGCCAGAACCACTGGTAAAGTAACTGACATCCAAAACTATAAATGTGTATGGAATGACTGTACCAAATCTATCCGGCAAAAGAAATCTACCTACTTCAAGAACGCTCTCATGGATACCTGGGGTAATGGGAAGGCATTTTGGAACAATATTAAAGAGGTCACTGGGAAGCAGCCAAAACCTCACACCTACCTTGCTCAACATAAATGGGTCTACTACGCTTGACCCTAAAATCATAGCAAATACCTTCAACACTGCATTCACCGATCTCAGCAGTGTTCTCCCTTCTGATTTTTTCAAGGACTATGACTCTCCCTCTCCTCCTCCCAATGCCTACTCCTCCTCCTCTAGCCACCTGCCTTTTTATTTCAAAGCAGTCAAGATGCATGATGCCCGCAAATACATTACCAAAGCCATCACCAAATCCAGATCCAGAGGTGATGCACTTAACCTTAAACTGCTGTCCCTCACCCTTGATGAAGTGTTACAGCCACTGACATATATTTTCAACCTCTCACGTAGGCTCAGCCAGTTCTCTGACAAACGGAAATCCACCACTGTTACCCCTGTTCATAAAAGTGGTGACAGGGCCACTCACGAAAACTACCATCTGATCTCTATATTGCCACCCCTCTCCAAAGCCCTTGAACGTATTGCAGCAGATCAGCTCACAGATTTCCTGGACAAATACAATATCCTGTGCTCGCAACAACATGGCTTCAGGAAAGGACATAGCACCTCATCTGCCCTACAGGAATTATCTGGCATTCTTCACAGCTCACTAGACAATGGTCAGTTAATTAGGTCCGTCTTTATCGATCTGACTAAGGTGTTCAACACTGTCCATCACCGCCTACTGCTTGTGCAACTTCTGAAAGCTGAGCTCTATCCCAACTCCACTGCCTGGTTCAAAAGCTACTTGGGAGAACTGGTCCGAAAGAGTAAAAATTGCAGATGTCCTCTCTGATACTAGGCCTGTTCGCTCAGGTGTCCCCCAGGGATCCATTCTGGGCCCCCTACTATTCAGCTTGTTCCTGAACTCCCTTCCAAATTCTTGTTCTGAAACAATTTTCCTCTGTGCTGATGATGATGTAATTCTTTCCTCCCACAAGGATCCTAAGCCTCAACGAGACAACCTTCAGCTTGGCTTCACATCTGTTGAAAATTGGTTCTCAAATCACAATCTGGTCCTCAATAATAAGAAAACAAAGTCTATGATGTTCAGCAGCTCTCATAACAAGCATAAGCTGCACCCCCTATCCATCAACACCAGTCATAGAGTCACCCTGGAACAGGTTCAAGCCTTTAAGTACCTTGGGATCACTCTAGTCCCTCATCTAACCTACAGTGCCCACATTGACTCTGTAGCCAAAGCAGTAAATACTCGCTTTGGCCTTCTCTTCTGGCATAGGCAACATCTTTCCCCAGAAGCCCTGTCTGTCACCGTTCAGAGCCCTGTTGTCTCCATTATTGACTATGGGCTTATCATCTATGGCTCTGCCCCCACTACCGCTCTTAGACGCATATCCATCTCCTTCAATAAGGCTTGCCAATCTCTCACTGGATCCCACCACCTCACACATACGTGCGACCTCTATGCACAAATTGGATGGCTGCAACTCAACAATTGGATAAAGTAACTAACCTGCACCATGGTGAAGAAAATAACTATGGGCCTTGGACCCCCTGGAGTGTGTGCACTCCTGCACCCTAGCAGTAACCCCCACTCAACCAGGGGGTCTGAATCACAGCTCCTGCAGGTTCCACATTGTCGTACCTCACAAGGTCAAAGATCTTTTGCCTACAGGGCACCCAGCTGGCTAAATGGTCTAAACAGTTACATCTCCTCCACTCCTACTCTTGGTGCATTTAAATCCAGGCTACGCCTGTTTCTCACTGCCTCAAGCTCCTGTGACTGCCTCCACTAGCTGACCACATGAATATTTCCCTAACCTTATGCAGTTCTGTCTCCTATTAGCACTTGGTTACCCCTTAGCACATACTTCCCCATGTTATGTCTTCGAAAATGCCTCTGGCTGCGCTCCTCCTCTATAGCTCTCTGCACCTGTCTACTCTTCCTCTCGTGCAACTCCTGTACCATTTTAGTTGTCTTCCTGTGGACTGCCTCCACCCTCTCTATGTCCTTTCCAAGATACAGCCTTCAGAACTGGCATAGTAGTCCAGGTGAGGTCTTAACAGAGATGATTATAGGCTCATATTTAACAGCTCTGGTCAGCACCAATACGGCTGCAAAATGACGATTCAAACACCATGAAGTCTTGCTATATTATGACAGAAGCAGTTAGCCACAGCACTTGAACTGCCCCGGAGAGGAAACAGTTAACTCCAGGCAGACTGGAGTTCTAAAGCGCGAGCGCTGTACCCAAAGCTCTATCTGGCTAGTTTCAAACTGAAACTGTCAGATTCTTTACTCCGCTCACTGAACAGTCGCCCCGAGATCAGCTCCTTCATCTCGTTCATTTCTCGGTTAGCGAGTATTTTCGTTCATTCAACCGCATTAAGTATTTTATTTTACCACATTTCGGTTCAAAGCTCTATCTGGTAAACCGTAAGTACAGGATTTCAAAGTCTGTGTGGAAATTAATTATCGGTTCGGTTTTGAACCGATCGGTTTGCTAAAAAAAGTATTTTAAACATTATATTGGGCTTTTAGAGTGCGGTTCCCGGTTCTTATCAGTTCTAAAAAACTATTTATTTCAGTGGGTTTTTTCAAATACCCGTGACACGGTTAGGAACCGATAAGGTTGTCTTGCCTGGCACTGCCATAAAAAGGGCAAGTTTTTGGATAGGCTGGCATTATGTCTGAGAAACCCAAAAGAAAAACCGGGCCCACTGGGTTTCAACACTGTGATGTCTGTGGGGAAGCCTTTGCCAAGGCTGATCCACACACCACTTGTGTTTATTGTCTGGGGGCTGACCACCTCCTGTCAGACTGCCAGGTGTGTAAAAATTTCCCTGCAGCCACCCTGGAGAAGAGATTGGGCCGGCTCAGGGAGCGAAAGGCCAAAAATCCGCTGACCCAGATGGCCAGCCCGGTCCAGCACCCACTGGACCAGAGGGAGTGCCCTCTGACCAGGGCGAGACTTCCTCGGACAAAAGGAAGGCTGGTTCAGAGGAACCAGTCCCAGTAAAAAAGTCAAAGAAATCAGCAGGTATGGAGTCCAAAATTGCCTCTCCAACTGCTGCAGAGATAGCTAAAGCCATACAGATTGTCCAGTCACTGTCTCAGGGACCGGTCAAACCACCAACAGTTGGCAAAAGGTTGGTTCGCTTGGTTCCAGTGGTTCAAGAGTATGATGTTGAGGAATTTTATGAACCACAGGAGGGGAGGAAGATTTTGATCATTATGTATGTGGCTGGGAGGGTCTGGACATGCCCATTGAACCGGACATTTCTCCAGACAGACCTTAGAATCTCCTCATGCTGTCTGAGTCCCCTTCTCATTTTATGTTTTACAAAAGGTTGCAGAAACCTCCAGCTTCCTTTAGAAGAGGCTGTGGATGAGCAAGAGGAGTCTGATTATGTAGAAATGATGGATATACCAGAGTCTAGGAGGTTGTCTATTCCTTTGCATAAGTCATTTAGGAAGCAAACAACAAAATTTTAAAAATCCTCATTCTGTCCCTCCTGTAGATAAAAATGGACAGAAGGTATACTTTATCAGGCTCTGATATAGACTTCCTCACTGAGCAGTGTAGTCATGTAGGTGTGGTACAAGCTGCAGCCTGTGACAGCATGATTCCCCTGGCCTCACATCCTCCTGATAAGGATTCCAGGAAGATTGATGCCATGGCGAAAACAATATATGGCAGCTTCTTTGGGACTCAGGCAGGCAAATTATATGGCTTATGTGGCTAGATATCAGAAATCTAGATGGGACACAGTACAGAAGTTAGCCAAGCAGGCCCATGGCCAGCTGGCTAGTGAGTTGGAACAGGTGGCTGCTGATGGCATTGAAGCCTCTAAAGTTCAATTTCATACTGCTGTGGATGTTAATGATGTTTCCTCTAGGGTCATGGCCACTTCTGTAGCTTTCGTAGGTTGGCATGGCTCAGGTGCACTAATCTGCCCCAAGATACTCAGTCAAAAGCTATGGATTTTCCTGTAGTGGGAAATTCTCTGTTTGGAGAGCAAACAGAAAATTATATGAAAAAGATGGATGAGTACAGAACTACCTACAAAAGTGCCCAGGCTAAGGAGAGGCATGCCACTCCACAAAGGCACACTCCCAGAGGTAGGGGCAGGCCTTTCCACAGGCCTTTTATCAATCTCAAGCCTCTCTGCTTTTACACAGAGGGTTTTTTCAGAGGCAGAGGTAGGCGGGCACAGGTAAACCGTCCCCTCCCTCAGACTAAGGCTGCTGCTGCCAAGCAGGCATCCTGATGTGGTGCCCAGGGCCGATTCTCCTGTACCGTGGAGGCAGGTTGGCTTATTTCAGCCAGAACTGGGTGTCCCTAACTTCGGACAAATGGGTTCTGGAGGTAGTAAGCCAGGGTCTGGTTCTCAGCTTCAAACAGTTTCCAAAGATGAGAACCAGACATTTTCCACCTGTAACCTTCAGAAACCCTTGCCTTGAAGCAGAGGTTTCTTCTTCTAGACTGCAAAGCAGTGGAAAGGGTTCCTCCTTGTCACCAGGGCAAGGGGCTGTACTCCAGATACTTTCTTACCCCAAAAAAGACAGGAGAATGGTGGCCCATTCTAGATTTAAGGTACCTGAACAAGCATCTTTTGAAACCAAAGTTCAAAATGTTAACTCTGGCAATGATTTTGCCCTCCCTGAGGCCAGGGGACTGGCTAGCCTCCCTGGACCGCAAGGATGCCTATTTTCATGTCCTGATCAGGCCTTCTCACCGAACATACCTCAGGTTCGAACTGCTCTCAGGCCACTACCAGTTCAGAGCAATGCCCTTCGGCCTTACCTCTGCTCCAAGGGTATTCACAAAATGTCTAGCTGTGGTAGTGGCTCATTTAAGAAGGCAAGGGATTGCTGTGTTTCCCTACCTGGACGACTGGCTCATTGTGGGTCAGTCTCCAGATCAGGTAAAATCCCACTTGCAAGTCACCCAGCAGCTTCTCACTTCCTGGGATTCCTGCTGAATTTACCAAAGTCAGTTCTAGAACCAGTTCAGGTACTAACTTTCATAGGTGCGGAATTGAAACAAAGTTGGCCAGGGCATTTCTCCCTCGGAAAGGGTAGAGAGACTCATTGCCTCTATCCTCTTCACCCTGCGGGTCTCTTGACCAGCAAGGCATTTTCTGCAACTCCTAGGACACATGGCTGCTTCCACAGCTGTAGTGCAAGGAGCAAGATTCCAGATGAGGGACATTCAGTTCCATTTGAGGGCCTATTGGTCTCAAAGGAGGGACCCCTTTCCAAATTGGTTCCAGTGACCCAAACTCTGATTCTGGCTCTCCAGTGGTGGCAGGATCAGAGCAACTTAAGACAAGGGGTCCTTCATTCTGCTTCCCACTCTCTCACCCTCACCACGGATGCCTCCTTGCTAGGGTGGGGGGGCTCACTTGGGCAACCTTTCCACTCAGGGAGTGTGGTCCCCTCAGGAATCTCTGCTCCACATCAACCTATTGGAACTCAGAGCTGTCTGTTTAGCTCTTCAGGTTTTCTCAGCATCTGTCCAGAACAAGGTAGTTCAGGTCAGGACAGACAACACCACGACAATGTGGTACATCAACAACAGGGGGCACCGGTCATCAGCCTTGTGCACCAAGCAATGAAGTTGTGGTCTCTGGCTTATTCCTGAACACCTCCCTAATAGCAGTTCACCTTCCAGGGAAAGACAATGTCCTGGTGGATGCCCTCAGCAGGATTTCTCAAGGCCATCACGAATGGTCTCTGAATCCTCTGGTGCTGGGGTCAGTCTTTGCCAGATGGGGCACTCCTCAGATAGATCTTTTCGCAGCCCCAGACAACCACCAACTTCCTCTATTTTGTTGCAGGCCTCCAGTGCTGGGCTCAGTCCCCCTGGACGCCTTTCTGTTGGATTGGAAGGGGAAGTTCCTATATGCCTTTCCCCCCTTCCCCCTTCTCTTCAGGGTATTAGTAAAAATCAGATCCCAGCCCTGCAAAGTGATCCTGATTGCACCAGACTGGGCCAGACAGCCCTGGTACCCACTGCTTCTGTCCCTTTCAGTCCACCCTCCCCTGAGCCTGCCCAGGGTCCACAACTTGCTGGCCTGTGCCCAGGGGAGAGTGTGGTATCCGGACCTCAAATCCCTCCACCTCAAGGCTTGGCTCTTGAGGAGTTAGAATTTGCTGATTTACACCTTTCTCAAGGTGTCCTTGATATTTTAAAGGCTTCAAGGAAGCCTTCCACTAGGCCACTTATAATTCCAAATGGAAGAGGTTTTCCATCTGGTGTTCTGGGAAGCAAATTGTCCCAGAATCTGCTGATTTGCCCATTTTACTGGACTATTTGGTCCATCTAAATTCCTTAGGCCTTAGGCCAGCTACCTTAAAGGTTCATCTGGCAGCTGTCTCTGCTTTTGTATCAGCAGGGAAGCCTGCCCACCTTTCTTCTCACCCTGTGTTTTCCAAGTTTTTTAAGGGGTTACTTCACACTAACCCTCCTTTTCGGGACCCAGCTCCTGCCTGGGACCTGAATGTCTGCATTGCTCAGTTAATGCAACCCCCTTTTGAACCTCTGTCTTCAGCAGATCTCAAGTTTCTAACTTGGAAAACTGTTTTCCTAGTGGCCATCACTTCTGCCAGACGACAAGTGAATTACAAGCCCTGTCAGTGGAAAAGGATTTTATTTCTTTTCACAGAGATAAGGTAGTCCTCAGGACTAACAGAAAGTTTTTACTCAAGTGGTTTCAGATTTCCATCTGAACCAATCCATCTCCTTCCAGTATTTTTTACTGAGCACTCTTCCTCGGGTGAGAGGAGATTGCACAGTTTGGATGTCAAAAGAGCCTTTAAGCTACTATTTGGAACGCACCAAGGGTCACAGGTTCGAATCCCTCCAACTCTTCCTTACCTATGGCGAGGTTGGCAAGGAAACCTGCCACTAAGAGGACAATTGCAAGGTGGATTGTCTCTGTATCCAGTTCTGTTACCAAAACTAGGTAGAGAACCCCTCAGGACTGAGGGCCCACCCACCAGGGGTACAGCTGCATCTCTAGCGGCTGCTAGATATTCCCATTCTGGAAATTTGTCAAGCTGCTACCTGGAAGACAGTTCACACTTTTACCAAGCATTATTCCCTGGATGTCCAGTCCAGGAGAGATGCTCGGTTTGGCACAGCTGTGCTTCAGAGCCTATTTCCTAAGTAGGTTCTGACCCTCCTCCATGGAGGTACTGCTGTGTAATCTGCTTCTGTCATAATATAGCAAGACTTCATGGTGTTTGAAGAAAAAATTACTCACCTTAGTAATTGCTTTTCTTCTCATGGAGTCTTGCTATATTATGACCACCCCCCCATCCTGCCCCTCTCAGAACTTCTACTTGGGTAAGGGGTTGGCAAATTAGTGCAAGCACTGTGTCATGCCATTTTAGTTCTTTTCCTTTCCTCCCTTTTCTTTAGGGTTAGGGAACCAGGTATTTCTGTTTTTGGTATATGTTGGCCCTCCTCCTGGACTTGAGTCTTTTGGAGAAGGGGCCTAATAGTGCTTGTTGGGGGAATATTATTATTATTATTATTATTATTATTATTATTATTATTATTATTATTATTGTTGTTGTTGTTTCTGTTATTGTTTTTTTCTTACTAGTAGGTAGCCACTTGGCTAGTGTAGGGTTTTTCCACACAGACTTGTTGCTTAGTGTTAGCTACGTAAAGATCTGACAGTTTCAGTTTGAAACTAGCCAGATAGAGCTTTGGGTACAGCGCTCGCGCTTTAGAACTCCAGTCTGCCTGGAGTTAACTGTTTCCTCTCCAGGGCAGTTCAAGTGCTGTGGCTAACTGCTTCTGTCATAATATAGCAAGACTCCATGAGAAGAAAAGCAATTACTAAGGTGAGTAATTTTTTCATTTGGAGCATAGTCTTCTTATTACCGCATCCCATGAATCACATAGGTGAAAGTGTTTAAATCCCTGCCAAAATGTGATTGTGCACCACCAAAACATAATTCCATGTCGCAGGTGAGAAAACACATTTTGGCCAGGATTTGAAAAATGAGAGCTGTCACATTCATGATGTGGTGTGAAAAAAATATGGCTATGTTGAAAATTTGGGGTCAAAATATTTAAAATTACTAACATTGTGAGCAATCATAGAAAAAATTCTGTGTACGCTTGCATTTTGGTCATTTTTACCTGTTTCAACCCCAAATTTTCAACATAGCCATCTTGTGACCCCACCTCATGAGCAATGGTGGTAAAACATTTTCAAATCCTGCCCAAAAGGTGATTTCCCAAGTGACCGCAAAATCGCATCTCCGGCCTGATTTGCATAATTCCTCCACCGCTGTTCATGAGGTGTGGTCCCAAAAAGGTCACATTGAAAATATGGGGTGAAAATATGCAAAAATAACAGTTATGTTTCAAAGTTCAAAACCTCATTGAAATACATTGAACCACACTTACCTCAGTTTCTCATATTGCAGTCACTGGTTCCAGCAGCAAGACATGTCTTTGATCAGAGAGTGGATCTTCACCCTTGAACTTGTTCAGGTGAGTGAGGGTGTCTGTGTGTGTGGGGGGGGAGGTGACTGCTGAGTGGGAGGTTGGGGTGGCAGGGGTGAGATCAATGAGGGACTGTTTTCCTTTTTACAAGTTTAAAGAAAAAATATTGAGAGGCGGTTTTGTTTATTACAGGTCTCATTTTCAAAAGTGATACGGGGATGGCATTGGTGATCAGAGGGCGGCGGGTGCCACTAGACAACATGGGGATGGCAATTGGAGGGTGTGGGGGTGCCACTAGACACCAGGGAGCATCACAGAAACATGGGCATGGCAATCAGAGGATGGGGGAGCCACTAGACACCAGGGAATATTATGGAAATATGGGGACAGTGATCAGAGGGTGGGGGTGCCACTAGACACCAGGGAACCATACAGAAATATGGGGATGGCGAGTGGAGGATGGGGGGCTACTAGACACCTGTGAAACATTACAGAAACACAGGGACAGTGTTCAGAAGGTGGGGTGCCACTAGACACCAGGGAACATTACAGAAACACAGGGATGGTGATTGGAGGGCAGGGGGTGCCACTAGACACCAGAGAACATTACAGAAACACAGGGATGGTGATCAGAGGGTGGGGGAGTGCTAGTAGACACAAGGAAACATTATAGAAACACAGGGATGGTGATTGGTAGGTGTGGGGCCACTAAACACCAGGGAAGTATTATAGAGTGGGGGTGCCACCTAGCTCCAAACCCGGAAGTGAACCGGAAGTCAGCGCAAAACAGGAAAATAGTGCACCTGGTGGGAGGGGGCAGCAGTGTGGTGAATGGAGAGGACAGCATGTGCTTCAACTCCTCTGTGGAAGGACACAGTATGGCCACTTCCAGAGCCCCGTCTCTCTACTATGTAATAGCAGTATGCTGCATACCTGTGCTGTGCAGCCATAATAGCTCATATATCATGGTATAAAGTATTTGATCTCAAAACTAAATCAGTCCATGAATATGTCTTATACTTGACTGAAAAAAATGAAAGATCCTTCATTCCTGGATTCCTAATCCTCCAGATATCCCCCATTGCTAGATCCCCCATTCTGTTTAAGGGGAATTCTGCTGTTTTGTTCAGATCTCTATTGGCCGCAGTAGAACCCAGGGTAGGATTAGTACTAAATCATAATCTTCTCCTTAAGGAAGGGTTGTTAAAAATTCATGTGGACATATGAAGAAGCCAGCAGAAAAAGGCCATTTGGTCTATTTAGTCTGCTTGTATTGCAGGGTCCACAGCTTGAGCTACTGACACGCCCCTCTCCCCACTCCTCCCATCCTTTCTATCATCCCTACCCATGATCCTTACCTTACCCCATGCCTATTCCAGCCTCTCTTGAAGTTGTCTGCTGTCTTCAATGAGACCACTTCTTCCAGCAGTGCATTCCAGGTGTCCACCACCTTCTCTGTGAAGAAGTGCTTCCTGACCTCCATCCTAAACCCCTCCAGCTTAACACTGTGCCCTCTCATGTTATGGTTGCCACTTAAATTAAAGAGACTCTCCTTATCCACCTTATTTATCCCTTTCAAGTACTGGAAGGTCTCAGTCTTGTTCCTTCTCTCTCTCCCCTGTCCTCCAGGGAGTACATGTTCAGTGCCATCAACTTCTCCTTGTATGCCTTACTCTGCTGACTTCCTATCATCTTTGTAGCCTTCCTCTGGACCTTCTCCAGCAAGTTAGTGTCCTTTCTGAGGTGTGGGTACCAGTACTGAACTCCATACCCTCTGATTTATATTTATACTCTCTATTTAAAAAAAAAAAAAAAACTCACAGAAAAAAAGCAGGTATTGCCTTACTAGGTACATAAAAAGACACCAGAAATGTATGGGAGCTCAACATGTACTCCGTAGATGAGAGTGCGAGGGGGACATGATTGAGACCTTATAAGTACCGGTTGGAGGTTAACAACGTGCAGGAGGGGAGTCTCTTTAATAGGAGGAGGTGCACCAGAACATGGAGGCATGCTGTGAGGCTTGGGGGGGGGGTTAAGAGGGATGTGAGGAAATACTTCTTCATAGAAAGGGTGGTGGACACCTGGAACAGCTTGCCAGAGGAGGTGGTGGGGGCAAACACAGTGGGGAGTTTCAAGCATGCATGGGATAAGCACATGGGCATGATAAATAGAGGTAAAAGGGGCAGGAGGGACACCTGTGACCAAATAAGAGTCTAGGGTATAGTGTTTGGCAGGGATAATAGGGCAGACTAGATGGGTCTTTTTCTGATGACAAATTCTATATTTCCGTGGTTCCCCATATACAGTAGATGAATATTATTACAGTAAACCTGTGTTGCGGGTCACAGTATGATTTTTCAGTTTGAATCTGTAAGCTTTTTTTTAAACAGAATGGAGGATCCACATGATTTGAAATGAAGTATGAAATTATATCCTTTTACTCCCCAGATATTATCCAACTTTTTAGCTTTAGTCTGAGTTAGATGCATCTCCTGGAGGAGTAGGATGTCTGCATTATTTTTGTGCATATTTAAAAATGTTCTTTCTTTTTATCAGGCTACTGAATCCATTAACATTCCACGTTAACAAATTAAGGCCCCCTTTATACTGAAACTAAATAATATACTGTACATTGTTTCCCATGAACCTAAAAATAAATGTAATAATCAGCAAACACGTTTCATACTATGATGCCTGTTCCTTAGTATTGCTTCATTTCCAATTCTCTACAGTCCGCACCCTTATCTAACCCACCAGCTGAGCCCATATTAGCATAATAGGGTCAGTCAGAAATACCCATTTCATACTCAAGGTAGAGCTTGCTAATCCAGGTGGGAGTCCAGAACTCCTCATCTCTCCTTATGGTAAGAAAAGTATGCTTATTTCATCTACTGCTTCATGACCTTCTGAATCCTTTGTGTGGGCTATATCATCTTATTCGCTTTTCTTATGTTTACCTTTACCTTTATTTTGTCTCAGTTATCTAAACTCCCAAAAGAGGCTAGGGAAGGAGAACCCTAAGAAGAAACATTTAAAAATAAGAAACTGAAAAGCAAAAGAAGAGGCGTACTACTTTAGGTCACCTCTGTCCTAGAATCTTTAACTTCAGACTCTACTTTTATAATGGTATTAAACCTCTGTTTTTCCAGCTACAGTGCTCCCTCTTTATCTGCCAACTTCTGTATGTCCCAAACTGTGGCAAATAAAAGAAGATGGTGGATAACAGAGGGTGGCAGTTAAAAGGGAGATAGCTCTTCTGGAAAATGGGACTGGAGCTCACACTGGCGTTAAACGATGGTGGTGGATAAAGAAGGAAGCACTGTATTAACAACATAGTCCAGTTGCTTCTTTTATTATGCCTTGTCCAGATTCTCCACCTTAACTGGTTGGGTTCAGCTCAATTACTTGGTGGTACAGCTAGAGCCAGTGGTTGTGGGTGGGCTCAAATCTGCTGTATCTTTTCCTCAGATTGTTCTGGTTGGCCTAGTGCCATTCTGTTAGTATTTTTCTTTGACTCCTCGTTGTCTCAGAGTCCTTGTCCAAGATCATCTTGCTGTTTCCCTGCATGGAAAACTGTTTTTATAGAGCTTACTTCCTCATTAGGAACTGTGAGTCCAGTAAAGTTTCTTGCATACGCTATAGCATCTGGAACATTGTTAGTGTCTGTTTGCCTTTAAAAGAGATCTTCAGGTTATTATGCATCAGGTATTGAAATTTAATTTTGTTTTCTTAGAGTAGCATTTTAAGTTGATTAAATTGATGTCTCTTTTTATATCTGTTCAGTCCCAAATCTGAAAACACTAGCGCTTGTCTATGAAAGTAAAGCCATGATTTCTTGGAATTCAGTAATACTTATCTATCTTGAAATCTTAAAAATTTCACATATAGGGGATATTTGCTTTAAAGGAGTAGCACAGTCAAAATTTGCAAAAACATATGTTGTGCAGTGTGTTTTGATTTGTGTATAGTCCTGGTATGTCCTTCCCTTTGTTTGCTGTTAAAAGTTTTTTCTAAATTAGCCTGCTAGATATATAGTAGTTCTGTAGCCCCTGGCTATCTCCATTTTATTAATGTTTATTGCTCTTTTTCCTGCAATGCCTGCTGTCCCATGTGACAGTGATGCATCCAGGACCACTGATTCAGCAAGTACTAGAGTTTGGATCCTGATGTTCTAGCCTCTACTAAATAGCTTTAATTAAATTTTTTTGTTTTCTATGTATGTGTCAGGTCTCGCTAGCAGGAATAAATGTTTTGCTTTTAGAACTTTCCATTTCATCAAACTACACACAGCCATAAAAAGCACACAGATCACCCCAAATCATCAATGCTATAATTATTAAAGAGTAGCTGTTTTCTTACAGAGCAACCTGCTCGATTAGCCCTCAAATATTTGCTAAACTATAAATGTAGCTATTCGTGCTCACTGAATAAGTGAAGTTACTTAATATCACAGTTTCGCTGTTGTACAGTTGACCCTAAACCATTACTTGGTGAATCAGTGGTCCTGGATACATCACTGTCACATGAGACAGGAGGCACTGTAGGAACAAGAAGAGCAATAAAGCATGATTAAATGGAGATCCCAGGGGCCATAAAACTACTGTAAAACTAGCAGGCTACTTTTGAAAAAAAAAACTTATATTAGTAGACAAAGGGAAGGACACACTAGGAGTACACATACAGATCAAAACACTGCACAACATACGTTTTTGCAAAGTCTGATTCGACTACTCCTTTAAGGTTGGTATTCTTGTAGGGGTTCTATGTGTTCTTGTGAGCTCAGTCTTGCTCTCTTTTGGGTCCTTTTCTTTTTGCATAAGGATACTTCCTTCAGCACCTCCAGGTGTATTGAAACATTTCAAATTATTTCTGAGTTCTCCAGTTCATATTATCTATTTTCTGTCTCAGATTTTTAAGGTCTTTGCTATTGATGTTTGTTTTATCTTCCATTTGGGTAGATCATTTTCAACATCAGAGACTACGAGCTCCAGTTCAGTTACTTTTTGGTTCATTATCTTAATTTCATTTTGGGTTGATGTAACATCTTTTTGAATGTGTTCAGTCTTCTGATTAATCACATGGAAACATATTCACATTTCATTTCGGATAAAGCTTAACAAAGGGTTCTCAGCTTGCACCTGAGTTTACATTCACATTTTGTTTAGTATGGTTAAGTGTCCCTCTTTGAGGTTTTGCCAGTTCCAAACCAGGGGTCTATAGACCTGTGTTTGCAAATCTGAGTCATTATTTGCTGTATCCTTAACCATAAGTATTTTAAATGTCTCTACTGTAGTTTCTTTGCTTGGGCCAGCCCAAGGGCCGCTCTTGTGTCTCTCCATCACCAGTGTTTTCCTCCTTAGATGCGTCTGGTTTCAAGGTAATTGTTTTTTTTTCATTTATGTTGCTATCCCTTTTTAGATTATCATATGTAGTGCCATTCATTTAATCAACCTTAGAGAATTTACCCCAACATCAGTGTTTTTACCTGAAATAAATGAGTTTTCAGAGGGATTTTCAAAGAGGTTTGTAATAGGCAATTTACTTGACATGCTATTTGCTGTCTCTGAAACCAATATCATGGCTGTAGACTGTGCCACTGTAGAAAAGGTGAATAAAAAGTGATCTGGTTGGTACCTGGAATATTGAGGGTGTCCTCTGCAGATACCTCTCTGTGTCTTTTCCTTTTGTTTGAGGGCTTGCAGCAGTAAACGGTCTTGTCAAAATTTCAGTGTTATTCAGGGAGATTGTTTTGTGGGTTGCTTGCTCAGTATCTTTTTTTGGATTTCTCCACACCACTCACCACACCTGCCTCCATGCAAGCCGCAGCCTCAACACATATTTCTTTCTCCTTTGTGAGGACCTCAATCAACTCAGCCTACGTGTGGCTTTGATATGCCAAAGTTAACTCTGCCTTTCAACTTGTTAATGCCTTTATTTGTACTCTTGCAACTTGTGGGTCTCTGTTTTCTTAAGCCATCTTTCTAAAATTCTGGTGGAGTGATTTCAGAGTGCTATTAACCTGTAACGCTCCTACCATTGACGAGTGTTGCTCCAGTTGGATCGCCAAATAACTGGTAGATTTTTTTGACTTTATATTTACCAGCCTCTGGAGGGATTTCTTTTTGAGAATTATCGTGTTTGTATGTAGCCTAGCCAAGGAACAACTCTCGGATCTCTTTTGTATTGTTGGGTTTGGAGCTCATCTCTGGGTAGCACACCTCTGGTTTCCATGTGAATTCAGCGTTCTCAAGCTGTCAAAGGAGTCCAGGAAGCTACAATTCAGTCTCTGCTTTTTAGAAGGTGAAAAAGTATATAGCTGGCAGATAGTCTATAAGGTTAGAGTTTTACTCTGATCTATCATTCTTATGCACGTAGATACAGTAAATGAAGTCAGTGCAGTAACAGGATTCAGGAGGAGAGAGAATGTTGAAGGCTGCCACTCCCTTACACCTCTGCAGCACCATCTTGCCCCCCCCATCCACCTCGGGACAGCCAACCCTCACCTTGACCACAGGTGTGTCTCTGGTGGGATGGGGAGCTCATCCATCCGACTGTAGAACTCATGGGTTCTGGCTGCCTGAGACCCACCATAAATCAGCCTGCTGGAGCTCTGAGCAGTGCAGCTTGCACTAACGGAGTAAGCTCACTGATTCGGGGTCATGTCGTGCAAGTCCAGATCAACAACATGACCACCATGTTCTACTTGAACAAGCCAGGTGGAATGCATTCCTTTCCTTTGTGTCAGGAAGCAACTCCCCACTTGGTCCCTGGTAAATAGCCTGCAGGCAGACTTCTTGCAGTGCACTAGTTGGTGAAGGCTGTCAGCCAAGTGAGAGAGACATTTCATAAGTTGTCCTTGCAACAGAATGTGGTGATAAAGCTGTTCGCCCAGTGGGCACACCTCTGGTGGAACTGTTTGCCTCCTGGGAGAAGAGGAAGCTGAGGTTGTTCTGTGTCCACCCACCTGAGATGGGAACGTTAATGGGGATGCCTTCTGCTGGCCCAGGACCCCAGGCCGTCTATATATCTTTTCTACCTTCCACTTAATTCACAAATTATTGCTCAAGGCATGCAGGGACAAGGCAGACCTCATCCTGATAGCTCCAGACTGGTCCAGACAGTTCTGCTGCCAGGATTGCCTCAGCCTCAACAGCAGATCCTTATGGTGGCTTCCTCTCCATCAGGACCTGCTGACAAGACAAGGGGACCGAGACCTTAATTCCCCACATCTCTCAGACAGATTCCTGATCAGATCGAATTGGAGGTGTCCAGTTTTTTGGAAGTATGTTCTCTAGGTTCTGGAGGTATTCCATAAGGAGCCAGTTCATAGAATGTAGGTATTGAAATGGAATGGTTTCTTTGTTCTGGTGTGCAATCAGGGATATTGATCCCCTTGCTGTCCAGTGGTGCAGATCCTTGACTGCCTCTGGTCTCTGTTTTAATCAAGCCACAGCCCTTAAGGTGCACCTGCCTGCTATCTCTGTATATCAGAAGTGGCCTGGTATACCAATGCTGATACAGGAGAGAGTGGTTAGGAGCTTTTTCAAAGGACTGGATCACTTGTCCCCTTTGGTGCCTCTACCACTGCCTCCATGGGACTTATGGCTGATGCTTACTAAGCTGATGGGTAAATCATTTCAGCTAATCTGCAAGTGAGATATTATACTTGTGAAAGACTGTATTTTTTACTCCCCCTCACCTCATTCATATGGTTCAGTGAACTACAAGCACTCTTACTGAAGTTCCCATATCTGGTTTTGGAGAAGAAAAAGGTCTTCCTTCACTCCCAAGCAATGTCCCTGCCTAAGGCAGTCTCAAAGTTTTACCTTAACCAGGTGTTGTACTTCCCTGTCTATTTTCTGAAGCCCATGACAGATTCTGAGCCCATGTTCCACATGTTGGACATATGCCGGGCACCGCTTTATTAGAAGAAATGCATAGCAGAGGTTCTGTTAGGCTCACCAGCTGTTCATGACCTATGCTGAAGCCACCTCTAGCAGACCAGCAGTGAAACAGATGACTGACTGATGGATAATTTCCTTCATTGATCTGTGCTACAGGTTGGTTTATAGGGAGCCATCCAGTGGGTTGAAGGCTAGACATACTGCTGCCTCTGTTGCTTCTGCCAGATACATCCCAAATGAGGTGATATGCAGGGCGGCTTCCTTGTCCAGTATGCATGCATTCATTTCCCACTATAGCATCAACATGCTTATTCATTGTGATGCTACATCTAGGGCCTCAGTTTTCCAGTTTGTGTTTGCCACAATAGATGGTGTGGATATCTTTCTCCCTTCTCCCAGAAGACTGCTAGGAGTGTGCCATGATGTGGATATTGAACTGAATCCCAGTTGGTAGAAATAGAAATTGCTTACATGTAACCACAGTTCTACTAGTGCTATTCAGTTCACATCCACATGACCACACCACTTCCCATTTCAAGTGGCACATGGATCCCTGCTCCAAGCTTGCAAGATCTGACATCAGATAGGGTGGAGCCAGAAGATGATACCACGGGTGGTGAGAGGAGCCAAGCTTGAAGCTGTCTTTTGACTGAGCTACACTATTGAATACCAGTACTGGAACTGTTTTTCCAGTAAGTAACATCTGTTTTCTCCCTCGACCCTTCTTTCCATTTTCTGATTGATTTCTTGATTTTGTATATAATCATTATACTAATTAATATTTGGATGTAAATCGGTAAATAGATTCATCTTCTTGCAATATGGATCTCATAGGAATCGTAGTCGCCATCGGATTTGGTTCTAACTCTCCGTGGCTGGGGAGCAAGGAGAGGCACAATTTGGCAATTTACATAGGTCCTTAAGGGATCCAAATAGGGCAAGTATGCCTGCCATGTGACCCTGCCCCCCTTCCCCCCATTGTTTCCTGTATAAGGAAGGTGCTGATGACAGGGCTCGGTGATACCTTTGCTTTTTCAGAGAGAACTGATTCATGTGTGAGTAAACATAAATCACGAGTGATCCCAGATCAATTTCCCATGTTCCATGTAACTCCAGAGCAATTTTTCCTGTGTTTTCTGTACATTACATTATTTCCTGTGGAAGCCGAATTACTCAGTTTTCCCATATAACCAGTGTAAGTCTATGGAAACAATTTCCCTGTAGATGGCTCAATTTTCCTGTAAAATACAGGAATCTCCGTAAATCTGGGAGCCCTGCATTCACTAAAAATGCTAACAACAGATTAGTCTGGTTCAAGGTCAGTTGCCATTCATCTGTATCCCCCTTCCCTGGGTTGTGCCTGAAAATAGGCATAATTTGTCTAGTGCACTTACCTGGTTAACAAAAACTAAATAAACAAATAAATAGTTTACTATGTCTGACACAGGTAGATTCTGTTCTATAGGGGTTTACATCTTTAGATCATAATGTTAAAAAAAAACTGATTGCAACTGAACTATTTACAGTTTCTTTTCCTGGTGAGAATGATCGCACAATTTAGTATTGTGCAAGAGTCCAGGAAGTAGGAATAGCTCTTTAAATAACAAGTTTATAAGACAGACATGACTTAATAAATTAATTTATGACGTGACCTATTTAGTTTCTTTTATAAAGCACAGTTCAAAGGAAGACAGCTTTGTAATCGGCACAGAATCATATTATAACACAGGCAAGCATGTCAGTGTCATAAATGAAGCAGTCTTGTATAAAAGTTACTGTAAAAAATGGGTGAAAAAGTTAGAAGTAATTAAATACATTTTTAATCTTAGTTTCTGTGAGTATTTACAACTTAGTACAGCTTGGATAATGTAGAATGCAAGAAGGATATCACAAGTATAGATTGAGATTGGCAAAAAACAACTTCCATCAATATCAATAATTCATAGAAAAAAATAGACATAACACCACAATGGCATCAGACTCATTTGAACATACAAGATTTTTTATAGAAACAGGACATGGTGAATCCACTAAAGAAAACTTGGTAACCCAGAGGACTGGGTTTCTAGTAAGTAACTGAGCTATTGCTGCCATCTTGTGGCTAAACCAATGAATTATACTGCTTTAGTATATGGTATTGGGTGAAGCTTTTTTAGAAATTGTAACAAGGGAAAAATATATTCTGCTGCTGTTGTGTCAGATTACAATGTAACGAATGATTTGAGGTTCATTCAAGGTGTATAAATAAGTAAGTTGGAAATACCACACCAGAGGTGGGTAAATCCTGGCGCCATCCACACCCTGGAATAGTGTATAGCGATTATAGAATATGTCCCTTTCTTTCTGTGTAAAACAAAATGAAAAAATATAGTTTTTTTGTATTTTAAGTAGTTTTTATTGAGTGTATTATTGCGCCACAAAAAAATAGTTCCCTTTTGCGAGGTAGTATACTACCCCACGTATTTTAATGTAAAAATAAGACCTTGTGAGGGTTCCTTGTTCATTTTTTTATTCACCACCACCCCCCATCCTCATCTCTCACAACTCAGTCAGTGAGGGTGCTGGTTACCGCAGAGCAAGACTGATCTTGTGAGCGTCAGTTTATCTTGTCTCTCTGAACTGACTGACAGCTCGCTGGCTGACGCAGCACTGAAGCTGCAGGACGCTTGTGCTCGACTCTCCTTGCCCCCATTCAGCTAATTCAATATTTTATGACTTTGGGGAGCGCTGAAGTGGAGAAGGTGTTTTTTTTTATTAAAAACGAGGGCTATAACGTATAGAAATCACACACAAAAGCCGAGCATTGACAGTGGGCATGCGCCTATGCATCTCCACTGGGATATGCATAGGTGCGTGCGCAGTATCTTGGCTTGGCTTTTTGGCCGTGATTTCTGTATGTTTTAGGGCTAGTTCTGGGCTGAGAAAAGGAAGTACTCTGTTTTTGTGCTTTACTCTTTGCTGTGCCTCATGCTCCCAGAGCACTGTTGAGGGTTTGAGGGTTCTGCATGGTAACGGCCACAAGTTCAAACTGTGCAGGTATGGAAGGCTCCTGCACTACTGATGTGACTTGTGTATCCTGTATTTTGTTTTGGGGGGGATAGAGAGCTGTGGAAACTGCAGGGATGGAGTCGACCCTGTGGAGCTGCATTTTGAACAGCAGTGGAGATTGAGGGGACGAAGCTGACACTGTAGTAAGGTAGTGTTTTTTTGTGTTGTGTAATTTAGCAGGGGACCAGCATAGCAGCCATTAGTTTTGATGTTGGAGAGGTCGGAGTGATATTCATTGGGCATTAGATGAGGCTGGCTGGCACTTTTTACCACTGGTGATGCTACGATTTACAACATGTAAATCGTGCCAGCCAGCCAATCAGAAACCTGGATTTTTGAAGCCATTGTATAATAAAGGTTTTGTACGACCTAATAGGTAGCTAATGCAAGTGCTACAGCATGGGCATGATATGCTCTATATAGGATGCCCTAGTATTCTGCCTGAATGCTGCATTTTGCACCAACTGTAGGCAGCACGCCAACCCTCCAGATTTTCCTAAGTCCAGAGCAATGCAGTAATCAAGTCTTGAAGATATGAAGACATGCACCAGAGTCACCAGATCCTCTTTATATATAAATTAGTTTTATTAAAAAATGTTTAAACTAATGTATAACTTTGCATACAGGACCACTTGCCTTGAGAAAGCTGTTCTTAGATGTTGAAACACTGCTGATTAAGTGGCCACTCAATAAAATAGATTATGAATGATAATACAGAAGGAAACTATTTGAAAATTTATTTCATTTATGATCTTGATCATCCCTCACTAGAACTGATGTTTCTTTTTACCCTGATGGGCAGCAGCCCCATTCCAGCAACTAGGCTGTACCCCACATCCTAGGACTCCAAGCAGATGGATGCCTTGGGTAGGAAGATGTTTACTACAGCTAAGTACTCCCTGACCATAGCATCGCACCAGGCACAAATGGTCACTTATCAGGGATGCCTGTGAGCTCAGGTGCATGCTTTGCTGTCTGAGATGCCAGCAAGGAGCAAGATACGGACCAGCCTTGGGATCATTATTAAGGGTATGGACACAGCAAGGCACCACCCAAGGGCATCTTATGGCACCTCTAAGGTGGCTTCCCGATCTGTAGCATCATCTGTCTATCTCAGGTGGATGTCTTAGCTATTACTGTCTTGGTTAGGTTTGGTTGCTTATCGTAAGGCCTCGAATGACCTGTTCTGGGGGGTAGCTCCCTTTTTTTCAGAAAGTGGGTCAGCAGCTGCCGGGGCCAGCTACACCTCCTGTTCCTCAGGACTAACTGCAATCCCCCTGAATTACTCCCACTGAGGACTGAACCCTAAAGCCTCAGTGTTGCTCCTGGTCCTCATTAACTGGGAAGCTCGCTACTTGACCAAAAAGTGAGGCATTATCAATAAGACTGATTCTTGGAAGACGGGAACATTACATACCATAATTCCAGATTTTCAAGAATATCTGTTCTATAGAGCCCCATTCAACCACCCACAGTCCCCTCCTCTTTTTCTGTGGGGAACCAGAGCAAAGGCTGTTAGCTCCCATGACTCAACCTCTTGGGCAGCATACATGTTTTTGCTGTGGTCAGTTGGTTACCTGCAGCCTACAGCTGATATCCCTTTTGACACACTGGTTATTTGTTTGTCCACACTCTGGCAATTATCTAGAGACAGCTGAATCACCAGACATTTTCAAGCTAAGCTCCTCCCACCAGGGCAATTTTTATGCATAGGCTAAGTAGGCTGCAGCCGGCTGTTTAGGGGCACCTGGTCACCAAGATACGTTTGGCTGCTAAGGCTGCTTGTTCATTGTCTGCTGCTGTGAGCCTGGCCCTGCAGCACACTACAAATACACACCACATCACAGGTTTAACTAGCATAATGAATCAAAGTCAGAGTCCGCCTCCAGCAAAAAACAACAAAGCCTGCTTCATCCTGACTCCCGCTGTGAGCCTGGCCCTGCAGCACACTATAAATACACACCACATCACAGGTTTAACTAGCATGATAAATCAAAGTCAGAGTCCGCCTCCAGCAAAAAACCACCAAGCCTGCCCCATCCTGACTCCCGCTGTGACTCAACCCTACCATCATGTGGCTCCCCTTCCTCCATCCTCCCTTCCTCCCCATCTCAAGAAAAAAATGCTTATGCTAATCTGCTGAGTCATCTGTTTCATTTATTTATTTATTTATTTATTTCAGTCTTGGAATTAATACCTTTGAGCCAAAGGCTCTTTTACAGAGGCTCCACGTCATATCAAAGAGCAGAACAAACAGTATAGTGAGAAAATACAGTGATCCTAGAAGTAAAGGTAACAATAAAATAAGCACATATGGATTTAAGTTAGAAAAACAGGTATTTTGCAGACATACAGTGGCTAGGAGTAAGCTTAACTAGCAAGGAAGGGCATTAGGGTTGGGATCTGGCTACAGGAGGAAAAAGATGCAGCCAAGTGGCACTGTTAGAGACAAAATGAGGAAAAACAATAACTAGGGACATGGTCTTACAGGATAGACAGGCTAAGGGCTAGGGCCTAACATTGTTCCAGAGTAGGGATACAGCCAAAGGCTGTCTCTTGTTCCCCCCCCCACTCCTTGAATGCAGCAAACGTCCTTGCATCCCAGTCCCATTCCATCAATGACATGGTGCTGAACATCTGTAATCAGTGGTGGATTTGGATTTCAAATCCCACTGGTGCCAAATTACTTAGAGCAGCCAGGGAATGCTGAGCTGGGTGTGCGCTCGGTCTATAAGAAGGCCATATTTCAGGTGGCTTTTCCTTCTTTCAGAAAGTGACTCCTGTTGTTGATTCACTTTGGACAGACTGCAGCACACACATCAGCACTGGAACTTGGTAATGTAACTCTTGGCAGTGGCACTGACCAACTGGCAACCAGGTGTTTCTGTTTTTGGGAGCAATGCCTGAGCACAATTAAGAGATTGCTTTTTAGCTGGATTTCCCCTCAGGTAAGTGAAAATATCAGAAGGATTTCAAAGAGTTGACCCTACTGTACTCTATTCCTTGTGTAAATGTCCTGGATCAGGCTCAGCAAATGATTAATGAACAATTTAAGTTCAAGTTGGAGTCAGCTGGCATGGTGGCACTGAGGGCTGAGGTGCTGGACACCTTACCTCATGCCACACTGGCAACCCATGTTCATGAATGAGCATGGGTCGGCGGGGGTTAGCAGGGTAGGAGAAGGATTGAGTGTCCGTAGGACTGCTCTCCTTCTCTGGGGGGGGGAACAACAGTGGTCGGTGCTCGACTGACCCCCGGTGGAGATGGGGCAGTGCACAGACACTGCAGATGAGGGGCGGAGATAGGGGCAGAAGCCTGGGAGGAGCGCATGCAGATGCATGCACGCTTCCTCCATTGGTGTCATTTCACACCCCTCCCCACAAGAGAGAAAAAAACAAGAAAACACCTCGGCAGCATGATGGCTGCCCTGACAGCACCGCCACGGATGCATCCCAGATAGCTCCCTCCTGGGCCCGCCCTCCCAGTCTCTGCAGTGGTGGGGTAAGTACCTGCTGTGATGCAGCCTGGGAGAGCTGTGGCAGGGAGGTTTGAGCGCTCACCGTATCCGAGGCAGCAGCCATGAAGGCTGGCTGAAGGGGTGGGGGAACCAAAGGCACAACCCCCCTCAGCCAAGGAACTAAAAAGAAATAAGTAAAAAATAGTTCAAGCTGGAGTCATTGCTGCTCACTGCCCATGCCTTGACTGGCCAAAAAAAGGCAGCAGAAATAAGCAGTCGCTATATAATAATGCAAAGAGTTCTAGAGATTCTAAAACAATTTCTGTCACTACCTCTGGTTAACCTAGCCCTGCAAATTTATAAGTCTTGTAATGTAGTATGGGTTAGCAAAATAAAAATAATCAGGTTAAATATTTATACTGAATCCAAACTAAATGCTCTGCTAATGGCACTTCGAGGAAATACTTAGCTTTGTGCCATATTACTGCATGTTCAATTTTATATTCAAAGCTAACGTAGCAATTATGTATGGAAAAAAACATGGTAATTGAAATGACAGTTGAAATTTTAGTCAAACCTGAGTATTTTTGGGACAGGAAAGATAGAAATGGTGCTTGTAGAGGACCAGCATTTTCTCTGTGTAGTGGAGAAAGGAGACGAGATATAGATAATGAATCCATTTCTGAACCTCAACTTTAACCTGAAATTTGTCTGGTTTAGAATTTGGTACAAAAGACAACCCCATCTTTAACACTCTCTCCTGGGTTTCTGTTAAAAGAGTGCTTGAGAAGTTAATTATTTCTGTGTTTCTGTTTTCTCTCCCTCTGAGATCTCTGTGGCTCTGTCTTGAGGTGTTGCGTACTTCCTCCTCCTGCCTTTTGGTCGTCTTCTTGTTCTTCATCTTCTCTGTTTACCTTAGGATTTAAGTGTCAGCAGCATTGCTGTTTGCACCTACTCTGGTCATGCATACTCGTTTGTGTATTTAGACAAGTTTAAGGTTACAAACAACCATGCACACAGGGGAGTGATAGTGAAATACCAAAAGAGACTCCTGGCTGATTAGGATTAATAAATCAGTAAAGAAGTGAAACCACCAAAACCCCCACAGCAAAACTGAACTATGTTCTGTGCAAAGGAGACCAATTGGGCTCTAGCTAGGCAGCTAGACTATAGGTAGGCAGACACCACAGTAATGGCAATGGCATTTGATGTAGCAGCCAAGATGCCAAGTAGTATGTGACACAAAAAAAATGTGCGGTACTGGTCCAGTGAGATGGAGCTGCATTACCAAAATGTATCCATAAGCAAAACAAAACTGCACTCCAAGAACCAAAGCTGTGGCCACAGTGGTGCAGTGAAACAGGTTGTTTACTGGAGTCATGCAAACAACAAAAAAGGCGGTACTGTGAATATGCGTTGTTGCCATCCTCTGAATTGAAACATGTTTCTGGGGGGGTGCAGGGGGGGACGCATGAAGTTTCCAGCCAATGGGCACCATCTAAGTTCATGCGGCCCTGCCTCCCATCTCCTGCACGGTATGTTCTCCAACTCTGCTCCTGGACATCAAGTCTCTCTGCTGAAAGGGACAGGTTTCCTCCTATGCAGCTCTACATACATTGTAGGAAATCCAGTTTCAAACACTTTCGTTGGCAAACTTCAACTTCATTGAAATGTTTTTGCTATTACTAATGGTAGTGTTTTCTCATTTCACTCTGTCATCGAATCTGTATATGTTCAGGGCCGACATTGATCAGCTCTTGGAACACAAGGTGAGCACATCCCAGACACTCTGGACACACAGGGCTATGTGTCCACGTATTTTCTGGTACCAAAGCAAATCCTTCTTAGTCGAGTCGTGGCCAGGATTTGTGAAACTTGCTGCCATAACATTAAAAAAACAAATGTCAAACAATGCCCCATTACAATCTATGGAGTGCGCCCTGCACTTGTCCTTTACTGACATCACAAAATGTGCCAGCGCAGGGCCCTGTCTCCAAGTGAGGAAGTTGGGGCATTTTGGCTGCTGGGCTCCGGGAGGAAAGATACAAGTGTTTTTGCTGAAAATATGGATTTTAATAAAGGAAACTAGTTAGCACACTTTAATTGGGGCACAGTAAGCCACCGAATGTGTTGGGGGGGTGGGGGTGACTTACTGGAGTAGAAAGCTGCTCTTTAATTAGGTAAAAATAAGCACTTCATAAGGCAACACTTGCCATATTTACAGTGAGACAGTTTATAGTGAAACAGTGTCCCCCCTCCCCCCCGTTGCCTTATGGAGGCAATACAGTGATTGCAGTCGAGTATCAGAGAATAGAGGTTTGTACTGAGTATGATGCATCACAGATTGTGTGGTCAGAGAGCAAGATAGCGTCTTGAGGACATATCTTATGTAAATAAGAAAATCATCTCCAGAGGATAGTAAGGTATCTAGGCTATGTTTTGTCTGTCCCATGAAGTGTACTACAGCCACCAGATGGCCAGTTTTAATTGCATAAGGCTCTATAGTTCATAGAAGGTTTCAGCAGGTCAAATGTGTAATGGGGCATTCTATGTGATAAGGAGAATGAAGGGGACTTGGATGCAAGAAGGTCAGTCCACATACAAGCAGCTTCAGCACTTGTGTGGCTAGGGGCAGTATAGCAGGCTTTGTTTATATAGAGGAACTCTTAGCAAAGTGTTCACCACTGTGACATCAGCATGCCTTTTTAGGGCTGCAGTGGGCGGAGCCTTGCAGTCCTTTTATGATCACTGAGAAAAAGGACTCCACATGCCTTCCAAGCAAACAACATGTTGAGGTGACAAAAAAAGTCACCTCCAAGTTGGATAACACTTCGCGCTTGCACTATTTTTTGCACATTCGCCATCCCCCCCCCTCCACACACACATATGACCATAGGTTGGAGTTAGCATGGAGCAGAGTACGATCTCAACATTTGTGTCCAAAGGCTTCGGCAGCTGGCTGCACCGGGGAAGGTGTTTTGAGAGGGGGAAAGAGAGAGAAGGAGGTGCAGGAATAACATGAGAGAGAGACTCCCCCCCCCATATAGAGAGAGACAGAACACTGTCCTGGTTGGTGGGTAACAGTGGACACCTCACCCAATGTCACAGAGAGAGAGAGAGAGAGATGGGACCTTCCCCGGTCAGGAGTAGTTTCTGGGCAGAGAGAGAGTAACAGCATCTCTCTCTCTCTCTCTCTCTCTCTCTCTGCTCTCTGTTTCTCTCCATGGAGCTTGATGAAATGAAGAAACACAACTGACATACTAATTTACCATTTGTAACAGGTCACGTTGGAAACCCCTAGCTTGGTTGGCGGATCGAAATGTAGACAGACATTACAACTTTGCACTGAACGGGAACAGTAAATGACAGTCAACCAGTCGGATGACAAACTAGTAACTGTTACACATAAAACTCCTCAGTTATATATATTTTGCAAGTGGTATAATTTCTCAAACATCATGGCAGAGAAGGTAGTGAGTCCCGATGATTTTGCAAAGACAAATTCCTTTGACTAGTCACACTTCAGCCTAATCAGTAGCACAGAAAGTTGCTAAACTACTTGTCTTGTGATCGGACAAAAGAAATATAATTACATAAAGAATATGCGCCAAGAAGCAGTATAAAATACAAAGATCAGTGATGTGCAAAATATCGTAGTGTACACGGCAGTACAAACAAACAGTTGGTATGACTCCAGACCTGGTTTCACCTCTCATGGCTTTTTCAAGGGACGTCCCTTGAAAAAGACATGAGAGGCAAAACCAGGTAGGGAGTCCGATGACGTGTTTGTTTTCTGTACTGCTAGGCACTGCACTGCGATATTTTGGACATAATAAATATTTGTATTTTCTACAGCTTCTAAGTGCCGAATTCTTTCTGATACCATGTTCTATTGTCCAATACCCACTGAGTAATGTACATAGCAGTTGGATGACAGAACAATTAACATAGCAGGTAAGGGCACTTACAGCCAACGAAATGTACTTATCCCATGACATTACCATTCAATCCATCGATAATTACAATACTGCTACTCTGCTCCAGCAGGCTTCAGATAATACACAGCATCAGCTGTAGTGAACACTCAGCTTCGCAATGTATACATGCAAATGAAGAAATGGCTTGACAGTTGTCATACATCACTCGCTACCAAAAAAAACTGGCATAATATGCCCTTCCAAAAATGCTGCAATACACAAAGCGGAGGAATGATAAACTGAATATGAGAAATAATCTTTATTTTTGTGTCTCCTTTGGTACATCCAAAACCATGATTTTGTAGGGCATACCTTTACAGAAGCCTGGAATTCCCTTGGTGGTCAGTTGTGAGTAGGAAAATAAATGACTAAGGAAAGCGTGATCCCTGATCCTGGAGCGTGCAGGTGCATTGAGAGTGGGTGGTCTCTAAAAGCTAGTAGTGTAATGGGCAGTCCATGGAAGGAGAAGATTTAGGTCAATACGGAGTGAAATTTAAAATGGTAAATTGAGACAAACTGAATGGTGTAGAAGGGTAAATGAGGGGTCAGGTGGAAAGGGGGAGCATCTGAAATGCACTGTGCCAGAGAAAAAGGTGGTGATAATTTTTATTTCTGAATGCTGAGAGTGTCCCAAGATACCAAACTCGTGTTAATGTTTATATAATACGCTCCTCTATGAATCCTGCTGCCTGCCCTTGGGTCAGAAGCAACTGTCCCATCAGCCTGGGCCACCAGCCCCGATCCACTGCAGTGATTCAAAAGCTGGTGAAATGAAAAAAAGGTATGGGGAGACCACATGGCAAACTCGGGCACAAACAAAATATGTGGAGACTGCAATGTGGAGTTAGTTTTAATGTGCCCAGTCTACCCCTGTCGTGTTCTGCCTTTCCTTCCATCAACCTGGTGTTTGCTGGGGGAATGCAGAGTTAAAGTAAAGTTTTAATTTTCTCAGTGTGCTCTTGCTTTGTGGCTTAATTTTCCCTTGGACAACCTGCAGTTTGTTAGGCCCCCTCCTCCCCATATGGTGCCATGCTCCGAGACTCCCTCACTCAGGTAAGTGGAATAATTTCCATCCCCCATTTGCCTGTTTTCAAAATTGGAGTTATCACTGTAGCCTGAATGACCTCACCAGACCCGGACAGTGACTGTCAGGAATGAATGGGAGAAGTGGCCACCAGTAGGGGATGATGGTACGTGCGCTGCCGCCAGCTCTATTTACTAATTTTGCATACTTCTTTACTCTGTGAGATGAAGCCTAAAGGTAAAGCACCCGTTCACCAGATTCATCCAAGCTCCCACCAAGCAAAGTCCCAGTCTTCACTGAGTTATGCCACTCCTTCCATATGTTGTCCAATTTATTAAGGAGTCTGACCTTTCCAGTCACCGAAGGTCCTGATCCAGCAGCGGGAGAGGCCAGGAGGGATGGTGATGATTAATGCAGAGTGCAGATTCTTAATGCTGCTGCTTTTGAGTGGTTTGATTTTGTGCTAATTATTCCAGTTTCTTGAGTGAAGGAGTCTCAGAGCATGGCACCAAGGGGGGGGGGGGGTCTAACAAACTGCAGGTCGTCCAAGGGAGAATTAAGCCACAAGGCAAGAGCAGACTGAGAAAACTAAAACTTTACTTTAACTCTGCATTCCCCTAGCAAACAGTGTGGTTCATGATAAACACAGCCGTAGAATCAAGCCATACAAAAGCGAGGGTATTGGACTTTAGGAGGGCTGACTTTGGCAAAATGGGAGAGTGCCTAAGGAATGCACTAGCAAATGGGTAGGAAGGAGGGGTGGAGGAACAATTAGGAAAAATCAAAACTGCCATCACAGAGGCAACAAGCCTTTGTGTGAAGCAAATAAACGAAACAAAACGAAGGGAAAAAACACTTGGGTTTTCAAAAGAGGTGGCAGGGAAGGTTGGGGAGAAAAAGACAGCATTCAGAAAGTATAAGGAATCACAAGGAGCAGGACACAGAACTGTATCAGTTAAAGCAAAAGGAAGTGGGGAAGGAAGTCAGAATAGCAAAGGCACAAACAGAGGAAAAGATACCCAACTCAGGGGGATAAAACATTTTATAGGTACATTAGGGAGCGAAGAAAGACAAAGGGAGGGATAGTGAGGCTTAATAAAGGGGAAGGGGTGGGCAGATGGTGACAGTGAAAAGGCAGAGATACTGAATGAATACTTTTGCTTAGTATTCACAAAAGAAGAGGAGGGGGAGGTACCTAAACCAAACAATAGTAGCAGTCTGGATATGGAGGTTGACACCAGTCCATTCACAGAAGAAAAGGTCCTGCAAGAACTTCTAAAACTGAAGGTGGACAAAGCAATGGGGCCTGACTGGATTCACCCCAGAATTCTAAAAGAACTAAGGGGACAACTAGTGACACCACTGAATACCCTTTTTAACAAATTATAGGAGGATGGTGTGGTGCTTGAGGACTGGAGGAGGATAGATGTGATTCCCCTCCACAAAAGTGGGAGCAGGGCAAAGGCAGGAACTACAGACCTGTTAGTTTGACCTTAATGGTGGGGAAAATGATGGAATCACTTCTAAAGGAAAGAATTGTTGAGTACCTGGAAGCCAGCGGGGCACAGGACCCAAGGCAGCATGGATTCACAGCAGGAAGGTCACGTCAGACTAATCTAATAGATTTCTTTGACTCGGTGACCAAAGTAGTAGACCAGGGAGGGGCTGTGGACATGGCCTACCTAGACTTTAGCAATGCATATGACACAGTCCCACACAAAAGATTAATAAACAAGTTAGCCAGCCTGGGAGTGGGTCCCAGGGTGGTAGCCTGGGTAAAAAATTGACTGGACAACAGGACACAGAGGGTGATAGTAAACAGAGTCCACTCCGAAGAAAAAGGGGGTTACTATCGGGGTACCGCACGGTTCAGTACTTGGACCGGTCCTCTTTAATGACTTTATAGGTGACATTGTAGAGGGTTTGGAAGGAAAATTATGCCTTTTGCAGACAACTCAAAGATCTGCAACAGGGTTGATATACAAAGGGGGTGGAAAGGATGAGAAGGGACTTGACAAGGTTGGAGGAATGGTCAAATGTATGGCAGCTTAGATTCAGTGCAAAGAAGTGCAAAGTAATACACTTGGGAAACAAAAACCCAAGGGAAGAGTACACAATGGGGGTAGGCGGGGAAGGGGAGGTACTAACAACAACAAATATGGAAAGAGACCTGGGGGTATTCATATCAGATGACCTAAAGGTAGGCAAGCAATGTGAGAAGGCAGTAAGGAGGGCTGGGGGGGATACTGGGATGCGTAAGGAGAGGCAACACCAGTAAAAAATTGGAAGTTGTTCTCCCTCTGTACAGACAGCTGGTGATACCCTATCTGGAGTACTGCATGTAGTTCTGGAGATCCCATCTCCACAAGGGCATAAACAGGATGGAGGTGGTCCAGAGGAGGGCAACTAGAATGATACAGGGTCTGCACCAGAAGCCATATGAAGAGAGACTAAAGGAGCTTAATATGTATACCCTCGAGGAAAGGAGGGAAGGGGGGACATGATAAAAATGTTCAAGTACCTCAAGGGAATCAACAGAATCCAAGAGGGTAGCATCTTTCAGAAAAAGAGATGTGCAAGAACAAAGGGGCACAATTTGAAGATAGAGGGGGGACGGTTCAGGGGCAACGTAAGGAAGTATTTTTTCACAGAGAGGGTTGTGGACACATGGAACAGTCTTCCTGAGGAGGTAGTGGGGTCAAAAAACAGTGGGGGAATTCAAGAATGCATGGGACAGACATAAGGCAATTCTAGTGGGGGGGTAGGAGGAAGTAGGCTGTTGGTTAACTAGGATCTGCAGCTTATCCAATAGGTAGGGAAATGGGCAGACTGGGTGGGCCAAGCAGTCCTAACCCCAGGAATCCACTAATATTATTACTCTTTGCAGTGCCCCTTTAAGTCAGCACTGCCCCGGAGCCAAATGGAATGCTATGCTAATTATGGAATGTTTAGCTCGTGCATTCATTTTCAAACTGCCTTGTTCTAACTGCTTGGATTCTACCTCAGATTTTCTGTCTCCGCTGCAAAGTTCAGATGCCCTGGAGATCTCTCTCTATCAAGACATCTAAATTGTGCATAAGAACAAAAACTTAAGTATTTTGTCTTATTTATTTTCATTACTGCCTTATTCTTATTGTTATTTAGTAATTTTACCTCATAGATAAGTTTTTAGGTTTTTTTTTATCGGTACTCCGCGGTTCCTTTGAACCGAGGGGGAACCGACTGTTTGGTTAATTTAAAAGAGGAACTTTTAGTTAAGTTTCTGGGTGTTTTTTCTCTATCAAAACACTTTATTTCTCATTTTGAACTGAGTAGTTATCGGTTCCACTAGCGGTTCTCAGTTCCCGAACCGATCGGAACCGCGGTTACGTTTTAAATTGTCGGTTTCCGAACCAATCGTTTTTTCTTTTAAACTGACTGCAAAATCTTAAAATCTTTATTTTTTTAGTGGTTTTGAGTCCTGTTTTCTATTATGGATAAACCTAAAAAGAACACAGGGGCCCAGATATTCAAAAGAGTTGAGCCATGCACAATAGGGTTGTGCCTGCGCAAGTCCGAAAATGCGCCATTCTGCGATATTCAGCAGGAGGCAGTTGCAGCCCCCAAATCACACTGAGCAACAGCACAATGATAATGAATGCATGCGCAACTGAAGAGGGAGGAACCACGCATAAATGGCATGGTGAGATATTCAACAACATGCGCCATGCGCAATAGGGAAGCCAGCAGAAGTTGCGCCATAGCAGAAATGAGCCAAAACAAAAGGGAGCAAGGGAGAGGTGCAAGAACACTACAGGGAAGCCACATGAGGGCAAAGTCTAGCAGGAAAAACTGGGCAACAGGGACACACAGGACAGGCCAGGAAAGGGCACCTGGAATCAACAGGTGCAGGGGAAGGTGTGGGGAGCCACAGTGCAGAAGGGGGAAGTACACCACACAGCAGTGAGGTCAGCACAGGCAGGTGTTCCCGGTGCAGGGGAAGTAGCAGCCAGGACAGTGGGGGGAATACAGAAACAGCTGCCGGGGGGGTGAACACAAGCCAGGGACATGGCCAGTGCCACCATCCAGATGGAGGCTGTAATGAGGGAGGTGAGAAGGTGGGCAGCAGGGGAGCATGGCCGTGGAAGGGCCCGTCGGTGGTATGCCCCCAACAGGCAGTACCGAGCCCACACCAGCTTTGAGCTGTACAGTGATACTGAGATTGTGGGCCAGTACCGCCTGAATTGGGCAATTCTGAGGCGGCTCTGTGAGCTGTGCAGTGATGTGATGCAGGCACCCACACGACGGAGCCATGCCCTGTCAGTGGAGATGAAAGTGACAGCTTGCATGTGCTTGCTCGCCACGGGTACCTTCCAGAGACCAACTGGGGACACCACAGGCATAACCCGGTTGGCCACTTCACGCCACCTCATCCAATTCCTCAGCACACTGCTGCCACATGCTGCAGAATACATCCATTTCCCCAGCACATCGACGGAGCACACAGCAAACATACAGGAGTTCCACAAGGTAGCACGTATGCCTGGCGTGCTAGGGGCAATAGACTGCACCCATGTGGCCATCTGCACACCACCTGGTCCCAAGGGGGCTGCATATATAAATCGCAAGGGCTATGCCAGCATCAACTGCCAGGTGGTGTGCTGTACCAGGGGACGCATAATCAATGTCTGTGCCACGCACCCTAGGGAAGCACATGATGCCTTCATCTGGCACCAGTCGGCACTGTGCCGCAGATTCGAGAGTGGGGATATCCCCACTGGCCACTTAGTGGGAGTGTATGCAAACCACATGGACAATCATAGGGCCTGGGAGGGGCATGGTCAGAGGTGACATGGGTAGTGGCCTACATGGCCCGGGGCAGGGCGATGCTGATCACCAAACTAACCTCCACCCTCTACATACAGGTGACAGTGGATACCCAATCCGTCCCTGGCTGCTCACACCCTACCGGTGGCCTACGACCCCATCGCAGCAATGCTACAATGAGGCACACGCCACCACATGTAATGTCGTCGAGCGGGTGTTCAGGATGCTGAAGGCACGTTTCCGTTGCCTGGACACCTCCGGCGTTGCTCTACAGTACGGCCCCTCAAAGGCCTGTGCACTATTCCTGGCCTGTTGCATCCTGCACAACATGGCCAACAAATGTGGGATCATCATACAGGTCGAAGAGGGGGACAGCGATGGGGACGATGAGGACACCGGTGACAGTGGTGATGGGCAGCCTCCCCTTGGCCGACGGGACAACCGACTGCTCCAGCTGGCACAGCTGCACCGGGACACCATCACGGAGGAGCACTTCAGCCAACCCAGGTAAGTCATGGGGCCATGTGCAACCAACGGTGGCTAAGGCACAACCCACAAACACGCATGGACACACACCAGGGGTGCATTCCGTCAAGGGAAGTGGCCGGGCATGGAACCACACACAACCAGGGATGAGTGAGGTCTAACATGCCACGTGGATGGACACACACACACACACACACAAATGCACCAGACATGCACAAAGGGTAGGAGGCACACTGACCCAGAATACCACCCCTAGCCACTCACATGTCCACAGACCACCACACCCACTGCCTGTCCTTGTGCGTGTGTCAGATGCTGAGCACCATTGCACATTGGTGTACAGTGCAATGCAGGCATCATGCACACGCAACTGCGGACAGCAGCCAGGAGGGTGTGCAGATGGACTGTGTGTCCGCGTGCAGGGCAGGGTACCCACCCGTGCAATGCCCGCTGAATGACACAATGCACACAGGGCAGCACCAGACAGTAGCCGCATTGGGAGACTGGTCAGTCACGTGCCACAGTGTGCCGGCCACCACGGATGCATGAGTGGCCCCACTGAGACCCACCAGCACTGACAGGCTGACCACTGGCCTTATGGGGTGGCACCGATGGTCCCCCAGGGGTTCCACTGCGTGAACACAACCGTGCTCATGCAGGGGTCTGCAGCACACCAAACATGCCTGTGCCAGGCGTGCTCGGGATGCCCACAGCTGAACCCGGTGTCGACAAGGAGGGTGTTGCACGATGCCGGGAACGGGGGGTGGACAGTGCACTGCGTGGTGTCTGTGATGCATGAGCAAATGACTGTGTGCCCATTGTGGCCATGACAGCAGTGAATGCCTGTGTCTGCCTGTCATTGGCAATGATCACATCCTCCCGCAACCGGTCCATCCCTGCCAGGATCAGAGCGGTGTCTCTGCTACAACGCTCCTCTGCCCGCTCCAGAGCCACACGCAGTGCATCCACCGACGTCGCAAGCCGCATCTGCTGGTTGACTGATACTCGCAGTATGCAGGTGTACTCATCCAAGAGGTCATCTGCCTCCTCAGCATCCTGTCCCTCAGGGTGTGTGTGGCCCTGATGCCCAGCACCCCTTGAGGGTGGGCGCTGCACACCAGGACCACGTCTGGGCATGTCCACAGGCGGTGCACTGATGCCACCCTCTGACCCTGTACCCCCAAGCCAATTGGCCAACTGCTGATGCTGCCCCTCTGGCTGCCGCTCACCAGGGCTCACTGGTGCCGCTGTAGTGGCTGCAACAGTACCACTGTCCTGTACACACACCAGTGCTGCCCCACTGGTGCTGACAGGCACAGGCTGGGACTGTGATGACATGCAGGCCTCCACGGCGGCACCACCCACAGCCATGGCTGCGATGTTACCTGCTGTCACACATGTGTCACTGCCCATGCTGTTAGCGACATCATCATCGGTGATGGACCCAGCACTAGCCCGAGTCACAGCATGCTGGCATCCGTGGGATGCTGGCATGCTGGGACACGGGCAGGGCCTCCTCCACACCTGTTCCAACAACATTAATCTGGATAGTCAGGCGGGCCCACTGTCGCACTGAGCCGCGTACACTTGTGGAGGTGGATGGTCCCTCCTCCATCTCCATCTCACTGTCCTCAGTGGACAGGCCCACCACCGCTGACCCATGCAGATGCTCAGGATCTGAAAGGGAAAACAAAGTCGCATTACTGCATGTGACCTACCCTGCCCCCCCAATAGACAGACCATGACCTACCATGCAGTGACGGGCTACCACCCGTCTGGAAGCCACCACCCGGGAACACCCTCAATGGCACAACGCTGCATGCTTCCAGCAACCCTCTCCTCCTGTGGGGTCAGGTGTAGCACCTCAGGCTGTCCCCCACCTGTCGCAGCTCATGCTGCCCTGATGGCAGCCACCTTCTCCTTTATCCTCCTCCTGTCTGCGCCCATCTTCTTCTTGCACTCCTGCATGGAGCGCTGGTGGCTGCCATGCAGGTTCACTGCATGCGCCACCTCCTCCCATGCAGCAGCACGGGCCTGTGGTGTTCCCTGCTGTCCACTGAGAAATGGCTCCTGATCCAGGTGGGCCTCAAACAGGGCATCGGTCTTGGCCTTGGTGAAATTAGGCTTCCTCCTCCTCCCACCACTGTGTTCCTCCTCTCCCACAACTCGCTTGGTCATTATTTAGCCTGTGAGAATGAAAGTTGTTACCTGTGACTTTGCAGTCCCATGCATGTCCCAAAATCCACAGTCCACACTCCCAAACAGCATGCAACTCACCAATAGACTGCAGTAACTGTCTATGGCCAGTGCAGCCCAATGTTGCACTTTTATAGCGCAACCCATGCAAATGAGGCAAGGCGCAACTTTAAGTGGATGCAGATTGCAGTGCTGCACCATTGAATGGCTGATTAGCTGATTTTCACATGATGACTGAATATCGTGCTGTTGCACTTTGCTCTGTTGTGTTGAACGTGCTGAGCCAAGGGTGCAGTTCTGTGACATGTGCAGTACACAGCTCACTGCGCATGCCCGGGTTGCTGACACAGGCATCTGCCATGCTGCTGATGTGCTGTGCACGGGAGGCAATGCAGGGCATGGCCACCATTGTGCCAGTGGTGCTACAGTGATGTTCACCTATATGGAGCTGTGGCACTGGGGCATCATAGGCGCACTGGGGCAACAGCACGGTAGGCCACTACTGGAGGTTGCACACAGGCACCCAATCATGCTACACACATTGAATTCCAATGGCACTGTGCCTGTCTGTGCGCCACAAACCCTTGACCCTGTGCCCGACCTTTGCCCCTTAGGCAAAATGCGTCAGGCATGGGTGCACCACTATCGCGCTGTTCGGTGACAGCGTGATAGGGAATGGCAGCGCTGCACCACGCAGCATCTGCATGTGGTGGAGCCACACTGCAGAGTGCCATTTTGAACCGACTGAGCAAGTGAGATGGCGCGGAGGAGGGCTATCCAGTGGACCCAAATTGAACTGGCCAACCTGGTGGCCATTGTTGAGCCACTTTTGGCCCACTGTTTGGAGAAGCACCCCTGGACAGGTCCAGGAGCCAGGTGTGGGAGGAGGTGGTCAATGCCCTGGAGGAGGCCACAGGAAGGGGGCGGATGGTGGAGCAGTGCCGCCACAGGTATGGCGACCTGAGGAGGAGGGAACCAGACCTGCTTGCCTGCCTGCGGGCACGTGCCAGGAGGGGCACGGTGACATGGCCAGGTAGGTGTTATGTTCACACACTTTTATCTTCCATATTGGTATCACAGTTATATGTGTCCGGAACATGGAGGAGGGACCATCTGGTGTTGGCTGTGGTGGTGTTATCAGGGTGTGGGTGGGTGGGTCTGGTTGGGTGCAGGGGAACTTTGCTATAGGATTGTACTGATGTTCCTCTCTCCATGTTTGCACCACAGGACTGGAAGAGAGGCGTCTGGCCAGGGAGCTGCGGCGCCAGGAGGATGACAGGGCTGGTAGGAGGGGCAATGGTCCACAGCACCAGAGGGACTGGCCTGATGATGGTGAGTGCCATAACTCCAAGATTACTATCGCATGCTGTGTAACAGGGTGGGCAGCGGGGCATGGCCACCATCCATTGACACCACTGCCATGCACGCAACTTGTTACAGTTAGCACTGTCCAGTGGCACTGCATGTCTGGGAGTGCATCGATGGTGGTCCATGAGAGCACCGGGTACATGGCTGTGCCACTGCCTTCGCACCACATAGCCATGTCACTAAACAGCCACGGTGGTGCTGTGCATGACTTGGCCGGTGGGTGTGTGCAGCGGTCCGCATGGCTATATGCACCTGGGTGGGCAGGTCTTGTGGACGTGATCACTGTGGGTGGTCACGTAACATCACAGAGGCATGTCCCACGGCCGTATGCCATGCACAGTGGGTGGGCTGTATGGGGCTGTGCATTCACACCTATTGACTGTGCTCCCATGTCCTAGGTGTCCGCCAGCTGCAGGAGATACGGGAGGCACTGCAGGAGATCCTCAATGTGGCATGGGCATCATTTGAGATCCTACAAAGGATTGACTGGCTTGGGGTCCGGAGAAGAAACAGGAGGCAGAGCAGCCGGAGCAGGGAGCGGGGCTCCCATTGATCATCTTTATTTCACTGATTTCCCCTACCCCCCTGGATCCACCCTCACACCCCTCCTTTCCTGTGCCATTTGTTCACCCCTGCCCCTTACCCACCCCCACCTTGTTTGTGGCCCCTCCCACACATTTGTACATAGTTTTGTAAATAGTTCTTTTTGATATTTTGAATACAAATCTTTTGATATGAATACTGTGGTGGTCTCTGATTTGCAGCGGGCTATAGGTGCTCAGCTGCAGTGGTGTGCATGGCGCAGGGTGGTGCAGTCATGGTATGTGTGTGTTCGTGGGGAAGTGACTACAGTGTGGGAGTAGCTATCAGTCAGTGTCTGGGGTGTGTGTGTTGTGCCGTGTGCACTGGATGACTGTGTGCAGTGGTCCATGGTGCATGCTCTGTGTCCATGGCACCCCTGTCAGCCCGTCCATGGCCTGTGCAGCTGACACCCTTGCATGTCTGTGACCTGCACGGTCTGCTGGCATGTCAGTGGTGGCTGTCCATGCAGGGAAGCCACTGTACCTGTCAAAATGCTGGGTTGCCTCCTGTCACTGGTGTGGTGCATGTCTGCCTCAGGTGACACAGTGGCCTCCCGCGGTTGTTGTCCCACCTCCATGCTGTAGCTTGTGTGTGTTGCAGGGGATGTGCACCACTGTCTGTTACTTGTACTCCAGGCAAATGATGGTGGCGTACAGGTCCACAGTGCCTGCGTAGGGTGGCTGGCACTCCTGTGCCATGGAGGACTGCAGGCTGTGTGTACACAGTTTCCAAGGACCCACACTGGGGGCTTGGTTGCCCCACTACTGCATCCCTGTGTTATTGTGCCCTTGGGTATGGGTGGGTGTTTGTCCATGCACTTAGTTGCATCCGGTGTGGTGCATGCTTCCTGGCACCACTGTGGGTGTCTGCACTGGCTGTTGTGGCCAGTGCTGGGTTGGGGTGTGTCCTTGGGAGGGTGTGCAGGGTGCTGTACCTCTGGTGGTGGTGTCCGGGGCATGCCCTGTCACGTGTGGGGTACCTCATGTGCCGATGTATGGTCAGTCTCTCAGCTGTACCTCGTGGGGGCTGTGTATGGTGGCACTGTGTATGCCGTTGTTGCATCGCTGTGTGCTGCCACCCATTGATGGGTGCTCATGGTGGGGCTGCCTTGCATGGTTCTGTGGTGCACAGGGTTGCATTGTCACAGTGGGGGGTGGTGGCATGCATGGGGTTTCTTGCAGTGGTGGACGCTGCTCCTGGGCAGGGTATCTGGGGGTCACGGTGCAGGGTGTGCTCTGCATTGGGGGGATGGTGTGGCATGGGCTGGTTGGCCCTTCTTGTGTGCCAGTCACAGCTTGCCAGGGGGTGTGATGGAGCACCATGGCCCAGCTGTGGGTTGGTTGCTTGTCTCCATGGGCCAGTGGTTATTCCAGCCCTCCACCAGTTGTGCAGTGCATGGGGTGTAGGGGGACGATGTCTGTTCTGCTGTGTGTTCCTCTGCCCTTCTGTGGCATGGGTGGTGGGTCCCTACATCCCTGGTTGTGCAGTTGCATTGCTGCACTGCTGCTGGGGGGCATCCCTGGTTGCGCTATGGCGCCTCTGGACTGCTCAGCTGAACATCCCTTGTTGCGCTGTGGTGCATCAGATCTGCTCAGCTTCCCCTCCCTAGTTGCACTATGGTGCAGGTGGTGCGATATTCAGTTGTCGGCTGTAGGCACGTCCTGACTGGCTCAGTTTTTGAATATCGCGCTTCTTGCACATGGTCGCAATGGACTTGCACTTGCTTCTGCTATTGCGCACTTTTTGGGCGCAGTTTGAATATCTGGGCCAGGACCTACAGGGTTTAAAAACTGCATTAAATGTGCAGAGGTATTTGCAAGAGCTGACAAACATGACCTTTGTCTGCTCTGCCTTGGTGTTAAGCATTTCAGTGAAGATTGTGACATTTGCAAATTTTTCCTTGAAAAAACTGTGGAGAAGTGCAGGGAGAGACTTAAGAGAAGACTTGAAGAGGGGTCCCTGGGCTCTGACCAGTCCACCCCCTCAAAAAATATGGCGATTCCTTCTAGAGCCTCCAAATCCACCCCTGATGTGGATGAGGGCTCTAGTAGGAGAGGCAGTCAGCTGGCTGACTCTCTGGTGCCTGCCAAGAAACTAAGAAAAAGTAAGCACACTGACACCCTGGCTGAAACGCTGCAAGGGGTCCCTCAGGTGCCTGTACATACGCCCTCTCCTGCTGATATTACACAAGCTCTGGCTTTGTTACAGGTGCTGCGGGGATTGCTCCCTTCCCAGCAGCCTGTAACTGCTCTATCTGAAAAAACTGTTGCTGCTGCTGCTACCACCCCCCCGTACCTGTTTCCACTATGGGTGGTGAAGTTGATGGTGATGATGAGGAGGAGGAAGGAATAGAACCTGAGGTGTCACCGGAGCAAGATTTTGGTTCCCCTCCCAGACCTTCAGAGGATTTTTCCTCTCATTTTTCTTTTATCAAGAAAATGGTGGAAACACTGGACCTCCAGACAATTGAGGAGGTACAGGATGAAGAAGAGGTTCAATATATGGAACCGATGGGCTTAACACCCTCAAAGAGAATTCTACTTCCTCTGTATAAATTTTTCAGAAAAGACATTCTGGAAATTTTAAAAGCTCCTCAGACTGTCACACCCATTGATAAAAAGTGTGACAAAAAAATGATGAAAGAAAGGAAATGATAGAAGGCATCCTTGGGATGGCAGAGAAAGGGGAGATATTGCTGATGGGGGACCTGACTATGCCAGATGTTGACTGGAGGACCTTTGCTGCAGCCACATCCAAGAGCGGGGCCATTCTCGATGCCCTACAAGAGGCATGCCTCAGACAGCTAGTTTTGGAACCAACTCAGGAGAGAGCAATCTTAGACCTGGTACTCTCAAATGGGGACAGAGAGAAGATCTCTGATCTTGAAGTGGGTAGCCATCTGGGAACAAGCGACCACCAAACAGTGTGGTTCACGATAAACTTAGCTGTAGAGTCAAGCCACACAAAAGTGAAGGTATTGGACTTCAGAAGGGCTGATTTTGTCAAAATGGGAGAGTACCTCAGAAAAGCACTAGCACACAGGTAACAAGGTGGGGTGGAACAACAATGGAGAAACATCAAAACCGCCATCACAGAGGCAGCAAGCCTTTGTGTGAAGCAAATAAATAAATCAAAATGAAAGAAAAAAACACTATGGTTCTCAAAAGAAGTGGAGGGGAAGGTAAGGGAGAAAAAGATAGCATTCAGGAAGTATAAGGAATCACAGAAGGAGCAGGACAGAGAACTGTACAAGTTAAAACAGAAGGAAGCGGGTGAGGCAGTCAGAATAGCAAAGGCCCAAACCGAGGAAAAGATAGCCAACTCAGTTAAGAAGGGGGTCAGGGGGATAAAACCTTTTATAGGTACATTAGGGAGCAAAGAAAGACTAAGGAAGGGATACTGAGGCTGAACAAAGAGGAAGGTGGTTGGGGAGAGAGCAACAGTGAAAAGGCAGGGATACTGAATGAATACTTCTGCTCAGTATTCACAATGGAAAAGCAAGGGGAAATACCTAATCCAGTCAATAGAAGCACTCTGGATAGGGGAGTTGATATTAGTCCTCTCACAGAAAAAAGGGTTCTGAAGGAACTCTTAAAACTGAAGGTGGATAAAGAAATGGGGCCTGACGGGATTCACGCCAGAATTCTAAAAGAACTAAGGGAAGAACTAGTAACACCACTGACTACCCTTTTTAATAAATCATGGGAGGATGGTGTGGTGCCTGAGGACTGGAGGAGGGTGGATGTGATTCCCCTTCACAAAAGTGGGAGCAAGACAGAGGCAGGAAACTACAGACCTGTCAGTCTGACCTCAGTGGTAGGGAAAATGATGGAATCACTTCTGAAGGAAAGAATTGTTGAGTACCAAGAGGCCAGTGGGGCACAGGACCCAAGGCAGCATGGATTCACAGTGGGAAGGTCATGTCCGACAAATCTAATTGGTTTCTTTGACTGGGTGACCAAACCAGTAGACCAGGGAGGGGCTGTGGACATGGCCTACCTAGACTTTAGCAAGGCATTTGACACAGTCCCGCACAAATGATTAATAAACAAATTAGCCAGCCTGGGAGTGGGTCCCAGGGTGGTAGCCTGGCTAAAACATTGGCTGGACAACAGGGCACAGCGGGTAATAGTAAATGGAGTCCACAGTGAAGAAAGGAGGGTTACTAGTGGAAAATGAGGTTCAGTACTGGGGCGGTCCTTTTAATGTCTTTATAAGTGACATTGCAGAGGGACTGGAAGGGAAAGTATGTCTCTTTGCAGATGACACAAAGATCTGCAACAGGGTTGATACACAAGGTGGGGTGGAAAGGATGAAAATGGACTTTGTCACGGTTGGAGGAATGGTCAAATGTATGGCAGCTTAGATTCAATGCAAAGAAGTGCAAAGTAATGCACCTGGGAAACAAAAACCCAGGGGAAGAGTACACAATGGGGGTGAGATACTGACAACAACAAAAATGGAAAGGGACCTGGGGGTAGTCATAGCAGACGACCTAAAGGTGGGCCAGCAATGTGAGAAGGCAGTAAAGAGGGCTGGGGGGGAGATACTGGGATGCATAGGGAGAGGCATCACTAGTAGAAAACAGGAAGTTGTTATCCCTCTGTACCAACAATTGGTAAGACAACATCTAGAGTACTGTGTACAGTTCTGGAGACCCCATCTCCACAAAGACATAGACAGGGTGGAGGCTGTCCAGAGGAGGGCAACCAAAATGATGCAAGGTCTGCATCAGAAGACATATGAAGAAAGACTAAAGGAACTAAAGATGTATAGCCTCAAGGAAAGGAGGGAGAGGGGTGACATCATAGAAACTTTCAAATACCTCAAAGGAGTCAACAAAGTCCAAGAGGGTAGCATCTTTCAGAAAAAGAGATGTGCAAAAACAAGGGGGCACAATTTGAAGATAGAGGGGGAATGGCTCAGAGGTAATGTGAAGAGGTATTTCTTCACAGAAAGGGTTGTGGATACATGGAACAGCCTTCCTGAGGAGGTCATAGAGTCAAAAACAGTGGGGGAATTCAAGAATGTATGGGACAGACATAAGGCAATTCTAGTGGGGGGTAGGAGGAAGTAGGCTGTTGGTTAATTAGGATCTGCAGCTTATCCGTTAGGTAGGGAAATGGGCAGACTAGATGGGCCAAGCGGTCCTTATCTGCCATCAAATTCTATGTTTCTAAAAAATACCAACTCGAGAGATCTGGTGCTGACTTTTTATTCAACCACCCAGATCATCAGAGCATTGTGCAGCAGGCAACCTGCGAGAGGGCCAAAACCCCCTTGTCTTCTCACCCACCTGAAAAAGATTCCAGAAAGGTGGACAGTATGGCTAAGAGGGGGTACTTCTCAGCATCCCTGGCTATCAGGCAGGCATATTATCAGGCCTTTGCCACTCTCTACCAAAAGGCTTTATGGCAGTGTGTGCTGGATAATGCAGAGGAAAATCCCTCTCTCACTGTTTCTGATTTATTGGAGACAGCCAAATTGGGTTTGGAGGCTTCCAAATACCAATTCCAGATGGCAGCAGACACAAATGACACTGCAGCCAGATGGTTGACTGGCACCATAGTTATGAGAAGGTTTGCCTGGCTGAGAGCTACTCACCTCACCCAGGACACTCAAAACAAAGCAATGGATTTCCCAGTTGAGGGCCATTCCATGTTTGGTGCACAGACTGAAGCCTACATGAAGAATGTTGATGAATACAAGGCTGCTTTCAGAAGTAATTCCACCAGAGATAAACCTTCTCCCTCCACTTCTTATTCTATGGGAGGCAGGGGCAGGTCTTCATTTAGAAGACCTTTCTTTCAAGTGCAGGCTGCTCTGCAGACACAGTACCAACCCCAGCAGATTGCTTTCTACAGGGCCAGGGGCAGAAGGGGCTCCCACAGAGGGTCCAATTCTATCCAGCCTCAGCAACAGCAAAAGCAGAATCCCTGACTCTTCCCTTCAGTCTGCCTCTCCACATCCAGTAGGGAGCAGACTTTCCCACTATTTCCAGGACTGCTTAAAAATAACGTCAGACAAGTGGGTCCTGGAAATAGTGGGTCAGAGTCTCTCCCTTTATTTCCAAACCCTTCCCCCTCCAAGAATAAAATGTGTTGTATCAGTTCCTCCATCACAAAGTGCTCTGTTGGAGCAGGAGGTAAAAAACATACTATTGATAAAAGCAGTCGAACCTATTCCATTCAGTCAAAGAGGGCAAGGGTTTTACTCCAGATACTTCCTAACAACGAAAAAGACTGGAGAATGGCGGCCTATCCTAGACCTCAGAGGCCTAAACAAGTTTTTGGTCAAATTCAAAATAACAATGGCAATAATTCTGCCAACATTACAAAAAGGGGACTGGTTGGCCTCTCTGGATCTAAAAGATGCACACTTTCACATCCCTGTCAGAGAATCACACAGAAGGTATCTCAGGTTCACTCTCCCCTCAGGCCATTACCAGTTCTCAACACTTCCTTTTGGCCTTACCTCTGCACCAAGAGTGTTCACAAAGTACATAGCAGTAGTAGTGGCACATCTCAGAAAACTGTGTATCACAGTTTTTCCTTATCTGGACGACTGGCTGATTGTAGGAAAATCCCAACAACAAGTGTCAGAACACTTATTGCTAGCTCCAAGTGTTCTCTCCTCCCTGGGATTTCTTCTAAACCTAAAGAAATCAGCTATCACCCCAGTCCAAGTATTGCAGTTCATAGGGGCAGAACTCAACACAATTCAGGGAAAGGCCTTCCTTCCTTTGGATAGAGTACAGGCTATCCAGCTTCTAGCAAGCTAATTTGTCCTAGGCAGGCCAAAACCAGCAACTCAGTTTTTATAGCTGCTTGGGCACATGGCTGCAGCAAAAGACACAGTCATGGGCACCAGATTTCAAATGAGGGACATTCAGTTTCACCTCAGGGCCCACTGGTCCCAGAGACGAGATACACTTTCAAAGCTAATCCCTGTGACAAAAGCTCTTCTACAGGCCTTACAATGGCGGAAAGATCCAGACAACTTAAGGGAAGGTGTTCCTTTCCTACAAGAACCCCCCCCCTTGGTGCTCACAACAGATGCCTCCCTCCTAGGGTGGGGTGCCAACCTGGGGGACCACACAGTTCACGGGTCTTGGAGTACTGCAGAGTCACTCCTACACATAAATCTCTCAGAGTTAAGAGCAGTGTACTTGGCCATTCAGGCTTTCACTCATCTTATACAGGGAAAAGTGGTTCGGGCCAGAACAGACAATGCCACTACATTGTACTACATCAACAAACAAGGAGGGACAAGATCCACTCCTCTATGTACAGAGACAATGAAAATATGGAGTCTCATTTACTCCATAAATGCCTCACTACAGGCAATTCATCTGCCAGGGAAGGACAATACACTGGCAGATGCCTTGAGCAGGATAAATCAGGCACATCATGAATGGGCACTGAACAGCCAAGTAGGGCAAGTTCTATTCAGGCGGTGGGGAACCCCAGAGCTAGACCTTTTTGCTTCACACCAGGATCACCATTTACCCCTTTACTGCTGCAGGGCCCCAGTAAAGGGAACTGTCCCAGTGGATGCCTTGACCCTCGATTGGACAGGAAAATACCTTTATGCCTTTCCTCCTTTTCCCTTGATTCTCAGAGTACTCATCAAGCTCAGGTCACAACCAGCCTCGATGATCCTGATAGCAACCAGACTGGCCAAGGCAGCCTTGGTACTCCCTGTTACTCTCAATGTCAGTGAGCGAACCGATCTACCTTCCTCAGAGGTACAATCTGCTGACTTCCTTCCAAGGCAGGGTGGTATACCCCAATCTCAGGTCTCTTAGACTCAAAGCTTGGCTCTTGAGGACTTAAAGTATCCAGACTCCCAGTACTCTCAAACAGTTTTGGAAGTCCATAGAAGTTATAGAAAGCCTTCTGCTAAGAAAACTTATGCTTCAAAATGGAAACGATTTTCTATCTGGTGTACAGGAAAGGGCCTAGCCTCAGCACAGGCTGGCATTCCAATCATTCTAGATTATTTGTCCCATCTGCATTCTCTAGGGTTGCAACATTCGACCCTAAAAGTTCATCTTGCTTCACTTTCAGTCTACCTCTCTGTAGGGAAAGGAGTATCAATAGCCTCGAATCCTATATTCAGAAGGTTCTTTAAGGGCTTTTTACATCTGTTTCCCCCACATAGGGAACCAGTGCTAGCTTGGGACCTCAACATTTGTATTGCCCAGCTTATGCTTCCACCATTTGAGCCCATGGCTACTGCAGAGCTAAAATACCTCACCTGGAAGGTAGTTTTCCTTGTGGCACTCACCTCTGCCAGGAGGATAAGTGAGTTACAAGCCCTATGTGTGGAAAAGGACTATATTTCTTTCCACAATGATAAGGTAGTGTTGAGAACTAACAGAAAATTCCTTCCCAAAGTAGTCTCTGACTTTCATTTAAATCAGTCTATTACCTTACCAGTGTTTTTTACAGCACATGCCAGTTCTGGTGAGCGTAAGCTGCATAGTTTAAATGTGAAGAGAGCATTGAGCTACTATATAGTTGATATTAAGGCTCATAGGCAGGACAGGCAACAATTGTTCCTTACCTATGGGGAAGTAGGTATGGGATCTCCTGCTTCAAAGAGGACTATTTCTTGATGGATAGTCCATTGTATTTAATTTTGCTACACAAAGGTGGGCAAGATCCCTCCTTCAGGTTTTAGGGCCCATTCCACAAGGGGCACAGCTGCCACCATTGCAGCTGTCAGAGATGTTCCTCTTCTGGAGATTTGTAAAGCAGCTACCTGGAGATCAGTCCACACCTTTACTAAGCATTACAACCTGGATACCCAGGCCAGGAGTGATGCCAATTTTGGAAGGGCTGTTTTTGCAGAGTCTTTTTCCTAAATAGATTCTGCCCACCTCCTAGTGGTACTGCAACATAGTCTGCAAAGAGTAATAATATTAGTGGATTTCTGGGGTTAGAAGAAAAAAATTACTCACCAGTAGTAATCTTGTTTCTTCCCAGGGATCCACTAATATTACTCCCCGCCCCTGGTCCTCCCCTTAGAATCTCAGAAAAATACTTTCTACAGCTGAGATGTCTCTCAGTATGATGGGTATGTCATTTGATGGCACATTCCCTGATACTTAACTACTAGGTTCTTTTCTAAGGGTGCATCTGGCTCAGAAAAGAGGACTCATTCTTCATGTTTTCTTGGCCCTTTCTTGGCCCATTACTACTTTTTATGGCCCTGTTGGCCATTAATTTAAAATGATTAATTGTTTTATTTATACATATCTTCACTATGGCCTCTTTGCAGGCTTCACAGAAATCTGAGGTAGAATCCAGGCAGTTAGAATAGGGCGGTTTGAAAATGGACGCACGAGCAAAACATTCTATAATTAGCATAGCATTCCATTTGACTCTGGGGCAGTGCTGACTTAAAGGGACACTGCATAGAGTAATAATATTAGTGGATCCCTGGGAAGAAACAAGATTACTACAGGTGAGTAATTTTTTCTTATCTGCCATCAAAGTCTATGTTTCTGTGATTTGTGCTCTAACTAACTCAAGCAGCAGCTGCACGGAGCCCCTGCCTTCTCATTTCGGATGAGATGTTAAACCGAGGTCCCGTCTGCCTGGATTGGTGGTAGTTCAGGTGGATGTTAAAGATCCCATGGCACTTATTGAAAAGAGTAGGGGAAATTTTTATTCAATATTCAAAAACAAAATCCAGATTAAATAAACAATATCTTCATTCAATACAGAAAGTCACAAAAAACAATATTCAAACACAAAGAAAAAAAAACATACAGTGTCCTATAACAAAGAATAAATCCTATACAATTGTAACAGACATCCCTCTATCCCACCCAATCAACATTCCTCCAGAGCTTTTACTGATAAGTCTTGTCCTAAAGAACGCTTTCATATTCATAAACAGCATCCAATTCTTTCTGTATTTGGAAGAAAACATCCTGTTGTTGAACTACCTACCTTTCAGAAATCTAAGACATCTTGCTTGCAAATAGACCATTTTATACATACCAAAATAATCTGGATTGTACTGTTAGTCCATTTTGCCCAGGTGGCCGGGATTTGCCCTAAAATCAAAACATCATAATTTATTAATACCAATAACTGCTCCCCCTATAAAATCGATAACCGTTTCCAAAAGCCCTGCATATGGGAAAAATCAAAGAAAAGATGCTGCATTGTCTCCACAATCCCTGCACACATAGGCTCTCCACACCCCCTTTCTGTTATTTGCTTATGTTTCTGATTGCTCTTTACTTGCAATTTCTGATGACCACAAAGCCAAGCAAAATCTTGCATCTTTAAAGGTATTCGAGGGTTAGTCATACCTTCCAACAACAAGGAAATCTTAATAAAGGAGGTACCATAAACACCGGTCCTCTGATACCATTTATCCACTAATGATTTTGTAAAACATTTTCTTCCCTTTATCCTCACACCACGCTTAGTTCTATCTTCCAAGTTCTAATGTATCAAGAGTGGTTTGTACATAACTCGAAGTAATCGCTCTACAGGATGCCATCTCCTCTCCCCATGCTTCTAAAAAGATCCTCCCCAAAGCTGCATGCTAATTTGCCCTATTCCCATAGTTTGCGAAAATAAGGGAATGATAGAGCTAAAGAAATTACCAAATAAATACACTATAGGATGCAACATATTCAAACCCCTTCTTTCCGCCTCTGTATGTATGAATTCTCTTCACTGGATTCAACTTACTGCCCATAAAAACTGAAAAATAAACCCAAAAGTTTGGTATGCATACTAACGGTAGAGGAAAAATATGAGACATATATAAAAACATAGGAGCAATGTATGCTCTATGAGATACACTTTCTTTTTCCTGGACATTTTCCAAGTTAACCACGTCTGTACCTTAAGCTTTGCTTTATCATAAACATCATTCCATTACGTATCTCAGACTCTTTATTACCAAAATAGGCCCAAAATCTTTACTTGGTCTGTTGTCATCAGAATCGAAAATCATCAATAATTTTGCTATCCCTAAAGGTAAAACAACACTTTACTGTATTTATCCTAATACCAGTTGTGGTATAGGCCTCATGCAATACTGACAAAACTTTAGCCCCTGATCTAACATCTGCCACAGTAAAAATACAATCGTCCGCATAAGCTGAAACTTTTTGAAAAGCAAATCCAGCCACAGATTCTATTGCCTTAATGTCTCTGGCCTGCTCAATCTTCCTTAACAAAGGGTCTAAACCAAAGACATATAACAAGGGGCTCATTGGGCAACCCTGCTTGACCCCACTTTTAAAAAAAATTAGTGTCCCCAAAGAACCATTCACCAAGGGCACTGCTTGTGCTTCCGTACAACACTTGCCCAAGTTCTATAAATTCTTGCGAATTCCATAATGTTGTAATACACTCCAAAGATAATTCTGTTGAATAGAATCAAATGCAGTTTCCTGATCTACCGCTATTAAATATCCACTTAAACCCTTCCTAACCCTGCTCTATAATTTCTCTAATGAAAGTCAGATTCTGTATTACCTTCCTTCCTGGGACTGCACAAGTTTGCTCCTGAATAATCAGCTTACTTGCTACAACTGCCAGTCTTTGATTTAATATTTTAGCAAGAATCTTATAATCTGAATTAAGCAGCGCTAAAGGCCTCCAATTTTTAATATCATACTGATCTCCTTTCTTATAAAGAAAAAACATTAATCCCAATTGCATCGAGGGGGCAAGCCGTCTCTCTTCCCAAATAGCATTGTACAATATTTCTAAACAAGGAACCAGAAATTCAACAAATTGTTTATAAAAATCATTCAGCAATCCATCCCTTCCAGGCGTGGATTTAGAGGTCAATTGGAGGATGGCCGTACGAATTTCCATTCCTGAAATAGGGCAACCAACCTGTTCTTCTCTTCCTGTTCAGTCCTGGAATATCTAGGCCAGTAAAGGAAACTTACTTTCCTTCCTAACAGTCTGAAACTTATCTACCATATATTGCTGAACAAAAACAAGATATCTTGATGTTCTCTTTACCTTACCCTGTCCATCTCTCAGACCTGTCATTACACCTTTTGACACCCTTGTCTTCCCTTCTCATAAGGGTTTACCTCTTCTTTTGTACCTTGAGTCTTATATTTTTGTCGTATATAGCCATTACTGCACAGAGTCTTGCAAATATTTCTTCATTTGAGATTTTATTTCCTGCAACCTTTTTACCTTAAGGTCCCCATCTCACTTTGTGATAACGCTTTAAATATTTTGCTCTGTAGTTCAAATAAGCAATATACTTTTCCCTAGCCTGTCTCTTTGTGTATGCACCATACCATTCTTGCACATCCCTCTTTATATCTTCCCACCATTCTATCGGACTCTCATACAAATAACAAATCATCTGTCGTGCAAAGATCAATTTCCTTATAGTATGTTCTACAACTGTTTCCTGTAACTTTGAAGTATCATTTTCCAATAACCCTCCCAACTAACAAATTCTGCCGATTTCCAACTGCAAAACCACCATCAGATGGTCTGAGGTTTCCAAAGGTACTACATCCACTGACTGACATGTAATTCTTTCTGATACTAGCCAAAAATCAATTCTAGTAGACAAATGCCCTTATGGAAGGTATGAACCGGTTCAGCTGTAAAATATTATAAACATCCTGTATATCATTACATCCCATAATAGCCAAGAGGGCATTGGTATCACAGAAGACTTTTGTAGCTCTTCCCCAATCCCTATGGGAAAGACCACAATTAAAATCCCCCCCCATAGAACTATCTTGGACGTATGTAAATAAGGCTCCACATACCTAAACAAAATAGACCTATCAGCTTTCAGTTGAGGAGCATATATATTTATCAACCGAAAAACCTCATTCTGCAATAATACATCCAGAATCATAACCCTCCCGGGTACTAAATCATAAACATGCAACACCTTAACCTGACTCTTAAACAAAATGCCCACACCAGAGCACTGCTCTTCACCGACTGACCAATATGAGACACCCACCTCCATTCCTTCTGTGCAGTTGTCACCTCAGCTAGAGAGTTCAACCGGGTATCTTGTAAAAAACACACTCCCACCTCCAATACTGAGGCTCAAAAAGGTATTGTGCCTCTTCCCATATGCTTTTATACTATTAACATTAACAGTACAAAAGGAAATAGCCATCAACAAAATGAACACAGAAACACCTGCAATCATCTTTTTCTTTTCCTTTTCCTCGATTTCACTTTCTCAGAAGGCCAGGCTCAGCAACACCCTCAGCCTGAGAGGATGCCACCGAGAAAGGTCCGACCACACCCATCCTCCTCCATATCATCCTCAAGCAAAGGAGCATATGAGTTCTGTACTACTACCTCTAATGTTTCCGTCTGGATCAAGGCAGCTGAAAGTATTTTCCCTTTGATCTAGTCACTCTTGGAAGCCTAGCTCAGAATGTACTGTGGGGGCATGACACGACGTCACCCAAGACGACCGCTCTTTTCCTACCAGAACCATAGCCCCTCCTCCTCTGTGACTATTGCCCCATCACTGACCCGCACCACTGTTTCACCATCACTCACTACAACCTGAGCATTCATTACTACAGTATCGTCAGCCTCACTGTAACCCTGACACTTTGTTTGATGAATGAGTAGTAGCCGCCCTTGTGATAATAAAGCCACCACTTTTAATTGCTCCTTTTGAGCAGCAGCTACGAAATGATCCTGTTCTGCTCTAACTGAGCAATCCACATTGTTATGTGAGGCCCAGGAGCAGGTCCGAAAAGAGTGTCCCTGTTCCTCAGCAAATTACACCTCAAAGGTTGCCGACAATGAGCCCCTCATGCCCCAATTCCCCACATAAACCACATTTTTGTTTATCACAGACATTACTCAAATGCCCACATCACCACATTTGAAACAAGCTCTTGGCTGACCTGGGTAAAACACCACCCCTATCTCTACCCAAAGAAACAGTTTGGTAGATGACTAGTTTGACCATTTACTAGATGTAATACCACAAGATAAGTCCATCCCCTGTCCATAATTGCTCTTCATCCAGTATGGGTTCAGGCAAACCTTTAACAGTACAATGTTGCCGCAACCAGTCGTAATATCTGCAATCATTCCTCATTTCAAAAAGAACTGTAATTTTTTAGTCAATGGTTTAGTAAGTGGTATTGCTAAAAAGGCTTCCACAAGGGAGAGAGCTTTAACAGACGGTTACTGCTTCCAAAACCGTTTCTAAACCCCAGGATGTGTAAAACTAACATCAAAAATCACATCCCCCGGAACATGTATCAAAGCGTAAATTTCATAAGCAAAGAACTTCATGCTATTTTTTAATAGTACACGACCCACAAATCTTCTGTCCGGAATTTCTTCAGTACTGCCCCTAAATTTTAACCTAACTGCGTTCCTTCTTTCTGCAGGCTCCAGCAAAGGCCCAGCAGTATTCGGAAATAAATGTTCAGTCACTTTTCCATGCCATACTTTATCAGCCTTATCTTGTACGAATCTTGCTCCAGTGTACTTTCTTTTCCTGGTTCTCTAATGACTTGTAACAAGGGATGAGTATCTTCTGAAGGGACAATTCTACAGTAGATTCAGGGAGGGCTGTCCTGGGGGTATAAAAGGAGTAGCCATACATATTTAATAGTGGGGAGCTATCCGGGGGTATCTGCAACATAGTAGGAGAAGTAGCAACACCATCTTTACCAAAATTTGCATCCCACCCTTCCCAGAGGGTTCTTCACCCAACCTGCAGCTTGCAAGGCCGCCGCCACCCAGTCCTTTGGTTCTTTCCCCACAATTACACTGTCTAGAGCCTTTGAAGAGTCATTTAGTGGAAGGTCCTTTTCCTCACTACATTTCTCTCATCCCACTAAAGACACAGGAGAGTCTTTTAAAGCAGACCCACACAAAACAGTCTCAGAAGATACTCCACTCTGTTGTATGGCAGTTAAGTTTTTACCTGGAACTGACTGAGTTGATCTCCCATCTCCTCCCCAGATGAGTCCATTCGCATTTCTTCAAATCCCTGTGCACTCATAGCGTGAAACTCTTCTTCGTAGTAGTATTCACACCATCTACTGGGATCTGCTGATTCACCTTCTCCTCTGTTCCTCTGCGATGACTTGTGCCTCCATTGCTCCTTCTTCCTTCGTTGTTCCTCTTCCTGTGCAACCTCCAATTCCGTCCTACCACCTTGCATACCAAAAGCGTAACGCTGCCCGATAATGTTGTTTCCCTTACAGCCTGTTGATGCAGCACCTCCAACGATTCAACCTCCTCCAATTCCAAACTTGATTTCTGTGATAAAACCTGGGAACCTCATCCTCCGGTAAGAACTGTGCTCCTGTTTCCATATTGAGAGCCACCAGCTGCTCCGTTTCCACTATTCCTTCACCAGATCTCTGCATAATTCCGTTGTAAAGGGGCCAAGGAGGAGACCGGCCTCAGCCCCCACACGCCCTCCTAGTGCAAAGCTCCAAACACCACTGAGCAGAGCATCCACTCAGCCACACAGCGCCCTCTGCCTCCTCAGAGTAGGGGAATTTCCCCGGTGTCCTGGCCAAATTTCCTTCATTCACTAAACATACCACCGACAGCTTAATCTGGTTCAAGGTCAGTTGGCATTCATCTATATCCCCCCTCCCCCGGGTCATGCCTGAAAATAGGCAGGATTTGTCTAGTGCACTTACCCGGTCAACAAAAACTGAATGAATAAATAAAATAAAAAAAAATTAATTAGCCCACCTCCCTCAAGCGCAGTTCCAGACTCAGAAGTTAAATATCTGCCCCATTCATCCTTCTTTATATTGTTTGTTTTTTGGTTTTATTTTGTTTTTTTTTACTGCTGATGAGTGAGAAATCTTACTTCTCAGGACAGATGAGAGGAACAGCGCCAAGAATTAGCCAGGGCAGTGCACTGAACACAGACTCATGCTGAGCACTGGTACTTAATTAACTCTAAATGCTGACCATCGTTTTAGTGATTAGTGATGATTTAATTTTAAATTTGTTCTGAAACTTACCCAAACAGCCTCCCCTTTCCTGTTTGACCTGTTGGATTTAGACCCCTCCTCTAGCACTGACCCAGCCCTATGGTATTTCAGTTACATCCCCAACTTTATTTATCCCTTTTATTCCTGAGTTTTAGCCTGAATCTGACTCCTCTGTTACTTCAGTGGTCAGAGCTGTGAGTGCAGTTAAGCAGTCAGAGCTGAGCTGGCACCCTGGCACCACTTAAGAGTCCAGCCTCAGTATCCAAAGTTGGTGGTAGTTAAGAAATATTAAATATACTTTTTCTGGTATGCTGGTAGGGACCAGCACACTGATGTTTTTTTTTCTTTCTCTGAAACCTTCACTGCTCCCAGCCCTAAGTCACATCTTTTCCAACCAGTACAGCAGGAGGCATGGCATTTTTTAAATATTTTTTTTTTACATCTAATTTATTTTCTACTTCATTTTCTCCTTTATGTATGTCCAGACTGATAGTTCTGCTCTGCCTTGGATATATTTATATGCTTTGCCTCTTACTTAGAATTAGAGCCCGCTGGCCTTCCCCACCTAAAAATAAAATGGGCCAGTGGGCCACAGATGTTATGGTTATAATCAGAAGTCTTTTTTTTCATAGAAAATATGTGTGCTTTAGTTTTGCTGCATATGGAGTAGTTCAATCACAGTTTGCAAAAACGTATGTTGTGCAGAGTGGTTTGATTTGTGTGTGTAGTCCTGGCGTGTCCTTCCTTTTGTTTGCTACTGAATTTTTTTAAAATTAGCCTGCTAGTTACATGGTAATTTTATGGGCCCTGGGGATCTCCATCTCAGCAACAGTTATTGCTCTTCTTGTTCCTATAGTGCCTCCTGTCCCATGTGACAGTGATGCATCCGCAACCACGGATTCAGCAAGTACTAGAGATAGGAACCTGATGTTCTGGCTTCCACTAAATAGCTGTAATTCAATATTTTTGTTTTCTATGTGTGTGTGTGTCAGGTCTAGCCTGCAGGAGCAAATGTTTTGCTTTTAAAATGTTTAATTTCATCAAACTACACACAGCCATAAAAAGCACTTAAATTACCCCATATCATCATTGCTATAATTAGTAAAGCTGTTTTCTTAAAGAATAACCCAATAAATCAGCCCTCAAGTATTTGTCAACCTGTAACTGTAACTATTGGGTCTCTCTGGATAAAGTAAGTTACTTTAATATCACTTTAGTATCTCAGCTCTGTTGTTGCAAACTGACTCTAAACCAGTGCTGGCTGAATCCATGGTGCTAGATACATCACTGTCACATGAGACAGGAGGCATTGTAGTACCTAGAAGAGCAATAAACCATGCTAAGCTGAAGATACACAGGGGCCATAAAACCACTGTAAAACTAGCAGGCTAATTTAGGGGGAAAAAATTCTAGTAGCAGACAAAGGGAAGGACACTCTAAGACTTCACACACAAGTTAAAACACTGCATAAAATATGTTTTTGCAAATTCTGACTGTATACTGACTGTATCTGACTTGGTTTACTCCTCTGAGGTATTTAAAGTTCTCTGTCATATCACCCCTCTCCCTCCTCTGTTCCAGGGAGTACATATTTAGGTCCTTTAACCTCTGTTCCTCAGAACCAGACATCATGGCTCTGACGAGAGGTTTTAATGAAAGTGGTAATGTTTTATTTTTAATTTGTTGTGCACATCTGTGAACTTCCCCAGATCTATGCTGGCCATTTTGTCCATAAAACTCTGCTTCTTAGTGATTGTGTGTATGCAAAATGCCCAAGCCACACTTTTAAAAATGTTTCACCTTGTTTACATTAATTTTATTGCTCCTCATTCTTGAAGTTGTATTGTATTCCCCTTCCCCATTGAAGTGTGCCACATCTGTGTCAGTGACATGCTGTTTTTCTACAGTTCTCTGTTTCATGGGATTGTAATGGTAACATTTAAAGATGCCTTTAACACTGTTTTTTACCTAAGAATCAAAAGGATTTTGTTCATGATGTTGTGAAATGCCAACTCTGGTTTATAAGCCACACAGTGCATTGCTACTGTGGGACATGGTCTCATACTTTTGCAGCAGAGCTTTGGCCCATCTTGATATTAGAACCATCAAAGTTCCCTGAAGTAAGAATCGGCCCAGATGGAGAATCAGCAGACAGAAAAGCAATGACTATTACATTAAACACATCTTCTGCATGAGAATGTTCTGTAGGTACAGTTTTAATAAAAATTGCTACTCGGTTCGGTGCATCTTCTACAAAATGAAGGAAAGTATTTCCCTATTTCCCATACTGGTATATTACACTTACACCAGTAATATCGTTTGCAAGAACAGCAACAAACTCATGCTATTTTAACTGTCTACATTTGGTTATGGTCATTACAGATGATGCTGCACTACAGATGTCTCTTGCTTAGAGACGCAGTGAAGTTTTACTTCACGAAGTTCTATCAAAGTATTGGCTTGGATTTCTAAAGCACTTTGCAACGTTGGGCATTTTGTGGCAACTTTGACTTTGGAAAACTTCACCAGCTCGTCACATGTAACTTCACCTTAGATGCTGCTTTACAGCGAATTCAGGTGAAATTTCCTCATAAAGAGGCTGTAGGTCACATGCAACAGTTCCTGCAGGTCACATGATACAACTCTGTGTACACAGCATCCTTCAGTTTCCCTTTGTAGCCTGTGTGAGTGGCAAGTTACAGCTCTGCTGCTTTTTGACCACTGAAAAGATCTTTAAAAACATACAAAACAACATTTGTAGCTTTCTTTGTGTGTTTTCTACAGCTTCCCTTTGCTTAGTAGTTTGTTAGGAAGGTTTTTCTGTGGTTTAGGTCTTATTTTCTTTATATGTCTGTACTTTTTAGGGCTGCAGTGGGCTGAGCCCTACAGATCTCTTGCTTTGAAAAAAAGGACTCCTGCATTCCTTGCGAATAGACAACATGTTGAGGTGACAAAAAAAGTCACCTCCGTGTCCGTCTGTGAAACAGTCCATGTGCTTGTACTGTTTTCTCATAATGTCAAGTGTACTTCCCCTGATGGTGGAAACCCCTCTTCAAGTTTCATTTTGTTTGGTTGGCTAAAGGCTGAAAACCACATTCATCTTTTATTGTCATGTGTGATGGTTCTACATGAATGAGCATTTCTTATTTCAAATGAGTGAAGCTTGACAGCATGAGACATCAACAATTGACTTATCCCATCAATGGCCAGAACCGATGGGTACCATGCACAACAAATGAATTCTACCCCCTAGCAGCTGTCGGGAACCCATGGCAATGTGTCCTTCATGATTCAGTTCCCCCCTGTACTTGACCAAATACAAACAGCAAGAGGGCCACTAGGAGCTGCTGTGGCTAGTCTCTGTAACCCCTGACAAATTGAGCTTCCTGTACAAAGCCTGCAACAAAAAGCAACGCCACTAACTGCGTGGTCACGGTCGATAAAGATAATGTTAGCCGCTACTCAGCTCTCACCAGTACTTCTGAGAGAGCAGGTGCCAAGTCTAATGGTGAGTGTTGTGAGTGCCATCTGGGGTGATGTGAGTGGATTAGATGAGTTTCTTCTGCCTGTCAACCTGCAGCACCAACTCCAACTCAGCAAACGTCTTGCAGTCCTTCTGACGCCGCTGGTAGTAGAGGGTCCTGCTGTGGACCACATAGCATGTATTAGCTTTGTGGACCTTGCATTTGGCATTGCCCTCAGTACCTGGCATGTACGGCTCCTGCTCATTGGTCAGGTAGCATATGATGGCCAGGTAACTCTCCTCAGTCGGCATGTTGTGCTTGTCTCCCGCTTGTTGGTCAGGTAGTGTATGATGGCCAGGTACCTCTCAGTCGACATATTGTGCTTGTCGTTCCTGCTTAGCTGCTGTCTATAAATCCCCAAGCCTGGCAATGCTGGGGCTAGAACCAACTTAATGAGCATGAATCATTCTTTTAGGCGAGAGGTTGCAATTTTAAATTAAATGTAATAATATAAAAACAGGGTTCAATAGTGAATTATTTCAAAAGGAACCTCACTTTGGACTGAGCAGTGAAGCTTGCACAGACAGAGAAAATGGCTTGCTGCATACCGGAAGTGACGCCAGCGTATATCAGTTGTGAGGGAAGCGAATTGCTGAGGACCAAAACAATACAGCTAATAGAAAACTTTTATTTTTGTAGTGTGCAATTCCAACGGCATTGAGTCTGGGAAAGGGCAGGAAAGGTGCTGTTTAAGGTATTTGTACCATATCAGTGGGAGTAAGCACTGCATATGTTGTTGTATATCAACTCATTGGAAAATCAGTAGTGTATACCTCACATTGTAGGGGACAGGGTCTGTAACATAAAATGAATGCTTACCTGACACATGAATATTTGACGCATGGCATCTGCATAATGGATGACACTAAAATAGTTCCATGGCACCTGAGACCTCCGCACTTACTGGAAGTTGACTGGTTTGCCAACACTCAGCAGCCTACAGTGCTGCTCTTAAAGTGCAACTCTAAAATGCTGTCTGGACATAATGAAATACCTAAACATGTACAAGATGCAAAAGCATCTGGCAAGATTAATTTGTAAGGAACCTAACTCTATCCCACTGGGCTTGGTTACTTTTCCCAACGTTATACGTGGCTGTCTGTTTATTAACAAAGACTTTGTAGTTAAAAGTTCAGTTGGTCAGAAACTCATGGGTGAGCTCTACACTCATTAGAACTACTTAAAAATACTTGCAAACTTATAGAGCTGCTGACATGTTATTGTCCTTGTGGCAGGCAGCTTATGACAAGCAGGTGCCTGCCTCAGGACCTAAACTGGCCCAATATTGAATTTTTTCTGCAAAGGATTATTAAATGATTTTACTAACTACAACTGTGATTGCACTTCCTATTCTGAAGCCAGCTGCCAAATGCCTGCCAGAGCCATGCCCACAAAACCACATTTACTGACATGAAGTAGGGAAGGAGCTGCAGGGCTATAGACAGCATTATAATGCTAGCAGGTGCAGTGTAGGCCTTTAGATGTTTCTTGTACTTATGACATGCACTTCTACAAGTTAAAGTGTGTATGTGTGTGTGGGGGGGGGTAGTATTATATCTCTTAACATTAAAAAACAACAAAGTTATGAGCCTGTGTTGAATTTTGTGAATGCAGGCTTGTAAGTTTGGTAATATTCACTATTTTGACCCCACATTTTCAACATAGCCATTTCTTAACAGCACCTCATGAATGTGATAGCTGTCATTTTTCAGCTCCTCCCAAAATGTGTTTTTGCATCCCGAAAGTTAATTTCACATTCCCTGCGCCAAATCACCTTTCCGCCAGGAGCTGAACATTTGCTCTGCCCTTCTTCATGAGTTGGGGTCATAACAAGGCAATGTTAAAAGTTTGGTGTAAATATATTACAAAACAACAAATTTATGAGCCTATGTTGCAGTTTGTTAATGCAGGCTCATAACTTCAGAAGGTTTCACATTTTACCCCAAATTCCTCACCTGCAGCCCTATCGGCTCAGGCCAGAGTATGTTCAATGTGCTTAGGCTTTTTCCCTCTGTATTCAGTGGGTCCAATGCCTTTAAGCTCCAATTCTCAAAGAGGGATCCACATCTCATGGCTCTGGCATGTTGCCCACAACACCTGTGTTACAGTAACCACTGATTTGGATTGGTTGGAGTCAGTCTAGCACACCTGTACCCCACAAGACACCCGAACCTCATAAGACAGAAAGCCTCTCTGTCCCCAGTTATTCTGGACACACTTTTGCCAATAGGGTTATATTATTAAAATACAACCCCTTATGAAAGTATATATTTTATGTATCAAATGTCTTAAAAAAAAACTTAATTTCATGTGATTATGTTTTAAAACGGAGAGGGTAATTAATTTTTGCATTTCAAATACTAAAATATCTTTATGCAGCATTCATGCTGAGGCAGCGAACACTATTGATTTTGTTGACACTCCATAGAAACTGATGGCAGATAAGGACTGCTTGGCCATCCTAGTCTGCCCATTTTCCCTACCAACTGCAATACTGCAGATCCTACGTGACCTCTGGCTTTTACCCTCTGTTTGCAATTGCTAGGGTTCCCTTGCATTCTTTTTTTTCCTATTAGTATTTTATTGAATTTTTTAAAACAGTAACAATACACCAAAAATACAAAAATATCAACCCACTGGATCACCTGGCCGGAGTGTCGCCACTCCTTGGAAATACAATCCAAGAGTACCCTTCAGAAATAGGTAGCATTTGACCATCAAACAGGTAAACAAAGAAAGAAAAACAACAAACAGAGCACCACAAAGAGAATCAATATCAATGGTACAAAGAAGAACAAGAAGAACAATAATAGGAACAGGTCTGCTAAACTCGATGTACTGTAACACTATGATGAAAACAAATAAATCCCCAAAAGCCTAACCTGACCTCAAAGAGGTCAGCTCTGTTGCTGAGAGCAATTAAGGAATAGCGAGCAAGTTGGGCAAATCCTAAACACCACCAACCTTATCCAAACCCCTCTTTCCCCTCACCAAAATCTACAGATTGATATCCAGAGGGGTCTTGAGATACATCTAGACCTGGTCCTGAATGGGGTGACAACTACCCCCCCCCCGCCACCAATGGAATAGCAAAGACTAAATAATCCAAAAAAGGTTTCTAGACACGAGCAAATCTGTCTGGTTTCTCATAGGCAGTATAAGACAACTACTCATACCCAGCCACTGTGAGCATACAGTTGATCCACTCTTCCTGCATGGGAAGCTCAGTAGACCTCCAACGCTGCAGCAACATACGCTTAGCTTCTGAAATGGCTGATAGCTGAGGTGAAATATTAATTCCCAGATACTTAATAGGGCCTGTTGCCCACTGAAACCCGAGTACCAGTAGAGGTACTGATGCCCTTTCCGGGTCCATCGGCATAATTTCAGTCTTACTCCAGTTGTTACAGAGACCTGACAAAGAAGAAAAATCTTCCAGGAGCCTCATTAATTTGGGGAGGAAGGTCTCAACCCTTCTCAATGTCAGTAAGACATAATCTGCAAATAACATAGTCTTGTATATCTGGGAGCTAACCCAGATTCCCAGGATATCATGGGAGTCCCTAATCTTCTGAGGTAAAGGCTCAATTGCAAGTAGGAATAGGGACGGGGAAAGGGGGCAACCTTGACAGGTGCCCCTCCATAACTGAAAGCTAGTGGACATCCTACTATTAGTCAACACTGCTGCCCGGGGAGATGAATAAAGGACTTTAATCCAACGGGTGAAACGGGGATCAAAACCATATTTTTTTCAACATGGCTAAAAGGTAAGGCCACCCAACTGAGTCAAATGCCTTTTCTGTATCCAAGGCTACCACAGCCGATGTCCCTGGCAGAGCCACCGGAACACAGAAAAGGTCCACCAGCTGACGTATATGATCTGACCCATCTATCCCCGCCCCCCCACAAACCTTGCTTGATCTGGAATGGATGGACTAACATAGATACCACTGCCGCTAACCACTGCACCCATTCAGGGTGCCATCGTTAGTACGCCTGTCATTGGGGCGCCAAAACCCAAAATTTGCCACCCCCTCCCTGAGGTCCACCCCTCGGAGTTGGAATCCTTAGTTGGGGGAGTGTGGGGGGGTAGCCCCCCACAAGAGGGATGCGTGGGGCATAGCACCCCGCATAAACAGCGATCAGCGAAATTGCCAACTGACGCCCTAATGACAGGCGCACTACTGCTGGCGTATTCTAAGGGTGGAACCTTTGATAACACCTTCATCAGCAATTTATAGTCCACATTGAGGAGGCAGACTGGGCAATAGCTTGCACACTGATAAGGATCTTTACCTTTCGTGGGTAAAAGAGATATGATAGCATCACACATTGTCAGAGGAAGCTTACTCTGTTCCCATGCCATCCCTACAACTTCAGTAAAAAGGGGACAAATCATATCCCCTACAGCTGTATAAAATTCAACAGGAAACCCATCCAGCAGAGTTTCCCCCCTGAAGCTGACGAATAGCTATTCGAATTTCTTTGGACCCAATAGGGGCTTTGTAATAGCTTCATGGGAAAGGATAACTCTGGACACAGTAATTCGGTACAACACACCGCAGTGTGGTTTTATTTTTGTACAAAAATCAGTACAAAAAGCAAAGAAATAGAAATAAATAAAAATATTTACAAAAGAAAAGAAAAATAGCCCAATGCTGTGATCAAACAAAATCAACCTTGCTTCAGGTTTCAAATGACAATTCAATACTTCAGTTTGTCCTACTGCAAAATTATCAATACCTGTTCAGGTATAGATGCTTCCTCTTGCCTTCACTCCAAGCAAGTGAGACTAGCTGCTGAGCTGATCTGCCTATGCATGGATTTGTGGAGTTTATATAGCCTTCCCACTTAATTTTAGGACCGGTCTCAAAAGGCAATTAAACCGTTTGTCTCTCTAGGGGCTCACAACTAGGCCTATACAAAAAGAAATAGTTGTGTCTAAGCCTGAATTATAGAAAGCTTTCCAACAATATAAACTAATAAAAATAACCATTTCTCTGGCCAGTATTATTACCATGTTAAACATAAGGGCCCATTATGTTAGTAAACTCCTCTCACTGGTCAGCATGGTTATGCAACAATTCATTATAAACATAGGCCACTAGGGGCAGTTGTCTTCTTATCTACATGTCTGGACATGCTGTTTCATGTCTAAACATGTTGTTTCAGGGGACTTCTTGATTCAGTCATTATTTTATCAGTTTTAGCCTTCTTATTTTATACTGGGGGCTAACCCAAAAACATTTTAAATGCACATATGCACTTTATATTGTTCCAAATGCACTTTAAACAGTTCTAAATGCACTTTTATTCATTCATAGGCATTTTAAGCCCTACAAGCACCCTAATAATATTGTTGCCAGTAGGCATGCTGGATTTGGACCTGGTGCTGCATGGGAATGGTGATGCGGGACGGATAAATTGAAGAGGAAAAATAAGATAGTAGGAAAAAGGTATAGAGAGAAAGAAAAAGACTGACGTAGATGGCCAACCTACGCCAGGGCTAGAAAAAGGCTAAGGATAGCATAAAGAAGTACTGCTGTGCAACAGATTTATAGTAGGAAGAAAAAGATGATAGGATAATCATCCCTCCACCGGGGTACAAGGCCTGGCAGAATGCAGTTCTGCCACACTCCTCCCTTTCCAAGAAAAAAACAGTAATCAACAGCATACTGTTTTTAAGTATCAAATCCCCAGAAAGTTAAGCATACATTCTGTACTTATGGGGGTTTGGGTTGGAGCTTTCACCCACCCTTGCTTTAGAAGCTCCACCCCAGGGTCCCTTTAAATAATCAACGAAGTACAATACAGTACAGAATTAAATATACAAACAGTACATACTTCAATACCCTGGGGCTCAAATGACTGCACTATTAATCAGCATAGTACATTACAAATTATTTCATACATTTCACAAGGCTGTTTTCAGTTTATTTATCATTATATCTGCTCCATGTCGGGATAAGAAATCTGAGTTTTTATGCTAGCTACCTGGCCTGTGCTTCACCACAAATTTGTAAGGTTGCAAGGTAAGGTACCATCACATAATGCGTGCGTTCTGGTCCTTCATCTGGTTGATCCAACAAAGGGGGTTGTGATCTGTCAGCAGAGTAAACTCTGTACCCCATAAGTAGAAGCGTAATGCTTCGATGGCCCATTTTATCGCAAGGCACTCCTATTCGATGGCATACTTCTGCTCTCTGTCATGGAGTTTCCTACTTATGTATATGATTGGGTGCTCTTCACTATCTATAATCTGACTTAACACTGCACCAGTGCCACTCTCAGGCATCAGTGTGGACCTCAAAGAGAAGACCAAATCTAAGGCATTTCAGGACTGGTGACACACAAAGGGCAGCTTTAATCACCCGAAATGTTTCAACACAAGTATCTGTCCTCTTAACAATATTACCACACCTTTTCTTAGTTAAGTCTGTCGAAGGGGTAGCTTTGGAGACAAAGTTTGGGATGACTCTCCTATAGTACCCTGCTAGTCCCAGAAAAGACCTTACATGCTTTTTGGTTTTGGGAATAGGGCTTTTGGCAACTGCCTCTACTTTTCCTATCTCTGGTCATACACTTCCATTGCCTAACAGGAAACCTAGATATTTTGTCTCTCTCTCATAGTGGCCACACATTTTGCCGGATTGATCATTAGGCCCGCCTGTTGTAGGGACTCTAGCACAGAGGTCAACTGTGTGAGATGTGTAGGCCAGTTGGGACTGTAAATGACCATGTCATCTAAATACACAGCACAGTATGGTGTATGACAGGTCAGAATTTTGTCCACTAGTCTCTGGAACATGGCTGGGGCCCCATGTAACCCGAAAGGCATGGTGGTAAATTGATACAATCCTAAGGGGGAATTGAATGCTGTTTTTTCCTTGGACTCGGGTGCTAAGGGAATCTGCCAATGCCCTTGGGTCAGATCTAGGGTGATGTACTTGGCATTCCCTATATTATCGATGATGTCCTCGATCTTTGGCATTGGGTAACTATCAAAGGTGGAAACTTGATTTACCTTCCTGAAATCCAGACACAGTCTAATTCCACCCTCCTTTTTCAGCATCCCTACAATGGGGGAGGACCAGGCACTACTTGATGGCTCTATAATGCCTAGCTTTCTGAATTTCTCAGTCTTCTTCTTGACCCCATTTCTAACTTTTTCAGGCAGTTAGTATGGCTTTTGTCTAATGAAGAGGGGCTTCTGTTCTTATGTGGTGTTCTACACCCTTGTCCTTCCCTGGCACACCAGTAAACATGGGTACAAATGTATGCAAAACCTGCTGCATATCTTCTCTCTGTTGTGCTTGGTGTGTGTGGTTATCATGTATCTCGGTTAGGCTGTCATGCTCATCCAACCTCCGATACACTTCCTCCAGCTCAGACTCTTCAGTTCAGGCTGTATGCAGGGTATGAAATTCATGAAAAAAAGTACATGCCCACTTGGGCATGTGATAAGGAAATGTACATGCCCAAGAAACTATTTACATGCCGCCCCTTAGTTTACGTTATTTTAAATGTCACCTTCACTGGACCAAGCACTTTCGTTTTCATCACATTCACTAGTGCTGGCAGAAGCAGTATGCTGTGACTGTGTTCTGGAGCCATAAGCTTTGGTAGTGGGCCTTCCTTTGCCATTTTTCCACCATAGTGATATGGCATCTTCAGGATTATATTCACTGAACTGGGGAGGTCCATTGAGAGATATAAATATGAGGTTGTGAAGGGTGTCCTGATGCAATCCAACCCTCCAATCATTTTTTATTCTCCCATTAGAGAGAAACCTCATTCTGCAGCAGCAGTACGAATAGGAATCAGGAGAATGATCTTGACAACAGCCAGCACATTTCAAAATTGTTGATCCTGTATATCCGCAAGAATCACATTCTGCCACAATTTCAGAGACTTACAATTTTCAATGGACAGCAAGTGGCGTACATGCTTTTTTTAAGTCTAGCCACTCCAACAGTACCAAAGTTACATCAACTCCTTGTGACTCTTGGACCACTTTATAGTGATCAACAATTGTTTGAATTGCCTGATCGCCATATGTTTCAAGTGCCTCTGTGGATGTTGGCCAGGACTGAAAATTTAAAGTTCTTGCAGCTAGTAGCACTTTATTGGTCATGAAAGACTGAAAGCGAGATGCAATGTGCTGTGATGTTTTCTGAAGAATTCTTTTAATCTCTGAAATTGTGGCTTGTACAATGACTGATGGAGAACCAGATCTGTGTCTGCTAGTTTCATTAGTTAAGTCAGCACTGTTGTACTGAGTTAGATTCTCATTTACAGATGTAAGTGTTATGTGGTGAAGAGTTTCGTCACTCGAGAGACCATTAAGTTTCTGAATTGTGCTTTCCACTCTTCTGTGAACTTTTTCAACAGTGGCATCCTCTTGCTGAAAGCATAGACTAAGAGCAGATAAATAACCAAAAAACACTTTCAGAAAGTTCATGTACATGACACATTTTAAAGTTTTAAGCACTTGAAGTATTCCCAGTGCTTTCTGGCCATGGTCTTGCTTGTTTGTCAGTGAGACATGTTCAAGGTGAGGCACTAATGCAGCCCAGTTCCTTTCAAGGGCAGAAATGGCCCGTTCTCTGTGTGTAAGCTACCTAGTGCCACCAGTGTTGACTGGTTTGACCACATTAATATTTAAAAGGGATCCTGTTTCCTGTAGGCCTTTCCAACTTTTTGGTGACCTGTGGTAAAATGAGTAAATGTTCAGCAAAAGTTGCTCTACCGGCTTATAAAAAGGACAGTCTTTGAAAGAATCCTTTACAGCAAGCTCTAAACGATGTGCATGGCAGTGTATGTCAATGAGGTTTGGGTACTCTTGTTTTATTCGAGTAAGGACACCCGAAGTGGATCCTAACATGACAGCAGCACCATCAGAAGCTGCACTGATCAGCTTTAGTTTCCAACCACCATCCTTTAGACCACCCTCACTCTCTAACGCATCAATGATGACATTTAAAATGCTTTCAGCATCAGGAACACTAACTGGTTTCAGTGCAAGAAACCTTGTAACTGGCAGGCTATTGTCAAAAATACTCACGTAAATGCCCTCCTCCTCTGTCACACTTTTATCTGTGCATTAATCTAGAAGAAAAGAGAAGTAATCATTGTCTTCTAAAAGATGAGCAGTAATGTTTTGAATATCTTGAGCAATGTAGTGAATAAAGACATGGCATTGCTTGTCACTATTGTAACTTTGTCCCATTACATCGTCTCCGTGATTTCTTTTTTGCACATCTGTTAGCCCAGGAAAATCCCTGAAAGGCCTTTCAGTCCTAGCAACATAATATGCAGTACAGAACAGTTTAGTAATTTGGTCCATTTCTTTTTGTTCCATTAATTGTATGAACTTCTCTATTGGTCTTTCTTCAACTTTTGTTTTGTTTGCTATGTATGCCCTCTCAGCATTTTTGTGCGCTACGGACACTTCGTCTGCTGAGATAATGTGTACTCTATAAGTACTGCATCCACTTCTAAAATTATTTTTGCTTTGACTTTTATCATAATTCTGACACCATGTACAGAACATGACACATTTATCTGTGTCATAGGTAAGCCACTGCCTGCCCTTTTTCCATGATTCTTGAAATTTTCTAACTTTTTGGGCCTTAACTGGGTTTTCAGTACAAGCAGCAGCAATGGAGGAAACTTCAGTGGTCACAAGAGTTTGACTGTCTGGGCAAGGAGGTGGTGGCATTACGGTACTGGTAGTACTGCTAGTGCTTGGTGCTGGGGAATCCTCAGCCCCCACAGTCTCATCAGAACACTTTCTCTTAAATCCAAATTTAAAAAGACTCATGGTGTCTGCCTGACTGCTCATGACTATTGGATTTTGAATTTTGATTGTGTGGACAGTGTCACTCACTCAGTATTAATAAATGCACTGTGCAATAAGGAAAATGTTTGTTGCCTTTTTCAATAATAAATGTAACAAGAAAAACTGTATGTTGTCTGATTATTTTTTATAACAGTAGTGTACGTAGTATTCAGATTTTAGATAGTCCACTCCACAAAGCGTGACAGATTTTTTATAACAATATTTAGATTTTAGGTAGTCCAGAAACCACAGCATAGCTTGTAAAAAGCTAGCAGATTTTTTATAACAGTATTCAGATTTTAGATAGTCCACACAGAGTAGCTTGTAAAAAGCTTGCTTAACAGATTTTTTTATAACAGTATTCAGATTTTAGATAGTCCACAGCATTAGCGTAGCTTGTAAAAAGCTTAAAATATTTTTTTATAACAGTATTCAGATTTTAGGTAGTCCGAGTAGCTTGTAAAACAGCTTTAAACTTTAAGTAAGGGGCTTTATTTCAGGTCCCTGTATTTATAGAGAACAGAGGTTAGAGGAGCTTTAATTAAACTTTATAGATTGGCAGCAGCACCCCCTTCTCAACCTTTGTTTATTTAGGTTAGGTACTTTTTACAACTTAGGGCCAGGGAGGGCAATAGCTCTACTAGCTGTGCTCCCACCAAGCCTTTCTGAAATACAATCTCAGCCTCTGCTCCGTCCAATATTACTTATTTATGTGATGCCTTGCCTCAGTCTTACTCTCAGCTTTTGTTTTATGGATAGAGAGGACTGTCTAGGAAGAAGAGACAGATTTTACTGTGTTTTATAGTAAAGTTCCCAAGAAACTGTAAGCTAGCAGCAACTGAGGAAAAAAAACAGACTGCTACTGCAGCCTGAAAAGTATGTGAATGGCAGCCAGGCACCAACACCAAGACTATCTAGTTTAGTAGCTGCTTATTTTCAGTAGTCTGCCTGTTGCCTTGCACTACAGTCCAGATTCCACACAGACCGCAAACTGTGATTAAGCAGCTGCACTTTAGATCACCTAATTTATAGCTGTTTTAATGAGCTGAGTCTGACTGAGAGTCCCTCCCTTTCTGTCTGCACTGCAGATTGCAGTCCTTCCCTCCTGAGTTGTTGTTCCTTCTTAGTTTACTATTTTCACCCCAGAAATAAAAGAAAACACTACATCTGTGTGGCCAATAGTTGGTAACTGGTAAGGGTAGTTCTTTTTATATGTTCTCCATCTGGTCAAGGTTGCAGAATCACCAGAGTACACCTTCGCGGTTTCACCCGCCTCAAAGTCCCCCAGTTCACAGTGGAGTAATTTAATAATAGTAGGCAGTAGCTCTTAAAAGAGCTTTGTAAGGGTAACTTTTTTTTCCTTGTGGTCTCACCCGCCTTTCCCATCTAAATCAGTTCACAGTGGAGTAATATAATAATAGTAGGCAGTAGCTCTTAAAAGAGCTTTAAATTGTAAGGGTTACTTTTTTTTTCGTGTCTCACCCGCCTCTTCTGCCTAAATCAAAGTCCCCCCCCCCAGCTAACACTGGAGTAACATAGTAGGTGGCAGAGTAGCTCTTAAAAGAGCTTTTGTTATTTTTTAATTTTTTTTTAAGTTTAATCACAATCTGTGATCACGATTGCTGTGTGGTCACGCTCGGAGGTTCACTTTCACTGCTATAAGCACGGCACATCCTAACAGTTCCACACTATGGCACTGAATGCCATGCTTTGCGACAGGGTCTGATATGTACTGAAGGAGGGACAGACAAGCTATCAAGAGACAGTACGTGATTGGCATCTGATTGCGCAAACCCGCTTCCAGCAGTGACCGACAGACCTCTGCTGCATCACAGTTGGCTGTAGGACGTGCCAAAGAAATGACCCCCTCAAGCACCTACTTCCTGAGCATTCATTTTAAGGTTTGGTTGAATCGCTCGACCAACCCATCGGTTTGTGGGTGGTATGGTGTAGTTCAAATGGCATTCACAGCCAGCAAACAGTACATCTCTTTTAGAAGTGTTGCTTGGAAATTCCTGCCTTGGTCAGTAAGGATCTCCTTGGGTACCTCCAACCTGCCAAAAATTTTAATCAGTTCTTCTGTGATTTTGGGAGCTTTGTCAGTTCTTAAAGGGATGGCTTCAGAGTACCTGGTAGCATAATCACAAATTACAAAAATATATTTATGACCTCTACCACTTTTTTGCAATGGACCCACAGTGTCCATGGCCATCCTCTCAAAAAGGGTACTTACTATGGGCAAGGGCATGAGAGGCACCATGTGTCTTTTGGTTATCTGGGCTACCTTCTGACATTCTGAGCAAGCTTTACAGTATTCAGCCACATCTTCATATATACTAGGCCAATAGAACCTTTGCAATAATTGTGTCAGTGTCCTGTCTCTCCCAGCATGTCCTGCCCAGGGAAGATCATGCCCTAGATACAAGAGTTGTTTTCTATACTTGGTAGGGACTACCAGCTGTTTTACGGGTTCACTTGTTTGGGCATAGGTATATACCTTATACAAGATGATATTTTCATATTTGTACTCAGGGCGGGGGCCCTTTAGATTTTACGTGTCCTACTTGTGAAAACAAACTAGCAATGGACACATCCTTATTTTGTTCTGCAGCAATATCACATTCCTCAAAAATATTGCCAATTATAATTGGTGGTAGTTGACTCTTTTTCCATTCTTGCTGCAGCTTTTTCTTGGCCCCTTTCATTTTGGTAACCTTCCCTGGGGTCTCAAATATTTCCTCCTCAAAGGGAAAAGTATCCCCCAGTCTTTGGGCCCTGGTCTGAGACCTGGTTGTTACCTCCATCAACTGGGGCAATTAGTTCTTCAAAATAAGGAAAATCCTGTCCAATCACTACCGGTACAGGTAATTTTGGCACAATCCCCACAGTCGTCATGCTTGTCTTCCCTTCTATGTCCAAAGTTAGTTTGGTGGTGGGGTAACGATGAACATCCCCATGAACACAGATTACACCAGTAAATGTTTCTGTTATAGGAGTTTTCTCTAGGACATCTGGATGAGGTAGGGTCTGTTGGCTTCTGGTATCAATTAACCCCATCATTACTTTATCATGGATTTTTACTTGAGTCACAAAGTTGCCCCAGTTCAAGTGAGCCAGATTGGTAGCTTCATATTTGTTTTTTTAGCAGTATCATTCTTTCTGCCCTTTCCCAAAACACTATCTACACACCATATTGGGGTTATGAGGTCTACCCCTTCTCCCTTCAGGCTTACTCACATTCCTGCCTGGTGGTGGACATGATGGAATAAATGTAGATGTTTTTACCGGTTGCTGGGTTGGGGGTTTTATACCCCTTACTTGCTGGTTGCCTAGCCACCAGGAAATCCTCCGCTAAGGTGATGGCAACTTCTGCAGATTCCTGGTGATGTTCCCTGACCCAGATCTGTACACCTGAGGGCAAATTCCGGAAAAACTGTTCCATAATAACCATCTCAATAATGTCCAATAAGGTTTTCCCTTCTGGCTGCAACCATTTATTACAGAGCTCATTCAGTCGAGTGTAAGTCTCTCTTGGGATGTCATTCCTTTGATGTTTTAGGGAACGGAAGTGCCGTCTATGCATTTCAGTATTGATATTGAGACATTTCGGTATTTCTTTTTTTACTAAGTCATATTTCTCAGCGCTTCTGTGGTCCATATGACTGTAAGTCAATTGGACTTGACCTGTGAGGTAAAGAGTCAGTCTTACCACCCACTGGTCTGGAGGCCATGTACATGCCTTGGCCACTCATTCAAAAGTGGTAAGGTAGGCCTCAGTGTCATCAATGGGGGACATTTTTGTAAGTTTAATGTCTTTTGGGATGCCATGCATGCCATCTGTGACTTTAGATGTCCCAATAATCTGGAGTGCACTCATGGTGTCCGTCCATCACTCGTCCTACCGAAGTTGTTCCTTCTCTCACTCCTGGATATCTTGCAGTCGTAGTCGCTCCATCGCCATTTGTTTTCTGGCCATCCACTTCAGGAGTTTTCCCATACCCTCTGGTGGTTCCTCGACAAGGACCTCTGCCAGCTCTTCTCCACTGTCTTCTTCATAGTTGTCCATCGACTGTCATTCAGGTTTTGCCCGGGGCTTCTGCTCAAATTCCAGCCCGGGTAACAGTTTGCTCTCCTGTGTGTTCAACCATTGCTTTGGTCACAGCAGGCCTCACAGACGTCATTTTTCAGTACCACTGTGTCACTGGTCACCCTGTGGTATCAGGTCTGATGCCTGTTGGAATCCCCCTCTTTGCTTAGGACTTCCAATATATCCCACAGTTGACACCAAATGTAATAGCTTTGTGGGAAAGTATAACTCTGGACATAGTAATTAAGTACAACACACTGCAGTGTGGTTTCATTTTTATACAAAAATCAGTATAAAAAGCAAAGAAATACAAATACAAATATTCACAAAGGAAAAGAAAAATAGCCCAATGCTGTGATCAAACAAAATCACCTTACTTAAGGTTTCAAACGACAATTCAATATTTCAGTTTGTCCTGCTGCGAAATTATCAATACCTGTTCAGGTATAGCTGCTTCCTCTTGCCTTCACTCCAAGCAAGTGAGACTAACTGTTGAGCTGATCTGCCTATGCATGGGTTTGGGGGGTTTATACAGCCCTCCCACTTAATTTTAGGCCTGCTCACAAAAGGCAATTAAACCGTTTGTCTCTCTAGAGGTTCACAACTAGGCCTATACAAATAGAAACAGTTTTTTCTAAGCCTGGAAGGAAGAAAAAAGACGATAGGATAGACATCCCTCCACCTGGGTACAAGGCCTGGCAGAATGCAGTTCTGCCACAGGCTTCCAGAGCTTGCCATTGCTAATCTGTTAGACTGGGGAAAGACAATGAATCTGAAAAGATGTATATATATCGGTATCCTCCCCAGGCGACCCCCAACTAGTGGAATATAATTCACAGTAATAATCATAGAAAGCCTTATTAATTCCCTCTGAATCTAGTATTAGATTTCCATCCTTTTTGATCCCCCGGATGACTCTAGAACTATCTAATTTCTTAAGCCTATATGCTTTCAGCACCCCCCCAATATGCATGTTTAGTCCTGTATAGGCCCAGTTCTGCCTGTTGTGTACTTAAAAAATTTAACTGGAACTGCAGATCTCGGGTTTGTTTCATTAAGGAGTGTTCAGTGACTCCAGCCTTATGTCTCTGTTCAAGGTCCCTCAGTTGTGTTTCCAAGGCTTGGGCTTGTGCCAAATGCACTTTTTTGCAGGCAGAGGCATAGAATGTAATCTTTCCCTAAATACAAGCTTTGAGGCCTCCCAAATCCATTGGGGAGCTATGTCCCCTGAAGAATTTATCACTAAATACTCTTGAACCTCCTTTCGTAGCCAGCTCTGAAAGGAGGTATCTGACAAAAGACCCACATTACACCATCATCGTGGTGTCCTCTCACTGCCCTGTACACCCAGACATGTCAAGGTGACAGGGGCATGATCGGAAGTAAATATAGTCTTTATAGATGTTTGAAGGGACTGTTTCATCACAACCTGGGAGGTCATTATTAAATCAATACGGCTGTAAGTCTGGTGTAGAGCAGAGTAAAATGTATAACACCAACCAGTAGGTTTACAAACTCGCCAAATATCCCAGAGTCCCTGGTCCTCCCTCATCTGGGACAAGGCCCTGGATCCTGATGTAGATAACCTACTGGGGTTACCACTTCGGTCACAAACAGGGTCCATGACCTCGTTCATATCTCCCCCTAATATTATTGGGCCTTCCGCCTTCTCCTGTAATATTTGGGAGAGTTTAGCGAAAAAAGACACCCCATCTGAATTTGGACCGTAAACCGATACTATGGCACATAAAGTCCCATCCAGTGTACCCATAAGCAGGATCCAACGACCTTGTGGGTACTTAGTTACTTGCTTAGTCACCCTTCAAATTCTGGTCTATAAATATCAGCACCCCCTGTTTTTTGGAAGAATAAGAGGCTGCATATAACTGACCTTTCCAACTAAGTTTAATCTCTCTACATCCTTCTGCAGCAGATGTGTCTCCTGAAGCAGTACGACCTGCTCCCCCCCATTTCTTTATATGATGTAGGACCCTCCGGCATTTGATAGGCCCATTCAGACCCTGTGTGTTCCAGGATACTACTTTATAGGAAGTCATGTTAAACCAGTACCACTTTGTTCCCTGCATGTCCCAGCAACAGAACTACCTTAGTATATCCTATCATCCCATAGCAGACCAAATATATAGTAAAGAAACAAAAACTATAATAACAAGCAGAACAGCACCCCCAACTACACACCAACTATATACATTGATCCAATAAGATCTAAAAGTAGAAACATTAATGATATCTCAGGCACTCACTGGATCACACACACACACATCCTGTGTGAAAATACCATACATAAAGAAACCCTTTTCCCCACCCCTTCTCTCCCACATTTACACTCAAAAGCCTCCATAGTGTAGGGTCCATCTGGAAAGCTATGCCCCTTAGTGACTTCATTGAACTTTTTAAGGGTTCCCATAAACCCAAAAAAGGGTACTGATTATGGCAAAACCACAAAAGGTATAAAATAATTGTAATACCCCCCCCCCCATTTGGAGGGCTTACCTTGCAGCCTTCAGGCATTCTCCCGCTGCCTCTTGGCGTCCCTGTTTCTCCAAGGCTGCTCTGCCGCCTCCCCAAGTGTACCTCTGCTTAACTGAGTCCTGTGGGGCTCACAAATCCATTTTGCGAGCAGTCGGCATGTTTCTAAGCCACCGCTCGTACTGTCGAGAAGGCACACTGCACATCTGACCACCGTTGCGGTCAACCAAACAAAAGTGTGTCTCCAGTGGTTCCCGGTGCCATGTTTGAGTTTAAAAAGGCACCAGGGACAAAACAAAACAAAACAAAAGTATTTTAAAGTAAGCAAATATGCAGACACCTAAAGCGCTGCCTCTGGGGCATCAGAGAGTCAAAGGGCAAAGTTCAGGGCATGGAAAGTCCCAATAAATATTCATTAACTCTGCAGTGTTTTCTAGGGGCAGTGTGTTACATGAACAGCGACTTTCTAAGGGTACAAAATATTGAATTAAGAGTGAACTTGTTTAAAAGAAAACTGTTGGGGCTACAAGACCATGGGGACAATAAATTAAAATACTGTTGCTCCTGGCTGCACCAGCATTTATTCTATGGGGGACACTGATACAGACTGCCTAAACTTAAACTGTAGCCACCATTTTAGCAGCCAATAGAAAGCCAGGATTAAACAAAGGGGGCTCTTGGGACAATGCCAGAGACTTATGGGGAATTAACTGGGACAATTTCTAGGTGCCAAAAAGTGAGCCAATTAACATCTGGAAATTGATTAAGACAGTTTTGCCAGCCAATGGGAACTTTGGAACTCAGCCCCATGTAAAAGGGGGTAACTGCTCAGTTTGTTCAGATTTGCAGAGTTGAGAGAAAGCCCAGGAGTTCAGTGTGTGTGCCTCTGTGGAGCTTGCCAGCTCTCAGGGGTTAGGCCTGCCAGGCCTAGACTTTTCCGTCCATCAGTCCACAGGTCCAAGGTGTCCAGTTGGCCCACGTTGGAGTCACAGCAGCAGGGGATTCGAGCAGCATCCAAGCTAAAAATTCAGGATCAGCCTGCTAGTTAGCTGTAAGGACCGGAAAAGGACAGAACCTTACATATAAATGTGCTTAGTTTGCCAAAGTGTTTGTATGGCCGACTAGTTTGAGACGTTCGGTTTGCATGTTTCGGCCAGTGTTTTTATTGCTTCTGCACCCAAAGACCAGCATTTCGACGAGGACCAAGAGAAGCCATCTGCACCAGGTCTCATTTCGTTGGATCATCATTCGGTCTGGGTAGTGTGAGTACAAACAGGGTAGCTCCCTGCAACAAAGCTGCAATCATTTGTGTGTGCCATCTAATTTGCTTGTTTGGGTTTATTATAACAAACTGAGCCATCTGGATTACAAATTCTGGGTTGATGTGCATTCTCATTGTTTTCTTTCCTAAGGGTCCAACAACAGCTGCATGCCGGCCTACCCCGGGCAACACTTCAGGCTAGCCTGTTTAACAACTGGGTACTCAGGGTTGTGTGACTGTATCAAAGGAACTCACTGTACATGCTTGTTCAGCCTGAGTTAATCAGATCTGCTAATCATCCGCTAGATTCCTGCCCTACCCTTGTTCATGTCCCCCTGAATAAATCAGATTGTGGTTTTCTACGTTTAACCTGGCTAGCGTGTACCTTCTTGGTGGGAATACAGTACCGTTATTGTATTGTTGCATCTTTGGTCTTATTTTACAGGGGGTCTCTGGGGCAGTTGCTGAGGATCTAGTCCTGGTGGTAAGTGCAAGGGGTGTGATCAAGTCATTACTGCCATACGGTTCATGTGAATGTTTTGTTGCTATACTGTTTAGACCACTAGAGGGGTTGGTGGGGGGGGGTTACAGCATCCCGGAGGGCTATACCAACAGTAGCTATGCTACCCCAAGACCATATCTCTGTGTGGAGGCACCCGTTCACCAAACTCAGGCCCCTCAACCTGTGCTAGTCACACAGGCAGGGGTAGTAGCCCATAGGTTAGCGCCACCTAGGGGTTACATAATCAGGCTTCCCCACCTATCCAGAGCACCCAACCCCTCTCTCAGTTAAACCCTGTCCAACAAATAAAACACCCTAGAGGGGATCTAGCCCATAAACCAGCATCCTGACTGCTGAACATACTATCACCAAAGAGAAATAAAAATAATCCTCCCCCCCCCCCAAAATCGCCACTGAATCTCAAAAGGGGCCATATCCTCAGGCCTTTACTATTTAAAATAAGTAGAATGATGGAAAACAACCATCACAGTTAAGAATGAGATCCTCCAAGAAAATGTACCCACTGAGCCAACAAACATAAGTGCAGTTAAAATCCCCTCTGGCAACATTACTGTCTATCAGTTGCCGTTATAGGCACCAAATAGCTCTCCTGCTGTTGTGACAGTAGTCCAGCAACAATGAAATACACTTGTCCAAAAAGGTTGTAGACAAGTAATCCTGTGGACATCCCCAAAAACCTAATCCCTTCCCCCACTTCCTGTACCAATACCTGGACACATCAGGAAGAGTAATTGTATAAAAAAATTAAAGAAACTGACCTCCTCACTGAACCATTGTTACCTCAAATTAACCCAACGGAGTCACTGTGGATCGATCCCTCCCCCCTCCCTCCCCATCTCTCATTATTCACTCCATTGGAGAGACCGGACAGCAAAATCGGTCTCAAGGGAAAAACTAAATCAGGCTCTTTGATGAAGCAAAACATCAATCTTCCCCTCCTGTGGTACAAAAAGAACCAGCCAGCTCAATGTTTAAGCCCCTAAATGAAACCCACCAATTACATAAACAGTAATTTACTCATTCAGGGAGCCATCCAGTATACACTCTTTATTACTAAGAAAGAACTGTGCCATAGACAGGAGAACAAACCTTGTCAGCCCACTGTCCCCAATTCAGTCCATGGAGTTGTCTTCTGAAGGGTGTTCCACCAAAGCTGAAACCCTGGCTGCCACATCCTCCAATCTGGCTGCAGCTCCCTCTGATCTTGACAGTGGGGAAACTTTGTCTCGAACTTGCTGAGGCTGGGGAAGAGTCTGATCTGTCCGTGATCCTCTCACCACTCTCTCCGATCTAATTCTCTGGCGAGCCACTAAATACTGTAGCAGTAGCAGTGTCAGTGGCTCAGCAGGTTGCACACTCACCTCTGAGGCCGGAAGATCAGAAGGCTGTGAGTTCTATCCCCACACCAGGCACTTGCATTAAATCCCAATACTGACACTGTGGTGCAGCATGAGGGGGGGCGCTGCACTCCTGAGGTACTGTCTTTCGGATGAGACATTAAACTGAGATCCCATCTGCCTGTTCTGGTGGTAGTTCAGGTGGATGTAAAAGATCCCATGGCACTTCTCAAAAAGAGCAGGGGAAGTTTTGTTATTGTGGGAATCGCACAATACTAGGGACAACATAATAGCATACTTAGAAAAACTCAGAGGAAAATCATATAATATCTAATGTCTCAAAGCAGTCTTCTTCCTAATTCAACACACCAAAAGCCAGGAGGTACATCATCTTCTATTGTAGATGCATACCTTATTATTTTTCTGTCTTTGTTTCCCATCCATCACCATTTTTCTTTAAGTCACCCAAGGCAAACTGCAAACCCATAACCATGCAACAGCAGGAGCAGACAGACAGAGTTTCTCATTATTATACAGTTGCTGTGCTTGACCCAACACAATTCGCACTAATTCCTGCTGAGAGATACAGTGTTGCTGTAATGTCCAATGACATCTGGATTGCCAGATACGTTATTTTAAAAGACCACAGAGAAGGCGCAACGTACTATAGGAATACCACCTCCAATTGCCGGTGTACAAACCCAAAACTAGAACATCATGTCATATTGCAGAAGTTATGATCCTGTATAGTCTGTGCCAGGAGAGTCCAAAATAAGGTAACATAAGGACAATCAAAAAAGAGATGTTCTTGTGTCTCCGAGATAGTATTACAGAGGTCTCTAATGCAATAAATGTCTTCCAATTTCTTATGCTTATGGTTGTTTTTAACACCCAATTTGCCGAGACCAGTGAGCCAACTAGTGTCCCAAAGGTATTTAGGGAGCCTATTATCCAAAAGCTGTTTGATGGTAAGAGAAAAGGTCTGCGCAGTGCCCTTATAAAATATCAAGTCATCCATAAAATGTTGTAGTAGAAGTTGTTCATAGACCATGGTATGACAAAGAGATAGTAAATCTTGTTGTAAAACTTTCCATTGTCTAATTTTCTTCATGGAAATGAGAACATAATTAATATAACACATAGGTGACAACTTGAAAGTCCAATTTGCGTTTAACCAAGGAGGTAACAACGTCCACCACCAATCCCCTTCCCAATGAACCCAGGGTTTATCAACCCATTTTAGGACCGGTACTATATTAAAAAAACAAAATAGAGTGTGAAAATACAGCAAAGGATTAATCATCCCTAAACCCCACTGTGAGATAGGTCAATATGTGATGTTGCATTTAACTGGATTGAACCTACTGCCCCAAAGAGTTCTAAAGAAAACACTCACTTTGGTTTCTAAAGAAACCGGAGGGGGAAACACCATGCCAATAAACAATAATTGTGGAATAAGAAAAGTTTTTGCCAAATATACTCTCTTGAGTTTAGTAGCTTGGATTTTATTCTACATCAATACTCTGGTTTCACAAAGAGCCAAAGACTGAGTCCAATTAATAATAGCCATGTCACTAGGGCCAAAATGAACCCCCCAAATGGTGGCACCTGCCACTATCTGGATGCTTCCTATAGTGTCACCTAAGCCCAGGGGAACATTTTCTATCCATAAGGCCACACTCTTCTGTATATTTATCTTAGCACCTGTTACCTTAGAATAAAACTGAAGAAGGGAAAAGGCTACAGGTCCGTCACTGTCCTGTCCCAAAAATACACAGAGATCATCAACGTATGCCAAAACTTTCAAGGGTTGGGTACCTGAGAAAACTAACATACCCTGAAGGGCTGTAGCTATCTGCAATTTACGTACTAAGATGTCAATGTAAAATGTGTAGAGCAAGGGGCTAAGGGGGCAGCCCTGCCTGACTCCCCTCTTAATACAGATTTTCTGCCCCACCATACTATTAATGAGGGGATAGAAATGGGCCTCTGAGTAAAGAAGGCGTATCCACTGCACAAAAGTGTGCGGAATCCCATACACTCTTAAAATCTTAAAAAATAATGTCATGAGAAATGACCTCAAATGCCTTCTCCTGATCCAGAGCTAAAGTATAACCCTGTAATAAACCCCTGTGACCCCTAGTAAAGATTTCCCTAAAACAAAATTAATTATCACAGAGACTCCTACCCGAAATAGCACACTACTGGAATGGGGAAATCAGAGCTTGGGCAACTTGCTCCAATCTATGACATAACACCATAGAGAGTAATTTAAAATCTACATTCAGTAGGGAGATCGGCCTCCAGTTAGACAGAGCCGGTATGTCCCCTTTTTTTTATATAGAAGAATCAAAAAGGCTTGTGCCAATGGTTCCTGCAAATCCTCATTAAGCAACATATCATTAAAGGTTTCCATTAATAACGGGGTTAACAGATCCAAAAAAGTTTTATAAAAGGTGGGACCCAGGCCATCTGGGCCCAATGCACTATTACCTTTTAATTTCTAGATAGCCCGTCTAACTTCCAATTCAGTCACCGGGAGAGTTAGAGCATCTGCCCCCTGTGTCAAATCAGGAAGATTCAGGTGACGTAGAAAATCTTCAAGATTTCCCTCCAACTGAGCTGTAGTACCAAAATGAGAGAACTGTCCAGAAATAACTTCCAGTATAGCCTGACAATCCATGTGCACTACCCCATCATGGTCACATACCGCATCCCATGACTTTTTCTGGACTCTCGTAGAGCAGTCTCGAAAAATGTCCAGGGAAGTTTTGGTACCCTGAGTACCCGCCAGTTGCTCCATTTTACAAAGATCTCACTCTACTATAAAGGGCCGATCTCATTTCCAATTTAGCATCAGCAATCTGTTGTGATCTGTCTGTACACTCAGTTTTATGTAAAGAGATGAGCTGGAATAACTGTTTCAGAAGGGATAAAAAATGAAAGTACTACTGCCGACCTTTCCGTTTACTCCGCCTTTGAAAGAGAAGTTTAACCACTTGTTTGGTCTCCACCCACCATTCCCCTACAGAATTATACCAGGCAACTAAGGTAACTCTGGCTTTCGGGAGCTCTAGGGCCTCAGCCTGAACAGTCTCATCAGAAAGCATAGTAGTATTAAGATGCCAGTACCCAGGTTCAATATGATTAGTATGCAATTGTCCTAAACATACATGAAATTCTAAGTGATCTGAAGTGGCTGTCGGGTGTGTGTCAGCTGTGAGGACTGTCCAGTGTTTAGAAATGAAGATATAATCAATCCAGGAGGAAAGGTCGCCCCTATGATATGTATGACCCCCCAATTGGTGTAAGGATCTATAGGAATCTGTCAAAGAAGTTGTGTGTAAAATTGATTTCAAAACTGTTATGTCACAATAAAGTTTTGTCGTCCTACCCGTCTTATCCCCAAGGTCCAAAGGGCAATTAAAATCCCCCCCCAGAATAAGTTTCCTATGGATATACAAAAATGGATGTATCATCCTAAATAAATCCCCTCTATGGGCCTTGGTTTGGGGTGTATAAATGACACCTATTCTAAGGTCCTGCCCTTGAAAAGAAATGTCCAAAAATAATGCCCTCCCCGGGTCCACATCATGTACTTTATGAATGGTAACCAGCCCAGAAAACAAAATTCCTACTCCAGTACACAGTTCTGTCCCCAAGGACCACTGAGAGGTACTCCAGGGCCAAGTTTTCTGGGCTTGATAAATATCGGACTCAGACCGCAAACGAGTGTCCTGAAGTAAACAAATGTCAGCCTTAGCTTCATACAGGGCCTGGAGCGTAATGCTCCTGCATTTATAATTCCAACAGTAATACTGTTTACATTCAAGAAGATACCACTCAAGGAGTCCCCTGATAATTGGTGCATAAGGTGAAAGAGTAAGGATCATAAAGTCACTTTCATTTCAAACTTTTCTTTTTTGCCTGTTTCTTCTTAACTTTTGCCTGTGTAGCAGGCACACTATCCACATCAGTCATATCCGACTGTGAAGCAGCCAGGGAGGACTCAGAATCTCCTTCTTCCTCAGCTGAAAGGGGTTGTAAAGCAGAAAACTGATTTGAGCAGGGTGTGTATCATCCAATTTAGGCACTTTAGCCTTGGCAAGATTCCGTGAGGATCTCTGTTTCCCTTTGGCAGGCAAGAACTCCTCTTGGACGGCGGGATGGGGGTGGCATATCCTGGTCTTGCAAGGCTTGTGAACTAGAGTCAGTGTCAGCAAGGGGTAATGCTTCCACTGGGGCCACAGGTTGACCCTCTGGAGAAACAGGTAGGACAAGTATGGGAGCAGCCATCTCAAGGGAAGTGGAGGGTACTATCGAGATATCACACAAAGAAGGGGCTAGTGAGTGAGGGGCTGAAGTGAGCTTTTCCTGAGTGGTGTGGACAATATCGTCCTGATCCCAAAATGTACCCTTGTTGTGCACAGCCCACACAGATTACACTTTGGGGGATTCTGACAACAATTACTTGGGTGACCAACTTGTAAACAAAAATTACAAACCAGGGCATCACAGGCATTACTAAGGTGTGAAAAGGAACCACACCGATGGCAAGTCTTAGGCTGACTGGGATAGAAACAAAATACACGGTCCAAACCCAAGTAGAAACAGTTAGGCAAATGTTGAGGCCCAGCTTCAGACATGCGCAGTTTCAGGCGCAACTTCCACCCCCTGTCCAAATATGTTCACTATCCAGGATTGGGGCAGGGCATTCCAGAACATCAGCCCTTTGCTTAACCCAGTGTAGAATGTCCTGAACATGCACATTTTCATTACGAAACAAAATCGTAACGGTCTTAACCGAGGGTCTAGTCAACGGAATGGCAATAAAAAGTTCCCAGAGTGTAGAATGTCTTAAGTTATGTTTCAACCAGAATCTGTCCAATTGTGCAGGAGTGTTAAAGGAAACATCAAAAAACATATCTGGAGATATGAATGAGGGTGAAGATATCAGGACAAAAATTCATTGACTCCTTAAGCAACTTTCTAGCCACATACATTCTGTCCGGTTGAATGTCTAACCCACCAACATACTTCAGCCGCACTGCGTTTCTTCTTGCCCGAGGTTTACCCAGATTGGAAAACAGATCAGCCGTCTGGCACCAAGGATTGGTATACGGCCCAGACCCATTCTGACAAGCAGGGAGGGGTTCAGCTATAGGTGGAATCAAAGGGTCTGGCCTAGCTTGTGGAGGATCTGAGTCCGTCCATGGTGTAGGTGCTCTGGGTGTCACAGGGACAGGAGGAGCACAGGTAGCATTTGAAGTATGAGAAGTAGAGGGCTGTGAAACTGCCTCTCTTTTAGCATTTGATGAAAGTGAAGGTACATCTGAGTCAATAATAACAGGGAAAGCCTCTTTAACTGGTGCAGTAGCAGGCCCATCCCTAGATTCCATCGATAGAGATGTGGGAAAGCTCACCAGTGGGGGTTTCACCTTGGGCACAACCACCAACGTAGGAGGAGGAGCAGTCAGAATACTAGAGGAAATGTCTGCATCATCTGAGGAAGAGCCTGAATTGAGGTTGCCGTAGGAGGATCTCCCGGGAGCCATTGCTGACCATCTGGAGCCAAAATCCAGCCCGCTGCTTTCAATGCTCACTCCAGGGACCAGGAATCACATTGGCCGCTTTCTGGCCGAATGACAAGGTCTTCAGGCTGGTCTTGGTTCATGGCAAAATCTACATTGCTGACATCATGAATTTGCCATTCAGTCGGCTTCAAGTCACTGTGCGAGACAGCACTCGCCAGAGAGTCCACAACACTTAGACCTGGCGCACCCACCACAGGGGGATAGGGCAATCTGTGATGCAGTAGAATCCATTATGAAAAGGTGCTGAGCAGCAGAAGCCTGCTTATCAGTAGCAATATCCATGTCCTGAGATAAGTCTGTACCGACAATATTATCCGGAATATCCATTGAACAACTGAAAACAATAGTGTTTTGTGCTGCAGAAGCTGCAGCACCTCCATCCTCCTCCACAACCTCCATGTCAGTAACATCCATCACACCGGAGCAACACAGTGCCCCCTACAGGGGAATTTCCCTGGTATCCTGGCCAAATTCCCCCCATTCACTAAAAATACCACCAACAACTTAATCTGGTTCAGTGTTAGTTGGCATCCATCTGTATCCCCCTCCCCTGGGATGTGGCTGAAAATAGGCAGAATTGTCTAGTCCCCCTTTCCTGGTCAACAAAAACAAAATTAATAAAAATAAAACTGTAGGGCTTCCAACGGGGAATAGAACAATACCACCTCCTGGCCATTCAGATTTTCAAAGTAGCAGGTGGGATCAGAAAGCTTTGAAGATCTTGCCCCCTCATCATATCCCTAGCTCTGTTGACTGCTTTGCGACGGACGACAACCCTTTTAGGGAAATCTTGCCTAAAGATTAAACGGACTCCATTGCATCAAACCTCCTTCAATTGCCTGGCATCACATAAGATTCTTTCATGATCTGGATAGCAGAGCAGTTTAATCACAATCGGACATGGACGTGTGAGACTGTCAGCAGGTGGAGGCCCCATGGGAACCCTATGAGCCTGCTTAATCTTGATGGAAGTTTCGGGAGCCCATTGGAGCCACACCAGTAATTTCAGTTTTAAGTAAGCTGCCATATCAGAACTTTCGGAGCACTTAGGCAAACCAAACAGATGGATATTGTTCCGACGATCTTGCAATTCCATGTTGTCAATTTAGCCCAAAATGCCCATATTTCTTTTTCAGTTTGACTCAAACGTTGCTCTGCTGGATTTGCCCAGTTCTCCGTCTTGCTTACTCTGGATTCAACATGATCCTTCTGTGTCCGAGAGCCTCCACAGACACTCAGACCACAGTAAGTTAGACAGTGGTATGGTTTAAATCATGCTGAATGCTGCTCATAAATGCCTTGATTTCCCCCAACTCTCGATCCACCAAGCTAGTCTTGGATTCTCATTCAGTCTGCGCATCCAAGCTAGGCCCCAAGGGATTGTCTGTCAAATGGGATGAGGCAGACAACTTATAGTTTTTTGCAGCAGTCCCAGATTTCTCAGAATCCATTTTAGTCACCATTTGCATCTCAGGATGTCAACAGGAGGCAGATAAAAATGTTTAGGGGTTGGAAAGAGCAAGTTTTAATCCAAATTAGGACGGAGCTGCTGCACCGTACTGCTGCTCAGTTCGTTGGCATCATGTGACCCCATTTTGTCACATGCATTCTTGAACTGCCCTACCATTTTTGCCCCACCACCTCCACTGAGAGGCTGTCCCATGCATCCATCACCCTTTCTGTGAAAAAATACTTCCTCACACTACCCCTTAGTCTACCCCCCCAGCCTCAAATCATGGCCTCTTGTTCTTGAACATCATTTTTTCTGAAAGATGCTACCCTCTTGTATCTTATTTATGCCCTTGAGTATTTGAATGTCTCTATCATATCCCCCTTCTCTCTCCCCTCTCTTCCAGGGTGTACATATTGAGGTCCTCTGGTCTCTCCTTATATGTCTTTTGGTACAGACCCTGCACCATTTTTGTTGCTCTTCTCTGAACTACCTCTATTCTGTCTATATCCTTCTAGAGATGTGGCCTCCAGAACTGGACACAGTACTCTAGATGGGGTCTCAACAATGATTTGTGCAGTGGTATCACCACCTCCTTTTTAGGGCTGCAGTGGGTGGAGCCCTGCAGATCTCTTGCTACAAGAAAGGGACTCTGCATTCCTTGTCTTTGCTGGTGATACCTCTCCCTATGCATCCCGGCATCGCACTGGCTCTCCCCACAGCCTTTTCACAATGCTTGGTCACCTTTAGATCAGATATGATTACCCCCAGGTTCCTTTCCTGTTTGGTGGTTGTCAGTACTTCCTCCCCGTCATGTACTCCTCCCCTGGGTTTCTGTGCCCCAAATGCATGATTTTACACTTCTTTGCATTGAATGTTACCTGCCACACTCTTGACCACTGCTCAAGCCTGCTTAGGTCCCTCCTCATTCCCCCCCCCCGGGAGTGTCAACCCTGTTGCAGATCTTAGTGTTGTCTGAAAAGAGGCATACCTTCCCTTCCAGCTCCTCTGCAATGTCGCTTATGAAGACATTGAAAAGAACTGGCCCCAGAACTGATCTTTGTGGCACCCTGCTGACCACCCTCCTTTCCTTGGAATGAACTCCATTTAAAACCACCATCTGTGTTCTATCCCTTAACCAATTTCTGACCCAGTTTGCCACCTTGGGAACCACTCCCAGGCTGCCCAGCTTGTTTACAAGCCTCCTGTGTGGAACAGTGTCAAAGGCCTTGCTGAAATCCAGGTAGACCACATCCACCACCCCTCCCTGATCTAATTCCCTGGTCACCCAGTCAAAGAAATCTATCAGATTTGTTTGACATGACCTTCCCACTGTGAATCCATGCTGCCTAGGATCCTGTGATCCACTTGATTCAAGATATACCACAATCCTTTTCTTCAGCAGTGATTCCATTAATTTCCCTACCACTGAGGTCAGGCTGACTGGCCTGTAATTGCCAGCTTCCTCCCTGCTCCCACTTTTGTGGAGAGGGACTACATCTGCCCTCCTTCAGTCCTCCAGAACCACTCCCATTTCCAGTGATTTGTTGCTGCGAGCACCTAAGCTCCTTTAATATTCTTGGATGCATCCCATCTGGCCCCATTGCCTTGTCCACTTTCAGTTTTGTGAGTTCCTTTAGGACTATCTCTTCTGTAAATGGACTGGTGTCCACCTCCCTTCCATCCTCCACTACCTGGGACTCCTTCACGGCAATAGATTTGACTCAACTCATTTCCCAACCCACTAGAGTAAACACAAAGAGAGGTACCAGTATCCTTCTAGATGTAGTCATCACCAACTGCCCCGAACAGGTCCATGATATCCAGGTCCTTCCTGACTCACTTAGTGACCACTCCCCTATCCTATTCCATTGGGTGACCTCCACACCCAAACTCACAGCCCAACCCATACTACGCCGGCGCCTCAGACCAGGTGGGCTAAAAAGGCTCAAGCAACTTCTTGCACAAATAAACTGGTCGCCCATACACTACACCCCTGACATAGATACCGCCCTAACTTTTTTTTCCCCAAACCTTCAGCAAAGCCTGTGACGTATTCTCACCCCTCATGGAAGTCCGAACCAAAAAGCGTAATGCACCCTGGGTTACCCCTGCCCTGCTACAACTGCTCAAACACAGGGATAACCTATGGCACCTGGCCACAGAAACAGGCCGGATGGGGGACAGACAGGCATACAGTGCTGCGCATAACAAGTGCACCTGGGCCATCCGAAAAGCAAAGGCAGATCACTACCAGGCCATGCTCACCTCCTCCTGGGGGTGTGCACGAACTTTCTGGGACAACATTAAACAATTAAATGGGAGCGCGCGCACTCCCCTCCCCCATCCCAGATCATCGTAGACGGCTCTATCTCTACCAACCCTGCCTGCATAGCTAACTTCCTAAATACATCCTTCACGGACCTTAGTTCAGTCCTTCCTAGCAATTTCTTTGACCCACCCCTCCCTACCTGCCCCAGTCATCCAACACCCTAGTTTCCACTTATGTAGGGTAACTGCCCAGGAAGTCAGACCCCACCTGATCAAAGCACTAAAGAGCAACGTTCTGGCAGCGACTCCCTGGACCCCAGCATCCTCCGTCGGGTGCTGAATCAGGTCCTTGCTCCACTCACCAGCCTTCTTAACAAATCCCTCTGCCTGGGGCAATTCCCATCGGCATGGAAAACTGTCACAGTTACGCCCATACACAAAGGCGGTGACAGGTCCACGGCCGGGAACTACCGGCCTATCTCCATCCTCCCACCCCTCTCCAAAGCCCTAGAAAAACTGGTGACCACTCAAATTACTTATTACCTGACCAAACACAACATCCTCTGCCCAGAACAGCACGGTTTCCATGCAGGTCACAGTACCAGCACTGCCCTAACTGAGTTTCAAAATTTCCTACACTCCTCCCTGGACTCTGGCTCCCTAGCCGGGGCAGTGTTCGTTGATCTCTCAAAGGCCTTCGACACTGTCTCCCACCCCCTCCTGCTGGATGCCCTCAGGCACACCGGCTTCTCTACTGGGCCGGTCTCCTTGTGCACCAACTACCTATCTGCCCACTCCCAGTGTATTAAAATCAATGGGACTTATTCCAAAACATGTCCCATCCGCTCAGGTGTTCCCCAGGGTTCCATCCTGGGACCACTACTCTTCTCACTCTACCTCATCATCTTGCCCAGTGCATGCACTGGAAAAATTCTGCTGTATGCAGATGATGCCATCATCTTTGCCACCCACTGCAACCCCATCTCCCTACAGGACACCTTACAACTATCCTTTAATGATGCTGAAACCTGGTTTAAAGAGCATAGACTTGTCATCAATCTCAAAAAAACCAAAACTATGCTCTTTGCCCACCCCCAAAACAAAGCCAGCAACTTCTCACTCTATATCCTCCCTAGTTCCAAACAACCTCTCAAACAAGTCCGCTCATACAAGTACCCTGGGATTTCCTTCGACCCAGCCCTCACCTACCACGCCCATATTGATGCTCTTGCCTCAGCTACCAATGTGCTGCTACGTATCCTCTACCGCCACAAAAATTGTCTCCCCCCGATGCCCTCTGACTAGCGGTTACATCCTCAATACTGTCCCTTGTAGACAATGGCCTGCCAGTATACGGTGCTGCAGACTCAACCGCCCTCAGTAAAATTTGCCTCACCCTGAATAAGGCTTGTAGGCTAATTATGGGGGCACCCAGGCGCACGCATACTTGCCAGCTCTATGATATGGCAATGCTGCTTAACCTGGATGAACGACTTAGATACCAAACCTGCCTCATAACGAAAAAAACTCTTCTCAGGCTATCCCCTCCCGGGCTGACAGCCTCCATCCACCAAGCCCAACCCTTGGTTCAAACTCAAACCTCCTGCAAGGCCACTCTACTGATCCCAAGATCCAGGACCACCCATGGACAGAGGTCCTTCTGTTACAGAGCTCCTTCCTGGTATAACACGCTCCCTACTTACATCTCTGGCACCCCCACAATCTCCTGCTTCAAAACTGCACCTCGGAGCCAGCTATTTAATATGCGTAGCTGCACTTGTCTCTAAGGTGGCATAGCTCTATGCACTGACAAAGCTCACTGAGCTGCTCCTCACCCCACCACACCCCAACCTCACCCCATCACCCACTGAACTATTACCACCTGCTGTTTCTGCACGTAACCACGTGCAAGTATATGCCATTGTAAGTTAACTGTCTTTCCCTGTACAAATGATTGTAACTGCATGTGTTTGCTAAACTTGTAACCTCTATGATGTAATAAAAAGTTGTAATGTATTTGTCCTCAATGTGACGAGGTACCTTTGGAAATGAGCCTCTGGCTCAAAGGTTGTAAACTGATGTACAAATAAATAAATACATACATAAAATAAATACATTGATGCTCCTGTCATTTAACTTAGGTCCCACACCTTCCCCTTCTTCTGTGAATAGTGAACAAAAATATTTGTTCAGGATTGATGCTTTCTCCAGGTCCCCCTCTTCACACTCCTCTCCTTCCTCTTTTAGCCTAACAATCCCACCCCTGGTCTTTCCTCTTTCACTAATATACCTGAAGAATGTCTTGTCCCCTTTCATTACTGCCTGGGCTATTTTTTCCTCTGCTTGCACCCTTGCACTCCTGACTGCTTTCCCTGCCTCCCTCTGTTTTTCTAGATACACTTCCCTGTCCTCCTCCCTCTGTGTTTCCTTTTACCTCCTTTCGCTCTTACCTTTCTGGCCACTTCCTTTGACAACCATAGTGGTTTTTGTTTCCTCTTGCTTTCGCTTAATTGCCTAAAGCAAAAATTTGTTGCCTCCTCTATGGCTCCTTTTAGATTTGCCGACTATTCCTCTACACCCCCCCCCCAACCAGGGCTTTCCTGAGACATTTCCCCATCTTTGAAAAGTTGGCCTTTCTGAAGTCCGGGACCCTTGCTTTTGTGTGATTTGACTCTGCCACTGTTCTTACATTGAACCACACTGTACAGTGATCACTGGACCCATGGTGGCTACTCACCATGATATCTGCAACTCTGTTCCCATTGGTGAGTACAGTATATGCCACTTGTACCGGACTACTTTGGTGAATGTGAAATTGTCCGGTACATGTGGCGTCCGCTACATTCGTAAGGATGGACTGGCAGTGATCACTATGCACTGTACTATTTCCACAGGTAGTATACATCTCATGGTAGAGGCTGCAACAGCAAATGCATGCTACAGCACAGATTTAACTGGTCACAGTTTCCCCAGCTTCAGAGAGGATGATTCAGCACCTGCAAAGTAAGTCGCAATCTCTTTTCTCCGATCCCGGTTCCCACCCACCAGTTTGCCACTGACTGCACCTGCAAAGTAAGTTGTGATCTCTTTTCTCCGCTCCCAGTTCCCACCCACCAGTTTGTCGCTGACTGCACCCGAAAAAAGTAAGTTGTGATCTCTTTTCTCCGCTCCTGGTTCCCACCCACCAGCTTGCACTGAATGCTTACCACCTCAAGGAGGAAGGGAGTGTTCTTTTAATGATCCTTCACTGCACCTTTGGTAGAAAAGGCTTCGGGAGAGGAAGGAAGGGTGAATTCAGATGGGTCACAAGAGTTCAAGATACAGCACATAAGGAAGGCACAGCTGGTGATTTAGTGATGTTTAGCCCCTCATTACCACAGTTAATGCCAGATCAAGTAGCAGACAGGTTAATGTAAGGGAGCTAACTAATCTAATCAACACCTTCAAAGAGGCTTGGGTGTCCAATGGAGCAGGAGCACTTAGTACGGTTTATCAGACAGGTTTATAATAGGATTTAGTGGACAAAGGTTTTTGGCAAATGGAAAATGTCCATTTAAAGCGGCTGTCCATACTAAGCATGCACAATATAAGTGGCGCATAGTGTACTAGATCCAGTATCACTCCCTCCTTGGTGGGCTGTACCACTATCTGCCTGAGGCACACACCCTGCAGGGCGTCCAGGATGTCCCTGCTCCTGGCTGAAGCTGCAGCTGGGATGCTCCAATCAACATCTAGTAAATTGAAGTCTCCCACCAGCAGCACCTTCTCTTCAGTTGCCATCTTATGGATGGCTTCCACTAGAACCCTGTCCAACACTTCCCTTTGTGCTGGAGGTCTGTAGATCACGCCAGTGTGAATAGAAGTGCCATTAACCATCTCTAGGGTGACCCACAGTGCTTCACTCCATCCCTTCCTGCATTCCATGTACCTCAGTTGCTTTTATACCCTCCCAGACGTAAAGAGTCACTCTTCCTCCTTTTTACCCATCCTGTCTTTCCTGAATAGAGTATAATCTGGTATGGTTATATCCCAGTCATGGCTCCCATTGTACCATATCTTGGTAATGACAACAATGTCCAGGTTAGTTTCTGCCATCAAGGCCACAAGGTCTGGGATTTTATTTCCCCAGGCGGTGAACATTTGTGCACATGGCCTTCCAAGTTATGCTACCTTCCCTTCCCACAGCTCCCCTCTTATCCTCATGCCTTTCCTCTTTATCCCTCCTGTCTTTACTCCCTTTTCTCTGCTATTCTACCTTTTCCAGTTCTAGGTACCTTTGGTGATTTTCCGCCCTTAGGGTCCTCCCTACTGACTGCTTCCTCCTGTGGGGAGGGGCATATTGATTCTCCCTACTTTCTTCTGCCTCCCTACTTAGCTAGTTTAAATGCTTGCCAATGAAGCATTTAAACCTTTCACCTAGGATCCTGCCCCCCCCCAGAATAGATGCAGGCTGTCTCTCCTGTATAGGCCTCCATCCCCTCCAGGTGGGACCCCAGTCCCCAATGAAGCCAAATCCTTCTGCTCTGCACCAGTCCTTTAGCCATGCATTGAAACTCCTAGTGCAGAGTACCTTGTCTTCCTCCTTGTCGTAGACAGGTAACACTTCTGAAAAGGTTACTGAGCATGCCACCTAAGACCCCTCCCCAACTCCCTGAACTCCTCCTGCACTATCCTAACCTCAGTCCACCCACCCATCCTGCTGGCCCAGCAGTCCTTAGGCTGAACTTTCCATCTCTCCGAGCCATGGCACTAGGTAGGCACTTGACCTCCCTCCCTGCCTCAGGTCTACTCCCCTAACGATAGAGTACCCCACCAGGAGTTGCTTCTTCTTCCTCCTCCTCCTCTGAGGTCCTCTGCCTCCCCCTGTACATCCTCAAGGTCTCCACTGTCGGTGCCTCCTTGGGACAGTACTGCCCTGCCAGAGTGGTGTAGGAGTTGTGGAGTGGAACCATAAGAGAGATGTGCCTCTGTCCTACTGCCCTCACCCTTCCTGAGCCCACCATGGTCCAACCGCTCCTCCTTCCTGGCATCCTTTGAGGCAAAGAGGGTGGACTTGGTGGTCCCTGGGCAGGGGAGGAGGCTCCCTGAATCCCAGACAACTTGGCCTGGAGAGGAGCAACCTCCACCCTCAGCCCAGAGAGGTGCACATAGATGGGACAGCACTGCAGCCTCCAGAAAGTCTCTCTGAAGACTGCTGCCCAACAGCCACTGCACTGCACCACTCCAATCATGTCTGTTTCTTGCCTTCCTGTTTTAGCTTTGTTAGCTTACACCCTAGGGTTACCACCTTTTAAGAAGCCCAAAGTGGGACATTTCTTACTGAAACATAATTTTTCACTGGACAGTATGTAACCTCGACCAGTGCAACAGACTTCTTTTCTCTATATAATCAGAATCAAGGCTAAGTATTGTAGTTTCTTGGTTGCTTCTATGGTTTCATATCATTGTAATGTATTTTAGTTAAAGTACTATAGTTTTCTACAAGATTTAGTGGAAAGTTAGAAAATATTTTTTCTATTAAAAAGTCAGGACATGTAGTATTTTTCATGTTTTTTTGCAGGACGCAGCTGCCCAAATCAGGACTGTCCTGCGAAACTCAGGACAGGTGGTAACCCTATTACATCTCCCTTTCTGTTTTAGCTTTAGCTTACACCTACACTAGAGAACCCCCCCAGAGAGATTCAATACTAATCACAGAATGTATTCAATATATATGCGTGCAACAAATACTTTTAGGAGGTGGTTGTGTTTAACATGTTACTGTCTGTAACACCCCTGTTAAACAACTCTTTAAGGGACTTCTCTCCATAGCTTAGTAATATACACAGACATTTATAATCATACAGTTTAGATTTCAAGATTGAAACTACAGTATCCTATGCTGATTGGGACCGTGATGTTCTTATTAAAAGAAATCAGAACTGCATGCTTTATGTATAGTAAAATAAATAAACCGTTTGTTGTTTGCCTATGTATTCTCGCAACAGTTGCATTTGTCTCTGTTCTTTAAGGAAATGTTTCTTTTGTGCTTTTTGAAAACTGATGTGCAAGAGTTAATGGCGGATTACATATTTTGATTATATGAATGGGGGTCATTACTGTAGAGCTTTTGTCTGATGTAAAGCTGTTTTGCAATGACCCTCAGTACTGTAGTAAATGTAAAGTTTTAGCACATGCCAAACATAGCATTACTGTGTTTAGCAATTGTTTTCTGTTGAGTTTCTCTGTTTACAAATGTTAGATATCTTAGTCTGATTTTGTTTCTCTGAAGTAAAATGAAGTGACTACACAGTACATAATGGCCATGGAAATGTCATATTGAGTCTCCCGCCTCCCCTTCATGGTGCATTTTCAGTACGAGTATAAGCAAACCTTCAATGTACAAGTCACAACCGCTGCTGGCTACAGAGCACCTGCAAAAATAGAGAACACAAATTTTCTTCATTTTGTCTAAGATAAAACAAAATAAGATATAGCATGCTTTCAGTCCTTAAAAGTCTTTTATACTGAAGTTCTTTGTTTTCAGCTTGCTGTCTCTGGAGTGATTAAATGAATGAGGTATTGCAGCCAGTTCAAACAAAAGGGTGGATGGTCCCTGAAAATCCTCTGGTTCTTCAGTGGGCTCTGATTGTTGCCTATCAGCAGGTTTCCTTCTTTCAAGACCTTAGAAAAGAGGAGGGATACTAATAGAAAACACACACACGTTAGTACAAGTTATAATTATCAGTTCCCTTTGAACAGTTTTGTCTGGTTTATGTGCATCCTCTTTTCCTGCTGAAGCAATCTCACTCCTCTCCTCTAGGGAGAGTGGTTTGGACAGGACTATGCAAGAGTCCTTGACTTCCCATCAGTAATCATATCCTTTACTAGATAATAGTTCTGGCTGGACTGTAATCTGTCCTGAAAGCAAAGTGGTATAACAAAATAGAACATTCTGTCCTAGGGCTGGTTTCCTGTTTGCAATTCTGTAAACAAGCTTATGGAGATCAAAATGCATCTCAAGGTCAGCCTCCTGCATTCCAGAGTAATATTGTTTTCCTAATAACCCCAAATGGCTTTCTACAACCGTTTTAACAATATGATTATATACATTTGCAAACCGAGGATCCTATTTTCACATGAAGTTTCACATATTTTTTTCCTTTTTAACCACAGCAAAACAAGGGGAGAAAAAAAGAATAGAAACAGCAAGTAGAAATGCATATAGTGGACGACTATGGTGACCATCTCTTGGGGCCTCAAAGGGGTCATATGGCTCTAACTGCCCCTGTTGCAAAACATATTATTCTTTGGTTAGGTACTACGACTCCTACTCAGGCTGAATGGCTCCAAGAAATGTTGAATGCCCTCAACATTGAGAAGACAATAACCACTTTTTATCGTACCCTCCCTGTTTACCAGTCCAGATGGGAAACATTGCACACTTTACTTCTCTAAAGTTATACTGGTCTGGGTCCTTTACACTTGGCCCACAACCTGGATCTCAGAGGTACATGCTTGGTGGTGGTTGTTTTTTTCTCCTTACCAGTTCCACACTCTGGGTGCTATCAGGGGTCTTGCATAGGTGTTTGGGTTGGGGGGGGTGAGGGAAGTTTTTTTTATGTTTCTTGTTACTGTCGCTTGTGTGTTTATACTTTGTTCTTCTCTTGTTTATTGTTCTTCCTTGTCTGTTGTTCTTATTGTTTTACTTTGACATATCAGTAAAGTATACTTAATTAAAAAAACAGAAAGGAGAAACTGTGGGAACCTTGGAGTGGCCCATTCCTCTAGGGACCACCAGAAAAATTTGATTGTGCAATCCGACAGACAAGACAAACGAGTGACAGAATAGGAGAGGATAAAAATATATTTTCTTTTAACTCTCTGCATAATGAATGATGGCACTCTATTCACTAACCACTTGCGAGCTTTTATTTGAGATTTAAAGCAAGCCACAGGTTGGGGTGGTGCCAGGTGATGGGTCTGAAGGACAGGCTGGTCAGTGTCCAGATGAACACTAACTGCCAGCCTTACCGAAAGTCAGCCCCCAGGCACAGTGCTTTTGCCATATCTTGACCACATACTGTATGGATAATGACACAGAGGCATCCCCTCTAAGATGACATTCAGGGCTACTATTCTTTTCAGTTTCAGGATATGCATATTTCAATTCTCTGTACAGAGGGTAACTAATTAAGGTCCTAAGAGAAAGGGCATATCTTTAAGCTGCCATCCTGAACTACTACGGCTGTCTGTATTTTTTTCACAGAACATAAATTTCCTTCTGTCTGAACCCTGGACTAGATTTCAGCCAGCTGCTTATTAATTAAATTTTGACCTTGACTATAACTGAAAAGTAAAGTCCAAAATTCTTGAAATGTAACCCTTTCATCGTCAGTTTTAGTGGAAAAACAGGGTCTGTCTGCATTAGTACATTATTACAGATGTCTTTATTCAAGCTCAGAGGCTGCAGAGGCACATCTCTTTTTTTATTCTTTGGTAAGAGGCACATCTCTTTTTTTATTCTTTGGTAACCTGATAAGGCCACTAGGCACAAGTGCCTGTTTTCAGGGGCGACCCAGGAGCACTGGGGTGGTTAAGTGACTTGCTCAGAGTCACACAGTATGCAGGTGGAGGTTGTGGGAATCAAACCCAGGTCTGCTGGATGTATCAAGCTCATTCACAATTCATAACTCTAACTTCTAGGCTATCCTGCCAGCCCTTTTGAAAATGTGCCCCCCCCCCAACTAAGTTCATTTAGTATGTGTTGGGACACAAGTGTCATTTCTGTCCCTTTATCTACCAGAACAGATATAGGCAAAACATTCTGTTCACATACAGTCTTTTTTTATTTTCTGATTGGCCAGTATGCCTATGTAATCTGATTCCTTGCTTCTGCCTGTATTTTCATTATGTCTATATGTTTGTGAATGCTGAACTAACTCAGCTGTTGCTGATTTAACAGTATTTAAAGAGCCACTGACACCTCAAGAAGAACTTTGAAGAACATGGTATTTAGACACAAAGCAGCTTTTATTTCTCATTAGCTCTGTGTTTCTTATTTCCATTATTTATTACTGAGGTCAGATGCATGAAAACAGAAGAGTTGTTCCCTGAGGGTTCATCAGCTCCTATTGCTTCTTCCCAACCTGTTGTCATAATTGTGTGCTTGTGACATCACAGTTATTCCCATAGCAACAGACTGTGATGTCACAACACAGCATTATGATGTCACATAGGGAGTAAGTTATGGAGGCAGCTGAGCTCTAAGGGATAAAGATCCTGTTTTTGTGGGAATTTCTTCAATAATAAATAATGAAGAGGAGAAATTTTTATTTATTTATTTTGATTGGGATTAATACCTTTGAGTCAAAGACTCATTTTCAAAGGTTTCAAGTCAGAGACAAAACAGAGCAATACAAATACAATACAATAAGTACAAATTAAGATAACAGTGAAAAAAGAAAAACATGGTAGGCATCATGAACATCATTAAAATGGCACATGAGGTACAAGACTTGTTAGTTTCAGGTACATCTTAAAAGTAGAGTAGATTACATTATATCAAGTTGTTGTAGGGTAGGGATACACTGGGAATAGTGAGACATGTCAATAATAGGTCTGTGTTAAGCTTCAGGGATGATGGGGGGAAGGTAAGCAGCCAGACTAGCATTGTCAAAGTAGCTAGAGGTGGTGTGGGACAGGAGTAAAGGGGAAAGGTGGTATAGGAGGGTTGTAAGTCAAAGGAGGGGAGGAAGTGGGGAAGGGAAGAGGTGAGGATGCTGGGTATAAGGCAGGAGGAATATGTCAAATTATTTTCTAGAGAAATCTATAGATGATATGTGAAACACTAACTGAATTGTGTCCAGCTGTTATGTTTGCCAAAGTTTTTTCCAAGGCGTCAGCTGCTCTTTAACACTTAACTGATTTTCTTACCAAGTTTTGTCTGTAAAAGACACCGTCGTTTCCCTGCAGTCTCATAAGACAGGCTTGAATTAAACACTGTTAGATTGTCATTTTCTCTCTGTAGATCCCTAATTTTTCAACTCTTTCTAGGAGTTTCTGTCTATTATCCCACCGTGAGATTTTCAAATGGTCAATTTGTATTATTCAGGTAGGCTATACAGTCCTTGCATAGTCATTCCCTTTGTATCATTATCTTGCTATGCAGTCAACTACAAACTTCTCAAGATCTGTATTTACTGACATTTTGGATTAATATCCCACCATATATCCTTCCTCCGGGTTTTACCAGTGTTCCCGAAGTTCCTCTAATACACAACATTTGTTCTAATATGCGTGTCAGTTTAAGTAGCCCTGGTCACTGTCTATTCACAGTAACACATACACTAAGGAGGTTACAATCTCAGCCTTACCACTGTTTTAATTAATGCGGGATTAGGCTCATCTATCTTACGTCCCTTGTGTAAGTTTACAGTCAATCCCTACCTTGTTGTCATTTATCTTACACGGGATTAGGCTCACGTATCCTATATCTCTTATGTACCTATGTCAGTTATCCTACGTGGGAGCAGGCTCACCTATCCTAGATCCCTTATGTATAGCAACCATCACTGGAGCAGTACCAAACCTATGTATTACATCGGAGTTACCAATCTGTTGCCTAATCGGCTTTACATTAATAAGAATATGTAAGGATCCAGACCAAGTGACAGTTATTCTCCATAACCTTTATGAAGACATTTCAGTAAAATAATATATAAAGCATAAAGGTGCACAAAGGGTAGAAATCTTCTAATGGTCCATTAGCAGGTTCTATAAACATTTTCTGGAGCTCTCTCCTAAGCTAAGATTTCAGCAGATATTTATATTCTTTTTAGCTTATGCTTATCAAAACTGTCAGGGTCACAGCTACAGGTGTCTTCATAGCTTGAACGGCCTGATAGATTTCACAAACTATGATGTCAAGACTTATTTAACAGTAGTTGATTACAATAAACAATAGATCTCACTTTGAGGGGGAGCTCTTGCAGCAGGTAATACCAATAGGACTGAGCCACCAGGCGTTAGGACCCCACGGAAAATTTCTTGCTAACAGTCTATGGTGGGGGACCACCCCTGACATCAGCTCTGGTATAAAGGGAGCAGCCCCACGGCACCACCTCAATTCTTTTCCCACCGTCAACCCGCTAACATCAGCTCCAGAGATGCCATCTTCACATTCGACCATCATTTTGCTCCTCACGCAGTTACTGTTCGATTCCTTCATTTCTCATAGTTTTTCTCCATCTCCAGTGCATGTCTTCTTCATCTTCTCAGTGGTGGAAGTCAAAGTGCACATACGGCAAGCAGATCCCAGCGAGGGATGGCCACTCCGCCTGCCTGCTCTGCCTAGGCCCCAACCACCAGCCAGATGACTGCCTGTACTGCCAGAAATTCAACAACAAGATATGCATACGCCGCTTCAAGACACTCCAGGTCTATCTGCTCGAGCAACAAGTGACCGCCATGTAGAGGACCCATTTGGGTCAGAGTTCTTCATCCTCAGCTAGGGATCCCCCCACCCCCAAAGAAAAAAGACTGGGCAGGAAACATCACCACATGGAGAAAAAGAGAACCAGGTCTGAATCCTGCCCTAGGTCCCCCACAGGCCTTCTGCTTCTTCCACCTCCGGTGGGAGGTCAGAATCCATTCCCCCAGGTACAGCGGCTGTTGCTTGGGCTTCCTCAAAGAAGACTACCACCTCCTCCCACTCTAAAGTTAAGGAATCTTCTTCCCACGGGTGTTCATCCACCCAAGTACCCTTGGTGCACAGGCCCCACAAGCATACACATGGGTCAGCACGAAAGGGACAGGCGTCTCTTTCGGGCAAGAAATTGGAGGTCACCACCCTGAAAATCTTCAGGGTTGTCCTAGAAGCACAAGAGGTTGGACTACTCCAGATGCCAGGAGGTCGTCAGGTACCAGATGCCTCCCCCACCTGAAGAAAGGGTAATGTCAGCTTCAGAAGGTTGACAGACCATGGGCCACTCTGACTCCGCGTTGGAAACAGACCATGCACCACCAGAAAAAGAGCGGCCATCTGTTCCAAAGGACCAGGCATCAGACCAAATGTCTACTGCCCCGAAGAACAAGGCACCTGGGCATGCAGATAACTGGCCACCCCCTCCGCCTCCCCCTAAGGAGCCAGATGCCAGACCCCAAAGATGTTCGGCACTGCCAGATAAGGTCCCATTGGCCCTGACACCTGAGGCACCTGTAGACAAGGAGCCTCAGAGCCAGATGTCGGTACCCAAAGTGCTACAGGGTCCGATGCCAGGCCCCTCAAACATCCCTACTCCACCACCTCCACCACCAGTCCCACTGGCGGAAATAGGGGCCCTCTTTAATGCATGGTGGAAAACTATCAAGGGGGACTTATTGCCAAAGCCCAGAGATCCATTCCCCCATTTGGGTGCCACCCAGGGAACCATCACCTCAGAGACCCAGGCGACTTCCCCCACCATCCACTGCTCGAGCGCAACGACCGGTGGTCAACAGCCCCAAGTGACTGGAAGAGGCACCCTTCACCCGTTCCTTCATCCATGGGATGTCCTCCCTCTACCTCAGGGGAAGATGCAGGGGAGTCCTCCTCATACTATTCTTCAGAGGATGAACTACCCCTACCCTCTCCGGATCCAAGAAGGGACTCCCCACAGTCACCCCTGGATGATCCATCCTTCCTGGACATGATGAGACACATCCAAGCCCTTAATCAGTGGGACACTAAGGAACTTGATCCAGAGTGCTGATGCCTGGCTAAATTCCTGGGGGCCAACCACCCAAAACCTCTGGTCATCCCCCCCACTCACTGAACCCTTCCAGAACATTACAAAATTGACCTGGAAGCACCTGGCTACTACTGTGGCAGTGCCAAGAAAAGCAGACCAGCTCTATAAAATGCCCAAGGGAGAGTCTCACTTAAGCAAACAGCCAAAGGCTGACTCAGTGGTGCTCACAAGCAGAGTGCAGCAGCAGAGACACATGAGCACTCAGCCCCCAGATCCAGAGTCAAAGAAGCTGGACCAAATGGGCTGAAAGGTCTATTCTTCAGCCACCAACACGGTCAGGTCACTGAATTTCATAGCTCATATGGTCACGTACCAGAAATCACTTTGGGCTAAGGCTATGGATCTGGTCAAAGCACAACCAGACTCAGATGACAAGTCAGAGCTCCTAGCCATCATCCACTCAGGCATGGACATTGACAAACATGTGCTGAGGAGTTTCTATGACCCCACAGACACGGCAGTCCGGGGCGGCAGCAACCGGGATATGTATGAGGAGACATGCCTGGTTGAGGGTCTCTGATTTCCACCAGGATTTGCAGGATGCCATATTGGATGCACCCTTTCAAGGGTCCATCCTCTTCGGCACCGAAACAGAAAAACTCATCACAGGGCTGTAGGATTCGGGCAAGGTGGTGTCTGACGTTCATCATATGTACAGGTCAGAACCACCGACATCTCGGTGTCACCCCTTTCCGAAGAATCAAGGACAGCAGGGCAGACACCAACTGCAGCATAGAGGAGGATTCAAGAGACTAGGTCCTCCCCTTGCATCAGGCACCCAGGGCCCCAAAAATGCAAGGGTGGTTAGACCCATTTTGCCCACCCCCTCTGCCACGGCATGACTCCTTGCTGACCCCCCTCCTCCGGAGGAGGTGCGAGGGAGGTAGTGGGAAGGAGATTCTCCCTTTCCCTACAGGATATTCCAGCATCACTACAGACCAATGAGTCCTCCACATAGTAGAAAGGGGGTACTCTCTGGAGTTCACCCAGATTCTACTGGACAGCCCACCCATTCCCTCCCACTTCTCCCCCTCCCACGTGACTCTCCTATGTGCAGAGATACAGGTTCTGCTCAAAAAAAGAGCTATTTAGGAGGTACACCGGGCTTAAAGAGGCAAAGGATATTACTCCCACTACTTCCTAGTCCCGAAGAAGACAGGGGATCTCCATCCCATTCTGGATCTGAGCCACCTGAACACCTTCATCAAATACAAAAGGTTCAGAATGGTGATATTAGCGAGCCTGCTGCCCATGCTCCATCAAGGAGACTGGCTGTGCTCCCTGGACATGTAGGATGCTTACATGCACATAAAGATCCTGCCATCCCACAGAAAGTACCTTTGCTTCACTTTTCAAGGAGAGCACTGCCAGTTCAGGGTGCTTCCATTTGGCCTTTCATTGGCACCAAGGGTCTTTACCAAGTGCTTGGCAGTAGTGGCAGCAGCCCTCAGGAGAAGGGGTCATTATGTCTACCCCTATCTGGACAATTGGCTTCTCACAGCTTTGTCAGAAGATCAATTGCATCAAATGTTGGAGGAGACTTTGTCTATTCCAAACCTTGGACATCTCACACAACCTATCCAAGTCATGCCCATGGCCTGCTCAGAGGCTACAATACACTGGAGCAGTCCTGGACACCTTCCAAGGAAAAGCCTTTCTTCCTGAAGACCGAGCAGTCAGGCTAAGGGAGGTTGCTCACAGGGTGATGACCTTGGACCAGGTCCCAGCAAGGGTGGTTCTGTAGCTCCTCGGCCACATGGCCGCAGCCATAGCCACAGTTCCCCTCACTTGTTTGAACATGAGGGTCCTGCATTGGAACCTCAGAGTTCAGTGGGATCAAGGCATGGATGATCTCGAGCAACCGATCAGAATCTCCAATGCAGTCTGTCAGTCCCTGGTTTGGTGGGTCACCCAGGCTCATCTGGACAGAGGGGTTCACTTCCAATGTCCCAGCCCCCCCAAAATATCTTGATGACAGATGCCTCAGGACTGGGGTGGGGAGCACATCTGGAATCTCACCAGTTGAGGGGCTCCTGGAATTCCATAGAACAATCTCTCCACATAAACATTCTGGAGATGAGAGCCATCCTGTATGCTCTACAAGCCTTTCGATGGGTACTCCTTCCTGGGCTCCTTCTGGTCCAGTCAGATAATACTCCAGTAGTCTTCCATCTTAACAAGCAAGGAGGTACTCATTCTTATCCCCTATGCAGAGAGGTAATGAGAGTATGGACCTGGGCAGTGGATCACAGCCTGTATCTCACAGCAGTCGATGTTCCAGGGATCCACAACATCCTCGCAGACAGCCTAAGCCACTCTCGATCTCAGAGCCACGAATGGGAACTTTAACAAGAAGTCATAGATGACCTCTTTGGAAGGTGGAGTCAGCCAGAACTGGACCTCTTTTCCTCCCACACAACTCCAAACTGCCCAGTTTCTGCTCGCTAGATCCAGGGCCTGGTGTTTTTTAGCAAAATGCATTCTTCTTCTCTTGGACAGGGAGGTTTCTGTATGCCTTCCCTCCTTTCCCTCTTCTTCAGAGGATCCTGCTCAAGTTGTAGGCAGAAGGTGCCTGAATGATTCTGGTCGCACCCTTCTGGCCTTGACATATTTGGTTCCTGCTGTTACAACAGCTGGCATTGGAACCGCTGGTTCCGTTGCCCCTGTCCACTTACTTGCTCTCCCAGGAGCATGGGACGCTGGTTCATCTAGCCCTTCGGTCTCTGCATCTGCATGCATGGCTCCTGCAGACTTAGCTAGGGACAGATTCGGAGTGTCCCTCAGAGTTGCACAGGTTCTCATGGCAGTGAGAAGGCCCTCTATCAGGGCAACATATGCTATGAAGTGGAACTGTTTCTGCTTGTGGGTATCCCCCGTTCTCTGGATCCCCTCACCTGTCCAGTGGAATCTGTACTGGACTATCTCCTCTCCCTCTCGGACTTGGGTCTTAGATACTCATCCATTAAAGTGCATCTCTGTGCGCTATCAGCTTATAATGCACCTTTGAACAGGAAGACTCTGGCACAGTTGGACCTATGCAAGACCCTTTTAAGGGGAATCTTGCATATTAAACCACCCTGGAGAGACCCTGTGCTGCCTTGGGACCTCCTGTTTGTGTTAGAATAGCTTACCTTGCCACCCTTTGAACCAGCCGCAAGTTGCGAGCTATGCCTTCTATCTTGGAAGACGTTATTTTTAGTTGCTATTACTTCTGCTTGGAGGATTAGTGAGCTGCAGGCTGTGATGTGTAAAGAGCCTTATCTTATTTTTCACAGGGACAGGGTAGCCCTGCGCACATATCCTAAGTTCTTTCTGAAGGTAGTGTCTGAGTTCACCTTGAACCAAGACATCCAGCTACCAGTTTATTACCCAGAGTGCTCTAACAGAGGGGAGGCCTTACTACATACTCTGGACGTACATAGAATTCTGCATTACTATCTTGCTCGTACTAGTTCCTCCAGGAAGACAGACCAGTTGTTTGTCTTGTTTGCCCAAAGGTAAATAGAGGCACCAGTAACAAAGCAGATGTTGACCAAGTAGCTCGTGAATTGCATCACATTCTGTTATCAGAACCACAACAGACCCTTAACGGGACCGGTCACGGGTCACTCCACCCACTCCACTCCAGAGGGGTCGTGACATCATTTGCGTCCCTCAGAAACGTCTCATCAGCGGACTTTTGTGCAGCCGCTACTTGGAGTTCAGTGCACACTTTCATCAGGCACTACAGTCTGGACACTGTTTCCAGAAGGAGAGCAGGTTTCGGCCTAGCAGTCCTTCAGGAACTTCTCTCCTAAGGTGCCTAGGGCTTTTTGCTTAGATAGTCCTCCACCCTTCTGACCTGGGTCTCTCTTTGGGTACTGCTTGGGACTCAGTCCTATTGACATTACCTGCTGCAAGAGCTCCCCCTCGAAGTGAGATAGTACAGTTATGTAAGAACTTACCGTAACAGTAGATCTTCGAGAGGAGGTCTTGCAGCAGGTGGCTTTCCCATCCACCTGCCCCTGGGGATTAGTAATTGTTCTTCTCTTTGAGGGATGGGAGATCCTCCTCAGTTTTCCGTCTCCATATCAGTCGGGTCTCTGGTGGGAGAACTGAGATGGTGCCGGGGGACCGCCCCCTTTATGCCAGAGCTGACGTCGGGGCACAGCCGAGGTTGGGGTGGTCCCCCACCATAGACTGCTAGCTAGACATTTTCCATAGGGGCTTAATGCTTGGCGGCTTAGTCCTATTGGTATTATCTGCTGCAAGAGCTCCTCTTGAAGATCGACTGTTATGGTAAGTTCTTACTTAACTGTACTTTCATTTCACTTTAAGTGGTAAACAACAGGCAGGTGTTCATATATCTCACTTAGAAGGTAACTCCTTTAACCTTCTCAGACCAATCTCTAATTAAATTCAGGAAAGAGACTGTCTCGCTTATCTATGAATGTGAAGGCTACAGGTTACATCACTCTACGTGGAATTTTCTTTTTCCAAAGTTTCTCATAAAGAAGTTATATTAAAAAAATTACAAGATTGAGTACCTTTTACAAGATGGAAGTCTACAGCATCTGTATTGATCTGTTAAATAGGTAAAAACAAGTACTTTACAAGGCAACAGTCACCTTATTTACAGTGACAGTTTATAGTGTAATGTCTGTATTAGGCAGACAAACTGTAATAAAACAACATTCTGCTGTAAATGCATTGTGGGATTATGTCAGTTAATATGGAAGTTTCTCTTTAAAAATGTAATGTTTTCCTATGGTGACCCCGCAACCCCAGAAATGTGACAGTGCCTGTGGACAAAAATGAAATCTTCATACAGATTATAATATAAACCCTTTTGTCCTCAAATAAGAACAGGTTCAGCGCCTTAGCCTGCCCCCATACAGTAAGTCATCTGTTTCATGCCTTTGTTATTTTGTTGTTCTTTCTGGACCTTGTCCAGTTCAGCCCCATGTTTATTAGAGTGTAATGCTCAGAAGAGCAGAATGCATTACAGCTGATTTTGCCAAGCATGCTGGGGAGTTCACCATGTTATGCTAGGCAAACTTTTTGCTTTTGCAACCCACCACCACGGCCATGCGTTGGACTTGATATTCTCACTGGGCTTGAGGTCACTGACCTCAGGATTGATCCAGTCATTTGGTCAGATCACTGCACAGTAGAGTTCTCGTTTGGGGTCCCCCTGATTGTCCCTCCCCCATTGAGATGGTCCACTACCACCCATTAAAGTGGTTGACCCCGGAGGGATTATTGGCAGCAGTGGATTTTTCTGGTGTGAGTACTGCATGTGTGGTTGGCATTAGAGAGGTGGTGATGACCTATAATAGTGCTGTCTCCAATGCGCTTGATGACATCACTCCAGTCTGTATACAACCCAGGTCTTCTCGCTTGAGACCCCCATGGTCTGATGGGACTTTCAAGAAGATGAAGACCACAGGTAGGAAGTTGGAGCATTGCTGGCGGAGGACCTGGTCCAGAGAGGATAGACTTGCTTTGAGGATTCACTGCTGTGAATACCAAAGGGCAATCAACCACAAGAAGGCAGAGTTCCTGTCCAGGGAGATTGCTGCAGGGAAAAATCGGCCAGCTCAGCTCTTTCAGACTGTGGACAGGTTACTTCATCCTGCCTATCTTCAGCTGAAAAGAGTATTTTCGGTCGCTTTGTGTGAGGAATTTGCTTGGTTTTTCTCTGACAGGGTGTCCTCTATCCGATTCTGGGATCTCACCAATGGGGCAAGATCAGCCTCACAGTGGTCAGTCTTGTGTTGGCAGAGGCACTCCTATTGTTTGAGGTGAGTTCCAGCCAGTGGGGGTTTCCGAGGTCATTAAGGTAATCTCGAAGCTGTGGCCCACCTCTTGTGAACTGGACCCGGGCCTGACCAGTCTCCTAGTGTGATGTGCCAAGTTCGTTGGTCCAGTATTCACCAAAATAGTCCGGTGTTCGCTCTCAGGGTGGTGGGTTCCCTGATGCCTTGAAGGAGGTATTGGTGAAGCCACTTCTGAAGAAACCATCTCTTGACCCGGACGTCTTGGCGAATTATCGACCAGTCTCCAACCTCCCATTCCTAGGGAAGGTTGTCGAGAAAGTGGTGGCTCTGCAACAAAAGGCCCACCTCATGACCTTTGACATCTATGAGCCACTCCAATTTTGGATTTAGGACAAGACACAGCACTGAAACAGCATTGGTCAGGGTGCAAAATTACCTCCTCAGGGCAAGGAATAGAGAAGAATGGTTAGTTCTCGTTCTCCTAGATCTCTCCTCGGCATTTGACACTGTGGACCACATTGTGCTTCTTGATCACCTTAGAGAGTATTGTGGACTCACCAGTACTGTCACCAACTGGTTCAAGTCCTATCTCATGGGCAGGACACAACGGGTGGTGATGGGGAATTTCTCCTCCTGCCCAAAACCCCTGCCCTGTGAGGTTCCTCAAGGTTTGATCTTGTCACGAGTGTTGTTTGAGGTGTACATGCTACCCCTGGGTGAGATCATTAGATGCTACAGTCTGGGTTTTCACTGCTATGCAGATGATACCCAGCTGTATATGTCATTTGGCCCGGGACAAAGAACGCCGTGGAAGTGCTAAACAAATGCCTTGCCAAGATATGAGACTGGATGTCCTCTAACTGGCTTCAACTAAACCTCAACAAGACAGAAGTACTGGTAGCTGAGCCTGGTCACCAGCGTGATGTGGCTGCCATAGATCTGGGTGCTGGGTTGTCCCTTGGTCTCACTCCATTGGTAGCTGTCTCCAGGGTGAGAAATCTGGGCGTTATTCATGATGATGGTCTAATGGTTGATTTTCAGGTGTTGGCCATCGTCCAGAGTGGTTTTTACCACTTATAGCATATCGCCCAGATTAAACCCCTGGTTCCGCCTGGCGACCTGCCCATGCTGGTACATGTCTTTGTCACATCAAGGCTAGATTACTGTAATGCTGTATACTTCGGGGTCAGTTCAGTGGAGGGAATGTCCATTGGCTGCAGCTTGTGCAGAATGCAGCAGCCAGGTTGCTGACTGGTCCTCCCAGATTGAATCATGTGACCCCAGTCCTGCGTGACCTGCACTGGCTGCCGGTCAGATGGAGGATCTTCTTCAAAGTGGGCTTGCTCACCTATAAGGCCCTATACGGATCAGGCCCAGTCTACCTGAGTGACTTCCTGACCCCTGCCATCTCAGTGCACTTGCTCCGCTTCTCCTCCAAGGGCCTCCTGACAGTTCTGAGGGCCAAGCTGAAAACCTTGGGAGATCGAATATTTGAGGTGGCTGGCCCGGCCCTCTGGAATTCGCTTTCCTAGACATCTGAGGGAGGCCCCTTTGGTGGGGGATTTTAAAAGGGGCCTAAAGACACATCTTTTTAACTCATTATGCCCTTGGTGGCCATTTTGTGTCAGGTAAAAAATGGATAGTTTGGACTTCTTAAGAAACTATCAGAGGTAATGAGTTAATAGAGCATTTTTAGGGCTGTGGGTGGAGCCTACAGTACTACTGGTATCAGATTGTAGCTCTAAAACAGCTGATCGTGGAACTCCCTTTTTGGACATTTGGAAGTTTTCCTCCACAGCTGCAAAATAGTGCACTGCCCTCTGATTTTTCCTATTTGCTGCTCTATGTTAAATGCATCTGAAGGGAGGGGAGATGCTACTACTGTATATTGTACCTCAGAACCTCTCAGGATATTAACAAAAAAAACTTTTAAAACTGCTGTTTCTATCATCTCTGCAGCTGAGTCTAACAGATTTATTCTATTTCTTTCAGCAACCTAGGAGTTAACTCATTATATGTTGTCTGGAATTTACTGAACCTCTGAAAGTCAGACTACAGTGTCAGATTACAGACAGTGCAGCTGAAGTCTGTGAGCAATCTCATTCCTGTGGGCGCACACACACACACACACACACACACACACACACGGACACACAGACACACAGCAGCATGTACTCTGACTAAATAAATTCAAGAGGACTGAATTAGCAGCATGCCAGTTTTTGATGATTGTGACTAAACAGCACTATATGGCACCAACAAGAAAGTAACTTTGGTCATTTGGTAGCTTCTCAGCCCTATCGGCGCTGGCTAGAATTTGTTTAGTTAGTTACTGTATCAATTGTCATCTATTATTTTGTTGATTATTATTGACCCTGTTAATTTTATTGTAATGTGTATTGTTGTTTTGTCCTGTTTTTACCTTGTAAGGTGCCCAGAGCCTCAGGGATTGAGTGAGTTATAAATGTTTACTTACTTAATTACTTTCATACAGAATCACACTGAAACATAGAAACAGAAACGTGTCTGCCCTGTTGCCCTAGTTGTTGTGACTAAGCAGATCTTGATCAACCCTCTGTCCCCTCCCAATGTATTTTCAAGCTCCCTTTGTGTCTGTCCCATTAACCAGTAACCATTTCTGTCTCCACCACTTCTGCTGGCAGACTGTTCCATTTGTCCACCACTCTTTCCATGAAAAAGTACTTCCTCACATTCCCCCTTATCCTTCCCTCCTCCAGCCTCATACTGTGCCCCCTAGTTCTTGAGCCTCTTTTTGGTTGGAAGATGGTACCATCCTGTATTCTGTTTTTTTCCTGAGATATTTGAAAGTTTCAGTCATGTTCCCCTTTTCCCTCCTTTCCTCCAGTGAATACATATTTAACTCTCTCAGCCTTTCCTCGTAAGGTTTATCATGCAGACCTCTCACCACTGGTGCTCAATATATCAATGAGCTGTAATGCAATCCTCTGTGACAGTCTGACTAACATGACTAACACTCCACCCCACTGGCATGCTTCAGAGAGCACATTTGTCAGCTGACAATGTAGGTGAGGGCCTGACTGAGTGCCAAGGTGCATGGGATATGACACATGCCCACCACATTGGGGTGGGCAGAGTGACCTATGCTAATACTGGTCTTTACTTGCCCATACAAGGATACTGGGGGGAGGTTTGAAGGGGGGATGTGGAAGTGACCTGAGGGAAGAAGAGGGCGCCACACTGACCTGGTAATGGTGGATTCCCCATTCCACAGTGCATCTGCCCCAGCTTGGTGGTCCACGAGAATGCATGATGTGCTGGTGTCAGATGTAGGTGGATTTGTTTATTTGTAACTTTTGAGCAGGAAAGGCACGCTAAGATGTTATAGCTTGTTTCCAGGTGAGTCCTGGGGGGTTCCATGTCATTTCTGCGCATGAAATAACATTGCTGTCAAATACAGTGCAGCAAATTAGCCGTAAGTCAGAACAGCATATCGGCATAGGAAGCGTACATCAAAATGCAGTATGCGGCATACACATACACACATGAACACCCCCTCCCAAGTATGAAAAGGTCCCGTTTGCAAGACTCACTGACTTCGATTTCGGGGGCGGTGGGGAACGACCCAGTGCTTGAGGAAACATTATGCAATATGCAGCATTAACTTACGTCAGAAATGCAATATTCGGCATTCACACAAATGCTGGTCACTATCAGAAATACAGAATAGTTTTACCTGTGCCACCACTATTCGTGTTTACACTTGCAGCTGGAAATTATATTCTGTGCATTTTTCGAAATTCTTTAACCACAGTGACCTCAAGACTGATAATGTAACCTTAATATTTAGAACTGACTCAGGATTTCCAGTGACATCACCATGCTATGCAGCAGCTCTAATGCATAGCTCCCATTGCCCCCATGAATAAAACTTTATACTTTGTGCATTTTGCAATCCAGAAACTAATTACTGGAAGATTCATAGTATTACGCACGATAGCGACCAGAGATTAACCACGGTCAGGAGCAAGAAGGAGTCTGAAACAGCAGAAGTCAGCCTTAACTCCCAGGGCTCCGACCAAAAACATTGCATCTATGAGGCCTCCTGAAGCCACCGACCCAGAGTACAAGAGCGGCTCGGAGGAAGAAGAGGATATCACCATCATGTCCCAACTCTGCCGAGAACTCTGGCGCTTAACCCACACACTGGACACTCTCTGAGGAGAGGTGGCTGAGAAAAATAAGATTAAACAACATGGAAAGCAGCTACAGGAGATTGAACAGCATCTTACCTCCTGCTATGAATCTGTGGACTTGCATAACGGTGAAATTCTACAACTTCATGACCACTCTCAAGCCCTGCTCTGTAAAATTGAGGATTTAGAGACTCGGTTGTGCAGGATTAACATTAGGCTACATGACCTCCCGAAGCACACTGAGTCAGGCAACACAGTAGAATTTGTGGCGAGCCTGTTGCGCGAGGTGCTTAACCTGGACAAAGACAAGCCCTTAAACATCATTTGAGCTCATCAAGGATTGGCGGCTCTGCCTAGAATCCGAAAGCCAGGCCACGTTCCCTGATTATTGCTTTTTTGGACTGTCACACTAAGGAGATGATACTTCATAAGGCATGGTCTCTGAAGGAGATTGTGTTTGGGGATACCGGCTTATATACTGTGCCAGACTATGCCCCAGCCACAATGGCTAGAAGGAAGCTCTGGATACCCGTGGTCAAGCACTCCACAGCAAGGGCCTCAAGGCTCAGGTGGACTTCCCTGCCAAGCTCAGGATCACATCAGACAGAAGGGTGAAGATTTTTGACACAGTTCCTGAAGCAAACAAATGCCTTGCTTCTCTAGATGTGCTGGTTTATGATCTTGTGAGACCCTTGCTGATTAAGGACATAGAGAAAAGGCAGTGGCAAACAGTCGGAGGGCACTGTCTACAAGAGGAGGCCTGGCAGGCAGGGTGGCCACCCCAATTCAAGTCCATGGTCCAAAATGCAGGGGCTAACTAAAGCAGTTGCCTGGGACCGAGCAGAGGAAACCATCTCACAGCAGCTCCATAAGGAGATGGATGTTGTCCCTCCATCTGTAAAAGCAGAAGCTGTAGCCAAGGAGACTGGCCCCACTACCTGAGGCACGTCTGAGGGATGTGATACTACTAATTTTTGTGCCTGATTCCTTTTATGGGACAGATGCCCTGAAGTGTTGACTGGTTGGTCAATTGTAAGAGGACTCTTAATGTAATGGGAAGCTTTACTAGAGCATCCATTACAACAAGACTGTTCCTGGTTCCTTCATTTAACTCATTTATTACAGGATATCAACGTGTTATACAACTATGTTTGAATGCCTTTAACAAACCATTTTGTTTACAGGTTATGGCTTCCGGACACCGGACATTTGCCATGGCGGGGGGGGGGGCCTCCCCCACTTTCATTTTTTTCATTTTGCATTTTGCACTTGGTTGTGTTACTCCTTTTCCAAGTGTTTTACCTTGTGAGAGGTGTCCATTAGTGTGCACAAACAGTGACAGAGTACCTTGGTAATGACAATAAGTCAATGTGAGGCATATGGGTTTCAGCTTTTATTTGGAGATACCCGGAGTAGTTTTTTCAGCTTTGGGGACCATTACAATTTTTCTGGTTGTTCTCTCTCTCTCTCTGAGGCCCTGTCCCAATTTTGGACGTTAGCTTGAGGGCACTATTTGTTTATTGCAGAGTGCACAACATGTATTTGGGGGTGGTCTTGGTTTGGGGGCATCATTGGTAGTTGCCCTATTTTGGGGCCCCAGACTGGACTGAGATATCCCTAAGTTTTGTTAAAGGGATTGATAGAAATTTGTGGGGTTGGGGGAGGGACTGTATGGCACAGCTGACACCACATATGTTGTATACAGCCCGTTTTTAGTGGTCTTGCAGCATGGTGCACAATTTGATTTGCACCTCCCACCACCATTAAGCATCTTGAGTGTGGTGGGTGTTTTGTGACACCTCTGAAGGGGCTTACCAAAGTTTGAATGATCCAGTACATTTACTGGATTCTTCTATGGTTTATTCCAGTTGGTTTAGTTTACTGCTCTTTTGCAGCTTTGGTTATTGTTATCTGTTTTTTTTAATAAGGCTGTGCGTCCTCCCCTCTTCTTTCTGTTTTCTGATGATGTGCCCAGGAGTGGGTCAGAGAGGCTTGTGGAAGGGGGTGTCATCGAGGTTCTCAGGATGCAGAACAACTTGTCAAATGGTAATGGATAATTTAAATATCATTACTTATAACATCAGAGGGCTGAACAGCCCTATTTAGTGGGCTAGGCTCCTCCAGGAGCTAGGTAGGATGGGTATTCATATCGCCCTTTTGCAGGAGATTCATCTTATAGAGAGCAAAGACAAAAAACTTTGTTGCAGGTGGGTTGGTTTAGTCTATGCCTCCTCATACCAAGCATACCCTCGCCAAGAGGCACAGCCATTTTTGTTTATAAGGCCTGTCCCTGCAGGTTGAGCTGGTGGAGACTGATCCCGAGGAACACTACGTAAAAGTTCTCACCCTTTTTAAGGACATTCCCTGCACTATTTTAAGTCTTTATGCCCCCAACGATGATAGGGAGGCCTCTAATTTTTTTAAGAAAATTTTTCTGGAAGTTACTTCAGTTATCAACCATCTCTGCATCCTGGGAGGGGACTTTAATATTGTTTTGTCCCCCACTCTAGATATGAGTGGGGCAACAAGGGCCAGGTTGGGAGCTGTGGGGTCCACCCTAAATAAGTCAGACTTTGAGACTGTCTGACATTTGGAGAGGGGTTAATGATCAACAGAGAGACCACTTCCACTTTTCAGACAGGCATGGATGTTACACTAGAATTTACCTTTTTTTCATGTCTGAAGAATGGACCCATGTGGCTTCCTCCTGTCAAATCTTGCAGCTTACCTTGTCTGATCATGCTTCAGTGAAATTAGTCTTAGAATTAGCCCAGTCTGCACGGAATTCCCATTGGCGGTTTAATATGGGTTTATTAAATAATCCTAACTTTAAAAATCTTATTTACTCTACCATTAGAAACTACCTACTTGGTAATCCAACAGGAGCTACCTCTCATGCTGTCCGCTTAGATGCACTAAAAGCTGTCCTCTAAGGGGCCATCATCAAACTTGCCTCAGTTTCCAAGCAACGGAGGGAGCAGCAGAGAAAAGAATTAGAGTCAGACATTGCAGATCTCGAATTTCAGCACAAGATTACTCTGAACCAAACAGTTAAGAGGGAGTTGGACGAAAAGAGGGCATCTCTGGAGGCCTTGCTCACCTCCCAATTAGAAGCTAGTTATAGAAGGGTTCGACAGGACTATTTTGAGAACAGAAATCATGCTGGGAAGCTGCTGGCTGCTACCCTTGCATCAGCAGCAGATCAGCAGATTGGGTTTGCAGCTTGGGGATCCATCGGGGGGGGGATAAGACTAGTCACCTGGGGGAAATAATCACGATCTTCACTAAATATTATGAAGCTTTGTACACCCCAAGAACAGATACCTGATTTTTCTGATAGAGTTACCTGACTTTTTGAGGGCTTGGAAATAAAATCATTATCTAAACCAGAGGCAGATTAACTGGATGGAGTGGTCACTCTTCAGGAGTTGCAGAGCCAATTGGCCCACTTAAAAAATGGTAAATCCCCAGCACTAGACGTTTTCCCATCAGAGTTCTACAAAGCTTTTGCAGACCTTCTTCTACCGGTTTTGTTCTTGGCCTGCCAAGAGATTATGGAGGGGGGGGGCACCTGATTCCTGGCAGTTGGCCTGAAACACAGTACTCCATAAAGTTGGGAAAGATCCTCCGGAATGTGGGTCATATTGACCCATCTCCTTACTAAATGTAGATATAAAGCTGTTTACGGGCTTACTGGCTGGGAGACTCCAGGCACGCATTTTCTCATTGTTGCATGAGGATCAAATAGGATTAATTTCGGGATGGTACCTGACCGATAACATTCGATGATTACTGAACATTATCTCATCCCAGAAGTCCCACCAATTGTTTCAGATAGCCATCTCCATGGATGCGGAAAAAGCATTTGATAGGGTTAATTGGCAGTTTTTAAAAGCATCCATGGGAAAAATGCAATTTGGCACCAGATTTTTACAAGCCATTTCCCAGCTTTATAGAAACCCCAAAGCATTGGTGAGAGTAAATGGCATTAGTTCTGAATGTTTTCCCTTATCTCAAGGGACTCAACAGGGCTGTCCTCTTTGCCCCCTGCTGTTTGCCCTGTGTTTAGAGCTGCTGGCATCCAAGGTGAGACAAAGCATGGAGATAAGGGCCATCACGGCAGGGGGGTTGGAGAAGAAACTTTCATTATATGCGGATGACTCTATATTTTTCCTGTCTTCCCTGGGGTGTCTCTGTCCCCTCTCATTCAGTTGCTTCACTCCTTTGGTGAGATCTCAGGGTACAAAATAAACTTTTCCAAATCCGAAGTCCTAATGATAAGTGGTACAGGTCCCCGGCAATTTAAAGAGTCTTTCCCTTTCCAGTGGGCCCCTCAGGATCAAATTCATTACTTGGGTATACAAATTTCCACAGATCTATCCAGGCTTTTTGCCTTAAACTATGGCAGGCCGGGAGGCCACTGAGCATGACTTGGCCGGGTGGTGTCCTCTGCCCCTTGCACTGCTAGGGTGGGTGGACATGGTGAAGTTGAATGTTCTGCCACGTCTCCTCTTCCTGTTTCAGTGTCTCCCGCTGAGGCTTCCCCTTTCCTTTTGGAACAAACTGCATAAGGGCATTCAGCAATTTCTCTGGCAGCATAAGAGACCGAGGATCGCCAAATGCTTACTGCACCTTCCCAGAGAGGCGGGGGGTTTGGCCCTTCCTAATTTTCACCTGTACTGTTTGGCAATGCAGATGACGGCGGTCCTCTCTTGGGCCAAACAGAGTGTGTCATTGCAGTGGTACACCCTGGAGGATGCTTCTGCAGGAGGTAAACCCTTATTCACTTTGGCTTTAACAGTAGTTACCTCTGAATATGCGAGCGCGATCCTGAATAGATGGGTCAGACATGGATTATATATCCTTTCCAAGGTACGAAAATTGACAGCTACTCCCACAGGAGTTGGTCCACTATCCCTTATATGATATGAATCTGACTTTTTTTTCCTCCAACAATAGACCTCAGTTATGCTAGGTGGGTGGTGCAAGGGGTTACCAGATTTACATAACTAATAGAGCAGGGCAGGTGTATCACATTTCAGAGGGCAAAGGAGAAGTTTAATGGGACTAGTTCAGAATTTCTACATTATATGCATCCATCTGGATGACACCTGCGCAGTGCGTCCTGCCCATCCCCCCCCTCCATAGTCCCTCACCCAGCTCCACTGCATGTTAATTACCCCTTTGTTTAGCCCCACATTTATCTCACTGTCTCTTCCTTCCCCACAGGGACTTAGGCACTTCAAGCTCCCTGAACAGAGCTCCAAGAATTCATCTGCCTGGCCCTGCACAGATATTGCAAGATGAGCGAACAACCTGAAAAAACCTGCTTCCACAGCAGTTCCCTGGACTGGGCTAGCCCATCACTGCTGCCCACTTCTCCTCTATCTTCCTAACCATTTGGGATGCCCATGCCCCTCTAAAAACATCCAGGGTTAAATGTGCCCACTATCCCTGGATCACCCCTGACATCCTGGCTAAGTGCAGGGCTTGTGACCGTGCTTGGCACCACTCTAAATCCTCAGGCAGCTAAGCCTCCCTTCAGACCATTCACACCCTTCGCAACAGCTGTACCCAAAGCATCCACCATGCCAAATCCAATTTCTTTAAATCCCATCTGCACCCCTCCAACAGTACTCCTTCCTCCTTCTGGCAGGATCTCCGTTTGCTCCTGCACCCTCAGTCTGTCTTCCCCCTCCCTCTGTCCATGATGACGGCTTACTTATCTCTGACCCCTACCTTGTCGCTGCAGCCCTCAACAAGCACTTCACCTCCAGTGCTGTTCGACCTGGGACCTCGCCCTCCCCCCGTTTCCACCGTCTACCCCGCAACTCTCAGGGTTTAACCTACCACCAGTCTTACCTTCTGAGATCCTGAGGGCCCTCACCTCCCTAAACCCCACTAAGTCTAGCCCTGATGGACTGCACCCTAGGCTCCTCAAAATCTCCACTCCTTCAGTAGTTATCCCTTTAACCTATATCCTAAACCTTTTGCTCTCCACTGCCTTAGTTCCTACAGCTTGGAAGCTTGCCAAAGTTCTCCTTCTTTTTAAAGGTTGTGATCCCACCATCCCCGGCAACTACCTCCCCATCTCCCTCCTGCCAGTCCTTGCCAAAGTCCAAGAATCTCTCATCCTCCATCAGCATAACAATTTCCTATCCACTTCCAATATCCTCTCCCCATTCCAGTCTAGATTCAGGAAATCTCATTCCACCATTTCCTCCCTCCTCTGCTTCACCAATGTCATTCATACCACTATGGATCTTGTCCATATCACCTCAGCCATATTCATTGACCTAGTCAAGGCCTTTGACTCTGTATCCCATCCCCTTCTACTTTCTAAATTAAGTTCCATTGGTCTATCCCCTGCCTCAGTGTCCTGGTTCAAGTCTTATTTATCTGGCCATTCCCAATCAGTCTCTATTAACAACATCTCATCTCCCATCCTCCCCATTCTCGTCAGTGTACCCCAGGGCTCTATTCTTGGGCCAGTTCTCTTTTCCCTCTTCATCAACAACCTTCCCTCTGCTTGCATCCACTCCACTATCCACATGTAAGCAGACAACACCATCCTTTTCCTGTCTGGCCCATCCGCACAAGCCATCCAATCCCCCCCTTCAAAAACGACCTCTGAGCAGTCACATCTTGGTTTGATGCCAACTGCCTTAGACTAAACACCAAGAAAACTGTTGCCATGACCTTAGGCTCCAAACAAAACTTGCCAAACTTCCCTCACTACCTGCTTTCTCTTCGGCAGTGGATACCCCCCTGACAATGTCAGCTCTTAGAAGTACCTGGCTATCTGGCTCGACCCCTCCCTGGAGTTCTCCTCTCATTTCAGTGCGCTCCACACCAAACTGCACCCTAAACTCAATTTACTCCATCAGCACAAAGCCAGCCTCTCCCTCCCCATATGACATGACCTGTTAGTCAAATGGATCCTCCCTGTCTTTGACTATGCCGACATAATTTTCAGTGCTACCCCAGTAACCTCTCTTGCCAAACTGGATGTCCTATTCCATGCTTTTTGTCGGTCTGCCTCCAACTCCCCCCTGCTAACTCACCACTGTGACATCTACTCCGTCCTCTCTCTCCAGTCACTTCCACAGAGGCGCTCCTCTCACTGCTGTACATTCATAGCCAAGTATTGGTTTGGGTCTCTTCCTGCATACCTTGTCTCCCTCCTCACTCCCGTGTCTCCCTCACCCTATAACTCTCGGTCTAGCTGTGCCCACACCTTTTCTCTCCCTTGTATCCGAACCTCAGCTGGTAAACTCTCTTTCTCCTGCAAGTTTCCCTCACTCTGGAATAACCCCCCAACCCATCTTTCACCCTCCTTCCCTTATCTTAAGAGCTTACTCAGACCAACCCCGGTCACCTCCTGCAACTGTTCCCTTTCCTAGCCCTACAACCACACTTTGCCTTAATTCTATTTCTTTCTAGGACATACCGCTGTATAATAGCTGTGCTCTTCATTGTATTTACTGTATATAGTCTCATATTTTTTTGTATCTATCTGTACATAGTTTCCAAGTTTACATATGATTGTACATAGCTTTCTAGTTTTTGTATGATTGTACATTCTACCTGGTCTGTTGTTTTGTCACTGCCTGTTACTGTGTTATATTTGCAGTTGTATCTGTCATCCTTCTGTTACCCCCTCTTCCCCTGGGTAGCACCTGGAAATGAGCTTCGGCTCATGGTGCCTTTCCTGGTTATCAACTTTTAAATAAATAAAATAAATAAATATGCAGGTCAGGCATTTCATTCACACTGCAGATCATATTGAGCATTTGACTCGGCCCTACACAGGGTTGGAGAATTACCTCTATGAGACAGTAATGGTTACAGGCCCAGAGAGACACATTATGGGGATTTATAAGTTATTATTAGGATCTGCGGGGGATTATCTGCACATCTACAGGCTAGCCTGGGAGAAGGGAGGCCAACATCTCTATCAGTGAGTCTGATTGGAATCATAGATTAAAGTGGGGCTGGAAAGTTACATCTGCCCCAGTCTTGTGGGAGTTTTTCTGGAAAGTGTTAATTAGGTATTTTTATACCCCTACAATCACACAACAGTACAGCACCACCAAATCAGCAGCCTGTTGCAGGGCTTGTGGGCAGAGGTGGAGCCACTGGCACATCTTCTGGGATTGCCCACTGCTGACCTCCTTCTGGAGAGATTTGCAGGCTGCCATGCATAGTAGTATGGGTTTTTTCATTCCACTTACTTGTGAGAAATGGATTTTGGGGATTCCCACAGTAACACACCAGAAGGGTGACACTCGGAAAGTTTTGTTAATTTTATTGGTGGTAGTCTTGAAATATATCATGGGTAGGTGGCTTCAGCCAGAACCTCCCACATTAAATGATTGGGTATGGAGAGTAAAGGAGGTGCTCTCTATGGAAGCCTGAACAGCCAAACTCTGGCTCCAGTTTGATAAACATGAGGAACATTGGCGAGGTTGGGAGTTCTGGCTGTTGGGGGTTGGTTGAGGAGGAAGGAGGGTGGTACTGCTGCAGACCAGCTTAGTGCGATATACCAGTAGGCAGTTTACCTTGAGTGGGAGGATGTCTGTGCTTTGACATTCCCTAATTAGGTGGATGAGATCTTGCCTGTGTTTAGAGTTGCTGCCTGTACAAAAACCACACAGTAAGGAATCAGAAAGAATAAAAAGACATAAACAGTAGCTTTACCTCATAGAGTTGGTAGAAGTTGAGGGGGGGAATTTGGACACGCAGCCATCAGTTGGGCATCTATGTTATGGGCCCTTTTTTTCCTTTTTTACCTTCTTGGTTGATCTGTTAAAAGGGATATGATGTATTTGTACCCCCTTTGAAAGAGCAGTTAATTTTCTACTTTCTGCAGTTACTTTACAGCAGCTTTCCAGGCAGTAACTACCTTATTGTTCGTCGGAGACAATCCTTCTATTGCCTTTATGCTTTTATTTTATCACTAACTGATCATTTTGTGAATTTTTGTATGATAAGCTGCTGTGTCAACCTACTCAATAAAGCTGAGTTTAAAAAAAATATATATATATATATATTTAGAACTGACTATTGCTTGTACTATAATGTCAGAACCTTGTTAGCGATTAGGGATGTTTGCTCCGAGCTGTTTTTGTACCATTCGTGTCCTTTGGTTGCACTGAAAATGCCACTCCGAACTGCATGCATGCTTTATTTTTGCTGAATTGACGTGATACCAGTCCTGGGATGGGCTACATAGACCTGTTTTGACAGGGGGAATGTTGACCATGACACCGGAGAATTTTCCTTACTGTTTGTCATTAAGTGCCATGGGAACAAAACAAATTGAAGCATTGGTGGAAATGGCCTACTATATAAAACAGGCATTTGCGGAATGTGACTAAATCACTTTAAGTAAGAGCAGTATAATCCTGATGGCATTACCCCAAAGTGGCCTGTTGCTTCTATACGGATGACAAGGTCTTTAATAACAGATCACTCCCTTTCACCCTGCTGACTGTTAACGTATTGAACAGGTCCTCATCCAGCCCAGTGTCCCATTGTGCCCATAAAATTTCATATGTGTCTCTATGGAGTCTTAAGTTTGCTGTTATTCCTTCCATTCTCCTTTTGTCCTCCACCCTATTTACCCAAGATTGAAAGGATGGGGCTGTCATCACTAACCAATTACTTAGTTCTTTCTGTGCTGCTGTGCATAAAATTCTGATGAAACAAGGGACTAACATATCAATGTAAGATCATCACAGATAACCAACAACAGAAAATTTCCCCCTGAGGAGGATGCACACTTCAAATGGTTACCAGTCCACCCTGCCGACCTGCTTGTTGTTGTCTGACTGACAAGGTGAGGCTCCTTGGTAGGAAGCCTTGCGCTAATCATACGCTTTCTGAGCCACCCCCACTTGACATTTATCCATCTGGTAACTCTATATTTTATAACACTACTTATCAGCAAATGCTGTTCGGTTTAATTTAGCCCCCCAACCGGTCCATATGTTAACGACTGGTCCGGGCCTCCGTGTCTGGCTCTTAATTCATTCAGCATGTTACTGTGATATTCTGTTCCTCTCCCTCCAGTGCATACATTTTAGGGGGGTGGGTACTCCATACTCCTGCCCCTCGTGTTAAACCAGGGGTTTCATGCAGTTCTTATGTCATACTGGACCCCGGACGTTAGGTGGATGCCATACCAATTAGTCCACCACCTCCCCCACATTTGTATGCTAGGGCATTTTGGGAATTGGAGCTTGACCAGTATTCTCATTGTCTGCCCTCTGTCATTCCTTCTGGCTTACCCCCCCACCTCCACAGCAGATGTGAGATTCACCAAGCCCTTAGTTTTGCAGTTGAAAGCCCTCCTTGTTGTGTGGTGGCTTCTATGAGCCTTATCTGGCTCAAGGGAAGCACATTCTAATCATATTATTTCCGAACCATTATAATGGGAGACCTCTGGGGTTCTATAGGGATCTTGGAGCCCACTGCTCCAGCTGAGCTACAGTTGTGGGCCGCTTCCACCCTGGGACCTCCTGAGCCCCTGTCCTTCTAAATTTTTCTCACCAAGTGCTACGGGCCTTTCCCATCTTGACCCAGTTCTGTTCAGCTGTATTTGAGGTGCATTGCTTACCTCGAGTTTATCCTTCTGCTGCCAGACGTCACTCGGTCCATTTCCACAGATTAGGCGGTGAGCCCAAGACTGCACTGCAAGACTGGAGATTTTGGCCTGCTCCAGTGCTCTGCTTCCCATATCTCAACACTCACACGTTAGATGACAATGGACCATTGGCGCAACCACCCCCCACCTCCCAAAATTTGATTATTAGCTCTGATTGGCTGTACCTTTTTTGATTAATCGAAGGGTCGGCCAATCTCAAAACTGTTCAAATTTACGATGCATGGAGGGGGTGACTCTGCATAGACAACTTCTACCTCATGGTGAGACCTATTTCTCAGACCTTGACATTTTCATACTTGGTCCCTCCAGCCCACTTAAACCTATTGGTATTACCCTATTTACATTTTTAATACTTGAACCAATTGCGTTAACAAGTAAACAGTGAGCTTATATAAGGCTCACAGCAGTAGAAAGAATATCACTGCATTAATATGGCATTTTTTCCTGGCAGACCATCATGGAGTTTCACACAGAAAACTGCACCACTTCACGTCTTCTACTCTCGGTGAGTCTGAGCAGTCATTTAGTCATTGTATGCTGTGCTGTATGCTCTTCAGCGCTGCTTGGAGTTTTCTCTAAGTGTTTTGCCTCCCTAGCCATGGAGGTCTGGGTTGAAGGACATTTTTTACTGTAATGCTGCTCCATTGCCAAGTCAAGATGGGTATATAGATCCACAGGAACACCCAATTTTGTTCAGAGTAGGTTTTGCTTTTGCCAAAGTTTTACAGAATTGGGGCTCTTCTGGCATGAATATCTTGAACTGAGCTGGGCTAGCAATTGCATTTTTATGGTCTAATCAGCCAAGTGTTTTTTTATTAATAAAAGTTCTTCTTTTCTGCATTGTCATGGGTATAAAGTTGTGATCAAAGTATAGCCTTTGATTGCTGATGAGTATTTTTTTTTTACTCTGGGCTAGGGGAAGTATTTTAGTTTTAGTAGGGTAGTCAAGAAATTTCATCACTAATAACCGTGGCTTAACTTTCAGGTCTGTTGGTTTTTTTACCCAGGGCCTTGTGGCCCAAACATTGTTAATTGGTTCTTCAGGAGGAAGGTTTAGGATATCTTTGAGAAAGGACTCAAGAAACTCTTCCATAGTTCCAGATTCGGTGCTTTCTGGTAGTCCATAAACGATCAGGTTGTCTCTGCAGGAGCGAAGCTCCAGGTCATCTTATTTTATCTGTGACCTCTCACTTCTGCCTGAGGGGGAATCATAGGCTGAGTTGTGCTGGTTGATGATCTCGGAGGCCTCTGTAAGCCCTTCCTCAAGGTCGGATGTTCCTTGTGTTACCTCCTACAGGCCTTTAGCTGTTTCTCTAACTGCTTTTTCTAAGCGGCCCATGGTGGTTCTGAATTTTCCAAGCTCATGAAACAGCCTTTTGAAGGTAATTGCTAATGTTTCTTACTGCCTTCGCTGTTGTGCCCAGATGCGATGGAGGCAAAATGGCTTCTACTGCTGGCCTTGGGGTCTCTCACCTGTGCCAGTTTTGAGCCTTTAAGATAGTCCAGGCATGTGTCTCTGGCTTTAATTTAGCTGCCATCTTGTCTGGTATGTTGTTTCTACTTGTATTTTCATGATTTGTGGCTGGATCTTTGTAGATTAATAAGTATTTTGTAGCCCGGGAGTAGGAGTCGATGCTGTTCAGGTCCTCGTGGGTTGAAGGGGGAATCAGAAAGTCATCTTTGTTTCACTTTAATTAAATTTTTTATTTTTTTACCAATCCAGGGAACATTTCTTCTTTTGTTTCTGCTTTTTAAAAGGAGCCAAATCATTACACACTTGCAGGAATAAATTTGAAGATTCCTCTGTAGCCACATCTAAGAAATAATTAAAAACAATCAATGCCATTTAATCTGTGATAGACTATGAAGAAGTGCCTCTTTATTAAACAGTTTGAAACAACATCTCAAACTCAATTGTTTTCATTAACCTTTTTGGTTCATCCATTAATTGCAGTGGACAACTATGGTATTATAGTCTCCCAAAACTGGAGAGCTCACCTCAACCTTAGAAATACCAATTTTTGAGGAAACAAATGTTTAATTAAATTTTCTCAATGTAGGCATGGCAAGAAAGGAGAAACTTTTAAAAAACTTTAAAATCACACATCTCAGATTAGAAACAAAATAATAAGGATTACCATTAATGTTGCCAAAATGAATTATTAATACACTGTGTAATGCCTCCTGTTGCAATTGTAATCAAACTTGATTTGAACTGGATTATTATCACTGACTGTCTGCTTTGGAATGAATGGTACTAACCATTTTCCGACCTCCCCGTTGGTCCTCTTTCTGTATGAGGAGGTTTTAGCTCTTCAGAGCATAAGAGGTGTACAAATTTGAACTAAATACAAGCATTTGTCAATGCCGAATGTTGCTTGCTTGTATGTGCTGTTTAGGTATTTGGAAGTGATAGTTCCATGCCTTCCTCCCAAGTCATCCACTGTGTCTTTCTGCTCAGTATTCACAGAAGAGTGGGAGGGGCAAGGGCCACAGCAGTACAGCAGTTGCCAAGGGGGTGAAGAGGTGGACAATAGTCTATTCAAAGGCAAGAGAGTCCCACAGGAGCTCACTAAATTGAAGGTGGACAAAGTGATGGAACCAGATGGCATACACCCAAGGATATTAAGAGAACTGCAAAGGGAGATAGCAGTACCTCTGGCAGCCATGTTCACCGAGTCATTCAACATGAGTGAATTGGAGGAGGGCACATGTGGTCCCTCTACACAAATGCAGCAGCAGGGAGGATGCAGGGAACAATAGGCCGTTCAGCCTCACCTCAGTAGTGAGGAAGATCATGGAGGCATTGCTTAAAGAAAGGATAGTGGGGCATCTAGAAGCCATCGGAGCCCAGGACCATAGAAAACATGGATTCACAGTGGGGACATCATGTCAGACAAATCTGGTTGATTTCTTTGACTGGGTGACAAAGAAGTGAATCAGGGTGGGGCAGTGACAACGCTACCTTGATTTCAGCAAAGCTTTGACACCATCCCACATAGGAGGCTGATAAACTAGCTGGGTAGGCTGGGCATGGGGAAGGGTGGTAAACTGGTTAGAAACTGGCTAACAGACAGGAGGCAGAGAGTGGTGGTAAATGGGGTGCAGTCTAGGGACAGCGGGTGACCAGTAGGGCGCTGCAGGGTCTTCATTAGTAACATTGCAGAACGGCTGAAGGGAATTTTTTCACCAAATTTTCAACATAGCCATTTTAAGACCTCTGCTCATGAACAGTGTCACTGTGATTTTCTTAATTTGTCCCAAACATTGATTGCGCACACTGACTGCGCCATTGTGCGCTACATGCACAGAAACACATTTTGGGTGACATGAAAAATGACAGCTATACTGCTCATAAGGAGGTGTGGTAAAATGGCAATGTTGAAAATCTGGAGTGCAAATATTAAAAATTTGCAAACTTACGAGCGTGGGTAGGAACTGTGCAATGCACGCTCGTAAAACAGTCTTTTTTCTGAATTTTTTCACCAAATTTTCAACATAGCCATTTTAAGACCTCTGCTCATGAACAGTGTCACTGTGATTTTCTTAATGTGTCCCATACATTGATTTCGCACACCGACTGCGCTATTGTGCGCTACATGGGCAGAAGCACATTTTGGGCGAGATGTGAAAACTGACAGCTGTACTGCTCATAAGGAGGTGTGGTAAAATGGCAATGTTGAAAATCTGGAGTGAAAATATTGAAAATTCGCAAACTTACGAGCGTACGTAGCAACTGCACAATGCACGCCCGTAAAACAGTCATTTTTAGGAATTTTTTCACCAAATTTTCAACATAGCCATTTTAAGACCTCTGCTCATGAACAGTGTCACTGTGATTTTCTTAATGTGTCCCATACATTGATTTTAAACACTGACTGCGCCATTGTGCGCTACATGGGCGGAAACACGTTTTGGGTGAGATGTGAAAAATGACAGCTGTACTGCTCAAAAGGAGGTGTGGTAAAATGGTAATGTTGAAAATCTGGAGTGAAAATATTGAAAATTCACGAACTTACGAGCGTGCGTAGGAACTGCGCAACGCACGCTCGTAAAACAGTCATTTTCAGGAATTTTGTCACCAAATTTTCAACATAGACATTTTGAGAGCCCGCCTTATGAACACTGGCAGTGTCATTTCATTAATTGGTCCCAAAAGGTGATGTCACGCAGTAACCATGAAATCACCCTTCGGGCCCGATTAACGCCATGACAGTGCAAGAATTCATGAGGAGGGGTCCTAAAAACCCCATGTTGAAAATTTGAGCCCAAAATTCCCAAAAATGCCTGAGATATGCAACAAAGTTGAAAGACCCCTACTTATTCCATTATACAGTTTACTGGCATTTCCTCAGTTTGCGGTCGGCTTTGAAGAGTGCAGACGTGTTCCCGGTCCACCGAAGATCGTCGCGCAGAGGTCCGGAGGTAAGTATGGGGTGAGGGGGGGAGTGTGGGGAGGCTGGAGTCAGATGGGTGGGTGCGGGTTGTGGGGGGGCAGGGAGACTACGAAATTCATTTTTTTATTTACAGGTTTTTTTTTTTATTAAGACGACAGGGGACGCTTGCCACGCTGGGGTGAGCTCCAGCCGGCAGCTGGAAAGGCTGTTTGGGGGGCTGGAGCCGATGGGGATTGGGCACCCCATCAGATATAATAAGCTTTGCCATGCTGGGGTGGGCTCTCAGCGGGCACCTGGAAAGCTTTTGGGGAGGGGTGTGCAGTCGATGGGGATTGGGCACCCCTGGCTCAGCTATAATATAGCTTTGCCACGCTGGGGTGGGCTCCCCAGCATGGCACCTGGACAGCTTTTGTGGGGGCGGGAGCCGACGGGGGATTGGGCACCACCGTCGGCCATACAGTGTGTGCGTGGGGGAGCGATCAGCACCAGTATGCATGCTTATGCAGGTGTGGTGTGTGGGGGGAAGAGCTCTGCTCACTGAAGCGGAGCTCTTCCTTTCAACTGTACGACCACTGCATTTTCAACTGCTGTCATAGACAGCTGCAGCAGTGATTGGGGAACTGGGGCCGCGCCTGCAAACACACTGACTGAATTGGAAGACGGGTGCCACACCTCTGAAAACTTGGATGATGGCACTATGTTTCTTGCACATGCGTGCAAGCAACATAAAAATGTATATGATGAAACTTTTTGTCGACAAAAGTATACTGCAGTGTCCCCTTTCCCTATCTGTATTATTTTTTTAATATTTACTTTTTAGTGAAATATTTTTGCATACGTGCTTTTCAGATGCAGTCCATCTTTACATCAGACATTTTAGTTATTACAGAATTATTAAAACAAATGTTTGGAACTGTTTTAAAAATCATATGTAGTGTCACTTTTTTTTTACCCATGGGTTCAGAATTCCTTGTCCAAGATGAGCTTGGAAATGCAACAGATGTCATCTCCTTGAGAATATACCATTGTCAAGTATTATATCCTTATCCAGGGTTGTGTGCCTACCCCACATCCTTCTAAGTCCCTAACCTATACTAACTCTCTAATCCCTCCCCCCAAGCTTATAATAGTTTTTCTGATATCAGAGTCATAATTGGGGTCAGGGTTTTCCTTTTTTTCCTTTTAAATTCAAGTTTATTGAAAGTGTGGGTATATCTAACACATTTCAGCAAAATCATACATTCTGGAAGAAAGGCAACCAATTAAAATATCATCACATCTGTTTGTCTAACCAGAATATCTCAACTGTTACATTGGTGTCGCAAAGCTAGCCATATGAATTTTGCCCATTCCTCTGACATCCTGCCAGCCTGCCCATGTCACACAGCATCCACAGGGGCATGAACTTTTATAAATTGGAGTGGCCTGGACCGACAGGTAGAGCAAGTGGGGAGGATCCTAAACTAGGTGATAAAAATAGGGGCATATCTGGTCAAGTAGGGTCCATGGGAAAAGCCTCCCTCCAAAGAGCCCACCCTGCCCACCTTCGAGTGAATTTATGGAGTTTCAAGTTGACTTTATAGGTCAGTTCCTCTATTAATTGTATATCCTGCACAATAGTCAGCCAATGTTGGAAAAGTGGAAGTTCCTCCCCGAGTCACTTACGAATAATGGCCTTATGGGCAGCCTCCAATAGGATGTTCCATATATATATTTGATCAGCCCCTTTTATTTCTGGGGATGGTAGGCCTAGGATCATGTGTGACATGTTCAAGGGTGAAGTTACAGCAAATAGATCACATAACGCTATTTGCCTCCAGTACGGCTGCAATGCCAGACACTGCCAAATAATATGGGAATGATGAGATCTAGTCTCAGAACATTTTCTCCAGCATGCCTGGGAGTGGGCCAGACTCCACTTGCTCTGTATGACTGGTGTGTAAAAGTATTGGGTCTTGACCTTCCAAGCGAACTCCTGCAATAAGGGCGAGTGGGTGGTACTACAAGCTGATCTAAATATCTTGTCCCAATCTCCCTCTGTCAATTGAACATCACCTTCCCATCCCTTGTGTTTTATAGAGCAGTGCAATCCTTGTACAGATTTCTAAGGGCCTTATATAGGACTGATATTTGACCTTTTCTAATTGACCCATTCAGAATTACTTTAATTATGTCAGTTAGCACAGTGTGGTCAGGATAGACCAGTCCAGCTCCCTGCATACTCATGATATATGTTCTTAGCTGCAGCAAGCAAATATGGACTGAGTTATTTAATTGAAAGGATTCTTTAATCATGTGGAAGTCTGAAACCACCCCTCCAGACATCAGCTGATCTGGATAGCACAACCCCAGTCCTGCCCATCTTCAGAATGTATGGTCCATCCTTGAGGGCAAAAAGGAGTCACTCCAGGCAAACCATTGTAGAAGCCAGAGTGAGGTCCCCGGTTTATATTTCTCCCATGTTCTGTAGGCTGCCCGCAAGATGTCACATACCGCCAGCAGAGAGATATTGACATTCTTGGTTTTAAACATAGGGTCCATGACCCTAGCCCCTAGAAGTGGACCCCCTCCTCCCTAAGCTCCATGAATTTCCAGTTAGCTTGATATTCTGGTATGGACCACAATAGGGACATCTTTAGATGAGCTACCAAGTAATAGTCCTCCAAATCTGGAAGGGAGCTACCTCTGGTGGCCTTGTCCATTTGCATGATTAAGTATTTAAGGTGAGATCTCTTTGACCTCCAAATATATTTGTGTATGATTTTTCACTAAGTCTGGAACTGTGTTCTTGGGATATGGATAGGTAGACCTTGGAAGAGGTACAAAAACCTAGGTAGTACATGCATAACCATCGACTGTATAAGTGAGTACATAGGGAGGTTGAGGAGGGACCACTTAGCAATATCCTGTCTGAACTGGCTAGTAAGGGTGTCAAAATTAACAGATAATAATAGGAATTTATGCTCCTAAGTATTTAATTCGGGTGGCATTCCAATTAAGGGAAAGTTGAAATATGGCAAGCAATGGTTTATAGAAAAAACGAAGCACCTCTGTCTTGGTCTTCTTTAGAGTATATCTGGCATGGATGCTGAACTCTTCTAGTAAGGTCCAGACCCATGGGATAGATGTTTCTGGGTGAGAGGGGTACAGGAGGATGCCATTGGTGTACAGCAAGATAGTTTGGGTTGTACCCCCCCACCTTGATTCCCTTTATAAATGCATCGTCCCTTACAGCCATCGCCAAGGGCTCAATGTACAAGGCAGAAAGGACCAGAGACAGGGGACAACCCTGATGGGTGCCCCTGCCTAGGCTAATCTTGCCCAAGATGCCACTGTTTACCCTCACATAATCCTGCATGGCTCTGTACAAGGCTCTCACACCCTCCAGGAATGACTGCGGGAGGCCATGGTGAACTGCAGTCAGTGGTATCTTTACCAGCTTTGTATAGAACTGTTATAGATGCTTAGTGCCAGCAAGGAAGTAAGAGTCCTCCATCCTCCCAGATACCACTATAAACATCTTGTAATAATGGTACAGTTTCCTTTACAAATGTCTTATAAAATCCACCCCCCCCCCCCCAAAACCGTCCAGTCCCGGGCATTTACCTGATTTCAGATTTTTAATTGTGGTCAAGATTTTTGCCTGAGAAACTGGGGCCATAAGGACTAACCCTGCTCCAGGGTCAAAGAGGGCAAATTTAGTGCCTGTAGGAAGCATTTCTTTTCTAGGAGCGAGGACTTGTGTTGAGGTTGATAGAGTGCCCAGTAGTAGGATACAAAGGCATCAGCAATCTGATCCCCTCTGTGAGTCATCTGACCTGTGACAGGGTGCTTGATCTTAGTAATAGTGGCCTGAGAGACCAGACACTTAGTCTCTCTATCCCCGCCCTCGTAACGTTTTTGTTTAACATACCAAAGAACTTTTTCAGTTTCTACATTTTGGATAATTTGTATTTTGGCTATAAGCTGCTTTATCACGTCATTCTGTTTGGTCCATTTCTGCTTTTGTGTAGTTTCTACTACAGTATTCTCAGTTTATCTAGTAATGTTTCTAATGGTTTTTGTCTTTCTTTTTTCTTGTATGCCGCTATAGATATAAATTTCCCCCTAACCATTATTTTAGTGATGTCCCATAGGATTTGGGGGGTAATTCCAGGTTTAGCATTCAGTTCTAGTGTTCACTTAATTGCATTTTTGATTTTGGTTACCAGTTATCGATCCCGTAACAAGGAGACATTTAGTCTCTAATGTATAGTCTTCCATGGTAGCATGAACTGAGCCTCCAGGAAGACTGGCTGGTGGTCTGAAAGCGAGGATGTCCCCACCCACATTGAGGGGAATGAGGTAATGTCTTTCATATAAGTAAAAAAGGCGTCTAATCTAGAAAAATTTTGAATCTGGGGGAGAAATTAGTATATTCCTTGGCCTGTGGGTATTTCACCCGCCAGACATCAGCTAGGCCCAGATCAGTCAAGATTTGTGTAAAAAGTCTGGTTATTCTGTTGTTTGGGTTAGGAATCTGTGAGGTGGTGTCCAGGGCCCGACTGAAAATCAGGTTCCAGTCCCCTCCTAAAATTAATAATCTCCTTGATTTTTCTAGTATCTGTTGTATCAAGGAGGAGGAGTAAAAACTGAACGGGGAACCCGGGGAAGCATACACATTAGCCAATGTTGCTAGAGTGTCCTGTACTTTGCCTATGGCTATAACGTAATGTGCCCCCAGGTCCATAATCACCTCCATCTCCTCGAAAGGGAAGGTGGCCGAAAGCAAGATAGTGACCCCCCACCCATTTCTTGCCTTGTTCCAGTGAAGCATAATGTAGGTTTGGGAATGACCTATGTTTAAGCTTTAGCACCTCTTGAGGGGAGAGGTGGGTCTCCTGCAGGAAGGTGATGTAGCATTTCTGATTTTTAAGAAATTTAAGGGCCTGTTTCCTTTTTATCAGGTTATTTATGCCATTGATATTATATGACATGCTAGTATTTGAGTACACCATTATTATCAAGAAAAGAGTATCTTTCTACTCTTCTAAGTTTGTTTTTTTGCGTTAACATAGAAAAACCTTGATTGGTTGCTATATATAAGGAAGTGTACCCTATAACAGTATCAGTCAAACAATAAAAAGTCACAACAATATTAACAGTAACCTTAACCAACTGTTAAGTATCGTAACGAGTAGTTGGAGTTCAGCACATAGCCTACTCCAGGAGGTGGCAGTAGAGCCTGAAAGTTCTGCGTAATCAACCTAACTAATGGAAGGAGTGAGACTCTTTACAAGAGATTAACTCCCATTATATTATGTAAGACAGGTGGATCATATGTCTCAGTGTGCCTCTGGGATTGGCTTCCTAGGTTCAGCTGGGGTGTTACCCTCAGACTGAGTGGTAGCACTCCTGTGGTACAGTTTTCCCAGTCAGAATGGGGAAAAGACCAAAAGATCTGACTCAGGCTCAAAAAGAAAAGCCATGGTCCTTCTGGCCACTGCAACATCAGCTAACATCGTAAGGGAAGGATGAAAGATCCACACAGAAACTGCGTCCCTGGCTGCTCTGCCCCCCCCCCCCCGATCCAGTAATTCACATAACATTGGCTACCTATATCCACAAGTACTCTTCTGCCCTACCAAAAGGGAGAGACAATATGATTCACCTGAAGTTTGGGAAATGTAGGAAAGCATCACAGCTCCCCAAAGGAGGCAGTATAACACAGTGGTTTAGGGCTCCGAGCTGCAAGCCTGGAGACCTGGGTTTGAATCCCACAGCCCTCACTTGCATACTGTGTGACCCTGAGCAAGTCACTTAACTTCCTTGTGCTCCCAGGTCACACCTGGAAGCAAGCTTTGGCTTAGTGTGCCTTTCCTGGTTAAACAATTTCACCTTTCCATTTCCCTTAGAACTGGTCTCTTACTCCCTTCCAAGGTGCAGCATAAGTGAGTAGAACTTTGGGAAAGGGGGCCCCAAGACAAAACCCCTCCCCCCAGCCCCCCCATATAACCTTGAACCACAGCCTCCCGAGGGAACATGAAGCTAAGTTTTGTGTTCCCTGTGGTCACCCTAGGGTGGTGTGAAGCAGGATGCTATTTGAATAACAGGCTTCTCGTGGGGGGTCACATAACTGACATGAAGTTCCAGGACCATGCGAGTCCCCTAACCCAGCAAACTTAGTTAAATTAACAGTGCAGGTATGGCTGGCACTAATTTATGCAGTCGGTGGTAAGCTCCCCCCGCCCCATATATCAAGTGAGCACGCATTTATATTCATAGCTGCGATTTGGAGGAGAATGCCCATCTCTTTAAAAATGCTGCTGCAAGTAATCAAACAAAGGGAAACTCTGGTGTCCCACCACAAGAATGACCCTCCTCCCTCCATCTACTGCCCCCCCCGAACCACATGGATTGTTACCTGAGAGTAGTAACAATATACACAGGTTTGTTAAACACTGGGGAAGGAAAAAACATCATGCAAACTATAAATATCAATAAATCAGATAAAAGTTCTGTCAGTCCTTCCGTGGTACATCCAGCACTCCACAGCAGGGTAACAGGAGGTTGGGAGAGTCTCACAGCTGCCTGAATAGCCCAGCAAAAGTGAAGGGAGGGGGGCAGTGCTCAGAAACAAACAGGCTTTAAACCAACACAACAAGAACATCTGCCTGCAATAAACCAGCCAAACTCTGTCCCAAGAGATGGTAAAACGGATATAAGATATTGAACGTCAAAAGACCATCTCAACACCTCTCCGATAATTTATTAGTAGAAGTCAACATATTCACTGCTGAACCTGAAGCATGAAAATGAGACCTCTCAACAGAAAGCAGCACTCCAATGAAGGGGTTAACAACAAAGACTGCCTTCATAATAGTCGAGTCCCCGACAACAACAAGTGATTAAAGACCGCAGCTGGAATGAAGTAAAGTACATCAGGAAATCAGCTGTGGGGCAAGGTCAGTTCAAGTATTCATCATTTGCTCCAGGCTATCCTCTGAAGTAGGAGGGGCCACAGAAGGATCCTGAAAGTGAGCAGTATTTCTGTCCATGTGATGTGGGGATCCAAATTGCTTCAGCATGGTCCTGATGTCTGCTCACAGATTAATATGCCTTTTCTTCTGTGTGCCACCAGCATTATTGAGCCCTCTGCGCACCACGGACCATGCTGCCTGTAGAAGCTCCATCTCCAATCACTCCTTTGCAAGCGATACCCAGTTCTTCAAGACAATGTGAAGCCTCCAGTAAGTTTGTGAAAATACGTGGACCCTTGTCTGTCTCCACTTGCAGTCTAGCTGGATGAAGGATTTGGGCTTGTAAATTTTTGGCCCGCAGTTGTTTCGAGATCAGCCAGAGGATACAGCAGCTCTACTGCACTGTAGTGGTGTAGTCATTGCCAAGGGATAACCTATGCTTTTTGTATTTGAGACCTTGATGTTGCCAAGCCCTCTTCAATAACTCCTCCTTGGCCACATAGGAAGTTAGTTTGGCTACAAAAGATCAAGGCCATGCTCCAGCATCACTTTGCTTTGGGCCCAAGAAGTGGCCCATTTTGGCCCATTGCCAGATCAAAATCTGCTGGAAGGTGAAGGGTCTCTTGTAGCAGGGATTGCAGAAAAGAGATAGTACTGACAGCATTAGCTTCTGCCCTCTCTGGGACCCCGAAGATTCAGATGTTCTGTCTATGGCTGTGACCCTCCAAGTCATCGAGGTGGTGTGTAAGCTCTCGGCCCCGGGCCAGCAAGTACAGGAGCAAGTAATCTTGTCTGTCCATCTGCTCAGGGACCTGGGTAAGGCATAGTTCCATCTGGTTGATACGATGTTCTGTTTTCCCAATATCACCCCATCAGTCTGTAAGAGTCTGGTTAATTGTGTTAACTGTTTTTGGGGTCTGCAAGATAGAAGTAATCAGGTCAGCACTTTGCTCTTTAGTTGATTGAGTAGCAGCCACGTGGCCTTCAGGATCCATGGCCTCAGGAGTAAGATGGAGCTTTTCTTGTGTCAGGAGCTCCCTCTGTTTTTGTTCTGGGGTCTCCAGATTCCTTGGAGAAAGACCTTGGATCTTGTGTCTTTTGCCGGTGAATTCATAATTTTTTAGGCAGATGATTCTTGATTAGGATCGAGGTGCTGACGGAGCTGTGGGCTCAAGCAGCCATTAGGTTGCCGACATCACCAGAAGTCCTGGGATCCAGGTTTTCAAAAAAATATCTTGTGACATGTAAATTTAGAGAGTACTGTTTCCAAATTCACGCAGTCCAGGAACAAATTCCTCCACAGCATGAAATCCAGAGGATTACTGTCTTTCCAATGTCTGGCGATACAACATCTAGCATTAATAAGTGTCAAATTCATTAAGCCCACTGGAAAAGTTTGATATCTTGATATTCCTAGTAAGCACAACTCAGGTTCAAAATATAGTTTTAGTCCCTGAATTTTATTTAATTTTCAAATTACTTTCTACCATAGCGGTTTTATCATTTCACATGTTGCCATAATATGCATGAGAGTCCCTCTATGTGTCTGGCATCTGTTACACATAGGGGATATATTTGAGTTTATATCCAATAGATGGGGAGTATAGTATATCCAATGGAAAACATTGGATTTGGGTTAGTCTGTTATTCATAGATAGTTTAATGAATTTAATCGCATCTTGCCAGTTATTTTCTGAAATATTCTGTGAAAGTTCTATCTCCTAACTTTTCTTCAGCTTATCTAATCAAGGCCTATTCCCATTCATAATAGTATTATAAACCTTTGATATCATCTTACGATGTTGATCCTTTAAACAAAGTCAGACTTGAATGGTAGTTAAACTTGGTTTAACTAATCTAATTCCTAACTTTTTACTATAATTTGATCTAATTTTCAAATAATTAAATCTTTCAGTTTTCAGAATATTATATTTTACCCTGAGCTGTGCAAACATGAGAAATGGTTCTCCTTCATCTAAATCCCCTGTCTATTATGTTATATTATATTATATTTCTTCCATAGATTATACCGTTATTTGTTTATTGCCAGCTACATCTTGGTCAATATTAATTGGGCTGTGAATGTTTATTCTCAAATTTTCTTTCACAATCTGTGAAAAAACATCCATGAAGATAGTGTGGCTTTAATACAAGGATGTAGTAAATTTCTTATCTCTTTTTTATCTTATGGAATATATAAATGGTGGTAACTTCTCCCGTGACTCAGGTATAATTGTTCAATCTCAGTCCACCAGGATGGGTTTGCTATATAGTGTTATGTAGTTTGGCTAAGGATCGCTACATGGTGATACCATCTCAGATCAGGAAATCTCAATCCTCCCTGATCTTCCCTAGCTATTAGCTTATTCATTGTTAATCTTGGATGTTCATTCATCCAAATGAATTTCTGTATTATATTTTCAAGTGATTTAAATTTCTTATTTGAAATCTAGCAAGGTAAGGCTTGGGAAATGTATAAGAGTCTTGGTAATATATTCATTTTTACCACCTGGACTCTACCCATTAATGTCGTCGGGAGATGAGTTCATTTTTCAATATCTAATTTTATTTTTCCCATTATAATATCCAAGTTGCAGTCCATGGGCAGGATTCACAAAAGAGATGCAGTGGGCGCAAGTGAGATGTGCCGGCGCAACCCAAAAAATGCACCATGAAAAAATTCACAGACCGGGCAGTTGCACCACGCTGAACCGGATGCACTGGAGACGCATAATAATGTTATGCAGTGTATCTAGAGGGGGGCGTACATATGCGTACACAGCACAAAGTAATTCACAGTGCAAAACGAAGGTGCAATGAGAGAGCAAACCCGGCACAAGTACCATATGCGCCATGAAAAGATAAGTATAAAAGAAGCAGAATTAAGTGCAAGCCACCAGCAGGTCAGCGGCAGAACAGCACCACCAGTACAGTGGCAGACAGAGAGGGGGAGAGAGAGCACGCCACCAGCATGGATGCAGCACCACTCATAATGGTTGGGGTACTAATGAGGATGAGGAGATGGGGAGGCGGAAGGCAACATAGGCTGCCTGCCCCACAGCGGTATCATGCCAGGCTGTCCTTAGAGTAGCTGACAGATGTGGAGACAGTAAGTTGATACCACATGAACAGGGCCATTCTGAGGCAGTTCTGTGAGCTGTGCTATGAGGAAATGCAGGCACCCACTGTACATGGTCATGCCATATCGGTGGAGACCAAGATGACAACAGTAATGTTCTTGCTCACCATGGGAACCTTCCAGAGGCCTACTGGGGACACCACTGGCATATAACAAGCCTCCACTTCCCGCCTCCTCACACAATTCCTCACTGCACTGCTACCACATGCTATGGAATATATCCATTTCCCCAGCACACAGGCAGAGTGGACAGAAGCCATGCTAGGGTTCTACAGGGTGTCACGCATGCCAGGCGTCATAGGGGCCATTGACTGCACCCATGTGGCAATTGCGCACCACCTGGTGACAATGCTATAACCTACATTAACCACAAGGGATACCACTCAGTCAACTGCCAGGTGGTGTGCAATGCCACAGGGTGCATCAGCAGTGTCTGCACCACACACCCTGGGAGCACACATGATGCCTTCATATGGCAACAGTCTGCCCTCTGCCAGAGATTCCAGGCAGGAGACATACCAAGTGGCCATTTAGTAGATGCATGGGACATGGCAACTAACTGCACAACAGGGCACCATGGCATAGGACGGGGGGGAGGTGTGCAGACAGCACCATGCACAATGCGCATAGGGCGCAGCAGATGTGGAGGGACACAGGAAGACACCAGCAGGTACAGGGAGGCACACGTGCAATGCATGGAATGTGGGGTGCAGTGCCATGGGGGGCATGTGTGGCAGGAACATGCACAATGCAAGCAGACAGTGGGCAACACTGTAATGCACACTGGGCAGGGCAATGGTGGACGTGGCATGTGTGACCCCAATGACATTGGTGGCCTGAGGCCAACAACAGGCACAGGCCCAGCAACAGCAGGTGGAGTTGGGGGGTAAGATTGCAGGGAAGGGACAGGCACAGGCAGTGGTTGATGCTCAGCACGCACACCAGTGCAGAATGGAGCAGGGAGTGGAGGCATGCTGCACATGTGACCATTGTACTAACATCCACCCTTACCCTCCCACAGGTGATGCTGCATAGCCACTGAGGCCCTGTCTCATCTCCCCCATCTGACAACCTGGAACAGAGGCAGAGGAACGTTATAATGAGGCACACATCGCTACGCGCACCATCATCGAGCGCATGTTCGGCATGCTGAAGATGTGCTTTCGGTGCCTGTGTAGGTTGGGTGGGCCCTACAGTATAGTCTTGAGAAGGCCTGTGGCATATCCCTGGCCTGTAGTATGTTACACAACATGGCCATTGACCGTGGAATAGCTGTCAAGGCCAGTGAGGGCAACAGTTCCGGGGAGGAGGAGGGTGGGGAGGATGAAGCAGTGCCACAGGGCCCCAACACTGTACCACCAATGGTCCACTGGAACCCATGACTGGCTGCATGGGTGAGGCAGTACAGGAGCACACTGGTGGAGGAGCATTTTGGGAACTGCAGGTGAGTATCAGAGGTATGTATCTGGGAGCTGCACAATGGTGGCAACAGGTAGACACAGAGCCATGCACTGCACAGCAGACACAGCACAGCACACAAACAGCCCTGCACAGGTGCACACACACACACACAAAAAAAACACATGCCACACAGTGGAGGTGGGAAAGCAGTGGACTGCACACATGCCAGAGATCATGAGCCCTGGAGACACACACACCTCACAACACACACATGTGCCACCATGACTGCGCCAGGGATGGCATGGATCAGTGTGCACTGCAGCTGGCACACAGGTGCAGCAGACACTTGACCACAATCATCACAACCATGCCACACGGCACAATAGTGGTGCACACAGACACGCAGGTGGCACTGCACAGGGGGCCCACAGTGGCAATGCACTGGGGCAGGTGCCTGCCACACATGCCACCCCAGGCATCATCATCCAGGTGTGAGGGACACAGTGGTGCAACATGCAGCTGCCATTGGAACAGGGACCTGGACATCACAGGGTGGCACCACAGCCACCATGGACATGTGGGTGGCCTCTGCCATGACTGGTGGATGCAGCTGCAGCACCACCAGCCACAGGGGGTGTATCCAACACCCCTGTAGGGGTACTGCAATGAGACCATGAATGGGTGCTCATTGGTGTGGTGGCCCCACAAGCCATGTCTGTGCTGGGGATGCTGAGCACTGCGATGCGTGGTGATGGCATCAGCAGCAGTGGGTCCACCTGATGCCACTGCCTGGGTGTGCGGGAGGTGCTCTTGGGTGTCCGACTGCATGCCAGATGGCCACAGCCTGCATCGGATGCACACACCACCTCTGCAGTGGCTGCAGTCTGCTCCAGTGCTGCGGTCATGCCCACCCAAAGAAGGCGTGCCTCAGTCAACATTTGGGCATGCCATGCAGCCGTGGACTCATGATGTAGGACCATCATCGTCTGGTGGCTCCTGAACTTTGCACAGAGGGCTGCCTGCCCCTCCATGGTGTCATGCAGGAGGAGGACATAGCCCTCCATGTCGTCGGTGGGTGATGGGTCACGGTGGCATCGCCAATGAGCGGGGGGGGGTGATACAGCCTGCTCCGGGGCATCCACGGGCAGCGGGTACACTTCGGCAGGCTGCGGCATGGGCGGGCCTTGGACATGCTCAGCCACAACACATCCACGGCCAGTGTTGTCACATTACAATGGTGCCTGCATGTGTCCCACAGCACCTGGACTGGATGCCCTTGATGGCCCTGCCACCGCACCTGGACCAGATGCAGGGGACACAGCACCCACTGTCACGGGCAGCTGTGCAGCCACTGCATCTGCACCACATGCAGCAGGATCATCAGTGGCAGCAGGGGCCACCTGCACAGGTACTTGTGTGCTGCATGTCCCACTGTCAGCCATGTCCCCCTCTATCTGGGTGGCGTCATCATCCACAGGGTCAACGCTGTACGCCACCTGCATGCCACATGCAAGCACAAGGAGGGCATCAGTGATGTCCGCTGCATCTGCAGGGTCATCATCAGTGAATCCCAGCAGACTCTCCAGCCATGTGGTGTCATCACTGGCCGCCACGGCGGCATTGGCCAAGGGGTCTGACAGGCCCGCCACCACTGGGGCTGGGGCAGGTGGGGCCAGTGCAATGGATCGTCCAGGGATGGCACCATCCAGTGCAGTGCCCACAGCCATGTGTGACAGGCCTGCATCATCACCCGCAAGGGCATGCTGTGCAGCCGTGCTCATGGCTGCACCTGTGAAGCATGATGGAGCTGTGAAAAAAGAAGGCAGAACATGGTTAGTGCACTGGAATATATATTGGCATACATAAAGGCAAACATACAGACATGTACAGTGTGTCACAGTGTAGTGCCATGGTTGCGCATATCAGTCCCCAGCATGGTTGTGCAGTGCCTGCAACGCTGCTGCAGCCATGCGCCAGCTGTGACCAGTACTGTGTGGTGACAGGCCATGGCCACATGCTACCATGTGTGGCAGTGGTATGACAGGCCCATCCAACAGTGTCTGTGTCCCACCAGCTGGTATACCATGATATGGGGGGACTAGCAAGTGGGCGCCTGCTGAAACGGTGACCCACTTTCGGCTAGTGAACCGATGGCAGGGGTGTGGGGGGTTGGTGACCAGATGGGGTGGGTCGTGAAAAGGCAACAGGATGTCATGCACGCGCACGTGCGGGGGGGGAGCCCACTGAATGTGGGGTGGGAGGGTATGTGAGGGATGGTGCCACAGGTTTTTGTGAGCTGGCATCATGGTGTGGTGGGCTTGGGGTGGCAGGGATGCAGGGTTCAGCACCAGGCACCAGTAGTTTTTTGTTGTGCCTGGCTTGAAACAGTGGGGTTATTTTTGTAATGAGATGCCCCCCCATGCACCCTCTGGAGTTGAGAATCCTAATTTAGGGCAAAGCAGGGGTGAAGCCCCCTGTGGAGGGGTGCGGGGGGAAAGACCCCCGCATAAAAGAAAAAAGTTGTTTGCACCCGCTTCCTTGAGTTGATTCCACATCACCAAAATTGAATTTCAGTGATGTGGGGTTGCGATGAGGGCATTCGGCATGCCGAATTCACCCTTATCACATAGAACCCACCAGCCTGACTGGCACTGGCACATCACATGTGCCACCGTGGGTATGGACTGTCAGGCACAGCGTAGCACGGCATGGGACACACATTCGCCATCGCCACACATGGTACATCCCCTGGGTACACAGTCACACAGCACAACACAATGGGATAGGCATGGCAGCCAGGGCACACATGTGGCCAGACATGTGTCATGTGCATGGCTACTTACAGTGCTGTGATGTGCTTCCACCAGTCTGGAACCCCCCCACCTGGGACACCCTGCACGGCAGATCTGGCAATGGTTGCCACAAGTAGCTCCTCATTGGGGCTCAGGTGAACATCAGCCTGCGGGCCACCCCCTGTCCACCGCAGGGTGGCCTCTTTGTGGGCCACCTTCTCCTTTGCCTCTGTTTGCCATCGTTCAGATGCTTCCTGACTCCAGGGGTGTCCTGTTGTGCATTTCTATGGCATTCACATGACAGGCCACCACCTCCCAGCCCTCCTCCCATGCTGTATGGCTGCCACCCCTGCCCAACAGTAGATAGTATGCCTCAATGAGGGCCTGCTCCTCATCCTTCGTGAAGTTTGGCTGCCTTCAGCTGGCAGCACTGTTGCCTCCTGACATAGTGGTTTCTGTGAGATAGTACAGACAGACATTAGCCATGCTCATGTAGAATCCTGTGTGCCTATTGCTGACATACAGTGGAAGCATTTGGCCACCCCAGCACCTGTCAGACAGGGCCTGCAGGCATTGCACGTATGTCGGGGTGCACGGTGTGTCATGGCGGTCGGTTCAGCATCTGGCATGTACAGCGATCCCGCCGTGGACAGCTGCATGGCCAAGACCTTGCCACCTGTGATGCATGTCCAGCTACACATGCAGCTGACTGCCCATCACTCATACTATGCACACCTTACTGTTGGTGCAGGCACATCGGCCACCATAGTACCCCCCCCAACTGGTGCAGCCTATGGGACAGTATGTGGCACACCATGTCATCCAACAGGTGTCCCTGCACATGGTGGGATGATGAGAGGCTGTCCACAGCCAGGGTCATCATGTGGATTGGTTACACAGATACTTGCCATGGACACAAATGGATGGCTCTATAATACAGTCCTGTGGCAGTCATCTGTATCCCCCTCCCCTTGGTTGTGCCTGAATCTAGGCAGCAGTTGACTAGTCCACTTACCCAGTCCACAAGACCTGTTTAATACATGTAGAAATAAAATAGTACTCACCGTCAAGGCTGTGAATCCTCTCAGTGTGGTCTGAGTTGGGAGCATTTATGGCTCAGGGCATGCAAATGAGGACTGGGGCAGTGATAATGAGATGCTAAACAGCTGAGATGCCCCTGAATACGTTACTAGGCTGATCTGGGAGCATTGTCTGTGAATTGCATAACTGCCCTCAGCTCATCTCAATAAGCACGGTGCATCTGCTGAGGTGGTGCATCTCTACACGGCACATTACCTGAGCATGCGTGGTGCATTCGGGGCATCTTTTTGAATGGGGCACAAGTGCTTCGACACATTCAGCGTGCATGCACTGTGTGTTGTACCCCTGGCACAGCATCGCAGTTGTGGGATTGGTCTGACACTCGCATCGTGGACATGCATATGGTGCACATCGTGTGGGGCAGGCTGTTCACACATGCATGTCCCCCTGGCACATTGTGGCAGCTGTTGGTTGTTGTATGTGGATTGTGCATGTCATGCCATTGCGCAACATTGTGCTACCGTGCATCACAGACGCTATGCGTGATAGCGCGTGCCACACGTAACATGGTGGACAGCTATGTATTGCGCATGCATGACCCGGTCATGACCCATGACCCCGCATTCCCACCTTAACATTGCGCATGTGCCTGTGGATGCTTGATGTACCAGTCTCGCTTCACGCCGCTGTGCACGGTGGCATGCACGTGGCCTAGAGGCACATGTGGCACCATTTTGCATTTCACCTGTGCATACATTGAATGCAACTGTGTGGTGTTTCTGCTGTGGGGATGCCAAAGGCAGGGAGGACTGGACTAAGGGCCATGAATTGGTCCAAGGTGGAGCTGCTCCACCTGGTGGCCCTGGTGCTGCATGTGGGGGAGCAGCTTTTTGGGAGTGAGGACCTGCAGATACCCAGGGTGCAGGAGTGGGCCACCATTGCCTGATGGCTGGTGAGGCACACAGGGGGTTCCCCGCACCAGGGAACAGTGCAGGCATTGTTATGGTGAACTTGGCCGGAGGGACAGGGCCCATCTTCAGCAGCTGCATGAGCATGCACGCAGGGGTGCACTTCCACAACCAGGTAGGTTGTGTGCGTATATGTGCAGCAGAGGTGCATGCAGGGTGGGGATGGATCACATCACAACATCACACTCACATGGGCACCCCCGACACGCATGCTTGGCTATGGCTGCACCTGCCCTGTCATGCATGCCACATGGGGTGGGCCTTTCTGCAGTGGTGTGTGACAGGTACACTGTGTCACACATGGGGTGGGACCACCTTGTGCAGTGCATAACCACGGCAGGGCACTTTGGGGGTTCAGGCAAGGCTGCTGTGCGCAGCTGTGGACTGCATGGCCAGTCACCAGTGTTGCACTGGCATTGGGGGTGGGTTTGTGCAATAACGTGTCTACTCATGGTGATATCTGTCTGTTGTGTCTTGCAGGGCTGGAGGCCAGACAGCAGGCCACGGAGGCTGCTGAGGAGTGTGTACATAGGGCCACAGTTGGTGAATGGTGTGGTGTCCCTGTGGGTGCAGGTAGGTGGCTACCATGTGTGTGCAGTGTCTGGTGGGGTGGGCTTCTGCTTGGTGGGGGGTTGTGTGTCTACGATGGCACTCAGTGTGTGTTCTCTGTGTTCTTGCTGTAGGTCTCCAGGATTGTGGCGCTGTGGCTGGCGATGGAGAACCCCTGGGAGCAGCAGCAGGCCAGTGGGTGAGGTGTGCAGTGGGCCATTCAAGCAGCACTGCGGCTCATTTTGTGTGTGCAGGCCCAACTGCAGTGGACATTGGCAGCTGTCATCTGCCTACTGTTGGCACATGGCCGCGGGGGTGTGTGAAAGCGTGTTGCATGGCCAAGCCATTAGCTGTGTTTTGTAAATAGTTTACAGTTATGTACAGATTTTGCTGTATCCCCCACCCTCCCTTCCTATGTTGCTGTTCCCACCCATTACCCCCTTCTGCACTCCTGTTACTGTATATAGTCCCTCGCACCACTTCCTTTTTTGTATCCTCATATGTATATAGTTGTTCTTGGGGTTTTGTTTCTTGTTCATGTCATTGTTCTTGTTATTGTTTCTTGTATTAAATTATTTGTTATCTAACATGGTGTCTGTGGTCCTTCACTGTTTCACAGTCCTGGGTTTGTGTACTGTCATGAACTCTTCACTGTTCCGTTGCTGCCATGCCCCTGTGTGCACCCGTATTTCTACAGTCTGCTTCCCCCCTGCCCTCACCTCCGTGTGGTCCCACTGTTGCCTGTGGCTTGTGCATGGGCCTCATGTTGTGCTGCTCATGTCTCTGCCCCCAGTCTGTGTGTGCTGCTTGTGGCATGCATACATTGCACTGTCGCACTGTTGGTCTGTGGCCATGTGTGCAGTGTCCTGTGGTTGGGGGTTTGGACTGGCTGTGTGGCACTGTGTGCTGCCCATCATATGGCATGGTGTTGGCCTGTGTTGCCTCCTACATGGCCACAGTCTTGGCAACCTGTGGTGTTGGCCTTGTCCAGTGGCCACCACCTTGCTACTTGCTTTCATCCGCTGTTGTGTGGCACCATGCCGGCTGCAGTGTACCTGTTCTATGTGCCTGCCATGGGCCTGTGTGGGGTGTGGCCTGGGCCTCTGGGTGGTGTTCTGTATGCCCAATCTCATTATTGTACCTGTTTCGGCCACTGTTGTACCCTTGGCCACTCTGATTTGTCCCTTTGGTTGTGTGTCCCTCTCTCCTTTGTCCCACTGCATTGTCCCTGTTGCTTCCACATGCCTTGCTAGGTTGCTCCGTATTCACTGTGTTGCTCCCCTGGGTGGTTGTGCACATCCCGGATGTGCTGGTGCATCTCCACTTGTGCCCTGCCCTTTCTGTATGATTCACAGTGGGGTTGCTCATGGCACATCCCTTTGTGAATCACTTGCCATTTGGTGGGTGCATCCTACTTTAGCCTGGTGCATCTCTTTTGTGAATCCTGCCCCATAACTGTAGTTATATTGCATGAAAGGAATATTCCCAGATATTTAATTGAATCTTACACTACCCTAAACTTATTAAAGTATTGGGCTTGTGCACCCTGGGACCTTAATTCAAGTTGTTCAGATTTTGCCGAATTCACTTTATACCCAGATGCTTGTCCAAACATATTAGTTATATTAATAAAAGTAGGTAGAGCTGATTCTGGGTTTGTTATATAAAGCAAAATATCACCCAAGTACAAAGACATCTTTATTTTTCTGTCTCCTGCCATCACACCTCTAATTGCTGAACATGATCTGATCTGATTTAATTTGCCAGGGCTCTATAACCAAAGCAAACTAAACCGGAGAAAGGGGGCGACCCTGTCTCATCCCTTTTGATAACTGAAAACTATCAGAGCACTACCGATCTTGTAAATTAACTGTATCCATTTTATAAATGTAGTCCCTAGGTTTGCTTCTCTCAATACTTGAACTAGATCAGGGGTTTTCAACCTTTTTGTGTGCATGGACCCCAGAGCGAACATCAGTAGTTACAGGGACCCCCTACCTGCAATGGCGGACAGAGGATGCGGGGGGGGTGGAGGTTAAGTTTCTTACACAAATGGCAATGGGGATATGGAATTTGAGCACAGAACTTCTGGCCAAAGACCAGATTTGAATCCCATATTCACCATGTGACCCTAAGGAAATGGAGGTGTGGGAGGTGTTAAGAGCGGAGAGTTGTGAATAAAAGATCCAGATCTAAATCTTGCAGAGGCAATCTAAGATGGCCACTGGGAGGCTGTGGGTGCTAGTCTGGATGGCCTTGCAGGTCAGGAATATTTCCCTTTTGTGTAATTTGGTGGAGCAAGTCTGGGTAATGTCTTTCTACATAGGTTAAATACATTTTTATGACACCTTTTATACCTGTAACTGAGTGAAGGAGAGAAAGAAATGTGGTGAAAGACGCTGCTCTGCACACCACTTATAACATACTAGATACTACAAGTGAGACGTGGTTCAAGTTAAAACAAATAACCAATTTCGACTAGACTCTTTTCTTTATAGCTGCTTGCCTCCAAGTACCTTTTTTATGAAAAGGAGCATGAACGCAGCTGGGGCTGCTATGGCAGAGCATGGAAACACTGTTCAAAACACAGAGACAGTATTAAACACCTTTTCTACAGTTTCATATTTAACATTTTTCCTGCTCACCAAGGGACCCCTCAGAATTTCTTCAGGGACTCCTTAGGGCCTAAACCCTGGTTGAAAAACTATGAACTAGATAAGTCACTCACCCCTGTGAAGGCCTTTTCAGCATCCAAAGAAAATAAGATGGTATTTGTATCCTTATTACAAAGGATCACATTTGCAGCATGTCTAATATTATTAAGCATTGTCTTGGTTTGACAAACCCTGTTTAATCTCCTTGGACTAGAAAAGGGAGTACTCATTCTAACCTAGTAGCTAATATTGTTGTAAATATTTTATAATCCAATTTGGGTAATGAGATCGAATGGTATGATGTGCAGAATGTTTGATCCATTCCTTCTTTAAATAGTAGCATTATCATAGCTTCTTTGAAGGAATCTGGAAGATAACCTTGGTCAATAAATGAATTAAATAGTTCTGTCATAAGAGGGGCTAGGGAATCCATTAATATTTTATAAAACTTTATAGGAAGCCCATCAGGACCAAATGCCTTTCCTGTATAACTCCTTTTAATAACCTGTTTCACCTCTTCTACTGTTATTGCCACATTTGAGGCTATATTTTGGATCTCTGTGATTTTTGGAATCCCTATGACAAGATCCCCAGTCCCTTTTACCTTAGTTTTTTTCTGAAGCATATAATTTATTATAGTAATTTCTAAATTCTTCTTTAATTGCCTCTGAAGTATCTATCTTGATTCCCTATGCTTCAATCTCTTTTATTGTTCTTGCATATCTTTCCTTTTGCAGCTGATATGCAAAAATTTTCCCTGACTTATCTGCCGTTGCACAGTATCTAGCTCTTGATTTTAAAATAAGTATCTCCATTGTATAATTCAATAAAAATTATATTCCTGCTTTAAATTGTTAAGAACCAACAGCTGCGCTTCCTTATTTGTATGTATACTGTATGCCTCATTTCAGCCCTTTATCTGTTTTTATAAATTATCAATTTTCTTTTTCCTTTCTTTATTCTTTTTATTGTTATATTTGTAACACCCCAAATAACTGCCTTCATCGTATACCATAAATTATTCAAAGATGTTTCCTTATTCCAGTTATGAATTAAATATTTTTCTCAGTTCTTTCTTTTGAAATTCTAATATAGATTTATTAGTTGCCGTATTGATCCTTGCAAGAATAGATCCAGAAGCAAATGATTTGATACCTTTTAATGGACCAACATAAATGTAACAACAAGAACAAAGTGCTCTAGCTTTCAGACCAACCAGTCCTTCTTCAGAAGCCTAAGAAGGACTGGTTGGTCCGAAAGCTAGTGCACTTTGTTCTTGTTGTTACATCTATGTTGGTCCATTAAAAGGTATCAAATCATTTGCTTCTGGATTTAGAAATTCAATAAATTCCTCATCATTGCATAATAACAGATCAAGTGTCCATCTTCTGTTCTTGGGAGCAGAGTACATTTTTAATGAACACTTCAAAGCAGAGTGGTCAGACAAATTTATTCCCTCATAAGTTATATTTTCAGACATTGTACTAGGCTAAAAGATGTTAACATCCAGTCTATCCTGGAGTACGTATTATGGTGAGGTGAAACGTATGAGTATTCATATGCTTATGTGTTATTAAGTCTTCATAAATCTATTATACCCAGTGTTTCCATACTCTTTAATATCACTTGAGCTGCCTTCAACAGAGCTGAAAGGGATCCCATCCTATCTGAAGTTGTATTCAGTACAGTATTAAAATCTCCCCCAATTTTATATGGTTGAGGAAACTGCGAGAGAAGGGTAAAAATTTGGGTGAAAAAATTTGGTGAGTCTTCATTTGGACCATAAGGACTTGCCAAGATCATATTTCTTTTGTCAATTTTAACATGTATTATAACATATCTATTGTTGTTATCTACCTGTTTATTTATTACCTCTACCCTTTGTTTTCTAGAGAAAACAACAGCTACCCCCTTAGGCTTCCCATCGGAACCAGTATGTATAGCCACACACACCCAAAGTTTACAAAATTCGAGAAATTCTGACTCCCTTAAATGTGAATCTTACACCATGAGACAATCTGCTTTGTGTTTTCTGATGTATGAAATAATAATTTTCCTTTTAACAGGATTGTTAACCCCATTTACATTCCATGACAAAACATTAAATTCAGTCATTAAAAAATATTTTAAGCTATTAATTTCAAAGCCACCTCTTTTAAAAAAAATTGTAACATACTTAGTCTATCCCTCTCAGATCTTTTTTGACTACTAAATGTCTGCCCTTTATATACTCCCTTTATAAAACACAAAGTCTTCAAAAAGAAAATGCCCTGGAACCCTCAACCCCAAACTTTACTATCTTCCCCCTTTCCAAACTGACTATTCTTCGACCCCCCCCAAGATAAGGCCTATCCCAGTACAGACCCAAACAAAAAGGCATATAGTACAATATGGACCTCCCAACCTCAAGCTACAGTCTGCATGAGCACATTATAAGACTCTATTTACTGAATTCCTTAATTACATTATCTGCTGCCTGGTGTATGTGAGATATGAGCAGAAACAATTTTTTTGGGTTGTTATATTACAGTATTTAATTCAGTATTATAGAGTCCCTTCGGCCATTGTTCATTGGGTCAGATTATGCCAACTACCATTTACCAAGTTTCAAAACTTGGCAGACATACTTTTCTGCTTCTTTTGGAAATTCCAATAGCTTGACTTTTTCCATATAGAATATCTTCATGGTAATTGGTGTAGGATGTGAAAATAGGATCTGTTTTTTTCCAGAGACAGGACTTAATATCCTTATAAGCACTTGTTTTTTTTTTACCTGCAGGTCTGGACCTATATCTGAAAAATAGAGATTTGACTCTTCTATCTTTAATGGCTTTTTCTTTCTAGCTTCCCTTAGGACTTTTTCTCTTTCATGGAATTTATGGAACTTTACAAAAACCACTCTTGGATATTTAAAAGTAAAATTGCAAACAGCTGATGACCTGTGTGCTCTTTCCAGCACTATTTTCTCTTCTGGAAATTTCCTCCCCACCAGCTCTGTAAGCCATTGCTCAAAAAATCCCATGATATCCAATTTTTCAATTCCTTCTGAAAGTCCTAAGATCTTAAGGTTATCCTGTCTAGATCTCCATTCTAAATTCATTATCTCCTCTTGGAGTTTTCCTGTCTCTCTTCCTGATGAATCCCAAGATTTTTTTTTGATTGAAAGGAACCACATCTTCCACTTCAGCTGTACAGTCTTCATACTGAGACATTCTGCTATCCAGAATTCTAACTTCCTTTTTAGATATTTAATTTCAAGCACCTACACTTCCAGTTCAGCAACATTTAAGGCTCACTACAGCAAGTGGGACTGTGTTTAAAAGCTCTTTGAGCTGGAGTTCAGCATACCTCTGGTGAGAGGTGGTATCCTTATGCAATTTTAAAATCTGTGTTGTCATTTTTTACTGAGTGCCATGTTGTTTGTATCTGGCTGACTAACCTCTGTAACACCAGTATCTGTTTTTCTGCAGAGAACAGTCTGGGATTCAGGGGGTATAAAGCCTTAAGCTGTCATACATCATGTTGACAGTGTTACTTTTTTAACTGCTGCACAACAAAGAGGTGCTAGAAACAACCAGCCTAGCTCTTTTAAGAGCTACCCTGTAGAAATTGGTTACAAATAAGGAGTTTTAACTCCTCGAACCGGAGCGCTAAACTGGAAGTAGAAAGCACCTACACTTCCAGTTCAGTGACATTTAAGGCTCGCTGCAGCAAGCATGTGCAGGGCCATGCATGTAGCCATGCGCAGAGACATGCGTGTCTGCTGTGTCCGCTGGGTAGCTGGAGGAAACTCTATATCAAGAGACAGAGGTGACCAAGAAGTACCTGCATTAGCTTAAACATGGATATTAATGAAGGTTTTGTAACCTTACAAACTGGTGAGATAGCTATGCTCTATATACTGTGTAATAAATTTTGTCTAGAGACTCAGTCAGTATTTAACGGTTTAAAATGTGAAGAATGTTTACAGATACAGGCCCTAAAAAGACAAAATTAAAGAACTAGAGTTAAAGATAAGTAAGCTTCAAAAAGAAAATGAACATAATAAATCTAATACCTTGTTTATAGTAGGCTCCACCAACACTATGAAACAACCCAATATACCCAATATAGACTGTCATAAAAGGGCAAAAGAACTAGATATTGGTTCAGAAGAATGAAGTCCAGTACGAAATAAAAATAAGAACAAGAAAGGTAGAAGATGCATGGAATTTTCCATACCCGTACAGAATAGATTTACACCTTTAGTACCTGAAGGAGAAGAGCATGCAGAGATAATAGATAACAGCAAGAAAATCAGCCAAAATGAAATTAGTGAATTTGTTAATAAATCTGTGCTGCCCCAGTCAAATGAGCCTGTCATAAGTCCAATTTCTTCTAGTTCACTAGCTGTAACAGGAATTGCCATTGACCAATCCCCTGGCCCCTTAAATACAACATCTACTGAAAATTTAAACAACAACCCAGATGTCTCCAATGAACACAAAAGACAGGTAATAGTCATGAGAGATTCCATTATAGAATACACAGATAGCTACATCTGCAAAAGGGACAAAACAAACACGATGTGCCTTAGCTACAGGGGTGCCTGGATTCGGGACATAGAACAAATTGCCCCCAATATAAAAATTCCAGTAAAAATCCTTTAGTAGTCATCCACGCTGGGACTAATGATGTTATGAAATTTACCACTGGTAACATCAAAGATGATTTTGTGAAACTTGTTGACAAAATGAGACAAAATAATTGTGAAGTACACATCTCAGAAATCCTCCCAGTACCAAGAGCAAATAGGGCACACCAAAATAAAATCAAGCAAATAAATGAATGGCTTCGTAAATGGTGTCTTAAAAATAACATACACTGTATTACTCATTGGGAGAGATTTGATGGAGACAACAGCCTTTATTGTTGGGATGGACTCCATCTAAATAAAAAATGTGCCTGAATACTGGGATGCTCCATTACAAAATCTACTGAAAATACTTTAAACTGATAACTAGGGGGGCAAATAGGGAAGACCTTTATTAAATCTACCCATACAGAAGGCTCATACACAATTCTAGCAACTAACGCAAGAAGTCTATTGGTGTCTAAACTTTTGGAATTGACTAAAATACTAATGGATAAAATAATAGATATTGCTGCAATAACTGAAACTTGGTGGGATGAAACATCAGATTGGTACACCAATGTTCACGGCTACACTAGTTTTTATAAAAACAGAAGCAAGGAAAAAGGGGGGTGGTGTGTGTTTGCTGGTGTCTAACAAAATTAATGCAACTGAATACATCCCAAATAAACATCCAGTGGAACTAGAAGGTATATATGTTAAAGTGAAACCTCACAACGGAAAAAGTTTCATATTAGCTAACTATTATATAGACCTCCATCTGCTGATTTATATTATGATCAATTGTTATTATCAGAAATTGAACAGATAGCCTCAGAATCAGATGCGATAGTAGTTGGTGACTTTAATTTACCCAGAATTAATTGGGAAAAACTTACCACAAGCTCCACTCTTAAAGGCCTATTTTTGGATTCATTTATAAATGCAGGGCAGGAACAAATGATTCATGAAGCTACTAGGGGACCCAATATTTTGGACCTAGTACTTACAAACATGGCAATGGATTTTTCAATCCCTGTAGTTACCAGTCCTATTGGTAATAGTGACCATAATACTATAATATTTAACATTAAAAGGAAAAACGTTGTCTAAGTAAGGTACGCTATGATTATAATTACAATAAAGCTGATTATACTAAAATTAACAAAGTAATCTCGGGGTATAATTGGGAGACATTGTTTAAGGATTTGAGTGTTCAACAATGCTAGACTTTGTTTAAATCCATCATTATAGAACTAGAACACTTGTATGTTCCTATTCAAAAAACACATAATCAAAAGGGGAAAATACCACCCTGGTTAACCAGAGTGGTCAAAAACCAGATTTCCAGTAAAGAAAAACAGCCTTTATAAAAATGAAAAATAACCAGACTTCATTAAACATTGCCAAATATAAGATTGAATTAAAAAAGACAAAAAATATAATTAGAAGGGAAAGAAGAAATGTTGAATTTAAACTAGCTGCAACAACAAAAAATCCAAAAGCTTTCTTTTCATACATAAACAACAACAAACAACAAAGCTTTGCTCCGATTACCTTGCTTGACAATGGTAATGAACTTACTGATCCATTTGATCTAGGTAATAAAATGGACACGTTTTTTGGATCAGTATTCAATTCCGACCCTAGGGCTGAATTCATAAATACAGGAAATCTTTCCCCTGACCAAATAACCATAGATGAAATAGTTGGAACAATTAAGGAAATGCGGGCAGATTCAGCAGTAGGGCCTGATGGCATAAACCCCAAATTTATAAAAAATACAATCTCTTCTATTGTTTCCCCCTTAAATTGTTATTTAACAAATCACTGATTTTAGGTAATATACCCTCTGACTGGAAACAAGCAATAGTTGCTCCTATTTATAAAAAGAAGGGAAATAGGAAGGAGACTGAGAACTATAGACCGATTAGTCTTACGTCAGTGGTGTGCAAGGTGATGGAAAGAATTCTTAAAAATAGAATTGACAACCAGATGGAAAAAAATGGATTCAAGGATTACAAGTAGCATGGATTTGTTAAGGGAAGGTCCTGCACTTCCAGCTTACTTTCTTTCTATGAACCTATTAGTAAGTCATTGGATAAGGGTATACCTTACATAATTCCATAATATATTGACATAATATACTTAGACTTCAGAAAGGCCTTCAACAAGGTCTTGCATCATATTTTAATAAAAAAAAAACTGGTTAATATCAAAATGGATCAGTACATCATAGGTTGGATAGCCAATTGGTTAACCGACAGAAAACAAGTTGTTAAAATACATGATGTGTTATCAAACCCTATCAAAGTATTAAGTGGAGTGCCGCAAGGATCCATCTTGGGCCGGTATTATTTGGTATATACATAGCTGACCTGCACATTGCAACTACATGTCACAGTAGTAAATTTGCTGATGACACTAAAATCAGCAGAGAAGTAAATAGCAATGACAATATCACATCTCTACAAAAGGACATTAATGTATTTGAGAAGTGGACAAAAGATAATAATATGTATTTTAACGAGGACAAATGTGTAGTGATGCACTAAGGCCAGCACAACTTAAATTCTGAGTATTACCTTAATAATAAACTACTAAAGGAAGTCTCTTCGGAAAAAGATCTAGGGATCCTGATCAATAATCAATTACTTCCTGGAAATCACTGTAGACAAATTGCTACCCGAGCTAATTACATCTTAAACTCTATAAAAAAAATCCTTCATTAGTAGGCAGGAACCATGTGTCTTGGCATTATATAACACCTATATCAGACCACATTTGGATTATGGAGCAGCCTTTTGGGTACCATTTATGTCAAAGGATAGGAAACTACTGAAGAGTGTTCAAAGGAAAGCAACTAAGTTAATTCCAAGACTGAGAAATCTACACTGTGAGACCAGCTGTAATGAGTTGAATGTATACCCACTAGATATTAGGCGTACAAGAGGTGACCTGTTGCTTCTCTATAAAATACTCCAAGAAGAACACCTATTGCAGGAATGTGGGATAAGATATGCTTTAAAACCTACTAAACTACGATGTAATACACTTCAGCTTTTTGTACCAAGAGCAATAAAGAACAAAATAATGTTTTTCTTTTCCATTAGGTCAACTAAAAATGGAATAAATTGCCACAATCAGTAGTTAGTTCAAACACTATGGATCAGTTTAAAAATAATTTAGACAAACATTTACAAAATTGGGTAAATAACTGAATATCCCACAAAGTGTGGGGGGTAGACCTGATGGGTCAGATGGCCTTCTTCTACCTAAACAAACCGTGTCAACCATGTAAATTTTGTTTGCACATCCAGAATTCCAATCTTCAGTCTAAACAATTCCGATCTTATTTTTTCCATGATATCTTTGATTTGTATCTTCAAGTTCTTCTCTCCTTTTCCCATTTTTCCTCTTCTCTTTTGGCTTGGCTCCTTGAGTTACATATGCTGCATCAGGAGTGTTTCTTACAAGCATTCTGCTCCATTTCATAATCCAGAGAGAAGTTGTGGTTTTGGGTCTTGTCTTCTGGAATATTTCTGTATTGAAGTGATGTTTATTCATGGCAGTGGCTTGAATTACATTAATAGCATCTCCAAATTGATGCCTTTCCCTTTGCCCAGCCATTTTTCCAAAATATTTTCCTCATCCTTGAGGACCTTGAGAAATATATTCTGACTCAGTGGTATTAAATGCCTTATTTTCCACTGTCTGTGATAGCTGAATTGTGAATCCTGAGAAATTTTATTCTTGTTCTGCTCATTTTGTAATGAGAGTTTTATTTCAATGCTCCCCATAGCTGCTTCAGTAATCCTAACCGCTCTCTGATGGGAAATGAACTCCAGTGATTGCTCAGAAGCAGCTTTTATTTGCTTGTTCAGGTCCTCGTTTAAATCCATGATCATTCCTGTTTTTCCTGTTATTTGAATACTCTCTCACTCCCAGTCTGTGTCTGGTCCCTTATTTGGCAAGTTGAATTCAGGATTAAATCAAAATTTGTTACAGGTGAAATTGCAGTTTAAAATATTACCACCCCTGTATTATGCTCATGTTTAGGTCCAGTAAGCCAGAGTGGAGAAGCCATGTATTTTTTTAAACTAGAAGCCATACTTTGTGTATGTGGGTTAAGACCAGTGGGGCTGATGTCCTCACTTGAACCAATGACTTTCAAAGGGATCCCTGCTTCAACTGTCCCAAACTCCATTGCCCAGACTGCAGCCTGTGCAACTTCACCCAAATGCTTTGGAGGAACGAGTGCACCCCCCAACTCCATCGGTGCTGCAACAGTTACAAAAGTTGGCCATGGTTCACTCCCTAACTGGGGAGCATTCTGATTTTCCTGTAGAGATAAGCATGAGGTATCCTTTTCCAATAGTTCTTGGAACACCAAGGCATTGGAACTACATAAAGCTACATTCTGACTATCCAACTATGGAGGGGAGGGCACAACAGTGTTTAACTGAACGGCATCCCTTCTTGTATCCATGGTTCTCCCTTTCCCTTTCCCTACTGGTTTAACTGGGAATGCAAAAGTATTCTCTGTTGTTGCTGCAATAGTCATTCTCTCAGGGGAATTCGGAGCTGAAAGGATTTTTCATGTTTGGGATTTTTTTGTGCTGCCCCCTTCAATGGCACTTTCAGTGAAACAGGTTTTTGTTTCTTTAACACTCTTTGGATGAGAAGATATGTCCAATTCCAACTCCAGTTTTAAAGTAAAATGAAAAAGCACTTACCTAATTCAAAGCAGACCTTTCTCTGGGAGGTAAAGTTTAGCAAAGCTGCAGTTACAAGGCATTGCAAATTACTTATCCTTTCATGTTTTTGTTCTTGTCATGGAGCTACATGCTGCAGCCTTTCAGTGTCGTGGCACAATCTTGGATCCACCCCTCCATGTAGTGTCACTTGTAACAGTACTTTTCTCTTTGTAATAGGTGCTATGTGATGCAATCCATGGATTTGTCTTGCTAGCAGAGCAACCCTCAGAGCCCAGGCCCTTGGCAGTATATCAAGAAGATGAACCCTCCTAGGAAACTCTTGAGATAGCCATGGAGGTCATGTAATAAAGTCCTCCATGTGTGTCATTATGTGAACCACCCATCTCATCTATCAACTATCAAATATTCCTCAAATATGTTAGTTTTTCCATTCTGAATAACTGTATCATATCCTTCAATTGGCATTGTGTTGTCAGGTTAATTTGTAGCCTTTATTTAGTTACTACTTCTTTTTCCTGAGGTCAGCATTATTCTCAAGAAATATTTTTGATGTTTGCCAGGTCACCTCTGGGTATACAGTATTAGAAATAGGAGAAATACCTTCATTCTTGCCATAATTTCCTTTTCTATTAGCTTCAACATTGTCAGTGGGGAGGCATTTAATACAATGGGTTACTTCCTCATTGGCAACATGGAGCAACACAGATAAGGCCAACATCTAAGTAAGGACATTTGCCGCTGGAATCATTTGTTAAATGCCCTACATGCAGCATTGACACCTGCACAGAAATGAGGAACAGCTGGTCCCCCATTAGTGTAGGTCCCACAAACTCACTCTGAGATGCAGCTCGACCACCCCTCAGAATGTTTTTATGGGACTTACATTAATGGAGGACTTGTTCTTCCTCACTTCCATGATGGAACTAATGCTACATATAGGGGAAAAGGACAATGTCTTCTAATCCTGTGCAGGCAACTTAAAAATGTTTTTAGAAAGCAGGTATCAATTTCAGTATATGATCTTATAAATATACTGTATTCAGTTATTACAATTTCATGAGAACATAATTTTTAAATTTAAATTTGTCTTTCCCCGGTTTGGGACTATCTGTTTGCCAATTTATCCATGAAGGCTGTATAAAAAGCTATCATCAGGATTTTCTGACTTCACAGTGCACTCACTCTGTATGACATCACTAGGTGTGCACTAAGGGATAAAAGTGTTTAGCCACGCACTTTCTATAGTGGTGCAACAGTGTCTCTGCAAGCTGTGACTGCAACATGTCCAACAACTTGACAGGAGCAGTAAGACTTTTGAGAAGGCCATAAACCATGGAACCACAACTGCCAGGAAAACATCCACTTTCTTTCCATCTGCATCTTCGTTAGCCACCAATTGGCATTCAAAACTGTGTAAATAGCAGTTGAAGTCCTGGTTTGCTGGGTGGTTGAAAGGGTGCTGTCAGGAATGGGGTACCCATTAGTAGGGGACTGTGGGGGGGCTTCTGGAACAGAAGACTTTAAAGGTAACAGCCTTCACCTGATGAGAGGAGACTAGTGCTTTAGGGCAGAAGCTCGATGTCTGCATTGGCAGACAGTTAAACTAATTGTGGGGAGGCTGGGGCAAGGAATTCCACAGCTGTGGTAAGTGAAGTAGGGAACATAGTCAGGACTCCCCCTGAAATGGGGGAAAAATGTAGAAGAAGTAGTAGCACAGTGGAATGACTTCAGGGGACTGGGCAGTGTAAACCAAATAGACCAGCAAAAAAAGAAAAACACAAGACACCATGGATACCAGGAAATTGTGATGGGGAAGTCAGCTAAGAACCTTGAGGGGTGGGAGTGCAAGTAGGAGGGTGGCGTGCCTCAACACCAGCAGTCTAGGTAACAACATCAGTGAGTTCTAGGTACTGGTGGCAGACTATGGGCTTGATCTAGTGGCTGTTACAGAAACTTGGGCAAATTAGAAGAATAGCTGGAACCTGGCGGTCCCTAGGTACACCTTATACAGATGGGATAGAGGGATGAGTAGAGGTGGAAAGACAACCATTTACATCAGGGAAGGAATAAAGGCAGTAGAGGCTATACCTGTTTGAGAAAAAGGAAGGGTAGAAACACTGTGGGTAAAGCTCACAGAGTCATTGGGTAGGAAATTTTACAAGAGGGGGTGGTTTACAAGCCACCAGGGTGGGGAGAGAAGAGAGATAAGGAACTAAGCAGAAGTAAATGAGAAGAAGAAAATGGTCTCTGTGACCTTCGGTACTAAGCAGAGGCTCTCCAGGCTCATCTCCCAGGCCTCTTTCTACACCTTAGATGGGGTCACAGTCAATGACGTTCCTTCATTTAAGTGCCTTGGGGTATGGCTAGACCAGCACCTCAACTTTTCGGGGCATGTGGATGCCATCCATAAAAAACTCCATCCTAATCTCGGCATGTTGTATAGGAACAAAAGTTGTATCCCTCTTCCTGCTCACCGAGCTATTATCCTGAAAATGATTCTCCCCATTTTCGACTATGGTGACATTACCTACAGTGCTGCACCAAAGACCACCCTAGTCAGATTGTACCCCCCTTTCACTCCTTCTGTTGTTTTGCTTTGCACTGTCCTCCCCACACTCACCACTGTGCCTTACACTCCTCCCTCTCCCTCCCCTCCCTTGAAGCTTGTCGACTAACCCACTGTGCCTCTTTTCTCTTGAAATTCTGGCTGGCCTCCCTCCTCTCTTAAACTTATGTCTCTCCCCCCCCACCTTCCTCCTCATACACTTTTCATAACTCTAGCTATCATTCCTTTGCGCTTCCTTCTAGGAAATCCTTTGCTGGCGAGGCTGCCTTCTATTGCTTTCCTAAACTATGGAACTCTTTCCCCCCCTAACCATTCACTCCTCCTCTTTCAAATCCTCTCTCCTCTCTTCTCCATGATTTCACCAGTCACTCCTGCACTTGCCCCTGAGATGGGATCTGGTTAAAATAGCGCGACCAAAATCACGCGTACAATTTTAGCACGATCAAAATAGTGCTGGACTAAATAGCTTGCTGGCTAAATAGTGTTTACCTTTACAGCGCCAGTAGAACAAGCAGTGTGCAGTCGAAAGAACTAAGTAATCATTCTGAGTCCCTTTCCCCTCCTGAGTGCTAGCTAACAGTACACGAACAAGCTAGTAAGTGATTGGTTTGGGACACACATAGGTGTAACACGTCCGTTCTAATCACTGTCCCCAACCCCTTCCCAACAGTTCCTTCCGGAAGATACACGCATAATGGCATGGTATGTTGCTTTATTCAATTAAATCTTCATTTCATTCAATATTAAAAATGTGATCATATGAAAATAACACCACAGCCCCAGCAATTCCTCACATAAACACAGCATCAATTTCTTTGACAGTCTTGCATGATTTTAAGCTTGCAACTGGAAATTGTATGCAGTCCCCCTTAAGTACTCCATCCTGGGTCTCGAACTGTACTCAGACACAATAACTGTGATTCTTTTTGCAGTGTCTTTATATTTCTTGTGAACTGCACTCACAGCAGACCCTGCAACCAACTGCTCCATCTCCGTGCTGTTCATGTGTTGCTCTGTCTTAAGCAGTTCAATGAACTTCCATATAGAGGGGTGGTGTGCTCCTGCACGATGATTAAAGCGCCTGTGCCAGGCTTCAACAGCATTCACTGTCCGGGGGAGACCATCAGCAACTGCATCATAGCAGTTCCACAGGCAGATCATAAACACTGGTCTTCTTCGCCCTTCCCTTGCAAGTGGTCTCCCAAGCCACGTATCCTTGAAATAATCTGCCAGATTTGACAGTATCTCTCCATTTGTCTGGTAGAACTCAATCTACATCAGTTCATTGAAAGTAGTACAAACATCAGCAACAGGCACATAGGCAATAGCAAGCAGCATGCGAACATTTAGTGCAAAGTAGGGATCAGTAGCGTAAGGGCCACAGACATCAGGCAATTCCTGCACCTTTCTTCACACAGCCTGACACATATGGAAAAAGCACCCCCTCATCTTGCAGTTAGGAAAAGATTGTTGAAAGGCTTTAATCACTACTAGCTTGAAGTCAGTAAGTATTGTCACTGGCAACAATGTGCCACATAAATTCTGAAATTCAATAAGCACTTTCATGTAATCTGCTGCAGTCCTCTTGCACATTAAAATGTACACAAGTGGAATGACTTTGCCATACCTGATAGCATGAATTGTGTATAGTTGACCGAATATAGTGGGACAGCTCTTGAAAGTCCCGTCTGCAAACCAGTGGTCACTTATTTTCAGATGTTCCATGTCGACAGTGGCAGTAAATATAAGAATTATATCACTACCAGGGCCACTGTCATACTGGAGGAACTTTTCATTTTTGATGCTGTGAACAAAGTCTGGCAGTATATTAAGGGTTGTGGCATCTGCTGGCTCTGATATTAGTTGGTCATGGGCCCTCCTGTTCCTTCTGACTGTTCGTTTCAAAAGTGGAATAGCAGGTAGTTGTGAGGACACCGAAGGAGAGAGTTGAGACATTGCTGCAGACATCATTTGGTGTGTAGATTCCACTGTTGTGTCTGCATGTTCCTGCATGTTTGCAACTGCTTCCTTTACAGCAACTTGTGCTGGATCAGGGACATGATTGTGCTGTCCAATGGATTTCAATACAATCTCCCCTATCAGGTGCAGTCGCGCTGTACAATGCCCCTTATCATATTCAAGGCACTTGTAATATGTCTTTTCTGCTGTCACTCTCTCCCTTCTGAACAGAAAGCCATCAAGAAGTGCCAGATCTCTACCCTTTTGGCTCTTCAAAAAACACACTGACATTTTCAGAGTATGTGAAGCATCTGAAGGTTTGGCTGGTAACAGCAGCTGTACAGCAATGGCAATTACATTGTAATTACATTACAATGTAATTACCAGCCATTTTCATTTGCAAGCAATGTTTTATAGGAAAGTGCATGGCTGTGTGTGTTTGGCATAGTCCTCAGTGTTAGTAGGCTGTACTGTGAAGTAAGACTAGCGCTATTCTGTATGCGGCAAATACTGCTGCGCTATAATGTGCTTGCGATAGTAAATACACGCTATATGTGAGTGCGCTATTGCCGATGCGCAATTTTAACATTAAACCCCGAGACCTGTCCCTGTTCCACCTTTCTGTTACCCTCTTCCTCTCTTTTCCTCCTTCCCTGCTCTACCTCTCAGTTACCCTCATCCCTCTCTCTCCCTTTCTCTCCCCCAATCTGCATTTTTCTCATTGCTTTCCCCCTATTTTGTGCTTTTTACCCCCTCTTTTTTTCCCCTTCTCCACCCTATAACAAACTAGCCCTTCATGCCTTGGTACCTTCAGATGTATTCCTTTGACACCCAATGAGCTGGCCCTCCACCCTGTTCCTCATATAAATTGCCTTTTGTGGATGCTCATTTCTTTGGACTGTATAATGTATTGCTCTGATTGTTGATTTAACATACAAGTTATTGTTCTGCTTGTACTTGTACTCCTCTTCTCTCTTTCCTTCCAGGACGCATCTGGAAATGAGCTATTATCAGCCCAGTATGTCTTTCATGGTGAAACTTTTGAAATAAAATAAATAAGTAGGAAAGGGGGTGACAGAATGGGAGGGTATAGTAATAGAAGATCTCAACCTGCCAGATATCAACTGGAAAATCCCAGCAGCCAGGAGTGTCAGAAAGCTAGGCCCCAATTGATATTTTGCAGGACTGCATGCTGATGTAGTAGGCCAGGGAACCTCCTAGACAATCCTCCATTCTTGATGTGGTACTCACCAACTCAGAAAAAGGAGGAGGAGTGCAGGTTGGGGAACCACTGGAGTCCAGTGACCACAATACTATATGGTTCAAGTTAGCCCTGGGCACCAGTAAGCCCTTGTCTAAGGAAGAGATACTAAACTTCAGATGAGCAGAATTCAAGCAAATGAGGGAACTAGTCCTAGGCAGGTTCGTTGGAGTAGACAGTAACAAGGGAGAGAAAGAAAGACAGGATCATGAAAGGAACTGATCTTCAAGGATATCCCCTCCAATGAGACATGTCATGGAACTCTAAGCTGTCAGCATCAGGACCACCCAGAAGATTTTGCTAACTGGGGCCACCAGCATTGACACACATTGTTGTTGCCTATATAACATGGGCAGCCCCATCATGCCTCATAACAGATCTTTCTCCTGATAAAAACTACTCGTTGGTCCACTGCTGCTAAAGAATGCTGCCAAACTTTGCAAGTATCGCTGACGCTTCTACTGCTTTATTTCATTATAAACTTTTATGCAACAAAAGAAAGAAAGGCAGTCGTTCTACTATTGTCATTGCTGTAAAGTCAAAATTTACAAAGACTAAGCTCACTCCATGTGCATCCATTGTCTAGTTCTCATGATGTGAAGGCCTACAGCATTTGCCAGGGCTTTAACCAAGCTACATAGGAAGGCCTTGGAAGTTTATCTGAACTTCAAGGCAATGGAGGGCAAACAACATGTGTTGCAGACGGACTTGCTATCATCACCCACTCCTCCCCTCAGCTCGCTGTCGACCCACCACTCGCCATGGTCAACAGTGCTGGCTATTGATTTGTCAAACAAAAAGGACAAGTTTGCTAAATCAGTGGAAAAACGCTGCTATGCAGATAAAGATGAGCAGAGGCATTGAGAAAAGGATACTTGTCCTGCCTCACACTCTCCTCTTAAACAAGGTAAGTCTCTGGAAAACACCAGATCCTAGGCTAAGCCCTTCGATTCTGCACTGCCCCCTCTGACCACCTCTCAGACACCAAGGTTGGAGTTTAGAGTTTGGCCCTGACTCTAATCCCCTGCCTGGGATTCACAGCTAGTTCTGCCATCGGAATCTATCCAGTTGACGTATCAGTTGTCAGTGACCCCCATCGGGATCTGTCGACATGCAGATGCTGTTTCATTCTATGTCTGAATTTTTTTTTTTAAATCCTCTGCCACTGGCTCTGCTGTCAATGCTAAACCCATCACCACTGCCAGAACTGCCGCTGTCAACTTAGTCAACTATGCCATCGCTCCCTGTGCTGGTCACCATACCTAGGCAAGGGATTCCTTTTTAGACGCCTAGTCAATCGGCGGTTCCTCCTGTTCAGCCTCCTCCTGCTGTCGACCCACTGTCCATTGTTGTTGACAAGGAGGAGGAATTGGAAATCAATCTGGATTTTAATGTAGGAGGAATATAAGAATGGGGAAGGATGTCTAACCTTTACCTGATGTGGTGGGCTCCAGTTCCACGTTATCTTCCTGTAGTGAGGACAGTGTGCATTACACTCCTAGATCCCCTGCTGAGGATGCCTCCTTTTATGCTTTTCATCAGCAGGTCCAGTGAGTCCAAGCTGGTTTTACTGCCAAGGAGAAAGATTCCTCTATGAAGACTTTTTATGGCTTCTTGAAGTGTCTGCTCTGCCTACACAGCTTGTTCGTCCTGTCCATTCACCACTGATGGATGCCACTGTGGCAGCTTGGCATCAACCCTTTGCTTTCCCTGCCATGCCTGATAAGGTGGATAAACAATATCCTGCCCTACATATAAGCTACCTCTAAACCTGAGACGGACTCTGTGGTTATCATGGCTGCACATGACAGATCTAAGGCACCTAAGCATATGAGCACTCTTCCTCCAGTCAAAGAACTGAGGAAGCTGGATCTAATGGACAAGAGGATGTATGCTTTGGTGTCCCTTGACCTCAGGATTGCCAACTATCAGGCCTTTATGATTAAATATCAGAACTGCCCGTGAAAGTCTGTGGCTGCCATGGTGGACAAGCTGCCTGATGGACTATATAAAACTGTTAGGCCAACAGATTGTTTCCCATGGTCTGGAGACTGGTACGTATCTTTTACAGTTCACTTATGATGCCTCTGCTTCTGTAACTCATGCAGCCGCTTCTGGCATTTGCCTGTGCTGCCACACCTGGTTGTGTGTTGCTGGCTTTGCCCCAGACGTGCAACAATCTGTCCTTAATGCTTCCTTTAAAGGAAAGCAGATTTCTGGCGCTGATGTTGAGTCTGTCTTACAGGACCCCCAGACATCAAAAATGACCCTGAGATCCCTCAGTACCCTTAGTTCTAAGCCTAGGGATAAAGGCCAGGGTTTCTTTCATAGGTCCTATGCCCATCCCGATAGAGGCTATTCCCAGGAACCCTGTCATGACTCTCAGTGGCCCCAGGCCTCCCCACAGGCCCCTTTGCCTCCCAATGCCCATGCCAGGGTGAGCAAAGGTGCAGGTCTTGGCAGCTCCCCTGCTGCTCCTGGCACCTTCTGTCTCCCCTCCACATCCCCGGCCCCTGCAGATCAGGCATCTTTATGGGGGACTGCATCTACCTCTTCCTTCCAAAGTGGAAGGAAATCATGATGAATGCCTGAGTGCTGGAGGTGGTTCACTGAGGACACATCCTAGAACTCCTCTCTGTCTCTCCCATGCATCCTGCCCAGCCAGACTGTTTTTCTCTGGGACATCTCACCCTCCTGCTGGAAGAGGTTGAAATCCTCTTCTGCAAAAGGGCCATACAGCCTGTCCCAGTTGTGGAATTGAAACTGGATTATTATTCCTGGTACTTCCTAGTGCCAACGTTGATCAGGGATTTATGACCGGTCCTAGACATCCGGAGTCTTGACCTAATTACTGAATAAGAAGGATCTGAATGGTCTCTCTGCAATTCTTCCTCCCCTACTACTGCAGGGGATTGGACGTGTGCCCTGGATATGAAGGATGCTTATCTCCATATCAAGATCCGCAAGTCCAGTAGAAAATACCTGCGGTTTCTGCTCCATTTTTATGTCTTGCCCTTTGGCTTACGGTCTACACTGCATGTCTTTACCAAGTGCTTTGCAGTGGTTGTAGCTGGCCTCAGAAGTGAAAGCCTCTATGTCTCCCCATACATCAACAATTGGCATCTGCAAGCTTATTGAAGGAAGCTATTGTTTACACACTGTCACACACCAGACAGCTGTTTGAGCAGTTGGGCATTCTGGTGAATGAGCCGAAGTCAGTACTCACTCCGTTCCATTGTCTCCTACACATTGGAGTGGTTTTGGACATGGGGTTGGGAAAGGCTTTTCTTCCTTCAGATCATGCTGTGGCACTAATTGCCCAGGCTTATCTGGTTTATTTCGGTGACTATGTCTCAGCCAGGAGTCTCCTACGAATAATAGGCCTCATGGCTGCTACTCTTCTGACTGTCTCACCGGTGTGTCTGCATATGAGGATTCCATAATGGTTCCTCCTTGCCATTAGGCTCAGCATTTGTACAAGCTGGCATGCCTCATAGAGGTGACCCCTCCGCTCTGCTGTTACCTGCTCTGGTGGTTGGAACACTCCAACCTAGAGTAAGGATCAACCTTTCTTCATCCGTTTCCTCTACTAATGATGATGATGATGATGATGCATGTCTCGGGTTCTGGATGGGGTGCCCATCTGGGCCCCTTCTGGACTCAGGGTCAATGGTTCCCTTTGGTACAGGATTTGCACAGCAACATTCTGGAGATGAGGGCTGTTCTGCTTGGCCTACAGGCCTTCGCTACCCTCCTTTTGGGTCACTAGCTGTTGATCCATGAGGATAGCATCTTAAGGATACACTACATAAACTGCTGGGGTGTTGTCCACTCATATCCTCTCTGCAGAGAGACAAGTGTCTGGCACTGGGCCATGGAACACAACATGTTCCTGTCAGCTGTCTTCCTTCCTGGTACCCTCAATGTTCTTATGGATTATCTCAGCTGGCCCCAGGTGCTGTGCCATGAATGAGAGCTGTTGGACTCCATTATGGGTAACCTGCTCATACATCGACCTCTGTGACTCCATACAATGCAAAACTGACACTTTTCTGCTAACTTGCATTAGGGCCTGGAGTTTTTTGATGAGACACGCTGTCCCTCTTTTGGAAAGGGAGGTTCATGTATGCATTTCCTCTGTTTCCTTTGATACAGCAGGTTCTGGTCAAGCTGTGAGCTGACTCGGCCACCCTGATTCTGGTGGTTTCATACTGGCCCAGACAAATCTGGTTCCTTCTGCTTCAGCAACTGGCAGTGGAACCCTCTGTCTTGCTCCCTCTGTAAGCAGGACTGTTGTCATAGGAGCAGGGCTCTCTGGTACATCTGGATCTTTGATTCCTGCACCTCCATGCCTGGCTCCTGAGGATGTAGAGCTCTCCTGCTTTGGGGTTTCCCCAGCAGTTGTAGCTGTTCTGCTGGCAGCTCATATGCTGTCTACTAGATATACCTACTCACAAAAATAGAAACATTTTACAATTTAGTGTGCTGCCCTTCAGCTGGGCCCCTCTATATGTGCAGTCAGTCAGATTATGGATGACCTCCTGACCCTTATGGATGCGGGCCTCAGGTATTCCTCCTTAAAGGTTCACTTGGCTGTAGTGTCAGCATTTCATGCCCTCACTGATGGAAAAACAGTGGCCCAGCTTGCAGGTTATTCAGAAGTATTTCCCTTCTATACCGCTTGGTCTGTGATCCAGTTCTGGTTTGGAACTTAAATTTAGTTCTGGCGACCCTTGCTGTGCCCCCCTTCAAGCCTGCTGCTATTTGTAAGCTGTACTTCCTCTCTTGAGAGACATTGTTCTTTGTGGCTATGCTATCTGCTAGATGTATTTATTAATTGTAAGCTCTGGTTCAGGCGCCTCCTTATCTTGTTTTCCACAAGGATTGAGTTACCTTGCATACCAATCCTCATTTTCTGCTGACATTCTTTTCTGAGCAAACACTAAATCAGACTATTCACCTTTCAGTTTACTTTTCGACTCCCACAGATAGTGGGGAATCTGCACACACTTGACATCCATTGGATGTTGCATTGGTCGTACTAAGGATTACAGACAATCCTCTCAGCTTTTTGTGGCTTTTGGCTCCAGGATGGTTGGCTCCCCTATTTCTAAACAGGGCCTTTCCAGATGGTTGGCCTGCAGCATTACTTTCTGTTACCGAAAGCACAGTAAGCAGCTTTCTGGCCCTGTCTGTGCTCAGTACACCTATGGGGTGGCCACTTCCATGGCTTTTCATGGTGTGTCCAGTGCTGACATACAGTATGTACTGCTGCCACTTGGAGTACTGTTCATACATTCACTAAACATTACAGTCTGGACATTGTCTCTTGAAGATGTGCCAGATTTGGCCTTACTGACTGCAAGGCCTCCTTACTCAGGGTATTTAGTTCCTTCCTTCCTCCCTCGGTGTTTTGGCACTGCTTGGGAATGGTTCCATGATGTGTCTCAATAAAGGGGGTCATCCTTGAAAAAGATAGAATACTTACTTACCGTAACAGTAGTTTGAGAGAATATCCTCCATTGAGCCACAGCTCTCCATCCTTCCTTTCCCCTTTTTCATGTGGCAGGTGGTTATCATGCCTGCTCTCACAAGCTGATTCTCCTCTTATGCCTGAATTCAGCATGATTAGTCAGGTTTCCATATCCTTTTCGATGTGCCTTGTTTGGTCCCAGTTTCTTTGGCCCCTGCCAGTCCAATGATCCTCCAAGCTTGTCTCTGGTGGGGAACTGAGGCATAATGGGGCCACCCACATTATATAGGCACCAACAATGCACATCAACATGGGTGGCACCAGCTAGCAAAAGTTTCCGGGTGGTCCTGATGCTGACACCTTACAGTAACATGATTTGGCTCAATGGAGGAGATTCTCTTGAAGATCTACTGTTATAGTAAGTAACTATTATTTCTCAATGCCAAGAAAACATGTGCAAGAACAGTTATCAAGAGAAACAAGTATAGGAGACTCATTTGGTTCTCTGAAAAGGTCAGGAAGGCAGTGAGGGCCAAAAAGAAGGCCTTTATAAGGCAAAACAAAAAATAGAGGGACAAAGAAAGGGATGAGTATCAGGGAAAAACTAGAGAGACCAAGAGGGCAGTGATGCTCGTAAAGGCAGACACAGAACTGTTTATGACAGAAGGAGTCACGGGATGGGAAAAACAGTTTTTTTTATGTAAGGGAAAAAATAAATTCAGGAGGGGGGTTTCCAGGCTGGTGGGGGGCAGGGTAATACAGTTAGACAGGGAGAAAGCAGCCATGCTGAATGACAATTTCTGCTCAGTATTCACTAGGGAGAACAAATGACCCTTGCCAGAGAGCAGGATAAAGGATAGATTGGTCCCAGAAATGAGGCTACAGAAATATACTAGTGAATGAGTCAGAAAAGGGGTAGCAGCCCTCAAGGCCAACAAGGCCCCAGGGCAGGACAGGATGCAACTGAGGGTACTAAGGGAACCGGCATTAGTGTTAGCTAAACCCCTGGTAGGGCTATTCAATTAATCTCATTTTTATTTAGAGTGAGGACCTATTGAGTGAAGCTCATTTGAAATGGGGAACAAGTTCATGATAACAATACAAGTTACACACAACTACAGCAATATAAAATATTGTATAGTGATGCATTTGTGTGTTATTCAATAGCTTTTTGCAGCAGGGGGTGGTGCACAAGGACTGGAAAATGGCGGATGTACTGTAGTTCTGCTGCACAAAGGAAGGGACAAGGAGTATCCAGAAAACTACAGAGCCATCAGCTTTTCTTCTGTGGTACCGAATCTGATGGAGACACCAGTCAAAGAGAACCAAATGGAATATCTGGTGACAAACTGGCTTCAGGATAGTAAGCAGCACAGGTTCATGTCAGGGAGGTTGTGCCAGACCAACCTAACAGTATTCTTTGACTGTATAGCCAGGGAAGCTAGCAAGGAAGATGCAGTGGACTTACTTTACTTCAACCTCAGCAAGGCATTCAGCTCAGAGACAGAGAATGCTGCTGAAGAAGATGGAGGATCTGGGAACAGCTAAGAAAATGGAATGGTGGGTTCCAACATGGTGGCTATAGTGTGTCCTGTGTAGAAGCATTCTCCTGAAGCCCCGGGAACTCCTTTTCAAATGTCCTTAAAGGACTGACTATAAATGAAAGGAACACTGGATTGAAATACTGCCTTTACATTTCCGGTGCCTGCTTACCTGCCTGGTTTGGTTGCCCCTTTTTTCTCCTTTCCTTTTTTTCGTATGTGCTGAATCTTGAATAGTATCTGCTGTACATGTGTGGAGTGTATCTTGTGGTTGTCATGGTGGGTAAAAACTGTGAGTGGTGAGCAGGGCCACACTTGTGCTGTAAAGTTAGCTGTTCAGCCTTCTCTGCTATTTTTTTTTTCTTTTCATCTGATGTCCCCTCCTGAAAGTGGGGCTTCAATTTGGAGTACAGGTTGAAGGGGTGGGTAGAGCAGAACACCAGCTGCTGTGAATCGTTTACCAACCCACCTGAACTGTGCTCTGATTTCAGAAAGAAGTTCTGACCCATACATAGCCTGAAGAATAGAATGATAAATGCTGTAAGCTTTCAAGCCAGCCAAAATATCTGAACTGTGAGCACTACATAAAGTTTACAGAAAGATGTTGTCACACAATATAGAGAATAGTGGATGGGCATCCATGCACAACCAGCCTGTTCTGCCACAGAGGGGTTCTGATAACATCTGACATCGAGAGCGAAGCTCGAGAGGTCCGATGGTATCAGAACCCCGAGGTGGCACAAAAAGGCTGGTTGTGCATGAGGATGCCAATCCACTATTTTATATAGTGTATAGTGCCCTGGAAAATCACTTACAGTTCTTTTTTTAGAAGCCTTTTACTTTTTGTGTGCGACGAAATGTTCAGTGGTAAAGGGTGGTTGCCAACTGGTTGCTAAGCAGGAGGCATGGCTATGTGTCTAGCGTATCTTCCTATTGGCTGGCAGGTACATTGGGAGGGTTAAAAAAAAACATGGTTACCATAACGCTTGCTAAGCGAGAGAGCTGTGAAGTAGGGGGTCATTTTTTTTATTTTAATTTTATTTTCAAGTCCAAATATCTAGTTGATCCTGCATTTCCTCATATCTGGTTGATCCTGCATCTTGTAAGGCTCTGATGTGACTGTCGCCGCGGAAGCGTGGATCCGTCGTTCTGCTGCTATGGTAGAGGTGATCTTGCGTGGAACCTCTAGGGTTTTCAAAATGTTGTTCTGCTGCAGTAGGGTATTATCACGTTCCATGACCTTTTGAACTGCAGCAGGACAACATTTTGAGAACCTCTGATTTCCATACACAAAAATGGTCCACTATACACTATAATATGGTATAAATGCATAAAGCAAACAAAGGTGGTGGCTGTGTTTAATGCTTATTGATGAATCCTTGCCTAACTGCTGTCTAGTTTTTAATTAGACTTTGCTCTCTCCTGTACCTCCTTATTCTCATTTATTTCTTATATATCAATGAATGCATTATCAAAGTCAGGAAGGTAAAAAAAAAAAGAAAATAAGTGACTTTACTGTTGTAAAACTGTATGACTGATGTCCAAGCACTACCGGCAGGTGGCTGAAATCAGAGAGAGAGGTCTCTCTCCCTGCAAAGAAAAACATGTTAGTCAAAGGTGCAAAATGTTTTTATTAACCTACCTTCTCCTTTAATTTTCCAGCCTATTTTTCAAGCTACTTCCCAAACCAAAAGCTCACAAAATCGTGTGGTTAATCCATCTGGTTTGGCTGGTGGGTACCCCCTCCATCTCAGAAACAGAGAGCAGCAGCACACAGAATAGCCCCTTGGTGAAGGAGACTAAACAGCAGTCCTAGGCCCTAAAGAAGATATCAAACAAGGGAAGCTTGAAAGAGAACCTAAGCATGGAAGCAGCAGAAATACAGGACCAGCACATTCAGTGCTGCATGATGGTGATATAAACTCTAGTTCTATTGATTTGCATTGTGTAGACCCTTGTGACTAGAATGAATTGGGGGGGGGGTCTTGTATAGCTACAGAATCCTACCAGATCATTGCAGTTGCTGGACTGCAATTAAGAGCAGCTTCTAAGGGTGAGCTGAAACATTATAATAGCATCCGAAAAATGAAATACAAAGTTTAAGGACCTTACAGAAACATTTAGCAGTCTTTTCTTGACTAATGTTGAGATGCAAGAAATAATTTCAGTGGTGGAAGATAAACTTCTACCTCTAGAAACTAGATTAGCAGAGGTTCAGAAGGAGCTACTAGATTTAAAAACCAAAGTGGGAGAGATGGAACTAGATCTAGGAGGGACAATCTAAAATATGCAGACACACCTAAAAGGGAAATGATCTAACTCACTGGATTAAAAAAATATATATATATATATATATATATATTATAGTGGTGCAGTTGAGCCACTATAGTTAGGGTTCAGCGATCACTTACACACTAAAGTCAAAAGTTTGCATGTTAATAACTTTAGACCCATTCAATGGATTTACCTGTAATTTGGCATGCGTGGTGGGGCATGGTAGATCTCTTGATTTGCCAAATTTCGTTTCAGTCGGACTTACGGTCTTTGTGTATGAAAACATTGAAAAATGCAAAATTATCCATTTTTGGAGGCAGCTTTTGGACGTGGCCCTGCATGGCCGTCATGTGGCATGCCACTCTGCGAGATGGCTCATTTGAAAGAGCTTTGGTGGCCGAACATGCCACTTTTCATTTGGTGAAACAATATTAAGGCATTCAAAAGTTATGCCACTTTTAAGTTCCCATTATAAGTCAATGGGAAAATTTATATGTATGTTTTGTGAACAAAGAATGGGATTCTGGCCATCTCATCCTGCCTGGCGATCAAAGAATTTGCAGCCTCATGGTTCAAGAATCTTTGTCCCCGAGAATTTTCAAAATTCTTTGATCACGAGGTCCGCCATCTTGTTTTTTAATTTCCGATCGGAAAAACACAAATATCTCAGCTCAGGGGTCACTTCTGAAGTAAAACTTGGATGGGTTTTACTCAGGGGGGCTCCAATCTATCAAGTCATGCCTTTGGTTTCATCCAAATTGGTCAAAAAATAGAGTTATAAGCTTTTAAAATCTTAATTCGCAGCTCTCTAGCGATCTTTGATTGCAAGCCTTCAAATTCTTTGATCGTGAGATTCTTTGATCACGATCTTGCATTGCAACCTAAAAACACTAATATCTCGGCTCAGGGGTGGGCTAGGGACACAAATGAGGGTGTGTTTTGCTCAGGAGGATCCATTCTATTGAGGCATGCCATTGGTTTGGTTCAAATCGGTGAAAAATTCGCATTTCACCATTTTTTATTCTTTGATCGTGAGCCTGCAAATTCTTTGATCGCGAGCCTGCAAATTCTTTGATTGCGAGATTCTTTGATCGCGATCGTGCATCGCGAACGAGGGATGAGATGGCCCAATTTAAAAATCAATTTTCTCAGCCCAGGGGTGCCCTAGGAAGTCAAATGAGGGTGGGTTTTACTCAGGGGGCTTCATTCTGTCGAACCACGGTGGTGGTTTACCACAATTCCTTCAATTTGTTGATTTATAACATTTTTTATTCTTTGTTCATGAGCCTGCAAATTCTTTGATCATGAGCCTGCAAATTCTTTGATCGTGAGATTCTTTGATCGTGATCTTTGATGGCCAGATTTTTTGTAATGGAATAGATAGGAAAATTTTACCAATCTTTGACATTTAATATCTCGGAAACGGTTTGGTCTTTTTACTTGAAATTTGGAGGGTGTTTATGGCATGTCATGTAAATATAAATGACAGTGTTTACGTGTCGGAATTTTCTTTTTGCGATGATATGACGTGGCGCAGTTTATGTTCTGCGGACAGCGTTTTGCTTGTGATGGTGGCTTGAAATTGATAGGATACCTAGCCTTGGTGTCATGGATGTAGTTTTCAGTCATTGTGTGTGTTACATGTCAACAGGTGCGGAACTGTGCCACTCTGACAAATGAAAATTTCAAACTTTGACATGTTATATCTCGGGCATGGTTTGGTCTTTTAACTTGAAATTTGGAAGGTGTTTACGGCATGTCCTGTGGATGTTAATTACAGTGTTTAAGTGTCAGAAAATATTTTTTGGATGGAGATATGGTGTGGCGCAGTTTATGTTCTGTGGACAGCATTTTGCTTGTGGTGGTGGATCGAAATTAATAGGATACCTAGCCTTAGTGTCCTGGATGTAGTTTTGAGTCATTCTGCGTGTTAAATTTCAACAGATGCAGAACTGTGCCACGCTGATGAATGAAAATTTCAAACTTTGACACATTATATCTCAGACACGGTTTGGTCTTTTCACTTGAAATTTGGAGGGTGTTGATGACGTGTCCTGTAGATGTGAACTGTGGTGTTTATGTGTCAGACAATATATTTTTTGTGGAGATATTGTGTGGTGCAGTTTACGTTTTGCAGACAGCATTTTCTATTGTTCTACTACATTAACATTTGTTTGTTGGCTGGCCTTGCTGTTGTCAATGTACATTTTAGTCATTAGGTGTGTAATGTGGCCAGACACTTACAGAAGAAGGCTGGTGAGATCGCTCCACCAGCTGTCTAATTTTCTACTTTCTAGTCTTTCTTAAAAAGTAAGGAAATTCTATGCAAAAACTTCATTAATGCATCAGTTAGGGTTCTTCTACAGTGACAAAAGTGAGGAAATTTGACATTAGGGTTCCCACCCCTTGCACCCCACCCCGCCCCCACCAACAGGCATCGGGGTGTGTGTTGGAGTCATCTATCCTAACTCTCACCCCATTCTCCTACACTACACTACCTCAGCTTGTTTACACATGGGATGGGGTGATATTTGAGCCCGGCGACCCCAACTCACACCCGATACCGGTTGGTGGGGCAGGGTGGGGTAAGGGGGCAAGAGAACCCCAATGTCGAATTTCCTCACTTTTGTCACTGTAGAAGAACCCTAATTGATGCATTAACAAGTTTTTTGCATAGAATTTATATATAACAGTGGCTTTAAAGAGGCAATATCCTTCACAAAAAGTGAAATCTGACAACGCTCACAGAGGCCCCTTCAAACCCAACTACAAGGGGAATTACCCATGATTTAAGTTGTGAAAACACAGGAAAGAAGGATAACTATACAATTATATCTATACATTTTTTCACAGTTCTATAAAAAACTGCACATTTGTGACAGTGTTCTTATAGAAAATAGAGGAATAGTGGATCTTCATACATTTTTTGGTTTTATAGACTCCATGGAGTAATAGGAAGATTAACTAGCTCCAGACATAGGACATACTGGACATACAGGTTACTATGCCCTCCAACTGTCTTGGGGTTTTTGCTAGGGAGGGTGGGAGGGGTGGTTGAGAGAGGGGTTTAGGGTGTTTCAGGTTTAAGAATAAGGAGAATACTTTGGGATGGACTATGTTACTTGGTTTCTTCTTATGTATTCAGAGTGGACTGCAGTTTGGCTTCAAATGTAACATTTGCTTTAGAGTTAGAATAAGTGAAGACAGAGTATGGAGTGGAATTTTTATTATATAACAAAAGAAAAGTAAGAGAAACAAGATATGTGGGTTGGGGAAGGGGAAAAGAAATACATGGTGATACAATAAATCTTTGTAAGTCTGAGCTGCAGCAAAGGTGGAAAACGTAAATATAGTGAGCAGAAAGTTGGACTAAAATTTAAGATTAATGATATTTGGCAGACACTCAGGAACAAATTAAATAATTTAATATGGTTTTGGTATGGTTAAATTAAGATGCCTGTTCTGGAATGTGGAGGGATGCAGAGGCCGAATTAAGGTAAGGAAGTTAGTCTTATTCATTAAACAACAGAAAAGCAATTGTATTTGTTTGCAAGAAACCCATTTTACAGAAAGGGTCTTCAAATATTTCATAAATCTCTATGGAGGGTGGGGGATTCATGCTCATACCTCAAAGAGTCTAGAGGGATAGCTACATTTTTTTCAAGAGCAGTTAAGGCCTCTATATTGAAGTCATATGATGATGCGGGTGGATGGTATGTAATTATTCACTTGAAACATGGTACACAAGTAACAAATCTGGCTAACATATATGCCCCAAATCATGAAGACCCTACCTTTAAAAAAATAATCTTCTTCTGAATCTGACCCAGTTTCAAGCTCCATTTATTTTGAGTGGTGATGTTAATCTGACTGTGAATCAAACTGATAGATAATTGGGCTCTAAGGAACCTGAAAAATATGCAGCTACTTTGCATAATCTAATGAAAGACTGCAGTTTTGTAAACATTTATAGACTTAATCTGGAAAAGGAAATCTACTGTTTTTTTTTCTAGTATATGTAGATTACAATCTAGGATTGACATTTGTTTGGCATCTTATGAAATTATTGATACAATAATAGAAATATATTATGGTAGCATCCACATCTCAGATCATGTCCCATTAATATTTGTATTAAAAGACCATAAAACAAATTCTAAGGAAAGGTTATGGAAATGTGATACTTCCCTAAATACAAATGATACTGTATATATTGTGATTCAACTTGGAACAGTTTTTGGGAGATCCTTAAAGGGAATCTGTACCATGCAGGCTCACATTGTAAATATGTGAGCCTTACAAGGTCATCTGTTATCACATGTTAAAAACTAGAGGTGCTGGAGCCTCTAAATATAAGTTTTACAATCATGAATACCCCCAAAGCACAGCATCACACAGCGCCATTTTCACTCTGTTCGGGCATTCTGTGCAGCAAACGTGGCTCCCGTGATGACGTCCATGCCTCACCACCTAGTGAGAGCACGGACATCTATGTTGCAGTCCAATGACACTGAAGCGCACATTGAGCTCATTTCTCCAGTCCCCAGTAACAGTGTACATACCCCAGTGCTCGTGCCCCATGTCCTCTATTGGCTTGTGTGGGAAATGGGTGAGAAAAATGTTCTTCTGTGCTTGCAAATTAATTTTGTGTGCAGAGCCCCGCATCTCCGTTGATGTACGCAGCTTCTTTCCATGATGTGCCGGCCCCAGCATGCTTGGCAGTAAGCGTGCACGTCTATGCCTGCTGTATGCTTTATAATGGAGCAGATTTGAAAAAATGTAAACACTACATTATTAATATGCATTTTGGTACAGGACAGCTATATGAGCCTCTATTGTGAGTGTCTCCTGTTAAACCGAGTGCTGGATTAAATATGCAATTGTTTATCTCAGTACGTGAGCCGCGGCGTCACGGGCGTCTGTGACAGCGTGCTCCGGTACTGAAAGAACAAATGTTATATTGGAATTCCAGCATCAATAAACACGGAGACGCCTGTGACGCGTGCTCACAGTACTGAAAGAAACAAATGTTATATTGTGAATTCCAGCTCGCGGTTTAACAGGAGACACCACAATAGAGGCTCATATAGCTGTCCTGTACCAAAATGCGTATTAATAATGTAGTGTTTACAATTTTTCAAATCTGCTCCATTATAAAGCATACAGCAGGCATAGATGTGCACACTCACTGCCAAGCATGCTGGGGCCGGCATGTCATGGAAAGAAGCTGCGTACATCAACAGAGATGCGGGGCTCTGCACACAAAATGAATTTGCAAGCATAGAAGAACGTTTTTCTCACCTGTTTCCCTCACAAGCCAATAGAGGACATGGGGCACAAGCACTGGGGTATGTACACTGTTACTGGGAACTGGAGAAATGAGCTCAATGTGCGCTTCAGTGTCATTGGACAGCCACATAGACGTCCATGCTCTCACTAGGTGGTGAGGCATGGACGTCATCACGGGAGCCACGTTTGCTGCACAGAATGCCCGAACAGAGTGAAAATGGCGCTGTGCTTCAGAGGATGTTAATTGTTGTAAAACATATTTTGTGGGGCACTAACACAACTGCTCTTCACCACGTGTTAACAGCTGAACATGCAAGGCTCACATATTTACAATTTGAGGCTGCATGGTACAGATTCCCTTTAAATATAACATTAGAGAAGGAACCCCAAAACGGAGTTCTGGATGGGGGGGGACTTAACACTACAGAAGAGGAATGGGATCTAGGAGTTATCATCAGTAACTCCCTTAAACAAATGAACCAGTGCAACAAGGCCTATAGCAAGGTTAACAGGATGCTGGAATATATCAAGGGGGTACTGATAGCAGAAGAAAAGAAGTAATACTTCCCATATACAGATCCCTGGTGAGGCCTCACCCAGAGCACTGTGCCCAGTTCTGGAGCCCTCTCCTTAGAAAGAACAGGGATAGGCAGGAAACCATGCACTGCAGAGTAACAAAAATGATTCAGGGCAGGCAGAGCTGATCCTACAAGAAGCACCTCAAGGCAGTAAATATGCACTCACTGGAAACCAGAAGGGAGACATGAGATATGATAAAGACCTTCAAGATCCTTAAAGGAATTAGCATGGTAAACTGCAGATAATTATTTACCCTGAATACCAGCTCAAGGTCACGTTGTCATGAATGGAAATTAACAGGAAGGAGATTCAGGAGGGACGTGAAGAAGTACTTCTTTATGGAAAGGGTGGTGGATCCTTGGAACAGTCTGTCAGCCGAGGTGGTGGGTGCAAACACAGTCAGGCGATTCAAGCAGACATGGGATAGAATGATGGGAATAGTGATCACCTGGGGCAACAAGACCAGGGAAGAGAATGGGGGATAGGACAGTGAGGGTTAGTACCCTGGAGGAACAATAGGTTCCAGGGAAGGTTCCAGGGATTATAGGGAGTATGGACAGACTGGATGGACCTCTGGTCTTTTTCTGCCGTCATGGTCTATGTTTCTATGTAACCAAAAAATATGTATTAGTGAGAAATAAATCAAAGGATAGGGACATGGGAACATGACAGCAAGAACTTGCATTAGCAGAACAAAATGATAAACTCTCAGCTTCAGAGAAGGACCTGTGTACAGAATGAAAATTTAGGGAAGAATATAATAGATTAAAATCCCAGAAAGTAAAAATGCCCTTCTCAGAGCAAGATCCAAATATTACTATCTTGTTGAAAAAAAAAATAAACATCTTGCATTACAATTTCAACAAGAAAAATATGCTAATGCAATTAATCATATTAGAAATGAACAAGGTGAAATAATATTGAACAAGATTCCAAAAGTTAATGCACTCAGGAGCACACAGAACACAAAACCATACAGTAGCCAAAGTTAGAGCAGAAGTGCTTTATTGTATTACAGGAACCAGCATGTTACTTCAGGTTACTAAATATACCAACTCCGGGGACAGAGAGTTCGTCGAATATGCCAGTCACCAAAATCTGGTGCTGTTGCGACAGTATACACTTCAGTGTACCCCATGCCACTCACTTTGTGCTGCAAAATTCACAGTTTGATGAAACAGGAAAATATCCATTTCATTTTAACCCACATTATGGCAACTTAGATGAGGTGCTCCATCCTGTATGCCTCAGTGCTTCTGCTTAACTAAGCCTGTTCTGTGTATGCCTGGGTGCGATAACTTTTGGATCTTGTTGTGTGCGTTAAGGGTAGCTCCTCTTATCTGCACCACCCTGCACCATTTCAGTTGTGTGACACTGTGAATTTATATTGGACCATGAACCTATTAAAAAGGTTTTACAATATTTCTATAAGAGGCTTTATAACCCTGAATACACTAGCATAAGCACTACATTAAAAGGTTTTAAGATCAAATTCACTTATTCAATATCTCTCCAGAAGAAAAATAGACCTTAGAACATGAGATACTGGAAAGGGAAATAACAGAAGTAAAAAAATAATTTAAATTAGATAAATCACCAGGACCTGATGAACTAACATCAGCTTTTTATAAAATATTTGCATCAGATTTGGTCCCAGTTCTCAGGTCATTATTCAGTAGCTTTAAATGCAGCACTGCCTTCCCTCCCTTCTTCAATGAACCCCTAATCACACACATTCCTAAACCAGATAAACCATTAGATGACTGTAACTCCTATTGTCTGGTAGCATTATTGAATACTGATTATACAATCTTTACAAAAATAATAGCACACAGTCTTAATAGGGTCACAAAGGAAAATATTAATATGGATCAAACAGGCTTCATTGGAGGACAGAGGTTAATGCATATTATACAATGGCAAGAAAAAATCCTGGACTCTGATTGGTCAGTCTTGGGCTGGACCCGTGATGTTATCCCAGCACAACATCACGGGTCTAGTCTCAGCCTCACTGTGAACCAATGCAGATGATGATATGGACCACCATCTTTTATTTTTTGCACCTCCTCTTAAGAAACAAAAATATTTTTCCACACTAATAAAAACATTCTTTAAAATTATTTTTTTATTTTATATATAACAGTGAGCCATTGTATAATAGCAATAATGCCCACCAGGGTGTGTGTCATTTGGGATAATGTCATGCCCCAGTTGTTGGACGCACTTGGCTTGCGGTCTCATGCCCAACCACCTGAGGCGTGATGTTATCCCAGCACGACACACACACCCTGTTGGGCATTATTGCTTAAATATATGTTGAGCATGAATATAACTAATTCACATTAGCAATCAGGTAGACACTATCGCCTTAAACACAGTAAAGGCCTTTGACAGGGTTTCCTGGAACTTTCGACAGGAGCCCTGTCAAAGATGGGATTTGGCAATAAATGTTTACATTGGACTCACTTGGTATATAATAAACCTGTCTCAAGGTTAAAACAAATTTAGATGTTTCTGATAGTATCAATCCACAGAGGGGTACTTGTCTGTGTTGCCCACTTTTCTCACTTCTCTGCTATATGCATGGAGCCTTTTACTCAAACTGTGAGAGATTCTGTAGAAATTAAAGAAGTTGCAACAAACAACACAGAAAATAATATATCACATACAGATGTCTGAATCTTTCTAGATGATGAAACTGTCTCACTCAAACCCTTATTAAAGAGCTTTACTGAAGTAGCAGGATATAAAATTAATGCTTACAATCCCAAGATTATCCCACTTAATAAAAATGTACAATCCTCCCCCCCCCCCGATCAATCCCTGAGCTTGGAAACTATCAATTGAAAATTAAATACCTTGGGATTCAAATCTCTGTTAATACACAAGATTTAGTTGGCTTAATCTCCCAGCTCTACTTAATAAAATCAATACAGATATGGACAGATGAATGACTTTGCCCTGAACCTTAATGGGAAAGGGCTACTATTGTTTGGATGACTATTCTACCGCAGTTGTGTTTTTTTTTTTTTTTTTGTATTTCAGGCCTGCCCCATTAAGACTAATAAATCCTGTTTTAAGGAATTGGAAATGTTACTTGGGAAACTCTAGGAGGAAAAAGACTCCTAGGATTAGTCTAGATCAATTGTACACTCCCAGAGAAAAAGGAGGGATACATAACCAGAATATTTATTATACTGTGTGTCAATTAGAGCCTGCTGTGTTATGGTTGAACAGTAAAGACACTGAGGCCCCTAGCTGGGTATCAGTGGAGCAGCTTAATTCATGCTGGAATTTGAAAAATATCCTATCAAGGCAAGGCTGTGCCATGTTAGCCCTCACAAAACTCAGAAAAACAAAGAGAGAATATTTTTGCTAGGTAAAGACAATACTTCAGTTCAGTTCTTTATTCGATATACCACTTGTCATTTTAAAGTTATCAAATAGTACAATACATAAATAATGTACAAAAATATACACAATAATAAAATCAGATTAATCGATAAGTTGTACAAGTTCTATAACATGGGAAGACATGCAGAAGAAATCCTCAGACTGCAATACATTTTTTCTTAGCCTCAACACAGCATTGAACAAACTAATTAATTTCCTGGCATCTTGTACATTTATTGGGCCCAACAAGATTTCCATACATTCAGATAGAGAGTAACTATACAGTTTAATACTATCTATGAGATAAAGTGTTCTCCATTTTTTTATACAAAGGGCACTGGAATAAGATATGGTGAAGGTTTTCTTCACGGCCTTTTGTGCAAAAACATTCAACGTCATCTGATGCTTTGGGGTCTTTACTAAATCAATTTTCTAGATGTTTTAAGGCAATGGCAAGGCAAGGCAAAATGTATTTATAAAGCATGAAATCCAACAAAGAATCTGAGTGCTGTACAGAGTAAACAAAATCAAACAATAATATTAAAACACTATAAAATAAGTAGAGGCAGCACCTAATCAGGGAATGCTTTTGAAATAAATACTTTTTCAAAGTGGCTTTAAAGGCCACCACCATGTTGGCCATTCAGATGCTCAGAAGGAATGCGTTCCAAAGCAGTGGAGCTGCCACTCAAAAAACTCTGTCCCCAGATAGTCTCAATCTAGATGGGAGGACAACGAGCAGGGCTGTATCAGTGGAGAGGAGGGGGTGAACTGGGTGGCTGGGAAACAGGAGCTCTTTTAAGTAGTCAGGACCCAAACCATGTAGGGCCTTGAAAGTTTTTCTATATATGTTTTTATCCTCCTTGGCAGGCATGGGTGACTGTATCAGCCCCATCACCATTAGCTGCAGCCATCCCGAATCTCCTCTGGTGTCGGGGACCATTATCCCCTATGGATTGTCTCCCGTGGCAGGTCTGGGAAGGGAGGGCCATCCTCCCCCACCTGGAGCATAAATCCAGACTGTCTTGGACCCCAGAGAGATCAGGCAGACCATTGGCAAGCTGAGCAGAGTTTCATTAAGCCCATCCTCCATTTTGCCTCCTATTTTTCTCCCCTGTGCTCCTCAGACATGCAATGAGAATGTTGTGCGAGCTCCACCTCCATGGGGACACCCCTGGTGCTATGTTTGTGGGCTCTTCCCATCTGTGTGACTTGCACACACCACCACCTAGATTCCTCCAGGTGGCAGCCAAGCAACTAGTCACAGAATCCCCCACCACAAGGGAGGAGAGCAGTCCTATGGACACGCAATCCTCTCTCCACTCCCCCACCAACCCCCGAGAGACTCTCATCCATTCCCAAACCTGGGTCACCAGCGTGGAAAGAGGTAAAGGGGCCTTTTAAGTTATCAAGAGGATCTTGAAGGTGATATACCACTGCACTGGCAGCTAGTGCAGCGCACACAGGACTGGCGTAATATGCTTGCTCCATGAGCAGAATGGATTCAAATTTGATGTGTGTGTTAAGAGACGTTTTTCCATTGTGAGTAAGGGCAGTGGTAAATAAGGTTCGTACCCATACCAGTGCTTATGGGCAGTATACCATGGAGTCAGTTTAGAGGCTCTTGAAACGTTAAAGGTACACGCTTTATAGTGCCTCTTCTTCAGGTATTTTACAACGTAGGCTGAGGCATCATTTGTAGGAGCTTGTTTTTGATTACCAGTCAAAAACAAACTGCAGAGGTTTGAGTAAACTATGAAGTGCTAATTAATATCAAAGAAATAGGAATAATGTCACTATTTGCAGACTTGCTGTTGTCACAGTAAAACAAGAAGTTATTCTTTTTAGACATGCAGTCAAAAAGCTACAGAGATTTTAAACAACTAGAGCTAAACCAAGCTTTGTAATGCTGATTTACATCACAAGCATCCTTAATCACTCACTTCACACAGGCTCATTCACCTGTAAATGGAAAATCACTACCATCAAACCCCCTCCACAAATCTGGCTCTAGAGCTGAAGTAAGTAACTTCAGACCAATTTTCCTGCTAGCTCCCCTTTCCACAATTCTTGAAACACTCTGCTCGATCAAACCATGGAATTCCTGGAACAATATAATGTTCTATCAAACTCACAACATGGTTTCAGGTCAGGCCACAACACTGAGACCGCTCTGGTAAAACTCACCAGCTACATTAACAAGGCCATTGATGAAGGTCTCTACACTGGCACTGTCTTTGTAGTCCTCACCAAGGCTTTTGATCTCATTGATCACCACATACTCCTTCAAACTCTCTCCCAACTACACTTCTCAAAGGAAGTCCTAAATTGGTTCCAGAACTACCTCTGTGACAGATCCCAGTCAACAATAATTGATGGTCAATACTCCAACATCCATCATATCAAATATGGCATTCCCCAAGGCTCTATCCTCGGCCCTCTGCTTTTCTCCCTAGCCATTAATTTCCTCCCATTCATCTGCAATCACACCAAACTAACTCTTTACGCTGATGATGCAACTCTGTTGTGCAAAGATAGGTGCCCCATTACCTCCTCAACAAACTACAGCACGATTTCAGCTACCTGCACTCCTGGTTCTACTCATGGTCTAGTACTGAACGTCCTTGGCTCCAGGAAAACCACCAATTTTGGTTTTACATGAGGAGATAATAATGGCAACTCCATTGAGAGAGTCAATGAATTTAAATACCTAGGCATCTACCTGGACTGCCACCTCTCCTATAAATACCATATCACCCAACTTATCAATAAAATCCACCAAAGACTCAGTATGCTTCATAGAATTAAATAATTCCTCTTCCCTGAAACTCAAGTACTTGTAGCCAACAGTTTCCTCCTCCCTTTACTCAACTATGGCTCTGTTATCAACTCCTGCACCTATGCTCAGTAAGCTAAACACCACATACCATAGTATCATCAGGTTCATCACAGGGCTCCCCAAAAGCACCTATCACTGCCATCTCTACCAGGATGCAAACTGGCTTTCCCTTGAAGATAAAATAAACTCCAAAATCCTGACTTTCTTCTATATAGCTCTCCATGGCCTGCTCCCCAACAGCATTGCCTCCTGCTTCCAGAGGTCAACTGGGACCCATACCACCAGATCCTCCTCCCATCTTTCCTTCCTTGTTCCATTCTACCAAACCACCCATGGACTTCACTCCCTCTCTTCCAGAGGAACCAGACTCTTCAACTCTCTCCCTTCCTTACTCACCCATTGTCCCTTGCTTAGAGCCTTCAAACATAACATCAAATATTATCTGCTTGGGAAGTCTAACTGTTCCTGTCTCTGACCCTCTTCCTCTCACCCTTCTTACCTCCACTGTAAATTGCTTCTCTGGTAATGCTCATGTAAAGTATCTACTCTCATCATTATTTATTACTTGGTACTGTGTTATACCTCCTACCTTATGTATGTACTGTATCTTGTTTAACTGCAAGCTTGTGAAAATGGGCAGTGCTGCTCACATGCCTTCCAGTATTAACAAACTCTGGTCAGAGCCACTATGGCAGCTAATACATTAACTTGATAAGGGTGTTTCATGGCCTTAAACATAAAGATGAATTGCTGTAGTCATCTCCACGTGTAAATTTAATGTTCGTTAAAGGTAGATCATTTATCTGGTTAATCCTGTGTTTCCCATGTGTTTAAAATGCGAGTGGTGAGTGCATGTTATACTATATGTGGAAGGAGAGGGAGCTCCGCACCAAGGCTTTTGAGTAATGGTAGAAGGAATGGTTCAGGAAGACGAGGTATGTCTATATTGGGGACTTTGGGCCAGCCTGGAAGGATAAGAACCTATACCGAGGTGATGGCCTGCTTTCATCCAGGAGGCTACCACAGTCCTCGGTTGATGATTCAAATGTTACTTCTATGGACATTTAACATAGCTGAGGTGGGTGACAGAAAAAATATGGGAGGCAAAAAGTGGGCCACCAGGCCTGGTGGTGCTGAGGGATGAGGTGCTGGATGCCTTACCTCATGCTGCACCGGCGACCCAGGTTCAGAAATGACCTCGGGCCATTGGGGAGATGGCATGGGGGGAGGGATGGACCGGCTGGATGTCCGCATCCTCTGTAGTTCCGCTCCCACCGGGTGGAGGTCCAGTGGGAAGCGTAGGCATGAGGGTGCAGCGGCAATAGCCAGGGGTGGGGTGGAAGAGGTCAAGCTGGTACCCGGCGTGCGCGTGCACCTCCATGCACATACATGTACGTGTCTGCTGGGGTCTCGGGTATGGGAGAAAAAGGGGAAAATCAATAAAGTACTACTAAAAAAAAAAAAGAAAGAAAGTGGGCCACCACAAGCTGAGATAGAGAGTAGGGAGATCCCACCAGGATGCAAGTTATTAAAGGAAGCATTAGGCAAAGGAAGAAGGGAGAAAAGAACAGTCAAAGGAGAAAGGTGTAGAAGGGGAAACAGTTGGAAAAAGGAGAAAGCAGCAAGAAGAGAGGTGAGGATTGTCAAAGTGATGCAAAGTCTGCACCAGAAGCCCTATGAGAAGAGACTGAAAGAGTTCAATATGTACACGCAGGAGGAGAGGAGGGACAGTGGGGCTATTATGGAGCCCTTCAAAATACCTCTTGGGGGTTAATAAGGTAAAATAATAAATAATAATAACTTTATTTCACTTAAGCACCTTTCAAAATACCAAGGTGGTTTACAAAAGATTAAAACAGCAGTAATAAAATCAGCAGGCACAATAATAAATAGTCTGATGGGTCCCTTCATTCCATACCACTAAAGGCCTGATTCCATAGAAAAGTTTTCAACATCTGTTTGAATCCCCACCACAGTCGTGCACTCCCACAGCTGATGGGGTAGAGAATTCCAGAGGGTGAGGGCCGCATATATAAATGCACGGGCCCCAGAAGATTTCAAAGACACCCTTGGAATCTCCAGCAACCCTTCATCAGCCGAACGATGCTGTCGCTCAGGGTGATAGGGAACAAGAAGCTCTTTCAGGTAGTCTGGGCCAAGTCCATGTAGGGCTTTGTAAGTCAGTAAACCAAATTTAAAGGTGATCCACCACCAAATCAGCAGCTAATGCAGATCACGCAGCACAAGGGTGATATGAGAGGATCGAGAAGTCCCCATCAGCAATCATGCTGCAGCATTCTGCACTAGCTGCAGGTGGCGGATATCAACCCCAGGTAGCCCTAAGTACAGGGAGTTGCAATAATCGAGGTGCGAGGTCACAAAGGCGTGGACCAACGTGGGCAGATCCCCAGACGGAATAAGGTGCTTGATCCTGGTGATGTTCTTAAGATGGTAAAAGGAAGACCTGATGACCCCCGACACCTGAGATCGTAGAGTCAGCCCGTCATCAAGCACCACCCCCAGGTCTTGCACCCGTTCAGAGGTAAGGATCTGGGAGCCCCCCCCAGACAAAGTGCAGAGGGCTGACCAGCCCTCATCCCCTCTATCCGATGACCCGGATCCACAACCATCACCTTGGTCCTTCCCGCGTTCAACTTTAGCCAGCTCAAATTCATCCAATCCTGGATTTCAGCAAGGCAGTTGTTAAATATTGAGAGAGCACTATCCTGGTCAGGCGCAAAAGACAGGTAGAGCTGGGTATCATCAGCATAGCAGTGAAACCTCAGCCCATACCGTCTTACAATGTCTCTGAGGGGCAGCATGTACACTGCAAACAACATGGGGGAGAGCACTGAGCCCTGAGGGACCTCACATGGCAGACAGAGTGGGTCAGAGGAAAAAATCCCAGACACCACTCTCTGAGTTCTGCCAGTGAGGAAGGATGTAAACCACCTGACGACTGTACATGTCAGGTCACAGATGGACCTCAAGTACCCAAGCAGCACCCCATGGTCCACAGTGTCAAAGGCTGAAGAGAGATCAAGGAGCACCAAGATAGAACAGCTTCTCCAATCTCTCACCATCAGGAGATCATTGAGCACCTGAACCAGCGCAGTCTCGGTACTGTGCCTCTTTCGAAAACTGGACTGGAGAGGTTCGTAGATGTTATGGATGGTCAAGTGGTTCTCCAACTGTACCGCCACTACTTTCTCAATGACCTTCCCCATCAAGGGGAGGTTTGAGATTGGTCTGTAGTTGGCCAGAGAGTCCGGGTCCAAAGAAGCCTTCTTCAGGAGGAGTGTTACCAGCGCCTCCTTCAAGGAGCTTGGGAACTCACCCGAATCAAGGGAGCACTGGACTATCTGTATCAGGACCAGGACGATAATATCACAACAACCCATAATCAGGGAAGTTGGACCCGGATCTAAACTACAGCACGTAGGGTGCATACTCTGGACAATCCGCATGACATTTACGAACTCCGGCAGGTCAAAGGTACTCCAGGAAGCACGAAGTGAGGTGACCGAGCACCGATCAACAGCATCCCCCACAGAGCGAATCAGAAGGATCTCCGACCTGATGTCGGACACCTTATTTGCAAAGAATCGAGCAAGCTCATCACGCTCCACTTGCAAAAAAGCTGCACAGCCTGTCCACAGTTCGGAAGAGCTGAGCTGGTCGGTTCTGAGTGGCAGTAATCTCCCTAGACAGGAATTCTGCCTTCTTACAGAAGACCGCTGACTGGTAGGCCTGATAATGCTCTACAAATCTAAGGTAGTCAACCTCTAGGGTGGATTTCCACCAGCACCGCTCTAACCTTCATCCTAGTCACCGCAACTCCCTCAAGGACCCATCAAACCAAGGGGCCTGAAGGCAAAAGGGGGAGAGGACGAACATGGACAGGAGCAATCAAGTCCAGGACCACGGAGATGGCCTTATTATAGGCCAAGACCAAAGTCTCTGGACTTGAGCTGGCCACAGGAAACTCTGAGAGGTCAATCACCGCCGCTAGGACTTCAGGGCTTACATCCTGTAAAGGGCGGTAACTGACCATCTCCACAGGGGCAGGCCTACAGAGGGGGGTGCAAAAGTTGAACCTCACAGTGTAGTGATCGGACCAGCCAACAGGTTCCACCCCCAAACTGGAGGCCTCAATCTCCAGGAGGAAAACCAGATCAATAGAGTGACCGTGATTATGGGAAGCAGAGGTAACAATCTGTGTCAGGCCCAGTGATGTCATCAGCTGGAGGAAGTGCTGTGCAAATTACGAGAGTTCATCATTGACCCAGGCGCTAAAGTTGCCCAGAACCATCAGTCTGGGTGACTCAAACGCCATGTCGACCATGAAATCCGCTACTTCCTGTAGGAATCGCTTCTTGTCCCTGGGTGGACAGTAGACGAGAGCTATCCTACAACCTACACCTGCAACCACAGTTCACTCAAAGGATTCGGTCTCCTCAACTGGTACACTCATGAGGCATAACTTGGTCTTGAAACAGACCGCCACCCCACCCACACACCCCCGTGGTCCAGTCTCGAGCGGTGTATCACTGAGTACCCGGCCGGGAATTGCAGCTTCCAGCATGGGGCCAGCGTTTTCATCCGGCCAGGTCTCAGTGATGCAAGTCAGATCAGTTGTTCCAACAAGATCTGCAATAATTGCAGTCTTATTCTTAATACATCTGGCACTGCATAACACCGCTTGAGTTGGATGGGTTTCAAGGGCCGCCTCAGCTACTTGCCCACCAAAAATGGTGGTGCCCTTGGGTATGGGGACTAGACAAAGCAAAGCACGTTCCAGGCTCCATTTCACCACAGGGCGTCTTCTAGCCCTAACTACCCCGATGTGAGAGACCCGTTCATTCATCCTCTGATGTCCGCACTCCCCACCCCCTCCTATGAACAATACCCAGTGCTCAACAGCGCTGGTAATTAACAACATCAGAGGTGGGTGGGGGAAACGGGTGGAGGGCACGGAGGGCAGAGGACATATAGTGCATGACCGGGGGGGGAGGCCTACACATTCCACAGGCTAACCAAAAATCAAGAGAAGGGAGATATGTTTCAGAGAAAAAGGTGCTGTAGAACAAGGGGTCTTTATATGAAGCTGGAAGAGGTAGATTCAGGAGAGATGTGAGGAAGTACTTCTTCACAGAAAGGGTGGTGGATTCCTGGAACAACCTTCCATGGGAGGCAGTTGGGGTGAAACCAGTGGTGGGTTTCAAAAATGCCTGGGACAGGCACAAAGGAATCCTAGGAGGAAGGAGTTCGGTGGAAGAGACAGTGCTGTAGAGCAAGTTGGGTCTGCAGTACAAGTGATAATAATTAAAAATGGGCAGACTAGATGGGCCCAGTGGTCATTATCTGCTATCAGTTTCTATGTTTATGTAACCTTCCCCCTTGTGAGATTACTAGTTCTATTCGGCCCTCCCTGGGTTTTTGTGGCCTAATTTGGCCCAGTAGAAAAAAGGGTTAATTGTTCTCAGAACTCAGGTGGAGCCTCCCACAGGTCAGGAGGTCATCATGGGTGTGGGGGGGGGGTAAAGCCAATCAGTTTAGGTGGAAGGGGGAGTTCCAGTTGGAGGAGTGAGTGGCGAGGGAATGAGAGTGAGTCAGGGCTGGGTGGGGTTGATTGCCCGCTCCAGCCCCCGGCCGGTGGCACTTAAGGGGACACAGGGGAAGAAGTTGGAAGCAGTAGCCACAAGCTGCATAGTATCTTGGAGGGCAGCTAAAGTTGAGAGGGGAGCCAGCAACCACAAGTCATAGAGTGCCCTGACAGCCTGCGCTGATTCATATAGGGATCCTGTGGACAAGAATGTGGCATGGAGTGTACTGTCCAGACAGCGAGCTGATTTGGAGCTCCATGGGACCTGTCCCTCTTCTCAATTTAAGGACAGTTGCTGCCAGTTCTGGGAAAGAATGCACGTGTCATGAGGGAACCCGCAAATCCCCAAGCCGTGAGGATTGCTTGTTCCGAGGAGGACCGCTGAGTCAGTACAGAGAGAGAGAGATATGGGGATCATTGAGAGTTTGGGTGCCTGTGACGAATAATAACCTGTTAGGCACTATGAACTGTTTTGGGACTTGTGCTGCCTTCAAACTTTTGTGACCATGGCGGTCCCAAGTTAAAGACTGTGCAACCTCCTTGGTCCAGGTAAAAACTGCTATTATGGCCATACCAGCCGTGTGAAAGCTGAATGTGTTTCCTACTAATTAACTAATGCTCCCCCGAGCTATGTGTGAATATGTTTAATGAATTTGGGATTTTTGTTGTTTCAGGTTCCGTGTGGACATTCCGTTATTGAAAGGAAATGCTTAATATGCATTACCCTGTTGTTTTCATCCAGCACCAGTGATGAAAAGGGACCTTGTGTGTGACATCTGAACCTGGGTAACATGGCCACTGGAAGTGTTTCTGCTGCTGTGGGTGCCCCCTTCCCACGGACATATTCCATCCATACCCCTAGACATGGAGAGGGAAGGTTACATTTCTATGTATGATAGGTTATGTAATTCAAATGGATAAGGCACACAGCTGTTCCAGTTTTGCATTTACGTTGTTGATTTACAGAGCAAGTTTAGATACAAATGTGTGTGTGGTGGTTGTTGGGGGGAAGGGTAAGGAGATACGGGCTTGAGGATCAAACAAAACAAAAAACCCAAACAAATGAAATACCTGGGCCATATAATAGTATGCACTCCATCAGCTCAGCAGTGATGAACACTACATACGTATTCTGTAGGTTACAGTCACTGATTTCAGAAATACATATTTTTTTTATCCAAGCCAACAGCCTACATTTAGTACACATGGTAAGCTTTATTTGTAAAAGGTTGGGAAATAATTTAAAAGTTTATGTTGACAAAAAAGTCAAGTAAGTTATCTCATTTGGTCAGCTTCACTTTTCAGCATTTCCCTGTATAAGTCTAGTTCCTTGAGAGAGAGAGAAACAGAGGGAGAAGAGGAATGGTGGACCATGGTTGCCCATCCAGTATTCTCTATGTACAGTGCCACACACACACACACACACACACACACACACACACACACCTCTTGGGAGACAGAGAGAGAGAAGTATAATTTGAATCTCTGCTGGAGCAATGCAGTCTCATTACAAACTCAGTGTTGATGAACAGGCAGTGGTGTAGTACTAAATTTAGAAGTGTGCGGTCTTCATGAACTACGATTTCCCGACCCCCCCCCCACAGCCTGGAGGTCGGGGGTCTGCCTAGGCCCCCAGAAGCTATCAGATCTTAGATGCCTTCTGCTGCATTTTGAGGGTCATTTTGACACTATTTGGTTGCTTTTAAAGCTTTCTTTGACTTGTTATAACCAACCAATATCAATTTCAAAATAACTACTTTTTATTTTCTTAAAAAAAAATTATCAAAACTAAAGCAAAAAATCCCACTCCAGCCACCCTTCAAACATCCAACTATATACCACTTCTCTTGAGTACAGGCAGCTATCACTGCAGCAGGCATTGCACTTGTTACCTTGCAACCTGAAGAGCAGATTCTGCTCCCCTCAACAGTGCACCACACTATCAGACATACAAGGCAATGAGAAGGGCCTGCAAAACACCAGCCTGGATGTGCATGTGTCTGTCACACAGCAGACACTTACACAGACCATTCATGCCAGAGAATGGAACTGATACACAGGACCCACTGGAGGGTCCCTCAAGGCCCAGCATTGACACAGGATGTATACCAGGTCATGGTTGCTTTATCTGCATGTACCCTGAACTGAGACAGTTCGAGCAGGGAGGGTAAGGCTCAGCTGGGACAGCTGCTTGAAATACAGGGCATAAACAGTGACATCACAGCCCACAGACTTGACATATAGCAAGGGTTCCGCAACCTGTGTGAAACCTCAGACAATGGCATGACCATAACTGTCACTGCTCTACAGCAGGATGATGTTTCCCATTCATATTCAGTATATGGCAGCCAACCCCCAAATCCCCATATGTCATACACCAGTACCATAACACCATCAAGCACTGCAGCACAACCCACACATGACAGACAATCTGCAGGGGTGTACAGCCAACTGTAACAGTTGATGACTTAATGCCAAGCACGTCCTGTGGCATGTAGACAGCCCAGTCACATGGCAAGGACAGGAGCAATGCCGGTGGTAGGCTCATCTCACCCTAAACACACTCAGAAGTCATCCTAGACACCACAGCCAAAAAACAATTACCTAATACTTCATCTGAATGCAACACAGGCTTTAATGCTGAAGAATTGCCATCCACCATCAGATGCATGTGGACTTCACTTCATGGGTTCCATTCTCGCTTATAGCAGGGGGATGGGAGGCTGGGGCAAGTTGGGGGAAAAGAGAGAGAGAGAGAGAGAGAGAGATCACTCAAGTCACTGGACACAGCCCGGCCCCTCACTGTCAGATCCATCCAATACAAACAAAATTATTAATACAAAACAGCACACTTACCTCACTGCTCCTTTTATGATAAAGCCAGGCTGGGTATCAATTCATATTGTTTTGTTGGCGCCGACCGTCTAACTCACTCAGTCCCAGTCAAGTCCTGACTCCCAACTTGTGAGAATTAATCCCTCACAGGCTCACATGGTGCTACTAGTCGGCTGCTCCCAATTTGCACTCCGCATAGTACCAGCAGCCCCTCCAGTTACACAGGTACAGCTAGCTGTTCGCTGGGTTAGAGGATTTCTGCAGGACATTCCCTAGGTTGCGGATCTATCTTTCACATGAACAAAATGTATGAACTTCAAGATGAGAACAAAGCTATCACTGCCAGGTCATTAAGTTACTGATCCTTCATGGAGAAGACATTTAAACATGCACTACTGCGTTGCCACATTAAATAAGTTAATTAAATAATTTCACTATTTTGCTCTATTGTGCAAAAATACATAGTAAAAGCTGCACCCCACTGAAAATGAGAAATTGCCTCTTGTTTTTATTTATCATATTCTGAATTACAATCCTTTGAGTCATTGACTCGTTTACAAAGGCTCCACAGCATTTAAACAGATTGTACAGACAGTATGGAAGACATTTCTATGGGCTAGTAAGCCCTGGGTTTAGAGACAGAGCAAACGCACATGGTGCAAGATACAGTGTATGCCGTTTAACAAGATTTAGTAGAGGACATTCATTTACAGGTTTACAGGCAGGCATACAGGTGCCGAGAAAAAACAAAATTTCCCATTTTTTGTGGCAGGACTTAGTCCATTGTCAGGCTGTCACAGAGGATTAGAAACAGTGGCAGGTGCGGGAGGTGGTCAGATGGGTACAGAGTAGTGATTTGAAATGGCCAATTTTGACAGCAGTGGCAACATTGACAGGGAGGGAGTTTAACCAGGTGGGAGCTCTGTATGGGAAGGAGTGCTGGCCAAGTGATGTATTTTGTCTGGGAACCACATAACGGGTTTTGAGGGAGCTCCTAGTTGTCCTAGTGGGCGTGGTGAGCTGTATGAGTGGGGAGAGACTGGGTGCAACAAGGCCAGCAGCAACCTTTTTGGCTATGATTCAGGTGTGGAATAATATCCTGTCATTGAAGTCTAGCCAGTTTAGCTGACTGTATAGGGAGCAGGTATGGGTGGCTGTGGGGCAACCCAGGATGAGCCGACATGCTTTGTTTAGCGACATTTTTAGGCTGTGTAGGGCTGTGTTGTCAGTTGCACCATAAATGGTGATCCCATAGTCAATTAGTGACTATACAGAGGAGGATACAGCCAGTTTGAGAGCTTAAGGGGGAAGGCAGTTTTGGTATCTGTACAGCAGTCCAATGCGACAGTTTACCGCCGTGCATAGATGCTGAATGTGGGTTTGGTATGCGAGTGCTGGGTCGAGAGTGATTCCCAGGTATTTGAAGACACTGACTTGTTCTAGTGGTTGTGAGAGTGAGGTATTTATGTGCAATGGGGAGTGACTGAATTTATTTTGATGGTGGGAGAAAAGCATAACTTTGGACTTTTTTTGATTTAGTATGAGTCTGTGCTTGATGAACCAACCCTCTGCTTCAGTGAATGCAGTTTGAAGGGAGCACTCAAGTCCCTCTGGGGTGGCATGAGATGCATAAAGGACTGTGTCATCCGCATAAAGAAAGATTTTACCTAAACAAGCCTTGGGGAGAGAGTTTAAGTAGAGGCTAAAAAGTAACGGTCCCAAAATTAAGCCTTGAGGGACCCCAGAGCAAACAAGGAGTGGGTTTGAGTGGGTGGAGTTTATTCTCACTTTCTGGAAGTGATTTGACATGTAGTCTGAGAACCAGGCATTGGCATCCTAGGAAAGGCCAATCTGGGAGAGAGTAGAGATGAATAAGGGGTGATTTACGGTATTGAATGCCTTGGACAGGTCCAGGAATACTGTGCCGGCCAATTTACCTGTGTCAAGGGCAGTGTGTGTGTGAAGCTGGTGAATTCTAATAGGGCTGTGGTGGTGCTATGACCTTTACTGAAGCATGTTGTTCCGGGGAGAGTAAATCATACTTGGAGAGGTACTCAGCGAGTTGGTCGGCCACACAAGCGCCCAGGGCTTTGGGGGGGGGGAGGACAGGATATGGGCTAGAATATTGGGGTCTAGGGCGGTCACCTGCTTTATGGATAGGTGTGATGAGTATAATTTTCCAAACAGTGGGGAACTTACCCAGGCGAAGAGAGAGGTTAAGGATGGTGGTAAGGGGGAGATGACTTCATCTAGAGTGAGTTGCAGGATTTTAGATCCAGGGTGTCATGGCTATGGCGGGAGCCAGAGAGGACTTTGAGGAGGTAGGGCTTAGCATCACGTGTGGAGAGTGGCACGGAAGCAGAAGAAGGGGTGGGGGCGAGCAGTTTGTGGTGGGGGGGTGACTGGGCTGAAGAAATTTGCAGGGAGGGTGGAGCTAAGGTCAGAGAAGGCTGCATTGAGCATTTCAGCAATCAGCAGGGGGCTATTAGTGATTGAGCCATTTACAAGTAGTTGGTCAGGGGAGGAGGTGGATTTGCCCATGAGAGTCTTTAGCTTATCCCAAAAATTACTCACTTGAGCTATCCTGGGTAAATGCATTATAAAAATGGGTAAAGGGAGGACCCCACTGAAAAAAGATCTTGCATCTCCACTGTACTATCCTGGGTAAATACAATATAAAACTTGGTCAAACAGAAGCCCACTGCAAACAAGATATCAGAACTCAGCTGGGCTAGCCTGTGTAAATATATTGTAAAACTGTAAAAGTAGGGCCCTGCAGCAGAATCCTACTGAAAAGCAGATGTTGCATGTAGGCTGATCTCTCCTGGAAAAATACATTGTAAACGCATCCAGATCACCCATCTTGAAGCTCTCTGGTATATTCTTGGTAATCTAGTGGTCCCTCCAATAAGGGCATCTGACCCCCTCCTGACTCACACTCTCAAGCACCTATCAGCCCTTGTCACTTAATGCAAACTACAGCTATAGTGATAACTGGCACAGCCCTCTGCTCACCATCTCAACTGGATTCCATCTGACGGTCTCTGAGCAATCGCAAGTATTGTACAACCACCTGTTTCTACTGTACTCATGATCACTCACTGACAATCAGACGGTGGCAGGCCAAGGTGGTGAGCAGAGGGCTGAGCAGGTCACTGTCACTACTTCTGTACTTTAGCTTAGATGACTTGAGCGGAAGGGGGAGTTGTGGGGAGGAGGGTCCTGAGTAGGTGGGTTGACAGAGGATCAAAAGTCCCTACGGGGGGAGACCACTAGACTACCAGGAATATTCAAGAGAGCTACAGGACGGTTGACTGAGGGTGCAGGAACCTGAAAAGGGGTGTTCAGACAGTAATTATTTAAATCAACCCTTATCCCCCGATCCAGCCCTCACCCCAGAACTCAGATAAATAAGGACTCAGCTGCAGGAGTCTGGTTCCAAGTCCTTACTTATTTATTTTACCTTTATTTTACAATTTGTTTGGCCAGGAAAGGCACATTGTGCTGAAACTCATGATGAAGTTAAATGACTTGCACAGGGTCACACAGTATACAAATAGTGGCTGTGGGATCTAAACCCATGCCTCCAGGTTTCTCCAGGAGTCTTTTAATGAGAGCATAAAAAACTGTAGCCAGGAATTCCTTTACATAACATCCCTCCTAGGTTTTACATTTTACACACACACACACACCACTGTGTTTTAGCCTTGCTTTGCTATATTAGCTGCATAATCCACAGCCTCACAGTCTCCTCATACTGGGAGGTCAGATGGGGACCGATATGCTCGTGTGTTTTAGAAAAAAAAATTTTACTTGATAGAATTACCATCCTGCAATTTAAGTAACCACAATTATACTATACAGTTTATATCCGTACTGATATTAATGACAAAATAAGATATTTACAAAAGTAGTGTGAGAAATAACTACAGTGTATCACACATTTCTGTTGATGTAAAAAGGCAAACTATTATTAGCATGACCTCATAACCGTTAGTGATTTTTAAATGTAATTTGTTTAGCTAGGATAGCCAAACTGAGATACAATATCTCATTTTCAGTGGGGCCCTAGATTTGTCCATTGTTATAGCTTAGTGAACTGAAGCACTGAGAGGTTAAGTGACTTGCTCAGGGTCACACAGCAAGTAAGTAATTCTGGTGCAGTTTGAACTGTGATCTCCTTGTTCTAAAACCTGTGCTCTAGATTTTATTTTCTGCACAAACGTTCAGGGCCCTGTGGGGATTTTTCCCCCATTCCCATCACTGGATAAAAACTGATAGCAGCAGTGTTTCTCCTCTAGGTCACTTGTTCAGATCTGATCCAGGTTGTGACAGCAATGCATAACGGATGACAACTGTTTTAAATTGCACTGCTCCATTTCACTATGGCATACTAGAAGAGGCAGAATTAAACTGAGGGTGTATGAAGTCTGCCTGTCACACTGTTTTTATGCATAAAGCACTAAGTAATATTGCACTGCAGGATAAATGCTAATTCAGCTTTCATATTTTTTTTTCCCTTTGTTTTGTCTTGGCCGGTACGGTTTGAGTTTTCACTGCTATGCAGATGATACTCAACTGTACATGTCCTTTGTGCCCGGCCAAGATGCTGCCATTTCGGTCTTTAACAACTGTCTAGCCGAAATCCAGGACTGGATGAATGTGAGTTGGCTGCGGTTGAATCCAGAGAAAACTGAGGTGTTGGTTGTGGACCCAGGTCGCCGGGAGGCAGGTCTGTTGGTGGGATCACCCTCGTGTTTATGACTTGGGGGTGTTCAGCTAACTACCTCAGACCGGGTGCGGAACCTGGGTGTTATGTTTGATGACTGTTTGACACTTAAATCCCAGGTGTCGGCAGTTGTCAAAGCCTCTTTTTACCATCTGAGGAACATCGCCCGGGTGAAGCACCTGGTTCCTCCTGACGATCTTCCTACTTTGGTCCATGCCTTCATTACCTCCCACCTTGACTACTGCAACGCCCTTTATCTTGGGCTACCGGGGGTTGATAATTCGCCGCTTGCAGCTAGTGCAGAATGCGGCAGCCAGGCTATTGACTGGTTCTTCTAGGGCCAGTCATATAACACCTGTGCTTCGCAGACTGGACTGGCTGCCAATATGCTGGCGAATCACCTTCAAGGTCGGTTTGCTGACCTATAAGGCCCTACATGATCAGGGACCTGGTTACCTGAAAGATCTCCTTTGTCCCTACTATCCCTCCCGCTCTCTCTGATCCACTGACGAGGGATTGCTGGAGATTCCCAGGGTTCGTTTAAAGACATCTGGGACCAGATCTTTTAGTTTTATGGCCCCAACCCTGTGGAATTCTCTGTCTTGTCAGGTGTGAGATTGCCCGACTGTCCAAAGCTTTAAGGGGGCATTAAAAACATTTCTTTTTAGCCTTGCATATAATGAGTTTTAATGTTGCTGCCTTGGATTAATTTTAACATTGTTTTAATTATTTATTGATTTTAATTATGTTATGTACAGGCGCCTTGGTTTTGGAAAGGCACCTTTTACAAATAAAGTTTGATTTGGCCTTATGAATGTTACAGGTCATTTTCTATACAAGGTACAGTTCTTGCAGGACTTCATTATACCCATTCCCTACAAGGCCAGTACTTTGATGCCCATCCATACCTAAAAAATGTTGAATTAGTTATAACCTGGTGGTGCTTTCTTGCCAAAACTTTTATTTTCAGTAAACACTGTTGTTTGTGAGTTGTACTGTGTAGTATTCATCACTCTTTGACTTGACCAGTCAAGTCAATCCATGTATATCAAAGAGGGATGATATCCATCAGAGTCAGGCACCAATAAAACTGTCACTTTATAATCAATCAAGTAGTATTTCCAAATAAACTCCTTAAGAATGTAAATGAAGTATAGCCACCCACATTTTTCAACAGGAGTGTCGAAACAAAAACTGGACAGAGGGTTACATTAAACTTTACTTAGCTTGGTAGGGAAAGTAATTTTAACTTAACAAAAAAACAGATTTACTAAAAAATGAAACTGCCTGTTTTACTTAATTGGAGAATCATGACAATCTCTGTCTGCCTGTCACAGCCCAGTGACCCCCATTGCCACAAGCTGCAACAAGCTGCCTGTGCTGTTGCACTCCACTGATTGCAATTTGTGCTGGCAGGAGAATGCTACATGTAAGAAAGGAACTACCCCCCACCAGTGTACTGATTTCAGGTAGTGGAAGAATCATAGGTGATGTCCTACATTGTGCATGCTTTGGAAAGAGTCTGAAGTGCCCTTTTTCCTAAGTGATAGAAAGATGTCTGCAGGGCTCGGCCCATGCAGCCGTAAAAATAGAAAATAATAAATACATCAAACAGGGCTGAACAGAAGATGTTAATAAACTGTTTATAAACAGTCCTTTGTTATGTAGCAGTCCATTTGCTGTTTAATAGCAAGGGAAGTGTTTATCTGTGCTAAATTCAATTCAATTCCAAGTTTATTTTACCAGGATCACACCATTGAGACAACTCATTTGCGAGGAGGTCCTGGGGAGACATAAGTACAATACAAAATATAGAACAGTTACAGTGGTACAATACAAATACAGTTGCAATACCATATACAAGAAAAGGAGACAAAAAGGAAGTTAACTAGGTACAATACTGAATAGCAAAAGGTTCCCAAGTCTAATACAAGTGCCTATACAGGTAAAGCTAGTTGAGTACAACAATTATGAAAAATGATAGTTGCAAAGAAGTAAATTGGAACAATAGAAGACGACATAGAGTGTAAGGTTGAGGGATTTCATAGCAATAGAGGATGGTCAAAGGTGGAAAAAGTAATACTGGTTACAGATATATAACAGGAGGGGGAGAGGAGAGCAGGCATGGGGGGAGGGAGGGGACGAAGAATGCAGAAAACTAAGAAGCATCAAAGGGGAGGAGCCACAGGGGGGTGGATGATATAAAAGTGCTTAATACTAGTGCTGGATGAGGGGAATAGAGGGGTTGGAAGCAAACTGGGCCAGAGGGGAAGTGGGGGAGTAGGGGGAGGATTAAGCGCCAGGAGTCAGAGAGAATATACATGATTACAGTACGCAGGTTCAAGCATAATAGCAGTTACATTCATCCCTCAACATACGCCCAATCAAGGACTTGAATGTACACAAGCCAATGGTAAGGTTATGTTTAAGGTTTTTTTTTGTATAGTGTTCCATAAGGTCGGCAGGGCATAATTTAGGGATGAAGAACCAAACTGGGTTCTAATCTGTGGAGTATCAAATGTTATATATGAGAACTTCCTGAGAGTGCACACACTGGAGGCCCGTTTAAACATGGAGCAGATATAGGGAGGGAGTTTCAGGGTTAGGGCTCTGTAAACCCAGAGGGATGCACTGCAGCACCTCCTGATACTAAGGGATGGCCAATCAACCTGCAGATATAGGGAGCAATGGTGGGTGTTGAAAGGAGCATTTGTAATGAATCTTAAGGCCCTGCGATAGAGTGTGTCAAGGGTAATTAGGGCTGACTTCGGACTATAGCTGTAAGGAAGGTTTGCATAGTCAATTAACGGGAGAAAGGTTGTTTGGACCAATCTTAGTTTGGCATCCTGGGTAAGTAACTGCTTTATGTGATAGAAGAGACCAAGCCTTTGGTGAAGTTTTTTGGCTGTTTCCTCTATATGCGTTACCAAGGATAGTTTTGATCCAACCAGAAGCCGAGATATTTAAACTTCTCAACTGGTTCCAGTACTTCTCCCAGGATGGTCTTAATCTGAAAATTTGCATTCAAGGAGTCAGTGGGAACATCTTTGGTATTAGGGGATAGGTGCATAATTTTTGTCTTTTTAGCATTGAGGAGTAGTTTGAGATTTATTAAGTTGTGTTAAGGTAGGTCAAAGTCACGATGTAACTCGAGGCGGGTGAGTTGGAGACTAGGCCTGGCAACATATAACTCAGTATCATCTGCAAATAGGTGTACATTTGCTATGCTGACATTGTTGTTAATAGTATTAATGTAAACGGCAAATAGTAACAGACCTAAGATGGAGCCCTGTGAAACTCCTCTCAGGATGGGTTTTAAAGGGGAGAGGGCACCATTGGCTTTAACCTGTTGCTGCCTGTCGGTAAGATAACAGAAGAACCAATTTAGCAAGGTGTCATCTAGACCAAAATTATTTAATGTGTCCAATAGTAATTGGTGGTCAACGGTGTTGAACGCCTTGCTTAAATCTAAAAAAAGGGCGCAAATATGGTGCTTAGCATCAAGGGAGGTTAACCAGTCATCTGTAACTTTTGCTAGCGCAGATACTGTACAATGTTTGGGGTGAAACCCAGATTGCAGGGGGTTCAGTAGATTTTCTGCTTCTAGGTGGTCTTTGAGTTAGGCGTTAACCAGCTTTTCAAGAAGCTCAGATAGAATGGGCAGAAGCAAAATAGGTCGGTAATTATGGAGGTTGTATTGGTCACCAGATATAAACAAAGGGATGACATGAGCAGTTTTCCAAATGGGAGGGATAATACCTTGGGAAAGTGATAGATTAAACAAGTGGCTGATAGGCGAGGCCAGGAGTAGTATCCTATCTTTAGAAAGTAAGGTTCTACTACTGTTTGTGTAGGTAATGTCCCCTGAGACTATTTTAGTTGGGATGGATGAAGGTGAACTATGCCCTTTGATTTCCCTAATAATATTCCAGAATTTAGCAGCATTGTTTTTGGATGACTCCAAAGCAGACTGGTAGTACTTGGCCTTTTCTGCCTGAATGAGTCTAGTGCATTGATTTCTTGCTGCTCTGAAGGCTCAATATGCTTCAGATTTTGTCTTGCAGGCTTTTATCCATAGGTGATCTCTGTGATGTAAGATGGATTTAAATGAGTTGGAGAACCAAGGACAGTCTTATTTTCTAGCCCTTAGTTTCATCATTGGGGTATGTTTGTTAATAACCTCCAATACAAGGTTGAGGAAGTGGGTATATGCCTCATCGACTGTTGAAGCCAGGTAAAAAATCTTGCCATCTGATCCCATTCAGATCGGACAGGAACTCAGAGCTATTACATTTGCCGAAATTCCTTTTGTAGGTAAAATTAGGTGGACTGGTTGTTTTTGGGGAGTGCCTCACGCAGGCAATGGTTCTGTGGTCACTAATGTCCTTATGAAATACCCCAGTGTAAGCAATTTTATGGGGCCTGTTGGTAAAGATTAGGTCCAGGAGAGTGCTGTGCCCAGGATTTTTAGTATTAGGGCGGGTGTCATCACAGATTAGTTGCGTAAGTCCATGTCCATCACAGAAATTTTTTAGGAGTTCAGAGCAATGAGAATTCCAATCCAAGTTGAAGTCCCCCATACAAATAAATTCAGAGTCAATGGTTACTAGTATCCTGTAGAGGTGGGAAATTATCCCCTGTCCACCAGAAGGGGGTCTGTAGCAGCCTGAAATATAGATTGACTCATTAGCCAATAGAGAAATTTTTAAGGTGAGATTTTCAAATTCCTTGGGCAGGGTTGTGAAGTCGAGAACAGAGACCGTGCATTTGTCTAGAACATAAATTGCAACCCCTCCACCCCTAGACATCTTATCTGTTCTGTAAACACTGTAGGACGGGATATTGATAGCTTGATTAGGTGAGGAGGCTTTCAGCCAGGACTCCAAAACTACAAGTACACCTGGGGTGGAGTGGAGTACCCAGGCTTGAATTAAATCAATTTTCTTTCGCAGGCTGCAGGCATTAATATGTATAAAGCTGAGACCTTTTACTTGTGGTTGATAAGAGGGAGCAGGAATAGGTAGAGGCGGTCCAGGATTTAGTTCAATATTTCCTGAACAGAGTAGCAAGAGTAGCTTCTTAAGCCCCATATACAGGAGTTTGAGCAGCGAGTGGCGACCACATTTGGGGAAGGGGGCCCTGAAGGAGGATAGCCATGGTAGGGAGAGGAAGTGAGGAGATGCTAGGCCGAACACTGCAATATGGACAGGAATAGTTAGTGGTGTGGGTGAGCCCAGGAGGGTCGTAAGGATGTGATATGGTTCCGAGTAGCTCCTGGAGTTGGTATCTCTAGAGAGGTGCAAGGGCACCAGCATACATAATATTGAGTATATGAGAAGGCAGACCGAAGCGGTAGGTGGCTGCATGGGTTATCCTCTGGAGATACCCCAGGCCAGAAATGATCCAGGTGGGTAAGGTCCACACAGTAAAGTATTAACAGAGTCAAAGACTGTGTTAAGTAGTGGGACATGAAACCTTTGTCATTATTGAGGCCAAACTGCAGGGCGTTAAAGGTTTGCATAACTTCGAATTCTGAGGTCTTTCCTTCCCTCTGTGTTCTGAAGATGCCCTTCAGGACTGCCACTTGCATGCTGCCCAAGCCATGTTCCAAGATGGAGAAATACTTACCCACTGGTGTGTTTGTGATTTGGTGTTTGATATTGTAATGGTGCAGTTTCTTCACTTCCTAAGAATCTGCCCATGCAAATGAGCCCAAAGGGCATACAAGGGGCTAAAGGGCCATATGGATGCCCATTATGGAATCATTTGCATGGAAAGCAGTGGCAGGTTTGCACCCCTCCTGTGGCCAGCTGCCATGTCAGGCATGGTGGCGTCCAGCCCTCCTACCCTGATCACCTCTCCCCATACATGTTTACGTATTCCCCAGTGCCTAGTGGCACCCCCCACCCTCCAATCCCATCCTTGTACATGTTTACATATTCCCTGGTGTCTATTGGCACCTGCCCGCCATCTGATCCATGTCCCCATACATGTTTAAATATACCCTTTTGTGTCTAGTGGCACCTTCACCCTCCGATCCCCATCCCTGCACTATGTTAAGTATTCTCTGATATCTAGTGGAACCCTCCACCCTCCAATCTCCATCCCTGTACATGTTTACATATTCCCTGGTGTCTAGTGGCACCCCCTACCCTCCGATCCCTGTCCCTATACTCTGTTAAGTATTCCCTGGTGTCTAGAGACACCGCACCCTCCGATCCCCAACCCCGTAGATGTTTACATACTCCCTGGTGTCTAGTGGCACCCCATCCTCTGATTCCTGTCCCCTTTAAGTATTCCCTGGTGTCTAGTGGCACCCCCTCACCCTCTGATCATCCACCGCTGTGTCAGACAAGCTGTCTAGTGGCTCCCCACACCACCACATTCGAGCAAACTACCCTGCCACCCTCTTATCATTGTCACTGGTGCTGTGTGGCTCCAGTACGATGACCGGCACAGCCCTCCTCTCATCACCTCGACCAGCCACCATATGGACTGATAGGAAGCACATGTCCTGTGTACTGTAAAGGGAGTGCATGTACTGTCTACTGTAGACAGTATGTGCATTCCCTTTACAATACACATGACACACTCTCTCTGTCAGTCTATATGGCAGCTAGCTGAGGTGGTTAGATCGATAGCTGTGTCAGATCTGCACAGCACCTGCAACAGTTGTACAGGAAGGGAGGCAGGTTGGTCTGCTTGGTGCCCGTGGTGCAGAGGAAAGGTGCTAGACAGCTTGCCTGACACGGCAGTGGATGACCAGAAGGTGGGGGTGTTGGGTTGGAGGTCAGGAGGTCATGGGCATATCATTAATCAGAATCTATGAGCTCAACACACGACATAAGTGCTGAGACAGTTAAGATGGATGTCATTAGTTAGACTAAATGAGTCCAGCATGCTGGAATAGGAAGGCTTTATAATTTAGTTAGATTCCATGAGTACGGCATAAGTGCTATAACAGTCGGATTTCTTTCTTTAGTTAGACTTTATGAGCTCAGTGTGTATTTCTCTCAAACACACACTGAGACAGTTAGAACTCTTTTATTATTAGATTTTATGAGCTCAGTATAAAAATACTGAGACAGGTAGTCTTTCATATTTTAACTTTATATGCTTGTATCAGTACACACGCACATAGCTTTAGGCACACACGTCATTAAGGGGTTAACACACACAGAGAAGCAAACCTTGAAGGCGTGGTGGAGAAAAATATGCAGGGATCAGGCTGTACAATGCACCCTCAGGGATAAGGCTGTCTTGTTTAGATATACTTCAGATGTTTCTTCTCCTTCTGGAAGAAAAATAAGATGTTTTTTGTACCAGAGAGAGAACGACGCTGTCAGGCACCTATGAAGTCATATTTGACCTTCATAAAAACATGTATCTCTGAATTGGGCAGACTTCGCAGAGCTTATGGGACAGCCTGTGTGTTTAAAACTGTTATATAATATATATATATATATATATATATATATATATATATACACATATATACACATACATACATACACACACACACACTACTGGCAAGGTTGGCTGCACAGGCCAATAGCCAGCGATGACATCACATCAGTGTTCCTTCTGTGCATGACCCTGCTGAAGTGAGTATGAATTTTTGTACTTATTTAGAAGTAGCTGAAGATAGACAGGATGCTTAACAACATAATTAGGATATATCGGTATTCTGTGTTTGATGTTTTTTCACTGATATGATAGTTGTGGATAGAAAATGTCATATTGGAAAGTCTGTGTCTTTCTAACTGGAAACTCTGTATAATAAATTCGATTTTTTTGTTACACTTTCACAGACTTGTGTAAGACTTTCATTGGACTATATCAGTAGTTCTAAAGTAACAGTACTATAATAAATAATCATTCTCAACATTTTGGTGCCATAAAGGTCTCTTTTAGACAGACACAGACTTGACCCCATCAGACTTCTGTTATCCAGGTTCATAACCTGTGTCAATAGTACTATCACTGCAGCCTTTGTCCTTAGACAACTCCTACAGGATAATAAAATGGGAATGGCACACCAACATAATTCACAACAGGCAGTTGTAAATTATGTTGAAAAATATAGTGTTGGGATGGATTTGCCTTCCCCACCATTTAATTATGGGTGTGCAATGATGCCTGGTAAGGAGGTTCATTGTTCTAAATGCAGTGAGAAGGTACTGCAGCTGTTTGTGTTTGCTTGGCAGGCACGCATTATGTGCACAGAGTAATGTTTAAACATTAGGGTTAACCAGACATACTTACATCTCCACTTTCTCTATCATTGCTGCAGCAAAACTTTAATTATCTCCACTCTACTATAGTCACAAATCTCTAATTATTCTTTCCACTATACTTTATATATGACTTGATCAGTTATATCTGCAGGATTCTCCTGCTAATTTCTTTTTCTCTCAACGCATAACCCTTCAGAGAGCTCAGAGACTGGAACAGTTCTCTGTGTTTAAATGATTCAAGGTTATACAAGTGATTATTTTCTGTTGACTGTTCAAAGTAAATGTTGAAGGTTCCCATAGCAAATGGGAGTAGTAAACTGTAGGTGTTATGAATCAGTCTCCTACCATTCAAACTGCCAAACAGTGCTGTTTTCCATGAAAAAAAAATCCTTTTATTTTGGTGCTGTGCTTCATTTGCATAACCTGACCCTTTTTTTCTCAGTGCTGCGACCCTTAATTGTGACATCATACCAGAGAAACAAAGTTATTAAAGGGACACTGTCAGTTTTTAGTTTTAGACAGACAAATTAGCTATGTACTGTACCCATAATGCCTCACTATGTATATTAGTATACAGGGTATTATATTTCTGTGCTCACTGCAGAAATAAGAGACAACATCTCTCAGTAAAGAAGTCTTGTAGATAGATACAGTATGAACAATGCATTGTTATGAAACTAAACATACAAAAGCTTATATTGTTTACACCACTACAAAAAGATGGGACAGCATATCACAGTAAGGAAACTGGAAAACAGGTTCTTATTTTACCCACAATGCCTTTCTATGGACATTTACATATTAGTGCTCACCACTATCAACATATGGGACTGTACTTCTGTGTAAGGCACATTTAAGTCAATGTTACAAATTACCCAGAATTCCTTGTTGCTGTATGTAAAACATTGACAGTTCCCTGGTATGACATCGTTTTGGGGTGTGTGACCACACACAGAAAACTGGAAGACAAAATGCTGATGAAACATTAAAAAAGTTACTATGACAGATTTTGTTTACAAAACAAATTGGACCTTCAACATCTGAAGCATGTCTGGCAATGGCATACTATGTGTAAAAGGCATTTGGGGAACCTTCAACATTTACTTTAAGGGCATCACTACACTGAATCTTGTGCTGAGCAGTGTGGCATGCTGTGTTCCACATGACGTAGATTTGGTATTTTTACAAAGTCTGTGGTTTGCCTTTAAAACTTTTTCAGGTAGGGACAGATGGCTATATGTTGTTTTAACACACATTTTCTCTCCTTAGGTACTGCATAATACAGCACTTGGGTTTTTCGTCCTTTTGTGTTTTTCATGTTATTGTTTTGCCTTGCAGCTTCAAAATGAATGGTACTATTCAATACTTTCATTTTAACAGTTTTGTTTCATGGTTTTACCCCCTTTAACAGAGTGTTTTTTTTAGGATATACAGTATGAGATACACTCTCCCTATATCAGGGTATTTGGTAAGGTTTACTAGATATAGCACCCTATATTTCTATTGGCACCTTCCCTTCAGTGGCACGTAGCTCAGATAACTGTTGGTATGCTACTGGCTTTCATTAGTTTTAACATGCTATTTCAACAAACAAAATTGGGGGGGGGGGGCACCTAGAATCCTCAATACTTATTTGTTACTTGGAATAAAGGAAGTGTATCTTCAACTATTAAATGTTTGGGTATTTCAATTTGTTTGTAGCTTTTATGGCACATTGTACCATCTCAATCACAAGGGGGTCTTAATTTTAAGCACCACTGTTGAGTAAGAAACAGTTTTGTTTCCACTGCAATATTGCTAGTTAAGCATAAGGTTTTAACTTTTTGTGGTTTTGCTTGAACCTTTTAATTTCTTATGCTCAGTAGAGACAAGAGGATGCTTCTTTAAGAGCCATGTTTGAGTTAAAACCTACGTCCTTAATTAAGCCATTTTCTCTAGAAGAAGCTACTGGCTATAGTCCAAGCCAGCTGAAATGGGAAGTTTATTATAAAATGCTCATTACACAGTCTTGCAAGCAACTGTAAGGTTACAGCCCTTTTTCTGCTAAATAATTTACAGTGTTACGGTACTTAGTGAGTCCAAAGTGTATATCTTAGTACTCTAATTGATTAGGCCCTAAAAAGGGTTTACGTTTTTAATGACTCTTTACAGTTTGTAACTTTTACATTAAGTTAAGCTAAATCTCCTTGCACTAACAAGGAGCTCTTGGGAGCAAAAGACATGAATCTTATGCCCCCACCCCCATCAACCGACTACCTTAGGCAGTAGCTGTTTTAACAACTGATGTGTCCATAAGGTACAGATAACCATTGGAAATGTTAATCACACTGTTTAAATTTAAAGTTAGCTACTGACAAATCATTTCATGCCCATTTGTTTGAAAATAACATTCTAGGAATGGCGTCAGATGTACAGTATGTATATTGTTTGTTACATGCACACATTCACTGAGAAGAAGGTTTCTACGCTTCATCAGAAATTGGGTATGTGTAATGCAGCAACTGTTACCATTTTTGGTGTGATTCACCATGTCTATAAAAATATTCATGGACATTCAATACCATAAAATGCAATTATAAGCAGGAGCCTCACCATATGACATCATAACAGGCAGACACATGTAAGTGCCTCAGCAAGCTTTTTTGCTCTAATACCACCTCGAATGTGGTGCAGATGTGTAAACGTGAAACATTCTGCAACCCTTGTAGCTGAAATTAACACCTGTGTTCTCTAAGTAGGAAACACTCATATTAACTGTTTTCATTTACTGCAATTAGACATGAAGTTGTTAGCTGTAACGTTGGAAGAACTTGCCTCTCCACTAACCAAACTTTTCAACATCTCCTAGCGCACTGGAATTTTCCAAGATAGGTGGAAGACCGCCTTGGTCACCCCGGTGTTTAAAAATGGGGACAGAACTAATCTGGGAAACTACCACCCAATCTCAATACTACCACCTCTCTCTAAAGCACTAGAAAGGGTTGTTTCTGATCAGCTTACTGAATACCTAAACAAGTACAATCTGCTTTGCCTGCAGCAACACGGGTTTCGTATCGGACATGGCACCATCACAGCATCAATCGACAATACCTCTCACATCTACAAAGCCCTTGACTCAGGAAAAATGGTGGGGTCTATATTTATAGACCTCACCAAAGCCTTTGACACTGTTAACCACCTAATCCTGCTCAGACACTTGAGGACCTTGGAACTATCAGTAGATACCATCTCCTGGCTTAACAGTTACCTTTCATACCGGATGCAGTGTGTGAGGATAGGGGGTGTAACCTCCAAACTCAAAAAGGTAACCCTTGGGGTTCCCCAAGGCTTGATCTTAGGACCACTTCTCTTCAGCCTCTTCATTAACTCCATTCACAATGCCTTTCTTGCTAAAATCCTGCTCGATGCAGTTATCTCAGTGCCTGGCAGCCTCACATCAGAAATAGCAAAAAACCTACAGCATAGCTTTGAGAACTGGTTCACCCAAAACCGACTTCCTTCTAAATTATAAAAAAAACTAAAATTATGCACCTAACATTGCCACACGCCAAAAGGAATGCTGAACACCCGACTATCTATAGCCAAAAAGGGGATGGCATTGAACAAGTCTCTACCTTCAAATATCTCAGGGTACATATTGATGACACCCTCTCCTTCGTACACTATACAGACCATGTTGTCAAATCTGCTAATATTAAGCTTGGAATCCTCTATAGGCACAGGCAAGCCATGACCCCGAGGCTCTAAGCCTAGTCACTCAAAGCTCTATTCTCTCTGTCATCTACTATGCCCTCGTCATCTACAGTGCTGCCATAGACTCAGCCCTAAATCAAGTAAAAGTACAAATCAACAAGGCTTGCCGCCTGGTCCTGGGGGCTAAACACCATACCCATACTTGCGTCCTCTACTCCTCTATCGGTTGGCTCCCGTTACACCTTAGGGCGAAGTATCAGGCTTGCCTAATTGGCAAAAAGCCCTCCTAGGACTCACTTCCTATTCCACCGCCGCTCTGTTCCAGCGTACCACCTCCACAAAAGTCACTAGGATCTCGGCTAAGGGTGTGCTCCATGTCCCTTTCAAAAATACCTGCCTGGCACAGTGTTCACTCTCCTACCGTGGGCCCACCTGGTTTAATGAAGTCTCTACTAACACCCTGGAGAACACAAAAAATTGAACCCTTTAAAAGAGAACTGCTAACCCTTCTGGCCCAAAAGAACCAAAGTGATTGCAATTAATAAATGCCTGTGACTATCACCACCATAACTTATCACCCCTCTGTTTACCTCGCCCTTCTTTCTTCCCCACTCCCTTCTCTCCACCCCCTCCCTGACAAAGCCCCATGGCGGCTGCCCCCTTACCCCTGCTCTTCCCCTCACCCCATTTTTCTAACTCTGTGACAAAGCCCCCTCAGGTTACTCTCACCATGCTCTGTGCTTAACATCTGTTTGATTCCTTTTCCTGTTTTTTACTGTGACCTGTTCAGATTGTCAAAATGCACTCCAACTTCATGTAACACTTTTGACACTGTAACAGCCTATTTGCTTGCTACCTGCACAGCCTGTAACTTATTGTGTACTCAGAATGTTCTGTAACCTGTTTATGTAAATTCTGTCTCTCATCCACTTGACATGGAACGTTTGTAAAAAGAGCCTTCCTGGCTCAAAGGTATTAATCTGCAAATAAATAAATAGAAAATAAATAAATAGAAAATTAGAGAACTAATAATTGTTAAGCTTTTATTTTTAAGCCTCCTTTGCAGGAGAAATTGTTGCTGCTATATCACCAAGATAAAGAATTCAGTCCTGCCCAAGTGCACATTCCTACTCCCACTGTGAGCTGCCAAAAATCACAAACCACATAGTGGTGGACAAAGTCCAACAGAAGAAAAGCTTAAAGGTAATTGCTTAGTGTAAACTTTGCACCTGTTTTGCAATACCAGTAACAGCTCCGGTCCTGCAAATGGGACAAAGATATGGCAGTTTGGGTATATTTTACCCCACACTTTTAAACTGGCATTATAGTATGAATAACAGGGTATTGATTGCATGGGATATGTGTTTTTGTTATATTTAAAGTTCTAGTCAGCACTAGAAAAGATGTATTATACCTGTGCAACATAATTTAAATTGTTAACATATCGGAGTGGCCACTAGGGGGCTCAACCAAGATGGAGGCTTGAGCTTTTAGCATGACAGAATCAAGAATACATCTTGCTGCCAACGGTGGAGTTAAGAACTGATAAACAATTTCACTCAACGGCTTTTTGTAGCGCTAACCCTGGGAAAGGGACTATCTGAATTCGAGACTACTGGGACACACAGTAAGGTTTTTATCTAAGAAACATAAACAACTACTTTAATCTGGCTGTATACTGTCCTCAAGGTCCATCCCCCAAAATCAGTAGCAGCATGGCATCACATTCTGAAGCTGAAAAACAAGAACAGATGCACCGGATTGAGAACATGCTGGGCAGAGTACTCGCTTGAAGTTAATGATGTAGTATTTAAATAAAACAGCTTCAGTCACTGAACACTGCAGCATCCAGAATTCAGAAATGTGCCAAGAGCTACACAGCTGCATGAGGGAACAGAGCAGAATGATTCAACAACTACAACTAAAACTAGATGATATAGAGAATCATGGCAGGTGCAACAATCTGTGGTTTGTGGGGCTGTCAGAACAAGCTTAAAGGGGAGATTGCATTCCCTTTCTTTACCATGTGCTGCCCAATTTGCTGCAGTGGCCTGGGTGCCATTACAAAATTGAGTGGGCGCACCACCGTCTAGTCCCGATGCTTCGGGCAGGTGAAAAGATGAGAGTGATCGTAGCCCGCTTCCTCCACTCTCAGGATAAAGAAAATATCCAGAAGCGTGCGAGGGATCTGGGCTCAGTTGAGTGGCAGAACACCAAAGTGATGATCTTCCCTGACTGCTCCAAGGATCTGACAATTAGACGTAAAGCATTTACGGAGGTGAGGCAAGCGCTGCACTGGGTGGGAGTACCCTTCTCCCTCCGATACATTGCCATTATGCGGTTCACCAATAACAGAGCTACCCAGATGTTCAACAGCCCTGAATCAGCTACTGCATAAGAAACACAGAAACATAGAAGTTGACGGCAGATAAGGACTGCAAGGCCCATCCAGTCTGCCCATTTTTTCTACCTTATGAATGTGCCATAGGCCTGTACTCTGTCAAAGGCCTATCTATTCATACTCATCTGTGTTGCTCCCTTATGCCTATCCCATGCCTGTCTGAAGCCCTGCACTATATTCATATCCACCACTTCCTGAGGTAGGCTGTTCCGTGCATCCACCACCCTTTCTGTGAAAAAGAACTTCCTCACATTACCCCTTAATTGGCCTCCCTCTAATCTCATGCTGTGTCCTTCTGTCCTGATATTTTTCTTATATTGAAACATTTTAGACTCTCTCACCTTGTTAATGCCCTTAAGATGTTTGAATGTTTTGATCATATCACCTCTCTCCCTCCTTTGCTCTAGGGTATACATATTGAGCACCCTGAATCTGTCCTCATATGTTTTCTGATGCAGTCCCTGCACCATGTTGGTTGCCCTTCTCTAGACTGCCTCCATTTTGTTAATATTCTTGTGCAGATGTGGCCTGCAGTACTGCATGCAATACTCCAGATGGGGCCTAACCAGTGTCTTGTAAAAAGGGATTATTACCTCCCTCTTACAACTTGCGATACCCCTACTAATGCACCCCAACATCCCTCTAGCCTTACCTACTGCTTTAGCGGTCTGCTTGGATGATTTCAGATCATCTGTGATGATGATGCCCAAGTCTCTTTCTTCCCTTGTGATTGCCAGCAACTCCCCTCGTAACCTATAGGTGCTTCAAGATTTGTCCCTATGTGCATGATCTTGCACTTTTTAGCATTAAGTCCCAGTTGCCACTCTTCTGACCATTGTGCCAGTTTATCCAGATCTCTTCTCATTCTGCCCAGCCCATCTGTATCATCTACTGTGTTGCAGATCTTGGTGTCATTTGCAAACAGACAAACCTTACCCTCCAGTCCATCTGCAATGTCATTGATGAAGATATTGAAGATGACTGGCCCCAGGACTGATCCCTGAGGTACCCCACTTGTGACTTGCATCTCTTCTGACTGTATGTCGTTTACCACCACTCTCTGTTTTCTGCTCGCCAAACAGTTTGCTACCCAGCTGACCAACTTCTGACCCACCCTGAGCCTACCCAGCTTATTAATCAATCTTCTATGTGGAACTGTATCGAAAGCTTTGCTGAAGTCAAGGTAGGTGGCATCAACTGCACCCCTTTGGTCCACCACTCTGGTTACTCAGTCAAAGAAATCTATGAGATTAGTTTGACAATACCTTCCTGTTGTAAACCCATGCTGTCTTGGATCCTGTGCTCCTATGGATTCCAGGTGTTGCACTATCCTTTCCTTAAGGAGTGCCTCCATAATCTTGCCCACTACTGAGGTAAGACTGACTGGTCTGTAGTTCCCTGCCTCCTCCTTGCTACCACTCTTGTGGAGCGGGATCACATGAGCCCTTCTCCAGTCTTCTGGGACCTCTCCTGTGCTCAGAGACTCACTAAACAGTTCTGATAATAGCTCTGCTAGTTTCACCCTTAGCTTCTTTAGTACCCTGGGATGTATGTCATCAGGTCCCATTGCCTTGTCCAAACTGAGCTTAGCGAGCTCTTGTAGGACCCTTTCTTTTGTGAAAAGACTTGTGCACCCTCCCCCCAGTGTCCATGGTGCTGAGCTGTGGGCCCTGCCCTACCATCTCCAAACTTTCTGCTAAGACTTTTCTGACTCGTCTGGACTTTATCGTTGGAACACCAGAATACTGTTCTAGTCTTTATTAATTATTGGACTATAGGTAGTGAGAGTGATGGTTATTTATTTTATTTTATTACAAATTTGAATTTGACTCCCTGCCATGTGAGAGGTGGTGTTGGGAGATTATTTAATATTTTTAGCATTTGCTGCATGTGAGAGGTGCTGCACTGTCTTAAGATATAAAATTGTTTTAAAATTCAAATTTGTTTAATATTTAATAAGTTATTTTACTGTGTTTTAAATTATCGGATTTCTATTTTAATTTTATTGTTTGGTTATTTTTGAGTTGATTTTTGGTTTATGTTAGCTTACTTGGTTTACTCTCCCTTCCTCTGTGAGAGAGAGTGGGGAGAGTGCGTTAATGAGTGTGGTATTTTTAGGTTTATTTTAGTGATTTATTTAATAATGACGGTTATAATATTCCCCACTAGGCTCAGGGACTCGTCCTCGAAGTGCCTAATTATTATCATCCGACACCTATTTTAGGTGTCGGGCATTAAGTATTCTAAAGAGGCGAGTGACTTAAGGTGGGAAAGCTGGGCCTTGTGGGGACAGGAGAGGGAGGCGGATTGGGGTTTTAGGTCCAGAAGACGCCCTGAGCAAAATGGGGTCAAGCTAGAGGTTGCTCTTATCTTGTCCCCATACCCAAGAGTCCTCAAGATATCAGACAGGTACCGAGGTCTTCCCTATATCTCTCATCCTGCCTTGGCGGTGTTGTGCAATGCCAGATCTATAAAAAACAAGACAGCTATTGTAGCAGATCTTGTTGGGTCAGCTGATCTGACTTGCATTCCGAGACCTGGCTGGATGAAAATGCTAGCCCTATTAGCCTTGGCAACTCCAGCTGGGTTCTCAGTAATACACCGTCCAAGGCAGGATCGTAGGGGCGGAGGTGTGGCCATTATGTTTAAATCTGAACTGGGCCTTGTGGATGTTCCATTGGGGAACACCAGATCTTTTGAATATATCCTGGGCAAGGGTGCAGGTTGTGGGATTCTCCTCGTCTACCGTCCACCAGGTGATGGCGGCGAATTCCTACAGGAGATTGCAGACTTCATTGTCGACCTTATGTTGAGGTTTCCCAGATTAATACTTCTGGGCGACTTCAACGCTTGGGTCGATGATGAACTCTCTCATTTTGGTCAAAGTCTCCTCCAGTTGATGAATACACTGGGCCTGACACAGGTTGTTACCACCTCCACCCATATAGGAAGTCATTCACTAGATCTGGTCTTTCTCTTGGGTATGGAGATCACTGACCTGGGGGTGGAACCAGTCAGTTGGTCGGACCATTACACCATAAGGTTCAGCTTCAGGGCCCCCTCTAATAGGTCTGCCTCTATGGAGATGGTCCAATACCGCCCTTTAAGGGGTATTGGCCCCAGTGACCTTACGACGGTGCTGGACCTATCGAGTTTGTCAGGTGAATGCATGAGTCCAGATGATCTTGTACTTGCCTATAATAAGGCTGTGGGAGATGCACTGGACAAAATTGTTCCTGTTCGTGTTCGGCCTCTCACTATCCGTCCAAGGAGTCCATGGTTTGATGGCTCCTTGAAGGAATTAAAGGTAGTAGGCCGAAGGCTGGAGAGAGCCTGGCGGAAATCGGGCCTTGATGTTGACAGGCTTAGATTGTTAGCCCATTATGATGGCTACCAATCAGAAATCACTCGTAAGAAAGCAGAATTCCTGTCCAGAGAGATTTCTGCTGCAAAGAATCGATCGCTCAACTTTTCCGGACTGTGGACAGGCTGTGCAATCCAGTCTGTCTTCAGCCTAGAGAAGCTTTTTCAACTTAGATGTGAGGAGTTGCTTCTGTTTCTTTACAGATAAGGTTGCCGCATCAGGTCCGCATCGGTCTGACCTCTCCTTTGGGGGTTACGGTGGACAACCGTGGTACTTAATCCTCGGCCTATCTGGTTGGATTTTACCACCGGAATTGCTGACATTGTGAAGATCATCCAAACAATGTGTCCAACTAGTTGTAGTTTGGATCCGGGTCCTACACCTCTGTTAGTAGGTTGTGTAGAAGTTATCTACCCAATCCTTGCTGACATTGTCTGGAAATCCTTGGAGAGGGTTTTTTTTCCTAATCCCCTTAAGGAGGCAGTAGTTCATCCACTCCTTAAAAAATCCTCCTTGGACCCAGACTGTCTAGCCAAGTACCGGCCTATCTCTAACCTGCCATTTGTTGGTAAGGTTATTGAAAAGGTAGTTGCACTGCAATTGGATGAATATCTCACCTCTCATAATGTCTATGATACTCTCAATCTGGCTTCAGGAAAAGGCATAGTACTGAGACTGCCCTTGTTCGGGTATTGAGTGACCTCCTAATGGCCAGAGATCGAAAGGCTTGTACCATTCTGGTCCTTCTTGATCTTTCTGCTGCATTTGACACTGTAGACCATGAGGTGCTATTGGAGCGACTGCGGGTTTTTTGTGGGCTGTCTGGTACAGTCCACGAGTTATTTCGTTCTTACCTTACTGGTAGGTCTCAGAGAGTCGTCACCGGAATTTATTCCTCTGACGCCTTCTCCCTACCATGTGGGGTACCTCAGGGCTCCATTTTAGCTCCCATGTTGTTTGCAGTGTATATGCTGCCATTAGGAGAAATCATCAGAGATACAGCTTGAGTTTTCACTGCTATGCAGATGATACTCAGCTGTATCTATCCTTTCTCCCCGATCAGAGTGATGCACTCTCCATACTTAACAACTGCCTGGATGAGATCAGAATTTGGATGAGTTCGAGCTGGTTAAAACTTAATCCGGATAAGACCAAGGTATTGGTTGTGGGCCCAGGTCATCCTGAGAGGGGTTTGGGTGCGGGACATCCATCAGGCTTATTACTTGGTGGGGTACCGCTCTCTAGCTCTCGACAGGGGCGAAATCTGGGCGTTATTTTTGATGATGGTCTGACCCTGAAATCACAGGTGTCAGCTGTTGTCAAATCCTCTTTTTACCATCTGAGGAATATCGCCCAGGTGAAACATCTGATTCCACAGGAGGACCTTCCGACTTTGGCTCACGCCTTTGTTACCACCGTTTGGACTACTGTAATTCCCTATACCTAGGGCTGCAGGGATTGATATCCGCCGCCTGCAGCTGGTGCAGAACGCCTGCGGCCAGGCTTTTGACTGGGACTCCAAGAACCAGTCATATTATGCCCATAAGCTGCGAACTGCACTGGCTGCCCGTGCGGGTGGCGAATCACCTTTAAGGTTGGTTTACTAACCTTTAAAGCCCTACACGATCAGGGACCCGGTTACCTGAAAGATCTTCTGGTTCCCTATTGCCCCCTCCGCCCCCTCCGCTCCGCCAATGAGGGATTGCTAGAGATTCCCAGGGTCCGTTTGAAGTTGTCAGGATCTCGTGCTTTTGCCTTTTCAGCTCCTACCCTGTGGAATTCTCTACCTTATTGGTTGAGAGAATGCCCGACCGTTGACAGTTTTAAAATTGCTTTAAAAACATATCTTTTTAATTTGGCTTTTTCTTTATAGTTTGATTGTTTAATGTTGGTTTCTATTTTATTATTATGTATAGCGCCTTGATTTTGAAAGGCGCTTTATAAATAAACACGAATTGAATTGAATTGAATTGAATCTCCTCCGTAAATACTGAGCAGAAGTATCTATTTAGGATAGATGCTTTTCCTTGGTCCTCCTCCACACACTCCCCCTTATCCCCTTTGATCTTAGCAATACCCCCTCTGGACTTTCTCCTTTCACTAATGTATCTATAGAAAGTCTTGTCCCCTTCTTTTACTGTTCATGCTAGTGTTTCCTCAGTTTGGGCCTTTACCTGTCTTACTGCCTTCCCTGCTTCTCTTAGGGACGTTTGGTATGCCTCCCTATCTTCATCCCGCTGTGTTGTGCAAAAGAACTGGCCTAAAGCAATACGGCAAAACAAGGTCAGATCGAGGCAGTCAGAGGGAAACAGCTCTTCCTACACCAGTATGGATTTTACACCCGTACCTGCACCGGAGACCCTGGTTCCATCAGCATCGCACAAGCAGCAGAAAACTATTGAGGACTTGTGGATTCTGCCACCTAAAAGTAAGCGAAGGAATAAGCACCGCATGAATCGACGTCCATCACACAGCCGGGAGAGATCGAGGAGCCACAGTCACAGTGGTGGGTCAGACAAGCTGCCAGAGACACACCCATCCTTCCCTTCCATGAACAGATTTGCCCCCTTGCTAATGATGGGAGACGTGGAAGGAATGGCATGCAGCACACCTCAGAGCACCACGCATCAGATCCGAAAACCCCAAGAAGCAGATCAAAGTGAAGTGACTTCACTTGGCAAGGACAGCGAAGCAGCGAGGGAGGGCCCTGTTTTATCCCCAGACCCAGATAAGACTCTCGAGATTGCATCACTGGACAATGGTGCACTTTCCCGATAAGGCCTTTTATCAAGGCAGGATATTTTTTGTCTGAAGGCTGAATAAGTTTATAAATTATTGACAGGATTGAAACGAGTATACTGGTAGAGAGGGAAGTGCAAGCAATGACATGGTTATAGGTTATTTCTACAGGTTTCATAAATTAATCTGGCACCCAAACACCTAGGGGGTGGGAGAGAAGATTCAGCTCTGGCGCTTGCAGCAGCTCAAGCTCGGCTCTACTCCCTTTAAGCAGATGGGGATTTGTTCCTTTTTTTAAAGCCAGCTTGAGTGTTAGCCACATAAATTAACTGCTTGCACTCTCTACCCTATCGGTGTCTCTACAGTGACAGATATTATACAGCTTAAGTTTACCATGAGGTGGCTCGGGAGGCTGAGCTGCAGACCTCTCTTTGCAGTATAGGTTGATAAAGCAATTATGTCAGGCTTACCACATGAATGTATTGTTGTCGGGGGCAGTCAGTGATTTGCAAAGGAATAACAGCTGCCCTCTTGTTATTGTAGTGAGCCACGGTACCCCTTACTGCTAGCAGAGCCTGTGCTCATGCTGGATGACCATACCGAACCATGAGAAGCCAACAGACGTACTCTGCACATGGGATGCCTGCCTACATTTGTGCCCAGTAAGTTATGGTTTTCAGAGCTAGTGGATATTATGTTTGATAGGGTTGGGGGGGTTTGTTCAATTCAGCAGCATAATATAGTCCGTAGAGGCGACTGTAGTGATTAGGCTGATATCTGCTAACTTAAGATGGGGCTCGGTTACTGGGGAAACCTTTGAATTAGGTCACTATAGTAGGTCAGAAATACGCAGCAAAATTAGATACCAGAGGTATGGGGACCCGTAGCCACATGTGGTGATGTATAGTATATACAGCTCCCCACCAATGGGCTGATGCAGCGCTGTGGATGTAGCAGCCTCCTCCACACAAAAGTGTGAGAACAAGTGAGCCCACTGCTTGGGTTCATTACCAAACAGCAATTGCTCCATCGACCCAGGGGACAGGGGGGCAAAGACAGGATTAGGTGATAGTCCACATGGCTGCAGATTTACTCTCACAGCATGCCTCTGGATACTTGAGCCTGCCACAATGAGAAATTTTGTCTCAGAGTTGCAGAACTGCATTGTATATAAGATCTACAGCAGTAAGAATTGCACAGGCACCATCTCCTGGTGAACTGGCAGCTCTGGCTACATCACTAAGAGAGCACTGTTTGTAAAAGCCCTTTGCAGGAATTAGGAGCATGTGCCCTTAAATGGGACTTTGCTCCCTAGCCAAACTCAGACCTCTCTCAAAGACAGACAGCCTAACTGACCGAGCTGTTTACACTCCCTATTGGAGTACTGGGCAAAGGGGATCAAGGCCACAGAACAACCTTCTTAAGAATTGGCCAGTTATTAAAATATCTATGCAAAGGCCAAAATCATGTCCAAGTTATGTCATACTGCCTAAACAAATGTGCCTAATTAAAGGGCCCACAATGGATGATATTGCTGAGTTCTTAGGTTTCCTTACATTACTGTTGCTACTCTTGATTGTACTATTTGTTTAAAAGAAACTAACCGGAGTACTGAAGACAAGGGACCCATAGAATAAAAAAGCGCTGTGCAGCTGGAGACAGCATAGGGCATCCGGATACAATACTTTATTGTTTTAAGGTTCCCTTGCTTCCCCCCATTCGAGCTAAGAGTGTTCTTAGGATGATATTTGTCCAGGACTATCCCTCACCTTGAAGAAAGAGAAATCTATTTGCAAGTTGGGTTAGTCTTTAGACTAATGTTGAAGTTAACTGTTGTTGTGAAGTTAGTTAGAATCTTTGTAGTAACTAGGTTATATTATGCTATGACTCATTACCAGATGGAAACAGGTTATTGTATAGACCCCAGAGGAATGCTTCTCACCTCTTTCTATGTCAGAGTAGAACATCCACAGTCAGAGTGCTACACCTGCTTGTAAAGGTTACATAATCCCCACATACTGATTTATTTGTTTCACACCCAGAATATGGATGAAGTTACCTGCTATAGCTGGAACATTAGGGGCATTAACTCCCCGATCAAGCACAAGCAGGTGTTAACACATCTTCAAAAGCTAAAGGCACAGGTGGTGGTACTACTACAGGAGACTAGACTGACAGATACAGAGGCCAAAAAACTAGCCAGAGGGTGGAAGGGTATGGAGGCTCACAGTGTTGCCCCCTCAAAAAAAAGGTGGGCTATCCATTTTAACTCATAAACACTTACACTGGACCCTTTGTAAATAATCCCATGATCCTGAAAGGAGGTGGGTCCTAGCGCATTTTAATACCCCCCAGAGCCTGTCAACTATACTTAATATACTGTATATGCACCCAACATGGACACTCCACAGTTTTTCCACACCCTGGCCTCCCACTTACTCTCCCTAATGGACAAACAAACCCCTATATTAATAGGGAGATTTCAATCTGACACTAAACCCAAACGTGGATATGAGTTAGGGCAACCCAGAACCCCACTCACAGGCCCTCCAGGCAGTGCAACTGTGGATGAAAGACCAAGCCCTTACTGACATTTGGAGACATTTTCATTATAGGGACAGGGACTTTTTTTTTAGTCTTTGGTAACCGGGTAAGGCCAACTAGGCACAAGTGCCTGTTTTCAGGGGTGACCTGTGAACACTGGGCGGTTAAGTGACTTGCTCAGAGTCACACAGTATGCAAGTGGAGGTTGTGATCATCAAACCTAGGTCTGGTCTGCTGGATTTACCAAGCTCATCCACTGCTCATTACTCTAACCTCTAAGCTATACTGACTTTACTTACCAATCCCAGGTACACAGCACAATGAGCCGTTTAAATATGTGGTTTACTTCCCTAGAGCTCACCCCCTAGTGACTGCAGTAACTATACGGCCTATCATTATCTCAGACCATGCTCCCCTCCAGCTCAATTCTTTATTTGGTGCCGCCCCTCAGAAGTCATCTAATTGGAGGCTAGATCCCACCCTACTCCTAGACCCTCAATTTAAAACATGGGTACAGAACGCGGCCCAAAACTATTTCACCGACAATGACAATCAGGCCACTTCCACCACCATTCTGTGGTAAGCATTCAAAGCTACCCTCCGAGGACAAATAATTAGTTATGCAGCACATAGGGGAAAAAAGAAGGGAGAAAAAACTGGCAGACCTAGAAAATCAGCTTCAAACCAAGGAGAGAGAGCTAAAGGGCATCCTCTCTAGGGAAATAAAACACTCTTCTCATCAAACAGAGATAGTGGCTCTAAGGCAGGAAATAAACACACTCACTTCGTAGAAAGCCGAGTTGGCTATTTTGAGGTTGAAACATAAATATTGGGAGAGTGGGGAGAAACATGGGAAACTGTTAGCTGATAGGCTAAAAAGCAGCAGTCAGAGAGGTACATCTCCTCACTATTATCCAATACTGGTACCAAGTGTACAGATCCTGTAGAACTAAACACTATCATGTCACAATTTTATCAGAAACTATATATATCCACCACCTCTCCATCCTCCCAACAGCTTACAGATTTCCTTGATTCAGTCAGCTTACCCAAGTTATCAACTGCCCAAAGAGTGCAGTTGGACCAACCAATAACCGCCACTGAAATAGAGACTGCGATCAGAGGACTTAAAACAAAAAGCCCTAGGTAATGACGGCCTTCCTATCGATCTCTACCACCTGATTTATTTATTTATTTGCTTTTGTTTACCGGGTAAGCACGCCAGACAAGGAATACCTATTTTCAGGTGCGACCCGGGAGATTACAAGTGTAGGTTTACAAGCAGAATGAGAACAATTACAACATAGTGAAATACAGGCATTGAACAGGGTGAAACAAATAAACAAGTACAGGATGATCAGATAAGCATATACATCAAGGTAAGAACATACAAACAGTAATAACAATTCTTGGTATAACACATGAGCTTTTAAGGTGGGACATTGAGTGGTTGTCCTAGTATAAGAATGATAAGTGCTGAGGTGCAGAAAACCATAAGAGTAGATGGTTTCCCTAGTTGAGCTCAGGAGAGGGGGTAGGGGGTTAGGAACCAGGGAAGTGGATGGGGCACACTTGGGTCCAAGCCAGGGTTGGAGGTACCAAGCAGCCTAGGGACAGTTACAGGCTGAGGCAGACTTCAGGTGCGATTCTCCCTCAAGTAAGCCCGATTCTAGAACGCCTTTTTTACTGAGCTCACTGCCACCAGAACATTCCCACTGTCAATGTCCATAGCAACTATAACAGTGCTACCAAAGCAGGGGAAAGTCCTTATATACCCATCCAGTTATAGACCTATCTCCTTAATCACAGTCAATGGGAAGATATATGCAAAGGTTCTGGCAACAAGACTAGAGTCTCTTCTCCCTCTCTTGATACATCTGTCCCAATCAGGCTTTGTTCAGGGAAGACTGAGCTCGGACAACATCAGAACCCCTAACTAACCTAATGTACCTAGCTTCCCAGTCCCTAAATCCCACAGCCGCAGTCATGGTAGATTTTGAAAAGGCCTGTGACACTGTAGAGTGGAAGTATCAATATGCAGTTCTTACCCATTTTGGAATAGGCCCCTATTTCCTGTCAGCATTGCAGTCAATGTATTTGGCCCCTCAAGCTCAAATTTTAACAAATTCACATCTCTCCCCACCCTTCCCACTTACCAGAGGTACCAGACAGGGATGTCCCTTATACCCCCCTTCTCTTCATATTAGCAATAGAACCCTTGGCAGCTATGATTCAGCAAGATCCAAATATCACAGGGATATCAGTAAAGCACCTGGAATACAAGACTCTACTTTACACTGATGACCTACTGGTACTGATGAACCAGGCAGTCAAATCCCTACCCCCACTATTTTATCTATCCTAGATAAATTCTCCTCTCTTTCAGGTCTAAAAAATCAACCAACCCAAGTCAGAAGTCCTACCGCTTAATAAAGCTGCCACTCCCCAACAGTTTTCATCCTTCTCCCTTCACTGGGCTTCCACATCCATAACCTATTTAGGCATAAAAATAACCCCCAAGTTACATACCTTTTGTGACTTAAATTTCAACTCACCCATACCCAAAATTCGCCTGGAACTGGACCGCTGGAAAGCGTTTCACCTGTCCTTGGTGAGTAAAGTAGAAGCTATAAAAATAATAACAGCCCCAAAGATCTTTCATCTATTGTCCCACCTACCCTGTCATATACTTAACAAATGGTTTGATAAGCTAGATTTGTTAATAGGTAATTTCATATGGGAGGGCCATAAACCCAGATAGTAGGAATAAGCCTTAGGGCCAGTTGGAAAGTGGGGGATGGAATCTACCATGGTTCAAAGGATACTACTGGGTGTTTAGGAATGCCCAAATCGTGCGATGGTTCCCAACTGAAGGTAAATTCCTTTCACTATGGACACAAATAGAAACAGTCAAATGCAGCCTAGTCAACCCTATTTCTTATCTTTTAATAAAAAACACTCCCACCCACATTTGCCGCCACCGGTCAAAGTATCACTAAAGATCTGGGCAGACACCAGTAAAAATTTAAAGAATAACACACTGCATATTCCAACTTTCCCCCCTGTGGCTTAACAAAACTATCTGTATAGAAGGGAAACCATTACACTGGCAGGACTGCAAACCAAAAGGAATACACACAGTCAAGGATGTACTGATACCAGGGATCATGACTATGGACTCATTCCAGGCCCTACAATCCCATTATAACATACCAAACTCTGAGTTCTGGAAATTTCTACAGCTTCAGAGTTCCTTGACTCATATCCTCAAAGCTATGAACAAGCAAGAGACTCGGGCCATGATTTCACCAGTGGGGAAATGGATTGAGGCCAAACGAGGAAGAGCGGGCATGATATACGGGGCAATTAGGGATACTATCCCTGACCAAACAAACTCAGCCAGTGATTATGAGGCAGCAGCTTTAAATACCCCAATTACAGACGAGCAATGGTCTCAATGTTGGCAACATGCCCATGAATCTGCTAAGGAGACCCAAAAGTCACCTTATGCAAAACAAAATCATCCATTGCTGGTATCGCACCCCTGAAGTATTATACAAAAGCCAAACTGGTGCCTTCACATCAGTGCTGGCGCTGTCACATGCCACATGGTGACCTTTATCATATCCTTCAGAGCTGCCACTTATACATGATTACTGGAGGCAGGTGACAAAGCTCCTCCAACAAATTCTACAAAACACTACAGTCACACCCCCAGGCTTGCTCCTGATTGGTCTAGATGAGGGCCACTATAAATACCGTAAAAGAAAGAGATCTCTGCTGATACAGGCCAATATAGCCAAATGGCTACTATTAAAAAGGTGGTGTACCTCAGAGATACCAACCACGATAGAATTCATGGCTAGTCTGTCTCAACTTGCCACATTTGACAGACTTTCCCACCTTACTAACAATACTTTGCATATTCACTTCCTCCCCTGAAACCCCATGTATAGATATTTACAGCAATTTAGCAATAACCCATCCAGCGGGTCAAATCCTCCACCAAGACAAGGCATAAGTAGGGTTTTTAAGTAAAGTATTATAAATACCTTAATTGACATATGAGTAATATTGCATGATTCTCTGATCCTACTGAACAAAGTTTGGCTAATGATATGCTTACAACAAAAATGATGAATTGTATGTTGTATATGGTGCCTTTGTTCCTATTAAGTTACCTTTTAGAAATACTGAGACAGGTAGACATTCTGGTTTTTCTTTGTGCTTTAAAAAAAATGAAAATATGAACTTTATTTTTCTGGACATAAATGTGTATTTTCTCATTGCTCACTTATAATATTTGAGTAAGGTGGAGTACTCTTATTATACATAGCTTGTGCCTGCTCCAATCTCCATCACACAGGTGCATGATAAATGGGTTGAGCTAAATCTGTCATGTTGTATTAAGTTACAAAATGCTGTATGTGATTTTTTTTCCAATTTTGTTTCCCTCCTGTCGCCTCTTGCAGGGGCCCCATTGGTCACCCCACCTTATCCCACCCAGCTGTGATCCCCTCTTACCGAAGATCCTGTTCCTCCAACCCACCCGTGGCACACATACCTGGCACTCCTTGGTCTTCCCCCCAAGGTGAGGTCACCCTCTGTGCTGCAGCGATCTTCCTTTTTCCATTATCTAGTGCCAACGTGGGTGGAGGTGAAGGAGGGAGGTGGTCAGGACCCAGAGAGGAGGATCCAGTGTGGGCGTGGTGGCAGGAGTGAAGTCTTCCTCCCAGCAAAAGGGGTGTTTCCTCTTTACGTGTTCCCTCCAGAGGCACGGACGTGCAATGACATCCAGCAAGAGCACGCTCCCACACTCATCCCATGGATGTCCACCATTGCCTCTCCCAATGCCTTATCTGGCCCTGGCTGTTCAACAGCACGCCTCCGCGTGGTGTTGCTGCTGCCTGGGATCTAAAACCCACCCCTCCCCAAGAGGACATCCATCGGACGCTCATTCCTGTCTCCCCCAGCCGACCCCAGGCAACCCGAGCTCGCTCCTGACCCTGGATCACCAGCATGGTAAGAAGTAATGCACCAGCGCCTCAGCTCTCTACACCACCAAAATTAATCAAGAGTTCTACACTGACGCCGGAGACATGAACTTCGTTGGGCTGAAAGGCTGAAGAAATGTTATCCCTCTACAAATGGACAATGATGTTATCAGTAAAAACATCTTATGCTTTGCCCACCTTAAACTGGTGGCCCTTTCTACGGACATTTGTTCAGCATTCTATTGCAATGGTTGTTTTCTATCTATTTCTGTGTTTCATATTCATTTTGACTACTTGCATTTGTTATATGCATAGGAAGTTTAAGTCTAATTTGTCTCAAAATTAATATACAGGCACTAATGTATTGTATAATATGTCTTGTTTAGTGTGAGACACCTGAAGTAAAATCTCATCTGTCTCAAAGCAGGCTATGTTGGGTTGGAGGTCAGGAGGTCATGGGCATATCATTAGTCAGAATCTTTTATTATTAGATTTTATGAGCTCAGTATAAAAACACTGAGATAGGTATTCTTTTATATTTTAACTTTATATGCTTGCATCAGCACACACACACACACACACACAGCTTTAGGCACACGTATCATTAAGGGGTTAACACATACACAGTTAGAAGCAAGAGGCAATTCGCCTCAAATTATAAAACCTTGAAGTCGTGGTGGAGAAAAACATGCAGGGATCAGGCTGTACCATTAAGCCTTGCAGATAAGGCTGTCTTGTTTAGATATACTTCAGATGTTTCTTCTCCCTCTAGAAGAAAAATAAGATATTTTTTGTACTAGAGAGAGAAGGACACTGTCAGGCACCTATGAAGTCATATTTGACCCTCATAAAAATATGTATCTCTGAACTGGGCAGACTTTAAGGAGCTTATGGGACAGCCTATGTGTTCAAAGCTATATATATATATATATATATTTATATTCTTTGCAAAAAACTGCATTAATGCACCAGTTAGGGTTTTTTACAGCGACAAAAAGTGAGGAAATTTGTCATTAGAGTTACCACCTTACTTGTAACCACCCAACCCCCAGCAACAGGCAATGGGGTGTGCGTTGGGAGTCATCGGCCCTAACTCTCACCCCATTCCATGTGTGAATAAGCTGAGGTGGTGCAGTATAGGAGAATGGGGTGAGAGCTAGAACCGATGACCTAACGCACACATATAATATATATATATATATATATATATATATATATATATATATATACACACACACACACAGTATATATATATGTACTAGATAACCTACTCTAAGGTGTGTGGTCACGCTCTGATATATGCATGCCTTGGTGTGCATTGTTACGCACGAGGCCATAGGCACAGTGCGTCAACCACCCAAGGTGTGCGTATAGCAGAGCATGACCGCACACCCTAGAGTGGGTTATCTATCTTATAAAATGGCGAAATTGTTTTGGAGAGGGGTGAAAGTGAAGGTGTGTGGTCGCGCTCTGATATACGCACAGTCATGTGATGCGTTTCATCCAACCAGCAGAGATCATTTTTCCTACCCATTTTATAAATATAGATAGATATATATATATATATATATATATAGGCTCACTATTGGCAAGGTTGTCCGCACAGTCCGATAGCCAGCGATGGCATCATATTAGCTTTCCTTCTGTGCATGACCCTGCTGAAGTGAGTATGAATTTTTGTACTTATTTCGAAGTAGCCAAAGATAGACAGGATGCTTAACAATATAATTAGGATATACTGGTATTCTGTGTTTGATGGTTTTTCACTGATATGATGGTTCGGAACAAAAAATGTCATATTAGAAAATCTGCGTCTTTCTAACTAGAAACCCTGTATAATAAATTCGATTTGTTTGTTACACTTTCAAAGACTTGTGTAAGACTTTCATTGGACTATATCAGTAGTTCTAAAGTAACAGTACTGTAACAAATAATCATTCTCAATGGGGGGGTGGTGTCACTAGACACCAGAGAATATGTAAACATGTATGAGGACAGGGATCAGAGGGCAAGGGGTGCCACTAGACACCAAGAAATACTTAATGGAGTACAGGGATGAGGATCGGATGGTGGGGGGTGTCACTAGACATCAGGGAATACTTAACAGAGTATGGGGATGGGGTGGTGCAACTAGACACCAGGGAATATGTAAACATGTACAGGAATGGAGATCAGAGAACGGCAGGTGCCACCAAACACCAGGGAATACTTAATGGAGTACAGGGATGGAGATCGGAGGGTGGGGGGTGCCACTAGACACCAGAAAATATGTAAACATGTATGGGGACAGGAATCAGAGGGCAGGGGGTGTCACAGGACACCAGGGAATATATAGACATGTATCAGGATTGGGGCGGTGCAACTAGACACCAGGGAATATGTTGATATGTACAAGGATGGTGATAGGATGGTGGGGGTACCACTAGATACCAAGGAATACTTAGAGTATGGGGATGGGGATCGAATGGCAGGAGGTGCCACTAGACATCAGCGAATACTTAACAGAGTACGGTGATGGGGATTGGTGGGTGGTGGGTGCCACTAGACACCAGGGAATATGTAAACATGTACTGGCACAGGAATCAGAGGGCAGGGGGTGCCACTAGACACCAGGGAATATGTAAACATGTATGGGGACAGGAATCAGAGGGAGGGGTACCACTAGACACCAGGGAATATGTAGACATGTACAAGGATGGGTATAGGACGGTGGGGGATACCACTAGTCACTAGGGAATACTTAATGGAGTACGGGGATGGGGATCGGATGGCAGGGGGTGCCACTAGACATCAGGGAATACTTAATGGAGTACAGGGATGGGGATCAGAGGGTGGGGGAAGCAACCAGACACCAGGGAACATGTAAACATGTACAGGGACAGGCATCGGTGGGGGGTGGGTGCCACCAGCCACCAGGGAATACTTAATGGAGATCAGAGGGTGGGGGCCACTAGACATCAGGAAATATGTAAACATGTATGGGGATGGGGATCGGAGGGTGGGGGTACCACTAGACACCAGGGAATATGTAAACATGTATGAGGATGGGGATTAGAGGGTGGTGGGGTGCCACTAGACACCAGGGAATACTTAACGGAGTACGGGGATTGGGATCAGAGGATGGGGGGTGCCACTAGACACCAGGGACTACTTTATGGAGTAGGTGAATGGAGATCGGTGGGCAGGGGTGCAACTAGACATTAGAGAATATTTAAAAGAATATAGGGACTGGGATTGGAGGGTGGGGGTGCCACTAGACACCAGGAAATATGTAAGCATGTACAGGGATCGGAGGGTGGGGGTGCCACTAGACACCAGGGAATATGTAAACATGTACAGGAACAGAGATCAGAGGGGGAGGTGTTACTAGACACCAAGGAATACTTAAGAGGGTATGGAGATGAGGATCAGTGGGTGGGGTGTCCTACTAGACACTAGGGAACATTTCAACATGTATGGGGATTGGGTTTGGAGGGCGGTGGGTGTCATTAGACATCAAGAAATATTTAAAGATGTATGGGGATGGAGATTGGTGGGGGGTTGCCACTAGACACCAGGGAATATGTAAACATGTACAGGGATGGGGATCAGAGGGCAGGGGGTGCCACTAGCCACCAGGGAATATTTAACAATGTACTGGGATGGGGAATTGGAGGGTGAGGGGGTGCCACTATATGTAAACATGTATGGGGAAGGGAATCGGAGGGCTGGGGTGCCACCAGGGACATCATTGCTTCAACTGCCAGGATGGGCAGCTGCAGTCCCTTGGCCCACCAACAGGGCCTTGCACCCCATTAAGTCAGGGTTTGCAAAGGTGGTAACTTGCACCCGTTCAGGTGGCAGTTACCACGTGTGCAAACCTCTCAATATCCCGCTGCACCTGTATGCAGGGGACAACTCCTCCCATTTGCATGGGCACAGTGGGAACTTAGCACTCAGGCGCTAACAGGTTTTTCCCACGCTGTGGGGGTGTCTATATTTAGACCCCACCCAAAAATCGGGTGCAATCCCCAATTAGCGCGGGCAAATGCCCCTTAGCACCTGGGCTAAGTTTCGAATATCTGGCCCCAGAATGTATAAAGGGAACTATCTATGAGTAGAGGCAGGTCTTACTGGGTGGATCATGCCACTTGTTTAAGTGCCACAAGTGTAAGTGCCTGGACCTAAGGTGAAGAAGGATTCGAAGAAGATGGTTGGGGCAGAAAACACTGCTCCATTACACACACACACACACTGTAGCACGTTCACACAGGCAGGAAGTGGTGGAGTGGAGCAGTAGGTTAGTTGTAGAGACAGTAACTCAGAAATCTTCCAAAGGGTGCTCTGGGAGGTTGGTAGATGGCCAGTATGTAGGAGGATCACAGCCCTAGGTGCAGAATTAGCTACCCTCAGGACTGAAATGCAATACTTGAAAAGCAACTCAGCATGAGGACCACTGGGGACTGCAATCCCATTACTTCAGTGGATACCACGTGTCAGGTCTAGAGAATATACTGCAGTGGGATGACAGGTGGGGGTAGGGGAAAGAGTGGAACTACCATGGTGGGAGACCAGGGGTGAAAACCCAGACTCAGTTACCGCCACTGGCAGAATCGGTTCAGGATGACTGCTCCACCAAGGAAGCAGCAGTTGTCACTCTAAAGGGTATGACTTCAGTAACGATGCTCCAGTGAGAAGGGAGCAGACAGCACCAGGTGGAGAAAGATGGGTATCTTAGTCATGGGAGGCCCTAGAGTTAGACAGGCAGAGAGGCTGGTATGCAACTCTAACCAGAAGGAGAGACCCATACTGTGTCTTCCAGGGGTATCAGCAGAAAGGATAATCCTCCAGTAGAAGAGGTTGATCAGATTGGGGCAGGGTTTGTGATATACTTAGGTACCAATGTCCTGGCGAGTCATAGTGTATAGGAGGTTAAGGGTAGTTTCAGTGAACTAGGTAGTAAGTTGAGGTCAGTTGCAAATACACTAGCCATCCCAGAGGTGCTGTCAGTGTCAGATGCAGGACAGTGTATGAAGCATAAAATAATAGCATGCAACATGTGACTAAAGGGTTGGAGCAGGATGTGGGGCTTCCACATTTGGGGAGGAAATGAAAATGGATGCGATGCAAGTGTTAATGGCTACAGAACTCTTGCATATAGAAAGAATGTCAGGGCACTCATCACCACATTCCAAACTGTGGATAGCGCTCAGGAGTCCTTTATTGGGTGTTGCAGGTACTAAAATAGTAAAAAACTGCACCACTGGAGACAGTGCCTGATGTGTTTCATATGTTATAATGCTTTATCTAAGGCAAGGCACCTAGGAGATGATGTCACAGTGTCTCGTCCAGCGCCATCTCTGCTCTCGTGCAGCAGCCTGATGGGCGGGAGCAGCTGATTGTTTTTTCGTCACCTGTGCACTGTTAGGAGTGACCCTTCCCCCACCCACCCAGGCTGGTTCACCTCTTCTATTCCAGCACTAAGTAATTGTAATTGGCCACACCTGTCTTTTATTTCCCTTCCAGTTGATGCTGCCCTTAGCCAGCAAGTCTTCCTAGCAGACTATCAGGCTTGCCTTGTTAGTCCCATACCCACAAACTGATTTTCTCATTGCTTTATCCCCCATTTCCCCTGTTGTACTCAGTTCTACCTACAACTGCTTTGCATAATGTTCCTGCAAGCTTGAGCAGATCTTTATCTATTACTGCATAGCTGCATTCTACCCCACGCACACTTTTTTCTGATCTTTCAGCTGAAACTGTAGCTACTCCCTGCCCTCTTGTGACCTCCTATTAGTCTGCTACATTCCAGCCTCTTACTGTTTTCTGCCGTTACCTTCTGCTTAACTTCTTCAGATTCTTTCTCATCCTAGCCTCTGCCCTAACTCCCAATTATGTATCTATCCAGCTCTCTTCCCCTTGTCTTTTTCCTATTCTACTGCCTGCTTCCTACTACCTCCCTCCCACTAGCCACCTTCCCAGCCTACCCCTCCTCTACTCTTTCTTCCTTCACCTCCCCCCCTTTCTCTGTCCCCAACCCTAACCACCTTCTGCCTCCCCTCTGTTTCCCACTCCCCTTGGTGCCCAGGTGCCTCCCTCCTCCCATCTGTCTCCCCTGGCTCCATTTGATGCACTTCAGATTCTCCCTCCTTCCTCCTCCCCACCCTCTGCCCCTCCCTCTACCTCCTCTCCACCTTTGGCCCCAAATTTGCTATCAAGCTCTTACCTCCCCTCCAACTTCTAATGGCTGGACGTGTTGAGCCTAAGCCCCGCCCTGTTCACTCCTTTCCCACTGACCTTTCCCAAAGGTCTCTGGTGGCCCATATCAACATCTACAGCCTCCTTCCCAAAATCGATCAGCTACAACCTCTCGTTGTCTCTCTCCACCCAGATTTCCTAATTGTTTGTGAATCCTGGCTCTCCCCCAAAGTTCCTGACACTGCTATTACAATCCTTGGGTACACCCTCATCCACCAAGACCACTCCACTAAGGGTGGTGGTATTGCCATCTACCTCTCCTCTACAATTCCATTCTCCACAGTACTGTCTGTCTCCTCTACTGCTGCTTACAAACTCCTTGTCCTCAAACTCTCCTTCACTTTCTCGCCTCCTATCTATGTGGCAGGTGTCTACTGCTACACTGGCTTATCCGCCACTCTGGTCAGTGAACTCCTGACTACCATATCCTCTCTCGCCCCCTCTGGTTATCTTCGCATCCTGGGTGACTTCAATACAAACTGGCTTTCCCTCTCTAGTTCTAAACTTTGTCAAAATGTAAGATTCCTACAACTTACTCGACTCATCTCAACCCCTACCTGTCTAAATTCTAAATCCCTGAACCACTCACTCCTGGACAGGGTCCTCACCAACCACCCACACTGCATCCTTGATGCTGGCACTCTACTCAGTGCACTCAGCAGCCACCACATGGTATACTGCGTGCGCAAAATCTACCGTACTAAAGCGCCCCCAAAAATTATCCATATCCGCTCCTTCCGGTCGCTAGACCTATCCTCAATCCATGGTGATATGTAGTCTACTGACTGGTCCCCTATCTCCAACGCCACCAACATTAACATAACCCTTGACTACTTCCTTTCCAAATTTTTACAGATCTGGGATCAGCATGCTCCACTACGGAAAGCCAGGGTCAGAGGCTCCCACCTCCCCTGGATCTCAGCGGAACTTCTGACTTGCCACCGTGCACACGACCTGGCATGAAAATCGTACATGTCCTCCAGATTCCCGGCAGACCTAAACAGATACCACATTCTGAGGAGTTCTTGTACCAGAGCCACAAGGCTAGCCAAAGCTGAGGTTTTTTCCTCCTATTTCCAGAGGAATCTAAGCCACCCCTCCAAGGTCTGGAAAGTTATTCATGCCTTCTTCTCCCCTTCTACCCAGTCCGCCCTTCCTGTCTTAAACTTAGGAGTTTCCTCCACCTCCAACCCTCCCACTGTGGCTTCTGCCTTCAACACATACTTTACCACCTGTGCTTCTGCTCTCCTTTCCTCCTTCTCTCCCCCACTCCTACATTTCCATTCTTCATCTCACTGGTTTCCCCATCCTCCCCCCTGAAAGCCCTTCTAGCCCCCAACCCCTTTCAAAGCAGCTGATGGACTAGACCCCAAGCTCCTGCACCTCTGCACCAGCCACTACCTCTCCAATCTTCTCCCTACTAAATCTTTCCTTCTCTCTTGCCTCTATCCCTGACTCCTGGAAGCGCCCTACAGTCATTCCCCTGCATAAAGGCGGTGAATCTTCCACTCTAGGTAATTTCCGTCCTATATCCCTCCTCCCTACCTTCTCCAAACTCCAAGAGCAGACAGTTCTATCGCAACTCTTCTCCTTCCTTAACTCCTCTTCCTTCTTCACCCTTATCCAGTCTGGCTTTCGCAAACACTACTTCACTACTTCCTCCCTCCTCCGACTCACCAGTTCCATCCACACTACAATGGACCAGAGCCTTCTCACTGCTACCATCTTCATTGATCTAGCGAAAGCTTTTGACACTATCTCCCACCCCCTCCTACTGCACAAACTGAGTTCCGTACGCCTATTTGTACCCACAATAAAATGGTTCAGCTCCTACCTCATGGGTAGATCTCAATCAGTGAAACTTGGAGAAACCATATCCCTTCCCCTCCCAATAACCACCATGTCCCCCAAGGCTCTGTCCTTGGACCACTGCTGTTTTCCATCTTTCTAAATAACCTTCCATCTGCCTGCTCAACTGTGTCCATCCACATATATGCAGATGACATGCCCCTGTTTGTCTCTGGGTCTTCTCCAGCTGAGCTGAGATCCAAGCTCCAACCTGATTTTGACTTGATCCAGAAATGGTGCAGGTCAAATCAATTATCACTAAATGCCAAAAAAAATGGTTTCTATGTGCTTCGGCACTAGACCAAGGCTTTTTAAGCTCCCGTCCCTTCCCTCCTTCCACACCCTAGATGGAGACCCAATTGATGACATGCCCTCATTCAAGTACCTCAGTGTCTGACTTGACTGTCACCTCCACTTCTCTTAGCATAACAGATGCCATATACAAAAAACTCCACCCTAAGCTTAGTGCCCTTTATAGGAACAAAAGCTACATCCCCCCTACCTGCCCGCCATGAAATCCTTACTAAAATGATTCTCCCCATTTTTTATTATGGTGACACAGTCTATGGAACTGCCCCAAGGTTCAGCCTGGCCAGACTGGTGCCCCTCTTCTACTCCTTCTGCTGTTTTGCTCTGAACTGCTCTCCCCACACCCACCACTGTGCTCTTTACTCTGCTCTCTCCTTCCCTTCCCTCAAGGATCGTCGCCTAACCCACTGTGCCTCCTTCACTTCCAAGTTCTGGTTGTCCTCCCTTCCTCTTTATCTAAACTCCCTTCTCTCAACTTCTACCCCCTCTCCCTGCTCCCTCCACAATCCTAGCTTTAGCTCCTTCCATGCTTTCATCTCACAAATCACTTACTGGTCAAGTTGCCTTCTCATTCTGCTTTCCTAAACTTTAGAATTCTCTCCCCCCTATCCATTTACTCTGCTTCCTTCAAACTCTCACTAATCTCTCTACTCCACACCATTACCTGTCCCTCCTGTCGTTGCCCTTTATTTGCCTGGCCCTATGTTTACTGCTCTTCCCCGTCCTCTCCTCCCCTACTTCTCCTGTTCTTTCCTACCTCCCCACTCTTCCCTCTCCCCTCTCCTCGCTCTGTCTCCCCACCATCTCTCCCCTCCTTTCCTCCTCCCTGACATTCCCCCTTCATACCTGCTTTCCTTGCCCCCCCTCCCTTCGCCCTGTCCTTAGCTTTATCCTCCTACTAGCACCCAGGGTTTGGTCTCTTCTTCAATTCCTATGTGTAATACCTGCACTTCTACCTGCTTCCTACCTGTATAGAATTGGGCTTCAGTTCCTACGGCTCCAACTACCCATATGTAATACACAATACCTGTATATGATTGTGCTTCTGCTCCTAATACCCTAAAGCATTATAATCAATGGTGTATCTGCCTAATCATTTTTTTTTGCTGCACTGTTACCTGTACTCCTCCTACAGTTGTTTGTAAATACTGTATATACCAACATTATAACCTGTACACTCTGTTTCATTATGCTGCACATGAATATCTTGTATTTTTCATCATTATAACTGGATACACTGTTTCTCTATGTTATATATATATATATATATATATATATATATTGTTTTCTTCATCAAACCTCTCTCCTTCTCTCCCCGGACGCATCTGGAAATCAGCTATTTGGGCTCAGTATGTTTTTCCTGGTGAAACACTTAAATAAATAAATATTAAGTGTCTTTTTAATATCTAAAGATGTCAGACTATGGTGCCTATAATAAAACTGTGACTAGTGCTGATAATGTATACTGTGTACAATACAAGTGTCATAACATTTTAAAAGATTAAGTTCATCCAAACACTATACTAAGTTAAAAAATCTGTTTACAAGCTATTGCTAAATCTTGTTGACAATGTAACTAATTTTAAAGAGGGATATTGTAGCTCATAGAAACAGTCACAGTGTGAAAGAAACACTGCTGTAAGGAAAATGGGGTTCAGGAGTCACTCTTTGTGGCCTTCCTTTGCTGGATCCCAGTGAACCTCACTAGATAGACAAATGGAGGGAGGCTAGCAAGGAAAAAACAACAACAAAGAAACATGATTAGTATGTGTATATCAATAATTTACATAGTATAGTCATTTTTTAAAGAAAGTTTCCAGGTCGAACCCTGAGTTCAGATCTAGCCATTCACTTGCTCCCAAGGAAAAGATCCAGAACACTTCACTTTGCAGGACATTTTGGTCAAAATGTTCCCTACCCCTGGGGGTTTGGATAGACTTCTCTGTCCCTTCAAGCACACATTTCTGTGAATTTGGGTCTCTTGCAATGTGAACATGGTGGGCAGTAGCACAGATCAGATTTTTGTTCTGAATAGCCTGGCAATATTGAAATGTTTTCTGACAGTCTTCCCCACATAGTAGGCACTGCAGTCACATATGGCTAAATAGATTACCCCTCATGTAGTGCATGTTATCAAATCCTTTATTTCCATCAATTTCCCTGTTTTTGGATTGATAAGCTATTTTCCAGGGGAGATAACATGCCAGTAAGTACATCTGTTACAGGGAAAACAGCCCGTACTACATTGAGGTAGCCAAGTTCGAGTCCCCACTTCCCCATGATATTTTAACCATAAAACCAGCTGACAAAGGTGGAAATGTGGTGGTAATGAACAGTAATGATTACAATAATGAAGTTCTCAGGCAGTTGTCTGGTAGCAATTTTTATAAAAAATTGGATAGAGGTCCCTCCGGGGACTTTAAATGGATTGTAGACGAATCCATTACAACAGCTTTTTCTAATGGGTTACTGATGGAACTATGAAAAAATTCCTAACTACTCCACACTCCATTAAACTGACAAAGTATTACTTCTGGAAGTACACAAATCAGTTGAAAATCCACCAGGGTGCCCTATTATAAGTGGGATATGATCCTTCACTGAACCTCTCTCTAAGGTGGTGGACTCCTACTGTGGTCCTTTGCTTCCCAGCTAAGATCACATGTAAAAGATACAACTGCCATCCTACAAATCGTACAGGAGATGGAGTTAGGGAAAGACACTATACTTGTGACCTTAGACATAGAGGCACTATACATTAACATCCTCCATGAGGGGGTGTTGGATGCCATTACCTGTGTGTTTCTGAAAACTGGGGACCTCCAGGAGAATCCACCAACTGAATTTTTACTGCAGTTATCAGAATGTGTACTAAAATTCAATTTGTCTAGCTTCCTGGGAACCAACTATCTAATAGTGAAGAGTACAGCCATGGGGCAACTTTTGCCCCCAGTGTGCCTAATTAGTATGTGGGAATCTGGGAAGCTGAACATATCTATGGCAACAGTAAGAATCCATTTTTGCAAACAACTGGCTTGTGGAGATGATATTTGAATGATGTGACTGCCAAGTGGCGTGGGTCTGAGGAAGAACAGCAGGAATGCGTGAGCTATATTAATTCCACAAATTCAAACCTAAAGTTGACCTGAGGCTATGATCTCAATCAGATCTGGGACCTACAAATCGCGAGGTAATGAGGGAAAAGGTGGAAAAAAGATATCTTCCAAAAACGCACAGGCAGCAATACTTTGCTTCTGTCATGCAGTTGCCACCCATGCCATACGGTAACAAATATCCCCAAGGGGAAAGTTCTAAACCTTCATAGAAATTCTGATGCAGCATTTGAAGATGGAGCAGTATCTATGAGACATAGATTTGAGGAAAGAGAGTACTCGCACCACACTACTGAAAATGCTGAATGTGATGCTGGAAGTCAAAATAGAGAGGAACTACAATTCAGGGAAAGAACCAAAACTCTGACACAGGAAATGTTTAACTTTGTAACTGCTTTCTCCACACATTCAAAACAAGTGAAGGGAATTGTTAAGAAACACTGGTGTGTTCTGAGAGGGGATAAAGCTCTGGACCAACAGGTCATGCTCCCCCAAAGAATGGCATACAGAAGAGTAGTCCCCTTATGTGACAAGCTCATCCGTAGTAGACAAACTGGGGAGACGGGGGACTCGAAGCTGGCTACCTTAATGCAGCAAAGGCTGCTTTCCCTGTAAGAGATGTACTTATTGTCATGTTATCTCACCAGGTAAAGTCTTTATCAATCCAAAAACAGGGAAATTGATGGAAATAACAGATCTGATGACATGCAACATGTGGGGTCATCTATTTAGCCATACGTGACTGCGATGCCTACTATGTGGGGAAGACTTTCAGAAAACTTGTGTAAGGAGGGGTGAATATTTTATTTATTTATTAGCTTTTGGTAACCGGGTAAGTGCGCTAGGCAACAGACCTGCCTATTTTCAGGCACGACCCGGGAGAGCACAGGACATTGGTTACAATATGCAGAAATGCACAGACATAATATAGGTGTACAGGAGCAAAACAAGATATACATTGGGTAGCACAGTAATAGTTACATAAGGGTACATTTTAGGCATAGATCATAATAAGGATGTAAAATAAAGCAATTAGGGTAACCATAAGACAGCTGAGGACAGTAAAGACATCAAGGTTCATAGCCACCTAGACAAATGTATTGCATGGGAGAACATTAGTGTAGTACTCAGGTCAGACCTGACAGCCTGCAGTGGGACAAAGCAAATTAAGAGCATTTGCATTGGCCAGAGGCTAGGAGGTGGGTGAACAGCGAGTTTTGAATTCTCGATGGAGGCTGAAGTTTTCACCATAAGGGGGAGTGAGTTCCAGAATTTGGGAGCAAAATGGGCAAATGCCTGTTCACCCATTTTTGTCATGCAAGGTCTAGTGGAGAGCATGGGGGCAGAGGAAGACCTGAGGGTACAGGTGTGTGAGGCAGGAGTCAGAAGGTTGGCAAGATAGACAGGGCAGGGAGGTCTAGACAGGGAGTCGATAAAGCAGCCCAGGGAGTAGGCTCGAATATCCTTAGGTGACAGCCAATTTAAGCCAGTGTAAAGGAGACAATGATGGGTAAGACGTGGGGCAGTTAAAGGCGAATCTACAGATGCTGTTGTAGACAGTGTCCCATTTGTGGAGTGTAGCAGAGTTGCAGCAAAGAGGAGGCAGAGCATATTGGAGCTGGGGTAAGAGAATACCTCTCGCAACAGAAAGTCTAGCGGAAGGAGTGAGGGAGTGGCGATGCGATAAGCTCCGCCAATTTTAGCATTGACGCACGGCACACCATATTGACATGTTGAGACAGGTCAAGTGGTGGGATCCAAAGTGACCCCAAGGTACTTGAATGACTCAGTGTTTGAGATGAGGGAGCCATCAAGGCATTGAACCTGGAGCCTGTTCGCAGGGCAGACAGTTTCTTAGAGGATCCGAATAGCATAGCACAGGTTTTTCTAGGTTCAGGACTTGGTGGTTGCTAGAAAGCCAGGTCTGCAGGAATTGGAAGTCATTAGTAGTGGAGTTGATGGCAGCAACGATTTTGACCCAGAGTAGAGAACAAGGTCATCTCGTACATAAGAGTGCAGCTATGCCGGGACATGGTGGGAATATCATTTAGGAAGAGGGAGAAGAGTAGAGGTCCAAGAGTGGATCCCTGGGGAACTCCACAGGAGATGTTTAGGGGGGAGGAAAGGGCCTTGTGAAATGCTACCACCTGAGTCCGATTGTCAAGATAGCTATGGAACCAGGAGAGGGCTTGGTCAGATGCTCCAATGGATTGGAGCTTCTTTAGCATGAGAGGATGGTGTACCATGTCAAAGGCTTTAGACAGGTCAGTAAAGACGGCCCCAGTGAGTAGGCCGCGGTCCATATTATTTCTGATGTCATCTGTAAGTTGTGTAAGTGCAGAGGTGGTACTGTGACCGGGCCAGAAACCATGTTGGCACGGGGTTTGAAGATTAAACATGTCAAGGTGAGCAGCAAGCTGGTGGTGGACTATTTTTTCAAGCAGCTTACTGAGAGTGGGCAGAAGAGATATAGGGCGGTAGTTGGACATGAGTTTGACATCGCCCTTTTTGTGTATAGGGATGGTTCTGGCAGTTTTCCAGATGGATGGGACAGTAGATGTATGAATCAAGAGGTTAAAAAGCCAGGTGATAGGTCTGGTCTGCCAAGGTGCATACTGCTTAAGTATGCAAGGATGGATGCCCTCAGGCCCTTGACCCCCGCGTGCTGGAAGGGAGTTAAGTAGTCATGTAACTTCAAGGTATGTGGTTGGAGCCAGAATGAAAGGGAGGGTGGGAGGGCGAGGGAGGAGAAGAGGGACAGTCAGGTTGTGGGGCTAGTTAGAGTAGTGACTGGTGGAGAAAGAAAAAAAGGCCATTGAAGCGTTGGCAATGGTGTCATCGTTGGTGCAGTGAACACCTTGAATGTTCAATGTCAGCTGGATTCTGTTGCTTACTCGTTGCCCAGAATGTCCTTAATTTTGGACTAGTACCTGCGCGGATTTGTAGAGGATGTTATTAGTAGGTTCCTATAGTAGGTGCTTGGCAATGAATTTGTCTTTTGCAGTTGTTACGTAATGCAATATAGTCTTCAAAGTCTGCACGAGGTGGGAGATCTTCCACCTGGACCAAAGTTTGTCCCTAGATTTGAGAAGTTGAAGCAGGGGCGTGTTAGCCACTTGGTTACTTTCTCTGCCATCCTACAGTGGTGACGGGATGTGAAGGTTTTAAGAGAGAGAGGACGGAGTTGAAATATTCTGTGGCTATGTTAATGTCCTCTGTTTGGTAGAGAGGGACCAGTCAACCTGGTTAAGGTCAGTTAAGAAGTCCCCATGACTTAGGCGGGAGAGATTAGGAAGGTTACAGTTTTAGCAGGGAGGGAGGAATGACAGTGTTCCAGACACAGTAGATGGGATAGTGGTCACTAATTGTGTCCAGGTAGCACACCGACTGAGAACGCATATTCCGTCCTGTTAGTAAGTATCCAGTCAAGGAGGGTGGCACAGTTGCTACGTGAGACCCTTGTGGGTTCATGTATGAGCTGGGATAGATTTGCCTTGCTAGCTAAGGAGGATAGGTTAGCTGAGTTTTCTAGGACCAGTCAAGGTTAAAATCACCAAGGCAGATAATGTCATTCTTGCCTGTAACTGAAGGCAGAAACCCTAGGAGTTCAGTGATGCCTTGTGTAGCATTTTTGGGGGATAAGTACAAAAATATGGAGTTTCTTTACACCCCAAAAAGCAGTGGGAGTGTAGGATTTCACAGTTTGGTAGGAGGGGTCCTGCAGAAGGGTAATGTTTAGGTGAGTTTTGAAGTAGAGGGCAAGGCCACCTCCCCTTTTAGTGCCAGGACGGTTGATACGAAGCATGTTGTATCCTGGAAAGTGGCACTGAGAGTCAGGCACTGTGGGCTTAAGCCAGGTTTCTGTGATGGCGAGGACGTCCTGGACATTAGTATAGATCCAAGTCTGGAGGTCAGGGAGGTTGGCCATAAGGCTCCTAGCATTCAGGTGAGCGAAAGTTAGTCCATCGGTTTTAGGGAGAGTGGTGGCCGGGGGGGGCAAGGTTATGACGGGATGCAGAGATGGACCAAGGTTGATCTCAATGTCGCCGGATAGTATAAGAGATAGGGTTAGTAACCATAGCGGGGTGATGAGGTACGCCCTGATAGAGATGCAGGGTGGCGGCTTCAGATGAAGGTGAATATTGTCGGGCTATTCAGAACAAAAATCTAGTCTATGCTACTGCCCACCATGTTCACAGTGCAAAAGACTCAAATTCAAATAAATGTGTGTTTGAAGGGATTGAGAAAGGCTAGCTGAACCCCAGGGGTGCAGAGAGTTTCACCAAAAGTGCCTGCAGTAGGAAGTGTTCTGGATCTTTTCCTTTGGAGCAAGTGAATGGCTGGGTCTGAACTTAGAGTTCAACTTGGCACCTTTTTTTTTTTTTTGCTCCTTCCCCGGGCACCCCCAACTGGCCACTCCTTCGGGCCTCCAAGGTGCACCCACTGCCACTCCATCCCCTGCCACCATCCACCACCCCTATTTAGCAGCCCCCCGGGTAATCTGACATAACCCTTCCTTCTGGGGGGAAGCGTCCTTAGGTGTAGCTACATATCCTGGGTGCTGCGGGGTCAGTCTGGACACTTCTGGGGCTTCATGGCGATGGTGACCAGCAGCCATCATCCAGTCAATCGGGGGCGCTATTTCCACTTTTTGCCCTCCCCACTCCCTCCACCCTCATTGGGCCGATCATGATGGCAACCTGAGGCAGGGACATTCGGCGGTGTGTCGAGGCCTCACACCGCCTAGCACGTCACCTAATCCACCGGCAGGTGCCTAAGACCTGCCCCCCCCCCAGGAAGGAAGCATTCAATGGATGCTCTGAACTCTCTCCCTGCTGGTCTCCGCTCCTGACACCTGGGCTCAAGGTGTGAACCCAGGTTACCAGTGTGCCAAGTGAACCCCTTTGCTCAGATGGCACCTTTCTTCAAAAAGTGACTGTACTATCTAAATTATTGATACACAGATACTAATCATGTTTCTTTGTTTTTTTCTCTTTGGCCTCCCTCCAACTGTTGGACAGGATTTAGCAGTAGCTCGTAAACAGATTTTTAACTTAGTATAGTGTTTGGACTAACTAAGTCTCTTTATATGTTATGACACTTGTATGGCACACTGTATATATTATCAGCACTAGTCACAGTTTTATTATAGGCACCACAGTCTGATGTCTTTAGGCATTAGTAAGACACTTACTTTGTATTTGTCTCTTTAAGGGAGACACTATTTACTGGCCCAGTGGCATGGACAGCTAAAGCGCTGAGCACCTTACCGCCTGCCAAGTCGGTGACCCATGTTCAGAAACAAGCACAGGTTGCTGGGTGGGGGGCTAGGAGAGGACTAAGCAGCTGCTTGGCAGCTCTCCTCTCCTCTACTGGATCAGGGAGATTGATCATCTCATCTCTTGGCTGCCATCATGTGGAGGCCTTGTAGTAACTCATGGAAGCCCGAGCAACAGACACAAGTCGTGGACTGGAGAAGGAAGTCGAAGCCCTGGGACGCATGTGCGCCTCCACGCATGTGTGCTGCCTGAGTATGTCACAGCTAAGGGATGAGTTGGGAGAAAACTGAAAGGCATGGTGGGCATACATGATACCTGCTCACTGCACCCCCACCCACCACATCACCAGGCTACCTGTCAGCAGCTTGTATTGTGTTTCTGCTTGTGGATGATTTCTGACTTGCACCTTCCCCTAGTTCCCCATGGCGTGGTGTTGTTTTGTGATTTTACCTGTCAGCAGAACTGGATTCAGGCATCGGGGGTAGGATGTCCCTCCCCCTCCTGACTCCACCAATGGAAGAATCCATGGGGGTACTGGTCGTACAAGGGAAGCCTGGGGAGATGATGGACAATGGGGGTTGGTGGAGCAAAAGCCAAGAGGAGCCAAGCCTGCCAAGCCCCGAAGCACAGACAGATTCTACAAAAAATAAAAAGAGAGAGAGAGACACTATTTTTAATATTACCTCCTAGGCATAGTGCCTTTGATAAGGCATTATAACATGTGAAACGCATCAGGCACTATCTCATTTGTAGTCATTTTTACTATTTTGTACCTGCAATACCCAATAAAGGACCCCTGAGCACTATCCAAAGTCTCCAGTGTGGTTGTGAGTGCTCTAACTTTCTTTCTACATTGCTACTGATTGTGTTAGCAGCACCCATTCCCTGGTGCAGTCTTTTTTGCTGTTTCTGTGAACTTTTTGATATAGTAGCAATAACTGAAATATAGCTAATCAGAGCAATAGCAGGGAGCTGAATGTCCCTGGTTATACTATTTTCAGAAAGGATAGGGAGAATACCATGGGAGGGCATTGTATGATATGTTATGAAAGATTGGCATCTTAGGTGTCGTCAGTCGTCAGCAGAGGAAGCAGGGAAGCAGAGGGCTCTGCCAGCGACTAAGGTAAGGTACATGTTTCTCCTGTTTTGCAGTCACTGTTTTTTTTTTCATAATTTACATTTTTTTCATTTTTTACCCCTGTTTTCTCCTATTGTGCCCAAGGCCCCGGCACATGGCAGTGCATGCACGTGGAGGCGCCTGCACACCCCGTGAAGCCGGCTCAACCCCTTCCACCCCTCCTCTGGCAATCACCAAGCTCCCTGTGGCCTGAACTGCCATCTGTCCTCCACTGGGTGGCAGCCAAGCACCAGGGAACCTCCACATCCCTCCCTTGGAGAGGAGAGCCACCTCGCTGCAGCTCGATCCCGCTCCTCCCCCCATGCCAACCCCAGACTAGTTCCCGAACCCAGGCCACCCGCGTGGTGTGAGGTATGGTGTCCAGCACCTCAACTCTCAGCGCCACCAGCCCGGCCAGTTGCAGTCACTGTTGGGATATGGGTAAGGGTTAGGGTAGGCCATAATATTGTAAAAGATCAAAGTGTTTGAATGTTTTAATGTTGGAGTGTTATGGTATTATGGCAAATTGATGTAAAAAAGGGGGTAAAAGCAACACATAACTTATTACAGAATATCCTTAACTGTGAAATTATAACTTGAATAGTTTAGTTAATAGTACTACAGACATCTAGTCCATACTGGGTCCAGGGAAGGGAGAACAGGTAGTATAAGGGGAGCAGGAACAGGTAATGTGAGGAGTGGTGCAGTGCAGTGGTTGTGCAGCAGCAGTCTTCAGGGAGACCTTCTGGAGGCTGCGATGCTGCCTCATCTGCATGCTCCTCTCTGGGTTGGCGGGAAAGATCTCTAGACCTGAGGCTGCATTGCTTCTGAGCCAGGAGAAGGTTACTAGACCCAGGGCTGCATTTAGTAAGAGTTGGGTGACCTTTTCTCCTTCCCAGGGGCCATCAAGTCCAACACCGTTACCTCAAGGGATGCCAGATAGGAGGAGCGGCTGGACTACGGTGGATTCGAGGAGGGAGGAGGTGTTGGGATCCAGAAGGTTGGGGGAAGGGGTCATTGGCACATTCCTCAATCACAACTGGTACCACTATAGAATTACTACCCTGCACTGGCAGAGTGGGAACAGCCAAGAGAAGGCACCGGTAGTAGTGGCCAGGGAAGAAGTGAGAACCTGCTTAAGTGGAGGTCCCAAGGAGGTTGAAAAGGGACCCCAGAGAAGGAGGAAGCAACTTCTTGTGGGGTACTCTATTGTCAGGGGGATAGAGTTGGAAATAGATAAATGGGTGGAAAGGGAGGTCAGGTGTTTACCAGGCACCATGGCCAGGAGGGATGGGAAGCAAATATTAAGGATGGCTAGGGCAATACGAAGGGAAGGGGAGCTGGATGTTATTGTCCACCTGGGGACAAATGACCTGGCTAGGGAAGGGGCAACAACAGTGCAGTAGGAGTTTAGAGAGTTAGGAAGAAGACTTAGATAAGTAGCATGCTCTGTAGCTTTTGTGGAGGTGCTGCCTGTCTATGATAGGGGGAAGGAGAGGCAGCTCTGCACCAAAGCTTTCATTGGGAATTGGGGGACCGCCTGGGAGATTAAGAACCTATGCAGAGGTGATGGCCAGCATCCATCTTGAAGGGGAACAACAGTTCTCAGTGGAAGGTAAAACCTTTTTTTTATGAACATTTAAACTAGCTGGGGAGGAGGTAGAAGAAAAGGGGAAGCAGTAACCATGGGCAGACAGTCCCACAATATATAAAGTAAACCAAATAAGTAAGATGTTAGAAAAGGAGGAAGGGGGAACTAGGCAGACAGTTGAAAAGAGGGAGTAAGGGGGACAAAAGGAAAAAGGGAGAAGCGATAAGCAAGGAACAAACAAAATCTGGAAGGCCACGTGTGCGAATGCTAGGAGTCTGGGAAATAAGATCCCAGACCTAGTGGCCATCATGGCAGAGGCTAACCTGGATACTGTGGCCATTATTGAGACATGATGCACGGAAAACCATGACTGGGACAAGGCCATACCAGGATACACGTTATTCAGAAGAGACAGGGTAGGAAGGAAGGGGGGGGGGGGTTGCTTTATGTGAAGGACATCATAAAAGCAACAGAAGTACAGGAAACTCAGGGAGGGGCAGAGATGCTGTGGGTTACCCTGGAGTCAGTAAATTGAGCCACTATTCAAACAGGTGTTATCTACAGGCCTCTGGCGCAAGGGGAGTACTTAGATAAGGTAATGTTAGAAGAAATTGGCAAAATGGCAGAAAATGGGGAGGTGTTACTAGTAAGGGACTTCAATTTGTCGGATGTAGATTGGAGTCTCCTTGCTGCAGTATTAGGTAGAAGCAGAGACATCCTGGACTCCCTGCAGGGGGCATGCCTCAGACAACTAGTCAGTAGACCCCCTCATGATGGGGCACTACTGGAGCTGGTGCTTACTAACAGGGACAGTGTTGCAAATGTCAGGGTAGAGAGCCATCTGGGGGTTAGTGATCATTGTACAGTAAGGTTCAACATTAGAACAACTGCAGAATCCAACCACACAAAGAGTAGGGTCCTTGACTTCAGAGGGGTTGATTTTACTAAGATGTGTCAATGCCTCATGAATGAACTGACGGGGGTGAGGACTGGGGGTGGAAAAAAAGTGGTGCCAGACTAAAAGAGGGCATAGTGAAGGTAACAAACCTCTGTGTCAAGCAAGTAAACAAAAGTAAAAGAAAGAGTAGACCACCATTGTTCTCAAAAAAAGGTCGCAGAAAAGGTAAAGGCTAAAAGAGTAGCATTCAGAGGGTACAAGGAGACCCAGAGAGAAGAGGATAGGGAGGTGTATCAGGAAAAATAGAGACAGGCAAGCAAAGCGGTGAGGAGAGCAAATGCACAAACTGAGCAAAGAATAGCTCAGGGAGTATCAAAATGGGACAAGACAATTTTAGGTATGTTAGTGAAAGAAGGAAGACAAAGGGAGGGACCGTAAAGTTAAAAAGGGCGGGGGCTATACAGAGGAGGATCAAGAAAAGGCAAACATCTTGAACAAATACTTCTGCTCAGTTTTCACAGAAGAAGAGGAAGGGTAGGGACCACAAAAAGCTATGAGGGGAGGGAAATGGACAGTAGTCCGTTATCAGTGGGGAGAGTCCAGAAAGCACTTGACAACCTGAGAGTGGACAAAGCTATGGGGCCAAATGAGGTGCATCCTATGGTACTGAGGGAACTAGGGGTAGTACTCGCTGCACCTCTGACAGACCTTTTCAACAGATAACTGGAGACTGGTATGGTCCCAGAGGACTGGAGAAGGGCAGATGCAGTCCCATTTCATAAAAGGAAGAAGAAAGCAATTATTGGCCTGTTAGCCTGACATTGGTGGTGGTTAAGTTAATGGAAACACTATTTATTCACTTACTGATTGAAAGTTTAACCAGGAAGTACATACTGAGCTGACAACAGCTTGTTTCCAGATAAGTCCTGGGGGAGAGGGGAGAATGAGATAGCGAACAATAAAATAACAAGGTAAAGTACAATAATATAGTAATTACAAGCAGAATCATAAATATTAAAGCAAAACAGTGAATGAAGGCAACTAGAAAATAAAACACTCTCAATATATACAGAAAGAAAACAAAATCGGAACAGCAAGTCGAGGGCAAGACTAGAGAACAGAGAAAAAGAGGAAGGGTCAAAGGTAGTTGCAGGTAGGATGACACAAGTCAGAAAGAAGAAACTTTAGGGAGGAAGGAGAAGCGCCAAAATGAATAGAAAGGGGAAGGGAGGACCAAAGTTTTGGAAAGTGGTAGGAAAAAGCAGATTGCCCAACAATAGATTTTCTAGAAGGGGTATTGAGAGAATGGAGACTATTGTTGTGAAGAGGGTAGGAGAAAGAGAAAGAGGGGAAAGAAGGGCTTTAAGGTTGGAGGGAAGGGTACCAAACCAGAATTTGGACCAAAAAAGAGACATGATGGAAAAGGCACCTAGCATCAAGAGAGGGGAGAGAAAGAGCTGAGTAAAGAGAGCAGCGGGGAGTAAGAGAGGGGCAATCTAAAGCAAAGCAGCAGAAAGAATAAAAGAGGGTGTCCAGTCTGGCAAGGGAGGTTTTAGGGGCACTATTGTAGACTAAGTCACCGTAGTCAAAGATTGGAAGGATCATTTTTAGTATACTGTATTTCTCGGCGGGCAGGGAGCGGTAAACTCGCTTTGTTCCCATACAAAGCACCCAGCTTAGGGTGAAGCTTACGGTGAATTGCATCAATATGCTCAGAGAAATCAAGATGCCGGTCAAGGCAAATCCCGAGGTACCTAAAGGAGGAGACATCTCCAATGTTAGCACCATCAAGGGTATGAAATAGTGGAGGAGAAGAAAGTTTAGCAAGCCTCTGATGAGTACCAAAAGTCATTGAGACTTGTTTTTGGCATTAAGGGACAGCTGGTTAACCTTGAACCAGCACTGAATGTTGTCAAAATCCAACTGCAGTCGGGAGGTGAGGTCACAGAGAGAGAAGCCAGATGCAAAAAGAACTATGTCATAAGCATACATATGAATGGATGCAGAGGAACAGACAGAGGGTCGGTAATTTAGGAATATTGAAAAGAAAGTAGGACCCGGAAGAGACCCTTGGAAAGGATTGTGGAATATCTTGTATCCAATGGATTACAGGAACCAGGGCAGCATGGTTTCACAGAGGGTAGGTCATGCCAAACTAATCTGATAGATTTCTCTGACTGCGTGACCAAGGTATCCAGAGACATAGGAGACCACAATTGGGCACCTTCAAAAACAGCGACTCAATTGCGGCACATGTCACTGGGGCTATCTACCAGGAAGGGTGACGGGATGGAGGTTAGCGCATATAGCGACATGATCTTTGCTACATGTACTCGCATGCTGTGGGAGAAGCAGCACACCAACGAGGGGAGAAAGAGTTTGTGAGGGTGGTACTCATGTGTGAGCTGCCGAGCTGGCCCGTGGCATGGTGGGTGGGTTCAGGGCTGGGGTTCTGAGGGTGCTGAGTCCGGGCGCAGGTACGCTTTGTTGCACCTGGCCTGACTTTTTTTTGACGGTTTTGCACCCCTTGACATGCACCCTTGGGAGTTGAGCATCCTTTAGCAGGGGGTGCGGGCGAGCTCCATGGGGGTATGGGCACAGCCCCTGCATAAAACAGAAAATCCAAGTCCCCAGCGCCCTTTTGCTGTGCTCCGGGGGGTCCATCGCCGAAACTGATTTTCGGTGATGCACCACCGCCCTAACAGTGATCGCCTTTCGGCAGTCGCCGTTATGAAACAGAACTGGTGATCAAGGAACTAGATCAGGGAGGAGCAGTGGATGTGGCTTACCTGGATTACAGCAACACTTCTGACACTGTTCCACAGAGGAGACTAGTAAACAAGTTGGGTAACTTGGGGCTAGATAATAAGGTGGTAGCCTGCATAAAAAACTGGTTAACTGAAAGAGCACAGAAAGTAGCAGTGAATGGAGTGTGCTCTAAAGAAGAGAGGGTAACCAGTGGGGCACCTCAGGGATCAGTGTTGGGACTGGTCCTTGTCAATATCTTTATAAGTGACATAGCGGAAGAACTGGAAGGGAAGGTGTGCCTCTTTGCAGATGACACCAAGATCTGCAACAGAGTGGAGACTCGGGGTGGATAGATTGTACAGGGATTTAAAGAGACTGGAAGAATGGTCAAGGGTATGACAGCTGAGTTTTAATGCAAAAAACTGAAAAATAATGCACCTACACCATGGGAACCCAGGAGCAGAATACAAGATGGGTGGAGTGATATTGACAAAAACCAAACAGGAAAGAGACCTGGGGTAATCATATTGGTTGACCTAAAGGTGGCCAGGCAGTGTGATAAGGCACTTGTAAAAGCTAGTGATATGCTGTGTCGCATGTGACACTTGGACAGCTGGTTCTGATTACACTATGATTTTTGCAATATGAAATATGTAGTGGGATTGTCTGTCAGGAGAAAATACTGTCTTGCTGAAATGACACATCAAAACCCCCCCAGGTATCATTTCAAAGGACAGGACGTAGGTTAAACTACAGATATCTGGAATGCAATTAACATGTCAGTTGCTTTGAAATCAGTAGCTAAACTATGCATTTTATAATGCCCCCAGGAAAATCCTTTGATTGCACTTGGTGTCAAGAGGAAGGGACATATGCATTTGTTTGGGGGTCTCCTCAGGAAAAGTCCTTTGATGGCACTTGGTGTCATAAGAAACTGGCATATGCATTTGTTTGGGCATTTTCAGAGGAAGCCAGTTAATTCATCAAAGAGTCTTTCATGCCTTTGTGAAGCAGGACACTGCTCCTGGATGAAAGGAGATGCTAGCAGATCACAGACTAGATTGGGAAGTCATATGGAGAGAGGAGGTTCGCTGATGTCACCTATTTTTAAAATACCTAATTAGGACATCCTGTGCTGTAACTATAAATTTTAATACACCGAGGAGGAGCTAGGTGACCTCGGAGAGAAGGCTGGCTCAAGACTGTTTTTAAGTATGCTGTAGCTGACCTTTAGACACATACATTTATATACTTGGACTGAGAAAAGGAACATCTAAGAGCACTGAAAGATTATAAGAAATACCTTAGATAAATAAGTCTAATGGTTGGTAGGAATTTTGCACTTTTAAACCTGTTTTGTTTTTAAGATTGTATGCGTTGGGATATTTTGTTCTGTATTTACTGTCTACCTATTTTTTATCTATCTTAAAGTAAAGATATATATTTAAAAAAAAACTGCCTGATGTGCCTTGAAACTTCTTTTTTTTGTAAGTGAAGCTTAGATGGTTAAAGTTGACACTGTGTTTAAGTTTATTGGGACACCAAATTGGGAAACAGGTAAGAGTTTCTCTAAGGTCTTGCATAGAGTTTTAAGGGTCCATTTTGTAATACTTGGTTGGGTGCCCGTAGGTGAAAGATATCTGGCATTTCCCCGAACAGCAGAATTATCTGAGCCTGTACATTGGGTACGCTAGCAAGAGGTTAACAGTTTGAATCCCTCCAGAACTTGGGACAAAAGGTGACTTGAACCCACAAAACAAACAAGAGGGTTACCCTGTTCTGTTAACTGTTCACAATACTACGTTCAGAGGTTGGCACTTTGGGAGTAGAGGGCTGACCTGCTGAGTGAGGCTGTGACAGTGCATAGGTAGAGGTAGCTACAGCAGGAAGAGAGAAATGGTTCTACCTATATAAATCGCTGGTAAGACTCCACTTTGAGTACTGTGTACAGTTCTGGAGACCACATCTAAGAAAGGACATAGACAGAGTGGAGGTGGTTCAGAGGAAAGCTACCAAAATGGTGCAGGGTCTGCAACAAAAGCCCTATGAGGAGAGGCTAAAAGAGCTCAACATGTACACCCTAGAGGAGGGAGAGGGGGATATAATATCAACCTTTAAATACCTTACTGGGATTAATAAGATGCAGGAGGACAGTATCTTTCGGAAAAAAGGTGCTTTATAACAAAGGGGCATGATATGAAGCTGGAGGTGGGTAAAGTCAGGAGGGATGTGAGGAAGTATTTTTTCACAGAAAAGTGGTGGATACCTGGAGTAGCCTTCCAGAGGAGGTAGTGGGAGCAAAAACAGTAACTGGGTTCAAAAATACCCCTGCTAGGCACAAGGAAATTTGTGGGGGTAAGGTAGTGGGGAGAAGAGACTGGGGTGTGGATTAAGCAGAATCTGAAGAAAAGAAAAAAGAAAACACAATTGGGCTGACTGGGTGGGCCCAGTGGCCCTTATCTGCCATCGCATTGTACGTATCTATTCTATGTACGGAGACCACAGGAGTGTCAGAGGACATATAGTATCTGTCTCAGGAGTATAGGCTGGCAGTATAGTCTAGAGGTTAGAGTAACGAGCTGTGAATGAACTTGGTACATTCGGCAGACCTGGGTTTGATTCCCACAACCTCCACTTGCATACTGTGTGACTCTAAGCAAGTCACTTAACCCCAGAGTGCTCCCAAGACGCCCCTGAAAACAGGCACTTGTGAATAGTGGAGGGAAGGAAGGAAGGACGGACAGACCATGGCCCCACATAGTAGGTATCATGGGAAAAATATATAGTATAAGAGTAATCTATAGACCACCAAACCAGGAGAAGACTGAGACAAGGAGCTGGAAAGGGTAATTAGGAAGGCGACAAGTCAGGGTAGAACTATATCATGAAAAATTTCAGTCTCCCAGACACAGACTGGGACACTCCAACATGAATGAGCCACAAGAGTCAGAATTTTATGGAAGTAAAACAGGACTGCTTTCTCACTCAGTGGGTGTGGAAGACAACCGGGGGGAGGGGGGATTCTGGACCTACAGTGCTGCCCAGTGTCAGACTCTTAAGTGTCGCAAGAACTCATGACACTGCTGTCATACTGTGCTCAGTAGTAGTAGTAAACTTTATTTATACAGCACCCAGTCCCAGGGGCTCTGAGCATTTAACAAAGAATAAACAAAACATTTCACATAATGAAACAATCATTATAAAGCAACCTCAGTTAAAATCAAATAAATAGTCAAATATTTAAAATACTAGTACAAACTAGTCAGTAGGTGAAATTCTGGCAGGACCGATAAATTTCAGAATATTACAAAGTGCCATGTGCCTTCTGAAAAGAAAGGATTTCAGGCCTCTCTTAAAAGTGTCCAATGAGGGGGCCTCTCTCAGTGCCCTGGGGAGCCCCAGGGAGCCTGTTTCAAAGGGCTGGACCATCGGAAAAAAGGTCCTATCACCAGAAGATTTCAACCTTACCTTTGGAATGGTTAAGAAGCACATCACAGAGGAGTGGAGGGGGCAAGATGTCTGGTAAGCCAGGTCCCAGACCATACAGAGTTTTGTAGGTCAGTAAACCAACCTTGAAGGTGATATGCCAGTGCCCCAGCAGCCAGTGCAGTTCCCACAGGACCAGGGTTATATGACATGACCTCAGAAGGCCTGTCAATAACCAGGCCACTACGTTCTGCACCAGCTGCAGATGCTGACGGACACCTCCATGCACCCCGAGGTATAGAGCGTTGCAGTAATTAAGTCTGGAGGTAACGAATGCATGTACCAGAGAGAACAGGTCTTCTGAAGGAATCAAGGCTCTAATCCAGGTGATGTTCCTCAGATGATAAAAGCCATTCCGGACCACAGTCAACACTTTAGATTCAAGCATCAGCTTTTCAACCAGAATGACCCCCAGATTCTTAACCTTAGCAGAGGCCACCAACTCGGAGGAACCCGGCCATAAACCAGTCCTCCTATCGGTGGTCCCCACATCCCCTTTCTGACTAGGCTCAATCACCAGTACCTCTGTTTTGTCTGGACTGAATCATAACCAGTTTGATGGCACGCAGTCCTGGACCTCTGCCAGGCATGAATTTATTACCTTGGTACTTGATTTCCTGAGCACAAAACACAGATATCGCTGAGTACCATCCACATAACAGTGAAAACCCAGCCCATATCATCCAGTGATCCCACCCAGGGACAGCATATACACCGAAAACAACATGGGAGAGAGGATCGATCCCTGGAGCACTCCACAGAGCAGGGGCATTGGTAGCAAGGAGAAACTCCCCATCAACACCCTCTGTGTCCTGTCTCTGAGGTAGGACTTGAACCAGAGGATGACAGTACCGGTGAGCCCACAGTACTCCCTGAGCTGATCCAACAACAACCCATGGTCAATGGTGTCAAAAGCTAAGAGAGAGATCAAAAAGAATAAAAACCGACCAGTCCCATCGATCCCTAGCCCTGAGTAGATCATTCTGCACCCTGACCAATGCCATCTCAGTACTATGCCTGGACCTAAACCCAGTCTGGAGAGGTTCATATATGTCAGCCAGGAAGTGCTCCTCAAGCTTCAGAGCCACTACCCTGTCTATAACCCTGTCCAAAAAGGGGAGATGAGAGTTGGGTCTATAATTCGCCAAACAGTCCAGGTCCAAAGATTTTTTTTTTCAGGCTAAGTCTCACCAGAGCAGCTTTTAACATCCCAGGGAAGACCCCTCCAAAAGAGGAGCACTGGATCTGTTCGGTAAACACTGACTTCAGAAACCCCACACACCCAGTTATTTGGTGAGTCAGGCCTGGCTGCAGTCCACAATAGGTGGGCTGCAATTCCAAAAGCAGCCCACAAACCTCTTCCATTGAAATTGGCCTACATTCACTCAAGACCAGCGGATGGCATCTCTCCTTAGCCCCAATGATACCACACTGAATTGAGATGATCCAGTTGAAAAGATCCCAGACCAAATCAAGAATACCCTGTCAGAGAAAAACTAAGCAAACTCTTCACAGCGAGCAGATGAATTAGCTCTTATCAACTGCAGATAGACCTGATTTAAAAGTCGGTCCACCACCTGGAAGAGCTGCACTTGTCAGTTCCTCCCTGCAACAATCTCCCTGAACAGGAATACTGCCTTCTTATTGGAAATCATAATTTGATACTCAACATAGTGAGTCCTCAAAGATAAACTGCCCCTGACAGACCTTGATCTTCTCCAGCAATGTGCCAACCTCTGACTCTTTAATTTAAGATCCCTGAGCTCCTCATCAAACCATGGGGATCTCAGGTACCCTGTCAAGGGTTATTTATGGACCAGTATGACTGCATCAAAGGCCAAGGTGACTGCCCAGTTATAGGCTGACACCACCTCCTCCAATCCAATCACACAAGCAGCTCACACACTCGAGAGAGCCACTACAGCCAGGAGTCCTACAGGGGACAACCCCTTTAAAGGGTGATAGTGAACCAAATCCATAGGGAATGGATGTTGGGGGGGGTGAAAGAGAAACTCACTATACAATGAGCCAGCTGACTAACAAGATCAATCCTGCTATTACTAACCCCAAGCCCCCGTGAGAACAGTAGGTCCCAGGTGTGACCGTGCTGATGAGTCACACAGGTAACCACCCAAGCAAGGCCCAGAGAATCCATTAACTGGAGAAAATCCTGACCAAACTGCAACCCCTCATCATTGATCCAGGCATTGATGTCACCCAGAATTAACTATCTGGAGGACTCTAACACCAACCCGGCGACAAGGTCCACCATGATTTCCTGCAGTAAAGCCCAGCAATCCTCCAAAGGCCAGTAAAAGAGAAGAATCCTGCACCCTGCTCCTGGACCCCAAACACAACCACACAATCAAATGATGAAATACTTCTCACAGGGTGTACGGTGAAAGTTAACTTGGATTTAAAACAGATGGCCACTCCCCCCCCCCCACACCTGATCCTTCTGTGGGCAGTGCACAATGGAAATCCCAGCTGGGACAGCCGCCTCCAAAATAGGGCTGGCGTCATCTCCCAACCAGGTGTCCATAATACAAGCCAGAATGACCAAAGAACCAGACATTAAATCAGCCATAATGGCTGTTTTGTTCCTTATCGATCTGGCATTGCATAGCACCACCATCAGGAACTGAACGTGGCTGCTGGTCTATTGGTTACCTGTCTGCTCAGTCTGGCGGGAACCCTGGGTATGAGCACCAAACACACCGGGCCTCTCTCTTGTGCCCACTTCTCCCCAGTAATGACTAGTTATAATGTTTGGAAACACTAAACAATTTGAGGTAATTAAGCAATTAGCAAGTGACTTTTTCTGTCTAGTCTTGCCAGTTTTTCACTGAAGATCCTGACTGACATGGCTAGATAAGAAGCAAGTTTGACGTCAGTGCCCTCATTGACGCCATCAATGCTAAGCTACAACCTAAACTTGATGCCTTGTACTGTAATAAAGAATGTCTTTCCCTTCAGGATTGCCGAGAGCTTGTCACCTAAATGGTACTCCCAGTTTTTGACTATGTGGACAGGGTCTATTGTTCTACCCCCTCAACTTCCCTAGCCAGACTGGATACTCTCTGTAACTCCTTCTGCAGCTTTGCCACCAAATCACCCTCACATACCCATCACTGCTCGCTTTACACATCACTATCTATTCTTCCTCTACCATCACATAGCCAGATGCACTGTTCCTCCTTTATATCTAAATTCCGGTTTGGGTATCTTCCCTCCTACCTCTCATCACTCTTCTCCATTGTGCCCTCTGCTTCCTGCTCCCTTCGCTCAGAGATCATCGCCACCATTGCTTTGCCTTGTTCCTGTACCATGGCTTGCTAATTAGCATTTGCCTATCGTCTCCACTCTTTTAGGAACCTGCTTCCCTCTTCCCTCCACTTCACCACCTCCCTGCCTCTCTATCAGTTGAGACTGTTTCCTTCCCCCTCCTGTTTCCCCCTCTCCTTAGCAGTCCCCCATAGATTTGCTGTAATGATCTATTGCCCGTTTATGATTTGTGTGCTCATTGTGCACTTTCTATTGTCTTGGCATGCTCTGACTTTGAATCTTTGTTTGTTACACTGAATTTGCTCCGTGCTATGCATCATTTTTTACCCTTTGCCCCCCGGTCACACCAGGAAATGAGCCATGGCTCAGCACACCTTTCCTGGTCACCAGTTTTCAGTTATAATCATGAATAAACAAAACTGGGCAATCTTAATTGAGGACCTTATTGGACAGAGCAACCACACTGTACTGGATTATCAGCCACTGAAATCCAGCATGTGGACCGTGTCTTTAAGAAAGCTGATTTTGCCAAAATGATAGAATCAATCAAGGGCCAGCTGAAGGGTTTACAAGAAATAGATAAGGTAAAAAAAATAAGTAGGTAGTAATAAAACAGGTGGTCACAGAAACTACCCAAGAGTGAAAAAAAATGTACTAGCATAACAAAGAAGCAAACTAAACCTTTCCCACAAGACAGGCAAGTGAGGGACACATTCAGGAACAAAAGAAAAACTTTTAGATTTTACAAGGGGAGCAGAGTGAGGCTAACATGATGGAGTATAAGGTAAAACTAGAATAAAGCAAGGACATCATTAGAATTGAAAAGCGAACACAGAAATAAGGATAGCAGAGGGGGTCAAAAATAATTATACAAATTTATTTAGAACCAAGGGAAAACGTCAAATATAAAACAGCATAAAAGCCAGACCAGTGGGGTGGAGGGTTAAGGTGCTGGACGCCTTACCGCCTCCCATGCTGGCGACCCAGGGTCAGGAACAAGTCTGGGTGCCAGGGATCATCCGGGGGGGGGGGCGAGGAGCTGGATTGAGCAGCTGCAATGCTGCTCTCCTCTCCTGGGAAGGGACGTGGGTTTCCCTGGCTCTTGGCTGCTGCCCAGTGGAGGCTAGGTGGCAGCGCCAAGCTGTAAGGAGCCAGACACTAGGTCGGGTGGGAGAAAGGGGCCGTCATGCGCGCCTTCATACGCATGCATGACCGTGTTCTGGGGTCCCGGGATAATGGGGAGAAAATCGGAAATGGGGCACCAGGGGAGGCTCAATGAAGCCCGATGAGCAGGGCGGATTGAGATCCTCCGAGGGAGGACCACAGCTTGCCTGCCCCCGGGACCTTAACAGAAAAAAAGCTTGATGAAAAAAACAACAACACATGAAATAGGATAGAAATAATGAGGAAAGACAGAGAAAGTGTGGAGGAAAACAAAGGTAAGGTAAACATACAAAATAAGTACTTCAGTTCCGTTTTTATCATTTATTTGGTTTTTGGTAACCAGGTAGGTAAACTAGACCAGTAGTTCTCACACTTTGTCATAGTGAGCCTCCCCCAAGCCTTGGAAAAGATGTTGAGCCTCCCCCTAATATAGAAATAATTTTGGGCCTCCCCATAGTTAGAACAACTATCATACTTTGCACACTATACAAGGAATACAGTGACATTCCTTTCAGTAGTTGAGTTCATTCTCATTTTATTGAACTTATTATTCTCCCTCTGTATAACCCCCTCCCTATGTCAGACTACTCGCTCCACACTTCTGAGTTTTGGACCCTATTTACCCCTCATTGCAGTACCTCCATGAGTCAGATTACTTTGTCAGTTTTACCTTGTTCTTAAACACCTTCTCAGGGACCATTTTGCTTTGTCCTGCTCTTGCTCCTAGTACCTCTCCACTCAGCCTTTGTATTTGTACTCTTCTGCAGCCAGTATAATGCTTCAGCTGTTATCTTGTTCCTAGTCATTTGCATTATTTTTAATTTTGCTTTGCACAGTTTCCAAGAACTGTATTTCCTCCATTCAGCTTTCCCCCAATGTCACACCAGGAAACAAGTGTTTACCGAGTGCGACTTTCCTGGTCACCCATTTTGTACATATATTTGCATGCCATTATTCACTTTCAGTTTGCCGCATCCTTTTACACAAAGCATCCAAAACTTGACATTTAAATATAGTACATTTTAAGGCTTGCTTGAGCCTCCCTTGGAACAGGTTGGGGCCTCTCTTGGGAGGCTGGCCTCACCATTTGAGAAACCCTGAACTACACAATTAAAAGCCTATTGTCAGATATGACCCGGGAGGGTACAGAACAAATTCCAAGTATTGAACAATTATAAAAGTAAAATCAGAAAGGCCACAATGACAGACATTTTCAAGGAAGGTACATAGTAAAAAACATAAGTTACAGCTGGTGCACATAATATAAAAATAAGATGAGCAGGTTCATTGTAAGAAGCTAATTTAAGGCACAATAAATTAAGCAAAGGTTTTAGCACAGAGAGAAAAAATGGACATAAAGCAGATGAGGATTTTGGTCGGTTGGCATGTGAGGCACGGAAGTGTAGGGAAGTTGGGGGCCAGAAACAGGTGTGGGCCATGGATAAAGTGAGATAAACCTTCAGGGCAATTCTGAGGGATGACAGGATGGAAGAACTGCAGACCTTGAGGAGGGGAGGGAAGGGAGTTCCATTACCTGGGGACAAACAACGAGAAAGCCTGGTTGAGGCTACAAGAAAAACCCTGGACAACAAGGTAGGTTTCAAGGGTAGAGAGTCCTGGGTAGAGACTCTTGAGCAGAGTCAGCAGACTGGATGGACCGAGAGCCCTTTTCTGCCATCAATGTCTATCTATATAAATTAGACATAGCATATATTCCTCAAGAGAGAATGCTGAAGGGTCTACAGGACCTGGAACTAAACAAGTTCCCAGGGCCAGACGTGCTGCTCACAAGGATAATGAAAGGGACAGAGGCCCTGGTAGCACACCTGGCAGACCTATTCAGCGAGTCACTGCAACAGGAGAAGTGCCAGTGGACTGAAGGGTGGTAAATGTGCCCCCCCCCCACACAAGGGTGGGGATAGGTCGAACCCAGGAAATTACAGAACAGTGAGCCTTATGCCAATAGTGGGAAAGCACCTGGAGAAAATAAAGAACAGATACTTGAATTCCTAAACAGACTGGAACCAACATGGGCTTAAAAGTGTTAAATGAACTTGATTATTTCAATTTTGTGACACAGATGGTAGATCCAGACCAAGCCGTTGGCATCTTGTATGTTGACTTCAGCAAGGCATTTGACACAGTGCCACATATGAAGCTAGTAATCAAGGTAGGAGATTAAGCGTTAGGGGAAGGACTAGCTAGGTGGATTGGGAACTGGGTGACAGATGGGATGCAGAGAGCAGTCCTAAATGGAAAGTTCTTTGGTATCAGAAGGGTCACTAGTGGGGTGCCACAGGGGTCTGTCTTAGAGCCAGTACTTTTTAACATTTATATATTTTTTATACTTCTATTTATGCCCCCCAACACTATCCGGTCCCCTTCCTGTACCCATGTAACCGCTAAACCCTGTCATCCCTAACAGCAGCTCTCCCCTTTCAGTACCTTTATCCAAGCAAGCTCGACAGTCCCTTGGATCACCCTCGGGGGGGGGGGTGGAGGTCAGGAGGTGGTGGGGAACCTCTTGTGCCTACGACTGGTGGGAGGCAACTGGCAAGCTGCCAGCCATCATGACAGCATAGGGTGTTTTTCCACTTTTGTTCTTTCCCGCACCCCCAGGGACATCACGTATGAGGACACCATGGGTGCACACATATAATGTATGCTAGCACACCAGTGTCAGCACTGTTTCTCCCTCTCTCTGTTCCTCTAAATGCACTGCTGCCTATGGTCGCACAAGAGGCACTACAGCGGCGAAGAACATTACCCTTCCTCCCTGGAGGAGAGTGTCCTCTGGGATTCTCAGTCCCCCCCATCCAGCCCCCAGTAACCCGGGCTCGTTTGCGAACCTGAGCCACTGTCAGTGCAAGCAGTAACCCAGCCATTGCATGATGGGCTAGCCTTAAAATGTAAATTGGCGACACTGGGGAGGGGTTTCCAAGGAAAAGGCAAGTCTGGTCTTAGACACAACAAAACTGTGTGAGGGTAGATAGTGAGGAGGGAATTGGTATCATGAAAAGGGATGTAGAGAGACTGCAGCAGTAGTCTGGAATTTGGCAATTAAAGTTCAGTGCCAAAAAAAGTAAAGTGATGCGCACTGGAAATACAGTTCTGCAAATGGAATCATATATCAATGGAATCAAAGTGGAGCATGCAAAGAAGGAAAGAAATCTGAGGCGGAGAAAATCATTGTTTGAGTATGTCTTCCCAATGAAATACGGCATATGACAAAGCAAACAGGATGTTGGGATGCATCAACAGGGGTTTCTAGAGTTGCAGAAGAGAGGTGATACTGCCGCTATGCAGGTTATTGGTTCAACAGCACCTTAAGTAATGCATGCTGTTTTGTAGCCTGTATCTGAAAAAGGACAGGGAGAGGCAGGGAGAGGTTAGAGACTGTCTAGCAGAGGGTTATGGACATGATTCAGAGCAGCAGAGCAGTTCCTTTGAGCGGAGACTGGACAGCCTAAATATGTATCCTGTGGAGAACAGGAAGGAAAGGTGGGACAAGCCTTGTTGTGTACGGTTGCCCGTACACTATTCTAGATGTTCAAACTGAGGAATAGTACAATCACCAGGAAGCACAACCTAAACTATAAGGGGGGGAATTTGAAAAGGCATCAGAATCTACATTTCATAGAGCAGGTGATGGACAGGTGAAACACTGTACCCAATATGGGATCAATGTTTAGACTACAGTATATCAGGGTTCAAAAAACAGTGGGGCAGTTTCAAAGGGGTTATTAGGAACAAGAGTAAGGTGGGGGGAAGGGAGGACTCTGGAAGAGCTAAGTAAATAAAGTAGTGCACTAGGGCACACTAAATGGACTAATAAGCCCCATATTCAAAGCATTAAAGCAGCGCTAACAAACTTAGCACCGCACTAATGGGATATAGCATGGCTGAAAGCCTGTTAGTGCAGCAACTGCTATATTCAAACGTACTTTTAGCACATCGCTACATGCTTAGTGTGGTTGTGGTAAATAAAATACACGACAGGGCCTATGGAAATGAGGTGACTCCCTTGCACACAGTGTGCCATGGTGTATTGAATGGGTTTTGGAAGCACTGAAAGGATGCCTTGACAGCATTATTTAATCCTCCCAAAACCTTACTCTTATCAACGCACAGAAAACATAAACATAGAGGTTTTCGGCAGATAAGGACCTCTTGGCCGACCTAGTCTGTCCTGTATTCCCTACCTACTGTGCCACCACAGACCCTACTCGATCTCTGGTCTTCTCCCCACTTGCCTTACTTCTAAGGTCCCCTTGTGTCTATCCCATGCATGCCTGAATCCTGTTACTGTTTTAGCTCCCACCACCTCTGCTGGGAGGCGTTCCAGGTGTCCACTACCCTCTCCATAAAGAAGCATTTCCTCACAACGCCTCTGAGCTAGCCCCCGCCCAGCTTCATAGCATGACCACTTGTCCTGGAACATCTTTTTATATGAAAAATTTACCTTCCTGTACCTTATTAATACCTGTGAGGTATTTGAATGTTTCTATCATATCCCCCCTTTCCCTCTTTTTCTCTAGAGTCTCCATATCTATTTCTTTAAGTCTTTCCTCATAGAGTTTCTGATGCAAGCCTTGCACCATTTTGGTAGTCCCCCTTTGCACTGCCTCTACCCTATGTCCTTCCAGAGGTGGAGCCTCCAGAACTGGACATAGTATTTGAGGTGGGGTCTTATCAGTGATCTATACAGGGTAATACTATCTCCCTCCTTCTGCTGGGGATGCCCCTCCTTATGCACCCGAGCACCCTGCTAGCCTTCCCCACTACCTTATCACACTGTGTAGCTACCTTCAGGTCATTAGAAATGATTACCCCTAGTTTCCTTTCCTGTTTTGTGGTTGCTAATACTTCCCCACTCAATTTGTATGTTGCCCCTGGGTTTCTGTACCCAAAGTGCATGATTTTGCACTTTTTTTTCACTGAAACCCAGCTGCCATTCCCTTGTCCATTCTTCCAGCTTTTTCAGATCGTCCCTCATTCTTTCCACCCCTTCCCCTCGGTGTGTCCACTCTGTTGCAGATTTTTGTGTCGTCCACGAACAGACATACTTTCCCTTCCAGCCCTTCTGCAATGTTGCTAATAAAGACATTGAAGAGGACCGGGTATAGTACAGACCCCTGTGGCACCGTGCCTTCTCCAGAGTGGATCCCATTTACCACAACCCTCTGACTCCTATTTCTTAGCCAACTTCTTACCCATTTTACAACATTTGGACACACTCCCAGGTTGCCCAGCTTGCTCACCAATCTTATATGTGGAACGGTGTCGAAGGCCTTACTGAATTCCAGGTAGGCCACATCTACTGTTCCTCCCTGATCCACTTCCCTGGTCACCCAGTCAAAGAACTCAATCAGCTTTGTCTGGCAAGACCTCCTCTCCATGAAACCATGTTGCCACAGATCCTGTAATCCACTGTTTACAAGGTATTCCCTAATCCTTTTCTTCAGTAGCGATTCCATTACTTTACCCACTACTGAAGTCAGGCTGACAGGTCTGTAATTTCCTGCCTTCTCCCTATTTCCACTTTTGTATAGTGGTACCACATCTGCCCTCCTCCAGTCCCCTGGAACCTCCCCTGCTTCTAGTGATAGGTTGAACAGAGCTGTCAGAGGTGCAACCAGCACCTCCTTGAGCTCCCTTAGTATCCTAGGATGCACCCCGTCAGGTCCCACTGCCTTGTCTACTTTTAACTGTGCTAGTTCCTTGAGGACTTTCTCCTCTGTAAAAAGACTAGTGTCCACCTCCCTTCCTTTAACATGCTTGTCCTAATCTCTGGCCCCTCATCTACTCTTTCCTTCCTCTGTAAATACTGAAAAACAGTAATTGTTCAATATGTCTGCATTTTTTTGGTCCTCTTCCTCACAATCCCCTCCTTACCCTTTTAGCCTTGCTATCCCTCCTTTGGGCTTTCTCTTCTCGTTTATATATCTAAATAATGTTTTATCCCTTTTTTAACTGACTGGGCAATATTCCTCTCTGTTTATGCCTTTGCGGTCCTAACTGCTCTCCTTGCCTCTCTTTGTTTCTCCTGGTAACTCCCCTTATCCTCCTCCTTCTGTGTCCTCTTGTATTTTCTAAATACTAGTTAGTTTGTTTTTTGCCCTTACTTTCTCTGCTACTTCTCTAGATAACCATAGTGGTCTCTTCTTTTCTCTTGCCCTTCTTAACCTGCCTGACACAGAGATTTGTTGCCTTTTCAATGCCCCCCTTATTTTTGCCCATTGTTCCTTGACTCCCCCCAGTTTCCCTATCCCTGCGGCATTCTCCCATTTTCTTAAGATCGTCACCTTCGTCTTAGTGCAGCTCGATTCTGGCTCAGTTCTTACAGTGAGCCACACCATACGGTGATCACTGGTCCCCAGGTGGCCACCAACTGTGACGTCAGCAACACTGTCCCCGTTTGTCAGTACCAGGTCCAGTATTGCCCCTCTACGAGTCAGTTCCTTAACTAGTTGCCTGAGGAACGCCCCTTGCAGGGAGTCCAGGATGTCCCTACTTCTGACTCTTGCCACAGCTGGTAGGCTCCAATTCACGTCTGCTAGATTAAAGTCCCCTACAAGCAACACCTCCACTTTGCATGCCATCCTTTGGATTGCTTCCATCACAGTGGTGCAGGACCCCGCCCGAAAAAACACTGGTGTGTGCACAGACACGCAAAATGCCCTCCTCAACACCAACCCTAATGCTAGGGGTACGCACCCTCTCACTCTGATCTCAGTAGTGAATTGTCAATTTCCCTCGTAGTCCAGTGGCATCCCCTTCCCACCCAAATTCCCTTAGTAAATACTGTAAGTAAATCTTCCTGGTAGTCCAGTGGTACTCCCCTTCCACCATCTAGTAAATGTCAATTTTCTCAGTAGTTCAGTGGTAACCCTCCCGCCTGATCACCGTAGTGAATCTGTCAATTTCCCTGGCAGTAGTGGAACCCCACTACTGCCCCAATCTCTGTAACAAATATCTAAATTTCCTGGTAGAGTAGTAACCCCCCTCCTGCCCTGAACCATGTTATATAACTACATAACCCACCCTCACTGACCCACCCACTCAGCACCCACCCCCAATTGGCAAGAAGCCCGACATCTGTGGATGAGAGGACAGAGACCAGCACAGACCATCCTCTTACCACCCCGGCAGTCCATCTAAATGAATGGGACAAAATGTGTGATTTCAGTGCAAACAGGTACTTTCACACTACCGAAGCCAGATATCCATACACACAGCGCATGCCAGACAGAGCATTGCTTTTACAAATGCACCAAACAGCTGCACACCGTTTAGTGCAAGCTCCTACGGTTGGCGTGGTGCAAACAGGTGCTTCTGAATCTAGAGGCTATAGTTGCTGTCTGTAATTCTTCATCTATGTATCTACAAAAGATTATGGCTCTTACCTATGTCTGGGTACAGATAAGTTAGCACCTTTAATACATATGAAATAAAATAAAAATATATAATTCTGTAAATGAGAGCACATAAAAATATATCATTCTCTAAATGACAGCATATTTCTACCACTAGAGCTGCAACGACTGATCCAGTATTGTGTTTGGGTTCTACCTACCACTAACCCTGGTAAGAGAGCTTTTGCATATCGTGCTACTTCATTATGGAACTCATTATCTACAAATTTTAAGCTCCTCCCTTCTGTTAGGCTACTCGCTTCATCTGTTACTCAGCATTTCAAAAATATAAATGTATGTTCATGTACGCATTAATAACTTGTTTCCAGTTTTGCTTTACTTGATTGCTTTATTGTATTTTTGTAGTGTATCTTCTACAAATTGATTGCTCTTGTATTGATACTATCATGACCTCAGGTTGTACCTGAAAATTGAATGTTTTTATTCCAGTGTGCCAACCTGCAATTCAAATAAATGAAATGAAAAAATGAAATGAAACCAAAGAATCTCATTATTTTGTCCCAATGCACACATATTTTTTGTGTTATTAAAATATAATGGAAGCAACTTGGGAGGGGATCTAGCCAACCCCCTCCTTACTACACCTATCACTCACCTAAGTTGACCTTAGGCAACCTCATTCCTAGTGGTAGCTGGTGACCCTTTTTCTCATAGGGGAAGACCCCAGACAGAAGTTGTGCAGGCCATCAGTCATTCAAATTTCATATTTATTTTGACTGATGCATTTCATTGCCTGTGTACTTAAGCAATAAACCATGAAAGGGTGTGGGTTATGCTGGATTTACCCATGCCTGGTGTGGTTCGGTCACGAGGCTGCAGGCCGAGTGACCAAACGCCTGGTGTGGTTCGGTCACGAGGCCGCAGGCCAAGTGACCAAACCTCGGCAAGCATGGTTAAATCCCAGAATAACCCACACCCTAGAGTGGGTTATTGCATTTATACAATGGTCCACCTTGTTCTTTTTTTTTTGGAGGAAAAAAAAAAAGAAAATGTTCTTTTTTTGCATTTTATATTACTTTTTGTCATTTTATTGCTCCCACCATGCAAAAAACAGTCCTGGGCTGCTAGGACTCCCTTCTGTCTGCACATGTGCAGAACTGTTTATTTCCTACCCCGATGCTTTCCCAGCCATTCTGTTTTGATCGGCAATAAGTTGTGGGGACTGTCTGTCTCAGGGAGCTATGCAGCAGTGAACACAGCTCTTTTTGAACTACGGAGCATTGGCTTCATTTTTTTCCCGCAATATGCAGCGGCTGTAATTTCGGCAATGTTGCAGGCAGGCTGTGGGGGACAGGCAGTGATTCCTTGTTCCCTCTCCTTCTCAGAGTGCTGGCCCCAGATATATCCTTGCTTGCCGAGAGACTATATAAGTGTCTAAAAACGTTTTGTGTCATATGCCATGGCTTTGGGAACTGTTATAGGACACATTTTGTATTTCATTTGGTGTGTTGAAGTGGGACATGTATGAGACTGTGGTTTACTGGTGGTTCAAGATGGTGGTTTTCAGCTTTCATGGTTGGGAGGTCCATGTTGATAAACTTATTGCGGATTTAGGTAAGAGAATAGGGGTGTTACATAGAAATAAAAACATCTTAGGAAGTACTTTGTTAAAGAAAATAGTAGAAACTCAAGTTTTTCCTTTAATTGATTTTAGTAATATATTATATGATCATGCCAGTAAGGTTAAGTTAAAAAATTAGAGGTTCTCTACAATAGGTTAGCAAGATTAATTTTACGGTGTCCTAGAGATACACATCATTGTTTGATGTATGAGAAATTAGATTGGTTCTCCCTAACAGATAGGAGGAAATACCATAAGATAATTTTTGCATATAAAAGTGTACAGGGGGATGTTCCAGACTTTCTTTTTGAAAGGCTGATGGTTAGGGACTTAAATCCGACCTTGAGGAAAGCGTTGTACAGGGAATTGGTAGTACCATTGTCAACTACTGAAAGGTAAAAATCTTTTTTTAGTTATATGGTTCCCCGATTATGGAATAGCTTGCCAATAAGGTTTCGTATAGTGAATGGAAGACCTCCATCAATGAGAGCTCTTAAACAATGGGTTACGGATACAGTAAAAAAACAAAGAGTTGTGCAATAATTGGTTAGATATGTTTATATGTATGTTGTAATGTAAATTATTGTGTTATTTTTATATTTGTATGTTTTGTACTTTTGAATCGTGTAAGTAAGTATGTGTTATAGTTGTAATATATGTACTTTGCCCTGGGTCACCATTTTAAATGAGTACTGTTCTCAATGGTTAAACCCTGAAATAAAAATGAAAAAAAAAAAAAAAGAAACAACTGCTTTCAGAGACGAGGCTGACTGGCACCTTTTGTGCTGGTAATGCTTAATTATACAATGGCAAGAAAGAATCCTGGATTCTGATTGGTCAGTGTGTGCCTGAGACAGTGATGATATTACAGTATAACATCACTGTCATTGATTAGCATTAGCTTTGCTGACTGTATTCATAGAGCCTTTTTTCCTCTTCTCTAAGAAACTCACTAAAAATCTACCAAAAACATTTTTAAATGTTTTTTTATTTTGTATAACATCGAAATATGGTAATTAGCAGAGTCCAGGGTTATTAGACATCCTTCACTCCTGGTGGGAAGCACTGCTTCACCTCGTGCTTCAACCCACCCCAGGAGTGACGTTATTACATGATAACACACACCCTGTCGTGCCTTATTGCTTAATTTTACAGTGCTGCAAAGGTGCCAGCCAACCAATCAGGTGCCTTCTTTTTAAAGCCCATTGTAGAATAAAACACATGCATCACTGGGCAAAACCTTCCAACTATGCATTATTCATAATGCCAAAAGAATACTCGCTAAGGTACATTCAAGGGCCTCCAATGACTAACCTTGCTGGGGGTTCTAAATGATTAACCTCCTTGGGGGGGCCCCCAGAAACGTAAAGCCAGTTCTGTCACTCAAATAAGTCCCATTCAAGTGTAGATCACAAATACCAGAAGTAAAGCATGAGAAGCACAGAAATGGTCATAGAACTACAATGTATATGGACATGGTAAACATCCCATAAGTTGTAGGGGGTGAAATGCAGCTGTTCCAGGTGATTTATTTAATAACTGTGTGACTTACTTTTCATAGCTACAGTGTCAACTGCAGTAGGTTGCAGTGAGTTACATGCAAGCACAGTGATGTAATTATTGACCTTGTTCTCCACAGAAATTGAAACTCTGTGGTTGAAGCTGTATCAGTTGAGTGCTATAAAGGGAAAATATTGACCCTGATGGGTGAGCTATGACTGACAATAGTTATGACTATTGGTAGTCAATAATTCATCCCAAGAAGTCAAGGTTTTCCCATTATATACTCATACAATTCTGGTACGACCACCACAACCACCATCATCTGGTGCCCAGATGAGCCCCCCACCACATGGCCAACCACTCTCCCCGCCACTGGATCACCCTTCCAGGAACCGGACCACGCTTCCCTCTCCAACTGACCATCTGCCATGCAGCTGGAAACCCTTCCATCCCAACCTTTCCCCAAGATGGGCAATTTCCCTGAAGCTACACCACCCCACAGCCCCAGACCAGCTTCTTCCCCCAGTTAACCACCCTCCCTGCATCTGGACCAGTATCCAACCCCATGCCAGGCAACCTCCATGTAGTTAAGACTACCCCAAGCCCCCAGACAATTCTCCCCCCAGCAGAGGACTGTCTCTGCAGCTGCCTGCCCCCCAACCAACAGCTCCCTAAGCATTGTATCAGCTCCTCTGGCCGACCACCCACCCTGCATCTGGACCTCCTTTCCATCATCCGGACTGTCCTCCCCTCCCTGCAGCTGGATCACCCTTCTATCACCCTCACCAGCCACCCCTTCCAGCAGGTAGACCTCTCCTGACCACTGACCATCCCTCACCATGTTGAGCACCCTCCCAGGAGCTGGACCACAGTTCAAGTGGATCCAGGGAGGATGGTCACCCGGGGGAGAGGCTTGTCTGCGGATGGGGAGTGGACCACTCCCCATCCCCAGATGAGCCTCTCCGTGCGACCATCCTCCCCGATCCACCTGAACCGCTATTTCCACCTAGAGACCAGCCCACCCCTGCAGCTGACCACTCATTCAGTCTCCGATAAATGAATCTCCTGCAGCTGAACCCCCCACCACCTTCCAGACCCAGCCTTCCTAAGCTGAACACTTTTCCTAGGCCACTCCACAGCCAGCACTCTCCTGCAGCTTGACCCCCACCATCATTTTCGTAGATGGAACAGACCCCCCAAAGCTGAACCTCACTGGAGCTGGATTCTGCCTTCCAACCAGACCCCCCCCCCACAGCACCTTGTAGGTGTGGTAGCACTTTTTACATTAGTGACAGAGCAATTCTGAGAGGTACAGAGAAATAAGGGACACTCTTGAGGGATGGTACCAGCCACATACTGCAGCTGCCTGGATCACAACTGTAACACAGAATTTGATGGCAGATAAGGACTGCTTGGCCCACCTAGTCTGCTCATTTCCCTACCTAACGAATAAGCTGCAGATCCTATTTAACCAACAGCCTATTTCTTCCTACCCCCCCCCACAAAAAATTGCCTTATGTCTGCCCCATTCATTCTTGAGTTCTCCCACAGTTTTAGACCCCACAACCTCCTCAGGAAGGCTGTTCCATGCATCCACCACCCTCTCTGTGAAAAAAATACTTCCTCACATTGCCCCTGAGCCGTCCCCCCTCTGTCTTCAAATTGTATCCCATGTTCTTGCACATCTCTTTTTCTGAAAGATGCTACCCTCTTGGACTTTGTTGATTCCACGGAGGTACTTAAATGTTTCTATCATGTCCCCCCTCGCCCTTCTTTCCTCAAGTGTATACATATTAAGCTCCTTACAAAGCCCCACTCCATATAACTGAAGAACAGACTACTCGTGTACTCCCCGGCCATTAAATGCAGTTAGGGATAGGGCGGGGAGCCGAATATACCTGCGGTTTTCAGTAGCACCGAACTGATGCTGCGGTGGTACAAGAGCTCCATGGCGTAGATCTGTCCGGTTAGAGGGGAGTTAGAAGAACTTAAATTTGGCTGCATCAAGTTCCGGGTAAGACGGTGTTACAAGCGCTAGCCTAAAACACCGCATACAGAGCACTGTCAGCCCCTAAGACCACATAACTTGAAGAAGTTATGTGCCTTGGACGCTGCATGCTTTTGCCATTCACAATATGGTGGTCAGACGGCGTTGCCATGCTACTATGTCTTTCAAGTCTTGTTGGTTCTCACCGCTCATTTCATTCTAAACTAAACCTCCCTGTTCTCTAACGGGTACGTGCGATTACAAATGGGGGAGGAGCGGAGCTGCGTCAGTACCTTCGCGTATATCGGGCGACATTTGGCAGTTCCGTATTATGAGATCGCCCGGTCTAGAGGATCAGCCGCAAGTTTGCAAGGTACAGAGTGGGGGGCGACGGGCATGGGTGGGTCTTCTTGGCATGTAAAAGGTGGCGGGGGACGGAGGTTGAGGTTCGGCATAATTCCCAATCCCTTCGGAGATGAAACTCAGGGTTAGGAAAGATCAGAAAGAAGTAGGAAGTGACTAAAATTGGCTACAGTTTAAGAAATGGTATAAAGTCATGAAGCTGTAAATATTTATTTATTGAAAACTTCGGAGATTACCTTTGAGCACAAGTGCTCATTTATGAAGGTTCGTCGTCAGATACATAGAAAAAAATACAAGTACAGTAAGCAGTTCCAGAGGAAATGCAGTCGAGTCAGACTCAAAGCACTTAAGGTAGCACAGTTAGATGCAGTTTTGAGAAAAAAAAATCCATACAGATAGTGAAATAAAAAAGTCACAGGTTATGTACAGAGAGAAACAATAAGTCTACAGTTGCATTGGACAGCAAAGGCAAACGCAAAGATCTCTTAAACTGATTAAACTTGGGGAGATTCAGCAGTGTGTCATGCAATTTGTTTAACCATTTAGCAGTCTTGACAGCAAATGATCTTTCGCACAGCTTAATACGCTTGAAAGAGGGGCTTAAGGGCATTCCTTGTCCTGTTCCTGGTGTTGTATGTGTTGGAGATGGTGCAGAAGCAGTTTGTGGGAGCAAGGGGTGTTAGGCCCAAGAGTGCCTTTTTGGCTAACAGACAGGTCTGGAGCTTTATTCTGCTGGGTAATGGTAGCCAGTGAGTGTGTAAAGGAACTATGAGTGTGGTTATCTGCACCAAGTACAAGGTGGCACACCATATTACAGATCAGGTTTAGTTGGTTTAGCACCATGTCACAAGCAGCTGCGTAGACATGGAAACTGTAATCTATAAGTGACAGAATGGAGCTGGCCACAGTAATTTGTATAGCATCCCTAGTGAGATTGTTTTAGTTATGGTACAGGGCATCCAGGCTTCTGTTACCTATGGCTGCTAGGTTGTCAACATGGGGTGCAAAAGATAAGGGGCCCAATTTTACAAAGTGGACACAGGGCTTGCGGCAAGCACTGTGTCCAATGCAACGGGGGTCACATGTACTAAGGCCTCCTGGACGCAGAGGGGTCTGATTTTCAAAGGGGCGGCACATTTGTGACAATTCCCCCACTTTATGGCTAGTTGCTCCAAAGGGTTTGCGCAAGTGCTGTGGTCCCGGATGCAAGGGTAAACCAGGGAGATGGTGGTCTAACTCCTTGCGTCCTGGGTTTTGGACATGGGTGTTTGCGGCACGATTCTTAGAAAATCGTGCTTGTCGCAATGTTCGTCGCAAGTTGCAGCTTGCATCAGACACCCTGCTGCAGGTCTGCTGCACCGCCGCATCCCTTTACAAAATCGTGCCCAAGGTGTCATCTAAAGTTACTCCAAAGTATTTGAAGGTCTCCACCTGTTCAAGATTTTGTCCTTGTCCATTTCAGATGAAGAAGGGTGGAACTTTCCCCTTCTGTGGGAAGCTAGAGAAAAGCATGGTCTTTGTTTTTTTTTTTTTTTGTTTTGTTTTGTTTGTTTTTTGTAACCGAAGACCAGTTTGTTGTTGGAGAACCAGCTTTCAGAGTGACCTGAAGTTACTTTGGAGAGCAGCGGTAAGGCTGTGAAGGTCAGGGTTTTTGGAATAGATGACTGCATTATCAGCACTGAGGAGCACTTTGGCTGTCTGACAAGCACTGGGCAGTTGATTTTTAAAGAGGCCAGATAGGAATTTGCCAAAGATGGAGCCCTGGTGTCCCCCAGTAGATAATCCCCTAATGTCGGACAAATATTTATCGATCCTCACCTGTTGGGAGCATTAAAAGCAAAGTAAATTACAAGCAAAGTAGTTTAGAGTAAGAAGCAGTTGGCGAAGGAAAACCAATCATATTTAGCATCAGCAGTGGTGGAATGGAGTTTGGTTAGGTGAGTTCCGAGAATGAAATTCAGAGTCTGAAAGAAAATAAGTGGGAAAGAGTGCTGCATGCCTGTGTTTTTTTTTTTTTTTTTTTCCCTCTCCCATTGAACATGTATTGATTGTATTGTTTATCGAGCCCTGTAGGAAGAATGTTTATTTCTCATGTAAATAGACAGTTTCAGCCTAGGAATCCACCCCGGACAGTAAATGCATAAATAATATATTTTTATTTATTTATTGGTATTTTGTGGACTGAAACGCATGTCCCTTTTTCAGTGGTCACTTCCTGGATCTAAGGTGAAACAATAATAATAATACAATTACAAATACAAAATATATGACTGGAGATACTACTGTAACCTCCTCTCACTTTGGGGGTGCTGACTGGTTACTTCCTGGGAGCATGCCACTCCACTGTTGGTTTTTTGCCAGGGACCCCGAACTAGCCGCCAACACCTCTTTTCATTTCCCATCCAGTGATCTGCCTGCATGCCACTTTTGGCCCCTGTGGACTGGAATGGGGGACTGGGCAGCACTGCACGCGGGGACTCCTCCTCTTCTGCCCGTGGTAGGCATGAGACCAGCAGGGGATGTGTAGAAACTAAGATTTTTGCTTCCCTGCGAGGAGCAAACCACACTGGGAGTGAAGCCAAACGCAGAGAGTGCTCACAAACACTTCGATCTTCTGCCAACCCCAACAGTTGGGAGGGGGGTCAGGCACCATTTTGCACTGGCCATTGCCAGTAAATGGTGCACCTGGCACCAGTCGTCCATCCGGAATCTGCGCTTAAGGACCAAACAGTAAAAAAAAAAAAATACACATGCATATAATATATATCTGTCTATAAAAGATAATGCCCCTACAGGCATTGACAGTGCTGTATTTATTTTCTATGTGAGCGCCAAAGATAGCCGCAGTATCCAATGGCCAGTGAAAATCAAATTTGGCTAATAAAATACACTGTAGCTATTCAAAACTTCTGCAGTTTGTTGTGTTTTATATCACAAATACTGCAGTTTGCAGTGTGTGACTTAACCTTCCCGCTCCCAAGCATTCACCCAGATTTTCTTACGGACCCAGAGGACAGTGTAAGTGATCAAACAACACAATGAAGAGCCAGTAACGAGGCTCTCAAGGCCTCAAGACACATCACTCCAGGGCAGCAGCAAATCGGAGAAGAGTGCCTGTTAGAGTGGCAGACTGAGGATGTTGGCGATAAAGAAGAGCACAGACCAATGAAAACACTCTTGAGGTCTTTAGTGACTGCCCCATCCAATCAAGCCTCAAGTCCTGTGAGTGGTATGACATAGAGTGTCCTGTAAGCTCAAACTGGTCAGAGGCAGAAACAAGGACAGACATCCCTTTTGCACCTCATCCTTCAGGTTGAAAACAGCCAAAAATCCCTGCCTGGGATTTTCCACAACAGATTCTGAGTCTAAACTAAGTGTGCCTGCCCAGGGCTTTTCTGTTTGAAGCAGGGGCTACCTTGCTGAAAATTCATTTCTGTGAGGGAGGTGAAGCCGCCTTTCCATAGATCCTGCTGCCAGGGCCTTTCTTGGAAGGGGGCCAAGCCGCCAAGTCCCTTTGTGTTTGCCTTCTCGTGGGGTGAGAGGATCATGGAGGCATTCTTCAGAAGAATTTCCACGGGGCTTGCACTGCTGCAATTCTCTTTTCTTTAAATTCAGTATACTTTACTGAATTTCAGACATCACAAGACGGGGAATATGTACATTCCATACTGTATCAGACTTCAGACAGTACCCACTAACACCCCCGATATGCTCTCCCCCCATCCCCTTGTTGCTTATCTGCCTGTGATGGGATAGTTCACTATGAGCAGTCAGACAGTTCCAAAAGTCCAGTTGTGCACATCTTTGCAGAGTTACATAGATACTGTTGGCAGATAAGGGCCACCAGGCCCATCCAGTCTGCCCGTTTATGCTATCTGACGAAGTGGCTAGTGACCCTATCATCACTGGCTTTAGCTTTTTCATCCCATCTCTAATATTCCTTTATTCCTGTCCCATGCATGTTTGAAACCTGCCACCATATGGATGGCCACCACTTCCTGGGGCAGGCTATTCCATGCATCCACCACCCTCTGTAAAAAAAAAAAAAAAAAAAAAATTCTTGACATTACCCTTTAAGCAGTCAACCGTCAGTCTCATATCATGTCCTCTTGTTCTGGCACTACTTTTAAACTGGAAAATATTGGCCACTTCCACCTTGTTCATGCCCTTGAGGTATTTGAATGTTTCTGTCATGTCACCTCTCTCCCTTCTTTGCTCCAGCATGTACAGATTGAGGTCTCCGATTCTTTCCTCGTAAAGTTTGTGATGTAGACCCTTCACCATTTTAGTTGCCCTGCTCTGCACCATCTCTATTTTGTCAATGTCCTTATGAAGATGTGGCCCTTCAGAACTGGACACAGTACTCAAGGTGAGGCCTCACCAGGGTCCTGTACAGTAGAACTGTCACCACTCTCCTTCGGCTTACGACTCCCCTTCCAATGCACCCCAACATCCCAGTGGCCCTCCCCACTGCCTTGGCTGTCTGTCTTGTGGCCTTCAGGCTGTCTGTGATTATGACCCCCAAGTCCCTCTCTTCCTTAGTAACTGCCAACAGCTCTCCCCCAACCTGCAGCTTGCGCCAGGATTCCTGCTCCCCATGTGCATGATTTTGCATTAAACCTTACTTGTCATACATCTGACCATCTCTCCAACCATTCCAGGTCCTTTCTCATCCTTTCCACCCCCTCCGGGGTATCCACCTTGTTGAAGGTCTTGGTGTCATCCGCAAACAGGCAAACCTTTCCCTCCAGCCCATCTGTAGTGTCACTGATGAAAGACATTGAAGAGACTGGCCCCAGAACTGATCCTTGAGGTACCCCACTGGTCACCTCCCTTTCCTCTGATTGGGTTCCATTTACCACTACCCTCTGTTTTTGGTCCTTTAACCAATTTTCAGTCCAGTTTACCACCTTGTGTCCCATCCCCAGGCTTCTTTGCTTGTTGACAAGTCTCCTATGTGGAATGGTATCAAAGGCTTTGCTGAAATCCAGGTAGGCAATATCTACAGCCCCCTCGGTCTACTGCCTTTGTTACCCAGTCAAAGAAATCTATCAGATTAGTTTGACAGGATCATCCTGTGGTGAACCCATGTTGCCTGGGATCCAACAACCCCATGAATTTTAGGTACTCCACTATTCTTTCCTTGAGAAGCGTCTCCATTATCTTTCCTACTATAGAGGTTGGACTAACTGGTGAGTAGTTCCCTGCATCATCTTTACTCTCCCTCTTGTGAAGAGGGACAACATTTGCCCTCCAACAGTCCTCTGGGACCACTCCAGTGTCTAGGGACTCACTGAACAGGGCAGCCAGAGGGGCTGCCAGTTCAACTCGTAGTTCCCTTAAGACCCTGAGATGTATACCATCTGGATCCATGGCTTTGTCCACCTTGAGCATTGCAAGCTCTTCTAGGACCTTCTCCACTGTGAACGGACTGGTGTTTACCTCCTTTTCCTCCGTTCCTGTAAATTCTAGGTGTGGGCCCTGCTCATGCGCTTCCACAGTGAAGACTGAACATAAATATTCATTCAGGATTGCTGCTTTCTCCCTGTCTCCCACCACTATCTGCCCTTTGGCTTCTCAAAACTTAACTTAGCTATTCCCCCCTTTGTCTTCCTTCTGTTGCTGATGTACCTGAAGAATGTCTTGTCTCCCTTTATAACCGATTGAGCTATTCGCTTCTTGGTTTGCACTTTAGCACTTCTTACTGCTTTTCCTGCCTCTCTCAGACACTTGTGGTACATTTCCCTGTCCTTGTCTCTTTGCGTCTCCTTATACTTCCTGAAGGCTAGCCTCTTGTCCCTTACCCTTTCAGCCACCCTCCTTGTGAACCAAAGTGGTTTTCTTCTCCTTTTTCCCTTGTATATCGACGTAAACATTGTTTTGTGACCTCTGCTATGGACTCCTTGTGTGTACCCATTTCTCCTCAACGTCCCCACCCCCAAATCTCCCTTTTTTCCAGGGTTTCTCTGAGCAGAATGCTCATCTTGGTAAATTGTATTTATTTATGTCTCTGATTACCGGATAAGCACATTGATCCGAGGGGACCGTTTTTCAGGCACGACCCTGGCCACAAATATGGCACTACCGAGTTACATACAGATCAATGTAAAGTCGGCCCTTCTGAAATCTAAGTCTCTTGCCTTCATATGAGTTGACTGAATCCCTGTGTCCACCTTGAACCACACCATATGATGGTTGCTGGACCCCAGCTGACCTTCCACCTTGAGCCCTGTTATCCTGTCCCCATTGGTCAGTACTAGATCCAGGATTGCCCGATCTCTGGTAGGTTCCTGCACCAGTTGCCTAAGGCCAACCCCCTCAAGGGAGTCAATGAAGTCCCATGCCCTGTCTGAGGCTCCTGCTGGGATGGACCAGTCTATTTGTGGCATGTTAAAGTCTCCCATCAGCAGTACCACCCCCTTTGCTGCCATGTCATGCATGTTTTCCAAAAGCAGTTTGTCAGTTTCTTCTGCCTGAGCTGGGGGTCTGTAAATGACCCCTGTGCGAATGGCTGTTCCATTGCCTGGCTCAACGGTGAACTAAACTTCCTCTGTTTTCTCATGCCTGCTCTGAATTTCAGTTGCCTTGATGCTTTCTTTGATGTAGAGGGCAACCCCCCCCCCTTTTACTATCCCTGTCTTTTCTGAACAGGGCACAACCCAGTACACTTGTGTCCCAGCTGTGGTTCCTGGTGTACCATGTTTCGGGTTATGGCCACTATGTCCAGATCAGCTGCCGTCATTACAGCCATCAAGTCTGGGACCTTGTTCCCCAGACTGTGGGCATTTCGTCTGCATGACTTGCCATTAAAAGTGGCATCTTGTCGGCCCATTCTTGTGTTTAGCCAATTGTTTTATCCTACTGTTCCTGGCATATTCAATGTGGTGCTTCCCTTTTACTACCTATGTTAATGATGATATCATCTGGCTCTGTGTGCAGCCTTTTCTGTCCTGTGGTACTGGTGAATCTATCCTCGGAATAACATCCTCTCATAACCTCAAGTACCCGTCTGCTCAGGATCATTTTTGCCCTTTCTGGGCTCTCTCACACAGACTCTTGTAAACAATCATAGTATTTACATATATGGGTGCCGGAACATGGGGAAAGTGTGTGTGTGTGTGTGTGTGTGTGTGTGTGTGTATTGGGGGGGACTGTAATAATTACAACAGAGACCATGACTGCTTCCCTTCTGATCTTGCATGCATTAAAAGGGGCATTTTGAATCTTCATGGGCAAAAGCATGTGGATTACTACTGCCCCCTCTTGCTCATAGGTTCCAGCACCTATGTTTACGTAATTAATAACAGTGTATACAGCATTTCCCATCTGGTACAATAGGTTTTATAATGATGAATCGGGTTAGCTGTAATTGTTTCTGCATTTAAAGAGCAGGTGACATGTTCAGGAGAACTTTAACAAAACGTAATATTTAGAGACAGTTTAGCTTGTATTTCCCATTAGTGCTGTATTCCTTCTCCTCAATATTTATTACTGAGGTCATTTGTATGAAAAGAGGATCTTTGCTCCTGAAGAGTTCATCTGTTCCAGCTGCTTTCTCCCTACCTGAAGTCATAGAGCACTGCTTGTGGTATTGCAGTTGCTCCGATGGCAACACATTGTGATGTCACAAAAGAGGATCATGACTTGAAAAAGGGAGTAAGCTAAAGAGGCAGATGGACTCTAAGGGATAAAGATCATATATTCATGCAAATTTCCTTAGTAATAATGTGGAAGAGAACTATGCAAAATATAAATGCTGGCAAATTTGTACTTAATTATTATGTTTTTTTTTAAGTTTTCTTTGTGGTGTCAGTAGCTCTTTAAAGCAAATAAAATTTTTCTATGCCATTCTGCTCTAGTTTTCTTCATCCATCCCACATCTGAGTATAATCTGTTTTGCTGTTGCATCATGAAATGCATTTAAACCATCGGTCCTGTATTTTTCACCCTAGCCGCCCAGCTCACACAGGAGGACGCTCCAGAATGACTAAGTTGTGAAAAATACTAGATTGGGACTACTCAATCGGTATTTTGTTCTGCTCCTGTATGTTAGTTAAACCAGGAATAGATACAGAGAATACTGGAAGGGCAACCATGCAGAACCAGTCTGTTCTACCACAGAGGGGTTCTGATTCCCTGTGACCTCGAGAGCAAAACTCGAGGAGGTCCATGGGAATCGGAACCCTGAGGTGGCAAACACACTGGTTGGCATAGGGTTGCCCATCCAGTATTTTTTTTATAGTATATGCTGCCCCAAGAAATCATTTTAATAAAGTTTGAAGCAATGTTAAGGAAACTGTTCTCTGCCATTTTTTTTTTTTTATTTTATTACAGGAGACAGTGCTGGCTGCTACAGTGAGTTGTGTGGTTGCTAGGGAATACACGTCCCCCATGTTAGCAGCGCACACTCCTATTGGTTGTCATTCTGGTGTGGGAGGGATTTTCAAGAAAAAAAAAAGTGGCGGTGTATGCCTTGCTTAGCAAGACACCGTGGACTGGGGGAAACAAATTTGATTTGGTAAGATATTTTTAAATACGGTATAACTGAACTTATCTGGTTGATCCTGCATTTTTAGAATGTATCTGGTTGATCCTGCAGATGCGAGTTTCCAATCGTGTCATCACCCCATTTTTTCAACTTGTTGATCCGGGATTTCTGTTGCCCGGCTGTTGAATCCGCTGCTTTGCTATGTGGATGGCTCGTGCATTTTCCAACTACTGAAATGTTGTTCTACCACAGAAGGGTTGAACAGCATTCCATGACCTTTCAACCACAGTAGAACAACACTTTAGCAGAGATGGAAATCGAGATAGAACAGCGTTCCACCGTACACTAGATAGCTAACAGGGCTTCCTGTGTGAACTTAGAATTTACTCCCAGTGGACAGTTTCTGTCACAGCCTAGCTTCAGCAACCATTTTGTGTGTTGAGATACTGTAGAGTAGGTAATAATCGCGGTCTGTTTATTTTCGCTATATTCACTAATTTGATTGATTTATCAGCAGATTTAAACAGACCGGGATTATAATATGAAATGCACTCCCTATACATTGCACATTCATAGCTGTCAATATGCTGCTAAACTACCCCGATTAGCAGCCATTGGCCCAGTTACCTCACAAAGGACATTTCAACAGGCTTTTTGCTACCTGCTATCTGCCATCAGATCACCCTCAATTACCTGCCAGTTAGTGTGCAAGCTACAAGCTTTATACTGTTTGACCACATTTTCAACTTTCCTACTCCGGGGTAGGTACGGTGAACATGCAGCGCATACAGTATTTTAATTAAAAACAAACCGGCATGACTTTATTCATTTGAGTGGTCTAGGTGTCAATTTCAGATATTTTAAAAGTCAGGTTTGTTGGCCCGATGGCAGGATCTCCACTGATTGCTGGGGGTGGGGGGACGTCTCAGAAACAGCAACTGCCCTCATGACCCCTTCTAGAAGCTGTGGTTGCCAATAGGGATTTAGTCTGTCTAGTGCTGACTCACAAATGTCAGGTCCATTGGCGTGATGGCGGGATCTCTGGTGATCATTCCGGGGATGCTCAGGAACAGCAGTTGCCCTCACTATCCCTTCTAGCCGCTGTCGCCGGCACTAGGACTGAGTCGTTGAAATGATGACTCTCAATGTTTTTAAGTGCAGTCTACTACTGGGTGGTGGTCTCGGCACCAATTTCAAATATTTACAGCCGACATCCTGACAGTGTGGATAATGCATGCAGTGGCACCATATTTTATGGTACCACTGATGCTCTAATTTAAATGGACATAAATATGAAGGTGAGGTAGTGGTTGTGAGTTCTGGCGACCGCGAACACAGTCAGTTCTACAGTATTTTCTGGCATACTCTGCGTTCATCATCCACTGGTGCCACACCATGGAACATCTTACAGGCCTGCAACCTTGGCCGCCAGTGTGCATATTTTAAAAAACTTTGACTGCTCCCAGTAGGGGCTGTGGGACTGCTGATGCGCCAGTGGGGAGGGCTGTTGGGAAATCTTTGCCTATCACAGGGTAGTGAGCTGGTATCTGAAGGGGGATCTCAGTTACTGTGTTGTGTTGTATATTGCTTACTGCAGCTGACCTTTACCTTTTCTTCACTAGAACCTGTTCTGCCCTACCCCAAATATAACCCTCCTGTTGTGTTCTAAGCACCATATTTACCGACTCTGTTGTTATTGTGTCAGGTCATCTCTGCATTATTTTATTTGCATAGATTAAGTGGAGTTCATGAGCATATTATTTGTAGTGAGTGTGTTATTAGGGTCCTGTCACAGTTGGTGGGAATAGCCCATTTTCCTGTGGGGCAGCATCCTGGCAGCTTGTGTCGAAATAATCCTTGCAGGTGGCGGCGCCGTGCCATGTCTAAGTCCCAGTACAACCACTAATCTAGGCACCATCCGCCTGAAGGCCTAAAGACTTAGCCATTTTTGCCAGCACCCAGGCTTAGCCACTCACCTTGTGGATGGGGTGGTTATACTACAAAACTATAATAGGCAGCAAGTGGTTTACAAAATATTTGGGCCGGGCAGGCCTGGGGAGCTGTTTCTGTAGATCTCACCAAGGCGTTTCACCTTGTGTACCACAGCCTTCTGTTGGATAAACTAAGGGGCTTGTGCTTTGATCACCACCCATGTCTGTGGTTCCAAAATTACCTTATGGGGTATGAGCAGCTTGTAAAGTGGGAAGCAGCAGGTCCTCCCTGAGGCCTATCACCACTGATGTGCCCAAGGGCTCAATTTTGGGTCCCATATTGTTCTCACTGTTTAATGATCTGTTTGATATCTGGGGTGATGGCAAAAACTTAACTGTATGCTGCTGATGTGGTCCATTGTGTAGGTCTGATCCCAAACCTCTTATGATTCAGTCTCGTCTTCACTGTAATCCTGGTTTCAGTCCAGTGTACATATACTGGTGACCAACAAAATTAAGTTATGTGCTCTTTGGAAATCACAGACTGGGTTTTGACAGGCCAAACTTACTTAACATCTGCACTGTGTTGGGTGCACGCATTAAAATGGTGTCCACGGTAAAATACATGAGAATTTAGCTGAATCAGGAGCTTTTCCTCAGGTCACATATTAAAGGAGTGGTCAAAACTCTAAATCAGAAACTGGGCGTGCAGTATAGGTTGCACCCCTACATCACAAAGGAGGCCAGGCCATCCATCTCTTAACAGCCTTCCTCATACCTTCCATTTGTTTATTTATTTGCTTTTGTTAACCGGGTAAGCACGCTAGACAACAGGTGCCTATTTTCAGGTGCAACCCAGGAGATTACAAGGTACATTACATTCATGAACATCAGACAATCACAAGTAGTGTTACACTTAAATGTATCAGGCATCGAGGTCTTACAAGAAACGGCAGGTGATTTATAAAGCCGTCAGCATGTAGTATTACGGTATGGTATTTTCGTTATAGTCTTTGATCAGCACGTCGGGCATCAAGGCTTGTGGTGCTTGAGGGTGGAACAGAGGATTGGGATATAGGGAGCCCAGATCAAGACAACAGTAGATAGAACAGAACATTGCACAACACATATATTGCATCCCCATTACCAGTGGAGCACCACTACTATCAAAAGTCAAGGAATCTGCACTATTTAAGCAATAAGGCATGACCAAGGGTTATGTTAATGGTCTGTTAATCACTTTCTAGGAGTGTACTGTGGCACGAGAGGTGTAGCCGAGTGCCACATGCCCCTAGAGGGTGATTAATTGACCATTAACATAATCCCTGGGAGTGCCTTATTGCTATTATAATAAAAATGTTTTTAAACAGTGTTAAACCTTGTTCAGCACATGGCTAAGCTCTACACGTATGTTAATAAAAGATTAACATAAGGCTGTTAGAATGTTTGCAGCCAATCAGAAAGCTCCATTTCTCAGACCCTTTTTATAATAAAGTTAAAGCTTGCTGACCACCACATCTCTTGCTTTGCTGCTGGCATCGGCAACAGGGAACATCATTGTAGGGCTCTTTCTACAGTAAACTGGCCTTCTCTCTAAGGGAGGCTACATTGCCCTGTGCTGTGCATGACTTACAAACTCCTGCACTCCCCCCTTAAAATCTGTATGGGTTAATGGGTTTCAGACCGCAGAGAAGGACTCTCCGATCCACAGCAGTGGTGCCATGGTCACTCTGCGCTGCTGGTCTGTGGTCTTTTGCTGCAGTATCGTCTAGACTATGGAATGATCTCCCCCATAAAGTCCTGGAATGCCATCCACTTGAAGGTCAATATCCTTTAAATCTTCCCTCAAGGTGCTTCTGTACAGGAGTAGTCCTTGTGACTGCTTCATCTAGCTGTCTGTTGTTACCCTGTATTTCTTCTCCTGGTTTTGTCTGTTGGCTTGTAAGCCAAAATGACAATTATGTATGTGTCTGTAACTAATAGCTGACCTGTGCACGTTGCTTGTTCTAATGTTTGTAATTAATTCTGGGTCATTCTTGGAAAATGGACAGTTTGTTTCAGTGAGCCTACCCGGTTACCAAAATTCAATAAATAAATAAAGAAATTCAAAACAATTGTAGTATGGTTCCGTGTTGTGTAGTAATCTATACACTCCCATGGTGGTGATGTCAAAATGCTGTTGTACAGCAGTAGCTAGGTCACTGCTGTGGTGCAACAGTAGAATCCTATATCGGGTATTACAGGGAAACATAAACGTACAGTTGCTTACATAGTTTGAAAACCCATGAAAAACCTTTCAAATGAGGTAGTGGGTTTACCTGTGGCTGGAAACTCTCCGGAGATATAGATAACTGAGTTTGTTCAGTATTAAGACTACACTGCAGCTATTTTTTAGTACATTGTGATGTCATCGAGGAACACACGGTGCTGAACTGCACTGCAGTGTAGTCTCTGTATTGAACAGACTCCATCATCTATATCACTAGATGACTCTGAGCTACAGATAAGCCCGATCTCTTGTTTGAAAGAGCTTTTCATGGGCTTGCATGTTATCATAGCCACAGGGTATGAATATCTTTCCTTTAAGATTCCTCATGCTACCTTGCAGATTCCTTTTTTCTGTAAACATTTTTTAATTATAGGTTTGAAAAATGGTACATACAGAAATATTAAACTGTCAAAATAAAAATCAAAAGCACAGTATAATACTTGGAGACCAAAAATTTGAGTTGAACAATTTGTTGCACACTCTCCTAGTCCATTCGTGACAACATAAAGTGCACTCTGTGAATGCTTTTTCAAGAACAACTTTGCTTTGCCATTAGAATAGGTCAGAATTAATTTAATCACTTGCAAAGAAGGATTTGAAAAGTAGTCTGTGGTAGGTGCATGCACAAGGCAATTGCCTAATGCTGGTACTCAGGCTGTTCATTTAGGTATATGTAGAGGCAGCAGGCTGATCCACCGGGCATGTCATTATTTTACATCACTTCGTCAGGGGTGACTGGATAGACAGAACAGGGGTCTCTATACCGAACCTTTCATATTTTTTTTGGGTAACTTTTTTTTTTTTTTCTTTATGCCCCCTCCTCTCTGGTTGCCTGGACTCAGTCCAGTGTGGTCTCTCGGCTGGGCCTGTTCTTGCCTCGCTTCCAGTACTCAGCCGCACCCCTGGTTTGGGCCCATCTCTGCTCCAACTCCACTGGTTGCCCAACCCCCGACTCCCAGCCCCTTGGGGTGGGACCGCCGACTCCTACTGGCGCTCTGTCTAGAATCTAATTGAGCGACCAGGGAGCGGAGGGAGAACCAGATGCTGGCTGGAAGGACCCAGCTATGGGAGTGGGGGTCATCCACTGGACCCACCTTCGCCTACCAGGCAACCAGGGTTTTTCTGTTTTTTCTGTCCCTCCCCTGGCTTGGCCATGCAATGCACACCAGTGCGAGCATGTGCACTTCCGCAGCCAGTCCCCTGCCAGAGATCCAATGGCTGCTGCACCTAGGTTTCCTTTCGAGTCTCAAGCGCCTGGGATCTACAACCCCCCCGAAAGGAGAGTAGTCTTCGGACACTCAATCCTGTCCTCCCGACGACCGAACCTCGGTCGCCGGTGTGGCATCCAGTGCCCCAACCCTCAGTGCCACTGGGCCAACCTTTCAAATTTAATTAACAGCTGAATGTGATTCAGTGATCAATGTCAAACTGTTAATCTTTTAAATATCTCAGGGTTATTTTAGACCCCTGTTTTGAATTATGGCCCTCTTCTGGATAAAGTTATATCTAAAATTCATTGGAGAATTGGTACACTTTTCTGAATACAAAACTTTCTATCAAAAGAAACTTGTTTGGCAGTAGCGCACCAAAATCTACTTCCAGTATTGAACTATGCTTCAATAGTGATTGATTTAGCCCCTTTTTCTCTCTAGCTAAAAATGAAGTATTGCTCCAGAAAATTGGCAAATTTGCCTTATTGGTTTTGAATTGAACCCATCATTGTGATGTTTTACCTCCCAGGAGTAAGTAAGGACAGGAGGAAAGTATTTTTCAGATGAAAAGGTGCTCAACATCAAGAGGACATGCTATGAAGCTGGGGGGCCGGGGCGTAGATTCATGGGAGATGTGAAGAAGTACTACTTCACTGAAAGAGTGGTGAATTCCTGGAACAGCCTTCCAGAGGAGGTAGTGGGGCGAAAACAGCGGTGGGATTCAAGAATGCATGGGATAAGCACAAGGGAAGGAAGTCATAGTGGAAAGGAAGTGGGGAGGGAGAAAGAGCTGTAGATAAGGTACAGTCTGTAGTAATAGTGCAGGTAGGGAGGAATGGGTAGACTGGATGGGCCAGGTGGTCCTTATCTGCCATCAAACTCTATATGTTTCTGTGTTTGGTAGCCTCAATTGGCTCTCAGTACAGTATGATTATAAATCGGCTATATCTCATTTTGTCAACAAAATTAGAAAGTCTGGTGTTTCTAGTTGTTCAAGCAGTCTGCTGTTAACTGTAATCCTAGGCCCCCATATTCAGCCATGGGGAGATGCACGGGGCAGCCAGATGCGCCGCCGAACAAGTTGGGCTGGTGCAACTGACTGCAATATTCAAACAAGATGCCCAATCCAGGCAGATCGCGTGTCCTGTATGAATATTACAGACAAGGCAGGCAGCACAAAAGGTGGTCGGCTGCCAATACGCCTGACGCATCCCGGGTATGGGCTGCATACCATCTATGAGGGATGCTCTGGAACATCCCGGATGTGCTGATCCCCCAAAGGTGATATTCAGCCAGGGTATGCAAATGAGCCCATTAGGCATGCATGGTGCAAAATGGCCCTCCTGCATACCCATTATGGGCTCATCTGCATGCCTGCGCCCAGCCAGATGCGCTGGGCTGTGCAACCCCCACCCGAGCCACAGACACGTAATAGGCAAAGTATGACTCCCACTGGTATGCTAAGTCCCCCCACTCCCTGCTCGATCCACATCCCTGACACAGGTATCACGCCCCCCCCCCATCGCTGAAGTTGCAAGAACCCCTGTCCCGCAGAAGGATCCTCCATCAAGAATAACCCCTGCCCCAGCATTCCATAGTGAAGTGTCCCCCCTCCCGCACCCCCCACTCCCATGCCGCGACTGGCACAGCTCTGCAGCCACCACGCTAGCCGCCGTCAGCACAGTCCAGGAACAGCACTGTTCTGAATATGCGCTTATTGGCTTGGTGGGTATTCTATACAGTGCAGTTCCTGGACTGTTCAGTCAGCAGCTGGCTGTGGTGGTGAGCGGAGGGCTGAGCCAGTTGCTGGCTCCGGTGGGGTGGAGGGGTGTAAGGGGATCGAGGGTCTGGTCCTGATGGAGCAGGAGGCCGCTACACTATGGAAATACAGGGGGAGGGCATCCTCTACTGCAGTCATCGGGGTTGGGGCATGGTGGGGTGTTTGTGACCCTTGCGATCGAGGCTTGGGGCCGAGCAGGGGTTTCTTGCAAATACAGACTTGGATTGGGGCCGGGTGGGGGGCCACTACACATTGGTAGAGGGGTCGGGGGTTGCATCTACTGGGATCGGGCATGGGTGAGGGGGTCCCTATGCTGTGGAACAGGGGTCAGGGGGATTACTCAACATGGATCAGGCACAGGCGGTGGCCCTACTCTATAGCACAGGGATTGGGTGGGCAGTATGGCAGGTACGGCGATGGGGGAGAGAGTACCACTAGATTGTCATGGCAGGTAGGCTGCTGTGACACCAGCCTGCACTTCAGCAGCCTGCCTGTGGGTGGCTGGTCGATATAAGCCAGCTTTTCGCTGCATAGCTCTGCGCAGCACATTTTCGGCCTTTGCGGAGCATAGTCCCACTGAATATGCCGATGCGCGCCATATTCATGGGAATGTCCCCTCTACATTGGCCAAATACATTATGTTTGGGCCATGGCCCATTTGCTTTTAGGCAGCCCATCTCCCCTTTCTGAATATAAATTTGCAGCACATTGGAGTAGGTTACTGTCCCCTTTCCATCCGAGATACACCGTGCATCTCCTTTAAATACAGGGGCCCTAATTTTGACTTGCACTCATCAGCCAGTTTTGTTATCCTTACCATTAGCACGTACTGTAGCTGGACACTGGACATTTTCCTATTGTGATGCTTCAATCTGGAGCATAATACCTGTCTGCCTACCTATATTTCCTTTTCCTCTTCTGTATCTCAGAGCTTTTATAAAACATAATGTTTGTACTTGTTTAAGCCAGTATTACAATTGTGTCTTGCGTCTCTACATGGCAACAATGTTCATTCTGGAAAATGTTTGTAACCTTGTATGCTGTTATTATGACCCCAGGTCATACCTGAAAAAAAGATGTTTATTCAAGTGTGTCTTCCTGATACCAAAATAAATGTAAATGGAAAATAGAAAATCTCTGAATAACCAAGCTGTTACACTTGATTCAACAGGTTAATGGTAAAGTACCTCAAATTGTATCATTTAAATTACAGCTGGAATGCTTGACATCTGTCTAAATTTACTGTTAGAACACCATACTCGCACTCGTGACCCGGGTTCCTGCCCTGAGCTGGGATACCAGGAGCGGAGACCGGCAGGAAGGGAGTTCAGAGTGTCCCCTCCTGGTGGGGGGGGCCTTCGGCACCTGGCAGCAACTTGGGTGACATGCTAGGCGGCGTGATGCCTCGACATGCCGCGAACATCCCAGGGGAATGGGGAGAAGGTAGAAGCGAAAAACTGCCCGGGATGGCGGCAGCTGGTCCCCGTTGCCCACAAAGCCTGGAAGTGTCGAGCCAACCCCGCCTTCGCCGGTTTAAATATCTGCACCAATGAGGCACTTCTCCCTTGGAAGGGGGACCCAACCGATGGAGGAAGTCACGCTGGGGGCATTGGCACTAAGGGGTGGTGGATGGCAACGAGGCGGAGTGGTGGCAGGCCTAAACAGCCTGAAGGAGTGGCCAGCCGGGGGAGCCTGGGAAGGAGCAAAGGGGGACACCATACTTATATTTATTTTAGAAATACTTTTGCATAAAAAATAGTGCATAACGTGATAAAGACAAAAAAGGAAAACAGTTCATTTAAAAGTGATGGGGAAACAGTGTAGGAAGGGGGTAGGAGTGGAAAGGGGTGGGGGAGTACAAAAAGGATGGGGTAAAGGGGAGGGTGAAAGGAAGGAGGTGGGGGAAGGGGCTGTGGAAAAATGGGACTATAAAAGGAAAAAATTATAAAAGGTGAAAAGGAGGAAAAGAAAGGATATTTTAAAAGATTTATATAAGCACTTCTAATATAAGTATACGTATATGATATCCATTTCACAGTGCGATTGATTATAAAGACTGAATGATCAACTAGACAGTGTAATTTGTTTATACATTATCTGTTACTGATTTTAAATACTTCATTTTCCAACTTGTCTGTTCAAACTGCATTTATAAAACATTTTTTATTTTGTTACAATAAAAGTTAACCACAAAAATATGCTGCGAGCACTAGAATAAACTCAGGTTTTACTTATTTATTTATTGAAATTTGTTGACCCGGGTAGGCCCACTGAGGCAACAAAGTCCCTTTTTCAGGGGCGACCTGGAATTAATTACAGATAACAGACACAAGAGCATACAAGAGACAAAGGTAGTACAGTTAATCGCATAGGTACATACATAAGTAGGATTACAGTAAACAAAAGAGAACAGGTAGCATTAGAAACAGGACAATACAGGTCAAGACTAAGGAGTGTAAGGGGCATCAACAATTCAAGTGCAACAGCACTGATTGTCTACCAGTAAGTGAGATTTTAGGGCAGTTCTGAATGAGTACAGAGTAGAGCAGTTAACCACAGCTGCGGGTAGACTGTTCCAGAGTGACGGGGCAGAACTGGCAAAGGATCTGTCACCAGCTCGGGTTCGAGTCCTGGGGACTTCCAGGACAGGGTGGGCAGTAGACCTCAGGTCACATTTAGCTGTTTTGAATAGGAGAAGTCCATTTAGGCTAGGAGGAGCCGGGAGCTTGGCTGTTTTGAAGGTCAGACAGAGTGTAGGGAATGCAAGCCTGGCCTCGAGTGATGGCCAGCTCAAAAGAGGTGAGAACATTGCAGTGGTGATCATGAGGGTGGGCAGAGGCTGCAAAGCGGGCAATTTTATGATAAAGGACTCTGAGTTTGTTGAGATCATGGCCCCAAAGAGGTTGAAATAAGGGAGCACCATAGAGAAGCACTGGGAGAATGGTACCAGTGGTGATAGCCATACGGGCTTCCCTGGAGAGGAATCCGCCAAGTCTGTATAAGAGGCCAATTCTTTGATGGAGGATTTTGGTGGTAGCCTCAATGTGCGGGCTCAGGGTTAGCTCCTGATCCAGGTGCACTGCAAGATATTTTGTGGATGCACGTACCTCAAGTGGAGTCCCATTGGCCAGTGAGATCTGTAGGAGGTTTGATCTATTGGCTCCTAACCGTTTGGTACCGAAAAGCATGGCCTTGGATTTATTGAGGTTCAGAACTAGTTTCATGTCCACTAGCCACTTTTCCAACTCTCAAGTCCTTATTGAGGTTCTGGCTTAGATGAACTAAGTCCTTTGAACTCCTATAGATAATGACATCGTCTGCATACAATTGGATGTTGGCCCCACCGCAATGCTTTGGCTTGCTATTGATGAAAATAGTAAATAGCAGGGGTCCAAGGATGGAACCTTGGGGGACTCTTTGGTGCACTGGCTTAATTGTAGAGGTTGTACCCTTCCTTTTTACCAGCTGCTTCCTTCCACAGAGGTAATGATAAAACCAGGAGGAGGCAAGTGGGTCGAGTCCAAGGTTCTGAAGACAGGTAACAAGGAGATCATGGTTCACCAAATCGAAGGCTTTCGTAAGATCCCGGAATAGGGCACCATTGGCTAGACCTTGATCCATAGCCTCTAGTACATCCGAGGTGAACTTGACTAGGGCTGTGTCAGTGCCATGGTTTTTCCTGAAACCATGTTGCACCTCTGTAAGTAGTTTATGGGTTTCAAGGTAATCAAGAATCTGTCTATGCACCAGTTTTTCCAGTGTTGTCGCAAGCACACTGAGGATGGATATAGGTCGGTAGTTTTCAGTGTGGCCTTTGTCACCACTTTTATGAACGGGGACAATGGTAGCCATTTTCCATTTGGTGGCGAATTGCCCAAGGAGGAGGGAGTTGTTAATCAGGTTCCTTAGTGGAGCCGCAATAATTGGGGGGCTATTTTCAGAAATTTATGCTCCAGATTGTCGAACCCAGGAGTGCCATCCGGTTTGATGGTGTTCAGAAGGGTGAGGACTTTCTTCCGGGTAACCAGGCGGAAGTGGAAGTTGGGGCTTGACTTGACTTGAATTTACTAGGAACTGTGCTCACCGTAAACAGTCATGTTTTAGTTAATTACGTGTAGCAGCGATTGTATTGCAGCCATAAAGTCAGACAGGCATCACACGTGAATAGTTTCTTTGTATATAGATAAACACAGCTAATGGTTCTCCATGCTAACAGATGGAGTAAGTAGCTATAAAAATGGAACAAAATTTATTTCACTGTTGAGACCTTCAGAAATTTGGGCTTTTGGAACAAAAATCCAGTGCAATTCTAATTGTTCCAATTTTTTGTTTTCATCCCTTCCCCCAAGGCAAAACCAGGACTCCATTGAACACCATAATTTTAAAATACAAAGTCCATAGTTCTCTTATGTACTGTCCTAAAATGGTGTCTCACAGGACTATTGCATCTGATTTGTGTACTGCCCTAAGGTGTTCAGAAATGCTGGTTTGAACCTCTCTTACCGTTTTATTGATATAGACATTTCGGCAGCTTCATCTAGTTGCATATATAACAAATGTACTTTTCAAACAACATGAAGTCTTGCTGTATTCTGACAATAGCAGTGAGTCCCAACCTTCGAACTGCCCCGGAGATGAAAGGGTTAACTTTCCATGCCAGGCATGGAACACTGAGCTCGAGCTCGGTTGAGACTCTGTCTGTTGTTCTTCAAACTCAAACCGTCAGATTCTTTACTCCGCCTCACTGAACAGTCGCTCCGGAGATTTCTCCTTCTGCTCAGTTCAATTTGTCGGTTAAAGTACCGCTTTTCTCGGTTTTCAACCGAATTTAAACCGTAACCTGTCGGTTCAGTCTCTGTCTGTGGTATTCGTGAGTACTAGATAGGTTTTATTTTATTCTATTCTGTGTGGAACTTGTAAACAGTTTATCGGTTCGGTTTGAACCGATCAAGTTGTTTAAAAAATCTTAAATTGTGCTTTTAGAGTGTGGTTATCGGTTCTTATCGGTTCTAAAAAAACTGATTTTATTACGTTTTTTTCCACAACCCTTGACATGGTTGGGAACCGATAAGAGGGTCTTGCCTGGCGGATTGCCATAAAAGGGTAAGTTTGGTTAGGACTGGCACTATGTCTGAGAAACCCAAAAGAAAACCCGGGCCCACTGGGTTTCAACACTGCAGTGTGTGTGTGGAAGTCTTTGCCAAGGCTGACCCCCACACCACCTGTGTTTATTGTCTGGGGTTTGACCACCTCAATGCAGACTGCCAGATTTGCAAAAATTTCCCTGCAGCTACCCTAGAAAAGAGAGCTGGTAGGCTCGGGGATAGGGAGGCCAAAAAGTCCACTGAACCGGATGGCCAGCCCGGTTCAGTTCAAACCGAACCAGAAAGAGTGCCCTCTGACCAGGGCGAGACTTCTTCGGCCAAAAGGAGAGCCGATTCTGAGGAGTCAGTTCCGGCTAAAAGAACTAGAAAAGAAAAATCAGCTGGTGTGGAGCCAAAACTTTCCTCTCCAACCGCTGAAGAAATAGCCAAAGCGATCAAAATTGTTCAGTCGCTTTCCCCGGTTCCGACCAAACCGGCACCATCAGGCAGGCACTCGGTTCAGCCAGTTCCACCGGTTCAAGAGTATGATTTAGAGGAATTTTATGAACCGGAGGAGGAGGAGGAAGAGGAGTATGAGGAAAGTGAATGTGGATTTGAAAGTCTGGATGTGTCCATTGACCCGGACATCTCCCCAGACAGACCTTCATGAGTGTCTCCTCCTAGGCTTTCTGAGTTCCCCTCCCATTTCATGTTTTATAAAAAAGTGGCTGAAACCCTCCAGCTTCCTATGGAAGAAGCTGTGGATGACCAGGAGGAGCCTGACTATGTGGAAATGATGGATATCCCAGAGTCTAGGAGGCTGTCTATTCCCTTGCACAAATCTTTTGGGAAACAGACATTTAAGATTTTAAAGACTCCTAACACTATACCTCCTGTGGATAAGAGAATGGACAAGAGGTATACATTGTCAGGCTCTGATACGGAGTTCCTTACACAACAATGCAGCCATGTTGGGGTAGTGCAGGCTGCAGCCTGTGATAAGGCAAACATTCCCTTGGCTTCACACCCCCTGGACAAGGACTCCAGGAGGATTGATGCCATGGCAAAGAAACAGTACATGGCAGCATCCTTGGGACTCAGACAGGCCAATTATATGGCCTATACTGCTAGGTATCAAAAATCCAGATGGGACACTGTTATGGCCTAGCAAAACAGGTCCCTGGCCAGCTTGCCAAGGAGCTGGAGCAGGTGGCTGCTGATGGTATTGAGGCATCCAAGGTGCAATTCCATGCTGCAGTAGACTCCAATGATGTGTCATCTAGAGTCATGGCTACATCTGTGGCACTTGAAGAATGGCTTGGCTCAGATGTACTAGCCTGTCACAGGATACCCAGACTAAGGCCATGGATTTTCCTTGTTAGGTAATTCTCTGTTTGGGGAGCAAACAGAGAATTATATGAAGAAAATGGATGAGTATAGGACCACCTATAGGAGTGCACAGGCCAAGGAAAGGCAGGCCATTCCTCAAAGGCAGCTTCCCAGGGGTAGGGGCAGGCCTTTTCATAGGCCTTTTTACCAAGCCCAGGCCTCCTCTTCTGCTTACGCCCAGAGGGGGTTCTTTAGAGGGAGAGGCAGACTGGGTACAAGCAGGCCTGCTTCCACCCCTCAGCCCAAAACCCCTGCCAAACAGGCACCCTGATGTGGTTGCCAGGGCCGATTCTCAGCTACCTGTAGGGGGCAGGCTGGCTTACTTTGTCCAGAACTGGGAATCTCTGCCATCAGACAAATGGGTCCTGGAAGTAGTAAGCCAGGGACTGGTTCTCAGCTTCAAAAAGTTTCCAAAGATGAGGACCAGATCCTTTCCACCTGCAAGTCCATCAGAGGCACTTGCCTTAGAGGCAGAGGTCTCTTCCCTCCTAGCTCTCAGAGCTGTGGAAAGGGTTCCACCCCTACACCAGGGCAAGGGGTTGTACTCCAGGTACTTCCTTACCCCAAAAAAGACAGGAGAATGGCGGCCCATCCTGGATCTCAGATACTTAAGCACCTTTTAAAACCAAAATTCAAAATGGTGACTCTGGGAATTATTCTACCCTCTCTAAGGCCAGGGGACTGGCTAGTGTCCCTGGACCTCAAGGATGCCTACTTCCATATTCTCGTCAGAAGCTCCCATCGAAAGTACCTCATGTTCGAGCTGCCCTCAGGCCATTACCAGTTCAGAGCAATGCCTTTTGGCCTCACCTCTGCTCCAAGGGTATTCACAAAATGCCTGGCAGTGGTAGTTGCTTCTCTAAGAAGGCAGAAGATTGCCATCTTCCCTTACCTGGATGACTGGCTCATAGTAGGCCAGTCCCCAGACCAAGTCAAGTTACACTTACAGATAACTCAGCAACTTCTCACTTCCTTGGGGTTCCTTCTAAATCTTCCAAAGTCAGTTCTAGAGCCTGTCCATCTCCTCACCTTCATAGGTGCAGAGCTAGACACAGAGAAGGCCAGAGCCTTCCTTCCCTTGGACAGGGCAAGGACCCTGGTCTCTCTCTGGCCTCCTCATTCACCCTGCAGGTGTCTCGACCAGCAAGGCATTTTCTACAGCTCCTGGGGCACATGGCTGCTTCTACAGCAGTGGTGCAGGGAGCAAGATTTCAGATGAGGGACATTCAGTTCCATTTGAGAGCCTTTGGTCTCAAAGGAAGGACCCTCTGACCAAATTGATCCCAGTAACTCAAACCCTGATCCAGGCCCTACAGTGGTGGCAGGATCAGAACAATCTGAGACAAGGGGTTCTCTTTGTCACCAGTCTCACTGTTTAATCCTTACTACAGATGCCTCCTCTTGGGGTGGGGGCTCACATGGGCGACCTGACCACCCAGGGGTTGTGGTCCCTCAGGAATCTCTGCTCCACATCAATCTGTTGGAACTCAGAGCAGTATTTCTAGCACGTTAAGCTTTTTCCAAATCTGTTCAGAACAAAGCTGTACAGGTCAGAACAGACAACACCACCACAATGTGGTACATCAACAAGCAAGGAGGCACTCGGTCTACAGCCTTGTGCACCGAAGCAATGAAGTTGTGGTGGTCTCTGGCTTACTCCCTGAACACCTCCCTCACGGCAGTTCACCTCCCAGGCAAGGACAATGTCCTGGCAGATGCTCTCAGCAGGATTTCCCAGGGCCATCACGAATGGTCACTGGACCCCCTGGTCTTGGAGGTGATATTTTCCAGATGGGGCACTCCGCAGATAGATCTTTTTGCAGCCCCAGACAATCACCAACTTCCCCTTTTTTGCTGCAGGCCCCCAGTGTTGGGCTCAGTCCTCCTGGATGCCTTAGTTCTCAATTGGGAGGGTAAGTTTCTCTATGCTTTTCCCCCCTTCCCTCTCCTGTTCAAAGTGCTAGTCAAAATCAGATCTCAACCCTGCAAGATGATCCTGATTGCTCCAGACTGGGCCAGACAGCCCTGGTATCCACTCCTGCTGTCCTTAGCAGTCCATCTTCCCCTGTGTCTTCCCAGGAATTACAACCTGTTAACCTGTGCTCAGGGAGGGTTTGGCACCGAACCTCAAATCTCTCAATCTCAAGGCCTGGCTCTTGAAGAGTTAGAGTTTGCTGATTTACACCTCTCCCAAGGTGTAATTGATATCCTGAAGGCTTCTAGAAAACCTTCCACCAGGGCTACTTATAATTCCAAATGGAAAAGGTTTTCCATATGGTGCTCTGGGAAGCATATTTCCCCAGAATCTGTTGATTTGCCCACAGTCCTTGATTATATGGTCCACTTAAATAGCTTGGGGCTGAGACCAGCTACACTGAAAGTGCATCTGGCAGCTGTGTCTGCCTTTATTTCAGCAGGTAAGCCCTCTTCTTTCAGCTCACCCTGTATTCTCCAAGTTTTTCAAGGGATTGCTTCACACCAACCCTCCATTCAGGGACCCTGCCCCTGCCTGGGACCTTAATGTTTGCATTGCTCAGCTTATGCAACCCCCTTTTGAGCCTTTGTCCTCAGCAGAGCTTAAGTACTTGACTTGGAAAACTGTGTTTCTGGTAGCCATCACTTCTGCCAGACGCATAAGTGAATTACAAGCTTTGTCATTGGAGCCTGATTTTATCTCCTTTCAGGTGGTCCTCAGGACTAACAGGAAGTTCTTGCCTAAGGTGGTTTCAGATTTCCACCTTAATCAGTCTGTGTCTCTTCCAGTGTACTTCACTGACCATTCCTCCTCTGGCAAGAGGAGGCTGCACAGTTTAGATGTGAAAAGAGCCCTTAGCTACTACATAGAGCGTACCAAGGGTCACAGGTTTGACTCCCTCCAACTCTTCCTCACTTATGGCAAGGTTGGTAAAGGGAAACCTGCCACTAAAAGATCCATTGCCAGTGGATTGTCTCTTGTATCCAATTTTGTTATGAAAAACTGGGTAAGATTCCACCCTCAGGCCTGAGGGCTCACTCTACCAGAGGTACAGCTGCTTCCCTGGCTGCTGCCAGGGACATCCCTATTCTAGAGATATGTCAAGCAGCTACCTGGAAAACAGTTCACACTTTTACCAAGCATTACTCCCTGGATATCCAGGCTAGGAGTGATGCTCGGTTTGGCACAGCTGTGCTTCAGAGCCTATTCCCTAAGTAGGTTCTGTCCCTCCTCCATGGAGGTACTGCTTTGTAGTCTGCTATTGTCAGAATACAGCAAGACTTCATGTTGTTTGAACTAAAAATTACTCACCTTAGTAATGTTGTTTCTTCTAATGGAGTCTTGCTGTATTCTGACCTCCCCCGCCTGCCCCTCTCAGAACCTCTGTTTTTGGGATGTGGGTAGGCAGTGCAGTGTTGGCACTCAGTAGGTGCCCACCTTGTTGTTTTCACCCCTTTTCTTGGGGTGAGTGGGTGTTGTGTTTTTTCATTTTTGGGTCTCCTGACTTGAGTCTTTGTTTTGGGACCAAAAAATGTGTTTTTATGTTTAGTAGCCAGTTGGCTAGTGTAGGTTTACAGCTTCCACACAGGGCCTTAGTGAGTTTAGCTCGTAAAGATCTGACGGTTTGAGTTTGAAGAACAACAGACAGAGTCTCAACCGAGCTCGAGCTCAGCGTTCCATGCCTGGCATGGAAAGTTAACTCTTTCATCTCCGGGGCAGTTCGAAGGTTGGGACTCACTGCTATTGTCAGAATACAGCAAGACCCCATTAGAAGAAACAACATTACTAAGGTGAGTAATTTTTTCTTACAGTTGTAGAAGTGGTTGATTCTTACTGTGCGGTTGTTTTAGGATGTGTAAAGTCTGTACCCCTAACTGCAAATTTGTAAACCTCGTATAATTACCACAACTGTAGAATCCCTCATACTTTGCTGGATGATTTGTCTTTGTTTAAAAATTGACTTTCAGTTAAAAAATCTGTTAAATTATTAGACCAAGTGTACGCTATCAAAGGCTTGCTGCCAGTTACATTTTTCAACACAGGATATGTATATAATATTTTTCAGTTCGCGCAAACTATGTTTGCAGCTTTGTTATAGAGCTTGTTATTTATATTCAGTTACAAAGACAGTTTCTGCATTGTTGCTTAGTGTTATGTTTTGGGATCAAAAGCTCTTTTCTGTCCTTTGACTCTGCTTTTTGAAAAGCCTCCATTAGATGCTTCAATTTATAGCCTTGTTGTACATAGTAGCATAAAATTTGATGGCTAATAAGGACCAATTGTCCCGAGTCTGCCCATTTTCCTGTCTATTGCAACACCGCAGATCCTACTTGATCTCTGGCTTTAACCCCCTTTTTCTTACCACCAAGGTTCCTGTATGCCTATCCCATGCGTTTTTCAATTCCGTTACTGTTTTAGTTCCCTCCACTGGGAGGCTGTTTCAGGCATCTACCACTGTTTCTGTCAAGAAGTACTTCCTCACATTTCCCCTGAGTCTACCCACCTCCAGTTTCATAGCATGACCCCTGTTTTTTTTTTTTTTTTTTTTTATAAATGCTTCCCTCTTGAACCTTATTTTCACCCTAAAGTTATTTGAAAGTCTCTATCATATCCCTCCTCTCTTTTTTCTTCCAGGGTGTACCTAGTGAGGTCCTTTAGTCTCTCCTCATAGGGCTTTTGATGCAGAATCTGCATCATTTTAATTGCCCTCCTCTGGACAGCCTCTATTCTGTCTGTGTCCTTCTGGAGATGTGGACACAGTACTCTAGGTGAAGTCTCACCAGTGACTGGTACAACGGTAATACTACCTCCCTCTTTTTGCTGGTGATACCTCTCCCTACACACCCTAGCATTCCACTAGCCCTCCCCACTGCATTGTCGGGCCACCTTTAGGTCATCAGATAGAATTACCCCCAGGTCTCTTTCCTGTTTGGTGGTCATTAAAACCATTCCCCCCATTTTGTACTCTACCCTTGGGTTTCTGTGGCCTAAATGCATGATTTTGCACTTGTTTACGTTAAAATTTAGATGCCGCACCCTAGATCACTCTTCCAGTTTACTTAGATCTCTGTTCATTTTTTCCACACACACCCTGAGTGTTTACCCTATTGCAGATTTTAGCGTCATCCGCAAAAAGGTATACCTTCCCTTCTAACCCCTCTGCAGTGTTGATATAAAGACCTTGAAAAGGACTGGTCCCATTACTGATTCCTGTGGCACTCCTGTGGTCACTCTCCCTTTCTTGGAGTGGGCTCCACTTACCACCACTCTGTGCCACCTGTCCCCTAACCAATTTCTAACCCAGTTTACCACTTTTGGACCCACTCCCTGCCCAGCTTGTTTAAGAATCTCCTATGTGGAGTTGTGTCAAAGGCCTTGCTGAAATCTAGGTAGGTCATCTCCACCGTTCCACCCTGATCTAATTCCTGGTCACCCAGTCAAAGAAATCTAGCAAATTTGTTTGACATGACGCCCCCCCCCCCCCAATTGAATCCATGCTGCCTGGGATTTTGTAGGCCGCTTGATTCAAGAAATATGCCTGAAAAATGTCTTGTCCCCTTTCTTTACTTCCTGGGCTGCTTTCTTCTCCATTTGTGCCTTTACACTCCGAACTGCTTTCCTGCCTCCCTCTGTTTCTCCTGATACACCTCCCTTTCCTTCTTCTCCTGCGTCTCCTTATACTGCCTGAAAGCTAACTTTTTCACCCTTACCTTCTCAGCTACCTCTTTTGTGAACTATAGGGGTCTCCTTTTCCTTTTGCTTTTACTTACTTGCCTGACGCTGAGGTTTTTTGTCCTCACTATCGCCCATTTTAGCCTTGCTCACTGTTTTCCCCCCTCCCCCAACCAGGGTGTCCCTAAGACACTCCTCTATCTTTTTAAAATCGGCCCTCCTGAAGTCCAGGACCCTCACCCTCTGCGGTTAGTTTCTGCCACAGTCCTTACATTGAACCACACTGTACTGTGATCACTGGTCACCAGGTGGCCACCCACTGTGACATCTGAAACCCTGTCCCTGTTAGTGAGTACAAGGTCCAGTATTGTCCTATCACAAGTGGGCTCCCTTACTAGTTGCCTGATGAATGCCCCCTGCAGGGAGTCCAGGATATCCCTCCTCCTAGCTGAAGCTGCAGCTGGGAGGCTCCAATCTACATCCGGCAGATTGAAGTCCCCTACCAACAGTACTCCCCCACCGCCTTTGCCATTTTCTGGATGGTTTCCATCAGATCCTTATCCACCTCCTCCCCATGCTAGAGGTCTGTAGATCACGCCAGTGTGAATAGTAAGTAGCTCCATTCCCTGTCTCTGGGGTCACCCACAGTGCCTCCACCCCTCCCTGTGTTTCCTGTATTTCTGTAGCTTTTATTTTATGCTAGCCCTCACATAAAGGGCCACTCTTCCCCCTTGCTTTCCCACCCTGTTTTTCCTGAACAGTGTATAGCCTGGTATGGCTATATCTTTTTTTTTTTTTTTAAGTCAAATAGTTTATTGTTCAGCAAAAAGCTTTTGCAATTTAACGTACAAATTAAGACAATTAAAAAAACAATTTAATAATAAATACATACAGGTATATTACACAGATTAAAGACAGATTATTTTTAAAATTTTACAAGCTGGTAAAATTCATATATTCAATCAAATCGTTTTGTATCGTGTAATCTTTTGAGTTAAACAGTGTCAACAATAGTTGATTTGTGGGAAATCAAAATTCCCCAATTTTGGACCTAACCAGTTTTTCCAATGTTTCTCAAATGGTAGGCAAATAAGGATCACATGTTTTAAGGTCGCCTGGAACCTGCATATTACACCTGCAATATGCAGAATTATCACAATTGTGTTTTTGTTTGGATCATAGAGAATTACTTTTAAACACTTCAAACCTGAATCTTGTCCTTGTTTTCCTTTTATTAATGTTATTGAATGCTGTTAAATAGGATTCATAGTTATGATCCGTTTTAATTTGCTTGTTCCAAATGAACATTTTATATTTGTCTAGCAGTTCCATATCAGAGGCAAAATGGATGTCTCTTAATCTAGTTTTACTCCATAATTTTATTTCACTGTAAGGTTTACATTATATTTGATGTAGAATTTCAGCCATTCCAAATTTAACTATATTTTTTATATTTAGTAGCTTTTAATATTTTTTATAGTATCAATTGATAACGGATAAAAGCTCCTTTCATTATACTCAATTTCTTCTTCAATACAGATTCTAGGTAATCTAGTTTCATTAAGTAAGAGCATCTTTAAAACATGGTTTATCTTTCTCCATAACATATACTGACAGTGGTAGCTGTCCCAATTCTGCTCTTATAGCAGGGGCTAGAATAGATTGGGGAACTGTCAGTATGTATTTGTACAGTTTGTTGAGTTGTATTTCCAGTTGATTCAGTGATTTGTTTGCTCATATTTCAGCTGTGTAAAGTAGACTTCCCCTAATTTTTGTTTCTATTGTTTTCAGTTGTCCAATTCCAGAGCCATTTCCTCTTTTGAAAGCATTGAAAGACGTAATGGCATGCTGATTTATTATTTTTATATCTTCAGACCACAAGAGGGTTAGCTAAAAAGCAAACACCCAGATATGTGTAGTTGGATAATGGTAAAAAAATTTAGGATTATCACTGTAAATAATAGGTAGTCTCTTTTGTTGGGATATGTCCAATCGGCCTGACCGGCGGCAATATCCGACCGGGCACCTGAAACGGTTGCCCGACATCAGGATTCGCCCCAGGTGAGAATCCTTAAGTGTGCAGGGTGCCCCAAATCACCCTGGAGGCAAAACTCGTCTGGGCAACTGTGTTTCGTGCCTGGGGTCGGGATAATGGCGGTCGGCCGATACATTTTGGCCGACCATAGTATATCCCTTTTGTTTATGTCCAAACACCATGTGGTTTGTTTCTTGTTTGTTAATTATTAATTTATTCTCCAAACACAGTTTATAAAAGTGATGGACTTTCCTTTGCAAGCCTAAGCGCGATATAGAAAATAAGACGAGATTGTCTGCATAGGCTAAGAGTGATACTTTCCTACCTTTTATGGTTGGACATTGGTATTCAGGGTCTTCCAGTTGTTCTATAATTGAGTTAATATAGGTGCTAAACAGGGTTGGTGCTAATAAGCAACCCTGTCCAGCGCCCAAATTTATCTTTATTGTTTTAGTTAGATCCACCCTGGTTGTATTGAACCTTCACCCATGCGTCTTTATGAAGCCTTATTAGTACATCCAGCAAGTTTTGTTCTGCTATATTCTTAAAGTTTCTCCCATAATAGAGGTCTTCTAATTATATAAAAAGCTGATTTGAAGTCTACAAAACAGAAAAAGAGTTTGCTCTTTTTGATTTTAACACATTTCCATGCCAAATGGGCAAGGACATAATGCTGTACTATAGACCGACCTGGTCAAATCCGTTTTGATATTCAGTTAGTGTGTTATTAATTTGTAGTCAGTTTTGCAATTTTATCAAAATGATTCTACAGAATATTTGCTAAGAGATGTCTATGATGCTTATTAGTCTATACATAACTGGGCCCATACTGTTACCTTTCTTTTTGTAAATGGGATAAATTAAACTTCCTCTCCATGAATGTGGTATTTCATTGCCCTGAAGCAGTCCATTGAAAATAACATACAGTATTGGAAGCCACTGATCTATGAAGTCTTTATATACCTCTCCCATAATTTTATCCAGTCCTGGAGCCTTATTATTTCTAAGGGTAGGATGACTTCTGCCAGTTCTTCTTTATTAATGAATATTGGTCTTGGGAAGTGTTCAGACTCAGGTTTTGCTCTCATTGTACACTGAAAAATATACACTTTCAAAATAGTTGTCCCAAGCACTAGGTATGATTGTGGCCTCTATATGTTTAGCATACTGACTGTAGCCCATGCTTACCAATGTCCAGAATATTTTGTTATCCTTATTTTTCACTGTGATCCTGAGTTTTTCCCACATTTTATTCTGATAATTCTTCCTCTCATTTTCCAAAACTAGCTTGTAGCTTTTCCAGGTTTTATTTAGAGTACGATGATTGTACCTATTTGGATATTTTCTCACTTTCCTAACCAAGTTATTAAGTTTCTTCTTTTCATTCTTACAGGTATTTTAAACCAGGTATGTGTAGTTTTATCAGGCTTTCTAGGTTCCTGAAACATAGGACCTATATATTTATTAATATTTTGCCAGTCCAATAAAGCGGTCTTGAAATTTTCCACATTATTTTTTTGTCACGAGTTTTGGTTGGATAATCTGCTGTCAGTAATACATTAAAACTCCTCTTATTTGCCCCATTCCAACGTATCCTGTGCATATTTAGTATTTCATACTCTGTGTCTATATCTGTCATTGTCCACCACAGTTATTTGCTGTTAGCATGGTGCTTGAAAGGAGTAAAGGAGAGTGTGCAGAATCAGGCCTATATAACCTTTTCAAGTTAACCAAATATTCCACGGTCACAGGGTTTACCCAAACTAAATCAATGGTTGAAGAGCCATTAGGCCCCTTAAAGGTAAAGAAGCCTTTTAAATCTCCCTCTATTCTCCCATTTAAAATATAGCAGTCAATAGCCAGAAACAATTAACGTACTAATCTGTCTCTATTTCTGTGTTCTATATTGCGATACTTAATTATTTAGGATACTTTAAAATCAGTTGAGGACAGTATTAACACGTAATAGCAGAATGTTGGAGTACTACAAATAAGATACAGGACTAGTAAATACTGAAATACCAAGAATTTAAAAAATTCCCAGTTATCAATCCCACATTGGCTGCATGAGCTGCTAATATCAATCCAAACTGCTTTGTGGCATGTTAAAGACTTAAATAAACAGGGCGGTTTTGTATAACCTCAAATACATAGTCAAAAAGGCAACGTACTTACTGGTGAGATAGATAGGGGATACATGATGGGCAGCAGTGAGATATGGACAATAATCTCACTCCTGCAGAGTGAGGTATGGATATCTCATGAGTGCCGAAGGCACGAGTGAGATGTGCATACCTCACGATGCAGGAGTGAGATTATTGTCCATATCTCACTGCTGCTCATCATGTGTTCGATTTATGCAATAGGGACACATTTTTGTTAGTTTTATTTGCGTTTGTGCTCAGTTTAGTATGCTTTTTTCTGTGAGATTTTGCTTTGTGGTGTGAATGGAGGTGACTGTTGGTATGTGATTGGTTGGAAGTATGAATGAGAAGTAGTTGTGTTTTGTTATTGGTTGGCATTTGGGGTTGTTGTTTGTGATTGGTTGAGGTTTGTGTCTGTGTGTGCTGTAATTGGTTTAATGCCTTGAGTGGGTGGGAGTTTAATTCCTGTCTTCGTGGATGTTGTTTTTTTATATATATGTATTTTTTTTTTTTATGGTTTATTGTTCTTTTGGTGTTCCTTTCTGCATCTGTCATGGTTATTTGCCATCCAGTATGCTGTATACTCTGATGGGTGCGTATTTTATTGCGGAGTTACTGTATGTTGTTATCGGCAGTGGCGCGGTGCTGTTGCAGTAGTTTCGCTTTCACGGAGTGCTTTTCTTAAAATTTACCATGACGACTGAGGAACTGAGGTACTGGTAAGATACAAAATGTGAAGATTGTACAAAAAGCGGCAACGTGCTCCAGTATATAGTGTGGGGATATATGAAATAGTTTGAAGATTTGATTTTTGGCACAGGTTTAGCTCTGAGGTGCATTTCTCTTGTATAGAACGAGAGTGTGTTTCAAATATGGTGCAATTTAGTGATCTCAACGTTTTGTGCAGATCTTTTTTAAAGAGGGTGATGTTTACAAATTGTTTTACGTAGAAGGGTACTGTGCTGAGCATAGTGTTTATAGTGATGTAGCCACGGTGAGAATATTGGCTGATGACGTAGCAACTGTGTGTGTAAATATAAATAATCTCACAGTTGCTGCGTCACAAGGATTTATCTTACTGCAGTGAGAATATGGGTTTTTATTTACAATGTTTATCAGCCACCCCTATTGTATAAATCTCGATTCTCCAAAATAACATGACTGGAAAAGTCGGATGGAGTAAAGGCTCAGCGTTTCCCAGTTTTCTGACAAGGTGTTCTAAGTAAACAGGACCACAAACTTCCCAGTTATACATGGCGTATACTGCTAGCCCCAACGCTGCAGTTGAACTTGAAAGAAGATGGCCAATCTACCTGAGAGATGCCACACATGCGCTTTAAGCCTCTCTCCTTCTAGTTCTCCGCAGGATTAGGAGAAGCAGATCAGCTGACTATCAGCAGCACAATATTGTGAGTACTAACATGAGGTTTCCCAATTACATCAATTAAGCAATTATTAGTAAATTTAAATTCTCACCGGAGATTTTTACCAAGGTTTTTTTACCAGGGTTTTAATAAATAATCAACCTTAGTTTTTTTTTGTTTTGTTTTTTTAAACTTAACTCTCAAGACTAAAAACTTTTAATACAACACATTTATAAATCCGCTAAAGTTAGCTGTGTCCCAAAAGGAGAATACTCTCTCACTCATGTAGCACACATAAAATAAATTAAAACCAAGTTAAGTAACGGGTCAGTTCTCTCAGCAGCATTACATATAAAAGAACCACACACAGAGAAGACAGAGAGACGCAGAAAACAAAGCAAATGTTTTTTTTGTTCCTCCTCGAAGAACCGAGCAACAAAAATTGCAAAGGTTACAGCAGTCCCAGCTGATCCTTAGAATGACCAACCCTCTGCAGGGTCGTCCTGTAGATTCCTCTTCAGAAGCAAGATCCCCCACCACACGACTCTTGGCTCCAGGAACGATGTTACAGAATAGTAAGGACAGCTGAAACAAAACATCAGCACAAGACCATCTGAAAAGATTGCTGACAGTAAGCCACTACCACAGGCTCTCCTTTTGCTTGCAAATCCACAATAATATATTTGGTTATTCAGGCAACGGTGGCATTCCTGTTGTAAGAAAAGGGTAAGCACATCAGCATTCCTACCAGTCGGCTTCTCCGCAGTTGAGTAGCATGTAGCTGCACAGTCTCCATGGCTATATCCTAGTTATGGTTTCCATTGCACCAGGCCACAGTAATGATTACAATGTACAGGTCTGCCTTTGCCATAATGGCCTGTAGATCCAAAATTTTATTTCCAAGACTTCGAGCATTTGCACACGTGACCTTTCAGATTCTGCTACCACCCTGCTTGTCATTTCCCCATTTTCTCTTTTGCCCTCTCTCCTTTCCCCCTCTGCTCTCCTTCTTCTCTCCTTTCATCATTCCCATTATGTTTTTCCTGTTGTTAGTCATCCTTGTGGATTTCTCTCCTTCAGGGTACTCCCTACTGACCACTTTAGTCTTTGGGGGGGGGGAAGCAGTTTATGTCCGCCTGTTCAAACAACATGAAGTCTTGCTGTATTCTGACAGTATGCAGTTAGCCCCAGCACTTGAACTGCTCTGGAGATGAAAGAGTTAACTCTATGCTAAGAGCATAGAATATTGAGCTTGTGCTCGGTTCAAACCTCTGTCTGCTGCACTTTCAAATCTAACTGTCAGATTCTTTACTCCGCCTAACTGAACAGTCGCTCCAGAGTTTCTCCTGTCACTTTCGGTTCGCGCTAGTGAAAATTGTCGGTTTAAACTGAAAATGTTATACTTTTCTCGATTCAGATCCCTGTCTGTGGTACAGTAAGTAGTAGAGGTAGTGGACTGTAGTAAATTCTGTGGAAATTGTAAAACTTAAAAATTGTTACGGTCGGTTCGGCTGAACCAATCACTCTTTTGATTCTGTGGTGATTCCGGTGCTTATCAGTTCCAGAAAAAACGTGTTTAACGTTTTTTTCCAATACCCGTGACATGGTTAGGAACCGATAAGTTTGTCTTACCTGGCCTGAAGCCGTGTAAAGGGTAAGTTTTCTGTTTACTGTGACCATGTTTGAGAAACCCAAAAGAAAAACCAGGCCCACTTTGTTTCAGCACTGTAGTGTGTGTGGGGAGACCTTTGCTAAGGCTGATCCCCACACCACCTGTGTTTATTGTCTGGGGTTTGACCACCTCAATTCAGACTGCCAAATATGCAAAAATTTCCCTAAGGCCACCCTAGAAAAAAGGTTGCACAGGCTTAGGAAGAAAGAGGCCGAGAAGTCTACTGACCTGGATGACCAGCCCGGTTCAGTTCCGACCGAACCTGAGGGAGTGCCCTCTGACCAGGGCCAGACTTCCTCGGGCAAGAGGAGAGCCAACTCTAAGGGGTCGGGTCCTGCAAAAAAGAAGAAGGAAAAGTCGGCCGGTTCTGATTCAGATCCCCACCATCCAACCACCGAGGAAATTGCCAGGGTGATTAGTATTGTGGAATCGCTTTGTTTGGTTCCGACCGTTCCGGCACCTCTCGGTAGGTGCTCCGTTCGGTCGGTTCCCCCGGTTTCTGGTTATTCTTGGGAAGAATATTATGAGCCGGAATGGGAGGGGGAAGAAGAGCTTGATGATGAGGATGAAGACGGTGGGGAAGATCTGGATGAGCCCATTGAACCGGACATCTCCGAAGACGGACCTTCAGGAGTTTCCCCTCCCAGGCTTTCTGAGTCCCCTTCCCACTTTGTTTTACAGGAAAGTGGCTGATACCCTCCAGCTCTCTGTGGATGAAGCTGTTGAGGAGCAGGAGAAGCCTGATTTTGTAGAAATGATGGACATCCCAGAGTCCAAGAGACTGTCTATTCCCTTACACAAATCATTTGGGGAAACAGACTCACAAGCTTCTAAAAACTCCAAATTCATTGTCTCCAGTGGACAAACGAATGGAAAGGAGGTACATGCTGTCAGGCTCAGCTGTGGAGTTCCTGTACCAGCATTTCAGCCATGTTGGGGTAGTGCAGGCTGCAGCCTGTGACAAGGCTAGCATACCCTTGGCTTCAGCCCCTCCCCCCCGGATAAGGACTCCAGGAAGATAGATGCCATGGCTAAGAAGCAGTACCTGGCATCTTCTCTGGGACTCAGATAGGCTAATTACATGGTCTGTGCAGCTAGATACCAAAAGTCCAGGTGGGAGTCTGTTTTGGATCTGGCTAAGCAGGTGTCCCCCCAGCTAGCCAAGGAGCTGGAGGAGGAGGTGGCTGCTGATGGGATAGATACATCTAAGGTTCAGTTTCATGCTGCTGTGGATTCCAATGATGTTTCATCGCAAGTCATGGCTACATCTGTGGCTCTTCGGAGGATGGCTTGGCTCAGATGTACTAGCCTCTCGGAGGATACCCTGGCTAAGGCCATGGATTTCCCTGTTGAAGGTAATTCTCTGGTTGGGGAACAGAAAGAGAACTACATGAAAAAGATGGATGAGTACAGGACCACCTATAGGAGTGCACAAGCCAAGGAAAGGCAGTCAACTCCTCAGAAGCAGCAGGCTAGGGGCAGGGACAGGCCTTTCCACAGGCCTTTCTACCAGGCACAGGCCTCCTCTTCTTCTGCCCAGAGGGGGTTCTTTAGAGGGAGAGACAGGAGGAGGATGAGCAGGTGTCGGCTCAGGTCGACTCCCCAATCCCTGTAGGAGGCAGGCTGGCTTACTTCTTCCAGGCCTGGAAGTCTTGTTACCTCAGACAAGTGGGTCCTGGAGGTAGTAAGCCAGGGACTGGCCCTCAGTTTCAAAAAATTTCCAAAGCTGAGGGTCAGGTCTTTTCCACCTGCAAATATCTCCGAAACCATTGCCCTAGAGACAGAGGTTTCCTTTCTGTTGGCTCTCAGAGCCATAGAGAGAGTTCCTACGTCCCTCAGGGACAGGGGTCTGTACTCCAGATACTTCCTTACCCCCCAAAAAGACAGGAGAGTGGCGGACCATCCTAGACCTAAGATACTTAAACAAGCATCTACTAAAGCCAAAGTTCAGAATGGTGACTGTGGGAATAATTATTCCCTCTCTAAGGCCAGGGGATTGGTTAGCTGCCCTGGACCTCAAGGATGCCTACTTTCACATTCCCATCAGGTGCTCCCGCAGAAAGTATCTCAGATTCTAACTGCCCTCAGGCCATTATCAATTCAGGGCAATGTCTTTCGGGCTAACATCAGCACCAAGGGTCTTTACAAAATGCCTAGCAGTAGTAGTAGCCTTTTTAAGGAGGCAGAACATCTGTTTTCCCATATCTCAATGACTAGCTCATTGTGGTGCAGTCTCCAGACCAAGTCAAGTCAAATCTACAAGTGATCCAGCAAGTGCTCACTTCTCTGGGATTCCTCCTCAATCTTCCAAAGTCAGTTCTTGAACCAGTGCAGCTCCTCACCTTCATAGGGGTGGAGTTGGACACCGTCGAGGCAAAGGCCTTTCTTCTCTTGTCAAGGGTAAGGGCCCTTACAGGCCTAGCTTCCTCATTTCATCTGCTGGTTTCTCGCCCAGCAAGGCATTTCCTTAAACTACTGGGCCAGATGGCAGCTGCCACTGCAGTGGTTCCAGGGGCCAGGTTTCAGATGAGGGCTGTCCAGTTTCACTTGAGGCCTTTTTGGTCCCAGAAAAAAGACCCTCTCACCAAACTAATTCCAGTAACTCAGACCTTGATCCATGCCCTCCAGTGGTGGTTGGATCAGGACAACCTCAGACAAGGAGTCCCATTCATATCTCAGACTCATTCTGTGGTTATGACCACAGATGCTTCTCTCCTTGGATGGGGAGCTCATTTGGGAACCCTCACAGCACAAGGAGTGTGGTCCCCTTAGGAGTCTCTTCTCCATATCAACCTTCTAGAACTCGGGGCAGTATACTTAGCCTTACAGGTTTTCGCGAATTCAGTGCAAAACAAGGTGGTTCAGGTGAGGACAGACAACACCGCCACCATGTGGTACATAAACAAGCAGGGAGGTACTCTGTCGACGGCCTTGTGCAGGGAAGCCATGAAAGTCTGGTCTCTGGCTTATTCTCTACAGGCATCCCTGGTAGCAGTCCACCTTCCAGGGAAGGACAATGTTTTGGCAGATACCTTGAGCAGGATTTCTCAGGGCCATCCCGAATGGTCCCTGGATCTTCTAGTGCTAAAAGTGATATTTCTAAGATGGGGCACTCCTCAGATAGACCTCTTTGCAGCCCCAGACAAACACCAGCTTCCTCTTTTCTGTTGCAGACCCCCAGTATTGGGCTCAGTCCCCCTGGATGCTCTACTGTTGGATTGGTCGGGGAAATTTCTGTATGCGCTTTTCCCCTATTGTTCGGAGTTCTGGTCAAGATAAGGTCACAGTCTTGCAAAGTGATCCTGATTGCTCCAGACTGGCCCAGGCAGCCTTGGTATCCTCTCTAGCTGTCTCTGGTGGTCCATCTTCCATTGGCTGTTCCCAGAAATCACAATCTGTTAACTTCCTCTCGGGGGAGAATTTGGTAACCCAATCTTCAGTCTCTCAATCTCAAAGCTTGGCTCTTGAAGAGCTAGAATATGCAAATTTGAATCTGTCTCTGGGGGTTCTAGACATCCTCAAGGCTTCTTGTAAACCTGCCACTAGAAAAACCTACAACTCCAAATGGAAAAGGTTTGGTATTTGGTGCTCTAGTAAACAAATATCACCAGATTCTGCTGACTTGTCTGCAGTTCTGGACTATATGGTTCATCTGAATAGCCTAGGCTTGTGACCAGCTATCCTCGATGTGCATCTATCTGCTGTCTCTGCATTTTTATCAGTGGGGAAGCCTTCTTCTCTAGCTTCTCACCCTGTGTTGTGTACATTTTTTAAGGGGCTACTTCATACTAATCCACCCTTTAAGGAACCTGTTCCTGCTTGGGATCTCAATGTTTGCATTGCTCAGCTTATGCAACCACCCTCTGGTCTCTGCAGACCTTAAGTACTTGACTTGGAAAGCTGTCTTTTTGGTAGCTATTACCTCTGCCAGGCGGATCAGTGAACTGCAGGTTGTGTCAGTGGAGCCTGACTTCATTTCATTCCATAGAGATGAGGTGATCCTTTGAACCAATAGGAGGTTCTTACCCAAAGTGGTGTCAGATTTTCATCTGAACCAGTCCATGTCCCTTCCTGTCTTTTTCACTGATCATTCCTCTTCAGGGGAAAGGAGATTGCTTAGCCTGGATGTTAAAAGAGCCTTGAGCTACTACTTAGAACGTACTAAGGATTTTAGATCTGGCTCTTCCCAACTGTTCCTCCCTTATGGTGAAGTGGGGAAAGGTAGACCTGCTACCAAATGAACTATTGCAAGGTGGATTGTTTCCTGTATACAATTCTGCTATGGCAAGCTAGGCAAAATACCCCTTTCAAGCCTGAGGGCTCATTCTACCAGATGTACAGCTGCTTCTCTGGCTGTGGCCAGAGATGTACCCCCTCTTAGAGATCTGTAAAGCAGCCACCTGGAAAACAGTTCATACTTTTACCAAACATTACTCTCTGGATATCCAGGCTAGGTGTGATGCTAGGTTTGGTACAGCAGTGCTGCAGAGCCTATTTCCTAAGTAGGTTCTGTACCCTCCTCCTGGGAGGTACTGCTTGGTAGTCTGCATACTGTCAGAATACAGCAAGACTTCATGTTGTTTGAAGAAAAAATTACTCACCTTAGCAACTGTGTTTCTTCTAATGGAGTCTTGCTGTATTCTGACCTCCCCCTCGCCTCCCCTCTCAGAACCTGGTTTTTGGAAAGTGGGCTGGCAGGTACAGTGCTGCACCCCAGAGGTGCATTGGCTCCCTCTCCTTTGGGAGGAGCTATGCATAGTGGCTCTATTGTTTGTGATTTATAAAGTTATGTCAAGTTCACTACCTGAGTTTTTTTTTGTTTTGGGGTTCTCGACTTGAGTCTTTGGGATTCCAAAACTTTTGGTTGCCCTTATGGCTAGTGTGTTTTTTTTTTTTTTTTTATACAATTTCCACATTATAAATGTACGTAAGAAGCTGACGGTTACACTTGAAAGTGCAGCAGACAGAGGTTTGAACCGAGCACAAGCTCAACGTTCTGTGCTCTTAGCATAGATTTAACTCTTTCATCTCCGGAGCAGTTCAAGTGCTGGGGCTAACTGCATACTGTCAGAATACAGCAAGACTCCATTAGAAGAAACACAATTACTAAGGTGAGTAATTTTTTCTTTCCTACCGTCACTCCCCTTGGCTAGTTTAAATGCTCACCAGTGTAACACTTAAACTGTTCATTGAGGACTGTGATCCCCCTTCTGGATGGATGGAGGCTATCTCCCCTGTATAGGCTCATATCATGAGAGCGGATCAACAGGCCCAGGGTGGACACTAGTCCCCTCACTGCAGAAAGAGTTTTTAGGGAACTGGCCAGGCTCATGGTGGACAGGGCCATGGGGCCTAATGCAGCGCACACCAGGCTGCTGCGGGAGCTAAGGGAAATTCTGGCCATGCCCCTGGCTGCTCTGTACAACAGAGCACTGGATACAGGGGAGGTGCCAAGGGACTGGAAAATGGCCGATTATGTTCCAATACAGAAGAGGGTAAATAGGGAGGATCCAGGGAACTACAGGCCAGTAAGCCTTACCTCGAAGGATGGCAGGGTAATGGAGACACTTGTCAAGGAAAGGATTGGGGATTACCTGAAAGCCAGTGGACTGCAGAACCAGAGACCACATGAGTTCAATGGGGTAGGTCCTGTCAGACGAACTTGATCGAATTCTTTGATGAGGTAACTAGGGTGGTAGACCAGGGTGGGGCAGTGGATGAGGTAACTAGGGTGGTAGACCAAGGTGGGGCAGTGGATGTGGCCTAGCTGGACTTCAGAATGGCCTTTGATACCGTCCCTAATAGGAGGTTGGTAATGATGCTGAGAAGTTTGGGGGTGGGGATAAAGATAGAGAAATGGGTGGTAAATTGACTTAGGGATAGGAGTCAGAGTGGTGGTGAACGGGGTATGCTTGGAGGAGGGGAGGGTGCCCAGTGGGGTACCACAGAGGCCTGTGTTGGGACCAGTGCTTTTTAATGTCTGACAGTGATATAACAGAATGTTTGGGAGGGAGTGTATGCCTGTTTGCAGATGATGCAAAACTCCAGTAACAGGGTGGACATATTTGGGGGGTGGACAAGATTAGGGCAGACTTGGGGAAGTTGGAGGAGTGGTCCAGGAGGTGGCAACTGAGGTTCAATGCTAAGAAAGGCAGAATCATTCACTTGAGGCACAGGAACCCAAGTATGGAATACACACGGGGGGTGGGTGCTGAAGGTCACAGGGGGAGAGAGAGAGACCTGGGACTAATTATTGCCAGTGACCTTAAGGTGACAATACAGTGTGGGGAAGCGGTGGGGAAAAGCAAATCAAATGCTCGGATGCATAGGAAGGGGGATCACCAGCAGGAGGAGAGAGGTGCTTCTCCCCCTGTGTGTATCACTGGTATGACTGCATCTGTAGTATTGCATGCAGTTTTGGAAGCCCTATCTTTAGGGACAGTTTGGAGGCAGTACAGAGAAGGGTTACCAGGATGATGCTAGGTATGCATCCTATGGGGAGAGGCTTGGGAAATTAAACCTGTACTTCCTGTTGTACAGGAGAAGTGGGAATATGATTGAGACATTTAAATAATTAAAGGGGATTAACAAGGCATAGGTGGAGAGTCTGTTTCAATGGAGCGGAGCTTCTAACACTAGGGGGCACAGTATGAAATTGTTGGGAGGCAGGGTCCGGTGTAATGTGAGGAAGTTTTTCTTCACCAAGAGAGTGATGAATGACTGAAATAGTTTGCTGGAGGAGGTGGTGGGGATGGCAACGATAACGCAGTTCAAGCATGCGTGGGATAAGTACATGGGTATACTGGGGATGGGAGGGGCAGGTTTGAGGGCCCCCCAGTAGATGGATACTACTTGGAGGCTTTCATGGGCAGACTAGGTGGGCCACGCGGTCCTTATCTGCTGGCTGCTTCTATGAATCTGTGAATATACCTCCAGGTGTGACCCCAGTCCCCAGTGTAGTCGAACCCCTCCTCTCTGCACCATTCCTTCAACCATGAGTTGAAGTACCTGGTGCAAGTACTCTATCTCTCCCCCACCTTATAGACAGGAAGCACCTTCGAGAAATTGCTTTGAAATCGATCTATTAGTTCTTTTGACTCCTCACAGAATTTTTTATTTCAGAGCAGTTTTGTGTTGGCCTCAAAAACTGACTGAACAGTACATTATCTGTTGATTTCTGTTGATCACCTGGAGTGATGCAAGCCTATACTGGCATGATGGGTTGCATCTGTCCAGGAGGGGAACCAGGATCCTAGATGATCGGTTTAAATGCTTCATTGGCAAGCATTTAAACTAGTCAAGGGGGGAGGCACTGGAAAGGAGCAGGGAAATCCTAGCGCCACCCCCCCAAAAAAAAATCACAGTAGTAAGTGCGGTAAACACCAACATAGAGGTATCGATAGGGAGAAGGGCAGGGGTAAATGGAGAAAGTGACAAAGGCAGGAAGGACAGGGATGGGGCAAAAAGGAGTAAGGCCATCAGGAAATGGAGGTAATGAGTACCAATACTCGTAGTCTGGGCAACAAGCTCCTGAGCTGGTGGCCTTGATGGAAGAGGGATGCCTGGATATCGTAGCAGTCACAGAAACATGTACACAGAGAACCATGACTGGGATGTTAACATACCAGGGTACATAACCTACAGGAGAGACAGGCAGGGGAGAAGAGGGGAGGAATAGCTCTCTATGTAAAGGAAGGGATAAAAGCAACTGAACAAAAGAGTAAACCGGGAGAAGAGGAGGCACTGTGGGCCACCTTGCAGACTGGAAAGGGCACCACAATCCGCACAGGGGGTGTGTACAGACCCCCATGTCAGGGGGAGGGAATGGACAAGGATATGATAGAAGGCATTCTTAGAATGGCAGAGAAAGGGGAGATACTGTTGACGGGAGACCTGAATATGCCAAATGTTAACTGGAGCACATTTGCTGCAGCCACATCTGAGAGCAGGGCCATTCTTGATGCTTTACAGGTGGCAGGCCTCAGACAGCTAGTTTCGGAACCCACTCGTGAGGGAGCAATCTTAGACCTCATACTCTCAAACAGGGGCAGTGAGAGGATCTCAGATTTAGAAGTGGGTTGCCATCTGGGAACAAGTGACCATCAAACAGTGTGGTTCACGTTAAACTCAGCTACAGAATTAAGCCATACAAAAGTTAGGGTACTGGACTTCAGGAGGGCTGACTTTGGCAAGGTGGGAGAGTGCCTCAGAAAAGCACTAGCAAACAGGCTAGAAGGAGGTGTGGAGCAACAATGGGGAATCATCAAAACTGCCATCACAGAGGCAACAAGCCTTGTGTGAAGCAAATAAACAAATCAAAATGAAAGAAAAAGCCACTATGGTTCTCAAAAGAGGTGGCTGTGAAAGTCAGGAAGAAAAGATAGCATTCGGAAGTATAAGGAAACACAGAAGGAGCAGGACAGAGAGCTGTACCAGTTAAGGCAGAAGGAAGCAGGAGGGAAGTCAGAATAGCAAAGGCCCAAACTGAGGAAAGATAGCCAACTCAGTTAAGAAGGGGATAAAACCTTTATAGGTACATCAGCGAGTGAGAAAGACAAAGGGAGGGATAGTGAGGCTGAATAGAATGAACGGTGGGTGGGCAGAGGGGACAGGAAAGCAGGGATGCTGAACGAATATTTCTGCTCAGTATTCACAAAAGAGGAGGGGGAAGTGCCTAATACAACTAACAGAAGCACTCTTGATAGGGGTCGATCCCAGTCCTTTCACAGAAGAAAGGGTTCTGCAAGAACTCCTAAAACTGAAGGTGGACAAAGCAATGGGGCCTGATGGAATTCACCCCAGAATTCTAAAAGAATTAAGGGGGGAACTAGTGAAACCACTGGCAACTCTTTTTAATAAATCATGGGAGGATGGTGTGGTACCCGAGGACTGGAGGAAGGCGGATGTGATTCCCCTTCACAAAAGTGGGACCAAGACAGAGGCAGGAAACTACAGATCTGTCAGTCTGACCTCTGTGGTAGGGAAAGTGATGGAGTCACTTCTGAAGGAAAGAATAGTTGAGTACCTAGAGGCCAGTGGGGCTCAGGACCCAAGGCAGCATGAGTTTACAGCGGGAAGGTCATGTCAGATGAATATAATAGATTTCTTTGACTGGGTGACCAAAGTAGTAGACCAGGGAGGGGCTGTGGACATGGCCTACCTAGACTTTAGCAAGGCATTTGACACAGTCCCACACAAAAGATTAATAGTCAAATTAACCAGCCTGGGAGTGGGTCCCACGGTGGTAGCCTGGGTAAAACATTGGCTGGACAACAGGACACAGAAGGTAATTGTAAATGGAGTCCACTCTGAAGAAAGAGGGGTTACTAGTGGGGTACCACAGGGTTCAGTATTGGGTCCAGTCCTTTTTAATGGCTTCATAAGTGACATTGCAGAGGGACTGGAAGGAAAAGTATGCCTCTTTGTAGATGACACAAAGATCTGCAACAGGGTTGATACACAGGAGGCATGGAAAGGATGAGAGGGGACTTGGCAAGGTTGGAGGAATGGTCAGAAGTATGGCAGCTAGGATTCAATGCAAAGAAGTGCAAGATATTGTACCTGGGGAAAAAAGAACCCAGGGGAAGAATACACAATGGGGGGAGGTAGTAACAACAACAAAAAAGGAAAGGGACCTGGGGGTAATCATATCAGATGACCTTAAGGTTAGCAAGCAATGTGAGAAGGCAGTAGGGAGGGCTGGGGGTATACTGGGATGCATAGGGAGAGGCATCAGCAGCAGAAAACAAGAAGTTGTTATCCCTCTGTACAGACAGTTGGTGAGACCCTCATCTGAGTACTGTGTCCAGTTCTGGAGACCCCATCTCCCAAGGACATAGACAGGATAAAGGCAGTCCAGAGGAGGGCAACTAAAATGGTGCAGGGTCTGCAAGAGAAGCCGTATGAGGAGAGACTAAAGGAGCTTAATATGTATACCCTTGAGGAAAGAAGGGAGAGGGGGGACATGATAGAAACTTTTAAGTACCTCAGTGGAATCAACAAAGTCCAAGAGGGTAGCATCTTTCAGAAAAAGAGACGTGCAAGAACAAGGGGACACAATTTAAAGATGGGGGCGGTTCAGGGGCAATGTGAGGAAGTATTATTTCACAGAGAGGGTAGTGGATGCATGGAACAGCCTTCCTGAGGAGGTTGGGGGGTCTAAAACTGTGGGAGAATTCAGGAATGCATGGGACAGACATAAGGCAATTCTTGTGGGGGGTAGGAAGAAATAGGCTGTTGGTTAACTAGGATCTGCGGCCTATCCTGTAGGTAGGGAAATGGGCAGACTAGATGGGCCAAGCGGTCCTTATCTGCCATCAAAGTCTATGTTTCTATGTGCTCCACTCAGTAGCAGACTCAGGTTACCTGCACTTGAGTTTCTATAGCCTCTAGTTTCTAAATAGCCACCATTAGTTAAGCAGAGATCCAAAAAATTCACTGTTGGGTTGATACTGAAAGTGAATTTAAATCCCCAGGCATGGGATGGTGCAACCGCCATCCCCATGGCAGTCCCGCTACACTGATAATAACATTTTTGGTCAAATATCAAACAGTTGTGTTTTACTACAAACTCATGTTCAGGTAACAGGAATTCGGGGTCAGTGACACCCTCTAAATCAAAGTTAAGCAACATCTTTGTGGATGTCAAAAATCTGTAGCGGGGTGGACACTCAGGAAGGGGTTGGAGAGAACGCAAAAGGATCTGGTGAAGCTTGAAGAGTGGTCTAGGGTGTGACGGCTGGGTTTCAGTATAGTAGAACATCCTATCCCTGGGTTCCTTTTTAAATTTCATAAATATTTTATTGGGGGTGAGGGGGGACCATGCTTTACTGAAAAAGCCACGATGTTCCACAATACACGGTGCTGAACTCGTTTTCTTTAGTCAAAAAAGCTGAATTTCACAATTACTTTTACTTTTTCGGTTTTATTTATTTTCAATACAATTCTTAAATCCTTGATTCAGCAAAATAATGTATCCATCGGTACTTGCTATCCAGCCATAAGAGTAAATTTGTATGAGAACATGTCAGTAAAATTCTTTTGTCATGACTTGGCCCAAAAACTGATTTTTACATTTAACGTTTCAAAACCTATTCTGGTTTCTTCTTCAGAGCTATTGTGGGCTGCAATGTACTAAGAAAAAAAAAAAAGTTACCCCTCTAAATTTCTGATCTTTTTTTTTTTTTTTTTGAAGAAAGGATATGTACGTGATGTTAACTGAAGGAGGAAATAAGCTGCCATAACTGCCTCAAAATAAACATTTTATATCCACTTTGAATATTCTGTCAGCAGTTCCGATCTCACTTTAAGGCAAAACAGTTTCATGGTGGTAAGGTCGTGTCAGACTAACCTGATTTGTCTTTGACTGGGTGATTAAAGGAAAACTGCACCCGCATATCTTCTAAATGTCATTTGCTTCCAGACAACTCTTTTCATGTAGCTGTTAAAGATGTATGCAACTGCTCCTGTTAGTTTTCACACTTCTTACTAGGCACTGTCAAAGGGTCCATTTCGTGGTTGTTGAAATCTCATTGTCCCTGAGAGCTGTATTAGCATATGAGAATGTGATGCGTAATCAACCTTTAAACGCTCCAGTATGCCTGTCTGCTTAAGTAGTTTTAAAATAACCAAGCTGCAAGAAGGTGGGAAATACCACATTTACCTTCAGTGAGTTTTACAAGCTATCTGAGTTGTAATGCAGTTTTTTTTTTCCCTTTAAACTCCATTCGGTTTATAAGTTTCCAGAGAGTTTTTGCAGGGTATTTTTTATTTTAGTATAGAGATGCATGATATAAATGGTTGATCTGACATCATGTTCTCATATGCTAATGCAGCTCTCAGGGACAATGAGATTTCAACAGCCACGAAATGGACCCTCCCAGGAGAGTGACAGTGCCTAGTATGAAGTGTGAAAACTAACAGAAGCAGCTGCATACATCTTTAACAGCTACATGAAAAGAGTTGTCTGTTGACATGGAAGCAAAAGACATTTAGAAGATACGAGGGTGCAGTTTTCCTGTAAGGAAGTAGACAAGGGCTAAGCTGTTGATCTGCTGTACTTTGACTTCAGCAAGGCTTTGATTTGGTACCGCTCAAAAGGTTGCTTAAAATGGATGGAAGATCTGGGTGCGGCTAAAACCATAGTGAATGGGTGGGTAGCCGACAAGAAGGGAGGCAGCAGCGGGTGGTGGTCAGTGGGATTAAATCGGAGGAAAGGGATGTTACAAGTGGGGTTCCACAGGGATCTGTCCTGGGTTGGGTCCTCTTTAACACGTTCATTAGTGACACTGGTAAGTGAATACAGGGCAGGCTGTCTCTCTTTGCAGATGACTCAAAACTATGTGAGAGTGTGGATAGTGATGAGGGAATAAGGGATATGCAGAGGGCCCCTACAAAAACTAGAGGAGTGATCAGGGGTCCGACAGTTAAAATTCAATGCCAAAAAGTGCAAGGTAATGCACCTAGGGAAAAGTAACCCTAAGATGGAGTACTGGATCAGTGGGGGTGAGACTTGGCACTACAGAAGAGGAACGGGATTTAGTGGTTATCATCAGTAACTCCCTTAAACAAACAAGCCAGTGCAACAAGGCCCATAACAAGGCTAACAGTATGCTGGGATGATTCGGGAGGAGTGTTGATAAAAGAAGAGACAATACTTCTCCTATACAGATCCCTGGTGAGGCCTCAGCTAGAGGACTGCATCCAGTTCTGGAGCCCTCGCATCAGAAAGGACAGGGATAGGTTGGAAACATTGCAGCGCAGAGTAACAAAATGATTCAGGGTCAGATGGGCAGATCCTATGAGGAGAGCCTCAAGGCACTAAATATGTACTTACTGGAAACCAGAAGGGAGAGAGGAGATGGGATTGAGACCGTCCAAGTTCCTTAAAGGAATTAACAAGGTAAACTGGGGGGAATTATTTACCCTGAATACCAAGTCGAGGTCACATGGGCACAAGTGGAGGTTCAGGAGGGACATGAGGAAGTACTTATTTATGGAAAAGGTGGTGGAACCTTGGAACAGTCTATCGGCTGAAGTGGCTGGGGCAAACACAGTCAGGGGAGTCAAGCAGGTATGGGATAGAATGAACTGAATAGTGGTCGCCTGCGTTGACAAAACCAGGGAGGAGAATGGGGATACCCTGGAGGAACAAAAGGTTCCATTACCTTAATGCGTCAAAGGCATCCCTACACAGACGGGACACACCTTACAACAACATCTGTTGGTACGCCTCAGCATCCCTGCAGCTCAAACATTGCTGTCAGCTCTACGCCGACCTTAACTGGTCTTTCCCCTCAAACTATCCGCTTCTGTCCCTTGGCTCACTGGTGGATAACAGTATTGGAACTAATATTCCAGCATCACTTGCCTCCCTTCTTCTTCCCCAGACCTCCTCCTATGGCCTCCATTCCACTGATCTATCCCTACTGCACATCCCTAGGTGCAAAACCTCCAAGGGAAACCTGTGCCTTCTTCAGTGCCACCCTTAAATTTTGGAACTCTTTTCCCCTTGCTGTCCAACTTGCACCAAGTCATGTCCATTTTAAAAGTGTATCGGTCTCACCTATTTAAACTTACCCCATGCATGTGTTTCAATCCACCCTCATTTTACTTGACTGTCATCACTTAGCTATGAACTCCTGCCTCCCCTTATTACAGCCCTTCATCACTCCTGCTCCTCCCATGATCTGCCCTCACTGTCACTCTACCGTCCTCTCTGGGACCTAACTCTGTTTACCCCCTGTCAACCACTACTTAGTCCTGACAAAACTGTAAGTTGGACTTTGTTTGCTGTTAGCTGATACAAGACCTGCTGTTTTTACCTGTGGCACTTACCTTGAACTTGTACCATTTCTTGATTACTGTGTTTTATGGTTGTCCGCCTCATCCGATATTTGTACCTTGCTTCACTGTCAAAAACTGTATCCTGCTATTTGTGATCCCACCTTGTGTTTTTTGCTGTACTGCCTTGTTTGTAACCTCCTGGGTCGTGGCTGAAAATAGTGATTCCTATGGCTAGCACACCCACCTGGTTACCAAAAACTAAATAAAATAAATAAATAGGGAATATGGGGCAGACTGGATGGACCGCTGATCTTTTTCTGCTGTCATGGTCTATGTTTCTATGTAAAATCACTTTTTTTTTTTTTTTTTCAATATGTTGTTGTTACGGGCTTCTCAAGTGAAAATATGTTACCCATCATAATTTTAAAAATATTTCTAAGTATAACTATCATTTCTTTTTGTTTATTCTTTGTATTCTTTGGTAACTGGGTAAGGCCTTCTAGGCACAAGGTCAGTTTTCAGGCAACCTGGGAGCTCTGGGGAGCTTGAAGGGAAAATCCTGTCAAACTTTTTTTCAGTATGCCTGTGTAGTCTGTAGGCATGAACAATGGTTCCCTCTCTTGCATCCCCCTAATTTCATCCTAATCTAAATATAAATGAGGTTGTTTTACTGTGTTCTGCCCTAGTGTGAAAATATGTTTGACTCCATTGCAAAGGTCATGACCCCCAACCCATGCATGGCATCATGGGAGTTGATACGTATCTGAACAAGTCAGCAGTTGTCCTCTGTCAGTTCTGTTACATGTCTTGTGAAGTTCCTGTATTCTCTAAAAGCATTTTTTCTATCTCGGACACACTTCAAACTACAGAAAACAGTAGGGCACTTACTGTACCTGGAAAAGTTTAATGACCGGCATAAGAAAAGAACATGGGGACTGCAAAGGACAGCAAGAGTACTGACTAGTACAGTATAACTACTGCAGGCTTCAGCACTAAAACATCATAAAATTTCAGGATGTCTTACATGAATTGGGTCATGACTTTTGCAATGGAGTTAGGCAGGTTTTCACACCGTGGTAAGTAACTTAATTTTCATTTAAACCCTGATGAACTAGGAAGGGTGCAGTAGAGGCAATCATTGTTCATGCCTACGGACTACTCGGGTATACAGAGAAAAGGTTAAGGGAACCTTCCATTACGTGACTTGTTCAGAGTAGCACAGTATGCATGTCGAGGTTGTGGGAATCAAACCTAGGTCTCCTGGGTGTACCAGGGGCATTCACAACTCGTTATTCTAACCTATGGTCTATACTGCCAGTCTACAAATGAATAGCTGACTGATGTGATGGTTAAACACCAGAGGCTAATGGTTCAATCAACAACTGCAGAAGCCCAAGCCAGTTATTCAGTGTGTACTCAGACTACCTAAATATTATTACTATTGCATGACTAGGAGTCTTGAACTAGGATTTCCGTGGCTCTTTGTTAATTGGATTGGACCATGATGGCAGTGCCATTTCTGTATTTTTCTCTGTTGACATGGAAATATGGATAAACTATCGTGGGCATGTTTTGCATGTGAGTAATAAACTGAAGGACTGGCTAGCATGAATAACAACTGGGGCATGTATCCTGTGTTGGAGTGTGTAAATTGATTGGCTGACTTGTGTGTCAATAAAGGTTGTACCCATTAACGCAGCACTAGTGCTTCTGTTTGCTGCATCGACAACCTACATTTGTTAAAGAGATCAGGTTGTTGGCGGCCAGCCAGGCAGAGATTTGGGGAGTATCATAAAGACAGCTCCCTTTGGGGAAAGGGGGTCACAGCACTTTACTTCATAGCTGCCACCTGACTGGCAGCACTCACATGAAGAGGGACACTGCCAGACGCCGATAGTGGGTTGCTCACCGGGGATTGCATGTGCATCATTGCATACCAGCAGTCCCCTGGGAGAAAATGGATGGAAAACGCACTCGGCAAGCAGGATGAAGTCGGCACCCTTGCACTACTAGTTGTGGCATGCACTCAACACAGATGACCTAGGGTAAGTGGTGGGGTATGTATCAGAGAAGATGGGTAGTGGGGTGTGGATTTACCAGCAGAATCAGGCAAATGGAAAAACAAAACTGCAAAATGGGGAAAAAAAGTAAAGATTGTAGTGTGGGGCTGTTGGTAGGTATGTCACGATAATGCGCTAGTTAAACCATTGGAAAAAAAATAAATTACCACTGACGATAATTTATCATTGTAAAAAAACAGTATTGCAATTGTCGTGCAGCATGATATACCACGATATACAGTGATAAAGCACCTCAGTTTGCTTTTCCAGCAGCGCATCCCTTTCCAGGTGCAACCATAATTCCTGATTCCCCACCATTGTCCTATCAGATTTTTTTTGTATTTTTCCTTAAAATAAGAAATACAGTGTTGGCCATGTGGCGTGGAGTTTTGAAGGCCTGGGCACCTCACCTGTCCCCATGCTGGTAAACCAGGTTCAGGAATAGACCTGGGTTGCTCGAGGGCTGACTACATGAAGGAGGACTGAGCATCCACTGACTGCTCTCCTGCTTTGAGTGGGTGGGGAACAGTGCAAGCAACTGCTTGATCGCCATCTAACGGAGGCTGGATGATACAACAGTAACCATCTTCTGACTGTCTGGGTGCAGGGGCCAAGTATGTGCAACATCTTTATGTCACACACTTGCACTGTTGCATGTGTGCCAGCACTAGGGATGGGGAAAAAGGAAATGGGGGAGTATGTGCACCAGTCAACTTACTCACATAGAAACTGATGGCAGATAAGGACCGCTTGGCCCACCTAGTCTGCCTATTTTCCCTACCTACTGTAATATTGCATTCCCTACTTGGTATCTGGCTTTACTCTTCCTTTCCTAACCAATAAGGTTCCAGTATGTCTATCCTATACATTCTTGAATCCCGTTACAGTTTTTGCCCTGACCACCTCCACTGGGAGGTGTTTCTCAGATATCCACCACTCTTTCTGTGAAGAAGTGCTTCCTCACATTCCCCCAGAATCTACACCCCTCCAGCATTACAGCATGACCCCTTTTTCTTGAGCATCTTTTTTTCCTGAAAAATGCTTCCGTCTTGTACCTTATATATACCCATGACGTATTTGAAAGTCTCTATCACCCCCCTCCCTCCTTTTCTCCAGGGTGTACATATTGAGGTCCTTTAGCCTCTCCTTATAGGGCTTTTGATGCAGGCTCTGCACCATTGTAGTTGCCCTCCTCTGGACTGCCTCTGCTCTGTGTCCTTCTGGAGATGTGGTCTCCAGAACTGGACACAGTACTCTAGGTGAGGTATATCACCAATGATTTATACTGCAGTATCACCACCTCCCTCTTTCTGCTGGTGATACCCCTCCATGTGCATCCTAGCAGCCCACTAGCACTCCCCACCGTCTTGTCACACTGTTTGGCCACCTTTAGGTTGTCTGATACGATTACCCCAGGTCTCTTTCCTTCACACCGCAACCAACAGGAAATACTTCTTCTTGAGAACTCCTGAAATTCTTCTGTAACATCCAACAACTCTGAACAGTGTGTAAGCTCTCACACTTAGCTCCTTCTCTTACTGTGGTCAGGAACAACTGAACCACCTATCTACTCTTTAGCCACTAGTGGTAAGTTTATATACTAAGGTTGGGGTTGACATCACAGTTATGTGCCTCCTTGTTAAACAGTATAACCTTATATTTTGCTCCCACCAAATTGAGACTCTTAAAACATTCTGCAAACAGATGCCAGCTAAAAATCTTTACAATATCTAGGAATAAACAGTGTACCTGTTTTATAAGACCATAAACGGCCTTAATTACAGGGCCTCAGCTCTTTAGGGGCCTAAACTCCTCGCTCCAGGGGTGACATCACAACTTAGGGCTACTATAAGAACAGTCATTCTTTGGGCTGCCAACCCTATAGTAGGACCTTTCCGAATTACAGGCTCTCACAGGTAATTACATATTAATTAATATGTACAGACTCTTGTATTACACAGGCATCTCTGAGTTGGCTAAGGGGAAGAGAAGATTAAGGGCGCAATCCTTATCATCTTTCTCCTGTCAGCTCAGGAGACCTGGCAACAGATTGATTTCTTTTATATTTATTACACAGTGGAAAATGTAATTAAATTGTTTAAACTTCAAGCCTTGAAAAGGGCTCTTATTCTCTTAAACGGCAAGGCTGACGCCTTTTATATATGCGGGGGATCTGTGCTGTGCTTCTCTTCAGCCCCTGCCACAAACCAGCATTTACTTGACCCGGTGGCTGAAATTACAGCCGTCTGGTGCACATTTCATTTGGGCCTTCTTCTGCCTAATGGCCCATTGTCAACCTTTGGCCCCTTTTATTTACTCCTGCAGCCCCAGTTACATCATCTCTGGGGCTGCACTACCATTCTAGGGCACATTTTGGCATTTTGGGACACTACAGGGCTTATCTGTTTAATTGCCCGTAGTGTCCCGTATGCTGGCATCTCTTTTGATCTTTGTCGCTCTTGTGGCATCTGCCTATGCTTCTGAGCATCTCTCTGATCCAAAGCACACTGTTGGCACCTCATGCTGCAAACAAAGAGCTTGTTTTTAACTGCATCATACGGCGGTGAGGCCATAGAAGATCTTGCTCTGAGAAAGAATGAAATCCTAGGTCGCATACTGCAACAGGAGCCGCATCAGCGAGCGGCTGCAACATTTGGCGCCTCGGGATCAGGCGCTACTAGGGAGCTTGTCATTTTTCTTTTGAGGCATCAGTGTTTTAACTTCTAGCACTACGTGTGCTAAAGATATCTTTAATTAAACAATATCTATAAGCGCTTTCAGCACTTCATGTGCAAAATACAAAACCAGGGAAAAGAGGCATAAAGGGATAGTACAGTATTTTTAGAAATGTCAGGTTGGCCACCCTGACATGAATAACACAGGAAAGCAGAGAAAAAGAAAAGCAGACAGAAAGAGTGAGGGAAAACAGGGAAGAGGATGCACATTTTTATTATCCATATTTCTTGGGGGACATTTATCATAACAGGTGCACCCTGTTACACTCCTCCCCACACAAGAAGGTAACACAATATTTCTCTCTTCTAAGCTGGTCTCCGGGCTTCCATACAAATGGGCTGTATCTCCTGGTGCAGATATGCAGGCAGGAACTAAGCTCTGCAGGTGGGGATATGCAACCCTCCACGTTCTGTTTCCATCAGTTTACTTCCTGCCTTCCAACTAGCAGGTACTCTGCAGCAGAGCTCTGTCACCATGTGGCAGGGCTGAAGACATCAGACTGTAAGTTACAACATTTAATTTCTTATTGGGATTGCTGAAGAAACGTAGCGCTTTAGAGCACTCCTGCGTGGATCCCAGTCTGAGCCTTGCAAGCTGCACAGACTGGCCCCACTTTGCGGTGGAGATTTTTCCCATGATTCTGGGATCAACCCATTGTTCATTTTAGCTTGGAGTTCGTCAACTGGTTGATTTCATCGAGAAGTGCCGTTTTTTCAGTCATTGGACCGTAATAGCATCTCAGAGCTCTTGACAGGATTCTCTCATAGATACATAGATACATGGACAGTGTCTGCAGATAAGGGCCTACGGCCCACCCAGTTTACCCATTTGAGCTTGTAAGTTCACTTTATGTTTTCCTAGAAGTCTGTTGCCCCTTAACCCTGACATCCAGAATTCTTTTATGTCTGTCCTATGCATTCTTAAATCCCGTGATTGTTTCGGCCCCCACCACTTCCCCTGGCAGGGTGTTCCACTTGTCCACCACCCGTTCTGTGAAGAAATTCTTCCTCGCATTTCCTCTGAATCGTCCTCCCTCCAACTTCATCCCATGCCCTCTAGTCCTGGAACATCTTTTTCACATAAAAATGGTGTATTTCTGCACCCTGTTCCTCCCTGTAAGATACTTATATGTCTCTATCATATCCCCTCTCTTCCTCCTCTCCTCCAGGGAGTACATATTCAGTTTCTTCAACCTGTCCTCTTAGGACTTGTGATGCAATCCATGTATTATCTTTGTTGCCCTCCTCTGAACCTTCTCTACCCTGTCTATGTCCTTATGTAAGTAAGGTCTCCAGAACTGTACACTGTACTCCAGGTGGGGCCTCACTAGCGTCTTGTATAGTGGAATTATGACCTCCCTTTTCCTGCTGGGGATGCCCCTGCCTATGCATCCCAGCATCCTATTTACTTTACCTGCTGCTTTTATCACACTGTTTCCCTACCTTGAGGTCATCAGAGATGATAACCCCAAGATCCCTTTCCTGCTTGGTGCATGCTATATCCTCACCCCCAACTGATATATTGTACCAGGGTTTTTGTGCCCCATATGCATTATCTTGCACTTCTTTGCATTTAATTTCAACTGCTAAACCCCTGACCATTCTTCAAGTTTCTGCAGGTACCTTCTCATTCTGTCTACACCCTCTGGTGTGTCTACTCTGTTACAGAGCTTTGTGTCATCAGCGAACAGGGAAATTCTGCCTTCTAGGTCCTGTGTAATGTCACTGATGAAGATGTTGAATAGGACCAGTCCCAGCACTGATCCCTGTGGTACCCACTGGTCACTCTTCCCTCTGTGGAGTGACAGCCATTTACCACCACCCTCTGTGTCCTGCCGCCCAGCCAGTTATCTACCCACCACACTACTGTCCTGCCCACACCCATATTCCCCAGTTTGTGTAATAGTCTTCTATGTGGCACTGTGTCAAAGGTTTTGCTGAAGTCCAGATAGGTCATGTCCACTGCCCTCCCCTGAGTCACCTCCCTAGTCACCCAGTCGAAAAATTCAATGAGGTTGGTCTAACATGACCTCTCCCTGGTCAAACCATGCTGCCTTGGGTCATGTAGTCCATTGACAACCAGATGTTCCACCAATCTCTCCTTAAGTAGTGCTTCCATGATCTTCCCCACTACCGAGGTGAGGCTGACTGGTCTGTAGTTCCCCGCTTCCTCATTGTTCCCACTTTTGTATAAGGGGACTACATCTGCTGTCCTCCAGTCTTTGGGTACCTCCCCTGTTTCCAGTGATCTGCTAAACATGATTGCCAGAGGTTCAGCCACCACCTCTCTTAGTTCTTTAAGGACCCTAGGGTGCACCCCATCTGGCCCCATTGACTTTATTAACTCTTTTACTTCCAGTTCCTTCAGGACCCTTTCTCGTGTAAAGGGACTTGCGTCCATTTCTGCACCATTCCCACCCCTTTTACTCCCTTCAGACCCATTTCCCTCCTCTTCTGCAGTAAAGACTGAGCAGAAATACCTGTTCGATATTTCAGCTGTACTGTTGTCATCCTCCACGCGGCCCCCCCATCCTCCCCCTTCAGTCTCTCTATCCCTCCCTTTGCCTTTCTTTTTTCACTTATGTACCTGTAAAAGGTTTTGTCCCCTCTACCCACTGATTTTGCAATGTGCTCTTCTGTCTGAGCTTTGGCTTCCCTTACTGACCTCCCTTTGCTTCTCCTGGTACTTCTCCCTATCCCCTTCTGTCTGTGTCTTTTTGTATTGTCTGAATACAATCTTTTTGGCTTTCACTTTCTCCGCTAGCTCCTTGGAAAACCGTAATGGCCTCCTCTTCCCCTTCCCCTTGCTAACCTGCTTAATGCATAATTCTGTTGCTCTTGTAATCTCCATTTTAAATACTGCCCAGTGCTTCTCAACTCCTGATTCCTGCCATATTCCTCTTAATGCCTCTGTCAGGCATCTCCGCATTTTCCAAAAGTCTGCCCCCCTAAAATCCAGGATATGTGTTTTTTGTGTGGTTTGGTTCTGCTCCTTCTTCGATTTCAAATCACAATGACTGGTGGTCACTGTTTCCCCAGGTGCTCCCCCACTATTACCCCCATCACACTGTCCCTGTTTGTGAGCACAAGGTCCAGTATTGCCTTCTGCCGATTTGATTCCATGACCAGTTGCTCAAGGAAGGCACCCAGAAGGGAGTCCAGGATAAATCTGCTCCTAGTTGATGCTGCTGCTGGAATGCTTCAGTCCACGTCTGGAATATTGAGGTCTCCAACCAGCACTACCTCACCCTTGTCTGCCATCCTTTGAATGGCTAGCATCGGCTCCCTATCTGTTTCTTCCTCCTGGGCTGGTGGTCTGTAGACCACACCTTAGCGGATGACTGGCCCCATTTCCTTTCCAGCTTAACCCACAGTATCTCCCCATTTTGTTCCTCCTGGATCTCTGTGGCCCTTATGTCATTTTTCACATAGAGTGCCACCTCCTCCCTTCCTACCTGCCCTGTCTCTTCTGAATATGTTGTAGCCAGGTATGGCCATCTCCCAGTCGTGGTTATCATTACACCAGGTTTCTGTGATGGCCACAATGTCCAGGTCTGACTGCACCATGACAGCCTCCAGATCCTCCATCTTGTTGCTAAGGCTCCTGGCAGTGGCACACATGGCTTTCCATGATTTGACTTCCCTAGACCGTTTAGCTGTTCTACTCCAGCCCCTTCCCTGGTTGTCATTTATCCCTAGTTCTCCTTGCTGTCTGCCCTTCTGTTGAACTTTGCCCCTTTTCTGCCTATCCACCTCTTGGGCGCTTATCTCCATCTTTTGCACACTGCTTTGTAGAGATATCCACTCCTCCAGTTCACTGGTTCGACTGTCTCCTCATCAGTGTCAGTGCCGTTCTTCTCCCGAGTGACGGATCCCTGACTCTTTCAGCTGCTCATGAAAGGTGGGTCTGCAGCTCTAATTCAGCTGCTCATCAACGAGCGCAGCGGTTCACAAGGAGTGCTGCTCAGGACACAACATGCTGCACCCCCCCAGCACTAAGGGAGCAAGAAAGTATTAACTAATTAGGACCAAGGCAGCTGTTTAAACAGCTCATCTTTTTGCCCTTAAAGGGCCAGCAGCAGTGTTCCATCGGAGCTTCAGCATTCTTCCAGACAGCCTCCCGTTTTATCAGGAAATCTCCGGGGGGGGGGCGGTATGCTGAATCAAAGGGGATTAGAGCCATTTTCAGTCATGGCCTCAGACAAGCCTGCCAGGGCCAGAAAATGCCAGCATTGCAAATCCCCTCTTCTAATCACCTTTGCAGGTTCGCTGTGCCTAAAATGTGAGAAGGCAGCATCTGCAACTAGGGAGGATATGGCAGAGACTTCCTTTGCCTTGGCTCAGCTAGGTAGTCAGCAGACAGACAGGTCTGAGTAAGTAGCAGCCACTAGGTCTGAGAGCAGCGGCCACCAGGGAGACCCAGCAGTCCGCAACCCCCTCTCTGGCCCCAGACCTCATAGACAAGCTAAATAGGGCCTTTGCACTGGATCCTGCATGCTTTGACTGGCAACCTCCGGGGTCAGCAGATGTGCGACCTCATAAGAAGGCGAAAAGAAAGAGGACCCTGTCCTCATTTGAAGAAGGACAGCTGTCCTCACATCACTATGATAAAAGAAAGAAATTCCGATACAGGAGCAGATCATTGGACAAGGAGGATCAGCATTCCTCATACCACAGGAGGAAGAAAATATCTCGTTCTCGGAGCAGATCTAAGAGCACCCACAAGGGGAAGCATCGCAGGGACCATTCCCTGAGCTCCTCAGACTCCACTTCTTTTTCTCCAGAAGAGGGGGAACTATTTATTTATTTATTTTTTTAAATTATTTTTGTATTTGTTGAGACATGACAACATACAGCAGTTCATACAATTCAAGTACATCTACTTGGGATAAGCCCTGACCAGGCCCATCAAGAGCACTGTATACAAAGCTTATAGACAGGTGGATATCTAGACATTACAGTATGGTTAGAGACAGAAAAAAAAAATAACCAAAAGCTTGGAAGGTACAAGGGAGGACAAGTACATACAACAAAGAAAAATCCTAGGGATCATGTCGGGCATCAGGGCACAACTCTGGGTAGTGTGCTAAGTGGTGAATAATCCACTTCCACCAACGGAGTTCAAAAGCTTCTTTTTTTATCTAAAAGGCTAGCCGAGAGGCGTTCCAGAGAGTAGATTTCCTGAACAATTCCCAACCAGGACATTTTAGTGGGGATAGTTGTGGTCAGCCACAGGCAGGTAATTGCGTTATGGGCGGCAGCCACCAACAAAGTGGACTGTTTGTGGGTGACCAGGTCAACTTTCAACCCCTGAGGTAGGGCAAATGTCAACAGGAACACAGGCTGGTCCAAGGCTCCCATTTCATAAATCTCCTGAAGCTGTCTTATCACTTCTCTCCAAAAATCCTGCAGAAGGGGACAGATCATAACACGAGTCTGTCCCGCATGGTAGGTCCCACACCCTCTCCAACGGGCACCCGCCGGGTCCCCACCATATTTGGAGGTCACCAGGGGGGTCTTGAAGTAACGGGTTCTGAGTTTCCAGATATATTCTCTCCAGTATGGGGCTTGGACCACTCTAGTGGCTGGGCCTGCTGACCCTTCCCAAGCCGAAATCGGTGTATCCAATTGTATCTCCTTGGTCCAGATCATCCTCAGGCTTTCCGTAGAATCATTGTCTTTCATGGAATGCCTTATAAGAGGTACTAATTTCATGGGAAGACTGTTTCCCTCTTGTATACTGCATCATTAGCTGGACCATTGTAGGGTTTTTTTCAGCTAGGTCTGCCAACGAATTCTCATACCTTAGTAGGTATGGTCTTAACTGCATATACTCATGAAATTCAGTGGCCGAAAGGTCGTGTGATCGTTGCAGAAATGTAAACGGGATCAGACCCGTGGGTCCCAACACCTGATGGACATATTTTAAGCCTTTGGCCCACCGGACCTGGGCTCTGCCACCCTGCAAGTTAGGGGGAAAGGATTTGTCTGAGGCTGTTGCCCTCACGTAGAGGAGTTCCTGTTGGGTAAAATAATGGGTGAGCATCCAGAGCCATACCCCGATGGGCTGTCTAGAATAAGGGGAATATTTACTCAGAGGGCTGCAAGCTGGGGGGTTAGCAGATAGGGATCCTGGGAGGCACCCTAAGTCATTATAAACTGTCTCTATTTGCTTCCAGTAGGCAGTGTATTGTGGGTTGAGCCACCCAGTAAGAACACGGAGCTGTGCAGCCTTATGGTAAGTCTGGAAGCAGGGAAGGTTACAACCCCCTCTCTCCCTTGAGAGCTGCAAAACTGAAATTCGAACCCGTGGGGACTTTCCAGCCGAAATGTATCTAGAAATCAAGCAGTCCCAAGCTGTAAAGTAAAAGTTGGTCGGGGGGTGAGGCAGGTTCTGCAGGAAGAACAATATACAGTGCAATTTAAAAAAAAAAAAAAAAAAACTTAAGGGGGAGTGAGACCATCTGGTCATGTCAAGAGCCAATTGTGAAGTAAGAGGTTCAATGTCTGTGACTTCTAAATTAGTCGCCAATTTCACCCCAAGATACCTCATTGTAACTTTATTCCATTTCAGTGGGTATGTTAATTTTAATTGGGGTGTAGGGTAATAATTATAAAGGAGGGCTTCAGTTTTTTGCTCATTAACCTTATAACCTGCCAAGGTCGCAAATCTGCAAGGTTTTTTCCAAATCTCTGGGACTGATTGGTCGGGGTTTGTAAGTGTGAGCAGTATGTCATCTACAAACAGGGACAACTTAAATTCTCTACCTGCAATAGGGACACCATCCACCCCTCAGCCTGACGAATTGCTGCAGCCAGAGGTTCCAAATATAATACAGATAGCAAGTGAGAGAGGGGGCATCCCTGTCTGGTACCCCTTGAGAGAGTAATAGGGTCTGATAAAGCATCATCTAGCCGCACATAAGCTTTAGGAGAGTAGTAAATTTTCTGTAGCTGTTGGACCAGGGTCTCCGGGAAGCCTAAGTGAGACGGGGTCACCCGGAGGAAAGACCAGGCGACTCTGTCAAACGCCTTTTCAGCATCAAGGCCCAGGGTGACAAAGGGCATATGTTGGGCTGTGGCATATTCAGTCAGTAAGAATGTGTGCCCGATGGCATCATGAGCTTGACGCCCTTTAATAAAATCTACTTGATCCGGGTCTGCCAGGGTGGGGACCAAATCTTCAAATCTATGGGCCATTATAGCCATGTAAACCTTATAGTCAAAATTTAACATGGATGTGGGCCTATAAGATACAGCCTGTTTTGGATCTTTAAATGGTTTTGGGACTGCTGCAATTGTGGCATACTGCCAAGGGGGGGGGATCCTCTCCCTGCTGGATTGCTTGCAAGGCCGGAAGAAGAATGGGGACCATCACCAAGGTGTCCCTATAGGCCTTATAAAATTTGGCAGGGTAGCCATGGGGTCCAGGGGCTTTCAGGGTTTTTACTCCTGAATAGCATGATCAACCTCTGCTCTGGTGATGGGTCTATTGATTGCCTGAGCCTGTTGATTAGTAAGGTGAGGGAGTTCAGGTAATTTGAAATCTCAGCCAAAGAAGGGGAACTGTCTTGGGTGTATAAGTGCTGGTAAAAGTCGGCAACGATTTGTCTGATCATGGAAGGCTGGGTATGCAAGACCCTGGTAACTGGGTCATATAAAGAGGAAACTGCAGTTCTGGCTTTTTGTTCTCTAAGTTTTCTCGCCCCTCTGGGGCCACCTTCATAATGATAATACTTGAGAAAAAACAGTTGTTGCTCTGTCATTTTGGTCTAGACACTTCTGGATCTGTTGCCTTACCCGGAGGAGGGCGGGCTTAACAGAGAGGTCTCCCTGTTCCCACATCATATGAAGGGTGTTTAATTCACTTTGTAACTCAGTACATTTCCTGTCCCTATCCTGTTTCCTTTTAGTAGAAAGTTTAATAATCAGTCCCCAAAGGACCACCTTAAGGGTATCCCAGAGGATCCCGGGGGAGGTTTCCTGATTCTGTTTGTCTCTTATAATGTCTGGTATCAAATCTAGTATTTCCTGTTTGAATTCTGGGTCTCGAAGATGTTGGACATTCAAATGCCAGTGATTGAATTTATAAACATTACCCAAGCACACCCTCAGATACATCGCAGATGATCTGACAGCAGGGGGCCCATGCCAGATATGAGACTAAATCATAATGTTCAATAGTTGTATAAATATAGTCTGGCAACTACCCCCGTACTGGGGGACACGTGTGAAACTCCTCGTAGCAGGAAAGGTGTGCCTCCATACATCAACAAATCCCAGGTTTGCCATATTGAGCTTAAAGTATTTTGTAATGGGTTAACCCTGTGAGCAAGGCACCTGGAGACATCAAGAGCAGGGTCTAAGATGATATTCAGTTCCTCCCCCCATTATTAATTGGCCCTTGTGAATGGACAGCAGATCTGATAAAAATTTCTGAGCCACTGATTTTGGTAAGCTAGGGGGAAAAATACGTTGAAGCAAGGATTATCTCCCTATTGTATAGAAGACCAGTGACAATGACATAACGACCCTCAGTATCCTCATATCTCTCTATTTCCACCCAACTCGCAGTTTTAGCAATTAATAGTGCGACACCCCTCTTCCTCCCCGAGCTATGTGAAGCCGAGGCCAAGAGGGCATAGCCTTGGTTTTGTAGCTTGAAGTGTTCTGTTAGAGACAGTTGAGTCTCCTGTAAAGCAAGCATCTCAGGTTTCTCACGCCTTAAGAACTAATGCAAACGATATCTCTTTATTGGTGAATGGATCCCATTAATATTTGAGGAAAGTATCAAAGATGACCTATACATTTTAAGGGTGTTTTTAAAAAAGACCAGTCCTGAATTCGAGACTCCATATTCCCTTATGTCAAAAGCCACATCCCTTTTCCATTCCCCCATGTCTCCTGGTAAACTACCCAAAGCCCATTTGCTCGACTAACCATAATTAACCTCCAAAGAATCACATCACAAGTTTCCTACCTAATTGTCTGCCAAATTATAAAGCTGTTGTCTTGTCCATGTATATTTAGTAATATAAAAAGAACCTGAAACAAACACTTCAGCCTCAGAGTACGAGGAATGAGTGGTGTAAGAAATGCTGGAACTATGTGCTCCAACCGATTTAATAAAAATAGACAGATACCGGACCTCCAACTGGGCTGTCCAGTTAAGAACCTGCATTTCTGCAGGTAAACTATTTACAAGAGGTATCTTGACTTCCAAGGATAGTAAGAGAGGTAACCTGTCCTGTACCTGATGCGGTAACAAAGGCAACCGCTAGAGGGGGAGGTAAACCAGCTAGCGTGACCAGATGGGCCTCCTAGGGGCTGTATTCGCCCCCAAAATTAGGACAAATAATGTGGGACTCATTGGGGCAAGGTCTTTCTGCCGTTAGCCCAGACAAAAATATTGTCCCTGGGCCCGTTGAGTACCATAACAAAACAAAAAATATGGGGGAGGTTGAAGTAAATGCGTCAGGTTGTTCCAAACATGGCTTCAGAGCCCAATATGACATTGCAACTCGGCATTAAAAACAAAAGAGAGGAGTAACCACTCTGGTATGTGGCTTGTTTTGCTTGGAATTACCCTCAGCAGGTCTCCTGTTTTTATACTGGGGTTCAAGAGGAAGGGGTGTGTTATTACACCAAGTGTTTATATAGAGGCCTCAGAGCTAGAAATTCACACTCAAAAGCAAGGGGTCTTACCCCTATTAACTTAGCACATCTGACCAAGGGAGCATAACCCCCAATGAACATATACCTCCTGTATAATTCCCCTTCAACCTGTAAATTACTCAACTGTAAAGTTTTTCCCCCAAAACAATTGCTGAGTTCTGATTTTTTAATACCAGACTGTCCTGCTTTAGGTTAGAACAAGTAATGGTTTATAGTCACTCTAGGTCAGTGGTAAATACTGCATGATGGAGTTCCGAAAGAAACTTAGACTGAGGGAATAGAATAAGATGTTATCAAAGGGGGGCATTCCCTCATCTGTCCCGGAATCAAAATCCTTGTGTGCGATGCTGCTCTCAAGCAATTTACAGTACGTAACAGAATCTGGTTGGTTTCAGCTCCCTTCAGTGCAGGCTGACTGGGATGGAATGTCCAGTAAAAACTGGAGCCCCCAAGAGCCATTGCTCCAAAACAACAACAGTCAGAAACAAATCAAACCTGATATCAGAACATAGTTCACCCAAGTTGCTTCTGGGGTTCCAAAATACCTTTAAGTATTCACCACCGTATGGCGAAATGAAGCCAGCATTTTGACCAATGCGTTAGGGAGGTTCTTGGGCTCCACTCTGTTATTTCTGGTTTGTACCGCATCTCGCCATCTCTCCGCTCTCTGCATACTGGATTGGTCCGGTATTCTATCCTGAAGCTGTATGCCATGGCAAAGTATTTCAGCTGTGGTTCCTTTGGAGTTTCAAACTCTTCTTTTTGTACTCAGGGAATTGTATGATCATCCTAGAAGAGTAAGAAGTGGTGAATTTGATTTTATTCTCCTTGGGGGGCAAAGAAAGGCTGGTATTCTCTGCGGGCCCAGAGGGTGTCTGGAGCATAGTCATTATCAATGTATATTTGATCTTGGCCATAGAAAATCTTTTATTTTCTCCAAGCTGTGAGAAAGACACACTCTTTGGTTGTAAATTTAAGGAAACGCGCTATGATGTAATATGGGCTCACATCTGGTTTCTTTGGTGTCAGGCCAAGAGCCCTATGTACTCTTTCAAATTCCAATTCCATGTCATCGGGGAGCTCAGGAGCCATGTGCAGCACCATAGATAGAACATCTGTGATATTCTGACCTTCCGGTCCCTCCTGCACACCATAGACCCTTATATTTTTCCTGCGAGCATGATTTTCAGAGTCTTCCTGCCGGCGCTGAATTTGCAGTTGAGTGTCCTGTATATTTTGAATAGCTTGTTCTAGGTTATCAAGTCGGTTCCCAGCAACAGTTATTTGTCGTTCGGAGTCATCTACTCCTTGCTCGAGGAGCTCTACATCTTTTCATAAGCTCCCTATAGAGTTGCTTCATTTCTGCTTGAAAACTTAGCAATTCAGTATAGATAGTATCTAATTTAACTCACTTTCTCGGAGCGTGGATATTGCCCAGAGTTTGAGATGCAGATTCCAGTTGGTTGATATCGGCTGAGACCTGGGATAACTCGGAGTCTGAGGCCTCGGATCCCAATCCATCTCCGCGAGTTTTTCCATTTGTGAGCATCCTCTGTGTCTGTTCCCCTTCGGCATTGATAGTTTACTTGGTATTTGCCAGCGATTAGTTATTAATGCAGGGGGTGATAGTCGTCTTGGGCACAGAGCCTGCAGTTCAAGCTACCATGTAGGTTGATGACGCAACCGGAAGTTTAGTGGGGGGAACTAGTGGACTTCTCCTCAAACTCTGATGACTCCCCATCCAGAAACTTTGACATGAAGGACCTAGACTTTTTCATCAAGAAGGTCACAGCTGAAATTCATCTTGATTCTTCACCAGTGGCTCCAGCACAGCTGAAACAGGCCTTTTGCCTGGCATCTGCCGCCAAACCAGCCACAGCCTTCCCTATTCCTCCACCCATAGAGAACTTGCTAAAAGAGGAATGGCAGGGTCCAGAATGTACCAATCCAGTGCTCTAGCGGATCTCTAAGCTCCTCAAGTTTGACAAGAAATAATCTGAAAAGTGGCTAGACTGCCCCAGAATTGACCCTCTGATTTCGAGCCTCACCAAGAAGACAGTCATCCCAGCCAAGGGAGGGGCATCACTCAGGGACCCAGTTGACAGGAAAGTGGATGCCTCACTCAAGAAGGCCTTCCAAGCATCAGCAACGTCTCTCTAGCCGGCAACTGGCAATCTTTTTTTCGGCCCAAGCAGCTCTGTCCTGGGCCTCAGAATTTACTTTTCAGTTCACTGAGGACCCAGAGGAGAACAAGGCTGTTATTCATCAGCTGCAATTAAAGGGTTTGGCATTGGTTTATTCAGCAGACTTATCAGAGGAGGCGGTCAGGTGCGCCACTCGGACCATGTTTTATCAAACTTCGGCTCGTCGCAACCTCTGGCTTCGGGCCTGGCAAGAAGATGCCTCTTCGAAGAGCCATTTGGTAAACGCTCCTTATAAAGGTAATCACTTGTTTGACTCTGTTCTGAAGGAGGTGGTGAAGGAATCCGGGGAGACAGCTAAGGGGCATATGCCCCAGTCACGAGGCAGGGGTAAATCATGGTCCTCAGGCCCTAGCCGCAATTTGTGTGATCAAGGTTACAACAAGGGTCAAAACTCTTAATTTCTCTGGAAAAAGAACATGGGTCGCCTTGTGTAACCAGTGTAACTTCAGAGAAGGTGGATCTGGTGGCGGTGGTGGCACCAGAGACACCGGGAACAGCAACAAGAAGTCACAATGAAGCTATCTGGTCCCATCCTTGAGTAGGGGGCAGACTTTAATTTTTTCTCAAGGAATAGGTCCAAACCGTGTCAGACAGATGGGTCCTAGACATAATCGGCAAGGATTACCTAATAGAATTCGAATCCAAGTCCTCCCACCTTATGTGGAGCCCTCCCCTATCTCTGGCAACCCATCCAAAAGACAGGCTATGTTACAGGCCATTATAGATCTTCAGTCAGGGGCTATTGAGCAAGTTCCCTCAGAGAGATCAATCGGGGGATCTGCTCCTATTCTTCATCATGCCAAAATGTACGGGGAGTCAAGCCAGTCCTAGACCTCAAATTCCTGAATCATTTTGTCAGCAGCAGACCCTTCAAGATGGAAACTATGTCATCAATCATCAGGGAGTTGCAACAAGGGGATTTTTTGGCATCCATCGATCTGCAAGATGCCTATTTGCATATTCCCATCTAGGAACTACACAGGCAATATCTCTGGTTCAAGATGGGGAGCAGTACTTCCAATGCAAAACACTGCCATTTGGGCTTTCTTCAGCCCAAGGGTATTCTCCAAGGTGCTAGTAGTGGTCATAGCTCACCTTTGAAACTGAAGGATACAACTTTTCCCTTACTTGGACGACATTCTCATCAAGACCCCGCAGCTCGACCAAGCAGTACAAGCAGTGGTGGAGGTAGTCCGGTGCCTGTCTGCACACGGATTTGCCATCAACTGGAGAAAAAGTTCCCTAACTCCAAGCCAGACCTTGAGTCACCTGGGGCAGACTTCATGACATAAGCCAACAAGGTCTTTTCCCCCGGAAGTGAAATTCAGGGACCTGCTGAAGCTCATTAAGAAGTTTCATACAGCTCCTCAGCTGATGGCTTACTCCTTCATGCAGCTAATTGGGACTCTCGTATCGCTGGCGGATTCAGTCCCTTGGGCCCTAGTCCACATATGGCCCATTCAAGCACACTTTCTCAAGCTGTGATCCCAGTCCAGACACAGCCAGCACCACCTGACCCCAATTTTTCAACAGATAAAAACCTCCCTTCAGTGATGGACTTAGAGATCAAATGTCATGAGGGGTCGCAAGTTGGGCCATCCACACCAAATCCGAATCGGGACCAATGCCAGCCTCAGGGGCTGGGGGGCTCACTTGCATCAGTTATGAGCTCAGGGCAAGTGGTCACTGTTAGAAACAAGGTACAGCATAAATGTCCTTGAGATGAGGGCAGTACGCCTAGCCCTAATGCACTTCGAACAGCAAGTCCTCAGTCAGGATGTACTGATTCTGACAGACAGTCGAACAACAGTGGCATGCATCAACCATCAGGGTGGAACAAGAAGCTCAAAAATGCTGCAGGAGTCCCTTCTTCTCTTTCAGTGGGTCGAGCACCACCTGGGAAGCATAGGGGCAGTGTACATTCCAGGACAGGAAAGTGTCACAGCAGACTGGCTCAGTCACGAAGATGTTCTTCCAGGGGAGTGGGAGCCGAAGGACAGTGCCTTCCACATCCTAACAGAACAGTGGAGGCAGTCCTCAGATAGATCTTTTCGCCTGCTGGCTAAACTCCAAGGTAAAGCAATTCTGCTCCCTGGCCAAGGATGAACTGGTGGTGGCTCAGGATGCCTTTTCCCCTAGATTGGGGTCAGTTTGGTCTTCTGTATGCCTTTCCTCCAATACCGCTTCTGTCTAAAGTCCTACACAAAGTGGCTCTGGACTGGGCAGAACTGATTCTAGTCTGTCCCTGATGGCCTCATCGGCCATGGTCCCGCTTCTGATTCATCTTTCAAGGCGACCACCTCTAACCTTCCAGATCAGCCCGGACCTTCTCCATCAGGATCTGGTACTGTACCCCAGTCTGAACAACCTCTCCCTTTTGGCCTGGAGATTGAGCTGGATAAGAGCTAGGCTACACAGCTCCTGCTATTGAAATGATGATGAACTCACATCGCCCCTCTTCCTCTAAAGTGTATTACATAATTTGGAGGAAATTCTTGTTCTGGCTCCAATCCAAACACATACAGAGCCACCCAACATCATTACCTGTACTACTGTAGTTTCTTCAGGATGGATTTGACAAAGGACTGCAACTAGCCACCTTACGGGTTCAGGTTTCTGCGCTGGGGGGGGCGCTCTTGTTGGTGGATTCAGGAGAGTCATTGAATTCACATCCCCATGTCAGGAGGTTTCTATGGTCAGCAACATCAAACAGCCCTCCAATCAAACCAGTGGTACCACCTTGGATACTTAATCTGGTTCTCAGAGCTTTGACCAAGGCTCCTTTTGAGCCTCTCAAGGAGACATCCATCATACATCTTACAATGAAGGTCACTTTTCTCATAGCTGTTACTTCAGCTAGGAGAATCGGCGAGCTAAGAGCCTTATCCACCAAAGAGCTGTATACTGTGTTTCATCAGGACTCTATGGTGCTCCGAACAGATCCAGGTTTTTTGCCAAAAGTTATGTCTCCTTTCCATTGCAACCAGGAGATGATTCTGCCTCCCTTCTGCCCACACCCAAAAAATGAAAAGGAAATGGAATTTCACACCCTGCATCCAAGAAGAGCGGTGAAAATACATATTAAAAGAGTGGATTCTATTCAAAAAACTTTGTTCATTCTAGCTACAGGTCAAAATATGGGTAAAAAAGCTTCGAAGAACTCTATAGCCAGATGGATTCATTCTGTCATCACCACTGCTTATGATCAGGCTGGAGTAACCTTTCCTGGCCCAGTGAAGGCCCATTCTACCTGGGCTATGGCCATTTCATGGGCAGAGAAGCATCTCCAGCAGACCTATGCAGCGTGGCCACTTGGTCATCCATTCATACGTTCGCAAAATTCTACAAACTGGATGTGATGGCCTCAGCAGAGGCATCCTTTGGCCACCAAGTTTTTCAGGTGGGCACTTACATTCTTCCCACCCAGGATATCGGGGGATGTACTGCTTTTGTATAGCCCATTTGTATGGAAGCCCGGAGACTAGCTTAGGAGAGAGAAAACAAAATTTAAATACCTGTAAATTTTCTTTCTCTGACGGCTGGTCTCCGGGCTTCTGCGTCCCTCCCTGAATGTATAAAGTTGGCCAATTGGCCATGAATGGTTTAATGTTCTTGTTTTTTTGTTTCCAAGTTCATGTAGTATTGCCACATTTGGACTGCTTTTGGAAGAACTGGTGGAAACAGGAAGTGGAAGGCTGGATATCCCCAGCTGCTGAGCTTAGTTCCTGCCTGCATATCTGCACCAGGAGGTACAGCCTATTTGTATGGAAGCCCGGAGACCAACCATCGGGGAAAGAAAATTTATAGGTATTTAAATTTTATTTTTGTTGTCTGAACCCTTCACCCTTGGAAGGGTTGGAACGTCTGCCCACCCTCTCCAGAAGTTCTCCTCAGGGACTGTAATTAATTTTTGAACTGTATAAGAAGAATACTGTGTAACATCATACAACCGCTCAGTACCATTCTTTTCCCTGAGGTTTGTGCTTCTTTAGCACAACAGTCTCTAAATATCTTCAGTACATTTCACACACAATCAGTACAATACATTTCCTTTCAATATTCAATCTCCAGCAGTTGGAGTACTGTCAGCTCCATAGCCTGACAGAAAGTCGGCATTTTGATGCTGTGACCCAGCATGGTGTTTGACTGTAAACTTGTATGGCTGTAGTGACAGGTACCACCTCATGTGTTCCCTTTTTACCTTCCAGAGTTGAGTTCCTCAACCTCTATGATACTCACTTTATATTGGCCTGTTGATGAACTGCCAGCCGATGGGGGAGGGGCGACTGTTCCTCGTAATACTTAACAGGTGGCAGCGCCCTCTCCTGACCCACATACACATCGAACTTCTGGACCAATACTCTGACCCCCTCTTTCGTTAGATATAGGCCATTGAACTTGAAGAACTCCCTCTCACAGAAGTTCTTCCAATCTCCTATGAAATGGTGTCCCAATTTGCGGCACCAACTCTTTTTAACCAGACGTTCAGTTCTGTAATTTCCTTTCCCTGATCTCTTGGGCATATTCAGCTCAGTACATAGATCTAATAATATATTTCTATCAGCATTGTGAGACACTGCCTTTATGTCCAAGAAAGCAAAATGTAAACCTCCGGTGGTGTTGTTACCGATCTACAGTATTTGTTAATTAGATAGGTCAATATAAATATGACCAGTTGTGCTGTACTGCTTCCTGAACCCTGCTTGGAATGTCGATAGTAATTGATTTCCCTCTACCCAGTTTCAAGCAGTTTCAGAATCGGCCTTGAGTAACTTTTGCCCATATACAGAACAAAGTTATTGGGCAATAGCTTGTAGGATCAGTTTTATCACCTTTTTTTAAATAGAGAAACAGTGGTACTGTACCTGTATTACAGTTCTTGGAGATTGTTAGATCATTACTGATTATAGTAACTAGAGGTGCCAAGACCTAAGCCCACCAGTCTGGATTGGCTTGATAGATTTCTGCCATGGGCATTATTACGCTTTTGTTCTAATAGCAATACAATTCCCACATTTTTTTGCTACTGGCAGTCAAGGCTCCATGTTTTCTAAATTAAAATTCCTCCTTTGTAGATAGCCAGTTGAAGAATGATCGCATCTGTGCAAGAGTCAACTAATTCTTTAAAATTCACATGTAGCAAAACGAGCTGCTGTACAGTTTGTGGTGCTCACCGCAAGGAATTCAGAACAAAAAAACTTTAAGCTGGGCACACATTCATGCCAGGAACTGGACACCACTCATAGACTTAGAGGTGCTTAAATCCTTTATTTTTTGTCAGCCTCTCCACCATCGGAAGACGCGAACAGGTAAACCTCAACATTTCGTGCAGGCGCACTGCGCTTTGTCAAGAGAATGAGGATACTGCTTCACAGGCCTTGTAAAACACATGAACTGATGGGTTCTGTGGTGGCGTAAACTTAGATTGAGGTTTGAATGGCTTAATTGGAGCTTCTACCTGGGAGATAGAAACATCATTACTATCACTATCATTATCACTAACAACCTGTGATTCATCACCCCCTTCTTTGTTCTGATGGAAAAACATATAAAACTATTTTGTGCTCCATTCCTCTGGGAACTCTCTCAGGCATCCATCACTGGCCACCAGCTCTACCTCCTGCCTGAAGCTTCTCCACACTGCTGCACCTGTCCGACAGATCCCCGGCTCTGCACCTTCCGAGATAGGGCTGCCCTATCCACCCAGGGTGCTCTGTCTAGAATCCAGTGTGTCGGCATGGGTGGTCGGCCCGTGGTGTGGGGCGAGGTGCCGTCGCCTATCCTCGAGGATGGGGATTTTCTCTTTGGTTCCCCCTAGGAGTGCGACGTGCAGTGACGCCTCTGCTTGGCTGCCCTGCTGCAGTCTGCCGCACTCTGCCCCTTTGCGTAGCCCGTGTACCTGCAGTGCCCCCAATCTCCATCCGGGGCCACCAGGACACTGGGCATCCCTGGATCCTTCCCCCAGGCAAGGAGAGCAGTCTGCACATGCAATCCTTTCCTGCCCCGCCGATCCCCGATTCCCCGGGTCCATCCCCGTATCCGGGTCGCTGGTGTGGCATCCAGCACCTCAACCCTCAGTGCCACTGGGTTTAAATTTCTAAGAAATCTATTGAGATCTAAAAATGTCTCAAACCAGTTAAATTAACATGTTGGTACAAATTTAAAGCCTGAAGATCGAGCGTGCAACAAAATAGGGACAGGCTGAATTTTGTCACCACGTTTAGCATAGATTCAAGTAAGATTGAAAGCATTATTAGGAGGCACTGGTGTATCCTACAAACAGAGCCAAAGTTGGAATAATATGTGTTTGAATATGAATGCAACTAAAACATTTTTGAACACATTCAAATGGAAAATAGCTTTTCATTAATGAGTTTAGCAATTGTGACAGCTGTAATGTTGTTTACCTTGCATCCTGTAAATATGGGGCAGACTACATAGGACGCAGTAAGAGGAAATTTAAAGAACGGGTGGGAGAACACATACTGTAAATACTCGAATAAGAGCTCGGGCACTTACTTATTTCGTGATGCTTATGCACCAGGCGCTTATTTAAGCAAGGCACTTATTCAGACACAGGCACTTATTAAACTGGTAGATCATTTCCTGAGAAAATAAAATCAAGCATTCAATATTTGCATCTGCACTTAAAATCACTTTTATTTTGTGAAATTTTTTTAAGTGGAAAAAAAAATTTCATTCATCACAGCCATCACCGTAACCGACAGCTAGTTCGTTTCAGCTGTCTCTTTGGCATCCTCAGCATCTGCATCTCCTTTTGGTTCAGGCTCTTTGGGAGTATTTATGCTGCTTCTAGAGAGTGTACGAAGCTTGAAAAGGACATCCTTCCTTTGCTCTTATAGGATCCCATCTGGCTTGAGCACATTAATGTTCTCATCCTGTGAGTTGTCAAGAGAATTCAAAACACCACAGACAATGAATGATTTTATGTTAAGTTCATTCGGAATAGTATCCCATGCTTGTTTAACCCACTTTGCGAGCTAATCTCTGGTAAGAGGCTTTAGGTTCCCTCCTCAGGTGTACTGCTTCTCCCCTTCTGACATCCACTCTTTGTAAAGCTCCCTGTAGTATGCTTTAAAGGGGAGATTCCAGCAGACATCAGCTGCCTGCACAAGGCCAGTGCAGCCAACCTGGATGACTGCCGTATCAGTTTTTAGTTTCTTTAGGACACGTTTTGTTGATTCTTGGATATGGCATCTATAGGCATCCCAGACCAACAGTCTACGGGACAAAGCTAGCGTTCCCCACACCTGATTGAGCCAATTGTGAGTCAGGTCCTCATGCATCCAGCCATTCTTACTGTAAATGCACAACACCTGGTGCAGTGTCAAGTTCTTTGTCACGGTGTTTACCCTTAAAAACAATAAAGGGAGGTAGCTTTACACCGTTCGCTTTTGCTGCCAGTACCACTGTAACTCTGGACTTTTCATGTCCTGTAGTTTTAAGGGGGACTGATTTTGCTACTGACGAAATCCACAGTTCAGTCTGCAGCCATGTTGAGTCATATATGGGTGTTTCATCCATTCCCCTGATCTGTGCTAAGAAGAATCCCCTTTTGATACATAAGCTTCGAACAAACAGCAGTAAGGAGGTTAACTTAGGGGCTACTGTGTCAGGTATTTTCTGCCCAACAGTGGTTTTGCATCTTAATGTGATTCCATGCCTGCGGAAAAAGTTACGTAACCACCCATCACTTGCTGCAAATTGCTTGTCTGTCCCCTTACTTGCTCTTGAAAAGATTTTAACAGCTTCTTTTTTAACAGCTTTTCTAGTTACCCTTAAACGCTGGGCTCTCTTTGACTTGATCCATGAATACAGCTCCACTTCAAGTGTTTCAGAAACTGCCCGCTGACCTTCTCCTTCCAATTTTCGGCGACCTTGTGAAGCCATTGCCCGAAGTTGGTCTGCTTGCTTACACCACTCCCTGATGCATTTGGCATTCACACCAAAGTTGCGAGCTGCAGTCCCCTGACTGTAACCACTTCGGACATAATCAACTACCTGAAGTTTGAAATCGATATTGTAGCTGTGGAGCCGTCATTTCTTACACTTCAGCTCCAAATCAGGGTCTGGTGAGTGCTCTATCTCTCGCTTGTCCGGTTCGTTCATAGCTGTGGTGTATTCAGCAGAAGGTGGCAAAGGCTTAAGTAGCATCGTTTCACTGTGAATGGTGAACACCTAGTCAAGTGGAGGATTAATTGTTTTCATTTAGAGTGCTTTGCTTTGTGCGTTGCTTTGCACTGTGATAAGCACTGGTCTGTAGCCGCTTAACCATACCCAGCCCTCAGTCACACCGTGACAGTGCTAAACCAGGCGATTAATTGAACACAGGTGCTAATATATTTTGTGGTGGCAATTGACCAGGCGCTTGTTCAGCCAGGTGCTTATTCAATATCTGGCGGTTATTCAGGCATTTACGGTACATGCAGTGGCTAATTAAAATTTGGATTATGCCACAGCACAACATACCCATGCCATGCGAAACCTGTTGGAACATACGTGGTTGTTTACGGGCATTGAGAAGGTTAAACTTGGCCCTAGGGAAGGGGATCTTAATGGTCTTTTATCCAGTAGAGAGAACTTGTGGATTTTTAGAATGCAGGCAATGAGCTTCCCAGGACTTAATGACAAAATCAAACTATAGCCTTATTTATAGTGAAAAAAAATTTCCGGGCACAAATTTAGTGAATCTATTAAGTACTAAGGATGTTGAATAAAATTTCGCTAAGCAGAGTGCTTTGAAAACAGGTTTCAGCACAGTCAGATTAAATTTGTGTACCAGCTATATAACTTTTTATTGTAATTGTGTGATTATTAATTTATGTACTATACCTGTAAATGATTCTGATCACTATTTAAGTGTAATGGTTTGTATGTTTGCTCATTCTCTTGACAAAGTGCAGTGCGCCTGCGTGAAACGTTGAGGTTTACCTTTTCGTGTCTTCTGATGGTGGAGGAGAGGCTGACAAAAAATAAAGGATTTAAGCACCTCTATGTCTATAAGTGGTGTCCGGTTCTTGGCGTGAGTGTGTGCCCAGCTTAATGTTTTGTTTTTTTTAATTCATTAAAATGTACAAACCTCTTATTAGCATTTATAGGGGGATATGTATCGCACTGCCTATTGGTACCATAAGCAACCAATTCCTAGAGGAGCTTCGAGTCCTTAGTATAGCTTGTTGAAGTTCTGACTGTAGAGATTTCTTATGATTCCCTTTCTTTCTTTTTTTTTTGCACTCACCAAGCTTCAATATTTGTTTCTCAACTCTAAGAGCTCTTCTAATATATACATTTTTATGTTTAAAAGATAATATACCAGTTTTGTAGTGTTTTTTTCTATTTCCCTACATTCATTATTGAATCTGGAATTTTTGGCCATAATCTTGTTGCGCTTTTGAAATTCTCAACACCTTAGGATTTGATATTAGACATTCTATCCTTTTTTCATATGTTGTAATCAGATTAATAACCTATAGTCATTGATAACCTTAGAGATGTCCACATTAAGAAAGACATTTTTAAAATCCATGATGTAACTATTTGATAAAAGTAAATTAACCTCCTCAAAGTGAACTGCACTCCATTTTAGCATTCTTGAGTTTATGGCAATTACGTCTTCATCTGGACTCATTACTTTAGTTCGTTCAGTGGACTGACATATATATATATATATAGAGAGAGAGAGAGGCTCCAGTAAAAAGCTTACACTCAAGGGGCAGTGATCACTATCCCACAAGTAGTTAATTCTCTTACTTTTTAGTAGGTGAAAGTAATATACGTCAGTCATAATGTCGGGAGTAGACCCCCCTCCCCCAAAGAACATTAGAAATGTTATCCCTCAGTCCAAGTCCTCTGGTGCATGTTTGTTTAAAACCCGAAGTGTATGTTCCTGGGTGAGATTTAATAAAGGAATAATGCACAACAGGGTATGTGTTGTGCTGGGATAACGTCATGCCTCGAGTGGTTGGGCATTGGGCTGCAGTGACGTTATCCCAGCATGACACACACCCTGGAGTGCATTATTCGTATTTTACAATGGCTCATTTGTAATAAAATAAAAAAAATAAGTTTCAAAATAGTTTTGTCATTTTTTTTTTTTTTTTTTACTGAATAGGTATACATACAGGAAAATAGTGCTGCTGTGTTGCATGCCCAGTAGATGGTGCTGCTACTTTGTTTTTTTTTACCACTGTTGGCTTCTTTCAGACCCCCCACCACCACACACACACACACACACACACACACACACACTTACCCCTCTTTCCTTGAATTTAATTGACCCGGTCCCACTGGTTGCTCTGGGACTGGGTGAAGATGTTTTATTTATTTATTTTGAGAAAAGCAATCTGAGTACTGAGGAGAGAGCGCTCACTTCTCGCTGTGAAAGTCAAGACACATACACACAACACTTTCCTGCTCGAGTTTAATTGACCCCGGTCCCACTGCCTGCTCTAGGACCAGGTGAAGATGTCTGAAGCTGCCCGCCCCTCCCCCAGAGTTTTCCAAGCCCCCCTTCGTAGTTTGAAGGACACTGTGATGGTTGGGGTCTGTGTGTTATTCTCTTGATACAGTTGGAATCTGGTTTGTATTGTGAGAAGAAAGAATATAAAATGGTCTCTGGTTTGAAAAGCTGAAGTGCGCACTCAGCTCAGTGTGTTCGGGGCAAGTGGGGAGAGTGAAGCTGATGGCAGTGACTCCTTCATTGGGAACGCCTGGTTTAGTTTTCATTTCTTTCTTTTCAGTATCATCTTTCTGAGCTGCTCTAAATTTTCTAACAAGCAGGGTCACTTCTTATGTGCTGCTGAACGGGGTCACTAAAATCAGCTGCTGACCAGGAACAATGAAGCCGATTGTGCTGACAGCTTAACTTTCGAGGAGTGATATATATTTTTTTTGTTAAACATTTGATGCAGTCGTATGTGTGCTGGGACTAGAGCCATGATGTTATACTAGGATAACATCACGGGTCCAGTCCCAGACTAGCCAATGAGAGCCAGCATTCTTTCTTGCCATCGTATAATACTATTTTACCCTTCCTATTTACCCTTTGGTCAAATACATTTCTTATTGGGATGTTATAAACATCATCAATACACCAATTTTGGCTTTGTAACTCTAGCTCCCCTTCCAAACCTAGAAATTTGTATCGCCTGCCATAGCAATTGCCACATCCTAATAGTCATGAAAAATTTGTAAGAGTAGATGTGTAAGAAATTTGGGTAGATTATTCTGTTGATCAAATGTTATTTTAGGTGGATATACACACTGAGCAAGATTAACATAGTACTTATAGGGCTGATTTGAGCTACTTCAAGACGGATATTGGATCCAATATTAACATTTGTTATTCTACAGTTTAAACTAGTAGATACGAAGGTCAAAAGTCCCCCTGAAGGTCTACCAAATTTACTTTTTTATAGGCCAAGTGTTCATTAATTTCATAGCCTGGGATATTTATCCCTTTATTATTGGTAGTCTAGGTCTCTTGTAACAGTACTGCATCATGTTTTTTAATAAACTCCAACCAAACATTGTCACAAAATTTGGTCTTTAAACCCACCACATTCCAAATTGCTAATAAAAGTATGGGACAAATATTCAAACAGGACTTACTTCTAATTGTTGATGGTCACTTGCTGTCGTCAAGATCAGTAATTGTACAATTAGAATTATCAAGTTCCGACTCCTCAGCCTCTTCCTCAGTCTCTGAGTCGCATGATTCTGCTAAACCACTCTTCAGCACCAAGCTGTTTAATTCTAGGGCCTCTCTGAATTCTACCCCCAATACATTTCCTCTTTGCTTTGTCTTGCTCATCAATTTCGCTGCATAATTCATGAACCATTTCAGTAGGCTTAAGAAATTGGGTTATTCTTCGCTGCTTTTGTTTAGTGTTTTCGGAACCTTCCTTTTTGTTGTTAGCTTCCACTTAAACCTCTCCTTTTTATGTTGTTGTTTGTTCCTTTTGTATTGTGTGTCACCAGTAGTTCCTGTAGTTCAAACAACATGAAGTCTTGCTGTATTCTGACTAATGCAGTTAGCCCCAGCCTTTAAACTGCCCTGGAGAACAAAGGGTTAAACTTTCTATGCAGAGCATAGAATGCTGAGCTCAAGCTTGGTTGATGTCTCTGTCTGTTTCTCTTTGAAATCTAACCATTAGATTCTTTATTCTGCCTCACTGAACAGTCGCTCTGCAGATTTCTCCTGCAGTTCGGTTCGAAAGTCGGCTGAAGTGTCGGTTTACCATTGGTTTTTTATCCAAAATTTATTTCCACATAGTCGGTTCAGTCTCTGTCTGTGGTACCGTGAGTACTAGATAGGTTTTGTACTGTTTTTCTGTGTGGAACTTGTAAAAGTGTGGATCGGTTTGGCTGAACCGATCATTTGTTTATCTTGTATCTTTCTTTAGTGTGTGGTTACCTGTCCTTATCGGTTCTTAAAAAAAAAAAACAAAAAAAAAAACGTGTTTGGTACTTTTTTTCCAAGACCCGTGACACTGTTAGGAACCAATAAGGTAGTCTTGCCTGGCGGTTGCCAAAAAAAGGGTAAGTTAGTTAGGTTGGCCATGTCTGAGAAACCCAAGAAAAAAAACGGGCCCACTGGGTTTCAACACTGCAGTGAGTGTGTGGAGGTCTTTGCTAAGTCCGATTCCCCACACCACCTGTGTTTATTGTCTGGGGTTTGACCACCTTGATTCAGACTGCCAAATTTGTAAAAACTTTCCCAAATCTATCCTTGAAAAGAGATTAGGTAGACTGAGGGAAAAGGAAGCCGAGAAGTCCGCTGACCCGGATGACCAGCCCGGTTCGGTTCCGACCGAACCAGAAGAAGTGCCCTCTGACCAGGGTGATACTTCTTCGGGCAAAAGGAGAGCCGATCCCGAGGGTTCGGTTCTGACAAAAGGAAAACGCAAAGAGAAATTGTCCGGTTCAGTTCCAGAAGCCCATGTTCCGACCACCGAGGAAATAGCCAGAGCAATTCGGATTGTAGAATCGCTTTGCCCGGTTCCGACCAATGTGGCACCTTTTGGCAGGGGCTCGGTTCGGTCGGTTCCCCCGGTTCACGATTATACTCTTGAAGAATTTTATGAACCGGAGTTTGAGGAGGAGGGGGAGTTTGAAGATGATGATGGTGATGGTGAAAGTCTGGATATGCCTGTGGAACCGGACATCTCCCCAGACAGACCTTCAGGTGTATCCCCTACTAGGCTTTCTGAGTCCCCTTCCCACTTTATGTTCTACAGAAAGGTGGCTGAGACCCTCCAGCTTCTTATGGAGGAGGTAGTGGAGGATCAAGAGGAGCCTGATTTTGTGGAAATGATGGACATCCCAGAGTCCAGGAGACTATCTGTTCCCCTCCACAAATCTTTTGGGAAGCAGACACAAAAAATCCTGAAGTCTCCCAATTCTATACCTCCTGTTGGTAGAAGAATGGACAACAGGTATAGACTTTCAGGCTCAGATACGGAGTTTTTATATCAGCAATGCAGCCATGTTGGGGTTGTGCAGGCTGCTGCCTGTGATAAGGCAAACATTCCCTTGGCTTCACACCCCCCAGACAAAGACTCCAGGAAGATTGATGCCATGGCAAAAAAACAGTACATGACATCTTCCTTGGGACTCAGGCAGGCGAATCATATGGCCTATACAGCCAGGTACCAGAAGTCCAGGTGGGACACTGTACTGGCACTGGCTAAACAGGCCTCCCCCCCAGCTAGCCAAGGAGGTGGTGGAGGAGGTGGCTGCAGATGGGATTGAGGCATCAAAAGTTCAGTTTCATGCTGCTGTGGACTCCAATGATGTGTCATCAAGAATCATGGCTACATCTCACACCCAAGGGCAGTGACGAGCGGTGTTCCACAGGGCTCAGTGTTGGACCAGTGTTGTTTGGGATATTCATTGCAGACATATCATGGGACATCAAGAGCAAGATCAGTCTGTTTGCTGATGATACCAAGGTAGGCACGGTGGTGGATGACCTAGGAGGATGGCAGGGGTTGCAGGATGATCTGGCAAAGCTTGAAACCTGGTCATACACCTGGCAACTGGGCTTTAATGCCAAAAAGTGCAAGGTGCTGCATTTTGGGATGAAGAACCCAAGGAGGAGTTACCAGCTAGGGGGAGTGCAGCTAGCCCAGACAGAGGAGGAGAAGGATCTGGGTGTGCTCATTACAGGGTCAATGAACAACTTGGCACAATGTAGGAAGGCAGCTGCAAAGGCCAACAAAATGCTGGGTTGTATTGCAAGGGTCATATCCTCGAGGAGGGAGGAGGTGATTTTGCCACTGTATAGGTCATTATTTAGACCACACCTGGAGTACTGCATGCAGTACTGGTGTCCGTATCTGAAGAGGGACATTAAGTTACTGGAGGGGGTGCAGTGCAGAGCGACAAAGATGATCAAGGGGCTGGGGACTTATCACACGAGAGGAGGTTGAAGGAGTTGAACATGTACTCACTGGAGGAGAGAGAGACAGGGGTGACATGATTGAAACCTTTAAATACATGAAAGGAATAAACAAGACGGTACAGAGGGGCTGTTCAAAGTAAGGGAGGGAAGGGCCACCAGGGGCCATGATATGAGACTGGAGCGAGGAAGGTTCAGGAGGGAGTTGAGGAGACACTTTTTTACAGAGAGGGTGGTGGCTGGGTGGAATGCGTTACCTGCTGAAGTGGTATGCAGTAGAACAGTGGACTGCTTCAAACGAGGATGGGACAGGACAAGGGTTAATGAAGGGGAAGGGTGGAAGGGAGGGGCAGCTGCAGAATAAGGGGTGCTAGCTGCACATTCGAGCAGACTTGATAGACCTCTAGGCCTTTATCTGCTGGCAAATTTCGTATGTTCGTATCTGTGGTTCTTCGGAGAATGGCTTGGCTCAGATGTACTAGCCTCTCGCAGGATACCCAGGCTAAGGCCATGGATTTCCCTGTAGTGGGTAATTCTCTGTTTGGGGAGCAGACAGAGAATTACATGAAGAAAATGGATGAGTACAGGACCACTTACAGGAGTGCTCAGGCCAAAGAGAGGCAGGCAGCCCTCAAAGGCAGCAGTCTAGGGGGAGGGGCAGGCTAGGCCTTTTTACCAAGCACAGGCCTCTTCTCCCTTTTCACAGAGGGGGTTCTTCAGAGGGAGAGGCAGAAGGGGGATGAGCAGGGCTGCATCCACTCCTCAGCCTAAGGCCCCTGCCAAGCAGACACCCTGATGGGCCTGCCCGGGTCAACTCTTCTATTCCAGTAGGGGGCAGGCTGACTTACTTCGTTCAGGACTGGAGATGTCTATTACATCAGATTAGTGGGTCCTGGAAGTAGTAAGCCAGGGACTGGTTCTTGGCTTCAGAAAGTTTCCGAAGATGAGAGCCAGATCTTTTCCACCTGCAGGTCCCTCGGAAACCCTTGCACTAGAGGCAGAGGTTTCATCTCTGCTGGCTTTAAGGGCCATAGAGAGAGTACCTACCCTACACTGGGGCAAAAGTCTGTACTCCAGGTACTTCCGAACCTCAAAAAAGATGGGAGTGGCGACCCATCCCAGACCTAAGATACCTAAACAAACATCTTTTAAAACCAAAGTTCAAGATGGTAACTCTAGGAATAATCCTTCCCTCTCTAAGGCCAGGGGACTGGCTAGCCTCCCTAGACCTCAAAGATGCCTATTTTCACATTCACATCAGGTGCTCCCACAGAAAGTACCTCAGGTTCAAGTTGCCGTCAGGCCACTGTCAGTTCAGAGCAATGCCCTTTGGCCTAACTTCAGCCCCAAGGGTCTTCACAAAGTGTCTGGCAGTAGTAGTTGCATTTATTAGGAGGCAAAAGATTTCCATTTTTCCATATCTGGATAACTGGTTAACAGTGGGCCAGTCTCCAGACCAAGTCAAGTCAGACCAGCAAGTGACCCAGCAAGTGCTCACTTCTCTAGGATTTCTTCTCAACCTTCCCAAGTCAGTTCTCGAGCCAGTCCAGCTTCTTATCTTTATAGGGGCAGAGCTGGATACGGTCAAAGTAAGAGCCTTTCTTCCCCTGGAAAGGGCAAGGGTTCTTATAGAACTAGCCTCTTCCTTCAGCCTTCCGGTATCTAGACCAGCAAGGCATTTCCTCCAGCTCTTGGGTCACATGGCGGCTTCTACGGCAGTGGTCTAAGGGGCAAGAGTCCAAATGAATGACATTCAATTCCATCTGAGGGCTTTTTGGTCTCAGAGGAAGGATTCCCTTACCAAACTGATCCCAGTGACCCTGACCTTGATCCAAGTCCTTCAGTGGTGGCAGGATCAGGAAAGTTTAAGGCAAGGGGTCCCATTTGCCACTCACTCTCATTCAGTGGTCCTTACCACAGATTCTTCCCTCCTGGGCTGGGGAGCCCATCTGGGGACCCTCACTGCCCAGGGACTGTGGTCCCCTCAGGAATCCCTTCTCCATATCAGTCTCCTAGAACTCAGGGCAGTTTTTCTGGCCCTGCAAGCTTTCTCTCAGTCAGTACAGAACTAGGTGGTTCAGGTCAGAACAGACACCACCACCACCACCACCACCATGTGGTACATCAACAAGCAGGGAGGCACTCTGTCTGCGGCCTTGTGCACAGAAGCTATGAAGTTGTGGTCCCTGGTTTATTCCCTGCAAACCTCTCTGATAGCATTTCACCTTCCAGGGAAGGACAGTGTGCTAGCAGATGCACTGAGCAGGATCTCACAGGGCCATCACGAATGGTCCCAGGACCCTCTGGTATTGAAGGTGATTTTTTTCAAGGTGGGGCACTCCAGAGATGGATCTTTTTGGAGCCCCAGACAATCACCAACTTCCTCTCTTTGTTGCAGACCCCCAGTCTTGGGCTTAGTCCCCCTGGATGCTCTGATACTGAACTGGGAAGAGAAATTTCTGTATGCCTTCCCTCCCTTCCCTCTTCTGTTCAAAGTTTTAATCAAGATAAGGTCACAGCCTTGCAAAGTGATTCTGATTGCTCCAGACTGGGCCAGACAGCCCTGGTACCCACTGTTGCTGTCCCTGGCAGTCCATCTTCCCCTGTCTCTTCCCAGGAATTACAACCTGTTAACCTCCTCTCAGGGGAGGATTTGGTACCCCAGTCTTCAGTCTCTCAATCTCAACGCATGGCTGTTGAAGAGTTAGAGTTTGCAGATTTGCATCTGTCTCAAGGGGTTCTGGATATTCTCAAAGCTTCTCGAAAGCCTTCCACCAGAAAGACTTATAACTCCAAATGGAAGAGATTCAGCATTTGGTGTTCCAAGAAGCATATTTCTCCAGATACTGCTGAATTGCCTACAGTTCTGGATTATATGGTCCATCTTAATGGCCTGGGCCTCAGACCAGCTACTGTCGTGGTACACTTGTCAGCTGTTTCTGCTTTTCTGTCAGTGGGGAAGTCTTCCTCACTATCATCTCATCCTGTATTCTGTAAATTTTTTAAAGGATTGCTTCATACCAATCCTCCCTTTAGAGACCCTGCCCCTGCCTGGGATTTAAATATTTGCATTGCTCAACTTATGCAACCTCCTTTTGAGCCTATGTCCTCAGCAGAGCTTAAGTACTTGACTTGGAAAACTGGTGTTTTTGGTAGCCATTACCTCTGCCAGATGTATCAGTGAATTGCAAGCCCTGTCAGTGGAACCTGATTTTATCTCCTTTCATAGGGATAAAGTGGTCCTTAGAACCAATAGAAGGTTCTTGCCCAAAGTGGTTTCAGATTTCCACTTGAATCAGTTTGTCTCTTCCAGTTTTCTTTACTGATCGTTCTTCCTCAGGAGAGAGGAGGCTACACAGTTTAGATGTTAAAAGAGCTCTTAGCTACTACATAGAGCGTACCAAGGGTCACAGGTTTGAGCCCCTCCAGTTGTTCCTCACTTATGGAGAAGTAGGAAAGGGCAAACCTGCCACCAAGAGAACTATTGCTAGGTGGATTGTGTCTTGTATACAATTCTGCTATGAGAAACTGGGAAAGATTCCACCCTCAGGCCTGAGGGCTCACTCTACAAGAGGTACAGCTGCTTCCCTGGCTGCTGCCAGGGATATTCCTCTCTTAGAAATGTGTCAAGCAGCCACCTGGAAAACAGTCCATACCGTTACCAAGCATTACTTTCTAGATATCCAGGCTAGGAGTGATGCTCAGTTTGGCACAGCAGTACTTCAGAGCCTTTTCCCAAAGTAGGTTCTATCCCTCCTCCATGGATGTACTGCTTGGTAGTCTGCATTAGTCAGAATACAGCAAGACTTCATGTTGTTTGAAGAAAAAATTACTCACCTTAGTAATTATGTTTCTTCTGTTGGAGTCTTGCTGTATTCTGACCTCCTTCCCTCTCAGAACCTGTTTTTTGGGAAGTGGGTGGACAGGCGCAGTGTTGCACCTCAGGGGTGCTCCTTTACACCCTTTGCTTTTTTGTTTGGGTGTTTATTTTGTTGAATTGGTTTTGTGTTTTGTGTTTCCTGACTTGAGTCTTCCTTTGGGAATCCAGAACTTTTTGTTGCCAGTTGGCTAGTAAAGATTTTACAATTTCCACATAGGATATCTAGTGCGTTTTTGCTCATAAGAATCTGACTGTTAGATTTCAAAGGGAAACAGACAGAGACATCAACCGAACTCGAGTTCAGCATTCTATGCTCTGCATAGAAAGTTTAACCCTTTGTTCTCTGGGGCAGTTTAAAGGCTGGGGCTAACTGCATTCATCAGAATACAGCAAGACTCCAATAGATGAAACATAATTACTAAGGTGAGTAATTTTTTCTTGTGTCTCATCTGACTTCATTATCTCTAAATTCGGATTTGTGTTCATAAATATTAAATTATACAATGGCAAGAAAAAATCCTGGACTCCGATTGGTCAGTCTTGGGCTGGACCCGTGATGTTAATCAGTACAACATCACGGGTCTAGTCTCAGCCTCACTGTGAACCTGCTCTTGCGCATCAGCATGCTCATCATTTGCTTGATTGTTTCATCTGCTCTTAAAAAAACAAAAATATTTTTCCACATGAAAACATCTTTAAAATATTTTTTATGCTGTATAACAACGTGAGCCATTGTATATTAGCAATATTGCCCTCCAGGGTGGTCATTTGGGATAATACCGTCTGTTGATCACCGCCTGCGGCCTTGTGCCCAACCACCTGAGACGTGACGTTATCCCAGCACGACACGCACCCTGTCGGGCATTATTGCTTAAATGTTACCCATTTGTTTGAAAGGTTATGCAAACCCCATCCCTTTTAGTTCCCACAGTAATATCAATATGCTATTTTGAGGCCATTCATTTTATTTTGTTACCCTTATACCCCTTAGTACACAGTGTTCCCCATTCATTGTTTTAGCGCGGTGGGCCACCACCCTATATTTTTTTACCACTGCTCTATATTGTTTACCACCACCCTATATTTTTATCCATTACTGATTGTTTTTTCACAAAATCCTCCAAAATTATCTTTTATTGACATCCTTTATTGCACTACTACTCCTGTTTTGATGCCAGCACACTATAGTTTACTTAAAATCCACTCATGCACAGTGCATATGGGAGGTCCAGAAAAATAACACAACTTTTGACCCGATCACCATTGCCACCGCCCTATATTTTTAGACAGTGGGGAACTCTGGTACATCATGCACCGCCACCTTGAGTGAAATTTTAATGTTTCATTTTTAGATCTTGGTAAGCCCGTCCCCCCAATATAAAGTAGGTAATAACCCTTGACAGTTAGTGCTTCCTTCATTTCTTTATTCTTGTCCTTTTTGTGTTTTTAGCTGGAGACTATGGAGTGTTATGGTGATCCTTGGCATCTGCATTCCTGTCAATCTTTCCGTTTCTTATTTTTGCCTCTTTCCAGTTGGTTTTTTTAGCCCTCAATTCCTCCTTTCTGCCCTCTGCTACTTCGATTGCTTGATATAGCTCTTGATTAGTCTGCTTCTCTCTGATATTCTTTTCTCTTTTGTTCTCTGTATTTTGTGATTTATTTTTCTTCTTTCTGTTTTTCGATGTTTTGGCCTCTGGTATTTGTTGTTTCCTTTTTTCTCTCATACTCTTTTACTGTTTTTTTTTCTATTTCTAACCCCTCCTTTTCTGCAATTTTTTTTTGTTTGTTTTTGTTTGTTCTGTTATTTCTTTGTTAACTTGCTTCCTAGTATTTGTTGTAAGGTCTGGACCATCCTTTCTGTTAGTTCAACTGATGGAAGATTATGTACCAATTTTTGTAGTAAATCATTATCTTCCTGCAGCTCTCTCTTTATTTCTGTTAATGCTACCAGGAGCATATTTTGAGAGAGAACAATCTTACATACTGTAGACTGTGGTAACTTGCAGTTTAACTGCTTTTCAGATTTGTTTTGCTGTTGAGTATGATTTTCTGAAAGTGATCTAAACTCATGTTGCATTGTTTGCCATAGCTGAGTTAAATGTGGAATATGGTAGGGGCATTTGCAGGGTGTTGTTCAGTATGAGTTTTGAAGATTTATGAAAGCTTCAGAGTCATTAAGAAATAATCTGAGAACTTGCATTGTTTCTGGAGTCAGTGCCTATGGATTTAAATCAGTTTGATTTGCCAGAGCTTTAGGATTCACGGGTAACTCTTTTTTTTTTTTTTTCCCCTGAATATCTTGATTTGCTCTGACAGAAATACTCTGTAACTCATTGTTTATTACAGTTGTACCAGTTATCATATTCATAGTGTCAGGGTGCTTAATTACTCCTGCTTGAGACTCCACTGATGTCTCTAAATGCCTGTTTAGGTAGGCCTTGACTGCTGAAGGTGAAGGCTGTTGGAATCAGCTGTACTGCTGGGAAGACAGCATACTTATATTTGGGAACTGGGAGCCTGGAAAAAGGCAAATATTGCTTGGGACTTGTGAGGAAGGTTTGCCGTACTTTTATATTGTCACTTTTATTTTTGCTTGTTTGAATCAAGAAAGGGTTTGCAGGACTGGGTATCCACTTGAAAGTTGCTACTTTTATATCTAGAGGGAGTGAAATACTACTAAAATTTATTTTTCATGTGGACTGCTGGCTGGTGTAGTGAGCTAGTATTTTTAGTGACTTCTCCACCAAACAATTAGGATTGTACTGGTGGCTGAGGATTGATTTAATTTTAATTCCTTGGTTCAGTGGTGTGGTCTGTTAAATTGTTGTGCTGGTTGTCTTACTGAAAGGAAGGGCAGCACTCACTGGGGTGGTGGGTCAGAGGTGAAGTTGATCGCTTTCTGAAGGTCATGTCTTGGAGCCACCCACCCACCTTGCCCCTCACACCGCCCACCCCAGGTGTATAGTTTCCTTTATACCCGAGGTTCTGACATCACTTCCCCAAGAGGGCAAGGGGCATACATCTGTCATATCCTTAGCAACCCAGCTTAGTGCATAGAGGGTAAGTGCATGTACACACGAACAAAAAAAAATATTTATATATTAAGCAGGAAGGGGGAGAGAGACATGTGGGGAGTGGTGCAGTGCACTGGCTGTGGGGCAGTAGTTTTCCGGGAGGCATTCTGGAGGCTGCATTGCTTCCCTATTTGCAGGCAGCTGTCTGCTGTGAGGGAGGATGTTGTCCATCTCCAGGCCGAAATGGCAAGGAGTAGGGAAGCCTCCCGCACTCAAGAAACACCAGTGCCACCACCGCTGCCTCAGAGGTTGCCAAGAAAGAGGAGCGGTTAGACCATAGTGGGCTCAGGGAGGGTGAGTGTGGTGGTGAAACAGAGGTGCATCCCTCCAGTTGTACCTCATCCACAGTTCATGTGCCATTCTGGCAGAGTGTAGTTCCTCTATGGAGGCACCTGTAGTGGAGACCAATGAGGATGCTGGGAACCTCCACGAGGGAGACCCACAGGAGGGTAGCAAGGGACACCACAGGGGAAGGAAGTAGCTCCTGGTGGGGTACTTGGTTGTTGGGGGGGGTAGAACTGGGGGAGGGAGGTGAAGTGTCTGCCTGGTGCCATGGCTTGGAAGGACAGGAAGCGAATCCTAACGATCGCGGGAGCAGCATCACAGGAGAGGGAGCTAGATGTCATTGTCCACCTTGGGACAAATGACCTAGATAGGCATGCATTCAGAGCACTGCACTTTGGGGAGGGGCCTTAGACAGGTAGCTCGCACGGTAACCTTCTCGGAGGTGCTGCCTGTTTATGGCGTGGGTGAGGCTAGGGTATGCCACACCATGCAGTTCAATGAATGGTTGAAAGACTGGTGCAAAACACAGGGTTTTGACTTCATTGGGGACTGGGGGTCCACCTGGAGGGATGCAGGCCTATACTGGCGTGATGGCCTGCATCTGTCCAAGAGGGGAACCAGGCTCCTAGGTGATGGGTTTAAATGCTTCATTGGCAAGCTTTTAAACTAGCCAAGGGGGGAGGCACTAATATGAAGCAGGAAATTTCCAGCCCCCCCCCAACAAAATAGGATAGTTAGTAGGTTAAACACCAAGGTACAGAGGTCAGTAGGGAGCAGGATGGGGTAAATGGAGAAAAAGGCAAAGGCAGTGAGGGCAGGGATGGGGCAAAAAAGGGGAAGGCCGTCATAAAATGGAGGCCAATGAGTACAAATGCCCATAGTCTGGGTAACAATCTTCCTGAGCTAGTGACCTTGATGGAAGAGGGACACCTGCATATTGTAGCAGTCACAGAAACATGGTACATGGAGAACCATGACTAGGGTGTCAACGTACCAGGGTACACAATCTACAGTAGGGACAGGGAGGGTAAAAGAGGAGGAGGAGGAGGAGGAGTAGCTCTCTACATAAGGGAAGGGATCAAAGCAATGTAACTAAAGGGTAAACGGGGAGGAGAGAAGGCATTGTGGGTCACCTTGGAGACATGTAGTGGCACCACAATCTGCACAGGGGTTGTAAACATACCCCTGTTTCAGGGGGAGGAAATTGACAAGGAAATGATAGAAGGTATCCTCGGAATGGCAGAAAAAAGGGAGATATTGTTGATGGGGGACCTGAAGTTAACTGGAGCACATTTACTGCAGCTGTGGCACATCCAGGAGTAGGGTCATTCTCAATGTCCTACAGGGGGCATGCCTCAGACAGCTAATGTTGGAACCCATCCAGGAGGGAGCAGTCTTGGACCTGGTACTCTCAAATGGGGACGGAGAAAGGATCTCGGATTTAGAAGTGGGTAGCCATCTGGGAACAAGTGACCACCACACAGTGTGGTTCACAATAAACACAACAGTGGAGTCAAGCCATACAAAAGCGAGGGTGCTGGACTTTAGAAGGGCTGACTGGCAGCATGGGGGAGTGACTAAGGAATGCACTACAGGAAGGTGGGGTGGAAGAACAATGGGGAAAAATCGGAACTGCCATCATAGAGGCAACAAGCCTTTGTGTGAAGTGAATAAAGAAAACAATGAAGTAAAAAACCACTATGGTTCTCAAAAGAGGTGGCGGGGAAGGTTAGGGAGAAAAAGATAGCATTCAGGAAGTATAAGGAATCACAGAAGGAGCAGTACAGAAAATTGTATCAGTTAAAGCAGAGGGAAGAGGGGAAGGCAGTCACCATAGCAAAGGTCCAAACAGAGGAAAAGATAGCCAGCTCAGTTAAGAAGGGGATAAAACCTTTTATAGATACATTAGGGAATGAAGAAAGACCAAGGGGGCTTAATATAGGGGAGGGGTGGTGGGCAGAGAGCAACAGTGAAAAGGCAGAGATACTAAACGAACACTTTTGCTCAATATTCACAAAAGAAGAGGGGGAGGTACCTAAACCAAACAGTAGAAGCACTCTGGGCAGGGGTGTCGATAGCCGTCCATTCACAGAAGAAAGCGTCCTAAAAGAACTCTTAAAACTCAGGGTGGACAAAGCAGTGGGACCTGACGGGATTCACCCCAAAATTGTAAAAGAACTAAGGGGAGACCTAGTGACACTACTGACTACCCTTTGTAACAAATCATGGGAGGATGGTATGGTACCTGAGAACTGGAGAAAGGCGGATGTGATCCCCCTTCACAAGAGTGGGAGGAAGGCAGAGGCAGGAACCTACAGACCTGTTAGTTTGACTCAGTGGAAAGAAAATGATGGAATCATTTCTGAAAGAAATAATTGTCGAGTACCTAGAGGCCAGCGGGGCACAGGATCCAATGCAGCATGGATTCACAGCGGGAAGGTCATGTCAGGCGAATCTAATAGATTTCTTTGACTGGGTGACCAAAGTAGTAGACCAGGGAGGAACTGTAGATATGGCCTACTTAGACTTCAGCAAGGCATTTGACACAGTACCACACAAAAGATTAATAAACAAGTTAGCCAGCCTGGGAGTAGGCCCCAGGGTGGTAGCCTGGGTAACAAATTGGCTAGACAACAGGATGCAGAGGGTAATAGTAAACAGCACACTCTGGAGAAAGGAGAGTTACTAGTATGGTACCATGGGGTTTAGTACTGGGACCGGTACTTATTAATGTCCTTATAGGTAACATTGCGGAGGGGCTGGAAGGAAAAGTATGCCTCTTTGCAGATGACACACAGATCTGCAACAGGGTTGATATACAAGGAGGGGTGGAAAGGATGAGAAGGGACTTGGCAAGGTCGGAGCAATGGTCAGGAGTATGGCAGCTTCATTTCAATGCAAAGTAATGCACCTGGGAAACAAAAACCCAGGGAAAGAGTACACAGTGGGGGGAGGGGGGTACTAACAACAACAAAAATGGAAAGGGACTTGGGAGTACTTGTATCAGACAAGCTTAAGGTAGGCAAGCAATGTGAGCAGGCAGGAGGGCTTGGGGGGGGGAATCTGGGATGCATAGGGAGAGACAGCGCAAGTAAAAAGCAGGAAGTTGTTATCCCTCTCTACAGGCAGTTGGTGAGACCCCATCTGGAGTACCGCATGCAGTTCTGGAGACCCCGTCTCTGCAAGGACATAGACAGGATGGAGGCAGTCCAGAGCAGGGCAACCAAAATGGTGCAGGGTCTGCACATGAAGCCATTCGAAGTGTGACTAAAAGAGCTTAAATGCATACCCTTGAGTAAAGGAGAGAGAGAGGGAGGACATGATAGAAACTTTGTTACCTCAAGGGAATCAAGAAAGTCCAAGAAGGTAGCATATTTCAGAAAAAGAGATGCACAAGAACAAGAGGACACAATTTTGAGTGGTCTGCAAGGGGCTCGTCAGTGTCACACCAGTCATCACCCAGATTGATCATGACAGTGTTCTGGCTTGCCGGTCAGAAATTTCATGTATTTCAAAGGAAAGAGCTGTCACAATCATTGATCATCTCTTTCCTTTGATCCACACCGCCCAGCAAGCACAGCTGATCTGTCATGATCAGTGTGCTGAGGTTGAATTACACCCTGTAACAAAGAAAACTTCCATCAATGTCTGTTGCTACCCCAGCCGTAACTGTTCCCCCACTTGACCCTCCCTCTCACCACCTTACAACCCCCCACAAACGTAATACCGACACTGGGGGTGCCCAGTCCCTCTGTGTCACCACATGAAATAAAAAACATCACTAGTAGTTTGCTTTGTTTTATTAAATATACCTTGTAAAAAGGAAAACCATCCATTGATGTCTGTTGCTGCTGGTGCTGTTAGTCCCCCCCCCACTCAACCCTCCCACTCACCCCCCAACAGACATAACACTGACACCCAGTATTGCCTCCTGAAATAAAGAAAACTGTCCCCCTAGTAGTTTTTCATTTGTTCCACATACCCTGTAAAAAAGAAAAGGTTCCATAGATGTCTGCTGCTGCCACTGCCGTTAGTCTCACCACCCGACCCTCCCCCAAGCCCTTACTTACCCACCAGGGGTCCAATGCCATAATCCTCTCTGGACTGCAGACATGTCTTCACTCTTAAATGCTGGACCGCAAACTGAGCAAATCAGGTATGTGATTCAGTGTATTTCAATGGGGTTTTAAACTTCGTAGCACAACTTGGTCATTTTTGAATATTTTTGCCCCACATTTTCAACATGCCTTTTCTGGGGCCCCACCTCATGAAAAGTGATAGTGAAATTAGCCAAATATGTCTCGAAAGGTGATTTCGCGGTTACTACGAAATCCCCTTTCTTTTTTTTTTTTTCTTTCCAATTGTTTAACCAGGTGAGACACACTAAGCTGAAAGCTTGTTTACAAGTGCAACCTGGGAGCACAGGGAAGTTAAGTGACTTACTCAGGGTCACACAGTATGCAAGTGGGGGCTGTGGGATTCAAACCCAGGTCTCCAGATTTGCAGCTCAGAGCCTTAAACCACTGCACTATACTGCCTTTCAGCCAGGAGTTGAAATTTTCTCTACCCTTGTTCATGACATGGGGTCATAAGAAGGCTATGTTAAAATTTGATGTAAAAATATTAAAAAATAACAAAGTTATGAGCCTAAGTTTAAATCTACGTACGCAGGTTCGTAACTTTGGTAATTTTCAATATTTTGACTCAACATTTTCAAAATAGCCATTTCTTCACAGCACCTCATGAACGTAAAACCAAACTGTGTCAAAACAGAGTGTGGCTAACAGGCACTAGTGTGCATATTGGCAAATAAATGAACCCATAGCTTGGTCCATAGTTAAAAAGCTTTTATTGCACAAGACACACAAACTTACCCCACCAACATCCACCAGTGGGGCCACAAAAAAGGCACGTCACGCACAGAACCGAATGCGGTGGCGAGGTTGTTGACTGGTATTTCAAAATTTGACCATGTCACACCTGTCCTCTGTGAATTGCACTTAGGTGGAGGATTGCCTTTAAGGTCGGGTTGCTGACCTGTAAAGCCCTGCAAGGGGAGTGGGAGGAACCAGCCTACCTGCAAGACCTTCTGATTCCTCAACACCCATCTCAGGCTCTCCATTCAAGGTTGCCTCCTAGTGGTTCCCAGGGCTAGGCTATGGCAGTCTGGGGACCGGGCATTCTCGGTTGCCACGCTAACCCTATAAAATTCCTTACCTCACATCTGCGGGAGGCATCCTCAGTGGAAGTCTTTAAAAGAGGCCTAGAAACGTTGCTCTTTGAGCGGGTGTTTAATTTGATTTGATAATAATTATCGCATGTTGATTTATTCATTTATTGAATTACTGACTGTTACCTTTTGTATCTCGAATTATGGTTTATTATTTTATTAACTTGTTTTACTGAAATATTGTTTATTGTTGAGTGCTAGTTAGAATCTGTATTAGTCTCTATCTCATGTTATTTTGTGAATATGTATGTTTTTGATATTGTTGAGTGTTCCGAGCCTCCGGAAAGGAGCGCTATGTAAATAAAGTTTCTATCCGATTCTATTTTGTTGTACCTGTTAAAGATTAGATGTGCTCTTCAGGCTGGCCTCAGGAAAGAAATTTACAAAGTTCTGGTACATTTTGTCAGAAACAGGAAATGCAACTTACAACAATCGGGATGTCGAGTTTAAACTGCCAGGAAAATACATTTTATTAAAAAGAGAGTAATGGTTTGTTTTTGGGTGGGGGGGGGAGAGATTGAAATTTAAATTTAGACAGCCTGACTCTCAGATGTAGGACTTTCTTTGTTGGTACAGTCTGTATGAAGAGCTATCCTGTACAAATTTTTTTTTTTATTGTTATTGGTAATAATATAGCGTTACTTGTGAAGTTTATAACTTCTGGTCTATTGAAGCTTTCTGACCTATGCCTCTACAACCCTGAGAAAAGCAGTGCTGAACTGTAGGTTGCAGTGGCATAAATATATTCTGTTTGGGCCACAACTGTCAGTCACATTACAGCATTTTCCAAATCCATTTTATAAGAGATGAGTCCCTTTCACCGTATAGATGTTGGGGTTGGACACATCAGTTTGTGAGCTGGTGGGAGTCAGTAGCCAATTAAAATCTGGTGGCCAAGCCAGTTTTTTGTGCCCATTGACTACCTGATTTATCCCATCCTGTTAGATGTACAAGGAGTTAAATGATGCGTCACTGAATCTTGAATTAGTTATCCGCACATAAAGGTAATGTCCTTTGTGAGCACAGTGAATGTGAATGAGAGCGAGACTGGGTTTAAAAATTCTGCTAAAATGATTGGTGTATTTTTTTACCTGGTCCATAGGACACAGCTATAATACAGTCATACCAGAAAAATGGCAGAATGCTGGGGAACACACCCTTAGGTGATCTGGTCTGTATTTACTCTAGTTCATATACTAACATGAGCATGTTTTCTCCTCCTTCAGCTTCGATGACTGAGGCCTAGTAACAAGCTGCTTGGGAACATAGTCCCTAGAAGGAATCACTGAGGACCCTCCAGGCCCATTTTTTTTTTTTATAGCTGGTCCAAATACAAATAAAATCCAATGACTCCCACACACACACACAAAAAAAAAGGGATTGGGGAATTCACTTGACAGGGTGCGGTGCTGGAGTTGGTACTGACTAACGGGCAGCATTGGAGAGGTCACCACAGGGGTTGAAACTATGTTTTGCAGTCACTAGCCAACAGGGCTAGTGACTGGAAAAATCCACTAGCCCCACAGACTTTTCCAGTGGCCAAGCTGGTGTACTTATTGAAATGATGCCTACTCTTGTACAAGCCAACAGGGCTAGTTAAAGGAAAATCTTACTAGCCCGATACAAAATCTACCAGCATTTGGCTAGTGGGCCCATGCCAGTTTCGACCCCTGCACCATAAGGAAACTCTAGGGAACAGTGACTTTCTGACAGTGTGAGTCCACATCAGGACTATGGTGGAGAATAACCAAATAAGGATGAGGAGTGCTGGACTTCAGATGTGCAAACTTTTCCAGGCCATGAGGGAGCTGCTCAGCGATAAGCTGGGAGGGGAAAGGCTGAAGGGGGGGAACAAATGAGGCACAGTCAAGGAAAGGATATTACAGGTGTCTGGTTTGTGCATCAAGGAGGTAAGCAAGAGCAGACAGTAAAGGAAACTTCTGTGGTTTTCAAGGGAGGTGGAGGTTGCCGTGAGGGAAAAGAGAGTGGTCTTCAAAATGTATAAGACAAGTCAGAGGGATGAAGATAGGGAGGTTTTACCTTGAGGAACTGAAGTAGTCGGGCAAGATAGTGAGGCAAGCAAAAGCATAGATGGAGGAACGGATTGCAGAGGGGATGAGGGAGGATGGAAAAGGAATTATATAGATACATCAGTGAGAAAACAAAGACAGAGGAGGGGGTAGTGAGATTAAGGAGTGTTCAGAATGCATGGAGGGAGACTGGGGAAAGGCAGGAATACTGAACAGATACATTTGACAGGAAGATGGACACACACGCGTTTCAGAAGAGAGGGTTTTAAAAGGTTCAAGGCGCTAAGGGTTGACAAGGCTGTGAGCCCAGATGGTTTGCATCCAGGGGTGATACTGGAACTAGGGAAGGTCCTGGCAGCCACGCTGACAGACTTGTTCACCAGTTTATTAGAATCTGAAGTGGTCTCGGAGGACTGGAGAAGGGTGGATGTTGTCTCCTGCACAAGAACAGCAGCAAGGAAGAGCCAGGAAATTACAGGCTTGTAGCAGGGAAGAGCCAGGGAATTTCAGGCCAGTGCGCCTAATTTCTATATTGGAGAAAGCAGTGGAGACCTAGTTGAATGAGAGGTGCGTAGAATTCCTGGAATCTAATTGATTACAGGACAGCAAGCAACACAGGTTCAACAGAGGAATGGCATGCCAAATGAGTATAATAGAATTTTTTAGCTGGGTGACAAGGAAGGAGTCCGTGATGATGCTGTAACTCAAAACCGGTGAGAGTTTATTTTGCTGTGATCCTGCTAGCGTCTCTGTGACGGACTGACAACTGTATATACCTTTGATTTATTTTTTATGTAATAAATTATTGGCACATTTATTATTAGCCTGCTGGTATTATTATTATTTTTTTTTTTTCATTTTTATTGAGAAGCATGTAACAAATAGGTTTCGTACATTTGTTTTCAGCCAATGACATACTTGTTATAATATTAGTATACTTTAGTACAACTTGAAGTGAAAAGAAAATGTGGAAAACAAACGACCCTTACAATTGTTTCTAGGTTCCCTTAACTTCATTACTATCAAATGCATTTTTTAAAAATGTTAGACTGGTTTCACAGAAGGTCTTAATCAATTCTCCAAGCATAAACTCCTCACTCGCAGTGTCTTTTCTCTATCCCAAGCTGAAAAAGTGGTAGACTTTATAGGTTGCTATAAACTCCTCCTATGCCCCCCCAACCCCCGAGTTGTCTAAGGACTCTCATCTTCCCCTATGGAACAAATTCTGGATCTATAAGAGCTATATAATGTATCCATCTTTGCTATTTTTCCATAAATGTTGTTTGTCTATTATGTATGTTGGCCGTAATGGCTTCTAATTTATAAATATCCAAAACTATTTGACGCCAGTCTAAAACAGTGGGTACACATGTGGACATCCATTTACGAGTTATGGACTTTTTCGCTGCTAGAAGATATAGTGTCAGTAAAGTACGGTGCCATGAGGGCCTATGTTCTGGGAAAATTGACAATATCATTTCTGCTGTGAGCTCCTTCAAACTACAAGAAGTCCTAATGTATTCTGACATATGCAGTAAGACCTTCTTGTTGTATTGCCCCAGTGAGGAAAGAGTTAAAGTCTACATTCTAAGTAGGCACGTGCTCAGTTTCAAATCACTGTCCCCTGGTACATTCTATTCAACCGTCAGATTCTTTGCTCCGCCTTACTGTGAAGACGCCTTGGAGATTTTTCCTCAGCATCTCGTCGATTTAGTGGTGTTTTTTTTTTTTTTTGCGCTACAGTTTAGTCTACCGGTAGTTTACAAAACAAGTTTAAAGTTTCAAGTTACTGTCCCTCGGTATAGGTGCAATTGTTGTTTCATTTTTTGTCTCCAAACAGGGTAAGTCTCGGTTCTTTGGCAGTTGCCGTCCAACCGTGAGGGAACAGAGTTCTTTTCTCTCTTTTCTCCTTTTTGAGTATAGTGTTTAGTTCTGGTTAATAAAAAAAAACAAAAAAAACAGGTTTGTCGTTTTTTTTCTGACCGCTAATACCGGTCTATTAACCAGGACTACATTTAAATTGTTATCCGACCTTACCGCCATTGGGATAAGTTAGAGATGGAGTCACAGAAATCCAAAAGGAAAACCAGCCCGAGTAGGTTTCAACAATGTATTGAGTGTGGGGAAACTTTTGCCAAGGCCAGTCCCCACACTACTTGTGTTTTCTGCTTAGGGTTTGATCACCTTCAGGCAGACTGTGACATTTGCGAAAACTTCTCTCAGTCGATGCTGGACAGGTGACTTAACCGATTGAATGAGAAATCAGCTGAAAAATCCGCTGACATGGATGACTGGACTGGTTCGGGTTCAAAAGAACTGGAAGGGATGTCTTCTAACCAAGGTGATACCTCTTCGTCTAAGCGAACCACGGAACGATCCTTGAACCAGCTACTACTAAAAAGACAAAAACGTACGGAACTGGCTTCTAAGCCGTGGGCATTTGCGGTTCTGACCGCAGAAGAAATGGCTCATGCTATATGCATTATCCAGTCTTTGCAAACCAGCCCAGCTGAACCAGTGCAATACCCGGTTACTCCATAGCCAGTTCAAATTCCTGGAGATTCTTCTGAGTGTGATTATTCCTGGGATCAGGAATGTGAGCAAGATGATGAGGATGAAGATGATTTTTATGGTCCTATTGAACCAGAGGTATCTCCAGAGCATGAGGGAGGCATTTCTCCACCTAAGCAGTTGGAGGATGCCCTTGCACATTTTTCCTTCATGAAAAAGGTGGCTGAAACCCTCCAGTTACTGGTTCAGGAATCCTCAGAGGAGGAGGAGGAGGAGGAGGAGGAAGAACCGGATTACATAGAAATGATGGATGTCCCTGCCACTAAAAGGTTGGTGATACCCACACATAAGTCTCTGAAGAGACAGACATTAAAAAGTTTGAGTACTCCTACTTCTGTTCCTCCTGTGGTAAGAGGATGGTTAGGAAGTACCCAGTGGTCAGGAATGGCACAGAATTTCTGTCTGTTCACCCCAGTCATGAAGGGGTTGTCCAGGCTGCTGCTTGTGAAAAGGCAAGCATACCATTAAACTTCCCATCCTCCTGAAAAAGATTCCAGGAGAATTGATTCAATGGCAAAAAAGGTGTATCTTCGCTCTTCCCTTATTACCAGACAAGCTTCTTACATGGCCTATGTGGCAAGGTACTAGAAGAAGCTATGGGAATCAGTATCCTCTCTAGCAGCCAAAATTCCTGCTGATTTGGCTGCAGATTTGGGGAAATGGCAAGGAGTGGAATAGAGGCTTCTAAGCAGCAATTCCACGTGGCAGTGGATGCCAATGATTTGGCATCCAGCGTTTTGGCTACCTCCATCTCTATGAGAAGATTTTCGTGGCTCAGAGCCACAGATCTCTCTCGGGACACCCAGACAAAGGCCTTGGATTTTCCTCTGGTTCAGAATTCCCTCTTTGGGGAACAAACAAGCATATATGAGGAAAATAGATGAGTATAGAACCTCCTATAGGAGTGTTGCAGCCAAAGAAAAAGCTGACACCCCTCAGAAACAGCAAGGTAGGGGAGGCAGGGGCAGGCCTTATCAGAGACCCTTCTATCAGGTCCAGGCTTTCCCTGTCTAACCAGCAACAGCATGTATATTTTAGAGGAAGGGGCAGGAGGGGTGCCACTCATTCTAGCCCAGTTTCCCAACCCAGGACACCAGCTAAGCAGGCTCCCTGAAGAGTCATGGGTTGCCTCCCCGGTTCCAGTAGGAAGCAGGCTTGCCCACGAACTTCTGAACTGGCAGTCCATAACATCAGACAAGTGGGTTCTGGAGGCAGTGGGCAAAGGTCTTGCCCTGAGTTTCAAGTGTTTTCCCAGGTTGAGAGCAAGGTTGTTCAAGCCTGCCAGTCAAGCAGAAACCACCGTTCTTTAAGCAGAAGTAGCAACCCTTCTTCAGGACAGGGCAGTGGAATCTGTCCCTCTGTCCCAAAAAGGAAAAGGGTTGTATTCAAGATGCTTCCTGACCTTGAAGAAAAATGGGGATTGGCGACTCATTCTGGATTTAAGATTCGTGAACAAACATCTAACAAAACCAAAATTCAAGATGGTCACTCTGGCCATGATATTACCCATTCTCAGGCAAGGGGACTGGTTGGCATCCATAGACCTCAAGTACGCCTATTTCCATATTCCTCTCCGACAGTCACACAGGAAATACCTAAGATTCAGAATAGCCATCAGGCCATTACCAGTTCAGGTCCCTGCCCTTTGGCCTAACTTCAGCTCCCAGAGTGTTCACAAAATGCCTGGCAGTGGTGGTAGCACACCTAAGGCGTTTAGGGAGTTCAGCATTTCCTTACCTGGACGACTGACTACTGGTAGGCCAGTCTCAGCAACAGGTGGTAGAGGCCCTAGCCCTCACTCAGAGCACCCTACACTCACTGGGCTTCTTAATAAATACCAAAAAATCAGTTCTGAAGCCAGTCCAGCACTTCCAGTTCATAGGGGCAGAACTGGACACAGTGTTGGGAAGGGCAAGACTTCCCTCAGACAGGGTGGACAATCTAGTACAGTTAGTGGACTGTTTCAGGCTCCATTCTCCAAAACCAGCCAGATACTTTCTACGGCTATTGGGACACATAGCAGCCTCAACAGCTGTAGTAGCGGGGCAAGGTTTCAGATGAGGGGACATTCAGTTCCATCTGAAGTCGTTCTGGTCCCAGAGCAGAGATTCTTTGTCAAAACTGATTCCAGTGCCTTCCACACTACTTCAGGCTCTTCAATGGTGTCAGCACAGTGACAGCCTCAGAGTAGGTGTCCCATTCCTCCAGGAAAGCCCCACAGAGGTACTTACCACAGATGCATCCCGTCTGGGCTGGGATGCTCATCTGGTGGAGCATACAGCTCATGGCACATGGTCCCCTCAATTGTCCCTTCTGCACATAAACCTGTTGGAACTCAGAGCAGTGCTACTGGCTCTTCAGTCCTTTTCTTCCATGATTCAGGGGAAGGTGTTGCAAGTCAGGACAGAGAACATCACAACCATGTTTTACATCAACAAGCAGGGTGACACAAGGTCCACTCTGTTGTGTACAGAGGCCATGAAGATCTGGAATCTGGCCTACTCCCTCGAGGTAACTCTCTCAGCAGTTCACCTCCCTGGGAAGGACAATGTTCTGGCAGATCCTCTCAGCAGGATCAACCAGAACCACCACGAGTGGTCACTGTATCATCTAGTCCTCAAGGACATTTTCAGGCAGTGGGGCACTCCAGAGATAGACCTATTTGCAGTCCCAGACAATCACCAGTTGCCTCAGTACTAGTGCTGGCCTCCAGTTCTAGGCACAGTGCCAGTGTATGCACTCCTGCTAGACTAGTCAGGGAAATTCCTGTATGCATATGCATTCCCTCCATTTCCCTTGCTGCTCAGGGTACTGATCAAGCTCAGGAGTCAGTCAGCGGTAATGATCCTGATAGCGTAAGACTGGGCCAGACAGCCTTGGTACTCTATACTGGTGGCCCTGTCATTGACCAGCCTGATTTGCCTGCCCAAGAGGTACAACCTACTGACCTTCTTCCAGGAGAGGATCATGTATCCATAGAAACATAGACTTTGACGGCAGATAAGGACCGCTAGGCCCATCTAGTCTGCCCATTTCCCTACCTACAGGATAGGCCGCAGATCCTAGTTAACCAACAGCCTATTTCTTCCTACCCCCCACAAGAATTGCCTTATGTCTGTCCCACGCATTCTTGAATTCTCCCACAGTTTTAGACCCCACAACCTCCTCAGGAAGGCTGTTCCATGCATCCACTACCCTCTCTGTGAAATAATACTTCCTCACATTGCCCCGGAACCGCCTCCTTCTATCTTTAAATTGTGTCCCCTTGTTCTTGCAAGTCTCATTTTCTGAAAGATGCTACCCTCTTGGACTTTGTTGATTCCACTAAGGTACTTAAAAGTTTCTATCATGTCCCACCTCTCCCTTCTTTCCTCAAGGGTATACATATTAAGCTCCTTTAGTCTCTCCTCATACGGCTTCTCTTGCAGACCCTGCACCATTTTAGTTGCCCTCCTCTGGACTGCCTCTATCCTGTCTATGTCCTTGCGGAGATGGGGTCTCCAGAACTGGACACAGTACTCCAGATAGGGTCTCACCAACTGTCTGTACAGAGGGATAACAACTTTCTGTTTTCTGCTGATGATGCCTCTCCCTATACATCCCAGTATACCCCAGCCCTCCCTACTGCCTTCTCACATTGCTTCAACCTTAAGGTCATCTGATATGATTACCCCAGGTCCCTTTCCTTTTTGTTGTTGTTACTACCTCCCCACCCATTGTGTATTCTTCCCTGGTTCTTGTTTCCCAGGTGCATTATTTTGCACTTCTTTGCATTGAATCCTAGCTGCCATACTTCTGACCATTCTCCAACCTTGCCAAGTCCCTTTTCATCCTTTCCACGCCTCTTGTGTATCAACCCTGTTGCAGATCTTTGTGTCATCTGCAAAAGGCATACTTTCCTTCCAGTCCCTCTGCAATGTCACTGATGAAGACATTAAAAGGACTGGACCCAATACTGAACCCTGCGGTACCCCACTAGTAACCCCCTTTCTTTAGAGTGGACTCCATTTACAATTACCTTCTGTGTCCTGTTGTCCAGCCAATGTTTTACAGGCTACCACCCTGGTCCCACTCCCAGGCTGGTTAATTTGACTATTAATCTTTTGTGTGGGACTGTGTCAAATGCCTTGCTAAAGTCTAGGTAGGCCATGTCCACAGCCCCTCCCTGGTCTACTACTTTGGTTACCCAGTCAAAAAAATCTATTAGATTCATCTGACATGACCTTCCCGCTGTGAACCCATGCTGTACTAGCCTGTTGCGTGCTAAGCGTTACTGCAAGACAGTCCCACTCGCTTCTGCGCTTTCACCTGACCGCATTTCATGCTTGCAGAAAATAAACAGAAAAACACTTTTTTTTTTTTTTAAATCAGTTACCTTACTGTGGCTCCTTTCATCCTCTGCCATTCTTAACTCATAAGCCCCCCGATGACGCAGAAGATACAAACATTCCTGGCAACATTTCCAGGAGTACTGGCCTCCTATAGCAGCGCCCTCTACTGACAGCTCTGACAAACAGGGAAATGCAACTGACAAGCACGGATTATTTTACAAAAACTTTCATTAATATATTTGAAAGATTTTATTTTCATTCTATTCCAATATTTCTACTAAAAAACCAAACAAACTTATGCCCATTTTCTAAGCACAATAATACCCTCCAGGGTGGGCGGTATGGGCAATACTGGACCTTCCAAGGGATATAAGACCCTCTGCTTCATTACACCCCTGGGCGGTCCGGTATTGCCCAATACCGCCCACCCTGTCGAGCATTATTGCTTGCTTAGCCCACACTGGTGTTGATAGTGTTCTAGTGAAAATCCTGTATAAATTCTAATAAGCATATCCATTTGATTTCAATCTATAATAACGTTTTTTGGGGTTGCTCGTAAGACTCTGATGGTTGAATAGAATGTACCAGGGGACAGTGATTTGAAATAGAGTGCATGCCTACTTAGAATGTAGGCTTTAACTCTTTCCTCTCCAGGGCAGTACAACAAGAAGGTCTTACTGCATATGTCAGAATATGTTTGGACTCCTTTAGAATAAACAACATTACTGTGGTAAGTAATTTTTTTCATCTGTTCCGTCAGACAGTCTTGTAGCTCCTCCTGTAGGGTACACCAAAATGGCATCAGTTTAGGGCACAGCCAAAAAATGTGTCCCAAATCTGCAAGTCTGCATTTGCATTCCCTGCAGCAATGCCCATAGGAGGCTGGGAGATACTTGGCAAGGACTGGTGGAGAGCAAAAAAAATGGTTTGACACTTCTACGCGAACTCCCTCCAAATATGAGAAGAGGCTATTTTTATTGCTTTTAGGGTTGTGTCGCACCATGAAGATAAAGGGGCTTCAAGGGGCAAATCTTTGTTCCAGCCATCTAATACCGTCTGAGATGAGTCTCCCAGTAGTTCTCTAAAGATTTTGAATCGGTAACTTATTAAATGACCCCAGGGGTAGCCTTGAAGGGTATCCTTGGTATTATTTTTGTTTTGATGGTTGTGGTACAGATCTTAATGTTTTTAGTTGACAAGGGAAGTGGACAGGGGCAAGCTGTCATTGTGGCCTAAATGGACTTTTAGTAAGGCCTTCGATACAGTGCTGCACGGGAGGTTTACTACCATGGGACAGAATAACCCAGTGGGTGGGAAATTGATTAAGGAGCAGAACTCTTTACTGAACCCCATACTCGGCACTTGATTCATAGGTGACATAGGAGTGGGGCTAGAAGGAAAAGTCTGTGTATCTGCAGATGATACCAGGATCTGTAATAGAGTGGGCACAATGGAGGTAGTGGAGGCCATGAGGAGAGACCTGGAAAGTCTAGAAGAGTGGTTCAGAATTTGGCAGCTGGGATTCAGTGCCAAAAAGTGCAAAGTCATGCACATCAGACATAAAAACGTGACAGGTAAGTACAAAGTGGGAGGTCATGGCATATACCTTGGAGGAAAGGGACTTCTGGGTTTTCATTATGGATGACTTGCAAGAGGCCCACTGTTTAAGTTTGATGAGGAGAGCACATAGGATGATGGGCTGCATTGGGAGGGGGTCAGCAAGTAGAAGCAGGGAGGTTGTACTCCTCCCCTCTACAAATCACTGGTTCGCCCACACCTTGAGTGTGCGCTCCTGGAGCCCTCACCTTAGAAAGGACAGTGACTGGCTGTGCAGAGTAGGGTAACCAGGATGATACAGGGGCAGCAGGGGAGGTTCTATGAGGAAAGGCAGAAGAGCCACAACATGTACTTCTTAGAGAACAGAAGAGCCAGGAGGGACATGACTGAGACCTTTAAATACCTTTGAGGGATAAACAGCGTGGCTTGTGGGGAGCTTTATTGCTTATTAGAAAGGCAAACAGCCTGCATGCATAGCGTTTGTTAATGCTTCCAAAAAGCATGATTTAACACTGTGCAAATAGCACAGACAACCCCTTCCTTCTCCTTGTCCCTGTATAAGATTTCTCTGGCATCCAGTGGTACCCCCTACCTTTGTCCTCCTGTAGTATGTCTCTGATATCTGGTGGTACCCCAGTTTAACGACAGCAGACTGGACAAACCTTTCTCTCACCTCTTCGACCAGTTGCCTTCCAATTCCTGCATACACTATGTCAATATACCAGTGGTTATATCGATACAGTAGTTGTGGGACATCTGTGAAAATCACACATGCTCTGTGAATTTTCAGGACTACTGCTATGTTGAGATAACCACTGGTATACTGATATAGTATATGCATGAATCAGATGGTGGCTGGCCAGTGAAGTTATAGGAGGGTTTGTGCTGGCTGTATCACTGGACCAGAGTACAGTTTTGAGGTGGTTGGGGGGAGTGGAGGGTCACCAGACACCACTGACATAACAAAGGGGGAGAGGGAAGGGGTGCCATAGGACACCAGGAACATAATACATGGAGATGCGGTGAGTGGGGTGTCGCTGGACACCAGAGACACATTTATGGGAACAAGGAGAGCGAGGGGGTCGCCACTGAGCATGAGGGACATAGTACATGGGGATGGGGAGCAGATGAGGGGTGCCACCTGACATCAGGGATGTATTACGTGAATTACATAGGGACATATTTCATAGGAATGGGGGGTGCCACTGGACACCAGGAACATATTACATGGAGAGCAGGTGGTACTGGATACCAAGAACCTATTGCTTGGCAATTGGTGGTGGTGGTGGTGAACATAGTTATGTTGCAGATCTTGATTAAGGGCTAATACCTTACATACTAGCAAAATCACGAAAGCTCCATAATCTTGCGGAGACCTTTTGCAGTTGCTATTTCAGTGTACCTTCTAGTTTATCAATGATGTGTGTGTGCTTGAGTCAGGTGGTGCCAGGCCAAGGAGGTGAATAGTGAGTTTGTGCCCGCCACTGTCATGAGACCGGGAATGAGGTGGAGGGTGCCACTGGACACCAGTGGCATATTACCCGGGGACAGGGAGAAATGGGGATACCGCTGGACACCTCGGAGACATTATATGGGGATTGCAAGGGAGGTGACACTGGACACCAGGGACATATTACATGTGTACTGACAGGGAGTGTGGTCATAGTTGTAGCAGACCTTGATTGAGCACTGACATCTTGCATGCTGGCATCCCTAAACACATCCATTTGTTGATTTCGTAGTGGCAGACACTGTGCTACAGCCTAATGTCTCACACTTCTCACATATGGAACTAGATAGCTCTGTTGCACTCTGCAGCCCACAGCCTCCATGCACTTCATGGAGCAGAGTTATATATGTGCAGTTGCTAACATTAGCAATTTACAGGTAAATCTGCTTGAGAGCTTTAAAGTGCCTGTACTGTTAGAGCACAGGCATGCCATTAATTGTGGCTTGTTTTCATGCTGCAAAGCATTGCCTGCCTCTTGAGGGCAGAACTGATGACGTGCTGTCATCCCTGTCTCTCAGTATGTTGAATAGCAAAAAAAGTTGATCTAGCTCCAGTTTATCAAAAGAAATCCTTTTTTTCGAACTTTTGAGAAAGACCTAAAAAGATTCATTCTTGCTCAAAAGTATGAGAACAGATTTTTTTATTTTTAAGAAAACAGAGCTAGATTAACTCTTCTCCCTACTTAACATTTAGGGAGACTGGGATGGCAGCATGTAATTTCAGCCCTCCAGTGGTGGGCAAAGGTTTACACCTTGTAAATGTCACTTTGAATGGTGTGCCTATATGCTGGTAGTACAGTCGCTTTTGAGAGAGAAGTAAATTCAACTGAAGACCACTAAAGTTGGAGATTGCACCTAATTCTGCCTACTCTGCAACAAAGAGATGTGTGTGTGTGTGTGGGGGGGGGGGGTCATTCCTTGACATTTAGATAGGTACAGTAAGAAGAGAAATCTAAGCAGTGGTTTGGTGAGGTGGGGGTTTACGATGTTCATGGAACCTGGGAAAGGAAGACTATAAAATGCTTTATTATTGAATATGGGGTATGGGGATTTGACAGCAGATATGTTTGTATATTAACAAAGTAAATCTTTTTAAATGCTGGACCAGCTGTTGATGGAGCCAGCCAACATTTGTTAATTATATTAAAGGTAAAAAGAAATTCAATTAAATTCAAGGTACCAGTCTTGAGTCAAACTATTCTCAAACTAGTAAATAGGCTAATTAATAAAATTCTAACAGTATTTGGGCCTGATTGGCGATCGGTGGTGGTAGTGATTCAGATTTGGGGTGCATAGATGCACCTCATTGCACTGCTACTAAAGACCTGCATGAAAAAATGGCAGACTTAGTCACTGAGAGGAGTCTTCCTGGTGACTAAGTCACAGTGCTGTCAGCCTGATATTTTTAGTATAAACGGGGTTTGCAACTGCTAATATACTGGCTTGCAACTGCCTTCAGGGTCTTTAAATGAATGAATGGCTATGCCATGCCCTGGGTGAATGACACTGCTGCTGTAGTCTTCCTGTCTCTCTCCTGCCTCTCCATGTTAGTCCCACTCCTGGGCTGGAGATTTTCTACTTTCTTGCCTGTGTTCGCTGAGATCATCAGTGGTTCCTTGAGGAAGGGTGTTTTTTCCATCTGCCTTGAAAAATGCTGTGGTTGGACTCTTCTAAAAAATCCCTCCTTGGACTCTGATGTTCTAGTGAATTAGAGACCTGTCTCTAACCTTCCCTTTTTGTAGAAGGTTATTGAGAAGCTGGTGGTGGAACAACTTGTGGATTGCCTGGAGAATTTTTCCATCTATGAGCCCCTCCAGTTGGACTTTCAGCCCTGTCATAGTACTGAGACTGCACTTGTCAGGGTGACTCATGATCTTTTTGTGAGGGACTGAGGACTATGTTCCATTTTGGTCCTGTTGGATCTCTCATCAGCATTTGACACAGTTGACCGTGGGGTGCTGTTGGATCACCTGAGGAACTATGGGGGTCTCACTGGCACAGTTTTATGCAGGTTCGAGTCTTACATAACCGGGAGAATGCAGCAGGTAGCCCTAGATGATCTCCTCTCTAGGGCCACTGCGCTATCCTGTGGGATTCCTCAGTGCTCAGTCCTTGCCCTCGTGTTGTTCTCTGTGAACATGTTGCCCTTGGGGGAGATCAGTAGGTGGTACTATGCTGAGTTTCGTTGTTATGTGGATGATACTCAGCTGTACATGTTCTGTTCTCCCAGTGCGGATCAAACTGCTTCGGTGTTGGGACAGTGCCTTGCTGAGATAAATGACTGGATGGCCTCAAACTGGTTATGTCTCAACCTAGGAAAGACAGAGGTCATGGTGATTGAACCAGGACGCTGGGGCTCAGCAGCAGTCAGAGATCTGGCTCTTCCTGCAGTGGGTGGCCAATCTCTCATAGCTGCTGATGCGGCTAATGAGCTTGAGGAAATTTTGGACTGACACTATGACAACAGGTGTTGGCAATGGTCTGATCTGGCTTCTACCATCTTCGAAACATTGTCAGAATCAAACCATATCTGGCTCCTGCAGACCTTTTGACAATCTGTGCTTTCATCACCTCTAGATTGGACTACTGCAATGCTCTTTACTTAGAGTTATTGGGAGGTTTGATGTGACACCTGCAACTGGTCCAGAATGCTGCAGCCCGGCTGGTAGTGGGCTTCTCTTAGAGTTACTACATCACGTTGATCTTGTGGGCGCTGCACTGGCTGCCTTTGTGGTGGTGCAACACCTTCAAGATATGCTTGTTAACATACAAAGCGCTACCCAGTTTGGGACCGTTCTACTTGAAAGATCTCCTTGTTCCTTGCCACCCAGTTCACCCCTCCGCTCCACCAATGCGGGCCTGCTTGTTGTCTCCCCACCATCCTGCTTGAGATTCTTGGGGGACAGAACTTTTGGAGTGGCTGCTCCAGTACTGTGGAATTTTCTTCCTGGGAACATTTGCATGGTCAGCATGATGGAGGCTTTCAAAGTCTCGCTGAAGATTTTTTATTTGAACAAGTTTTTCCCAGCTAGTTATTTTCAGAACTGCATGATGTTTGTTATATCTGATTATATTTTAAAACTGTAATTTTATGTTGCAGTCTGCTCTGCATTTTTTTGATTTGTTTTATATACGGCACCCAGAGCCTTTGGGATAGGGCACTTTTATAAAGATTGCCTTGCCTACTTTCTCTGGTAACCTAGTTGGATTTCTGATGGTCCAGAGGTTCCCAACCTGCTGCACATGCCCTGAAGTATCCTGGTGGCCAGTGGACCCCCCCCCCAGCCTCTCTTCTCCCATGGGCTGCATTATCCTGCTAGGTCTCTTGCTGATCTGCATGCCCCATAGGCTCCTCACTGATCTGACACATAGTTCTGACACCCATATTGCCTGCCTTTTATTGGTGTTATAGACACGGGGTGACAGAAGACTGTGCAATTCACTGTGAGGGTCATCTTGCTCGGTGTATTACCTCGAGTGCCATTTTTGTGGCCACCCCTAGGCACTAGAAACTGCATTTTGAAAGGCTTGTAACTTCATTGTGCATAGCACAAAGGGGCACACTACAAGGACTATTGCCTTTGTTGTGCATAGCATAAATGGGAGCAAAACAAGGATCTGGGGATGTGAGGGAGTTCCCCGAGGCCCCCGTCGCCTCCTCGATATACAGGGGTATTTTTTCCTTGGTTTCGTCCCTAGATGTGGGTCAGGCAATGCCGCCCAGCCTGTGAGGTGGATGCTCCCATCCACGTCCAGAAGCCAGCCGCCCAATGTCTTCCCCCTGCATACAGCCCTAGGCTTTGCGGTGCCTCCGGTCTGCACCGGGGACCGCTGCTGTGCCGGGCTGTCCCTGGATCCCTCCCCGAGGGAGGAGAGCAGTCCTCTGGACGCTCAATCCTCTCTCACCCCTACTGACCCCTAGCAGCCTGGGCTCGTTCCCAAACCTGGGTCACCGGCGTGGCGTGAGGTGTGGCATCCATCGCCTCAACCCTCCGTACCACCGGGCTGGCAGCTGAATTTCTGCTTGACCAGTTAAATACCAAGTGGTCAGTCAGCATACCAGTCTGAAAATTTGTGTGACATTTAAGGTAAGTTAGAAAAATAGTACTTCTGCTTTTGTAAACTTTGAACTACCTGAAAATTTGCTTTGACCACATAGATTTTTGATTGGTGATCGTAGGGGATACCAAAATAATCTGAAAGGGCACTGCTGACAGAGAAGAGTATACAAGTTAACTTTGTCGTTCATTTACTTGACTGTATTTTGACTTACAGGTTTTCAACAATAGAAGAATGGAAAACAATGCTGTTTTATTGGAATCCAAGTTCTCTCCTAAAAACCTGCTGAATGAAATGCACCAGCTACGTCTCTCAGGCCTTCTTTGTGACGTGACCATTCATGTCGAGCACCAGGGTATTAGAGAACACTTTTTGGCACACAAAGCTGTACTGGCTGCAACCAGCAAGTATTTCAAGGAGTTATTTCTTGGTGAGCAAGATGGAAATGGTTCAAAAAATGATGTGTTCTTGAATGAGGTCTTTGCAATAGACTTTGCTTCTTTTTTTTAGAATTTGTTTATACTGCAAAAGTAGAGGTTGAGGAGGAAAGAGTACAAAGAATGCTAGAGACTTCTGAGAAACTAAAGTGCTTGGACCTTTCAGAAACTTGCTTTCAAGTTAAAAAGCAGATGCTTGAATCAGTATTGTTAGAATTGCAGAATTTCTCTGAACCACATGAAACCGATATGGACTGTTATCAACAAGATTACTCTTTGAAAAAGTTTGAAAAAACTACAGAGGAACATGTTTCCGTAAATAACACAGAGAGCCCTTCTGATTCTGCAGAATCTGTGGTAACTGAAAGCAGTAATGCAGAATTACTTCAAGGGACAGCTGCATCTGCAAAATCGAAGCAGAAACCTGAGAAGAAAAAAGAAGTGGTGAAGCCATCTTATATTAAGAATAGACGAGCTAGTGGGAGGCTGGCAGGACGCAAGGTTTTTGTGGAGATCCCAAAGAAGAAGTACACAAGGAGGTTGCGAGAGCAGCAAAAAAATGCAGAACAACACTGTGAGACGAGTGCTGCAAAAGATCAAGTTGTCCATTGCACCAAAACTGAAGAAGAGCAGACTGGCGCAGCGGTGAACCTCGCCAAGAGGGAAGACTTTAACAGTACAGATAAGGATGAAGACGAAGACAGTGATTTAGACTTAGAAGAGGGGTCTAAGATGTCCCTCGAAGAACACAAGCAAAAGAGGGGTGGGAATTTCAAATGTAGTGAATGTAAAAGGGAATTTCTATATGAAAAGAGCTTCCTAAAACACATAAAGCAGCACCATGGCATAACTGCAGAGGTTGTTTACCGCTGTGACACTTGCAGTCAGACGTTTGCTAATCGCTGCAACCTGAAAAGTCACCAGCGCCATGTTCACAGCAGTGAGCGCCTCTTTCCATGTGAAATATGTGGCAAGAAGTTCAAAAGGAAGAAGGATGTGAAGAGACATATGCTTCAGGTGCACGAAGGTGGAGCAGAGCGTCATATGTGTGAGCAATGTGGGAAGGGCCTGAGCTCTAAAACTGCTTTAAGGCTACACGAAAGGACACATACTGGTGACAAGCCTTATGAGTGTACGGCATGTGAGGCAAAGTTCTCTCAGCCATCTGCACTAAAAACTCATATGCGGTAGGTTACAGAGTTTATTTAATTTATTAAAGCATTTCTCTGGGAAAATACATTGCTGAAATAAAACCACTCCTTTGCAAGCATGTCCTAGGTTCAGGTGTGTAAACAACGGTAGGTGTTACACTGCAATCTTGCATGAGCATGGTTTACAAGCAGGTCGAACACAGTAACAGAGTACTGTAGTAAGTGGCTTAGTAATAAAGTGAATGGATAACGTATCAGTGAAGCACACAAACACATATTTACTAGTTAGGCAATTAGAATTAACAAAGAGACAGGCTTTGGGAAATGTTTGCATTCTCTCGAAGATTGTTTTGACTTGAAGAGCCCAGGAAGATAAGGGAGGAGCAGTAGACCTTTGCTTAAAATGTTGGTTGACAGTGTTATTAGAATAGTTGGGCTGGTGTGGGGGACGTGAGTAAAAAGGAGGGCATAAATAAAGTGTTTAAAGGTGAGGCAAGCAAGGTGAAGCTTGCTAGGGTTAATAAGTATCTTTTTGTTTGTTTTATTTGTTTTTTGCTGCGATTCCCAGGCCTTGGTCATAGCTTCTTATAGAGGCCTTTTTTTTGTTTGTTTTACTCTTTATCCAGGATAGCTGAAATGAGATGAAATATCTTGGTTTTAGCTGGGTCGTACTCCTACTTCTGCCCAATTTTTCAGCTGGCATGACTAAAGTACATGAGGTCAAGTGACTCATTCAGGGCCCAGAAAGAGTCTGGGGCTCTGGTATGATTTAAATCAGGGTCTTTTATCTGTAATTCAGTGCTTTGACTACATTGTGTTCCTCATGTTGCAATATATTTGGAAGCGTTGCAAGCATTTTATTATAGAGATCTGGTCTGCCACTACACCTTGGGGCAAGGAATCTGGGTCACACATTCACCCTGTGTGGTGTAACAGTGGACATCACAACTAAAGGAAGAGGATCTGGGAGTAACTAAAGTAAGCTGAAGCCAGACAGGCAGTGTGCTGCCCCAGTCAAGCGAGCAAACATAATGTTGGGATGCATAAACAGTTCATCTCCGCTGTTAGCACTTGTGACTTATTGTTTGGTTTCGTTTAGGAGGTTCTCAGTAATACTTTTCCACTACAATCCTGTCTGCATTCTAAGTAGAAATTGTTTAATGAAAACCTAAAGAATGAAATGAAAAAATAGGTTCACAGGAGATCATGGCAAAGAGGGAGGAATTTAATAGTTGCTAGAAAAGGCATTTGAAATTTAAATGAAACCATGATTTGTAGAGTAGGACCTGTCCTGAAGAACTGAATATTTTCTCAAAACATTGAGGTTGAAATTTTTATACGTGGCCATAAAAATTTAAAATAAAAAAATAAATGCTAAAATGATTTGGTGAGTGAGCAGCTATGCTCTTTACAGTCATGCTGTAATAAAATATTGAAAGGACTCATAAAGCACACAGAGGAAATGCGGCCAGCAAAAACCACGGCAGTGTAGGTTACTGTCTTGCCTACAAAACGCTGTGGTCCTTTTTCTTGTCAAGTCTGTTACTCCCAAGCCGTTATCCCTCTGTACAGACAGCTGGTGAGACCACATCTGAAGTACTGCATGCAGTTCTGGAGACCCAGTCTCCGCAAGGACATAGACAGAATGGAGGCAGTCCAGAGGAGGGCAACTAAAATGGGGCAGGGTCTGCAACAGAAGACATATGAAGAGAGACTTAAGAAGTTTAGTATGTATACCCTTGAGGAAAGGAGTGACAGGGGGGACATGATAGAAGCTTTCAAGTACCTCAAGGGAATCAACAAAGTCTAAGAAGGTAGCATCTTTTAGAAAAAGAGATGTGCAAGAACAAGGGGACACAATTTGAAGATAGAAGGGGGACGGCTCAGAGGTAATGTGAGGAAGTATTTTTTCACGGAGAGGGTTGTGGATGCATGGAACGGTCTTCCTATGGAGGTTGTGGAGTCAAAAACAGTAGGGGAATTCAAGAATGCATGGGACAGACATAAGGCAGTTCTAGGGGTTGGGGGTAGGAGGAAGTAGGCTGTTGGCTAACTAGGATCTGCAGCTTATCCATTAGGTAGGGAAATGGGCAAACTGGGTGGGCCAAGCGGTTCTTATCTGCCGTTAAATTCTGTGTCTCTAGGGTTTGAAGGTCATGGTACACTATAAACAAATCCCCCTGTCCGGCCGCTTCTGCAGCTTTCTAAGATGGCGACTACGTCTGTACGTGATGATGTAATCTGAGCGACATCGCTCCCGAGTGTTAATGCCTTCTATATGGGGACCTTATAAAGTACATATGATAATGTCATTTAAAAAGCGCTGCTGCATCAGATTCTTTACTGTGCAGGTGTGAAAAGGTTGTCACACCTGGCCAGTAAAGGATTTGATGCAGCAGCGCATTTATAGTGATATTCTCTTAAGTACTTTATAAGGTCCCCATATGGAAGACATTAACACTTGGGAGTGATGTCGCTCAGATGGCATCATCACATACAGATTTAGCCACCGTAGAAACATAGACTTTGATGGCAGATAAGGACCACTTGGCCCACCCAGTCTGCCCATTTCCCTTCCTATTGGATAAGTTGCAGATTCTAGTTAATCAACAGTCTACTTCCTGCAACCCCCCACTACATAGAAACATAGAATTTAATGGCAGATAAGGACTGCTTGGCCCACCCAGTCTGCCCATTTCCCTACCTAATGGATAAGCAGCAGATCCTAGTTAACCAGCAGCCTACTTCTTTCTACCCCCACCCCCTAGAATTGCCTTATGGCTGTCTCATGCATGCTTGAATTCAACCACTGTTTTTGACTCCACAACCTCCTCCGGAAGGCCGTTCCATGCATCCACAACCCTCTCTGTGAAAAAATACTTCCTTACATTACCTCTGAGCTGCCCCTCCTCTATCTTCAAATTGTGCCCCTTGTTCATGCACCTCTTTTTGAAAGATGCTACCCTCTTGAACTTTGTTGATTCCTTGAGGTGCTTGAGCGTTTCTATCATGTCCCCCCTCTCCCTCCTTTCCTCGAGGCTTTACATATTAAGCTCCTTTAGTCTCTCTTCATATGTCTTCCGGTGCAGACCCTGCACCATTTTAGTTGCCCTCCTCTGGACAGCTTCCATCTTGTCTATGTCCTTGCGGAGATTGGGTCTCCAGAACTGCACACAGTACTCCAGATGGGGTCTCACCAGCTGTCTGTACAGAGGGATAACAACTTCCTGTTTTCTACTGGTGATGCCTCTCCCTATGCATCCCAGTATCCCCCCAGCCCTCCTTACTGCCCTCTCACATTGCTTGCCCACCTTTAAGTCATCTGATATGACTACCCTCAGGTCCCTTTCCATTTTTGTTGTTGTTAGTATCTCATCCCCCATTGTGTACTCTTCCCCTGGGTTTTTGTTTCCCAGGTGCATTACCTTGCACTTCTTAGCATTAAATCTAAGCTGCCATACATTTGACCATTCCTCTAACCTTGCCAAGTCCCTTCTCATCCTTTCCACCCCACCTTGTGCATCAGCTCTGTTGCAGATCTTTGTGTCATCTGCAAACACATACTTTTCCTTCCAGTCCCTCTGCAATGTCGCTTACAAAGACATTGAAGAGGACCGGTCCTAATACTGAACCCTGCGGCACCCCACTAGTAACTACAATTGCCTTATGTCTGTCCCATGTATGTTTGAATTCCTCCACTGTTTTAGACCCAACAACTTCCCCAGGAAGGTGGTTGCATGCGTCCACCACTCTCTCCGTGAAAAAAAATGTCCTCACATTACCCCTGAGCCATCCCCCTCTATCTTTAAATTGTGCCCCCTTGTTCCTACACATCTCTTTTTCTGAAAGATGCTACCCTCCTGGACTTTGTTGATTCCCTTGAGGTACTTAAAAGTTTCTATCATGTCCCCCCGTCCCTCCTTCTATCAAGGGTATACATATTAAGCTCTCTGTCTCTCTTCATATGGTTTCTGATGCAGACCCTGCACCATTTTATTTGCCGTCCTCTGGACTGCTTCCATCCTGTCTATGTCCTTGTGTAGATGGGGTCTCCAAAACTGCACACAGTATTCCAGATGGGGTCTCACCAACTGTCTGTACATAGGGATAATCACTTCCCTTTTTCCACTTGTGCTGCCCCATCCTATGCATCCCAGTATCCCCCTGGCTCTCCTTACTGACTTCTCACATTGCTTACCCACCTTTAGGTCATCTGATATGACTACCCCCGAGTTCCTTCCCCTTTTTTTTTTGTTGTTAGTACCTCCCCTGCTAATGTGTACTCTTCTCCTGGGTTTTTGTTTCCCGGGTGCATTACTTTGCACTTCTTTGCATTGAATCTAAGTTGCCATATGTCTGACCATTCCTCGAACCTTGCCAAGTCCCTTCTCATCCTTTCTACCCCCCTTGTGTATCAACTCTGTTACAGATCTTTGTGTCATCTGCAAAGGGGCATACTTTTCCCTCCAGAACCTCTGCAATGTCACCTATAAAGATGTTAAAGAGGACTGGACCCAGTACTGAGCCCTGAGGTACTCCACTAGTAACCCCCCTTTCTTCGGAATGTGTTCCATTCACTTTTACCTTCTGTGTCCTGTTGTGCAGCCAGTTTGCTACCCAGGCTACCACCCTGGAACCCACTCCCAGGCTGGCTAACTTGATTATTAGTCTTTTGTGCGGGACTGTGTCAAATGCCTTGCTAAAGTGTAGGTAGGCCATATCCACAGCACCTCCCTGGTCTATTACTTTGGTCACCCAGTCAAAGAAATCAATTAGATTAGTCTGACATGACCTTCCTGCTATAAATCCATGCTGCTTTGAGTCCTGTGCCCGCTGTACTCTGGTACTCAACAATTCTTTCTTTCAAGTGATTCCATCATTTCCCTACCACTGAGGTTAAACTTACAGGTCTGTAGTTTCCTGCTTCTGCCTTGCTCCCACTTTTGTGTGAAGGGGAATCACATCTGCCCTCCTTCAGTCCTCAGGTACCATCCATCCTCCCATGATGTGTTAAAAGTGTGGTCAGTGGTGTCACTAGGTCCTCCCTTAGTTCTTTAAGGATTCTGGGGTGAATCCCGTCAGGCCCCATTGCTTTGTCCACCTTGAGTTTTAGGAGTTCTTTCAGGACTCTTTCTTCTGTAAATGGACTGGCGTCAACCCCCCTACCCAGAGTGCTTCTATGGTCTGGTTTAGGTAACTCCTCCTCATCTTCTTTTGTGAATACTGAGCAAAAGTATTCATTCAGTATCTCTGCCTTTTCACTGTCTCCCTCTGCCCACCTCCCCTCTCCTTTATTAATCTTCACTATTCCTTCCTTAACCTTTCTATGCTCCTAATGTACCTATAGATGGTTTTATCCCCTTCTTAACTGAGTTGGCTATTTTTTCCTTGGTTTGGGCCTTTGCTATTCTGACTGCCTCCCACTTCTTTTCTGCTTTAATTGATACAGTTCCTGTCGTGCTCCTTCTGTGATTCCTTATACTTTTGATACAGCCTTTTCTCCTTAACCTTCCTGCCACCTCTTTTGAGAACCACAGTGGTTTTACTCCGCTTTGTTTTCTTTATTTGTTTCACACAAAGGCTTGTTGCCTGTATGATAGCAGTTTTGATTTTTCTCCATTGTTCTTCCACCGCTCCATTTTGGCCATTTGCTAGTGCATTCCTCAGGTATTCACCCATTTTGCCAAAGTCGGCCCTTCTAAAGTCCAGTATCCTTGTTTTTGTATGGCTTGTCTCCATGGTTGTGCTTATTGTAGGCACACTGTGCAGTAGTCACTTGTTCCCAGATGTCTACTGACTTCTAAATTTGTGATCCTCTCTCCATTTGAGAGTACCAGGTCTAGTATGGCTCCCTCCCGAGTGGGTTCGAACATTAGCTGTCTAAGGCCTGCCCCTGCAGGTCATTGAGAATGACCCTGCTTTTGGATGTGGCTGCAGTACATGTCATCCAGTTAACATCTGGCATATTCAGGTCCCCCATCAACAGTATCTCCACCTTTTCAGCCATTTTGAGAATGTCCTCTATCATTTTCTTGTCCGTTTCCTCCCCTTGAGATAGGGGTCTGTATACAACCCCCTGTGTGGTTTGTGATGCCATTCCCTGTCTCCAAGGTGACCCAGAGTGCCTCTTGTCCTCCCCCTTTACTTTTTAGTTCTGTAGCTTTGATCCCTTCCCTTACGTATAGAGCTACTCCACCTCCTCTTTTACCCTTCCTGTCCCTTCTGTAGACTGTGTACCCTGGTATGTTGACATTCCAGTCATGGTTCTCAGTGTACCATGTTTCGGTGACTGCCACAATATCCAATTTTTCATCTTCCATCAGGGCTTCTAGCTCAGGAAGCTTGTTTCCCAGACTACGGGCATTGGTACTCATTGCCCTCCATTTAATGTTGGCTTTATCCTTTTCCCCCCCATCCCTGCTCTTATTGCCCTTGTCTATTTTTTCCATTTATCCCTGTCCTGCCCTCTGTTGAGCTCTGTACCTCAGTGTTTACCTTACTACCTGCCATGTTTTGTGGGGGGAGGCTTGAAATTTCCTGCCTCTTATTGGCACTTCCCCCCTTGGCTAGTTTAATCTTAGGAAGCAGCAGGAATGGCCAGTTTCAGTATGGACTGGGGGATTTGTTTATAGTGTCCTGCGACCTTCAAACCCTAGCGACTCGGGAGTAACAGACTTTACAAGAAAAAGGACCAAGTGTTTTGTAGGTAGGACAGTAGCCTACACTGCTGTGATTTTGTTTCCAAGATCGGGCTTTCCTGTTTATATTTGCTTTAAAAACCTTTTTAAGACATTAGTGGGTAAATTAACTTGTGGAATGGCCTACTCAGTGAGGTTATAGAAAACAGTCCTACTTTGAATGTCAGAACTGTGATATACAGATTCCTTGCCTGGGAGGGTGAGTGGGAGAGCATGAGCCTCTTAGCATTCATGCACCCTTATCAGCCAACCACAGAGCAGTGCTGACATTGGCAGTGATAGCAGCCGGGGCAGTCACGATTGTCTGGGATGGTAACAAGATAGCCCAGGAAAACGTTAGGAGAAAAAGAATAGTAAACATCAGTGTTGTTTTTGTTAACGTCTACGTGGACAACCTTTTAAACTGAAGGGGGGGTGACTGATGCTGAGAACCCTCTCATAGGTGATAGGTGGAGTGTGAACCCAGCAGAAGCTCCCCTGGACAGGAAAATGGGGCCAGGTGAAGCCAGCAGTGGCAGGAGCAAGGGACAAGTGACAGTAGCAGATGAGGAACGAGGTAGCAAATGTTTCAGTATCAGAATGAATGATGGAAGGGATGGGGTGGAGTGGAAGGCACAAGAAAGGGATCAGGTTGGAGAAGAGAGAGTAAGATGGAGGTTGGTGTGCCTTAATGCCAAAAGTTTAAACAATAAGATGGGCGAACTGCAGGCATTGGCAGCAGAGGCTATTAAATCTAGTAGCCGTCAAGGAGACTTGGGCCGGTGGCAACAGTGAGTGGGATCTTGTGGTTCCAGGGTACATCTTGCTTAGGAGAGACCGGGGCAAGGGTAAAGGAGGTTGGAAGCCCCATATATTAAAGGAAGTATCGAGGCGACAGAAGATGTGATCATCAAAACAGGGAGGGGGGATGAAGTCTGTCTGACAACAGCTGTTGGAAAGAGGATTAGGTTAGGTGTGGTCTAAAGACCAGGGGGACAATGAGCTAGGGATGAAATAAAGAAAGGGGGGCCAGCCCGTCAGCGCAGCGGTTGGATTTCAGCTTGTGAAGCCAGCGACCCGGGTTTGGGAATGGACCCAAGTCGTCAGAGGGCCGGCAGGGAGGAGAAGGATGGAGCATCCCCAGGATTGCTGTCCTTCTCCGGGGAGAGGGTGGGGAGAATGTCCGGTGCTCAACGGACCCCTGGTGGAGGCTGGGGATACCACAAGTGATCAGCATCTGAGAGCTTCAGGGGGCGGAGAGGACGCCGGACGTCATTGCACATGTCTGCCCCCAAGAAAAACTCCACAAAATTCTTCAGCATGCCAGCCGCCCTTCATGAAGCCCGCCTCAGCTTCGATTAGCCTCCAGGCCGTCCCTCTGACCTAATCCTGTCATTGCGGCACGTTTGGGGAGTCTGTGCCACAAAGCCCACCCTGGGGAGCAAGCCAGGCGGTATTGGAGGATCTCAGCTCACTATGGAGGTGGAAGCCGAGGTCCGTGACCGGGCTGAGTTACCAGGCGACCAGCAGCTCGGGGGCCAAAAAGCATAATACACAAATAAAAAATTAAAAAAAAGAAGGGAGCTGCAAAAAGGGTTCTAGTGTTTATTAGGGCTGAACCTGCCAGATATAAATTGAGATGTGCTAGCAGCAAAGATCACCAGGAGTCTGACACTGCTAGATACGTTACAGCATTGCTTACTGGTGCAGCTAGTCAGGAATCCCACACAGCAGGAAACCATACTCCAGTTGGTACTCACCAATTCAGATATCACGGTAGGAGTAGCAGTCAAGGAACTTATGGATTCTAGTGACCTCAACACTGTGTGGTTGGAACTGGCAGGAGGGAACAGTGTCCCCCCCCCCAACTCCCCAAAGACCCAGGTTCTAGACCTCACGAGCAGATTTCAGCCATATGCGTGAACTAGTTAGGGAGAAATGGCAGGCATAGACCAGATCGAAGGGGTAGAAGAACAGTGGGGTAGGTTTAAGAGGACACTTCTGGAAGTGCCTGAATCGTGTACAAAGAAGGCGGCCAAATGAAACAAGCACAAGAGGCTGATTTGGTTTTCGAAGAGGGTGAGGCAGGCTTTGAAAACAAAAAGAAGGTCCTTCACTGAGTGTAAGAGGAACAAGGGCAAGGCAGCTTGGCAAGAATATCAGGCTAAACTCCAAGTAGCAAGGGTGGTGGTCAGGAGGGCAAAGGCAGACACAGAGCTGCGAATTCCTGATGGAGTATAAGGCAAGGAAAAATAATTTTTTTAGATACAGGGAAGAAAGGAAAATGGGGGGATGGGGTTGTCAGGCTTACTGAGGGGGAGGGTTTTGGAAGAGGCTGAGCGAAAGGCAAATGTACTGAGCAATTACTTTTTCTTGATATTTATGGTAGAGCATGATGGAGCGTTATTAGAGAGTGGTGTCAAGGCTGTCGTACAGAGGGCCAGCCCCTTGGTGCAGCAGTAGCACTACCGGCACAATGCCGGCTGCCCAAGTTCAGGAACAAGCTTGAATTGCAGGGGGCCAGGCTGGGGGGGGGGATTGAACATCCCAGGGGATGCTGTCCTCCTCCAGGGTGGGTGGGTTGTCACACTTCATGCAGTGCTGCCACCTGGGTAACTGTAGGTGGTGGTGCAGCTGAGGGTGTGGTGGGAGGAACAGAAGCAGGCCGGGGGTCCGGTATGGCAGCACAGTTCAGTATGCACACGTGCCTTGAACCCCCCAATGCATGCCTGCATCCATGGGTCTAGGGAGAAAAGCAGGAAAGACCCCACTGCCTAATGGACAATGCCAATGATGTATGTAAGGAAGACCAACTCAGAAACCCTTAACTGTTAGCCTGACAAGGATTGTTCAGATATGGGGACTCTCCTGTCTTCCCTGCCTGGGGGCAGGGGGGACTGAAACTACAGCAGCATGGAGATAGGTGGCTGTAGAGGTCTGACAACAGCAGAGTCAGGCACCTAGAGGACCCCGAGGAAGGTAGAGGCAGTGGCACAGAAGGGGGCCATCGACAGAGAATGAGGAAGGAAAAAAAGCCTGCTGCATGGAGGTGGGGATGGGGGTTGGGAAATGAGCAGGTTAGCGATCTTGATTGATCAGGTGAAAACAGGTGTGGAACCTCTCAGAATAGAGTGGGTGCCAGACCCGACAACCTACACCCACAGATACTAGACTTGTCAGTACCCTTTACCCAACTATTTGACGACTTGCTGAAGTCTGAAGTAGTGCCAGCACTTTGGAGATCTGTCTATCCAGTACCACTCTATGGGGGGTCCGTTGTAGAGTGGAACTACACTGGCGGATCTCCAATCTGCTGGCACTACTTTGGAGGATCCAAGCAGCTACAGGACTGAAAGCCATACCTGCATTGTAGGTAGACTGATGGAGAAAACAGTCAAGGAAAGCTTAGTGCCTTACTCAGAAGACAACAGACTACAGGTCAGTAAGCAGCATTTGGTTGTTTCATTCTAGGTTAACCTGATAACTGTTTTTCAACTGTATCACCAAGGCGATAGACAGAGGACAGGTGGTAGTTGTACATGTACTATACATTGGCTTCAGTGAGACCTTTGATTCGATACCAAACAGGAGGATGTTAAAAAAGTTGGACAAATTAGGAGTGGAGCAGGTTTTAGTTAGGTGGGTAGGTTATTGGCTTGGGGAAAGCAGGAGAGGGTAGTGGTGAACATGGCAAGTCAGTGGGCAGGGAGGTCATGAGTGGGACCTGTCCTATTTTATATGCTTATAATTAATGGGTCTTCCTTTTTATCATAGGAAAACCGTGGTGTTATTTACTATAATAAAGGAGCGCTTATTACAGCAAACACGTGCATGGTTTTCCCTTGGTCTGTGCATGTGCCCGCTACAGGTCTTCCTCGCGGACCATCGACTGCCTGGCCCCTCCCACTGAACCACCACTTGGTCTCGCCGGTAAATGATTACGAAGAAAACCAGCAAATAACTAAACTTTCGCCAGCTGACAGAAAAAAAGTAAAACATAAACAAATAAAAATGACTGCAGACCAGCACTGGAACCAAAACGGACCGCGGCTGCACAGGATTCAAGAACGTCTTTTTCATTATTGTATATAATTGCTGTGGCCAAAAAGAAAGGCCAACAGTATATAAAATAAAATATGGGGTGCTGTGTGTGTGAACTCGAGGTTTACACATTGACCTAAGGGTTAAATGCTTTTCATAAAACCCTTCGCTTTGCCCTTGGAGTTTATGTAGCATCTAACCCCTCGGTGTGTGTAAACTTCTCATTACACACAGCACCCCATACTTTATTCTATATATTATTGACATGGGGATGGTCTCCGGGGCAAGTTGTGTCACTTTGTTGATGACACAAAGCTGTGTGGTAGAAGTGAATTTATGGTGAAGGGTGCAGCTCCAGGTGGATGTAGGATAATTAGAGAGGCTATCTAAGATCTGGCAGTTGAGATTCAACAGACAGACAAATTGGTAGGGATATCAAGAGCCAACTCACCTAGTGTACTCAAAAATAATTTTATTGCTCACATCAGAAAATCAATTAAGCTGAAATACAGTGTCTGTATCAGTTCCCAAACGTTTCGGACGTTAGTCCATCAGTGAGAAACACTGCATCTAAAATGTTAAAAACGACAAGATACATATTCAATTTCCTATAATTACATATATATCAATTCTCATTTAATTCATTAATTTTTTTTTTAATCAAGATCTAATTCCTCACCATCCATTTTCTCAGTTCATCATATTTGTTGAAGTATTATTGTTAAAGGGTTATTAGTTTCTTGTAAAAATAAAAAATTCCAAATGCGATTAATATGCACAAGCTATAACAAAAGTCAAAACTTTTTTTGCTATCACTAGTCTGGTATACTCAGTATTCACAGTGAAAACCTCCTAGGGTTAAAGCATTTCATTTGCGCACTGTTACACAAATATCACCTAAGTATGCTGAAATCATCCTAGTGAAAAGTCATAGGGCACAATGTACTTCATTTTATTCCACATAGCAACTCGGTCTTTTCCCCATAAACACAGACAAAAGCCTCCTATAAACACAGCATTGCATCTAACTTTTTTGCCAATAGTTATATGTAGCAGAAAAACAGAGTATATTCTAAATCAAAACATCTTCTAGGTATACTTTTTCACTTAAACCAAAACCATTTCTAGTTGGGTATTGCTGTATTTCATTTAACAACCCATGTATTTGGTTTCTCGGTGCACATACCTTAAAGTTATCTTATGCTTTCCTGAGCTCTGAAATAGAAAAAAACATTTTTGTTGTTTATATAAGTCCAGGTATATCCTATGCCGCACTTCAGCTATTTAAATTTTGACTACTTTAGTTGTTTATCTGTTTTCTCACTTCATTCATATAAATTTTATCACATTCTGTTTCTTCCCATCTCTTCCGGGAGAATCGGACGCATAGGTAGGCGTATCACTAGTGAGACTTCGGAATATTTATCTAGAACTATACTAAGAAAATAAGTAGTTTAACACCCAATAAACTTTATCGAGGAGACGCCTAGCTTTACAACGAAGGTTGCTGGTTGCCAGGGGCTGCTACAAGCAGGTCGGGCTCCTAAGGTATGAGCAAACAGGTCACATGACCTGATATGCCTACCTGTGTGCCTCATTCTCCCACAAGAGATGTAAGATTTAAAAAGTGTGCAAAGTTCGCAAAGATGCTCCTCGTTACCTCCATTTGAAAGGGGAAGCAAAGGTGAGGAGCGCGGCCTAAAACAAAATAGAAACTGCAAACAAAGTAAGTTTATATCCATCAAAACCACTAGGATTTATGCTATTTTTTTGACCAGAAAGAGTTTTCTGATATAGTGTAATAGTAAGAACTGGTACTTGTTTATTTTTAAGCAGACTACTGCAGGAGCAGATAATAGTGAAAACGGCACAGGTACAGTATGTGGCCTCTAGCACTCATGGAGTTTAGTTCACAATAGAAATTTGTATATTACGAGGATTTATAGACATTGTGGGAAGAAACAGAATGTGATAACATTTATATGAATGAAGTGAGAAAACAGATAAACAACTAAAGTAGTCAAAATTTAAATAGCTGAAGTGTGGCACAGGATATGCCCTACTAAGTTATATAAACAACAAAAATGGTTTTTTTTTTTTTTTATATTTCAGCGTTCTGGAAAGCATAAGTAAGCATTAACACATGACAGGGTGTGCAGTTATTAGGTATTACACAATGGCAAGAAAAAATCCAGGAGCCTGATTGGCTGTCTGCCCTTGACAGCAGTGAGGTTATCTGAGCACAACCTCACTGTACTGATTTGTTATTGCATTTTCTTCTTCTCTTCAGAAACAGATATATTGGCACATTAAAAATCTAATAAAATTTTTTTTAAAATGTTAGTTTATTTTGTATAACAACGAGACATTGTATAATAGCAATAATGCACTGCAGGATGTGGGTTGTGCTGGGATAACCTCACTTCTGGAATGTTGGATGCACTCGGCCTGCGGCCTTATGCCAACCACCCAGGCGTGAGGTTATCCCAGCACAACCCACACCCTGTCATGCATTATTGCTTAATTAATGCACACCTGGGGTGCATTGTGAGGCATGAGGCCGCAGGCCGAGTGTCCGCACAGCACCCAGGGTGTGCTTTAATCCCCACTAAACGCATATCCTGGAGTATGTTAATGCGCTTATAACATGGGGTATGTTTAAACAACAAACAAATATACAAAAAGGTATTTTTTTGCTGTTTGAACAGCAAAAAAGGTACTGTATCCTGCCACCTTGCAAAATAGTGCCTAACAAACAATGTATGCTGCATTGCTGTGATGGACATACAAATGTCACACATACAGTAATGAGATGATTTGTGACATTGCTTTGTCCATCACAGCCTCTGCTACCTTGCCTACTACTGTTCCTTTACCGTGCCCCCCCACCAACCCACACATGTGTGCTGCTTTGCAGACATGGTGTTATAGCACATAGTGCTCGATCAGAGTGCTATCTTCCTCTCGAGCATGCCCATAACTGGCAGCACCGAACGTGAACAGAGAGGGAGAGAGACAGAGGCGGGACAGTGTAGCAATTTAGAATAACGTGGTGGTCTCTCTGTCTCTCGGAGAGTTAGGGAGCAGACTACATGTGTCTATAGAGACATGGAGAGGGCTACTTGCTGTTAAGATTGCCGTGAGCTTTATCTTTCACTCTCCGGATCCCCACTCTAGCTCCATGCCCATGATCTTCTGTCTGTCTCTGTCACAGCTGACAGCGGGTGGCACCTGTGTCTCACCCCTGCATATCGCCACCCCTGTCACTACCTTCTCCTCGGCATAATGAAGGAAGCGCTAATCGGGGAAGGGGGGGCAGTGTCGCATTTCCTCTCAAGTGCTCGCGATCTGCCGGTTGCAGCTCACACACTGGCTCCTTGCTCTCTCTCCGTGAACTGTTACAAAGAGGAACTTTCTCCGCGACCGGGAACAACACGTGTGGAACTGTGCGACTATATAGAGTGCGGGGGGGGGGGCGCATTAGTAATATCGCAGTGTGTAAGTGCGCAAAAATCAATTTCTCCAATCTGTGTCATGCACTCTAATAAAGATTCGTGGAATGACACTGTGCAAATGCAAGGAGTTCCATAGGATAAGTGGGTGGGTTGAAAACCGGGATGTTCTGTACAATCTATGGCTCTCAGTTAAACCGCACACAGGGCAAGGTTACAGCAACACAGAAGGGAGTATCCTTCCTTGACCTCATTCGCCCCTTGCTGCATACTGACAGCCTGCAATTTCACCGCAGTATCAGCAGGACTGTGTGCTTGGGGTGAGTAACTGATCCAGGGATACACACAGACAGCACACTGAAGCAGTTCAGTGACGTAGCAGTGTGAGGAGCAGGAACAGTACGAGATCAGCGTGGCAGGTGTATGGGAACTCATGTAGTGGTCTGGGGGCACTTACTTTTGTCATCAGGTTGCATAGCAAACTAGCAAAGTGTCGGTCTCACCCCTGACTGGTAGCGGGGAAATTAAATGGCTGCCACAGATATTTTCTTCTGCCTAGACAGCAAAGAAGTTCAGGTTGTGCAGAGGGATCGTGCCGCCCCGACTTTTCACTCTTTACCGTGCGTTAACAGGCATTAACAAATGGTCACGTGCTCTGTTTGCTCCAATTACCTTCTTTATCTACAGACTCCATGTTACAGTCAAACCTCGATTATCCGGACACCGATTATCCGGACTATACGTTCATACAGACTAGTGACCTGGTCCCAAACAATGTTATCTCATACAGTCAAACCTCGATTATCCGATCGATTGATTATCCAGACAAATTCCACACCCCCAGCCGGTCTGGATAATCGAGGTTTGACTGTATAAGATAACTTTAAGGTATTTGCACCAAGAAACCAAATACATAGGTTGTTAAATGAAATACAGCAATACCCAACCAGAAATGGTTTTGGTTTAATAAAAAAGTATACCTAGAAGATGTTCTGCTTTAGAATATACTCTGATGTTTTTCTGATCCATATAACTATTGGCAAAAAAGTAGACACAATGCTGTGTTTATAGGAGGCTTTTGTCTGTGTTTATGGGGAAAAGACTGAGTTGCTGTGTGGAACAAAGTGAAGTACATTATGCCCTATGACTTTTCACTAGGATGATTTCAGCATACTTGGGTGATGTTTTGCTTTAACCCTAGGAGGTTTTCACTGCGAATATTAAGTATACCAGATTAGTTACAACTACAAGAGTTTTGACTTTTGTTATAGCTTGAACATATTAATAATATTTATTTGGAGTTTTTTTGGGAATTTTTACAAGAAACTAATTATCCTTTAACAATGAAAAGTAAATATGATGAACTAAGAAAGTGAATGGTGAGGAATTAGATCTTGATTAAAAAATAAAACTTAATGAATTGAGACTTGAACTATATGTAATTATAAGAAATTTAATATGTATCTTGTTGTTTTTAGCATTTTAGATGCAGTATTTCTCACTGATGAAGGAATAATGTCCGAAACGTTTGGGAATTGATATAGACACTGTATTTCAGCTTAATTGATTTTCTGATGTGAGCAATAAAAATAATTTTGAGTACACTGGGTGAGTTGGCTCTTTCCCTACCAATTTGTCTATCTGATTTGCAGTGCCTTGACTGGTAGAGAGCTACTCCCTTAAATATGTATTTTTTTCTGTTTACCGAGGTTGGCTGAACTGGATACCACACTATCGAGTTGAGATTCAACACCAGGAAGTGCAAGGTAATGCACTTAAGGAGACTGAACCTATGCACTGAATACTGGATGGGGAGGGGTTAGGCTGGCCACTACAACATAGTAGAGGGATCTGGAGGGAGTTGCAATCAGTCAAGCAAACGAGTCACTGCAACAAAGCATATAGCACAGCATGGCAGTGCTGTGTGGTATATAGGAAGGGGTTTTGATTCTTTCTTTCTTTTCTTTTCTTCTCTCGCTCTCTCTCTTTCTTAGGTTGTACCAGGAAAGACATAGTGAGCTGGTATCGGCTAACTTCCAGATGCATCTTGGGGGAAGAGAGGAAAGTTAACAAATACAAAATACAGCATATGAAATACATAGAAGGGAAATAAATACGTCAAAAATAAACAGGAATAAGCATGTTTAAGAATAAATGGACAATCCGTAAATTACCATGCAATAAACTTTGGGACTATTCAAAAGAACAGTTAAATAGTTATCAACTTAATAAAATAAGAACTGATACTAAGGAAGTGGGGAATTGCTAAAGGTCAGTCAGTTAGGTAAATTGCAGGGAAAGGAGAAAACCCCAAATCAGAAGCAACTGTAGGAGTGAGTAGAGAACTCACAGTGGAGAGCTTTAAGAGCAGGAAAGGATAGAGCAGGGTGAGTAGAACAGGGAAGGGAACCCCAAAGTTTAGGGAAACAAAATGAGAAGGCAGATTGACCAGCAGAAGATTTCATTTGAGGGAGAGCAAGAGAGTGAGAGCTAGCATTATGAAAAGAGTAAGAGTACAAAGGCGGAGGGAGAGGAGACCAGTAAGATATAAGGGGAGAGAGCCAAACCAAAATTTGGAGCTAAAGGTAGTTGGAGAAGCATGGTGATTCTGCCCCTGTACAGATCCCTGAGGCCTTACCTGGGGAGCTGTGCCGAGTTCTGGAGTTCTCACCTGAGGAAAGACATGGCCAGCCTGGGAATGGTGCAGAGAAGGGTCACCAAGATGATCCAGGCCAGATCCTACGAGGACCGACTGATGGCCCTAAATAAGTACTCACTAGAGGCCTGGCAGGTGTGGGGAGACGTGAATAAAACAGAAGTTGCTCAGGGGTATAAATGAGGTAAACTGGGAGTACCTATTTGTATGAAATAGGGATGCAGTTACTAGATGGTCATGACTGGACATTGGTGGGGGGAGGGTGGGGGCAAATTCAAGAGAAACTTTGAAGTTCTATTGCACTGAGTGTGTGGTGGAACCATGAAACATGGCTGGCAGAAGAGGTGGGGGCAGTTACTCCTAATGGGTTTAAACATGACTGGGACAGGGCAAAGGGATATGTGGTCCCCATGGGGGGCAGCAAGGGTTTGAGGGGTGGGGTACTGGGGGGGGGGATACAACCCACCCGGGCAGTATATCAGTGGAGTTAAGTAGTATAGAAAGGGCAGACTCTATGGACATTGGTCTCCCCCTGCTGTCAAAGTTTTATGTTTCTACGTAAATAATACTGTACTATATGTAATTCATGTAACATTTATCAAACCCAAGGAAATCTTAGTAACGGGGCTGTATACGACAGTTGCCTATAGCAGGAAAAGGTATTCATGGATCAGGAGTTGAAATAAGGATTTAGGAGTCAAGAGCTAGGAATATCTCCTGGGTATCGGTGCTAACTGGCAAAACCAGGAGCTGACTTTTAAATATATGAATGGATGCAGTATGGTCTGCTAGGAGGCTGGTGGGTATCTTAGGAGGCAGTGGGTTGTAGTGATTAGAACACTGGCTTGGCAATACAAAGACCACAGGTTCAAACCCAACCAAAGCCAAATACTGACTGTGTGACTTTGGGCAACTAATTTAACATCTCAGAGCTCCAGTTCACCAAGCTGTAGGAATGGGTAGAAGCAGGACCTCACAGGAAACAAGGTGCTGCATCTCAGGTGGGCTATCCTGGGTAAATTTGCAGGGATAGCCCAACTAAAACACAGCACCTTAACCCTGTGAAGTCCCTTCTACCCATTTCTACAGCAGTGGCTCTGAAGGTTAAATTATTAGCCCAAAGTCAACAGACAATGTTGGCTATGGTGGGTTTGAACTGTGGTCTCCATATTCCCAAGCCACTGTTCTAATAACTACAACCCACTGCCTCCTAAGATACCCACCAGCCTCCTAACAGACCATACTGCCTCTGGGTGCAAGTTTGCGGTAGCAAATGGGAGTAGTAACCTGTAGGTGTTACGACTCAGACTCTTTCCATTCAAACTGTCTAATGGTGCTGTTTTCCATGAAAAAAAAGCATTTTATTTCAGTGCTCTGCTTCATTTGCATAACCTGCCCCTTTTTTCTCAGTGCTGCAACACCCAACTGTGACATCATACCAAGGAAACAGTTATTAAAGGGACAGTTTTAAGTTTTAGATAGACAAATCAGCTATGTACTATACCCACAATGCCTCACTATGTAAATTAGTTTACAGGGTATTGTATTTCTGTGCTCACTGCAGAAATAGGAGACATCTCTCAGTACAAGTCTTGTAGCTAGATACGGGATGCACAGTGCATTATTGTGAACATAAACATAGAAAAGCTTATATTGTTGACACCACTACAGAAACATGGGAAAGCATCTCACAGTAAGGAAACTAGAAAATAGGTTCTTATTTTACCCACAATGCCTTGCTATGGGCAGTTACATATTAGTGTTCGCCACTACCAACATACAGGACTGTACTTCTGAGTAAGGCACATTTAAGCCAACATTATAAATTACCCAGAATTCCTTGTTGCTGTATGTAAATCATTGACAGCTCCCTGGTATAACATCATTTTGGGGGTGGGGGTGTAGCCACACATAGAAAACTGGAGGACAAAACACTGATAAAACATAAAAAAAAAAAAAAAATGAATATGACAGATTTGTTTTACAAAACAAATTGCAGCTTCAACATCTGAAGCATATCTAGCAATGGCATACTATGTGTAAAAGGCATGTGGGGAATCTTGCAACTTTACTTTAAAAGTCAGCTCCTGGTTTTGTCGCAGAATGTAAAAATATACTTTCACAAGCTATTGCACAAAATATGCACACTCTGTACCTATTCCAGCAAAGCTCAAACTGTAGTAGTGGCATAAGAGGCTGGCGTGCTATACGGTTCCAATCAGTTCCATTCAAGTGACGCCAGAGCTAGCTCCCTCCCTCCTTTTGTGTGCTGCTTGACTTTGACTGTTCATATTTCAACTGTCTTCCTCCCATAACATTCCAAAAATTGCTCATTGCTATTTCAGTACTTCTCCCACTCTCTGTCTCTCTTCATGTGCACCTGTCTGTTCACATACTACCCCAGTCCCTACCTCTTTCCACATGCATTTGCTCTACAATGGGAACTTCAGCTGTCCAGCAAGATGTTTTTGCTCATCTCACGCCCTTTCGGTCTTCAGCTCGCTGACTCATCCGCATCGAATTTCAGCTCTCCAGCAACATGTTTTGCATCTCTCGCGCCCCCTTCCCTTTCCTGCTTGCTGAGTTGTCGGCATCCAGCTTCAACCCCGTGTGTTGTTTACTTACTATGGAGTTCAGGCATGCCTCTCCTTTTATCACTGCACAGAGACACTGAGAGCTATTGGAAGTGCCCTTAACTTGCTGCCTCTTAAAGCAGCATATGGTAATTACCAAGAAAGAAGCAGGAATTGGTGCTGAGTGCCCCCTTATTTCAACCCCCCCCGATGGATTCTCAAGCTCTGTATTATTAAAAAAAAAAAAAAAGAAAAACACAAAGCCAAGAAGAAAGACGTTTATTTCACTGACCTAAAGGAAGAGTCATTGTTATCTGAGAACAATTTCTGTTTTCTGTCTTTTTTTTTTATGTTGGATAACCGTCTCCAGTGAGGGAAAATTATATATCAGCATGGCTCAGTTGGTAGCTCATCCACCTCTGATCCAGAAAGTAGTGGTTCTAGTTCCCCCATTGGGATTGGGCTCGTACTGTAAACACTGGTTCCCAACTGCAGTATTAGGGGGATGCTGCACTGCTGGGAGATGCTGTCCTTTGGATGAGACATTAAACCGAGGTCCCATCTGTCATTGGTGGCTGTTCAGGTGGTTGTTAAAGGTTGTTCAGGTGGATCTGCTGGCTCACATACTATCAGAACCACTCTGTCTCGTAACCCTGTGAGCCACATGAAATCCAGTTTTCAGACTTGTTTCCCCCATATAACACAAAGGGAAAAAGAAAGCAAACAGCGTCAGCTAAATATAAAATCAATTTTTCAAAGAAGAGACTCCATTGTGGTGAATGAACAAGCATTTAACACTTTTGGTGGCTAGATTAAAAAAAAAAAAAAAAAAAAACTATTATAGAGAAAAATTAATGAAAGACTTATAGCACTACCAAACTCCCTGATGGAGTATCTTGGCCTTGAAATGTAGGAGTTTCTTTTACCTTAAGTCTGGATGCTACTTGAAAAATAAAATGAGTATATTTATGCTCATAGCAGTGAGCACTGGGCTGGTGGTTCTCATATGAGGAATTTTTAACAATTCCAACAAAAAATTAGAGCACTCACCCCTGACAGAAAGCCATAAGAAACAAAATCACACTCAAGAAGAGTTTTGTATTGTTCATTTTTACTCCCAGTCAGCACTGAAACAGTACATTGTCAGGATGTCTTACGTTTCACCCATTCATTTGGGCTTCTTCAGAAATAATAAGAACAGTGTTTGCTGTGCATAAATACAACTAAAGACACAATTATTTAATCATCCAACCAATACAATCAAGGGATCAATTAAGTAAACAACCAATCACAAACTGTCATTACACCTCAGTGTTTAGCAAATTAACTTCAATACAATGCAAATGTCCTATATATGTGTTGTATCAGTTCCATCTAATATATAGGAAACTTGAAGTCCATTGCACATTCAATATTCCTCCTTCCTTCTGTCAGAAGCCTCTGTAAAGATATCAGAAATGATACAAATACATTTCTCGTTGAGATATAAACCGTTCTATTTCATATACTGGGATTCTGAGGGAATGGTGGGGGGGTGGGGGGTGGAGAAAACAGATAATCAGATCATTGTAACCAGGCAAGAGGTCCTTTCTTCACTTCACTGATCTAACATTCATATGATTGATGCCCATTTTATTTTCCTTTTTTTATCGAAAAGGGCTTCAATTCAAATTTATCATTCAGTCCCTGTGCCTTTGTGGCTCCCAATTTAAAAATCCAAAACTGTTCTTTCTCATTTAGCAGATTCTCAATATCTCCACCCCTAACATTTTTAGGGATGTATTCAAGGCTCATAGCAGAACCCTTATGTCTCTCTTTATTCTCACAGTTTTTATGTTTGCTTGCGCGCATGCACAAGAAACATTATATGGCAGCTTAGGAGAAAAGTGGGTTGTGGAGGCGTGGCACTGTGGCAGCCAACGAAGGCATTGTATTTGGGGGCTTGGCACTAGTGGACCAATGGAGGCACAGTGTGCTGATGACCCTGGCTTCCAAAAGTGCCTCCAAGTTGTAACGTTTTTGCCGCAACAATCAGGGGCCGCCTCATCTTGCAGCGTCAACCATTCCGCTGCAATGAGGGAGCAACCCGTCATTGCAGGGCAGAATGTTGCCCAGTGTAATATTGTTTATGAACGCGGCGGCAAGCCGCCACCATATTCACAAACAATATTAGACAGTCCCCAGTGCTGAGGGGGTGCGCACGGCACTGTGGCAGCCAATGGAGGCATTGCATTTGGGGGCTTGGCACCGGTGGACCAGTGGAGGCACAGTGTGCTGATGACCCTGGCTTCCAAAAGTGCCACCAAGTTGTAACGTTTTTGCCACAGCAATCAGGGGCCGCCTCATCTTGCAGTGTCAACCATTCCACTGCAATGAGGGAGCAACCCGTCATTGCAGGGCAGAATGTTGCCTAGTGTAATATTGTTTGTGAATACGGTGGCAAGCTGCCGCCATATTCACAAACAATATTAGACAGTCCCCAATGCTGAGGGGGTGCCGAATCCCCCTCAGCATCATGTGTTGCCCCCAAAACAGTTTTTGTTTGCCGACGGGGGGGCCCATTCCGCGTCTGCTTCAGTCTCCCTCTTCCCCAGTGTAATTTGCTGATGGGGGAGCCCACTCCCTGTCGGCATAATACACCCCCCTTCAAAATGTTGGTTTTGCGCAGAGGGGTGCTCAGTCCCCCTTGGCTCTTACCCCCCCTACCGGGTGCCCAGTCTCCTGTCGGCTACAGCTCCCCCCAAAACAAAACACTCGGGTGGCACGCTGGGAGCCCACCCCAGCATGCCAAATGTCCCTGGTTTAAAAAAAAAAAAAAAAAAAAGTCCTGCAATGTTTTTTCTTTCGTTTTTACCTGTAAATCAGAGAAAGCGGTCCTTCGTTAAGGCAGTCAGTGGACCCGTCCCTCCAACCTCGCTAACGCACCTCTGCCTCTCCCATACTCCCCACTTCTTCCTCCGAGCCCGGCGCGACAGTCTTCGGTGGACCGGGAACACGTCTGCACTCTTCAAAGCCAACCATGAACTGAGGAAATGCCGGTAAGCTGTATAATGGCATAAATAGGGTTTTTTTTCAACTTTGGTGCATATCTCAGGCACTTTTGGGAATTTTGGCACCAAATTTTCAACATGGGGTTATTGGGACCCCTCCTCATGAATTCAGCCACTGTCATGGCGTTATTCGGTCCCGAAAGGTGATCTCGCGGTCACTGTGCAGAATCATCTTTAGGGACCAAGTAGCGAAATGACAGTGGCCAGTGTTCACGAGGTGGGCTATCAAAAAGTCTATGTTGGAAATTTGGTGGAAAGAATCCAAGAAATGACTGTTTCTGACGTGTATTCGCGGTTACTCGCCTTTCGTAACCAGCAATCTATTTTCACTCCAGATTGTCAACATTGCCATTTTCCACACCTCCTTATGAACGGTACAGCTGTCATTTTCACATCCTGGCCGAAATGTGTTTTGCACTTCCGGCAGAATAGCCCGATCACTGTGAAATCAGTGTTAGGGACACATTAAGACAACCGCAGTGACACTGTTCATGAGCAGAGGTCCTAAAATGCCTATGTTGAAAATTTGTGACGAAAGTCCATAAATGATTGTGTTATGCTGCATGTTAAGTAGTTTCGAAGCATGCTCGTAACTTCACAAATTTGTAATATTTTCACCCCAGATTTTCAACATTGCAATTTTCCACACCTCCGTATGAACAGTACCTCTGTCATTTTTCACATCTTGGCCGAAATGTGTTGTTGCACTTCCAGAGCAGAATAGCTTGGTCGCTGTGGGAAATCAGTGTTTGGGACACATTAAGAAAATCACAGTGACACTGTTCATGAGCAGAGTTCCTAGAATGCCTGTGTTGAAAATTTGGTGACAAAAGTCCATAACATGACTGTGTTATGTGCATGCGTTGCGCAGTTTCCACGTATGCTCGGAAGTGCGAGCATTTTTAATATTCCCACAACAGATATTTAACATTACCGTCTCTTCACACCTCCCTATGGATGGTACAGCTGTCATTCTTCATATCCTGCCCGGTCTGTATTTTTGTACATGTGGCTCAGAATGGCACGGTCGCTGTTGGAACTCAAAGTTCGGGACACATTGACAAAATCACTCTGCCACTCTTCATGAGAAGATGTCCCAAATGCTTTCATGAGGTGGGATCACAAAAAGGCCATGTTGAAAATTTGTAATGCAGATACTAACAAATGCCCGGGGCATTGTGGTTTCTAACCATAACATCCCACCGTGTACTGACTGACAGGCATCGGGGTGTGCCTTTGGATTGCCGACTGCACTGCTCATGTCATCCCACCCCCACCCCCAGCTACTGACAGGCATCGAGGTGTACCTTGGACTCTTCGGCCCCAGACTTCACCCCATTCTCCTATGCTGCATCCATTTCAGCATATGTCCTTATGGAATGGGGTGACTGTAAAGCCAAACACCCCAAGGCACAATTCAACATGTGTCTGCAGAATAGGGTGAGGTGACATGGTATGACCGTGATGAGCGATGACCCAAACACTTACCCAATGCCTGTCCGACTCTACAGAATGGAGGTGGGGTTGACATAAAGTTCAATACTTCACTGCCATTCCCATTCTGCATCTGTCTTAACTCCTGCATTTCCAATGCTAATACCAGCAAGCAAACATTCGGCATTGACAATTGCTTGTTTATATGTAGGGCCATAGCATATCCACAGTTACCATTCTTTATTGCTAATAGGTGTTCATTTAATCTGAGGCATAACTTTCTTTTGGTCTGGTCTACATAAAACTTGCCACAAGAGCAAGTTAATTTATAGACAACCCTCTCAAAATTATAATCAATAGAACCCTTAATTTTTTCCATTCTGCCATTTCTGGGGTTCACAAAAGTTTCTGTTCTCTGCATCATGGAACATGTATTACAGAGTCCACAAAGTCTTGATCCCAATTTTATTTATTTATTTATTCAAGAGTTTAACCAGGCAGGCATACTGAGCGGAGGACCACTCGTTTCCAGATGCGACCTGGGGGAAACATGGGGGGAGCATAAGGGAAGGAACAGTAATTACACAAACATACAATTGCAGATGAGGAGGCACTGTTATGGAGCCTATACAGTAGGTAGCTAAGGTAGGCATGAGCTTAAATCCAGGTATTAAGTGCAACAGCAAGTTAGAACTTCGGTATGAGAGAGGTGAGTGCCACCATAGATTATTGTGTTAGGAGGAAGGTTAGGAGGGAGGGAGCACCAAGTGAAGCTAACTAGCCGGGTGGTTATAAGTTACCATTCTTTATTGCTAATAGGTGTTCATTTAATCTGAGGCATAACTTTCTTTTGGTCCGGTCTACATAAAACTTGCCACAAGAGCAAGTTAATTTATAGACAACCCTCTCAAAATTATAATCAATAGAACCCTTAATTTCTTTAGTCTTTATCCTAGTACTGTCTTTTGACTGGCAACTGGGGACCAAAAGGTCCCTCAAATTAGGGCCCTTCCTATATGACACTCTAAGAAGTTTTTTAAAAAGAGAGTCTAACGGCAGCAGTCCTCTCAACATTTGCAAATTATTTTTTACAATGTTGATAAGTTCTCTGGATTCGCCCCCAAATGTAGTAACAAATGTCAGTTCCCCTCCTGGGTCTTGTGGTCTTTTATCTGTTGGCAGCAAATTTTCTCTTGGCACACAGAACGCCATTTCATTTGCCTGAACAATATTGTTCTCCTTGTACCCCCTTTCCCTCAGTCTGTCAGATAATTCACCTGCTCTAACCCTATACAAATCAGTCATAGACATAGAAACATAGACTTTGACGGCAGATAAGGACCGCTTTGCCTACCTAGAGGATAAGCTGCCGATCCTATTTAACCAACAGCCTATTTCTTCCTACCCCCCACAAAAATTGCCTTATGTCTGTCCCATGCATTCTTGAATTCTCCCACAGTTTTAGACCCCACAACCTCCTCAGGAAGGCTGTTCCATGCGTCCACAACCCTCTCTGTGAAAAAAATACTTCCTCACATTGCCCCTGAGCTGCCCCCACCCTATCTTAAAATTGTGTCCCCTTGTTTTTGCACATCTCTTTTTCTGGAAGATGCTACCGTCTTGGACTTTGTTGATTCCACTGAGGTACTTAGACGTTTCTATCATGTCCCCCCTCTCCCTCCTTTCCTCAGTGGTATACATGTTAAGCTCCTTTAGCCTCTCCTCATATGGCTTCTCTTGCAGACCCTGCACCATTTTAGTTGCCCTCCTCTGAACTGCCTCCATCCTGTCTATGTCCTTGCGGAGATGAGGTCTCCAGAACTGGACGCAGTACTCCAGATGGGGTCTCACCAACTGTCTGTACAGGGGGATAACTACTTCCTGTTTTCTGCTGCTGATGCCTCTCTCTATACATCCCAGTATCCACTCAGCCCTCCCTACCGCTTTCTCACATTGCTTGCCAACCTTAAGGTCATCTGTTATGATTACCTCCAGGTCCCTTTCCATTTTTGTTGTTGTTACTACCTCCCTCCCATTGTGTAATCTCCCCCTGGGTTTTTGTTTCCGAGGTGCATTACTTTGCTCTTCTTTGCATTGAATCCAAGCTGCCATACTTCTGACCATTCCTCCAACTTTGCCAAGTCCCTTCTCATCCTTTCCATGCCTCCTTGTGTATCAACCGTGTTGCAGATCTTTGTGTCATCTGCAAAGAGGCATACTTTTCCTTTCAGTCCCTCTGCAATGTTAATTATAAAGACATTAAAAAGGACTGAACCCTGGGGTACCCCATTAGTAACCCCTCTTTCTTCAGAGTGGACTCCATTTACAATTACCTTCTGTGTCCTGTTGTTCAGTCAGTGTTTTACCCAGGCTACCACCCTGGGACCCACTCCAAGGCTGGTTAATTTGACTACTAATCTTTTGTGTGGGACTGTGTCAAATGCCTTGCTAAAGAATCTAGGTAGGCCATGTCCACAGCCCCTCCCTGGTCTACTACTTTGGTCACCCAGTCAAAGAAATCAATTAGATTCGTCTGACATGACCTTCCGCTGTGAACCCATGCTGCCTTGGGTCCTGTGCCCCACTGGCCTCTAGGTACTCAACAGTTCTTTCCTTCAGAAGTGATTCCATCACTTTCCCTACCACAGAGGTCAAACTGACAGGTCTGTAGTTTCCTGCCTCTGTCTTGGTCCCACTTTTGTGAAGGGGAATCACATCAGCCTTCTTCCAGTCCTCAGGTACCACACCATCCTTCCATGATTTGTTATAAAGGGTAGTCAGTGGTGTCACTAGTACTCTGCTTAATTCTTTTAGAATTCTGGGGTGAATTCCATCTGGCCCCATTGCTTTGTCCACCTTCAGTTTTAGGAGTTCTTTCAGAACCCTTTCTTCTGTGAAAGGACTGGGATTGACCCCCTCTCCAGAGTGCTTCTGTTAATTGGATTAGGCACCTCCCCCACTTCCTCTTTTGTGAATGCTGAACAGAAGTATTCATTCAGCATCCCTGCTTTTTCACTGTCACTTTCTGCCCACCCACCCACCATCCATTCTATTCAGCCTCACTATCCCTCCCTTTGTCTTTCTACACTCCCTGATATACCTGTAAAATGTTTTATCCCCCTTCTTAACCGAGTTGGCTATCTTTTCTTCAGTTTGTGCCTTTGCTATTCTGACTACCCTCCCTGCTTCCTTCTGCCTTAACTCAGTCCCACAACTTCTCCTCATTCTCATAAACTGCCTCCGGGCAGGTTTTTAACTACCTGTCCAGGGTGGCAGCTTGTGGCTAACAATAAACTGTTATGATCAGTGAGTTTCTTATATAGGTCTCTAATCAGTGAACCATCACTTTCATGATTTTCAAGTCTAAAAAATGAATCTCTTTTTGATTTTGATTCGGACCTGTTTGAGCACAACTCCAAGATCTGGAAATCCAGGAAAGAAAGATGACGCCTGAAGAAACAGAGAGGGTTTCACAGAGAGGGTTGTGGATGCATGGAACAGCCTCCCTGAAGAGGTTGTGGAGTCAAGAACAGTGGGAGAATTCAAGAATGCATGAGACAGACATAAGGCAGTCCTAGTGGGAGGCAGGAGGAAGTAAGCTGTTGGTTAACTAGGATCTGCAGCTTATCTGTTAGGTAGGAAAATGGACAGACTAGGTGGGCCAAGCGATCCTTATCTGCCATCAAATTCTATGTTTCTAAACTGTGGCAACAAATGACTGATGGACATAAACGGTTAAATATGAAAATGCTGAAACTAAATTGATAACTGATTGTGATTTTCTTTCAGAACAAGCTAACGATGTTTCTCTCCAGGGTTATTTTAAGCAGCTGAGGTGAAATCAAAACAGGGTGGACCAATGTTTAAAAAATGTAATGGGTTACTGTGTCTGGCACTTGCCACTTACTGGGTCTGTCCCTGCCCTGACAGCCACTAGCAGTCAGTCAGCCTTCCTCCTTCTCAGAGTTAGACCGGCTCCTCTCCTCACGCTGTCTTTGACAGGACATTTGTGGCTCTTCTTTCTGCCCTCCCTGATGGATCGAATGGAGATCTCTCTGCTACTGTGGGACCAGAGCATCAGTTGGCCCACCCCGGCCCTGGGTCCCTCTGGCCCCGAATGGCGGCCCACTCCCTCACCTGGCGCTACAGGTCCCGAATGCCTCCTCAAACCACTTCTGACCGCAACAAACTCTCCTTAGAATGTTTTCTCTCGCTCTATCCCTGGCTGCACGTGATGCCAGCACCACACCCACATTTCTAAGCCTGGCATCACACTGAGTCCTGATGCCAAGTGGGCATCTTAGTAACCCCAAAATGGAGGGGGGATTACACTTGTAAATGAGCACATTGTAATCAACAAGTCTAAACATGTGTTCTTTGCAGATTGTCACTACTCAATTCCATAATTTCAAAATATATGGGCATTGGAAAAAGAGATGTGACATAATTTCCACTTGATTTGCACATGAAACCCTGGTGCAAACCCATTCTACCATGATTTTATGTTTTTGATTAGACTTGCCATTGAGCTGTTCATGGAAGCAGAGCCATAGGATATCCCACATTTTGGTTGGTGTCCTGGGATCAGTTATAAGAGATAACAGGGGCACATAGGTGAGGGGACAGTGGTCAAAGGCAATTTCAACAGAAAACTGGGATTCTAAAATCCTCTGTTACAGGACTTTCCTGGTCGTAGTAGACATGTGGGTTATAGGACTCTTCCAGGCTCTGATTGTGCTAAAGGCCTTCTTAAAGTAATCCGGGGTTATAGCCAAAAGCTTTAGTACCTTCACAACTCCCCCTCTTACGTACCCAGACCAACAGCTATGTTCCACAAAGTAACCATGTTCATGGGGACCAATCCATTAACCGACCTCGCACTAAAGGGTGAATATTACATTGGAAAAACATACTAAAGAAAAAAACCAATGGGATTTAGCATAGCAGAGCCACCTTTCTGTACATGGAGGTATGTGATCTGTCTCTTGAGTGGATTCAGCCTCCTTCTTCCCCCACAGAGCTTGAAAAAAGATACTCAGGAAGAGAGATCTTCAGAACATCTGGCAGGGGAAATACCTGGCTGACATGTAGGAAAACGGAAACTAAAAAAAAAAATCGAAATCATAAAAATTATTTTCTTTTTCCCCATCTACCACTTGTTCAAGCTGGCAACCCGTTATCTTACCAAAGTCAGTTTTAGGCTCCCAGTTCAGCCTGTCAATGTCCCCTTTCTCAAAGGAAATACCCAGAATATTTAAGGAGGAGTCAGAGAATCTGACTCTGAAACCATATGTGGTTTACCCCCCTCACCATCCAAAAAAGTCCCACACTCTTGGCCAAATGTAGGGCTGCCCCAGAAAATCTACCAAAAGTACGTCACCAGGCCTGAGCTCTCTGGGCCAAGGTTGCGTCCCTCAAAAGGAGACATGTCATTGACATAGATGATAGCCTTGCAGTTCACAGTACCATCTGTATTTTGTAATGGTAGTATATTTGGGTATTAACTAATTCTCAATAGGGGGTCCAGACAAAGAGCATACAGGACCAGACTCAAAGGACAACCTTGCCGGACTCCCTTAGAAATTTTACAAGGGGGAGCCACAATGACCGTTAACTATAGGTATTACATAGACATCACTGTAAAGACATTTCAGCCAAGAAATTGACCTCAAGTATACCATATTCCTGTAACAAAAACCAAAGGTAGTCATGCGGGACATAATCAAAAGCTTTATGCTGATCCAGTGATAACAGAAAACCAGCCCCATATTGAAAATCCCATGTTGCTTCTCTTTACTACCTCACTTAGCAGAATACGATGGTCCTGAATGTGGTGGCCAGGGATTACATAAACCTGCGCAAGGGTTATCAGATGCTCAGAAATAACTTGAACAGATTATTCAGGATGGCAGGTAAAATTTTCAGGTCTCCATTAAGTGGACAGACTAATGAAACATAGACCTTGGTGACAGATAAGGACCACTTGGCCCACCTAGTCTGCCCATTTCCCTACCTAATGGATAAGCTGCAGATCCTAGTTAACCAACAGCCTACTTTCTCCTACACCCCACTATAATTGCCTTATGTTTGTCCCATGCATTCTTGAATTCCCCCACTGTTTTTGACCCCATGACCTCCCCAGGAAGGCTGTTCCATGTGTCCACCACCCTCTCCTTGAAAAAAATACTTCCTCACGTTGCCCCTGAGTCATTCCCCCTCTATCTTCAGACTGTGCCCTTTGTTCTTACACATCTCTTTTTCTGAAAGATGCTACCACACAGTTGGCTAAATTACCGTATCTCCAGACTTATAGAAGTAAACCAAAAGCCCTCCCGCATGGTAGGAGCAATTGTCTCACCATTCAATATATGTGATTAAGCACTAGTGTCAGTTCTGCTAAATCCGGGCCTGTGAGCTTGTAAAGCTCACTAGTGAGGCGATCTCTTCCTGGCACCATGTTAGTTCTAATAGAGGAAACGGATGTAAGCATTTCAGCAGGAATATCCCGCTCAAGAAAAGGTTTACCACTGTCTAGAAATATTGGATGTAGGAATCAAGAAAAAAAAAATTGTTCTCTCTATGCAAGTTGTAAAAAAAGTGGAATGGACTGCACTAGGAAAACAAGCAGTGCACAGTTAAATATGATGCAGCAATTGAAGAGAACCAGCACCTGCTTTTTAAAACACAGTACTTTGTCTTTTCCTTATATTAGTGAAGAAATCATTCAAGGAGTAATCATATTCGTGGATCTTTATTGGAAAAATACAAAAACTCACATAAAAATGATCACAGCTCCTTCAGACAATGACCAGCAGAGCTGGAGGGATATGAAATCTGTGTCAGAAATGCTCCAACCCTGCTGATGTCTTAAAGCTGATGTCAAAGATTGATTCCCTGGCCATATGGATTAATGCATAAATGTCACTCGCAGAAATTTCATAGAGTCCTTCAATAGGGTCCATGCCACGTAGACCCTTTCTGGGGCCTAATCCAAGCCCCCCCCCCGCCACCATACTTGAGCCTCAATGCGTTACGTTTTGCCTGCAAAATGGGAGCATGAACTCAACTATCAGGAATCAAAGTGGCTGATTTCTGTTCCCAAGGCTCTCTTCTTTCTTCTTCAGAGATCTACCCAAACTCCACTTGGCCCCATCATAAATTTTCAAGATCTTCCAGTTAAGACATCTTCTGTTACAGCATTTTGGCCTACCTCAAAGGCCTCCATGCTAGATGGACTTTTTGCATTGATTCAGGGGCTAGCTCTCAAACCCCACGGCATTGCCATGATCTGTTCTCTTCTCCTAGATAAACTCTCCCCCAGTCCACCTGTGGGTTCTAGGATCTGGGAGGCCCTAATGCCAGATTTTAACTTCAGGTGGGAACGCATCTGGAAGGACCTCTATAGCTACACCACTCAGGATAGTCTAAGATTCACCCAATTTCACATTTTTAATAATATATACTATACCCCTATCAAGTTGGCTAAGATGGGACGTCTCCATTCCTCCTCTTGTACCAGATGTGATGAGGAGGGGACCATCTTGCACATCCTTTGGTTCTGTAAGAAGGTCTCCTCGCTATGGGCCTCAGTTGAATCTCGTGTTGACCCCCTGCTGGGCTTGGAGGGCCTCTTCTCCCTGGAGATATGTATCATAGGGGACTATACCCAGATTGCTGCCAAGGAGTGGAGATATCACATGACCCTCATATCGCTATCTGTGAAGAAGCTGGTCCTTAACCATAGGTTAGACCAATCCTCTCTTTCATACTGTGAATGGCTACGTGAGCTTTCCTTCTGCCTCAGGACAGAATGCCTGATTGCCAGTACTCATCATAGATTACCTATTTTCACTAAAAGATGGGGTAAGCTCTACGATTTATATTTGAACTGACCGTATCACTGTCCTCTCTTGCTCTCCCAGTGATGTTTGTCTCTTTGACATCTGGTTCTCCTGAGAGTATAATATTTGTTATTGGGGCACACTCCGTGAGGTGGTGGGGATTGGGGGGTCTGGGGGGAGTGGGGGGTTGGGTAGGTATAGTATGACCTGTGACCTTACACGTTATAACTCTGTGGTTGTACTTGTAATGTAAAATTAATAACATTTTCTAAACAAAAAAAAAAAATGGGAGCATGAAATAATGAGGCATAAGATCTCTTGTTTTTTTGATCTGGAAATACTGGTCTGCTTGCACTGCTTGGAGGTGATGGATTTGCAGAAGGATATTTACTAGTAGATAGCTCTGAGTCTGTCAGCTGTAGCTGTATCTGAATCTCTGAGCCAGCGTTCTGCCTCAAATCCGTCCGGCCCCCATCTCAGGCAACATACCATCACTCATTGTGAAAGTGGAGGGGAAACCTGACCATCACAGCAGTCGTATCATAGAAACATAGAATTTGTCGGTAGATAAGGACCGCTTGGCCCACCCAGTCTGCCCATTTTCCCTACCTGTTTCATATACCGCATAGATCCTAAATGATCTGTGGCATACTCTCTCTTTCCTATCGCTAGAGTTCCTTTACGTCTGTCCCATGCGGTTTTGAATTCTTTTACGATTTTTGCCCCTAGACCCTCTGCCGGGAGGCTGTTCCATAGATCCACCACCCTTTCCATGAAAAATATGGAATTGCGCCTCCTGGTGTCAGGACCACATGGCAAACTTCTAGCTAGCAGTCTATAGCGGGAGACCGTCCCCAGCATCACGGGACGTCGGCGTGACAGAAATACATATTGAGATCCTCTAGTCTCCCCTCATATGACTTTTCATGCAGCCCCTGCACCATTTTTGTAGCCCTTCTCTGAACCACTTCTACTGTCTGTCCTTCCGGACATGCAGCCTCCAGAACTGGACACAGTACTCTAGATGAGGTCTCATCAATGTTCTATACAGTGGCATCACCACTTCCTTCCTTCTGCTGGAGATGCCTCTCTCTATGCACCCCAGCATTCCACTGGCTCACCTCATAGCCTTCTCATGTTGTTTGGTAACCTACAGATCATCAGATATGATTACTCCCAGGTCCCTTTCCTGTTTGGTGGCTGTCAGTACCTCCCCCCCATGATGTACTCCAGTGCGTGATCTTGCACTTCTTTGCATTGACTCTTAGCTGCAACACCCTTGACTACTCCTCAAACTTGCTTAGGTCCCTTCTCATTTTCTCTGCCCTTTCTGGAGTGTCAGACCTGTTGCAGATCTTCGTGTCTTCTGCAAAGAGACGCACCTTCCCTTCCAGACCCTCTGTAATATCACTTATGAAGACATTTAAGAGAACTGGTCTGAGCGCTGATCCCTGCGGCACCCCGCTGGTCACCTCCCTCTCTTCGGATTGAACTCAGTTCACCACCACCCTCTGTGTCTTATCGCTCAGCCAATTTTTCACCCAGTTTACCACCCTGGGTCCCACTCTCAGGCTGCCCAGCTTGTATACTAGCCTCCTGTGTGGGACGGTCTCGAAGGCCTTACTGAAATCCAAGTAGGCCACAGCCTCCGCCCACCTCCCTAGTCACCCATTCAAAGAAATCTATCAGATTTGTTTGACAAAATCTTCCCGCCTTGGATTCTGTGCTCCGTTGGATTTGAGATCTAAGACAAACCTTTCTTTTAGTAGTGATTGTATTAGTTTCCCTACTACCATGGTCAGGCTGAGTGGCCTGTATTTACCAGCCTCCTCCCACTTTTATGGAGAGGGACTACATTCCAGTCCTTTGGTACCACACCTGTTTCCAGTGAACTGCTGAACAGGACTGTCAGAGCTAATGCCAGTACCTCCCTGAGTTCTCTTAATACTCTGGGATGTATCCTGTCTGGCCCCATTGCCTTGTCCACTTTGAGATTAGCAAGCTCCTTTAAGACTCTCTCCTCCTTAAATGGACTGGTGTCCACCTCCCTCCCAGTGGTGCTTCCATTGCCTAACTTTGGTTCCTCCCCATCCCCTTCTTCTGTGAATACTGAACAAAAATACTTGTTCAGGATTTCAGCTTTTTCTTTGTCCCCCTCTGCACACTTCCCTCCTTCCCTTTTTAGTCTCACAATCCCACCCTTAATCTTTTTTCATTCACTAACGTACCTGAAAAAGTTCTTGTCCACTTTTGTTATTATCTGGGCTATTTTTTCTTCTGTTTGCACCTTTGCTCTCCTGACTGCTTTTCCCACCTCCCTCTGCTTTTCCAGATACAGTTCCCTGTCTCCTTCCCTCTGTGTTTCCTTGTACCTCCTGAATGCCACCCTTTTTGCCCTTACCTTCTCGGCCACATCCAGCAGAAGTAGAATTAGACTGTGTCTGTTGTTCATTTTTTTTTTTTTCTTTTTGCCCACGTGTTGCACAAACTGCAGAACCAGGTTCAAACCCTAGGAAATCTTACTGTATTCTGACTTGTGCAGTATGGTCTCACCATAGGACTGCCCCAGAGCCGAATGGAATGCTAGGCTGAAGCTCGGTTTTCAAACCACTGTCCCTGGTAAACAGTTCTAAACCATCAGATTCTTTACTCCGCTTGCCTTAGTAAGACGTCTCCAGAGAGCTGTCCTTCATCGCTTGAAGAAACTTGTTTTCAAACAACATGAAGTCTTGCTATATTATAGACATTAGCAGTTTGATCCAGCTCTAGAACTGCCCCGGAGTGAAATGGTTAAAACCATTCCAAAATAGAATTTTGGCACGAGAGCAGCTCTATCTGTGTCATTTCAAACTTGAACTGTCAGATTCTTTACTCCGCCTCAGTGAACAGTCGCTCCGGAGATTTCTCCTTCTGCTCGGTTCATTTCTCGGTTTAAAAGTGTTTTCTGGTTGGATTTAACCGAGAATAATTTTATTTTAACCCACAAAACCGTTCGGTTCAAGCTCTATCTGTGGTAACCATAAGTAAATGAAGGTTTTGTCTGTGTGGAACTTGTAAGTTATCGGTTCGGTTTTGAACTGATCAGTGGGTTTAAAACTCATTTAAAACTAAAAGTTACTATTTTAGGTCACGGTTCCCGGTTCTTATCGGTTCTAAAAAAGCGGATTTATTACGTTTTTTCAATACCCGTGACACGGTTAGGAACCGATAAGGGTGTCTTGCCTGGCACTGCCGTTAAAAGGGCAAGTTTTTGGTTAGGCTGGCATTATGTCTGAGAAACCCAAAAGAAAAACCGGGCCCACTGGGTTTCAACACTGATGTTTGTGGGGAAGTCTTTGCCAAGGCTGACCCACACACCACATGTGTTTATTGTCTGGGGTTTGACCACCTCCAGTCAGACTGCCAGGTATGTAAGAATTTCCCTGCAGCCACCCTGGAAAAAAGATTGGGCAGGCTCAGGGAACGAGAGGCCAAAAAGTCCGCTGACCCGGATGGCCAGCCCGGTTCGGTGCCAACCGAACCAGAGGGAGTGCCCTCTGACCAGGGCCAGACTTCCTCGGGCAAAAGAAAAGCTAGTTCTGAGGAACCAATTCCAGTAAAGAAAACAAGAAAATCAGCAGGTCTGAGTCCAAAATTCCTTCTCCAACTGCTGCAGAGATAGCAAAAAGCCATACAGATTGTCCAGTCACTGTCTCAGGGTCCGTCGAACCATCACTATCTGGTAAAAGGTCGGTTCGTCCGGTCCCAGTGGTTCAGGATTATGATATTGAGGAATTTTATGAACCAGAGAAGGGGAGGAGGATTATGAACAGTATGAATGTGGCTGGGAAGGTCTGGTGTGCCCATTGAACCGGACATCTCCCAGACAGACCTTTAGAATCTCCCCTATGCTGTCTGAGTCCCCATCTCATTTTATGTTTTATAAAAAGTTGCTGAAACCTCCAGCTTCCTTTAGAAGAGGCTGTGGATGAGCAAGAGGAGCCTGATTTTGTAGAAATGATGGATATTCCAGAGTCTAGGAGATTGTCTATTCCTTTACATAAGTCTTTAGGAAACAAACAATTAAAATTTTAAAAGCTCCTAATTCTGTGTCTCCTGTAGATAAAAGATGGACAGAAGGTATACATTGTCAGGCCCTGATACAGAATTCCTTTCTCAACAATGCAGTCATGTTGAGTAGTTCAGGCTGCTGCCTGTGATAAAGCTAATATTCCTTGGCTTCACATCCTCCTGACAAGGATTCCAGGAAGATTGATGCCATGGCAAAACAGTATATGGCAGCCTCTCTGGGACTCAGGCAAGTAAATTATATGGCTTATGTAGCTAGGTATCAGAAATCTAGATGGGATACTGTTATGCAATTGGCCAAGCAGGCCCATGGCCAGCTGGCTAGTGAACTAGAACAGGTGGCTGCTGTATGGCATTGAAGCCTCTAAGGTTCAGTTTCATGCTGCTGTGGATGTTAATGATGTTTCCTCTAGGGTCATGGCCACATCTGTAGCTTTTAAGTAGGTTGGCCTGGCTCAGGTGTACTAGTTTGTCACAGGATACCCAGACTAAGGCTATGGATTTTCCTGTGGTGGGAAATTCTTTGTTTGGAGAGCAGACAGAGAATTACATGAAGAAGATGGATGAATATAGGACTACTTACAAGAGTGCCCAGGCTAAGGAGCGGCAAGCCACTCCTCAAAGGCATGCCCCCAGGGGTAGGGGTAGGCCTTTTCACAGGCCTCTCTACAAGACTCAGGCCTCCCTCTGCCTATGCTCAGAGGGGCTTCTTCAGAGAGCAGGGGCAGGCGAGGGGTGGGCAGACCTGCTCCCACCCCCAGCCTAAAGCTCCTCGTGAAACAGGCACCCTGATGGGGTGCCCAGGGTCGATCTCCTTGTACCAGTGGGGGCAAGCTGGCTTAGTTCAGTCAGAATTGGGCTTCTTTAACCTCAGACAAGTGGGTTCTGGAAGTAGTAAGCCAGGGTCTGGTTCTCAGCTTCAAAAAGTTTCCCAAGTTGAGAAGCAGACTTTTTCTACCTGCAAGTGCTTCAGTGACCCTCGCTCTGGAAACAGAGGTGTCATCCCTGTTAGCTCTCAGAGCAGTAGAAAGGGTTCCTCCCCTGCATCAGGGCAGGGGTCTGTATTCCAGATACTTTCTTACCCCAAAAAAGACAGGAGAATGGTGGCCCATTTTAGATCTCAGATATCTGAACAAGCATCTTTTGAAACCAAAGTTCAAAATGGTAACTCTGGCAATGATTTTACCTTCCCTAAGGCCAGGGACTGGCTAGCCTCCCTGGACCTCAAGGATGCCTATTTCCATGTCCTAATCAGAAGATCCCATGAAAGTACCTCAGATTCGAACTGCCCTCAGGTCATTACCAGTTCAGAGCAATGCCCTTGCCCTTACCTCTGCTCCAAGGGTATTCACAAAGTGTCTAGCAGTGGCAGTGGCCCACTTAAGGAGGCAGAGGATTGCTGTTTTCCCTATCTAGGCGACTGGCTCATTGTAGGCCAGTCCCCAGAACAGGTAAAATCTCACCTGCAGGTCACCTAGCAGCTTCTCACCTCCCTGGGTTTTCTGCTAAACCTACCAAAGTCGGTTCTGGAACCAGTCCAGGTACTCACCTTTATAGGGGCAGAATTGGACACAAAGCTAGCCAGAGCCTTTCTTCCCCCAGAAAGGGTAAGGAATTTAGTGGCTCTGGCCTCTTCCTTCACTCTGCAGGTCTCTCGACCAGCAAGACACTTTCTGCAGCTCCTGGGGCACATGGCTGCATCCACAGCTGTTGTGCAGGGAGCCAGATTTCAGATGAGAGACATTCAGTTTCACCTGAGAACCTTTTGGTCTCAGAGAAGAGACCCCCTTTCCAAGTTGGTCCCAGTGACTCGAACCTTGATCCTAGCTCTCCAGTGGTGGCAGGATCAGAGCAATTTAAGAGCGGGGGTCCCCTTCATTTCCCCTTCTCACGACTTGACTCTCACTACAGATGCTTCCCTTCTGGGTTGGGGAGCCCACATGGGCGACCTTTCCACTCAGGGAGTTTGGTCCCCCCAGGAATCTCTGCTCCACATCAATTTGCTGGAACTCAGAGCTGTCTTTTTAGCTCTTCAAGCTTTTTCTGCATCTGTCCACGACAAGGTGATACAAGTCAGAACAGACAACACCACAACAATGTGGTACATCAACAAACAGGGGCACTCGGTCTTGCGCCTTGTGCACGAGGCAATGAAGTTGTGGTCTCTGGCCTATTCCTGAACACTTCCCTCATAGCAGTTCATCTTCCAGGGAAGGACAATGTCCTAGCGGATGCCCTCAGCAGGATTTCCCAGGGCCATCATGAATGGTCCCTGGATCCTCAAGTGCTGGGGATAGTTTTTGCCAGGTGGGGCATCCCTCAGATAGATCTTTTTGCAGCCCCAGACAATCACAAACTTCCTCTGTTCTGTTGCAGGCCTCCAGTGCTGGGCTCAGTTCCCCTGGATGCCCTTCTTCTGGATTGGGAGGGGAAGTTCCTCTATGCTTTCCCCCCCTTTCCTCTCCTATTCAAAGTACTAGTCAAAATCAGATCTCAGCCTTGCAGGGTGATTCTGATTGCCCTGGATTGGGCCAGGCAGCCCTGGTACCCACTCCTTCTGTCTCTGACAGTCCATCTTCCCCTGTGCCTCCCAGGAATCACAATCTGTTGACTTGTGCCCAGGGAAGGGTTGGTATCGGACCTCAAATCCCTCAACCTCAAGGCCTGGCTCTTGAGGAGTTAGTTCTGATTTACACTCTCTCAGGGTGTTCTTGAGATCCTAAAGGCTTCCAGAAAGCCTTCCTAGGGCTACTTATAGTTCTAAATGGAAAAGGTTTTCCATTTGGTGTGCTGGGAAAAATATTTCCCAGAATCTGCTGAATTGCCCATTTTGTTAGATTACATGGTACATCTAAATTCCTTGGGTCTCAGACCAGCTACCCTGAGAGTTCATTTGGCAGCTGTGTCTGCTTTTGTCAGCAGGAAAGTCATCCCTCTTTCCTCTCATCCTGTGTTTTCCAAGTTTTTGAGATTACTCCATACTAATCCTCCCTTTCGGGAACCGCCCTGCTTGGGACCTTAATGTTTGCATTGCCCAGTTAATGCAACCCTTTTGAACCTCTGTCTTCTGCAGAGCTTAAGTACCTAACTTGGAAAACTGTTTTCTAGTGGCTATCACTTCTGCCAGACGATAAGTGAATTGCAAGCCTTGTCAGTGGAGACTGACTTTATTTCTTTCCACAGGGATAAGGTAGTCCTTAGGACTAATAGGAAGTTTTGCCTAAGGTGGTTTCAGATTTCCATCTTAATCAATCTATCTCCCTTCCAGTATTTTTCACTGATCACTCCTCTTGGTGAGAGGAGGTTGCACAACCTGGATGTTAAGAGAGCTCTTAGTTATTATATAGGCGTACCAAAGGTCTGAGTTCGAATCCTCCAACTTTCCTTACCTATGGTGAAGTTGGGAAAGGCAAACCTGCCACTAAGAGATCAATAGCCAGGTGGATTGTCTCTTGTATCCAGTTTGTTATCAGAAGTGGGCAGAGCCCCGGTTTGAGGGCTCATTCTACCAGGGTACAGCTGCCTCTAGCTGCTGCCAGAGATATCCCTTTATTAGAGATTTGCCAGGCTGCTACTTGAAAACGGTACACACTTTTACCAAACATTACTCCCTGGATGTCCAGGCCAGGAGAGATGCTCGGTTTGGCACAGCTGTTCTTCAGAGCCTATTCCTAAGTAGGTTCTGCCCTCCTCCATGGAGGTACTGCTGTGTATTCTGCTAATGTCTATAATATAGCAAGACTTCATGTTGTTTGAAGAAAAATTACTCACCTTAGTAATGTTGTTTCTTCTAATGGAGTCTTGCTATATTATAACCTCCCCAACCTGCCCCTCTCAGAACCTCTACTTGGTGGGGTGCGGGCAACTTAGTGTGGGCACTACTTATGTCCTGTTAGCATTTTGTCCCCTTTGGGACTTTGGGGTGTGTATGTATGTACGTGTGTGTGTTTTATTATACTTATGTTCCATTTTCATATTATTAGAATGGTGTTAGATTTCTGGTCCCCTGACTTGAGTCTTGGGTGTTGGGACCATCAATGGTTGTTATTATTTAGGTAGCCATTTGGCTAGTGTAGGTTACAGCTCCACACAGACCTTAGTGAGTTTGGCTCGAAAGATCTGACAGTTCAAGTTTGAAATGACACAGATAGAGCTGCTCTCGTGCCAAAATTCTATTTTGGAATGGTTTTAACCATTTCACTCTGGGGCAGTTCTAGAGCTGGATCAAACTGCTAATGTCTATAATATAGCAAGACTCCATTAGAAGAAACAACATTACTAAGGTGAGTATTTTTTTCTTTTCTCGGTTATTTTCCAGTAAATTTATTTTTGTTTGGTATTCTTTTTACTGTCCTTGGTTTTCAGGTAGTAATTGTTTAGATTTTAGTTAATAAAGGTAAGTAGTCGTCTTTCTCCCTGGTTCGTTAACCTAGGGGAAACCGACAGTCTTCCTTTTTAGTTTTATTACTGTTTAAGTAAATTTGTTCTGACTCAGTATAGTTGGTTTGTTTATATTTGAACTTCAACTGGAGTAACTCCTGGTTTTGTTGTCCGGTTCACGTAACCAACAGCAACAAAAAAAAAAATCTTTAGTATGGTGATCTGGGTTATGTCACACAAAACTAAAAAGAGAACAGGACCCAGGTTTCCAACACTGTGCTGAGTGCATGGAACTTTTTGCAAAAGCTGATCCACACTTAATTTGTTTATTCTGTCTGGGGTTTGACCACTTGCAGACAGAGAGTGTGAGATTTGCAATAACTTTCCTCAGTCCACTATTGAAAGATGTTTGAAAAGACCAAAGGAAAGGATGGCTGAGAAGTCTGCTAACCCAGCCATGGAGCAACCGGTTCCTCTTCATCCTGAACCGGAGGAGCTGCCCTCTGAAAGGGGCGATAGCTCTTCAGCAAAAAAAGTACCACTGAAAAGGCTGCTGAACTGGCCATTGCAGTAAAAAGAAAGAAGAAAGAAAAGCACCAGGAACCGCAGCCGAGAAAGAGAAAAGTTCCTTCTGCTGAAGAAATCACTAATGCGATTAGAATAATTCGGTCTCTGCAGACCTCTGTTCCTGTTGACAAGCAACCGCTACCACAAACTCCCAGTTCAAATCCAGCTCCCGGTTTAACAGACCAAGGTGGGGAGCATTTTGAGGACAAAGACTATGAAGAGGATGATGATGTTGAGGATTTTGGGGATTCCATTGACCCAGATATTTCCCCTGGTCCTCACAGACTAGATTCCCCTGACAAGGGAACAGAGGATTTTACATCCTGTTTTTCATTCATGAAACGGGTTGCTCAATCCCTTGACCTCCCATCTCAGGAATCTGTAGAAGATGAGGAGGAAGAGGACTATAAAGAAACGATGGATGTGCCACCATCAAAAGGGTTACTGTTGCTACGCCGTAAGTCCTTGAAAAAGCAGACTATGAGGGTTTTACAGACACCCACTTATGTTCCCCCTACAGACAAGAAGGCGGACAAGAAGTATTGGGTGGCTAAGACTGGGGCTAAATTCCTTTTTGGGCATCCCAGTCATAAAGGTGTAGTGCAGGCAGCAGCTTGTGACAAAGCTGGCATCCCTTTGGCCTCCCACCCTCCAGTCAAGGATTCTAGTAGGGTGGATTCTGTAGCAAAAAAAGTATATCTGGGATCTTCACTGGCTATTAGACAAGCTTCCTATATGTCCTACATAGCCGAGTACCATAAGACTATGTGGTCCACAGTGCTGCAGATTGCTAAGGCAGCTCCCCCTCCCATGGCTGCTGACCTGGAGGAAGCTGCAAAAAGGGGTATCGAAGCTGCTAAGATGCAGTTCAGGATGGCAGTGAACTCCAGTGACACTGCATCTAGGCAAATGGCATCTGCCGTGTCGCTTAGGAGGTTTGCTTGGCTTAGAACCACCAATCTGACACAAGATACCCAGACTAAAGCCATGGATTTTCCCTGTGACCCTCTGTCTGTTTGGAGAGCAACCAGAGGCATACAGTACATGAACAAAATGGATGAATACAAGGCTACATATGAGAGTGCAGCAGCAAAGGAAAAAGCTTCTAACCCCCCAGAACCATCGTGCAAGGGGCGACAGAGGCAGACTTACTTATAGGCCTTTTTTCCAGCCTTAGGCTTTTCCCCAGTATCAGCTAAGGGGATACTTCAGAGTCAGGGGCAGAAGGGGCAGTGACCGCACTAGCCCTAGTGTCCAGCCAGCAGCACAAGCCAAACAGACATCCTGAGGTGACTGTTTGGGTCACCTCACCAATTCCAGTAGGGGGCAGTCTGGCCCATTATCTCCAGGAGTGGGAAAATCACCACAGACAAGTGGGTCCTGGAGGTAGTGGGCCAGGGGCTTGTCCTCCACTTCAAGGCAATGCCAAAGCTGAGGTCAAAAGCCTTCAAACCCTCCTCCCCATCAGAAACGGCCCTATTGGAAGAGGAATTTTCAAGCCTTCTGATGCAAAAGGCAGTAGAACCAGTTCCTTCAAACCAGAAAGGAAAGGGCCTGTATTCAAGGTACTTCCTCACAATAAAGAAAACAGGGGAGTGGCGACCCATTCTGGATCTCAGATACCTAAACAAACATCTGTCAAAACCAAAATTCAAGATGGTTACTCTGGCTACTGTATTACAAACCCCAAGACAGGGAGACTCGCTAGCATCCCTGGATCTAAAGGATGCCTATTTTCATATCCCAATCAGAGGGTCACACAGAAAGTACCTCAGGTTCAGATTGCCATCAGGCCATTACCAATTCAGGGCAATGCCCTTCAGACTGACATCTGCTCCAAGGGTGTTCACAAAATGTCTGGCTGTGGTAGTGGCACACCTAAGGCGACAAGGGGTGTCAGTGTTCCCCTATCTGGATGACTGGCTGATAGTAGGCCACACCAGCAAGTAAGGGAGGCTCTGTCAATAACACAAGACACTCTGCACTCCCTTGGGTTCTTAGTGAACCACAAAAAGTCTGTTATGCAACCAGTTCAGCTGCTCAGATCCATGGGGGGCAGAACTGGATACAAGAAAAGGGATGACCTTCCTCCCTCAGGACAGGGTGGACGACCTTATCCAAGTGGCCAGTTCCTTCAAACTTCATGTCTCCAGGCCAGCAAGGCACTTCCTGCAATTGCTAGGCCATATGGCATCTTCCACAGCAACTATGTCAGGGGCCAGGTTCCAGATGATGGATATTCAGTTTCATTTGAGAGATCACTGGCTCCAAAGAAAGGACTCTGTCAAAGCTAGTTCCAGTCACAGTCACTTTTCTCCAAGCCCTACAGTGGTGGCAGGAAAGGGGCAATCTCAAAGGGTTCCTTTTCTGCAGCAGGTTCCCTCTCTGGTACTCACGACAGATGCATCCCTCACAGGGTGGGGAGCACATCTGGAGGGTCACACCACACATGGCACATGGAAAAAACAGGAATCTCTCCTGCATATCAACCTGTTAGAACTCAGAGCAGTTCTTCTGGGTCTTCAGTCGTTTGTCAATCAAGTAAAGGGAAAGGTGGTTCAGGTCAGAACAGACAATACAACAACCAAGTACTACATGAACAAACAAGGGGGGCACAAGGTCAACTCCTCTCTGCACAGAGTCAGTGAGTATTTGGGCCTTGGCATACTCCCTAAATGTCTCCCTTTTAGCTGTCCACTTCCCAGGAAAAGACAATGTCTTGGTGGATGCTCTCTGCAGAATAAACCAGAACCACCATGAGTGGTCACTAAACAAACAGGTCCTGGAGACCATCTTCAGGAGATGGGGCACTCCAGAAGTGGACCTGTTTGCAGCTCCAAACAATCACCAGCTCCCACAGTATTGCTGCAGACCCCCCATCAAGGGCACAATCCCTCTGGATGCACTTCTGCTGGACTGGACAGAGAGGTTCCTGTATGCATTCCCTCCTTTGGGTATTGAACAAACTCGGAGTTCAGCCAGCATCAATGATTCTCATTGCTCCAGACTGAGTCAGATGACCTTAGTACTCCATGATCCTATCAGTGTCAGTAACCAAGCCAATCAGTCTCCCCAGGAGACACAACCTGCTGTCATCCTCACAGGGCAGGATCATGTATCCCAACCTGCAATCTCTCAGGCTCAAAGCATGGCTCTTGAGGACCTAGAATATGCAGAACTGCACCTCTCAGAAGGGGTTATGGATATCCTGAGAGTATCTAGGAAGCCTTCTACTAAGAAAACCTATACTTCTAAGTGGAAGAGGTTTTCAATTTGGTGTCGGGGCAGGGGCATAGACCATGCCCAAGCCAGTCTATCAATAGTTCTGGAACATATTCCCCATCTACACTCTACAGGTTTAAGGATTTCCACCCTGAGAGTGCATCTGGCAGCTGTTTCAGCATACTTATCTGTGGGTAAGACATCTTCCTTGGCTTCAAATCCTGTATTTAAGAAGTTCTTTAAGGGGTTACTGCATTTGCACCCACCACACAAGGAGCCTACTCCAATGTGAGATCTGAACTTTTGCATTGCCCAGCTTATGCAGCCCCCCTTTGAGCCCATGTTTTCTGCAGACCTCAAATACGTCACTTGGAAAACAGTATTCCTGGTAGCCATTACTTCTGCTAGAAGGATCAGTCAACTCCAGGCACTGTCCACAGAACCCGGTTATATTGCTGTCCATAGAGACAAAGTAGTCCTGAGGACTAACAGAAAATTCTTGCCCATGGTGGTATCAGGGTTCCACCTTAACCAGTCTATCACTTTGCCAATCTTTTTCACAGATCATTCCACTTCAGGTGAGCGTAGGCTGCACAGCCTGGACGTGAAAAGGGCAATCAGCTACTATCTCAACCACACAAAGTCACAGGCAGGATCAAACTCAGCTTTTCCTCACCTATGGGAATGTGGAGACAGGAAAGCCTGCCATGAAAAGATCCATTGCACGATGGATTGTAGCCTGCATTCAGTTTTGTTACAGCAAGGTGGGTAAGCAGCCACCTGCAGGCCTCAGGGCCCATTCAAGCAGGGGTACAGCAGCTTCTTTAGCATCTGCTAGAGACATTCCCCTAGTGGACATTTGTAAAGCAGCCACTTGGATGACAGTCACACATTCACCAAGCACTTTTGTTTGGACATCCAGGCCAGAGGAGATGCCAGGTTTGGCACAGCAGTTCTGCAGAGCCTGTTTCCTAAATAGGTTTATAGGCCCACCTCCAAAGGCACTGCTTGGATAAGCTGCATAAGTCAAAATACAGTAAGATTTCCTGGGGTTTGAAGAAAAAATTACCATAATAATCTTGTTTCTTCCAAGGGAATCTTACTGTATTCTGAGCTTCCTCACTTCCTCCCCTACTAGAAACCTACGGTCACTGCACTCCAGCTGTGGTAGAGATGTTGCAAACCTGGGGGTATATAATGTTCTTGTTTTTGGGCATCTGTGACTTGAGTCTTAGTGATGTCACTTTGGAAGATATTGTTCTAAAAAGGGAGAAATTCCTTTAATTTATAGATTAGTTCTTACTTAGGGAGTGTTGCTATTAGTGTTATATTAGTTGGATACTGCTTAGAGCATGCTTCGTAAGAATCTGACGGTTTAGAACTGTTTACCAGGGACAGTGGTTTGAAAACCGAGCTCGAGCCTAGCATCCCATCATTTGCATAGGTTCTGTTAACCATTTCAGCTCCGGGGCAGTCCTATGGTGAAACCATACTGCATAAGTCAGAATACAGTAAGATTCCCTTGGAAGAAACAAGATTACTATGGTGAGTAATTTTTTCTTCTGGGCCAAGACCAGCCTTGAAGTGCGGGGCCATAGTCCATGGCAATGGGGATATCAGTCTGCTCCCCAGTAGACTTAATAGCAGTTTTAGGCTTTTCAGAGTTTGTGTGCAAAGAGCTTACTTGCTCCAGGACTTCTACTGGTGGGTCTTGTTGTTGTAGCGTTCAAAATAGGTGAGCTGCCCGATACCCATTCCTTCACCCGGTCGAGGCTGCTTCCAACTGGCAGCCAACAATGCCTTTTCATGGACCAGTCATCTTTATTAACAGAGGTTGTACTGGGGCCAGACAGCACACTGGTGGTCTTATGGATTTCAGCTTTGCAGTTTTCAGCCTTGTCAAATCAGCATCTTGCAAGGCAGGCAGGCAGTTCTCCCGGCTGAGAGACATTAGATTCACTACTCCCTTTGATCCTTGCTGCTTTGATCTTCCTGCCACGTAGACACTCGAGCACCTGTCAGTGTCAGCTGCTCTCAGTCGCATTCTGGCACCTCTGAACTTGGATTCCTCCTCTGAGATTATGGCAAGTAAGTATTGCCATTTTTCCTTCAACTGCTGAGCCATTCTCTCTCCTTCTAGTGAAACTTCCATATGTTGTTTCGTAGGGGTTTCCGAGATAGGAGCTGCAGTGCTGGTACCCTGCTGTGCTGAACCAGTTGTTCCATCACCACAGTACAAGTCATCACCATCTCCAGCAGAAACTTCCATTCGCACCAGATTTGCTACCTTGGAATTCCAGATGGGGAGGGAAGCAGCCTCCTCTGCTTGGTTCGCCATGTCCTCCTTCTCCATACCAGGCTCCATGACCCCCCAACAGGCAGACAAGTGCCACCCACAGTAGAGTAGGAGTTAGGGGAATTTTCCCAGTGTCCTGGCCAAATTTCCCACATTCGCTAAAAATACCAGCAGCAGCTTAAATTTCAGTTGGTTTGCATTTGTATCCTCCATCCTCACCTCATGTAGAGCTGAAAATAGGCAGTATTGTGTAGCCCTCCTTTCCCAGCTAGCAGAAACTAAATAAATAATGATCATGTGGTCTAGCGATTCAAGCTTATCCTTGTCGAATGTAGCTTTACTGGTTAGAGCGGGTCATCACTTCAGAGTCATGGATTGCAGACTTTAGACTGCAAAGTTGTATATGCACTCTTTTTTTTTTTTTTTTTGTTTGTTTGTTTGTTTAATACCCTCTTCTCTCCAACCCCTCCCACAGTCCTGCCAGCCACCTACCAATGCCACAGCTTCCCCCAGCCACAGTCACCTACCTCCATGGAACCCTGGATGTACCGCCCAGGTAGGTTTGGGGTGTGGGGGATGTACCCCTGAAGTTCTGTGTATTGTCAGGTGGTGCCATGCTCTGGGGAAGTGGAGAACCAGGATGTACCATGCCCATCATCGCGGAGGAGCTGGGGCCAATTTCTGTGTCCTTCCGTCCCCTAGGGACATCAAGGCATGACCGCACACTCTGTGCGTGTGTCCTCACACTGTCCTCAGCCAGGTCCCCACCTTCCCCGTGGATCTTCTGCTGCACTACCACCGGTGATCACTCGGGTGGTAGTATTGCAGCAGAGGATGGATCCCTCCCACCTCAGAGGAGGAGAGCATCCTCTGGAATGCTCAGTCTACCCCCCCCCCCGGGCTGGTTTCTATTTTCCAAACTCAGGTCACTGGTGTCGTGGGTGGCAGCATGTACGTATCAAATTATTATTATTTTTTTTTTTTGCTTTATACTTGTAAATTACATTCTTTTAATTCATACTTCTGACCTGTTGTTATTTTTAAGAGGCCCAGATGACACTAAGCAGGGTTTGTGTTAACCCCATACTGAAGTCCCCAAATGGGATTTTTGAAGATTTTGAAGCACAAAAATAAAAGCAGTGCTTCAGCACTGACCCTGTATGTTGGAAGGTTTGCACAGATATCCTTAGCAGAAAAAGTATCCCATAATATCATACAAAGGCACTCCAGAAATGTTTAACCTCAAGATTTTCTGGTCTGACACCCAATGTTTGAAGCAGAGGGTCAAACTGACTCCCACTTTACTAATACTAATGCAAGTCCTGCTAGGGTTGTAGACCTTTAATACATACTGATGAGCTAAACATAAGACAACAAAAATGGGTGTTTCATCAAAAACACCACTGTTATTTGTTTATTGCATGAACTGCCTGGACCATGCTCCTGTTGTTAGGACACCCCAGCCCCTCTGTCTTGAACCTAACTCCAGTCCATCCTCCCCGGCAGAGCTGTGTTGGATGCCTAGATCCCTTAAGTGTCTGAATCCCGGTTTGAGGCCTGAGAGTACCCCATGTCAGCCTGCCTGGGTCTGTGGGGTCTGATGTTTTCCCTTCCCCTGAGATGCCAGCGTGAACATGCTGCCAGAGTTTGAGTACAACAGACATGTGCAGAGCAAACTGGGTGTCTTGTCTCTAACTGAGCTGTCCCACCCGCAGCTCCTGGTGTGATAACTTAGTTGGCACTAGTACTGCAGGAACAGTCAAGAACCCGCTCACCCCAGTGGATGTGGCCTTTTTCTAGATTGCTCAAACGTTCTTCCCCGCTGGCCCTCCAGTGTCCCAGGCTCAGTCCTGAACCTGAGTTACAGGTGACAGCCCTGCCAATGGGCTGGCTTGCCCATCACAGTTTTAAGGATGGGGTAATGCTTGTTGACTTTACATGTCTTCCTAGTATATCATTAATAATTTTGGAACCAGTGAAACAATTCGGCACTTAATGAAGGGGGCATGATTAATGTCATAACGGTGCCCAAATTACCTTGACACAAACTAGGAGGCAACTCTGGAGTGGAAGAAATATCAATGCTTCTTTGGCAGTGGAAAAAATTGAGTCCTGTTATTACAGTGCAGTCAGGAGGCAAATTTTGGAAAGTATGACTAAGATACCCAATGTTTCACGAGGCACTTCAGCTTTGAAAAGGGATGATTTTTAAATTATCTTACATACGGACATACGAAGAAGCCAGCAGAGGAAGGCCATTTGGTCTATCAAGTCTGCTCGTATTGCAGGGTCCACAGCTTGAGCAAAAGTCCCTGCCCCCTCCCACTCCTCCCATCCTCACTACCCATGATTCTTACCTTCCCCCATGCCTATCCCAGCCTCTTTTAAAGCTGCCCATTGTCTTCAACGAGATGACCTCTTCCAGCAGCGCATTCCAAGTGTCCACCATCCTCACTGTGAAGAAGTGCTTTCTGATCTCCCTTCTAAACCCCCCACCCTCCAGCTTAAGACTGTGCCCCCTTGTGATATGGTTGCCACTCAGCTAAAAGAGACTCTCCTTATCAACCTTATTTATCCCTTTCAAGTACTTGAATGTCCCAGTCATGTCCCTTCTCTCTCTCTCTCTCTCTCTCTCTCTCTCCTGTCTTCCAGGGAGTACATGTTCAGTGCCCTCAACCTCTCCTCGTATGCCTTGTCCTGCTGACCAGCTATCATCTTTGTAGCCATCCTCTGTACCTTCTCCAGCAGGTTAATGTCCTTTTTGAGGAGTGGGCATCAATACTGAACTCCATACTCTAGATGCAGCCTTACCAGTGACCTGTACATGGGCAGTATAACTTCCTCTCTCCTACTACTGATCCCCCTTGCTGTGCATCCCAGCATCTTGTTTGCCTTTGCTGCTGCTTTCTTGCACTGCGAGGAATGCTTCAGGTCACTAGTGATCATCACTCCCAGGTCCTTCTCCTCCTCCTTCTCTGATGCAGATACTCGGATTCCACCCAAGTAATACTCTGTCCTGGGATTCTTGGCTCCAATATGCATAACTTTGCATTTCTTGGTATTGAAGCCAAGCTGCCAGATCCTGTACCACCTCCCCAGCTTTTCCATATCTTCCTGTAGGTCCCGTATCCCTTCAGCTGTGTCCACTCTCCCACAGAGCTTGGTGTCATCTGTGAATAGGCACATTTTGCCTTTAATACCATCCCCAATGTCATTGATGAAGACACTGAACAACACCGGCCCCAGCACAGAGCCCTGTGGGACCCCACTGGTTACCTCTCTGGTGCCAGATAACTCTCCCCCAACCATCATCCTCTGGGTTTTGTCCCTCAGCCAGTTTTCCACCCATCTGACCATCTTTTCCCCAACTCCAAGATCACCAACTTCCTGACTTACTCTTCTACTGACTCTACAACAAAAAGAGCCAAAAAAGAGAAATGAAAGATTAGAGCTAGAGGGGAGATATATAGCTATATATAGAAATATATAGATAATTGATATGCAGGGGGTGCCTGTGGGATAACGTTATTTGTACAGTTACCTGTGACCTCGAGTAACCTCACGAGTGGTCACTGGCAACTGAACAAATAACTTTGTTATCCCATAGGCACCCCCAGCTTATTTGATTTATGCAACAGGATATTTGGGGGTTCTGATTTGTCATATTTTTTTTTTTTTTTTTAGTTAAGTTCCTTTTCAGGTTTTTTTCTCTGTGCCTGGTTTCTGTGTTTGGTTTGCAGGATTGCTGTGCTGAGAAAGAGGAAAAAATGGCTTTTTTTTCTTAGAGTGTTTTCATTTAAAATGCGGTTCCGGTTGGGGGGCGGGGGTTGGTTAGGGTGTGCATTTTGTGAGTGTTTGGGACTGTGATAGCTTGGCTTTTAAGAGCACTGTGAGGAGGAGACAGTGCTGGTAAGAAGGCAGCACAGGTGGTGGTAGTTAGTGATGTAGTTACTGTGCGGATAAATGGGTGATGATGTAGTTAGTTACTATGTGGATAAATAAATTTATCTCCATAGTAGCACAGATAAATGGATTTATCAGTGCAGATTTATTCAGATACCTGTTGCATAAATGTGTATGTATGTATGTGTGTATATGTATGTATATATATATATATATATATATATATATATATATATATATATATGTATATAGTATATGTGTATATAGATATATAATATATATGCAATGGGGGTGAGGATAAGACGTGGCAAATAGCAGTATTTCTGGCTGGTCAGACCTACAGTGAGAATATCGCATTTATCCTCACTGTAGGTCATTTATCCTCACTGTAGGTAATTTATCCTCACTGTAGGTAATAACCAGGCACTATCTGCACTTCAGCACAACTGCTCACAAAGGCTTTGATTGGTGGGAGCTGGCAGCACAATCAGAATGCACCTGCTCACTTGCATTCCAGCTCCCACTGGCAGTTTCATTTCTCTCCAGCAGCACACGGAACAGTTTCATTTTCTCCCCTGTTCTTTCACTATAACTTATTTAAAACAAATAAACTTTCAGCTTCATACAGTGTTAATTACCATTTCTCCCAAAGGTCCAAAATACCAGACAAAATACAGTGAATTATTTTCATTGTCTCCCCAACCCCACTTTCTTTCACCAAATATAAAAAACAACAACTTTTAGCCTCACACTAAACATTCATTTCCTTCAAACCCCAGTACACAAAAAAGCAACCAACTCGCTCTTTTTTACTCTTACCACTCTCCCCAGCAGCACAACGATGGAAAGGCCCTGATGCAAAGTTCAGTTTTGCAGAACACAACACTCAGTCATCCGGAAACAAAAAGAAATAAATAAAGACATGCCTATTTAAAAAAAATGAAAATGACACTGATAAAAATACTTGGCCCATTGCATAAATGGAACATACAATGCCCCCATCAAAAATATCTCAGATATTTTCCCCCTTGAGCAGTGTGACCTGTGGCATCACTCGTGACTTTGCCACTCGTGATGTCAAAGGTCAAACTGCACTCGGGAAAAATATCAGAGATATTTCCGATGGGGGTATAGCGCCTAAAAGAGTCCAAAACTCTGAGAAAGAAAGAACCCAGAGAGGATTGGGCACAGGGAAGTGGCCTGATAGCCCAGCATGGTAACACAGGTTCTAGAGTGGACTCAAGCTAGCCAGGTAGCCAGTGGAGGCTGGGGTGGTGCTGCTGTATGGCAGCAGTCTGGGTGGGCTGGTGCTGAGGTCTACCACAACAGTGACCCCTGCTGTATGCCATGAAGTTAGTGTTCCTACATGGGGTATTGCTGTGTGCATGCCAACCAACAAGTGACTGTGGCATGGCTCCCAAGGAGGTTGGAAGGACAAGAAAAAGCTAGGACACTAACCTCGGAACCGTTGAGATGACCGTCACAAACATCCTGAGCTCCACTCCTGGGCTGACTCCACTGGAAGCTGATGGGAGCAGGTATTGAAAGATGAGGCTGGGACATGGCCTGAGGTTATCCCTGTCCTGAGCACTGGGTGGATGGCTGCAGGGCAACAAAGCTTTATAGAGAAAGGAAAGATTGGGTGAGGCAGAGACATGGTAGAGAGAAACCATAGAGAAGGAGAGAAAGTTTACAAAAGAACACGTATAAGTAAGCAAAGGAACATTTTATTTGTATCTATCTATATATATATATATATATATATATATGTAGGGCACAGTTCACAAAATCAACACTGGACCATAAACTGAACAGAATGCAGCAATTTGAGCATGTTAACTGGGATGGGAGGATGGCAAGTGATTGGACTAAATAAATAAATAAATAAATGTGAGCCCTTTTAATGAGGTCATGATTGCCAGGCTAGCGGTGATAGAGTTCTCGCTGATGTGTGTTGGGGCATTGAGTTCCTCGATGTGTAATGTTGTTGCTGTAATGCGGTTTATGCAATTTACTGAAATTGTTAGCGCAGAATGGGTCTCCTGTTGAGATAAATAATTTATCAAAATAAAATTTATTGCACATTAATTGGGAACACAGAAGCTGAGTACCATACTTAGAATGTTTAAAAAGCAGTTTAATTCGGTATTCTCAGAGTATGTGTGATTTGTTGGTTTTATTTCTTTGTCTTTCACACATCCTCAAAACTACCGGCAGTCCTAGACGTATCTCTTTATATTGTATATTTTGTGTGGCCACATTTAGGTTCATCTGGTGTAAAGAAAGCTGTAACATCCCTTACACTGTAGACCTCTCTTTAACTGCTGTATTACTGTTGGATAACTTGTCTTATTTTTTCCTTTCTAGAATTCACACTGGAGAGAAACCGTTTGCCTGTGATGATTGTGGAGCCAGATTCACTCAGAACCACATGCTGGTATATCTCAAGCGGTGCCATACAGGTAAGAGTAATAGCAGCCAACTGTGAGTGGCAGAGCACTTAGCATAAGAAATTCTAGACCAAAAAAGAACAATGGTTCATTGTGCCAAATGGCAGTTATAAGATTCAAATCTTAGGGGCGCTCATACTTTTGTGGGAGTTGGGTGGCCATGAAATCTAGAAAATGTCAAACACTGCCCCTTAAGAGGAAAGGACACAAGGATGGAGCCAACCAATCCCTTCCACTTCCCAGTGTGCCCCCCCCCCCGCACTCAGACATGTAAGGAGTGAGAGCCGGGGGTGGGACATTCCACTGAAGTAACTGACATTTTTAATGTTAGACTTTTGGGCGCCAAGAAAAATCAAAGCTACCACTTGATTAACAAGACACCAAGGGTGGGATATTCAGATTGCTCCAGGCTGCGGCGTAAGCCTAGGCGCAGTGCAACTGGGATGTGCCAGGGTGCTGACAGGGTGATATTCAACGGTGCTGCGCCATGGCTCAGCACCATTGAATAGCGCGCTGTGGCCACCTGCAATGTGCATGGTGCAGTGGCACTGTACCAGCGCAAGTGGCCAGAGAGGGGCAGGTGGATGCGATAACGCAAGTGCCGTTGCGCTAGGCGCATCACCGGCGATATTCAAAAGTGCACATGCAAATGTATTTATTGAAGAAAATCGGAATTACAGTCCTTTGAGTCATTGACTCCTTTGCAAATGCTCCACGTCAGTACAAAAAAAAAAAAAACATAACATTTGCTAGTATTTATACATAGGCCACATAGTTCAGTGTGTAAACATTGCATCAAGCTTCCTGAATCCATGGATCCATTCACATTTCTGGACTGTGTAGTACGGTACGGGCTGCCGCCCATTGGCCACGCTGTGGACCAATGGGTGTACAACTACTGTACAGTCAGTCGGCGGGAGAATGAGGCGGCATGCAGGTGGGAGCTGCCACCCGCCCGCTGACCGGAGGCGGGGTGTTGGGGCTGGGTGGGTGAGGAGGGTACCGCTGGACCACCAGGGATGGATTAGTTTTCACAATTATAACTGACATCCACGATTGGGCTGCGAAGCGATCCACTGGACCACCAGGGATATAGCAGGCATATTAGACTTTTGCCCGCGATCGGGCTGCGAGCGATCCACTGGACCACCAGAGTTATTGGACCATTAATACATTACTAATGCCCACGATCGGGCATGGGGGGGTGCTACCACGAAGGTGCCGCCAGAGCTTGGGTGGCCACCCACAGCTGGCAGCTGCTGTGTTGCGCCCTGCAATATGGCAGTTCACCTGTGGGTGGCCTGCTGTTGCTCCTTTTATTTTTTGCACAACTGTGTGCGGTGCAGGTACGGGTTGCACCTGCATCTGCTCAACACATCCCAGGCTGAATATCGAATGTGCGATGTATGCATAGGCCGCCCCTCCCCAGCGCCCGCCTCATTGCTGATAGCTCCGGCACATTGGGATTTGTGCCACTCATATTCCTTTTGAATATTGCGCCGGGGCGCATCAGTGGGTTGCGAGTTGCGCCATGAGCAACCCTTCTGAATATCCCACCCCAAGTTTTTAAAATCTGTACGGAAGAAGTTTTGTAAGGGCATGTGTTGTGGAGCCACCAGCTGACAGCTTTCTTGACATACTTTACCTTTGCTGCCAACAGTGTGCTACAAACTCACCACTGAGATACGTCCTATATGAACTTACTCACGCAGTATGAGGCCTAAACGTAAAATCCCCTGTTCACTTCAGACACTCCTGAACATGCTGCTAAGTAGTCTCCAGTTTTAATTCAGACATGCTCTCAGAGATGAAACACTGAGTTGCCAGGAAAATAAAAGTACCTGTTCCTTTCTGAAAGCAATGCACAGTAACAGTTTAAATATAAACTATTTAATACCTACACAGTGTACGAGACATACGAGCAACAAATGGGAAAATACTTAAGGGGGAACAGTCAGCATAAAGGGCTGCCACACTTGTGTGTAAGGCTGCTCATAATGTGCACCTAGTGTGCAAAAACATTTTGGTTTACTTACTGTTTACTGTAGTATACAAGGCTTAAAATAAGTGGATTCACATGGCAATTTGCGACCCAAGAATCAGCAAATGGGCTGGCAGTATAGCCTAGAGGGTAGCGAACTTTAATTTTTAACCAGGAGATGGACTGGGCACGGCCCTTTTTTCAGCCATGCCTGACATTGAACATAAAAAACAATAAAAATATACACAACAACATAATTAATCACATTTACATACATTGTCATGATACAAAACATTCAACAAGTGCTTAAAGTGCATTACAGTTTGTGCTTTCTGAAGCAACTCTCCATATTCATGTAAAAATAAAAGGAGCATACCAAGTGAATGCGTTCCTACTCATTTGAAGTTTAAAAGCAGGGACGGTGTAGGGGGTCAAACTGCTATTTCTTGTACTCCAATGATATTTATTTGTAACTGTTGATCTTGATAGAACTAAAGGGATTCCAGAGCTGACAATACAATAAGCAAAATTTGCTACCAGACCCTTTAGGTGTCTCTCCGGAGAGAGTACACCCAAATTTGCATATAACTGGCAGTGATGGGTTCTAAGCAGGGCACGGAGAGCCAACCTGCAAATGTTGTTATGAACAGTTCTATATTTGGACTCAAATAGGCTACTACTATGCACAAATATAATACTACTGTAATCCAGAGCTGAAAGTAAGACTTGTTTGGCTATAGTGTATACTGGGCCTCATCTGTCAGAGTTAAAATTTCTGTAAAGGAAACCAAGTTTTTGGTTTATCTTTTTACCCAGCTTCTCTATATGAGAAACCATACTAAGATTCGGGTCAAGATATATACCCAGATAACGAGCTGTGAATGAGCTTGGTACATCCAGAAGACTTGGTATTGATTCCCACAACCTCCCTTAGCATACTGTGCGACTCTGAGCAAGCCACTTAACCTCCACAGTGCTTCCAGGTCACCCATGAAATCAGGCACTTGTGCCTAGTGGGCTTTATCCGGTTACCAAAAGAATTTAAAAAAATGCGATTCAATTGCCAGCATGATTAGCAGTGATTGCTTATCATACTGCTGGCAGATGCTGACACTGTTCATGGCATTGTGATTTAAAGAATTTCTTTTTTTTCCTGAAACCTCCCTCCTTCCCTTCCTTCCTGAAGCCATGGTCTGCCCTCCCTCCATTTCTATCCCTGATGGTACATGGACATCTGAAGCCACCCCCCCCCCCAGCTGCCTGATAGGAGCAGGAAGTCTGAAGCCCCGTTGGCTTATTGGAGCATGGGCATGGGAGCACCACCCACCCGCTCTCGGCACGGGAGAAGCGTGACTTGGTCCTTTGCTGCTGAACTGCTGCTGTGGAAGGAGCTAGTGACCAGACTGGAGAGGTTACTGAAAAAATGGTGAGTTTTACTTTTTTTTTTATGTATAGTTACATTTCGTTGTGCTGTAGCACCGGCTTAGAACAAGTGCTAGAATTTGAATTGTCATATTCTTTAATGTTACAGGACACTCTGGGAGCCAAGTAGTCAAGCTGCCAGCCAGTTGGGAGCCGAGGAGCCAACGGAGCTGAGGCAGAAGGCCATGAGGAGCCAAGGGAGCCGAGAGCCAGGAAAGCCAGAGCAGGAGATGAGCACGGAGAGCGGCTTACTGAGATGCAGAGCAGAGTGATGACAGGGGCAAGCGGCAGAGCAGAGTAGCACTAGGATGAAGGACTCTACAAAGACGAGTGAAAACTTTTTATTCTTATGAGTGGGGAGGTGAGGAAAGAGACCAGAGTTTAACGGTCAGCAGGGCACAGGCAGGCTTGGCACTCATAATTGGGGGAGGTGCTAATTGCTGCATAAAGGTGGCCTACAGTTACCTGATCTTAATTTTTATTATTGGGACATTTGTGGGGCAAGATATTTTCAATGGGTTACTACCAAAGATGTTAGCCCATTATACCCGTTGGTGCCATATGGCGTCAGAACCATCCATTGCTTAACCTGACCCAAAGTGGTGGCATCAGATAGACTAAGTTAACAGACTCTTTCCCAGTTGGCATTTAATAGAAAATGCTTTGGCATCCGGATATCAGATTACACTGCCAGCTTTGTTGTATACTCCTAGGGCTAGCTTGCTCAAAGACCTTCAGGAGATACCCTTAGGATGGGATGTTAGGGCTCATCTTCAGCTATGTAAAACTTTGGGATTGAACCACTGTAAAGACACTAGTCAGCCACTTTTCAATAGCCCTAACCTTTGTATTGCAGGAGTTCCACTCTCATCTGCCAGATGGAAAGACTTTCCTGTGAACACCGTAGAGGATTTGATTAAGGGGGAGAAAATTTTGTCTGTTGCTGAACTTGTGACTAAATTTTCTATTGACCCCGGTACTATTTTAAAGTGGTTCAAATCAGGCATTGTGTTTCCCTGTTTTTGGAGCCCACCCCCTTGGGGACATTCAGCTGGTATTTTTTTTTCTAAATTATCTACCTTTAACTTTTAAAGACAAACCTATTTCTAAATTATATCAAGAATTTGGCAGGCAATCGTGAGACAGGTTTCCTCCGGTAGCATACTACTGGAAGAACTTGTTGAGATTACATCACCCTGATTCATATATATATATATATATATATATATATATATATTTTTTTAATTCTTCTTTTTATTAAGTTTTCAACTTATATACATACAAGTCATCAACGTTTACACATTTAAAAACATTCATAGCTTTCCATATTGTACAGTCAATCTATAAAAACAATATGAAATTCATACAAACTGGTATGCACTACTCAGCTTTGCAGTTTCATAGCTGGGGCACCGGGACCAGGCCTTCAACCCCCAAATCCGGGAAGTTAACATTTAAGGTTAACATTTAAAGCTTGGGATACAGTAGGTGTTTTATGGATTGATCCTGCTATTGGTGGCACCCCAATAGGGCATCCTGGCTCTCAAGGAGCCAATGTCTCATCTATCATTATTAGGTGGGTCACTTGAAGGCGAGGACACCCAGCCATGTTTCATCCGGTGGCTTCCCTGGAAGGAGAGAAGGGGGTAGGTTAGAATTATAGTACTAGTGTTTACATTAACTCCCGTTCTGGGTTACAATCTGGCAACAGTAGTCAGTAAGCTTTTACATGTCTCCTGCATCAAAGTCACAATCACTTCCCAGATCCCACCTTGCCCGAGCTGCTTCAGCTGGGCAGAATTATGCATGGGCCTCTACCTCGCGAGGGAGCAGGGGAGCCAGGTTTGGGTCCTCGGAGTCAAAGTCTCCGTTATCTCTGTTCATGACCCCCGGTAGGTACCTAAGCTGTGGTTCCTTACGGAATGAAGGTAGGGTCTTTTAGTATGTAGTATATCTGCCAACGGTTCCATCTGGTGGTGAATTTCTCTCCCTGTTCATTTAGGCTATGTGTTATTTTTTCCATGTTGTAGATCTGTTTCGTGATATCCCACCAGTCCTGTATTGAAGGGATTCTTGTTGTTAACCACTGTCTAGTAATTGCTTTCTTTGCTGCCGTTAGAAGCAGAGAAAGAAGGTATCTGGTGTTAGGGCCTCTGTGTGGCTTAGGGAAGGTAAGGAATAAAAACATCTCTAGCGACAATGGAGTGTTGGGTCTATGAATTCTTGTAACTGGACTTCGAGTTGTGTGAGGAATGCTTTGAGTACAGGGCAAGCCCACATAATGTGAGTCAGGTTCGCCTGTGGTTCTCCACACAGCCTCCAGCACTCTGCTGTATTATTTGGGGAATAGTGGCCTGTGACTACTGGGGATCTAAAGTAGCGGACCAAAACCTTCCATGAGTATTCACGCCACTGGTGTGAGCTAGTGACCCAGGCAGAGTAGCTGCACACCTTTCTCCAATCCTCCACAGAAAGTTGATGCCGTTTCCCGGAACCATTGTGTGCGGATATCCTTAGTGAGGGCTTCCCTTTGTGAGTTAAGGGTTTGGCAGTACAGTGGTATCAAGTGGTCTTGCTTCCTTGTATTGTTTAGTTGAATTTGACATTGAATTAATGCCGGATAGCTCTTCGGGTTCCACAGAGATCGTGGAAGATTTTCCACATAGTGTCGCAATTGAAGATAGCAGTAGAAGTCCTTATGTGGTAGATGGAATTTTTTTTGGATCTCCGCATAGGTCCAGATACTTCCTTGTGTCACTATTTGCAGCAGATATTTTAACCCATGCCTTTCCCATTTTACGAAACCTTTGTCTATATTGTTAGGAGGGAAGTCAGTTAAGCTAGAGATTGGGCAGAAAAGCGCTTGATATGGTAACAGTTGTTGGGATTTTTCAAGCGTGCACCAATTCTTAAACTGATCCGCTAACCAAGGATTGGAGATCTGTTGAGTTCTTTCCCCCGGTTCCTGGCGATACATGGCCCGTAAAAAGGCCTGGTCATTTAGTAGTGTTTGTTCTATTTCTAGCCAGTGTGGGGTGGAGGTTCTAATCTGCCGGGCCATTATATGAACAAGGGTTATCGTCTGTTGGTAAAGCTTTAGGTCGGGGAGTGCTAAGCCTCCGACTTGACGTGGGAGGGTGAGTATCTTTAGGCGGACCTGGGGTTTTTGATTAGCCCATATAAATTTCACTGTTAGGCGGTTTATTTCTTGGAAAGTTTTTAGTGGTTTGTATGGAGGGATGTTTTGAAATAGGTATAAAGCCCTCGGGAGGGTTATCATTCTGATTGTCTACTCTCTTCGAGAGGCTAAGGGGCAGGGTTGCCCAGGCCTGTAGGTCCTGTTTTAGTTGTGTAATAAATGGTACATAGTTTTGTTTATAGTACTTTGTGGCCTCTTGAGGTATGTGTACGCCCAGATATTTCGGCTTCTGCAGGTTCCATCTGCCTGGCAGGGTGTCTCGGGTGCTCTGTGTAGGAACGTAATGGAAAGTGAGGATTTCTGTTTGTCAAGTTAAGCTTGTATCCTGACACTGAGCTATAGAAGTCCAAGCTTTGTCTCACTGTAGGGTTCTGGAGGTATAGAAGAATGTCATCCGCATATAGGGCAAGGCGATGTTCCGTATCGCCTATCTTAATCCCCTCGACCTGCTGGGATTCCCGGATTTGCTGCGCTAAGGGTTCGATGACTACGGCAAACAGCAGAGGCAATAAAGGGCACCCTTGTCGGGTTCCCCTTTGGAGTTGGAAATAACTAGAGTGATGCCCATTCACCTTCATGCATGCCTGGGGGGCGGAGTATATATTCTGAAGGATTTGAATGAAGGTGGGGGGAAATCCAAATTTGTTTAGAGTTAAGTACAAAAAGGGCCAGGCCACTCTGTCAAAGGCCTTTTCTGCGTCTAGGCTTATTAGAACTGTCAGGTCTCTAGACTTTTGCATCTGGTTCACCACGTGTAGAGAGCGCTTGATATTATCAGTGGTGGTGCGGGACCGCACAAACCCCATTTGGTCTTTGTGTATTAATAAGGGGAGAACTTGATCCAGGCGGTGCACCAGTATACTCATAAAAAATGTATAGTCTTGGTTAAGTACTGATATAGGTCTATAGGAGGCACAATTTTGGGGATTCTTGCCAGGCTTAGGTATCACAGAAATGGTTGCATTGGACCAAGACTGGGTTGGGGACTCCCCCTCCAGCACCGAGTTAAAGACTTGGAGGAGTGCAGGGGTGTTCTGGGCTCTAGTGGCCTTGTAAAACTCTGTGCCATAACCATCTGGCCCCGGGGCTTTCAGCGATTTAGCGTTGGCTATTACCTGCATCACCTCTAGCTCTGTAATGGGGTTCAACCAGGGAATCCCTGTGTGTCTCTGTGAGGGTTGGGAGGGTGATTGAGCTTAGATAATCCATCAGCCGAGCCGGGGGCGGTATAGTCTCAGGGGTGTAGAGGGCCCTATAAAATGTAGTAAAGGCATCCGCGATGTCATGCATTTTGGAGAGCAGCTGGCCCCCTAAGGGGTGCCTTATGGATGCGATCGTTGCACTCTTCTTCTGTCTGCATACTTGGTACGCAAGCAGATGCGTAGCTCGTGGTCCAACCTCATAAAATCATTGCCTCAAGAAGGTTAGGGCAATTTCAGTCTGTTGTTGGGCCGGTTTATCCAGCTCCTGTTTGGTTTGTTGTAACTGGGGAAGAATTGACTCGTCTCCCTGTTGATGCGCCATTTGAAGGAAATGGAGTGTGTCTTCTAATTTGGCCGTATGCTCCTTGTGTTGCCTCCCCAGTTCTGCCGTGTATTTAATTATGTGTCCTCTGAGGACTGCTTTGATCGTATCCCAGTGCACTGACTGGGTCGAATCAGAAGAGGGGTTATCCGTTAGGACTTAGGTGACTCTCTCCGAGAGGAACTCGCAGAACTTTTTTGACCGTAAGTGGTATGGGTTTAACCTCCACTGCGTATTTCTAGGTTGTAGGCCTAGGTCCCAGTAAGTAAAACCCTGATTCATATTGGCAAAGGATTTGATCAGTTATATATTGTGTTCCATGGGATCTAAGATGGCGGTCACGCTGGACTAGCCCTCACTCTGCTTTTATTGCTCTACTGTGTTTATTTAATTCATTTTATTTGTCTTAATTTATTTTTACATTTTATTTTTAGTTACGAGTTTTTTATTTCATTTTAGTTGCCCTGCTGTGTTTATTTGCGTTTCGTCTGTCTCCTGGCGTGGTCACAGTGGAAGGAAGTGTTGTGGGGGAATTGTTCCCTATACGAGCTGACTGCCGTTTTGTTTTTTGCAACATCGCTATTTGCCTTGTTACGGAGAATCTGCAAGCAACTTTTTATTTGGGATATGTTTTTATTTCGTTTCTTAGTGTCTTCACTGACTGTTATCGCACTGCATCTGTGTGTGGGACATTAGCGAGTCAACTTCAGCCGGGATTTGGTTTTTGTAGGGTCCTTCCGGCTCTTGTCCCTGGGATTATTGGCTCTAGCCGAATACAAGTCGTACATGCTGGATCTATTGGGACCATTGTTACAGTACTTCATTTTGTGAAAGACTTGGTTTAGTTTGTGTTGACTGCCTTATGTCTTTGGAGAAAAAACTTGTGCATTCAGCTGTATCATGAGTACTAGGACCTGACTTTCCATCATTGTCCTCTGTTTATCTGGGACTTTAAATGTGACGTTAACGCTGTGCTAAAGGCTCTGGGGGTATATTGCCATGGTGTTGGTTTTGTTTTGAAAGATTATCTCCCCCCTCCCCCCTCTTTTTCATTCTTTGCCTGGGCGTTTGGTGTTGTGCTGTCTGGGACCAAGCAGGAGCCTCTCCTGTTCCCTCCAAGGAGTTGGGGGTTACTGGGGTTCCTAAGCTACTCTAGGGCAGGCCTTATTTGGCTCGTCCAGGGGTATCTGAAGCTGTGGGTCTCCGCGGCATAACTGGGCCTTATTAGGCAGTTTTAGGGGTGTGGGGGGAGTGAAGCCTCCGGAAGCCTCACAGCTAAATTGACATCATTTTCAAAGAGCTATTCTGTCTTTCCATGCATAAGGTTGCATTGCGTTTGTATTTTGTTATATTTTGGATTTTGTTTTTATCTATCATTGACTCTATTGGATGGACAGTGTGTGCAGTGAGAGGGCCTCATTGTCCTCATAAGTTTGGACTTCTTTAATATTATACTCATTGGCAGTGAGAGTGCTGAAAAACAACTGTAATTTTCTTTTCTGGATCTTATTTTATTATATAAGGGACGGTGGGTGCTGTGAGAGGGCCTCCCTGTCCTTTTACATTTTATATTTTCCTTGTATATTTTCACATTTTTACTTGGATTTTTAATAACTCGTTTATTGTTTATTTTTTGGTTGTGTAGTTAGTAGGTTGGTTTATGTTCTGGTGAGTTTCTAGTATAAATATAATTTGGGGGCATTTTATTTTTTGAAATACTAGAAATCCTTTATTTATTGCTTGCAGTTAGTCTGTTTCCGTTTTGTTATGTGTTACTCTGTTAACCGGTCATGCATTATTAGTCCTCCGACCTCCGCCCTCAGCCCTTCCCCCTGCCATTTCTACCTACCAGCTGCCGGGCACTTGGTATTGCCCGTGGGAGGGTGGGTGTGGCGGGAGTCGTGGCGCCGTGTAAGCGGCAGAGCGGACTGTGCGCATTGGGGTGGTTAAGCCAGAAGGCCCTGAGGCGAAATGGAGCCTGGAGCGTGGTTTCCATGCCTAGTCTCCATACCAAGGGCTCCTCCCTATTTGGATGGGCAAGTGGTCGACGAGCTTCGGATCCCTGTCCAACTCGGGCAGTGTTGTGCAATGCCAGATCTGTTAAAAATAAATCAGCTATTATTTCTGATTTTGTTGAATCGGCAGATCTGTGCATCACGGACCCTGGCTGGGCCGAAATGCGGCCCTTTTTAGAAAGCATCCGTTCCAGCTGGGTACTCGTGATTCACCACCGAGATTGGATCGTGAGGGAGTAGCGGTCTGTTTTAAGACCAGCTTGGGGCTCCGCAGGTGTACCAGTTGAGGAAGCGGAATCCTTTGAGTGTACCGTCGTGGCTGGTGTGGGTTGCAGGATAGCCCTCGTCTACCGTCCACCAGGAGACGAGCGACGATTCCTGCAGGAAGTGGCAGACTTCGTCGCCGATATGGCATTGGAGTCACCCAGACTGATGGTTCTGGGCGACTTCAATGCCTGGGTCGATGACTAACTTTCTGCCTTTGGTCAACGCTTCCTCCAGTTGATGTCATCACTGGGCCTTACACAGATTGTTTCCTCGGCTACGCATAAGCACGGTCACTCTTTGGATTTAGTTTTTCTCCTGGGGATTGAGGCCTCTGATTTGGTGGTGGAACCTGTCAGTTGGTCCGATCATTACACCATGAGCTTCAACTTTTTTGCTCCCCTTCGTAGGTCTGCCCCTGTGGAGATGGTTCGATACCACCCATTACGGGATGTGTGCCCTGAAGACCTGATGGCGGTGTTGTCCCTCTCAGAGTTTCCGACTGCCAGCATGGGTCCAGAGGCCATGGTCTTGGCTTATAATCAGGCCATTTCCTTGGCCCTGGACGCAATTGCTCCTGTCCGTGTTCGTCCCCTCTCTCTTCGCCCTCGGGCCCCATGGTTTGATGGGTCCTTGAGGGAGTTGTGACGTGTGGGCCGACGGTTAGAGCGTCGTTGGAGGAAACCTGCTCTGGATGCCGACCGCCTTAGTTTGGAGGAGCATTATCAGCTCTACCAATCAGAGATCTCCCATAAGAAGGCAGAATTCCTGTCCAGGGAGATCTCTGTCGCTCAGAATCGACCGGCTCAGCTCTTCAGAACTGTGGACAGGCTATGCAACCCAGCCTGCCTCCAGCTCCGTCGAGCTTTTTCACAGAAGGAGTGTGATGAGATAGCTCAATTCTTTGCAAATAAGGTTGCCGACATCAGATCCGAGATCCATCCAACACACTCTAAGGGGGAAGCTTTTGGTCGGCGTTTGGCCGCGAAACCCTCTGCCTCCTGGTGTTCCTTTGACCTGCCGACGTTCAGTGATATTGTGCGGATAATCCAGGGGATGCGCCCTACGTGCTGTAGTTTAGATCCGGGCCCTACCTCCCTAATTTTGGGTCGTATTGAGATCGTTGGCCCGTTTCTGGTTCAAATTATCTGGTGCTCCCTAGAATTGGGTGAGTGTCCTAGTTCCCTAAAGGAAGCAGTGGTGACTCCCTTTTGAAGAAGGCTTCTTTGGACCCAGATGTTTTTTTCCAACTACAGACCGATCTCAAACCTTCCCTTTATTGGGAAGGTTATTGAGAAAATGATAGCAAACCAGCTGGAGGACCATTTGACCATCCACAATATCTATGAACCTCTCCAGTCTGGTTTTCATAAGAGGCATAGTACCGAGACTGCTCTGGTTCGGTGCTCAATGATCTCCTGATGGCGAGAGATCAGAGGAACCGTTCTATCTTGGTCCTCCTGGATCTCTCTTCAGCTTTTGACACTGTAGACCATGAGGTCTTGCTCGAACGCCTGGAGTCCATCTGCGGTCTGTCTTGTACAGTGCTCAGATGGTTTTCATCTTTTTTATCTGGGAGAACGCAGAGAGTTGTGTCGGAGATTTTTTCCTCCGACCCTTTCCCTCTACATTGTGGTGTCCCCCAGGGTTCGGTGCTTTCCCCCATGTTGTTTGCAGTGTATATGCTGCCCCTCGGAGACATTGTAAGAAGGTATGGGCTGAGGTTTCACTGCTATGCTGATGGTACCCAGCTCTACCTGTCTTTTGCCCCCCGACCAGGTTAGTGCTGTCTTGGTATTTAATAGCTGCCTCGCTGAAATCCAGGACTGGATGAATGTAAGCTGGTTAAAGTTGAACGCCAGTATGACTGAGGTTTTGGTCGTGGATCTGGGATGTGGGACAGGTGGGTTGGGGTTTGGTCAACCCTCTGGCGTATTGCTGGGGGGGGGATCTGATCCTTTCCTCTGAACGGGTGTGTAACCTGGGTGTGGTACTTGACGACGGGCTGACCCTTCGTCATCAGGTGTCAGCAGTCGTTAAGTCCGCATTTTACCATCTTAGGAATATTGCCAGTGTGAAACACCTTGTTCCGTCCAGCGATTTACCCGTGTTGGTCCATGCCTTCGTGACATCTCGCCTTGACTATTGCAACTCCCTTTACTTGGGGCTTCCTGGGGGTTGATATCCGCTGCTTGCAACTAGTGCAGAATGCTGCTGCAAGGTTGATGACGGGGGTGACAAGAAGGACACATATCACCCCTGTGCTGCGCGATCTGCACTGGCTGCCTATACAGTGACGGATCACCTTTAAAGTAGGTCTTTTGACCTTCAAAGCTCTGCACGGACTCGGCCGTGACTACTTGAAAGAGCTTCTGGTTCCTTGCCGCCCCTTGCGACAGCTCCGTTCAGCCAACGAGGGGTTGCTAGAGGTTCCGAGGGTCATATTGAAGTCCTCTGGGGCTAGGGCCTTTGGTTTCGTGGCCCCCACCCTCTGGAACTCTCTGCCTCGCCGGCTTAGAGAATGCGCGACCGTGGAAACCTTTAAACGAGATTTCAAGGCTTTTACTGATTGATGCTGTTTGTATTGTCGATTTTATTTGTATATTCTGATTTTATGACTTATTTGTACAGCGCCTTGGTTTTGGAAAGGCGCTAAATAAATAAAGTTGTTATTATTATTATTTATTATATTGACTTGTCAAACAAGACCGCCTCAGACTCCTACAATTTAATGTATTACACAACCTTTATTATATGCCTTTAAAGTTATTTAGAATGGGTAAGCTCCAGTCTCTCATTTGTGAGGTTTGTGGCTCTGAGGAAGGTACATTTTACCACAAGTTGTGGGCCTGTCCTAAAATTAAAGCATTTTGGCAGTTAATAAAAAAGGAGATGGCATCTTTTTTCGACTTATCGGATTTTTTTTGCAGTTGAAGTATGCGTTTTGGGTGATTATGCTGCTATTCCAACTGTTACACAAAAGGTGAATATGGCTATGATAACTCTGGTCACCAAACTTTTAATTGTGCAACACTGGAAGTGGGACTAGTCGCCTTCATTTCCAGAGTGGTGGCAAGAATTCCTAACTGCCCTTAATGCGGAACATGCAGTTGCCCTCTCCTGTCTGACTTGGAAGAAATTTAAGGACTGCTGGTCCACCTTTTACTCATATATATGTATTAATTCATGACAGTGGGGACCCTAGCATTTCCCCTGATGAGGGTAGTTGAGATATATTACCCACTGATGTCTTCAGGAAGGTTTTCTTCTCTATAGCCCTTTTCGTGTACATCATGTGAGTGAGTGCATGGGGGGTAGGGTGGTTGGGGTTTGGGCAGTATACTGTAGGCAGTTAGCATGTGATTTGTTTTATATAGCATATTCTGTATTTTGTTGCTGTAGACTGTAACTGATTCATTTATTTGTTGTACTTATTCTGTATGTGTGTTGTCTGTATCTAAAATCAATAAAGCTCACTTATTTGCTAAAAGAAATTGCTGCATAAATGGAAAAAAGGCCACGTGATGGCAAGCAAGCCCAAAAAGGGAACACTACAACATGCTACTACTCTCTGGACAAAACTGTATCTAATGGGGAGGGGGTGACGGTGGCAAAACTGAAAATCTAAGGGCACATGGTGGCCCCAGGTGGGACACTGAACAGCCTGCAGAAGTAACTTTGTGGACAAAACTGCAAAGAAACAGATCCAGTGTGTTTGTGGGGGGAGGGGGCATGAAACTTTTTTGTCCTAGCACTATGTGGGCAAAAGGGGATTTTAAACTGTGCCCTGCAAAATGCAGAGCTCTGGACAGGACGTGATCAGCATGTGTGCAACCATGTGAAATCGAAGTAACAAAAGAAGTGGTAGTAGCAGTCTTTATGTATGGCACCCTTCCCCAGAGGCGCAGTAGTAATTGCCCTGCAGTTGCAGTGATACGGACAGAAAGGGCCAAAGGGATCTGCGCCCTGCAGCAGGAGGGGAATTTTGCTGTGAGTGGCAGGTGCCAGATTAGACAATGTACTGTGGCCTGCTTAGTCAAGTGCTAAAGCAGTGACTTTTGAAGACAAAACTAAGTTTGCACTGCCTCCTCACAGAGATGGGAAAAGAATGAAAAGGAGTATCACTCCAAGTCGCTCAAAAGTGTTGTGCAGTAATGAAGAAATAATTTAACTGTAATCATTATGCTAATAGGCATTGTTGTGTTAAAAAAAAAAAAAAGTGTGCCTTGCAATTGCAATGAAATAATTGCATAACTGCAAGAAATGACGTAGCACCCTGAACACTTTTTTTTTTTTCCCCTTCTGTATGGCAGGGATAAATGCTAAATGCACGGGGGCGTTGTGTTGGGTTAGATTTTGAATGCTACTAGGGATGGGGGATGATTTTTAACCACTATTACGTGCAGATTTACAGAGTACGTCCGGTCCGCCTGTTTTGTTTTTGGGGGTGGGGGTGCTGGTGTTGACCACCTTAGCTGCTGCTTCATTCTATGTTGGGTAAATTTCATTAAACCTGGCAGTTTTCCCCTCTTTTCTGAGGTCTAAGGGTCTCTGCTTGCTCTTCACATGAAACTATTGTGCTAGGTGGCAGCTTTTACTTCATGGGAAGAAGCCTGCATTGCCCAAAGGCTGTGGAGAGGCCGAGGCGGGGACAGTCGGTTGGTTTTTGAATTCTTCATCCAGCATACACTGTTTAAGCTTCTGCTGTGCTTTTATTCATTTTTACAGAGTTATCCTGTCTGTCAGCTTGTTTGGGGGGGGGGGGCTGCTGTCACAGTGTATGTTGGGAAAATTGAATTAACCCTGGCAGTTCGCCCTCTTTTCTGTTATCTTCTGGGTCTAGGCTTTCTCTTTGCCTGAATTTATTGTGCTAGGAGGGGGCTTTACTTCACTGGAGGAAGACTGAGTTGCCCAAAGGCTGTGGGGAAGCTGGGGTAGGACAGTCACGGTTATTGAATCTTAACCGAAATAAACTGCTGGAACTTTATAAACAATCTGTTTGCAGTGCCAGCAGAGGAGACATTCGCCTTGCTCCACCTCATCATTCCTGAAAATAAAGTGGGGTCTGTCATTACAGAAATGTGTTGCTTTTCAAATTGACCCTAGTCAAGTGCACATACATGACCCCTGTCTGGTTCCGCCCTCTAACGTTAAACTTTTCAATTTCACTGTGACATGGCAAGTGGAGTAAAGCTATCAACTTCTGAAGGCTGGTGCAAAAAATATGATCCAGAAAATGACTGGCTACAAATAATCAGTGAGGAAGATTTTGCAGTGTGTGCAAGCTGCAGAGTGTGCTGAGAATACAAAGATGAGCTACGTGGTTTGAGGAACTTCAGTGAGATATTTGTTGGAGGAATAAGTTGACACAATCCGGAAACATCTAGATAACAGCAGCACAAGAAAGCTAGTAATATTAAAGAAGTTGGTAAACCAATGTCACTACTAGATGTATATCATCCAGAGTGGAGAGTGTGGGGAGTAGTGCAATGTAACGGCTGTGGGGCAGCAGTCTTTCTGGAGGCTGAGATGCTGCCCTGTTTGCAGACAACTCCCTGCCCTGAGGGAGGAAGTTGCCCATCTTCAGGCCGCACTGGACAGTAGTAAGGGAACCTCCCCCATCCAGGGAGCACCAGAGCCACCACCACTACCTCAGAGGTTGCGAAGAAAGCACAGCAGTTGGACCGCAGTGGGCTCAGGGAGGGTAAGGGTGGTGGAATAGAGGCACACCCAGTCAGTTGTTCCATTCCACAATCCATACACCATTCTGGGGGAGCATAGTTCCCCTTTGGATGCACCCGCAGAGGAGACTAAGGAGGTTGCAGACAACTGTCACAAGGGAGGCCCTCAGGAAGTAGGCAGAGGACACCACAGGGAAAGGAAGCAGCTCCTGGTGGGGGACTCAATTATTAGGGGGATAGAACTGGGGGGAGCAGGGAAAACTGAAGTAAGGTGCCTGCCTGGTGCCATGGCTTGGAGGGTCAGGAAGCGCATCCTTAGGATCACGAGAACAGTTGCACGGGAGTCTGAGCTGGATGTCATTGTCCACCTAGGGACAAATGATTTGGCTGATCATGAGATCAGAGCAGTGCAGAAGGACTTTGTAGAGTTGGGGAGGGGCCTAAGACAAGTAGCACACACAGTATCCTTTTCAGAGATGCTGCCTGTCAGTGGCATGGGTGAGGCGAGGGTACTTTGCACCATGCAGTTTAACGAATGGTTGAAAAAATGGTGTGGAGCACAGGGGTTTGGCTTCATTGGGGACTGGGGTTCCACCTGGAGGGACGCCAGCCTATACTGGCAGGATGGTCTGCATCTGTTCAGGAAGGGAACAAGTCTTTTGGGCAATCGGTTTAAATGCTTCATTGGCAAGCTTTTAAACTAGTCAAGGGGCACTGATAAGCAGCAGAAAAATCCCAGCCTCCCTACAAAACAGGGTACTAAATGAGAAAAGACTAAGGTAGAAAGGTCAGTGGGGATGCTGCTACAGAAGGTAAAGCCATCAAAAAATGGAGAACAATGAGTACCAATGCCCATAGTCTGGGTAACAAGCTTCCTGAATTAGTGGCCTTGATGGAGGAGGAACATCTGGATATCGTGGCAGTCACAGAAACATGGCACACACAGAGCCATGACTGGGACGTAAACATACCAGGATACACTATCTACAGGAGGGACAGGAAGGGTAAAAGAGGAGGAGGATGCAGACCCTGCATCATTTTGGTTGCCCTCCTCTGGACAGCCTCCACCCTGTCTATGTCTTTGCGGAGATGGGGTCTCCAGAACTGTACACAGTACTCCAGATGTGATCTTACCAACTGTCTGTACAGAGGGCCAACAACTTCCTGTTTTCTACTGGTGATGCCTCTCCCTGTGCATCCCAGTATCCCCCCAGACCTCCTTACTGCCTTCTCACATTGCTGGCACACCTTTAGGTCATCTGATATGACTACCCCAGGTCCCTTTCCATTTTTGTTGTCAGTATCTCACCCCCATTGTGTACTCTTCCCCTGGGTTTTTGTTTCCCAAGTGCATTACTTTGCACTTCTTAGCATGAATCTAAGCTGCCATCGTCTGACCATTCCTCTAACCTTGCAAGTCCCTTCTCATCCTTTCCACCCCACCTTGTGCATCAGCTCTGTTGCAGATCTTTGTGTCATCTGCAAAGAGACATACTTTTCCTTCCAGTCCTCTGCAGTGTCTTTTATAGAGGCACGAAGAGGACCGTCCCACTGAACCCCGCGGGCACCTCACTAGTAACCCCCCCTTTCTCTCAGAGTGACTCCATTTACTGTTACCTCTGTGTCCTATTCTCCAGCCAATTCTTTACCCAGGCTTATCATCTTGGGACCCACTCCCAGGCTGGCTAACTTGTATATTAATCTTTGTGTGGGACTGTGTCAAATGCCTTGCTAAAAGTCTAGGTAGGCCATGTCCACAGCCCTCCCTGGTCTACTACTTTGGTCACCCAGTCAAAGAAATCTATTAGATTCGTCTGGCATGACCTTCCGCTGCTGAATCCATGCTGCCTTGGGTTCTGTGCCCTCTGGCCTCTAGGTACTGACAGTTCTTTCCTTCAGAAGTGATTCCATCATTTTCCTTACCACTGAGGTCAAACTGACAGATCTGTAGTTTCCTGCCTCTGTCTTGCTCCCACTTTTGTGAAGGGGAATCACATCCACCCTCCTCCAGTCCTCAGGTACCACCCCATCCTCCCATGATTTATTAAAAAGGGTAGTCAGTGGTGTTACTAGTTCTCCCCTTAGTTCTTGTAGAATTCTGGGGTGAATCTCTTCAGGCCCCATTGCTTTACCCACCTTCAGTTTTAAGAGTTCTTTCAGAACCCTTTCTTCTGTGAAAGGACTAATATCAACCCCCCTATCCCAGAGTGCTTCTATTGACAAGATTAGGTATTTCCCCCTGCTTTTCCATTGTGAATACTGAGCAGAAGTATTCATTCAGTATCCCTGCTTTTTTACTGTCGCTCTTTGCCCTGCCACCTTCCTCTTTGTTCAGCCTCCGTATCCCTGCCTTAGTCTTTCCTTGCTCCCTAATGTACCTATAAAAGGTTTTATCCCCCTTCTTAACCGAGTTGGCTATCTTTTCCTCAGTTTGGGCCTTTGCTATTCTGACTGCCTTAGCCGTTTCCTTCTGCTTTAACTGGTACAGTTCTCTGTTCTGCATTTCCTTATATTTCCTGAATGCTGTCTTTTTTTCCCCTAACCTTCCCCACCACTTCTTTAGAGAACCATAGTGTTTTTTTTCTTTCATTTTGATTTATTTGCTTCACACAAAGACTTGTTGCCTTTGGTAAATTGGGTATACTCTTTTATTATCCTAAGGGGGTCAAAATGCAGAGAGCTCTGGCAGTATTTAATAGGAAACTCGAGGCTTAACTGAAACAGTTCAGAATTCCACCCTCCAATTGAATACTTCATATTCTTTGGACATGTGGTAGTGATGCACATTCCCAGCATATAGAATTATCTCTGCCCCATACTTCTGGGAGTTCTCTAGGAAGTGCAGGGCTAGGTTTTTAGAACCCCAGCCGTGCTGTAACACTATCTGGGACCAGCTCAAGGGTCATGCTGCAGTGTTTGCAGTGTGAAACATGCAGAATATGTGCATGTTTTCTTAGTCTGTCCTGCCGTCTCCCGATACTGGAAAGAGGTCCATCAAGTCTTGAAAACTGTATTTACCTTGCAGAAATTGGTTACTCTTTCCCTGGCTCTGTTAAATATTCTACCAGCTGAACACAAATCAAAAGGCAAGACTTTGAAGCTATTATGTTCTGTTGATTACAGTTGCAAAGAAAGTGATTACAAGTTTATGGATGGCCCTCACTGGACCAGCGAAGCAAATGTGGTTTCAAATTGTTCAACACACATATAAACTGGAAAGCCAAACGGCAATAAATACTAATATACAGGGTCCTTCTGATGACTTATGGCATAGATGGGCACTTTATTGCATGGAGATGGATTGAACTTTTGTTCCATAACTGCAGTGGATGAATATGGTTCCTTTTACTCGTGCTCTCCACCCCACTTCTGGAATTACCTGCAGCAAATAATTTACTTTTACTAGACTGCTACGTAATACCTGCACAGGAACAGAAATAAAGGGGTGCTGGGCACTAATTTGCACTTCTATTTTGGTAATTAATGCCTACTGCTTTAAGAAACAGCAAGTCACCAGCAGCTGCAGCAGATCCATGCATCTGTGCAGTATTGGCAGGGAAGGGGGTGTGTCCGATCTCGGCAGCAAGTGACGTACAGATCTGTTGTCAGAGCGGCAGCAAGAGCAGAAGAGGGGGGAAAGGGGTGCAAAATATGTAAAAATGCACAGAGCTGAAATTGAAGCAGACGAGTTAGTGACAGCAGAATAGGGGACGGGGTGTGAGGTATGTAAAATTTGTTTGATGCGTGAATGAGGAGTGCAGAAATACGAATTCCAGAGCAAGTAAGAAGAAAAGAAGGGGTGGGGGTGGAGTTTGTACATAGACAGCAAGAGCATGAGGATGGAGGTGGAATGTGGGGAAAGTATATAAACAGGCAGCAGTTTGGGGAGGAGGAGGAGGATTGAAGTGTGAACAGGCCAAGCCAAGGAGCACAGGAAAGGAGAGAGAGGGAGCTAGCCCTGCATTCACTGAATTGACTGTACAGCATGCTAATGCCTTGTGCTTGTTTTGAGAAAGGAGTTCTTACTGTGGCAGGTATTGTTCCTAAGCAGGAGTTGAATTACTTAAACTTTGAAGGAGAGAAAGATATCTTCAACTCCTATAGCCCCCCTTCTCCCCATATCCCATAAAAACACTTCTCAATATGGGTGTAACCAAGGCTAAAAAGTTGGGGTAACATGGATCAGTAGGAGCCTTTCATGACGATGGCCAGTGTCATTGGCCGTTTTCCAGCACCTAAAAAGTGGAGGAGGACTTACACTCCTTGTGGTTGTGCCCTTGCTTCTAAACAATTAGGGCAGCAGAGGAAGCACATCGACAAGTTGACAGAGAACATCTCCCCCACCCATAGCAGCTAGATTATCAGGGAGAATAAAATCCTGATATACAGTACTAACCTCTCTGTGCTTAAAAATAAGAGATCTTTTAATTATTTTAATTTTTACTAATTATTTAGCAAGGATAGCCCAGCTGAGATACGTCTCATTTCCAGTGGGGTCCTGCTCCAATGCATTTCCACAGCTGGGTGGATTGGAGCACTGGGAGGTTGCTATTTGCCCAAATTCACATGTTTTTGCTTTAGTAGGGTTTGAACCTGTGGTCTTCTGCTTTCCAAGTCCGTGTTCTAACCACTACAACTCACTGTTTCCTAATACAGCCAACAGTCTCCTAACAGACAACCCCACTGCTTCCTAATGGACCACACTGCCTTCTTTCATGGTTTTACTATATTTAAATGTCAGCTCCTGGTTTTGCCAGAGTAGTGCCTGGTCAACCAGAAAAGTGCCGATACCCAGAAGCTATTCCTGACTCTTGACTGCTAAATCCTTATTTCGGGCCCTGCCTGTTCTCACTATACATTTGCATACTGGCTGTATATTTTTCTATAACCCTTTCATTCTTGTTTTCCTACTGTACATGTATCTGTTATCCTTGGAAAATTTAATAAAATGAACTTAAAATAATGTTTCCTCCTTTTTAAAAAAATGCTTTTCTTTGTTCAGGATTCCCACAGTGGCTCTCCCCATTACCTTGCTCCAGTTTAGATCTTTCCTAACTACTAATACTGAACCACAAACAAATTCCCTTATTTTGATGGTTGAAATAGATTTTGTTCCTCCGTCATGAAATCTTGAATTGTTGCAGTCCTGCTAGTAAATCATTTAGAACAACTGTGGTGTTCCTGTTCACAGTAATGCAGAGCAGATGTATTATGACATGGTTACTTTAAATGGCTAAGGTAGAAATTAACTATAATACAATTTCTCTGGTTTTATTAAGTTAAACCCTCTATTTGCAGCAGAAATTGAAGGAATTAGGATACTGTATATATTTTCTGTGTTAGTGATCTTTTTGTTTATGGTGTGTTTAACATGATGTAATTCTGGATATAAAATCCATAGTGGGGAAGTGAGCACAACCTTCTGGTGAAGCCCTTCTGGTGATACGCAGAAGTGCTTGCTCCAAAGCGTTCTTCTAAGTTACAGTGGTATGCTACTAAATTGGAGGATTCCATAAACTCTGTCCTACATCCAGGCTGGTGTGTGTGCTGTTGAGCTTTTACCTTTGTCTAGTAGCAGGTCAGTAAGAGTGGAAGCTGTTGTGGAAGAGGAGAGACTCGGGAGGGGTGTGAACAACATTTTACTTCATAGAGTAGTTGAGCCGTGGACCAGCCAATTAGTTGAGTTGGTGGTAGCAAAACCATAAATGTGTTCAAGCATGGCTCAGACAGAGTATGTGGTTTGATAGCCATGCAGGCGGGGGGTAGCAGGGAGCAAGAGGGTCAGCCAAGGGTGAAAACCCTTTTTAAACAATAGGTCTTAGGGTGGGTAGGGTTAAATAGGGAAGACTAGCTACACTAGTGGTCTTTCCTGCCAACAGTGTCTGTGTTTCTATTTCCAAAGCACTACTAGCTACCTTTGCATACCTTCCCCTGGCCCTCCCTAGGGCACCCACTCCCTGTAAAGTAACTGATTCTCCCAGTGTTCTTCCTTTTTTACCTTTATCCTGAGAGTCACTGACTGCCAGTTCCATCAGCTTATGTAGGGATGGGTCAGCATGTTAATCCCTGCTAAGGTCATCAAACTTAACCCTCTCTAGAGCAGTCTTTCTCTTAGTGGGAAACCAGCTTACAGTTGGGGTTTCCAGAACCTGTAGCTGTAACAATAAACTGACACTCCTGGCTAGTCCATAAGCCATGCTGACTGCTTCTCTGTTGCTGAGGTAGGAGGTGCATCTGTCTGCACTGCCCTCCTTCTCTCCTCAATATCTTGTCTCCTTACCCACAACAGCTTCTTTGCTTTCTGTGTCATTCACTTCGATTTACATTGATGGGGAGGTCTAGTATCACCGGCATCTTCTGTACCCCTTGACCAGATGACTCTGAAACCACAGGGCCCATCACACCTCAAATTCTGGAGAATTGACCTGACAGAATCTGTTCCTCATTTATTAGATCATGCCTAACCATTGAAATGGAAGCCCATTTCCCTTAAACCTTGTGTTATTTTACTATTAGCAAAGACAGGGTGCATATGAGCAGTGAAGTTAGTGAGAACTGCAGGCTCAAGGTGAAAAACATTGTGTAGGTTTTTCTTCTTTCCAATGGAATTCCTTACTAACTTCCAAATTGGAACTTGCCATGGGGCATTTCCAAAGTATATGACTCAATGAAGCTGCCTCTGTTTGACACTTAATGTAATGATCTGAGTTCAGTAAGCCAAATTTATTAAGTTTTTAAGGTGTCATATAGGCATTATGCAAAATCTTAAATTGAATCAGTTTTAAGTTGTCCATCGGTATATAACAACGTGCATTTTCCCATAGCCTGGACCAGTCTAGTGGATTTGAAGTAGCTTCTTTGTGCCCATAGGAAGCAATTATAGGTTCTGGTTTGAATTTGAATAATAGGATGAAAAAGTACAAATTGCCAATAGGATGAGGTCTTGTTATATATTTTGTCAATTTTAGTATTACGTAATCTAGATGCAATACAAGAATCATCAGACAAGTTTATATCATCACAAATAGCAATTTCAATGAAACAACTGATCATCAAACATTGGATAGATAAAGAAAATATATCTTTAAGGGAATGGACTTCTGACATCATGTTTAATCTCCAAATCATGAAAATGCTTTATTCATTCAATAATAACCGATTCCAATTTTGCAAAAGATGGGGTAACTATATGAGATATTGTTCGGACCTAACAAGGTTTCCCCCAGCTCTTTATCAGGAAGCCTAAGTCTTTGTGACTAGCCCAAGAAGTTTCTCTGGACTGTTAATCATATCATAGATTTAAAATAATTTTTATTTACATTATAGGCAGATACATTGCTGTTGTTGCTGATTTGTTTTAGGCATGCCAGTGGGGTTTATGATCAATAGAAGGTGGAGGGGTCTTGATTTCTTCTTTCTTTTTTTTTACTTCTAGTTGTACTGTTGTTGTATTGTTTAAAATTTTGTAATAAAAAGAATAAAGTAAAAACAAAAAAACAAACTGCAGGTCTCTCACAGAGCTAATGTTCATTCTACATATTAAATTCAGTGCGTCAGTTGGCCCACTGAATTCCAAATACGTGGGCCAGTTTGAGAAAAGTGGGCCACCTGCTAGAATTTTTGTCAAAAAAAAAAAAATGAATTTCAGATGCAAATTTTTTCCTGTCTGAAGAAGAGAGGCTTACTGAAATAAAAACGTATGGCAGAACTAGCAGGCAGGGAAGTGGCGCTATACTCTGGTTATCAGAAGCGGGCCAGACAGTGAAGGGGAAGGAGGGGGAGCTGCTGAACACATCCAGGTGCCTGTGCGAAAACAAGTCAATCTGATCCCAAGTCACAGCGTTAATGCTTTGTCTGCCTGCCTGTGTTATTTTTTTTAAGCTCAGTCCAGTAAAAAGAAATGTCCGTTTCCCTGGCTCTGCTGTCTTACAGAGTCCTGATTCAGTAGTCACTAACACTGCTATGCTCTAGACTGAGTCCAGCCTACTGCAGATTTCCATTTTGTTATTTTTACTTTTAAAATAATGCTGCCTAACAAATATGCCTCAGCGTGCCTTAGTTGTTTAATTTGACAAGGATTTGAGCTCCAGCTCTTGAAACCAATTAGATCCTTAGAGTTGACCAACTGCTTAGAGGAGACATGCAATACCAGTTGCACATTTGGAAAGAGCACACGCAGTCTTAACTTAATGCCATACCACATAGGTTGACTGAACGGCTCACAGTTGTGATGCAGCAGTCTCTGTTCTTCCAAGCAGTATTACTGCATTTCATTCATTGCCAGGATGCCAGCATCTTTCAACGTCTGTGTGCATTCAGAAATGTGTCCTCTTGGGTCCCGCCAGTGTCATCTGACTGCAGATAAAGTCACAATGCATCTTGAGGGCTGGAATACAACCGCATTTCATGGCACTAATGCAGTCTCGAGCTCCAACACCCATTCATGGCAGTAATGCAGCTGCAGCAGCAGTGCTTTTCAACTGCGTTTTTTTGCCCCACTGCATCCAAAATAGTCAGGACAAGCTACTCCTCCCTGCGCCATGGACGTTTTTCCATGGCCTGAAATGAACACTGGAGTTACTCCCTCTCTCTGCACTAAGATGTCCCTGTTTCTAGCACACATACAGTGACACCTCCGCTTCCCTGACTCGTTAGTTTTAGATTTGTTGATGTTTTTCCCCTTTTGGAGCTGAGATGAGGCTGGGCTAACACCCCTTGAGTATAAACTCGGACAATGAGTCTTCCTCAGGGGATCGAAAACTAAACTTGACCTTAATTGCTTCAGGGAATCAATTCAGAATGTTTCACTTAAACATATTTTCTGGGCACATCATCCATTCTGGCAAATACCTCTTAAGGCTTTGTCTGCAAGTAATGGTGTGAGGTAGGTCACTCAAGGAGGTCTGTACAGTTTAAACTCATAACAGTTAAGTTTTTCATCAATATTCAACCCGCCCTGGCTAACTGGCTGGTTTCTGCAGGTGGGCATTCAGACTCCCCCAAAGTCAGAGCTGGGCTTTTGTCTGCTTAATGACTTTCAAATTAAGTCCCTAAGAACCCATTATTTACTTCTTATTTCTTCCCCACATTATTTACATCTGTGGGGAAGAATCCATCACAGCACAGGAACTTACAGTAATAAGAACCAAAACATACCAGAGGTCCAGCAAGTCTGTCCTGAAGCCCTGCAATGTGTTACAGTACCTCCTTGTAAGATGTCCCATTTGTCTTGAACCCAGGTATAGTTCCAGCATTGACCATATTTCTTGGTAAAGTACCCTGCTGATCCACTACCCACACTGTAATACTTACTAATGTCCTGTTTAAATTGCCCCCTTCCAGCTTGAGATTGTGACCTCCAGTAGATGAACTGTTCCTCAGCCTGGACAGCTCCATGGAGTTCACCCCGTCATACATTCTTAGCAATTCAGAGCACTGTATTTGAATGTTTCTGTCATATCCCCATCTTCCTTCTGTCCTACAGAAAGTACACATTGAGATTCTTCAATCTATCCTCATTGGACCTGCTGTGCTGCCCCTGAATAATTTTTGCTGCCCTTTTCTGTATGGTTTTCTGCCTCTATGTCAGCAAATGTGGTCTCTGGAATTGCACACATTACTCTAGATGTGGTCAAACTAGTGACCGGGACAGTGGCGGTATTAACTCCCTTCGGCAACTGGTGAAACCCCTGCTGCATCCAAACATCCTGTTTTCCTTCCGTATGCTGTTCTGCATTGGGAAGAGGTTCCTAGACTGTTGCTCATTGCCATCACTAGGTCCCTTTTGGTATGCAGTATAACTTAGAGGGTTAAAACATCAAGTTGTGAATCTGAAAAACCAGCAGATCTCTGTTTGAAACTCACAGACACGTGCATATTGTGCGACCCTGAGCAAATCACTTAACCTCCCTGTGCTCCTGGGACACTCCTGGAAATAAGCTTTGGCTAGGTGTGCCTTTCATGGCCAAATGTTTTTAAGTAAAACAAAAATGTGCATGCCAGTTCTGTTTGGAGGGACAACTGTAGTTATGATACACCTGTCTTAACTTTTAGGGGAACGACCATTTATGTGTGAAACCTGTGGCAAAAGCTTTGCGTCAAAGGAGTATCTGAAACACCATAACAGGATTCATACGGGATCAAAGCCTTTTAAATGTGATATCTGCTTGAGAACATTTGCACAACGAAATTCTCTTTACCAGCACATCAAGGTTCACACAGGTATGAGGAGAAAGTTCTCAGAGTTATTGAAACTGTTTATAGTAGCCAAAATATGTTTATTACTTGCAAATGATACAAGCCACGGTTACCTGCTTTAAATTTGAATCTCGCAGTTTAGATTATACTTTGTTAAAGGTTCTCGTAACCCTTAGGCTGCCGGAAGATTTAGAACGCATAGGTTTTTAGGACAAGATACCTTGTTGGCGGCAGCCTAAGCTAGCTAGATATACGTTTTAGATTTTGCTGTACATTTAGAACATGGAGGCATACAAAATCTGATTTTTCCATTTATGGATGATATGACATCCAGTACTCCAGATAAGGTGAACACTGGCCTATTTTACTCACCAGATTTTAAGACCTTCTCTTTGAAAAAAATGTTTTGAAGCTTAATGGGTAGTCATCCCAACTCTTAGATATGCTCCATAGATACTTCAAAAGACACATTTTTCAAAGTTTATAGCACTTTTACTCATCAGAATTAAATTTAACCCACCTAAAGTCAACAATGGTGAGTACATCACTCTTGAATGCCAACTTTATCTGGAGCACTAATTACATTCACAAGAGCGAAGCTCGAGAGTTATAATTTCATCTGTTCCTAAAAATGGGAATAGCCTTTTCTCTATGGTTGCCCATACGTTAGTTTGTATAGTATATGTTTGTTTTAATTCATCTTTTTAATTCTGTCTCTGACTGTGGTCAAATAAACATCAAATAGCAAGCAACAGGATAAGATTACAAAAAAAAGTAATGTGATTAAAGTACAGTAATAGCTTCATAAACTGACAGTATTTCTAGTAGTTCATCTTTTAACATTCTGTTCGGTTGGGGTGCCTTCAGTCTTGCAGATATCTTCCTGATGAGGAATCTGCAATAAAAATAAGTTAACGGACAGGGCCATAGGCTGCATGCTTTCAAAGGGGGGGGGGGTCATGCTAAACAAATCTGATATATTTCTTTGACTAGGTGACCAGAGAAATACACTAGAGGAGGGCAGAATAGTGTCCAGGGTATAGTAGTAGACAAGAGGGAAATGAGGCAGACTTGATGGGCCTACCTGTCCTACTGACGAATTCAGTGTTCTGTGTTTCACCGGGTGGTGTAGCCAATTTGGACTTCAGCAAGGCAACACTGTGCCACACAGAAGGCCGATCAGGAAGTTGGCCAATTTGGGAGTGGGGGCCAAAATGGTAAATTGGGTTCACAACATGTTAACTGATAGGAGGCAGACGGTAGTTGTAAATAGCGCACACTCTAAGGATGGGGGGTGACCAACAGGGTTCTGTAGCGTTCAGTACTGGGACCAGTCCTCTTCAGTATCTTCATAGGGGACATTGCTGAGGAACTTGAGGGGAAGATCTTTGTTTTTGCAGATAACAACAAGATCTGCAATAGGTTGGACACCCAGGAGGGAGTGAAGACAATACGCAGGGATCTAGAGAAACTAATGAAGTTGTCCAAGGTATGGCAGTTCTGGGTCACTGCCAAAATGTGCAAAATCATGCACATAGAGTACAGAAACCCTGGTGCTGAGTATAGGATGGAGGGTTGGTAAGAATCGCTAGTCAGGAAAGGGACCTCGGGGTTATTATTTTACAAGACCTTAAAGTGGTAGCTCCAAGGTTGTGGGCAGGGTTAGTGGGATGCATGGGTGCCTAGGGAGGGGCATCATCAGCAGGGGGAGGTGGTGCTGTCACTGTACCACTCTCTGGTACGCCCCCACTTGGTGTACTATGTCCAGTTGTGGAAACGACATCTCAGGAAGGAGAGTGGAGGCAGTCCAAATAAGGGCAGCCAAAGAGGTGAAAGGGATATGCCCTATGAGGAGAGACTGAGGGATCTCTCTACGCACACTCCAGAGGACAGGAGAGCGAGGGGTGACGTAATCGAGACCTTCATGTACCTCCTAGGGTGTGTTGACCCATTAGCGCAGCAGTTGAGCAACTGCTTGCGACCCAGGTTCAGGAGCGGGCTTGGGAAGCTGGAAGCCTGTCCGAGGGGCGGTGAATTGAGCAACCAGTGGACTGCTCTCCTTCTCTTGGGGGTTTGCAGTGGTCGGTGCATGTCTGGCCCCTTGTGGAGTGCTGAGGGATGGGCCTCCACGCCCGCCGATACAAGGGAGATGGGGCTGGTAAGCGTCAACGTCCTCCTGCAGGTACGTGGGTGGCCGTCTTGGCATCATTGCACACCTGGCCCTTCCTGGGGGGAAACTATATGGAGAAAGCACCCACACAGCCTAAGCACCACCTGATGATGGGCTCCTGACACCGTATTCCACAGTCACAGGGGTACCCTGGATATTACTGCACCATGGGGCGGCTTCGCCACAAGGGGGCAAACTCATGGGGTTGGAAGTCCCGTAGTAGGTTCTCACCACTGCGGGGGGTACCCTGGGCATTACCATGCCATGGAGCTGCTCCACCATGAGTGGGTAAACTCATGGGGTTGCAAGGGATACATTAGGTGGGTTCGCATCGCAATTTGTGACCCAAGATTTGGGAAATGCGAGTCAGTTGCCAGCATGATTAGCAGTGATTGCTAATCATATAAGCTGGCCGTCCCTCTAATTATTTTAATTTTCCCTGGTGTATAGTGGTGCCCCCCCCCACCCTCTGATTGCCATGCCTTTTTCTGTCCCTCGTGTCTAGTGGCACCCCCCCTCCACACCATCTGATTGCTGTCCCCATTATTTTTTAATTCCCTGGTGTTTAGTGGCACACCACCACCACCACCACTGCCATCTAATCACTGTCCCCATTTTTTTTCTCTTTCCCTGGTGTCTGTCCCTCGATGTTTTTTTTTTTGTTTGTTTGTTTTACCCGCAAAAAAAAACGATCCCATGCTGCTCTGACCCTCCCAACCCCCACCTCCCACTCAGCACCCACCACCGCACCCCTCCCCCACTACACCCCCACACACCCTCACTCACCTGACCTGGTCACTGGGTGAAGATCCACTCTTCGATGGAAGACACATCTTGCTGCGGCAGCCGGCGACTGCAATATGAGAAACTAGGGTAAATGCGGTTCAGTGTACTTCAGTGGGGTTTTCAGCTTTATCCATTTTGACACCAAATTTTCAGCATGGCCTTTGGGGACCCCACCTCATAAACAATATGACTCTCATTTTGCAACTCCCGCAGAAAGGTGATTTCACGGTCACTTGGCGAAATCACCTTTCTGGCAGGATCTGAAAATCTTCTCAAAACTTGTTCATGAGGTGGGGTCATAAGATGTTGTGTTGAAAATTTGAGTCAACATACAATGGCCACATTATGAGCATACATTTAAATGTTACTATGCTTGCTCATAACTTTGGTAATTTTAAATATTTTGACCCCAAATTTTCAACATAGCCATTTAATGCACCACCTCAGGAACATAACAGCTGTCATTTTTCAAATCCTGACCTGTCTTTTCACATCTGTGGCGTGGTATGATGTTGCAGTGAAGCGGAATCACGTTTGGCAGGGATTTGAAAATTTTCAGTAGCGGGTACATGAGGTGGGGTAATAGGAAGGCTATGCTGACAGTTTGGTCAAAACGGCAAATTGAGTCTCAAAACTATGTATATAATGTCTGTTTTATTAGTATATACAATTATAAGTAATAATTATATGGTTTAAAGTAAAAATACCCATTTTAGAAAACTGCTAATCAGAATCGGCAGATTGCTAATCATTTTTCATTTTGATTAGCAAAGGCTGCTAATCAACTCTCTGACACTAAGTTATGCCTTGGGGGTTGGAAGCCCGCGGTGGAGCAGTGCTCAGAGTTTGGTGCCAAGTTGGCTTGGGTGAATACAATATAAATTAAAAAAAAAAAAAAAAAGTACCTCATGGGGTGAACAGAGTGCAGGGAGCTTCTTCCAAAAGAGAACGAGCTCTAAGACTAGGAGGCATGCAGTGAAACTTTGTGGGTGGGGGGTTCATGAAGGATATGAGGAACTACTTCTCAGAAAGGGTGGTAGAAGCATGGAACCAGCTACCTGTTGAAATCGTAGAAGCTAGAGTGGTGGAAGGCTTCAAACATGGATGGAGTAGACACAGAAGTGTATTATAGAAACAGGGAGGGGGAGGGAGCGTGGAGACAGACCAGTTTAGGATCTGCTGAGGTACAGTAGGCAAGAACCCGTTAGGCAAACTGGGTGGGCCTAGCAGTCCTTTTCTGCCAACAGTTTTCTTTGTTTCTATGAGATTCCATGCTGTTGTACCACAGTAATGACATAGCTACTGTAGTACAGCTGCATTCTGACTTCCCTACTATGGCACAACAGCATCTGGAAGTGTACAGATTTCCATACACTGCAGCTCTGACCCATATACTAAATCCTGTTTCTTTCCCACCATTTGCTTTCTCCCAGTCTTCCCCAACAGTAGAGGCTTCCACACCATCCTACTGCCAGGAGGGTGGGAAGCTGCTTCCTTCACAGCAAATAGGTATGCAGCTTCATGGTTGGCCAGTGCAGAGGGGGGACATGCATATGCTGGGCAGCCCGCAGCATCCCTACCTGATATCCAAGTACAGTGCTCCTGCTCCCTCTTTTATCCGCCAACCTCCCTACATCCTAAATTGTGGCGGGTAAAAGAGAGTGGCAGATAATAGAAGGTGGCTGTTAAAGGGGGAGATAGCATTTCTAGAAGATGGGACAGGAGCTCACACTGGCGTTAAGCGAGGGTGGCAGATAAAGGGGTAGATAAAGGTGGGAGCACTGTATGTCACCTCCACAGTACGCTCAGACCACAGAGTGGCATTCCAGGGCCTGCTTGCACTGGTACCATGCCACCCCTAATGTCAGGTTTTTGATATATTTACAGCACAGAGCTCTGTCTTTTTCCACAGGCAAGATGCAGTACAGACAGGGAGGCAAGGTGGCAAACTTCTGTTTAAAATCCAGTAGTTCATGTCTTTATTGACCAGGGCAAGTCGTTACACTAATTTTATCGTCTAATATTCTTCAGTCTTGCCAACCATGAAATGGACTAACTGAGTATCTCATTATTATCACCTTTATTTAATGAGGCAAAAATCCCACTGAAATACAGTTTGTCTTTCAAGGGAGACCTGACCAGATGGCAGCATTACAAACTAGATCCAACAGTAGGAATAAAAAAAATAAAAATGCCAAAGACACAAACCTTGGAGTACACACAGTTTAGAGTCCACCAGAGAAGAGCCGCTGTGCATCAAGCTACTAAGCAAACAAGTACTGCTTATGATCACTTGGTAGTTGTGCAGCTACTGAATAACCCAGTAATCAAACTGAGGAAGGCTCAGATGTGGAAGGATAACATTAGAGTGGAAAAGTGCTGTGGGATAAGTTTACGGAAAACCGAAACAGTGTCAGCAAAATGAGAAAAGAGAAATCCTTTGAAGTCTGTGGGATGGCTGGTCTTCAGGTATAAGAACAGATCCAGAAGCAAATGGGTCGATATCTTTTATTGGACCAACATAGATGTAACAGAGAGAAAACAATGTCTAAGCTTTCAGACCAACCAAGTCCTTCCTTGGAGACTTACTGTAAGAGATAAGTCTCTGAGAAAGGACTTGGTTGGTCCAAAAGCTTAGACATTGTTTTCTTTTTGTTACATGTATGTTGGTCCAATAAAAGGTATCGAACCATTTGATTCTGGATCTGTTCTTACAAGGACCAATACAGCAACTATTCTATTTCTGTATGTATAAAAAAGGGAATTCAATCTCCAGGGCAGTTGTGACCTATAACACCCATATTTTTTGGTTGTTTTATCTTGAAAAATGGAGAAGAGTAAAGTATTTGTGATTACACCGAAGTGCGGCACGTCATTAGTTGCTTTGAGTGCTATTGTGCTATTTTTAAATAAAAACAAAATTGAAATACTTCATTTTGGAGACAGAATTATGTATTCAAATACTTTCAACTCTTCCCCCCCCCCCACACTCCTTCAGTTTTATGTGCCATAATCGTCCCATGTGGATTGATGTGTCTCTTAAATCTTAGCGTTCGAACATAATGGAAGGGCAGAATGGTGTTGCTCGAGTTCCACAACTCATTTTTCAGTGGGGTCCTGATTCTACTGAATTTTACAGCTGGGTGGACTGGAGCACTGAGCTGCTAAGAAACTTGCTCAAGCTCATACACGGAGAAGGGACTCTGGTGGGATTTGAACCTGGATTTTCTGGTTTACAGTTTAGCACCAGTTCACTTCGAACTGGTTCTTTTCATTTTGGATACAAACTAAAAGGAGCAGTTATTTCCTTCAGTCTCTTCCTCTGTATTAAGAATATAATTGTAGATCTCCAGCAATGGTAGCACAGTGCTCCCAGAAGCACCTATATAACTCTTTAACATGTACCTGTCTAATGTGCTTGTATTTTTAAAAATATTTTTAGGATGTCCTGAAACTCTTTCTGTAATTGCCAAGGTTTTTGGTTTTTATTTACCTCGTTCGGAACCCGTGGCAGAGCCAAACAATTCTCTTATCCCCTTCACTGATTTTTTGCTACTTAAACATAATGGGGTGCATAAATCAGCAGTGGCCAGTCCAGTGGCGCTGAGGCACTGGATGCCACACCTCACGCCAGACTGGCGACCTGGGTTCGGGAATGGGCCTGAGTCAGGGGGTCAGTCAAGGGGAGGAGGATTGAGCGTCCCAACAGATGCTCTCCTCCTCCGGGTGGGGGAGGGACACTTCAGGCAGCACTAGCACCCGTTGTTCTACTGCCGGTGGAAGTATGGGCGGCGGGGTGAACATGGCTCTCACGAGTCAGGGGAGTAGAGGGCGCTGTGAGGCGCTTGACTACGAAGTGCATCAGCACGTTGTCAGTCTGGACAAATGTCCTTTGCGCCAACACCCTCTAGGGATTTGGACCACACAGGAAAAAAAATAAGAAAAACTTCCTGGCGTCAAGCAACATGATGCTGGGATCCCTCTGCACTGGGACCCAGCTGAATACCAGGGAAGGTGGAGGTACCCCTGGGGCCGAGGCCAAGGGACAAGCAGTGAGGAGAAAAAAAAAAAGAAAGGAAAGAAATAGCAGTGTGTCTAGCACAGGTCTGGAGATGTCTGCTCTCCGCTGTGGACCTTGAGTGAGCTCTTTTTCAGCCTGTAATCCAGTGGCTTTGTGGCTTTTTAATGGGAATCATGATATTGTTTATAAATGTTGCTTTCTTTTCCATAGTATGAAGTAAATTACCCAGCTGGGTCCTAGGTCGTAATTCCCTCCAAGGCATCCAGGGAAGCCACACACTGTTAAATTTAAACATTAAATAAATTTGCTCTGTGGGGGGAAAAGTTAAGCCATTGAAATGGAATTCTTGCAAGGAAGATGTCCTTACAGTTAGTTGGGATTAACCGTGGTGGGTCCAGTCCAGGTTTTCAGAGTTGAGCCTGTAACAAGCCTGCTTTGTGGTTTAGACACGATTGGCAGTGGTATAAGAATGCCTGTTCTACTTTGCTGTACAGGTGAGCGCCCTTACTGCTGCGATCAATGCGGTAAACAGTTTACCCAGCTCAATGCATTGCAGCGCCATCATCGTATTCACACTGGAGAGAAGCCGTTTATGTGCAATGCCTGCGGGAGAACATTTACTGACAAGTCTACACTCAGGCGTCACACTTCAGTAAGTTACTCTTCAGTGGTTCCACACCGGTTAAAAAGTGGGTAGTTCACTCTACTTGGAAGGAAAACAATGAGTAAAACAGTTGTTTACAATGGCATTTAGATTTAATGGGGAAGTAAAACATTGCACAATTTCCATGTTATATCTACTAACTTGGTTTTCTTTCTGTAGGTCTTTATTTATTTATTTATTTGCTGAATGCCTGATGTAAAATATATTTATATGCATGGAGCAGGATAGACGCAGCGCTTTTTTGTGTTAAGCACCACCATCCAAGTGCAAGCTCCTATGTGGTATTACTGTATATTTATATGTATGTATTTCAGATTGGTGACCAGGAAAGGCACACTGAGCCAAGGCTCATTTTCAGGTGGGACCCATGGAAAAGGGGACAAAGGAAGGTGTTACACTGTAATTGGTACAACAGATCAGTATAGTAGTACGGTATTGCAGACAGATACAGTGTGTGAAAAAATGAGTGGTGATTAACATACAGGCTGGATGCAAAACTGCAGTAAAACAAAAGCTATGTGGAGCAGTGCTAGGAGGAAAAACAAGAGGGAGTGGAATGAACCCTGAGAAGTTTATGAGTAAGGAAGGAGGGGATGAGTTGGAGGTGGGTAGGAAGGTTCCAAAGAGAGGGGAGCCATATGTAGTTCTAGTCTTCTTCTCTCCTCTATAGAGCCATAATTAGGGCCCCTTGTTCCATGCAGCACATCAGTCCTGATTACTGTGGCAGGGCAGCGAGGCTTCTGCGACAGTGTTTTCTGTTGGTTTTTTTTTTGTTTGTTTGTTTTATTTTTTGCTCCTGCTGCATAAATTATTTATTTCTATGGCAGAATGCAGACCTGCCATTGGCTGAAATATGTGTTCAAACAAAATGAAGTCGTGCTGTACTCTGACGTAATGCAGTTAGCCCCAGCATTTGAACTGCCCTGGAGAGTAAGGAGTTAAATTCTATGCAGGAGCATAGAACGTTGAGCTCGAGCTTGGTTTTCAAACCTCTGTCTGTGGTACTTCCCAGTGTAACCGTCAGATTCTTTACTCCGCCTAACAGTGAAGTCACTCCGGAGAGTCCTCTGCTCAGTTCGGTAAAGTTTTAAAAAGCGTTCGGTTTAATCCATTCTATTTGTTCTTTTTTCGGATTTCCAGACTCTGTCTACAGTACAGGTAGTGTTGTAGATAGGTAGTGACTGTGTTTATTTTTCAAGTGTGTATGGAAATTACTCTTTTCCTTGACTTCTTGCCAGTCGGTCCGCTTAGGAACCGACCTTGTATTATTTCTATTGAGATTTTTCTGGGATTAGAGTGGTGTTCCGGTATCGATCAGTTTCAAAAGAACCGGGCCTTTTCTGGTTCTTTTTCAAAACCCGTGGCACAGTTTGTAACCGATCGATTATTTCATTACCCGGCTTGAAAGCTTCTATAGGGTAATTTAGTAGGTTGGCCATGTCTGACAAACCCAAAAAGAAAACCGGTCCCACTAGGTTTCAGCACTGTACTGAGTGTGGGGAGGCCTTTGCCAAGGCTGACCCTCACCTCATCTGTTATTGTCTGGGGATTGACCACCTCAAGTTGGACTGCCAAATTTGTAAAAACTTTCCTAAATCCACTCTAGATAAGAGACTGAGTAGGCTGAAGGAAAGGGAGGCCGAGAAGTCCGTAGATCCGGATGGCCAGCCCGATTTGATTGCGGCTGAACCTGAGGAGGTGTCTACTGACCTGGGCGATACCTCCTCAGGCCAAGGAGAGCCGACCCGAGGGGTTGGTTCTGTCAAAGAAAAAGTGCAAGTCTGCCGTTCGGATCCTGTACCACATTCTCCAACCGTGGACGCAAATAGACAAAGCTAGTCCCTTCACACTTTTTGTTGTAAAAAAAGGTGGCCGAAACCCTTCAGCTTCCCTTGGTTGAAGCTGCAGAGGAGGAGGAGGAGAAAGAGCCTGATTTTGTGGAACTGATGGACATCCTAGAGTCCAAAAGGCTGTCTATCCCTCTTCATAAGACCTTGGGGAAACAGACACACAAAATTTTGCAAACTCCTAATTCAATACCTCCTGTGGACAAGAGAATGGACAGGAGGTATATGTTATCAGGCTCCGCTGTGGAGTTCCTTTATAATCAAAGCAGCCATGTTGGGGTAGTGCAGGCTGCAGCCTGTGACAGGGCTAACATTCGTTTGGCTTCACACCCCCTGGATAAGGACTCCAGAAAAGTGGATGCCATGGCCAAAAAACAGTATTTGGCATCCTCTTTGGGACTCAGGCAGGCTAATTATACGGCCTACACAGCCAGGTACCAGAAATCCAGATGGGATACGGTTCTGGAACTGGCTAAACAGGCCTCCCCCCCAGCTAGCCAAAGAGCTGGAGGAGGTGGCTGCTGATGGATTGAGGCATCGAAAATGCAGTTTCATGCTGCTGTGGACTCCAATGATGTGTCATCTAGAGTCATGGCTACATCTGTGTCTCTCAGGAGACATGCTTGACTCAGATGTACTAGCCTTTCACAGGATACCCAGACTAAGGCTATGGATTTTCCTGTAGTCGGTAAAACTCTGTTTGGGGAGAAACAGAGGCTTGCATGAAGAAAATGGATGAATACAGGACTACGTACAGGAGTGCACAGGCCAAGGAAAGGCAAGCCACTCCACAAAAGCAGCAGTCTAGGGGTAGGGGCAAGCCTTTTCACAGGTCTTTTAACCAAGCCCAGGCCTCCTCTCCCTTCCCACAGAGGGGTTCTTCAGAGGGAGGGGCAGGAGGGGGATGAGCAGGGCTGCTTCCTTCTCCCAGTCTAAGGCTCCTGCCAAGCAGACACCCTGATGTGTCAGCCTGGGTCGACTCCCCAATTCCAGTAGGAGGCAGGCTGGCTTACTACTTCCAGGCCTGGAAGTCTGTTACCTCAGACAAGTGGGTCCTAGAAATAGCAAGCCAGGGACTGGCCCTTAGCTTCAAAAAGTTCCCAAAAAAGAGGACCAAGTCTTTTCCACCTGCATCATTCTCAGAAACCCTTGCCCTAGAGGCAGATGTCTCCTCTCTTCTAGCTCTCAGAGCTATAGAGAGGGTTCCTACTCGGCACAAGGGGAAAGGGCTGTACTTCAGGTACTTCCTTACCCCGAAGAAAACAGGGGAGTGGCGACCCATCCTAGACCTAAGGTATTTGAACAAGCACATTTCAAAGCCCAAATTCAAAATGGTAACTCTGGGAATAATCCTTCCCTCTCTAAGGCCGGGAGATTGGTTAGCATCTCTGGACCTCAAGGATGCCTACTTCCATATCCTATCAGATGCTCCCACAGAAAATACCTCAGGTTGAGTTGCCTTCAGGCCATTACCAATTCAGAGCCATGCCATTCGCCTAACATCAGCTCAAGGGTGTTCACAAAGTGCCTTGCAGTAGCGGTGGCTTATCTCAGAAGACAGGGTATCACCATCTTCCCATATCTGGGCAACTGGCTCATTGTGGGTCAGTCATCTCTACAGGTCATATCAGCTCTGCAAACTACCCAGGACCTACTCAGTTCCCTGGGTTTTCTTCTCAATCTTCCAAAGTCTGTCCTCGAACCAGTTCAACTTCTCACCTTCATAGGAATAGATTTGGACACTGTACAAGCAAAAGCTTTCCTTCCCCTGGCAAGGGTGAAGGCTCTAGTGGATCTCGCTTCATCTTTTTGACCTCAGGTCTCTCGCCCAGCAAGACACTTCCTCCAGCTTCTGGGCCACATGGCAGCTTCCACTGCAGTGGTGCAGGGAGCAAGATTCCAGATGAGCGACATTCAGTTTCACCCAAGGTCCTTCTGGTCTCAGAAAAGGGATTCTCTTACCAAACTGATTCTAGTGACTCAGACTCTGGTCCAAGCTGTCCAGTGGTGGCTGGATCAGGATAACCTCAGACAAGGAGTCCCATTTCTCCTGCAAATTCCTTCAGTAGTTCTGACTACGGATGCTTCTCTCGTAGGTTGGGGAGCCCACCTGGGGGCCCTGACAGCCCAAGGGGTCTGGTCCCCACAGGAGTCTCTCCTTCACATCCACCTTCTGGAACTCAGGGCAGTGTTCCTGGCCCTTCAGTGCTTTTCAGACTTGGTCAAGGGCAAGGTGGTCGAAGTCAGAACAGACAGCACGACCACAATGTGGTATATCAACAAACAAGGAGGCACTCGATCCTCGGCTTTGTGCACAGAAGCCATGAAACTGTGGTCTGTGGCCTATTCTCTTCAGACTTCCCTAGTAGCAGTTCACCTTCCAGGGAAGGACAATGTACTGGCAGATGCTCTGAGCAGAATATCCCAGGGACATCACGAATGGTCCCTGAATCCCTTCATACTGCAGATCATCTTCTCCAGATGGGGCACTCCAGAGATAGATCTCTTTGCAGCCCCGGGCAATCACCAACTCCCTCTGTTCTGTTGCAGACCTCCACTCCTGGGAACTGTGCCCCAGGATGCCCTGATTTTGTATTGGAAGGGCAGGTTCCTCTATGCTTTCCCTCCATTCCTTCTTCTGTTCAGAGTCCTGATCAAGATCAGAACTCAGCCTTGCACAGTGATTCTAGTGGCTCCAGACTGGGCCAGACAGCCTTGGTACCCTTTGCTCCTGTCCCTGACAGTGTCTCGTCCTCTGTCCCTTCCCAAGAGACACAATCTTCTGTCCTCTTCCCAGGGGAAGGTCTGGTATCCCGATCTCCAGTCTCTCAATTTCAAGGCCTGGCTCTTGAAGAGCTAGAATATGCAGACCTGCATCTTTCTCAGGCAGTCATGGATATCCTGAAGGTTTCCAGGAAACCATCTACTAGAAAGACTTATGATTCCAAATGGAAGAGGTTTACCACTTGGTGTTCTCAGAAAGACATTGTCCCTGATTCTGCAGGCATCTCCACAGCCTTAGATTAGCTGGTTCACCTCAATGGCCTAGGCCTTAGGCCTGCAACTCTAAAGGTTCACCTAGCAGCAGTTTCTGCTTTCCTGTCAGCAGGGAAGGGCTCTTCCCTGGCCTCTCATGTGTTCAAAAAGTTCTTCAAGGGTCTGGTTCATACAAACCCTCCATTTAGAGAACCGACCCCTGCTTGGGATCTTAGTGTCTGCATTGCACAGCTTATGCAGCCCCCTCCCCCCCCGAACCCATGGCTTCGACTGAGCTGAAATACTTGACCTGGAAAACTGTGTTACTGGTAGCCATTACTTCGGCCAGGAGGATTAGTGAATTACAGGCCTTGTCAATGGAACCTGACTTCGTATCCTTCCATAGGGATAAAGTGGTCCTAAGAACCAATAGAAGGTTCTTACCCAAAGTGGTATCAGATTTTCATCTGCACTAGTCTATGTCTCTTCCTGTGTTTTTCACTGACCACTCCTCTTCATGTGAAAGAAGGCTACACAGCCTGAATGTTAAGAGCTCTTAGCTCTATTATATAAAGCCCACTAAGGCTTACAGGAAGGACTGTCTGCAGTTGTTTCTCACCTTTGGTGTGGTGGGGAAAGGTAAGCCTGCCACGAAAAGAACTATTGCCAGGTGGATTGTTTCTTGTATACAATTCTGCTATGACAAATTGGGGAAAACACCCCTTCAGGCCTGAGGGCTCACTCGACTAGGGGTACAGCTGCTACTTTGGCTGCGGCCAGAAATATACCCTTGTTAGAGATCTGCAAAGCAGCCACCTGGAAAAACAGTACATACATTCACCAAGCATTACTCCCTGGGCATCCAGGCTAGGAGTGATGCTAGGTTTGGCACAACAGTACTGCAGAGCCTGTTCCAAAAGTAGGTTCTGCATTCCCTCCTCCATAGGGAACTGCTTGGTAGTCTGCATTGTCAGAATACAGCAAGACTTCATGTTGTTTTAAGAAAAAATTACTCACCATAGTAATGTTGTTTTTTCTAATGGAGTCTTGCTGTATTCTGACCTCTCCCGCCTCCTCTCAGAACCTAGTTTTTTTGGGAAGTGGGCTGGCAGGTACAGTGTTACACTCAGGGGTGTACCTTTGCACCCATCTTGGGTGGATTATTGTTAGTTCTGTTTGTGTTATGAATCTGTTTGGTGTTGTCACTACCTTTTCTTCTTGGGTTCTCGACTTGAGTCTTCTGGGCCCGAAGGTTTTGCCTTTTAGCTTATACTAAAACAAATTCCACACACACTTATATATTATATATTAGACTCAGCTAGTTAGTTGCTCGTAAGAATCTGACGGTTACACTGGGAAGTACCACAGACAGAGGTTTGAAAACCGAGCTCGAGCGCAACGTTCTATGCTCCTGCATAGAGTTTAAGTCCTTACTCTCCGAGTCAGTTCAAGTGCTGGGGCTAATTGCATTAAGTCAGAATACAGCAAGACTCCATTAGAAGAAACATTACTGTGGTGAGTAATTTTTTCATATTGTCAATGACATCACATGCTGAGCATAGAGGATGGGTTTCAGGACAAACAAGGAGGGGCTGGGACCCAGGCAGTATGGAAAAACTGTAAATTTGAATGTAAAATCACCATGAACATGGAAATCCGTGGCACTGCATATATTCCGCAGTCATGTAACCACAGAATTCCACGGGCCTTGGCCATAATACATAGGACTATAAGCTGTTGGCATCAGGACCACAAGGGAAGCTTTTACAGATGCAAGGGACTACCGATGTTGACTTGTCTTTGTACATGTCAAGCAGCACACGGAGTTGCCTATATGGTGTTTGTGGGCCCCATCCACTTCAATCCTTTTTTCCCCCTGTCGAGAGTGAACATTGGAACTAGTGGAAGAGTTGTCGTTGTTACTTGCATCAAAGAGTTGCTTCTTTCTGGTAGCTATTTCTTTGACCTCAAGAAGTCTTGTATGTTGTCGTCTAATACGGCGCTTTTCTGCCACTGTCGTTGCAGTAAACTGATTTGTAGGGAGGATGCCCACAAAATGTGCCTGCTATTTGAGCTTCTGCCATGAATCAAAAGCTGCGACTTTTGTCAAAGATTCAACCAAGCAACCCAGAGTTGCAGGTGAAAGCCTTTATGTTGGAACTGTTGCACAGTGCCTAGCAAGTTACCATTGAAGATGCCGTCAACACAAGCCACCAACGAAAAAAGGGGTCCAGCAAAGTCGTCACATAAGCCTGTTAAATCTGTCACCCAGTCAGAATCATCTTAATTGACAGAGAGCCACTGGAATCTGCAGAGGTGGATTGCTCATGATCGTTGAGTCATCGCTAATCTCCTACACGACAGTGGTCCAGATCCCAGTTCAAGGCGGGATAGTGAATGCACTAACCCCAGTCCCCCACCACAGCAGGCAGCTTCATCCCATGCATGGTCAGAACCTAGGACTGAGAAAAACTTGGATGGATTCTAAAGGTGTTACAGCCTTCTACCTGTACCATCAGGAATCTGCATCAGCGGCCGTCATCTGTGTTCCTGGTGCTATGTTGATAGAGTTCTCTTACTTCAGAATGAGGCTGTTGCCAGGTTTGCTGATATTGACGGAATGGGCCTCTTCTCAGATGCTGTGCCTGCGACGCCATCTGAAAGGAGAGGCTGTGTGCAGCAGCATCAGCTTATTGGGGCCCCTACAAAGCCCCAAAAGGATGGGGTACACGTGTGTCTGTTGCCCCTTCCCCACTCCTGAGCTGTTCACTCCCCCAGCTGCATCTCTCTGTTACTGCCCCAATGGCAGGTAGTGGCCACAGGCAGATGGGTACTCGAAATCATCAAGCACTGTAGAGTTGGTGACTCACCCTATGTCAACTCCTCCCAGGCCTTTTTACTATTCTGCCAAGCACCTTGTAGTCTTCAGGCGACATGCAGATGCTGTTTCAAAAGAAAGCAGTTCATTCGGTTCCTTTGGCAAAAATAATCCAGGGATTTTGCTCCTAGTATTTTTTGGTTTCCAAGAAAATGGGGTTTCTAGGATTGTGGTTTCAGTTCCCTAGCCACACTCTGGCATTTCTGCAGGAGACAGAGTCGTCATAGGAAGTCTTCAAGCTAAGCTCCTCCCACCACCTGGATCATATATCCCCTTGCTGTACCCGTGACATTAGATCTTTCTCTCCACCAGAAGGAACAGGTCTTCACTTTCACAGCTTTGCATGCATAGTAGGAAATAGTTTTTAAGTGCTATTCATTGGTGAATTTTTGAAAAGTTCGGTCTTTTGACTTAAATTGTGCCCCCAGATTTTCCCATTTCACTCTGTCCAACTGTGATCCCTATGGAACGGCAGAAGCCCAGCTTTAAATTCTGTACCAGGTGCAGGCAGAAGATATTGGCCATGGATCCGCACAACATATGCATTTAATGCTTGGGTGAAGAGCATGTTGTCAGTTGTTCTAAGTGTTGTGTCATGTTGCTGTCCTCCATTGATGAACAGAAGGCTTTGCTCCTCTTAGGTAGGCCTAAGGATCGCAAACCACCCTTGGCTGTGGCCAGATCAGCAGCACAGCTCATGGTCTTGCAAAAGGAGGCAAAGGCATAAGCAGCCTCGACGCTGCTCCCAACTGGGGCCAGCTTTTGATGGTTTTTTTTTTTTTCGGACAAGTTCCTGGAGATGTGTATGGCCCTCCAGACCTTCGGGAAAGACCTTCTCTCCACAGGAAACATAAGAAGCACCGTTATCACAGGTTGTGGGAGTGGAAATGATCTCTTCCTGCTCCTTTGACTTTCCCTGACTGCTCAATTTTGGTGGAGCTTCCTACGGTTGAAGGCCAGTCAAGATTCCTGTGGTAATGGCACCCAATGTTTCAGCCTTGACTCTGGTTGACCAACTTGTTAAGATTTTTCTCAAGCTGGTTGACTGGCTTTTCGGAGGAGATCAACGAGGAGTCATCAGTCTCCCAGACCATGGTGCTGCCTGTCCTCACTCAAAAGGACTGCCTCCATCAGCGATCATGCCTCTGTGGCCCTTACTGATCTCACTGCTTAAACACGTCTGCTTAGAACCCTTGGAAGAAGAACATCAGTATCCGTCCTCAGACTGACGGTCGAGGTTATGGCTCCGCTCACGCTCGCAATTCTGCATAACTAGGAAATGTTGCGCTTGACCGTCCTTGACCTCCTCATCCTCGAGTGAGGAGAGGCATTGACGCTGTATGTGCTGATGCCATATGGAACTCCTCTGCCAGCAGTGGACCATTGCCGGGGGGGGGCAGGGCTCTACTCCCGGGACCTACTATCCCTTGGCCTCCTCTGGCCGTGCTACTGCTGATCCACCAGACTAAGCAGACCATGGTGTCTGTTTCTCCTCCACTTCAGGAAAGGGGGGAGCACCCTCCACCACAGTCACGGCTTGGGGCACTCACTGAGGAGACCTGCCCTACTCCTGGCCTGCCACACTGCCTCTCAATGGAGATCACCCAGAAGGAATGTACTAGCGTAGTCCACAGCAGGAAGAGGTCCAGGGCATTGTTTGAAGAATCATTGGACTCTGAGGCCGAGTCCTCGATAGCCTTGACTAGGAATTAGCAGTTACTCCTCAAACAGACGATCTGCTGAGTTAGACTAAACTTTTGTGGCATTGCTCCAACTAATGTCAGAGTCTGTGAACATTCCATTGGAGCCAATGCAGAAGTGGGCTAAATACCCTTTCATCGATATCCCTGAGAGGGCTGAGTCAGGGGGTGGGGTCGTCTTGCCTTTGGCTGAGGTTGTTTTGGGATCAGCCCTAGAGCTTTGGAAGCATCCAGCATTCTGCTCTGCGCTCCCTACCTAGATGATCCTCAAGTATGTGGTCTCTTGGGCACCCTTTCAGGTTTCTCAGACCACCCCTTGGCCGAGGGCTTAGTCTCAGACTTGGCCTTTTGTAAGTTGAAGGGCCGTGGGGACATGGACAAGTTGCCCGACAGAAATGGATTACACAACCAAAAAGGTTTCACTGCTGCCTCCCTTGGTCTTTGGCAAGTCAACTATTCAGTTATGATGGCTAACTGTGGCCATTCCCTTTTCAGAAATCTTGGACTTCTCCCTCTGCTTCCTGCCGATAAGCAGCAGATGGCCCAGATGGTCTGAGACCGGGGTAAAACACTGGCAAAACACCAACTGCAGACAGCCTTGAACATGGTCTCTTCTTGCGTCTGCGCCATGGCTGAGGTTGTCTTCATGCGTCATAGGGCCTGGCTGACGCTGTCTACATTCACAGCTGACACCCAGCACAAGTTGGGCAATGTCCCATTTCTGGGCACCATGCTCTTTGGCCCTGTAGTGGAGAGAGATGTCACGCGGCAAATTGAGAAGTCCAGTGCCACCCTAGATGCTGTGACATTGTCCCAGAAGGATCTGAAACCTTTCGAGCCCAATGAAACAGCTTTTTTGTTCTGAACCTTTCAGCCACATCAAGATCAGCAGCACCACCAGGAAGGGTAGCTCTTACTTCGAGAGGGCTCTTGCAGTAGTTAATTGCATATAGGACTGAAGCCGGCAGGCGTCGGGACCCAACGGAAAAATTTCTAGCTAGCAGTCTCTGGCGGGGGACCACCCCCACGTCAGGTGACCAACGTCAAGCGAAGTCAGTATAAAGGGGCGGTCCCCCACGCCCGCCTACCAGTTCTTTCCCGCCGTTAGCTTGTGAAAGTTCCTCGCGGTTAAGTTTGCCTGCTCATCAGTCTGTCTTCGGTAGTTTTACTGTCATTTTTTTCTTCAAATTTTTCGAACTTCATGTCAGTCATCACTGCGGTGTATGTCGTCCCCCACACCCTCCAAGCACAAGAATAAGTGCGACTCGTGCGGCGCCCAACTCCCGCACAAGGACAGTCACTGCCAGTGCCTCTTCTGTCTGGGCCTGGATCACCCCATGGAGAAGTGCCAGCATTGCCTGAAATTCAGCACCGCCACCCGCAGACAGAGCCAGCAGTCCCTGGAGGCCCATATCCTCAAAAACAAAATGACCTCCGTGGAAAAGGAGCTGAAGAAGCTTCGTCACGCCTCTACTTCACCCGAGGGTCACCGTAAAAAGAAGGACAAGGAGAAGCACTGGAACCAGGACTCCTCTTCCTCGACCACCGACCGTCTGGAGTCGCGTGCTTCTGATAACGTCCCCCCTCCCGGGGACCGCTCTCGGCCAGCCATCTTGGAGGCCTCAAGCCGGCGTCGACCCACTCATCTAGCTCATGCTCAAGACCTTTCGGGTGCCTCAGGTTAAAGGCTCCCACTCCTGGCAAGGCCACTGGCGCCCGGCCTTCTAGTTTGAGTGGCTCGGTAAGCGGACGTCAGCTCCTCTAGCGTCTGCCCGGAGAAAGGCGCTAAGTTGCTCGACCCCTGGGGGCAGCGCGGTCTCCGATTCCGCCCGACCAGGCGCTCCTCCTTCGCAACGTGTCTTGGGCGTTGGGTCCACGAAGTTGGACGATGGCTCCTCCGACGTCCGCCTGGACTGTGCCGGTAAGGTGACTGTCGGCCCTTCCGACGGTCTCACAGTGTCGGAGCTGACGCCGGACCCTAACGTCCAGTCCGCCATCCCTGGCTCCCTGCAGCCTTCGCTGCCCTCCGAGGACCCAGAGTCTCCCCGGTCTGACCCCGGGAATTTTCATCCTCCCTCCCCGGGTGATACTGAGGATGTAGGCATGCTCCCGTCAGGTCCCTCTCCCACTGGGCCGGACAACCTGACATCGGTTCCTCGGACGCCGGTGCCGACGACGCCGGGCGACATCTCCTTCGGATGCCGTCCCTATGCCGGGCCTACTGCCTGCCGGGCCAACCATTCTGGGTTCTCCCACTGGGCCATTACCGGGACCTTCTGCTCCTGCAGAACCCCCCCCCCAGTTCCCGGCTATCCGACTCTGTCCTATCCGGCACTGTCATACCCGAGTCCACAGTATCCGCCCCAGTACTCGATGCTGGCCTACTCGACGCTCCAATACACGGTGCATCAGTACCCGACACCGGCTTACCCGCCGTCAGGGTATGGATACATGCCATACGGATACCTCCTGTATCCGTATCCCCTCTTCCTTCTCCACCGCCCCCTCAGCCGCCGGTGGATTTGAAGGAGACTCTACCTCCCTGGTGAGCTGAGCCTTTGCCTCAGCCCACCAGGAAGTCAGAGAGCCATCTTCCGACACTGGTCCTGGTTCCAGACCCCCTACGTCGGAGCCGAGAGACTCCTTCCCCTACTCCAGATACCGGAGGCGACCCCTTCAGTTCCAGGGCAGGCGAAGCAGGAAGTGGCGGATCTAGTCCAGTCTGCGCCTTCGGCCAGTCAGCACATGCTTTGTGCCACTTACGACATAGTGGACGCTACTAGTCTGAGTTCGGCTTTTGCCGTGGGTTTGCGGCGCCATGCCTGGCTCTGTGTGTCAGATTTGGTCCCTGAAGTGCAGTCCCGCCATCCAGGATACGCCCTTCAGGGGTTCAGTGCTGTTTGGGAGTGATGTCAAGGACAGCATCACCAATCTGCAGGAGAAGGGGACTGCACTCAAGTTGGTTGACTTTTTGTACAAACCCCTCAGCCCCAGCATTGCCCCTTTCGCAGACATAATCGGCAAAAGCGAAACCTCAAGGAAAGCGGGCCAATAAATATCGGGCCCCTCGATGCACGGTCCCCCCACCCAAACAAGCAGCGGGAGCTCCAGCCGTGGTGCTGCCTCACACCACCTGACTCCTTTCCTCTCCCACAGCCTCTGGGACTCCCAGAGGAAATGGTAGGAGGGAGGTTCTCCCTGCATCTGCCGGGTTGGGAGAGGATCACGTCAGACATTTGGGCACTCCAGCTGATAGCGGAAGGGCACTCATTAGAGTTTCTCTGGAAACCTCCCAGAAATCTCCCCCAAGGTCGTCTTACTCCCCAGAACACCTTCTTCTGGTTTGGGAGGAAGTCTCCGCCCTTCTTCTGAAGGCAGCGATAGAACCCGTCCCTTCCCATCTTCAAGGCACGGGTTGCTATTCCAATTTCTTCCTCGTTCCAAAGAAATCAGGTGACGTGAGGCCGATCCTCGACCTCAGTTCCCTGAACCTGTTCAGCTGGGACAATTGCTGTGCGCTCTGGACATGCAGGATGCCTACCTGCATATCCCTATCCGCCCGTCCCACCGCAAATTCCTTCGGTTTGCTTTTCAGGGGGACCACTACCAGTTCAGGGCTCTCCCATTTGGTCTTTCCTCTGCCCCCCATGTTTTTACCAAATGCCTCTCTATGGTAGCGGCCCACCTGCGTATCCAGGGGGTTCAAGTTTTCCCCTACCTGGACGACTGGCTCCTGGCGACCCTCTCCAGGGAGGAGCTCCTGAGCTCCCTTTCCCTTTCCCTGTGGGTTTTCTCCAGCTTGGGTATTACCATCAACCAGGCCAAGTCCCACTTGATCCCGTCCCAAAGACTCCAGTTTATAGGGGCGGTTTTGGATGCGACTTCCAGTATGGCCTTCCTACCTTTGGACAGGGTGGCCACCCTTCAGGCTCAGGTCAGCCTCTTGTCCAACTGCAGGCGGGTCTCAGCCAGGTCGGTCCTGCACCTCCTGGGGCTCATGGCGGCTGCCATTCCGACGGTACCTCGCGCTCGGCTACACATGAGGATCTCTCAGTGGACACTTCGGTCTCAGTGGGATCAAGTGGTAGACCTAGATTGGGAGGTCTTAATCTCCTCTCCAACGGCTCGGGACTTGCACTGGTGGATGGTTCAAGAGAACCTTTGCCGGGATGTTCCGTTCTGCCTTTCTTCCCCCTCCCAAACTCTGACAACCGGCCGCCTCGGGCGAGGTTAGAAACCCGCAGAATCTCGTGAACCCAGGGCTCCTGGTCAGGCTCGGCGGAATCTCCACATAAACGTGCTCGAGTTGAGGGCCATCCTGCTCTGCATCTTTACCTGCTTCCCGGTCATCTGGCTGTCCAGACCGACAACATGTGTTTAGTGTGGTACATCAACAAACGGGGGAACTCGTTCCTACCCTATTTGCAGGGAAGTGATGCGGGTTTGGGGTTGGGCAACCCTTCACAACCTTCACCTCACAGCGGTTCATGTTCTGGGGGTCGAGAACACGCTGGCGGATCACCTCAGCCAGTCGGCCGCCCAGGCTCACGAATGGGAACTGGATCAAGGGGTAGCAGATGATGTCTTCAGACGCTGGAGAACCCAGCAGGTAGACCTCTTTGCCTCTCATCTCAACGCAAAACTTCCCACCTTCTGCTCGCTCGCTCCAGGGCGCGGAGTCTTTTTGAGAGATGCTCTGTCTCTAGATTGGAAGGGCAGATTCGTTTATGCTTTCCCTCCGATCCCATTGATTCCAAGGGTCTTGCACAAACTCAGTTTGGAAGGAGCTCGCATGATCCTCATTGCTCCCTTCTAGCCCAGGCAAGTTTGGTTCTCAGTTCTGCAACAGTTTTCAGAGGAACCTCCTCTTCCTCTGCCTCTGTCACAGCTTTTGTTGACCCAGGATCAGGGGACCCTGGTCCATCAAAGACTCAAATCCCTGCAGCTGAATGCGTGGCTCCTACAGACTTAGTTCAAACCCGGTCTGGGGTTTCGCAACAGGTGGCCAAAATTCTAGTGGAGGCCAGAAAGCCTTCCACTCATTCCACCTATGCCATGAAATGGAAAAGGTTCTCTATTTGGGCCTCTTCCAGGGATTTCGAGCCTTTCTCCTGCCCTGTCGGGAGGCTCCTGGATTACATGTGTCACCTCTTCCGACTTGGGTCTCAGTCATTCCTCATTGAAGGTTCATATGGCAGACCTTTCTGCTTACCATGTTCTCTTTGGGGACAGATCTTTTGCGCAGCTGGAAGTCGCTAAGACCTTCCTGAGAGGGGTTCTTCATTTGAGATCCCCTATTTGCGCACCTGCCCCTCCTTGGGACTTGAATTTTATTCTCGAGAAGCTTACCCTGCCTCCTTTCGAGCCGGCAGCCTCAGCAGACCTGAAGTTCCTTTCTTGGAAGGCTCTCTTCCTGGTGGCCATTTCTTCCGCTTGACGTATTTCCGAGCTGCAAGCCTTAATGTGCAAAGTGCCGTATTTGATTTTCCACAAGGACCGAGTGGCTCTGCGCACCAATCCTAAGTTTCTCCCTAAGGTGGTAGCAGAATCTACCTTGAACCAATCTATGGAACTGCCTGCATTTTTTATGCAGCATTCCAATCAAGGGGGAGTACCTCTTACACACTTTGGATGTGCATCAGATTCTGAGATACTACACTAACAGGACAAAGGATCTCAGAAAGACGGATCAGTTGTTTGTTCCTTTTGCCCACAAAAGAGAGGGTAATGCTGTTTCCAAGCAATGCCTTTCCAAATGGTTGGCTCATTGCATCACTTTCTGTTACAACAAGTACAACAAGACCCTGCCGGGTAAAGTCAGAGGCCACTTCCCTAGAGGGGTCGCTGCCTCTGCTGCTAGTTTCAAGAATGTGTCAGCGGCAGACATTTGTGCAGCCGCTACTTGGACTTCTGTCCATACCTTTATGAAACATTACAGTTTGAACATTGCCTCTCGCCGTAGAGCTGGCTTCGGGTTGGCTGTTCTGCAAGGTCCTCTTCAATAAGACCTTCACAGCCAGAGGGTCTACTTCTGAGTAGTTTTCCTCCTTCCATTTGCTTCTTCTTGTTCCAGACTGCTTGGGACTCAGTCCTACATGTAGTTACCTACTGCAAGAGCCCTCTCCGAAGTAAGGTAATTGCCAAGAACTACGTGGCCGAAGTAGATCTTCAGAGGCTCTTGCAGTAGGTAATACCTTCCCGCCCTCCATCCCCCTAAGCTTTTCAGCTCCTTTTTCAGGATGGGAAATATCTGCTTCTCTCTCGTCTCGCCTTTTGGCCTTTGGCGGGAAAGAACTGGAAGGCGGGCGTGGGGGACTGCTCCTTTATACTGATGTCGCTGGACGGTCACCTGACGTGGGGGTGGTCCCTCGCCAGAGACTGTTAACTAGAAAGTCTTCCATAGGGTCCTGACGCCTGCCGGCTTCAGTCCTATATGTAATTACCTACTGCAAGAGCCTCTCTTGAAGATCTACTGTTACAGTAAGTTCTTACGTAACTGTACTTTTCATCACTGGTGTTCAAATTCCAAGTTCGACGGTCAGAGGCATAAAATGAGAGACAGTGGCAGAGGTGTCCCTGAGGCTCCATCTGCCAGAGTCCACTCCAGGTGGCAGGGTACCATTCCCCCTCCTGTCCAGTCCCAGTCCAAGCTCCTAGTTGGGGGTCAGTTGCAACGCTTCTTCCCCCAGTGGTCTGCTATTACTTCAGACAAGTGGGTCCTTGTAATGGTGGGAAAAGGGTTGTCTCTGGATTTCAAAGCTCTCCCAACTTACTGGCTCCGAGCTCCTTGGGAGTCCAGGGTGCCAGAGAACACATTGCCCATGCTATGGGGCCTAAATAGCTCAGCTTCTAGTGCCTGAGGTGATAGGGCACACTGGGATGTGTCCTGGTACTTCCAGGTTCCAAAATGGATTTGGGGCTGGTGCCCAATACTGTACTTGCATGATCTGAATAAATTCATACAAAAATGCATGTTCCAGATGGTCACAGTGACTCAGATCATACCATTCTTGGAGCAGGGGATGTGATTCTGCTCCTTGGACCTCTAGGACACGTTCATCTACATCCCAGTCCATCTGTCTCATCGCTGGTATGTTCAGCTCCATGCGGAGGGGTTGCTGTGCTGTTGCAGTTCATGCCTTTTGGCCTCTCATCCGTGCCAAGGCTTTTCATCAAGTGCATGGCTGTGGTGGTAGCCTTCCTGCTGTACAAGGACACCAACATATAAACTTACCTGAATGGCTGACTGTTGGCTGCTGTGTCCAGAGAGGCTGTAGAGTGGCCCAGCAACCTGGCCCTCCAGATATGTCAAGACTTGGGCCTTCTGGGCAAGCCAGCCAAGTCTGAACTGGTCCACTTGCAAGTGATCAAGTTGATAGGGGTAAAACTCAGCTCTTTGCGGGCCAAGGATCGCTTTCCAGTGGATGGGGCTTCGGATCTTACCTCCTTTGCCCAGTCATTTCTAATTGGGTGAGCGCCCCTGGCCTGGGATTTCCTGTGGCTGCTGTAGCATATGGTAGCTTCTACCAGCATGGTGTCCTGGACCCACTGGAGGTTGCACTTCCTGCAGTGGGGGTTGGGCCAGAAATGGTCCCAACACTTTGGTTATCTGGACCATCTTGATGACCAGCCGATGTTGGATGCCATCCATTAGTGGCAGTACCCACAGAATCTGGAGTAAGGAATCCCATTTGTTCACCCAGAGGTATCTGTCGTGCTCACAACAGGCACTTTCCTGGTGGGGAGCTCACCTGGGAGACAACAGGACCCACTGATTCTGGTCAGAGTCCTGATACCACATCAGCCTGCTAGAGCTCAGTGCAGTGCACCTGGCTCTGACAGAACTCGCACCATTGTTTCAGGGTCAGGTTGTCCAGGTACAGACGGACAATACGACCACCATGTTTTACCTTAACAGACAAGGTGGAATGCACTCCTTTTCCTTGTGTCAGGAGGCTGTCCACACATAGACTCTCTTGCACAGCCTACAGGCAGATCTCCTGGTGATAGATCGTGCAGGACAAAACAACCAGCTGGCAGATGCCAGCCAGGTAGGAGAGACCTAACGGTCGAAGCACGGGGGTTTCTGTTGTAGACAGCAGAGTTCGGCTATTCTTTGGCAAAATAAATGATACAATTTTTTACTTGCAAATTCTACCATTTTTGCCTTGTTTGTTGATGTGTGCTACTGTTTTCCTAAACTTTGTATCTACAAAGGCTTGCAACCTTAATTGTGGCACCCCCCCCGGACTCGATTGCAGCGCTGGTCTTTTTCCAATTTGCACTGTGGTGGTTACCTGTCTGCCCTGACCTGCTGACCAGTTAACTGGGGATGGTCCTGCACCCAGACCTTCAGTCCCTGCAGGTCTCAGCCTGGTTCCTGAGCAGCTCGTGTTACATGCTTTGGGCCTCTTGAAGACGTCCTCTAGGTGGTGAAGGTGTCCTGAAAAGAGTCAACTCACAAACCTTGTTCATTTAAGTGAGAGTTTCTGGCTCTGGTGCTAGAGGGAGGAGCTTGATCCCCTTGCCTGCCCAGTTGCATCAGTTCTCAGCTATCTCTGGTCCCCACCTCATTCGGGACTGCGAGCTATGACCCTGAAGGTGCACCTGGCAGCCATCTCTGCATTCCATGTGCAGGCTGGTGTGTTGAGAGTGGTGCAGGAGAAATTGGTCTGACACTTTTTCAAAGGCCTAAATCACCTGTCCCCTCCAGTGCATGAGCCACTGCCTCTGTGGAACCTACTGCTGGCACTGGCAGTACTTATGGGCAAGCCATTCTAGCATATTCACAAGTGTAAGATGTCACTCTTGTCATGTAAGACCACCTTCATGGTGGCTATCACATCAGCCAGACAGGTCTGTGTGCTCCAGGTGCTCTCAGTGGAGTCTCCCTACCTGGTCTTCCACAAGGACAAGGTGATCTTTTGCCCCAACGTGAAATTCCTCTCAAAGGTCATATCGGAGTATCACCATAACCAGGTAATTGACCTTCTGTTGTATTTTACCAGTCTGAATTTGGATGCCAATTTCTGGCTCCACACTTTGGACCATTGGAGAGCACCATCTATTATAAGGAGTGCATGGCAGGAGTTCACAGCAAGGCTCGACAGCTGTGTGTTAAATACTCTGAAGTTATACTTCGCAGCAGAATGGAATGCCAGGTAGATTACATCCTGCATCGATCTCTGCTATAGATTGGCTTGTAGGGAGTTGCTTAAGGGGCTTAATGCTCATTCCACAGATGTACCACTGCCTTGGTGGCTGCATCTAGGGATATCTCTATTGTGAAGATTTGCAGGGTTGAAACCTGGGCAGAAGCACACACCTTCATCTCCCCACTACAGCATCAATGTGATGAGCCATTGGAATGCTGCTTCTGAGACTTTGATCCTCTGGTCTCTGTTTGCCAAATAGGGGTGCACATCTTGCCCTCTCCTCCTGGAGGACTGCTACGAGTTTGCCAGAATGTGGACAGTGAACTAACTCCACGATCCTAGAAATGAAGGTTACTTGCCTGTAACCATAGTTCTAGTAGTGGTATTCTGTTCACATCTATAACCCACCGGACCTTCCCTAGCACCCAGATCCCAGATTTCAGTTTGTAAAGATCTGATATCACGTGGTGGAGCCGGAGGATGTACCACCGGGGTGGTGGGAGAAGCTTAGCTTGAAAACTTCCCATAACTCAGCTGTCTTCAGCAGAACTGCTAGAGTGTGGTTGTGAACTGAATACTACTACTAGAACTATGGTTGCAGGTGAGCAACCTTCATTTTCATCCTGTTCCAGATCTCTCAGCTCTGATTGAGCTATGTGGCCTACAAAAAGTTTTGCAGGCTGTCTCTGGGATTTCATCTCCCTCTCCTGATACCGGAAGATTGGTTACATACATTGGATGTGCAGGACACATACCTGCACATCAAAATCTGAATGTATCACACAGTACCTTCACTTCTGTCTGGACAGTCAACACTTCCACATGATTGTCTTTCCCTTTGTATTATCCTTGATACCACATGTCTACCAAATGCTTTGCTGTGATGGCTGCAGTACCTGTATCTTTTACCTTACTTGGACAACTGGCTCCTGGAGGGAACTTTAGCAACTTGGGCAGAGTGCAGCCAGTGGCACACTAGACAGTGGCTGAGCAGTCCTGGGGTGTTTGTGAACATAGAAATATCAGTTCAAACAACATGAAGTCTTGCTGTATTCTGACCATAGCAGTGAGTCCCAACCTTTGAACTGCCCCGGAGATGAGAGTTAACTTTCCATGCCAGGCATGGAACGCTGAGCTCGAGCTCGGTTGAGACTCTGTCTGTTGCTGTTTAAACTCAAACCGTCAGATTCTTTACTCCACCTCACTGAACAGTCGCTCCGGAGATTTCTCCTTCTGCTCGGTTCAGTTTGTCGGTTAAAGCACCGCTTTTCGGCCGAATTTAAACCGTAACCTGTCGGTTCAGTCTCTGTCTGTGGTATTTGTGAGTACTAGATAGGTTATATTTTATTTCTATTCTGTGTGGAACTTGTAAACAGTTCATCGGTTCGGTTTGAACCGATCAAGTTGTTAGAAATTCTTAATTTGTACTTTTAGAGTGTGGTTACCGGTTCTTATCGGTTCTAAAAAAAACAGATTTTTATTACTTTTTTTCCATGACCCGTGACACAGTCAGCAACCGATAAGAGGGTCTTGCCTGGCAGATTGCCATTAAAAGGGTAAGTTTGGTTAGGACTGGCACAATGTCTGAGAAACCCAAAAGAAAAACTGGGCCCACTGGGTTTCAACACTGTAGTGTGTGTGGTTAAGTCTTTGCTAAGGCTGACCCCCACACCACCTGTGTTTATTGTCTGGGGTTTGACCACCTCAATGCAGACTGCTAGATTTGTAAAAATTTCCCTGCAGCTACCCTAGAAAAGAGAGTTGGTAGGTTCAGGGAAAGGGAGGCCAAAAAGTCCGCTGACCCGGATGGCCAGCCCGGTTCGGTTCAAACCGAACCAGAAGGAGTGCCCTCTGACCAGGGCGAGACTTCTTCGGGCAAGGAGAGCCATTCCGAGAATCGGTTCGCTAAGAGATCTAGAAAGAAAAATCAGCTGGTGTGGGCCAAACTTTCCTCTCCAACCGCTGAAGAAATAGCCAAGCGATCAAAATTGTGAGTCGCTTTCCGGTTCGACGAACCGGCACCATCAGGGAGGCGCTCGGTTTGGCGGTTCCACGGTTCAAGATTATGATTTAGAGGAATATTATGAACCGGAGGAGGAGGAAGAGGAGTATGAGGAAAGGGAATGTGGTTTTGAAAGTCTGGATGTGCCCATTGACCCGGACATCTCCCCAGACAGACCTTCAGGAGTGTCTCCTCCTAGGCTTTCTGAGTCCCCCTCCCATTTCGTGTTTTATAAAAAAGTGGCTGAAACCCTCCAGCTTCCTATGGAAGAAGCTGTGATGACCAGGAGGAGCCTGACTATGTAGAAATGATGGATATCCCAGCCGTCTGGGAGGCTGTCTATTCCTTGCACAAATCTTTTGGGAAACAGACATTTAAGATTTTAAAGACTCCTAATACTATACCTCCTGTGAATAAGAGAATGGACAAGAGGTATACATTGTCAGGCTCAGATACCGAGTTCCTTACACAACAATTCAGCCATGTTGGGGTAGTGCAGGCTGCAGCCTGTGATAAGGCAAATATTCCCTTGGCTTCACACCCCCCAGACAAGGACTCTGGGAGGATTGATGCCATGGCAAAGAAACAGTACATGGCAGCATCCTTGGGACTCAGACAGGCCAACTATATGGCCTATACTGCTAGGTATCAAGATCCAGATGGGACACTGTTATGGCTTTAGCAAAACAGGTCCCTGGCCGGCTTGCCAAGGAGCTGGAGCAGGTGGCTGCTGATGGTATTGAGGCATCCAAGGTGCAATTCCATGCTGCAGTGGACTCCAGTGATGTGTCATCTAGAGTCATGGCTACATCTGTGGCACTTTGTAGAATGGCTTGGCTCAGATGTACTAGTCTGTCACAGGATACCCAGACTAAGGCCATGGATTTTCCTGTTGTGGGTAATTCTCTGTTTGAGGAGCAGACAGAGAATTACATGAAGAAAATGGACTAATATAGGACCACCTATAGGAGTGCACAGGCCAAGGAAAGGCAGGCCACTCCTCAGAGGCAGCATCCCAGGGGCAGACCTTTTCACAGGCCTTTCTATCAAGCGCAGGCCTCCTCTTCTGCTTATGCCCAGAGGGGGTTCTTTAGAGGGGGAGGCAGACGGGGTACAAGCAGACCTGCTTCCACCCCTCAGCCAAAACCCCCTGCCAAATAGGCACCCTGATGGGTTGGCCAGGGCCGATTCTCCACTACCTGTAGGGGGCAGGCTGGCTTACTTTGTCCAGGACTGTGAGTCTCTGACATCAGACAAATGGGCCCTGGCAGTAGTAAGCCAGGGACTGGTTCTCAGCTTCAAAAAGTTTCCAAAGATGAGAACCAAATCCTTTCCACCTGCAAATCCCTCAGAGGCACTTGCATTAGAGGCAGAGGTCTCTTCCCTTCTGGCTGTCAGAGCTGTGGAAAGGGTTCCACCCCTACACCAGTGCAAAGGGTTGTACTCCAGGTACTTCCTTACCCCAAAAAAGACAGGAGAATGGCGGCCCATCCTGGATCTCAGATACTTAAGCACTTTTTAAAACCAAAATTCAAAATGGTGACTCTGGGAATTATTCTACCCTCTCTCAGGCCAGGGGACTGGCTAGTGTCCCTGGACCTCAAGGATGCCTACTTCCATATTCTCAACAGAAGCTCCCATCGAAAGTATCTCAGGTTCGAGCTGCCCTTAGGCCATTACCAGTTCAGAGCAATGCCCTTTGGTCTGAACTCTGCTCCAAGGGTATTCACAAAATGCCTGGCAGTAGTAGTTGCTGCTCTAAGAAGGCAAAGGATTGCCATCTTCCCTTACCTGGACGACTGGCTCATAGTAGGCCAGTCCCCAGACCAAGTCAAGTTACACTTACAGATAACTCAGCAACTGCTCATCTCTTTGGGTTTCCTTCTGAATCTTTCAAAGTCAGTTCTAGAGCCTGTCCAGCTCCTCACCTTCATAGGCGCAGAGCTAGACACAGAAAAGGCCAGAGCTTTCCTTCCCCTGGACAGGGCAAGGACCCTTATCTCTCTGGCCTCCTCATTCACCCTGCAGGTGTCTCAACCTGCAAGACATTTTCTACAGCTCCTGGGGCACATGGCTGCTTCCACAGCAGTGGTGCAGGAAGCAAGATTTCAGATGAGGGACATTCAGTTTCTTTTGAGAGCCTTTTGGTCTCGAAGGAAGGACCCTCTGACCAAATTGATGCCAGTGACTCGAACCCTGATCCAGGCCCTACAGTGGTGGCAGGATCAGAACAATCTGAGACAAGGAGTTCCCTTTGTCACTCAGTCTCACTCTTTAATCGTTACTACAGATGCCTCCCTCTTGGGGTGGGGGGCTCACATGGGCGACCTGACCTCCCAGAGGTTGTGGTCCCCTCAGGAATCTCTGCTTCACATCAATCTGTTGGAACTCAGAGCAGTATTTCTAGCACTTCAAGCTTTTTCCAAGTCTGTTCAGAACAAAGTTATCCAGGTCAGAACAGACAATACCACCACAATGTGGTACATCAACAAGCAAGGAGGCACTCGGTCTACGGCCTTGTGCACAGAAGCAATTAAGTTGTGGTCTCTGGCTTATTCCCTGAACACCTCCCTCACAGCAGTTCACCTCCCAGGCAAGGACAATGTCCTGGCAGATGCCCTCAGCAGTATATCCCAGGGCCATCACGAATGGTCACTGGATCCCCTGGTCTTGGAGGTGATATTTTCCAGATGAGGCACCCCACAGATAGATCTTTTTACAGCCCCAGACAATCACCAACTTCCCCTTTTTTGCTGCAGGCCCCCAGTGTTGGGCTCAGTCCCCCTGGATGCCTTAGTTCTCAGTTGGGAAGGGAAGTTCCTGTATGCTTTCCCCCCCTTCCCTCTCCTGTTCAAAGTGCTAGTCAAAATCAGATCTCAACCCTGCAAGATGATCCTGATTGCTCCAGACTGGGCCAGACAGCCCTGGTATCCACTCCTACTGTCCTTAGCAGTCCATCTTCCCCTGTGTCTTCCCAGGAATTACAACCTGTTAACCTGTGCTTAGGGGAGGGTTTGGTACCCGAATCTCAAATCTCAGATGTCTCAATCTCAAGGCCTGGCTCTTGAAGAGTTAGAGTTTGCTGATTTACACCTCTCCCAAGGTGTAATGGATATTCTGAAGGCTTCTAGGAAACCTTCCACCAGGGCTACTTATAATTCCAAGTGGAAAAGATTTTCCATATGGTGCTCTGGAAAGCATATTTCCCCAGAGTCTGCTGATCTGCCCACAGTCCTTGATTATATGGTCCACTTAAATAGCTTGGGGCTTAGACCAGCTACACTGAAGGTGCATCTGGCAGCTGTTTCCGCTTTTATTTCAGCAGGTAAGCACTCTTCTCTTTCAGCTCACCCTGTATTCTCCAAGTTTTTCAAGGGATTGCTTCATACCAACCCTCCATTCAGGGCCCCTGCCCCTGCTTGGGACCTTAATGTTTGCATTGCTCAGCTTATGCAACCCCCTTTTGAGTCTTTGTCTCTAGCAGAGCTTAAGTACTTGACTTGGAAAACTGTTTTTCTGGTGGCCATCACTTCTGCCAGACGCATAAGTGAGTTACAAGCTTTGTCAGTGGAGCCTGATTTTTATCTCCTTTCATAGAGATAAGGTGGTCCTCAGGACTAACAGGAAGTTTTTGCCTAAGGTGGTTTCAGATTTCCACCTTAACCAATCTATGTCTCTTCCTGTGTACTTCACTGACCATTCCTCCTCTGGCGAGAGGAGGCTGCACAGTTAGATGTGAAAAGAGCCCTTAGCTACTACATAGAACGTACTAAGGGTCACAGGTTTGACTCTCCAACTGTTCTCACTTATGGTGAGGTTCAGAAGGAAACCTGCCACTAAAAGATCCATTGCCAGGTGGATTGTCTCTTGTATCCAATTTTGTTATGAAAAACTGGGTAAGGTTCCACCCTCAGGCCTGAGGGCTCACTCTGCCAGAGGTACAGCTGCTTCCCTGGCTGCTGCCAGGGATATCCCTATTCTAGAGATGTGTCAAGCAGCTACCTGGAAAACAGTTCACACTTTTACCAAGCATTACTCCCTGGATATCCAGGCTAGGAGTGATGCTCGGTTTTGCACAGCTGTGCTTCAGAGCCTATTCCCTAAGTAGGTTCTGTCCCTCCATGGAGGTACTGCTTGAGTAGTCTGTTATTGTCAGAATACAGCAAGACTTCATGTTGTTTGAACTAAAAATTACTCACCTTAGTAATGTTGTTTCTTCTAATGGAGTCTTGCTGTATTCTGACCTCCCCGCCCCGCCTGCCCCTCTCAGAACCTCTCTGTTTTTGGGATGTGGGTGGGCAGTGGCAGTGTTGGCACCTCAGTAGGTGCCCACTTTGTTGTTTTCACCCCTTTTCTTGGGGTGAGTGGGTGTTGTGTTTTTCATTTTTTGGGTCTCCTGACTTGAGTCTTTGTTTTGGGACCAAAAAATGTGTTTTTATGTTTAGTAGCCAGTTGGCTAATGTAGGTTTACAGCTTCCACACAGGACCTTAGTGAGTTTAGCTCAAAGATCTGACGGTTTGAGTTTAAACAGCAACAGACAGAGTCTCAACTGAGCTTGAGCTCAGCGTTCCATGCCTGGCGTGGAAAGTTAACTCTTTCATCTCCAGGGCAGTTCGAAGGTTGGGAGTCACTGCTATGGTCAGAATACAGCAAGACTCCATTAGAAGAAACAACATTACTAAGGTGAGTAATTTTTTTTTTCTTGTCCCTTGTCAGTGGCTTCAGTACATTGAGGCTGGCCTGGACACACTTCAGGTGAAAGCCTTGTTGCCCAAAGCCCAGACCTCAGCTCTGATTGCACAGACAGTGTTGGTGAATTGGAGCAACCATGCTTCTGCATAAGTCATACTCTGCTTGTCAGGTCTCATGGCAGTCTCATACACGTGGTTTCTCTGATGGGTCTGCATATGAGGATTTCTTACCGGCAGTTACAGAGCCAGTGGTCCTAATCCTCACAGACCTTGGACCATCTGGAGTTGCCTGCTTCCCCATAAAGGCCGTCCTAAGGTGGTGGCAAGACCAAGACCAGCTACTCATGGATGCACCATATTTGCAGTTACAGTCACAAATGAGTCTCTCATCGGATGCCTACAGCCTGGGGGGGGGGGGGCCATCTGGGGCCCCATTAGCCCCAGGGATCCTGGCAAGAAATGAGGGTTGCCCTGTTGAGTCTCCAGGCAGTTGCTTCACAGGTTCAAGGGACATCTCCATTGATACAGTTGGACAGTCAATGCATAGCATACTACTTGAACAAACAGTGTGGCATGCACTCCTACCCCCCTGTACTGGGAGGCAGTGTGGGTGTGGGGCCGGGCCGTTGTTCACGAGGGTCACCTCAGTTTAGTACGTGTGGCAGTGGGTGTCCTCGATGTACTGGCAGACAACCTCAGCTGCTCAGTTATGCAGTCCCATGAGTGGAAACTACAACAGAACGTAGCAGAAAAACTTTGCAATGTGGGGACGGCCAGAACTGGATCTTTTTGCATCTCCACACAATGCAAAACTGACACGCTTTTGCTTGCTCCCTCAAGACATGGAGTTTTTTTTGGGCAAAACAAGTTGTCCCTCTACTGTAACCCCATTCTTCTTTTTCCTCTAATTCAAAGAGTCCTGAGTTCAGGCAGGAGTCAGACATAACGATCCTGATAGCTGTTCTTTGTCCCAAGCAGATCTGATCAAATCTGCTTTGGGAACTGGCATTAACACCATTTCCATTGCCCCTGCAGTCATACTTTCTGTCCCAGAAAGGCAGCACATAGCTGCACCTGGACCTGGTGTCCCTGTGGCTCCATGCTTGGCTGCTGAAGGCATAAAAGTGTCTTGGTTTGGGGTTTCAGTCAAGAATCTGGCTGTCTTCCTGGTGACCAAGAAACCCTCCACCGGGCACAACTGTTCAGTGAAGTGTAAGCATTTCAGTTTCTGGTGCCAGCTGGCATCCTTGGGCCCCTTTCTGTGACTTGTGCAACATATACTGGGCTACCTTCTAACCCTTTCTCAGGCCTCCAGTATTCATCTGTTAAGGTTCTCCTATCGGCCATTTCAGCGTTTCACTCCCATGTAAGGAGTAAGTCGGTGTCCCAGATTGATATTGCTCGCAGGTTACTAAAGGAGCTCCTGCACGTAGCTCCCCCATTCCATAGGCCAGTACTGGTCTGGGACTTGAACCTGGTTCTTGAGTCCCTGACCAAGGCTCCCTTTGAGGTTCCAGTTTTCTGTGACTTGAAGTTTTTGTCCTGAAAGACCTTGTTTCTCATGGTTATCACCACAGCTCGGTGCGTCTCTACAGGCCTTGTTGAGGGAATCATCGATCTTATCTGTGTCAGTCTTCACCATTCATCACTACTGGGTATCCGGCCAGAGGCTAGGACCCTGTGGGAGACTTTTTTTTTTCCTTTCGGAGGCGGAGTTGATGCAGGGACAGCGCCGCCCCCGAGGCCGACTTATTACGTGGCGCTTGCAGGTTGCCCGTTAAGTGCCTTCAACTCCACCTTACTTCCAGTTCTTCACCCGCTGTCGAGTGAGGACCTTGTGGAAGAATTTAATTGGTATCTGTGTTTATGGCCTACTTGCAGCCTAGTCCGTCTGTTCTGTTTCCAGTGTCTCGGTTTCTGTTCGCCCTGCTTGGCGCCGCTTCATCAGATCCCAGTAAGATCTTTCTTTTTTCCTAATAGTGACATCGAGTACTTATTTTTAGTTTATTTCCATCCGATCATGTCTCGTCCCGGGTACAAAAAGAAGTCGAAGGCGGGGCAGCCTCCTATGCGTCTCTGTCCCTATGGCTACCTTTACTTCATTATGGACCAGCATGACTGATGCCTTTCCTGCCTGCCTAGGCCACGATTTGGATAACTGCAATGCCTGCTTTTCCATAGACCGCCGGATTTTAGAAATGCATGCATTCAAAGTCAGATGTGCGCTGCCGACATTTGGAGGGTGGGTTTGCAGTCAGCGGGCCAAGGCATGGAATCTCGGCCCTTCCTCCGGGTCCCCTCCCAGTTCTATATGGCCCACAGGGGGGGGGGGCCTCTGCCAGTTCTGGCCTTGCCACGGTGCAGGAGACCCAGTCTGGCCCTCTCGGGGGCCAGGCGGGAGGCACCGTTCTGGCAATCACTTCCATGGAAGCGAAGGCTCCCCCGGTGTTGAGCTCTGGGCCGCATGGGCCTGGGCCGACATCGTCCTTGGTGCCTTCTGTCGGCGCCACCCTTGGCTCCAGTGTCGCTTGCGGCGCCGGGGGCCCGGGCAGTGCCGGACCATCCCTCGACACCTTTTCTGACTCTGGCACTGTCCGCGGTGCCAGGGATGGGAGTGGCGCCTTGGGTGATGTAGGACCTGCTTTCAGGGCCACCTCTGGCTCCGGCGCCGGGGCAGGGGTTGGTGCTGCTTCCGTCTCCGGTGCCGTTCACAGTGCCGGGAAGGGAGGGAGGCGGCACCGCGGTTGGTGCCACCTTCAACTCCGGTGCCGGTTGCTGCACCGAGGAGTGGGGCAGCGTCAGTCGCGGTGCCGCTCTGAGCTCTGGTGCCATTCATGGTGCCGGAGCTGAAAGTGGCGTGGCTCGCAGTCCCGGGACAGGGAGGGGTCATAGGGTGGTCTGGCATCAGGCCTCTCAGTCTTCTTCAGAGGAGGATGACTCGGGGCCTGATCCAGACTGGCTCCTGGATTCATCTGAGTCCTCCAGTCCCGCCGTGTCCAGCAACTCAGTCCCCACTCAGTCTCCTTCTGCTGGCCAGGCAGGTTCTGTTGGTTCTGGGGTCAGTGGTACTGACCAGCTGGCGGCAGTCCAGGTGGCCAGTGCTATGCAGCCCGGGACCATGGACATGTCCATCCCTTCAGTTGGGGTACCCCCCCCCCCCGGTGATCCTGGACAATCCGAATTTGGGACAGTCTGGGGCATCCCAGGAGGGAGAGGGTACTGTACCTTTGGCTGACTCCCAGTGGTCAGCTAGAGGTTACTAGTTACCTAGGCAGGTGGTATTGAGGAAGAGGGCCCTTTCGGAGTCAGAGGGGTCGAGGGGACAGGATTCGGCACAGCTGCCTCTTCCTGGGATCCGCCCAGGTTCTGGGAGGAGTTGTAGTGTGGATCCTCACCCCTCCTCCAGAGAATCTTTGAGAGGGGCCTCTGCTTTGGAGGTCAGGGGCCATCCTTCTGGGCTCACACGATCCCGGTCACCTCATCTTCTTCCTTCGGACACAGCTGCAGCCATTTCGACCAAGTTGAACGGCTTCTGTCTGCTGGGACCACCAGGTCTCCCTCCTTGTTGGGATCATCCACTCAGTCCTCCTGCCTGGGCAGAGGCTATGCTCCTACTTGGAGATGCTTAGCCCCCGTGCCTCTGCCTACTCCTCCTCCTCTCCCAGGGGTTCCCAGTCCAACAGGACCTCTTACTTAGGAGCAGTTCAGGGCTTCAGCTGCAGTTTTTCCTGCCTATTTTACAGCCATGGACGAGCAGGTGTTCCACCACTGTCTAGTGCAGCCTGACCCTGAATTTACGGACTTGTCAGCTTCCTCGTCTTCCTCCTCTGAGGGAGAGGAATCCTCCGTCCACCTTTCCCCAGTGTCTGATCTCATTGCTTATCAGCGTTTCCTTTCGAGGATGATTGACGAGCTCCACATCTCCGCCCCTACTGAAAGCAATCCTGACTGGACGACGTGTGCCTTTTTAGGTGAGTTCAGTGCGGCCAACCTCACAGTTCCCGGACGGCTTGTTCCCTTCCGGGAAGCATCGCACCACGTCTGGCAGCATCCCTTCTCCCCTGTTCCAGCCCCAAGTAACCTTCGCCAGAGGTATTGCACCTCCCGGGTCTCCAGGGGCTCTTCCTCACCCCCTCTTCGGGTGTGACGCTCCTGGATACCCACTCTGGACATGCAACCCCAGGCACTGACTGACCTCCGGACTCAGACTCTTCAGATTTTGACTTCTGGGGGAGGAGAACCTTCTCATCGGCACGGATTCTGCTCTGCTTGGCAGCTCATCAGGCCCACCATGCTACCTACAGCAGGTACTTGTGGTCCAGGCTAGGGCAGCTTCTATCCTCTATGCCTGATTCAGAGGAAACCAGGTAGGCCATTGCCCTCTCTGCACAAGGTCTGGAGCTTACAAGGCACCAGGCAAGGGCATCTTACGACACCAATGAGGTGGCTTCTAGGCTAGTGGGGACAGCAATCTGCACTAGGCAGATGGCATGGTTTCACCTTTCCAAGTTGTTATCCTTGGCCCGGCGTAGGGTGATTTCCTCCGCCTTCCAAAGAACCCACCTTTTCTCCTGTAGGGTGAGATGGCAGCTTCAGGGGCGTCTTCCATCTCCTGTGGGGAGATCCCCATCTCACCCAGACCAGTCGCAGGCCTATAGGGGTTCTCCCCTCTGGTGTCTTCCCCACTGGAAGCTAAGGGACTCTGTCCCTCAGGGAGGTGCTGGGCCCCCTTCAGGGGGGCTCGGTACTCACCGAGTAGTGATGAATAGTGACAACTGACACAGATAAGATATGAAAATTACGTACCTACCGTAATTCTTGATCTTTCTGTGTATCTTCACCATTCATCACTAAATCCCGCCCACCTTCCCCTCTTGGGCCTCAGTCTCTGGGCATTCCTCCTCCCTGTGTGTCTCTCTTGTTGCACTCCAGCACCTCTCCTCTTTCTCATCTCCCTTGTGGTTAGGAGGAAGGGGATTTTTGGCGACATGCGGGGAGGAGTTTTTCCATGGGGGTCTTGGGGTGTCTTCCTCTCTCTTCCTTCCCTAGCCTTCTGGCTCTCATCTCTACCCCCACCCCCTAGGGATCTGTGATGGGGGAGGGATTGGGGGACTCCTGAGTACCCCCACAACAATCCCTGTTATTTTGGTGTCCCCTTGGAATGGCTCCTCCCTTCTGGGTCTTGGCCTTCACACCTTTCTTCTGAGTTGAACAGGGGCAGGTCCCCTGGTTTTTCCTTTCATATTATTTACTTCCCCTTTTGGGGGATATTCTCCTTAATTTGGCGGAAGGGGTGGACCCCACCTTCCTGTCTGGCCTGTTCGTCCTCGTTGGGTCTCCTTACATTTTGGTCCCTGTAGGACTACTTGACTGAGTAGGAGGAAGTCTCGTGCCTTCTCTTCTTTCAGCAGCTTGGAGGTTGTAAAATGGAGTCCCTTTCGAGGTCCAGGTCCACCTTGTCTGGGGGCGGTGTCCTCCCCTCCCTCCTCCTCGCTACCCCCCTTTCTTCCTTTTCACCCAGAAATTGGGGCCCCCTCTCCCAATCCCTTAGGCTGCTCTTCTCTCTCTCTCTCTCTCTCTCTGTTTGCTGTCCTCTTAGTCATTTATTTCTCCTTTTAGTTTTTATATCCTTCCTTTTCTCTATCCCCTGGGCTCCCTTGCCCCACCCCTCCATCTCTTCCTATCTCTCTCCGTCGTTTCAGAACTGGGACCAAGGCAAAGTCTACGGCAGTAATGACCAACCCACGAGCACCACGTAATACGTCGGCCTCAAGGGTGGCGCTGCCCCTGCGTCGATTCCGCCTCCAGAAAGAAAAAAATAAAATGTGGGGTCCTAGCTTCCAGCCAGATATCCAGTAGTGGTGAATGGTGAAGATACACAGAAAGATCAAGAATTACAGTAGGTACGTAATTTTCATTTCCTGGTGTTCCACAGGGACTGAGTGCCCTGATGGGCTAATCCTAAAAATCTGCCTAAAAAGATCTCTGATTTTAAACTGAATCAGTCTTGCTTGCCCATTTTCTTCCCTTTTCAGAACCCAGGTAAGGTGCTTTTGTACTCACTGGATAGCCATAGAATCCCTTGGGTACTATTTGGTCTATAAGAAAGACTGGACCCAGTCCTCCCTACCTGCCATCTCCTTTGCATCAGGAAATCTGGGTAGGCCTTATTCAAAGCAGTATCTTTTCAGAGCAGTGATGATGCAGCTCAAGGCTCACCTTGAGAAATCAAAATCTGTGAACAATTCCAGTCTGGTTTTAGACCTTGGCAAAGTGCAGAGACCGTGCTTGCCAAGGTATTTAATGACCAGCTGCTGACAAGGAAAAAGGGGGAGCACTGAATTATCCTCCTGGATGTCATGTTGGCATTTGATATTGTAAATCATGAGGATTTTCTTCTCATCTGTTTCGTAGAGCCACATCTTTAGCTCTGTAAGCAGTTGGTATCAGGACCACTCGGGAAATTTTTGCCTTTCTGGAGCTGCCCTTGTTGATGTATGTTGTTGCCAGCTATGTAACGTGGATGACAAAATACCTACATTGATCTTGGTGAGTTTCTTATTTTGTATTGTACATTTATTTATCGTTGTTGCATGCAGTCATCAAGCCAGCAAAGAAGCCAGAGCCACTTTTTCATCTCTGTTGGTGTGCTGTGAAGATCTTCCAAGACAGTACTCACTCCTGCTATGTGCACTGCCTGGGCTTCTTGCATGATATAGAGAACTGTTTCATTTGCCAGGAATTTAACCAGGCTGTGAGGAGACATTTAGAAAGGCTTTGGAGAATTTCTTGGAGAACATGGAAAAGGGTCTGCTTCCACGTTGGTGTGTACTCCAGTGTCACTGGCCCAGTCTTCATGCTCGGTTCTAAGGGAGTTCAAAAGCTCACAGGGGACAGCACCCGTCTAAGTAAATGATTAGTAAATAAGGCACTCCATAAGAAAGGGAATCAGCACCCATCTATTATTTATTTATTTATTTTGCTTTCGTTTACCATGTAAGCACACTAGACAGCCAAGTGCCTATTTTCAGGAGCGATCCGGGAGTTTACAAAGGTAACAGATATAAGCATTACAGGGAAACAATACCATCCGCATTTAGAACATAACAGGGAACAATACCATCAGCATTTAGGCAGAGACAAGGTAACATTCAAAACATTAAGCATTGACAGAATCAGTTGACGGATAAATAGCAACATATATACAGGCATGGTCATTATCATTCAGTCTGGGATTCAGCCATAAATCCTAGGGATGCAGAAGGGGTAGGGAGATTAGCGGGAGTGGGGAGGAGAGAGACGGGGGGGAAAAATGGGAAGGGATTTTGGTAGGTAAGCCCCCAGAGAGCAGTCAGGGCAGGGAGTGGACCCCATGCTTTAGAATACAGTTAGCACAGCTAACTGAATCAAGAAACCTCAGGAGAGGAAATGCAACTTGGTAAAAAAGGATTCTGGCCCCCCCAGCATGATGAGCTGGGAATAAAAGAGCCTCAGCCCTGGGTTTAATTTGCACAGAGACAGACAGAGGCCAATTTAAGGAAGCTCCATAGGGAGGTTTTAAAGCAAGGATGTGTGGTGGCGGAGCGGGTGACAGCAGAAAGAGTGTTCCACACTCTGGGCCGTAAGTTGCGAAGGCCCGATCACCCGCAAGGGTGCGGGTTTTTGGGACCAGTAGGGCCTGTGAGTCACTGGACCTTAGGTGATAGGAGGAGGTTCCATGTAGGAGGCATTGGGCAAGAGCTGTAGGGGTGGCGGTTCGGGCAGTGTTGTCGATAAAGCTGCCAAAGACAAATGTGTGGTGCTTTTCCGGAGGGAGCCATTCCAGATGTGAATAAAGCTCTCAGCAATGTGTAAGGCGGGGGGCGGTGAGCGTGGACCGGCATATGTTGTTATAAACCATGTCCCATATTGTGAGACTGGTTTTCGGGACGGGGCAAAGGTAACAAGCCCATAACAGAGCGTGGGAAGAAGGATCCCCTTAGCAAGTGCAAGTCGTGCAGCTGGGACGAGACAGCTTTTAGCTCTGTAAGCCAGTTCCAGTTTTCTGTTTGATGCCTTACATATGTTCTGTATATGCAGGGTGAGGTCAAGTTGCAGGTCAAGTGTTACGCCTAGGTACTTGACAGAGCTAACAGCCCTCGGGGGGGAGCCATCGGCTCCAAGGATGTTTAGGGGAGCTAGGCAGGATGAGGTGTTGGCTCTATAGCCAAAGAGCATGACCTGAGTTTTATCGAGGTTGATGGTCAGCTTGTGGCCCACGAGCCAGGTTTGAATAAGGTTGAAATCCAAATTTAGCCTGGTGTTAATGGTAGTGAGGTCCTGAGAACTGGCCAGGAGAACGAGGTCGTCTGCATATAGGGTGGAGCGCCCGTGGACTGTGACAGAGGGCAGCTCATTTATAAATAGGGAAAACAGGAGGGGTCCAAGGACGGAACCCTGGGGGACCCCGCAGTACACTGGGGAGGGGTCGGAGAGTGCTCTGTTGAAGTTAGTGTATTGTTGCCTGCCCGAGAGGTAGTTGGAGACCCAGGCATGGGCGGGGGGGAGAAACCAAGAGAGCATAGGGTGGCACAGAGAAGAGAGTGGTCAACCCGATCAAAGGCTTTCGAGAGGTCCATGAAGATGGCACCAGCCAGTTTGCCTTGATCAGCAGCAGACCTAATCTCAGAGGTAACTACGGCAAGGGCAGTGGATGTACTGTGCCCTTTTCTAAAGCCGTGTTGTGCTGGGGAGAGAAGTCCATAGGTCTGAAGGTGATGGGAGAGCTGGGCGGCAACTGCCTTGTCGAGAAGCTTACCAAGCGCAGACAGGATGGCAATAGGGCGGTAGTTGTTTAGAACCTTCGGATCATCTTGTTTAAGGACAGGGACAACCTTGGCCACTTTCCATACAACGGAGATGGTACCCGAGATAAGAGAAGTATTAAATATGTGAGAGACAGGCCTGGCAAGGTGTTCTGTCCCCAGGCAGAGCAGATTCGGCTCAAGGCTGTCATCCCTGCCCCATTATGAGGGGAGAGTCCTGCGAGGAGCTTCTGGGACTCTCTGATGGAGACCCGTTTTAAGTAGAAGGGTGTTTTGGGGTGTGCCCACTCTGGGAGGAGGCGGGTCGGAGAACATGGAGTTAAATGCATTGGCTATAGTGAGTGGGTTATTGCAGCTAACCCTGCCAATATGCATATCCGTGACCTGGACTCGGAAAAAGGACAGTCTACTCATATGTCTTTGAAAGAGGTGTAAAATTAGCAGGTTTGCATTGCAGTTTGCAAGCCAAAAAAGAGCATTCAGACTTGATTAGTTGCAGTTTCTAATCAGGTTGCCAGGCAAGGCTGAGCTTATTATGGCTTTTTTTGGGTTGCTTCACCCTCCTCATGACTGAAGAACATCCTTCCTTACTGCCTCCCTGTCTTGCTTAGAAAACCCACCCAGGTTTTGGTGGCTTAGTTAACCTAGTGTTTTCTGGAATGTCCGCCCTCCTCCCTGTCAGCAACAACAGAGCAGACAGAAGACAACACAAGGCATGTCATAGGAGAATGTCTGAGCCAACATGCATGAGGCAAATTTATCAGCCAACCGCTGTGACAGAGCGTTCAGTGTATAACTGAGCAGTGATTGAATCATTCTGACTTTCCTGAGCAAACCCACCAACTGTCAAAACAGCATGAAGGCATGAGTTACGTGAGGTGATTTTTTCAGCTCTTCTGGGCTCAAGCATCATTTCTTTGTGCGTGTTCAGTCAGTCAGGAGGATACTGTGGGTTTAGAGGGCTGCTTCGTTGGTTTTGTGACATTGGTGTTTAAGAGGGAGCCCTAGAGCAAAACTAATTTTAAAGAAGAGCAGGGTGGCTTTAGTGGGTGTAGTGAAGGGTGAGGGGACCCAACAGAAAGTACTGCACTATGCAGTTACTCTGGCCCAGTAGTGACTGAAGGCAGAAGAGAAGATTAACAAAAACTGTGACAGGATCTTTAATCTTTCTTCGGGGGTACTGCTCCCATTTCTTCCTGGTTCCCAAGACAGTGGGGGACCTTCACCCTCATCCTGGACATGAACAATCACAATGTGTATGTAGAGTACAAACATTTCAGGATGGTCACCCTACAGGGCTTACTGCCTCTGCTCCACTAGGGGGACTGGCTATGTTCTTTGGATATGCAGAATGCTTATCTGTACATCAGTTTTTCTGGCCCACAGGTGTTTCCTCCATTTCCATTTCATGGGGGGCACGCTTTCTGTTTCAGGGCGGTTTCTAGGCCATGCACTTTGGCCTTTCCTTGGCCCCTAGGGTGTTAACCAAGTGCCTGTCGGTAGTGGCAGCAGCCTTAAAGGCAGGGTTTTTATCTTTTTCCCTACCTGGATGACTGGCTCTTGGCAGCACCATCCAGGGACTGTCTCTTGCAGACTCTGGACGATACCTGCAGCCTGTTCCAGTTCTTGGGCATTACTGTCAACCTGCGATACTAAAATGGCGGCGATAGTGGATGAAGTTGACTGGTGGAAATAACTGCATGGGGACCTAACCAAACTGGAGGAGTGGTCGGCGAAGTGGCAGCTGGGCTTCAGTGTAAAGAAGTGCAAGGTTATGCACTTCGGGGCCAAGAACTCAAAGAGGGAATATTGGTTGGGGGTGTGTGAGGCTGGGGTCACCGAGGAAGAGAAGGACTTAGGGGTGATAGTAATGGAGAGCAAGAACAACTCTGCTAAATGTAGAAAAGCTGCAGCTAAGGCTAACAGGATGCTGGGGTGCATTGCAAGGGGATTCTCATCCAGGCATAGGGAAGTGACCCTGCCCCTCTATAGGTCCTGGTGAGGCCACACTTTGAGTACTGCATGCAGTACTGGCATCCATATCTGAAGAAGGATATTAGACTGCTAGAGGGGGTGCAGCGTAGGGCAACAAAAATTATATGGGGGATGGAAGGCAGAACCTATGAGTACAGGCTAAGGGATCCGAGTTTGAACACCCTGGAGGAGAGGAGGGATAGGGGGGATATGATTGAAATGTTCAAGTACTTAAAGGGGCTCAACAAATCTAGCGCTGATGGGTTATTTAAGCTGAGGAAGGGAAGGGACACGCGAGGACATGGGCGAAGATTAGAGGGGGCAGATTTAGGAGCGAGATGAGACATTACTTCACAGAGAGGGTGCTGTTGAAATGGAACACCCTACCAGAGGTGTGATTTCATGTAAAACAGTGGGTAGTTTTAAAAGGGCATGGGACAAGGAACAGGGGTGGGTCTGGGTAAGTAGTGCTGAGAACTTCCTGCAGGTGAGGGGGGAGGGGGTGGGGCAGCTGCAATCTAGAGGTGCTAGCTGTGCACTCGAGCAGACTTGATAGACCATGAGGCCAGTTTCTGCTGGCAGATTCATATGTTCGTATGCCCAAGTCTTTCCTTACCCCCTGCCAGTGCCTCCTGGACATAGTTCAGGGCAAGGCCCTTTTGTCTCAGGACAGGGCGGACCGACTCATGGCTCAGGCCCACCTCCTGCTCCACAGCCGCCATGTTGAAGCAAGGAAATTCCTCAGGTTCTTGGGGTTCATGGCTGCAGCCACTGCGATGGTTCCTCTAGCCAGGCTACATATGAGGATCCCTCAGTGGACCCTACAAGTGCAATGGGACCAGTGTGTAAACTGCTTGGATCAGCTAGTGCTGGTGTCAAGCCCTGTCAAGAAGGTTCTTCTGTGGTGGCTGGAGCCTGACAATCTGTTTTGGGTTTGGCCTTTACTTCCCCTCACCCTCAGCAGATTCTCACGACCAGCGCTTCGAGCCTCGGTTGGGGTGCCCGCATGGGGTCTTACCAGACCCAGGGAACTTGGTCAGAGTTCGAGCAGTATCTCTACATCAATATTCTGGAGATGCAGGCAGTCTTGTGTGCCCTTCAGGCCTTCCAGACTCAGCTCTTTCTGCATCCGCTCTTAGTTCAGATGGACAGTATATGCATTGTTTATTATATAAACAAGCAGGGGAGGGCTCGTTCCTAGTCCCTGTGTAGGGAGGCAATCAGGGTCTGGTATTTGGCCATCGAGCATGGTCTTCAACTCTTGGCCATCCATGTTCCTGGCATCCAAAACATCCTTGTGGACACTCTTAGCTACTTGTAGTCCAGGGCTCATGAGTGGGAACTTCTGACCTTGGTGGCAAAAGACCTCTTTGACAGATGGGGTCAGCCCGAGTTGGATCTTTTTTTGTCCCCACTTAACGTAAAACTGCCACATTTCTGCTCGCTAGATCCTGGTCCTGGAACTTTCTGGTGAGACGCATTGCCCCTCTCCTGGACAGTGAGGTTTCTATATGCCCTCCCTCTTCTGCAACACGTTCTAATCAAACTCCAGATGGAAGTGGCAGTAATGATTCTCATTGTCCCCTTCTGGCCTTGCCAGATCCGGTTCCCTCCTGCAGCAACTGGCAATGGAACCTGTTCTCCCCCTGCCACTGTGCACCGGCTTGCTCTCCCAGGACCAAGGCATCCTGGTCCATCCGAACCTCAAGTCACTTCATATCCAGACATGGCTTCTTTTTTTTTTTTTTTTTTTTTTATTTATATATGCTTCTCCCCCTGGCAACCCTGCCGGCCACTCCTTCGGAGCACCATCACCCCACCACACCCCCATCTCTGCCCTGCACTAACATTTCTTGACCCTGTCTTACAGCCTTACCTGGGTAACCCAACCTTTCCCTGTGTCTGGAGGGTCCCTCTCTGACGAGGGAGAAGTACCCCAGGAGGCTGCCACCAGGTTGGTCCAGGCTGTCCTGGGCTTCGTGGTGGTGCACGCCAGGTGCTCATCGTCCAGCCGGCAGGTAGCCCAATTTTTCCATATTCAAACAACATGAAGTCTTGCTATATTCTGACATTATGCAATTAGCCCCAGCACTTGAACTGCTCTGGAAAGGAAAGAGTTAACTCTATGCCAGAGCATAGAACGTTGAGCTCGAACTCAGTTCAAACCTCTGTCTGCTCAAACCTCTGTCTGCTGCACTTTGCAGTGTAACAGTCAGATTCTTTACTCCGCCTAACTGAACAGTTGCTCCGGAGGTCTCTCCTTTGCTTTCGGTTCGGTAAAGTAAAAACATTGGTTTTAAACCACTATTTCTTATTTTATTTCAGTTTAGATCCCTGTCTGCAGTACAGTAAATACTTATGTAGTGGACTAGTGTGATTTGTGTGTGGAAATTGTAAAGAAATGTTTTTCAATCTGTTCGGCTGAACCGATTGTCTGTTATTTTCTCCTAAGTTTATTTTTTGTTTCTGAATTTAGTGTGAGGTACCGGTCCTTATCGGTTCTAAAGAAAAAAAAAAAAAAAAAAAGTATTTTGACTTTTTTTCAAATACCTGTGACACGGTTAGAAACCGATAAGGGGGTCTTGCCTGGCTTTTGCCAAGTAATGGGTAAGTTGTTAGGATGGCTTTGTCTGAGAAACCCAAAAGAAAAACTGGGCCCACTGGGTTTCAACACTGCAGTGAGTGTGGGGAGGCCTTTGCTAAGGCTGATCCCCACACCACCTGTGTTTACTGTCTGGGTTTTGACCACCTTGACTCAGACTGCCATATTTGTAAAAATTTTCCTAAGGCCACCCTAGATAAAAGATTGGGCAGGCTTAGGGAAAAGGAGGCCTAGAAGTCCGCTGACCCAGATGGCCAGCCCGGTTCAGTTCCGATCAAACCTGAGGGAGTGCCCACTGACCTTGGCAAGACTCCCTCGGGCAAAAGGAGAGCTGATCCTGAGGGGTCGGTTCCGGCTAAGAGAAAGAAAAAAGAGAAATCGGCCAGTTCGGATCCAGAATCGCATCATCCAGCCGACGAGGAAATTGCCAGGGCGATTAGTATAGTTGAATCACTCCATCCGGTTTCGACCGATCCGGCGCCTCTCGGTAGGCGTTCGTTCAGTTGGTTTCTCTGGTTCCGGACTATTCCCCAGAAGAGTATTATGAACCGGATCTGGAGGAGGATGAAGATGGTGGTGGTGGTGGTGGTGGTGGTATGGAAGGTCTGGATGAGCCCATAGAGCCGGACATCTCCCCAGACAGACCTTCTGTTGTTTCCCCCCCAGGCTTTCTGAGTCCCCTTCCCACTTTATGTTTTAAACAAAAGTGGCAGAAACCCTCCAGCTCCCTCTGGTTGAAGTTGTTGAGGAGCAAGAGGAGCCTGACTATGTGGAGATGATGGACATCCCAGAGTCCAAGAGATTGTCTATTCCCCTCCATAAATCTTTTGGGAAACTGACACAAAGATTACTTAAAACTCCAAATTCTTTACCTCCTGTGGACACACGAATGGACAAGAGGTACATGCTGTCAGGCCTAGGTACGGAGTACTTGTACCAGCAATGCAGCCATGTTGGGGTCGTGCATGCTGTAGCCTGTGATAAGGCTAACATACCCTTGGCTTCACACCCCCCAGATAAAGACTCCAGGAAGCTGGATGCAGTGGCTGAAAAACAATACATGGCATCTTCCTTGGGACTCGGGCAGGCTAGCTACATGGCCTACACAGCCAGATACCAGAAGTCCAGATGGGATGCTGTTCTGGAAGTGGCTAAACATGCTTCCCCCCCAGCTTGCCAAGGAGCTGGAGGAGGTAGCTGCTGATGGGAATGAGGCATCTAAAATCCAGTTTCATGCTGCTGTGGAATCCAATAATGTGTCATCACGAGTCATGGCTACATCTGTGGCTCTTCGGAGATTGGCTTGGCTCAGATGTACTAACCTCTCACAGGACACCCAGGCTAAGGCCATGGATTTCCCTGTCATGGAGAATTCTCTGTTAGGGGAGCAGACAGAGAATTATATGAAGAAAATGGATGAATACAGGACCATCTACAGGAGTGCACAGGCCAAGGAAAGGCAGGCAACTCCTCAGAAGCAGCAATCTAGGGGCAGGGGCAGGCCCTTTCACATGCCTTTCTACCAGGCACAGGCCTCCTCTCCTTTTCCTCAGAGGGGATCCCTCAGAGGGGGAGGAAGAAGGGGGATGAGCAGGGCTGCATCCTCCTCTCAGTCTAATGCTCTTGCCAAGCAGACACCCCCCTGCAAGTCTGTTACCTCAGACAAGTGGGTCCTGGAGGTAGTAAGCCAGGGACTGGCCCTCAGCTTCAAAAAATTTCCAAAGCTGAGGGTCAGGTCTTTTCCACCTGCAAACATCTCCACAACCATTACCCTAGAGGCAGAGGTTTCCTGTCTGCTGGCTCTCAGAGCCATAGAGAGAGTTCCTACATCTCACAGGGGCAAAGGTCTGTACTCCAGATACTGCCTTACCCCAAAAAAGACAGGGTAGTGGCAGACCATCCTAGATTTAAGATACTTAAACAAGCACCTAGTAAAGCCAAAATTCAAAATAGTGACTCTGGAAATAATTCTTCCCTCTCTAGGGCCAGGGGATTGGCTAGCCTCCCTGGACCTCAGGGATGTCTATTTTCACATTCCCATCAGGTGCTCCCACAAAAAGTACCTCAGGTTCGAACTGCTTTCATGCCATTATCAGCTCAGAGCAATGCCCTTTGACCTAACATTTGCACCAAAGGTGTTCACAAAATGCCTAGCAGTAGTAGTGGCCTTTCTAAGGAGACAAAATATTTCCATATTCCCATACCTGGACGACTGGCTCATTGTGGGTCAGTCTCCAGACCAAGTCAAGTCAAACCTGCAAGTGACCCAGCAAGTGCTCACTTCTCTAGGATTCCTCCTCAATCTTCCAAAATCAGTTCTCGAACCAGTGCAGCTCTTGACCTTCATAGGGGTAGGGTTGGATACTGTCAAAGCAAGAGCCTTTCTCCCTCTGGCAAGGGCAAAGACCCTTATAGACCTGGCTTCTTCTTTTCACCTTCTGGTGTCTCGGCCAGCAGGGCATTTTCTTCAACTCCTGGGCCACATGGCAGCTTCAACTGCAGTGGTACAAGGGGCCAGATTTCAGATGAGGGACATTCAGTTCCATTTGAGGGTTTTTTGGTCTAGGGAAAAAAGATCCTCTAACCAAACTAATTCCAGTGACTCAGACTCTGATCCAGGCTCTCCAATGGTGGTTGGAACAGGACAACCTCAGACAAGGAGTCCCATTCATCACTCAGTCTCATTCTGTGGTTTTAACCACAGATGCTTCTCTCCTGGGGTGGGGAGCTCACTTGGGAGTCCTCACAGCACTGGGAGTGTGGTCCCCTCAGGAGTCTATTTCGTATCAATCTTCTAGAGCTCAGGGTAGTGTATCTGGCTGTACAAGCATTCTCAGACTCAGTACAGAACAAGGTGATTCTGGTCAGGACAGACACCACCACCACCATGTGGTACATCATCAAGCAGGGAGGCACTCGGTCTACTGCCTTGTGCATGGAAGCCATGAAGTTATGGTCCCTGGCTTATTCCGTACAGACATCTCTGGTAGCAGTCCATCTTTCAGGGAAGGACAATGTGCTAGCAGATGCATTGAGCAGGATTTCTCAGGGCCATCATGAATTGCCCCTGGATCCCCTAGTGTTAAAAGTTGATCTTTTCAAGGTGGGGCACTCCAGAGATGGATCTCTCTGCAGCGCCAGACAATCGCCAACTTCCTCTCTTCCATTGCAGATCCCCAGTCTTGGGCTCAGTTCCTCTGGATGCTCTACTTCTGGATTGGGAGGGGAAATTTCTGTATGCCTTTTCCCCCTTTCCTCTACTATTCAAAGTTCTGGTCAAGATAAGGTCACAATCTTGCAAAGTGATCCTGATTGCTCCAGACTGGGCCAGGCAGCCTTGGTATCCTTTGTTGCTGTCCCCAGCAGTCCATCTTCTCAAGAATCACAACCTGTTAACCTCCTCTCAGGGGAGGATTTGGCACCTCAACCTTCGGTCTCTCAATCTCAAGGCATGGCTCTTGAAGAGCTAGAATATGCAAGTTTGCATTTGTCTCAGGGGGTTCTGGACATTCTCAAAGCCTCTCGAAAACCTGCCACCAGAAAAACTTGTAACTCCAAATGGAAAAGATTCAGCATTTGGTGTTCCAATAAGCACATATCCACAGATACTGCTGACTTGTCTACAGTTCTGGATTACATGGTTCATCTTACTGGCTTAGGCCTCAGACCAGCTTTCCTCAAAGTACTCTTGTCAGCTGTTTCTGCATATCTGTCTGTGGGAAAGCCCTCCTCACTGGCATCTCACCCTGTTTTTTGTAAATTCTTTAAAGGATTGTTCCCATACCAATCCTCCCTTTAAGGATCCTACTCCTGCTTGGGATCTTAATGTTTGCATTGCTCAGCTTATGCAACCCCTTTTGAGCCTTTGGCCTCAGCAGAACTTAAGTACTTGACTTGGAAAACTGTGTTCCTGGCATTACCTCTGCCAGGCGTATCAGTGAATTACAAGCTCTGTCAGTGGAGCCTGATTTTATCTCATTTCATAGATATAAGGTGGTCCTTAGAACCAACAGGAGGTTCTTAGCCAAAGTGGTCTCAGACTTTCATCTGAACCAGTCCATGTCTCTTCCTGTGTTCTTCACTGATCATTCTTCAGGAGAGAGAAGATTACACAGTTTGGATGTTAAGAGGGCTCTTAGCTACTATATTGAGCACACTAAGGCACTTAGGTTTGACTCTCTCCAGTTGTTCCTCACTTATGGTGAAGTGGGAAAGGGTAAACCTGCTAGTAAGAGAACTATTGCCAGGTGGGTTGTCTCTTGTATACAGTTCTGCTATGAAAAGCTAGGTAAAGTACCCCCCTCAGGCCTGAGGGCTCATTCAACTAGAGGTACAGCTGCTTCTCTGGCTGCTGCCAGAGATATACCCTTACTAGAGATATGCAAAGCAGCCACCTGGAAAACAGTCCACACATTCACCAAGCATTACTCTCTGGATATCCAGGCTAGGAGTGATTACTGGGTTTAATGCACCAGTACTGCAGGCGCCCTGTTCCCAAAATAGGTTCGGTACCCTCCTCGGAGTACGCATGGTAGTCTGCATAATGTCAGAATACAGCAAGACTTCATGTTGTTTGAAGAAAAAATTACTCACATTAGTAACTGTGTTTCTTCTAATTGAGTCTTGCTGTATTCTGGCCTCCTTCCCTGCCTCCCCTCTTAGAACCTGGTTTTTGGGAAGTGGGCTGGCAGGTGCAGTGTTGCACCTCAGGGGTGCACTTGGCACTCTCCTCTTTTTAGAGAGGGGGAGTGGGTTATGTTATATTGTTTTGATACTTATATTTGTTCACTTGCTAGTTTTTGGTTTTGGATTTCTCGACTTGAGTCTTTTCAGATCCAAAACATTTGGTTGCCTTTTGGCTAGTAATTTTACAATTTCCACATAGTAGGTGTAGTTAGTTAGTATTAGCTCGTAAGAATCTTGACGGTTACACTTCAAAGTGCAGCAGACAGAGGTTTGAACCGAGCTCGAGCTCAACATTCTATGCTCTGGCATATAATTAATTCTTTCCTCTCCAGAGCAGTTCAAGTGCTGAGGCTAACTGCATAATGTCAGAATACAGCAAGACTCCATTAAAAGAAACACAATTACTAAGGTGAGTCATTTTTTCTTCTTGGCCGGCCCCACATATTTGCCGTAAGGAGGGCATCCTGAGGTGGAAACATGCAGGAGGGCGTGTCAAGGCCTCAAGCCCTCCAAGCTCGCTCACCAACCCACCTTCAGGAGCCCAGGCTCATCCCACCCCACCCCACCCCGGGAGGAAGCATCCAGTGGATGCTTGGGGACCCTCCTGCGGTCTCCGCTCCTAATACCAGAGCTCATGGTGCTGCAGTCCAGGTCGCCAGATGCCGAGAGCAAACCCCTTTGCTCGACACCACAGAGCTGGCCCTCACTCATGGCTTCTGAAGACGTAGCCATAGCTAGATTTGGGGTTTCACCCAGGGTGTCCAATTTATTGGTGGCGGGCAGGATGCCCTCCACCCAGGCCCACCTGTTCAGTGAAGTGGAAGCACTTTGCCCTATGGGCTGCTTCGGGCCAGTTGGATCCCTTCACCTGCCCGATGGATCAAGTCTTGGAGTACCGCCTGTCTCTCTCCTGGACTTGGGTTTAAGATGCTCTTCTATTAAGGTACATCTTTCTGCCATCTCTGCGTACTATGTACCTGTGGACTGGTGCGCAGTGGCCCTGCTTGATGTGTCTTGCACTTTTCTGTGGGGAATTCTGCACTTGAAACCCCCAGTTCAGGATAATGTCCCACCTTGGGACCTTAATTTTGTGTTGGAAAAGCTTACATTGCCTCTATATGAACTGTCCGCGTCTTGCAAGCTACGCTTTCTGTCATGAAAAGCATTGTTTTTGGTTGCCGTTACTTCTGCTTGAAGGATTTCAGAGCTTCAGGCCATTATGTGTAAGGAGCCTTATTTAGTTTTCCACAAAGACAGGGTGTCCTTGCGTACCAGTCCTGTCTTCCTAAGGTGGTGTCTCAGAGTACTTTAAATCAGTTCATCCACCTACCTTGTTTATTTCCCGGAGCATTCCAATCAAGGGGAGGCATTGCTCCATACGTTGGATGTACCTAGAATCTGAGCCAACATACACACCAGACTAAGGACTCTCGTAAGCCCAGTCAGTTGTTTTTGTTTGCCCCTGGGAGAGAGTGTTCCCCGGTTTCCAAACAGTGTTTGTCTAAGTGGTTGGCAAATTGTATTGTTTATTGTTACCAGAAGTACGGTAAGGAATTTCCTGGGGCTGTCATAGGTCATTCCACAAGGGACATGGACGTCTCAGTAGCTTGCTTTCACAGCATGTCTGCTACTGACATTTGTGCTGCAGCCACCTAGAGTACTGTCCACACCTTTACCAAGCACTGCAGTCTGGACATTGCCTCTAGGAGGGTTGCCAGTTTTAGGCTGGCAGTTCTTCTAGGCCTTCTTTCATAGGCTGTTATATCACCTGCCAACCTCCCATCCTGGCTGCCTCTGCCATGAGAACTGCCTGGGACTCTGTCCTACCAGTGATGGCCTGCTGCAAGAGATACCCTTGAAAAGTAAGATAGTACAGTTACGTAAGAACTTACCATAACAGTACTGTAGATCTTTAAGAGGATCTCTTGCAGCAGGCTCTGCTTTTCCCTCCTTCCCCCTTTCTTTTCATGTGTTTCCTTCCATCGGGGCACACCTTCTGCCTTTTTGTACTTTCTTTACTACAGGGATACCTCTGCGTTCTGTCACCCCATTTCCAGAATCCCACTTCTGGTCTCCGGCAGGAGAACTTAGGGAGGGCTTGGGAGCCGCCTGCCTTATATAGGATAGGCTGACGTCAGAGATGGACAGCCCCTTCTGGTATACTGCTAGCTAGAAAGGTTTCCATGTGGTCCTGGTGCCTGCCAGCTGAGTCTTACCGGTGATGGCCTGCTGCAAGAAATCCTCACAAAGATCTACTGGTACGGTAAGTTCTTAAATAACTGTACTCTATACCAAATTATTACAAATAGTAAGAACAAAATATAGCAGAACACAATATGAGTTTCTTATACACAGATGTACATTTTGCACCGCCGTAGGCAGGGGAACACAATAAAGGTTCTACTGGCAAACTCACAGGAATGGACTAATCTCTATTTTATTGTTCAGTCCTGGCCACTTAGCGGCTTCCATCTGGTATACCCAGAAATTCTCTCTCCTTGACAACAGAGTATAAAATCACATCCTGTGTTTGGTTTCAACCAAAAGTGGAGGTGATTTTGATATGTTTTATTCTAGGTGTTTGTAATTGGTGAGCAGATGAGTTGCTAAGGAGATACCTGCTTCCTACACACTAAACCTGTGGTCGGACGATAAGGATCCCTGATATGAATCTTTGGACCTTTTATAATGCCACAGCACTAAAACTGCAAAACCAGGCTGATTTTGCTGTTGGTGTTTGTCACAAATGATGCAGAGGTTAGACTTCTGTAAATATGTATAGTGGTAGGGTACCACTCTGCACACCTGGTTTAGTGCACTGTTGGTGTATGAGGTAATTTAGGATTCTGTGGCTTAATGTGTACATACTATGGTGTTGTGGAGGAGATGCCCACAAAGTAGATAGGTCTGTTACCAGTTCTTTATCCAGGATTTCTCCACCACTGGGCCACATCTTTGGAACCGTGAGCTGTCTGCGTCAGGACCGCTCGAAAATTTTTGCTAGCTGAGGGTCGCCCACTATGACATGCAAAGTCACTGCCTACAAAATATGGGTTGCCCCCTTGTTCCTCAGTTCCTTCTTTTCCATCTACCACTCATCGGACCTGCAGAGAAACAAGGCTGACATTTTTCTTTGTTTTTTTTTTTTATTTTTTATACATATATATAGGGGATATGATCTGGCTTGAGTGAAGATATCATATTTATCTTCATGAGAGGCCAATGATATCATGATATCTCGCGAGTGGTGAAGCCACGAGTAATATATCTTGATGTCATTGGCCTCGAGTGAAGATAAATATGGTATCTTCACTCAGGCCATGTCATGTTCTGTTTATACAATATGTTTTGGGCCATTGAAAGACAACTGCTTCCCCCAACCCCATATACACATAACTTCACATATTGTGCACCTGTATAAGGGATGGCACATGCTTAAAAAAATTGTGTGCTTCATCCTGTCATTTAAAATGTATTTAAAAAAGGTTATCTGGTTGATCCTGCCATTATTTTACAGTAAGTAATTATTTAAAAAAATTCCCGTTCATGCCGCCACTGTCATATTCAGTGACGCTACTGAACTTTCACCTTTTGTCCCAACATGTAGCGTGACCGAGCGGTCTGTAAATTGCACTGTTATGGGTCCTCACAGTTGTCTACTACTGCATTGTGTGTCAGAACTCCTGAAAAATTGTGTACATTTGTACACTTTCAATCTTTTTTCTGAAAATAACCTCCCGACTCCAGAGACAGGACAGCAAGCAACCCTGCAGCTTCAGAACGGGAGAAGTAAACGTTAGTGAGTGTTGCTATAGCAACACTCGCTAACACTTACTTCTCCCATTCTGAAGCTGCAGGGTCGCTCCACTTGCTGTCCTGTCTCTCAAGTCGGGAGCTTATTTTCAGAAAAAAGATTGAAAGTGTACAAATGTACACAGTTTTTTAGAAGTACCGATACAGAATACAGTAGTAGACGACTGTGCAATTTGCAGACCGCTCGGTCACGCTACATGTTAGGGCAGAAAGTGAAAGTTCAGTAGTGTTTCTGAATATGGCAGTGATGGCATGAACAAGAGAATTTTTTTTATATAATTATTTATTGTAAAATAATGGCAGGATCAACCAGATATCAAAGGTCTGTGTGGGTGGGGGATGTTGTGCAAGTGTGGGGCAGGTTTTAGGCAGAGAGTCACACGGTATATAAAGTGAAATGCTTTCATTTTCTTAAGATTGATGTATGGGAATATAGAGATATCTCCATGATGTATAGGAACGTGGAGATATCACTGTGATGTATAGGAACATGGCAGTGTCTGTGATATCTCCACTGCCTGCCTGAGATGCAACTTTTTATCAGTACATTTATACTAAGACACATGTTGTATAAATATATATATATGTTTTTTAATAGTTTACTGTTTTGATTGCCGCTGTATGCCGCTGTCGATAAAACCTTTATTTAGGTTTTGTACCTGTGGGTCCTTCTCCTCTGGGCCACTTTCCTTGCTGAGGCAAGAAGTGAAGTCTCTGCTTCTGAAGAAGGCAATGGAACCCGTTCCTCCCAAGGAACAGAACAGGAGGTTCTTTTCCAGATACTTTCTGGTTCCCAAGTCCACAGGAGACCTGCATTCTGTATTGGACCTCAGAGACTTAAACAAGTTCATCCAATACAAAAGGTTTTTAATGGTGTCTCTTTAAGCTCTCATCCCCCTACTACTAAAAGGGGATTGGCTGTGTGCTTTGGACATGAAAGATGCTTACCTTCATATAAAGTCCTGCTCTGCCACTTTATGGTGGAGAACAGTCTTTGTTAGTTTTGAGTCTTGACATTTGGCTCGGCCTTGATGCCGCAGGTATTTACCAAATGCTTCACAGTAATGGTGGCAGCCCTCCAGAAGGAAGGGTTTTATGTCTTTCCTTATCTGGATGACTGACTCCTGCAGGGCCTGTACAGTGAAGTAGTTCAGTACACAGTTTTTAGAATGTGGTAGTTATTTGAGGACCTGGGTGTTATGGTCAATGTATCAAAATTTGTCCTTTTCCCTGCCCAGTGCCTCCAGTACTTTGGTGCAGTACTGGACATGACAGTGAGCAGTGCAGTTCTGTCAGCAGACAGGAATGAGGCCCTGGTGGTCCAAGCCCATCTGGTACACAGGTGTGATTGTGTATCTGCCAGGACATTGCTCCTTCTCCTACAACTTATGGCATCCATCATTGTGACCATTCCTGTTGGCCTGCCTCCGTATGCAAATCCTGCAGTGGATACTTAGGGTACTGTGGGATTGACTGACGAACAAGGTAGAACAGACGATTCTCGTCATGTCTCCTTTTTTGAAAGTCACTGTTGTGGTGGATGGAACCCCTGCACTTGTTGCAGGGCATCACATTTTTTGCCCCAATACTGGTGCAGATCCTCACAATGGATGCCTGTGGTTCATGGTAGGGTGCCCATCAGGGTCACTTTCAGACCCAGAGGTTGTGGAACGACTGAGACTCAGATAGCCACATCAATGTTCTGGAAATGAGGGTTGTTCTTCTTGGTCTCCAGGCCTTCTCAGAACACCTCAGTCCAGGCCCCCTGTTGATAAGAACAGATGTCAGTGTGATGCATTATATCAACAAGCAGGGGGCACAGACTCTTACCCTCTGTGCAGGGAAGCAATGAGAGTGTAGCACTGGGCACTGTGTCACAGCGTGCAGTTAGCAGCCATATTTCTCCCAGAAGTCCAAAACGACTTGGCAGACAGGATAAGTCGGCTCCAGTCTCAGACATATGGGTGGGAACCGCAGACCTCTGCAGTAAATGACCTCTTCCGCAAGATGACGTTGTCCAGAGTTGGACCTTTTTGTGTCCCCACACAATGCTAAATTGCTGCATTTCTGCTCTCTTGCTCCATGGCCTGCAGTTTCAGTGAGACATGTTGTCCCTCTCCTGGAAAGGGAGATTTCTTTATGCGTGCCCTCCAGTCCCTCTCATTCAGAGTGTTCTACTCAAACAGCAGGCAAAACGGGCTTCCCTAATACTATGACTCCTTTATGGCCTTGCCAGATCGATTTTCCCTGCTGCAGCACATATCAGTGGAACCTCATATTCATTTGCCCCTGTGTTGAGGTCCTCTGTCATAGGACAGGGGGTCCTTGGTCCATCCGGACCTGGTATCCCAGCAACTGCACGCATGGCTCCTGAAGACATAGTCATCGCATGTTTGGGGTTTCTCCCCAGGTATCTAACTAACATCTTGCCAGCAGCTAGGAAGCCATCCACAAGACACACCTAATTACTAAAATGGAAGTGTTTCTCCATGTGGTATACTTCATGTTCTGAGGACCCATTTACATGTCCTACCAGTACTGTACTGACCTTCCTCCTCCTGTTTTTATCAGACTCCAGTCTGCAGTACTCATCCATTACGGTGTACTTGGCAGCCATTTCAGCTTTCCATGCCCCTATTAACAGACACATGGTGGCACTGCTGGAATATACGGGCATGCGAACATGCCAGCAGATAAAGCCCATGTGGTCTATCTAGTCTTCTCGAGTGTGGGATCCCCACTGTGTTCACAGAGGGAACTGCCCCCTCCATTCTCACTGTCCCCCTCCTCAAATACACCCCCACTCACCTCCCTCCCACCTGCAACATTCCATTTCACCCTGTCCCATCCTCTCTTGAAGCTACACACCGTTTGTAGGGATACCACCCTCCTCCAGCTACTCCTTCCACTTGGCCACCACCCTATTGGTGAAAAAGTGCTACCTCATCTCCCTCCTGAACCTTTCTTCCACAAGCTTTAGGCTGAGCCGCCTAGTGGTATTGTTTCCACTAAGGCTATATAGGCCCTCAGTGCTCACCCTGTTTATACTATTAAGGTACTCAGTTGTCTCGATCATGCCCTGCCCCCTCACCTCCTGTCCTCAAGAGAGTACATGTTGAGCCCCCCTGAGCCTCTCCTCATAGGTGTTGCTGTTCTGGCCCTAGATCATTTTGGTTGCCGTTCTGTGGACTTTCTCCAACAAGCTGATATCCTTCATAAGATAAGGGCACCAATATTGCACAGTGTACTCTAGGTGCAGTCTCACTAGAGACCTGTACAGTGGCAGAATGACTTACCTCTTCCTGCTGGTAATCCACCTGGCTGTGCAGCCCAGCATTCAGTTTGCTTTAGCTGCTGTTCTCCTGCAGTATGTCAAGTGTTTCAGGTCACTTGTTGTAATTACTCCTAGGTCCTTTTCTTCCTCTGACCTGGTTACCTGCACACCACCTAACCAGTATTTGTTCTGTGTTCTTTGCCTCAAGTGCATAACCTTACACTTTTTAGCATTAAATCCCAGTTGCCAAAATGTCAGACAACTTCTCCAGCCTATCCAAGGTCTTCCCTGAGTTGATGTCTCCTCGCTTCCACGTCCACCTTCCCACAGAGCTTTGTGTTGTCCGTGAACAAGCAGACTTTACCCTTTAATCCCATCCGCGAAGTTACTTATGAAAATATTAAGCAACACCAGACCGGGCTCCGAGCCCTGTGGAACCCCAATGGTCACAGGCCTAGCTTCTGAGAATCTCTCGGTCGACTAACTTTTTGGCTTTATTCTGCAACCAGCTTCTGACCTAACCGACAGGCTTAGCTTCTGCTACCTTCTGTCCAACTCCCTCCTTTTTAATCAGTCTCATCCTTCATGTTCCCCTTTTCCGTTATGTAGCAGAAAAAGACCTTCTCACCTGTTTTACCCCTGTGCTAGCTGTACTTCCCTTGTAGCATTTGCCACTCTGCTTGCCTCCTTTGATTTAGCAGTGTAATCCTCCCTATCCTCCTCTTTCTGAGTATATTTGTACTTCTGGGAAGTTGCCCTCTTCTTTCCTACCACTTTTGCTAACTCCTTGCCAAAACAGCTGGGCTTTCTGGCCTTAGATTTCTTACTTTTAATTTTGACACAGTTACTAGTGACCTCCATCAGTCCCTCCTTTATTGTGGCCCATTTCTGTTCTACTTCCATCCCCCTTCTGATCCCAGCAAGGTGACCTACTAGAACATATCCCATCCTACCAAAGTCAGCCCTCCTGAAATCCAAAACCCTCATCTTGGTCTTGACCATCCCTCTGCCCACATCCAAGTGGAATGAAAAGCGGTGCTTCCACTTTCACATCCTGAACATGCACACAGTTGGACAGGACCAGGTCTAGTATGGCCCTCTCACTAGTGGGCTACATGAAACTTTATGTCAGGAAACCAGTCTGGAGTGCAAACAGTAATTGTTCCCTAGTTTAGGAGGTAGCCAGGATTTTCCAGTCCACACCAGGTAGATGGAAAACCCCAACAATTACTGCCTCCCTTTTGCTGGACAGTTCCATGATTTGGGACCGAACTGCTCTGTCCAACTCCTCATCCTGGGTAGGTGGCCTGTAGACCACCCTCATCCTTAGTTTCCTCCCCTTAGTAGATTGTATCTGCACCCACAATGCTTCAGTTTTATGCTCTACCTCTTCCTCAAGTTATCCCCTCCTTCACATACAGAGCCACTCCCCCCATCCTTTCTGTACATTTTATACCAGGGAACTGTGAGATCCTAGTCATGGTTTTGTATGGCCCATGTCTCTGTGATGGTCACTGTGTCCACCTCTTCCTCAGTCATCAGTAACTGAAATTCTGCCATCTTGTTTCCCAGACGTCTGGCATTCAGAGACACCATCCTCCAATGTGACTCATGTCCCTTCCTTACTCCTGACCTGCCCCTTTCCCCTCAGTCCCTTCTTCCACCCCTCTCATCTAGCTCTTTCTCATGCGGTCCTGATTGGAGGGGGGTTTATCGTCCTCCCCCACCAGGTGATTAAGGGTGCTGTGCACCATGTCAGTTTAAATTGAGATTTTTTTCCTCCATGAATTCCTCTAGCTTTACCCTTTGGGACCCTTGTGCCCATCTTATTGAAATGTATCCTGTTTAGTGCACACAGGTCTTTGTTATCCCAGTAGGCTTGCCACCTTTGGAAGAGGCAAATCTGGACACTGAACTACACCCTAAACTCCGTCCATAGCCCCACCCCCTTTTCATGACTGATTGTGTATTGCTCCCCGTCCAAAGCCATTTGTTAGATCAGAGAAGACTTTAATGGAACAATAAAAGACAACACTTAAAGCAGCAGTTCAACAAAAATGTTAACATGCTGTACCTGTTAAAATTGCTTTTCTTTGTTCTTCCTATTTATTTATTCACTGAAATTATATTACCACGTAAACATGCAGGGATAAAGGGAATCTCATTTACAGATATCGGGGAGGGGGAGGGAAATATGTAAACAGTATGCAAGTATATAAGATAAACTATAAGAAGCTACCATTTTCTTATTAATTTAACACTTATATCTTGGCAGGAGTCCGTGTCTGTTGAGATTAAGCAGACATATACTTTATTAGAAGTAGAAGGGGTCTTATTTATGGTTAAAAGAAAAGAAAGAAAGTCGGTGTGTATTCTGTGCTGCGAAGGGTACTGTATCAACTTACTTTACTAAACCAGTAGGAGGAGAGGGAGCTTAATTGGGGGTGTGGCTTAGACAATAGAAAAGCAGGTGACTCAAACTACAACTTCCTGTTGCTAGCCTTTTTTTCTTAATAATTGCCCTCCATCCAGCCACCCTAAGCCAGTTCTACTTTTATAGCCACTGGATTTGACTGACAACAGGAACTTCCTGTTTGGCAGTAGGAAGAGAAAGATCAGAGAAACATCGGTTTTGTCAACCCTAAAGAAAAAAAAGTCTCATCGCCCCCCAGCTGCTGGTGGTCTGACACTGAGCAAGGAAGAAGGAGGCTACTGAAGAAGTTGCTGTCCCAGAACAGGAAGGGTGAGAGTTGTAAGGAGAGGAGAGAGTAAGCATACAGAGAAACAGGAGAGGGGACACAAAATAAGACATGATAGGAGTGGTGCAGTGCAATGGCTGTGGGGTGGCAGTGTTCCGGGAGACATTCTGGAGGCTCGATGCTGCCCTATTTGCAGGCACCTCTCTGGTGTGAGGGAGGAGGTTGCCCATCTCCAGGCTGACCTGGCTAGGATTTGTGAAACCTCCTCCCCCACCCAGGGCCCACCAGTGCCAATGCCACTACCTCAGAGGTTGCCAAGAAAGAGGAGAGGCTGGACTAGGGTGGGCTCAGAGAGGGAGAGAGTGGTGCAACAGAGTTGCATCCCTCCAGCTGTACCTCTCCACAATTCATACGCTCTTCTGGTGGATAGTGGTTCCTCTATGAAGGCACCTGCAGTGGAGACCAAGGAGGATGCTGGGAACCTTCACAAAGCAGACCCATAGGAGGGTGGCATGGGACCCCACAGGGGAAGGAAACAACTCCTGGTGGGGGACTCAGTCATTAGGGGGTAGAAATGGGGGAGGAAGGGGAGAGGGAGGTAAGGTGCCTGCCTGGCGCCACGGCTTGGAGGGACAGGAAGCGAATCCTCAGGATCGTGAGAGCAGCTGCACGAGGGAGGGAGGGAGCTGGATGTCATTGTCCACCTAGGGACAAATGACCTGGCTAGGAATGGGATCAGAGCAGTGCAAGAGGAGTTTATAGAGTTGGGGGCCTTAGACAAGCAGAGCGTACGGTAACCTTCTCGGAGGTGCTGCCTCTCTATGGCAAGGGTGATGCTAGGGTACTCCTTACCAGGGAATTCAATGAATGGTTGAAAAACTGGTGTGGAGCTCAGGGTTTTGGCTTCATTGGGGAGCCACCTGGAGGGATGCAGACCTATACTAGCGCGATGGTCGGCATTTGTCCAGGGGGGAACCAGGATCCTAGGTGAGAGGTTTAAATGCTTCATTGGCAAGCATTTAAACTAGCCAAGGGAGGAGGCACTGAAAAGGCGCAGGGGGAAATCCCAGCCTCCCCCCACAAAACACGGTAATTAGTGAGGTAAACACCAAGGCAGAGAAGTCATTAGCGAGCAGGACAGAGGTAAATGTAAAAAAAAAGGCAAAGGCAGTAAGGACAGGAATGGGGCTAAAAGGGGTAAGGCCATCAAAAAGTAGAGGGTGATGAGTACCAACGCCCATAGTCTGTGTAACAAGCTCCCTGAACTAGTGGCCTTGATGGAAGAGGGTTGCCTGGATATTGTGGCAGTCACAGAAACATGGTACACAGAGAACCATGACTGGGATGTCAACATGCCAGAATACACAATCTACAGGAGGGGCAGGGAGGGTAAAAAGAGGAGGAGGAATAGTTCTCTATGTAAAGGAAGGGATCAAAGCAACAGAACTAAAGAGTAAACAGGGAGCAGATGAGGCACTCTGGGTCACCCTGGAGACAGGAAATGGCACCACAGTCCGCATGGGGGTTGTATACAGACCTCCATCTCAGGGGAGGAATGGACAAGGAAATGATAGAAGGCATCCTTAGAATGGCAGAAAAAGGGGAGATATTGTTGATGGGGGACCTGAATATGCCAGATGTTAACTGAGCACCTTTGCAGGCACATCCAAGAGCAGGGTCATTCTTGATGCCCTACAAGGGGCATGCCTCAGACAGCTAGTATTGAACCCACTCGGAGGAGCAATCTAGACTTGGTACTCAAATGGGGATGGAGAAAGAATCTCAGATTTAGAAGTGGGTAGCCATCTGGGAACAAGCTACCACCAAACAGTGTGGTTCACGATAAAACACAGCCATACAATCAAGCCATACAAAAGCAAGAGTATTGGACTTTAGGAGGGCTGGCTTTGGGAAATGAGAGAGTGCCTCAGAAAAGCACTAGCAAACAGGCAAGATGGAGGAACAATGGGGAGTAATCAAGACAGCCATCACAGAGGCAACAAGCCTTTGTGTAAAGCAAATCAACAAAACACAACGAAGGAAAAAAACGCTATGGTTCTCAAAAGAGGTGGCAGGGAAGGTTAAGGAGAAAAGGATAGCATTCAGGAAATATAAGGAAACACAGAAGGAGCAGGACAGAGAACTTTATCAGTTAAAGCAGAAAGAGGCTGGGAAGGCAGTCAGAATAGCAAAGGCCCAAACCAAGGAAAGGATAGCCAACTCTGTTAAGAAGGGAGATAAGACCTTTTATAGGTACATTAGGAAGTGAAGAAAGACCAAAGGAGTGATACTGAGGCTTAATAAAGGGGAGGGAATGTGGGCAGAGGGTGACAGTGAAAAAGCAGGGATACCGAACGAATATTTCTGCTCAGTATTCACAGAGGAAGAGGAGGGGGAGGTACCTAAACCAAACAAGAGAAACACTCTGAAGACGGGGTCAATGCCAGTCCATTTACAGAAGAAAGGGTTCTGAAAGAACTAATAAAATTGAAGGTGGACAAAGCAATGGGGCCTGATAGGATTCTCCCAAGAATTCTAAAAGAACTAAGGGTAGAACTAGTGACACTGGTGAGTACTCTCTTTAACAAATCATGGGAGGATGGGGTGGTACCTGAGGACTGGAGGAGGGCGGATGTGATTCCTCTTCACAAAAGTGGGAGCAGGACAGAGGCAGGAAACTACAGACCAGTTAGTTTGACCTCAGTGGTAAGGAAAATGATGGAATCACTTTTGAAGGAAAGAATTGTTGAGTACCTAGAGGCCAGTGGGGCACAGGACCCAAGGCATGTATTCATGATGGGAAGGTCGTGTCAGACTGATCTAATAGATTTCTTTGACTGGGTGACCAAAGTAGTAGACCAGGGAGGGCTGTACATGCCTACCTAGATTTTAACAGGCATTTGATACAGTCCCACACAAAGATTAATACACAGTTAGCCAGCCAGGTGGGTCCCAAGGTGGCAGCCTGAATAAAAAATTGGCTGACAACAGGACGCAAAGGGTAGTAGTAAATGGAGTCCACAGTGAAGAAAGGAGGGTTACTAGCGGGTAACTGCAGGTTCAGTACTGGACCGGTCCTTTTAATGTCTTTAAGTGACATTGCAGAGGAACTGGAAGGAAAAGTATGTCTCTTTGCAGACGACACAAAGGTCTGCAACAGCGTTGATACACAAGATAGAGTGGAAAGGATGAGAAGGGACTTGGCAAGGTTGGAGGAATGGTCAAATGTATGGCAGCTCAGATTCAATGCAAAGAAGTGCAAGGTAAGACACCTGGGAAACAAAAACCCAGGGGAATAGTACACAATGGGGGAGTGGGATGCTGACAACAATAAAAATGGAAAGGGACCTGGGGGGTAATTATATCAGATGACCTAAAGGTGGGCAAGCAGTGAGAAGGCAGTAAGGAAGGCTGGGGGGATACTGGGATGCATAGGGAGAGGCATCAATAGTAGGAAACAGGAAGTTGTCATCCCTCTGTACAGACAGTTGGTGAGACCCCACCTGGAGTACTGTGTGCAGTTCTGGAGACCTCATCTCCGCAAAGACATAGACAGAGTGAAGGCTGTCCAGAGGAGGGCAACCAAAATGGTGCAGGGTCTGCACCAGAAGACATACGAAGAAAGACTAAAGGAGCTTAATATGTATACCCTTGAGGAAAGAAGGGAGAGAGGGGACATGATAGAAATTTTCAAGTACCTCAAGGGAATCAACAAAGACCAAGAGGGCAGCATCTTTCAGAAAAAGAGATGTGCAAGAACAAGGGGGCACAATTTGAAGATATAGGGGGGATGGCTCAGAGGTAATGTGAGGAAGTATTTTTTCACGGAGAGGGTTGTGGATGCATGGAACAGCCTCCCTGAGGAGGTCGTGGAGTCAGGATCAGTGAGGGAATTCAAGAATGCATGGGATAGACATAAGGCAGTCCTAATGGGGGGTTAGAGGAAGTAAGCTATTGGTTAACTAGGATCTGCAGCTTATCTGTTAGGTAGGAAAATGGGCAGACTAGGTGGGCCAGGCAGTCCTTATCTGCCGTCAAATTCTATGTTTCTATGTTTCTAAACAAATTGCTTGTTTCCTATAATGTGTACTTTATACTTTTCCTGGATCCAGTTCCTTTACATGTCTACAATATTATTTTGAAGCTAAAAGAAGTGAACACACTTTTTACTGGAGGAAACTACTACTTAATAAAAAAATAATTAAAACATTTAAAAATACTCAGATTCTTTTAGAGATGAAAAAATTTCCCAGCAAGTAAAAGTGGAATATAACTGAATCTTTTACTGTTACAAAAAGTAAGGTCAGACTTTTTGCCCAGTTTTGCTGCTGTTCTTCTTTTGAGATGCAGAGTGGAAAAGATTAGATTAATTATCTGCTAATGGTCTTGATGGCCATACTTTACACCTCCCAGGTTGAATGCTTTTACAAAGAAAGGGCTATATTGGCCACAAAACTTGTTTGTAACCTGGAAATAAAACTGAAACAATAGCCCTGTTTACATGCTCATATTTGCACTGGAGTAACACGAGCACTCAGGTAGCTCCAGTGCAAATGTGACCTTGTAGACACGCACTCGATTGTGGTAAGCCACTCACTAACACGCTTCCCGGATTCCCATGCTGGAAATGCCGAAGGCAGAGTACAGATGCTTTATTGCCATGGGACTGTGTATGCCGCTGCAAGCCTGCAACCCGTTCAGTGGCTCATGATTCATCAAACTGCCACCCGGCCCTCCGACGCACGGCCCCTCACCAGTGCAGATTGGAGTGATTAAGAAAGAGGCCGTGTAGATATGCACACCATCACGTCACGGGTGGTTGGGACCGTGCTGTTGTGGTCGGGATTTCAAGCGCTACTGCCGTGTAAACACAGCTGATGAATGACATGACAAAATCCATTTCTAAGGTATGTGAGCACTCATGTGGCAACCCTATATCCCAGGTTCCTCCCCAATCACCAATGAACCCGTTCCCTTCCACCTCACACCACCCTCAAAGCCATCCGTTAAATTCCTCAATTCTTATCTTCCTTGATGTACTAGCCCTCAGATCCAGAAGCACCTCTGAGGCTACTGACCTGCCAGCCTTGCTGCAAATTCTCTTCACCTCCTTGAACCTCTCTTGCACCACCCCCTCCTCAAATTGGTTTCCCTCCCCATCACCCACATACTGTGCTACTAGAGATCCTACTCTCCCTGCTGTCATCTGGCATACATTCTATCATCCTGCAGTCTGTCCTGGACCCCCAACCAACACCACGCACTTCTTCATTTTGAATCCCCAAGATCACCACCCTCCCCCTCCATCTTGGGCCCTTCCTCTCTCTCTTCATACTACCCACTCCCACGTGCTTCCTCCTTCCACTCCTGTCCTTCTTGTATTTCCTCAACCCCCATACCAGATGTCCCTTCTCCTTCTAAACCTTTCTGTCCCTGGAACCCCCATCTTTCCCTTGTGCTCACCCACCACCCCTGGCCTGCTCCCTACCCTCTCTTCTGTCCCCTCCCTGTCCCCTTCCTCCTCCTGTCTGTCTTGTATTTCCTCGACCCCATACCAGATGTCCCATTTCCTCCTAAACCTTTCTGTCTCCTGCCCCCATCTTTACCATGTGCTCACCCACCACCACTGGCCTGCCGCCTACCCTTCTGCCCCCCACCCTGTCCCTTCTGCTCACATTCCACTATCCTCTTCTCTGCTTCACCTGCCCTCCCCTCACATGATTTCACTTTCTCCTGCCCCACCTCCCTACTTTGCCAGACGTCCCCACAACTACCTCCATCCCTCCATATCTCGCTGTCCCTTCCCTTTCCGCCAAGTTCGCCCCCTCTCCTCTGTCCAGTAAGAGGAATCTGTTCCACACCGGCATCTCAGGAGATGCTTCCTCCAGACCCCCTCCCTGTCCTATCTTACCTTTTACTGTTATCCATTCCCCTCTCTTGGTCTTCTCTCCCACTGGGGGAAGGGGACCAAGGGACCTGCCTAATCACCTTTTCCTCCTCTCTCCCCGCCTTTTGGCCTCCTCTCCACCTTAGTTCCATTCCCACTGTCCTACCTTACCAGCCTTTAAACCCTGCGTCCCCTCTGCCCCTTCCTTCATTACCCTATGAATCCCCTCTCACCAGTGCACCTATCTTTTGCCTCAGCTGCCACACCTCTGCCCTCAGTTTACTAATATTCCTACAGACCAGGCCTCCACCCTTCTCCCAGAATGATTCCAGAAACACCGCCATCCCTCCCTGCAGCCCACAATTCTTTCCGCCTCACTCTACCCCCACTGCATACCCCCTGTCCACATAATATGTTTCTAGGGCCTCCTAATAGTGTACTTAGCTGACACCTTACCCATATGATGCTTTTAGTTGGGACTGTTTGTAGGTCTGCTGTAGTAATACACTACATGCCTTCCTGCTGGATTTCCCTCCTGCTAACTCCCCTGTAGGCTGACTGTATGTAGGGAGTAGCTGAGAGCCCCTGTGATGACTGCTCTCCTCTTTAGTTTGAGAGATAGTGTCCCCCCATGGGGGGCAGTACCTTTACTGCTAGGCTAGTGGAAGGCCTATCTTAGACATGGATGAGCTGCAGCACCTATTTGCTAGAACTAGCTTCCTTTTTATAGAGAATCCTGTTTGCTAGGTTAGTTGTAGCTCCACCCTAGATAAGGACTAGCTGCAGCCCTTACCAGCTGCCTGTTCTGGTGACTGACTCTGGATAGGGAACAGTTCCTACTCTTATCGTACTCCTACTTACTTTTCTCACACTCTTCTTATCTCACCTTCCCTCCTTTGAGTAGCGTCCCCTGAGGCCTGTAGTCCTCCCTGGAGATGCCCTACCAACATCCCCAGATGCCACATAGATAGTGTGATGAAGTAGGAGTGTGGCGTCTAACGCTTCAGGGTCGCTAGAATGTCTGGGAATTTATATGGGATTTCAACCACACGATGGGCCAGCTGCAATTGCATGACCAACACCCCCCCCCCCACACAACAGTGGCACTGAGTTTGGTATCCACACTGCCCTCCACCTCTCCTCCCCCCTCCAGTTTCACCACACCGCCATACCCACTTAGAAGACTTAACTTAGATTAGGTGCCCACTCAGAAATTGGCCATCCTGCCAATGTTCACTGCAACTCTGCAGCTGCTTCACGCTGTACTCTCCTAAATGAGGAAAAAAGCAGATTCAGCTTTTAATTCCTGGATTTCAGTCATGCAATTGGCCGGTTGCAGTCAAGTGACCAGCACACACACAAAACAGTGGCACTGAGTTCGGCAGCCAAACTGCACTCCACCTCTCGTCACCCCTCCCATTTCACCACACAGCTATTCCCACTTAGAACACTTAGCTCAGATTAGGTACCCACTCAGAAATCAGCAGTCCTGCTGATGCTCACTGCAGCTTGGTGGCTGCTTCACATTACATGCTCCTAAATGAGGGGGAAAAACAGATTTTAACTTTTAACTAGAAGTGTCCTGTACCTTCCTTAAGGGTATTTTGCACATGCATCCCCTGGTTCATAAAACCACTTCACCTTGGGACCTTCATTTCATTCTTGAAAACTTTACTTTGGCTCCATTTGCACCTGCTTAACTTGTGAGGTGGGCTTCCTTTCATGGAAGGCTCTTCTTCTGGTTCCTATAACTTCTGCCTGAAGGGCCTTTGAACTTCAGGCACTCACGCATGAGCCCCCCTCTCTGACCTTTCTTAAGGTCAGGGTGGCCTCGCATGCTAATCCACATTTTTTATAATAATCCATGTTTTTTACCCAGAGGGGTTTCTGACTTCACAGTATATCAGACCACGATCCTACCACTGTAGAATCCTGAGCATGCTAACAAAGGTGAGGCATTTTGCTCCATACATTTGATGTATATAGAACAGCTGATTTGGAGTGCTGTGTGCAGTTCTGGAGACCCCATGTCTGCAAAGATATAGGCAGAGTGGAGGCTGTCCAGAGGAGGGCAACCAAAATGGTGCAGGGTCTGCACCAGAAGACATATGAAGAGAGACTAAAGGAGCTTAATATGAATACCCTTGAGGAAAGGAGGGAGAGGGGGGACGTGATAGAAACTTTCAAGTACCTCAAGGGAATCAACAGAGTCCAAGAGGGTAGCATCTTTCAGAAAAAGAGATCTGCAAGAACAAGGGGGCACAATTTGAAGATAGAGTGGGGACAGCTCAGAGGTAATGTGAGGAAGTATTTTTTCATGGAGAGGGTTGTGGATAAATGGAACAGCCTTCTTGAGGAGGTCATGGAGTCAAGAACAGTGGGGGAATTCAAGAATGCATGGGACAGACACAAGGCAATTCTATTGGGGGGTAGGAGGAAGTAGGCTGTTGGTTAACTAGGATCTGCAGCTTATCCATCAGGTAGGGAAATGGGCAGACTAGGTGGGCGAAACGGTCCTTATCTGCCATCAAATTCTCTGTTTCTAACACTAAGTTTCTGTCTAGATCACATTAAATTTTGTCGTGGGAAGTACAATAAGCATCTTCCTGGTACTATATGTGACTACCCTGCATGTGGAATGGCCACTTGTGTTGCCTGTTTTCATATTTGTGCTGCTGCCACGTGGTGCGTGTACATCCATTCACTAAGCACTGACATTGTCTTATGCAGACATGCTGGCTTTGGTCTTGCTATCCTGCAGGGCCTTCTCTCCTGATTCCAAATCAGACTCCTCTGGGTACCTTGTATACTGCTTGAGAATTATTCCAAAGGTGTGGCCCAATGGAGGAGATATCCTTGATGAAAATAAAACAGTTTCTCACTGTAACAGTAGATCTTCGAGAGAATCTCCTCCATTAGGCTACAGCAAAACCACCCTCCTTTCCTTTTTCTGAGGTACAAGCTGACAGGTCTGTCCACTGTCTTGTCTGGAGGTGTCTGTACGTGTCTTATGTATTACTATATTTTCATTCCTGTGCCTCTCCTTGTGTGCCTGGTACTGATTTTGATGATCTGGTTCTTCATGGTAAGAGGCCGTCTGAGCACCTCTCCAGCAGGGAACTGAGGAACAAAGGAGCTACCCATGTTTTATTGGCGCTGATGTTGTTCGTCATTCTGGGAGCTCTCCGCTAGCAAAAATGTCAGAGTGGTCCTGACAACAGTGACTTACAGTTCCAAAGGTATAGCTCAATGGATGAAATTCTCTCAAAGATCTCCTGGTTATGGCAAGTAATTGTTCTCTTCAAAAGAATCTCTTTCTTCAGTTCATACCTTTGTCCACCCTCCGTTCCTTGACGTGGACAATTTTCTTCTTTGGCTGTTCACTTTGCTTTGCATGTTTGCATGTTCTGACTCTCCAGTGCCTGTCTGCTACATGGCGGGCAGTGTCCCCCCCTCTGTATATGATCAGTGAGGACTGTCCCAATCCTGTCATTGGTGAATGTTGGAACTCTGTTCATTGATAGCAGCAACTGATAACACTGTGCACCGCTGACATACATGGGAGAGATGTTGATGTGGGCAGTTCCCCATCACCATAAAAGCTTCCCACAAGGTCCTATGGCTGACTGTTTACAGTACAGTGTATTGTGGCTCTAGGCATGGCTTCTGTCAGATAGGCTGAAAGAATGTTGGGGTGCATTAATGGGGGGTGACCAGCAGTGCAGGGGATATAATCTTTCCACATTGCAAGCCATGGTCAGGCCCTTCCTAGAGTATTATGTGCAGTTCTGTGTTCCTCAGTAACCAAAAAGGGGAAAAAAAGGACATTGAGGTAGTCGAGTGGGTGCAACACAGTGACACAAAAATGATCAGTGGTAAAAGCGACTAAAGCTATAAGGAGAGATCAGAGGCCCTTAACATATTCTTTTCAGGAGAAAAAGAGTCTGAGAGGGGGCAGAATCTGAGCCTTTCGCATGCTCAAGGGGATTGACAAGTTGGAGATATTTGATTTGGTGTGGTGCAGCAGAGCACATGGAAATGCCCTGAAGCGGTAAATTGAGGAATACAGTTTTGGGGTACCTTTTCTCTCTGAGAGTGGTAAACCTACAGAACATCCTACTAATGAAGACAGTACAGGCATTTAAGATAAGCTTGAACACATTTCTGCTTAAAAAAGGGCATCACTGGGTACCCTGAGTAATAGGAAGGGTGGTAAATGAGGGAATCCTGTATATTAGTATGTTTGCATAGGATACTTATTTTTCACCTGCTTGTGAAGTGGGGGGATCATGGTCATAAGAGTTCTTTCCAGCCTTAAATTGCTATGCTACTATGTGTGACATGTACCTCACAATAGTCCCCGTCACTACAGTCTTCTTACTACCCTGCCATCCTTCCCTCCCTGAATCTTCCTGTACTGAAGCATCCAGCAACCTCCAGTACCCTGTGGTCACCCTCTGCCTTCCCAGCCAGTGACTGATGCCAGATTTGGATGGCCACTGATGGTGGCCCCTGTCTCACCTCTTGATCCTGTTCCTGTAGCTAGTATGAGGGACACAGTTCAGTAAAGGGCTGTTGGAGGAATTGAGCTGGAGCCCCTGGTCTGCACTGTGTTTTGTAGTGAACTGTGAGAGAAGGCTTACATAATGGGGTAAAGGGGGTTGGTTAAGATTCTTAGAAAAACAGTACATCAGGGGAGGTGGTTGCTAAGATGGGAAATGAGTGGGTTAGGGTTTTTCTTTTTTTTTTTAAACAATTCTGGAAGGGGGAGTTGCTCAGTTAGGCAGTGGGAGAGGGGATTAGGGGTTGGGCTTAAAAAGAAAAATGCAGAATACATTAAAATCCTGGGAAGGGATAAGCATGAAAGTGAGGGTGATTTAGGGCTTATAACTAACTCTTTTAACTTTTTTGTTTGCTGGGAGGATGTGTTATTAAACCCCAGATGTTGGGTGGATATCAGTATTTTCTTAATAAATATGGTGATTTTCATGTTTGCTTGTCCATGCGCACAGCAGACATTTTCGTGGTGTGCACGCACTGCTTGACTTTAGAATATGTGAGTCGTATGGGGTCAGTGGAGTTGAGCATTGTGGAGGCTGGGCTTTGACCAGCATATTCAAGGCAAGCTAGTGATGACACTGTTCTACTTGCTGATGGGAAGAAACTTCTTACTTGAAAAGACTAAGCTGCTCCCATCATAAGATGTTTTTGCCCATTATGATACCAACAAACCGTGATAATCTTAACCTGCCTCCCGCTGCTGGTTCTGCCACCAATATCCCCACCCTACCCAATCCAGCTTTTAATATCTAATGGGCAACAGGTACTCATTCAACCCTGTCACCAATATTCCTCCCTCCATCCAATCACACATGTAAAACATCAGCAGTGGCAGGTGTTTATTCAACCCTGCCACCAGTATTTCCACTCCCACCCGACCTACTCTTTAAATACAATCCACTGCCAGTATTCCACCTTCTGCCCAATCCAGTGTTTGTCTTCCTCCCCCTCGCCACCGGCAACTCTTTAAACATCACCAGCAGCAGGCGCCCAACCCCGCTGCTGTCAACCCCCCACCTGGCCCGTGTTTGTCTCCACCCCCAAACAGTACAACACCAGGATGCCCACTTTGGTGCCGGCTACCCCACCCACCCACCTAATCACAGTGCAACACCAAGGTGCCCATCCCTGTTGCTGCCAACTAACAAGTATCTGAAAAGAAGAAAACAGTACTTTGTCTTCTTGTCCCTTTGTGTTTTCCTGTAACAAGAAATATTCCCTTGATGTTATCTGCTCCTCTCAACCAGCCTCCCTCTCAGCACCCATCAACCAACACACTCTCTCCCCCAACACCCCTCACTTCTCAGGTTATCCTCTGATGACTGCACATCTTGTTGCTTCCGGTACCAACCGGTAACTGAGGGGAAAAAAGGTAAGTTCGGTTAATGGCTTTTAAATACACTTTGAACTTTTACTCATAACGTGGTCATTTTTTAAGCATGAGTGAAGGCATCTTCTTTTGCGAGCTCACAGAAATCTCACAAAAGAAGATGCCTTCTCACAAAAGAAGATTTTGGACTTTTTTTTTTTTTCATATTCTTTCATGAGAAGGCATCTTCTTTTGTGAGCTCATAAAAATCTCACAAAAGAGGAAGCTTTTCTCATGTAAGAGGATTTTCTTTACTTATTTTTTTTCCACATTGTAACTTAACTCATTAGGAGTTAAAGGAACAATCTATATATAAAAAACAGGTCTCGATGAATACCACAAGACTAACACATAATACCTCCACAAATTCATGGGGTATGCACAGCACCCCAAATTTACCTGTCTGCTTCACCATGGTGCCAAATCCACAATTAAAGTCCGATAATCATCAAAAATGCTTCAACTGTGTATGTCCTCTTGGACTATAACCATAGCAACCTTCAAACCAAACTGACAAAAATTGACCGATGTATGCTTAAAAAAAAAAAAACATTTTTGCCTGTATAAAATCAACCACCGTGAGTTAAGATGAACATGTAATATATTTTTTTCTTTGAAGCGAACCCGACAAAAGAAAATTAGAATGAAGCAGTAAATTGCTTTCCAGATTGCCCCAGTTCCCTTAACCATAATCCGAAAACGTATTTCTATCCCTAAGTCAAAAACATCTTTCTTACCCTAACCCACCAACATATTTCTAACTATAAGTCAGGAACATATTTCGAACCCTAACCCGGCACCCTCTTTGTAACCCTAAGCTCCTAAGAAATACCAACTGAAAACAGAGATAGAAAAAACATTAACATTAAAAAATGAAAATTCCCATAGGGTAACACTGCAACTTTAACAAGGTTTAACTCTGTCAGACTTTGTAGTTAATGGACATTTTACATACATACGGTATGTAGTCTCAGTGAGTACTACAAGACTAACAAACAATACCCCCCACATGCACACATTCATTGGGTACGCATAGCACCCTAAAATTATCTTCCAGCTTCACCATGGTGCCAAATCCACAATTCAAGTCTGATAACCATGGAACCAAATCTACTGTTCATGTCTGATAATCATTAGCTACGTACCAAATGTGTATCTCTTCTTGGACTACAACTATTCCAAGTTTTAGACCAATCCAATAAAAAATGACCAAGTTATGCCCCCCCAAAATACCCAAAACACATTTTTTGCCAGTATAAAATAAACCACTGGGAGTTAACATGACCACTTAATATATACTTTTTCCTTTAAAGTGAGCCTGACAAAAGAAAGTTACAGTGAAGCAGATAAATTGCTTTCCAGGTTGCCCAAATTCCCTTAACCCTGCTTGGAGCAAATGAAAATCTAATGAAACAAGATGGTGGGCTGGGCCAGCCTGCTGGCACAGCAGTAGTGCTACTGCTTGCAACGCCGGCGACCCAGGTTCGGTAGTGAGCCCGGTTCATCGGAGGGCTGGCCAAGGGGAGACGGGTCGAGTGCCCGACAGGCCGCTCTTCTTCTCCAGGAGGGGTGGGCAGCTCTCCTCGCTGCAATACCGCCACCACCTGGGTGACTTTGGGTGGTGTTGGTGCAGCAGAGGATGCTGAACTCAAGGGAGGGGCAGGCGTTGCCCGGGGACCGGACTGGAGGTGCATCTCTACATGCCTCTGACTCATTGGTCCTCCTTGAGCGCTGACGTCTGCAGGGGACGGGGGACCAGAAACAAGGAAAAGACCCTCGTCCACACCAGGAGATGAGGCCCCGTGCCAGTGACTGGCGGGGCCGAAAACAAGAAGGTGAACTCACAAAACAACATTTTAGAATTACTTTTTTCCACACTCTTCTTTCATTACCCAACAGTGTTTTTTTGTGAGCTATCACAAAACAAGACTGGTGGCTCAGTTGTTGTCTGCAGCCTGACGTCTGCATCTATGGACCCTGCGCTTCTGTAGCCAGATGGTTGTGTTCATGCTGGTCTCAAAGGAACCTGCATGGATGAAGATACGATTCTACTATCTCAAAAAGAAAGGAAATTAATTTCAGTAAACTGCTTTAATTCACCAGTTAAGGTTCAGATTAAAGCAACAAAAGTAAGGAAATGTAGTGTTAGGATTTTCAACCCTTAACTCCTCACCCCCACCCCCAAGCAACAAAAGAAAAAAACATTAGGGTTTTCACTATCCTTAGGTTTGCTGAATCACTGGTGGGGTCTTCCTTGTGGTTCTCAACCTTAATGCTCGCCCCCTGACATGAGCAAACAAGGTCAGATGTGATCTGTTTTTTTCAGGCAGGGACCACAGGTTATTGGCAATATAAGGGGAGCCATAGTTCTGTCCATTTGAAGTGTATAGCAGTACGAGGCACTGGCTTGGAGGTCTGCGTTGTGCTTCAGACAGGAGGCTCTGGGCTGGGGGGCAGGGGTGAGCATTAGGGTTGAAAACCCCAAGGCAGACCCCACCAGTGATTTGGCAAGACTCAGCACAGTGGAAACCCTAATGATTTTTCCTTTATTTTGCTTGAGGGGTGGGGACTTAGGGTTGGAAACCCAAAAATAAAATGGTCCCTACTTTTGTTCCTCTAATCTGAACCCTAACTGGTGCATTAGTGCATTTTTTTGCAATGCATTACATTTATATTTTTTATTGACTGGGAAAGGAGGGATAGACAATAGTTGCCTATTTTCTTCCTTGTCTTTGGGGGTGGGGTGGTAGAAATGGAATATCTAAAAGCCAGGTTAAGCTACTCATGGTGGTATAATTATTAGTGAATGGAAGAAACTTTGACCAGTACACCAGGGATATTCCCCCTCTCTTGCTGCAGAGGGTGCTACTGCTTTCACAAGCTAGATGGAGGGGACGGTAGCAGACAGTGGTGGAGACACAGCTGTTTGGATGGAGGAGTCAGTCTCCCTTCCCAGCCACATAAATCAGGAGGCATCTGCTGTCATTTTGCTGCAAGAAGTGGATGCTGCAATTTCACTGGAAATTGGTGCCTTGGGTCCTGATGGTGCTGATACAGCACTGTCTGTTAAGTTACAGGAACATAAATTGCACTTACAGCCCATGTTGGAGGAGGTGGATGCCTGTGTGGAATCAGAAAGCCGCAAGTCTGCAGAATGTCAGGCAGAGCTCAGCCTGAAGCTGCCTCATGCAGTATTGCCCACAGCTTCTTAATTGTCTGCTCAGTTCTGCACAGAGTGAGAATCGCCCATGACTATATCTACACTCCTCAAGTCAGGAGCGGCCAACACCGTTAAAATGTTGTGCTTCAGAGGAGGTTGGAAGGACACTGCCTGTAGACCAAGTACTAGTTCAGAATCCTGATCCTCTGAGAAAGCCATCAAGGTTGGCTGGCTGGGTGCTTTCCCAGGATGGTAAAAAATAGCTGCTGAATGTTTCCAAGCAGCAAATGACAGCATGGATTGATGGCATTGGCTCAAAGGCATATGAAAAAGCTGAGCTAAGTAGATCAAAGGCAGAGGCCGTGAGTGACAATGCTGACATTTTGGTAGGTGAAACAGAGCCATTTGCTGACCCAGATCCCTCACTATAGGAACCAATTGCTGTTCCTCAACTTTCTGCTATAACACAGGTACAGTAACTTTTCCTGAGGCTTACCAGCAGACTACTCCTACTACCGCTGCATCTGTTCCAGTAAGTAACTCCACACCTTTAAGTACTGACTCCTTTCCTAAGGATAATGCTCTACCTACTCCTGGGAACAGTTTGCTTCGATTTTGGAACCCTCTAGCCTGGGACAAGATGTGGGGGGGGGGGGGTACATCAGGACAGCAACAGTTTAGGGGTTCTTTAGGTTCTACATTTGCCTAATTTTCCAGTGGGGGGGGTGCGTATGGCTGACCTATTATCACTAGACACTGCTGAGCCTGCAGAATGGAAGAATGTGGTTCACTTACACTATAGAAGAGGTTTGGAACAGCCCCAGATGTAGCCTGCAAACTCTTTAAGGCTTTGATGAATTTCTGCTCAGCTGAAAATTATGCCATCATTCACGGGTTCAGGGAGAGTGCATATGATGTCATCTTCAAGATGCTGGCTATCTCTGGGTGTTTTTGGAACCAGCATAATTTTCTGAAAATGTTGGATCTCTGGTACCCCTTTCAGGCCATCCCCCTGACAAAATCCACCATTCGCACTGTCACTGTACTATTAAAGTATGAAAGGGTGAATGTCTTTGATGTAAGGTGCTGGCTGACACAATAGTGTGAGATGTTATGTAACTCGGATCCCATCAGGGAAGAAGAACACATTTGGACCGGGGGTGATGTTTTAGGGTGCCGCTGAGGCATACTAAACCGGGGTTACATCTCCCAAGCTGTTTTTATTTTAACAAATTTTTATGAAAGTTTCAAGTCCAGTACATTGAGGGTATAGACCCACAACACCTTAAAGGGACACTGTCAACCCCTCTTAGGCATCAGTGTGTCCCTAGTTTAAAAAGCACATATTATGATTGCTCACATTCTGAAGAGACTCCTGATGTGGCTGGTAGTTTGATTCAGATTCATTTCTTCTTTGAAAAAGTGAAAAACAGATTGCCTACCATATTGGTGTTACCACACCAGCATGTGTTTGTTTACATTCTTTGATCAACTCCCACTGCACCTTTCCTGGACTTAGTAACACACCCACCACAGTCTGTCCACGCATTATTCAGTGGGAGTAGAGGAGACTGTTGTATCATGGGTGACTGCACTGTTTAGGGGTATTTCTAATGTTCAGGAGGTGTGCAGTAACAGTAGCTCAAGGATTTGAGCAAAACAAGGCTGGGTATAACAGTAGATAACACAATGTATTTCAGTTCTACTAGGTAAGGAGGCAGATAAAACAACCAGCAGCAATAATGAATTTTAAAGAAGGTATGCAGTTATAAAATGTGAGTTTTTATCTACAAATAATATGCAAAAAAGGTTGACAGTGTCCCTTTAGCCTAGCATCAATACAGAACAATGAAATATATAGTCATATAAAGTCATCAAGGACAGGGTATAGCCTGTCTTCTAGGTGAAATCCTGAATGAAAAGGTACTGCATCAGGGGCATGTATATGCCTGTCTTCTAGGATGATTCATTATGGTGACCTGGTGAGTGTTCTAATCCCGCCCCCTTACAAGGTGGGGCCTACTGTAGCACCTTCAGGGGTGGTTAATCCAGAATGACTTTGCAGTTCAGTAAATTGTGATAAGTGGATACCAGGCCACCCTGTATCCCTGCTTACGTCCAAACCTCCCAACCTGTTTCAGTTTAGGTAAAGACAGAGTCCTGTGCTTTTACCCCAGGTGGCCCAAGGCCAGCTGTAAATGTGGTCCCCTGAGCATCTTAGCAGCAAAAGTGATAAAATAAGGGGTACACTCTGTCTGGATTATGGCCGTGCAAGTAATTTTTACCCAAACGACCTAAGCTGCAGCCTTTGTGAAGAAATAGGCCATTTGTACTGTCAGTGTACCTGGGCCACACACAGTCGACAGGATAGACCAAAACAAGATAATATATTGGATTGTGCTCAGAAGGTCAAGTTAGTGCATTCTCAACAGGCTGAAGGGGAAGCCCAAACTCCCTTAGAACCCTCGCACCTCTTGACACCACCATGGCCCAGGTAGAGGATGTTCCCATTCCGGAGATTCTCAAATTGTTACACCAGATCCTTTGACCCCAGACTTGGGTATGTATTTAGTTTGCCGACTGTTGAAATAAGAAAGACAGAAAATATTCTTTTAGGTTCCTAGTATTGTGGCTGCTGCATGTTTGTGATGTAGGCAGGACAGATGTGCTATACTGTATCTGTTGACTGACTTCTTATGCACTTTTGTCATATCGTGTTAGTAAAATGAATAAGAATGTAACATTTTCATACTGTATAATTAGTTTTATTCACCGTAACAAAATATAAGCTGCACAGTCATACTAACAGAAATAAACCACTAAATGAAATAATAAAAAGGTCCATAGAGACCATGCTGCCAGCTTGCAGGGGTGGGGAAAGATGAAAGTAAAAAAGGAGATGAGAGTACATTTGGGATAATAAGATACTGTAAATAGAAAATCATATACGTGCTCAAGCTTCCTAAAGTCACTAAAAATCACGTATTTACTTATCTATACAGTGCTTTTAATCACGATAACAAATGCTATGAACCTAAAACTGCTTTATTCAAAACAGTTACCCATTTTCCTGTTACAGTGAGGAGTAATTTGGATACACTGTTTGCTGAACGTTGCTTTGCAAGTACTGTACCTTTCATAACATCATAATGTGAAGCTGCAACTAGATGGCACATGTTTAATGATTTTTTTTAATATACTTCATAGTTTTTATCACCAAAATGAGTAGAAATAGCACTTTAACCATAAAAGTGGCGCCATTTCAACTGTTAATGTGTAACATTAATGGGTAATTGAACAAATATTACATGGTATGGTGTAGGCAGGAAAAACCTTTTAAACCACGAGAGTGAGTACATCCCACAGTGACACATAACCTGAAGTGCTTTATTACAGTGAGGTACTCCAAAGCATGGGCCATTGAGGGATTTGTATGGACTGAAATACATTTTGTAACTAAACTTTTTATTATTATTATTTCGTAATCATGGCGTGATGTATCCACCAATCAATAAAATAGTTCTAAATTCATTAGCTGTATGCAGCTGGCAATAGAGCATTCTGTATCATTATCATAATTCTTTTGGCAGAATGTTTACCCAACCCAGAATGCCTCACAGTAAAAAGCCTAATATGGAGTCAGGGATTCAATTTTATCTGTGGAAGGGTAAAGCAGCAGAAATTTCCCTGGTAAGCAGATAGGTATAGAAGGGGGATTTTTTTTATGGTAAGCAAAGGAACACTAGAAAAGACAACTTAAGAGTAGTACTTCATTTTCTAAATTAACGTATGTGTATAATGAATGGATGATAAGGTGAAATAATATTAACATTTTTTAAGGGAGTTTTAGTGTTTTTTTAGAGCCTAGGTGAAGGTCATTAGTGAGGGGGAAAATGCAGGCAAAAGATGTCTGCCAACAACACACAGAACGCCTGCATGTACTGCCTAGGCCCGAGCCACGATGAAGCACACTGGGCATGGTGCTAGGCCATGCACCCTTCATCTGTCAATGAATGTCAGGTGCGGCTTCTACAAGGTAGGCTTCAAGAATGGAATCCATCTGTGACTGCATGATCAGCTGTGCAGTTTTTTTTTTCAATTCAAACTTTATTAACAAGTTTTCTACAATACAGGGGACAGAAATAGTGACACATTCACAGCATGATAGCAATACAAGGCATATTCTGCCCCACCCCCACCCCCAGCTGTGCAGTTTTGAACCATGGAGGAAAATGCAGTGGCTGCTGGGGATGTCACATTGCTTGAACTCCTCTCAGCTACGGAGTATACTCTGTGCCCATAACTCCTCTGGACAATGAAGATTTTCATGATTTCTTGCTGTCTCTTTATTTATTTATTTTTAATTTTTTTGGCTCCTCTGCTCCCCCTGGCCAGCCCCTCCTTCCGGCCTTCTTGGCCCTTCTGTCTGCCTGCCATCTCCAACGCCGACTCTTAACCTCATATTGTGACCCCCTGGCGGTAGCTCAGTGTATCCCTTCACCAAGTGGGTCCCCCTCCTCTGAGAGGGAAGGCACCGGTGGGGGCCGTCCAGTGCACTGCGGCAGTCGGCTCCAGGTGTCGCTGAGGCGGGTCGGACGTGAAGCCTGGCGGCAGCGGGGGGCCAGAGATCGTCATCCAGCTTAGCCAGGGAGCAGTTTCCTGGTTTTCTCCCCTGGAGAGTGATGTGCCACTTGACGTCAAGGCAAACGCCGAAGTCCGTCGCTCCTCCAGCAATTAGAGCCCAGACGTCCTGTTGTGCTCCCAGCCTCTGCCAGGGGCCAGCAGGTGCCCGCTTACATTCCTCCCCAGAGAAGGCGAGCTGTCTGTGGATGCTCCATCCTTCTCCTCTGCTAGCCGTCTCACCCACCCCAGTCCATTCCTGAACCCGGTCGCCGGCGTCGCAAGCGGAAATCCAACTGCTGCGCCGACAGGCCTGCTCTTTATTTTTTTAATGATAAAAGTCCTCCTTATCTTTGGAAGCACAGAAAGAAGAGCTGCCATCGATCTTGGGAGAGTAATCATTCCAGGAAACATTTCCCCCCTTCGTGGTGGAGGAATTCCCATGACAGGTCACCATCAGTGGAGGTTTGTATAGGTGGATTGAGTCCACGGGCATGTCACCAGGTTTTCCATGGAGAGGTTTGTCATTTCAAAGGTTGACAAGCCTGTCGAGGACCTTGTCAACCCTGTTGAGTATGAGTCTGGTATGGATGATACTCGTCCCTCACTTTGACATTGGTGCCGCCTAAGGCCTCCCTCGTTATGGGTCAAGCTCAGTTGTGCCCCCCAGTGATGATTCCTCCGGAGCAGCTGCCTCTGTCGGTACACAGGTAGGTGGCGTATACAAACCTGCCTGTAGCATCTAACCAGAGGTCGAGATTGCAATCCAATTCATGTTCTTGATATCAGCGTTGGACATCACCTTTTGGCAGCCAACGTCGAGGATTGTGTATGATCGCTCATACTCAACAAGGGTATTTTTCACTCGAGAGATTTCCGTGGTAACTGGAGACCTCGACAGTGCAGCTCGATAGGTCTCGTTACCATGGAAACCTCGAGAGTTGAAAAATACCCTTGTTGTGTGTGAGCAATCATACAAAGTCTTTTATAGTGTATGGTCACTCATAACAAGACTGCCCTTACTTTCCTTCACATTCATGTGTGGTTTTCAGTTCCTCCAGCCTGTTTCACCGCCGTGGCCGTTATTAGCACATCGCCGATCGTGCATGCGCACCCAGCTTCCACGCATGCTCACACACCTTCTAGGTGTTATGCTGCACTAGCTACATAGCTGGTGCAGCACAACAGCTATGATGACGTAGCTAGTGCAGCACAACGCTGTTGGGAGTATGGATTTCCATGCTCAACAGCGTTCTACCATTCACTATATCAAGTTTGTCAATATCCTCTCTGGCTCCCACTATAAATGTTGGAAATTCACAAGTGGGCGAAGGCAGCCTGGCAACAGTGGCACTTGGGTGCCTTTGCCCAGTGGCATGGTTGACAGACATTGCCAGCCTACCTGTCCCAAACAGAGATACTGCTACTGACACCAACCCAAGTGTGGTGTCCTACGGTCCTCTCCTGGCTCTGGCAGTAGTGCCACTATGACAGATTTTAGATGGAGCCAGCACCCCTGCATCCCCAGGAAGGTTTTCTGTTGAACTCTAGGACTGAATCCGGACTTCCCCACCTCCTGTCAATGGTCATCACTGGTCGCAAATGGTAGTCTGTGCTCCCTGTTAGCTCTCCTCTTCCCAGATTCTAATTCAGTCATTCATCGTGTTGACTTTGTGTTGATGGGACGTCAGTTCCCTGGCTGGCTGTTCCACCCCAGGGTACCAGGCATCCTTCTCTGCCCTACTGGACCATATGTCCTCTGCTCTGGACGTTCCATTGGAGGAGGTCCAGTAATAGGAGACTGCCCCCCCCCCTCATGGACATCCTAGAGAAGGATTCTTCACTTGGGGTAGTGTTCGCCGTGGCCCAGGCCATGCTGGGCCCAGCATTCAGTGACTTGAGCACCTGGCATCTTGTCAGCCTGCTCTGCTCCACATGGATCACAAGTATGCAATCCCAGTACTGGATCTGTCCAGACTCTCCAGACATCGATTACCAGAGGCGCTTGTGGCACATGGCTGCTTCCTTTGGCATCTGCCAAACCATTGATGTGGCTTTGATGGCAATGTTTGGCCATGAGCTCTTCAAGAGACTCTCCGACCAGCTGGCCCAGTGGAGGGGTGGTTTCGCTTCCATTCCCCATGCCGGTGACTCAAGTTCAGGAATGGACGAGGGTTAATTGATGGGTCAGCAGAGTGAGGGAGGATCGAGCACCCAATTGCAGCTGTCCTTCCTCGGGGAGGGTGCACCAGGTCCTGCAGCAGGAGTTGCCACCCTGTGGAGGCTGGGCCTCAGTGCAGCGGGAGTGCGTGCAAGCATGGGGTGAGGCTGGAGCATGATCTGCCAGCACACATGTCCTGACACTCCAGCTCAGGGGAGAAAACCAGAGAAAAAAGATGCTCAGCTGCTCCTATCTCTCCCCCCCCCCCCCCACAAGCTGTCTCACAACCGACATGGCTAGCACCCACCAAATGGATTCTATGCAAGTGTTGGATAACCAGCAAGTCCATGAAAAGGTCAGTGATGGGGCTGGGGAGGGCATTGGGCAGAAGATGACATACTGATTGGGGGGGGGGACTCTCTGACCTCTTTGAACTGTTCCCTGTGGATAATCATCCTTGTCCAAGCACCAGTTGCAGATGGCACTGGACACGGCAGATGTCTACTCATGGGGTAGTGGTGGCAGTGTCCATCGGCCAGCGAACCTGGGTGCAGCTCTTGCTCTTTACCTCTATGATCAGCATAAGATGGCAGATCTGCCCTATTTCAGTATGGACTACTTTAGGCCGGGGGTTGAGGATCATCTCGCTCGCATTGAGAAGCACAGTATTACCCTAGAATTTATGTGGGGGGTCACATTCTCTTGGATTTGGAATCAGGGCCTCCTGTACACCTTCCCTCCATTTCCTACAAGAGGCTTCTCGAGGCACATCAGGATACAGCCTCGGTTATCCTGATAATCTTGGACCGGCCATGTCTTTTCAGGTACCACAAACTCTTCCATCTCACCAGTATGCCTCCATGGCTGCTTTCACTAGGCAGGACCTCCTGACAAGATTCGGGTATGATTAGGCATCCGGACCTGCAGTTCCTGCACCTGACCACCTGTTTCCTGAGTGGCTAGAGTTATAGGCTCTGGACCTTTCTGAGGATGTCCTTCAGGTGCTGGAGGCCTTCCAGAAAACATGGATTAGCAAAATTTACTTCTGTAAGTAGACTACTCTTGTTGGTGTGCCATGCAGGGTGTGGATCCCCTCACTTGTCCTGTCGCCCATATCCTGGATTACCTCTGGTCCTGGTGTAAGTGGGGATTGTGTATGTCACTTTCCCTAAAGATGCACCTGGTTGCCATTTTGACATATCAAGTGCAAGCTGGTATGCCACCAAAGGCCCAGGTTAAGGTGGTTGGTCACTTCTTCAGGGAGTTGACCACTGGTCCCCGCTAATTTGAAAGACATCTGCACCATGGGACTTACTGTTGGTGCAGTCACTATTAATTATTAAACGATTTGAGCACACAGATAAGTGTGACATGTCACACTTGTGGAAAACTGCGTTTCTGGTCAGTATCACCTCGGCCAGATGTGTGTGTGTGTGTGAGCTCCAGACACCATCTATGGAGTCTCCATATCTGGGTTTCCACAAGCACAAGGGTGTCAAGCACCCCCCATGTGAAATTCCTGCCAAAGGTGGTCTCAGAGTTTCACCTTAACCAGATACTAATCCTGTCAATGTTCTTACCGAAGTTGCATGCTTCAGAGGCAGAGTAAATGCTTCACACACTAGATGTTCCCAGAATGCTGCTCTTTTATGGGAGTGCACAGCAGGCATGCACAGTGAGGCAGACTAGCTGCTTGTCACATATGATGAAGCTGCCTGGACTGATCAGCGGCAAAGCAGACAGTTGGCTGATGGATCACTTCCTGCATCAATCAGTGCTATAGGCTAGCTGTGGAGGGAGCCTTCCAAGGGGTTGAAGGCTACCTCTACCAGATATACTGCTTCCAGGATCAAAGAAATTTGTAGGGTTGCTACCTGATCCAGTGCACAAACATTCATATCCAACTACAGCATCGATGTGCTCAGTCTTTGTGGTGCTGCAGTTGGGTACTCAGTTCTCCAGCCTCTTTGCACATAATTTGGGGTGCACGCCTGCTCCAGAAGACTGCTAGGAGTCTGGGTAAATGCAGGTAATTAACTGAATCTTGGTAGTTCGCAATAAAGGTTACTCACTTGTAGCCATAGTTCTGCTAGTAATATTCAGTTCACATCTGCATGACCCAGGCAACCTCCCCTGACAAGGCTTGCTTTGGATTCTTGTTCCAGCATGCATGCAGGTCTAAGTGCAAAGGGGGCAGAGTAGGTGGAAGGAGGAGGAGTCAAGCTTAAAGACTGTTGTAAGTGTTGATGTGAACTGAATACTTTTTTTTTCTTGTTCTGTTCAGACCCTGTGTTCCAAGCAGCCCCTGTCTTGCCAACCACTCCAGTCACATCACTCCCAACTTCTCCCAGGTCTTATCTGCCATGTCTTCCCCAGCTGCTCCCCACTCCCCCAGTGTGGTCCGTAAGGTTCCCCAACCCCCGACAAGACACAGATCTGGTTTTGCCACATTGTCTGGGTAGTCGGGTGTGGGTGCCTAGAGTTATCTTGACAGCCATGTTTTCCCTTGTTTTCTTTCCATCGGAGGTGCGATCAGGTGTGCAGTGCTGTCATGACACACATCACATGCTCCCATGCAGCGTGCGTCAGCGGCCACCACTCCTCCAATGCTGTGATCCTGAACTGCCTTCCCTTTAGCCTCCACTAGGAGCCTGGCCTGTGTTGGGCTTAGCAACCCACCCACCCACCCCGTCCCAGTAGGAGGAGAACAGACCTGCAGATGCTCTCGATCCTCCTCCTTACGGCCTACCCTCCGACGTCCCAGGCTCATTCTCAACTTGGGTCATCGCCACCGCAAGAGGTATTGCTACTGCTGTGCTAGCAGGCCAGCCCAGGTGTGAATGGAATACTAGTAGCAGAACTATGATTACAGGTGAGTAACCTCTATTCCCCATACATTGTTATTTGGTCAGTAAGTGGCACCGTTACAGTAGAGGCCACAAGAGAGGTGAACAGGAAGCAGTGTGATAATGGTAGGAAGAGGTAGGCTCTGTGTTTGGATGGTATTTGGCCAGCCTTGTTGTGTGACAGGAGCTTAAGAGTGTTGCAGCAGCAGGGAGTAGGAGAGATGTGCATCAGTTGTTATACAGGCTGAATTAGTGCCCTTTTTAAAACATTGCCATAAAGAATGGATGCCATGCTAGCTATATGTGTGGGAAAACTGTGAGTAGAGGAGGGTGGAATACTTCGAAGGTAAGTGAAAAGTTTGTTGACTTGCCTGTTTGTTACTGTAGGTATGTGCCATGTGCTGTGTTCCAGAACTCATCTGGAAATGAGCCGTTACAAGCTCAGTAAGTCTTTCCTTACAAAACATTTGAAAGAGGGAGGGAGGGAGGAAGAAAGAAAGGAAGGTCCTTGTGGATGTTCGTCAATCAAGTCTTTGTTAGCCATTGGCTAGTTCAGTTTAGCCATTACTTACACTTGCTTTATACAGTCTGAGGAGAATTTCTATAGCATGCCCCCTGTTTTCTGACTTCACTGTGGGGAAAAAAAAAAGAAATTCATTAATGCAGTATTTAAATTGCTTTTGTTTTCAGATTCATGACAAGAATGCATCATGGAAGTCTTTCCTTGTAGTTGTTGATGGGGCGTCCAGGAAAGAAGACCAATTTGATGGAGAGGAAGCTATGTTACCTGCAGCACAAGAGAAGCTGCCATCTTACCCAGACACCTACCACAATTTATCAACTGTCCCTAGGATTGTGACTACAATGCATGAGAGCAATTCTTGTGTTCCTTTAGACTGCAAGACAGACAGTACTGCTGTCTCTCAAGATGTCTTCATTGCTGACACATTAAATGATCTCACAGTGCTTCATACAGCTACAGACTCTGTCCAGTCCCACCTTCAGGCTATGGTAAATGTAGAGTAGGTCGGTTAGTATGGTGAATCCTGAGTGAGCCACTGCGCAAAGACTAAGATGCAGTAGTGACAACAGCTGGACCCTCTAAAGAATGCCTGTTGAACAGTATTGATGAAGCCTATCTGTGTATGGATGTCTCCTTCAGTGTGTACTGAATTAGTAGCGGTTGACCAGAGTCTGGAACAGCCGTCTACACTGCCTCATCAGCTGGGATGTTTCTACTCATATCGTCTCTTTATTTCTGTAAAACAGAGCAACCAGACCAAAACAATGCTTAGTAACTCCCCCACCCCCAACCCTCAGAATGAAGTGTTAATGTTCATAACACCATACACTGGTTTTAAAGATTTAAAGGGGCACTGCCAACTTTCTGACAGATTATTTTAGCCCCATGAAAAACATTACCTGCAGCTGTCAATAGCATTAATCTTGTTATGCACAGTGATTGAGGGAGTTAAAATGAGCATTTATCCCAGTTTTGATAAATGTTTAGACATCTGCTCGTCCTAACCAAATTTCTGTCAAACAGCTCCTCCACGTGTGCACATTCGACATGGCGCTGAAGCACGTCTAAACTTGTGCACGTGTGAGTTTGCATTTTTTAACTTGTATGAACAAAAGTGATTTCCTGAATGTTTATAGTGTCCCAAGTGCCAGAAAGTGAGTGCACTGTTAAAACAAGCACTTTTAACATGTCTTATTTGATATTTGAAATCTAAAGCTGTGACTCCGGGCATGCACATAGATGTTGGAATGGTAATACTACTAATAGCTGCAGGTATGTGTTTTCATGGGGCTCAAAAAGTATATCAAAAAGCTGACAGTGTCTCTTTAAGGCATATTTAATATATTTTATATGGCCATTGAGGTGTATCAGAATACAGTATCTCCTTGTGCATTCTTACGGACATAGAAAGTTTGTACGGGGAGGAAAAGACTAAAGGTCTGTCCATTCTGTTTTGATCCTAATTACTACAGCTCTAGCCTGTTGCTGGACAGGAACTAGACTGCGCCTTGTACTGGTAGTATGGTCCTCTTGGTAGCTTTGTCCCTCACACTATCCATCCTAGTTCCCTTGGTTACCAACTCTATACCTTTCCCACTCCCTCTTTAAACTCTACAGCATCTTTGCCTTGACTGCTTCTCTTGGCAAGCTCTTCCTTCTGTCCACGACCATCACCCTCTTCATGAAGATGTACTTCCTCACTCCATCCTGAATTTGCCTCCTATCAGTTTGTACCTGTGACTCCTGATGCAGGTCCCAGTGCTGCGTTTGAACATTGACAGTCCACTCTGTTGATCCCCTTAAGGTACTTGAAAGTTTTGATCAGATGTCCCTTCTCCATTTTGGCCACAAGAGAGTACATGTCTAGTCTGTTCAGCTGTTCCTCATGTGGCCTTCCTTGCATACCTGCACCATTTTGGTGGCTCTCCTTTGCACCATTTCTAGGCAACCACAATTATTCTTGAGACGTGGGCCTCAAAACTGCATGCAGTAATCAATGTGCAACCTCACCAGGGGTCTGTTTAACATAGAAAAATAGTCAGACAGAGAATCTGATGGCAGGAGAACAACAGCCCATCGAGTCTGACCATAGTTATTACTGCTTTCCCCCTCCAGCCTAGTGACATGGTGGGTCATTCACTTCCTACCCCCATCTGCTTCCTCCCCATTCTTCAGTTCCCCAAAATGGGACTCTGTGTCACTTGGCCTTGTCCCATCCATGTTAAATCCATTGAGGGTCCTTGCCGCCACGATCTCTGCCAGTAATCTGGCTCCACCACCCTTTCGGTGAAAAACTTCCTCACACCCTTGAATTTACCTCCAGCCAGTCTCCAACTGTGCCCCCTCCTAACTTCAACTCTATTTCTAATAAACGGGTCCTCACAATTTATCCTGTTTATACCCCTTAGGAACTTCTATGTCTCTGTCATGCATCCTTTCTCCAATCAGGACTCCAGCAAGTACTTGTTTAGGGCTTTCAGCCTTTCCTCATATAATCTGCCCTGCTGTGTCTGAATAATTTTTGTGACCCTCCGCTGCACTGACTCTAGCCAATCAATGTCTTAGCTCTGATGAGGACTCCAAAACTAGGAACAGTACTCCAGGTGAGGCCTCACCAGCAATCTGTATAAAGGCAGTATAATCTCGCCCCCTTTACTGTTAAAACCCCTTCCTTTACACCCCAGCATCCAGATGCATTGCTATGGGCCTTACTGCAGTGGTTGGCTTGCTTGAATGAGTCACTGATGAGGCCTCCCAGGTCCCTCACCTCTGCTAAAGTGGCAGTTTAACCTCTCCCCTCCAACATATTTCTCAACCTCTCAGCATTAAAAATCATAGCACTGGCCTTCAAAAATCATAGCAAAGGGCCAGAATGTCTAGCACTTTCTTATTTTAAACAATATTATGTCTACAGATAGTGGGCCCCATATAGTTAGTGATAAGGAATGTTTCTATCAATTTAATTCAATGATTTAATAGTTTGTGTGTCCAGAAATACCTCTAATATTATGAAGAACATCAGCAAACCTGTGAGGAGCAAGGGTAAATTTGAGTGTGAAAATCATAGCGCTATACGGAATTCATAGCAGTTGAGAGGTATGCCCTCCAATACTCCACGCATGGGTTCCTATTTCCTGAGTGCATCACCTTGCACTTCTTGCTGCTGAATCTCAACTGCAAGACCTTTGACCACCTTTCAAGCCTTTCTAGAACCTCTGAAGTTCCCTTGCCCCTTCCTCACTGCGGCAGAGCTTTGTGTTGTCAACAGAGATGCACATTTTACCCTGGATACCTTCCCAGTATCACTAAAGAACATATTAAATAGGACAGGTCCCAAGACTGGTCCCTGCAGCACCCCACTTCGGACCTCCCTGTCCCCAGATTTTAGCCTGCTGAGCTCCACCCTCTGCTGCCTTCTCCCTAACCAGTTTCCACCAATTTGAATAATCCTATCTCTACTGCTAAGTGCTTCAGCTTTTTTAGCAGCCTGCTGTGTGCCGTGGAATCAAAGGCTTTGCTGAAGTCAGAGTAGAGCAAATCCATCTCCTAGCCTCTGTCCACTGTCCCAGTAGAAAAACGTGATCAGTTTGTTCTGAAACAGTGTTCCCGACACAGACTCGTGCCTTTTGCTGTCTTGCAACCCATTGTCTTCTAAGTAGGCCACTAGGCTTTTCTTCACTATAGGCTCCCATCAGTTTACCCACACTGGAGGTAAAACTTACCAGTCTATAGTTACCCAGGTCCTCCTTGTCTCCTCCACCTTGTGGAGTGGGACTATGTCTGTAGTTCTCCAATCCCTTGCCACTATCACTGACCCCACTGAAACATTAAATTGCTGGGTCAAGGGATCTGCAAGCCTGAAGTTAATTCCGTAAGCACTCTTGGGTGCAGGCTGTCCAGGTCCGGCACCTTGTCCACCCTAAAGGCTGCTAACCCTTCCTTACTCATTCAACCATACACCACCCTTCCCTTGTCTTGCTCTGTTTAGATGCAGAAACACTTCCTGTCTCCTACTGATGAGGCCCCGCCTTTGTAGCCCAGCATCCTGTTGGCCTTAGCATACAGCCTTTTGCACTAGGCTAATGATTTGAGATTATCCCTAAGGATTACTGCAGAGTCCTTCTCCTTTGTTGTTTGACTTGCTTTGACATGCAGTCCAGTACCCCATTTCAGGGTTATTTTTAAAATATCCATAGCTTTGCATTTGTTCGCACTAAATTTGAGCTTCTAGGCCTAGAACTATTTTTCCAGTCTCTCGGTCCCTCATCTTTTCTGTTACTCCCGCCTCCGTGTCTGCTTTGCCACATATCTTTGTGTTTTATGCAAACGGTCTGATTTTTATCCCGTATGCCCTTTCCAATGTTGCAATGAACACTAAAATGTACAGGTCCCAGGACCAAGCCCTGATGTTCCCATCTGGTCACCCTACTGACCTCTGAATGAGTCTCATTCACCTCCACTTTTGGTGTCCTCCAACGTAACCAGTTGTTATCCAGTTTGATAAGTTATCCTTCTTACCTCTCAGCTTTTTCACTTGCTTTCTGTGTGGTACTGAATTGAAGGCCTTGCATGAGTCCAAGTATATTATTTCAGAATCCTGGCCCTTGTCGACTGCCTGTGGCGCCAAGTTAAAAAAGACTGTGAAGTTTGTCTGGCATAAACTCTCCTTTACAGAGCCTGGCTGCCTCATGTCCTGTAGCTCATTCTTTGACAGGATTTTTTTTGTTTTATTTACATTTTTTGTACAGTTTTTCTCCCGGTTTTGTGCCCATCCCCATTCTTGGGCATGAGCACACGTGTGTGGTGGCACGTGCACATTGCATTCTGACGCTTCCAACTTGCTGCCCCCTCCTGCTTACTCTGCCACCAAACCTCCTCCTGGTTGCAGTGGAACTACTGTGAGGGAGGGCGATGACCTCCCTCTGGAGAGGAGAGCTGCATTAGGCTGCTCGATCCTGCTCCTCCTTTCCTCCCCCCATGCTGGCACCCTGATGACCCGAGGTTGTTCCAGAACCTGGGTTGTCGGTGCAGCACAAGGTAAAGCATAGTGCCTCAACCCTCTGCACTACCAGGCTGGCTTCAACAGGAAGTCTACCATTCTCTTCTTGATAATAGTCTTAAATAATTTCTACACTATAGAGGTTAGTCTTACCAGCCTATAGTTACCTGTCTCCCCACCTTTATGAAGAGGTTTCTGTGCCGCTCTTCAGTCCCCTGGGACCACTCCTGATGCTAGAGAGGAGTTAAACAGATCTCCCAGTGGTCCAGCCAGTGCCATCCCCCAGCTCCCCAGGGTATATAATCCATGCAGCACAGGCACCTTGTTTACCATCAGTCTCCTTACTTCTAGGAGTACTCTATCCACTGTAATATGCCCAGTTTCTAGCACCTGCCTACTTGTCCTTCTTTGTTTTGGTGGAGCACCCTGGAAGTGGGCCTCTTTCCTCCACCGTGAACACTGAGGCAAAGTATTTGTTCACTGGGTTTGCCTTCCTCGAATTCTTGCTCACCCAGACCTCTCCCATCTTTAGCCTTGCTATACACACATTTATATATTTCTTCCTTCCCCTGTATTAAGAATGCTTTATAATTTTCCTTGATCCCTTCCTTAATTTTTAATTTCTGCCTCAGCTTTGGCCCTCCTAAATGCTGACCTGCTACCCTCCATCTGTCCTGGCAGGTTTCCCTACTCTCTGTTGTTTGTTCCTGTTTGTTCTTTTTGTTCCTGTGGCTTCCCCTGGCCTCCTTGGAGAACCATACAGGCTTCCTGTACTGTGTGACTACCCACAGTTTTCGTGCAGCATCTTTGTGTGAGAGAGGGGTTATGGTATGCTAAGGATACAATAGAAAGCAACCCGAGTGCAGAACAGTGGCTATATAAACTTATTTTAAATTGCCCAGTTTATAATGTTTACATAAAACAAAGTGACTTAAAAACTTTGTATATAATAAAAATCACTGCCTCTTCTGAAATTGGAGTATTTCACTTTTTCAGATCGTGTGTGAGAGGCCCACCTTTTAGTGCTAAGAGGGTCTTGCATGGGAGGGCTTCATCAGTGCTGATTGGATGAATTAGTGTTGACGATTAATCATGTATTAAAACGAAGGGGTTACAATGCACTTCTGTGGAATTACTGGAATGAACCAAAGAACCAACAAAAAGTAAGATGCAGTCTTCTTCAAGAGAAGTTAAAGTACACTACTGAAAGAGTAAAAACAGGATTCGATTGCTTTTTAGTTTCTCAGCAGAAGTGTCAATTTAGGGAAATCAATTCAAGAATTGCATTTTAACCTGTGTGAAAGCTAATGGCATAATTACAGCCACTTTCGCTGTAAAACTGGTAACCCGTTCACATGATTTTTGAACTGTTGCATTTCATTAAACATTGGTATTACAGAGATACTAAAGATGGCAGCCAGCATCTCTGCACTAACTTCACTTTCCATAACACCTACATTACTGTTGTGTCATGAATTAGTCAGCAGGTGCATCCACATGGTAGTGTTAAAGATCTGTGGAAGCAGTGTGGTCTTATAGTTAGAGGACCAGCCTGTTAACCGTGTGATTTGCAAGTTCAGTCCTCATTGGAGCCAAATACTGTGTGCCCCTGGGTATGTCACTTAACTTTCCAGTGCAGCAAGTTGCTTCTCTGTAGAAATGCATAGAAGCAGGACCCCACTGGAACTGAGATGTTTAAAATAAAAACAGAGAAACTGTCAGCAGAAAAAGGCCTTGCAGCTCATCAACCCTACCCTTTTAATGTTGATTGTGAGGGCGCTACGGGCCCTTCACTCCTCCTTACCCTCCTCCCTTTTTGCTGCCATCATTACCAGCCCCATATGTCATGTTTGAACCCACCTCTACTGATTTTGTACAGACTCGATAGTCTATTCAACCCCTCTCTTTGAAGAACTGCTGTCTGATGTCCCTTTTAAATCTCCCACCCACCAGCTTCATTGAGTTTCCACTGGTAACTGTGGTCCCTTTCAGTGTGAACGACTCTCTGCTTATCCCGTGAAAGTATTTATACATCTCAGTCATTTCCTCCCTCTTTTTTTGCATCTGGTGTGAACATACTGAGCTCTTTCCATCTCTCCTTGCAAGTCTTTCCTTGCTGTCCCTAGGTTGTTTTGGTTACCCTTCGCTGCACCACCTTCTTCCTGTCCCTGTATTTCTTCAGATGTGAGCTCCAAAACTGCACACAGTACTCCAGGTGAGCATGAACCAGGGACCTGTACAGTGACAGAATACCCTCACTTCTCCAGCTACTGACCCCCCTTGCTGTACATACTAGCATCCTGCTCATCCTCCTCACCACCCTGTTATGCATCAATTGTTTTAAATTGTCCCATCTTATCCCCCGGTCCCTCATGTCAGTCATAAGTTCACTGCTCCCCCTCCCCCATTATGTATTCTGTTTTCAGATTTTGTGCCTCCTGTGTGCATTATCTTGCAGTTCTTAGCATTAATTTTTCAACTGCCAGGCATTTGACCACTTCTGTGGCCTTTCAGCTCCTCCTTCATCGTTCTTCCCCTTTCCTTACTATCCACACTCCAGCAGATCTTAGCATGGTCCTTGAAGAAGCAGGCTTCCCTTGGATCCCTACCCAAATATCAAGCTGCAGATGTTGAAGAGGATCATTTCCCATTAAGGAACACTGTCTGGGTTGCATGTTGCATCTCCACTGGACTGTCCTGGGTAAATAAATTGGGTGGGGGAAGGCCATGTGATCTTTTGTTTAGAACACTGAACTGTGAAATGGTAATCAGATTCAAATCCCACTAACCATTGAGTCTGTGTAACTGAGCAAGTGCCTTGACTTCCCAGCTGTGTACAAAAAAAAAAAAGGTAAAAGTTGGATGCTTTGGAAAACAAGATGCTTATTCTCGATGATATAGTCTTGGCATATATAAATAGTATAGTAAAATAGTAATGTAGGTGCGGGGAGTGCAGCTGGGAGTGACGCTGGTGCCCAACTTTTGTAGCTGGTAATTCAGTAATTATTTATACAAGCACTTGTGGACAGGAGTGATGTCTTTTTTAGTCCTTGTTTATTAAGTCCCCACCCCACCCCACCCCACCCCAGCCATAGTGAACTTTGTCATGCTCAAGGGCTCAAAAGCTGAAACAGTAATAAAAGTGTCCCCATTAGGGACCTGTAGAAAGGCAAAAGAGAAAAAGTTGCTTCAGTTTCTAATAGCTTGTCAGACTGAGTTCCTTGTGAATAAGGGCTGAATCCTTTGGCCCACTAATCTGCTTTGTGCTGGATCACTTGGTTTTTCATATTAAAAATGTATTTTTATTCTTTCATGCCAGAAATAGGAGATTTTCATTGAAGGAAATCCACCACACAACCCAACTCAGCTTCAGCAGTGTCGTCCCCTCGAAGAAGATTATATCTTAGCTGTACACTTCTTCTGTCATAGTACTGTAGTAGTAGGCGTAACTACCAAGACCAAGGAAGGGTTCTTGGTCTTGAATCTGTTGCAGCTTCTCACAGCAAGGAAAGTTACTAGACAATGCATTTTATATTGTTTGAGCTTCTGTGCGACTTGAAGCGTGTGGAGTACCTACACAGTCCATGTCTAATTCCACATTTAGAGTGCTGGTGTTTTGCAATGACCACTTTGCAGACGCTTTATTTGTTACACGGTTCCTTTTTATTTCCTGTATGAAATTAACACAACCAACATTTTTTTTTTTTATTCAAATGAAACTTTTTACAGGATAAAATCAACTTTGTATTCTCCATTTTTTTATGGTTCATCTTTTTAATTCTGCTGCAATATAGCCATCACAAGATTAGTTTAAAAATAACCGATGAGATGTGATTCTAACCAGTTTTTAAACGTTAGATGGTTGTTCTGCTGGGGTAGGGCATGACAGATCTGTTGTGATTTCACACCTGCTATGTGTAGCACAATGTAATAATGTTAAAAAAAACTCTGCTGCCCCCCCAACATCATCCATACAGACCCAATAACCCTCCCCTGCCCCCCTCAAACACACACACATACACATACAGCAATGGCTCCCAGACTAGTTTTCTGACAATTTTGTGTTATCACACTTTATTTTGTAAACATTGAAAGAGAACAGCTCTGACCTAGAGGCAATTTTTCCCGTAGAAGCCCTTTTTTGAAATATTGGTTCCAGTTTTGTTATTGTTCAATTTTTTTGAGACTTACTATATATTAATGGTGTTCCTGATTTGTACACTGGTGGTACATACCATTTTAGAACTCTGTGATGTAGTTTACGTATCTTTATAAAATGGGAAGAAAGCAACTAAAAAGATTATCGGCTAAAGTACATCAGGTGACCATGCATTTATTCTCAATTAATGCACTGTTGGTTACCAGAGTCAGCAGTTCTACCTGATGGCAGCCTTACTACAGTTGTTTTTTTTTTTTTTAACTTTTCTCTGTTTATAATGTCCCTTCCACCATCCTGCCTCCTTTGTCCCCCCTCTAGCCACAGCCCCATCATCCCGCTTCTCTGGGAGTTACCCTCACTGCACTTTCACCCACATGGCTTACCCCCAAAGCGGAGCTTGGATGCTGGTGTTGGGGTGGGGGGGGTCTTGATCCTCTCCAGGTAACACAAACCAGCGTCAGTGGAGTGGTGCCACAATCTGTGTTCTGAGGACTGTGAGCTGAGGTAAGAGTCATCCTGCATGGCTAGGTTCTTTTTCTTTATTTATTCCTAGGCCCAGATGCAGGCATGCTGGAGAGGCCAAGGGCATGCACACGCTGAGCACATTGCCCCAGCCTCTGACCTACATCTCCCCTCCCTGCACCCTCAGCTGCTCTGCCATCTGTGGTTACCCAGCAGATCAGCAAGGACAGAGACCCTCCCTCCCCAGAGGAGGAGCGCGTCCATGGGGACACACGGTCCTCCTTCACTAGCCAGCCCGCAGTGACCTGGGCTTGTTCCCGAACCTGCATCGCCAGCATTGCAAGCAAAAGCGCTGCAGCTGCATCAGTGAGTTACTGCAGTTATCAATGCGCCAGTCTGCAGTTTCACAAAACCTTTTGGTAGCCATTTGTTCCCCATCGCATTGCTCCCTGACTCAGTGTTACCTGTATCAGCTCAAGAGTTGCTAGCAAAGATCACAATATTTTCATGCTGTAAATAACTCCACAGCATTTAAAGACAGCTTTTGAACACTCCTGGTCTTGAACTGTGATGCCACTCTGTGTGTGGGGTGGGTAGGGGCTTGTAACTGTGCTTTTGCTGCCTAGTGCTCCATGTACTGTCACTCACAACCATGCTGTAGTAGTGGAAGTCATAAACCAAAACACCGAAGTCATACAGAGGACTGCAGCTACAGAATCCTTAGAAGAGCACTGAAGCAAAAGTCCAAACACGAAACATGTAATGTAGTTCCAGCAGGCGGAAGAACTATTTGTGGGAAAATGTACGGGAAGATTTATATTTTTTATGTTTATGCCAAGGTTAGGTTTTTAATTTTTTGCATTTTTACTAACATGTCAAAAAAGTTACCTATTGTATAAGTGGAATAACCGACTCCAGGCATGAGTTTCTGGAGAATTAATGCACTTCCCAAGTGGTTGAAGGCACTTGCCAGCAGCACCATTTATTTATTTATTTAGCTTTTGTTTACCGGGTAAGTACACTAGACAAGTATTATGCCTAATTTCAGGAATGACCCGGAAGAGTACAACATGTGGAATACAGATAAGGTAACACAAGGATGGAACAGCATATTACATGAAATAATAAAACGTGAGGAAAAGAAGAGCACCAATCAACAATAGTACAACGTATGGAAAAAGTACATAATTGGCGACAGGAGCAACTTGATAGGAGTGCAGCATGATCCTCAGTGCAGCTTAGTAACATGTAACTTAAGTGTTTGGTAGGCAAAACCAGGGAAAACAAGCAGACTCCGCTCCAGTTATGTATATAGGTTAGCGGTATACCAAGACATAAGAGTTGGCAGTACCAGAGTACTGAGGAGTGGAATGTACCACCTGTACAGATGGGAGTAGGCAGAGCAACCCGTGTCCATAGAGCAGTGCAGTGGACACAGAAGATGCCCACAAGTTGGGGAGAATGAGTAGTTGAGAATAGAGTAGATATTAATCAATTAAGGCTATGGAAAGTATCAACAGCAGTAGCGGTAATAACTTGGATGGATTCCGTCAGCATGATTCATTACTCTAAGGGGGCTTGGGGCAGTCGCACACTGATGTTCGCTTCAGAAAAGTCCACAGGGAAGTGCGAAAACTCCCATGGAAGGGGGCCGAACGGACATGATCAGGGAGAGAGTTCCAGAGTCTGGGCGCATATGCAGCAAAGTCACGGTCCCCCATAAGAGTACGGGTGGTGGGGACTTTAAGCAACCCTGCATTCAGGGACCTAAGGTGGTAGGGAGTAGGGTCCATTTTTGGAAGAAGCAGAGCCAGTCCCTGCGGAATGCCAGAAATAACCACTTTCCCTGAGAACTCACACTCACGGTGTGTATTAATTCTCCATAAACCCATGCCCTGTCATGGGTTAGTCCATACTTCAGTGACAGAATTCTATAGTACAGGCTTTAAGTTGAATTTCAGCTCTAGGGTGGAATCCCCCCGTGTCCGGCAAATGTATGTGTGTGGGGGGGCACAAACTTTTTAAGGGGGTGACCTAACTTTGGGGGGAGTTCCAGGAACACAAATTGACTTGTGCCAGACCGTTCCTTGTGTGCAGCATGCTCATTTGCAGGATTTGTGATCATGTCCTCCTCAGAGGTTTTGCTTTGCTGACACTGCTGAAACCTGTTTTTGCAGCTACCACAAGGCTGGTCCGTCCTTTGATCTGCTTTTGGTGCTCTCACTTCACAGTAAATCACTTTAGCATTACTTCTGTTGCATTATTTGGCATGATATTTTTGTGTTCAGTTTTCTGCCTCAGGGTGACGTCAGTTTGGAGTGGGATGGGTTGTGCATCCCTGACGCCAGACTGGAAAAACTAAACTTTCTGAACAGAATGGAATGCTCCAGTCTGGTGTCACATTATTTTCTATGTACTTTTTTGCATCAAAGCCAACAAGTGCATAGAAAGCAAATGTGCAAGACTGCCCTGCCTAGGGTTGACAAAATTAGTAGGAGGGCTTCCCAAATAGCGCAAAACGCACTGTCTCCTCTTGAATTTTAAGCCCTGTTGTAGAACAAAGATACACTGTGCCAACAATTTAAGAGCTTAACGAGGACATAAACTACATTTTTCAGTCCTAATATAGTGTTTAGCACTAGATTGTAAGTCAGAAATACCCACTAAATTTACATAAAGGCCAGTAAAGATGGCTCAGTGACAGAATGGGAACCAATATTAGACAAACCGCTTCTACAAAAAATGCAGTTGTGCAGGTTTAATGCCATTCTACACAGAAACATAGAATTTGATGGCAGATAAGGACCGCTTGGCCCACCTAGTCTGCCCATTTCCCTACCTGATGGATAAGCTGCAGATTCTAGTTAACCAACAGCTTACTTCCTCCTACCCCCTACTAGAATTGCTTTATGTCTGTCCCATGCATTCTTGAATTCTTCCACTGTTATTGACTCCACAACATCCTCAGGAAGGCTGTTCCATGCATCCACAACATTCTCCGTGAAAAAATACTTTATAACATTACCTCTGAGCCGTGCCCCCTTGTTCTTGCACATCTCTTTCTGGAAGATGCAACTCTTTTGGACTTCAATTCCCTTAAAATACTTGAAAGTTTCTATCTTGTCCCCCCTCTCCCTCCTTTCCTTGAGGGTAAACAAATTAAGCTGCTTTAGTCTTTCTTCATATGTCTTCTGGTGCAGACCCTGCACCATTTTGGTTGCCCTCCTCTGAACAGCCTCCACTCTATGTCTTTGCGGAGATGGGTCTCCAGAACTGCACGCAGTAGTCCAGATGGGGTCTCACCAACGGTCTCTAGAGAGGGATAACAGCTTCCCATTTTCTACTGTTGATGCCTCTCCCTATGCATCGCAGTATTCCCCCAGCCCTCCTTAATGCCTTCTCACATTGCTTGCCCACCTTTAGGTCATCTGATAAAATTACTCCCAGGTCCCTTTCGATTTTTGTTGTTAGTATCACCCACCCCCCATCCCCTCCCCCATTGTATACTCTTCCCCTGGGTTTTTGTTTCCCAGGTGCAAGAAGATTCTTCTTTAAAAGACCAATTATATTTAGGGTGCAGTGTAAACTTTTTTTTTTTTTGTACACACCCTTGGTTTGGGATAACCTTGCAGATTACTTTAACTTTGCTCTTGTTTGTGAGCCCACCACAAACCTCTGGCGTGCAACAAAAAGTACCTAAAGCACCAAGGTATGCCCCCCCCCCCGACAGCAATACCAACACAGCGACCTGTGTCGCTGTCGACAGAATTGACAGTTTGCCAACAGGTTGCTAATGTTGGTGCACCCGACAGGGCACACTGTCTCCTGAGTCCTGCTCCCCTCCCTGAATCAACTCCCACTCAGAGTTGAGAATCTTCAGCACGGGGCATGGGAGCAGAGCCCCCGTGATGGGGATTAGGGGAAAGCCCCTGATTTAAAAAAAAAAAAAAAAAAAAACAGGACCAGGAGACATTTGGGATTTATGTGAACAGAGGCGATCCTCCAGTTGTGCCTCTCCACAATTCATTCACCACTCTGGCGGAGCATGGTTCCTCTATGGAGGCACCCGCAGTGGAGAACAAGGAGGATGCTGGGAACCTCCACAATGGAGACCCACGGGAGGGTGGCACAGGACCCCACAGGGGAAGGAAACAACTCCTGGTGGGGGACTCAATTGTTAAGGGGGAGAACTGTGGAAGGAAAAGGGAGGTAAGGTGCCTGCCCGGTGCCATGACTTGGAGGGACACGAAAGGAATCCTCAGGATCATGGAGCAGCTGCAAGGGGGATTGAGCTGGATGTCATTATCCACCTAGAGACAAATGACCTGGCTGAGAATGGGATCAGAGCAGTGCAACAGGAGTTTGTGGAGTTGGGGAGGGGCCTTAGATAAGTAGCACACACGGTAACTTTCTCGGAAGTGCTACCTGTCTGTGGCATGGATGAGGCTAGGGTACTCCACACCATGGGATTCAATGATTGGTTGAAAACTGGTGCAGAGCTCAGGATTTGGCTTCACTGGGGACTGGGGCTCCACCTGGAGGATGCAGGCTCATATAGGCGCTGATGGTCTGCATCTATCCTGGAGGGAACCAGGATCCTAGGTGATAGGTTTAAATGCTTCATTGGCAAGCATTTAAACTAGCCGGGGGGGGGCACTGAAAAGGAGAAGGGAAATCCTAGCCCGCCCCCCCCAAAAAATCAGGGTAGTTAGTGCGGTAAACACCAAGATAGAGCAGTCGATCGGGATAAGGGCAGGGGTAAATGGAGAAAAAGATAAAGGCAGTAAGGACAGGGATGGTGCAAAAAGAAATAAAGCCAGAAAAAACTGGAGGGCGATGAGTACCAATGCCCGTAGTCTAGGTAAAAAGCTCCCCAAAATGGTGGCCTTGCTGGAAGAGGGATGCCTGGATATTGTGGCAGTCACAGAAACATGGTACACAGAGAACCATGACTGGGATGTCAACATACCAGGGTACACAATCTACAGGAGGGAAGAAGAGGAGGAGGAGTAGCTCTCTACGTAAGGGAAGGGATCAAAGCAACAGAACTAAAGGGTAAACGGAGGAGAGGAGGCACTGTGGGTCACCCTGGAGACTGGAAATGGCTCCACAATCTGCACAGGGGTTGTACACAGACCCCGGTCGCAGGGAGGAAATGGACAAGGAAATGATAGAAGGCATCCTTGGGATGGCAGAGAACGGTGAGATATTGCTGATGGGGGACCTGAATATGCCAGATGTTAACTGGAGCACCTTTGCTGCAGCCACATCCAAGAGCAGGGCCATTCTCGATGCCCTACAGGGGACATGCCTCAGACAGCTAGTTTTGGAACCCACTCGGGAGGGAGCAATCTTAGACCTGGTACTCTCAAATGTGGAAGGAGAGAGGATCTCTGATCTTGAAGTGGGTAGCCATCTGGGAACAAGCGACCACCAAACAGTGTGGTTCACGATAAACTTAGCTGTAGAGTCAAGCCACACAAAAGTGAAGATACTGGACTTCAGGAGGGCTGATTTTGTCAAAATGGGAGAGTGCCTCAGAAAAGCACTAGCAAACAGGCAAGAAGGTGGAGTGGAGCAACAGTGAGGAAACATCAAAACTGCCATCAAAGAGGCAACAAGCCTTTGTGTGAAGCAAATAAATCAAAATGAAAGAAAAAAACACTATGATTCTCAAAAGAAGTGGTGGGGAAGGTAAGGGAGAAAGAGATAGCATTCAGGAAATATAAGGAAACACAGAAGGAGCAGGACAGAGAACTGTACCAGTTAAAGCAGAAGGAAGCGGGGAAGGTAGTCAGAATAGCAAAGGCCCAAACTGAGGAAAAGATAGCCAACTGGGTTAAGAAGGGGGATAAAACTTGTTATAGGTACATTAGGGAGCAAAGAAAGACGAAGGCAGGGATACTGAGGCTGAATACAGAGGAAGTTGCTTGGGCAGAGAGCGACAGTGAAAAAGCAGGGATACTGAACGAATATTTCAGCTCAGTATTCACAATGGAAAAGCAAGGGGGGGAGACCTAATCCAGTCAATAGAAGCACTGTGGATAGGGGGTTGATATTAGTCCTTTCACAGAAGAAAGGGTTCTGAAAGAACTCTTAAAACTGAAGGTGGATAAAGCAATGGGGCGTGATGGGATTCACCCCAGAATTCTAAAAGAACTAAGGGAAGAACTAGTAACACCACTGACTACCTTTTAATAAATCATGGGAGGATGATGTGGTACCTGAGGACTGGATAAGGGCAGATGTGATTCCCCTTCACAAAAGTGGGAGCAAGACAGAGGCAGGAAACTACAGACCTGTCAGTTTGACCTCAGAGGTAGGGAAAATGATAGAATCACTTCTGAAGGGAAGAATTGTTGAGTACCTAGAGGCCAGTGGGGCACAGGACCCAAGGCAGCATGTATTTGCAACAGGAAGGTCATTTTAAACAAATCTAATTGATTTCTTTGACTGGGTGACCAAAGTAGTAGACCAGGAAGGGGCTGTGGACATGGCCTACCTAGACTTTAGCAAGGCATTCGATACAGTCCCACACAAAAGATTAATAAACGAATTGGTCAGCCTGGGAGTGGGTTCCAGGGTGGTAGCCTGGGTAAAACACTGGCTGGACAACAGGACACAGTGGGTAATAGTAAATGGAGTCCACAGTGAAGAAAGGAGGGTTACTAGTGGGGTACCGCAGGGTTCAGTACTGGGTCCAGTCCTTTTTAATGTCTTTATATGTGACATTGCAGAGGGGAAGGTATGTCTCTTTGCAGATGACACAAAGATCTGCAACAGGGTTGATACGCAAGGTAGGGTGGAAAGGATGAAAAGGGTCTTGGCAAGGTTGGAGGAATGGTCAAATGTATGGCAGCTTAGATTCAATGCAAAGAAGTGCAGAGTTAATGCACCTGGGAAACAAAAACCCAGGGCAAGAGCACACAATGGGGGGTGAAATACTGACAACAAAAGTGGAAAGGGACCTGGGGGTAGTCATATCAGACGACCTAAAGGTGGGCCAGCAATGTGAGAAGGCAGTAAGGAGGGCTGGGGGATACTGGGATGCATAGGGAGAGGTATCACCAGTATAAAACAGAAAGCTGATGGCCCTCTGTACAGTTGGTAAGACCACATCTGGAGTACTGTGTACAGTTCTGGAGACCCCATCTCCACAAAGACATAGACAGGTGGAGGCTGTCGAGGAGGGCAACCAAAATGGTGCAGGGTCTGCACCTGAAGACATATGAAGAAAGACTAAAGGAGCTTAAGATGTATAGCCTTGAGGAAAGGAGGGAGAGGGGGGACATGATAGAAACTTTCAAATACCTCAAGGGAATCAACAAAGTCCAAGAGGGTAGCATCTTCCAAAAAAAGAGATGTGCAAGAACAAGGGGGCACAATTTGAAGATAATGGTGGGACTGCTCAGAGGTAATGTAAGTATTTCTTTACAGAGAGGGTTGTAGATGCATGGAACAGCCTTCCTGAGGAGGTCATAGAGTCAAAAACAGTGGAGGAATTCAAGAATACATGGGACAGACATAAGGCAATTCTAGTGGGGGTAGGAGGAAGTAGGCTCTTGGTTAGCTAGGATCTGCAGCTTATCTGTTGGGTAGGGAAATGGGCAGACTAGGTGGGCCAAGCGGTCCTTATCTACCATCAAATTCTATGTTTTTATGCCTACCACAACTTGCGGTCAACATAAATCCCATCACTGTGATGCCGGTCGACAAAAGTGTTTTTGAACCAGCATTGTAGGTCCAAGCACCAAAGGGTTTGGTCAGCAAAGGAGGAACCTCAGTTTCACAGCAGAAAGATCATCTTTGAGCACATCTCCTATAGTTTTGGGCATCTCCCAAAATATACCTTTGGAACTGTAAGTGGTTGACATGAGGATCATTTCCAAACTGTTGCCTAGCTAGGATGGGCCATGTTGACGTATGTCGGTGCTGCATATATTAGTTTTTTTCTCTCCCACCACTCGTGGATTTGAAGAAAATGCCTTTGTTGATTTCCATCACTGAAGTAAAACTATTTTACTACTTGACATACTTTATATCGCTGTATGCTGTCATCAGCCCCTGCTTTTTAGCTTTTGTCAGAGTGGTGTGAAGGTATTTTGTGATGATGCTCACACTGTTTGTGTTTTGTGCCTGAGCCCTTTTGTATGATGTGAGATCCTGCGCCATTGGTTGGAGCATTAACCACACCACAAGGAGATGCCACGGAAAAACTTTGGAGATTTTCCTGCAGAAAATGAAGAACACCAAGCGAGCAGCTTCAGCATCTACCCCAGGGTCTCCAGCTCAGTCTACCAGATCTACTGTTGTGGGAGCCCAAGTCTTGATGGGTGGTGACATTGTCACTATTGAAGGAAAAACACTGTGTTGAAAGTAAGGCAAAAAAGAACCTCTTCAATTGAACCTGACCGTCACTCTGTTTCCCTCATGGTCCAGTTTGCCACTGCATCTCTTTGAGGATTAGTCTGCTTCATCTCTGCTGACCTGACTGTTGCTTAGACACCAAGGTCGGGGACAGGCTCTGACTTTTCATAAATGACCCGTGTTTTTGGAATTAAATGGGGTCAAAATATCCCTTGTATTTAATTTCTAGAATGTAAACTGCCTGTTCCCTGAAATGGAAATGTTCAAATAGTTGTTACATCTGGACCCTTTTTCGTATCCAATACAGAACATCTTGGATTACTTCCTGACCCTTTCAGACTCTGTCCTCCATTACTCTTTTACACAGAAACATAGAATCTTACTTTGAGGGGGAGCTCTTGCAGCAGGTAATACCAATAGGACTAAGCCGCTAAGCGTTCGGACCCCACAGAAAACTTATAGCTAGCAGTCTGTGACGGGGAACCGCCCCCGATGTCGGTTCCACACCATCAGCTCAGGTATAAAGGGATCGGACCTCTGGCGCAACGCAGTTTTTTCCCTGCCGTTGACCCGCTAACATTGGCTCCACGGATGCCTTTCTTCACAGTCAACCACCATTTTGCGCCTTGCACAGTTACCATTCATCGCCTTTTTCCTATCAGATTTTTCTCCAGTTCCAGTGCATGTCTTCTCAGCGGCAGAAGTTGAAATGCACGTGCGGCAAGCAGATCCCAGCGAGTGGCGGCCACTCTGCCTGCATGGGCCTCAACCACCAGCCAGATAACTGCCCGCACTGCCAGAAATTCAATAACAAGACCTGCATTTGCCACCTCAAGAAACTCTAGGCCTACCTGCTGGAGCAACAAGTGGCCGCCATACAGAGGATCCATTCGGGACAGAGTTATTTCTCCTCAGCTAGGGACTCTTCCTCCAAGGAGAAAAGATTGGGTGGGAAGCATCACCACAGGGATAAAGAGAGAGCCAGGTCTGAATTCTGCCCTAGGTCCCCTCACAGGCCGTCTGCTTCTTTCACCTCCGGGAGGTCACAATCCATTCCCCCAGGTTCAACAGCTGTTTCTGGGGCTTCCTCCAAGAAGACTAACGCATCCTCCCATTCTAAAGGTGAGGAATCTTCATCTCACAGGCGTTTTTCCGCCCAAGTTCCCTTGGCTCATAGGCCCAACAAGCGTGTGCATAGGTCATGCACCAGAGGGACAGGCATCTCTTTCAGGCAAGAAGACTGACACTGCCACCCAAAAGCCTTCAGGATCGTCCGACGTGCATAAGAGGTTGGATGACTCCTCCAGATGCCAGGAGGTCATCAGGTACCAGACGCCTCCTCCATCCGAAGACAGGGTGACGTCGGCCTCAGAGGGTCGACAGACTACGGGCCAATCCGACTCCACACTGGAAATGGACCAGGCGCCGCCACCAAAAGAGTGGCCATCTGCCCCAAAAGACCGGGTGTCAGATCAAACAGCCAGTGCCCCAAAGGATGACACCCGGGCCTATGGATAACAGTCTGCCCCTCCTCCTCCGCCTCCTCCTGAGGAGCCAGACCCCTAAGGAGGCTCAGCACTGCCGGTTAAAGCCCCATTGGCCCTGACACCTGAGGCACCTGTAGGCAAGGAGCCTCGGGACCAGACGTCTGCACCCAATGTGCCACGGTCCAAGGCCGGGTCCCTCAAATGTCGCTACACCACCACCGCCTCCACCACCAGTCCTGCTGGCAGAAATAAGGCTCTGTTTAATGCATGGTGGAACACTATCAAGGGGGATTTGCTGCCAAAGCCATGAGAGCCTTCCCCTGTTCCAGTACTACCCAGGGAGCCATCGCCTCAGAGACCCAGGCGACCTCCCGTGACACCAGATCGTACATCCAGCGACAATAGCCAGTGGTTGCCAGCCCCAAGCAACAGGAAGAGGCACCCTTCATCCATTCCCTCTTCCATGGGACATTGGCATTCTTCCTCAGGGGAAGATGTAGGGGGCTCCTCAGTTTATTCCTCAGAGGACGAGCTTCCCCAACCCTGTCCAAATCCAAAAAGAAAGATTCCCCTCGATCACCCCCGGATGATCCATCCTTTCTGGACATAATGAGACACATCCAGGCTCTTAACCAATGGGATATGGAGGAACTTGATCTGGAACGTCGCCGCCTGGCCAAATTCTTTGAGGCAAATGACCCAAAACCCCTGGTCATCCCCCTACTTGTCGAACCCTTCCAGGACATTAAAAAGTTGGCCTGGAAGCATCCAGCTACTTCTGTAGCTGTGCCCAGAAAGGCAGATCAGCTCTACAAAACACCCAAGGGAGAGACCCAGCAAAGTGAATAGCCAAAGGCTGACTCTATGGTGCTCACAGCAGTGCATGGCAGAGTGCAGAAGCTGAAGCACAAGAGCTCCCAGCCCCCAGATCCAGAGTCAAAGAAGCTGGACCAAATGGGCCGCAAGGTCTATTCTTCAGCCACCTACATGGTCAGGTCGCTGAATTTCTTAGCACACATGGTCATGTATCAAAAATCACTGTGGGCTAAGGCTATGGACTTGGTAAAGGTCCAACCTGACTCAGACAGCAAGGTAGAGCCCATGGCCATCATCCAGTCAGGCACAGATGTGGACGAACCTGTGCTGAGGAGTTCCTTTGACTCCGCAGAAACAGCAGTCAGGGCAACAGCAACTGGGGTATGCACGAGGAGACATGCCTGGTTGACGGTCTCTGGTTTCCGTCAAGACTTGCAGGATGCTATATTGGATGCACACTTTCAGGAGTCTGTCCTCTTTGGCACAGACACAGAAAAGCTCATAACAGGGCTGCAGGACTCGGGCAAGGTGGTGTCTGATGTTCATTGAATGTAAATGTCAGAATCACCAGCAGCTCGGCTCCATCCTTTTTGCAAGCCTCAAGGGCAACAGAGCAGATGCCAACCGCAGAATAAAGGAGGATTTAAGAGAAGAGGCCCTCCCCTTGCTCCAGGTACCCAGGGCCCCAAAAGTGCAGAGACAGCTAGCCCCACTTTTCCCACCCACTCCACCACGGCATGACTCCCTGCTGACCTTGCCTCCTCCAGAGGAGGTGCAAGGGGAGGTGGTAGGAGGGAGGTTCTCCCTTTACCAATCAGGATGGTCCAGCATCACCACAGACCAGTGGGTCCTCCAGATAGTCAAAAGGAGGTACTCTCTGGAGTTCACCCAGATTCCACCGGACAGCCCACCAGTTCCCTCCCTGTGCTTCCCCTCCCATGCGGCTCTCCTGCATGCAGAGATACAGGCATTGCTCAAAAAGAGAGATATTCAGGAGGTACCCTGAGTTCAGAGGCAAGGGATATGACTCCCACTTCTTCCTAGTCCCAAAGAAGACAGGGGACCTCTGTCCCATTCTGTATCTGAGCCAGCTGTACACCTTCATCAAATACAACAGGTTCAGAATGGTGACATTAGCAAGCCTGCTACCCATTCTCCATCAAGGAGCCTGGCTGTGCTCCCTGGACATGCAGGATGCTTATATGCACATAAAGATCCTGCCGTCCCACAGGAAGTACCTTCACTTCCCCTTCCAAGGAGAGCACTACCAGTTCAGGGTGCTGCCATTCGGCCTTTCGTCGGCAGCAAGGGTCTTTACCAAGTGCCTAGCAGTAGTGGCGGAAGCCCTCAAGAGGGGGGTGATTATGTCTACCCCACCTGGATGATTGGCATCTCACAGCTTCATCATAAGACCAATTGCGTCAAACATTGGAGGAGACTTTGTCTGTTTTGAACCTTGGCCTGAAGGTGGGCAAGCAATGTGAGAAGGCAGTAAGGGCTGGGGGGATACTGGGATGCATAGGGAGAGGCAGCAGCAGTAGAAAACAGGAAGTTGTCCTTCTCTACAGACAGTTAGTGAGACCCCATCTGGAGTACTGTGTGCAATTCTGGAGACTCCATCTCCACAAAGACATAGAGTGGAGGCTGTTCAGAGGAGGGCAACCAAAATGGTGCAAGGTCTGCACCAGAAGACATACGAGGAGAGACTAAAGCAGCTTAATATGTATACCCTTGAGGAAATGGGGGGACATGATAGAAACTTTCAAGTATCTCAAGGGAATTAAGGTACTAGAGGGTAGTATCTTTCAGAAAAAGAGATGTGTAAGAACAAGGGGGCACAATTTGAAGATAGAGGGGGGACGGCTCAGAGGTAATGTTAGAAAGTATTTTTTCAGAGAGAGTTGTGGATGCATGGAACAGCCTTCCTGAGGAGGTTGTGGAGTCAGGAACCGTGGGAGAATTCAAGAATGCATGGGACAGGCATAAGGCAATTCTAGTGAGGGGCAGGAGGAAGTAAGCTGTTGATTAACTAGAATCTGCAGCTTATCCATCAGGTAGGGAAATGGGCAGACTGGGTGGGCCAAGTGGTCCTTATCTGCCATCAAATTCTATGTTGGGCATCACTCTCTTTCCAAGTCATGCCTGTGGCCTGCTTAGAGGCTACAGTACATTGGAGCAGTCCTGGACACTGTCCAAGGGAAAGCCTTTCTTCCCGAAGACCGAGCAGTCATGCTAAGGGAGGTTTCTAACAGGGTGATGGCCTCGGACCGGGTCCTGGCAAGGGCGGTTCTGCAGCTCCTGGGCCATATGGCCACAGCCATAGCCACAGTTCCCCTCACTTGTTTGAACATGAGGGTCCTACAGTGGAACCTCATAGTTCAATGGGACCAAGGCACAGACAATCTCAATCAGCTGATCCGAGTCTCGAGTGCGGTCCATCAGTCCCTGGTTTTGTGGGTCACCCAACTCATTTAGACAAAGAGGTTCACTTCCAGCATCCCAGTCCCTAACAAATTTTGATGACAGATGCCTCAGGACTGAGATGGGGAGCACACCTGGCATCTCACCAGACGAGGGGCTCCTGGAACTCCACGGAACGGTCTCTCCACATAAACATTATAGGGATGAAAGCAGTCCTGTATGCCTTACAAGTCTTTCAAGGGGTGCTCTTACCTGGGCCCCTTCTGGTCCAGTCAGACAACACTTCTGTAGTCTTCCATCTCAACAAGCAAGGGGGCACTCATTCTTACCCCCTATGCAGAGAGGCAATAAGACTTTGGACCTGGGCAGTGGATCACAGCCTGGCTCTCACAGCTGTCCATGGTCCAGGGATCCACAATGTCCTTGCAGACAGCCTAAGTCGCTCTTGATCTCAGAGCTATGAATGGGAGCTACTGCAAGAAGTCATAGATTACCTCTTTGGAAGGTGGGTTGGCCAGAACTGGACCTCTTTGCGTCCCCACACAATGCCAAACTGCCCAGTTTCTGCTCGCTAGATCCAGGGCCTGATGTTTTTTAGCGAGACACTTTGACCTTCTCTTGGACAGGGAGATTTCTGTATGCCTTCTCTTCCTTCCCTCTTCTTCAGTGGATACTGCTCAAGTTGCAGTCAGAAGGTGCCCGGGTGATCCTGGTTGTGCCCTTCTGGCATCGACAGATTTGGTTCCCGCTATTGTAGTAGCTGGCATCGGAACTGCCTGTTCCGTTACCCCTGTCCACTCACTTGCTCTCCCAAGAGCAGGGGACACTGGTCCATCCAGCCCTCCAGTCACTGCATCTGCATGCCTGGCTCCTGCAGACTTAGCTAGGTATAGGTTCAGAGTGTCCATTAGAGTGGCAGAGGTTCTCGTGGCAGCGAGAAAGCCCTCTATCAGGGCAACATATGCCATGAAGTGGAAGCGTTTCTGCTTGTGGGCATCCCCCCATTCTCTAGATCCCCTCACCTGTCCGGTGGAATCTGTGCTGGAGTATCCTTTCCCTATCGGACTTGGGTCTTAGCTACGCGTCCATTAAGGTGCATCCCTGTGCACTTTCAGCTTATTATGCACCTCTGAATGGGAAGACTGTGGCATAGTTGGACCTATGCAAGACCTTTTAAAGAGGATTAAACCCCCAGGAGTGACCCCATTCTGCCTTGGACCTCCTGTTTGTGTTAGAAAAACTTACCTTGCCCTGCTTTGAACCAGCTGCAAGTTGCGAGCTTCATCAGTCTTGGAAGATGTTATTTTTAGTTGCCATTACTTCTGCTCAGGATTTCCGAGCTGCAGGCTCTTATGTGCAAAGAGCCTTATCTTATTTTCCACAGGGACAGGGTAGCCCTGCGCACAAATCCTAAGTTTCTTCCTAAGGTAGTCTCTGAGTTCACTTTGAACCAAGACATCCAGCTAAACAGAGGGGAGGCCTTACTACATACTCTGGATGTACATAGAGTTCTTCGCTACTACCTTGCTCGGACCAGTTCCTCCAGAAAGACAGACCAGTTGTTTGTCTTGTTTACCGAAAGGACAGTAGGGGCACCAGTGACTAAGCAGATGTTGGCCAAGTGTTTCGTAAATTGCATCATATTCCGTCATCGGAAGTACAATAGACCCTTACTGGGACTAGTCAAGGGTCACTCCACCAGAGGGGTCACGACATCATTCGCGTCCCTCAGAAATGTCTCATCAGCAGACCTTTGTGCAGCCACTACCTGGAGTTCAGTACACACTTTCATCAGCCACTACAGTCTGGACATTGCTTCCAGAAGGAGAGCAGGTATCGGCCTAGCGGTCTTTCAAGGATTTCTCTCCTGAGGTGCCTAGGGCCTTTTGCTTAGTCAGTTCTCCACCCTTCTGACCTGGGTCTCTCTTTGGGTACTGCTTGGGACTCAGTCCTATTGGTATTACCTGCAGCAAGAGCTCCCCCTCGAAGTAACATAGTACAGTTACGAAAGAACTTACCCTAACAGTAGATCTTCGAGAGGAGCTCTTAGCAGCAGGTGGTTTTCCCACCCACCTGCCCCTGGGAACTAGTTTTCTTTTCTCTTTGGGGGATGGGAAATCCTCCATCTCCATCTTAGCCGGGTCTCCAGCGGGAGAACTGAGGTGGTGCCATGGGACTGCCCCCTTTATACCAGAGCTGACAGGGCAGAGCCAACGCCGGGGGCAGTCCCCTGCCATAGACTGCTAGCTAGAAGTTTTCTGTGGGGTCCTAACACCTGACGGCTTAGTCCTATCCATATTACCTGCTGCAAGAGCTCCCCTCGAAGATCTACTGTTATGGTATGTTCTTACGTAACTGTACTGTTTGACAGCAGAGAAGCGTTGCTTGTCCTACAGATCTACAAAACTATAAAACTGACAGGGAAAAATGCACCTGGGCAATTCGGAAGGCCAGGAGCCTCCACTTCAGAACCGAGTTAACTAACTTGAGGGGAAACTCCAAAAGGTTCTGAGAAAACATCAAGCAGCTAACAGGTAAACCCACTAGGACCTCCCCCTCCATCCTTAACATAGATGGAATACCTACACTGGACCCCCAAGACCATCGCAGATGCATTTAACAGGGCATTCACAGACTTAAGCAGTATACTGCCTCCAGATTTCCTTGAATCCGAGGAGCATGCAACTTCACAGCTGAACCTGGGGTCCCACCAGAGCTCTGCACCCCCATTCTACTCGAAAGTCATCACCCCAGCTAAGGCAAAAAAATACCCATCTGAAGTTATTGGCAAATCGAGGACAAGTGGTGACTTCCTTGACCTCAAGTTCGTTAGGATGGCCTTGATATTCTTCTCATTCCCCTAACCAAAATAATAAAGTTATCCCTCACCTTGGAAAAATTTCCTCCAACTCTGGAAACCGCAGTGGTCACACCTATACATAAAGGTGACGACCAAACAAACCACACTAATTACAGGCCAATTTCAATCCTTTCTTCTCTCTCAAAAGCGCTCAAATGCATTGTTGCGGATCAATTGACAGACTGCCTTGACACCTACGAACTGCAGTGCCAGCATCAGCATGGCTTTCGGAAACAATACAGTACCACTACTGCTTTAGTCGAGTTCACTGGCTTCATTCACAATGCATTGGATAAAGGACTCTTGGTGGGGGCAACCTATATTGACCTCACCCAAGGCCTTTGACACTGTTAACCACAAACTTTTGCTGAAGCAATTAACAGACATTGGCCTTTCTTTTGTCTCTGTGGCCTGGTTCAGGACCTACCACTCTGGGAGAGAGCGAAGAGTCAAAATACAAAATATCCTCTCTGACAGCCTGCCGGTAAACACACGAGTGCCCCAAGGGTCCATCCTCGGCCCTCTCCTCTTTAGTCTGTTCCTTAACCAGCTCCCAATGGCTATCAAGGACAAACTACTACTATACGCTGACGATGCAGTATTTTTTCAAGTCACTGAGACCCTAACAGACTAGAGCAACAAATGCAATCCAACTTCACAGCAGCGGAACAATGGTTCATTAACTCCAAACTCTTGTTAAACTATAAAAAGACAAACACCATGCTATTTGCATCACCTCATAGCAAGCACAAATCCTTCCAACTACAAATCTGCAGCAAGCTTAACTCACCCCTTGAAATGGTTCACTGCTTCAAATACCTTGGAGTAATCTTGGATAGCACCTTATCATACTCACAGCACATCGACCAAGTTGCAAGGACAGCAAATGCTACACTAGGGCTGCTCTATAAAAACAAACAATGCTTAACCAGTGAGGTCCTGAAAACAGCGGTCACTAGCTCAGTGCTCTCGGTCATCAACTATGGCCTAGTAGTATATGGTTCTGCAACACCCACAGCACTCAGAAGGGTGAAGATTACACTCAACAAGATCTGTAGGCTCGTACTGTATACAAACCGGATGACTCACACATGTGAGCTATATGCTCAGACAGGTTGACTTAACTTGGAAAGCAGGATACAATATCATGTCTGCTGGCAAAGAAATCTACCCTGGGATTTACCCCACTGGGTGTTCAGAACCTCATCAGCCTTCCTGACTCTGCTAGAAGCACCAGGGGCACAAAAACCCACTCTCTCAAAGTCCCCTTCCGTCGCACTATGCAAGGACAGCGGTCTTTTGAATACTGTGCCCCCACCTGGTTTAACTCGCTAGGGGCAGACCTACAAAAGTAAGTCAGGCTTGGTCCATTTAAATCAAAACTTCTTACCTTTCTGGCATCTACAGTGGCTGTGACTGTGGGACCTAGGCATCCTGCCTACCCTCTCTGTCCCATATTTTTCCCCTCCAGACATCCCGGTCTCCCTCCGCTTCCCCTCCTCTCTGCCTGCCCTCCCCACCAAACCGCCCTCACCAGCTCTCCCTCTGCCACTGGTGACCCCCAGTCCGCCAGATACCTTACCTTCCACATGAACCACATGCCCCTAGCTTTGCCCACTCAACCTGTTTTTATCCCCCTGCCCCACCCTTCCTTCATTCCCCCCCAACACATGGCCTTTTCACCCCTTTCAGGTGTGCTATCAATCTTTTCTGCCTGGCACTTGGAGGCCATACTGTTTTGCACTTAGATGAGAGAACTACCTGTATAACACATTCTGACTAAACACTGCTACTGTAACTATAACAACTTGTAATCAATGTAACTATTACAATTTGAATCTGATGTATGTACCTTAATGTATAATTTGTATATAGTATTTAATCCATACCCCTCCCACTAACTCTCCATACTTATCTACCATGCTATTTATTGTAGTAACCTTTTACCTTAAACTGTACACCTCCGCAGAGTCTCATTCTAGCCTAAAAGCATTACCTTCTAGACTTTTTTATTATGTAGCCAGTGACTGCCGTGTAACCTCTGTAAAAGACCTTCTTGCTCAAAGGTATTTCCGAAATCGAAATAAATGACCCCCTCAAGCTGCACATATCTCCCTACCTACACTATTACTGCAGACCATGCCCTATCTACAGCTCTTTCCCCTCCCCCTTCCTCTCCACTGTGATTCCCTTGTGCTTATTCCATGCATTCTTGAACCTCACCACTGTTTTTACCCCCACCACCTCAATACCACTCTACCCATTTTGTGCTCCGCCTCTGGGTTCTTGTAACCTAAGTGCATTATTTTGCATTTTTTCACATTGAAACCCAGCTGCCATACCCTTGACCACTCCTCTAGTTTTCTCAGATCTCTTCTTATCCTTTCCACACACACACACACCCCCCACCCAAGTGTCCATCCTGTTACATATTTTGGTGTCATCCGCAAAGAGGCAGACCTTCTCTTCCAGCTCCTCTGCGGTGTCACTTATAAAGACATTAATGAGTACAGGTCTCACCACTGCTCCCTGAGGCATCCTGCTGGTCACTGTCCCTTCCTTGGAGGGAATACAGTTTACCACCACTTTCTGTCACCTATCTCCTTATCAATTTCTTATCCAGTTTACCACCTTTGGACCCACTCCTGAGCTACCCAGCTTGCTTACTAGTCCCCTATGTGGAACACCTTACTGAAATCTAAGTAGACCATGTTCACCGCTCTACCCTGATATAATTCCTTCATCACCCAGTCAAAGAAATCTGTCATATTCGTTTGACATGACCTCCCCTTGTAAAACCGTGCTGCCTTGGGTCTTGTAACCCACTGGATTCACGATATTCCACAGTCCTTTTCTTCAGCAGTGATTCCATTATCTTTCTCACCACCGATATCAAGTTGACTGGACTGTAATTGCCAGTCTCCTCCCAGCTTCCACTTTTGTGTAGTGGGGCTACATCTGCCCTCCTTAGCGGTTCACCACAACAAAGAACAAGGATCAGGTCCACCTCTGGAAATTTCCAATCCTGTAACCAGAACCTCATTCCACTGTACTTCCCCTTATTTAATATGTCCACCTCCTTTTATCCTCGGCCCATATCCTTCACCCTTACGCTTTCTGCTCCCTTCATATATGTCGATCAGAGCACTCTAATTAGCTTCCCTTCACTGCCACCCTAGCATTACGTTGCACCCATCATCACCTTGCGGAAGGTCGCAAAGGAAAAAAACGCTCCTGTCCTGCAAAAACTGGATCAAGAAACTGCTTCTCTTGCTCCTTCTCTGTTCAGGTAACGTGGAGCTAAGCCCTGGACCCCCATTACCACTTGCATCTCCCACAGAATTTGCATTTGCACCCAGACTTAAGTTAATGTTAGTCAACATACTGAGCCTCACAAAAAAGTTTGATCAGCTCCAAGTATGGGCTGCCTATACTGAGCCGGACCTCATTATTATAACCAAATCTTGGCTCAAAAAGTCAAATGATGATCAACAAGTCTCCTTCCCTGGCTACAATCTGCACAGGGCAGATAGGGAAGCCAGAGGGGCCGGTGTGGCCATCTACACTAAATCTAAGTGTACAGTCAGTGATATTCACTGTAAATCTAAACCTAAGGAGTACAAAATCGTATCTCTCAAATTACACCTTCCATCCACTGAATGTCTCACTATTATTGGTGGTTATCGCCCCCCATCTGGTGGCACTGACATCCTCACCATATTTAAATTCTTAATTGCCTCCACCAACACTGAAACTTTAATACCTGGGGATTTTAATATGGACTGGCTTACCCCCAAGTCGCATAGCCTGAAATCCTTCTGTGACAAAGTCGGCTTAGCCTAGTTAGTCGATGAACCCACCAGAACCATACATCAATCCCGACAACAGTTCTCTCCTTGATGTCATACTTTCTACACATCCCCACAAAATTCTTCACTCTGCAGTCTTCCACAATGACATGAGTGATCATGGGGTGGCTGTTTGTACAAGATCACAAATTATAGCCCGACAGCAACCAACACTCATAACTAAGCGGTCCTTTTGCAAGTTTAGTGCATCGGACTACTTATCCAACTTGAGCAAAATTAGATGGCAAGACCTCTACCTTGCCAAAACGATCGATGAGGCAGTCACTGTCCTTAACGACAACCTCACCGTGCTGGCCAACAAGCAGGCCCCTTTGATTAAAGTCAGGGTGCATAAAACATCCAACCCATGGTTTACATCAGATCTCAAGGCTGCACTCCTACGCTGTGATAAACTGTGGGCTAAGGCTAGAAAATCCAAAAGTCCAGCTGACTGGCAAGCATTCAGAGCAGCTAGAAACACCTGCATTAAACAAATCCACGCAAGCAAAGCCAACTATTATATCTCCACCCTTGAACAGGCACAAGGGAATTCCCAAAAAATCTGGAAGACTCTCAAGTCCATCGAAGGTCGGCCTGTAGCCTCCTCCATCCCTCCGAAGATCCTCAGCAATGGTAGGGCTGTGGAAAGCAGCGGCCTAATCCTTGAGGAAATCAACAATCACTTTGTAACTGCTGGCCTAGCTTTTGACTCTTCACCTTATGCAGCCTGTGGTAGCAACCAAGACTGTAATAACATTGACTCGCAAACTTTGACCCGCCCCTCTCCAGTTGTGCCCACTTAGCTATAAAGAAGTAGAAGATTCACTTCTTATCATAGACGTCCGAAAAAGTGCAGGGGACGATGGTCTAGAACCTTTTTTCTTTAAACTAGGCTATCTTGACCTCAGCACCCCTGTCCTCCGCATATTCAATCTTTCCATTTCCACTGCCACTGTTCCCTCCTGCTGGAAATCTGCCCACATCCTCCCATTATTCAAGTCAGGGAACCCATGCAACCTAAACAACTATAGGCCCATTTCAATCTTACCTGTCCTCTCCAAAGTCCTCGAAAAGCTAGTTTACTCCCAAATGAAACTCCATATCGAATCATCTTCAATCCTCAACCCTGTGCAATCTGGCTTCTGGCCCAACCATAGTACAGTTACTGCTCTAGCCAAAGTTACCAATGAATGGATCACAGCCATGGACTCCAAGAAAGTTACTGGTGCAGTATTTTTAGATCTCAGCAAAGCGTTCGACACTGTTGACCACAATCTGTTAGTCTCAAGCCTAATAAAAGTAGGTGCCTCCCTCCTTGCTGCCCAGTGGTTTACCAGCTTCCTATCTGGAAGGACCCAAAAATTAAAATCTGGTGGCCTCTTTTCTGCATCCCTCCCAGTTGTCAGGAGAGTCCTGCAAGGCTCCATGTTAGGTCCCATCCTCTTCTCCCTGTACATCAATAACCTTGACGCACATATATCCCAGTCCCATCTGCATTTCTTTGCTGATAATACTGTACTGTACTGTATACATCAGGCCCTACACTAGCTGAAGTGAGGGATGTACTCCAAGCCAACTTTGCACAACTAAAAATCAACCTAATCAATGCCAAACTACTACTCAATGCCAACAAAACTAAGGCCTATCTTTGCCCCAAACACCACCTCCACTTCCCTTGCAAACACGCACAAAGAATTCATCACTACCTCCCTAGGTGAACCCCTTGAAATCACCTCCAAATTCAAATATTTTGGTATGTGGCTAGACAACAAGCTTTCCTTTCATGACCATGTCGACGATCTGGCAAAGAGGCCAAAAATTAGGCTAGGTTTCTTCTTCCCTAACAAGTCCCTCTTTCCATTGGATACCAGAAGTAGGCTGGTCCAGGCCACTTTCTTGCCGCTACTCGACTATGGAGATCTAATCTATTCCTCCGCAGCGACCTCAGGACTCAACAAACTAGACGTCCTCTATCATTGCGCAATACGGTTCATGACAAACCTACCCTACCGAACCCACCATTGCAATTTGTACATAGCCGCTGGCTGGACATTACTCTCAACTAGATGTAAGCTTCATGCTGGTATCTGGACTCTTAAGCTTCTCCTAAACAAGCTCCTGAACTATCTCACAATCCTTTTCCGTATTTCCTATAGCACCTACTCTCTTAGGAAAAATGACCGCCTCCTCCTTGATGTACCAAGAACTCGCACCTCACTTGGCGAGCGAGCCATATCGAGCGTACTCCCAACTGTCTGGAACCAGCTCCAAGGCGTACTGAAGCTTCCCAGTACTGTCCCTGTCAGCCTATTTAAAAGGTTGGCTGCAGCAAAAATAAAAGATACGTGCAGCTGCTTCTAAATCCCAGCTCACTGCTCTAACCCTAGCCTACTGCTTCCTCTTAACTTACCTAGAAATTAGCTGCCTTGATACTCCAAAACAAGCACTTTGTACCTTTTTTCTGTACTTGTATTGTTCTCTGTCATTGTCATTTTTATGCAACATGTTAATGCTTGCCCATAATTCTGTACTTGAATTTGTACTGTTTTTTCAATTATGCAATCTGTAACTACCTGTCTGTGTCAAAGGACCTCCTTGTGAATGAACTTGTTCAACGAGTTTTCCTACAATAAACTTGAACTCCTCCAGTCCTCTGGAACCACTCCTGTTTCCAGTGAGCTGTTAAATAGAACTGTCAGAGTTGCAGCCAGTATTTCCCTGAGCTCCCTCAATTCCTTTGCATGCACCTCATCTGGCCCCATTGCTTTGTCCACCTTCAGATTAGCAAGCCCCTTCAGGACTCTCGCCTCCAAAAAATTACAAGTGTCTACTTTCCTCCTTCCTAAGCTTTTATTGCTTTTTTTTTTTGGCCCTTCCTTCTCCTTCCTCTCTGAACACTGAACAAAATTATTTGTTCAGGTTGTCTGCCTTTTCCTTGTGCCCCTCTGCACAGTCCGCTTCTTCCCTTTTTAACCCTAACAATCCCACCCGATCTTCCTCTTTTCACTTTTGTGAACATACACCTTTAGCAATCTCTACCTTTATAATGATGAGAGTATGTTTCTGATGTCATACACATTGCATCATCTCAGACCTGGAATGCTGCCCCAGAGATGGAACTTTAGAGTGTTAATATTCAAACTGTGCAGTTTGGTCATGCGTCCCCTGGCCCTCCACAATCCGGTTTATTTCTCCCCTGAAGATGTCAGTCACCTAGTGTCCTATTCCAGTTGTTGGGGTTTAATGTTCTTAGTTTCCACTACTGTTGTATTCTTTTATAAAGTTTTGCAGTATATTCAGTACTCGGCATTAGTTTAATTTACTTTTTTTCATTTTTTTGTTTAACCAATTGCATTGTGGTTCCCAGAACCAGGAGAACTGTAGTTTTCACCATGTTCTGGTTCCCAATTCCAAATGAAGCAAAACTATACATTTCATGTATATTGGACTAACGTGGTTGTACTTTTTTCTTCCATACAAAACCTAAAAAAAAAAATTCTACCAACTGAGCTTCAGTTCACTATCCCCACTCTGGCAGATGGTTGGGATCAGCTCAGTCACCAGACATCTTCAAGCTAAGCTCCTCCACCACCAGTGGTGTATGAGTTCTGGCTTTGTGCCCTTGACATCGGATCTTCTTTTCTGCTGGAAGGAACAGGTCTGCACCTTTGCAGCTCTGCATGCATGAAAGGAGTTTAGTTGTCACGTATTAATTTCTTTGGTGAACTTTCAAGTTTTCAAGAGCCTTTCAACTCATAAGAGTATATTTATTCTTCCAGTTCACGCTCCATTAATGACTTTGAGGATGAAACGCCCAAACATATGTTTGAGCAATGCATACGCTGCAGCCAAAATATGTAGGCCATGGACCTCCACAACACATGCTTCTTTTGCTTGTGGGAACATCATTGTGTGAAGCAGTGCATTTCTTGCTGGGCCATGCATCCTTCTTCAGTTGCAGTTTGGAAGGTGTGCTTCTTCATAGGTAGGCCCTAAGACAACAAACAGCTCTCAGCGGCTGCAAGGTTAGTGGTGCAGTTTACAACCTTGGAGGAGGAGGCTGGGTGGGCACCTCCTTGGTCATGATGGTGACCCCAGATGGGCCCACCATTAGAGGGTCATTCATGGACTACCACAAGTTCAGGGCGATGTATTTTGCCCTCCAGACCTATGATGAGAGCCTGCCCTTCAATAAGCGCTCGCCATTTTCAGTCGTGGAACCAAGAACACTCATGCTTTCCCCACTCTCTTGATTTTCTTGACTGGTCAAACTTCCACCAGTCGAGGGACAGGTCAATGCTTCCACAGTGGCCCTGTCTGGGTTTATGATTCGGCCTCTGGTCAAGTAGCCAGTCAAGATTTTTCTTGAACCAGTTATCAGAGGGGGAGGTTGACAGATTTACTTTTATCTTGAAGACCGCAGTTCTCCAGGTGCTCTCCTGAGAGGAGACGGCTCAGCCAGCACACACAGTTGAGCCAACCTGGGTCCTGCCTACTCTGGCAGTCACCCCCTCTGTTATCACTTCAAGGCCCATCATGGTCTCTCTACTGAAGCATGTAATCTATACAACACGCTGTTGGGTGTCCAATTCCCGGTGTGTTACTGTCAGGGCTTCTTTCATGGTCTCGCTCTCACTCAGCCATTAGCATTGCTGCTGACACTCCATGGACCCATCCTCCTCAGAGGAGGATCAACTTCTACACAAGTACAAGGATCTGCTATGTCAACAGTGGGCTATTGCAGGGTGGGCAGGCCTCTGTTTCCAGGACCCTTGATGCCGAAAGTCATCCAGTTGGCTGCTCACCTACTAGTGGCTCTGCAGACTGCAGCATCCACCTCTCCTCCATTCGTAGTGGAGCCCCCTCATCCCCAGCTGCGTAAAGGCCCCCCCACCCATTAAGGAGTCTCGCTTGCCCAGTCAACTGTCCGCTGAGGTCACCCAGGGCTCTAAGGTGTTCCATATGCCAGAACCTTTAGACTCTGAAGTGTCCTCTATGACCTTGATTTGAGCCATCTGGTCAACATCGACCCTTGGACTGTCAATTCGGTCAGTCGGGCTTGACCTCTTTTTGGGACTCTGCTCCAAAGCATGTCAGTGTCTCCTTGCATCTCCCTTGGGGCTGGTTCAGAAGAGGGCTAAATACCCTTTCATTAACATCCAGGACAAGGATGATTCCCCAGGAGTGGCTCTTCCCATGGCAGAGGCCATCAGTGGCCTGGCTTTAGGCATGTGGTAGCATCCAGGGTCCTGCCTGGCAGCTCTGCCCATATGAACCACAAGTACCCAGTCTATGTCAGAAGCCTCTTGGGTTTATCCAACCAGCTGTTCAGGTAGGGGCTGGAGTCTGACTCAGCCTTTTGCAAGTTGAAGGGGCAAGGGGATGTGGACAAGCTGCCTGATAAGGAGTCCCAAGAAACTATATGACTTAGCCACCAAAGATGTACATGGCTGCCACCTTGGGTCTCCAGCAACCCAGCTACGCCATGAGGATGGCTTGCCATTGCCACACTCTTTTTGGTCTCATTGGGGAGTCAGGACTTCCTTCCTGAGGTCCTGGCAGTTGGAGACTAGACCATCCCTGATCATGGCTGCTTGTTTATCAAGCATCCGCTCCAAATGGCCTGTGACCTGGGTGACACCTGCACCCAAGCTGTGGCTGCAGCCATGGTTCCCCCCCCTTCTCACCGCCTTGCTTCCTTTCTTTGGGAGACTCCGTTGTGGCCTTGTACATCCCTGCTTCTTGTGCCAGGTGTTGGTGCAGTCCACCCCCCCCACGGAGCCTTGGTTATACCCACAGGTGAGTTCGGGACGGGACCCTTTACCATCTCGACGTGTCTGTCTTTCATTGGGGGGATGCTGTCATCAGGCGCTGGCAGGGGCACTGGGATTGGGGCCTACAGGGAGCGCTGTGGGGTTTTTCCACTTTTTCTGTCCCTTCCCACAGGACGTTTGCACGCTAGGGGAGCCCAGGGGTGGCACACGACAAGATGTGCGAGCACTCCGGCCCCCTGCCCACATCCCCCCTCCCTTCTTTCTGCAGTCCCACTGCACCTCCACCCATGGTCACGCAGGTGGTGGTAGAGTGGCGGGACATGCATCCCACCCCACCCTGGAGGAGGAGAGCAGCCTCTGGGTGCTCAATCCTCCTCTCCTCGGCTGACCCTCCAGCAGCCCGAGTCCATGCCTGAACCTGGGTCGCTGGCGCTGCGAGTGGTAACCCTACCGCTGCACTGGCGGTATGGCCGCTGCAGCCATGTTAATGCACCATAGGGCCTGGCTCAGGCTGTCCACTTTCACAGCAGACACTGTCATCGAGGCATAGGTCAGGAAGCATAGGAAAAGCAGGAGCAGGTATAAAATTCACAAGTAGCGTTTTATTATCAATAACAATAGAATAAAAATTAAAAAAAAATGTTCAGGATAGCGAATTACAAAGGCAATACGAACAGAGAAAACAAAAGGCCTTCATCTGAAGGTTTCTTTCCAGTTTCCAGGAAGTCTCTCTCTAGCAAAAAGTATTGCTGCTCTTTTGATAACCAGTCTTTGCCTGACAGTTAACTTTTTAATCCTGAGCTCTTTAAGGAGACATCCTATTCCTCAAAACATGTATCAGAGTTTTTGTCAGTTTCTTTGCAGAGCAGTCTTGCAAATACAACAGTGTCCTAAGCTGGCCTCCTGCTGACAGCTCTGCAAAAGAATTTGCAAACAAGCCTGAGAGGAGCTCCAACTGCATCTCAGGTTAAACCCCTAAATTCCAAATAGCTTTTTGCGATCATTTCAACAGTATAACTATATACATTTCAAACCAAGGGATACCAGTTTCACATAAAGATTCACATAGAGGATAATGTATGGTCATCGATGGTTAACCAGTTTGTTAACCATCGAGAGGTTGCCAGGGCCGACCATGTAAACCTCGAGAGCGAAGCTCGAGAGGTTTACGTCGCCATGGCAACCTCGAGATTGGTTAAAAAAACAGTTAATCATCGCTGTACAATACATTATATTTTATAGTGTATGGTACCATTTAGGTTTTTAAGAAAAGAAAGCAGTTCCTTACTGCAGTTTTGTTTCAGTCATCGCCGCTCTGCCCTCACTACCGTGGCTGTTTCAAGGCCGTCCAATCCAGTTGCGCGCATGCCCAGACTGTTCCCGGTTGTTAACTCATCGATGTGACGTACCATCGATGGGTTAACAAGATTGTGACGTCACATCAATGGTAAAACGTTGTTACAAAAAGGTAGATTTCTACCTATAACAATGTTCTACCATACATTATATATATTTTATAACCTCAGACATGCAAGGGGGAAGAAAAGCCAGAAACCGCAAGTGAACGCAGAGAGATGGTGAGATGCAGAGAATCGCGAGACCTTCAGAATGATCAGTTCCTAAGTCTCACAAGAACATTTGGTTGTGCAACCAGACAGACAAGAGACAGAAAAGGATAGGACAGAACAGATCCTTGCATTTAACTCTTTCTACATAACAAATGGAACAGGGCCTCCTTATTCAGCCCCTTCACAGACACCCAGCACAAGCTGGCTGATATGACTTTCTTGGACACTGACGTCTTTGACACGAGTTGGAAGGACATCTCACCCACATTGAGAAGTCCAATGCCATCTTGGATTCGTTGGTGTTCCAGAAGGACCCTAAGCCCATCAAGGCTAAGAAAAAGACCCCAAGGGTTCCAGCTACAGCAGACACAGCAGCAGCCCTAGGTGGGATAGTTTCAGCACTGGCACTCAACGCAGAATATCTTCATTGAGGATATCTTCTATACTGGTCCACACCTTTGGAATCGACTAAAGTTTTGCAAGACTGTGGCCCACAATGAGGCATGTTGTCGCTGTCTATAAACATAGGCAGCGCCAACAAATCCTTGGTTCTCCAGCCACCAACTGCTCATCAGATTATGCTGAGAAACGACAACATTGTTTATTGATTTTTTATTTTATTTTCCTAGTGAAACCTTATTTCAGCATTTTATGGGAAGCACGGTGTCACAGCGACACTGCCATAGCAACACCATAAAACCGTCAGCATCAATGTCGACAACTGCAAGAGCAGCCAGGTACTGGAAGTGACCTGACCCACACAGTGTCAGCAGGTGCTGTGTCGGCACCTACAAAGCCGATTGCTGCACCTGCTACCCACTCCCGGTAAACACGGGACATGCCGGCTGATGACATCTACAGTGTGAAGGGGCACAAGCTGGTGGTTGTGCAAAAATACATCTACCAGTGAGATAGAACCCACGGCGAGTGCACCTATTGGAAATGCTGCGGGTACACAGCTGCAAGGTACAAGGGATGGGTGCTGACTGTCACAGGGGGCACGGCAACAGTGTCATGCACCCACAACCATGTGCCCAATGCCATGCCCGGCCCTGACTAGGGGGCGTTCTTGTAGGCAGTGGAGGGAGGGTGCCTAGAGGATCCCCAACCTGGTTGCCCATTATAGTACCCACAACCCCAGGGACTACCTGATAGGGCCTGCGGTGATCATCAGCCTCCAGGTGTGAGCTCAGGAGTGCGTTGGTGGGCACACTGTCACCAGCCCCTTGCCTGTGCCCCGCTTGCTACCACTGTCCTGTGTGCCCCAGTCCACAGTTCTGCACCTCTGTTACATATAGGCTGGGTGCACTGGGTAGTCCCATGCATCTCATAGCATTAAAGCGGCCTCTGCTACCAAGCCATGCATCCATCTGAATGGCCAAACATCGGGCAGCAGTCTGCCAGCTGCAGTACCTGTGTGTGAGTGTTAGTGCTTGCAGTCAAGTTGCTGACCCTTGTTTGCTATACCGGTGATGCCCACCTGCTACTCAGCATGTCGTCCTGCCACCCGTCGGGGTTCACATTGGCTCAGATGTCATCAGGTCGCTTTCCAAGGTGTCTGTAAGTGGTGTGGCATTCAGTGGCCAGTTGTGATGGTGTCCGTCGGGGTGTCTAGTGCTTGTGCTGCATCAGGATTCTGGGCATTGGGGTGAACTGCATCAGGATCATTTGCGGCAGTGTGTTGGTGTCACTGTGGAGGATTTTGGTCATATCTTCCTCAATCACCTGTGGTGCTTCCATTTTATGTCACCATCAAAGGAACCTCTATTCTGGCTCTGTCACTGTGGTCATAAGATTTATAAGGATGACACTTTTATTCCATCTGTTTATGTTGTTTCGACCTGGCCCACAACATCGGGGCCTGTGACATTTGCCATGGATTCAATCATTTGATTCAGTCATTTAACCTGGAAAACAGTTTTGTTAATAGGCATTACGTCTGCAAGAAGGGTCAGTGAGTTGCAAGAACTTATTACACACTGACTTTATGGTATTTCATAGTGATAAGTTGGCGCTTAAAACAATTGTGAAATTTGTACCAAAAGTGATTTTCTCATTTTGCATGAATCAGTTTGTAACATTACCTGTGTTCTTTCTACAGCCTCATTCCTTTTGTAGGAGAAGAGAATCTTCACAGCCTAGATGTCAAAAGGGTTTTATGTTTCTACATACAAAGGACTGAATAGTGCAGAACTGAAACAGGCAGCTGTTTGTCACTTTTGGTGAGGTAGGAGAAGATAAGCCTCCTGCAAAAAAAGACAGTCTCTCACTGGGTTGTCTCATGTATTGAATTCTGCTATAGTAAGGTCTGATAAGGAACAAACCGTATCTGGTGACACACACTCTCTTCTTGCTCACTCGCTCTCACTCACTCAGTCACACACACACACACATGACAGCTCAAAGCAGCCTGCAAAATCATTTTAAAGTTGTTTTATTTTCTTCTTCGCTTTCTTTGTTCCATAATTTTAAAGTAATTTTCTGCAATTTTGAAGTTGCCTTTTTCACATAGTATGCCATTGCCACCCATGCTTCATATGTTGAAGCTGCAATTTGTTTTGTAAAGAAAAACTGTCAGTCATTTTTTTATGTTTTATCAGCACTTTGTTTCTGCCCACCCTCCAATTTTTTGTGTAACTGCACACCCAGAATGATGTCATGCAAGAGATGTTTTACATACAGTAACAAGGAATTCTGGGTAAATTGTAAAGTTGACTTAAATGTTCGTTACTCAGAGGTGCAGTCCCTTATTTTGGTAGTGGTGACTGAGTACAGCATCTGATATGCAGACTTATTTATTTATTAATTTAAAAGTTTCACTAGTGAAGACATACTGAGCAGACAAGCTAGTTTCCAGATGCATCCTGGGGTAGAGGGGAAAGGGATACACAGTAGGTACATATGTAGCAAGGCATTGTGGGTACAGTACATAGCTGATTTTTCTGTCTCCCTACTCCTATTTTGCTAGTGTAGATGACTGAAATACCAAGACTGAACAACAGAGGTCTCTGTTTCAAAACAGTGCTTAAAGAGTGTGTGTTTACTTCTAATAAATAGAAAACTATTTTATTTATTGGATTTTAATGTGTTAGTAATTATTTTCTACTTTTATAATAAAATATCTGTTAGTGCAGTGACACAAGTGGATTTTCACCTTTGTTTCTCACACTGTTACCAAAAAGGAATTCAGCAGAATTCTGGTATTGTCATGTCAGAAACTGCCAGCTACTTAAATGCCCAGTGTATTTCAGTGAGAAACTAAATATATTTGTCTATCCTTTTAAAAAGAAATTGATACTTATTACATCAACAAACTTTGCCTTTTATTTGTTTGCACGATTGTGCTCCATCTGTATGATTGTGTGTTTTTAAAAACAATAATTGGTTTCTCTTTTCTTCTTTCCAAGTAAAATCTATCTGGTGATGCAGAAAATGTTACCTGCTAAATCATAACAAAAGATCACATGTTATCAAAACTCAAATATACCTATTAAATACATAATATATTTTTTCTGTGGCAGGAAGTGTTATTTCTCCATAAAAATCTGGAAACAGATTTGCAGTTTCCCACTGAAGTACATTGGAAGCTTTGCCAATAAAGAATGTCTAACATCATAATATAAGGATTTCATTGGATTATTTTCTCACTAGCAGTTGTCAACATACAAATAAAATTATGGAAAAGTAAGTAAAGAAACAAATAAAGGCAAACTGAATGACTGCAGGGGCATCTAAAAGCACCAAACCTCCATTCTTTAAGATATACACTCTTACTAAGCATTCACTCTTTAGGAGTTTGTTTCCCCAGGCATGATGTCACCGTTGGGGGCAGCAACACTAAGGGGAAAAAAGGGTTGAGTTATGTAAATGAAGCAGAGCACAGAAATAAAAGCATTTTTTTTTCATGGAAACGGCACTTTTTGGCAGTTTGAATATTAGGAGATTGAATCACAACTCCTACGGGTTACTGCTCCCATTTGCTATGGTAAAACTCAGAAAATCACTTTAAATGGGTTCTTGGTTTCATGAATCAGCTGGTTTGTGATGAAGCTTGACCACTGACACTGTGACCCCTCTTAAGTTGGGTATCTACTGTACTCTTGATTACAACATGCCAGTATGAGCTGTGTTGTTGCTGCTTTCTCCATCTGTTTTGTGTGAAGACCAGTCTCTAGCATCCTTTTTATAAACAAGAATGTTGGCCTATGAGGGGCTCACACATCCCAATGCAGAGCATGTTAAGTAGTAGAATGATCACACCTCTCCTAATCACTTGGCAGTTGCAGATCTTAGTGTCATCTGGGGATCAATACCAGGAGCTTTAGGGAGAGGATTCTGGAATGTCTGACTTGCTTTGCTCAGCTGCATGCTATTCTCCTGAGGAGAAGTAGCAGGAGTACTGAAACACTTACCCTTTGCTTACAGCAGGTATGCCAATGCTGCCTGTGTAGAATAATTTTGAACAGCAAACTGTGAGCATAGGAGAGCCTCTGGTAGTGGCTTACATTCAGCACTCTTTTCCAGGCTATCTTGTGCTGTTGTTATCTTCAGTTGACCTTTTAGCACCTAAAATATTGCCCCACGGAGCCTGGAATCCTGAGCGGTGGAGGAGCCGGCTCCAGAGGCAATCTTCGGGGCAACCCCGTGAGGGGTCGGTCTCTTCACGGACTTAAATTGAAGTTAAACTTTTTGTTTTCTACATCTCAGATGTCCTAAAAACCTAAAAAAAATCCTCGAAACTATCTAAAACCATTCAAAAAACCTTTAAGCTTTTGTTTATTTAGCATTTTGGTCAACAAAACACAACCAGAAATGCTAGTAGAGTCTCAAATTGTATTGTTCTTTTATATTATATCATTTCTTTAGTGGATTTTATCTGAGTTTGGGCTTGTGGGAACTATTGGGATTGGAACTATTGGGATTTGTGGTGTCGTTTGTATGTGTGTGTGTATATATATATATATATATATATATATATATATATATATAATAATGGTAGAGGAGCCATTTACATGTTAAACCTAAAATGTTGCACCTTAATAACTTTACAACCATTCAACGGATTTGCCTGAAATATGGAATACATGATCAAGAACCAGAGATCTTGGGATCTGCCAACTTTCGTACTGTTCAGATATACGGCTGCGGAGTTATTAAGCGTGATCTGCACGTGCATGTGCGCTTTTTTGGAATTCTGTGGTCATCGCTACAGGTCGCACGGTTTGCGCGATCAGTCCAAAATCTTCAGGGAACATGCGGCCAGGGTCCCTGATGTGCCTTTTGAAGATTCCGTGAAAAAATATTAAACGGTGCAAAAGTTATTCAAAAAACAAGTTCCCATTATAAGTCAATGGGAAAAGTTAAAAAGTTTGACAGTGTCACAAATGCAGTTTTTACTTTCGCAAATGGCCCTTTTACTGTCGCAAATCTGCTATTTTGTTTTCAGTTGGTCATCAGAAAAATGCTTGCCATTTAAATTTGGGACTCTCTAGCAACCTAATTCTTTTTGTGTTCAGCTAGTCGGACCCTGATGATGGTAGGCATGTCTTTATTTTGGGGTAAAACACCCCAGAAATATGTTTTCAAATTTCTGAAAAGTACTTTGCCTTTTAACACGAATGAATTTGGAAACCAGCTTTCCTTAAGTTCAACAGTAATTTTCCAGGCTGTGGGAAATGACAGCAATTTTGGCACCCTGTTGCAAAAGAACGGTTTGGTCTTTTGGGCTGAAATTTGGAGCGAACACAGCCAACATCTCAGAGATGTTCCTTTCTGTGTTTCAGTGAAAATATATTACAGGGCGGCAAAATTACGGCGCTACAAATCTGACACTTTTTCCCATAGGATAACATTACGGCATCTGCCGCATTACAGGAATCCTTTGGCGCCCTGCTGCAAAATAACGGTTTGGTCTTTTGGGCTGAAATTTGGAGGGAAGAAAGCCAACATCCCACAGATGTGCCTTTCATTGGTTTGATGAAAAAATATTACAGGGAGCCAAAGTTATGGCACTCCGAACTTCTATAGGATAACATTATGGCGTTTGCCGCGCCTTTCAGGGCCTGTTTCTCAGAAACGGTGCGAGATATGGACTTTTTGTCAGAGAAATGCTTTGCCCCCTGGGGCTAAGTAATAAACTAGCCAGGAAAGTCATAAATCATATGACTTTTAAATTTTTTTTCTACGTCCTACGGTTCCTGAGATATAAGCAATTTAGTATTCCAACTCCTCATTTTCTGCTCCAAGAGCCATTATTATGCATACATTCTTTGTACTCACTGTCTTTCTCTATGCAGCTTTTGGGGAAAACCAGCCTGTGCGCTTACATTACTATTATCGTTACCGTTTCCATTTCCACTTGTGGTTCCGTACACGTTTCACTTACCGTTCACGTCTATGCCACCATGTGCGTTACCCTTTGCGTTTTCATTTGTGCTTGCGTTTGCATTATTTTTCTGTCTACAGTACTGTTTCTCTTTCTGTTTTGCTTTGCGTCACCATGTGCATTACCATTTGTGTTTGCGGGCACCATGTTACTATGTGACAAGACATCACGTGGCGGGAGCGCCCCACCGCCACATTACATTCACTATTTCTCGTTATCATTCTGAAAAAGAAGGGAAATTAGAAGCAAAAAAAATCCATTTAATGCATTAGTTAGGGTTGCTCCACAGTGACAAAAGTGAGGAAATTCAGTGTTAGGGTTGAAAGACCCCCTAGAACCCTGCCCCCGCCCACACCTCCAACCGGCATTGGGATGCACATTGGGGTTGTTAGTCCTAACTCTCACCCCATTCTCCTATACCTCTGCTTCTTCACACACATCTGATGGGGTGAGAGTTAGGGCTGGCAACCTCAATGCACACCCCAATGCCAGTTGGGGGTGTGGGCGGGGAGGGTCCTAGGGGAGCTTTCAACCCTAACACCAAATTTCCTCGCTTTTGTCACTGTGGAACAACCCTAACTAATGCATTAAATGGAGTTTTTTTCCGTATATATATATATACTGGTAGCACGGTAGTGCTACCACAGTTAGGGTTGAGTAGCACTTTTAAGGTTAAAGGGTCAAATTTTGCACCTTATTAACTTTGCCACCGTTAAACAGATTTGTCTGAAATTTGGCATGCACAGTTGGGCATGGTAGATCTTGGGATCTGCCAAGGTTCGTACCGGTCGGATATACGTCTGCAAAGTTATTAAGCGACAACCAATTGCACAATTACGCTTTTTTGTGATTTCTTTGCTCTCGCCTACAGGTCGCTCGGTTTGCACGACCAGTCCGAAACCTTCAGGGAACATGCAGCCAGGGTCCCCGATGTGCCTTTTGAAAATTTCGTCAAAAAATATTGAACAGTTCAAAAGTTATTCAAAAAACAAGTTCCCATTATAAGTCAATGGGAAAAGTTAACAAAAAGTTCGACACTTTCACAAACGCACTTTTTACTGTCGCAAATGGCCTTAGTACTTTTGCAAATCTGCTATTTTGTCTTCAGTTGGTGATCAGAAAAATGCGTGCCATTTAAAATTGGGACCATCTAGGGACACAATTATTTTTGTGTTCGCCTAGTCGGAGCCCGGGGATGCTAGCCATGTCTTTATTTTGGGGTTAAACACCCCAGAAATATGTTTTTCAAAGTTCTGGAAAAAGTACTTTCACAAAGTACTTTCGTGCTCATGACACTTTCACAAATCTGTGCGAAAGCTTTAGCAAATCACGAAAGTACTTTGCAACACTATGGCCAAAATGACAGGAGTTCTTTGCCACCTTGCTGCAAAAGAACAGTTAGGTCTTTTGGCCTGAAATTTGGAGGAAATGCAGCCAACATCTCACAGATGTGCCTTTTTGTGGTTTGGTGAAAAATATTGCATGGCTGCAAAGTTACGGATCTCGATGGCATTTTTCCCATAGACTAACATGGTGGCGTACGTCGGGCCTTTCGGGGGCTCAGATCTCAAAACGATCGCAGATACAGATTTTTTGTTGTGAGTTGCATAGTCCTATGGGCTATGTAACTACAAAGTCCTAGCCAGGAAAACCATAATTTTGGTGAAATTTAAATTTTTTTCTACGTCGTGCAGTTGCTGAGATATTAGCAATTAAGTACTTCCAATGCTCGTTTTCATCTTCGATGCCCATTACAATGCATACATTCTTTGTACACACTGTGTTTCTCTATGCACCTGTTCAGCAAAAACAGGGTATGCGCTTCCACTACTGTTGCAGTTACTGTTTCAACTTGCGTTTCTGTCCCCGTTTGCATTTACGTTCCCGTGTACGCTGCTGTGTGCATTACTCTTTACGTTGTCATTTGTGCTTGCGTTTTTGTTACTGTTACCATTTGCGTTTACACTATTGTTTCTCTTTGCATTTTTGTTGCATCACCGTGTGCATTGCCATTTCTGTCTATGGCAGCCCTTTCATTTGCGTTTCCATTTCTCTTACGTTTTGCATCTTCCTTGCTGTTACTGTTACCATTTGCATTTGCAATTCCTTTACTGTGCCCGTGCACATTACGGTTTGCGTTTCCATATGCGCTTGCACTTTCTTTTGCGTTTCTGTTTGCTTTGGTGTTATTGTTGCTGTTACTGTTACCATTAATGTTTACAATTGCGGTACTGTGCCCATGCGTGTTTTGGTTTGCGTTTCCGTGTGCGCTTCTGTTCCCTTTTCCGTTTCAGTTTCCTTTGGTGTTATTCTTCCTGTTATCTTTACCATTTGCATTTACAATTCTGGTACTGTGCCTGTGCGCATTACGGCTTGCGTTTACGTGTGCACTTGCGTTCGCGTTTCCGTTTCTGTTCCCCTTCGCGTTCTTTTTGCTGTGACACTTAACATTTCCATTTTAAATACCGCTGCCATCACTGTTCGCGTTACCAGTTGCATTTTCAAATGCACTTCAATGTCCGTTTGCATCACTCTTCGCTTTGGCGTCACTTTGCACTTACGTTTCTATTAACATTTCCTTTACCATTTACGTTTGCATTACCATGTGCACCACTGTTGGCGCTTCTGTTTGCGTTGCTGTTCGGGTCCCGCACTTCCGCTGCCGCATTACGTTCACTATTTCTCATCATCATTCTAAAAAAGAATGGAAATTAGAAGTAAAAAACTCTGTTTAATGCATCAGTTAGGGTTGTTTCGCAGTGACAAAAGTGAGGAAATTAGGTGTTAGGGTTGAAAACCCCCTTGGACCCCCATCCCACCCCAAACCAGCATAGGTAGTGCGCCATGGGGTCGTCGGTCTAACTCTCACCCATTTTCCACACCTCAGATTCTTTACACATGTGATGGGGGTGAGTTAGGGCCGACGACCTCATGGTGCACCACAATGCCGGTTGGGGGTTGGGCTGTGGGGGGTCCAAGGGGGGTTTTCAACCCTAACACCTAATTTCCTTGCTTTTGTCGCTGGAAAACAACTCTAACTGATGCATTAAACTGAGTTTTTTGCCTCTAATATATATATATATATGTGTGTGTGTGTGTGTATATATCAAAGATAGAGGTATTTACTAGTATAGTATCTAGACAAATATACAAGTATACAGTATTTTTGTTTTAAGTATCTCTCTTGAAACGTTAACTTTTCATTTAGGTCATTATTAGAACCTAATTTGATCCAGGTGAGTTTCAGGCAGTATTCCAGTGCCAGCAACAGCTGTACTAGCCATAGTAATTAGTAATCCCCGGATAGTGTAACAGCGCAAAGGTGCAATTAGTGCTGAAGGTGTGAAAACTGAATTACCCTGACCATGTAGTTCACATGGACTAAGAGAGCTGGGTGGTCGGGTTAAACTAAGTAGATTAGGCTGATTAAATTGACTGAATTGATTAAGCAGACTGAGTACCACTGGCCCAATAAGATCTAATGTGCATGTTTGTGACGTTCTCTGAGTTAGAGACGCCATCTTGGAGCACAGAGCATAGAGCACAGAACGTGCTGAGTGGATCAAATGCCAAGATATTCTCAAATATACTAAGAGTCAGAAGTAGCAGCTTTCTACCTGAGAGCTCCTTCAAATCAAAAATTCTTTTGGCTCCCTCGCAGGTAAAAAACCTAAACTGTTTTTACTTTGTGAATGTGATGGTATAGCTGTGCTCCTCTGGCCAGCCCTGTTTTACATAGAGTCTTGAAAAAGAGTGAGGGTTTGAAAGAATCAAGATTTAGCCCAAACACCCAGAGTGCTTGTTGGAATATCTGTAAACCGCTCTGAGCCAACTACTTTGTATTGTCCTGGATGAAGTTGGGTAGAAGCCCGCTTGAGAAGCAGGTTACCTATATAGTCACCAAGAATAAGGAAAGTAAGTAATAGCAAGTGCAGTTTTACTGGTTTGTTCTACTGCCTTATTCAGCTCAGACTCTGTTTAGACTTCTTGATTGTGAAGGTGATCTCCCAATACTTAGGTGAAGTTAAAGAATTGATAGTGAAGTGCGTGAACTTGGTTGTGGTCTTAGTTCACATGAGTTAGAATTAACAGGAACTGAATTAATTATACTTGACCCCTGTATAATTACAGTATAAGCTGTACTTCCTTTGTCTTGAAATTTTAAGAGACCATTTTACATAGAAACATAGACTTTGACAGCGGATAAGGACCGCTTGGCCCACCCATTTCCCTACTTATTGAATAAGCTGCAGATCCTAGTTAACCAACAGCCTACTTCTTCTTTTTGGAACACTAGTACTTTTTTGGGGTTTTGTTTGTTCCTTCTTATAGTGGCATCAGACACAGAGGAAGGTTTGGACCATAACCAAAGCCAGAAGAAGGACTCGTACTCTTTGTATCAAAGGACATTTTTCAAGGCTGCTCTAAGGAACTAAGCTAACTAATCAAACAAAGTACAACAGACAATGTGTGGGGAAATAAAAAGACTTCAGGGAACTAAAACAAAATCAGACCTGAAAAAGCAGGAAAGGCATTGAAGACTGGACTTTGACTCTCTACACACTGGTCCCCTTTTCCTCATTATTCAGAAGAAAATTGGTAATATATGAATGTACCTCTTTTTCTAATTGCATAAATCATAAATTGAACAAGGGAAAGGGTTCATCAAGAACTGAAAGATTTATTGATGGTTTTTATCCTTTCCTTGTTTTTTTAAACTTAAATTTGTTTAGTATTATAATATCCATAGCGAGTACTAAGCAAATAGTCCTAGGGCATTGTATCCCCTTTTGTACAGGTGTCTGGATTTTATCTGACCACTGAATTTTGTATTGTACATTTAATTGAGGAGTAATTCCACATTTTATTGTATGTACATGTTTTGATTTAAATGTTAGCACATTCGGATAAATTTTGTCATTAGGACGTGGTATATACAAGATGGTTGCAGCTAGAAGTAGGAAAAATTGTATAATGGTGGGAGGATATTAATGAAGAAAGTAAGGGAAACAAATTAATGGGACTTAATCCTTCCTCTAGTTATGCACCAAAAAAAAAAAGAAAAATAAAAAGGGACAAAATAAATATGAGGAACATACTAATGCTGCACTTAATCTCTTTACCCTCCCCAGGGTACCCTGCCCCCCTTCTCTACCAGCTCCCAGCTATTTCCTTTTGGGTCTACCCAACCGATTATAATTCATCTAGCACTTAGTAGTTACATACTGTGTATCTCATTATGTCTTAGGAGCTATCCACTGTAGTCATTATGCCTCTGGCATGTCTATGCGGTATGAGATTTTGATTTGTTTATTGTATACTCTGACCCAGATATTCAAATGGGTTGCTCATGGTGCAACAGTGTTGCACCATGTGCAACCCACTGATGCACCGCGGCATGATATTCAAAAGGGAAAAGTGCTTTGCACAAATCCCTATGGGCCCAGACTGATCAGTAATGTGTCTGCAGGCACGGTAGGGGCGCGCTATGCATAACCTGCACAGTCCGATAATCAGCCCGGATGTGTAGAGCCATGCATGCGAACCCTACTTGGCGCCTGCACAAAGTTAAGCCCAAAAAAAAAAAAAAGGAAAAAATGATGCCCACCCACAGGTGAGCTGCTGCATTGCAGGGTGCAACACGGCAGCTGCCACCTGTGGGTGGCCACCCGAGTTCCTGCTGCACCTGGTGGTGCCCCCATGCCCCATTGCATTCATCTGTTTAAATAAACACTCCCCTCCAATATCCCTGGTGGTCCAGTGGACTGAGTGCTGCCCAATCACGGGCATCTGTTTAAATAACCCCCCCGTCCTAAATTCCTGGTGGTCCAGTGGACCGCTATGTGCCCGATCGTGGGCATGTGTTATAATAAAAGAAACTTCCTCGTCCAATAGCCCTGGTGGTCCAGTGGACCGCTATGTGCCCGATCGTGGGCATGTGTTATAATACAAAAGAAATCCTCATCCAATAGCCCTGGTGGTCCAGTGAACCGATTGCTGCCCGATCGTGGGCATCTGTTGAAATAACCCTGGCCAATATCCTGGTGGTCAGTGGACTGCCTCTGCCCGGTCGCGGGCATCTGTGCATGTAAAGTCCTATTACCCTGGTGGTCTAGGTTGCCCCTTCCCCACCTGCCCACTAAGCCCACTGCCCGCTCCCCAAGTTAGGCTGGCGGCGCAGCACCCTGCCTGCCGCCCTGCCACCCACCGACTGACACCTCGGTGGGGCTGCCCGCCCATTGGTTCTGGCGTGGGCCAATGGGCATGCATCCATACCATACTACACATTCAGATATGAGATGAATCATTCACATATCTAGAATGTGTAGTATGGTATGGGCTGCACCCATTGGCTCATGCTGTGAACCAATGGGCATGCAGCCCACCGAGGTGTCAGTCGGCGAGCGGCTGGGTGGCGGGTGGGTGCTGCCACCCGCCGGTGGACCGGGGGGAGCGGGGCAGTGGGGCTCAGTGGGCAGGTGGGGAGGAGGGTACCCTAGACCACCAGGGTAATAGGACGTTGTATGTTTTACAGATGCCCATGATCAGGCAGAGTGCAGTCCACTGGACCACCAGGGATATTGGCCGGGGGGGTTATTTCAACAGATGCCCGTGATCAGGCAGCAGTCGGTCCACTGGACCACCAGGGCTATTGGACAAGGATTTATTTTGTATTATAACACATGCCCAAGATCGGGCACATAGCGGTCCACTGGACCACCAGGGATATTGGACGTAAAGTCTTTTTTTAGACAAATGCCCGTGATCGGGCTGCAGGAGGCATTGGTCCCGATGGCTGCTGCCTGGCAGGGTGCCAGGTGCAAGTTGTCGGGGATCGGTGCACCTGCATGCTAATGGGATGCAAATGGGGCCATAATGACATGCAAATGGCCCCATGTGCACCTTGCATAAATTATGGCCCCATCTGCATGTCCCCTTTTGAATATCGCAGGAGCTGTGAATGGCACAATGGCACTTGCGCTAGCGCATCTCCATGTTCCACTCTGGCTACTTGCACTGGTGCAGTGCCACTGTGCCATGCACATTGGGTATGGCCAGGGTGCGACATTCAAAGCTGCTGAGCCATAGTGCAGCTCCGTTGAATATCACCCAGGCCACACCCCTGCGCAGCTAAGTTGAACTGTGCCCAGGCTTGCTCCACAGCCTGGTGCAGTTTGAATATCTGGGCCTCTATGTCAAACCTTATGTAATCTATACTGTTACTGTTTTGCCTCAACTCTATAGTTGCCATGGATTATATTGTAATGTGTCTGTTCTCCATTCATTGTATTTATCCTAGGTATTGTCATTTTTCTTTACTCCCTCTTGTTACCCCTTCCCTCCAGACATTTCTGGAAATGAGCTTTATAGTTCATGTTATCTTTCCTGGTGAAACCTTTTCAAATAAATAATTAGGAGGATTTACGACAATTAAAATTAACAGAGCTATGGAAAGAGAGTGCTAATGAGCCTCCCCCACCTATGCATCTGTCAATTCCCTGTGCTCTTCCCCAGGGCTGCTTATATCCTGAATTGAAATTGAATGAGGAAGGGCTTGAGATAAAGGAGCTCAACTCTGGTATTCAAAAAAACATAAAACACTTCAACACCCATGGTATAAACAGAGGGAATCTTGGTTGAAAGTTATGGATGGGACTCTTTTGAGTCTCCTGATCCTTTTTTTACCTACTGATCTTTCTCTACATGATTTGTCTTACAAGAACTTATCAAAGTCCTATTAGCCATATAGTAGTGATAGCAGAGATAATTACTCCTGAGGAAATTTCTCCCTGAGCACACCTGGGGCTGGAACTAATTCTAAACCTTTGTGTAACAATTTGAGATCACCATTCATCTCCTCCAAGAGAGGGGGAAATTTCTCCAAAGGCTGATATAACCATAAACGAAACTGACAAAGTATATCACCCAAAATATAAGTGCTGTACAATTATTCTGGGATTAAAAAAAATAGACCAAACTCGGGGGAGATTAGTATAGGAAAATTGGCCGACAAGAGTGCAGCAGTGGATCAACATAAAGAAACAACTCTATTAAATTCTGCTGGCACACCTCTATCAGCAAACAAGCCTAATTATAATTACAGTAGTTAATATTTCACAGGTGATGAGGACTTCACCTCATGTTCCACCTTCTCCAAACAAATGTTAGGGATTATTAAAAACCCATATTTTGCAGATATAGTTATTCTGGAAAATATAGCAGTAATTAGAGAAGAGATCTCAAATCTGAGAGCAGATTTATTTCATAACAGGGTTATTCTTGATAGAATATTAGAGAATAATAATCCTGTAAACAAGTCATCAACAAAAAATGTGTCAGAGGAAGGAAAAATGTCTAAAGAAAACAAGGCAATACAAACTAATTTGCCACTTCATTTTGACAAAAATGAAATATGTGAATGCTACATGAAACCTCTGTTTGGGGGGAGGATTCAAGTACAAAATAAGGGGAAGGAGAAATGGAGATTTAACTATAAATCTCAATACTCAAAAGAAAAGTGGGAAATGTTCAGAACCAAATATTAATAAAAAAGGTCATAAATACAAAAAAAGGGGAAGGAGAAGCTGGCAGACTTAATTATAAATCTCATTATCCCAAAGAAAAGAGAGGAACATTTAGACCAAGAAAAAGGACCCCTGTTAGTGGAGAAAGTACCTAAAAAGAAAGAGACTTAAGGGGAAAAAATTACAAAGGAGGACAAGACTAATCAGGAAAAACAATTAGACACCAGTACAGGAAATATGAAAGAGATAGAGGGAAGATGAAAGGATGGACCAAAGGAAATGGCCTTGATGGAGAGGGAGGTCAAGACCACCATGATGTCACCACTACTGTAAATAAAACTCTTAGAGTTAAATCTGGAAACAGTAACCATAAAAATGTGTTAGTGAAATTTGGCAAATACATTAATCCTCAAATGAGAAAAACTGAATATCTGATTGAGAGCTATGGTATACCAAAATTAAGAAAAGAAACAAATGAAAATCTGAAAAAAATGGACGGTACACCTCCTACACTTATCATATGGAGATAGTGAGGAAATATTTACTGCCAGACTGTCTAATGAACAATTCTATGACTGTGTGTTACTATATTCACAATTGGAGACAATAATTAAATCCATATGGGAAAAGGAAAACAAATTGAGATTGAGGCATCTTTGGATACCATCACAAATGGTTCCTGCTCCCCCAAAACTATTCAACCTCAAGAAAGGTTGGTGGAGAGAAACAAGGAGCTACTAGAACTAGAGAAGTATGCATAAAAGGAAGAGAGGAGAACCGGGACAAAAAAGTAATAGGAAACATTATTAAGAGGATTAACAATTATGAGTACAAACAACAAGATGAATGGAAATGTAGAACAGTCTCCATTTTCAGTTGGGAGACATCCAAACAAGATACTTTAGGGCTCATTAAAAACAACATTTTGACTTTTCTTACTAGATCAACACAAATTAACATTACTAAAAATTCTATAGATATGGTTAAGATATACAGACATATCAATAACACATCATAAATTGATGTCTCTTTTGAAAACCCACTGACTGCCAAAGCACTACTGGGAAATACAAATAAATTGGATGCTTTGGGTATCTACACAACATTTCTTCTGGATTGGGAGAGAGAGAGAGTGAACAAGAGAGAGAGAGAGAGAGAGAGGGAATGGGAATAGAGACATTCCCAGAGAGGAACATCAAGAAGTAGGAGAAAGAAATGAACAGCTGGAAACAGAAAATCTGGAAAGTTTTTTTACTCGAACAAATTCGAAACATTGGGTCAGGAAGAGACAGAATGACAAAGATCAAGGCAAACACAAGCAAATAAATGGGTGCAGGAGAAATATACGAGAGATTAAAATTCTGGAATATTGAGGGGACACATTTAAAATTGGCTGATCCAGACATCATAAGTTTTCTGGAGACATTTGACATAGTATGTCTTCAGGAGAAATCGTGCATGGAAGATGGAGTCCCTGAGGTTCCTGGTTATACTAGCATGTTGATTTTTGTCAGTAGGGGAAAGAAGTTTGGTAGGTATAAGGTAGGACTAGCCACATATATCAAGACTTCTCTGAATTGTAGGATAAGCAAACAGTACGTGACACCAAGTGGTATCTTGATGATATTACTAGAGAATGTACAAACTAAAACTAAGCTAATAATTGCAAATATATATTTCTCACCTATACATGGTAATCAGGATAATACAATTATTCAACTTAAATTGGTTTTAAAAAAACTTAATAGAAACTGAGCCAGATAGACCAATAATATTCTTGGGTGCCTTTTTTTTTTTTCTTCTTTATACTCCTCTGCTCCTCCCGGCCAGCACCTCCTTCGAGCCCTCAAGGTCCTATCCCGTCTGTCTGCCATCCCCACGACCTACCCTTACCTCAGATCACAGCCCCCTGGAGGTAGCCCAGCATAGCCCTTCACCGGGTGGGTCCCCCTCCTCCGAGAGGGAAGGCACCGTGGGTCAGTCCAGCGCACTGTGGCACGGCCCAGGTGCTGCTGAGGTGGAGATCGTAATGTGACGCAGCGAGGAGACAGGTGAGCCATCATCTGGCTAGCCAGGGAGCCATTTTCCAGTTTTCTCCCTTGGAGAGTGACATACCTGACATCAAGGCAAGCACCGATGTCTGTCACTCCCCTGGAAATTAGAGCCCTGACACTCTGCCATGCTCCCGGCCTCCGTCAGGGGCCAGCAGGTGCCCGGCTCACATCCCCACCCTCCCTCCCTGGTGAAGGTGAGCTGTCTATGGATGCTCCAACCTTCTCCCCCGGCTGGCTCTCTGATGACCCGAGTCCGTTCCTGATCCCAGGTTGCCAGCGTTGCAAGCGGAAATCTAGCCACTGCGCCAACGAGCCGGCATTCTTGGGTGACTTTAATGCAAGGATTCCACATAATTCAACAAGTGAACTAATCCCCTATCTCCCAGAAATAAATCCACAAATAACCAGTAATAGAAGTACCCTGAATATGAAAAGTAACCATAAAGGGAAAGAACTATCCCAGATTTTTTCAGAAAAAAAAACATGATCTTGTTAAAGACGTCTACCAGGTGATGCTATAGGGAAACTGACTTATATGGGACCTAAGGGTTCTTTGACAATCAATTTAGTGTGGTCTAATTTAGAAGCAGTTAAATTAATATATAATATAGAAATCATTGCGAGGTCAGAATCTGCACATAATCCGATACGACTAAGATTATACACTAAACAACAAATAGATACTAATCCTGTATAGTATGTCACATCAAGGAAGGACTGGAAATTATTAACCAAAAAGGGATTAAATGGGCAGTTATAACATTAAACAGATTTATTACATATAGGACTAATAAATGATCTTCATAAATCTATTATAGAGGAAGCAGATTTCAACGATGCTCTACGTTTATGGCAAAACATGAATAACTTAATAAAACCTCACTGTACAGTTTACAGTATTAGGACTTTCAATAATCAAGACAAATATGGAAATTATGTGCTTACAGTAATTATTGATCTTCTTGGGACAGTCTCCATCACTCATTCACACTAGTGGTATAGCGCCGGAGGTGCTAAGACCAAGCAGGAGCCAAACATTTTCAAAGGGGTCGGCGCTGAGACAGGACCATGCATGCATGGCACCATGAGACTAGCTTGCACCTGTGTAGGCTATCTCGGCGTCGACCCTCCAACCGCCTCAGTACCTTTTTGACCGAGGAGGTGCAGCGTAACTAATGAAAATAACTTATCCTGAGTTTCTGGGCCTGAGATGGCCCAGATGGCCCTTGCAGGAAGGGTCAAAGAACAATGTCTTCACAGCCTGAACCATATGATCATAAAGACCAGGAAAGAGAACAAGTGAACCCAGGGGATGGTGGGTGGGCATGTGAATGAGTGATGGAGACTGTCCAAGAAGATCAATAATTACGGAAAGTACGTAATTTCCATATCTTCCTGGACTAAGTCTCCATCACTCATTCACACTAGTGGGAGAGTGCCGAGCTAAAACCAACAACCTTGAGTAGGTTGGAGGAGATAGGGTTCACTCAGAAAAGATGGCCAAGGACTGTCCTGCTAATAAAAAAGTGCTGTCTTGGAAAGAGTATCTAGAATATAGTGCTTACAAGATAAGTGCTTGAGTTGTAACTCACCACTTTGTAGACAACTGCAATGGACACAAAAGTGAAACTCTGCCAGGAAACCACAACTACTCTAGGAGAGCAGCGAGAACCCAGGCTCACAATTTGGTATAGGACCAAAATTAATAATGTCAAAGACATGTACTAATCTAATGTAAAATGACGTCAGGAGCTGAAAAAGCTGGAGGTAAAGTCTACTGGTTCAGGGTAGACCGAAAAGCGCAGATGAAAACCCCCACTACCAAGTATGGCTGACCTGCAAGCGACAGGTCCAGGAGCACTTGAACCCCTTACTTGGTGGGCAAGAAGGGCCAGGTGGGTTAGCCCATCAAGGAGAATGGTTTTCACTTAGTCACTGAAACCTTCCTGATGGAAGCCCAAAGCACAACTTAGAAGTCTCTTGTGGTGATCTAGTAGAAACAGATCCTACCCACTTTATATTCCAAAAGGAATTATCCTGCCCCTGTGTGCACAACTGTAGTAGCAGTCTCTGAACTCAGGGAAGAGAGGAAAAGTGTACAGTAGGACGTGTCCACTGTGGAAAAACATTCCGACACAAAAAAAACAGGGGCTGGATTTCTAAGGCAAATAGAGGCAGATGTGCATCGAGGAGGGATGCAGCAGGACCAAGTTAGGGCTAACCCATTCATTGAAAGTGACTGAACAGCAGCAGAAGTGAATCGGTGCGGTGAGGCACTACTCACTCTGGCCTCCCTGAAGGGAGTAGGAAAGGACTTTAGTTTGTTTGCTGAAAAACAAACATCACAGCTCTGTCATGCACCCGGAGAGGATAGCTTCATGAGCGACTGGCATGGAAACAGTGCACAGGAACTGAAGGTGTGAATATTTGAGAAGCCATCTCAGAAAATAGACCTACTTGACCTTCAGTCAAGAAAGGAGTGTATCATCTGTTAAGTTGAAGCAAGCAAGGAAGTAGGAACCTGAGTTCCGACTTGTTGTAGAGTCGCTTCTGTTGCTATGAGGCTCTGCTCAAGAGAAGAAAGCCTGATTAAAAAAAGGGGGAATTAGACTGGGCAGTCGCCTAGATCTAGGAAATGTCTCTGAATAAGAGAAATCTATCTTGGAGAAAGAGATGACCCATACCGCCACTGGATCGGACTCCCCCTAGGGGGTAGAAGAAGTCAGGTACTCTTTACCATATTCTAGAGATGAGCACCTCAGGGGGCTGAGATAGAACCTGACCAGATCCAAAAGGGTGGTATCAGGTAATTTCGGCTAGGCCCTGTGCTGTGATAAATTTTCCTTTTTTTTTTTTTTTTTTTTTTTGTTATTAGTCCAAGCCTAACAAGGCTTTCAGGCTATTTCACAAGGATCGCCTGATACAAAAATGACAAAGATGTCCTCCATGTGAGGGGCAGGAGGAGCCTGAGCGTCCATACTGAAATCGTGACCGGACTAATAATCACAGCTGGAGAGATGTTAACCAGCTGTGCTGAAGAAGCCACTGAAGGAGCAATATCACAAAGAGAGCTATATACCCCTATCAAAGGAGTGGAAGAGCCTCCTGACCATTGAATTAGCATGTTCCACAGGGTGTAATTGTCTTGACAACTGAAAAAGTGCAGACGCAGAAGTGTATGGTCCATGGATGCAGTCTGAAATGCTATAGTGGACCCCCCTCACTGAGGAACTACCGAAAAGATCTTCCATCATGGACTCTGAAGATAGAGAGAGCATGCCCTTCAGTATATAAAATGAGTCATCCGCTGTATTACTAACCAGAAGGACAGGGAGAGACTCAATCTAGATGCACTTCTACCCCAGAAGGACCCCAAAGGAAGGTCTAGGTCAGAGCCCCTAGAGACTCCGCCACCAGGAAGGATGTCGAGGAGCTTGGCACCACATAGGGAGCAGAGAAAGTGCTGATTGGAATGAGAGATTCCACTGGCAAAACAGTACAGAAGAGTTCCATCAGTGGAAAACTGCTGGATGTCACAAGATCCCATGCAGACCCCCACTCACTAAGATGTGTGGAAAAAAATAATGCGCAGAACAGAACTTCATTCTGTGGAAAACATCTTGCCACAAGTTCTGCGGAGAAGAAGTCAGTAGAAGGAAAATTTGTCACTAGTTCTGCCAGACAGCACCCACTAGCACCCTTGGGGCACCAGCATCACTCGTGGCACAGGAGGGCACCAAGCGTTGCCTATGAAAACCTGGGTGACACCTGAGGGCACCCATGGTGGAACCTGCAGGTACCCCTGGCACCCAAGCAGCAATGGCACCCAAGGGTACCCCAGACACCCATGGCACCCACGACACCCATGGAACCCATGGCAAGAATAGCACCAGAAGGCCCCAGTGGCACCAATGGCACCCTTGAAACTCATGGCAATGGGTTCCCATGATGCCACCCGCAGCAGCCGCAGATGCTCGGTGCTGTCCGCGAGTGTTTGGCACTGCCTGCAGCACCATGAGACACCCACAGCGGCACCAGCAACCAACGGCAACAACAACAGCATCCATGGCACCACACAGAGTGATGGTGCTGACCCACGGCACCGATCACAGCACCAAGCTGCAGCACCAACCAAGGCACCAAGCCACGGCACCGACCCATGGCACTGATGCCAAAACCAGTGGCCGCTATGACGCCGATCCATGGCGCCGGACCTGCAGCATCAGCCATGGCATCGGGCACAGCGCCAGGACAAATGCCACTGTGGAAAATGCCATAGGGTAATCCTGAGAAGAAGGGGAGAAGGAAAAAGGTGTTGCCCATGCCGGCCCCTGCATGAAAGAGAGGGGGGTAGGCAAGAGGAGTCACACGATGGCGAAGGTACCAAGAGGGCACCGCGCTCATGCTGATCCAATCGACCCAGCTCCAGTCCAGTGGCTCTGAGGCCCGGAGGCCCCGAAGCCTCAAAATCAGGAACAGGCCAGGAAAACTGGAGGAGTTGAACCCCCTGCTCCACAGGAGCGGCCCAGAGGTAAAACTGCTTACCAGAGCTCCAACGAGGACAGAGATGGAGTCTGGAGTCGAGAATTTGTCTGTTAGGAGTGGGGCCAAGGGGAACCCACCAAAGTCTGTTCAGGCCTATCATCCCTCCCAATGAACAGTCCTCATGCAGACATACCAGAGGGCAACTTCAAGTGGCACTGATTCTTCTTCCCCCAACAAGGAAAAAGAGCTTGAGGTTAAGCAGAGCCAGATGCCTGAAACCACTAGATTCGTGCTTCGGTGGACTGTCCTCCCCCCCGAGCACAGGACTGTCCATAGTTGGACCCCCCTCCATTTATTAAGGGCGGCGGACCGGACACAGCCCCTCTGCCATAACAACTTTCAAACGAAGTCTTCCTACCATCACCGCTACCATCTAAGGATGACTCCGTTGATGGCTGGTGAGAATTCCTTTTTCTTCTTCATAATCTTCTTTTCTTGTTCATAAAATAAGAAATTACTACTAAAATGTTAAATTAAACGCTAAAAGCTGCTGTCGTATAGACGAAAACTTTGACTCCTGCAGATGAGCGACGTCGACATCCAAGCGCACTGGACGGCAGGAGAAAAGGAACTGAGGCAGTTGGAGGGTCGATGCGAAATAATGGCCTACAGGCACGAGGCTAACCACATGGTGCACGCATGTGTGGTCCTGTCTCAAGGCCAACCCTTCTGAAAATTTTTGGCTCGGCTATCCCAGGTATCTCGGGCGCTTATGCCACTAGTGTAAATGAGTGATGGAGACTTAGTCCAGGAAGATCATGGTTTAACCAAAAGTGTAGTAGAGCAAATCAAGAACTGAATAAAGAACTTAGACAATACAGGCTACTTAAAAACAAAAATCAAAAACAGATTACTAATATAAACAGAGTAAGAAAGAAATATAAAGCAATTTTAGAGCATGAACAACAAATACATACTAACAAGCAACGGGAAAAATGCAGGAAAGCAACATTTAACAAAGATAATAAACATGTATGTCAGGGGTATAACAGATACTTTACTAGAGTGAAGCCCATATTACACCAGACAGGTGGGCAGCTCACTTTGCCAGCCTATATTTCTCCCTAGAAGAAGAACAAATCTCATTATCTAATAAGATTTATCTAGGCCAATTAATTTATCCTCTCCCAATATACTGTATATATAACTCGGGAAGAAATGGTTTTACCAACAATTCAATTTGAGTCAAGCAAAGCGCCAGGTCCAGACAAAATTATAGGTGACCTCTATAAATGGTTCTGTGACTGTTGGGTCCCTGTATTTGAGAAAATGTTTAACATCTTCGCTCAAGGGTACAAGTGTCTAATCAGTTGGCAGGGCAGCATAATCTTCCCTCGCTACAAAAAAACCCCGAATGACCCAAGAATGTATAGCCCAATTAGTCTGATAGCTGTATCACAGAAAAGTTTTACAAAAATTATATTGGATCGACTGATAACTTGGTTGGAAGAAAACTCCTTAATCAGTGAGACTCAGAATGGATTTAGAAAAGCTAGATCCACAACACAGGATTTCTATGTACTAAACTTTCTTGTTTAGAAATATGTCAAGATTAAGGGGGGCAACTTATACTGTTGTTTTGTGGACTTTAAATCAGCATTCAACAGTATAAGTAGGAACATACTATGGAGTAAACTACAGAGGCTAGGTATCCAACCAGAGCTTCTCAAAGTTTTAATTAGATTGCACAACCATACTTAGGTAAAAGTTCAATATGATCAATATGGACACACCACAGATACATTTCAAACAAATCTCGGGGTACAGCAGGGATGCCTGCTGGCCTCTACACTTTTTAATGTTTATATTTATGAGATACTCACAAGCCTGTACAACTCTGAATTTCGTGCCCCAAGAATCATGGACACTAGAGTAGATTGTCTGGCATATGTCAATGATTTGGTACTAACATCTGCCCTGGGACTCCAAAGGAAGCTGGAAACATTTGCTAAACTTTGCATTGAACATAAACTAAATATTAATATGGCTAAAACCAAAATAATATTTGGAAAAAAGAAAAACGATCCAAATTTCAGATTAATAATGAGAAGGTAGATATAAAGAACTACTATGATTATTTAGGGATAGAGTTTACATATAACCACTTATGGAAATAACATATCAACTTCATACAGAAAAAAATGAACACAACAAACAATGCATTCACAATTTTTAATGCAAAAATGGGACGTAGTACAGTAAAAGGCATTTTAAACATTTTAAATGTAAAAACAGACATGCGCATTATATGCAGCAGAACTCTGAGGTACTACTGACTTGGACAGACTTGAGATAACTTTTAATAAACTATATAGGTACATTCTCATGGTCCCACAATCTATTCCTTCAGCCATTCTTAATCTAGAATTGGACCAATAGTCTTTCTCTTCTATGGTGGCTGAAAAATTTTATCCCTCTTAAAGCTTTTTCTAATGCATGAAGAAAGACTGGAAGTAAACAGAAAATATTTTACAGTGGGGTTTGATTCACCTACCCTTAGGATAATAAAAAAAAAACTCCTTTTCCCATATGAGTTAAGACATACCTTTTGGGACATATATCTGAGACCCTGGAACAAAATAGTTCTCATGGTTAAAACCAGACTCAGAAACATAGATAAAACAAATACATTTGAATGATTGGCAAGATTAAAACTTTTCCAAAGGTACAAACAGCTAAAATATACACATGGGCTGGAACCATATCTATTAAAGATTACTAACCCTAAAGCTAGAAGGACACTTACAAAATCTAGGCTGGAAATTTATTTCGCCCATTATATATGCTTCAGACAGATCAGACCTGACATCACCACCCCATTTTATAAGTGTAGGAGATTGTTAGACGATGACCGCAAACATATACTGTTAACTTGTCCGTTTTACGGCTCACAGCGAACTAAGTGTTTGGGCGACATCATGGGTGGTCTCGAACTCCCTTCCAACAAACTGCTAAACTGTTTAATTCTAGTAACAAACATGTCTTAAACAGACTGGTGCATTTTTTTAGATGCAACACATTTATGAGATGGACTTAGTTTAACTACGAGGTGATTCTCTCAAGTGGATAAATATATTTTAGCAAATTTGTAACACTTTTATGCTATATATGTACAAATTATGTTATATATTGCATATTATATCATACTATGACTTTGTATTTTTTCCTTTTTACATTTCTATAATCTATATTGTGTAAATTGTGGTATTCTAGGGACATGGATATGTTGTTCTATCCACACGTTTGGCAGTATCCTTTCCTTTTAAGAAGTGACAGAAAGTCTTCAAGCTGGCTCCTTCCACCCACCCACTTGGTATATCCCTCAGCTCCACTCCATGACACCAGATCTTCCTTTCCACTGGAAGAAGCAGGTTCCCTCCTTGCCACTCCCACGTTGAGTAGGCCCTGGTATTCAAATCTTCGAATTGACTTTCAAAACTTAAACTAGTCAGATTTTTGTCTTAACAATGATCTTCAATAGTGACCACGATGGAGGAAAAGTCCTCACCCAGATTTCACCAGTGCCCATGCAGGCAGAAGATGTCACGTACCGACCACCTTGCCACGTGCATTTACTGCCTGGGTCATGAGCACAATACCCAGGACTGCGATTTTTATCAGTTGTATCTCATTTTGGTCATCAAGGATCACCTTGCCCACCTAAAGTTGGTCCACCCAGAGAAACGACATCCACCTGTCAAATCTAAGGAAACCCACTGGGTGATCTCCACAGCTGTGGGGTCCCTCTAGCAGCTGGAGCAGCTCAAGGCCTTAGAGGAGGAGGAGGCGGCTCGGGCCACTGTGCAGTCCTCTTCAGCATTGGCTTTTGTTCCACTCCAGTTGGGCTCCACTTATTTTGGCTCCTTCAAGGAGCTGTGCCAGTCTCTCCTGACTAAGGGAGAGGACCCTTCAGGTCATGCAGCTCCCACTCCCGCATGGAGTCCAAGGAAGAGACGGAGAAGACTCACCATCGACGTTCTTGAGACCAGGAATGTTCTCGGTCTCAAGATTCCCAGGTTTTGACTATGGTCAAAACCGCAGCCTTGGCCGCTGGCTTCATGGAGACCGCATCAGACCAGATGGTTGAGACACCAGCCAACGACGTGGCCAAGATTTTTCTCGACCCAGTCAACTGGTTGTCATCCAAAGAGGCTGACAACTCCTTGTATAGGACTGTGGTCTTGTCAGTGACCGTCGAAGAGCCAGCTCAGCCCGCTGATCCAGACCGTCCAGTCACCGACCTACACCAGGAGGTGCTGCGGAACTCCCCAGCTCCCTCTGAGGTCCCGCATCTGCACCACCAGCAGCCAAGATTAAGGTCTAGGTCACCATCCTCCTCTGGATTGAGCAGATCCCACTGACATCGGCAGTCTCGCTCTTGACACCATGGGAAGTGTCGATGACACTATTCATCCTCATCCTCTTTGGACAAGGAGAGGCTTCAGCGCAACTTGCGTCGATGCTACGAAGACCTCATGTGGCAACAGTTGGTGTTGTCTGGGCCGAAGTTGATTCTGACTTCCACACCAGCCATCACATGGCTGTCACCCAACAGGCTAATGCCTCCTGCGGGGCTGGTTGACACCGTTCCTCCAGCAGTGGAGCTGGTTCAGACCATCCCAGTTCGACTGAAGCTAGCATCTCCACTGATCATGGTGGAATCACCTCCCAAACAGCTGCTGACCGGAGTTAGAATGAAGAAGTCTTGGCCGTAAAGGGGCTTCCCCATCAGCTGTCAGTCACTCTTACTCCAGACCACCCTCGGCGGGTCTAGAGTGACTCGGGTGGTAGACCGCTCTATGTGGACTCTTCGGAGTCTGAGGATTCCTCACTGCACTCTCGTATGCATGACTTGGAGTCAGTGGGGGACCTTTTAACGGAGGAAGGACTCACATCCTTCATGGGCATCCTCCTTCTCATCTCGGAACCCACGGGGATGAAACTGGAGCACGTTCAAAAGTGAACTCTCTATCCCCTCACAGAGATTCTGGATAAAGGGGACTCTCCAATGGAGGCTTTCCCAGTGGCCAAAGCTATTGTTGGCCCGGACCTGGAGCTTTGATAGCACCCCACCTCTTGCCCAGCACCCTCGGCCTGGATGGTCCACAAATATGCAGTGCCCATGGGTACCCTTTCGGGGTTCATGAAACACCCTTTGGCCGAATGGTTGGTGATGTTTTGACACTTGGGCAATACTGGGGACATTGACAAACCGCCGGATAAGGAGTCCAAGAAACTGGACCACTCGGTCTATGCTGCCTCCTCACTCGGTCTCCGCCAGGTGAGCTCAGCTGTCATGATGGCACATTTCTCCTATGCCCTGTTGGGCTCTTTGGATGAGGTTATTCCTCATCTTCCAGCAGACCTACAGACTGTGGTCATTCAGGTCTGGGACCAGGGTTAGAATTTGGCCAAGCAGCAGCTTCAAATGGCTCTGGACATTGAAGACTCCTCTGCCCGCTCAGTGGTGGCCGCAGTTGCCATGTGCCAAAACTTGGCTGAAGCTTTCGACCTTCATGGCAGACACTCATCACAAGCTAGCGGATCTCCCGTTCCTGGGCACTGACCTGTTAGGGCCTGGGGTGGATGGTCACCTCCAATGGAATGAGAAGTCCAGTGCCACCTTGGACTCTGTGGTATCCATACAAAAGGACCCCAAGGGCTCCCAACAGCAGAACGCAAGCCCTTTCAACCCTTTACTCCTGTGGTGAAACTAGCCCATCACCAGCAGGCTCAATCCTGGCAATCTCTGCTCAAGTTTATGGTCTCCACGGTCCATAAGCCTGGAGGGAAGGGACCTGGTGGCACCTCGGCTAGATCCTCCTCCTCCAAGCCTGCACAGTGATGGAATGGGGGCTGCCACCCTCCTGCCCATCACATCTCCCCTCTGTCCCCACGTGGAGGGCCGGTTCTGCCACTTCCTTTCCACCTGGTCTGCTGTCACCATGGACAGGTGGGTTCTGGAGGTAGTTGGTCAGGGTCTGCCTCTGGAATTCGAGCAGTACCCTCCCAGCTGAGCCCACACCCCACAGGAGGACTTGGTTTCTGCTGGCACTCAGTCGGCTCTTCAAGACGACATAGCCCAGCTCCTCCGCAAGGAGGTCATGGTCAGAGTAACGGATCTTCCAGAACACCTAGAGTTTTTTCCAGGTATTTCCTGGCACCAAAGTGGATGGGGGTGCTGGTGCCCAATTCTAGATATGTACGACCTGAACAAATTCCTCAGGTCATCTAGAAAGGAATCGACCAGAAAATGCTATGCCTTCAAATGGAAGAGATTCTCCATTTGGTGTCAGGGCAAGGAGCTGGACCTTTTGTCCTGTCTAGTGGCTAGCATTTTGGACTATCTGTGGTCTCGCTCCAAAAGGGGACTTTGGTCGACAACCCTTAAGGTGCACCTGGCAGCCATCTCTGCTTACTGGGTGTGGGCCGGTCAGCAAGTGACGCAGGAGATGGTGGTCTGGCACTTTTTCAAAGGCTTAGATCACATTTCCCCTCCAGTGCAAGAACCACCACCACCATAGGACTTGTTGCTGGTTTCAGCAAAGCTGATGGGCAAGCCATTCGAACCAATGCACAGTTGTGACATGTCTCACTTGTCATGGAAGACCACCTTCCTAGTGCTATCACATCAGCCAGAAGGATCAGTGAGCTCCAGGTGCATTCGGTGGAGTCTCCTTACTTGGTCTTCCACAGGGTCAAGGTTGTCTTGTGGCCCAACTTGAAGTTCCTACCGAAGGTTGTGTCAGAATGTCACCTGAACCAGGTGATGACTCTTTCTGTGTTCTTCCTGAATTGCACCTCACAGGCCAAATACAGGTGCCATACTTTGGACCTGAGGTGAGTGCTCACAAAGAACGCACAGCTGGAGTTCGGGGAGAGGTTTGCCAGCTGTTTGTCACCTACACTGAAGCCACACCTGGTAGGCCTGCAGCCAAGTGGACGATTGGCAGGTGGATCACTTCCTACATTGTTCTCTGCTACAGGTTGGTGGGTAGGGAGCTTCCCAGTGATCTAAAGGTTCATTCCACCTGCCATACCGCTGCGATGGTGGCTACTTCTAGGGATGTTAGTATCCAGGAAATCTGCAGCGTTGCTACCTGGAAGTCAGCACACACCTTCATTTCCCATCACCACATTGACTTAGTGTGCCAGGATGCTGGTTTTGGGGCCTTAGTTCTTCAGTCTTTATTTCCTAAGTAGGGGTGTACGCCTTGCCTCTCTCTCCTCCCAGAGATGCTAGGAGTCTGCCAGACATGTGGTTAGAACAACATATCCACGTCCCTAGGAACACAAGTTACTCACCTATAACAGTACTTCTAGAGTGGTATATGTTGTTAATCTACACAGACCCACCCGACCTCCCCAGCTTTGGCTCCCACACTCTGCTTCCAGCGAGCAAGATCTGGCATTCATGGGGCAGAGCTGAGGGATATACTGTACCATCCGGGTGGGTGGGAGGAGCCAGCTTGAAGACTTTCCAGCACTTCTTAAAGGGAAAGGACACTGCCAGACATGTGGATGAACAACATATACCACTCCTAGAACTACTGTCACAGGTGAGTAACCTGTGTTTATGGTGAATTGATATTGGATAATACTTATTGTAATGGCTTTTTGGCCGATCAATAAAAACTTTTGCAATTAAAGACATAGCAAGCGCAACCTTGGTTGATAGGTTAGTTGAATGGTCACTGCTTTGTTCTGCTCTTCAGCTACAAATCTGCCATTGAGGGTCTGGAGGAGCAGCGTGATCATGCAGCAGTTTCAACTTAAACATTCTAAAGCCAGTCAGCCCAGTGGTACTGAGTGTTGAGGCGCAGGATGCCACACCTCACACCACGCCGGTGACCCAGGTTTGGGAATGAGCCCAGGTCATTGAGGGTCAACAGGGGAGGACTAGGACTGAGTGTCTGCTGACAGCTCTCCTAGTCCTGGGGTGGGCTGAGGAAGCACACCGCACTGCGGTGGCCCCTGGGGATGCCCGGGGCATACTGCAGATGCAGGTGATAGCAGAGGGGGAGCGTGGCGGACTTCTGCACGTCAGTGCACGCCCACACTCCATCAGGGGACCTTAATGGAGTAAACAAAATAGCTGAGTGTGACCGTGCAGCCTGATAGCCACACCCTGCCTCACCGGGAGAACTCTCGTGGAATTGCGCTGGGGGTGGGTCCGGGGCCAGTCTGACTGAACAGGGTATGGGGAGGCCCTGTGGTGGACTGGTAATGGCCGTGACAGATCCCCCATCATGCAAGTGAGCCTGGTGCTCTCCTGGTGGGCAGTGCCGGCGGCTGGATGCCCCTGCCAGTAAGTTGCTGCAGCAAGGTGGAAAAACAGTGACATGATTAAAAAAAAACATTCTAAAGCCTATCTCCAGGGCAACACTTGGGGCTGAGATGATTCAATTTGTATGACTCACAAATACACCCTCTAGAAGAAACATGAGTAAATATTTATTCATGCCTCGGGGGGGTTGTGGGGTGCAATACTGATGCAACTGGAGGCGTCCCACGAGTTCCTCAGTGGGCATCTGCATGCCCCAGTCTATAGCCAGTTCTGGTGTGGAATCTTAGTTTGGTTCTGGAGTTTCTTACACAGACTCCCAATCCTGCTGCTACCTGTTAAATGCATTTTCTTTCCTGTAGAAAACTTTTTCTGGTATTCATTAATTCAGCTTGCTGAGTTTCCATGTTGCAGGCTTTGGTTACTGATACCCTATGCCTTATTTTTTACCAGGATCAGGTTTTACTGCTCACCAATCCTCTGTCTTTTCCTAAGGTTGTAAGTTCTCATTGAACCTGACTATCCACCTTTCTGTATTTTTCCCTCCCCTTAGAATGCAGACGTTATCCTGCTCTCTCTAGATGTCCACAGAGCCCTTTGCTTCTAGTGGACTGCATGAAGGACTGCTGACTGTCCTCACAGATTTGTGTTTTCTTTACCCCTGGGATGGTGGGAAGCCCTATTTCTAAGCAGTGCCTTTCCAGATGGTTGACACCTTGAATTTCTTTATGATACTGGAAGCATAGTAAGGAGCTTCCTGGTCCTATCTGTGGACATGCCACCCATGTGGCTTATTTTCATTGACTCTCGGCAGCTCATATACACTCTACCAGCTCATGAACATCTGTCCATATTGTCACTAAACACTAGGATGTGGTGTCTTGTAGACAGACTGGCTTCAGCCTTGCCATCCTCCAAGACCTGGAGCTAGATATTGAAATAGAAGTGCAAGCTCAGTGCAAATGTTTGCGCTGTGCTTGCAACTGTTCTCAACCTAGCTGCTGCGGTGTTCAGTTGGATAGCAGCTGGCTCTATCCGACTGAATATCGGGCCATGTTGGTACAGTGCTTAGTGCAGCTGTGCTGCCTTAACATGACCTGGGCTATATATAGCCCATAGGGAATAGCGCTGCCAGACACTGGATAGCACCAAGACCCCTGCGGACTGTATTGAGCCCATTGAGCATGCAAGGTGCTAAGGAACATTTACATGCCCACTATGGGCTCATTTGCATAAGCTGCAGCAGCCCCTTAGCACTGTCACAAACCCACTCAGCAGGTCAGCCCTCTACTCCCAAAGTGCCAACCTTCGAGCATAGTCTTGCGAACAATTAACAGAAACAGGGTAACCCTCATGTCTGTTTTGTGGGTTCAAATCAACCTTTGGTCTCAATTCTGATTCAAACTGTGAACCTCTTGCTAGTGTACCCAATGCACAGGCTCAGATAATTCTGTCTTCGGGGGGGCCAGATATCTTTGCCTATGGGCACCTAACCAGGTGTACAGAAATGAACCCTTAAGAACTAATAACGACCTCAGATTAATCTTACCTTTTTCCAGTTTAGTATCATCATTCAAGCTTATGCACAGTGTCTGCTTTAACCATATATATTTCACTTGTAAAAGGAAGAAATTCAAATACAGACCAAGTAGGCTCTAAAAATAGAGTTTTACTATAATAGATAAAAAATATGTAAAACATAAAATACAGAACCATATATCACAAAACATACAAATCTTTTAAAATAACAAGGTTTTAACAGTGCAATTCCTACTACAGTACTTAGATTTTGTCTCTCTCTACCTGTATACTTGCTTAAAGTGCTCAAAGATGTTTCTTTGTCAGAGTGTAGATAAAAGTCTCTGAAAGAAAACAGAATTATGTTTAAAAGCTGGATTTGCCCACCTCTTTGCGTGAGGTCACCTAGCTCATCTGGTTATGAAAAAAAATCATACACCCAGGATATTTTATCATATTAGAAGGTAAGATAATTAAGGTTACATCAGCAGAAACTCCTTTCCCCATGTGACTTCCCCAATCAAGTCTGTAAATTTCCTTTCATCTATAAGCAGTATCCTCTCTCACACAGACATCAAAGCATTTATGACTTTGCACCAGTGTCACATAATCCTGCACTCTTCCCCTAAACACCATAAAAGTTTATGATTTCCCTCTTAGCAACTACAGCTATAATTAACTTAGGAGATCCTTGATTAAGGCCTGTTCTACTCTGTAATTAGCTTCTGGCCTTCCAGGTAACACCTTGTATCTAAAACCTGTGTGTGTGTGTGTGTCATACTCACATGCTGTTTCAGCATTTCTCATGAGAGACAGTCCATAACACATTTTTATATTACAAAAAATGATACAGTGATCAGAACCAGCTGGCCAAGTGTCACAAGCACTATTAACACATACAGAATGTCCGCTCTGGTTGTCTGGTGTGACCCTCACCACCCTTCACTCCTCTGAGCATCTTATACGATACCCTGGTGGTCTAGTGTGACTCCCCCACCCCCTGATCCACCGTGTTTCGACATCTTTCATTCCCTGGTGTCCAGTGGTTCCCCTGGCCCCAACCCCATTTCCCATTATACTGTTACAAGGAAGCAATGGTGGTTCAATGCCCTCCACCTGATCTGCCTGCTCAGATCCCACCTTTTCACCCCCCCTTACCCAGGTGGCCAGCATTCCTCCAAGCATGATATGATGACCGGCACAGTCATCTTCTCATCTTCATGGACGGCCACCATGTAAGCTGTCAATGAGTGCACGTACAGTATAAGTACTATGTGTGCACACCTGATAGCTCATACAGCAGCCAGTCATGGAGGTGAGAGAAGGGCTGTGTCAGTTACCATATCAGTGGTGTGCACAGGGAGGGGGGATGTTAGTGGGTACATCGGGTGGTAGACAGTGAACATCAGGGGCACAGTGTAATAGTGTAAATGGGCAATTAAGGGGTAGTGGGAACCACTGGACACCACGGAATAAAAGATGTACTATACAGGGTGGGTTGGGGGGTACCACTGGACACCAGGGTTTGTTTTACTTTGTTTGAATTGGTAATAGGAGTTGGGTGGCTTGGAACCGCCCTGCCTTCAGGGTGGTGGGGACATGGGCTTAGCACCCATTTATGAGGTTGTTTTCACTGGTAGTAATTAGCACTACTTTGGGGGGCTGCTTACCTCTGCCACAAACCTTTGAATATACTGCTGAACCAATATGAATGAGGAGACCTCCTCCTTTACATAGGCTGTGTGGTATAGTGCTTTAGTGCTGCCGGGTTCACAAGGCACTCCCGTGGCTTCTGAATGCATGCTAGCCAGGAGTGTCTGTGCAAACCCAGGTTAGTAAACACCCTAACCCTGTTTGTGGGCGCACTAACCTTTCATTATCAGGCCCTTGCTGTCTTAAGGAACTTTATATTCCTCCTGTTTGATCTTTCTCCCACTGTGCAGTCTTGTACTGCTTAGGAATCGTTCCAAAGGTGGCTCTATGGAGGGAGTTATCATTGAAAAAGAGAGTTTAGTTGCTGACTGGTAACAGTAAATCTTTTAGAGAATCTTCTCCATGGAGCGAAAGCTCACCCTTCCACCTACCCCATTGTGTTTTGTCAGGTGGTATATCCTGGAAGACGTGCCTGTTACTGCATGTGCAGTCATCTGCTTCTTTTGTGTGCCCTTTCAATGGGCTTCTTATCCATAACTTCCACCTCTCCTGTTGGCCTGGCTGGGGTTCTGGTCTTCCATTCCTGTTGATCAAGCTTGTCTATAGCAGGAAACTGGGGAAGTATAGGGCTGCCTACATTATATAGGTGACACTGATGTATGTCAACGTTGGCTGTCCCAACTTGGCAAAAGATTTACGAGTGGTCCTGATGCTGACAGCTTACAGCTCCAGAGTGGCTCTGTGTAGGAGATTCACTTAAAGATCTGTTGTTACTGATAGGTAAGTGCGTAAGTAACCTCTCTGGAGAATGGAGTGGTGGAGCTGAAACTCTAGCCATCGGGCTTTCTGAGGACTTTGTGCATTCTAAGAAGACTGCAGTATGACTAGAAGGAATACCAGTAATGAAACAAAGGTGAATAACTTTGTTTTGTGCAGTACATGCCTCCACGCTTTATGCATGACCTCTGTGAAGAGGAGCTCCTTGTTCTGTGAAGCACTTGAACCCTAAGCTCTGCAGCTCAGCTGCTGCAGGGAATGACATTGCTTCAAACCCCAGGAGGTACAACACTGAGCATGGGGGCGGGACTTCATCGCACACAGAGTTGAGAAGTGAATAAGCATTTATTATTTATTTTTTTTAAACAGTTTAAGTCGGAACTGGTGAATTTTTTGAAAATATGAGATTTATTAGACTGCAGAAGTGTATAATTCCATGGGCCTGAACTGGAAACAAGGTGATGGTATCGTATTGGAGTTCTGTTTCAGAGGGTGAAGGGTTTCTGCAAGCCACTGCTATATGGCCACATTACTAAATCAACAACAGGAGCTGACAAACCATTATTGTGCATGCATATCCCTTGTCCATGGATTTCCAGCCTAACCAAAAGACTGTTGCATGACAGTTCAAAGGTCATCTAATGCTGTTGTACCCGTGTGTGGTACAGCAGCTTTTTCTGTATCACTTTACATTGTCATTGAGGAATACTTACATGTGAATAATGTGCTTCCCCACTGAGGTAGTGTTATAGCTCCAAAAGCTGTGACCTCATCATAGATTCTTGGAAATGTTTATACTTGGGTTTAAGGGCACTAGTAGATATAGAGCCAATTAATGATTGCCCTCACTTCTCAGTGGTTGCTGCTGAACAGGTGGCCATCTTTCATCAAAATATTATTTATTTATTTATTGAATTTTGGTAACCAGATGGGCCTGCTGAGACAATACAGTCTCTTTTTCAGAGGCAACTCAGGACAAGACAACATAAACATGTGAATTCATTTTACAGAGAAGTGGGTGAACAAACGGCTTACAATAAAGTGCTTAGAACAGATGTGTACAATAATTGTGATCATAAGGAGTTACAGAGTTGTATCAGGACAGTGTTTGTACGATATCATAATGTGGTAGGGTCGGTGACTTCGCCCCCCCGAACTTGGATATGCTCTCTTGGATACAGAGCATATGTAATTACCTGCCTATGTTTTGGAGGTAATTTGAGAACATTGTGGGCTAAAATATTTAAAAAAAATCTGTTGCAACAGTCTCCTGCTCTTCTAATCTCTTCCTTTTACTATCGCTCCTTCTCTGTCATTCCCCTACTCAAGCTTGGCCAGCTTTGAGCAGTCTTTCTGTCCCTTTCCTTATTTCCAGCTTGTTTTCTCTAAATAATAAAGCCCCAATGTTTAGAATGTTCTGTGCTTGCAGTACAAGCTGTTTGATTAATTTTCCTGCATGAATGTGCGCACGTTCGACTGTGCGATCGTGCATCGTCATGATCATGCGATCGTATGAATGTTAAGACGCTAAAAAAGAGTTTGTTATGGCGTTTTCATTATCTGGTGAATTCTGAACAAATTAACAGCCTTTGTGCTAGTTTTAGTATGAGAAGCTTAGAATTATGGTACATATCAGAATTGTAACCAAGAATCATTTAAAAAGTGGTGTTTATTTGTTTGCTTAAATAAAAAGGTTAAACTAGTACTTTTAAAAGGGAGAAGGCAATGCATGCCACTGTTAAAAGCAGAGAGATAAAACTGTTTAACTTAAAAGGACTAAAGTCTCCTAATGTGATGCAGAAATACCTTAGACTTACAACTTTCTGGTAAAGTGCTTCCAGCTCCTCTCAGTCCAATCTCCTTATAGGACTGAGCGGCCCTGGTTGTCCCACTTTTATGATGCAAGCTGGGGGAGGAGTTATCTAGGTCATGTGCTTCTCCACTTGTATAAAAGCAGAGTGAATGTGAAGTGTTTAGTCAGTGTGTGGTAGGAAGGCAAACCTACCAGATGCCTAGCCAGATTCTAGGTGCCTTTTTGGCAGGAATTTTCTTTCTTGTTAAAGATATGATTTCTTGTGCCTTATGTTTTTTTTTGAAAGTTATGTACAAGTTCTGCTTTAAGTCCATTTTATTTTTTTCTGCTTCTAATAAATTTTGAAATATCGGATCCTGACTGCTCTCTGGACTTTATTGGACACCCCCACGTGCACACATAAAAAGCAATTGAGTCAATTAAGTGCAAGACATTTCATAAGACAACATTGGTAGAAATAAGATTCATACACAGTGTGATTGTGGTTATTTCAGGCCAGGAATTTTCAGAAATGGGAGAATCCGTTCATGATACAAGATGCTTGTTGGTGAGCATAGACACCAGTTAGTGAAAACAAATGCATTGGGGAAGGGGGCGAGAAGGTAGTGTGATAGCTTGTGCTTGAATTGGGTAAGGGAGGTAATGGAGAGAATATCTGGGGGGGAGCGAGTTCCAGGAAGATGTAGCTGTAGATGCAAAGGATTGTCTACCAACGGCCAGCCAGGCGTTAGGCGTGACCAGCATGGGGAAGGCCATAGAGCGTAAGGTTCACAGGGAGCGTTTACATTTGATGAGGTTGCCCAGGCATGGAGGGGTGTAGAGGGGTACCAGCAGGAACATGAGGCACATGGCGGTATATTGGAATTTGCTTTCCAGGGATGGCCAGCCCAGGGTTGTGAGGCTCTTCAGTGGTGCAGCCATGAATCAGTTCCTAGTGCAAAGTGACCGATCCTCAGATAGAGTTGGTTGAGGTGAGAAAAGATGGTGATCCTCACTTGGGGAGAAGCAGGGCACCACAAGAGAGTACAGGGAGGAGAGTGGCCATAGCGATTTTGTGACGTGAGGCCATAGACAGAAGTGGATGGAGGTGGTACAACAAACTTAGCCTCTGGTTGATAGCCGTAGTTCATTGACATGGGTTTCAAATGTGAGCGATGGATCTAGGGTGATACCCAAGTATCTGACTGAGGGGATGAGTTCTAGGGCATTACCATCCTGAGAACGAATTGTGAGGGGGGTATTGAGCTGGGGGGAGGGCGGAGGCATGGTTATGGAACAACATGCTCTTGGTCTGCATTGTATTGAGGACCAGGTAGTAGTCCAAGAACCATCCCTTGAGGGCATGGACATCAGATTCCAGGCTATTGTTTTTCCAGCTTTGGTCTATGGATGAGCAGTAGATGATAGCATAATCTGCATAGAGGTGGAGCGAGGCTCCACCACAGTTGTGTGGCAAGTCATTGATAAAAAGTGAGAATAATAGTGGCCCTAGGATGGAACCTTAGGGCACACCATGCTTTACAGGTCTGAGGTCAGAGAGGGCCCCAGGCCACTTGACCCTTTGTGAGCAGAGTGAAAGGTAGCCATGAAGACACGTGAGAGCACTACTGTCTAAACCCAAAGAGTGTAGCTTACATATTAGGAGATTGTGATTTACCAGGTTGTATGCCTTTGTTAAAGCTACAGAGACAGTGCCCATGGCTTAGCCTTGGTCCAAGGCTAAGAGAATGTCCACCGTAACTTTTATCAGGGCTGTTGGGGTACTATGGTTCTTTCTGAGTCCATGTTGATAGATGGACAGAGCTCAATATGTATACCCTAAAGCAAAGGAGGGAGAGAGGTGATATGATCAAAACATTCAAACATCTTAGGGGCATTAACAAGGTGAAAGAGTCTAACATATTTCAGTATAAGAAAAATAGCAGGACAAGAGGACACAGCATGAGATTAGAGGGAGGCCGATTTAAGGGGTAATGTGAGGAAGTTCTTTTTCACAGAAAGGGTGGTAGATGCATGGAACGGCCTACCTCAGGAAGTGGTGGATATGAATACAGTGCAGGGCTTTAAACAGGCATGGGATAGGCATAAAGGAGCAATACAGATGAGTATGAATAGATAGGCCATTGACAGCGTACAGGCCTAAGGCACATTCATAAGGTAGAAAAAATGAGCAGAATGGATGGGTCTTGCGGTCCTTATCTGCCATAAACTTCTACGTTTCTATGAAGAGGAGGCGATGTGTTTCAAGGTAATCATTTAGTTGGTTATAGAGAATGCGTTACTGTATCTTTGCCAGTGGGCAGAGAATGGAGATTGGGCGATAGTTTTCTACTATCGATTTTGGGCCACCTTTGTGAATTGGGACAACTACAGCTACCTTCCATTTCTCTGGTACTGTTCCTGAGAGGAAAGACATGTTTATCAGGTTCCACACTGGGTCTGCAAGCCCATCAGCACCTAGTATGAGGAATTTAGGTTCCAGTGAGTCATAACCCGGGGGAACTCTCAGATTTTAAATTCTAGAGCAGCTTCCAAACCTCCTTCAGGGTTGCCATTTTCAGATGAAAGGTAGGCCGCTGACCAATGTCAGCTGGGGGGCTGAATGGGAGGGGGTCGATTGTGTTACTAAAGTGTGCGGTGTATTTATCCAGGTCTGTGAAGAATTCATTAAAATCCATGGCAATCAATGGTGGGTCCATTAGGATGTTACCTTGTGCACTGAGGCAACATGGGTTTACTGTGGTTGTGCCTTTCATAAGGGGAGTTAATCTGTTTCCAGTATCCAATTTAGAACATTCCAAACATATTTAAGTCCTCATTACAGACTACAAATTCTTCATGTCTGCTGTATATTAGCAAAACATTTGAATAAACTTACCTGCAATCATTCATCAGGGTCAAACTAAGTTTGTCGTGCTCACACTACCACCAGTAATACTCGCCACACTCTGCATATTATCCACCAGATGCAGCAAATGGCTTCCCTTTCCCTGCTGTTAAGCCTTGATGCAGAAAAGGCCTTTAACCAGATCTCCTGGCCGTTTCTGTACTCTGCTGGGGCAGCTCAGATTCCCGGTCGCCTACACAAATTTGCTACACCAGCTGTACCATTCCTCCAAAGCATGTGTTAAGATTAGTGGACATCTCGGTAGCAACTTCCTCTTAAAAAGGTGGACTGACCAAGGCTGTCCTGTCACCGCTACTCTTTTAGAGATTCACCAGGGTCGCCCTGTCACTACTACTCTTTTCAATCTACATTGAACCTCTAGAGCAGGCCATTAGAGAGGCTACTACATTTCTGGGGGTTCAAGTTGAGTGGGAATTTGACTGACAACAGGAACTTCCTGTTTGGCAGTAGGAAGGGAAGGATCACTGAGACACATTAGTTTCAGCAACCTTGAAGGAACCTAAAAAAAAAAAAAAAAACTCTTTATTCCCCCCCCCCCCAGCTGCTGGAGGTCTGAATCCAAGCACGGAGGAAGGAGACTACTGAAGACTACAGGAAGTTCCTGTCCCAGAACAGGAAGGGTGGAGTTGTAAGGGCACATAGGCAGTAGGAAGTAAGTGTAAAAATACATAGAGGAGGAGACAATAAGCATACAAAGCAACAGGAGAGGGACACAAAATAAGTCAAGATGGGAGTGGTGCAGTGCAATGGCTGTGGAGCAGCAGTGTTCCAGGAGACATTCTGGAGGTGCGATGGCTGCCCTGTTTACAGGCACCTCTCTGGTCTGAGGGAGGAGGTTGTCTGTCTCAGGCTGACCTGGCTAGAGATTCGTGAAACCTCTTCCCCACACAGGGACCACCAGGGCCACCACCGTTACCTCAGAGGTTGCCAAGAAAGAGGAGCAGTTGGACCAAGGCGGGCTCAGGGAGAGAGAGGGTGATGCAACAGAGGTGCATCCCTCCAGTTGTAGCTCTCCACAATTCATATGCTGTGCTGGCAAAGAGTGGTTCCCCTATGGGGGAATCTGCAGTGGAGACCAAGGAGGATGCTGGGAACCTCCACAAGGAGACCCACAGGAGGGTGGCACGAGACCCCACGGGGAAGGAAACAACTCCTGGTGGGGGACTCAATCATTGTGGGGGTTGACGTGGGGGAGGAAGGGGATAGTGAGATAAGGTGCCTGCCTGGCACCACGGCTTGGAGGGACAGGAAGCGAATCCTCAGGATCGCAGGAGCAGCTGCACGAGGGAGGGAACTGGATGTCATTGTACACCTAGGGACAAATGACCTGGCTGTAAATGGGATCAGAGCGGTGCAAGAGAAGTTTGTGGAGCTGGGAAGGGGCCTTAGACAAGTAGCATGTACGGTAACCTTCTCGGAGGTGCTGCCTGTCTATGGCAAGGATGATGCTAGGGTATTCTGCACCATGGAATTCAATGAATGGTTGAAAAACTGGTGTGGAGCTCAGGGTTTTGGCTTCATTGGGGACTGGGGAGCCACCTGGAGGGATGCGGGCTTATACTGGCACGATGGTCTGCATTTGTCTGGGGGGGGGATCCAGGATCCTAGGTGATGGGTTTAAATGCTTCATTGGCAAGCATTTAAACTAGCCAAGGGGGAGGTACTAAAAAGGAGCAGGGAAATCCCAGCCTCCCCTAACAAAGCGCAGTAGTTAGAGAGGTAAACAACAAGGTAGAGAAGTCAGTAGGGAGCAGGACAGGGATAAATGCAGAAAAAGGTGTTAAGGACAGGGATGGGGCTAAAAGGGGTAAGACCATAAAAACTAAATGGAAGGTGATGAGTACCAATGCCCGTAGTCTGTGCAACAAGCTCCCTGAACTAGTGGCCTTAATGGAAGAGGGTTGCCTGGATATTGTGGCGGTCACTGAAACATGGTACACAGAGAACCATGAGTGGGAAGTCAACATACCATGATACACAGTCTACAGGAGGGACAGGGTGGGTAAAAGAGGAGGAGGAATAGCTCTCTATGTAAGGGAAGGGAATAAAGCAACAGAACTAAATAGTAAACAAGAAGTTGATGAGTCACTATGGGTCACCCTGGAGACAGGAAATGGCACCACAATCCGCATGGGGGTTGTGTACAGACCCCCATCTCAGGGGGAGTAAATGGACAAGGAAATGATAGAAGGCATCCTTAAAATGGCAGAAAAAGGGGAGATATTGTTGATGGGGGACCTGAATATGCCAGATGTTAACTGGAGTACCTTTGCTGCAGGCACATCCAAGAGCAGGGTCATTCTTGATGCTCTATAGGGGGCATGCCTCAGACAGCTAGTTTTGGAACCCACTCAGGAGGGAGCAATCTTAGACCTGGTACTCTCAAATGGGGAAGGAGAAAGGATCTCAGATTTAGAAGTGGGTAGCCATCTGGGAACAAGTGACCACCAAACAGTGTGGTTCACAATAAACACAGCCATAGAGTCAAGCCATACGAAAACAAGAGTATTGGACTTTAGGAAGGCTGACTTTGGGAAAATGAGAGAGTGCCTTAGAAAGGCACTAGCAAATGGGCAAGAAGGAGGGGTGGAGGAACAATGGGGAATAATCAAAACAGCCATCGCAGAGGCAACAAACCTTTGTGTGAAGCAAATCAATAAAACAAAACGAAGGAAAAAACACTATGGTTCTCAAAAGAGGTGGCAGGGACGGTTAAGGAGAAAAGGATAGCATTCATGAAATATAAGGAAACACAGAAGGAGCAGGACAGAGAATTTTATCAGTTAAAGTAGAAGGAGGCAGGGAAGGCAGTCAGAATAGCAAAAGCACAAACTGAGGAAAAGATAGCCAACTCTGTTAAGAAGGGGGATAAAACTTTTCATAGGTACATTAGGGAGTGAAGAAAGACCAAGGGAGGGATACAGAGACTTAATAAAGGGGAGGGAATGTGGGTAGAGGGTGCCAGTGAAAAAGCAGGGATACTGAATGAATATTTCTGCTTAGTATTCACAAAAGATGAGGAGGGGGAGGTGCCTAAACCATACAAGGGAGAAACTCTGAAAAGGGGGGTCGATACCAGTTCATTCACAGAAAAAAGGGTTTTGAAAGAACTCTTGAAACTGAGGGTGGACAAAGCAATGGGGCCTGATGGGATTCACCCAAGAATACTAAAAGAACTAAGGGTAGAACTAGTAACACCACTGACTACTCTCTTTAACAAATCATAGGAGGATGGAGTGGTACCTGAGGACTGGAGGAGGGCAAATGTGATTCCACTTCACAAAAGTGGGAGCAGGGCAGAGGCAGGAAACTACAGACCAGTTAGTTTGACTTCAGTAGTAGGGAAAATGATGGAATCACTTCTGAAGGAAAGAATTGTTGAGTACCTAGAGGCCAGTGGGGCACAGTACCCAGGCAGCATGGTTTCACAGCAGGAAGGTCATGTCAGACGAACCTAATAGATTTCTTTGACTGGGTGACCAAAGTAGTAGACCAGGGAGGGGCTGTGGATATGGCCTACCTAGATTTTAGCAAGGCATTCGACACAGTCTCCCACAAAAGATTAATATACAAGTTAGCCAGCCTTGGAGTGGGTCCCAATGTGGTAGCCTGGATAAAAAACTGGCTGGACAACAGGACGCAAAAGTTAATAGTAAACGGAGTCCACAGTGAAGAAAGGAGGGGTAACTAGCGGGGTACCACAGGGTTCGGTACTGGGACCGGTCCTCTTTAATATCTTTATAAGTGACATTGGAGAGCACTTGGAAGGAAAGGTATGCCTCTTTGCAGATGACACAAAGATCTGCAACAGGGTTGATACACAAGGTGGGGTGGAAAGAATGAAAAGGGACTTGGCAAGGTTGGAGGAATGGTCAAATACGTGGCAGCTCAGATTCAATGCAAAGAAGTGCAAGGTAATGCATCTGGGAAACAAAAATCCAGGGGAAGAGTACATAATGAGGGGTGAGTTAATAACAACAACAAAAATTTAAAGAGACCTAGGAGTAATTATATCATATGACCCAAAGGTGGGCAAGCAATGTGAGAAGGCAGTAAGGAGGGCTGGGGGATACTGGAATGCATAGGGAGAGGCATCAACAGTAGAAAACAGGAAGTTTTTATCCCTCTCTACAGACAATTAGTGAGACCCCATCTGGAGTACTGTGTGCAATTCTGGAGACCCCCATCTCTGCAAAGACATAGACAGAGTGGAGGCTGTTCAGAGGAGGGCAACTAAAATGGTGCAAGGTCTGCACCAGAAGACATACGAGGAGAGACTAAAGCAGCTTAATATGTATACCCTTGAGGAAAGGAGGAGAGGGGACATGATAGAAACTTTCAAGTATCTCAAGGGAATTAACAAGGTACAAGAGGGTAGCATCTTTCAGAAGAAGAGATATGCAAGAACAAGGGGGCACAATTTGAAGATAGAGGGGGGACGGCTCAGAGGTAATGTTAGAAAGTTTTTTTTCACAGAGAGAGAGTTGTGGATGCATGGAACAGCCTTCCTGAGGAGGTTGTGGAGTCAGGAACAGCTGGAGAATTCAAGAATGCATGGGATAGGCATAAGGCAATCCTAGTGGGGGGGCAGGAGGAAGTAAGCTGTTGATGAACTAGAATCTGCAGCTTATCCATCAGGTAGGGAAATGGGCAGACTGGGTGGGCCAAGCGGTCCTTATCTGCCATCAAATTCTATGTTTCTATGGAAGAGCACTGTATTTTCCTTTATGCAGATGATGCTCTACTTTTTCTCAGCAATCCCGAGGTGTCTTTTCCAAAGGTGTTTGCATTGATAAGTACTTTTGGTAATGTGTCTGGCTACCATTTGAATATTGCAAAAAACGAAACACTGTTTTCATTTTCACCCCTCCCCGCTCCTTAAAGAAGTTTTCCCCTTTCATTGGAGCCATGTAGAAATTCCTCTACTTGGGGATTCAGATTTCCCACTCCCCAGCTGCAGCCTTCCATGATAACTTTGTACCTTTTGAGCAGAACATGAGATTAGATTTTCACCGATGGGGTATGCATCCTCTTTTGTTAACCAAAAGGATGGAAGTGGTGCATATGGTTGCAACAGCACTCTGCCTCTTTTAGAATGTCCTGGTGGTCATTCCTGGCTAAATATGGTGAGCCTAGAACAAGGAGATTACTACATTTATTTGGGCTGGGCAACACCCACAATTTAAACTTTAACAATTGTTTCTACTTCGCACTGAAGGAAGACTAGCACTCCCGCAGCTCCAGCTGTACTATTGGGTGGCTCATATCCACTTCCACCTTGCTTGTCATTTGGTGGGACAGTATACGATGTGGCTTGACATGGAACGTGCCTTGTTCCCTAATCGGGGATTTTATACAACTTGGCTATCATAGATCTCCTCCAGCTGAGACACTCTCGAGGTTGAACCCCGTGGTTATGCTTCTGAGTACAGGTGTGACAATTGCTTCACTTCACCCCCTCCCTCTCCCTCCTTTGCTCCATTTCCCAGTTGGAAGATTTTCCACCTCTCCTCTGGGACCATGGTTTCTGTAATTGGGAAAGATATTCCATATGGTATATTCATCAATTACTTGAAGGCAACACTATTAGACAGTTTGCCATGATACAAACCCAATATAACCTCCACAGTTCGGATTTCTACCATTGTCTTCAAATTTTAGGCATACCTTTTTGCTGCCGGGGATAAGCATAATAGATTAGTCTGTGTTCTGGGATGTGTAAAGGTCTGGGGTGGGCTAGGATTGTCTGTGAGGCATCCCAACTACTTAACTGTGGCCTTTCACTGACCTCCCTGTTTCCACCACTACAGCTCGTCGCTGTCGGGAGGTTAGAATTAGGTGGCACCGCATCAACTGGTTATGGTGGGGTGCCTCAGACATATCGGAGAGGGGCAGGATTAGAGATAATTAGGTTTAGAAGGTGCCCTGAGGTTAGATGGGCCTTAGAGAGAAGCCAGTCATGTTTGGTCCCTGTCCCCAGGGTTCCCAACAGACCGAGTGGGCAAGCAGCCAGAGGGGCAGCATTGCCTACCAGTCCCCTGAGGGCAGTGCTCTGCAACACCAGAGCAATCAGAAACAAGACTGAAATTATAGTGGACTGGATTTCTTCAATTGATCTGGCTTGCATTACAGAGACCTGGATGGGTGACGATGCTGGCCCAGTTTTTGAGGCTGCCGTTCCCCCTGGGTACAACGTTGTGCACTGTCCAAGAATGGAGCACAGGGTTGGGGGATCGGCCATCTGTTTTAGAGCTGACCTAGGCTTCACCGTGCACCCAGTGGGAATGCCTGGTGCCTTGAATGTGTGGCAGTATGTGGGGGTCCGGATGCAGGCCACAAGATTCTCCTGATTTACCGCTTCCCCCGGGGCAGTAGGAGAGTTCCTGCAGGAGGTAGTCGACTTTGTCGGCGGTGAAACATTGGAGGCCCCAGATGCCTAGTACTGGGGGACTTCAATGTGTGGGCTAACAACGAATCTTCTAGGCTAGGTTTTAACCTCCTCCAGATGATGTCACCTCTGGGCCTATCATAAGAAGTTTCTTCCATGACCCATCAGGGCGGCCACATGTTGGACCTGGAGTTCTCACTGGGGCTTGAGATTAACAACCTCAAGACTGATTGGGTCTCTTAGTCCGATCATTGCAAGGTGGAGTTCTCATTTGCCTCCCCGAGAGCCCTCCCCCTGCAGAGATGGTCAGCCACTGCTCTTTGGGGGTCTGATCCCGGAGGGATTTTTGGCGGTGGCTGATCTATCTGGTGTGGGCAGTGCACGTGCAAAGGGACCAAGCAAGGCGGTTGCCGCCTATAATAAGACGTTGTCCAATGTGCTCAACACTTTTGCACCAGTCTGTGTATGACCCAGGTCCTCTCACTTGAGATCCCCATGGTTTGACAGGGAGCTCAAGGTGATGAAGATTGCGGGTCGGAAGTTGGAGCGCTACTGGCAGAAGACTGGGCTGGAGGTGGATAAACTGGCCCTGTGTGCCCACAATATTGAGTACCAGGGGGCAAGCAACCGTAAGAAAGCAGAGTTCCTGCCCAGGGAGATTGCTTCAGGGAAGAAATGACCAACTATGCTCTTTTGAACTGTAGACAGGCTGTTACACCCAGTCTATCTACAGTCGAAAAGAAGCTTTTTCTGACACTTTATGTGAGGAGTTCGCTCAGTTCTTCTCTGACAGGGTGTCCACCATCAGGCAGGGAATTCTGCCAGGGATCCAGAATATGGCTGACAGTGGTCACCTTGGATGTTGGACTGGTGCTTCGCCTGTTTGGGGTGAGTTTAAATCAATGGAGGTGGCCAAGGTCAATGAGGTTGCTTCCAAGCTTAAGCACATATATTATGAACTGGACCTCTTGCCGACACGTTTCTTAATGGGATGTGTCGATTCCATTGGCCCATGTTCACCTTGATTGTCCAGTGCTCTTTATGGGAGGGATTTTTCCCAGATTCCTTGAAACATAGACTTTGACAGCAGATAAGGACCGCTTGGCCCACCTAGTCTGCCCATTTCCCTACCTACTGGATAAACTGCACATCCTAGTTAATCAACAGCCTATTTCTTCCAACCCCCCACAAAAATTGCCTTATGTCTGTCCTATGCATTCTTGAATTGTCCCACAGTTTTAGACCCCACAGCCTCCTCAGGAAGGCTGTTCCATGAATCCACCACCCTCTCTGTGAAAAAATACTTCCTCACATTGCCCCTGAACCGCCCCCTTTATCTTCAAATTGTGTCCCCTTGTTCTTGCACATCTCTTTTTCTGAAAGATGCTACCCTCTTAGACTTTGTTGATTCCACTGAGGTACTTAAAAGTTTCTATCATGTCCCCCCTCTCCCTCCTTTCCTCAAGGGTATACATATTAAGCTCCTTTAGTCTCTCCTCGTATGGCTTCTCTTGCAGACCCTGCACCATTTTAGTTGCCCTCGTCTGGACTGCTTCTATCCTGTCTATGTCCTTGCAGAGATAGGGTCTCCAGAACTGGACGCAGTACTCCAGATGAGGTCTCACCAACTGTCTGTACAGAGAGATAACAACTTCCTGTTTTCTACTGTTGATGCCTCTCCCTATACATCCCAGTATCCCCCCTGCCCTCCCTACTGCCTTCTCACATTGCTTGCTAACCTTAAGGTCATCTGATATGATTACCCCCAAGTCCCTTTCCGTTTTTGTAGTTGTTACTACCTCCTCCCCACTGTGTAATCTTCCCCTGGATTTTTGTTTCCCAGACGCACTGGTGAGACCCCTTCTGAAGAAACCATCTTTAGATCTTGACATCAAGATGAATTACTGTCCTATCTCTAGCCTTCCTTTTTTAGGTACAGTTGTTGAGAAGACTGTGTCGCAACAGCTTGAGGAGCACATTGTGACCTTTGATCTTTATGAGCAATTCCAGTCTGGGTTTCGTGCAAGGCTTAGCATGGAAACTGCATTAGTTTGGGTGCACAATTACCTCCTCAGGGCAAGAGATCAAGGGGAGCAGTCAGTTCTTGTTCTCCTTGATCTCTCTTCAGCATTCGATACGGTGGACCATTGTGTGCTACTCAACTGTCTGAAAGAGTATTGTGGACTCACTGGCACTGTCATCTGCTGGTTTGAGTCCTACTTCACAAATAGGAGGCAACAAGTGGTGATGGAGAATTTCTCCTCCTCCCCGAGTCTCTTGTCTTGCAGGGGTGCCTCAGGGTTCGGTCCTGTCACCAGTGTTGTTTGCAATGTACATGCTGTCCCTGGGTGAGCTCATTAGGAAGTACAACATGGATTTTCATTGCTATGCAGATTATACCCAGCTGTATCTTTCATTTGCCCCTGGAACATTAAACGTAGTTGAAGTGCTAAACAACTACCTCGCTGAGATCAGTGACTAGATGGCCTCCAGCTGGTTGCGACTGAACCCCGATAAGACAGCGGTACTGGTGGTTGAGTTGAACAGAGGGTGTGATAGGATGGCCTCTGGTGTGGCAACAGGATTATTCCTGGGGCCTACACCACTGAAGGCCTCATCTAGCAAGCTGGGTGTTATGCATTTGAATCTCAGGTGTCGTCTGTTGTCTGTCCCATCTTTTACCATCTGAGGAATGTCGCCAGGATCAAACCCCTAGTTCTTCCTGAGGACCTCCCTGTAACGTGTTAACCCTCTACTAGTTATAATCATATTCAGATAATCATATATTTATATGAAATATCTGCTTAGGGAAATGGCAACCAACAGCTTTTAATGAGGCCTGACCTTTTGACCCCAAAACAGTTGCTAGTTTCTGGATAACAAGTTTCCTTCTCTGTTTTGACACATAGTTGCAAGCCTGCCTGGGATTATAAAGTCTTCCTTCAAAGGGACAAAGTGAGACAGTATGCATTTAGGACCTTTGAGGAAAAGGTCATGTTTAACTGATTTCTGTTAGCTTTCACACCTGTAAGAGAAATGTTTGTCAGGATGTGTTTCTGATCATCAAAGGTGAATGCTCTGATTAAAGAGACTCATATTTTGATATTGCTATCTTGCAGATTTCCAGCCAGCAGTAACATGACACCCTTTTGGATATTCTTGGTCAGGTTACAAACTAATTACAGGACTAACAGTGACCTCATGAGCTATGACCTCACAGGATGGGAAGGGCATTTTTTGGCTTATCACTCTGGTTGAAAGGGGTGGAAAAACATCTATCTCTGGACTCCTAAAGGAACATACACAGGGCCAGATATTCAAATCTTTGCCCCTGGGTTAAGCTAACACTGCCTGCGTGCAAACTTAGCCTGGAGCACAAAGCAAGCTATATTAGCCTGGAGCACAAAGCAAGCTATATTCAAAAGGAATAGCCCAGGGCAAACAGCTTCTGAATATAGCATGGGAATGGGGCCATGCAAACTGGGCTGGGAGTGCAGGGCAAACGTAGCCCTGGAATAAGACATCACTGAATACAGCAACCAGGAAGTGCAAACCACAACAACAACACAGAACACAGCAATGTGAGGGTAGGTAGAGAGGAACTATGTGGCCAATGTGTGTTCTGGCAAATGCATGGACCCAGTACAGCTGCAGGCAGCAGCACACATGAAAAAACAGTGATCAAAACTGTATAATATTCCCCGAACCATTAGCATGGAGCTAAGCGGTTTGCTCGGTGCAAACATGTTAGCCCCACACTAAACTTTGTCATATTCAAAAGTGACATGCAAATGAGCCTACTTAGATAGTCTCTGGGCAAACAGCCACATTAGCATCTCATCATGCCCTGATTTGCATGCAGTTTGCACAGCGTTACTGCAGGGTCCCACAGCTCCACCTGTAGGTCAGTCTGGAGGTACAGGGGCTGGCCAGGTCTGACCGCAGCTCAACCGATAGGTCAGTCAGGCAGTGCATGATGATAGCTACAGGCTTCATGTAAACAGTACAGCATAGCATAGCATATCGTACCCCAGGGGACAACACAGCATAGGCACAGGTGGTGGTAGTACTGCATGCAACCTTCACACTGTAGGTCATGCTACAGTGCACAGCAGACACTACAGCAGCAAGAGGGCTGGTAGAGTGAGGGACACGACACTGCCTATGGTATGTAGGGCAGTGATGACCACTGCACTGTACACAGTGACAGGCACAGCTTGCAGGTAATTACTGACAGTGGACAGTACTATTACGCTGTTGTGTGATCCACAGATGCTGCACCTGTGGCATGGGATGCACACAGTGTCATGTACATGGCCGGCAGTGTGTGCTGTGACATCTGTATAGTTGTGTGGTATGTGGCTGGGGGGGCATGTAGGATCCGACAGGCACACAGGTGGTGGCATAATCCCACTACTGGCCCATGTGTCCCAGCCTTGTTGCCACACCTGGGCTGTGGTGAGGTCTGGCCACCCATACACCCTCCTCTCACTGGCCACCATGCCCACAGTGCCGCATGTGTGTGCTGGCATCTGTTACGCACCACAGACGTATGGTCTGCAGGTGTGTGCTATATGGCCACACTACCATGCTGTCCCCTGTGGGTCACATCACCCCTTACTGCCTGGCATGGCTGGGACTGGTGGCAGCTGATGGCATCATGGTGGTGCCATCAGTGAGCAGCATATGTCCTCCATGTCTGGTAGTTTCTAAGTGTCATACTCATATGTTAGGGTCACGCATGCCACGCTAATGCTGAGATAGCACCGCGCAAAGAACGCAAAGCTGTTTGCCCAGGGTTAAGACCAGCTTTTCCTGGGTGGTAAATTGTACTGCACTATGGGTCACGCTATGCCACGCTAAACACCTTAGCGTGGCGCTAGTCGCTGAATATCTCATAGCGAATTTATTCATGTTCACTATGCCCCTTGCATATCATTATGCTTAGCCTGGTGCTACTGCTGTTTGCCCACGCTAGTTGACCTTTTGAATATGGCAGACCCGCGCTAATACCACGCTATTCCCGTGCAAACTGTTTGGAGACTGCACAAAGCTTTGAATATCTGGCCCACAGTGTGTTATGAAAAAAGGCACTTCTGTCAAAATAGGTAACATCAAACTAGAATGGAGTTAGACTTAAAATATATGCACCACGCATTTTGTTTCTGTAATTTCCAATTTATTTTTGACTGTAAGTATTTATGTTATATGTTCTATGTTTTGTATGCATTTACTATTTTTTTAATTTTGGTAAACAGTTTGATTTCCTTAATCCTGCTTGAGTCTTTTCTTTTGCATGTGGAGGCTGAAACAGTATTGGATAATTCTGACAAAAACTGTTAAGGGCTTAAAAATGTGTTACTATCTTGCTAAGTTAAGAAATTACATAGGTCTCAAATTGTGTCAACAGGGTAGAACTGTGAACCAAGCTGGGCAACTTTGTGAAGTATTGCACTGCATTTCCTGAAAAGGGTGTGATATCTGATCCTGTTAACTTTGCGTGCTAGCAGAAAGGGGTTCATATTTTACCTCAGGACTCGAGGCTAGAAGGTAATTCAAACCCAAAACAGACCAGAGGGTCACCCTGTTTGTCTGCTGTTCACATTTGCACTTTGGCACTGTGGGAGCAGAGGGCCTGACCTATGGAGTGTGTTTATGACAGATCCAGTTGGCGGCGGTGTGATTTTAAAAAAGTATTTGGTAACATGAGCATTAACAATCCAGTGTGTCAGATTGATAACTGTACAGCTCACATGCAAAAGGAGGCAGCGATTTAAAAGTAAAGAAATATATCATTGTGCTTACAGTCTAAGTTCCCTACCTGTTTTATTTTTTTTTGGGTGTAAGCTAGAGTAGCTGTAGCATAGGAAAGAAAATGGCTTCCAACTACAGCGAGTACACTGCAGACTACCTGAGGCAGTTGTGCCAAGAGAGAGGAGTCCAGCATGAGGGATGAGCAAAAAAGCATCTCGTGGAGGCTCTTATGTTAGCCGATGCCCAAGACCTCGAGTCACCATCGGTGACTGGAAAGGACCAAACCTTGGGCATGGAGAGGATAGGGTCCACACAGTGTCCAGACCCAGAGAGGGGGACAGCAGGGCCAGTACAAGCCAAGAGCCACAGCAGCAGGGGAAGGTCACCAACATTCTGGAGCCAGAAGGGATCAGGCTGCAACTAGAGTTGTGGAGAATGGAGCTGAAGTTCAAACAGAGAAAGTGGGAATTCAAGCGAGAAGAGAAGCGAGAGCAGTGAGCCACAGAGGAAAGAGAGCGACAGTGTCAGAGAGAGGCTGAGGAAAAAGAAAACCAGCATCAGAGAGAGGCTGAGTGAGAGTAAAGAGAGTGACAGCTCCAAAGAGAGGCCAAGCGAGAACAGTGAAAGGCTAAGCGAGTAGAGCATGAGCACCTAGAGGAAATTTGAACTGGAGAAGGTATGACTCCAAACACCAGCGCCAGAGCAGGTAAGTGGCCTGGGCGTAACTGGGACTTCAGGACTGGGTTACAAATTAAATTCTAAATTGATAGCTGAATTTAAAGAGGGGGAAGATATGGATGCATTTTTAAATTCCTTTGAAAAAGTATGTATTCAGGCACAAATTCCCAGAGAGTCCTGGAGCTTCCAGCTATCCCCGCTACTTACCAGGAAAGCTTGGGATGCATTGGGTCAAATGGACAATCAGGACAGTAATGATTATGGCAAACTAAAAGCTGCCTTGTTAAAGAAATATGATTTAACAACAGAGGTATACATAGTTAAAGTCTGTAAGCTCAGGAGAAGCCCTGACATGAGTTACAAGGAGCTAGCCAGTAAACAACGTCAGTTTTTAAAATGTTAGTGGGAAGGGACTGAAGCAGACTCTGTAAAGAAAATTGAAAATGGTGTACTGTTAGAGCAGTTTTTTGAGGCATGCCCAGCACAGCTGAAAACCTGGCTAGAGAACTAAGATCCAAAGACAGTGCAGGAGGCTGCCGAACTCTCTAACCACTATGCCAAGAGCAGACCTGCTCTGAGAGGGAATGGGACGGGCATGGCAGTGCAGAAAGGGAAAAGCACACCTTCAGGGCAGCTAAAACCCTTCCTGCCTCCACCAAAAATAGGCAGCCCCAGGTTACAAAGAAAAGATTTGCCTGATAAAAGAAATGAATGTTGGATTTGCAGACAACCTGGGCACCTCACCAGGCAGTTTCCAAAAAGGGCAGACAGTGCACAGAGTGGTGCTAGGAAAGAAGTGGGTTGTTTATGTATCCCTGAATGCATGCCAGTAAACATGAGGGAGCACATACACCCAGTTACAGTGAATGGGGTACAGACCCATGGATTAAGGGACAAGGGGGTGTCCCTGACTTTGGTAAAAGAGGATTTGGTAGAGCCTGAACAGCTTATACCCAATCAGTTTGTGACTGTACGGGGATTCACTGGGGAGGAGAAAATGTTGCCACTTGCTAGTGTTCTCCTGGACTGGGGTGAGACAGGAGAGACTGTGCAAAAAGTTACAGTAGTAAAGAACCTTACTTTAGATGTAATTATCAGGAACAATCTCCAACAGGGGATGGTGTGTGCAGTTACCCGGAGTCAAGCAGAAAAGGTAAATTGTAATTCCCTGGACCCCATAGAAGCCCCTGTTTCTTACAGGGTATATCTTCTCTGAAATTACTGTATTACAGGTGGAGCTTACATTTTTGTGACTTTTTTATCATTGGGCTAAGCAAAATTACTGTTTGACACTGTGTTTTATTTTATTCTTGTTTGTTGAAAAGGTTTGTTGTCTCAGATGTGTTTCAGTCTCCTTCTCACATTGAAGGAGCTAATTGCTTTTCCTCCCACAGCTCTTCCAAAGGATTAGGTGTGTATGTGGGGGTGGAGCTGGCAAACTGTCAGTAATTTCCAACAGAAAGAAGGGTTAAAAGTCAGGTTAGTTGATATCTTGGAGGTAGAAGACTTGGTTTGCTGGCCAAGGCACCTAGCTTCACCTGAGCTCTTTCCTTCTAAGACTGCTTGAAAGGCAGAGTAGAGAAACTTACCAGAGCAAGGAGAAGGATTAAGACTTAGTTTGGCTAAGCAGATTTACTGTGTAGTGGTGTTTTTATTTTTACTCACAGGATTGCTACTGTTTATTGCTAACATTTCATTGCTTTATTTTTCTCTGATTCAAATTGTTGTTGCTGGTATACCTTCTTCTGCATTATTACAAGGTGTGCCTACAGGTGTGTGCTAACAGATTACTGCTGTAATCTTCTGATTCAAATTGTCTTTTGCAAGGTATATCTTCTGTTACTGCTTTATTTTTCTCTGGAGCAACAGGGTATATCTTCTCTGAAATTATTACAGGTGGTGCTTTACAGGTTTTACAGTTTTATCTAACATTAGGATAAGCTTTCAGGGTTACTGCATTTGTTGTTGACTGATTGTTTCTGCTCTTACCTCCTTGTTCTTTCATCCGTGGTTTTTCTTTTTAGGCAGGGGAAGGGCCCAACCACCCACCCCCATCCCCAACCATCCCACGCTACACTCCTTTTATAGGGTACCACAGTTGTGACATTTCCTGGCAGAGCAGGAAGGCGGATCAGTGGGGCCTCCACAAGGTGATCTCATTTACGTGGGCACTAGTAATTTAACTTGTTATAACAAGTTAAACAAAGCACAATTAAACCATTACTTGCATTTTTTCCTTCTAATTACTCTGACTAGGTTACAAACCCAGCAACTTATTTGGAATGGATTTCATTAACTGCAGGTACTGTGGAACAATTTTCAGAAGGACAGTCTTACAGGATTTAGGACACTGTCCCACATGCTGGGCCTTTGGAGATCTTAGGTCTCAGCTCCGGGCAGCATGGGCAGAGATTGCACGCCTCAAATTTCATATTGAAGAGGAAATACATTATAAGAACCACCGCCATTTCCCCAGCATCCAACAGAAAAACCACGACCGCAGAGGGTAGTTGGTCCAGGAGGTTGGCAGGTGGTTAGGAGGAGCAAATCAGGTGCCCCATCACTCTCTGCTCTCCAACACATTACCTCCAAAAACCATATAAACACTACAAACAGGTATCTGCCTCTATCTCTGAAATCAAACAAAGAGGCAGAAGACACTGCAGAGCAGGACACTGCAGCACAGGAGCTAGCACAACAATACTCACCCAAATCAGGAACCAAAACTAAACAAGCACAAAGGAAATCAAAAACTTCTGATCATAGGAGACTCCATGATCTGGGAGTTGATACCCATCTCCAGCTAGGGTGATGGTCAGATGTCTCCCAGGTACATAAGCATGGAGAGACACTGACCGCATTAAAATTGTTCACAAAGCAGGAGAAAACATTGATGTCCTAGTACACATAGGGACTAATGATCTCGCCAGCCGGTCAGTTGTGGAAACCAAGAACACCTGACTAGGCTGGGTGACAAACTATCATCTATTTCGTCCAGCATCTCCTCTCTGAGATCCTGCCAGTCTGGAGAAGGGAGCAGATGGACGGAAGGTCAGAGAAGGGAGATAGGGGAGCTAAACACTGGCTCAAGGACTGGTGCCAGGAAAAGGACACAGATTTGTAGGAACTGGCAACAGTTCTGGGAGCGAAGTTCTTTAAATTGATGGACTGCATCTGACTAAAGAGGAGTCAGTGCATTGGGGCAGAAGTTTGACGCCTTTGCAGAATATTTAGACTAGAATGGGGAGAGGGGTGCAGCACCCATACGTCAAATGGGAAGAACACCCCTCCCCTCAGCTAGTGGTCAAACAGGAATTCAGCGTGTTTGCCGTTCATTTGCATCACCAGGTAAGAAAAAAGGTTTGTCTCCCCATACGATGCACAGGGTAATGCCAAACTTCACCCAACTAACACACCAAAATCTGGCCAATGGAAAATCATGTACACAATGTCACAGCCTGGGAAATAAGATCCCAGACCTGCAGGCAATAATGTCAGAGGCTAAACTGGACATAGTAGCAATAGTGAGACGTGGTTTACCAGTAACCACACTTGGGAGACTTCAGTACCTGGCTATGTATTGTTCAGAAGAGACAGAGGTGCAAAAGGGGGAGGAGTGGCCCTGTATGTTAATGAAAATATCAAAGCTACAGAAATTCAGAATACACATAAGGAGCCAGAAGAACTGTGGGTCACCCTGGAAACAGGAAATGGGACAGCCATAAGAACTGGGGTTGTCTACAGGCCCCCAGACCAGAGGGAGGAACAGACACATTACTGTTAGAAGATATACAAAACATGACAGCTAAAGGGAGGTTCTGATAATGGGAGACTTCAACATGCCAGATACAGATTGGTCAATACCAGCAGGAACATCTGCCAGAACTAGACTCATAGTGGATTCCCTGCAGGGAGGGCCTCAAACAACTGGTACAGCAACCCACAAGAGACAGGGCTATCCTAGATCTAGTACTGACTAACAAAGAAGGGATCACAGATTCCAGGTAGAAGGTCACCTGGGGCCAGTGACCATCACATGGTATGGTTCAATTACTACTACATCTAAATCATCCCATCTCAAGGCAAAAATATGGGACTTCAGAGGAGCTGACTTTGATAAGATGGCCAACAGAGTTAAGCTAGCCCTGGCAAAAGAAACACAGGTGAGGGGGTACAGGCAAAGTGGGCAAGCATTAAGGATACAATACTTGAAGCAACATCCCATTGTGTTAGACAGAAAAGGAAGTGCAAAAGAAGAAGGAAACCACTTTGGTTCTCAAATACAGTAGTAGAAAAGGTCAGAGCCAAAAGGCTGGCCTTCAGAAAATATAAGGGAACACAGCGGATGAAGATAGGGAGGCATACCAAACTGCCCTAAGGGAAGCAGGTAAGGCAGTAAGGCAGGCAAAGTCCCAAACTGAGGAAACACTAGCACGAACAGTAAAAGAAGGTGACAAGACTTTCTATAGATACATTAGTGAAAGGAGAAAGTCCAAAGGGGTATTGCTAAGCTTAATGGAGAAAAGGGAGCATGTGAGGAGGAGGACCCTGTAAAGGCATCTATCCTAAATAGATACTTTTGCTCAGTATTTACTGAAGAGAAGGTAGGGCAGGGCCCACAGCTCAGCATCATGGACACAGGGGGGAGGGAGGTGAGCACTACTCCCTTCACAAAAGAAAGGGTCCTACAAGAGCTTGCTAAGCTCAGGGTGGATAAGGCAATGGGACCTGATGGCATACATCCCAGGGGCTAAGGAGCTAAAGGAGGAACTAGCAGAGCCATTAGCAGAATTGTTTAGTGAGTCTCTGAGCACAGAAGAGGTCCCAGAAAGACTGGAGAAGGGTTCATGTGATCCCACTCCACAAGAGTGGTAGCAGGGAGGAGGCGGGGAACTACAGACCTGTCAGTCTTACCTCAGTAGTGGGCAAGATTATGGAGGCACTCCTTAAGGAAAGGATAGTGCAACACCTGGAATCCATAGGATCCAAGACAGCATGGGTTTACAAAAGGAAGGTCCTGTCAAACTAATCTCATAGATTTCTTTGACTGGGTAACCAGAGTGGTGGACCAAGGGGGAGCAGTTGATGTCGCCTACCTTGACTTCTGCAAAGCTTTTGACACTGTTCCACATAGAAGATTGATAAATAAGCTTAGGTAGGCTCGGTGGCTCAGAAGTTGGTCAACTGGGTGGCAAACTGGTTGACTGGCAGAAAACAGAGAGTGGTGGTAAATGGTATACAGTCAGAAGAGATGCAAGTCACAAGTGGGTACCTCAGGGATCAGTCCTGGGGCCAGTCCTATTCAACATCTTCATTAGTGACCTCGCAGATGGACTAGAGGGTAAGGCTTGTCTGTTTGCAGATGACACCAAGATCTGCAACAGAGTAGATGATCCAGATGGGGTGGACAGAATGAGAAGAGATCTGGATAAACTAGCAGAATGGTCAGAAGAGTGGCAACTGGGATTTAATGCAAAGAAGTGCAAAATCATGCACATAGGGAAGAGAAACCCTGAAGCCACTTATAGGCTGGGAGGGGAGTTGCTAGCAGTCACAAAGGAAGAAACAGACTTGGGCATCATCATCACTGATGACCTAAAATCATCCAAGCAGACCTCTAAAGCAGTAGGTAAGGCTAGGGGGTGTTAGGGTGTATTAGTAGGGGTATCACAAGTCGTAAGAGGGAGGTAATAATCCTCTGTACAAGACATTGGTTAGGCCCCATCTGGAGTACTGCAGTATTGGAGGCCACACCTTCACAAGGACATTAACCAAATTGAGGCAGTCCAGAGAAGGGCAACCAAAATGGTGCAGGGACTGCATCAGAAGACATATGGAGGACAGATTAACGGAGCTCAATATGTATACCCTTGAGCAAAGGAGGGAGAGAGTGATATGATTGAGACATTTAAACACCTTAAGGGCATAAACAAGGTGAAAAGAGTCTAACATGTTTAAATATAAGAAAATAGCAGGACAAGAGGACACAGCATGAGATTAGAGGGAGGCCGATTAAGGGGGAATGTGAGGAAATTCTTTTTCACAGAAAGGGTGGTAGATGCATGGAATGGCTTACCACAAGAAGTGGTGGCTATGAATACAGTGTAGGGCTTCAAACAGGCATGGGATAGGCATAAGGGAGCAATACAAATGACTATGAATAGATAGGTCACTGACAGAGCAAAGGCCGATGGCACATTTATAAGGTAGAAAAAGAAATGGGCAGACTGGATGGGCCTTGTGGTCCTTATCTGCCGTCAACTTCTATGTTTCTATGTTTCTATGAGGAAAACACTGGGAGGCTGGTTCCCCAGCCCGTGTCTCCTGATATGGAGACTAATGAAAGGGGGGTAGAAATTCCCCAGGTAGCAGTTAACAGAACTGCTACAGAAGGTTACCCTGAGGTAGAAGGTGTAGCCAGTAGTCAGAGGATTAGGGATGGCAGTGACACTGAATGCCCTGATGCTAGAGCTAGGGACCCTTATTTAGAAATGGGAGGGGACCTGTCCCATGCCTTGGGAATGTTTAAGGATTTTGCAGCTGCTGAGAAAAGTGACCCTAGTTCAGAGAAGCTGAGGGCTTGGGCAGACTCTGATGGAGCACAGGGAGGAGACTGGGAAACAAAGTTAATTGGGACAATGGACTGCTGTGTATGCAGAATATAAGGATAGAGGGAGGGGTGATGGGCAGGCAGCTTGTCATTCCCCAGAGTTACCGTAAGCAGTTGCTCAAGGTTGCTCATGATATTCCCATGTCTGGTCATCTGGGAATTGCATGCACTATGCAGCAATTGGCCCAGAATTTCTATTGGCCCAACTTCACCCAGCAGGTGAAGGAGTATTGCAGGTCTTGTCACTGGTGCCAAGAAATAGGGAAGGTGGGTAATAAAACCAAAGCCACCCTAATTCCCTTGCCCATAGTGGAGGAGCCATTCCAGAGGTTAGGAATGGATATTGTGGGGCCTTTGAATACCCCCAGCTCCTCCGGGAAGAGGTTTATCCTACCCATGGTGGATTATGCCACCTGGTACCCACAGGCAGTTGCCCTATCCTCATTGAGGACAGACAAAGTGGCAGATGCCTTGCTAGGAATTTTCTTCCATGTTGGGTTTCTGCAGGAAGTTATCACCAATCGAGGGGGTTCCTTCATGTCGGACCTGATGAAATGTTTGTGGGAGAAGTGTGGAGTGGTGCAGAGATGCACAACACCTTATCACCCGCAAGCCAGTGGGCTTGTGGAAAGATTCAATGGTACCCTTAAATCAATGCTCCAAGCATTTGCTGAATAGTATGGGAGGGACTGGGAGAAATACCTTCCCCACTTGTTGTTTGCATGCAGGGAGGTGCCACAAGAGTCAACAGGGTTTTCCCCCCTTTGAGCTCTTTTATGGGCATAGGGTATGTGGGCCCCTAGACTTGATCCAGAAAGACTGGGAAGGAAAGCATGCTACCCAGGGAACTCCCATAGTGGATTATGTCCTTAAGTTTAGGGAAAAGTTGAAGGAACTTATGGGAACAGCTGAGAGCAACCTGGCAGCTGCCCAACAAAAACAAAAGGTATGGTATGACCGCAGAGCCAGAGTTCGCTCATACACTGTGGGTTAGGAGATCATGGTCCTAATCCCGGCCCAGAAAGATAAGCTGCAGGCTGAGTGGACAGGACCATACAAAGTAGTCAGACAGGTGAATGATGTAAACTACATTATAGAACTACCTGACAGGAGACATACCCAAAGAATGTACCATGTCAACATGATGAAGCCATATGCTAATAGGGCTGACATGATCTTTGCAGTGTGTAGTCCTGGGAAGGGGACTGATGAAGGAGACCCCCTTCTGGACTTGCTGGAAAAAAGCAAGTGGAAGTCCTCTGTGGAGGCAATTAAAATGTTGCCTCAGTTGACCCCGGACCAGATCTAGGACATAAGGGAGGTTTTAGCAGACTTTGCCCCATCGTTTAGCCCCAAGTCTGGACTAACTCCCTTAGAGACGCACGATGTGGAGATGGGGACACAAGTGCCCATATGGCTAACAGCATATCGGGTGTCCGAGGCCGTCCAAAAGGACATTAGGAAGGAGGTGGAGGACATGCTGGATTTAGGGGTAATCCAGAAATCCCACAGCTCCTGGGCCTCACCCGTAGTCCTTGTTCTCAAACCAGATGGCTCCACTCATGTTTGTGAGGACTATTGTGGACTCAGCACAGTCATGAAATCAGATGCCCACCCAATGCCATGGACGGACGAACTCCTGGACAAATTGGGAGGGGTGACATACCTTACCACTATTGACCTGACAAAAGGGTATTGGCAGGTAGAGTTAACTGCCACAGCTAGGAAGAGATCGGCCTTCATCACTCCGATAGAGTTATTTGAGTTTAAGGTAATGCCTTTCAGAATGAAGAATGCCCCTGCCACCTTCCAAAGATTGGTGAACCAGGCGTTAAATGGTGCTGAGGAGTACGCTGTGGTGTACCTGGATGACATTGCCATCTTCAGTACCAGCTGGGAGGAACACCTCTCCCACCTTAGGGAAGTGCTGGGCAGGATACAGAGGGCTGGGCTCACTGTTAATGCTGAGAAGTTTCAGGTGGCCATGGCTGAGGTGGCATACCTTGGGCACGTAGTAGGTCGGGGGACAGCTCCGTCCCAACCAAGCAAAAATTAAAGCAATCAAGGCATGGCCCTGACCTGAAACACAGGAAAAGGCTTGGCACTTTCTAGGGACTGCAGGGTACTATAGAAAATTTGTACCAGAGTTCAGTGCCCTGGATGCTCCCCTATCTAGCCTGTTAAAGAAAAGGATGCCTAAGAAAGTTAACTGAGAACCAGCCTGTGAACAAGCCTTTACATGGCTAAAGGAGGCACTGTGCAGTGCTCCCTTTATTAGCCAGTCCAGACTATAGTAAACCCTTTGTAGTCCAGACTGATGCCTCAGATGTGGGTATTGGGGCAATACTTAGTTAAACGTCTAACAAAGGAAAAGATCACCCAATAGCGTACCTCAGTAAGAAGTTACTTCCCATGGAGCAAGCTTACTCTACTGTGGAAAAAGAATGTCTTGCCATGGTGTGGGCACTGAAGAAGCTAGAGCCATAACTATACAGGCAGCATTTTGAAGTGCAAACAGATCACAACCCCCTGGTTTGGCTGGCACACATGGGTAAAACAAATGGTAGGCTGTTAAGATGGAGCCTTGCCTTGCAGGGTTATGACATGACTGTTACTCACAGGGCAGGGGCAGCAAACAAAAATGCAGACAGGTTATCACGTCAGTTTGAGAAGTGAACTGAATCTGGGGAACTCATCCCATGCTAGGAACAGATTCCCTTAAGTTCAGTCTAGGAGGAAGGAGTGTAATGTGTTAACCCTCTACCAGTTATATTCTTATTTGAGATATAGATATATGATTATTTGTATATCTGCCTAGGAAAATGGCAGCCAGCAGCTTTTAAAGAGGCCTGACCCTTTGACCCCAAAACAGTTGCTACAGTAGCTAGATAACTAGTTTCCTTCTCTGTTTTGACACATAGTTGCAAGCCTGCCTGGGATTATAAAGACTTCCTTCAAAGGCCAGGTTATCACACCTTGTAAACCAGCTCTTTACTTTGATTTATAGGGACAAAGTTTGCATTTTATGACCTTTGAGGAAAAGGCCATATTTAACTGATTTCTGTTAGCTTTCACACCTGTAAGAGAAATGTTTGTCAGGATGTGTTTCAAAGGTGAATGCTCTGGTCAAAGAGACTGTCATATTTTGATATTGCTATCTTGCAGATTTCCAGCCAGCAGTAAAATGACACCCTTTTGGATATTCTTGGTCAAGTTACAAACTAATTATAGGACTAACAGTGACCTAATGAGCTGTGACCTCACAGGATGGGAAGGGCATTTTTTAGCTTATCACTCTGGTTGAAAGGGGTGGAAAGACATCTATCTCTGGACTCCTAAAGGAACACACACAGTGTGTTATGAAAAAAAGGCACTTCTGTCAAAATAGGTAACATCAAACTGGAACTGAGTTAGACTAAGAAATTTAAGCACCAGGCATTTTGTTTCTGTAATTTCCCATCTATTTTTGACTGTAAGTATTTGTTATATGTTCTATGTTTTATACGTATTTACTATTTATTTTAATTGTAGTAAACAGTTTGATTTCCTTAATCCTGCTTGAGTCTTTTCTTTTGCATGTGGAGGTTGAAACAGTATTGGATAGTTCTGACAAAAACTGTTAAGGGCTTAAAAGTGTGTTACTATCTTGCTAAGTTAAAAAAAATTACCTAGGTCTCATATTGCATCAACAGGGTAGAACTGTGAACCAGGCTGGGTGCCCACTGGGTGAAGTATTGCACTTCATTTCCCTGAAGAGGGTGTGATATCTGATCCTGTTAACTGGGCCCGCTAGTGAAATGGGGTTCATATTTTACCTGAGTACTCGAGGCTAGTAGGTGATTCGAACCCAAAACAGACCAGAGGGTTGCCCTGTTTGTCTCCTGTTCACATATTGCACTTCAAAGTTTGGCACTGTGGGAGCAGAGGTCCTGACTTGCAGAGTGCATTTGTGACACTCCCCACTTTAGAGCATGCCTTTGTGACGTCGAGGCTTGATTACTATAATGCGTGCTACTTTGTAGTCTCTGGGGGCACCCTGCACTGGCTGCAACTAATGTAGAATGCAGCTGCTAGGCTGCTGATGGGGCAGCCTAAATACTGTCATATCACCGTGGTACTGCGTGAACTGCACAGGCTGCCAGTCAGGTGGAGGGTCCTCTTTAAGGTGGGCTTGCTCACCTTCAAGGCCCTATGTGAACTTGGCCCTGGCTACTTGACTGACCTTCTAACACCTGCTGCTTTGGTCCACTCCCTCTGCTTCTCCTCTAGGGGCCTCCTTACGATTCCCAGGACAAGGTTAAGAATTGCCGACGACAGAGCTTTTCGTGTCGCCAGCCCTGTCATGTGGAATTTGCTTCCTCCAGTTGTAAGGGAGGGCACCTTCAGTTGAGGTATTTAAAGCCCACCTCAAGGCCTATTTGTTCAATCAGGCATTCTCAGACATTGTCTTTTAACTGATACATTCTAAGTTATACCTCTTGTCCTACAGGCAGTTGCTTCCATCTCTTGTTATAGCCTGCTGTTTTATCACATTTTATTTGTTTATTTATTTATGCTTATTTGTATCTTTGTTAGGAATTTTTAACATGCATATTTTGCATTTTGATTGTTCGGCACCCAGAGCCTTTGGGATTGGGCGCCTTAAAATAAAATTTGCCTTGCCTTGTCTCTCCTGTTGGGGGCCCATCATTCGGATCAATGCCCCCTGCTTATTAGCTTTTAGATGAACATTTTATGAATCAGCAACATACTTCATGATATTCCAGCTGTATTGAGTCTTACAATCTACCCTAGGAGTTACCACCTTCAGTATAGAGCTCTGGTGGGCAGAGGAATTTGACCAACCTTTTGAAAAAGAGGATTGGTTACGGGCATGTCAGGTGGCAGCTAAAGTAACAAACTCTTATCAATGGAGGGAGTATGCCTGGAAACATCTGATGAGATACTTTCATACCCTGGTAATCACGGCTCACTGCCTCCCCACCTACTCCTCTGCCTGTTGGAGAGGCTACAGAGAGACTAAAGCAACCCATTACCATGTTATGTGGGATTGCCTCCAGCTCCAACCCTTTTCTGTGACTTGGAGGTGGAATTTATGGACTACTTGGGCACACCACTACAGCTTACTCTCCAGGAGTACTTCATTTTATAGAACCCTCAGAGTTTTTGGGACTCTTGTTTCACGATATATTTTGGGCATATTGTTAACTGTGACCAAAAAGGCAATCATCAAATGCTGGCTCACCCCTACAAATCCCCACTATGATTCCTGGAGAAGGATGGTCCACTGTATTTACCACATGGAAAGAATTACTCACTCTCTGAATGATCATATGGAATTGTGTACCTCACAATGGAGTGGGTGGCTCCTTCCCACCATGAGCAGAGACTCTAGTTTTGTCCCCTCAGTATGTAGATAGTACCCAGACAGAGTGGGACTGGATAATCTTTAATTTAAATTGCACTGCTACTTTTACTAGGCCCTAATTCCTCTTGGCCTGTCCGAGGTATCCTGCTCCCTGCTCTCATGCCCCCCCCCCCGAGATGGTGTACTGCTTATGTTTTTCGTTTGGTGCATCTTAGATTTTGGCTGCTCTTTATATTGGAACTCCTCTCCTACAGCAGCCAGGTTGAGTAGTATGTAATTGTTGATGTAGGGCATGTCCCCCTCCTCTGAGCTGGCTGAGGGGTGTGGGTGAGCCACTGTGAGTTGATTTCTGGCTGTTTGGGTGGAGGAGCTGTAATGTTTGCTTTCTGTATCTCACCTGCTGTAATTGTGTCTCTCTTGACCTTGAAAAGTTAATAAAAATTATATTAACAAACAAAAAAAGAACATTCCAAACACAGCAGCTACTCAGTTTCAGCTGTACCACCGTAGGGGTAGGCAGCATAGATTAAGCTCTCTGTAAGATTTCTGCTTTTCAACTCTTGTTTGTTTTCTGGGTTGTGTGGCTCTGAGGCAGGTTGGGGCTATCTGGTTTCAGGTGCACCCAAAATTTAAAAATCGTGCCTGCTATGCTGTGGCTTTAAATTGACTAATCTGCTCGCTAAAATCTCACTGGCCTTTGGGTGTTTTTTATGATAGGTCTACAGTTCTAGCCTGGTACCTTTGAGTAAGTAAGAGACTTGTTGTGGGGGGGCGGGTGGCTTAGTGAGTTAGGTGTGGGGATGGATTGTTAGTTTTTGTTCCTATGTTCCTCCCTCCCTCCCAGTGTTTTTTCCCTCACCATCCCTTTATTTTTTCTCAAGGTAAGCTGTTTTTTGTTGGGCTGTGTTCCCTGCCCCTCCCACCTGCTGGAGATATTTTTTTTTCAAGGGGCATGGATATGGTTCACTTATCCACACTCTGGCAGTTCCGCTGGAACAGTTTGATTGGCCAGATGTCTTTAAGCCAAGCTCCTCCCACCACTCAGACAGTATATGGCTCCATCCCGTGACATCAGATATTTCTTTCAGCTGGAAGAACAGGTCACCTCCTTCACGGCTCCCACTTAGGTTTTCGAGTGTGCCATTGGCGAACTTTCTTTAAAGTTTTCAAATATTTTAGTTTATTTTCTGGGTTCCTTTGACTCCCTCTGATGATGACAGTAAAGCAGTAGAAGTCAGGATTTAAATTTTGTGTGCAATGCCTGCAGAAGATGTCGGCCACCAACCCACACGACACATGTGTATACTGCCTGGGTGAGCAACATGACATGACTGTGTGCAGGCTCTGATTAAGCATGTGTAAGCCCCCTTTAAAGAAGGGACTTCTGGTCCCACTTTACGCATCCCCTTTCCCCCTCCTACCCCCCCAGAGATAGGGAATTTATAGTGCTCTGGGGAATATTGGCTTCTGGATGCCTTAAGGTGGCAGCAGAAAGCAGGTTTAGGGGGTCTATAAGGAAGCAGACAGGAAGTTTCGGGGGCCTTTCCAGCCCAGGCATTAGGCCGGGGCTGGACAGGGGGTGGCTGGAGGAGCAGTATAAGGTGGGCAAGTAAGGGAGCTTGGTGGTCCAGGTGGGCCAGTGGGGGTACCCCCCAAGTGTAGACAGGACAGCTTTCTCAGCATCGAGGTGATGAGGAGCTGGGGGAATGGAGCTCCGTGGGGGAGGTATGGTTAGCCAGGTCCTGCATCGTTGGGGGCAGGGAAGGTAGTTGGCCTTTGGGGGCCAGGAAAGGTAGGAGCCATTAGAGACCCCATTTCTAGTGTGATTCTCGGGCCACCAGGGATGTAGGGGCAATGGTAGGGTCCCCACAGGAGGGAAGCCAGTGGCAGTGGCTCTTCCTCATACCCAGCGTGGCAGGGTGGCCTGGTATTCAGAGGGAGCCAGGGGGGACCTTTCACCCTTTTATGGGGCCTGCTTGAAGGGGCAGGTCCTGGGGCACTGGTGCTTAAAGGTCGGGCAGGTTGCAGGTAGAAAGACAGGCCTTGGAGGGTGGCCCTTGGCTGGAGCTTAACGCAAGCCCAGGAGGTGCAGAGAGGATGTGGGCCTTGCAGTGATTCCCTGAAGAAAGAAAAGTGTCAGCTGAAAGTGGAGCTGATTTAGACCACAATTTCTGTGAGTGCAGACTGCTCAGGGGATGGGTACTGGGGCAGGGCCAGGTTTTGAGCCACTGCACCAGTGGAGCTGTGAGGAGGAGAGGCTGATTGTGATGAGGGAGCAGGTGCCAAAACATAGTACCAGTGCAGAACCAAGTTTAAAGGGGCTGTGGGGACTGCAGTTGTAGGAAAAAATCCTGGCACCCCTTGTGGCATGGGCCAGAGCCCAGGGGTCCAGTTGGGAGAAGCAGCCCATTTTCCCGCGCCGGAGTTGGGGCGACGGCCAGTGCAATAGAGAGAGTGGGTAACCCAGGAATAAAAAAAAAAGGTTTGGCTTACCAGATCCAGAGAAACCAGGAGACTGTAGGGATCTGAATTCAGGAGGTCCTTGGGTAAAGCATCCAAGACAGACAGTAGAGGAATCCTTACTTGATACTGTCTTGAAAAATCCATCGTGTCTGCTGCTCTAATTGTCCAGCCAGTATGCTTGTAAAAAGTTTGGTTAGCCCCATGGAGCTACTTTATTTATTTAGATGAAGTATGCAACCCCTACACTGCTGGGAATCATTTGCTGTGCAGGAGCTAAATAAAGCTAGTTGGGAGAAGAATAGCAGTGATGTGCTTTATTTAACTGAAGTGGGGAGCTAATGAAATAGAAATCTTTTCCCTTTTCTTTGCAGCTCAATCAACTCTTTATAAGTTTTGATTCCAGATAAAATGTCCATCCCACCCCTGGTGGGACAGAGGGGCTCTGGGGCTCAAGAGGTGGTAGATGAGCAGTGTGGAGTTCTTTGTCCAGTGTGCCAATATTCAGGGAGAATCTATTTCTGTGGATGAAAGTGAAAGTGTACAGGTTATTGAAGATGCCAGTAAGGTAGGCCACATTATTTTTCTGCCTTGTATGGGAGAGCATTTGTCTCGGTGGCTTAGCACTTGAGGGTACCCCCCTCTCTAAAGCCCCCAGAATATCTGTGAAGTAATATGTCCCTAGATGGGGGGGGGAGGTGTTACACATGCTTTCTGAGTACCTTGAGGATAGGAAGCTTTGGCTCTTACCGGGTCAGCATTTGGAACAGGACGAAGGACTGCCCTAAGAGCTGCAAGAAGTCCTCAGCTGCAACCGGGTCAACTGAACAACTTGCAGCCCTTGAGGCGGAAGCAGTGGCGGCTGCAGCGGGCACCTCTTTGGTCTGGACCCCATTCCCTGGGGCCTGCATCAAAGGGTCATTCACTGGAGAGTTCTGTGAGATGTGTCTGGCCCTCTAGACCTTAGGGGAAAGCCCTGTGTCCCCCCACTCAGTGACACAAAGAGCAAGCACTGCTTGCACTGGTCATGGGACTGGGAATGATTGAGGTCCTCCCAGACCCTCGACTCTTCTGACTACTCGACAGCTGTTGAGCACCCCTCTTGGCTGGGGGGTAGGTCAAGGGCTGTTCAGATCGCCCATCAAGCCAATCTACTTTGACTCTGGTTGAGCAGACCACTGAAATCTTTCTCTAGCCTCTCGGTGTTGTGGGATGAGGTCAAGGATTCGATTTAGTAAATCCCTCTGCTCCCGATCCTCACCCAGGAGGACATGGTCTAGTTAGTGTCTCTGTCTGGCCCTCAAAGGGAGCAGCCCTCACCAGAGGTTGGATCTTCTGTGCCAGTGTTGCTGAATGTGGGCAGGCACATGGTCTACAGTAACCCACCAGAAGGCCCTTCTCGCTGTCGACCAGCTGATTGAGATCGCAGCCAAGGCATCACTACTCTCAATGCTGCTTGACATAGAGGCATCACCATTCATATTTCTCATACACATCCTTGGGTGAGGATAGGCACCGCTGCAAGACACACTGGTGCTACGAGGAGCTCCTATAGCAACAGTGGGTCATTTTGGGGCAGGGTAGGGCTTTACCCCCTGGACCTTTGGTCTCCTGGCCATCGCCAGTGGTATCCTACCAGTCAACACCATGCAGGTGCAACCCACAGCTGCATCTCCACCTCTTCGGGTGGAGAAGCCACCACTGCAACTGAAGGTGGGTGCTGTGACTAAGGAAGTCAGCCGCTCAATCATCAGCTTGCCAGGTCACAAGTCAGTCAGGATCACCCTGAGAGAGGATACGTGGGAGGCCCATGGCAAGAAACAGGGCTGTCTCTGAGGAGCCCTCAGACTACTCAGATCTTGAGTACATGACCTCCTCTGGGGCTCCCCTCCTTACCCTTGGCTCAGTCGAGGAGCTTTCCACTGAGCATGGCCCAGTGTCCTTCGGGGCACTTCTCCAATTCCATGTGGGTCCTGCTTGAGCCAGTCCAAAATAAATGCTAAATAACCCCTCTCGGATATTTTGGATGGGAACAAATCCCCCAGGATTGCCTTTCCTGTGGCTTAGGCCATTTTGGGACCAACCCTGGAGCTTTAGCAGCATTCAGCATCCTGCCTGACACCCTCTGCTTACATAATCCTGTGTGGCGGGGTTAGTCATGGATTCAGTGTTGCACAGATCTGGACACCAGGGGGATGTGGACAAGCCTCTGAACATGGAGTCCCATAAGACTGACCATGCTGCTAAAAAGGTGTACACTGTAGCATCTCTGAGTCTCCATCAGGCTAGCTGTGCCATGCTGATGGTCAACGTAGGCCACATTCTGATGGGAGTGTTTGATGTAGTCCCCTTTCACCTCCCTGTTGAGCAACAGCTGGCGGTGCAGCTCATTGGAAACCCAGGTCAATCACTTGCTAAACACCAGCTCCAAACAGCCTTGGACATGGGCAGCTGTTATGCCCCTTTTTTGAACAAGGACCTATTTGGCCCCAGGGTGGAAGGACATCGCACACACATCGAGAAGTCCAGGGCCACCCTAGATTCTGTGATGCAATCCCAGAAGGACTGAAAAAGAAGCCTAAAAAACAGGCCTTCTAGTACTGGTCTTTTCAGTCATAGCCTCATTGGCAGCAGCCCTAGCAGGAGCAGTTCCAGGCCTGGCACCACACACCCAAGTCTAGGAGCCAGGGTCTGAAGGGGGGAAGGGGTAGTGGTGCCCCTGTGGCAGCAGCTGTCAATGACCCCGCAAAAGCTGCCCAGTGATGGGTTGGGGGGCATCATCCCTCCACCTGTCTGTCCCTGCTTGCCCTCCTGGTTGGAGGTCAGCTATGTCACTTCTTGCCATGTTGGTCCACTATCACAGCAGACATGTGGGTGTTGGACGTAGTGGGCATGGTATTGCCTCTGAACTTCAAGGCTCTCAGTCTTATTGCCTCGAGAGTCCAAGGTGTCACTGAACATGCTGTCCACCCTTTGGGCAGCCACTGCTCAGCTTCTTGCAAAAGGGGCAATAAACCATGTCTTGGATGCCCTGGCCAGTCAGGGTTATGTGTCCAGGTAATTTCTGGTCTCGAAACAGGCAAGGGCTTACGCCTCATACTGGATCTGCATGATCTTGATCAGTTTACGTGGAAATGCAAGTTCTTGATGCTCAGTGTGAATCATATTATTTCATCACTGGAGCAAAACATATGGTTCTGCTCCCTAGACTTCCAGGATGCATTTTTCCATATTTTCTTCCTTCCAACCCACCACTGTTACCTTTAGTTCTAAGCAGAAAGGGTCCTGTAACAATTCCAGGTCATGCCCATCAGCCTTTCCTCAGCACCTAGGGTCATCACAAATGTATTGCAGTGGTGGTGGCCCACCTGCAGTGCCTTAGGGTCAGAATATACAGCTACCTGGACAACTGGCTGTTAGCCAGCTCATCCAGAGAGGTAGTGGAGAGGTCCAGAGATCTCACTCTCTAGACTTGCCAAGACTTGTGCCTTTTGGTCAACCCAGACAAGTCCAAATTGGTACCAAAGCAGGTAATCAAGTTAACCAGGGCACAACTAAGACTCCTTGTGGGCCAGGCACTGGATCTTACCTCCTTTGCTCGATCATTTCAGGCTGAGTCTTGCGTTCTGCTCAGGATTTCCTGAGGATGCTGGGGTACATTGTAACATGTATCAGCGTGGTCCATTGGGCCTGCTGGCAGATGCACCACTTTCATTGGGAGTTGGCCAACAGTGGTCCCAGCGCCTTGGCCACTTGGACCAGCCGGTCACAGTGACCCAGCCAATCGGGGCTGGCCTTATCCATTCTGGGCCCCTGTGCAGACCCCTGCCGGGCCCCACCACTCCATTTCCTGTGCGCCCCCTCATCCAACATTTACACCTAACTAACCCTCTTGTCCTGTATTAATAAACCAGTACCAGGTATACTAGTTTAACCAGCATCTTTTAATTCATGCTATTGACTGCATTGAATTATTTGACTTCACCAGTGGAAATGAATCTGACTGAGCCTGGAGCAAGAACTTAAGTAAGTACAGTACTACTACTGTATTCATTTCTGAAAGGACAGGGACATCATCACTGGACACTCACACCTCCGATAATCCAATTTGCAAACAAGTTAAACAACTTAACTTTTCTGGAGGTGTGAGTGAGAGAATAGAAAGGATTATCATGAGACACCAGTAAGGTTGCCACCTGTCAGTTTTTTTACCAGGTGATCAGATTTTCAGGGTCCCTATCAGGAAATCCGGTTTTGCTCTGTGCTGGTCAGGTTTTTGAGCCATTTTGAGTGCTCACATACTTTTGAAACATGTTTTGTCATATCATTCATTGTTTCAGCTACATGTCCAGGTTACAAACAAGTTCTCTTGTCAATATAGCCATTTGTTTGTGAAAGCAGTCAACCTGGGAGGCATTTAGTATGGCCATTAACACTGCATCTTAAAGTGACAGAGCAGCAAAGCTGCCCCCACCTTTTGTAACAGTAACATAGAAATATAGAATCTGTCGGCAGATAAGGACCATACAGCCCACCTAGTCTGCCCATTTCCCTACTTGGTTTGGCAATCCCTACTCTTATCTGGACTGCCTTTCCCCTGCTCCACTGTACAGCAGGGTGCCTTTATGCTTATCCCATGCACTTTTGAATGCCTTTACTGTTTTCGCTTCCACCACCTCCGCTGGTAGACTGTTACATGGATCCACCACCCTCTCTGTGAAAAAATACTTCCTATCATTTCCCCTAAGCCTCCCTCCCTCCCTCCAGCCTCATGTTATGTCCCCTTGTCCTTGTGTACTTTTGTCTCTGAAATATGCTCCCCTCCTTTACCCTGTTTATTTCTGTAAGGTATTTGAAAGTCTCTATCATATCCCGTCTCTCCCGTCTCTCTTCCAGTGAATAGATGTTTAGTTCCTTGAGTCTTTCATGGTAAGATTTGTGGTGCAGTCCATGAATCATTTTTGTTGCTCTTCTCTGGACTGCTTCCATTCTGTCTATGTCCTTCCTGAGATGAGGTCTCCAGAATTGGACACAGCATTCCAGATGAGGCGTCACCAGCGATCCATACAGTGGTATCACCACTTCACTCCTCCTACTGGTTATGCCCCCTCCTGTGCACCCCAGCATTCTGTTTGCCTTTCCCACTGCTTTTTTGCATTGTTTGGTTGATAACTCCCAGGTCTGTCTCCTGACTTGTGGTGGCTAGAACCTGCCCCCCCATCCTGTATTCCTCTCTTGGGTTTCTGTGTCCCAGATGCATAACCTTGCACTTCTTGGCATTGAAACCCAACTGTCAAACCCTTGACCATTCCTCGAGTAGTCTTAGGTCATTTCTCATTTTATCTAGCCCCTCCTGTGTGTCAGCTCTGTTACAGATCTTGGTGTCATCTGCGAACAAGCATACTTTCCCCTCTAGTCCCTCTGTAATTTCACTTATGAAGACATTGAATAGAACTGGACCCAGCACTGATGCCTATGGAACCCCGCTGGTCACCTCCCCCTCTTCTGATTTTATACCATTTACTACCACCCTCTGGGTCCTGCCTTTTAGCCAGTTACCAACTCATTTTACCACTTTAGAGCCCACACCCAGATTCCCCAATTTGTTAAGCAACCTTCTATGAGGAACGGTGTCGAAGGCCTTACTGGAATCCAGGTAGACCACATCCACCACCCCTCCCTGTTCCACCACCCTAGTCACCCAGTCAAAGAAAACGATAAGATTAGTCTGACAGGACCTACCCTCAGTGAATCCATGCTGTTTTGGGTCTGTTGCACTGCTTGACTCCAGGAACTTCACTACCCTCTCCTTAAGCAAGGATTCCATCAGCTTCCCCACCATTGAAGTCAGGCTTACAGGTCTGTAATTGCCTGCCTCCTCCCTACTTCCATTCTTGTGCAGGGGAACCACCTTTGCCCTCCTTCTGTCCCCAGGTTCCTCCCCAGTCTCTAGTGATTGGTTGAATAGGGTTGTCAGTGGACCTGCTAGAACTTCCCTGAGTTCCTTCAACATTCTAGGGTGAATCCTGTCTGTCTTCATTGCCTTGTCTGTCTTTACTTTTCCTAGTTCCTTCAAGACTCTATCCACCTTAAATGGGCTGGTGTCCACCTCTTGCCCCTGTACATCTTTCTTCGTGAGTCTTGGCCCCTCCCTTGCCTCTTCCTTGGTAAATATTGAGTTAAAATATTTGTTCAGTACCTCAGATTTTTCAAGGTAATCCTCCACTCACCCACCTTCTCCCTTCTTTAGCCTAACAATACCATTTTGATCTTTTTCCTCTCACTAATATAACAGAAGAAGGTCTTGCCCCCTTCTTAATAGCCTGTGCTATTCCTTCCTCCATTCTTGCCTTAGCCACTCTGACAGCTTCCCCAGCTTCTCTATGCTTCTCCAGATATTTCAGTCTGTATTCTTCTTTCTGTGTCACTTTGTATTTCCTGAATGCCTTACTTTTTTCTCTCACTTTCTTGGCTGCTGATTTAGAGAACCACAGTGGCTGCTTCTTTCTTTTGCTTTTGCTAAGCAGTCTGACACATTGACTTGTCACTCCTGCTATGGATCTCTTGAGCCTAAGCCACTGTTCTTCTGCCCCTCCCCTGTCACTTCTGCTGCCAGGGCAATTCTGAGCTGTTCCCCCATCTCATGAAACTGGTCTTCCAGAAATCTAGGATCTTAATCTTTGAAGGGCTTTCTTCTGCCAAAGTGTTGACTCTAAACCACACAGTTCTGTGGTCACTGGTACCAAGAGGACTGCTCACCTCAACATCCTTGATTCTGTCCCTATTTATCAGCACTAAGTCCAGTACAGCCCCCTCCCTGGTGGGCTCAACCACCAGCAGCCTTAGGTTTGCCCCATACATGGCAGACATGAAGTCCCTGCTCCTTGATGTACTTGCAGTCTGTGTATTCCAATCTGCATCTGGCATGTTGAAGTCACCCGTTAGTAGTACTTCCCCTTTGGCTGTCATATTATGGATGGCTTCCATTAATACTAGATCTATATCCTCCCCCTGCGCAGGAGGACTGTAGACTATTCTAGCATGGATGCTTGTTTTGTTCCCTGACTCCAGAGTGACCCACAATGCCTCTGCTTCTTCCCTGAACCCCTGAACCTCCATAGCTTTAATCCCTTCCTTTACATACATAGCCAGAGCCAGTTGTCTTCCACTTTCATTTGCTGGTAAACATTTTCATCTCTAACAAAATTTAGGCATTTTTAAATGTTTTAAATTATTTTTTTTTTTCCTCAAGAAAAAAGTATGGACCCCCAAGGTAAAGGAGCATAGCTTGCACCTAGCTAAGGCTGGCCCTGCAGCCAATGTGGAATGCCATCCAGTGGTGGCAGATCCCAGAACACCTGAAGAAAGGAATCCCATTCATCCATTTAATACCAGTTGTGATCCTCATGGCAGACATGTCTCCAGCGGGGTGGGATGCACACCTGGGGGACCACAGAGCCCATGATTTCTGGTCACCCCTGGAGTCCCATTACCACATAAACCTGATGGAGATCTGTGCAGTGCATTTGGCTCTGAAAGAATTTGCTCCACTAGTCGGGGATCAGGTCATGCAGGTCCAGACAGACAACACCACAACCATGTTCTATCTGAACAGGCAGGATGGCGCTCAGTCCCTTCCTTTGTGTGGGGAGGCACTCTGCACCTGGGCACTCATGCACAGCCTGTGTGGAGGTTGCTCGGCAATCCATGCTGCAGGAGAAAACAATCAGCTGGTAGACGCTGCCAGCCAGGTAGGAAAGACATCACATGAGTGGACCCTGCATTGGGAGGTGGTGAACCACCTGTTCTCTCGACGGGGCATACCCTTGGTGGACCTGTTTGCATCCTTGGAGAACACCAAACTGAGATTTTGTGCCTGCCCCTCACAGTCCTGGACATTGCTGGTGGATTCCTTCACAAGGCCCTGGATGCTGGGCCTCGTATACGCCTTCCCTCCATCTTGATCCACAAGGTTGTGGTCAAGGCCCAGAAGGACAAGGAGCAGATGATCCTTATAGCTCTGATCTGGCCAGTGCAGTTCTGGTACTTTGATCGCCTCAACATCAGCCCCCCCATGGAGGCTGCCTCTCCGCTCAGACCTGCTGACCATACAACAGGGGATTGTCCTGCACCCAGACCATAAGTCCCTGCACCTCATGTCCTGATTCCCGAACTGATTTCCATAATGTAACCACACGGGAGAGTTGAGAGTGATCTCTGAACCAGCATAGAGTTTGCACTGTGGTAAAGGCCAGGTGATGGCCAGTAAGTCATGGGAGGCCCCACCCTCCTGTAGTCAGTAGCTAGGTAGTTAAGCTATGCTGCAACATGGTGGTTTGCCTTCACAGAGGAAGACCCAATGATTGCATCCAGTTTTTGGAACCATGGAGGAGAAATAATAATAGGGAAGTAAGATAAGATATGTGTGACCTGGGGTGCCAGCATAAATTTAAAATGCATCAATCTTGCTGATCATGGACAGGTACAGTAGTTTCTTCCTGGCTAATTCTGTCTGAATCTCTTCCAGCACCAGTACTAAGTTAAGTTGCTCCATTCTTGAAAAGGTGGTGTGAACAGTAATTCCCAAATAGGTAGTCCCTTGTGGGGTCCATTTTAGTTCTTTGTCCCTGTAGGGCTCACTTTGGAAAGAGGATGCAGTGGAAGGACCTCCATTTTGTCCTGATTTACCCTTAGGCTAGAAACATATGTGAGTCTGGCAAGCAGCTTGAGGAAAGGGTCTAAGGAGGCCTGCCCCTTTTCTTGGAGAATTAGTAACTCATCTGCATGCAGGAGTTCCCGGTGTTCCTCCTCATCCACTAGTTATTCCCTTGAGAGAGGGATGGTGCCAGATAGCAATGGCTAGGGCTCTGTGGCCAGTATGAAGAGGAGGGAAAGGGGGCAGTCTTGCCTTGTTCCTTTTTTTTTGTGCTGAACCCCTGGAGGCTCAGCCCAGCCCCACTCACCACTCCCGCACACCCAGGCTAACCCCCCATGGGCGGGGCCACTGGTTGGGCACCCCCCCTCCTCCCATGGACATTAAGGTAGTCAAGACCCGGCTTGCCCCCCCGGGTTGGGGCCATGGGAGCAGGACTCCCTTCCCCGGTAGACATGAGTAGGCAGTGGGGCTGGCATCATGTGTGGGGTCATGCATTTTTCATGCTGTGGATTCCCCAGGGGCGGGGATGTGCAATGATGGCCAGTGTCTATCCCGCTCCCCCTGACATTTTGGGTGCCAGCCACAGCAGTAAACCCAGCCTCTGCTAGAGGTCTGCAATGCGCTGGACACTCAACCCCCCCTCCCCAGAGAAAGAGAGCAGTCCCTGGGACACTCAATCCTTCTCCCCCTTGCCGGCACTCCAACTCCCAAGTCCATCCCCAAACCTGGGATGTTGACACCGCAAGCGGATGCCTTGCTGCTGCGCTGGTGGGCCAGCCAGGCCTTGTTCCTTTTTGTAGTGGAAAAGAGGAGGACCATAGGCCATTGATGAGAACACTGGCTTTCAGTGAGTTGTACAAGAGCCTGATCCAATGGAGAAAATGAGGGCCTGTCACCATTCTTTCAAGTGACTTTCAGAGGTATCCCCATTCCACTGACTGAAAGGCCTTTTCGAAGTCCACTGCCATTGCTTTCGTGGGGGTTGGGGACTGCTTGATGGCTTGCATGATATTAAGGAGAGAACGCAGGTGATCAGAGCTTTGTCTCACTTCAATGAAACTGGCCTGCACTGAGTGGATGAGGCCTCACAACACAGACTCCAGTCTTGAACATTGTGGCCAAGATTTTGGCAAGATCTTGGCATCTGCATTGATCAAGGAAATGGGTCAGTAACTGCCAGGCATGTGCAGTCCTTCTCTTTCTTCGGCAGCATCATTATAACTGACTTGCTGAGGGAAGGAGGCAAGGAGTTTGCATCACCTCTTGCAATACATCCAAGAGCAGCAGGCAAAGCTTGTCACTGAGGAGTTGGTAATAGTCAATAGAGAAGGTGTTGCTTCCTGGAGACTTTCCTTTGATCAGTGCTACAACAGCCTGTTGAACCTCCTGCAGGGAGATGGGATTGTCCAGTTAGCAGATTATTTGGGTGATACTCGTGGAACTGGAAGTTCTTGTAAAAAGCTATGGAGGGTGTCTTGAGGTCGAGGCATTTGATGATGTGTATAGTTGCTGGTAGGAAGCTTTCATGATCTGGTTGACGGCTTTTGCTTCAGTGCGTACACATCACCGTTGCCATCTCTGAGGCCTGCAATATGCCTCTTGGTTTGATTTTTCTTGACCCTTTAAGTTTTCTAGCTTTGTCTCCTCCCCTCAGTATGAGTGTTTTAATTGGGACACAGCCAGCTCAGCTTTTCTGGTAAGCAAGTCATTCAGATGCATCTTGGCACTAGTGAGACGTGCCAGAATCTCTTGAGTTGGGGAAGGGGTCTGCTCTTTATATTCTGCCTGTACAGCTGACAGCTCCATCTCCAAAATGTGCAGATCAGCCTACTGCTCCTTGCGCTGATGAGCAGTGCAGCTAATAATTTTGCCTGTCATAGTGTTTTTTGGGGCCTCCCAGACCATCTGTTGGGATGTGTCTCTTTTCTGATTAATTTGCAAGAATGCTGAAGTCTATGTTTGGCTCATGCAATAAAGTTGGGGTCACACAGTAGCAGAGGGTCAAGCCTCCAGCATTTTGACTTGGGGGGTGGCCATCCCCGCATCATACTGAGGGCAATTAGAGCATGGTCAGAGATATGGCAATGGGGAGTATTTTAGTAGTGAGGCTGTTGTGTTTTACCTCAGGGGAGGTGAAGCACATGCTGATGCAGCTTGAGGTGGAGGGCACTGCAGAAAAGCATTTGTTGTTTCTCTCATGGAGGTTCTGCAACCTCCCTGCGTATACCAGGCAATGCTTCTTTAGAAGGCCCCCAAGAGGTTCTCTTGCTCTGGAGTATGGTTTTGGGTGGCCTGAGCTTCTGTCAATACACACTTCCATCACTGAGTTAAAGTTCCCACCTAGCAGGATGGGGTGGAGGATGGGGTGAAGTGGGATATTGCTTGGTGAAGATCAAGAAAGAATTGGGGGTCATCAGCGTTTGGGCCGTATACATTGACAAAGACTAAGGGTCTCTGGGGGATTGCAGCTTCAATCATAACCCATCGACACTCTTTGTCTAAAACTTCATGGTTAATGATCCAATGCAAGCTTTTATACACTGATATGGAGACTCCTCTCTTAACTGAGGCCTTGCTGTGGGCTTCCACCCCCCCACACTCTCTTTTTAATTTTGCTGGTGTCTTAGCACTAGTGAGATAGTTCTCCTGCAGGAAGACCATCTGTGCATGTAAGCTCTCTAAGTACTGTATGTCGGGACCTTTTTCCTTTTCATATGGGAGTTGAGGCCCCTAACATTCCAAAATACAGCCTGAATATCTCACATAGTCAGGTCTCTCAGAGGGATGGTGAGCAGCCAACCAGATATACTCCCAGGCACAGAGGAGCAAGGAGATACATATTATAGCAGGAACAATGCCTCAGACTTGAGTAAGTTTAGTGCCTACCAGGGATAAAAAAGATAACACAACTGTCCCACCTCAGATTAGGTAATAATGGCCCACCTGGGGCAGACAGAGCAACATGAGAGAAAGTCCCTCCATCCCCCCTCCCTCCTCAACCCCATCCCAAGTACTCAGACTTCCCCCCAAAAAAACACTTTGACTATCTAGCCATAACAGACACAAGCTACCTCGGGGAAAGCTTAAGTGCCAAACCACTAGAAGTGGGAAGTGAACCACTGGGAACAAGGCTGCTCACAGTCCTAAGGAACTGCTGCCCTATGTGGCTTTGAGTGCATCTGAAGTGTGGGAACTTCAGTAAATATCCCAGTACGAGTATATTTTCATGGTGCAACCATCTGCTGGGTCATAGTAAGTACAGAGACACCCCAACCATTTCCACATTGGGATCTGAGGGTGGGAATGGCTAGAACAAAGAATCACCAGCAAACGTGACTGGGGCTCCACAACAAAGTACCAGATTTACCAGTGGAAGGCAATCAGTCGGGGGGGGGGGGGATGCATAGCACAGCTCCTGAACAAGAGAATGGAAAGATGGAGCATTCAGTCCCAGTTTGTCACTCTGCCAGCCTGGCTTTGTCAGCACACAAAAGGCAGGGGGTGGGTGGGAGCGAATCATGTATTACACTGCAGCATAAATAGGGACAACAATTTAGGAATTCCCCCTGTATACCATATGGTAAGCTTCAACTAAAATTGACAGTTCAGACATTAGGCTAGGGGACCCCTCCCCCTTCCAAATAACCAGAAAATGGGAATGTACCTCCATTCTGGGAAGCAGCTAGCAACAGTATGCAGATTAGGGAGAGTGTATGCTTGTGTGATACTATATTGCATTTAGATCCAGATGACACACATCTGTATATGATTTGTCCATTTTGCCACTCTGCTTCTATGTTGCAGCTACTGGGAACTGATAGCTCCAACCACGAAATGCATCATACAGGAGCAAGTTGGACAGATCCCTCCTCACCCCCTGCAGTCCCTACCTTCCTTTGAGCTCCTTGCTAAGGAGGCAGGTGCCATGTGTGGACATCCCAGTCCACGCTGTTAACTGCAGTGGGCAGAACCTCATACACCCCTCATTTGTGCAGGAGCAGTGCATCAGCACTATCAACAGTGTAAAATATGTCCTATGGTCACTGAGAACTGCCTTATTGAGGAGAGTTATGGCAGAGCCCAGGTGCCTTAGATCTTCTTCGAGGATCTCTCTTTCATCGGGTCACAGTTTTGGAACTTATACTGTGCCAGCACCAGGACCACATGGAAACTTTGTTAGCTGGTGCTGTCCATGATGATGTCCTGCATCCAGCATCCATATAAGGCATGGGCAGCCCCCTTTCTCCTCAGTTCTATTCCTGCCATCAATTATTTATTTATTTTATTTATTTATTAAGTTTCAGATTACAAATACCTTTGAGCAATGAACTCTTTTACAAAGGTTCTACGTCAAGTAAAAGGACAACAGATAATATGAGCAAGGAAAGAGTTATACCAGTGTGCAAGTCAAAGATGTGCTTTGTATCAGTACTTATACAGAATACATAAACAGAGCAGTTAGAAAATGCACTAATCAAAGGGTACAATAATACAGTACAGAAGACATAGTTCAGCAAAGGTACATAATAAGCATCTTAGCTGTCAAAAAAGTAAGAGATACATACAAGTATTAGAAGCGATCGAAACTGGCCTTGTCAATCAACTTGTGGGAGAAGGGGTGTTAGGGTAGGTGGGATTAGGAAGAGGGAGGTGTGGGGAGTGCTGGGGGGGAAGGATAGGGTAGAAGATGGAGAGGGAGGAAGGGAGGGGGATGGCAAGTAAGAGCATTGCACCAGTTAATGGGCAAGTGCTGGTAGGTTGGATAAAAGGGAGAATTGGGGTGAGAGTTAGAGGAAGCAGTCACAGCTGCTATCTGCTATTAGGTGCTGTTGGAGCTTGTATTTGAAGGAGCCAAGCTTGGTATCAGAAGTGATGTCACTAGGAAGAGCGTTGACCCAGAGTAGGGCTCTGTAGGCAAAGGATCTTTGCCCCTATGATGTGCGGCACCGAGGTACTTGGAGTAGTTGATGTGCAGAGCCACGCATCCAGTGGGGATTGTGAAAAGGACTTGACAGGTCCTGCACTCTTGGGGTGAGGAGGCAGAGGGTTATTTCCTTAGCCATCAGACATGTTCGGTACTTTATACGGCGTTTTAGTTGGAGCCATCCAATTTGGGTGTAGAGGCTGGACGTTAAGCTTGTCGGATCCAGTATCAGAAATTTGAACGCTTTGTTACCTCTTTTTTTTTCAGTTTTTAAAAAAATCACTACTTCTGTGATTTTTCAGCTTTCCTATGCCACCAAAGGAAACATCGGAGCTTTTTCACTGTTGCGATTGCAGCGAGAAAATCTACAAAGACAACGCACACGAAGTGTGTGTCTGTTGCCTAGGCCTCTCATACAACATGAAGGCCTGCAAGGTCTGCCGAGGATTTAACTCCACTTCTAGGCAATGCAGACAGGGAGCACTCAAGTTATTTCTCCTCAGAAAGACCTTAGCTGCCAAGGTGAAGCAGCTGCAGGAGAAAACCACATCACCTGCCCCATCGCTCAAATCATGATCAAAGTTTAAGGAGAAGAAGTCTTCGAGGAGCCACAAGCATCAGCACTGGGACAGGAAAAAGGCCTCCCCGGTGAGATCCAGGTAACTGTTGTGGCCCTCAGGTATGTCTTCGTCCTAGTCACCATCCACCTTGGAGGCAGTGACTCCAGCCTCCCTTACTGTCGTGGAGGCACGGGTCAGGAAGCATAGGGAAAACCAGGAGAAGTTGTAGAATTCACCAAAAATATTTATTTACAGTAGCAGCAACATAAAAAAAAAACTTGTTCAGTATAACTGTGTACAAAGAGAAAAATGAAGTTTTCTTTCAATCTGTGCCCCTTTCTCTCTCCCAAGCAAATTGCAGCTTAGCTTCCTTATAAGTCCTTGCAAGCCCCACTTGTAACAAGCAACCTGTTTCTTGTAAATATCAGGCAGGAGCTGCTTGAACACAGTGTGCTTCTTGAGGCCCCTCTTTTGCAGCTTTTGTAAAAGGCTGGAAGATTTGCACTCAAGTAACCTCTAGAGTTTACAATATCTTTCTGCAGTCATCTCAAAATATAATTATATACATTTCAACAGTAACACCATATATTTTCTAAACAAAAATGATCCCATTATCAGTTATATTTTCATACAATGATTTGCACATATTTTTATATCAGCAGATCTAGATATGCAAGGGAGGACTGTGAGATAGTAAGAGGCAAAGAACTGCGATATTGTCAGGTTGATCAAGTCCGAAGTCTCACAGGAAAATTGGGTTGCACGACCAGACAGAGAAGAGACAGAAAAGGAAAGATCCTTGCATTTAAACACTTTCTCCATAACAACTGGGACAGGGTCCTATTCTACCCTGTCACACTTACCATCCAGATACCAAAGATGGGGCACGGCTCGGGCACCAACAGGCCCATCAAGGCCAGTAGGTCACCATCAACTGGTATTCACCCACTGCCAGCCATTACGACCATGATCCCTACCACGGGCATCATAGACACCTTCACTGCAGCCCCCTTGACTGTCAACCAGATGCCAAGGTCAGGACCTAGCTCAGGCACTACTGGGCCTATCAAGGATGGTACGCCACCATCATCATTAGGCCTTCACCAACAGTCGACATTTATGATCACAGCCAATAGTACAGGTGCTGTAGACACTCCTCCTACAGACTCCCAGGCCATCGACCAAACAACATGGTTGGGGCTTGACTCAGATGTTACCAATAGTGGTACAGCGCCATCATCACTGGGCTTTTGCCCACTATTGACACTACTGGTCATGACCCCTGACAAGGGCGTCATCAACACCTGGGCAGTATTGGTATCATTCTCCAAAATGATATGATGTCTCTTACCAGGTCTGCCACCACAGCCTGTAGACCAGTCAATAAGGCCTACTACTGCCTACTCCCTGTCAATGCCATTACCGAATACACTGCCTAATAAGCCTACTCAACCAACGCATACATCACCAGAGCACTTTTCTCTGCCCGTCAACTGAAATGATAACAAACTGGAACAGAATCCTGATTTCATGATTGAGGTGGATTTTGAGGAGGAAGAGAAGTTTGCTGAGGACAGCCAGTTTACACATGGCACCAGTACAACTCTGTCCTCCTGCCATGAGGACTGAGTGGTACATACACTTAAATCAACACCAGAAGATCCTGCTTTCCAACCCCCAATGCAGCAAATGCAGGCTGCCATGGGGTTTTTACCAGGGAAGAACAAGATTCCACTAAAAGGGATCTTATGGAGTTCTTGGAGATCCCAGAGACTTCTTCACTCATCAGTCCTCCACTTTACCCAGCACTGGAGGATGCCACTTATGCAGCCTGGTACAGACCTAACGCATTACTGGCTGTTCCCAGAAAGAGTGACAAACTGTACATGGTGCCATCAAACAAGTCCTATTATGCCCATCAGCCTGAAATTGATTCAGTAGTGCTCATGACTGCCCATCATAGAGCTAGGGCACCCAGATTCCCAAGCTTCCTCCCTCCTAACAAGGAATCCAGGAGGCTGGATATTCTGGGCAAACGTGCCTATGACTCTGCTTCTTTGGGTCCATGTATCATAAATTACTAGGGCAACATGACTAAATACTAAAATAACTTGTGGAAAAAGGCACATGCTGCTGTACAGACATTGCCGGAGGACACTGCCAAGCAAGACGTATTAGCAGCTCTTAAGGCTGCAGCTGATATGGGCAAACAATCCGTTCAGCCTACAGTGTCTCAGCTTGGGCTATGGCCTTTGTCATTTGCTTGAGACATTATTGTTGGCTCAGGGTCATGGGTTTCATGAGTCTTGTGCAAGAAACAGTGTTAAAGACCCCTTTTAGAGGTCAGAAACTGTTTGGTCAAGAGGTGGAGTAAACTATAAAAGACCTCCAATCCTTTGGAGTGCCACTGGGGCCTGGTAGGCCCCTTCACCATGCTTCAGGCAGAGGTAAAGACAGAGATCACTCTTGTTCACAGGCAGCCAGAGACAGCAGTTAGCCCTACCCTACACATGCACTGGCAAGAGTGCTGGCACCTTACCAGTTCCTCTTCCAGCTGGTACCCATACCTGAGTAACTAAAGACAGTTGAGCTGGGAAGGTGGTTCCCACCGGCTCAGCCTAACTCCTATTTTAACCCCCAATGACCATTGAATAACACAGGGGCAGTGGTATGGGGTCACCCCTCCCGCCGTGTGAGATAGTGGAGGGAGGTCACTTTGGGTGAATGGGTACTAATATTATAGCAAGTGGTTACCTATGGAGGCCCCTGACACCCCTCAGTTCATCTATCACCTGTCTTCGTTTAATCCTGGGACACATGTCTCTGCCATGAGACAGGTTATAAGGCCTTGTCTCAAAGGGATGCCATAGATACCTGCTCCTCCCCATCAGAAGAGCAGAGTGGAGGAGCAGACTGGAGAATCAGGTGCAGTTGCATGAGGGAGAGATGACGTCATGGAGAAGAGAGGAGAAGAAGCGAAGGGAACTGGCAGAGCAGGTGGATAAGGGAAGGGAATTTCACAGTTTAGGTAGGTGGAAGGAGAAAGCAGGTTGGACAGCTGAAAACAACCTAGGCGGGAGTGCTAGGAAGCGATGGCCACAGTTGCAAAGAGAGTGGAAGTAGGGAGCGAGAGAAGAGGTAAGAGGAGTGAGAGAGCTAAGCCAGTGCTTGGCAATAAAGGAGGAGCAATGTGCAAGACATCTGTCTTCAAGGAAGTGGAGGGAGAAGGCGGTGTAAAGGGAGCAGTGGTGAGTGCAAGGTGGGCAGTTAAAGGCAAACAAGCAGAATGAGTGATAGAGAGGGTCCAGTCTGGCAAGAGTGGACTTTGGAGCAGTGCTGTAAACAATGTCTCCATAGTCAAAAATAGAATCATTTTCTGTAGAATGGCTCTGTGAGCTGGTAAGGGGTTGCATCCATGGTTTCAGTATAAAGCACCCAGTTTGGGGTGCAGCTTTTTGTGGATGGGGTCCACATGCCCAGAAAACTTGAGGTGATGATCAAGCCACACACCGAGGTACTTGAAGGAGGGGACATCCTCAATGGGGGACCCATCTAGGCTGTGAAAGGAGGGGAGGGCTATAAGCCTGGATAGCTTTTGCCTGGTTCTGAAGGTCATGGAGACCATTTTCTTTGCATTGAGGAACAGCTGATTTGAGCAGAACTAGAGCTGGACATTGCCAAAGTTCAGCTGGAGGCTGGTCATCAGATCAGTGGGAGAGGAGCCAGAGGCAAATGTAACTAACGTCTGTGTACATATGGATGGACGCAGAGGTGCAGACAGTAGGGAGGTTGTCTAGGAAAATCGAGAAAAGAATAGGACCAAGCATGAATCCTTGGAGGATGCTAGTGCTGATGGGGGGGGGGCAGGGAATTACAAATTTTGACCAATTGAGTCCTACCCACTAGGTTTGAACAGAACCAGTTAGTAACTTGGGTGGAAAGTCCCGTAGAAAGCTTAGGAATATGGTGTTGAAGGCCATGGACAGGTCGATAAAATAGTGGAGGTTATCTGGCCCTGATACACGCCAGAGAGAATGGAGTCAGCCTAAGAAGGGAGGAGGAGGGGGAATGGAATTTATGAAAATCAGACTGGGAAGGAGAATGAGGATGAATCAGGGAAGGAGGAGAGTTGAGAAAGCACTAGATGTTCTTGAAGTTTGGCAAGAGTAGGAAGCAGGTAGACAGGGCGGTAGTTAACTGGAATGGAGGAGTCACCACCTTTAGGGAGGGGTATGACTCTGGCATGCTTCCAGGTGTCAGGAACAGAGACAATGGAGAAGGAGAGGTTTAGAAGGGGGGAGATTGGAGGACTGATGGCAGTGCTTGAGAGATGGAGGAGTTTAGGGTCCAGCCCATCTGGGCTCTTGCCCTTGAGAGGATTAAAAGCTAGGAGGGCATTGAGGGTGTCTGCCAGTGCGGTTGGAGAGAAGGAGAAATGAGGAGACGGGGAGTGCTGATGGGGGTCGGTGGGAGGGAGGGAAGTGGGGGGGAGGGAGGAAAGAAGGGACGAGGTGCTGGAGGTGAATAAATCATTGAATTCAGAGACAACATAAGCAGGGCCCCATGTTTTCTGCGATTCTGCAGTTGCAGCAGTGGCCACAGAAATCAGGGCTGACCACAGAAATCAGTGCTTGCCGCAGAAATCAGGAAAACCAGTCACAGAGCCACAGAAATGCTAGCTATGCTATGCAATCACACGAGGCAAGGGCATAGCTATTGATGTGTTAAGTATGCCATGGCATACATACTCATTAGAAGGGGCAGCAAACTGATGCCGTCCACTACAAAGCTGAAAAGCTAGTGGCTGCATGGCATCTTGATTCATACTGGCTCTTGTTACATAACTCCTTCCAGTCAGTATTGTGTGTGGGGGGGGGATGGACTGACGCAAGAGTAGCAGAGCTTGATTAGGTCCACGGCAGTAATGATTTGCTGCTGTGTAGGTGTGGGTATCTCTGCCATGTTAATGTTTGATTGTGAGGCTGTTCATGGTGCATGCTGAATCCTTGGAAGGTGAATTTGGAAGGAGGGACTGGAAGGTGAGCTGTAGTCAAGAAGTGAGAAGATTCAGTGGTGCCCGTGGAGGTGGAATCTATCTCGGTGTGGTGACAGGTATTGGAGGAGGAGGAGGAGCTTATTGCAGAAACATAGGGCTGGCAGGTGACTGAGCAGAGGACTTGGTCCCCATTGGTGGACATCCATCACAGTTTAAATTTGTTGGCTGCAGTTCTGTACCTGCAAGTGTGAGAGTAATTTCTTGGCAGATCTGAACCTGCAGCCTAAGTGGTGGCATCAAGCTCAGTTCTTAAGGAGGGTCAAGTTGCCCAGCTGCAGATGAGTTGGGGACCAGGGTATACTAGAACTGGAGCAAGCAGGTATGGAAAAAAATCAAAATGGAGAGTTTGATTGCTGCTATACATAAGTGAAATGAGGGTCACTGCTGGAAGAACACCACAACCCCCTGAGTTGAGAGAAGAGAACATGCTAACCAAGATTATTCCAGCTTAATAAGAATGACTTGCTTGCATTTTTCAGTGTGTCCCCCAAAAGAAAAATCAGGAGTAAACAAATCCTACAGACGCTGCAAGTTACGCTGTCCTTCACTGTTATAGGAAGACAACCCCCACCCCCCACCCCCAACACACAGATTTGTACACTGCACTCAGCAGGTTTGTTGCAAGGCAGTTGGGGTATTCCTAGTTTAAAAAAATAATAGTTTAAATGAACATTGATCAAAATCAGAAAAGAAAATGGCTTTCAGGTTGGAGTCTCCCTATATCTGCTAATCATAAATATAAACCAGAAGAAATCCAAGCAGGTTTTGCCTTCTGTGTAATTTTAGCTAAGTATGTATGTCCTCCTCTGATTATAACCTAGGAGAACAGCAAATGCCACCAATTTCCAGAAGAAGAACAGATGAGCTTCAAATTCGGGGTGGGAGGGAAAATTCATTAAAAGGGAACACTGATGCCCATGGGTGTACCAGGTTTGGGTTATTGCTGTTTAATATTTGTGATAAGAAGACTACATGTTATTAAATGGCCTGCTGTTCTACTTTCAGTGTAGCAGAGTGGTTGCACGGAGGCAGTCAAAGGGTTATCTAAGACAGTCCTTTGAAGGTATACTGTTTAGCCACAATTTATCTGCTGCAGAATGGCCACAGAATCAGCAGTTGTTCTGCCGCAGGAAGTATGAGATCCTGCCACAGAATGTAGGTCCACTTTGCTGCAGTAAACACGGGGCCCTGAACATAAGGGGCAGAAATAGTGGTGTCCCTCACCTTGAGGATCAGGGTGGAGGATTGGGCTGGAGGAGAGAAGAGGGGCATGGATGACCTTCCAAAACTTGGAGGGGTGGTTAATGTTGTTTTGGAAGGTGGCAGAAAAGTACTCAGCCTTTGCCATGTTTGGTAGCTATGGTACAGGCATTTCGTAAGTCTTGGTATTTGTGTAAGTCAACAGGGGAGCTTGATGACTTGTGAGCCTCCCATACTAGATCCTGTGGATGCAGGCAGGCCAGCAGTTTGGCAGAGACCAATGGGAGATGGCAACCTCGTACCCTGGTTTTCCTGAGGAGAACATAATGATCCCAGATAGACAGGAAATTGGACTTGAAGTAATTTAGCGCGGTCAATAGAACATGGGCAGTGGAGATGGGTGACCAGTCAGTTTCTGCTAAATCCTCATGGAAGGAGGACAAGTCCAAAGACTGGAAGGATCAGATCACGAGGAGACTGGGTGGTGCTACGTACTGGAGTGAGCCTGGGGGATAGTGGGTGGACATGTGAATCAGTGGTGAAGATATTCCTAGAAGATCAGGAATTACAATGAGTACCTAGTTTTCATATCTTTTAGGATCAGTCTTCACCACTGATTCACACTAGTGAGTCAGAGTACCAAGCTCAGACAGAATCCCCCAGACTAGGGTGGCAGGAGTAAAAAGCTCACTCAGGACACAAGTCCATTCAGGATTGTCCTTCAAAGGTGACATGCTGCCTGGCATGGACTTCTAGGGTATGGTGTTGAACAAAAGTCTACACTGTGCTCCAAGCTGCAGATTTACAGATGTCACCAGCAGATACAGAGTGAATCTTTGCCTGAGATGTGACAACTTGTCTTGTGGAGTGGGCAAGAACTAGACCGTTAAGCTTAACCTGAGCCATGGCATATCAGTGGTATTGGCAGCTCACAAACCAGGCAGAAACGCACTTGATTGTAACAGGCTGTCCCTTTTGATTAGGACAGAAGGAGGCAAAGAGCACTTTGAATTGCCTGAAGTCATTGGTTCTGTCCAGGTAAAACCTAAGGATTCTCTTAACATCTAGAGAATGGAGTGTACTGTCCTTCATTCAGGAAGTTGGCAAAGTAGGTAGGCACAGCACCAGTGGCTGACAGATGGAACTCCAACACCACTTTTGGTAGGAACTTACTGTGCGTGAAGATAACTACCTTGTCCTTGTGGAAAACATTATAGCGAGGATCTGTGACCAAGGCATGGATTTAAGACAGCCTATGAGCATAAGTGATGGTCACTAGAAATGCTGCTTTCCAAGTTAAAAACATCAGCACACATGTTGCAAGAGGGTCATAAGGTTTGCAGGTTAGCATATCTAGCACAAGGTTGATATCCCAGGCACAGAAATACAGAAAGTGATGGCAGATAAGGACCATATGGCCCACCTAGTCTGCCCCTTTTCCCTACATCATGCATTACCACAGACCCTAGTTGATCTGTGGCTTACCCTCTCTTCCCTATTGCTAGAGTACTCTTACTGTATGTCTGTTCCATGCATTCTTGAATTCCCTTACTGTTTTTGCACCCACCACCTCTGCAGGGAGGCTGTTCCAAGCATCCGCTACTCTTTCTGTGAAAAAGCACTTCCTCACATTGCCCCTAAGCTTACCCCCTCTAGCCTCACGTCGTGCCCCCTTGTTCTTGTTCACCTTATTTTCTGAAAGATGCTGTCCTCCTGTACTTTGTTTATACCCCTGATGTACTTGAATGTCCCTATCATATCCCCCCTCTCTCCTCTCCTCCAGGGAATACACATGGAGGTCCTCTAGTCTTTCCTCATATGACTTTGGTGCAGTCCTTGCATCATTTCTATTGCCCTTCTCTGGACTGCCTCTATTTTGTCTATGTCCTTCCAGAGATGCAACCTCCAGAACTGGACACAGTACTCCAGGTCAAGTCTCACTAGTGATCTGTACAGTGGCATAACCACCTCCTTTTTTCTGCTGGTGATACCTCTTCCTATGCACCCTAGCATCTCACTGGCTCTCCCCACAGCCTTCTCACAGTGTCTGGTTACCTTTAGGTCATCAGATATGATTACCCCCAGGTCCCTTTCTTGACTGGTGGCTGTCATTCACCCCCCCATCTAGTACTCTTTCCTTGGAGTTCTGCACCCCAAGTTCACGATTTTATACTTCTTTACATTGAATCTTAGCTGCCACACTGTCAAAACCACTCCCCAAGCATGTTTAGGTCCTTTCTCATCCTGCCCACAGAGTGTCGACCCTGTTGCAGATCTTAGTGTCATCTGCAAAGAGGCATACCTTCCCCTCAAGCCCCTCTGCAATATCGCTTCTGAAGACATTAAAGAGGATTGGCTCCAGCATGGATCACTGTAGCACCCTGCTGGTTACCCTCTCCTCTCCTCGGATTAAACGCCATTTACCACTACCCTCTGTGTCCTGTCACTCAACCAGTTTCTGACCCAGTTTATCACCTTATGGACCACTCCCAGGCTGCCCAGCTTATTTATCAACCTCCTATGTGGGATGGTGTAGAAGGTCTTGCCAAAATCTAGGTAGGATACATCCACCGCCCCTCCCCTATCTATCTCCCTGGTCACCCAGCAAAGAAATCTATTAGATTTGTTTGACAAGACCTTCCCTTTGTGAATCCATGCTGCCTTGGATCCTGTGCTCCACTGGATTCAAGAAATATCAGAATTCTTTCCTTTAGCAGTGACTCCATTAATTTACCCACCACTGAGGTCAGGCTGACTGGCCTGTAGTTGCCAGCCTCCTCCCTGTTCCCACTTTTGTGGAGAGGGACTACATTTGCCCTCCTCCAGTCCCCTGGAACCACCCCGTCTCTATCAATTTGTTGAATAGGGCTGTTAGTAGTGCTGCCAGCACCTCTCTAAGTTATTTTAATATTCTGGGATGTAAATGCAGCCAACGGCTTCCTGGAGGGAGGCCTTGGGTGTAAGATGCCCTTAATGAACCTCTTGAACATTGGCAATGTGGGCTTATGGTATGCAAAAATAGCACACACATGGACCATAACAGAAGAATACTGAAGGCCAGCATCAGAAAGATCCAGCAAGTACTCCAAAACCTTGTCTGGTGGGCACCCAAACGGGTCCATATGGGTTTTGGAGCACTAGATGGAAAATCTTTTCCATTTGACTGTGTAGGTCTTCCTAGTGGAAAGTTTATGGGCAGCCAAAATTATCTTGGAGACTCTCTGAGATACCTTGTACTTGTTCACTTTTATCTCTTTAAGAACGAGGCCTGAAGGTGAAGGGAGCACAGGGCGAGATGGACCAGGTGACCCTGGGACAGTAAGTCCATCCAAAGTGGAAGAATCCTCAGTTTGCTGACTGATCATCTGTTCAACAGAGTAAGCCATATCTGTCAAGACCAGCAGCGGGTGAGCGATATCATCTTTCCCCGTGTGCCTCCAGTTTCAGCAATACCCTCTGCACTATGGGGATTGGAGGGAATGTCTACAGAAATAAATGTAGCCATTGCTGTCTGAATGTATCCTTACAGATAGCACCATGTCCTGGATTTCTGGAGCAGAATTGAGCCAGTTTGGGGTTGAGTGGAGATGCAAAAAGGTCCACATATGGGATGCCCCACTTGTCAAACTGCGACCTCACTACATCTGGAACTAGTGACCACTCATGAAGATTGGCCTCTGTTCAGCTGAGCTTGTCTACCAGAGTGTTCTGGATTGCTGCCAAATGGATGACTTGGAGCAGGATTCCCTGCTGCAGGCACCATTCTCACACTTTCATTGCCTCCCTGCTGACAGGGGTAAGATTGTGCTCCTTCTTGTTTGTTGATGTATTTCATTACAGACTCCTCTTTCTAGAGGAGGACTGTCTTGTGGTTAAGATCCACTAGGGCTCACAGGCCATACAAAACAGCTTGCACCTCCCAACATACTGATGTGGAGCTAAGTCTCTGATGGATCTCAGATACCTTGTGCTTGGAGGCCCTGACAGTGGGCCCCTACCCCCACCCCAGCTGGGAGGCATCCATCGTGAGAGTCACATGAGGCTTTGGTTGGGAGAATGGAAAACCCTGGAGGAGATCACCCTCCATTGACCACTATGTGAGTGACTGAATCAGGGGCTTGGTCATCTGAAATGGGGTAGGTCTGAGGGTGTGATGTTTGTTACCACTTTGCACTGAGCATCCATTGAGCCATTCTCATGTGCAACCATGCCAGGTGCACTGTGAACACTTAAGAGGCTATCAGATCCAGCATGCATTGTATGGAGTGGGTAACAGATTTGCTCTCCATTATGTAGCATGCCATCTGCAGGACTGCCTACATTCTGCTGTCTAGAAAGGAAGGCCTGAGCCTTGGTCATATCCAGAAGAGCTCCTATGAACAGCAGTTGCTGTGAGGGTTGGAGCTGAGACATTTCTAGATTCAGCAGAACCCCCATTGAGGTAAGGAACTGAGAGGCCATGGCCATTGCCTGTACCATCTCCTGCCTCAATGAACTGGCTGTCAGTCAGTTGTCCAAGTAAAGGTAAATCTGGAGTCCCAGTTTTCTGAGGTGCATTGCGAGTTGTAAAGGCTCAAGGTGCCAAACAGGGCCCAAAGGGAAGGACTCTGAACTGGTACTAATGTCCCAACACATCGAAGGTATCTATCGTGGCTGGGGTGCAGCAGAATGTGCTGGTATCCATCCTCCATATCTGGGGAAGCTAACCAATCCTGAGGTTTCAGGAAGAGAAACAGGGACTCCAGAGAAATAATTTAAAATTTTTCTCGATCCATGAACTTGCTCAGGTTTCTGAGGTCAAGAATGGAGTGCATGTCCCCTGATTTCTTTGGTACTAGAACACAGTAGGAGTAGAAGCCTATGTTTCATTCTGACTCTGGCTCTATTTCTGCTGCCCTGTTGCTCATAAGGTTCACAATCTCCTGCTCCAGAAACTCTGACATATGAGCTGATAAGAGGGGCTGCTTTCTGGGTAGATAGTCTGGAGGGATTTCAGGAGCATCCCTCCTGGATGATCCTGATGACCCACTTGTCCATTGTAATGAACTCCCATTGACGGTAAAACTAGGTCTTGGCCCCTTGGCCCCCCCCCCCACTGGGGAGGAGTGGTCCACCTCTGGCAGCTGACCCAGGACCGGGACTGGACCTTCAGAGGGTGGTACTAGATGCATTCAATATCTGTGCCTTTGGCTGAGCCTTCTTCCAAGGTTGTGGAGGCTGAGATTTGCTGTGGACTCCTCTGTCTTTCCCACAAAAGGACTGCTGGTTCCCCTTTTAGGGTTAGTCATAACTGGCCTTGAAATCTGAAAGGTCATTCTGTTTTTTTTGAGATGCCTGAGACTTCTCTACCTGCTGTCCAAGCAAGCAAATACCATCAAAGGGAATGTTCATTACCTGTTGTTGGACATCCTGAGAAAAAAGCCAGCAGTACATAGCCAGGAATGCCTTCTGATACAGATGCCTGCTGCAGCAGAGCAGGAGACAGTATCAAAGGCATCCATAGCAGCTTTGAGTTAATGACTGTTAGACTCAATTCCATGTGTGGCAGTCTGCAGAATCTTTTGTTTAGTTTCAGAATCTAGCAGAGCATCTGCCAGAGATTTAAGTGAGCCACAAAGGGTATGCTCATATTTGGAAAAATGCCCTTGGTAGCTAGCAGTCTGCATGTTACAGGTAGCAGCTACAAAAGCTCATTTGCCCAAAATGTCAGTCTTGCACGAGTCTGTGTTAATAGGATGTGAAGTGACCTCTTGGGGAAGAATGGCTTTGTCATTCTCGGTGAGAATAATAATGGCATCAGCTATAGGATGAGAGGCATACACTGGTTTATCCTTAGGGGCGGTATATTTCCTATCTTGTTGCAGACAGAAGGGACAGAGGCAGGTCTGTTCCATTTCACATTCTGCAGGGTCTCAAATGCAGGGGCATAGGAGGAACTAAAACTGATTGGCATGGTAGAAATGGTAACCAGTGCAGACAGAAATGTTTACCTGGGTCAGTGGCTGAAGGCTCAAAATCAAGTGCAGAATGCATATTCTTGAACAATGCCTGGAAAGTTAGATCCCCCTGTGGAACAGAAGAGCATGTGTCCGAAGAGTCCAGGCTAAAGAGAGTCTCTGTTGCCACCTTCTGAAATGACGAGGTCGGGATCAGACTTGTCCCTTTCCACATTCTCCATAAAGGGAGGTTCATACAGGGGGTGAATCGTAGGCCCTTCAGTCCAGAAAGTGGCCTTGCAACATGAGGCAAACCAGCCCCAAGAGATGAGGGGCCAGTGCCAGAGGTGGTGCCATAACCGGAACAGAATCTGGCACCAGGGAGATCCCTGGCACCAAGGGCAATGCCAAACTCAGCACCAAAGTTGGCACTAAGCCAGACCCTGAAGGGCCTAAACCCTGTATTGACAGTGGCACCAACCCCATCACCGACGACCCAGCTGACACCAAAGTGGTTGGCAATGGTTCTGCAGCCAGTCCCATCACAGCAACACTAAATGTTGTGGCCAGTGGGACAGGAGTTGGTGGCGCAATGACTGGCAAGGGCCCAGGGGCTGTTGCTGGAGTCAAATGCTACAAACATATGAAAATTGCCAGCAGAAAAAGGCCTCACGATCTACCAAGTCTATTCGATTATGCAGCTAACAGCCCTTATTCTGCAGCTGCCCTCCCTCCTTCCCCCACCCTTGACCCGTCCATCCCATTTTGAATCCACCCACTGTTCTACTGGACACCACCTCTGCTGGCAGCGCGTTCCACCTAGCCACCACCCTCTCCATAAAAAAGTGTCTTCTTATCTCCCTCCTGAACCTTCCCCCCTTCAGTCTCATATCATGGCCTCGGGTGTCCCTTCTGAACCTTAGTTTGAAAATCGCCTCTGTACAAGACTTGTTTATTCCTTTCATGTACTTGAAGATTTCAGTCATATCTCCCCTCTCCCTCCTTTCTTCCAGTGAGTACATGTTCAGTTCCCTCAGCCTACTATTGTAAGGTAAGTCTCCCAGTCCATTGATCATCTTTGTTGCCCTGCGCCGCACCCCCTCCAGTAACTTAATGTCCTTCTTCAGGTACAGGTGCCAGAACTGCACGCAGTACTTCAGGTGTGGCCTAATCAACAATCTATACAATGGCAGAATCACCTCCCCCTCCATGAGGATATACCCCTAGCAATACAACCAGAATCTTGTTGGCCTTTGCAGCCACCTTTCTACATTGTGCTGAGTTGTTCATTGCTTCCGTAATGAGCACCCTCAGATCTCTCTCCTCCTCAGTCTCAGCTAACTCAGCTCACCCCCCAGTTGGTAGTGCCTCTTAGGGTTTTTAGCCCCAAAATGCAGCACCTTGCATTTTTTGGTATTGAACTCCAGCTGCCAGGTGTCCAACCAGGTCTCCAGCTTTGACAGATCCTCCTGCAACCCTTGCCAACCCCCTAGGTCATCCACCACCACTCCCATCTTGGTGTCCTCAACAAACAGACTGATTTTGCTCTTGATGCTTACCGAAATGTCTGCAATGAATATCCCAAACAACACTGGTCCCAGCATCGAGCCCTGCAGAACTCCACTCGTCACTGCCCTTGGGGATATTATCTTCCAACTAACCACCACTCTCTGCTGCTTTACTTGTAGCCAGTTCACTACCCAGCCCACCATCTTGGCACCTTCCCCTCGACCTTGTAGCTTACTGACTAGTCTCCCATGTGGCCCCGAGTCAAATGCCTTACTGATGTCCAGGTACAGGACATCCACTGCATGGCCCTTGTCCAGTTGTCTAGTTACCCAATCATAGTAATCCACCAGGTTGGTCTGGCAGGATCTGCCAGTGACAAATCCATGCTGTCTCTGGTCCTGCAGCCCATTGACTTCCAAAAGGGACACCAGCCTCTCCTTCAGGATTGTCTCCATCAGCTTACCCACAATGGATATGTGGCTTACCAGTCTATAATTTCCTGGTTCATCCTTGGGACCACTGTTATGGAGAGGTACCACATGAGCCATCCTCCAGTCCTAAGGTACACACCCTGAATCCAGTGAGGCATTAAATAGGTCTGCCAAAGACCCCACTAGGACCTCTGCCAGTTCCTTCAGTACCCTGGGATGAATGCCATCTGGCCCTGGTGCTTTGTCCACCCTCAAGCGCTCCAGCACCCTGTCCTCTGTGATTTTCCTCTCTTTCACCCCCTCTCCCTATGTTCCTGACCTTAACCCCCCCCCTTGGGTATCTTCCCCCCTTTCTTTAGTAAATATCAAACAGAAGTAGTCATTTAGTGCTTCTGTCTTTTCACCCCCTGCTTCCACCCATCCCCTTTCCCTCTTAATCCTTACTATATTGTCATTACAGCTCTTTTTCTCCCTGATGTACCTGAAAAAATCCTCCTCCCCCTCCTTAATGCCCTGCACCAGCCTTAGCTCCTTTGATGCCTTGGCTGCCCTTACTGCCCTAGTCACTTTCTTTGCTTTCATCAGGTACTCCTCCTTGTCCTCCCCCCTCCCTGTTTTTGTGTACCTCCTAAAGGTGACTCTTTTCTTCCTTACCTTTTCCATGACTCCTTTGCTTACCTAGCTAGGTTTCTTTGCCCTAGCTTTCTTACTCCTGGCTTTGCCACAGGTTTTAGTTGCCTCCACTACCCCCAGCTTTATGAGCTCCCACCTCTGGCTAGTGTCCATACTAGGTTGAATTTTGGCCAGGTACTCTTTTACTGTTTCCCCATCCTCTCGAAATCAGTCCTCCTGAAGTCTTAACACCCTTGTGTCAGATACTACTCCTTCCTTACCCATATTCAGGGCCCCGATTTTTCTGCGGCACATAGGAGCAAAGTTCTGCAGCAGGGTTCTCATTTGCCGTAGAACTTCTTCGGCAATTCTTGGCACACTTTTACCCTTAATTTTACCTTTTTTTATTTTTTTGCCATATCTGACTTTTCTTAGTAGTAAAAATATGTACAGAAATAAAAATAATGAAAGAATATACACAAAAAATATACAGAACTAAAAATAAGGCAATGAAACTGAGACAATGGCTGTAATCCCCTCCATAGTCTCTGGCTCTAGGTGGGAATCCACACAGAATTTCAAATATTAACTGAATCTGCCTTTGCTCTGCTGGGACTTTGGGAGGGGGGGGGTTATGTGCCCTCCTAGTTTGCAACCTCACTGGTAGGGAGAGTAACATTTACAGTGAGACATTGCATATATATTCCATCAAGGGCAGTTTTTTTTTTTAACCAGATAGAAGGAAAACAAATATAATGAACAAAATCAATAAAAATAAATACTCTGCCATCATCCTGAATGATTAAGTACCTGAACCCCTCCATGGCTTTCCGATGCTCCTGCCAGATATTGGGTGATTTCTGCTGGCTACATATTATTTTCATACTATGCCAGTTAAAACTGAGATGGCATGTGAGATGACAGTATCTCAGTACTCAAAGATTAGTATCAACCTGTCATTCTCCGTGTATAAAACTGCTCAACGAGGTAGACTTAGTGAAAAACAGGCACTTTTCAGAATCAAGAAGGAAATCCTTAACTATTAAGTTACTACATTATATTATTTTGTTGCAAAGACAGAAACAATGTTGCCATTGATCTTTAAATAATACCCCCCATGTAGCATGTCTCTGCCCAGTGGGTGCACATAACAAAAATTGGCACACAGAGCATGGGCAGTCTGATACAAGATAACTTTATTCATAGAAGTACAAAAGGCACACTTGCAGTTAACTGTGGCTTCAGAGCAGTGCGGAAGGTGCGAGAGTGTAACACTGGTAACTCGATTGGTTTCACTAAAAACTTTAACAAGAGTGCCCATTGCTCTGTGCTGATTTTTGTTGTGTGCACCCACTGGGCAGAGATCCCCTACATCTGGGAATTATTTAACTCTAGGTAAGCCCTCTGTGGATCTCTGGGCTTGGTCCAGTGACTGGCAGCAAAAACAGTATTTAAATTTTAAGTGAAGCCTCCAGGGCTCCTGTCAGACTGCCCATTGTTCTGTTCTGGTTTTTGTTGTGTGCCAGTTTGAGCATGTAAATTTAATTATTTAATTATTTCCTAATAATGCCCTCATGGTGTGAATTATTTAAAATTAAATTATTTTAAAACTGACAATGTCCCTTTTTTTCATTATTTAAATCTACTAAGCTCATTGGCTATCTTGTGCAGATAGCGTATGCCTGAGACTATGCCTGTCCGTATGTATTATGTATGCACTGGTTACTCGCAGCGTCATGAAACCACTATTGAGTAAAATATAGAGAATAAAGTATGGGTCGGGGTGTGTAACGAGATTTTACACACACCCAAGTTATGGGATGCTACATAAACCCCGAGGGCGAAGCCCGAGGGGTTTGTGAACAGTTTTTTTCAATGTGTGTTTGATCAGTTCTCCTGTGTGAATAAACCAGCCAATAGTGGCAAGAGGATTTGATTTTACAACAGTGTTCAGTGTGTTGGAAGTAAATTTTACTGGTAGAAATTGCTCTTAGGTTAACTTTTGCTCACTGTATAGCTAAGGACATCTACTGTATTCTGCTAATTTAGTTGTTTAAACTTGTATATGATGTTTTGGGATCACACATGGAAACAATGGGAACAGTTGTGAATTTCAGGTGATCGCTACTAAATATATGTTATTGGATCGCATTACATTTATTGGATTTAATTGCCTTTTTATTGTGATTTTAAATGATCTTTTGATTGAATCGCAGGTTCTAATATTGATTTTAATGTTTCTAAATTATTTAAGGACAATTGAAGAGAACTTATTTAAGTGTATTTACTGTATTAATGGTTGTTTTGCAAAAAAAGAGGGGAACAGCGTAAGATACAGAAAAGCTGTAAACCATGAGCAATAATAAACAGAAACTAATCAATGAAAGTAAGCATTGGAAGCATAGGAAAATATCAGCTGCAAATAACCTGCAACACAAGTCGGCTAGAAGAAGGTGGGGTTGTCAACTGCAAACCACAATTTTTACCCACGCGGACAACCAATATCTTTTCTATCAGAAACACAAGCAAAGGTGTAATGTCACTTTCACATCTGAATAAGATTCATAACATTCCTACCAATGCCACCAAAAAAGGCAACGTTAATGAGGTGAGATTTATAATACAAAACAACAGATGACATTCAGACAGGGGACCGTGATCACAAAACTGTGAAATCAAAGCAGACAGACACTTTTTTTTAAGAGAAATCACATAATAAAGCAGATTTAACTGAGAAAGGAACACATTAAATATTTGAAAGGTAAACTGTTAGAAAGAAGCAAAGGAATGTAAAGTTGAAAAGACCGCTGAAATGACAGGCACCAGAAAGTGCTCTGAAGTGGGAAAATGAGTTGCTGTCAATAACAGCTCAAAAACTGTGTCACCGCTAGACAGCTCGATTTCGGGATAGCAAAAATCAGAATGCAGTTTGCACTGCAGAAAGACACAAAAAAGAACCGCTAATAACTAAAACAGTATACATTAAAAACAAGTGAAATTTTATAGGGAGACAGTAAACAGCATGCTGATCATACAGAATAATTTTATTTTCAACGGATTGACACTTTGCCATTGATCTTTAACTCCCGGTAAGCCCTCCGTGGATCTCCAGGGCTCGGTCCTGCTACTGGCAGCAAAAATATAATACTTGTGGTGCAAACCTATTTACAGTACCCTCCCCTTATTGCCTTCTCCATGCTGCTGGTTGGAAGCAGGCATTTTGAGATGGGCACTAAGAGTAATTTCCTCCTCCATCTGAAGTGAGTACCATCTGGCATTTGGAGGGTAAGTGATACAGCCGGGGTATGCCAGGCCATGCTACATGCCCTTAACTTGAACAGAGGGTAGTTATGTGCCTCCCCCAATACCAGCTCTCTCCTTCGCTCCCTCTGTGCTGATGCTCTCTCTGATGCAGATTTTTCTTGGACTGTTCCTAAGTTTAATCTAAATTCAAACCTCATGGCACATCATTGTTTGTTTAATTCTGCTGCAGTTGCTCACTTTTTGTAGTGCATTAATTTCAAACCTCATAGCAGATTCATTATTACTGCTGCAGCTGCTCATGCTTTTACTCTTCTTAACTCTGTTTTTGCCTTTGCTGCACCCCATTTAGCAGCCCAGCCCCCTCCCATTCCCCTTTGGCTCTCTGCTGCATTTAATCTTGTTTAATCTTGTTACCTCTGGCTAATTCCCTTTTCATTCTTTTTCCCTAGGGTCTGAGGGCATGAGAATTTTCTGTCTGCCCTCTCCAGCCCCTGACTGAGCTGTTGCCGAGCCCCCTGCAGAGAAGACGAGGTACAGGTAACTCTCGAGGAGCAAGCTGCCTGGACAAATCTGAACTTGGTGCCTTCAGCATACCAGCTCTCTCCCTCACTCCCTCTGTGCTGATGCTTTCTCCAATCTGATACAGAAGGTTTTTTGGAAGCTTCCTTTTTTGTTTATGGGGTATTTAAAATAGTTATGTTAGCAAGCATATTTTGAGCACTTTCATTGTGCTTTCTGTTTAGCTGTTGTGTTTAGCACTTGCTGTAACTTTTTTAGGAAATAAATTTTATCTGCTGAGCATCTTCTGGTGCCTGTGCGACAGGGGCAGGGCATTTTTTTTTAATGTGTTGCTATTGCTGGCTTCTTAGTAATTCATCGGGAGTTCCTCGGCTGACAGTGAGATCCACAGCAGTTCCGTGGCCGAGCGTGACTTCCGTGGGTGAAGCACAATTCTGCAGGTAAGACACAATTCTGTGACTTTCTTCGGATAGTTCCACGGCTCTGGAACTGTGGAAAACATGGGGCCTTGCCCATATTCAGTGTGACCCATACCAAGTGGTGGTCGCTTCCTGCCAGTGGTTCTTCCATCTTCAGTTCCCCGGCAAACTCCCCATTTGCCAGCACTAGATCAAGGGTGTTCCCTAATCTGGTTGGTTCACTGACTATCTGCATCAGGAAGTTGTCCTGGAAGGTGTCTAGCAATACCTGCTCCCTCCTATTCTTTGTGGCTGGGGTACTCCAATCCACTCCCAGCAGGTTGAAGTCCCCCACGATCACCACACTCCCCTTTCCGCAGGTCCTCCTGACTGTCCTACTAGTACCCTGTCTAATTCTTCTGTCTGGGAGGAGGGTGGCCTGTACACCACTCCCATCCTGAGAGTCCTATTGCTTAAGTCCTGGATTTACACTTCAGTCCTTCCCTCACATATAGTGCCACCCCCCCTTTCCCCTTTTCTCTATCCCTGCAGAATATCCTGTACCCTGGTACCGTCAGGTCCCAATCATGGTACTGGGTGGCCCATGTTTCTTGAATGGCCGCTATGTCCACCTTCCCCTCTGCCATGAGGGTCTGAAGCTCTGCAGTTTTATTCCTCAGGCTTCTAGCATTCAAGGTGACCACCTTCCACCCCTTACCTTCCACCCCCCGTCCTTCCATCCCATTCTAACATCCTCCCTATTACTTGCCCTTAATCCCTTATCTCTGTTATGGGGGGGTAAGCTCGGAAGTCTTCTCATCCTGTGGCCTCTGCTTGCCTCCTGCCCACTTGCCACCCCCTGCTCCTAGTTTAAATACCCAGCCTCTTCTATGTAATCACTTTTTCAACACTCTCTTGCCCTCCTCACTTAAGTGCAGTCTATCCTTCGAGTAAAGACTACTGTCTGCCCTGGTCCCTCCCCACCCCACCCCCACCATCCCATATCCTTTGGCCTGACACCAAGTTCCTAGCAATTTATTAAATTTGTCTAGTCTCTGTTTTCTTGCAGTGCTTGCCCTGGGAACAGGAAATATCACTGAGAAAGTTACTGATCTTTCTGCCCCTCAAATATTGGTCCTAGTTCCTCAAACCTCTTCTGAACTACATCTACTGTTCTGTCAGCCAGGTCATTTGTCCCCAGATGCAGAATTAAATGAGGTTTCTCCCTACCCCTTCTAGCATACTTCAGAACAGATTGCCCTACCCTTTTCGCTGTCATTCCTGGCATGGCCTCCACCCATATGCGACTATGTCTCTCCCTCTTGATACCCCACCTGACTCCCCTTAGTATCAAGCCCCCCAGCACTAAGATTCCACCCCATTTTCCAAATGCTTGCTCCCCTTTCACCCTTCCCCGACACCTCTTCTTCCTCCTGCACATTAGTTCCCCCTTCTGCCCCATCATAATTCTCCCATCTGTACTCCCTGCTTACCTCTTTCCTCCTGTCTGCCATCAGTTACATCTCCAAGCTCATCACCTTTCTCTTCTTCCTTTCCCTCCAGAACTGTGAACTGATTTTCTGAAGACCCTTCTCCTAGGCCTACTCCTAGTCCTACTTTTACCCCCCTAGTGCTAGCCCATCCCCCTTCTGACTTCTTGTCCGTCACCCATTCCCCTCTTCCGCCCAAACTATTTCTCCTCCCTTCTGCTTTTTTTAATTTACATTTTGTAGGTTTTTCTCCCAGTTTTTTTCTCCCACTTATCTGCATGTCCCTGGCATGAGCACACATGTGTGGAGCCACGTGTATGCCACACACTAAGGAAACACCCCACCCTACCATTCACCCATACCCACCTGCACTGCCACTGGATTCCCACCCAGTGATGATGGGACTATGAGAGGGTGCTCTCCCACCCCTGTAGAGGAGAGCCGCTAGGCTTGATCCTGCTCCACCCTCCCCTTCCCTGCCGGCACCCTGATGACCCGAGGTCGTTCCTGAACCTGGGTCACCAGCGTAGCGCTAGATAAGGCAGAGATGCCGCAACCCTCAGCGCCACTGGGCCGCAGTCTCCTTTCTGCTTTTATCTGCCCTACGTCTTTGGTTCCCCCAAATAATTGACCCTCGGACTGGGTCTCCCTGGATCAGAGTTCCCTCCTCTAATCTTTTCCCTCTCCTCCCCCCTGTTTGCTTAAATTTCCTTCCCTCCTCAGCTTCCCTCCTATCTCCTCACACTGCTGGGCCATAACCCACCGCAGCCCTTCACGCCTGCCTCAGCTCCTCCTGCAGATGCATTATCTATTTTTTAAGTTTCACTATTTGTTTGCACACCAAATATCCCCCCACTCTCCACACAATTTTAAGAAAGAGTGGCACTCCACAATTGTTGCAGCCCACCATTCTTTCCATTTCTCTATTCGCCCACCAGCGACCCCCATCATACCCGATGAAGGATCCCCTTCCCTCCCCAAGCCTCTCCCTCCCCTTCACTACCATTCCCAAACATGTTACTTCTAGTCCCCAATTCCCTTCCCTCCTGCACTAATTTTAAGATGGATGAGCAGCTTTTTTAAACTCCTAACCCACCTTTTCCCACTTAGACACTGTCAAAACATATAGAGCAGCCTCCTTACAACAGTCCTAACTGTCCTTACCACAATTATACTTTAACTCCTTACACTCCATAATGCAGTGAGAGTTGTTAAAGCCTACTGAGCAGCCTCCTTCTAAAAGTCCTGTCTCCCCCTTTCACAATTAGAGCTTCTTAAAGGAGTAGTCCACCCAGAATTTGTAAAAAAACATATGCTATGCAGAGTGTTTTGATATGTATATTAAGTCCTAGTGTGTCCTTCCCTCTGTCTGCTATTAGGAGTTTTTCCTAAATTAGCCTGCTAGCTGTATGGTAGTTTTATGACCCCTGGGGATCTCCATCACAAATAGGTTTATTGCCTTTCTTTCTCCCACGATGCACCCTGGCTCATGTGACAGTGATGTAGCCATGCCCTTATATTTAGCATGTACACTGCTTTACAATTAGTTCACAACAGCAGAGCTTTGTGACTGTTCTTATCCAGGGAGCACAAATGGCATCAGTTACAGTTTAGCAGATACCTAAGAGCAAGCTAACTGGAGTTTCTGTACGAAAACAGCTGCTAAATAGCTTTAATTCATTATTTGTGTTTTCGGTGTGTGTCAGGTCTAGCTAGCAGTAGTAAGTGTTTTCATTTTAAAATGTTATTTTATCAAACTACACACAACAATAAAAAGCACAGAAATTGCCCCAGATCACCAATGCTATAATTAGTAAAGACTGTAGCTGTTTTCTTACTGAACACCTACTCAGCTCTCAAGAATTTGCTAAACCATAAATGTAGGTACCATCATTCTGCTAGAAGGAACTGGGAGTTAGGGCTGACTTTGCTCTGTGACATCACTTTCATTTATTTATTTTTTTGTTTTGTTTTTTGTTACAAATGTGAAGTGTCTTTTTAATAAAGTACAAAAATATGTATGTGTGAGTTATCTAGTTTGGAGAATATTTGTTTTATTATTTGAAAAAGTGTGATACACTAACTGTGTAGTGAAATGAACCATTGTAAAATGGAATCAAATGTGTAGCTGGAATAGTCACTGTCATCCTGTTGCTTTCATGCTATAACACAGGCAGGATAAAAGCTGACTTCAAAGTATTTTGCAGTCTCTAGGCTGCAGCTTCATACTGTACACTTCATTTGTAAAAAAAAAAATGAATAAAAAATATGAAAATCTTGTCACAGAGCAAAATCAGCACCAACTGTTACTAGAATGCTGATACCTGCATTTACAGTTTAGCAAATATTTGACATCTAACTGAGTAGGGTTTCTATAAGAAAACAGCTAGAGTCTTTATTAATTATAGTACTGATTATCTGGGCAGTTTCTGTGCTGTTATGGTTGTGTATAGTTTGATAAAATTTAGAAGTTTTAAAATTAAAACACTCCTGCTAGCTAGACCTGATACACATAGGAAACAAAAATAGTAAATTAGAGATATTTAGTAACTGTTGTCTTACAGAAACCCCAGTTAGCTTGCTCTCAGGTATCTGCTTAAACTGTAACTGATGCCATTTGTGCTCCCTGGATAGGAATAGTTACAAAGCTCTGCTGTTGTGAAGTGATTTTAACTGATTTTAAAGCAGTGCACATGCTAAATCTAAGGGCATGGCTACATCATTGTTACATGAGACAGAGTGCATCGTAGGAGAAAAAAAGCCAATAAACCTGTTTGTGATGGAGATCCCCAGGGGTCATAAAACTACTATACAGCTAGCAGGCTAATTTAGGTTAAACTCCTAATAGCAGACAGAGGTAAGGCCACACTAGGACTTAACATACATATCAAAACACTCTACATAACATATGTTTTTTGTAAATTCTGGGTGGACTACTCCTTTAAAAATTAAATTAAGGGGGGAGTGGCTAGCAGCTGAGTTGAAGACAACTTCTTCTATTAGCTCCGTGCTCTACACTTTTAAATACTGGATTTTCATTGCTGGATACCTATAATTGGTTTTAAATTGCTGAATTTAAGATCTATCACTACCTGCTGAAACTAACAATACTAAAAGTACAGCAAAAAGTACAGCAATTGGTGAGATGGGCCATTCAAAACCACTACAGGCGGAGACGGTGCAAAGCAGAGAGACACGAGACAAGGCCTGGATAAAGCCAGGGAATCACTTGAGAATACCCTAACCCAACCCTCTAATGCAGCCTTGTTGAAAACAATCCAAGCGATCGTTAAAAAAATGGACGAATTCACCGCCAGAATGACAGTGGTGGAAACCAAACGTAATAAGGTGGAAGAGGAAGATAAAGGAGCCACTTTGATGGCCAAAAAAGCCCTCACAACAATGACTGGCCTAGAAAAAGTAAACTGGTTGCTCCGACATCGCCTAGAGAATCTAGAAAATGGGGCACGGGCATCCCATTTGTGTATCCTGGGTATCCCTGAGGAGGCTGAGGGGGAAGCTTTGGACCGTTTCCTTGAACACTGGCTACGGGACATCTGGGATCGATTGAGGAGAGGGACTTTATCCTACAAGAGGCGAGGAGAAGGGGACCATCAAAGTGGCAAGGAGTACCAGTCCATGTCTTTCCAGACTTGAGTTATACTACCCACCAGCGCCGCAAAGTCTTCAATGGAGTTTGCTCAAAGCTTTGTCAATTGGGTGTCCACCATGTCCTTTTGATGCCAGCAAGTTTAAAGGTGGCCTATGGGACAAAAACATGCCTATTTTTGGACCCAACAGATGCCAGCAAATTACTGTCCACAATCTAACTGGACCGCATGGTCAGGGGCTCTGAATCAGAATCTGAGGGAGACCAGAACACATGAGTGCTGGAGACTTTGAGCTCAGTAAGTCATACCTAAATTAATGGCTGAATATGGACTGGGGCACATATGTACTTGCAAGTACTCTCTCTAAAAGCATACAGGGGTTCTTTTTCTTATAAGTTTTAAAAAATAGAACTAATGTGTTTTGCCTGTACTCGTTACTGGCATAGTTTAAATCTCCAGGGTTGTCCTGTTATGCACATGGGGAGGGACATGTAAAGCACGTTTTCTTTTTCTTATGTTTCTTATGTGACACAGTTAAATAAAACTGTTTAATTCAGCCCTAAAATGCCTAATTTTTACATGCACAGATAATGTTGTAATGCAAAGTTTCAGGCAGACTATTTCCATTTTTTGTTAAAAGAGGATAGGTGGTGAGAGGTATACCATCAATGTAAAATCAATATAACAAGTAAATGTAGTTTTGCTTATTATTGTAGTTTTGCTTATTATTGAAGGGTGAGAATTGACCACAAATTAAGGAAATGAGTGTAGAGAGGAAGAGAGCTGAGGGGAGGCTATGATATTAACCAGAATCTTATTATGTTAATAAAAGGGGGAGTTGTGCACCTCTAAGGGGTGTTTAATGGAATTAATTTGAATATTTTTATTATTGTATCTTCCTACTTATGGCAGCAATAGCCTTTTGTATTACTTATTAGGTTAAAGTAAATGTAATAGTCGTAGCCCCCACAAGATGTACCTGTTTAGGAGTGCTGAAAATACTGTTTTATCAAGATGCTGCATTACATGTTTGTACTGTGCACTGTCCTACGAGCGATGCTTGTATCTATTGCATTAAAATCAATAAATATAAGTTACAAAAAAACTAAATTAAACCTGTCAAGGTTCTACCATAGTTTGCCCTAAACATGAATAAAGCCTACCCCCCAATTGCGCCATACAGCTACCTAATAGAAATGCACTTTTCATCTTATAGGAATGCAATTGTCAAAGCATAGACAAAGTACCTTATTTTGATGAATTCCACACCGGCCGACGTAGCCGTCTTCAGTTCCACTCCACCCTTTGCACTCTCCCATTTGCCAGACCCTGCGGGTGTGGTTCCAGAGTCCATTTAATATGGAGGCGGTGTGGGGAGGAGGGTGGGTGGAGGGAAAGTTGAAGTTGATGCTCTTTCCTAGTGCTCCTTTTATTGATTGTGGTTGAAGCCCTACCCCTTGTGGATCCTGCCATAGTTCTCCTAACTGATGGTGCAGTTCTCACTAGCCGTGGGTGTGGCCCTCCCAATCCTTGCAGCTACGGCCGCTGATTCACCCTGACCGTTGCTACGGCCTGACTCCTTGGACTCCTCGGCCGTGGACGTGGCCCTACTTCCCCAAGCCGAGAGAGAGGAGGTGTGGCTGGGCTCTGGCCTTTTATAGCCCAGCCACCGAAGAAGTTGAAGTTGGCACTTTTTCCCAAGAGCTCCTCTGATTGGCTTTGATCTGGAGCCCTACCCCTTGTGACTCCTGCCACACTTCTTGTAACTGCTGCTGCAGTTCTTACTAGCCATGGGTGCGGCCCTCCCAATCTTTGCGTCTACGGCTGCCAATTCCCCCCTGACCACTGTTACATTCCGACTCCTCAGACTCCTTGACCATGAATGCGGCCCTACTTCCCCAAGCCGAAAGAGAGAGGAGGTGCAGCTGGGCTCCAGCCTTTTATAGCCCAGCCGCCGAAAAAGTTGAAGTTGGCTCTCTTTCCTGAGTGCTTCTCTGATTGGCTCCAGTTGACAGCCCTACCCCTTGTGGCTCCTGCTACAGTTCTCCTAACTGCTGGTGTGGTTCTCACTAGCCGTGGGTGTGGCCCTCCCAATCCTTGATGCTATGGCCACCGATTCCCCCGACCGCTGTTAGGCCCAACTCCTTGGACTCCTCAGCTCTGGATGCGGCTCTACTTCCTGAAGCCGAGATAGAGAAAGAGGCTGTACCTGGCTTGAGTGTCCCTCCTGCAGCTCCAGTTCCACTGGTCATGAAGGACCAGGGACCCATTCCACTATCAGAGGCAAACGAACCAGATGCTGCATCCACTTCTCCTAAAGAGGTGCCCAGTGGTGGAACTGCCCACCGGAGTCCCCACTTACAGACTGAGGGGGGTCCAGGCCCAAGATATTGACTTACCAGTGCTAGAGACCCCTAGTGATGCTAACGGTGCTGGTGAGGGCCTCCATCAGGAGTCCAACAATCTCATGGCAGACCTCACAGAGGGTGACCTGGAGCATTACCTCTTCTTTCCCTTCCAACAGGAAGAGGAAGAACTCAAGGCCAGGTGGTGCTGACAACCTGATTAGGATTAGGAATGGGCCCACTTCTTTTTGTGCTTCCAGGAGGACTGTTCTTCCTCCTGGGCACAAGATCACCTGTTGTCAGAACCCTTCTCCAATGGGGGGAAGTGGACTAGACATGGCTCCGCTGCCAGAACTGCTTTCCTGAGAAGGCTCCCTACCAGCAATCAATCAATGGCTTGGTAGGGTTGTGAGAGACTGACTGAAAAAAATGTTTACTAAGATCAGTAAACTGACACAAAAATAACTCTCGCTTTAAACATTAAAACTGAGAGAACTGAATGCTGTTGTCTTATAGATGTAAAGTTCTGACTCAAGGCAGGTGAGTTGACATCAGGGGGAAAAAGAAGCAGAGGCAATTGAGGGCTGGTACCGAGGTAAGCCATGCGGCATGAGTCAGTTTCTTGGCACCAGGCATGTGTGTAGCTTGCCATGGCACCAGGCTTCCTGAAAAGTTCTGGCTCCCGCAGAGTCCTACCGCCTGTAGCTGAAAGCCGCTAGTGTGAAACAATGGTGAAGACTGAGTCCTGGAAGATGTAGGGATTAATGTACAGTAGAGCCAATATTAATGTATTAAGGGGCTCTGTTGAGCCAGAGTTAAGAAGCAGCAGAAATTGTAGCTCCGCTATCTTTGCTCAAATCAATCAAAATCCTCTACTTTTGGATTCCCAAAGTGTTTTTTTGAGCATGCCAGTGGAAAGAGCGACCCATGATTAATCAAGAATGGGTAACCCAAGGAAAGATCGAGCAACCGGAGGAGCCGAAAAAAGCAGAAATGCCGGCAGGTCCCCCAGGCCTGAAACTACCACACAGGCCGAAAGAGAGCTCAAATCCACAGAGACTTTGGTGTCTTTAGGGTCAAAGCTACAGCACTTGATCTCATCGGTTTCCACCTTAAACCAGAAACTGGATAATTTTAATAGCAGAATGGTGGTCCTGGAAATGACAGTGGACGGAATTAAAAATTGGAGGTCCGCAAACAATTGGACGCCTCCACAAGTGCCTCAGCCCTCATGGCAAAAGAGACCCAGCACCTCCATACTTGATTGGAGTCGGTGGAAAACCAAGTGAGATCTGCTAACATCAGGATTATTGATCTCTCTGAGGGCACTGAGGGAGATCACCCTATGATGTTTGTTCAGGACTGGTTCGCAATTAAGCTAAACTTGAAAGAAGCCGAGATTAAATGGGAGGTACAGAAAGTTTACCGGATAACACCCAGACACCACCCGCAGAATACTGAAGAACCCAGAATGCTGATGGTGGTGACTTCAGGAGTGGGAGCTCATGACCGGATCCTTCGCTATGCCCATAGAGCCAGCCCGCTACACCAGGACGACCGTCAAGTTTATATCTTCCCGGACATTAGCTATGCTACAAGGCAGCATCGGAAGAGATTTGACGGGGTCAGGCAAGTACTGAGAGATGAAGGAGTACCCCACACAATGATCTGCCCTGCTTGACTAAGGGTTACTCACTTGGGTAAAGTCTATCTTTTCTCGGGTCCAGTGGAAGCAGGTAACTGGGCTGATAGGCGAAGGGCTGAGGCTAGAGACAAGCGAGCTGAGGGTGGAGATTCTGATTACGAGGAGCAAGGGAACACTTGATATGGAGGCTTCTGGCCTTGTTTGTTGATCATTACTGCCACAAAAGACGCTCTGCCGATTGTACAGAACTTTTTTTGGGTTAAGAGGAATAAAAGTTGGATGCTCCGTTTTGGAGAATGATTCTATATGAGTGCTGATCAGGACACTCAAGGGACTGTGATGATGGCAGGGCGAAAATACTTTGGGGCTCAGTTCATAAACTGTACTAGATTATGTGATACTTATGACTAATGCGCCTTATTATTGCTTTAATGTGATGAGGATTTGATTCTTAAATTAGATCTCGGTTAGTACATAATATTTCTGCTGCACGATCGTCTTGAAATCTTGATTGATACTAAGATTTATGCATGACAACAATTAGTCCCATAAATGTGGGATGTTAATCTAATATACTGAAATTGCTAGACAATCCTTACATTATCGAAAATAGCCATGTACTCATGGGTTCAGTAAACAGCAAATCTTGAGTTAATATTGCGATGTATGTAAAGTTAATCCCCCAATAATGATGTATCTTGATATGGTAAATGCAAATATTAAAGGTCCCAGAAGCGTAAATTTGCCATATGTGATTTTTTATTGTCATATGAATGATAAACATAAAGTTTAAAAACAAAATATATATATATTAATGTATTAAATGCTGTAAAAACTTCCATCAAATAAAAAAGGGGGACCAAATGTATAAGTAAGTGTCATACTTTGGCTATTTACTTTCATTCTCATAAAGCCCATGCTATAATACCAATTTCACTTTAACTTCCATATATCCCATGTACTCACAGTTTTCTAATAGCTTGAGTTTCTGGATTTGGGGGTATTATAAATTTTCCTCTCCCCTTTCATTCGTCGGGTGGGATATTCAGACTGCGCCAGGCTGTGGCGCAAGCCTGGACGCAGCACAACTGGGATGCGCCAGGGCGTTGACAGGGTGATATTCAATGGTGCTGCACCATGGCTCAGCACCGTTGAATACACTGTGGCCACCCACATTGCGCATGGCGCAGTGGCACTGCGCCAGCGGAAGTGGCCAGAGAGGAGCAGGAGGATGCACCAATGCAAGTGCCATTGCGCTAGGTGCAGCAACCGTGATATTCAGCGGGGGATATGCAAATGGGGCCATAATGCATGCAAGGCACAAATGGGGCCATTTGCATGTCATTATGGCCCCATTTGCATGCAGGTGCGCCGAACCCTGGCAACTTGCGCCTGGCGCCCTGCTAGGCTGCAGCAGTCGGGGACCAATGCCCTCTGCCCCCGGTGGTCAACGCACCCCAATGCCTGATCGCGGGTATTCAATGAATTACAATCCCTGGTGGTCCAGTGGACTGCTTCCAGCCCGATCGCGAGGCAAAGTAATAAGAATGTATCATCCTGTATCCTGGTGGTCCCGGTGGACGCTTCCAGCCTGATTGTGGGCAAAAGTATATAAGCAACAGGTCCTATATCCCTGGTGGTCTGGTAGCCCCCTCAATTCCCCCACTCGGTCCTGCCCCACCCCCAGTTAGCAGCAGGCGGCAGCATCTCGCCTGCAAGCCTACCTGGTTACCTGCGTCGATCGATGCGCATTGTGGCGGTTGCAGTTATTGAGTCCACAGCGTACATGAGCTGCAGATCAGCATGTATATATAGTCCCAAAATGTGAATGGATTCATTCACATTTTGGAACTGTGTAGTACAGTTAGTCTGACGCTCATTGGCTCACGCTGTGGACCAATGGGCGATGGCCATACCGCACGCTGTCAGTCGGCGGGCGGCTGGGCGTGCAGCGGCGTGGTGCTGCTGCCCGCCACTGACCGGGGAGCAGGATGGGGGACTGAGTGGCGGTTGGGAGGGGGGTACCGCTGGACCACCAGGATATAGGACGGCTTTATTATATTACTTTTGCCCATGATCGGGCTGGAAGCGGTCCACTGGACCACCAGGGATATAGGATGACATTCTTTATTACTTTCGCCAGCAATCGGGCTGGAAGCAATCCACTGGACCACCAGGGATACAGGATGACATTCTTGATTACTTTTGCCCGCGATCGGGCTGGAAGGGGTCCACTGGACCACCAGGGATACAGGACGACTTTCTTTATTACTGTTGCCCACGATTGGGCTGCACTGGACCACCAGGGATATTGGACAAATGTTAGTTAAGACTTATGCCCGCGATCGGGCATGGGTGGGCGCTATTGTGAGGAACCGTGCTGCCGGAGCTCGGGTGGCCACCCACAGCTGGCAGCTGCTGTGTTGTGTCCTGCAATATGGCAGCTCACCTGTGGTTGGCCAGCTGTTGCTCCTTTTCTTTCTGTCACAACTGTGTGTGGCGCAAGTAGGGGTTGCACCTACATGGCTTCAGCACATCCAGGGCTGAATATCAGGATGTGCGGGGTATGCATGGGCACGCCCTCCCCACTTGTGTCGCGTACATTACTGATGCGCTCCGGCGCATCGGATTTGAGTCTGGCACTTTCCCTGCTTGCATATCGCATCAAGACATTAGTGGGTTGCACATGGCGCACTTTCGTTTGCAACCCTTTTGAATATCCCACCCCTTGTCTTTTATGTCTCATTTCTCATCCTTGCCTTTCAGATATGCATTTCATCTGATCTAGGCTACTGATTTATTCAATATTGTTGTACAGAAAGATTTCTTATGCTTTAACTGCTGGGTTTCATTCTTATTATCAACTGAGCATTATAGCTGCATATATATTTTTGCACCCTTAAATACAGCGCTTTTTAATTTTTCATGGCATACTGTTTAATATAAATTTTTAACACTTTTTCATGTTTCTTTTTGCAATACATTTTCTCCAAACCTTCAGTGTTTTTTGCTTTATGAAATGCCATTATTCTGTTACTGAGCTCTCTAATCAGTTATGCCGTGCTTAATTTTTTTTTTAGGGCACTTTATTTACGTAATCTACATTAAGCATGCCAGTGTATATGCCTGATTCGTTACTGTGAATTTGAATGCCTTTTATGTCATGATGTACTGGGGTATTTAAACCCACTGTGAAATTTAGTAGCAGTGCCCCTTGAAGAAGGGTCATGTCACAACCCAAAGAATTGGGGTTCGTTTTGCTGCCACTGCTGTGTGGAATAAAAGTTGAAACTTGTGCCTGCACACCATCATGATATTTATTATTTTTGACTGAGTACAGTTTAACAGTGTTATTTGTTGTCCCTGGACAGAAAACCTGCCTTCTTATGGGTCACTGCCCTTTGATACTCCCCATGATGATCATTCATAGCCAGTTTGTCGTCTTGGGGCTTGGATAACCTCCAGCCCTCTACCCCTTTGCATAAACTCCCTTAGCTCCCCGTCAAACAAAGGTGATCCTAGACACTCAAACCAACAGGTATACATGAATTGGTGCCACGTGAATGAAGGCCACTACTTCAACCCAATTATAGGCCACCCCATCTTCCTCCAGTCCCACAGCGCATGCCACAAGAACACCCGACATATCCAGCACCACCAATAGTCCTTCTGGCTGAAGCACTCACAATGGGCGGTACTGGACCACCTCCACAGGGGTTGGACTACAAGAGGAGGGATGAAGCAGAGGCATTGTGGGTAACTCTGGAGTTGGGGAACAAAACAACCATCCATGCTAGAGTAGTTTACAGGCCTCCCAGGGGGGAGGATATAGATCTAGTATTAATGGAAGCCATCCATAATATGGCAGCCAAAGGGGAAGTACTACTAATGGGTGACTTCAACATGCCGGATACAGATTGGAATACCCAACTGCAAGTGCATCAAGGAGCAGGGACCTCATGTCTGCCATGTATGGGGCAAACCTAAGGCAGCTGGTGGTTGAGCCCACCAGGGAGGGGGCTGTACTGGACTTAGTGTTGGCAAACAGGGACAGAATCATGGATGTTGAGGTGGGCAGTCCTCTTGGTACCAGTGACCACAGAACTATGTGGTTTAGAGTCAACACGTTGGCAGAAGAAAGCCATTCATTAAAATGAATGTCCTCCCCCATCTTTTTTATCCCCTAAACTTATCAAATCTCTGGCTCCCATTGTCCTATGTTCGTCATTTTCACTCCGACCTCTCCAAATTTATCTGGCAGGGCAAACATCCCAGGCACTCTTTCATAAAACTCTGCCTTCCTAAGGAGTTAGTTGGGCTTCGTCTTCCCAATTTCAGTTTCTACTACTGGGCGAGCCACCTGTCAAAAATGGGAAGATGGTTCTCAGACACAGGCGATGGGCACCTACCAATTTGGCTACAATTAGAGAGGAAGCTTCTTGGTCTACATGGTCTCAATTCCTCAGGAATATTTTTCTCTCCTAGTTCTACGTTGCCAAATTCCATATAAAATTCAGTGGTGGGAGTTTCCATTAAGGTTTTAGCCCAATGCTGGAATTTTTTTAACATTCCATACAAAAAGGACACGGCTCAACCCCTTCTTCAGAATCCAAATGTTAAAATAGGGGGATCACTGCCTTTTCCGGATTGGCTTCTTCAGCTACAGGATGTTTCAGTAGAGGACCTGTACAGTCAGACTGCTCTCCTGTCATCCCGATATAATAGCTAAATTCAATATCCCTCAGAAATATATTTTCAAAGTGTTTCAGCTGAGACACCTTATGGTGTCCAATTTGGAACTACATTGTCACAATCCCAGGTTAGGCCCTTTTGGAACAGGTACAGATATACACCAGTAAGCCCTATGGAATATCGAATATTTACTCTCTTCTTTGGGAATCAAATTCCCGAATGCCCTCCCGGGTTCTAAAGTTTGGACTTCCCTTCTGACTGATGTTAGCCCTATGTAGAGTCAGGTTTGGAAGGACCTGCATAGATATCTTACCCAAGACAGACATAGACTTATCCAGTATCATATTTTAAATAATATGTACTACACTCCTGTTAAACTAGCCAAACTGGGTAGGCTTCCTGTGACAACCTGTACCAGATGTGGTACATCTGAAGGGAATCTGATTCATATTTTCTGGCATTGTAACAAAGTGGCACCACTCTGGAATGCAATTAAATCCAGCCTAGACCCTCTATTGGGATTAGGGGACTTGTTTACTATAGAGATATGTATCCTTGGGATGTTTTCGACCATTAATATTAAGGAGTGTAGATTTCACATGGCCTTAATTTCTATTGTGGTCAAAAGATTGGTTCTTAAACACTGGGTGGACCAATTAGTCATAACACATGAGGAATGGTTGAAGGAAATGTCACTTTGTTTCAATACCGAGAGGTTGATAGCCAGTTCCTGGAATTGTATGGATGCATTTAATCGCAAATGGCGTAAACTATACACCTTATATTTGAATTGAGATACTGAAAGTACATGTCTCTGCTTATTTTAGTTGGTCAATTTTATTCATCTTTGGCAAATGTTAACTGTTGGTTTCTAATTCTCGACTATCTTTGTGTTGTTATCTTTATTAGGCACACTCCAGGGGAGGGGTGGGTGGGGGGTGAGACTGGGGAGAAGGGTTTTGTAGTGATTGTATTGTTTTAGTTTATCCAGAGACAGACTGATGTTTGTTACTTCTTGTCTATTTTGGCTAGTATTCTTGTACGACCAACCTTGTAACCTCCTTTCTAGTTGTATGTAAGACGAAAACAATAAAGATGTTGAATTTCAAAAAAGAAGAAAGCCATTCAAGGATTAAGATCCTAGATTTCTGGAAGGCCAACTTCATGGAGATGGGGAACAGCTCAAAATTGCCCTTGCAGCAGAAGATATGGGGGGAGGGGTAGAAGAACAGTGGCTTAGGCTCAAGAAATCCATAGCAGGAATGACAACTCAATGTGTCAGATTGCTAAGCAAAATAAAAAAGCAGCCACTGTGGTTCTCTTAAGTCAAAAGCTGAGACAGTGCAAGAAAAAAATAAAACATTCAGGAAATACAAAGAGACACAGAAAGAAGAAGACAAATTGAAATATCTGGAGAAGAAGAGAGAAGCTGGGAAAGCTGTCAGAGGGGCTAAGGCAAGAACAGAGGAAGGAATAGCACAAGCTATTAAGAAGGGGGACAAGACCTTCTTCCATTAAATTAGCAAGAGGAAGATCAGAAATGTTAGTTAGGCTAAAGAAGGGAGAGGGTGGGTGGGTGGATGGAGGATGATCTTGAAAAAGCTGAGATACTGAACAAATATTTTTGCTCAGTATTTACCAAGAAAGAGGTAGGGAAGGGGACAAGACTCATGAGGAAAGATGTACAGGGGGAAGAGGTGGACACCAGCCCATTTACGGTGGATAGAGTCTTGGAGGAACTAGGAAAAGTAAAGACAGACAAGGCAATGGGGCAAGATGGGATTCACCCTAGAGTGTTGAAGGAACTCAGGAAAGTCCTAGCAGGTACACTAGCAATCCTCTTCAGCCAGGGGGGAGGTACCTGGGGTCAGGAGGAGGGCAGAGGTGGTCCCCCTGCACAAGAATGGAAGTAGGGAGGAGGCAGACAATTACAGACCTGTAAGCCTGACCTCAGTGGTGGGGAAGCTGATGGAGTCCCTGCTTAAGGAGAGGGTACTGAAGCTCCTGGAGTCAAGCGGTGCAAAAGACCCAAGGCAGCATGAATTCACTGAGAGTAGGTCCTGTCAGACTAATTTTATCGATTTCTTTGACTGGGTGACCAGGGTGGCAGACAAGGAAGGGGCAGTGGATGTGGCCATCCTGGATTTCAGTAAGGCCTTCGACACCGTTCCTCATAGAAGGTTGCTTAACAAATTGGGGAATCTGGGTGTGGGCTCTAAAGTGGTAAAATGGGTTGGAAGCTGGCTAAAAGGCAGGTCCCAGAGGGTGATAGTAAATGGCATAAAATCAGAAGAGGGGAAGGTGACCAGTGGGGTTCCACAGGGATCGGTGCTGGATCCAGTTCTATTCGGTGTCTTCATAAATGACATTGCAGAGGGACTGGAGGGGAAAATATGCCTGTTCGCAGATGACACCAAGATCTGTAACAAAGTCAACACACAGGAGGGGCTAGATAAAATGAGAAATTACCTAAGACTACTTGAGGAATGGTCAAGGGCTTGGCAGTTGGGTTTCAACGCTAAGAAATGCAAGACAATGCACCTGGGACACAGAAACCCAAGAGAGGAATACAGGCCGGGGGGGCGGGGACAGGTTCTAGCCACCACAAGTCAGGAGAGAGACTTGGGGGTTGTTATAGCCAATGACCTGAAGTCAGCCAAACAATGCGAAAAGGCAGTGGGGAAGGCAAACAGAATGCTGGGGCGCATAGGAAGGGGCATAACCAGTAGGAGGAGTGAAGTGATGATGCCACTGTATAGATCACTGGTGAGACCTCATCTGGAATACTGTGTCCAATTCTGGGGACCGCATCTCAGGAAGGACAGAGACAGAATGGAAGCAGTCCAGAGAAGAGCAACAAAAATGATGCATGGAGGACTGCACCACAAGCCTTATCAGGAAAGACTCAAGGAACTAAACATCTATTCACTGGAGGAGAGGGATAGAGACTTTCAAATACCTTAGAGGAATAAACAGGGTACAAGACGGGAGCATATGCAACATATTTCAGAGAAGAAAGTGCACAAGGACAAGAGGACATAACATGAGGCTGGAGGGAGGGAGACAGGGAGGCTTAGGGGGAATGTTAGGAAGTATTTTGTCACAGAGTGGGTGGTGGATCCGTGGAACAGCCTACCAGTGGAGGTGGTGGAAGCGAAAACAGTACGGGGATTCAAAAGTGCATGAGATAAGCATAGAGGCACCCTGCTGTACAGTAGAGTGGGGGAAAGGCAGTCCAGCTAAGAGTAGGAATTGTCAAACCAAATAGGGAAATGGGCAGACTAGGTGGGCTGTATGGTCCTTATCTGCCGAAAGATTCTGCATTTCTATGTGTCGAGGTCCTGAAAGAGAATGTGATGGCACAGTGATCCGACCAACTAATTGGATCAATCTCGAGAATCTCTGTCTCAAGCCCCAGAGTGAATACCAGGTCCAAGGGAATGCTGTGTTGGTGGGTTGTGGGAGTAAAAACTCGTACGAGGCCCAGGGATTCCATACGCTGCAGGAAATGTTGACCAAACTGTGAGAGTTCATCATCGACCTGGGCACTGAAGTCACCTGGAATAAGCCATCTGGGCGACTCCAAAACTCTGTAGGCATTGAAGTCCACAATTTCCTGCAGAACATCCCCCTCATGCCTCAGAGGTCAGTATACAAGTAGGTTTCTGCAACCTGCACCCAGACCCCCATGCACAGCCACACATTCAAACAATGAGGTATTCCCTGCTGGGTACACCACCAAGTTCAGTTCTAAAACAAATGCCACCCCCATTACCCTTTCTTGGACAGTACGCAATGGAGAACCCCACTGGGACAGCTGAATCTGATATCTGGCCAGCACTGCCACCAATCCAAGTCTCTGTAAGGCACACCAGATCAACAGAGGAATGAGAAATAAAGTCTGCTATAATAGTGGTTATTCCTCATTGAGCTGGCATTTCATAGCACTGCCCAAATAGGACGAGTGGCAGCCCCTCAGCTGTCTGCCCACTTGGTCCATTGGGATCCCAGGATATGGGAACTGAACATGTTTGGCCTCTCTCAAATTCCCATTATGCCCCAGGGCATCTTGTGGTTTTCACTGTCCTGATAGTACCCCCCGTCAGCCCTCCCCCAAACCCAACTACCCCTCCATGCCTTCTCTGAACCCTAGGTACTTTCTGGTTCCAAAACAGATTTTTTCTGGGGGGGGCCAGTACTACATACTGGATCTGCACGATCATAACCAGTGCATGTGGAAGCACAAGTTCTGAATGGCCACTGTGAATCAGATCATACTATCTCTGGAGCACAGCTTGTGGTTCTGCTCCTTGGACCTCCGGGATGCCTTCTTCCTCATCCCAATCCATCCGTCCCATTGCTGATACCTTTGGTTCCATGCAGAAGGGATCCTGTACCAATTCCAGGTCATGCCTTTTGGCCTGCCTTCCACGCCCAGGGTCTTCAAGTGCATGTCAATGGTGGCAGCCTTCCTGCGGTATAAAGGCATAAGGGTATATCCCACCTGGACAACTGACTGATGGCCAGGCCATTCAAAGAGGCTGTGGAGAGGTCAAGGGACCTGGCTCGCAAGACATGTCGGCTCTTGAGCCTTCTGGTTAGCCCAGCCAAGTTACAACTGGTCCCCTTGCAGGTGATCAAGTTTAATTATGTTAAGTTTATGCTAGATTTAGAAAATATAGCTTGGTATAGATATGAGCTAATACCTAATGTTTCTGATGCATGGCAATTTTTTCAGGATGAATTTTTAAGGATAAGTAACCTGCATGCCCCAGTGCACAAAAGGAAAGTGAAATTTAATAATCAAAGGTGGTATAATATTACACTTCATAAGTTCCGAAAGGATAGGGATAAAAAAATATCATGTTGCTAAAATGACTGGAAACAGCGAGGACTGGACCTCTTATAGACAAGCCAGAAATAAATATACTTATCAAGTTAGGCAAACTAAACATGCTTATTATAGATTAGAATTTGACAATAACATTTCTCAAAATTCACAGCTATTTTGGAGGAAAATATCAGATTTAATTGGTAATAAAAACATTGAATGTGTGAGAAGGATTGAACTGTATGGACAATTGGTCCCAGTGAGTAATCAATTGGTCAGTGCATTCAATATATTTTTTCTGAAATTGGCATAAAGTTAATTCAATCCAATCTTAATCTCGATTTTAGGGGACAATTTAATCAGCTACCTTTGGAGCCAGATACCCATGCAAGATTTAAATTTAGGAAGATGGGAGTCCAGGAGGTAACGGAAGCTCTTTTTAAACTGAATATCAGAAAAGCAATAGGTCTGGATGATATTCAATCCAGACTGCTGGTATATGTGGCCCCCTGTATTGCTCATCACCTAACCTATTTGTTCAATTTTTCTGTAACATCTGGTGAATTCCCAGAGGGCTGGAAACTCTCCAAGGTGATCCCCATATTTAAATGGGGGACCAGGCATGATATAAATAACTATCGTCCCATCTCATTACTGCCGATAATTTAAAAACTTTTTGAGAGTTTGGTGGCCCTACAATTTCAGGATTACTTAGAATACAATAAATTGATGAACACCTTTCAGTCAGGCTTTAGGTCCATACATAGTATAAATACAGCATTGTTAAAAGTGATGGGAGACATATAGGGGAGTCTGGACAGGAGAATGTCAGTGGGGACTTTATTGATTTATCCAAAGCCTTTGATACCTTACAAAATGGCATTCTCCTGTCCAGACTCCACTCTATGGGGGTGAGGGGTTGTGAACTGGAATGGTTTCGATCATACCTGATTGATAGAAAACAGGTGATTGAAGTAGGACAGTTTAGGTTTCCCCCAGTACAGATCACTACAGGTGTCCCTCAGGGGTCGATACTGAGCCCCTTGCTTTTCAATGTTTATATTAATGATTTGAAACTTACTCATCCCTCTGTAAAATACCACATCTATGCAGACGATATTGTCATTTATACAGAGGGTAAATATTTACCAGAGAATCAACAAAATCTACAGGATGCTTTTTTGTACTTACAAGAATACTTTAGGATTCACAGACTTAGCCTGAATAGAAAAAAAAGACTCAGTCGATGTTGTTTTCTCAATCGGGGTGTGCTGGTAATAGTTTAAATATCCAGTCAAGTCAGGGTACTCAAATAAAGCAGGTAGAACAATATACATATCTGGGGATGACTCTGGATCATAGACTCAGCTGGGGTCCACATTTGGAAAATTTGCTATCTAAGCTGGGTAGCAAATTAGGAATGATATATGGGGCTACATATTTTATGTCACAGGAGGTACGCTTTGGAGTTGTTAATGCCATGATATTACCCATGTTAGATTATGTTTTTTTTTATATGCAGGTGCCTCAAAAGTGTTTCTCCATAAGTTGGACATTATTTATAATAAGCTGGCTCATTTCATCTTGAGTGCTCCAAGGCTAAGCCATTATTGCCGCATGTATAGATCTTTGGGGTGGCTGAACCTGAGCCATAGAAGAGATTGGCATACTATACATTTTATGCATAAAGTTTCTCAGGGTAAGATGCCCTCCTATATTTTAGATAGATTCTTAGTGAGGGAACCTAGGTTACATTTAAGGTCAGCACAGGGATTAGAATTTGAAGTACCCTGTTATAACTTAAAAAGAGGTAAGAATTCCTTTCAGGGGTGGGGTATCTTCCTTTGGAATAGTATGCCAATTTATCTAAGATCAGTCAATCAGGTTGTGCAGTTAAGCCCACTTAGAAGCTGGTTCTATGATAAAGTTTCAAAACCACAACCCTGTTGTAATTCTTTGACAACTTGAGTATACGTATAGTTACTTAATGTTTTATATTTATTGGTTTGTAAGATTTTACTTCATGTTTGGTCATTGTATGTTTGTATTTATTAATTGCTGAGTTTTTTCTTTGTATGTATGATTTACTGAGATGAATGTTTAAATTGACCTGGTGAGTTGAGTGTATAAACTGAGGACCTCCTTTGAAATGCTCTTAGCTCAATGAAAAATTGTAACAACTATCCTTTTCATAAACCTGAATAAAATTTTATGAATGTATGAATGAATCTGGGCAGAAATAGACTCCATGAGGGCCACATCCCTCCCCTATGGACCAGGTATTGAACCATACGTCCTTTTCATGTCGGGTGCTTGTGCCCTTCCTGAAACTTCCTATGGCTGCTGGGGTACATTGCATCCTCTGCCAGCATGATCCATTGGGCTTGCTTGCGAAGCATCACCTGCAGTGGGATTTGGGCCAACAGTGGTCCCAGCAGTTAGGTCACTTGTTCCAGCTAGTCGTGGTGACCTAGTCAATGTTGGATGCCATCCAGTGGGGGCTGGACTCACACATTCTAGAGGAGGGAATCCTGATTGTCCACCTGTAACTGTCCATCATGTTCATGATGGACATGTCTCTGGGGAGCACACCTGGGAGACCACAGAGCCTACAGGTTATGGTCTCCCCTGGGAGTCCCATCATATCAACTTGCTGGAGTTCTGTGCCGTACACCTGGCTCTGACAGAATTCGCTCCATTGATCAGGGATCAGGTTGTTCATGTCCAGATGGACAACATGACTACCATGATTTACCTAAACAAGCAGAGTGGGAAGCATTCCCTTCCACTATGTCAGGAGGCTCTTTGCACCTGTACACTTGTGTACAGCCTGGGCACAAATCTTTTGGTTATCCATATCACAGGAAAAAACATTGAGCTTGCAGATGCTTTCAACTGGGTCGGAGAGACGTTGCATGAGTAGTCCCTGAATTAGGAGGTGGCAGGCCCCTTGTTCTCCCAGTAGGACACCCATCTGGTGGATCTGTTTGCCGTGTGGAAGAACAAAAAACTGACACTCTCCCCCCCCCACACACACACACAGTCTAGGACACTGATGGAGATGCCTTCGCGAAGCCTTGATACCCCAGGCATTCTGTATGCCTTCTCTGTTTTCTTTCCCCTTGGTCCACAAGTTCATGATCAAGCCACGGATGATCCTGATATCCCCAGACTGGCCCAGACCATTCTTGTACCCTGCCTCGCCCTTAGCAACTGACCTCCATGGAGGTTGCCTTTCCACCTAGATATGATGACCAGACCTCAGGGAAAAGTCCTGCACCCAGACCTTCAATCCTTGTACATCTTAGCCTGGTTCCTGAGCAGCTAGAGTTCCAGGCTCTAGGCTTTTCAGAAGACAGCCTCCACTTTATGGAGGTGTCCAGTAAGAAATCTACCCATAAGTGTAATGTATTTAAGTGAAAGAGGTTCTCAATCTGACACCAAGGTAAAGAGGTTGACCCCCTTACTTGCTCCATGGTGAACATCTTCAACTCCCTGTGGTCCTTCTCTCAGTTAATACTGTGACAACCCTTAAGGTACACCTGGCAGCCATCTCTGCATACCAGATGTGACCTGGTATACTGACAGTGGCCCAGGAGGAGGTGGTTGGGTGCTTTTTCAAAGGCCTGGATCACTTGTCCCCCTCTGGCATGGGAACCTCCACCTCCATGGGACCTACTGCTGGTTAGTAATGCTCATGGGCAAGCCATTTGAGCCAGTGCACAGGTGTGAGATGTCACATCTGTCATGGAAGACTGCCTTCTTGGTGGCCAGCACATCAGCCAGAATGATCAGTGAGCTCCAGGTGCTCTCAGTGTCCTTACCTGGTCTTCTATAAGGACAAGATAATTTTTCAACCCCAACCTAAGTTCCTTCTGAAAGTCATATCAGACTTTCATCTTAACCAGGTACAGTAATTAACCTACTGGTATACTTTATCAACCCAACCTCTGAGGTCGATAGCAGACTCCATACTTTGGGCCTACAGAGGGTGCTGTCTTACTATAAGAAGTGTATGGCTGGAGTTAGAGGTGAGCCTCACCAGCTGTTTGTGGCATACACTGAAGCCGTGCCTGGCAGACTGGCAGCAAAGCTGATGATTGCCAGGTGAATTACATCTTGCATCGACCTCTGCTATATGTTGGCTGGTATGGAGTCACTCAAGGGAATTAAGGATCATTCCACCAGACATATAGCTGTCTCCATGGCTGCTTCCAAGATTGTCCCTGTTGTCTAGATATGCAGGGCTGCACTCGGGAGTAAAGCACATCTTCATTTTCCATTGCAATGTTGACAATGAGTCATTTGGATGCTACTTTTGGGTCTTCAGTCCTCCAGTATCTGTTTGCCAAATATGAGTGCGTGCCTTTCCCCTCCTCGCAGAGGACTAATGGTGGGCGAAGTGACCAAAATTTGCTCCACGGAATGATTCACGGAGTAACGCGGAATCCGCGAAGCACTCTGCAACGTGAAACGGAGTACTTTGCGTTATAATGGGGAATGCAAAGTCCATTGAAACCAATGACTTCACGTTATTCCGCCTTCCCCAAATCACTTCTCCACCAATGTTAAGGCGAAGTACATTGAAATCAATGTAATTCGCATTACTTCGCCTTGTTATTAAGCTTCAAGGCGAATTTGCAATGCTTCATGGGATTGCAGGTCACATGGGCTCTAGATTGTTCTGCACAGCCTCAGTTCTGTGTAGTGTGTGTGTGTGTGTAGTGGAAGATGGAGACAGTTTTGTCTCAGAGATCTGCGATTCAAATCCTCTAAAATCTGTTAAAAAAGCCTTTTTGAGCCATTTTTTTGCTCAAAATTTAATGCATCGATTGTAGGAAACCCTCCTGTGCTCATATCATCAAGTGTTTATTGTTTGTGTGTGGATTGTGAATGTTAATTTAAAACAGTCAGTATGTGTACTGTTTAGTGTGCTTTTGGGGATGGGCGTATCTGTGCTGTAGGTAGATTAAATGGGAGAAAAAGGCAGTATTTCTCTTTTGGTTATATTTTTCTTGTATAAATGTATATGTACACACAGTAATATTTTCAGTAATTCTTTACATTTGTTTGCTGATTGTAGTGGTGCAGCAGTGTATAATTTCAGTTTGTTCAAAACATTTGGTTATATTGCTAAAGGTTTTCAATTTGCTATGCAATACTTGCAGTGTGTGTGTGAGTGTGTGTACGATGTATACTATTAAATCAGGCAATTTTTATTTTGCAAGAGTAATTGCAGCAGTGTGAATCTGCTATCCATCACACCTGCATTAATTTTTTATACTGCTTTGTGGTATCTTTACTGGTAGTGGACTGTTACTACTCTGCACTACCCCCCCCCCCCAACTGGCAAAAGGTATTCTTTACCAGAATTGGATTTGTGACTTGTGAGCACTGGTTAGGTGTCCTTGTGCCTTTGCGTCTGACTCTGCATCTCTTGAGTGCACAGCGTAATCTTAATCTGTCTGTGCGTTTGCAGTACACCATTAATTCTGGGAGACTTTGCATTTCTTGTTACGCTCTCTTTCACTTCGTCAGCATTGGGGAATTTTCTGGACACGAGACAGTAGCATTTTGGGTATGCACATTAATTCTGGTGACTGTGTGTGGCCACTGCTCGCATGACGGAGTGCACCATTAATTCTGGAAGACTTTGCATTTTTTGTTACCCTCTCATTTCACTTCACCAGCACTGGGGAATTTCCTGGACACAAGACAGTAGCATTTTGGGGATGCACAATAGTTCTGCTGACTGTGTGTGACCACTGCTCGCATGATGGAGTGCGCCATTAATTCTGGGAGACTTCGCATTTCTTGTTATGCTCTCATTTCACTTCGCCAGCAATGGGGAATTTTCTGGACACAAGACAGTAGCATTTTGGGGATGCAAATTAATTCTGACGACTGTGTGTGACCACTGTGTGCATGACTGAGTGCGCCATTAATTCAGGGAGACTTTGCATTTCTTGTTACGCTCTCATTTCACTTCATCAGCACTGGGAAATTTTCTGGACACGAGACAGTAGCATTTTGGGTATGCACATTAATTCTGGTGTCTGTGTGTGATGTGACCACGTCCACTGCACGCATGACTGAGTGGGCCATTAATTCTGGGAGACTTTGTATTTCTTGTTGTGCTCTCATTTCACTTCGTCAGCACTGGGGAGTTTTCTGGACACAAGACAGTAGCATTTTGGGGATGCACATTAATTCTGGTTAATTTAACAATAAAGAATGTAACTCTTCGCTCCACTGCAAGAAATACACAGACAGTTTTAAATCGCTGTTGATGTACTGTTTATTACTTTTCCTTTGCTTTCAACACTATGATAACAACAGCGTAAATAAGTAATATCACAACTTCGTCTGTAATGTGCAAACAACAAAAAACGCTCTCCGTGTCTGAAAAACACACCCCTTCACTTCGACTGACTACACAGTTGAAGTGCAGGGGTGTGTTTTACTGCCTTACTTCACGTTAAGGTGGAATGACAATGCGAAGTAATAATTACAAGGTAAAGTGAGCCTTTCCCAACGTGAAGTGGCCACTTCGCATTCACTTCGCCAGCAGAATTTAATTTTGCTGCATCTCTACAGAGGACTACTAGGGGTCTTCCAGTGAGTGGACAGTATCTACGTTATTAGAAATCTAGGCTACTCACCAGTAACTGTAGTTCTACTAGTGGTATACAGTTCCCATCCACACAACCCACCTGACCACCCCTGGCAAGTGGCACTCTGATCTCTGCTTCCAGATCTGATATCACGTGGTGAGTCAGAGGATATACCACCCAGGTGGTGGGAGGTGCTTAGCTTGAAGACTTTCAATAACCTCGCTATCTCCAGCAGAACTGCCAGTGTGTGGATGTGAAATGTATACCACTAAAAGAACTCTTTCTTATTATCTTTCTGAGAGTCCAAAATTTCTTTAAGTTAAGCATAATCTTTAGTCTGCTCCAAGTGAGCTGCTTGGCCTCACAATCTGTGTCATAGCCCATCTCTCTCGTGCTTAGCGGTGATGGACTCAAGCTATCCTCCGGGCTTCTCGATCACAAACCATCAGCATCCTGCCCTTCAGATCTAGATTTTTCCTTTGATCTAGTGCACCACTTGGTAGATTTACCTTCCCCTGCCATTTGAAGCAATTCTGGAGTGATTTTTTTATTAAGATTGAGAAGTTAATTCATTGGGTGGGTCACGAGCTGTGCTTTCAGCTGCACTGCAGTACCATGACATCACCTAAGTCTCCCAACAGAACTGCTTCTCAGCATGATCTGATGAGCGGTTAATGGTGGACGAAAGAACTGAGGAGAGGAGAGGAAGGGATGCCTAGGTTATACAGGGGCGGCATCAACATATGTCAACATTGCCAGCCCCAGCTAACAAAAGTTGTCAAGAGGTCCTGACGCCAGCAGCTTAGTTACAATTGTATGGTCAATGGAGAGAGAGGTTCTTGAAGAAGAAAATAGACACTTTTGTACAGTATTCAGAGAAAAAAACCCAGTAAATGTACATTACTCACCTGTAACTGTAGTTCCATAAAGTACATCAAAAATTAACTAAGATGGAGCACAGAGTGGAGGCTGTGGACGAACGAGATCTTCTTCGGGGGTATCTCAGTCATCAGGTCACACCTCAGGAACTTCACCGCTGGTGAAGCAGTATCCACATGGAAGATTTTACAGCAGTACCACTGGGGCCGCCCATACCGACATTGCTTGTCGATGTCATCAACCCTATAAAGGTGTGAGCGGTTCCGCTCCCTCCTTGAGTCTTTCCCACCGTCAACTCTGATCGCATGGGTCTCCACGAAAGCTCCGTCACAGTTCGCACTATTTTTGCCTATGCTTGTTTCTTTTACCTTAGCTTTTAAAATCTCTTTTAAACAAGAGATTCCTTTATCCAGCTTATATCAAGAGTTTTTTCTTCCACTTCTTTCTTCTGTTCCTGCCACTGCAGAAAGAAGATTGCTTCTTCTGAAACTACAACCTCTGTTCCTGCTGTCTTGGGCCTGACCACTATGCTTCTGACTGGGAGCTCTGCAAGAAATTTAACCTCACGTCCCTTAGGCAACATAAAAATGCTTTGAAGCAATTCTTCATGGCGCAGCCAGTAGCCAGCTCTGGGCAGGGGTTCTCTGGGGTCCCTCCTTCCCAGTCGCCAGTGGGTTCGCCGAGCTCCCAGGCCTTGAAGGTCCAAGACAACTCCTCAGGGGAAAGTCACAAAAAGGCTGTCAATGGGACTGCTCCCCCCTCAAGTGGCACTCCTGATCTTTCTCCTCAGGGAGCACCTTGTGAGCTGCTTCTGCCGCACCGATGCACTCTGCTGTCCAGGCCTCTGCTTCCCCCGGGTCCCTACTGGCAGCACTTACTCCCACTTATTAGAGAGGACAGCCATTGACCCTTGCATCGTCAGCCCCCATTCGTCGACCCTCAGGTCATCGACGAAAGCACCTCCGTTGTGGCCTGGTGCTTCTCCAGCACCTTTTACATTTGGCCCTTGGGTCCTTATGACCTGTCAATGGGCTTATCACAGCATTTGTGTTAGCAATTCCTCCACCATTGATGCACCCTCTTCCTGCCATCGATATCAGTGATAGTCTGGTCAGGATTACTACAACCCTAGTGCATCAGTTGGGCTCCTACAGTCCTGGGTCCCCGGCATGATCAAGGTCCCCATTTTTGATGCTGCTTTAGCCTTCTCAGGCTGCACCCCATAGACAGTTGTCTGCCCCTCAGTCGTTGTTCCTCGAGTTGGAACAGGTCAATGTCGAGACGGAGTACCATTCTGACATCAACTTCCCTGAGAAAGAGGAGAGGAGGAAGAACCTCTTTCCTCTGATAGGTCTACTGCTTCTTCAGTGAGTGAGAACTTTGTTAAACATACTCCCAGGTCCACTCCTAAGGATCCTACCTTTTATAAGGTCATGAAGTAGCTGTCCACAGCTATGGGCTTCCATACTGAGGAAGAGGACACCACCAGAAGAGAACTGGTTGACTTCTTGGAGATTCCAGAATCTCCACTCAAGGGCATTCCTTCTATTCTCCCATCTGTAAGGAATGCCACAGTTGTGGCTTGCCACTGTCCAAACATGGTTTCTGCCATGCCCCCCCCCCCAAGTCAGATGAACTCTATCATGCCCCTCAGGGCCTGCCTTATTATGCTGCCCAATCTAAGAATGATTCCATGGTCACTGAAGCAGCACATGACAGGTCCAAGGTGCCCAGGCACCTTAGCTTCCTCCCCACTTACAGGGAATGTAGGTAGATCGGCATTTGGGGTACGAGGGTTATGCCTCCACCACCTTAGGACTTCAGATTGCCAGTTATCTATCACACATGGTCAAGTACCAAAACATCATCTGGAAGAAGGTCGAGGTGGCTGTCCAAGCCCTCCCAGAATGTTCCCAGAAACAGGAGGTTCTCGGATCTTTACAGGCTGACAAGGACATCAGTAAGCACCTCCTCAGGGCCTTGTATAATATTTCTGATACTGGGACCAAGGCTGCTGCCACAGGCATTTGCCTTTGTAGGCATACCTGGCTGAGGGTCTCAGGCTTTACAGCAGATGTCCAGCATAAGGTGCTGAATGCCCCCTTTAATGGCTCAAAATTGATTTGGGCCAGAGGCCCAGGACATCATTAATAATTTACAGGCATCTGGCATGTCTGTCCATTCGCTCTACAATACCCAACCTAGGAGCAGACAGCACCTACCCTTTCACAAGGTGTTCCACAAGTCTGGAGCAGGCTCCCATCCCCAGGGAATATGAAAAAGCCTCCTTTGCCTTACCTACACTCTCCTCCTCAGGCTCAGCTGCTAAGCAACCCAGAGGTGACAGATCAGCCCCAGTGGCCGGATCCGCCTTTGTCTGACTCCTTGCCAAACCTCCCTCTTTTGGTCCACGACCAAGAGGTGGTAGTCAGAGGCCAGTTCTCCCTCCATTTCAACCAGTCGGGAGCCATAACTACAGATGCCTGGGTTCTTCAGGTTATGGAATGGGGTCACACTCTGGGGCTTGTAGAACAGCCCCAAGAGACTCCTCTGCTACCCTCCACCTATTCTCTGACCCATGTCATGGTTCTTCATGAAGAAGTACAGTCCCTTCTGTGGAAAAAGGCCATTGAGCCAGTGCCCAGGTGGCAGAAGAACAGGGGTTTCCATTCCAGGTTCTTTTGGGTCCCCAAGAGAACTGGAGATCTGAGGCCTATTCTAGATTTCATATATCCAGTACAAGAAATTCTGCATGGTCACTCTGCCAGGCCTGCTGCCCACACTCAAGCAGGGTGTTTGGCTGTGCTCCCTAGACATGGAAGACACTTGCTTGCATATCTCGGTTTGTCCGCCATACAGACAGTTTCTTTTTCAGGGTGAGCATTGCCAATTCAGAGCCTTGCCTTTTGGCTTATCCTCTGTGCCACGGGTCTTCACCAAATTCTTAGCAGCAGTAGTGGCCCTCCAGAGAGAAGGGGCCCCTTCAGTTGTTTCACTCCCTGGGCATCACTGTCAGTCTGCCCAAGTCGGGCCTGGTTCCATCCCAGAGGCTGCAGTATATCGAGGTGGTCCTGGACTCGGCGCAGGGAGTGGCCTTCCTTTCCAAAACACGGTGAAGTGCCTCATTTTCCAGGCCTAGGAAGTTGCCCTAAGCTGTTATGTTACCGCTAAGGTATACTTGAGGCTATTAGGGGTCATGGCCATGGTCCCTCTGGCCAGACTGCACATGCAGGTGCTCCAGTGAACCCTCCAGGTGCAGTGGGACCAATGCATGGTCAACTTGGAGCAGCTAGTGCTGGTTTCCCCTCCAGTCCGCAAGGTGCTTTAGTGCTGGATGGAACCCCAGAACCTGTTACGAGGGGTCCCGTTCTTGATCTCCTCTCCCCAGCAGTGTTTAACCATGGATGCCTCCGGTTTGGGCTGGGGTGTACACCTGGGTCCTTTTCAGACTCAGGGAACACAGTCTCCGCTCAAGACATCTTCACATATTAATGTCTTGCAGATGCTGGTTGTCCTGTACGTCATGCATACCTTACAGAACCGTCTTCTTCAGGGTCAATTGATGGCCCATTCAGACAATCTCAGTTTTGTCTACATCAACCAGCAAGGGGGGGATGCATTTGTACCCCCTATGCAGGGAGGCTATGAGGGTCTGGTACTGTGCACTGGGCCCTGGCCTGGTCCTATCGGCAGTCTATGTCCCATGCATGTTGAACACTCTGTCGGACGGCCTCAGCCATTTTCAGTCCAGCATAAATGAATGGGAACTTCTCTCATCCATTGTAGATTTGTCCGGCAGATGAGGTCATCCAGAGTTGGACCTTTTTTGAGTCCCCACTCAATGCAAAGCTGCCCAGTTTCTGCTCGCTAGATCCAAGGCCTGGAGTTTTCTGGTGAGACGCATTATTCCTCTCCTGGATCTAGAGGTTCCTTTGTACCTGACCTCAATTTCCTCTGATTCAAAGGGTGCTAATCAAGCAGCAAGTGGAGGGGGCCAGTATCATCCTGGTCGCACCCTACTAGCCACGGCAAATATGGTTTCCATTACTGCAACAGTTAGCAGTGCCAGTGCCTCTGACCCTCTGTGGGGATCTGCTGACACAGGCTTAGGAGAACCTGCTCCACCCAAACCTTAAATCCCTTCTTCTGCATGCCTGGCTCCTGAGGACATACAGTAGCCATTGCCTGATTTGTGGTCTCCCAGAAGGTGGCTGACATCCTCATGGTGGCCAGGAAACCCTCCAGTAGGGCCACCTATGACATGAAGTGGAAGAGGTTTGCCACCTGGGCTGCCAAGCATGATCTGGACCTGTCCAGTGAGCCAGATTTTGGACTATCTGATCTCCCTGTCGGACTTAGGCCTCCAGTACTCATCACTCAAGGTGTACCTCTTGGTTGTTTCTGCCTTTCACGAGCCTTGTTGACAGTCATACCGTGGCTCAGTTAGAGGTGTCCTGTACCTTTCTCAGGGACATCTTGCATTTTAAACCTCCAATCTGTTCCCCTGTTCCAGCTTGGGATTTAAACTTTGTTTCGGAAAAGTTGACTGTGTCTCTTTCTGAACCAGCAGTGACATGCGAGCTCCACTTTCTTTCTTGGAAAGCATTATTTTTGATTGCTGTAACTTTTACTTGAAGGATTTCTGAGCTTCAGGCTCTGTGGTGGGAAGAGCCTTATTTGCCTTTATACACAGACAGGGTGTCTTTACACATGAATCCTAAGTTTCTTCCTAAGGTGGTGTCTGAGTTTACCCTGAACCAGGCTATCCACCTATCAGTTTATTTTCCAGAGTGTGCCAATCCAGGGGAACCACTGTTCCATACTTTAGGTGTGTGCAGAATGCTGAAATATTGTCTCCTTCGAACCAAGAACTGCAGAAAAAAAAGCAGCTTTTTGTTTCTTTCGCTCTAGGAAGAGAGGGTGTTAAGGTTTCCAAACAATGTTTGTCCAAATGGTTGGCCCATTGTGTTGTGTTCTGTTACAACAGGCATGGAAAAGAGTAGCCAGAGACGGAGAAAGCCCATTTCACAAGGGGCATTGCTACTTCTGTGGTTTGTTTCAAAGGGGTCTCAGCTGTTGACATTAGTGCTGCTGCCACCTGTAGTACCATCCATAATTTCACCAAGCACTACAGTCTGGACATTGCTTCTAGGGCCTGAGCAGGCTTCGACTGGGCTGTTATGCTTGGCCTCCTGTCCTAGGCTTTGGTTGGCCTTCCTCCCAGATTGTTCTGCTGCACCTATAACTGCTTGGGATTCGTTCCTATGGTGTGACCTGATGACTGAGGTACCTCTGAAGAAGACAGAACAGTTACGTATGAACTTACCATAACAGTATTTTTTCGAGGGGATCTCAGTCATCAGGTCTGCCTTCCCTCCCACCATCCCCCTTCTTGGGGTGCTCTGCTCAGACTGGTTATATGGTGTATCCAGCCTCCTGTTTTGGCCTTAGCACATCTCTCTCTCCCCTCTGTTCTCCATAGCACAAGTTGCTCCCTTAATCTCTGGGGGAAAGAACTGAGGAGGGAGCGGGGCCGCTCATGCCTTTATAGGGTTAATGATGTTGATGAGTGACGTTGGTGTGGGTGGTCCCAGTGATACTGCAGAAAAATCTTCCATATGGATCCTGATTCACCGGCAGTGAATTTCCTACAGTGTGGTCTGATGATGACTGAGATCCCCTTGAAGAGCTACTGTTACGGTAAGTTCTTATGTAACTGTTCTTTACCACCATAGAGGATGGCACCATTCAACTCTGGGAGGCAGTAGAGAAATTACTCACCCACACAGCAGTCTTGGAAGGACAGTCTTCACCTATATGGCCTTTCTGAAAGCATCAAGACTGGCCAAATTGCAGACTTTCTAATGGACCTCCTCCAGGACATATTGGACTTGCCTTCTGATTATGCCCTTAATATCAAACAGGCACACACAGCCATTCTCTGCCCCCCCCCCCAGCCAGACCTAGTTCCATTGTAATGAAATTTAACAGCTTCAGAACTAAAGAAGACATCCTTAAGTCGCCTGGCAGAAGAAGGAAGTTAATTACGTGGGGCCCATATACATTCCAACCATGATTATAGCCCCTTCGAGGGCTGAAACAGAGATCGGCATATGGGAACATTCTAAAGGTACTGCGGCAGAAGCAGATGTGCTTTCATACACCATTTCCTGTAAAGCTCTGAATTTTCTGGGAGAAAGGCATGACCATTTGTCAGCTTCCGGAAGCGGTGAGGACGGCACTGTCAGTGACAGGTATTTCACTCCCTACATCCCAAGATGGTCCCTCTCAAAAGCACCTACCAGATAGATTGGCAGTTGGAGAGGTCTCAGAAAACTGCTGCTTCTGGCCAGCTGGCTGCGCCAGGCACCATTCAAGCAAATCTGATGACTGCTTCAGAACATTCAGACCACTCGAGAGGGCACACCAGCAGCTGACTCTGAACCTTAGCAAGTCCTTTGTTCTTTGTCTCATTTTTGGAAATGACAGGTCCTGCCCACAGGACTTTGTTTATCCTGTATGGACATAGACTGGCTGTTGTACACTAATGTGTCTAGATTACTTCCTACTGTTTATGTTATTCTTTGTTAATCAGGGTGCCATTCATTTGGGAGGGTTTCTTTGTTAATCTAAAATGCTGTGTTATGTACTGTTTTGTTTTGTTACATCCTGCCTCCTTAGCAGGCAGGTGGGGGGTTTGACATGGGAGTAGGGGTGTGCTTAGCCAGGTTTGGTTTGCATGCAGTTCCTATTATGCTAACCATAACAACCTGCAGTTCAGCCTTGCTGCGTAGATAGATCTATCATGTATGGCTAGCCCACATATCCTGCTTGGCCTGGTTTTTAAGACCCACTGTAGTCTGGGGGGGAGGTTCCTTGGCCATGGGGGGTCTGAAGTGGGCACTGCACTGTGCAGTTTGGATGGGGCGACAAGTTGGAGGAGAGAGTAGTCGCTCTGAAGGCTGTGTACCTCTCCTACTCCTGATAATAATCTGTATGCACAGAGACATCCCTTTTTCACCGTGCTGCCCTTGGCCTGCTCTCACTCCCTGCAGGGAGGGCTTCTTCCCTGATGTTCGATGGTATACAAGCTGGAATCTGGAAATCTATAGTGTGGGCCTGTCTTTACTCGTCCCTGGTTGAATGGGCAATTTTTCTTTATATCCAACACCACCATGGCCTAGTAACACACACGCTGCACAGGAGCCAATTCACAGTTATGGGATATGCCTCATGGTGCTCTCTGGACTTTACTTGGAATCTTAATCCACTAGGTTTTAACAAAGGTTGCGTCATGCTTCTCTGCCACATTGCCCCTACTATTTCAGCTTTTTTATTGCCTACTAATGCGCTACTGGTACTGTTCTACCCCCAGGGCTATTGTTTCAGAGAAATGTGGGTGGAGACAGTGGTGGTTTGTGCTCAGTGGGTGGTTCAGCCTATGCAGTCCAGGTGTGTTTTTTACTGCCTTTACTGGAACTACTGGAGCTTGCTATGCCACCTACGGGCGCACAGAGGGGGCCTCTTGGAGAAATGATGGGATGCCTGATTTATCCCAACCCCGGTAGCTGTATCACTTCCCCAAGTGGCTGGGAGAGGAAATAGAGGTCTGCAGTGTGAGGCCACCTACCTTGGAGGTACTTTTCTCTTGCAGCATTTTTTGGAGTGTGTCCCGCTGGCACCATATTTCATATTCATAATTACTGTTGTGGTTTGCATTAGTGAGAGAGAAATGTGGCTGCTGCAGTTCAAAGGCATTAGAAGATGAGTATTCACATGGCAGGTGTCAAGTTACATATGTTAAGGACTATGGCTACCATCACTACTCAGGTTATTTTCTACAATGTCAATGGGTTGACAAATCCAATTAAGCAAAGTAAAATCCTTAATTTCTTGAAGAAAATGACAGTGGAATTTATTTTATTGTAAGAGACCCATCTCTCTGAAGGAGAGCATGAGAAACTAAAATGGTTTAGATACCACACCAAAGTGGCCTCCTCTTATAAAGCTGGATGGAGGGGAGGCGTTGTGGTGTTGGCGTCAGACCGAGTCTCATTTGAACTTATTGACCTGAAAATGGATAGGAAGGGGTGTTATGCATTTATTTAAGATAGATACAACACTTCCTGATCACATAGGCCTCAGTCTATGTCTATGCCCCCTGGGAGCAGATTATGCTTTTCTTCATAACCTCTTCCTGACATTAGCAGAATGGGATGAAGGCATCCTGATTTGGGGAGGGACTTGAATCTTACTTTTTTCCTCACCTAGACTCCACTTCCAAAATCCCCAAGCAAGAGCATCATGACACCACATACTGTACACCTCCAAATTAGGAACTACACATATTATTCAGCTCCATGCCAAATGTATTGCCAGCTGGACTACTTTCTGGTTCATAAGGAACTTGGTGAGCAAATTTTGGACAGCTGGATCAGGGACTTAGGCCTCTTTGATCATGCCCGTGCCTTTCTGAAGGCGAATCTAAGCATGGCTAAGCACACCACCTTTTGGAGGCTTAATGTGCCCTTTGTTCAGGATGAGGAAATCCAAAAAATGTACAACTGAAGCTCTCAGGGAAAATGATTCCCCAAATATTTCCCCTCAGAATGCTATGGAATACTGTTAAAGCAATGCTTGGGGCAAATTTATTGCAATTTCCTTTAGGAAAAAGATACTGAGGGAGGCCTGTAAAGAAGAACTAATGAGACAAATCAGGAAGGCTGAGACTTTACAAAAAGTAAAATGAAATTGGCAAAGGAGGCAGCTACTGGTTAGGCTTAAAAAAAAGCTGAACTCCATATTGGATTATAAAGTAGAACAGCAGTTATTGTTTTCATGCCAGTGCTGTTACGAGGAGAGCACAAGGGCACTGAGACTGCTGTCAGGGAGATGCCGGCTAGAGAGGCGATGGCCCAGATAATGAAGCTGTTATACCCAATGACAGAGCGACACCTAGGTGCAATCCCTGACGTATCAGAGGCCTTTTTAAAACATATTATACCACCCTTTATATGAACATATGAAATTTGTCAGCAGATAAAGGCCTCAGAGGTTCTATACGTTCAGCTCAATGCAGCTAGCACCCTTATCCTGCAGCTGCCCTCCCTTCCCTTCATTAACCCTACCCTTTGTCCTGTCCCATCCCCTTTGAAGCAGTCCACTATTCTACTAGATACCACTTCTGCAGGTAACGATTCCACCCAGCCACCACCTCTCTGTAAAAAGTGTCTCCTCATCTCCTCCTGAACCTTCCTCCTCCAGTCTCATATCATGGCCCTGGTGTCCCTCCCTCCCTTACTTTGAACAGCCCCTCTGTACCTGTCTTGTTTATTCCTTTCATGTATTTAAAGGTTTCAATCATGTCCCACCTGTCCTCCTCTCCTCCAGTGAGTACATGTTCAACTCCCCTACCTCCCTCTCATATGATAAGTCCCCCAGCCCTTGATCATCTTTGTCGCCCTGCGCTGCACCCCTCCAGTAACCTAATGTCCCTCTTCAGATACGGGCACCAGTACTGCACGTAGTACTCCAGGTGCGGTCTAACTAATGACCTATACAGTGGCAAAATCACCTCCTCCCTCCTCGAGGATATACCCCTTGCAATACAACCCAGCATTTTGTTAGCTTTTGCAGCTGCCTTCCTACATTGTGCTGAGTTGTTCATTCACCCTGTAATGAGCACCCCCAGATCCTTCTCCTCCTCCTCTGTCTGGGCTAGCTGCGCTCAACCCAGCTGGTAACTCCTCCTTGGGTTCTTCATCCTAAAACGCAGCACCTTGCACTTTTTGGCACTAAACTCCAGTTGCCAGGTGTCTGACCAGGTTTCAAGCTTTGGCAGATCATCCTGCAACCCCTGCCATCCCCCTAGGTCATCCACCACTGCTCCTACCTTGGTATCATCAGCAAACAGATTGATCTTGCTCTTGTTGTCCCATGATATGTCTGTAATGAATATCCCAAACACCACTGGTCCCAACACTGAGCCCTGTGGAACACCGCCCGTTACTACCCTTGGGTGTGAGAGCTCCCCACCCACCACCACCCTCTGTTGCCTTCCCTGAAGCCAGTTTCCTACCCATCTCACCAGCTTTGCACCCACCCCGTGCCTACTAACTTACTTCCCAGCCTTCCATACGGCACCGAGTCCAATGCCTTACTGAAGTCCAGATACAGGACATCCACTGCATGGCCCCTGTCCTGTTGCCTAGTTACCCAATCATAGAACTCCACCAGGTTGGTTTGGCAGGATCTGCCACATGAAGCCATGCTGTCTGCTGTCCTGTAGTCCTTGGCCTCTAGGAGGGCCACCAGCTCTCCTTCAGGATAGTCTCCATTAGCTTACCCACGATGGATGTGAGGCTCACTGGTCTGTAGTTTCCCGTTCATTCTTGGGGCCACTCTTGTGGAGGGGCACCACATGAGCCATCCTCCAGTCCTGAGGCACACACCCCGAATGTAGTGAGGCATTAAATAGGTCTGCCAAAGGTCTTGCAAGGACCTCTGCCAGCTCCTTCAGTACCCTGGGGTGGATGCCATCTGGGCCTGGTGCCTTGTCCACCCTCAATGCCTTCAAACCCTCCCAAACTCTGCCCTCCATGATTTCCCCATCTGTCACCCCTTCTCCCCCGTTTCTGCCATTTCTCCCCCCTTGGTGGGTGTCACCCCTCTCTTCTCTTTAGTAAATACTGAGCAGAAGTACTCATTTAGTGCTTCTGCCTTATCGCACCCTGCTTCCACCCAACCCTTCCTCCTTTCTAATCCTTACTATGTGGTCCTTACAGCTCCTTTTCTCCCTGATGTACCTAAAGAAGTCCTTCTCCCCCTTCTTAATGCCTTGTGCCAGCCTGAGTTCCGTAGATTTTGGCTCCCTTACTGCCCTTGTCACCTCCTTCAATTCTGTCAGTACCCTCCCTGTCCTCCCCCTTCCTGTTTTCTTGTACTTCCTAAAGGCAGCTCTTTTCCTCCTTACCTTTTCCATGACCTCCTTGCTCAACCAGCTCAGTTTCTTAGCCCTAGCCTTCTTGCTCTGGGCCTTGCAGCAGGTTTTGGTTGCCTCCACTATCCCTAGCTTTATGAGCTCCCACCTCTGGTTAGTGTCCATACTAGATTGAATTCTGGCCAGGTACCCTTTTACCACTTCCCCCATTCTCCCAAAGTCGGCCCTCCTGAAGTCCGGCACTCTTGTGCCAGATTCCACTCCTTCCTTGCCCATATCCAATGTGAGCCATACTTGAGTGGTGGTCACTCCCTGACAGCGGTTCCTCCACTGTAAGTTCTCTCACAAAGTCCCCATTTGCCAGCACAAGGTCAAGGGTATTCCCGAACCTCGTTGGTTCACTGACCATTTGCAGCAGGAAGCTGTCCTGGAAGGCATCCAGCAGTACCTGCTCCCTTCTGTTCCTGGTAGTTGGGGTACTCCAGTCCACTCCTGGCATGTTGAAGTCCCCCACAATCACCACACTACCTTTCTCGCAGGTTCTCCTGATCTCTCCTACTAGTTCCGTGTCTAACTCCTCCATCTGAGATGGTGGCCTGTACACCACTCCCATTCTAAGAATCCTATTCTTGGAATCCTGGATTTGCATCCAAAGTGACTCTGTACTACCCTCCTCCCCTTCCTTCCTTACACACTTCAGTCCTTCCTTCACATATAGTGCCACACCCCCTCCTTTCCCAATTACCCTGTCCCTACGAAATAACCTGTACCCTGGTACAGACAGGTCCCAGTCATTGTATTGGGTGGCCCATGTTTCTGTGATGGCTGCAATGTCCACCTCTCCCTCTGCCATGAGCACCTGTAACTGCAGTTTTCCTCCCAAGGCTCCTAGTATTAAGGGTAACCACCTTCCACCCTTACCCTCCCATCCTGCCCTCCTTTCCTAGCATCACCAATAGTGCTTGCCATTTGTCCTTTGTCACTGTTATGGGGGGTAAGCTCATATGGTTTCCCAACCTGTGGTCTCTGCATATCTCTTGCCCAATTGCCACCCCCACTCCTAGTTTAAATTCCCAACTTCCTCTATGTACTCCTCCATCCTCTGTTTCAACACTTTCTTTCTCTCCTCACTTAAGTGTAGTCTGTCCTTGGCATAGAGACTACTGTCCTCCCAGGTCCTTCCCCACCCCCAACAGCCCATACCCTTTAGCACAACTCCAGGTTCTTAGCCATCCATTATATTCCTCTATTCTCAGCTTTCTTGTTGTGCTTGCCTTGGGCACTGGAAGTATCTCTGAAAAAGTCACTGATCTTCCTGCTCCCTCACATAATTGTGCCAGTTCCTCAAACTCCTCTGGACATATCTACTGTCTTGTTAGCCAGGTTATTTGTCCCAAGATGTGTAATTAAATGAGGCTTTTCCCTACCCCTTCTAGCATATATCAGAACAGACTGTCACACCCTTTCCACTGTCATTCCTGGCATGACCTCCACCCAAATCCGACTATGCCTCTCCCCCTTGCTACCCCACCTAACTCCTCTTAGTATTGAGTTCCCCAGCATTAAGATTCCACCACTCTTACTCCCTGTTTGCTTCCATTCATCTCTCTCTCTCATTTTCAGCTCCTCTTCTTCCTCCCGCACATTATTTCCCCCTTTTGCAATTCTCCCAGCAGAACTTCCCCCCACTCCAGTTTGGTCCAGGCATTTATCAATTACTCCTCTAATTTCATCATTTCCCTCCTCCACCTTATGATGCCGGAAAGCCCCCAGATGACAATAAAATAACTTTTTTGAGCAACTTACATCTTCTGCAAGTCACACAGGAACCAAATGAAGCCCTCATAGCTCCAGTTACCACTCAGGAAGTGGAGAGAGATTGTCCATCTCAAGACTAGGAAGTGCCCGGGAATGGATGGTTTTGGTGGGGAATTTTATAAATAGTTTTAGACCACAGCCACCCCTGTCTTGCAAAGGGCTTTCACAGCGGCACTGGGGTAACAAGGACAAATGTCCCCATGTTGGTCCCAGGTTGTAACCTTGGTTATACCAAAGAATGGCAAGGACCCCTCACTCTGATCTTATTGGCCAGTTTCCAAAATGAATATTGATTACAAGAGCTTACAATCCATTTTAACCTGGAGAATGGAATTTATCATCTTTGGCCTAATTCATCTAGACCAATCTGGGTTCATGCTGGGAAGGCAAGCTCAAGATAACATCAGGACAGTCCATATTAGTGACCACCTCAATAGGACCAAACAACTGGCCTTTCTTATGAGTATTGATGCCAAGAAGGCCTTTGCTAAGGTCTCCTGGGTTTTCCTGAAAGGGGTCCTTGCCGGTTTGGCTTCACTGAAACATTATTTCATACATATTCACTATTTACTCCTCCCCCTCCACATACGTTAGGGCCATCGGACATATGTTGGGATGTTTCACTCTAGGTAGAGGCACCCACCAGGGCTGCCCCTTGTCCCCTATTCTTTTTGCCCTCTATATCAAATCACTAGCACAATCCATTAGGCTTAATAACCCTATACAGGGAATTCACCTAGGAGAGGTGGAGCATAAACTGGCCCTTTATGCAGACAATGTTCTGCTATATCTGAGGAACCCCAAAACCTCACTCTCAGAAGTCATGAAATCCATACAAGCATTCAGAGGCTTATTTGGGTACTCCTTTAATACTTTTAAAACAGAAATACTTGTCTTTTTCCACCGAGTTATGCCCCAATAGAAATAGCACTCTCTGATGAAATGGTATTCACAAACACTAAAATATTTGGAAAGTCACTTGGGTCTTCACTCAGACCAATTGTTCACTGGTAATTATTCCTTTTTGGTGAGTGTGCTAATAGCTGACTATAAACGTTGGTCACTACTCCCGTTACTATTTTACTTGAGAGTACATTCCATTAAAATAAATGTGCCTTGTCGATTTTTATATTTGTTCCAGTATGTTCCTTGTTGTATACCACTGATAGAATTTCAGAAGTGGCAAAAACAGATCTATTCCTTTTTTTTTGCAGGGAGCTAAATCCAGGGTACAACAGCCAACCCTTTATCTCCCAAAGAATCAAGGAGTTTGGGCTCTCCCATTATTGATTGGTTATTGGGTAGCAGCTCAGATGTGGGTAGCTCTTCTTTGGGGCAATGAGAGTTACAAGACTGATTAGAAGTAGTTGATCTGGCAGAGGATTTCTCTTTATCTTTACCAGCCCTGTTATTCGTGCCTAGGGGTAAGAACAGAGTGTCTCTGAATGCCCTTAATGGCATTTACACAGAGCTGGCAGCATGGAAACGGGTCATGAAATAAGGCCCCACTAGTACAGCCCTAGGGAAGTACTCATGGTGGATGTGGGATGAGACTTTCATCCCAGCCACTATAAATTCCAGGTTCAGGCGGCAGGCACAGGTGAACTTCCACTCTCCCTGGGAACTCCTGCAGGATGACATGATGAAAATATTCGCGGAATGCATCCAGTCTTTTGGTTGGAGGTGTACTGACAGATTTCAATATTTTCAGCTCAGGAATTACTTGACAATCCAGAAAGTTAATGAGGGTCCCACTTCACAGATGGTAGCCCCATCCTTTCTGGGGATCGGGGTCATCACATGGAAAGGGTACCATAACTCCCATGTAGTCCAATTATATGCAGGCTAGAATACAGACTGTCTTAAACGTAGATGGGAAACAGATCTGAACATGACCCTTACAGATATTCAATGGGGTAAACTGTGAGAGATGGTATGGCACAATTCTTCCTTTCCTAGGTGGAGGGAGCTGGACACTAAAGGTGAGATATTTTTGGTACCTGGCCTTACAGGCAAAATGAGACCCCAAAATAACCCCACATTGCTGGCAGGAGTGTGGTTGTGATGTAGCCTCGCAAGCTCATATTTTCTGGCACTGTCATAATGACAGGGTGCAAAGACAGAAATTAATCCATGGTTGCTGCTGCAGTACCCAGAGCAGCCAGTGGTCTCTGTGAGTCAATACAGTGCTCAATTGTGCTGCAGACCCTCCTTCCCTCTTACTGGGCATACAAAACGTACTTTCATTACATCGGGCTCATAAACTCCCAATATTTGTCCCAGAGCTTAATTTGTGGTCCAATTCAACTTTTGTACTATGAGCAGTGCTCTCTCTGTTTCCACCACGTTTGTCTCCTACTATAGTACAATTCAGCACTTCGCCAGAGCACATTACCATGTTGTTGCAGTTTGTACCTCATCTTAATTGTCGTGTCACTGACTCAATGACCCATGACCCCACTTTCCTCTTACCTGGTATAAAAAAGTACTTTCATCACATTGGGCTGATAAACAATACACAGTTCTCTATCACATCGGTATGATAAACAGTGAATGGTTCTCTTGCAATGCCTTTGTAACATGACTCACAACAGAGACTTCATTTGCGTAGTTGAACAACAGCACCAAACACTTTTTGTGAGCCATGTTACAAGTGGATTAACCCACTCGGGAGTGTGGGTCTATTTAAGAATCATTGACACCCTGGTGGTTGGAGGCACTCAACATGCAGTCTCATGCCCCCCCCAGGCATGGATTACTCTCAAGTAGACCCACTTCGTTGTGGGTTAATCCATATGTATAACCTCTGTCCTGAATATTACTGAACACTTGGGATGTGAATATTTACAGTTAGGAATTAAACCAGGCGCTGCTATGTGGCAGTCTCCTCAAAGTTCTTTGACAGTGATGCCACACTGAACCTTGAAACGAAAGAAAAATCATCTAAGTTGACATTGTATGACTGGCACCATTCTGAGCTTAAAGATAAGGCACCTGTCTCTCCCTCTTGGTCCAGATCCCCATATCACTCAAGCTCATCAGAGGGCAAGTCAAGGTCCAAGGCTACAGCTGCAAGCTCAGACTCTGTAGCCCTCCATCAATATGACACTGAAGTTGGGGTCCGGCACAGGCTCCTGAAGCAGTTTGCAGCCTCTCTTGTCTGGCACTGTCTCTTTGATGCTAATCATTGACCTCTGCACAGGGCCTCATCGTCCATTGTCTGATTGTTTCCAACACCTGCTACTTACTTTACCAGTGATGATCTTGGTGTTGATGTCTGGCTCGTCAGTGCCATCGACGTACCCCAGTCTGTCAATGGGTGTTCCGCAATCATTGCCACACCACAGCCATCAATGACAGTTCTGCTGGGGGGTGGCATCAAATGCTTTTTGCGCATTGTGACATAAAATAATGATAGGTTCTGTCATGTTTGCAGCCTGTATTTGAGCAAGATATACCATGTTGTTGAAATTTGTAATTATCTTAATTGTCGTGTCACTGACACAGTGACCCGTGACCTCACTTCCTTTTACCAGGTATAAAAAAAGTGCTTTTATCACATCGGCTGATAAGCAATGCACAATTCTCTATCACATTGGTCAGATAAACAATGCATGGTTCTCTCGCAATGCCTTTGTAACATGGCTCACAACAGAGACTTTGTCTGTGCAGTTGAACAACAGCGCCAAACACTTTTTGTGAGCCATGTTACAAGCAGATTAACCCACTCGAGAGTGTGGGTCTACTTGACAATTTATCCATACCTGGGTGGTTGGAGGCACTTGGCATGTGGCCTCATGCCCCCCCAAGGCATGGATTAATTCTCAAGTAGACCCATGCTCTGTCATGGGTTAATCCTTATGTATAACCTTTATCCTGAATATTACTGAACACTTTGGATATGAATATTTACAGTAAGGAATTAAACTTTGAGCTCTGAAGGGGAGATAAGCTATTTATGGACAATTTTTACAACAGCAGCACCTAAAGCCATCACCTGGAGATGACTCCAAGAGAAACTTCCAGAGTTACAGGATTAGGTTGAAATAATCACTCAGATTCGGAGTGTAGAATGATTGACTTTTATTGTACAACCTAGACTTTTGCTTTCACAAATAGCTGGACAAGATGGGACATCTGGCAATGTGAGAAGTCAGTGAGGAGAGCCAGGGGGATACTGGGATGCATAGAAAGGGGCATCACAAGTAGAAAAAGGGAAGTGGTTATCCCTCTGTACAGACAGTTGGTGAGACCCCATCTGGAGTACTGTGTGCAGTTTTGGAGACCTCATCTACGCAAGGACATAGACAGGATGGAAGCAGTCCAGAGGAGGGCAACTAAAATGTGCAGGGTCTGCATCAGAAATCATATGAAGAGAGACTGAGAGAGCTTAATATGTATACCCTTGATGACAGGAGGACGGGGGACATGATAAAACGCTCTAGTACCTGAAGGAATCAACAAAGTCCAGGAGGGTAGCATCTTTCAGAAAAGAGATGTGTAAGAACAAGGGGACACAATTTAAAGATAGAGTGGGACTGCTCAGGTAATGTGAGGAATTCTTTTTCACGGAGAGAGTGGTGGATGCGAACGCCTTTCTGGGGAGGTTGTTGGAGCTAAAACAGTGGGGAATCAAACATGCATGGGACAGACACAAGGCAATTGTAGTGGGGTGGCAGGAAGTAGGCTGTTGGTTAATTAGAATCTGCAGCTTATCCAGTAGGTAGGGAAATGGGCAGCCTGGTTGGGCCAAGTTGTCCTTATCTGCCGTCAAAGTCTATGTTTCTATGACATGTTTCAGCTGAAGGAACATGGTGGTTCAGATGGGGATTGAACTCTAGATCCATCTTGTGCCTCAGTCTGATTCCAGACTTTTTCTCCCACTGGATCTAACCCTGTAGTCAGCTTAGTCCACACCTAGGACAATTACGACATGCAATAAACATTACCAAACCACTCTCCATGTTTCCTCTGTTTCTGCAACCATAACTTTATTCAAAATTTTAGTATGCCTTGAACCCACTCAGTGACACAGTTTTTACTAGTTTGTGCTGTTGGATATTTGTCTAATGCTATGCTAACATTCAGTTGTACGTAATTGCATATGTAATTGGAGGCACTATAACGTAGTGGTTAAGGGCACAGCACTGCAAACCTGAAGACCTGGGTTTGAATCCAGTCAGCCCCCAGTTGCATACCGTGTGACCCTGAGCAAGTCACTTAACTTCCTTGTGCTCCCAGGTCACACCTAGAAACGAACTCCGGCTTAGTGTGCCTTTCCTGGTTAAGTAATTTCACCTTATATGCTGTGGGCACACACTGTTTGTTGAATATTTGTTCAAACCTTGATATTTCAATAAACAAGTAGAAAAAAAAAAGAAACAGTTCTGTCATTTGCTTGATTTCTTTACTTATTTCTTTTTTTTTTTTTCTTTACTTCATAATATGAACCAACAGAGTTATTATTCTGGTTCTGTTGTAGCACTGACTATTTAAGGACTACGTTCAGTCCATCTGTGTTTGCTGTTTAGGGCTCTTGCATAACATGGAGGTATGTTCCATTTGCTAGGTATTCAACAAGGCCACATGGAGACGGAGATAAAACATTTTGGAGAACTAGCTTACTAAAATAGAGTATGCCTGACCTATGACTCCAGTCTCCACTCCAGCTTCTCCTTACAGGTCTCCAGGCACTGCTATGTGGCAGTCTCCTCAAAGTTCTTTGACAGTGATGCCACACTGATCTTTGAAATGAAAGAAAAATCATCTAAGTTGACATTGTATGACTGGCATCATTCTGAGCTTAAAGATAAGGCACCTGTCTCTCCCTCTTGGTCCAGATCCCCATATCACTCAAGCTAATCAGAGGGCAAGTCAAGGTCCAAGGCTGCAGCTGCAAGCTCAGACTCTGTAGCCCTCCATCAATATGACACTGAGGTTGGGGTCTGGAACAGACTCTTGAAGCGGTTTGCAACCTCTGTTGTCTAGCACTGTATCTGTGATGCTAATCATTGACCTCTGCACAGGGCCTCATTGTCCTTTGTCTGATTGTTTCCAACACCTGCTGCTTACTTTACCAGTGATGATCTTGGTGTCGATGTTGTCTGGCTCATCAGTGCCATCAATGTACCCCAGTCTGTCAATGGGTGTTCCATTATCATTCTACACCACAGCCATCAATGATAGCTCTGCTGGGGGGCGATCAAATGATTTTTGTGCATTGTGACATACAATAATGATGGTGCTGTCATATTTGCAGCCTGCATTTGAGTAAGGGATTCCGTTTAATATTATCCATTGTTTGTCAGTTCCTAATAAAGCCAGATTGGTCTTGATCTATAATCAGTGTGAGTATTGCATCTGATCTGTCCATAATGCTTGTGATGAGTTTATAGTCCATATTAAGGACTGATATTGGGTGTTTTGAGTCACAGTTATTGTGGTCTTTTTTTTTTGGTTTAAGGCAGGCAGAGATAGTGGCATGTTGAACAGTTACGTACTTACAGTAACAGTAGATCTTCAAGAGAATCTCTTTCATCAGGCCACACCTGTGGATCTTATAGTCGCTGGGCACTAGGATCACATAGAAACTTTTGCAGGTAGTTAACCAGGGACTGCCCACGATGACAACGTCAGACATCAATATATAGATAAACATGGGCATCCCCTCCTCACCTCAGTTCCCTGCCAGAGATCATGCTCAGAGGATCTCCCTCTAGGGAACCGGGAAAGAAACCATCACTCCACACATCAGGTGAGACAGAGGGGTGGAAATGGAAAATGTAGAAATGGAGATAGCAGCACCAGAATCCAATGTTGCAGACCCAAAAACGGGGAAGGGGTGGGACGGCATAGTCTGACGAAAGAGATTCTCTAAAAGATCTACAGTTACGGTAAGAACGTAACTATCCTATCCCCTTTGAGGCTATCTTTTTCATCAGGCCACGCCTTTGGAATGAGCACCAAAAGCTATCAGTCTGGGCGGTTGGAGTCTATAGCCTGATGAAAGTAGGCCTTGCAGTACAACTAGGCCAAAGTCAGCTCAACTAAGAGAGACAATGTCCAGACTGTAGTGTTTAGTGAAAGTGTGGACAGTACTCCAGGTAGCAGCTGCACAAATCTCTGCAGCAGAAACATCCCTGAAATAAGCAACAGAGGTGATCATACCTCTGGTGGAATGACCGCAAACCACACCTGGAAGTTACTTACCATAATTCCTGTAACAAAATGTAATACAGTTTGCTAACCATTTGGACAAGCACTGTTTAGAAACTAGGATGTCCTCTTTCCCAGGGACAAACAAAAAAAAAAAGCTGCAAGGACTTTCTGCAGCCCTTCATATGGTATGTATAGTACCTTAGTATTCTGTGTACATCTAAAGTATGGAGCAATGCTTCCCCTGGATTGGCATGCTCTGGATAATAAACAGGCAGGTGGATGGATTTTATTTAAAGTAAACTCAAGATACCACCTTTAGGAGAAACTTAGAATTAGTACACAAAGACACCCTGTCTTTGTGTAAAATAAAATGAGGTAGCTCACACATTATAGCCTGCAATTCTGTAATCCTTCAGGCAGAAGTATTGCAACCAAAAATAATGCTTTCCAAGAAAGAAAGCATAAGCCACAAGTCACAGCTAGCTCAAAAGGAGCCTAAGTCAACTTCTCCAGAACAAAATTCAAGCCGAGACTGGATTGTGGCTGGGAGGCTTTATGTGTAAAACGTCTCTCAGGGATGTACGGGCTACATCCAGTTGAGCAACCTATGGCCATTAATAGGCACATGGAAAGCTTACATGGCTGCCAGGAGCACATTAAGTGAGGAATACTGCAGGCCTGAATTTGATAAGAAATCCAAGAGGGAATTTGTGCTCTTGCAAATGCAGTTGGTGTGATAGGGTGGCTACCCTCAATATCAAACACTGTCTCCAGATATCACACTCAGAAATCTAGAGAAATCAACCAAAGCCACTGCATATTTCATTATTCTCAGATTTTAATTCCTTTAGAAAAGCAGTTTTAAATTCACTGTTGGGAGAAGCAAAAAGTCCCTAGCGCCTCGCCCCTTTGTGAGGCTTCAGAGGGGGTCTCTAGCTTTCTGAGTGTGATATCTGGAGACTGTGTCTGAATTTGATAAGGACAGCAGGTACTCTAGAACCTGATTGACTGGGCAGGTGAACGGATCCAGGTTATGTAACGCAGTCAATAAAGCAAACCACTTCCACTTCATGGAGTAAGTATTTCTAGTGCAAGGTCTTCTAGCAGCCACCAGAACATCCGCCACTTTTTGGGAAACCCTAAAGCGAGCTATGGCTATGTCTTCAGGAGCCATGCATGTGGATGAAGAGACTTCAGGTCTGGATGGATCAGGGTTCCCTGTTCCTGTGACAGCAGACCCTTGCACAGGGGCAGAGGTATTGGGAGATCCACTGCCAGTTGTTGCAGCAGAGGGAACCAGATCTGTCACAGCCATAGGTGAGCAATGACTATCAGAGTTTCTTCCTCTATCTGCAACTTGAATAGTACTCTCTGAATTAGAGGGAAGGGAGAGAAGGCATACAGAAACCTCCCTTTCCGAGGAAGGGACAATGCTTCTTGCCAGAAAACTCCAGGCCCTGGAGTGAGCCAGCGAGCAGAAACACAGCAGTTTTGCATTGTGTGGTGAAGCAAAAAGGTCCAGCTCTGGATGACCCCATCTTTTGAATAGGTCTACTACTGAGGTCAGTAGTATTGCTCGGTTGGTATCCTATAAATAAAGATACCACTAGATACCTGATGTTCAGCCAGATAGTGGATCTGGTCAGATAGCGGCACTATCTGATCGTGGATCTGACCATCCTGGATCCAACACTGGATCCGACCATGGATCCCAAGATCCAACCTCGGATAATATGGAATCTGATCTCCATCTTAGGTCGGATACTGCCACTATCCAATGGATCACAATTGGATCCACAAAAACTCAATCTGAGCATCACTAGAGGTCAGCAGTTCCCACTCATGCATCATGGACCATGACCTGCTTAGCTTGTCTGCCTAGATGTTTTGGACACCTGGAACATGTACTGCTGATAAGTTCTAGACCATGTTTCAGTGCCCAATACCAAACCCTCACTGCTTCCCTGCACAGTGGCTAGGAATAAGTCCTCCCTTGTTTGTTGATGTACTGCATCACACTGACCTTGTCCATCTGTATTAACAGAGGACCTGGGGACAAGTGGTTCTGGAAGACCTGGAGTCCGTATAGGATTGCCCACATTTACAGAACATTGATGTGCGAAGTGCACTCCACTTGGGTTCACTTGCTCTGTGTCTGCTGAGGGCCCATGTGAGCTCTCCATTCCAACCCTGAAGCATCCATGGTGAGGATCTGTAGACGAGAGGGGATCAAGAAGGGAACCCCCTTGAGCAGGTTGTTGCATTCCATCCACCACTTGTGCATTTTGTGCACAGGAGATTTGACTAGAAACATCTGTTCTAGATTGTCCGTGAGCTGGTCCTACTGGACTCATAGGGTCCACTGAGGAACATCCATGTGTAGCCTGGCCAGTGGCACTGTGACAGTAGCTGCAGCCATGAGTCCCAGAAGGCAAAGAAAGAAAATTCTTGCTGAGACGACTGCTGTATGCATTAATTGTGCTTGGGCAATCAGGCAGTTGGCCCTGTTCAGAGGCAGAAAAGCCAAGCCATGAGCCATGTCTAGGAAGGCTCCTATATAATGTTGTCACTGGCAGGGTGTCAACACTGATTTTTGGTATGTTGACTGACACCCCATGAGCACTGAACAGCTGTCTGGTGCGAGCTAAGGTCTTCAACAGTTGGTCCCTGGAGTGGGTTTTCAATAGCCAACCATCCAGGTAAGGGAAAACATATAGGCCTTCCTTGGAAAGACCTACTGCAACCACTGCCAAGTATCTGGTAAAGACCTGTGGCACAGAAGACAAGCCAAATGGCAACACTCTGAACTGGTAGTGCTCCCCCTGAAACAGGAAACTCAGGTATTTTCTATGAGATTTCTGAATCTTGATATTCAGGTACACATCCTTCATATCCAGGGAGTATATCCAATCCCCTGTTTGCAGTAACGGAAGAAGACCCTGCAAAGTGACCATTCTGAACTTCAAGTATTCTGTGAAGAACTTTAGATCCTGTAGATCCAGGATAGGCCTTGAGTCTCCTGTCCACTTTGGGACAAGGAAGCACCAGGAGTAAAAGCTTGCGTTCCTCTGTTCTAGAGGGACAGGTTCTATGTCCCATTTTTGCAACAGAGACATTACTTCCTTCAGCAACAGGGGCAGGTGCCCTGGAGGGTATGCTGACACAACTGGAGGATGACCTGGAGGGTTGTCCAGAAGTTCCACAGCATGACCTTTTTCTGTGATCTCCAGAACCTATGCATCTGTTGTCATCTTCCACCACTGGGCTAAGTGAAGGGAGAGGCAACCCCCTACAACCACCCCTGGAGGTAATGGCATTTGGGAGAGGTATAAGGAGTCAGGCTGAGCTGCTGGGGACAGTTCCACCACCTCTGGGTGCTTTTAAATGGGCATCTGGGGCAGTGCTGGGCACTGGCAAGGTCCCTGCTCCTTTGCCCCTGCCCTGCTATCTGGGGGTTGGGCACTCTTCCCTAACACCAGCTTGGGAAAAGGCACCCCTGCTCCTACCCTTGGGTTGGGTGTATTAAAGGGAGTGCACTGATTTCAAAGTCCTGCCTGAGGCTTGGAGATCTTTGAGAACCTCTTGTACCTCATGACCAAACAACTTTTGCCCTCTGAATGGGGCATTAAAAATTGTACATCTGTAGCAAAGCCTGCTACCCTGAGCCAAAAATGTCTCCTGAGACAGATGCCAGAGGCTGCAGCCCTGGCAGAAGCATCAGAAACATCACAGGCTATGTGGAGCAGATGCTTGCACACATCGGCCCCAGCAGTCAGAGTTTTTAACTCCTACTTTGAGGAGCCCTCATGCAAGGCCTGTATAGCAGCCTTAACCTTCCTCCATAGGGTGTTCTGATACTTCATTATGTGGGCCTGGTAGTTAGCAATATGAAAGCCCAATGAAGCAGATGCATATGTATGCTTCCCTAGGACATCCAACCTCCTAGTTTCTTCGTCAGGAGAAGGGAGCTCAGGTGTTTAGGTGCCCTAGAGCTGTCATGTGCAGTGTTGATCACCACCGAGTCAGTCTCATGTTGTGCAGCATGCAAAGGCTTCCTAGAAGGGGCAGAATACATTTTATGTGCCTTTCTGAGGACAGCTGGTATATTGTTTGGTCTGCACCAGCTGCAGAGGAGGCACCACAATAGAGGGAGACTCTGGCAGCTTCAGGAACTCCAGCAGGTTCTTCTTAGTAGTGTCCTGCTCTTCTAAAGCAAAGCCAATGGCAGCTTACATCTGCTGCATTGTAGTGAAAAATGATGGGTCCTCTGGAGGGACCTGGGTGTGTTCACCACAGAGTCCTCACTGCAAGTAGAGATTGTAGAGCTACTGCCATGTTCATACTGACTCTCAGCATAGTTTTCTGCCTTTTTTTCCTGCATCATCGGATCAGGATTATACTCATACTCTTCACTGACTGGGTCGACTGGAATGAGAGACTGCGATGTCAGCGGTGGCATAGAAGGATTCTGTGGCAAAGGAGTACCTTGCGTCGTCAAGGGGTTAGGTATAGAAGACCTCGATAACTGGCTCTCTGGAGCAGGAAGACCAGGCAGTAGGCACCTTTTTCATGTCTGAAAAGGAGAGAAGGACTGCCTGAGCATCGACACCACTAGCTGCTTCTCCATTCTCTCTGCAGTCTTTTGAAGTGAAAATTTCTCCAAAGCCCCCTTTCTGCATCACCTGGTTGTGGAATTAAACCCCAGCAAATTTTGCAAGCTCTCATGTTGTGGTCTAGGCCTAAGCAGCAGACACAAACTTTTCGGGAGTCTCCGGTGTAGCTCTTTTCTCCACACTCACAGTACCAGAAACATTTGGATGGTTCCCTTGATGACATGTAGATTGTCGAAAATCACTACAAAAGTGATTACTTTAATATGTAAAAGAAAGAAAACCGCAGTAATAGCAGTGACATTTCCTACAGTGGTTCAACAAGTCTGATTGTCAGGAAATGAACTTAGGAGAGGAGGGGTCGCTCACGTTTATCTATACATTGATGTCTGACATCATCGTGGGTGGCAACTGGTTGATTGCTTACAAAAGTTTCCATGTGGTCCTAGTACCAGGTGGTTGTATGTTCCAAAGAAATGGCATGATGAAAGAGATATCCTCAAAGAAGGTCTTCAGGTATCGGGGCATTTGTCAGACAACTGACTTTCTTGGAAAGTTTTTTTTCTCTGAACCATTTTAGCAATTGCATGGCCCTTTTGGTGATATTAATTTGAGGACATTGCTCATTTGTCATAATGTGCACCAACACCAGCTTCATTGGGCCTCTACCAATCCACAATGTGTGGGATCCCAGAATGGAGAGAGAGAGAGAGAGAGAGAGAAAGAGGGGAGAGAAAGAGAGAAGGGGGAATAGGAGTGGGGGAAGGGAGGAGGGGGAGAGAGGTGGTGATGATGATGATGATGATGATGATGATCCCAGCCTTCAACAATTGCATGAACAGGTTTTATGGGAAGGGGGAATGTTTGGCCAAGAAACCAGGGGAAATCCCCTACTCTTGCGAAAAGTGCCTTGGGTTCTTTTGCTTCCACCTGCGAAAAGTGCCTTTGGTTCTTTTACTTCCACCTGGACACCCACCAGGACAGCACCAGAGATGGGCAGAAGGGACCTCTGTTAAACATCTTATCCAAAGGATGGCACACCCTGACAGTACAGCACCCCCACCAGTACTGCACTTGGGTGACAGTGTTTTAATGGTACAAACCCAATCTTGGAGTTGGCTGAGAACCTATGACCTTGTGACCCAGAGGTGGAGGCACTACCAACTGAGCCATGCTGACACCTTATAGGGTGTAGGGCTGGGTTGAGTCAACTGGGCCTGTGTGGGCCTTTTTTTTTTTTTTTTGAAACTTCAAGTTTATTTAGTATCTGCACAGAATTAACATCATAAATTATTTCATATACTGCACTGTTGATCATAAACAAAAGAAGACTATTCAGCTTATCGATCCTGTTTTCTATCCACATATTACTTTCTATCAAACATTGATTATTTTTTTGGGCAGCCCTAGGGGGTTCCCTACTGTGCCTGTTAGGGCTTGACTAATCTAGGCCCAAAGTGTGAGGTTGGTAGTGCAGCCCTGCCTAGACAGGCACTTCACGTGGCCACAGTTTGGTGCACCAGTTTAACCTGTTTTCTCTTACAGGGGTTCCCATTAATCAAGTTGTGTTCTTGATGTTTAACACCACTCTCATTATTGACTACTTTAACCTTGTGTAAGTTAACAGTAGGAGCTGTTGTATTTCCTTGTGGGCTCTGGGAGATGTAACCACAATGAGGAGGTGGGCTAATACAGCATCCCAGGGAGTTATACTGTTATGTCATCAGGCCCACTAATTTTTCTCTGTTTGATTTCTTTCTCTGTTGGATATGAACCCTCTTCTCCCCCTCCCCCAACTACTGCTGAGTGAGACAAGAACCTATGAGTCACCAAAAACATCTACAGCAGCCCAGTGGCAGTGTAAGGTAGTGGCATCCTGCTCCTGTAACCACCTGGGGTAGCACGCCCACCCTATAGGGGCCCTACACGGTCGAAGTACAAACATATGGTACACACTTGAGTAGAAATCCAGGATAACATGCATTTTTCAGTAAGTTTTTATTCCACATTGCCTCCGAACATGAATTCATTATTATTGTTGAACTGGCCGCTATATGTATGACACAATGAATGAATGTACAGTAGCTCTCCACACTGATCACAGCTGGAGACTGTACACACAGCTGACCAGGTTGGGTAAATCATCAGCTGATTTGCAAATGTGATTTGCAACTTAATTTAAAATAAATGGGCACTGTTAGAAAGGAACAGAATTTCAGTTATGAATAGAAAAATTAGGTTTTGCACTAATCCAGCAGATACTTTTCTAAAACGCTCTTGTGACATGGGATTAATAGTAGAAGACAAACAGTGCAAATTCATTGGCACAAAGGGATCACATGATGGGAACGGAGCCATGCATTAATTTCTTAGATATGCACGGCTTCATACTGTAATCGAAGTACGCGCTGTCACTGTGATTAAGAGTAAAATGTTGTGTCACCCACCCACCCGAAGGACAGTGTAGGTCGCAGCAATGTCGTATTGATGCACAGCGTGGAAGGAGGGCATGTGCAGCAAATTTGAAAGTGTTAGCAGATTGGAGCTTTAGTGATAAAGAGGAGAAAAGGTAAAGATGGATAATTTTTTCTCTACTTTTTCCATCTGTGGAGTAATGGGGATAGAGAGATTTGTAAATCAGTGGGTGAGCAGTGAGTCCCTAGTAAGAACAGCAGAGTAATAGGACAGTGGTCGGAGTCAGAAAGCGATGATAATGTTAAAAGTTCAGAAATGGTAAAACAGCGGAAAGTGTCACAGTCAGTATTAGAGCCTAGTGTTTCTGCAGTGCAAAAAAGAAAATGAAAACAAAGCATCTGCAATGTTCAGAACAAAAGTGCATTCTGTAAAAGTAGGAAGGCATATGCAAATGTCAAAAGATGAGCTAGATGAGCTGGAGATGAAAAAACAAATGAACCAAACATGCACAAAACAACCGCGTGGGCTTTAAATGTGCTGTCAGACTGGTTGTCTGCAAATAATGTCAATATCGATCTGCGCACAGTGGAAGTCAACAGATTAGCAGAAATATTGCGACAGTTCTACGCAACAGTGAGAGCAGAGCATGGGCACCTATATATCATCAGCTTCTTTATATCTCGGCGTGCAGGTCTGAATCGATATCTCAGCAGCCTAGAAATAAATCGGAAAATAAATATAGCTAGTGATGCAGAGTTCAAGAATGCTAACAATATGTTTCTAGCAGTATTAAAATAGTATCGTCATGCAGGGAAAGATAAATCGTCTCACCACCCCAGAATAATGGACAGTGATCTCAGAAAAATAAGATAATGTGAAAAGCTGAATCCCCACAGTGCTTACGGAATGGTTCGCAGACTTTGGTTCGAGATCCAGCTGGTGCTAGCATGTAGAGGAAGGGAGGGAATAAGAGATCTAAAGCATAGCTCTTTTCTGTGAAAGTGGATAAATGTGGTAGAGAATATATATGTGTAGCATTTAATGAGGCGACGAAAAATCACTGCGCTGTTAATGAAAGAAACAAAGAAGCATACAGAGGAGTACTGTATTCCATCCCAGATAGTGATAATTGCCCAGTGTCACTATTTAAACAGTATTGTGCCCGGTGCCTGAGAAATGCTCATGCATTCTATCTGCATCCTATTAAAATGTGTCAAGAGAAACTTCACAGTAGAGAGATATGGTTTTTGAATCAACCCGTGGGAAGGAACTATCTTGGAGGAATGATGGCACAGATATGTGTGGATGCTGCCTTGTCACAAAGGTACACTAATCAGTCTGTGAGGTCAACAGCAGGGCATATTCTGTCTGAGGCTGGTCTGGCATCTAGGGAAGTAATGTCAGTGACAGGCCATAGATGCGAGACCAGCCTCCGCCGTTACTGGTCTCCAGCATTCGGTGACCGAAAGAAGTGGTCAGAAATTTTAAGTAAGAGAGCATGTAGCACAGAGAGCATGACAAAAATGAGCAGCACATCAGGAGTCTTCAAGGAAAATACCACTGCAATACACCCAGGTGAAGTAATGAGATGTGCATTTGTGAGCCCCACAGAATCAACAATAAAAGTAGACTACATACATGCAGAAGAGGCAGCAGAGGCTCCTATACATACCTAGCAAGTATCAGCAAATGATGCAGGAGTGGGCAGGGGTCAGTGGGAAGTCCTCGATCCATCAGTGATAGCAGCAGGAGAACACATATGTGATCCACAGAAGAAGTCAGCCATAGAGATATATTCGAACAACCCATTTCAGATGTCCTGTTTCACGGTAAATGGACCAGTCCATCTCCACTACCACAGATGCAGTAATCAATAACTTCCAGGTAACAACTAGCATGGGAGGACTTAAAATGGAGTCACACTGCATGGGAAAGTGTACCTCTGAGGTTAAGAAAATGTCATGGAGTGAGAAGCTAAGAGTATGTAGCGAAAAGAAGTACTGCTTAAAAGTAAGAATGTGTTTGTATGACACTAGTCGTTTCTTATTCTTCGAGTTGTGTTCATGTTGTGATGGAGAGTGTGTGACTGTTATGCAAATTATGTCGCCATCCCAGGATCCTTGATACTGACAGAGCATACATAAAGTTGTGATAAAGAAAGTGTACCATGTAGAAAAAAATAATGCACAGAACTGTTAAAGGGTACAAGAAATGAATCAGCACTAAGTTAATTGCTTGTGAAAGTTGTAGTTCAGTATATTAAGTGTGGTTTAACAAACGAAGTTCCTTACTGTACATGTAAGAGTTTGTGATAAAAAGTTCATAGAAAAAATCAATGAGTGTTTGTGTTTTTTGCCTTGTAATTGTCAATGAGAAATGCCACTATCCAACAGTAATCCCATTGTATAATCCCATGTTACAAGTGCATTAAGCCACTCGAAAGGAGGCATTTACAAGGAATTAATGCATGGTTGGGTGGTTGGAGCACTCTGCCTTCGGCCTTATGCACCAACCCCCCCCCCACAACTGTGCATTAATTCCTTATAAATGCTTCCTTTCAAGTGACTTAATGCTTACATATTGCATGGCTGTTCCAACCCATTGTAAATCAGCTCAATAATATTTGGTTCTTAACCAGCAGTGTGTGCAGCCAGAAGCAGCAGAATAAATATCTTGTTTGGTATGTGGTCAAGCAGCAAATACTGTAACTGACAATGCTGTAAAAGTTTTTAAACAGTACTCAAAAAAATAATAGATGATGTGAGGTGTATCATTGGACATACTCACACCTCAGGTACATTTTGAAGCAAGATGCACAGCAGAGGGCATTTGACCACCCAAGAAATGGATGTACTGTATCTGGGTCACCATGGAGACAGGGAATGGCATCACAATCCGCACAGGAGTTGTATACAGACCCCCATCTCAAGGGGAGGAAATGGACAAGAAAATGATAGAGGACATTCTCAAAATGGCTGAAAAGGGAGATACTGTTAATGGGGACCTGAATATGCCAGATGTTAACTGGATGACATGTACTGCAGCCACATCCAAGAGCAGGGTCATTCTCGATGCCTGCAGGCAGGCAGACAGCTAGTGTTGGAACCCACTGGAGGAAGCAATACTAGACCTGGTACTCTCAAATGGAGAGAGGATCACAAATTTAGAAGTCGGTAGACATCTGGGAACAAGCGACCACTGCACAGAGTGCTTCACAATAAGCACAACCATGGAGACAGGCCATACAAAAACACGCATACTGGACTTTAGAAGGGCTGACTTTGGCAAAATGGGTGACTACCTGAGGAATACACTAGCAATGGGCAAAAAGGAGGGGTGGAAGAACAATGGAGAAAAATCAAACTGCCATCATAGAGGCAACAGCCTTTGTGTGAAACAGATAAAGAAAACAAGCGGAGTAAAAACCACTATGGTTCTCAAAAAGAGGTGGCAGGGAAGGTTAGGAGAAAAGGCTGCATTCAAAAAGTATAAGGCATCACAGAAGGAGCACGACAGGGAACTGTATCAATTAAAGCAAGAGAAGTGGGAAGGCAGTCAGAATAGCAAAGCCCAAACTGAGGAAAAAATAGCCAAGTCAGTTAAGAAGGGGATAAAACCTTTTATAGGTACATTAGGAGCATAGAAAGGTTAAGGGAGGAATAGTGAAGATTAATAAGGAGAGGGAGGTGGGCAGAGGAGACAGTGAAAAGGCAGAGATACTGAATGAATACTTTTGCTCAGTATTCACAAACGAAGATGAGGAGGAGTTACCTAAACCAGACAATAGAAGCACTCTGGGTAGGGGGGTTGACACCAGTCCATTTGCAGAAGAAAGAGTCCTGAAAGAACTCCTAAAACTCAAGGTGGACAAAGCAATGGGCCTGATGGGATTCACCCCAGAATCTTAAAAGAACTAAGGAGGACCTAGTGACACCACTGACCACACTTTTAACAAATCATGGGAGGATGGGTGGCACCTGAGGACTGGAGGAGGCAGATGTGATTCTCCTTCACAAAAGTGGGAGCAAGGCAGAAGCAGGAAACTATAGACCTGTAAGTTTGACCTCAGTGGTAGGGAAAATGATGGAATCACTTCTGAAAGAAAGAATTGTTGAGTACCTAGAGGCCAGCAGGGCACAGGACCCAAAGCAGCATGGATTTACAGCAGGAAGGTCATGTCAGACAAATCTAATAGATTTCTTTGACTGGGTGACCAAAGTAATAGACCAGGGAGGGGCTGTGGATATGGCTCTACCTAGACTTTAGCAAGGCATTTGACACAGTCCGCACAAAAGATTAGTAATCAAGTTAGCCAGCTTGGAGTGGGTCCCAGGGTGGTAGCCTGGGTTGCAAACTGGCTGCACAACAGGACACAGAAGGTAATGTGAGTGGCACACATTCCGGAAGAAAGGGGGTCACTTATTGGAGTACCTCAGGGCTCAGTACTGGGTCCAGTCCTCTTTAACATCTTTATAGGTGACATTGCAGAGGGTCTGGAGGGAAAGGTATGCCTCTTTGTAGATGATACAAAGATCTGTAACAGAGTTGATACACAACGGGAGGTAGAAAGGACGAGAAGAGACTTGGCAAGGTTGAAGGAATGGTCAGACATATGGCAACTTAGATTCAATGCAAAGAAGTGCAGAGTAATGCACCTGGGAAACAAAAACCCAGGAGAAGAGTACACAATAGTAGGGGAGGTACTAACAACAACAAAAATGGAACGGGACTTGGGGGTAGTCATATCGGATGATCTAAAGGTGGGTAAGCAATGTGAGAAGTCAGTGAGGAGAGCTAGGGAATACTGGGATGCATAGGAAGGGGCATCACAAGTAGAAAAAGGGAAGTGGTTATCCCTCTGTACAGACAGTTGGTGAGACCCCATCTGGAATACTGTGTGCAGTTTTGGAGACCTCATCTACGCAAGGACATAGACAGGATTGAAGCAGTCCAGAGGAGGGCAACTAAAATGGTGCAGGGTCTGCATCAGAAATCATATGAAGAGAGACTGAGAGAGCTTAATATGTATACCCTTGATGAAAGGAGGGACGGGGGGACATGAGAAACATTCAAGTACCTCAAGGGAATCAACAAAGTCCAGGAGGGTAGCATCTTTCAGAAAGAGATGTAGAACAAGGGACACAATTTAAAGATAGAGGGGACTGCTCAGGGTAGTGAGAAATCTTTTTTCACGGAGAGAGTGGTGGATGCGTGAACTGCCTTCCTGGGCAGGTTGTTGGGGCTAAAACAGTGGGGGAATTCAAACATGCATGGGACAGACACAAGGCAATTGCAGTGGGGGGTGGCAGGAAGTAGGCTGTTGGTTAACTAGAATCTGCAGCTTATCCAGTAGGTAGGAAAATGGGCAGACTGGGAGGGCCAAGTGGTCCTTATCTGCCATCAAAGTCTATGTTTCTATGTTTCTATGTATCCCATTCCCATGATATGTATTTATTTGGTTTTTGTTAACCAGGTTAGGTGTCATAGCCATAATTATGACTATTTTCAGACACGACCCGGGAGGTTACAGACATTTTTAGGCAGTCAAACAATTTACAGACATTCGTACAGAAGATGAGCAACAACATGAAAGAGAGAATCTGCATGACATTTCAGGTAATAACAGTGATGATATGATGCTAGAAAACAGGTAGGAAAAGAATGTACATAGTTCATACAATCATAGTTACTAGGCATTTTGCATACCATCCATGCTAAGTGCTACATATTACAGTAATCAGGTTCCAGAGAGAGAGAGAGAGAGATCATTCAGTGATAGGAGGCAGGAAATAAGAGCAGCCTATGGAGGGTTAAAACAGGTGCATTGGGAGCTCTTGACCAGGAGAGTGTGATGCATTTTTTAAAGGCAGCATGATTACAGGCAGAGTGAACATCAAGTGGGAGGGAGTTCCAGTACTTTGGGGCCAGGCATGAGAAAGCTGAGGTACGTTTCAGAGTCTTACACCTGGGAGTACTTAGTAGAGATAGCTCAGAGGAGCGGAGGCCATAGGCGGGGGTTTGGGGCACTAGCATGGTTGTAAGAGAGGTAGGAAGGTCAGTTCTAATGATATTATCTAGTAGCATACCAAGGGCAAGACGACGATGGGCAGATGGAGAGGGCCAACTTAGGTCTGAATATAGCAGGCAATGGTGTTTCAGGCATGGGGAAGCCGAGGCATAGCAACAGATATTGTTATATTTTGTGTCCCATTTACTGAGAGTGGTTTTAGAGGCATCTGTATAGGTGACGGCACCATACACGAGGAACAGGAGTAGAATGCCCCTGGCAATAGCCAGTCTAGCAGAAGGAGTAAGCATCCGACTAGTTCTGTAGGCAATGCCTAGTTTAATGTTGACTGATTTGCATGTGGTCATGAAGTGTTGTTCAGAATTGAGTGATTCATCAAGTAGGACATCTAAATACTTAAAAGAGGTTACCGCCGTAAGAGAGGAACCATTTGCACAGGAGACATTAAAGAGGCTGTGATTGGCATTAGGTTTTGCAGGGGATCCAAAGAGCATGCCCTGCATTTTACTTATGTTTAAGACAAGTCTATTGTTGTAGATTCAGTGTTGGAGTTTTAGAAATGCAAAAGTTAGACGACTATTTCCTTCATATGTGCCAGGCAAGTGTAAAGTACAAGATCATCTGCATATAAAATAGTTGAGCACTCAGGGGTGCTTGGAGGTATGTTGTTCATAAAAATTGAGAAGATAAGAGGCCCCAAAATGGAGCCTTGAGGAACACCAACACTTATATGAGCAGAGACAGACACCGCAGAGTTAAATTTAACATGTTGGCTTCTATTGCTTAAGTAGCTGTGAAACCATTTTACAGCTTTTGCAGAGAAGAAGCCAAGGGAGCCGAGACAGGTAAGTAGGAAGTGGTGATCAATGAGATCGAACGCCTCAGAGAGATCAATGAACACTCCACCTGTTATTTGGCCTGGATCCAGCACAGTAAGGGCATCTTTAGTGAATTGTAGTAGCGCCATAGAGGTGCTGTTCCCTTTGTGGAAGTCATGCTGAGTAGGTGATAGGAGGCTATATTTGGAGAGGAACTCCGAGACCTGCATAGCCACTAATTTCTCCAGGATTTTGTTAAGTGCTGAAAGAATGGCAATGGGCCTATAATTGGAAATGTCCTTTTCATCTCCTTTCTTAAAGACGGGGGTAAATTTTACTACCTTCCAAATGTCTGGTACATGACCATGGCAGAATGACAAGGTGAATATTTTAGCCAGTGGAGCTGCAATAAAGGGAGCAGCTAGCTTCAAAAGTTTAGGCTCCAGGCAGTCAGAGTCTGCACTAGTGTTGCCATGGATTTTGTTGAGTAGTTTTAGGACATCAGCATTCATAATAACCTTAAAATAGAAAGGTGGATGTTTAGGCGCACTAGTTTCAGCAGAGCATGGAGGGATGTGGTTCACTGGGAGGGAGGCGGTGTACTTAGAGAAGTCAGTAAAGTATTTATTGAAGGAATTTGCAATGGTAAGAGGGTTGTTGCAGTGCAAACCATTTAGGATCATATCATTTGTATGCTGTGACTGATGTGATCCCAGAAAGGATTTTTATTTATTTATTTACGAGTTTAACCAGGAAGGCATACTGAGCAGAGTTGCTCGATTCCAGATGCGACCTGGGGGACAAGTCCCAAGAAAAATAGTACAACACAGGGTACAGTAGTTAAACATCACAGTGAGGGGGGCCACCTGCCATACAGACAATCGGCAGATAGAAACAAAGGAGACAGAGGAAGGGGAAATACAAATGGAAAAAAAAAATTACACAGAACCCATCTGAGAACCCAAAATACAGTACATAGTGGGAGCTAACTAAAGTATGAGCAGCTGGAGGAGAAGTGGGTGCTGAGTAGGAGATTTTACATGCACCCAGAATTTCCTAGGGTCCCCGGAAGCTTCAAGTAGGAGACCCTTGCAGTATGAGCTTTTGGAAAGCCTAATGTTTTTTGCACATGTTCCTCTGTACTTTGTAGGTGTCATAGTCTATTTGACTACCAGAAATTTTTAAACGGTTCCAGCTTTTATCACGCATCCGAAGGGAGGCAAGGAGTTCTTTATGCAACCATCTAGTCTGTGTGGTCCTAACACGCCGTGCATGTTTTGGTGTATGTATGTCCTGAAGGGATAGATATAGATATAAAATGATTCAGGGCAGTCTCGATTTTATGTGATTGAAAAATAGGGGCCCAGTTTACCGAAGAGACCTCGTGTAGAAAGCTTACCTGATCAAAATTAGCAAAATCCCTGAAAGTGATATAGCGTGGTGATAGGGCAGCAGCCCCAGTTGCTCCCCATATGCAAAATACAGGGCAGTGGTCGCTTGTTGAGTCTGGAAGTAATCCTGAGGCAGTAATCTTGTCTGGCCGGTTAGTAAGTATCCAGTTTGTAAGTGTCCCAGCAGCAGACTGCACCAGTCTGGTAGGATCTTCAATCATCTGATGCATATTGTGGCCGTGCACCAAAGATTGTAAAGCGTTTTTATATTTCCCCAACCAATTTAGGTTGAGGTCACCGGGAATAATTTATTAATTTTGGCCAGTGGCAAAGGTAAAGTGTTCAAGCAGCTTGGAGCAGCCTAATTGACCTCCTTAAGGGGGATTGTAGGCACATTTTAGGTGAAGATTTTTAACCCCAAGAAGGAGGACATGTAGAGATTCACAAGCAGTGGCAGTCAAGTGTTTCACTAGGGACACATTCAGGTGATTTTTGAAATAGATTGCCACACCGCCCCTCCTCTTGCCAGACATCCTCTCACCTCTAATCAGAGTAAAGCTTGGCAGGGAGCAAAAAGAGTCTGGAGTGGCAGGCTTAAGCCACGTTTCCAACAGACAAAGAATGCCAGGATCGTATGTAGATATTCAAGTCTCAAGTTCTGCAAAGTTGCAGAGAAGGCTTCTAATGTTTAAATATGCTATATAAAGGCCTTTTGCATTCAGCCAGTCCATATTCGAAGTAATAGAGGGGGACTGGGGGCCTGGGTTTGTTTCGATGTCTCCAGACAATAATAAGACCAGTAGCACTAGGTACCAGATTTTCTGTGTGAAAGACGGTGGAGCCAGGAGCATATTTAGCCAGAATCATTTAGAGGTAAAGTCAACAGCCAGGTATAGAAGAAATCTAGGGAGTAATAGAGGGTATTTTCATGATGCTTCATGTATAATATGAGTAGGTTAGAGTAGGTAAGATCCAACAGTGCATAGGTCGGTTTTGCATTGCCAGGTGAGCCCTGATTATCAAGCGAGCCCTGCCTAACTGTGAGGAGCGTTAGTAGAAAGAGAGCAAGGCTCAGTATTAATGGGGCAGAGGCCTTCCTTCAATAGTTAAATAGAGCGATTTAAATGTGGAGTACTTAAGTAGAGCTGTGAGAGAAGACAACCACTTGAAATAGCTTGATATGCATACTGGCAGTAGATCACTCAAGTGTAAAAATGCCTCTAGTGGGCAAGTTCTATAATGAGCAAATGGTAAAGCAGGCTGTTTGTCATGTGGCTAGAATTAGCTATATAAGTAAGTGTCCACCTTGGGTGGGCGGGGAGCTGGCGCGGAGCACGGACCGCTGCTCAGCGGCTTTCAGTCCCCAGGAGAGAAGCGCATCTCAGGAGTGTATTATTGGTATAATGGGGTTGTGTTGAAAGAAAAAAGTGAATATAAGATAAGAATATACAAGTGAGTTCTGAACTGTGGGTACACTGTTGGATATACCATAGTCCTGTAACCAGATTCCACCAGAGTGCAGGACTTCACCCAGTCAATTTTATAATACAACAGTGTCTCACAGGCTCACAAAGCCTGTTTCTTCCATTTTGCACAGATCTGCATACCCTGTTCCTGCAGTTTGTCACAGGAGGGTTTTTGCAAGCAGCTGCAGTCCAGGCCAACATTATGTTAGATTCTGCTGGTCATTGAGTCACATGAAACTCTTGAAAGTCATACAAACAAAAAGACTGGCACCCGTTTCTCTGTAACCATTAGCATGCAAGCTCTGAAAAATATCAATAGCCAGTATCAAAAGGCTTTATTTTATTTGGAGTGCAAAATCATTGCAAATAAGCATATACATATGTAAGGATACCTTTGACACTTTTTACAATTGCACCCTAAGTGTGAAATGCTAGGTGCGGTTTTCAAACCTGCTTTGACTCCTTACGCTTGTATATGCTTAATTTTAGTGATTTTTCACCCAAATAAAATAAAGCATTTTTATACTGATATTGCTGGATTTTTTCAGAATTTAAATGCTAAGGGTTACAAGGAAGTGGCAGGCCTTTTATGTGTGTGACTTTACAGTGGGTGGTCCAAGGCACAGCACTAATCTGGGTGTAAACAGAGCCTATGGAGAGGCCCGACATGTTTGGTCTCCGTACCCAGGGTTCCCACCGGACCGAGTGGGCTGGTAGCTAGAGGACCAGCTGCATCCTCTAATCCTCTTCAGGCAGTGCTTTGCAATGCCAGGTCAGTGAGGAACAAGACCACAATTTTTGCTGACTTGATTTCTTCTGCCAACCTGGCTTGCATCATGGAGACCTGGCCAGGTGATGATGCACGCCCTGCTTTTGAGGCTGCCTTCCTCACTGGGTATACTGTGGTGCACTGCCCAAGGAAGGATCATGGAGTGGGGAAGTGGCCATCATTTTTTGATCCAGTCTGGGTTTCGGTGCAGCCAGTTGGCAGCACCGGTGCTGAGTGCATCGCCCGTGCGTTGGAGTGCAGGTACAGGTTGCAGGATTCTCCTTGTTTACCTCCCCGGACAGTTGGGGAATTCCTGTAAGAGCTTGTGGACTTCATCATTTGATCAGGTGTTAGAGTCCCCAGGTGTTTAATCGTGGGGACTTCAATGCCTGGGTCGATTATGAATCCTCACATTTTGGTTATGACCTCCTCCAGCTGATGCAATCACTGGGCCTGTCACAAGTGGTTGCTGCTGCTACCCACCAACACGGCCACAGACTCAATCTGGTGTTCCAGCTGGGTCTTGAGATTGACAACCACAAGATTGATCAGCTCATTTGGTCTGACCACTGCACCGTGGAGTTCAGTTTTGAGGCTCCCCCCGAAAGTCCTTCCCCTGTGGAGATGGTCAGCTATCGCTCCTTAAAGGGTGTTTTCACAGAGGGACTACTGGCATTAGCTGACCTATCTAGGGTTGACACAGCATGTGCGATTGGCACTGAAGAGGAGGTGGCCGCCTATAATAGGGTGGTTATTGAAGGTCTAGATGCTATCGCACCAGTCCGTATATGATCCAGATCCTCTCACTTGAGATCCCCTTGGTTTGATGGGGATCTCAAGGTGATGAAGATCAGGGGTCAGAAGTTGGAGCATTGCTGGTGGAAGACCCGGCTGGAGGCCGACAGACTGGCCCTACGTTCTAACTGTTGAGTACCAGGGGACAATTTCCCATAAGAAGGCAGCATTTCTGTCCAGGGAAATTGCTGCAGGGAGAAACACACCTTCTCAGCTGTTTCAGACCGTGAACAGGCTTTTACATCCTGCCTGTCTCCGGCTGAAAAAAGCTTTTTCAGCCACTTTATGTGAAGAGTTTGCTCTGTTTTTCTTTGACAGAATGTGGCCATCCGGACGGGGATTCCTCCAGGGAGGCTTGTGCCACGCAGTGATTGGGTTGGGAGTTTCAGAGGCACTCAGTTTGTCTGGGGAGAGTTTAGGCCAGTGGAGGTATCTGAAGTGACTAAGGTGATCTTGGAACTGAACCACACCTTTTGTGAACCGGACCCAGCACTGACGAGTTTCTTAATGGGATGTGCCGATGCCGTTGGCCCGGTGTTCACCAGGATTGCCAGGTGCTCGATGGCAGAGGGGGTCTTCCCAGTTGCTTTGAAAGAAGCACTGGTGAAGCCTCTCCTAAAGAAATCATCCCTCAACCCAGACGTCCTGGCAAATTACCGTCCAATCTCCAACCGCCGTTTTTGAGCGATGTTGTTGAGAAACTGGTGGCACATCAGCTTGAGGATCTCCTGGTGTCCTCGGATATCTATGAGCCATTTCAGTCGGGGTTTTCGGGCCAGACACAGCACTGAATCTGCTCTAGTGAGAGTGCATAATGATCTGCTTAGTGCTACAGATAGAGAAGACAGGTCAGTTCTTGTGCTCCTCGATCTCTTCTCGGCTTTCAACACTGTGGATCATGTCCTGCTTCTTCATCGACTGTGAGTTTTGTGGACTCGCTGGCACTATCATCAAATGGTTTGAGATCTATCTCCGGACAGAGTGGCATGTGGTGATAGAAATTTCTCCTCCTACCCAATTCCCTGCCTTGTGGAGTATCTCAGGGTTTGATCTTGTCACCAATGTTGTTTGCAGTGTACATGCTGCCCTGGGCGAGATCATTCGACAATACAGTGTGGAGTTTCACTGCTATGCAGATGATACCCAACTCTATTTGTCTTTTGCACCGGAACATCGGGAGGCGGCTGGCGTGCTTAACAGCTGTCTGGCTAAAACCAACGACTGGATGGCTTCCAGCTGACTAAGACTTAACCGGCTAAGACTGAGGTGCTGGTGATCAAGCGTGGTCATGGGCATGAAGGGTTGCCACTGGGGGCTGACTCTGGACTTGTTCTGGGATCTACTCCATTGGTGGTCTCTCTAGGGGTGCGTAATCTGGGTGTGATCCTTGATTGCAGATTGACCTTTGAAGATCAGGTGTCAGCTGTAGTCTGCAGTGGTTTTTACTTCTTACAGAACATTGCCTGGATTAAGCCCCTCATTCCGCCTGATGACCTGCTGACACTGGTACATGCCTTTGTGACTTCTAGGCTCAACTACTGTAATGCTCTGTTCTTCAGGGTCATGGAGGGACCCTCCCAGGCTGCAGATAGTGCAGAATGCAGCCCGGACTGGTTACTGGCGGGCCTTTAAGCGGTCCAGTCATGTGGCCCGTTCTCGTGCTCTGCACTGGCTGCCAGTCAGGTGGAGGGTCCTTTTCAAGGTGGGTCTTCTCACTTTTAAGGCCCTATATGGGCTGGGTCCTGGTTATCTGTCTGAGCTCCTGACACCAGTGTCCTCTGCTCGCACCCTCCGCTCCTCCTCGAGAGGCCTCCTGGATGTTCCCAGGGTTTGACTAAAGACCTCGAGAGACCGTGCTTTTAGTGTCTCGGGGCCAACTCTGTGGAACTCGCTTCCATTAGCTGTCCAGGAGGCTCCCTCGATTGAGGTGTTTAAGGTGAGGCTAAAGGCCCACCTTTTTAGCCTGGCTGTTGATTGCTCATACCATCCCTTGATTTGGCCAGTCCCTGAAGATTGACTTCTGGAAACCTCAGTTTTACTGAATTTTAATTTGCTACATCTTTTAATGTGGTTTTATTATGGTTTATTTACTGCTGTATGTCCTTGTTTATGTTCGGCGCCCAGAGCCTCCGAGATTGGGTGCCTTACAAATAAAATTGCCTTGCCTTAGGAGCTACTCTTTTCTGTTGGTGTTCTTGAAAGTCATGTCAGCTGGTGATGATTTTTGTGTCTGGTGCTGGTCTGATGCCAGTTGGTCCAATCTTTACCATGATGTAAATGTCCCTCACCATTCACTGGCATTTTGTTGTCAGCAAAGTGCATATACCACAAACCTTGTGGGATTTCATAGTATTGTTTGGTACATTAAAACCCAAACCACTGTACCATTATGCTATTATACTGAAAAACAAACAGGAATTTTTTTTTTAATTGGGTGCCAAATTCATGCTCTCACTAGCATTGCAGCCCATCTGTGAGAAAACCAAAACTGTTCGGCAGTTTCTCAAAGAAGTGTTGTAGTGCTACTCTAATCAGGACACGTATTAGCATACAGCATACAGTCTCATTATAGTCGGTAGTCTGTTTATCGAAGAATAGTGTGGCAGTAGTTCTGTGTTCTGATTGGGTGAGAGGAATATTTTTCAGTATAATGTTGGGTAACATGAAACACAACACCTGTGGTCCCACAATAATTATGTGATACTTTAGTTTTGAGTTATTGTTGCAGCTATAGTGACTGTTTTATTTTCAGTATGATGTCGGATAACATGGAACACAACACCTGTGGTCCTACAATAATTATGTGATACTTTAGATTTTGAGTTATTGTTGCAGCTATAGTGACTGTTTTATTTTTTTGTGCATCCCACTTTTTTTCAGTTTGCATGTTTCAATTTCAGTGCATGAACTCAGACCGCACTGCCCCACTCAGACGTCTGAAATATTTTGATATTTAGTACGTTTTTAGAAATGTCTGTATATTTGTGCATGTACAATCATGGTCATACAGTAGTTAAGTTATTATTGGATTTTACAGTTATTTTTTAGAACTGAGATTTCTAGCTACACTCTTGGTTGCTAGGACACAGTACAAACGCTGACCTCCTATAATATGTGCAGCTGCGCATGCAGAGCCCATCATAGATTTGGAGTACAAGATGGTAGCATCCCAAGGAGTCCCATTACTCCAGAGCCTCACAATGGCCTACCTTGGCCCCGAATGGCAGTGGTTGTTCACTTGCAACTGAGCATTGGCATTCATACTGTATTCATGCTGTGACATACTGTACACTGCATAGGCCTGTCACTGACCACATGTCATTTCTTACAGGATCAGCATGGTGTGCTCCAGGAAACCCTAGTGGAAATGCCTGCAAGGAATACCAAATATGCTAGATGTGCCCCAACTTTTCTTGTGGATGGCACTATGCTGCCCCTGTACTTCACTCTTCGCAGATGGGAGTTTGAAGGCAGTCTGGGCCAGATGTGTGGCTACACCAGCCAGCATGTGCATGTCACTCACTCACTGTCACTCACTGTTTACTGTACAGTACCGCTGTGCTATTAGCCCTTTTTACTTTTTTAAACTTTCTTTTTATTTAGACCACAAGGGGCCCAAAACAACATACAATGTTATAGCAGTGGTGTTACAGTGTCGCACAGCTTCATTATATTACAAAATAGCATATATAGCAAATGTATGTTGTCATAGTCATCAGTGGAGTCTCAAGACAAATATCCAATAAGCAAAACAAAAATGGACCCTCTGTCTGATCAGTAGGCAGTAGACAAGCCTCAGGTTTTGGTTTTTTACCAGACAACCTGGGAAAATTCCACCATTTGGACCACCTGCACACCGTTAAACAAGAACAGTTATGTACTTACCATAACAATAGATCTTTGAGAGACTCTCTTTCATCGGGCAACACCTATGGAACTAGAGCCACCAGGAACTAGGACCACACAGAAACATTTTGCAAGCAGTCTGCTAGGGGCTGCTGTGACAGGGTTGAATAGGACCCTGTCCCAGTTGTTATGGAGAGTTTGAATGCAAGGATCTTTTCTGTTCTTTCCTTTCCTGTCTCTTGTCTGTCTGGTTGTGCAACCAAATTTTTCTGTGAGACCTAGGACTTGGTCACCCCAACAGTCTCGCAATTCTTTGCCTCTCACTGTCTCTCAGTCTTCCCTTGCTGTTTCTGTTTTTCCTTCCTTTGGATATCTGCTGATATTAAAATATATGCAAATCATTATGTGGAAATGTAACTGATATTGGGATCCCTTTGTTTAGAAATTATATAGTGTTACTGTTGAAATGTATATAATCATAGTTTGAGATTATTGCAAAAAGCTATTGGGAAGTCAAGGGGTTAACCTGAGAGCAGTTTTTATGCCCTTTTTCAGAAGCTGTGGAGAAGGGACCTCAGTTCTGGGACATTGTGTTCTTGCTGCACCTGCCTGAAATTTACAAGAACATTTTGGAAAACAACAGGATGCTTGTTAAGTAGGGAGGTTGCAAAGACTTATAAGAGAGAGAGAGATGCAATATTTTGGGAGACACAGAGACTGAAGGAAAACTCAGATGGATCTTTTCTGTTTATTCTGCCTTCATAAATAGTTATTCTGAACAATGTTATTTTTTATGTTACTGCTAGTACTAATAAACACTTTTTGTGAATTCTACAACTGCTCCTGGTTTTTCCTATGCTTCCTGACCTGTGCCTTGAAGACAGATGGTGTCAGCCTAAGTGGGATTATGCCGTGCATACTCTAAGACAGGAGTTTTGTGCCTGGGTACTGGACCTAGTACCATGGAAGCATAGAGAAAGGTATGGATTCTGCAGCAGCAAGTCCAGGAGTGGTTACCAGAGAATAGCAGCAGCCAAACTAGCAGAGACAGAAGTCCAAGCTGAGATTGTACAGCCAGCACAAACATGGAGAAAGAACAGCCAATGACAGAACCTGAAAGCCTGATGGACTTTTTCAAATGGTGGGCTATGCAACAAAAGAGACGGAGAAGCAGAGAGAGCAAGAAATTCAATGTTTAGAAGCACAGAGAGAAGAGATGTAGTGACAGGAGCAACAGAGGAGAGAAAAGAAGCAGCAGATGAGAGAAGAGATGCAGCAACAGGAGCAGCGATGTCTGGATGCCTTTTTAAAGGCAGAGGATCTGGCACAGATCCAGACGAGCAACAAAACACAAGCAACTTAAAAGCCATTAAACTTACAAAGTTGTGTCCCTCAGATGATATCGAGGCATACCTGACAACTTTTGAAAGAGTTGCCACAGCCTGCCAATGGCCAATGCAGCAATGAACAATCAGATTGGTACCCTACCTGACAGGGAAAACCCAATTTGCCTACAGCAATATGGACACTGCACAGTCAGAAAACTATGACCTGGCAAAAGTGAAATCCTGAAAAGGTATGACATCAGGAGAAAGAGGAAAAGCAGGCAAAATGCAACAAAGGGAAGGGTTGGAAGGAAGGACGGAAGACGGGCTACATGGTGGAGGGATTAGTAGCAAATGCCAGGAGCTTGGGGAATAAACTAGGGAATGGAGGCCACCATGGTGGAAGAGGGTCTTGACATAGTAGCAGTACGTGAGACTTGGTGGACTAAGCATCATGCCTGGGAGACAGTCATACCTTGTTACCGATTGTTTAAGAAAGACAGGGCAGAGAAGAGGGGAGAGGGGTAGCATTATACACCAAAGAAGAAATTGTGGCCACAGAGGGGCTGGAAGAGGAAGGGGAGACTGAAATAATGTGTGTCACTTTAGACAAACGGAATGGGAAATCATTGAGGTTGGGGGTAGTTTACAGACTTCCTACGCAGGGGGAAGAGGAGGATAAACAACTTATACAGTCAGTGACAAAAATGGCACGAAGGGGGAGATTCTGCTAGTAGGGGACCAAAATCTCCTGACATCGACTGGGAGATCCCAACAGCAGTGTCAGCTAGGAGCAGGGTCTTTTAGAAGCAATACAAGGGGTATTCCTGCAACAACTGGTAAGGAGCCCACTAGGGGAGAAAACCTGTTGGACTTAGTCCTCACAAATGGGGGCAGTGTGGAGGAGATGGAGGTGGGAGAAGGATTAGGCACAAGTGACATCAGGGCTGTAAGGTTCAGGGTAAAATGGGAAGGGAAGTAAACAGGACAAGAACTAGGGTAATGGACTTCAAGAAAGCAGACTTTAACAGAATTAAGAGGATATTTGGGGAAGAAATGTCAGGGATGGGGAATATAAAGGATGTAGAGGAATTATGGGCAGCTATTAAGGGAGGGGTGCTGAAAGCCACTGAAATTTGCATCAAGAAGATTAGGATGACTAGAAGGAGGAGAACTCTATGGTTTACAAGGGAGGTGGCAGGAGCAGTCAGGGAGAGGATAAGGGCATTCAGGAGGTATAACACAACACAAAGGGAGTAGGATAAGAAGGCATATAGAGAGAAGAGGAGGGAGACAGGGCAGAAGATAAGGAAGGCTAAAGAGGTCACTGAGGAGAAAATAGCAAAGCAGACCAAGAGGGGAGATAAAACCTTTTTTAGGTATGTGAGAGGAAAGAAGGAAGACACTGCAGGGAATGGTGAGATTGAGGGGGAGGGAGGAATAAAACTGGAGGGGGACTTCAAAAAAGTGGAGGTATTAAATAGCTACTTCTGTTCGACTTTCACGAAAGAGGGTGAGAGTAGAGGACCAGAGCTGGAGGGGAAGGGAGGGGAATACAGGGGAATGGATTCTAGAATGTTCACAATCGATAGAGTAAGGGAGGAATTGGGCAGGTTAAAGGTGGATAAAGCAATGGGGCTGGACGGCGTGCACCCAAGGGTGCTCCACAAGCTGAAGGAGGAGCTGGCAGCACCTTTGACAAGACTGTTTAACTTGTCCATGGATACAAAGTGGGTTCCTGGGGACTGGAAGAAGGCAGAGGTGGTTGCTCTACACAAGGGGGAAGCAAGGAGGCAGCCAAAAACTACCGCCCTGTCTATCTCACCTCGGTGGTGGGAAAGGTAATGGAGACATTAATAAAAGAAAGGGTGGTAGACTACCCGATGGCCAGTGGTATGCAGGATGAAAGGCAGCATGGCTTCACGAATGGGAAGTCATGTCAGACCAACCTGCTAGAGTTTTTCAATTGGGTGATGCAGGTAGTGGACCAGGGAGAGGCGGTGGACATGGCCTATCTGGACTTCAATAAGGCCTTCAACACCATCCCACACAGAAGGCTAGTAAATAAGCTGGAGAGCTTAGGGTGGGCCAGAAGGTAACTAGGTGGGTCAAAAACTGGTTGTGGGAAGGAGACAAACAGTGGTGATAAATGGGGTACATTCCAGGGTAAAGGAGGTAACAGAGTGGGATGCCTCAGGGGTCAGTACTGGGACCCCTAATTTTAAAATTGATATCAGTGATCTGGCAGAAGGACTAGAGGGTAGGGTGTGCCTGTTTGCGGATGATATGAAGGTTTGCAATAGGGTGGATACCCAAGGTGGAGTAGAGGCCATGAGGCAAGACCTGGAGAAGCTGAAGAGGTGGTCCGAAACCTGGCAACTAAAATTCAATGCGAAAAAGTGTGCGGTGATGCACCTGGGGTGGAAAAACATTCGAGCAGCTCATACCCTTGGGGGGGAAGGAAATCAAGGAAAAAGAGCCAGAGAGGGATCTGGGGATTATTATATCGAGCAATCTTAAGGTGGGGAACCAGTGCAGCAAGGCAGTGGGAAAGGCAAATGGTATGTTGGCCTGCATTGGAAGGGGCATAACTAGCTGAAGGAGGGTGGTGCTAATGCCACTGTAAAAAAAAATGGTGAGGCTGCACCTGGAGTAGGGGGTACAGTTCTGGAGACAGCACCTATGTAGGGACATTGAGGGGATGGAGAGGTTCAAAGAAAGAGCAACCAAGATGGTTCATGGGATATGAGGAAAAAAATATGAACAGAGGTGGAAGGAGCTGAATCTATACCCACTAGAGACTAGAAGGGAGAGAGGGGACATGATTGAAACTTTTAAGTATTTGCAGGGGATCAATAAGGTGAAGGATGGGAGCTTGTTCAAAAGGAAGGAGGGAGCTAGAACAAGGGGGCATAGCCTCAGATTGGAAGGAGGGAAATACAGAGGCAATGTGAGGGAGAGGTTCTTCACAGAAAGGGTGGTGGAGGCCTGGAATAGGCTACCTCCGGTGACGGGATCCAAAATGGTGGGGGGAGTGGAGTTCAAGAGGGCATGGAACAGACATAAGGGTTTGGGAGAAGGGGGAAAGTTCTGAGCCAGTAAAAGGAGGATGGGGGAAGGGGTGTATATAAGGGCAGACTGGACGGGCCGGTGAGGTCCTTTTCTGCCGTCAAATTTCTGTGAATCTCAGGAGAGACCTACAGGCAGAGATTTCAATCTCTGAAGTACAATTCAGTTGACAGTCCTCAAGAAGCCTTCACCTGACTCGGAGAACTCCTGATAAAATGGCTCCAACCAGAGGGCAAAACAGTCCCACATAACATCGAAACTTTTGCAATGGAGCAATTCATCAACATCCTTCCTACAGATGTGCAGCTTTGAGTGAAAGAACATCGACCAGAAAGTGGGTAAAAGGCTGTTTCTTTGGCCAAAGACTACCAAATGGCCAGACGGATGCCACAGCAGCGCGGTAACAGCCAAGCACCGGTAAGACACTTTTTTCCATTTAAACTCCAAGTCTGATAAGAACTCTGGTGCGGGTAACAAATGTGTGCCAAAAGATGTTATTTGCTATAACTGTAATAAGCCAGGTCATATTGCAAGGAACTGCAGTAAGAAGAGTGACACTGGAGCAGATTTGTCCTTAGCAAATTGAGGGCAAGTACTTAACAGATGTGAAGGTGGGGGATAAGACTGTAAAGGGACTCATTGATTCGGAAGCAGACAGACACCAGTGCATGTTGAAGTACTGGAAACACTGCAGCAAAAGGACCAGGTACTGGTATCATCTGAATCCACGGGACACTCGATACTATCCCACCACCCAAGTGACTCTGACCATTAAGGTGTGTCGCACCAAATGAAAGTGGGGTAGTACCTAAGTTACCTGTACCCATGATTATTGGAAATGACTGTCCAGGATTTACTGAGTTAATCTCAGAGGAACCCTGCAGTTTCAGCAGCAGTGGTAACAAGAGCTCAGGCAAAAAAATCTCAAATGGTGGGGCACTTTTCCTTTCAGTGATTTTGATTCGGACTTGTTTGAGAACAGCTCGAGATCCAGAAGTACAGGAAAGAAAGAAGACGCCTGAAACAACAATGGCAACACAAGACTGATGGACATAAAAGGTTAAAATATGAAAATGTTGAAGCTAATCTGATAACTGATTGTGATTTTGTTTCAGAGAAAGCTAACAATGTTTCTCTCAGGGTTATTTTAAGCAGCTGGTGTGAAACCAAACAGGGTGGACCAATGTTTAAAAATGTAATGGGTTAATGTACAGAGTTTGGGTTAAACCTCAGGCACAGGAACAGACAGTATAGAACAGAGTTGTTACAGATAGCATATGATAGTCCTATGGCTGGCCACTCGGGAAGGGATCACACCCTTGCTAGATTTCATAGATTTTACCAGCCTGGAATTCATGAAGATGTTGCTACCTATTGTAATTCCCGTGCTGAGTGTCAGAAAGTAGCCCCAGTAACTAGAAAAGACAAGGTGCCCCTACCCTTGATAGACGTGCCTTTTGAGAGAATTGCAATGGATGTGGTTGGTCCTTTAGACAAAAGCAAAAAGGGTAATAGATTTATCCTGGTAGTATGCAACTATGCTACTCGATACCCAGAAGCAATTCCAATGCGTATTGTCACAGCTTCGAAAGTGGCAGCAGAGCTGCCAAAATTTTCAGCAGCGTGGTCATACCTGAAGAAATGATTATTGATCAGAGTAGTAATTTTGGTGCTGCATTACTTAAGGAGCTGTACACATCACTAGGTATCACTGCCATACGAATCTCCCCCCATCACCCTCAGACAGACGGTCTTGCTGAGCGTTTTAACCAAACCCTCAAACACGTGTTAAAAAGGTTTGTAAAAGGGGAAGGGAAAGCTTGGGACCAATACTTGTCTTACCTACTGTTTGCTTACAGAGAAGTGCCACAAGCATCAACAGGGTTTTCACCATTTGAAATGCTGTATGGTAGGCAGCCAAGAGGGCCACTGGATGTGATAAAAGAAATGTGGGAAGATAACCCTCTGAAACAACCTGTAACATCTTATATGTGTGCCCTAAGAAAGAAGCTGGCAAAATATGTTGAAATTGCCCAAAGTAATCAGGAAGAGGCCCAAAACCAGCAGAAGGTATATTATGACCATGGGGTAAAAGAAAAGGTTTTTGAGCCAGGTGAAAAGGTTTTGCTACTGTTACCCACAACAGAAAATAAGCTGTTAATGAAGTGGCAAGGGCCTTATAGAGTGCTTAGATTTACTGTCACCGTTAACTATGAGATTGAGACCCCTGACAGGAAAAATCCTATTAAGATATACCATGCTAACCTCCTCAAGAAATGGGTTGAAAAAATGTCAAAAGCTGCTTTGCTAGTTTTACCAGAAATTGATAAAGAAGATATTGATGTAGCTTATGATAGACTGGAACAAACTGTAACTGCTGATGTAGTAAAGATGAATGTTTCCTTAATCCCCGAACAAACCGGAGAAATTTGTAACTTGCTAAAGACATTTAACAGTACTTTTACCACAATACCAGGCTGAGCAAAAGGAGTCGAGCATGTAATAGTGCCAAGGAATGCCTTCCCTATTAGGCAAAAGACATACAGGTTACCAGAGTGGTTAAGAGCTGACGTGGTTAAGAAAAATACAGAAATGAAAGAATTGGGTATCATAGAAGAGTTGAGAAGTGCTTGGTCATCACCAATGGTGATTGTAAACAAAAAAGAAGGGGGTGTAAGAATCTGCCTTGATTTTAGGAAACTTAATCAAGTCTCAGAATTTAACAGTTATCCTATGCCCAGAATAGATGATTTGGTGGACAGACTGGGGAGTACAAAGTATATCAGTATCCTCAATCTCACCAAGGGTTACTGGCAAATCCCCCTAGCTAAAGAATCCAGAGACAAAACTGCATTTTTCACCCCTATAGGATTCTGTCAGTTCACCACCATGCCACTTGGTTTACATCGTGCACCAGCTACATTCCAGTGGTACATGGATGTAATTTTATCACCTCACACTGGTTATTGTGCTGCATACCTGGATGATGTCGTGGTGTACAGTCCAGACTGGAAAAGCCACCTGGAGCACCTATGAGCAGTTATCCAATCTATCAAAAATGCAGGTCTGACAATTAATCCTACCAAGTGTGCATTGGGCATGCAGGAAACCAGATATTTGGGCTATGTTTAGGGAAATGAAGAAGTCAAGCCAGAGGTTTCCAGGATAGAAGCTGTAGCTAACAGCCCTGTCACCAAAACCAAGAAATGTATTGGGTCATTTTTAGGGCTGGCTGGTTATTATCAGAGATTTGTTCCCAACTTTGCAGAGTTAGTTACTCCCCTCATAGAACTCATAAAAAAACGGTACCCGAATAATGTGAAATGGACCCCAGAGTGTAGAAACACAGAAACATAGAATTTGATGGCAGATAAGGACCTCTTGGCCCACCTAGTCTGCCCATTTTCCTACCTAACGGATAAGCTGCAAATCCTAGTTAACCAACAGCTTACTTCCTCCTACCCCCACTAGGACTGCCTTATGTCTGTCCCATGCATTCTTGAATTCCCCATTGTTCTTGACTCATGACCTCCTCAGGGAGGCTGTTCCATGCATCCACAACCCTCTCTGTGAAAAAATACTTCCTCACATTACCTCTGAGCCATCCCCCCTCTATCTTCAAATTGTGCCCCTTGTTCTTGCACATCTCTTTTTCTGAAAGATGCTACCCTCTTGGACTTTGTTGATTCCCTTGAGGTACTTGAAAGTTTCTATCATGTCCCCTCTCTCCCTTCTTTCCTCAAGGGTATACATATTAAGCTCCTTTAGTCTTTCTTCATATGTCTTCTGGTGCAGACTCTGCACCATTTTGGATGCCCTCCTCTGGACAGCCTCCACTCTGTCTATGTCTTTGCGGAGATGGGGTCTCCAGAACTGCACACAGTACTCCAGATGGGGTCTCACCAACTGTCTGTACAGAGGGATAACAACTTCCTGTTTTCTACTATTGATGCCTCTCCCTATGCATCCCAGTATCCCCCCAGCCTTCCTTACTGCCTTCTCACATTGCTTGCCCACCTTTAGGTCATCTGATATAATTACCCCCAGGTCCCTTTCCATTTTACTGTTGTCAGTATCTCACCCCCATTGTGTACTCCTCCTGGGTTTTGTTTCCATGTTCATTACCTTGCACTTCTTTGCATTGAATCTGAGCTGCCATACATTTGACCATTCCTCCAACCTTGTCAAGTCCTTCTCATCCTTTTCACTCCATCTTGTTTATCAACCCTGTTGCAGATCTTTGTGTCGTCTGCAAAGAGACATACTTTTCCTTCCAGTTCCTCTGCAATGTCACTTATAAAGACATTAAAAGGACCGGTCCCAGTACTGAACCCTGCGGTGCCCGCTAGTAACCCTCCTTTCTTCACTATGTGCTCCATTTACTACTACCCTTTAGTCCCTGTTGTCTAGACAATTTTTCTTCCAGGCTACCACCTTGGGACCCACCAAGGCTGGCTAACTTGTGTATTAATCTTTGTGTGGGACTGTATCAAATGCCTTGCTAAAATCTAGGTAAGCCATGTCACAGCCCCTCCCTGGTCTACTACTTTGGTCACCCAGTCAAAGAAATCTAATAGATTAGTCTGACCACGACCTTCCCATCGTGAATCCATGCTGCCTTGGGTCCGTGCCCCACTGGCCTCTAGGTACTCAACAATTCTTTCCTTCAGAAGTGATTCCATCATTTTCCCTACCACTGAGGTCAAACTAACTGGTCTATAGTTTCCTGCCTCTGTCCTGCTCCCACTTTTGTGAAGAGAATCACATCTGCCTTCTCCAGTCCTCAGGTACCACCCATCCTTCCATGATTTGTTAAAGAGAGTAGTTAACGGTGTCACTAGTTCTACCCTTAGTTCTTTTAGAATTCTTGGGTGAATCCCATCAGGCCCCATTGCTTTGTCCACCTTCAATTTTATTAGTTCTTTCAGAACCCTTTCTTCTGTAAATGGACTGGTATCGACCCCCATCTTCAGAGTGTTTCTCTTGTTTGCTTTAGGTACCTCCCCCTCCTCTTCCTTTGTGAATACTGAGCAGAAATATTCGTTCAGTATCCCTGCTTTTTCATTGTCACCCTCTACCCACATTCTCTCCCCTTTATTAAGCCTCAGTTCCCTCCTTTGGTCTTTCTTCGCTCCATAATGTACCTATAAAGGTCTTATCCCCTTCTTAACAAAGTTGGCTATCCTTTCCTCGGTTTGGGCCTTTGCTATTCTGACTGCCTTCCCAGCCTCTTTCTGCTTTAGCTGATAAAGTTCTCTGTCCTTCTCCTTCTGTGTTTCTTTATATTTCCTGAATGCTATCTTTTTCTCCTTAACCTTCCCTGCCTCCTCTTTTGAGAACCATAGCGTTTTTTTCCTTCGTTGTGCTTTATTGATTTGCTTTACACAAAGGCTTGTTGCCTCTGTGATGGCTGTTTTGATTACTCCCCATTGTTCTTCCACCCCTCCTTCTTGCCTGTTTGCTAGTGGTTTTCTGAGGCACTCTCTCATTTTCCCAAACTCAGCCCTCCTAAAGTCCAATACTCTTGCTTTTGTATGGCTTGATTGTATGGCTGTGTTTATCGTGAACCACACTGTTTGGTGGTCGCTTGTTCCCAGATGGCTACCTACTTCTAAATCTGAGATTCTTTCTCCATCCCCATTTGAGAGTACCAGGTCTAAGATTGCTCCCGAGTGGGTTCCAGTACTAGCTGTCTGAGGCATGCCCCCTGTAGGGCATCAAGAATTACCCTGCTCTTGGATGTGCCTGCAGCAAAGGTGCTCCAGTTAACATCTGGCATATTCAGATCCCGCATCAACAATATCTCCCCTTTTTCTGCCATTCTAAGGAAGCCTTCTATCATTTCCTTGTCCATTCCTCCCTGAGATGGGGTCTGTATACAACCCCATGTGGATTGTGGTGCCATTTTCTGTCTCCAAGGTGACCCAGAGTGCCTCATCTGCTCCCTGTTTACTCTTTAGTTCTGTTGCTTTGATCCCTTCCTTTACATAGAGAGCTACTCCTCCTCCTCCTCTTCTTTTACCCTCCCTGTCCCTCCTGTAGATTGTGTATCCTGGTATGTTGACATCCCAGTCATGGTTCTCTGTGTACCATGTTTCTGTAACTGCCGCATTATCCAGGCAACCCTCTTCCATCAAGGCCACTAGTTCAGGGAGCTTGTTACACAGACTATGGGCATTGGTACACATCACCCTCCACTTTTTGATAGCCTTGCCCCTTTTAGCCCCATTCCTGTCCTTGCTGCCTTTGCCTTTTTTACATTTACCTCTGTCCTGCTCCCTAATAACTTCTCTACCTTGGTGTTTACCTCACTAATTACCATGTTTTGTGGGGGGAAGCTGGGATTTCTCCTCCTTTTGCGCCTCCCCGGCTAGTTTAAATGCTTGCCAATGAAGCATTTAAACCTCTCACCTAGGATCCTGGTCCCCCTGGACAGATGCAGACCATGCTCCCGTATGGTATGCATCTCTCCAGGTGGCTCCCCAGTCCCCAATGAAGCCAAACCCTGAGCTCACACCAGTTTTCAACCACTCATTGAATTCCCTGGTGAGAAGTGCCCTAACATCACCCTTGCCATAGACAGGCAGCACCTCCAAGAAGGTTACTGTATGTGCTACTTGTCTAAGGCCCTCCCCAACTCTACAAACTCCCTTGCACTGCTCTGATCCCATTCTAGCCAGGTCATTTGTCCCTAGGTGGACAATGACATCCAGCTCCCTCCCTCGTGCAGCTCCTCCCACGATCCTGAGGATTCGCATCCTGTCCCTCAAGCCATGGTGCCAGGAAGGCACCTACCTCCCTCTCCCTTCCTCCCCATTTCTACCCCCTAATGATTGAGTCCCCCACCAGGAGTTGTTTCCTTCCCTGTGGGGTCTCATGCCACCCTCCTGTGGGTCTCCTTTGTGAAGGTTCCCAGCATCCCTTTGGTTTCCACTGCAGGTGCCTCCATAGAGGAACCACTATCCATCAGAAAGGAATGAATTGTGGAGAGGTACAGCTGGAGGATGCAACTCTGTTCCACTGCCCTCTCCCTCCCTGAGCCCACCCTGGTCCAGCCTCCTCTTTCTTGGCAACCTCTGAGGTAGTGGCATTGGCCCTGGTGGTCCCTGAGTGGGGAACAAGGTTTCACAGATCCTAGCCAGGTCAAGCCTGGAATGGGCAACCTCCTCTCAGACCAGAGAGTGCCTGCAAATGGGCAGCATCATAGTGTGATGAAGCTTTTTGAGCCATTAAGGCTGCATTATGTTCAGCCCTGTTTTAAGAAGCCCAGACTTTGAGAAACCATTTTGTTACAAACAGATGCATCAGAGGTAGGTCTAGGTGCAGTCCTCAGTCAAAAAATAGATGGGACAGAACATCCTATTCTATACATAAGTAGAAATTGCACAACAGAGAAAAAAGGTACTCCACTATTGAAAAAGAATGTCTATCAGCAAAGTGGGCCAAGGAGACCCTTAAGTTTTATTTGCTAGGAACTGACTTTGTACTTATAATAGATCACAATCCTTTCTGTTGACTTAACCAAATGAAAGATAAAATTCCAGAATCACAAGGTGGTACATGGCATGACAGCCATTTAAATTCAAGTTGATACACAAATGCTGATTTTCTATCACGATATGGATCAGGAATTGAGGGTTCTAAAGGTTGAAAAACAAATGTATGAGTTTAAACTTTACTGTTTGCTGTACTGTTATAGAAAAAAAGGATACTACACACATGATTAATTTCTGAAAGTTAGAAGCTAATATTAGTAGAGAATTAATAGAACATTTTGGAAACATGTTTGATAAAACAGGTTCCCTCTTAAGCAGGGGGGGTGTATGTGACAGGGTTGAATAGAACCCTGTCCCAGTTGTTATGGAGAGTTTGAATGCAAGGATCTGTTTTGTTCTTTCCTTTCCTGTCTCTTGCCTGTCTGGTTGCATAGCCAAATTTTTCTGTGAGATCTGGGACTTGACCACCCTGACAGTCGCAATTCTTTGCCTCTCACTGCCTCTCAGTCTTCCTTGCTGTTTCTGTTTTCCCTCCTTGCATATCTGTTATATAAAAATATATGCAAATCATTATGGGAAATGTAACTGATATTGGGATCCTTTGTTTAGAAATTATATAGTGTTACTGTTGAAATGTATATAATTATAGTTTCAGATGATTGCAAAAAGCTATTGGGAAGTCAAGTGGTTAACCAGAGAGTAGTTTTAAGCTCTTTTTCAGAAGCTGTGGAGAAGAGGCCTGAGTTCTGGGACATTGTGTTCTTGTTGACCTGCCTGAAATTTACAAGAATATTTTAGAAAACAGGATGCTTGTTAAGGAGGGTCTTGCAGAGATTTATAAGAAAGAGAGCTGCAATGTTTTGGGAGACACAGAGATTGAAGGAAAACCGGATCTTTTCTGTTTATTCTGCCTTCATAAATAGTTATTCTGAACAATTTTATTTTTTAATGTTACTGCTAGTACTAATAAACACTTTTTGTGAATTCTACAACTGCTCCTAGTTTTTCCTATGCTTCTTGACCTACTGTATGCCTCAATGACAGCTGCCCATGATGGCATCCCACATCGGCAATTCGGCACTCTCATATAAATGTAGGTGGCCGCTTCCCTCTTCAGTTCCCTGCCAGAGATCACGCTCAGAAGACTTCCCTTTAGGGAACCAGGAGGGAACTTATGGTTCCACCTATGAGGCAAGGCTGGAAACAACAGGTAGACTGTCCTGAAGAAAGAGACAGGAGTTACAAAGCTTTGGATTCAAGGAGGATGGAGGGTGGGATGACACGGCTTGATAAAAGAGATTCTCTTGAAGCTCTACAGTTGCGTTACGTACATAACTGTTCTATCTTCTTCAATGATATATCTTTCATCAGGCCACACCTATGGAATGAGTAATAAGCAGTACTGACACCAAAACAGTCTGGGTGGTTAGAGCCTACAGGCCTATGAAAAAAGGCCCTGAAGCACAGCTAGGTCAAATCCTGACCCTTTTTTGAGAGGCATTGTCCAGACTGAAATGTTTAGTTAAGATGAGACAATAATCCAGGTGGTAGCTGCATAGATATCTGCAGCAGACACATTCTTGAAACAGTCAACTGAAGTGGCCATGCCTCTGGTGGAATGACCACAAACAACACCAGGAAATTCCTTACCGTATTTCTTATAACAAAAAGTAATACAATTGGTCAACCATTTTGACAGATGTTGTTTAGAAATAGGTGCACCCTCTTTCCACAGGGATAAAGGAAACAAAAAGCTGTGAGGACTTCCTGCAGTCCTTTGTGTGGTTTATATAGTACCTGAGTATTCCATGCACATCTAAAGTATGGAGCAATGCTTCCCCCTGATTGGCATGCTCTGGAAAGTAACCTGGCAGGTGGATGGTGTGATTTACAGTAAATTTAGACACCACCGTAGGGATAAACTTAGGTGAGTACGTAAAAACACCCTGGGAAGAATTTTCAAAACCTGGCACAGGGCTTGTATCCAGCCCTGCGCCACCGCTCTTAGGTTTTGCCCATGCACCAAATGCTTTGCTGCAACTGCACTCAATTTTCTAATCTCAGGCACAGTTGCATCAGTTTCCATGAGTTACGGCAGCTTGCGCCAGAAGCACATAGTCACAGTGATTCAAGGATTGAAACCACCACAGCGACACATGCCAAGCTGACTGCAAATGGAGCACAGGGAAGATGATGCTAACACACCCATCAGAGTGCCGACAGGTGCACTAATGGGCCTGGCACCAAACAGTAAGCTGCAGATTGAGTTGCATGGGGAGAGAATGCCTGGTTCCTGTGTCAGGAGAGATCACACTGTCATGTGGTGTGCTGGTGAAGACTTGGGATATGTGGTGTGTGCCCTGGAAGTGCCCTGTGGTCATTGCCACTGTCAGATTGCACTTTCCAGCCCTGTCCAGGCACCATGTAGTGGGTTGTTGTCTTCCCGTATAGGTGTGTGGGGGGGTGCTCCCGGTTGTGCTCTGTCAGCGGTGTTTTGTGCCTGGCATCACTGTGTAGCTGGTAATGGTGGTGCCCATCAGGCTGCTGATTGCCGTGCATTGTGATTGTGTCCATCGGGATGCTGCTCATTGGGTTGCTCTGCACCAGTGCTGCCGTGTCACTGTAGGGGATATCTGAGGAGCTGCTGTCACTCCACAGTGGTGTTTACACCAAATATCTGGCAACCTCTGTAACAAGGACCCCCAGGATTGCCACAAGGTAGACCAGAGAAAGTTGTTCTACCTTGTGGCAATTGCCACATGGGATAGAAAATCCCATTAGATTGCCGTGAGCCCCATGCAACGTATCTTCAACGCACCATGGCCTGTGGTGATCTAAGAGTTTTGAAAATCTTGCCCACTGTCTTTGTGAAAAATGAAATAAAGATGCTCACACAATAGCGCCTGAAGCTCTGAAATCCTTTGAGCAGAAGTGATAGCAACTAAAAATAATGCTTTTCAAAACAGAAAGTATAAGCCACAAGTCATGGCTGGCTCAAAAGGAGTAAAAGTAAGCTTTTCAAACACAAAATTGTGGATTGTGGACAGGAGGCTTCAGGTGCAGTATGCCTCTCAAAAACATACGGGCCACCTCCAACTTTGCAACCGTACAGTCCTCAACAGGCACATGAAAGGCTGAAACACCCGCCAAGTGCACTTTGATAGAGTATTGCAAACCTGCATCTGACAAGGACAGCACATACTCTAGAACCTGATTTACCAGACAGATAAAGAGATCCAGCTGATGGGAGGTGGCCACAAAGCAAACCTCTTCCACTTCATGGAATAAGTGGCCCTGGTGGAAGGTTTTCTGGTAGCCATCAGAATATCAGCCACTTTTTGAGACACCCCAAACCTAGCAATGGCTATGTCTTCAGAAGCCATGCATGGAGATGGAGTGACTTGAGGTCCAGATGGGTCAGGGTTCCCTGTTCCCAGGAAAGTAGGCCATTGCACAGTGGCAGAGGCACTGGTGGTTCCACTCCTAATTTCTGTAGTAAGGACAACCAGATCTGACAAGGCCAAAATGGAGCAATGAATATTAACGCTGCTCCCTGTGGCACATGGACAGCTAGTTTTGATTACAATATGATATTTTTCTGCAATATAAAATATGTAGGGAGTGTCTGTCAGAGAAACTACTGTCTTGCTGAAACTGACACATCAAAACCCCCTAGGTATAAATTCAAAGGACAGGACATAGGTTAAACTACAGATATCTGAGATGCAATTATCTTGTCAATTTGCTTTGAAGCCAGTAACCAATATATCCATTTTATAATGCCCTTAGGGAAATCCTTCGATTTGCACTAGGTGTCATGAGGAAAGGGGCATATGCATGTGTTTGGGGTGTCTTCCAAGGAAGCCAGTTAATTACATCAAAAAGACTTTGAGACTCTGATGTCTGTGTGAAGCAGCTCACAGACTGGTTTGGAGGAACTCACCTGAAGAGAGGAGATTCATTGATGTCACCTATTTTGTTAAAATATCTTATTAGGACATCCTGTGTTATAAAATATAAATTTTAATACACCAAGGTGGAGTTAGGTGACCTCAGAGAGAAGGTCATCTCAACATTGCTTTTAAGTATACTGAGCAGACCTCACAGAGAGACATTCATTTTCTGACTGAGAAAGAGGAACATCAAAGCACTGAAAGATTAAGAAAGTAAGGATACATTAGATAAGACCAGTCTGAGTGTATGGGTTGTAGGAATTTGCACTTTTAAACCTATTTTGTTTTTAAGACTGTATATGTTGGGATATCTTGTTCTGTATTCACTGTTTTCCTATTTTTTTTTACAGATTTTAAAGTAAAGAAATATTTTAAAAACAGAAACTGCCTGGTGTGCCTTGAAACTTCTTTTTTTTTTATAAGTGAAGCTTAGATGGTTATAGTTGACACTGTGCATGAGCTTATAGTGATACCAAACTGGGAAACAAATAAGAGTTATCTAGGTCTTACATAGAGTTCTAAGGGTTCATTTTGTAATACCTGGGTAGGTGCCCATAGGCAAAGATATCTGGCCCCTGGAAGACAAAATTATCTGAGCCTGACAATTGGGTACAGTAACAAGAGTTTATCAGTTTGAATTCCTCCAGAACTTGGGACAAAGGTGACTCGAACCCACAAAACAGACAAGAGGGTTACCTTGTTCTGTTAACTGTTCACAGTTCTACACTCAGAGGTTGGCACTTTGGGAGTAGAGGGCTGACCTGCTGAGTGGGGTTGTGACAGATTGGCTGGCAGCGGTGCAAAAAGTTTGGTGGTATAGTTTATTGTTCAGTGTGTCAGCTTGAGACTGTTCAAGCACACTTGGAAAAAAGAAAGCCAGTGTTTTATTTCAAAAGGAAAAAGAACTATATACCTTGACTTGCAGTCAAGTTCCTACCAATTTTTTTTTCTTCTAAAGTGCCAGTCAAAGTAGCAGTAGTCAGGAAAGATGGCTTCCAACTACAGCAGGCACACTGTAGAATACTTAAAGCAGTTGTGCAGGGACAGAGGAGTCCTGTTCGAGGTGACAGCCAAAAAGCAGAACCTCATAGATGCCCTGATGGTAGCAGATACCCAGAGCAGTGAGTCACCGACCGTGACTGAAAAGGACCAAATCTCAAGTGTGGCAGGGCTAGCGGCCAGTGTTGTATCCAGGTCTGGTGAGGAGAACAGCAGGGCGACTGTGAGTGAAGGGCCACAGCAGCAGGGAAAGATCATCAGTATCCTGGATCCAGCAGTACTCAGGTTGCAAACTGAGTTGTGCAAGATGGAGCTGGAGTTCCAGGAGAAGAGGGAGCAAGAGAACCGAGAGGCAGAGCGGGAATGATGAGAGGCAGAGCGGGAACAGTGAGAGGCAGAGCAAGAACAGCACGAGGTAGAGAGGGAAGAGCGGGAGCATGAGCACCAGTGAGCTGCAGAGGAGAAGAGAGAGGAGAGCCAGAGGCAACATGAACTGGAGAAGATATGACTCCGACCAGCAGCACCAGAGCAGCATAGTGGCTTGGGTTTAACTGGGACTGCGGGACTGGGTTACAAATTGAATTCCAAATTAATCACTGAATTTAAAGAGGGGGAGGACATGGATGCTTTTTTAAATTCTTTTGAAAAAGTTTGTATTCGGACTAAAATTCCTAGAGAGTCCTGGAGCTTCCAGCTATCCCCGCTACTTACCAGGAAAGCTCGGGATGCATTGGGTCAAATGGACAATGAGGACAGTGATGATTACAGCAAACTTAAAGCTGCACTGCTAAAAAAGTTTGAATTAACTGCTGAATCATACAAAGCTAAATTCTGTAAGCTCAGGAGAAGCCCTGATATGAGCTATGAGGAGCTAGCTACTAAACAACGTCAATTTTTAAAACGTTGGTGGGAAGGATTTGAGACTTAACTCTGTTGATAAAAGTGAAAATGTGATTTTATTAGAACAGTTTTATTGGGCATGCCCAGAAAAACTAAAAACCCGGATAGAGGACCGAGATCCCAAAACAGTGCAAGAGGCTGCTGAACTCTTTGACTGCTATGCCAAGAGCAGACCTGCTCTGAGAGCAAATGGGGTGGGTGTGGCAGTGCAGAAAGGGAAAAGCGTGCCTTCAGGGTAGCTAAAACCTTCACTGCCTCCACCGAAACCAGTTAGCCCCAGGTTTCAGAGAAATGATTTCTCTGAGAGAAGAAATGAATGCTGGTTATGTAAAGAAACTGGGCATATTGCCAGACAGTGTCCCAAAAAGGCAAGCAATAATACACAACCAGGTGCTAGAAAAGAAGTGGGTGGTTTGTGTGTCCCTGGAAGCATGCCAGTGAACATGAGGGAACACATGCACCCAGTCATGGTGAATGGTGTACAAACGCAGGGTTTAAGGGACACAGGGGCGTCCCTGACCTTGGTGAAGGGGGATCTGGTACAGCCTGGTCAGCTTATACCCAATAAATACGTCACTGTACAGGACTTTGCGGGTGGGGAGAAAACATTGCCTCGCTAGTGTTCTCCTAGACTGGGGTGAAACAGGGGGAACTGTGCAACAGGTGGCTGTAGCCAAAACATTAGCAGTGTATTTGATCCTGAGTAACAATCTCCAGCAGGGGATGGTATGTGCAGTCACCCATAGCCAAGCGTCAAGGGAAAATTGTAGTTCCTTGAACCCCACAGAAACCAGTGTGGAAACCACAGAGAGGCTGGTTCCCCAGCTTGTGTCTCCAGATGAGGAGACTGATAAAAAGGGGGTAGAAATTTCCCCAGTAGCAAGTAACCACACAGCTACAGAGAGTTACTCGAAAGAGGGAGGGATGACCCACTGTCAGAGGGTTGGGATTGACAGTGATCCTGAGGGCCCTGATGCTAGTGCTAGGGACCCTAGTTTAGTGACTAAAGGGACCTGTCCCATGCCTTGGGAATGTCTGGGGGTTTGCAGCTGCTCAAGAAGTGACCCTAGTTTAGAAAGCTGAGAGCTTGGGCAGACTTGGACGGTGCACAGGAGGTGACGGCAGATACAAGGTTTGTTGGGAAAATGGACTTATGTACACTCAGGCTGTACAGACAGAGGGAGTGATGCTAGACAGGCAGCTTGTTGTTCCCCAGGGGTATCGTGAGCAATTGCTCAAAATTGCACATGATATTCCCTTGTCTGGTCATCTGGGAATTACGCACATATGCAGCAGATTAGCAGAATTTCTACTGGCCTAACTTCACCCAGCATGTGAAGGAGTATTGCAGGTCTTGTCACCGGTGCCAAGAAATAGGGAAGGCAGGCAAGAAGACCCAAGCGACCCTGATTCCATTGCCCACAGTGGAGGAGCCATTCCAGAGGGTGGGAATGGATATTGTGGGGCCTTTAAATACCCCCAGCTCCTCAGGGAAGAGATTCATCCTGACTGTGGTGGATTATGCCACCCGGTACCCAGAGGCAGTTGCCCTATCCTCACTGAGGACAGACAAAGTGGCAGATGCCTTACTTGGGATTTTCTCTCGTGTTGGGTTTCCACAGGAGGTAATCACCGATCAAGGGGTTCCTTCATGTCGGATTTGATGAAATGTTTATGTGAGAAGTGTGGGTGGCAGAGATGCAAACATCAGATCACCCACAAGCCAATGGGCTTATGGAACATTCAATGGTACCCTAAAGTCAATGCTCCAGGTGTTTGCTGAACAGCATGGGAGGGACTGGGAGAAATACCTTCTCCACCTGTTGTTTGCATACAGGGAGGTGCCCCAACAGTCGACAGGATTTTCCCCCTTCGAACTCTTATATGGACACCGGGTATGTGGGCCCCTAGACTTGATCCGGGAGGACTGGGAAGGCATGCATGCCACCCAGGGAACTCCCATTGTGGATTACATCCTTAGGTTTAGGAAAAGGCTGAAGGAGCTTATGGAGACAGCCCAGAGCAACCTGGCAGCTGCCCAACAGAAATAAAAAGTATGGTATGACTGCAGAGCCAGAGCTCGTTCATACATGGTGGGTCAGGAAGTCATGGTCCTTATTCCGGTCCGGAAAGACAAGCTGCAGGCTGAGTGGGCAGGACTATACAAAGTGGTCAGGAAGGTAAATGATGTGAACTACATTATGGAGTTACCTGACTGAAGACAGGCAGAAAGGATGTACCATGTCAACGTGAAGAAGCCATATGCAAATAGGGCTGACATGGTGCTTGCAGTGTGTAGTCATGGGAAGGGGATAGATGAAGGAGACCCCCTTCTGGACTTGCTGGAAGAGAGTAAACGGGAGTCCTCTGTGGAGGCAGTAAAATTGTCTCCCCAGCTGACCCCAAGCCAGATCCAGGAAGTAAAGGAGGGTTTAGCAGACTTTGCCCCCTTGTTTAGCGCCAAGCCTGGACTAACCCCCTTAATGACACATGATGTAGAGACAGGGACACAGATGACCATACAGCAGACAGCATATCGGGTGTCAGAGGCTGTCCAAAAGGACATTAGGAGGGAAGTGGAGGAGATGCTGGATTTAGGGGTAATCCAGAGATCCAACAGTCCCTGGGCCTCACCTATAGTCCTTGTACCCAAGCCAGGTGGATCATCTCATTTCTGTGTGGACTATCATGGACTGAATGCAGTCACGAAGTCAGACGCTAACCTGATGCCCCAGACGGATGAACTCCTGGACAAGTTGGGAGGGGCGACCTACCTTACAACCATTGACCTGACAAAGGGGTATTGGCAGGTAAAGTTGACGGACAGAGCTAGGGAAAGGTTGGCCTTCATCACTCTGATAGGCTTATTTGAGTTTAAAGTAATGCCTTTTGGAATGAAGAATGCCCCAGCCACTTTCCAAAGGTTGGTGAACCAGGTGTTAAATGGTACTGAGGAGTATGCTGTGGCATACCTGGATGACACTGCCATCTTTAGTGCCAGATGGGATGAACACCTGTCCCACCTTAGGGAAGTGCTGGGCAGGATACAGAGGGCCGGGCTCACTGTCAAAGTCGAGAAGTGCCAGGAGGCGATGGGAGAGGTGGCATACCTCGGCCATGTGGTAGGCCAGGGACAGCTCCGTCCTAACCAAATAAAATTAGAGGTAATCTAGGCATGACCCAGACCAGAAACTCAGAAGCAGGTCAGGAGTTTTCTTGGGACAGCAGGGTACTATAGAAAATTTGTACCCAATTACAGTGCCCTGGCTGCTCCCCTATCTGACCTGACAAAGAAAAGGATGCCCAAGAAAATTACCTGGGGCCCAGCCTGTGAGGAAGCCTTTTCCAAACTAAAGGAGGCTTATGCAGTGCTCCTGTTTTGACAAGTCCTGACTATAGCAAACCTTTTATAGTTCAGACTCATGCCTCAGACGTGGGTATTGGGGCAGTACTGAGTCAGACATCCAGCCAAAGGAGGGATCACCCAATAGCCTACCTGAGTAAAAAGTTACTTCCCAGGGAGCAGGCATACTCCACGGTGAAAAAGGAGTTTCTTGCCATAGTGTGGGCCCTAAAGAAATTGGAGCCATACTTGTATGGGCAGCATTTTGTGGTGGTGCAGACAGACCACAACCCCCTGGTTTGGCTGATGCAGATGGGGAAGAACAATGGTAGATTGCTAAGATGGAGTCTTTCTTTGCAAGGATATGACATGACCATTCTACATAGGGCTAGAGCGACCAATCAGAACCCTGATGGGCTGTCTCGTGTGTATAAGGAGTGAACTGATTTGGGAAGCTCATCCCATGCAGGGGATAGAGCCCCCAAATTCAGTCTAGGTGGGGAGGATTGTGGCATGTGGACAGCTGGTTCTTATTACAATATGATACTTTTTCTGCAATATGAAATATGTAGCGGGGTGTCTGTCAGGAGAAACTACTGTCTTGCTGAAACTGACACATCAAAACCCCCAGGTATAAGTTCAAAGGACAGAAGTAGGTTAAACTACAGATATCTGAGATAACTACCTTGTCAATTTTCTTTGAAGCCAGTAACCAATATATCCATTTTATAATGCCCTCAGGAAATCTTTGATTTGCACTAGGTGTCATGAGGAAAGGGGCATATGCATGTGTTTGGGGTGTCTTCCAAGGAAGCCAGCTAATTACATCAAAGAGACTTTGATGTCTGTGTGAAGCAGGTCCCAGACTAAATTTGGAAGTCCAATATGCATTTGCTTGGGGTATCCAGTGAATTACATCAAAGAGACTTTGATATCTGTGTGAAGCAGATCACAGACTGGTTTGGGGGAAGTCACACGAAGAGAGGAGATTCATTGATATCACCTATTTTGTTAAAATATCTTATTAAGACATCCTGTGTTACAATATATAAATTTTAATACACCAAGGTGAAGTTAGGTGACCTCAGAGAGAAGGCCGGCTCAACACTGCTTTTAAGTATGCTGAGCAGACCTCACAGAGAGACATTCATTTTCTGACTGAAAAGAGGAACATCAAAGCACTGAAAGATTAAGAAAGTAAGGATACATTAGATAAGAACCAGTCTGAATGTATGGGTTGTAGGAATTTGGACTTTTAAACCTATTTTGTTTTTAAGACTGTATGTGTTGGGATATCTTGTTCTGTATTTACTGTTTTCCTATTTTTTACCTATTTTAAAGTAAAGATATATTTTAAAAACAGAAACTGCCTGGTGTGCCTTGAAACTTCTTTTTTTATAAGTGAAGCTTAGATAGTTATAGCTGACACTGTGCCTGAGCTTATTGTGGTACCAAACTGGGAAACAGATAAGAGTTCTCTAGGTGTTGTATAGAGTTCTAAGGGTTCATTTTGGAATACCTGGTTAGGTGCCCATAGGCAAAGATATCTGGCCCCCCAAAAACAGAATTTTCTGAGCCTGACAATTGGGTACACTAACAAGAGGTTATCAGTTTGAATCCCTCCAGAACTTGGGACAAAGGTGACTCGAACCCACAGAACAGACAAGAGGGTTACCTTGTTTTGTTAACTGTTCACAATTCTGTGCTCAGAGATTGGCACTTTGGGAGTAGAGGGCTGACCTGCTGAGTGGGGTTGTGACACTCCCTACATTTGGAGTTTGATTAGCACCCTCTGGATCAGAAAATGGAGGAAGAGCATAAGAACCTTCCTTTCCTAGAGAGGACAACACATCTCGCCAAAAACTCCAGGCCCTGGAGTAAGCAAGCAGAAAAGCGGCAGTTTTGCATTTTGTGGGATGCAAAGGTCCAACGCTGGGCAACCCCACCTGTCGAACAGTTATTTTGCCACTGAGGTCAACAGCTCCACTCATGTATTCTGGACTGTGCCCTGCTTAGCCTGTCTGCCAAGACATTTTAGATGTCTGGAACATGAACTGATGACCGCTCTAGACTGTGTTCTAGAACCCAATACTAAACCCTCATCGCTTCTCTGCATAGGGGTAGGAATTAGGAATTAGTTCCCCCACTTGTTGATATAATGCATCACGCTGATGTTTGCTGTTTGTACCAGCAGAGGACCAGGGGAGAGATGGGTCTGGAAGGCTTGTAGGCCGTACAGAACAGCCCTCATTTCTAGGACGTTTATGTGGAGGGTACTCTCCACTGTGGTCCATGTTCCCTGTATCTAATGGGGGCACCAAATGTGCCCCCCCATCCCTGAGGCATCTGTAGTGAGAATCTCATGAGGGGAGGGAGTCAGGAAAGGAACCCCTTTCAACAAATGGTTAAGTTCCATCCACCACATCAGTACCTTCCAGACAGGAGAGGTAACTAGAACCTTCTGTTCTAAGTCGTCCACATGTTGATCCCATTGAACCCTTAATGTTCACTGGGAAATCCTCATATGCAGTCTGGCCAGTGGTGCTGTAACAATGGCTGCTGCCATTAGGCCTAAGAGTCTCAGGAATGTTCTGGCTTTAACATACCTGTTGTTGTTGAACATCTGGGCCTGTGCAATCAGATGTTCAGCTGTGTCCTGGGGCAGGAACACTAAGCTTTGGGCTATAGCCAAGACTGCCTCTATGTACTGTAGGTGCAAACAGGGGGTCAAGACCAATTTCGGCACACTGACCATGACTCCCAAGGCATCAAACAGCTGCTTGGTGTATGCTAGATTCTGGTAAAGCTGCTCCTTGGAGTTGGCTTTGAGCAGCCAATCATCCAGGTAAGGTCAAAGACATATAGTCCTTCTCTTTGGAGGGCTGCTGCTACTACTGCTATGCATCTGATAAAGACCCATGGCACAGATGATAAACCAAAGTGCAATACCCTGAACTGACAGTGTTCCCCCTGGAAAAGGAACCTGAGGTATTTCCTGTGGGGGGGGAGCAGATCTTGATGTGCAGGTAAGCACCCTGCATATCCAGAGAACAAATCCAGTCCCCTACTTGCAGTAGTGGGAGCAGGTCTCATAAAGTGACCATTCTGAACTTCTTGTATTGGATAAAAAAGTTCAGACATCTGAGGTCTAGAATAGGCCTCAGATCTCCTGTGCACTTTGGTACCAGGAAGTATCAAGAATAGAACCTCATGTTCCTTTGTTCCCAATGAACAGGTTCTATAGCCTTTCTCTGAATCAAGGTCTGGACTTCTTCTAGCAGCACTGGTATGTGTTCTGGAGGATAAGAAGAAGGCACGGTGGATAGTCTGGAAATAATGCCAAAGTTCTAGAGCATGGCCCTGTTCTATATCTGTACAGCCCAAGCATCCGATGTAACCTTCCTCCACTGGTCTAGATAGAGGGAAAGACGACCCCCTACAACCACCCCTGAAGGTACTGGTGGGTGGGTTTTAGGAAGGAGTCATGCAGATGCAGATTCTGCAGTTTCAGCCACTCCACCACCTCTAAGGGCTTTTGAATGGGCACCTGGGGCAGGCAAAGCTGATCCTCCTCTGCTTTTACTTTGTTGTCTGGCCCCTGAATGGTGTTTATTGCTGGCTGGACAAAAAGGCGCCCTCTGCCTACTTCTTGGTAGTCTGCATAGGGACAGGCATCACCAGTAGAAAACAAGAAGTTGTTGGCCCTCTGTACAGACAGTTGGTAAGACCACATCTGGAGTACTGTGTGCAGTTCTGGAGACCCCATCTCCACAAAGACGTAGACAGGGTTGAGGCTGTCCAGAGGAGGGCAACCAAAATGGTGCAGAGTCTGCACCAGAAGACATATGAAGAAAGACTAAAGGAGCTTAAGATGTATAGCCTCGAGGAAAGGAGGGAGAGGGGGACATGATAGAAACTTTAAAATACCTCAAGGGAATCAACAAAGTCCAAGAGGGTAGCATCTTTCAGAAAAAGAGATGTGCCAGAACAAGGGGGCACAATTTGAAGATAGAGGGGGGACAGCTCACAGGTAATGTGAGGAAGTATTTATTCACAGAGAGGGTTGTAGATGCATGGAACAGCCTTTCTGAGGAGGTCGTAGAGTCAAAACAGTGTGGGAATTCAAGAATGCATGGGACAAAGGCAATTCTAGTGGGGGATCAGAGGAAGTAGGCTGTTGGTTAACTAGGATCTGCAGCTTATCCATTAGGTAGAGAAATGGGCAGACTAGGTGGGCCAAGCAGTCCTTATCTGCCATCAAATTCTATGTTTCTATGTTTTCTGTGTTTCTATATAACCCCGGTGTTTCACAAACAGTGCTGCAATTTTGCAGTAGTTTCACAAAAGGAAGACTGGCCCGATTAAAATACATATTTCTGGCAACCTTTTGGCCAAAGCAATCACAGAGTGTGATTCCTTGATCCCCAATTAGGTAAACACAAGTGTTGGTGTTTATCAAGGGACAGAATTTTTTAAGTTTTTAATGTTTTTCACGTCACTAACAGAAAACAAGATGGCAGAATCCCGACACTACATTCTGCATTTACGAAAGCACAACTCGCTTTCTTGGCAGCAAAAAGTACTTTCACATGACACATCTAACGTTTTCCACAGGAAATAATGGGAAACTTTAAACTTTTATAACTTTTGAACAAATTAATATTTTTTCACTAAACATTCAAAGGGCACATCTGTGAACCAAACCCCATATACCCTATAAATTTCAGACCCAGTGTGACAAAGATTTGCACAAAAATGGTAATTTTCACATTTGTGACACTCTGCATCTCACACCGCATACTGTGCCTTCAAAGTATTCACCCCACTTAGATTTTGTCACATTTTGTGATGTTGCAAACTCAAATTAAAATACATTTATATGGGATTTTTTGTCATGTATCTACACAAATTACTCTATAATGTCAAAGTGGAATGAAACTTCGAAATTTTGTACATGTAATTTAAAATAAAACCTGAAATGTCTTGATTTGATAAGTATTCACCCCCTTTGCTATGACACTCCAAATTGAGCTCAGGTACATCCAATTTCCTTGTGAGATCACTCTAAAACTTGAATGGAGTCCACCTGTGGTCAGTTCAAATGGTTGACATGATTTCAGAGGAAATACACCTGTCTATATAAGGTCCCACTGGTGAAAGTGCATGTCAGAGCAGAAACTCTACCATGAAGACCAAGAAGCTGTCCGTAGAACTCCATGATAGAATTGTGAGGAGGCATAGATCTGGGAAGGGGTATAAAAACATTTCTAGGGTGTTGAAAGTTCCCAGGAGCACAGTCAAGGCCATCATTAGGAAGTGGAAAGATTACGGAACCACCCAGACTCTTCCTAGAGCAGGCCATTCTCCTAAACTGAGCAACCAGGCAAGAAGGACTTGGTTAGGGAAGTGACCAAGAACCGAATGACCACCCTGACAGAACTACAGAGTTCCATGGCTGAGATGGGAGAACCTGTCCAGAGGACAACAATCTCTGCAGCACTTCACAGATGTAGCCTCTATGGGAGAGTGGCTAGATGGAAGAAACTCCTGAGAGAAGACCACATAATAGTATGCCTGGAGTTTGCAAGAAGGCACATGGCAGATTCAGAGAACATGTGGCAAAAGATTCTCTGGTCTGATGAAACAAAAATTGAACTCTTTGGCCTGAATGCAAAGCGCTATGCCTGGCGCAAACCGAACACAGCTCAGCACCCGTGTAACACCATCCCTACCATAGAAACATAGAAACATAGAATTTGATGGCAGATAAGGACCGCTTGGCCCACCTAGTCTGCCCATTTCCCTACCTAATGGATAAGCTGCAGATCCAAGTTAACCAGCAGCCTACTTCTTTCTACCCCCACCCCCTAGATTTGCCTTATGGCTGTCCCATGCATGCTTGAATTCAACCACTGTTTTTGACTCCACAACCTCCTCTGGAAGGTCGTTCCATGCATCCACAACCCTCTCTGTGAAAAAATACTTCCTTTGATTACCTCTGAGCTGCCCCCCCATCTTCAAATTGTGCCCCCTTGTTCTTGCACACCTCTTTTTTTGAAAGATGCTACCCTCTTGGACTTTGTTGATTCCCTTGAGGTACTTGAAAGTTTCTATCATGTCCCCCTCTCCTCCTTTCCTCGAGGCTATACATATTAAGCTCCTTTAGTCTCTCTTCATATGTCTTCCGGTGCAGACCCTGCACCATTTAAGTTGCCCTCCTCTGGACAGCTTCCATCTTGTCTATGTCCTTGTGGAGATTGGGTCTCTAGAACTGCACACAGTACTCCAGATGGGGTCTCACCAGCTGTCTGTACAGAGGGCTAACAACTTCCTGTTTTCTACTGGTGATGCCTCTCCCTATGCATCCCAGTATTCCCCCAGCCCTCCTTACTGCCCTCTCACATTGCTTGCCCACCTTTAAGTCATCTGATATGACTACCCCCAGGTCCCTTTCCATTTTTGTATTTAGTATCTCACCCCCCATTGTGTACTCTTCCCCTGGGTTTTTGTTTCCCAGGTGCATTACCTTGCACTTCTTAGCATTAAATCTAAGCTGCCATACATTTGACCATTCCTCTAACCTTGCCAAGTCCCTTCTCATCCTTTCCACCCCACCTTGTGCATCAACTCTGTTGCAGATCTTTGTGTCATCTGCAAAGAGACATACTTTTCCTTCAGTCCCTCTGCAATGTAAACACAAAGACATTGAAGAGGACCGATCTAATACTGAACCCTCGCACCCCACTAGTAACTCCCTTTCTTCAGAGTGGATTCCATTTACTATTACTCTCTGGTCCTATTCTCCAGCCAATTCTTTACCCAGGCTATCATCTTGGGACACACTCCCAGGCTGGCTAACTTGTATATTAATCTTTTGTGTGGGACTGAGTCAAATGCCTTGCTAAAGTCTAGGCCATGTCCACAGCCCCTCCCCTGATCTACTACTTTGGTCACCCAGTCAAAAGAAATCTATTAGATTCGTCTGGCATGACCTTCCTGCTGTGAATCCATGCTGCCTGGGTCCTGTGACCCTCTGATATCTAGGTACTCAACAATTCTTTCCTTCAAGTGATTCCATCATTTTCCCTATCACTGAGGCTAAACTAACAGGTCTGTAGTTTCCGCTTCTGCCCTGCTCCCACTTTTGTGTAGGGGAATCACATCTGCCCTCCTCCAGTCCTCAGGTACCACCCCATCCTCCCATGATTTGTTAAAGAGGGTAGTCAGTGGTGTCACTAGTTCTACCCTTAGTTCTTTTAGAATCCTGGGATGAATCCCATCAGGCCCCATTGCTTTGTCCACCTTTAGTTTTAAGAGTTCTTTCAGAACCCTTTCTTCTTTAAATGGGCTGGTATCAACTTATGCATCCAGAGTGTTTCTGTTGTTTGTTTTAGGTACCTCCCCCTCTTCCTTTGTAAATACTGAGCAAAAATATTTGTTTAGTATCTCTGCCTTTTCTGATCTCCTCTGCCCACCCCCTCCCTTTAATAAGCCTCACTATCCCTCCCTTGGTCTTCCTTTGCTCCTGATGAAACTAAAAAGGTTTTATCCCCCTTCTTAACTGAGTTAGCTATCTTTTCCTCAGTTCAGGCCTTTGCTGTTCTGACTGCCTTCCCAGCTTCCTTTTGCTTTAACTGATACAATTCTCTGTCCTGCTCCTTCGGTGATTCCTTGTACTTTCCGAATGCTTTCTTTTTCTCCTTTGAGAACCATAGTGGTTTCTTACATTGTTTTGTTTTGTTTATTTGCTTCACACAAAGGCTTGTTACCTCTGTGATGGCAGTTTTTATTATTCCCCATTGTTCTTCCACCCCTCCTTCCTGCCCATTTGCTAGTGCATTCCTTAGGCACTTACCCATTTTGGCAAAGTCAGCCCTCCTAAAGTCCAGTACTTTTGCCTTTGTATAGCTTGACTCTATTGCTGTGTTTATTGTGAACCATACTGTTCGATGGTCGCTAGTTCCCAGACAGCTACCCACTTCTACATCTGTGATCCTCTCTCCATTTCCATTTGAGAGGACCAGGTCTAAGATTGCTCCCTCTCGAGTGGGTTCCAATACTAGTTGTCTAAGGCATGCCCCCTGTAGGGCATCTAGAATGACCCCACTCTTAGAAGTGGCTGCTGCAACTGCACTCCAGTTAACTCTGGCATATTCAGATCACCCATCAGCAATATCTCCCTTTATCTGCCATTCTAAGTATACTTTCTATCATTTCCTTGTCCATTTCTCCCTGAAAGAGGTCTATACAACCCTGTGCAGATTGTGGTGCCATTGCCTGCCTCAAATTGACCCACAGTGCTTCTTCTCCTCCCTGTTTACCCTTTTGTTCTGTTGCTTTGATTCCTTCTCTTATGTAGAGAGCTACTCCTCCTCCTCCTCCTCTTTTACCCTCCCTGTCCCTCCTGTAGATGGTGTATCCTGTATCCATGTATCCATGAAGCATGGTGGTGGCAGCATCATGTTATGGGGTTGCTTTTCAGCGGCAGGGACTGGGGCACTTGTCAGGATAGAGGGAACAATGAATGGAGCCAAATACAGGCACATCCTTGAGGAGAACCTGCACCAGTCTGCAATAGACCTTGGAGTGGGGCGAAGATTTACATTCCAACAGGTCAACGACCCCAAGCATACAGCCAAAGTGACATGAGTGGCTTCAGAACAAGAAGGTGAATGTCCTTGAGTGGCCCAGCCAAAGCCCAGACTTGAATCCCATTGAGAATCTGTGGAAAGACTTAAAGATTGCGGTTCACCGATGCTCCCCATCCAACTTGACAGAGCTTGAGCAAATCTGCAAGGAAGAATGGGCGAAAATCCCCAAGTCCAGATGTGCAAAGCTGATACAGACATACCCAAGAAGACTCAAAGCTGTAATTGCTGCCAAAGGCGCTTCTACAAAGTATTGACTCGGGGGGGGGGGTGAATACTTAAGTAAACAAGATATATCAGTTTTTAATGTTTCGTACATTTTTGTTACACAATAAAAATATTTTTGCCCCTTTAAATTGTTGAGTATGCTGTGTGAATCAAGGGGGAAACAAATCATTTCAATGCATTAAAAATTCTGGTAGTAACACAACAAAATGTGACAAAATCCAAGGGGGGGTGAATACTTCCTGAAGGCACTGTATCCAACAGGAACAAAACTTGCCACATCAAGAGATCTTTGGTTCCTGACAGTGCATGCAAAATTTCATGCAGATCAGGTGAACGGTAGCAGTTATTAAAGTACACAATTTGGGGTTTAACATAGAAGTGACTGTTGAACCCTTAACAGAACATAAATAGAAGGAACGAACTAGACGTACAAAACAAGGAAGTTATGATTCTGCTCATTAAACTTATTATGCTTGAAGCAATGAAAACTGCAATATAAAGACCACTCACACCTAATATGATAAACTAGACACCACTTTTGCAGATTTATTTAAATGGTTGAAGTAGCGATGTAGCATTTGTATAAATGTAGGGAACCCAAGTATGTAAAGCAGCGAAACTAAATCAGGCAATAACAATGACAAACCATCTGGAAAATGGACCCACAGAGCAGCAAGAATGCACTTTTATCTTTGGCAAACTGTATCCTAAAGAAAATATCATGAAGACAACTGCAATGATTACAGTTCATATGAGCATCACCCTGGGTATGAACAGTCCTAGAATCATAAAACCTTAGTGGGACCATATTTAATATGTTCTGTTGTTCTGATTTATTGCCCAGTGTCCCTAGAAATGTTGTGCTAATACCTATTTCTTTAGATTATTAAATTACTCATTTTTGGTATTGCTTTGCAGGAGCTGCAGAAGTAAATGAATATGGTTTATCAGTTAATTTCATACTAGGTTAAAACAGTGCATATTCTGTGAGAAAAGCAGGCCGCTGACCTTCATTCCTGACATAATCGGGTCTGCAGATAGTGTTTATTTCTTCTGTTACTTTATTTTTCATCGTTAACATCCCTAATGGTGCACACATATATCGTTAAAGCAATTTAAAGTCAGCGCGTGTCAAAGATGCAATATGTGTTAGTAAAACAATGTAATTTTATTTAAATTATCCTTCTGAATACATTTAATCATTGTTTCGGTCTTAGATACTGATTGATAGTCTGTCAGACTCAGATGCTGCTCAACATTTCAAGTATTTTATAAAGAACACATTATATATTGTTCAATAATAATTGGTGACCCCCATTATCAACCTGTTTTCGAGCTGTAAAGTCATATCAACCTGCAGGTTGATATGAAAAACCATCAAAACCCATAAAGCTAGCAAACCATGCAAAACACCAGTAATTATAAAAATAAAAACATAGAGCAGAGTGTGTGTTATGGATTTTCTTCTACGCACCCTCGGTATGTGATGATTGTATAAACCTCTCAAGCTTCACTCTCGAGATTTATGGGTCATCACACACCTCGGGTGAGTAAAAAAAATCCATAACACACACTTGCCTATTCATTATTCTCTATATAACGAACATTTCTGAGACTGAAATGGGGAACTTGCCAATATTTAAAGTATGTGTGTGTCTATACACACACACACACACACACATATATATATAACACACACACACACAAAACACACACACATATAGATATAAAAAGAGAGAGAGAGAGGCGAAGACAGAGGGCAGTTTAACACAGGAAACCCATTTAACAGAAGGAACATTACATTTGTGAAAATGACTAAATAATATGTGTATATATATTTTTTTTTGATTTTACAATCTACTTACCCAGGTCTGCTCAACTGAGATTGCAGCATTATGTTTCCAGTGGGATCATCCTTCTACATAATTGTAGGACTGAAGCACATTTGGTCAAGAGACTTGATTTGGGTCACACAGACAGCCAAGGGCTGTGGTGGGATTTGAACATGTTCTCGCAAGAGTCACAGTTCAGTTCTCCAATTACTAAATCTCACTACCTGTTTACATTATATAAAATTATTATGTGCATATGCACAACATGTTAATGGGTGGCAGAGAAACTTTGAATTTTCAACCCACTTAAAGCAATAGTGATTTGTCATTTTAGGTACTGAATGCTTAGAACGTTAACTACAAAGATGTTTACTGGTTCTTGGATGTAATTCTTCTTCTGATGTTGCAAATGGTCAAAAGCCATGCATGCTGCAACAATATTGTAAGCTGAACATAAGAGTTTTGTGCAACATTTTTTTAAAGCATCTCTAATATTCAGGGGAAGGTTTTAGGTTGACAATGGGATGGGGTTTCAACTGGGTCATAAATTACATTGATACTTCCCAGTTGGACTTGCAATTTTAATTTGTTAAGTGTCTGTCATTCTAGACACACTTATCCATCATGTTAAAGAAGAAAGTGACAACTGATGTGGTTACATCAACATCACATAATTTATAATTGTCTTTCAGAATGGTGACTTCCTCCTGACAAGACAAGAAATCAGCATTATTATTTTCATGAATTTATGCATTATGTATATGTATCATGTTTTATGCATGGCTTGCAGCTCTGCACTAGCAGTCATTATTACAAAAATGAACCAAGTCTGGGGGAAGCTGGGTTCCTAGTCCTGTTTCAACAGGAGTTGGTTCTTTGAAACGGGAAATGATGATGGTTTTGGATGGACAAGTCTCCTTTAAAATGCAATCTGAAATGAACCAATAAAACACAGGACAGCTAATGTTTGTAATAAGACCATCTGGTAATTGTCTTTCTTTAGATGTTCTTGTAATTATGCTTTTAATTAAAGATGATTCAAGGCAGTGGACCACATGAAGGGCAGTAATTACAAATTACATTACAAACCTAACAGATGTAGCTTTATCTGATAGGAAAAATAAACCAAAATCAAAAATGTTGACAAAAGCTTAGGGTGAATTAATCTGCTGCCTTGAAACTAGAAGCATTTTTTTTTTGTATTATGTAGGCTCTAGCCAAGATTTAAGTTCTCTGTCATGATTGTTTTCATATTTCTTTGACATCTATTGATTTGGAGGAAGTTGCAAAGCTTTGTCACAAGACAGAAGAGCAGTCACAATATACTGTATTAGCTACATGGCATAACTGGAATATTTGTAGGAAGGCTAGAAAACTGACAGGAAAACCATGATCAACTGCTGCACCCTCTACAAAAATCAAGAAATTAATGTTTAATAAATCCTGTTTTTAAAAGCATCACAGTTGCCGGCCCTGTGACGCAGAGGGTTGAGGCATCATGCCTTACCTTGTGTCATGCCGGTGACCCAGGTTCAGGAATGACCTCGGGTCATCTGGGAGCTGGCATGAGGGAAGAGGAGCAGGATTGAGCAGCCTTCTGGTGGCTCTCCTGTCCCGGGGAGGTTGTCGCCCCACTACCCCATAGTTCCACTGCTACCTGGTGGAGGTCCGATGGCAGCACAGGCAGGAGGAGGTGGCAAGTAGGGAGGACTGTCTCAAAGCATGGCATGTGCATATCCAAGATGGGGGTGGGCATAAAACCGGGGAAAAATATGATAAAATATAAATTAAAAAAACAACAACATTACAGTTGCACAAAGGATAGATTGACAATAACAGTGCTATTAATAAACTTACACACACCATCGACTACATAGACCAACCAAAGCAGCCACATCCCACATCCTTCCTACATGGAGAAGCAAGTTGTGCTGTAAGGTTTTAGAATTATTAGCATAAAGACATAGTCACAATCAGCAAAGTCCCACATTTGTAAGAACCCGAGTTACCCAACGAACAGGTTTAAAATAAATTCACAACCTTGAGAAACCAGTTGGTTCAGTAAAACAGTTGAATATGACACTACAAATATCTTAAAATACAGAACAATTAGGCAATGCAACAGATTGTGCTGTTGCTCAGTTGAGCTGCTGAGGCAGGCTGCAAGCACCATGAAATTAAGAGCTTGGCACTGTAACTAAACATGATGCACTGGAATAGATTGCACTGAACAGCAAAACTGGTGTGTGTGTGTGTGTGTGTGTGTGTGTGCTGTGTGCGCGCGTGCTAGGGGCACCAGGTTTTGAAAATTTTGTGGGTGCTCAGGGTAATTATAAAGGTTGGGGATCTGGGGGCTGCCTAGACCCCAGAAGCTATAGGGTTTTCATACTTTGTGGTGCATTTTGGTGTTTTATACATTTTGAATGAGTATGCTGCCATCACAACTACTCCACTGCAGAGGATGCCAGGGTACCATTGTGGGCACTTTGATGCCTGAGCAGGTGCAAAGATCAATAGGATAGTGCCCTGGGGGGATCTTTCATGCACTCAGTTTTGCAAGCATGCCATGAATAGTGATTTTAGGTTGCAGTGCCACCACACATGCATAGTAAAACTCACATACACAGACATGTGATCACAGCCACACGTACTACAGAGCAGACAGACTAGACCTGCACTGCTGCTGCCAAATGTTTTTTTATTCCCCCCAAATCCTAGCCTACTTATTTTTTTTTTTTATATTTTTAAATCTTTGATTGGTGTGGCGACTGAACATACCACAGACTCTGTAGTACAGAGAATGTGGACTGTCTGCAGCCTAGTGTCAGCAAACACTGACAGTTTGGTCAGTCAGCAGCCCTTCTTCCCCCCACCACACTGGCTAGCCTAGTCCAAGCCCCACACAGACACACACATTGGGTCTGGAGTTCAAATCAACTATTATTTATTTAAACCCACTCAGATTATCAGATTTATTGTTTGTAAATGATGAAAATTAAATTCTTTGGTGTCTGCAGAGCAGACAGACCATGCTTACAGGCAGACTGGATGGGCCTAGCAATCCTTATCTGCCAACAATTTCTACTATGTTTCTCTTTCACAGTGTTACAACTGCCAGTGCCAAGGCTTTAATTCCCAAAACACCAAACAAAGCAGCCTAGCCCAACTACTAATTTTTTAACTATATATATATATATATATATATATATAGTTTTATTTTGTTTGATTAGTGTGGCAACTGTCACTGAATACACTACAGTACAGACTTGTAGTATAGGGGAGAACTTGGACTGCAGCCTAGTGAGACAAGACACACACAAACACACACACTGGGTCTGGAGTTTGGATGAATCAACTATTAATTATTTATACTCAACCCACTCAGATTATCAGATTTTTTTTTTTTTGTAAATGATAAAAATGTAATTCTTTGGTGTCTGCAGAGCAGACAGACCAGAACACTGTTGCAACTGAACTGCCAAAGGTTTTCTTTTTTAAATTCCCCAAAAATCCAAGTAAAGCACAACCAAGCCCAACTAATTATTTTTTAAAATCTATATTATTTTTGTTTGATTAGTGATGTGGCTGGCAGCTTAATACACTACAGTACAGACTGTGTAGTACAGTCAGGACTCAATGGAGAACTTGGATGGACTGCACAACACAGCAGCACACTGCAGTGCAGCCTATAGTAGTGTGTCAGTAAACAGTAACACTGACCACTGTGGTGTGGTTCAGACTTCAGTCATCTCTGCAGCCAGTCCATCTTCCCCTCCTCACCCTATTGGCCAGCTTAGGCCCAGACCCCAGGCCCAGCCCACAGACACACAACGATCCACTGACTCACTCAGTCAAAGAATATTTTTATGATAATAAAATCAATTATTTGGTGTGAGATTGAGACTACAAAGTGTGTATTAATACAAGCTGGAATGATGGTTGTAGTACAAGTAATAACAACTCACAAAGTCTCCATCTCTCTCCATTTGTTCAGCCTGATAGCGTGAGCTAATACACCTCTGACCCAGTCGCTCCACGGTCCACACTCTACAATTAACTGAAACTGAATGAGGAGGAAGGATTAGTCTGGAAGCTGTGCGAGCAAGCATCCCAGCCACATCACACTTGGGTCTTCAATACAGCTCAGGACTGGAGCAGCAGAGACGTCCCCACATCGACTGTTGGTGTGCTGATGGTGTGCTGTGCCACTAGGGACTCGGGAGTGCGTGCACGGCACCTCAAGACCATATGAATAAGTTGTTGTTCGGTAGGTTCAGCATCGGCCACTGGGGGAGCCAAAGAGAGATCATGTCAGTTACTGTAAGTGAGGGCTACTCTCTGTCAGTCGGACACCGCCGCAGGACTGCAGAGCAGCTTAGCAACAGACTGACAACAACAACTTGAATGAATGAGTGCCTGAGGCAGGTGGGTGGAGATGGAGAACCAATTTCACAGATCGGGTCACTGGTCGGGATGGGAAGGATCGGGCGGCGGTGCATGGTGGGCTGAATGAGCGGCTGCAGCAGTGAACAGCACAGCAGGGAAAATAATGAGGGTGCTCATTTTAACTTTGTGGGTGCTCACAGATCACCACGCTGTCGGGCGTGTGTGTGTTTGGAGGAGGGCTGCGCATGAACAGGTGAAAGTACCATCATGTGGCTGGTTTTATGGGAGTCAATTATTGTTTGACGTGTCTCTATATCATACCAACTGCCATAGGATTAGTATGGTTAGACACGATTTATAAGCTGTAAAGGAATTTCTTGGGAATATTTCACCATGTTGGGCTTAAAAGCATCTACAGCGAGCCCAGCATTTACCTCCTCCTGAAATTGTAAAGGGACAACTACTTCACATGTTAGGAAAAGTTTGGAAGTTTGCAATGGACTCACCTCATTATACATGAAATCCAGCCTTTTTTGTTTGTTTGTTTATTGTAAGGTTAAGACCATAGAGCAATGCTCATTTACAATGGGGACATTTTTTGTTAAGTGACATAAGAACACTGTCAGTTTTGTTAGGTTTAACAAAATCAGATTTCCCCATGTGTGGTATTGGGCTATGATACCAAGCAAATGGCGAGATGCAATGTGGTGGTATTCAGGACAAGATATGCTGACATGATCATTTCCCACATTCTAGGTAAAGACTCATGAGTTGTACATTCACATTCTATGCCTTCAGTTCCTGCAAGTTCAGATACCTCACCATGCTCATGTTCCTAAAATACAGAATGCCTCCAGTCCACAAGTCTAACGAGTGCTCCCTTTCAATAAAGCAAAACTGTTTTTGTCACATTAACAAAACCTAAATGTTTCATGTGCTCACAAATGATCCAGGTGGTTTGTTCAGTATTACCACTAAGACTCATTTGTGTGCAAAGCTGAACAGGTGCCCATGTTTAAATATAAACCAGATGCGGCTGACATGCTCACACTTACATCGTGTCAGCCTTATTATCTAGTTATTTATTATTACTCTGGATACCAAAACTGAAAAGCTATTCAGAGAAAAACAAGTTGCTTCACAGAACTACTGTTTAAATGTGTTACATTTGTGGGCCTATACCGGAAAATAAGTGCAATGGTGCTCTTTCAGCCACAAATGTATTGCAGTGCTTTAACGATTTTTATACCGATTACATTTTTTTTCTGTGAAAATAAACATGGCTATGATTTTTTGGGGCAAAGGGCCTTTTTAAACTAACTCACTGTATGTTAAATATTCAAAAACCAATGACAACATATATCGATTCAGAGTTGGCTAAAAGTGAGGTGTCAAGCTGATGGCTAAATATAAATGTTGGTTTAAAACTGAATTAAAAAGCAACATGTTACCTATCTTACCCATTTTATTTCTCCTTTTAATGGTTGAGCAACTAGTATTTGCTTCTTCGAATCTACTGTGGCATGTACAGTGAGTCTTTATGTGGTGAAGTTCAGGTATGCAGTATTTCATTCACATAGAGGTTTGATCTACTACTAGTTTTTGTAGTACTGTAATTGGTAATACACTGGAGCCCTCTTAAACGCATACTCTGTACTGACAACAAACTAATTTCTTTACATTTCCATAAATCTGCTCAAGTAGTTACCAGATGATGACATGGGAAGACAACTTTTGAAGACTCATTACCTTTCCAACATGTTACATTGAGAATATAACTTTGCAGATGGATGGTAAAAGAAAAGTACAATGAAAGAAAAAAGAATGAAAAGAAGAAAAGAAAGAGTGGCACCTTACCAAACTGTATTTTAATAATTTGGATTGCATTCTTACTAATTTCCCTGTAACTATGGGGTAAAATTGTATAATCTGACTATGATACTAATGTCCGTTTCATTTGGATATTCAGGCGCCAGACTGTAGTAAATTCTCAAGGTTACAGTCTTTAGGCATGAAAGTAGTGTTTCAGATTGTGGCAATACCCCAGCTGTTTTAAAACAGTGCCACAATCTGCGGTATAACCCCCGGTGTTTCACGAAACAGTGCTGCAATTTGTGGTTGTTTCACAAACTGTGGCAATAGTGCCACAATTCGCTAAAGCAAAAACGGGACAATAAAAATACATATTTTTGGCAACTTTTGGGCCAAAGTAATCACAGAATCAGACTCCTCAGGCCCCGAATAGATAAACACAAGTGTTGGCGTTTACCAAGGGGCAGTATTTTTTAAGTTTTTTAAATTTTTTCACATCACTAACAGAAAACAAGATGGCAGGATCTTGAAACTACATTCCACATTTCGAAGCACAACCCACTTCATGGCAGCAAAAGTACTTTCACACAGCACATCTAACTTTTCTCATAGGAAATAATGGGACACTTTAACCTTTTATAACTTTTGAACAGAATAATATTTTTTCACCAAACATTCAAAAGGCACATCTGTGACCAAAATCCCATATACCCTACAAATTTCAGAGAAACGGGATGACAAAAGATCTGCACAAAAATGTCACTGTTCACATTATTTGACACGCTGCATATCCGCACCCACACATCCAACCAGAACAAAACTTGCCACATCAAGAGATCTTTGGTCCTCAGCAGGGCATGCAAACTTTCATGTGGATCAGATGAACAGTTGCAAAGTTATTAAAGTGCAAAATTTTGGGTTTAACTTAAGTGACCATTGAACCCTAATATGGGGCACTATCATGCCTATATATATGTGTGTGTGTGTGTGTATATATATATATATATATATATATATATACACACACACACATAGAGATATACTCACAGAGTCTACGTCATCAGCCCGTTTATTCCACTGGGGTGAAAATATATATATATATATCTATATGGGATATACAATGGTGAGCTGTCAGATAAATGATTTATCCACACAAGTGCTGTTGACCTTGGGTAACCTCATGAGTGGTATGGCCACGAGTGAGGTTTCTAAATCAAACAACTAATAAATCTAATTTATCTGACAGCTCCTACCATTGTACATTTCATTATGCAATAGGGATGCTTTCTATCAGTGCAGGAACATTTGGTTTTGACTGTTTATTTTAAATGATAATTTCTGGGAATTTTGGTTAACTTTCTTAGAGTATGTCTGCCTAGCATAATGGTTGCTATTAAATGAAACACCGCTCATTTTGTAGAAAACTTCTTGCTCAACAAATGCCTTACTCACAGTACTATGCTACCTTTTTCATTTTATTCACATTTGTTTGTCAAAAAAGGGAAAAGAAAATGGAATTTGATACTGTTTCTTGCTAATTATAAAAAAAAACTAAAAGGTATCTATAAATGAAACACCACTCATTTTGTAGATATTTTTGTGCTGAACATTTTCTCGTGCTCACAGTACCATGCTATCATTTTTTGTTTTAAAGTTAGTCACATTTGTCTGTCAAAAAAGTAAACATAAAATTACATTTCTTCTGCTTTTTTGCTAATTGTAAAAAAATCTATAAAGTCTCTATACATGAAACACCACTCATTTTGTAGATAATTTTGTGCTGAACAACTTTCGTGCTCACAGTACCATGCTATCTTTTTTTCATTTTAAAGTTATTCCCATTTGAATATGGTTAGTACTGCTTCTGAGGCTGGACATTCTAAATTAATTCTACAGAGATTTGTGACATAGTAACTGTGTGTATAACTTTATTTATACATACAGTGACTCAGATAAATGCATTTATCACACTGAATATATGTCCACCCCATTGCATAAATATAATATATGTATATATATATATGTATATATATATATATATGACTAACCATTCAAATAAATACTGTTATTTTCACCCGAGTGGAATAAATGGGCTGATGACATACAGTCTGTAAGTATATCTCTTGATATTCACACAGTGTCTACATCACCAGCAGATATTCCCACAGTGGTGACTTACGTCCCTACTAGCTCCCATTCACAGATACCAGACCTAGTTCCCCACAACAGTTTAATTAATCAATAAAATCAAAGCACTCCCAAAAAAGAGCTCCTGTCATTGACTCAGACAGTAATTCAGATAAGTAGCAATACAAACAAAAGAAAAGAAGACAAATAAAGGACACATTTAAGCACTAGCTGCTCTGAGAAAATATCAGAGATTTTAGTTCATAACCATGAATAATCCATAAAATTAGATAAAATACCTGATAAAGAAGATTCCAAAACAGTAATAATATCCCCAAAAATAGCACACAGCAAAACCAAAAGTAAACCTCACATACTCCTAGGACTCAAAACTCCACCAACAAAATGTAATCAATCAATAATGAAGCACCATGCAGAATATGGAACCACAACCAATAGAAACACAGAAAACACCCCATTCACAAACTAGCACAGACTGAAACAAACTTGCTAATACTGAACAACAGGCAGAGATACACCTAACAGAAAAATAACACCAAAAACAGCACCCTATACAAAACCTGGATAAAAAAATAAACTGCACAGAAAAACAGTGGCCCTATTGTATAAACTGCACACATGATGTGCAACATGAGGAATATGGCAAATATTAACACTCATGCAGAGTGAAATGTGATAATATCACTCGTGGCTTCACCACTCATGATATTATCAGAGTTCACTCTGCATATTCCACACCGCCCATCATGTATCCTATAGATATCCATATATTATAGTGGCATGGTAGTGCCACTATAGTTAGAGTTGAGTAGGAACTTTAATGTTAAACCCCAATTTTTGCACTTTAATAACTTCACAACGTTTAATGGATTTGCATAACACTTTGAATGCTTGGTTTCGCATGGGTAGATCTCTTGATGTGCTAAGTTTTGTTTCAGTTGGATGTGAGGATTCTGTGATGTGAATAGTGCAAAAACATAAAAAAATTGCAGTTTTTTACTGTTTCTAGGGGCGTGGATATGGTGTACTATCCACACTCTAGCAAAATGCTTTCCTCTTTAAAGGACAACTAAGCAATCTTTTTACACATATTTTTTTTTATTACTCCATAGGCTTGTAAAGGAAAGTGTGTTGTTTACATTCATACTGAAACTGTGTTTATTAAAGTAGGATAAATGCAGTTTCATAGCATTTGAAAATTTTAAACACAGCCTCTCCTGTTTCAAAAATCCTGCTCTGAGAATTCTAAAATGGCTGCCTTGATGATGTCAATGCCAACTTCAATAAATGCAGTTTCAGTATAAGTGTAAACAACAGCCTCTCCTTTATAAACCTATGGAGTCATTTAAAAACAATGTATAAAAGATGGTTTAGTTGTCCTTTAAAAATGTCAGAAGGTGTTCAAGCTGGCTCCTCCCACCCACCTAGATGGTATCCTCCTCAGCACCGTCCCGTGGCGTCAGATCTTCCTTTCCGCTGGAAGTATCAGGTTCCCTCCATCAGAGCTCCGTGCTTGGTGTAGGCCCTAACTACTTTTGCTTTCATATCTTCCAAATTTTTTTTTGCTTTTTCGCTTAGTTATGGACTTGGTTGATCCTGAATCAGGCCCCAGTTTCAAACAGTGCCCTTGTGGCCCAAAAATGTTGTGCACTAATCCGCACATGTCATGTGTTTATTGTCTCGGGATGGACCTCGGCCCGCAGGCTAGTAGTCTATGTCACTCTCTTCATCCTACAACACTGGAGGATCACTACGCTCATCTCCTGCTTGGATGCCCAGATGAATGGGACCCACCGGCTTACTCCAAGGAAGCCCATCATTTAGTGTCTTCATCTTCCACTGCAGCAGGCTCGGCTGAGCAACTTGCTGCCCTCAAGGAATCCACGGCTCAGATCACTGCAGAAGCCTCGTCTGTGGCCACCATCATTGGCATCTCATTTACTGGGGCATTCTGGGACCTTTGTCAGCCCCTTCTGACTCTTGGGGGCCCTTCTCATGGGTCTGAGTCCTCCAAATCTGTAAGTGGGACTCCAAGTCCAAAAAGTCCTGCCATCAGTCATGGGACCATGAGTGCTCTCAGGCCTTGGGTTCCCACACTTCTCCCAGCTTGACGGCTGTCGAGCTTATGGCTTCAGCTGACACTTCTGTCCCGGCCGCTGGCCCCACGGTATCCCCATCAGGCCCATCCACTGAGACACGGGTTGACCAGGAGGTCAAGATTTTTCTTGAGAAAGTTGACCCATTGTCACAGGATGAGGGGGAGGATTCCCTCTCCAGGATCCTGGTCCTGCCTATTATGTCTCAGGGAGGATCAGACCAGTGCGCTGATCCGAACCCTTCTCTCATGGATCCAGACCTGTCAGGGCTTCCTTGGCATGCTTCGCTGACCCCTGTTTCTCCCTGTTTGTGGAGGACCAGTTTGCAGTCCCATAGCTCAAGGTCGAGCAGTTCCCGACATCGTCTGTCCCGCTTTCAACCCTCGGGCAAGAGATGCCATCAACATTTGTCATCTTCCTCCCCCTCTAAGATGGATCAGCTCTGCATAAGATTCTGCACCACTATGAGGAGTTTGTCTTGCAACAGTTGCTGTTAGGTGCAGGCACCAGGCCTCTGTTAGCACCCCAGTCCCCTCCGGCACTTCCTTGGTTGCTGCTGCCTCAGCCCATGCTGACAACTCCAGTTTGACCAATGCTGGTTTCTCTGCCCATTTGGGTGGAACTTCCATCTCCACAGCCTAAGGACGGGGCTCCCTCAAAGTCATCTCAGCTGGCCACATGATTACCCCATTGGTTCAGTCATGATGTCTCAGGCTGATGAATCCTGCTGAGTCCTTGGGGACAGAATCTAAGACTTCTTTGATGCACTCCCATCAGACTCCTGGCTTCGACCAGGACTCCGGGAAGGAACCTTTGGTGGATCAAGGGCTACCTCCTTTGGAGCTTTGCTCTGTCTTATCTCTGAGTCTACGGGGACCCTGATGGAGGCAGTCCAGTAGCGGGTTCACTAACCCCTTACAGAGATCCTTGACAAGGATGACTATCCTGGGGTCACTTTCTAGTCCAGAGGCTATCCTGGGCCCCACTCTGGAGCTTCGGCAGTGTCCTGCTTCATGCTCCACTCTGTCAACCCATATGGTCTGTAAGCATATGGTCCCTACCGAGTTGTTGTCCAGATTTGCAGAACATCCTTCTGCAGAAGGTTGGTCACCAACTTGGTCTTTTTCTCTTAGGCAATGTCGGCAATGTGGATATGCCTCCTGACAGGAGTCTAAGAAGCAGGACCATGCAGCTAAGAAAATCTATGTGGCTTCTTCTCTCAGCTTTCAGTAGGTGAGTGCAGCACTCCATATGGCTAACTTTGCCCATAGCTTGTTGGGTACCCTGGACCAGGTTATCCTTTGGCTCTAGCTGACCTGTAGACTTCAGTCAAGCTGGTGTGGGACCAAGGCCACATGGTTGCCAAGCAGCAGCTCCAAATGGTACTAGGCATTGGTGATTCTTGTGCCAGGTCAATGGCTGATGCAGTGGCTATGTGCCACAGGGCTTGGCTGCAGATCTCAACCTTTACAGATGATACCCACAACAAGCTGGCAGATGTACCTTTTCTGGGTACAGATCTATTTGGGCCTGGGGTAGACGGACATCTCACTTGGATTGAAAAGTCCAGCACTACCCTGGACTCCATCACCTCCACCCAGTGGGAGAAAAGGCCCAAGAGGAAAAAGAAGTCCTTTCAAGTTCAGCTCTCCTCTGCCCCTGCAGTCTGACCCATGCCACCCCCGACAGCTCAGCAGCAGCAGTAGGCCTGGTGGCCCCAGTTGAATCCCTCCTCCTCGGCCACCAGATAGTCTGGCAGGAGAGGGCCGGCAGCTTCCTCCACCGGTCCCTCTTCTGCCTCTCGGCCTGCAAAGTGACGGGTTGAGGGCTGCCTTTCCCCCCACCTGTCCTGCCTGCTCCTGGGACTCCTTTGGGGGGTCAGCTCCACCACTTCTCTTCTGCATGGTCTGCCATTACAACAGACAGGTGGTTCCTCGAAGTGGTCAGCAGCAGTCTGCCTCTAGAGTTTAAGGTTCTTCCACCAACTGAGCCCATGCCCCATTAGAAGATGTAGTGCCCTTGGACAAGTTGTCTGCCCAGAGGGAGGACATCCCTCTCCTCCTCCACAAGGATGCAGTGGTTCATATCCAGGATGCTGTGCCCTGCCTGGGGTTCGTATCTAGACATTTTATGGTTCTGAAGTGGACAGGGGTTGGCGCCCCATTCTGGACCTCATGCAACCTCAATTGGTTCCTGCAGCCACACAAGTTCCATATGGTCACTCTGAACAGATAATTCCATCCCTGGAATAAGACATGTGGTTCTGCTCTCTGGACCTTCAGAATGCCTTCTTCCATGTCCTCATCCATGAATTCTACTGGTGGTTCCTCCAGTTCTGCTTAGAGGGGACTCTTTATGAGTTCCAGGCAATGCTGTTTTCAGCCTCTCCTTGGTGCCCAGCACCTTCACAAAGTGCACTGCAGTGGTGGCAGCCTTTCCGTGGTGCTTGGGGGGGGGGTCCAGGTGTACCCCTGCCTGGATGACTGGCTGATTGTGGGATCCTCCAGGTTGGAGGTGAAGAGGTCCAGAGATCTGACCCTCCAGACCTGCTCAGTTCTTGGCCTCTTGGTCAATGAGGCCAAATCAGAACTCATTCCATCTCAGGTGATTAAGTTCAATGGAGCAGAGTTCAACTACTACCAGGATATGGCCTGGTTGCCAGCGGACCAGGCAGAGGACTATACCTCTTTTACCCATTCATTTTGGGTTGGGCAGTTGCACCCTGCCCAGGACTTATGTGCCTCCTGGGCCTTATGGCGATGTGCTCCAGTGTGGTCCATTGGGCCCGCTGCGGCGGATACGATTCCTGCAATGGGGGCTGGCCCGGCAATGGTCTCAGCAACACAGTCACCTCGACCAGCCAGTCTCAGTAACCCAGGAGATGTGGGATGCCATCCAGTGGTGGCTAGTCCTGGAACATCCCCAGGAAGAGTCCCATTTGTCCATCCAGAGCCAATGGTCACTCTGATGACTGATGCCTCTCTCCTGGGGTGGGGTGCTCATCTGGAGGCCCACCAAGAACACAGACTTTGGAACCGAGGAGTCCTGCTGCCACATCAACCTGCTGAAGCTCTGGACAGTGTGTCTGACACTGATGGCATTTGCTCCACATGTTCAGGGTCTGGTCATCCAGGTCCAGATAGACAATATGGCAACCATGTACTACCTCAACAAACAGGGTGGGATGCATTCCCTTCCTCTGTGTTGGTAGGCTCTCTGCACCTGGACCCTTGTTGGCAGCTTGGACACTGACCTGGTGATTCATGTGGCCAGCACAGCCAGCCTGCTGGCAGACACACTCAGCCAGGTGGGCGAGGTGTCACATGAGTGGTTCCTTCACCAGGAGGATGTCAACTGTCTGTTTTCTTAGTGGGGCACACTCAAGGTTGACCTCTTTGCCTCCAGGGAGAACGTAAAGTTGAGGCTTTTTTGTGCCCCCCCCAGTGTGGGACACTGCAGCGGGATGCCTTCATGAGTCCCTGAACTCCAGGTTTCATGTACGCCTTCCCTCCCTTTCCCCTGATCCACAGGGTATTGCTCAAGGTGAGGAGGGACAAGGCGCAGGTTATCCTAGTGGCTTCAGACTGGCCACACCAGTTCTGGTACCCAGATCTCCTCAACCTCAGCAGCAGGCCTCCTTGGCATCTTCCTCTCCACCCAGACCTGCTTTCATGTTCCCAGGGGAAGGTACTCTATCAGACCTTCAGTCCCTGCACCTGACAGCCTGGTTCCTGAGTGGCTAGAGTTCCAGGCTTTGGGTCTCTCTGGCGAGGTTCTCCACATTGTTGAGGCCTCTCGGAAGGAATTGACTCACACATCCTATGCCTGCAAGTGGAAAATGTTTTCCATATGGTGTCAGGGCAAGGAGCTAGACCTCTTGTCCTGCCCAGTGGCAAGCATCCTGCATTATCTTTGGTCCCTTTCTTAGCTGGGCCTCCAGTCGATGACCCCTAAGGTGCACCTGGCAGCTATCTTTGCATATAAGGGCGTGGACTAGTATACTGACAATGGCACAGGAGAAGGTGGTTAGGCACTTTTGCAAAGGCCTGGAAAACTTGGCCCTGTGGAGAGGTTGTGGGATAACAGATGGATTAGACATCAAAATTCAAGTTCAACACACAATCTCTGTGTGATGTTTATTCAAAATGCAGGAGAGATAACATTCAGCAATGGCATATCCCTTCTTCAGTATTTGTAGCAACAGACTATGCAAGTCTTTCCTGTACACTTAACCAGCACCTACTGACTCTCTGATCTAACTTATCTGTTGAGATTTAGCCTCCCCAATGTGAGCCTTGTTTGCTTGGGTGGTGGGGGCTCAAATAAAAAAACAAAACAAGCTAAAGACAAAGAACCTCAGTGCAGAAGCACTGAAACAAGGGTTACCCAAAGGGCATTGACAATAAGCCAAGTTTCAAAGAAACACATCACACATACTTCAATAATGCAAAGCATCGTGGGATATATGCAAATCACCATGACATTTCAGGCGTGTTCAGTTTACAGCAATTTACATGCCTTTTAAATTGCATAACTAAATTAATTATTATCATACAGTTCCCTAGTAACTTTTACCTTTATCAAAAACACCTAGTGCTATAGTACTTTCAACATTTAGAGGTTTTATACACATAAGGTATATATATTAAAGTATTTTATGACATAGTGCCATTGCATTCTAAATCCAACAACAAGGAACACAGCCTGTTGTTTTATATCATCTCAGAGGTCACAACAATAACCTCCCTGTACAAGGACCTGAGAGGGAAAAGGAAAATTAAAGAAGACACTATAGCATAGTCAAGAAAGGGAAGGGGTGCCCATAGGTGGCCAACCTTTTGGACTAGCAACTGTAAAGAATAGATTAGGTTAAGAAATAGAAGAATTGTTGCAACAGACTTAGGAAAAGGTCAGTCCTCAAGAGTGGCAGGAGCTTCCTGTCACAGGTCCTACGTGTGTGAACCCCCCACCACCGTGGACCTGATGCTGGTATAGTCTATGCTCATGGGCAAGCTTCATTCAAACCCATGCACAGGTAAGAGATGTCACATCTGTCATGGAAGATCACCTTCTTGGTGGCTATCACCTCCACCAGAAGGATCAGCAACCCAGGTGCTTTCAGTGGAGTCTCTTACTTGGCCTTCCACCGGGACAAGGTTGCCCTCCATCCCAACTGAAATTCCTCCCAAAGGTTGTTTCAGAGTTTCACCTTAACCAGGTGATGAATCTCCCAGTTTACTTTACCAATCAAACCTCAGAGGCCAAGCGCCAGCTCCATACGTTGGACCTTAGGCGCATGCTCGCTTATTATAAGGAGCGCATGGCTAGAGTTTGGGGAGAGGTTTGCCAGCTCTTTCTCACCTATGCTGAAGCTGCACCTGGTAGACGTGCAGCTAAGCAGATGATTGGCAGGTGGATAGTCTCCTGCATTAACCTCTGCTATAGATTGCTGGTAGGGAGCCTCCCATAGGGCTTAGGGCTCATTCCACCAGACATTCCACTGCCTCAATGGCTGCTTCCAAAGGTGTCCTTAACCAGGAGATCTGCAGGGCTGCTACATGGAAGTCAACACACACCTTCCTCTCCCACTACCTCATTGACCTTGAGTCACGCTGGAATGCTGGTTTTGGGGCCTCGGTTCTCCAGTCATTTTCCCCTAAGTGGGGAGTGTATGCCTTGCCCCTCCTCCCAGGAATCATCTGCTAAAGTGTAGCTAGTACACCATATCAGTGCCTCTAGAAAAACAAGTTACTCACCTGTAACTGTAGTTCTAGCAGTGGTATATGATGTACGTCCATATAACCCACCCGACCTCCCCTGGCAAGTGGAACACCTGTCTTGCTTCCAGTGTGCACGATCTGGTGCCATGTGGTGGTGCTGAGGAGGATACCACCTGGGTGGGAGGGAGCAGCCAGCTAGAAGACCTTCCAGACATTCTTAAAGGGGAAAGGATTCTGCTAGAGTGTGGTTGTACACCATATACCACTCTTAGAACTACAGTTACAGGTGAGTTTTTTGTTTTGTTTGGTTTTTTTTCCATTGCCTGGCACCCAGATGGTTTGGAATTTTGGTCTGAAATTTTCAGTGTAGAAAGAGTTTGGTCAACAAAACTGCCTTTCACTGGTTTGGTGGAAAAAAAACATTAATTAGTTCCAAAGTTATTAAATTTTAAAAAATCTAATTCTGAGCATGCTCAGTTAGCACTTCAAAATAGCTGTATGAAGTTTTCATATTGGAATCCTTTTTCGTGAGCTTTTTCATATGCCTCCATTTTTTTTTGTTTTTCATCAAAACAAAACATTTAAATGACACAAAACTCACATCATAGGGAGAGACCAACACATGTATGTTGGTCATCATGACTCCCTTATGTGAATTCTGTAGTTAACAACTGGAAAAAGGACCCCAAAGGTGGGTTTTTATTAATCCTTTTCGTGACTCGCTTCTGTTTTTTTTTCATATTCCGTGATATGAAAAATGTCATTCGAACAGTGTTTTCTTGTTGCTTTTTCATCATCGCCTTTTGGCTAGAAGGACTGGATTTTTGGTCTGAAATTTTCAGGGTAGAAAGGGCTTGGTCCATAGATGTGCCGTTCGCTGTTTGATGAAAAAACATTAATCCATTGCAAAGTTATTAATTTACAATGTTCTTTTTTTGTGACTCGCTTCTGCGTTTTTCGTATTGTTTCATTCATTTGTTTGCTTTGCTGTATCAATTGTTTTCCCTTTCATATACTGTGATGATTAATAGCCTTTCAGGACAGACAACTGGCAGAAACAAATTAATAAATTAACATTTTATAATGAATATGAACAGCCTGTCACTCTATCATCCATTCTAATAAGCAGATAGCCCAATCGCACTGAATACTGCTGATAATGTGATCAGTGTAGTATAGTTTCATAGTATAATACAAGCTAGCAGGTCATAAGACCCAATATCACTCACTACTTGACTCAGTGGTGGTACTCATATTTTGTATTTTCTATGTAATTGTCCAAGGATTTCTTGAAAGACTCCATGGTTTTACTCATAACTATAGCTTCTGGGATGCTATTCCATGCTGTAACTACTCTTTGGCTAAACCATTTTTTCCTTTTGTTAGTTCTACATATTTCTCCTTTTATTTTCAATCCATGTGTATGTGTAGATTTGGTGGGGACTTATGATGTTAATCCAATAGTTTTCCACATATAATTATCTCTGGAAGCACTAAATACTAAACATAAATCACCCCTTAACCTTCTATATTTCATGGAGTACATGCCCAAATCTCTCAGTCTCTCACCATAACTCATTTGATGTACTGTCTTGATTCTTTTAGAAGCCCTTCTCTGAACCCCCTCAATCAGTACTTCACCCATCTTGTTCTGTGGAACATAGAACAGTGAACAGTATTCGAGGTGCGGTCTCACTACAGATGTATACAACGGTACTATCACTGATGAGTTTCTGCTTTTAATATTTCTAAAAATATATCCCAGTATTTAATTTCCTGCTTTCAGTTTGGTTCTGATATGAGAGTTAAAGGACAAATTGTTTGCAATAGTTACCCCAAGGTCCTTTTGGTTCATTGTTTCTCTTAGTAGGATACCATTTAATTTGTAATGTGAATTTCCAGTTTCTTGAGCTAAGCAAGACCTTACATTTGTCCAGATTGAAATTCAGGTTTTTTTTGCCCATTGCTCAAGTTGAACCAGATCCTCCTGAAGCTTACAGGCTGCATCCTGATTATTAACAATAGCTCCAATGTTTCTATCTTCAGCATACTTCCCTAGCCAAGCCCCATCTGAGACCTTCATTGATGAAACCACTATGATAAAGTAATGCGTAAAAGGATTCACATTTCACTCTAACCTCCGCAGATGCAGGGGGTGGTGGGGCAATCAATGCCGTAAGTTAACAGCACATAGTTGATGCACATCAAAATACAACAAACAGCATCTGTATGGTTAAAAACATTAAACACTTAATTTAATTTTAAAAATTGATGTATTTGTCATAATATAGGTCATCTAAGATGGAACATTTCTGTTCCAGCTCAAACAGTACTGATTACACTTTCACATAGATCAGATCACACCTGTTTTTTTAAGGTATTCCACAGTGCACCACAATGTTTAAATAAAGTCCAGTGGCATTGAAGGTAATAAGAAATCTGAGAACAATTTCTTAAAATACCTAAGGAAATACATTTATTCTTGTCCTGAACCCACATCGCTACTAACATAAAGTATACTCATTAAATCATGGAATAGCGCTTTTGAAATGAATGGGAACCTACTAAAAACACATCTAAAATGATCTGCATTGAAATCTTACTATCAAATCACATTGCTTTGAAATGGCAGCGCAAAACACAGCGTGGGAGCAGGTGCTGATGTAGACATTTGAGTGCCTCTCATATGCATACTAGAGATCTGAGAAATAGCAGGTAGCAGTGAAGTTCCTTGCATGAGAATAGAAAAGGAAGGCATTAAAACATTAGGAAATAGTATAGTAAATGAATAAACATTCAGACACATATAATTTATTCATTAACTTTACTGCCCTAAAATTGCAGATGATTATCATTTCTTATCTCTTGTAACACCATTGAGAACGGGTTGATTTTCCCAGCTGTATGAAATTAAAAGGAATCAATATACACTATATGGTCAAATGTTAACCTCGAGAGTGGAACACAATGACTTAGCACAATAATTAACTGTGATTTAACTTCTTATAGTCGATGTAATCATATCATCAGCTGAGCCAATAAACTCATAGGTTGTATTAAGAGAAGGTTTACCTCTCGGGATAGGGAATGCATATTGCCATTATATAGAGCATATGTGAGACCACATCGGGACTATTGTTCCCTTTTATGGAGCCCCTACCTCAAGAGGGACATTGGTAGACAGGAGGGAGTGCAGAGGAGAGTAACTAAGCTGGTATTTAATATGCAGGACAATAGTTATGAAGCAAGGTTGAAGGAACTGGGTATGTATTCATTGGAGCAGAGAAGAAAGAGAAGGGACCTTCTATTGATGCACAAGATTCACACTGACAATGATCTAATGGCTCAACTACGAATTTTGTATCGTAAACGAGAATATAGCCTAAGAAGCCACAACTACCAACTGGCACTAACATATCCTAGAACTAACAAAAGGAGATCATTTTTCACTCAGAGAATAATTCCATTATGGAATACATTACCTACTCCATTACTGGAAAACAACAATCACGTTACATTTAAACAAAAGCTTGACTATTTTCTGTTGTAAACACTGGGACAGTGTGCCAGCTTTGCTGGAGACATACATACATGGGCCATAGCCTTCTTATGTCTACTTTTTCTTAGTATGAATTTTAGTATGAATCCTTTTTCATTTGGGGCCAATTCTTTTTCGTGAAGGGAAAATCCTATATTTTGTCCATCAATCAATCAATCATCTTTATTTAATCAGGTGGAACACTGTTGAGGCGAGCTCAAAGTGGACCTGGACAAAAGTCAATGATGATCATGACAAAACAGTTATACAGTGTCAAGGAAAAACCAAAAATAGAAATAAAAAGCAAAAAATATGCACTCGTACATGGCGGAATAATACAAAAAAGGGAGAGGGGAGAAATATACAATATGCAGCGTATACACTATAGACATAACTCTGTGTTGCCTGACAATGGATCATAGTGCATATAGAGAACAAACAAGTTGTTTGCAAAATATTCTTCAACTTAAAACCATGACAATATCAACATAGGGCTGTATAGGAATATTGTTCGGTTTGGGAATGGTACTAGTAAGGCTTGCATAGATGGAAGGAGGAGGCAGGGGCAACGGGTGAGATGAGAGGAAGGGATGCTCAAGGAGGTAGAGGTGAGAGGAAGATAGAAGGGGAATGGGTGGGATTAGTTTCAATTCATTACACACGCTTAGTAGAGCATGTAGAAATAAAAAGAAAGGCAAGGATCAAGAAAAGCAGTTGCAGGAGTCAGTTATGTGGTGTCTTAATAAGGATTTGAAAGTTGGCATTTTTATAAGGGACGAGAGCTTCAAGGATTTCTGTGGAGTGTTCCAGAGGGCTGGTAAGTAATGGCTTAATGTTGAGGCCCTGAAACGAGTTCTAATTCAAGGAATGTCAAGGAATAAGTAGGAATGACTCCTAAGTGAATAGGTACCAGTGGGATATGTTAGCAGGCTGGAGATATATGTCGGTAGCTTACCGGTTAGAGCTCTGTAGGTCCAGGTGGCCGCATTTCTGAGTCTTCTGGTTTTTAACAATTGCCAACCCAGCATAGAATGTAGTGTACAGTGGTGCATCCTGAAGGGGGTGCTGGTGATAAATCTTAGGGCTCTATTATATAATGTGTCAAGGTTGGCTAGATAGAGCTAGGGCCTTGACAGTATAGTACGTCTGCATAGTCCAAGAGTGGTAGAAATGTGGAATGCACAAGTCTAAGCCTGGCTTCATAGGTTAGCAGGTGTTTGATTCTGGAGAACAAGCCCAGGTGCTGTTTCAACTTCTTACCCAGTTCCTAAATGTGGACATCCCTGCATCAGGAGTCATCCAAGGTCATGGCTCTGCCCCTCCTGGGGCTTGACCAAAACAGGGCTATGGTTCCTACTGAGGGTACTGACCCTTTCACACTGTTTATACGCATACACCTAACTAAGCCTTCCTATTACCTACCCCTAACTTATCCTTATTCTGGGAAGAGCTATACTGACTGAGCTAGTAGTTAACAATTCACTATCCCCAGCTCTCCTCCCTCAAACAGTTATACTCTAAAAGGCACAATACATGCTTGTTTAAAATGGCTATAGATTGCCTCAGAAAGCTATTGCTCCTTCTCATGCTCTGTTCAGGTAATATTGAGCTAAATTCTGGCCCTCCAGTGGCCCTAGATGCCCTATCTGACCTCTCCTTTTGCAAGGGCATTAGCTTCCTGCACCTGAATGTTCGCAGCATTCTCAAGAAACTTGACATGACACAGGCATGGACTTTGCATGCATCCCCTGACATCTTTATGATATCGGAGACATGGCTATCCAACACTACACCTGACAGCTCTATAAATATACCTGGCTATAGTGTCTTTAGGTGCGACAGAGCTACCAGGTGTGGGGAGTTGCTATATTTATTGAGGACAAGTTCGAAGTCACAGTTATAGATCGTACCTCCTTCCCTAAAGAATTTGAATGCCTTGCCTTAGGGATAGCACTCTAACCTCAATCAGCATTCTCTATAGCTGTATGCTATAGACCTCCCTCCGCTGGGTATGGCATACCACCTAATCTCCATGATTTGCCAGAAAAGGCGAGTTCTGAATACATAATTATGGGAGACTTTAACCTAAACTGGATGGAGAAGAGCTCAAAAAAGCTGAAAGATTTCTATGATGCCCAAGGGCTTTCACAGATTACCTATGAGACTACCCATCCAAACAAGAAATAATGTGAACCGAAGTACTAACCTGGATCTTATGCTTGTTAATAAGCTGCATAATATTACCCATGCTGGTGTCTATCATCATGACCTAAGCGATCACTACGCTACAGCTTGTATTAGGCATGCCCCTCACTTCTCCTCAGTGTCTTCTTTTAAAGGGAAACAATGGAAAAGACAAAACTTTCCTCAGACACTGCAGAAACTCTCAATTAGTGCTTTCAGACAGTAGCAACTTTATTTAATGATTTAGAACAGCTACCCACAACTTCCATTTCATGAGCAGCAGTGAGCTTCCTGGGCTCACTATATGCTAATATGCCTGTTTCACCTCAGCCATTGGTTGGCAGGACATATTACCATAAACTGAGCTCAGGAAGCTCTCTGCTACTCATGAAATGGTGGCTACCAGCAATAGAAAGTGAAAGTTGAAGGCCACTGTTTAAATCACTAAAAAATCAGAGTAATTTGTTAAAAAAATGTTACTGTCTGAAAGCAGTAATCAGGCATTTTTATAGTGCCTGGGTAAAGCTGTACCTTTTCCACTGTTTCCCTTTAAGCTCCCAGGTCGCTCCTGTAAAAAAGCTTTCAGCTTAGTGTGCTATACCTGGTTAAACAACTAAATAAAAAAAAAAAGTTAAAAAGATGTTTGGGCTTTTTGCCTTTCTAAAACTTTAAGTGGGCTTCGGTGACATCACAGAGCTAAAGAGAGCCTAAGCTAACTGAACTCCCAAACCCGTCTGAATAATCTGGAGGAATCCTCGTACAAATCTAAAATTTGACCCACAAAAGACATACAGAGCATTAAGATATGGCAGCCAAAAGCCATAAACTGAAAAGCCCCAGGAACAATGCCTCTGGCAAGAAACTTAAGCAGCTCACCTTAGATGAGAAGATGGAGACCTTCACAGCCCGCTCACACGGAGACCCTGCCCTCTCCGACTCATCCCAGGATATGGATGATGGCGACTTTGGCCTCTCAAGAAAATCAAGTGCACCTTACAAAAATACTATCTTCTGTCCAGAAAATAGTCGTCCATCACAGATGTGAGGCAAGACATTGATTCCAAGGTGGCAGATAATTCCAGCAAACTTAACAAGCTTTCCAAGACCCAGGACTCAGAGGAGAAGGTCCTCCTGTACCTGCAGCAACAGGACAGAGAAACTCACCACTAGGCTCAAAGATATCGAGAACAGATCACGCCAAAATAATTTTCAGGTGCATGGGGTGCCAGAGGGGGCAGAGGAAGGATTCGCCACCCCAATAGATTTTATGCAGCACCTATTGCACTTGGTCCTATCTGTGCCCTCCGACATGGATCTATCTATGGACAGAGCTCACAGAGCCCTGGTCCCGAGGTCTACTAATCCCACTGCCAGACCGCGATTGTGGGTTGTGTGAATGGTGCTCTTCCAAACTAAAGAATGGGAGCTAAAAGAGGCATGGAGGCTTAGGGACACAAAATACCAAAATACGCACATTTTCTTAGAGCAGGACTTTTCTCCCGCTTTGCAAGCAGAGCACATAAAAGTGCATACAATAATCAGAGAAGTCAAGGTAAAGAAAAATATAAAGGCACAACTTCTTTTCCCCTCGAAGCTGAAGTTACATTTGGGCTAGGACCCCAAAATGTTTACTAACCTCCTGGAAGTGATGCCTCTCTTGAAAGAGTGGGGAATCACACTGCCGGATCTGGAGCTGGAGATTTTAGAGAAGCAGCTTTTGAAGAATGTCTGGCAGGTTGCAAATAGAGGCACAAAATGCTCACACTATGGATCTTTACTACATACTCTATTGAAAGATGCCACGCAGATACTGCAGCGCGCAGACTGTAAGAAGACCAACCCCAATCAAGCGTCTTCTTAAAAATCCCTTCCACCATGCTAAACTCTTTAAGTGTGTAAATCAACACTCACAATTGGACAGATTCGCAGAATGAGGAGGCTTTAGGTCTTGTTGCACTTTTATAAGTGTAACCCCCTGAAAATGGGGGTTGCTAAAAACCTTCCAGGAGCTTGCCTAAGTGCCCCTTGCCTAGCTGGCGTTCGGCGAAATACCATTTAGTTGTGGGTGCCGCTTGCACCTCAAGTCTATGAGTACTGTCTCTTTAAGGTCTGCCTGCTCGCAGACCTAATTAGTTTGCCTGGGTGGACTGTGCGTGTTTTGCTCGAGTCCCGCCTGAGCTGCTGAGCAATTGCTCCGATTCTGCCGTTGCTAGTGGCGCAGAGGGAGCTCTTTTCAAAGATGTAATTGTTTGTCCAAAATCCTTTAGGGTGACAGTAAAAATGCAGTTTGTCTAACCTGCCTTTCTTGCACCATGAACTGTTGTAAGAAGCCCCACCATTTTGGTTCTGAACTGCTGAACTGGACCAATTGGGTTGGGGGAGCCTTAAAATGGAGAATGCTTGGGCTAATCAGACAAGGGATTCCCAGCTGAAGTTTGTTACAAGGGTAGGCTAAATGGAAGGAGCCCCTGGGAAGTGTAGTTCTGGTCCAATGGCGCCTTTTTTGCACCTATAGAGGGAGCCCTGCTGTGACTGACAGTTTCAACAGTCAGCCGGACTCTAGTGGATCTAAGGGAAATGTCCTGAACTGTTGCTGGCAAGTCAGATCCAAGGTCACTGTGAAGAGAGAAGGAGCCCTGCTGTTCGCGCGGCGAGTAGTTCGCGTGGGAAGCAAGTGTGTAGGCCCCCAAGTCGGTCTGCAGCCATTGGTAATCATAGTTCAGACTGAATCCGAATTTTGGAGGCGGAAGAAGAAACAGATGTGTGGGAACCAGGCTTAACCTGAAGAAGACCGAAAGTTTGCTGAACGCGATCGGCCTGTCAGGGACTGCTGATGCTGTGTATGCTCCTAGGTTTTGCAGTAATTGCGATCGGGGTGTTAGAGCAGTCTGCTTGGTACAGTACTTTCCTTTACTTATAAATGTGCTTTAAATTGGAGGGAGATTGCAATCTTAATTCCCCTCACTCTGCAGTGTGTGCTGAATGCTGGAAACCCAGAAACAATACCATCCATCCTGTAATCTGTATTGGGTATCGTGAGTACCATTCAGGGCAACCCCCTGCAACAATTTATGAATCAAAAGTGTGCCATCTGATTTATTTTTTTCCTTTTCTTGAACTGAACCTCTGCTCCGGATTACAATTCTGTTGTGCATGACTTTCTTTCTTTAGGGCCCCAACCAGCTGCACCAGCCTGCCAACCCGGACAACGGACCTGGCTAGCACCCCCTCATCCTGGGTACCCAGAGAATGTGACATTTGGACCCAAACTGCATGCACAGTACTGTGATTTGTGTGTTTACTGCCAATCAACCTGATTCCCCTTCCTTGTTACCTTCCCTAGAATAAATCAGATTCATATTTGTTGAACTATATTCTACTTGTGGTGTCAGTACAGATAACAGAGAGAATTGCATAGTTGTTGTGCCATTGCCTAGCCTTATTTTACAGGGGGTCCTCAGGGACGTGCTGCAGAATCAGTCCTGAGGGTAAGTGGGTACTGTATGTGTAATGAGTGTGCATTTGTGGGGTATTGGGAAGGTAATTCCTGTGTACTGTGTGGGCCACTAGTGGGAACAAAGGGGGGTCACAGTGTCCCAGAGGGCTGTGCCCAAGTTAGGTTTACCACTACCAACCCTGACCTCTGGGTGGAGGCACCCATTTTAGAACTCAGGCCCCTTAACCTGTTAGTAACCAAGCAGGCAGGGGTAGTAGCCCTTGGGATAGCGCCACCTAGGGGTTACATAAGTGGGACTGCCAAATACTCAGATAAATTCTGTAATTCTGTCACACAACACTGTGTAATTAATTCTTCACCTAACTGTTAGATGTAACTAAGGGTGCGACGAGGGCCTTCCACCACAGGGGGCATGTTCCTTTTTTTTGTTTTGTCTCCCATGCATTACCTGTAGACTGGTTATAGATTCCCTAGGGTATCATCTCAGCAGTATACGAGGGAGCCCATTAACCTACCACTCAAGGGCTACTACCCCACAAAGACTACCAAAGGGAAAGAGTTGGGCCGGGTACCTATGTCCCCTTGGGACACCTCTATGAGTCATTACTCAACTTGATCACCGGGTGGAGCACTGTCCTAGAAGTGAACAGATTCTCCCGCGAAAACAAAAACGGTTAGGGTTAGCCCTTTGATATGCCTTGGGTGGGGATAACCTTCTATAAAGAGACCTGTGGATAAGAACATCCACTACAAATAGAAACATAGAATATAGACTTTGACGGCAGATAAGGACCACTTGGCCCACCCAGTCTGCCCATTTCACTACCTACTGGATAAGCTGCAGATTCTAGTTAACCAACAGCCTATTTCCTGCAACCCCACTATAATTGCCTTATGTCTGTCCCATGCATGTTTGAATTCCTCCACTGTTTTAGACCCCACAACCTCTCCAGGAATGCGGTTCCATGCGTCCCACCACTCTCTCCGTGAAAAGAATTTCTCACATTACCCCTGAGCCGTCCCCTCTAACTTTAAATTGTGCCCCTTGTTCTTACACATCTCTTTTCTGAAAGATGCTACCCTCCTGGACTTTGTTGATTCCTTGAGGTACTTAAAAGTTTCTATCATGTCCCCCTGTCCCTCCTTTCATCAAGGGTATACATATTAAGCTCTCTCAGTCTCTCTTCATATGGTTTCTGATGTAGACCCTGCACCATTTTTTGCCCTCCTCTGGACTGCTTCCATTCTGTCTATGTCCTTGCGTAGATGAGGTCTCCAAAACTGCATGCAGTACTCCAGATGGGGTCTCACCAACTGTCTGTATAGAGGGATAACCACTTCCCTTTTTCTACTTGTGATGCCCCTCCCTATGCATCCCAGTATCCCCCTGGCTTTCCCTACTGACTTCTCACATTGCATACCCACCTTTAGGTCATCTGATATGACTACACCCAGATTCCTTTCCATTATTGTTGTTGTTAGTACCTCCCCTGCTATTGTGTACTCTTCTCCTGGATTTTTATTTCCCAGGTGCATTACTTTGCACTTCTTTGCATTGAATCTAAGTTGCCATATGTCTGACCATTCCTCCAACCTTGCCAAGTCCCTTCTCATCCTTTCTACCCCCCTTGTGTATCAACTCTGTTACAGATCTTTGTGTCATCCACAAAGAGGCATACCTTTCCTTCCAGACCCTCTGCAATGTCACCTATAAAGACGTTAAAGAGGACTGGACCCAGTACTGAGCCCTGAGGTACTCCACTAGTAACCCTCTTTCTTCAGAATGTGTTCCATTCACTATTACCTTCTGTGTCCTGTTGTGCAGCCAGTTTTCTACCCAGGCTACCACCCTGGGACCCACTCCCAGGCTGGCTAACTTGATTATTAATCTTTTGTGCGAGACTGTGTCAAATGCCTTGCTAAAGTCTAGGTAGGCCATATCCACAGCCCATCCTTGGTCTATTACTTTGGTCACCCAGTCAAAGAAATCGATTAGATTTGTCTGACATGACCTTCCTGCTGTGAATCCATGCTGCTTTGGGTCCAGTGCCCCGCTGGCCTCTAGGTACTCAACAATTCTTTCTTTCAGAAGTGATTCCATCATTTTCCCCACCACTGAGGTCAAACTAACAGGTCTGTAGTTTCCTCTTCTGCCTTGCTCCCACTTTTGTGAAGGGGAATCACATCTGCCCTCCTTCAGTCCTCAGGTACCACCCCATCTTCCCATGATTTGTTAAAAAGTGTGGTTATTGGTGTCACTAGGTCCTCCCTTAGCTCTTTTAGGATTCTAGGGTGAATCCCGTCAGGCCCCATTGCTTTGTCCACCTTGAGTTTTAGAAGTTCTTTCAGTACTCTTTCTTCTTTAAATGGACTGGTATCAACCCCACTATCCAGAGTGCTTCTACTGTTTGGTTTAGGTAACTCCTCCTCCTCTTCTTCTTTTGTGAATACTGAGCAAAAGTATTCATTCATTATCTCTGCCTTTTCACTGTCTCCCTCTGCCCACCTCCCCTCTCCTTTATTAATCTTCCCTATCCCTCCCTTAACCTTTCTATGCTCCCTAATGTACCTATAAAAGGTTTTATCCCCCTTCTTAACTGAGTTGGCTATCTTTCCTTGGTTTGGGCCTTTGCTTTTCTGACTGCCTTCCCCACTTCTTTCTGCTTTAATTGATACAGTTCCCTGTCGTGCCCTGTCTGTGATTCCTTATACTTTTTGAATGCAGCCTTTTTCTCCTTAACCTTCCCTGACACTTCTTTTGAGAGCCATAGTGGTTTTTATTCCGCTTTGTTTTCTTTTTATTTGTTTCACACAAAGGCTTGTTGCCTCCATGATGGCAGTTTTGATTTTCTCCATTGTTCTTCCACCCTCCTTTCTGGACATTTGCTAATGCATTCCTCAGGTATTCACCCATTTTGCCAAAGTCAGCCCTTCTAAAGTCCAGTATCCTTGTATTTGTATGGCTTGTCTCCATGGTTGTGTTTATTGTGAAGCACACTGTGCAGTGGTCGCTTGTTCCCAGGTGTCTACTGACTTCTAAGTTTGTGATCCTCTCTCCATTTGAGAGTACCAGGTCTAATATTGCTCCCTCCCAAGTGGGTTCCACCACTAGCTGTCTAAGGCATGCTCCCTGTAGGGCATCAAGAATGACCCTGCTCTTGGATGTGGCTGCAGTCCATGTTGCCCAGTTAACATCTGGCATATTCAGGTCCCCCATCAACAGTATCTCCCCTTTTCAGCCATTCTGAGAATGCCTCTATCATTTTCTTGTCCATTTCCTCCCCTTGAGACGGGGGTCTGTATACAACCCCTGTGCGGATTGTGATGCCATTCCCTGTCTCCAATGTGACCCAGACTTCCTCTTGTCCTCCCCTTTACCTTTTAGTTCTGTTACTTTGATCCCTTCCCTTATGTAGAGCTACTCCACCTCCTCTTTACCCTCCCTGTCCCTTCTGTAGATTGTGTACCCTGGTATGTTGACATCCCAGTCATGGTTCTCCATGTACCATGTTTCTGTGACTGCCACAATATCCAAGTGTTCCACTTCCATCAGGGCTACTAGCTCTGGAAGCTTGTTTCCAAGACTACGGGCATTGGTACTCATTGCCCTCCATTTAATGTTGGCTTTATCCTTTTTTACCCCATCCCTGCTCTTATTGCCCTTGTCCATTTTTCCATTTACCCCTGTCCTGCCCTCTGTCAAGCTCTGTACCTCAGTGTTTACCCTACTACCTGCCATGCTTAGGGGGAGAGTTTGAACTTTCCTGTTTCCTATCAGCACCTCCCCTTGGCTAGTTTAAAAGCTTGCCAAGGAAGCCTTTAAACCTGTCACCTAGGAGCGTGTTTCCCTTCCTGGACAGATGCAGATCATCATGCCAGTATAGACCTTCATCTCTCCAGGTGGACCCCAGTCCCCAATGAAGCCAAAGCCCTGTGCTCTGCACCAGTTTTGCAACCATTCATTAAACCGCATGGTGTGCAGTACCCTAGCCTCACCCCTGCCATGGACTGGCAGCACCTCTGAGAAGGTTACCGTGCTTGCTACCTGTCTGAGGCCCCTCCCCAACTCCAGAAATTCATCCTGCACTGCACTGATCTCATGCCTAGCTAGGTCATTTGTCCTGAGGTGGACAATGATATCTAGTTTCCTCTCCTGTGATGCTGCTTCTGCAATCCTGAGGATTCTTCCTGTCCTCCAAGCCATGGCACCAGGCAGGCACCTTACTTCCTCTCCTCTCCCTTCCCCAGGTCTACACCCCTAACAAGTGAGTCCCCTATCAGAAGCTGTTTCTTTCCTTGTGTTGTCCTTGCCACTCTTTTGTGGGTCTCCCTTGTGGATGTCCCGGCATTCTTCTTGGTCTCCAATGAGGTGTCATCATAGAGGAACCTTGATTTGCCAGACCGACATATGATTTGTGTAGAGGTGCAACTCAGGGCTATGCCTCTGTTCCACCATCCTCACCCTCCCAGAACCTACTGTGGTCCATCTGCTCTTCACACATGGCAACCTCTGAGGCAGTGGTTGTGGAACTGGTGCTCTTTGGGTGGGGGTGTCCTCCTTAGTCCTTGCCAGTTCAGCCTGGAGGTGGGCAACCTCCTCCCTCAGAGCTGACAGTTGCCTGAAAATAGGGCAGCAACGCAGGTTCAAGAATGTTTCCCGGAAAATTGCTACCCCACAGCCAGTGCATTGCACCACTCCCCACATGTCCTTCTTCTTTATAATATACAATGAGTAATATACAATTTTTTTTTTTTTTTGTGTGTGTGTATACTTACGCTTTATGCACTGTGCTGGGTAATTGAGAATATGACAGTTCTGCTCCAAGACCTGTTGAGGAAGTGATGTCAGAACCTTGGCTATAAAGGAAATGCCACACCTGGGGTGGGTGGGGCGAGGGTGAGGTGGGTGGGTGAGCCACAACCACTGGTGACTGTTAGAAACAATTAATTACACCACTGCTCCACCACCCTGGTGAGTACTGCCTTTATAGTAAGTCAACCAACACCACAATGTACTAGACCACTGCTCCTACACAAACCACTCTGAGTCCAGGGACAAAACAAACTCACTGTTCAGCCAGCAGGACACTTCCAAAATATTGCACAAATATCCTTCCAAATCCTATGTGTCTAGCACAGAAATCAAGCAACTTCAGTTGTATTACAACCCCTCTGGTTATAAAATTACTACACTTTAATGGAATCCTGCAATTCTTAATGCCAATAAGAAAATAATGAAACTTTCTGTAGAAAGTGTAGCTTACCTTCCTAGTCCCCTACAATGTTATGTTTTACCAAGTTACCAGTTCCTCAAATGCGTTCTAGTTTGTTCTCTGCAGTATAGCCAATTTCTCAGCTTCCAAAAGGAACAGGCAGGTCCTCTGACTGACTTTACTCTGTGTAGTATGCCTAAACAGAACAGTGATACAAGCCCCACCCAGAATCAATTGATTGACTAGTGACACCTGTGATGTAAGCAGGCCTTTCAGTGAAGACAATTTGCTATGTCTGCTTCTAATACACACACAAACCCTTTATCTGCAACCAGGGATAAACTCACTGCTTAGCCAGCAGGACACTTCCAAAATATTGCACAAATATCCTTCCAAATTCTATGTGTCTAGCACAGAAATCAAGCAACTTCAGTTGTATTACAACCCCTCTGGTTATAAAATTACTACACTTTAATGGAATCCTGCAATTCTTAATGCCAATAAGAAAATAATGAAACTTTCTGTAGAAAGTGTAGCTTACCTTCCTAGTCCCCTACAATATTATGTTTTACCAAGTTACCAGTTCCTCAAATGCGTTCTAGTTTGTTCTCTGCAGTATAGCCAATTTCTCAGCTTCCAAAAGGAACAGGCAGGTCCTCTGACTGATTTTACTCAGTAAATACTTGTACAGTAAATGATAGTGGGGACTCCTCCCATTTAATTCGTATCCCAGATCTCACTAAAATAGGGCCATTGTCTTGTGGTTTCACCCTTAAGCTACTGATATCTTCTGCCAGGCTTAAGATTCCCCACCTGAGAGGAAGGAGGGTTATACCCTATCGGATGCAGGGTGAAGATGACTGGCTTGCATGGGGTCTGGCAGAGGGTCACCAGGGCCTGCCCTAATAAGGAATCCCACTTAGTTAGTGGGATCCTCTGGGGGACCATAAGGCAGCTAGTCCCCAGGATCGAAAATGGTGGTGGGGGGGAGGAGGAATTCCTGAATACTATGGCCTAACTAACTGATTGAGATGGGGAAGGGAGAGATGGTGGACCTCTCATTTCTCTGTGACGTTTCTTATTTTTAAAGCAGTTTTACACCTCTGCTCTTAGTCTCCTGGACAGACTATTAGTGTTTGTTTTCAGACACTTTTCACTACAAGTGGACCCAGGCTCCCCTTGGGAGCAGCCAGGACCAACACCTAGGAAGCAACGAAGTAAATCCTTTGTGGATTTCCACAAGATCTGTTCTACACTTTAAAGCTTTCAACTGTTTATTAAGTGTTTTAAAACAGTTATTGCTTGTTAAGGTTTACTACCGTTGTTATCACTGCCCGATGTTGAGGGTATTGGTTTTATATCAAAAGTTTTTTTTGGACAATGTTTAGTACAGGCAGGAGGGCGTGGGACCAGATATTCACAGACCGTTAACCAGGCCAGCAGATGGACAGTTGGGCATTACAATACACACTAGCTCACAGCGTAGCGATACTCCAAATAAACCCTTTCCCTTCCCAAAACACAAAATAACCACTTTAAAAGTTTATTCTGATAATGTGAAAAGAATTAACTCCCCTATTAAGTGAACAAGATTGCTGCAAGAGCTTAAAAAACTGCGGGGCAATGTGATTCTACTTCAAGAGACACATCTATCCATGCAAGAGCATTCAAAATTACAAAGGGCGTGGGTGGATCAAGTTGTGGCAGCATCCCACCCTAAATCTAAAAGGGCAGGAGTAGCCATCTTATGTTGAGAAGGGCTAAATTTAACCATAGAATCTACGGGGGGGGGGGATGCAAGGCAGGTATGTTAGGGTTTCAGCATGTTCCCAAGGCAGACTGCTCCACTTTATCAATGTCTATACACCAAATTCCCAACAGGAAACTTTCTTTGAAGTACTTTTAAAAAAAGTCACAGATCTTCTACTAAAAACACTTGCACTGAACTCATTAGGATTGAAAAGTCCCGTTACTTTCAGACAGCCCTCTAACAAAATAAAAATAATATCAAGTTCTGGATTATACTCAGAGAAGTAGAGGGGCATGTATCTACTCCTCCTTTGCCCTCTAAGATAGTGACTGGAGGTGAGACATACTTAGACAGGACCGACATCCTAGAGCAACTTAACAACCATTTTGCCACAGCAGGCCTTGCATTTGATTCTTCCACTGTCTGCAAGATAAGCGTGCAAGGTGTATATAGTGCTGACACAAGCTCCAACCATGATTGCAAAATGGGATCTTCATCCTTCAGTTTCTGCCTAGTCACCTTTAAGCAGGTGGATGACCTCCTATTATCTCTTGACACCAAAAAAAGCGCTGGAGCGGACCATCTTGATCTTTTTTCCTGAAATTAGGCTATCACTATCTGACTACCCCCATTACCCATCTATTCAATTCCTCCCTGGAACAAGGCGTGTTACTGTCACTTATATTATTATTATCCCTCTTCATAAATCTGGTGATCCCAGCGACCTGAATAACTACCAGCCTATTTCCTTACTCCCTACCCTTTCCAAACTTCTTGAAAAAATTGTGAACTGCCAGTTTAGAGAGTACATCGAATCTGAAAAACTATTAAACCCTGCTCAGTCAGGTTTCAGGCCTAAGCACGATCTCAGCCCTTGCTAAAGTGTCTAATGACTGGCATAATGCTCTTGATGCAAAGAAACACATATATGCCCTTTTCCTAGACCTTAGCATAGCCTTTGATACGGTGGACCATAGCCTTTTGCTGGACACCTTGAAAAACCTCGGCCTTGACAGTATTGCCTTAGACTGGTTTAAGTGCTACCTCACTAACAGAGTGCAGCAAATTAAAGTCCAAGGGGACCTATCAACATTAAAAGCTTTACCTCGTGGATACTTTGTATCCAAGTTCAAGTACCTGGGACTCTGGCTCAACAACAGACTCTCCTTCACCAAACATATGGATGAACTATTAAAAAAACTCCATCAGAGACTTGGCCTCTATGTTAGAATCAAGTACTTCCTCACAAGCAATGCAAAGCTAAGTTTGGTACAGGCCATGTTTCTCTCTATAATTGACTATGCTGACTTCTTATATAGTCGCTGCCTTGCCTCCTGTGTGAGTAAATTGGATATGCTCTATCATAGGATACTGAGGTTTATTACAGGACTATCATACGACACCCATCATTGCTCTCTAAATGCAGCAGTTGGATGGACCTCACTCCATTTCAGAAGGGACAGAAATGCAGCATTTTGGACTTTCAGAGCTATATCCAAGCAACTACCGCAATACATCTTGGACTGCTTCACAAACTTCTATAAGCAAATATGCCCTAAGAGCTACTCCTTCATCCTGCTCAAAGTACCCAAAGTCAATACCTGCTTTGGAAGAACAGCCATCGACTTCATGCTGCCCTCCTATGGAACAAATTGCAGAAAGTCCTAAAACTGAGTATACCAATATCCATTCTTCCTTCAAAACCCTTTACTCAAAGCTTTTCAAGGAGCAATGCAAATGTTTTCGATAGCACAAAAGTGAATCATGCCCTCTGCTTTTTCCATCTCTTCTCCTTCCTAACAACTTCCACATGGTCTGCAATACTCCATACCTCTCCCATGGCATTTCCCACTAGTACATCCTTTCCCCATCTTTCACCCCATCGCTATCTGTTCTGTTTCCTCCCCTCACTCCCTTCCTGCCTCCCGCCTCCCTTCCCGTAGCTCCCCTCTGCTAAGGCAGAAGCTCATCACCCACCTCCTACCCAGATCCTTTTTTTACTTCCTTCCTGTGTCCCTTCAAAGCCATCTACTCAACTGTGTATGCAAGTCTTCAACAACACCTCCTCCATGCCGTATCTCAATATTCTGTCTATGACCTTAGAGTTATGTAAAAATTGTAAATATGAAAAAATTGGTATAGAATTCTCAGAATTTACCTGATAATTCAACTATGTATATTGTATAAAACAACACTATGTATATTGTTTCTTGTTCCTTGCATTGCACTATGTTTATGTAATTGTCACTGATCCAACCAGGTCCATCTTGCAAATGAGCATTGCTCAATGATGTCATCCTGGATAAATAAAGATTTTGATTGATTGATTGATTGAGTACCACAAGGATCCATTTTGGGCCCCTTACTCTTCACAGTCTATATCAATATATGACTGTCACATACATACTGCTAATGTACATCTATTTGCAGGCGACACGGTCATTTACACCATTAGTCCCTCGCTAGAACTAGTCCATAAGAACTACAGCATGATTTCATCATTCTGCAACACAACTTTCTAAACCTAAAGCTTCTTCTTAATGCTAAGAATACAAAGGCTATGATTATCTCTCCGCCCACTTCCTCTGTCCAAAATCCTCCATGTAGTCTCCTGGTCCATACACTGCTTGGCGAGACTCTGGAAATTGTGGACAACTTCAAGTATCTGGGTTTTAGGTTGGATAACAAACTCAACTATATGGTTCACCTGAATGAACTGTCCAAAAAGTTAACACAACGCTTAGGTGTCTTCTTCTGTATTAAGAAGTTCCTTACCTGAGAAGCCAGAATGAGGCTTGTCCAAACTACCTTTCTTCCTTTGCTTGACTACGCTGATGTTTTGTACAGCCACTGTCCTAACTCGGCACGAAGCAAGCTTGACACCTTATATCACTGGGCTTTGAGGTTTATCCTGAATTTACCCTCAAGCACCCACCATTGTCTCCTCTATGAGGCACTGGGTTGGTCTTCCTTGGCCAATAGAAGGCAAGGAATGCACTACTCTGATTTTACAGGGTTTTGACTGATAAACTGCCAGTCTACACTGCTGAGAAATTTAAGCGTTCAAAGGGGCTATACTAGCTGAGACGCTTTGCGCTAATCACCTATATTGTCCCTAGAATAAAGACACGTCAGGGTGCAGCCGCATTTAACTTCTCTCTACTCTCCATGTGGAATACCATGCAAAAAACTCTAAGGCTTACCAATATCCTGGGTCTTTGCTCATTTAAAGCTTTAATTGCAGGTTATCTAAGGGAAGCCTGCAACGGCTACAGGTGTCTCATGCTTGTAATCACACTCGTACAATCTTAGTGTCCCCTAACTCTAATTGCTCTTCTGTCTACTTGTATTTCCTCCTTCCTGTATGCCTCCCCCCCCGATAGGGGCTTCCCGTACCCTTCCCCATTTCAGTAGCCCTACTTGCTATCCTCTACTTCCACACCACCTTTAAACACTCCTCCTGAATAAGGGGAGTATGAACTTTTTGTTGTCAGCTGATGTTGACTTACCTAGGGAAGAATAACCAAGGACTCTCAGATTTAATTTTCATGTATGCTTTGGAACCAGTTATGGCTTTGTTTTCACATTATTGTATAAGAATGACGTTACAGCTTGATGTATCTAAACTATGTAACTGATTGCTTGGACCAGCTCTAGTTGCACTTATATTTGTATAAGAATGTCCTTACAGCTTGATGCACTTAATCTAGTTATCTGATTATGTAGTTGTCCTGTCTGTCCAGGACCACTTTGAAAATGAGCTTGCTTAATGGTGTTATGCCTGGTTAAATAAAGTTTTGATCGATTGATTGATATAAGAGAGTTTATGATTGAGCCAAAAGCCAAGATATTTGAATTTTTCTACAGTTTCAAAAGGCTCCCCCGGGAGGGATGTTATTTGTGGCCAGATTCCCAGGGAGGAGGGGGAGGAGTCCGAGATTAGCTTGGGAGCAAAGATCATGGCTTTTATTTTCTTTGCATTAAGCAGGAGTTTGCGACTCAGGAGGTTATTCTGAAGGAGGTCAAATTCACGTTGTAATGTGCTGCATGCTAGTTCAAGGGTAGACTCCGGCAGCATAAACAACAGTGTCATCAGCAAATAAGTGCACACTTGCTTGACCGATGCCTGCATCAATATTGTTAATATATATCGCGAAAAGAAGTGGCCCCATGATGGAGCCTTGAGGGACACCTCTGGGTAGTGTCTTAAGCAGGGACAGGTCTCCTTGAGCCTTAATTTGCTGTTTCTGCCCTTGAGGTAACATGTGAACCAATTGGTGTCTAGTGGCACCCTCCATCCACTGATCGCCATCCCCGTATTGTGTATTGTTTCTGTGGTGTCTAGTGGCACCCCCCCACCCTTGATCGCCACTCCATAATTATTTATTTTTCCCTGGTGTCTACTGGCACCCCCACCCATTGATCACCATCCCCCTAAAAACTTAATTTTTTCCCTGGTGTCTAGTGGCACCCCATACCCTCTGATTCCTCTTCCCATTGAAAGTTTGTCTTTCCCTGGTGTCTAGTGGCACCCCCTCCCACTGCCATCCTGCCTGTAATAAAGAAAATGGTCCCTCGATGTCTTTTTTTTTTTTTCCAACCTGTAAAAAAGGAAACGGTCCCTCAGCAATCTGACACAGACACACACTCACCTGACCAGGACCCAGGGTGAAGATCCAGTCTCTGATCAAGACAAGTCTTGCAGCTAAAGCCGACTGCTTATATGAGAAAGTATGGTAAATGCAGTTCAATGTACAGGATATATACATAACACACAGCCACACTATTTGATTTCAGTAAGGTCTTCTGTTATATTTTTCATAGTCAATCTGTCATTTATTCTGAGAGTTATTTTTAATTTTTTCCCTGTCTTGAGTTACTATTTTCCAAACGTCCATGTAGCAAGCACTTATGGCCGTTTTCAAATACTTTTCTATTATATTTTTTCAGCTACTTTTTGGTTATGTTTTATCCTTTAATTTTCAGATCAGGACAGTCATTTTGTAATTACTGAAGTGTTTCATGCCTTTTGTTTTAAAAAGTGTACTCTAGGACCATAGTTCAGTTTCTTCACAACTGCTGCATAGTTGAGTTTTCCGAGGCTGTTCCTTGGTGCAGCGTCTGAGCATGCAAAGGCATGTAACCTTGGTAATATTAAAAGTTTAGCTGTATGTAGGTTAAAAACTGAATGTACTATTATTTGTATAGCCTCACTTCTACATATTTTACAGTGTTAGGGGAAACTTAAGCTATTGCTAACAAGTATCATTAAGCCTTTTTTTTTTTACTCTGTTTGTCTCTCTCTCTCTCTCTTGGGCCAGGGCATCTCTCAGATGTGCCCACTCAACAATCACCTTCTCCCCCACCTGAAGTTACTCTCTTCCTGGGACCCCATAAGAATCACTGATCAGCCTCCCCGGATCACCCCCAGGAAGGTCCACCTAACCTACCTGGTGGCTTTCCTGATATTAGAGGATCAGTCCGTGGAGAGCCAGGGGGACTGGTAGAGAGATGGCCTGGCACTGGGGATGTGGGTGCTGTCCCTGGAGCCCTTGTCACCTCCCCAATCCAGAGATGGTTTTTCCTCTTTGTTTCCAGCAGCATGGATGTGCAATGATGTCCACCCATTGTCCACTGACACTCCTCCCCCTCAACGTGGCACCATAAGTCCTCGTGCTGCTCCCGGTCTCCACAAGGTGCTTAACAGGAACAGCGCAGGTCCAGATCCCTCTCATGGGAAGGGAGAGCAGTCCTTCAGACGCTCAATCCCTTCCCTCCCCTGCCGACCCCCAACAGCCTAAGTCCATTCCTGAACCCAGGTCACCTGCATGGCGCAAGGTGTGGTATCCAGTGCCTCAACCCTCAGAGCCAATGGGCTTGTTCAAGCCTTCTTAATCTAATAATCTAGTACATGTTGTTGTCGGTTAGTCCAGTGTTGGCTTCTTAATACCTACTCATTTCCATGCAATACTCAGTTTTTGTACCATATAATAGCTAAAAGGGTCTGATCAGCACATTCTACCTGATCTTAATGCAGTCCACCGCATGCCCCCTTCATAAAAACAAATTCTTAAATATCCTTTTAAATCTATTAAAATTACACAATGGGATTGAATAGATCAGCTGCTGGAATTTGTGTAACAAACGTAGCATTATAATCATCTTTAAGATATTTATATTCAGACCCATAATGAGAGCAACAGATTCTTCCATCTCTCCAACTAGCTGCCAATTTTAGTTTTAACTGAAGTAACATTTAATTTAGCTTACTCTCAATATCTGCTGTAAGCTTGATACCTAAATATTTAATATGAGGTTCCATTTTTATTCCTTGGAAAATGTATGTTGTATATAGTCTGAAATGTGTGTAAGTGCAATATAATGAATAGATTTATTTTTATTCAGCTGGTAGCCAGACAGAGGAGAAAAAATCTCGATCTCAAAACATTAAATTTGGAAAAGCTGAGAGCGGGTCCCCATCATTTCCATAATATCATCTGCATAGGCAATCAATTTACCATATTTCCTTATTTGGAAACTGTGGCTACTATCAGAATTTTCCAGTTTGAGCTGTGTCTTCTAAACTGCAGTGGCTAGTAAAGACAATGGCTTTACTCGAGATACAAGTTATCTTTGTCTTTTCAAGCCATCCACTTACATGTATATAACAATCTTTCACTTTCTGTCACTAATTGCAATTCAATCCCAACTTTTAACAACAATCTAAATACATTGCACATTTATCTTCATATTTCTCTATTTATGCATACAGCATGTAATGTCTGCATTGTTATGCTTTTATTTTTGCAACTTATTTGTATCATTGTAATGTCCATCATTTTTAATGTTATGGAAGAACAATAAAATACTACTAATACTACAATCTAAATAGCCTGTGCAAATCAGTGCTGTCCTGTAATTATACTATTTAATGAATTTGTAATAATTCAATGTTCTATATCTATTGTAATTGTTTTTCACTTTTTGTTATACAGTGTGTTGTTTTGTTTTGTCTTTGTATGTTTATGCTGGTCACTTCTGAAAGCTTTTGCTCTCAGAGCTTACAAGTATAATCAATAAAATGAAATGAAGTTTTAAAGATAGCACCCATAACAAACCTTAATGTATTTTTACTCTTGCACCTATTACATTGTCTACTTCGTCACCCCCTCCCCGGATGCATCTGAAACAAGATATTACCAGCTCCAGTATGTTTTACTGGTAAAACTTTTGAAATAAATAAATAACCAAATAAATAAATAATCAGTGATTAGATCAGTGGACCATTGTGGTGTCTCATCCAGGAGGCAATTAAGCATATTAGCAGCTCGTTTTGTATCCTCAAGTAGCCCACATGCCTTTATTATATAAATTGTGCATTTGTGTCCTTCAGATATTGGGTGCAGTGTTCAGTGTTCATTATTAATTTGGTGGACATCAAATTTTTGATTTCCTGCCTCTTCTCCAGTTAAGGTTTCATTGTATGCCCTGATTTTTCAGAAATGTTTTCTATTCTTTTTTTGCAGCCTTTAATAAGTCAGGGTAATTTTATGAAGAATCTGCAATGAATCCAGCTCCAATAATTTATCCTTCCATTTTTACAGGTATACCAGTAGATGTTTCACGGAAAAGTTCAAGAGATTCAGTACCTATGTTATTATCCTTGCTACTTTTTCAAATGCTGTAATGTATGGCTTTGTCATTGTGGGAGAATTTTAGTATTGGGGACAGAGTTTCAGATGCCACTGTTTGGTTTTACACTTTCTTTTTGGTCTCTGGGGGCTTAATTTCCAAACCTGTTGGAGCTGTAGATGCAGATTCACCAATCTGTTGTGCATTAAAGGTGCTTTTACCAGTTATTTCTTGCTTCTCACTTATGCCAAATGCCAACACTGGAGAAGTTACAGGACTCAAAGCCCTGATAGAAAAGGGGGCACAAGGTATTTCATCTGGCTGCATTTGCACTGAAACTCCTTTTGATAGTAAGTTAGTTTTAATACTGGCTTGTTTTACATTTGGCAATCTTTTTGCCATTCTCAGTTTGGGAGTTCGTGCAGGCCTCTGGTCTCATAGAGGCAGGAAGGACACCAACAGCAAAAATAATGTCTGCATCAGATGCAACGAAGTGTTGGATTTTTCTATTAGAGAGCCTACTGACACTGCAGCACTCCAGCACTGTATGTGGGGAAAGGTGAAAGCTTTGACCTGTACTGCTAATTATGCTGTTACTAAAGTAAATTTCCAAGTAAGTTACCTGACTTAGCAAAACATTGTCTGTTTAAATCCTCACTTTATCTTAGCAAAACCTGAGGTTTTCAGGGATTTCTAAGGGTTTTCCAGGAGCAACAACTACACTTCCGCCACTGTTGTCACTTTTTCTACCTCAGCAGTAGCTGCCTGTAGATCCAGTGTATGAGAACAACAGCTCTCTTTTGCCCGGTCGACTGGTAGTCTCCAGGATAGGCACCATGACAGCCATGAGGATTCCAGCCATTTTGAAATCTGGAGGCATGTAGAGTGATTGCAATAATCTGGGTGAGTAAGCAGGCTGCCCAATGGCTCAGTGGAAGCATGTCTCACTGGTAAACCTGATTCAGAATTGAGCCTGGGAAGCCAGGATCGGTGTGGCCAGGGTGGGGAGTGCTCATGAGGGCAGCCCAAGCCAGCCCAAGGAGGAAGGCATCTGGACTCCAATGCAGCAGCGTCCCTAGCGGCAGCAATGGAGCCTGGTCCCTCACTGGGGGGGTGGGGGGTGGCATCAACCTTGCTCATGAGGTGAGGTCATAAGAAGGCTATGTCAAAATCTGGGGAAAATATGTAAAAATGGCAATGTTATGCACATATGTTGAAATTTTGCTATGCTGCCTCATAATTTTGGCAATGTTAAATATCTGGACTCCATGTTTTCAACATAACCATCTTTTAATACCACCTCATGAACATGACAGCTGTCATTTTTCAAATACTGGCCAAACTGTGTTTTCACACCGCTGGCATGCAATGGCATTGTGGTGGCGTGAAATCATGTTTTCACAGGGATTTTGAAAGTTCCAATATGGGTTTCATGAGGTGGGGTAATAAGAAGACTATGCTGACAATTTTGTTTCTCTTTCACTACAAATAGAAGTGCAGGGCCCAGAGGGCCTGTATCTAACAAATGAGGATTCAATTATATTATCTCAAAAAGTAAGGACATTCTTTGCAAAAATGTAATTAATGCACTAGTTAGGGTTAAAGCGACAAAAGTAGGGAAATGCAGCATTAGCGCTTCAATCCTGTGGAAGATCCAGCCAGCCAACCTCAGAAAAGGAAATATTTTGTTCAGGGAGTAGCCTAGTTCCAATTATGGTAATTGCAATTCTATGGACAGATTGGAAAATACAGGCCTACTAACTCAATGTTTATAAGAATATATTTTTATTAAGCAGAAAAAACAGTGTATGGGTCAGTGGTAAATCTGACCTAATTCCTACATTTCAAATTTCTCCTTCATTAGGGATACACTGTTAATTGATCCAGAAATTAATTATATTTAACAAATATTCATTTTTATAAATAAATAATTATGAACTTGGACAAAGGGCATTTTTATTAGATTTTGTGATTCATATATTCACACTTCCATTAAATTGTGTGACCTTTTCTGCTCACTCACCAGTTTACACCTATTAAATAATTATTTCAGTTTATATCAAATATGTGGTAAAGTATAATAATTTTTCTAATTTATTCATAGTTATTCATATACAGGAGCATAACTCATTTTATGCATATGCTTTCCCATAGCTTTTCTTTTAAAAGCTGTCCATATTTTCAGCTCCCCGCTCCCCCAAAGGCTTACCCCCCGATTAAGCTTTTTGCAAGGAAAAGCCTTTAGTTTATTTATTTATTGATTCAAAATATCGGATTTACAACCTTTGAACCACAAGGCTCATTTACAAAGGTAACTCATCACAAGGAGGACAGAATAAAAACAGACAGGTTACAATTGACAGAGGAAATAGCCATCATGTATGGGTTATAGACATTAACAGATATTATATACAGGTTAGAATACAGATATTTACTTAGGCCTAGTTGTAAGAGGTTGCAGTCCATAATGGACTTAAGTTAGAAGTTTGGGTCTTAGTGGGCATGAGAGCACAGGCTAGTTGCAGTTACAGGAGCGACATTGAGGAGGTGGTGCAGAGGATGACTTTGAACTGGGAAATCTAGGGGCATGCTAGTGATGGTGGCAGAGTGCATTAAACCAAACAGGGACCCTGTAGTGGACGGATCTCTGGGCAAGGGTGGTTTTTACCCTGGGTACTGCCAGTATAGCTTTGTCTGAGTTGCAGGTGGAGATAGAGGGGGTGGAAAGTTTGAGAGAGGCAGTGACCCCAGGAGGGGAGTGACCAAGCAGGATTTTCTTGGTCAGTAGGCAGGTCTGGTGGAGGAACCTTTCATTGAGGTTGAGAAGATTGGTAGAGGAATAGAGGGAGCAGGTGTGGGTGAGCCTAGGGGCACCAGTTAGGAGCCTGCATGCCATGTTGAGGGAGACTTGAATTTTCTGGAGTGTGGAATTATCTGCTGCTCTATACACAGGGAGCCCATAGTCTACTAGGAACAATATTGAGGAGGTAACAGCAAGCCTGAGGGTGTCAGGAGGGAGGCAGTCCCTGTGCCAGTAGAGGAGTCCAATCTGAGTGTTAGTGGCAGTCGCTAGGGTGTTTATGTGGTCATGGAAGGTAAGGGCAGAGTTGAGGATAAGTCCAAGATATCTGTAGATGGATACCTGTTCAAGGGAGTGCTGGGTGTTGGGGAGGATGAGGAGAGGAGCACTTTTCACTTTGTTTTGGTGGTGGGAGAAAATCACTGATTTTGTCTTTTTCAGGTTTATGACCAGTCTACGGTCCTTGAACCATGTTTCAGTCTGGGAGAAGGCATGTTGGAGGGAGTACTGGAGGAGTGTGCGTTTATTAATTGAGGCATAGAGCACTGCATCATCTGCATACAGTAGTATTTCTTCAGAGCAGGCCTTTGGCAAGGAGTTTAGGTAGAGGGTGAAGAGAAGTGGACCCAGGATAGAGTCCTGGGGCACCCTGGAGTGGACAGATAGAGTGTCGGATAGGGTCCTATTTATATTGACACACTGGGACTGGCTAGAGAGGTAACTGGCACACCATTCCAGGGGGCCCTGTGGAGAAACCAAGTTGGCAGAGTGAGCCAAGAACGAGAAGATGGCAGACCGTGTCAAAGGCCTTGGAAAGGTCTATAAACACAGCTCCAGCAATGTTACCGGAGTCTAAGGAGGAGTGTAGGAAGTTGGTGAATTATAGGAGGACTGTGGTAGTGCTATGCCCTGAATGAAAGCCATGCTGCTCTGGGCATAATATGTCATACTCTGTCTAGGTATTCAGTGAGTGAGTGGCAACCACTTTGTCTAAGGCTTGGGGGGAGAATGGAGATGGGTCAATAGTTACTAGGTGTGGATTTGTCACCATTTTTATGAATGGGGTTAATGACGGCTGTCTTCCAGGCACTGTGGAACTGCCCCAGGCAGAGAGATTTGTTGAGTAGGTCTGTTAGAGGGACTAGGACTTCATTGAGGACTAATCAAAGGAGCCTAGTGTCTAGGGGGTCATTGCTAGGGTTATTGCTGTTTAGTGCTTTTTGTAGGTATGGATGGGCTTCCTGGGTGGATATTTTGTGCAGGACGAAATGAGGGTGCTGCAGGATTGGGGGTTGGGATTCAGGCACAGGGTCAAAGAAACAGCTGGGGAGAACAGTGCTGAGATCCGTGAAGGTGGTGTTTAGGCAGTTTGCTATGGTAAGTGGGTCAGTGGAAATGGTGTCATCTATGGAGAGCTAGGAGGGAGGTGGGGAGCAATATTTCCCATTAAGTTCTTTGATATTGCTTCAGAAGGTCCATGCAGACCCTCATGTGGTGGTGAGAGTAGATTGATAGTGGTCTGCTTTGGCCTTGCGGATGGCTCGAGTGCATCTGTTGCATGCAGCATTATAGGACTGTCTGTCAGCCAGCCTGCCAGACTCTGTAGCTTTGTGCCACAGATTGTCCCTTTCTCTCAGTTTTTGGAGTAGGGAGGGGATGATCCATGGTGCATTTGGTCTTTGGTGCAGTGTTTGGTGAGTGGATCATAGAGGTCCAGGCCTTGGTGAAGGATCAGCACAATGTCAGTGCTGGGGCTATATTGATGGGGACCAGTCCAAGACTCCATTTGGGTGAGTAGTTGTTTAAGTTTTTTAACCCCCTGGGCAGAGATGGCTTCGGAAGGTGGTATGGGCTGTGGGTTTGAGTGTGGAGGAGATCCATAGGAATAGGATGGGTGAGTGATCGCTTAGGGAGTCGGGAAGTACTTTTATATCCTGGATTTTGTGGGGGTGGTTAGAGATAATGATATCCAAGAGGATGCTGGTACCAGTAGTAGGATGAAGTCTAGTAGGTTGTGTAACTAATTTGGCCATGTCGAGGCCAGAGAAGGAGTCCTTGGTTGGTGTGGCTGAGGGCCAAACCAGTTGACATTAGGTCTCCTATTAGTGTTTGTTCAGCATTGTGTGGGGGGCAATGAGGTAATTAGTGAGGGATGTGATGGCTGTCATTTGGTTCTTTGGGGGTATGTAGGAGACTGTGAGGTATAATGGACCCTGGAAGGTCGGGTGATTTGTGCTCCACTTGTGCTCCGTTTTTGAGTTTGGGGGGTGGGAGCATGTGGCAAATAATGTTATCTCTGATGTAGATTGCACAGCCTCCCCCACGCTTACCCACCCTCTCTTCCCGGTATAGTGTGTATCCAGGGAGTGAGACAAAGGTGTCAGGAGTAGATTTAGAGAGCCAGGTGTCAACTAGAGCAATGATGTCTGATTGGCATAGGGTGGCCCAACATTGGAGCACTGCAGATTTTTTTGGCATGCTGCGTATGTTTGAGGAGGCAATGTGGAGTCCAGGAGACCTGGTAGGTGGACTGGCAGTGGGAGGGCCTGGATTAGGGTGGATATTACCAGAGAGGAGAAGTAGAAGGACCAAGGTTCTGACCAGAGGGTGGCAGATAGTTAATTTTTTGGGAGTACGTTGCAAAGAGGGGGAGGATGAAGTGGAGCAGGGGATGGGCAGGATTTGGAGGGTTGGGAAGACAGACAAAGAGGGGGTGGAGCCAGGGGAGCCAGGGTGGGTGGAGGGGTTGGGAGGCAGCTAGGAGATGGATGCAGGGGTCCAGGGTGCGATGACAGGGTAGGGGGATGGTTAATTCCTGAGAGATGTGAAGGAGCAGTCAACAAAGGGCATGGGGTGGGGTCAGGCTGGTGGGAGTTAAACCCCAGGGTGGTTATGAAGATGAGACATATAAGGTGGAAGTGAACAGACATGGTTCTTAGTAGATTTGAGGCAGGGATACAAAAGCTGTAAGAGCTTTTGAGGACAAATCAAGAGAAATTAGCTTGACTTGTAGGCTCAGCGCCAAGCTGCCGAGTTTAGTGGGCAAAGGCACAGGCCTGTCTGCAGAGAGACAGAAGAAAATTTTTTTAGTAGACTATAGGGACAGTGCTTTGAGTGATTTAGAGCTGATAATGAATTATTTATTTGTTTTTTTGTTTACCGGGTTTACAGTTTGGTCCGAGGGGAAAGGTAATGCAAAGTACAAGTGGGGAGAACTACTTGGTAAGAATGTGTAGTGCTGCCTCAAGTGGCTAAAAGCTATAATCTGCAGGTGGAAAAGTGAGCTGATTGGTTTTACAGTCACACTCGCAGCCCTATATAAGGAGAGCCAACCAAGGGTGGTGGTGGTGGGGGTGGTGGGGAGTCGACATGCAGCATTGGGGCCTCCTCCTGCTCTGCAGCTGCTGGCGGCCGAGGTAGATTGTGGACCATCCGTACCTGAGGGGATCACAAAGAAAGGCTGGAGGGAGGGGCTTCAGGAGTCTGGCCTGGCAGACTTCTTTATTTTAATTTTGTAAAGATCCGGGAGTGGGGAATATGGCAGATACTGTGCAGCTCCATGTAATGTACATAGGGTGAGACCACTCGCTTCACATTTGTATTGAAGCGAGCGTTGCAATGCCACACTTTTACACTAAATGGAGCTGTGCAATGTCCGCTATATTCCCCACTCCTGGACTTTACAAAATTAAAATAAAGTAAGTTACAGTGCATAAACTAAAGGCTTCTCCTTGTAAAAAGCTTAATCAGTGGGTAAGCCTTGGGGGACTGAAAATGTGGACAGCTTTTCTTTAAATCTTGTTTCATAAAAAATATTTAGAATGTTTCTCCTAAAGTAAGCAAATGACACATACCATATAGTACTCAACAGATAAGCAACAAGTATTCCCATGTTAGCATACATTTTCAATTGTCTATGTAAAGTCAGTTCATAAATGTCACATTCCTTTCATTGCCATGTTAAGTGGTATCTAACTTCATTTACTACATTTCATCAGGCTTTATTTTTTGTTAATTTATTGTGGTCTAGGAATTACAACCTTTTGAGTCAGGGACTCTTTTTCAAAGGCTCCACGTCAGTACAAAGTGTGGCAGGCACGTGTTACAGGCATCACAAAACAATGACAGTAAATTATACAAAGAGAGAGAAAAAAAAAGTATACAATAGGAGTTATTACAAAAGGCTCCCGTCAAGTACAAAGTGTGGCAGGCAAGTGTTACAGACATCATGACATCATGAACAATGACATTAATTATACACAAAGAGAAAATTATACAATAGGGAGTTATCTAATAACAAAGCATTACAATAAGCATTGACAATTGACATGGGAGTAACCAAAACATTGTAAAGACAAATCTGAGGATAAAAAATAAGTATTGGAGAAAGGAACAATGGAGCTATGGAGGAGAAAGTGAGAAACAGGCCCAGAAAGTGGACCAAAGGAGAGCTGGAAAATAGTAGAGACCAGAAAGCCGCCCAATGGGCATTGTCATGTGGCCAAGGTGCAGAAGAGGAAATAGTTGGAGAGTTACAACAGTGTTACGGGCAGTCGCAGTTTGATGAAACCAGGATGTGGTCCCGCAGTTCTTTTTTGAAAGGACCCAACCTGGGTAAGGATAGAAGTGAACAGGGGATGGAGTTTATCCATAAAGGTGCCCTATATTTGAAAGACCTTTGACCGGAGGTGGTTCTGTAGAAGGGGACTTGGAAAGCATTTTTTTCATTGTGTCTGGTCACCCGCCTGTGTTGCTGTGGAGCGTGGAAGAGGTTATAGCCAGGGGTGAGTGGCCCATATGGATTTTTTTTGCTAGTAGGCAAGTTTGATAGTAGAGACACCCTTCGAAATTTAGCCAGGCTGAGCGTTGATAGAGATCGCAAGTATGAATCAACCTGTCTCAGCCAGTGGCCAGGTGACAGGCTTTGTTTAAGGCAAGTTTAATTTTGCTCAGGGCAGAGTCTGAAGCAGAGCCATAGATGACTATACCATAGTTTACCAAGGATAGGATAGAGCTGAAGATAGCCAGTCTAAGAGCAGCACGGGGAGGCAGGACCTAATTCTGCAGAGGAGGCCAAATCTGGCATTAACTTTAGAGTAGGTAGTGGTAATGTGTTCATGGAAGGAGACGGCAGGATCAAAGTGATACAAAAGTATTTAAAATGGAAACAGATTCCAGGGGTGCCATGAGACCTGAGGATGGAGAGGCGGAGGTCTTGTACTTATTTTGGTGGTGAGAAAATAGCATTACCTTTGTCTTTTTATAATTGAGAATTAGTTTATGGATTGAAAAACAGGATTCAACATCCTTGAAGGAGTGCTGCAGGTCCAGTTGAAGCAGGGTGGGGTTAGGGTGGTGACTGAAAATCACTGCATTGTCCACATATAGGAGGAGACGTCTGGTGCAGGCTGAGGGGAGAGAGTTTCAGTACAGGGTAAGTAGGAGTGGGCCAAGAATGGAGGCCTGGGGTACCCCAGAGTGAACCTGTAGACTAGTGGATAAGGTTCCATTTATCTTCACTTGCTGGGATCTTCCTTGCGGGTAGTGGGTGAACCAGGTGGTGGCCTCCTGGGACAGGCCAGTGGAAAGGAGAGGATCTGATAATAGAGAATGATTGACTGTATCAAAGGCTTTGGTGAGGTCTATGTACACAGACCCAACCAAGGCCCCTTGGTCAAGGACATTTTGGATGAATGAGGTGTACTCCAGGAGGGCAGTAGTGGTGCTCTGGCCCTTCCTGAAACCATGCTGTTGCTGGCAAAGGAGGTTATGTGAATCCAGGAATTCAGTGAGTTGGTCAGTGATGATTATTTTGAGCACTTTGCGGGGGCAGAATGGAGATAGGCCTGTAGTTATTATGGGAGATTCGATCGCCACTCTTGTGAATGGGGTGACCACTGCCTATTTCCACGTGGAAGGAAACTAACCAAGGCATAGTGACATATTTAAGATTTTGTCAGGGTTAGGACTGCATCGAGAGACAAGTTGAGTAGCTTAAGCTCTAGTGTATCGCCACTCTGTCTCGATTTGCCAAGGAACTTAGAGGTAGAGTGGGCAGTACTCGGGAGATGGTCTTGAAACGGAATGATGGGACACCAGTGGGGGAACAGCCCAGAGGAGGGAGAAAAAATTGGGGAGTACTGAACTAAGAGTAAAGCCACATTAAAGGTGATGCCAATCTGGTCAGGATCTGGTAGGGACTCCGTTTATGATCAGTAGGGAGGAGGGAGGGGGGGAGGATTTACCATCAAGTTCCTTAATATTCTCCCAGAAGTTATGTCCCTGCCCCTAGGAGATGGTGAGTTTAGTTTGGTAGTAAGCAGCCTTAGTTTGGCAAATGGCGAGGTGCAGGAGTTTGGCAGCATGGTATAGCTGACGGTCCGCATCTAGTGTGCTCACTATGTAATGTGGCCAAAAGTTAAATTTTTTAACTTATGTTAGTCTCTCTCTTTCTTTATAACTGTATCTGGAAAAGACCAGAAAGATAGCAAAACTTAGTTTTAGTTGTCACTGTGTTCGCAAAGAAAGAGCTGTACAGCCCCGGCTCTCTCTCTATATGGAAGGTAGTGTACGTGCGCTTCTCTGGCCCTTTTATACTGATGACATCAGGGGAATTGGGTGCACAGATATGCACCACAGCACATGACACAAAATATCATGTGGTGGGAGCTGTCAGCCTGTGCGCCCGACCTGCTGAAGCAGCACCTAGCAACAGTAACAAAGTACTGCTAGGCATCCCACATTTTTATTGTTTTGCATTCAGTGACGACTGGGTTGAATTGTCATGCTTGTATTCTTGATGCCAGAAACATTAGCTATAAATCCCACCGCTTATGTTTGTTTAAAAAAATAGTTTTTCTTTCTGAATATATATTTTATTATATTGTTCCCCGATGTCCGGTCAGTTCGTTGTGCTTCCGATCCAAGGACTAATACTGTGTGTCTATTACATCCATTCTCTAGCTCATTCTCACTCAGTTTTCTTGTACCTAACCCCACACAGCATGTTCGTAGTTAGTAGTGTCTATGTTTATCCATGTTTGTATAAGGAGTTCAGGAGCATATTTTGGATTGAGGGTAAGGGAAGTAAAATTGCTTTCAACCTAACAATAGGTTCCCTGCCCATGCAGTGTTGGAATCTATGTGAAATGAGGGTGCAGAAATAAGGATTGCAAACCAAATGAGAAAAGATGTTGTGTGTGTGGGTGTTGGGAGGGGTGTTAGAGGGTACAACTAAAGGAAAAGAACCATAATCCTTATATTCTTAAAGTGATTTATGGAAGTTTCCAAATGCCTTTTTCACATAGTATGCCATTGCCAGCCATGCCTCAGATGCGGAAGCTGCAATTTGTTCTGTAAAAAAATCTGTCATAGTAATCTTTTTTCATGTTTAATCAGTGCTTTGTTTCTGACTGCTCTCCAGTTTTCTCTGAGCAGCCACACCCCCAAAATGATGTCATGCAAAGGAGCTGTCAATGTTTTACATACAGCAACAAGGAATTCTGGGTAAATTATAAAGTTGACTTAAATGTTCCTTACTCAAAGGTACAGTCTCTTAGTTTGGTAGTGGTGTCTGCAGTATGGCACTTAATATGCAGATGTACATAGCAAGGCATTGTAGGTAACAATAAGAAGTTGTTTTTCAGTTTCATTGTGAAGTGCAGTCTCATATTTCTGCAGTGGCTTCAACAATATAAGTCTCTACATGTTTATTTTTAAAACAAGGCACTGTGCATACAATATTTATTTGACAAGCTTTCTTTACTGAGAGATGTAGTCTATGTCTGTAGTGGCCACAGAAATATAATAGCCTGTATACTAATTTACTTAATGAGGCTCTGTGGGTACAGTAAGTAGCTGATTTTTCTGTCTCCCTAAAGTGCAGTCTCCTATTTTAGTAGTGTTTACAGCAGTACAGTCTGTAGAAAAACTTCTGGAAAAATGTTTTTGTAATGCAGGTAGGCCAAAAAGATAATTTACCATTCTGTGTAGATGTTTCACTTTTACTGCCTGCTGGTGAAGTGACAGGTCTGAAGTGACAGCTCCTGTTAGAATGTGGGAGCATGATGACACTTTTCTATGTTTATGTTATAGGGCTTAAATGGCTGTAAGTAGTTCAGGAGTGTAATTGTGGGTCAGTGATTACACGGCTCTGAGCTGCTTTCAGCCAATCAAATAACTAGAATGTTTCTATACATGTTATAATGCTAGATACAGCTACTTGCAAACAATGTAAAGAGTCAGCTTAAAACTGACAGTGTCCCTTTAAAAACTTTGTTTCTCTTGCATGATGTCATGGTTGGGGTTTGCAGCACTAAGAAAAGAGGGGTCAGAGTTCTACAAATGAAGCAGAGCATAGAAATAAAAGTTTTTCATGGAAAACAGCACTTTTGGCAGTTTGAATGGTAGGAGACTGATTCACAGCTCCTACAGGTTACTACTCCCATTTGCTATGGCAACCTTCCATAAATTGCTGTAAGTAGTGAAGTTTTGTATAATATTGGTTGCCAGTCAACGCTGTCATTAAGTCCAAACCTGGGGTTTGTAGCCTGAAATCTGTCTATGTAATATGCCACTCTCAGTAATAACGTTCTTTTATAATTTCCACCCCTCAAATTGTGTTCAACTTTTTCTAGTCCAAAAATCTCAAAATGGTAACTAATACCTATGGGCCCATATTCAGAGCTGGCTGGCTGCGTGCAAACAGGTGCACCACATGAAAAAATAGGGCCGCCAGCTCTGGCACTGAAAAGAACTGAGCATGCAATCTATTTGAATGTTGGACCCTGATAGTGCAGTCCACTGCAAATGGTCACCATGTTTGGCACAGCACTCCTCAAGGGTGGGACTGAAAACTGCCCATTGCGGTAAAGTGCAGCGCACACTGATGAGCGTCACAGCCACCATGGGCAATATTCAGCCAAAACATGCAAATTAGCCCACTGGGCATGTACAGTGCTCAGGGGCCATTTGCATGCCCATTATGGGCTCATCTGCATGTGAGCACCGGACACAAGGCCAGGTCCCCCAAGCCCACATCCCTTCCCCATATTGCATTAATAATCATTGGTGGTACAGTGGTCCCTCCCTAGCCCTGATCCTTTCTCCAGTATTGCATTAATAATCATTGGTGGTCTTGTGGTCCCTCCCTAGCCCCGATCCCTTCCCCAGTATTGCATTAATAATCACTGGTGGTCCAGTGGTCCTTCCATGCCATCCTTCCCTGGTATTGCATTAATAATCATTGGGATCTCTCCCAGTATTGCATTAATAATCATTGGTGGTCTTGTGGTCCCTCTCAGCCCTGATCCCTTCTTTGGTATTACATTAATAATCATCGGTGGTCGGTGGTCCCCCCTCCCACATTCTCCAATCACCATTGCAACCCAAAGAAATACATTCTCTGGTAGTCTAGTGGATCCTCACCTGGGCAGGTAGTGACCCACCACCCTCCTCCCCAACCCAACCCATGCTGGTGACTGGCACTGTCATCCTCACACCGCCATGGCCAGCCACCGACTGAACTGTTAGGAGCATATACAGTACATAGTCCAGGTTAGCATGGCACAAAACCTAGTTTGTGCTGTGCTAACCTTTGAAATAGGTCCTATATTCTTAAAATGTCTGGGTACAGGTGATGTAATGTCCTCCCATAGGCATGTTACTCTTGTGTTCCCCAATTCAAGTTTTCAGCTGTCTTTCTATTTTTCCTGTATAAATGTTGTCACGAGGCATTTAGGTAAATAAATGACTCATGGTTTGGCAGTTAATGAACTGTCATACTGTATTTCTACATCCTCATCCCTTGCTGTATTTATTTTTCTAACTTTATATGTATTATTACAATGGCCACATTGGTAGTTCCCTTTCAAATCTAATGGTAATAGAAAGTGTCGTGGTCTCTTTTCAGGTACTTTATGTTCTGTGTGTACTAATATGTTCCTACAGATTTATTCTTTTGGCAACTATCATGGGTCGATCCTGGAAAATCTGTCACCACATGTAAGTTGCTTTAAGTACATCCAGTGTTTATTAAAAATCTTTTAAGTGAAAAAAGGCATCATTATAGGCTGCGGCTAGAAGGACTTTGTCCCCCTTATTGTCCCTGTTACCAATTCTGTCCCCTATTAATAGTGTTCGCCTGTCCTGAGTGTAGGTTCTTTCCATAGCCGAGTCTAATGTTGTATTTCTGTACCCTCTTACTCCAAATCTGTCCATCATATTCATGGCTGTTTCATAGAATTCTGTATTTTTTGTACAGTTCCTTTTTGCCCTAAGTAGTTGGCCATAGGGTACTGACTCCGTAGAATCTTTGATGTATGCCTCTGTTGTCTCTACCAAAGGTCTGATATGGTGATCAACAAATATTGATAATGGTTCAAGAACTGAGTTTATACCAGAGACTACTGGCCTTCCCAGTGGGTTCCTCAAATCTTTGTGCATCTTGGGTAGTGTATAAACAATGTGATAGAAGGCATTCTCCTTAGAATTGCATCCTTCTCCCATACTGATATCTACTTCTCATTACACTATATTCCCTGTAGAATAAACTCTCCACCAAGTCCTTTACTCTATTGGTCAGGTCCAATTGTAATTTGAAATAGTTTCTTCCATCAGACAATAATGTTTCTCAAGTCCAGAGAGACTGGTGCTACCAAAACCTCTTAAAGGAAAGTCAAAGTCCAAATATCTTAATAAATCTGGATTTATTGCTTTTATATCCCAGACAAAGTTGTAAATTCACCCACTGTGCACTGCCCCAGAGCTTCGTCTACAAGCCTTCCTCAGGGGGCCTTGTTGAATAAACTCCCCACTAAGTCTTTTACTCCATTGGTCGGGTCTGATTGTAATTTGACATAGTTTCTTCCATCAGACAACAATGTTTCACACATGTTTTTTATACTGGCTATAATCCACGACCACTGTTGCTCCTGCTTCAGCTGCATTTTTTATCAATATGGGTGTACTGTTTTCCAAATTCCTAGGTGCTCCAAATTGTTCTGCTGTTAGATTAAGCCTAGTTCTTCTGCCTGTATTTCTTTCTGATTGTAATAATAGCTCTACATCTCTACACACCAAAGAGATGTATTTCTCTGTGTTGTGGGGTGTGGGGCCAGGTGGTAAAAACATAGATTTAAGTTTTAATTTTTGACTCAAAAACCTTTTTTTTTTCTTTCTCTTTTTCCTGTACATTTACCTCTGTATTTTCTGGTTGTGTGCCAAAAAAAATGTTAGTCTTATTTTCTTAAAAAACTATTTAAATCAAGTTCTGAATCAAACTAATTCACTGGAGAGTGGGGACAGAAGGGAAGACCTTTTAATAGTACCCCTATTTTTAATGCAGTTAATTCCCTATGTGAGATACTGTATACTAATTGGTTTTCATCATTTGTGATCTCGTGGTAATTGTTTCCTGTGCTGGTTCCTGTTGTTTCTTGTCATTTCTTTTTTCTATGTGTCTTATATCTTCTATTCCTGTTCTTTCTGAGGGTCCTGCTCCTACGTCTTCTCCCCCACCCCCCATATCCATGTCCCTGGTGTATTAACCTCTCAGGCCCCAGTTCCTGAATTGCCTCCTCCCCTGAAATCCCCCCTCCCCCAAAAAAAACAATTGTTCCTACCCCCTGTTCCTGTTTTGTTCTGTTCTGCTTCACTTCCTGATGAGTAAACCGAAGAATCTGAATATGTGTTGTATTTGTAGTTCTTCCAATATCCTTTCATGTTTTTGTTAAATGTATATACCTTATTTTCTTTGTAATCATTCAAATCTCTTTTGAATTTATGTAGTTTAGTGGTCCTAATCTCCTCCTCCTCAAACTCTGTTAGCTGTGTTTTAACTCTTGCTAAGGTAGTCTTTGAGTTCTTCTGTTGAAAACTTTGTTCTAACCTCAGTTTCATGTTGTCGTCTATCTAGCCTTTTTCAGTTCTTTGAGTGATAGATTCAATTATCAATAACATGAAGTCTCTGGAGCATCTGTTCCTGACTCCACCCTGCTTACTATCTAATTCTTTATTTATCTAGTCAAATTGGTTTCAACAAATATCCTGAGTCCTCTCGAAATACGTTTCTGTTTAAGATACTGAGTCATAGTTCACGGCATGCCATTCAAGTGTGGTCTGTTTCTGTTTCAAATACTCAAAACTGATTAGTCACTGACCATGCTGATGTAGTACCACCAAACTCCTTTTGTTTTAAAATTCCATGGGGCAATTTTCTTTTGCGAACACCATGAGTAAATATAAATAAAAAGAATAGCATCCTGAGAAAAGCTACACCTGAATTATGATAACAACTAAAACTAATAATAGGCTATGCTATCTTTCTGGTCATTTGCAGACATAGCTAGAAAGAAAAAGAGGGACTAACATACAGTAAAAAAAGTAGTTTTGACTACATTACAGGATGAGCACACTAGAGTCATAAAGCCTGCTGAAATGTAATAAATGAAGTTAGAAACCACTTAACATGGCAATGAAAGGAATGTGTCATTTATGACCTGTCTTTACATAGAAAATGAAAAACTTTGTGCTAAAATGGGAATACTTTTTGCTTATCTGTTGAGTACTATATGGTATGTCTCATTTGCTTACCTTAGCAGAAACATTCTAAATATTATGAAGTGAGATTTAAAAAGTAACAGCTATGAGGAAAGCAAGTGATTTTTGATGACCTGATGTCATTGAATGAACCCTCAATACTATTCCGACAATGTGAGTGTGGACATAAGATCTATGCCGGAGACTCCCAATGATATCTGTGTCTGCTGCCTAGGCCTAGATCACAATGTGAAAGCCTACAAAATTTGCCGGGGGTTTAACTCTGCAACCAGGCAATGCCATAAAGGGACTTTGGAGAAGTTTATTCTCCAATAAACTGTAACCAGAATGGAGAAGAATCTACAGCAAAAGGACAGCAGCATCACCGGCTCAGTTGACTGAATCACGATCATCTAAATCATGGGAAAAGGAGTCAGAGAGTCACAAACACAAGCACCAGGACAAAAAAAGGAGAAAGCCTTGTTGGAGCATTTCAGATCACCTTTATGCTCTTGGTACAACCTCTTTGACATCATCAGCTCTGGCGGTGGCACTGGCTGTCGGCAAGACACCAAGGCTGGGGCTTGGCACTGGCACCATTAACATCGGGACTCAGTCTCCTTCATGGACTCCTCCTGTCATGCCCATTAACTACAGTGGTGCCGACACTCAGGCAGTCCTCTTATCTTAATTGACATGATAATACATCCACTGCCTGCCTCCCTGTTCCTGGGGCCCATGGACGAGACTATTACTAACCCTCCATCAACTACACAAGGTACTCCTTTGTAACAGCTATCTCCTATTACACTGCCAACATTGCCAGCATGCTCAATCCTCCCCGTCGACCCTGTCGACAACAATTATGAGTGCAGTCCTGGTCATATGATGCAGGATGAGGTTAAAGATTAAGTGGAGAGTCAATATGAACATGGCACCAGCTCCACTGTTTCCACATGCAGTAAGGACACTATAGTGAACATACCACGGTCCCCTCCAGGGCAGCCTACATTCCTTATCATGATCCAGCAGTTGCAGCTGCCATGGCAAGGCAAGGCAAATTTTATTTGAATGCCGCCCATTCCTGGAGGCTCTGGGTGCCTAACAATAAGAACAATACAAGTGATAAAACAAGAAATAAATAATAAATAAAATTCAAATCACAGTTAATTATATATATATATATATCAGCAATAACTCATACAGACGGGCTGCAGCAGTTAGTCCACATAGGCCAGGAAGAAGAGGTGGGCCTTTAGCCTCTGTTTGAACACCCCACTTGAAGGGGGGCCTGCTGGACTGCAGGCGGTAGCGAGTTCCACTGGGTAGGCCCAGTGACACTAAAACACGATCACGCAATGTTTTGAACTGAACCCTGGGAACATCTAGAAGGCCCCTCAAAGAGGAGTGGACAGAGGTTGCAGGTATCAGGAGCTCAGTCAGATAACCAGGACCAGTCCATATAGGGCCTTAAGATGAGCAAGCCCACCTTGAAAAGGACTCTCTACCTGACCGCCAGCTAGTGCAGGGCACACAGGACCAGGATCACATGACTGGACTGGGACAGGCCCATCAGTAACCAGGCCGCTGCATTCTGCACCAGCTGCAGCCTTTAGAGAGTTGCTCCCATGACCCCCAAAGTATAGAGAGTTACAGTGTTGAGCCTAGAGGTAACAAAGGCACTACTAGAGTCAGCAGATCTTTCAGCGGAACAAGGGGTTGAACCTGGCAATGGTCCTCAAGTGGTAAAAACACTTTTAACTACAGATGATACCTGATCTTCAAAGGTCAGTCTGCTATCTAGGATCACACCAAGATTAAGCACCTTGGGGAGGCCACCAATAAAGCAGACCCAAGAAAAAGACCTGTGTTGGCTCCAAGTGGCAACCCATCATGCTCATGCACCTGCTCATCACCAGCACCTCCATCTTATCCAGGTTCAGTCACAGCCAGCTGGAAGACATCCAGTCATTGACTTTAGCCAGACAGGTGTTAAGCATGTCTACAGTGTTGGATTTGCCTTGGAGGAGCAAGATACTACCAAAAAGAACTTGACAGAGTTCTTGGAACTGGCAGAGTCTCCTGCCATTGTAGTGCCTCCTCTGCTCTCAGCCTTAGAGAATGCCACCTGTACAGACCAAAGAACACACCTGCTGTCCCCAGGAAGGCAGATAAGTGCTGGGTTGTACAACATCGACCTGATATTACAGTGCTAGTGGAGACCTGGCTCTCCAAACAACTCCTGACTCTGGTATCTCCCTGCCTGGCTCACTCTCTTCAGGGAAGACCCGAGTAGGTAAACATGGCAGCAGGCTGCACAGTCTGCTCGTAACACCCTTTTAAGTCATGCGCCCTGCCCCAAGCTCAGTTTTGGTGCCCAAGCCCTCACTCTAAAAGTTACCCCTGTGACCCAGCCAGGGGACCACTCTTCCTCACAGTCTCATACACCCCCGAGGATCAGGGCCAACTGTCCACTCCCTCATTGATTGCCTCACCACACTCCCACACAAAGTGGAGAAACTCATCCTAGGTAACCTTAATGTCAACTGGCTTGGTACCACTGTCTCATATACTAGGGATTCCTTCGTTGCCCTAGATATGAACCAGTTAGTTACCTTGCCTACTAGATTCAACCGGTCAAGTGGCTTGAGCACCCTCCTAGATATAATTCTGTCGAACTGCCCTCATAAAATCAGGAATATTAATGTCCTACCCGACTCACTTAGTGATCACTCTCCTGTCCTCTGTCTCTGGTCATCCCCTGCACCGAAACCCGTGTCCCAGGTCACCTCGCGCCTGCAATTTTGCCCCGGGGCCTCAGGAAGCTATAACTGCATCTAGCTCAGCTTGACTGGTCCCCAATCCTACACACTGCAGATATTGACTCTGCTCTAGCCTACTTCACTAGAGCATTCAGCAAGGCCTGTGACCTTTTGGCCCCCTTACCAGAATCCGTACCAAAAAACAAAATGCCTCATGGATCTCCCATCCCTTATCCAAAAACTGAAACAAAGAGATAACCTCTGGCATATTGCTATTGGGTCAGGCAAATTGACTGATAGACAAGCCTATACGCAGCTTGTAATAAGTGCACCTGGGATATTAGACAGGCTAAGGCGAATATTATCAAACCACCTCGCATCCACTTGGGGATCATCTCTTGAGTTCTGGGACAATATGAAAGATCTCAATGGGAAGACCCTCCCCCCACCATCCTAGCTTTCCATCGACGGTACCGTCACTACTGATCCTCCCTGCATTGCTGATTGCCTAAATATGGCCTTCTCCGACCTAAGCTCTGTCCTCCCCAACTACTTTTTGACCCAATCCCACCTCTATCCCCTGCCCTGACTGCCCTCCTTTCTACTTGTGCACCATATCCCCCATGAAGCCAGGCCACATCTGCAAAAAGTCCTCACTAGCAACAGCCCAAGCTGTGATCCCTTAGAATCCAGGATTCTCTGCTTAGTCTTGGATGTTATTTTAGCCCCCCCTCACTGACCTGTTAAACCGATCACTATGTCTTGGTCAGTTTCCCAGTGCTTGGAAAACAGCAGAAATCACCCCAATCCATAAGAGTGGAGATCAGGCCACACCTAACAACTACAGGCCGATCTCCATTCTCCCCCCGCTCTCTAAAGCACTAGAAAAAATAGTGTCCATTCAACTCTCTGACTACCTGGACAATTATGGCCTAATGTGCCCTGAACAACATGGATTCCACCCAGGACACAGTACCACAACAGTGCTCCTGGAATTCTCTCAGCACCTCCACTCTAATCTCAGCTCTGGCAACGTTGCTGGTGCAGTGTTCATTGACCTCTCCAAGACCTTTGATACTGTTTGTCATCCCCTCCTACTCGACTCCCTCAAACAACTTGGCTTCTCTGCTGGCCCCCTTGCCAGGTTCACTAGCTACCTCTCTACCAGATCCCAGCATGTGAAGATCAACAGCCCCCTGTCCAATACCAGGCTCGTTTGCTCCGGGGTCCCCCAGGGTTCCATCTTGGGCCCCATACTTTTCAGCCTCTTTCTCAACACTCTCCCCAGCTCCTGCTCAGGCAAAATGCTCCTGTATGCCGATGATGTGCTCCTCTTTGCCTCCCACCCTGACCCTGCCTCACTCCAGGAATCCCTTCAGCATACATTCAACCAAGCCGAAAAGTGGTTCCTTGACCACCGACTAGTCATTAACCTCAAGAAGACCAAATCAGTGCTCTTTTCCCATCACCAGAACAAGGCTAAAATGCCCCTCTCTCCATTCTACCCAGTACTCTGCACCCTCTTGAGCAGGTGTCCTCCTACAAATACCTGGGCGTCATCTTGACTGGCTCTCACCTTCCATACCCATCAATACCCTGTCCTCAGCTATAAACTCTCGGATCAGCCTTCTTTATTGACATAGAGACTGCCTCCCCCAAGCTGCCCTCTGGCTGGCCATCACCTCCTCCATCCTGTCATTAGTGGACTATGGACTACCCATCTACGCCACAGCAGACAACACCACCCTCACCAAAATCCAGACCTCGATCAACGAGGTCTGCAGGCTCCTGACCGGTGCATCAAGCCACACACACACTTGCCTGCTCTACTCTACCACCAACCTGCTCACATTTGAGGAGCGTCTGCACTACCAAACCTGCTTACTTGCAAAAAAATCACTTCTAGGGCTCTCCCCAGGGGCTCGCCACGTCCTGCGAGCTTGCATCCCCATCTGTTGCCACCCATAGCTCAGTTAAGGCCACCTTTCAGGTGCAAGAACCAAGGCTTCCTTAGCCCAAAGGTCCTTCCATTACCGAGCCTCCACATGGTTCAGCTCCTCCGCCCTATATCACATATAATACCAAAACTGGTCTTCAAAGTCGCTCTCCGAATCACCTCTTTGATGCTTGCAGCTGTAATTGCACCTAATTAATACAATAGCGGGTCCCTCTTGTCTGGCCCACAGTCTTAACAATGTCCTCTGGACTGCCATTCCTCCCCCCACTCCCCTCCTAACCTCTTCATTTCTAGGTATTTCTCCTAGTACGTCCAGGGCTGTACCAATATATAATTGTAATATTTTACTTGATTGTAACCTTTTGTAAGCAACCTATTCTGTAAACCACTTTTGTAAATGTGTTCTTTATGTTTATTGTACTGCACCTGTTATGTTACCTCTGTTGTACCTCACACTGTAACCCTGTCTACCCTCCCTGCGATGAGGTGCCTTTGTAATTGAGTCCATGACTCAAAGGTTGTAAATCCGTCTTTCTAAATAAATAAATAAATAAATAAAATGTATATGGCCAGACTTCTGGTGATGTCATGGATTGGCCTGGCAGTTAGACTTTGAACTCCCTCTCCCACTGGGCAAATAATCCTCCTCAACCTACAATACTTGTAAGAAAAAATTATGAAAATGACAGGAGGAGGACTGCAGAAGGAACAATGTACCTGACTCAGATTGAAAAACAAACTTTTTAGGCAAAGATTATGCTGGATTCCCTTCCAGAAGCACTGATACTAGCAGAAGCCCATCTCCAGTGAGCCATGCTGAACCCAATTATGACACTGATGAGGAAGCTGAACATCTCTCCAGGGCTTGTTTTGAAACCCTGCTGAAAGAAATTAAGGAAATGCAAATGGCAACAAAACAGGAGTTCAAACAACTTAACCAAAAATTAATTTGAGTTGAACAGAGAGTTGACGCTGTGGAGACACGTATTGCTGCCACGGAGGAAGGTGCCTTCACCTCGGCATGCGGTGGAGGCCTTAATGCAGCAGACCCATGCCTTGCAGGAGAAATACCTTGACTTGGAGGGACGATCCTGAAGACAGAACTTTTGCATCTATGGACTGCAAGAGGGCTCGGAAATGGGGCGGATGATAGACTTTACTGAAGACTTGTTTAAGGATGTTTTAGATCTCCCTCCTATCACCTAGGCATTGAGAGGGCTCATCGAGCACTGCAGCCAAAACCTGCAGACCCAAGGCCAGACATTGATCTATTGTTCAAAAGTTCATCAGCTTCAAAGTAAAAGAAGACATTCTCCATTGAGCATGGCAAAAAAAAAGAAGTGAAATATTTGGATTCTGGGTTATATTTTGACCATGATCATCCAGTGGAAATTCAGCAACAGCACCAGGGTTACAGTGACATAAAGTACAGTTACGTAAGAACTTACCATAACAGTAGATCTCTGAGACAGGCTCTTGCAGTAGATACTAACAGGTAGGATTGAAGCCGGCAGGTGCCAGGACCACATGGGAAACTATTAGCTAGCAATGTCTGGCGGGGGACCACCCACCTGGCATCATGTGATCGATGTCAACGTGGCGCTATATAGTAAGAGGTCCCCACACCCGCCCTCCAGTTCTCCTGCCGGAGACCTAGTAAGGTGTGACAGAAGGTAGGAGTGGGCTCCTGGAGCTGAAAAGCTATGACAGGAGAAAGAGCAGAAGAAAAGCCAGGGGAAAGGTGGTAGGGAAAGCAGTACCTACTGCAAGAGCCTCTCTTGAAGATCTATTGTTATGGTAAGTTCTTACGTAACTACTATCTTACTTTGAGAGGGCTCTTGCAGTAGGTACTACCAGGTAGGACTGAGTCTCAAGCAGTCAAAGTCAGACATGTCTGAGACATGGGAGGTAGGAACAAGTCTGTAGTAAACAGGGATCCTAGGACAAGAGTCCCTGAAGAACAGTTAAGCCAAAACCTGCTCTGCGCCTAGAAGCAATGTCCAAATTGTAATGCTTAGTGAAGGTGTGGACAAAACTCCATGTGGCAACCACACAGATATCTGTGGCAGAGACGTTCCTGAAACAAGCAGTGGAAGCAGCCATGCCTCTAGTTGAATGCCCTTTAACCTCCCCCAGAAGGGGCTTATTATACTACTGATAACAAAAGGTAATGCAGTTTGCCAACTATTTGGACAAATGCTGTTTTGAGACAGCAGCACCCTCTCTTTTGGGTGCAAAGGAAACAAAGAATTGGTCAGTTTTGTGGGCTGGCTTCATCCTGATCGTGTAATAATAAAGAATTCTATGTACATCCAGTGTATGCAGAATGTGTCTCCCTAATTAGAATGCTCAGGGTAGTACACTGGCAGTTGAAAAGTCTGATTTAAGGTGGACTTAGGAACCACCTTAGGCAAGAACTTAGAATTTGTATGCAGAGCCACCAGGTCTCTGTGAAAAATCAAACATAGCTCCTTACACAGCACGGCCTGAAGCTCAGAAATCCTTTGCGCTGAAGTAATGGCAACCAAAGAGAGCGCTTTCCATGATAGGTAGCGCATGGCACAACTTGATGCTGGTTCGAAAGGAGGCAGCATGAGTTTTTCTAAAATAAAATTCAGGTCCCAGGGAGGAGCAGGGCTCCTGACTGGGGGTTTCAAATGAAGAATCCCTTTCAAGAAAGTTTTGGATACTTCCAGCTGAGCCAAAGATTTGCCACCCATTGGAATGTGGTAGGCAGAAATGGCTGATAAGTAGACCTTCAAGGTTGAATAACTGAGTCCCAGGTCAAAGAGGTGTAGGAAGTACTCCAAGACCCACAGAACTGGCAGGAGAAGGGTTCCCACTCCTTGGATGTGGCCCATATGGAAAATCTCTTCCATTTCATGGCACAGGTGGATCTAGTAGAAGACTTTCTGGCCTCCACTACAACTTGTGCTACTCTAGGGGAAACTCCAAAGTGAGTAGCTGCTATGTCAATAGGTGCCATGCATGTAGGGACCGTAAGCCTGGATGAACCAGGGTGCCCTGTTCCTGGGTCACGAGATCCTGACAAATGGGCAAGGGAACCGGAGGCTCCACTGACAGTTGTTGAAGCAGAGAGAACCAGATTTGTTGTGGCCAAAAGGGCGTGATCAGAATAATTTGTACTCCTTCTGCCCGAAGTTTCAATATAACCCTCTGTATTAGCAGAAGTGGAGGGAAGGCATACATGAACCTTCCCTTCCAGCATAGAGACAGCGTGTCTCGCCAGATAACACCACACCCTGGAGCGAGTGAGCAGAAAGCCAGTAGTTTTGTGTTGGATGGGGATACGAACAGATCTAGGCCTGGCCTTCCGAACCTTCTGAAGATGTTGTCTACCACTGACTGTCTCAGTTCCCACTCGTGGGCCCTGGCCTGAGTGTAACTGAGTACATCCGCTAGTACGTTTTGTACTCCTGGGCGTGCACCACCATAAGGTGAAGGCGGTATTGCACTGCCCAGTACCATACTCTCATTGCTTCTCGATAGAGAGTACGCAGCGAGTTCCTCGTTTGTTTATATACCATCCGATGCACATATTGTCCATCTGGATCAAGATCGGTCCTGGCTAAACAAGATGCTGGAAAGCCTGTCATTCAGCAGTGCCCTCATCTCAGTACATTGATGTGGGCGAGTTAGCTGGTGGCCCAAGGCCTTTGGTCCTGTGAGCATCCAGGTGTGCTCCCAACCCATTCGGAGGTATCCATCATTATGGTCTGGGTGGGAGATCTGAGCAGAAGGGTATACCCTGTAGGAGGTTGTCCGGGTCTTGCCACCACAACAGGTCCTGATCCACTGGGTTTGAGACCATGATTTGTGATTCAGATCATTGGATCTCTGGTCCTACTGTACTCTGAGGTCCACTGAGTGACCCTCATATGAAGTCTGGCCAGGGGTATGGTGGGAATGGTGGCTGCCATAAGGCTGAGAATCTACGGAGCACCTTTCTGGTTGAGGTCCTTCTCTGAGAGGCCATACAGTGCGCCTGTTGCTGAAGAGTCTCCAGCCTGTCTGATGGTAGGAAGGCTCTCCCTGGACTGTGTCAACACTGCCCCAATAAATTGTAGGTGTTGGGAAGGAGAAAGGTGGGACTTGGGGTAATTGACCGTAATGCCCACCCATCTGAAAAGGTCCAGGATCACAGCAGAGCTTGGGCTAGGCTGTCCCTCAATGGAGCCGAAAGGACCAATCATCAAAAATGAGGAATACCTGCACCCCTTGTCTGTGTAAAGCTGCTGCCACCACCAGGAACTTCGTGAACACTCTTGGTGCTGATGATAAGCCAAAGGGCAGAGCTTTGAACTGAAAATGCTCTTCCTGAAAACAGAATATGAGGAACCTGGGGTGAGGTGGGAAAACTGGGATGTGCATGTAAGCATCCTGCGTGTCCAGTGCACATAACCAGTGGCCCTTCTGCAAGAGTGGAATCAGACCCAGCAGGGATAGCATTCTCAACATCCTGTATTCCATGAAGCGGTTCAGAGTGCTTAGGTCCAGAATTGGTCTGAGAGCACCCATCTTCTTGGAACCAGGAAGAAGTGCGAGTAGAATCCCTTCCTATTTGATCCAGAGGAACCAGCTCTATTGCTGCCTTTGCCAGTAGAGAGTCTATTTCCTCTCTTACTAGAGGACATGACTTTGAGGATAGTAAGAGTGACCTGGAGGATTTGCTGGAGGTCTCTCCATAAACTCTGTTGTGTGCCTTGATCCACCTGTTGGAGTACCCACGAGTCTATGGTCATTGCCTCCCATCCTGGTAGGTGGCTGGCAAATCTGCCCCCTACCAGTTCCCCTGGGACTAGCTCCAGAGGAGGGATGGGTCCCAGCAAGTCAGGAGGCAGTGGGGAGGGTGGAGGGAGCAGATCCCGAGGGGGTATGCGATTTGACCAGGGAAGCTGTATCTGAAGGGCCGATGTTTGTTCTGACGTCGGTTTTGTTGCTTCCTCTGTTGTCAGCGTTGCTGCTGATGAAAAGGCTGCTTGGGCTTTTGTGGAGGCTTATACATAAACTGGACAGAGTACAAAACTTTGCCTTTGCCCTGTAAGTCTGTAATGATGTCTTTGACATCTCCTCCAAACAAGACCGGTCCTCTAAATGGAGCGTCTTGGATTGCTGTCTGTTCCTCAGCTGCAAGGCCTGAAATTCTCAGCCATGCATGTCTCCTGAGGCTGACTGCAGTGGCAGTTCCCCTTGCTGAGGCATCCACAGCATCTTAAGTGGCCCTCAGAGTGTGTCGGCTAGCTGATCTAGCTGATCTGACCATACCCGCCATTTCTTCTTTCAACTTGGAGTCTTGGAGTTTGTCTATCTTGGACTCCAGTTGACCTAAAATGGATTTCTGGTAGACCACCATGTGAGCAGTATAGTTCAGGCCCTAATAGCCAAGGTTTAAGAAGAGCAGAACTTCTTTCCAAATTGGTCAATAACATTAGAGTCCTTGTCTAGAGGAGAGGTACTAAGGTGCTTAGGTTTTGCTGAATAGTCGTGGCAGCACTGATGGCCACAGAATCTGCTTTAGGATGAACACTGAGGTTGTCTTTACCTTCAAGCATCTGGTGTAAGTGGTCCACTTTTCTAGCCACAGGTGCCAGTGAAGCTGGTTGTTTCAAGACTGTGGAAGCCAAATTCTTGTGTGGCTTTATCCAGGGTGGCATGAGGGTAGGCGATAAATCCGAGAGTTCCAGATGTTCTGCCAATCTCTGGCATTGGGGATCCTGATCCACAGTATGCCAGTCATATGCTGCCTGGATTTCCTGAGGAGCTCTGTAAAAGAGGAATCCTCAGGAGGAGATTTGGTGACTCCCTAGGCTTTGGTTCATCTGAAGTAGGTGATGCATAGTCTGATGAGTGAGCTGCGTCACTATCCAAGTCTGACGTAGGGGTATCGTCGGGTGTGCTTAATCTCTGTAGAGCGATCTCCATGGGTCTTGAGAGGTCTGCAGGCCTCACAAACTCTGTGGGCCGCTGGGGTTGTGGAGGTGGCTCCACTGTCCTGCCCAATGTCGAAGGCCTGGGGCCTGATGGTGGGGGGTGGTCTGAACTGTGGTTCTCAGGTGGCTGGCATCAGGGCGCAGAGGCTAATTTTTTCCAACTATAACATGAGCTGCAATTTTATCTCGTCCCACCAGGGCGCAACATCGCCTGTAAGTCCACCTGAGGCTGAGGTGGAGGGAGGTGGAGGTGGCTGATGCCCGTATCTGAGCGTCTGACATACTGTGAAGTGGGAAGGAGGGGATCTTGGTGTGGGAATGCCTGGCATCAGGTGAGAGAACCCCGGCATCGGGTACCTGGGTGAAGGGTACCTCAGCCTAGGGTATTGTGGCACCGGATACCCCGGAGGGTATTGCAGCATCAGGTAGCCTGGCGTCGGGTATCTCGGTGGAGTGCCCAAGGGACCCAGTGTTGGCCTGGAAGGTGGGGCTGATGGCTCTGACGTTGGCCTAGACAGTGGGTCCAGAGGCCCAGGTATAGGCCTGACAGTGGTGTGGAAGGCCCCGTCAAAGGGTTTGGAGCTGTGGGGGCCTTGAGGGACCATCGCAGCCTTCATCAGGTCTAGCAGAGCCTCAAGCATGGGTGGCTGTGGCGTCGGGATGGGAACTGTCCAAGACGGCAGGCGCTCTCCCCCCTCTGGGTCCCCGGGAGTCAGGGGCACCAGAGGGATCACCTCTACATGCGGAGGGGGAGAAACCGGAGGTGACTCCAGCATCAGCTTTGGCTCAGACATCAGCTGATCTGGCTCCTTGATGTCAGGCCTGTTATTGGGGCCTGCCAAAAGAGCCAACGGTCGGCTTACCAGCTGGTTCCACTCGAGCTTCGGAGGAGCCGGTGTTCATCTTACCGGACCCGCCATTCTTGCTAGGCCTTTTGATCTTGAGGGGTCTAGGGGTAGTGGGAACCTCCTTTGCCCCGGAGGCTCCTGTCAGGGCCAAGCCCAAGCCCAGTGGGGGGGGGCTGATGGCTGCTCTGAAGCCACAGAGACAGTGGCTTTCCCGGGGAAGAGCGTACCTCCTTGGCGGGGCCGCGGGGCAGAGACCGGTCCCAGTCTCGATGTCTCCTTGTCCTCCTTCTTACAATGGCCTTCAGGGAAAGAAGATGTGCTCCTGTGTTTCTTCAACCCTTCTCCATGGATGTCATTTTTGTTTTAAAAGGTGGGCTTCCAGGAACTGCTGATGGCACTTTTGTGTGGCCTGGTTAAAGCCTTGGCAGACCTCACACTCCTCGATCTTATGGTCTGGGCCCAGACAAAAGAGGCAGAGGGAATGGCTGTCCTTGTGAGGGAGCTGAGTTCCACAGGAGTCGCACTTATTTTTATGCGGATTGGAAGACGTCGGAGACGACATGCATGATTAGTGTTATAAAACACAAAATACGAGAAAATACTGATTTTCGATAAAAAATAAATGAGATATACTCATCCAAGATGGCGTTGACAGAAACAATGTTCTCCATGAGGTCTGACGTGTGTAGGTCGATGGCAGAAAAGAACTGGAGGGCAGGCATGGGGACCGCTCTCTATACAGTGCCATGCTGATGTCAGTCATGTGATGCCGGGTGGGCGGTCCCCCGCCGGACATTGCTAGCTAAATGTTTACCGTGTGGTCCTGGCATCTGCTGGCTTCAGTCCTACCTGTTAGTACCTACTGCAAGAGTCCTCTCGAAGTAAGATTAAAGTTTTTCGAGTCAAACACATATGATTTCATACACCGTACCCTGCTAAAATGAGGATTTTCTGGAGTGAAGGTACAGCCTTTACCAGATGCCTGAGGCTGTGAGATCTGCCTTGTTGGAAAGAGGACTTTTAGTACAAGAGACCACTGTAAAGTTGGGACAGCGCCATACATCCCATTAACAGAGTGGCAGTTGCAGACAAAGTGAAACAGTGAGGAGCCAGACAACTGACACCTCTGCTGCACTTCAGAGTCTCCAAACATTTCTACAGCAATTACAACAGCAACAACAATCAGAACAAATGGATTCGGAAGACTGAAGATTTCTGGTAAACCCAACTCTGCTGTACCATATTTTGGGACTGTGAGTATTCCTCACACTGTATCCCTGTAGTGGACTTATTCTCATTTATGGTCTGTTTGCCTACACATATATATATGGATGAGCTCCATCAGTAGTTACTCCAAAGTGATAAATGTTGATCCCTCCTCTTTTGATGTCTGAATCAAGTGTGGTGCTCCCTCGCTATAGCGAACCCCACTACAGCGAAAATTCAGACTCGGGTACTACGAATGCCTACTGTGGTTCCAGAGTCCTGACCTCATATTATCAGCTGTTTTCCATTTCCAATTAATGTACAGCATTCAGTAGTACTTCTGATTCAATTAGTCTATTCTGAAAGTCCTCCCAAGAGACATAAAATTAAAAAAAATGTGAAATTACTGTGAACCTTAGTACAGTACTGTATGTACATGAGTTGAGGGGAAGGGGGGTCATCAAAAAATACATTACTGCCAGTGTGCTTACCATCCGAGAGCCTGGGAGTTGTTACTGGAAATGTAACTGAACACTGAGCAGTAGGATCCCAAGTAGGATTTAAAAAGCCAAATCTATTTTGTTACAGTACTTTCACATTTTATGTACAAACCGGTGTCCTTAAAAACTGTAGAAGTGAAGATTTGACCAGCCGAGCACGAGAAGGGAGGGGTTGAGGAAGCTCCATCAGTATCAGCTTGGACACAAATGCCAGCTGACAGCTCGCAGAACACATGCCACTGATCTTCTGGCTAATAAAAACAGGTTACTCACCTGTAACAGTAGTTCTAGGAGTGGTATATGTTGTTCTTCCACACTTATTGGCATGTCCCTTTCCCTTTAAGGATCGCCGGAAGGTCTTCAAGCTGGCTCCTCCCACCCACCCAGGTGGTATAACCCTCGGCTCCGCCCCATGACACCAGATCTTAACCTGCTGGAAGCCAGGTTTGTGCATTGCAGCAGGGAGGTCAGGTGGGTCCGTGTGGATGAACAAAATATACCACTCCTAGAACTACTGTTACAGGTGAGTAACCTGTTTCTCTAGGCTTGTGAATATGTTGTTCATCTACACTTATTGACAGACTCCTAGCAGTTCTCCAGGAGGAGGAAGGCAAGGCACACACACCCTACTTTGGGAACAGAGACTGGAGAACCGTGGCCCCAAAACCAGCATTTCGGCGTGACTCAAGGTTGATGTGGTAGTAGTAGTAGCAATGATTTTATTCATTTATAATGAACAAGGTAAAACAATCCCATTGAGTACACAAGTACACTCATTTTCAAGGGACACCTTCTAAAGTGCATAACCTGGTTACAGTATAAGGAGAAAACTTTACAAGACATACAAAAATACAAAAAATACAAATATACATATACTCAATAAATACATTTCCAACACATTAAATCACATCCCACTAAACACCAATTAGCCATCTATTAAACATTTATCCATTTTCCAATGCCATGCAGCATTTGTGGGGTTCCTCACTTTGTTTATGATACCAGTGCCAAATCTTAGTCCAATTTATTTTAACACCATAAGATCTTAAGTCAACAGGCAGATTATTCAGTTTTTGGACCCAAATAAAACAGTGTTGCACACCCACATGTCCTATACTTTGGCACTTCAAACTCTATATACTGGGCTGATCTCAAACCCTTAATTGGTTGTTAAATTTTTAAATCTTTAGTAATGTATTCAGGTAATTTATTTTCAATAGACACACATAATTTTAGTTATTTGTTGATTTCTCCTATTATACAAATGATGTGGTAATGGGTGACGAAGGTGTTTGCTGTCTTCCAGTTGGCAGCCCAACAGATTTCCTGGATAGGGATGTCACTGGAAGCAGCCACCGATGCAGCGGTATGGTGGGTAGAATGAGCTCTTATCCCTCTGGGAGGCTCCTTGCTCGCCAACCTATAGCAGAGATCAATGCAAGATGTAATCCATCTTGCGATCGTCTGCTTTGTTACAGGTCTGCCAGAGGCGGCTTCAGCATAGGTGACAAACAGCTGGTGAACCTCGGCCCAAATTTCCGCCGCACTCTCCTTATAGTAGGAGAGAGCTCATCTCAGGTCCAGAGTATGGAGACTGTACTTGGCATCCGAGGTGTAGTTCAATTAGAACACAGGCAGAGTCAACACCTGGTTAAGGTGAAACTCTGACACCACCTTCAGGAGGAATTTCGGATGGGGCATGGGCAACACCCTTGACCATGTAGAAGACCAGATAAAGGAGTCCACCGAGAGCACTGGGAGCTCCCCTGTCCTTCTGGCAGATGTGAAAGCTACCAGAATGGCTGTCTTCCACGACAAATGTGACGCCTCACACTTGTGCATCGGTCTGAATGGCTTGCCCATGAGCTTTGCCAAGACCAGCAGTAAATCCCACAGAGGTGGTGGTTCACGCATAAGACAGTATATGTGATCAAGGCCTTTGAAAAAAGTGCCAGACCACCACCTTCTCCTGTGCCACTGTCTAGTATTGCCTTGATGGACGAGATAGCTGCCAGGTACCTTAAGGTCGGAAGACCAAGACTCCTTGGACAGAGACCAAAGGTAGTCTAAAATGCTAGCCATGGTACAGGACAGAGGGTCAGCCCCTTACTCTGACACCAAATGGAAAATCTTTTCCATTTGATGGCATTGCCCTCTGGTTGACTCCTTTCTGGATGCTTCCACTACTGTGAGTACGTCCTCTGAGAGACCCAAAGCCTGGAACTCCTAGCTGCTCAGGTACCAGGCTATCAGGTGCAAGGATTGAAGGTCCGGATGGAAGACCTTCCCTGTTTGACAGAGATCAGGTCCAAGAGTGCTGGAAGATGCCTCGGGAGCCTGTTGCTGAGGCTAAGGAGATCTGGATACCAGAACTGGCATGGCTAGTCTGATGCTACCAGGATCACCTGGGGAGGGAAGGCGTAGAAGAGAACTGGGATCCACGGCCTTGAGAAGGCATCCCCCTGCAGCGATCCCTGCTGAATGGGGTGGGTATGAAACAACTTCAGCTTGGTGTTTTCCCTGGAGGCAAACAGGTCCACCATTGGTTTGCCCCAGTGGGAGAACAGACTGTAAGCTACCTCTGGATGGAGAGATCACTCGTAGGAAGTCTCATCTATGCGGCTGAGGGCACCCGCCAGTTGATTGGAGGCTCCTACCATATGGATGGCTAGGAGATCTGCCTCCAGTCAGCTCTCGAGTGTCCAGATGCAGAGCGCTTCCTTGCACAGCAGCCGGGACTGCGTGCCGCCCTGCTTGTTGAGGTAGTACATGGTTGTGGTATTGTCCATCTGGACTTGAACCCGAAGCTGCTGAGCGAATGTTATCAGTGCCAGTCTGACCACTTTGAGCTCCAACAGGTTGATGTGGTAATGGGACTCCTTGGGGTCCAGAACCCATGGGCCCTGTTGTCCCCCATGTGGGCTCTCCAGCCCATGAGAGAGGCATCGGTCATGAGGATGATCGTCAACTTGGGGCAGACAAATGGGATCCCTTCTTGCAACCGGTCTAGGACAGTCCACCACTGGAGAGTGTCCCACATCTTCTGGGTTACAGTGATCAGCTGGTCGAAATGACCTAGGCGCTGAGTCCACTGGGTGGCCAGCTCCCATTGAAGGGGGCACATATGCCACCTGGCCCAATGGACCACAGTGGTGCAGGCCACCATGTAACCCAGAAGGCACAGAAAGTCCTGGGCAGGGCGCAATTTCCCAACCAGAAATGACTGGGCAAAGGAGGAGAGAACCTCTGCCCTGTCCACCGAGAGCTGAGCTCTGGCTCGTCGAGAGTCGAGCTTTGCCCCGATGAAGCACATCACCTGAGAAGGCACAAGCTCTGTCTTGGTCTCACTGATCAGGAGGCCAAGTTGAGAGCAGGTCTGGAGGGCCAGGTCCCTGGACCTCTCCACCTCTTGCTGGGTGGAACCTGCCAAGAGCCAATCATCGAGGTAAGAGTATACCCTGACTCCTCGATGCCTGAGATGGGCTGCTACCACTGTCATGCATTTGGTGAAGACATGGGGCCGATGACAGGTCGAATGGCATTGGCTCGAACTTGTAAAGAGTTCCCTCTGCTCTGAAGTGGAGGAACCGCTGGTGAGATGGACAGATTGGGCGTGAAAGAATGAGTCCTGATGATCCAGTGAGCAAAACCATGTTTTGCTCCAGGGATGGTATGATCTGGGATAGAGTTACCATCCGAAAGGTGCGCAACCTAAGATACTGATTCAGGTTGTGCAGATCTAGAATGAGGCACCAGCCCCCCATCCGCTTCGGGACCAGGAAGTACCTGGAAATTAACCCTGGGTTGACTGAAGGATCTGCCACTTGGACCACTGCCTCCTTCAGGAGCAGCTGGACTATGTTGTCTCTCAGAACCTACTAAGTGTTGGCTGATACTCTCTCTCCTCCCATGGGGCATGGGCTCGGCTGGTTGGGTACTGCTCGAATTCTAGAGGCAGACCCTGGCTGACCACTTCTGAGACCCACCTGTCCATGGTGACAGCGGACCAAGTGGAAAGGAAGTGGCAGAGCCGACCCCCCCCATGGGAGGACCCAGAGCTGGCGTGATGGGAATAGGGGCGGCCAGCCCTATCCCGTCACTGGGCAGGCTTGGAGGAAGAGGGTCCGGGGCCTAAACCCCGACCTCCTCTACAGGCCTGAGGAGGTCTGGGCTTGGGCCAGTGGCACCAAGCCTGTGCCTGCCGATGCTGGCTCCCTGAAAGAAAGACTGCAGGGCTGCAGAAACAGAGTGTCGAAAAGGCTTCTTTTTCTTCTGCTGCTGCTTTTTAGGGCCAGAAGCACTTCGAGCAGAAGTAACTGAGTCCAAGGTGGCACTGGACTGTTCAATTTTCTGAAGGTGACTATCCACATCTGGACTGAAGAGATCGGTGCCCAGGAAAGGAACATCAGCAAGTTTGTGCTGGGTATCTGCCGTGAAGGTGGAAAGCCTCAGTCAAGCCCTGCGGCGTGAGGCAACCACGGCAGCACTGAATGGGCACAAGTCCCCAATGTCCAGAGCCATCTGATGCTGCTGCTTGGCAGCCTTGTCCTGGACCTGCTTGACCGCAGTCTGAAAGTCCGTGGGAGATGTGGGAGAACTTAGTCCAAAGACCCTAGAAGGGCATGGAGAAGTGTGTCATGATGACGGCCGAGCTTGCCTGACTGAGGCCTAAAGAGGAGGCCGCATAGACCTTCCTGGCAGAGTGGTCCAGTTTCTTGGACTCCTTATCCGGGGTCTATCAGTGTCAGTAGAACTGCCTGTACGTCTGAACACAGTGGCGGTCACAAGGCTCTCAGCTGAGGAATGTTCTGTGAACCTTGAGAGGGACCCCATAGGCACCGCATACTTGCGGGCCATCCGGGCAGATGGCATTGGGCAGAAGGCAGGATGCTCCCAAAGCTCCAAGGCTGGGCCACAATGACTTCGGCCACAGGAAAGGCTTCTGTCGGGGTATCCCCTCTCTTGAGAATGTCAGTGAGAGGGTACTCCGCCCGCTTCTGGATTGGTTCCAGGGGCATCCCTATGGATTCGGAGATAAGGCAGAGAATCCTTTGAAAGGACGAAGGGCCTTCCTCCATCGACGCATCACCGGCCGACTCATCCTGTGGGTTAGAGTGAAGGTCGGTGTTGTCTGAATCCAAGGTTTCCGGATATAACAGTTGGCCGCCAAGGTCGCCCTCAACGTACCTGGGGCAAACAGGCATGAGGGTGACCAAGATCCTGTGAGGAAGACCCAGGGTTGACCGTGCTTCTTCATAGGAGCCCCTTCCAAAGGCTGTTTAGGTGGCTCCACCACAATCGGTGGAGAGACCAATATCGGCCAAACCAGAGGCGGATTTAGCGGCTCCACAGTGGGGAACCTATTTCACCAGTTTCAAAGAGTCGACTTCAGCCTAGGAGGTGAAAGCCAAGAAATGGGCGTAGTAGAGACCGTGGTCAGCTTCTGCCTGGACAGGATCAGCTGCTGCCACATCAGATCCTCGTAGCGTCGGCACAGCTTCTGCCGAAGCCTCTCCTAATCCGAGGAGGACGAGGATGACTGATGGCATCGCCTCTTTTTGGAGTGCTTGTGCACCTTCCTCGGCCTGTTGGTCGAGGGGGTCCGAGATCTTGACCTGGATCGGACTGGCCAAGTCGGTCACTCGGGAGACACCGATGGGACCAGTGACTTCCTGGGATCAGGGACCGTTCCTTGATGGGATCCCAGATGGCTGGGTCTTCTCATCGGGAAAAGATAAGACTGAGGTCCTATGAGAGGCGTCCGATCGGAATGGGTAACAATGGATCGCTGCGATCAAGAACAATCTCAATCTAAATCAATCGAGATCTTGAGTCGACTAGCCAGATGACAGAGCCGAGCCAGTGTCCAAGGAGCAATTTCGACTGAAGTCAATGCTGTCGGCTCCTGGGACCAAGATCACTCATGATCCCAAGAGTGTCTGTGCTGGGACGAAGACAGATTCGGATCCTTATCCCTCTTATGGGACGAGGAGGTAGGGAGCCACAGGTCCCTCAATCTTAGTGCGGGGAGATTGGCACAACCGGGAAGGAACCCGAAAAGGTAGAGCCAAGTTGAGAGGAGCGAAAAATGACCGAGAGGAAGACTCTGCAGCCTCGCGCTTCTTCTTCAAGGCCTGCATTCGGCCCAGCTGTTCGGGCGGATCCCACAGCCACGGAGACCGCCTACTGGGCCTCTTTAGATTTCACCGGAGAATTACGTTTTTCGGGCCTGCCCAATTTGAGGCATGCGAGACGATCATCAAGGAACTTTGGGTGAAAAGCGAGACACATCTTGCAAGTCTTGGTGTCATGGCCAACACCCAGAGAGTAAACACATGCGGTATGCGGATCAGTGCACGACATTTTTTGGCCACACGGGCACTGGTGAAATCCGGGGGAAGATTGATCTTCCATGATGGAATGATGAGAACCACTGTTGCTAACTCTAACAGTCGAGTTTCAGAAGAATCAAAGGTTTTGAAGCCAGGGCCAACAAAAGCGAGAGCAAGAGTAGGCAACCTGAATCTTCCAGTGGAAAGGAAGATCTGGTGTCATGGAGCAGAGCCGAGGACTATACCACCCAGGTGGATGGGAGGAGCCAGCTTGAAGACCTTCCAGCGATTCTTAAAGGAAAGGACATGTCAATAAGTGTGGATGAACAACATATCCACGATACTAGAAAATAAGTTTACCTTTTTAAATAAAAGACGAGGGATACATTTTGACAACAGGGGGCTATGCGGTGGTCTGGTCAGCTGACAACGCCAGTGAGGACAAGTGTGAATGTACATGCTCGTGTTATTCATCCTCATTTAAGCCTTTTGTTCATAATTATTAACATGCAAAACTGATTTATTAAAACTGCCAAATAACAGTTGTTAAGTGGTTTTGGAGTGAATTACAGGTGTTGGCAGATAATACTGATAGCACTGTATAACAGCATCCCTCGGTGTGGCAAACAGGGAGCTATGGCAGCCATGCGTTGCGGCTCCCACTTTGTTCGTTGTAGCAAGGGGGCACTGTAGTTGACCTAATTTTTTTGATCCGTCCCTTCTACGGCTGCACAGTGTCTCTGCAATAGGATGGCTGAATTACATCGCAGTCTAAACATACACTAGGAGCCTTCAATTTACTTTGACAGCATTCCTTAAATCAGTCACGTATGCTGTCAACACTCCTTTTTCTACATTGTTAATATATAGGAAGTTTAAAGCTTTTGCACCAACTCTCTGTGTGGCTGGTGGCAGACAGACCAGACTGTATATATTTTACCAATGAATTTATTTCCTTTCTATTGTGCTAGAGCATCTCAGCTGTTTTACACTTGGGACATACTTGCTTAATCTCTGGCGATTCTCCGATTTTCTATAAAATTAACTGCACACCGGAGATCTCGCTCCACCTCTTGATTTTCACATACTGTATCTAGCTAGTTAATTAATGGGGACCGAGAATTGGCATGTAGCTCCCTAGTTGTACTTACTGTTTTATTCTCTGAAGGGGAGAGCCTGTATAGGAGCGATGGATGGAGGAAAAATTGCTTTTCTCAGAGTTCTTCATGATAGGGAAACACCAGGAGGACCTTGCCATTTATACTAACTTTAAATAGTTTCATACTATATAATACTGCCGAGGTGGAGAGGAAGTAGCTCTCCCTCGAGACTTATGTTCCTTTACAGAGCCACGTGATGTATTTATTGCTGTGCCCTCTTACAGGGTTATGAGCCAGTTTATTCCAATGTTGGCTCCTGAGGAGGCCTCTTGATCAAAGCATACCTACCCCTCTCCCCCACCCTACTGGGAATTTTTAGAGGCCATAAGGGTGGGCAACACAGAATCTGAATGCAAAGCCCTCCTACCTTGGAAGCATTAGTTATGGCTTTCTAGAAGCCCTGTTGGCACTTTTATCTTTGCATTTACCAAAGTTCACTTGTTAAGGTCACTCTATTCCTTATTACTTTCTTATTGCTATGGTTCCAATCTGGCTGATATTTTGCTGGGGTAACTTTTCTACTGTGCTGACTCATATATTCTTAGACAATGACTAATACAAGCACACTAATAATTTCTTATAATGTTAATTGGCTCTTAACCCTATTAAAAGGAGCAGTGTGTTCAGTTTTCTTAGAAAATCCAGGGCTGACTTCATTTTGCTACAAGAAACACATCTGTTCCCTGCAGAACACGATAAACTTTCAAAATCTGGTTACAGGACTGTGCTTGCCTCCTCTTATAAATCAGGTTGATGTAGGGGCACTGTGATTCTAGTTCCTAACAGGGTGGCCTTTGACACAGTCGACACTTCTGTAGCTAGGGATGGTCTATATGTCTTGCTTAAGGGAAAATTCAATGGAGCTCTGATTACTGTAGTTTCAATATACGCTACCACAGGTTTAGACTACCTATTTTATCGCAACCTCTTTTTAAAAATTGCACAATGGGTGGAAGGGACCTTATTTTTTTGGGGGGGGGGGGGGATCTAAATTTAGTATTTAAGGATTCCACCTCTCAAACTCTTGGAAAAGACCATAAAGTCACCCAGCAAGTTCAAGAGTTGCTAAATGAACTAGAATATCTAGATATCTGGCGCCATCAGCATGGTCGGCTAATTACTACACCTATTGTTCTCCCATGCATAAAATCTATACTAGATTTTTTTTACTCAAAGGAATCAGAGACACATACAAGACTCTTAAATAGGGGATATGATTCACTCTGACCATGCCTCTATACTTGGAACTAAACTACGGTCAGATCAGAAGCTCTACATTTTGAGGCTGAATATCTCCTTATCCAAGATAAAGAAGTGGAAAAGACCCTGTCTGAGTGTGCCAAGAAGGCAGTGGAAGAGAATGATGCCCCAGGGCGCTATCCAACCTTCCTGTGGACACAATCAAAGCATTAATTCATGGTAAACTCATAGAGATTTCCTCATGCAAGAAGAAACAAAGAGAGGATGTAAAATAGTTACAAGCTCAAATAACTGACTTAGAAACTCAACAACAGAGAAAGTATAGCAAGCAAGAGCAACACAGCTAAATAACCTTAAAAGGGACTTTTGTCTATTTTAGACTATCAAGTGGAACAAAATTATTATATTTATGACAGCGTTATTAGGAGGAGGTCCGAAGGGTGAGACTACTAGCAAGTAGACTGCATCAATTCGTTCCTGAGCCACAGTCACTCAAGTTATACAACCTACCACAAAGTCCCTGGTATTTGACACCAGATATAGTCAAGGCATTTAAGGCCTACTATAAAGACCTCTGTAAAGCAAACCCACCTCGCCGCCAGCTCAATTTACTTCTTTTATAGACCAGTTGCACCTCCCCCAGACAACCGAACAACAAAACCAAATTCGTGTAGCCCGTCTCCACTTTAGAGATTCTCAAAGAAATTGGAAAATTAAACCCTGATAAATGCCTGGGTACCAATGCACTCCCAGGTGAATTCCACAAACAATTTAAGGATCTGACTTCCTCCTGCTACATAACGTATACACTTATGGGAAATTATGTTGTAATGCCCTCTTCTTGGTCCCAGGCAACTGTCTCTGTGATCCCGAAGCCTGCCAAGGACCCCTCCCTGTGTGCTTCATATAGACCCATATCCATCTTGAACACATATTATAACATTTTTACAGGTATTATAACTGCATGAGCCTGAACAAATTACTCCATACTTAGTATATATATATAGATCACACAGGTTTTGTCCTGGGTAGGCAAGTGCAGGATAACATCAGAAGAACTGTGCATATTATAGACCACCTTGGGCTTTCAGCAAGGTGTCATTGGCCTTCCTGCATGGGGTCCTGGTGGGCTTTAGTTTTACGGAACAATTTATTAACTTTATAGATAAATTATACACTTCCCCTGTGGGTTACATTCGAGCCAATGGCTATGTCTCCAGTCCTTTTGAATTCCAAAGAGGAACGCATCAGGAATGCTTGCTTTCCCTCCTCTTATTTGCTTTATACTGTATATCAAACCACTTGCACAGAGTATACGTTCCAACCCAAAAATTGAGGGAATTAAGCTGGGGAGAAGGGAACATAAATTGACCTTATACACAGACAACGTCCTCCATTACTTGGGGACCCAGACATTCATTACCAGAGGTCTTTAAACAAATCCAAATTTTTACTAATTTATCAGAACATTCCCTGAACACAACTAAGACAGAGGTGCTGGTCTTTTCATATAAGGTACCTAAATCCCTCCAGGATCGTTTCCCCATGAAATGGGATCTTACCAGTATCAAGTATTTAGGGGTTCACCTTGGATTAACAACTTCCATGCTATTTGAAGAGAATCCCCCCTCTTACATCACTTAAAACTGATTATAAACACTGGTTATTGCTCCACTGCCCTTATATGCCAGAATACAAACTATAAAGATAAACGTATTACCTAGGTTTTTATTATACCTTTTTCAATGTGTCCCATGCCATATTTCTAGGAATGAATTTACAACATGGCAAAAACAAATTCCATTTTTTGTCTGGCATGGGAAGCAACAAGTACTGTATACCTTTATCTTCAGCGAAAGTGGGTGAAGCATTGCCAGTGCTGATGGGCTACTGGATAATAGCTCAGATGAATTTAGCATTATCGTGGCCCAATCCCAATTATAACGCTCACTGGGAACAAACTGAGTTGGCCCAAGAGAGATCTCGCCCTCTCTCAGCCTTGTTGTTTATGCCCAAGCAGTTGCCGAGATCCTTAACACCCACCCTCATAGGTACACATGTGGTGCTCAAAGGATGGAAGCTGGGCACAAGTAAAGGAGGCACAGCTCAATCTTTATGGAGGTACAAATTGTGGATCTGGGAGGATTCCTATTTACCCGTGAAATATGACCCCTGGTTTAGACAGCAGGCTCAGACAGGTCTTCAGGCCCCATGACAACTTATTCAAAAGGATACGTCGGACTGCAAAGGTGAGACTCTCCATGTTTTGAATTTGATTAACCACGGTTACCCATTCCACACCCTACCAGCACCTGTAGTACACAGAGGTAGTCCTGGATATGGCCCAGGGATGGACTCTCCTGCCTCTGGACAGGGCCGACTGCCTGACTGCCCAAGTGAGCAATAATACCCAACAGGGTGGGCGGTATTGTGCTATACCAGACCGCCCAGGGGCGTAATGAGGCCCGGACGCCGCAGGCGGAGGGCCTTATAGCCCTGGAAGGTCCGGTATAGCACACTACCGCCACTGAGGGTGATATTGCTTTAGAAAATGGGCTACCTGTGGCATTTATATGTAAGACTTGATAAAATTAATAAAGAAATTAAAAATAGAGAGCTATTAAGTTAAAGACTTTTATGTTGTAAAGTAGTCCCTCCTTTTGTGCTGTTCTGTGTCTTAATGCCCCTGACAGAGCTTATTCTGTTCTCTTCCCCCACCCTTACCACATCGAGAACAAAATAGGACGTTTATTTTACAGTTTTTCTACGGTCGTTTGAAAAATACTTTTCTCTTTGTTTACCAGATGCCTCCCCCACACACACACACTCAAAGTTACAAGTTTGTGCTACCCTGCCATACAAAAGCATGAAATGCAAAGTGACAAGTTCAATGTGGCAGGGCAGCATACAGTACCAGTGTTTCTCTTTTAAATTACGGTATTCAGAGCATAAATGCGGCTTTTGAGAGTGTTGTCCAGCTGCATAAAAACTCAGAAGTCGTGACTGAATGATTTTTTGGTAATCGCTATGCGGTCGTCAATGCAGAGCGGTTGGTAGTTTTCAGTTGGGAGAGTCCAGGAGCACATGGCGAGATAGAGGTGGAGTGAGTGGAACAAACGGCAGCAGCACTGATGCTGATCTGTCCCCGAGCAACAACAATGGCATTATAAATACCTTTAGGAGCTTCGTTTAACTTTCCCTTAATTTCTTTTTATATTTATGCGTTGGAAGCGGGTGACCATGCAGAGGAGAAGGGCGCGAGACGCATGAAAAAGAGCGGTTTGTGTGGCTGGCAATGAAACTGGCATTTCTGTGGTGGGCAAGGTTCTGCTGTATTTGTGTGTTGTGGCTAATCAGTGTTTTGTCAGTCTTACAGAGCAGAGAAAAAGGCAATTAGTGTGAAAATGGCATAGATACATGATGAGAAAAAAATTATGTTAGATTGTGGCGGTAGGGAGGGAGGGGGATGGTTGAATTACTCGGGCTGGGTGTGAGGTCTCGCTAAGCGAAAGAGAAAAAAATGGCGGGCATTTGAAAATTAAATGAGGAGGTTTAGCCAATTAGGGGGCAGGGTGAGGAGCAGGATCCTGGTGATGGGGCTGGCTGGGCTGCGGCTTTTTATTTGGTGGGCATCTATTGTCCAATAGATGCCCACCTAAATAACTGTCTCAGCCAATCAGAAGAGAGAATGATCTTTGCCCATTTTCTAAGCACAATTAGTTCACGACAGCCATTAAATCTCGGTAAGGACATTTTTACACCTTCTGGGCCTCACGGCCATGGCCACTGTCACAGTACCACTGGCCAGGCTGTACATGCGGACTCCCCAGTGGACCCTAAGAGTCCGTTGGGATCAGCTCACAGACAATCTAGAACAGCTGGTTGTAGTCATGTCCGGTATGTGTAAATTGCTCAAGTGGTGGATGGAAGCAGCAACCTGTTCAAGGGGGTTCTGGTCCTGATCCCTGGTGCCTTCTCTCCCTTCCTGTAATTCAGAGAGTATTACTCAAGCTGAAAATGGAGGGGGCAACTCTACTATTCATTGCTCCCGTCACTTCAGCAGATCTGGTTCCCTTTGCTGCAACAGCTGGGAGTGGAACCCCCCAGTACCTCTGTTCCTGTGCAAGGGTCTACTGACACAGGAGCAGGGAACCCTAATTCATCCAGACCTGAAGTCTCTACATCTGCTTGCATGGCTCTTGAAGACATGGCCACAGCTCGATCTGGGGTGCCTTAAAAAGTGGTAGATGTTGTGATGGCTGCCAGAAAACCATCCACCAGAGCTACTTACTCCATGAAGTGGAAATGGTTTGCTTTATGGGCCGCTGCACATAACCTAGATGTGTTTACCTCTCCAGTTAATCATGTTCTAGAATACCCATTTTCCTTATTGAATTCAGGCCTACAGTATTCCTCCATCAAAGTGCACCTGGCTAACCGGCCCAGTGGCGCTGAGGATTAAGGCTCGAGATGCTTCACCTCGCACCCACGCCCGACTGACCGGGTTAGGAAGCAGGCCAGGAAGTCAGGGGTTGGCAGGGGCAGGTGAGATGAAGCATCCGTAGCTCTCCTTCCGGGCAGGGATGTAAGGATAGTGTCGCTCCAGAGCGACCCCTGGCGATGGCCAGGGGTAGCCAGGAAGTATGAGACACTGTTGTAAGGCATCGGGGGTGGAGCTCTGCGGACGCTGGTCATCTTTGCATGACCAAGCTCTGCAGTGGGTGGGACAGAACAAGAGAAAATCCCTGGCGTGCCTGATAAACGATGGCAGATCCAGTGGTCGGTCCCCACGTCCAATGCTGGGCCTCCCAGCTCCACGGGGGGCACTCCCTCCACTCCCTGGTCGCCCCATTAGATTGTAGATAGAGCACCAGAGGAGTAGGCGGTCCTGCCCCATGGGGACTCTGAGCCGGGGGGTCAGGCAGCCAGGTGGTGTGGTAGGGGAGGTGAAATCTGGGGGCTTCAAGTGGACTGGATAAGACTGTACCGAGTGCCCTGCTGGAGAGAGTTCAGGTCGCTGGTGCAAGAGGCATAAAGAAAGTTAAAAAAAAAAAAAAAGTGCACCTGGCTGCCAAATCAGCCTTCCATGTGCCTCTAGATGGCTGTATGGTTGCTCAGCGGGAGGTAGCCCATACATTCTTGAGAGGTATTCTACATCCAAAGCCTCCTATCTGCAATCCAGTCCCAGCTTGAGACCTGAATTTTATTTAGGAAAAGCTTACTTTGGCTCCTTTTGAGCCAGCCATGACTTGTGGCTTACGCTTCCTCTCCTGAAAAGCATTAATTTTAGTTGCCATCACTTCTGCTCAAAGGATCTCCGAGCTTCAGGTCATAATGTGTGAGCCTCCTTATTTGATTTTCCACAAAGGGTGTCTTTGCATACTAATCATAAGATCTTCTTCAGGGACATCTCTTGTCATCAGGTCACACCTATGCAACTCAGCCATCAGATGTCAGGATCCCATGTAAGTTTTTTCTGCAGCTATTAGGGGCCGCCCATGCCGACGTTAGGCTCCGACGTCACACAACCTATATAAGTTCGAGCAGCCTCACTTCCTCCTCAGTTCTTCCCCATCATCGACCATCTGTGCACGGACTCCACAGTAGCTTCACTGCTCAGTTCAACTGCCAAATTTACTTACCCTCTTTTCTTTTACTTACCTTTGAATCACTTACGTTTAAAGTGATTCATTTATCCTTTATATGTCAATAACTACTCTGTTGCAGAGTTTTGTGTCACCTGTAAACAGGCATACTCTCCCTTCCAGCCCTTCTGCAATACCACTGATGAAGACATTGAAGAGGACCGGCACTAGTACTGATCCCTGTGGTACTCCACTGGTCACTTTGCCTGCTCTGGAGTGACTGCTGTTTACCACCATCCTCTGACTCCAATTGGCCAGCCAATTTTACACCCATTTTACAATAATTAGGACCTACTTCTAGGCTTTCCAACTTGTTTAACAGCCTTCTATTTGGAACGGTGTCAAAGACCTTGCTGAAATCCAGGTAGACCATGTCCACTGCTCCCCCTTGATCCACTTCCCTGGTCACCCAATCAAAGAACTCGATCAGGTTTCTCTGGCAGGACCTCCACCCTGTGAACCCATGCTGCCTCTGATCTTGCAGGTTACTGATAACTAGGTATTCCCCAATACTTTTCTTTAATAGTGTTTCCATTACTTTGCCTACCACCGACATCAGGCTGATTGGCTTGTAATTTCCTGCATCCTCCCTATTTCCACTTTTGTGAATTGGGTCTACATCTGCCCTCCTCCAGTCCCACGGTACCGCCCCTGTTTTTAATGACATGTTGAAAAGGGCTGTCAGAGGTACAACTAGCTCCTCTTTCAGGATCCTGTGGTGCACCCCGTCTGGCCCCATTGTTTTGTCTACTTTTATCTTGGATAGTTCCCTAAGCACTCTTTCTTCTGTAAATGGTTTTGTGTCCACTTCTCATGCCTTTACACCCTTGCCCTTTATCCTTGGCCCATACCCAGTACAAAAAGTTATGGATGGTCACTTTGCACAGCCTTCTTCCTCTGCTGAAGCAGTGTGACTGACTATGCTCTCTCGATATGCAAGATGCCTACCTACATATCATGGTTTGCCCCCTCACAGGCGGTATCTGTGGTTCCTGTTTCAGGGTGAGCATTACCAGTTCAGGGTATTGCCCTTTGGCTTATCCTCCATGCCATGGGTATTTACCAAGCGCTTAGCAGTGGCAGCAACAGCCCTTCGGCACGAAGGCCTCTACATGTTCCCATATCTGGACAACTGGTTACAGAAGGTCCAGGGAGCTCCTATTGTTGGCTTTAGAACACACCCTGCAGTTATTCCAGTCCTTGGGTGTCACTGTCAATTGTCCCAAGATGGTGCTGACTCCTTCCCAGGGGTTGTAGTACATAGAGGCAGTCCTGGATTCTACCCAGGGCAAGGTCTTCCTCCCTCAATACAGGGAGGACTGCCTTTTTGCTCAGGCCCAGGAGGTGACTCAGATATAGCATGTCCCTGCCAGGGCACTCCTCAGGCTTCTAGGCCTTATGGCCACGGATATTGTTATGGTTCTTCTGGCTAGGTAGCACATGAGAATTCTGCAGTGGACCCTCAGGGTTCAGTGAGATCAGCGCTCAGATGATCTAGATCAGCTGGTCCTTGTCTCTTCGCCAGTAAGCACAGTACTTCACTGGTGGATAGACCCAGCCAATCTCTTTAAGGGGGTCTCTTTTCCTATCCCCACTTCTCACCAAATCCTCACCACGGATGCTTCGAGTCTGAGGTTGGGGAGCCCATCTAGGTCCTAATCAGACCCAGGGTCTCTGGTCCCACTGGGAGACTCACCTCCACATAAATACCTTAGAAATGAGGGCGGTTCTGTATGCCTTAGGCCTTCCAGAACCATCTCTCTTTAGGGGTTTTATGTGATAAAGGCGAGTCTGAAAGACCGCCTATCACATAGAGTGAGCAAACTTGAGCCCATAGTCAAAAGGGCGACGGATATTGTACTGACCATTGCAAACAGCGACGGTCGCTATTATACTTAACTAAAGCACACAAAATCTTTTTTGTGTGCGGGGGGCTGTGCTCCCCACACCCCCAAACATAAATAACCAACTCTGAAGAGGGGTGCAGACCATGGGGCAAGTTACTGGATTCTAAAAAAAAAAAAGGTTTCTGCCTGAACCCAGGTCTGCTTGCATTGCAAGCGGTGGTGTACACCACTATGCTATGCAAGTAGTTCAGTGGGAATTGGCCACAAAGGATACTATATCCTGCAGTAGTGAGTATAGCTCCTTGCTGTACTGACATACACGATATTGCAACGTACTGCACCACTCACTCTTTTGTAGAGCGCTATTATTGAGGCGCTCAAAAGTGCAACGCTCAATAATCAGCGCTCTACATGGGTGCTGCCTCTCTGGGCCCTCTACTGGTGCAGTTGGACAATCTCAGTGTGGCCTATTACATCAGCAAGCAAAGGGGGACCCATTCCTACCCTCTGTGTCAGGAAACAATGAGGATCTGGTACTGGGCTCTGGATCACGGCCTAGAACTGTCAGCCGTCCATGTCCCAGGCATCCAAAATGTCTTGGCGGACAGTCTCAGCAGATCACAGTCCAAAGTACATGAGTCAAAGCTGCTGACCTTGGTCATAGAAGACCTGTTCGGCAGTTGGGGCCACCAGAGTTGGACCTTTTGCAGCCCCCTCAATGCAAAAGTACAGTTACGTAAGAACTTACCATAACAGTAGATCTTTGAGAGAAGTTCCTGCAGTAGGTCATAACATGTAGGAGTGTGCCCTCTGGCATCAGGACCACACGGCAAAGCTAGCAATGTCTGGTGAGAGACCACCCACCCAATGTCATATGACTGACGTCAGCGTGACCCTGTAAGTCGGCAGTCCCCACACCTGCCTTCCAGTTCTCCCACCGGAGACCCAAGAGAGTACGACAGGAGAAAAGAATATAGTCCCTGGAGCCCAATCCAGACAGGCCTGCAAGAGCAAACAGAAGACTGGGGGAAAGTGCAGGAACCTCTCTTGAAGATCTACTGTTACGGTAAGTTCTTGTGTAACTGTACTATCTTACTTTGAAAGGGTTCCTGCAGTAGGTCATAACATGTAGGACTGAGTCCCAAGCAGTCAATTGATCAGGACAAACTGAAGCATGGGAGGAAGGAAGATCTGCAGAAAGACCAGAGCAGGTCTATGACAGAAGGCCCTGCAGGACAGCTAGGCCAAAACTTGCCCTACGCCTAGAGGCAATGTCCAGACTGTAATGTTTAGTGAAGGTTGGGACTAAACTCCAAGCTGCAGCAGCACAAATCTCCGCTGTGGACACATTCCTGAAAAAAGCAGCAGAAGCGGCCACACCTCTGGTGGAATGACCTTTGACCTTTCCCTGAAGAGGCTTGCCATACTTGTAGTAACTGAAATGAAAGCAGTTAGCCAACCACTTGGACAAGCACTGCTTAGAGACTGTCAACCCCAGAGTCTTGGGGGTGAAGGAAATAAAAAGCTGGTCGTCTTTACGGACATCCTTAGTCCTGTTAAGGTAGTAGCGCAATATGTTGTGCACATCTAAAGTGTGCAGGAGTGCCTCACCCCTATTAGCGTAAGCCAGATAATAGACTGGCAGTTCAATGGTTTGATTCAGAGTGAACTCAGAAACCACCTTGGGAAGAAACTTACGATTTCTACCCAGAGCCACCCGGTCTCTGTGGAAAATCAGATAAGGCTCCTTACACATCAAGGCCTGCAGCTCGGAGATCCTTTGAGCAGAAGTTAAGGCAACGAAAAAGAGCACCTTCCAAGACAGACAGCGCATCTTGCAGCTTACTGCTGGTTCAAAGGGAGATAAAGTTCAAGTTCAAGTTTATTGCAGGAAAGTTCCGTTGAGCAAGCTCATTTACAAGGAGGTCCTGAGACATACATACATTCACAATGAAGTCCTGTCACTGACTTACAGACAAATAGTTAAGTACTTACATCATAAGAAACAGAATTCATAATGATAAGAGCTTACAACATAATACGCAGTGGGCAAAATAATAAAGAGCTCCCAGGATGCTCTCGGTTCATGAAGAGAAATTTGTACTGTTTGTAACGGCAATACATTACATACATTGGAAAATAACAGTAATTACATAACAATTCAACAAAGATTCCACCTAAGGCACTGACAGTGGTGCGAAACAGAGTTTTAAGGAAGTGTAGGAATGGAACCTGGGATATCGTGGAATCACTAGTTTGTGTCCTAGTGAAGGCAATTCATTAAAGACAGTTGCAGGTGTCTTTTAGTTTAGCCATAACTATCCTTTTAAAGAATTTAACAGGGACAATACTGGCTAATTTCAAAAATGATTGTAGTCGATTCCAAATAGTTGGCAGTGAGCATGAAATAGCACGTTTCCCAAAGGAGGTGCAGGTCCTAAGTGTCAAGTAGAGAGAAACTCGGACTTCTAAGTGAATAGACACTAGCACTATATGTATTAAGGAGGACAGGTATTGCGGTAGTTTGTTCTGAAGAAGTTTTAAAGTTCATGTACCTGCATGGACTGTCCGTCTAACAGAGGCGAGGGCCAGCCAACTAAGGCATATAGATCACAATGATGAGTTAGAGGAGGGAGTTTGTTATGAATCATAGGGAGCGGTGGTAGAGAACATCTAGTTTCTGGAGATTAGTAGAAGTTGAGGAATTATAGATTACATCGCCATAATCAAGGAGGGGAGAAAGTGGCCTGTATCAATCTAGTTCTAATTTCAGCAGGAAAGAAAGATCTATTACAGAAGAAGAAACCTAACCTGATTTTGAGCCTTCTAGCCAAGTCATCAATATGATCATTAAAAGAAAGCCTGTTATCTAACCAGAAACCGAGATATTTGAACTTTGAAACTATTTCCAGCTGCTCACCTAGGGTAGTATTTATGAAATCATTGGGCAAAGCAGGGGCACTAGCATGCGAGGAGCATAGGCGTAGGATCATAGCTTTTTTTTTGGGCATTAAGGAGTAACTTTGCATTGATTAAGTTTTTTTCTAATTGCGAAAAGTCGGCTTGAAGAATGTCCTTAGTTGCTTCTAGCGATGGCGCAGAGGTATACAGGACAGTGTCATCTGCAAAGAAGTGCAACTGGGACTTTGTAATCTGATGGTCGAGGTTGTTTATATATAAGGAGAAGAGGATGGGACCTAGAATAGATCCCTGTGGGACTCCCCTCATAGTAGGCAGAGAGGAAGAGAACGAATTTCCTGATTTGACTTTCTGGGTCCTGCCCGATAGGTAGTTTTTGAACCATTGGGTAGTAGAAGGAGTAAAGCCAAGATTGGCAAGTCTGATAACTAGTAAGCTATGATCTACTGTATCAAATGCTTTACTTAGATCCAAGAAAACCACACCAGTAGTTTTCTTAGAGTCCATTGCAGATACCCAATCGTTAGTAACTTTGGCTAGAGCTGTAATGGTACTATGGTTTGGGAGAAAGCCAGATTGAAGAGGGTTAAGAATATGTTACGTTGCTATATGGTTTTTCAATTGGGCGTAGATCAGTTTTTCAAATGCTTTTGTGAGGATAGGTAGTATTGAAATAGGTCTATAATTATTGAGATCACATGGGTCTCCTGACTTAAATAGGGGGAGAATATGGCGATTTCCAACATGAAGGAACTGTATGTTGAGATAGAGAGATTGAATATATGAAGTATTGGGGCGCTAAGATAGGGGTATCCAAGTTTTAGAAATAATGGATCTATATTATCCTCTCCTGCACTTTTTTTGATATCCAGGTTAATAAGTGACTCTTCTACTTCTTTATAGCTAAGAGGGAGCAACTGGAATGAGCAGGCTGGCGTGTTCGGTGCTGAATACGTGCTATCAATACTCCTAATTTGGGAGGCATGTGGGGAAGTATCAAATGCTAGGCTGGCGGCTATGAAGTGGGAATTAAGTTCCTCTAGTATTTGATGTGAACTTTCAATGGAAGAACCATTAATGAGGATCTTTTGCTGGAACAGATGGTGCAGTTGAGCGACCCTCAATAGACTTGAGAGTCTTCCAAATTTTATAGGAATTCCCTTTAGCCTGCTCTAGGGTAGAGACATAGTAACTAGATTTAGTTTCACGAATGCATTTGACACATGTGTTCCTGGCTGCTCTGAAGGCCTGCCAATCTATCAAAGTAAACTTTTCCAAAATAAAATTCAAATCCCAAGGGGGGGGGGGACAAGGTTACATATAGGGGGTTTCAGATGGAGGAGCCCTCTCAGAAATGTTTTGGATACCTCCAACTGAGTAATCATCTTCCCATCCACCAGGGAGTGGTAGGCAGAGATAGCAGATAGGTGGACCTTTAACAAAGAGTAACTGAGTCCTGAGTCAGCAGGTGCAAGAGGTACTCCATCACCTGGGGCACTGGGCAAGAAAGAGGGTCCCACCCTTTTGAGGCCACTCAAATGGAAAATCGTTTTCCATTTCATAGCGTAAGTAGCTCTAGTGGAAGACTGTTTGGCCTCCAGCAAATCTTGGGCGACCCTGTCGAAGACTCCAAAATGGTTCACAATCATGTCTGAAGGAACCACGCATTGAAGTGTAGGGACCTGAGGCCCAGATGAATCAGTCTGCCCTGATCCTGCGTCAACAGATCCTACAGAAGAGGCAGAGGTACTGGGGGTTCCACAGACAACTGCTGTAGGAGTGGAAACCAAATCTGCCTGGGCCAGAGGGGGGGCAATCAGCAACAGTTGTGCCCCTTCTGCCTGAAGTTTCAGCAGAACCTTCTGCAGAATGGGAAAAGGAGGGAAGGTGTACAAGTATCTCTCTCTGTCCAACAGAGAGATGACACGTCTAGCCAGATAACACCAGGCTCTTGAATGAGTGAGCAAAGCTTGGGAAGTTCTGCACTGGATGGGGAGGTGACTAGGTCCACCTCTGGATGCCCCCAGCAGTGGAACAGATTTTCTGCCACTTCCTGGCGTAGTTCCAATTCGTGAGCTAGGGCTAAGGTATGGCTGAGACTGTCCGCCAGGATGTTGTGCATGCCAGGAACATGAACAGCCATGAGATGCAGACCATGCTGGACTGCCCAGTACCAGACCCACTCGCTTCCCTGCATAGGGATATGATCAGGTGCCTCCTTGCTTGCTGATGTACCAGACCACGCACATATTGTCGGTATGTACCAACAGTGTTCCGCTGTCAGAAGGACTGGAAGGCCTGAAGGGTGTACAGACCATGTGAGGAGGATTCTAACTGGAACCATTTCCCTGGGTTTGGTGGCCCCAGGTGAGCTCCCAACCCAGACCCGATGCATCTGTGGTGAGGGTCCAAGAGAAGGGAGGGCCTGAACGTGTCCCCGAGACATGTTCAGAGGGTCCTGCCACCATGAAAGGTCCTTCTTGAATGCACTGGACACCAGAATAGGATGATCCAGGTCGTCTGTACCCTGATCCCATTGGACCCGTAAGGCTCATTGGGTGACCCTCATATGCAGCCTGGTCAGAGATACGGTCAGAATGACCGTGACCATCAAGCCAAGGAGGCATAGAAACACCCTGGCTGGGGCATGGCTGGAGGAGGCTACCAGACTGGCCTGCTCCTGCAAAGTATCTGCTCTGTCTGCCCCAATGAATTGGACATGCTGGGATGGGACCAGAGACGACTTGGGGTAAATGATAGTAATACCCACTCGTGCAAAAAGGTCCAGGGTGAAGGACAGGGAATACTACAGGCTGCTCCTGTATGAGGCTGCTATGAGCCAATCATCCAGGTACGGGAACACATAAATTCCCTGGAGATGAAGTGCCACTGCCACCACCACTCGGCACTTGGTGAAGACTCTGGGTGCTGAGGAAAGGCTAAAGGAGAGGGCTGTGAACTGGAAGTGCTCCCCTCAGAAGGAAAAGCGCAGGAAGCGGAAGTGGCCCGGAAAAACTGGAATGTGCAGGTACACATCCAGCATATCCAGTGCACAGCGCCAACGGTCTGTCTGGAACAAGGGCAGGACTCCCTGAAGAGTCATCATGCTGAACCTTTTGTACTCTACATAAAGGTGCAGCTGGCTGAGGTCCAAGATGGGCCTGAGATTGCCCGTCTTTTTGGGAATGAGGAAGAAATGGGAGTAATACCCTTTTCCCCTCTGTGCCCAGGGAACTGGTTCTATCGTGGATTTGTGGAGTAGAGCCTGGATCTCGTCCCTCACCAGTGTTACGTGGTCTGAGGGATAATGAGATCATCTTAGGGGACAGTCTGGAGGTTTCTCCAGAAACTCAATGGTGTGCCGTCTTACTATGAGTTGAATGACCCAGAAATCCGAAGTGATGCCCTGCCACTCTGCTAGGTAACAGGTAAATCCTCCCCAACTGGCTCCACACTGTTTGGAGATGGAGGGGCTGAAGGAGTCAGAAGGTGGAGGAATGGGCAGGAAGGCACCGCCTGCAGCTCACTGGGTCTTGGAGGCAGGGGAGAGGTAACGCAGGTCCCGATGCTCTCCTTTCGTTGACACCCGTTAAAGGCTATTTCCCTTGGTGTTTTGCTGGTGCAAAAGGGCTGCTTAGGCTTGAAGCCCGCCTTGTACATGGACTTAACTGATCTCAGGGGCCTGCCCACAGTCCTGGAGGCCCGTGATGATGTCCTTGTATCACCTCCAAAGAGGATGGAGCCTCGGAAGGGGCATCCTGTATGGCTGCCTGAACATCCTGGGAGGCCAGAAATACGGAACCAAGCGTGGCGCCTGAGGCAGATGGTTCCATGTTAAAATCGTGACTAAAAAGCCGTGACAGTCATAATCGCGATTTTTAGCGACTGCCGCCAATAGCGAGCAGCAATAATGAGGTTACTCACCTGTAACAGGAGTTCTAGGAATGGTATATGTTGTTCATCCACACTCATTGGCAGTATCCTTGCCGCTTTAAATCTTGCGGAAGGTCTTCAAGCTTGCTCCTCCACCCACCGGTGGTATAACCTCGGCTCCGCCCATGACGCCAGATCTGGCCCGCTGGAAGCTCAGGTTGTGCGAGCCGAGCCGGGAGGTCGGTCAGGTGGATGAACAACATATACCATTCTAGAACCCTGTACAGGTGAGTAACCTGTATTTCTAGGGACATGGATATGTTGTTCATCCACACTCATTGGCAGACTCCTAGCAGTTCTCCGGGAGGAGGGAGGCAGACGCACACCCCCATATACTTACTTGGGAAAGAGAGACTGGAGAACCGAGGCCCCAAAACCAGCATCCCGGGCGTGACTAAGGTCGATGTGGTAGTGGGTAATGAAGGTGTTGCTGACTTCCAGGTAGCAGCCCTGCAGATTTCCTGGATAGGGGCGTCCCTGGAAGCAGCCACCGTTGCAGCAGTATGGGGTAGAATGAGCTCTTATCCTCTGGGAGGCTCCATGCCCGCTAACTATAGCAGAGATCTATGCAGGAGGTTACCCACCTGCTTATCGTCCGCTTGGCTGCAGGTCTGCCAGATCGCTTCAGCGTAGGTGACAAACAGCTGGCGAACCTCTCCCCGAATTTCAGCCGTGCGCTCCTTATAATAAGCGAGCGCCCTTCTAGGATCCAGAGTATGGAGCCTATATTCGGCCTCCGAGGTGTGATTGGGGTAGAACACCGGCAGAGTCAACACCTGGTTAAGGTGAAACTCCGACACCACCTTCGGAAGGAATTTCGGTTGGGGGCGCAGGACAACCCTGTCCCTGTGGAAGACCAGGTAAGGAGACTCGATGGAAAGCGCCTGGAGCTCTCCCATCCTTCTGGCTGACGTGATAGCCACCAAGAAGGCGGTCTTCCACGACAGGTGAGAGAGGCACACTGTATAGGTTCGAATGGCTTGCCCATGAGCTTTGCCAGTACCAGCAGTAGATCCCACGGAGGTGGGGTTCCCGCACTGGAGGAAATGTGATCAAGGCCTTTGAAAGCGCCAGACCACCTTCTCCTGCGCCATCGACTGCTTCCGCCCGCGCCCGGTAAGCAGAGATGGCTGCCAGGTGCACCCTTAGGTCGTCGACCCAAGCCCTTGACTAGAAAGGGACCATAAATAGTCCAAGATGCTTGCCAGGAACAGGAGGAAGGGTCCAAGCCTTGCCTGACACCAAATGGAAAACCTTTTCCATTTGAAGGCATAGCATTTTCTGGTCGACTCCCCACGGGACGCCTCAACTACATTGAGGACCCCGTCGGAAAGACCCAAAGCCTGGAACTCTAGCCGCCAGGAACCAGGCCGTCAGGTGCAGGGATTGAAGGTCGGATGGAACACCTTCCCCTGATTGACTGAGGCAGGTCCGGGCGAGCTGGAAGCTGCCGTGAGTCCTGGAGCTGAGACTGAGGAGATCTGGGTACCAGAACTGGCGAGGCCAGTCTGGGGCTATCAGAATCACCTGCGCCTTGTCCCCTCGCCTTGAGAAGCACCTTGTGGATCAAGGAAATGGGGAAAGGCGTAAAGAGGCCGGGTCCATTGCCTCGAGAAGGCATCCCCTGCAGCGAGCCCTGCTGAGGCGGGCATGGAACAGACTCAGCCGCGTTCTCCGTAGGCAAACAGGTCCACCTGAGGTGTGCCCCAAAGGGAGAACAGATGCTGTACTACCTCCGGCAGGAGAGACCACTCGTGGGATGCAGCCCTATCCGGCTCAGGGCATCGGCCAGGGTGTTGGAGGCTCCTGCCACGTGAATGGCTAGGAGATCCGCCTCCAGGCTGCTACGAGTGACCAAATGCGGAGGCTTCCTTGCATAGAAGCATGGGCGCGTCCCGCCCTGGCGGTTTAGATAGTACATGGTCGTGGTATTGTCCGTCTGGACTCGGACCACTTGACCCGGAGGAACGGAGCAAAGGCGGTGAGAGCTAGGCGGACCGCTCGGAGCTCCAGCAGGTTGATGTGGCATCGGGACTCCCGGCGGGACCAGAGGCCATGAGCCCGGTGTTCCCCAGATGGGCACCCCAACCCATCAGAGAGGCATCGGTCGACAGAGAGACCGTCGGCTCGGGGCGGACGAACGGGATGCCCTCCTGCAATTGATCTGGAACGGTCCACCACTGGAGAGCATTCCACATCCCCTGTGTCACCGACACAAGCTGGTCCAAGGGATCGCAGCGTTGTGACCACTGGCTGTTGACGTCCCCACTGAAGGACGCATGTTCCAGGCCCAACGGACCACTGGTACAGGCCGCCATGAGACCCAGGAGGCGCAGGAAGTCCCGGCGGGATGGAATTGCCCAACCAGAAATGATCGGGCAAGGAGGAAAGAACCTCGGCCCTGTCCGCCGGGAGCCGCGCTCTGGCTCGAAGAGAGTCGAGCTGCGCCCCGATGAATAAAATCACCTGCTTCGGCTCGAGTTCCGACTTGGCCTCGTTGACAAGGAGGCCCAGTTGAGAGCAGACCTGGAGGGCCAGATCTCTGGACCACTCCGCCTCCTTCCTGGAGGGAGCTGCTATCAGCCAGTCGTCCAGGTAAGGGTACACCCGGACCCCTCGGCGCCGCAGGAATGCTGTCACCACTGCCATGCATTTGGTGAAGACCCTGGGAGCTGGAGACAAGCCGAAGGGCATGGCTTGAACTCGAAGAGATCCTTCCGCCGAGAGCGAAGGAATCTCTGGTGAGACGGACGGATAGGGACGTGGAAAACGCGTCCTGCAAGTCCAGAGAGCAGAACCACACGCCTGCCCAAGGATGGTATTATCTGAGCCAGAGTGACCATCCTGAAGGTTCGAGACCTTAGGAACTTGTTTAGGTCGTAGGTCGAGAATGGGCGCCAGCCCCCGTCTGCTTCGGAACCAGGAAGTACCTGGACACAAACCCTGGGTCTGAAGGAGGGTCCACCACCTCTTCCACCTCCTTCTGGAGGAGAGAGTGATGTCGGCTCGACGAGCCGCCAGTGAGGCTGGGGATCCGAAGCCCCGAGGCGGCGGCTCCTGAAGGGTGGTGCCTGCTCGAATTCAGAGGCAGGCCTCTTCCCACCACCTCAAGACCCACCTGTCCGTGGTAACAGCGGACCAGGCGGAACGGAAGTGCGGGCAGTCCCCACGAGGACCCAGGGGAGGTGACGGGATGGGGGCGACACCCTCAGCCCGTCACTGGGCAGGCTTGGAGGAGGGACGCCGAGGGACCTCCTGGGCCCTTTCCTCCCTGCCTCCTGTTAGAGGAAGCCGGCTGCTGGGTTTGGGATGCCAAGGCCGAGCCTGCTGGCCTGGACGTTGCTGGGCCGGGCGCCGAGGCACAGAAGGACGAAAGAGCTTAGGCTGTGTTTGCGCCTTTGTCCTTCTGAGCGGAAGAGACCGAGTCCAAGGTGGCATTGGACTTCTTGATCCTCTGCAGGTGACCTTCCACCCAGGGCCGAAGAGGTCAGTCCCAAAAGAGACATCCGCCAACTTGTGCTGGGTATCGAGTAAAGGTGGATATCCTCAACCAAGCCCGCTGACGATAGCCACTACGCCGCCACCGATCTGGCACATGAGTCCCCTACATCCAAAGCAGTCTGGAGCTGCTGTTTGGCCACTGCCCTGCCCTGGTCCCGCACCTGCTTAACCGTAGTCTGCAGATCGGCGGGAAGATGAGGATGACCTCATCCAGGGAGCCCAACAGGGCATGAGAAAAATGTGCCATGAGGACGGCCGAACTGGCCTAGCGAAGCCGAGAGAGGGGCATAGCGTAGACTTTTAGCCGACATAGTCAATTTCTTGGACTCCTTGTCAGGAGGTTTGTCCACATCCTGGCGTTGCTTGTGCGATGACAGCTGTCGGTAACCAACCCCTCAGCAGAGGGTGTTCAGAAACGGACAAGGAACGGTGGGACTGCATACTTCCTGGCCATCCTGGCAAGGCGCAGGGCAGGAAGCAGGGCGCTGCAAAGTTCCAGTGCTGGACCCACTATGGCCTCGCCACCGGAAAGGCCTCCGTCGGAGAATCCCTCGGTCCAGAATCTCCGTGAGGGGATACCTGGCCGCTTGGAAAGGTTCGAGCTCCATCCCGGTAGACTCCGAGATGAGCGAAGCAGTCCTAGGAAGAGACTGACGGGCTATCGTCCATTGGCTGACCTCCTGAAGACTCCAAGTCCAGTCGCTTGGAGAAGAAGGAGGAATCATCTCGGACTCGAAGAGTCCTCGAAAACTGCCTCTGGCCTGAGCCACCCTTCACCTGCCGAGGTCGGTCGGGAGTGAGGGTAACTGACAGCCGATGGGGTAAACCCTTAGCCGCCGAGAATCCTTGGTCGGAGCCCCAATGTGGTGGCTGTGGGAGGCGGAGGTTCCACATAATCACGGTGGAGCAGCTGTTTTGGCAGAACAACCGGCCTGGGTATAGGCTCCTCCGAGCAGAGTCGGGGGTTGTGTCGGCCGTTCGGTGACAGCCACTTAATGGCGGGAAAGGCGCGGGTCGGCTTATTCGGCCAGGAGGAGCTGTTGCAACATAAGGTCCTCGTCCGTCGACGTAATTCGCCGGCCTCCCTCATCCGAGGAGGGCGAGGGCAGACAGCGCCCGCCTTGCAGTGCGGACCGAGACCGTGCCAGCGGTGGGAGCGGCTGGACCGCGAAGAGGTCGAACCGAGACCGAGTCCCGGAATTTCGGGGTCGGTGCAGGAGGTGTCGGCGGAACCGACACTCCCTCGGCTCGGAAGGTCCATCCGAGGGCTCCGGAACCGGAGGCACAGGCGAGCCCACGGGATCCTCAACTCCTCCCGGGGGAACCGGGAGAGGGGAATCTCGCTGCTAAAGCGACAGCCCGTCAATGGGTCGATAAAAATCTCGACTTCATCAGTGGGAGTCTCGGTCAACTGACCTGGCAGGGGACACCGTGAGGCCAGTGGCGAGCAGCGGTCGACGAAGCGGCGGTCGACGGCCGGGGAGAGGGACCTTTCCCGCTCCCAAGGCGTCAGCGGAGGACTTACCCTGTCCTCTTTTGGACCGAGAAAAGGTCCAGCAGGCTGAGCCCTTCTCCTTTAGTGGAGAGGGACAGACAAAAGCTCCTTAAAGGAAGCCGTGTAGGAAGAACCCAGAAGCGGGATAAATGCGCCGAGGAAGATCTGGCCATCGCCACCTCTTACAGGCGACCATCCGCTCGAGCTGATCCTGACTCCCGCGCTGGACACCGTCCAACGGGCCTCCTTGGACTTCACCAGAGGAACGCTCGGACGCCCAGCGTAATCGGCAGCACGGTCTTCGAGGACGAGGGCCGAGAAAGATGAGCACAGGTCGCAAGCCCGCGGGTCGTGTCAGGGCCTAAGCAGTAGACACACGTGGGTGTGGATCCGTCCGAGACATCTTCTCCCGCATGGGCATCTCCGAAATCCGAGTCGATTGATCCATCGCAGCGCGAGGGATCGAAGACTGAAGTCTTTTGCAAAATATTATTTTTAAATCCATAAGCGGAGAAATAGGAACCAGTCACAAACGCAGGCGTTAAGGAGGAACCTGAGCTTCCAAGCGGTAAGGAAGATCTGGCGTCATGGGGCGGAGCGAGGAGTTCTCACCACCGGGTGGGTGGGAGGAGCAAGCTTGAAGACCTTCCGGCAAGATTTAAAGCGGCAAGGATACTGCCAATGAGTGTGGATGAACAACATATCCATGTCCCTAGAATAGTGCAATACATAAATACCTCGTAAGAATAGCGCTCAGAGCTGTAAGTTAGTTGGTAGCATACAGTACCCCCACACTATAATGAACCAAATGAGGGTCATAACATGAGCCACACAGCACCCCCCAAATACAGTATGTTTAAACCTGGAGGAAAAGTGAAGCAAGTGCTGTATCTCAGCTGCCACTAGAGACAGCAGCAACACAAACAGCTTAGATAGAGATGGCAATGAGAGAGATGAAGGAGAAAAACAATCTTGATGCTGTCTTGTCCCGGGTGCAAACATGAGCCTGTAGTAAATTACAATCTTTTGTTTGCAGGAGTAAATGACACTCCTCTATCCCCAAGTTACTCTGCAGTTTTCAGTTTAACTTACTGATAACTGATAACCGCAGAATGGTAGCGCACCCCTTTCAGTAAGTCAGTCACCAGTCAGGAAGTTGAACGCTAGCACAAATTATATATGCACTGCAATTATGCATTGTACAAGTTAGGCATCTAATTTGATCAGTTTGCAACAACTTCTAGTATATTGTCTAAAAAAGCCCAATGATGAGTCTCTTTTGCACAATTCAAAATAAACCTCTGTTCGGCTAGTTCGCTATTTTTACATGCTCCGTGATTTAATAGCCATCACTATTATTGCAAGAACACTGGCACCTCCTGACATACCAATTGCAATCACTAGTATTGCTAGTTCGCTATTTTGACATGATTTAATAGCCGTCACTATTACTGCAAGAAAACTAGCATCTGGAGGTCACTATTTCTTACCTATCGCTATTATTTCCTGGTTGCAATAGTGGCAGTCGCTGTTCTGAAGTCGCGATTTGTCAGTCGCAATTATCACAGGTAACCGAGGCAGACTGCTGTTGCCGAAGAGTGAGCCACGACATCTACAGAGCCATAGGTAGCTCTCAATGCATACCTACAAGAGATCTTAGACAGCCTCAGGGCCTTGATAAGCTCTGACTTAAGGTCCGAGTCCTCCACCGTTTCCAGCCTAGCCTCGAACTGAGCCATGGTAGCTTTTCAGTATGAAATCATATGTGCTATATAGTTCAAGGAAAGCAAAGCACATGTTGAGGAGGAGCAGATCTTATGCTCAAACTGATCCAACTGCCTTGACTCCTTGTCAGGAGGGGAGGTACTCATATGTTTAGGTTTGGCAGTATGATTGTGAGCAGTGGCAGTCATGATGGAGTCTGCCTTGGGTGAAAGCATAGATATGGGCGCTCTCAGGAGAATGGTAGGTCCGGTCCGCCTTCTTGGGACAGCCAGGATGGAATGAGGCATCTGCCAGATAGTGGGGTGAGATCCTCATGGGGCTGCGTCCACGGAGGTTGGAATAGGTGATGCCTGCGCCAATCCAAGTGCTCTGCTAGGCACCTGCGCTTGCAGGTCTTGATCCTCTTATTCCAACCGCTAGCTTGTTGGAGGATGCGGAGGAGTTTGGTGAAGAGGGGTCTTGGAGGAGACTTGGGAAACTCCTTACTCTTGGAATCCAGTCCTGAAAGGTTTCGGAGGACGAGTTGGAGGAGTCAGCCTCAAGTTCGAGGACTCCCCCCAGTCAGAGGTCTTAGGCTTGGTCAGAGTGACCTCTGGAGTAGTGCCCCCAGAAATATGTGCCGTGGTGGAATGGCCTGACCTATGTGAACCCACAAGAGACAATGAGTGTGGGGTGAGGGTCACCACTTGGGCCGGAAGTCTCTTGTCTAAATCCACCACCAACTGAGATCTGGCCTCCTATCACCAGGTCTGGAACATGCCCTGGAGGTCCTGCAGAGGCTGAGGTTAAGGTGAAGGCTGGAAATACTGGTAACCCGCCCCTGGATAATGAGGGGGAGGGTAACCTGGGGCCTGAAGGGGCCATAGCCTGGCGCCTGATAACCAAGGAAAAACCGTGGATGAAAGGAGATGATGTTGGGCCTAATGGCAGGTAGCCTGGGCGAGGCAGGCAGGTAACGCGGATAGCTTCAAGGGGGGACCATGGGGAATACCTTGATGGTCCAAGGGGTCCCAGGGGGCCTCAAAGGAGGTGGCGTGAGGGACCTGGCGAGTTATCTGGCATTGGGAGTCCCACAGGATATCTTGCATCGTCGGCGCTTGGGATGCCTGGTGTCTGGTTTCAGGCATCGAAAGATGGCATCAGGCACAGGGGCCTGATTGAGGCTCCAACGGAGATAGCCCAAGGAGTCATATGGGGAGCCTGAGGTCAGAGGCTCAGAGCCCAGAGGAGGGACCCCTGGCATTGGGGTTAAGGAAGTGCCCGACAGGATAGGAAGGTCCCTGGGAATTGGTGGAGGAACCAACTCCAACATAAGAGCCCCAGGAGAGCCATCCATGGGGTTCTGGAGGGTTACAAGTGCTGGAGTGGGAGAAGAAAAGACCACGTCCAGAGGACCCACTTCCCCCTCTGTCCTGGGTAGAAGGTCAGGCACAGGAGGTTCCACCAGAAAAGATGGAGGGGAAAGCTCCTGTCAGGAAACATGATGGGAGGCTGGCCTTGGGAGGTCAGTGAGCTTAGCCAGGCGTCGGGTGTGTCAGCGTCAGCCCCGACAGGCAAGCTTTGACCAGGCAGATGCCAGAGTCCCCTACGTCCGACTTATCGGTCAGTGGAGAAGGAGCCGGGTGGGCAGGGGAGGAGCCCCTGACTGGCTTATCGGTTGATGCTGGACAGGTTCCCTCTGGGTGAGAACCCGACTTACCGAGGACCGGGCGGGCTCCTGAAGAACTGGAGTTCGGCTTACCGGTGGTGACCGGGTGTCCACTGGAGGTCCCAGCAGGTGGCTTATCATCGAGGATACCTGCTTGGAGACCATCTTAATGGGCTTAAGAGAAGAGGTGGTACTGGGAGAACCAGACAACGAGGCCTGGACCGTCACCAGGGGAGGTGGCAGAGCAGTTTTGTCCGCAGGCTTGAGTCCGGTGGCCTTCTTGGTCGAGGCCGCTCGGTCCTCCAGGCACTCCCAATCCGTGCTTCTGTCTTTCTTCTTTGTGCTCAAGAAGGGGAAGAAGCAGAGTCCTTCAGCTTCTGCATCTCTTGCTCTAAGGTGGCCATCCTGGATTTCAAAAGATGAGCTTCTAGGGCCTGCTGCTTGCATTTGTGTGTGGCCTGATTGAAGGGACTTGCAATCGAGCAGGCCTCAATGTTATGGGCTGGGCCTAGAGCAGAAGAGAGCAGTGCTTATGGCTGCCTTTGTGAGAGCTCTGTCGCCACATCTCACACTTCTTCTTGGTCTTTGGAGCATTTGGAAGACATAAAATAAAGAACAAGCTATATCGGAGAAAAAAAGTACTTATCAAAATGGCTACTGACTGGAGCAACGTTCACCATGAGGTCCTTGCTCAGGTTGCGGCTGGAAAGAAATGGAAGGCGGGCATGGACCACCATTTATAGGGTCATGCTGACATCAGGTGGGTGGTCCCACAGACATGCTAGCACAAAGTTTGCTGCAGCAGTCCTGATGCCAGAGGGCACAGTCCTACATGTTATGACCTACTGCAGGAACCCACTGAAGTAAGATCTGCCACGCTTTGCTTGCTAGATCCAGGGCCTGAAGTCTTCTGGTGAGATGTGCATGTCCCTCTCCCTAGAAAGGGTTTCTTTACATTCCTCTCTTCCCCTAATTCAGAGGTTCTCATCAAGCTACAGATGGAGGGTGCTGCCTAATTCTTGTGGCCCCGTTTTGGCCTCGGCAGATATGGTTTCCATTACTGCAGCAATTGGCTATGGAACATCCGGTTCCCATGTCCCTCTGCCAGGATTTGCTCCCTCCACCTGTATGCATGGCTCCTGAAGACATACTGTAGCCGTTGCTCGGTTTGGAGTGTTTCAGAAGGTGGCTGACGTCCTGTAACTGCCAGACAACTTTCCACCAGGGCCACTTTATGAAATGGAAGTGGTTTGCTATCTGCGCCACTTCTCATTTTTATTTTAATTTGTTAACCGGACATCCAGTAGTGGTACGTAAACTGCTGGGGAGATCATTCCAAAAAGCTGGAGCAGCAATAAAAAAAAAGAATTATAACCCTTTTTAGATTTACACAAAGAAGATGTAAGAAGAATACCAGTTGATGACCTCAAACTTAATCCAGTAGTATGAACCGTACCAAGATCCTGCAGAGGATAGTAATAATTACTATGAATTGCTTTAAAAATTTGGCAACCTAAAAAATAGGCACATTTGCTACCTAGGGATAAACACCCCAATCGGGAATAAAGTAGGCAATGATGTAAACGGGAAGAAGGGGCCAAAACAAAACGACAAATATTGTGATGGGCTACTTTCAAAATGTTACTTTCATTAGTCCCACGATTGCAGTAGAGACTAGTATTATAATCTAAGTGGGGCAATAAAGAACCAATAGCAACAGAATGCCGAGCTGACAATGGAAACTACTTTTTTAACTTATACAACGTACCAAGCTTGTTATTAATAGTATGACTAACTTGGGTCACTTGAGGCAATAGAGTCAGACTTGTATCCAATAAGAAACCTAGATATCTAAATTCCGACACCTGTTCAATATAAATACCATTCAAATCATGTATCTGCAAACTAGGATAATCCCTAATCAGGAGAGGTGTACCAAAGAGCACTGATTTGTTTTTGTTTTTACATTCAAAACCATAGCATTCTGAAAAAACCACTGACAGACATTCTGAAATTCCGTTTCAAGTAAAGCAGTGAGATGATCTCCATCATTAGACTGATAATAATCAAGTCGTCAGCGTATAAGAGCGTGTCACATGAACTACATAATGATGGAAGTTGGTTAACAAACAAGGAGAACAACAGGGGCCCCAAAAAGGACCCTGGGGTACTCCACACCTAAGTTGACATGCATCAGACTGAACTAAATTAATGGAAACAACCGGGTACGATCCATAAGATAATCTGCAAACCAGCTAACCACGCTAGGAAAATCCCAAATCAATAAGTTTAGCCTTCAAAAGGGAATAATCAATTAGATCAAACACCCTGGTTGGGTCCACAAACACCGCCCCAGTCATAACACCCTGTTCAAATCCACCAAGGGTGGTGTTAGTAAACCTGACCAGGGCAGTACCAGTCCCATGGTTCTTTCAGAAGCCGTGCTGCTGAAGACACATTAGATGGTAAGACTCTAAATAGTATATAACCTGATTTGAAACCAATTTCTCCAGAATTTTACTCAATATATTTAAAATAGAAATAGGTCTGAAATCCTCAGCCAGCACGGACTCCAGATTTCTTAGGGACAGGCACTACACGTGCACACTTTCTAGCTATAGAAAAAACACCAGTGGTCAAACACAAATTAAAACACAAGAGAGGACCTGCCACAAAGAAGCAAATTTAACAAAATGGGCACCTAAGCCCCACCACAGTCTCAAGCGTGTCAGGAAAAGTAGAAAGCAGTTTAAGAACATCCAAACTTGTTACCCTACAAAGAAAAAAGTGGATGATCTAAAGAAACCGCTATCAAATTCTGAACATTATTAGACTCAGCAGAAAAGAAGACAAAAGACTAGACAAATCACCAAATTTAGTACTGAACACATTTGCTATCATACATGGATCAATAACTATGGTCAAGCCCTTCAAAATCTTAACTGTTGATAATTCCCTAGGAGACAAAAGTGAGTTAACAGTATGCCAAAATGTTTTGAATCAGATATACCAGAATGAAATTTATGCCTGTAGTAATCTTTTTGCATCAGTCACCATCTACCTACTTGATTTCCAAATGACCTGTAAGTATTCAATGAAGAACCAGAAGGTGAACACTTTTATCAGACCATGCATGATCTAGTAACACAATTCATAGACCCTTTACATATCCATTGAACCAGGTTTTAGAGTATCTCCTGTCCTTGTCTGATGCTGGACTCAAGTACTCCTCTCTTAAAGTGCACCTGTCAGCCATCAGCTTTTCATGTGCTCCTGGATGGCTGTACTGCGACGCAGCTGGATGTGCCTGTGCCTTTCTCAAGAGGCATTCTCCACCTGAAGCCTCCTATCTGTAACCCAGTTCCAGCTTGGGACCTGAATTTTGTTTTGGAGAAGCTGACCCTGCCTCCTTTTGAGCCGGCCGTGTCTTGTAAGGTACGCGTTCTGTCATGGAAAGTGTTATTTTCAGTTGCCATTACTTCTGCTCGAAGAATTTCAGAGCTTCAGACTCTCATGCATGAGCAGCTTTATTTGATTGTACTAACTCAAAGTTTCTTCCTAAGGTGGTGTCGGAGTTTACCATAAATCAGTCCATCCGCCTGCCTGTTTATTATCCAGTGCATGCCAATCCAGGGGAAGCATTGCTCCATACTTTGGATGTTCATAGAATTTTGCGTTACTATACAAACCATATGAGGGACTGCAGGAAGTTCCCTCAGTTATTTGTTTCTTCGCTCCTGGCAGAGGCGCTCAGTTTTGAAACAGTGCTTGTCAAATGGTTTGCCCAACTGTATTATTTTTGTTTCAAAAGTACAGTAAGAACTTCTTGGTGTTAGGTCCATCCCAAAAGGGGCATGGCCACTTCAGTTGCCTGTTTCAGAAGCGTGTCTGCAGTTGAGATTTGCACTGCTGCCACTTGGAGTACTGTTCACACTTTTACCAAGCACTACAGTCTGGACATTGCCTCCAGAAGAAGGGCAGGTTTTGGCTTTGCTGTGCTTCAGGGCCTTCTTTCTTATGCCTTTGGCCTCCTGCCACCCAGACTGACCTTGCTCTCAGCACTGCTTGGGACTTGTTCCACAGGTGTGACCTGATGACAGAGATATCCTCGAGGAAGATAGAAAAGTTAGTAAGAACTAACTGTAATAGTAGGTCTTTGAGGGAATCTCTCATCAGGTCATGCCATCCCTCCCTCCATCCCCCTTTTTCTCTCTCTACAGCCTGGCTGTCCTGTTGCTCCTGCGTTTCTGCTAGCTGGGCACCTTCTTTCTCTCTATACCCCTCCTTGGTTCCCTTGTGGGAATCCTGTTTCTCTGGCCTCCGGTTAGGAAAAGAACTGGGGTGGGATCAGGGCTGCCTGCGCTTACATAGGGTGTGAGATGTTGGAGCCTGGCGTCGGCGTGGAGGCAGCCCTTAATACACTGCTGCGAAAAAGCTATGTGGGATCCTAATGCTTGATGGCTGAGTTCCATAGGCGTGACCTGACGACAGAGATTCCCTAGACGATCTACTGTTATGGTAAGTTCTTATGTACTGTAACTGTTCTTTTCTCCCAAAGGTGGTGTATGACTTTACTTTAAATCAAACCATCCACCTACCAGTGTATTATTCAGAGCATGCCAGTCCAGGGGAGGCATTGCTCCATACTCTAGATATGCAGAGAATACTCAGGTATTATACACACCGTACAAAGGACTGTAGGAAGTCCTCACAGCTTTTTGTTTCGTTCACCCCAGGGAAAGAGGGCACCTCAGTTCCTAAACAGTGCTTGTCCAAATGGCTAGCAAATTGTGTTACTTATTGTTACAGGAAGTATGGTAAGGAACTTCTTGGTGTAGTTCATGGTCATTGTACCAGAAGCATGGCCACCTTTGTTGCTTGTTTTAGAAATGTGCCCACTGCAGAGATCTGTGCAGCTGCTACATGTAGTACTGTCCACACCTTCACTAAGCGCTACAGTCTGGACATTGTCTCTCATAGAAGAGTTGGGTTTGGCCTTGCTGTACTTCAAGGCCTACTTTCATAAGTCTATAGGCTCCAGTCATCCAGACTGTTAGCTTTCGGTACTGCTTGGTACTCGTTCCATAGGTGTATCCTGATGAAAGACATATCCTCAAAGAATGAATGAATGAATGAATTCTTTATTTTTAAAGCGCCTTTCTAAAACCAAGACACTGTACATATACCAAACAAAAAGAAACTAACAATTTAAAATACATATAATAATCAAAATATTTAAAACACATAAAATTACAATATCATAGATATCAGCTTCAATAAAATCTGAATACGGCAGGCTAAATTCAGTTTAAAACTAATCTGGAAATGCTAGGTTAAATAAATATGTTTTAGTGTTGTCTTAAAACTCTGAACAGTCAGGCATTCTCTTACCAGATGAGGTAGAGATTTCAAAATGTCGAGGCCATAAAAGCAAAGGATCAGGCTCTCAATGTCTTTAAGTGAACCCTGGGAATCTCTAGCAATCCCTCGTCGGCAGATTGGAGAGGATGGACAGGGCGGTAAAGGTGAAGGAGATCTTGCAAGTAACGGGGTCCCTGATCATGTAGGGCTTTATAGGTCAGTAACCCAACCTTGAAGGTGATCCGTAACTGTATGGCAGCCAGTGCAGTCCACAGAGCACAGGCATTACATGACTGGTCCTAGAAGCATCAGTCAATAACCTGGCTGCCGCATTCCCCACCAGCTGCAGGCAGCAGATATCAACCCCTGGTAGCCCTATGTAAAGGGCATTGCAGTAGTCAAGGCGGGAGGTTATGAAGGCATGGACCAACGTTGGAAGATCATCAGGAGGAACCAGATGCTTCACCGGGTGATATTCTTCAGATGGTAAAGGAGGATTTGTGATGGCCAATACCTGAGATTTAAGGTCAGTCCTCATCAAAAATAACGCAGGTTCTGCACCCAATCTGAGGTAGTCAGCTGAACATCCCTGAGCCAAATCCCTGAAAGTTGTCTTACCGACAAATCAGCATCCCGACAATCTGGGTCCACCACTAATACCTCAGTTTTAGCGGGTTCAACCGCAGCCAGTTGGCAGACATCAGTCCTGGATGTCGGACAGACAGTTATTAAATACCAAGAGGATCACATCTTGTCTGGGCACAAAGAACATGTACAGCTGAGTATCATCTGCCTAGCAGTGAAAACTCAGACCGTACACGCCAATGATCTCTCAGCGGCAGCATATACTGCGAACAACATGGGTGACAAGATGGAGCCATGCGGTACTCGCAGGGTAGGGGAGAGGGCTGAAGAATGAATTCCAGACACCACCTCTGAATCCTACCCTCAAGGAGAGATCAAAACCATCTGAGGACTGTTCCGCTAGTCCACAGATAAACATGAGCACTCTAACAGCACACCATGGTCCACAGTGTCAAGCGCTGCAGAGAGATTAAGGAGGACCAAGATGGAATGGGTCCTCCAATCTCTCACTAATGAGGAGGTCATTTAGTACCCGAACTAGGGCCAGATCAGTACTATACCTCTTCCTAAATCCCGACTGGAGAGAATCATAGACATCGTGGCTAGGCAGGTGTTCATCCAGCTGCAGCGCAACCACCTTCTCAATAACCTTACCCAAAAAGGTCTGTAGTTAGCCAGACAATCCCAGTCAAGGGAGAGTTTTTAAGGAGGGATCGAACAACCGCCTCCTTTAGGGGATCTGGAAAGACCCCCCTCTCCAATGACCTCCAGGCTATCTTGGCTAGGACCGGACTGATTTCATCTACACACCCTACTAGGAGGCGCATAGGGCCCAGGCCCAAACTACAGCTAGTTGGTCACAAAGTTCTAACAACCCTCACGATATCCATGATTTCCGGCCAGCTGAAGTTAGACCAAGCAAACTGGGTGCCCGCTACCTCCTGCCGACCTCCGCAGTGCCCACTAGAGGGGGCCGGACAGATCCCTCACCTGATGGTGGCAACCTTATCTGCAAAGAACTGAGCAAACTTATCATACTTCTCCTGTGAAAAAGCTCCGGCGAGACTGAAGACAGATTGGACTGCACAATCTGTCCACGTCTGGAAAGAGCTAGAGCTAGTCGTTCTGTGCAGCAGCAATCTCCCTGGACAGGAACTCTGCCTTCTTACAGGTGATTGCCAATTGACGAACCGCATGTTGGTCCATCAATTTAAGTCTGTCACACTCCAGGCCCGATTTCCACCAGCCCCTCTCTAGCCTTTGTCCCACCCTCCTCATCTCCTTCAAGGTCCCATCAAACCATGGAGACCTTGGGCGAAGAGTGAGTGGGTGAACACAAACAGGAGCTATGGACTCCAGGGCCTCTGTCACTACCTTATTATAGGCGAGTACTAGATTCCCTGGATCCATGTTTTCACTTGATATACTCGATAGGTCCAGTACCGCCATCAGGCCATCCAAGGTCATGCCCCTCAAACGGCAGTACTGGACCATCTCCATACGGGTAGACCTACTGGGGAGAGCCACGAAACTGAACCACGATGTGATGGTCAGACCACCCGACTGACTCCACCACCAAGTCGGATATCTCCATCCCCAGAAGAAACACCAAGTCAATGAATCACCATAAATGTGAGTCGTGGAGATAACTACCTGTGTAAGTCCCAATGAGCTCATAAATTGGAGAAGTCCTGACCAAATTGTGAGAGTTCATCGTCGACCCAGGTATTGAAATCCCCAGAATCAACCATCTAGGAGATCCCAATACCATAGTCACGATGAAGTCCGCGACTTCCTGCAGGAAAACTTTCCTATCTCCTGGTGGATGGTAGATGAGAAGTACCCTGCACACTACACCTGCACCCATGATACATTCAAAGGAGTTGGTGGACCCTACTGGAAAAGAAGGTAGAGCAGTTATGTACTTACCGTAACAGTGGATCTTCGAGAGAATCTCTTTCATCAGGCCATACCATCCCTCTCTCCTTTCCCCTTTTTCTTTTGGGCCTGCAACACTGGATTTTCGTTTTGCTCTTATCTCCATCATTACATTTTCCAGCCCTCTGCCTTGCCTGGTTTGCAGAGTGCTGGGTTGTCTCACTTCCTTCAGGGAGGCCCTGGGAGCATGATCTCCAGAGGAACTGAAGAGAGGAGGGCGCCCATGTTTATGTACACGCTGATGTCCGATGTAATGCGTGGGTGGCCTCTGACTGACTGCTTGCAAAAGTTTCCATGTGGTCCTAATGCCTGCCAGCAATAAGTTCCACAGGTGTGGCCTGATGAAGGAAATTCTCTTGAAGATCTACTGTTACAATACATATGTAACCGTTTCCCACTATCTGTCATTTCATCCTGACATCAACACAGTTCTATTAACAAAGCCACATGGGTACTGTAGCAGCATGCTATCAAATCCTGGATGCTGAACAGCACCTCAAGCAGGCTAAAATGGAACTCAGCTACTCTCCTCTGCCTCACTTTCCTGCCTTCCTCCTGCTTCTTTATTTGCAGTTGGAAAAATATTTTCCTGGCCATAAATCTAACTGCTGCCAGGATTATAGTGATTCTCACGCCAGGCACTGCTAATTATAAACACAGTGACTGCCCAACAACTGTGTTGTATAAAAGAATGCTGGGATACAAAGCCCTCTGAGACAAAGCATGGCTATAGGCACAGTACACTTTCAGGATTACAATGTGTATTCATTGCAGGTTGTGAACCAGGTTTAAAACTGGGTAACAAAACCGGTTTGCTGCAATGTGGATGCTCTAACATGATAAGCCTTAAACCAGTTCTGAAAATGTTTTTTACAAACCATTCAGAAGTGTGTACAGGGCCTGAATCTTCCCTATGATGTAACTATAGGATGAGGCTACACCATCTTCTACTATAAAGTATAAGGCATTTCTTTTTTTTTGTATTATCTTTTACCTCCTCCTACATGCTCCACTTCAGCCTCTCCTTGGGCTTGCAACGCTTGCTCTGGTCCATCTGCCTCCGATCCTCCGGTCCCATATAGCAGCCGACCCCAGGGTAACCCGGAGTAACCCTTCTCCAGATGGGTCCCCTCCTCCGAGGTTGGTTGGCCAGGGGCAAGCCAGCGCTACATTTGGCCCCGGGGTGCTGCTGGGACTGAGGACTCGGCAGGGACATGAATGGCACCAGAGGGCCGGGCAGCCATCATCCGGCTTAAAGTGGGGTGGTGTTTCCGCTTTTCTGGTGCGTCCCTGACTTGTATTTGTTGTGCTCCCGGTCTCCACCAGGGGCCTCCACAGCGTGACATCAACCTACTACCCACCTCAGGAGAGGAGAGCAGTCCTACGGATGTTTGATCCTCTCTTTCCTTGCCAACCCCCAGCATCCTGAGTCCATTCCCAAACCGGGATGCCGGCATGGGTCCAAAGTGAGGTGCCAGCCTCAGCCCTCTTCACCACCAGGCTAGCCATAATGCGATTCTTGTTTACCTAATGTACCTCACTGAGGAAGAGTTTATGTACTCTCATTGAGAAGAGTTTATGTAACCTCATTGAGGAAGAGTTTAGTATTACTCTCAATGCAAAATCAATAAAAGGTAAGTTTTAAAAAAATCATCTTGTCATTAAAGGGCTATATTTTAATAATGCAAGTACATGGCATAAAAGAACACAGACATCAGCTGATAGTCTCAGCGCCTTGGCTCATTTGAAAGTGTTTTATTACATTTTACAACACTGGTTACATTACAGATGAAGACAACATGCTGTGTATTTGCCACTGTACAACAACAGACTGCATCATTTTAACACATATACACATATTATACAACACAGTGATATATATTACAAGACAATGCATATTACGTTTTAGTACACTGACACCATCACAGATTTATATGCATATTTCCACAACTGTGCAAAAATACTCTTTTCAGTTCATTGGATAAAAGGTAATAACAAAGGTAGAAGTAACAAAAGATCCTTTGATAAATATTTCCACAAAGTACTTTAAAAAAAGACAATGACTTTTTTTTATAAGAATCTTCAATGAAAAGTTGTGTAGATGTTGAATTGTCCTGCATAAACATAAAACATATAGTTCTTTTAAGTCTATTTCTACTGACGTACAACATTACCTGCCCAGAAAAGGGTGTGTGTGGGGGTGGGGTGCAAATAATATGTTTTCTTAATGCCAGAATTATTAAAACTCTAGTTCCACTGAGCTATCAAATTTGTTACCCTAGAACTTCTACCTACAGTAATTTTAGCATTTTTTTCTAAAGTGTGATAAGAAATATAAAAATGTATTTTGCATATGTATGTATGGCATTAGAAATCTGCTTCAGTACTGAATACGTAAATGGTAGAAGGAGAGTACCGTAGTAAATACTTCTAAATGATGCTTAGATTTTCTTTTAAGCAGTATTGCTTCACTATAATTCAGGGAATAAACAAAACTACGTGAAACTGGTAAATAAACACAGATCTGCCTACATACAGTATGTCAGTCAGTATGGCGTAGAGACTGCATACATTTTCAAAAAATTATATTATTTATAATGAGGCCATGAATACAACACAGCTTCCAAAAACACAAAGGTTAATTGTTCCAATGTAAGTACTACTGTGCATACACTGCATGTTGAATGCATATAGTAACTGTGGATATCCTACATGCTGAACAAATATAACGCAGCTTAGGAACTTTCTGAGTTTTCAATTTGTTCTTAATAAACAGATTTATATTTGGTTATGGCTGCTCAAATATGCATTACTTATGTAAACTAAAGCTAATAGTTTTTCTAATATAACCCTACACATCGTGAAACGGGGAAGAAATGCATATAATGCTTCTCAATCAACTATTTGTTTGCCATGCACATATTCAATCACAGCCGAATGTACATTATGCATTCTTACTAGTGCCACAAAAGCATACCCACAACTTTCTTAGCAAAAAAAAAAAGCCACTTCCTAAAATGCCATTTCTACAGTAGCTAAATATAGAACTCTTCTCTTCAATTAAAAGGGGACTGCACACCATTAATTACACAGTTGGAACAACTGGGTACATCTCTGGGGATTTCTGGATGATATTGAAGAAAACGGATAGGACATGTTAGTGAGGCAAACTGTGAATCCGGATGGTCTAAAAATGATCAAAATGTTGCCATTTCTTGTTACCCATCTCTAAAGTTTACACAAAAGGGGATTGTAAATAATATGCAAATCATCTGGTTCTAAAGCAACATAGTCAAGCTATAAGCATTAAATACACTGGGTACCCATTAGAGTCACAGGCCATTGCACAAAACAGAATCTTCATTATTAGGCTGCATGCCACAGTAACCGTTAACATTTTACTTGAGGTCTCCTGCATCCCCTTGGATTGACTTCTTGATACGAAGCAGCATTGTGGTAAGCCACTGGTCCAAACGGGATATTGAATCAAATTCTTTGATCTAATTTAAAGAAAATGGATTCTGTGAGAATTCAACATATGCATACATCAGTTCAACATGTGCTGTGCAAAGCCAGTTTATACTGCTACACCGTCAAGTCTTAGATAACCGTCTTGCCAAACCAAGACATTTGAAGTAATGGCTACAGGTTATTAAAGGGGCACTGCCAGCTTTGTCCCTATGTTTTTCATAATTTCTTAGCAGTGTTCCCCAAGGCACACACTAAACAAACTACTAGTTTAAAATTGCCCTGCATGTCCCAAAAGTAATATTTTTACCTACTTTCCACAATTTTACATTATTTTTCTGTCCGACCGGCCCGAACGTGTCAGCCAACCTCCAGAAGTACATCCATCCCAAAGATGCGCGTCTGTAACAGAGCTCATGTACGCTGTGCAATCTGTAGCATGCCCTATGAACAAAGCCACTTAAATTAAGTATTTCAACACCCTAAATCATACTGTGCCTCTTAAAACAAGAAACGAGGCGTAATACAGCTAAAAAATACACTTAAAAAGTGGAGCCTAAATCCCGTGCATGAGCAATAGCGGCATGTTCCTGCGCTTGCGCGGGATCTCTGCTCAAGGCAGCTAGCTGCACATGTGGGATTTAGGCTCTGCTTTTGAGTGTATTTTTTGCAACTATGCTACCGTTTCTTACAAAGAGCACAGTTTGTTATGGTGAAATACTAAGTAACAGCTTTGTTCATAGAACATCTCTGCTACACAGCGTGCCTGCCTCTATTACGAAACAGCGTGTCTTCAGGCTGGACTCTTCCAGTCAGCGACATCGTTGGGCCTGTCGAACAGAAAAAATGACAAATCATGGAAACGGGTAAAAATATGACCCAGAACTCTGACAGATGTCATTTTACCAGTAGACTGTTTAGTGTGTGTCAGAAGTACTACTCTGACTGATGCAAAACTTAGGGACAAAGCACCAATGTCCTTTAAAGTGTACAGTGGATTTTGTTTTAAACCAACATATCTTAAGTTCTAGTCCTCTTTAAATCTTCATTCTGAATTTGATATTAAGGAAACTTAATTTCTGTCTACAGTGTTCTCAAGCTCCCTGTCTCTTAATGGAATCCACAAATGGTTCAGTTTGTTCTGCACTTGTTTTCCTAAGTGAACCAAACAACTCCATCTGAAACAGGACATCTTGTAAAAATCTTGAGTTGAGCCCCACTTGGACACAGTTTTCTTTCCACAGAAATTTGAACAGAGAAAATCAATTCTAACCCAGTAATGGAACAACCATCTTCATGAGTCAAATGTATTCCCTTGCCACAGAATAGCTGCAGAATTCTGTGATTTCTCATGAAATTTCTTAGAATTCTACCATGTGTAATTCAAAAATTACACTATCTTTCTACAGAAAATGGCAAAACCCACTGTTTACATTATTGTCTATTCTGTATTTGAGATCAACTGCAGAACAGAAAGCCACAGTTTGCATTAACTTCAGTAAAAATGTTGCCATTTGCATTAAATAAAACTGCGAAGTACAGGTGCCCCCACCCGAAGGCTTACCCCAGTTCAGCTTTTCAGGCATGAAAGCCCGTTTCATACACTGCCACTTATGCTTAATTTTATTGGAAGAGTCCGCGATCCGAGAATATGGTGGACACTGGGGGTTCCATTTTATTATGAGTGCGGTGCCACGCTTGCTTCAATACAAGTGAGCGGTACAGCAACGCACCTTTACAGTAAATGGGGCCCCCCCCCCCAGCATCCGCCATATTGTCGGATCGTGAACTTCTCAAAATAAAATTAAGCAAGTTGCAGCGCTTGAAAATAGGGCTTTCGTGCCTGAAAAGCTGAATCGGGGGGTAAGCCTTTCGGGGGTGGGGGCGCCTGTATTTCTGCAGTTTTCCTTCAATGTCTATTCTATTATATATGAGAGATAAACAGCGGCAAAACAATCCCCAGCTTAAATAAACTTTGGTAAAAAAATCTGCAGTGCACACTATTGCAAATTAAAAATCCTGCAGTTTTCCAACTGGCAGAAATATTCCACAGAAAATGTCTCCAGAAATTACACAAGTTGTAGTAGTATAAAATGTTATTCAAATTGCATGAATAGGATAGATGTTACATACTCCATTAAGTGGGAGCTCATTTCAAAGGAGATCCTTGTTTATGATAAATAGTTGCATATTCACTATTACATAATAAGAATATAATATTCAAATACACAGTATAAAGAACAGTACAATAATCACAATCAGCACAATGCAGAACAACCTTCACTATAATATAAAAGCACAATCTACCATACATGCAAATTTTACCCACTTTAAGAACAAACAATGTATATTTAAACAATAGTTTTAAGATGATCCCTCAAGTAAATCCTTCAGCACAGCAAGTAAAGAGGACATCCGGCCTGTTTTTGTACCACTGCTGTATACAGCCCAACCTGATTGATTTATTTGATACAAGGTAAGTAAGGATTAAGCCATGAGAAAGGATGGGTCTACTGTGGAATTAATGGCCTTGTGCCTCCAACAACCCAGCCATGGATTAATTCCACAGTAGATCCATCCTTTCGACTGACTTAATCTGCTTGTAACATGACATTATATGCAGGAGTAATGCCATGTTACTATTTCTTTACAAATGAACACAGGCAGACTGAATTTCATTGCAAAATATTTATTTCTGGAAGCAAAATATGCTTCTCGTTCAGTGAGAAAAAAATTAGAACACCTCGATCACATATATTGCGTGTAACCAACATGTCCCGCTAAACGTTCCTGTATTTGTTTGAAATTATTCCTGTAATGCCAATACTTCATTTTGAAAAGATTTAGAACTTGCACTGGTGCTAAGATACTCTTCGATATTGCCCAGTTCCCATTACTATGCTGCTGCATTGTGGGCTTTACTCTGTGACTGACGGACGACATTACATCTATTATTGCTTTATGGGTAGGTTCGGTGAATTGCCAATAGTCTGCGATTACACTTTCAGTATTCACCTTTTTTTTTAAATTTATCTTTTAAGCTGTGTACAAAGTTTTTCTTGGAATCCACTGCTGCAGGTTAACTTTTACACAGACGTTACAATGAACTTCCAATCATTGCTTACTTTGTTTTATCAGCTATTGACAGGACCAATTCAGACTCTTTTTTTTTTTACCTCAGATTCCACTCTGCCAGATAACTTTTATACAGCACATACAGTTCAGCTGTGATCACTCGTTTCTCTGTTTTCTGGCCTATTGACCACACTACTTGCTCTCTGTTCTTTCTAGACTATTGAACGGACCAATTTGTGCTGATTTGCATATGCATAAATTAGAATGCTGTTTTTCCTTTGGTTTCATTTGGTACTACATCAGCAAGCATGATCTACTAGGTAATGAATGCTACCCTAAGTGGCCCCTATGCCAAACAGCAAATTTCACCAATTTGAGATACATCTAACAGCAAGTACTTATTCCAAACCAAATGCTGACCTCAAATTAGGTTTTATTTCCCCTAATGAAAAATGAAGCTAATAAGTACTGTGGTAATTTTTGTCTATATACTTAATGTATAAAGGTGAGAAGGAGGAATTTATAATTTTATACAGCTCAAGAAAACACATAATTGAGAATATGTTTTTACATTTACAAATAGCATAAACTACAGTACTTGCACTTTCGTTCATCCATGTTTTTCCCCTCAGAACAAACCAACTACCTTTTTTGAATACGGTTTCCAAGTCTGTTGTTCTTCAATCCTTACTGCCTGTTAACTTAGTGGGCTTCTGTGAGTTACACAATGCCAGTGAGGACTATTTTAGAACTGTATGTTGTAGTTTATGTCCCTTTCAATCCTAAAGTTCTGTAGTGGGAGCATATGGATGCATTCAGACAACAATTCAAGAACTTAAAAGAACATTAACTACATCATTCAGTTCTAAAATGGTACTCACCATTAGTGTATAAATTAGAAACACTTAGCAAATGCACCAAACGGCCAGTAAAGCTGGAACAACAACAATAGAAGTAGAACCAGTATTTATAAAAAACAACTTGCACAGGAAGAAAAGAGTTCCAGGTTTAGTGCAGTTCTTTAAAATAAATGGTAGGTCACATAAACATGACCATAGTCACATACAGAACTGCACTGTCAAGGATGACTCCTGTATGTAAAAAAGAGACACACTATAGGGTTTCAACTGTTGTGTATTTTCACTCGAGCCTAATACGTACAGTGATGATGGTGGCATTAAACCATGTATGCAAATATCAACATGTAGTATACCTTTGAAAATGGCCAGCAATGAAAAATGAAAAGCTTTTTATTCTTTTCTAAATGCACACATATGTAATTTTCAATAGTTTTCTACATTATTAATGATATTAGGGATTCCACAGTTGAGGTAAATGAAGTGGGGGAACCTAGCCAGAACTCCCCCAGGGATTGTGGCAAGGTGTACAAGAAGTAGCAGCAGAGTGGAACGAGTTTAGTGGACTAGGGAGTGAAGACCCAACAGACCAGCAAATAACGACAAACATAAGACACCAAAGATATAAGGGAATTGTGATATGGGAAGTTATTAAAGAACCAAGAGGGGTGGGAACATAAGTTGGCAGATGGTGTGCCTCAATGCCAGAAGTCTGTGTGATAAAATCTGTGAATTCCAGGCACTAGTGGTAGACTCTAGGCTGGATCCTGTGGCTGTTACAGAAACTTGGATCAATGAGAACAATGACTGGGACCTGGTGACCCCTGGATACACCTTATATAGGCACAACAGATGCACGCCAGGAATCTGGGCAATAAAATCAGCGCACTCCAGGCAATGATGGCAGACATTAAGATGGACCGCTTAGTCATTACTGAAACATGAGGCATAGATAAAAACAATTGGGACCTGATAGTGCCTGGGTACATACTGCTAAGGAAGGACAGAAGAAAGTACAGTTACGTAAGAACTTACCGTAACAGTAGATCTTCGAGAACAGCTCTTGCAGCAGGTTACACCATTAGGACTGAAGCCGGCAGGCGCCAGGACCCGGAGAGACTTTCTAGCTAGCTATCTTCAGCGGGGACCGCCCGGCGTCGACCGCCTCCGGCGTCCAGGCGTGGTATAAGAGAGGCGGTCCCGCCCAGAATCCCAGTTCTCCCCGCCGGAGACTCCGGCCAGAGGTTGCAATAGCGGGGAGACCAAGGATCCACTGTCAGAAGGCAAAAAGAAGTATGAAAACCCTGAGTAGAGAAAAGGGAATTTCCCTTACAAGTGAAAACTGACTCCTACGCTCGCCCAGCCATGCGGAAGAAAGCAACATCCTGCTGTCTGATCATTCAGACTGGCTGGCTGAAATACTCACCATCCTTTCTTCCCTCACTCCTCCGTCCTAGAGGAGCAACTGCGAGCGAAGACCTCCTCCAAGGGGGATACGGTGGGCGGGAAGGTACCTGCTGCAAGAGCTGTTCTCGAAGATCTACTGTTACGGTAAGTTCTTACGTAACTGTACTATCTTACTTCGAGATACAGCTCTTGCAGCAGGTTACACCATTAGGACTGATTCCCAAGCAGTAAAGCTTGACCCCTTCACAGCGGGAGGAGGAAAAGAAGAAGAAACCGAGGAGCAGCCACCCAACCTCGATTCAGGACAGGAGGTCCTGCAGCATGGCCTGGCCGAAACCAGCCCTTCGCCTACAGGCAATATCCAGACTGTAATGCCTGATAAAGGTATGCACAGAGTTCCAAGTAGCTGCAGTGCAAATAGTTGAGGTTAAGACATTCTTGAGAGCTGCAAAAGAAGTGGCTACACCCCTAGTAGAATGGCCCCGGACGGAACCCGGGAGGGGCTTTTGTTTGGATTGGTAGCAATGAGAGATGCATTGCACAAGCCAGCGGGATAAGGATTGCTTAGACACTGGCCGACCTCTCATTCTCTGTGCGAAGGACACAAAAAGTTGCTCCGAAGCCCAAAGGACTTAGTTCTATTGAGGTAATACCTCAGGCTGCGGTGAACATCAAGAGTATGGAGCAAAGCCTCTCCTCTATTGGAATAGTTCGGAAGTAGACCGGAAGGTCAATATCCTGATTTAAGGTCAGAGCTGAAACCACCTTAGGCAAAACTTAGGATTAGTTCTCAGAGACACTCTGTCTCGGTGAAAAACCAAATAAGGCTCCTTACACATCAGGGCATGAAGCTCAGAAATCCTTCTGGCTGAAGTAACTGCAACTAAAACAACGTCTTCCAAGACAGAAAACGAGTTTCGCAATCCGCGGCTGGTTCAAAGGGAGGGAGCGTGAGTTGCTCCAAAACAAAAAGGAGATCCCATGGAGGAATCGGATCTTTAATAGGAGGCCTAAGGTGCAGCACCCCTCTCAGGAACTCCCGAGAAGCGTCCAGTTGAGCAATGGTGCAGTGGCCCACCGGCTGGTGATAGGCCGAAGTAGCACAAAGGTGTACTTTAATAGAGGAGTAGGCTAACCCCGACTGAAAAAGGGAGAGGAGGTAGTCCAAGACTGCCCCCACAGGGCAACCTAAAGGAGAAAGGTCACGAGCCCGTGACCAAAGACAGAATCTGCGCCATTTCATGGCATAAGTAGCGTAGTAGCCGGCTTTCTGGCTGCAGAGAGAACCTCTGCACCTCCTGCGAGACCCGTGCCATGATGGCTATGTCTCTAGGAGCCAAGCGTGCAGGTTCAAAGACCGCAGATCCGGATGTAATAACGAACCTTGCTCCTGAGACAGAAGGTGAGAACTGCGCGGCAGTGGGAGTGGAGGTTCCCGAGACAGCTGCGCCAGCAATGGGAACCAGATTTGTCTGGGCCAGAATGGGGCTACCAGAATCAAACGTGCCCGCTCCCTGCGCAGTTCGAGCAGAACTCTCTGGATCAACGGGAAAGGAGGGAAGGCATAGAGGAACCTGTTCTCCCAGGAGATGGACAACGCGTCTCGCCAGAAAACTCCAGGCCCTGGATCTAGCGAGCAGAAATTGGGCAGTTTTGCGTTGGATGGGGATGCGAATAAGTCTAACTCTGGAGTTCCCCATCGAAGGAACAGATCCTCCGCGACCTCCTGAAGAAGTTCCCACTCGTGGACTCTGGCCTGGGAGCGACTCAGGCCGTCCGCGATCGTGTTGTCCACGCCGGGAACATGTACCGCGACTAGATTTGCGCCCTGGTCCATTATCCAATCCCACACTCTCATGGCCTCCCTGCAAAGGGGTGAGAGTGTGCGCTCCTTGTTTGTTGAGGTAGAGCATCACCACCGTGTTGTCCGGCCTGAAGCAGGATGGTACACGGTGGGATTAAGGACTGGAAAGCCTGGAGAGCGTAGAGTACCGCTCTCATCTCCAGAACGTTTATGTGCAGATGAACTTCCAGCGGACTCCATACGCCCTGAGACTTCACCCCATCCAGGTGAGCTCCCCACCCAAGACCTGAAGCGTCCGTGGTGAGGGTAATCTCTGGGGATGGCGCTGCGAAAGGGACGCCCTTGGAGAGCGACCCGGGGGCTAACCACCATTGCCAGTCCTGAATCACTCGTTTTGTGATTCTGACCGGGTGCTGCAGATGGTCTTGCCTCTGGTCCCCACTCGCCTTGAGCATCCACTGCGTTAGGCGCATGTAGAGCCTCGCGAGAGGACGTGGGAATGGCCGCAGCCATGTGACCCGAACAGCGAAGGACCAACTGGCCGGGCGGTCTGATTCGCTGATAGGTCCTCTATAATGGACCTGATGCGTTCCGCCCTGTCGCCTGGGAGGAAGGCCCTCCCCTGGACCGTGTCCAGCACTGCGCCTATGAACTGCAGGTTCTGCGACGGTACCAAGACCGACTTCTCCTGGTTTATCAAAATCCTGAGCGATCTGAACAGGATCTGAGTGTCCTGGATCGCTTGCAGAAGCGCCTCTCTGGAGGCGGCCATGAGAAGCCAATCGTCGAGGTATGGGAACACATAGTGGCCCTTCCTCCTTAGAGCAGCTGCCATGACCGCCATGCACTTGGTGAAAACCCTTGGAGCGGATGACAGTCCGAAGGGAAGAGCTCGGAATTGGAAATGGTGGCCTAAGAACTCGAAGCGCAGGAACCTCTGATGCGCCTGAGCTATGGGGATGTGCAGGTAGGCATCCTGCATGTCTAAGGACGCTAAATAGGCGCCTTGTTTTAGCATGGGAATGAGACCGAAGGGTCACCATGAAACACTTTTGTAGCGATAACGACAGGTTGAGGTCGCTTAAGTCCAGAATTGGACGGAGGTTCCCTGTCTTTTTGGGAACCAGGAAGAAGTGAGAATAATATCCCCTTCCTCTCTGGTCCCCTGGGACAGATTGAATCGCTCCCTTGTCCAAGAGAGCAATCACCTCTTGCCAAATCAAGTCGCAGTGCTGACCCGAGTATCGGGAGAGCAGAGGAGGCCTTGAAGGTGGACGTTCTTCGAATTCTAAAAAGTGGCCTTTGCTGACCAATTGAAGAACCCACCTGTCGGTGGTTATTGCTTGCCAACCCGATAGGAAGCGGGCAATGCGACCCCCGACCGAAACGCCCCATTGATCCTCAGGGCGGGGCCGGAAAGGAGTCATGCTGTGGCGGCTTGAGGGCCCGCCGGCTGGATAGCCTTGGAAGGACGCTGACCTCTGCCAGCGGGCTGCTTCCCCTGGGATCTTCGAAGCCAGAGCCCTATGCTGTGTGGCGGAATGGGCTGTTGCCTCTGAGTCCGCCCGCAGCGGCCTGGCTCCTCTGAAGGAGCCAGGCCGAGGCTGGTACATCGCCTGGACTGTCCGGACCGCCTTTCCAGCCTCTTGCAGTTTGGTAATTATACGTTCTGACGGATTACCAAACAACACCTCACCTTCAAAGGTAGCGTCCAAAATGTTCTTCTGGACGTCTGGGGTGAAACCAGAGACACGAAGCATGAGTGTCTCCAACAATGCCTGAAGCAGCCGCCTGGCTGACGAGTCCGCAGAATCATACGCGGCTCTGAGCACCTGGGTTCCCACGTCTGAACCCGTCCGGAAGAGCTGAAGCATCTCCTCCTTCTGCTCACCTTCCGGCAGCTTCTCAGCCGCCTCTAGCCCCTGTTCCCACAGAGCGTTCTGGAACTGAACCATGTGGATCAGATAGTTCAGGGACCTGATAGCGTAAGTCGCGGAAGTGTAAGTGCGCCTCCCCAGAGCGTCCAGCTGTTTGGATTCTGGGTCCGGTGGCAGAGCACTCAAATGCTGCGGTCTCTGGGACCGATCATGAGAGGCAGTAATGACCAGGGAGTCAGCCAGAGGTTGTTGAGATAGGTACTGGTCCCCCCTTGGGGCCCTGTACAGTCTATCCGCCTTCTTCGGCACCGCCGGGAGCGAATGAGGACGCTTCCACGCCGCCTTGGTGACGTCCACAAAAGTGTCCACCAAGGGTGGCACCACCACAGGCTTAGGGTCCTTCTGCCGAAGATACTTTGCCAGGCGTAGTCTTTCAGGGTCAAGTTCCTCTGCTTCCCAACCCATATTCTCCTGGATATGTCTAAGGATATCCATGAAGGATGGATCGTCCGGAGGAGACCTTGGAGTCTCACGTGGGTCCGGCGAGGGAAGAGAGACCGGAGATGGAGATCTAGAAGAAAAATAAGAAGATCCCGTAGCCTCCGACAACGACAAACGACGCCGCCTCCTGGATCTCTTGGGACTGGGCGACCGGAGGACGACGATCTGGACGGAGGTCTCCTTCTAGAATGCCTGCCCCTGGGAGGAGTCACAGGCTCCCTGGGACGGAATGGCCAGCCGACCTCACAGGTGAAGGTGGGGCCGGGCAGAAACCGCGGGAGGAGGAGGGTGGAGGACGAGACTGGGGTACCACATCCTTCCTGATAGTAGCCCACCAGTAAGTGAACAGGTCCTTCACCTCGGCCAAGGACAGTCCAGTCGGCTCCGAGGCGAGGGCCGACGCCGGGTCAGCGGCGGCACCACGGGACCTCGGGCGTGGCGAGGGACCCGGAGACTCCTCGTGGCCGGAACGCCACCTGGACATCGGGCAAGGCCGAATCCTCCTCGATGGGGACTCCTGTCCGACCGGCGTCGGAGCGCGAGCCCCGCGCTCAGGCGTCGCGGACGTCGGTCCCCCCACCGACGTCCGATGCGATGAAGAGGCCGACGACGGCCGACCGACCAACGTCGGCTCAGAGGAACGCTGGTGTACGACCGACGGCGGTCTGGCCGACACCGGATCCACCGGCTTCCTCAGCGGGGTGAGCTCTAAGGTCTTCCGGGGGGGAAGAGAGGAAGACCGGGCGTCGGGGCCCGAGGGGCGGGAGCCCGACTTGTGGTGGTGGTGGTGGCGTTCCCCCGACTTCGCCAAGGCCTTTTGGGCTGATGAGGAAGACGACGGCCTGGCGGTAGAGGCCTGAGCAGGGTGTGCAGCGGGGTCACAGCCGGGAGCGACGAAGGCCTGGCGGGCGAGCAGTCTGAGCGAGACCCGGAGCTCCGGGACTCGGAGGCCCAAACCGGCGACCGGGCAGGATCCCTGGACCTCTTCTTCTTTTCCGCATGCCGGTGCGTCGAATCTTCCTTGGAGGCCATCACTCGAAGTTTTTCCTCTAGAAGAAACGCTTGAAGGGCCTTCTGCCGGCGGATTCTGGTGCGGCTATTGAACCCCTGGCAGAGGGAGCAGGCCTTGGTATCGTGGTCCGGCCTAGACACCTGACGACGTGGAGGGTCCTTAAAGGTATTTGCTTGCGTGAAGCACACTTGGAAGAATGCCCGGTCGGAGAGGACATCAGGCGCTTATCTTGATTGAAGAAAATCTTCCTCAGAAGAGTCGAAAAACTTCGAAAATTTTCTAAAGCGATGCGGCGTGGCAAGAACTTTACCAGAGGTCGAAGCATGCTGTCGTCGACGGGAAAGAATTGGGATTCTGACGGACCGCCCCTCTTACACCACGCCTGACGCCGGAGGCGGGCCGACGCCGGGCAGGGTCCCGCTGAAGATAGCTAGCTAGAAAGTCTCCTGGGTCCATGCGCGTCGGCTTCAGTCCTAATGTTGTAACCTGCTGCAAGAGCTGTATCTCGAAGTAAGATCTGCTAGATTGGGCAGAGTAGCCTTCCGTGTCAGGGAGAGCACTGAGATGATAGAAGATGGGAATATCAAGGATGATATGGAAGGGACCAAGTCTCTGTGGGTTCAGCTTACAGTGGCAAGTAAAAAACTACACTTAGAGGTGTTCCACAGACCACCAGGGCAAGGGGAAGCATAGGACAGAGAGCTCAGTGAGGAAATTAGAAGGGGAGTGGCTAAGGAAGATGTTGTGATGGTAGGGGATTTTAGCTTACCTGACACAGACTGGGATGGTACGGTGGCTAGGAGAACTAGAAGCCGAGCTATGCTGGATACTTTCCAGGATTGTCTACTGGTACAGCTGGTAAGGGAGCTCACCAGACAAGGGATCCATTCTGAATATGGTGCTCACCAACTATGAAGTAGTAAATGCAGTAAGAGTTGGGGAGCCATTCGTGAACAGTGACTACAATGTAGTTTTGTTGGAATTTGCCCTTGGGACTGAAAAAATTCACACAAGAACAGAAGGGAAGATTTCAGTGGACTCAGAGGGGTGGTTTGGGATAAGTTAGATGCGGTAGGCAGTATAGAAGGTGTGGAAGAGAGATGGGGTTAATAAAAGGGGCGAGCCATGAAGCATTGCAGCTATTTTTATGTAAACAAAATAAATAAACTCAGGAGATCACTATGATTCTCGGCGAAGGTCAGGGAAGTGGTAAGGGCCAGAAGGAAAGCCTTCCACAAGTTTAAAGGGATTTTCTGATGTTTCGCAGATGCCTTTTTCACATAGTATGTACATGCATCAGATGTTGAAGCTGCAATTTGTTTTGTACAAAAAGCTGTCATAGTCATATTATTGATATGTTTTATCAGCGCTTTGTTTCTGGCTGCCTTTGTTTTCTGGCTGCCTTCCAGTTTCTCTGTGCAGCCATACCCCCACAGTGATGTCATACCAGGGAGCTGTCAATGTTTTAAATATAGCAACAAGGAATTCTGGGTAATTTATAACATTGATTTAAATGTGCCTTGCTCAGAAGTACAATCCCGTATGTTGGGAGTGGTAGCACCTAATATGTAACCATCCATAGCAAGGCACTGTGGGTAAAATAAGAAGCTGTTTTCCAGTTTCCTTATTGTGAGATGCAGTCTCATATTTCTGTGGTGGTGTCAACGATATAAGCTGTTGTATGTTTATTTTCAAAACAAGACACTGTGCATGGAGTATCTAGCTACAAGACTTCTATACTGAGAGATGTAGTCTCCTATTACTGCAGTAATCACAGAAATATAATAGCCTGTATACTAATTTACATAGTGAGGCATTGTGGGTACATGCAATAGACGATTAGTCTAGCTAAAACTACAAATTGACAGTGTCCCTTTAATAACTTAGTTTCCCAGGTATGATGTCACAGTTGGGGCTTGCAGCACTGCGAAAAAAAGGGGCAGGTTATGCAAATGAAGCAGAGCACAGAAATAAAAGCATTTTTTTCATGGAAAACAGAACTTTCTGGCTGTTTGAATGGTAGGAGACTGATTCACAACTCCTACAGGTTACTATTCCTATTTGGTATGGCAAATGTCAGAAAATCATTTAAAGTGAAGCAGTGGGAAGCAGAATGGGAGGAATACATTCAGAGAAATAAGGAAGCAAATATGATGATTAGAGAGGCAAAAACAGACACGGAGCTATAAATAGCCCAGGGGGTCAAATGTGGAGAACAACAGAAGTAGGCTTGCCTAGTGATGATCCAGAAGGATTCATTGCCTTGCCGTGGATTGTACCGGGGATATGGTGCCGGACGTCACAATTGGAGGGTTGTCCACTGCACCGCCGAACGGTGCTGCGTAAGTGGTGCCCACACCTCTGAGTGGGGCTCGGTCCTGTTAGCCAAGCACCAGCACCAGCAGCGACTGCAGGAACAGTGGCTTGAATAAAAAGGAAGGGGGGGTTACCATACCCAGCCATCGCTTCGTGTGTGGGACAGTCAATGCAAACGTACCCTCTGGAAGTAAAGTGATCTTTAGCACGACATGGCGTGTCTGGCGTATCGGTGGCTACACCCCTGGAGAAGACAGCGCTTCAGTTATCTGATCGTGCTCACTAAAGCGGCTCTCTCCCTTTCAACTGTATGGCACTGCATTTTCAACTGCTGTCATAGACAGCTGAAGCATTCATTGGCGAACTGTGGCCGTGCCTGCAAACACGGTGAGGGAATTGGAAGACAGGGTGCCACAGCTCCAGAAACTCGGATGATGGCACTATGTTTCTTGCACATGCATGCAAGCAAACATAATGAGCTTGATAGATAGCCATGGAAGGTGGCTGGTATTATGAAAGTAAGTGGATGCAGCTTTAGGTGGCTACACCACAAAGAAAGATTTGTCCTGGTTTAAATGACTGCAGGAGGAACTAGTTTTGTTTTAAAACAAGTAAAATAAAAGCACCCCCCCTGCAGCATTTCTTTTCAGTGTTGTCACCACCAAGAGAAAAGTGGGTGGCTGAGAGAGCCCCTCGCTTCTTCCACTTTGCTTGGGTGCGGAGAGTGAGGGGTGCACCGTAATCCCACTGCTGACATCAAATGAGGACAAGTGTGGTATAACAGGATAACAAAACTGCAGCAGACTTAGATTTCAGTGCCTAAAAAATGCCAGAAGGCATTTATCAATGTATTTCTCCATAAAATGCGATAAAATTTATAGATATAAGAAAAATGAGTTAGATAATTTCACCCAAAAAAATGAAGCAACGCTATTATTAACAGCGTTTTGTCTTAGCAGAATCCAAGGCTTAACACCAGCCACTTTGACAAGGCAGAGTGAAGCCTTGGAGTCTGCTAAGACAAAGCAGTATTCTTCATAGTTTTGCTTTATTTTTTGAGTGAATTATCTAACTCATTTTTTTATTTCTGGAAATATCATCATTTTATGGAGAAACGATAAATGCTTTCTGGCATTTTTATGCACTAAAATCTAAGTCTGCTGTGGCTTTGTTATCATGTTATCCTGGCCACATGTCCACAGGTCTATAGTTATCTGCTCTGTGATGAGCCTCTCCTTTGTACACCGAATGATTTTAGCACATTTCCAGAGTTCAGGAAGATCACAGCACAAGCTCTGGTTGAAAAGTCTTGTTAAGGTAAGGCTATTATATCAGCTCCTTCCCTGAGCAGTCTGGCCTCAAGGCCATCTAAACCCTGTGATTTTGTTGTGTTTAGAGATTTTAACTGCTTCCATGTATTCTTTGATTCCAGAATTGTTTTTTTGAACTCTATTTTTTTACCTACCATCGCTGAACTCTCTCCGGCGACTTCCCTGGTGCAATCTCTACCTCCTTGCGTTGCCTCCCGTACCTGTCACCGTGCCTCTCCAGTGCCAGGCATCCCACGGGTCAGCCTTCCGGGGAAGGGTTGCCCCCACCCAGGGTGCTCTATCTTATAGTATTAAGCCGCCCGGCTGGAGAGGGGGAGGAAGCGGAGGGTACTCGGGACCGACTCCAGGAGTGTGGAAAGCAAGGGGAAGCGACATTGCCTATCTGCGGTGGAGGGCGTTTTCCTCCCCTCATTAGCACCTCCCCCTCCCTGTGAGGTCCCGCGACACTGGCCTGGGAACATCTTGCCACGACTCTGCAACCCTCTACGTTGGTCCTGAAGCCAGTACCTCGGTCTCCACCAGAGGGTGCCGGGCATAGTCCCTGGATCCCCCCGAGGAAGGTGAGCTGTCCTCTGGTCGCTCAATCCTTCCCCTCCCCTGCCGACCCCCGGCGATCCAGGCTCGTTCCCAAACCTGGGTCGCCGGTTTGGCATGAGGTGTGGCGTCCAGCGCCTCAACCCTCAGCGCCACTGGGCCGGCCCTGATTCCAGAATTTTAATCCTGAATTTAGTATGACTCTCATCCTGGGTATCTCTCACAGTGTTGTTCCTATTTGAGTTTGCATAAATTTCTATCTTCAGTCTCCAAAGCGGGTACATTTGTGAAAAAGTTGTTTAAAACCTCAGCTATTGATTTTGGGTCAGATGTTACTGATCCAGCTGCCTTGAGAAGGCAGAAGTGTAGTTGTCATGGCTGTCTGAAGTTGTCCAACAGTTTTCAAAAGTCCAGAGAGTTTGTTGATTCAAATGTATTTTATATAGTAACTTCCCATAACTTCCTTGATTAGCTTTTGACATTTATTTCTATATGCTTTATACACTTTTCAATCACTATCCCAGTTTGTTTTCCTTGTCACTTTCCATAGCCTGTTTCTTTCTCTGAAGTGTTTTAAAGTCCTACCGTTCATCGGATCCAGGGCATAATGTTCAATTTTCTTTTGGTTTGTAATTTTGGAGCGTGACTATCACAAATCACTAAAAATTCACTAAGGAAAAATATGACAGCATCCTCGCGATCAGGTATCAGGTCCAAACAACGCCATCTGACCTTTCTTAAATCATTTAGAAAAGCGAAACTGTTGAAATTCCTACAGGACCTAGTTATGGGATGTGTGTGTGTGTGTGGGGGGGGGGAATTCATTGTTTTTTGATAAAATTTTACTATAATTGTACATTCAATGACACAGTGGTCTCCCAATAAATGAGAACCAACTTGCCATTTGTGAACTACCCCATGTTTTGATACAGAGAGTTAATCAATTGTGTTTCTAGTGTCTCTCACGTTACAAATTCTAGTTGGGGATTGTAATATTTGATCAACATTTAAGAGGTCTAAGGCTTCTCAATGGGCTTTAAAGTCACCCATAAAAATAAAACTGTTGGTTTCTACATGGTTTCCTAGTAAAAGTGCCAAATCTTTGAAACAGTGAGGATTGATGTGTGGGGGACACAATCCAAAGGTAGCACTCTCTTACCACTTCAATAAATCAAGTAAGACTAAGTCCAGGCAAATATATTTTATTTATTTTGCCATTTAATGTTATATAGTACAGACCATACGTCCAAGGCTCTGACCTGTACCCCGTGCTTCAACTCTAACAAGTCTACATCAGGGGGTGTCCATGCCATGGTTCTACTTTACTTCAACTTCAGCAAGGCTTCTGACTCTGTGCCTCACAGATGCCTGCTGAGGAAATTGGAGGACCTGGGTGTGACTAGAGCAACTTTTCTCAGACTTTGTCACAGTGAGCCTCCACAAATCCATGGAAAAGATTCTGAGCCTCCCAAAAACTGCAATAATCTTGGGCCTCCCAAAGAAAATTAACATACTGTACTTTGCACAGTACACCATGAATAAATTGAAACCCCTTTGAGTACTTGGCTGTCATTCAGTTCTTTGTCTTTTACTGACCTGAAACCTTTGAAAAAAGAGCCTGTGCTCAAAGGTGTTATCTGAATAACAAATAAATAAAACTAAATGTTGTTCAGCATACTGTAACCCCCCAAACAGGCCAGTCTACTTGCTCCACTATTTTGATTCTTGAACCATTGTTACCCCTTGTTGCAGTACTTTCATGGGGTCAGACTACTTTCTCTGTTTCCTCTCTATCTGGAATAACCTTCCTACATACCTCGCCTCTCCACCTCTTTCCCTGCTCTTAAGCAACTTCTCAGGGATTACTTTGCTCCTTCCTACTATTGTTCTTAGCACTTCTATGCCTAACCCTTGTATTTGGACTGTTCTGCCATCAGTCTACAAATTGAACAATTACCACCACTCATTATTAGTTTATTCTTCATATTTGTTTGCACTATTAGTCATTTTGTATTGCTTGACGGCTTTGCAATTACCTTTTGAATTGTAGTCACTTCTTACCTTCTCTGGATACACCTGAAATGAGCCTCGACTCATTCACCTTCCCTTTGTCACTGATTTGTAAATAAATACATAAATTTCACCTACTATTATTATCCTCTTTCAGTTTGCTTCATCCTTTCAAACAAAATATATAAAACTCAAAATTAAAAACATTTCTTTTAGACTTGTTTGAACCTCCCTGGAACAGGGTGGGGCCTCCCAGGAGGCTGGCCTCACCATTTGAGAACCGGGACTAGAGATATAGTTAGATGGGTAGAAAACTGGCTAAAAGTGAGGCAGCAGCAGGTTGTGGTAAACAAAGTTAAATCAGAGGAGAGAGAGGTCATGATTGGGGTACCACAGGGTCTATCCTAGGGCAGATCTTTTTTAACATGTTCATCAGTGACACTGGAGAAGGGATCCAGGGTAGAAGAGGGGATAGCTCTGAGGAAATTAGAGAATTACAGGGTGACTTGCAAAGGCTAGAGAGGTGGTCAAATGACTGGTCTCTGAAATTCAGTGCTAAAAAAGTGAAAGGTGATACACCAAGGGAAAAAACAGCCCTATGACAGAATACTGGATGGGAGGGGTTAAACTTAGCACCACAGCTGAGGAACAGAACCTAACAGTCATCATCAGTGACACCCTTAAACAGGCTAGCCAATGCAACAAGACTTGTAGTAAGGCAAACAAGATGCTGGGGTGTATCAGCAGAGGTACTGATAGTAGAAAGAAAGATGCGATACTCTCTCTCTTTATAGATCCTTGGTGGGGCCATACCTGAAGTGCTGTGTCCAGTTCTGAAACCCTCACCTTAGAAAGGACAAAGATAGTACAGAGTAGGGTGAGGGAAGACGATACAGTGCTAGCAGAGGAAGTCCTATGAGGAATGCCTTAGAGCACTGAATATGTACTCATGGAAGTCGGGGCGGGGGGAAATATGACAGAACCTTCAAATCCCTGAAAGGAATAAACAAAATGTAATATGAGGAATTATTCAGCAGAAACTCCAGTTCAACAGCACGAGGGCATGACTGGAAGCTGACAGAAGGAAGGTTCAGAAGGGATGTGAGAAAGTATTATTTTAGTGAAAGGTGATGGAACCATGGAATAGCTTGCCAGCTGAGGTGGTGGGAACTAAAATCGTGGAGGGCTTTATACGGGCTTGGGACAGAGCAAAAGGAATAGTGCTCACCTGCAGAGACAAAACCAGGGAAAGGAACAGGAAGACTGATGTGAGGGTTAGAACCCTATATCGGCACTAGGTCGTAGAGTTATACAGGGCCTAATGGCCAGGCTTGATGAACCTTTGGTCTTTTTCTGCCATCACTATGTTTCCGTGGATGGGTAGAGACAGTGGGGTGGCCATTTATATTAGCAAAGGAATAGAGCTAGTAGAGGATGCATCCATTGGAGGAAAAAGGAAGGTAGAATTACTGTGGGTACTACTCAGACACTCGGGACAGATTTGCAGATTATCAAATCAGGGAGAGGAGAGAGAGAGAGAGAGAGAGAGAAGGAACTAGAAGCAGAAGTAGGGAAAAGGGGCCATAAAAGTGGAGGCTGCAGTAGTAGGAAATCTCAACCTGCCAGACATCAACTGCGGCCATACCAGAAGCCAGACCTTGCAGGACTGCATGCTGACACCACATGTCAAGGAACCTACTAGATAAGCTGCCATTCTCAACATGGTAGTCACCAACTCGAAAGAGTAAGCAGAGTTTGGTTTGGGGAACCACTGTGGCCCAGCGACCACAATGCTATATGGTTTGAGTTGATCTGGGCACCAATAAGCCCTCATCTAAAGCTGTGGTTTCATAGGTTTAATCGAGCTAAATAGGCAATGCCTGTAACAGTTCACCCGTTAAAAAGAATAACCCTTGATCTTTCTCCTATCGCAGTAGTCCTCTAGCCTTCTCTTGAGTATTTCCATATATTCACTACCCACCACCTCAACTGGTAATGAGTTCCAAAGGCTTACCGCCCTTTGACTAAACCATGATGCCCTCTTCCTGGTCTGGCAAGTTTCTCCCTTTAATTGTAAGATGTGTGCTCTGGTATTACATCTGATTTCACTTATCCTGAGATCTAAGCAGTCCCATAAATAATTGTTAGTGAAAGCCCTATAAACCAGGCATAGGTTCCCCCCTTAATCTTCTGTACTCCAGAGAGTACAACCTCAGTTTATTTAATCTTTCATCATAACTCAGCAGTAGATCATGGAGTGAGGATTGGCTGATTTAAATAGTTTTAAACAAGATGGCTGCCAGGCTGGGCATGCTGTGAGCTGCACCTGAGCTCTTTTCGTTTGTTTTATGTTTTCTGTGCTTTTGTGTTACTTTTTTTGTGCCTATTTTCATTTTTTGCTTTAGTTTAGAAGTTAGTTAGTCAGGGACTGCATAAGTGAGGTAGCGAGTTTCCAAGCGTCATCGGGAATTGAACCCCTCTGTAGCGTGTACTAGGGACATTCTGATAGTCCCACTAATACCTCGGAAAAGGGCCGTGTTTCTGGGCCCATTGCTACATTATGTTTGGCATTATTCCCTTCTGAGTGGACTTATGGACTACTGGATTTATCGTTATCTACTGTCCTGCTTTTGTGTGGCACGAGAGTGGTGGGCAGAGTGTGCTGGGACGAACTAGGAGGAGGCACCATTGAGCTGGAGTTGAGAGTTGGGTGAGAACACAAGGAGGAAGTCTTTGTTTGCGGTGCTGTTTTTTTCTTCAAAATGCAGTTTCTACAGCATGGAAAATTCTCTTTGGATTATTCAGTGGATTTAGGGGCAGCGGATACTTGATTTGGGACCTGGTGGAGTTGTCCCATTTGTCTGGCGGTTGGTGCGCTGGTCGTAGTGGCACGGGGTTCTAGCTCTCGTTCACCGGGGAGACGGTGTTGAAGGGTTGAGCCCTAGGGCTCTCTGGGGACCTATCGTATGGTGGGTGTCACCAGGGAACTCTGTGGTAGCTACTGTTACTAGCGGCCGTTAGTCTGATCGGGCTCCCCTGGTCCTAGAGTGGTGTCTGACCCTGAAGAGCTGTCCTGAAGAAAGTATTTTGGTAAATCTGGATTTCTTTCTCCTGCTCATGTTCTTTGAATTACAGCTAGAGTGTCTTCATTGTACTTATTTACTGACAGTGATTTTAAACCCTCGGATTAATCCTCTTCTGTGCCTGGCAATTTGAAGACTCTTTTCTTCGGACATTCGAGGTGGTGAGAGGACCTTGTGTCCATTATTTTAATTTGGACTGTACTCTCTCCCTGGGTAGTGAGAGGACTGGGGGGGGGAAGAGACACATTATTTTTTGTTTAAAGTTTAAATTGTTGTTGATTTGTTATTATTTTATATCTTGCAGTGAGAGTGCTAAGGTATTTTTTTTTCCTTCTCTCTCCCTGGCTGTGAGAAACTTAGGGGGTAATTAATTTTTTCTGTTTCTTTTTCATTTTAGGGTGGTGAGAGAACCTTAATTTACATTTTATTTATATTTATTTATATTTCTATTTTTTGTTTGTTCTTTATTTTAATTTATCTTATTTTATTTTATTTGTGAGTCTTCAGTCCAGTCCAGACTCTGTTTTTATGAGGTGAGGTTTTGTTTATTTATGTTGGTTACGTTTGGGATTATTTGGTTAACTTTATGCTGTTAAGATTGATTATTTTGTGTTTTTTTTTTTTGTTTAAGCAGTGACATATGCCGGCCTTCAGTCCCCACGGTGGTGCGCTATTCATCCTCCTCTCTTCGCGCCTCTCCCTTTTATACTCCTCCTACAATTAGATACTTACCAGTGCTGTAGAGCATTGGGGATTGCTCGTAGGAGAGTGAGGAGGGTGGGGGTATGCGAACAGGAGAGGATGAATGAGGGGGCCACCGTGATCAGGTTATTAGGTCCAGAAGGCGCACTGGGGCTAAATGGAACCCAGATCGCGGTTTACCATGTCTGTGCCCATACCCACCACACTACTGAATCTAGTAGGCAGATAGGCCTGACAGTCTCCAAGGTTTGTCCAACTCGGTGGTGTTATGCAATGCCAGGTCCATCAGGAATAAGACCGCCATTATTGCCGATCTTGTTGACTTGGCTTGCATCACCGTGACCTTACTGGATGAAAATTCAGGCCCCATAGTGGAGGCCATGACACAGGCCAGGCACTCGGTGATACACCACCCAAGATTGGACCGCAGGGAAGGGGGGTGCAGTCTGCTTCAAGACTGAATTGGGCCTCACTAATGTAGTAGTGGGTGAGGCTAAGTCCTTTGAGTGCACAGTTGTAGCGGGTGTAGGTGCCTGAATCGTTCTCATCTACCGTCCACCCGGAGATGGGAAACACTTCTTACAGGAAGTAGCAGATTTCCTCGTCGACATGTGGTTTGAGTCACCCAGATTGATGGTTCTGGGTGACTTCAGCGCCTGGGTCAATGATAAACTCTTGCAATTTGGCAATCACTTCCTCCAATTAATGTCTTCTTTGGGCCTTACACAGGTAATTTCCACTGCTACTCATAAATCTGGGCACTCTGGACTTAGTCTTCCTCTTATGGATTGATGCATCTGACGTGGGGGTGAAACCAGTCGCCTGGTCAGACCACTACACCATGAGGTTACATTTTTGCACCCCTCTGAGAAGGTCTTCCCCTGTGGAGATGGTCAGGTACCATCCATTACAGAATATTACTTCCCAAGGCCTTGCGGCGGTCCTTGATCTATCATCCCCTGTGCTGGTGAGCAGTAATCAGGAGATGCTGGTGGCGGCCTATAATGTGGCCGTTATGGCGGCCTAGGATTTTATTGCTCCTGTTCGTGAGCACCCCCATCCCTTCACCCCAGGTCCCCTTGGTTTGATGAGACACTGAGGGAGATGCGGAGACAGGGGCGAAGGTTAGAGTGTTGTTGGTGCAAGTCTGCCCTTGATGTCGACCGCCTTAGATTGATGGAGCATTATTCTATCTATCAATCTGCAATCACCTGTAAGAAGGTAGAAATCCTGTCCAGGGAGATTGCAGTTGCTCGGAATCGACCAACTCAGCTGTTTTGGATGTAGACAAACTGTTCAACCCAGCCTGTCTGCAAGTTTGGAAAACCTTTTTTGCAATTAGACTGCGAGGAGCTCGCTCATTACTTTGCAACTAAAGTAACCGACATCAGGGCGGACTTGTGTCTGGCAATCTATAAGGGTGATGCCGTAGAACAGTGTGAGTTCACAGTACCTCAATTCTCTTGGAGTTCCTTTGGTCGACCTGAGTTCATGGATATTGTGAGGATCATCCATAGTGTGCATCCCACAAGCTGTAGTTTGGATCCTGGACTGACTCCCCTAATTTTGAGTTGTACTGATTATCATCGGTCCAGTCCTGGTGCAAATAGTCTGGAGCTCCCTGGAGTCAGGTGAGTTTCCTAGCTTCCTGAAAGAGGCCATGGTGACACTTCTCTTGAAGAAAGCTACCTTGGACCCGGACTGTTTCTCAAACTACAGACCTATCTCTAACCTTCCCTTTATTGGGAAGGTTATTGAGAAGGTAGTGGCTGCCCAATTGGAAGACCATTTAACCATCCATAATATCTACGAATCCTTCCTAGCACCGAGACTGCGCTGGTTCGGGTGCTTAATGATCTTCTGAGGGCGAGAGATCAGAAGAGACGTTCCATTCTGGTTCTCCTTGATCTCTTGTCAGCTTTTGACACTGTGGATCACCTGGTGTTGACAGCACGCCTGAGGCAAATTTGTGGAATGTCGGGAAATGTTTTACAATGGTTCACCTCATTCCTCACTGGGAGATCACAAAGAGTTGTGTTGGGAGTCTTTTCCTCTGGTCCAACTCCTTTGTTGTGTGGGATGCCTCAGGGTTCTGTGTTGTCACCCATATTATTTGCAGTGTATATGCTGCCCCTCGGAGACATTATACAACTGTATGGGCTGAGGTTTCACTGCTGTGCAGATGATACCCAGCTATACCTGTCTTTGGCACCCGACCAGGATGGAGCTCCCGCGGTGTTTAACAACTTTCTGGAAGAAATACAGGGTTGGATGGATTCTAGTTGGTTAAAGTTGAACTCAGAGAAGACAGAGGTTCTGGTTGTGGACCTGGGTGGTCGGATAGAGAGGTCATGTGATGGCACGCCCTCTGGAATTTTTCTTGGTGGCGTGTCACTTCCGACCTCTGAATGGGTGCGTAACCTTGGGACTGTCCTAGACGACAGGCTGACATTTCAGTTTTAAGTGTCGGCCGTTGTCAGGACTTCCTTTTACCATCTTAGGAATATCACCAGGGTTAGGCACCTTGTTCCGTCTGACTCTTTGCCAACGTTGGTCCACGCCTTTGTGTCCTCGCGTTTGGACTACTGCAACGCCCTTTACTTTGGGCTCACTGGGGTTAAAATCCGCCGCCTACAGCTGGTGCAGAGCGCTGCAGCCCGGGTTCTGACTGGGACAAGTAGGTCCTGTCATATGATCCCGTGCTGCGCGAACTGCACTGGCTTCCTATATGGAGGCGGATCACCTTTAAAGTAATTTTATTGACTTTTAAAGCCCTTCACGATCAGGGTCCGGCCTATCTGAAAGAACTTCTGGTGCTTTACTACCCCGGCCGATCACTCTGCTCGGCAGACAAGGGGTTGCTAGAGATTCCGAGAGTGAGTTTAAAATCCTCTGGCAGCAGAGCATTTTCTCATGCTGCTCCCACTCTTTGGAATTCTCTACCACGCCGTTTATGGGAGTGCACCTCTGTGGAGGAATTCAAGAAGAATTTGAAGACTTATCTGTGGCAAATGGACTTCTTGGATGGCTAAGTTAATTTTATTCTGCTGAGATCTTATTTTGTATTTATTAATTGATTTTAATATTTGATATTACTATATGACTTCATTTATATGTATTACTGATTTATATTTGATGTTGTGGTTTTAATGTGTTCAGCGCCTTGGTATGCTGAAAGGCACTATACAAATAAACATTATTATTATTATTAATGTATTTATCATTTTTGTTGCTCTGTGTTGTACCCTCTCCGGTGTATTAATCTCAGCTTTATTACAGGGGACCAAAACTGTGCACAGTACTCCAGACCCAGTCTCACCAAAGATGTATACATAGGCAGTATCACACTCCCATACCTACTGTTGATATTTTTCCTTATGATTCCCAGGATGGAATTCACCCATTTAGCTATGGTATTGCAATATTTTTTCATTTCTAAATTGACGGATACTAGTATACCTAGGTCCTTCTTCTTAGTTTCGCTAAGATCCTTGTCTGCCAATGAATATCTGTAACACATGTTCTAGGGATGTGGATATGTTGTTCAATCCACACTTCTTGGCAGGTACCTTGCCACTTTAAGATGTGCCGGAAAGTCTTCAAGCTGGCTCCTCCCACTCACCAGGTGATATAATCCTCGGCTCTGCCCCATGACACCACAGCTTCCTTGGCTGGAAGCTCAGGTTCCCTCCTTAGAGCTCTGCGTGTTTACAGGCCTTGGCTCTCAAATCCTCGGATTCTTTACCAAAACTTACTTTAAAGCTCATTTGAGTTCAGTCTTCATCTTCCTCACTCGCGGCTGCGATGAAGATAAGTCTGTTCCTGGTTTCGTCGGTGCCCCTGCGAATCAGAAGATGTCACACCCATCCCACGCCGACGGCGCTTACTGTCCGGGCACAACCACCATCCGCAGGCTTGTGAGATCTGTTCGTCCTTCTCGCCTCGGGTGCTCGAAAACCACGCTGCCTGGACTCCAGCTGGGGCAACAGGAGAAACAGTACCCACTGGTCAAATAAGAAAGCCCGTTGGGTGGCATCTGTGGCTGCGGGCTCTGCGGAATAGTTAGAACAGCTTATGGCCCTCGAGGGGAGGTGGCTCAGGCTGTGGCTAGCTCCTCTTTGGCTTGGCCTCTATTCCGCTCAACTGGGTTCCTCCTACACGGCTTCCTTTTGGGAGCTCTGTCAGTCCCTCTCCACCAAGGGAGGGTTCTTCTGGGTCTCATACTTCTCAGTCCCGAAGAAGGAAATGAAAAAGATAAGACCCACCATCGACGCTCTTGGGAGCGGAAAAGGTCCCATTCTCAGGAGGGTCCACTCTTGACTTCAGTCAAAGTTGTGGCCCGGGCCGCTGGTTTTGCGGTGTCCCCGTCAGACCAGTTGGCTGAGATGCCTGTCGATGCGGTTGAGATTTTTCTTGAGCCCACTGACAGGTTATTGCCCAAAGAGGCCAACAACTCTTTGTCTCGAACACCAGTGCTTCTGGTTCCTTACGGGGATTCGACTCAGCCCGCTGGGTCAAAGTCCCCGGTCCCGAACCCCCAACCGCTGGAGCCGCGGGTTTTCCCGGCCCATTCTTCAGTCCACTACTGGCACCGCCGACGGTCGAGATCTCGGTCTTGGTCCACGTCCGCATCGGGCAAATCCCACCGACATCGGCGCTCTTGGTCCCAACATCGTAGAAAGTGGTGCCGCCTCTCTTCTTTCTCATCCTCCTCGACTGAGAAGAGGCTCTGTTGCAAGTTGCATCAGTGCTATGAGGACCTTATGTGGCAACAGCTCATTCTGACTGGCTCTTAGCTGACGCCGACAGCTTCCACACCGGCTATTAAATGGCTGTCACCCGAGCGACCAACGTTGGCTCCCACCACCGACTCCTCAATCGAGGAGTTGGTCCCGGCCCAACCAGCTCAGCCGAAGCTGGCCCCTCCGCCCACTATGGTGGAACCGCCACCTCCGCAACCGAAAGTTGGGGTGCCTACCAAAGATTCTCAGCAGGCTCAAGGTCTTTCCCACCAGTTGTTGGTCACTCTCATCCCCAATCACCCTTGGTGAGTGGAGAGTGATCTGGGTGGCCGCCGGCTCTATGAGGACTTTTCAGAGTCCGAAGACTCCTCGTTGCACTCCTGTCCTGTGGACCTGGAGTCCTCGGGGGGGCTGTCTGTGGACGAGAGCCCTACCTCACTCATTGGCATTTTTCGTCTCATCTCCGAGTCCACTGGGATGCAGCTTGAACCCATGCAGAAATGGGCCAGATATCCCCTCACAGAGATTCTGGACAAGGGGGACTCCCCCACGGAGGCCTTTCCAGTGGCCGAGGCCATTGTTGTCCCAGCCTTAGAGGTGTGGCAGTGTCCAGCCTCTTGCCCCACACCATCTTCCCGGATGGCCTGCAAATACGCAGTCTCCACGGGCTCCCTTTCTGGGTTCATGGCGCACCCCTTGGCCAAGGGGTTGGTGGCAGACTCTGTTTTTAGGCGCTCAAGCATCACTGGGGATGTGGACAAGCCCCTAAATAAGCAGTCAAAAAAGCTGGACCATTCGGGAAAGAAGGTTTATGCTGCCGCCTCTCTGGGCCTTCGCCAGGCCAGCTCGGCTGTTCTGATGGCACACTTCTCACACGCTCTGTTGGGCTCCCTGGATGAGGTGATTCCTCATCTCCTGGCTGACCTTCAGACGATGGTCAAGCAGGTTCGGGATCAGGGTAGGGCGGTGGCTAAGCAGCAACTCCAGACTGCTCTGGACAATGGTGACTCCTGTGCCTGTTCAGTTGCAGCCACAGTGGCCATGCACCACAGGGCTTGGCTGAGGATCTCGACCTTCACGGCCGACACCCAGCACAAGTTTGCAGATGTCCCTTTTCTGGGCACCGACCTGTTCGGGCCTGGTATGGAGGGTCACCTCCAGTGCACTGAGAAGTCCACTGCCACCTTGGACTCTGTGACCTCTGCTCAAATGGACAAGGGTGCCCGCTACCACAAGCGTAAGCCCTTTCGTCCCTCCACTCCTGCAGCCAGACCAGCCCAGCAGCTCGACCAGCAGGCTGAATCTTGGTGTCCCAGAGCCAAGACTGTGGCCTCCTCTGTCAGGAAGCCCAGAGGGAAGGGATCTGGCGGCCTCTCAGCCGGATCCTCCTCCTGCCTGCCCAGTGACGGGTTGGGGTGCTGCCCTCAAGCTCACACACTCCGGTCCCTCCATGGGGGTTGGCTCTGCCACTCCTTTCCACCTGGTCCTCTATCTCCACAGACTGCTGGGTGCTGGAAGTGATCAGTCGGGGTCTGCCTCTGGAATTTGTGCAGGCCCCTCCCTGCCAAGCCCCGCCCATGGGGGCTACAAGTCCACTGCCTCCCACCGCTCTTCAAGATGACATCATTCAGCTCCTCCGCAAGGAGGTCATCTGCAGGGTGGCAGATCCTCCTCTGAACCCAGGGTTCATTTCCAGGTATTCCCTGGTCCCAAAACGGATGGGGGCTGGTGCCCCATTCTATATCTGCACAACCTAAACAGGCTTCTCAGGCCGTGCACCTTCTGGATGTTAACTCTGGCTCAGATAATACCACCTCTGGAGCAGGGCATGTGGTTCCGCTCCCTGGATCTGCAGGATGCGTTCTTTCATGTCCCAATCCGTCCATCTCACTGTTGGTTCCTCCACTTTTGGGCAGAGGGAACCCTCTATGAGTTCCGAGCCATGCCCTTCGGCCTATCATCAGCCCCCAGGGTCTTCACCAAAGGCATTGCAGTGGTGGCAGCATTCCTGAGGTGCCGAGGGGTCCGGGTCTACCCATACCTGGATCACTGGCTGACAGCAGGCCCCTCCAGGCAGGAGGTGGAGCGGTCCAGGGATCTAGCCCTCTAGGCTTGCTCACAACTTGGTCTTCTGATAAACAAGGCCAAGTTGGAACTCGTGCCTTTGCAGGTGATCCAGTTCATCAGGGTGGAGCTCGACTCTCTCTGAGCCAGAACTTGGCTCCCAGTGGACAGGGCCGAGGTTCTTTCCTCCTTTGACCAGTTATTTCAGGTTGGGCAACTGTGCCCTACCCGGAACTTCCTGGGCTTTCTGGCTTACATGGCGGCCTACACCAGCGTGGTCCGTTGGGCTCGCTGTCACATGCATCCCCTTCAGTGGGGTATGGCTAGCCAGTGGTCTCAGTGCTCAAGTTATCTAGACTAGCTGATCACTGTGACCCAGAGGATCTGGGACGGCCTTCAATGGTGGCTCGTCCCAGTGCATCTGCAGGGGGGAATCCCGTTTGTCCGTCCCGAGACGGTGGTCATCCTGATGACCAATGCCTCTCTGATGGGTTGGGGAGCAAAGAGCCCACAGGCTCTGGTCCCCTCAGGAGTCCTGATGCCACATCAACCTGCTGGAGCTCCGCGGTCCGGCTGGCCCTGACCACCTTCTCTCTGTTTGTTAGGGGTCAAGTGGTACAAGTCCAGATGGACAACACCATGACCATGTACTATCTCAACAGACAGGGCAGGACGCACTCCTTGCCCCTATACTAGGAAGCTCTTGCATCTGGTCCCTCATGCTCAGCCTGGAGGTGGATCTCCTAGCCATTCACGTGGCAGGAGCCTCGAACAGTCTGGCCGATGTTCTCAGCCCGGATAGGCGAAGCATCTCACAGTGGTCTCTCCTGCTGGAGGTAGTGTAAGATCTGTTCTCCCACTGGGGCACTCCACAGGTGGACCTGTTTACCCACAGGGAGAATGCGAAGCTGGGGCTGTATCATGCCTGCTCCCATCAGCGGGGATTGCTGCAGGGGGATGCCTTTTTGAGGCCGTGGACCCCAGGCCTCTTATATTCCTTCCCTCCACTTCCCTTGATTCACAGGTGCTCCTCAAGGTCAGGAGGGACAAGGCACAGGTGATCCTGGTAGCCCCAGACTGTCCCCGCCAGTTCTGATATCCAGGTCTCCTCAGCCTCAGCTCCAGGCTCCCGAGATGGCTTCCAGCACGCCTGGACCTGCTCTCAGTCAATCAGGGGAAGGTACTCCACCCGGACCGTCAATCCCTGCACCTGATGGCCTGTTTCCTGAGTGGCTAGAGTTCCAGGCCTTGGGTCTCTCCAACGAGGTTCTCAATATGGTTGAGGCATCCCGTAAGGAATCAACCAGAAAATGCTATGTCTTCAAATGGAAGAGATTTTCCATTTAGTGACAGGGCAAAGGTTTGGACCCCTCATTCTGTCTGGTGGCTAGCATTTTGGACTACCTGTGGTCCCTCTTTCAACAGGGGCTTCAGTTGGCGACCCTCAAGGTGCACCTGGCAGCCATCTCTGCTTACGGGCGCAGGCTGGTAAGCAGTTGAAGTAACAGGAGAAGGTGGTCTGGCACTTTTCAAGGGCCTAGATCACATATCCCCTCTGGTGCATAAACCTCCACCTCCATGGGATCTACTGCTGGTTTTGGCTAAGCTCATGGGCAAGCCATTGGAACCGATGCACAGGTGTGATATCTCCCACCTGTCATGGAAGACCACCTTCTTGGTGGCTATCATGTCAGCCAGAAGGATTGGGGAGTTACAGGCACTCTCTATTGAGTCTTCTTACCTGGTCTTCCACAGGGACAAGGTTGGCCTGTGCCCCAACCCGAAATTTCTTCTGAAGGTGGTGTCAGAGTTTCACCTGAACCAGGTGTTGACTCTGACGGTGTTCTACCCCAGTTACACCTCGGAGACCGAGTACAGGCTCCATACTCTAGACCTGAGATGGACGCTCGCCTACTCTAAAGAGCGTATGGCGGAAGTTCAGGGAGAGGTTCACCAGCTGTTTGTCACCTACACTGAAGCTGCACCTGGCAGACCTGCAGCCAAGCAGACAATAACTCGATGGATCACATTGTGCATTGACCTCTGCTATAGGTTGGCGGATAGGGAGCCTCCTGTAGGGAAAGGGCTCATTCCACCCGCCATACGCTGCCTTGGTGGCTGCTTCTAGGACGCCCTATCCAGAAAATCTGCAGGCTGCTACCTGAAGTCAGCACACACCTTCATTCCCCATTACCACACTGACCTCGAGTCATGCCAGGATGCTGGTTTTGGGGCCTCAGTTCTCCAGTCCCTGTTCCCAAGTAGGAGTGTCGCCTTGCCTCCCTCCTCCTGGAAAACTGCTAGAGTCTGCCACACCACACGAGTTCACAAGAGTCAAGGTAAGGCAGTGAGTACAACGAGTTTAGCATCAGGAAAGTCTGTAAAAGAAAACTCCTGCTCCAGTTCAGGGAATTCGGTGTTACCTTCTGTGGGAGCCTCTCCAGCAAACGAGTTCTCGGGGTGGGGGTGGTGGAGGGCCTAGTCGGCAGCCCTCGTGCACCACGGGACGATCCTGTACCTCCGTGCAATTCCAGGCAGCTCTAAAGAGACAGCATTTAAAATGGGGATTACAAGAGCAACAGAATTATGCATTAAGCAGGTTAGCAAGAGGAAAAGGAAGAGAGACCATGATGGTTTTCCAAAGAGGTAGCAAAGAAAGTGAAAGCCAAAAAGATTGCATTCCGGCAATACAAAAAGACACAGGCAGAAGGGGATAGGGAGAAATACCAGAAGAAGCAAAGGGAGGCAGGGAGGTCAGTAAGGGAAGCCAAAGCTCAGTGAAAGAACACATTGCAAAATCAGTGGGTAGAGGGGACAAAACCTTTTACAGGTACATAAGTGAAAAAAGAAAGGCAAAGGGAGGGATAGTGAGACTGAATGGGGAGGATGGGGGCCACGTGGAGGATGACAACAGTAAAGCTGACATATTGAACAGGTATTTCTGCTCAGTCTTTACTGAGGAAGAGGAGGGTAATGGGTCTGAAGGGAGTACAAGGGGTGAGAATGGTGCAGAAATGGACACAAGTCCCTTTACACGAGAAAGGGTCCTGAAGGAACAGGAAGTAATAAGAGTTGATAAAGCAATGGGGCCAGATGGGGTGCACCCCAGGGTCCTTAAAGAACTAAGAAAGGTGGTGGTTGAACCTCTGACAATCCTGTTTAGCCAATTACTGGAAACAGGAGGTACCCAAAGACTGGAGGATAGTAGATGTAGTCCACTTATACAAAAGTGGGAACAAAGAGGCAGAGAACTACAGACCGGTCAGCCTCACCTCGGTAGTGGGAAGATCATGGAAGCACTACTGAAGGAGAGATTGGTGGAACATCTGGTTGTCAATGGACTACAGAACCCAAGGCAGCACAGTTTCACCAGGGGGAGGTCATGTCAGACCAACCTCATTGAATTTTTTGACTGGGTGACTAGGAAGGTGGATCAGGGGAGGGCAGTGGACATGGCCTATCTGGACTTCAGCAAGGCCTCTGACACTGTGCCACATAGAAGACTGTTACACAAACTGGGGAATATGGGTGTGGGCAGGACAGTAGTGCGGTGGGTAGGTAACCGGCTGGGTGGCAGGACACAGAGGGTGGTGGTAAATGGCTGTCACTCCACAGAGGGAAGAGTGACCAGTGGGGTACCACAGGGATCAGTGCTGGGACCGGTCCTATTCAACATCCTCAACAGTGACATTGCACAGGACCTAGAAGGCAGAATTTCACTGTTCGCTGATGACACAAAGCTCTGTAACAGAGTAGACACACCAGAGGGTGGAGACAGAATGAGAAGGGACCTGCAGAAACTTGAAGAATGGTCAGGGGTTTGGCAGTTGAAATTCAATGCAAAGAAGTGCAAGATAATGCATATGGGGCACAAAAACCCTGGCACAATATATCAGTTGGGGGGTGAGCATATAGCATGCACCAAGCAGGAAAGGGATCTTGGGGTTATCATCTCTGATGACCTCAAGGTAGGGAAACAGTGTGACAAGGCAGCAGGTAAAGCAAATAGGATGCTGGGATGCATAGGCAGGGGCATCACCAGCAGGAAAAGGGAGGTCATAATTCCACTATACAAGACACTAGTGAGGCCCCACCTGGAGTACAGTGTACAGTTCTGGAGACCTTACCTACGTAAGGACATAGACAGGGTAGAGAAGTTCAGAGGAGGGCAACAAAGATGGTACATGGATTGCATCACAAGTCCTATGAGGACAGGTTGAAGGAACTGAATATGTACTCCCTGGAGGAGAGGAGGGAAGAGAGGGGATATGATAGAGACATACAAGTATCTTACAGGGAGGAACAGGGTGCAGGAATACACTATTTTTAAGTGAAAAAGATGTTCCTGGACTAGAGGGCATGAGACGAAGAATTTCTTCACAGAACGGGTGGTGGACAAGTGGAACACCCTGCCAGAGGAAGTGGTGGGCGCTGAAACAATCACGGGATTTAAGAATGCATGGGATAGACATAAAGGAATTCTGGAGGTCAGGGGTAAGGGGCAACAGACTTCTAGGAAAACATAAACTGAACTTACAAGCTCAAATGGGCAGACTGGGTGGGCCATAGGCCCTTATCTGCTGACACTGTCTATGTATCTATGTATCTAGTGCACAGAGGCTATACAGGCACTCTCTGGCAATCACATTTAAACTGCTAAAATGCAGGATACCAGCCTGGCTGTGAGCATTTAGGCATGCTCAAGGAAGACTTTTCGGGAACCCCCATTTGTAGGGGGGTTATGTGTAAGTAAAATATATTTAAAAGTTTTGGTTAAGAAATAAAGACCATTTTACATTTAGAAACCTTTAAAAAGAATAAGCAGTAGTAAAGGTTTTTTCAACAAGATGAGAACTTTAAGTCAAATTTGGCACTGTTTGCCAAGTTGTCCTTTTTTTTTTTAACACATTTTAAACACAACTATTTGTACAAAAACATTAAAATATAGACATTATTACAAACTGTCTTTTAAATATGTTTGTCACTGATATGAGAGAGGAGATCCAGGGCAGGCTGTGCCTATTTGCAGAGGATACTAAACTCTTTGGTAGAGCTGACAACTTGGAGAGGATAAGGGAACTGCAGAGAGGCCTGCAAAGGCTGGAAAACTGGTTTGGGTATGGCAACTGAAATTCAATGCCAAGAAGTGTAAAGTGGTGCACTTGGGAAACAAAAATCCCAGAGGAGAGTACTGGATGGGAGCGGTTCAGTTGGTCACAGCATCAGAGGAAAGGGACCTAGGAGTCATCATCATCAGTGACTCCCTTAAACAAACCAGCCAGCGTAACAAAGCCTTCAGCAAGGCTAATAGGATGCTGGGGTGCACTGGGAAGGGGGTCGACAATAAGAAACAGGAGCTACTGTTACCTCTGTATAGGTCACTGGTGCGGCCACACCTGGAGTACTGTACCCAGTTCTGGAGTCCTCACATGAAAAGGGACAGGCACGGGCTAGACAAATTACAGTACAGGGTAACAAAGATGATTCGGGGTCAGGACGGCAGATCTATGAGGCAGGCTCAAGGCACTGAACATGTATTCACTTGAAACCAGATGAGAGAGGGGAGACATAATAGAGAACTTCACATTTCTGAAAGGAATAAAAAAGGTGAACTGTGAAGACCTATTTACCAGGAACAGAGAAGATAGGTCACAGGCCGGGGTTAATGGGGGGAAGGTTTATCTACTTATTTGCTTTTGGTAACTGGTTAAGTGCACTAGACAGGATTGCCTATTTTCAAGCACGACCCGGGAGATTACAGTTCAAACAAGTTACAAACAATCGTACAGGGAGGAGCTGATACAATGCAGTACATAAAGCGATCAATAACCTTACATGACAGTAGAACTACTTAGCATGGAAGTGATGGCATACATAGCATAACCATTATGGTACAAAAGAGATAAAAACAGCTTGCAGAGATCAGTAACATATGTGCATAACAGCAGTGCTGGTGGCATAGGATGAGGGTATGGGACAGGGAAGGGATAGTAGTGCAACGGCAAATAAAGAGGTATGTTCCTTGAACTAAAGCAAGTAAAGAGGTGTAATACATGAACTAAAGACATTTATATGCGTCTAGAGAGATGAGGTAAAAAGTGCATGCCTGAAGGCAGGGTGAGAACTGGAGCGTCTAAGGGAAAACAGAAGGGAGTTCCAGAATTTGGGAGGGTAGACAGAGACGGCAAGTTCACACATTTTGGTGGAGCAATTAGGGACAGTGATCAGAACTGAAGTCGAGGACCAGAGGAGTCGGGGGCAGTCAACTGGGGTGAACATGGCTGCTAGGGAGGAGGGGAGAGAAGAATGAATTATATTGTCGGTCAGGCAGCCTATGGAATATAAACGCCGGGAGGAGGGGATAACCAGCAGAGGTCAAAGTAAAGTGTGCAGTGGTGTTTAGATGGGTAGACAAGGCAAATCTGAAAACATTGTTATAGGCAACATCCCACGCTTGAAGGACGTTTGCCTGCACTTGAGCAAAGACCGTCAGTGCATAGGAAAGACCAGGGAGCATAAGTCCTTGGACGATGGAGATCCTAGCAGCAAGAGTCAGAGCGTGGCAGACAGGATAAGCCAACCCAATTTTGGCATTAACAGACTTGCATACTGCATTGACAAGGAGAGAGAAACTGAGACACAGATCCAGAGTGACCCCTTAGTATCTCAAGGAGTCAGTAACGTGTACCAGGGAGCTGTCAAGACAAGAGACCAGAAATGAGGGGTTTAGGGCACTGAGCTTCCTGCAGGACCCGAAGAGCATGGCCTGGGTCTTGGCAACATTTAATATGAGGTGGTAAGATGTGAGCCATGTTTGGATTCCTTGCAGGTTGGAAGAGAGGTGGGAATTAATGTCAGAGATGGAGCTAGAGAAGGAATAGAGGACCAAGTCATTAGTGTAGAGTAAGGTGTGACAGTGGGCAAAAATGGTAGGTAGGTTGTTTATAAATATATAAAAGAGCAGGGGACCAAGGATGGAACCTTGTGGAACACCAGTGGATAGAGGGGCAGGGGAGGAGAGGACTCTATGGTAGGAGACAGACTGGGTGCAATTGTGCAGGTAGCTGGAGAATCAGGCAATAGTGGACTGGGAGGCACCCAGTGAACCTAGCTGATGCAAGAGCAGTGAATGGTTGACTGAATCGAAAGCCTTCATTAAGTCAATAAATACAGCCCCCGTAAGTTCGCCTCTATCCATGGTGGCTGAGGTGTCATTAGTGAACTGCACTTGGGCTGTCGTGGTGCTGTGGCCTGGTCTGAAGCTGTGCTGAGCAGGAGATAGCAGGTCATAGTTGGCTACAAATTCTGACACCTGACGATGAATAAGTTTCTCCAGAAGTTTACTAAGGGTAGACAGGTGTGCTATAGGGCGGTAGTTCATTGGGTTTTTAGGGTTGCTCTTTTAAAGACAGGTATAACCCTGGCTGGTTTTCGGAGCAGGCACAGTGTCAGAGCTAATGGAGAGGTTGAAGAGGTGCAAGATAGGGGTGGCAAGAATGGAGGCACCAAGTTTGAGAATTCTAGGTTCCAGACTGTCAGGACCACCGCTGTCATGAGGAGACAGTGTTGAGGAGCCGTAGGACATCAGTTCTAGAGACAGGGCTGAGAATAAGGGGGGACTGGGCAGAGGGAGGCCTGGGGATGGAGGGACGGAAGGAATGGCTGCGTTGGAGGTCGAGGAAGGAGGGGAGGTAAAGAGTGAGTTAAAGGCATTGGCTATGGTGTTGGGATTGTTACAAGAGACATTGTCAATTAGCATGTCATGAGGGGCTTGAGAAGCACTGCGACTCAGAATGTGGTTAATATGTGCCCAGTTCCTTTCCGGGTAATGGGTAGAGGCATGGAGAAAACCTCTATAGTAATGGCAGCATGGATTGCTTTCTTGCATGAGTTCCTAAGGGAGCAATAGACAACAAAGTCAGAAAGAAGGGATTAGGCTTTCCACCTGGCCCAGAGCTTGTCACGAGATTTAAGCAAGCGGAGAAGGGGACTGGTCAACCATTTGGTGGGAAGGCCCCTAACCCTGTGCCTAATGTAAGGAATGTGCTTGGACTACAGTGAGTGCAATGTGTTGGATAAATAATCCACCGCCAGGTCAGTGTTGTCTGTGGTGAAAAGGGGAGACCAGTCAACCTGCTGGAGATCAGATAGAAAAGCCAAGGGATCGAAGGCAGAGAAGTCGGCCATGGAGATAATTTTAGGTGGGCAGGCATCCCAGACACAGGTTACAGGAGAATGGTCGCTAATGGTGTCAGGCAACATAGTGACTAAGGAGATCCTGTCTGGCCTATTGGTGAGGACCCAGTCGAGCAGGGTGTGAGACCAGTGCCACTGCTGGAGTGTCTGGTAGGTTCAGTGACAAGCTTTGCTGAAGTCAAGGTAGGCAACATCAACTGCTCCCCCTTGGTCCACCACTCTGGTTACCCTGTCAAAGAAATCTGAGATTAGTCTGATAGGACCTTCCTGTTGTAAACCCAGGCTGTCTTGAATCCTGTGCTGCTATGGATTCCAGGTGTTGCACTATCCTTTCCTAAAGGAGCGCCTTCATAATCTTGCCCACTACTGAGGTGAGACTGACTGGTCTGTAGTTCCCTGCCTCCTCCCTGCTACCACTTTTGTGGAGCGGGATCACATGAGCCCTTCTCCAGTCTTCTGGAACCTCTCCTGTGCTCAGAGATTCACTAAACAGTTCTGATAATGGCTCTGTTAGTTCCACCCTTAGCTCCTTTAGTGCCCTGAGATGTATGCCATCAGGTCCCATTGCCTTGTCCACCCTGAGCTTATCGAGGCTCTTGTCCCCGTTACTGGATGCAGGAGGAATGTAGGCACATACAACGTGCAGCTTCTTGGTATTACCTAATAGAAACAGGGCATGAAGCACCTCACAGGACACAAGTGGGGGTCAAGATTGAAGGGTCAGGTTTAGGTGGCACTTAGAAAAAGGTGCCAGGCCACCACCCCTTTTGGATAAGGCCCAATCAACCCGAATGATATTGTAGCCAGGAAGGGCACACAGAGAGTCAGGGAGAGAAGGCCTAAGCCAGGATTCTGTTATTCCTAGGAGGTCAGGCTTATAGGTGGCAGCCCAAGCCACCAGGTCGGCATGATTTGTCACAAGGTTTCTTATATTTAGTTGGGCAATCTTGAGGCCACTGGGTTGGGGCCCCACAGAAAAACTAGCCTGAAGGAGTGGGAGCCTAAATGCTGCTGGGCCTGGGCTGGTCTCAATATCACCTGAAAGTGATAAAGAGAGGGTCATAATCCATGTAGCCACAACCAGAAAGGCAAACGTGATCCTGGCTTGAGTGGTACATTTAGATTAGACAAGGTACTTGCGGAGGTAGAAGCACAGTTTAGGGTATGGACATGTGGCGGTGACCGGGAGATGCTGTGGAAGTGCAGCAAGTTGGAGAATGAAAAGTCTGTCAGGATGGCTACAGGGTCAAGGGGAACAATAAGTTGACGGGTAAAGCAGTCCAGTGTGATAATACAGCAGATAGGGGTCAGGAGGGCTAGGAAATAGGGGGAAGGCTGCATGATGAACTGAGAGATCAGGTAAGATAGGAAAGGACAAAGGAGGAGAGAGAGACTGCTGAAGGGCAGGGGACTGAGAGTAGCAGTGGAGGTCAAATTTCACAGAGATTGACCCCACCCCCTAAATGCAGGGATTAGTCAGTAATGCCAGTGGCCGGGGCAAAGGTGTATTTAATAAAGGCAGGAGGTGTGGTTGGGGAGGCAGGCCAAAAAAAAAACCCAAGCAGCAGAGAGCTGGAGCACCGGAAAAGCAGCTAATGTTTTTTAAACATGAAGCTCAAGAAAAAGAATCAAAATGGGCTCCTCAGCGAGCAGAGCACTGCAGCTTCACTGAGACGGGGACCCATACCTGATGTGGGCTTTTTTGGCGGTGACTGATGCAAGGGCTGGGGAGAGCTGGAGATGTCAGCCCTCAGACCCTGATGTGGGCTTTTTCAGTGGCGACTGATGCAAAGGCTGGGGAGAGCTGGAGAAGTCAGCTCCCAGACCCTGATGTGGGCTTTTTCAGTGGCGACTGATGCAAAGGCTGGGGAGAGCTGGAGAAGTCGGTTCTCAGACCCAGATGTGAGTTTTTTTGGCTGTAAGGAAGCATTATTTTACAGAAAGAGTGGCTGAGCCATGGAAAGGTCTGCCGCAGAGGTAGTGGGTGGCAAAACCATAAATGACTTCAAACATGGCTGGGATAGAGCCAAGGCGTGTAGTAGCTACTCAGAGGGATGAGAGAGAGGCGGAAACATGGAGAACAATAGGAGAATAGGGTAGCGAATATCCCACTGGGCAACAGGTCCCAGGGTATGATAGGGTAACATGGGCAGATCGGATGGACTGTCAATCTTTTCTGCTGTCACTGTCTGTGATTGTATGTAACTGCAGTTTAAGTAGTGATGCAGCAATTTAAATTTACCCACAATTACCAGTGTGAGTCAAATTCACATCGCAGAGCATTTCGCAAAATTTTCCCACAGAAGGCAGAATTTTGCCTAGGCGAAATGTTGCCTTCCGCGGGCAAAATTTTGCCTTCTGCAGCGAAATTTCACCTTCTGTCCATGGGCGAAATTTCAAGGGTATAAGTTATAAAACTTGACAGTGTCAGTGGCTCAGTAGGTAACACACTCGCCTCTGAGGCCAGCAGATCAGAGGGCTGTGGGTTCAGTTCCCACATCTGGCACTTGGATTAATATCCCAGTACTGACACTGTAGTGCAGCATGAGAGGGGTGCTGCACTTCTGAGGTGCCGTCTTTCGGATGAGACGTTAAACCGAGGTCCCATCTGCCCGGATTGGTGGTAGTTCAGGTGGATGTTAAAGATCCCATAGCACTTATCGAAAGAGTAGGGAATTTCCGTGTCCTGCCAAATTCCCTCATTCACTAAAAATACCACCAACAGCTTAATCTGGTTCAAAGGTCATTTGGCATTCATCTGTATCCCCTCTCTGGTCGTGCCTGAAAATAGGCAGGTTTGTCTAGTGCATAACCGGTCAACAAAAGCTAAATAAATAAATAAAATAAATAAAAACTAGATCCCTGGTAGCTAGTGGTCCCTCCCCACCTGTCCCACATGTACAGAAAAATCCCTGGTGGCTAGTGGTCCCTCCCCACCTGTCCCATATGTAAATAATTACTCCATGGTAGCTAGTGGTCCCTCCCCTCCATCCAATAGTAAGTAACCACGCCCGCCCGAAGAAATGTACAGCAACCCCCCACCCGCATCCCTCCTTATCTCCTTCTCCTGTTAAAAAAAAAATCTCTGGTGGTCTAGTGTTTTTTTGTATTAATTAAACCCCCTCCCGATCCCCAGTTTCAATAAATTCCTGGTGATCCAGTGCCCCCCCACCCAGCCTCCCCAGCAGCCAGATGTCCCCGCCATAACCCTGCTTCCATTCCCACCCTAAATCCCGGCAGCAGCAGACCGGCACAGCCCTCCTCTCTCCTCCACGGCCGGCCTGCCGACTGAGCTGTCAATAAACAGGATTTATTGGAACTGCCGCTACCGGGATTTAGGATGGGGGTAGGAAGTTTTCATATCTTCCATCTTATTCTGAAGGTCATTGCACACTTCCACCATCGCAGCAAACATAACCTCCAGGGTACATTTTTTCCACCCTCTCCCCTGACTGGTCACTGTGCTAAGAACTCTGACCCCCAGACACACGGCATATAGTATATCATGCAACCCCTATGGCTTCACTAAAATGACTCCCCTGCATTTCACGTTGCATTTGTACCAGTTAATGAGTGCCCATATTTTGCAGAGTGCCAATATATATACATCCTCCCAATAAAAATACAGGTCTGAAAGCTGTTTTTTGTTCATATTATTATTTAATGTTGCCCATTTGGTAGAAGAGAGCCTAGTATGTAATATCTCTCTGGGTATGGTCGGGAGGTTAGGACCAGAGAAAGGTAAAAAAATCATTTTGTCAGGTTGCATGACAGCTTCTTTAAAGTTTCTGCTATTATGCTAGCCAGAGAAGGAAGAAAATGAGACCACATGCATATCATATTCTGTCTGTGCATTATACTAGCTCTCAAACCAGACTTTTTTGGGAGCAAATATAATGCACAGACAACTGGAACTCAAAAAAGGGAAAAGAAAAGGGAAAAGAAGAAACAAGTTGCAAGTCAAGCGTGAGAGAGAGAAAAATGAGACTGCATGAATATTAGTGAATTGAATATCCGGGTCTCTCTCTCCCGCTCGTTTTCTCTCTCCCTCGCTCTCTCAGCATCCTATGATGCAACTGTACTGTAGAACACAGTACATGACAGCTGTGCGTATACGGTGGTGCCATCCACAAAATAAATGACGATGTTTACCCTGCATGAATGTACATCATAAAAATAAGGACGAAAGTCCAGTTAATTTTCATTTATTGATTGCTACGGATCACAGGAGCATGGGGGGAGGGGTGTGTGGTTACCATCAACATTAGATTCCACATTGGCATCCAGTGTTGATGGTAGGTGACCTAATTAAACCCCCACCTCCGTGCCCCTGAGAACTGCAGCAAACATAACCTCCAGGGTGCATCTTGTCCACCATGTCCCTCTCCTGACTGGTCAATGCTCTAAGAACTCTGTCCCTCAGACCCCGATATAATTTATTATGAAATCCCTATGGCTTCACTAAAATGACACCCCTGAAGATAAGTAATTTGAGAAGAGTTAGACCCCACTGTTAACCGGACAGTACTGGAAGCCATTACAAGAAAAGATCTGAAAAATGTGAACAGTTCATGTCATTGGACAATTACTAAATACCTCCCCCGACCCCACACACCAGACACACAAACAATCATCTGCAAGTATTCAGAGGAGAGCTTATGACAGACTTCAGATTAATGGAACGGACAGTGCGATTGTCTGGGACTTTGACATTATAGAGAACAAATGTACTAACTGATGATATTGGAGTCATTTGATAACTTTGGCATCAGCAGTATAAGGTTTCTGGACTTCTTTGCCTTTGTAATACCGACATAGCCTGAGTGAGTTGTGACGTTTTTCTTTTCATTACAGTTTTCTCATAGTCTGTAGGAGAGCTCATAATTTCTTGCTCTGAGGCAGTCAAGTTATGAGATCTCTGTAAATAACAAGCTGATCCACTTAAAAAAATATATATATATACAGTATATAAATACATATATATAGATAAATAGTTCACTACATATCAGTTTTACAATGCTTAATAACTTTTCCTTTAGCAGGAGGTAGCTGGGAGAACTGTTCTTTAAATTCCAGGACTTCTTGCCTGTAAGACAATAATTTATGGTGACTTTGATCTGTCTGATAGCAATAGTCAGAGAATATAAGAAATCTTTGATCCTAATATTTCAAAGCCCTAGTCATTTTGGCTAAGTTGAAAATAAAGTCACGGTCTGAATCTAATACTGAAGAAACAAAGATGGTAAATTTAATAGATGTACCTGTGCCCCGGATAATTATTTACATGTGGGACAGGTGGGGGGAGGGACCACTAGCCACCAGGGATTTTTCTGTACATGTGGGACAGGTGGGGGGGACGGCTAGCCACCAGGGATCTAGTTATTAACTTATACACCTTCGTAACTACAAATTTCACCCGTGGACAGAGAGCAAAATTTCCATAGAAGGCAAATGTCGCAGTGAAGGCGAAATTCACTGTGGAAGGTGAAATTTTGCTGTTTCGTCATGCAAAATTTCACATTTTGCAATGCAAAATGGATGGAATTTCGTGGATTTCTCCACGAAGCAAATTCTGCCCACTTTACCCACAACTACAGTTTAGTGACATACAAGGAGTTGTATAGCTTAATAATTTTACACATCCGTAATGGTTGGTTTATAGTTACAAATTATCAACCAAAGCTAAGTAATGGGCATATGGAGATGTTAATGATGAAATGAAATGATAGATTTTGGAATACGTGATGCAAAAGGTAATGCAGACCTTTTCAATTTTCACTGCTGGTCAACTATAACATTCAGCTCCATTAGAATTAAGTGATGGCCCAGTGCTGTTGTGCATGGTTTGCAGCAGTCTGCCATCTGTAGAGCAAGGGAATGTGTTGATACAGAGTATGACAGAAAATTTATTACAACAGAATTTGATGACAGCACAATGTATAATGGAACATTTCTGACAATGGAACTCAGTGTCAGCTCTGCATTGCTGTGCATCATTTACAGCTGTCAGTCATCTGTTGTGCGTGGAAGGATCTGCTATTGTACATGGGCATCTTAGCAAGTCAGAATCATACAGCAGATAACTGACAGAGCATCAGAAATATGCAGCTTTCCACAAACTGGAAGAATCTCAGCATTCCACAATTTTAAAATTTACATTAAAACATTGTGTTTGTAACCTGTGTGTTTCAACTGCAGGCAGTTACAATACGTCATTGTTTTGATTACTTGAAAACTTCAGTTTGTTCTCCCTCACACTTTGGGCTACAGTTAAATAAGTAATGTTTAACATTTCCTTTGCTTACAAAAATATCCCACCATACACTAAAAAAAAAAAAAATAGAGGAAAAAAGCACTACAGGACTGTGATTCCATCTTAGAATTCTGATGACGTCAAACCACTACAGCTTTGCTCTCATGGACTGTGACGTCATCTGAATCCCTCAGGGGAATCACGGTCCTGCTGTGCACGTTTCCCAATCTGCTATTCTATAAGTTGCACATGGGAACATTAAGCAGTGCACACAATCAGAGCCCTTGCAGCAGCATTAGCATAGAATGTTCAATCCAGAACCGATATATAATAGTTGAAGGGAGAAGTGAAACAGTTATTGCGTTTTTTGTTTTTGTCTATCTCCTCTTCTGTGAAGAACACCATACAGTATAAAAAATAGAAGATACAATATGTACTCAACTGGCCTGGTCTTCCATCTTAGGACTCTGATGACAAAATCCACTTAGCTTTGCTCTCATAGTCTGTAATGCCATCAAACTCCCACAATGGAAGCATAGCCTTGTTATACGTGGTTTCCTAATAGTCTATATATCATTGCCACAAGAATAAGTCACTTACGGCTTCAGTGTAGGCTTCACTGTTTTGTTCCTCATGAGCTTCAAGCAATTTCTTTTAAAAACAAAACAAAATGTTAAATCAAGTGCAATACTTTTCACTTGTCAGCAAGAATACTACATCAAATATGTAAACATTCCTTTAGTTATACCAGGACCGTTCTAGTTATGCTGAGACCTTTATTTATTATTTATTTAGTTTTTGTTGACTGGGTAAGTGCACTAGACAAATCCTGCCTATTTTCAGGCACGACCCGAGGGAGGGGGATACAGATGAATGCCAACTGACCTTGAACCAGATTAAGCTGTTGGTGGTATTTTTAGTGAATGAGGGAAATTTGGCCAGGACACTGGGGAAATTCCCCTACTCTTTTCGATAAATGCCATGGGATCTTTAACATCCACCTGAACCACCACCAATCCAGGCAGATGGGACCTCGGTTTAACGTCTCATCCGAAAAGCGGCACCTCGGAAGTGCAGCACCCTTCTCCGTGCTGCACAGTGTCAGTACTGGGATATTAACCCAGTGCCAGATGTGAACTGAACCCACAGCCCTCTGATCTCCCGGCCTCAGAGGTGACTGCGCTACCTACTGAGCCACTAACACTGACAAATGATGATGATAATGATTACACTGTACCACAGGGGTACACAGCAATATAGCTGGAGCTCTGTTGATGACACTACACAATGCCAGTGGACATTTTATGGTCATCTCAAATTGCCAGGTTAGGAAAACAATGTTTACTATCTCTGAAGCTGATGAAATGTCATTAAAATAAGTTGAGAAGTCACTGTGGTTTATGCAAAAGAGGAACATTCCCCCCCACTCTCCTTGGTAAGATGTCACAACATGTTTGAATATGAGGCCAAGCCAGGCAAACCTGGGAAGTGGAAAGGATCAGCTGGCTTACTTCATTGAAGACACATTATGATGCTTTCCTCCCAAAGGGTAGTACATACAACATTTGGATTACAGTACTAATGGACCCAGAAGAGGAAGGGAAGATAAAACAGTTTACTGTCTGAAGGAAGCTATGCTGTGGAAATTTAAATGGTTTGCTGTTTAAATGGGAACTCTTTAATGCTGTTTGAAGGAGAACTGTCTGCACTATTTAAATTTTTAGTCAAAATACTTTGTTATATGAAAGGAACAATTTGTGCTGTTAAAGGTAACCCAGAACAGATAAAAAGGCTGAATATGGTTCCCTGGAAAAAAAAACTAAGGGGAGCTAGAATTTCCAGTTTTGAAAATGTTAAAATACAGCTCTTCTAGGAGCTACAGTAGGTACGGCAAAAATGCCTGTTGGGAAAAGATATGCCAGGCAAAAGAGTATCCTTAATCGATTACCAATTTGGGAAACCCACATTTGTGAAGATACTAATCTATCTGGTATGTATTTCAGCTGGCTCATCTACACAAGGTTGGGGAGAGAGGATAAGTGTGTGCGCTATGAGGGTAGGAAGGATTTAATCAAGATTCCCATGAAATTCCGACTTTGTGGGGAGAGGAGATAATGGTACTTGGAGGATGGGGAAGGGATGAATCACTGACTGCTTGACACAAGAGATGGATTCCATGTGTGACTATTTTTGGGGCAGGGTCTCTGTTTGCCAGTACTGAGCATGGGCTTCTGGTGTGATTATTGGGGGGAGAGGTCTTTCTTTAAAAAGTGCACTGTGTGTGTATGTCACTATAATTAGCGACACATTCTCTCAATAAACAATTTTAAGCATACACAGGTGCACAAATTAACAGATTTGTTCTGTGTCCATAAGTACGTTATATGATTTTATGAATTTGTATGTACTGTGCATGCCCAATTCACTATGTTCAAACCCAAATTACTCGGAAGCAAATTATTATTATAAATGGGAACATCAACTTCAGGAAGGTCATGGACATTACCTTGACTATTTTTATGATGTAATGTTTTGTAGTTTTAGTGGTAGACCACTTTGACAAAACCCAAATGACTACATTTTTAACATCTGTCAAACCTTTTGTTTTCACATGATACAGATATATATATATATATATATATATATATATATATATGGATATCTGAGGGGCAGTGTGTGATACCTCATTTATCTTGTACAGTTGCCAGTGACCTCAAGTAACCTCATGAGTGGTGAAGCCACGGCGGGAAATTCTGAAGGTCACTGCAACTGTACAACATAAATGAGGTATCACACACTCGCCTCAGCATATTTCATTTATGCAACAGGGCAGGAGCTTTTGTGATAAGTCAAATGTTTGTTTTGTTTTAAATAAATAAATAATGCAGGTCTTTTTAATTGTTTGGTAGTCATTATCTTTTGTGTGGTAATTAGGCATGGGCATTGCTAGGAGCAGCATAATGACAGTAGCACTGATTGGTGTTTGAGGTGAGACGCTGATTTTTTGTGGAGGAAAATGGTGGCCCGGTTAGCTAGAGCGAGAGGGCTTCGTGCCAAAAGCCGGGTGTTGTAAATACTTGTGATGTCTTTGCTAGAAAGTTATTTTTTAGTAGAAAGCATGGGGAGATCATGGCAGATAATGAGAACGGGAGCGGCACCTGAGGGAGAAAGAGCGAGCAAGGCAGTGTTGTGAGTACCGGCTACAGCATGCAGTAGAAGAACTGAGGAGCAACAGAATGACAAGTAGTGAGGAAAAAAGAAAGAAGAAGAAGAAGAAGGAGCATGTTATATTTTTGTGTGGTACGTGTCGGAAGGTGGTTCAGTGGTAAGAGAGCTGGGGCAGGTTATCAGCATGTCAGTGAGGCAGGCTGGCGGCAACTAGGAGGAATAGGTAGAAACGTTGATTGCGGGGGGTAGAGAAGTCACAGTGGAAAGTAAGAGTGTATGTGGAAGTAGTGTCGGTGGAAGGGAGACTGCTGACGTAGTTACTGTGTGGATAAATGGAGTGTGATGTAGTTACTATGTGGATAAATAAATTTATCCACATAGTAACTCAGATAAACAGATTTATCACACTTTGTTTATCCAGACACCTGTTGCATAAATATATATATATTTATATTTCAGCAACCCATGGCTGGAGTGGCTTGAAATTTGCAGGGTTAGTAAATTACAGCACCGTGAGATATAGGTGTGCAAACACCGAGGTCTTCTGTAGGAGTAACTAGCAATCTCTAAAAATGGGAGAGTGACCATACCCCCATATTAGAGCAAAGCAAAACAAACAAAAAACTTTTATAATAAAAAAATACAATGTGTATAGAATATATGAAAAATGCAGACTACAGCAAATTGAATTAAATATATACCTTTAAAAGTTTACATTCTCTTGAGTCTGAGAATGCAGGGAACATTTCTTCATATTTCTCAACTGCAAGCTAAAGAAGAAACCAAAAAAAACTTTCTTATATTTAAATACACTCAGGATTTTTAAAAAAGACATTCATACAAAAAACCTGTAAGTTATGTTAAACAGCTAGACAAAGTTGCACATGTTTGCCTGAGAACATTACAATACTATTGGATTTTTTCTGGTCTTTATACCTCTACCCTCCCACCTTTCCTCTGTCCCCTTTAAAGATGGTTACAACCTTTTCTCTGACTGGGAGGCATTTGCCTTTGTTACTTCATTTATCCAACTGATCTGGAAATAACCTCATTATGGGTATGTTCTCATTTTCAGCATGATCTCAGGGCAAGAAAGGCAAACATATTACAAACACGGAACCCAATATAATATACTGTACTTAAAGAGCTGCTGTGTCCTGCTCTTACAATTTGGACAGGCAACTCATGCCAGGGAGTTGCCTATCAATGAGCTAAATAGAGCTAGTTTTAAACTTTTCAGGCAGTTTAAACAGTTTAATTTTACCTTACTTTGTCTGGCTCGTAACTTCTACATACGAGTGAAGCAATGCCAAGTGCTGCAGTCCCTCCCCTAAAAAAGCACGTTGATGATGCACAATAGGGAACAGGGCTCTAGGCACTCAGTGTAATTACAGTTAGGATTGGGGGAGCGGAGCTGTCTAAATGTACTAAGATTATCTTTGCTGGCAGTTATACATATATGGGGCTATAATACATATGTTGTATTAGCTCCATATGCATAGAACTGCCAGCAAAGATAATCTTAGTACATTTAGACAACACCTCCTACATCCTATATAACTATATAGACTGCCTACAACCCCATTTCCTACTGCACATCATCAGCAAGTATTTTTAGATCGGGTCAGCGCTAAAAGCAGCTGCTCGGCCTATAAATGGAAGTTTCAACTGGCAAAGTAAAGTAAAATTAAATTGCTGTAACTGCTCAAATAATTTAAAATCGAGCTCATTTAGCTCATCAGGTAGGCAACTCGTGGCATGAGCTGCCTGCCCAGACCATGTCAGCTGCTCTTTAAGATAGACTTTGACGGCAGATAAGGACCGCTTGGCCCATCTAGTCTGCCCATTTTCCTACCTACAGGATAGGCCGAGATCCTAGTTAATAAACATAGGTAATAAAGACAAGACAAACAGCAAGAGTTTCACCTTAAAGAAACCTGCAGACTGCTATCTGATATGAACCAGGAAACTGTTCCGAGGCTTAGGGCATTGTTGGCAAATTATTTAGTACCATTTTAAAGCTTTTGGAACTGTGAAGAGTTAATTATTAACACTTCCTCCTACATAAGGTGGAAAAAACTACAGTATTGTTCAAATAGTTTGAAGCCATCCTCAAACACTTGTCAAAACAACCTATGCGAAGAACATGGAAATGATAGCTGAAGGCAGAAAATGTTACCTAAGATAAAGGAAACAGCTACAGGATGAATCAGTCTGGGTGCATTCAATACACAAGTTTGTTTGCTTCATTTGTATTATGCTCTTCTGCCATCCATTTGGAGCATGTTACATACAAAATAACGTATGAAAAGCTATGTACAAAGAGATTTTTTTTTTGTAACATACCCAAGGTTTGTAATGACTCCACAAGATACAGGAGCAATGCTCTACTTGTTTATCTGGTTATCACAAACTGAGGATGTGTAACAAAAAAAAACAACCTCAAGTTTGATAGTTCCCTATGTTTCATAATTATCTAGGGGTGGAGGTTCTAAATAAAGTCAACAAAGGTTAAACAGAACATGAAAAGAATCTAAAACAGAGGTTACTTGCCAGTAACCATAGTTCTACTACTGCTACTATTCAGTCCACATCCACACTTGGACAGTCTTCCAATGAGCATGGTCAGTCACCAGAAATGGCTTCAAGCTTGGCCTCCCACTATCTGTGGTGTCATCCTCTGACTCCGCTCCATTTGCCATCAGACTTGCCTAGTGGAACAGGAATCGATACAGACCCATTTCAGTTCTTCCTGCCCTCTCCAAGACTTTGAAAGGTCCACAAAACCATGGATAATGGTGGCCTCACTGGGTCCATCTTCGTGGATCTCTCCAAGGTTTTTGGCTTGGTGCAATACTCCTGCTTGAGCTCAAAAACAAATGGCTCATACAACCAGTCATCAACTGACTTCAAAAAGTTACCTGAGTAACCAAACCCACGTAGTGTCCATACAAAGTATTAATTCAGACCCTTTCTGTCTTAAATCTTGGAGTTCCTCAAGGCTCAATCCTTGGCCCTCTGTGGTTCTCCATTTTTGTTACTGACCTCTTGAAGCTCAATGGAAGTTATCATCTCCATATGTATGCAGATGGCACCATACTCTACTACAATGCAACAACAATGTCCAAGGTTAATTTTGTACTCCAACTTGACTCCAGCAGTATCTCCTCCTAGTTCACAAACAACCGCCTGATCCTTAACGCAACCAAAACTAAGTTTATGGTACCTGGATCCCAGAACTTGCTTAGTTGTTCAGCTAATCCACTTGCAATCAGAACATCAGATGGAAACACTACTGAGCAAGTCAACACATTCAAATACCTTAGAATCTGGCTAGATGCATCATTTACATATAGTAGGCACACTGATTACATCCCAGCAACCGCAGGATCCAAGTTAATTTTCTCAACTCCGCCCACGCTGCCTTAGTGCTAACAGGAGGAAGCAGATGGTCTCCTATTTCCTGCTCCCTTCCATGGACTTTGGAAACATGATATACTTCTGTGTAAATAAAACCACTCTGCTGCCCCATTTGTACAACAGGTTGTACAAGATCATCCTCTCCGGTGGATGGTTTATCAATCAATGTCTGTTGTATGACAGCTTACCTGGGCAAGTCCTTCAAGCAAGCATGACTGCCACGGGCTGTCTTTGCTGTACAACTATGCACAAGGTAAAGTTCCTGATTATCCTCTAGCACACTTCATGCAGTCAAGCAGTGCCTACTCACTCTGTTCAACAGCAACACTTACCATCTCAATTCCCAGGATGAAGGACAAATTTGGTAGAAAGGCCTCTGCATCTGCAGCGCCAGACACCCAGAATAAAGCCCCTCTCCAGCTGAGGAATGCTTCTAGCTTGCAAGTGTTTTAGTCCAGTCTTTCCAGCCGGCGTAGAACTCCCTGTATCTGTTTTGGTCCAGAATATCCCTCTCCCTGACCTTGATCATGCTGCATAACAACGCTCGTGCTCTTTCTTTGCTGTGACCCCACTTCGTAAGTTTTCTTGGATTACTGTTTGGTTGTATTTAAGGTCCCTTCCCCACTGTATATTTTAGCCTGCATGTAACTACTCCTGCCAGACGATATTAACCTGTTTACTGCTGCTATCCTCCCAGGGACCCCCATGGCAATGAGATGCTGCATCTCATGGGGCTATCCCAGCTGGAGTAATTTAAAAATCAATCAGTCATAAAAAACAAGTCTTTCACAGAGAGGTCAAGTCGGGCATGTTGATGTGACCCGAATATTAGAAGAAAAGTTACTGGTGAGTAGCCCATAATTCTAACTACCAAGATTCAGTTCTCTATCCAAACTTGACCAGATTTCTAGCAGGTCAAAAGGCAAGGTAAGCATCCCAAATTAGGCAAACGAAACCGGAGGACTGAGGTCTCAAATGCAGCATCACAATGACTGAGCACGCGATGCTGTAGTGGGATATAAACATGTACACATTGGACCAGGTAGCAATCCGCATATCTCCTCAATCGGGATATAACTGGCAGCAGCAACAGAGGCAGAAGTATGTCTGGTGGAGTAGGCCTTTAACCCTTTGTGCAGCTCCTCCCTAGAAACCCTGTAACACAGATTGTTACAGGAGGTTATCCATTCGCCAATCATGTGCTTAGCTGCCAGTCTGCCTGGAGTGGCATTAGAGTATGTGAGGAATGGCTGGCAAGCCTTACCATGAATGCCTGCCATACACTCTCTGTAGTACAGCAGCACCTGGTGTACATCCAAGGAATGGAGCACACGTACAGCTTCCAGAGCCTGAGGCTTCAGAAAGAAGGCAGGGGGATAAGCAACTGGTTAAGTGGAACTCTGAAACAACTTTCAGCAGGAACTTCATGTGGGAGCAAAGAACAACCCTGTCTCTGTGGAAAACCAGATATGAAGACTGCAGAGGAAGCACGTGGATCTCACTCACTTGCCTGAACGAGGAAATAGTGACCAAAAACGTGTTTATTTGTTTTTGTTTTTTTTTACTCTATTTTCAGTACCTCAGAGAGCAGGGCATCCTTCCAGGGTACTTGCATGGCTAAGGCCTCTCATTCCCGGCCTGAACCCTTGCAGCCAGGATCACCCCACCTGAACAGTCCCAGGTCAGACCCAGTCCCCTGGCTACCGGGTACCCCCGGGGGAGGGTTTGCCTGCCCTTGGCAACCTTCCAGACTCAAGGGGCCTACCTGGCTGTCGGGTTGGAGCCTGGGGAGAATCCTGGTGTGCTGGGCCGGCGTTGGGATGTGGGCCGAGCCACCGAAGTCCCTATCATCTCCACTGTCCTCTGGAAGGATTTTTACGTCCTTTTTCCCCCAACCCCTTGAGTGCGACATGCAATGACGTCATGGTGTATGGCAACCCTGCCAACGTCCGTTGTGCTCACCCCATTCTTTCTGGCCAGCCGTCCTGCGAGTACTGATCTCCATTGGGGGGGCCACTGGGAAGGCAGCCGAGCTGCCTTAACCTCCTGCCCCGGAGAGGAGAGCTGTCCTCCGATGCTCCATCCTCTCCCTCCCCTGCTGACCCATGGCAACCCAGGTCCACTACCGAACCCGGGTCACTGGCGTGGCATGAGGTGTGGCATCCAGCACCTCAACCCTCAGCGCCACCGGGTCATCCATAAAAACGTGGTTTTCTATGACAAATGCAACATCTTGCACTTCTCTGTGGGCTCGAATGGTCTACCCATCAGACATGACAGCACCTGCTTTGTGTCCCATGGTGGCAGAGGCTCTCACATGGGGAAGGGGAGGGCACTGGCTATTCAGGCACTTTGAAAAGCACCCAACTACTTCATCTTGGGCCACCATTGGTATACCTGTCTACGACCAGTGTGCTGAAATAGTGGCCAGGTGCATCTTCTGGGACATGGCTTATAGCCCCACAGAGACAAGGACCAGTGGTAGTCTAAGATGCATGCTACAGGACACGTGACAGGATCAACCTCCTGTACCATGAACCCATATGAGAATCTTATCCACTTGCTCCACCTGTAAGGAGTATTCTTAACAGGTCTCTTGTCCGATACAGCATTGTTTTTTGCATAATGTGCCTTGCTGCTCTTTTATTGGCACTTGTATCAGTGTTCCATATTCTACTGTGACTGCACATTATTTTTTATACCAATGAAATGTTATCATGTACTGTATTTCTGTTTTCTCCTGTTTCCTTTCTCCCAGACTGCACCTGGAAAACAGCCTTGGCTCAGTGTGCCTTACCCAGTTACCAGTTTTCAAATATATAAATAAATAGTTGACTCATTCCTGAAGGACTCCGGACTTGGAAGATATCCTCAGAGGGGGTCACAGCCTGGAATTCTAGTCACTCAGGAACCAGGGGGACAGGTGCAGGGACTGCAGGTTTGGCTGTCTAGTAATCCCCTAATGATGTCAGCAGGTCTGGATGCAATAGAAACTGCCACACAGGCCTGATGCCAAGGCAGAGGCAACATAGGAACCAGAAGTGGTGCAGCCAGTCTTGAGCTATCAGGATTAAATTTGCTCTGTCCATGCATGCCTTGAGGACCACCTTGTGGATAAAGTGAAACTGAGGGAAAGCATACAGAAGTTCTGAGATCCAGGGTCAAGAGAAGGCATTCTCCAACACAGTTTCTGTCTGAGGTAGTGGTGGGCACAGAATAGCCTTTGTTTTCTGCTCTCCCAGGAGGCAAAAAGGTACACTAGCAGTGTGTCCACTGGGCAGACAGGTGTGATACAGCTCCTGGAACCACTCAAACGACATCTCCCATACATGACTAAGAGCGCCTGCCACTGGCCTGTCCACCCATGCAGTGTGGACTGCAGGCAGATCCACCTACAGGGCCCGCATCAGTGACCAGATCCAGAGCACCTCCCAGCACAAAAGAAGGGAGTGCATCCCACGCTTGTTTAGATACAACATGGTGGAGTTTAGTACAGACCTGAATAACTGACCTTTGATCAGTGGAGCAAACTTGGTCAGTGCCAGGCATATTGACCAGAACTCCAGCAGATTTTTTTATTTATTATTTCTTGGATTACAATACCTTTGAGCTAGAGGCTCATGTACAGAGGTTCCACGCTATTAGGACACAAAAATTTAGATAACATACAATTGTTTGCAAGCATAACATACAAATCTTTGGTAACTGTAGGCAAGTGGGATAGAGGAGAGGTGGTGATGGTGATGGAAGAGAAACATAAACATAGAAGTTGACAGCAGATAAGGACCGCAAGGCCCATCCAGTCTGCCCATTTCTTTTTCTACTTTATAAATGTGCCATCGGCCTTTGCTCTGTCAGTGGCCTATCTATTCATACTCATCTGTATTGCTCCCTTATGCCTATCCCATGCCTGTCTGAAGCCCTGTACCGTATTCATAGCCACCACTTTCTGAGGTAGGCTGTTCCATGCATCCACCACCCTTTCAGTGAAAAAGAATTTCCTCACAGTCCCCCTTAATCGGCCTCACTCTAATCTCATGCTGTGTCCGCTTGTCCTGCTATTTTTCTTATATTTAAACATGTTAGACTCTTTCACCATGTTAATGCCCTTAAAGTGTTTGAATGTTTCGATCACATCACCTCTCTCCCTCCTTTGCTCAAGGGTATACATATTGAGCTCCGTTAATCTGTCCTCATATGTCTTTTGATGCAGTCCCTGCACCATTTTAGTTGCCCTTCTCTGGACTGCCTCAATTTGGTTAATGTCCTTGTGAAGGTGTGGCCTCAGTACTGCACACAGTACTCCAGATGGGGCTTCAACAGTGTCTTAGTAAAGAGGATTATTACCTCCCTCTTTAGGCTTGTGACACCCTACTATCACAACCTAACATCCCTCTAGCCTCTTACTGCTTTAGAGGTCTGCTTGAATGATTTCAGGTCATCGGTGATGATGATGCTCAAGTCTCTTTCTTCCCATGTGACTGCCAGCAACTCCCTCCCAGCCTATAGGTGGCGTCAGGGTTTCTCTTCCCTATGTGCATGATCTTGCACTTCTTTGCATTAAATCCAGTTGCCACTCTTCTGACCATTTTGCTAGTTTATCCAGATCTCTTCTCATTCTGCCCACCCCATCTGGATCATCTACTCTGTTGCAGATCTTGGTGTCATCTGCAAACAGACAAGCTCACCTCTAGTCCATCTGCAATGTCACTAATGAAGATATTGAAGAGGACTGGCCCCAGGACTGATCCCTGAGGTACCCCACTTGTGACTTGCATCTCTTCTGACTGTATACCATTTACCACCACTCTCTGTTTTCTGCCCATCAACCAGTTTGCCACCCAGTTGACCAACTTCTGACCCACCCCGAGCCTACCCAGCTCATTTATCAATCTTCTATGTGGAACAGTGTCGAAAGCTTTGCTGAAGTCAAGGTAGGTGACATCAACTGCGCCCCTTTGGTCCACCACTCTGGTTACCCAGTCAAAGAAATCTATGAGATTAGTTTGACAGGACCTTCCTTTTGTAAACCCATGCTGTCTTGGATCCTGTGCTCCTATGGATGCCAGGTGTTGCACTATCCTTTCCTTAAGGAGTGCCTCCATAATCTTGCCCACTACTGAGGTAAGACTGACTGGTCTATAGTTCCCTGCCTCCTCCCTGCTACCACTCTTGTGGAGCGGGATCACATGAGCCCTTTCCAGTCTTCTGGGACCTCTCCTGTGCTCAGAGACTCACTAAACAGTTCTGCTAATGGCTCTGCTAGTTCCACCCTTAGCTCCTTAAGTACCCTGGGATGAATGCCATCAGGTCTCATTGCCTTGTCCACCCTGAGCTTAGCGAGCTCTTGTAGGACCCTTTCTTTTGTGAAGAGAGTAGTGCTCACCTCCCTCCCCGCTGTGTCCATGGTGCTGAGCTGTGGGCCCTGCCCTACCTTCTCTTCAATAAATACTGAGCAAAAGTATCTATTTAGGATGGATGCTTTTACAGGGTCCTCTTCCTCACATACCCCCTTTTCTCCTTTGAGCTTAGCAATACCCCCTGTGGACTTTCTCCTTTCACTAATGTATCTATAAAAAGTCTTGTCACCTCTTTTACTGCAGGAGGGAAAGGCTGATAGGATGTGGAGGGAGCAAGATGGGGTCCAGTTGTGTGGGGTAGGGTGCAAGTGCATGGGTTGTACAAATTTCCAGTGGCACATTGTGACTGTTTAGGAATTGTAGTCACAACTACTGAGTGCTATAGCAAGAGAGCGTAGTTTTGTTTTGAAGGGACCAAGCTTTGTTTCAGTCATTTCATCACCTTGGATAGAGTTGAGCCAGTTGGGTGCCTGGTACCTGAAAGACCGCTGACCTCGTGAGGTGCGGCGGAAGGGGACTTTAAACAGATCGCAAATAGACCCTTTTGTTTGTCTAGTGTTATTGTTTGGGCACAGAAGGCTCTGGAAACCCAGGGGTGTTAGTACTAAGGTAGACTTTTTGGCGAGCAGGCACACCTGGTACTGAAGCCTGCTATGCAGATTGAGCCACCCAGCTTGAGTATACAGGTTGCAGGTGTGAATGAGATGATGTGCCCCTGAGACAAGCCCCCAGGGCTTTATTAAGGGCTATTTAGACCCTTTTTAGTGCGGAGTCCATTGCTGCACCATATACTAACAGCCCATAATCTATTACTGGTAAGACTGAGCTGGTTACTGCAAGTCTTAGTGCATCGTTAGTCAGACACTGTTTGTGTCTATAGAGTTGGCCAGTTTTGGAATTGGCAGCCATAGCTACTTGATTGATGTGGAGTGGGAAGGGAAGGGAAGGGAGCTGTCAAGAGCGACACCCAGGTATTTGAAACTTTAGACCATTTCTAGGACTGTGCTATGGCTATTTTGGATTTTAGTTGTTGAGACCTGTGCCTATTGTGGGAGGAGGCAAACAGCATTGTTTTGGTTTTCTTGTAATTTAGTAGTAACTTAGAATTAAGGAACCAGGATTCCACATCAGTAAAGTTTTGCTGCATTTGTTTTTCAAGGATTATGGGGTCAGTGTTACTTGAGAAGAGCACTGCGTCGTCTGCATGCAAAAGAACTCTGCCTTGACAGGCAAGTGGAAGGCAGTTTAAGAATAGGCTTTTGCCCCATGCAATATCTTAAACACACATCTCCTTATTTGACAGAGCTTTCTCCAGTCTAGATGGTGTACCCAACTGCTGGTCAGTGCTATTCCCCAACTTTGAAGGAATATGGGGTCAGATCTGGCAGGATTGCTATTGATATGTCACTCAAGATAGGATGAGATTAACGCAATTCCAGTTCCTGAACAATATGTATTGGAACCTAGTTAGATTATTTAAGCTGGGAAGAGCTCCTTCCCCTACCTGTACCAGGTGCCATCAGGAGGATGAAACCTTATTACATATATTTTGGGAATGCCCGCAAATCAAAATCCTCTGGGACACCATTAGAAGTAAGGTGGACCCCATGCTTGGCATTGAAGATCTTTTCATTCCTGAAGTGTGCTTGGTTGGGAATTTTGCAGATGTTGTGGTCCGTCAACATAGGTACTACATGGCCTTGACCTCTTTATCCCTTAAGAAATTGGTGCTACGTCACTGGTTGGACTAGCACCCAATGACCTACCCAGAATGGCTGCAAGAGTTGCTTTTCAACTTAGCTACTGAACAGTCAAAAAGTCAGCCTGCATGGTTCTCACCTAGGTATAAAAGAACTGGGAGAAATGGCATACTCTATACCTGACTCAGTCTGGGGCTAAGTCACCTTAAGGTCCTTTATCTACCAATGTATGCTTTCTTCTACTATTGTAACTTTCTCTCAACCTCCTGTTAGTCTTGCTAAGTGCCATGAACACCTGATGCCAAAGTAGATGGGAGGGAGGGGTGTTGGATGGAGGGGCGAACTGTATATATTCATGTACCTCTTTATGTGATCATGATTCACTGTTATATGCCAAGTATATTTGAAACTCTAATAAAATGTTTAATTAAAAAAAATAATAGGCTAAGAGCAGGGGCCCAGGATTGATCCTTGGGGATCCCTGTGCAGACATTCCTATGATCAGAGAGGACACTGTGAATTATGACCTGTTGGACTCTGTCAGCGAGGTAGCCCCGGAACCACTCCAAAGAGTCAGTAGAGAGCCCTATGCAGATTAACTGGTCTAGTAAAAGTTCATGATTGACCGTGTTGAAGGCCTTGGTGAGGTCGATGTAGGTTGCCCCTAAAGCCCCTGGTCTAAAGCATCATGGATGTAGACAGTAAACTTGACCAGTGCAGTGGTTGTGCTATGTAATTTTCTGAATCCATGCTACTGCGGGCACTGTAATCGGTACTGGTGTTTAAGTAGTCCACTAGCTGATCGTAAATGATACGCTCGAGAGCCTTAGAAAGGTGGGGTATGGAAATGGGGCAGTAGTTTGTATGGCTGGTCCTATTCCCGCTTTTAAAGACAGGTGTGACCACCACGGTTTTCAAGAGATGGGGAATTTTGCAGTTCTTAGAGATAGATTTAGGATATTTGTTAATGATGAGTAACCCTCAAGGGTGAGGCAACAAGTTTGAGGTCAAGTGTGTGCCCACTGGTTCTGGATTTTCCTAGTACTTGTTGCAGGTACTTTTTCACTTCATTTTTTTAGATAATCTTAAGGTAGAAAGGAGGGACTGGGCCTTGGGGTGGGCTTGCACTGGAGTTGTTTTTATTGTCATTTGAGGAGTCAAAGAAATCTGGAGGAAGCACACTGCTAAGGTCTGTGAAGGCCTTATTAAAAGCATCAGCGAAGGTTTTTGGGTCCTGGGTGATTGTCCCCTCAATACTGAGCACTGAAGGTGAAGTTTTGTTAGGTTTCCTGGTTAGGGTCTTGATGTTGTCCGAGAACTTACAGCTTTCGCCCCAGGAGTTGGACAGTTCATTTTGGAAATGTTGACTTTTTGCAGAGCAAATTGCCCAGGTGCATTTACTTTGGCTGCTTTGTAGTTTTGTATGTCAGTCTGGCATCTAGTACTTCTCACTTTATGCCAGAGGTTATCAGGTACATAGGATTGGGGAGTGGTCGCTGATGGAGTCGGGTAGGACGACAGTGTTCATTATTCCGGTTAATATGTTGCAGGACCTCGCTCGGCACCCAGAACCTGTTTGTTCTGCGATTCTACATATCGGAACCCCACCCTACCAGACATGCATATGTCAAGGTGAGAGACGGTTCTTCCCAGACAAACAGGATGCCCCCTAGAGGTTCATGGGGAACAGCCACCAATTGATGGCATCCCATGCTGACTGGTTTACTTGGTTTCAAAGGACAAAAGCAGGCTACTGCCCATCGAGATTGTCCCCACCACATTGACGGATAATTATACCTTGAAGTTGTTAATCTTGAGCCAGCAATCCAGCCTTTTTTGAAGATTATATTAGAACTACTGTCCACTAAGTATTGTAGGAGGAGATTCCACAATTTGGGGGTTCTACTGTAAAGTAGTTTAACCTTTTGTTGTTTTAGCTTTAGATACAAATATCTGGTTGTTATGATACCGTGGGGAAGTCCAACTGGTAGAGAAATGTGTTTTCACTGCATTAACTCCTGAGAATTCTGGATTTTGTATAATAGGAGAAGGTCACCTCTGGCACGTCTTGTGCATAGTGAGTGTAACCCTGTAACTCTTAATCTTTCCTCGTAGTCAAGTTTGGATAAATAAGGGACCATTTTTGTGGCTCTTCTCTGCACCCTCTCAATTCTATCAACGTCCTGCCCCAAGTAGGGACTCCAGCAGGGGGATCCATAGTCCAGATGGGGCCTGACATAAGCCCTGTACAAGGGGATTATGCATTCCTGTGTCCTAGACACAAACGAACATTGGATCCGAGTGAGCAAGGCGTTAGATTTCCTAGCTATCATCCTGCAATGATCACTAGATGACAATTTATTATTAATGATTACCCCAAGATCTCATTCTAATGGTGACACATGAAGGGCAACACTGTTCAGAAAATAAGTCTGCCTAGGGTTGTTCTTACTAGTGTACAACATGACACTTGTCTCGATGGAGTGTCATTTTGTTTAAAACTGCCCATTCTTCGATGGATTTTAAGTTGTTCCTCATGGAATCTCTGTTTATCGATGTAAGAACAGAGCCACACAGCTTGGTGTCATCAGCGAATTTTGAGAGAACAATTTCGGGGCTAGCCTGCAGACCACTAATAAAGATGTTAAACAGGGTGGGTCCCAACACGGACCCCTGCGGGACCCCGCTGGTCACACTCAGTGAGTGGGAAACTGTGCCATTAATTCTGACCTGCTGATATCTTCCATTCAACCAACCTGAAACCCAGTCAATTATGTAGTAAGAAAAACCCATATCGTTCATTTTGTCGAGTAGGATGTCATGAGGGACTTTGTTGAATGCTCTACTGTAGTCACATCCACAGGGATGCCATCATCCAATGCCGCACTGACATGATTATAGAAGGAAACCAAGTTAGTAGTACAAGAGTATCCTTGTCTAAAGCCATGTTGTGTGGTGTCAGTCAAGTTACCCCAATAGATTCGTACTCAGTAGTTTCTTAATAACTTTCTCCATGATCTTGCCTATAAGGGAAGTCAGACTTATCGGACGATAATTGTCTGGTCTGGAATGATTACCTTCTTAAAGATTGGGACCACAGTGGCCATTGTCCAGTCCTAGGATAATTCCTCATATAAAGATTTGTTGAATATAATTGAAAGTGGTTTAGCAATAGCGGCGGCTGTCTCTATTAGAAATCGGGGCTGATGTTATCAGGGCCTGGACTGGAATTGGGTTTAGGGATACAATTGCTTTTTAGTGTATCATCCTCGTGATGATGTAAGAGGGTAACATTGTTAGTATGTTTGAACGCTTAGGAACCTCTTTCTTGGTAAATACTGAGCAGAATTGCTTGTTAAATGTGTCTGCCATATCTCTGTCTGTAGATATAATTGTGTCATGTATACACATAAGGGCCCCATGTGTCTATTATTTATTTTTTATTGCTAAGGTAGGAAAATAGTGATTTATAGTTGTCTTTGGTATGGGCCAGACTGAAACTCAAGTTTTTTTAGATTGCAGAATGGCTTGTTTTAGTGATTTTAGAGTTTCCTGTATTGAGCTAACAGTATCTTTTGGTGTCTCCCTTGCTGTTTTAACTCGTAAATAGCCTCTGCTTGTTCTTAATTAAGGCTTTGATAGTATTGTTAAACCACAGGGTATTTTTCCTTTTATTATATTTTTGTTATAGGAACATATAGTTTTCTGAGTTATAAATGGTGGATCTGAAAAGTCCCAGGATTCTTCCATGGAAAGGGAGGATAGTACTGTATCCCAAGAAATTTAGTTTAATTGGTTATTAATAGCATTGAAATTAGCTTTTTTATAATTTTTCAATTCAGTACAGTTGGTGATGTGTTGACAAAATGACAGTGTAATGGAAATGGTGTAGTGATCACTTGATCCTAGTGGGGCACCAATTATAACTTTGGATATTAGATTCCCTATATTTGTAATAACCAAGTCCAGTGTAACCCCTAGATGGCGCTATCCCAGGGGCTACTACCCCTGCCTGATTTGCCACTAACAGGTTGAGGGGCCTGGATCCAATGGCGGGTGCCTCCACCCAGAGGTCAGGGTTTGCAATAGTTAAACTAACTTGGTCACAGCCCTCTGGGACACTGCAACCCCCCTTTCTTCCCACTAGTGGCCCACACAATAAATCAGAATTACCTTCACAGTATACACTTACCCCCAGGTCTGGTTCCGGCACTGGGACCTCCTGTGAAATGAGATACAGTGCAACAATCACAGTACAGTACTTTAACATAGACAAATACCTCAGGCAGTATAACTTTGCTGAAACAAGCAGCTCTGATTTATTTAGGGGATATAACAAGGACAGGGGAAATCAGGTTAATTAGCTTATCACTCTAATAATCTACCTATGGCTCTGTGCACAGGCCTATCCCTATCAGTTACTGTCCCTGGGTACCCAAGCCCTAGTGGCTAGTCCAAACCGTGGCAGCTGGTAGGTCCTTTCACACAGAGAAAAGGAGAATTAAACAGTCAGCAGTATAGTAATTCCATTTGGATTTAATGTGGCAATTCAACAGGGAGCTATCTCTGAATTAGTACTCACGACTTCCAAATAAGATAGGGTCCTTCAATGTCAGCAGGGCTCACTTGAGGTACACAAACCTCTTCACACATCCATATAAAAGAAAGCACTATACCAGGCAGGCTGCATCTGTATCCCATCGCAATTACTGCACAATACCCGGAGAACACACAGCAGATTCGGTTCCTGACAGACCGAAGTGCAATTTTCAGCAATTCCTCCAGTCTTCTACAGGGTGAGCCTGGTTTCTACTCTTCAGAGATCCTTTGATTCTTTTCACAGGACGGATTCAGTCCTAACAAGCTGTTACACAAGCTGCAGACCGAACTCTGGGCCTTACACACGCTTTTTGACTAAAACTGCACACTGAAAAGCACAGGGCTCCTTCCTTCTTCACTGCCAAAGCTCAACTGAAACTCCAACCGACAAAACCGGCACTTCCTTTGAGTTCCTCCCAGTTCTTGACTGGATTGGCTGTCACCACAATAGACTGCTGCTGTTGGTCCAAAAGGCACTGAAGTCTAAACTACATCTCCCAGAGTCACTGCCCATACAATCCTCTTGTGGCTGGCTCAGATTATGAGTCCAAGTTCTGATTCGCCAAGGCACCATTTTAGAGCTAGCTTACCCTACACTGATTGGTCCAGTTCAGCAGTTCAAAACTAGAATGGGAACTAGCAGACACAGTTCTGACTGCAAAGAAAGCAGGTTAGACAAACTGTAATTTCATTATTACTCTAAATAATTTCTGGCAAACAGTTACATCTTTCAGATAGGTTCCTTTGCACCCTAGTGACTGCAAAATGAAGTGAATTGGCAGCAGCTCGAGTGGTACTCAGAGAAGCACACAGTCCCCCATACAACTAATTATGTCTGCAAGCAGACAGCTCTTAAAGAGACAGTACCAGAGGCTCTAAAAACACTCACTGATAAATGGCTTAAATGCCAAACACCATTCAGGCTTGGAGCATTCAAGCAAGCTCCTGGAAGTCTTTTGGGAACCCCCATTTGCAGGGGGGTTACACCAGTATAATGTCACCTCGTGTTGGTTCTGTAACGATTTGTTCAAGGCCCATATCAACCATGAGTGTGATTAAGTCTTTCTCGGCCTGCGTACTTCCAGTTAAAGAATACCAATTTATAGTAGGCAGGTTGAAGTCACCCAGTATAAGGATTTTTCCTTTAGAGGCCATATCTAAGATTTCATTATTTAGGCATGAAGAATATTCTTTATTAGATGTCGGGGGCCTGTAGCATGTCCCTACCATTAGTTGTGGGTAACCCTTGAGCTGGATGTTAACCCAGATTGATTCAATATCACTTGTTGTGGGGATTTGGAATGAGGATATGTCGTCTCTAACATAGACACATACCCCCATTTGTCCCTGGCGGTCCTTATGATATAGTTTATACCCTGGGATGTGCTGGATCCAAGAAGTATCAGGATCCCACCAAGTTTCTGTAATAGAGATGAGTCCGTATTTATTCAGTTGACACATAGCTTCCAGTTCAGCTATTTTAACCTGGTTTAAAGATCTGGCATTAAGACTGAGTACCACACACGCAGAAGTGTCCGTAGTAGGTCTCTTTAGAGAACAGGATCTTTTGTCACTGATCTCACCCCAGGGTATTAGTTTAAAAGTTTGTTAATGGCTGTTGTAAAGTTTTTACCCAGGAGTGAGCTACCCCTACGACTGAGGTGGAGTCCATCCCAGCAGTACAGTGAGTCTTTTAGATAGAAGGTTTCCCAATGTGTGAGACAGAGAATGTTCTGTCGGAGACACCATCATCTGAGCCAGTCATTAAAGGCCTTAATCCTTGTATTAATAATATCAGGTGCTCTCGGTACGGGTAGAATCTCTGAGAAGCATGCTATGCTATTTTTTTCTGCTAGTACATTATTGAGAGCTATAATGTCCTGTTTAAGTTCATCAATACTACCTCTATTTATATCATTTGTACCTGCGTGTACTATGAATAATTGATTTTCACCAACCCATTTCAATATGTTTTTTACAGTAGTAGTGATGTTGGATACACGAGCACCCCACAAGCTGGAGCAGGTACGGTTGAATTTGTCCACGTTACATATTGGGCGATCCAGGTGTTTAATAATTGAGTCACCAAGAACAAAAATTTGTTTAGTTGATGGGTGAGAATCCATATTGCTAGAAGTTGATGGTAAAATCACTGAATCATGATTTTGGTCTTTTGTTCGGGATTTATTTTGTTTGGGTGTGGGGAACACAGTACAGTTGTTCTCTCTCCTGTGGGTTGGGCAGCTGACTAGGGGGTCACCGCAGGTGGTATTGATAGTGACATCATGGGATGGAACATTTATGTCCTGCTTAAGGGCATCATACTTATTGAATAAGGGTAGGGGTGAAACATTGCATCCAATTTGTCTCCCCCTACGTTGTGATTTACCCTTGGGTACCACTGCCCAACTGTCGGAATCCTCTTGAAATACAGCAGGAGTAGAGGAGGTAATGACATTAGTACTTATAACAGTTGCTGTCTCGTCAGCAGATGGGGAATTAAAGATAAGACTGACCCAGCATGGAGTCAATATAGTCCTCCAGTGCTTCAATCTCAGGACCAACTATTGTGGAAGCCAGTAAACGGTCAATTTCTTCTTGGAGGGTTTCTACCATCAAGCATTTATTACACACAAAGTTGGTAGTCTGGGGCCAGTGGCATATATAGCACATGACTGGCAATAGTTGTTTGAGCCTCCATGTTAACACGCCTGGCAAAACACCAGGTTATATGATGTGTACTACAGCAATAATTCGTTACTTACAGTTTCAGGGCCTAGACTCCTGCTGTCGGCGGACATGGCAGAACCACGCCGACGCGTGTGTCTCTGCGCTGTCTCCAAGACACTGCAGAGCGCCGCCCTGCTCGCTGCAGGGACAAGCTTTGAATGCGAGTGACGACCGAAGTACACCTAGGGTCACAGGCTCCTCGCGACGAGCAGCACGGAGTATCTCCACAGAAACAGTGAGGCCCACCAAGTAATCCACTAATTAACAGGCAAAACACTTTTGGAGTGAAGACAAATGCTAGTTAATCGGTAAAAGCCCACTATAGCTGGTTTCAGGACTGTATACCGTTGTCCTGGTTACCAGCTCTCTTCCTGTTTCCTGCCTCGTCGGCAGTATAGCAGGGCTCACACAGTACAACACAATTTACAATAGAAGATCCTACCAGGCGCAGTCTACAACATCTAAAACCTAGCAGGCAATAATTTGAGTGCTGTGCTCACTGCAGGGGCAAGCTTTGAATGCGAGTGACGACCCGGAAGTACACCTGGGGTCATAGGGTCCTCGCGACGAGCAGCACGGAGTATCTCCACAGAAACAGTGAGGCCCACCAAGTAATCCACTAATTAACAGGCAAAACACTTTTGGAGTGAAGACAAATGCTAGTTAATCGGTAAAAGCCCATTATAGCTGGTTTCAGGACTGTATACTGTTGTCCTGGTTACCAGCTCTCTTCCTGTTTCCTGCCTCATCGGCAGTATAGCAGGGCTCACACAGTACAACACAATTTACAATAGAAAATGTAGAAGATCCTACCAGGCGCAGTCTACGACATGTAAAACCTAGCAGGCAATTAATAAGAAAATGTAGCTTCTTTTAGTTAGCTGCTTTCTGCTCTACAAGCAAGGCTAGCAACAACTGGGTCACCTGATTTGACTGGTTCAGAGTTGACCTGGGACTAGGACCACTGGCACCCTGATTTCCACTGAATGGGGTACATATGCCAGTGGGCCCAATGGACCATAACTGTTGCAGAGTCCATGAACCATAAAAGCAGGAAGTCCTAAGCCAGGCGCAATGGCCCAACTTTAAATCAGTGTCAAGGTAGGACAGATCCTCTGCCTGGTCTGAAGGCAAGCGGGCCCTGATTTGGAGGGAGTCCAGCTCTATTACAATGAACGGGATCACTTACTTCTATACCAGATCAGACCTGTCCAGATTAACCATTAGACCCATGTCCCAGGACATCTAGATGGTCAGATCCCTAGGCTGTTCTTGATCTGTCGTGGCGTTGCCAGTGATAAGCCAGAAGTCAAGATAAGGGAATACCTTCCTTGATGCCCCAGCACTGGAAGAACAGTACAACTGATATACACTTGGTTAACAAACTGGGTGCCGATGACAAACTGAAGGACTTCGCCTAGAACTGGTACAGGACTCTATCCACTCGAAAACAGTGGAACCATGAGATGGATGGGTCAGGAGGCAAAGTAAGTGTCATGGAGGTCCAGGAAACAGAATCAGTGCCCCAAGTACGGTATGATCTGACTGGGAGTGACCGTGTGGAACTTGCACCTGCGAATGAACTTATTCAGAGTGAACTTATTTAAAGAGAATGGTGTGTCACCTCCACCATCCATTTCAGTACTAAAAAGTAACAAGACACAAACTACTGCAATGCTAGATAGCCTGTGACAGGTTCAGTCACATGGCACTCCAGGAGCTAAGTGACTTTGCCCCACAGTGCAGACAGAGTGTTCACAGACACCGCACACACCAACAGTGCTTTGGGCCAACAGAGAGGGAGCGTCTTGAATTCCAGAGACAATCCTGATCCCACTACTTCCAGGAGCTACTTGCCTGAAGTGATGGTATACCACAGAGGAAGGACAGGGGAGAGTCGGCACCTGACTGGGAGCTGGAGATGCTTAGAAGTTGCCAGTGTAAGGGAACTAGTGGCAGCTGGGTAAGCCATCGGCTGATGTCCCTGTCATGCAAGACAGCAGAGGGATTTACCCAGAGGAGGAGCTTTAAGGGAAACAGTGGCATCTGGGTAAGCCACCAGCTGATGTCCCTTTCATGCAAGACAACAGAGGGATTTATCCAGAGGAGGAGGAGCTAGCTACTCCATAATTTAACTCACTCTTGTTGCTCATAGAATGAAGTACCACTGATGGGGCTAGTAGGGCTACTATCAAGTGGAACTGGGTTCGAGTCATGGCACCAGGAGGGTGCAGTGTCCCATTTAGCAACAAAGCGAGATATCCCCAAGGTAGAGGAATGTACCCTGAAAAAGGGAAAGATAGCCAGAAAAATACCAGAAAACAGCCTTTTTTTTTTTTTTTATAGTTCCAGATGGGAGAAAGAGACAGGATTGGTGGGGGGGGGGGGCATGACTGGAGCTTTCCATTAGCAAATAATACCCTTGCTTGTACCCAAATGGTGAGCTGCCAATAGGCCCGGATCTTCTAGAGAGGGTGGGCAGATTATGGTTCTCGTGGTACTTCCAAGAGAAGATATTCTGGAAGAACATCAGTTACAGTAAGTATGTAAATTTTATATCTTCCCCAGAATTAATCTTCTTAATGGAGTCCTGGTTATGGTTCACAGTACCAAACTTCGCTACGCATGAGGGAGGACGTGGCTCACCCTGAGGGTACAGGGTACCTTCAGCCCTCTGAGAGGGAGTGAACACTTGAGGGAAGGGGGTCTTACTGGTCAGCAGAGACCTGCAATTGATTGGGTTGAGGCAGGTGCTCCTGTGGCACAGGAGTATGAGGGTACCTCGACAGCTGCTGCCTGACCCAAGGGGAGAAGAATTGACCACTTGGAGGTACAAGTGAAGAACCTTAGGCTGGGCCAACAGTTTCAGCTGGTAGAGGACAAATCATGCCATCCAAGACAGGATGCAGTTTTCATAAGCCACCTCACTGGTATCGTAAGACACTCTTGACTGGTGCCATGCTGTTTCTATCCCACGAGTAAAAAGGCATATGGCCTGTGTAGCTTACTTGCTTTGAGGTATGGCAGCTAGCATGCTGTGCAGCTGCAACCATGACCAGTAATTAAAGGCTACCATGTGGGTCTGGTGTGCAAAAATGCACAATAGAGGGCATGCCAAGGTACAAACCTTTCTACCCAGTGCATCCAACTTTGCTGTACCCAAAGTACCAAGGTGGATGAAGTACAGCCCCTGCAAACTCAGTGGGTATGCAATACCATATGTGGATGTCCCTGGGGATGAGAGAGTTTGAGTTGAGAGGTCTACAGCGAGCCCTTGATGCCTCCTCCATGGCCAATGACAGAAGTGTCAATACTGGGAACCCAGAGGAGTTTTAATGGCAGGGCAACCAGATCATGACTTGTAAAGGTGGGAAGGTCTAATGCCTGGAGCACCTCCACTGCAAAACGCTGATACAGAATATACATAGAAGCAGAAGCCTAGTGGTGGAATGATTTGTTCTCCTCGCACAAGGACGTCAGTAGAGACAAAGTGTAGGTCCTGACTGGGTTTGGTACAGATGAAAGGGCCCTGAACTGGGCCATGTCTGACTTCCTGTACCATACCGCTATGGCACAGATCTAAGCTCAGTGCTGTTACCACTGCAAAGGCTCCGGAGGATGGAAAAACGTGGGCAGCATTTAAAAAAAACTGCCAAGGACCCTCTAAAGTTGTCAGTGGCTGAGGCTGAGGCTGTTGGCCTACTGGGCTTCAGCCTAGGCGACACCCTCGCCCTAAGGAAGGATCAAGTAGAGACCCCCATTACTGACACTCCTATGCCAGCAGCATAGGCAAAATGGTGGCTATTGGAAGGAGACCCCAGGGTGAGCAAGGGACTCCGGCTGCAGAGCTAGCCTCAATGAGAAACTTTGTCCATCACCCAGTTTGACACTGGAGAACAGCCCTGGGGAGAACTCAGCAGCCAGGTTGCTATAGTGCTCCATGTCGGTGCTGCTACCAGCACTGATATCAGAGTGGACAACAGACCCAGAGCTGAATCACTTTTCGGTGCAGACATCAATGCTGTCCTTGACACAGCACTGACACTGGCACCCAGCCTGGTGCCATCCCCTTCCCTGGCATTATGGTCAAAGAAATGCTGACTTGGAAGTGGAACCAGTTGGATGGTCGGACCATCACTCTATACGGTTCAGTTTTGTGGCTCCCCTGTGAGACCCGCCCCTTTAGAGATGGTCCGCATCGCTTCTTTGAGGGGTGTTACCTCGAGGGTCTGTTGGCAGTGCTGGACCTATCGAGTTGGCCATTGGAATGCTTGGATCTGGGAGACCTAGTAGTGCACTATTTATTTATTTAGTTTTTGTTGACCAGGTAAGTGCATTAGACAAATCCTGCCTATTTTCAGGCACAACCCGGGAGGGGGATATGATGAATGCCAACTGACCTTGAACCAGATTAAGCTGTTGGTGGTATTTTTAGTGAATGAGGGAAATTTGGCCAGGACACCGGGGACATTCTCCTACTCTTTTCGATAAGTGCCATGGGATCTTTAACATCCACCTGAACTACCACCAATCCAGGCAGATGGGACCTCGGTTTAACATCTCATCCGAAAGACGGAAATGGTATGGTGCTGAGGGCCCTGGATTCCATAGCTCCTGTCCGAGTTTGCCCTCTCCCTCTCTGCCCTCAGTTTGATGGGGCTTTAAGGAAGTTGAGGAGAGTGGGGCGAAGGTTGGAATGTTGTTGGTGGAAATCTGGCCTGGAGGAGGACAGACTTAGGTTGATCGCCCACTATTCGGACTATCAATCAGAAATCTCCCATAAGAAGGCAGAGTTCCTGTCCAGGGAGATCACTGCAGCAAGGAATCTACCAGCTCGGCTCTTTCAGACCATGGACAGGCTGTGCAATCCAGCCTGCCTTCGGGGACGGAGAGCTTTTTCACAATCTAAGTGTTATGAGTTTGCTCAATTCTTTGCAGATAAGGTGTCTTCCATCAGGTTGGAGATCTGCTTGACTCGTTAAAATGAGTATGGCGGTAGTTGAAGCGAGGGCACAGGCACCCGGTCTGTCTGGACAGATTTTGACCAGCTAACGATCGTGGATATCATGAAGATTGTTCGGGGCTTCCGACTGACTTGCTGTAGTTTGGATCCTGGTCCAACATGCCTCCTTGTGGGGTGTATGGATGTCATCGGACTGATCCTTGCTGAGATAGTCTGGTGCTCGCTGGACCAGGGGGTGTTTCTGGACCCCCTGAAGGAGGCTGTGGTGACACCCCTTTTAAAGAAACCTTCCTGCGACCCAGACTGTCTTGCGAACTACATACCAGTCTCTAACCTGCCCTTTTTGGGCAAGGTTATTAAGAAGGCTGTCGCATTGCAGCTCGAGAACTTTCTTACCACCCATGAAGTCTATGATCCTCTCCAGTCCGGTTTCAGGAAGAGACATAGTACCGAGACGGCATTAGTTCGGGTACTTAATGATCTCCTAATAGTGAAGGATAGGAGGAATCGTTCGATCTTGGTCCTCCTTGATCTTTCTGCAGCATTTGACACCGTGGCTCATGGGGTGTTGCTGGAACGCCTGCGGCTACTCTGTGGACTGTCGGGAACAGTCCTCAGGTGGTTCCATTCTTTCCTCACAGGCAGGACTCAGAGGGTGGTGTCAGGGATTTTTTCCTCAGCCCCCTTCTCCCTGCCTTGTGGGGTGCCGCATGGTTCCGTGCTGTCCCCCATGTTGTTCACAGTGTATATGTTGCCGCTGGGAGACATTATAAGGCAGTATGGGCTGAATTTTCACTGCTATGCAGATGGTACTCCACTCTACATGTCCTTTGCACCCGAACAGAATAGCGCGATCTCAGACTTTAACAACTGCCTTGCTGAGATTCAGGACAGGATGAGTGCTAACTGGTTGAGACTAAATCCGGACAAGACTGAGGTGTTGGTGGTGGACCCAGGTCAGCAGGTAGAGAAGTTGACTCCTGGGTAACCGTCTGGCCTTGTGTTTGGGGATAACCAGTTGAGACCTTCTGAATGGGTGCGGAATCTGGGCATCGTGCTTGATAACGAAATGACGCTAAAAACACAGGTGTCAGCAGTTGTCAAGTCCTCATTTTACCATCTAAGGAATATCACCCGGATAAAGCACCTTGTTCTGCCCGAGGACCTTCCTATGTTGGTTCACACCTTTGTGTCCTCTTATCTTGATTACTGCAATGCTCTATACCTAGGGTTACCAGGGGTGGATCTCCGTCGCCTGAAGCTGGTGCAGAACACCGCAGCCAGGTTGTTGACAGGGTCATCAAGAACTTGCCATGTCATGCCTGTGCTGCGTGAACTGCACTGGCTGCTGGTGCGATGGAGGATCACCTTCAAGGTCACGTTGCTGACCTATAAGACCCTACATGGACAGGGACCGGTTACTGCAAGGCGTCCTTCGGCCTTACTGCTCCCTCCGTCCACTCCGCTCCACCGATGAGGGATTGCTAGAGGTTCCCAGGGTCCATCTTCAGACATCAGGTGCTAGGGCTTTTGCTTTTGTAGCCCCGACCCTGTGGAACTCTCTACCTCGTCGGATTAGAGAGCACCTGTCCACCGAGACTTTTAAATTCTCATTGAAAACATATTTATTTGGCCTGGCATTTGGGGATAATGGTTAGTTTCATTATTGCTGCCTTTTTATTTTTATGTGTTTTATTTAATTAAATGTCTGTTTTATATTGTATATGCGCTTTGGTTTTTGAAAAGCGCTTAGAAATAAAATTTGATTGGATTTGGCATGTCGATGTCTCCGTCAGCACGGAGACCAGTGCTAGGTCCTGTCCTGGCAACAACCTTGACATCAAGCCCAGTGCCATACCACCTGTGACTGCGAGGTTAGGGACAGGCTTCAGGTCGACATCAATGTTGCCATGGAAACCAGTACCAGAGCCTGGACTGACACTGTGAACTGTATCAGCAGAGGGAAAGGCACCACCCAAAGAACTGTCACTGTGAAAAGGTGACAACAGCAACAAGCAGCACCAGACCAGCATCAAGGAGTCCACAGGCAAGGACAGGGCCAGAGGCCTCAGGTCCAAGACCAGGGATATCTGTTGCTCAAGGCTGGTAGACTGTGGCAGGTTCTCAGTCAACTGCCCAGTGGGGGATGACCACCTATCCAATGCTGCCAACAGAGTCTCTGATGCCCCAGCATGGTGAGACTGGGGAGAATGCTGCATTTCCAAGGACCCAGAAGGTCCTAGAAGAGGCCCAGAAGAAGGGCCAGATCTCCTCTCCTCTCCTCTCCTTAGACATCCTGGATCAATCAATGCATGATGTTCAGGTGTTGCAGGAACCAATGTCATGGGTAGATCCAAAGCAGGAGAAATAGAGTGGATGTTGGTCCTTGGTAGTAATTTTGCCACTAGGGCACTAATGGAAAAATAAGGGCTTTGTGGTCCCCTGTTCTTTGACCAAGGGGACATTGTGAAAAAAGTAATAAAAATGGAGATTTCTGAGAAAAAAATGGCAATGCAGAGATGAACTGAGGCCATGACTTACTCCCGTAGTGCACACTTGATGGCGGAAAGAACAGAACTGAGGTAGGTGCAGGAGCTGACATCAGTTATTGGTAGGCACAAGGAACCTTGCTGTGTCATGCAGGTAACATAGCCAGTACATGTTGCAGGCCTCCTGGCCTAAAAGATTTGCTTCCGCAGGGTTCCTATGCTTCCGGCCCTATGACCCACACAAAACGGATCCATGGAAAAGACTGATTCTGGAGAAGATCAACTGTTACAAGTGAGTACCTTTGTCTTATTTCAGTTGCCATTGTCCTGGATTTCACTGTTATTCCATGCCAAGCTGACAAGGTGCCTGAGCTTCTTGTGGCTCTGCCTTCTTCCCTTGGAACCGAGTTACCTGTGTGACGCTTGGCTGGATCCAATGCAAGAAAACTCCAGCCCAGATGTGAACCTGGCTCTCTGAGGTAGAAGCACAAGAGCCACCACTGAGTCAATCCATTTTAAGACATATTTAAGACAGGATGACTAGGGCCTCTTAAAACATAAAAAATGTAAAATGTACTAAGCATTTTCTTCAGTACAAACCTTTATGATCAGCTGAACTCAGATTTAAATTATTGCTCTCATTTTTCTGATGCTGTGCAATATTGCTGACTAGTTCTATGTTGAAAAAACTATTCCTTCAACTGTGAAGTGAAGCAAGACTAGACAGATTGAAACAATTTTGGTGAACTATGTAACACAATCAGCAAGGGACCCACTGCTCTGATATTCATAGTATGATCTTGTACAGAGAAAAAAAAAACACATCAGAGACAAAGTGTACTTTGACTGGCTTATAACAAATGCTGGCAAGTTAACGGTGAGGTTGCAGGAAAGGTCTTCTCACTTGATTTGTTATGTCTACCTCTTAATTTGCATTTCCTTGCTTATCTGGCAAAATCGGAGTTGCTACTGCAAGTCATCTGCAGCACAGTAGACAGAGTATCATTCATAAATGGGAGACGATAATACTGACCTTTGCATTTAGTTCATCAACAATGAAATGGCAGAGAGCTGCTTTAAAGAAATATTCTTTTGCACTGTACTTCAACAAGGGATTGTCCATAGTACTTGTTGCAACCTAAGAAAAAAGATAAAAAGAAATGTAACGGAAAACTGAGACAAGAGTATACATTGTCAGTACTGGGTACTGGAACATTCAACTTGAGCCACAGCCTAGAAACGTGATCCAATGTGCAAGCACAAAATAACATTGGGGATGCCATTCCCAGTCGCTTCCAGGTAGGGCGCACATGTGCCAAGTGAAGCACCTGGGTTGCAGCATGGCACTGCACTTCGTACCAAAAATGCCATGCTGTGACAAGGTCACAGGCAGAGTTTGGTGTGTTAGCAACAGGTGACTAACCAATTTTTTTTTTTTGTTCAATTGTTTAACCAGGAGTGGCACACTAAGCTGAAAGCTTGTTTACAGGTGCAACCTGGGAGCACAGGGAAGTTAAGTGACTTGCAGGGTAACACAGTATGCAAGTGGGGGCTGTGGGATTCAAACCCAGGTTTCCAGATTTTGCAGCTCAGAGCCTTAAACCACTGCGCTATACTGCTTCCCAATTTTGCAATTTGCATTGCACCTGTCTCGGGGGTGGGGACGCCTAACTTTATGACACTCCAACAACCAGAAGGGGTTTAATCAGCAGATTCTATAAAGGTTTAAGTGAATCACTCATGTAAACCACATTCGTTAGTCAAAAACAGCATTCTAAAGTCGGCCCGGTGGTGCTGAGGGTTAAGGCGCTGGACGCCACACCTCGTGCCACGCTGGCGACCCGGGTTCGGAAGTGAGCCCAGGATGTCGTGGGTTGGCAGGGGAGGGAAGAGATTGAGCATCTGGTGGATTGCTCTCTCTTCCCGGGGAGGGTTAGGGCACTTCACTTGCTAGAGGAGCGACCCCTGGTGGTGGCTGGGGGTAGCCGAAAGCAGTGGCGCAGCGCAGTACCTGGGGGTGGAGCCACGGCAGTACGTTGCCGTGACGGGCCGGGCTCCACAGGGCACTTAAGTACAGAAACCCCCTCCCTCCTCTGATAGGCGATGGCACCTCCCTCCGTGGTCCACACTCCTGGGATCAAACTCAGCCCCTCAGCTTGGTCCCCCCCCCCCGGTCCAGTGGCTCAACACTACAGATAAAGCGTCCTGGGCGGGGGCAACCCTTCCCCGGAGGGCAGACCCGGGGGATGCCCAATGCCGGAGGGGGGCTGGAGGGATACTGAGTCACGTAAGGAGGTAGACATTGGGGTCGGAGGTCGCCGGAGAGTGTTCGGAGGAACCGGTAAGGGGTGAAAAAACAGAATTCGAAAAAAAAACCCAGCATTCTAGGCTCTAAACAGCAACACTTTCTACAGTTTCCATGTCCCCTTCCTCATTATTTGTATATCACATGTAAAAGTGCTAAATGACAGGACCCTCTTTGTTTTGATTCAGTTTCTAAGCAGAATGCCAACGGCAGGTCAAAAATATGAATAGTGGCAAAACAGGACCACTGTGAACCAGAGGAGGAGAAATATGTTTCAAGTGAATGGCCACAAATCATCCCCAAGTTTCAGTGTTTAATGATAGGATTAGAATGTTTGGAAAGGGCTTTTCAGTACATATACTGTACAGCTGACCTTGGAAAGGTCTTTTCACTTATTAGTAACAGTATATTTGAGAGAGCAAGGAGAATCTCCTCCATACAGCCAGTCACATTAAACAATGAACGGTATCTGGTCATGACCCAACAAGAGACTTCTCTTTTAATTTTTTGTAAATATATTTTTATTGAAAAAATATACGCTCAACATACACAGCAAATAGCATGGTCAGTACAATCATAGACAGAATTCACATACATCTACAATAGTTCTACCCTTGGTAATTACACGAGTCCCCTCCTCCTCGGTACAGCACAGCAGTGAGGTAGTCAGGGGGCTCATATCACAGGTCGCATTCTGTAAGCCTACTGCTGTATTAGGAAGCTTCTTAGGGTAGGGTGGTCTGATGTGGCTCCCCACCTCCCCCAGTCCGTGGCTCTCCCCGAATGTGGTTCCCTCCCCCACACAGCCCTCAGTTAAGGCACAAAGCTCGGGTCATGCTGCATGATATATAAGACCAAGGTAGTCCAATGAAATGCAAACATCCCCAACCTGTCATTAAGGTTACATATAATTTGCTGCACGGTATAGATTTTGTTGACAGTGTCCCTCCATGAACCGATTTCAGGCAGCAAGTTAGTGAGCCCCTTTCTGGTGATTATCTTATGAGCTGCCACTAGCATGATCCCCAACAAGTATTTTGTGTGTCTGCATCTAATGTGCCTGAGGCAGTGGCAGAAACAGATCTAGGTCAGGGTGCAACTGAACCGCTATGCGGAAGACCGCTGTGATCACTTTCTCCAGCTCTGACAGAAAGGTAGCCAGTAATTGACATGCTCACATAACGTGTGTGTGGCTCTGACTTCCCCATACCCCCTCCAGTATGCCACACTGCCCCCCCATCCCATTTCTGGCCATGATTTCAGGGGTCCAGAACTATCCTGTAATCAGCTTCCAAGCAAATTCACACCAGACATGAGATGAGGTAATCTGTGCAGCTTTTAAACATCCCTGTTCCCAAACTGCTGGGGGTAGCTCCTGATCCAACTCCTCCCCCCCCCCAACACACTTAGCTGCTACATAAAAGGTACTGTAGGGCTCCACAGCCTAGATGGCCTTATAAGTTTGCTTCGGGACTGCATGTTGATATATGCAGCCAGGGTGGACACTATCGTGGGGGGTCTTGGAGCCATACCAAACCAATGTCAGTTGGGTCTCAAAGTGACGAACTTGGACATATTGAAAAAAATCTCTGCGTTCCAAACCAAACTGTATCTGGCATTTTTCTAAAGACAAGATCCAAGAACTTGAGCAGAACTGTGTCAGGTAGACCAGGTTAAGTCTCCGCCATCACTGGAATGCAGGGTCGATACTGACTGGGGCAAAGACCAGCAAGTAAGCAACACGGCAAACCCAGATCTGGAATGGTTTGAGATTCAGTAATGCTACCGGCTTGTGCCATACCTCCCCAACTCTGACAATCCATGGATGCTGGGTGATCCTAGTCTGGGCTAGTGGTCAAAGGTACTGCGTTATCTCCCAGAATGGAATAAAGGGCTCACTCCATTTCCAACCACTGTGGCCCTGTACTTGCCATGTGCCACTGAAATAAGATCCGCAGCTGCAAAATAAATCCATTTTTCTGGAACAGCCATCCTCCCTTCCCCCATGGCTTAGGCAGCATTAGGGTATGAAAACAAACCCTCAGTCTCTTCCCCAGCCATATAAATCTGGATATGGCCACCTGCCATTTCCTCCAGTCTTGCTCCTTAACAGGAACTGGCACATCTTGAAAGATACACAACAAGTGTGGGAGCACCATCATTCTAACAGTGTTGATTTGGTGGAACAAGCTAAGTGGGAGTCCATGCCAGGCTTGCAGGTACATGGCCATCTGCCTCAATAGAGGGTTCATGCTGGCCTCGTATAGGCAGTCCAATCGAAGTAGCAACTTGATACCACAGTATACAAGTTCTTGTAGATCCCATTTAAAGGGATATTGCAGCTTCAGGGGCCCAGAAGGGGACCAATGCATGAGAACCACCATCTTAGTGGTAGTTAATATACTGTCCAAGACTTTACTGAAGGCACCTAGGATCTGGAACACCTCTGGCAGAGGGGTATCCAGGTCCACAACGTACATCACGTCATCGGTGTACAATGCAATCTGGTGGTTCAAACCACCCTTATCAATACCACGAATAATTGCAGTTAGACAGGGGACAGCCTTGTCCTGTTCCTTGTCCCAGTGGCAAGGCCTGTGAGACATGCCAATTAACTTTCACAAATGCTTGGGGGGTGGAATAAATCTGCTAGCAGAGGGCAATAAATTCTAAAGGTAGTCCAAATTTTGCAAAGGTGGCAAATACACAGGACCACAGCACACTATTAAATGCCTTTTCGGCACTGAGGCTAGCCAGTAGGAAGGGGGTGGAGTGGAGTGGAGTGAGTGTGTACCTGATGACGCAGGTGTAGGGTTCGACAGGTGATGTCACCTGTTTGTCAGGTTCTCACAAAACCCGTCTGATCCGGATGAATTAAACGCAGGAACAATGGATCCAGTCACTCTGCTAGAACTGTCATGAAAAATTTGTAATTCATATTTAAGACTGATATCAGTCTGTACGAGGGACATTTGAATGGCGTCTTCCCCAGTTTAGGGATAACTGAATCATGGCATATTGCCACGTGCGTGGGATGGCCCCCTCCAATCACCTCACTGCATACTCTAGCTAGATGGGGTAGGAGCAGGTCTCATTGTGATTTGTAAAACTCCATAATGCACCCATCAGGCCTGGGGGCTTCTTGGGTATGCATTTTATGTAGTACCTGCTCCAAATCTTGGCTGTGCATTGGCCTGATCAGGGTGGCTGGCTGCTCAAGAGCCAAGTGAGGTAGCTTTAGGGGATGGGGAAAGACACCTATAGCCTGCATGTCTGGAGGATGGTCCAGAGTATAGAGGGAAGCATAATAAAAGCGAAATGCCTCTGCTAACTCCCGGGGCAGAAGTGGCAGGGTGCTTCAAATGTGTGACTGCAGCTATGGTTTTTCGTCAACAGACTTGATGAGCTAGTACTCTGATGGCCTGGGGCCCCACCTCATACTGTTTGTGTCTTAAAAATGTTAGTGCCAGTTCTGTTTTGGCAAGCAAGAGCCTGTCAATATCTCGCTTGGTTTAGCCCAACATAAGGACCATCTTGTCCCCCTGTATATTGGCAGTCTGCAAAAAAATGCAGTGTCCTGTAGGTCAGACAGCTGCTGCTGCCACTCTCTTTGTTTCCTAACACAATACTTGATGATACCCCTGCAGGACCATCTTCATAGTGTCGCCCAGAAGAGGCCATGTGAGAGTGCCCCCTGAATTAAGCTGGTTAATGTCAGGCATTTCCAACATAAGAACGTGTCAGCAGAAGGGGACCATATGATCCATCTAGTCTGCCCAGATTGCCTACCCCCTATTCTGTTCTTCTTCCGAGATTACAGCAGTACTCGTCACATGCTAGCTTAAAAGCAGTGACTGTTTTGGCCTCCACAACCTCTGGTGGTAAGCTATTCCAAAGGTCCGCCACCCTCTCTGTAAAGTAGAATGTATGAATGTTGGTTTTAAACTTACCCCGTTAGTCTCAAACTGTACCCCCTCGTTTGCGTGGTCTCGTTTTTTTGAAAGAGGTTTTCTGCTTGTACCTTATTTATGCCCTTTATGTATTTGAATGTTTCTATCATATCCCCCGTTTTTCCTTTGCTCGAGGGAGTACATTTGCAGTTGCTATAGTCTAGATTCATATTGCTCCTGGTGCAGTTCCTGTACCATTTTAGTAGCTCTCCTCTATACAGCCGGAGGATTCCTGTGCAGGAATCTCCTGAAGACCTCAAGCATATGTAGTATGCGTTGAAGTGCCACTGTGTTTTGGGGTCTCCTCTCCAGTCATAACTATGTCAGAAGTGGAGCATGATCAGAAAGGAGAATATCCCCAATCTTACAACAAGTAATATATTTCAGGGATTCCTGCTGAGTGCAGCAGTAATCAATATCTTTGTATAAGGAATGCAATGCAGAGTAATGCATATGTTGTCGGGTTTGTGGGTGGCGATCACATCATAATCACAAAGCCAAGTATACTGCAAAATTCTGATATTCATAGCATCTGAAGGAAATACCTTTTTCCCCCACAGTCGCTTCTTTAGGATTCCTTATCAGGAGGTCAGGAGCTCATGTGCTTGGATTTTTTAGTACAGTCATGAGCGGCAGTAATGACCACAGAATCTGCCTCTGGAATACAGGACAGAAATGGGTGTTCCAGAGGAGCCAGATATAGGCAATCCACGTTGTGGGGAACAGATGTAACAGCTGAAGGTTGATGCCAAGCAGCCATAATGGCATTCTGGTAGGAAGGAAACTGTGGGAGAACCACTAAAACTGGCTCCTCAGGTAATTCCAGGTATTCTGCCATATCCTTACGTTGTTTGTCATGTACAGTAGTGGAGAATCCCATGAACTTTTGAATTTGAACCATTATGTCACTGAAGGATGGGTCATCTGGGGGAGAGGCTGCGGCAGGCAGAGGCAAGTCCTCATCCAGAGAAGAAATTTCTGAATAGGGGGATCCAGGATTAGGAAGATCCAAATATGGAAACTCTTCAACCTCAAGATCACCGGTGACAACAGGTGGTAATTCTTGATCACCTTACAAATAGTCCTCTATAAATGGAGGAGGAGACCATCGTGGCATGGTATTCCTGTCACCATGAAATCGTTCAGGTGGAGGAAGGGGAGGAGATCGGGAAAGATCACCCAGCTCTTCAGAGGGCTGGGAATGCGGCATGGCATGCAAGACATGTCGGACTACATTGGTAAGGTTCCATTCCTGGGAAGGGGGGGGACATGCTGGTAAACAAGGGGAGTGATAGAGGGAATGGGATGGGTAGCATGAGACGGTCTTGCCCCTGGATAATAAAGACCAGGGTCCCGATCCCTGTCCACCTGACTCCTACATGAAGGCACCTGAGTAGGTGGAGGGGCAGTCAACAAGGCATAAGCTATAGGTTTCCCCTGAGGAATGTGGGGTCTCGTCGACAAGCCCAAAGGGGGAAAAAAATAATTATTTTCACTCAAAATGTCAGATGCCATCGACAGGAGACGAGCCCCCATCAACGGAGCAGCAGTATACTTGGCTGCATGCAAAGTCCTTAAAAGCGTCATCGACGAGAGGGTATAAGCCTCCGTCGAAGAAGCAGTTGCTGACTGAACTGCATTTAAAGCACTAGAAAGAGCTGTCCACGAGACAATATGAGCCCCTGTTGACAAAGAAGCATTTAAAGGATGTCCTGTTGACAGAGAGACACCAGAAATGGTGGCCGTCGTCGGACTTCCAGGCAGGGAGTGTGAGGAGGGTTTCTCCTTCTCCTTTTTCTGCCGAGAATGAGAACCAGTAGAGGGTGAGCCCTTGGTACGGGACCCCTGGATCTCCAAGAAAGACATTTTCTGCTCCATCAAAAGTTTTTGAATTTCAAGCAACCGTCGTCTGATTATAGTCCTGACATAAGTTGCAGGAATTGGTGTCGTGTGTGGGTCCCAGACACCTTACACAAAGTGTGTGATTGTCAAAGCGGTATATCTTCCTACCACAATGGCAGAAACAAAATAAAGCTTGTTTAGTTGAAGAATCAGTAGACATTAGTCTTTGTTCCAAATTTCTTGTTGATGACTGCTACATAGACGTTGCACTTGCTGCTGCGCAAGCTGAAGACAACGGAAAAATGAACTGAGGATACCAGGGACCAGGCACACACATATAGGAAACAGGAAGTTGATGTCATGTGTGGGCGGTCCCTGGTGAAAAACTGCTAGGAAAGTTGCCATGCACCACAGCCACCTCTGCTGGATACCCAAAAGTACTACCTACTGCAAGAGACCACTCCATGGAAGATCTACTGTTACAGGTGAGTAACCTGTTCTTCTAGGATCGTGGATATGTTGTTCTAGCAACACTGTTTGGCAGACTCCTAGCAGTTCTCTGGGAGGAGGGAGGCAAGGCACACACACCCCTACTTAGGGAACAGAGACTGAAGAACTGAGGCCCCAAAACCAGCATCCTGGGGTGACTCTAGGTCGATGTGGTAATGAGAAATGAAGGCGTTTGCTGACTTCCAGGTAGCAGCCCTGCAGATATCCTGGATAGGGACATCCCTAGAAGCAGCCACCAATGCAGCGGTATGGCAGGAGGAATGAGCCCTTAGCCCTATGGGAGGCTCCCTACCCACCAACCTGTAGCAGAGATCAATGCATGATGTTATCCATTTGCCAATCGTCCACTTTGCTGCAGGTCTGCTAGGTGTGGCTTCAGTGAAGGTGACAAACAGCTGTGAATCTCTCCTTGAACTACAGCCGTACGCTCCATGTAATAAGAGAGCGCTCATCTCAGGTCCAGAGTATGGAGCCTGTACTCGGCCTCCGAGGTGTAATTGGGGTAGTACACCTGCAGAGACATCTCCTGGTTCAGGTGAAACTCTGACACCACCTTCAGAAGGAACTTCGTGTTGGGGTGCAGGACAACCTTGTCCCTGTGGAAGACCAGACAGGGAGACTCGACAAGAGAGCACCTGTAGCTCACCAATCCTTCTGGCTGACCTGATAGCCACCAAGAAGGCGGTCTTCCATGACAGGTGTGACATCTCACACCTGTGCAATGGTTCAGTGGCTTGCCCATGAGCTTTGCCAGTACCAGCAGTAGATCCCATGGTGGTGGTGGTTCACAAACAGGAGGAAATATGGTCGAGGCCTTTAAAGAAATGCCAGACCACCTTCTCCTGTGCCACCATCTGCTGACCGACCTGTGCCCGATAAGCAGAGATGGTTGCCAGGTGTAACATATAGGTCGTTGACCAAAGACTTCCTTTGGAGAGACCAAAGTAGCTGAGGATGCTAGCCACCAGACAGGATGAATGGTCCAGGCCCTGCCCTGACACCAAATGGAGAATCTCTTCTATTTGAAGGCATAGTACCTCCTGGTCTACTCCTTCCTAGATGCCTCAACTACATTGAGTACATCGTCTGAGAGACCCGAAGCCTGGAACTCTGCAGCTCAGGAACCAGGCTGTCAGGTGCAGGGATTGATGGTTTGGGGGTAATACCTTCCCCTGATTGATGGAGAGCATGTCCAGGCGTGTTGGAAGATGACTTGGAAGTCTGATGCTGAGGCTGAGGAGATCTGTATACCAGAACTGCTGGTGCCAGTCTGAGGCGACCAGGATCACCTGTGCCTTGTCCCTCCTGACATTGAGGAGCACCTTGTGGACCAAGAGAAGTGGAGGGAAGGCATATAAGAGGCCTGGGGTCCATGGCATCAAGAAGGCATCCCCCTGCAGCGAGCCCAGCTGAGGGGACGGTGGGCACGGAACAGCCTCAGCTTTGCGTTCTCCCTGGAGGTGAACAGGTCCACCTGAGGGGTGCCCCACTGGGAGAACAGACTGTGCACTACCTCTGGATGGAGAGACCACTTGTGGGATGCCTCACCCACACAGCTGAGGGCATCTGCCAACTGATTTGAGGCTCTTGCCATGTGAATAGCTAGATCTGCCTCCAGTTGACTCATGAGGGTTGAGACATGGAGCGCTTCCCTGCACAGAGGCCAGGAGTGCGTGCTGCCCTGTTTGTTGAGATAATACATGGTTGTGGTGCTGTCCGTCTGGCTTTGAACCACTTAACCCCTGAAGGAATGGAGCAAATGCAGCCAGGGCCAGCTGAAATGCTCAGAGCTCCAGCAGGTTGATATGGCATCAGGATTCCTTGGGGTCCAGAGCCCATGGACCCTGATTCCCCATGTGGTACCCAGCCCATGAGAGAGGCGTCCAGTCATCAGGACGACCGTCAGCTCAGGGCAGACAAACGGATGCCTCCTGCAGATGTTCCTGGATGGTCCACCATTGCAGAGTGTCCCACATCTTCTGTGTTACAGTGACCAGCTGATCGAAATGACCTAGCGCTGAGACCACTGGCTGGCCAGCTCCCATTGAAGGAGGTGCATATGCCACTGGGCCCATCAAACCACAGAGGTGCAGGCCGCCATGTAATCCAGAAGTCGCAGGAAGTCCTGGGCAGGGCACAATTGCCCAACCAGAAATGATCGTGCAAAGGAGGAGAGAACCTCCACCCTGTTCGCCGGGAGCCTGGCTGTGGCTCAGCAAGAGTCGAGCTCTGCTCCGATGAAGCACATCACCTGCGAGGGAATGAGTTCTCACTTGGCCTCGTTGATCAGGATGCCAAGGCTGAGGCAGGTTTGGAGGGCCAGATCTATGGACCTCTCTACCGCCAGTCTGGAAGGACCCACTATGAGCCAATCATTGAGACAGGGGTAAACTCTGACTCCTCAAAGCCGAAGATGGGCCGCCACCACTGCTATGCATTTGGTGAAGACCTTGGGGGCCAATGACAGTCCAAACGGCATGGCTTGGAACTCACAGAGGGTTCCCTCCAACCTGAAGAGGAGGAACCTTCAGTGTGACGGATGGATCGAGATGTGAAAGAACGCATCCTGCAGATCCAGGGAGCAGAACCATATGTTCTGCTCAAGAGATGGCATGATCTGGAACAGAGTTACCATCCTGAAGGTGCAAGACCTGAGAAACTGATTCAGGTTGTGCAGATCTAGAATGGGGTGCCAACCCCCTGTCCATTTCGGGACCAGGAAGTACCTGGAAATGAACCCTGGGTTGACAGAGAGATCCGCTACTCTGACCACTACCTCTCTGCAGAGGAGTTGGGTGATGTCTCTGAGAGCCCACCGAGTGTAGGCGGATAACTTCTCCTCACGAGGGGCATGGGCTCAGCTTGGTGGGTACTGCTCAAATTCCAGAGGCAGTCCCTGGCCGACTACTTCCAAGACCCACCCGTCCGTTGTGACAACGGACCAGGCAGAAAGGAAATGGTAGAGCTGGCCCCCTACGGGAGGATCCAGTGTGGTCGTGATGGGCATCGGGGTGGCAATCCCCATCCCATCACTGTGCAGGCTTGGAGGAGGATGATCCAGCGGGGGGACTGCCGAAGCCCTTCCCTCCAGGCTTACGGACTGATGAAGCCCCTGACTTGAGCCGAAGGCGCCAAGACTGAGCCTGCTGCTGCTGCCCAGATTGGTACTGGGGCTGCTTGGCCACAAGGGCAGAAGGACGAAAGGGCTTTCTTTTTTGCTTTTTAGAACCCTGTGGTTCCTTCTGGGTGGAGGTAATGGAGTCCAAGGTGACACAGGACTTCTCGATACGCTGGAGGTGACCTTCAACTCCTGGACCAAACAAGTTGGTACACAGGAAAGGAACATCTGCCAATTTGTGCTGGGTGTCTGCCGTAAAGGTGAGACTCTCAGCCAGGCCCTGCGGTGCATAGTGACTGTGGTCACACCAATGGGATCAAGAATCCCAACATCCAGAGCCACTCTGAGTTGTTGTTTAGCAACAGTCCAACCCTGGACCTGCTTGACTGTAGTCTGAAGGTTCGCGTGGAGATGAGGAAGCACCTCATCCAGAGAGCCCAAGAGGGCATGGCAGAAGTGTGCCATAATGATGGCCAAACTCGCCAAGCGAGGAGGCAACACATACCTTTCTGGCTGAATGGTCCAACTTCTTGGACTCTTTGTCCGGAGGTCTATCAGTGTCCCTTGAGTTGCCCAAGTGCCGAAACACAGACTTGGTCACCAACTCCTCAGCTGAGGGATGCTGTGTGATCCCCAAAGGAAAGCCAATGGGAACCACATACTTGCGGGCCATCTGAGCTGAAGGCGCAGGGCAGGAGGCTGGGTGCTGCCAAAGCTTCAAGGCTGGGCCAACTATGACTTCGGCCACTGGAAGGGCCTGAGATGGAGAATCCCCTTTTCTAAGAATGTCAGTTAGGGAATATTCAGCCCATTTTTCAACAGGCTCCAAGAGCATCCCCGTGGATTTGGAGGTGAAACGGAGGATGCCCAGGAAGAAGATGGGACCTTCCTCCGTCGAGAGACTCACTGAATCATCATCACATGGACATGAATTCAAGTCCGAGTCCTCAGACTCCAAGTAGTCCGGGTAGAGCGGCCAACCACCAGAGTCACTTTCAACCCGCTGTGGATGGTCGGGAGTGAGGGTGATGGACAGCCTGTGCGGGAGGCCCTTAACGGGCCGAGACTCCTTGGCAGGAGCCGCTGAAGGAGGCTGCTCAGGTGGCGACTCCACCAGGATTGGTGGAGAGTCTGACTTCGGCCAAGCCAGGAGGGTCTTCATCAACTTCACAGGCGGAGGAGCAGTGTCGACTAACTCCTGAGGAGTCGGCATCAGCCTAGAGGGTGACAACCATGTGATGGCCGGAGTGGAAGCCGGGGCCGATTTCGAACTGGCCAACATCAACTGTTGCCACATCAGGTCCTTGTAGCATCGACACAATTTGCATCGAAGCATCTCCTCATCCGAGGAGGATGAGGACGAATAGCATCGCCGCTTCCTGGAGTGCTGCTTGTGAGACTTCCTCAGCCTGTCAGTCGAGGGTGTCCAAGACCTCGACTTCGACCATCGGGGGGACCAACAGGGGTGCTCGGAAGGGGTCGGGGAGAACCGCTGCTCCTCCAGGTCAGGGACAGAGACCACAGGTGGAGTCCTAGCAGACTGGGTCTCCTCCTCCATAGGTCCCAGCAGGACCAGAGTCCTGAACAAGGAATTGTAAGCCTCATCAGTCTACAATGGGTTGACAGGGTCAGTACAATTTGACCGGGTTGTCATCCTACATCTGTACGGTGTCAGTGTGGCTCAGTTGGTAACACATCCACCTCTGGACCAGAAGGTTGTGGGTTCCTCGCCCCACACCGGATTGACTTGCACCCAAAATCGCTGGCATCCGAGTGCAGTATTGGAGGGTACTGTGCTGCTGGGGTGTGCTGTCCTTCGGATGAGACATTAAACCGAGGTCCCTTCTGCCCATCCTGGTGTTGTCCTGGTGGGTGTCCAGGTGGAAGTAAAATAACCCAGGGCACTCTTCACAAAGAGCAGAGAACATTCCCGGTGTCCTGGCCAACATTCCCCTTCACATAAACCGGTTCATGCAATTATCCAGGCTGTGTGTGGGTGATGATGTGTGATATGGCCGCCACCACACATTCAGTCACTTCACTACCAGTGTGGCATTGCTTGTAAAGCGCTTTGGGATACTGTGTATGAAATGCGCTACATAAATACTGATTCTTCTTCTCTTCTTCTTCTTAGTCGGCTGGCCTGATGGTGGCACTGTTAAGCGAGTGGTTGAGGTCACAACTTCGACCAAAGTCAAAGCAGGAGACTCCTGGGACTGAGAGCTCTCTCTGTTCTAATAGCGATGTCGACGAGACGAATTCTCTGACTGAAGGATTAAGCGCCAGGGACTACTTAACATGGGAGCGGTAAGGAGGGAACCCGAATCTTCCAGCGGGAAGGAAGTTCTGGCGTCAAGAGGTGGAGCCGAGGGATATACCACCTGGGTGGGTGGGAGGACCCAGCTTTTAGACCATCCGGCAAGATTTAAAGGGGAAAGGGATATGCCAAACAGTGTGGATAGAACAACATATCCACGATCCTAGAAACTGATGGTCACCAAACAGGAAAGGGATTTGGGGGTTGTTATCCATGGTCCAGCACCCCTGATTGTACCCCCACCTCATGGACAGCAACACATATGTAGGTACATGTATTAACATTAGGGCAGAGACACTTATCATATAAGCATACGTGTCAGGATCTGTGTTCTATTGTATTTTACTAATGCATATTATGCTCCATTATGTTTTATCAATATATCTTAGTCCTGGGAGATGCTTTCCACTCTGTTTCACTGTATTATGATAAGTAAGGCAACAGTGTCATCTTCGGTGCTTGTGCATCACTGTAATTGCAACTGACCTTGGACTTACAGAGATCCCACTGATTGTGCTATCACATAAGCTAAGCAACTTCTCATGTTAGTTAGGATAGTTTCTCAGGCCACCTGTTACTGGCAAATTATATACTTTTTATGTATCTTCCTTACCTGTTGCTATAGTAATTATCAGGCTATAAGACTCTGTGCAGCATGTAGCTTCTCTGAGAACAGAATAGACCAGACTGCATTTTTCCTAAGTAAGGAAAACTAAGTTCTCCCAGTGTTATCACTGCTGGTTATAAGTTCTGTTACTGACCTGTAATAAATTTCATTTATTACATGCATACTACTTGTCTGTTGTCTCTTCCTTTGTGCTATTCCACCAAGAACCTGAGAAAGGTAATTTATTATCACTTAAATTTTGGCGACTGTGTGCAGGTTGGAAGGTACAAAAGAAGATTCCATTCAATTTATTTGAATGTCGAGTAGTGTGGTGCATTTTTCACTTACTTGGACCTACTTGTGCTTACAGTGGTAGCAGTTGTGGCAGACTCACACCGTCTTGGTCTCAGGCATGGCAGATCCAAACCGGACCCCTTACACTCTCTCTGTAAGTGACAGAGTACCACCTTGGCATCACCGTTCATCCACCAGGGACCGGAAAGCGGTAGATGACGGCACCAAGGATTTTGTCCAGTTTCCAACTGCTTGTTTGTCTGTATACCCCTTCTTTGTTATGTCTGACTTGTGCACAGAACTGACACTCGATGTCTCAAACTACATCACATCCCATGGCGGATGGACAGATTTCACGCTGGACGCAAAATCTGCAGAAAAACCATTGCTGCTAATATCTGACCGACACATAGAGTCCAAACAAACAACCAAGAAATACAACCTTAAAGGTCTTTTGGTTGCAGCTCTATGTTCCGTTATTGAGGTTCTCACAGCAAGGTGTGCCTCCCTTGAACTGCAAAATGGGTCTCTAAAAAAACAGATGGGCTTGTAGGCATTGGAGTTACAGAAAAGGACAGAAACTAGCGGAGGAGACACAGTCATTCATGATGCCAATAACAGACTGTTGCACTGAACTGCTCAAGACACTGGCGTGAAATTTGTATGTTGAGGAAGATTGAGAAAGGTTGAAATGTGATAAGAAACAGCGTATTTGAATGATATTTGAGTGATATGAATGAGGGTTTGAGAGAGGAGAATGTTGAGTTGAAAGAGGAGTATCAGAGACTGAATTGTGAGCTGGAGAAAGAACTTATGGAAAACGTCGAATTGGGCGCCGCATGTAGAGTGTTACAGTGTGAGACTGAAAAAAGTATTGAACAGGGCACTGCAAGAGTCTGTCACAAAAAGTGTAGAGAAAAGATGGCGAAGCTGTGCCATCAACAGGAGGTTTTTGCAGGCCATGTTAAGGCCATGAACAGGTTTCAGTATACGCCCACTGAGACTGCGTCATCCAATGATGATGACTCTGACACTGATGGAGGACGCCAGCGTCACACACAAGTCCAACTCCCATGTGGTGTAACTTCTGCCAGCCATTCACAAGATGGTGCCTATGTTGGCACACACTCTGCATCTCCCGTCTACACAAACATGGCGGAAGTCATGTACAATGCCAGGATGGTGGCCCCCATGACACAGGCAGAGGGTCTGTATTCCTGTGAGTGCACTTCCACTCACTGCTCTTAACAGGGAAGACACGGAAGTTCGAGGCCTAATTCAAGAGGCTCTCAGTAACATCACTATACCGGAGGACCAAAGGAGGACCATCCGGGACCATACTGACAAAATGTTAAAAGAGACCGTCAATCAGGATCATGGGATGAGGCAGTCGGCAATGTGGCAGCGAAGCTAATTTGTTAGCCATGAACTTATATTGAGTTGAATGTGACCACACATACTTCCAATCCCCTACAAATCGCTCACACTGTCCAGCAAATTGCCCAAAGTATGACAGATGGGCCAAACTGACAATCTCAGTTGCCATTTGGAGAAGGTGCACTCCCTCTGTGAGGAGCTTTCCCTCCAACCAGAGTACTAGGTTCAAGTCCTGCGACAGACGATCGAACCTACCCTCTGGGATAAACTCCCAGAGGCAGTATGCAACTCAGACACTCTTGTCTATGACGACATCGCTGTGGCCCTCACAGCCGCCAACTCCCCGGGTGTCGTAGGAGCCTGCTTGGCCTACGAGGTTAAGCAGAATGTGAAAGAAAGCCCCGTGGCCTACCATCAATGGTTATGGCTCACATACTACACTGGCAAAGGCCTAGCAGGTGAACTTGCAGACCGAGACCAAATTGAGTACAAGGACTAGTACACCCGGAATATGACTCCAGCCTTGCGGAAAAAGGTTGAGCTCAATGTTTATCCGAGTACCGACACCTTGGCGAATACTCTCACGAAAACAAGCATGCCTATCCAGTCTACCTCTGTAACCTTGCTTCCAGTAAATCCAACAAGGTGGCCACAGCACAAGTGGCTGCAGTACAGCCCACCCCCAATACACCTACCCACTACACCATGGAGGGTAACAACCAGACAACTGATACCCCTTCTGACGACAAGCAGTCGCACAAGGTGGGGGGAACTGGAACTATAAAAATAACAGGAATGGAGACAGAAACAATTGGAAAAATCCAAATGCCCAGCAGGATGGCCAAACCGTAATGATCCAAGCTTTCGATGTCTCAAAGATGAAAACGAGACCCTCTGTACATTACTGGAGGAGATCCGTGCTGAAAGAGCGACTAAGCCTACGTGAACTGTGGCAGCCCTTGCTCCGGCCGCTGTACAGACATGCGGTCTGGGGAACCCTTTCTTGGCCTCGGCTGCCGAACAAATGAACAGCCGAGGGAAGAATCCTTTTGTGGCACCGGTTACTGGCCAGGCCGATGCGACAACTAAGGAGGAACCATGCGTGCAGGCTGCTGTCGCGCCTGTTATGTCATAGGTAAATTTGTATCCTGTGCAAGACATACAGGAGGCCTTGAAAGATCCTGCAGGCCTCAGATTCCAGGAACAGGATGATGATGATGATGATTCTGAAAATACTGATTGACAATTACAGGCCCCAGTCCAGATTGTGAGTGACTTGACTGTTGACACAAATGGATGGCCTTGTGTAAAGGCCACGGTTGGGGCCGCCAACTTACCATGCTTCTGGATACCGGAGCAGCCACGTCAGTGCTACATGAAAGACCAGTGCCCAGGGTGTAGATGGTACCCAGCTACACACCTACCAATCTGTTCCTCTACCTGTGGTGGTAGGCCACCTCAGAACTGATTTTATCTTTGGCCTCATGGTATTACGTCATCACCCCAGCATATTGGGAACTGACTTCCTAGCACTATATGGCTGTGTATTGGACCTAGCCAACAGGCTACTTCTTCAAATCAAAGGACGATGTCATGCTGTCACCATTCCAGACACGCACGTGGTGGCAGCCATCACCCATAACAACAAGGAGTATGACGTCATGGCTTTGTTCAAAAGTCATGACCTGTTTTCTGAACTTGCACCCTTGCTGCAAAAACACCTTGACGTGTTTGCCACCAACAAGCATGACTGTGGTAGGATGCACTACCATTGAAATCACAGGACCTGACCCTGTTGAGGCAGAAGCAGTACCCTTTTCCTGCTGAAGCCTTGCCATCACTGAGGGAGACCATCCAATCACTGCTACAGGAAGGAGTGATTAGGATCTGTGTCTCCACTGTTAAGTCACCTATTTGGCCTGTCAAAAAGCCAAATGGAGCTTGGAGACTTACAACTGACTACAGAAAACTTAATCAAGTTACCCCCAGTTTCACCCCAATACTAGCATCAGCACCTGATGTACTTAAGCTGTTGACACCTGACAAAAAGTGGTTCACAGCTGTTGACATCTCTAATGGGTTCTGGTCACTCCCATTAGCACAGAAAAGCCAATACAAATTTGCTTTCACCTTTGACAGACGCCAGTACACCTGGACCTGTCTTCCCTCAGGGCTTTCACAACAGCCCTTCCCTCTTCCATCTCCACAAGATGGATGCCCTGCAGGGGTTCTCCACACCTCAGTGACTCCTGCAGTACATGGCTGACTTGCTTCTAGCAACCACCATGAAAGAAGATCATTTAGCCCTTCTAGATGAACTTCTGTCTCTCCTCAAGAGAGCAGGCCTCAAGTGCAACCCCTCTAAGGCACAACTATGTGAAAAAGAGGCCATCTTCCTTGGTCTACATATTACAGACCTAGGCAGAAGCCCAGCTGTCAAGAAGATGCAGGGCTTACAAGATCTGCCACTTCCTACTAGCGTGGCAACACTCAGACGCTTTTTAGGAATGGTAAACTACTCCAGGATTTTATCCCTGACTTTGCCTTGAAGGCTGCTCCTTGTATGAACTTCTGAAAAGGACGTCCCATGGACATGGGGCCCCACTCACACTGAAGTTGTAACACAGCTCAAGCAGGCCTTAGCCTCAGCCCCAGCACTGATCAATCCTAACCCAAATCTCCCATTCCATTTGGAAACTGCCACCTCTGATGTGGCCATGTCTGCAGTGCTGGCACAAAAATACAATGGGTACTTCAGGCGCATTGCCTATGCTACTCAGATGCTGTCCCCAGTAGATAGAAAGTACAGCCTCTGTGAAAGGGCACTTCTGGCAACCTTCTGGGCTGTCAGACATTTCATGTACATCATATGGGTATGCACCTATTGTCTTGCATACCTGCCACACCCCAATCAACTTCTTGCTTTCAGACAAAGTAAAAGATGGCAGTTTCCAACACCAGACTTATCCCCTGGTCTTTGCTTTTACAGGACAGGGACATCAAAGTACTACCTGCAAAAATGCCATCTTTCTTGGCCCATGGCCTACTTTACACAGGTAAGCCCCATGACTATGCACTCCAACCTCCTGACTTACCTGAGCCGGGATCATTCTTACCGGCTACACCAGATATTTTAGAAAGATACTAGCATGTATCACATCTTTACAGATGGCTCTGCCTCCTATGTGGACGGAAAGCAGGTTTCAGGATTTGGGGAGCTCATATTATATCAAGATGGCGATTTCAGGCACATTTCCTGGAAATGCACTGTTATCTCCTCACAGTATGCTGAATTGGCAGCTGTAGACTGTGCTGTGGAGGTCATGCCCCATGGTGACAAAGATGCCATCATCTTTGTAGACTCCAATTGGGTCTGTTCATCCCTTACTGAGTTTCTACCATTCTGGGAGAAAAATAACTTTACATCATCTGATGGCACACCTGTCAAATACAGGGATCTGTTTGTATATATACACACCCTGACACAACAGTTCACTCATAAAATGTACATCCACAAGGTAAAGGCTCACTCTAAATCTGACCCTTTCCATGAATTCAATGATCGGGCGGACTCGCTTGCCAAAGCAGGTGCTCGAGAAACATAGAAACACAGAAACATAGAATTTGATAGCAGATAAGGACTGCTTGGCCCACCTAGTCTGCCCATTTCTCTACCTAACGGATAAGCTACAGATCCAAGTTAACCAATAGCCTACTTCCTCCTATCCCCTGCTAGAATTGCCATATGTCTGTCCCATGCATTCTTGAATTCCCCCACTGTTTCTGACTCTACGGCCTCCTCAGGAAGGCTGTTCCATGCATCTACAACTCTCTCTGTAAAGAAATACTTCCTCACATTACCTCTGAGCCGTCCTCCCTCTATCTTCAAATTGTGTTCTTGCACATCTCTTTTTCTGAAAGATGCTACCCTCTTGGACTTTGTTGATTCCCTTGAGGTATTTGAAAGTTTCTATCATGTCCTCCCTCTCCCTCCTTTCCTCGAGGCTACACATCTTAAGCTCCTTTAGTTTTTCTTCATATGTCTTCTGGTTCAGACCCTTCGCCATTTTGGTTGCCCTCCTCTGGACAGCCTCCACCCTTTCTGTGTCTTTGCGGAGATGGGGTCTCCAGAACTGTACACAGTACTCCAGATGTGGTCTTACCGACTGTCTGTACAGAGGGCCAACAACTTCCTGTTTTCTACTGGTGATGCCTCTCCTTATGCATCCCAGTATCCCCCCAGCCCTCCTAGAAACACAGAAACTTAGACTTTGACGGCAGATAAGGACCGCTTGGCCCATCTAGTCTGCCCATTTCCCTACCTACAGGATAGGCCGCAGATCCTAGTTAACCAACAGCCTATTTCTTCCTACCCCCCACAAGAACTGCCTTATGTCTGTCCCATGCATTCTTGAATTCTCCCACAGTTTTAGACCCCACAGCCTCCTCAGGAAGGCTGTTCCATGCATCCACTACCCTCTATGTGAAATAATACTTCCTCACATTGCCCCTGAACCACCCCCATCTTTAAATTGTGTCCCCTTGTTCTTACACGTCTCTTTTTGGAAAGATGCTACCCTCTTGGATTTTGTTGATTCCACTGAGGTACTTAAAAGTTTCTATCATGTCCCCTCTCCTTCTTTCCTCAAGGGTATACATATTAAGCTCCTTTAGTCTCTCCTCATACGGCTTCTCTTGCAGACCCTGCACCATTTTAGTTGCCCTCCTCTGGACTGCCTCTATCCTGTCTATGTCCTTGCGGAGATGGGGTCTCCAGAACTGGACGCAGTAGTCCAGATGGGGTCTCACCAACTGTCTGTACAGAGGAATAACTTCCTGTTTTCTGCTGGTGATGCCTCTCCCTATGCATCCCAGTATATCCCCAGCCCTCCCTACTGCCTTCTCACATTGCTTGCTAACCTTAAGGTCATCTGATATGTTACCCCAGGTCCCTTTCCTTTCTGTTGTTGTTATTACTAACCCCCATTGTGTATTCTTCCCTGGGTTCTTGTTCCCAGGTGCATTATTTGCACTTCTTTGCATTGAATCCTAGCTGCCATACTCTGACCATTCCTCCAACCTTGCCAAGTCCCTTCTCATCCTTTCCACGCCTCCTTGTGTATCAACCCTGTTGCAGATCTTGTGTCATCTGCAAAGAGGCATACTTTTCCTTCCAGTCCCTCTGCAATGTCACTTATGAAGACATTAAAAGGACTGGACCCAGTACTGAACCCTCACGGTACCCCACTAGTAACCCTCTTTCTTCAGAGTGGACTCCATTTACAATTACCTTCTGTGTCCTGTTGTCCAGCAATGTTTTACCCAGGCTACCACCCTGGGACCACTCCCAGGCTGGTTAATTTGACTATTAATCTTTGTGTGGGACTGTGTCAAATGCCTTGCTAAAGTCTAGGTGAGGCCATGTCCACAGCCCCTCCCTGGTCTACTACTTTGGTCACCCAGTCAAAGAAATCTATTAGCTGTCTGACATGACCTTCCGCTGTGAACCCATGCTGCCTTGGGTCCTGTGCCCCACTGGCCTCTAGGTACTCAACAATTCTTTCCTTCAGAAGTAACTCCATCACTTTCCTACCACAGAGGTCAAATTGACAGGTCTGTAGTTTCCTGCCTCTGTCTTGGTCCCACTTTTGTGAAGGGAATCACATCCACCTTCCTCCAGTCCTTGGGTACCACACCATCCTCCCATGATTTATTAAAAACAGTAGCGCGGTTTCACTAGATCCCCTTAATTCTTTTAGAATTCTGGGGTGAATTCCATCAGGCCCCATTGCTTTGTCCACCTTTAGTTTTAGGAGTTCTTGCAGAACCCTTTCTTCTGTGAAAGGACTGGGATCGACCCCCTATCAAGAGTGCTTCTGTTAATTGGATTAGGCACTTCCCTCCTCTTTTGTGAATACTGAGCAGAAATATTCGTTCAGTATCCTGCTTTTCACTGTCCCCTGCCCACCCACCGTTCATTCTATTCAGCCTCACTATCCCTCCATTTGTCTTTCTATGCTCGCTGATGTACCTATAAAAGGTTTTATCCCCCTTCTTAACCGAGTTGGCTATCTTTTCCTCAGTTTGGGCCTTTGCTATTCTGACTTCCCTCCCTGCTTCCTTCTGCCTTAACTGGTACAGCTCTCTGTCCTGCTCCTTCTGTGTTTCCTTATACTTTCAGAATGCTATCTTTTTCTTCCTGACTTTCACAGTCACCTCTTTTGAGAATCATAGTGGCTTTTTCTTTCATTTTGATTTGTTTATTTGCTTCACACAAAGGCTTGTTGCCTCTGTGATGGCAGTTTTGATGATTCCCCATTGTTGCTCCACACCTCCTTCTAGCCTGTTTGCTAGTGTTTTTCTGAGGCACTCTCCCATCTTGCCAAAGTTAGCCCTCCTGAAGTCCAGTACCCTCACTTTTTGCATGGCTTGACTCTGTAGCTGAGTTTAACGTGAACCACACTGTTTGATGGTCACTTGTTCCCAGATGGCAACCCACTTCTAGATCTGAGATCCTCTCACTGCCCCCATTTGAGAGTATGAGGTCTAAGATTGCTCCCTTACGAGTGGGTTCTGAAACTAGCTGTCTGAGGCTTGCCACCTGTAGGCATCAAGAATGGGTAAAGCTCAACAACACGCTACAGCTCATTTTGATAAATATGTCAAAGAAGTCGACTGGCAAGTTGGATACCAAGTTATGCGTCTCCAGTACAGACAACCAACTCATTCCTTTGCCAGCAAAGGCAAAGGCCCATACCCCATTATCAACAAACTCAGTCCTGCTGTCTATCAGGTCAGAGTTCAACAGCAAAAACAGACCACCGACAAGTGGTTCCATGCTAATCAACTCAAGTTGCACAAAGGTGACTAAAATTACTTATCCTAACCCACTTAGGGTGGAACAGTACCCTTCACTTAACAATCCTTTTCTGTTTTCTTTCAGGTACACTGGCAAGATGGCTATCTTGCATATCCTCATCCTGGTGGGACTACTTTCTCTGACTGACTCTCAGAACAAACCCCTATCGACTGCACACAAACAATGTACAGAACATTTGCTTAGCAAACTTGAACATTCAGCCGCAATGGGAGTTCATATTAATGTTCCCAACAAAATTATTACTGTTAAGGAAGGCTCAGACACCTATCTTAATGCCATGGTAGTAGCTCCAGACAAGTCCACATTGCAGATACAATGGGAAACTGATCTTAATGGTTACACACTTCCTGTAGCTCGTCTATCCAAAGGTACTTTTCTGGGATGACCCAACACAGGCATCTCACCAAACAGTACACTCGATTTGACAAACTTCTCCCAGACATACTGGTCACTACAACCTTACTGCCTTAATAGATCCTGCCTTTTGTGACCGCCTCACCTCTGAGGAGTCACGTGCTTTCTGTCTTCATAACTATGTAGCTACTGAAGCTCTGTTTCTTTCTGTAGTCCCACCCACCGAGGAAGAAATGACTGATTGTCCTACCCAGGAGGATGGTCCTCCTAGTGGTTTGACCACCACTTCCTTCCAGGAGCTTTGATTAATAATGTACAATTTATGCATGTCCCAGTTATTTTCAGTCTTACACACTGGAATATGGCTGAGATTGGTCTCTGTCACATGACCAACACTTCTAAATTTTTCAGTATGATGCTTACAGGCATTGTAGCTGCTTACCAAACCCACACTAATGATCCAGTTAGTGGACCTCATACCACTGATCATGTAGGTGTGTTTAGACCCACACCTAATGCTAAAGCTAGATCATGCACTAGGCATGACACTGCAGATGTTACCGGTGCAGCAGGCACTGTCTCTTGCCTTTTTGGCTCAGGCATGTCTATTTGGGATAGAGCAGATATAGCTGCTATTAAGGCACAAACACTTAATTTTCAGCAAGCTGTTAAAAATGATATTCTGCTCCCACTGTTACATGGTGTAGTTGGTTTAAGTAAAGAAGAAGGTTTTATTGTATATAACATGCAGCAAATTGCCAAAGGGTTCAATGATACTAAGAATAAAATGAATGAACTGATTTTTCAAATAACAAGGAGGCAGACAAGCAATATATTGCCCATGAACTTTAATGCTCCGCCTATGGTTCTTACATAATTGCCACTGTTAATCTCTTCAGGGACTTGGAAACAGGATGCATTCCAGATCTTATCCATGATAGGAGAATGGCTAAATGGTATTGCCCTAATTGCAAATCAAATGGCTGCATTACTACGTGCTTAGCAAATTCTGTTAGCATTTCTATGTCTACTGCTAGAAATCTTGGGTATGTTTCATGATATCCAAATCAAGGACCTTGCTACTTTACTAAGACTTGCTCAATCCATGGCATTATGTTTATCACCTTTACTGTCTCACTACCACGCTTTGATCCATAATCTGCTGTCTTTGACAAACTGGCTACTATTAATTCCATCGGACATCTTGATGAAAACATTTACTGCGAAAGAACGGACTTGCCTCCTTTATAGGTGTACCATGCTGTTCTCCAAGCCTATGTGGCGCCCTATACGAATTGTTGCGCCAAGAAAGGATATTATTACCTGTGCCGTTGTGATGTATTCGATATTGTGAAACCAGTTTGTGGTTACTCCCCAGAACATCTTGACTGGTCCTTTACACTGGGTGATGATCTACCGTTCAACCTGACTGACACGGATGACGAATCCGAATCTTCGCAAGCTGCATCTTCAGCGCCTGACGCTGAAACAGCTGCATCCCAAAGCTACCTGGAAGAGGTATATTGCTTCACTTCATCACGGCTCACCAACCAGTCCTTGTCCAATACGTCTACAGCGATGGAGAATACCTATTGTAAGAGTTACTTATAATTCTGATGGGCAGCATTGTGTTGTGACAAATCATAAATCCTTTGCTTATGGTGAAAAAACTTGTGATATTTCAGCTCCTAACTTCTGTTTTACCCCACAGCAGAAAACAGTAATTGGTCATACCGTGATTACTCCTATTCCTCTCCATGAACCTGATGTTATGCAATACTTGCTTGCCTTGTCTCAATATTTGCCTGTGTTTAATGTGCACACTGACCCTTTGACTCTTTCTTTGAAATCTCTTTTAGCTAGGAAATATTCACATTTGATTTACGTTAGCAATACTATTTCTAAGGCTGGTGATGCTCTTAATGATCTTATTCATGATGGTGATTTAAGCACTGCTCTATCCAATACTTGGTTAGAACTGACTTTTAAAGCTTTTGTTATTACCCAAGCATTTTTGATTGTTTTTCTGATACTAACCCTTTGCTGTCTGCGATGTACTCTAAGACAACACTGAGAACAACTCAAATTCCTTTTACAAGGCTCATGGACTGGGCTTGTAAATGACTTTTTAGCTCCATCCCACTACTTTCCTGTGGTTGTTGCCTTTTCTTCTGAAGGCAACAAGGGGGAAATGTTATTCCTGGTCCAGCACCCCTGACTGTACTCCCACCTCGTGGACAGCAACATATATGTATGTACCTGTACTAACCCTAGGGCAGAGACATTTATCATACAAGCATACGTGTCAGGATCTGTGTTCTACTGTAATTTACTAATGTATATTATGCTCCATTATGTTTTACCAATATATCTTAGTCCTGGGAGATGCTTTCCACTCTGTTTTATTGTATTATGATAAGTAAGACAGCAGTGCCATCTTTAGTGCTTGTGCATCACTGTAATTGCAACTGACCTTGGACTTATAGAAATCCCATTGTTTGTGCTATCATGCAAGTTAAGCAACGTCTCATGTTAGTTAGGATAGTTTCTCAGGCCACCTGTTACTGGCCACTCATATACTTTTTATGTATCTTCCTTAGCTGTTGCTATAGTAATTATCAGGGTATATATAAGACCCTGTGCAGCACGTACCTTCTCTGAGAATAGAATAGACAAGACTGCATTTTACCTAGGTAAGGAAAACTGGCTAAGTTCTCCTAGTGTTATCACTGCTGGTTATAAGTCTGTATTACTGACCTGTAATAAATTTCATTTATTACATGCATACCACTTGTCTGTTGTCTCTTGCTTTGTGCTGCTCTGCCAAGAACCTGAGAAAGGTAATTTATTACCACTTACAGGGTAGTCATATCTGATGACATAAAAGGTGGCCAAACAATATGCCAAGGCTGTGGGGAGAGCCAGTGGGATGCTGGGGTGCATAGGGAGAGGTTCACCAGCAGAAGAATGGAGGTGGTGATGCCACTCTACAGATCACTGGTGATGCCTCATTTGGAATACTATGTCCAGTTCTGGAGGCCGCATCTCCACAAGGACATAGACAGGGTGGAGGTAGTTCAAAGAAGGGCAACAAAGATGGTGCAGGGCCTGCACCAAAAGTCATATGAGGAAAGACTGGGAGACCTCAATATGTATACTCTGAAGGAGCGGAGAGACAGGGGGAGATATGATAGAAACCTACCAATATCTAAAAGGCATAAATAGGGTACCAGAGGGCAGCATCTTTCAGAAAAGATGTTCAGGAAAGAGCGGGCATGACATGAGGTTGGAAGGGATAGCATGAGGAAATATTTCTTCACAGAAACTGTGGTGGATGCATGGAATAGACTCCCAGTGGAGGAGGTGGGGGCAAACACAATGGGGGAATTCAAACATGCATGGGACAAGCATAGGGGAACCCTAGCAATAGGAATGAGGAGGTAAAGCTGGAGATCAAATAGGGTCTGTGGCTTTTACAGTAGGCAGGGAAAATGTGCAGATTAGATGGGCCTAGCAGTCCTTATCTGCTGTCAATTTTGATGTTTCTATCCAGTGGATTAACCTCGCCCAAACGAATTTACGGTATGGCCCTGATCCTTCAAAGTCTATAGGGGAGATGATCAGGTATCAGTGGGGAATATCTATGAAGCTGCACTCTTATGGACGAGAATGTCATAGTAAAGATCCATATACCTCACAAAGCAAGGAGGATCACACAGCCCTACCACAGCGGCACAAATCCAGATAAAAGGTCCCACTACAGAAAAGGACAGTCTTATCTGTGGGAGGATCCAGCACTATCACTCTGCATGAACCCCCCCCACCCAAGTTCCTGTGTTCCCGCACCCAATGTCTTGCCCCCCACCCCGGTCCGGGCATCCCTGGTCTGATCTATGAAAAACTGCTTGCTCAGCCCTGCCCAGGCCCAGCACTATCAATCTACATGCCCCTCCCCAAGTTCCTGGAGTCTGTTCCCACCCAATGTTTTAGCCCCGGTCCAGGCATCCCTGGTACACTCTATGAAAAAACTGCTTACTCAGCCCAAGTCCAGGCCCACTCCTATACAGTATGGGCTCAAGAGTGGTACGCATCTTACATGACGCAATGTCAAGGCCCAGGCCACAGAGCCAAATATCAGACAATGCTAGACAGCTCAGGAGGTGAGGGGCACGCCAGTCTCCAGCCCCCCTGAACTATCCTGAAGGTAAAATTATAAGGAGGGGATGCCCCGGGGATTCCCTAGGCTGCCGAGCCAAGCAGAAGGCCCGACCCCATGCAGAGGGCCCAGGAGAAGACCCTCCCCCAAGATCTTATTTATTTATTTAGTTTTTATCACCCGGGTAAGTGCACTAGCCAAAAAATGACTATTTTCAAGCATGACCCAGGAGAGTACAACAGTTATACAGAACAATAGGAAACAGACATTAGTCAATATAGACCACAATGCAGGTAGGTACTGTACAGAAATAACAAAAGCAGCATGTTGACAATGTCTGTAGGAATTACTTACAAAGTAGAACTAAGCAGCCATATAGGATACATTACAATTTGAAGCTGGTGTTGGTCAAATAGATCATGATGAGAGGTAGACACTGTACAAAAAATAACATATGCAGCATATTTACAATAACGGTAGGAATTTCTAACACAGCAGAATAGCACAGTAGAATATGATACAGTGTGTGCTCACAAGATTATAAGTGCAAGCTAGTTGTGGGGCTACAACAGAACAAATGAAGAGGATAAGGATAAGGGGCTACAACAGGGCAAATGATGAGAATAAGAGGGGGAGAGCACTAATTTTAAGGAGGGTCGAAGCATAAGTAGGGTTCAGATTCAGATAGGAATTTTCGCCACTTATTAAAGTGGCCTAAGCCACGTGACCCCACCTTCCACATAGAAGCTCACAGTTACTGTACTGTGTTTCTGATATGCGGAGCTGAGCCGGGAAACTCCAGAGCACTAGTCTAGAACTCTGCAGAGCTGAGCTGGTGAGACCCCAGAGTCAGAAGAGGCAATCATGGTAGGCAGGACCCAGAAGTAACTAGCTGGAGAAGCCTAAAAGGTAGATGGGGACATATCTGGTAACGCCACGTGCAGACAGCACCCTGGGGATTGTTTGTGGAATTTCACTACGGTTCAGTCTTTGGTGTTGGAGCCACCTGGCCTGGAAATGTCCTTTGACACAGTGGATCATGAGCTATTATTCAATAAGTTAGGGAGAATGGGGGTTCAAGGGATAGGTGTAGCATGGTTTGACAGTTATTTAAGGAATCAAGTGCAAAGAGTGGGAATTGGTAGCACATTTTCAGAGCCCATGATCGTAAGGGCGGGGGTATCACAGGGGGTCAAGTACTGGGCCCTTGATTATTTTTTATATTTGTAAATGATCTGCCTAGTCTCTTTTCTGTAAGTAATAGCTTACTATATGCATATGATGTGTCAATACGGGATTCTGCACCATCCACTAAGGAAAGTCAGGTATCCCGACAAAATAAGTATGTTATGTTGGTCCAATGGATTGAAATGAATGAATTAATTTTAAATGAGACCAAGACTAAAATAATGATGTTTGGAACTACACAGAGATTATCAAAGGAAAAGACTCAGTTACAGATTACTGAAAAAAACAGGGAATGCCTCCCATTGGTAAAGAATTTTAATTATTTGGGTGTTTTATTCGACTCTAGTTTAAGTTTGGGTCCTCACATAGAACGGGTGGGTAAGAAAGTGAACCAAAAACTGGGCTTTTTGTATTGTGGCCGCTTATAGCTAAGAAACTACTTATACCAATACTAGACTATGATAACATACTCTTTGTTCATCACAATAGTGTATTTGGAATAAAACATAAACTGGTATTTACCAATATCTGTCGATTTGCCCTTAAAGCTCCCCATCGGACACATCATTGTTTATTGTATACAAACTGAATGTCCCTCCACCCCCACCCCCCCCGAGTTAGCGATTACATTTTACATAGCCACTTTTGTTTATAGAGTGGCAACAATTTGGAACTTAAATCATTTTCAAATGCACTAATGCTATTAACAAAGGGTCGAATGACTAGAAATAATACAAGAACCTTATACTCCATTCCTCCAATCCAATTAGATATGTGCAAGAAGACTTTTTCATGGTACGCACCGTCAATTTTAAATGAGTTTGCAGGTTTTGTAATTGGAGCAAACAATGTAACACATTTTAAGTGTTTGTTATTTAGACATCTGAATTGTAATAATAAGTGTCAATGTATGTAACTATTATTGTTACTTGTTGCAGGTCTTGTATTTTATGGTAATCTTTTACATCAGGTGTGGCTGAAAAAGGGCTGTGCCCAGAACACCTCCTGGTTACAAATAAAAAAATGAAAAATGAAAATTGTGCAGCCATTTCATAATCTGCTGCATGGTATCTGCAGAGTGCTGACATCTGGTATCTTTTGTCTTCCACACTTGATAGGTTATCTTGGAAGCCAGTGTTGGAGGTGGAGGTTTGTTCAGGGCCACACCCACGGCAATCCCCATGGTTTTAAAATCATCCAGGACTTGCTCCACAGTGGTGTAGGTTTGCTGGACCTCAGGAAAGTTAACAACTAGCTTAGCTGGATAAGGGGTAAAATCTTGCTCTGGAGGGCTCTCAGGAGAGATGCATATGCTCTGTGTTTTGCTTGCAGGGACGTCGGGTAACCACTGTCTAAAATGATGCAGATATCTTGAAAGCGGACATCCTTAGCCCTCCATGCTCTGAATAGGATATCATGTTTATTGGTGTAACAGGAATTTGGCCACTATCGAGTGGGGCCGAGCACTTGCGCACCATGGGTCAGAGCCCCAGGGCCCAGTGAGCCCACTCTATTTCCAAAGTTTCTTCTGTAGGGAATTGGAAGGGCCATGGGGAGAAACATTTGTAGAAGGCTGAGATATCTGAACCCTCGACCCCACTCTGGAAACTCATATAAGTGCAGGTTATTGCGCCAACTGCGACTCTCCAGATCTTCAAGTTTGTCTCCCAGGCCCTGTACAGCAGTATGAAGGTGCAGGATGGTCAACTTCATTGTAGCCACACAACGGCCGGTGAGTGTCCACTGCACCTCATGATTGTCGGCCTGCTTTTCATGTTTCATCACATCAGTCTGCAATGCCGCCATGGTATTGTGGATCTCCTTCCTAAAGTCCCTTAATTTGGTAATCGGAAGACCGAGTTTTCTATTATGGTGTTCTGTTAGAGGGGATTTGGTCTTTTTCTGACCCTATTTGAGGCCACCCGAGCAGGTGGACACAACTTTGGCCTGTGATAGTCACTTTTGATGCCAGCAGCCCCCAAACCCTCTGCATTTTCTCACTCCAAGCTGGAATTATTTGCTTTGCCTCGCTGCATCTTCTCTCCTTTGTATCACCAATCAGTATCATTGGTTAGTGCTGACAGACTCGTACCTATTTAGGTGGTTTTAGTAATGGAGCAGTCGCTGCTCAAGACCTCAAGCTGCCATCTTGAGGATAATATCATCGGACGTCCCCTCGAAAGACTTCATAACTGGGACCTCCCTCATTGAAGGGCACCCCATGTACATCATCTATCACCTCAGCATTGCCTTTATAATGTGGGTCGCTCACATACACTTCAATTCCTTCCATTAGTATGCAAAGTTCTAACTAGTAGCTAAATTCCATCAGCATTACAGGGATTGCAAGTTCCCATCCCAGCAGAATCATAGCGTTTGCAAAGCTCCTCCACTCACCACATTTTATATAAAATATGTGCCAGGGCAATCATGCTTTAGGGGTTTCCAAGGGTTGCAATGGAGATCCCTGTCTCACCCACAATCCCTGGTTACCCCCTAAATGACACCCCTGGGTCCAACATTTACTGCCTTTCAGGGACCAGGAATCCATTCCTGGACAATCATGAACTTTGACACAGGGCAAGCAGATCACTAGAGTCCACCCAATAAAACAATTGGGCAACTGAAAGGCAGAACATGCCATGCTACGTAATAAACAGCAGTTCTCCTTGCTGGGTAACACAGAAAGGGAGTCTGGTGGTTCTATGGAGGAGACTCACTCGAAGATCTACTGTTACTGGCAAGTAAGGAACCTATCTTCTTAGACTATATCTTCTTCAGAGCCACACACATTGAGTATGTAGCAACACAACACCCTGATTTGGGAAGTAAGTAACAGAGGAAGACAGGGCCCACTAAGACAGCAGGCCTTGCAGCACAACCAGGCCCAAACCAACTCTTTCATGGCAGACCACAGCCAGAATGCAATGTTACAGATCTTACTCCAGATAGAGGTGGAACTGATTTCAGATACTGCAAATTGAGCTGGAACAAGCCACTGAGGCTGCCAACCCACAGTGGTGTGACCCACAACCATGCCAGAATGCTCCTTATTAGTTTTCTGGTAAAACAGTGACATGCAGGAGGACATTCACTTGAAGACAGAGAGACTGTTTAGATACTGGCTTGCCATGCATATGCCGGGCAAATAGCACAAAGAGCTGAGAGAATGCTGATTATCTTCGGTGCAGTCCAAATAAAAGCAGAACACCCTGTGGATTTCAAGGGAATGCAGGTGCACCTCTCCCAGACTTCTAGGGTACAGAAAGAACACAGGCAGGTTAGCGGACTAATTCAAAGTGAGTTCAGACACTGCCTTAGGCAGAAACAAAAAATGAGGCCTAAACGTCACTCAATCTGGATGGAAGGTCAGATAAAGAGAGTCAACAACCAGAGCCTGAAACTCAGGCACCATGCATGCCAAAGAGATGGCCACCAAAAAAAAAAGATTTTCCAGGACAGAAACCTGAGGTTACAGGAAACCAGAAGTTTGAAAAAAGCCCAGGTCAATAAATCCAGAACCAGCTTCCAGTCCCACACTGAGGGAAGCTTACAAACTGGAGGTTTCTTGTTCAGGAAACTCTTCAAAAACCTGTGGGAAAACTCCAGTTAAGCCACAGATTTTCTACCAAGTATGCATATGATATGCCAAGATGGCCAGCAGATGCACTTTAACGGAGGAATATGAATTCCTAATTAGGACAGGAAGAGCAGATACTCTTAAACACTCTGGACAGGACAGTTACAATGATCTACAGCCTTAGATTGACACCAGATGTTAAAGTGCTTCCATTTTAGAAAATGTAGTTATTTCGTTTTTGGTGACCAGGTAAGTAAGTTCACTAGACACAAAACTGTCTATTTTCAGGCACGACCTGAAGTGTGCTTAATAAGCAAATCAAAATTCAAGATACCCCCGGTACAGTTTGCAACACTATAAGTATAAAGAAATTAAGGGATAAAGTATGGAAACTAGCCAGAAAAATACCCAGTCAGACTCGCAAACTTACAAGGCATTGCATAACAGCTATTTAAATGAGGTACTCAAGGGCAAAGTATTATTCTTCAAGAATAAATTATCCCAATCTAAAAAAATAATAATAATACCCAGGTCTGTTTTGGAAGCTCCTAAGGGATTTTAAAGTTTGCCAGAAAACCTGCTTGCTTTCATAATTAAAGAGCAGCTGACATGATTGTTGGCTACAGGCAGGCAACTCATAACATGGAGTTGCCTGCCCCAGGAGCTATTTTAGCCATATATTATATTCTTTGGTTAGTTAGAAAAGTAGTTATTTAATCCGTAAAGCCCGGCTCGTAACTTTCTTGTAGGAGCTGAGTGACTGCCGAGCACTGTAGCCCCTCCCCTTAAAAACAGCATAATGATGATGTGAGGTAGGGAATGGGGCTGCACACACTCTATGGAGATTGTAAGAGGATCGGGAGGGCTGCCAGGTATACATGGATGGGTCTATAGCCCCATTCATGTATACCTGCTGGCAAAGATAATCTAAGTACATTAGGTGGCTCCTCCTCCCTGATCCTACTACAATTTCCACAGTGTGCTTGCAGCCCCGTTCCCTATCTTGCGTCATGATTATGAGTTTTAGAACGCGAGGTTGCAGCGCCCAAGACTGCTCGGCTCACACAATGTAGTTACGAATCATTTTATGGTGTAAATAAAGAACAGCTACGTAAGAACTTACTGTAACAGTAAATCTTCAAGGGGATCTCATTCATCAGTTTACGCCATAAGAACCTTCACCATCGGTGAAGAGGAATCCACACAGAAGATTTTCAGCAGTACAACTGGGGCTGTCCACACAAGCGACGTCCGTCAAAGTCATCAACCCTACAAAGGCATGTGCGGTCCCACTCCCTCCTCAGTTCTTTCCCCCGGAGACAAAGGGAGTATAGCCCTAGCCATGGGGGACTGAGGACAGAGACTGGTGCCCAGACCATGTGAAAGGCTGGATACACCAAACAACCAGTCCCTAGACAGGAGCCCCAAAAAAGGGGGAAGGTGGGAGGGAAAGCAGACCTGATGACTGAGATCTCCTCGAAGATCTACTGTAATGGTAAGTTCTTTCGTAACTGGTCTATCTTCATCGGGGTTATCTCAGTCATCAGGTTACACAGTAGGAATGAGTCCAAAGCAATGACAGGTACAAACAGACAGCCTGGGAGGAGGGCTCATCATAAACTTAAGACAGGAGGTCCTACATCACAGCCCTGCCAAAACCTGCACAGGCTCTCGAGGCAATGTTCAGACTGTAATGCTTGGTGAAGGTATGGACGGTACTCCAGGTGGCAGCCACATAAATATCAGCTGCTGAGGCCCCTCAGAAACAAGCCACAGAGGTAGCCATGCCTCAGATGGAATAAGCTTTAACACCAGGCAATTCTTTGCCATACTTGTAACAAAAACAATGCAATTTGCCAACCATTTGGATAAACATTGCTTAGAAACTGCAGCACTCTCTCTACCTGGGGTGAAAGAAACAAACAACTGCTTAGACTTTCGACTCTCCTTGGTCCAAAGCAAGTAGTACTTCAAGGCTCTGTGCTCATCTAACATATGCAGCAGTGCTTCCCCTGGCTTGGCACGCTCAGGAAAATAAACAGGAAAGTGGATAGACTGGTTGAGTGCAAACTCTGAAACCACCTTAGGGAGAAACTTAGGATTTGTGCACAAAAACACCCTGTCTTTGTGAAAAATAAAATAAGGCTCCTCACACCAGAGGGCCTGAAGGGTTTTACTATCGCGCTTCGACAGCACGCACACCGGCATTCCCCACAGTGACAGACACAATGCCGAGTGTCGGCACTGTGCTGTCAGGGATGCCAGTGTGTTTCTATCTGGGGGCTTCTCCCACCCCCGGTCTCTAGATATCTACCTCCGAGTTGGAGTTGGACCAGGGGAGGGGGGCGCAACACTAGGAGCCGCACCGCCGGTCTCTACTGTCTACCAGCACAGCGACTCGCTGCATCCAGGCGAAATCTGTCGCTGTGCTGAACTGCGACATAGCGGTGTCGACTTTGTGTCGGTACACCGGCCTGAAGCTCTGAAATTCTTCGAGCAGAAGTAATGGCAACTAAAAATAACACTTTCCAAGGGAAAAGGCACAGATTGCAAGTTGTGATAGGCTCAAAAGGAGACAGGGTCAGCTTCTCCAAAATAAAATTCAAATCCCAAGCCGGAACAGGAGAACAGATGGGGGGGGGGGGTCAGGAGACATCCAGCTGAGCAATCGTGCAGTCACCCACAGGTTCATGGAAAGCAGAAATGGTGCACCTTGAGAGAGGAGTACTGGAGACCTAAGTCAGTCAAAGAAATCAGGTAGTCCAGGATGTGGTTCATCAGGCAGCTGAAAGGGTTCAGACTATGTTTAACAGTCCAGATGGCAAACCGCTTTCACTTCATGTCATATGGTGCTCGAGCGGAAGGCTTTGGGGTGGCCATGAGGACTTCCATCACTCTGTTAGAGACCCCGAATCTGGCGATGCCTATGTTCTCAGGAGTCAAGCATGCAGATGGGGGACTGGAGGCTGGGATGAACCAGGGTCTCCTGAGCCTGTGTCAGCAGATTCCTGCAGAGGGGAAAAGGGACCACAGGCTCCACTGCCAGCTGCTGAAGCAGAGGGAACCATATCTGCTGAGGCCAGAATGGAGCTACCAGAATCATGCTAGCCCCCTCCATCTGCAGTGTGATGAGCACCCTCTGAATTAGAGGAAAAGGAGGGAAGGCATAAAGGAACATCCTGCTCCAGGAGAGGGCCAACGCGTTTTGCCAGAAAACTCCAGGCCCTGGATCTAGCGAGCAAAAATTGGGCAGTTTTGTGTTCAGTGGGGATGCAAAAAGGTCTAACTTTGGATGACCCCATCTGTCGAACAAGTCTTCTGCGATGAGTGACAGAAGCTCCCATTTAGCCATGCTGGACTGAGTCCAGCTGAGGCTGTCCGCTGGAGTGTTAACATGCTTGGCATGTGGACCGCTGAGAGTGTTAGACCGTGATCCAGAGCCCAGTACCACATTCTAATGGCCTCCCTGCACAGGGTGTATGAGTGAACCCCCCCCACACTTGTTGATGTAGTATACTACACTCAGATTGTCTGACTACACCAGCAGCTGCCCAGGAGCAAGGTGTTCCTGAAAAGCCTGCATGGCGTAGAGCACCACTCTCATCTCTAGGACACTGATATGCAGGGAGGCCTCCAATTGGGAACAGGAGCCCTAGGTCTGAAAGGGGCCCAGGTGTGCTCCCCAGCCCAAACCTGAGGCATCCATGGTGAGGATCTGCTGCAGGGAGGAGATCTGGAATGGAACGCCTTGAAGCAGATTCGAGGGGTCCATCCACCACTGCAGTAACTTGTGTACTGGGGAAGAAACCAGAACTGGACAGTCCAACTTGTCCATGTGCTGGTCACACTGTACTTGGAGGGTCCACTGGAGAACACACATGTGAAGTCTGGCCAGTGGAACTGTGGGTATGGCAACTGCCAACAGGCCCAACAGTCTCAGGTACACCCTGGCAGGAATGTGGCAACTCTGAGTGACTTCTTGAGCTTGGGCAATAAGGCACTCTGCCCTGTCTTGGGGCAGGAAGCCCTTCCCTTGGGCTGAGTCCAAAACCACCCCTATGTACTTTAGCCTTTGGGATGATACCAGAACTGATTTGGGCAAACTGACAGTGATGCCCAAGAAGTGGAAAAGCTGGAGAGTTCGCTCCAGAGTTATCAAAAACTATTCCCTGGTTGGCGCCTTCAGGAGCCAATCGTCCAAATAAGAGAAAACATACAGTCCCTCCCTTCTGAGAGCTGCTGCTACTGATGCTAAGCATTTGGTAAAGACTCGTGGCGCAGAGGACAAGCCAAAGGGCAGCACTTTGAAATGATAATTCTCGCCCTGAAATACAAAGCGGAGAAACTTCCTGTGGGGAGAAAAGACCAAAATGTGCAGGCAAGCATTCTGCATGTTCAGTGAACAGAGCCAATCCCCAGTTTTGAGGAGGGACATTAGGCTTGGTAAGGTTACCATCCAAAACTTTTTGTACTGGGCATACAGACTGAGGTCCTTTAGGTCTAGAATGGGCCTCAGATCGCTGGTCTTTTTGGGTACCAGGAAAAACCTGGAACAGAACCCCTTGTTTCTCTGGCACCTGGGAACTGTCTCGATAGCTTGCTTGTGTAGAAAGGACTGCACCCTCCTCCCACAGAACAGACAGGTGAGCCAGAGGGAAACTAGAGGGTGGAGGAGGGGTTTCTGGAGGTTGCTCTATGATTTCCAGGGTACACCCCTTCTCTATGATCTACAGAATCCAAGCATCTGAAGTTATGGTTCTCCATTAATTCAGATGGAGAGAGAACTGACCTCTGACCACCACCTCCTGGTCCGGGACCAGAAGAGGGAGGCTCAGCAAGGAGTCAAGCAGAGGCGGAGCCAGCTGCTTGGGCTGGTCCCTCATTTCTGGGGTGCTTGGCCACAGCTCCAGCAGTGGAGGGGCGGGCAAGGTAGCCGGGGCTCTGCATTTCCCTTGGGGCCGGGGGGGGGCGCACCGGGCCTACTGAGCGCTTTGCAAAAGGGAGGGTGCACTCTACCTTGTGATTGGGTGTGGTAGAGGGGGTGAACAGACAAGAGGGTCTTACGCGAGGCTTGCAGATCATTAATAATATCCTGGACATCAGGGCCAAACAGCTTAGTCCCATTAAGCACTTTTTGCAAAATCAGCAGTGAACCTGGATACTCTAAGCCAGGAGTGCCTATGTAGGCATATGCCCGTGGCAGCCGCCCTGGCAACAGAGTCAACCATATCATAGAGGAATCCGAAGAGGTGCTTGCTAACTTTCTCAGCTGCTTGGAGGCACTGGAGCAGCTTCTGCTTCTGCATGCCATCTGGAAGAGTCAGTACCGTGGCCTTGCCATTTTTCCAGCTGCCATTTTGGTATTTTACCATGTGAGACAGGTAATTTGCAATCCTCAAACCCAGGGTGGAGGAGGCATACACCCTCTTGCCTCAGAGGTTGAGTCTGCAAGACTGTTTATCTGGTGGAAGGGAACTACGGTACTTAGGTGCCTTAGACCTGTCATGAGCTGCCTTGATGGCCACTGAGTCTGTCTTGGGCTGGGCAGCATAGCAAGGGAGCCCTTGGGGGGCAGGATAGAGTTTATCTGCCCTACAAGGCATAGCTGGCACCATGTCTGGTCCATGCCAGGCTGCTATGGCTGCATTCCTCAGAGCAGGTAGGATTGGAAGAATGATTTTTGGAGGAGATTCTGAGATCTCCAGGAAGTCCACCAGTTCCTTTCTGGTGGCATCCTCTTCCTCAGTGTGAAAGCCCATGGCTGAGAACAGCTGCTTCATCACATTGAAAAATGTGGGGTCCTCAGGAGACCTGGGAGTATGCTTTATTGAGTACTCACTGACAGAAGAGGCGGTAGATCTGTCAGAGAGCAGGATCTCTTCCTCTTCTTCCTTCACCGCATCATCAGGAAGAATGAGGTCTGGGTGGTACTCCTCCTTGACGTCGACCTCTTCAGTATCTGGGTCTGGCATTAGATGCGCTGATGACGGCACATGGGGAGCATCCTGTGGCAGACAAGTAGGTGTCAACGAAGCTGCCGTGGACTGTGTCGTCGAGGGGGGCCTAAAAGTGCCCAGCTGCTATATAAGCACAACAGTGAATTTAAGAAGGACTTTGTTCAAGTCGATGGTGGTCGTCGACGGAAGGGGGTTTGCCGGCACAGGCGTCAACTACCTGCCTGCTGGGCCCTGAGAACCTGAAGAACCTGTAGCCCTAGAGGGAGAAGGGGCAGGCCTTGACAGTTGAGTCGATGACGAGTCTGTCATTGACGAAGGAGGGGCCGACGACCCAGAAGTTGTCGGCTGGCTGACCCGAGAATCAGGCGGAGGTGCTGTCGGTATCGGTCTGGTGGGCACAGAGACCTGGACAGCAGGGTTCCTCATTGGTGCAGCCACAACCGACAAGGATCCCCCAGAAGAAGGAGGAGGAGAGGCCATCAGGGAACGAGATCGACAACAGAGGGAACAGTCGTGATCTTGGTCTTTTTTATGACATTTCTCCAAGTATTTGTCTTGGGCCTTGGAGGCCTGGGAGCTCAACAACCAGTTCTGCGACTGAGAGGCTGGGACCCCAGAGGACCCCTGCATGGAACTGGCTACCTGTTTATCCATCAGGAAATTTTTAAGAGCCTTTCTTCGTCACCTGAGGGTTGTTTGGTTAAATTTCTGGCAGAGCTCACAGTCCGAAACGTCGTGTTCAGGCCCAAGACAGCAGACACACAGAGAATGTTCGTTTGTAGATGCAATCTTCTTTCCACAGTGGCAGAGATGGAAGAGAGAAGTCGAAGGATTAACTCTTGACATAAACAAATTAGAAGAATCTCTTTAATACAAAAGATTCAGAAATATACTAGAGAAAAGGCCGAAAAAATGTCGCAAGTAGTGCGACAGAGCTTCTGTGGAGACCCATGTGAGTGAGTCGGCAGCTGGAAAGAGCTGAGGAGGGAGCAGGGCCGCTCACGCCTTTATAGGGTTGGTGACATCAACGGATGTCACTGGCGTGGGCGGCCTCAGTTGTACTGCTGAAAATCTTCCGTGTGGATTCCCCTTCAATGACGGCGAAGGTGCCTACAGTGTAATCTGATGACAGAGATAACCCTGATGAAGATCTATTTTTCTAACTAACAAAAAAATTCTACATATGTGTAAAATAGATCTTAGTGCAGACAACTCCATTGCATGGGTTTACCACCACAAAAAACGGTGCTCACATTAAGAGTGGGTGCTGGAAAAAAGTAAAAAGCAATAATTTCAGTAAAGAACCAGCACTCCAAACCATTTAAATACAGTCAGAAAGTTTTTTTACTTGATAAAAAATGAATTAATTTCAATTTACAAAAATAATTTCATATTGATATACACACAATGAGCAAAACAGCAAACACAGTGTAACAATTAAAGCTCCCTACACACTCACAGCCTCTATGCTTCGGGGTAAGGACCCCTACCTGAGGAGACATCCTAAGTATGGGTTGCCTGCCTGGAGTATGTCAGCAGCTCTTCAGAGGCAGCAGTGAGCAAGACATAGAGCTCATTGTAAATGAATTCACAAGACTAGCAATATTTGGTCCCCCATACTAACAGCCGACAACATTAACACAGCTCTCAAGTTCTTTATTTCCAAATTCCTGCCAGACTGGGATCATCACGCCTCCTCAGGAAAACTCAAGTCTGGGGTTCGCACCTCACTTGGATCACAATGAAGTTGCTAGCCTGTCACCATGCACATGATATTGCCTGGCCAGAGGTTGAAAAATTATTTGGAAGGCCATAAGTCCAGAACCTATGTTCCTTTTGTTACACAAGTCTGTGGCATGCGATAATAAGTCACACTGCTTTTTACCTAAATTTTTAATCAAAAGGTGAACACTGTCTTTTTATGTCCCTAACATGTGCTGTGCACCAAATACAGTTAAACTACACAGTTCTGCAAGTACATGCAGGTACAGCAATCAAGGTCTTTACATAGAGCGTCAAAGTCTCAGACTGAGCATTTAAGAACAAAATCAATTACAGTAGACCTTTCCCTGTATTTGTTTTTCAAATAATATTTGGAGTTAAAGTAAGTCTCGCTCACTGGGGCTTAGCACATCCACATCTGCAACACAGACACGCCAGTACCCTTGGTGTCTGATCTGTTCTCACGGCTGGTAGCCAATTTCCTCTTCCAAAATGTACAATTTGAATAAATGTAAAAAGCACTCCAGCAGTCTTGTTGTCCGATTTGTTCTCATAGCTGTTAGCTAATTTCCTCTCCCAAAGTGTCCAATTTGAATATATTTAAACTAATGAGTCCTGAACCCCCCCCCCAGTGGTCTGCCACCCAGACACCTCAACCGAGTGTCTAACTCTATAACCTGCACACCCTGCACAGACCCCTAGCACACCGTTTGCCTGCAGTCATGGATTTCCCCTCTTGCACATGAGCAGTAGTAATTCTGGCTTACTACATGATGCCAGAACTGCACTGCCTTGAGTGACACGATTCACCTTCTGCAGCACTGCGGCAGGCTTCTCGATCTTGCTGCAGTGTCCCTGGTGCTCCTCCTTTTCCAACTGGTTCTTGTGATCATTGGCCGAGCATTATGTGCAGGACAACCCCCTACCCCACCACCTACAGTGCTCTTCAATGCGCAAAGACAGCAGCACGGGTGTGGAGATGTAACCAAAACAAAAATATCATGAGTGCATACATGCACAAAGACGGAGGTGGCTCAAGTGGGGGAGGAGGGAAAGAGTAAGGAGGTTGTAGCTATTGGCAGTGAGGAGTAGTGCTGCCAGCACATGCACAGTTCACACAACAGAGACAGAGGCTGACAGGTTAAGTCTGTTGGGATTAAAGCCATAGAGCAGGACAAGTCTTGCTGATTAAGCAAGTCACAGTCCTCAGACTTGGGGGATTTTTTTGTCCCCTGCTGGCGGATCATCAAGTCCAGTGGCTCCCCATCAGACCTTGCTAAATACAAGTCACTTTGTAACACCTGTACCAGAGCTACTAGACTTGTGAAAGTTGACTGTTTTCCATCCATGTTCCAGAACAAACTTATCTACTCCTCAAAGTTCTGGATGGTCATCACCCTCTTCTTCCCACCCTCCCAGCCCCCTCTAATCCTTAAGGTAAGTGACTCCCTATCTCTGATCCCACTACAGTCACCTCATCTGTCAACTCCTTTTCTGCTACCTGTGCCTTCTCCCTCCTTCCCTCCACCTCCCCAACACCCTCTCCCCTTCTGCCCAAACCTGCTCCTCCTCCTCACCCCACCACCATCCTTTTTCCTTCTCCCATATCACTCCCTCTGCAACCTTCAAGGCCCAACCTTGCTCTCAACCCACACAAAGAATGGAGCCCCGATGGCCTTGGCCTCAAACTCCTGCCTCTCTCTACCCTGGCAATTGCCCTTCCAACCACCACCTCCTCAATCCCTCCTTGTCACCTGCCTCAGTCCCTGATCAGTGGAAGCAGGCCACTGCCATTCTTTTTCTAAAAGGGACAGACCTCTCCCCTCCCTGGCAACTACTGTCCTTGCTCCCTCCTTCCCTCCCTGGCTAAACCTCAGGAACACCTGACCCTTTCTCAATTCTAACCTTTCCTTGACAACAACTCCATCTTCACTTCCTTCTAGTATGGCTTCACAAAATCCCACTCCACCACCAACAACCTCTTTAGGTTCACTAATTCCAGCATTTCTGGCACTGACCAGGAGCAGATCAACTTCACCATCTTTGTCGACCTGGACAAAGTGTTTGGCACTGTTGCCCACCTCATCCTCCTGGGCAAGCTAAAAGCGGCTGAGCTCTCCTCCTCCTCTGCTGAGTGGTTTCATTCATATCTTGAGAGTAGGACCCAAGCTGTCATATTGGTGACACCATCTTCCCAGCTCTCCCGATCTGCTCTGGTAACCTCCAAAGATCCGTCCTTGGCCCCAATTTTAGTCTCCATTTTCCTAAATGAGCTTCTTCTTGTCTGCTCCTCTGCGCCCATTCATCTGCATGCAGATGACATGGTTCTCTACACCTCTGGTTCCTCTGTCTCTGACCTCACGACCCGTTTCCAACTGGTTTTCAACAAGATCCAGCACTGGTTTCAGGTCAACCAGCCATCCCTCAATGCCAAAAAACAGTCAAAATAACCTTTAGCACTAGGCAGAGACTTGCCAGGTTCACGCCTCCCAGACCCTTGATGGTGTTGTGATTGACTATGTTTTTGGACTTCTCTACTCATTTGGACACCATCCACAAGAAGTTGCACCCTAGACTTGTGGTACTTCACAGGAACAAAGCAAATATTCTGCTTCCTGCTCGCAGACAGATTTTTTTTTACTTTATTTTTATTCCACATGGCAAGATTCCTTATTGAAATATACAATCCATGGAAGCAAGGCATAGCAATCAAAAACAGAATACAATTATACTCAGCAGAAATATTCTTAACTTCCCATGTCACCATATCAGGGGCATGAAAACCAGTCTAAAATAAACAGCTTAGACAGTAGAAAACAATCGCAACATATCTGTCCAACTGCAACGTGACCATGAACACTTACTGAAAAAAAATTGTTAACTGTCCCTCAGTGAGATCACTCATTTATTAAGCCTTCCTCATAGAGAGGCTGTCACAAAGATGACTCTATCTTCGATTACAACAACAACGTATATTGTGCTGCCCTCAAGTCCAGCCTCGCCAGGCTGGATCCCATCTTTCACTCCTGTCGATTTGCCCTGGATTATCTCCCCAGAACCCACCACTGTACCCTGTATTCCTCTCCCTCCTTGCCGTCCCTTGATGTCAGGCATCCTACTCATTGTACCACTTTCATCTCCAAATTCTGGCTGAGCTCCCTTCCCCTACCTTTCCTCTCTCATATTCTCCTCTTCTTCTACCTCCTACTACCGCTGCAGCTCTGACACCTGCACTCTCACCTTCCGCCTTGTAAAATCCTCTGTTGGTGAAGCTGCCTTCTCCTTCTGCTTCCCACACTTTGGTACACCCTCCCACTTGCTATTTGCAATGCTCCCTCTTCCCTATCACTAAAATCCCTCCTCCGTGACTTCACTACAGTCTACCTCTATACACTCCCTCCCCCTCCTATCTTGGTTTATTAGTCCACTTACCCTTTGACTAGTCCGCCATTGCACTCGCAATCTCCTTTCCCACCCTCATTTTGCTACCAGCTGCACTATGCGGAAGTGCTGCTACTGACATGCCATGTTTTTGCACTACTTAATTTGTGCTTCCTCTCAATTGTCCACTGGGTATTTTTAACTTTTTAAAATGATCATTATTGTTTTGTAATTGTGACATAACTGATGTAACTTATTATTGCATTCACCACATCCACTTTCCCCCAGAACACATCTGGAAACAAACTGTTAGCTCAGTATGTTTATCCTGCTGAGAGATAAATAGACAGATATTTTATCTGACAATGTCAGCTATCACCATAATAGTGAATTTCAGGCAGCTGATCCACTCTCTCAGGTTGTTAACACCTTCTCCCTTACATACACTGTAGTGAGGAACAGTGCTGAACTCATGTTGGGTATTTTTACTATGTTCTCTACACTTGTTTACATCTCGATCTTTTTGTGCTATATAGTGTATATATTCTTTTTGCTGTACATATTTCTTACCTTCACTATCACTGTATTTATTATTATTGTACGCTGTACATAACCACTGTATTTCTACCATGGTATGCTGTCCTACCCAGGACCTCCCTGTGAATGAGCGTTGCTCAATGGAGTCTCTTCCTGGTGAAATAAACTAAAAACAACCAAAGAAGTCACTGGGAACAGAATCAGTAATAAGCTCCTAATGTGCACTGCACCTGCAATCTACTCACATTTTTGTTTAACTGGTCTCAGACTTCCACTACCTTCCCGTCTCCCTGGAAAGGGACCCAGGTCGTCACATTATTCACAGAGGGTGCATGGGATCTCTTATAAAATGATAGGCCCATATCATTACAACCAGTGGTATCCAAAATTTTACATAAACTGACCTTAAGACAACTAACCACTAAGTAACACATAATTTATTAAATACACATCAATCTGGCTTCCACCCACTCCACAGTACAATCACTGCACTTAAAGAAGACAGTAATACCTCATGTTAGCCATGGGTTGGGGCCTGCTGTCTGGTGGAATACACAAAGACCTACCAAAGCCTTCAATACATTTAACCACAATATTCTCTTAACAAAGTTATCAAACATAGGCCTGGATAACAGAGCAGTCTGCAAGTTCATTAACTAACTCGCAGACAAGTTACAATCAATGGCTCTGTTCCAGACTGTTACTAGGGATAAATGGTATCCCACAAGAATGTGTCTTGGGCCCACACCTAATTACAGTCTACATAAACATATTTATTGATTGCTTGATTTCAAAAGTTCAACCAGGAAAGGCATACTGAGCTGATAACAGCTCATTTCTAGATGCGTCCTGGAAGAAAAGGGAAGGGGAGAGGATATAACAAAAGCAATCCTAAATGGTAAACTACATGACAGGTATAAGGAAGCAACAACAGTGAGCTACAATCATAAAGCAAATTATACAATATTTTGAAACAATTTTTTCAGTGTGCAACTTAGGCAAAAATGATGAGGTGGTTTTTAACCCAGGGGAAAGAAGGAGTAACAAATGAAGTGCAAAGTGCAATAAGAAGGAGAGGCAGAGAAAGCTGTTCCATGGGCTTCGAGTGAGAAACAGAGCTAGGCCCAAGGTAGGGGGGAATAGCAGAAGGGGTGGCCAAGAGAAAAGCAAGAGGAGATGGGGTAGCAGATAGAAATGCATACCGTGCTGATGATAGCTCATTTCTAGATTCATCTTGGGAGAAAAGAGAAGGGGAGAGGATGTAAAAAAAGCAATCCCAAACAGTAAATTACATGACAGGTATAAGGAAGCAACAACAGTGAGCTACAATCATAAAGCAAATTACACAATATTTGAAACAATTTTTCATTGTGTAATTTAGGCAAGAATGAAAAGGTGTTTTTTAACCCGGGGAAAAACGGAGTAACAAATGAAGTGCAAAGTACAATAAGAGGGAAAGGCAGAGAAAGCTGTTCCACGGGTTCGAGGGAGGAACAGAGCTAGGTCCAAGGTAGGGGGGAATAGCAGAAGGTGTAGCCAAGAGAAAAGCAAGAGGAGATGGGGTAGCAGATAGAAAGCAGAGGAACAGGGACATCTATCAGGGGCTGTCCCAGGTGTGAGCACAGAAGTCATGGAGTAGAGAGGAGAGTGTGCGCTGAGAGGAAGCAGAGCAGATGTTTAGAGGGAGGGAGTTCCATATTTTGGGGAAACAGTAAGAGAAAGTCAATATAGACTTGCATCAGGACCATGCGACTGATGAAGCTCACAAGGGTGAGTAAAACGTAAGACAGTGGCCCTTCTGGCCACTTCTCTTCTGTATTGCCATGTTGCTTTGCAGTAAATAAATACTGAATGGAATAATGCTTTCTGAGTGAAAATTCATTCTTTGAACTTGGTTCATTCAGTAGGGGTGCATGCTCTCATTATTACTGTTTGGATATACTGTACCTATTTTGAGAAGCACCATCCATCCCAGTGCTTGCCCCATCCCAAATAACATGCAACTGTATGTAACCCCCCTGCAAATGGGGGTTCCCAAACGACTTCCAGGAGCTTGCTTGAATGCTCCAAGCCTGAATGGTGTTTGGCATTTAAGCCATTTATCAGTGAGTGTTTTTAGAGCCTCTGGTATTGTCTCTTTAAGAGCTGTCTGCTTGCAGACATAATTAGTTTGTATGGGGGACTGTGTGTTTCTTTGATTGAGTACCACTCAAGCTGCTGCCAATTCACTTCATTTTGCAGTCACTAGGAGTGCAAAGGAACCTATCTGAAAGATGTAACTGTTTGCCAGAAATTATTTAGAGTAATAATGAAATTACAGTTTTTCTAACCTGCTTTCTTTGCAGTCAGAACTGTGTCTGCTAGTTCCCATTCTAGTTTTGAACTGCTGAACTGGACCAATCAGTGTGGGGTAAGCTAGCTCTAAAATGGTGCCTTGGACGAATCAGAACTTGGACTCATAATCTGAGCCAGCCACAAGAGGATTGTATGGGCAGTGACTCTGGGAGATGTAGTTTAGACTTCAGTGCCTTTTGGACCAACAGCAGCAGTCTATTGTGAGTGACAGCCAATCCAGTCAAGAACTGGGAGGAACTCAAAGGAAGTGCCAGTTTTGTCGGTTGGAGTTTCAGTTGAGCTTTGGCAGTGAAGAAGGAAGGAGCCCTGTGGCTTTTTCAGTGTGCAGTTTTAGTCAAAAACGGTGTAAGGCCCAGAGTTCCGGGTCTGCAGCTTGTGTAACAGCTTGTTAGGACTGAATCCGGTCCTGTGAAAAGAATCAAAGGATCTCTGAAGAGTAGAAACCAGGCTCACCCTGTAGAAGACTGGAGGAATTGCTGAAAATTGCACTCGGTCTTTCAGGAACTGAATCTGCTGTGTGTTCTCCCGGGTATTGTGCAGTAATTGCGATCGGGATACAGATGCAACCTGCCTGGTATAGTGCTTTCTTTTACATAAATGTGTGAAGAGGTTTGTGTACCTCAAGTGAGCCCTGCTGACATTGAAGGACCCTATCTTATTTGGAGGTCGTGAGTACTAATTCAGGGTCGCCTCCCGTTGAATTGCCATATAAATCCAAATGGAATTACTGTACTGCTGACTGTTTAATTCTCCTTTCTCTGTGTGAAAGGGCCCCTACCAGCTGCCACAGTTTGGACCAGCCACTAGGGCTTGGGTACCCAGGGACAGTAACTGATAGGGATAGGCCTGTGCACAGAGCCATAGGTAGATTATTAGAGTGATAAGCTAATTAACCTGATTTCCCCCTGTCCTTGTTATATCCCCCTAAATAAATCAGAGCTGCTTGTTTCAGCAAAGTTATACTGCCTGAGGTATTTGTCTATGTTAAAGTACTGTACTGTGATTGTTGCACTGTATCTCATTTCACAGGAGGTCCCAGTGCCGGAACCAGACCTGGGGTAAGTGTATACTGTGAAGGTAATTCTGATATATTGTGTGGCCACTAGTGGGAAGAAAGGGGGTTGCAGTGTCCCAGAGGGCTGTGACCAAGTTAGTTTAACTATTGCAACCCTGACCTCTGGGTGGAGACACCCGCCATTGGATCCAGGCCCCTCAACCTGTTAGTGGCAAATCAGGCAGGGTAGTAGCCCCTGGGATAGCGCCATCTAGGGGTTACATCTTTGGAGGCTCACCGCTGGGATTGTGTGTCCTCTAGTGGCCATATTTACTGAACCACTGTTAAGAAAAAATGGGTACCCGACAGAAGTGGCTGTGCACCGGCTGGTGGAGTGGTGTACTGGGGAGGAGATCGACCCCAAAATGCTATGCTTATCCTGGACATCCCCTGGTATCATACGGACACTGTGCAGGAGTACTTTCCAAGGTGGAAGGTTTACAAAACCCTGTGGTGGTGGGTCGGCATGCTAATCTGCTCACCCACACTTTCCTGGCCCTAGTAGAGTTTAAGGATCCCATAGATAGCTCCAAAGTGCCACAGACCATTACCCCAGAGGAGCCCTCACTGCTTGGAGAGTGATAACTAAGGACAGTAAAGACCGGGGAATCAGCCCCACCACTATCTGAAACTTTTGAGGAAAAATTTGCTGAATGGTTGCTGGGAGAGGAAAACTGTGGAGGACTTGAAGAAACTATTCTTGCCACCTGGGGTGTTCCTCCCCAACACCCTCTCCTGCTCCAGTGCCCGTAATGGTGGCTGAACCAATGCAGACTCCTATTTCTGCACCTGCCATTAGTCACGACTCTTACCGAAGGTTGAGGATCTTCTCTGGCACCCTCCCCACCCCCCAAGGGGAGGATGACTGGGAGACCTGGATAGACTATGTTGCCCCCCAAGTGCTAGAATGGCAATGCTCGGGAGGCGAAAAGCGAAAGAGGGTTAGTGAGAGCCTCCGAGGTCCTGCCCTGGCTACCATCCGTCCTAAGCACGGGTCAGTAACCCTGAAGACTGCACAGGCCTATCTTGAGGCCTTGGAGAATGTGTATGGGAGCCCAGATTCTGATGAGGACCTATGGTGGAGAGTAAGAGATGCACAACAGTACCAAGGGAGTTGTTGTCTGTGTATGTATCTCGCTGGAAAAATTGTTGCAAGAATGCCTCAGAAAAGGTAGTTTGCCAGCGATTGAACTGGACCGAACCAGGCTGGACAGGATCCTTAAGTCTGCCCCTTCTCAGAACTGCTGTTGCTTCAGTTACGCCTGGCAGATCGACTGGAATCCCCACCCTCCTATGATGAGTTAATGAGAGAAATCGAGGAGTTGAGAAAAGACGACCTCGGGAGGGACCTGCACCAATAGCTGCGGCTACGACCCGAGTGACTGAGGGTGACCCATCAGTGAAGTTCAGGGCAGAGGTTGGCAGTCAATGAGTGCTCTGACAAGGAAAGATATGTCACAATGGGGCGAAACTGTTGAGAGATCCGAATTCAAAAACAGTCCTTTATGAAGGCCACGCCTGCAAGTACAGGCCCTGACCTATATCCGACTGCATCTGCTATGGGGTGGGGTACCACCCATGTATCTCCTGCTGATAACAGCTCGAACTCGATTCCTTGACCATGGAAGTGGAGAAACTGACGAGATGTCTCCAAATGCTTATCGCCGCAGACAGAGATGGCACAAAGGTTTCCAGTTAGTATACCCCGCCCTGGCTCCCAGTGTGGCGCTCGCCAGCTCAAACTCCAGAAAGTATGTTTTGCTATAATTGTGGGAAAGATGGGCACATGAAAAGGGAATGCCAGTCCCAAAAGACACTGACAAAGTTGCATATAGGCTACAAGGAGAGCTTCGGGAGAAGAAATCAGTGGTTAAGAGGTGCACGACATGACCCAGTGAGGGCACCAAAATGCTAATTCACGTCCTTTTGTGGCAAGGCAGTTGCCCAGGCCCCCACCACCGCTCTCAGACTGGTCCAGAATAGTGGGTCCCTCTCCATGGAGACCACTGTAAAGGTGAATGGAGGTTACAAGAGCTGTATTAGACAGTGGCTCCCAAGTGACAATCATGTTCCAGGATTGGTATCAGAAGCATTTGTCAGACGTACCTTTCAACCATTAGAAGGACTGCATGTATGGGGGTTAAGTGAGAAGGCCTACCCTATTCCGGGTATATCCGAATTGGCTGTCTTTCCCCACCTCCCGTGGCTGGAGTGGCCGAACAAGTAGAGACCCTAGCCTTAGTGTGTCCCCCCACTGGACTGTATGATGGTGTCCTTTGTTGATTGGAACAAATGCTCATATGTTCAGAAGCTGGCACAGTTGTGTTATGAAAAACAGGGTCAAAGACTAGTAGAGCTTTAAGAGTTCCGGCTTTAATTAAGAAGGCCTATGAGGCACAGAGAGATGCTGAAAAACAGAACCAGAGGAACCGGTCGGAATTGTATGGAAGAAGGATCCTGAGTCTCTGATCCTGGCCAAATGCCCAGTGTACCTTACAGGAGAGGTCCGTATCAGAAAGGATGTTAAGAATAAAATATTAATGTTGGATGCACCAGGCGATGGAAAATTGCCAGAGGGACTGCTGGTCAAGCCTAGTATTTTGCCCGCTAGAGCCCATGCTTATGCCAGAAGGGTAATGGTCCAAGTTCATAATGTGTCAGAAAGAGACATTCGAGTAAACAGAGGTTGCATCCTGGCTAATGTGCATTGTGCAGACACTGCAGTGCTACCCAGCAGCAAGAGTTCAAGGAAGAATGACAGAGTAACGCCTGACTTGTTTGATTTGGCGACTCCGCTGCCAGCTGAATGGAAAGTGAGGATCAGTGAGAAGCTTGCCCAGAGAGACCAGGTGTTTTCTTTAAAGGAATGGGATGTAGGATGCGTGCAAGGAGCTGAGCACAATATCCGCTGCATGACGAAAGACCATTTCGTGAGAGGTCTCACGCCTGGCACCTGCTGACATAGATGATGTGAGACGGCATCTGCAAGAGATGTTAGCTGCTGGTGTAATACAAGAATCCAGAAGCCCTTATGCTTCCCCATTGTGGTAGTGAGGAAAAAGAATGGAACAGTAAGGATGTGTGTGGATTATCGCACCTTAAACCGGCGGACTATCCCTGATCAGTACACAATGCCCCGCATTCAGGATGCTTTGGACTGCCTAAACGGGAGCAAGTGGTTCTCTGTGCTGGATCTCCGCAGTGGGTACTACCAGATCCCGATGGCCCCAGAGGACCGTAAGAAGACGGCCTTTATCTGTCCGCTTGGCTTCTATGAATTCATGAGGATGCCTCAAGGGATTTCAGGTGCCCCAGCCACTTTTCAACGATTGATGGAGCGTGCAGTGGGGGACATGAACTTACTAGAGTGCCTGGTATACCTAGATGATGTTATTGTGTTTGGCAGCTCACTGGAGGAACATGAGAGCAGATTATTTAAGGTATTGGACCGACTGGAGGACTTTGGCCTTAAACTGTCCATTGATAAGTGTCAATTCTTTCAAACATCAGTAAAGTATGTGGGACACATAGTATCCACCGAGGAATAGAAGACCGACCCAAGTAAAGTTGAGGCCTTGACCACCTGGCCACAGCCCAAAATCTAAAAAAGAACTGCAAAGATTCCTGGGATTCTGTGGTTATTATCGGAAGCTTCATCAAGGACTATTCAAGAGTGATCCGCCCTTTACTTAACCTTACTCAAGGGTATCCCCCAACCCACAAAAATACCAAAAGTCAAGCGTCCTCAAGACTGAAAGAGTGTATTTTCATCCGAGTGAAGTATTTGGGGCCCGCTGGACTCCTGATTGTGAGACTGCTTTTCATGAGATCATATATCAACTTACCCATGCTCCAGTGCTGGCCTATGCCGATCCAAGAAAACCTTACGTCCTGCACACTGATGCTAGCTTGCAAGGGTTGGGGCTGTGTTGTACCAAGAAACACGAGAATGGCCTGAGACCAGTGGCCTTTGCCAGTAGAAGCCTGACCCCATCCGAAAAGAACTATCCTGTACATAAGTTAGAGTTCCTAGCTTTGAAGTGGGCTATTGTTGACCAATTCCATGAGTACTTGTATGGGGCTAAAATACTAGTAAAACTGACAATAATCTTTTGACCTATGTGCAGACCTCAGCTAAGTTGGATGCCAATCATAGGTGGCTTTCTGCATTATCTACATATGACTATGCTCTCGAATACGAGCAGGTCTGAACCACATAGATGCTGATGCTCTCCCGGAGGCCTGTTCACCAGAATGATTGGTCCGATTGGCAGAACCTGACATTCGGGCACTCTGCCAAGTTTGACAGGGAGGAACAAATGTCACGGACGCAGTGGACTGCATGGTGGATTGCTTGGGAGCCTCTGAGAATTGCACACCTGCTGCTTATTGCCACTTTTCTGCAATAGACATTGGTGCACTGCCTCAGCTGGACAATGACAGTATTCAGTGGCTCAATCCCGCCGATCCCATGATCAAAGCAGCTTTAGAAGCCCTCTATGCAGGAAAAGATGTGTCCAAATTACGCCCACTGATTTGAGAACTGCACTGTATACAAAGAAGGTCCTAAGTTGAAACTGATCAATAAACTGTTATACAGAGAAACAGTAGACAGAGGGGGACAAGTAGACAAACAACAACTAGTGCTGCCCACTGCCTTTCGAGACTCAGTACTGAGGTCCTTGCACAACCACATGGGGCACCTTGGTATCGACAGAACACTTGACTTGGTGAGATCCAGATTCTATTGGCCTAAGATGGGGGCTGATGTGGAGCAACACATTCGAACTTGTAGTCGCTGCTTACAGAGGAAAGCTTTGCCCCAGAGGGCTGCCCCTTGTTAACATCACCACCAGTGCACCCATGGAGCTGGTCTGTATTGATTTTCTGAGTTTGGAGTCAGATCAAAGAAATATCAGTAATGTGCTGGTGGTCACTGACCATTTCACGAGATATGCCCAAGCTTTCCACCAAAGACCAGAAAGCATCCACTGTGGCCAAAGTACTTGTAGAAAACTTTTTGTTCACTATGGGGCTCCACAAAGAATCCATTCTGATCAAGGGAGAGACTTTGAGAGTCGTCTGATCAAAGAGATGCTTTCTCTGTGGGAGTACGAAAGTCCAGAACCACTCCTTACCACCCCAGGGGACCACAGCCTGAACGTTTAACCGCACTTTGCTAGATATGCTAGGCACCCTGCACCCAAAGGACAAGCTTCTAGATGGAGCCAACAAATTAGCACCCTGGTACATGCTTATAACTGCACCAAAAGTGATGCCACTGGATTCTCCCCTACCGCCTGATGTTTGGAAGAGAAGCTCGACTACCAGTAGATGTGTGTTTGGGGTCTCCTGATGGGGTTCAAGCTGACAACTATTTACAGTATGTGCAAAAGTTAAAGGCCCAGCTAACTCATGCGTACCAACTGGCTCAAACCATGGCTGCCAAAAGAAATCTGGCCAACAAAGAAAGGTATGATAAAAAGGTGAAAGCACAGGAACTCCAGGAGGAGATGGGTATTGCTAAGAAATCTGGGACTGCATGGCAAGCACAAGATTGCTGACAGATGGCACCATCTCCCTCACATTGTAGTGGGCAAACTAGATGATCTGCCAGTGTACAAAGTAAGGCCTGAGAATAATTCAAAAGATGTAAAACAATGCATAGAAATCATTTACTGCCCATTGGACAAATCTTAATTGAGTCTGAGCCCTAGAAGATGCCCCTCTGGACCAGTGACTAGAGCTGCTGCTAAGAAAAGATCAAGAAAGTCTGCACCTACAGAAGCAAAGTTAAAGTGTTCCCTCCACAAGTCCCAGTTGAGCATGACTGTCAGTCCATATCGGAAGAAAGTGAGAGTGACTTTGAATACTATCCTTCTTACGAACTGAGTCAATTGTTTCGGGCAATCCCTAGTCAATACTGGAGATGAAGCTGGGCCTTCTGGACTGTCTAAGCCCCCAGCTTCATCCCTGGAGCCAATGCTCCCAGAAAGTGAAGTGCAAAGCATCAGATCAGAGGAAATGGAATCATTGTGCATGGTTGAACTGTTTGAGCTTTCAGGGGAGGAAAATGATAGATTGGGGCAGACTGGTGATACACCGAACAAGAAGAGTATTTTGAGTACCCTGACAGTCCACTGCCAGTGTCCGAAAGCTCTCCATGCGAGCCAAATGTTGTGGACTCAGAAACTGTAACTCCTGGAGCTGAAAGTGCCCCAAGTTCTAGCCTCTCTACCCCCATGGAGACTCCCTGACAAGTGAGGACAATGCTGAAAATGAGGCTCAGAGTGCAGAGACTATAACAGTTCCCCTAGAAAGACTGGTCGAGCTGTAAAGCCTGTGGTGCACCTCAGTTATGATTCACTTGGGAGGCCTGTGGACTTGCCTCTCAATGTTGTCCATAAAGGAGTGTATGTGTCCCGAGCTCATTGCCCAAACTGAGCATCAGTGCTAACTCAAGTTACTTGTGTTGCCCTCTAAGTATGGTGCCCTTGCCCCATCCAGCCCCAAGGTAACTGATAGGGAAGGGCCCTCTCTTCAGGTTTCATGTACAAGAGGTAATAACTTGAGTTATGGTACAATGTGTATGTAATACTGTGTAAAGAGTGACGTACTGCAATGTTTCAGAAATGTGTTCTTGGTAAAATGATATATTGACTGATGATTACATGTCGAGCCTAATGCAAATGTATATGGTTGCAGTTGAAACTTATAGGTACTTGCCTGACGCGGACGTCAAGCTTTCCCAGGCCAGGAAGGGTGTAACCCCCCTGCAAATGGGGGTTCCCAAAAGACTTCCAGGAGCTTGCTTGAATGCTCCAAGCCTGAATGGTGTTTGGCATTTAAGCCATTTTATCAGTGAGTGTTTTTAGAACCTCTGGTACTGTCTCTTTAAGAGCTGTCTGCTTGCAGACATAATTAGTTTGTATGGGGGACTGTGTGTTTCTTTGATTGAGTACCACTCAAGCTGCTGCCAATTCACTTCATTTTGCAGTCACTAGGAGTGCAAAGGAACCTATCTGAAAGATGTAACTGTTTGCCAGAAATTATTTAGAGTAATAATGAAATTACAGTTTTTCTAACCTGCTTTCTTTGCAGTCAGAACTGTGTCTGCTAGTTCCTCATTCTAGTTTTGAACTGCTGAACTGGACCAATCAGTGTGGGGTAAGCTAGCTCTAAAATGGTGCCTTGACGAATCAGAACTTGGACTCATAATCTGAGCCAGCCACAAGAGGATTGTATGGGCAGTGACTCTGGGAGATGTAGTTTAGACTTCAGTGCCTTTTGGACCAACAGCAGCAGTCTATTGTGAGTGACAGCCAATCCAGTCAAGAACTGGGAGGAACTCAAAGGAAGTGCCCGGTTTTGTCAGTTGGAGTTTCAGTTGAGCTTTGGCAGTGAAGAAGGAAGGAGCCCTGTGCTTTTCAGTGTGCAGTTTTAGTCAAAAATGTGTGTAAGGCCCAGAGTTCCGGTCTGCAGCTTGTGTAACAGCTTGTTAGGACTGAATCCGTCCTGTGAAAAGAATCAAAGGATCTCTGAAGAGTAGAAACCAGGCTCACCCTGTAGAAGACTGGAGGAATTGCTGAAAATTGCACCTCGGTCTTTCAGGAACTGAATCTGCTGTGTTCTCCCGGTATTGTGCAGTAATTGCGATCGGGATACAGATGCAGCCTGCCTGGTATAGTGCTTTCTTTTATATAAATGTGTGAAGAGGTTTGTGTACCTCAAGTGAGCCCTGCTGACATTGAAGGACCCTATCTTATTTGGAGGTCGTGAGTACTAATTCAGGTCGCCCCTGTTGAATTGCCACATTAAATCCAAATGGAATTACTGTACTGCTGACTGTTTAATTCTCCTTTTCTCTGTGTGAAAGGGCCCTACCAGCTGCCACAGTTTGGACTAGCCACTAGGGCTTGGGTACCCAGGGACAGTAACTGATAGGGATAGGCCTGTGCACAGAGCCATAGGTAGATTATTAGAGTGATAAGCTAATTAACCTGATTTCCCTGTCCTTGTTATATCCCCTAAATAAATCAGAGCTGCTTGTTTCAGCAAAGTTATACTGCCTGAGGTATTTGTCTATGTTAAAGTACTGTACTGTGATTGTTGCACTGTATCTCATTTCACAGGAGGTCCCAGTGCGGAACCAGACCTGGGGGTAAGTGTATACTGTGAAGGTAATTCTGATATATTGTGTGGGCCACTAGTGGGAAGAAAGGGGGGTTGCAGTGTCCCAGAGGGCTGTGACCAAGTTAGTTTAACTATTGCAAACCCTGACCTCTGGGTGGAGACACCCGCCATTGGATCCAGGCCCCTCAACCTGTTAGTGGCAAATCAGGCAGGGGTAGTAGCCCCTGGGATAGCGCCATCTAGGGGTTACATGTACATATGTGTTCAGAAGATATCATTCGTTACTGCCGTGTTGCTAACCTTATCTCGGTCCAATAATCTCTACAATGTGGCTTTAACCTGGTTCAATAGTACCTGCTAAATGATAAGCTGGTGCTTAGTTTGGACAAATCAGAAGCTTAGCGGTTTACTTCCAAGCCCAAATCCAGAACTGCACAAGTTCAGAAATTATGACTTCTAAGGGCAAAACTCTGAACTGGGTAAAAGGAATCATGCCTTTGACTCGGTGACAGTACTGGAGGGTTTAAAACATAGGTCAAATTGAACCCACTGCTGTAAAAAAAAATGTGGGTAAAAAGCAGAACCTACTGGGTCAAAAAATAATCAATAGCAGATTTCGTACAGTTCACTTTATATTCCTTTAAATAGTGTTATAAAGTATTTGCATCAGTCTGGACCCTGTCAGAGGGAAGAGGGGTCATTTTTGTGCAGGCTTCAAGTTCTGCCCTTTTGATGAATGTTAGCACTGTTCCTGCTTTGATGGACCCTCCTCTGCTAGAGCCACCTGCCTTTGTTCTGGAGTCCATGTACAGGTCTGCTGCCATTGTCTAAATCTCCATCTGCTTGTCTCATTGAGAAAGAGCCAACTAAACAGAAGGAGTGTTTTCAATTTTAACACAATTACTATATAATCACCCATCCGGTACCATGGTTAGCCTTCCAGTTAAGTCACTAATCTGTGATCTGTACCCTTCCTACCGACAGTGCTGTACTTCACTTATTTGTCCCTGGACTATCTGATCTGTACTATATGTTTTCCTGTAACATGTATGCAACACTATGTATGAGCCTGTGAATTGCACCATACAAATGTAAGGTCACCACTGAAAATGAACTATAGGTCAATGTTTCTCCCTTTGTATCTCAAATAAATCAATAAATGTTGACTGACTGGTAGACTAGCAGCCAGCAGGATTGCTAGAAATCTCAGGAGACACTGAAAACTATGCCAGCTGTAGGTCCTCAGCAACCAAGTGTACAGCTGCAGGGATGGAAGGTCAGGGCAGCAGCAGCCGCCCTGGAATGCAGATAACAGACCCAAACTGGGAGCAGCCGGAACAGAGGTTCCACTGCCATGTCCCACAGCACCAGGAACCAGAACTGTCAGGTACACAGAAGGACCACCAGAATTATGGTAGCTGGATCATTTTAGAGCTCAACAAGGACCTGATGTATGAGCAGAAATGGGGGAAGGACACTGAGGAGGCATCCCTTCCAAAAGAGGGACAACACATCTCCCCAGAAAACTACAGGCCCTGGTGCAAGCAGAAATTATGACGTTTTGCATAGTGTGTGGATGCAGAAAGATCCAACTCTGGACATCCCTAGCTCCTGAACAGAAGTCTGGCCATATCCTGTAGCTCCTATTTGTGTGGCTGTGCCAAGGAGTGTCTGCTAGCATGTTCTGTGTGCCTGCCTGATAGATAGATAGCAACAAGTTGCATGTTGCACTCCATTGCTCACTCCCACACTCCACATCACGTTCCAGCACAAGGGATACGAGTGTGTTCCTCCACTCAGGTAGAACCTGACACACTAATTTTCTGTCTGTACCAGCAAAGGCTGACCCAACTGCAAAACATGGGTGTGGCGCCCAATGCCCTTAATTGGTTCCAAGACTACCTGATACTGAGAAATCAATGTGTCAAAATTGGGCAAACAGTATCCAGCGCAAGAGCGGTATCATTAGGGGCACCCCAGGGATCAATACTGGGGCCCCTACTCTTCAGCCTCTTCTTAAATGACCTTCCCACAGCCTGCGACACCAAACTCATACTATATGCACATGATGCTGTGCTCCTGAGCAGCAGCACGTCTCAGGCTGCCCTACAATCTGAGCTGCAGAACTCTTTCTCCAAACTCAAGGACTGGTTCTGTAGTCATAAGTTGCTATTAAACTACAAGAAGACCAAGGCCATGCTTATATCCAGACCCCACAACAAAAATAAGCACCACCCCCTCATCATCTCCAACTCATGCAGTGAGCTGCTGGAACAAGTCCACATGTTCAAGTATCTGGAGGTCATAATAGATGATACCCTCACGTTTGCATACCATATTAACTCTGGTCAAGATGGTCTATACCAAGATTGGTGTCCTGTACAGGCACAGGCAATACCTCTCTCCAGGGGGCCCTCCACCTTTCAGTACACAGCTCCATCATATCTACCATTGACTAAGGACTAGCAGTCTACAGGGCAGCAATGGATACAGCACGCAAGAGGGTTTAGACTGTGCTGAACAAAGCCTGCAGACTCACCCTGGATGCTGAGCATGGCACGCACACCTGTACTCTGTACGAACGCGCAATTTGGCTGTCATTAAGAAACAGGATCAAATTTCAGACTTGCATCCTAGGGAAGAAGGCTCTATTGGGTAAAACACCGCCTTGTGTAGGCAATTTGATCAAGGTGGCCAACTGATTACAGGTCACCAGTGGAGGACTAGAGGAGCCTTGGCAATCCCCTTCTGTCGCACCTCACTTGGGCAACATGCATTTGCCTACCGGGCCCCCCTGTGGATAAAAGAACTCCCCAGGCACCTCTTGGCCACCAATTGTCTGGCCCAATTCAAAACTGACCTCAAACAGCAACTAATAGCGCTCTCTAAGTGCACCTGCCCCTACGTCGAGCCACACCCTTTCTCTCTGCCCCCCCAGCAAGCACCAGGCAGGCCTCAGGTACCCCTTCCCTCTGTCCCTTCTCATGACTTGCCTCAGCAATCAGTTTGCATTATGCTCCTTCAGCACCCACCACCCCACCTTTCCCCTCCCAGTCCTGTGAGTTTCCTTAACAGTCAGTACTATGCAAGCTGCCTGACCATGCCCCCCTCCCACCCCACCATTTACTCTAGCATGTCTTCTCTGTTCAGCCTCCCTCACCCCCCATTTCTCCCTATACCTTATCGCCCTTCTTCCTCCACCCTTCACCTCCACCACAGTACCTACCTCTCTCTCTCATACCACCTTTCTTCACCCCACTGCCAGCTATCCCCGTCCCTCTGAACTACTGACAAGGCACTTTGTGGCTGCTTATTCCCCCCCCCCATAAAAGTGTTTTTCTTGTTATTTTAACTTGTACCTATGTTTTGAGTTATTCTGTAAGTTCTAACTCCAAGCTGTACCGTTCATTGTGATGTACCTTTGCTTTCTCCTATTGTACTTTGTTTTGCAGTCTATGATGTGGAACCTTTGTAAAAGAGCTTGCGCTCAAAGGTATTTTCAGAATCACTAAATAAATAAATAAAAATATCAAGCCAGTGCCAGGAGCCCACAAAGAAATGCCTTAATCTCCAGTAAATTTATTTGGAGATTACGTTCTACTGTGGTCCAGACTCCCTGAGTTCAGATGGAATCAAGGTGAGCACCTCACTCAAGACTGGCTACATCTGAAGTCTGCATCCTGAGGATAGTCCCCAAGATATGCTGCCTGTTCTAGACTGCACTCACAAGCACCAACTAGGTGATCTAGAAACTGGTCAGCTTAAGACCAGAGATTGCAGAGTCAGCTGAGGACTCCGTATGAAGGCGGGCCAAGGAAACTATAATAAATACTGGTGTTGCCATGAGGCCAAATAACTAGAGTTTGATTCTGGCTGAGCTATCAAGGCAACTGCACAGTCGTCCAGTATGAAAGCTTTTGCCCGTGATGTATCCAGCATGGCTCAAATATACTGTAATCCCAGGAAAGGGATCAGAATGGACTTTGGTATGTGGACCAGAAAACCCAACTCTTCCAGCAAATGCCTTGTCCTTTTCATTCTGTGAGTTGTCAGGTCTACAAAGGATCCCTTCCGGAATCAATCATCCAAATAGGGGAATACATGCAGCTTCTCCCTGGAAGAAGGGCTGCAGCCAACATTGCAAAGCACTTGGTAAACAAATGCAGTGCCGAGGAGAAGAGCAATATTCTGAACTGAAAACACAACTCTCTAGACAAAACACAGGTATTGTATGTGGCATTTAATGATATTTATGCACAGGTAAGCATCTTGCATATCCAGTCTGAACATCCAGTCTCCTTGGAACAGCAGGGGAAGGAAGTAATGGGCTTGTTCAGTGTTCACCGATCCAGGATGCCATGGAACTTTCCTGTCCTTTTCAGTATAAGTAAGTATCTGGAGTATAACCCCAGATTCTATTCCGGGACAGGATCACTCGTTTCCCTAAAATATGACTTCTTCCCGAAGGGTGGACAGATAATCTGGTGGATAGTGGCTAGGCCTGAGGGCATACCTGGGGGCTGATACACAAATTCTTGTACACAGCCTATTTGGATTATTTCTAAGACTCAACTGTCTGTGGTGATGTTCCACAACTGGGGCAGGAACACTGGCATTTTGCTCCCCCAACCTGAATTCCCCATAGGCACAGCAAAAAGGGGAGGTGGCGAGTCAGAAGGAGGTGTAGGCCAGTTGTTGATCACCTCTACCACAACCTTTTTGGGCATTATAAAGGGCACTCAAGCTACTGCTGTCAGTAATCTTTGCCTCCAACACTGGAGAAACAGAAGAGATGGGAGCCCCTGCGAAAAGCACTATCCCCCCCCCCCAAGGTTGTTAGAAGCCAAAGGATATGCAATACCAAAGGGTCAGATAGGAGGTCCTGAGGTCGCTCACGAGAAACTGCCACCAAAAGGCCAGTCTGTCATCCCCAAAAGGGCAGCTCATAACAGACTGCTGTACATCAGGGGTGACACCAGCAACTCTGAGCCCAGAATGTCTATGTATGCAGATTCCAGTGACTGTTGCCCTGACAGAAGCATCAGTGGAGTCCTACCTGTAGGATGAATGCAAGAAATACTTGTCAGCATCTAGTTCCTAGGCTACAAGCAATTAAGCCTCAGTTTTGGACAAATCTTCTGACAGCTTATCAACAGCCTTGGTCATGGACTTCCACAGGTAGTTCTGGTACTTTACTCAGTTGGCCTGGCTAGTTTGCAATTCTATGATTATGCATGGCAGATTTATTTATTTATTAAGCTTTTGTTTACCGGGTAAGTACACTAGACAAGTATTATGTCTATTTTCAGGAACGACCCGGAAGAATACAACATGAGGAACAACAGTCAAAGAGACATGGCAAAGAGAGTACAGTTTTTTGTCACAGTAAACAAACGTGGGAAATACATAATTTGACGTTAGGGAAAACATATAGTTGTAAGCACATTTCAGATTATACACTCTAGACTAGCTAATTCAACTGACAGATATATACAGGTCATCATACAGAGGAGTGGAGTATAGCTCAAGGACTGGACCGGTCATTATATAACTTATAACATTGTCGTATACACTCCCTAGGCTAGTTGGATCGTGGACAGGTATATACAGCTCATCACATTTTTCTAAATATGCACATGTTAGACAGAAACAGAAACACTTGGTAGTACAAATTTCTACCAAGTGACCAAAGTGCAATATGTCATGGTTAGCCTATGACCGTGGAGCAATAATGGGTGAAAAAATGCCCAAGGCTTTTTAGGCAGGAGTAGTCAGAAGTCACTGATACAGTGGGGAAAATATCTCCAGTAATTCAATGCAGACACGCTGGGGAAGTTCAGACAAAACAATTTGACACTTTACTCTAGGGAGGTTTGGGGCAGTCACACTCTGATGCTAGTTTTAGGAAACCCCACAGGGAATTTCAAAAACTCAGATAGGAGGGGGCAGCTCAGATATCCACAGGCAGCGAATTCCAGAGTCTGGGCGCACTTATGGCAAAGTCCCGATCCCCATGAGGGTCCGGGTAGGAGGGACTTTGAGCATCCTGATGTGAGAGACCTAAGTTGGTAGGGGTGGGATTCAGTTTAGGCAGAAGCCGGGCCAGCCCCTGGGGTGCTAGTTCTGATCACTTTCCCAGAGAGGCATCCCAAACCAAAATCAAGGTATCTAGCTGGTGAGAGCCAGCAGAGTTTCTCATATAGCTCACAATGGTGGGTGAGTCGGGGGCAGCCAAGGCAAAACGACAAATGTTATTGTAAGCAGTGTACCACCAGGTGAGATGTGTCCTTGGAGAGTGAGCAAATAGGTACAGCCCATAGCTGAGGGAGGGAAGGAGCACACCCTTCGCTAGGGCAAGCCTGGCTGCCAGTGTAAGGTTATACTTGGCCCTATAGGCCAGACCCAGTTTACAGTTTGCCGCCCTGCAGATGTTAAGAATATGATTACCTATGTCAAGTTGGGGGTCAAGTGTTACCCCCAGATATTTGATGGAGCTCACTATGGGTAGTGAGAATCCATCTGCGCTGGTGACGGGTAAGCAGGCCGATGAGGCTTTGATTTTAGCCATTGAGCCAAAGAGCATAGCCTATGTCTTTTTCAGGTTCAGGACCAGCTTGTGACTACTAACCCATTACAATACCCGGTTAAAGTCATCAATCAGGTTCTGGTTTAGAGTAGTGGCATTCTGGGAGTGAGCCAAGATTACCAGATCATCTGCATACATGGTGGTGCTACAGCTGGTAGTAACCATGGGTAGTTGATTGATGAAGAGGGAGAAGAGGAGGGGACCCAGTACCGAGCCTTGAGGCACTCCGAAGGTCACCGGTAGGGGCTCAGAGAGGACTTTATTGAAGCAGGTATGCTGCTTTCTGCCATGTAGATAACCCATCAGCCATTTCATGGCATGGGGAGAGTGGCCAAGTGACCACAACTGTGCACCAAGCAGTCTGTGGTCAACGAGGTCAAAGGCTTTAGACAGGTCGATAAATATTGCACCAGAGAGTCTGCCCTGGTCCATGGCTGTCCGGATACTTGATGTAACCAAGATTAAGGCTGTGGTGGTGCTGTGTCCCTTACGAAAGCCGTGCTGAGCTGGGGACAGAAGCTCATGAGAGTGGATATATTCCAAAAGCTGCTCAGCCACTACCTTTTCAAGGAGCTTGCTAAGGGTTGGGAGAATAGCAATCGGTCGATAATTGTCAGGCAGTTTGGGATTTCCTTGCTTCAGTACAGGGACAATCCTCGCCTCTTTCCAGATGTCTGGGATGGTCCCCAGACCAAGGGATAGGTTGAAGATAAAGGCTACTGGTGAGGCAATGTGTGCATCACCACGCTTAAGGAGTTTAGGCTCCAGGTTGTCTAGGCCAGGACTGGAGTACTGGGAGAGGCCAGCTAGGTGTTTCTGCAAGTCCTAAACTGATGCAGCCCTGAGGTGGAACATTTGTTGAGGAGAGTGACCCTCCAGAAAAGTGGAGGGAAGGGGGTGGGATAGAGCATCATCAGGTGAGAAGAGGGTTGTGAAGGCAGAGAGGTCAGAGAAGTGATTATTTAGGGAGTTGGCAATAGTACAGGGATTACTGCAGAAGACTCCATTTTTGACCATGTCCGTAACCCCCAGATGGGAGGATCCGCTGACAAGGGATTTAATATCTCTCCAGAACCTCCTGAGATTACTGGCAAAGCATAGTAGGGCGGACTTGCAAAAGTCACTCTTTGCTGCCCTGATGGCCTTTTTGCACTTGTTCCTGAGGTGCCTGTACCTTTGAATAATCATGGGATCACTGGTACCTTTGGAATGAGCCCAACACTTATCTCTCTCCCGCATCTGGGCTAGGAGATTCCCACTTAACCAGAGAGTAGCAGACCCCCTCACCCTACGGGTGACCTTGAGAGAATGCTTGTCTTGCAAGGCCCCAATGGTGGAGAGGAAGTAAGAGGTTGCTGCCGAGGGGTCAGTGGCACCATATACCCCAGACCAGTCAGTTACTCTTAGGTCCTCCAGGAACTCCTCAGTATCGAATCTAGAGTAGTTTCTGACATGCATAATTTTGTGTGGAATTTTGAGGGTGGGAATTTTCCATACAAAGAAAACCGGTGAGTGGTCAGAGATGGAGTCAGATAATGTACCCGCTGATGAGATCCTGTCAGGACGGTTAGACATGATCCAGTCTAGTAAGATGCTGGACGATCTATTTGCTGTCTGCCTAGCTGGTTCCTGGATGAGCTGGGTCAGGGCAAGGTTAGCAAGCAGAGGCTCAAACTGCTTAACATTACCACTATCCCAGTTAAGGTGTACATCCCCCAGGATTAAGAGTTTGTTATCCCCGACTCTGGGACCAATTTTGTCCATGAGGTGAGTTAATCCAGGTAGCCCACCTCTTGGAGGATTATAGATGCACACCAGGTGCAGTTTCTTTGCGTCCCCAAGTAGCAGTAGCACATGTAGCAACTCACAGGGGGACACGTTTGAATCCTGGTGAGCAATTTTTAAGTGGCTCTTATGGTAGATTAGAATGCCACCCCCCTCTTACCCCCAGCTCTGTCCAGTCGGGTGAATTCATACCCAGTGAGTTCACAGGCAGAGTCAGGGAAAGAGGGTTTCAGCCAGGTCTCCATCATTCCTAGGATGTCGGGTTTGTAGAGTGCAACCCATGCTAATAGCTCATCACGATTAGGTAGCAGGCTCCTAATGTTAAGATGAGCTATTTTTAGCCCCTTACCCATGCCCCATACGGGAGAGATTTTGTGGGTCAGATTTAATGAGCCAGGGTTGGTTTCAATATCACCGGCCAGTAGCAGTGCAAGTAGGAGGCGCCAGGGGAGATACCACCTCCTATGCACTTGACAATCTGGGAGATTTTAGCAGATGCGCTTTACCCTGCTTGTATACATAAAGGCATGAAGATCTAGACAGCAAGTAACACTGCAGTGCGCTTCAGAGATCACAAGGATATTGGAGAAGGTGTAGCCGGGGACCTCGTAGGTGAACGACCATTCCCAGTTGTCACCCAGTGTTACTGGGGGGGGAGGCGACCATATGCAACAAGGAGAGTCCCACTATAAGATCTACAAGGCCTATATCCCTGCGGATGACAGCCAGCACCCTCTCTACCTTTAATATTTGAGTATCCCTATCCTCACTAGATGGATGGGAGGGGAACCATGTCCACATCTTGGCTGGAGGCATAGCACTAGCCTGTGAGATAATTATCAGTCAGCTAACAAGAACTGCTGTGAAGGAAGGAGAGATGGATGTACTAAGGCTGGAAGGAAGTTAGTGAGATTTGTTATTGGTATGTGCCAAGTAAATAAAATAAGGCCTGCACAGTGCAATTCAAGGCTACCAGCTATGGACGCAGGGGCTGAGGTTTATTTCTGGGAAGGAGTTCCTGCCCTCGCCCTTTGTAAGCACACTTACCACCTGTCGACAGTTATACGAGGGCAGAGTTTAGACAGCCAACAACCAAGCAGTGCAAGTGGGGTTAGGATTGGTATAATAGTAAATACTAGCAAAGTGGTTTTGAGCAGACAGTGTAGCAGGACTGGAATAGTTAGGCCCTACACCTTTTGTCGGGAGTCTGGTATAGTGAGGCTCTACTCCTTTTGTTAAGGTCTCTATTAGCAGGGGCTGAGACAGGAGAGCCAGTAGGATGAGCAACACCTGTACAAGACTTATGTTCTGACACAAGACAGAGCAGGGCAGTTTAGCAGACAGTGGTCGCAGAGAAGTAGGCCATCAGGATAATGTTGACAGGCAGTAGACAGTAGTGCGGTCAGTAGGCATATACCAGCATAAAAAATTTATTTGACTCTATTTAGCATATACCAACAGGTAAAAAAAAAAATTCCATTGACTCAGTTTAGTAACAGAGAGTAGGAAGGGCAATTAACCAGGGTAGGAGAAATGAACTAATTACCACTGATAATTAAGCAGATACTTCCCCTGTTGGCCGTTTGGGTGATACTGGCTTCCACAAAATAGAAATCAAGCTAGTTGCCACTAACAATGAAACAGATACCTCCCCTATTAGCCAACTGGGTGAGACAGTACATTAGGGGTGGAGCCAGTGAGCATTTAATGGGAGGAGGGAACACGATGGGCGGGTGGGCCGAGAAACCTGTTCAGCTTTCTCCTGCACCGGGGCAGGGGCTGGGAGCTTGTGCGATACAAAGTCATTAGCCAAGGAGGCCCGCCGGAGCAGCAGTAGCCCATGGCACCTCCACTTGTCAATTCTGCAGTCCTCTGGGTGGCGCGGGGGGGCCTTTTGGAGCAGGTCAACCCTCGCCTCCCTTCCGCGCGGCGTCAGCTGTGTTGTCGGTCGGTGGGATAGTCCTCCTTTTCAGGAGCAAAGCAACAGCGTCACAGTCAACCAGTAGCCAATGGGAGATTGCGCGTAGCGTAGGTAAGAAATAGGGTGCTCAGAGTCTATCTGATTTGACTCTGAAGGGTGGATGGCAGACACTGAGGGCTTCCTGTTTACAGCTGCAGAGCTGTCGCACAGGCAGTTTTAAGGAAGTTGTCAGCCCGTTCAGTGAAGCTTAGGGGAACCTCAAACTACAACCTCCCTTTGTAGCAGCACCGGGGAAGAAGTATAATGATAATGCAGGCCATACTGTCTACGATTGAGTACAGTGATTTGTGTAGAAAGACCAAGAATCCCTCTAGTGGCAGGTCTGTATAACCTGCTAACGGAAAACTAGCCAAAAAAAAAAAAAAGATGCAAAAGATCTTTTTCTGGAATCCCTATCTCGGTGTCTAGTGCTCATGTGTTGAGGCAGTCTGGCCATATCATGATCTGTCATAATTATCATTGAGTCTGTTTCAGGCTGGGTATGGTGGTGTTTTGTATTCTTAGGGACAAGAAACTACTCATCTGCCTTCCTAGGTAAGATCGACAAGATACTAGGCCTATGCCATGCAGCCACAGTGGCATCATTCATTGCTGGAAAAATGGTAGGAATCATCACATACAGTAAGAGACTGGTGGAACATCCAAGCAGCCACACATATTCTTTTTAGAGGAATCTTCTTCTTCCATAGTGAACTGCAAAGTCTCCTGGACCAACATGGTCATGATTTGAAAGGCAAAGTCCTCAAGAGGAGACCAGAGGATGTAACAAAATGTGCCTGACCTATCAGAGGATGCAGTGTCTGACTGGCAACCCTGCTTCCTCCTCTCTTCAGACATCCTCCGCCATACAGTCAGAGTTATATTCCTTCACCTCCTCCATTTTATGAAAAGTAACAGGAGGGTTCCAGACCAGGCCAGGACCTTTACAGAGACAAAAAGCTGAAAAAGCCCACTCAATACTGTGGGCTGTGGAATCAGAGGCAAGCCCAGTACTGGCGCAGTGGACAGTGTCAATGGTAATTAAGGCAACAGTCTCTGTATCAACTCAGAGAACTGGGACCAAATGGCCAAATCACCTGGATTGATACTGAAAAATACAGCCATGTCATCCGATATTGGTGTCGTTGATGAAGAACCAAGGTTTAGGAATGGTGAGTTCTGCTTTGTCGTAGAACTCGCAGGCTACTACAGCGCTGTTAACAATGGAGTGCCCCTTCTGCCCTGGTTTCTGTCCATTCACCCCTTTTTGTGACTGCATTCACTGGCTTAAACAGGAGTCAGTGCCAGATTCCCAGCATCCACTCAGTCTTCCTACCTAGGCTGCACAGACAGTGTCAGGTGTCTTGTGAATAGAAGCACTGCTCAGCAGATGAATGTAGGCTAATGTCCGACCACCCAGCATCCTTGCCTTTTCTGGCAGCATGGCACCAAGATTCGGTCAATGGCATTTAGTTCAACGTTGACAATTTATTCCAGAAGCAAATTCTTACCAGAAGATGACAGATGAGCAGGCATTTTACCTGTGACTGCATGTTTTTTGTCCATTATTTCCAGAGAAATTATTCTTGTGACTTCCATTTGCATCTCTTTGTAGCCTGGTTGAAACCCCAGCACACTGGACAAAGGTAAACACTATGGCCGGTTCTGAGGCAGTTCATGCAGTGGTTGTGGCTGTGATCATGGGAGATCCTTAACCATGACATTACCAAAACAGAAGCACTTTGTTCTGCAACTGAGGACTCGACAGCATAAAACACAAAGATAAATGATCAACGGTGATGCCAAAGGACAGCATTACTGAGGTCAGGTAGAAACAAAAACAGATGACTTCTTACCTGGAAATTTAGTGTTCCTGAATCTGTCATGTTCTTCCATCCAATAGCAATCACAAGATAGGGTGAACTCCTCAGGACAGAGAACCTTGCAGGAAGACCCATCTTCCAAATGAAGGCAGTTGATGTTCCCGCTAGCTTTATATGCCTGCTACTTCTGCCAAGTTGTCCCTTGCTTTAGCGCAAACTGATGGAAAAGCTCAACACAGCCAGCATGTCAGAGCACTTTCCATACAACCCCAAAAATCCTTTCTGACACCTGACCACAAGCTTCTAGTTTTAGCCAAATTATTACTGCTGGGACCCAGCTAGGCCACGGGAAACTCCAAGAAACTAAATTTCCAGGTAAGAAATCCTCTGTTCCGATCATTCTCAAGTCCTCCCATTTCAGTAGTAGTCAGGAGATGGTATGTACCAAGCCCTACAAACTGTATCTACAATGCGTTGAGAGATAGACAATTGCTTACATACCTTGCCCATTAATGACAACCAAACTTCATGAAAAACTGATCGACCATGTGTGTGAGACAGTGTACCCCCACATCAACATTAACTACAGTTTACAGTGCTTAACAAGCATGTGCACCAGAGTCCATGTCACTGCTTTGCAAACATTGACAACTGAGACCTGTGCCTCCTTCACCTTAAATGTTTCCATAATCTTTATGGAGTGGTCCTTGACATCTTTCAGTCACGGCTGGCCTGCTCCATTGTAAACATCTGAAATACAACACTTGGATTGGCAGCAAATCACAAATCTGAAGCCTTCTCGCTCAGTATTACAAGGCAAACCAGCACAAAGACGGCTTCTGTCTTCCTGAATGGCTCTGTATGGTTCAAGAAGTGCCAAAGTCCCCGGTTCAGGTCTCGGCTATGAATGCACCTCTCCTTATCATTAGCTGGATGAAGGTACAGTGAATGTAGAACTATATTCTGAATCAGATGAAAGGGGGAGTTTACCTTGAGCACAAACTTCAGAGCCGTGTGGAGAACCACTCTGGTAGGCACACACAATGCTGAGGGTAAGGTACAGTAGTGGAGAGGCTTGAAAGGTGGAGCCATAACAATGGAAAACACCAGGTTCTGGTTCCATGGTGCCACCACCTGTTTGAGTCTCAGAAAAGGTTACTCCACTACCCTGAGGAACTTCACAATATGGGGATGAGATCCTAATATGGTCCAGTCTGGTTTGGACAGAGATGGCATCTGAACCCTAAGAGTGTGTGTGGCCAGCCCAAGCTGCATACTGTCATGTACAAAGTTCAGGATTTGTGGTATTGAGGCAACCTCAGGTTACACCCTTTTGCGACTCCCCCACGACTGAAACTTGCCAGACACTGCCAGTGGACACCTTCTAAGTTTGTAGCTTGACAAAAATCATGGCCTGGGAGTACCCTATGCATGACAGTCCTTTACTCTCAATCTCCTGCCAACCGACAGTGTTTTAATTTCAGTCTCCATGCCTGAAGACACAGCTTGTCCAGCTAGGGATGGACTGAAGGGCCCTGCAGCAGGAAAGCCTCTTTGAGATCCTCTCTGAGAGGTACAGCCACTAGAGGCTTATCTGCTAGGTCTGAGAGACCGCTGAAACATTGCCTACTTAGCCAGAAAGGAGCTTAAGTATTAAGTTTGCTCTTGCTTTTTGCAACAACAGAGGGATTAGTAGAACTGAAGAGAATGTGTACAGAAGTCCCCCTGTTCAGGGAACCTGAAAGGCATCTGTCCACCATGCCTTCAGGTGCAGAAATCTGGTGCAAAACTTTGAAACCTGATGGTTCCTGAGATATCCAAAGAGGTCCACCTCTGAGAGTCCCATTAGTAAGGTAGCTACTGAAACACCTCTGAGTGGAGCCATCATTTTTTAGGGGAGGCGGGCTGATGACTGAATCAATACACTTGGAAGATGTCTATGCCTAGCAGACAACTACCGACAGGTTCTCTAAATGCCACTCTGCCAACCTTAGGACTGATTTTACTTCCACTGCCAATGTTCAACTCCATTTGGCCCCTTGCCTTCTTTTGTATGCCACCACTAACTGGTTGTCACACTGGATCCGTATTGCCTTCCCCTGAATGACACGCTATAAGGCTTGCCATTGTCTTAGAATTGCTCACATCTCTAGTATTTTTATATTGAGGAATGTCTTCCTCCTTGTCTGCTGGCCCTGTGTCTTTTGGTCCCCAAGGACTGCTTCCCATCACAAAAGGCTTGTGTAGGTCTCTTGCCACAGTCTTGCCAAGCATTTGCACTGCTTGCAATTTGGACGTCTTGTTTTTGAGTAAGCAGCCCATCCTCTCATGCCCTAAGGCTATACTGTCTTTTTTCTGACAGAAAAACTCTCCCCAGATCCATCTGAAAGCATCCTCCCAGGTGCAGAAGGGCCTGAGATAGTGTTACTGTACTGTTCTGCTACTTGATCATGAATCCATGTCTCAACAGAGTCAGTGTCACCTGTGCAACATCAGAGGGCATGTTCTGGGGTTCATGACAAAAATAAAGGTTACTCACCTGTAACAGGAGTTCTAGGAATGGTATATGTTGTTCATCCACACTGTCTGGCAGGTATCCTTGCCGCTTTAAATCTTGCCAGAAGGTCTTCAAGCTGGCTCCTCCCACCACCGGGTGGTAAAACTCTCGGCTCCGCCCCATGACGCCAGATCTGGCCCGCTGGAAGCTCAGGTTGTGCGTCGGCGCGAGAAGTCGGGTGGGTGGGTGTGGATGAACAACATATGCCATTCCTAGAACTCCTGTTACAGGTGAGTAACCTGTATTTCTAGGGACATGGATATGTCAGTTCATCCACACTGTCTGGCAGACTCCTAGCAGTTCTCTGGGAGGAGGGAGGCAAGCACACCCCTACTTAGGGAATAAAGACTGGAGAACCAAGGCCCCAAAACCAGCATCCGGCGTGACTCAAGGTCGAGTGGTAATGGGTGATGAAGGTGTGTGCTGACTTCAGGTAGCAGCCCTGCAGATTTCCTGGATAGGGGCGTCCCTGGAAGCAGCCACCGATGCAGCAGTATGGCGGGTAGAATGAGCTCTTATCCCTCTGGGAGGCTCCATGCCCGCCAACTTATAGCAGAGATCTATGCAGGAGGTGACCCACCTGCTTATCGTCCGCTTGGCTGCAGGTCTGCCAGGTGCGGCTTCAGCGTAGGTGACAAACAGCTGGCGAACCTCTCCCCGAATTTCAGCCGTGCGCTCCTTATAATAAGCGAGCGCCCTTCTAGGTTCCAAAGTATGGAGCCTGTATTCAGCCTCCGAGGTGTGATTGGGGTAGAACACCGGCAGAGTCAACACCTGGTTAAGGTGAAACTCCGACACCACCTTCGGAAGGAATTTCGGGTGGGGGCGCAGGACAACCTTGTCCCTGTGGAAGACCAGGTAAGGAGACTCGATGCAGAGCGCCTGGAGCTCTCCCATCCTTCTGGCTGACGTGATAGCCACCAAGAAGGCGGTCTTCCACGACAGGTGAGAGAGTTCACACCTGTGCACTGGTTCGAATAAGCTTGCCCATGAGCTTTGCTAATACCAGCAGTAGATCCACGGTGGAGGTTCTCGCACGGAGGAAATGTGATCAAAGCCTTTGGCGCCAGACCACCTTCTCCTCGCCACTGATTGCTCCCGGCCCGCACCCGCTAAGCAGAGATGGCTGCCAGGTGCACCCTTAGGGTCGTCGACCTAAGCCCTTGCCGAGAAAGGGACCATAAATAGTCCAAGATGCTTGCCAAGGAACAGGAGGAAGGGTCCAAGCCCTTGCCCTGACACCAAATGGAAAACCTCTTCCATTTGAAGGCATAGCATTTCCTGGTCGACTCCTTATGGGATGCCTCAACTACATTGAGGACCTCGTCGGAAAGACCCAAGGCCTGGAACTCTAGCCGCTCAGGAACCAGGCCGTCAGGTGCAGGGATTGAAGGTCCGGATGGAACACCTTCCCCTGATTGACTGAGAGCAGGTCCGGGCGAGCTGGAAGCTGCCTCGGAGCCTGGAGCTGAGGCTGAGGAGATCTGGGTACCAGAACTGGCGGGGCCAGTCTGGGGCTATCAGAATCACCTGTGCCTTGTCCCTCCTTGCTTTGAGAAGCACCTGGTGTATCAAGGGAAATGGGGGGAAGGCGTAGAAGAGGCCCAGGGTCCACGGCCTCAAGAAGGCATCCCCCTGCAGCGAGCCCTGCTGAGGGGGGCGGGCATGGAACAGCCTCAGCTTCGCATTCTCCCTGGAGGCAAACAGGTCCACCTGAGGTGTGCCCCAATGGGAGAACAGATCTTGTACTACCTCCGGCAGGAGAGACCACTCGTGGGATGCAGCCCTATCTGGCTTAGGGCATCGGCCAGGGTGTTGGAGGCTCCTGCCACATGAATGGCTAGGAGATCCGCCTCCAGGCTGCGTCTGAGTGACCAAATGCGGAGAGCTTCCTTGCATAGAAGCATGGCGGCGTCCCGCCTAGCGGTTTAGACAGTACATGGTCGTGGTATTGTCTGTCTGGACTCGGACCACTTGACCCGGAGAAAGCGGAGCAAAGGCGGTGAGAGCTAGGCGGACCGCTCAGAGCTCCAGCAGGTTGATGTGGCATCGGGACTCCGCGGGACCAGAGGCCGTGCGCCGTGTTCCCCAGATGGGCACCCCAACCCATCAGAGAGGCATCGGTCGATAGAGACCGTCAGCTCAGGCGGACAAGCAGGATGCCCTCCTGCAGATGAACTGGAATGGTCCACCACGGGAGGCTTCCACATCCCTGGGTCACCGTCACTAGCTGGTCCAATGGATCGCAGCGTTGTGACCACTGGCTAGCCAGTCCCACTGAAGAGGCGCATGTTCCGTGAACCCAGCGGACCGCGCTGGTGCAAGCCGCCATGAGACCAGGCGCCCGGAAGTCCCAGGCAAGGCGTGATTGCCCAACCAGAAATGATTGGGCAAAGGAGGAAAGAACCTCGGCCCTGTCCGCCAGGAGCAGTGCTCTGGCTCGAAGAGAGTCAAGCTCTGCCCCGATGAAAAGAATCACCTGCTTCAGCTCGAGTTCCAACTTGGCCCTCGTTGATGAGAGCCCGACTTGAGAGCAAACCTGGAGGACCAGATCTCTGGACCGCTCCACCTCCTGTCTGGAGGGGGCTGCTATCAACTAATCGTCCAGGTAGGTACACCCGGACCCCTCGGCGCGCAGGAATGCTGTCACCACTGCTATGCATTTGGTGAAGACCCTGGGAGCTGGAGACAGGCCGAAGGGCATGGCTAGGGAACTCGAAGGGATCCCTCAATCAAAGCGAAGGATCTCTGATGTGACGGACGGATAGGGCGTGAAAGAACACGTCCTGCAGGTCCAGAGACAGAACCACCGCGAGTTCAGGATGGTATTATCTGAGCCAGAGTGACCATCCTGAAGGTTGAACCTTAGGAACTTGTTTAGGTCGTGTGAGTAGAATGGGCGTAACCCCGTCGTTCGAACCAGGAAGTACCTGGACACAAACCCCAGAGTCTGAGGGAGGGTCCGCCACCTCCTGATCCTCCTGCTGGAGGAGGAGGCGATGTCGGCTCGGCGAGCCGACAGTGAGGCTGCGACCGATGCCCCAGTGCGTGTGGCTCTGAAGGGCGGGCCTGCTTAATTCCAAGGGCAGGCCTTTTCCACACTCTCCAACACCCACCTGTCCGTGGTAATAACGGACCAGGCGGAAAGGAAGAGGCGGAGCCGTCCCTCCACGGGGAACCTGGGGTGAGTGGCGGGGTTGAGGCGACACCTCAACCCGTCACTGGGCAGGCTTGGAGGAGGGACCGCCGAGGGACCTCCTGGGCCTTACCTCCCTGCTTCCTGTTGGAGGAAGTCCGGGCATGGGTTTGGGATGCCAAGCTCGAGCCTGCTGGCCCTGGCGTTGCTGGGCGGACGTGCAGCAGGCGCAGAGGGGCGAAAGGGCTTAGGCTGTGGTTTTGCGGCCTTTGTCCTTCTGGCGGATGAGATCGAGTCAGGTAGCACTGGACTTCTCGATCCTCTGAGTGACCTTCCACCCCAGGGCGAAGAGGTCGGTTCCCCGAAGGACATCCGCCAACTTGTGCTGGGTATCGAAGTGAAGGTGGATATCCTCAGCCAAGCCCGATGATGCATAGCCACTGCGGCCGCCACCGACCTGGCACATGAGTCCCGATGTGTAAAAGCAGTCTGAAGCTGCTGTTTGGCCACTGCCCTGCCCTGGTCCCGCACCTGCCTAACCGTAGTCTGCAGGTCCGCGGGAAGATGAGGACAACCTCATCAGGGAGCCCAACAGGGCATGAGAGAAATGTGCCATGAGGGACAGCTGAACTGGCCTGGCGAGGCGAGGGAGGGCGTAGCGTGAACTTTTCGCCTGGCATAGTCCAATTTTTGACTCCTTGTCGGGAGGTTGTCCACATCCTTAGCGTTCGGCTTGCATGAAAAGCAGCTGTCGGTATCTAACCCTCGGCCGGTGTTCAAAATCAGACAGGAGGAACCGATGGGGACCGCATACTTCCTGGCCATCCTGGCTGAGCGCTGGGGCAGGAAGCAGAGCTTTCAGAGCTCAAGGCTGGGCCACTATGGCCTCGGCCACCGGAAAGAGCCTCGTGAGGGATCCCCTCGGTCCAGAATCTCCGTGAGGGATACCTGGCCGGCTTAGAGATGGGTTGAGCTTCATCCCGGTGGACTCGAGATGAGCTGAAGCAATCTAGGTAGAGACGAGGGCTATCGTCCACCGACTGTCCTCCTGAGGACTCCAAGTCTATCGCCTGGAAAAAGGAGGAATGCGCCTGGACTCGGAAAGAGTCCTCAAGAGCTGCCTCAGGCCTGAGCTACCCTCCACCTGCCGAGGTCAATCGGGAGTGGGGTGACAGACAACCTATGGGGCAGTCCTGAGCCAACTGAAATTCTTGGTGAGCCCCCAAATATGCTGTGGAGGCGGAGGTTCCACCGGGATCGGTGGAGCAGCTGGTTTTGGCTGAACAACTGACCTGGGAACAGGCTCCTCGGATAAATCGAGTGGTTGTTTCGGCCGCTCCGGTGACAGCTACCTAATGGCGGGAAAGCAGCATCGACGGTCCCAGTCGAAGGAGCTGTGCCATGAGGTCTTTATTGTCGGCGTAACTGCATTGACCTCCCCTCATCGAGAGGAGGAGCGAGGGCCAGCGGCAACGCCGGCTTGCGTTGTCCGTCGACCGAGACTGCCTATGACGGGGATCGGGTTGGACCGCTAAGAGACCAAGACCTCGCTTTTCCCGAGGACGGTGCGGAGAGGTGCGGGGAACGGCACTCCCTTGGTTCGGAGGGTTCATCCGAAGGCTCCGGAACCAGAGGCACAGACAAGCCCACGGGGTCCTCAACTCCCACCGGGGGAACTGGAGAGAGAAGTCTCGGCTTCTCATGCCGACAACCCGTCCAACGGGTTGAGAAAAATCTCGACAGCGTTGGCGGGAGTCTCGATCAACTGGCCTGGCCAGGGGACACCGTGAGACCAATGGCTGAAGCGAGCGGTGGGCAAGTCAGCGGCGAGCTTCGGAGAGGTATTTCCGGCTCCCAAGAGCGTCGACAGGGACTTACCCTTGTCTCTTTTGGACCGAGAAAACGGTCCAGCAGAAGTTGGTCCCTCTCCTTTAGTAGAGAGGGTCAGACAAACTCATAAAGAAGCTGAATAAGAGGCACCCAGAGAGAGTGGGACAAATGCCGCAGCCGAGGTAGAAGTGGCCCGCGCCGCCTCCTCTTCAAGGGCGATCATCTGCTTGAGCTGATCCGCCGAGCCCGCCGCCGCGGAAACCGCTGACCCGGCCTCTTTTGACTTCACCGGAGGAAAACGCTTCTCGGGACGCCCCAGTTGTAAATGGGCAGCGTGGTCTTCGAGGACGTAGGCTGAGAAGGAAGAGCACAGGTCACAAGCCTGTGGGTCGTGCTCAAGGCCTAGACAGTAGACGCACGTGGAGTGCGGATCCGTCCGAGACATCTTCTGCCCGCAAGGGCATCTCCGGAAACCGGGAGTCGATTTGTCCATCGCAGCCGCGAGGGATAGAAGACCGAAGATTATTTTAGCGAAAAACTTTTAATTCGCAAAACCAAAGAATTAGGAACCAGTCTTATACGCAGAGCGTTAAGAAGGGAACCTGAGCTTCCAAGCGGTAAGGAAGATCTGGCGTCATGGGGCGGAGCCGAGAGTTTTACCACCCGGATGGGTGGGAGGAGCCAGCTTGAAGACCTTCCGGCAAGATTTAAAGCGGCAAGGATACCTGCCAGACAGTGTGGATGAACAACATATCCATGTCCCTAGAATGAGCCATTCCTCCAAAGAGGGGTAGACCCTTAGGCCCCACTGTCTGAGGTATGCCGTCAGCACTACCCATGCCTTTGGAGAAAACCCTGGAGGCAAAGGACAGGCTGAATGGCATTTCTGTATACTGGTAGTGTTCCTAGTGTATGGCAAATCTATGAAACCTCCATTATAACCTTAATATTGGCACACGCAGGTATGCCTCACTGAGGTTCAGGGAGCAGAGGAGTTCTCCTGGCTGCACCATCTGAATCACCATTTGCACTGTCTACATTTTGAACTTCATCTTGGAGACAAACGAGTTCAGCTTCTTGGGGTTCAGCACTGACCAGTGAACCCCCCCAATGTTCCGGAAGCCACAAAGAAGTGGAAACACACCACATTCCCTCTCTCCTAGTTGGGCATTAGGGTATAAGCCCCAGACTGAGAATGTTGATGACTACTGACCTGATGGCTTGCCTCTGGATTGGGCCTCTTATGAGCTGGGGGAAATGTGAAACAAATGATGAGGTGGGAGCTGAGAGAATTCTATTGAGTAACCGTCTAAGATAATTTAGAGAACTCACTTTCTTAATGTGGTGGAGTTCCACACCTAAAGGAAGTATCAGATCTGCCTCCTTCAAAAGAATCCCCTCTAAGTGGGCAAAGGCACCATCAGAACTGATTTTTTGCATTCTGAGCCCCCACAGAATGATCTATAAGCAGGTGATTTCATTCCATGGTAAAACTTAGCATGGACGTGCCTGACCCTGGAGGCATTGTTTCTCAGATAGGACTGGTCTGAGCAGATGCCAAACCCTCTGCTGAAACCAAGTCCCTGCCACAAGTACCTGCAAGTGATACCTGGACTTTGCAGAACCAGGTCCTTAACAGAGTTTTCCAGGAGCTCCCCAAACAAAATCATGCCCATGCCATGAGGGCCCAATATATGGGCAATCAAATTTCCTTATAAAACCATCTACAGTATGCATCTGTCTTGAGGATCTTTAAGTACTGCACTACCTGCCACTGTTAGGGAGGACCTGTGGGTCAGGACTGCTAGGGACAGGTCCACAGGTAGGACTGAAAACAGGTCCTCTGCCTGTTTCATTGAATCTACAGATTTTGTACAGGAGCTTGGAGATGAGGGTTGTTTTCCCAGCAACTCCCATTCGTGGTGTATCATGGAGACTCCATCCTTATGCAAAGGCACCCTCATGGATGGCCGATGAGCCACTCTGGTGAATCCCGCCCTAGCCTGCCCTCCTATCTGAGCCCAAAACCAAGGCCACCACCATGTGCGTGATTAGATTGTGGAGGTCTGGCAGTCTAAGCCTCCGAACCCTTGAGGGAAACAAAAAACTTAGAGCCAGATGAGAGATGGAGTCATCCATACTCACTTTAGAGGCAGAGGGGGAAGTGCTCAGCCTCCTCTCTGTTCACTCTTCTTCTTAGCCTTCTTAGAGGGTGGAGACCCTGACCAGAGAAGGATTGAATACTGGATAACTGTCTGTCCTCTGATGCAGAAGAATGTGTCTCAGAGATAGAACCATATCATCCTTCTTTGGAGCCCTGGAGAGTTCTTTGTCATACCACTTGGTTTGTGACCTCTCCAGTGGTCGTTTGTGTGCTTACTGCTCCTCCCATGTGGTTCCTACCCTGCCACGAACCTCCAGAAAAACAAACACTAATGTGAAAGGTGGTGTCAAACATGGTTCCCACTTTTCAGAGAACTGCCACACCATAAACAAAGGCTGCTTATAACCACACAGATAATGCTGTACTGGGAACTGCCTAACACTGCAGAACCACACATGAAAGTCCTGTCATCAAGCTCTCACTCCCACAAAAGAGCATTTTTTTTAATTTATTTAAAATTTGATAACCAGGTAACTCTGAGGACATTATATGCTCATTTTCATGGAGTACCCCGCATGTACTGTACTTGGATATGTCTTTCCTAATTGCCTTGTTAACTCCGCTGGTGCTGCTCCCCATTCAGCACTGATCCACTGCTTAGCAGGTTTCACACAACGACTGAAATGGCTGCCCACTAAAGAGCTTCCCTTGATCCTTCACTGGGGGCAGGAGTGAACCTGCTGCAGTCAAGAAAACAAATCAAAAAGGACAACCAACAGCACTGCCAAACAACATCAACCTTTGAAAAAACAAGAGAGAGAGACAGAGAACATTTCCTATTTGCAGGAGCCAATCACATAGAGCACAGAAGGGTGCTGTCCGCTGTTCCCTGCAGAGCAAAACAAATGGTCTTTTGGCAGGAACCGTAGGCATATGCAGCCTAAGGAGAACACCAGCTGGCCCACTAACTTTGAACTGGATGGAAGGACACTGGGATGACAGGAAAATAGAGTTTACATGCGAAATGAAATTCTGACAGCAAACAACGAAAGACAAAATACTGGTCACCACTGCATGGATGTGCCCTTGACAGTGGGTAAATAAGAACTGAAGTGTGTGGTGGCCACCCACATTATGTAGGGGCACAAAGGCATCTGGCAACATACATGAATGGGGGCATCCCCAACTATGACAATTCTCCTGCAAGGTCCTGATATCTTACACTATGTGCGTGGCTCAACAGAGCAGACCTTCTTGAACAAAACCATTTTAACTATGACAATTTTATTTACTTTGTTCACACTTCAGATACTGAACACTGTTCTGCTCAGACAAACTCCTACATGGGCCTCAAGAAACAGTAGTCAATGCAGGTGCTCAACAGCAGGGCTTTCATACAGTTTAAATCTACACTTACCACACAGTAAAGTTAGGGTAGTCTATTGGCACTCTCGTAACAAACAGTCAGGAGACAATCTTTTTTTTTACCCAACTGCTTTACTTCAACAGTGCAGGTTCAGTACATTACAGTGCAGATATTGAGTACAGATGCTTGCTCACTGCTCAAAAACAGCAGCAAAATTAGTATCCTTCTGGATCAATTGCCTAGCTGTTTAATTTTACTTCTACTAATTACTTGGTTACTTAGTCACTTTCCACCCCATATTCATGTGTGCTTGGCAACAGAGAACAACTTACGCACACACATTCTGCACATGATGCTGATGTTTCGGTGCAACTTTGCCTTCCTCAGGGCTCTGAGGAAGGCAGAGTTACGCCAAAACATCAGCATCATGTGTGCAAACGTGCACACACACACAACCACACAAACATACAACTTGTTCTTTATTGCCAAGCACCCGTGCATCTGTGGAAGTAAAATTGAACAGCTAGATTTTAGGCAATTGGTCCAGAAGAATATTTTGCTGTTGTTTTTGAACAATGAACGGGCCATCTGTTTTTTCTGTAATCTACTGAACCTGCACTATTGAAGTAATGTAGTTAGGTAAGAAAAAATGATGTCTCCTAAATGTTTGTTGCAAGAGTGCCAACAGACTGCCGTAACTTCCCACACTGCTATGTAGTAAGTGTAAATTTGAATTATTTTTTTATTTATTTTAAATATTTTAAAAGAAAGAGCATACTGAGGTGGTAACAACCCATTTCCAGATGCATCCTCCTGGGGGGGTGAGTATGGGAAAACAGACAGTGTAATGACAACATCATTACACAAGGTTCATCATGACTTGTAAGTACATCGAAAATAATACAATAAAAGTGTACAGTGGATCAGAATAAAACTGAAGTGGTGAAGTGAAGGTCACAACTACAGTGCAGCGAGGCAAAATAAGGAATACCTGGGTAGATTGGGCAACCCTTGCAAATAAAGGGATTTGAAGGATTGGCTAACTTCAAGGAAAAAAGCCAGGTGTGTCAGTTACAACTGCAGAAATGAGTCATGTGGTCATGGAGACGGGATTTTAGAACCAAAGAAGAGAAGGCAAAGTGAAGAATCTGAAGGGCAAAAACAGCGTGGCCGGAAGCTGTTTTCGTGCAGGGAGACAAAGTGATCAAGTGTCAGAATTTCATAGGGGGTAAGTGGGAGAAGAGGGACAAGCGAGAAGTGAGCCAAAGTAAGGGGCAGTGAGCCAAACCAAAATTTCGAGATAAAAGAAGCACAATGGGAGCCATATGGGCTGAGGCAAAGGGAACTGACAACTTTTTTGCTAGCTGTACACTTGAGTAGACTCGATAGACCATAAGGCCTTTATCTGCTGGCAAATTCATACGTCCGTAAGTATGTAACTCTGCTTGCACACTCACCTGCTCATAAATCTCAATGGCTTTTTGGTATTGTTCCAGCTGAGCAGCATAACCAGCTACCTTCAGAAGACACTTGTTGGCTGAACTGAAATTAGAAATATACAAATAAAGGCAATGTTTTGTCAGCGCTGTGTACACCATCATTTAAGCTTTAATTTGCTTGGTATTTGCTTACGTCGAACATATTGTGAGCCTCTAGAGAACAGATTCAATTTTAAATGATCTTTCATACAAGCTGCATCCCAACACAATGTAGACCAGACAACAAAACAACACCTGACACAATTAAGGAAAGGGTTAAAAATACATACGGAATAAGATCAGTAAAGTACAGGGACAGCACTGAGGTTGCATAGAGGAAGGCGACACAAATAATTCAGTAGCAGCAAGAGAAATGCTACCTATGGAGACTTGAGGACCTGGAGACTGGGTGGGGGGCATGATTCAAACTGTCAAGTTTCTTCATGGGACAAACAAGGTGCACACCACAGAACTGTTCACAATGAGTGGAAACACGGGCACAAGGGGCTACTCGAAGGAGCTGGCAGGAAGGAGATTCAGGGAGGACAGCAGAAAATATTTCTTTATAGGAAGGATGGTGGATTGGTGGAACAGACTGCTGGACGGGATGGTCTATGCCAGACTAGTGCAGGGATTCAAGCAAAGGTGAAGACACAGGGGGTTAACCAGGACAGCAGGACATGGAGGGAGTAACCACTGAGGCATTCACATCATACTATAGGTAGGGCTGGGCACAGGGGATGGGCCAGTGGGCCTTTTTCTGTTAACAACTTCTCTGTTTCTGTCCATGACTGATGCTCAGTATCAGATGATAATAGCAATACCAGCTTTGGCAGCTGGGGCATGATTAGCAAGGATATGTAATATAGAAAGTTGCGTATTGATATGGGATCGTAACAGGAGATATGAATTAGTGATGCGTAATACAAACAAGTAATAGAATCAAAGACAAAAGCTCAAGGATGCACTTTACAATTCCTCTTCTTGGATAGGTTTCAGGAAAGGTGCCAAAGGGCCTTACAATCTTCAACGGCTAACAACAACGGACCACAAACACCATTGGCTGGTCATGTTGCTGGACTGCCTGCACATCAGTAGAGTTACCGCTTGCAGCGCTGACAACTCCGATTCAGGAGTGAACTCATTGTGACGGACCGTTAGCCGGGGAGAAGGATGAATGTCTGAGGGACTGCTCTCCTCTGGGGAGGGAAGGAAGGATCTGATGCCCAGCAATACTCCAACCCCTAGCAAGAGCTAGGGGTAGGTGCGCCAGAGACCAGCGCTGTTGCTGGGACTGGTGGAGCAGCAGACATCTACATGCTGGGAGCAGGAGCATGACCAATGTGTATGGATGTCATTGCAAGCTCGCTCCACCAGGGTTTGTAGCAACAAGAAAAAGCCCTTCAAGATTGAGCAGCATGATGCCGGGTATCCTCTGATGCCCTGCCTGAATGATACTGGCCTAAGCTCATTAGGGGAACACAGGTATATCTGGTCTCTCCCCCTTGCCTCAGCAGCAGCCATGCCATGGGAGGTAAGCAACGGGTCTCCCTACGTGGGCAGGACAGGGGGATGCCCAGTGGGGAGTACTCCCAATAGGTAGCTATAGGGGTAAATCCCCTCCAGTCACAAAGTAAATAAACAGAATTAAAAAAAATGGGCTGGTCACCTGACACAATCCACTGAAATCACATGGCTGGGCCCCTCTCTTTTTGGGCTGAAGCAACAGCTCTGCCACACCAGTGAGCTCTAAGAAATCTGTCTGCTATTTTCACCCTTTGCAAATTGCTCCTGAGGCCTTGTCACACCATACAATCGGCAAGTCTATAATTTCTTCATGAAGATTTGCATATACTGTACCACCATAGTGTTTCTTATTAGGGGTTATGTGTAATTTTGCATTTCTTTGAAACTGGCCTTCATTAATGCCCTTCCAGCGTAACCTTGCTTCAGTGATTTTGCACTGAGGTTCTTGTCTTTTTAATTACTTTCCCATTTTGGGCCTGTTATGACCCAAATCACTGACATCATGCGGCTAGTTCCCACTCCTTCTGGGAAGAGGTAACAAGTCTTGTACACTGAACAGTCCTAATATGTATGTCTTTCATGGTCTGCAGTGTTCTGCCTTTGCAAGTTGTCTGTGAGTCCTTTTGGCACCATGCCGTCCTGCTTAAAGTGAGTTTGCCACGATTGAGAAAACTTTGGAAACCAGGAAATGTGTATGATCCACTATATGATTATTTCACCAGTTACTGTGCTTATCCAGAAATTTGATTGCCAGGTTGTATTTAACAAAAGACATTAAACAGCAGCTGGCACAACATTATGTGGGCAGGCAGCTCGTGGAAAGACTAATCAACAATCCACAGGGACAGGTTCACTGCCACGGTGCAGAGACAGGTGCTCATGGCAAGCAGCTATCTGCTAGAGGACCCAAATGAGGCATAAATAAAAAAATTGTGTGCAGACAATAACAGGGTATTTACTTTAGTATTTTCTCAACTGTACTTCTCATAACATCTTGGCCACTGAGTACCAGCCACAACCCCGCCCACAAAATCAGGTTTTACAGACACAAAGTAGGGACGAGGATGCAGTGCTATAAACGGGTTTACGATGCAGCCAGGACAGCTATTGGTTTATTCTGCAGGTAGTTGTACATGTTAAGTGGGGTAGTATTGCTTGTATAGTTTCCACATCAAAACCGTAAAACCAAAATCAGTGCGCTCAAATATCACCGCAGTGAAAAGAAAAACAACCACGAATTTGCAAGTGTTTTTATCAAACTTTGTCAGTTAGAATCCTTCTGAAATGAATTCGTCATTGAAAATTATGTATTTATTTATTTGAATTTTGCTAACTGGGTAAACCCACTGGGCCTCGGGAGGCCTTTTTCAGGGGCGATCTGGGATTAATTACAGAGAAAAAATCACAAAATCACAGACTGGCAGAATACAAACAATGGATAGGAACATGCTGTAGTACAACACTTAGAATTTTTCTTTTTATTAAACTCTGGGATTACAAATACCTTTGAGCAGGAACTGCTCATTTACAAAGGTTCCACGTCAAAGGATGTAGGGTAACATACATACAAAGGTCAACAATGTTTATAGTCTTAAAAACACAAAGATGTGTAAGCATTTATTATACAGCCAAGAATGGAGAGAGACAACATCAGCCAGCTTCAGACAAGTTTCAGGGTGAACAGTATATAGTTAGTATATGGTAAAGGGGAGTCAGGAAGAAGTAGGCAGGCCAAAGGGCCATTGTCGGTGGGTAGAGGTGGGTGGCAAAAGTGCGAGGTGGATGGGCTGGAGGGCCCCATATCTAAAAGTGCCACTAGAGAGGGTAGGGGGTGGGTGAGGCAGTGTGGTGGCGGGGGGGGTAAGGGGTGAGCGTGGGGGAAAACTGGTGCCAAAAAAGTGGAGCTCTAAGGGAGGTTACAGGTCACCTTCGACTAGGGTAAAATGAGGAGGCAGTTACTTAGGAAAGGCAGTCACACTGAGTGGCAGAGACGAGGAATAGTCGGAGTTGCCTTTTAAAGGGACCTAGAGTTGCAGTTGTAAATGTTTCTTTGTTAAGGGTATTGTACTACTGAGGAGCCCTGTGCGTGAACAACCTCTGACCCATAGTGGTCCAGCATCTGGGGACCAGGAAGGTTTGATATAGAGCACTGTGTGTAAGCTGTTGGCAGTACGGAGCTTTGCCACTCCTGATGGCATGAGCTGGAGGAGAACTTTTTTGGTTAACAAGCAGGTCTGATATTGTAGTCTACTAAGGAGTGGTGGCCATCTGGCCTGGGCGTACAGGTCACAGGTGTGTGTTAGGTGGGCGGCACCTGTTAGAAGCCTACAGGCCTTGCTGAGTGTCACTGATATCTTCCGGAGGGCAGTAGGGGAAGCAGAGTCATAGATGACTGTAGTCAATGATGGAGGTGACGGAGCTGTAGATGGACAGTCTAAGGGCATCAGTGGTCATGCAGTGTTTGTGCTTGTGAAGCAGGTCAATCTGTATGCTGGTGGCCTTAGCTACATTGCAAATATGCCACATGTAAGAAAGGGAACTGTCCAAGATGATGCCAAGATATTCAAAAACTCAGGTACATGCTCAAGTGAAGTCCCCACGTGGTTCTTGATGGTGAGGGACAGAGGTTTATACTTGCTCCATGCATTGCAGAATATTATGACCTTAGTTTTGCTGTAGTTCCAGATGAGTTTATGTGAGCTAAACCACTCTTCAACATGCCTGAAATCACACTGCAACTGACTCTCAAGTTGTTTAGAGTCTTGGTTGCTAGAAAACAGTACTGCATCATCCACATACAGTAATATTCTCTGTTGGCAGATACTAGGGAGAATGTTCAGAAACACAGAAACATAGAATTTGACCGCAGATAAGGACCGTTTGGCCCACCCAGTCTGCCCATTTCCCTACCTAATGGATAAGCTGCAGATCCTAGTTAACCAGCAGCCTACTTCTTTCTACCCCAACCCCCTAGAATTGCCTTATGACTGTCCCATGCATGCTCAAATTCAACCACTGTTTTTGACTCCACAACCTCCTCCGGAAGGCCGTTCCATGCATCCACAACCCTCTCTGTAAAAAAATACTTCCTTACATTACCTCTGAGCCGCACTTCCCGACCAAATCTTCAAATTATGCCTCCTTGTTCTTGCACACCTCTTTTTTTGAAAGATGCTACCCTCTTGGACTTTGTTGATTCCCTTGAGGTACTTGAAAGTTTCTATCATGTCCCCCCCCTCTCCCTCCTCTCCTAGAGGCTATACATATTAAGCTCCTCGAGTCTCTCTCCATATGTCTTCTGGTACAGACCCTGCACCATTTTAGTTGCCCTCCTCTGGACAGCTTCCATCTTGTCTATGTCCTTGCGGAGACTGGGTCTCCAGAACTGCACACAGTACTCCAGATGGGGTCTCTCCAGCTGTCTGTACAGAGGGATAACAACTTCCTGTTTTGTACTGGTGATGCTTCTCCCTATGTATCCCAGTATCCCCCCAGCCCTCCTTACTGCCTTCTCACATTGCTTGCCCACCTTTAAGTCATCTGATATGACTACCCCCAGGTCCCTTTCCATTTTTGTTGTTGTTAGTATCTCACCCCCCATTGTGTACTCTTCCCCTGGGTTTTTGTTTCCCAGGTGCATTACCTTGCACTTCTTAGAATTGAATCTAAGCTGCCATACATTTGACCATTTCTCTAACCTTGCCAAGTACCTTCTCATCCTTTCCACCCCACCTTGTGTATCAACTCTGTTCAGGCTAAAGGGTTCAGGAAGAGAGAAAAGAGTAATGGCCCCAGTATAGACCCCTACGGGACACCTGAGAGGACTGTCTTTTCATCAGAGGTGACGCCAGCAATCCTAACATGTTGGACCCTTCCCCCGAGGTAGCTAGCAAACCAGGGCAGTACATCCTTGGAGAGCCCGAGAGTGGTCAGTTGCCTGAGTAGGAGTGGGTGGTTAACAGTATCAAAGACCTTTGTCAGGTCAATGAATACTGCCCCCCCCCCCCAGATTCCTTGGTTGAGGGTGTCATGGATGAATCCGGTAAATTCCAACAGTGCCGTGGTGATACTATGCCCTTTTCGGAAGCCATGCTGTTCTGGGCACTGGATTTCATGTTTGTCCAGGAACTCGACAAGCTGGTCTGAGACTATTCATTCCAGAGCTTTAGATAACAGGGGAGGATGGAGATGGACCTGTAGTTGGTGTGAAGTGACTTGTCTTCACTTTTGTGTACAGCTGTGATAGTCGCCTGTTTCCAGAGTGATAGGAACTGACCCAATCTTAGGGAAAGGTTGAAGATCTTTGTCAGGTGTTCAAGGATTTCATCTAGGACTGGTACAAACAACTTCAGGTTGAGTGAGTCACCACTATAGCCAGTTTTGCGGATGGCCTTGCATATATAGGTTCTGGCTAAGTGCATTGGGATCTCTTTGAAAAATAACTGCGGAGCTGTGTGTACTTGGGACACAGTGTCAAAGGGGGAATTGGTGGTGGAAGCATTGAAAAAATCAGGTGGAAGGACACTGCCAAGGTTGGAGAATGCATTGTTGAATGTATTGGAGATGTTACCCAGGTCTAGCATAGGTGTTACATCAATGTTGAGCATGGTGGGTGTTGCCTTAGTATCCTTGCCTGTGAGGTCCTTCAAGTTATTCCAAAATTTGTTCCCATCACCCCAGGAGTTGGAGAGTGCCTCCCTAAAATATTTGCTTTTAGCCTTCTGTATAGCTCGGGTACAGCCATTTTTTGCAGATCTGTATTTTAGTACGTCCCCTTGCGTTGATGTGGCTCGAGCACAGTGCCAGAGGTGGTCCCTTTGTTTGAGCCGAGCTACAAGCTCAGAGTTTATCCATGCGTTAGACCTGCCTTTAACCTTCATCTTTTTAAGTGGTGCATGGATATCACAGGCTGCCGTAAAGCGGCTGATGAACAGTTCCAAGGCTTTGTTTGTATCATTGAATGAGTCAATTATCGACCAGTTCAGCCTGCCTAGATGTGATTTTAGCAGCTGAAGGTGCCCCTGCTTGAGTACCCTGGTGTGTATTATTTTAGGAGGGGGCTTGATGAATTTGTTAGCCCAAGAGCAGATAACAGGTGAGTGGTCACTTAAAGTATCAGGGAGTACAGACACCTCAGAGATTCTTTTGGGGTGGTTTGACAGTATCCAATCAAGTAGAGTGTAGGTCCCTGTCTTACAGTTCCACTTGGTAGGGGTGGGGACGAACTGTGTGAGGTGCTGTGCCATGACATCATCCTTGTAGGTGCAGGCCTCAGGTGAAAGCTAGTTTATGTTAAAATCACCCAGAATTATGGTCTCTGAATTATGGTGTAGTCCCATGAGGAATCCCACGATGCAGCTGAAACCACTGGTCTGGTCCTTTGGGGGTATGCATACAGAGGATATAGTAAGATTTTTTACTATAGGCTCCTAGAAGAATTTTGATGGCGAGGACCTGAGATGGGGATTCTGAGTTAGAAAATGGGATGACATGTCCCATGAGGGTATCTCTCAGCTAGATGGCACAGCCACCACCCCATTTTGAAATCCTGTCCTGCCTGAAGATAGAGTATCCGGAAATTGCGACTGCAGTGTCAGGAATCTTAGGGTTTAGCCAAGTTTCAACAACAGACAGGATGTCAGGATTGCATTGCTGAATCTAGGTTTGGACGTTATCAAGTTCACTGAGAAGGCTACAGACATTGATCGACCCCAATGTGAGGGACCCCACCCTCTTATTCTGAGGGTGTGCGGTCGGCCCAACTGGTCCTGGATCGGGGTGTATGTTACTAGAGAGCAGAAGTAGCATAAAAAGAATTCTCAGGAGAGCGGTTTTAAGTATTTTGAAAGCTTGCTTGTTTGTTAGGTGTCTGTGCATCTTGGTGCGACGGTACCAGGCTTGTCCAGCCTTGTTGCAGAGAACTGCTAATACTTGTAGGTTCCTTGGTAGGCTGAACGCTTGTAGCTTCAGAAGGTAACCAGTGTGCCAGACAGGGGTGCAGTGGGCCATGGTATCATTGAGTTGGATCCCCGTGGTCATACCCAGTGCATAATTAGTTACATAGATTAGTTACAAGGGCACATTGTGGTACAAATACATTCAATACTAAACATTAAATATATACTGTTCTGTAGGGTATAACTGTTAAGTCCCAAAACAAGCTGGCATCAATTTTAATTTTGTAACATGTTGACATTGGTAGATTTGGTTAGGCTTCCCTGGGTAACTTATTAGAAGGGGTATTTCTGGGGCAGGCTTTCCATCTTTGGCAAGGTACCCATCAGCAATAACAGTTACAGGAGCTACGTCCTAAAAAGTGCACCTTTAGTCCTTTAAAGACCTCTAGAGAGGAGTTTTGTATGCTGTTGGGAAGTGCATTCCGAATGGTTGGGATCGATGTGGCAAAGGACCTTTTGCCTGACTGAGTCTTAACTTTAGGAATCTTGAAAATTGGAAGTTTTTCGAACAAGCCTGTGAAAATAGTCACCCAAAGTGTGTTTATATCACCCAGGCTGTTTTCGATTGCACAGTTTTGACAGGATACTGCTTGGTATATACCCCCCTTAACATAGGAACACAGGAAAGTGATGGCAGAAAAGGACCGCCAGGCCCACCTAGTCTGCCCATTTGCCTAGCATCCACTTGACTTGCTGTGATTTCCCTCCCCCTCCCTTCAACAGCCCTCTATGTCTGTTCCAAGCCCTCCTGAACTCCCCCACTGTGTCCTCACCTACCACTTCTTTAGGCAGCCCATTCCAGGTGTCCACCACCCTCTCTGTAAAGAAGTATTTCCTGATGTTGTCCCTAAACTTACCCCCCTCTAGTTGGAGATCAGGACCCATTTTCCTGGGGCACCCCTTCAATTGGAATAGGCACTCTGTAGACACTTTATTGATCTCTTTTAGGTATTTAGAAGTCTCTATCATGTCTCCCCTCTCCCTCTGCTGTTCCAGGGAGTACATGTCAATGGCTCCCAGTCACTCCTCATACTGCCAAAGGTTGAGCCCCTTCACCATTTTGGTTGCCTTCCTCTGTACCCGCTCCACCCTCACCACATCCTTTTTTTGGTAAGGCCTCCAGAACTGGACCCCATATTCCAGATGAAGCCTGATTAGCTGGGTGTACAAGGGTATCAGGTCCTCTTTCCTCCTGCTGGTGATCCTCCTCCCAATACAACCTAACAAACTGCTGGCTTTTGCCACTGCTCTCCCACACTGCCCAGTCACCTTCAAGTCCTGTGAGATGATGATACCCAGGTCCCTCTCTTCCTTGGTCATTGCCAGCGGCCTGTCCTCCAATCTGTATTCCGCTCTCCCATTTTTTCTGCCCAGGTGCATGATTTTGCATTTTGCCATGTTGAGCGATAACTTCCACTGCCTGGACCATTCCTTTAATTTCCCTAGGTCCCTCTGCATCCTCTCGACTCCATCCTGTATGTCCACTCTGTTGCAGATCTTTAAATCATATGCAAACAGGCTCACTCTACACTCCAACCCCTCTGCTATGTCTCTTATAAAGATGTTGAACAGCAGAGGTCCCAGCACTGACCCCTGGGGAACACCGCTAGAGACCCCTGACACTCCCAAGGGAACCCCACTGACTAACACCCTCTGTATTCTGCCCTCAACCAGTTGCGCACCCACCTTGTAACCCACCCACCCCCAGTTCCAGGCACTCCATTTTGTACAATAGCTTCTGCGCGGTAACATATCAAGAACCTTCCTGAAATCCAGGTAAGCTATGTCCACTGACCCTCCCTGATCTACCACCTTAGTGATCCAGTCAAAATCCGACCAATTTGTTTGACAGGATCTGCCCTTAGAAAAGCCTTGGGTCAAGGAGGTTGTGATTCTTTCCTTGCGCAGTTTTTCCATGAGCTTGCTGACCACAGAAGTCAGACTTATTGGCCTGTAATTGCTCATGCCTTGCCTCCTTCCCCCTTCCTTGTGCAGGGGCAGTACATCGGCACACTTACAGTGCTTCAGGACTTCCCCGTGTGTAAGGAATTGTTATACAATAAGTATGTACAATAAGATATTGAATATGTCCAAGCAAATTTTTTTTTAATTTTATTTCTTTATTAATTTTCAGGAAATTGACAATATGTCAAGAACAAAAACATGATACAAAAACTTGCTTTGCTGCTATTTGTAAACAATTCCCATCTCCAAAATAGTAAGAAAACACCATCGCATAGCAATATTGTATTTTTTAGCATGACAGCAACTTGACTAACATAGAACAGGAAGGTAGGCCAAGGGCAGATCCAGGAGTCCATTTAAGGAGTCATTCATTCAAACTCAAAGAGGTTTATACACTAAGGATTTTGTACGTGGCGTGTCCTATAAGTGATAAAACATTCCCCTTCTCCCATCCAACACCTGCTCATGGTACAAGGCCTTAATCTTTTGCCATCACAAACATGACCCATCCTCTCCATCACAATTCAGATTTAAGAGAACAGTTGTTAAGATTAGCTGTTAACGTCTCCATGTGATACACAGTACACATTCTCTCTCTCCACAACTATATTGAAGGGGTGGTTGGAATTAGCCAAAACCTGGTAATTGCTGTCTTGGCCGCTGCTACGTAATTTTGGGATTTTATTCTTGGGCTGTTCACTTGGGTTATTTAACAAGTAATCCATTACCTATAAAGCATGTACCATGAAATTGTTTTTGCTTAGTGGATGGGCTGTTAAACTCTGTCTGCCTGTACCCAACTGGCTCTTCAATTCCAAACCTTTTTTTGTGGGGAAAATTTGGTGTATCCAAAATGACTTGGATCCATCAATGTTACTTATAACATGGCCAGGGAAAGTGGACCACTTCAATTCGTCAGCAGCCGTCAAGTGACCGTGGATTAATTCTCAAGTTAATCCACGGTTGCTCCCTTGACAGCTGACACCCAGCACTTGTGACTGCTGTGAGTATTTGCCATGTCCCAGTACATTTTCCCTGGTGATGTTATCATGACAGCGTCCCCGGCTTGCACCTCTGTGTAGCCGACATCATTAACTTTTCCCTGATTCATTGTGTGTCTCCCTGACTCCTGGCACCTTTTCCTCCTTCCCAGTGCATGTTCCCCGGCGATGTAATAATGACAGTGTCCCTTATTCCCTGTAGATCTGTGTAGCCAACCTCCCTCCTGACTCCTAGGTGAGTCGCTGCACTCTCCCTCATCGTGCTGTGTTTTCAAGTCCCAGGCAACGGAGCTCCTGCCTATTTTTCACTGCTCCTCGTCCTGTAGTTGTGGCCTCTGAAATGCCATCTGCATGTAGTATCATGCCCTCCTCACTGTTACCTCCCCACTGCCGACTCCCAGTCACCATCACTCCTTCCTATTTGTCAGTGCTCCTCCTCCTGTAGTTCTGCGCTCCTAAGTCACATCTCCATGTAGTGACAGTCCTTCCTCGTCACTCTTACCTCCTCACCACAAGTCCCGGTACCCGTCGCTCCTTAGTGTGCTTCAGTGCAGCGCATCTTAGCAAATAAAGCTTGGTCAAGGGCAATGGAGGTGGCGGCTAAAAAATGTGGAGACCGGGTACAGCTTCGGCATGCAGTCAGTCTACAATGCAAGGGAGAACCACAGCACACGTTACATGGGCTTGCTGTATCTGGGGGAAGGGAGACTCCAACTGTAACAGCAGTAAGTATGAAAGTTAGCCTCGTAAAAACAATTGTGACTATTTCTGTTGCTGTTGGCTGTAACTCTTGACTCCCTGTACACTCTCCTCTGAGAGTCTCTGTACCCTCCGTTGCGCGTTGCATCTCCCGTCCTCTACTGCGCTATGTCCGAGTCCTGCGACTCTGTGTGTCATGCCGACTAGTGAGAGGCATCGCTCCTTCAGTAGTGAAGTGGCCTTCACCAATTCAGTGCTGTTTGCCCTGCATCCCCCATCCTCCCTCTCCACCTCTCGAGCCGGCCATGTATCTGTGACTCCTGCTACCAATGCTCCAAAATCCCCGACTGCACTTCTCTCGGGATCCAGGCCCCATGAAAGACCTTCTACGAATCGGGAACTGGTTTCTCTCCAATAAACTAGTTCTGAATGGCAAAAAAACTAAGACTATGCCGTTTGTCCCTAATAGTTTGGGTTCCAGTAAGTCACAACTACTGACACCCACCTTCTCAACTGGTACTAGAGTTGAGCTTGTGGACTCTATCAAGTATCTAAGGGTGCATCTAGACTATAACTGCACATATAAGGTACACATCAATCATCTGACCACGACCATAAATCAAAAACTAGGTCTCCTATACAGTCTAAGCCCTTTCCTCACACAGGAATCCCAGCAAAAGGTAGCCACAGGCACCCTCCAACCCTTACTGTTATATGGATCCCCAGTCCTATATTCTGTCAGAACCACAGAGATGCAAAGGTTGGGAACCTTATATCACACGACTGAACGCTTCACAGCTGGTACCCCACCCAGGGAACATCACTGGCCTTCTCTTGAGGGTCAATTAGCATACCCATTATTATGTTTGCTTGCACGCATGTGCAAGAAACATAGTGCCATCATCTGAGATTTCGGAGGTGTGTCACCTCCTCCTCCAATTCAGGCAGTGTGCTGGCAGGCGCGGCCTGTAGCCAATGCATTTGGAGCTGTCATGACACGCTCAAAATGCAGTGTGCCTGATTAAAGGGGAGCTACGGCTGAGTGAGCAGCGAGGAAGCTGCTCACGGCGCAGCTCCCCCACAGCCACACGCAGGCGCGCCCCTGCATGCAGTGTATAGCCGACAGGGTGCCCAATCCCGTCGGCTGAGCTGCATCGGTCCCCAGTAGTTGATGCCACGCTGGGAGCCCACCCCAGCGTGGCAATCAGTATTTTGCCGACGGGGTGCCCAATCCCCATCGGCTGAGCGTGTCCCTCCCCAAAGTCCTTGTGCACGCTGAGAGCCCACCCCAGCATGGCAAGCAGTCCCGCGATGTTTTGTTTTTATTTTTTTGACGGGGTGCCCAATCCCCGTCGGCTAACGCCCGCCCCAAAGTCCTTGTACCACGCTGGGGCCACCCAGGCGTGGCAAACTTCAATCCCACAATGTCTTTTTTTTTACCTGTAAGAAAAAGCGGTCCAGCGGTCGTCTCCGACCCCACAACCCGCACCCACTGCACCCAGCCTCCCCACCCCCAACCCATACTTACCTCCGGACTCGGCACGCGATCTTGGTGGACCGGGAACACGTCTGCACTCTTCAAAGCCGACCGCAAACTGAGGAAATGCCGTTAAGCTGTATAATGGGCTAGATAGGGGTTTCAACTTTATTGCATAGCTCAGCCATTTTTGGGAATTTTGGCACCAAATTTTCAACATGGGGTTTTTGGAACCCCTTCTCATGAGTGATGTCACTGTCATGGCGTTATTCGGGCCCGAAGGGTGATTTTGTGCAGTGACTGCAAAATCACCCTTTGGGCCCGAACACGCCATGACAGTGACATCATTCATGAGAAGGGGCCCAAAACCCATGTTGAAAATCTGGTGCCAAATTCAAAAATGACTGTTTAACGAGCGGTGTTGCGCAGTTCCTACGAGCTCGTAAGTTCGCGAAATTTCAATATTTTCCTCCAGATTTTCAACATTGCCATTTCACCACACCTTCTTATGAGTAGTATAGCTGTCATTTTCACATTTCACCCAAAATGTGTTTCCGCCCATGTAGCACAGAATGGGCGCAGTCAGTGTCTTGAAATCAATGTCGGGACAAATTAAGAAAATCACAGTGACACTGTTCATGAGCAGAGTCTTGAAATGGCTATGTTGAAAATTTGGTGAAAAAATTCCTAAAAATGACTGTTTTACGAGCGTGTGTTGCGCAGTTCCTACGCACGCTCATAGGTTTGCGAATTTTCAATATTTCCACTCCAGATTTTCAACATTGCCATTTTTCCACACCTTCTTATGAGTAGTAGAGCTGTCATTTTTCACATCTCACCCAAAACTTTGTTTCCGCCCATGTAGCGCACAATGGCGCAGTCAGTGTGCGAAATCAATGTATGGGACAAATTAAGAAAATCACAGTGACACTGTTCATGAGCAGAGGTCTTGAAATGGCTATGTTGAAAATTTGGTGACAGAATTCCTAAAAATGACTGTTTTTCGAGTGTGCGTTGCACAGTTCCCACGCGCGCTCGTAGGTTTGCGAATTTTCAATATTTCCACTCCAGATTTCCAACATTGCCATTTTTCCACCTCCTTATGAGCAGTACAGCTATCATTTTCCACATCCTGCCAAAGCGTGTTTCCGCCATGTAACACAATGGTGCTGCTGGTGTTGAAAGCAATGTTTAAGACAGATTAAGAAAATCACAGTTACACTGTTCATGAGCAGAGGTCTTAAAATGGCTATGTTGAAAATTTGGTGACAAAAGTCCATAAAATGACTGTGTTACGGTGAGCATTGTGCAGTTTCCCGCATCCTCGTTAGTTCATGACTTTGTAATATTTTCAGTCCAGATTTTCACTAGTGGCATTTTCAACACTTCCTTATGAACAGTACAGCTGCCATTTTTCACAATATGGCCGAAGTGTGTTTTCACACTTTCAGTGCAGAGATGCGTGGTCGCTGTGGGAAATCATTGATCGGCACAGATAAAGAAAATCACAGTGACACTGTTCATGATCGGAGGCACCAAAATGCCTGAGTTGACAATCTGCTATAAAAAATCCCCAACCTAATTATATAAGAGTCGTTGCACAGTTTTTATGTACGCTCGTGTCTTCACCATTTATTTAAATATTTTTACTACACATTTGCAGCATAGCCATTTTTACACCTCCCCATGAAAGAGTACAGCTGTCATTTTTTACATCCTGTTCAGAATATTTTTGCACCTGTGGTGCTAAATGCCGTAGTCACTGTGCATAAGCAGCTTTTGGCTACCAAACTGATATTCCCCCTGTTCATGAGGTGGGGTCACAAAACAAACATATTGAAAATTTGGAGTTAACATACCAACGAATGCCTGAGGTATTAGGCTTTTCAACTAAATCGCCCAACCCTATAGAGAATGACAGGAATCAGGGGTGTGGCTTGGGATTCTTGCCTGTGATGCTCATACCATTCCACACCCTGCAGTCACTGAGAGGCATCGAGGTATGCCTTGGACTCTTCGGCCCCAAACTTCACCCCATTCTCCTATATCGCACCCATCTCACTGTATTTCTAATGAAATGGGTTGCGCTAAGGACAAAGACCCCAAGGAACACGTGACACTTGTCAGTCTCTGCAGAGTGGGGTGTGGTGAAATGGTGTGGCCGTTATGCCTGACGACCCAAGCGCACACCCCAATGCCTGTCACTCTCTGCAGGGTGGTGGTGGGGTTGGCTTCAGTTCAATACTTCACTGCCATTCCTATTATGCAGCTCTGTAACTTCTACATTACCACTGCCAATGCCAGCAAGCAAACATTCGGCATTGACAAATGCTTGTTGTGTCTTGCCTTCAAACTCCAACAAAGCAATGCTCTCCCAAGCCTGACCAACGTGATAACAGCCAAACAAAATGTAAGGTCACTTAGGTCCTCAGACTGCCAGCTTCTCCATGTCCCTAGAGTCAGGACTTTCCAAGGGCTCAGGTCACTTGCCCTCTCCATCCCGTCTCTCTGGAATGTTCTCCCAAGTAGCCTCCAGGAGTGCACCTCTCTTGGAGGTTTCAAGAAGTGTCTCAAGTCTCATTTACTGGAGTTGAGCAGTTGCACTTGCAACCAGTGATGAACAACTATTTACCACTGGAGGGTGATCATATGAGTGTGCTGCATGTAATGCAAATTTTGTTAGTTTGAATGTAGAGCTTCATGCTGGGTGCAATTCCCCCTGATCTATTGAACTCCCAAGATTTATTTGCCTTATTGCTGTGTATAAATCCCTTGTAATGTATGGTGTCCCTCTTCTATCCCTCTTGTCTATCAAATGTAATTTAAGACTAACAGAGGCATAAAGAGGTAACCTGTGCAGAGGTATGTTTGCTGCCAGTCAGACATGAAAGGTGCAACATGCTGTGAACTCCAAGTAAGTCTCCTGTTTGCAAAGATTCTATGCTTTTGAAAGCACTTAGTGCATCACGCTTAATGAAATTAGAATGGTACTGACTTTAGTTTTGGTAATTAAACAAGGTAAAGATTACTATGTGTACCTAAATTATAAGATTCCACAGGAGTCACTAAGTTTGAAAAGACTTTTCTCAACTTACACAAGCGCTTTATAGAGTCAGTAAAGAGCACTTAAAGAGCAGCTTCTACGCTCTTGACGAGCCCCCTCACTGCTATTATATCTGCAACTCGACCTGACCAGGAGTCGTTCTATAAATGATTCCTTTTAGGCTACCGCTTGAAATTTTATTTCACCGTAACTTCATTCCCTGACCCGCCGGCAAAAACTGAACCAGCTTCGCGACCCTACGACGCCATGCGTCGCCACAGCCCTCATTTTAGATACAGCAACGGTTACGTGCGCTGCTTATTGACTTTCAATGGGTTTTCAGCGTTTATAGTTTAATGTTGGGATTTTAAGAAATCAAAGTGACCGCCCAATTAAAAGGGTCCTCTTACTCGAGCGTCACATTGCTTTCAAAATCCCAACATTAAAGATACATAAAGCTTTGGGAAAATCACCCTCATTCAAGTCGATTAGCACGACACGCAGCCTTCGCTTACTGACATAACAAAAACATAGCTGCGTAGTGCGCGCGTGGGGGCATGGCCGTAGGATTCCGTTTTCAGCAGAATAAAGTTACGAGTGAAATAATATTTTTAAACGGTAGCCCCCAAAGGAATCATTGATGGAAAACAACTCCTGGCCAGGTCAGTTGCAGGATTTGTGTCAGCGGGGGGCTAGTCGAGAGTTGCTCTTTAAGTGATGTTTGTGATTTGTTAGAAGCCTGTTAGAAGCAGGGAACTTCTTTAAGTAAGCTGTCTGTCTGAAAAGATTTTATGCTTCTGAAAGCACATTTTGCATTGTTACTACTAAACCTAGAATGTTACTGTTTTCAATTATGGTAATTAAGTAAGCAAAAAATTATTTTTTATGCCTAAACTATTAGACTTAGCAGGAGCTTCTATGTTAGAAACAAATTATGTTAACTTACAGAAGCCCTTTATAGAGAAAGTAAAGAACACTTAAGTGAAGCTGAGATCTGTTAGAAGCAAGAGACAGTGTTTAAAACGATTGGTGCTTTAGTATAAGAGCGCACCATAGAGAAAGTAAAGAATAACTAATTGAAGTAGCAACCTTTTGTATTTAAAGATTTAATGTTTACTTTTGCAGTATTTTGGGCCAACATGAGAAACATACAGCATGAGGAAATAAATGTTCACTAAACAGAATGAAAACGTAGTACTTTGTTCAGAATGAGACAGGTAAAAGAAACTAATGAAAATAGCTAGATTTATTATTTTATAATTAAGATAAATATGAAGAAATTAATGGGTTTTACCTTTCTTAAGTGAGTGAAAGAAGATTTGGACAACAAGACTGGCTGTAGCTTTTCCCTGATCACATAGTTAAAAAGTAAGGCAATGTTTTTTACAAGCACATTAACTTGGCGGCAGGTGTAGGGTGATATAATCAGTATGGAAAATGTACAATAAACAACAAAGTTTATATGATGACTCTCACTAAGAGTGTTGATTTAAAACTGGATTTTGTTATCTTGAGAATATTTGATGTTTCTGAAGTCGGTTTGGTGTATAGAAAATAAGTGATCTGTAAATTATTTGAAACAGAAACTGTTTCTGAATATTGAATATAATATATTTATATACTGTATTTGTTATAGTTCTCCAGAAGAAGCCTATTATCTAGGAGAAACGTTGGGAATGACGAATAAAAAAGAATTTTAAAAACCTGAAAGAACAAGGTGTGGGCAACTTTCTTTGCCAGAGCTAGCATATCTTATGTATTATCAAATGTAACTTACCTGATGTACTCACATTTGTACCTGTTTGTTAATGATGTATTGTACAATATGAATGTGCTACTGTATTCTTTGTAATTAATTCTGGGTCGCCTCTGAAAAAGGGACTGTAACAGTCCCACTGGGTCTACCTGGTTACCAAAATTTAAATAAATTAAATAAATGCTGCCTGTTTTCCATTGCAAGTTTCAGTATAACATGGCCAAGGAAATGGTGTCGTGTTCGGCTGTCTGTGCATCTGTAACTTCACTGTCTCCATTTTTCTTGGCCATTTTCTAAGTGGATTAACCCACTCAGGAGCTGTGGTTTATTGGGGTAATTAATCCATGGCTGGGTGGTTGTCGGCACTTGACCTGCGGCCTTGTGCAACAACCCTACCCCCAGCCATGGATTAGTAACCCATGGCTCCCTTGTGGGTTAATCCTTACTTCTGACAGGGATAGCCTTGAGAAGACAAACTGTGGGTGGGGTTTGTGCCAGTTACACCCACAGAGACAGTCAATGTCTTGTTTACTTTGTGTCTGACTACCTGTGGACTTGATCCAGGCTGTGGTAATGCAAGCTATTATCCATTCATGAAGGCATGGTTTCTGATATCCTTCAGCTGCAAAAATCATTCAGCTTTGACATCTTTCATGTTGCTCAATTTGACTTTAGGAAGGGATGTAGTATGCAGACAGCTCTAGTTAGACTAGTGAACAACATACTCCGAGATGAACAAGGCCCTTCTGTCCATGCTGATTCTCTTAGATCTTTCTTGTGCATGTACTACTGTGGCATACTGAATGCTGTTGAACTGTCTGCTCACTTATGTAGGTGCTTAAGTACTTGTGCTAATCTGAATCTGGTCTTACTTGCAGGGGAGATCTGTCTGTGGAGGTGCATTTGTTTCAATCTCCATGGACTGGTGTTTCTTAAGAAAGTGCTGCAGGTGTCCATGTTGGCACCTATACTATTTAATGTGTATCTGATGCCTCTTGAGGAGATGGTCAAGAGATAAGGCTTGGGGTACAGCTGCATGCTGCCAACATCCAGCTACGTGTCTCCTTACCTATGTACTTCCAGGGATCAGTCATTAGTGTGAGCGGCCACACAGCTGAGATTGTGGACCAGTTGTGAACAAGATGGATTAGGTTTAGCCCACAGAAAATGAAGGTGCTAGTGGCAGGCTGGGAGGAGCAGCTGGAGAAGCACGGGACCCTGCCCCTTCATGATAAAAAAGTCCAAAAGAGTTTGCACTCAGGCAGAAAGCAGACAGGATGCAGATGCAGGCTGAAACTCAGAATTTACTACACAGCACTAACCATGCCTCAGTATTTCAGTTCAATCAGTTAACAGCCAATACAAATGCAATTTCAGTGCACAAAAATAGCAAAATCATCCTGCTGCATAAGAAAAGTACAGTTACATAAGAACTTACCATAACAGTAGATCTTTGAGGAGAGCTATTGTAGCAGGCAATAACCATCAGGACTATGCCACCTTGCACTAGGACCACACGGAAAAATTCTAGCTAGCAGTCTATGGCGGAGGACCGCCCCCTAACATCGGCTTAGCCCCAACGTCACCTATGGCATAAAGGGGCGGTCCCCGGCACCACCTCAGTTCATCCGCCGGAGACCTAGCGTGCATGAAGAATGGGGAACCAAGGAGGTTCTAACATCACTAAAAGGGAGAAGAAATTATACATACATAACCAGGGGGAAGGAGGGAGGGAAAGCATGGCTTAATATGCATTATACCTCTCAGGAAGGTACGAGAAAGATCCAACTGTGCCAGGGTTCTGCCGTCCACTGGTGTATGATAGGCTGATACTGCAGAATGATGCACCTTTATTGAACAGGAGTTTAGGCCTGAATCAGACAGGGAAAGAAGGCACTCCAGTACCGAGTTCACTGGGCAGGTGAAGGGGTCCAGATGTCGGGCAGAAGCCCGTAGGCAGAGATGTTTCCATTTCATGGCATACGTGGCCTTGGTCAAAAGTTTTCTGGCTGCCACGAAAACGTTTGCTTCCCCAGAAGAAACTCTGTACTAGCTCCTGACTAAGTCTGTAGGAGCGATGCGTGCAGGTGTAGGGATTTTGAAATCCAGGTGCACCAGTGCCCCTGCTCCTGGGAGAGCAAATGTGAGGACAGGGGCAGAGGTATTGGTGGCTCTATCACCAGCTGTTGGAGCAATGGAAACCAAATCTAATGAGGCCAGAATGAGGCTATTAGAATAATGTCTACTCGTTCTGCCTATATCTTGAGTAGCACCCTCTGAAGGCGTTGGAAAGGAGGGAAGGTATAGAGAAACTTCCCTGTCCAAGAGATGGACAACGTGTCTTGTCAGAAAACACCAGGCCCTGGATCTAGGGAGCAGAAATTGGGCAGTTTGTCATTGAGTGGGGACACAAAGAGGTCCAGCTCTGGAAGTCACTATCTATCAAAAAGGTTGTCTGCTACGGTCTGTGGTAGTTCCCTTTCGTGAGCCTGAGACCAACAGTGGCTTAGGCTGCCAGCCAAGGTGTTCTAGACTCCTGGAACATGGACCATGGTGAGCTCCTGACTGTGTTCCACTGCCCAGTGCCAGACTCTCATGGCCTCTCTGCAAATGGGATAAGAGTATGTCCCCCCCCCCCGCTTGTTGAACACTACTGACATGTTGTCTGTCTGGATCAGTAAGGGACCTGGAAGGAGATCTGTCTGAAACGCCTGTAAGGTGTAAAAGACGGCTCTCATCTCCAACACATTTATGTGAAGGCTTTGTTCCAAAGAGGTCTATGTCCATCTAGTCTGTATGTCCTTGAAATCTGCACCCCACCCCAGTCCTGAGGCATCTGTTTTCAGGACCTATTGAGGACTGGGCCTCCAAAAGGGGGCCCCATTCTCCAGATGGGAGGGAGTCAGCCACCACTCCAGTGTTTGGCGCACTGCTTTGGAGATCTGAACGTGCTGTTCTAGATCATTCATATGCTGGTCCCACTGTACCCTGAGGTTCCACTGAAGAACCCTCATGTGGAGCCAAGCTAAGGGGATGGTCATGATGGTGGCTGCCATGTGGCTGAGCAGTTGTAGGACCATATGGGCCAGAACCTGGCTGGATAAGGCGATCCTCTGAGCCAGCGACTGGAGGCAATCTGCCCTATCTGAGGGGAGGAAGGCTCTCTCCTGGATGGTGTCCAAGACAGCCCCCATGTATTGCAGTCTCCGACTGGGCCAAGGGGACGATTTGGGAAGATCTGAAGTGATCCCCAGGTCTTGGAATAGTTGGAAAGTCGTTTCCAGTGTGTGAAGCAGCTGTTCCCTTGTGTGAGCTGTCAGGAGCCAGTTGTCGAGGTAAGAGTAGATGTAGTAGTGCCCTTGCCTCCTGTGGGCTGCAGCCACCACTGCCAGGCACTTGGTGAATAGCTGAGGTGCTGATGATAGGCCGAATGGCAGGCTCAAAACTGGTAATGCTCTCCCTGGAAGGTGAAACAATGGTATTTCTTGTGTGACGGCAGGATCTTGATGTGCATATATGCGTCCTGCATGTCTAGGGAGCAGAGCCAGCCTCCGTAACGGAGCACAGGAAGCAAGCCTGGAAGGGTTACCATCCTTTTTTTTTTTTTAACTCTTTTTATTTAAAGTGTTTTCAAACATATTAAACAATTAACATACATACACACAATTTAAACAGACACTATTTACAATGGTTACTGTTTACAATAAGTTTGACATTTCATAGGTGTAATTAATATGTGAGCTACAAGAAGTGCTTTAATGTGGTACAAATTTTCTACTTTAATGGTACTTCATTGAAAACTGTTTTCAAATAACGGGACATTCCCACATATACAGAGGAAGTAACGGTTCCAGCTTGTATTCAATTATGGAATAAATTCAGGCCGGATAGGGGACATATATATATATATATATAACACCCAACATCTCCAGAATATTTCAAATTGTTCCTGTGCTTTATTTAAAATAGCTGTTATTCTTTCTGCTATTCTTTCCATTATATATATATATATATATATATATATTTATTATATCTTGCTATTGGTTCAATGTGGGCACATTAGTAGATAGCCAAAGTTTTGAATTGTCTTTCTTTGCTGCCAGTATAGCTATCATCAAAAATGTTTTTGTTTGGGGTCTCTACACTCGGGGGCAGGGTAGTCAGAAAAAATATATAATAATGGCTCCAGATTCAAAGATGGTATCAGTATCTGCCTTAAAGCGTCCTGTAATTCCAAGATGAAAGGCAGGATCCTCAGGCGCTGCCAAAAAATATGGGCATGTGATGCTGGCCCCCCCATCCTTAAGAAACTTTCCCTGAATCGCAGGTGGTCTGAAGTTTCTAATAGTTATCTTCCATGAAAATTCTTTCCAGAATTTTGAAGATAGTTCCCAATTTATGTTGCTTATGTGTCTATTTCACACTTCTTTTGAGATTTGTATTCCCAAGTCCCTCCCCCATGCTTGGTGGTCTGACTCGAGGGACTCCTATCATAGTGATCTTAATGCTGCGTATAAAGCAGAAATCGTATGGTCTAGAGATGCTCTGCCCTGCAATGCCCCACTGAGGATGTCGATAAGTTGAAGAGCTGGAGTGTCAGACCACAGATCTCTTTGAGAGATTTTACAAAGTCTCTTACTTGAAAATACCTAAATCTATCCCTAGGGAGGATTCCAAATTGTTCTAATTCTGTCTGAGATGAAACATTGCCCTGTCGCACAAATTGATGTAAAACATGTAGACCTAGCCGCTCCTATCTGCGGAATCCCATATCCATTTTAGCTGGCAAGAAATGCCCTGTATAGGGTAATGAGAATAGGCGAGTTCTCCAGCTGGTAAGACCATTCAGGGCTAGGGCTGCCTGCCAGCAGTGAATGCTGGTATGTGTGTAAGGGTTGGTTATACTACCAGGGTTTTTGCTGGGGGAATATGACAAAAGTATCTTATCGAAGTCCCAGAGGTCCTCCTCCTGTTTTTCCAATGTTTTCCATTTAGTCATGTACTCATGGTGTAGCCAATACAGGACAGTTCTAAGCTGGGCTGCTAAGTGATAATACCATAGACATGGATGGGCAAGTCCTCCCTGCTTTTTAGTGAGCTGCAAAATGGAAAACATGACCCTCGGTTTTTGTAAGACCCATATATAATTAGAGATCTTTTTATTTAGGGTCCTGTAGTACTCTCCTGGGAGTTGTATTGGGACCGCCTGTGCTAAATATAGAAACCGTGGAAGTATTACCATTCTAACTGCTTCTATCCTCTCTATCAGTGAAAGTGGAAGTGTCCTCCATCTCTCCACATCCGAGGACAGTCTGCTCATCAGGGGGGTATAATTAAGATCATACAGTTCCACATGTTCCAATCCTATCTGAATGTTCAAGTACTTTATATGTCTTAAGTTCCACTTGAAAGGAAATGCAGCTAATAAATGGGTAGGGGGTCAAAGTTTATTTTAAGTACCTTGGTCTTTGTGGAGTTTTTGCATTTGAGGCAGTATAGCGCAGTGGTTTAAGGCTCTGAGCTGCAAATCTGGAGACCTGGGTTTGAATCCCACAGCCCCCACTTGCATATATTGTGTGACCCTGAGCAAGTCACTTAACTTCCCTGTGCTCCCAGGTTGCACCTGTAAAAAAGCTTTCAGCTTAGTGTGTCTCACCTGGTTAAACAATTGGAAGAAGAAAAACCATCTCATAAGCCCATAGAAAAAGAGTTTATTTTATATCCTGCAATTGTACCAAAAGCCCTCAAAAGGTTCCAAAGAGGCACCAATGAGTGCTCTGGGTCTGTCATATACATCAATAAATCGTCGGCATATAGAGCCAGCATGTGGCCATCCCCCCCCCACTTTAAAACCTTTTATTAATTTATTTTGTTGTATGGTAGGAGCTCAAGATATAAGGCAAACAACAGGGGTGACAATGGGCACTCCTGTCTGGTGCCTCTCCGGAGCGGGACTGGAGTTGAGATTGATCCGTTAACTTTATTGCATGCCATTGGGCTCGAGTAGATAGAAGATATTATTCTGGTAAACCCCTGTGGCATACCCATGCTATCCAGAACAGCTCCAAGGAAAGGCCATGTGACCCAGTCGAAAGCCTTCTCCGCGTCTAAACTTATAAGCAACAAAGGGGCCCCTGACCGGGCCGCATGATTTAGCAAATTCAGTGTTCTTTTCACACTGTCCTACATTTGCTAGGATCCGTACCACTGCCTGACTGCAGATTACTGACAGGGTTTGTTTGCTGACAAATTATATCCTAAAACAACCACTGACTGACATGAAACAGGAGGTGCAAACATTTTAAACTCTTGCATGAAAAGGGAGGTGCATTGTTGGGAGTTCGGGTGAAATGTACCAGCTTTGTTGTAAAATGTACAGGACCAGACAAACATTTTAAGCTCTTCTTATGGCATTGCATGAAAAAGCGTGAAGTGCATAAGCTATTTCTTACCTTTTCCATCCGATAAGCTTGTTGCTTGTTCATTCACTCAACTTTATTTAATCCATTTGGTAATATTAAAAACAAGTACTTTAAAACTTTAAAATGTCAGAGCATTTTCACAATCGCAGGTTGTGAGCTATTTCGCGTATGTACTGCATCGCAGAACGAGCAGCCCTGTCTTTAGTGATGTTCTGAATCTTCTCTTCTCTCTTGGCATATCGTTTTTTTAGAGGAGACTTAGGGAGGCCATGATTAATTTTCTCAATTAAAGTTTCGGTGTTGCATTGTTCCTTGTGTAGTTCGGAGACAAATCTAAAGATGCCCACATGTGAGCAGCTAACTACCAGAATTCAGGGGGAAACAGTGGTGGGCTTAGAACCACTGTATTGTTTCTCATTCTTCTCCTAACACGGCCTAGCATGTAGTTCTCCTTGAACCACTCTATAATCGGTGCACAGGACTGTGGCATTTCCTCCTTGAGCTCAAAAAATGCTGGCTCAGTTTCATTAGGTGGCAAGAATGAGAGTGCAACTATGTGCCTAAGCTTTAAACTAAAGTCCATATCCTGACCGTACTTTGTTGCTAGCCCCATGCTTTGTATTTTTCTCCAGACAATTTGACCGAGGTGGAACAGACAACCTTTGCTCTGAACATTTGGGAACTCAACTTTACAGGCGTTTATAGCTGCCTGTTCAAAATCAGTTAAAATGATTTTGGGGTCCAAATGCAAGTTGTTATCATCTGCAATATCATTTAAGTCCTGAAAGAGCCTTAGGTAGCATTCCTGCGATTTGCTGGACATTAGGCAGTACAGTAGAAGGACAATTTGTGAATTTTCTGCCGTACCCATTGGCCCATGTATTGAATCACTGTAAACGTCATGGATAGACCAATTATATTCAATTACAGCTGTGCCTTTAAACCTCATTATAGTCTGTCATACGTTTGCAATTTTGTTTTTCGTTGAGAAGGTTTGGGAGGTTTTAGGAGGTTATGCAACATCCCTTTGAGCGAATGAACAAGCAACAAGCTTATCAGATGGAAAACCTAAGAAACATCTTATGCACTTCACGCTTTACATGCATTTCATACATTATATTTTTTTACACTTTGCCCTAGCAAGCATTTAAATTGTTTGTCTGGTCCTGGACACTTTTTTTAAAACTTGGCATGTCTACACCGAAGCAAGGGTTTTCAATGTTTTTGGTCCTGTACATTTATGTGGTGCTTCGCAATTGCCTGCAAGTGATTTTGTGTATTATTGGTGTAATTCTGTTGGTCGGGCAAAGATTATGTCGGCAAATGCTACCGAATGGGAAATTGGTTTATGGGAACTTGCAGTTGGGAGGTTTGTTGTCGGGACATCGACAGACGGGAAGTCATACCAGACCCCGCTTGCCTACTAGGAACAAAGCCCGTCTGGTCTAAATTTATTAACATGGGTAATAGGGACTCTACTTTCTTAGCTAAAATTGAAGAAGATAATTTATAATCAATATTGAGGACCGAGACAGGACGATATAATGCGCATGATACACTGTCTTTCTCCGGTTTTAGAATACTTGAAATATAAGCATAGTGCCAAGTATCTATGACCCCCTCTTCCTCCTGAACTCCACGACAGGTCTCTAATAAAATGGAAGTTAATTTATTTTTAAACCTTTTATAAAATTCCTCAGTGTAACCATCCGGTTAGGGGCTCTTAAGTGATTTCAGATTAATAATAGCACTATATAATTCTCTTTCCGAAACTGGTGAATCCAGAGCCTGTTGTTGATCTGATGTAAGGGCCGGAAGGTCAATACCTGATAGAAAGGCCCGCATCTTGTCCTGGTCATTTTTATGATCTGTGGTATATAATGTTTTGTAAAATTTCTGGAAGACCTGTTTAATTTGTGATGGTAAATTAACCACCTTCCCCATCTCTGGATCTCTGATCTGGGTAACACTGGATTGGGCATGTTTTTGCCTAAGCCTATGTGCTAACAACCAGGTGGCTCTCGGCCCTCCATCATAGTATTTCTGTCTTAAAAATTGCAAAGCCTGTTCAGTGCAGACATCAATAATCTTTTGTATTTGTTCTTTTGTAGGGTCGCCATCCTGAACCTTTTGTACTCGATGAAATTGTTTAGGTGATTGAGATCCAGGATGGGACAGAGGTCCCGTGTCTTTTTTGATACTAAGAAGTGGAAGTAGCAACCCCTTCCTCTTTGAGATGGAGGAACTACCTTGATTGTCTTTTTTCCTTTTTTGACAAGGAGGGCTTGGATTTCTGTCTGAGACCTGCGTGGGATGGGGAGCAGTGAGTGGGAGTCAGCTGATTGTCTGGAGGCATTTGGGTACATTCCAGGGCATACCCCTTTTCTATGATTTGGAGTACCCATTGATCTGACGTGACGCTGGACCAACCTGAGAGGTAGAGGGAGAATCGCCCTCCTGCCTCCCCCTGAAACTCTGCCAGAGAAGGAGGGCAGGCAAGAGACTCATGCAGAGGCTGTTGGGGTGGGCAAGGGAGCTCTGGCAGTCTTGGCATTTCTTGGTCTCTGTGCCCCTGTTGATTAAGGGGGAAACTTTTTTTTTGTATTCCCCTCGCTGTTTTTGCCTCCTTGTTTGCTGACCTTGTTGTCTACGAAAGGGACGATGCCTGGATGGGGACGACTCTGACGTGTACATTTTGTGGACATCGGAAATAGCTTCCCCCATTCCCCCGAGTCCTGCAGCCCAGGGACCATCTTCTTTGTCTCTTGGCCATAAAGGACTGAACCTTGAAAGGGAGCATCCAGGATAGCATCCTGCAAATCCTGCCGGAAACCCGATACCCTCAATCAAGAATAATGCCAGAGGCAGACCCCACCCTGGCGGCTGCCCTGGCTGCAGTGTTCGCTGAGTCATATGAACACTGGAAGACATGTTTCCCCATGTCAGCACCACACTCTAAGACAGCTAAGAGGTCCGACTTAGACAGGGAGTCAGGCTGGGATCTGTCCAGGTCCATAGCTTTGTTCCATAGGGACTTCTGGTACATGACCATCTGTGCTAGGAAGTTGAGTGACTTCACAGAGTAAGTGGCCGAGGAGTAGACCTTGTGGCCAAACTGATCTATCTTTTTTGATTCTCTATCTGGAGGTTGAGTACTCATGTGTTTTGCCTGTTGGGTCCAACCATGTTCCATGGTACGGACCATGGAGTCAGCCTTCGGCTGTTCACTCAAATGTGGTTCCTCTCTAGGTGTGCGATACAGGTGGTCAGCTTTCTTAGGTACCACTGAGGTCATTGAGAGATGCTTCCAGGCTGGTTTTGTAACATCCTGGAAGGGCTCCACTTATGGTGGAATGACCAAAGGCTTTGGGTCACCTGCCCCCCAAGAATTTCGCTGGGTGGCATCTCTCAGGGTCTAGATCCTCTGTCTCCCACTGATTTAGAAACTGGATGTGCCTCATCACATATAAAAAGGTGAGTCATCAGGAGGAGACCTTGGTGAATCCTTCCTGGGATCTAGAGATGGAAGTGACAATCCCTCATCTGAAGAGTCATAGGGGGAAGAGTCCCCGCTGGACCCCTTTTAAGATGAATCTGAATGTCTGGGCCAGCCTCTGCTAGAGCGGCTCCAGCGTCTGGAGGAGGATCGGGATGACAGGTGATGTCTGTGCCACTGTCACCCGGGGGATCCCTGGTCTGAGCCACTTAGAGAAGAGTGGACTGGCGAAGGTGAGTTACGTGGAGGTGGGGAGGGCTGTTTAGGTGGAGCCGGTTTCGGGGTTGGCTCTGGCAGTCTGGGCAGCAGATCCCCATTTATAGTGTTTCATCAACTCGTAAAATGAGCTCCCACTTCTGCAAGATGTACCATGGGGGTTTGCGGGGGGGTCTGGCATCAGGGTAGGAACGTTCCTAGGCCCTGGCATCAGACCTGTAGCCTTAGATCCCCCTGAGGTCAGACCTGATGGCTCCGTAGTATCAGGCGTCAGGTCTGTTGGAGTCTCCTCCTCCTCCAGCGTTGGGTGCACTGGCATCTGGTTATCTGGCACCCCGAGGGAAAGATGACAACGGAGTATGTGGCGCCATGCTCTTGGACCCTATACAGCCTGGCTTCAGGTCCTCTCTCGTCTGCTCCAAGGATGGAGACTTTTTAGAGCCTTGCGGATCAGGTGACGGTTTGGAGGATGTCATCTGCTCTGGCTCCGTGGAGTTCGAGTCTGTGGCTGAAGTGGCCTGACATTGGACTGGAGCCCCGGTCGATGCCAGCTTAGATGGTGAGCGAGGCCTCTTCTGGCGCCTGTGCTCATGACACCTCTTGGTGTCGTCAGGCCCTATCATCTTGACTGACAACCCCAAGACTATAGCCTTGTGGGTGGCGGGCTCTGACCTGCTGCCCGACTCAGAATGGGGCGACCCTCCTAACTTAGGCACAAACGAGTGTTTCTGGGGTTGGATAGCCAGGGGGATGGAGGCCTTGGAAGACTCTTGCCCTGAAGACTCCCTGTATGATGTCTGGGTAGGGGCAGGAGGCTTCCTCGATGGTAACCCATGGAAAGCAAGGGAAACCAGAGGGACGGAGTCTGACCTCGCACCTGAGGTGGTACTCTTTGAAGATTTATGCGGGGACCTAGAGCAAAATTCTGACCTGGACCTGTCCTTGTTTCAGTGATGGTGCTCCCTGCTAGAATTCTTCTCTCTGGGGGAGGTCCCTCTGGCCAAGGAAGAAGATGAGCTGTGTCCCGAGTGGGTTTTCTGCATGGTGTCCACTTGTTGTTCCAGAAGATAGGCTTTCAAGGTCTTCAGGAAGCGGATGCAGGTGTGATGCCTGAAACTAAGGCAATGCAGGCAGTCATCTGGCTTGTGATCGGGGCCTAGGCACAGAAGGCAGGCTGAATGGCTGTCTTTTCGCTGTGATCTGCTTGCCACACGTGCACTTAGATTTCCACCACTCTGTCGATGAAGCGGACGGGGAAGACATACACTACGAAGCTGTGGAATTTAGACAAAAAAGGATAACTGTATGAAGCACAAAAAATGAAGGTTGACTGGAAGCAAGATGCATTCATGGAGACGAAATACATGGGTCAACGGCGGGAAAAAACTGAGGTGGTGTCGGGGGACCACCCCTTTACACCACAGGTGACATCGGGGGCAGGGTCGACATCAGGGGGAGGTCCCCCACCAAAGACTGCTAGCTAGAATATTTCTGTGGGGTCCTAGTGCTTGGCGGCATAGTCCTGAAGGTTACTGCCTGTTGCAAGAGCTCTATCTCAAAGTGAGCTCTCCTGTTCACAACAAGACCTAGCCCCGGCGCTTCGCCTCCTGCTAAAGCAGTGGTGCACAACTTGTTTTGTTGAGGGCCAGACTCAAAACTTGAGTCACGGCCGAGGGCCAAGGGCCACTGTAAAATGGCTTAAGGTGACAAATGTCCAGCAAGACATTATTACATGTACACATAAAATAAATCAAAACATCTATCTATCTATATTTCTTTCTATCTATCTATCCACGTTACTAAAACTATGTGTCTAAACAAAACAAAAAATCAAATAAACAAAGGCTGCAAGGGGAAGATGCTAGGTCCTCAGGGGCAACTGACAGCTGCTGTGGGGGCTGTTTGTGGCCCCTGGGTCATAAGTTGTGCATCGCTGTGCTAGAGTCTTCATCAGGTGGCGTAGTTATGGAGAGGCATCATAGCATTTAAATCAAGGAGTAATGTGACATCACCGCTGATATTAATCCATTGCCTCCTAGAACACACCTGTAGGTGGTAGCAAATGTACTGCAGTGTGTCCTAATACAAATACAGAAGTCAGCTACAGACTTCCTGTGTGCCCTTACAACGTCTGGAGACGTCACTCATATGTTTTAATATTACTTGCCAACCAGAATTGATTAGAATTGACTGCATAGCAACGTTAGAAAGGTAATTTTGTGTTGAACAACTCTGTCACTGATACTTGTGTGTATCATGTACAGTATACTTTAGGAGTTACTTAAATTTGTTTACGGCATGGTGTGTACAGCAGACATTGTGGCCATCAAGCCTCACCTAAGCACCTTGAATAAAATGAGGAACAAATACATGTTTTATACTAGAAAAAAATAGCATTTTAGTACAAATGTTTTGGTGTTGATATGTTGCTATTTCCCAACCAAAAAATGGCTTATGTTGCTTTTTTTGTGCAAAAAAAAGTTATTTCGATTAGTGTAGAAAAATATTGCTTATTATTAATTGCATAGCACCACTGGAAAAGTAATTTTGTGCTGAACAACTCTGCCACTCATACTTTGTGTGTAGCACTTAGGGTTCATGAGGTATTCACATTTGTTTGTGGCATGCTGATTATGGATTGATTTTGCTTAGAAAGGCCCAGGATGCAGTGTTAAGAGTATACACGAGACACGCTCGGTGGAACTCTCAAAGAGCTCCTGTGGGGAGACTGAGTTAAGCAGAGATTTTTTTTAAGTGAAAGTAATGTGACATCAGCACTGATACTAAGCAGAGATTTTTTTAAAGTGAAAGGAATGTGACATCAGTGCTGATATTAAAGGAAAACTACACCCTCATATAATTTTAATTTTATTTGTTTCCATGCCATCAAACAACTCCTTTCCTGTACCTGTTAGGGCTATATGTGTTACCTTTAGTTTGTTTTCACTGCTCATGATAGCCCCTGTGACTGCCCTGGGGGTCTCCATTTCAGGTATCACGTCATTTCATCGCAAACACTTCATCGTAATAAACTTTATCGTAGTGAACTGTTCACTGCATGAAATCTCATTGCAAAATACATCGCAAAATGCATCGCAATAATAATAATAGATAAAATACTTGAAAGTACCTTTTCGATGCTGTGATGTGAATGCATGATGTGTCGTGCGTAATGCGTCAGGGTCAAAGGGCAGAGGGCAAAGGTCGGGCAGGGGAAAATGAGTTTGTGTAGTGCGTAATGCGTCTGGCTCGAAGGGCAGAGGGCAAAGGTCGGGCAGGGGAAAAGGAGTTATCATTAAAGGAGTTTTTGGATCGGACGATTCATTAGAAAAGGTAATTGCAAACATAAAGGCCGATATCGTGAAGTGCTGTGTGTCCTCTTGTTTGGTAAAGGCCATTCACAAAGGCCGATATCGTGAAGTGCTGTGTGTCCTCTTGTTTGGTAAAGGCCATTCACTGAGGGTAAAGGGTTAAAACTGAAATCTTTATTGAGGGCAAATAAAAAACAAATCTTTATACAAATCTTGTCAGTACCTCATCTAAACCTGGAGTTGGAAGTTATGAGCAATAGCTCTTGAGAAGTCCATCCTGTTTGTATCACAGTATGTTTCAATGACCTTGACAATTCTTTGTGCTGTGTCTTTGTATTTCTTTCTCTGAGCTGGTGGCTCTATACCAGCAAGATATTGCTCCATTCGGTGCTCATTAAGGTTCTGTTCAACCTTTAGGCCATTAATGAACTTCCAAACAGTGGGATGGCATGCTCCAAGCAGACTATTAAAACTTCGGTGCCACCCCTCTACTGAGTTTATTGTTCTCAGGATCCCAGTACTGACTGCACTGCTGCAATTCCAGAAATCGATTGCAAAATGTGGTCTACGTCTATCACGGCGACCAACTGGCATCCCTATCCATGTGTCTTCAAAGTAATCAACGAGAGGAGCCAGTTGGTCGCTTTTTGCAGTATAAAAATCAGTTGCACGCAGTTCCTCGAAAGCTTCCACAATGTCTGCTGGTTCAACATATGCAAGTGCAGGAAGCATTCTTATTTGTAAGGCATAATCAGCATCCACTGTATAATTTTTAAGAATGATAGCGTTTTCCTGCACTTTTTGCCATACAGCCTGGCAGAGGTGGAAAAAGCATCCCCTTGTTCTAGCCCCAGGAAACTCACTTGCAAATGCTTTTACTGCAGCAAGTTCAAAGTCTGTCATTACTGATGAAGGGCACAGTTAAGGACAAAGCTGTTTTATTTTTTGAAGAACCCTTACATAACTGTCAGTGCAATGGTTTGACATTAATATGAAAACAGATGGGATAACTGCAGATTGGCGGACTCTAGGTATAGTGTATAGCTGTGTGAAAAGTGTTGGTGCACATTTAAATGTCCCATCTGCATAACAGTGGGGTGTGGAGCACATGTACTGCAGTTTTTTTGATGTTGCAAAAATGATAAAACGCTGGTTATCTTGAGACCCAGAATCATACTGCAGAAATAGCTCTCCTCTCTCGGTGTTCCAATACTCTGCTGGAATCAGTAAATCTACAAGACATGTAGGCTGAGTAGGTACTGCAGCGACAGTCTGGCATGCTCTCTGTGCAGTGCGCTTAAGACATGCAACGGATGGCAACTGAGAACTGACTGCCTGGCTAAGCCCACTAATAGCACTTGCAACCAAATGCTGGGTGCTGTCCTGTGAGGAACTAGCTTTGTACTTCAATAAAGATACTGCTTTTATTGCCATTGTGGAACCAGCATCAGGAACATGGTTATGTTCCTGTACATATTTTACAATGACATCGTTACTAGTGTGCACTCTAGCAGGGCATTTAAAAGTGTCATATTGACGACACTTCCAGTATTGTTTACCCCCATAAGTACGCTCCACGCGGTATAAGAATCCAGCATCACACAGCATCGGCTGACCCTGATGCTTTTACAAACTCTAATGGCATGGCTGTCACAACTCAATTTGCACAGTAGGCATGGTGCAACAGAACAGCGAATTAATATACACTGAACTGTCATATACGCTATAGAGTCTGTGCGATGAAATGTATCGGCGTTGAAATTACATGCAGTAATTTACATGACGAAAAGTTTTGCGATTAAATGACGTGGAACCTCCATTTCATGAGTTTTGAAATCATTGTTATACGACAGGCATAAGAGAAACATGATGTCAGACCAACCATTTGTATCGTATCTCTATGCTGAAAGAACAAATACCCTGCAAAAACTCCCTGGAAACACATACACTGAATGAAGTTTACAGGGAAAAACCCTGCATTACAACTCAGATAGTTTGTAAAGCTCACTGAAGGTAACAGTGGTATTTCATACCTTTTTCCAGCTTGTTTCTTTGAAGACTAATTAAGCAGATAGGCATACGGGGGAGTTTAAAGGTTGATTACGCATCATGTTCTCATATGCTAATGCAGCTCTCAGAGACAATGAGATTTTAACAGCCACCAAATGGAGCCTCCCAGGATAGTTACAGGGCCTATTATGAAGTGTGAAAACAGACTAAGGCAGTTGCATGCATCTCTAACAGCTACATGATAAGAATTGTCTACTGACATGGAAACAAAAATTAGAAGCTATGAGGATGTAGTTTTCTTTTGAGCAGATATTTTTTTTTAAGTGAAAAACAACTTTTAACAGATATGAAAAAATATTTAAAAACGCAATAGTGTTTTTGGCAGCCTCTTGGTCTCTCCGGGGGTCTTTTTTTTAGCGGTCCCTAGCCGGGAACCATAGTTGCAACTCCTTTGCACGGGGCAATTACCCCTAGGGTGAGCAGTGGAGAGGCTTCTTCTCTGGACTCTGGGCTGCCTGTGGATTTGAAGCGGTTGGCCGACACAGAGTGGAGGATTCGTTTCTTGGGACTTGGATTTGGACCCCCGTGGATTTATTGACTAGGGGGCCAAATAGATCTCCATACTTTGGTATTCTCCTAGGTCCCAGTAGTTGATGAGAGCGGTGCTGGGGCTTCCTGGGAAGCACACCTTTGGTTATATTTTTAAATTATTGCTGGAAAATCTGACTACATAATGACTGGGGCAGTGAGACAGCCCCTTGCCTTAAAGTAGTATAGGCTGTGGATCGATATTTTTTCTTAGATTCTTATAGATTATTGTTTTATTTTTATTTTGTATAATCTTGGATATTTGTTTTTTTTGTCTGTGATTTGCATTCTGCTCTCCTGAGTTGTATTTGGGGATTTAATTCTGAGTTTTGTTTTTATGGGGTTATTTGGGGGTGTGGGTTAGTGTTTATTTAATTATGAGTGTGTGTGTGTGTGTGTGTGGAGTGTGTGTGTGTGTGGAGTGTGTGGTAGTGGGTTTCATCTGGTTTTGGGATTATGTAGCTAGGGGGGATGTGTCTGGGAAGGTATGTGGGTCGGGCCGGGCCAGGATAGTGTATGGGGCAGATTTCTTGCAGGAAGTGACCGATTTCATTGTCAGCAAAACATTGGAGGCCCCCAGATGTTTGGTGTTGGGGGACTTCAATGTTTGGGCCAAAGGATGAATCCTCTCGGCTTGGTTATAACTTCCTTCAGATGATGTCATCTCTGGGCTTTGCGCAGGAAGTTTCCTCCTTGACCCATCAGGGTGGCCACATGTTGGATTTGGTGTTCTCAGTGGGGCTTGAGATAAACAGTCTCAGCATTGATGGGGTTGTTTGGTCTGATCATTGCATGGTGAAGTTCCGTTTCGGGGTCCCCCCCAGTAGCCCTCCCCCTGCCGAGATGGTCAGCTATCGCTGTTTGAGGGGGTTGATCCCTGAGGGTTTTTTGGAAGTGACTGACCTATCTAGTATGGACAGTGCATGTGTTGGGGGTGTGTGTGCAGCAGTGGACGCCTATAATAAGGCGCTTTCTGGTGCACTCGACTCTCTTGCACCAGTCCGTGTACGACCCAGGTCTTCTCACTTGAGGTCCCCTTGGTATGATTGGGACCTCAAGGTGATGAAGTCCTTGGGTCAGAGATTAGAGCACTGCTGGCGGAAATCCGGCCTGGAGGTGGACAAACTGGCCCTGCGTGTGCACTACTGTGCATACCAGGGGACAATCAACCGTAAGAAGACAGAATTCCTGTCCAGAGAGATTGCTGCTGGGAGGAACCGACCAACTGTGCTCTTTCAGACTGTGGACAGGCTTCTTCATCCTTCCTGTCTACAGCCGAAGGTAGCTTTTTCAAGCACATTATGCAAGGAGTTTGCTTGGTTCTTCTCAGATGGGGTGTGTGCCATCAGGCAGGAGGTTCTGCCAGTGGACCAAAATCTGGCCGACAGTGGTCGCCATTGGGCGACTGGAGAGCACTCCACCTGGCTGGGGTGAGTTTAAACCGGTGGAGGTGGCTGAGGTCAGTGAGATTGCTTCCAAGCTGCGGCACACCTTTTGTGAACTGGACCCGGTGCCAACTCATTTCTTAATGAGATGTGTTGACTCCGTTGGCCTGGTGTTTGCCTTGATTGTCCGGTGTTCCCTGTCAGAGGGGTCTTTCCTGATGTCTTGAAGGAGGCATTAGTGAGCCCCTTCTGAAGAAGCCATCGTTGGACCCCGACGTCAAGGCAAATTACCATCCTATCTCCAATCTCCCATTTTTGGGTAAGATTGTTGAGAAGGTGGTGGCACTTCAGCTTGAGGAGCATCTCGTGGCCCATGATTTATATGAGCCACTCCAGTCTGGGTTTCGTGTGAGGCATAGCATAGAAACTGCGCTAGTTCGGGTGCATAATGACCTCCTTAGGGCTAGAGATCAAGGGGAGGGGACAATTCTTGTTCTCCTCAATCTCTCTTCAGCATTTGACACGGTGGACCATCGAGTGTTACTTGACCGCCTAAGGGAATTCTGTGGACTTGCCAGTACCGTTATCTGCTGGTTTGAGTCTTTTTTATCTAACAGGAGGCAGAGGGTAATGATGAGGAATTTCTCCTCCTCCCCTGTCAACCTGTCATGCGGAGTTCCCCAGGGTTCGGTCACCGATGTTGTTTGCTGTGTACATGCTACCCCTGGGAGAGATCATTATGAAGTACAGTCTGGGTTTTCACTGTTATGCTGATGATAACCAGTTGTACCTCTCCTTTGCCTCGGAACATCTTGTGCAGTAGAAGTGCTTAACAGCTGCCTAGCTGAAATCAATGACTGGATGGCCTCCAGCTGGTTGCGACTGAATCCCAGTAAGACGAAGGTACTGGTGGTGGAGTCGAACAGAGGGCGTGATAAGTTGGCCTGTGGCACAGAGACATGACTTTGTCTTGGCTCTGTACCGTTGAAGGCCTACTCTAGGGTGCGTGATCTTGGTGTTATTCTTGACAGCAGTTTGACACTTGAGTTTCAGGTGTCGTCTGTTGTCCTTACCAGCTCTTATCATCTGAGGAATATCACCAGGATTAAGCCCCTAGTTCCGCCACTGGACCTCCCCACTTTGGTGCATGCCTTCGTGACGTCCAGGCTTGACTACTGTAATGCACTCTATCTCTGGGTCTCTGGGGGTACCCTGCGCCGACTGCAGCTGGTGCAGAACACAGGAGCAAGGCTGTTGACAGGACAGTCTAAATACTGTCGTATTACCCCGGTGCTGCGTCAACTCCACTGGCTGCCGGTTAGGTGGAGGGTCCTCTTTAAGGTGGGTTTCCTCACCTTTAAGACCCTACATGGCCTGGGCCCTGGCTACCGGAAGGACCTTCTTGCACCTGCTGTCTCGGTCCGCTCCCTCCGCTCCTCCTCTAGGGGCCTCCTAGTGATTCCCAGGATGAGGTTAAGAACTGCTGGTGACAGAGCATTTAGTGTTGCTGCCCCCATTCTGTGGAATTTTCTTCCTCTAGCTGTTAGGAAGGCCCCATCTGTTGAGGTTTTTAAGGCCCATCTCAAGGCCTTTTTGTACAATCAGGCCTTCCCGGACTATATATTATAGTTCTTTGCATGTCTTTTAATAAAGATAACTCTGATGTTAATTTAGTCTTAGAGACTTTAAATGCAGCTGAAGTTGAGGGTAGCTAATTATATAGCAATTTTTTTTTAACTTGTTTAGATTATTGTATTTAATTGATTATTATTGTGATGTGTTGTATTTATTGATTAATGTACGGCGCCCAGAGCCTCCGGGATGGGCGTCTTCTTAAATAAAATGTGCCTTGCCTTGCCATTACAACAGTTTCTGAATATATGCTATGATTTAGCTAGTAGAAACTCAAAGCAAGGGGTGCTAGAGAGCCACGCTAAACAGAGGATGTGCTTCACCTCAGTTCTCCACATCTCGCTATTTAAAACTGATACAACTATAAATTTATCACAACATTTTGGAACTGTGAACACCTTATCTGATAGAGTTTACTAATGGGAGTAATCCAGTGTAAAATCGCCAATATGGGTCGCACCAAAGGAACGGAAGGAGCAGCTCAAAAATCTGGGACAACAACGCACCAGGCCCCAATTGAAACACCGAGCACTACACTATCCAGCGGCCCACAGCAGACAGGGGAAGCACCTCCCTGGGACACTGTTCTTAAAGCAGTCCGGGACAAGGATCAGAAGACTGAGCACATCCTAAAAAGAATGGGCAATCAGGATGCCAAAATTGAAGTTGCTGTTTCCTCAGCTAAAGATGTGGAAGAATGATCCATTAAAACACTAACTACAGTTAATAAGCTAACCCAGGAGAATTCCAATCTCCGGGCCCAGCTGGAATCACTAGAGAATGGGGCAAGGGCAATGAATGTCCACATAATTGGGTTCCCTGAAGGAATAGAGGGGTACAACATTCTCCTTTTTTAAAAACCTGACTGAAAGAGTCCCTGCATCTACAGGACACTTGGGTGGACTCCGACCTGTGGAGGGCTTACCACTTGAATCATCTCTCTCCTCGGACCAGCACCCTTCAACCTCGTACGATAATCCTGGTTACTACAGGGCCTGATACACAAGATCATCTTCATGCCGCAACTTGAGCAAACCACCCTTTCCAACACGAGGGCCAAGACGTCTGCTTGTTCCCAGACTGGGCCTATGCAACCCACAACAGACAAAAGCAGTTTGAAGGTATTCGGCAACAGCTGCACAGTCTGGGGATCACTCACTTACTGTTGGCTAAGGCACGACTCTGTATCCAATACGGGGGTAAAACTTGTCAGTTTAACAATGCCAAGGATGCTGGAAAATGGGCCCAAAAAATTGCTGAAGGGTTCGGAGGTGCACCAGACAGCACCAGCCATGAGGACTCGGATAAACAGCCAGAGGGTTCATGAGCATGTGTGGGACTTTCGTATTTGTGACTTTTGGCTCCTATAAAGGCAAGGGCTAAATGTAGACCCAATGACTGGCTCCTCAGGGTTTGGAACTTTAAATGTGTGGAAACTGTATAGTTCCCAGTGCCTTAGTTTAAAAAGGTGGTATGGTTGCCTTTAACAACCCATGACGTATGGGAGACGCTCATATGTCTCCTGCTTTGGACGCTAATAAAAATTAATGTGTCAAGTCTTACTCCTGACTCAAACTTGAAAATCCTGTTTAAACACGCTGTTAACAATTGTCTAAGGGATGGAGATTAGGGGTTACCCTAAGGGATACGGGAAGTCATGTTCACTGTTTAGTTCTCTATGGGGTAGTATTCACAGTGGTCATAATTAATTAAAAGAAGTTGTGAGGTGGGGAGTTCATAGAGGGATGCCTTACAGATCACTTATAGATATTTTTTTTCAAAGATTGTGGGCACGGTAACATACTAGGTTACTTCTACTGATTCCTCTTTCTCATGATGTAACTGCTCCACATTTCTTGCGAGGCTCAGCTCATGAGTTAAAAATGTTTGTTTTCAGCTTGAACAATCCTCGTATGTTCCCAAACGCTGTATCATTTCTGTAAATCAATTAATATCCTGATGCTAAAATGAGTGATGAATGCATTATAAAATGTGACTTTTTTATAGACAAACTTCGCTGTATAGAAACATAGAATTTCACAGCAGATAAGGACCGCTTGGCCCACCTAGCCTGCCCATTTTTCTACCTAACAGATAAGCTGCAGACTCTAGTTAACCAACAGCTTACTTCCTCCTACCCCCCACTAGGACTGCCTTATGTCTGTCCCATGCATTCTTGAATTCCCCCACTGTTCTTGACTTCACAACCTCCTCAGGGAGGCTGTTCCATGCATCCACAACCCTCTCTGTAAAAAAATACTTCCTCACATTACCTCTGAGCCGTCCCCCCTCTATCTTCAAATTGTGCCCCCTTGTTCTTGCACATCTCTTTTTCTGAAAGATGCCACCCTCTTGGTCTTTGTTGATTCCATTGAGGTACTTGAAAGTTTGTATCATGTCCCCTTTCTCTCTCCTTTCCTCAAGGGTACACATATTAAGCTCCTTTAGTCTTTCTTCGTATGTCTTCTGGTGCAGACCCTGCACCATTTTGGTTGCCCTCCTCTGGACAGCGTCCACTCTGTCTGTCTTTGCGGAGATGGGGTCTCCAGAACTGCACACAATACTCCAGATGGGGTCTCACCGTCTGTCTGTACAGATGGATAACAACTTCCTGTTTTTTACTATTGATGCCTCTCCCTATGCATCCCAGTATCCCCCCAGCCTTCCTTACTGCCTTCTCACATTGCTTGCCCACCTTTAGGTCATTTGATATAATTACCCCCAGGTCCCTTTCCATTTTTACTGTTGTCAGTATCTCACCCCTCATTGTGTACTCTTCCCCTGGGTTTTTGTTTCCCAGGTGCATTGCCTTGAACTTCTTTGCACTGAATCTGAGCTGCCATACAATTGACCATTCCTCCAACCTTGCCAAGTCCCTTCTCATCCTTTCCACTCCATCTGGTGTATCAACCCTGCTGCAGATCTTTGTGTCGTCTGCAAAGAGACATACTTTTCCTTCCAGTTCCTCTGCAATGTCACTTATAAAGACATTAAAAAGGGCCGGTTCCAGTACTAAACCCTGCGGTACCCCGCCAGTAACCCTCCTTTCTTCACTGTGGACTCCATTTACTACTACCCTTTGTGTCCTGTTGTCTAGCCAATTTTTTATCCAGGCTACCACCTTGGGACCCACTCCAAGGCTGGCTAACTTGTGTAATACTCTTTTGTGTGGGACGGTATCAAATGCCTTGCTAAAATCTAGGTAAGCCATGTCCACAGCCCCTCCCTGGTCTACTACTTTGGTCACACAGTCAAAGAAACCTATTAGCTTCATCTGACATGACCTTCCCATCATGAATCCATGCTGCCTTGGGTCCTGTGCCCCACTGGCCTCTAGGTACTCAACAATTCTTTCCTTCAGAAGTGATTCCATCATTTTCCCTACTACTGAGGTCAAACTAACTAGTCTGTAGTTTCCTGCCTCTGTCCTGCTCCCACTTTTGTGAAGAGGAATCACATCCACCCTCCTCCAGTCCTCAGGTACCACCCCATCCTCCCATGATTTGTTAAAGAGAGTAGTCAGCGGTGTCACTGGTTCTACCCTTAGTTCTTTTAGAATTCTTGGGTGAAACCCATCAGTCCCCATTGCTTTGTCCACCTTCAATTTTATTAGTTCTTTCAGAACCCTTTCTTCTGTAAATGGACTGGTATCGACCCCCGTCTTCAGAGTGTTTCTCTTGTTTGGTTTAGGTACCTCCCTCTCCTCTTCCTTTGTGAATACTGAGCAGAAATATTTGTTCAGTATCCCTGCTTTTTCACTGCCACCCTCTACCCACATTCCCTCCCCTTTATTAAGCCTCAGTATCCCTCCTTTGGTCTTTTTGCGCTCCCTAATGTACCTATAAAAGGTGTTATCCCCCTTCTTAACAGAGTTGGCTATCCTTTCCTCAGTTTGAGCCTTTGATAGTCTGACTGTCTTCCCAGCCTCGTTCTGCTTTAACTGATAAAGTTCTCTGTCCTGCTCCTTCTGTGTTTCCTTATATTTCCTGAATGCTATCCTTTTCTCCTTAATCTTCCCTGCCACCTCTTTTGAGAACCATAGCGGTGTTTTCCTTTGTTGTGTTCTGTTGATTTGCTTTACACAAAGGCTTGTTGCCTCTGTGATGGCTGTTTTGATTACTCCCCATTGTTCCTCCACCCCTCCTTCTTGCCCGTTTGCTAGTGCTTTTCTGAGGCACTCTCTCATTTTCCCAAAGTCAGCTCTCCTAAAGTCCAATACTCTTGCTTTAGTATGGCTTGACTGTATGGCTGTGTTTATCGTGAACCACACTGTTTGGTGGTCGCATGTTCCCAGATGGCTACCCACTTCTAAATCTGAGATTCTTTCTCCGTCCCCATTTGAGAGTACCAGGTCTAAGATTGCTCCCTCCCGAGTGGGTTCCAATACTAGCTGTCTGAGGCATGCCCCCTGTAGGGCATCAAGAATGACCCTGCTCTTGGATGTGCCTACATCAAAGGTGCTCCAGTTAACATCTGGCATATTCAGGTCCCCCATCAACAATATCTCCCCTTTTTCTGCCATTCTAAGAAAGCCTTCTATGATTTCCTTGTCCATTCCCTCCCCCTGAGATGGAGGTCTGTATACAACCCCCATGTGGATTGTGGTGCCATTTCCTGTCTCCAGGGTGACCCAGAGTGTCTCATCTGCTCCCCGTTTACTCTTTAGTTCTGTTGCTTTGATCCCTTCCTTTACGTAGAGAGCTCCTCCTCCTCTTTCACCCTCCCTGTCCCTCCTGTAGACTTTGTATCCTGGCATGTTGACATGGCTTGTCTTATTGAAAAAATCAATAAAGAAAGTTAAAAAAAAAAAGAATCTCAAAGCAAGCTGTGTTGTGTAGAGTAATCTATCACTAACAACACAGAAAACATCCCAGACATTATCATGTGATCACCCTAAATGGCTTTCAACAGCTAATGCCAATATTTCACTTGCAGGCAAGGGGGATCATCATTGAGCAGAAAGACAGGATCCAGAAATCTCTGCTTAATATCAACGCTGACACCACATTACTCTTGCAGTTAAATGCTGCGATGCCTCTCCGTAGCCATGTCACCTGACGAAGACTCTAGAGGAAGTCGAAGCACAGGTGCTAGGACTTGTTGTGAACATGAGTTCCTTACGCAGCAGGGTGATTTTTTTTTTTTATTTTTGTTATTTGCATTTACTGTTGCCTGACTAAACTGAAATACTGAGGTGCGTTTAGCGCTGTCCAATAAATTCTGAGATTCAGCCTGCAACCGGGTCCTGTCTTTCTGCATGAGTGCAAGCTATTTTGTACTTGTTGCCTTACACGTAGGGGCTGACTGCCCCTTTAGTTTGCACCTACCCCGCACTGAAGTTCATGGCACCAGTTTCCTGGGAGCAGGCCCTCATGATAAATCAGAGGGGTATGGGTATTTTCAAGGTGGTACTTATTAACCTAGGTGTTCTTTTGAACCAATCGCCGATTTCTGAACTTTAGATTTCAGCCAGGGACCAAAGTAAATTTTTCTGTCTCCAGAACATCAAGTGAGTGCTCAACGTGCTCGACATGCACCTGACAGCAGTTTAAACCTCCCCCTTTCCTCTCTCTTCCCTCTTGAAGTATCCAGAAGGGGAAGGGATCAGATAAGTTCCAGTATAGTAGCTTCTTCTTGCTGTTTTTACATTGTTTCTTGTGGATTTTACTTGGTAGAAGGTTATTTATTTTCTTTCTTACTACTTCTAAGGGGTTAGCAGGGTATTGTTTTGGGGCTGTTGGAATTTTGAAACCTGTTCTGGGGGCTATAAGTGGTCTCATTTGTGTGATGTTTCACTGTGTAGCAGGCTGTGTTTGTGGAGGCCTATTTCTTCTGATTTAAAACCTACCTGGTGTGATTTAATTGGGGCAGTTTCTTTGAATTGGAGACCTATATCTTCTAAATTCAAGCCTATTTTGATGTGTTGTTGGTGAAGCCGTTTGAATTGGAGACCTGTTTCTTTTGGTACCAAACCTATTTTTGGGGCTTTGGGTAGAATTGTGATTCCTTTTTGCTGGCTTCACTAGGTGCAAAGTTTAGTGCATAGTGGGGGAAAGGTGCTAATGGTCTGACCGGGGCCTCAGCTACCTGATTGTTTCTGGAACACTGGGGCTGGTCCCAGCCTCCCAGCCCCTCACCCCACCTGCCCCATGTCTGTGATTTCCTTTATACCAGGGGTCCTGACATCACTTCCTCAAATGGGCAAAGGACATGCACCTGTCATAGCAGAAGCAGATATCCAGGAAAGAAACAGCAGCAGCTGAAGAGGTGACTGCTATCTCAGTGGAAGGGAAGTAACTGCAAATCAAGGAGCTTTCATTCTTACTTCTTTGCATTGCTATTTGCATTGTGGAAAGGAGGAGTAGGAGTTTGACGAAGGTTATGCAATAGTTACTTGAAGTCTCTTTTTGGGTGTGGATAGGAAGGCTAGTAAAGTAAAAAGCAGTTATTCAATCTATCTAAACGTGTACAACAAAGTGGGTAAGGGAAATTAAGAAAATAATGTTTTGCACTGATAGAGGGGAGAGAGGGGATACTTGGGGGAGTGTTTGGCATCCTTCATCTGGAAGGGTGGGGGGTCGCTGGTGGGCAACGACAGCAATGGGTAGGGTGGTAAGCTGCAACAACTGCAGTGCACCAATCTTTCTAAAAATTGCCTGGAGTGTGGGGGGATGTTTAGTGTGCAACCACATAGAGAAACTTAGAAAGGAGATTGAGGGTCTGCAGGAGGAACTAAGACAGGCAAGGCAGACTGGGGGTGGTTTTAGCCCAATACTGGACAGAGGGAGGAGGGGAGATGAGGGAGGATGATTTGAGCCAACAGTGGTGAGGAGAGGGTCAGAAGAAGGGAAGCGGAGACAAAGGGGCCCAGGCCAGGAAGAACGTTTGCCAGGGAAACCAGGTCAGGAGACAAAAGACAAATAGAAGGAGGAGATAGGGACTTGTGCGGGGAAGAGAAGAAGTGGCAAAACTCATGGAGTGGAAAGGAGAGAACAGGTCACTATGAAGAGAGAGGGAATGGGCATTTGTGAAGGGTCTTCAGAAAATAGTTTTGCACTGCTAGAGGGAAAGAAGGAGGAGGGAAATGAAGCAACTGGAGGAGTAACCGATAAATGCCTGGACCAAACAGGTGCGGGGAGAAATTCTGCTGGGAGAATTGCAACAGGGGCAAAAGGGGGAAATAATGTGCAGGAGAAAGAAGAGGAAACGGAAATGAGAGATGAATAGAAGCAAGCAGAGAGTAAGAGGGGTAGAATCTTAGTGCTGGGGGACTCAATACTAAGAGGAGTCAGGTGGGGTAGCAAGAGGGAGAGGCATAGTCGCATTTGGGTGGAGGCCATGCCAGGAATGACAGCAGAAAGGGTGGGACAATCTGTTCTGAAATATGCTACAAGGGGTAGGGACAAGCCTCATTTAATTATACATCTTGGGACGAACAACCTGGCTGACATGACAGTAAATATAGTCCAGAGGAGGTTTGTGGAACTAGGACAACTATGTGAGGGGGCAGGAAGATCAGTTACTTTTTCAGAGCTACTTCCAGTGCCCAAGGCAAGGAAAACAAGAAAGCTGAGAATAGAGGAATTTAACAGATGGCTAAGAACCTGGTATTATGCTAAAGGGTATGGGCTGTTGGGGGGGTGGGGAGGGACCTGGAAGGACAGTAGTCTCTATGCCAAGGACAGACTACACTTGAGTAAGGAGGGAAAGAAAGTGTTGAAACAGAGGATGGAGGAGTACATAGAGGAAGTTGGGAATTTAAACTAGGAGCGGGGGGGGGTGGTAAGTGGGCAAGAGACATGCAGAGACCACATGGCAGAGGGAGAGGTGGACATTGCAGCCATCACAGAAACATGGGCCACCCAATACAATGACTGGGACCTGTCTGTACCAAGGTACAGGTTATTTCGTAGGGACAGGGTGATTGGGAAAGGACAGGGGGTGGCACTATATGTGAAGGAAGGACTGAAGTGTGTAAGGGAGGAAGGGGAGGAGGGTAGTACGAAGTCACATTAGATGCAAATCCAGGATTCCAAGAATAGGATTCTCAGAATGGGAGTGGTATACAGGCCGCCATCTCAGATGGAGGAGTTAGACAGGGAACTAGCGGGACAGATCAGGAGGACCTGCGAGAAGGGTAGTGTAGTGATTGTGGGGGACTTCAACATGCCAGGAGTGGACCGGAGTACCCTAACAACCAGGAACAGAAGGGAGCAGGTACTGCAGGATGCCTTCCAGGACAGCTTCCTGCTGCAAATGGTCAGCCAGGTTAGGGAATACCCTTGACCTTGTGCTGGCAAATGGGGACTTTGTGAGAGAAGTTACAGTAGAAGAACCACTGTCAGGGAGTGACCACCACTCAGTATGGCTCACATTGGATATGGGCAAGGAAGGAGTGGAATCTGGCACAAGAGTGCTGGACTTCAGGAGGGCCGACTTTGGGAGGATGGGGGAACTGGTAAAAGGGTACCTGGCCAGAATTCAACCTAGTATGGACACTAACCAGAGGTGGGAGCTCATAAAGCTGGGGATAGTGGAGGCAACCAAAACCTGCTGCAAGGCCCAAAGCTAGAAGGCTAGGGCTAAGAAACCGAGCTGGTTGAGCAAGGAGGTCATGGAAAAGGTAAGGAGGAAAAGAGCTGCCCTTAGAAGGTACAAGAAAACAGGGAGGGGGAAGGACAGGGAGGAGTACTTGACGGAATCGAAGGAGGAGGTCAGGCTGGCACAAGGCATTAAGAAGGGAGAGAAGGACTTCTTTAGGTACACCAGGGAGAAAAGGAACTGTAAGGACCACATAGTAAGGATTAAGAAGGAGGGGGGTTGGGTGGTGCGATAAGGCAGAAGCACTAAATGATTACTTCTGCTTGGTATTTACTAAGGAGAAGGGGGGGGGTGACACCCAAGGGGGGAGGAACGGCAGAAACAGGGAAACGTGGGGTGAGGGGGTGAGAGATGGGGAAATCATGGAGGGCAGAGTTCAGGAGGGTTTGAAGGCACTGAGGATGGACAAGGCACCAGGCCCAGATGGCATCCACCACAGGGTACTGAAGGAGCTGGCAGAGATCCTTGCGGGACCTTTGGCAGACCTATTTAATGCCTTACTATGCTCGGGGTGTGTACCTCAGGACTGAAGGATGGCTCATGTGGTGCCCCTCCACAAGAGTGGACCCAAGGATGAACTAGGAAACTACAGACCGGTAAGCCTCACATCCATTGTGGGTAAGCTAATGGAGACTATCCTGAAGGAGAGGCTGGTGGTCCTCCTAGAGGCCAAAGGATTACAGGACAGCAGACAGGATGGCTTCATACATGGCAGATCGTGCCAAACCAACCTATTGGAGTTCTATGACTGGGTAACTAGGCAACTGGATAGGGGCCATGCAGTGGATGTCCTGTATCTGGACTTCAGTAAGGCATTCAACTCGGTGCCACATGGAAGGCTGGGAAGTAAGTTAGAAGGCACAAGGGCAGGTGCAAAGCTAGTCAGATGGGTAGGGAACTGGCTTCAGGGAAGGCAACAGAGGGTGGTGGTGGGTGGGGAGCGCTCACACCCAAGGGTAGTGACGAGCGGTGTTCCACAGGGCTCGGTGTTGGGACCAGTGTTGTTTGGGATATTCATTGCAGACATATCATTGGACATCAAGAGCAAGATCAGTCTGTTTTCTGATGATACCAAGGTAGGAGCGGTGGTGGACGACCTAGGGGGATGGCAGGGGTTGCAGGATGATCTGGCAAAGCTTGAAACCTGGTCAGACATTTGGCAACTGGGATTTAATGCCAAAAAGTGCAAGGTGCTGCATTTTGGGATGAAGAACCCAAGGAGGAGTTACCAGCCGGGGGGGGGCACTGCAGCTAGCCCAGAGAGAGGAGGAGAAGGATCTGGGGGTGCTCATTACAGGGTCAATGAACAACTCGGCACAATGTAGGAAGGTAGCTACAAAAGCCAACAAAATGCTGGGTTGCATTGCAAGGGGCATATCCTCGAGGAGGGAGAAGGTGATTCTGCCACTGTATAGGTCATTGGTTAGACCACACCTGGAGTACTGCGTGCAGGACTGGTGCCCTATATATGAAGAGGGACATTAAGTTACTGGAGGGGGTGCAGCACAGGGGCGACAAAGATGATCAAGGGGCTGGGGGACTTATCATACGAGAGGAGGCGGAGGGAATTGAACATGTACTCGCTGGAGGAGAGGAGAGATGGGGGGACATGACTGAAACCTTTAAGTACATGAAAGGAATAAACAAGACGGGTACAGAGGGGCTGTTCAAAGTAAGGGAGGGGAGGGACACCGGGGGCCATGATATGAGACTGGAGGGAGGAAGGGTCAGGCGGGAGATGAGGAGACACTTTTTTACAGAGTGGGTAGTAGCTGGGTGTAATGTGTTACCTGCAGAAGTGGTATCCAGTAGAACAGTGGACTTCTTCAAAAGGGGATGGGACAGGACAAGGTGGAGGGTCAATGTAGGGAAAGGCTGGAAGGAAGGGGCAGCTGTAGAATAAGGGGTGCTACAGTAGTTGCAGATTCGAGCAGACTTGATAGACCTCTAGGCCTTTATCTGCTGGCAAATTTCGTATGTTCGTATCAGGCAAATCTGGTAATGTCTTCATCACTGCAAGGCTAGAGTACAGGAATGCGCTCTACATGGGACTCTCTCTTAAGTTTATGAGAAGCTTGCAGTTGGTACAGAATTCTGTTACAAGGCCAGCCCTAAAAGGCACATCACATCTGTGTATAGCACTGCTGTCAAATCTACCCTGATGTCGACCGGTGTTACAGCGACAGGAATCATGACAACTGCAAATCGCGGTCAGCATGATTCCTTGACAGATTCCTGGTCCTGCTTTCAATCGGGCTTTGCCTCCAACCTCCTGCACTCCACTGACTAAAGAACACTTAACTCTAGTCAGAGTTAAGTCGGGGCAGGGATGTAGGACCAGGAGACAGGCAAAAATACAGGTTACTCACCTGTAACCGGAGTTCTAGGAATGGTATATGTTGTTCATCCACACTTATTGGCAGGTTGCTTGCCGCTTTAAATCTTGCTGGAAGGTCTTCAAGCTGGCTCCTCCCACCCACCCGGGTGGTAAAACTCTCGGCTCTGCCCCATGACGCCAGATCTAGCCTGCTGGAAGCCAGGTTGTGCGTCGAAGCCGGGGAGGCTGGGTGGATCATGTGGATGAACAACATATACCATTCCTAGAACTCCTGTTACAGGTGAGTAACCTGTATTTCTAGGGACATAGATATGTTGTTCATCCACACTTATTGGCAGACTCCTAGCAGTTCTCCGGGAGGAGGGAGGCAAGGCGCACACCCCCTACTTAGGTAGAAAGACTGGAGAACCGAGGCCCCGACCAACATCCCAGCGTGACCCAAGGTTGATGTGGAAGGGGAAAAACAGTAAAGCCTGCTTCCAGGTAGAAGCCCTGCGGATATCCTGGACTGGAGTATCCTCAGAAGCAGCCACCGATGCAGCGGAAGGGTGGGTAAAATGAGCACTTATCCCTCTGGGAGGCTCCATGCCCACCCACCTATAGCGGAGACCGATGCAGGAGGTGACCCACCCACTCATCGTCTGCTTGGCTGCAGGTCTGCCAGGTGCGGCTTCAGCATAGATGACAAACAGCTGGCGAACCTCTCCCGAACTTCAGCCCTATGCTCCCTGGGTAGGCGAGTGTTTAAATATGGTCACAAAGGAACCTATATACGGCCTCCGAGGCGTGAATGGGGATGAACCCCGGCAAAGGCAATACCCGGATAGGGAAAAAACTCTGCCACCGCCAACGGAAGGAACTTCGGGTGGGGTGCAGGACAACCTTGTCCCTGTGGAATACCAGATAGGGAGATTCAAAGGAGCGCCTGGAACTCTCCCCTCCTTCTGGATGGCAGAGTAGCCCCAAGAAGGTGTTCTTCCACAACAGGTGGGGAACTCGCACCTGTGCAAAGGTTCGAACGGCTTGCCCGTGAGCTAAGCCCATACCAGCGAAGATCCCACAGAATGGGGATACTCTCCCCGAAGGGGAGGTGTGATCGAGGCCTAGAAAAGCGCCAGACCACCTTTTCTGCGCCACCCACTGCCTTCCGGCCTGCGCCCGGAAGACAGGGGTGACCAACAGAAGCACCCAGAGGGTCGTCGGTCGAAGCCCTGGTTCAAAAAGAACGGACCGCAGATGGTCCGGAATGCTCGCCGAGGGACGGTAGAGGGGGCCCCGGCCCTGTCCCAACATCAAATGCAGAACTCTATCATTTGAAGGCGAGCATGTCTGGCCGACTCCCGGCAAAATGCCTCGAAAACATCGAGGACCTTGCCGAAAGACCCCAGGCCTGGCCCCTAGCCGCACAGGGACCAGGCCTTTAGGTACAGGGATTCAAGGTCCAGATGGAAAACCTTCCCCTGAAAACAGAGATCAGGACCGGGCAGGCTGGAAGCCACCTCGGGAGCCTGGGGCTGAGACTGAGGAGAGCTGGATACCAGAGCTGGCCAACCAGTCTGGGGCTACCAGCATCGCCTGCGCCTAGTCCCTCCTCGCCTTGCCCGTGGGTCAAGGGAAATGGGGGAGAGGCGTAGAAGAGGCCCGGGGTCCGCGACCTCGACGGCATCCCCTACAGCAAACCTTGCTGAGGGGGCGGGCATGAGACAGTCTCAGCCTCGTATTCTCTCTGGAGGGAAGGAGGGAGAAGGTCCTGTGCTACCTCCAGCAGGGAAGACCACTCGTGAGGCGCAGCCTATGTCCAGCTTAGGGCATCAGCCAGGGTGCTGGAGGCTCCTGCCATCGAATGGCTAGGAAACCGTCTCCCAGCTGCGCGAAAGACCCAATACAGAGAACCTCCTTACGAGATGCAAGGGGCTCGTCCGAACCTGGCGGGGTAGGTAGCACATGGTCGTGGTGTTGTCCGCCTGGACTTAAACCACTAGACCCCGCACAAACGGAGTGAGCGGTGCAAGCAAAGCGGACCGCCAGGAGCTCCAGAGGGTAGGAAAAGACATCGGGACTCCTGAGAGGATCAGAGGCGGAGCACTCTGTATTCCCCTTGATGGGCACCCCAACCCATCCGAGAAGCATCGGTCGGAGCAGACCGTCGACTCGGGGCGGACGAACAGGATGTTCTCTTGCAAGAGCTGGAACGGTCCGAAGGAGAGCGTTCCCTAACTCCTGGGCTGTAGTCACGAACTGGTCCGAAGGAACGCAGCACTGTGACCGCTGGCTGGCCAGTCCCACAAGGGGAACGCATGAACCAGCGGGTCCAACAGACCACGCTGGAGCTGGCTGCTGCGAGGCCCAGGAGGAGCAAGAGGTCCCGGCAGGGCGCAATTGCCCAGTCAGACCTGACCAGGTAAGGGAGGAAGAACCTCAGCCCTGTCCGCCGGGAGCCGAGCTCGGACTCAAGAGTCGAGCCTGGTCCCGAAGAAGGATCACCCGCTAAGGCACGAGTTCCAACGTGGCTCCGACAACAGGAGACCAGCCTGAGATCCAGAACTCTGGATCGACCCCTTCCACCTGGAAGGGTTGTAGTCAGGCCGCCATCCAAATGGGGTTATGCCCGGGCCCCTCGATGCTGCAGAAAGCTGCTGGGCAGAGACCGAAGGGCCTGGCCTGGAACTCGTAAGGAGATCCCCCGCTAGGAAAGGGAGGAGTCTCCCAGGGAACGGACGGAACGAGGAGTAAGTACGTCCTGGAGGCCCAGGAGCGAAGCCACATGCCCGTTCTGAGGATGGGATATCTAAGTCAGAGAGACCATCCAGGCGTGCGGAAGAATGGGGTGCAAGCCCCCCGTCCGTTTGAGACCAGGAATATCTGGACACGAACCCAGGGTCAGAAGGAGGATCTGCAACCTTCCTGATCACCTCTATTTAGAGGGCCAGGCAAGTCGGCTCAGCGGGCCGACGAAGAGGCTGTGGACCCCAAGATCCCCGTGGGGCAACGGCCCGAAAGGGTGGAACCTGCTCGCAACCCGAGACAGGGCCTTCCCTTAGCACCTCTGACCCCTAGAGGTCCGGGAATGTGGACCAAGAGGAGGAGGTGCAGAGCCGTCCCCCCATGGGGGAACCCGGGTGGGGCGATGGGGCCGGGGACAGCGCCCCTTAGCTCGTCACTGAGCAGGCTTGGGGGAGGAAGAGGCCGAGGGAGCTCTCGGACCTTTACCTCCCTGCTTCCTTTTGGAGGAAGACACTGGTTTGGAGTCAGGCCGCCCAGCGCATGCCTGCTGGCCCTCGTGCTGGGCCGGTCAAGCCGCAGGGACCGGGGCGCAAAGGGGCTTACGCAAAGGCTGCCGGCTGCCCTTGTCCCTCCGGGCGGGAGTGACCGAGTCCGGAGTGGCATCGGACTTCCCGGACCCCTGGAGGTGTCCCTCCACTCCAGGGCTGAAAAGGTCAGTCCCCAAGAAGGGGATCTCCGCCAACTCGTGCTGGGTTTCCAAAGAGAAGGAGGATAACCTCAGCCACGCCCTGCGGCGCATGGCCACCGCGGCCGCCACCGATCTGGCGCAGGAGTCGCCCAGATCCAGAGCCGTCTGGAGCTGCTGTTTCGCCACCGCCCTACCCTGGTCCCGCACCCGCCGGACCGTGGTCAGCAGGTCGGCCAGGAGATGAGGGAGGACCTCATCCAAGGAGCCCAAGAGGGCATGGGAGAAATGTGCCATCAGTGCAGCCGAGCTGGCCTGACGGAGGCCTAGGGAGGACGCAGCGTAAACCTTGCGCCCGACATAGTCCATCCTTTTGGACTCCTTGTCAGGGGGCCTATCCACAACCCTAGCGTTTCCAGAACATTGGAAAACATTATCGGTAACTACCCCCTCAGCCGAGGGGTGTTCCGAGAAACTGGGCAGAGAACCGACAGGGACAGAGTACTTCCTGGCCATCCTGGCCAATGGCACAGGGCAGGAAGTAGGCCGCCGCCAGAGCTCCAAGGCTGGGCCCACAATAGCCTCAGCCACCGGGAAGGCCTCCGAGGTGAACCCCCTCGGTCTAGAATCTCTGTAAGGGGGTAAGGGGCCCGTTTGGAAATGGGCTCGAGCTGCATCCTGGTGAATTCCGAGACGAGCTGGAGCAGACTCATAAAGGACGATGGGCTGTCGTCCGCGGAATGTTCGAGAGAAGACCCTGGGTCCTCCCTGCTAGGAAACATAGAGGAGTTGATTTCGGGCTCCGAGGGGTCTGCAAAAAGCTGCCGCAGGCCTAAGTCACTCTTTGTCCGCCGAGGGCGGGCAGGAGTGAGGGGAACAGATAACCTGTGGGACAGGTCATGACTCGGCCCGGGTTCCACCGAGGACGGTGGGGCAGCAGGGATCGGATGAGCAACCGGCCCCGGAGAGGGCACCTCGACTGCCTCGAGCGGTTGTGTCGGCCGACTGGGCGGCAGCTGCTCACTAGCTGGAGAATGAATCGGGGTCGATTGATTCCCAGACAACAACAGCTGCTGCCACATAAACTCCTGGTAACGTCGACGCCAACGGCATCGAATCCACTCCTCATCCGAGGAGGGGGATGAGGAAGAATGGCAATGCCACTTGACTTGGTGCCCCAACCGAGAACGCCGAGGTCGGCGTGAGCGGCTAGACTGAGAGGAGGACCGAGACCCGAATCCTCGGGGGAACAGAGGGCCGGCCTGGGAAGGAGCGGGGCGCGCCCACTCCTCCTTTGGCTCGGAAGAAAGGGCCGAGGTCTGTCGACCTGAAGGTACAGGCAGAACCTCAGCCTCTGCCGGGGGAACCGGCAAAGGGATGGCGGTTCCAGCAGAAGACAGCCCAGATGACGGGTCGAGAGACTCGACAATGTCGACGGGAGTCCTGGCCGGCTGACCTGATGGGGACACCATGAGGCCAGCGGTCAGAGCCGCATCCTCGACCGAAGTCGAACGTCGGCCGGCAGGGGAGGGGGAACTCTCCCGCTCCCTCCGGCGCCGATGAAGGGACTTAGCCTGTGACTCCTTGGACTTGGGCCGAGAGGCAGGTCCCGAAGGTCCCTCTCCCTTCGAGGAAAGGGACTGGCTAAGCTCCTTGAACGAAGCTGCATGAGGAGAACTCAAGGAGAGCGGGATAAGTGCCGCGACCGAGGAAGAGGGAGGGGCATCCGCCCCCTCCCTGGAGGGAGGAAGATCGAGCTGCTCAGCCGAGGCAGCCGACGCGAAACTGCCCAACGAGTCTCCAAGGAATTTTCCGGAGCGGGAAAAATTTCCGGTCGCCCAAGCCCCGAACGGGCCGCGCGATCCTCCATAGAGCTGGCCAAAAGGGCACAACAAAAATCGCAAAGTTGAGGATCATGATCCAAGTCAAGGCAGTAAACGCACGTGGAGTGCGGGTCTTTTCTGGAGGAATATGCCGGGCGCCCCCGCGAGCCGAAAACTAATTAGCCATCGCCGCAGCGAAGAAGAAGAAGATCAAGTTTCAGAAAACTTCCAATTGAATTCAAAGACCAAAATTTCCAGGAACCAGTAACGCATGAGCGCTAAGGAGGGAACCTGAGCTTCCAAGCGGTAAGGAAGATCTGGCGTCATGGGGCGGAGCCGAGAGTTTTACCACCTGGGTGGGTGGGAGGAGCCAGCTTGAAGACCTTCCGGCAAGATTTAAAGTGGCAAGGAATCTTCCAATAGGTGCGGATGAACAACATATCCATGTCCCTAGAATGTCAATTTTGCTGACAGGAGCGTAGTTCGCTGTGTTGGTGTCGCCATAAGGGGGTGCATACTGCCCCAGAGTGCCTAAAAGTCCAGAGCTGATTGAAAAAAATTTAAACCTCCCCTTTCCTCTCTCTTCCCTCTTGAAAAAAACAATATATACTGTATTTCTTAATATGTTATTTAACTTTATTCCATTTCTTTGAATGCAGAATATCTCTTTGATCTATTTAACTTATTTAATTCTCCATTCCCCTTCTCTTTTTTCTTCTTTTTGTAATCCCCTTCCCTTTTCTTTTTTCTTTTACTCTCTGCTTTCCTGACACATTCTGCCTTCTTTTTGTCTTTCCTCTCTGTCTGTCTTGCTTTGGAGTCTTCAGTTTTATTGTGATTCTGCTGTCATACAGTCTCCTTCTTTGCTGCAGTACCAAGGGTTGCAAACCATCTGAAGTAGACCCACTGGGCTGTTGGCTGTGCCTTCTATTAAATACATCCATTGGAACTGCTGAAGGGCTGGAGGAGTTGTGCACAGTAGATGTTTCTGCAAGCTTTGTTGAAGTAGTTGATGGAGATTTTTCTGCAGCAAAGTGGAACCTGGTGACCCTTACCCTTCTCAGAACCTGATGCCCTTCCACATCCTCCATAGCCTTCCATGCTCCTTTTTGATGCAGGTCCTTTAGGGGGAAATTATCTGAACCTGGGTTTCCTAAAATGTTTTTCATTGTTTGTCCAGTTTCTTTCAGAGTGAGAAAGAAATATGTGGAACCTGGAAGCTGGAATGCTAAGTTTTGCTGCTGGTAATAATGAGAATTTGATATGGTGCTCCCTCTGTAAGTTCAGAACAAGGCTGACAGTTTTTCGCTTCTGAAGGACTTCAAAGCCGATTCAGGATATAACTAAAGTGACATCCAACATGCACATTTAGCACCTTTTCCAGTCAAGCTTTGCTTAATATCATTTCCATGTCTTGGAAATGGTGTGGTTTGATACATATACAAACCTCGGGTGCATCTCTTCAAATTCTGGATTTACTGCTGCCCTATGGGCATGACCTAGTTTAATCCTGTTTGATGCTGGGTCTCTTCCCAGGGTATAACAGATTAAGGGCCTGATATTAAAAACTGGACAAAGTGGAGCACAAATATTTATGCTGTGCCTTGCCCTTGCCCGGGTGCCCAAAAATGCTATGTTCAGTGGAACAGCACACCGGTGCTATTCCACTGAATATAGGGCAACTGCAGCCCAGGGCTAAGCCACTTAGCGCTGGGCAGACATGGCTCCTGAAATATGCCATCATAATGGCTTGTGCCCACACCAAATTTCCTATATTCAAACAGACCCATGCAAATGAGCCCACTGGGCATGCAAGGTACTAATGGGCCATTTGCATGCCCATTATGGGCTCATATGCATGGGTAGCCCAGGCAATTTAGTGTGGTGCTGCCCCGCACTAGCCCGATCCCAGAGAGTTATCCATAGTGCTAGTGATCTCCCCTCTGGCCCATTGCCGTCCCAATGTACAGTATCATAATTCCCTGTTAGCTAGTGGTCCCACCCCCCGCTGATCGTCATCCTGATGTGCTCTGTTGAACTCCCCTGCTGCTAGCGGCCCCTACCCCGCCAACTGCTGACCCAATGCTAAATATAAAGCATTCCCTGGTGTCCAGTGATCTCTCCCCCCACCTGACACCCGCCCAATGTATCCCCGTAATGTTCACTGGGGTTCAGTGGTTTCTCCATCCCCCTCCCCATCCCCTGTCAATAACAGATACACCATTCACTGATGGTCTAGTGGTCCCACCTCCCTATCCCCTATCTGACTGTAAAATTCAACATATATATTTCCCTGGTCTCTAGTGGAACCCTCACCCCACCCACCCTGGCAGGTAGCGCCCCACCTCCTCGCCGCCTCTCCCATCCCAAACCTAAGCCAGCAACCGTACAACCTCCACTCACCACCACCACGGCCAGCCACCAAATGAGCTGTCAATGAGTGCATACTGTATACAGTATGCTCTCATTGACTGTCAGTAAATCAATTAGCAGGGTTCACTAGACACCAGGGAAAGATATCTGTTGTATTTTACGGGCAGATCGGGGATAGGGAGTGGGGACTGTTAGACCGTCAGTGAATGGTGTATCCATTATTGACAGGGGATCAGGATGGAGGGGGACCACTGGACCCCAGGGAACATTACAGTGGCGTGTGCTGGGTGGGGGGAGGGACCACTGGACACAAGGGAATGCTTTATATTTATTTATTTGGTTTTTGTTAACCGGGTAGGTACTCTAGACAAAAGCATTACCTATTTTCAGGCATGATCTGGGACAGTTACAGACAGTACAGGTGAATACAATACATGGTGATAGTGTAGGCGATACAAATAACAGGTGAGATACCAAGTTCACAAAACATGGCAAGGTAATTGTATCACATATATTAATCACTGGGCTGGGATTGGTGGGGGGAGGCCACTGGCATTATGGGACTTTAACAGAGTACATCTGGACAGTGACTGGCAGGGGGAGGGACCATTAGCCACCAGCGAATTATGATATTCTACATCAGGACGTTGATCGGTGGGAAGTGAGGACCACTAGACACCAGGGACTACAGTGTTTGGGGTCAGGAGGCCACTGCACTGCTTCCACTAACCATTACGGTTGTGCAGGAGTAAGTTGGGGTTTCAATCAGCAGTATGTGTGCCGCACAAGGGGACTGGGCAAAATGGCCTTGCATGGTGCACATACTCTGTATACTGGACTGTGCCAATATTCAGGTCCCGGCCCCTGAATCTACATTGTGTTCCTCCCTGAATCTTGCCCAGGTGCAAACCCTGTTTGCCCACGCTAACCGAGCTTTTCAATATTGCACATCCGAGTAAAACCCGGTTTGCATGGGCAAACTAGGATTTACACCCCGGCAATCTTTGGAATATCAGGCCCCAATTCATTTGGAAAATGTTAATAGATCTGAGCTTTTCATCTTTTCCAGAACCCCTCTGATTTCATTCAATCCCCCCTGCTGGTTACGAGTTTCTAACACATCAACTTCTGCTTTAAAGGAGATAGGAAATGATTTCTACATAGTTAGCTGCCCTTTCATCTTCCTTTTCATGCCAGTTATGTATTCTGATATGCGTTGACCAATTTTTGATAATAAATAATCTATCTTTAGAGTGCCCTCTGATCTACATAGAGTTCCACTCCCCTCACCAGCTACTCTTTCTTTTCACGTTTCCAAGACATTCTATGACATCAATAACAATATTCGATGCTGTTAATCTGAATGGCATGGAATGGCATTACTAATGTCATAGAATGTTCAGGCAACATGAAAAGAGAGAACAGTAACTACTGAGGAGAAGGGATTCAGGGTAGTTACAAAGGCAACAAAATGAGATAACTAATTTAAGAAAAAAGTCAAAACATATCAGAATATTGGACAGACACTGTAAGGACAATAGGAATACAACTAGATGTGTAAAAAACTGTTTCCTATCACCTATAACGGCTTCTAGCTCCTTACTGTAATTTGCCACTGTTGCTGCCAGTGAATTTACTCTCTCTTCTTGTTTGCTCATTCTTTATTCTACCCCACCAAATGCAGGATTAAGGCTTCCATTTTACCTGACAATGAAATGAAATGAAGACCTCAGAGTTTTGAGTGGTAGTCCATGGTCGAAGGCTGTATTTCAAGGGAAATTACAGGAACTTAACGTAGCATCAAAGTACGAGGTGTGGGGGTTGTACTAGTAATACTAGGTAGATGCACAACATCAGAAAACAGGAAAAATAACATATTCTTACATTTTTCTGTTACTACAAGCTGAGTCAGTCTGCCACAACAATAGAAGCATTAGACAGAATTAGAACAATGAGAACTCAGAAGAACTGTCATCAGTAGGACTAGGAAAAGAGGATGATGGAGCAGCAGGAGTACTAGCAGCAGCAGCAGTAGTTGTAGCAGCAGCATGGCCATGAATATGTCAAGTGCCCAGACCAGAGAACAGCCAGATCAGGATATAAAATCATGTAGTTCAGGACCCTCTACTGCTATTTCCAGGAGACACTGGAGTGTATCTGTCAGCTGGCGTGGGGGGGCAGCAAGATGGCTGTGGTGCTGCTCCGCTCCCTGCTTCTTGGTCTCTCGTATATTGATTAACAGAATGTTTTCTGGCTAAGTTTAATGAATGAAATGTGGGCTATTTTAATGTATAGAACCTGAATGTGTGCCTTCTGTCACTCGGAAAGCGGTAGAGTGACTTTTTTGCACTAAAACACTAAAGGCTTGCGAGGATCGGTTGTTAGTTCCGGCGTTTCTGATGAACACTCACAGAGTTCGAGTGAGAGAGACACCGATGGAAAAAAGCTTTCTTGGGGAGTGAACTGGTCGGTCAGTTGGCTGGCTGCTGGTTCTCAGCATTTTGCCAGATATCTCTGGAACTTTAAAGAGAAGAGTGTGAGGAATTTGTATACCAAGTACCGTGTTGTGGAGGGACAGGACCAAATGCACCCTGTGGTGCTGATATGCCCTTTTTTAATTTCAACAGGTATGCTAGCATTGCCTAGGAGACCTGGGAACTAAAGTTTGAACCTGGCTATCATTTACTGCGCTCAGAGAGTGATTATTTTGTGTCTTACAGGTGCCAGAATTTCTCTTCTGACTGTGAATGGAGAAAAGAAAAGGAAAGGATGGTGACAGGTAAAAGCTGCCAAAGTTTTTCGCCTGGAATCATAAAACTGCTGAGAACACAGGCATTTCTGTACATGGAGTCAAGAGAGGATGGAAGGCCTGATGGCAGCAATGCCTAGAAATCCCATGAATTCCCTAAAAATGTCTTCACAACCCCACGAACGTGGTGATTATATCAGGCGCTTGTAAAAACCTCTTGAAAAATTAGAAGAACGGAGGTATATAATGTGCTAGAGCTGTATGTCAGAAAAAAGGTTAAACCAGAGACCCACAGAATTTACATGGAGACCTGGTGAGGGAGAAGTAGAGTAGTTTGTCAATGGGACTGGTGACTTACTCTGAGTGACAGAAGCAATGCTTAGAAACGTATGAGGCTCAGGTACTGAATTAAAACCCACCATCTTGTTGTCACGAATGGTTATTCGTGACAAAATGCTTTATTTGGCTTAAACTCGCCTCGTAAGTCTCAAAAGGACATTCTTTAGTGATTTAATATTTCAGAAAACAGCAATGAAATATGGGACTTACAGGGTACTTTATGTTCCCTTAGGATACTCATTATAGAGCTCCCACTGACTTTTAGTGCATGTATTGCTTTATTTATGGCTTCCCCTGATCAAAAGCTTCAACAAGATTTTTTTTCTCAATTATTAATGTGTTTTTACATGTGCTCATATGTGCTTTTTAAGATACTTTGTTTCTAAAAGTTGCTCTTATGGGGGCAGTTTAAATATACCCAGATTATGCTTTAACTTGATTCAGGGCATGTGAGGTAACTTTAGTTGACACTAAAATGTGCCAACCACGATATGTTGGATCCACAAATTCTGGGACCAAAACAATGTTATGTGAGCGAATTGTGAAGACAGGGACTGGACACATAGTTGCCCTATGCCCATGTTGACTCAGTACTCAGTGTTTGACTTTCTAACAGTCGGAGGCGCAGGACCATAAAAAGACCCAACTGAAGTCACTCTAAGAAGCCTGCCCAGGAGGGGCTAATTAGGGGATCAAAATGGTCTGCTCCAACTGGGGACTTCAACACACCTGAGAGTTAACCCTTTAAGCATACTTTGAGTTCCCTCACAAGGGAACCAGGGTATTACACTAAGTACTTCTAAACAATGTAAGCCCCAGGAAAGCTTCAGACTAATAATGGGGGTGTAGCAACGAATGTGTGTTTCTTGAGTTTCCTTTCTGTATTCTGGGCATTTATTAGCATATGTTCTGGGATGCAGGATGAGCCCTCAGTTCGGGCAGATTGCAGCAGATATCAGAATAGAAGATATTAAAGTATATTAAAGTACAAGAATAACAGTACAAGATTGATAGTACTATTAAGTGCTATAGGTTATTATTATGCAAGTGGCGGTACATTTTTAAATTTGGAAGTGCTCCGATGAGTTCATACTGTTTAGAGTTTATAAATAAGGACAAATGGGAAAAGAATAATGAAATATCTTTTTTTTTTTTCTGTTTATCTCACCCCTGTCCCTTCCAGCTGTGCATCATCAGGAGATGCCAATGGAGTCCACCCCTGCTCCCCGCCTTACCCTTACTGGCTCGTTCCCCCATCCTGCAGCAGTTTACCCCCCCGAGTGGGGAAAGGGTGGGCCGGGGGCACCCCAAACCATTTACTTGTCTCGTCTGGCTCGAGGCAGTCAGGCAGGCGGGAGCACATTGGGGCCATACTCAGCGCTCCATCTCCCCGGAGCTGGAGGGTGTTTTTCCTCCTTTCTACAGATGTCACTTCACCCCTGACATCAAGGCGCTTGCTGTCACCGCCGTGATCACCCCTCCCTCTGTGTCAGCTCGGGCTTACTATGCCCCAGACTTCTGCATGGGGCCAGTCACTCGCTGAGTCACTACCCCTCTCCCTCCCTGGGAAGACAAGCTGTCCCTGGGACGCTCAAGCTTTCTCCCCCCGGCTGGCCCTCCAGTTCCCGGGCTCACTCCCGAACCCGGGTCACTGGCGTCACAAGCGGAAATCCAACCGTTGCGTCGATGGGCCAGCATGAAATATCTTTTTATTAATGGATATGGATAGGATAAGATAACACATGTCTGTGGGTTTGACATATGTTGTAGGTTAAAATTATGTGATGTGTTTTAGCAGATCTTTTTAGTTAAAAATTTGTAATGACTTTAAAAAAGTCGAACAAATAAAGCTTGAAATTGAACAACTCATCAGTCAGCTGATTCCTAATTTTTGTTTTTATGTGGGTTTGAATTGAAAAAACTCTTTCACACTTTGCAGTCGATACACATAGCCAGTAATATTTCAATTAACTCAAGAATGTGAACTATCTGGGTTGTTTTTCTCTTAGCAGTCTTGTACAGACCTACAAATTAGGTCTGTCAAATAGGGCTGATTTCAGTACTGCTTCAAATGCAGCATATTCCACTTTTATATTTTCCTGCTGCTCGTGAGTGAAAAAAATCAAAAGTACTCTGTCAAATTAGCCAGTTCAGTGGTCCCAGACTCTGCAAGTTGTTCTCTTGGGAGATCAAACTGCTTAAGATCCAGACAGGTGAACCATATGGGAAGCACCTATGAGAAATTTTGAAATCTCTCATCTCTGTAAGTTATTGTTGTATCTACTAAACCCTGCAGTTGGATATCTGTTCCAAAATTGACTTCTGGGCAGTTGCCTCTGAATATGAAAGGAACAGTCTTCTCCTCCCTTCCCCTCTATGAAACTATGTAGTCCATATGTTTGTATTGAGGTTTATAATGACTTAGGAAAGCAGCCATGTATTTACCTGACTTTGATTTAAGTTCCATCAGCCGGAGTCAGCAGGTCTCGATGAGTTGTGGAACATCCAGAATTAGTCATCTATTTGAAACTGAAGTGACAGATTCTTCAGTATTGGTAAGAAATCTTGCAGGACATAAAGAGATTTTATAAACTGCATGCTCTGTGCATTTCTTAAGAGTGCCTTTGATTCGGAACCATCATCACCAGATGAACTAGCTGCAAGTTCCATGTGCTGTGCTACTGTAGGTAGGTTCACCTGAACTGCATGGACTGAACGTGGTCCACAGGCAAGCCATGTCACCTGTTTAATTGCACTAAAGTGAATCAGATCGATAATCTACGACATGTGCAATTTCCTGAAGCTCTCTAATTTTGGGGGGGGGGGGGACTATAATGATGGAATTTAAATATTCCCTTAAGAGTATTTTCTAGCTTGGAAACAAAAGAATTTTTTTCATTACATTGAGAACTGCCAGCTCCAGCTTATGGGCTATGCAATGCATGGCTATTATATGAGGACAGTACTGTAACTTTGCAATGGTTCCACCTCTTTCACCCATCATGACACCTACCTCATCAAATAAGAAGTGGCCCCAGATTGTTCCTATTTTTGAGGTGAACAAGAAAATGATGTTCTGAGTCTAATGCAGTTGATACTGCATTGAAGACACCATCTGCACGTGCATATTCCAAGCGTACAGCTTTGATCAGAAATGTACACACCTGTTTTGAGGCAGAATCTACAAAATGCAGGAAAACTTTTTCCCACTTAATTATGCTGGTCACTACCTGGTCACTATGGTACTACCATCAGCAAAAACTGTCATAAATTTAGAGTTAACAAGAGTCTGCATTTGGGTTCTGGGTATAACAGCAGATACAGCACTACAAAAGTCTCTTCCTTTTTTATCATTGGTATAGTCAGTACCAAGCTTAATCTAAATTTTTCTCCTGTAAATCACATTGCAGCTCCATGTCCGAAAAAGGATGTAGATTTTTTGCAGTGGAGTACTCTGTGTTAAAAAGACATCTCATCTTACTCCTAGTGCACTTCTCCAATTGAGCAAAGGCCTGATACAATGGTGACTCACTGATATCAAAATGAACTGCATGTTAACCAGTTTCCACTATATGTTGTTCCTCACATAGCACATGTGGACTGGACTTCCCATGCGCACGTAGTGACTCAATCCTAAAATGTAGTTATGCAAGAACTTACCATAACAGTAGATCTTTGAGAGAAGCTCTTACAGTAGGTACTAACTGATAGGACTAAGCTGCTAGGTGCTAGGACCACATGTAAAACTCTTAGCTAGCAGTGTCTAGCGGACGACCACTCACCCGTCATGTGACGGACATTAGCGTGGCGCTATATAGTGAGCCGTCCCCACGCCCACCCTCCAGTTCTCCAGCTGGAGACCTAGAAAGATGCGACAGGAGGAAACAGTGGGCTCCTGGAGCTGTAAAGCTATGAAGGATAAGTAGTAGAAGAAACCCAGGGGACGGTGGGAGGGAAAGCAGTGCCTACAGCAAGAGCCTCTCTCTCTCTCTCTCTCTCAGATCTACTGTTATGGTAAGTTTTTACGTAACTGTACTATCTTACTTTTAGAGGGCTCTTGTAGTAGGTACTAACCCACAGTACTGAGTCCCTAGCAGTTAAGTCAGACAAGTCTGAAACATGGGAGATAGGAACAAGTCTGCAGAAGCAGAGATCTTGGGACAAGAGTCCCTGAAGAACAGCTAGGCCAAAGCCTGCTCTGCGCCTAGAAGCAATGTCCGAACTGTAATGTTTAGTGAAAGTGTGGACAGAACTCTAAGTGGCGGCTGCACAAATGTCTGCGGCAGAGACGTTCCTGAAACAAGCAGTAGAGGCAGCTATGCCTCTGGTTGAGTGCCCTTTAACTTCCCCTGGAAGTGACTTGTTACACTTCTGATAACAAAAGGTAATGCAGTTTGCCAACCATTTGGACAAACACTGTTTTGAAACCGCAGTGCCCTCTCTTTTGGGCACAAACAAATAACTGGTCAGTTTTACAGACTGGTTTCGTCCTGTTCGTGCAATAATGCAGAATTCTATGTACATCAAGAGTGTGTAGAATAGCTTCACCCCCGATTACAATGTTCAGGATAGTACACTGGCAACTGAATGGTCTGATTCAAGGTGGAATCTGAAACCACCTTAGGTAAGAACTTAGGATTTGTACGCAGAGCCACCCAGTCTCTGTGAAAAATCAAATAAGGCTCCTTATACATCAGGGCCCGAAGCTCGGAAATTCTTCAAGCCGAAGTAATGGCGACTAAAAAGAGAACTTTGCACAAAAGGTAGCGCATATCACAACTTGCATCTGGTTCAAATAGAGACAGTGTGAGTTTTTTCAGAATAAAGTTCTGGTCCCAAGGTAGAGCAGGGCTCCTGACTGGGGGTTTCAAATGAAGAATCCCTTTTAGGAATGTCTTGGATACTTCCAGCTGAGTCAAGGTTTTGCCATCCACTGGAATGTGGTAGGCTGAAATGGAAAATAAATGGACCTTCAAGGTCGTGTAACTTAGGTCAAGTTCGTAGAAAGGTAATAAATACTCTAAGACTTGTGAAACCGGGCAGGAGAATGGATCCTACTCCTTGGACATGGCCCATATGAAAAATCTCTTCCATTTCATTGCATTGGTGGAGCTAATGGATAGTTTTCTATCCTCCACAAGAACTTGTGCCACTCTAGAGGATACTCCAAAGTGAGCAGTGGCTATGTCAGTAGGTGCCACGCATGTAGGTGAAGGGACCGCAGGGCCTGGATGAACAAGGGTGCCTTGTTGCTGGGACAGAAGGTCTTGACAAATGGGCAGAGGAACTGGAGGTTCCACTGACAGCTGTTGAAGCAGGGAGAAGCAGATCTGCCAGAGCCAGTAGGGAACAATCAGGGTCACATGTGCTCCCTCTGCCTGAAGTTTCAGTAGTACCCCCCTGTCGTAATGGGAAGGGAGAGAAACGTACATGAATCTCCCTGTCCAGCAGAGAGACAGCGCATCTCACCCAAAAACACCACGCCCTTTAGCAAGCAAGCGTAGTTTTGCGTTGGATGGGGATGCGAACAGATCGAGGTCTGGTTGGCCCCACCAAGCGAATATTTCATTTACCACCAACTGTCTCAGTTCCCACTTGTGGGTTCTGGATTGTGTGCAGCTGTGTGTCCCCGCCAGGATGTTTTGAACTCTGGGGACGTGCACTGCAGTGAGGAGGAAATTGTGCTATACTCTCCAGTACCATAATCTCAATGCTTTCTGACAGAGACGATACGAGCGAGTGCCCCTTGTTTGTTTATATACTAGACGATGCACGTGTTGTCCATCTGAACCCTGAGAGATCCCAGCTGGAGTAGATGTTGGAATGCCTGCAGGGCATATAGCACTGCTCTCATCTCCAGCACGTTGATATGTAGCGAGAGTTCGCTCTGGGACCAAGAACCCTGAGCCATGTGGATTCCAAATGGGCCCCCCATCCTGGTCCTGAAGCTTACATCGTCAGGGTTTGAGAGGGAAGAACAGGCTGGAAGGGGACACTTTTTTTTGGAGATTGTCTAGGTTCTACCGCCACAATAGGTCCCTGGTCATCAGGCTGGAAACCAGAACCATGTGATCCAGGTTGTCTGATCTCTGGTCCCACAGTACTCTGAGAGTCCACTGTGTGACCCTCATGTGGAGTCTGGCAAGATGCACGGTCAGAATGGCAGCTGCCAAGAGACCAAGTAAGCGGAGGTTTGATCTTGCAGAGGTCCAGCTCCAGGAAGCCATTGACTGACAGTCTCCACTCTGTCTGATGGGAGGAAGGCCCTCTCCTGGACTGTATCCAACACTGCACCAATGAATTAAGAGTTGCTGGGAAGGGATAAGGTGTGATATTAGGAGACTGACCAAAATGCCCACCTGCTGGAACAGGTCCAGGGTACTGGATAGAGACTTGACCAAACTGTCCCTCAATGGGGCTGAGAGGAGCCAAATCATCAATGTAGGGGAACACATGAATGCCTTGTCTGCATAGAGCTGCAGACTCCACCACTAGGCAGTTCGTGAACACTCTGGGTGCTAACGACAGGCCAAATGGGAGAGCTTTGAACTGAAAATGTTCTCCCTGAAAAGAGAATCTGAGAAATCTGCAGTGGGGCGGAAAAATGGGAATATGCAGGTAGGCATCCTGCATATCCAGGGCATAGAGCCAATGTCCCTGATGTAGCAAGGGAAGGAGGCCCAGCAGCGATAGCATTCAGAACCTCCTGTACTCTACAAAGAGGTTCAGATTGCTGAGGTCCAGTATTGATCTGAGGTCGCTCGTTTTTTGGGGAACTAGGAAGAAGTGTGAGTAGTAACCCCTGCCCAACTGACTCTGAGGGATGGGTTCTATTGCTGCTTTTGTTCATTGGCTGAAGAGGGAGAGGGAGATTGAGAGGCGTGGATGCTGTGGTGCTTAATCTTTTTTTTTTTTTTTACTTGTACTTGGTCACATTCAAACACTCACTGGATTCACGCACAATTTTAAATCGGGGCGTAAGCAGTAGTGTAGGCCAGGAGTGGGAGGGCAGAAAGACAATGGGCAGCGGTGCCACCTGTGCGGGCACAGACAGAGAACTTTATTATGTGACTGTGCACATGCTCAGCTGCTTGCGCTATGTGTTGCTAAAGTGATCTTCACAGCACTGTGGATCGGCTGCGATGTGCTGCTGCTGCCACTGTGACTATTAAAAAACAGGCAGCAAGCGAGCACATTTCCATGTTAGGCTGGGAGAGAGAGTTTTAGGACTGAAATCCCTTACTGTGTTCTGTATGTCTGTAAAATACTGACAGCACAATTCGTCATCAGTCTAGTTCTTAATCTTAAGTATTTTGCTTATAATTATTTCTCAGAGGTGCTGCTGCTACTGTGTGAGACTAGAAACAACAAAGCAGCTGCTAGCAAGCAAGTTCCACAAGTTAGGCTGGGAAAGAGCTTTAGAAGGGACTTAAATCCTTTATGTGCTATATGCCTGTAAAATATTGACAGCACAGCCCTGTCTATTTTGTAGGTATATTACTTATAATTATTTCTCAGAGGTGCTGCTGCTGCTGCTGCCACTGCGAGACTAGAACCAAAGCAGCCGTCAGCAAGCAAGGCCAACACATTATACACACTTTTTTCTTTACTTCTCTGTACAGCACTCCTCACCCCTAGTGCAACTGCAACACAACACAACCTGTCCCACACCTACCCACACCCTTTTCCTGTAGTCAGTGGTATTCACTGGTCTAGTTTTCCCCCCCAGTAAATTTTTCTTTTTTTCTAAGCTGTTTTTCTTTATGGTTGGGTCAGGCATGATCCTGACCAACCATCCGACCCTGTCATAGCCTAGCAGCCTTTTTCCCCACTATCTCACCCCCACCCCACCCCCAACACTTACTTATTTTCTAACATTTTCTGTTCAAAATAAATTTATGTAGTAGCTCAATTTTTGCAGCCACAAAGGCAGTAGAGGCAGGCAGAGACCTGCATGTCTCCAAATGAAACAGATTCCCAAAGAAGATAAGTACAGCAACATTGAGCCCCGAGCTAGACTTTAACCTCCGTTCTCTGCGATGGTTGAAGTGAAATGGCGCTTCTCCATGAGCACCACTGGCACACAAGTTCTTCCGCCTGCCACCCCCCCACCCACTACTGTGGCCAACTGCCAAGACTGACAAGCAACCTTCAGGTCCCTATTTGCCAACTCACCGGTCAGTCCTGTTGATGTTACTGCTGCAGTGATGGCTGGGTGGGAGGGTCAGAAGGCGGTCCCCTTTTCTGCGGTGCTGCACTCGCTCTTGATGCTCCTCCTGAATGGCGGTTCTGGCTCCAGCGCCAGTACACATGTGGTGCATCTCTCTTTACCAGTTTGCATCATGTGACCACAGCAGCCGAGAAAGAGTGGCAGCATCTAGTGGCGAATTCAGCTCTTGCATACAAAACTGAGGGAGAAAAGATAGCACTAAGTTGGCTGTCCATGGGACAGCCTAGTGCTGCAAAAGTGCTTGTCCATCCACTGAAACTGGTAGTTCAGGATGTCACGCTACAGCATTTGATGACCCCTGCGGTAAAAGAGCTTAAGATCTGGTTAATCTTCACAAAGCCAGCTTTTATTTCTACCAACAATTTTCTGATGTGAACGTAGAAGGGACTGGCAATGTTGGCTGCCTTACACTACACTGTGGGTTATTTTCATCCATTTTAATTTTGCTTAATTTTATCTTTTTTCAGCCACTGCTTCCAGCCACCACCCCCCAAGTCTCCTGGATCACCTTTCAGTGATGGGCTGCATTTTTTTTTTTTTGAAGAGAGGTTTTCTCACTCTAAAACAGTTTTTTTTCTATTAGTGTTTATCAATGTGCCAGCATCCCCCACCCCACCCCAAACTCAGTATTCGCCTGCCCAGTAAATAATATTATGCCTTGCCAGAGTCTCAGCAGGGTCTGTTTCAAGGGCACTGGAACAGAAGTTGCTTTCCTTTGTAAGCAGCTTTCTCTCGGGTTGAATGTGCACTATGGCAGGTAGAGAATGTCTCCATTTTGAAAGTTTCGTCTATATCGGATATGCGGAGTTGTTCAGTATATTTTGAGATTAGGATGATGATGTCGGTTGCGTAGATACTGAAATCTCAATTCCAGCCAGTAGTTGCAGTGAATTAGAGGTTTGGTGGCAAGCAGGGGAAGAGACTGTGAATACTACTAAGCCTGAGGATTAAACTGCTCGATGGTGTGCACAAGGGCTGAACAAGAAGGGGTGCTGATACACTAAGCTTTTGTTTTGTCTGTTTCACTGATTCTTCCTGAAGGGCTGCCAGGGTGCTAGAGGGTGACTGTATAGGGCTCCAGTGTTACTCCCAAGCAAGTTCTGGTACGAATGTCAAAGATCTTTATCTCCTTATGCACCTGGGTTTGGTTCCTGGTTTCCTTTGTCTCGGCTGCCCTGTGGAATATTTTTGATATTGAAGAAAGGGGTACAAGCACTGGCAGGGGGAAATAATAAGGTTGGAGGGTCTCAAATGTCTTTAAGGAAGTTTTCTGTCAATTGAATATTAGCATTAGACAAGTTCTTTCATCAAGCAGTCAGGAGCTCACTCACACATGTCTGCTCTGCGGCCATCTTGGATCACCGCAGCCATCCGTTGACCTCAGAATTCTGGGGCATCTCTGAACATGCTGGTTGGCACTTTTTGGTGCCTGGTCATCTTTGCAGGCTAACTGGAAGAGTAACACCTTATGCAGTGCCTCTGATTTTTTCTCCTGAGTACTGAAACTTAAGCTTCTAGAAGGGGGGGGGGCATTGAGAGGACATGGGGTTTGGGGTTGTCGTGGGGGAGAGGGGACAGTGTTGGTAACTTTTTTTTATTTCTTTTTTGCTCACTTGGGTTCAGAGGGAAGAAGAAGGAAGATATACTGTAAAATGTATTGAAGTCTTAGGGAGTAACACTGGTTAAATACAAGAACACAAAGAGTACTAGGGAAGGGGAAAAAGAGGAAAGGGTATGGTAGACAATATATGCTATTAAATGTGATACATTTCAAGGTGGTGGACAGCCAAGGGAGCATCCTAGGCAGTATCTTAGGCATTTATTCTATATAAACATCTTGCATTAGCCTACGCTTCCTGTTTTTTTCCTCTTCAAATTTCAACAACTACAACATAATGATGCACTGCCTTCTTCCTTCAACAAAGCCATCCTATCACTTAATCCTCATGTGTTTCAGGTCCACATACCTGTTTGATTCTTCCCCTTTGTAGTAATCTGCTGCCTGTTCATAATGAGCGATAGCCTAGAATAAACATCACATGCGTCTTTTATTAGAACAAATTTTCCATAATAAATCACTTTTTTTTTTATCCTGATGCAATGTGGCCCTGCTTGCAAATACAAATGAAGAGAAATTTCAAAGACAGATCTTTTCTATTTTCTTAGTCTAATTTAACCTATCTGCTAAATAACCAACACTATAGGTGAGTAAACATAAGATATGTAACGCTGTCATAAATCACAGTTCAATGGAACCTTCCGTACAGTATAATACAATGGAGCCCTCTTCTACGAGCATGTGAGAATCATCAATCATTGTATAATACACTTTCAGTCTATTTTTATGGTGTTTTCAAAACCTCGTTCTTCACATTTTGGAATGCAGAACCTGCTGATCTTAACATTTCAGAACATGAAAGGCATGGTTGCTCCCTACACAAATTACAGCAGCAATCACCAGTAGCGCTGTGGAAGTGTGAGGTTATCTGTAACAGCAGCAGACAGCATTGTGTGCCGATTCAGAATCGGCAGTTTGTACCTTTTTAATGCATTCCCATCACAACCTACCATCCACATGCGGATCATGTTTCCAAAGCAGCTGTACTGATGTTGGAAAACAGTCTCAGATTGTATTATAAAAAATAACATAACCCTTCATTGAGAACTCGGCAGATTCTTAACGCCTCGTTAGTTCGGTGTCATCAAGAAGGTACTCCATCTTCACTCTCATGCCCCTGATGTCACCAGATTTGGCTTTGAGAATCTGCTCATTCCCAATGAAGAAGAGTTAGTTACTGTATATGAACATGATGCAGAAAGTGATTGTTTAGTGCAGACATTTCAGACTTCCTCCAGTTTTTTTTTTAATAAACTGTCCATCCAGTTATCAGTAAGCAAAAAACATACAAGAACGAGTACCACCATACAGCTTGAAAAATGCACAAAAAATTATTTATTTACTCAAGATATCCTAGATTTAAAACACCCATCTCAGACATAAACAAACATTAGTCAGCTCCACTGTTAAACATACAGATGTATCAAGCCAAGATGAAGTGCAGAAATGCTGCAGAATATCACAGAATACTGCAATTTACTGCAGGGCCATTGTAAGTCAATGGCAATTAAGCCTTTTTGTGCATATAATTTGCTGCGTACAAACTACAGTATGCTGTGTGTTACATGCTGGGAGATCAGGGGACAATGGGAAAAACATACTCTGACCAATTTTGCTTGTTAGCCACTTCAGGGAATGATTGAAAGTGTTGTGAAAGCGCTATTTATGTGTCCTATAAGCTATAAGCAAGGTGTTGATGCATAAACATAATAATTAAGCTATATTAAACTAATTGATTAGCAGCCTTAGATAATTATGCTGCAAATAGTGATACTACTTGAAAATGTGCAAATGTTTGTGGCACAAAAAACATACAAGGGCAACATTAATGACTCTATGACATATCTTTCCGTCAAATGAATCCGGAGAGAATAAGGACAGAACTTAATGCAAATCTCTAAGAAGGCAGAGCGTTGTCATGGCAATCATCACCACCGCCATCTTGTATGTTTTTATGCCACATACCTCGGCACATTTTCAGGTGGTGCACCTATTTGCAACATAATTATCTAAGGCTGCTAATCAATTGGCTTGTTATACGTTGTGCACAAGCATTTTGATTACTGGGCACATTAACAGCCCTTTCTCAACACTTCTAATCACTCCCTGAAGAGGCTAATGAGTGAAACCAGTCGAACTGTGTTTTTCCTGTTGTCCCCTGCTCTCCCAGTACATAGCACACAGCACACAGCATACAGCGTACTGCAGTTTGTACACAGCAAATCATATGTTAAACAATGGAGTTGACTAATGTTTTGCATATATCTGAGATGGATGTTTTTAACCTGGGATATCGTGGGTAAAGAAATACTTTTTTATACATTTTTCAAGCTGTATGGTGGTGCTTGTTCTTGTATGTTTTTTTCGTTACATGGTCGTTTGCAGAAAACCATGCGATGGAGCTGTTTCTGTAACTTTATCATTAAGCAAAACCCTGCAAACAGTTACTATAGCAATACTTTTTGAACTACATGCCATACAAAGTATGCATATCCTAGCTGCATTTTATTGAGAAGCCTACACCAAAGTTGTATGAGCATATATCTTTGTTTTCATACCTTAAACAAAACTTAACTTCATGCGGAAAGAAGTTGGTTTGCTTATCAGTGTACTAAATGATGCACACAGCTAAGAAAGGCTCTCTCATGGGCCAGCCCGGTGGTGCTGAGGGTTGAGGCGCCGGACACCACACCTTGTACCACACTGGTGACCTGGGCTTAAGTGCAAGCACAGGCTGCCGGGGATTGGCTAGGGAGGAGAGGATAAAGCATCCGGAGGACAGCTCTCCTCCCCTGGGGAGGGTGGGCTCTGTGTCTGCTGGCATCAGCGACTCCCAGTGAAGGCTGGGGGTGCTGCAGTCAGGAAACCATCAAGGTAGGGGTGGGGGTGATGGCATATGTCTACGGAAGGGGTGCAGGAGCACGCGTGTCCAAGCTGGATGTTATTGCATGTCCGCGCCCTCCAGGGATCACGATCATGCAGAACAAGAGAAATGTCCCAGCACCTGGGAGGACGATGACGAGTCCTGGCAGCCCCATGCCCACCGCTGGACCCCACCTACCAGGTCCCAGATATCCTCCAACCTCACGCCACCTGCAGACTGAATTTCAAGGAGCGCCAAAAGGTAGATGGTTTGTGGCCCCACCTCAGGGTGGGGGGAGGGTACAAGTAGGTCGAGAGTGAAGACTGGAGTTCCGGTGGAAGACCAAGGTCTGGGGGGTCTCTGGCGGGCAGGGCAAGCTGCAGGGGGCTTCAGCCCAGGGAGTTCCCAGGTGCAGGAGGAAAGAGAATCTAAAAAGAAAAAGGCACTCTCAATATCTAAAGCTTGTGGAAAGAACAGTTACGTAAGAACTTACCATAACAGTAGATTTTCAAGGGATCTCAGTCATCAGGTCACACTGCAGGAACTTCACCATCACTAAAGCAGGATCCACATGGAAGATTTTCCAGCAATACCACTGGGGCCACCCTATAAAGGCATGAGCGACCCCGCTCCATCCTCAGTTCTTTCCCCTGGATACTAAGGGAGCAAGCCCATGCCATGGGTGACAGAGGGGAGAGAGACAGAGAAAGAGAGAGACAGAGACAGAGAGAGAGAGAGAGGGGCAGGCCCAGGCCTAAATAAAAGTCTGGATACACCAGTTAGCCAGATCTGAGAAAGAGCCCCATAAAAGGAGGATGGTGGAAGGGAAGGCAGACCTGAAGACTGAGATCCCCTCAAAGATCTGCTGTTACAATAAGTTCATATGTAACTGTTCTATCTTCTTCAGGAGTATCTCAGTCATCAGGTCACACTGTATGAATGAGTCCCAAGCAGTTACAGGTGTAGCAAGACAGTCTGGGAGGAAGATCAACCAAAGCCTAGGACAGGAGACCCTGCAAGATAGCCCAGCCAAAGCCTGCTCGGGCTCTAGAGGCAATGTCCAGACTGTAGTGCTTAGTGACAGCTAAAGGGGAGGTTCTGATAATGGGAGACTTCAACATGCCAGATACAGATTGGTCAATGCCAGCAGGAACATCTGCCAGAACTAGACACATGGTGGATTCCCTGCAGGGGGAGAGCCTCAAACAACTGGTACAACAACCCACAAGAGACAGGGCTATCCTAGATCTAGTACTGACTAACAGGGAAAGGATCACAGATCTCCAGGTAGAAGATCACCTGGGGGCCAGTGAACATCACATGGTATGGTTTAGTTTGACCACTACAACTAAATCATCCCATTCCAAGGCAAAAATATGGGACTTCAGAGGAGCTGACTTTGATAAGATGGCCAACAGAGTTAAGCTAGCCCTGGCAAAAAGAAATACAGGTGAGGGGGTACAGGCAAAGTGGGCAAGCATTAAGGATGCAGTACTTGAAACAACATCCCATTACGTTAGAGAGAAAAGAAAGTGCAAAAGAAGAAGGAAACCACTTTGGTTCTCAAAAACAGTAGCAGAAAAGGTCAAAGCCAAAAGGCTGGCCTTCAGGAAATATAAGGGAACGCAGCGCGATGAAGATAGGGAGGCATATCAAACTTCCCTAAGGGAAGCAGGGAAGGCAGTAAGGCAGGCAAAGGCCCAAACCAAGGAAACACTAGCACAAACAGTAAAAGAAGGTGACAAGACTTTCTATAGATACATTAGTGAGAGGAGAAAGTCCAGAGGGGGTATTGCTAAGGTCAAAAGAGATAAGGGGGTGTGTGAGGAGGAGGACCATGTAAAAGCACCTATCCTAAATAGATACTTCTGCTCAGTATTTACTGAAGAGAACGTAGGGCAGGGCCCACAGCTCAGCACCATGGACACAGGGGGGAGGGAGGTGAGCACTAGTGCCTTCACAAAAGAAAGGGTCTTACAAGAGCTCAATAAGCTCAGGGTGGACAAGGCAATGGGACCTGATGGCATACATCCCAGGGTACTAAAGGAGCTAAGGGTGGAACTAGCAGAGCCATTATCAAAACTGGTTAGTGGAGAGGGTCACGTGACGTGCATGGAGTAGGGCTGTAGCTTGTGGGCTCCCCGCTCCCTGCCACTAAACACTGAACTTTTGCACAGCAAAACAGGACGAACACGTATTGGGGCATTGTATAGAGCCTGCCAGAGTGGATTCTGCGAGGTCTGGTGATAGCGCCCGTTCGTTTTCGTGCAAGCAAGCTGCCGAATCGCAGATCGGAAGGCGCACGCCCGTCTAGAGAAAGCAACCCGTGGGTCTCCTGCTCTCTGCCTTCATAAACTTTATTTTGCACAGTAAGATAAAGTGAACGGACCTTGGGGCATTGCAAAGAAGTTATAAAACTGGGTTTTGGGGTATTTGGAGACAACGCTCGTTTTTAGAGATCGCAGCCAGCCAGGTGAGAACCGGAAGTTAAGCACCCGCGGTAAGGCAGCAGCCTGTGGGTCTCCTTCTCCCTCCCAACAAGAATTATATTTTTGCATAACATAATAAACTGTATTGGCATTGAGATACTGCTGGGTGCCTGTAGGAGTGGGTTTTGTGGCAGCTGGCAAGAATGACCGTTTTTTGGAAGATGCAGACAGCTGAATCAGAATCAGAGGCTCATCGCCATCACTCCATGAGCAAGAGTTAAAACCTGAGAAGATTTATAGTGATCTTTCAACTATAAAAGATGCTTTGTTTAAACTCATTGAGGAAGTGGCGGAGATAAAGCCGGCCCTGACCCAGCTAGCGAGAAGGGTGACCGATGCTGAGGCCAGAATCTCGTCCCTGGAGAGAGCTATGGATAAGACAGGGCCTAATATGGTGGAGTGCAAAAGAAATATTGCTAATTTGGAGGATCGTCTAGATGACCTAGAGGGCCGCAACAGACATAATAATTTGGTCCTGCTGGGTCTTCCAGAAGGAGAGGAAGGGCCGAACACTATCCAGTTCCTACAAAGGCTTATTAAAAAATCGGTGGGCCCCTCACCCAATGGGCCGGAATATATTATAGAGAGAGGTCATCGGGCCCTTAGAGCCAAACCTCTGCCTTCGGAGCCACCGAGGCCAGTTATTTTCAAATTACTGAATTATTTGGACAGAGAACACATTTTAAACGGAGTTAGAAAGTTGGCAGTTTTCCAGTGGGAGGGTAAAAAGCTGCGTCTGGTGCCTGACCTAACCTGGAAGATGAGACAAGCTCGAGCCAGCTTTAGGCCAATTACTTCAAGCTTTGAAGTGCAGGGATCCGCACCGCTTCACTTTATCCCGCGAGGCTGGAAGTCACACTCAAGGAAGGCCCGAAGAGGTTCAACTCGGCTGAAGAAGCGCTCGAATCGCTGAGATCTCTACTACCTGACCTGTTTCCCAAGGGATGAGCGCTAAGTTCAGCTAAATGGACAGCTTATAGGAACTTTCTGATTTTTGGCAAGACTGTGGCCAAGATTCTTTGTTTGCTGTTAACAACTATCATTTGCATTTGATGGGGAGCATCGGAGTAATAGATAATTTTAGTGTGCCCTAAAACTAATGACAAGCAGGGTTAGGTACTATGTATGTTGTTGTGTGACATACTTAACCCCTATACAGATAGGTAAGGGAGCTTTACCAACTAGATAATTGTTATATGTTGGGTAAAAGTTATATAGTATGTTGGACTGCAAAGAGAGAGCGGGGGGGGAGTTTGTGTTCTTCCTTGTAGCTGCAAATTTAAGGTAAATATTCTAATGAGGAGGCAGGCTATAATGATTGTAATCAAGCCTGTTAGAATGCTTTAGTCATTTCTTGCTGTGACGCCTATGAGGGTGGTGTCTTAAGAATATTTACAGTTCCCTTAATAGTAAATCATAGAAGGGGACTTAATGGGTTAAAATGTCAAGTTAGAACCGAATAGCTAAGGGGTATAATGCATGGTAAGATTTTATGGTAGGCCGGACAACCATGCTCTGATTATGTAATAGTCCCTGTTAGGAGTAGTTCGGCCTGTCCTTGATTTTGCAGGCCTAGTTAGTGTCCTTCACAGGGATTGAGGCCTAGAGCGTATGGAATGGCTTGCATTCTCGCTTGCTGGCGTCTGGAAGGCTAAAGGTACTTACTGGGCTAATGTACGCTTTTTGGCCCCATGGATACATTATACCCCTTAACTCTTATTTGGCAATTCTCATTTGTTAGTGTTTTGTTATGGGACCTAATTGAAAGTCCGAAGATGGAAGTTAATTCTCTTTTAATAGCCTGGATCATAGATAGAGTTTGGTATGATTATGCAAACAACCACAATGAAAACTGTGGCAGGGGTGGGTATACCCGTCTCTATGTAGCATCATGTTCCAGAGGACGGGGAGTTGGCTTCGGGCCAGGAGGGAAAGCCATAAGTTAGCTATGGGTGTGTTGTTATTTCATTTAGGGGTTGGAGGGATAACTCGGGGGGGTAAAATTTTGGGTTTTGAAGGGGTATGTATGGGGGGGGAGGGGGGCAGCTATCCCAAGACCTATATAGTTTGAACAATAAATGCAGAACAGTTTAAATATAATCTCTTGGAATATCAAAAGAGGAAAGGATAACTGTAAAAAATTTGTCATTTTAAACCACCTTGCCCGCTTGAAACCAGCGATAGTATTTTTACAAGAAACCCATGTTCTTCCTGACCGCTTGGCCCATTTCAAGAAGAAGTGGGTGAATCAGGTCTTTGAGGCGGGATTTTCCTCTAATAGTCGGGGAGTTGCTATTTTAATTGCTCGTGGGATCCCATTCACACATTCTCAAATTATAGCTGACCCGCAAGGTCGATTTATATTTGTTTTAGGTAGTATTGGGGGGGTTAGTTTAGTCCTGGGTTCAGTATATGGGCCTAATTTAGACTCACCGTTTTTACACAGTTAGGATTGGTCTTGGCTTCTTTTGGGAATGTCCCAATAATTCTAGGTGGGACTGGAATCTAGTCCAGTCTAACCGACTAGATAGGTCGCACTGTAAAGGTTCTTCCCTCTCCCAGCTCAGAAGGCCTTACGGAGCTTATGCTATCAATGGCCTAATAGACCCCTGGCGCATCTTGAACCCTAGTCTCCGGAGTATACATTTTCTTCGGTAGCATAAGTCACACCTCGAGACTAGATTTTTTTGGTCAGCCAATGTAGTTTGTCCTGGGTGATGGAGGCCGTAACTTTGCCGTGTAATTTCTGACCATTCACCGATATCTATTATATGTTCTCTACCACTCCAACCAAGTAGGTCATACTCATGGTCACTAAATAACAGTATTTTAAAAGAATCCCAGATATTAACTAGATTTAAATTGTTTCTAGAAAGCTCAATTACCAGTAATTGGGGTTCTATTAACGCCATAGACCAAACTTCGGTGGCTCTTAAGTCTATGTGTCGAGGTGAACTAATACGCTTGGCAACAGTCCGCAAGGTGAAGTCAAGGAAATTATTGGATGAATGCTTAAGGGAGATTAAGGACCTAGAAAAGATAAGTGATAGTCAAAGAACGGAGGAACAAGAGTATAAATTAATCTCCTTGAGAAATTGGTATGCAGATAAACAGAGAGAAAAAGTTACTAGTTTAGCCGCCAGAGTTAAGGCTTTGTACATGGGACAAGGTAGCAGGGCAGGGAGGCTGCTGGCTTGGCAGTTGAAACAGAAATCTTCGACAAGGTGGGTATCTGCTCTTAATCATCCAGAAACAGGGCAACTGATTACAGACCCGGCTGAAATACTAAGAATTTTTAAATCTTTCTATCAAAAACTTTACACAAGCCAGCAGCCCTCCACCCAGGTATCAGAGGAGACCAAGGAGTTCTTGGAAGCTATCCCTTTGCCGAGGCTGTCAAATGATGTTGGCCCTCAATTGATAGCCCCTATCTCTATGCAAGAAATAGGCAATGCTATCGACTCATTCTGTCCGGACAAGGCACCTGGCCCAGACGGATTCACAGCTTTTTTTTTTCAGCAATTCAAGAATAACCTTGTACCCTCATTGCAGGAGCTTTTTCCTTTTTGGTGCGATCAAGGGATCAGGGACCAAACACCGTTCGAGGCCAAGATTATTTTGTTGCCAAAGCCAGACAAACCTATTGGTGAAGTGAGTAGTTATAGACCGATTTCTTTGTTAAATCTGGATGTGAAAATTTTCGCAAAAATTTTGGCCAACAGATTAAAACAAGTGTGGTGGGTTTTATTGAGCCCGGAGCAAGCCGGCTTCGTTGAGGGTGGCTCCTCAGCTGATCATTTTCGTAAATTGTTTTACCTAATTTCAGACTCTGCGGATTCAGCGTTGGAAGCGTCACTAGTCTCATTAGACGCAGAAAGCCTTTGACAGGGTGGAATGGACCTTTATGTTCGCCACCCTGTCAAAGTTAGGCCTCCCAGATAGATTTATTCATATGATTCGTATTTTGTATTCTGCCCTGTAGCCAAGATTCAATGCAACAACTTAACCTCGAAGCTTTTCCTCTCTCCAGAGGTACCCGGCAGGGTTGTCCTTTGTCACCATACCTTTTCAATTTATATATTGAACCGTTAATCAGATCCATAAAATCTAATAGAGAGGTGAAGGGGTTAAAGATTGTGGATTCTGAATTTAAACTATCTGCATTTGCAGATGATCTATTGTTACATATTTCGGACACTACATCTTCCCTTCCTAAGGCTCTTGAACTGATTGATAAGTTTAGTGTGTTTTCAGGGTATAACCTGAACAAGGCTAAAACGTCAGTTTACCCTTTGACCCCATTTCTTCAAAAAAGTTGGTGCCTTTCCCTGGGACTCGATGGCAAACCAAATCATTAACCTATTTGGGGATTCAAATATCTAAGAACCTAGAGAACTTAGTGGATTTAAATCTTAAACCGTTAATTAGAACCATTAAGGAAGATTTGGTCAGGTGGTCAAGGCTTCCTCTGACTTTTTCGGGTAGAGCCAATACGATAAAAATGGTGGTTATGCCCAAACTTTTTTATACATTATCTAACTTAAATGTTTATTTGCCAAAGTCTTTTTTCAAGCCGCTATTTCAGCAATGTGCGATTTTTTTATGGAATGGGAAACCCCCTAGAAGGAGTTATCTCAAACTTACCCGGCAACGGCGACTCGGAGGGTTTCAACTACCGGATTTTATGTTTATTACCTTGCACTTCATTTGGCAAGGTTGGGAGCTTGGGCTTGTGACGAGAGCCTAACATACCACGGCCTTCATTTAGATCGATTATTTGTTAGAGGCTTTAAATTAGATTTAGAATCATTACTTTATGCCCCATGGGCCAAGATTCCCAAGAGGGCGAGAGATACTGTTAGGATGGGATATTGAGGCTTTGCAACAGTTCTATACAAAGTTTCAAATTTCGTAGCGGTATGATTTATCCCAACCTATAGTAGGAATCGAATCTGATTATTGGGAAGCAACCAATATCTAGATTGGGAATTAAAGGGAAACGGGTTGCGGGTTAAGGACCTCTATCAGAATAATAGGCTACTCTCACTTCAGGCACTGGTGGAGAAATTGGGAGGAAAACCTCAATCCTCCCTAAAAATAAGTCAAATACTAAGCTGCGTTAAAGCGTATTTTAACAAAGGGCTGGGACAAGACACTCTGGGGCCTATGTTCTCGGAGTTGAAAGGGTTTGTGCAGGCGGGCAAGGTGGTATCCAAAATCTATAAGTATATAATAGTTAAAGGGAACTCGAAAGTGTCACCAATCCTGGTACACTGGGAATGAAACTTGTCTTTGGGTAAATCAGCAGAAGTATGGGAAAAGGCCTGGGTCGATATCTATAAATTTATCAAGCAGGACAGATTGAGAGAAGTTCAATTTAAATTACTTCATAACCTATATTTTTCACCAGCTAAACTTTCTAGGATGGCTAGTCACTTTGCAGCGACTGATACCGAATGTAACGATTCTTTGGCTACCAGTTACCATAAATTTTGGACCTGCCCCAAGGAGGTGGGATTGTGGCATTTGGTGAAGCAAAAGATCGGTCAATTTTACGATCTGGATAGGTTTTTCACTCCAGAGGCTTGTATATTTGGGGTGTTTGATAAAATACAGGGAAAATTAACCAAATGTCGAATAGCCATGGTAGCATTGGTAACTAAATTAATAATTTTGCACCACTGGAGAGGTGATTGGACTCCATCGCTCCGGGAGTGGTGGGAGGAGTTTATGAACGCATTGAATGCAGAACGATCGGTTTTCTCTTTTTATAATGCTTCACCAATATTTCAACAGTGTTGGGGTAAGTTATTCCAATGTTTAAAAGATAGATACGGCTACTAGAGATATAGTCTTGTACTCTCGTTCTTATCTTTGGGAAGATATCGACCCTGGCTTGGTACATTAATTTTATGTATCCTTTCCTCCTTGATGCCTCCTCTTGTGGACCCAGTTAAGTCACACATAGTCAGATTATTTTTTCTCTCTGTTTTCCGAGGATATACTATGGTTATAGAGATTATTTATGTGAGTCAAACATGGGGATGGCTGCCAGAGCGGTTGGGGGTTGGAAGGATACTTGGTTGTTGTTCTCTTTTATCATTGAGGGGGTTTGGGGGGGTCTTGTTTCGCTTTGTTATTCTTTTTTTTTAATTTATTATTTTATGGTTTTTATGTATTATGTACTTACTTGGTATTTATCTTATGTTGGATATGGTTCAATAAAGCTTGGTTACTTGCAAAAAAAAAACTGGTTAGTGAGTCTCTGAGCACACGAGAGGTCCCAGAAGACTGGAAAAGGGCTCATGTGATCCGTTCCACAAGAGTGGTAGCAGGGAGGAGGCAGGGAACTACAGACCAGTCAGTCTTACCTAAGTAGTGAGAAAGATTATGGAGGCACTCCTTAAGGAAAAGATAGTGCAACACCTGGAATCCATAGGAGCACAGGATCCAAGACAGCATGGGTTTACAAAGGGAAGATCCTATCAAACTAATCTCATAGATTTCTTTGACTGGGTAACCAGAGTGGTGGACCAAGGGGGAGAAGGTTGATGTCACCTACCTTGACTTCAGCAAAGCTTTCGATACTGTTCCATACAGAAGATTGATTAATAAGCTGGGTAGGCTCAGGGTGGGTCAGAAGTTGGTCAACTGAGTGGCAAACTGGTTGATGGGCAGAAAACAGACAGTGGTGGTAAACAGTATACAGTCAGAAGAGATACAAGTCACAAGTGGGGTACCTCGGGGAACAGTCCAGGGGCCAGTCATCTTCAACATCTTCATCAGTGACATTGCAGATGGACTGGAGGGTAAGGTTTGTCTGTTTGCAGACGACACCAACATCTGCAACAGAGTAAATGATCCAGATGGAGTGGGCAGAACGAGAAGAGATCTGGATAAACTAGCAAAATGGTCGGAAGAGTGGCAACTGGGCTTTAATGCAAAGAAGTGCAAGATCATGCACATAGGGAAGAGAAACCCTGAAGCCACCTACAGACTGGGAGGGGAGTTGCTGGCAGTCACAAGGAAAGAAAGAGACTTGGGCATAATCATCAGAGATTACCTGAAATCATCCAAGCAGACCACTAAAGCAGTAGGTAAGGCTAGGGGGATGTTAGGGTGTATTAGTAGGGGTATCACAAGTCAGAAGAGGGAGGTAATAATCCCTCTTTACAAGACACTGGTTAGGCCCCATCTGGAGTACTGTGTGCAGTACTGGAGAACACACCTTCACAAGGACATTAACCAAATTGAGGCTGTCCAGAGAAGGGCAACCAAAATGGTGCAGGGACTGCATCAGAAAACATATGAGGACAGATTAACGGAGCTCAATATGTATACCCTAGACCAAAGGAGGGAGAGAGGTGATATGATCGAAACATTCAAACACTTTAAGGGCATTAACAAGGTGAAGGAGTCTAACATGTTTCAATATAAGAAATATAACAGGACAAGAGGGATGCCGATCAAGGGGTAATGTGAGGAAGCTCTTTTTCACAGAAAGGGTGGTGGATGCATGGAACCACAGGAAGTGGTGGATATGAATACAGTGCAGGGCTTCAAACAGGCATGGGATAGGCATAAGGGAGCAATAGAGATGAGTACGAACAGACAGACCACTGACAGAGCAAAGGCCGATTGCACATTTATAAGGTAGAAAAAGAAATGGACAGACTGGATGGGCCTTGCAGTCCTTATCTGCCATCAACTTCTATGTTTCTATGTGAAGGTATGGACGGTATTCCAGGTGGCAGCTGCACAAATGTCAGTGATGAGACCCCCTTGAAACAGGCCACATAGGTAGATATGCCCCTTGTGGAGTGGGCTTTCACCGCCCCTGGCAACAATTGCCATGATTGTTGTAGCAGAATACAAAACAATGTGCCAACTATTTTGACAAACATTATTTAGAAACCTGAATGCCTTCTCTTCCTAAGGTGGAAGAAACAAAAAGCTGCTTTGACTTTCTGCAGTCCTTAGTTCAGAGCAGAATATATCAAAATTCTGCACACTTCTAATGTATGGAGCAGTGCTTCCCCATGACAAATAAACTGGTAGGTGGATAGATTGGTTCACAGTAAACTCAGACACCACCTTGGGGAGAAACTTAGGATTTGTGTGCAAAGACACCCTGTCTTTGTGAAAAATCAAATAAGGCTCCTCACACCAGAAAGCCTGAAGCTCGAAAATCCTTTGAGCAGAAATAATGGCAATCAAAAATAATGCTTTCCAAGCGAGAAATCATAGCTCGCAAGTCATGGCTGGCTTAAACGGAGACAGGATCAACTTCTCCAAAACAAAATTTAAATCCCAAACCGGGACAGGGGAACGGATTGGAGGTTTCAGGTGCGGGATGCCCCTGAGAAAGGTATGGGAGACATCTACAGGGCTTACGCTAACCCCCTAGTGAAGTCCCCAAATGGGATTTTTGAGGATTTTGAAGCACAAAAATAAAAGCAGTGCTTCAGCACTCACCCTGAATATTGAAAGGCTTGCACCAATATCCTTAGCAAAAAAAGTATCTGTTAATGTTGTACAAAGCCACTCAAGACATTTTTGACCCCAAGATTTTCTGGTCTGACTCCCAACATTTGAAGCTGAGGGTCAAGCAGACCCCAACTTTACTAGTGCTGATGCAAGCCCTGCATCTTAACTAAGCCATGGTATGACCGCCCACAGGCTCGTGAAAGGCAGAAACAACCATAAGATGCACTTTGAAGGAGGAGTACTGGAGGCCTGAGTCTGACTGTGATATCAGGTAATCCAGAATCTGGCTCACCAGATGGATAAAGAGTCCAGATAGTGTTTGACAGCCCAGATGGCAAACCTCTTCCACTTCATGGCATATGTGGCTCTAGTAGAGGGCTTCCAAGCTGCCATGAGGACATCTGCCACTCTCTGAGATACTCCAAACCGGGCAATGGCTATGTCCTCAGGAACCAGGCATGCAGATGAAGGCACCTGAGATTGGGATGGACCAGAGTCCCCTAGGCCCACGTCAGTAGATCCCTGCAGAGGAGCAGAGGGATGGCGGTTCCTACACTAACTGTTGCAGAAATGGAAACCATATCTGCTGTGGGGAGCAACTAGAATCATGCTGGACCCCTCTATTTGCAGCTTGACTAGCACCCTCTGAATCAGAGGAAATGGAGAGAAGGCGTAAAGGAACCTCCCGTTCCAGGAAAGGGACAACAAGTCTCACCAGAAAACTACAGGCTCTGGATCTAGCGAGCAGAAACTGGGCTGGGCAGTTTTGAGTTGAGGTCGAAAAAAAGTCCAACTCTGGACGACTCCATCAGGCAAACATATCTTCTGCGACAGATGAGAGAAGTTCCCATTCGTGCATGCTGGACTACATCCAGCTGATGCTGTCCGCCAGGGTGTTGAGCACCCCTTGGGACATGGACTGCCGAGAGAACCAAATTGTGGTCCAGTGCTAAGTACTAGACTCTCATGGTCTCCCTGCACAGGGGCTACAAATGCATCCTCCCCTGTTTATTTATATAGTAGACAACACTGAGATTTTCAGACTGTATCAACAGCTGACCCAGAAGTAGATGGTTCTGAAAGGCCTGCGTGGCATACAGTACCACTCATATCTCCAGGACATTAATATGCAAGGACATTTCGATCTGAGTCCATGTCCCCTGAGTCTGAAAGGGACCCAGGTGCACTTCCCAGCCCGAACTGGAAGTATCCATGGTGAGGATTTGCTGAGGGGAGGAGATCTGGAACGGGATCACTTGTAACAGGTTTTGTGGGTCCATCCACCACTGGAGCACCTTGTGGACTTGGGAGGAGACCAGCACTGTTCTAAGTCATCCGTGTGTTGGTCCCATTGCATCCTGAATGTCCACTGGAGCATTCGCATGTACAGTCTGGCCAAGGGTACCATGACAATGACTGCGTCCATAAGACCTAATAGCCTCTGGTATATCCTCACAGGAACATAACGGCTCTGGGTGACCTCCCGAGCCTGGGCAATAAGGCATTCCACCCTGTTAAGAGGCAGGAAATCTTTGAGTCCAGGACTGCCCCTATACACTGCAACCTCTGGGACAGGATCAGGATGGACTTGGGCACACTGACAGTGATGCCCAGGGAAAGAAACAGTTGGAGGGTTCTCTCCAGAGTCCAGAGGAGCTATTCTCTGGATGGAGCCTTAAGAAGTCAGTCATCCAGATAGTGGAAAACATGCAGTCCTTTTCTCCGTAGGGCAGCGGCTACTGCTGCTAAGCACTTTGTAAAGGTATGCCGTCGGAACATCTAACACCTGACAGCAAAACCAACACATCAACAACAACCCGTTTGACATCCACAATGTCAAACGGGTTGTTGTAACAATGTGCCAATTCACCGACTCCTGGTGTTGGCTGCTCTCCCCTGGAATCTGCCCCCACTACCCCGGAGTTGATAATCTATAATTCTGGCGGGGGGGGGCAGCAGAGCCTCCTGCATGAGGGATGCGGGGGGCTTTGCCCCACAAACAATAAAGGATGCTGCAGTGATCCATCGGCACTTTGTCACAGCGATGTGATCGCTGTCAGCAAAGTGGTGTCGCTGTAAAGTCATTCAACAACTTTGCTGTCGATGTGACTTGGTGGAACCCTTTGTAAAGACCCACGGCTCAGAGGATAAGCCAAAGGGCAATACTTTGAATTGGTAATGCTCACCCTGGAAAAGGAACCAGAGAAATCTCCTGTGTGATGGACACACCAAGATATGTAGGTAAGCATCCTGCATATCCAGGGAGTACAGCCAGTCGCACTGCTTGAGTAGGAGGGGCAGGCCTGGCAGAGTGACCACATGGAATGTTTTGTACTTGATATAAAGACTTAGGTCCTGGAGATCTAGAATAAGCCTCAGATCTCTGGTTCTTTTGGTGACCAGGAAAAACGTGGAATGGAATCCCCTGATCTTACTTCGAGAGGGCTCTTGCAGTAGGTAATTACATATAGGACTGATGTCGGCAGGCGGCAGGACCCCACGGAAAAATTTCTAGCTAGCAGTCCCTGGCGGGGACCGCCCTCACGTCAGGTGACCGGCGTCAGATGACATCAGTATAAAGGGGCGGTCCCGGATGCCCGCCTTCCAGTTCTTTCCGCTGTCAGCCCGCAGCGCCTTGCGGTGAAGTTCGTGTTCAGCCCTGTTGCTTCGTCAGTTTTTTACCGAAAGTTATCAGTATTTTGCCATTTTTTCGTCAGGTGAACGTCGGTTTATGTCATCCCCTTCAAAAAATAAGTGCGACTCATGCAGCGCTCAACTGCCTCACAAGGACAGTCACTCTCTCTGCCTTTTTTGCTTAGGCCCTGACCACGCGGTCGAAAAGTGCCCGCATTGCTTGCATTTCAACGCAGCCACCCGCAGACGATACCGGCAGTCTTTGGAAGCCCATCTCTTAAAAAGAAGATGTCTAAATGGATAAGGAGTTGAAGAACCTTAGGCAGGCGTCGACCTCCCTAGAAGGACACAAGAAGCGGGACAAAGAAAGGCACCGGGAGAAGGCCTCCTCCTCCATGACTCCGGACGGAGCCGCGGCTAAGGTAACGTCCCCTCCGGGGGATCGCCCGATGGCAGCCTCCAAGGCTTCGGAGGAGGAATCGGCCCGCCCGTCGGGTTCGCGTTCGAGCCCTTCGGGTGACTCCGGACAAAAGGAGGCCTCTGCCCCCAGTACTGCCGCAGGTTTCCGGCCTACAGGCGCAGGCGCCTCCCATAAGCTGGACGTCGGCACCTCCGACGCCCGCCGGGAGAAGGCCGCTAAGACGCCCGACCCTTCGGGGCGGCGTACGGCAGTGTCTTCCTGGGACTGGGCCACTTCCAACCCTCGACCCGCCTCCGACGAGGGACCCCTTAAGTCGGACGCTAGCTCCTCTGGCGTGCGCCGGGATTCAGCCCCTAAGTCGCATGTCGGCTCCTACGACATGCGCCGGGCATCGGAGCCTATGACAGACCCTCCATCGTCTGTCGTCCCAGGTTCCCCGCAGCCTTCGCTGCCGTCCGGGGAGCCCGAGTCCCTCCTTCCTGACCCCAGGGATTTTTCTCCTCCGTCCCCAGGCGATGCTCGGGATGCTTTTCCGCCATCAGACCCTCCTCCTACTGAACTGGATCCGGCCCCGGACGCCCGGCCCGGCGCCCGGCTCCCGTGAGCGCCCGGCTCCCGACACCACGGCGCCCGGCTCCTGACACGGCCCCTACGACGCCGGCGGGGGATATTCCTCTCCCATTGGGCCCTCCACCCCATGGGCCTATCACAGCTGATCCACCCGTGGAGCTCCCTACTGGGCTGCCTGCTCCAGCAGCTCCTCCGGTACTTGGGTATCCCCCGTTTTATCAGACGCCAGCTTACCTGGGTCCGCAGTATCCTGCGCTGCAGTACCCGGCGCTGGCTACACTGACGCCGCAGTACCCGACGCCGCAATACCCAGCTCTGGTATTCCCACAGCCGGGTTACAGATACTCGCCTTACGGATATAATCTGTACAACTATCCCCCTCCTCCTCCTCCTCCACTGCCCCCCAGGCCGCCAGTGGATCTTCAAGAGACTCTGGCCTCCTGGTGGGCTCAGGCCAAGGCTCAGCTCACCAAGGAAGTCAAGAGCCACCTTACAGCGACGGTGCCACCTCTGGCCCCCGTACGCCCCAGGCGGCACACTCCCTCTCCGCCTCCGGATTCCCGAGCTCTTCCCTCTGGATCCAGAGAGAGAGGCAGGACACACGTCCAGGGATTCCCCCCAAGGAACCCGTTCCTCCCCTAGATGAGTCGGGGAGTCTTACTCTGCTTCCAATTCTTCTTCTCTCTCAGACTTCTTGGATTCCTCCGACGGATGCTCCGAGAAAGACGACAAGCCTCGCTCTCCGTCCAAGCCCCGGCCGAGGACTCCTCCGAAGTCTCCTCCGGAGGATCCTTCCTTCACAGAGTTGCTCAGGAAGATCCAGGAAGTACATCAGTGGCGTTCCTTAGAGCCAGATCCTCAGCGGGTTAAACTCGCCGAACATCTGGACCTGCCCCTTACGGCCCCTACTCTAGTGCCACCCTAGATCGAGCCTCATGCCCACCTTGTTTCTAGATTTGGAAACAACCGTTGGCTTTAGCCCCACTTCCTCGGAAGTCCAACAGGCTATACCAGGCTCCGGAGGATGTAGACTTTTTAGATTCTCACCCCGGTGCAGACTCGGTTGTGATTAGCGCCACTCACAGCCAGTTAGCACACCCTAAACATTTGAGCTCATCTCCTCCGGATAAGGAATCTCGCCTTCTGGATCAGTATGGAAGGAAGATCTACACTTCTTCCACACTGGGGATCAGGGCCCTAAACTATGTACCACATATGGGGGATTACCAGAAGGCTGTCCTTACCCAGGCAGAATCTAAGATTGACTCCTTGCCTGACTCCCAAGTCAAGCAGGAGTTAGCTGACCTTGTCCGTTCTGCTCGTTCAGCCAGTTGTCACATTCTGAGGACGACCTATGATGCAGTGGACACCGCAGGGCGGAGCTCCGCGTTCGCCGTAAGTCTTCGGCGTCACGCCTGGCTCCGAGTGTCAGGTTTGGTCCCGGAGGTGCAGTCAGCAATCCAAGAAGCACCTTTCAGGGGTTCGGTGCTTTTCGGTGGTGATGTCAAGGACATCATCACCAACTTGCAGGAGAAGGGGACGGCCCTGAAATCTGTGGATTCCATGTACCGTCCCCATCCCCCACAGCCGTCCTTTTCGCAGACGCATCCGGCCTCAAGCGAAACCCCAAGGAAGGCGGCCCACCAAACGCCGGGCCCCCACAGCTGCCAGGCCCCCGCTGCCCAAAAAAGCAGCGGGTGCCCCAGCTGCGGTGCTGCCCCACACCACCTGACTCCTTCCCTCTCCCACTGCCTCCAGACTCCCCGGAGGAACCAGTAGGAGGGAGGTTCTCCCTCCACCTTCCAGGTTGGGAGAGGATAACATCGGATTCATGGGTGCTTCAGATTATCGCAGAGAGGCACTTTATAGAGTTTCTACAGAAACCTCCACGCCACCCCCCTCTGAACTCCTCTTACTCAAGGGACCATCTTCCTCTGGTCAGGGAAGAAATATCTGCTCTCCTCACGAAGCAGGCCATAGAACCCATCCCTCCTCACCTTCACGGGACGGGTTACTATTCCTATTTCTTCCTTGTACCAAAGAAGATGGGAGATCTCGACCCATTCTCGTCTCAGCTCCTGAACTTCTATGTAGAATACAAGAAGTTCAGGATGCTCTCCTTCAAACTCTCTTGCCCTCCTTCGGCCGGGCCAATGGCTTGTGCACTGGATATGCAGGATGCATACCTGCACATCCCCTGATCCGCCCGCACGCGAAAGTACCTCCGGTTTGCTTTCCAGGGGACCATTACCAATTCTGGGCACTCCTTTTGGTCTTTCCTCGGCTCCCCAAGTTTTACCAAATGCCTGGCGGTGGTAGCGGCCCACCTGCGTACTTTGGGAGTGACGACTAGCTCCTGGCGGCCTCGTCCAGGGAGGAACTCCTGCATTTTCTCTCCCTCACCCAGCAGGTTTTCACTGGTCTGGGTATCAGCATCAGCCATTCCAAGTCTCATCTGGACCCCTCCCAGAGACTCCAGTTCATCGGGCAATCCTCGTCACGACAGGTTGCAAGGCCTTCCTGCCTTGGGACAGGGGGCCTCCTCCAGTCTGAATTTCCCTACTTTTGGAACGCAGAAAGGTTCTGGCGAGGTCGGTGCTCCGTCTTTTGGAGCTTATGGCGGCTGCCATCCCGACAGTTCCGCGCGCGCGACTCCACATGAGGATCTCTCAGTGGTCTCTCTCTCCGCTGTCAGTGGGATCAACTTGTAGACGACCTAGATCATCTGGTGCTGATCTCGCCGATGACAAGAGACTTGCAATGGTGGATGTTTCAAGAAAACCTGTTCCGAGGGGTCCCCTTCTTTTATCCTTCCCCCCTCCCAGACTCTGACCACGGACGCATCAGGCGAAGGTTGGGGAGCCCATCTGGGTCCTCACCGAACCCAGGGTTTATGGTCCAGATTGGAGCTAGCTCTCCACATCAACGTGCTCAAGCTACGAGGTAGTACTATATGCTCTCCAGGCCCTTCACCAATACATCCTTCCCGGTCACCTAGCTGTCCAAACAGACAACATGTGCGTGGTATGGTACAGCAATGAGCAGGGAGGGACTCGGTCTTACCCGCTGTGCAGGGAAGCAATGAGGGTTTGGGAATGGGCAACGCTTCACAACCTTCACCTCACGGCGATCCATGTTCCAGGAGTCGACAATGTCCTGGCAGACAAGCTAAGTTGTTCTTTGGCTCTGCCACACGAGTGGGAACTGGACCAAAAGGTTCTAAACGGCATCTTCCAGCTCTGGGGAACTCCACAGGTAGACCTGTTCTCTTCCTCCAAAAACGCAAAACTTCCCACCTTTTGCTCGCTCGCTCCAGAGCGAGGTGCTTTCTGGAGCGACGCTCTGTCTCTAAGCTGGAAGGACAGATTCGTCTATGCTTTTCCCCCAATTCCTCTGGTCCTCGTAAAGCTGCAGAAACTTGCATTGGAAGGAGCGAGAATGATTCTGATCGCCTCCTTTCTGGCCCAGGCAAATCTGGTTCTCTCGGTCTACAACAATACTCAGAGGTTCCTCCTCTTCCTCTTCCTTTTATCTCGATGATTGCTGACCCAGGATCAGGGACCCTGGTCCATCTGGGACTCAAGTCTCTTCAACTTCATGCATGGCTCCTGCAGACCTAGCCCAATCTTGTTTTGGCGTCTCTCCTAAGGTGGCTGAGATTCTGGTGGAGGCTAGAAAACCCTCCACTAGGTCCACCTACGCTATGAAATGGAAGAGATTTTCCATTTGGGCTGCCTCCAGGAACGTGGAGCCTTTCTCCTGTCCTGTGGCCGTTCTGCTCGATTATTTGCGTCATCTTTTCGACCTGGGTCTCAATCACTCCTCTTTGAAGGTTCACATGGCTGCTATTTCAGCCTACCATGTTCCTTTTGCTGATAAAGCCTTTGCCCAATTAGAGGTATCCAAGACCTTTCTCAGAGGGGTCCTTTATCTCAGGTCCCCTGTTCGGACTCCTGCTCCCTCTTGGGATTTGAACTTTGTTCTCGAGAAACTTACCCTTCCTCCTTTTGAGCCTGCGGCTTCCGCAGACTTGAAGTTCTTATCGTGGAAGACACTCTTCTTGGTGGCCATTACTTCTGCTCGCAGAATTTCAGAGCTCCAGGCCCTTATGTGTAAAGTCCCCTAACTGATTTTTCACAAAGAATGAGTAGCTCTTCGCACGAACCCTAAGTTTCTTCCGAAAGTGGTAGCAGAGTCTACCTTAAATCAGTCTATTGAGTTACCTGCTTTTTTCACGCAGTACTCCAACCAAGGAGAATACTTGCTCCATACTATGGATGTCCACAGGATTCTGAGATACTACACCGATAGGATGAAGGATCTCAGAAAGACTGATCAGTTATTCGTCTCTTTTGCTCACAAAAGGGAAGGCAATGCTGTCTCCAAGCAATGCCTGTCAGTGGTTGGCTCACTGCATCATTTTCTGTTATGACAAGTACAACAAGACCCTACCAGGTCAAGTCAGAGGTCACTCCACTCGTGGAGTAGCAGCCTCTGCGGCTTGTTTTAAGAATGTGTCTGCGGCAGACATCTGTGCTGCCGCCACCTGGACTTCCGTCCATACCTTTACGAAACATTACAGTTTGGACATTGCCTCTCGCCGTAGAGCAGGCTTTGGGTTAGCTGTCTTGCAAGGCCTCCTATCTTGAGGTTTGCAAGGGTTTTTGCTACTTCTTGGAGTAGTTCCTCCTCCCGGTGCCTTTCATTTGTTCCAGACTGCTTGGGATTCTGTCCTATATGTAATTACCTGCAAGAGCCCTCTCGAAGTAAGGTAGTACAGTGACGTAAGAACTTACCATAACAGTAGATCTTCGAGAGAGGCTCTTGCAGTAGGTAATACCTTCCCGCCCGCCATCCCCCTAGGCTGTTTTAGCTCCTTTTCCATTGAGGGGAATATCCGCTTCTCTCTCGTCCGGGCCTTCCGGGCCTGTGGCGAGAAAGAACTGGAAGGCGGGCATCTGGGACCACCCCTTTATACCAACATCGTCTGATGCCGGTCACCTGACGTGGGGGCGGTCCCCGCCAGGGACTGCTAGCTAGAAATTTTTCCGTGGGGTCCTGCCGCCTCCCGACGTCAGTCCTATATGTAATTACCTACTGCAACAGCCTCTCTCAAAGATCTACTGTTACGGTAAGTTCTTACGTAACTGTACTTTCCTTTGGCACCCAGGCAATGGCTCAATAGCTCTTTTCTGCAAAAGGGACTGTACTTCCTCCTGGAGAACTGCTAGATGGACTGGGGGTAGGTGGAGGGTATCGGAGGAGTCTCTGGAGGCATCTTTGCAAGTTCCAGAGTGTGACCCCTCTCTATAATCTGGAGAATCCAAGCATCTGAAGTGATGGTTTTCCATTGATTGAGATGGAGGGAGAACTGACCTATGATCACCAACTCTTGGTCGAGGACTGGAAGGGGGGGTCTGACGAGGAGTCAAGCAGAGGTGGATCCAGACACTGAGGCTGATCCGTCACCCCTGAGCTGCTTTTCGGCAGCACCAGAGGAGGAGGAGGTAGGCAAGGTGAAGGAGGCCTTTCTCTTGCCCTGGGGATGAGAGCCTGCTCCAGGCTTGTGGGGCACCCTACAAAAAGGATTTATTTTTTATTTCATATATTGGAATTTCGGAAACAACCTTCAGGTAAGAACTCTTTTACAAATGCTCCACGTCCATTAAACAGTACAAATACAGACAAAACTGAATTCAGAGTACAAATACAGATATAGTTGAAATATCAGTACATAAAAACAGGTTACTCACCTGTAACAGTAGTTCTAGGAGTGGTATATGTTGTTCATCCACACTCTCTGGCATGTCCCTTTCCCCTTTAAATCTTGCCGGAAGTCTTCAAGCTGGCTTTTCCCACCCACCCGAGTGGTATATACCTTGGGTCCGCCTCGTGACGCCAGATCTTAGCCCGCTGGATGCAAGGTGATGCACCTAAAGCCGGGGAGGTCGGGTGGGTGTGTGTGGATGAACAACATATACCACTCCTAGAACTACTGTTACAGGTGAGTAACCTGTTTTTCTAGGAGCGTGGATATGTTCTTCATCCACACTCTCTGGCAGACTCCTAGCAGTTCTCCGGGAGGAGGGAGGCAAGGCGCACACCCCCTACTTAGGAAACAGAGATTGGAGAACTGAGGCCCCAAAACCAGCATCGCGACATGGCTCCAGGTCAATGTGGTAATGGGTAATGAAGGTGTTTGCTGACTTCCAGGTAGAACCCCTACAGATTTCCTGGATAGGGATGTCTCTGAAAGCAGCCACCGATGCAGCAGTATGGTGGGTAGAATGAGCTCTTAACCCTCTGGGAGGCTCCTTGCCCGCCAATTCATAACACAGACCTATGCATGATGTAATCCATCTTGCAATAGTCCATTTGGCTGCAGGTCTGCCAGAAGCGGCTTCAGCATAGGTGACAAACAGCTGGCAAACCTCTCCCCGAATTTCCGCGGTCCTCTCCTTGTAGCAGGAGAGAGCACGTCTAAGGTCCAGGGTATGGAGCCTGTACTCGGCGTCCGAGGTGTAGTTAGGGTAATATACCGGCAGAGTCAACACCTGGTTAAGGTGAAACTCTGATACCACCTTCGGAAGGAATTTCGGTTGGGGGCGCAGGACAACTTTGTCCCTGTGAAAGACCAGATAAGGGGAGTCCACCGAGAGCGCCTGGAGCTCCCCTGTCCTTCTGGCTGACGTGATAGCCACCAGGAAGGCAGTCTTCCACGACAAGTGCGAGAGCTCACATTTGTGCATGGGTTCGAATGGCTTGCCCATGAGCTTTGCCAGTACCAGCAGTAGATCCCACGGAGGTGGAGGGTCACGCACCGAAGGGGATGTGTGATCCAGGCCTTTGAAAAAGCGCCCAACCACTGTCTCCTGTGCCAATGTCGACTGACCGGCCCACGCCCGGTAAGCAGAGATGGCTGCCAGGTGCACCCTAAGGGTCGATGACCGAAGACCCCCTTTGGAGAGAGACCAATGGTAGTCTACAATGTTAGCCACAGAGCAGGATAAGGGGTCCAGACTCTTACCCTGACACCAAATGGAAAACCTTTTCCATTTGAAAGCATAACATTTCCTGGTCGATTCCTTACAAGATGCCTCCACCACAGTGTAGACATCCTCGGAAAGATCCAGAGCCTGGAACTCTAGCCACTTAGGTACCAGGCTGTGAGGTGCAGGGATTGAAGGTCCGGGTGGAATACCTTCCCCGGTTCAATGATATCAGGTCCGGGCGTGTACAAAGCCGCTCTGAGGCCCTGCAGCTGAGACTGAGATCATCAGGATACCAGAACTGGTGGGGCCAATCTGGGGCTACCAGGATCACCTTCGCCTTGTCCCTCCTCACCTTGAGTAACACCTTGTGGATCAAGGGAAATGGAGGGAAGGGGTAGAGGAGGCCTGGGGTCCACGGCCTCGAAAAGGCATCCCCCTGCAGCGAGCCCTGCTGAGGGGGGTGGGCATGGTACAGCCTCAGCTTGGTGTTCTCCTTGGAGGCAAACAGGTCCACCAACGGTTTGTCCCAATGGGAGAACAGACTGTAAGCTACCTCTGGATGGAGAGACCACTCATGGGATGTCTGGCCTATGGGGCTGAGAGCATCCGCCAGTTGGTTTGAGACTCCTGCCACATGGATGGCAAGGAGATCCACCTCCAACCAGCTGATGAAGGTCCAGATCCGGAGTGCCTCCTTGCATAGCAGACGGGAGTGCGTGCCGCCCTGTTTGTTGAGGTAGTACATGGTCGTGGTATTGTCCATCTGGACTTGAACCACTTGACCCCGGAGCTGAGGAGCGAAAGCTGACAGTGCCAGTCTGACTGCTCTGAGCTCCAACAGGTTGATGTGACAACGGGACTCCTTGGGGGTCCAGAACCCGTGGGCTCTGTGGTCCCCCATGTGGGCTCCCAGCCCATGAGAGAGGCATCAGTCGTGAGGACGACTGTCGGCTCGGGGTGGACAAATGGGGTTCCTTCCTGCAGATGATTTGGGACGGTCCACCATTGGAGAGCGTCCCGCATCTTCTGGGTGACAGTGACCAGCTGGTCGAAAAGACCCTGATGCTGAGTCCACTGAGCGACCAGCTCCCACTGGAGGTGGCGCACGTGCAACCTGGCCCAACAGACCACTGAGGTGCACGCCACCATGTAACCCAGAAGGTGCAGGAAGTCCCGGGCAGGGCGCAAGTTCCCAGCCAGAAATGATTGGGCAAAGGAGGAAAGAACCTCCACTCTGTCTGCCGGAAGCCGAGCTCTGGCTTGACGAGAGTCGAGCTCTGCCCCGATAAAGACCATCACCTGAGAGGGCACGAGTTCCAACTTGGCCTCATTGATTAGGAGGCCTAATTGGGAACAGGTTTGGAGGGCCAGGTCCCTGGACCTCTCCACCTCCTGCAGGGAGGAATCTGCCAGGAGCCAATCGTCGAGGTAGGGGTATATCCGATCCCCCTGATGCTGTAAATGGGCTGCCACTACTGCAATGCATATGGTGAAGACCCGAGGGGCCGATGACAGGCCGAACGGCATGACTCAGAACTCATACAGGGTCCGTTTAACCCTGAAGCGGAGGCACCTCTGGTGGGACGGACGGATTGGGACATGAAAGAATGCGCCCTGTAGATCCAGTGAACAGAACCACGTTTTGCTCCAGAGATGGTATGATCTGGTTCAGAGTTACCATCCGGAAGGTGAAAAACCTGAGATATTGATTCAGGTCATGGAGATCTAGGATGGGGCGCCAACCCCCGTCTGCTTGAGCACCAGGAAGTACCTGGACATGAAGCCTGGGTTTGTAGGAGGATCTGGCACTGGAGCTTCCGCCTCCTTGCAGAGGAGCTGAGCAATGTCGTCCCGAAGGGCCGACTGAGCGCCAACTGAGATCCTTTCCTCCTGTGGGGCACGGGCTCGGCAAGGAGGGTACTGCTCGAACTCTAGATGCAGTCCCCGACTGACCACTTCCAGGACCCACCTGTCCGAAGTGATACTGGACCAGGCGGAAAGAAAGTGATGGAGCCGTTCCCCCACGGGAGAACCCAGAACTGGCGTGATGGGTGTAGGGGTGGCCACCCCTGACCCATCACTGTGCAGGCTTAGAGGAGGTGGAGGCACCTGGACCAGCACCTTGGCCTCCTTGGTGGGGCTGTTGAGGACCCTGCTTGGGCCTAGAGCACCATGGTTGAGCCTGCTGTTGCTGCTGATGCTGCTGACCTCCCTGGAAGGGGGTCTGCCTAACCGCAGGGGAAGAGTGCCGAAAAGGCTTCTTCTTGCGCTTCTGCTGGTTCTTGCCCGAAGAACCCTTAGCAGAAGTGGCATCTAAGGTGGCATTAGACTGCTCAATGCGCTGGAGGTGACCTGCCACTCCTGGACTGAAAAGTTCAGTGCCAAGGAAGGGCACGTCAGCTAGCTTGTGCTGAGTATCCACTGGAAAGGAGGATAATTTCAGCCAGGCCCTGCGGCGAGTGGCCACTGTGGCTGCTAGTGAACAGGCACAGGAATCTCCAATGTCGAGAGCCATCTGGAGCTGCTGTTTTGCAACAGCACGGCCCTGGTCATGGACTTGCTTAACCGTGGTCTGCATATCCGCTGGGAGATGAGGGAGGACTTCATCTAGTGACCCCAAGAGGGCGTGACAGAAGTGTGCTATGATCACTGCTGAGCCGGTCTGACGAAGGCCCAAGGATGAGGCCGCATATACCTTTCAGGCAGAATGGTCCATATTTTTGGACTCCTTGTCTGGAGGGCAGTCAGAATCCGCTGAGCTACCAGTGCACCGAAACACTGAGGCAGTCACAAGGCTCTCGGCTGAGGGATGCTCAGTGAAGCCTGCCAAGGACCCCATGGTTACAGTGTACTTGTAAGCCATGCGGGCAGACAGAGCCGGGCAAGAGGTAGGGCACTGCCATAGCTCAAGGGCCAGGCCAACAATGGCTTCGGCCACTGGGAAGGCCTCCGTCAGGGTATCCCCCCCTCTTAAGGATATCCGCAAGAGGATATTCCACCTTCTTTTGGATAGGCTGCAATGGCATACCAGTGGACTCAGAAATTAGTCGAAGGATGCCCTGGAAGGAGGAAGGACCTTCCTCCAGGCCTGTCACTGACAACTCATTATCAGGGTGTGAGTGAAGACCAGTGGTATCCGAGTCCGAGGAGTCGGGATACAGGTGTCTCCTGCCTATGTCCCCTTCAATACGCCTAGGGCAATCAGGAACGACAGTGATGGGATAGACAGGGCAAGCCCATATCTGTCCGATCCTCCTTTGAGGGGCCCCCTCCCTGAGGCTGCTTGGGTGGTGTTTCCACCAAAATTGGTGGGGAGACTGGAGCAGGTCGAGCAGAAATGCGTGCCGGTCCTACCGGAGGGAGAACCGGAGTCCTCGGTACCGGAGGAGTTGGTGTCGGCCGAAGAGCCTGGAGCCAAGTAATGGCCGGTGTAGCTGGCTTTTGACCGGTCAGAATTAGCTGTTGCCACATGAGGTCCTCATAATGTCGACGGAGCTTCCGTCTAAGTCTCTCCTCGTCTGAGGAGGATTAGGAACGGCAGCGCCGCCTCTTCCGGGAGTGTTTGTGACCCTTTTTCGTTTTTTCAACCGACGGGATCCTACTCCTCGATTGAGACCGACGGTGTTGGCTCTGTCAATTGGGAGAGGATGGATTCGGTGAAAACCAAGGTTCCGGCTCCTGTCCCTCGATCGGGATGCCCAAAGGACAGATCTCCTCGCCGGGGAAGGAAAGGATGGGTGTCCTTTCCAAGGAGTCGTCGAGCAGGGTCGCCAACAACGGCTCGATCGGGTCGAGAGAAATCTCAGCCAGTTCTGCCGTATCCTCGGCCTCGGTGCCTTGGCCTGACAGAAGGTCCGAGAAGCCGACGGCCGAGGAAGCAATCTCAACCGAGGCCGAGACCGCCTGGTCCCATGGATCGGACTGCTCTCGGTCCCAGGAATGTCTTTTTCAGCCAGAAGAAGATTTGGGGTCCTTGTCCCTTTTCTTGGGGCGGGAGGAGTGTGAGCCCAAGGGTGCCTCACCCTTGGTAGGGAGAGACTGGCACAGCTCCCGAAAGGACCCAGTGAAGGTGGAGCCCAGGTTGAGCGGCACGAAAAAGCTTCGGCTGGCCAAAGCTTGGGCAGCTTCCTCTTTGAAAGCCGCCATCTGTTCGAGCTGCTCAGCGGATCCCGTGGCGTGGGCGCCCCACCTGGCCTCCTCCGGTTTCACCAATGGATTAGTAAGCTCGTCTCCCTAGCTGTAGGCGGCTGCGTCGCCCAGGACGCTGGGATGAAGGCCAGACAGATAGTGCAAGCAGTGGTGTCATGCACGGCACCCAAGCAATAAACACGCGAGAGGTGGGGATCGGTGCGAGACATTTTTTGTCCGCAAGGACACCGGCGAAAACCAGGGGATGACTTGCACTCCATGTCCGATGCGCCCGGATTGGACTCGTAAACTCTTACGAGTTTTAAAGAAAGCAAATGCAGCAAAAACAGTCGATTATGCTCCAGGGCCTATGGTACTTGAAAAGTAGCACGAGGGAACCTGAATCTTCCAGCGGAAAGGAAGATCTGGCATCACAGGGCGGAGCCGAGGTATATACTACCCGGGTGGGTGGGAGGAGCCAGCTTGAAGACTTCCGGCAAGATTTAAAGGGGAAAGGGAAATGCCAGAGAGTGTGGATGAACAACATATCCACGCTCCTAGAACTGAATTCACAGTACAACTACAGACATAGTCGACTTATCAGTACAGAAAGTAGCAAAAATATAGAAAACAGCTAAGAGTTTCTTATGAGTTTCCTTAAGGGTTTAATACTAAGTGCTGTATGGCATAAGGAAGTATGTAAGAGACAGGAAAATGTAGGATAGGGAGAGGGTGGTTAGTGACTTGGGGATAGAGCAGCCCAGTAGGAGCACTGTCACACTGCATTACAGCTTTGGAGCTGAGGAGCTGGGTATAGTGCATGTGAGAGTGTGGTAAGGTGGGGAAGGTGGTTAGAGAGAGAGAGAGAGACAGAGAGAGAGTGGGGGGCAGGGAGAGACCAAGTGGGGAGTGGAGATTGATGGAGAAAAGGGGGTGGGAGGGGGTGAGGGGAGGGTGGAGAGAGTGAGAGAGAGGGGCGATGAGGCACGAGACAAATGGGAGAGCACAACCAATAGCAGAAAAAGAGCTATGGAGCATGAGGTGCCAGAATCTGGGAAGCAGGGTAGGGAGTGGGGAGGGGTGGCCCTTGTGAGTGAGTCCATGAGTAGCTGCTGGTAGGCAGGGTTGGTGTAGACTCCAGAGACCCGCTCTGAACAGTTTAGCACTCACAGACATTCTTTTGCAGTAGAAACTGGGGCATTCAGCACATTCTGTTGGACTTCTACTACAAACCCCAAGACACTCAGCCAGGAGTACCTAGGAAGGCAGATGCCCGTGGCAGCAGCCCTGGCACTGGTGTCGGAAATATCATACAAGGCCCTGAGGAGATGCATACTAATATCCTCAGCAGTCTGCTAGCGTTTGAGAACCTCCTGCTTCTGGGAACATTCTGGGAGAGCCTGGGCAGCCCTTCTTCCAGATGGTGTTTTGGTGTGTAACTATATGTAGGTAGTAAGCAATCTGAAGTCCCAAGGTGGAGGAGGCATAGATCTTGCCACAAAGGTCAATCCACATAGATTCCCTGTCAATGAGAGGGAGCCATGGTGCTTAGACACCTTGATCTGTCATGTGCTGTCTTGATGACCACAGAATCGGTCTCAGGTTGGGCAGCATAGTAAGGCAGGCTCTGAGAGGCATGATAAAGCTTATCTGCCTAGCAGGGCATGGCAGGAATCAAGTCTGACCTATGCCAGGCCACAGCAGTGGCAATTACTCACTGCTGGAAAGATAGCAGGAATGACCTTAGGGGGAGAGTCTGGAATCTCCAAGAAATCCACCAGTTCTCTCCTGGTGGCATCCTCTTCGTCAGTATGGAAGCCCATAGCCGTGGACAGCTGCTTCATAACATCAAAGAAAGTAGGGTCTTCTGGAGGGGACCTGGGAGTATGTTTAACAGAGTCCTCACTCACCGAAGAAGCAGTGGACCTGTCAGAGGAAAGAGGTTCCTCCTCCTCCTCTTCTGGGAGGATGACGTCAGGGTGGTATTCCTCCTCGACATCAACCTACTCAAAACTCAAGGTCTGACAATCAGGGGGACAACGATGACCCATGGGGTGCAGCCTGAGGATGGCTAAGCTGCATTGACAACGATGGAGTTGTTGACTGTGCCGGGGACATAGGTCTGTAAGAGTCCAATTGGTGTACCAGGGCTGTAGTGATCTGGATCAAAATACTGTTGAGGTCAGTGGCAGGAGATTGATGCATTGACAGTGGAGGGGTCATCGGCACAAGGCACAACTAATCCTCTGTCGGTGCTAGGTAGCCCAAGCAGCCCGACGGCCATGGGCCTGGGGAATCATCTGGCCAAGGTGGAGGGGCTGTCGTCAATGAACCTAGGGCTGATGAACATGGGGATGACAACCTGCCTCCCTGAGAGGTGGGAGGCGGTTCTGTCATTATGGGCATGGGAGGAGCAGAGGCCTGGACAGCAGAGGGCATCAGTGCTGCCGCACTAATGGAGTACCCCCAGAGAAAGAAGAGGAGGCTGTCAGGGAACAGGAGTACTTCCGGGGGAAGTGGTCCCATTCGTGGTCTTTTTTTGTGACTTTTCCCCCAGGATTTGTCTTGGGCCTTTGAGGCATGGGAGCTCGACAAACCTACCAGCGATTGGGAAGGAGGGACCCTGGAGGACTCCTGCCCAGAACTGGCTACCTTTTGCTCCATTAGGAATTACTTCCGAGCCTTTTTTCATTGTCTAAGGGTTGTTTGATTAAATTTCTGGCAGAGCTTACAGTCAGAGGCGTCATGGTCAGGCCCAAGACAGCAGACAGAGGTTATGGTTATCTGAAGAGGCAATCTTCTTTCCGCAGTGGCAGGGATGGAAGAGAGAAGTGGAGGGAGTAACTCTTGACATAAACAAGGTAAAGGAATCTCTTATTTAAAAGAGATCTAAAATGCGTAGGCAAAAACGGTGCAAAAGTGCATTGGAGCTTCCTCAGAGACCCATGCAAACAGAGTCGATGGTGGGAAAGAACTGAGGAGGGAGAGGGACCGCTCATGGCTTTATAGGGTTGATGATATCAGCAGGTGATGTTGGCATGGGCAGCCCCAGTGGTACTGCTGGAAAATCTTCCATGTGGATCCCGCTTCACTGACGGTGAAGTTCCTACAGTGTGACCTGATGAATGAGATAACCCTGAAGAAGATCAAACTGAACCACAATGAGCTGGTTCCAATGCTGTGTGTTGGGTCTACCATTTGAAATTTGTGAGATTCCTCGCATTTTACCCTTAGGTGCTCTTACCAGAACTATGATCCCCTTCATGGCAAGATGCAACGTTTTTCTCCTTTCACCCCCCAACACTCGTACGGTGGGGTGCAGCACCTGGTCTTGGCTTAGAGGGGTATAGGCATCAGACCCCTTAGCGACTCCACTAAGATCCACTTTAATCCTCCCTCCTTGGGAAGTACAATAAATGCATCGTATCAGCAGGGCACCGTTAGGGACCCAGCGAGTGAGAGAGCCGAGGTCACTTCTGAAGCCAGGTCTTGCATGTAGCAGTAGAGGGCACTGCTCCCGAGTCACTAGAATAGCTCTGAAATATGACTTTCATATAACCATTCTGCCTAAACCACTACCCCTTCCTGAAAGCTTGCTTCTCTTTCCAAAGTGTATCAACAGCAGTGACACTATGGTGCAGTCATTCTATCTGTAGCTACAAAAGTGGCAGTGCTGAACCCCAAAAAGATTGTGCTCAATTCCTCCATCATTTCAACTTTGTTTAGTAAAATAAAAATTAAAAATATTACTGTATCATCTGGATTTATTTTGTTTTGCTTTGATTTATTCCCCCCACTCAGTTTAGTCCCCATCTGTCTGGTTACTGCCCAGCCTGCCACTTCACCTGAACCCACTACCTGCCATGTGGGTGGCTTTATCCACACCATGCTAATGGCAGGGCCTCTGGGCATTAAACTCCCCTTCAGTAACTTATAGTTTGATGGTAGTGACTCTGCAGGCTGGATGGACAGGTGGCATGGGATACTAGACAGAATGACCAGTCAGAAGCAATCTGCACCACTGACGACAGCAAACAGACTGACTGGTCAGGATGGAGGGGGAGGAGTAGTCTGCATCACTGATGATACCAGGCAGAATGACCTTTCAGAATGGAGGGGAGGAGGAGCAATCTGCTTCCCTGAGGACAGCAGGCAGACTGACGGGTCAGGATGGAGGGGAGGAGCAGTCTGCACCACTGATGACACTAAGCAGACTGACCAGCCAAAATGGAGGGGAAGTAGAGTAGTCTGCGTTATTGATGAAATTAGGCAGACTTGGAGCAGTCTACATTATTGACTTTAGGCAGACTGACTGGTGAGGAGGGAGAAGCAGTCTGTGTCACTGATGACACTAGGCAGACTGAATAATTGGGATGGAGGAGGAGGAGTAGTCTGTATCACGGATGATGCCAGGCAGACTAGCCAGTCAGAATGAAGGGAGAGGAGCAGTCTGTGTCAATGATGATGCAAGGCAGACTGCCTCGTCAGGAAAGAGGGAGTAGGAGCAGTCTGCATCATTGATGACACTAGGCACACTGAGTGGTCAGGATGGAGGGGGTGAGTAGTCTGCATCATTGATGACACTAGGCACACTGAGTGGTCAGGATGGAGGGGGGTGAGTAGTCTACATCACTGATGACACTAGGCACACTGAGTGGTCAGGATGGAGGGGGGTGAGTAGTCTACATCATTGATGACACTAGGCACACTGAGTGGTCAGGATGGAGGGGGTGAGTAGTCTGCATCATTGATGACACTAGGCACACTGAGTGGTCAGGATGGAGGGGGTGAGTAGTCTGCATCATTGATGATGTTAGGCACAAAGACTGGTCAGGATGTAGGGAGCAGTAGTAGCCTGCATCATTGTTGAACTAGGCAGACTGGTCAGGATAGAGGGGAAAAGCAGTTTGAATTACTGATGATTTCAGGAAGACTGACTGGTGAGGAGGGAGGAGCAGTCTGTATTATTGGTGACTAATCAGGATGGAGGGGGTGGAGGAGCTGTCTGTATCACTGATGACACCAGGCATAGTGACTGGTCAGGATGGAGTAGGGAGGATCAGTCTGAATCACTGATGGTGCTAGGCAGACTCACTGGTGAGGAAGGAGAAGCAGTCTGAATCATTGGTGATGCTAGGCAGAGTGACTGGTCAGGATGGAGGGGCAGAAGCAGTCTGCATCACTGATAACATTAGGTTGACTGGTCAGGATGGAAGAGGGAGGAAAGAACAGTTACATACTTACCGTAACAGTAGATCTTCGAATGAATCTCTTTCATCAGGCCACACCTACAGAACTACAAGCCACCAGGTGCTAGGACCACATGGAAAATTTTGCAAGCAGTCCACCAGGGGCTGGCCATGACAACATCAGACGTCAGCCGCTACACAAACATGGGTGGCCTCCCCTCGCCTCTCCTCAGTTCCCTGCCAGAGATCATGCTCACAGGACCTCTCTATGGGGAACCAGGAGAGAACTTAGTGCTCTGCGAACCAGGTGAGGCAGAGAGCTGTCGGTAGACCATCATGGAGATGGAGACAGCCCTAATTAGAGTCTCAGGACCCTTAGGGTGAAGGAGGGTGGGATCGCAAGGACTGATGAAAGAGATTCTCTTGAAGATCTACTGTTACAGTAAGTATGTAACTGTTCCATCTTCTTCGAGGATATCTCTTTCATCAGGCCACACCTATGGAACGAGTACCAAGCAGTACTGATGATGAATAGTCTGGGTGTTTGGAGCCTACAGGCCTAAGAAAGAAGGCCTTGAAGCACAACTAGGCCAAAGATGGACCTTTTCTGAGAGACAATGTCCAGACTATAGTATCTAGTGAAAGTGTGGACAGTACTCCAGGTGGCAGCTGCACAGAGGTCAGCAGCAGAGACATTTTTGAAAAAAAGCAACAGAGGTAGCCATGCCCTTTGTGGAATGGCCATGAACCACCCCAGGAAGTTCCTTACTGTACTTCCAGTAACAGAAAGAGATACAGTTTGCTAGCCATTTGGACAAGCACTGTTTAGAAACTGGAGCACCCTCTTTCCCGGGCCGAACAAAACAAAAAGCTGTGAGGTTTTTCTGCAGTTCTTCGTACGGTGTATATAGTACCTGAGTATTCTACGTACATCTAGTGTATAGAGTGATGCCGCCCCTGGATTGGCATGCTCTGGAAAATAAACAGGCATGTGGCTGGTTTGATTTATGTATGTATGTATGTATGTATTTATTTAAAAGTTTAACCAGGAAATACATACTGAGCTTATAACAGCTCATTTCCAGATGTGTCCTGGGGAAGAGGGGAGAAGTAAATAGCAACAATATTATATAATTAAAAAAAATACAAGAAGTAAAATACAATTATATAGAATTACAAGGAGAGTCATAAACGTATAGACAATTTTGTAATGAAATGCAATTAAAAAAGAAATACAACAATCTACAGTATATATGTAAAGAAGGGAAAAAGGTAGTGAAACAGTATGACCAGGGCAAAACTAGATATGGGGAGTAAGAACAGGATAACCAGTTGCATGTGATAAGGGCATAAAAGAGGAAAGAGTCATAGACAGTTGCAGGAAGGATAACGAAAGTCATAAAGAAGAGACTTTAGGGAGGAAGGAGAAGAGGCAGAATGAATAGAAAGGGGGAGTGAGAACCAAAGTTTAGGAAAGTGGTAAGAGAAAACAGAATGGCCAATAGTAGATTTTCTAGAAGGAAGAGTGAGAAAATGGGGAAAAGGGAGGAGGTGATGAGGGATGTGAGGTAAGAGGCAGGGAGCCGGACCAGAATTTGGATAAAAAGGAGGCACAATGAGAAAGGTGCCTGGCATCAAGAGAGGGGAGAGAAAGGACTGAGTAAAGAGAACAGTGGTGAGTACAAGGTGAGCAATCTAGAGCAAAATGACAGAATGACAAGGGGGTCCAGTCTGCCAAGAGAGGATTTCAGGGCACTATTGCAGACTAAGTCACCGTAGTCAAATAAAGAAAGGATCATTTTTAATACAATTTCTTGGTGGGCAGGGTACGGAATACTAATTTTATTCCTGTAAAAAGCACCAAGCTTATGGTGAATTGCATCAATATGCTCAGAGAACTCAAGATGCTGGTCAAGGCAAATCCCGAGGTACTTAAAGTAGGAGACATCTTCAATGTTAGCACCATCAAGGGTATTAAATAGCGGGAGAGAAGTACATTTGGCTAGCCTCTGATCTGTGCCAAAAGTGACCAAGACTGTTTTTAATTTTTTTGGCATTAAGGGACAGATGGTTGGATTTGAACCAATGGTGAATGTTGTCAAAATCCAACTGTAGCCAAGAGGTAAGGCCATGGGGAGAGGAGCCAGATGAACGGTGTCATCAGCATACATGTGAATGAACACAGATAAACAGACAGTGGGAAGGTCATTAAGGAAAATGGAAAAGAGAATAGGATCCAGGACAGATCCTTGAGGAAAACCTGAGTTAATGGAAACTGAAGGTGAGATGGATTTTCCTATCTGGATTGCTTGAGATCTACCTTCAATGTAAGAACAAAACCAGCTCACACAAGTCAGAGAGGCCTGCAGCTTTAAGTTTGTCCAGAAGGAGGAAATAGTCCACAGGGTCAAAAACTTCAGCAAGCACATCAAAAATGGCAGAAGTAATCAGACCTTGATCCATACCTGTAAGTATGGAGTCAGTAAGCCCAAGGAGGTAGGTGGAAGTGGAATGGGATTTTCTAAAGTAAAACTAAAAGTATAAGATTTAAAGCAAACTCAGACACCACCTTTGGAAGAAACTTAGGATTAGTACGCAAAGATACCCTGCCTTTGTGGAACATTAAATAAGGAGGCTCAAACAAGAGAGCCTACAGCTCTTAGATCCTCAGAGCAGAAGTGATGGTAACTAAAAATACCGCCTTCCAAGAAAGAAAGTGTAAGCTACAAGTTGTGGCTGCCTCAAAAGGAGCCAAAGTAAGCACTTCCAAAACAAAATTCAAGTATCAAGCTGGAACTGGATTACATATCTGAGGTTTCAAATGGAGACTGCCTCTCAAAAATATATGGGCCACCTCCAGCTGGGCAACCATACAACTCTCAGTACGCACATCGAAATCTGAAATGGCAGCCAGGTGCACTTTGATGGAGGAATACTGTAGACCTGCATCTGATAAAGACAGCAGGTACTCCAGAACCTGGTTAACTGGACAGGTAAACGGATCCAGGTGATGAGAAGCAGCCCATAAAGCAAACCGCTTCCACTTCACAGAATGAGTGGATCTGGTGGAGAGCTTTCTGGCAGCCACCAGGAGACCAGACACTTTTTGGGAGACCTCAAACAGGGCAATGACAATGTTTTCAGGAGCCATGCATGCAGATGAAGAGATCTGAGGTCCGGATGGACCAGGGTTCCCTGTTCCTGTGATAGCAGACCCTTACATGGGGCAGAGGCACTGGCGGTTCAACTGTTAGCTGTTGTAGTAAGAGGGACCAGATCTGTTGAGGCTATAGGGAAGCAATGAGTATCAAAGTAGACCCCTCCATCTGTAGTTTGAGTAATGCTTTCTGAATTAGAGGGAAGGTAGGGAAGGCATACAGGAACCTTCCTTTCCAACAGAGGGACAACTTATCTCACTAGAAAACTCCAGGCCCTGGAGCGAGCTGCAGAAAAGTGGAAGTTTTGCATTGTGTGGGGATGCAAAAAGTTCAACTCTGGATGACCCCATCTGTCGAACAGGTCTTCCATGACAGAAGTCAGCAGCTTCCATTTGTGCATCTTCAACTGTGACCTGCTTAGCCGGTCTGCTAAAACATTTTGGATGCCTGGAACATGTACTGCTGACAGTTCTAGACCATGTTCTAGTGCCCAATACCAAACTTTCTTGGTTTCCCTGCATAGGGGGCAGGAGTTAGTCCCCCTTCCTTGCTTGTTGATGTAGTGCATCACACTGACATTGTCCATCTGCAATAGCAAAGGACCCGAGGACAGATGAGTCTGGAAGGCCTGTAGCCTGTACAGAACAGCACACATTTTTAGAACATTATTATGTGAGGTACTCTCCACTGGGGTCCATGTACCCTGTATCTGATGGGGACCAAGTGTGCCCCCCAGCCATCCCCGAAGCATCTGTTGTGAGAATCTGGAGAGGGGAGGAGATCAGAAGGGAACCCCTTTAATAGACTGCTGGGTTTCAGCCACCATTTGAGCACTATGAGCACCGGAGACGTGACTAGAACCTTTTGTTCTAGATCATCTGTGAGCTAATCCCACTGGACTCTTAGGGTCCACTGGGGTATCCTCATGTGCAGTCTGGCCAATGAGACTGTGACAATGGCCACTGCCATGAGGCCCAGAAGCGGAAAGAATATTCTGGTGGTGACATACCGGTTGTTGCATACCAACTGTGCCTGGGCAATCAGGCATTGGGCCTTGTCCAGGAGCAGGAAGACTGAGCCCTGAGTGGTGTTGAAGACTGCTCCCATGTACTGCAGTCACTGGCAAGGGATCAACACTGATTTGGGTACGTTGACAGTATCCCCCACAGCATCGAGCATCTGCCCGCTTCGAGCTAATGTGTGCAGAAGTTGATCCCTGGAGTGGGCTTTCAAGAGCCAGTCGTCCAAGTAGGAGAAAAGATAGAGACCCTCCTTCCGAAGGGCTTCTGCCACAACTGCCAAGCATTTGGTAAAGACCCATGCACAGAAGACAAGCCAAAGGGCAACACTCTGAATTGGTAATGTTCCCCTTGGAACAGGAACCTGAAGTATTTTCTGTGAGGGTTTCAAATTTTGATATGAAGGTAGGTATCCTTCATGTCTGGGGAACAAAACCAATCTCCTGCCTACAGCACTGAGAGTAGACCTTGCAGGGTGACCATTCTGAACTTTTTGTACTCTATTAAGAAGTTCAGGTCCCTGAGATCTAGAATAGGCCACAGGTCTCCTGTCCACATCGGGACTAGGAAGTACTGAGAGGAGAACCCTGTGTGTCTTTGCCTGAAGGGCACATGCTCTATGGCCTTCTTTTGAAGCAAAGTCTAAATTTCCTCCAGAAGCAGAGAAAGGTGTTCTGAAGGATAGTGAGCTGGCACTGGCAAATGATCAGGAGGTTGTCCAAAAGTTCCAGAGCATGACCATGTTCTATGATTTCTAGAACCTAGGCATCTGTAGTCACCTCCTTCCACTTGGTTAACTGAAGGACAAGACAACCCCCAACAACCATCCCTGGAGGTAATGGTGGTTGGGGCAGTGTACAAGGAGTCAGGTGGAGCTGGTTGTGGTGGCTCCTCTTGCGTCACCACCTCCAGGGGCTTCTGAATGTGCACCTGGGGTGGTGCCGGAGGTAGGCAAGGCTCCTGCTCCCTTACCCCTACCCTGCTGTCTGGTGGCTGGACAGTGCTTGGCACCAGCTGGATGAAAAGGTGCCTTGTGCCTACCTCTTGGTTGAGTATGGTAGACAGAGTGACTTCAGGGTCCTGCCCAAGGCCTAAAGGGTAGAAAGAATGTCTTGGACATCAGAATGAAACAGCTTTTGTCCTCTGAAAGGGGCACTGAGAATAGACTGTTGCATGTCATTCACAAACCCTGCCACCCTGAGCCATGAATACCTCGTGAGGTAGATGCCAGAGGCAGCAGCCCTGGCAGAAGCATCTGAGACATCATAGACCATGTGAAGCAAATGCTTACCCACATCGGTCCCAGCAGTAAAAGCCTTAAGAAGCTCTTGTTTGGGGGTGCCCTCTGGCAAGGCTTGTGCAGCTGCCTTGGCCTTTTTCCAGAGGGTGTTCTGGTACTTAATCATATGATCCTGATGGATAGGAATTCAAAGGCCTAATGAAGAGGTGACAAAGGTACTTCTTCATTGCCTAACACATCCAACCTCCTGGACTCTTTATCAGGAGAGAGGAAACTCAGGTGCTTAAGTGCCCTTGACCTATCGGGGCAGGATTAGTAACCACAGAGTCTGCCTCAGGTTGGGTGGCAAAAAAATGGCTTCCCAGAAGTGGCCATGTACATTTTATCTGCCTATCTTGGTATGGCTGGAATAGCATCTGGCCTATACCAGGCAATCCTCCAGAGCAGGGAGAAGAGGTGGCACCCCAACAGGAGGAGAGTTAGGCAACTCCAGAAAGTCTATAACATTTTTTTGATGGTGTCCTGCTCCTCTAGGTCAAAGCCCATGGCAACCTGTAACTGCTGCATCATGGTGAGGAAAGTTGGGTCTTCTGGTGGGGACCTTGAAGTGTGGACCACAAAGTCCTCACTGTAGAGCTTGTACCCCTCTCATAGTGGTGCTCAACATAGTCCTCAGGTTCTTCCTCCTCATCCTGTATTGTTAAGTCAGGATTGTATTCAAAGTTGTCACTGAGCGGGTCAAGGGGCAATAAAGAGCACGCCAGCGATGTCGGCGGTGCCCTAGAAGATGGCTGAGGAAAGGATCTGTATCGTGGGAGGGGATTAATAGGAGTCCCTGTTGATGGGCCCCCTGGAACAGGGGAAGTAGGTAGGAGGTATCTGAGCACATCTGTAAAAGAAGACAGAACAGCCTGAATGTCAGCACCCATATGGTCGACGTGTGCGCCAGGAGTCATCGACGGGGGAGGCTGGGTCCCCGACAGCAATGTACCAGTAATACTTGGCCTGGTAGTGCCTGCACCATGCCCTGATCTTGCAGCTGTGTCAATGGTCATGAGAGGCAAGCAGCATTGCCGCCATAGCAGTCAATGGTGCAGAGGAGGTCGTACTTGCTCGGAAATGCAACAGGGATGTTTTATCCCTCTCCTTGTCCTGGTGCTTATGTTTGTGACTCCCTGACAACTTGTCCCTGGATTTAGAGGACCTGGATCTGGAAATGTGAGCCGGTAATGCAGTGGTGCCCTTTTGCTAGCATTCCTTCTCCATGTGGGCTACCTGTTTTAAAAGGTGTTTTCTAGGTCCCCTTTTTGGCATCGCCTGGTTGCAGAATTAAAATCCCTGCAGATCGGGCAGGCTTTCACATTGTGGTCCGGGCCTAGGCAGCAGACATAGACGTCATGGGAGTTGCTGGTGTAGATCTTCTCATTGTAGTCACAGTATTGGAATCATTTCTATGGTTCTTTCAACGACATACAGGTGTTGAAAATTACTGTAAAAGTGATTACTTTTGTACAAAAAATAAAAAAATAAAACGGCAGCTGTTACAGCAGTGTTTCGATCAGCAGTCTGAAGAGTACAGTTGACGGTAGAAAAAGAAATAAAGAGATGAGGGGCCGCCCATGTTTATGTAGCAACAGAGTCTGACACCATTGTGGGTGGCCCCAGGTGGATTCCTTGCAAAAGTTTCCTTGTGGTCCTAGCACCTGGCAGCTTATAATTCCATAGGTGTGGCCTGAAGAAAGAGATATCCTGAAGCTCAGTGTCACTGATGAAGCTAGACAGATTGATGGTCAGGATGAAGACAAAGGCGCAGTCTGCTTCACTGATGACGGACAGTAGGTAGACTGACTGTTCAGGATGGAGTTAGAGGAACAATTTGCATCACTGATGACACTAAACAGACTGACTCATCAGAAGGGATAGGAGAGGTCTGTGTGCGTGTCACAGCGTGTGGGAATAAACATCAGATGAGGCAAATTTACGGGTTTAAAACACATTGTGGTGTGATATTTATTTTTCAAAAGTTTAAAAAATAATACATGAAAACAAAAAAAAAATTTGCAAAGAAAATCACTACTTGTCAGTAGTTTCTCACATAATACAGTCCTGGATCTTAACGCTCCTAAGACCTCTCTCATCTGCATTCAACAGCTTGTCTACACAAACAGTAGAACCTCTCTCCTCTCTCAGGGCTGAGCCCCACTAAACTGAAGTGAAGTGAACTCAGTGAAGAGTTTTTATATCTTTTGTGGGGGTCACCTGACTGATCCCTTTCTATTTACATGTCTGGACATGTTGTTTTAAAGACAAAGGTAGGTTTTGTTTCGGGGGACTTCCTGGTTCAGTTAAAGTTACAGTGTATATCTCCACAGATATTGACTCTATATCTCTGATCCACAGTGACTCCGCACTTATATAAAGCATACCACTCAGCCTCATACATAAAACTTTATACAGTAATAGGTTTATAGAGTGAATTTATGAAAATACCTTAAGGATTTTTTATAACTGCACTAATCATGAAATTATTATTGTTTCATACGGCTTCAGAATTATTTTTAATTAAAAAGGCTTTATCAACTATATTTATTCCTATTTAAAATAGCCTTCCTGCTTTTTGTACATAAAATGCACTTACGCACTTTACACAACACCTCTCCGGGTGCTTGGCATCATTCCATGGACTGAATGGATGGAAATGGAGAAAGAATGAAAAGAGAGAACTACTAGGAAATTTAGTAGGGATAGTAAAGAGCTACACCATGTGGCCAACCTAGGGTGGGGGGGGGAAGCAAAAGGAAAAGCGTTAACTGTTGCGCAACAGAAGTTTTGATAGTTAGGAAATAAGGAGTTAGAAAAGTGATTCATCAGTCACAGCTGAGGGTGTAGCTTAACTCCACCACAGTGCGTCACTGTCACTGGGAAAAAAATGTAATTTTTATTTAAACACTTGCTGACCAGGAAAGGCTCACTGAGCCAAGGCTCATTTCCAAGTGCGACCCGATAACTGGTCAGGATGGAGGAGGAGAAGCAATCTGCATTACTAATGAAGCTAGACAGATAGATTGGTCAGGATACAGGGAAGGAGCAGTCTGCATCATCGATGAGTCTAGGCAGACTTACTGGTCAGGATGGGGGCAGCAGCAGTCTGCATCACTGATGACACTAGGCAGACTGACTGCTCAGGATGGAGTGGGGGAGAGTAGCCTGCATTACTGATTGTACTAGGCAGACTGGCTAGTCAGGCTATATAGTAGTAGCCATAGACATGGTCAGATATTTCTATATATTTTGCAAAATTTCTAAAGAGCTTCCCTCTGCTACCCCTACTTTGGAAATGGAGAAAGCAGGAGATTTCTCTAGAAATATCACAGAAATTTCAGGAAATATCTGACCATGTCTTTGGCTGTGACTGTACGGTGGATGAGCAGTCTGTGTCATTGATGATGCTAGGCAGAGTGATTGGTCAGGATATAGGGTAAGAGCCGCCTGCACTAGTGATGACTGTAGGCAGAATGACCTCTCAGGATGGAGGAGAGAAGCAATCTGCATGACTGATGCTAGGAAGACTGGCTACTAAGGATGGCATGGGAGGAGCAGTCTGTGTCATTGATGACTCCACGCTGACTTACTTTTCAGAATGGATTATGATGGAGCAGTCTGCATCACTGAAGAAACTAGGCAAACTGCCAGGTCAGGAGGGAGGGAGGAGGAGGAGCAGTTTGCATTACTCATGATCCAAGGCAGAATGATTAGTCAGGATAGAGGGGAGAAGCTATCTGTGTCATTAATGATGCTAGGCAAACTTACTGGTCAGGATGGAGGGAGGTGGAGCAGTGTGCATCACTGAAAACAGTACGCAGACTGACTGGTCAGGATGTGGGGGCAGGAGTGGTCAGCATCACTGATGACACCAGGCAGACTGGCTAGTCAGGATGTAGGGTGGAGAAGCAGCCTGTGTTATTCATGATGCCAGCAGACATACTGGTCAGGATGGAGGGGAGAGGAGCAGTTTGTGTCACTGACGACTCTAGGCAGACCGACTAGTCAGGATGGGGGAAGGAGCAGTCTGCATCATAGGAGACACTAGGCAGACTAGCTGATGGAAGCACCACAGATGATCGACACCAAGGTGCCCGATGTCCCACACAGCGACGCCTAGAAACCATTGCCAATTAGCCCGTTGCAGTGCATGCCGATAACTGGCAAACCGACGCGGCAGCAGCAGTGGACACCCCAATGCACAGAGGCGTGACTGGCCACTGAACGCCACAGCACTAGCACTGAGGAACGCCGTGGCTAAGCACTCAATGGTGCACACCCCCCACCCATGGATGCCCGACGGCCAGCAGAGCGACATGCGGGGTTGCGGGTGAGGGTCTCCAGTAGGCACAGTGAAGATGCACCAGACAGGGATGCTGACACAGGTACACACACACACAGGGGATACCCCCCATGCAGCTGGATGCACGACCTGGGCACCAGACATGGCATCATGCACAGCGCAGCAGTAGTAGTGGCACCAACACAGCAGGAATAGGTGGACCACCTAGCACTCTCAGCTCCCCAGGGACATCAATGCTGGGCTACAGAAATGGGGCATAGTGGCTACTGTTCACAGGGGGTGACACAGGCACGGTGCTTGCCGCGGGTCCACTCCCGCTGGTCGGTATGCCTGGCTCCACCAGCAGCTTGTGCCCCTTGACACTGTCCTCGACGGTGACTGACATGTCCCCTGTTGCTTTGGGAATGGGTCTGCAGGTGCGGCGGTAGTCTGTGTGGTTGCTGCCGGCACACCTGCTGCTGTTGTGGGGAGTGTGTCGGCTGATGCAGCAGATCAGCTTTGCTGCGGTCGAGATATCGGCTGCTGCTGTCCACGTGTCACTATGTCGGTATCGAACTGACACCATGCTTCCTTAGCTGATGGGGAGGGAAGGGAGGAGTAATCTGCATCACTGATGATGCTCGGAAGTCAGGCTAGCTAGGATGGAGGAAGTGTAACAGTCTGCATCACTGATGATGCTAAGAAACCTGGCTAGCTAGGATGGAGGAGAAGGAGCAGTTTGCATCACTGGTGACACTAGGCAGACTAGCCGTTGGGGAAGTAGTCGAGGAGCAGTCTGCATCACTGATGATGCTAGGAAACCTTGCTAGCTAGGATGGAGGAGGAGGAGCAGCAGTCTACATCACTGATGATGCTAGGCAGACTGATTAGTTAGGATACAGGGGAGAAGACAACTGTGTCACTGATGACTAAGCAGACTGACTTTTCAGGATGGGTGAAGGAGTAGTCTGCATCATTGGTGACACTAGGCAGGCTAGCTGGTCAGGATGGAGGGGGGAGGAGATGATGCTAGGGAGACTGGCTAGTTATGATGGAGGAGGAGCAGCAGTCTGCGTCATCGAGGACTCTAGAAAAACTTTCTGGTCAGGATGGAGGGAGAAGGAGCAGTCTGCACCATTGATGACAGTAGGTAGACTGACTGTTCAGGATGGATATGAGATGAGCAGTTGCATCACTGATGATGCTAGGCAGACAAGATGAAGAAGAATGTGCAGTCTGTATCACTGATGACACTAGGCAGACTAACTTATCAGAATGGGGGACGAGCAGTCTATATCACTGATGACACTGGGCAGACTGACTGGTTGGGATGGATGGGGAAGAAGTAGTAGTCTGTGTTACTGATAATGCTAGGCAAACCGATCGGTCAGAATGGAGGGGGAGGAGCAGTCTACATCACTGATGACATTACGCAAATTGACTGGTAAGGATGGAGGAGGAACAGTCTGCATCACTGAAGAAGCTAGGCCAACTGACTGGTCAGGATGGGGTAGGAGCAGCCTACATCATCAATGACTCTAGGCAGATTTATTGGTCAGGATAAGGAGGCATAAGGATAGTCTGCATCTCTGATAACGCTAGGCAGACTGACTGGTCAGGATGGAGGGGAGGAGTAGTCTGCATCACTGATGACATTATGCAGACAGTTCGGGATGAAGGGTTGGAGTAGTCTGCATCACTGATGACACTGGCATACTGAATGGTCAGGAAGGAGGGGAGAAGAGCAGTCTGCATTACTGATGATGCTAGGCTGACTGGTCAGGCTGGGGGGGCAGTCTGCGTCAATGACGACAGTAGGCAGACTGACTGGTTGGGCTGGGAGGAGCAGTCTGCGTCACTTATGACACTAGGCAGACTGGTTGGGATGGGGGGAGTAATCTGCATCACTGATAATGCTAGACAGACTGGTTAGTCAGGATACAGGATGGAGGAGCAGTCTGAGTAACTGATGAATATTAGGCATACTTACTGGTCAGGATACAAGAAGGAGGAGCAGTATGCATCATTGAGGACACTAGGCACTCGGATCGCCAGCGTCATGAGCAGTAGAACTACCACTGCGTCAGTGGGCCAGCCCAGGGGGAGGGAAGGAGTAGTCTGCATCATTAATGAAGCCAGACTTGTCAGAAGGGATGGGCATGGGGTAGTGTGCATCACTGATGACATTAGGCAAAATGAATGGTTAGGATGGAGGGGACAGAAGTAGGAGGAGGAGGAGTTGTCTGCCTCATTAATGACTCTAGACAGACTTACTGGTAAGAATGGTGGGGGAGGAGTGGTCTACATCACCGATAACACTAGGCATACTGCCTGGTCAGGATGGAAGGGGAGGAGTAGTCTACATCGTTGATGACACTAGGCATACTGACTAGTCAGGATGGAGGGGGAGAAGCAGTCTGCATCACTGAAGAAGCTAGACAGACTGACTTGTCAGGATAGAGGGGAGGAGCAGTCTGCATCATCGATGACTCTAGACAGACTTACAGGTCAGGATAGAGGGGAGAGGAGCAGTCTGCATCACTGATGACACTGGCAGACTAACTTGTCAGGATAGGGGAGGAGCAGTCTGTGTCACTGATGACACTAGACAGACTGACTGGTTGGGATGGAGGTGGAAGCAGTGTTTTTTTCCTCCCTCTCGCCTCGGACAGTCCCTATCCACCTGGACCCCCCCCCAGCCACGTCACCCTGATGTCCACTGGGACTTACTGCTGGCCAGTACCACCAGGGCTCCCCCCCCAAGCAGAGTCAGTGGGGTCCCCCAATTCACACCATGATCCAGATCCAATAGTTGGACCAGTGAGCACAGCTAGTCGGGTGCGGGACCGGTGAAGATCCATGCACCATCCTGCCACAGAGGGTTTTCCTGTTTCATTCCCCAAGGGCATGGTGTGCAATGACACCATGACACATGACCTACACACCTGCGTGCCATGTGTTGGCATCTGTCCCCCCCGCTCTCTCTGTCACAGTCCTGGGTGCCTTTCCCTCACCTTACTGCTAGGGACCAAGTGTATGCTGGGCTCTGCAATCCCCGAGGAAGACAGTGGTCCTCTGGATGTTCGATCCTCCTCCTCCTGGCCCGAGCTAGCTACCGAACTCGGATCACCAGCATCAAGAGCAGTAGGACTACCGCTATGCGGGTGAGCCAGTCCAGGGGAGGGAAGTAGTAGTCTGCATCATTGATGAAGCCAGACTTGTCAGAAGGGATGGGCGTGGGGCAGTGTGCATCACTGATGACATTAGGCAGAATGAATGGTTAGGATGGAGGGGACAGAAGTAGGAGAAGGAGGAGCAGTCTGCCTCATTAATGACTCTAGGCAGACTTACTGATAAGAATGGTGGGGGAGGAGCGGTCTACATCACCGATAACACTAGGCATACTGCCTGGTCAGGATGGAAGGGGAGGAGTAGTCTACATCGTTGATGACACTAGGCATACTGACTAGTCGGGATGGAGGGGGAGAAGCAATCTGCATCACTGAAGAAGCTAGACAGACTGACTTGTCAGGACAGATGGGAGGAGCAGTCTGCATCACTGATATTAGTCAGACTGGTTGGGATGGAGGGGGGAGGAGAAGTCTGCATCATTGATGATGCTAGGCAGACTGGCTAGTAAGGATGGAGGGGGAGGAGCAGTCTGTGTCACTGATGACACTAGGCAGATTGGTCAGGATGGCGGGGACAGGAGCAGTCTGCATCACTGATGATACAAGTCAGACTGGTAAGGATGGAGGGGAGAGGAGCAGACTGCATCACTGATTATGCTAGGCAGACTGGCTAGTAAGGATGAGGGGAGGAGCAGTCTGTGTCATTAATGATACTAGGCAGACTGGTCAGAGGGGATGAATAGCCTGCAATAATGACAACACTAGGCAGACTAACTTGTCAAGAGGAGCAGTCTGAGTCATTGATGACATTAGGCAGACTGACTGGTCAGGATGGAGAGGGAGGAGGAGCAGTCTGCATCACTGATGAAGGCAGGCAGACTGACTGGTCAGTACAGAGGGGGAGGAGCAACTTGCCTCATTAATAACTCTAGGTAGACAGACTGGTCAGGGCAAGCGCCAGCCCACCAGCACAGTGGCATGGCATCCATCTTCAACACTGACATTCCGAATTTGGGAACGGACCCGGGAAGTCAGAGGGCCAGCCAGGGGGAGAAGGATTGAACGTCCCAGGGATGGCTCTCCTTCTCTGGGGGGATTGGGGACTGTGTGTCTGGTGCAAGTTAGACCCTTAGTGGAGGCTGGGGGTTTCGCTGTGACCTGCACCTGGAGTTCTCAGGAGGCATGCCAGACACTGGTGTCATTGCATGCCACGCCTCCTTCAGGAAGTAGCAAAATAGAGAAAATTGCAGCCACCATACATGATGCCTGCTTCCTGGCCCCGATCGCCAGCCACGGTACTCCCAAAGCTGATCTGTTCCAGCTCCCACTGGCTCTGGTCTGACCTCAAACTCTGCCCTGGGGGAAAGCCAGGGAGGAAATGTCTGTAGATGCCCCTACCGGTAACCTTCTCCCATCACTGTGCAAGTCTGCATTGGTGTGAAGGCTCCGCCCTGGGGGGCAATCCAGGGGATATCATTCGGGAGCTAAGTCTGGAGGGGCTAGGTGGGGGTGTGAGGAGGGCAGGGCTGAGCATTCAGCGGTACACAGCACAAAAGAAAAAAGACTGGTCAGAACGGGGGGAACAATCTGCATCATTGATGATTCTAGGCAGACTCACTGGTCAAGAATCATTGATGGCATTGGCATACTGACTAATCAGAATAGAGGGGAGAGGAGCAGTCTGCACCACTGATGATACCAGGCAGACTAACTGGTCAGGATGGAGGGGGAGGAGCAGTCTGCATCACTGATGATACCAGGCAGACTAACCGGTCAGGATGGAGGGGGAGGAGCTGTCTGCACCACTGATGATACCGGGCAGACTAACTGGTCAGGATGGAGGGAGAGGAGCAGTCTGCACCATTGATGATACCAGGCAGACTAACACGTTAGGGTTGGGACTAGTGGGACCATATACTTGCAGTCCATACAGTACAGCAAGGCCTGGCAGGAGGCTACCTCTAGTGAGGAGTCTCACAAGAGAATGTCCATCAGTTGTTAGATATAATTCTTCTGAACCTCTATTAATGACATGTTCCAAGCCACACACGTTTCATGTCGGCAGCTAAGAAGGACTAGTCCCCCTACAGCTGGCCTGTTAGTCAACTGGCAACCATTCTACTGACAGGGAGTCAACAGAACAGACAACACATCTGAGTTGGGACAGAGTACATGGAGTGTGGATGATCATCTTCAATACAGTAACCACCACCAACGGGAGATGAGAAAGACCAAGAGTCCTTCATCAGAGGGCCCACTGCTAGCTAGAGGTGGAGGAGCCATCTGAGTCAGCTGCTGCACCATAGTGGGCAAAACTAGAAGGGGAGCTGTATTATGCACAACTAAAGTCAGCTCCAGGAGAGTCAGCAAAGGCCAGGGTAGGTTTAACAGCACTGCAGGCCAACTTAATTCCTGAGAAAGTACTCCACAGGCCCATTGTTGCTAGACAGCCCTCTCCCACCTGTGATAAAGTCAATGTCGATGGTGGAAGCCAGATGATGAGGAAGAAATGAATGCCAATGTAGGTGTCAATGCCAAAAATGAGAGAGAGTGCATCTGAAATCTCTAACATTGACTCAGGGATCAACATGTTCCCAGATGCTCCAGACCACATACCCAAACAGAGTAATCTTGGGCACACAGACTAAACCCATCCTGTCTGGGCTGGGTAAAGTACAGTTACGTAAGAACTTACCATAACAGTAGATCTCAATATAAAATCCAAATAAAAACATCTAGTAAAGAAATTTTGGAACAGGAGGAAACTTGTAAATTATTTAGGGATAAGTTTGGATGAAAACTTAAAATTTGATTTTTACATAAATGAGTCGGTCAACAAAACAAATAAAAAACAGTGTTTTCTGGCAATCAACCATTGTGTTGATCAGAAAATGAGACTGGATATAGTACATCAATTAATCATATCATGGATTTATTACGGACACCATATTTATGGCATGGCTAGTAAAACAAGCCTAAAAAACATTCATGTATTATATAATAATTTGACTACATTCATATTGAAATGTGAATATCGCACCCATCACTGTGGCATGTTAAATGCTCTACAATGGCTGTCACTGGAACAAAAAAGAAAACCAAAATGGATAAATCAGATTCACAGGGTGGTACATCAGAATAAACCCAAGTATCTTAATGCTAAGTTGAAATGAGTTGAACACAGACATAATCATAATTTTAGGGATTTAAAAAATAAACATGTGAAACCAAATGTGTGCAATAGGTTTGGAGACATGACATTTGTGGCTAAAGTAATTCAACTATGACACCCAATAAGTCGAAGCAGATACAACACATCAAATAGTTTATGAAGTCTATTAGATATGATTTAAATATGAAATGTATGTGTAATGATTAAGCCTGTGTAGTTAATCCTGTATGTTTAATACTGTATTCCTGGGTGTATGTAAGTTGTCTTTGGGGGTACATGTTGTTAGTAATCTATTTAATGACTGTAAACTTTTTTTTTTAATGTAATTTGATACAGGTTCATCTTGAAAATGGGTCTTCGACCTAATGATGAGTTTGTTAAATCTATCTGTATAAAAATAAAGTTTTACTACTTACTACTACTACTTCGAGAGGAGATCTTGTAGCAGGCCAGCACTAGTAGGACTAAGCTGCCAGGCTCCAGGACCATCCGGAAACTTTCTAGCTAGCAGTGTACCATGGGGGACCGCACACTGCCGATGTCACCCTCTGATGTCAGCTTATCCTATAAAGGCAGGCAGTCCCACACACCCTCTTCAGTTCTCCCACCGGAGACCCTAAGCGGGTAGCGGAAGAAGAAACTGAGGAGGTTGCCCAAGAGCCAAATAGGAAAGAGAGAGTAGAAGACTCAATCGCATGGCAGAGGATACAGCTAAGTAAAGGCAAACAGAAAGAAGGGGGAAAGAGGGAGAGAAAATCATGGCCTGCTGCAAGAGCTGCTCTCAAAGATCTACTGTTATAGTAAGTTCTTACGTAACTGTACTATTTTACCTCGAGGGAGGCTCTTGCAACAGGCCAACACGGTAGGACTGAGTCCCAAGCAGTTCTGGCAGCAAAGAGGAAGCAGCACCGGGAGGAGGATAGACAGTAGCCAATGTCCTAGGAAAGAGGGCCCTGCAGAACGGCTACGCCGAAGTTGGCTCTATGCCAAGAGGCAAAGTCTAGACTGTAATGCTTGGTAAAGGTATGGGCTGAATTCCAAGTGGCAGCTGCATAGATGTCCGCAGCAGACACACTGTGGAAACAAACTGTGGAGGAGGCCATACCCCTGGTGAAATAGCCCTTAACCACTCCCAGAATGTCCTCACCATACTTTCAGTAACAATAAACATTGCAACTGGCTAACCACTCAGACAAACACTGTTTGGACACTGGAGCACCCTCTCTCTGAGGGGCGAATCAAACAAACAACTGATCAGACTTTCTTAAAGTCTTAGTTCGGTGTGTATAGTATCATAAGATTTTATGCATATCCAAGGTATGGAGCAAAGCCTCCCCCTGATTAGAATATTCTGGAAAATTAATGGGAAAGTGGATGGATTGATTCAAAGTAAACTCCGACATCACCTTGGGAAGAAACTTAGGACTGGTACACAAAGACATCCTGTCTTTGTGAAAATCTAAATAAGGCTACTTACACATGAGAGTCTGAAGCTCAGAAATCCTTCGAGCAGAAGTAACAGCAACTAAAAAGAGTATTTTCCACGGCAGAAAGTGCAGCTCATAACTTGTGACCGGTTCAAAAGAAGGTAACGTGAGTTTCTCCAACACAAAACTGAGGTCCCACGGAGGGACCAGGTCCCAAATGGGAGGTTTTGGATGCAAAATGCCCCACAGGAAAGTGCAAGACACATCAAGCTGAACCACGGCCCTGCCCTCGACAGGTACATGGTACACAGAGATGACAGAAAGATGTACCTTAATGGAGGAGTATCTCAAGCCTGAGTCAGAGAGGGAAAAAAGATACTCCAGCACCTGATCCACCAGGTAGGTGAAGGGGTCCAAATGGCGCAAGGTGTTTCCATTTCATGGCATAGGTAGTTCTGGTGGAGGGCTTCCTGGTAGCCACCAGGACATCAGCGACCCTAGAGGTACCCAAAACCAGGTGATGGCTATATCTTAGAAGCCAGGCATGGACATTCAGAGACTTGAGGTCTGGACGAACCAGAGTTCCCCACTCCTGGGAGAGCAAGCCAGTGCACAGAGTCAACGGGACCAGAGGTGCCACTGCCAGCTGTTTTAGCAAGGGTAACCAGATCTGATGAGGCCAGAAGGGAGCTATGAGGATCATCTCTGCCTCTCCATCTGAAGTTTGAGCAGCACTCACTGAAGGAGTGGGAAACGGAAGGAAGGCATATAGAAACCTCCCCTTCCAGGAGACGGACACTCATCTAGCCAGAAAACTCCAAGCCCCAGATTGAGTGAACAAAAAAGCGGCAGTTTTCCGTTGAGTGGGGACACAAAAAGGTCCAACTCTGGCCAACCCCATCTGTCGAATAGGTCTTCAACCACTGGAGTCAAAAGCTACCACTCGTGCAGCTTAGCCTGTCCGCCAGGGCATTTTGGACGCCTGTAACATGGACAATGGAGAGCTCCAGACCATGCTCGATGGCCCAATACCAGACCCTCAACACCTCAATGAGTCCCCCCCCCCCCATTTATGTAATAAACCATGCACATGTTGTCCCTCTGATCCAAGAGTGGACCAGGAAGGAGATGAGTCTGGAAGGCCTACAGGCGCATACAGAACACCATGCACTGCCAGAACACTGATGTGGAGACCCTGTTCCACATCTGTCCTGGTGCCCCAAGTCTGGTGAGTGCCTAAGTGAGCTCCCCAGCCCAGACCCGAGGTGTCCGTCGCGCAGATCTGATGAGGGGCCAAGACAGCGAAGGGAGCCCCCTGAAGCAGGCTGGCTGGCTCTAGCCACCATGACAGGACTCTTTTGACCGAAATGTAGACCAAGACCAGCTGGTTGAGGTCGTCCATGCATTGGACCCCCAATGTCCACCGAGTTATCCTCATGTGCAGCCAGGTGAGAGGGACCATGGCACTGCACGAACACCCTGGCTGGGACATGTTGGCTAGAGGAAACCAGGCAGGCCTAGTCAATCAGGCACTCCGCTCTGGCCATGCGCAAGAAGGCCATGCCTTGGGCTATGTCCAGGATCACCCCTATGTACTATAGGTGCTGACTTTAGCCTGTTGATGGTAATGCCCAAGGCCTGGAAAAGGCTGAAGGTACGCTCCAGAGTCTGGACATGGCGTTCCACTCCCAGGCACTTGGTGAAAACCCTGGGGGCTAAAGACTGGCCAAAGGGGAGGGCCCGAAACTGGAAATGGAGTCCCCTGAAATGGAAGTGGAGGAAGCACCAATGAGAAGGGAACATTTTTTGATATGCAGATACGCATCCTGCATATCAAGGAACAGAGCTAGTCCCCCCAGTGCAGGACGGGCAACAAACCCGGAAAGGTGAGCATCCTGAAGTGTTTGTACTCTATGAATAGACTCAGGTCGCTCAGGTCCAGGATAGGCCAGAAAACGCCATCTTCTTGGGAACCAGGAAGGAGTGGGAGTAGAACCCCTGCCCCACTGAGCCGTAGGGACAGGCTCTATGGCTCTTTTTTGTAGAAGGGCCTGAATTTCCTTCCAGATGGAATGCACATGAACTGGGGGGGGTAAAAGAAGTTGCCCAGAGGATTTTCAGGAGGCCACTCTAGGAGTTCCAGAGTGTGGCCATGTTCTATAAGCTGCAGTACCCAGCCATCTGAGGTAATCCCTCACCACCCTTTGAGGTGGAGGGAGAACTGACCCCTGACTGCCTCCCCCAGAGTCTCCTCTGGGGGGGGGGGTCCAGTGCAGCAATGAGTCAGGAAGTAGAAGCGGGCACTGGGAGGGCAGCAGCGGCCACTCTAAAAGCACTGGCAGCGGCTTTGGAGGGGACTGATGCTGCGTTTCGTTTGCCCTGACCTTTGGAGGGACAGTGGGCTTGTCTGCGAGAGGAGTGTCGAAAGGGCGGATGCTGACCAGACCTAGGAGGAGTATGGTACAATGAGTGGATGGACCGGAGGGCCTGTCCCGACTCCTGTAGGGTGGAGATTAAATCCTGGATCTCTCTCCCAAAAATGACAGAACCCTGAAAGAGGGCATCCAAAATACTGGCTTGAACATCAGATACAAATCCAGACACCAGGAGCTAAGAGTGGCAACAGAGACAGATGCCAGCGGCTGCCCCTCTGCCTGAGGCATTAACCGCATCATAGGTAACCCAAAGGATATGGGTCCCTACGTCCGAGTCCGCCTTGATAGCCTGGGCCAGCTGCTTCTTAGATGGGTCATCTGGCAAAGCCTGAACCAACTCCATGGCCTGGTCCTAAAGGAAGTTCTGGTACTGTATCATGTGGGCCATAAATAGTTAATGGCCCGAATGGCCAGGGTGAAAGAGGCAAAGACCCACTTGTCCAGGTGATCCAGTTGTCTAGACTCCCTGTCAGGGGGAGGGAGCTGAGATGCTTAGGTTTCTTTGGTGCGGTTGTGCACCGCATTGATGACCAGAGAGTCAGCTTTAGGTTGTCCCCTTAAAAAAGTCTTACCAGCAAGAGCATGGTAAAGCCTGTCAGCCTTCTAAGGCACTGCTGGGGTCAAAGAAGGGTGATTCCTGGCCACCCTGGTGACATCCTCGTAGGAGTCAATGAAAGGCAGAACCACCAAGGGGAGAGCATCTGCTGCCGTAAGTAGACGGCCAACCAACGTCACTCCAGGTCCTGTTCCTCTGCCTCCCAGCCCATGGTGCCTGAATGTGCCTCATGATGTCCATAAAGGAGGGATCATCAGGAGGGGATTTGTGAACCCCTTTAGTGGAGTCCTCGCCCTCAGACAAGTCACCATGAAGGGAGTAAGACTCTATGTAATCAAAGTTATTATTGTCATCCTTCTCATCTGGCTTGATGTCGGCTGATGGGCGTCAGTCCTGGTGATCACCAGAACTGGCACTGGACCTGTTCACCGGAGTGCGTGGATCACTGGGACCCGACCGCAACGGTTCCAGAGGAGGGTGATCCCCAGGAGGTCACTGGGGCCAGGCTCATTGGGGTGGGAATCTGCTTCTGCATGAATGACCACCAAGAAGTAAATACAGCACTGTAGTCCACCACTTGTGGGACATTATAGACCAGTAGATAGGGGTGGGCTGGCACTGGGTACAAAAAAAGTGACATCAGACCAGACTGGACCGGCATCAGGTACCCCGGCAGAGGTCTGGCAGGCGTAGGCTGCAGGGCCAGCACCAGTTCTGAGGGTTGAAGCTGAAGCAGTACAGGTGCACGACCAGCGAGTGCCAGCTGTGGGAGACTGGGAGGAGTATCCACTGACGCCAGGAGAGGAGAGACCAGCACCAGAGGGGAAAGAGAATTCCCTGGCGAAGGCTGAGGTGACACCAGGCTTTGGGAGGTGCCAGTAGCCTGTATCAGTCACTGCTGAGAAGGACTGGTGATGGCCCCCATGGAGGAGACTAATGCAGACAGTGCCAGGGCTGGGGGGAGGGGATGGCAGAAGAGCAGGTGCTCGTCACACCCACATTGGCCGAGCCTCCTGGCTGAAAGCTTGCAGAAGTCAGGGGCCTGAGTGTCAGGGGCTGGGGAGCAGGAGACAGAGTCCCCCACCCCAAAGAGCCACCACATACCATGGAGATAAGGGCGGGTGGCAGGGCTGCTGGTAGCCCTGCAGGAGTAAGGGCTGATGGGTCCAAGGAGGCCGACCTCCTATGGGAGAAAGACCCAGATGCAGTTGACAATTTATGAGGAGACCACAAGTGGGAAGCAGACCGGGCCCAGTCCCAGTCTTTGTCCCAGAGTTTATGTTTCCCACTGGACTCTTCCCAGCACTGAGAGGAGGAGGAAGCCCTGGAGAACTGGGCTGGCGAAGCCGAAGAGCTTCTGGCCTGTAGCTTCTGTTCCATCATGACATGCTTCTGCTTGATGAGATAGCTCTCCAGAATTTTGAGGCGACATTTCCGTGTGGCCAGGTTAAATTTCTGGCAGATCCGGCAGGCTTTGGTGTCGTGGTTGGGGCCTAGGTGCAGGATGCAAGCAGAATGTCCGTCTTTTTCAGGAGTCTGTTTGCCACAGGTACACTTCATTGAGCAGCTGGAAGATGAGGCAGGTTGAGTAGACATAAACCTGAATCCAGTAACACCTTAAGGCAAGGATAGTGCAATACATAGAAACATAGATACATAGAAACATAGAAACATAGAAGTTGACGGCAGATAAGGACCGTAAGGCCCATCCAGTCTGCCCATTTCTTTTTCTACCTTATAAATGTACCATCGGCCTTTGCTCTGTCAGTGACCTATCTATTCATAGTCATTTGTATTGCTCCCTTATGCCTATCCCATGCCTGTTTGAAGCCCTGCACTGTATTCATAGCCACCACTTCTTGTGGTAAGCCATTCCATGCATCTACCACCCTTTCTGTGAAAAAGAATTTCCTCACATTCCCCTTAATCGGCCTCCCTCTAATCTCATGCTGTGTCCTCTTGTCCTGCTATTTTCTTATATTTAAACATGTTAGACTCTTTCACCTTGTTTATGCCCTTAAGGTGTTTAAATGTCTCGATCATATCACCTCTCTCCTCCTTTGCTCAAGGGTATACATATTGAGCTCCGTTAATCTGTCCTTATATGTCTTCTGATGCAGTCCCTGCACCATTTTAGTTGCCCTTCTCTGGACTGCCTCAATTTGAGTTAATGTCCTTGTGAAGGTGTGGCCTCCAATACTGCACGCAGTACTCCAGATGGGGCTAACCAATGTCTTGTACAGAGGATTATTACCTCCCTCTTACGACTTGTGATACCTACTAATACACCCTAACACCCCCTAGCCTTACCTACTGCTTTAGAGGTCTGCTTGGATGATTTTAGGTCATCAGTGATGATGATGCCCAAGTCTCTTTTCTTCCTTTGTGACTGCTAGCAACTCCTCCCAGCCTATAAGTGGCTTCAGGGTTTCTCTTCCTATGTGCATGATTTTGCACTTCTTTGCATTAAATCCCAGTTGCCACTCTTCTGACCATTCTGCTAGTTTATCCAGATCTCTTCTCATTCTGCCCACCCCATCTGGATCATCTACTCTGTTGCAGATCTTGGTGTCATCTGCAAACAGACAAGCCTTACCCTCTAGTCCATCTGCGAGGTCACTAATGAAGATGTTGATAGATTGGCCCTTGGATGTATCCCTCGAGGTACCTCATTTTGTGACTTTGCATCTCTTCTGACTGATACTATTTATTATCATTTCTGTTTTCGTTGTCAATTAGTTTGTTATCTAGTTGATCATCTTGACTCATTCTTGAGCCTACCTAGCTATTTATCAATCTTCTATGTGGAACAGTGTCAAAGCTTTGCAGTCAAGGTAGGCTGATATCAACTGCTCCCTTGTCCACCATCTGGTTACCCAGTCAAAGAAATCTATGAGATTAGCTTTGACAGACCTTCCTTTGTAAACCCATGCTGTCTTGGATCCTGTGCCCCTATGGATTCCAGGTGTTGCACTATCCTTTCCTTAAGGAGTGCCTCCATAATCTTGCCCACTACTGAGGTAAGACTGAGGTAATACCTGGAATCCATAGGAGCACAGGATCCAAGACAACATGGGTTTACAAAAATAAGGTACTGTCAAACTAATCTCATAGATTTCTTTGACTGGGTAACCAGAGTGGTTGACCAAGGGGGAGCAGTTGATGTTGCCTACCTTGACTTCAGCAAAGCTTTCGATACTGTTCCACATATAAGATTGATTAATAAGCTGGGTAGGCTCAGGGTGGGTCAGACGTTGGTCAACTGGGCGGCAAACTGGTTGAATGGCAGAAAACAGAGAGTGGTGGTAAACAGTATAGTCAGAAGAGATGCAAGTCACAAGTGGGATACCTCAGGGATCAGTCCTGGGGCCAGTCCTCTTCAATATCTTCATCAGTGACATTGCAGATAGACTGGAGGGTAAGGTTTGTCTGTTTGCAGATGACACCAAGATCTGCAACAGAGTAGATGATCCAAATGGGGTGAGCAGAATGAGAAGAGATCTGGATAAACTAGCAAAATGGTCAGAAGAGTGGCAACTAGGGTTTAACGCAAAGAAGTGCAATATCATGCACATAGGGAAGAGAAACCCTGAAGCCACCTATAGGCTGGGAGGGGAGTTGTTGGCAGTCACAAGGGAAGAAAGAGACTTGGGTGTCATCATCACCGATGACCAGAAATCATCCAAGCAGACCACTAAAGCAGTAGGTAAGGCTAGAGGGATGTTGGGGTGTATTAGTAGGGGTATCACAAGCCGGAAGAGGGAGGTAATAATCCCTATTTACAAGACACTGGTTAGGCCCCAGCTGGAGTACTGCGTGCAGTACTGGAGGCCACACCTTCACAAGGACATTAACCAAATTGAGACAGTACAGAGAAGGGCAACCAAAATGGTGCAGGGACTGCATCAGAAAACCTGTGAGGACAGATTAACTGAGCTCAATATGTACACCCTAGAGCAAAGGAGGGAGAGAGGGGATATGATTGAAACATTCAAACACCTTAAGGGCATTAACAAGGTGAAAGAGTATAACATGTTTCAATGCAATAAAAATGGCCGGACAAGAGGACACAGCATGAGATTAGAGGGAGGCCAATTAAGGGGTAATGTGAGGAAGTTCTTTTTCACAGAAAGGGTGGTGGATGCATGGAACAGCCTACCTCAGGAAGTGGTGGATATGAATACAGTGCAAGGCTTCAAGCAGGCATGGGATAGGCATAAGGGAGCAATACAGATGAGTATGAATAGATAGGCCACTGATAGAGCAAAGGCCAATGGCACATTCATAAGATAGAAAAAGAAATGGGCAGACCGGACGGGCCTTGCGGTCCTTATCTGCCATCAACTTCTATGTTTCTATGAAAATTCGATGTTAACACTAAAGAAAAGAGTGACAATAAAAAGGTGCAGAATGCAAGGGAAATGGCAAGTCGACTGTAGCTGCGGTGGTTTCAGTGGTCCAACGTGCATGGGTCAATGGTGGGAAAGAACTGAGGAGGGTGTGGGGGAACCGCTCACCTGTGTAGGACAGGCAGACATCAGAGGGTAACATCGGCTGTAGGCAGTTCCCTGTGGTACACTGCTAGCTAGAAAGTTTCCCTGTGGTCCTGGCTCCTGGCGGCTTAGTCCTACCTGTGGTGGCCTGCTGCAAGAGCCTCCTTGGAAGTAAGATCAGTCAACACCGAGATCTGAGAAGGGCAGAAATCTTCCTCAATGGACTCATCTTCCATGGAGTGTACTGCTAGACTGACTGGTGTTGACAGAGTTAGCTGCTCCAACAGAAGGTCTGTAGGCAGACTGACTGGCTCCATGGATAGTTCCACTCCCTTGAGGGTTTCTGACCATGTGGACTCTCCAACAGGGGACAGAGTGAATAGTGCCTAGGCAAACAGTAATCCCAAAACCAGGATCAACTCTTCTTGTGCTACTGGTGTTGACACAGAGACTCACCTTTGAAGATGAGGTGAGACAGAAGAAAGTTCCTGCTATTCTATTTTCTACCCTTATCACCGGTCATGCACTCTTTGTGCTGACCTCCCCAGCCCAGTCACCCAGTATCCCTTGAGCCTACCTTAACTCTATCCCCCCCCCCCATAACTTACCCCCACCCACTCACCACAACACTGTGTGGGCAGTAAGGCACCCCTTCTCCCAAAACAGTTAGGATCCAGAATCAGAGGAGGGCCAAGTCACCAGTGTAGGCCCTGTGGATGGTCAGAGCATTATCCTGGAGTGGTCAGGGCTTTTCAGTCCCAGTTTCCTCAGGATGCTGGCAGCTAGGGTGTAGACAGGCACACACACATGAGCATGTGTAGCCAGGCACCAACCAGTGTCCTCCCTCCCTCTGAGGCCGCTCCAACTGCACTGCCATCCGTAGTCACCCAGGTGACAGTATTGCAGTGGAGTCAATTTCACTCTCTCCCTGGAGGGCATCATCCTCTGGGATGCTCAATCCTCCTCCTCCCCAGCCAGACCCGAAGACCCAGGCTTGTTCCCAAACCTGGGTCACGAGCAGTAGCCCTACCGCTGCACTGACAGACCAGCCCAAGAAGAAGGTTTTTAAGCCCTTCATACTCCTGAGAACTCAGGAGATCCAGCATGTACTCCTCTTCCAGCAACAGAAGATCTAGGACAGGAACATCCTCACCAGCCCCATCTGCCTCTCGGGCCTGCAACTGTGTCGCTGGCCCCTCCGCCATGGACAGCACATGCACTTTCGCTGGTCTGCACAGGTGCACCTGCAGACAGTGCTCCTCAAATGTGGATGAGTGCATAGCCTTGAAATCAGGATTACAAAATAGCAGGCATAAACAGTGAATCCCGACTGATTATTTATACTGCAATGTAAGAGCACAATGCACTACAAATACCTAGTCCCAGTGACAGTGACTGAATACAGAATTTGTTGGCGGATATGTCTTCAATTTGATGGCAGATCAGTCTGATGTTGATCCACATGCTATCTAAAGTCACCCTGATGAGCACCGGGAGCAAGAGGCACAGCCAACTGAAGAGGCCATCAACAAGCAAGCTGAGAAAGCTGCAGTGAAGCCGATTGCCAAAGACAGTGAGACCGCACTGGACCAGCCACAACCCCCACCAGAATACCAAACTGTGAGTAATAAGACATGTTTTACTCACTGAACATGATGTTGACAGGACTGAGGAGGGAAGACATGAACAGAACATCCAAAATACCACTGCTTCGTCCCTGAGAGTACTATGTGACTGGGGCACTTCACGTAAGAGGAGTGAAGATCTGACAGCAATGACCCACACACAGCTAAACAGCCTTCTGAGTGAGCTCTGTGCTGAAGTGAGAAACTCAGCTGGTGCAGCATTACAGCAGGGCTGAACAAGCACCTAAATTCAGCGCCTGAGGGACAAACAGTAAACATTATCACTAATGCTGCTTTCAAAGGAGCCAATAATGTTTTCATTTCCATACTGAAAAAGTGTAAGAAAAATAAGAAGGCACCAGTGAACATCACCCTGCCCTGACCCACAGTGAACTCAAGAAGCTGAGAAACTCACCAGCCCTCTCACTGGATACTGCCCCTGGCCTTCTGAGGAAAGTATGGGCAGACGTACAGCTACTTATGTCCGAGGGCTGCAGGGAGGGGCTCTGCCAACTAAAACCCTTCATCTTCATAGTCCAGCTGGATGAAAATGGACTATAGCACATCTCAATGCATTTCAATGAACACACCAAGAACCATAATGACTCATCAGAGTAGGGGAAAGAAAATCTAAGGGTGTTTATATGGGAGAGACCTGGTGATCCTCTATGCCTAGTGAAAAATTCCAAGAAGTACATTAGCAAGCTGCATCCAGAGTAGAATGATTTATATCTGCACCCTAAACACCTCCAGCAGCATTTTTTGGACACTTCTCTAGCGTACTACACCAAGGAGCCCCTTGGTGTAAACCATCTCTCTACTATGATGGGAAGAATAGCAAAGAAGCTGCACTGTCAAAGCACTACACTAACAACTCCCTGAGGGCAACTGGAGTGCAGCTGTTTACAGATGCTGGGTTGGACAGCAGAGACATTATTGTGGTCACTGGACTAGGGTTGCCACCTGTCAGGTTTTTTTACCTGGTGATCAGGTTTTCAGGGTCCCTGTCAGGTAATCCGGTTTTGCTCTGTGCTGGTCAGGTTTTTGAGCCATTTTGAGTGCTCACATACCTTTGAAACAAATTTTGTCCTATAATTCATTGTTTCAGCTACATGTCCAGGTTACAGACAAGTTCTATTGTCAATGTAGCCTTTTGTTTGTGAATGTAGTCGCCCTGGGAGGTGTAAAGTATGGCCATTAACACCATTAGCACTTACTTACCTAATCTTTCCACTGCATCTTAAAGTGTTATAGCAGCACAGCTGCCCCCACCTTTTGTAACAGTAACAGAGCCAGTTGTCCTCCACTTTCATTTGCTGGTAAACATTTTCATCCCAAACAGAATTTAGGCATTTTTAAATGTTTTAAATTCTTTTTTTTTCCCTCAAGAAAAAAAGTATGGTCACTTCTTTGGCTTTGAAATAGTACTGTAGACAAGAACAGGAAATTGAGCCAGAAAAAGATATAAAGTATGTGTACTGTTGTATGCTATTTACAGTATTTCCCTTGTCTCCCCCCCAGATTATATCTGTAATGAGATTTATTTTATCTCTGTATGTTTATCTGGTTAACCAATGTCAATAAATAAATAAATACATAAATAAATAATTAGGAAGAACATAGGAAAGTAACTTTAACAGGCATAGTACAGTTTTTATTTAACTGCTGCATTAAGTGTTGTTTTTTTAGTGATATAACAAATGGACTTCTAGGAGGAACAATGCATGATGAGTCATGAAAAGGGGTGGGGCTAGGGGCGGAGCGTAGGATCCGGTTTTTGCCTCATCCAAAGGTGGCAGCCCTACACTGGACACCGGAATGGGTTGAGATTAAGAAGCCTCCATAGATGGCTGGAAGAAACAGAATATCCTTGCTGCACTACAAAAAACATCCTCCAAACAAAATAAAGCACCTCCTGCCACTCAAAGAGACCCGAACAATGCAACCCCATCAGGAAGCTCCATGCACAGCAGTACTGGACCATTCCTCCTGCCTACCTATGTTTTTAATGCACAAGTAAACTTTGTCAACTATAACAAGTGATTTTTGTTTTGACCACTAATAACTGCACGTGTGATTTAATTCCGTTTATTCTTACCACCCCTCCCAAAATTGTGGGGCTATTTTTCTTCGGAAAAAGAAGAGATTAGTTAAATAAATCTTATTTATTTAACATTTTTAAAAGTGTAATGGTATCGTGTTTTTTGTGATTGTTTGCTATTTTATAAGTGCAATAAGACATTCCAGAGTAGTGCACAGTGAATCCTGACTGAATCCTGCAGCCTCGTGACTTACTACGCCTCAAGGAGTGCAGTTATCACAGCACAATGCACTCCCCATCATGTCTTCGTGCTTATGCAATGTACCACATCGGGGCCCAGGCCAAAACAATATATACAGGCATCATGTCCAATTGTAAACACCAGGTACCTGTACAAAACGCACCTCTTGAATCCCGGTTTCTTCACCCATTTCATGGCTAATTGAAACAACAGAGCAGGACGCCAAAGATGAGGATACTGATTTTGGTGGAAAACTGAAGCAAAACTTCAAGAAAAATCACTAAAAAGTTTCAAAACAAGGAGAATTCAACTTCGCTAGCTGAAGCTCTGAAGAAGCCACATTCCTTACAGCGGAAGAAAAGATCCGAGCGCAAAGGGGGCTGAGACAGAGGACCACATTGTTGATGGCGGTACAAAGTCAGGCTTGAAGACTGTTCCAGTGACTGAGCATGCTCAGTACAAGACTCTCCAAGTGTGGATATTGAACTAAATCTAGGTGGTTAGAATTAATGTTACAATTACTTTTATTTTACTTAAACTACTCCTTATAAGCATGAAACACCTCTAAGAAGTTTTCATTTTAATTATTTTTGAGACCCCCCCACTCCAACAGGATCACAGACAAGGCCACACCTTCACTTCCAGTCAAGCAGGTGGATGAGCTGCTGCCTTTATAGCCAATGCCTATCTGTGGCTGGCCATTAGGGAATGTGTAGATGTTAGGTGGCCACATCCTGAGACAAGTGCCTCACCTCGGTAATGAAAGCCCCCAACCCCTCACCGCTGGACAGACAATGGTTCATCTAAGTCCAAGTCCACCCAAGAACATCTCCCTGCTGGAAGCACCAATTGCTGCTGCATGACTGGCCCAGCCTGTAGCCTCACTTCAGACTCTCTCAAAGCATTTCCAAACAGAACATAAAAGTCAATAAAACCCAAAGCCTTTACCTTTTCAATATCCACCAGCTCAGATTCATAGATTTCAGCAACGGTAATATGGTGCTTGGCAGCGATTGTAAACCTCCCTTAAAAAAGACAGTACATTTCAAATCTGATACAGTTCCCATGAAATGAAAACATCAAGAAATGTGTATGACGAGGTGCATCTTTTAATAACCAAGGTTTTTTTTTTTTTGGTTAAGTAACTACTTTCCATTTGCTTTAACTAATGTAGTTTTTGTAGTTTAACCTGAAACACATTACTACAGCTTATAATTCTCTAGTACAGATTCTCGAGAGGGAAAAGAATGCACTGCAGCAACAAAAAGATGTTTTAATGCAGATAATCATGTAAAACAGCTAACAGTTCCGATTGTCTTTCTAAAGTCACTGTTATACCCCCAAAATGTTTACTGTAAAAGGGGTGTGGTTTCTGTAAATGTAATACATTTGTTTTTTCTGTAATTACACTTCAAAAACATAAGTAAATAAGTAGACAGTCAGGTCCATCTGATGGCCCAGCGGGTAGCACATCACACCCCTGTGCTGGAGACCCAGGTTTGGGAGTGGACTCTGGGAGCTGGCCAGGTGGTACGAGGGTAGGAGGTGCTGCTGTGTGGCATCACTCTAAGTCAGGGAGCGATGACACTGTGGTTCTGCTGCCACAGCGACCTATGTTGGGCTGCAGAGTTTGCCCTCTCCACAGGTGCATTACTGCGTGTGTGTGAGGTATGACTGCATGAGGAGGAGGAGGAGGGAAATGGGGAACGGGACAAAAAAAAAACTCCACATCTCCAAGGCTGCCTATATGATGGCCGCTAGTACTCTTGGGCGCTGCTCCGTATGGATTCTCTCTGGCCTGGACAGTGGTGGGGAGAAGAACAGCTGACAGGGCTGGAAGGTTGCCGAACCCTGGCCTGAAGACAGGCAGAGGACAGCAACCAGCTAGATGGCAAAAAAAAAATAAAATTAAAATAATACATTCAGGTATATGCAGCAACAGATTTCTATAATTTTGTTTCTTACCATGTCTGTGTATATATCGATGGCTGCATTTAGGCAGGTGATAGCCTCTGTTGCGCAAGCATTTAGAGGAAGCAATAAAGAATCAGTTCCATGAAAATTCAATAAAGTACATTTAGTGAAAAAAAAAAAAAAGAATCAGTTTCATCATTATTCATTATAGCCTGAGGTTGCAGACCTCCTAAGAGTATCAGGTACAGAATTGACCTAGTTACACTGCAAATTTACAGAAACATAGAAGTTGTCAGCAGAAAAACAGGCCCTGCTGCCCACAGAATCTACCCAGCCCTACCTACCTACTGTACAGTATTAAATGTTGATTGTGAAGGCTCAGTGGCCCTTTTTTCCTCCTTACCTGCCTCCCTTTTTCCTGCAGTTTTTAAGACCCTCATATGACTGTCCCACCTATGTTTGAACTCCTACTGATTCTGCACAGACAACCTCCACTGGCAGTCTATTCCACCCCTCTCACACCCTCTCCATGAAGAAATGCTTTCTAATGACCCTTCCACCTGAAAGCTTCATGCAGTTTCTCCTGGTCACTCACTGTGAACCACTCTCTACTATCTATCCTGTGAGGTATTTGCACATCTCTACCAAGTCCCCCACCCCAGTCTTCTGTGTGTTCAATGTTTTGTCTCTCTGCAGTTTGAGCTCCTCTCAGATTTGTTTGCAAACTCTTTTGCAGAGCTGTCAGTAGGAGGCCAGCTTGGGACACTATTCTATTTGCAAGCCTGTGCTGCAAAGAAACTGACAAGAACATTTTGTGAGAAACAGGATATCTCTTAACGAGTTCCCAGGCAAAGACTTACAAAAAGAACAGCACTACTTTTGCTAGAGAGAGAGAGAGTGACAGACTGAAACATGGAATTAGAGATACCCTCAGACGAAGGACATTTATTTTCTCTGTTTGTATTGCCTTTGTAAATACAGTAGTTATACTGAACAATTTTAATTTTTTATTTTACTATTACTGATAATAATAAAACGCTACTTGCGAATTTTACAACTACTCTTGGTCTTCCTATGCTTCCTGACCTGTGCCTCAATGACACTGGCCAAAGGGAGAGGCAGTAAAACAAAGGGAGGCAACAACTGTGCCTCCCCCCGATGATGCAGCATCAGGGAGGAATGGCCCAAGGGAAGCAAACTCACCTGGGGCAGGGTATCAGAAAGGCAAAGATGGGATCAAGACAGAAGGGGGGGTTAAAACTCAGGTAAGTGAGGATAGAGGATTGCAGGAGATAAGGAATGAAGAAGAGGAGAGACAGGGAGAGCCTGAGGGAAAAACACAGGTGGGAATGGATGGGGGAAGCAGGCAGGGGCGAAGGAATGTGTGGAGAGCCAGGTGCACCAATGCAAGGAGCCTTGGAAAAACAGATTACTCACCTGTAACAGTAGTTCTAGGAGTGGTATACAGTGTTCATCCACACTTCAGGCAGTGTTCCTTTGCCCTTTAAGGCTTGCTGGAATGTCTTCAAGCTGGCTTCTCCCCCTACCCGGGTGGCAACTCCCTCGGCACCACCCCGTAACATCAGATCTTACCTGCTGGAAGCAAGACCGGTGTGCCACTTGCCTGGGGAGGTTGGGTGGGTCAGTTTGGATGAACACCACATACCACTCCTAGAATTACTGTTACAGGTGAGTAACCTGTTTTTCTAGGGACGTGGATATGGTGTTCTACCCACACTTCAGGCAGACTCCTAGTAGTTCTCCGGGAGGAAGGAGGCAAGCCGCACACCCCCTACTTAGGGAAAAGAGATTGGAGAACTGAGGCCCCAAAACTAGCATCCCCGGCGTGACTCAAGGTCGATGTGGTAATGGGTAATGAAGGTGTGTGCTGACTTCCAGGTAGCAGCCCTGCAGATTTTCTTGGTTAGGGATGTCCCTGGAAGCAGCCACCGAGGCAGTGGTATGACAGGTGGAATGAGTCCTAAGCCCTGCAGAAGACTCCCTACCCACCAACCTATAGCAGAGGTCAATGCAGGATGCAATCCACTTGCCAATCATCTGCTTAGCTGCCGGTCTGCCCGGTGCGGCTTCAGCATAGGTGACAACCAGCTGGCAAACCTCTCCCCAAACTCCAGCTGTATGTGCCTTATAATAGGCCAGCACTCGCTGCAGGTCCAAGGAATGAAGCCTGCGCTTGGCCTCCGAGGTGTGGATGGTGAAGGAGATTAATCACCTGGTTAAGGTGAAAATCTGACACAACCTTTGGGAGGAACTTCAGGTTGGGGCAAAAGACAACCTTATCCCTGTGGAAGACCAGGTAAGAAGACTCCACTGAGAGCACCTCGAGTTCACTGATCCTTCTAGCTGATGTGATAACCACCAAGAAGGTCTTCCATGACAGGTGAAAGATGTCACACCTGTGCATTGGTTCGAATGACTTGTCCATGAGCTGTACCAAAACCAGAAACCAATCCCAAGGTGGTGGTGGTTCAGGCACCAGAGGGGAAATGTGGTTGAGGCCTTTAAAAAAGCACCAGACCACCTTCTCCTGTGTAACTGACTGCATGCCGGCCCATGCCAGGTAGGCAGAGATGGCTGCCAGGTGCACCTTAAGGGTCGCCAACCGAAGGGCCAACTGGAAGAGGGATCAAAGGTAGTCAAGAATACTAGCCACTGGAGAAGATAAGGGGTCCAGTCCCTTACCCTTGCACCAAATGGAGAACCTCTTCTATTTGAAGGCATAGCATTTTTGGGACGACTTCTGCAAAGATGCCTCGACTACAGCGAGGACATTGTCAGAGAGACCCAAAGCCTGGAACTCTGGCCACTCAGGAACCAGGCTGTCTGGTGCAGGGATTGAAGGTCCAGATGGAGTGCCTTCCCCTGACTGAACGAGAGCAAGTCCGGGCAGAGAGGAAGATGCGTCGGGGGCCTGCTGCTGAGGCTGAGGAGATCGGGGTACTAGAACTGGCATGGCCAGTCCACAGCCACCAGGATCACCTGTGCCTTGTCCCTCCTTGCCTTAAGCAACGCCCTGTGGATCAAGAGAAATGGAGGTAAGGCACAGAGGAGGCCCAGGGTCCAGGGCCTCAAGAAGGCATCCCCCTGCAGCATTCCCTACTGAGGGGAGCAGGCACAGTACAGCCTCACCTTTAGGTTCTCCTTAGAGGCAAACAGGTCCAACAGATGGGTGCCCCACTGGAAGAACAGGCTGTGTACTATCTCTGGGTAGAGAAACCACTCATGAGACGTCTCACCCACATGGCGGAGAGTGTCCGCCAGCTGACTGGAGGCACTGGCCACGTGGATGGCCAGGAGATCAGCCTCCAAGTTGTGCACAAGGGTAAAAATGTGGAAAGCTTCCCTGCACAGAGGAAGGGAGTGCATCCTGCCCTGTTTGTTGAGGTAGTACATGGTCATGGTGTTGTCCATCTGGACCTGAATGACACGATCCCGAATATGTGGAGCAAAAGCAGTCAGTGTCAGCCAAACTGCCCAGAGCTCCAGCAGGTTGATATGGCAATGGGACTCCTTGAGGATCCAGAGCCTGTGGACTCTGTGTTCCCCCTCCGGTGGGCATCCCAGCCCATAAGAGAGGCATCAGTCGTCAGGATGACCAACGGCTTTGGGGGGACAAACGGCATCCCTTCCTGCAGATGTTCCAGGACTAACCACCATTGGAGGGCATCCTACATCAGCTGGGTCACAGTGACAGGCTGGTTGAAGTGGCTCTTGCACTGAGACTACTGGCGGGCCAGCTCCCATTGCAGAAAGTGCACTCTGTAGTGGGCCCAACGGACCACACTGGTACAAGCCGCCATGTATCCCAGGAGGTGCAGGAAGTCCTGAGCAGGGCGCAACTGCCCAACCCAAAATGATCGGGCAAAGGAAGAGAGAGCCTCTGCCCTGTCCGCTGGGAGTCGAGCCCTGACTCTGCAAGAGTAGAGCTTTGCTCCGATGAAGTTGATCACCTGCAAAGGCACAAGTTCCGATTTGGCCTCACTGACTAGCAGGCCAAGAGAGATGCAGGTCTGGAGGGTCAGATCCCTGAACCACTCCGCCTCCCACCTGGAGGGACCCATAAGAAGCCAGTCATCCAGGTAGGTGCCACCACTGCTATGCATTTGGCAAAGACCCTGGGAGCTGAGGACAGGCTGAGTGGCATGGTCAGGAACTCATAGAGGAGCCCCTCTGCCCAGAACTGGAGGAACTGGCAGTGGAATGGATGGATTGGGACATGAAAAAAACGCGTTCTGAAGATCCAGAGTGCAAAAATGAAAATTACGTACCTACCGTAATTCTTGATCTTCTCTTGTATCTTCACCATTCATTACTTCCTGGGTGTAAGCCGGAGGCGCACCCGTCACGAAGTTTTTTTTTTAAAGTTTGCTCTAACGGCCCCTCCCTCGAGTGGACGCTATGGTCATGCGCGAGGGGCGCCAGCATTCCACCTCCTCCAACTCAGTTCTGTGAGCGGAGAGGCAAAAGTGAAAGCATAGAGATAGAGATAGCGAGGCAAGATAGCCAAGGGATAGCAAAGTAAGGAAGAATGAACTGAAAAAGGAATAAGCCGATGGAGGAAGGACAGAGGAGATAAGAGTATCCCTAACCTAGGGACCGCAGGGCCTCCTTACCTGGGCGACTCTAGGAGGAGAGAGAAGGAAGATAATAAGGAAGAAAGAAGAAGAAGAAGAAGAAGAAGAAGAGAAGAGAAAGATGGGATGTTGAAGGGACCAGAATGCCTAACGAGCATAGTTAGCTGACAGCTTAAGGCTCGATTAACAGGGAAGCAAGAATCCCCGGTGATAGAGCTGAAGAGAAGGTTCACCGAACCCGCTAGACAGACTCATGAGGGCATAGTCCTCATCTTCAACATGCCATGGTCCTTGATCCCCACTTCGGGCTCCTGGCCGAGGAAAGGCCTTTAACTGGAGGACACCCGAGGAGGGAAGGATAAATCCCAGGCAGCATGTGAAAGCTGCTCAAGGGTTTAGAAATGGAAAATCTAGGCCTTTCAGGCAGTTTATAGGTATAGAAATGGAACTCAGCCGGACTTGCCAAGGCAGGCCAGAGGCTTAGGCTGCTGAAGATTGGTCATGGTCAGCACTGCTTCTCTGTAAAACTGTCCAGGAGGACACTAGAAGGGAAAAACGAATCATCAAAATATTACAAGAAGGATTTTCTTCGCCCTTGTTTTTCCATTTTATTTATTTATTTTTTTTTACAGAGCATAGCCTGTCGGCTTAGGAGCATGACCTTAAATTAGAGATTGCCTTATAGCAGTCGGAGAGAGTTCCCTCAGTTTTCTTTTTTTAAAGAAAAAATAGTCATACCCGTTCCTCTGCTCTGCAAGGCAAGAATAAAAGGGGGGTTGAGATTCTAGGGCTTAACAGCTGGTAGCAGGGAATTGCAGGATCAAAACTGTATAGCCAGAGTCAGGCTAAAAACCCCAGAAGTATCTGCCAGAAGGTATGGCAAGAGATAGTTGTGCAGCCTGATCACCATATCGCAATTCCAGGAAAAGGCCCAAGAATCTTAGAGTAAATATTTTTCTGGAGAAATAAGGATCCCCTTAAGGATATAGATATAAAATTTTTTTTTGGGGAACTGGAGTAATTTTCCTCCTTTTTTTTATTATTTCTTTTTTTTTTGCAGAGAGAGGAAGGAGATGGGAGGTGGAAGCCACAGGAGGAGGCCACTGAGGGATGAGGGTAGGTGGTAATGAATGGTGAAGATACAGAGAAGAACACGAATTACGTAGGTACGTACACTTTCATATCTTCCTTGTCAATCTTCACCATTCATTACTCCTGGGTGAGATCAAGCTCTCTCCGGGGAAGAGGTAAAATACCCTGAGGAACAAGACCCCCAGCCTCCTGTTGGTGAGAAACAGAAGGAGAAGACCCTGGCTTATTCAGAAAGCCTAAGTGGGAGAAGAGCTAGGAGGTGCCTCCCGAGGACGAGGAGACGGAGGAAGCCCCTGCAAAAGTCTCCTAGCTCTAGAGGAGAAAAGACGGGTCCCCCGGAAGGCGGAGCGAATCACCCTACGCCGGGCCAGGGGTGACAACCTAGAGAGACAAAGCCATGCCGTCCGCCTGATGCAGATCGCTGTCCCCGCAAGCCTGGAAGCCACCTCATTGGCGTCGTAAGATGCCCTTGCTTGGTGTCTTGCCAGCTCCAGGCCTACTGCGGAGAGGGCAACGGCTTGTCTGGTTTGCTCCGTGTCAGGCATTGATGCCAACAGCTGGGACATCATCGACCACAAATGCCGGTTGTAGGCAGCGTGGTGAGCCTGATGAGATGCAATACAGGCAACTGCACGAGAAGAAGAGAACACTCGTCGCCCTCAACGGTCGAACTGAAGAGAGTCCGGATCCGTTGGGCGGTCGTGCGCCAGGCAGCGGCGCCCGGAAGGAGTGTCTAGGTAGACCAAACCAGAGGGGGGTTTGGGAAGGGTACCTAGAGACTCTGAGGGTGCACAATACCTCAGCTGACAGTCAGCCGGGCTGGAGAAGAAGCGGCTGGGGACTGCCAGGACGGATAGACGCTCCTGGAGGAGGATAGGCCAGGAAGGTACCACCAAATGCTGGGCACTGAATTCACCAAGGAATTTTCACGTCTCCCGTTCGGTACTGTCTCTCCGAACATAGGAAATCCGAAGATCCCTCACCATCCTCGAAAGGAAATGCTGATATTCCGTGAAATCAGCATCGGAGGAAAGATGACCAGGGGGTTCCTCTCCCTCCAAGGAGGGAGACGAGGATGATGGGAAGCTGGACTGTCCAGAGGACTCTTGCGGCGGTGGGGAGAGTCGAAAGACCCGCTCATGCATGTATCTAACATATAAGGGGAAGGCCGCCGCAGAACCCCTGAACTGCTCCCAGGATAACGGACCCAGAGGGACCCGACATGGCCTGGGAGCGGGGGTGGTGAAGGCAGAGAGATAGGAGAGGGGCACCTCCAAGGAGGCAACAGCTCTCTGCCAGGGCTCTGGAATCCGGGGAACGGAGCCCTAGCTGGAGGGATCCCGGACAACAGACCAGGCCGCAGAACGGAACTCTGGGGAAGCGGAGCCTGGAAGAGCCCAGGGGAGAACCTCCCCTGTGACGACGCCGGGACTGCATGGATCCAGAAGGGCAGTCCGCAAGAACGCCGCCGAGGGCACCTTAGAGCTCGGAGGGAGGGGCGGGTTCGACTGCCGGGCCACCCCCCTGAGGTGGCCAAGGAAGCCCGAGAGCCAGACCCTCTGCCCCTCAACCCGCCGGACTCCGAGAGGGCCCTCCTCCTCAACGGCAGCGGTTCCCCGTCCCCAGAGGGGGCAACAGCACCCCGGGGGGTAGCTGTCAGCGGCCCTCCAGAGAGGGGAGCCTCCCCCTCCGTCGCCCCCATGCCTGCCCCCTGGGACCCCTGGCCACCCCCAGCCGGGGAGCCCTCAGGAGACGACGGAAGGGGGGACAGAGGGAGGGGCCCGCTGCGCTGCCTGGTACCTCTAGCCACAGGGGACCCAGACCCCGAAGAGTGGGGGTGCCAGGATGGGTCCACGTCTGAGTCATCGTCCTCTGAGGAAGACGAGACCAGCTGGACCTCAATGCTGGCCACCCCAGGGGTCCCAGAGGCCACGGCGCCGCGAACGGCCCCGGTACCAATGGCGGCTCAGCTCGCCCCCCCAACGCTGGCAGCAGCCAGGCCCGACTCCCAACCCCTGCGGCCCGGAAGGACAAGCAGCACCACTCCCAGTGCGGAAACCGACCCGCGCCGCGAGGAGGCAGATTATCACGTGCGCGCCATAGCGGCGCTGGAGGTGAGGCGGCACCGCTGATGGTGCCGCCATTTAGCATCGCACCGCAAACAGCGCCGAGGGCTGCAGCCGCACCGCCCGGCGCCGCCTTGATCATCGGGCGCCATGAACGGCACCGGATCCGGTAAATAGCGCCTGAAAAGGCGGGCGCCGAGGGTCCATCCGAAAGCAGGCTCACAAGACGCAGGGCCTCGCCACAGGGGGGAGCCTGCACCTCCAAAGAGGTGATTGCCGAGGGCGGTGTCAGCGCCGCGCCCCGGAAGGACCACGACGCCCCCGACACCGCGGAAGGGCCCCTCCTCGGCAAGAAAGACGAGGGAGATCCCCGCCCTTCGACCAGATAGGCTCGGGAGGGACCCGGGGAAGGCCAAGAGACCTACCTGGGAATCCCGAGAACGACGCCGCCCCCCGAAGGTCGGCGGGTTTTGCCGAGCTTGAACGCTGGACTTCGAGGACATGGCGGTCCATCGAGAAACAGGCGCTGCACCTAATCCATGTCATGGCTGGGTCCCAGGCAACCGAAGACAAACGCTATGCCGTCCGGACGGAGAAATGCCGGCCGAGGAGCACCGACGCATAGGGGCTCGCCCGTCTTTCGAAATGCTTCGCCCAGAACCGGACATAACGCGAAACAAACAAGGTCAAAATACAGTAAGAAAACACCCGCTACCGATAAAAAGAAAAAGGAACAGTCTTACCGGTATGGCATCGAGTGTGAGAAAATCTGAGTCGGTCTTACTACGCGTTGAAATGATGCTCCACGAAACAGGTGCTGCCTCGACGGGAGAAACAGAACTGAGTTGGAGGAGGTAAAGTCGCTATGGCCGCCCCTGCGCATGACGTCCACTCTCGAGGGCGGGGCCCGTTAGAGCAAACTTTAAAAAAAAAAAAAAAAAAAAAGCTCCCGTGACGGGTGCGCGCCCCCGGCTTACACCCAGGAAGTAATGAATGGTGGAGATTGATAAGGGAAGATTCACATGTTCCGCTCGAGAGGTGGTATGATCTGAGACAGAGTAACCATCCTGAAAGTGACTGACCTGAGAAACTTGTTCAGGTCATGCAGATCTAAGATGGGGTGCCAGTCCCCTGTCCGTTGTGGCACCAGGAAGAACCTGGAGACAAACCCTGGGTGTTCCAAAGGGTCCGAGACAGGAGCCACGACCTCCTTGCGGGGGAGCTGGGCAATGTCATCCTGAAGGGCCAACAGGATGTCTGTGGATACAATGCCCTCCCATGGGGCACGAGCTCGGCAAGGCAGGCACGCCTCAAACTCCAGAGGCAGACCTTGACCGACCACCTCAAGAAGAAGAAGAAGAAGAATCAGCATTTATATAGCGCTTTTCATACACAGTATCCCAAAGCGCTTTACAAGCAATGCTAGACTGGTAGAGAAGTGACCTCAAGAACCCACCTGTCCGTGGTGACTGTAGACCAGGCGGAAAGGAAATGATGGAGCTGGCCTCCCATGGGAGGACCCAGGAGAGACATGAAGGGCATGAGGAAGGCACCCCTCATCCTGTCACTGGGCAGGCTTGGAGGCTGCGGCACGCCCAGCTGAGGAACCTACAGACTTCGGTTGAGGTCACCAGGCCTGAGCCTGCTGTCCAGCCTGAGGCTGGGCTGGTTCGGCTGCAGGGGCAGAGAGGAACCGAAAGGGCTCCTTCTACTGCTGCTTAGAGCCCTTGAGGTCTCTCTGAGCAAGTGTCACCGAGTCCATGGTGGCATTAAACTTCTCACTGCGAGTGAGGTGCCCCTCAACCCCGGGCCCGAACAAGTTTGTACCCAGAAAGGGAACACCCGCCAACTTGTACTGGGTATCTGCCATAAAGGCAGAGATCCTCAGCCAGGCTCTGTGGTACTTGGTCACTGTGGCTGCCACGGACCGAGTGCAAGGGTCACCAATGTCCATGGCAGACTGGAGCTGTTGCTTGGCTACTGCTCGGCCTTGATCCCGGACCTGTTTGACTGTCGTCTGCAGGTCCACTGGGAGACAGGAAAGCACCTCATCAAGCAGCCCAGGAGGGCATGCGAGAAGTGGGCCATCAAAAGGTCTGAACTCACTTGCCGAAGGCCAAGAGAGGAGGCAGCATACACCTTTTTGGCCATGTGGTCCAATTTCTTGGACTCCTTATCAGGAGGGTTGTCAACGTTCCATACGTTGCTGGTGCAGCTGAACACAGAGTCAGCCACAAGACCCTCAGCTGAGGGGTGCTCTGTGAACCCCAAAGGGGAACCGGTAGGGACTGCATACTTACAAGCCATCCGGGCAGACGGCGCAGGGCAAGAGGCTGGGTGCTGTCACAGCTGCAAGGTAGGACCAGGAATGGCGTCAGCCACTGGGAAGGCTTCCCCAAGGGAGATGCCAAGGTCAAGGATCTCGGTGAGTGGGTACCAAGCCCACTTCTGAATGGGCTCCAATGGGAGACTGGTAGATTCCAAGTTGAGATGGAGAAGACCCATACAGGAAGTAGGGCCCTGCTCCGTTGGCAGATCCTTGGCTGACACCAAGTCCATCGGACGGGAGTGCAAGAAGGAATTCTCTTAATTCAAGATTCATGGAAGAAAGATAGACTGCCAGAGTCCCCACTGACCCTCCAGGGACAGTCAGGGGTATCGGTGACCGACAGCCAATGGGGAAGACTTGACGCTCCAGACTTCAGCTGTTTCGGTGGCGGCTCCAGCAGAATCATTAGTGAGACTGGGGGAGGCCGAGCTGGGGCCTGACAGGTCAGCTCCTGCTGAGGCGGAGAAGGCTGCGGCCTCTGTGGTGAAAGCCAAGGCTGGGGTTGGAGACGGGATGGGCTTCACCCTGGTAAAAATGAGCTGTTGCCACATCTAGTCCTTGTAGCGCCACTGCAGCTTGCGCTGGAGTCTCTCCTTACCCGAAGAGGACAAAGAATAGCGGCGGCACTTGCCCAAGTGTCGAGAGCGACAGCGTCGACACTGACAAGGGCTACTCAACTCGGGACTCTTGACAGCAGGACCGTGACCCTGACCATTGGGGCCACCGATGGCAGGTCTCAGAGGTCGGTGAATGCTGGGTCTCCTCTGAGTCCAGAAGCTCTTGGTGAGAGGCAGCGAAACAGCGGACTGGTCCATCTCTCCCTGAGTGGATGGTAGGACTGGGGTCCTAGAGAGGGAGGTGTCTGCCTCTTCTGGAGACAACGAGTCGACCAGCTCAAGAAAAATCTCAGCCAGAAGATCGACCTGCATCTTGACCAACTGACCCGATGGGGAGACTGTGGAGCTGGCAGCCTGGGCCGAAGAACCAACCGAAGTCGGAACCTCTGGAGAAGCGCAGGAATCAGAGGCCCAGAGTGCTCCATCCCATGAACTGACAACAAGACCATTCTGGCCTCTTTTAGGTTTGGATTTTGGCTAATGCTCAATGGACCCTGCCCATGGATGGGAAGAGCATGGCACAAGTCTCTGAATGCCCTGTGAAGGAGGTGCCCAAAGAGAGAGCAGCAAGAGGCCAAAGCAAAAGAAGCGAGGCATCTGGCCTGGAGTGCAACTTCCTCAAATGCCACAAGCTATTCCGGCGAGACCCGCTGCAGAGACCACCCAATGGGCATTCATAGATTTGACATACAGATCCAGATCGTCCAGATGACCCAGAAGCAGGCGGGCATGGTGATCCTCTAATGTAAATGGATGAAAAGTGCAGCACAGGGACTTGAGCCCTAGGGATGCTTAAGTGGCCCAGGCAGTAGGCGCACATGGTGTGCAGATCGGTCCAAGACATCTTCTGTCCGCAGGCGCATTTTCGGAATCCCGGTGCCAACTTCATGTCATCCATGCCAACAACCAGAAGGAATAAGCCTGAAGACAATGTTTATTTGAAAATTCAAGGCTTTAATATGCAAAGAGCCTTCTCAGCAAGACAGCGGTAAGGAGGGAACCTTGTTCTTCCAGCAGAAAGGAAAATCTGATGTCACGGGGCAGTGCCGAGGGAGTTACCACCCAGGTGGGTGGGAGAAGCCAGCTTGAAGACATTCCGCCAAGCCTTAAAGGGGAAAGGAACACTGCCTGAAGTGTGGACAGAACACCATATCCACGTCCCTAGAAGCAAAAGGTTCGGACCTGGAAGCCATCGTTGCAGAGGCTGACCTCAATTTAATGGATGTAACAGAATTATGGTGCTGAAGAACATGGCCATATCGGGTTACTCTATGTTCAGGAAAAAGAGGGCATGGAGAAGAAGAGGAGAGAATGAAGGCTACAGAGGTACAGGGGCACCATAAGGAAAAGAGAGGGTCTGAAGGTGCTGTGAGTCACCATGGAGATAGGCTCCTAGGTTGCTATTTGTACTGGAGCAGTGTATAGATCTTCAGCATAGGGAGTGGAGTTGAATAAGGCATTTAGAGAAGCCATCATCAGAATGGCGAGAAAAGAGGAGGTGCTGCTAGTTGATGACTTCAATTTGCCTGATATGGAGTGGAAACAACACCATAAAGGAAGAGTCACTGGTGTTAAATGAAATAATGAGTCAGCAAAGTAAAATACTTTTAAACAAGGAGCCCACAGCTACTAAACCCCTGCACTTCGGGTCTTACTCATGACCCTTCATCAGGGGTGTGGAGTGGAGTATTCCAACTGCAGCTTCAGCAGAAAGTAAGACCATCCTTGGCTCCTACAAGGGGCTTTTCTCAGGCAGCTAGTCGAAGAGCCTACAAGGGATGTGGCAGTGCTGGATCTGGTGCTTACAAACAAGAACAGCATTGCAGACATCACAGATGGCAGTCCCATGGGTACCACTGATCACTGCACAGTGTGGGTTTAACATAAAGACAGGAACTGAGGCTAACCACACAAGGACGAGGGTCCTGGACTTCACGAGAGTGGATTTTAAAGAAATGGGGACTGCGGCAGAAACTGGCCCGAAGGGCAGGATTACCAGAGAGGGGTAGAAGCCTACGGGGGTCAAATAAGGACGGGCATAATTAAAGCAACCAACCTCTGCGTGAAGGAAGCAAGTAAAAGCAGAAGGAAAAAGAGACTGTTCTGGTTCAGTAAGGAAGCGTCAAAGGTGGCGAAGGAAAAAAGGGTGGCTTTCAGGTGGAATAAAGAAACACAGAGGGAGGACAGGGAGGTGTACTCTCAAATGGGGACGGAGAGAGGATCTCAAATTTAGAAGTGGGTAGCCATCTGGGAACAAGTGACCACCAAACAGTGTGGTTCACGATAAACACAGCCATAGAGTCAAGCCATACAAAAGTGAAGGTACTGGACTTTAGGAGGGCTGACTTCTGCTCAGTATTCACAAAAGAAAGGACGGGGAGGTACCTAATCCAATCAATAGAAGCACTCTGGATAGGGGGGTTGATAGCAGTCCATTCACAGAAGAAAGGGTTCTGAAAGAACTCCTAAAATTGAAGGTGGACAAAGCAATGGGCCCTGATGGGATTCACCCCAGAATTCTAAAAGAACTAGGGGAAGAACTAGTGATACCACTGACTACCCTTTTTAACAAATCATGGGAGGATGGTGTGGTACCTAAGGACTGGAGGAGGGTGGATGTGATTCCTCTTCACAAAAGTGGGAGGAAAGCAGAGGCAGGAAACTATAGACCTGTTAGTTTGACCTCAGTGGTAGGGAAAATGATGGAATCACTTCTGAAAGAAAGAATTGCTGAGTACCTACAGGCCAGTGTGGCACAGGATCCAAGGTAGCATGGATTCACAGCGGGAAGGTCATGTCAGACGAATTTACTAGATTTCTTTGACTGGGTGAGCAAAATAGTAGACCAGGGAGGGGCTGTGGACATTGCCAACCTAGATTTTAGCAAGGCATTTGACATAGTCCCACACAAAATATTAATAAAAACAAATTAGCCAGCCTGGGAGTGGGTCCCAGGGTGGTAGCCTGGGTAAAACATTGGCTAGACAACAGGACACAGAGGGTAATAGTAAACAGAGCCCACTCCGAAGAAAGGGGTGTTACTAGCGGAGTACCGCAGGGTTCAGTACTGGGTCTGGTCCTTTTTAATGTCTTTATAAGTGACACTGTGGAGGGACTGGAAGGAAAAGTATGCATCTTTGCAGATGACACAACGATCTGCAACAGGGTAGATACACAACGGGATGGAAAGGAAGAGAAGGGACTTGGCAAGGCTGGAGGAACGGTCAAAAATATGGCAACTTATAGTCAATGCAAAGAAGTGCAAAGTAATTCACCTGGGAAACAAAAACCCAGGGGGAAGAGTACACAACTGGGGGTACTAACAACAACAAAAATGGAAAGGGACCTGGGGGTAGTCATATCAGATGACATAAAGGTAACCAAGCAATGTGAGAAGGCAGTAAGGAGGGCTAGGGGGATACTGGGATGTACAGGAAGAGGCATCACCAGTAGAGAACAGGAAATTGTTATCCCTCTGTACAGACAGTTGGTGAGGCCCCATCTGGAGTACTGCGTGCAGTTCTGGAGATCCCATTTCCTCAAGGACATAGACAGGATGGAGGCAGTCCAGAGGAGGGCAACTAAAATGGTGCGGGGTCTGCACCAGGAACCATATGAACAGAGACTAAAGGAACTTAACATGTATACCCTTGAGGCAAGGAAGGAGGGGGGGATATGATAGAAACTTTAAGTACCTCAAGGGAATCAATAAAGTCCAAGAGGGTAGCATCTTTCAGAAAAAGAGATGTGCAAGAACAAGAGGGCACAATTTGTAGATGGGAGTGGCTTAAGGGGCAACATGAAGTATTTCTTCACGGAGAGGGTGGTGGCCACATGGAAAGGCCCTCCTGAGGAGGTCGTGGGGTCAAAAACAATGAGGGAATTCAAGAATGCATGGGACAGACATAACGCAATTCTAGTGGGGGGTAGGAGGTAGTAGGCTGTTGGTTAACTAGGATTTGCAGCTTATCCATTAGGTAGGGAAATGGGCAGACTGGGTGGGCCAAGCGGTCTTTATCTGCCATCAAAGCCTATGTTTCTTTGTTTCTACCCAGTAAAGCAGAGGGAAGCAGATAACACAATAAAGGGAGCAAAGGTGCAGGCAGAGGAAAGGATCATCAAAGGGATCTCTAAATGGGATACAACTTTATTCAGATTCATAAATCAGAAGAGGAAAGCAAGGGGGAGATAGTGAGAATTAGAAAGGCAGAGGTGGAGACTGCGCAGAACAGGTCCTACAAAAAGCTGACATCCTAAACAGGTACTTATGCTCAGTCTTCACAGTAGAGGAAGGGGGGATATGAACCACCAGGGAGTGGCAGAATTAGAAGGGATGGTGGACACGAGTCCATTTTCAGAGGAGTAAGTCCGGAAAGGACTTGCAGCTCTGAAGGGGGACAAAGCTATGGGACCAGACCAGATACACCCCATGAGTTCGAGGTGCTAGCTGCCTCACTGACAGCCTTGTTCAACAGCTTACTGGAAACAGGCATAGCTCCGGAGAACTGAAGAAGAGCTGACATGATCCCTCCCATAAGAGCAGCAGCAGGGAGTAGGCTAGCAGCTATAAGCCAGTCAGTCTTACTTCAGCGGTGGGGAAATTAATGGAAACCCTGCTAAAAGAAAGACTGGTAGATTATCTTGAATCTCATGGGCTGCCAGACCACAAGCAGCATGGATTCAAGGAGGGAGAGGTCATAGCAAACAAATCTGATAGATATCTTTGACTGGTTGACAAGGGAAATAGATCAGGGGAGGGCAGTGGACGTGGACGTGGCCTATCTGGATTTTAACAAGGCCTTCAACACTGTACTGTACAGGAGGCTGATAAAGAAATTCGGCAACCTTGGGGTGGGATCCAAAGTAGTGAATTGGGATAGAAACTGGTTAATGTATGGGACACAGAGAGTGGTGGTAAATGGCACTCACTTCAATGATGGTGTGACCAGCAGAGTGTCACAGGGCTCAATGCTGGGACCAGTCCTCTCCAATGTTTTCATAAGTGACACTGCAGAAGTACTGGAAGAAAAGGTATGCCTTTTTGCAGATGATGCCAAAATCTACAACAGTGTGGACACTCAAGAAGGGGGTGAAGTGAATGTGCAGGGATCGTGGGAAACTCAAGAAGTGGTCAAGATATAGCAAGATGCAGGCAGATTTTGCCCGCTGCAAACTGCTACCCTTTACTTTATATGGTAGAATTCAGGTAATTAAAATGAATGTTCTGCCAAGATGGCTGTTCCTTTTTCAGTCACTTCCAATTTACATACCTCCATGGTTTTGGAAACAATTAACTAAATGACTTTTTAACTTTATTTAGGCAGGAAAACGCCCACGAATCTCGCAAAAAATATTAGTACAGCCGAGAGAGGCGGGAGGACTAGGTTAACCCCACCTATATCATACTAACGTACAAAAAGCCAGCAGAATAGGCCAAATGGTCTGTCTTGTCTGCTCGAAAGCCAGCAACCTAGCGGTTGCTCATCTTACCACCCCCCCAGCCCCCAAGAGGGTCTTCTTTAGTTTCAGTTTCTCCTTGTACCTGTCCCACCCCTTCTTGAAACCCTCCACTGTGCCTTCCTCCACCAGTCTCCCTGGAAGCGCATTCCACTGCTCCACCACCCTCTCAGTGAAAAAATGCTTCCTACGTTCCCCCCTGAAATTTCCCTCCCTCTAACTTCCACTCATTACCCCTGGTCTCTCCCCCCCTTCTTCAGCCTAAACAACTCCCTGGTTCCACTCCAAATGATTCCCTTTACATACTTGAAAACCTCTATCATGTCCCCACCTATCCCTCCTCTCCTCCAGTGAGTAAAGCCCAAGCTCATCCAGTCTCTCCTCATAAGGACTCCCCTCCATGCCCTGAATCATCCTGGTCGCTCTCCTCTGGACCCTTTCTAGCAGCTCTATGTCCTTCTTCAGATGAGGTCTACAGAACTGCACACAGTACTCCAACTGCGGCCTGACCAAGGCATTATATAGAAGGAGGATCACCTCCCTGCTGCTGGACGTAATTCCCCTGGCTATGCAACCCAATACCCTGTTTTCCTTGGCTGTAATTCTTCTACAATGTTCAGAGTTTTTCATTTTGACATCCACCACCACCCTTAAATCCCTTTCACCAAATGTGCAACGCAATGTGACCCCTTCCCCTCCCAGGGTATATACATGCCTTGGGTTTTTGACCCCCAAATGAAGAACTTTGTATTTCCCGGCATTAAACTTCAGTCCCCACCTCCTTGACAACCCCTCCAGGGTATCCAGATCTCCCTGGACTGTCTCCCTCGCCTCCTCACTATCTACCAGTGCTCCCAATTTTGAATCATCTGCAAAACGACTATTTCTAACTCCCCTCCCTATATCCGAGACGTAGGCATTGAACAAGAGTGGCCCCAATACTGAACTCTGAGGGACTCCACTGATCACCTTCCTGGGGGAGGATATTATCCCACCCACCATTACCACCTGTAAATGCCCCGAACGCCAATTTTCAACCCAATTTAGCTCCTGTCCTCCCCCCCATCCCTCCCATTTTTGCTATCAGTCCCTATGAGTGCTGAATCAAAAACATTGCTAAAATCCAGATATAGGATATCCACCAGCCTATGTCTATCCAGGGTCTCCGTCACCCAATCATAAAACTCTACGAGGTTGGTCTGACACAATCTCACTGGAACAAAGCCATACTGCTTATTAACCTGGTGCCCTAACCTGTCCAATTGCCTCCCAAGCCTCTCCTTGATAAAGCCCTCCATTACTTTGCCCACTACTGACGTTAGACTGACCGGCCTATAATTCCCCATCTCCTCCCTAGAACCCCCCTTTATGTATAGGTACCACATAAGCCACCCTCCAGTCCTGTGGCACCCAGCCCATCTGCAGGGAGATGTTAAAAGTGCAGCCAATGGGGCTGCCAGCACATCCATAATTCCTTCATAACCTCGTATGTATTCCATCCGTCCCGGTGCCTTATCAGTTTTCAGATTCCGAAGGGCCTTTCTCACCCTATCCAATGTGATTTCTCCCCCCCAAACCACTCCCTCCTGTAACCTTTCTACTCTTTTTTGTTCTGGTCTAGCCTGTGCCCCAATCTCTTGCCATCCTATGGACTCAGACTGAGACAGACCTATCGCTTTTACTGGCTCCTCATCTGTCCCATCAAGCTGTAGGGATCCCTTATCACCCTCTGCAAATATTGAGGCAAAGTACTCATTCAGCACCTGTGCCTGTTCCCCTACTTCCTGAGCCCATCCCCACACAATCTTTTTTTTTTTTTAACTTTTATTTATTCTTCCTGACACCCCGTGCATCCTTCAGGAGTGCCCACTCGGATCTCCACCCTACTCCCAACCTGAACCCCCGCATTTCTCTGACCTCTCTCCCGAACGACTGCAGGCTGACCCGACCCCCAGTACCATCTCTGGGGCTGATTCCACCCTCCCACGGCGGCTAATTCCTAAGTGTGAGGGGCCTACCTGCAAGTCGTCGGGTCATCGGACAGAGAGAGATCCTGAGGGCGTCTGGGCCAGTATTTGGGATGTGGGAGGGTCCATCGAGACCACCGTCATCTCCGAGTGTGAGGAGGTATTTTCTTGTTCCCACGGAGCAGCCAGCAAGGTTGTGTAATGTCATAGCTCTGCCCCAGGCATTGCGCCCGCGCCGCTACACTGGCAACCCTCCAGCCACCACCAGAGTGGCTCCCCGAGCGAACACATTCCCAATCCACCCTCGGAAGAGAGAGCAGTCAGTGGACGCTCAACTCTCTAACCCTCCTGCTGACCCTCGGCGGCCCCTGCTCGCCTCCCCGAACCTGTCACCATCGTGGGCGCGAGGTGTGGCAACCAGCGCCTCAACCCTCAGCCACCGGGCCAGCACCCCCACACATCTTAATCCTATTGATCTGTGTCCTCTCTTTCTCTTATGTATCTATAGATTTCCCCACCCCCATGTATATCCCTAGCCAGAATTTTCTCCATCTCTGCCTTAGCGCCCCTCACTACTCTGGTGACCTTCCTGGCCAACAGTACATACTCCTTCACTCCTTATCCCCCCTAGAATGTTTAAAACATACATAGGCAGTCTTTTTATCCCTCACTGCCTCTTGCACCTCCCTGGTCCACCAACATGGCTTGCTGGTTCTACCATGCTTACGCCTTATTTTAGTACAGGACCTAGTAGCCTCTTGTACCCCTTCTTTAATGGTCTCCCACAATCTTCCAGCATCCATATCCGGTCTAACCATGTCCAACCTCTCCCTTAGAATCCGACCCATACCCACGAAGTCTGCTCCCCTGAAATCAGCCACTACCGTATGAGTGTGATTTTCCTCCCCCCAAGATACAGCAGGAACCAAACCGTCACATGGTCTCCACCCGCCAGTGGACTGCACACCTCCAAGCCCCTAATTTGTTCACTATCTGCTAGAACAACGTCCAATATCCGCCCCTCTCTAGTAGGTTCCCCCACCTGCTGAACCAGGAAGGCATTCTGAAAGACATCCATCAGTCTCTGTTCCCTGGTTACAGAGGATGTCATAGTGTCCCAGTCCACCTCCGGCATATAAAGATCACCCATGACAACCACCCTTCCTTTTGCAAGATCACAATGAGCATTGATATTCTCAACCAACTTATCCTCCAGATCCTCCTCTATTGCAGGGGGCCTGTATACCACCCCATCTTGAATTTCTTCCCTCCCCTAGTTTGGAATGTTACCCAAATCACCTCTACATCCCCTCCAGCCTCCTCCACTCCACTAACCATTATGTCATTTCTGACTATCAACGCAACCCCCCCTTCCCACTCCCCTATCCTTCCTGAATCTCTTGTAGTCCTCCAAGTTTAGTTCCCACTCATTTCTCTGATTTGCCCATGTCTCTGTAATTGCTGCCACATATCATTACTATCTAGCAGCTCAGGGGGCGCAGCTAATCACCTGGGCCAAGCAAAGAAAAGATTCAGGGTGGTACTCCATTGAAGCATACTCACTGGGAAATTTTAAACTGTGGACCATATCCACGTCGACGATAAGCCCCCAAATATGGTCATCATTAACAAATCCATGGGTCAAACATTCTGTGTGAATTCTAATGAGACTGTGTAAGTTGTTGCATACCCCAAATACTTTGGGACCCCTATCCTTGATCAGATATATAGTAAGTTTTCTCCCACCTATATCGTATCATGGTTATACTTATTGGGAACATAAGGGCCTTACCACATTTAGGCAGTTTTTAGATCAGACAGGTTATCTCCCTTTTGCCATTATCAAGGAACGTTTCTCACTTCGTAAAGAAGACTTTTATAGATTCTTGCAGGTATGACACTTCATCACTACTGATGACAACCTATTCAAGATCCGTAAAGAGTTAACACCCTTAGAATCGTACTGGTGGGACTCAATTAGAATTAAGGATAAATTAAGATATCTTTCTATACTATATTTAACCTTAACTATACAAGGAGGGACCCTTCTTCTAGAGGAAATACGGATCAGGTGGGTGGGAGAGTCTGGAGAAGAGATTTTAAGGAAAGATTGGAACCGGAGACTCCAGAGAGGCTGGCAGGTCACTTCAGCCTCGATCTGGTGAGAATTCAACTGGAAAATACTTACACGCTTCTTTAGGACCCCGGAGATCACAGCACAGCACATTTTAACCCACAAGCCTTATCAGCTTGTTGGCGCTTGTGTGGAGCTACACTAGGCACACATTACCATATTTTTGGGGGATGTAATAAGTTACAGTACTTCTGGTACCACATACATTCCATGATGGAAAAGGTGGGGGGATTCCCTCTCCCATTCACATTCCAAGATCTAGTGTTGGGGCTCCCAACCTTATCAGGTAAAAAAAGGAAAATAGTGGAAATCTGTCAGATCTAAAGAGTAGCCACTTTGAAATGCATCACATCCAGATGGTTAACTCAAGAACCTCCTACTCTGGCCCAATGGATATTGAAAGTAGAAGAAATAGAGCGTTTAGAGAACATTACATATACTATACATCTTAAAAAAGAGAAATTTCAAGATCTTTGGCAAACTTGGCAGGTATGGAGAGAACAATGGAGAGATCCAGAAGAAGAAGAGGGGGTGGTGGGAAGTCCAGAATAGAAATAGTCTACCTGAGTGGAAAAAGGGATGGTTAGGGAGAAAGCTGGACACAAACAACACTTCCAACAGTTTAGTAAGCAATGTTAGTTACTGTGCAAAGTTTTATTTTAAAATATTCACTTGTTGATTTTTTTTATAGTTAAAGTCAATGTACAGTAGATTTTTATTGGAACATACTATATTGGATCATAGGTATGAAACTATCAAATATCCATATGACTTTTGTGGTGGAGAAGAGAATCACACTGCGAGAACTGTACTCATCATATTGTAGCCTTGTAAGGCTTACAGCAGTGTATTACCTTTGATGCCTCCATCACTGTGAAATTTTACCTTAATAAGTTAAAAGAAATATCCAGAATAGTAATTGTTAAAGAAATGGCATGGTAATAGTGTAACAGATGACTAAATAAGAAAAGTATACCTTGAACGTAGCTTTGAAAGATGAGTTGCTATGTTTTATCTTATATTTACCATGAATAAACTCTGAAGTAAAAAAAAAAAAAAGAAGTGGTCAAGAGCATGGCAATTGGGGTTCAATGCCAAAAAAGTGCAAAATCATGCACCTGGGACACAGGAACCCAGGAGCTGAGTACAGGATTGGGGGGAGATACTGGCAGTCCCCTAAACAGGAAAGGGACCTTGGGTTTACCATATCTGACAACCCTAAAGTGGCTGGGCAGCATGACAAAGTGGTCAGTAGATCTAGTGGGATGCTGGGGTGCAAAAGGAGGGGCATATCCAGCAGGAGGAGGGAAGTGGTGTTGCCACTGCATCACTCACTTGTGAGACCCCATCTGGAGTACTGTGTCCAGTTTTGGAGGCAGCACATCAGAAGGGACATAGGGTGGAGACAGTCCAGAGGTGGGTAACTAAAATACTGCAGGATTTGCAAGAGAAGTTGTATGAGAAGAGACCGCGGGATCTCAACATGTACACCCTGGAAGAGAGGAGGGTGAGAGGTGATTTGATAGATAACTATAAGTACCTTATGGGGGTAAACAGCATGCAGGAGGGGAGCCTTTTTCAAATGAGAAAAAGTAGCTAACCCATTGGTGCAGCAGTAGCGATGCTGCTCGCAACCTCAGTGACCCAGGTTTGGGAACAAGCCTGGGTTGGAGGGCCAGCTGAAAGAGGATGTTGAGTGTCCCAGGGGTCGTTTGCTTCCTCAGGGGAGGCAGGGCTCCTGGTCTCTTCCACAATACTGCCACCTGGATGATCATGGTGGCAGTGCAGGCCAGGGTCAGCATCACAGGAAGGGGATGTTGCCATTCTGATGTAAATCTGCATCAGCTGCAAACTCCACGACATCCATGGAGTGGGGAGAAAACCAGGAAAATACCCTCTGACTGCGCAATGTGCCATCCACCGCAGGTCCCATACCACTGACCAGACTCTCGCTCCCTCACCTCTGCCTGGGGGTGTAAGAGGTGCCCTCCAGCAGCCCTTCTCATGGGGGAACATCCATGGGGGAGCAAAGAGCACCAGGTAAAACCCAGAGAATGCGGGTGATGAGGCTGCGCAGAGCAGCACACCGGAGTGGGCCAGATGGGGAGGTAAGGGGGCAATAAAAGGAAAAAATTAGAAAAAAACACCAGGACCAGGGGGTATGCAGTGAAGCTGGGGAAGGGGGGAGTTTAAGATAAGTGTATGGAAATATTTCTCTACTAAAAGGGTAGTAGTCTCCTGGAAGAGACTGCCGAGCAGAAGTGGTGAGGAAAAAAAACAGTGAGGGGCTTCAAGCATGCATAGGATAAACATGGGGGTATAGTAGAAAATAGACAGGAAGGAAGGAGGGAGGGTCACCGGAGACCAGTTAGGGTCTGCAGAGACAGATTAGGCAGGGAACATCTGGGCAGACCGTGTGGGTAATTTTCTGCTGACAAATTCTATGTTTCTGCCACCACTACCTTCAGGTCACTGCTTTTGTTCCCTAGACTCCTGGCATTGGCACACATAGCCTTCCATGTCACTTGCTTCTTCCCCCCCCATGAATCTTTAATACCTATATTTCCCCCTACTATGCTCCGCTCCCCCCCAACCAGACTTCATGCAGCCCCTCCCGTGTATCCCTTTCTATTTTCCACTTCTTTCTGTGCCCTGTTGTTTCCTCTGTTTCTGCTAGGGCTGGGGTGAAGCCATCCAAGTGTCCCTTATTTAAGTAAGTGCACCCATCAACAACTGGTCTGCCCCCCTCCCAACCCCCTTTTCCCCCGGTAGTTTAAAAGCACCTTGTATCCTAGCACCCTGATGCCTTTCTCTGAGGGGTGTAGGCCATCCTGGCTTGTATAGTCTTTTGTCTCACTATGTCAGAGGCATGGAGGGGAAGGGCTAGCTGCCATTGTCCATCTAGACACTGGGTGAATGGAGAAAAAGACAAAGGCAGCAAGGACAGGGATGGGGCAAAAAGAAATAAAGCTATAAAAAAATGGAGGGTAATGCGTACCAATGCCCGTAGTCTAGGTAAAAAGCTCCCCGAAATGGTGGCCTTGATGGAAGAGGGATGCCTGGATATCGTGGCAGTTACAGAAACATAGTACACAGAGAACCATGACTGGTATGTCAACATACCAGGGTACACAATCTACAGGAGGGACAGGGAGGGAAGAAGAGGAGGAGAAGTAGCTCTCTACGTAAGGGAAGTGATCAAAGCAACAGAACTAAAGGGTAAACAGGGAGGAGAGGAGGCACTGTGGGTCAACCTGGACACTGGAAATGGCACCACAATCTGCACAGGGGTTGTATACAGACCCCCGTCTCAGGGGAGGAAATGGACAAGGAAATGATAGAAGGCATCCTTAGGATGGCAGAGAAAGGGGAGATATTGCTGATGGGGGACCTGAATATGCCAGATGTTAACTGGAGCACCTTCGCTGCAGCCACATCCAAGAGCAGGGCCATTCTCTATGCCCTACAGAGGGCATGCCTCGAACAACTAGTTTTGGAATTCACTCAGGAGGGAGCAATCTTAGACCTGGTACTCTCAAATAGGAGACCCGGACAGAGGATGGCCGATCTTGAAGTGGTGGCCATCTGAGACAAGTGACCACCAAACAGTGTGGTTCACGATAAACTTACCTGTAGAGTCAAGCCATACAAAAGTGAAGGTACTGGACTTCAGGAGGGCTGACTTTGTCAGAATGGGAGAGTGCCTCAGAAAAGCACTAGCAAACAGGCAAGAAGGTCGGGTGGAGCAACAATGGGGAAACATCAAAACTGCCATTACATAAGCAACAAGCCTTTGTGTGAAGCAAATAAACAAATCAAATCAAAATGAAAGAAAAAAACACTATGGTTCTCAAAAGAAGTGGCGGGGAAGGTTAGGGAGAAAAAAATAGCATTCAGGAAGTATAAGGAAACACAGAAGGAGCAGGACAGAGAACTGTACCAGTTAAAGCAGAAAGAAGCGGGGAAGGCAGTTAGAATAGCAAACGCCCAAACCAAGGAAAAGATAGCCAACTCGGTTAAGAAGGGGGATAAAACCTTTCATAGGTACATTAGGGAGCAAAGAAAGACTAAAGCAGGGATACTGAGGCTGAATAAAGAGGAAGGTGGTTGGGCAGACAGCGACAGAGAAAAAGCAGAGATACTAAATGAATACTTCTGCTCAGTATTCACAATGGAAGAGCAGGGGGAGATACCTAACCAAGTCAATAGAAGCACTCTAGATAGGGGGGTTGATATTAGTCCTTTCACAGAAGAAAGGGTTCTGAAAGAACTCTTAAAACTGAAGGTGGATAAAGCAATGGGGCCTGATGGGATTCACCCCAGAATTCTAAAAGAACTAAGGGAAGAACTAGTAACACCACTGACTACCCTTTTTAATAAATCATGGGAGAATGGTGTGGTACCGGAGGAGTGGAGGAGGGTGGATGTGATTCCACTTCACAAAAGTGGGAGCAAGACAGAGGCAGGAAACTACAGACCTGTCAGTTTGACCTCAGTGGTAGGGAAAATGATGGAATCACTTCTGAAGGAAAGAATTGTTGAGTACCTAGAGGCCAGTGGGGCGCAGGACCCAAGGCAACATGGATTCACAGCAGGAAGGTCATGTCAGACAAATCTAACTGACTTGTTTGACTGGGTGACCAAAGTAGTAGACCAGGAAAGGGCTGTGGACATGGACTACCTAGACTGTAGCAAGGCATTTAACACAGTCCTACACAAAAGATTAATAAACAAATTAGCTAGCCTGGGAGTGGGTCCCAGAGTGGTAGTCTGGGTAAAACACTGGCTGGACAAATGGACACAGAGGGTAAAAGTAAATGGAGTCCACAGTGAAGAAAAGGGGGTTACTAGTGGGGTACTACAGGGTTCAGTACTGGGGCCGGTCCTTTTTAATGTCTTTATAAGTGACATTGCAGAGGGGCTGGAAGGAAAAGTATGTCTCTTTGCAGATGACACAAAGATATGCAACGGTTGATACACAAGGCGGGGTGGAAAGGATGAAAAGGGACTTGGCAAGGTTGGAGGAATGGTCAAATGTATGGCAGCTTAGATTCAACGCAAAGAAGTGAAAGTAATGCACCTGGGAAACAAAAACCCAGGGGAAAGAGTACACAATGGGGGTGAGATACTGACAACAAAAATGGAAAGGGACCTGGGGGTAGTCATATCAGATGACCTAAAGGTGGGCCAGCAATGTGAGAAGGCAGTAACTAGGCTGGGGGGACACTGGGATAAACAGGGAGAGGCATCACCAGTAAAAAACAGGAAGGTGTTGGCCCTCTGTACAGACAGTTGATAAGACCACATCTGGAGTACTGAGTATAGTTCTGGAGACCCATCTCCGCAAAGACAAAGACAGGGTGGAGGCTGTCCAAAGGAGGGCAACCAAAATGGTGCGGGTCTGCACCAGAAGACATATAAAGAAAGACTAAAGGAGTTTAAGATGTATAGACTCGAGGAAAGGAGGGAAAGGCGGGACATGACAGAAACTTTCAAATACCTCAAGTGAATCAACAAAGTCCAAGAGGGTAGCATCTTTCAGAAAAAGAGATGTGATAGAACAAGGGGCACAATTTGAAGATGGGGGGGGATGGCTCAGCGGTAATGTGAGGAAGTATTTCTTCACAGAGATGGTTGTAGATGCATGGAACAGCCTTCCTGAGGCGGTCATAGAGTCAAAGGCAGTGAGGGAATTCAAGAATGCATGGGACAGACATAAGGTAATTCTAGTACGGGGGTAGGCGGAAGTGGGCTGTTGGTTAACTAGGATCTGCAGCTTATCTGTTAGGTAGGGAAATGGGCAGACTAGGTGGACCAAGCAGTCCTTATGTGCCATCAGATTCTATGTTGCTATGTTTTCAGATTCTATAAGTGCTCCCAATCTCCCATGTACCCAAAACCCTCTCTTCCCTGCACCACTTCTTCAGCCATTAGTTGAAACAAGTTATCAAAAAATGCCTCCCCTTGTCCCTAAACCAAACGGACAGGACCTCAGAAAAAGATGCAGAGTTCACTGTCAGTCTGAGCCTCTTTCCCATCCTCCTAACATTATCCTCCATCTCCTCTATGGGTCTGCCAGCCAGATCATCAGTGTCTAGATGGATAATGACAGCTAGCCTTTTCCCTCCATGCCTCTGACAATCATTTCCACCCTGTGTGCATCCCTCCTAGCTAAAGTTCCCATAAGGCACTTAATTATTCTCTGCTTACCTGTTTCCCCCACCCATTTTCCCCTCTATTATGGCATCTAGACGTGCAGCATGCTTAAACCAAAATGCTTTCTGCAAGGAAAGCCCGGATTTAAAGACTCAGTTCTATCTCTAGAGGTCAAGTCAGCAATCTGAGTGCCACACGGTGCCTTTTCACTATCATAGGTGCATGAACTGCAGAAGCACCTTTACCATATCTGCATGATTTCTAAAGCTACCCAATGTGCCACAGCCCCGTCACGGATGGACCACCTCAGCATCAGGAGGTAGTCCAGACTCATGCCTGTTCAATCCTTTGCCTTTCAAGCCAGGCTGCTAGCAAGGATGCTGTTTAGTGCCAAGTGTCTTGATGTATTATTTTTTTTTGGGGGGGGGGGAATGGAGACACTGGTCTACTAGGAACAGCAATAATACCATCACAGCTCATTTCATACAGCATACAGGTCAAAGACTCCTTCCTTATCCCATTGTCAACCCATGTTACCCTAAGGTTTCTTTAATTTTCTGGGAATACTGTGCCAGCACCAGTTAGAGACTATGCTTAACTTATGGTACTGGGTTGTTCCACAATCAGAAGTTGTTAACATAATTAGCAATGCTCCACTATTTCTCTGTGTATCAACTGTAAAAAGGTTGATTCTCTTAAAGCTTTAAACGGAGTACAACGTCATTAAAGAAATAGCTCAAACACGATGAAGCACAGTCTGCATTTCAGTTGTCAGTTTTCCTACAACATTCGTTGCTAGACACTGATGTACTTGCTTCTTTCTTGCTGCTGTAATCCAGTGGCAAATCCAGCTAGATCTGTGTAATGTGGCTAAAACAGTTAATCACAGAATTTTTCATTTTCTGTTACTAACTGTACACTGTGCTCGTTGTCCCCACTTACGGGTCTGCATGTTGTTTGTATCTTTGGAAATGGGCCATTTGCCAGACAGAGCGCTCCTGTGTCTGCTAGCTCACATAAATAAATAAGCATTTGTACAAAACATAGACTGCGATGGTAGAAAAAGACCGACGGTCCATCCGGTCTGCCCTGAATACCTTATCTAATCCCAAGACCTGTTGCCCAAATGTTTTTTTTTTTTGTCTGCACAATATACCTCTACATTCCTTGTCTTACTGCTAACGCCCTGAGTAATGTCCCAGCCATACTTGAAACTATTACAGAATTTGGCACCCACCACCTCAGCTGGCAGATTGTCACTGACTCTGTAAATTAGAAGTCTCCTCCCCACCAACTTCTACTCATATCCCTGTGCTCCAGATTCACTACTGCTATTGAATAGCTCCTTACTGGTTACCTTTTTCATTCCTTTCAGGAACTTGAAAGTCTGAATCATATCACTCCTCTCTCATCTGGCCTCCAGCAAGTACACGTTCAGTGCCCTACTAAAGCTGATCCTTGTAGGATCTGCCCTGCTGGCCCTAATCATTTTGATCGTTTTCTAAAGAAAACTTAATAACAAACTCATAAATAAACCAAATAAAAAGATTACTTCAGAAAATCTAATCCTCCCACGCAGTCACATCTTCAAACCCATCAGTGTGAAAAATGAAGCTTTTGTGTAAGTCAGGTATAGCAGTTTAGCGGGCGATCTGTGAGTGGGGGCAGTGGCGGAGCCATGTTTGGGAGCTGGGGGGCCATTCAGGCAATTACGGGCTCCACAATGGGCACCAAACAGTGAATAAAGATGGTGGCGGGGTGCCACTGCTCACACTGGGGCAGCCAGGAGGGGCGACCGCCTCCCCAGCCGCCATCTAGCTCCGCCACTGGGGGGGGGAGGGGCTACTGAACAGTATTTTATTACTTCCACACACAAGCAGTATTTGTACTATATCCTTCCAAATTTGTTTTGGGAGGCTAAAGCTTCATTTACACCACTACTCACTGGCCCTCCACTGATCCACGTGAGCTCAGACATCCAAGTCAGAGCTGGGCTAAAAGCAAAGCAGGCCAACCCAGCCCAGCTACTGTTTCCCAAATCATTAGACCTCTGTCCCAGTTGGAAATACTCGGAGATACATTTCGGCTATTGCTCTAATGCATATTAGATTTTAAAACAGTTGGAGAAGATCACTTTTCAGAACGTGCTCAAAGACAGCCAAGTTAAGTAGAGAAGTGATTGGATATACTGCTCTGCAACAAGTTGCTCAGATTCAGATGCTGCTGGAAAGTTAGATTTATGGGTTCCACCATATCGCGGCAACAGGAAAAAACCCAGCCATCATTACGGCACAATCACAATGCTGACAGCAAACATCTGCCCAGCAATTGGGCCGTCCGACCCCCAGTGCGCTCAACATCCCCGGGCACATTACCAGAATGACAGCTTCAGTTTTCAAAATAATGGGGTTAGAGCGCTTGTTTACTTTACAGAGTAACACTGCCAAACTCAGGACCGCATTTATCTGATACAGTCTGAAAATCCCAACTCATTCATGAACAAGTCCACCAGTGGCTAGACATGCCATCACATTCGGGGACGCATGGGGATATCGTCTGGCGAGCTTCCCAGTGGACCACTCGAGTTCTCATTTTGCACCAAAAGAAAACATATAAATTCAATTATTTTGTAGCTCCTGATGGCATGAAGGCATTTTGTGGGGCTACCATGCCAACAGGACACATACTATACTATATGTAGTAAAATGAAGAAAAGCAGACAGTGTCCCTTTAACTCACATACCCTGCATATACGATTTAGTAAATGAACCACTCAGCCCCACCCAGAACTCAGTAGGGATAAAAGCACCACAGAAACCACTTATAAAAAATAATTAGCAGATTTTAAGTGACCTAGCCACAAACCTCACACATTATGTAGCTCCCACATCAGTAATCATCTGGCCTAGTCCTTCCTAAGATAATCATAGAAACATAAAAACATAGAAGTTGACGGCAGATAAGGACTGCAAGGCCCATCCAGTCTGCCCATTTCTTTTTCTACTTTATAAATGTGCCATCAGCCTTTGCTCTGTCAGTGGCCTATCTATTCATACTCATCTGTATTGCTCCCTTATGCCTATCCCATGCCTGTTTGAAACCCTGTACTGTATTCATAGCCACCACTTCCTGAGGTAGACCGTTCCAAGCATCCACCACCCTTTCTATGAAAAAGAATTTCCTCACATTCCCCCTTAATCGGCCTCCCTCTAATCTCATGCTGTGTCCTCTTGTCCTGATATTTTTCTTATATTTAAACATGTCAGATTCTTTCACCTTGTTAATGCCTTTAAGGTGTTTGAATGTTTCGATCATATCACCTCTCTCCCTCCTTTGCTCAAGGGTATACATATTGAGCTCCGTTAATCTGTCCTCATATGTCTTCTGATGCAGTCCCTGCACCATTTTGGTTGCCCTTCTCTGGACTGCCTCAATTTGGTTAATCTCCTTGTGATTGTGTGGCCTCCAGTACTGCACGCAGTACTCCAGATGGGGCCTAACCAGTGTCTTGTAAAGAGGGATTACCTCCCTCTTACGACTTGTGATACCCCTACTAATACACCTTAACATCCCCGTAGCCTTACCTACTGTTTTAGTGGTCTGCTTGGATGATTTCAGGTCATCGGTGATGATGATGATGCCCAAGTCTCTTTCTGCCTTTGTAATCTTCCTACGGTGATTTATATATATATATATATATATATATATACACATTTATTATTTTAAGTACAATGAATTGCGGACTGCACTATCCCGCAGTCTCTCATCAAATGGTTTTATACTCGTGATGCTGTTTCTGCACTTTTTAATTTGTTTTGCTTGGGCGGATCGTAACTGGCAAAGGTACATTATAAAAGAAAACCACTCACCTTGTGGATCCGCCTTCTTGTAGGCATTTCCAGCATCTACAAAACTAGCAGCAGCATCGTGTTTACTCTGCAGCTGCATGTGAAGTCTGGCTGCTTGGCAAAAGGCATTCCCTGCAGCTTGGAAACAAAACATGAACACCAGAGAACTTTAGCATCTGCTAGGGTAACTCTTCCCCACCAAGCTTCCGAGAGATTTATAGAACTAAAACAGAAACCTGTTAAAAGGAAAACCCTACTGCACTGCAAACTGATTCCTTTTACAAGGAGATTCTTTTATCAGTTATTCCAGCTGGAGGGGCTCTGCTAAAAATACTACATTGGCAAAAACTGGTGCAGAGCACAATTTATTCATGTACCAGGTCTATTCTTTCACAGCAAAAGCGCAACAAGAGGGGCTCAGTCATTCTGTGATGCAATTGAGTCCCTTTCACTTTCAACTAAAATTAACTGCATTTATAAACATGATCACAAAGGTAGACACTGTTTAAAAAACAATATAAAAGTGTAAAACATAATTTATGCATACATACACCCCCCCCCCAAAAAAAAATCAGTTTAAAGAGTACCTGTTCTCGTGTTTCCCCTCAAAACATTTACAGATGCTTACCTGGCCCCAACGGGAGTGCAGTGCAAACTTCAGTTTACTGCTGTCTGTATTTAGGGAGAAAAAGGGTTGTATTTTGGTTCCATGGAGCAGACAGCCTGCTCCCCACTTCCCTATTCAGACACATGCCCCTGGGCTAGTATGTTCTGTGATAACAGTAAAGGAAGAACATTTGGGGGGGGCATTCCATAGGGTACAACAATAAGGACTTTTTAAAGTGCTTTTTAGTATACTTTATACTTCTGATTATTCATTCATTTATTTAGTTTTTTGTTAACTGGGTAAGTGCACTAGCCATAAAATGACTATTTTCAGGCACAACCCAGGAGAGTACAACAGACAGACAAATACATTACATCAGTGCAAAACATTACATAACAGATATAGGTAGCAGTGGAAAATAATACATAAAGAGAAAATAACATGTGAAAGATTAGAACGTTGCACAGTCCATAATGGGTGAGTAGAAGGTAGCAATGAAACCAGTCAGTCTGAGTACAAAACTTAGGGAAGTTTACAAAGAAAGCAGCATATGGCAGCATAAGATATTACACGCTCCAAAGGGATTACCTACATTCGAGTAAGCAAGCAAAACGATAGTGCAAACTATGACAACTGGTATAGAGAGAACAGGTTATAGCAGCGTAGAGAAAAGGAAAGACTAAGAGAGAGAGGGCTGTCCAACTAGGACCCAATAGCCGAGACAGAAAGAAGAAGGGTGCAGCCCAGGGAGGTAGAGTAAGTGCAGAAGTATCCAGTAGGTAGAGGTGGGATATTGAAAGGGAGGGAAGAGAGAGAGAGTAGGAAACGAAAGAAAGTACGAGTGGGCAGAGAGGAAATTTGGTAGGGTCTGGAAAGTGCTATGACTTTAACAGAGAAAAGTTAGTGTAGGCAAAACAGAGCTAGGTGGGGTCAAAACAAGCACATTGGTCTACTGAAGACGGGTGCCGTCGCAACCAACTTTTAAAACTAATGTGGATGGGGCCTGTAAAAGAGCTAATGGAAAGGCCAGAATATTAACAAGCATTTGTCAAAGCCAAAGTTCGCTGTTGGTATTGCTGTTGATTTGGCTAGCATTTAGTTACAGTATGAAAAAATCACTGTGTTAAGCCTCTGTATCAGGTCAAGGTAGCTAGCCGCACAGAGGTCAAATTACTACATACTTCGTATGGACACATAACCCAGTTATAATCTGAATGCAGGATGGCAGCAGTTGATGACCAACAGTAAAGGAGCATGGATGTTATAAATCCTTGAAAAACATGATTTTTTCCATCGTGAATGTTTATTTATTGTTGTCTGTAGTGCTGCTGTTTTGCATCTATAATGGATTCTTTGATGGCCATTGTTGTCACCATTCAGTGCTCTCAAGAGTCAGGACTTTTACTACCTATCTCAGTGCTGATGACACAGGAGAGAGCGCATGCCTTATGTATAAAATGAGATAGTAGGCATGTGCATTCATGTGAAATAGCACTCTTTTTTACATCATCTGCCAATAGACAATACAACTTTGCACGCTGAATTTCCTGACTGATATACGCACATCTACACCGCTGCAGTACAGCAACTCAGGTCTCTCCTCTAAGACAGTCTCTCACAATTTACCATACTGTGATATAATTCAGATATGTTGTTAATAAAATTTGATATGGCTATTAAAAACGTCTACCATGTGTTCAGTACTGTGTCCCCGGTTGCTGAAAATGTATCTTAATGGATTACTGAGCATTTTTAGGCAGAATCATGCTCATATCTATAGATATGATAGGATGTACGCTGGAGAAAGAATTAGACCCAAGTTTCTTCTCCGGTGTTATGTGATGCACACTGTCTCATCAAACAGCAATCACATGTATCTCACAAAATGTTGGGTTAAGCAGTGTCATATGGTCTGTAAAGACAATCGAGTGAATCAGCACGCATGTCACACTCTTTCACCTCTGCTCAGTATGAGGATTTTTGATATTACCTGGATCGCGACTACTTGGCTGTATTTGAGTACCCACCTCCATCTTCCCCACCCCCACTTCTCCTTCTATGCCTCTCTATTTATATTTCGCAGTCACATATTGACATTGGCCGCATGCTGGAAAACCAATGGGAGTTGTGCAGTTTAGCTCTGTCATGTCAACGCACTGTTCTGCATAAGAAGCCATCATGATAGATTACAGTCTCTGATGGCTGGGAACATGCTGAAATTGATGAAAAATATTTATATCTAACTCCTAACTCCAGTACCCCTCCATGATGTGCATGAAATGTAGTAACCTACTGCACCCTCTACAGCCTTCATTCATACGAGACACAACTGTGTTGCTGGCCCGGTGGCGCTGAAGGTTGAGGCATCCATTAAACCTCGCGCCACGCCAGTGACCCGGTTCGGAAGCGAGCCCGAGGAGCCAGGGATCGACTGGGGAGGACAGGACTGAGGGTCTGATGGATGGCTTTCCACTCCTGGGAGGGAGATTCCAGACCCGCGATGCTAATGACACCCGAAGGAGACTGGGCACGTTGCAGTCGGGGACAGACAAGCAGGGGGAATGTCGGGCGGCCGTCCTGCGAACATGTGAAGCACCGCTCACGCTGCACGCTGGATGGCATTACACATCCTGCACTGGAAAGGGAGACCCAGAAAATGTGGAAACCCTGGCTTTTGGTAGGCGAAACCAGAGGCCAGCCCCCACACTTAACGTCGGTCCTTCCAGCCTGCTCTAGTACTCCCTCCCTGCCCTGGCCACGCTACTAGATTCTAGATACAGCAAAAGGTAGGAATCGGCGGCCCGCCCTGAGGGGCTTGGAGCTGGGGTTGGGTGGTCAGGTGCAGTGGAGTGGAGACAGGCCCATACCAGGCAGGACTGGAGGCTTCAGGTGGGCAGGAGTAAGGCCGGACTGTGCGACCACTCTAGAGAGAGTCCAGGAGCCGGGGGGGGGGCGCATAAAGAAAAGGGAAAAAAAAAAAGACACAACTGTGTGTGTGTGTGTGTGCAGCGCACATCTGGGGGGCGGATGAGGTGATACAGTTGGGGTTGGGGGGTGATCAGCCATCCTTTCAAACCTTTCAGATTGTTGACCTTTAATCCATTATTCAGCGGCTTAATTTACACTAGGGCAGGCTGTCTTCTAACCTATTATTTACTTAACACAAAGGTATTTTCATATTTAGAAGATTTTTAACATTATTTAATATGTATTGATTAAGCTTATTTTTTTCCTTGTGGTTTTTAATCATTGTCATTTGCTAATGCTAACACAAACACACACAGACAGTTTTAAAATGTAGCTTCACTTGGTTTATAGCTTTTCTGAGTGAACTTTCAATTCAGTAACATTTGACCTTGGGATAGCTTTCTTTTGATGGAACTTTTGCTGTCTTTATATGGTTATGTTGTTTTTTGAATGAGGTTTCAGCCAATGGGAGTCCTTAACAACTTTTCATCTATTTTTTGTATGTATGATCTGAGTTTGGTGTAACCCCCTACAAATGGGGGTTCCCAAAAGGTCTTCCTTGAGCTTGCCTAAATGCTCACTGCCAGGCTGGTATCCTGCATTTTAGCAGTTTAAATGTGATTACCAGAGCCTGTATAGCCTCTGTGTACTGTCTCTTTAAGAGCTGCCTAATTGCAGCTTAAGTAACCTGAGAGGGAGCTCTGTTGAAAGATGTAACTATTTACTGAAAATCATTTAGAATGATAATGAAAATGTAGTTTGTCTAACCTGCTTTCTTTGTAGCAAGGACTGTTTTGTTTGTCTCTACTATCTTGGTCCTGGACTGCAAATTGGACCAAATAGTACTGGTGGGACCTAAAATGTAGCCGGACTACAGGAGCTGTCTGAATTCAAAATCTGTAGGAACTGTAGTTTGAACTTTTTGCACCTTTTTTGCAACTGAAGGGGGAGCTCTTGCTTTGACTGACAGCTAAATCAGCCAACCAAATCTTTTGGATCTTGGGGAAGTCCTGGGTTGTTTGCAGTTTTCAGTTAGATCTAAGCTGAAAGCTGAACAAGAAGGAGCTGAATTGATTCTGACCAGCAATCCTGAGTGGATTCGCAATGGAGAACTCTGAAAAGCCTAAGTTTTTGGCCTGCATGTCGGTGTGCTGCTCCTGAGAGGGAGAGAAGAGAATTACTGTGGACTAAATCCAAGTTTGCGTGACTAAAGTAAGCTACTAAAGTGGGCCAGGCTCAACCTGAAGAAGACCGAAGATTTTGCTGAATGCGAGCGGCCTGTCAGGATTTCCAGCTACCCTAAGCTCGCGGTGTGTGCAGAGACTTTGCGATTGTGACCGAGGAGCGCTTTGCCTGGTACAGTAGAATTCCCTTACATGTAAATGTGCTATGAGCTGCTAGTGGGTCATGAGTTAGTCCCCCACTGTGTGAACTGTGTTCTGCTTGCTGGAAGCTGTACCCAGCGCAAAATGGACTGCATCCGAATTTGTCTCCATGTGGTCTGGGCCTTGCCAGACTGGCCCAGCCAGACTACCCACTGTACAGAGAAGCCATCGACGAGAGACCTGCCTGGGGATCAGCCCCCTGCTCCATGCTTGAACAGGAACGATGCCTCTGTGACTCATGTGGGCCCTGCTTCTCCTGGCATTCCAGAGCAACCACCTGCAGTCTCGATTTTTGTCCAGTCTGTGTCCAGTCTTGGCTATCGTGAGTAAATACCTGGGTAGCTCCCTGCAACAACAGCTTAATCTGAGTGTGTCATCTGATTGTCTTGTTGTTTCGTTTCCTTTACGAACTGAGCCCTCTGGCTCCGGGTTACAAATATTGTATACTGTAGTGCATGTTGTGTTTTCCATCAAAGGGCCCCAACCAGCTGCAAACCTGGGCATCGGTCCTGGCTAGCCCATCTCTTCTCCACCTGGGCACCCTGAGGTGGACTGTGTGGGGGGACTCAAAGCGCATTCATAACTGCTTGATTGATATAACCTTTAAGCTAATTAACCTGATTTTACCCCTCCCTTGTTCAAGTCCCCTGAATAAATCAGGTCTAACTTTTTCTGCATGTAACCTGACTGTGGTTCCAGTTTGTGCTGAAAGTACTGTACTGTTGTTATTTGCTGTGCATAACCTTGTTTTACATGGGGTCCTCAGGGTCGAGCCAGAGGAACCAGCCCGGGTGGTAAGTGCAAACAGTGTGGGTACTTGTGTGGTGTACCAGAGGTATTGTGAAAGTGATTATTGTACAGTGTTCAGGCCACTAGAGGGGAAAGGGGGGGGGTACAGTGTCCCGGAGGGCTGTGCCCAGGTTAACTTGACCACTACCAACCCTGATCTCCGGGTGGAGGCACCTGTTTCAGAACTCAGGCCCCTTAACCTGCTACTAGCCAAGCAGGCAGGGGTAGTAGCCCGTGGGATAGCGCCACCTAGGGATTACATCTTGGAGCCTCACCGCTGGGATTTTGTGTCTTCTAGTGGCCAAATTTGCAAAATGCTGTTAAAAATAAATGGCTACCCCAACAGAAGTGGCTGTACACCAGTTGGTGGGGTGGTGTACTGGGCAGGGGATCGACCCCCAAAATGCTATACTTATCCTGGATATTACTCTGAGTACCAATAAGGACGCTGTAGAGGGAGTACTTTCCAAGGTTGAATGTTTACAAAACCCTGTGGTGGTGGGTCGACAGGCTAATCTGCTTGCCCAAAGTTTCATGGCATTAGTAGAGTGTAAGGACCCAGTAGACAGTTCCAAAGTGCCACGGACTATCACCCCTGAAGGAGCCCTCAGTGCCTGGAGAGTGATAACTAAAGACAGTAAAGACCCTGGGGAGAATGAGCCCCCCCCCCCATCTAAGACTTTTGAGGAGAAATTTGCTAAGTTGTCTCTGGAGGAAGGGAAAACTGTGGAGGACTTAAAGAAACTATTCCTGCCACCTGGGGGTGTTCCTCCCCAACACCCCCTCCCGCTCCAGCACCCATTATTGCCCCTCTGTCTGTGCTCAGGCCAATGCTGGCTACTATGTCTGTATCTGCCATTAGTCACGACTCATACCGAAGGTTGAGAATCTTCTCCGGCACCCTCCCCACCCCCCAAGGGGAGGATGATTGGGAGATCTGGATAGATTGTGTTGCCCCTTTGGTACCTGAATGGCAGTGTACGGAAGCTGAGAAACAGAAAAGGATCATAGAAAGTTTGAGGGTTCCCTCCCTAGAGGTCAATAAACTTCTGAGGTCCACAAACCCTGACACATCTGCCCAGAAGTACCTACCTGCACTCGAAGGCAATTTTGGGAGCATTAAGTCAAGGGAGAACTTGATGTGGAAATTTCAAAGTACAAAACAATGGCCAGGGGAAAGTTTGTCTGCATATGTTACTCGTCTGGAAAGAGCGCTGTAGAAGGCTTACCGAAAAGGTGGGGTAGCCACCAGTGACTTAAACCATGTGAGGTTGGGGCACATACTGCAACATGCAAAGCATTCTAAATTGCAGCTCCTTCAATTACGGCTCCCAGAAGGAAGGGGTAACCCACCGGACTATTGTGACTTGATAAAAGAACTCTGGGAGGTTGAAGATGAAGGGATTGTAATTCTAGGGTGGCGCGGCCCAAGTGATCACGGCATCGGAAGGCCCCTTCCGCAGTGGGGACCAATGAGGGTGTGCCGCCATGGGATGAACTGCTGAGGGAGTTCAGGAAAACAAAAAACAGTCTCTTTATGAAGGCCGCTCCTGCAAGTACAGGCACCGACCCTTATCCAACTGCATCTGCTATGGGGGTGGGGGTGTCCACCCAGGCATCTCCTGCTGACAGCAGCTTGAAACTCGATGTCTTGACTATGAAAGTAAGAGAATTAACGAGGTGTCTCCAAATGCTCACCACACAGCAGACAGAGATGGCACCAAGGTTTTCAGTTGGTAGTACCACCACCCCAGCTCCCAATGTGATGCCGAGGCCACCCCAAATCCCAGAAAACATATTTTGCCATAATTGTGGGAAGGATGGGCACATGAAGAGAGAATGCCAGTCCACAAAAGACCTAGATAAAGTTGTATACAGGCTTCAAGGAGAGCCTCGGAAAATGAATCAGCGGTTGAGGAGTGCCCAAAATGACCACAGTGAGGGTTCAAGAAGTAGTAACTCAAATCTCTATGTGGCAAAATCATCTGTCCAGGCCCCTGCTGCTGTCCCTCCAGACTAGTCCAAAATAGTGGGCCCTTCAATGGAGACTACCATGGCTGTGAATGGTATTCCTACTCGGGCTGTGCTGGACAGTGGGTCACAAGTGACCTTTGTATTTAAGGACTGGTATGACAAACACTTATCTGCTGTGCCCTTACAATCCCTGGAAAGCCTACATGTGTGGGGGCTGAGCGACAAGTCTTATCCCTACCTAGGATATGTCGGCCTCTGGTAGTCATTTCCTGTAGCTGTAACTGGTGAAGAGGAGCAAGTCGAGACACTGGCCTTAGTGTGTCCCCGTACTGGACTGTATGATGGGGTTCCTATGTTAACTGGGACTAACGCCCATATGTTTGGGAGACTGGCACAACTCTGTCGTGAGAAACAAGAGCAACAGACTGGGAGGGCCCTAAGAATTCCTGCTCTGATCAAGAGGGCCTATGATTTGTAACAGAGTCCCAAGGGAGTGGACCAGGATGAACTGGTAGGGGTCATGTGGAAGAAGGACCCCGATTCAATGGTACTGGCCCCTAACGCCCAGTGTACCGTTCAAGGGGAGGTCCGCCTCTGCAAAGATGTCAAGAACAAAATACTGATGTTGGACGCGCCAGGCAATGGAAAATTGCCGGAAGGATTATTGGTCAAGCCCAGCATCTTGCCAGCTCGTGCTCATGCCTATGCACGACGAGTGGTGGTCCAGATTCATAATGTGTCAGATCGGGAGATCCGGGTGAACAGAGGATGCACCCTAACTACAGTACACTGCGCAGACACTGCAGTGTTGCCCAGCAGCAAGCCCCCTGGCAAGATAGATAGATTGTTTGATTTTGGTGACTCCCCATTGTCAGCTGAATGGAAGACTAGAATTAGCCAGAAACTTGCCCAGAGAGATCAAGTGTTTTCGTTGAAGGAATGGGACATGGGATGTGTCCAAGGTGCAGAGCATCACATACGCCTGCACGATGAATGGCCATTTCGAGAGAGGTCTCGATGCCTAGCCCCTGCAGACATAGACAATGCGAGAAGACACTTGTAGGAAATGCTCATGGCTGGTGTGATACAAGAATCCAGGAGCCCATATGCTTCTCCCATTGTGGTTGTGCGTAGGAAGAATGGAACAGTATGAATGTGTGTGGATTATCAGACCCTCAACAGGCGGACCATCCCTGATCAATACACCATGGCCCATATACAAGATGCTCTGGACTGTTTGAATGGAAGCTAATGGTTCTCGGTGTTGGATCTTTGCAGTGGATATTACCAGATTCCGATGGCTCCGGAGGACCGTGGCAAGACAGCCTTCATCTGTCCTTTGGGGTTCTACAAATTCCTGAGAATGCCACAGGGGATATCGGGCACCCCAGCCACCTTCCAGCGACTGATGGAATGAGCGGTGGGAGACATGAATTTGCTGGAATGCCTGGTGTACTTGGACGATGTCATTGTGTTTGGGAGCTCCCTAGAGGAACATGAGAGTCGACTGTTCAAAGTATTAGACCGACTGGAAGATTTCGGCCTCAAGCTGTCCACTGACAAGTGCCAGTTTTTCCAAACCTCTGTGAAGTATGTGGAGCACATAGTGTCTACAGAGGGAATAGAGACTGATCCTAGTCAAGTTGAAGCCTTGACTACTTGGCCCCAGCCCCACATTTTGAAAGAACTACAATGTTTCCTGGGATTCTGTGGCTACTACCTCCAGTTCATAAAGGAATATTCCAAAGTGATTCGGTCACTCTTGAGTCTTACCCAGAGTTACCCTCCTACCAATCAGAAATACAAAATAGGGTCCATCAAAGAACCAGGCAAAGCATATTTCCACCCAGGTGAACTTTTTGGGTCCCGTTGGACGCCTGACTGTGAAGCAACTGTCCACAAAGTCATATACCAGCTCACCCATGCCCCCATCCTCACTTATGCTCATCCCACCAAACCCTGTGTGCTGCATACTGACGCCAGTCTGCACGGTCTAGGAGCTGTATTAAGACCATGAGGATGGTTTGAGACCAGTAGCATTCGCCAGTAGGAGCTTGACCCCGTCAGAGTGAAACTACCCTGTGCACAAGTTGGAGTTCCTTGCGTTAAAATGGGCCACTGTTGACCAGTTTCATGATTACCTCTATGGGGCAAAAATATTGGTGAGGACTGACAATAACCTGTTGACCTATGTACAGACTTCAGCTAACGTTAGTCGCCACAGGGCACCGGTAGCTTTCTGCATTGTCAACGTATGATTATACTGTTGAATACAGACCAGGCCTGAATCATATTGATGCTGACACCCTATCCCGGAGGCCCATTTCCAAGAGCGACTGGGCCAGGCTGTCTGAACCTGACAACCAAGCACTGTGCCAAAAGTTTGATAGAAATGAACAGATGTCTACGGACACAGCGGATTGCTTAGTAGATTGCTTGGGCCCCTCTGACACCTGCATACCAGCTGCGTATTGCCACTTCTCTGCTCTAGATATTAGTGTACTACCTCAGTTTGACAATGACAGGATTCAGTGGGCTCAATCCCGAGATCCTATGATTCAGCCAGCACTTGACGCCCTTCGTGCAGGAAAAGATGTGTCCAAGTTGTGTTCCTCTGATCTGCGAACCACTTTATTGTTTAAAGAAGACCCCAGGTTGAAGCTGCTTAATCATTTGTTGTATAAAGAGACTGTAGATTGAGGTGGCCAAATAGACAAGCAACAATTGGTCCTGTCCACAGCCTTCAAAGATTTTGTACTGAGATCCCTACACAATCATATGGGCCACCTTGGTATTGACTGGACCCTTGACCTAGTATGATCTCAATTCTACTGGCCCAAGATGGGGGCCGATGTTAAACACCATGTAAGGACTTGTAGTCGCTGCCTGCAGAGAAAAGCCCTGCCTCAGAGGGCTGCTCCCCTTGTCAACATTACTACCAGTACCCCAATGGAACTAGTCTGCATAGACTTCTTGAGTTTAGAGCCTGATCAGCGAAACATTGACAATGTCTTAGTGGTTACGGATCATTTCACATGGTATGCACAAGCTTTTCCCACCAAAGATCCAAAAGCATCTACCGTGGCCAAGGTGCTAGTGGAAAATTTCTTCGTCCACTATGGTTCCCCCCAGCGAATTCGCTCTGATCAGGGCCGGGACTTTGAGAGTCGGCTAATCAAAGAAATGCTCTCTCTACAGGGAGTGTGAAAGTCAAGAACCACCCCTTATCACCCGCAGGGGGATCTTCAACCAGAAAGCTTTAACCACACCCTGCTAGACATGCTAGGCACCCTCCACCCAAAAGATAAGCATAAATGGAGCCAGCAGATTAGCACCTTGGTACACGCATACAATTGCACGAAGAATGATGCTACCAGGTTCTCTCCCTACCACCTCATGTTTGGGAGAGAGGCCCGGCTGCCTGTTGATGTCTGTTTTGGGGTTTCTCCCGATGGGTCTGAGACAAAGATTACCTGCAATATGTACAAAAACTGAAAGCTCAATTGAACCATGCCTATCAACCGGCCCAGACAATGGCCACCAAAAGAAATCTAGCCAACAAAGAGAGACATGATAGAAAAGTAATGGCTCAAGAGCTTAGGCCTGGAGACCGTGTGTTTTTGCGAAATTTAGGACTGCATGGTAAACACAAAATTGCTGATCGATGGCACCATCTTCCCCATGTCATAGTTGGAAAGTTGGATGATTTGCCAGTGTACAAAGTGCACCCAGAGAATAAATCCAAAGCTGTCAAGACCATGCACCGTAACCACTTGCTGCCTATTGGTCAAGTTATAATTGAGGCTGAACCCACCGAGATTGATTCCCCTGGACCAGTGACTCGTGCTACTGCAAAAAAAAACAGAGTCAGCCCGCCCCCATGGTTGCCGATTTAAGACTCCCCCCCCAGCAGGCCCAGAATGATAGTGACTGCCACTCTAACTCGGATGAAAGTGAGTGCGATAATGCTTATTACCCTTCATATGAACTGAGTCAGTTGTTTCGTGGACATCCTATGTTGAATTATGGGGATGAAGCTGGGCCTTCTGGACTGCCCAACCCCCCTGGCATCAACCTTGGAGCCAATGCTCCCTGAAAATGAAGTGCAAAGTATCACGCCTGAGGATGCTGAGTCTTTGTGTATTGTGGAACTGTATGATTTACCTGAAGGAGAGGCTGATGGTATGAGTCTTTCTGGTGACATGCCAGAACTTGAAGAACACTATGAGAGTGCTGACAACCAGCCCTCTAGTGCCAAAGTGTCTTCAAAATGAGCCAAGTGTTGTAGAAACAGAGACTACAGAGCAAGTGGATGACAGTGCTCCCAGCTTAGACATTCCCCTTCATGCAGAGGCACCCCTCACAAGTGATGAAAGCTCCAAGACCATTGCTGAAAGTACAGAGACTGTGGCTGTTCACCCCAGAAAGACTGGCCGAGCTGTCAAACCAGTGGTGCGCTTCAGTTACAATTCCCCCGGGAGGCCAGTGGATTTGCCTCTCAATGTAGTCCACAAAGGTGTTTATGTCACTCAGAGCTCATTGCCCAAATTGAGCTTGACGGCCTATTCCTGGTTACTTGTTCTGCCCTCTCACCATGGTGCCCGTGCCCCATCAAGCCCCAGGTTAGCTGACAGGGACGGGCCCCCTCTTGCATTGTTTAGTGTACAAGAAGTTATTACAAGATTCTGTATAGTAATGTTCAATTTACCTGTGTGAAATATGCATAATGTATTGTCAGAATGGAAATGATATAGTGGAGTACATTGAAATGTATAGTAAAGTGATAAGTTATACCAATTGATGAATCGGATGGTACTTGTATAGCATACTAATGGTATAAATGTATTGTATATGTTGCATTTTCAATGTTATGATGGTACAGACTTTACGCGGACACCAAGTTTTCCTAGGCAGGGAAGGGTGTAACCCCCCTACAAATGGGGGTTCCCAAAAGGTCTTCCTTGAGCTTGCCTAAATGCTTACTGCCAGGCTGGTGTCCTGCGTTTTAGCAGTTTAAATGTGATTACGAGAGCCATTATAGCCTAAGTGTACTGTCTCTTTAAGAGCTGCCTAATTGCAGTTTAAGTAATCTGAGAGGGAGCTCTGTTGAAAGATGTAACTATTTACTGAAAATCATTTAGAGTGATAATGATAATGTAGTTTGTCTAACCTGCTTTCTTTGTAGCAAGGACGGTTTTGTCTGTCTCCACTATCTTGGTCCTGGACTGCAAATTGGACCTAAAATGTAGCCAGACTACAGGAGCTGTCTGAATTCAAAATCTGTAGGAACTGTAGTTTGAACTTTTTGCACCTTTTTTGCAACTGAAGGGGGAGCTCTTGCTTTGACTGACAGCTAAATCAGCCAGCCAAATCTTTTGGATCTTGCGAAAGTCCCGGGTTGCTTGCAGTTTTCAGTTAGCTCTAAGCTGAAAGCTGAACAAAAAGGAGCTGAAGTGATTCTGAGCAGCAATCCTGAGTGGATTCGCATTGGAGAACTCTGAAAAGGCTAAGTTTTTGGCCTGCATGTCGGTATGCTGCTCCTGAGAGAGACAGAGAGAGAGAGAAAAGAATTATTGTGGACTAAATCCAAGTTTGCGTGACTAAAGTAAGCTACTGAAGTGGGCCAGGCTCAACCTGAAGAAGACCGAAGATTTTGCTGAATGCGAGCGGCCTGTCAGGAGTTCCAGCTACCCCTAAGCTCCCGGTGTGTGCAGAGACTTTGCGATTGTGACCAGGGAGCGCTTTGCCTGGTACAGTAGAATTCCCTTACATGTAAATGTGCTATGAGCAGCTAGTGGGTCGTGAGTTAGTCCCCCACTGTGTGAACTATGTTCTCCTTGCTGGAAGCTGTATCCAGCCCAAAACAGACTGCATCCAAATTTGTCTCCATGTGGTCTGGGCCTTGCCAGACTGGCCCAGCCAGACTACCCATTGCACAGAGAAGCCATCAATGAGAGACCTGCCTGAGGATCAGCCCCCTGCTCCATGCCTGAACGGGAATGATGCCTCTGCGACTCATGTGGGCCCTGCATCTCCTGGCATTCCAGATCAACCACCTGCAGTCTCGATTTTTGTCCAGTCTGTGTCCAGTCTTCAGTATCATGAGTAAATACCAGGGTAGCTCCCTGCAACAACAGCTTAATCTGAGTGTGTTATCTGATTGTCTTGTTTTGTTACCTTTATGAACTGAGCCCTCTGGCTCCGGATTATAAATATTGTGTACTGTGCATGTTGTGTTTTCCATCACAGGGTCTCAACCAGCTGCAACCCCGGGCATCAGTCCTAACTAGCCCATCTCTTCTCCACCTGGGTACCTAGTGGTGGATTGTGTGTGGGGGGGGGGGGACTCAAAGCACATGCATAACTGCTTGATTGATATAACCTTTAAGCTAATTAACCTGAATTTGCTCCTGTCTTGTTCAAACCCCCTGAATAAATCAGATCTAACTTTTTCTGCATGTAATCTGACTGTGGTTCCAGTTTGTGCTCAAAGTACTGTACTGTTGCTATTTGCTGTGCATAACCTTGTTTTACATGGGGTCCCCAGGGTCAAGCCAGAGGAACCAGCCCGGGTGGTACAGTAAGTGCAAATAGTGTGGGTACTTGTGTGGTGTACCAGGGGTCTTGTGAAAGTGATTACTGTACAGTGTTCAGGCCACTAGAGGGGAAAGAGGGGGGTTGCAGTGTCCCAGAGGGCTGTGCCCAGGTTAGCTTGACCACTACCAACCCTGATCTCTGTGTGGAGGCACCCGTTTCAGAACTCAGGCTCCTTAACCTGCTACTAGCCAAGCAGGCAGGGGTAGTAGCCCTTGGGATAGTGCCACCTAGAGGTTACATTTAGAAACATAGAAATTGAAAGCAGATGGGGACCAAAGATCTATCTAGTCTGCCCTGAGCCCTACCCCTCTCTTTAGGACTTCTGTGAAACAATCCCTGTGAGTTTTGAGAAAGTATGTTCTTCCAAAATAACTGCCAGTGTTTTCTAACGAAGGAGTCTGTGTAATTTGAAATCTAAAAGTGCCTGTGTTCTTTTGTAACAACTCTGTTGGTCCGATAAAAGGTATCAAATCATCTGTTTGTGTGGATCTTGTGATACAAGGACCAATATAGCAACAAGTTTTTTCTGAATCTATGCCAACATCATTCATGAATCAGTGGGAAAAAAAACATTGCTGACAGGGGAGGAGCCACTCTCATTAACCAGCTGATAAAACAATCGGTGAAAAGAAATCTGAGACGACTGTGTGGTGTGTGTAAAAGTGTTAGATGTCTTTGTGATTTAGAGGACAGTAGTTTAAGAGATCTTTAAATGACTGCAGCAACAACATGAGTCCCCAAAAAACACTAAAAGAAGAAGGCAGTAAAGAGTATCACTTAGTGGTCCAGGGTTTTAAATAATTGATTAGCAGTTTTTTTCTTGGGACAATGCTAACTGTACAGAAAGTATTTATATATGGTTTCTAGAAGTGTTATGTTTGTTAAACACAGTGAGGCAAGTGCTATGCATTTTCACAATGTTTTAGCACTTTTATGAGCAAAACGCTAATCAATTTTTGGAGTTAAATAAAACCCTGGTGGTCCATAGAAGTAGCATCTGTAGTCTATTTATTTATTACCAGTCCCCCAAGAAATGGTTCATATGTTTGACAGCAATTCCAACCATGAATTACAATGAGGAGATGTACAAACCATTTTATCTCCCATACAGTAAATTACTTTATGACAGACCGGGATCATCAGACTACCTTCCCCTGCACCCACCACCCCCACCCACAGACAAGAGAGTAGAATTAGTTGAAAAATCTTTAATTACATCAGCATAGGTGATGTAACATATTCCATTCAATTTCCTTGCAAGCAAACACAGTTCAAATTTTCATGTTGAAATTTGCTTGCTCTGTTTTACAAAGGCAACAGCTGAGCAAGTGAGAGAGAGAGAAAGAGAGAGAGAGAGAAAGAGACAGAGAGACTGCCTGACAACCACACTGCAAGAAGATGGCATAGTCTTACAAATGAAACAAAAGCAAAAGTGTGCTACATTGATAGCAGAAATCATTGTAAATTTACTGATTAACACCATAAAATTCTCTGACCCCAAATGTTAAATAAAATAGTGAGTCAGAAGTTTTGCCTTTTTCTACCGCTGTACGGTACACATCAACTGCTGTCAACCTAAATGATGCACTGTTTATGCTGTTCAGACTGAAGGTTGCTTTCTGGTTTTCAGCATCCTTGTACTGTGTGCACGCTGTGATTTTTAATTCCGTTTTTTTAACAAATAAAAGTATTAAAATGTTTGCAGTGTATTAAAAGGCAGTAACGTTTTGCTTTATTCTCATCGGCTACACTTGCCTTGGAATTCACTTTTAGCAGTGACACTGCTGATGGTTGTTTCAAGATGGCATTTTAGTGAACCTATACTCAAGGTACTTATGGCTGCGAAAGTGTGCTGCTAATTAAATTTTGTGAATTCCAAATCAACACTAAATATAGCAATAATGGCATAGAGGGAAACAAAGTGAGGGTGATCTGAATATATTTAATCCGAGAAATAAGAGGGTGCTGTTTAGACAATGCAGTGAGACAAGGGCCATAGGATGTACTAGAGAAGGTAATAAAATTAGTAAGAAAGATGGGCATGGTGGCGGTGGGCGGGGGTGGAGGAAATGAAGGTTGTCTTAAAATTAGTCAGATATCCAAAATGTGGCACTATATGGCAATCCAAATACGATACAGCTTCTAATGCCATTTATTTTTACAAGGCATATACACTTTTGAAAATAGAAAGATGCTGTAGTGAACTCATTATTTCATAAGCAAATAAATAGATGGTAAAACGTGATCATTACAGAAATATATGCTGTGCAAGACTACTGCGTTTTTTTTCTTTTCATAAATGTAAGATAAAAAAAATGTTTCACTCTAGACTCTACACACATCATATATCAGTTGTCTGCCAATACTTTGGAATGTTGTTCGAAGTTTCAGATCCGCAGATCAGGCAAGCTGCACTCGGATACTATCAATGGTGTAGGAGGCTCAAAGTAAGAAGAGAAAGCAGAAGATGAAGATCCCACAGGCTGATACGAATAATAAAATGTAGGGTCTGAGAGAGTGTAACTTAATTTATTACTTTGTAAAATACAACTCATAGGACCCCACCAATACACACCCCATTTAGATGCTGTAAGTCGGGAAGGTTCTGTCTATTAGAAACACAGATCGATAGATCTGGCAAACTGTGGCATCACAACTTATGAAAGTGCTAACTGGCACACGGGAAAAGGAAAACGGAATAAGCTGGACCACCTTCATTTATGCCGTTCCTCATCATGAGCATGTATGGATTTGAGGGCTGCATGTAGGCATCAACCATATGCAGCAGCATCAATTACAGTCTCACGTGCACCAGAAAGAAGTCGCTGTCTCTTGAGCGCATGATATCCAGCCTGCTGTGCATGCCCCTAATAACAGCTGGAATTCTGCTCACCAGCTCTGTGGGGATCCGTCGCGTGGCTATGCCTGGCAGCTCCGTGTTGTCCTATCGGTTCGGTAGCTGGTCCAGTCGGTATCCCAGAGACGGAGCGCTACAAAAGCAGCTGTTCTTGTTGCTGGAAACATTTGAGTTTCCCAGCACAAGATGGACTGCTGATCGCAATCTTTGGTGAGCTAACGAGTTACTGGTCCCAGCCCAAATGCTCACAGAGCCACACAGATGTGAATGGGCAGTGGGGGGAGATATGCATGGGCAGTTTCGACTCTCTGGGTGGGGGGTATGAATGCGTAAATGGGTTGGCAGTTATTTATCCGGGGACAGGAACAGCAGGAAGAAGGGAGCAGAAGGGTATTTTTCTTGTTACAGAACAGAAACATAGGGTGGGGGCAGTTTGCTGGAGTCCATGCCAAACATAACCTGATGCCTATTTTTTCTTGTATTTTGTGGCCGAGAAAGGGAGGGCAGGGGAGGTAGCATACAGAGGGAGGAAGCGAGGGTTTTCGGTAGTGAGACTGGAACGGAGGACTGGGGTGTTGGGGTGGGATGGCACATAGAGGGAGGGAGCGAGGGTTTTCTGGTTTAAATGTACTGGGATGAGAATGAAGGACTGGGGTGCGGGGTGGGACGGCACACAGAGGGAGGGAGCGGGATTTTTTTTGTTTTGGGGTGGGAGCAACCAAACCAAAAGTTGTTGACCTCAGCAAGACTGCTCAGGACACCAATCAGCTGTTTGCTGGGCGGTGTCCTGTAGATGAAAAGAAAAAGCCACCATATGATTGGTTCGGCTTTTTCTTTTCAACTAGACGAAGTTTCCGCCCACAAAGGAAAAACAGTGTCATGATCAGCCTGGCTGATGACTGGTGTGGCACTGTCAAGCCCCTTGCAGACCACTTTGCATTGGACAGACAGTGTCACACTCCTCCAAAAGCACTCTACAGCAAGAAGTGTGCTGCACGTGCGCTCACGGTGAACTTACAAAGCACTTAAAGTCCATATTGTCCTCCATGGACCACGCCCCCGAACTCTCCCTATACTGACATCATAAAATGTGCTTGCTTGGGGGCATGTCTCTGACTAGAGAAGTGGAAGGGATCGGGCTCTTCACTCCATGGAGTCAAAATATGATCCCTTCCTTTGGTTACCAGGGGAATGGTGCTTTAAAATAAAGATATGGAGATTTTCTCCATAAGGGTATCAAGAGTGAACATTATGGGGAAAATAAACTTACACTCATTTCAGAGAGGGCAAGAATGATGGTGAAATAATACACTCAGTCATATTGTATAAATGTACCTTTATTAATAATATAATGGTATTGTCTATATATAATGCATATATATATATATATATATATATATATATATATAAGTCCTGTAAGATTATTGTAAATAACAAACCAGCAGAGTAATGGACTGTACTGGAATGTGATCACATCCATATTTAATAAAAAGAAATTAAAAAAATATATATATGATCCCTTCCTTCCCTAAATACCATCAGCAATGAATTAAAATTTATACTACCCTAGACTGGGGGTCAAGTAACCTTCCTTATAGTTTTTGGGGGGTGTGGGGCATAATTTTAAAAGAGCAGGAAAGGTGCTCTTTAATTTTTTTTTTAATGAACTAAAAAATGCTCCCTGTTACAGCTTTGTTCCTTACATGTGGCACTACTGTAAGCTATTCTTTGCCTTTAATAAATTCTAGACAGTTTTTTTGCCTTTAGTTTGTTTTATATGCTTTTTTTGTGGGGGGAGTTACCTTTCTTAACTAAACAAGCGGGGGAGAAAGATAACGGCTGAGTAAGCTGGGCAAGTAAAATACTGGAAGAAAAGGTGAGAAAATAGTACAGTCTAGTGAGATTGTACAACGGAGACAGAGCAATGCGGCCCAGAGAGAGACACCGTGGCTGCAGAGGACTGGGCAGCTTCACTGATGCACTTGACAATGGGTTGTGAAAGATGTTCACATCAGGTTGAAAATGAACAGGAAAGGAGAGAAGGACTGAGCACGCAGTTCTTTTTTCTTCGAGTTGTGAGTTGGAGCAAGACTGTGCAAAATGTAGCAGGATGTAGTGAGCAGTGGTGGTTCTGTCCCTGTGTCTCGCCTGTGAGAGTCAGGGGACTGGGTGTTCTGTGTCGCAGCTCCTATACTTGGAACATCTTGCCAGTATATGTTACTACTGCCCACACAGCTGAGGCCGTTAAGTCCTCCTTAAGAACTTATTTATTTCAAGACGTGATTCCAGACTGTTCTAATTTCTGCTTTTAAATGCTGTTTGTACAGCTTTATAATGTAATTCATATGGCTATGTTCATGAAAATGGTGTACTGACGCAGAAATAAATCTCAACTGTGTATAACAGCTGGAAAAATATCATATTAGCTGGAATTTTTATATTGTTTTGTAGGTGATCCTGTGTAGGGATAGAAAAGATAAAATAAAATTCCTAGCAAAAGCAGTTTTTTTAAATTTAGTACAGTACCCTAAACACTGATGTTTTTTTTCTGTGCTGAAGTGTGACATGGAAAACCATGTCAGCTCTGCCCTTGTGGCACATCCATTTAATCACTTTTTCCCTAATAAAATTACTTCTGAAATTAAACTGTGGTCTTGTGTCTCTATTTTTTTTTTCTTTGTGGGCTTGGTAGTTTGCATTTACTTTGAAATGAGGGGCACAGAAAACACTGTGGCATTCGTACACTTCCGTGTCCATTTCAGCAGATGGTATAGTTTTAAAATATACAGTGCAGAGTGGTCTTTTTGCATTTATTTAAAAATCCCATCCCATTCATCCTGGCTCACTCCACTGAATTTGATGCTTTGGGCATCTGTGAGCCCAACCCCTGTGTTACAACAAGCAACCTCTGACACAGACCGATAGTGGCGTCTACGTTGTCCAAACATACCTGCATCACTGTCTGCAGCTGGGAACTCACTTTCAGTACCTGCGAGAATCCAGGAGTAACATATTGTAGACGTGTAGCTAAAGCAGCTTAAAAGCTGCTGTTTTGTGGTCCGGAGCCCTTCTTGCTTTGGCAACATCACCTCGAGACTTCGTAGTGTCCTTTACTGTGACCCCACGAATGAACGCCACAGACCAGCTGTGCATACAAATGCCACACGGTTTCAGCATTTTTCATCAATCCCCGAGCAAACAAAGAGTAAACCTGTTCACTCAGATGATTGAGCCTTTTACTCCAAGTTCTGTCTTTACCTGCATTGGTGAGTAGAGCTCTACATTGATGGTATTTGCAGGCAATTATTAAAAAAAATAAAAAAGAGACACCAAGCTTCTTTGTGTCTTTGGACATATGCCACAGTCTGCAGTGGTGTCTCTATACATATGCCACAGTATGTATTGGTGTCTCTGTACAAATGCCACTAATTTTTGTGAATCACTCATAACTGCAGCACAAAGGGTCCAATTTGTGTATGCTTGAGCTAAAATGCAGTATATGTTTGTGTGCTACTCTGGGGCTGACAAAGCACACCTGATCAGTACTTATTTACAGGGTAAAAATTATTTACCTGACTTTAAAGTGGATTAATTCTCTACTCTCTGTGCTACAATTTTGTGTGCGCATATTAATTTTGTTACTTGCCAGCATGATGTCTGACCATAGCTGGGCAAGCACACCTGGGCATTACTTTAAAAGTGCAGGCTGCAAATTCTGGTTCTTTGTCCAGGTGTGTTTGCTCAGAGAACTTGTCCATCTTGTGCACCACGCGGCCTTGGCTTGTGGTGGCTTGTGGGGGTGGGGAATGGTGGATTGTACTGCTTGCCTCTGTTTCGTTATTTAAATGTTTATTTTCATGTTACTTGCCAACATGATGTCCAGCTGTGGCTGGGCAAGCACATCTGGGCAAATTAATTTAAAAGCGCAGCCTGCAAATTCTGGTTCTTTGTCCAGGTGTGTTTGCTCAGAAGAACTCGGCCATCTTGGGCACCACGTAGCTTGGCTTGTTGGGGGCTGGATTGTACTGCTCGCCCTTGTTTGGTTGGAAATGTTGATTTTTGGATGTTGCTTGCCAACTGATGACTGACAATCGACTGAGCATGCACACCTGGGGCCAAACAAAAAAAAAATCTAGGAAAATCTAGCCCTTTCTCCCAGTGTTTTTGCTCAGAGACGCTCAGCCATCCCTGTGCATCATGTGGCCTTGGCTTGTGGGGGCTGGGATTGTACTGTCACTCTTGTTTTGTTGCCGAATGTTGATTCTTGGATGTTACTTGCCAGCATGTTGTCTGACCATTGCTGGGCAAGCACACCTAGACAAGTTAATTTAAAATACAATCTGCCCATTCTGGTTCTTTGTCCAGGTGTGTTTGCTCAGAGTCGCTCGGCCATCTTGGGCACCATGCAGCCTTGGCTTGTGGGGTGAGGGGGGATGAACTGTACTGCTTGCCCTTGTTTTACTAAGAAATTTTGTTTTGACTATTACTTGCCAGCATGTTGCCTGACCATTGCTGGGCAAGCACATCTGGACAAATTAATTTAAAAGCATAATCTGCACATGCTGGTTCTTTGTCCAGGTGTGTTTGCTCAGAGACGCTCAGCCATTTTGTGCACCATGTGGTCTTGGCTCATCCTCTTTTCTTCGGCTCATGGGTGCAGTCTGTTGTATTGTGTAGCACGTGCAGCCTTTCAGGTACACCGTATCCTGTGGAATGAACAGCTCCATCACTACGTCATCTTGCCTTTTTTCTTCAATTCATCATCCTATGTACCATGTGAGACCTTTTCGGTGCAGTCCGTCATATTACGTACCATGTGCAGCCTCCCAGGTACACCGTATCCAGTGGAATGTGCAGCTCTGTCAGTACACTGTCTTGCCTCTTTTCTTCAGTTCATCACCCTGTGTACCACGTGAGACCTTTTCGGCGCAGTCTGTCACATTGTGTAGCATGTGTAGCCTCCCAGGTACACCATATCCAGTGGAATGCGCAGCTCCGTCACTATGCCATCTTGCCTCTTTTCTTCAGCTCGTCCTGTGTGAAACCTTTTCAGCACCCTTATTTGCTGCAGTATTACTCAGTGCACGCGGAATACTCATGTTCTGCTGTTTCCTCTGATCTGAAAACTAATTGTCTTCAACTTTCTTTTATTTTAAGCCATGAGCCACCAAAGGAAGAAGACCATGTGTGTCTGCAAACACACTGCTAAAAGCTGCAGTAATTTCAAGCCCTCTCTGTGTAAAAGAAAGATAATGCCTTTATAGAGAGAGAAGATGAAGGCTGACACCAGTCATTATGAAGAATATAAACAGAAATCCATGTCCCGTGCAAAGGCCTACAGGGAGAATATGAATGAAGAACAGCATGCTATCCATTGAGAGAAAGAGAAGGAGTGCCTTAGGCAGTACCGACTGAAGCTTAAGGAAAAGAATGCCTTGGAAAGTGTTCAGTCACCAGAGCCGGCCAAAAGAACCACCAGAGCCGAGGAAGTAAAAAAGAAGCAAGTGCGTGAAAAATGGGGGCAGCAGAAAAAAGAGCAGCATGTAGTAACGACAACACAGAAAATATGACGGATAAATGACAGAAGGCGTGAAAAGTACAATGTGAGACATGTAGCAGAAATGGCTGAGGATGCAGTCACCACCAGCACCTCCACAGAGACACCAGCAATGATGCCACAGCAGAGTTGCAACCCTATCACGACTGATCCCCCGTTCAGCAAATGCTATCAGGAAAGCAGTGCAAAGGGCACGTGGACGGTTGCCATGATCCCCATCCCGCTTTGATGCCACAGTTGCCCACTTTGTCCATTCTGCATCACCAGCCAAGACGGCAGCACTGGCAAAAGAGAACCTCACTTGCCGTACAAACCTACTGGGGAAATTGGTGGAAGTGATGAAGGAGAAACTGAGCACTCTAAAATGCACCAAAAAAAAACAAGGGAAGACAATTAAGCCAAGAATTAATAATTTCATTGTCAATTCTGAAAAAATATTGTTTGCTATGAACTTCAAGCAATACCTTGGGCATCATCATTGATGACTAATAGCTTGGCAGAAGACACCAGGAGAAAGGACTGCTGTGTGACAGGACTTCTCTGCTGGGACTAAAGTAGAAGAACTTTTGTACTTGGACCTTTAATTTAGGGTAAAAAAAAAACTAACATGCAAAACAAAAAAAAAGTGTGTTTGTCTGGGTTAACCGAACTGAATGGGTATCTGAACAGTTATCTAGGTGTAAATCTCAGGTGATTGAAAGGACTTAACTGCTGTGAGGTTTAAATTACTTGTAGAGAGATCTAGTAAGTAGGGGGAGTGGCTTAGCTAGAAGGAAGCTACATTTAAAGACTGCCTTAGAAAGATTATGCTAATAGCTTGGCAGAAGACACCAGGAAAAAGGACTGCTGTGTGACTGGACTTCTCTGCTGTGACTATATTGCCCTCCTTCCTTCCCCTCCACCCACATCCAAAGCTAGTCCTATTTTTATAGGCACAGGATTTGACTGACAACAGGAACTTCCTGTTTGGGAGCAGGAAGTAAGTGATCACAGAACCACCAAAGACCCATCATCCTAGAAGGACAAGAGTAGCTCTCCAGCCCCCTCTAGCTGCTGGAGGTCTGCCTCTGAGCAAGTAAGTGGTCTACTGAGAAATATAGGATATTCTTGTCTCAGAACAGGACAATCAGGAGCTTAAAGGGCACACAGACAGAAAGTAAGGAGAGAGAGAAAAAAAAACAGAGAACAGAGTAAGGATTGCAAACAGTTAAGGGGCCAGAAATAAGACATGATTGGAGTGGTGCAGTGCAGTGGCTGTGGAGCAGCAGTCTTCCGGGAGACGTTCTGGAGGATGTGGTGTTGTCCCATCTGCAGGCACCTCTCTGGGCTGAGGGAGGAGGTTGCTCATCTCAGGCTGAGTTGGCCAGGATTTGTGGGACCTCCTCTTCCATCCAGGGACCACCAGTGCCACTGCCGTTGCCTCAGAGGTTGCCAAGAAGAGGTGGTTGGACCACAGTGGACTCAGGGAGGGTGAGGGTGGTGGAACAGAGCGCATCCCTCAGTTGTACTCTCCACAATCCCTATGCCATTCTGGCAAAGTGTGTTTCTCTATGGAGCGCCCGCAGTGGAGACCAAGGAGGATGCTGGGAACCTCACAAAGGAGACCCACAGGAGGGTGGCAGGGGACCCTGCAGGGAAGGAAACAACCCTGGTGGGGACTCCATTGTTAGGAAGGTAGAACTGGGGGAGGAAGGGGAGAGGGAGGTAGGGTGCCTGCCTGGCGCCATGGCTTGGAGGGACAGGGAGCAAATCCTCAGGATTGCGGAGCAGCTGCACAGGGGAGGGAGCTGGATGTCATTGTCCACCTAGGGACAAATGACCTGGCTAAGAAAGGATTAAAGAAGTGCAGGAAGAGTTTGTGGAATTGGGGAGGGCCTTAGTCAAGTAGCACGACGGTAACCTTCTCAGAGGTGCTGCCCATCTATGGCATAGGAGAGGCTAGGGTGTTCGCACCATGGGATTCCATCAGTGGTTGAAAAACTGGTGTGGAGCTCAGGGATTTGGCTTCATTGGGGACTGGGGGTCCACCTGGAGTGATGCAAGCCTATACTGGCATGATGGGCTGCATCTGTCCGGGAGGGGAACCAGGATCCTCGGTGATAGGTTTAAATGCTTCATTGGCAAGCTTTTAAACTAGCCAAGGGGGGAGGCACTGGAAAGGAACAGGGAAATCCTAGCCCCCCCACCAAATAATCACGGTAGTAAGTGCGGCAAACACCAACACAGAGGTGTCGATAGGGAGAAGGGCAGGGGTAAATGGAGAAAGTGACAAAGGCAAGAAGGACAGGGATAGGGCAAAAGGGAGAAAGGCCATCAGAAAATGGAGGGTAATGAGTACCAATGCCCGTAGTCTGGGCAACAAGCTCCCTGAGCTGGTGGCCTTGATGGAAGAGGGATGCCTGGATATCGTAGCAGTCACAGAAACATGGTACACAGAGAACCATGACTAGGATGTTAACATACCAGGGTACATAACCTACAGGAGAGACAGGCAGGGGAGAAGAGGGGGAGGAGTTGCTCTCTATGTAAAGGAAGGGATAAAAGCAACTGAACAAAAGAGTAAACAGGGAGGAGAGGAGGCACTGTGAGTCACCTTGGAGATTGGAAGGGGCACCACAATCCGCACAGGGGTTGTGTACAGACCCCCATGTCAGGGGGAAGTAATGGGCAAGGATATGATAGAAGGCATTCTTAGAATGGCAGAGAAAGGGGAGATACTATTGATGGGAGACCTGAATATGCCAGATGTTAACTGGAGCACATTTGCTGCAGCCACATCCAAGAGCAGGGCCATCCTTGATGCCCTACAGTTGGCAGGCATTAGACAGCTAGTTTCGGAACCCACTCGTGAGGGAGCAATCTTAGACCTCGTACTCTCAAATGGGGGCAGTGAGAGGATCTCAGATCTAGAAGTGGGTTGCCATCTGGGGACAAGTGACCATCAAACAGTGTGGTTCACATTAAACTCAGCTGCAGAGTCAAGCCATACAAAAGTGAGGGTACTGGACTTTAGGAGGGCTGACTTTGGCATGATGGAGGAGTGCCTCAGAAAAGCACTAGCAAACAGGCTAGAAGGAGGTGTGGAGCAGCAATGGGGAATCATCAAACTGCCATCACAGAGGCAACAAGCCTTTGTGTGAAGCAAATAAACAAATCAAAATGAGAGAAAAACTACTATGGTTCTCAAAAGAGGTGGCTGTGAAAGTCAGGAAGAAAAAGATAGCATTCCGGAAGTATAAGGAAACACAGAAGGAGCAGGACAGACAGCTGTACCAGTTAAGGCAGAAGGAAGCAGGGAGGGAGGTCAGAATAGCAAAAGCCCAGACTGAGGAAAAGATAGCCAACTCAGTTAAGAGGGAATAAAATCTTTTATAGGTACATCAGCGGTAGAAAGACAAAGGGAGGGATAGTGAGGCTGAATAGAATGAGCAGTGGGTGGGCAGAGGGGACAGTGAAAAGCAGGGATACTGAGCAGAATATTTCTGCTCAGTATTCACAAAAGAGGAGAGGTGCCTAATCCAATTAACAGAAGCACTCCTTGATAGGGGGTCGATCCCAGTCCTTTCACAGAAGAAAGGGTTCTGCAAGAACTCCTAAAACTGAAGGTGGACAAAGCAATGGGTCCTGATGGAATTCACCCCAGAATTCTAAAAGAATTAAGGGAGAATTAGTGAAACCACTGGCTACTCTTTTAATAAATCATGGGAGGATGGTGTGGTACCGAGGACTGGAGGAAGGTGGATGTGATTCCCCTTCACAAAAGTGGGACAAGACAGAGGCAGGAAACTACAGACCTGTCAGTCTGACCTCTGTGGTAGGGAAAGTGATGGAGTCACTTCTGAAGGAAAGAACAGTTGAGTACCCAGAGGCCAGTGGAGCACAGGACCCAAAGCAGCATGGGTTCACAGCGGAAGGTCATGTCAGGCAGATCTAATAGATTTCTTTGACTGAGTGACCAAGTAGTAGACCAGGGAGGGGCTGTGGACATGGCCTACCTAGACTTTAGCAAGGCATTTGGACGAGTCCCACTAAAGATTAATAGTCAAATTAACCAGCCTGGGAGTGGGTCCCAGGGTGGTAGCCTGGGTAAAACATTGGCTGCACAACAGGACACAGAAGGTAATTGTAAATGGAGTCCACTCTGAAGAAAGAGGGGTTACTAGTGGGTACCCTGAGGGTTCAGTATTGGGTCCAGTTCTTTTTAATGTCTTCATCAGTGACATTGCAGAGGGACTGGAAGGAAAAGTATGCCTTTTGCAGATGACACAAAGATCTGCAACAGGGTTGACACTAAGAGGCGGAAAGGATGAAAAGGACTTGGCAAGGTTGGAGGAATGGTCAGAAGTATGGCAGCTAGATTCAATGCAAAGAGTGCAAAATAATGCACCTGGAAACAAGAACCCAGGGTAAGAATACACAATGGGTGGGAGGTAGTAACAACAACAAAAAGGAAAGGGACCTGGGGTAATCATATCAGATGACCTTAAGGTTAGCAAGCAATGTGAGAGGCAGTAGGGGGCTGGGGTATACTGGGATGTATAGGAGAGGCATCACCAGCAGAAAACAGGAAGTTGTTATCCCTCTGTACAGACAGTTGGTGAGACCCCATCTGGAGTACTGTGTCCAGTTCTGGAGACCCCATCTCCGCAAGGACACAGACAGGATAGAGGTAGTCAGAGGGCAACTAAAATGGTGCAGGGTCTGCAAGAGAAGCCGCGTGAGGAGAGACTAAAGGAGCTCAATATGTATTCCCTTGAGGAAAGAAGGAGAGAGGGACATGATAGAAACTTTTAAGTACCTCAGTGGAATCAATAAAGTCCAAGAGGTAGCATCCTTCAGAAAAAGAGACTTGCAAACAAGGGACACAATTTAAAAGATAGAAGGAGGGCGGTTCCGGGGCAATGGAGGAACTATTATTTCACAGAGAGGGTAGTCGATGCATGGAACAGCCTTCCTGAGGAGGTTGTGGGGTCTAAACTGTGGAGAATTCAAGAATGCATGGGACAGACATAAGGCAATTCTTGTGGGGGGTAGGAAGAAATAGGCTGTTGGTTAACTAGGATCTGCGGCCTATCCTGTAGGTAGGGAAATGGGCAGACTAGATGGGCCTAGCGGCCCTTATCTGCCGTCAAAGTCTATGTTTCTATGACCATATCAAGGGGCATTAAAAAAGTCTCACACAAATTTGCATTGCCTGGTGAAACTGTCCAGCAAGTGAGGGACTTCTACAAAGGGGTAGCCATACCTCTGGCTCACAAGAAAGCATTCTCCAAATGAACAGACAAAATGAAATAATTGCTGGCAAAACCCATATCTGTGCAACATGCAGAGTTCTGCATGGAACATCCAGAAGTATCAACTGGAAGAAGTAAGTTTAATACTCTGTGGCCACAGCACATAAAACTTGCAAGGGAACAGAAGCTGGAGCAGTGTCTCTGCGAATACTGTGCCAATGCAGAATTAAAGCTTCATTAATTGAACCGTGCTGCCGATACACATCACGCAGTGGACTGTCGAGTGCCAAATGTTTATGAAATGGTGGTAATTATCATGTGCAGAAGGGTACCGGGACAAAAATTTTACAGAAAAGAATGCATTGAAAAAACTTGTGATAACTGTAGCACCAGAACGCTTGAGGACAGATTTGTGGACCTCCTGAAACGGCATGGGCAGGATACAGTGAGGTGGCAGCAGTGGAAACTGTAAAAGTGACTCTTAACAATGGTCAAACTAAGCCCCGTAGAGTACTGAAAACAAAGAAAACAGGACTTTCTAATTCTGCAGGAATCATACAGAAAGACTTCACATTTCTGGGGCGTCACCTGCACGAGGCATCAAGGCAGCAACACCAGTTCTTAACATTGTCCAAAAACATGCCAGCGGGAGGGGTCCTAATGGTTTTGGACTTCACTGAGAATTATGCCTACAAACATCAAGACGAAGTGCAATCATGTCACTGGCATCACGAGCAAGCCACTGTACACCCAGTGGTTTCCTACTACTGGTGCAAACACTGTGAGAACACTGTCAGGGAATCCTTGGTTTTCATTTCAAGTGACTTGAAGCATGACCACAATGCCGTGTTGTCATTTCGTGAAACTGGCAAACACTCACCTGCAAACAGCTCAGGCCATAACCATTACTAAGGAGCTGCAGTTCACAGATGGCTGTGGTAGCCAGTATAAATCTTAAGTCTGCCTTCTATGACATTTCACAAGCGCATACAAAATATGGCTTACCCATTGAACGTGCCTTTTTTGGATCCCGCCATGGAAAAGACCTCTCTGACGGTGAGAGTGGAGTCATCAAATCAATGGCAACTAAGGCAGTGACATCAAGGCTAGCAGTCATAACCTCGGTGAAAGAACTCTTTAAGTACTGCAAAAAAAAAACCTAATAATGCAGCCTACTGAAGATGAATGCAAACATTCCTTAAGAACATTCTTTTGGGTAGCTGACAATGTGATACGCAGGACAGAAGGACCCATTCTTAAAACTGTACAGGGGACACGCAAAATACAGAGTGTCAGGTCCGTCGCCAATGGTATTGTTGTAGTCAGGGATTACAGCTGTTTCTGCACTGCTTGCAGGATTGATGAAGGAGTGTGTGAAAATGCCAGCCATGTGGGTCCGTGGTTGGAAAAGATGCTGAGGGAATCCCTTGGTGTTAACAGAAAGCAGGACAACAACGTGGTGCCATCAACTGCAGCTGTAAAAATTGATAGTGCCCATGCCACGGAACAACTTACTGTCAACACGAAAGAAATAACATGGATGCCGATGTACAGAACAATTTACTTCTTGACAGTGTCCCTGTCAGAACAGAGTCCACCTCCACACCAGTCAATATTGAAAATAACATGGATGCCGACGTACAGGACATGCTAGACAATGTACTTTCTGACAGTGCCCCTGTCAGCACAGAGCCCACCCCATGCCAGTCTACATTGCTCAATCTGCCACAGACTCCATCTGTGGCACACAACGGAAAAAAAGTCCAAAGACTGGATATAAACACTGACCACTTCTATGCTGTTCATTATTCAAACTTTTTACATTGGACAAGTGAAATCAGTTACCGAACAGATAGTGGAATTTAGATTTCTGCATCAGTGTGGGGGTGCAGCATTCACAAGGCCCAGAAATGACGACCGTGATAACATATGCAGACGTCGAGTTTTCCATGGGCCACTGAACATGTGTGGGAAGCCACCCTTTAAACTGACACCTGAAGAAGCACAGACAATCCAAGAGAAATATGACAAACTGAAACAAAAGTGGAATTAAGGATTGCAGGCTACCTTGGGCATAAAATGGACAATATTGATACTATTTCTATATTAAAGGGATAAAGGATGTAAATGAATTGCTTACTGTTCTTTCTGTAGTTAGAGTTATTGTTTAAAGTTTTTCCCTTACTGAGATTTATTGCTTAGTTTTTCACGTATTTAGATTTCTTGCTTAAAGTTTTTCATATAGCTTGAGTTTTAATGTACTTCAATTTATTGCTTAAAGTTGTTTATGTACATAGTAACTATTATGTTTTTTGCAATGTCTGCCATGCCATTTTATGAATTTGATTATTAGTAAACTTTTTTTTATCATACAGCAGCTGTTTTGCTTCCTTTGTACATGCATCACAAATGTTTGGTGTCCAGTGTACATACACCATGATGAGCACTCTTGTTACCAGGCATCGTTAAGGCAGTTACCTTACCACATGCTCACTTTTAACACGTTTGATCATTTTATCTCAAAACACATTGAAATGTATAAATTTGCTAATCAGTAACATTTGTTTTCAATTCCAGCAGCTGACTGGTGTCAGTGTACACACGTCACAACCGTTTGGTGTCCACGGTACATACACCATGGTGTCTGCTATACATACACCACGGTGATCTGTCTTGTTCATGGGAACCATTAAGGCATTTATCTTACCACATGGCCACTTTTTACTGGTTCGATTATGGTATCTCAAAATACATTTAAAATTTAATATATTTTGATTTTAAAAATTTGACCTTCATGTCACACTTTGGTACACCATTTTCATGAACACAGCCATATGTTGTTTCAGCTGTCTTTACGTATGCCACTGGAATGTTACTGTTTATTGTTATTGTGAAGTGCCCTGATCCCTTGCTGAGGGGCACTCTAGAAATAAATTTGCCTAGCCTGAAAGACACAACTGAAAGAAAAACAGGCTTTTTTTGTTACGAAAATATTATCCACATGGGAGAGAGACAGATGGATGAACTGTCCGACATGGCAGCCAGTGCGGGGGCGGGGGGGTGCACATGGATAGCATTACCAGTGTAATGTTCTGTGTAGCTGTACAAAAAAGGAAATCTTGACTGAGTATTTCAGGCCTGTAAAAATTGATTGAGAAAACTAGCTGAATAAAAGTGAGTGAATGCACTGCAGCAGCAGCCAATGAAATTCACACCAAAATGCTGTAGTTGTAGCCTGATGTTATTTCTTGACCAATGAGCTTCCAGTCATACACAGCATGCACAAGATTTTCAAACGCCATTTCTGCTGAACACCTTCACCAGAATGAGCTGTAACATCTTGCAGCAACTGATAAATGAGTGATGTGACCCCTACTGGTGGGGTGGTTTGTAAACAAAAGGAAAAGAAATGTACGAAAGTAGAAGCCGGCTCTTGCAGCCATTGTTTACAAGGAGCCGAGGTCAAACATTTTCTTACCTACAAGTACAGTACAGCTGCTGCCAATAACATGACCAGATATTTCCTGAAATTACTGTGATATCTCTGGAGAAATTCACTGCCTTACCCGCAGTATCACTGTGGGTGACCAGAGAGAATACTTTTAGAAATACTGTATCACAAAATATCTGTATACATCTGTCTGTTTCTTTGGCTGTAACTGTAATGAAAGAAGTGCGACTGAGGCAAACCAAAGTCACATTGAAGAGTTTCAAAAAGAGCAAAACTTATCATCCTGACAGTGTTTTCTTCATATTCTGTTTATGCTCCTTGGGACCACGGCAAGGAAAGCTCACTACTGCTGGCTTTCATGCCCCTTTCCACCATCTACCGTCTGTCAAAATTACCGATGGCAACCAGCACACCATGGTTTCACCCCATATAGCGGGGTCAGGAGAGGGTGGTCCGACTCCCCACCCACCGGAGCTCATAATCCAGTTTCTTCGCTCCAGGCATCCAGGTGGCACTGTGGATGGAGGTGTAGCCAGCAGGTGCCATACACCCTTGCCATGCTCATTCTTTACCCTCCAGTCATTTCCCCTTAGTTCCCCAGGGCCGCAGTAGCACAGTAGCGTGGAGGCGTGCGTGCATGCCAGACCCAGTGGTCCCCACTCTACCCACCCTGGTCTAGTGCCTGGTCTCCCATCTTTGCGGCACTGCCACTAAGTCTCCACTAGGTGGCAGCCAAGTGCTGGGAAGACCCACCTCCCCTTTCCAAAAGAGAAGTGCCTGCCAGCTGCTCAATCCTTCTTCCACCACCACCACCCCCGTCGACCCCCAGCAACCAGAGCTCGGTCCCGAACTCAAGTCACTGGTGTGGGAGAGGTGAGGCCCTAAGCGCCTCAGCCCTCTGCACCACTAGGCCAGCTCATCCTGACAGAGCTGACCAAGAAGAATGTGACCTCTGTTTTCTATTGCTTATAATTAGCTGCCAGCATCATCAGTAGAAACTGAGGACAGTACAATACGTAAGTGATTCTGAAGACAATGTTGGGAATGCCCTTGTCCTTGATCACTTGGTACCAAGTATTAATCATAACCTGGGTTCATGAGTTAGAAATCTAATGCAGGACTTGAACAGCTAAGGGCATCTCAGGTAAGGCAGAAATGTAGTGTGATGTACTGTCTTGTTCCTCCACGGTACACCAGCCATTACTTGGTTGTTTACAAAAGATGTCTGACAGTTTTGCAAACCGAGCTGCTTTATAACAATTTGAAGATAGAAAGTCTCATACATAGAAACATAGAAGTTGACGGCAGATAAGGATCACAAGGCCCATCCAGTCTGCCCATTTTTTCTACCTTCTGAATGTGCCATAAGCCTTTACTCTGTCAATTGCCTATCTATTCATACTCATCTGTATTGCTCCCTTATGTCTATCCCGTGCCAGTTTGAAGCCCTGCACTGTATTCATATCCACTACTTCCTGAGGTAGGCCATTCATGCATCTACCACCCTTTCTATGAAAAATAACTTTCTCACATTACCCCTTAATCGGCCTCCCTCTAATCTCATGCTGCGTCCTCTTGCCCTGCTATTTTTCTTATATTGAAACATGTTAGACTCTTTCAGCTTGTTAATGCCCTTAAGATGTTTGAATGTTTCGATCATATCTCTCTCTCTCTCTCTCTCTCCTTTGCTCTAGGGTATACATATTGAGCTCCATTAATCTGTCCTCATATGTTTTCTGATGCAGTCCCTGCACCATTTTGGTTGCCCTTCTCTGGACTGTCTCCATTCTGTTAATGTCCTTGTGCAGGTGCAGCCTAACAGTACTTCACGCAGTACTCCAGATGGGGCCTAACCAGTGTCTGGTAAAGAGGGTTTATTACCTCCCTCTTACGACTTGTGCTACCCCTACTAATACACCTTAACACCCCCCTAGCCTTACCTACTGCTTTAGCGGTCTGCTTGGATGATTTCAGGTCATCTGTGATGACGATGCCCAAGTCTCTTTCTTCCCTTGTGATTGCCAGCAACTCCCCTCCCACCCTATAGGTGGCTTCAGGGTTTCTCTTCCTTACATGCATGATCTTGCACTTCTTTGCATTAAACCCCAGTTGCCACTCCTCCGATAATTTTGCCAGTTTATCCAGATCTCTTCTCATTCTGCCCACCCCATCTGGATCATCTACTCTGTTGTAGATCTTGGTGTCATCTGCAAAAAGACAAATCTAACCCTCCAGTCCATCTGCAATGTCACTGATGAAGATATTGAAGAGGACTGGCCCCAGGACTGATCCCTGAGGTACCCCACTTGTGACTTGCATCTCTTCTGACTGTATACCATTTACCACCACACTCTGTGCTCTGCCCGCTAACCAGTTTGTCACCCAGCTGACTAACTTCTGACCCACCCCGAGCCTACCCAGCTTATTAATCAATCTTCTATGTGGAACAGTATTGAAAGCTTTGCTGAAGTCAAGGTAGGCGACATCAACTGCACCCATTTGGTCCACCACTCTGGTTACCCAGTCAAAGAAATCTATGAGATTAGTCTGACAGGACCTTCCTGTTGTAAACCCATGCTGTCTTGGATCCTGTGCTCCTATGGATTCCAGGTGTTGCACTATCCTTTCCTTAAGGAGTGCCTCCATAATCTTGCCCACTGCTGAGGTAAAAGTGACTGGTCTGTAGTTCCCTGCCTCTTCCCTACTACCACTCTTGTGGAGCAGGATCACATTGAGCCCTTCTCCAGTCTTCTGGGACCTCTCCTGTGCTCAGAGACTCACTAAATAGTCCTGATAATGGCTCTGCTAGTTTCACCCCTAGCTCCTTTAGTACCCTGGAATGTATGCTATCCGGTCCCATTGTCTTGTCCACCCTGAGCTTAGCGAGCTCTTGTAGGACCCTTTCTTTTGTAAACGGACTTGTGCACACTTTCCTCCCCCGTGTCCATGATGCTGAGCTGTGAGCCCTGCCCTACCTTCTCCTCAGTAAATACTGAGCAGAAGTATCTATTTAGGATAGATGCTTTTCCTTGGTCCTCCTCCACACACTCCCCCTTATCCCCTCTGATCTTAGCAATACCCCCTCTGGACCTTCTCCTTTCACATGTATCTGCAGAAAGTCTTGTCCCCTTCTTTTACTGTACATGCTAGTGTTTCCTTGGTTTGGGCCTTTGCCTGCCTTACTGCCTTCCCTGCTTCCCTTAGGGAAGTTTGGTGTGCCTCCTTATCTTCGTCCTGCTGCGTTCCCTTATATTTCCTGAAGGCCAACCATTTGGCTCTGACCTTTTCTGCTACTGTTTTTGAGGACCAAAGTGGTTTCCTCCTTCTTTTGCTCTTGCTTTTCTCCCTAACACAATGAGATGTTGCTTCAAGTATTGCATCCTTAATGCTTGTCCACTTCGCCTGTACCCCCTCACCTGTATTTCTTTTTGCCAGGGCTAGCTTAACTCTGTTGGCCATCTCATCAAAGTCAGCTCCTCTGAAGTCCCATATTTTTGCTTTGGAATGGGATGATTTAGTTCTAGTGCCCAAATTGAGCCATACCATGTGATGGTCACTGGCCCCCAGGTGACCTTCTACCTGGAGATCTGTGATCCTGCATATTTTCAGGGTACAAAGCACAGACCCGAGAATTTGGTGTTCAGTGTAATTCCAGATAAAAAGACTTAAGCTTTTTTAGTATAGCCCAAACATCACAAGGAAGAAGTACAGGCAAAGTCAGTGGCAGATCTGGGGGACACCCTCCATTCTCTCCCAGCGCACTTCCTGTGGACCTGCTGTAATGGGTGCCATAGGGGAACACAACATTTGTACTTTTCACAAAATTATCGCATGTCTCAGCACAGGGCTCTGTTTCAGCTCTTTCACAGCCTCTAAAACAGAGAACCAACTCATAGCGCGCACCACCGCTTGTAAATTTCGTGCTACCAAACTGGGCTATGTAAGTGCACCAGTCTTAGACATGCCATTTTACACTTGAGTCATGCTGCAGTAGCAACAACTGAGATTAAAAACAAAGAGCAAACCGTTTGTTATTCATAACCTGCCAAATCAATAATTAAGTAGCCCACCCAATAAACAATTACTGAAACAGGGCGCTGTGTGAAATGCAGTAGTGACTTCGTTCATCATCTATAGCAGGCTGTGCATGTGAATTACTGAGATGTCGTCGTTTGAATCGTGTGGTAAAAAATATTTCCTGATGAAATTTAAAATGAGAGCTGCATTTAATTATTATTTTCACTATATTTCTTACCACAATAATGGAAAGAATGATTAAAATCATAAAGCAATTTTTCTCATCCTGGTAAGGGGGGGGGGGGGCAGACTGGACCATGGGGTCTTTTTCTGCTGTCAAGTTCTATGATGCTATGATTCGGAAATGGCGGCTCTGTTAGGCACATGCACACATGCCTGCATCCGACAACTAACTTGTTTCTTTTCTTTCTTATTTATTTGTTGTTGATCTGCCTGGGATAGTAGAATCTAATTAATCAGTCCTCCGTTTTTGAAGTCTGTACCCATCTGCTATTATCTGACCAGCCCTCACAGCTGCACTGTGACCTCCATGTTTCGATTCTAAAGTTCTAGCATAAAAGCTAGCTTGCTGTGATTTAATGCTTGTTGAGGCATCAGTTTAATCGGTGTAATGTGTTTCCAGTGTTATACCTGCCTTAGAGTCATGAGGGAATCCTGCTACTACTCCAAAATAAGTCATACAAAGTACTGCCTGTGTGAAGTATAATTTTTGCTTTAACTTTTTCTGAGGAAAGTACTGCAGGCAACACTGCTTGCTATACTGAGCCATTAAAGTATAACTCTGTAAAACCAAAACATGAAAACAGAAGCTAACAAAAAATGCAAAAACAATGAAAATGTATTTATTACATGTTAAAAGATAGTAATTGAGAGAATTTGCTCCTCATGAGATATGCAAGGCGTTACATGTCAGTGACTAGCATTCACACTCACTACAACATCAAAAGACGGAGCTAATGTGCTTCGACTCACTTGATGTGACTTGCTTAAGTGTCTGTTCATGAAAATGTTGTACCAAACTGTGACATGAAGGGTCAATTTTTAAATACAGAGCATATAATTTTTTAGGCATTACAACATGCTGTGACCCAGCAGTGAAAAGTGCAGTGTTGTGAGATACAACTCACTTTCAAATGCCTGAGAAAAATGATCTTCAAAGTTCGGAATGTTATGGTGGACACCAAGCATGCATTCTGAATGTTATGGTAGACAACAAAGCAGCAGCGCAAGTTCTTAAAAGTTTACAAATTGGCATCTATTTGAGGAAATGTATGAAAATGTATGAAATGCTAACATTCTGCTTTTTAAAGCAACATTTGATAATGTCCCAAACTAAAAAAAGTTTTCAGTTCCAGCGCTACTGTAACTTTTCATATCTCGTCATGATCATTTGCTGTACTTGTGGTTCAATTTGAAATATGCTTTCTCCATTCATATTTACTGGCCCGTGAAAAAGTCTCTGTTGCTTAACCACTTCAGTGTCCTGTTGTTGTGTACAAGATCCATTTGTATGACACTGTACACATTTGACTGTAAAAACACGTCTCTCTTCAATGAATTCCAGCACTTGCCCAATATAAAATGTTTTAGAATAGTACACTGCATAGAATTTCCCAACTTCTATTTTGTCTGGGTTTAACTTTTTCATTTGAGTCAGTGGATGTACTGTATGCTGAGCAGTGGTGGAGGGGTCTGTTGCAGACATGCCTGAAGCAGAAGAAGGTTCTGTCAGTGGAGAGACAAAGCATTGCTGGGGTCCATCACTGAAGAGCCAGAAACATTGTTGGGATCCATCATTGGAGTGCTGGAAGCATCGCTGGGGTCCATCGCTGGAGTTGTTGTAGTAGTTGAAGGTTAAGTCACTGGAGCGCCGGAATCCACGTGGGGGTCCATCACTGCAGTTGAGGCACAGGGGTCCATCACTGGATAGCCGGAAACATCACTGGGTTCCATCACTGTAGTTGCAGGAGCAGTTGAAGGATCTGCCACTGGAGTGCCGGAAGCAGTGAAGGGGTCCATCACTGGAGTTGCAGTCACTGATGTGCTAGGAACCTTATCGGAGTTCATGCTGTGGGCATACGTTTCAGTACCGTGCAACGTGCCGCTCTCCAGAAAATCTGAGCCTCCTTAGCATCCATGGTTGTAGGTGTTCGTTATTCAGGCACGGGCCATCATCAGTTTGGCAGGGGATGCAAAAACAACTTAAATTTCTGCTGGTCACCACACCAGGCACCACAGACTTCACACTTTGGATCCGTCGAGTTCCAGGGACAGGTTTCACATCTTTTCCTTTTGGCCTTCCTATGCGTTTGTTGGGTACCCAAAAGAAAGTTCTTTGGTAGAGGCTGCGCCCCTCAGTTGGAGGTGCTCGTGTTAGGTTATCCCGACAGTACACAAACAGCTCTTCCACCATGGAAATGACTGCAAGACGTGACTGCGCAGCCCTCGTTGCTATTGATTTAACAACAGCACTCTCTCTCCATCTGAGGGGCCTTTCCCATGCCTTGATCCGATGTACGCCCTTTCGATTGAAAATCCAGATTTTTGGGGAGCCATTGAATTTGCATTGAATGCCCACTTTGATTTATACTGGCTCCCACAGCCATCTATAAAATGCACCTCCTTTTCTATGGTTAGGTGGTGGGCCTTTGTGAGATGTTTGTCGGCCATGTTAATGAAGTGCTGAACTGCATGGTGGTCATGTGTGAGGTCCTGTGAAATGAATACTAGGGATTCTGTGATGGTACTTTCACAATGAGTACCTCTGTAGTAACAATCGGGTGCACTGTAATCTATTCATGATGCCAGTGGCAGGATTGTATCTCATCCTGGTACTTGCAGGCATAGTTTTCAGTCAAGTCCAGCACCATGACAACCCATCCCTGAGGTGGTTTCTCCTTAAGTGTGCTGAACTGGTGCTGTTGCCATGTAGCCACATGCAGATGGCTACCCAAAAATTGAAGATCTTCCTTAAGCATGTCAGCCAGTTGTTGTAGTGTTGTCATCTTGCTCTTCAGCACTTTTCGGGACGCTTTTGTTTCCAGTCCATCTATCATTTTAGTCAAAGTCACGCTTTCCCACTGATACCACCTTACCATTTCTGCCCCATGTTTCCTCAACAGTTCCTCTGTGTGTTTATCTATTGCATTAACAATACAGTTCTCACACACGTTACCCACACAGTCTCTTCTAAAGAACCTGTTACCCCTCCTTCGTACGGACACACTGTCAGCTCCACAGCTTTGTATACGTTCAGGACTTTGCACTCGTTCATTTTGTGATTGTCGACCATGGGGTTTAAAGTGAGTAGTTTTAAGGAGACATTTGCACAGTACTCACACAGGCACTGGCCTAGTTTCCGTTCTCTGGGGAGTTTAATATGTGTGGGTCTCAGACTGCTTGAATTTCGCTGCACCAATATGGCACTCTGGATTTTCCTTCAGAAATTCTTCAAGCAGTGTATTGAGTGGTTTGGACAGGAAGGCTTTCGCACATTGACTTCTTTTCAAAAATGCATTCTTGTAAGACAGAGGGGTGGCAGACTCTTCAAAAAACTTTGAACTTTGTTAGCTGTTTCCAAAGGAAATGACGATTTATGTACATTTTTCACACGCTTCTGTTCCCTGCGTGTTGCGTTCATAAGGGTTGTCCAGCTGATCCCAAGGGTTCTGCTGGCCTCACACAGCACCTTATATTTTTTTCAAAAACAGAAGTGCTTGCACCCATTCTTCACCTTTCTGTTTTTGTCCACTACTGACATTTTCCTTTGTGGCCTCCACCAGTTTCTTCCCCAAATTTCCACAACAGGCCATGTTTTGTCCTCTTTTTTCCCAGTGCTGCCTTCTTTGCCAGTGAACATGATGTTATCAGCTTATCCACTGTACATGCAAAACAGGTGGGTGACCGTGGTAGGGCTGATCATGTTCACTAAAGTGCCTTCCAGATGGCAGTGTCAGATCGGGGGTCCTCAACTGCAGCTGCATCAGGGTTATTAGGTATGTTTACCTGCACTGAAGCTGGGGTGCTGGTCTCTATGGTTCCATGTCACGGCAGTAACAGGAACTTTGCCAAACAGCATTACAGCAATGGCACCATGCTGACAATTTGCATTGTACCATCACTGTAACAAAGTGTTTTTCTGCAGGGGGCTTTGCACCCACGCACTCCGCAACTTTTATATAATCAACTCCAAGTCGGAGTTGTGTTGGGAAGGGGGCACAATCACCGGGGAAGAACCGTCGGTGTATAGTCAGGATCATTACAGCGACCTGCAGATTTTGTCACTGTAATGGTCTTCACAGTAATGCATTCGCTGTATGAATGGTATACCAGTCTGTAGTTGTTATTGAGCCTCCTTGTAGGTTTGGCATCTTTTTTCATTAATTCTCCTCTTCTTCTGTGCTGACATACTGTAGTTGCACATTGCTTTTTTTCCCCCTTCCATTTCTCTCTTTTCTGTTGCTTTTTTTGTTCCTCTCCGCTAGTCTCTCCTCTTTTGGTTGGTTTGCAGGTCACTGCACACTCAGAATTCTTGGTTTGCTCTAATTTTTTCTGCTTCTGACGTTCTCTGTGCTGCTGCGCTCACAGTCTAGACTTCTCTCGGTATTCACGGCCCTTCTCCTCATCCAGGTTCTCATGGTAAGCTTTTGATCGAGCTTTGTAGGTATACAGATACACTTCATAACATTTGGGGTCATTATTGATGCTATCTCTGAAGTATTTACTTTTCTCCTTTCCGGTCAGCGGAGTGGACAACATTCTCAGTCCAACATTGATCAAGGATGCAGCAGACACACATGATCTTCAGCTACGTTGATGTTCCACTGTTCAGAAAAACCTTAAGAAGCAGAAAGGTTCAGCATTAATCACACACAATAACTTCCTCTTTCAGAGCTGATATGGCCTGCGTGACAAGGCACCATTTCTTCACCACAGAGAAGGAAAGAAGGAGAGCGCACACACTGGTTGACTCAGAACAGATGACATGATGGAATGAAGGATTTCGGCACATCAGTTGTGACCCGAAGAGATGAAATGATGGAAAGAAGGAGAACACATCAACAGCTTCACAACATACGAAACGATGGAAGAAAGTAAGAGTGCACGGCAGCTGCTTGACAAGAAATGATGGAAGGAAGGAGAGCGCACATCAGTTGCTTCACAAGAAGTGACGGAAGGAAGGAGAGCGCACATCAGTTGCCTCACAAGAAATGAGGGAAGGAAGGAGAGGGCACATAAGTTGCTTCACACAAGATGACAGAGACAAGGAATGTGATGAAGAAGAGAGATGCACGGCAACAGGAACCAAAAACTGTGCACGCATCATGTGAAACAATAATCTGTTGGTCTTAATAAAGTAACATGGTCTATGTATTAACTGAGTATGTTAAAAAATGTAGGTGGTAAGCCAGCCTGGTGGCGTGGAGGGCTGAAGAATCCTGCCTTACCTCCTGCCACACCGGCGACCAGAGTTTGTGGTACGAGCAGGTCGCCGGAGGTCAGCCGGGGAGGAGGAGGATTGAGCATCCCAGGTACAACTCTCCTTCTCCAGGGAGGGGACTAACAGTGGCCGGTGCTTACCTGGCCCCTGGCGGAGGCTGGGGGCTGGCACACTGACGTTGTCCACGGTAGGCAGAGGCAGGGCAGATGCCCGATGGAACAGGCATGGGAGCATGCACGGCACCTTCACTGGCGTCACTGCACTCCCCACCTCTAAGAAGGAAAAACGGAAAAGATCTTTGGCGGCTGGATGAAAGAGGGGCTCACAGGTCCCGTTCCCCGACCAGCCATGGCGCTGACCAGAACTGGATCTGGTTTTAAGCCCTGGGGGAAGACGATTGGTGTCAGCTGGTAGACATCAAGGGGACATGGCAGGGGCTCCCTCCCAAACATGGGCTGCCAGAGAAGGAGGGAGGATAAAAAGCGAAACTAAAAAAAAAATGTATGTGGTGAAAACAAAATGGAGGCACTGGAAAGAAAGGGTGGAAAAAGCAAACCACTATCACACCTTACAGTGCAAGCCAAATATTATTTCAGAGATCCCCAACACCCTACACACCACATGGTCTCAACATGGCTGAAGATCGAGTACCAAACAAAGGCCTGCTTAGCATCCAGCCATGTTAACACCATGTGGTGGGGGATTTCTGTTATGATTAAGCAAACATCAAACATTTCAGTGCAAGTCAAACAATAATTCAGAGACCCCCACACCCCGCACGTTCTCAACATGGCCGAAGGTGAAGCAGCAAACAAAGGGTTGCTCCCCATCGAGCCATGTTAATACCATGCAGCCATGGGGCTTGGACATTCTGCAGCAGACCACAGAAATTTATTAGCAAATCACAAAAAACAAAACATTGTTAAACACTGTAATCCAGGTCAAACAATACTTCAGAGCCATAACGCCCTCCCCAACAAACACACCACACAGTCTCAACATGGCTGGAGGTGAAGCAGTACGAAAGGTCTGCTCAGCATCCAGCCATGTGGAGACCATGTGGTGGCGGGTTGGTGGATTTAAAACTGCTGACAGCATCATGCAAAGCACCGAAATCACAAACAAACATAAAGCCATAGAAATAAAGCAAACTTGTACACTGCAAGCCAAACTATCATTCAGAACACCCCCACGCCCCCAAACACACATAGCACGATCTCAACATGGCTGGAGGTGCAGCAGCAAACAAAAAGGCTTGCTCAGCATCCAGCCATGTGGAGACCATGTGGTGGTGGTTTTACAAATTTTGAACGTGCTTCAGCAAATTATAGAAAAAAACATTTACATTGCAAGCCAAACTATCATTCGGAACATCCGTCCCAAACACACACCATACGGTCTCACAATGACCGAAGGTGAAGCAGCAAACAAAGGGCCAAGCACACCAGGCATAAAAAGCAATACATAAATCAAAAAATAGCAACATAAAGCAAACAAAAATGTATAGAAGGGCAAACAATACTTTTGAGAACCCACCACACACCCCCACCCCAACGCAAACTTCATGGTCACCTTCTTCTGTTCCTGAGTACGCCATATAGGGTGTCATACAGTGTCCTTTGCTCTGGAATTAGTTATGCAGCAAAAAGACATGCTAAAATGAAACCCATTTAGAATATGACAAACCCAATAACACCCCTGCACCCTCACCCCACAAACACACTGCTCAATGGTAGTATGGTGCCTGTGACCCCACCTCTCACAGCTGGACAGCACCAATAATAAGGGCCCCAAAACTCGCCACTGTACTTTCAAAGAACACAGGGCTGCAGGAAAGGACTGGGCCAAGGCAAAAACCACTGTTCACATTTACACCTCTCCAGACTGGACTCCACATGACACCATCAGCATTTTTTGGCTAAAATGAAACTCAGTCAGAAACCTGAACATCCCTGCACACACACAGCTCAATGGTACATATGGTGCCTATGACCCCACCTCTCACAGCCAGTTTCACCAAAAATAAGGGCCTCAAACACACCACTGTACAGTACCTCTCCCGACTGGACTCCACATTGGGAAATGTTTAGCATCAGCATTTTTTTTTTTTGTGAGGTTACAACACTACAGAGACCCAGTGCAGTTTCTCCAAGACTGTGGTGTTTCTAGTGTACCACGACGCCACATATCGTGATCTGAGCATGCAAAAGATCGGGCATGATGTAGCATCTGTAGCAGCATAAGTGCCAACTAGCCGAAAATGCTAAAAATACTGTGGGGAAAAAACATTGACGCTCGTGGAGAAACTGCTGTTGTAGCACGACGATGAGAGCATTTGCCAAGCACTCCAGCCACATAACAACTTACCGGTAGTGTTCTAAGCATACTACTGATAAGGTCGCAGGTCTTGTGTTCTGAGCGCATGGGATTTCTCAAGGTGGATGCAAGGTATTATGTCTGTAAAAGTAAACAAAAGAAAGGGGTCCTGATACCACCACATGGCAGTACACACCTCGCTCTCCCCGTGAATCTCGAGGTGTTCAACTGACCATGGACAGGAGGGGTGGGTTCTGAACGTATGGGGCTACAACCGCAGACACGACTGGATACAAGGGATCAAAGAGCTTGATTTAACAACATACCATAAAGCAACGGCACACACTAATTGACAATATAATTTAGGCTACAGTGGGGATTCAGGGCAGAATCAATATTGGGGCTCAAGGAATTTCAAAACGCAAATAAAGGGCCATGTTCTGAACATACCAGCAGCAGACACTAGCTGGTACGTTCAGAACACGTTTCTGAGATACAAAGAGATATAAAAGAAGGGGAGAAAAGCACAGGGAGGAGGAAAAAAACCACACACCAGCATCTGAATTAGTGAAAGCAACCTTTATTGCGAACATACAGCATGTCAGCTTTTTTTTCAGTACATGTTAAAACAGATGGCATTCCATGTCACAGTTTGCGTGTTATAAAATAGCTTGAAATTGGTGTTGGAAGACAGGGGTGCCCTCTGTCCCCTTTGTTGTTTGCTCTAACCATGGAACCGCTGGCCCAGGCTATCTGTGAAAGTTCAGACATAAAGGGGATAGTAATAAATAATACGGAAAGTAAGATCTCATCATATGCAGACGATACAGTGCTGTACTTGGAGGACCCAGCCACCTCAGTTCCAGCAGTGCTCCGGCTATTAGACAGATTTGGTCAGATTTCAGGTTTTAAAGTGAACATAGGAAAAGCGGAGAGTCTGAGCCTGGGTGGACCCAAAATAAGAATTAAGAAATATTTTACCCTTTAAGTGGGTTAAGGATAGAATTAAATATTTGGGAGTAACAATTCCAGTAGACCTAAATAAATTATACTCTTATAATCATCAAGTACTAAAAGAAAGAGTATTCGAGGATTTACAGAGATGGCAGAACATGACCCTTAGTTTTATGAACAGGGTTGAGACTATCAAGATGAACATCTTACCTAGATTCATGTTTTTATTCTAAAGCGCTGCCTATTCTCATAGACAGAGGGAATGAGAACTAAGAAAAGTTATCTAGATTCATTTGGGCGGACGTCGTCCACGCAAGAAGTGGAGCATACTAACAGAGACTAAAGATAAAGGAGGACTGGGAGTACCAGATCTGCTAAAATATTACTTGGCAGCACAGACAGTCCCAGTAATGAAAATGCTGACACCGGAGAAAGGAGGGGGGTGGTATGGACTGGAGGAAAGAGCACACCCCTGGATTCCTCTGAGGTATCTACCTTGGACAGTTAAGGTCTCAGACCTTAAAAATCTAAGTAATATCTGGACTAGAAATACCCTTAAAATTTGGCTTAGGGTTAGACAATGGTGGGAGATATTCTCCCCCTGCCTGGAAATACATTCCACTGAAGTATTTACCACAATTCCCAGCGACGCACAAAGACGCTTGCTGGAGTAGATGGTCAGGCAGAGGGCTCCGATACTTACACCAGATGGTGAATAGGGAGGGGGTGAAAACTTTTTCACTGCTCCAAGAAGAATTCGGACTCCCCCAAAAGGATTTTTTCAGATACCTTCAATGCAGACACTTCATAACTAGTACAGTTGGGATTGGTGCTATACAGAGTGATCCAGCCCCACCGTTGAAATGAATATATCAGAGAAGCCAAAAAGGGGACTCTAGAAAATTTATTTCATACATACAACAAACTCTACAGGAAGGTTCAGGGGCCTTGCAGTTTCAAGCTCTAGAAAGTAAATGGCAGGCAGAATATGATGGTCAGATTTCGGACAAAGAATGGTTACTTATATGGCAAGGTGTGCATAAAACAACTAATTCACCAGTATGGAGAGAGTTTAGATGGAAAATTTCGGCAAGGTACTTTATCACCCCTGATATTTCAATTAAGCTTGGTGCCTCCCAAACCAATAAATGTTGGAGGGGATGTATGGATAAAGGCTCTCAATATCACATCTTCTGAGTTGCCCTAGAATTGAGGAATTCTGGGGAGAGGTAACTTAGCCATAAAAGAAATACTGCAATTGGATGGCTCACCAGATTTTCCCATGTGGTCCTGGGACTACCCCCCGGGTTAAGAGACTAAAGCCCAAAGGTATCTATTCTATCATATTAATAGCAGCAGCCACCAAAGCTATCACGCAAAGGTGGCTCTCTGCGGAAAAGGTAACATATTCAAAATGGTGGTCAAATGTGATCAATATTAAGAAAATGGAAGCCCTTACGGCTATACTAAGGTTGCAAACAGACAAATTTAATTCAAGATGGCTCCCATTCTATGAATATGTAGAAATTAAGAACAGCACTCCAGTGCTAGACCAGCTCCTGTTAAAATGAGCCGGAGAAATAAATTATGTTAGTTGAAGGGAAGAAGGCCCCAAGAAGGCCCTACACCCTAGATGCCCGACCTTACCCAACTCAGGTGACAGATACAAACAGTCCGAGAATTATTAGATCTTGATAAATTCTAAACCAGCCTATGGACCCCCACACAAATTTAAAAAGAGGGGTGGGTGGGTTTCCTTTTCTCGTTTTCTTTTTAAGAAATTGATTAAATGGATTTGATTAATAATCGATATTACAAATCTCTTTATTTTTTTAAAAAGAGGTGGAAGGGTTACAGGCAAGTTACAGGACTAAGAAGGGTTTCCGATGTCTTCAATAACTCAGGATGAAGATTCTGATGGGAAAAGGGCTGGAAGTCACCAGTCGAGGAGGAAGAGGAAGGGTGTTATGCATTTAGGACAGTGAGAGGTATGAAAGGGGTGGTATTTTATCTACCCCTTGGTTGAATCTTCTCTACTCGGTCCAGCCTGCAAAAATTTGAATACAAGATGTTATAAAACTAAGATGGCACTAAGAAGGAAAGTTTTGTTATAGGCTTTTACATACTGTCCTGTCAAAGTGATTTTAATTCCAAGACGAATGTATTTCTTTTCTGTATACCCTGTCAGGGAGACTGATTGTAAGATGTAATGGAAAATGGAAAACCAATAAAAATTTAAGTTCCAAAAAAAAAAATTGGTGTTGGACAAACAAATAAATAAATTTACACACAGCTGAGGACAAAAGTTTTATTATACATATATGCACACATTTCAAGGTTTGCAACACCATTTCCAAAATCACGTATTTTATAAGGGTTAACTTTATATTTATCTGAACATTTTATCATGCAGTTGGTAACAACATTTTCATGAACAGACCCTTAACCCTTTCCTTGTGCTGTAATCTTGAAGTCAGCACCATACAATGCTGTATGGTAGTTAAAATAAAAACTACAGATGTCTTATTGAGGTGAATTCTTTAACTCTAGCAGTACAGATGACAGATTTGGGCACAAAGCTTTACAAGGACATGTCATGGCTGGTAATGGGAACATTTACTCTGGTGCCAATTTGGTGGCTTGGTTAAAGTGCACTCGTTTCAGATAATGATTTGGGATAATCTTAGCTATATTTTATCCATGAGATTGAATTATTTCCAATCATTAGTGATGTGGTTTGTGTTTATTGCTATGCAACTTCAGAAAAAGAACAGTTACGTAAGAACTCAACGTAACAGTAGATCTTGGCGGGCATCTCAGTCATCAGGTCACACCGTAGGAACTTCACTGTCGGCGAAGCAAGATCCACAAGGAAGATTTTCAGCAGTACAACTGGGGCTGCCCACGCCATCGACGTCATCAACCCTATAAAGGCGTGAGCTGCCCCGCTCCCTCCTCAGTTCCTTCCCTGAAGACAAAAGGAGCCAAGCTCATACCATGGGGGGCCGAGAGCGAGAGAGAGAGAGAGAGAGAGAGATGTGTCTAGGCCTATATGACAGGCTGGATACACCAGACAGCCAATTCCTGTACGACAGCCCCAAGAAGGGGGATGGTGGGAGGGAAAGCAGACCTGATGACTGAGATCCCCCTCGAAGATCTACTGTTACGGTAAGTTCTTAAGTAACTGTTCTATCTTCTTTCGGGGTATCTCAGTCATCAGATCACACTGTAGAAATGAGTCCTGATCAGTTACAGGTGCAAACAGACAGTCTGGAAGGAAGGCCAACCATAAACGTAAGACAGGAGACCCTAGCCGCCCCGGTGGCATGGAGGGCTGAGGCATCATGCCTTACCTCCTGCCATGCCGGAAACCCGTGCTCACAGTGCGAGCGGGTCGCCAGGGGTCAGCCGGGGAGGGAGAGGATTGAGCATCCGGAGGACAGTTTTCCTCTCTCATTGAGGGGTCCATGCAGTCCCGCCAAATGACTGCCCCCAGGTGGAGGCCTGGGGGCAGAATGGTTCAGGGACTCCAGCGTTGGGTGGGTGCTGCAGGACTACGCAGTGTGCATATACCTCCACATATGCCACTGAAATGTTGCACCCCAGCAGCAGGGGAGGGCTGAAAATGGAAAAAGAAGCGGTGCAGCCGAAAGGCAGGAGAATCGGCCTCCTTGAGGCACCGCATCTGACCAGCCAGACAACTCTGAGCTGGGAGGTGTGTAATCTGGTGGATGCCAGGCGATGGGGCTGGGGGGAAAAATAGGAGTCAGCCACCAGGGAGAAACAGAATATGAAAAAAAAAAAAAAAAAAAGAGCAGGAGGCCCTGCAGCACAGCCCTGCCAAAACCTGCACGTGCTCTTAAGGCAATGTCCAGATTGTAGTGCTTGGTGAAACTATGGACGGTACTCCAGGTGGCAGCCACACAGATGTCAGCAGCTGAGACTCCTCGGAAACAGAGGTAGCCATGCCTCTTGGGGGAATGAGTTTTAACCGTCCCAGGCAACTCTTTGCTGTACATAGTGCAATTTGCTAACCATTGGGATAAACACTGCTTAGAAACTTAAGTGCCCTTTCTACCTGGGGGGAAGGAAACTAACAACTGCTTCGACTTTCTACATTCCTTGGTACAAAGCAGGTAATACTTCAAAGTTCTGTGCACTTCTAACGTATGAAGCAGTGCTTACCCAGGATTGGCATACTCAGGAAAATAAACCGGAAGGTGGATTGATTGGTTCAGTGTAAACTCAGAGAACATCTTAGGAAGAAACTAAGGGTTTGTGCGCAAAGACACCCTGTCTTTGTGAAAAATCAAAATAGGCTCCTTGCACCAGAGGGCCTGAAGCTCTGAAATTCTCTGAGCAGAAGTAATGTCAACTAAAAATACCGCTTTTCAAGAGAGAAAGCATAGCTCAGAAGTTGCGGCTGGCTGAAACGGAGACAGGGTCAGCTTCTCCAAAACGAAATTCAAATCCCAAGCCAGGACAGGAGAATGGATTGGAGGTTTCAGATGCAGGATGCCCCTTAAAAAGTTATGGGAGACATCCAAGTGAGCTATCGTGTGGTCACCCATGGGCTCATGAAAGGCTGAAATAGCCAAAAGGTGCACCTTGAGGGAGGAGTACCGGAGACCTGAGTCAGACAGAGAGATCAGGGCTGGTTTAAGGAAAGTGAAGCAAGAGATTATGCTTATTTTGCACTAACGTGTTTTTCTTACATTTATGTAAGTACTGCATTAAATTATTTTTTGCAATAAAAATATCTCTGAATTTCCTGGGTATTGGAGTGCTGAAATTTTTTTACTCAGAGATGTCAGGTAGTCCAGAATCTGGTTCGCCAGACAAGTGAAGGGGTACAGATTATGCTTGGCAGCTCAGATGGCAAACTGCTTCCACTTCATGGCATATGTGGCTCAACTGGAAGGCTTCAGGGCAGCCACCAGGACGTCCGCCACTCTGTTAGAGACCCCAAACCTTGCGATGGTTATGTCCTCAGGAGCCAAGCATGTAGATGGTGGGACCAGAGGTTGGGATGGACCAGGGTCCCCTGAGCTGGTACTGGGTCAATATAACGCTGCCAAAACTGCGTATGAAGAACCGTGCTGCAGAAGGCGTGAAAGTATCTACAGTGACAAGGGTTTCTCAGTGTGCAGTAATATCTGCTACCCCTGTCACTGTAGGCTCACATGGGGGAGGGTCAAGAAGACTGCTGGTGCGGTGCCTGGTCAAGCTGCTCCCTTGGTGGAGTGGCTACAGCACCAGCACCCAGCAGTGGTGGGGATCTGGGGCCACAGTTTGATTCCCCACAAGGTCCTCTGTGCTGTGGCTTTTTTATTTAAAAAAAAAAGATTTTCCCTGCTCCCAACTTGCATCCCAACCCCTAAGTCCACACCCCCTCAAAGTAGTTATTTTTAGTCCCAGAGGTGTAGGGGGTGAGCCCTCTGCAAAAACAAAGATAATGCTGCTGTTCACAGCAGTGTGCACTGTTGTGCTGCAGTCGGCATTTTCTGCCAACCTTATTTTGCAGCACACTGTTTTGTCTGCAGCATTGTAGTTTTGTGCAGTTTCAGCTGCAACATTATGATCCCGTGCCTGCTAAGCCTGGGTCAGCAAGTTCCTGCAAAGGGGGGAGTGGAACCGGAGGTTCCTCTGCCAGCTGCTGTAGCAGGGGAACCATATCTGGCGAGGCTACAATGGAGCTACCAGAATCATGCTAGCCCCCTCCATCTGCAATTTGATGAGGACTCTCTGAGTCAGAGGGAATGGAGGAAATGCGTAAAGGAACCTCCCGCTCCAAAAGAGGGACAACGCATCTCGCCAACAAACTCCAGGCCCTGGATCAAGTGAGCAACAATTGGGCAGTATTGTGTTGAGTGAGGACGCAAAAAGGTCCAACTCTGGATGACCCCAACTGTCGAACAACTTTTCAGCGATGGATGACAGGAGTTCCCAATCATGCATGATGGACTGAGTCCGGCTGAGGCTGTCCGCCAGAGTGTTTAGCATGCCTGGAACATGGACTGCCGAGAGTGTCAGACCGTGATCGAACGCCCAGTACCACACTCTTATGGCCTTCCTGCATAGGGGGTACGAATGAATCCCACCCCAACCCCCCGCTTGTTGATGTAGTACACTACACTGAGACTGCCTGACTTACTAGCAGCTGACCCAGGGCAAGGAGATTCTGAAAGGCCTGCATGGCGCTCAGCACGGCCCACATCTCCAGGACATTGAAATGCAGGGAGGTTTCGACCAGAGACCAGGAGCCCTGGGTTTGAAAGGGACCCAGGTGAGCTCCCCAGCCTAACCTGGAAGCATCCGTGGTCAGGATCTGCTGTGGAAAGGAGATCTGGAATGGTACTCCTTGCAGTAGGTTCGAAGGGGTCCATCCACCACTGAAACACTTTGCAGACTGAGGAGGAGACCAGCGCCAACTGATCCAACTCGTCCATGCGTGGTCCCATTGTACTCGAAGAGTCCACTGGAGGATGTGCATATGGAGTCTGGCCAGTGGAACAGTGGTAGTGGCAGCCGCCATTAGACCCAACAGCCTCGGGTACACCCTGGCAAGAATAAAACGGCTCTGGACCACCACCTGAGCCTGGGCTATAAGGCACTCTGCCCTGTTCTGAGGCAAGAAGGCCTTTCCCTGTGCAGAGTCTAGAACCGCCCATATGTATTGCAGTCTTTGGGACGGTACCAGCGCTGACTTGGGCAGAGCGACTGTAATGCCCAAGGAGAGGAACAACTGGAGAGTTCTCTCCAGAGTCCACAGGTGCTGCTCCCTGGATGGGACCTTTAGGAGTCAATCATCCAGGTAGGGGAAAATGTACAGTCCCTCCATTTTGAGGGCTGCAGCTACTGCTGCCAAGAATTTGGTAAAGGCCCGTGGTGCAGAGGACAAGCCAAAGGGCAGCACCTTGAATTGGTGATGCTCACCCTGAAACAGAAAACACACAAACCTCCTGTGAGGTGGAAGACCAAGATCTGCAGGTAAGCATCCTGCATGTCCAGTGAACAGAGCCAATCATCTGTTTTGAGGAGAGGCATCAGGCCTGGCATAGGTACTATCCTGAACTTTCTGTACTGGACATACAGATTGTGGTCCTGTAGGTCTAAAATGGGCCTCAGATCTCCGGTCCTTTTGGGGACCAGGAAAAACCTGGAGTAGAACCCCTTGTTTCTCTGGCTCCTGGGTACTGGCTTGATGGCCTGCTTGCACAGAAGAGACTGTACTTCCTCCCAGAGAACAGACAAGTAAGCCGGTGGGGGCCGGGGGGCAGGTTCTGAGGGTTGCTCGATGAGCTTCAGCATGTGACCTCTTTCTATGACTTGCAGAATCCAGGCATCTGAAGTTATGGTTCTCCACTGATTCAGATGGAAGGAGAACCAACCTCGGACCAACACCTCCTGGTCGGGGACGCAAGAGGGGCATCTGGCAAGGAGTCAAGCAGAGGCGGATCCAGCCGCAGGGGCTGACCCATCACTCCATGGATGCTTGTCCGTGGCTCCTGCATTGAAGAAGGTGGGCAAGGCAGTGGAGGTTTATTGCTTGCCCAGGGGCCGAGAGGTTGCTCCAGGTCTACTGGACACCTTGCGAAAGGGTGAGTGCTGTCTACCCTTAGGCTGGGTATGGTAGAGGGAGTGTACAGACTGTATAGCCCTGCTAGATGCCTGCAAATCATTAATGTCCTGGACATCAGGCCTAAAGAGCTTAGTACCAATGAAGGGGGCATTAAGCACCTTCTGCTGAACATCAGCAGCAAAGACAGAGACCCTCAGCCAGGAGTGTCTATGTAGGCAGATGCCAGTGGCAGTAGCCCTGGCAAGTGTCTGAGATTTCACACAGGGCCATGAGGAGGTGCTTGCTTACATCCTCAGCAGTCTGCAAGCACTTGAGGACCTCCTGCTTCTGCGTGCAATCTGGGAGGGTCTGACTGGCAGCTTTGCCCTTCCTCCAGCTGGTGTTCTGGTATTTTACCATATGAGACAGGTAATTGGCAATCCTCAGTCCGAGGGTGGAGGAGGCATAAACTCTTTTGCCCCAAAGGTCTATCCTACAAGACTCTTTGTCCGGGGAAGAGAATTAAGGTGCCTTACACCTGTCATGTGCTGTCTTGATAACTACTGACTCTGTCTCTAGCTGGACAGCATAGTAAGAAAACACCTAGGGGGCATGATAAAGTTTGTCCACTCTGCTGGGCATAGCTGGCATCATGTCTGGCCTGTGTTGGGCTGCAGTGGCAGCATTCCTCAATGCAGGTAAAACAGGAGGAATTATCTTTGGGGAAGACTCTGGGATCTCCAAAAAGTCAACCAGATACTTTCTGGTGATGTCCTCCATCTCAGTATGGAAGCCCAAGGCTGAGGACAATTGTTTGGCAATTGAAAAATGTGGTGTCCTCAGAAGGAGACCTAGGGGTATGCTTGACAGACTCCTCACTAACGAAGGAGGCTGTGGACCTGTCTGAAGTAAAGACCTCCACTTCCTCCTCTTCCTCATCAGGAAGAATGAGATCAGGGTGGTACTCCTCCTCAACGTTAACCTTTTCCAAATCCAGGTCCAATGTCAGAGGCACCAATGACAGCTTGTGGTGGCTTTCCTGCTGTTGACAAGGCGGCATCGACGCAGGGGCTATCATCAATGGCACTGAGGAAGTGGTCTGGTATGCACCCAATTGGTGAACGATCACCAAAGTAAACTTGTGGAGGATTTCGTTCAGGTCGACGACCATCGAAGGCTGCGTAGACGGAGGGAGGGTCGACAGTACACGGTTCAAAGACCTGCCTGATGGGCCCTGTGAACTAGAAGAGCCTGTAGCCCTTGAAGGAGAAGGGTCAGGCCTCGAAGGGAGGGCCAACGATGACTAACCCATCGTCAATAAAGGGCCAATGACCTGAGGTCGGCTAACCGGACGCTCTAAAAGTCGGGTGGATGTGCTGTCAGTATGGGTCTGGAGGGCACAGAGACCTAGACAGTGACTTTGTGCATCAGTGCAGCTGCAGCCGACAAATCACCAGATGAAGGAGGCAAGGCAAATTTTATTTCTATAGCGCCCATTTCCAGGGGTTCTGGGCACCTTACAATTAAAAACATATAAACATAATACAAAAATAAAAATAGCAAAACCACATATGAGCACATTCAAAACCGTAATACTTAAAAATACTTAATTAACTCAAAATCAAGACAGAATCCCAGACTAAAATCAATTATCTAATATAAAGTAACAGATTAACAGAATCAAATCTCAAAGTCCGGGAAGGCCAGTGCGAAGAAGTGGGCCTTGAGGTGGCTCTTAAAGACCTCAACAGAGGGGGCCTCCCTAATAGATGATGGAAGGAAATTCCATAGGATGGGAGTCGTGACAATGAACACCCTGTCGCCAGATGTTTTCAACCTCATTCGTGGAATAGTCAGGTGGCCTCTGGTCGAGGAACAGAGGGAGCGGACCAGGGTGACCAGCATTAGGAAGTCAGACAGATAGCCAGGGCCAAGTCCATGTAGGGCCTTGAAGGTGAGTAATCCCACCTTGAAGGTAACCCTCCATCTGACCAGCAGCCAGTACAGTTCACGCAGCACCAGAGTGATGTGTCTAGGAAGGCTCGTTGACATCCTGGCAGCCACGTTCTGCACTGGCTGCAGTCTGTAGAGGGTACCTCCAGAGACCCCAAAGTACAGGGCATTGCAGTAATCAATTTGGATGTGACGAAGGCATGAATCAAAGTAGAGAGGAAATCAGGCGGAATTAGGGATTTAATCCTGGCAGTGTTCCTGAGATGGTAAAAACCACTACGGCCGGCCCGCTGGCTACCTCTTACGATGCCAGCAACTCGGGTTTGAGAACAGACTCGGGTTGCTGGAGGGTCGGCCGGGGGGGGGAGAAGGATTGAGTGCCCACTGGCTGCTCTCCTTCTCTGAGGAGGGTGGGATGCCTGCCACGCCATTTTACCGCCACTTGGGTGACCACGGGTGGAGGTGCAGTGGGATGGCATGTAAGATGTAAGTAGGTGGGAGGACGTTGGCTGGGAGCCAGAGCGACAGCATGTTGTGATGTGCTCCGCCCCTAGGCTTCCCTAGCGTGCTAGTCTTGTGGAATGGAACCATAAACAGGAAAAACACCCCACCACAGCGGTCGCAGAAGGGACCCAGTTGCTCCAGATCCCATAACTGGGCTCCCAGCGGAACACCACACGGACCTCCTGACACACACTATAATGGACTAGGAGGGGGGGATACCCGGGACCCGCTCCCTCCCTGCCCGAGGGGGGCACGCCGAGGCAGGATGGAGGTAGGTCTTGTGGGTCCTTAAAGGAGTTACCCACAGAGGGACTAGGAGGCATCAGCCTAGGGTACCCTGAAGAGAACCACTGTGGTGGAGAGAAGCGGGCAAACAGAGTAAATAAAAAAAAACAAAAAAAAAACACTACGGACCACGGATGACACCTGAGGCTCAAATGTCAAACCATTGTTCAGGAACTCGCCAAGATCTCGTACCCTAGAGGAGGCTTTCAATGGTACAGCCTGAGAAAATGACCTGTCGCCACACCGGAAGCACTCCTATCATGCCGTCGGACTGGTTCCACTACCAAGACCTCCATCTTATCAGGATTAAGTCGCAACCAGCTAGAGGACATCCAGTCATTAATTCCAGACAGGCAGTTATTTAGCACATCTACAGCATCAGATGTTCCGGGGGCAAAGGATAAGTACAACTGGGTATCATCTGCATAGCAGTGAAACCCCACATTGTACTTCCTAATGAGCTCACCTAGGGACATCATATACACTGCAAACAGCAGCAGTGACAGGATCGAGTCCTGAGGTACACCACACAGCAGGGGCATTGGGGAGGAGGAGAAATTCCCCATCACTACCCATTGCTTCCTGCCTGTGAGATAGGACTCAAACCAGCGTATGACAGTGCCAGTGAGTACACAGAACACTTTGAGCCAATTGAGCAGCATGCCGTGGTCTACAGTGTCAAAGGCTGAGAAGAGATCTAGGGGAATCAGAATAGACCTGTCTCCTCTATCTCTCGCCCGAAGGAGGTCATTGTGCACGCAAACTAACGCTGTTTCTGTGCTATGCATTGCTCAAAACCCAGACTGGAAGGGATTATAGATGGCAAAGGTCATGAGGTGCTCCTCAAGCTGCAGCACCATGATCTTCTCTACAACCTTACCCAAAAAGAGAAGGTTGGAGATAGAATGATAGTTCACCAGGATGTCCAGGTCGAGCGAAGATTTCTTCAGGAGGGGTCTCACCAACACCTCTTTCAAGGAATCTGGAAAGACCCCCTCGGCTAGCGAGCACCAGACAATCATGGCGAACATCAGATCAACTGGACCGACATATCCCATAAGAAAATGTGTCAGAAAAGGGTCCAGTTCACAGTATGTTTGCTTAAGTTGAGAGGCAGCCTCAATGACCGTGGCCTCCTCTATCCTTTTAAACTCTTCCAAAAGAGGCAGAGTGCCTCCATCACACCCAACATGATCACTGTGGACCATAACATGGCCCACTGGGGGAATACCCTGCTGGACAGAGGACACCTTGTTAGCGAAGAAGCAAGTGAACTCTTCACACAGAGTGGAAGGAAAGACCTTTTTCGGCTGTAAACTGGCTAGATGTAATAGACTGACAACAGTACACAAAAGCATTGCTTGCCAGTTCTTCCCTGCAGCAATCGCCCTAGACAGGAATTCTGCCTTTTTATGATTAACTGCCCCCTGGTACTCATGATAGTGAGTACGCAGGGCCAGTTTATCCTCCTCCCACCCGGACTTCCACCAGCAGCGCTCCATCTTCCTATCCTTAATCTTCATCTCCTTGAGCTCACCACCAAACCGTGGTGATTTCAAGTGAGAGGATTTGGGTCGTACACAAACCGGTGCGAGGGCATATAGTGTGGCAGTCATCACCCTATTATAGACTGCAACTGCCTCAGTCATGCCACTCATACATGCATTATCTACACTAGATAGGTCAGCAACTGCCGAAAAACCCTCTGGGGACAACCTCCCTAAAGGTCGGTAGCTGACCATCTCAGCAGGAGGAGGTCGGGGGGAACCCCAAACAAGAACCTTACTCACTGTTCAGTGATCAGACAAAGAGACCTGATCATTCTTGAGGTCAGTTATCTCAAACTCCAGAGAGAACACCAAGTCCAACATGTGACCACCGTGATGGGTGATGGAAGAAACTTCTTGTGACAAGCACAGTAATAGCATCAACTGGAGGAGGGTGAACCAAGCCTAGAGGATTTGTCGTTGGCCCAGACATTGAAGTCCCCAAGCACTACACATCTAGGGGACTCCAACATCTTACAGACGATGAGCTCCACCACTTCCTGTAGGAATCCTCCCTCCGCCCCAGGGGAGCGGTAAACTAGGAGGATCCTACAGCCCGCACCTGGCCCCCCACGGATGGCCACATATTCAAAAGACCTAGTGGACCCTACTGGATGCACAGTGAAGCCCAGGTCACATCTAAAACAGATGGCTAGTCCCCCGCCCCTACGATCCACCAGAGGAGGAGATATTGCCAGGGAACGATATCGTTGCCAGGGGCAGCAGTCACGATCTTGGTCCTTCTTATGACTTTTCCCTAAGGACTTGCCTTGGACCTTGAAGGCCTGGGAACTCGATGACCCTGCTAGCATTTGACAGGCTGGGACCCCAGAGGACACTTGCCCAGAACTGGCTGCTTGCTGTTCCATTATAGAATTTTTTTAAGGCCTTTTTGAGTCACCTCAGAGTTGTTTGATTAAACTTCTGGCACATCTCACAGTCAGAAACGTCGTGGTCAGGCCCAAGACAGCAGACACAGAGAGAATGTTCGTCTGTGGAGGCAATCTTCTTTCCACAGCAGCAGTGATGGAAGAGACAGGTCGAAGGATTAACTCTCAACATAAACAAAATAAATAAATATCTTATAAAAAAGAGATTCTAAAAGTAATAAGTAAGAAAAAAAACCCATCCTGGTGGCAGAAGACACCAGGAGAAAGGACTGCTGTGTGACTGGACTTCTCTGCTGGGACTAAAGTAGAAGAACTTTTGTATTTGACCTTTAATTTAGGGTAAAAAAACTAACATACAAAAAAAAAACTGTGTGTTTGAGTTAACTGAACTGAATGGGTATCTGAAGAGTTATCTAGGTGTAAATCTCAGGTGACTGAAAGGACTTAACTGCTGTGAGGTTTAAATTGCTTGTAGAAAGATCTGGTAAGTAGGGGGAGTGGCTTAGCTAGAAGGAAGCTACATTTAAAGACTGCCTTAGAAAGTTTCTGCTAATAGCTTGGCAGAAGACACCAGGAGAAAGGACTGCTGTGTGACTGGACTTCTCTGCTGGGACTCTATTGCCCTCCACCCCCCCCAACCAAAGCTAGTTCTAGTTTTATAGGCACAGGATTTGACTGACAAAAGCAAACTTCCTGTTTAGGGGCAGGAAGTGAGTGATCACAGAACCACCAAGGACCCACCATCCTAGAAGGGCAAGAGTAGCTCTCTGCCCCCCTCTAGCTGCTGGAGGTCTGCCTATGAGCAAGTAAGTGGGCTACTGCGAAATATAGAATATTCTTGTCTCAGAACAGTACAATCAGGAGCTTAAAGGGCACACAGGCAGAAAGTAAGGAGAGAGAGAAAAACCAAAAAACAGAGGAAAGAGTAAGGATTGCAAACAGTTAAGGGGCCAGAAATAAGACATGATTGGAGTGGTGCAGTGCAGTGGCTGTGGAGCAACAGTCTTCCAGGAGATGTTCTGGAGGATGCGGTGTTGTCCCATCTGCAGGCACCTCTCTGGGCTGAGGAGGAGGTTGCTCATCTCCAGGCTGAGTTGGCCAGATTGTGAGACCTCCTCTTCCATCCAGGGACCACCAGTGCCACTGCCGTTGCTTCAGAGGTTGCCAAGAAAGAGGAGCGGTTGGACCACAGTGGGCTCAGGGAGGGTGAGGGTGGTGGAACAGAGGCGCATCCCTCCCGTTGTACCTCTCCACAATTCCTATGCCATTCTGGCAAAGTGTGGTTCCTCTATGGAGGCACCCACAGTGGAGACCAAGGAGGATGCTGGGAACCTCCACAAAGGAGACCCACAGGAGGGTGACAGGGGACCCTGCAGGGAAAGGAAACAACTCCTGGTGGGGGACTCCATTGTTAGGAAGGTAGAACTGGGGGAGGAAGGGGAGAGGGAGGTAAGGTGCTTGCCTGGCGCCATGGCTTGCAGGGACAGGAAGCAAATCCTCAGGATTGCCGGAGCAGCTGCACAGGGGAGGGAGCTGGATGTCATTGTCCACCTAGGGACAAATGACCTGGCTAAGAAAGGGATTAGAGAAGTGCAGGAAGAGTTTGTGGAATTGGGGATGGGCCTTAGTCAAGTAGCACGCACGGTAACCTTTTCGGAGGTGCTACTCATCTATGGCATAGGAGAGGCTAGGGTGTTCCACACCATGGGATTCAATCAGTGGTTGAAAAACTGGTGTGGAGCTCAGGGATTTGGCTTCATTGGGGACTGGGGGTCCAACTGGAGTGATGCAAGCCTATACTGGCATGATGGGCTGCATCTGTCCAGGAGGGGAACCAGGATCCTAGGTGATAGGTTTAAATGCTTCATTGGCAAGCTTTTAAACTAGCCAAGGGGGGAGGCACTGGAAAGGAGCAGGAAAATCCTAGCCCCCCCCAAATAATCACGGTAGTAAGTGCGGCAAACACCAACATAGAGGTGTCGATAGGGAGAAGGCTAGGGGTAAATGGAGAAAGTGACAAAGGCAAGAAGGACAGGGATGGGGCAAAAGGGAGTAAGGCCATCAGGAAATGGAGGGCAACGAGTACCAATGCCCATAGTCTGGGCAACAAGCTCCCTGAGCTGATGGCCTTAATGGAAGAGGGATGCCTGGATATTGTAGCAGTCACAGAAACATGGTACACAGAGAACCATGACTGAGATGTTAACATACCAGGGTACATAACCTACAGGAGAGACAGGCAGGGGAGAAGAGGGGAGGCGTAGCTCTCTATGTAAAGGAAGGGATAAAAGCAACTGAACAAAAGAGTAAACAGGGAGGAGAGGAGGCACTGTGGGTCACCTGGAGACTGGAAAGGGCACCACAATCCGCACAGGGGTTGTACAGACCCCCATGTCAGGGGAAGGAATGGACAAGGATATGATAGAAGGCATTCTTAGAATGGCAGACAAAGGGAGATACTGTTGATGGGAGACCTGAATATGCCAGATGTTAACTGGAGCACATTTGCTGCAGCCACATCCAAGAGCAGGGCCATTCTTGATGCCCTACAGGTGGCAGGCATTAGACAGCTAGTTTCGGAACCCACTCGTGAGGAAGCAATCTTACACCTCGTACTCTCAAACGGGGGCAGTGAGAGGATTTCAGATCTAGAAGTGGGTTGCCATCTGGGGACAAGTGACCATCAGACAGTGTGGTTCACGTTAAACTCAGCTACAGAGTCAAGCCATACAAAAGTGAGGGTACTGGACTTTAGGAGGGCTGACTTTGGCAAGATGGGAGAGTGCCTCAGAAAAGCACTAGCAAACAGGCTAGAAGGAGGTGTGGAGCAACAATGGGGAATTATCAAAACTGCCATCACAGAGGCAACAAGCCTTTGTGTGAAGCAAATAAACAAATCAAAACGAAGAAAAAGCCACTATAGCTCTCAAAAGAGGTGGCTGTGAAAGTCAGGAAGAAAAATATAGCATTCCGAAGTATAAGAAAACACAGAAGGAGCAGGACAGAGAGCTGTACCAGTTAAGGCAGAAGGAAGCAGGGAGGGAAGTCAGAATAGCAAAGGCCCAAACTGAGGAAAAGATAGCCAACTCGGTTAAGAAGGGGGATAAAACCTTTTATAGGTACATCAGCGAGTGTAGAAAGACAAAGGGAGGGATAGTGAGGCTAAATAGAATGAACGGTGGGTGGGCAGAGGGGGACAGTGAAAAAGCAGGGATACTGAACTAATATTTCTGCTCAGTATTCACAAAAGAGAAGGGGGAAGTGCCTAATACAACTAACAGAAGCACTCTTGATAGGGGGGTTGATCCCAGTCCTGTCACAGAAGAAAGGGTTCTGCAAGAACTCCTAAAACTGAAGGTGGACAAAGCAATGTATCCTGATGGAATTCACCCCAGAATTCTAAAAGAATTAAGGGAGGAACTAGTGAAACCACTGGCTACTCTTTTTAATAAATCATGGGAGGATGGTGTGGTACCCGAGGACTGGAGGAAGGCGGATGTGATTCCCCTTCACAAAAGTGGGACCAAGACAGAGGCAGGAAACTACAGACCTGTCAGTTTGGCCTCTGTGGTAGGGAAAGTGATGGAGTCACTTCTGAAGGAAAGAACAGTCGAGTACCTAGAGGCCAGTGGAGCACAGGACCCAAGGCAGCACGGGTTCACAGCCGGAAGGTCATGTCAGACGAATCTAATAGATTTCTTTGACTGGGTGACCAAAGTAGTAGACCAGGGAGGGGCTGTGGACATGGCCTACCTAGACTTTAGCAAGGCATTTGACACAGTCCCACACAAAAGATTAATAGTCAAATTAACCAGCCTGGGAGTGGGACCCAGGGTGGTAGCCTGGGTAAAACATTGGCTGGACAACAGGACACAGAAGGTAATTGTAAATGGAGTCCACTCTGAAGAAAGGGGTTACTAGTGGGGTACCGCAGGGTTCAGTATTGGGTCCAGTCCTTTTTAATGTCTTCATCAGTGACACTGCAGAGGGACTGGAAGGAAAAGTTTGCCTTTTTGCAGATGACACAAAGATCTGCAACAGGGTTGATACACAAGGAGGCGTGGAAAGGATGAAAGGACTTGGCAAGGTTGGAGGAATGGTCAGAAGTATGGCAGCTAGGATTCAATGCAAAGAATTGCAAAATAATGCACCTGGGAAACAAGAACCCAGGGAAGAATACACAATGGTGGGGAGGTAGTAACAACAAAAAGGAAAGGGACCTGGGGGTAATCATATCAGATAACCTTAAGGTTAGCAAGCAATGTGAGAAGGCAGTAGGGAGGGCTGGGGGTATACTGGGATGTATAGGGAGAGGCATCATCAGCAGAAAGCAGGAAGTTGTTATCCCTCTGTACAGACAGTTGGTGAGACCCCATCTGGAGTACTGTGTCCAGTTCTGGAGACCCCATCTCCGCAAGGACATAGACAGGATAGAGGCAGTCCAGAGGAGGGCAACTAAAATGGTGCAGGGTCTGCAAGAGAAGCCATATGAGGAGAGACTAAAGGAGCTTAATATGTATACCCTTGAGGAAAGAAGGGAGAGGGGGGACATGATAGAAACTTTTAAGTACCTCAGTGGAATCAACAAAGTCCAAGAGGGTAGCATCTTTCAGAAAAAGAGACTTGCAAGAACAAGGGGACACAATTTAAAGATAGAAGGAGGGCGGTTCAGGGGCAATGTGAGGAAGTATTATTTCACAGAGAGGGTAGTGGATGCATGGAACAGCCTTCCTGAGGACGTGGGGTCTAAAACTGTGGGAGAATTCAAGAATGCATGGGACAGACATAAGGCAATTCTTGTGGGGGGTAGGAAGAAATAGGCTGTTGGTTAACTAGGATCTGCAGCCTATCCTGTAGGTAGGGAAATGGGCAGACTAGATGGGCCTAGCGGTCCTTATCTGCCGTCAAAGTCTATGTTTCTATGTTATGCAAAATGATGCAAAACTGTGTCAGAGCTTCTGCGCAGACCCATGCGAACAAGTCGACGGTGGAAAAGAACTGTGGGGGGAGCGGGCCCGCACATGCCTTTACAGGGTCGATGACATCGACGGACATCAACGGCTCGGGTGGCCCTAGTTGTACTGCTGAAATTCTTCCATGTGGACCCTGCTTTACCGACAGTGAAATTCCTATAGTGTGACCTGGTAACTGAGATACCCCCGAAGATTAAAGATTTATGTGTGTGATGGACCCATAAAGGGGAACGCCCACCAACTGCTGCCACACACCTCATTGTGGGGCAGCCACGATTAGCATTTCCTCAATTTAAGGTAATTTTCTTACCTGCAGGCTTCCTAGTCTTTCTATCTGAACTGTCTGATCCAGCTATCCCTCCCACCCAATATTTTAAACTGAACACCCCTAGCGGCACAACCCAGATGCTCATGTGGCAGACATAAGAGCTGGGGAGTGTATACTGGCTTTACTGATAAAAGGAGCTGCTATTGACTTTGGTTTGTTATTTATAGGTCCCGGTTCTATACGGAGACCAAATATAGATGACTGTTTCTGACATCAGCTGCAGAGGAATCTGGGATGTACCGCTAGACGTGCTTAGTTTAAACTGTTGGACAGGAGGGACAGCAAAACCGTCCAGATCAAATACAGATACCAAGAAGCCTGCAGGCAACTTAAATAGAGAAAATTCTAGTTGGAGGCTGCCCCACGCTGAGGCATGGAGCAACAGCAGATGGGTGTTCCCCATTTAAAGCTGAAGCACTTGGATTTCTCCCTTTTCTATAATACAGTATACTTGTTGGCCACTGATGGGGACTTGGTAAAATCTGGACCTCTGGCCAGACCTGTTGATATGTTTTTTTTTTACTGTTTCTGTCTGTCCCTTATTGGCTGGTCTGGCTTTCAACTAAGGTAAAGGAATGGGCGAAACCTGAAATTAATGGATCAAAACAGTAAAAACTGGACCTACTTGTCCATCCAGAACTGCCGGACTGTGCAAGTTGCAATGTACCTTTTTGGTATGGTCCAGGTTTGATGTTCTGGATTTCATCAAGTCCTTATCAGCAGTCAGGAGGTATATTTAACTCCCCCAATTGTAACTGTTTTTAATCTAGAAAGACTATCTAGTCAACAAGCAATGTTTTTAACTTAAGGAACCCCCAGACATGCTGTGTAGTACATAGTGTTTTATAATCTATTGGAAATTGTATTTTCTGGCTTTACACATTGATCTGCTCTTTGAATATCATATGGATAATACAGTAGCACCTGTATAAACCTGTGCTGTACGGAACCTCTTAAGATGAGCTAATTAAATTTTACAGTGTTCTATGACTGTAGATACAAGTTTGTCATTAATGTGCTGAATTATAAAGCATTAGGCAAGCAAAATGCATTCAGATCGCTAAGGTTTTTAATCAGGAGGTCTGTTGCATATGTAACCCCCCTACAAATGGGGGTTTCTGAAAAGTCGTCCTTGGGCTTGCCTAAATGCTCACTGCCAGGCTGGTGTCCTGTGTCTCAGCGCTTTAAAAGTGTTTAGTGCAAGAGCGCCTTAATGCCTCTGTACTTTACCTCTTTAAGAGCTGCCAATAATGTGGTGCTTATTTGATCTGGGTGGTGGCTGAGTTTTCTATGCTCGAGTCCCACCTGGGCTGCCAGATAATCACTCCGTTCTGCCATCACTATTTGCGCAGAGGGAGCTCTGTTGGAAGCTCTACTTATTTGCTGATTATCTAGTAGAGAAGTAACGATATTGTAGTTTGTCAAACCTGCCTTTTTTGCAGCATGGGCAATTCTGTTTATCACCACCATCTTGGTCCTGGACTGCCAGAATGGGCCAATCATCACCTTTGGGGACTCTAAAATGGAGCTTGTCCCCAGGGGGTCTTTTGGGAGCAAAATTCTGTAGGAATTGTAGTTTTGGAATGTTGGCGCCCAAATGGACCTGTAGGGGGAGCCCTTGCAGTGACTGACAGACAGATCAGCCAACCAAACCGTTTGGATCCTGGGGAAAGTCCCAGGCTGCTTGCAGCTAGAGTCAGTTTGAGTTGGGAAGTGAAAGAATGAACAGCTCAAGATAGTCGAGCAGCACTTCTGCGTAGTTTCGCACGGGAGAAATGTGAAAGGGCTGAGTTTTGGCCTGCTTGCTTGCCTGCTGTCCCTGAGAGGGAACTTGTGAATTTACCAGACTGAATCCAAATTGTGACGACGATTTAAGCCATTGAACTGTGACCATGCTCAAAACCTGAAGAAGACGGAAGATTTGCTGAATGCGATTGGCCTGTCAGGACCTCCATTCACCTCTAAACTCCCGGTTTGGTGCAGAGACCCTGTAATTATGACCGGAAAGCAATCTGCCTCGTACAGTAGAATCTCCTTACATGTAAATGTGCTGTATGCTGCTAGTGGGTCGCAATTTGGTTGCCCACTGTTTGCTGAACTGTGTTTTGCTTGCTGGAGGCTGCGTCCAGCCCCACTGGACTGAATCTGCATTCATCTCCACTTGGCCTGGGCCTTGCATACACAACAGAGAAAGCTATCGACGAGAGACCTGCCTGAGGATCAGCCCCCTGCTCAACGCCTTGAACAGGAATAACGCCTTGGTGATTCGTGTGGGCCCTGCTTCTCCTGGCACTCCAGCTCAACAACCTGCAGTCTCAATTTCATCCTGCCTGTGTCCTGTATTGGGTATCATAAGTAAACATCAGGGTAGTCCCTGCAACAACAACTAAATCTAAAGTGTTGTCATCTGATTGCCTTGTTGTCTTTTTTCTCACGAACTGAGCCCTCCGGCTCCAAATTACAAATAATGTGTGTTATGCATGTTGCTTTCTTCCATCACAGGGCCCCAACCAGCTGTGAAGCCGGCCTACCCCGGGGAACGTTCCTGGCTAGCCCAACTCTTCCCCACCTGGGTACCCAGAGTGTGTGACTATGTAGGGACTCTGAAGTGCATGCATGACTGATTGATATAACCTTTAAGCAAATCAACCTGATTATGCCCCTCCTTTGTTCAAGTCCCCTGAATAAATCAGATCTAACTCTTTTTGCATTTAACCTGACTGTGGTTCCAGTTTGTGTCAAAAGTAATGCACTGTTGCTTTTTGCTGTGCATAACCTTGTTTTACAAGGGGGTTTCCAGGGTCGAGCCAGAGGAACCAACCCTGGTGGTAAGTGCAAACAGTGTGAGTAACTGCATGATGAATAAGGGTCATTGCACAAGTGAGTACTGTATATTGTTCAGGCCACTAGCAGGGAAACAGGGGGGTTACAGTGTCCCGGAGGGCTGCACCCAGGTTAGCTTGACCACTAACAACCCTGACCTCCAGGTGGAGGCACCCGTTTTAGTACCCAGGCCCCTTAACCTGCAACTAGCCAAGCAGGCAGGGGTAGTAGCCCTTGGGCTACAACCACCTAGGGGTTACATGTAAATTTAGTAAGCAATGAAAAAGCTGCTTAGCACACTATGTGACAGAAGTGATTTTCATGTATTATTTAGCATGAAAAGTAAGATATGATTTGTGATAGTTTTTTAAGAGTGATAAGTGAAAACTGGGAGCTATCACTGTGATTTGGCTCCTCACCGCATATTTGCATACCAAACCCCACCCCAAGACCCACCCACTGCACCCCTCATTCCAAAATCCTAGATCCACTATTGGGCAAAGTGTCAAACAAGAAAATCAAATGGGGCAAGCCACTCATACAAATGGATTTAATATGGCCGGCTAAGGCAAAAGGCAACGGCTTCCATCTCTTAGTCAGCCTTTAGCTTAGTTAGAATAGGGACGTAATTGTATTCATATAATTTGGTGAGATCTAGTTCAGTATGAAGACTCAAATACTTAAATTACCTAATCACCAAACGGTAGGGAAGATGACGGTGCTCTTCATGATAATCAAAGTTGCTCAGTCATGATACCTCTGTCATTTCCACATTAAATCTTGAAACCAGAGTGTGATACATCCAGTATGGAGTGAGATGATTATACAAAGGTGGAAACATTTTACAGGATTTTGTACAATTAGGCATCATCCAAATTTAGCCAATGTCACTGTATTCCGCTTCACTGTAATCTTCAGCTCAACTAATGTCACTGGGGTTAGGAACTACTAAGTAACTAAAACAATTAATACTGGGCGGGAAAAAGGCTGCATTAATATGGGCCCTAAATACGGAAAAAATAGGACTATTTCACAGCTGAAACACAAAACAATACACTTGAGTGATAAAATAGACGTTACAAATGCCCCCATTTACAATTATATTAAAAAATGGTATGTTGACCCAACGGTGACACCAACACAGTGACATACCTCGCTGTCAATAAAATCGACACTTTGCTGACAGGTCACTGTTTTGGTGTGCCTGAGACAGGGGCACACTGTCTCCCAGTCCTGCACCACCTCCCTGAATCAACTCCGACTGGACACTAGGAAAACAGGACCAAGAGACATACGGGATATATGTCGACCGCAATTTGCGGTCGACATAAATCCCATCGCTGAGATGTCGGTCAACAAATGTGTTGTCGAACCGGCATCGTAGATCCTTAAAAAATGTATGCAGCATAGTCTATGCTCCCTTTAATAAGGGTGGTATTGAATCTCCAAACAGAAACTTCCCTAAAGATACAGATTTGAAGCCAAACTGAGACCAGTGCATGGTCAAAATGGAGTATGGGATGAATGAGTGCGAGAAAAAAAGTTGTATATGCTACAGTGAAACAAAGAGCCTATTGACACAGGAATAAACCTTATTGGGATTGGAATAAAAGGTAAAATCTTTCTCTCCCTTGTTATAAAATCTCCAAACATCAGCACACCCATTTTCAGAGACTAGATGATTCAGTACTCGAGACAGAGAGATTGTCTGGTATCTGGCCAGGGATCTATCTCAAGAGGCATTAAGCACTCTGTTGAAATCCCCCCTTAATATTGTTATTATACAAGGATCATCTGGCAGGGCTTGAAAGATGCATTTAATAACAAGCATTTGTCAATGCCAAATATTATCTTGCTGGCAAAGGCATTGGTAGTGCAGGAGTTAGATGCATAACAGGAACAGCAGTGCAATACTGAACTGACACCAACCCCACCCCCACCCTACAGAGACTGACAGGCACTGGGGTGTGCCTTTGGGTCATCGGCCATAACGCTCACACCATTTCACCTCGTCCTACCCTGCAGACACCAACAACTGTCCCGGTGTGCTCTGGGGTCTTCGCACCTTACGCTCACCCCATTCCATAAGCAAATATGCTGAGATGGTGCAATATAGGAGAATGGGGTGAACTGGCACACCTCGCTGCCTGTCAGTGGCTGCAGGGTGGGGTTGGGGGTGGAACGGCATGAGCATTACAGCCGACAATCTCAAGTCACACCCCGACACCTGTCAGTCTCTATAGGGTGGGAGTTACGGTTGGAAACCCTAACGTCCCGGGCGTTTGTTGGTATTTTCACTCCAAATTGTCAACATGGGCTTTTTGAGACCCCACCTCATGAACAGTAGCACTATCAGTTCATTAGCGGAAAGGTGATTTTGCACAGTGACTGCGCCATTTAGCGCCACAGGTGCAAAAACACATTTCGGGCAGGATGTGAAAAATGATAGTTGTACTGTTCACGAAGAGGTGTAAAAAAAATGGCAATGTTGAAAATCTGGAGTGAAAATATGAAACGTTGGTGAAGTCACGAGCTTGCGTAGAAACTTCACAACGCATGCCAGTAATGCAATTATTTTGGGGATTTTTTTAATCAAATTTTCAACATTGGTATTTTGGGACCTCCGCTCATGAACAGTGGCACTATGATTTTGTTAATCTGTCCCAAAAGTTGATTTCCCACAATGACTGCGCCATTGTGCACCAGATGTGCAAAAACACATTTTGGGCAGGATGTGAAAAATGACAGCTGCACTGTTCATTAAGGAGGAGTCAAAAAATGGCACTGTTGAAAATCTGGAGTAAAAATATTAAAATTGTACTTGATTCACGAAGGACGTGGAAACTGTGCAACGCTGCATGTAACAGTCATTTTTTTGAATGTTTTCACCAAATTTGCAACATAGGCTTTCTGGAACCCCACCTCATGAACAGTGGCATTGTTGTTTCGCTAATCAGTCCTGAAAGGTAATTCCGCGCAGTGACCACGAAATCACCTTTCGGGACTGAATAATGAAATGACAGTGCATGTGTTCATGAGGTAGGGTCCCAAGAACCCCATGCTGAAAATTTGGAGTAAAAATTCAAAAACGTGGCTGAGATATCCACCTAAGTTGAACCCCCCCCATCGATGCCATTATACAGCTTATCGTGATTTTCTTCAGTTCACGGTCAGCTTTTGAAGAGTTCAGACGTGTCCCACTCCACAGACAATCGCTGATCCCGACCTCCGGAGGTAAGTATGGGGGTGAGCGGGTGTTGCGCGGAGGTGGGGTGTGCAGGGGGGTGTGGGTTGGGGGATGAGGGGCATCCTGACGACGAGAGACCATTTTCTATTTTACTGGGACAAAAAAAAAAAAGGACGTCAGGGAAATGTTTTCTTTATTTACAGGTTTTACAAAAAAATACATTTGGGCACACTGGGGTGGGATCCCAGTGTGCCACACGAGTTTGTGGGGGGGAGACTGAAGCCGAGAGGGACTGGGCACCCCGTCGGCAATGAAAGTGTGGGGGAGGGGACATGATGCCGACGGTGATTGGGCACCTCTGTCAGCAAAGAAAGTGTGTGTGTGTGTGTGGGGGGAGACATGATGCCGACAGGGATTGGGCACCCCGTCGGCAAACAAATTAAACTGGGGGGCATTATGCCGATGGGGACTGGGCACCCCGTCAACAAACAAATTGAACTAGGGGAGGCATGCCGACATGGGGATTGGGCACCCCCGCAGCCGTTTTTTCTGGGGATTGTGTGTCGGACGGCAGAAGCTGCCATATTTATTGAAATGCTTCACCAGGAAAGGCACATACGGGAGGAGTAACATCTGTGCCACTGCATGACGAGCTTGTCTCTGATTGCAGCAGCACATTTCTTTCAAGTTGGTGGCACTTTGCATAATTCTTGTGTCACCGCTAGCATGCTGGCTAATTGGGGAATGAGTGATACACCTACTAAAGCATGCCCTGCATTCGCCAACACTGACACACCTATGTATTTCTCCTACTACCACAAGATGTTGCTTGCGCACATGCAAGAGAACATAAAAATGGGGTGGTTGAAATTAGGGGCAAAAATATTAAAAAAACAAACATCCCTGTTAAAGAGGGATCCCAAAACTTGTTCAATCTATCCTTCGGCATTCTCAAGGTGAGAATGATATTCAAAGGGGCGATTTGTGTATATATATATATATATATATCTCAACATTGCTATTCATGCCCTCCCCCCAATTTGGAATGTGCAGAAAAATACATTTGACCCACCCACCCTCAGCAAGTTTCTGGTGTTCAGATTGAGCAAGATGAGTTTCCTGCAAGAAACATGCTTGGCTTTTCAGCCAAGAGTTTTCCTTTCAAAATGTTACCCTTTTAACTAAGGAGTTAAGGTTCTTAATATTAAAATTGTTCTGTTAATGAAACCAGACATACGCATGATATAGATGTCAAATATTTTGGGGTAAAACTACAGTTTCACCCTAAGTAAACAGCTGGTCCAACTACCACTGACCAGATCCTTGTGCATCATTTTAATTGTGTAAGAGAAGCAAACACCTTTCCCCAATGAGAACAATCCCACAACATATAATAAAAATCAGGAACATGTAAGATAAAAAAATGCTTTCAACAGTTTATGAACTACCAGAGTTCAGCAACTGAGGTCTCTTCCAGCTCATACAAATGAGTATACCCAATAGACTCGGGTATATGTGAGGTGCCCCCTAACAGCTCTTAAATGTTTCTGACCGCTTGCCTCTTCCACCACAACCTCAACCTTCCTGAATGGATAAGAACAAATAAAATAAATAGTACCCTGCCCACTGTGGGATCCCAAACATATAATAATGGGAACACTGAAACGGAGGAAAAGTATATGTCGTTTTCCCAACCAAAGTACAGCACAATAAAAGCCAATAAAAAAAAAACACAGTCCCTATTTGCAGGAAGGCCAAGAACATAATATGTACGCAGCAACCTATATCCATCACTTTAAAACAGAAAAAGGTCCATAAAGAGGATATGTCCAAATAGTCCGAGGCCCACTACTACGGTAAAAGGAAAACAGGAAAGCTGCAATGCAAATACACGTCCCATGATAATAAACATAACAGCCTCTGGTCAGAGCCATAGTGGCTGCTAATGCATTAACCTGATAAGACATACAGAATTAAAGTTTACATGTTATATTCTTGTGATATTAAAATTCCAGACGTATCACAATAATATTTAAAAAAAAAAGAAAACCGTAAAGGTCAAGATAATGTTGAAAGAAGTGCTGTTGGCTCTAGACATACAGCATCCCCCCCCCCCAATACAGTCATGTGTGTGCACAGAGATATACACACACAGCCATATGTGCGTGTACGCACACAGACGCAAAAAGGGTTTACTGTATGTCCGGAGCCAACATCACCTGCCTCTACAGTGCATACTTCCTAGAGCAGACATGCTGAGTTGCAACATGTCCTTTTCAGGGGGGTTCTGCTGTTACACATTTTAATACTGTATTTTCTCTAAGAAATAGCATATGAGATGCAATACGGTTTCTCATTTTCTGTGTGATCCTTCTTGCTTTTAACCATTTTTAGATGGATTTACCCAGGGTAAACTATGTGAGAGGCAATATGTCATTCTCAGTGTGCTCTTGCTTTTTTTTACCAATTGTTACAATGTAGTTGAAGAAGAAGAAGGAGAAGAAGAAGAAGAAGAAGAAGAATTAGCATTTATATAGCGCTTTTCATACACAATGTATCCTAAATTGCTTTACAAGCAATGCTAGATTGGTAGTGAAGTAACTGAATGTGTAGTGGTGGCCATATCGCACAACAACACCCACATACTGCCTGGACAACTGCATGAACCGGATTTATGGGAAGGGGAATATTGGCCAGGACACCGGGAATGTTCCCTACTGTTTGCGAAGAATGCCTTGGGTTCTTTTACTTCCACCTGGACACCAACCAGGACAGCACCAGGATAGGTAGAAGGGACCTCGGTTTAACATCTCATCTGAAGGATGGCACACCCCAACAGTACAGCACTACCCTAATACTGCACTCGGGTGCCAGCGTATAGGTACAAGTCCAGTCCTGGTGTGGGTCGGGAACCCACCACCTTCTGGTCCAGAGGCGGATGTGCTACCAACTGAGCCACGCCGACACCTATCTACAACAGCCAGTGGAAATGCAGTATCTCATTTTCAGCTGGGTTCTCCATTTACCCATTTTTTCAAAGTATTTTCTCAGGACAGATCAACCTGAGATGCAATACCTCATTTTCTTTTTTTTTTTTTTTTGCCTCTTCTCACCTTGGACGCTACTCTCTTCTGGGGGGGGGTCTTATGCTCGTTCTGCCCACCCCCGGTACCTCTTGGAGAGCCGCCAGATCCACCTCCATGCTGCCTCGGCCTACCCCCACCCCGGGCGGGGAGAAGGGGACCCCACATATCCCTCTCCAGTTCATTAGAGTGTGTGTCAGGCGATCTCGGTCGGTCTCCCACAAGAGCAGAGGTTATGGTATTTGGGAGCTAGATTCTCCATCTACGCCGGCATCCAAGGGTCCATTATCCGCTTTTTTCTGTCCCCTCCCACAGGACGTTGGCACGCTAGGGGAGCCTAGGGGTGGTGCACATCATGACGTGCGAGCGCTCCAGCCCACGTCCCCCCTCCCGTCTTTCTGCAGTCCCGCTCCACCTCCACCCATGGTCACCCAGGTGGCAGTAGAGCGGCGGGACATGCATCTCACCCCACCTGGAGAAGAAGAGCAGTCTCTGGGTGCTCAATCCTCCTCCCCTCCCGGCCAGCCCTCCAGCAGCCCGAGTCCGTTCGAACCCGGGTCGCTGGCGACGCAAGCAGTAACCCTACCACTGCACAGGCACGACGACCAATACCTAATTTTCAATGGGGTCCTGCTTTTACCCATTTTTATAATGTATTTACCCAGGGCAGGCCAGCTGACTGGCAGTATCTCACTAGAGTCCCGCTTTTATACATTTCTATACTGTATTTATCCAGGACAGCACGGTGGAGACACTACATCTCATTTTCAGTGGGGTCCAGATTTTTCCCATTTTTACCATGTATTTAGCCAGGATTACCCAGCTGAGATACAATATCTTGTTTTCAATGAGGTCCTATATTTACATATTTTTTTCAGTTTATTTACCCAGGATAGCTTGCTAAGAAGCAATATCTTTTTGCTATATACAGTATTTAACCAGGACAGTACAGCTGTCAGGCAATACCTCATTTTCAGCAGGTTCTTGCTATTATCCATTTTTACACTGTTGTTAGCCAGGACAGCCCAGCTTAGACGTACTATCTTCTTTTCAGTAGGGTGCTGCTTTTAGCCTAGAGGCAGAAGTAGCAGAGCGGCCATGTTCCCCCTCCCCGCCACCACTTACTACAATTTTGGGTCCAATCTGCCCACTCTACTCTGCTCCAGCCCTAAAAGCCTCCTCAGTGGTTGAGGGCTTCACTTTTACAGGCCGGTGATTTCATGAAAAGTTACATCTTGCCATGACCCACACCCTGCGCAGACATGGATCCAATTTTTTTTATCTGGTTCATAACATTTTTGTAAAAAAATGTTTTCATATTTTTTCTGTCAAGGTCTTTGTTAGCCCCACACTGACAAACCCTATCAGTGTCAACTTTCAAATCCTCCTGAAATGGATGTTTACAGTGGACACTGGCATGCTCCACCAACATCCAGAACATTAACACCCACAGTGTTCATCAGAGTGGGATTAAAAAAAAAACACAGCTAGAAAAAAGTATGAAAAAATATTAAAAAAACAAAAATGTTCTGACTTAAAGAAAACTAAGTGCCCTGGACGAGGACCCACGGATATAAATGAAACAGAGGAAGAGTCTCTCCCTTTTTTGCTTAGAAAAGTACCTGCATGACCTTTCTCTTGGCTGCGTTACTAAGCGACAGAGGAATAATGAATTTACTCTCCAACGTACTCCATGTTGTTATATTTTGATGTTTGTGGACCCTGGTCCGCTGGGTACTACGAACATACAAAATTTGCCATCAGAAACAGGCCTCACGGTCTATTAAGTCTGCTCGTATGCGCAGCTAGAACCCTTATATTGCAGCTACTACCCAAATAAGCTCGTAAAATTGTACTAAGATGATACTGTGTAGTTCTGCCAACTGTCTGTCTTTAAAAAAACACTAAAGATGATATTTACAAAAAAAAAAGAAATGAATGGGCACACACTTCACATTCATTTCAATGGAGTATTTTTCTTTAAGTCACAACTTTTTTGTTTAATATGTTTTCCTACTTTTTTCTGTTGAGGTATTTTTTGCCCCACTCTGCTGAAAGTATGGTGTCAACATTCAACCACTCTCAGGAAATCGGTGTTTATGCAGCACACCAGCATACTCAAAACCCCCATTTCGGGGGTATTTGAAAGTTGACACTCACAGGGACTGTCGAGGTAAAAAAAAATACCTCAACAGAAAAGAGCAGGTAAAAATATATATAAAAAAGTTATCGTCTAAAGAAAAAAAAACAATGAAATGAATGGGCCCTATTCATTACGAACATACAAAAACTGCCAGCAGAAAAAGGCCATTTGGTCTATCGAGTCTGCTTGATTATCCAGCTAGCATCCCTATTCTGCAGCTGCCCCTCCCTGCACCCCCCCCTCCCTTGACTCTCCCTTTTGCCCTGTCCCAGCCCCTCTGAAGCATCCCACTGTTTTACAGGCCACCACATCTGCTGGTAGTGCATTCCACTCTACCACCCCTCTGTAAAAAGTGCCTTCTCAATTCCTTCCTAAACCTTCCACCCTCTAATCTCATATCATGAGCTCGAGTGTCCCAACCACCCTCCCTTGAACAGTCCCTCTGTGCCAGTTCTGTTTATTCCTCTCATGTACTCGATGGTCTCGATCATATCCTGCCTGTTGCTCCTCTCCTCTCGTGAGTACATGTTCAACTCTCTTAGTCTACTTTCATATGGTAACTCCCCCAGACCCTGGATCACCTGTGTTGCTCTGCGTTGCGCCCCTTAAAGTAATCTAATATCCCTTTTTAGGTACAGGCACCAGTACTGCACACATCTATGCAGCGATCTATACAGCAGCAGAATCACCTCCCCCCTCCTTGAGGTTATACCCCTTGTGACAGCCCAACATTTTGCTGGCCATTGCCGCTGCCTTCCTACACAGTGCAGAGCTGTTCACTGCTCCCATAATGAGCACCCCAGATCCTTCTCCTCCTCAGTCTCAGCTAGCTGTACTCCCCCCCCCCCAAATGGTAGTTTCTTCTTGGATTCTTAGCCCCAAAATGAAGTACCTTGCATTTCCTGGCACTGAATCCCAGTTGCCAGGTGTCCAAAATCTCTCCAACTTTGCCAGATCTTCCTGCAAACCCTGCCAGCCCCCTAGGCTATCCACCACTGCTCTCATCTTTGTGTCATCTGCAAATAGACTCAGCTTGCTCTTGATGCCCACCGAAATATCTGCAGTAAATATCCCAAATAACACCGGCCCCAGCACCAACCCCTGTGGAACCCCACGCGTCACTGCCCTTGGAGATGAGCATTCCCCTCCCACCACCACCCTCTGCTGCCTTCCATGCAGCCAGTTCTCCACCCATCCCACAAATTTTGCCCCTGCCCGTGCCCTTTAGCTTACTTCCAAGTTTCCCATGCAGCACTGAATCGAATGCCTTATTGAAGTCCAGGTACAGGACATACACCACATGGCCCTTGTCCATTTGCCTAGTCACCCAGTCATAATATTCTACTAGATTGGTCTGGCAGGATCTGCCCTTAACAAAGCCATGCTGTCTATTGTCCTGTAACCCACTGACCTCCAGTAGGGTAACCAGCCTCTCCTTCAGGATTGTTTCCATTAGTTTCCCCACGATGGACGTGAGGCTCACTGGTCTACAATTCCCCGGTTCATCCTTGGGGCCACTCTTAAGGAGGAGAACCACATGAGCTATCCTCCATTCTTGATGTACACACCCTGACTCCAGTAAGGCATTAAATAGGTCTGCCAAGGGGCCTGCTAGGACCTCCACACCCTCTTTCACTACCCTGGGATGTACGCCATCCAGCCCTGGTTCCTTGTCCACCCTCAGTGCCCGTAACCCCCTAACACTCTATCTTCTGTGATTTCCTTGTCTGTCACCCCTTCCCCCTCTTTTCCTATTCTCCCCCCACATTGGGTATTCCCCACCTTCTCCTTAGTAAAAATTGAGCAGAAATAGTCGTTAAGTGATTCTGCCTTTTTGCACCCCTTTTTCCACCCATCCCCCTCCCTCTTAATCCTTACTATCTGGTTCTTACAACTCCTTTTCTTCCTGATGTACCTGAAGAAGTCTTTCTCCCCCTCTTTACTGCCCTATGCCAGCCTGAGTTCCCTTGATGCTTTGGCTGCCCTTACTTTCTTGGTCACTTCCTTCACTTCCCTCAGGTACTCCTCCCTGTCCTCCACCCTCCCAGTTTTCTTATATCTCTCACAGGCGTCTCTTTTCTTCCTAACCCTGTCTATGACTCACTTGCTTATCCAGCTAGGTTTCTTCACCCTAGCCTTCAGTGCTGTTGGCCATCACATAAGCAGCTTTTCAAGGAACACTGAGGATTCGAATTAAGGGACAAGAGAAGTTGCTATGAGGGCAGAGGTCGGTGCTTCTGGGTGGGGATAGTTGTGCGATAGAGTGCACAGAGGGTGGGGAAAGGGAGTTTTTTTTTTTAAGAGTTGGGGGGTTTAGAAATATGTACCAGCAGTGGGACTGGGCAACCTGCCTGCTGGACTTGGTGGTGGTGAATGTACAGAAATGGGGTGCACCAATGTGTCCATATGCAAAATGCACCTCTTGGCTCAATCAGTTGATAACTACAGATCAAAGAGTAATCTGAATGTTTAAGGAGGATGTATAAGTAGGAGACAGAATAAGGAACTAGTAGAGTCGACTGAGATACGGATTAACAGCGTTTGTTTACATATTGCTGCCTTAAACAGAGGGGAAGCTGGGGAGGACGGGGGGAGCACACTGATTCATACATACTATATGTCCTTCAACTCCACTGGGCGGAGCGAACATAATGTGATACGTTCAATATCCAATCAACTTCTTTCAGACATCCTTTTTTTCTCTCCTCCTCTGTTAGCAAATATGTTAGCACAGCTCTCGCTATGTAGCCATAAAATGAAATCTTAAGGCTACATCGCCCTCTAATGGTTGCATAACATAGAACCATAAAATTAGGGTCACAAAGCCATCAGAACTAAAAAGCATATTTACTGTGAAGAGTGCAACCCCCTACCTACATGTGGCAATACCAGAGGAGGTATAGCTACCAAGGCTGCCCTCCCATCTACAGTCCAACAAGTAGTCTGGCAGGCTATGGAGGTGTACAAAACAATTATGCAAACTGAGTGAATATACCCCGAAAAGAGGTGGGGCAGAGGTTTAAACAACCAAATCCAGAGACTAGTCACATCTATTAAATAAATAACATCACAAGCAGTACATTCTGCTGGGGGTCATAAACCTGATGTGCATATCCCAACCATCAGGAGAGCCTGGACGACAAGAAAAGGATGCGTCTTTCTTACAGGATAATATATTCTGCAGGCTTTATATATGCTATCTCCAGCCTAGAAAAGGAAATGTCATCTGTTATCAGTTCCAAGGTTAGGGACTCTGAAGAGATGCATAGTTATACCACTGTGAAGTTTGGCCAGTGTCTCAGAAACAGTGTCTGTGGAAAAAAAATAAAAAATAAGCAGGAAAAAAGTACGTGCGAAGAGGAAACAAGGTCACTTGTGCAAAGTCCAGAAAAGAGACAAAACAGTTCACAGGGTCGAGAGCCCAACAATAACAAACCCACTTGGCTTCTCCTGTGTGTTGCTGCAACACCGAGCAATCATACAGATCCCAAGAAGATCACCCACGCTGCAAATACAGCAAGCCACTGACTTCACTTGGGTTATTCATTCAGGGTCACCTGTAACTCATTCCTTAGGGATTCCGCATAAAAAGTTCAAATAGGGCAGGGTGCTCTACTGTCCTCCACGTCCACTTGTAGACGATCAATGCCAAACCACTGCAAATGCTTAACTGCCCGAAACTGAATCAAGCGTCTGAAATTGAATCAAACATTTTTAGCTTTGAATGAAACTGAATCTGAATTTTTGCAGCCGCTCTCAACTGTGCTTTGATATTCTTGTTCTTCAACTGTTTCACCACTGACGGTATCTGGTGTCGTTTAAACTGAGCAACAGAACAGGCCTGTTCAAAAACAGTATGGTGCCCATCATATCCAAAGTCCTTTTGTTGCCAGGAGAGACAGGATTTTCTGCTGTGTCTGACATTGTAAAACCAGACAATAAATGTCTATGACGTGATCTGATCTCCACCTTTGGTCTAACCCATCCACTCACTTTATCTTCAGTGCGCAATCATTCGCAATAGTCAATATCTCAGTCAGAAAAGCCTTTACACAGGTTAATATATCTGCTAGTTCCACGCCCTCCGGGATGCCAAAAATGCACAAGTTGGAAAGTCAGGAGTGATCTTCCATGTCACACAGTTTATCCAATATACCTCCTGCTGCCGCTGCAGAAAAAAAAGTGAAGCTCGGTCATACCTGTCAGCACCCTCCATGACCTCCATGAAGGCTGATTCCATATACGTACTCTTTCTAAAACATGCAAATCCATGCAAATGTCAGTTACTGTGGTGTCTACCTGGTCCAAGGTCCAGGTGAGATGGCACAAGTCCCACAAAAGTTGAGCACTGGCAATGTCCTGGTCTTCCAAGTTGGCGTCTCCCTTTGAGGCCAAAGAGGAGCCAGAGGTACACAATGGTGACAGACTGGGAATTCGGGCGCACCGTCACAAACCAAGAAATAATGGTGTTCACACCCAATCACTACTTTTTGAATGGCCCGTCATCAAACGCTGCCGGTAAGCATTCAGATGGTTGAGAAATTTAAAGTGCAGAGCAGACAGAGTGCACTTCCACTCACGTCAACAGAGAGCTCCTTCCTTACACCATTCATGTACTTTACTTGGCCTGGAACTTCACTGAAAATAAGCTTTGCTCAATTGAATGTATTCTATTATTCGCATGAACAAAAAATGATTTACTACTACTACTACCAGTCGGTGAAATCACTGGTAGTCTGACTTAGACCTACTCTGAAGCATACTTTCTTTCTGTTTTTTGCTTTTACTGGGATGTGGATGTAAGCATCCTTCGAATCTAGCAAGCACTGGTAGTCTCCTTGCTGCAGGGATGGAGTTACTGTTAGCAAGGTAACCATTTCGAATTTTTCCTCCTTTAGATGTTTGTTCAGACACCGGAGATTGCGAATTGATCACCACTCTCCTGATTTTTCCTTTGATAGGAAGTCCTCTGAACAAAAGCCTTTTCCCCATTTCTGTTGCTGGTACTTTTTCCACAGCCTTCAGAGATTGCAGTTTTTGAACTTCCAGTTTTAACTGCTGTTATCTCTTCTGGTGAACTTGGTTTGAATGTTTTGAACTTCTTTTGTTTTGGAGTGGTAAAAAAAAAAGATAGGCTGACACTTTCTTCTCTCACTGTCTCCAGCACCCATTTGTCTGTTGTTACAGTCTGCCACTGCTAGAAATTGTAAGACAGACACCCTCCTACTGGAAGGTGAAGTGCGGCAGCCTGTGACTTGTCAGGGATTAGATTTTGCCTGTGGTGGTTGGGCTAAAGCTGCTGCTCTTCTCTTGCCTCTTCCACCTCTACCTCTTTGTAAACCTCTAGGTGTATTGTAGGGCTGATGTTGGCACTGCCTGTAATAGTACCTTATTCTAGGGTTACCAGCTGTCCTGATTTTTTCAGGACAGTCCTGATTTTGGCAGCTGTGTCCTGCAAAAAAACATTAAAAGCACTACTTGTCCTGACCTTATAGTAAAAAATTTTTTTTTCTAACTTTCCTCTAAATGTTGCAGAAATCTATTACTACATTAACTAATGTAACCCCTAGATGGCGCTATCCCAGGGGCTACTACCCCTGCCTGATTTGCCACTAACAGGTTGAGGGGCCTGGATCCAATGGCGGGTGCCTCCACCCAGAGGTCAGGGTTTGCAATAGTTAAACTAACTTGGTCACAGTCCTCTGGGACACTGCAACCCCCCTTTCTTCCCACTAGTGGCCCACACAATATATCAGAATTACCTTCACAGTATACACTTACCCCCAGGTCTGGTTCCAGCACTGGGACCTCCTGTGAAATGAGATACAGTGCAACAATCACAGTACAGTACTTAACATAGACAAATACCCAGGCAGTATAACTTTGCTGAAACAAGCAGCTCTGATTTATTTGGGGATATAACAAGGACAGGGGAAATCAGGTTAATTAGCTTATCACTCTAATAATCTACCTATGGCTCTGTGCACAGGCCTATCCCTATCAGTTACTGTCCCTGGGTACCCAAGCCCAGTGGCTAGTCCAAACCGTGGCAGCTGGTAGGGCCCTTTCACACAGAAAAAGGAGAATTAAACAGTCAGCAGTACAGTAATTCCATTTGGATTTAATGTGGCAATTCAACAGGAGTGACTCTGAATTAGTACTCACGACCTCCAAATAAGATAGGGTCCTTCAATGTCAGCAGGGCTCACTTGAGGTACACAAACCTCTTCACACATCCATATAAAGGAAAGCACTATACCAGGCAGGCTGCATCTGTATCCCGATCACAATTACTGCACAATACCGGAGAACACACAGCAGATTCAGTTCCTGACAGACCGAGTGCAATTTTCAGCAATTCTCCAGTCTTCTACAGGGTGAGCCTGGTTTCTACTCTTCAGAGATCCTTGATTCTTTTCAGGGAATGATTCAGTCCTAACAAGCTGTTACACAAGCTGCAGACCGAACTCTGGGCCTTATACACGTTTTGACTAAAACTGCACACTGAAAAGCACAGGGCTCCTTCCTTCTTCACTGCCAAAGCTCAACTGAAACTCCAACCGACAAACCGGGCACTTCCTTTGAGTTCCTCCCAGTTCTTGACTGGATTGGCTGTCCCTCACAATAGACTGCTGCTGTTGGTCCAAAAGGTGCTGAAGTCTAAACTACATCTCCCAGAGTCACTGCTCATACAATCCTCTTGTGGCTGGCTCAGATTATGAGTCCAAGTTCTGATTCGTCCAAGGCACCATTTGAGAGCTAGCTTACCCACACTGATTGGTCCAGTTCAGCAGTTCAAAACTAGAATGGGAACTAGCAGACACAGTTCTGACTGCAAAGAAAGGGTTAGACAAACTGTAATTTCATTATTACTCTAAATAATTTCTGGCAAACAGTTACATCTTTCAGATAGGTTCCTTTGCACTCCTAGTGACTGCAAAATGAAGTGAATTGGCAGCAGCTCAGTGGTACTCAGAGAAGCACACAGTCCCCCCATACAAACTAATTATGTCTGCAAGCAGACAGCTCTTAAAGAGACAGTACCAGAGGCTCTAAAAACACTCACTGATAAATGGCTTAAATGCCAAACACCATTCAGGCTTGGAGCATTCAAGCAAGCTCCTGGAAGTCTTTTGGGAACCCCCATTTGCAGGGGGGTTACACTAAAATACCTTAAAATGATACAAAACAATAGAAACAACTAAAAAATGACAACACTTAAGTCTTAATTCTGATTACTTAGAGGAAATAAGTCTGTTGCTTTGGTTAAGGTTACATATTGTCCTGTGAAAAATCATGTTTTAGTACGAAATGTCCCACTTTGGGCTTCTTAAAAGGTGGTAACCCTACCTCATTCCCTTCCCTCCACTGCCATAGGTTCTGTAGTACCCATACCCCATTCCCTTCCCTCCACTGCCATAGGTTCTGTAGTACCCTCTGGATTTCCCCTTCTCTACTGAAATTTTCAAAAGTAGTTTTGTTCTTATCAGCCTTGTTCATATGGTGTATAACAGGTTAATTTTGCGCAATTATTGTTTTGCACACTTGACTGATAGTCCCTTAATGGCACCCTGCAATTACTGCATCTTTCCTAAAACAACTGATCAGCTGACTATCAGAACTCAGCTGTCAGTTGGGGTTTAAATGTTGTGCTGGCTCAGTTCATACTTGCTGCTCCTACTACTGCTGCATGTTTGTGGTTTATGCTGCTGATGGGGTTAACATAAAAAGCTTACAAGATGTCACTGGTTAGCTGGCTGAACAGAAAACAAGTGAAACGGCAACACCCACTGGATGTCGATGGAATCAGCACTGTCGAACTTGCAGAGTGTTTGGGAATACATAATTCTGTGGCTGTGTCAGTTGTCCATGAACTGTCTGCCATTACCCTCCCCAACAAAAAGCAGCAATATTCTACCTATGCATACTATACGCCTGACATCAGACATGAGGTAGCTAAGTATTCTTGGGTTCATGGTGTTATAACAGCTACAAGATTTTTTTAATTCAAAATATAAAAAGCCATGAACAACAGCATGGCCTGGTAGTTTAAGAAAGATTATTTGTTGCAGCACAGATGTACTCTGGACCCCACTCACCTCTCTCCACAGATACCAAAAAAAAAACTAACGGGACAGCCACACTTTTGTTAGAAGATCATGGAATCCAGTTAAAGAAAACTGTGCACAGTATCCGTTCTGAGCAGTGTCCTAGTTAATGCCCATGTTGTCCAATCAGTAGTCATGGGCTCACATCTATGGTTGAGAATGGTGGCGGACTAAACCTTACAAAGTGGGCCTGGATGTTTTTCAGCAGAATGGGGTTTAGTCATAGAAAGGTACAAAAGCTACTCATAAAACACCCACTGATTTCCCACAACTTGAAGCCTGATTTCTCTCCCAAATAAGCTAAGCCGTTACTCAAGAACTTATTCCGGCTGAACTTACGAGCAATCTCGATGAGACCAGGGTGAGTATGGTGCCATGTGCTGAATGGACCATGGCAGCCATGGGGTCGAAACAAGTGGCACTGACAGGGATTGATGACATGAGACAAGTGTCTCTTGTTCTTCCTTGCTGCAGTGACTGTCTGATCCCTAGAAGTACCCTCAAAGGGGAAGTCTGTAGCTTTGTTCTGGAGGTCCACAGGAAGTCCTGTGGTCCCAAGCACACCCCCAATACATACTGAACTTCCCAAAGCCTCAGTTGCTGTATCATTTACGTCCACAGCCATCTGCAACTGGCATTTAGCTGTGTTTAAGCCAGAGTTTATATGGTATAACATCTGTACCCTTTTATCTAAGTGCAAGCAATCACAGAAAGGCATCACTGCTTTCCAGAGAGCATCTAGGCAGTGTGATATATAACTAAGAAATGCTGCCTGTCTCAGGAGGGTGGCTGAAGAATAAGACTTCTTTGATTATGTATCTGTATTTCTGGCATCTTTGTCAGGGGTACTGATGAAAAAGTTGTTTTGGCTTTTTCTAAGGGTGAGAAATTTGAGAACATACATTGCGTAGGCTGAAAAAGACCCTGAGGTCCATCTCGTCTGCCCATTTACTTGCCTAGCTCCATGCGCAGACCAATGCCAGATTGGATTTCTAAATCTGATAGCCCTTGTGGCTGACTATCTCCCCAACCCAAGGTATCTCTTCCCCTCTCCTGCCTATAGGTCCCATTATTCCCTTATACTTGTCCCGCTCAAGCTCATACCTTGACACAGTCTTGGCTTCAACCACTTCTCTAGGTAGCCTGTTCCATTCATCCACCACCAGATCTGTGAAGAACTTCCTCACGTCCCTCCCGAACTCCTCCCCCCCCACCCAGTCTCCACTCATGTTCTCTAGTTACTGTTCCCCCATTCTTTGTGAATAAATCGCTTCATCTCAACCCTGCTGATTCCAAGCAAGTCCTGTGGGCCAGAGTTAACTTCAGTTCGCTTTTTACTTGGGGTCTGAAAATTAAGTCTGACTTAACTTCTTTGGTTCCCAATGCAGTAATTGGCACAGGGTGAAACAGACTGTAAATTGGAGGAGGGGCCTTGAGGTCAGAAATAAATATAAGTTACTGTAGCTTACTTGTGGCAGGTGCTGTGGGTTATGGTTTGTGGTGCTGTGGTCTACAAACCACATTAAGAATACTTTGGCCCAGTGGAGCTACAGCAATAGTTACTGTCCTCAAAGTGTATCCCCCGTTGTTTCTCACTCTTTGCTCTACCTCATGGCAGTTATTATAATGTCTCTTACAGTACCATACATTCTGCAATGATTACTTTATATTATCATCTCTTTTATTATTTTTATTTTGGGTAATACATTTATGTAAATAACAGGTTTTTTTTTCATTAAACTTCATCTATCTTTTAACCTTTTGCATTACAAATTACTGCATACACTGAGCCTGGCATGCTTAAAAAATGTGAAATGTGAATATTCTGCTCAGACGACCAGGATGCCTTCCAAGAGGTTTGCGGGACACAGCCACCAATGTATGCCATCTAACAATGACTGAGTCACCTAGACTGGTTGGTTCAGGGCTGCATGTGACTAGGACAACTGGCACTGGCAGTTTCCACTGAATGTGTCTCACGCGCCAGTAGGCCCAGTGTGCCATGGCCATGTAAAGGCTATGAAGCCCAGAAGCCAGAGAACATCCCAGGCTGGGTGCGATTGCCCAACCCAAAATGATCAGGCAAAGGAGGACTGGTCCTCATCCCTGTCTTAGGGCAGACAAGCTCCGTCTTAAAAGAATTCCATTTCTACTCCAATGAACAGGATCAACTGGGTCTTGGTGAGACTGACGACCATGCTGAAGTCCTGCAACATTTGGGCAGCAAGATTCCTATACTGCTTTATGTCCCTCGATGAGCCAGTTCTCAAGCTATGAAGATGCTGTGATGTCTCTAAGCCTGAGAAAGGCCGTCATGACTGGCAGACACTTGGTGAACATCCTGGTGCTGATGACAGGCCGAACAGCATGGCTCTCAATTGATATATGGCTCTGTCCACCAGAAAATGGAGGCACCATCAGTGTGACGTACAGAAGGGCATGTAGAATTACACATCCTGGAGATCCAAGAAGCAAAACCTGGCCCCTGGCTCGAGGGATGGAATGATCTGCTGCAAAGCCACAATGCAAAACTTCTGGCTCAATTAATCTGTTCAGGACTGACAGGTCTGGAACAGGGCACCAGCCTCCTGTCCATTTGGGTACCATAAAGTACCAGGACACAAACTCCTGCTGACCTCCATTTCTGGGATGAGCTCTACTGCAAGCCACCTGAGAGGTTCATAAGCCTCACTCCATAAGTCCGAGAGAGTCTTCGGTGAAAGCACTCCTCCTACTGTACTTGGGACCAACAGGGAGGTAAGGTCTGAATTCCAGAGACAACCCTAATCCCACAACTTCTAGCACCCACTTATCCGAAATAATAATGAATCACTGTGGCAGGAAATGGGAGAGTCAGCTCCAAACCAAGCACTGCAGCAGGGGTCAGGAAAGAAAGCAAAGGGTGCCCCCTAAACTCATCTCTTTCTGCCCCTGGCTGAGGCCCCATTAGAACTAGCTTCTGAATGAACCACCCCCTCCTTCTGTGTGCTGGCCATGACCTCCTGACTTACTTAAGGGTTTGGCCAGGCTTTGATTCTAGCACTGCTGCCCTTGCATACCCCGACAGCAGCCACAAAACGAACCTGGGCCCTGTGGACTGCTGCTTGGAATTAGTGACCAATGTCACCAAATCCAGGGTCAGACTGGGCTTCGTTACATGTGAGAGCATCCTCACACTCACACACACACACACACACACACACACACACACACACACACACAAAGAGAGCGTCCCTGTAAAGGGCAACTCTGCCACCCATTGCTGTATTTTCAAAGTGAAAAGCAAAATCCATAACCCAGGCACAATGTAAGCGTATGGACACTGCTGCAGCCACAGCACAGGTTGACATGCTGTCTGTGTCCAGGGTAACCTACACTTGGTGCTCGGACACCATCAGACCTAGACCATGAATCTTGCACAGCTCTTGCTGACTCCCTTCAGGGAGCAGGTCAGTAAGGTCAGAGAGCCTCTCAAAGAGCTCATGACTACATGAAGCCATCAAAGTTGCACTGCTGGCTAGCGGACAACCAGGGACACAACTGTATTATATCCAAGGTGGCCCTGTTTTTTCAACCCCTTATCTAGTGGCTTGTCCAACTCCCCCTGCACCTTCACCATGCAGAACAGTGCATCTGCCACTACTCTTTGCCACTAACACCTCTGGTGACAGATTCTACTAAAAGCTGGGAAGTCCACCCAGGGGGACTATATACAGTGCACCCATTGTTATCCACCAACTTTTTGGTGGATAATAAAAGGTAGCAGATAATAGAGGGTGTTATGTTGCATTGGCAAAATATAGGAAAATTGGCACAGGACTACATTTAGGTATAACTCTTCAGTTTCTTTGTGTACTGTTTAGTAACAAAAATAACAGCATGACTAGCTTTGAAAATCAAATTTAGTTCACTTATCATTTAGCATCAATCAGCTTCAAAGTAATCAGTGATAGACATCTGTTTGGCTTTGTTTGTCATGATTAATTTCATTTAAGCATCCAAGTCCTCCTCTCTCATTGGCCTGCAGTGGTGTCCAGGGAATATACAGAGCTGGGAGATTGAGAAGACAGAAGGAAAGGGAGTGACTATAGGCTTGTTCACACAGCCGACTGTGAGCCGTTGTCAGCGGCTTACAGCAGCCATACTGGTACTCCTGCTCACGTGTGAACGCTACAGTTTGGGCACTTTTCCATTGCGTGGTATTGCGTCCACATTCCCCCTTTCACTGGGTTTGTGGAGTGGTATAGATGGTTTCCTGTGCCGTCTGAATAGCCAAACCACCTGCACCACTCAAAATTCCATATTAAACCAACAGTGACCGGAACAGCAGTCAAATGGCCGGAAAGGAAAAGGGCAGCAGTAAAACCGATGCCGTGTGAATGCAGCATTCTAATGTTTTATTATTTTTTTTTTTTTTGAATGAATAAAAATGAGCCCCTGGGGCAAGGTGCAGTGTGAACGAGCCTTATGAGGAGGCCGGAATAAAGCCCACCACCTGCATGGCAGACACTCTATAACTCTTAACATTTTGTCACTGAAATATTGCGCAATGGTACTCAAAATGTAGAAAAATAGGGACACTGGCCTTGATATTGTGGAGCACATCAACACACATGGAGAAACAAACTCAGGATACTGGAAGCTAGTGTCTTAACTGCATTCCACCCCTGATCACAGCTTGGAAACTAGCTGGAAACCGTAACAATGGGGTGACACTGACTCACATTGAGTGTTTTGTGGGGGTCCCTTCTTTGCACTACCAGGTGGCATGTAGTAGCAGCTTTTAAAGAGCTGTAAATCATAGCTGGCCATCTGAAACGATGAAGGAGATTAGCATGATGATTATACCCTGCCAAAGTAGAGACCATTTAACTCCACTGTCAGCCACTGAAGACCTGCACTAGTCAAAATGGACAAGTAGAGGGTTCGCTGCACTAGTTCAGGCCTGAGACCAGCAACACAATGTTAAAATCCACCCTTGCTTCTAATATGACATTTTCCTTTTATTTACCCTTGATAGTTTCAATAATTTCTTCATAAATAATGTTTTTGAAAACATCAGCTCCATTCTCAAAGGTAACAAAGTCCTCATCAGAGCACTGTAAAATATTTCTTGTTAAGACATTTACAACAACCAAAAAATGGGGACCATAATGCACTGTATCAGTGCCAGTGACTAGGCAGATAATAGAGGGAGAACAACATGAGAAAGATTTGGATTGTACACCAGAAAGTGCTGGCGGGTGGTGGATAATAGAGGGAATTCCCATAGAAAGAGAATGGTACAGGAGGGCAGGCTGGTGGATAAGGAGGGTGGTGGATAACAGAAGGGTGGATAATAGAGGGTGCACTGTACTTGTAATCTATATGGTACAGCATGGCCTGGAAGGAGTCCTGACACTGCCAGATACGGAGTACCAGGCCAGAATGGACAGGACAATAAGGAAGGCTGCTTCAGGTAAGAAGTCTCGTTGAGAATGTCCCAAGAGTGGGTAGATCTCCTTCTGGACCGCCTCCAATTGAGTATCTAGAGCCACAGATATATATTTAATGAGGGTATCATTGGCAGCTTTCCCCCACAGGGGGCCTATCTGTTTGCTGGATACCATCCCAGCTAAGCGGAGTCAATGAAAAGGATGACGCATCTAAATGAGGAACATCAACTGCCAGCACTGTGTATGAACGACACTCTCTGGGATAACCCACCATTAACAAAGAGATGAGGAAGCCCAGACTCTGGCCTGGAGTCTTTGGTCAGAGCACCTTCTAACTGTTATGCTTGAGGGAGCTCCACCTGTATTGGTCACTGCAGCATGGTCAGCAAAGGCAGAAGTGGAGCCAAGGCTCCAGAAAAGGTGAGTACTAACCTATTTTACTCACCTTATTTTAGGAAATACTCTCCAGAAAATATTTTTAATGAGTACCAATACTCACCCAACATTTGTAAATGCACCACACTCCACAGAACAGTGCTTCACAACATAACTGGCGATTCAAAAGAAGCATTTTTTCCCAGATTTACAGAACTCATATACACATCTCAATTTTGTTTTATTCACTGTATTTTAAAACAGGTGAGTAGGTGGAGCACTATCAGTACCTGATCAATTCTTATCTGGGAAAAAACCTACATTGTTTTAAAAAAGGTACTCCTCATTCCACTCTGTCTAGATGTTTGTACACATCTTAATTTGGCCTTATTCACCTCACTTTCAAAATGAGGAGTACAGTACTCATCCCAAAAAATCTTATCTGGAGCACTGAGTGGAGCCATGGGACGCACAAGCAGAATTGGTGCTAGGATGGGCAGTTGAGGGTTGACAAGTCCAGCGGAACTGCCAGTTGACTTCAACCCTAGGAAAATGCTCCATAGGCCCAGTGCTGCTGGGCTACCCTTCCCTACCTGCGACGGACTTCACCTCAGAAGGGGGAGCCAGACTAGGAAAAACCTGATGTTGACCGCTAATGGCAATATCTGTCCCAATGTCAAGAATGGGATTAAGACCATGACTGTTGACCCGTAGATTGATGTGGTGTCGGAACCTCTGAATCTGGGCACCCCCATGGAGAAATCTTGGGTACTGGACAAGCAGGAGGCTGAGCCAGTTCAGCAGCTGAACCGGGGGGTGGCTGATTGGGAACTCAGTCAGATATGACACACCCTGGATAGGCCACAGTCAGGACTGGTGTCTGAGAGAGTGAGGAATCCTCTCCCTCAATTGGCATGTCCTTGACGGGGGTCAAACGTCCAATCAACCAATGGAGACAGACCATGAAGACTACCCTGACTGAAGAATGTGAATAGTCCTACAACTGACAGTGATCTCAAGACTGGCACCAACTCGTCATCTTGTGCTTTCAGCATTGGGGCAGAGACTCACCTTCAAACTGGAGAGACAGAAGAAAATTCTTAAACCCTTTATCTTCATAAGGAGTCATGAGATCCAATGACATACTCTTCCAACCACAAACAGATGGTCCAGGACTGGAACATCCTCACCAAACCCCTTTGCCTCTTTGGGTCTGCACTATGCTACCAACCCCACAGCCACAGACAGCACATGCTTTTTGTTAGCTTGCCCTGGAGCACCTGCAGACGGTACTTGTCAAGTGAGTGCAGGTGCATGGCATGGCATCAGATGCAATGCTCCACACCATGGGCAATGCCAAGGAAACAAACACAGGCATCGTGTCCGGTCATGGACAAATGGGTACCTGCACACTACGCACCTCTTGAACCCCAGCTTTTTTTTTTCTTTTTTTTTTAAATTTATTTTGCTTTTTTGCCACCTGCCACCTCTCCATCGGCCTGTGCCCCACCACCTGTCTTGCTCCCCTATCACCATGCCCCCACCAGTACCCCCTGACTTACCCCTCAGGTTGGGGCCACTGCTCCGATCCAGCCCGTCTACTACAGGAGAAGGTGTCGGCAGTGACCTCCCTTGATTCCCCCCCAGGGCAGGGTTCAGGACTGGTCAGTGCACTGCAGCTGAGATAGGTAGGTGGAGAAGCGGGGAGCCATGAAGGCCAGGTGCCGGACGAGCTTCATCATGGCGGCCAATGAGATTTTTTTTTTCCAAGTTACCCAGGAGCGGGGACGTGCAATGACATCCAGTGTCAGCCCCACCCCTCTTATTTCAAGGCACCAGTTGCCTGTGGATCCCCCGGCCTCCACCAGGGTTCCTCGAGCACGGGGCACACAGCCTCCCTCCCGAAGAAGGAGAGCAGTCCAGTGGGACACTCAGTCCTTCTCCCCCAGCTGGCCCTCTGGTTTCCCAAGCCCATTCCCGAACCCAGGTCACCGGTGTCACAAGCATAAGTCCAACCACTGCGCTGGCAGGCCAGCGTTCCCAGCTTCTTTTTATTAGTGACAGAACAGGAAGCCAACAGTGAGGACAAAAGAACGAGTCAAAAATAAAGCAAAACTTTGCAAAAAAATAGCTAACAAGCCTGAAAACTAGCAGAATCCTAATTCACTAGCAAGTGCTACAAAGGAGGAGACCTGTTCTTTCCAATTGCAAAAAGGTTCTGAGTGTACTGGGGATGGAGTTTGAGGACCACATGGTTGGACAGTAGAAGGAGTCAAGCCTGAGCACTGTTCTGGTGACTGAGCATGTTCAATGAAAGACTACCTAACTGTGGATATGGAACTGAATCTAAGTTGTAAGAAGACGTATTGTCTTCCCAATTAAGTATACAAAGGACTATTTGCAGAAAGCTTAAATGAGAACTACTGCGAAACTTTACAAAAAATATGTTGTGCAGAGTTTTTTGATTTGTGTACATAGTACTAACGTGCCTTTTCCTTTGTCTGCTGTTAGGATTATTTTCTAAATTTGCCTACATGTTTTATGGCCACTGGGGATCTGCATGCCAGTATCTTTTACTGCCTTTCTTTTTTCAATGCCTCCTGTCCAATGTGACCGTGACGCATGGGAGTCCATTTGATTCAGTTAATGAGAACCTGCTGTTCTGCAGCTGCCTGTGTTGTTAAGAGCCTGGTGCTCTGACCTCAAATAAACAACACTTATTAATCAAATTAATTTTTTCTTAGGTGTATGCGTCCAGTCTAGCCAACAGGAGTGAATATTTTTCTTTTTTTGTATAAACTTTATTTTCAAGTTTTCAGGCAGATTCAGTACATTCTCTACTAACAGCTTAAAAGCACATGCATCTACTGTTGCTTATCCCTGCGTGGATACTTGTATATTATTTCTTGCTATGGTCTAATGTGGTTTTTGTAATCTGTACTCTCCCGGGTCATGCTTAAAAATAGGCAGGTCTTTGCCTAGTGCACTTGCCCAGTTACCAAAAGCAAATTAATAAAAGATGCTAGACAGTCTAATCAATATAACAATTCAAGTGACAGTACTGCTAAGCGTGAAAAAGTGGCATAAGGATACGAACATACATACGAACAAGCCAGCAGAAGAAGGCCATTTGGTCTATCAAGTCTGCTCATATTGCAGGGTCCACAGCTTGAGCTAATGCCCCTGCCCTCCTTCCCCACTCCTCCCATCCTCCCTACCCATGATTCTAATCTTCCCCCATGCCTATCCCAGACTCTCTTAAAGCTGCTCACTGTCTTTAACGAGATGACCTCTTCCGGGCAGCGCATTCCAAGTGTCCACCACCCTTTCTGTGAAGAAGTGCTTCCTGACATCCCTCCTAAACCTCCCACCCTCCAGCTTAAGACTGTGCCCCCTCGTGATATGGTTGCCACTCAGCTTAAAGAGACTTTCCTTATCAACATTATTTATCTCTTTCAAGTACTTGAATGTCCCAATCATGTCCCCTCTCTCTCTCGTCTTCCAGGGGAGTACGTTTAGTGCCTGCAACCTCTCCTCGTATGCCTTGCCCTGCTGACCAGCTATTATCTTTGTAGCCCTCCTCTGTACCTTCTTCAGCAGATTAATGTCCTTTTTGAGGTGTAGGCACCAGTACTGAACTCCATATTCTAGATTCGGCCTTACCAGTGACCTGTACGAGGGCAGTATAACCTCCTCTCTCCTACTACTGATCCTCCGAGCTATGCATCCCAGCATCTTGTTTGCCTTTGCTGCTGCTTTCTTGCACTGCGTGGAGTGCTTCAGGTCACTAGTGATCATCACACTCCCAGGTCCTTCTCCTCCTCTGATGCAGTTACTCGGACTCCACCCAGGTAATACTCTGTCCTGGGATTTTTGGCTCCCAATATGCATAACTTTGCATTTCTTGGCATTAAAGTTAAGCTGCCAGATCCTGGACCACCTCCCCAGCTTTTCCAGATCTTCCTGTAGGTCCCGTATCCCTTCAGCTGTGTCCACTTTCCCACAGAGCTTGGTGACATCTGCAAATAGGCACATTTTGCCTTTAATGCCATCCCCAATGTCACTGATGAAGACACTGAACAACACTGGCCCCAGCTCGGAGCCCTGTGGGACCCCACTAGTTACATCTCTGGTGCCAGATAACCCTCCCCCCACCACCACCACCCTCTGGGTTCTGTCCCTTAGCCAGTTTTCCACCCATCTGGCCATCTTCTCCCCAGCTGAAAGATCCACCAACTTCCTGGTCAACCTTTTGTGGGGCACAGAGTCAAAGGCCTTACTGAAATCAAGATAGAGTATGTCTTCTGCTTGGCCCCTATCTACTGCCTTAGTGACACAGTCAAAGAAGTCAATCAGATTTGTTTGACACGATCTCCCCCCCTCCATGAACCCATGTTGCCTCTCGTCCTGGAGACCATAATATGGAGGATATTGACATGTTCTACAGATAAGACACATGACCCACAGGTTTTCAAAATGTATTTTCCTTTTTATGTCAGCAGTACCAGGTACTTTTTGCCAGGGCTCACTGTCTGACTCTATGCCTCTGCTGACCTCCCGCATATATTCAACTGTGTAGGACCTCACTCTCTGGTGCTTGCACCAGGGGTTGCCATATATCTACAAATTTCTCAACTACTCCATTAGCCCTCATTTGTGCTTTTTCAAGCTTCATGCAGTCAAGCAGGTTGTCTATCCAGTGGGCAACAGAAGGAAGTTTGGCCTGCCCCCACTACTGAGCCAGCATTCTCCTTGCATTTACTGAGGCTGCCATAAAGAGTCTCCTCTCTTACCCCTGATTCGTTCGTCCATCCCCCAAAACTGTGCCTAATCTACAGCCCCCCCCCACTTCCTTTCCACCACGATTCCTTTGTGCTTATCCCATGCATTCTTCAAACCCACCACTGTTTCCCCCCTCAACACCTCTGCTGGAAGACTGTTCCAGGAATCCACCACTTTTACTGTAAAATACTTTCTCACATCTCTCCTGAATCCCACCCCCCAGCTCTCACAGCACGTCCCCTTGTTCTTCAGCACCTTTTCTTCTGAAAAATACTTCCCTCCTGTTCCTTGTTTACCCACGTAAGGTATTTAAAGATCTCCATCATATCCTCCCTCTTCCTCCTCTGTTCCATGGTGCACATATTGAGGTCCTTTGGTCTCTCTTTGCGCAGCTTTTGATGCAGATTCTGCACCATTTTAGTTCCCTCCTCTGAACGGCCCCACTCTGTCAGTGCCCTACTGGAGATGTGCTCTCCAGAACTAGACACAGTATTCTAGATGGGATCTTACCAGCTATCTACACAGAGGCAACATCACCTCCTCCCTCTTTCTGCTGGTGATACCACTGCCTATGCACTGCAGCATCTCACTAGCCCTCTCTATTACCTTGCTGCATTGCGTGACCACCTTCAGGTCATCCGAGTAGATTACTCACTGGTCTCCTTCCTGCTTGATGGCTGTCAATACAACTCCACCCATTCTGTGCTCCACCACTGGGTTTCAGTGCCCTAAGTGCATTATTTTGCACTTTTTCACATTGAAACCCAGCTGCCATACCCTTGACCACTCCTCTAATTTTCTCAGGTCTCTGCTCATCCTCCTCCCACCCCCACCTCGGAGTATTCACCCTACTGCAGATTTTGGTGTCATCTGCAAACAGACAGGCCTTCCCTTCCAGCTCCTTTGCACAATGTTACTTATAAAGGCACTAAAAAGGATCAGTCCCAGCACTGACCCAAGGTACCCCATGGGGCCGTGGTCTTCTGAGTCAATCACCCTCCTGCAACTGCTTCCTCTCAACTGATGTAACCCTCTGCCTCTTGGACCTCTGAGAAGACACTTGGTGTCTGGCCGGGTTTAAGGATGCAAAGGTTGAAGAAGTGCAAATTTTGGTGTTGCCAGCCTTGTCTCCACAGCCTGGCTCTTACATCCCCAAACTTCTTCCACTCCCTCTGCAGCTCTCTGCTGTAGTTGGGGACTATCGTATCTTCAAATACCCCTGGTCAATCGGGCCTCACTGCCATGCCTCCTTGAGCATAGCTTCCTTGTCCTAATATCTCAGGAACCTGGCAAGGAAATGCCTGGTTCTCTCTCTCCTACCTAGGCCTGCCTCCTGGTGTGTGATGGGCCCATTCTGCCTCAAACATGCACAACGAGTTTGCTAGGTTCAAATGTTCTACCAGCCAACAGGAAATTAAGCCTGCAGGGTTACTCCCTTCCAATTCCTCAGGGAGTCCAATTTTAGCTTATCTCATTTTCTGCACCAGTTATTCAACCTGTCCTCAGAGCTACTGACCTGCTCCTCCAGCTCAGTGAGCCTCATGGTATGGGCCACCGTTGTCTTGCTTAGCCCCTCCGTGATCCCTAGAATGTGGGTCATTTGAACATTTAGGTTGGTAAATCTGGCCTTCATCTCTGCTCTCACATTGGTCAGCAGAACTTTAAGTGAGTTGGGCTGCTCGGATAGATTTCCCTTGTACTCTTCCAGCTCTGATGCCATACCACCAGCCCATGCCCAAGTCTCTGGTGGAGCAGATTGCTTTGGTGCGCCTCCAAAAGGTAACTGAATTTGCTCTTTTAATTATTTAGACATTCTGCTGGATGAACTTGACTTAAAGTTATGCTTCTTTAGGTTATAGCTGTACAGATGCCGATGATTATCGGGGGATTGTGATTGCCTCAAGGAGAGCTATGCCATCAGGCATCCACCATGATCGCTGGCTTTGTGAATGTTTTGCTTTGAAAGCTCCACTTTTTATCAAACCATAAAAAGCCATAAAAAAGCAAACATATCAAATCAGGTAATCAAATCTATATTTTGTGATGCCTCTAGCAGTTTCTTTAAGACTAGCCCACTATGTGAGTATCCCAATCATGGAGACTGGAAACTCTGTGGGGACAGGCACTCCACAGGTTTAAATCTTGAATACCCCTGATGCAGTGAAGTTTGTAGCAGCTGCTCCATGCAGTCAAGTGCAGCTGGAATCTACCGCTGTCAACCAGTGCAACCGGGTCAAGCAGCCTGTACTCTACTTTCACTAAACTAGATAGATTATTATAGTGCTAGACAGAATAACTTGTATCTAGACTTCATCCTGTGCTTAGTTTGGTTCTGCAAAGTAGAAAGGGGTGTTTTAATGTTTTTGATTATATTGTTCTGTGTTGCAGCAGAAAATGGTAATTTGGCAATCTTTGATGACTGTATTCATTTTCAAGAAAGGAGGATAACAAGAGGGGTGTAGAGAGATATATGATTCAGAAACATCAAGTATTACTGAGGGAGGCCGGCCCAGTGGTGCTGAGGGTTGAGGTACTGGACGCCACACCTTGCACCATGCTGGCAACCTGGGTTCGGGAACAGACCTGGGCTGCCGGAGGTCATGGGGGGGGGGTTAAGCATCCGGAAGACTGCTCTCCCTTCCTTAGAGAGGGATCTGGGTCTAACACAACTCCCTAGCAGCCCCTGATGAAAATCGGGGGCAGAGCAGGGATGCAGTGCCATAACAGGGGACGGGAATGGCAGCAGATGGCGGCATACAGGTGCCATGACATCATTACACATCCACGCTCCTGTAGGGGAAACTTATGGAAAAATCCCTGGAGGACTGGGGAGGCGATGAGGGCCTTAGGGATCTGGCCTCACATCCCCAATTCCGGACCATTACTCCGATGGCACCAGGCACCACCCACACAGGACGGACCCTCTAATTTCAGAAAGTGCCACCAGGTAGGTGAGGCGGTCCCTCCCCGGGGGGGGGGGTGATCCAGGGGACTGGGAAGTCCTGGTCTGGGGGGGGGGTGGGGCCAGAGGAGGACAGGTCTCGGCAGGGAGTAGAAAGTTCAGATCAAATGAACACCTTTGAGAGATGCCCCGGGCCGACGGAGCAAAAATAGCGTTGACAAAAAAAAAAAAGTATTGCTGAGGGTAAATTTGAGGGGAGCTGCAGCAGCATGTATAATTGGAATTCAATATAATTTAACTATTGAGATTAATTTATTACAATTTAAACAAGGGGAAATATGAGAGATTCTTAGATGGATGAAATTCAAGCACTGGAATATTAAGAGGTCAATAAGGAGGTTATATAAAGAACATAGGTTTAGGGCATGTGCAGTGGTAAATGTGACACTACTTATAGCAGGTAACATCCATGCTAACTGTAGCCCTGCTGAAATGCTACTGAGACTGATTCTAGATGTGACAAGTGCACTGTTCATCTAAACATAGAAAGCTTGCTTCCACAATTTGGTGAGTTCTGTGTACAGGTTAAACAGCTACATCCAGATATATAGAAAGAAAGAAACACAGAAGTTGTTGGCAAAAAAATTCTGTGTTCCTATATTTCTATATCTGGTTGTAGCAGTTTAAGCCATACATATAGTGATATTAACTGAGAAATGGATAACATTTAAAGCTGGTAATTATGAAGTAGCAATCAATCAATATTCCTTGTTTAGGAATCACAGGATTGGCAAAAGGGGTGGGGATGTGCCATATATATTAGGAATCACACAATGACAGAGGTATTAATATTCAAGAACGCAGTTAAGGGTGAGCTTATGGCCCTAAACATAGTATTAGGAGGATTAAAAAAAAAATAATAGTGCAAGAAATATATATTCCACCAGCATATGGGGACCTTGTGTTTAAATTCTTTGGTGACTGTACTGCACAGTTAAATGATAATCATGAAAAGATTGCCTTAGGGGATTTCAACAGTGATTGGTTAAAGAAAAACAATAACAGGGGCTAAAATAATGGATTTAAACCTCACACAAGTAGTCAAAGACACATCTAGGTTAAATTATAAAAAAAAAGGATTCTGGTACACTTCTGGATTGGATTTTGATGACAAAAAGTGAACAGTTAAAAGACTGTGGTGCTTTCTGATATAATAAGTGAGTATTCACCAGTCCTTTACATATGGTCAGCTGAAGAGGATAAACCATCACCAATCATCGTAAATATAAGGAAACGTCCTGGTTCCAAATAGAGGCCTCCGAAGAAATGGTTGCTAATACAAATTGGACTTACTTGGATTGTACACCATCAGTAGACTTGGCATTAGTTTATTTTGTGGAAGAGTTTAATACAATATGCAATAAATTTGCACCCATTAGAAGGAAAAGGGGAGGGACTAGGTCCTGGATAACTAATGACGTTACGGACAGACTAAATGATAGGAATACAACATGGTGTAAGTTTAGACTAAGCGGACAGCAATTAGACAAATTAGCTTCAAACAGTTGAGGGAATTAATGTTAACTGCATATCAGAAAGTCAAAAGCAGAATGTGTATTTGCAATAAACAGAGCAAAGAAGCTAAAAATCTAGATAAATTTGGGGAAATTATCAACCAGGTTCTTGGTAGGGATAGTAAAATTATACCACATGTTCTTCAGACAGAAGATAAGTTGATGATTGATCTCTGAATATAGCAGACAAATTTAATGGGCTTTTTAGTTAATCACTGCTGAAACTTCTGATACTGGTGAGAGTGGATTAAATGGAGATACTGGTACGTAAAGTACAAATATAGCTATGCAGTTTTATTTTAAATCTGTATCAAGAAAGGAAATAATTAAATACCTAAACAAAATTAACCTAAAGACAGGATTTGAGAGTGATGATGTAGATGTAAAGTTATTAAAACTGCCACTGGTCGAATTTGCAATACTAACTCTGAAAATAAATTTATAATTAACGGTCTCCGTTTTTTCCCATAGACAAAACCATGTGTTAAATACCGTAACACCTGAGTAGGTGTTATGGCATTCACGCGCTCCCTTTCCATACCAAAGCGCTCGAGACAAGTAAATAAAGAGCACAAGCTTCCAACTGTCCCCGTTACCTCAAACAGTATTGACGAGAAAAACACTTACTTCTCGGCGTTACCTCCATCGCAAACACACTCTGCTGCTTCTAGGCTCATGGGTAAACTGACTGAATTCTGAATTACATGTTTTGGTGTCTCTCTTGCTATCGGTCTCTCTCTCTTGCTGCAGGCATGTGTACTGCTCATTTTGGGTGGAAAACTCAAGAGAAAAGGCAAAATGCAGTAATTGTGAATTGAAGGTTTTGGTTTTCTCTCTCTCTCTCTCTCTCTCTCTGTCTCGCACAGTGGGGGAACAGCGCACAGCCAGTCAGCGGGTCCATATACAGCACTCTTCATGGTGCTGCTCAATCTAGCAGCCTCTCCTACTGCACATACGTTATAATTAATTTGATCAACAAAATGTGCAGGACAATCTACTCTTACACAGGAAGCACCCATGCAGTTCCGTCTCTCTCTTACATAAAAACATGATTTAATCATCTGACCAGTTCACTCTGACTGAATATGGGACGGGGTATAGCTAGGCAGTAGTGCTTTAGGTAGAGCAGCTCTGATGCAGCTCCAGAGCACAGTCAGCACACTCAAGTCTCACCATAGAAAACGGAGCCCTTCAATTATATAAAATAAAATATGGGGAGATGTAGAACTCAATTTAACACACCCTTGTTGTTGGATGGCATTCATAAACCCCTCTGTCGAGCCATTCAACAACCTCGAGTGTGTGTTAAATTCTCGTAACACATTTCTTCCCATACTTTATCCTGCATGTAATCCTTCAGCAATGAACAGTGTGCTATGCAGACTGACCATAGCTTTAAATCTAGCTTGTTGCTTTGAACTGAATGTGAATAGAAATGTACACCATTGTGAACTGTATGAACAAGTGGACTGGTTACCCATCATGCGGTGAATTCTGAACTACGATGGATTATGGTGCTGGGAATGATACATGCCCAGAGTACAGCCAAACTGGAAGGTACTGCTGTGTGCAAATGCCCATAATACTAGGTCTACTATGAACCATAAGTTGGCATTGCCATGCTATAAAACTAAATTAGGGTTAAATGTTTTGAGTATAGGGCCATTAAGAAGTGGAACAACTACCCTCAAAGAGTAGCAGGAAGCCAGTCAAGACAGAAAGGCCCATAGGGCATACAGTATTTGAAGGACAGTAGTATGTGCAGCTGTTTTAACACACTTTGTTTTTATGCATATGTTATTACAATGTATTATATACTACATGTATGTTTGTATGTTAGATTGGGAGTAGTACATAGGCCTCCAACCCAGAAGAAGGAGATTGATAGAGAGCTGGGGGAGCAGTTAAAAAGGCTTAGTGGTAAAGGGAGCACTGTGGTGGTTGGGGACTTTAATCTACCGAGGTGGATTGGAACATCCCAGCTACTGTACATCATGTGCCAGGGAGCAGATCCTCCTGGAAGCCTTCCAGGATGTCTTCCTGACACAGAAGGTAACAGTGCAAACTAGGGAGGGGAACATCTGGACCTAGCACTTGCAGATGGGAAGTAACTCAGGGATGTTGGGCTGGAGGATCCCCTGGCAGGAAGCGACCACTGCACAGTGTGGTTCTCAATCAGTCTAGGTAAGGAGGTAGCCATTTCAAAAACTAAAGTCCTGGACTTCAAAAAGGGCAGACTTTGGCAGGATGGGTAGTATACTGGAAGGGTATGTAGCTAGCATCTGCCCTAACATGGACACCAAGCAAAAATGGGCAATTATCAAGCTGGGCCTGACAGGCCACTAGCACATGTGTCAAAAGCCAGAGCAAGAAATCCAGGACCAAGAAGCTGAGCTGGATGAACAGGAAGGTAGGGGAGAGGGTGAGGGAACAGAGGGCTGCCTTTAGAACCTATAAAAGATTCAACAGGGAAGAGGACAGGGAGGAATATGTGAGGAAATCCAGGGAAGTGAACAGAACAGTAAGGGCAACCAAGACGTCAAGAGAACTGAGGCTAGCGTAGTGGATCAGAGAAGGTGAAAAGGGTTTCTTCAGGTATGTACGGGAGAAGAGAAAGAGTGAGGACCAGACTGTTAGGATCAAGAATGGCAGTGGCTGGGCGGAAAAGGGGTCAGAGCAGGCAGAAGTACTCAATGAGTACTTCTGTTCAGTATTCACCAGGGAGAGGGATGGACCCGTACCTAAGGGGAAGGGCGGGGTGGGAGTAGGGGGGAGGAGATCATAGATGAGGTAATCATAGGAGGAAGGGTGTTGGAGGGCCTTAAGTCCCTGAGGGTAGATAAGGCACCTGGGCCAGACAGAGTTTACCTTACAGTCCTGATAGAGAGTTGGCAGAAGTCCTGGCGGGGCCGTTGGCGGACTTGTTCAACACCTCTCTGAAAACAGTGTGCATGACCAGAGATTGGACGGTGGCACTTGAGGTGCCCCTCCATAAGAGTGGGCCAAAGGACAAACCACGGAACTATAGACCAGTAAGCCTAACCGCAATTGTAGGAAAGCTAATGGTGACTATTCTCAAGGAAAGGCTGGTAAAATTTCTGGAGGGTAATGATCTCCAAGACAACCGACAGCACAGGTTTGTCTTGGGAAGATCATGCCAGATGAACCGGGTTGACTTGTTCGATTGGGTGACATGGGCACTGGACAAGGGTTATGTGGTGGATGTCTTTACCTGGACTTCAGCCAGGCCTTTGATTCGGTGCCTTATAGTAGGCTGACCAGCAAACTGAGCAAACTTGGAGCAGGGAGAAAACTGGTTAGATGGCTCAGGAGCTGGTTACATGATAGACAGCAGAAGGTAGTAGTGGGGGTGAAGTATTGGAGCTGTTTAAGGTTTTCATTGTCGACTTCACAAATGGGATAAAGAGTAAAATCAGTCTCTTCGCTGACAACACCAAGATCTGTGCGGAGATGGATGGGGGGAAGGCGGTAAAATACTCCAGGAGGATCTGACAAGACTGGAGGAATGGTCTAACACATGGTACTTGGGTTCAACACCAAGAAGTGCAAAGTAATGCACTTGGAAGCCATGAACCCCGGAAATAGTTATATTCAGTACCTTGCATGTGGCGGTTACTGGAGTGTTTGTGGTGAAGTAGCCCGTGTCGTTACACCTGATGAAAAGGACTGTTGGATCTGAGGATCTCACTTTGTGTATGAAACAGACTGAAGGACTCCGGATAGTTGCCGGGTTCTTTCCTGCTATAACTCGGCAGTCTCTTCAAACTTTTTGGTTTCTTTCGTTGAAACATCTGAGAGAGGACAAAGAGACAAGGGGGAAAGAGGATTGTATGAGCTGTAGTCCCTGTACATTCCCTTGTTCTAACATTTTGTACCTCTGGTATTTTGGTATCTAAAAGTTATGACCGTTTTTATATATATATAGATACTGTTTTATTAAGTTGTTTTAAACTTTTGTTTTCGTTTTTTTACATTTTACATGTATGTTGTATTTTCTTTTTTGCTTCTTATCTGTTAATGTTCACATTTCTTGTTTGATGATTCTGATTTTGCTACATATCGGTTTTTGACATTAGTTGGCTAAATTAATTGGGAGAGATTACTGGAGGGATTTACTAACCCTGATTGCTCTCAGGTATCCATACAAATATACAACCAGATATAATTACAAACAGATAAAATTACAAAATTAAAAAACTTGGCAGTTTGTATGTTTCAAGCCTGTAACCTTCCTATATTGCTATCCTATAATCCTATATTGATGTCCTCGTGCACTCTAACTAGACCCTTACTATGATATAATTAGCAATTGAGAACGTAAGCTCTTTGAAGCTCTTTTCAGGGTCTATTGAAGGACTACCTAGTCTTGTGAAACTATCAAACTACCAAATTAGATATAGCGGAGGTGCGTGATTGTTTAACTGTCACTAGACTAAATGTCATTTCTACGTGCTGGTTGCTAATTAGAAAACACAGCTGTAGTTAAGAGCTGTAGTTCAGAAAAGGATTCAGCGTTTGCCTTCCACAGTTCAGTTCAGTTGGAGAGTTGTGGGCTGAGGGCTGCAGGCTGTGTATATTATGAACACTAATATTAATACTAACATTAAAATAGCCCTTAAAGTGAGTGGATCTCTGATTTATAGATTTTTAGTCTTCTGCTGATCTATCGTAGATTAACAAAATATACAGATTTGTGTTTGGGCATAGCGCTTGATATACCAAGCATGTGAGTGTCTGCTCTGATATTGCAGCCTGCATTGTAGTCTGTTCTGGAGCTTTTAAACAGCTGTGAGTTTTGCCGTTGGATAAAAGTGGGCAAACCAAGCAGACACAATTCACTGTCCAACTGAGAAGAAGGTAAATAGCTGAACCTTAATTTAGATTTGGTTAAAAAAAGTGTAAAAGCTTACTGTGCATATTTTTGTATGTGTTTTATTTAAGGGGAAGGGGAGCATCCCTGTTGAGATAGGTGTTACATTATTTTATTTTTTATGTTACAGACACAAATCATTTGGCACCTCAAGCTGACAGCAGTTTTGCCTCCTGAGAAGGAGTAACAAGAACTTGTAACCTGCAATATAATCCGAGTGGAATAGAAGACATCTAATGGTACTAGGACATTATGGATAGACAAGCAACGGGCAAACATGCACTGGGAGATTAACAACAGGGTCACTTGTAACATAAAGCTGATTTTTAACCTGTAGCAGAGTGAAATCACCGCTAAATCACTGCTAAACCTACTATAATTAATCCTGGTATACACAGTATAAAGGAACAGCAGAAAATAATTACTGAAATATTCCTTTTAAGAGGCAAAATATTTAGACCCAAAGAAGATCTGTCGAGACTTGGTTCTGGTTCTGCTGTTGAACACTGAACATCGACATAATGCTTCAACGCAACAACATATCAATGGAGAGACTATAACGTATAAGCAAACATAAATATAAATTTATATAAATTCATCCTAGGCTATTTTTTTTTTATTGATTCACCTATTTTTATTTCTGGGATTTATCCTAGGATTTGTTTTGGGATTTTGTATTTTTCTTCTGAGTAGCTGCACATTGTGTTTTACAAACATCCTGATTACAGTTGTCTTAATTTAGAAAAATTATCAATGTAGAGAAAAAAAAAACAACAAATATGTTGCAGGTGATACCTTTTATTGGACTAACAAAATTATTTCTAAGACTAGCTTTCAAGAGATAAAACCCTCTTCCTCAGGTCTTGAGGAAGAGGGTTTTATCTCAAAACTAGTCTTAGAAATAATTTTGTTAGTCCAATAAAAGGTATCACCTGCAACATATTTGTTGTTTTTTTTCTCTGCGTTGTTGACTGGACTAACACGGCTACCACATTTCTTTTTTTCAAAAATTATCAATAATTAATAGGTTGTTTCTACACCTAGTAGGATTTTATTAACTAATGGGATTATTAACACATAAGTATAAACTGAGGTATCAACGTATTAATAGCTGTATTATATTTAATATGTTGTGTATCTCTTTAGTGATATCTACTATACTGTATTTGCATTACTGCATTTTGCATTTTGTACCTCTGCTCCCTCTTACACTTTATATCACTGCATTTGATTTTTTGATTACAGAGGTATTGCAATTTTGCACCAGTGCACTTACTGTACTTGAATTTAGTGCAGTATTCCATATTGCACTGTAGTACTTTTCCTGTTTTCCAACATATTCTTATTAATGCAGTACTTAGACCGACTCGCTGGCTATAGAGGTATTGCATTTTTTGCATGTATTGTACTTGAACTCAGTGTATCACTGTTGTTAGTGCTATAGTATTAGCACATTTATTGTTTTTAAAATCTAGATAAATTACTCTAGATACAAAATGAAAACAAGAAGCAAGGGAGTATTAGAAAAATAGGAAATTAGAGACGAGACTGATAGCTGGTACAAAATATCAACTGGAAAAAGGAAGGGTCAAAAAATAAGCAGAGAAAAAACTGCTGGAAAGGAAAAGAAATTGGATAAAATGGTCAAGGGGAAAAATGAGAGCAAGAAAGAAAAAGGGGAAAAAACCTAGAACCTCTCATCAGGACAATTATACATAAACAAGAAATTGAGGGTATTAGAATTCTGGACTATACTGTGAAAATAACTGCATATGCAGATGACCTGTTGATTTATGTTTCTAATCCGAGGGTCTCCATTCCTGCTCTCCTAGAGGTTATTCGGGTGTTTAGTACACTGGCTAATTATAGGTTAAATTTAGATAAATCAGTTGTATTTCCCCTTAATAAAAATGTTTTTAAGCAGGAGATAGCGGAATTGGGTCTGTCCTGGAAGTCGGATTTTATAAGATATCTTGGTCTGAATCTAACCAGATGCAGGACTAAGATATTTCAGTTGAACTTAGTTCCCTTGGTGCGTGTCATTGAGCTGGATCTAGAAAGGTGGGTGAAGTTGCCAATTTCCTTATGGGGGAGGATTAATTTAGTTAAAATGAACATTTTTCCTAGATTGTTTTACCCTCTGAGTATGTTGAATATTTGGATACCACTTGCCTGGTTCAGGAAGTTACACAATATGATAGCTAATTTTGTGTGGGGTTATAAGAAGTCTCGTATGGCCTATCAAAAGTTCGCAGCGCCCAAATTACTGGGGGGATTAAGGCTTCCACACTTTGCCCTATATTTTTGGGCAGCCCATGCCAGCAAGTATCTGAGGTGGGTGAAGGGTAGAGATGTTTCAGTACAGCACTCCTCTATGCCGCTTTGGCTACAAATTGAGTTGGCCCTGACTCGGAAATATGGTTTGAAGCCTGAGGCTTTGCTTCACCTTACGCCAAAATTGTTGCCCCTCCAGTTGCGTAGTTCTCCAATCAGGATTTCTGTGAGAGTCCATGCCCAACTTTGTTGATTTTTGAAATATGATCACTTTAATGATTGGGTTCAGCCAATTTGGGGTAATCCACGTTTTGTAATAGGTAATAAAATTCTTAGTCCGGCCTGGCTGCCCTTACCTGAGGAGTGCTGTGTGAAAGACTTTCTTTGGCCCGATGGGGAAATATTCTCCTCTGTTGAGATTCTGAATAAATTTGAGATGCCTACTACGGCAATTTTTAAGATATATCAGATTAGGCACCTTTTGGTTGCCAAGATGGGTAGTGGGACAATTCGGAGTCCTAGGTTAGACTTTTATGATGCATTGGGGCCGTTGGTGGGTCTATCGCACGCAATTTCCAAAATATACTCAGTGTTATTTGAATGGGCGTATTCTCCAAATCCAGTTCAAGGTTTATATTGGGCTTCTGTCTGTCCTGATTCGGCGCTTAACTGGAAGGCTTTATGGACAAACTGTCATAAATTCTTTTTGCAGGATCGGTTAAGGTTGATGCAGTTCAAAATTCTTCACAATATTTATTATTCCCCACAAAAATTGGTTAGGCAGAAAATTGCTACAAGTTCTACATGTTACAGGTGTCAAGCCGGGGTTGGGGATTTGATGCACATTTTCTGGCATTGCCCTAAGGTAACCTCTTTGTGGGCAGAAATTAAAAGTAGGGTGAATCCGTTATTGGGACTTGGGGATCTCTTTACTCCGGAAATATGTTTGTTGGGAGATGTCTCTCATATTCCCGTCAAGAATAGGAGGTTCCATATAGTCCTGATTGCTGCCACGCTTAAGAGAATTGTTCTCAGACACTGGAAGGATTCTGTTGTGCTAAGCTATGCTGAATGGCTGGAGGAATTACTAGCTTGTTTGAGGGTTGAGAGAATGACAGCTATCCTCCAGAATAAGCTTTCCAGGTTCGACAGGATTTGGGGTCCCTTTATGCTCTTTTTCTCTTTAGGAGAGTGTAGATTTACTATGGTTTGATGGTATGCCATCTCATTGGACTTGTGCTGGGAGGGTCAGGGTGGGGGTCGGGATCGGGTGGGGAGGGTTTTGGGGGGTATGTTACAGGGTTTGCTTTATTTTATGTATGAACATATATATGTACGTATTATTTTGTGTCTGTACTCGAAATTGTTGGATCATATGCCTGTAACGAAAAATGAATAAAGAGTTAATGGCAAAAAAAAAAAAGAAAAGGGAAAAAAAGGTCAATCCTTTATAACAAGATATTTCCCACCTCATGAGAAAACCCCAGAGAATACCTCAATTCCAACTACAGATTTAACTAAAAAGAAAATTATAAATAACTCCTATAAAAAGTCACCCAATCTTATAACAGAATCTAGTATAGACAGTACTGAAAAGGAGAAAAGGAATGCTCAGAATTCAGCATCAGTGATACTACTCGCTCCTGCAATGCAGAATGTACAAAACATGAGTGGTTTTGCTTCAGAGGTTGAACCAAATAAAAGCTATCAGCAGTTACCTGATAATCACTCTCAACAACAAAATAAGACTGACACAAGGGACAAAGAAATAACAAAGATAAGAGATGAACTGCAAGATACTATAGTTTGTTTTAAGGATTTAGTAGAGATGGTAGAAAAAGAACTGCCACAGTGTGAAAGCAAAGCTAAACCCCTTGTCTGTACTCATTTTTTAGAAAGAGATCTGGGGGAAGTATTGAGACATCCACATATTGCCAATATTGCTTTGACGGAGCAATTAATAATAATCAGGAGTGAACTCACAGCACTGAAAACAGAAGTACAGTAGCTACAAATACACGGCGTATTAATAAGCTTCTGCAGGATAATACACTGGAAGGGAGTAAGGGTGAAGCAGAAAGCATTTCCATGGCTGAACAGAGTGCCCCTCAGAAAGATGAAACACAAAACATAACAAAACAGGGAATAGAAACTTTATATCAAGATACGAGCAACAGTAAAAGTAATAAAATAATTCAAATGAAACGAGGGTCTAATAAAGTAAAAAACAGGAAAGGAAAAAAGAAGGGTAGTAAAAAAAATAATACAAAAAGTAAATCCGTTGATAAGGAAAAAGAGATGCAGTTACAGGAGAGTGAGATCACAGAAAATAACTCAAAGGTACATGATAATATAGAATTTAATGGGAGAGATGAAAAATAGATATCATAGATGGAAAACAACAGTATAATGTACAGCAGGCTAAAAACAAGGACACACACTCTCTGAAAAGAGATTATAAGAAGACTCGTTTAATATAAATGCACAAGCCATAATTGCACTGAGAGGTGTACAGAGAGAAGAAACAGAAAATAGCCAGGTATGGATAGAATTAGGGGAACTGATTTACAGGGAGTTCTTGGACCTACATATACTAGATGATGACATCATGGATGCAATAAGGGCAGATGATCTGACTTCTACGGATACAATATATATTTTTTTTTAAACATGAGAGAGTTGCACAATACATGTGGAGAAATTCTGATGCTCTGAGGAGGGTTAACCTATCCATGGACTATCCTTTAGCTATACATACATTATAGTAAAATATTAACAAAATCGCAGTTAATAATGCAATTGAGAAACCCTGTTTCCTTACATGATCTATGGGTACAGCAGGAGAATTATCAGACTGATGTAACACTCTCAATCTTTGGAATTGCTCATACTGGAGCAGAAACTCAGTCAAAATTAAAGACAATGATGGTATGTTTAATTGGCAATCTCCTGGGCACTGAATTCTACGAAGATGATACAGTAAAGGTGGAAAGGGTACACAGAAATTGGATAGGGGGAAATCAAATTAATGTAACACTATAAAATAATGAGGTGGTCAACAAAATATTAGACACCAGTATTGAGTTGGACAACATGAGTATATTGATTGCAAATATAAACAAGGCAATCCATGAACAAAGGGGGAAACAATGTATGAGAGAAGCTACACAAGTCCTAACTTATAACATAGAAACATCAAATAGGTTTGACTTACTGGCGGAAGAGGGAAATGGTTGACTTACAAAAAATACAAACAAAACAATAATAAATGCTCAGGAGATTGAACAAATGCAAGGAAATGACATCTTATATGATAGCAGTTTTCTATATCTAAATAAACATGCTGGTAGAATAGGGCTCATGTCTTGGAATGTTGCAGGTCTAGTTTTTAAAGAAAATGGATGTGGTAAGACTTCAAGAAACATGGCATGGAGAAGACCAAGTAGAAAACATAAGTTTGAATGGATATACTATGGTACACTCACCAGCAAGGAGAATTAAGAAATTGGGAAGGAAAATGGGAGGGTTAGTTCTGTATATAAAACTAACTGACTCTATGAAAGTGGCTGAATATATAGTCAAAACAAATTACATCATTCTTATGCTAAAAGCATGGGAAGAGAAGATAATAATTGTAAATGTATATAACCCACCATCAAATGCAAGTGTATATGATAAACATCTAACAGAAAAGATGGTGTAGGATATTAGGAAATTAGATAATGGAAAATATACAGAGCTTCTCATCCTGGGGGGTTTTAATATATGAATTGAGGAAAATATAGAGGCAGGAAAAGAGGATATAATGTATGCATTAAATATTCTAAAACGGTACACTTTAGATAAGAAAAGCACAGATGTTCATAAACAAATAGAATACTACTTGAGTCACTCCAGCTAATAGTCCTAAATGGGCATTTACTGTCAGGGGTTCTACAATTGTGGATTATATGCTAATGTCACTGTATGACTATAATAATATGAAGACATTAAAGTAATAAATAGGCCAGAAAGTGATCATCTCCCACTGGTATTGTTTAATAAGACACATAAACTTATAAAAAGGGAAGAAGAACAAGAAGCTCATATAAATAACAATTAAAAAAAATGGGACAAACTCCCTAATGATAAAGTTATTGACCTGAGTAATAAGTATATACAAGAAGTAGCATTAAAAATTGAACATGAAATAGATCCTATAGATTTATATATTAATAATACAGTATGACTGCTTTGTTGGGATAATGATACAGAAAGAGAGAGAAAATACTCAAGAACTAAGTTTTGCGAAGTGGTTCTACAAAAACTGTAGAAAGGAAAAGAAGAAGGTGTCTAGATTAGTAAGGAAAGTAAAAAAATAATGTATCTGACAAAAACTGATAGGGTAGATCCTAAAATCAGAAGACAGTATAGAGAACATGTTAAAATACAAAGGTAAAATATCAGAAGGAATTATGGGACATAATTCAAAAAGCAATACTACATAAGGATGACAACACATATTGGAATATGGTTGCTAAAGGAATCAATACTTTCAAAAAACAACACAACGCCTATATTGAGCCAGATACATAGGTAAAATATTTTAAGAATATATTCAAATTAAAACAGTTAATAGATAAGTTGAAAATAAAGGAAATAGATGAGCATTTCTCCTGGTTTACAGAAACGGAAGTAAAAACAGTCATAGAAAGTTTTAAAAATCATAAATCCCCAGGACCAGATAACATACCAATAGGTTTTATAAAGATAAACACAGATTGGTGGGCTAAGACTCTCTCTAATTTCTATAATAAATCGGTCATGTATGCCTCTATACCAGATAGTTGGTTGGGAAGTCACATTGTTCCCATACATAAAAAGGGTCCACTTATGGACCTGGCAAATTATAGGCCTGTTAGCATACTGGATACCATAGCTAAAATGTATGGCAAAGTTTTGTTAAACAGACTAACGGTGTGGTTAGAACAACATAATGTGATCTCTGAATACCAAGCTGGATTCCAGAAAAAGACTGGAACTATAAATCAAATATTTCTCCTGGCTCACATAATAGAGAAATATTGTAATGTTAAAAAACAACCAATATTTGTTGCATTTGTGGATTATTCGTCAGCTTTTGATACGATAATAAGATAACTCCTTTGGGAGAAAATGGTGAAATTGGGAATAAACCTAAATTTGATAATACAGTCGACTCTATTTATACCACCCTCGCATAATTCAGGCAGTCAGTTACAACGGGCAAAACATTAGAACCATTTTCCATTTGCTATATCCTCAATACAAAAGAAGCCGCTTATAATGATCCTTTCTTGCCGCCTATTTCAGACAGCTAATCAAGCGGTCTCAACACTCAGTGAGTCTTAGTTAACAGCAGTTAGCACCTAATTAGTGAAACCCTCCCTCCAGCTGTCGCTCGCTATAGTGCTCACAGGTGATAAGCAGTGATTAGTGGTGCTTAAAAAACACTCTGGGCTCCGACAGACATAGAGCTGTGATTGAATGCAGACACACAATGTCTTAAAAATGGAAGGCGCTGAGTCTGAGCGAGAAGGTGGAAATGCTTAAGCGCATGGATGATCTGCCTAAACTAAGCCAATGAGAGTCAGCCGTGCAGCTTAATCTGGCAAAATCAACTGTTGCCAACCTGCAGAGGCAAATAGAAAAGATTCTTCACGAGTGGCATGAAAATGCCAATCTGGATTGAAAACAGAAGCGTGAGGGAAAGGATGAGGAGCTAGAGGAAGCCCTCCACCATTGGTTTCACAATGCCCATGGGCGTAATGCCCTAATTAGTGGCCTCATTAGCCCAAAAGGCTAAAAAAATAAATAAATAAATAAATCGCTGAAGCTCTAAGTCGACCGACTTTCAATCTGTCCAAGGGCTGGCTCCAATGTTATGATTATGTTTGTTGATCTCACCTAACATGTATGACAAACGATAGATAACAGCTCCCTGTATTTACCCTGAATGTCATGTTCACTGCTCCTTGCATGGAGTATAATCTATTGTATGTTATTTGCACTTAATGTAACATCACTGTTCCGTTGTACCATTGCTGTAATTAACCCCGGGTTGCCCCTGAAAAAGGGACTATTATCGGTCTCAGCGGGCCTACCCGGTTACCAAAATTTAAATAAATAAATGTTGGAAAAAGAGGCACAACATTGGTTTCTGACGTGCCCATGGGGAAAAGGGGAATGCAGAAATGCAGTCTGTCGAACAGTGGCTGGCTGAAGTTCTTCCAGGTTTGCTTGCTGGATATCCCCCTAAAGATATTTTTTAACTGTCACGAGGCTGGTCTTTTTTTTTGTTGCATGGGGTTCGGGACTTTAGCCTTTAAAAACAAACCACTGCTTGGGCATAAAAAAAGCTAAGGAACGGATCTCTGTCCTCGAATGTTCCAACAGGGAGGGATCCAAGAAGCTGAGCTCCTGGTTGTGGGAACGTCCGTGACACACCGCTGCTTTAGGGGAGTCAATCACCTACCAGTCCTCTATCGAGCAAACCGATCCGCCTGGATAACAGGTGAAATTTTCTCAGAATGGGCAAGGAACTGGGATCAGAGTTTGCGTGGGCGAAAAACTGCCTTGCTGCTTGACAATTTTTCCGGCCACCTGTCAATCCTGGGGTTGCGGAACATCAAACTTATTTTTTTACCATCTAATACAATCTGCATTATCCAACCTCTGGATCAAGGAATCATCTATGCCATGAAGCAGCACTATGTGCATGCAATGAGGCAGTGGGTCATAGGTGAACTTGACTCAGACGTGGAACTTACTTTCTCCCTTTGCACCAAGAAAATTTCTCTGCTTGACGCCATCCGAATGTTTAATAAAACATCTTGAGATGGTGTTTGGTGAGACTGTGTCCCATGCCTGTTTTAAGCAGGATTCGCCCCCAGCAGTGACCCAGGTGAAGGAACATCTAACTCAAGTCCTCCTGTTTGATGATGATGCTTCTTCAGATGCTGTTTTTGAGGACGAAATCCAAGTACCACTAGGACTCACAGACATTCAGTTTGACAAACTGTGTTGCCTAGGAGACGAGGACGAAGCAGACCCCCCAGTGGATGACACTGGTCAGGTGGTTAGCCAGGTTACAGGCCATGACATAGAAGAAGAGGAAGATGAGCCCAAAAATGCAGACAATGAAGAAGAAAAGAAAGATCTTACTTCGAGAGGGCTCTTGCAGTGGGTAATTATATATAGGACTGACACCGGCCGGCGGCAGGACCCCATGGAAAAATTTCTAGCTAGCAGTCCCTGGCGAGGGCCGCCCCCCACGTCAGGTGACCAGCGTCAGACGACGTTGGTATAAAGGGGCGGTCCCGGATGCTCGCCTTCCAGTTCTTTCCCGCCATTAGCTTGTGCAGCGCCTCGCGGTAAAGTTTGTGCTTAGCAAAGCCCTGTTCTTTCATCGGTTTTTACCGAATAGTTTTCAGTATTTTTCTTCACATCGTCAGGTTAACGTCGGTGTATGTCGTCCCCTTCCAAAAATAAGTGTGACTCGTGCGGTGCCCAACTGCCACACAAGGACCAACATTCTCTCTGCCTATTTTGCCTAGGCCCCGACCATGCGGTCGACAAGTGCCCGCACTGCCTGCACTTCAACGCGGCTACCCGCAGACGACGCCAACAGTCCCTGGAAGCCCATCTGCTCAAAAAGATGTCTTCAATGGAGAAGGAATTGAAGAAGCTCATGCAGGCATCGACCTCTCCTGAAGGACACCACAAGAAGCGGGACAAAGAAAGGCACAGGGAGAAGGCCTCCTCGTCCGCAACTCTGGCCGGAGTCGCGGTTCAGGAAACTTATCCTCCAGGGGATAGAGTCCGGCAGCCTCAAGGTTTTGTAGGAGGCGTCGGGCTCGTGCTCGGGCCCCGCAGTGCCTCCGAGGCTAAGGAGGCCTCTGCCCCAGTACCGCCGCAGGCTTGCGGCCCACTGGTGCGGGCACCTCCCATAAGTCGGGACGTCGGCTCCTCCGGCGTCCGCCGGAGAAGCGATAAGGCGCCCGACCTTTTGGGGCGGCGCGGGTCGCATCCCCTCGGACGGCCGCTTCCACCTCGGCCCGCCTCCGGCGAAGGACCCCCTAAGCCGGACGCCGGCTCCTCTGACGCCCGCCGGGATCCAGCCCCTAAGTCACGCATCGGCTCCTCCGACGAGCGTCGGGCGTCGGAACCTATGACAGACCCTCTATCTTCTGTCGTCCCAGGTTCCCCGCAGCCTTCGCTGCCATCCGGGGAGCCCGAGTCTCCCCAGCCTGACCCCAGGGACTTTTCTCCTCCGTCCCCGGACGATGCTGGGGATATTCCTCCACCGTCAGACCCTCTTCCTACAGAACCGGATCTGACACTGGCCCCACCGACGCCGGCGGGGGATAGTCCCCCTCCGTCAGGCCCGACACCCCCCCCATGGGCCTCTAAATGTCGACCCGCCCATGGGGCTTCCTACAGGGCCGTCTGCTCCGGCAGCTCCTCCGGTACCCAGGTATCCGACGTCTTATCTGATGCCGTCTTACCTGGGTCCGCAGTATCCAGTCCCGCAGTACCCGACGCCACAATACCCGGCACCGATTTTACCACAGCCGGGTTACGGATACTCGCCTTACGGATATAATCCATATCGTTATCCCCCTCCTCCTTCTCCACCGCCCCCAGGCCGCCGGTGGATCTACAGAAGACTCTGGCCTCCTGGTGGGCTGAGGCCAAGGCTCAGCTCACCAAGGAGTCGAAGCTTACTGACAGCAGTGCCACCCCGGCCCCCATACAGGATGGCACACTCCCTCTCCGCCTCCAGATTCCAGAGCTCTTCCTCTGGATCCAGAGAGAGGGCAGGACAGCGTCAAGGGATCCCCCAAGGAACCGTTCCTCCCCTAGATGGGTCAGGAGTCTTACTCTGCTTCTAATTCTTCTTCTTCCTTGCTCTCAGTTCGCCAGTTCCTCAGGCGGATACTCAAGAGAGGCGATGAGCCTCGCTCTCCATCCAAGCCCCAGCCGAGGACTCCTCCGAAGTCTCCTCCGGAGGATCCTTCCTTCACGGAGTTGCTCAGGAAGATCCAGGAAGTACATCAGTGGCATTCTCTGGAACCAGATCCTCAGCGGGTCAAACTCGCTGAACATCTGGACCTGCCCCTTACGGCTCCTACTTTAGTGCCACCCTGGATCGAGCCTCACGCCCACCTTGTTTCCACTATTTGGAAACAGCCGTCAGCTTTAGCCCCGCTTCCTAGGAAGTCCAACAGGCTATACCAGGCTCCGGAGGGTGTAGATTTTTTGGATTCTCACCCCCGTGCAGACTCGGTCGTGATTAGCGCCGCTCACGGCCGGTCAGCACACCCCAAACATTTAAGCTCGTCTCCTCCAGATAAGGAATCTCGCCTTCTGGACCAGTACGGAAGAAAAATATATGCTTCTTCCACATTGGGAATTTGGGCCCTGAATTATGTAGCACATATGGGGGATTACCAGAAGGCTATCCTTACCCAGGTGGAATCTAAGATCGACTCCTTACCTGACTCCCAAGTCAAGCAGGTATTAGCTGACCTACTCCGTTCTGCTCGTTCGGCCAGTCATCATATCCTGAGGACGACTTACGATGCAGTGGACACTGCCGGGCGGAGCTCCGCGTTCGCCGTAAGTCTTCGGCATCACGCCTGGCTCCGTGTGTCAGGTTTGGTCCCAGAGGTGCAGTCAGCAATCCAGGAAGCAACTTTCAGGGGTTTAGTGCTTTTCGGCGGTGATGTCAAGGACATCATCACCGATTTGCAGGAGAAGGGGACGGCTCTGAAATCTGTGGATTCCATGTACCGTCCCCATCCCCTGCAGTGCCGTCCTTTTCGCAGATGCAGCCAGCCTCAAGCGAAACCCCAAGGAAGGCAGGCCACTAAACGCCGGGCCCCCGCAGCTGCTAGGCCCCCACCGCCCAAAAAAGCAGCGGGTGCCCCAGCTGCGGCACTACCCCACACCACCCGACTCCTCCCCTCTCCCACCGCCTCCGGACTCCCCGGAGGAACTGGTAGGAGGGAGATTCTCCCTCCACTTTCCGGGTTGGGAGAGGATAACAACGATTCATGGGTGCTTCAGATTATTGCGGAGGGGCACTCCATAGAGTTTCTACAGAAACCTCCACGCCACCCCCCTCTGAAGTCCTCTTATGCAAGGGACCATCTTCCTCTGGTCAGGGAAGAAATATCTGCCCTTCTCGTGAAGCAGGCCATAGAACCCGTTCCTCCTCACCTTCAGGGGACGGGTTACTATTCCCATTTCTTCCTGGTCCCAAAGAAGATGTGAGATCTCAGACCCATTCTCGATCTCAGCTCCCTGAACTTCTACGTGGAATACAAAAAGTTCAGGATGCTCTCCCTTCAAACCCTTCTGCCCCTCCTTCGGCCGGGTCAATGGCTTTGTGCGCTGGATATGCAGGACGCATATCTGCACATCCCCATTCGTTCCTCACATCGCAAGTACCTCCGGTTTGCTTTCCAGGGGGACCATTACCAATTCCGGGCACTACCTTTTGGTCTTTCCTCGGCTCCCCGAGTTTTTACCAAATGCCTGGCGGTGGTAGCAGCCCACCTGCGTACTATGGGAGTTCAGGTGTTTCCCTACCTGGACGACTGGCTCCTGGCGGCCTCATCCAGGGAGGAGCTCCTGCATTTTCTCTCCCTTGCCCAGCAGGTATTACCATCAACCATTCCAAGTCTCATCTGGACCCCTCCCAGAGACTTCAGTTCATCGGGGCTATCCTTGATACGACGGTGTGCAAGGCCTTACTTCCCCTGGACAGGGCGGCCTAACTCCAGTCACAGATTTCCCTGCTATTAGCACGGGGAAGGTTCCCAGAGTCGGGTTCTCCGTCTCCTGGGGCTCATGGCGGCCGCCATCCCAACGGTTCCCCGCACGCGGCTCCACATGAGGATTTCTCAGTGGACTCTCCGCTCCCAGTGGGATCAACTCGTAGACAACCTAGATCATCTGGTTCTGATCTCCTCGCCGATGACAAGAGACTTGCAGTGGTGGATGGTTCGAGAGAACCTGTTTCGGGGGGTCCCCTTCTGTCTTCATCCTCCCCTCCCAGACTCTGACCACGGACACATCAGGTGAAGGTTGGGGAGCCCATCTGGGTCCTCACTGAACCCAGGGTTTATGGTCCTGATTGGAGCTAGCTCTCCACATCAATGTGCTCGAGCTACGAGCAGTACTATATGCTCTCCAAGCCCTTCACCAATACATCCTTCCCAGTCACCTAGCTGTCCAGACGGACAACATGTGCATGGTGTGGTACATCAACAAGCAGGGAGGGACTCGATCCTACCCGCTGTGCAGGGAAGCAATGAGGGTTTGGGACTGGGCAATGCTTCACAACCTTCACCTCATGGCGATCCATGTTCCAGGAGTCGACAATACCCTGGCAGGCAAGCTAAGTCGCTCCTCTGCTCTGCCACACGAGTGGGAGTTGGACCAATATTCCCAAGACGCAAAACTTCCCACCTTTTGCTCGCTCGCTCCAGGGCGAGGCGCTTTCTGGAGCGATGCTCTGTCTCTAAACTGGAAGGGCAGATTTGTCTATGTTTTTCCCCCAATTCCTTTGGTCCCTCGTGTACTACAGAAACTAACAACGGAAGGAGCGAGAATGATTCTGATCACTCCTTTGTGGCCTAGGCAAATCTGGTTCTCGCTTCTACAACAATACTCAGAGGTTCCTCCTTTTCCTCTTCCTTTATCTCTAGGATTGCTGACCCAGGATCAGGGGACCCTGGTCCATCTGGGACTCAAGTCCCTGCAACTTCATGCATGGCTCCTGCAGACCTAGTCCAATCTCGCTTTGGTGTCTCTCCAAAAGTGGCCGAGATTCTGGTGGAGGCTAGAAAACCCTCTACTAGGTCAACTTACACCATGAAATGGAAGATATTTTCTATTTGGGCTGCCTCTAGGAATGTGGAGCCTTTCTCCTGTCCTGTGGCTGTTCTGCTTGAATATTTACATCACCTCTTCGACCTGAGTCTCAGTCATTCCTCCTTGAAAGTTCACATGGCCACTACTTCAGCTTACCATGTTCCTTTCGCTGATAAAGCCTTTGCCCAATTAGAGGTATCCAAGACTTTTCTTAGAGGGGTCCTTCATATCAGGCCCCCTGTCTGGACTCCTGCTCCCCCTTGGGATTTGAACTTTGTTCTCTAGAAACTTACCCTTCCTCCCTTCGAGCCTGCAGACTCTGCAGACCTGAAGTTTCTATTGTGGAAGACGCTCTTCTTGGTGGCCATTACCTCCGCTCAAAGAATTTCCCAGCTCCCAGGCCCTCATGTGTAAAATCCCTTATTTGATTTTTCACAAAGAACGACTAGCTCTTCGCACGAACCCTAAATTTCTACCTAAAGTGGTAGCGGAGTCTACCTTAAATCAGTCTATAGAGTTACCTGCCTTTTTCACGCAGTACTCCAACCAAGGGGAATATTTATTCCATACCATGGATGTTCACCAGATTCTGAGATACTACACCGATAGGACTAAAGATCTCAGAAACACTCACCAGCTGTTTGTCTCTTTTGCTCTACAAAAGGGAAGGCAATGCTGTTTCTAAGCAATGCCTGTCGAAATGGTTGGCTCATTGCATCACTTTCTGTTATGACAAGTACAACAAGACCCTTCCGGGTCAAGTCAGAGGTCACTCCACTCGGGGAGTAGCAGCCTCTGTGGCTTGTTTCAAGAATGTGTCTGCGGCAGATATCTGTGCTGCCGCAACCTGGACTTCCGTCCATACCTTTATGAAACATTACAATTTGGACATTGCCTCTCGCAGTAGAGCTGGCTTCAGGTTAGCTGTCTTGCAGGGCCTCCTGTCTTGAGGTTTGCAAGGCTTTTGCTACTTCTTGGAGTAGTTCCTCCTCCCGGTGCCTATCATTTGTTCCAAACTGCTTGGGATTCTGTCCTATATGTAATTACCTACTGCAAGAGCCCTCTCGAAGTAAGATAATACAGTTACGTAAGAACTTACTATAACAGTAGATCTTCGAGAGAGGCTCTTGCAGTAGGTAATACCTTCCCGCCCTCCATACCCCTAGGCTTTTTTAGCTCCTTTTCCATTGAGGGAAATATCTGCTTCTCTCTTGTCTGGGCCTTCTGGGCCTGTGGCGGGAAAGAACTGGAAGGTGGGCGTCCGGGACCGCCCCTTTATACCGACGTCGTCTGTTGCTGGTCACCTGACGTGGGGGCGGTCCCTCGCCAGGGACTGCTAGCTGGAAATTTTTCCGTGGGGTCCTGCCACCGGCCAGCATCAGTCCTATATGTAATTATCTACTGCAAGAGCCTCTCTCGAAGATCTGCTGTTACAGTAAGTTCTTAAGTAACTGTACTTTACTTCAGCTGATGTGAGGTCCAGGCTCTTAACTTTACGCCGTGCTATGGAGCAGCGCCTGTAATTTCTCCCAACTGGGGTGCATTGTCAGCTGCTGAAAAGGGCTGGAAGCCCTGTTCTAAGAAGGCAGTTGTGCAGGCTAGAATCACAGGCTACCTAACATAATGTACCTTAGATAAATGTGCTTATGCTGCTCTGTCGATGCTGTGTCAATGCCATGTTAAAAAAAAGAAATCAAAGCCATGCTTAACTAAGTTAACTTAGCTTAACTTTGCATATATTTTTTTGTGATTTTCTTGCTGTTTACTGCTGGTTGCTGCCAATGCCGTGTTTACAAAAGCTGAAGCAGTGTTTAACATAGCAAGCCTCGCTTAGCTTTACTTGGCTAAATGTACTTTTTTTTTTATTTCCTTGCTGTGTACTGGTTTACTTACTTAATACTGTACAGTACTGCAATGAATCCAATTAATTTTGTGAACTGTAAAAACTGTATGCACTAAACGCACTTGCTATAGCTCAGTAAATGACACTTTCACTGCAATGTCTGTTTTTTGTCTTTTTTTCAGACAATGAACTGTCCATTGCTTATAATAGGCAAATGCTGCATTGCCAAATGTGCCTGTTGTAAGAGGTAGAGACTGTACTTATAAAAAAGATCTACAGTGGTACCTGGACAAAGATAGAATTTTCTCCAACTGGTGCACTTACAGAAAAAGTGTTGACCGAGGTTGGACTAAGACAGAGCTGTGTGTTTGCCCCAACACTTTTATGTAAATATATATATATATATATATAATTTTATTTATTTCATAAGAATCAGAAATACCGTTGAGTCATAGACTCCTTTACAAAGGCTGCACGTCACATATAGTAAATCAGATTACATATCAATGACATCATTATGGCTTTTGATGAACCGATGTTCCATACACCAAAACTAGGACTCAGAAGACTCCCTGTACTGGCGTACACAGATGGCTTGGCGATAATATCAACAAGCAGTTTAGGACTACAGAAAGCACTGAAGAAAATGGAAATAGTGTGTCTATAGCATAATCTTAAACCAAACACAAGAAAAACGAAGGTAATGGTGTTTGGCAGCAACAAAAAATACAGAAAATTGACTTTGCTAACACAAACCTTGAATATGTAAAGGAATTCCCTTATCTGGGGGTGACTTTTCCAAAAAATCTATAATGGAACAAACATATCCAGATATGTGCCAAAAACTGCAGAATTCAGTAAAAACTCTGAAAAGATTCAACTATCTCTATGGGGAAAATATGAGTATACCAATGATCAAAACAATAAATGCAAAAATAATACAGCAAGCAAGCTATGCTGCAGAAATATGAGGTGTGGATAGGATAACTAAGATTGAAAGTATATTAAATAAGGTGTATAAACAAACACTAAGATTACCAAATAGTACACACAGCTCACTGGTGAGAGTGCAGCTGGGACAAGCAAGTTTCCAGTATCTGGTATACAGTAGGTTAAATAATTACTGGGTTAAATTAACACCAGAAAATAAGAATTCACTATTAGCAGTATGTTTAAAAGAGAAAGTACAACTACCGGCATGGACTAATATAGGTTGGTTAAACACCATACAGAGAATAATGAGGGAAAATGATTTACAATATTTATGGAGATGGGTTAAGCAAAAAATTAATGTCAGCTTGACATATACAAAATATATTTCCCCAAAAAATGATGGAAAATCACAAGAAACAGATCTTAAAACTATAACAACACTGAAAGTTGCCACTTGGCTAACTAGCAATACCAAAGAACATGGTATGCGACCATACCTAAACATTCTACATGAACCAGAAGAAAAAAATACTCACCTTAGTAATGTTTCTTCTAATGGAGTCTTGCTATATTCTGACATATGCAGTTAGGTCCTGCCTTTCAACTGCCCCAAAGAATAAACAGTTAAACTTTCTATGACTAGCATAGAATGTTCTCCACAAGCTCGGTTGAAGCCCCTGTCTGCTGTTGTTTAAACTGCAACCATCAGATCTTTACGAGCAAAGACTCACTAGGTGTTCTGTGTGGAAACTGTAAAATTCTTACTAGCCAACTGGCAAATATATAAAAAGTTTTTTTGGTTTCAAAGGAAGACTCAAGTCAGGAAACCCAAAAACAAAACACATCCAAAACACAACCTCTCACCCAAACCAAAAAGAGGGGGTAAAGAGGACACCCCTATGGTGCCAACACTGCTCCTGCCCACCCACATCCCAAAATCTAGGTTCTGAGAGGGAAGGCGGGAGGAGGTCAGAATACAGCAAGACTCCATTAGAAGAAACAACATTACTAAGGTAATTTTTTCTTCAAACAACATGAAGTCTTGCTGTATTCTGACATATGCAGACTACCGAGCAGTACCTCTATGGAGGAGGGACAGAACCTACTTTGGGAACAGGCTCTGAAGTACTGCTTTGCCAAACAGAGCATCACTCCTAGCCTGGATATCCAGAGAGTAATGCTTGGTGAAAGTATGGACTGTTTTCCAGGTGGTTGCTTGACAAATTTCTAAGAAAGGAATATCCCAGGCAGCAGCCAGGGAAGCAGCTGTACCTCTAGTGGAATGAGCCCTCAGGCCTGAGGGTGGAGTTCTATCCAGTTTTTCATAGCAGAACTGTATACAAGAAACAATCCACCTGGCAATAGATCTCTTAGTGGCAGGTTTGCCTTTACCAACTTCTCCATAAGTAAGGAACAACTGGAGGGATTCAAACCTGTGACCCTTGGTACGCTCTATGTAGTAGCCAAGGGCTTTTTAACATCCAAGCTGTGTAGCCTCCTCTCTCCCGAGGACGAATGGTCAGTGAAGAAAACAGGGAGAGATATAGACTGGTTGAGGTGGAAATCTGAAACCACTTTAGGTAAGAACTTTCTGTTAGTTCCAAGGACCACTGTATCTCTGTGAAAAGAGATGAAATCAGATTCCACTGACTGGGCTTGCAATTCACTGATACGTCTGGCAGAAGTAATGGCTACCAAAAACACAGTTTTCCAAGTCAAGTACTTAAGCTCTGCTGAGGACAAAGGCTCAAAGGGGGGTTGCATAAGCTGAGCAATGCAAACATTAAGGTCCCAAGCAGGAGCAGGATCCCTAAAGGGGGGACTGGTGTGAAGCAATCCCTAGAAAAACTTACAGAATACAGGATGGGATGACAGAGAGGAAGACTTGCCTACTTACAAGAAAGCAGAAACAGTTGCCAAGTGTACTTTAAGGGTAGCTGTTCTGAGGCCTAGGCCATTAAGATGGACCATATAATCCAGAACCATAGACAATTCAGCAGAGTCTGGAGAAATATTCTTCTTAGAACACCAAATGCTGAATCTTTTCCATTTGGAGTTGTAAGTCTACCTGATGGAAGGCTTTCGAGAAGTCTTAATGAATATCCAGAACCCCTTGGGAAAGATGCAGATCTGCAGACTCTAACTCTTCAAGAGCCAAGCCTTGAGATTGAGAGAGTGAAGATTCGGATACCAAATCCTCCCCTGAGAGGATGTTAACAGGTTGTAATTCCCGGAAAGAGACAGGGGAAGGTGAACTGTTAGGGACAGCAACAAGGGATACCATGGCTGTCTGGCCCAGTCTGGAGCAATCAGAATCACCTTGCAAGGTTATGACCTTATCTTGACTAGCACCCTGAACAGGAGAGGGAAGGGGGGAAAAGCATACAGAAATTTTCCTTCCCAGTTCAGAATCAGAGCATCCAGGGGGACTGAGCCCAAGACTGGGAGTCTGCAACAAAAAAGAGGAAGTTGGTGATTGTCTGGGGCTGCAAAAAGATCTATCTTAGGTATGCCCCATCTCGAGAAAATCACTTTCAAAACTAGAGGATCTAGGGCCCATTCGTGATGGCCCTGGGGTATTCTGCTCAGTGCATCTGCTAGGACCATTATGCTTCCCTGGGAGGTGAACTGCTAACAGAGAGGTTGCAGGGAATAGGCCAGGGACCACAACTTCATTTGCTTCTGTGCACAAGGCCGTAGACCAAGTGCCTCCTTGCTTGTTGATGTACCACATGGTGGTGGTGTCTGTTCTGACCGGAACCACCTTGTTCTGTACAGGTTTGGAAAAAGCTTGCAGTGCCAGAAACACTGCTCTGAGTTCCAAGAGATTGATGTGAAGCAGAGATTCCTGAGGTGACCACAGTCCTTTGGTGGTAAGATCCCCCAAATGGGCTCCCCAGCCCAGCAGGGAAGCATCTGTGGTGAGTATCACTGAATGAGACTGAGTGACAAATGGAACCCCTTGTCTCAAATTGTCCTGATCCTGCCACCATTGCAAGGCTTGGATCAGGGTTCGAGTCACTGGGATTAGTTTGGTAAGGGAATCCTTCCTTTGGGACCAAAAGGCTCTTAAATGGAACTGAATGTCTCTCATTTGGGAATCTTTCTCCCTGGACCACTGCTGTGGAAGCTGCCACGTGGCCCAGTAGCTGAAGGAAATGCCTTGCTGATCGAGACACTTGAAGGGTGAATGAAGAGGCCAGTTCCATAAGGGTCCTTGCCCTTTCTAGGGAAAGGAAGGCTCTTGCCTTTACTGCATCCAGTTCTGCACCTATGAAGGTGAGGAGCTGTACTGGTTTGAGAACTGACTTTGGTAGGCTGAGAAGGAATCCTAGGGAAGTGAGCACTTGCTGGGTCACTTGCAGATGTGACTTGACTTGGTCTGGAGACTGGCCTACTATGAGCCAGTCGTCCAAGTACGGGAAGATGGAGATCTTTTGTCTTCTTAGGAAGGCAACTACTACTGCCAGGCACTTTGTGAAAACCCTTGGGGCTGATGTTAGGCCAAAGGGCATTGCTCTGAATTGACAGTGGCCTGAGGATAACTCGAACCTGAGGTACTTTCTGTGGGAGCACCTGATGGGAATGTGAAAGTATGCATCTTTGAGGTCCAGGGAGGCTAGCCAGTCCCCTGGCCTTAGAGAGGGAAGGATAATTCCCAGAGTTACTATTTTGAACTCTGGCTTCAAAAGATGTTTGTTCAGATATCTTAGGTCCAGGATGGACCGCCATTCTCCTGTCTTTTGGGGGGTTAGGAAGTACCTGGAGTACAATCCTTTGCCCCTGTGTAGGGTGGGAACTCTCTCTATAGCTATGAGAGCTAGGAGAGAAGAAACCTCTGCCTCTAGGGTGAGGGTCTCTGAGAGATTTGCAGGTGGAAAATATCTGACTCTCATCTTGGGAAATTTTTTGAAGCTGTGAACCAACTCTTGGCTTACTACTTCCAGGACCCACTTGTCTGATGTAAGAGACTTCCAGTCCTGGACAAAGTAAGCCAGCCTGCCCCCTACTGGTATGGGAGAATCGACCCTGGCAGACCCATCAGGGTGTCTGCTTGGCAGGGGGTTTAGGCTGAGGGATGGATGCAGGCCTGCTCATCTCCCTTCTTCCTCTCCCTCTAAAGAACCCCTCTGCGAAAAGGAAGAAGAGGAGGCCTGAGCTTGGTAAAAGGGCCTTTGGAAAGGCCTGCCCCTGCCCCTGGACTGCTGCCTTTGAGGAGTTGCTTGCCTTTCTTTGGCCTGAGCACTCTTGTAAGTCGTCCTGTACTCATCCATCTTCTTCATGTAATTCTCTGTCTGCTCCCCAAACAGAGAATTACCAATTACAGGAAAATCCATGGCCTTAGCCTGGGTATCCTGTGAGAGGCTAGTACATCTGAGCCAAGCCATCCTTCGAAGAGCCACAGATGTAGCCATGACTCTTGATGATACATCACTGGAGTCTACAGCAGCATGAAACTGTATTTTCGATGCCTCAATCCCATCTGCAGCAACCTGCTCCAGCTCCTTGGCAAGCTGATTGGGGGCCTGTTTAGCCACAGCCAGCACAGTGTCCCACCTGGACTTCTGATATCTGGCTGTGTAGGCCATATAGTTAGCCTGCCTGAGTCCCAAAGATGCTGCCATGTATTGTTTCTTTGGCATGGCATCAATCTTCATAGAGTCCTTGTCTGGGGGGTGTGATGCCAAGGGGATGTTTGCCTTATCACAGGCAGCAGCCTGCACAACCCCAAAATGGCTGCATTGCTGAAAAAGGAGCGCCGTATCTGAGCCTGAGAGAATGTACCTCTTGTCCATTCATCTGTCCACAGGAGGTATAGAATTAGGAGACTTAAGACTTTTTTGTGTCTGTTTCCCAAAGGATTTGTGGAGGGGAATAGACAGTCTCCTGGACTCAGGGAAGTCCATCATCTCAACATAATCAGGCTCTTCCTGATCCTCTACTGCTTCCTCTACAGGAAGCCGGAGGGTATCAGCCACTTTTTTGTAAAACATATAGTGTGAAGGGGACTCTGAAAGCCTAGGAGGAGAAACACCTGAAGGTCTGTCTGGGGAGATGTCCGGGTCAATAGGCACATCCAGACTTTCACCATCACCATAATCATCCTCATACTCTCCCTCCTCCTCCTTCTCTGGTTCATAACATTTTTCCAAAGTATAATCCGGAACCGAGGGAACCGACCGAACCGAGCCCCTGCCAGATGGTGCTGGTTTGGTCGGAACTGAACTAAGCAACTGCATAATCCTTATCGCCTTGGCTATCTCATTGGCAGTCGGAGTATGAAATTCTGGGTCTGAACCAGCCGATTTGTCTTTTCTTTTTATCGGAACCAATTCCTCAGAATCGGCTCTCCTTTTGCCCGAAGAAGTATCGCCCTGGTCAGAGGGCACTCCTTCTGGTTCGGTCGAACCGAACCGGGCTGACCATCCGGGTCAGCGGACTTCTCGGCCTACCTTTCCCTTAGCCTACCTAATCTCTTTTCCAGGGTAGATTTGGGAAAATTCTTGCAAATTTGGCAGTCTGAATCGAGGTGGTCAAACCCCAGACAATAAACACAGCTGGTGTGGGGATCAGCTTTGGTAAAGACTTCCCCACACACAATGCAGTGTTGAAACCCAGTGGGCCCTTTTTTTTCTTGGGTTTCTCAGACATGGCCAATCCTAACCAAAAACGTACCCTTTTTTTGGCATTCTGCCAGACAAGACTCCCCTATCGGTTCCTGACCGTGTCAGGGGTCTTGGAAAAACACTTAATTAAATCTGTTTTTTTGTAGAACCAATACGGACCGGTTACCACTCTCTAAAGTAAGCACAAGTTTTTTTTTACCTCAGACTGATCAGTTCAGCCAAACCGATCCACAATTTACAAGTTCCACACAGAAACAGAACAAAAAACCTATCTAGTACTCACAGTACCACAGACAGAGACTTGAACCGAATAAGCAGCAACAGCAATTCGGTAGAAACCGACCGAAAACCGACACTTCAACCGACTTTTTGAACAGAGCAGCAGGAGACATCTCTGGAGCGACTGTTCAGTGAGGCGGAGTAAAGAATCTGATGGTTGCAGTTTAAACAACAGCAGACGGGGGCTTCAACCGAGCTCACGGTGAACATTCTATGTTAGTCATAGAAAGTTTAACTCTGTGTTCTCCGGGGCAGTTGAAAGGCAGGACCTAACTGCATATGTCAGAATACAGCAAGACTTCATTTTGTTTGAATATAGAAATATGATACAATTTAGGTTTGAGACATTCCCAAGTAATGTAGTAGAATCTAGATGTGACAAAGAACAGGCTATGAGCAAGTCTGGGCCAAAATATTAGGAGTACATTGGAACTTTATATATGTCTACAAGATACGTGATTGATCTGCTATTTAATGCAGAAAATCTTGAAGTTTTAAATAATCTGGCAGTGTATTTAAGAGAGATTAAAAACATAAGAAAGAAAAGAATACAGGGATTTATAGTATAGTTACTGAGATATAAGAAAACCGTTCTGTCATGGATGCATTCTCTCATGATATCAAACTGTAGCACTTCATATGAATTGACTTTATGTACTGTATATTCTATGATTGTTTATGTGGATAGTAAGATTAATGTATGAATAATTGTCAATATTGCATGTTGTATTGTGTGTATTGTATGTATATTTTTCTTTTTTATGAAAGTGTTACTTTCCTTGTAATGGCATTTTTTTTGCTAAACAAATAAATCTGAATTTGAATACTGGTTGGAGGGAGTGCAGTTATCCACGTCAGTGTAGGAGCAGGATCTGGGTGTATTGGTAACGGGGGAAATGAACCACTCAGCCCAGTGCAGGAAGGCAGCAGCAAAGGCCAACAGAATGCTGGGGTGCATCGCAAGGGGACTTCCTTCCAGGAGAGAGGAGGTCCTCCTGCTCCTGTACAGGTCCCTGGTGAGGCTACACTTGGAGTACTGCGTGCAGTACTGGTGCCCCTACTTGAAAAAGACATCAAGCTACTGGAGGGGGTACAATGCAGGGCAACAAATATGATCCTGGGATTGGGAAATAGATCCTATGAGGATAGACTGAGAGAGCTCAATATGTATTCCCTTGAGGAATAAAAGGGAGAGAGGGGATATGATTGAGACCTTCAAGTACCTAAAGGGTATGAACAGAGTAAGTACCAGGAGTATTGTCAAATTAAAAGGTGGAAGGGAAACCAGGGGACACAGTCTGAAATTGTAAGGAGGCAGATTCAGGAGGAAAATGAGGAGGCACTACTTCACTGAAAGGGTGGTTACAGGGTGGAACACGCTTCTGGAGGAGGTGGTATCACTGCGGACAGTGGGCAGCTTCAAGAGTGGGTGGGACAGGATCAAAGGGGAAGGGTTCAAACCATGAGGGCGCGGGGATGGGTGTGAAGAAAACATGGGCAAAAACAGTGGTGGGAGAGGCTAGGGGAGGTGCGGCAGCTGCATGTATAAAAGGCTAAAGTGCTGCACACTTGAGCAGACTAGATAGAATGTAAGGCCTGTATCTACTGGCAATTTCATATGTACGTATTTTTATTGATCGTGATTGGGTCACCTTTGAAAAAAATCACTTGTTGCCTAAAGGTTTTTCCCTAATAATAAAACTTAACAACCCCTCAGGCGTTTGCCAAACCTGTGTAGCCTTTATCAGCACTCACCAGATAAGGAGGGGACCTTAAAAAAACAGACTAAGTCAGAACTCACAGAATAAATTGTCTACAATACATCTCCAATCATCTTTTCAACCTAGTAGCAAAAGACCTGTAGAACTGTCCAGATGTTTTTAGCAGACTTTAAAGGAGAACCGTAGCAAATGATTATCTCCTTACCCCATGAAGCTGACCCTCTGGTTTAGCTTTAGCCCACAAAAGCAGCATTTTTCTTGCACAGCAAGAGAGTTCAGTTTATTTTGTAAATGTCCGTGAACCGGAAGTATGGCGCGCTGGGGCTCCATTAAGTCTGGCTGCTCTGCTCACTTGTATTGAAGTGGGTGGAGCTAGCGCCGCTATGTCCCAATGGGTCCCAGGCGTTGGCCGGCCTGATTCCTGGGCGTTTGAAACAAACTGAACTTTCTCTGCAGTGCTAAAAAAAACGCTCGCTGGGCTAAAAGAACGAGAGAATCAACAGCGAGTGAGGATGATCGTTCTCTGATTCTCTATTCTCTTCCATATAAAACTGGTATTCAGAATTCCAACACACAGAAGCAAATAACTAGTAAAAAGGAACAGAAAAATAATGTTATTTGCATCTGTCGAGATGAGTTTGTCACACCTGGTAACTATTGTTTCACTTTAGCATTAAAAGATCTCAATGGTTTGCTTATTTTGTACCATCTCTAGCTCGTCCCATTTATCTCACCACGAAATCAGTTCGTACTTTTGTTTGTATTGTTCATCCTGCTCCCTTCCCCCAAGATGCACCTGGAAATCAGCAGTTACACTCAGTGTGCCTTCCTGGACAAATAATTTACATAAATGATTTATCGAATCTGTTAGCTCATCTAGAAACAATTAACTGTTATGGTACTTGTGTTAGGATTTAACGTCGTCACATAAAAGACGGATTATGAAAACTGAGAACCATAATTGGTAAAACCAGTCACATGACCGTACATGACCAAAGCACAATGTGCAGTCATCCTGGCCCTCATCTTCGTTACATGACTACACCAATAGATTTTTAAAAAGAAAATTGGCACCCATTTTTTGATTAGTAAAGTATAAACCCTGCAAATACTTTCCCACATCAAAAACAGCAGTGTATGAGTGAAAAACAAAATGCTTCCAGTTAAGATTTTCCCTCTGTTTCACTTACTGCATGCTCCCAGCCCAAATTTGTACAGCTCTTTTTTTTTTTTAATTGGGGGCAAAGCTCCTTCGCTATTGCCCACACACTATCACATACATTGCCATCCCTGAAAAGTCACAGCTGCTCATTGCATAATTTGAACAGCAAAGGGAAAAAACAGAAACTCCTCCTCACGGTTATCATAGCAAGGGTCCCTCATTCCCGACCACCCACACACTCCCATGTACATTATCAGTTCTAAATAGCACATCAAAATACAAAAAAGGACCAAAACTGCTCATAATATAAGAGAGGGAGAATGAATCACAGTCTGTACACCAAACCCACCAAAAGTACAGCTACATACATCTCAGAGGCACATTTTTTACAAAAAGCACAAAAAAAGAAAAAAGAAAACACCATGAAGATCTGATACATAAAATAAATACTTTATCAAAATTTGATCTAAAGATTTTTCCTGTTACATACTGAAACCTAGTTACTTTAATTAACACATAACAGTTAAAAAATAAAACCCCAGTTTATAAGTGTGGTAACACACTTCAGGCATTTGTGCAACAAGGTCAACCGGTGTACTTCCCAGGTGGTTAAGGCACTCAGCCAGCAGCCTCATAACACACCTGGGGGTACAATGATTGAGTTTAACGCACACCCTATTATGTGATTGCTTATAAAGCCACTTCTAATCTGTAGGTATAGTGAGCAAATGTGCTTTTAACAACAAAGGATAATATCATAGAAATGTTCAAATTGTAAATAAAAACTTACCACTCCAGTTTTTGGCCATCTTTAACATGTTTGCTGCTCTGGCATACATTTCACAGGCTTCTTCCACCTTTGAATTCCCCCTAGAGTAGAATGATACAGCATAAGCATTATGATAGGAACTTAAATATCTATGGTGTAATAGTTGATACACAATACTTCAGGCTCTGACCTCAAAGCAATGAGCTACAGCTGCATGGTATTGTAATATAAAACCACATGAAGCAGCTCTATGTACACAGTCCCTGGTGTGTAAAAGCACGGGTGAAGGCAGGCATACTTACCGTACTCATTTGTGAACATTTATTTAAACAGCTAGTGTAATGCCTGGAATTAACAGTAAATTTCAAGAGTTCGCAGCTATCACTTATTATATCTGAAGCATTCTTTTTCTTTTCCATTTTACTAATTAGAACAAGTTCTTCCTGACAGTACTAAACGTAATGTGTGGAACAGCACTCCACCTGGAGGCGGACGTAGTCAGTTCTGTTCCTCCATATACATCACCAGCATTGTGACCTTACTGACTGTGACATCACTAGTAACCAGGAAACGCTAATCTCCTGTTGCTTGATTGGTAACTTGAGACACATTACCAATCAGGCGGCAGGGCTTGTGACGTAACTGCGAGTGAGGTCTCACGCTGGTGATGAAGTGGAAGGAACAGAAGTAGATATGCCTGCTTCCAGATAAAGCACGGCTTTTTACGTCACACTCAATACTGTTAGGTAGAAAACTATCTACTGAGCACTTAAAAAAGAAAAACACTCCAGAAAGAAAAAGTAATAAGGGGCTACTTTTAAAAATACAAAATCACACATGCCCCCACAATGCAAAGCATCATGGGCTGCATATGCAAATCACCACAGAATGTTATGCTGGTCCAACTTTAAGCAGAATTGCATGGTGCGGAAAGGCCTCTCACACAGTTTGCAAAGGGTGCTAACAGAAGACATAGACACGTGTTTCGTCCTACCAGGACTCATCAGTATGCCTCATCTGTTTGGCACCCCAGTGGAATGGACCAGCTACCCTTAAGGCAGTGTGCCTTGGATATATTGTTGTGAACCCATTAAAATAAAAAACTATTTAAAAGACAAAGAACCTCTGTACGCAAACACTGAGGCAAGGGTTACCCCAAAGGGCATTTGGCTGGGAAGCCAAGTTTCAAGAAAATACAAAATCACACATGCCCCCACAATGCAAAGCATCATGGGCTGCATATGCAAATCACCACAGAATGTTATGCTGGTCAACTTTAAGCAGAATTGCATGGTGCCGAAGGCCCTCTCACACAGTTTGCAAAGGGTGCTAACAGAAGATATGAGACCGTGTTTGGTCTACCAGGACTCATCAGTATGCCTCGTCTGTTTGGCACCCCAGTGGAATGGACCAGCTAGCATACTGATGAGTCCTGGTAGGACGAAACACGTGTCTATGTCTTCTGTTAGCACCCTTTGCAAACTGTGTGAGAGGCCTTTCGGCACCATGCAATTCTGCTTAAAGTTGGACCAGCATAACATTCTGTGGTGATTTGCATATGCAGCCCATGATGCTTTGCATTGTGGGGGCATGTGTGATTTTGTATTTTCTTGAAACTTGGCTTCCCAGCCAAATGCCTTTTGGTAACCCTACTCAGTGTTTGCGCACTGAGGTCTTTGTCTTTTAACAGTTTTATTTTACTGGTTCACATAATATATCCAAGGCACACTGCCTTAAGGGTAGCTGGTCCATTCCACTGGGGTGCCAAACAGATAACGTGTCTATGTCTTCTGTTAGCACCCTTTGCAAACTGTGTGAGAGGCCTTTCGGCACCATGCAATTCTGCTTGAAGTTGGACCAGCATAACATTCTGTGGTGATTTGCATATGCAGCCCATGATGCTTTGCATTGTGGGGGCATGTGTGATTTTGTATTTTCTTGAAACCTGGCTTCCCAGCCAAATGCCCTTTGGGGTAACCCTTGCCTCAGTGTTTGCGCACAGAGGTTCTTTGTCTTTACTTTTAAAAATGACTAACATTTTCTGCCTTCTAGTTTTTGGTGCCACTGGCTCTTTAAAGTATTTGTCCTAAGCCATGAGGGACTCTTTCATAACCTTTACAATTCTAATCTGGAACTGTGAGTACTAATGGAAGATAATATGTTACTGCTGTATTTGTAAGTGGCCACTAGGCAGTAGCTGTGACAGTTTAAATTAATGTCCTATTATTTAGGGCAAAGAATTTAGTATTTGACCTCTTTTTTGAGATTTGGAGGGAGAAGCAAATGAAGTGTGTATACAAACCTTACCTTTCTGGCTACACTCGTGTTAATGGAGGCAGGTAGTGCACGTAAGGGACAGGTGGAGGTAATGAAGTGTGCAAAGATAGCAGAGGCACTGCAATGGGGTGTCTGAGACCAGCACGGGGCATCACAAGTGAATATGTGTAAGGGTAGCAGGGGCTGCCACAAAAATGTATTTGTTGATGGGTAAGTACACTGGTCCAAGGGACCTTGCTCAGGAATGATCCAGGCCTAGGTAGGACAAGAAAAAGATGGAGATGAGAGAAACATTGTTATAAAAAAAACTGGGAAATACATTTTCAAGAGTAAATGAAGTAAAGCTAAAAACAAAGTAAATGTCCACAAAAAACAGGAGTTAAAACAATTTGTTTTGTAAGAATGCAATACTGGTGCTAATATAGTATAGTGAGTACAAGTTGTGCTAACATAGCATACACATACTGACAAAACGTGACTGGTATCTTAGGCTGCACAACTGCACTGGGTTGCACTCAAAAAGTGACCCAGAAGCTGTGATTTAAAGAGGAGGTGGGAGGGGGCAGTTCTAATGCTCACTGGAATGGTGTTCCAGCAGGATGGGACAGCAGAGGAGAAAGACATTTTGCCCATGTTAGAATTAACCCGTGGCAGAAAATAATCATAGAAGAGCAGTTCACATGGATTTGTTGTGTGTCTTAACAACCTTAACAAGGGAGCGAAGTTAGGGGTGTGTTGTGACTTTTCAATCGGGCAGCAGAAGAAGTTCCTGTACGTCTGTGCGGAGAGCCAGCCAAGGTTACTGTAAAGGTCACAGTCGTGTGTTCTAAAGGGGGCCAACAAGGTAAACTGGCATATGCTGCAAACAGCGGTTAGCTGGGAGAGGACTTTCACCGGAGTTTGGGATTAATGGGGCAAGTATAATCCAGTACAGGCAGCATTGTATTTCTGGCAATGGAATGGCGAACTTTAGGTGTCATGGAGTTCTTCAATCTGTACGCGAAACTAACTTTTTGAACTATTTTACTCGGAGAATCAATGGTCAAACCAGGTGAGGGAGGGATCAAGTGCAACTCTTAGGTATTTGAAGGTCACAGTAAGCAACATTTTTTGGGGGGAGGACTGGTTAGTGAGTTTCAGTTCAGGGCCAAACAGCATGGATTTAGTCTTTCTACGGAGTGTATGTACAGAAAGAAGTATGAAAGGATGTCAAAAGGTGCCACAAATAAGCATTAATACATGACAAAGAGGGCTCTACTAGGAAACTAATACCTGGTTGGGGAGGTGCGGCTGCCTCCAACCACCAACCAGGCATTAATTCTCTAGTAGAGCCCTCTTTTGAAGTGGATTAATACACCCAAATTGACGAAAATCTTGGCATTTTATGACAATTACAGACTGGTGTCCACAGTTCAAATGACTTAAATGTGTTTTTGGCCATTTCAACATTTATTTATATTGCGGTTTGTAAAATATTATTCATATTACAAATATGAGTATTTTGTTGGTCAAGGTATATTAATAACATGAACCATTTCAAACTTTTAGTAAGATACACAGTTCTTTTCCTATAGTACTCATAAACATTCCTCCCACAGTGTTTTAATGACTGCATTACACTGTGGTACTTCAAATTTACATATTGCAGCCGGGGAAAAAAACAGCGCTTTCAGCATTGCAACACAGCAAGATAAACAGATCATTTGTGCCTGGACCATGCTAAAAAGCAGTGGAAGGTAAAGGGCTTACTGTTTTACAGCAAGCCAAATAGGATGGCACCATTATTTACGCCTGCAACGGCATGTAAAGCTAAACAATACCGCAACATTATTTATGCCTGGAACGGGCTGCAAAACTTTAAGCTAAACACCACTGTAACATTATTTATGCCTGAAACGGGTTGGTGAAACTTGCTTCGACTCTCAAAGTACCGCGGGGCAGGTGGGTGGGAATCAACATGTGGTGTGATGTATTCAGCTGGTGATTTTAATGTGGCTAAGAAGAGTATTGCATTATGAAGCGGGCATTACTAGGGAATTAAAGCCTGCTTCATTTTGTGTCAGGTGTTGTGTTTCAGCCAATGTAATTACTGTATTCCAGTATCGCATTCACTGCCATGTTACAAGAGAAGTGCACAAGGTCAAAGTGCTACTAATGGGACACAATGGATGTTGCAGGAAAATACATTTAACAACTTTCTCCTCCATTTTTTTGTCCACAACTGCATGCACATTACAAATTTTCAGCTCGAATAAAACCTGCAAAAGTAATTTCTTAGTTTGTGCTTTTTACTTGTGAAACTTTGTGTCCATGTTATGGATTTCACTGAATATATGCAGATTTATTGTTTTACTAGAAAACAGCAATCAAAATAGCTGCACTTTATAGCTAGCAGTTTCATACGTACAGTGTCATCAGTGCATTCAGTGGAAAGTATGCCATAGTTTTTCTTCTTTTCTATCTAGAAGCAACAAATGCACTACTAATTTGAGCAGTTGGTGAGGCCAACTGTCTGCAGTAACCTTGTATTTCATGATTAAATCTGTCCTTCAAATCCAAGATTCCTGGCATCTGGGACCGGATCACCTCCATTGCTCACGCCTTAAGTGTCACGGGTAGGGGGCAAGGAAAATGGACACTTGGAGGACCTGTAGTAGTATTAACAAGATGGATGTAGAGGATGTTGTTCAGGTGATCGCTGTGCTTTGTTGTATCAACTCTCTAATACAGCCAATCCAGTTGTGAAGGCCAAACTGTCGGGGCCTGCACGGCCATAGCAGAAATCGTCAATGCTTCCCTGAGAGAAGGATTCTATCTGGTCATCTTGAAGGTGTAATCTTTACATAGAAACATAGAAGTTGACAGCAGATAAGGACTGCAAGGCCCATTCAGTTTGCCCATTTTTTCTACCTTATGAATGTGCCTAGGCCTTTACTCTGTCAATGGCCTATCTATTCATACTCATCTGTATTGCTCCCTTATGCCTATCCCATGCCTTTTTGAAGCCCTGTACTGTATTCATATCCACCACTTCCTGAGGTAGGCCATTCCATGCATCAACCACCCTTTCTGTGAAAAAGAACTTCCTCACAATACCCCTTAATCAGCCTCCCTCTAATCTTATGCTGTGTCCTCATCCTGCTATTTTTCTTATACTGAAACATGTTAGACTCTTTCACCTTGTTAATGTCCTTAAGATGTTTGAATGTTTCTATCATATCACCTCTCTCCCTCCTTTGCTCTAGGGTACACATATTGAGCTCCATTAATCTGTGCTCATACGTTTTCTGATGCAATCTCTGCACCATTTTGGTTGCCCTTCTCTGGACTGCCTCCATTTTGTTAATGTCCTTGTGCAGGTGTGGCCTCCAGTAGTGCACACAGTACTCCAGATGGGGCGTAACCAATGTCTTGTAAAGAGGGATTATTACCTCCCTCTTTTGACCTGTGATACCCCTACTAATGCATACTAACATCCCTCTAGCCTTACCTACTGCTTTAATGGTCTGCTTGGATGATTTCAGTTCATCTGTGATGATGATGCCCAAGTCTCTTTCTTCCCTCGTGATTGCCAGCAACCCCCCTCCCAACCTATAGGTAGCCTCAGGGATTCTCCTCCCTATGTGCATGATCTTGCATTTCTTTGCATTAAACCCCAGTTGCCACTCTTCAGACCATTTTTCCAGTTTTTCCAGATCCTTCTCATTCTGCCCACCCTCATCTGGATCATCTAATCTGTTGCAGATCTTGATGTCATCTGCAAACAGGCAAACTTTACCCTCTAGTCCATCTGTAATGTCATTGATGAAGATACTGGCCCCAGGACTGATCCCCGAGGTACCCCACTTGTGACCTACATCTCTTCTGACTGTATACCGTTTACCACCATTCTCTGTTTTCTGCCCGCCAACCAGTTTGCCACCCAGTTGACCAACTTCTGACCCACCCTGAGCCTACCCAGCTTGTTAATCTATCTTCTGTGTGGAACAGTATCAAAAGCTTTGCTGAAGTCAAGGTAGGTGATATCAACTGCACCCCCTTAATCCACCACTCTGGTTACCCAACGAAGTCTATGAGATTAGTTTGACAGGATCTTCCTGTTGTAAACCCACGCTGTCTTGGATCCTGTGCTCCTATGGATTCCAGGTGTTGCACTATCCTTTCCTTAAGGAGTGCCTCCATAATCTTGCCCACTACTGAGGTAAACCAACTGGTCTGTAGTTCCCTGCCTCTTCCCTGCTGACACTCTTGTGGAACAGGATCACATGAGCCCTTTTCCAGTCTTCTGGGACCTCTACTGTGCTCAGAGACTCACTAAACAGTTCTGCTAATGGCTCTGCTAGTTCCATCCTTAGCTCCTTTAGCACCCTGGGATGTATGCCATTAGGTCCCATTGCCTTGTCCACCCTGAGCTTAGTGAGCTCTTGTAGGACCCTTTCTTTTGTAAAGGGACTTGTGCACACCTCCCTCCCCATGTGTCAATGGTGCTGAGCTGTGGGCCCTGCTCTGCCTTCTCCTCAGTAAATACTGAGCAGAAGTATTTATTTAGGATAGATGCTTTTCCTTGGTCCTCCTCCACACACTCCCACTTATCCCCTTTGATCTTAGCAATACCCTCTCTGGACTTTTTCCTTTCACTAATGTATCTACAGAAAGTCTTGTCCCCTTATTTTACTGTTTGTGCTAGTGTTTCCTCAGTTTGGGCCTTTGCCTGATTACTGCCTTTCCTGCTTCCCTTAGGGAAGTTTGGTATGCCTCCTTATCTTGGTCCCGCTGCATTCCCTTATATTTCCTGAAGGCCAACCTTTTGGCTCTGACCTTTTCTGCTACTGGTTTTAAAAACCAAAGTGGTTTCCTCCTTTTTTTGCTCTTGCCTTCCCCCTAACACAATGGGATGTTGCTTCAAGTATTGCATCCTTAATGCTTGCCCACATTGCCTGTATCCCCTCACCTGTATTCCTTCTTGCCCGGGCTAGCTTAACTCTGTTGGCCATCTTATCAAAGTCAACTCCTCTGAAGTCCCATATTTTTGCCTTGGTATCAGATGATTTAGTTCTAGTGGCCAAATTGAACCATACCATGTGATGGTCACTGGCCCCTAGGTGACCTACCGGGAAACCTGTGATCCTTTCCCCGTTAGTCAGTACTAGATCCGGGTTAGTCCTGTCTCTTGTGGGTTGTTGTACCAATTGTTTTAGGCCTTCCCCTTGCAGAGAATCCACTATGTGCCTAGTTCTGGCAGATGTTCTGGCTGGTATTGACCAATCCGTATCTGGCCTGTTGAAGTCTCCCATTAGCAGAACCTCCCCTTTAGCTGTCATGTTTTGTATATCTTCTAACAGTAATGTGTCTATGTCCTCACCCTGGTCTGGAGGCCTGTAGACAACCCCAGTTCGTATGGCTGTCCCATTTCCTGTTTCCAGGGTGAGCCACAGTTCTTCTGGCTCCTTATGTGTATTCTGAATTTCTGTAGCTTTGATATTTCCATTGACATAAAGGACCCTCCACCCCCCATCCCTTTTTTCACCTTGGTCTCTTCTGAACAGTACATAGCCAGGTATGGTAGTCTCCCAAGTGTGGTTACCAATGAACCATGTCTCACTAATGGCTACTATGTCTCGTTTAGCCTCTGTCTTTGTTGCCTCCAGGTCTGGGATCTTGTTTCCCAGACTGCAGGCATTTGTGTGCATGATTTTCCATTGGCCAGATTTTGGTGTGTTAGCTGTGGTGTGAGGTCTGTCTTTTCTCCTGTGCGTCATATGGTGAGACAGACCTTTTTCCTCACCTGGTGATGTAAATGAACTACAAACATGCTGAACTTCTGTTTGATCACTAGCTGAGGGGGAAGGGGTGCTCTTCCTGTTCGATGTATCAGGTGCTACACCCCTCTCCCCATTCGGTAGTTTAAATTTTCTGCAAAGACATCAAACTTCTGGTCAATGCACTGACTCCCTCCTTTGTCAGATGCATTAGAGCCTCATGATCCCACTATCAACCAGTCCCAAATCTGCTCTTTGTGGCTACAGCTGTGAAGCAAGTGGTGGCAGTGCAGTTATGGGACCACCTAGACAAGTTTAATATCTCAGAGTTTCTGCCAGTGCCACATCACAGATTCAGCTCCGACCAAGGTGCCCAATGATCTCCTTCAGGAGATGGACCAGGCTGATGTGTTGATAGTGATCCTTCTTGATCTCTCATCTGCCTTTGACACAGTGGATCAGGTGGTGTTTATGGGAATACACGGGTCTGCCTGGGACTGTGCTCACATGGATCTGGTCATTCCTGGAAGATTTTGGGTAGTTAGTGGTAATGGTGAGTGAAGTGGGCCACACTGACTGCTTTGATTTGGCTTCGAGTTGGGATACACAAGTTCAATTCGACTTTGAGAATTCAGCCAAATCATTTTGTCTCTCAATGAAGTAGTTGGCATGGGGTAAAGCAGATTACAAACAGGAGGGTAAAAAAGCCTTGAGGTCAGCAATGGATATTAATTACTGTAAGTCTAAGGAAATGGGGTAGCTACAGGCTCATGTAGTGTCAAGCTACAGGCATTAAATCCAAGCAGAAGCAGCACCAGAAATTGACAGACCAGAATACCTTTGGTTCGTTGAAAAATTAAGCAATATGCCATGACGGGATGTGAGTCATGCTGGGATTTACCCATGCCTGGTTTGGTCTGGTCATGAGGCCGCAGGCCAAGTAAGTAAACCACACCAGAAGTGGGTACCTTCCAACATAACCCATACCCTGGAGTGGTGTGTTGTGATTATACAATGCTGTAAAATAAAGGTATAATAGTTATTTTAGGTGTGATTTTTGTATTTATTTTAGAAGTCAGAAAATGTAGCAGATTCCTCCACCAGAAACACAGTTCTGTTTTTCTATTGGTTTTCAATGTAATTTCAGCAGTGTTATGATAAAATAAAACAAGGAATTAAAGGACATGTAATGGTGTCATATATTTAAGAACCTTGTAATTTTTGAACATTTATAAAATGCAAGGTATTTTTAATGTTTTTGTTTTAACACAAGGAAACAAGAAAAATGCAAGGTATTTTTAATGTCTGAACAAAAAAAAAACAATTAAAACACATGTGCAGTTGTCAAGTATTTCAGTGGCGTAAGTTTTCAACATGCAAAGATCTGTTTTCCTTAACTGCATATCAGTTTTAATGCGAAGTTAAACAACTATTGAACACTGCATAGTGTTTTTCTGATTGGGTGATTATCTGTTGTGTTTCTGGAATCCTCTGTGATGGGTGGTTGTAGCCAGGTTGCACCGGTCTTTGTTGAGGAGGCAACGGTTGAATGAATGACTCTAGAATGGAAGGTAACAAGCAATTAAAACACATGTAAGATTGTCAATTATTTCAGTGGTTTGTAAGGTTTCAACTTTGCATGGATTTTTTCCTTAATTGCTTAAGATTTGTTTTTGTAAAAAGCACATTTGCAATGTTAAGTTAGACAACTACTGAAGTGTTCATAAAAACTGACCTAAATATTGTTGGACATGGTATCTTTAATGAGTGCACTCTCACTTAGGAGGCACGTATACGGTATGTTCATGGTGCCGTAATTTATAAAGTGACTGAGTCTTGGGTAGGGGGCAGGGATTGCAGGATTTAATTGGGTGATTATCGGTTGTTGCATTTCTGGAATCCTGTGAGAAGGGCGGTTGCTGCCAGTTTGCAGCAGGCTTTGCAGAGGAGGTATCTGTTGAATGGCTGACTCTACTTCATTTTGCAGATTTTGCCGGTATATAACTTCTTCATGAAATTCGGGTTAAATTTTGACATTTGCACATGTTTCTGCTTGTATTTCTTGACTTTGTGTCATTTGACTACTGGATCGTTTGGCTGCAGATAACTGTGGTAGTAGCCACTGCAGAAAGTTGCTTTGGGGAAGGGGAGCAGTTTCCTGACATGGAGCACTGAAGTTTAAGCGCTTTCTGTCTGCAGTGCTTTCCATGTGCTTTGTGGTTTGGTCATTTTCTGGCATTGTGAAAAAACACTGCTTGTGGAAGGGGCATATTTGTATTGCGGATAAAAGTACTGTTTTTCAGGGCTTCCGGTGATATCAGCTCAGCAATGGCAGCCTAGTCTCAGAGCTCCCCCACTCTCACCTATTTTCACCTACCACAAAAACCTTAACAACAAAACATTTTACAACAGATGGCTTCAAAGGACAGTGGTAAGGACAAACAAAACAGATCCCAGACTCAACAGCCGCAAACAAAGCGGGATACCAGAGGATTAAGCCCGACGAGCTCTACGACAACAAGCAGCAGAAACTCCCCGGCAAGCATAGCAGGCCCCGATTCAGACACCGATGTGGAACATGAGAGACTTTCCCGTACATGCTTCGAAACATTATTAGCTGAGATTAAAAATTTCCGAATGGAAAACCAGCAAGAATTCATATGTCTTAACAACAAGCTTACAAACCTGGAGACTCGGGTCCAGGAGTTGGAAGGCAGAATTCCGGTGACTGAGGACAGGCTAACACAGCTAACTTAGGCCGTGGACTTTCTCACTGATCACAGGAGCAATTAAGTTGGAAATACCTGGACCTAGAGGCATTTCCAGATGAGATAACCTGAGGATATACGGACTTCCAGAGGGCTCGGAGACTGGGGAGATGGCAGATTTTCTCTCTGACCTCTTCAGACATGTGCTGGACCTTCCTGATACATTAAACTTCAAAACTAAATGGACACACACAGCCTTAACACCCAAGCCTACTGATGCTGCTGCCCGCCCCAGGTTGATCATAGCCAAATTTTCAAGTTTCCGAGACAAAAAAAAAAACCACTTAAGTATGGCAACAAAAATCCATATACTATAATGGGTCCCACCTCTACTTTAAACAGGATTACCCTCCAGCCATATTACAGAAATGCCTGGCCTATGCTCAGATACTGAAAACCTTATGAGCAAATGGGGTGAGATTTCAAACCCCATACCCTGCCTAATTGCGGGTAATTTGGGAAACTGGGGCAAGGCTCTATGGGCCCTGAAGAAGCCGCACATGCAGTTATGGAGAAAGGTTGGAGGATTGTCAGAATGGGAAATACAGAGGGCCCACCGGGAAATCCAACAGGGAGACAATGACTACCTGCGAACCGACACAATGTACAGTTAAATGGAAAGCACTCAGCCCACCCTGCAAGAAGTAAGATGCCTGCTGAGAAAAATCACTGGTGAGCGGACCCAGGAACTGGAGACAAACACTCAAGGAGCCACCACCTGAAAGCCTACACAGCCAATTGAGGGCATACCTATTCTTGTACCTCCAGAGGCTCTGGAGCAGAAGGCAAGTCTGGCTCACATTTCTATCATTAGCTTCACTATTTAGGACTAAGAGCTCCCGAACTGAACACTCACAGAGGGATACCATCTAGTCTGCAATACATGGACTGATTTTTGGTCTGTTTCTTTTCTTACCCCGGTCTCCGAACTCTCGGTGCATGGACAATAGGTACTGAATTGCACATTAGTGAATAACCGGGAGAGGAGTCTGAGGGACTGATTCAGGCATTCATCTACAGAGAAGCAGGAATCTTCAGGGACTAATCATAACTAAGGCTTTACCATTTCAACCTGAAGCCTTAAAATATCTTACTGATTCACCACTAGAGGGAGCCCATGGATAAAAATATAAAAGCATACAACATCCCTGTTTCTGGTTTTGAAGAGCTGTTCCAATATGTATAACGCGATTCCTTGCTGGTACACCAGTATCGACTGAACATTATTTAAAAACTTGAGTTAATTTTGTACTTAATTTCAGAAAGTGAATTTAACAGAGAAATAATTAAGTTGGGATCAAAACTATTCAAATACTATATACAAGGGAGTGGGAGGGGGGACGGACTAAGGCTGGAATGACTTGTTCATGCAAAATAACATACAGGGGAAGTGGGTTCTTCTCTTCACCCTAATGCAGACTGCCTTGCTGCTTTGTAGGGTTCTGCTATGGTGGGACCCAGGCAGCGTTGACTGGCTAACTGCTAAACAGCGTCATAGCTGGGCCCCCCAATTTCTGGGGGGCCTTCCCCAGCCACAAAAAGGGCTCCTAACTGGATCCTTTTCCCTTGGAAGTACACGATGGTGTTTCCTTAAACACATTAAACTTTGATTATTTAATGTAAACAGTTTGCTTGTTGCTGTTTGTGTAATGTATAGAGTTGTTAAGGACAGAATGTTGCACAAAGAGACAGAATTTAATTGGAGGAGGGTAGGCACAGGGTTGGCTGGATGGTACCAGTTATGGGCAGTTAATCCTATTGAAACAGGGGGAAGAGGGCTCTTTGGGAAAGAACCGCAGTTTAGATTACAGAGACATAGATATGGCTCAATATCCACAAATTAATATTTGTTCTATCAATGTTAATGGGTTGAACAACCCAGTTAAGAGGTATAGGGTCATGGCCCTTATTAAGAAGCAACACCTAGTATTCGTCTTTATGTAGGAAATGTACCTAAGCATTGAAGAACATCAAAAGCTGACCAAATCTGGTTATAATCAGGTGTTCTCATCAGCGAACAGAAAAGGCAAACAAAGACGGACTGCCATCCTGATTTCTACGGCCACATAATTCCAGGCAATCCTTACCTACTTGGACCCGGAGGAACATTTGGCACTGGCCACTTAGATGGAAACCCAGTTACATTAGTTAGCCTGTATTTCCCCCCCAGATCTGGCCCAGAAGTAGTACACCCACTGTTTCAAAAAATGACCTCATGTCACGAGGGGGTATTGATCATGTGAGGAGATCATAACATGATATATGACCAGAGGGAATCAACAAGTCCCCACCCCCTGAGAAGACCTTCAGCCCAAAAGACCACCCTTGCATACATCAAAACAACCAAATGGGCGGACACCTGGAGAATTTCCCACCCAACCCAGAGAAAGTACTCACATTACACGTGCCCTCATAAAATATATACACGTATTTAAATTTGCCACATTACAGCAGAACATAGTTTGTTAGAATTTGTAGGTGACCTACTCACCCCGGGGGGTATATTAACCCTAAAGTTATAAGTTTTATTATGACCTTCCATACCCCTGGACAATGTTACTATTCCTACATGTTGTCATGATGTACTTACATTCTTCTGTAAAAATGTCTGTATCCCTATGTTGTACTCTCCCGGGTCGTTCCTGAAAATAGGCATAATACTTGTCTAGTGTACTTACCCGGTCAACAAAAGCTAAAATAAATAAAAAACATTTCCATATGATTAAAACTTGTGATCTGACTCCCTTCCCTCCATCAGATCACAATTTGATTAAATTAACACTAATTTGGCGAAGGGAGCAGAGGAGAACCTGCTGGAGATTTGATAATTTTTTGCTGAATCTCCCAGACTTTAAAAAGCAAATGCAGGACCTTATCCCACAGATCTTGGAAAACAATTATAAGGGGAATACTTCCCCGGGAGTCTTATGGGACACCTTAAAGGCAGTACTCAGGGGAGAAATAATGAAGTATGCATCTCATTACAAAAAGACACAGAACAAAATGATGGAAACATTGCAAACTCAGCTGAGGGATCTACAAGACCAATATTCAGGGAGGGATGAGTCTGTTCTACCTTTGCTGAAGGCCACCTGACAGCGTATCCAGTATCTGCTGAATCAAAAGACTGAACAGGCACTTCAGTATACCAGGCAGAAATACTATAAGGCAAGCCAAAGGCTACCAGAATCCGCACATACAGACTAAGGTAAAGGAAGGCCCTCTCAACTATCACACAGGTCTACTCTTCCTCTCTGACTAGAATCACCAGAGCTCCGAGCAGAATCAGGAGGGAATTCTGAGACTTCTATGAGAAGCTCTATGCCTCTGAGACTGACCCTGATGCTTGATCTATCCAGGAGTTTCTGGGTAGGCTTAGACTTCCAAGACTCTTGGAGGCCAATGTAGCATTACTCCAAAAGCCGATCTTGACTTCAGAGGTAGAGGAAGCGGTGAAAGCCCTCAAATCAGGTGAAAGTCCGGGACCAGATAGGTACACCTGCATATTTTACAAGGCTTTTAAATCCTTCCTGCTCCCCTCTTTGGTAGAGACATGCCTGGGAACTGCAGGAGGAGACCCAATGCCGGACTCCTGGAGGTTCATGATCATATCTAGCATACCAAAACAGGGGAAGGACCCAACCTGGTACTCATCTTACCGCCCAATTTCAGTACTGAACATAGATTATAACATTTTCACCAAAATTCTGGCATCCCATCTTCAGGGCATTCTTCCAAAGATAACTGAACCAGATCAATGTGGTTTTGTTCCCTCAAGACAGACCCAAGATAATGTAAAATATTATCCCCTGCACTGATCCACCTACTAAAAAAAAGGGATGACCTCTGGCACATAGCTAATGACTCCGGTAGATTGGCCGATAGGCAAGCCTACAGGGCAGCCCGCAATCAATGTACCTGGACCATCAGGCAGGCTAAAGCTAAATACTACCAGGCTGCCTTGACATCCTCCTGGGGCTCGTCCAGAGCTTTCTGGGACAACATAAAAGAACTGAATGGGAATGTCCGCTCCTCCCCCCCATCCCAGATTGTCATAAATGGGGCTGTCTCAACTGGGGCTGTCTCAACTGACCTACCGTGTGTCGCTGACTGCCTTAATAAGACTTTCACAGATTTAAGTGCTGTCCTTCCTGCCCACTTTTTTGACCCGGTTGCCACACCCTCTCTTACTCCAACTCCCTGGCCACAATTCCAATTCCAAATGATCTCACCACATGATGCCAAATCTTTCCTACTAAGATCCCTTACTCTCAGAACCCAAGTAGTGACCCTCTCGACCCAAAATACTACCACGCTTGATGTCATGCTTATCCCCCCACGCTTATCATAAATAAACTTATGCCTAGGCCAATTCTCGGAGGCCTGGAAGCATGCTGAAATAACTCCATCCACAAGTCTGGGGACCGTATCTTCGCCTAACAACTACAGGCCCATCTCCATCCTCCCCTTATCCAAAGCTTTAGAAAAATCGAAACACACAGCTCACGGAATAGCTATCCAAACACAACCTCTTATGTCCGGAGCAACATGGTTTCGCCTGGCCACAGCACATCTACTGCCCTCCTGGAATTCTCCCACCACATACACCAAGACTTGACAATGGCCTGCTCGCAGGGGCGTTTTCATAGACCTTCCAAGGCCTTCGACACGGTGTGCCACCCCTGCTCTTACCCTCCCTGAGCAAACTGGGCCTCTCCACCCCTTAAGTGGTTCACAAGCTACCTTCACAACAGGACCCAAAGAGTCAAGCTCAATGGAACCCTCTCTCCAACCTACCTGTACTCTCTGGGGTCCCTCAGGCTCCATTCTTGGACCAACTCTTTTCAGCCTATTCCTGAACACCCTCCCTAGTTCCTGTTCCAGCAAAATGCTGCTCTATGCAGACGATGCCGTAGTCCTAGCTACTCACTCGATCCTCTCTCTCCAAGGCATATTACAAAGCTGCCCTTCAAACTGAAAAATGGTTCAACAGCCATCGTCTAGTCCTTAATCTAAAGAAAACAAAGTCCATGCTATTCTCACATAGGCAAAACAGCGCCAAGGACTTTCCCATCCACATCACCACCAGCATGCTCCTCCCAATTGAACAAGTATCATCCCATAAGTACCTGGGCATCACCTTTGACTCCGGCCTTACCTTCCATGTCCACCTCAAAGCCTTGTCATCTGCCATGAACTCCAGGATCGGGCTTCTCTACCACCACAAAGACTGCCTCCCTGAACCCGCCTTAAAATTAGCCATTGCCTCACATGGTGTTATCACTGCGCCGACTCACGGGCTCCCAATCTACGCAGCTGCTGACACCACTGCCCTATCTAAGGTCCAAGACGCTATTAACAAAGCCTGTAGGCTCCTTATCGGTGCCCACAGCAGAACCCACACCTGTCTGCTATACTCCAGCACAAATATACTCACTCTTGAGGAAAGACTGAAATATCAAACCTGCCTGCTGGCTAAAAAGTCTGTGTCAGGCCTTTGCCCTCCTGGGGTCTCTGGACCCTTGCAGCTGGCTACTAGGTCCCTGCCCACCCACAAGTCCTCCACTGCCACCTTCGTTGTTCCGAGGGCCAAGACCTCTCGCTGCCAAAGGTCCTTTCATCACTTGGCCCCGCGTTTGTTCAACTCCTTCCCCGAATCCATCTCCAAGATCCCGGGGATTGGCCATTTCAAAACCACCCTCCGTAAGCATATCATTGACAGCCGATGCTGTAGATGCCTGTAGCTAATCCGGTCCCGCCCACCGTTTTCAAGACTAGCTACTAGTTGTATGATGTATCTGTTGCTTTGTTACAATGCATGTAACTCTACAAATGTTGTACCAGTATAGCTGCTGCCTGTAATCTTTATTTTAAAGTGTGTCTATGTATTTTTTCACCCGTGTGTTCATCCCTGTCTCTACTCACCTAATTGTTGTCTCCCCCCACCCTTACGACGAGGTACCTTTGTAAACGAGTCCATGACTCAAAGGTTGTAAAACTGATTGTCTCCAATAAATAAATAAATAAATAAATAAAATGTTCTCTTCACCTGCTACACCATGCTGCCCAGTTGGGGGCCCCATTTTTACTAGTGAGTCTAGATGCGGAGAAGGCCTCTGACTGGGCAACATGGCCTTTCCTGATGGAAGTGATGGGCTTCCCAGGAGATATACAGGGAATTACTGGGAGACTGTATGACAGACCCATGGCATACGTTAAAATTAATGGCTCCATTTCTGTCCCAGTGGCATTGCAATGAGGGACTAGACAAGGCTGCCCACTGTCCCCGTTGCTTTTGGAAAACTATCGGGAGCCACTAGCGCAGGCCTTAAGACAGGAGTAAGCAATAAAGGGGCTACAGATAGAGGAGAGTCACCACCAACTTGCCTTATACGCAGATGACCTGCTGGTGTAGCTGTCGGACCCTGAGAAGTCACTCCCCCCACTTTGGAACTTACTGGAGACTTTCAGGACCCTGTCAGGATACAAGGTTAACCTGCGTAAAACAGCTGTACTCAGGACACATTAAAACCCCGCCAAGGAGACTCTTTGCAGATTTCCCTTTAGATGGAATCTCCCTAAACTAAAATACTTAGGGGTGTACCTCTCAGCCGACCCTGACCTCCTATATAAATACAACTATGAACCACTTTTGAATACTTTTAAGTACAGAGTGGGAGAAATGGCGATCAATTCCTCTTCCTCTTATACAGACAACATAAGCAAAAAGAAATAATCTTTTCCCCAGAGTCTTGTACCTGTCTCAGACCCTCACAATCTCCCCAAAAACAATTTTTTACATGTATAAACAAAAAATTATCTCGGTACATATGGAATTATAAACCCCCGCAGGTGAAATATACAACTCTGCAGATGCCTAAAGATATGGTCAGCCTTGCTCGCCCAGATTTGGAGGGATATCACGGAGCAGCTCAGCTCAGGAAAATTTTCCTCTGGCTTCATGAGACATATAATATCTCATGAAGGGAGCTAGAGGTCAAATCAGAGGATCTCTTTAATTTATGGCAGATCTTACTGACATATCCTAACCCTCCACTGACTCAGGTTGCAGCCAATCTGTACACAGTCAATACTATAAAGTGCCGGAGGACCCTAATTAACTCAGCCCAACTGGCATCAATCAGACCTTTATTAATTTCCCTTCCTAGGCACCACCAGATTTTAACAGCGAGGCTGGATTCAGGATTCAAAGGGTGGGAAAGACAGGATCACCACATTGGCACACCTTTTAAAAGATGGAGCACCCCACACTTTTACAGAACTACGTGACCTACACGGATTGCAACCCCATGATCAGTTCCTTTACATAGAGGTGGTAAATTTTATTAAACGATTCTCTAGATCAGAAATAGAATAGGCCTCCAAAACAAAGCTCCATGATGTTATACAGCAGGCACTAGCAGGTAGAGCACCCCTGACACACATGATCTCCTATACTTATAGAGCCTTGAGAGATCTCAGAAGATAGAACTATAACCTACGTTAGCAAAACTGGAAGAAAAGTTTAGGAATTGTGCTAACTGATCAATGCTGGAACACTCACTGCTGCTCACGCAGGCCGCATTGGCAGCATAAAGGGGGGGAACCGCAGTCTCCCTGGTGGCTCTTGCTACTTGGGGGCCACCGGTCAACCTGGGACAATTGAGGCGGCTCTTGCTCCTCGGGGGCTACATTGGATACAGAGAGAACTAGAATTTTTGAATTTACTGACTCATCTGCACTTCTCTGGACCCGCCTTTGTTTCCCCTTGCTCTACACCAGCCTGGAGAGTTGGAGAGGGAAAAAGGCGCAAAGTTTGAATCTCAGCTTGCCAGCGATGGGGTATTTAAGAGCCCCGTCACTAGAGACACCTCAGGACAGTTCTGCTGCTCTCGCTGGCTGCATCGGCAGCACAAGGGGAGGGATCCGCAGACTTCCCAGTGGCTCTCGCTATTTGGGGGCCACTGCTCGACCTGGGACACTTGAGGCGGCTCTTGCTGCTCGAGGGCTGCCTCGGATGCAGGGAGAATTTTTACCACCCACCTACCCCAACCTCTATTAAATCCCTACATCGGCAGGGCTCTGTAATGTCCTGGCCAAATGCAACCGCGTGATTGCTGCCATCGGTGGGTTCCTTTATTGAGCCTTCCTCCCTCCCCTCCCTACTCTCACTTAATATTTGCTTAAGGTACAGCTATATGAGAGACCTCACTATTGTACTAGCCTGCCCCCCCCCGATCTGAGAGCTTAGAGCTCAACATTCCACCTGGATGCTACTTAATCCACTCTTGAACTGAAAGACAGCGGTCTAGCCTGCCCCGCTGCCTGCCATGGAATCTTGGCTACCACGGGGTTGTCTATAATCATAATGCCTGTCTAACTCTGATTTAGCTAAGGTGCTTTGTTATATGGACCTACTGTATAACCTGCTGAAATTAATAGCGGACTTGTTCTATTGTGATATTGTGCTGAATAATCCATAAGCCTGGTACTTTTACTGATGTAGTTGAGCTATTCTAAAGTAGTAACCTGCTGAATCTTATCTGTTGTATTTACTAGTCCAAACCTGCCACCCAACCACTTGAGTGGGATACATTCCTACCTTATAAGAAAGGAATCACTTAACCCCTCCATTACCGTGAACCCGTATACAGGAGTGGACATAGTCAACTCCACCCACCATCGACCTAAACTCTTTCTGAGGTCTACCGACTAGAACCTGTCTTACCCCAACCCCTCTCTCCCAACCTAGGTAAGTCGTGTATCCTCTCCCTGATCCTAGATCATAGGGCATTTGGGACTCTTGGCAGCTACTGCCTATATAGCTCTAATAGTGGGGACCAACCAGCTCTACTCCTGGGGATATGATCCTTTGGATCCAAGTGGGAATACTGGTCACCCCCCCCCCCGGATCCTTCGAACCTCAGGCGGAAGGGATTAATGTGTTACTCCTATCCATGTACAGACTAACCAGACACGGAAATTGTTATAACCTATTCTATCACCTCAACACAAATGACAGAAGGAGGTCCCTCTCCACCCCCACTAAAATCATTAGATACCTTGCCAGGCTTAAGCTTGCACTGGGTGGGGACATCGAATCTAATCCTGGACCCCACTCCCATAATTTCATTCTCAGTGACCCTACTAACCCTCACTGGGTCAATGCCAGGGGTCTCAACCTGGTTCACATGAACATTAGCAGTCTAAGGCACAAAGTTCATGACCTTGAAGCCTGGACTGCACTATACAAATCTGATATACTAACGGTGACAGAGACCTGGCTCAAGCCACAAATCCTTCCTCATGAAGTTGACCTTGTCGGCTATAATGCTTTTAGAAAGGATCGAGCAGGGAAGAAAAGCCGGGGGTTCATTTACACTAGCACAATTCTAAATGCTATGCAACTCGACCACCCTCCCCTCTGTGACTCAGTGAATGAGATAATATTTATGAAAATGCTCCTTGGAGACACAAAACCCTTGTACATAGGGTGAGTCTACCTCCCGCCCCAATCAGCAGCCTCTTCTCTTGAATCTCTGACCCATGCACTGGCGGAGCACTCCCTGGGAGAAATGATTCTCCTTGGGGATGTTAATCAAAATTGGAACACTCTGGGTGCTTCCGTTAGTAAGAACCCTTTTCTAGACACCAACCTGACCCAAGTCATTGACATGCTCACAAGGCACAACGCCAAGTCTGGCAACCATTTCTTACTTGACTGGGCTCTAGTTTTAAGCCCAGACTGGATATCAGCTGCTGGGATCATGGCAGAGTCACTGAGTGATCATTCACCAATCTTCTGCACCTGGTCTAATAAGCTCCCTAAATTGCCTGCTAGGGTATCAGAAGCCGGAAACTATAGCAGACTCATACCAGCAGACTTCTGATCTGACCTACGAGCTGTAAGCTGGGATCCTACAGTCGCCCTTCCCAACTTGGACGAGGTGCTGGATTACTTTACCAATTCATTTCTGTCCGTGGCCAACAAACATGCCCCACGAAAGACACTAAGGGTACTGGGGAAGTGCCATAAATGGCTTAACCCTAGCCTTAAATGAAGCATGCTGCTCAACGACAGGGCCTGGGGGCATTAAAAATCCTCAGGCCGCAAATCAGACTGGGAGAAGTACAGGGAGCTGAGGAATCAATGCAAGAAAGCTTCCAAACAGGTGAAGTCCAAATACCTGCGTGATCTCCAGTCTAGACACTTAAGGGATCCTAAGAAATTCTGGGGCCAAATAAATCCGCTTCCAAAGGGTGCCTCTAATGCCCAGGATGGTGCATTTCTGGTTGGGAATACCCTGATCAACAACCCCTCATCAGTAGCAAAGGCATTCAATGTCTCCTATTCCAACCCAAGTGCACTCAAACCCCCGGTCCCCTCAAGTGTTCCCCGCAGCAGTAGAACTGACTGGGAACATGCTAGGCCTCAATTTCCCCTGAAACTGGTCAAACCTTCCTATGTACTTCCCCTTCTACTTAAAATAAACTCCGCCTCCTCCCCGGGACACGACCTGCTTGAACCGAGGCCGCTGAGGGCCGCTGCCCCAGCTATCACCTGCCCTGTCACTATGCTCATCAACAGGTCCCTGCTTGAAGGAATAGTCCCAAGTAAATGGAAGGTCACAACCATAGTCCCCGTCCATAAAAAGGGCCCAGGGACAAAGTGGGGAACTACAGGCCCATCTTCATTTTCTGCCCCCTCAGGAAGGTACAGGAGAGATTGGTCTACAAGCAACTGCAGGATTACCTTGAGCGGCACCTACTCCTAGCCGACATAAAACATGGCTTTAGGAAAGGCCATGGCACTGATACAGCTCTTATCTGGCTTACATCTGACATCCTTGATGCCTTGGATTGGGGCTCCCTGACAGGAGCTCTATTCATCGGCCTGTCCAAGGCATTTGACCAGGTCAGCCATGAACTTCTTCTCGCCAAGCTCCAACTACTAGGACTGGACGGGCTCTCAGTCTCCTGATTCAAGAGTTACTTGCTCAACCGAACCCAAAAAGTTAAATGGAGAGGAACCCAGTCTAAGCTAGACCCAGACCTCCGGGGTACCCCAGGACTCAATCCTGGGCTCCCTGTTATTCACCCCCTTTGTCAATGACATTGAGGGGGTTTGTGGGCTGAACAACCTCATCCTTTATGCAGACGATACTGTTGCCTACTGTAGTGATCTGCTACCAAGAGTTATCTCTGCAAAACTCCAGACCTGTCTTTCTGCACTTGAGGCCTGGTTCTCCACCAACTCACTTGTGCTGAATGAAGAGAAGACAAAGGCTGTCCTGTTTGGGACCAGATGCCTTGGAGCCGACAGGCATGACCTTCTCCAGCTTCACACAGCCCAAGGGAAGAGAGCTGAGGTAACTGACAGCATTAAGTACCTCAGGATCCTCTTTGCCCAGGAGATGTCCTACAAACCTCACACTGACTCCTTAGCTAAGTCCACACACCAGAAGATTGGACTCCTCTACAGGCTGGGCAACTCTCTTTTGGATGAGGCTCAGCAAGCCATAGCGAACTGCACCCTACTCCCCACCCTCCTCTATGGGGCCCTCCTGCTACAGTTCTTCAGGGAGGGAGAACTAAGAAATCTTATTGTGCTCTATCATAGGGTTGCATGTTTTGCTACTAACTCCCCTCCTAGGAGGCACCACTGTGAGGTCCTTGCAGACCTCTATTGGCCCGCTGTATAGCACAAACTGCCCTACTCCTCTTTATGTTTGACCTTTAAATTCACCACTGCCAGCCCTCCTCTCCATCTGCGTGGTCTATTCAATCCCAGAGTCCAGTGCCGTGACCTGAGATCTTTGACTGGCCATCCCCTCAACATTCCGTGTGTACGTACTAGCCAAGGTAAGCAATCCTTTCGTTACACTGCTCCTCACTTATGGAACTCTCTCCCAGAGAGTCTGGCAGACAGATCCACTCTCCACAGATTTAAGTCTGGCTTGAAAGTGTACCTGCTGGAACTTAGTCTCTGTGGCTGCAATCGCCAGCCCATGGTCGACTCTGCCCATCGTTCCCCCCCTTCTAGTATTCCCTTATCAGAGAATATCCTAACAGGATTACAGGGCTCTGTGTCACTATTCACTCACTTGTGAACCTGTTACTTCATGTCCTTATCCTCCCAGTCTGTGAACAGAGCCGTGATTATAATACCCTACAGCTTTACTGCTGTTACTGTTTCACCCATGTATCTCTTGTGTAATGTGTCATCTGTACTGTGTACCTTTCTAACATATTGTGAGCATGCTGTTACGCTCTGTAAGTACACTATGCCTATTACAATGTATGTAACTACCGTATATAACTGCCAATGTATGTACTTCTGTATGTAACTAATCCCTGGTTGCTCCTGAAAACAGGACCTCTGGTCTCAGTGGGCTTACCCGGTTATCAAAATTTAAATAAATAAATAAATATACAGCCTCCCACAGGTGGAAAGAGTTTAACTGGAAACTCTCCATCAGATTTTTTTTAAGACCCCTAGCATACAAGTCAAATATCTGCCAGGTCTGGCAGCCTCGTGCTGGAGGGGATGTGGAACCTCCCCAGCCACACGTGGCCATATTTTCTGGGGATGTACAGCTCTGACACCTTTTATAACTGCTACACAGGGGGGTGATAAGGGAAATATTTGTCTCCCAGATTCAGCACACTACCGACACATTTCTATTTTCCCACTTACCGCCTGGAGCTAGAGATCTGGCAACTAGGAAACTATTAGGGATATGCCTTTTGACCTTCAAAAAGGCAATTACTCACAGATGGCTCTCTGCAGTAATCCCAACTATAGAAGACTGGCGGGATTTCATGATTGAAGTATACCACATGAAACACTTAACTGCCCGAACATAACATGAGACAGAAAAGTTTGAGTTGCTCTGGCATAGATGGGTCCTCTATATAGGGCAGTACAGAATAGACTTTGTACGATAAGTAATAGGTGAGGTAGGGCACCGGGGTGCATTGCCTGTACCGGAGGTCATACCTAAATAACAAAACACATAAGGAATGTGAAAATTAATTTTCCAAGGGACAGCCTTAATTGAATACTTTCCTTGACCAAAGTGAGAGCCAGCACAGTCATACCACTGATCTAGCCCCTGGACTTCTCTTTTAAGTTAAAGGGTAGGGTAACTTGAGTGGAAATAACAGTTTTGTCCAAACTTGGAATTACCCATCAACTTAAGACTCTCTTGCCAAGTAACCTCAAAATGAGACCATTAATTCATTATTTAATATCCTGTCCTATGTATGCATGTATGTTGTTAATTAAATTGTGTATCGTTCTTTTATGTAAAATCTGTTACATATGAAAAAAATGAATAAATAAAAAGTTAAAAAAAAAAAAAAGTACTGTTTTTCCAGTTGTTTGGGAGTTGGCTTTTCGTTCTGAGCCTTGCAACTGTTCTCTAGTTTTGCTCCTGAAATTACTGAGCTCCAGGTTTTGTGGTCGGATACGTTTGATCTCCAATAACTATGCAGTGATGTCTCATATTTGTGGCCTGTAATGGCCCTAATTTGTCTAGCTTCCATTCCTGCTTCTGTGAGAAGAGTGACTGCGGTTGCCAGCGAGAGTGGTTGGTATACAGTGTCTGTAAGCCAGCTTCGTGGCATATCCTAGGGAGCATACTGCCTAAGTAATTTATGCCCATGGGTTCCCTAGTGTACCATGTGGCTTGAGTGTCCAGTTCTTCTTGCCACTGTTTTTTCGGGTGGCAAAAGAGGGATGATGGATTTGCAGGTAGTTTAGATATGTACTTAATATAACTTTCTATTGAGCAGAGGGGATCTCCCAGTTTTTGAACATGAACCTATGGCTGGCTTGTCTCGTAGGGTCGTTGGCAGTTTTGTGATTTTTTTGTTTCTTCGTTATAAGTTTTGTTAAGATACCTCAGTCCTGTTTCTGATTTTTTTTTTTTTTATTTCAAACGACTCACTGTAAAGGCTCTTACTCCCTCATTTCCCTTTCTGGCTAGGTGGAGCTGGATGTCCAGACATACCTTTATAACTAGTCCTGTTGCAGTGTTGGGAGAAAGGGCTTTAAACTGTCTGAGAAATGTTAGCTCAGAGTGTGTCGGTGGTGGGTGATGGCTGGCCTTGTCCGTTCCCCGTTTTCTATATTTTGTTTTACCACACCCTTAAAGACATTGTTCATGCCACTGAATGCAGTGTTAGACATCAAATTCACTGATCACTGGGTAATTTATATGCCAATTTAGTCCAGATCACAGCCCCACAAAACTACTCAGGACGTATTCTTGTCCAGTTGTGTTTCATACTGTACTATAAAATTGTCTTAGGACGTCATTCAGTTCTTGTAAAGAAACTGTTTCTAAGTCAATTGCTACTTATTTTTCTTTGCACCAGTCTGTGAAAACATTTATTGCCCAGCAGGTTTTGTTTTAGGGTACTGGGCTCATTTCTTTGCATTTCTAGTGTTAAGAGCTGCTGTTCGTTTATGTCTGTGTAACACGTTGTTGTTTCTGTTTCAGCATTTGGCTGGGCCTTTGTTTACCTCAATGACCGCAGGCACTGAGTGTTGTCAATCTACTGCTGTGGCGTTTGTACTATAGATACTTGAGGTATGACTTCTGGTCTCTGTACTGTCGACTGGCTGTGGAGGGTTGACCAGAGCAGTCGGTGTGGATGATGACTCAGGTATGTTTGTTATATTTTGTGGGGTATCCAGTGATGTTTCCTCTGACTCAGGAGTGAGAGAGAAATTAGCTTCTAGTTCTTCTTAAGTGATTAAAACAAATGAGCAATCCATTTTTTGAATTTTACGGTTCTCCATTCTGAGTTACCAAGAAAACAATACGACGGCATTACTTTGAAGTTTAGGGTGGTCAGAGTGATCTTGAAGTGTGTGCGTTGGGGGGGGGGGTTACAGATGTGACTGGCTGGTACTTTTTCCCATTGGTCATGCTAGGATTTTCCATGGGCAAAAGGTGCCAGTCAGCCAATCAGGTTACATAATTTTTGGAGCCACTGTACAATATACTTTATAGTACTAACAAAAAATGATCTCACTATGGTAGTATCCCCCCAGCCCACCAATGTTTAGACTTGCACAGACAATCAGGAATAAACTTTCTGGACCTTACAATAAGTAAGGATGGTATTGGTGGGCTGAGAACTGATTGATTTAGAAAACTCATGGATAGGAATTCCATCCTACATTTTCCTAGCTGCCACCTCTGACGTATGGTTGATAACATTCTGGTGAGCCACTACATGTGGCTTAAATGTAACTGCAGCTCGCAAGTGGCTTGCCAACAGGGATGTTTGGAACTGAGGAATGCTCGAGTACTAGAGGGTATCGGGAGGAATGCATCCTGTGTGCAGAAACCAAGGTTAATACTATGAATCGATATGATACGTTAACATTAAACAGAAATCACAACAACTCTGAGACAGTATGTCAACTTAATTTTGTTTTGAGTTTCAGTACACAGGCACAGCTCATAAAACAAGGGATCCAGAACAACTGGTACATCCCTGATACGGAACCTAGACTGAGACCTCGGGTAATAGATGGACCTCGATCTGTGCACAGAAGAGGAAAAAAACTTGCGGATCAGCTTGTACACAGTTTATACAATGCCCAAATGCAATCCAACAGATGCCCTTGTTTACCGAGAGGAACAGTTAAATGTGAATCACGTTCCATGTGTAGCCATATGCAGGCTGGAAACACTTTTGTATAACCGAAGACTGGCGAGTCGTTTGTTACACAAGACTTTATTGAACTGTGTAATACAGAAGCTGCATTTTATTTTGGCAATGTGCAGCTACACAGCTTTTTATGTGAGTAAGACCATTCACGAATGGAACATGAAGCTGGCTACACATGTACAGAATACTGAAAAGATGGAAAATGAGAATGCCTTAGCTGCCCACATCTCAAAAATGGCTAAGGACACACTTGTAAATTTTTTCAGCTTTAGAAAGCCTGTTTGGGTAAAAGAACGGGACATCTTGACACAAACTGCTTCCGAGAGAAACTTTTTGGCAGTATAACCTGAAAGCTTGGTCTTCTCCAGGTCTTAATGACTATTTTCAGCTGGCTCACTTTTTTGTGACCACCCTTTGAATCTTAATCTGCACATAATTACTCTGTATTACCATATTAACATAGTCTCAACTGTTGTGCCCTGTTTCTGTACCTTGTCAACCTGTGGTAGCATTCCCACGTTCTTTTCCTTGGTGTGATCTATCAAAGTTGCTTTCTAGCACTCTTCTTAGTGAAGCAACCCTGCTGCTCTGCAGGATTTTGAGCAACGTTTTTAAATTACTGGTGACCATAATTAATTTATGGCTCCTTTTGGACATTAAAATGTTATCTATAATTCTTTAGTACTTCAATTAATTTGTCAAAATAGAAAATTACTATTTTTTATCCCACTAGGCTTCCTGTGCCATATGTAATTTTCTACTAGCTGTCTCTCGTATGGAAAATATAGTTATGCCCATCAGTTTGAGATATTATAAATATTGTAAATATCTACTTAGTTTAGAACTGTATTTGCCAGATTGTGAGTTGTGTTTGTTTAGTTTACTTGTTTTTTTCTCTTTCCATTGTTCCATTCCCTCCATCCTAACCCATCGCTCCTTTCTTTCTTGCCTCTTATCAAATGAGCACTTCATGAATTTTTTGCATGGTTTGTATCTTTGACTCACTAGTGTTGCAATAATTAAGATATTTTAAGAAGACAATGGCCTTGATATAGCACACTACCCTGCTTTTTTTAAATATATACATATCAGCACCTTGTCATTAGTATGCCTTTAATGCTGCACTATAAAAAGGGGTAGCACAGTTCTGTAACTCAGTTTCCTTGACAAAGTGCGCCTACGCATGCTCGAAACATTGGTGGGCTGGAGGAGTGCTAGTGCAGTGAGAGTATTTGTTTTTAGCGCAATAAAGAATATTTTTCAATGAACCAAAGATTTTTTTTGGGGGGGGGTGGTCTGGAAGTTTCTTGTGCCTGCAGCCTGACTTTTTAGCTATTTTAATTACTGAAACTTACTTGTGGCAGGTGCTGTTGACATGCATCTGCTGTGGATTACCGTTTGTGGCACTGTGAAAGAGTCTGCAAAACCACTAAGATGCCACTGCCCAGTGTGAGCTACACTAATAGCCGCTGTTCATTATCCTTTTTTCAAAAATATTATATTGAGTTTTATACTGTATGAGAAAACATTACATTTTGCAGACATTAGATTTCCGTAAAGAATAGTGTTAAACATCAAAAGTTAAAAACATACTTTGTAAGTATCAGAGACAGTTGGCACATATCTAAAAAAAGATGAAAAATTAAAAAATTATTGCACTTACAATACACCTAGCTAGGTGTGAATTGCTAATGTTTTGAACACTCAGTATCTCCAACCAGAAGTATAATGTATTGCACTCTAAAAACCAAGCAGATATATATGATCACATTCTACAAGAGAAACTGACTTTATTTCATAGGCCCCCCACCCCACCCACTCCTGCTCGGATTCTTACCTATTCCACAGGTTCCATTACTGTACATTCGCCTGGTTGCTTCGGTCACATCTGTTTGGACAGGGGTTCCTAATATTTCCACTGTCTTAGTATTCTCAGTTTGGCACATACAATAGCAATGTAAATTAATTACCTTGCTCCTTGATTGATACCATCTATGCTTTCCAAGTCCCCTAGTAGTATCATCTGAGGTTCATGTTTTATGGGGGCTGATACCACCTGGGAGAGTATCCCTTCTGTATTTTTTTTTGTACACTCTATTTATCCTCCTTCGGCAGACCACTTGCTCTTGTTGGTCAACTTCGCCGAACTCTGCCATCATTTGGGTTCTTATTGCACTATGCATGACCCGGTGCATCCCCGGAGTCAACCTGGAGGCGTCATCCTGCCGCGATCCCCGCATTGGTTTTCTCATTTTTGCTCCATTACCCTGAGGCCCCAGGCTTCATGCATGAAGCTGCCACCGAGTCTCCACCAGGAGGCAGCCAAACACTGGGGAGCACCCCCCCCCCAAGAACCCTCCCGAGGATGGGGGCAGCTCAATCAGCTCCTCACCCTCCCCAGCCGACCCCCAGCACCCCAAGCCCGTATTCGAACCCAGGTTGCCGGCATGGAATGAGGTGTGGTGTCTAGCACCTCAACCCTCAGTGCCACCGGGCCAGCTTCCCGACTATATTTTGCCAGAAGTCTGCTAGTTGCAGGCAAGAAACCATCATGTACATCAGATCCCCTGTATACTGTCTACCGGAGGGCACATGCCTTAATACTGGGGTGAAAATTTCAACAATCTGCTTGGGGTATAATAGACTTGAAGTATTGTCATGTACTGAATATGTCTGAATTTGCATTGAATTGGGGTTTTCCACCCATCACTCACTCTAACTCCCTCTTGTTTTGACAACTAACAGGTTCACTGTTGGGCTCAATATATTATCTGTTTCTGTTGTGTACCGGACTGTGTTGTAACCTTATCCTGTTTTGTATGTTGTATTTCTTGAATCCTTGTATAAATCTCGTTGTACCGAAATGTCTCTTCTTATCCTGTTTTACCATGTCTCCTTGTATACCAATTGTTTGAAATGTTTTTGACGTGGAACCTATGTAAAGAGCTCTGAGCTCAACTGGTCTTATCCAAGAAGTGAAATAAATAAAAAATAAATAAAATAAAAAATATATGCACAGTCTGCTTCATCAATTTCAGTGTTAAGTGTGAGCTGCCATTTACTTCTTGTATCTGTTCGTCTGCCTAAATGGCCTAACAGAATATGTCTGCATAAATCAGAGACCAGCCCCATTCGTATCTTTTGCACAACTTAAGATGCTGTCTATTCCTGAGGGCTCCTGTAGTGGTGCTAATGTGGGCCCCAAGACAGAAGCAAGATAATGAGCTCAATTTTCAATGGGTGATGCAGGCATCACATTTTTTTTTGTTCCTCCCAAGCACCCCAATCGGCCAGTCCTTCAGGCCGCCTAGGACACTCTGCCGCCACTCCACCCCCATCGCCATCCACCGCCCCCATATTCAGCAGCCCCCCGGGAAACCTGACATAACCCTTCATCAGATGGGTCCCCCCCTTTTGAGGGAGAAGGTGCCAGTAGGCGCATCTCAATTGACTCAGGTGCTGTGGGGGTCAGTCCTGGCGATTCAGAGCTTTGTGAAGACAGGGACCAGCGGCCATCATCTGGCTGACCAGGAGGCAATTTTCCATTTTCTGGCCCTCCCACTCACCCCTGACTGGGCCTATGTGGGACAGCAACCTGAGGCGGGGACGTGAAGGGGCGTGTCAAGGCTTCACACTCTTTGAACATCATCCAATCTACCTCCAGGTGCCGAGGCCCTGCCCATCCCCCAGGAGGGAAGCGTCCAATAGATGCTCTGGGTCCTCTCCCTGCCAGCCTCCACTCCCAACACCCGGGCTCGGGCACGAACCCGGGTTGCCAGCATGCCGAGCGAACTCCTTCGCTCAGTGCCACAGAGCCAGCTTTACATCCATTTTTTGGTGCAGTTGCAACAAACTCTTTTGATACAACTACACCCAATTTTAGTACATCGGGTGCAGCTGCAACAGTTTCCCTCATTTAAGGCGCTTGCGCAAAGATTTCAGTGCAAGCCCTATAAAAGCGGTCCCAAATGGCACAAGTTAGAGCCTGGAAAAGCTGGTCTAACTTGTGGCATTTAAGCACTGAATTGAAAATCCCGATCGCCAGCCAGGAGAATGCCGTAAGCCCCATGGGCCAAACGATCGGCACACCAAGGGCTTGAGGCATTTTCTGGGCTTTGAAAATCGAGCCCAATGTCTCAGCTGGACATATCTAAAATAATGAGCTCCAGGTATACCATACATTTGCATCAATTCTTGAAATGTCATTAATTTCCCATTCTCATATAGGTGTCCAAGCAGAGATATTTCCTTCTGCTCCCACTGCCTGTAGCCAAAGTCTTTTAAAAAATAGTTGATTACCCCATAATGTGGTCAAAGTAGAGTAATATGATTCGATACCCTTTCATATATGGACTTTGTACCAAATTCTTAATAGGTGGGTGATAACCAGATTCTCTTTGTGGTTGCTGCCCTTTAGATGAATACAGCAAGTCAGTTAATCTTACTTTCCTGTGATCTTCTTTTCCGGCAATATCCCATTGTTATCAGTTCACACTATACCAGCCTCTCAGCCCTACCAGCTGTGCTGCCCAACAATATCTTTCAAAGTGAGAAACCCCCAAGCCCCTATTCCCTGGTGGTGATGTTAGTTGGTCATCGGCACATTATCAAAAGCGGGGGAGGTAACCAGCGGGGTGTCCCAGGGCTCAGTGTTAGGGTCCCTGCTATTCAATATATTCATAGTGGACATTGCAAATGGACTATAAGAGAAGGTGTGTCTGTTCGCAGATGGAATTAATATTTGCAACAGGATGGACTCCCCAGAAAGAGTAGAGAAAATGAAATCAGACCTAAAGAAACTGGAGCAGTGGTCCAGAGCATGGCAGCTGAAATTCAATGCCAAGAAGTGCAAAATAATGCACCTAGGAAGAAACAACCCCAAAGGGGAGTACTATTTGGGGGGGGGGACTAGCTGCAACCAACCAAGAATGAGACCTGGGGATCATGATATCAGATGACTTAAAAGTAGGGAGATGGTGCGAGAAGGCGGCACTTAAGGCCAGTGGCATGCTGGGATGCACTGGGAGAGGAATCACAAGCAGAAGGAGGGAAGTGGTATTGCCATTGTACAAGGCACTGGTCCACCCCCACATGTACTCACTGGAGCAGAGGAGAGAGAGAGGGGAGAAATGATCGAAACCTTCGAGTACTGTACATCAAGGGCACACACAGGTGCAGATGCAGGAGATGCTTCATGTCAAGGGGGGTTAGCAGAACAACAGGCCCCGATCTCAGATTGAAAGGAGGAAAGTTCGGAACAAACACCAGGAAATTCTTCTTTATGGAGAAGGTGATGGATGCCTGGAACAGCCTACCTACCTCCTAAGGCTGTGGGCACAAAAACGGTCTAAGGTTTCAAGAAAGCTTGGGACAGACACAAAGGTATTATTCGCCGGGGGTAGACAGTATAACTTGGGCAGACTAGATGGACCTTGCGGACCCCTTCTGCCATCATCTTCTATGTTTCTATGTCAAAAGCCGACCCAAGGAGTTTTGCTGGCCCATAACCAATTTGTGCATCATGCTTTTGGCTGCTTGAAAAACTTGAGAATCGCATGAACTGACAGCACCTGAAACATAAGAGCCTGGGCCGGACTGTCATTTTTTGCACGTCACCTCTGCCAGTCAGAGAGAGTGGTAGTGTCTTCCATTTGGTTAACAGATTTTTTGTACTGTTACATAGAGAAGGGAAATTAGCCTCATATAGACCCTGTAACCTTTTAGTGACATTCACCCCCCCCCCAAATATCTGAACTCTTCTGAAGTCCAGTTCAGCAGTAGGGTGTTCTTTAGCACCTGGTGGTCACAGAGAGGCATTACAATAGAGTTGGACATGTTTATTTTGTATCCTGCTTTAATATTGATTGCCTCCATTATCCCCATCAGGGCAGGCAAGGATTTTTCAGGATGTGTTACTCTGACTAGCAAACTGTCTGCGCACAATGTGGCAGGAGTTGCAGCTGAATCCACCCTGATCCCCTTAATGTCTGGGTGTGACAGAATGGCTCGTGAGAGGGGCTACAAGGTGATATCAAACAGGGGAGGGGACAGACAGCATCTCTGACATGCCCCTCTGCCAGCAACATCTGCTCCAAAACCCATCCATTCATCAGGATTGCTGCTGTGGAGCTACAATAGATAGCCTGAATCAACTTCATGTACTCGGGCCCATATCCCATACATTCCATGGTGTGCCAGAGGTGGTCCCACTCGACCCAGTCCAAAGCCTTCTCAGCATCCAGCAAGACCACCACTGGATAATTTGTAGTGCCTCACTGTAACTTGTCCATAATCTGTGCCAGGGTTCTAACATTCATATGGGCCCCTCTACCCCTGACAAACCCAGAGTGGTCAGCAGCTGTTAGCAAGGGGAGCACAGTACCTCCTTTCAGTCTACTTACCAGCACTTTGGCATAAACTTTGAAGTCATCATTTAGCAAGCAGATGGGTCTATAAGATGCCACTTGATCCCTGGGTTTTGACGGTTTGGGAAGGACAAAGACCTTCACCTCTTTAAATTATTTAGGTAGCCGTTCCTCCTTGCTTGCTTCCTGTAAAGTGTCATACACTAGAACCTCTGCTGCTATTCGTTTGTATAGCTCTGTAAGGAGCCCATCTGGAACTGATGCCTTTCCAGAGGCCAGATCACACATAGCAGCCAGTATCTTCTGCTTTGTAAAGAGTCCCTTTAACTGTGTTTTGTCTCACTTATCTGGGGTAGCCCTTCACAGAAATTAAACTAGCTGGCATTTGGGGTGACGGATTACCCTCCCCTGCGGTGTATAATATTCTGTAAAAGTGGACAAACGCTACATTTATATCTTTTTGTTTAGTGATCATCGCGTCCAATTGTATTTGATTGTAAGCAGTCTATGGGCCCAATTTTCAAAGGCTGACGCATTACTTGCATCAATCCCTACATCAACCCAAATGTTTGACGCAACTGTGCCAAACTCCTTCAGTGCCAATGCACCCAGGTTTAGAACATTTGGTACAGCTGGGACATTTTCCACACTTTATGACAGCTTGAGCCAAAGCTTTGGTGCAAGCCCCGTAAAATGGTCCCCCAAATGACGCAAAATTAGACCGGGGGAGCTGGTCTAACTGCTGGCATTTAACACACAGGACTTGTGTTAGGGTTTGCATCAGGCTGCTTTACAAAACTGCAACTGCTGTACTTTTGGCATGAAGTGGCTCATACGTCAAACTCTTTTGACTAAATCCCTAGCATCAACCCAAAGCCCTTCGAAAATCAGGCCCCATGTGTCTGAGCACCTCATGTTTTTTAAGTTGGAAGGCCAAAGGTTTGCCACATTTGTTTCCGGCTTCATAATATTTAGCCTTCTGATAAGAGAGGGCTCTTTCAGTCTGTACTAAGGTGGTTTCATTACATGCCATCCGTAATTCAATCAGTGAATAGTATTTTTCTGTGTTGTGTTCTGCTTTCTGCTTCTTTTCAATCTCTTGCTATTTTTTGTTCAAGATCTGTAATCCGAGCAGTGCTCTCCTGTTTATGCTTTGACAAATATGCAATGGCTAGGCCTATAATAAACATAGAAACATAGAGAAACATGGAATTTGACAGCAGATAAGGACCGCTTGGCCCACCCAGTCTGCCCATTTCCCTACCTAATGGATAAGCTGAAGATCCTAGTTAACCAGCAGCCTACTTCTTCCTACCCCCACCCCCTAGAATTGCCTTATGACTGTCCCATGCATGCTTGAATTCCACCACTGTTTTTGACTCCACAACCTCCTCCGGAAGGCCGTCCATGCATCCACAACCTCTCGTAAAAAATACTCCTTAAATTACCTCTGAGCTGCCCCCATCTTCAAATTGTGCCCCTTGTTCTTGCACACCTCTTTTTTGAAAGATGCTACCCTCTTGGACTTTGTTGATTCCCTTAAGGAACTTGAAAGTTTCTATCATGTCCCCTCTCTCCCTCCTTTCCTCGAGGCTATACATATTAAGCTCCCTAAGTCTCTCCTCATATGTCCTCCGGTGCAGACCCTGCACCATTTTAGTTGCCCTCCTTTGGACAGCTTCCATCTTGTCTATGTCTTTGCGGAGACTGGGTCTCCAGAACTGCACGCAGTACTCCAGGTGGGGTCTCACCAGCTGTCCGTACAGAGGGATAATAACTTCCTGTTTTCTACTGGTGATGCCTCTCCCTATGCATCCCAGTACCCCCCAGCCCTCCTTGCTGCCCTCTCACATTGCTTACCCACCTTTAGGTCATCTGATATGACTACCCCCAGGTCCCTTTCCATTTTTGTTGTTGTTAGTATCTCACCCCTACATTGTGTACTCTTCCCCTGGGTTTTGTTTCCCAGGTGCATTACCTTGCACTTCTTAGCACTGAATCTAAGCTGCCATACATTTGACCATTCCTCTAACCTTGCCAAGTCCCTTCTCATCCTTTCCACCCACCTTGTGCATCAACTCTGTTGCAGATCTTTGTGTCATCTGGAGAGACATACTTTCCTTCCAGTCCTCTGCAATGTCGCTATAAAGACATTGAAGAGGACCGTCCTAATACTGAACCCTCACTGTGCACCACTAGTAACCCCTTTTCTTCAGATGGACTCCATTTACTATTACTCTCTGTGTCCTATTCTCCAGCCAATTCTTTACCCAGGCTGTCATCTTGGGACCCACTCCCAGGCTGGCTAACTTGTATATTAATCTTTTGTGTGGGACTGTGTCAAATGCCTTGCTAAAGTCTAGGTAGGCCATGTCCACAGCCCCTCCCTGATCTACTACTTTGGTCACCCAGTCAAAGAACTCTATCAGATTTGTCTGGCATGACCTTCCCGCTGTGAATCCATGCTGCCTTGGGTCCTGTGCCCCTCTGGCCTCTAGATACTCGACAATTCTTTCCTTCAGAAGTGATTCCATCATTTTCCCTACCACTGAGGTTAAACTAACAGGTCTGTAGTTTCCTGCTTCTGCCATGCTCCTTTTGTGAAGGGGAATCACATCTGCCCTCCTCCAGTCCACGGGTACCACCCCATCTTCCCATGATCTGTTAAAGAGGGTAGTCAGTGGTGTCACTAGTTCTATTCTTAGTTCTTTTAGAATTCTGGGATGAATCCCATCAAGTCCCATTGCTTTGTCCAACTTCAGTTTTAAGAGTTCTTTCAGAACCCTTTCTTCTGTAAATGGGCTGGTATCAACTTCTGTATCCAGAGTGTTTCTACTGTTTTAGGTACCTCCCCCTCTTCCTTTGTAAATACTGAACAAAAATATTTGTTTAGTATCTCTGCCTTTTCACAGTCACCCTCTGCCCCCTCCTCCCCTTTATTAAGCCTCACTATCCCTCCCTTGGTCTTCCTTCGCTCTCTGATGTACCTATAAAAAGTTTTATCCCCCTTCTTAACTGAGTTGGCTATCTTTTCCTTGGTTTGGGCCTTTGCTGTTCTGACTGCCTTCCCAGCTTCCTTTTGCTTTAACTGATACAGTTCTCTGTCCTGCTCCTTCTGTGATTCCTTGTACTTCCTGAATGCTTTCTTTTTCTCTTGAACCTTCACTGCCATTTCTTTTGAGAACCATAGTGGTTTCTTACATCGCTTCGTTTTATTTGCTTCACACAAAGGCTTGTTACCTCTGTGATGGCAGTTTTTATTATTCCCCATTGTTCTTCCACCCCTTCTTCCTGCCCATTTGCTAGTGCATTCCTTAGGCACTCACCCATTTTGGCAAAGTCAGCCCTCCTAAAGTCCAGTACTTTTGCCTTTGTATGACTTGACTCTATTGCTGTGTCTATTGTGAACCATACTGTTCGATGGTCACTAGTTCCCAGATGGCTACCCACTTCTACATCTGTGATCCTCTCTTCATCTCCATTTGAGAGAACCAGGTCTAAGATTGCTCCCTCTCGAGTGGGCTCCAATACTAATTGTCTAAGGCATGCCCCCTGTAGGGCATCTAGAATAACCCCACTCTTCGAAGTGTCTGCTGCAACTGCACTCCAGTTAACATCTGGCATATTCAGATCATACATTAGCAATATCTCCCCTTTTTCTGCCATTCTAAGAATACTTTCTATCATTTCCTTGTCCATTTCTTCCCCCTGAGAAGGGGGTCTGTATACAACCCCTGTGCGGATTGTGGTGCCATTGCTGGTCTCCAAATTTACCCACAGTGCTTCTTCTTCTCCCTGTTTACCCTTTTGTTCTGTTGCTTTGATTCCTTCCCTTATGTAATAGCTACTCCTCCTCCTCTTTACCCTCCCTGTCCCTCCTGTAGATAGTGTATCCTGGTATGTTTACATCCCAGTCATGGTTTTGTGTGTACCATGTTTCTGTGACTGCCACGATATCCAGATGTTCCTCCTCCATCAAGGCCACTAATTCAGGAAGCATGTTACTCAGACTACGGGCATTGGTACTCATTGCTCTCCATTTTTTGATGGCTTTACCTTCTGTTGCAGCATCCCCCACTGACCTTTCTACCTCAGTCTTTTCTCATTTAGTACCCTGTTTTGTAGGGAGAGGCTGGGATTTTCCTGCTGCTTATCAGTGCCTCCCCCCTTGACTAGTTTAAAAGCTTGCCAATGAATAAGTGCTTTAAAGGCATCCCAGACTATTCCCATGTCCTCTACTGGTCCCTTGTTGTGTCCCCAAAAATTCCTTTATTTCCCCACTTAGCTGTGTCAGACATTCTTCTTTATTTAGCAGGAGGGGGTCTAACTTCCATATTTCAGTTCGGTTTTTTGTCTCCCCAGGTCTATTACCATTTTTAGTGGAACATGGCCTGATGTAATAATAGGGAGCTAAACACAATGCAGAACTTCAACAGTTAACTGTTTTGAGAATAGGTAATAATCAATTCTTGTGTGGGTTTGATGGACTGTAGAGAAAAAGGAGTAATTTTTTACCGAAGGGTAGACTATCGGTCCCTGTGTCTAACTTAGTAAAGAAACAGAATTAGGTCATGGAAAAACTTAGGGTCATCTTAATTGGGTGCCGAGGTATTAAGGAGGGTTGTAGGTTAATTATGTATAATACCTTACACCAGTAACCATCTGCCTGTATGGTCCACAGTCCACTTAATCAATTTAAAGGGAAGATGTTTGTGTACAAGTATAACCAATCCTCTAGCAAGGTTTGTATATGAGGAGTAAAAAACTAACGCCACTTATCCTTTTATCAGTTTACTGTGTTCCAATCATTTAGGTGTTTCCTGTAGAAAAGCCGGTTGAATTTTTTTCTTTTTTATGATAACTGGTAACCTTTATCCTTTTCATTCGGTAGTTAAGGCCCTTTACACTCCACCTCAGAGCGTTTGTGAGCTTATCCACTGAACAACTTTAAACTGGTTCTCCAGTACTTAAATATGTGTGACCTAGTGTCAGGGGAAAGCAGGTTTCTAGTTGTGGTGGGGGAAATACCAACATGTCATCCTTCTTATTAGTCTTAATGTAATCCAGTGAACTAAGATTGAGTGTAATAACCAAAAACACATCTTAACAACCAATAATAACAAACAGCCTTTTAAAAAACTTATCGGATTGTGGTCCTGCTAGGGACCGGATTAAAGCCCACTGATTGTCCTCAGGATAATATGCAATCTGTTACGGCAAAACCGAATATTCATGACTTGGTCACTTCATATACGGTCTTGCACCCTTCCCCCCCATCACCTAAGATCACCAACTCCTCTTTGCTGAGCAGCAGGCTAAGGTTTGAGTGCAAAAAAGTACTTCAGCGCATCTTATAACTGTTCAGTGGCACTAATAAGCCTCATCTCAGGGAAAAAATTTCAGATAATCTCTGCAGACCCAAGCTTACTGTATCCAGTAAAGAACCAACATACCTGTGTCCCAAAACTCCGTCAGAGAATCACCAAGTACCAAGTCTGGATGAAAACAAGTGGAAAAGAAAGAACACTCTGCTAAAGTGTGTATCATATTTACCTGGAGTTCGAGTCCCACTCTCTCATGTTCCGTTATGTGCCCGGTTGACCCCTTGGGTGTGGCGTTGATACTCATGCAGGTCAGTTATGGGTACACAATCACAACTCGCACAATAGCACATTTGAGCATTCGACTCTTTGCCCACGTTCATACAGGCACAAGGTATTGCGAGTGTGCACACTGAAAGCTGGAAAATGCTACCCCCCCCCCCATATCAAATGAAGGTGAAAGTCCGTTTAAAAAACTGTACAGTGGCAAATCCCAATAAAAAAAATCACTCGCCATAGCTGGTTTCCTGTACCAATCAGCAATATAAGATGTTAATGGTTCTGGTCCTCAGTGGCTTCATGTCCAGCAGGTCCAAAGGACACGGTTCACAAGTGAGCTGTGGAGAGGTTTGAGTGGAAAAACACTCAGTGTCAATACCACTATTTGAGATGAAAGAACCTCAATTCAGCATTTATATTTTGGTAGATATTTACTGTTGGTGTGTCCCCCTCAATCCTTCAGGGAGTTAATGTAATCTTCTGCCTTCCTCGGGTCCATGAAAAAAACTCTGTGTTTCTGCAACAGTCATCCAAAGCTTGGCAGACACGAAGAGGGCATGGGGATATTCCTTTTTATGAATTTTCTTTAATTGCCATAAATTCTTTTCTTTTAGTGAAGAGGTCTGCACTTATGTCTGGATATAACTGCAGTGTTGTGTTTTTGTATTTTACACCTCCTTCCTTTCTGGCATGTCTCTTTAGCCATGCTTTATCTGCATACCGGTGAAACTTAATGAGAATTAATCTGGGCTCATCGATGGTGCTGGCTTGGCTCTCTGGGCTCGATGAGCCCTGTCTCTTCTCACGCAACCTTTATAACTAGCAGGTTTCAGAAATTCGACTAACAGTTTACTGAAAACATCCTCCAGGCAGTCCCCTTCCACAGCCTCTGGTAGCCCAACCACTTTGACATTTTCGTCTACTGTGATTTTCAAGGGGATCCACCTTGATTTGAATGGCTTCTACAGTCTGCTCATGACAGGCGACCAGTTGTTCCAAGGATGCAAGGCTGTCTTCGTTTCGACTCGTTCGCTCCTCTACTCTTCCCATCCACTGTGTGAGCTCTCCGACTTTCTGTGTGAGCTGATGCATCTTCCCCTTCTTATGTCAGTTAGCTTTTCATTGACCGAGAAGAAGTCTTTTTACATTTCGCTAAGGAGGACGTAATTTTGGCTTTCCCACTTTGTCATCCCACTCTCTCCCATGGGCATGGCTTCACGCAGCTGCCTGGAATTTGCAGCGTGAATTGAGTTCAGTTTGGGAGGCATAGCAGCTGTGCTGGAGCAAAAAACAGCTCCTGTATATCTTGCGTTCCCAGCAGCAAGATTTTCTTTTTAGCAGTTCCCTTTTACTTTGAGTCCTGTTTGGTCACCAAGATGAATGTAAATATTGTTCAGGTTGATTCTATTTGTTTAGCAGGTTAGGAGTTCCAATTGAAGCATGTTCCCTATTCAGTGGCCATCTTGAAATCCCATTCATTGTTTTCCTTAAGGTGTATACCCCTCTGTAGTCTCTACTTTACCTCCATGCCAACTGCTATATTCTCTCTGGCCTCACTGATTTTAAACTATGTAACAGTACCCCAGTTCAAAAAAAAAAAAAAAGTTATGCATCAAAAAAAGTGACCAGGATGCAGCTCTCTCACGGTTTCACCCCCTACTTCGTATCAAATGACCCAAAACCATAAACACAGGTTACTCACCTGTAACAGCAGTTCTAGAAGTGGTATGTGATGTACATCCACACTTACTAGCAGTTTTCTTTCCCTTTAGGATGTGCCAGAAAGTCTTCAAGCTAACTCCTCCCACCCACCCGGGTGGTAACTCCCTTGGCTCCACCCCAAGACATCAGATCTTGCCCGCTGGAAGCAGAGTGTGTGCGCCAAAGCTGGGGAGGTCCGGTGGGTCCATGTGGATGAACACCATATACCACTCCTAGAACTACTGTTACAGGTGAGTAACCTGTGTTTCTAGGGACATGGGTATGATGTTCTATCCACACTTACTGGCAGACTCCTAGCAGTTCTCCGGGAGGAAGGAGGCAAGGCGCACACCCCCTATTTAGGGAACAGAGACTGGAGAACTGAGGCCCCAAAACGAGCATCCCGGCATGACTCTAGGTCAATGTGGTAATGGGAAATGAATGTGTGTGCTGACCTCCAGGTTGCAGCTCTCCACATTTCCTGGATAGGGACATCCCTGGAAGCAGCCACCGACGCAGTGGTATGGTGGGGGGAATGAGCCCTTAGCCCTCCAGGAGGCTCCCTACCTGCCAACATATACCAGAAATCAATGCAGGATGTGATCCACCTGCCAATTGTCCACTTGGCTGCAGGTCTGCCAGGTGTAGCTTCAGCATAGATGACAAACAGCTGGCAAACCTCTCCCTGAACTCCAGCCATGTGCTCTTTGTAATAAGCGAGTGCTCACCTCATGTTCAGAATATGGAGCCTGTGCTTGGCCTCTGAGGTGTAACTGGTGAAGTACACCAGGAGATTAATCACCTGGTTAAGATGAAACTCCGACACAACCTTCGGGAGGAACTTCGAGTTGGGGCACAGAACAACCTTGTCCCTGTGGAAGACCAGGTAAGGAGACTCCGCCAAAAGCGTCTGGAGCTCCCCAATCCTTCTGGCTTACGATAGCCACCAAGAAGGCGGTCTTCCACGACAGGTGAGACATCTCACACCTGTGTATCAGTCTGAATGGCTTGTCCATGAGCTTTGCCAAAACCAGCAACAAGTCCTACGGTGGCAGTGGTTCACACACCAGAGGGGAAATGTGGTCAAGGCCCTTGAAGAGCTGCCAGACCACCTTCTCCTGCACCACCGACTGCTGTCTGATTCACACCTAGTAAGAAGAGATGGCTGCCAGGTGCACCTTAAGGGTCGTCGATCCCAGGCCTGACTGAGAGAGGGATCAAAGGTAATCAAGGATGCTAGCCACTGGACAGGACAAAGGGTCCAACCCCCTTGCCCTGACACCAAATGGAGAATCTCTTCCATTTGAAGGCATAGCACTTCCTGGTCGACTCCTTCCAAGATGCCTGCACAACGGTGAAGACATCTTCATGGAGACTCAAGGCCTGGAACTCTAGCCGCTCAGGAACCAGGCCATCAGGTGCAGAGATTGAAGGTCCGGGTGGAATACCTTCCCCCTGATTGATGGAAAGCAGCTCCAGGTGTAGGGGAAGACGCCTTGGGAGCCTGTTGCTGAAGCTGAGAAGACTGGGGTACCAAAACTGGCGTGGCCAGTCCAGAGCCACTAGGATCACGTGTGCCTTGTCCCTCCTGGCCTTGAGAAGCACCTTGTGGATCAAGGTAAGTGGAGGGAAGGCACAGAAGAGGCCTGGGGTCCAGGGCCTAAAGAAGGCCTCCTGTGGATATGGCCTACCTAGACTTTAGCAAGGCATTTGACACAGTCCCGCACAAAAGATTAATAATCAAAGTTAGCCAGCCTGGGAGTGGGTCCCAGGGTGGTAGCCTGAGTAGCAAACTGGCTGCACAACAGGACACAGAAGGTAATAGTGAATGGAACACATTCCGAAGAAAGTGGGGTTACTAGTGGAGTACATCAGGGCTCAGTACTGGGTCCAGTCCTCTTTAACATCTTTATAGGTGACATTGCAGAGGATCTGGTGGGAAAGGTATGCCTCTTTCCAGATGACACAAAGATCTGTAACACAGTTGATACACGAGAAGGGGTAGAAAACATGAGAAGGGACTTGGCAAGGTTGGAGGAATGGTCAGACATATGTCAACTTAGATTCAATACAAAGAAGTGCAAAGTAATGCACCTGGGAAACAGAAACCCAGGAGAAGAGTACACAATAGCAGGGGAGGTACTAACAACAAAAATGGAAAGGGACCTGGGGGTAGTCATATCAGATGACCTAAAGGTGGGTAAGCAATGTGAAAAGTCGGTAAGGAGAGCCAGGGGAATACTGGGATGCATAGGAAGGGGCATCACAAGTAGAAAAAGGGAAGTGGTTATCCCTCTATATAGACAGTTAGTGAGACCCCATCTAGAGTACTGTGTGCAGTTTTGGAGACCTCATCTATGCAAGGACATAGACGGGATGGAAGCAGTCCAGAGGAGGGCAACTAAAATGGTGCAGGGTCTGCAGCAGAAACTATATGAAGAGAGACTGAGAGAGCTTAATATGTATACTCTTGATGAAAGGAGGGACAGGGAGGACATGATAGAAACGTTCAAGTACCTCAAGGAAATCAGCAAAGTCCAGGAGGGTAGCATCTTTCAGAAAACGAGATGTGTAAGAACAAGGGGGCACAATTTAAAGATAGAGGGGGGACGGCTCAGGGGTAATGTGAGGAAATATTTTTTCACGGAGAGAGTGGTGGATACGTGGAACAGCCTTCCTGAGGAGGTCTTTGGGTCTAAAACAGTGGGGGAATTCAAACATGCAGGGGACAGACACAAGGCAATTATAGTGGGGGATTGCAGGAAGTAGGCTGTTGGTTAACTAGAATCTGCAGCTTATCCAGTAGGTAGGAAAAGGGGCAGACTGGGTGGGCCAAGTGGTCCCTATCTGCCATCAAAGTCTATGTTTCTATGTAAGGCATCCACCTGCAGCATTCCCTGCTGAGGGGGGTGGGCACAAAACAGCCGCAGCTTTGCGTTCTCCCTGAAGGTAAACAGGTCCATCTGAGGGGTGCCCCACTGGGAGGACAGATCGTGAACTACCTCTGGGTGGAGAGACCACTCATGAGACGCCTCACCCACCCGGCTGAGGGCGTCCACCAGCTGACTGGAGGCTCCTGCCACATGGATGGCCAGGAGATCTGCCTCCAGGCTGTGCAAGACGGTCCAGACACAGAGAGCTTCCTAGCACAAAGGCAGGAAGTGCGTCCCGCCCTGTTTGTTGAGGTAGTACATGGTCGTGGTGTTGTCAGTCTGGACTTGGACCACTTGACCCCGAATGTGTGGAGCGAATGCAGTCAGCACCAGCCAAACTGCTCGGAGCTCCAGCAGGCTGATGTGGCATTGGGACTCCTCAGGGGTCCAGAGCCCATGGACTATGTGTTCGCCCAGGTGGTCACCCCAGCCCATGAGAGAGGCATCGTTCATCAGGATGACCATCAGCTCTGGGCGGACAAACAGGATCCCTTCCTGCAGATGTGCTTGGACCATCTACCACTGGATGGTGTCCCACATCCACTGGGTCACCATGACCGGTTAGTTGAAGTGTCCCTTGCACTGAGACCACTGGCTGGCCAGCTCCCACTGCAGGGAGCGCATTCTCCAGCAGGCCCAACAGACCACGCTGGTACAGGCCGCCATGTAGCCCAGCATGTGCAGTAAGTCCCAGGCAGGGCCTCAAAGAAGGAGAAAGCCTCCACCCTGTCCACTGGGAGCCGGGCTCTGGCTCTGCAAGAGTTGAGCTCCAACCCGATGAAGTTGATCACCGCAAGGGTACAAATTCTGACTTGGCCTCATTGACCACAAGGTCAAGTCTGACGCAGGTCTGGAGGACTAGGTTCCTGGACTGCTCCAGCTTCTGCCTGGAGGGACCTGCTATCAGCTAGTTGTCCAGGTAGGGATAAACCCAGACCCCTCGGTGCCTCAGGTAGGTTGTCACCACTGCAATGCACTTGGTGAAGACCCTGGGGGCCAAGGAGAGGTCGAAGGGCATGGCCTGGAACTTGTAGAGGGTTCCCTCGGCTCGAAAGCAGAGGAACCTTCAGTGAGACGGACAAATCAAGACGTAAAAGAACATGTCCTAAAGATCCAGGGAGCAAAAATACAGGTTACTCACCTGTAACAGGAGTTCTAGGAATGGTATATGTTGTTCATCCACACTCATTGGCAGGTATCCTTGCCGCTTTAAATCTTGCCGGAAGGTCTTCAAGCTTGCTCCTCCCACCCACCCGGGTGGTATAACTCTCCGCTCGGCCCCATGACGCCAGATCTGGCCCGCTGGAAGCTCAGGTTGTGCGGCGAAGCCGAGGTCGGGTGGTCGTGGTGGATGAACACATATACCATTCCTAGAACTCCTGTTACAGGTGAGTAACCTGTATTTCTAGGGACATGGATATGTTGTTCATCCACACTCATTGGCAGACTCTAGCAGTTCTCCGGGAGGAGGAGGCAAGACGCACACCCCATATACTTACTTGGGAAAGAGAGACTGGAGAACCGAGGCCCCAAAACCAGCATCCCGGCGTGACTCAAGGTCGATGTGGTAGTGGGTAATGAAGGTGTTTGCTGACTTCCAGGTAGCAGCCCTGCAGATTTCCTGGATAGGGACGTCCCTGGAAGCAGCCACCTGCTAGCAGTATGGCGGTAGAATGAGCTCTTATCCCTCTGGGAGGCTCCATGCCCGCCAACTTATAGCAGAGATCTATGCAGGAGGTTACCCACCTGCTTATCGTCCGCTTGGCTGCAGGTCTGCCAGATGCGGCTTCAGCGTAGGTGACAAACAGCTGGCGAACCTCTCCCGATTTCAGCCGTAGCGCCTCCTTATAATAAGCTCCTTCTAGGGTCCAGAGTATGGAGCCTATATTCGTGTCCGAGGTGTGATTGGGGTAGAACACCGCAGAGTCAACACCTGGTTAAGGTGAAACTCCGACACCACCTTCGGAAGGAATTTCGGTGGGGCGAGACAACCTTGTCCCTGTGGAAGACCAGGTAAGGAGACTCGATGGAAAGCGCCTGAGCTCTCCCATCCTTCTGGCTGACGTGATAGCCACCAAGAAGGCGGTCTTCCACGACAGGTGAGAGAGCACACCTGTGCATAGGTTCGAATGGCTTGCCCATGAGCTTTGCCAGTACCAGCAGTAGATCCCACGGAGGTGGGGGTTCCCGCACTGGAGGGGAATGTGATCAAGGCCTTGAAAAGCCCAGACCACCTTCTCCTGCGCCACCGACTGCTTCCCCGCCCGCTACTGCAAGCAGAGATGGCTGCCAGGTGCACCTTTAGGTCGCCGACCTAAGCCCTTGACTAGAAAGGGACCATAAATAGTCCAAGATGCTTGCCAAGGAACAGGAGGAAGGGTCCAAGCCCTTGTCCTGACACCAAATGGAAAACCTTTTCCATTTGAAGGCATAGCATTTTCTGGTCGACTTCACGGGACGCCTCAACTACATTGAGGACCTCGTCGGAAAGACCCAAGGCCTGGAACTCTAGCCGCCAGGAACCAGGCCGTCAGGTGCAGGGATTGAAGGTCCGGATGGAACACCTTCCCTGATTGACTGAGAGCAGGTCCGGCGAGCTGGAAGCTGCCGAGTCCTGGAGCTGAGACTGAGGAGATCTGGTACCAGAACTGGCGAGGCCAGTCTGGGGCTATCAGAATCACCTGCGCCTTGTCCTCTCTCGCCTTTGAGAAGCACCTTGTGGATCAAGGAAATGGGGAAAGGCGAAGAGTCCGGGGTCCATTCCTCGAGAAGGCATCCCCTGCAGCGAGCCCCTGCTGAGGGGGCGGATATGGAACAGACTCAGCTCGCATGCTCCATGGAGGCAAACAGGTCCACCTGAGGTGTGCCCCAAAGGGAGAACAGATGCTGTACTACCTCCGCAGGAGAGACCACTCGTGGGATGCAGCCCCTATCCGGCTCAGGGCATCGGCCAGGGTGTTGGAGGCCCCGCCACGTGAAATGGCTAGGAGATCCGCCTCCAGGCGCGACGAGAGACCAAATGCGGAGAGCTTCCTTGCATAGAAGCATGGAGCGCGTCCCGCCCTGGCGGTTTAGACAGTACATGGTCGTGGTATTGTCCGTCTGGACTCGGACCACTTGACCCCGGAGGAACGGAGCAAAGGCGGTGAGAGCTAGGCGGACCGCCGGAGCTCCAGCAGGTTGATGTGGCATCGGGACTCCCGCTGGGGACCAGAGGCCATGGGCCTGTGTTCCCCAGATGGGCACCCCAACCCATCAGAGAGGCATCGGTCGATAGAGAGACCGCCGGCTCGGGCGGACGAACGGATGCCCTCCTGCAAATGATCTGGAACGGTCCACCACTGGAGAGCTGCCCACATCCCCTGTGTCACCGGCAACGCTGGTCCAAGGGATCGCAGCGCCAGGACCACTGGCTGGCCAGTCCCCACTGAAGGGGACGATGTTCCAGCGGGCCCAACGGACCACGCTGGTGCAGGCCGCCATGAGACCCAGGAGGCGCAGGAAGTCCCGGGCAGGGCGCAATTGCCCAACCAGAAATGATCGGGCAAAGGAGGAAAGAACCTCGGCCCTGTCCGCCGGGAGCCGCGCTCTGGCTCGAAGAGAGTCGAGCTGCGCCCCGATGAATAGAATCACCTGCTTCGGCTCGAGTTCCGACTTGGCCTCGTTGATAAGGAGGCCCAGTTGAGAGCAGACCTGGAGGGCCAGATCTCTGACCACTCCGCCTCCTTCCTGGAGGGAGCTGCTATCAGCCAGTCGCCCAGGTAAGGGTACACCCGACCCCTCGGGCGCCAGAGGGAATGCTGTCACCACTGCCATGCATTTGGTGAAGACCCTGGGAGCTGGAGACAAGTCAAGGGCATGGCTCGAACTCGAAAAGGGATCCTTCCGCCGGAAGCGAAGGAATCTCTGGTGAGACGGACGGATAGGGACGTGAAAACGCGCCCTGCAAGTCCAGAGAGCAGAACCACACGCTGCTCCAAGGATGGTATTATCTGAGCCAGAGTGACCATCCTGAAGGTTCGAGACCTTAGGAACTTGTTTAGGTCGTAGGTTTGAGAATGGGCGCCAGCCTCGTCTGCTCGGAACCAGGAAGTACCTGGACACAAACCCTGGGTCTGAAGGAGGGTCCACCACCTCTCTTACCACCTCCTTCTGGAGGAGGAGGCGATGTCGGCTCGACGAGCCGCCAGTGAGGCTGGGATCTCGGGTCTCCGAGGGGCGACGGCTCTGAAGGGTGGTGCCTGCCTCGAATTCCAGAGGCAGGCCTCTTCCCACCACTCTAAGACCCACCTGTCCGTGGTAACAGCGACCAGGCGGAACGGAAGTGCTGGAGCCGCCTCTCCACGGGGACCTAGGGGTGGTGACGGGATGGGGCGACACCCCTCAGCCCGTCACTGGGCAGGCTTGGAGGAGGGACCGCCGAGGGACCTCCTGGGCCCTTTCCTCCCTGCCTCCTGTTAGAGGAAGCCGCGGCTTGGGTTTGGGATGCCAAGGTCGAGCCTGCTGGCCCTGACGCTGTTGGGCGCGCCGGGGCACAGAAGGACGAAAGGGCTTAGGCTGTGGTTTGCGCCTTTGTCCTTCTGAGCGGAAGAGACCAAGTCCAAGGTGGCATTGGACTTCGATCCTCTGCAGGTGACCTTCCACCCCAGGGTCAAGAGGTCAGTCCCCAAAAGGAACATCCGCCAACTTGTGCTGGTATCCGGCAAAGGTGGATATCCTCAGCCAAGCCTCACGCGACGATAGCCACTGCGGCCGCCACCGATCTGGCACACGAGTCCCTATATCCAAAGCAGTCTGGAGCTGCTGTTTGGCCACTGCCCTGCCCTGGTCCCGCACCTGCTTAACCGTAGTCTGCAGATCGGCGGAAGATGAGGGATGACCTCATCCAGGGAGCCCAACAGGGCATGAGAAAATGTGCCATGAGGACGGCACTGGCCAGTGACGGCCGAGAGAGGACGAGCGTGACTTTTCGCCCGACATAGTCCAATTCTTGGACTCTTGTCAGGAGGTTTGTCCACATCCCTGGCGCTAGCCGGGCGCCGAAAACGCTGTCGGTAACCAACCCTCTCAGCAGAGGGGTGTTCCCAAACCGGACAAGGAACCGTAGGGGACCGTGATACTTCCTGGCCATTCTGGCCGGGCGCAGGGCAGGGAAGCAGGGCGCTGCCAAAGCTCCAGTGCCGGACCCACTATGGCCTCGGCCACCGGAAAGGCCTCCGCCGGAGAATCCTCGGTCCAGAATCTCCGTGAGGGATACCTGGCCCGCTTGGAACGGGTTCGAGCTCCATCCCGGTGGACTCCGAGATGAGCCGAAGCAGTCCTAGGAAGGACGACGGGCTATCGTCCATTGACTGACCTCCTGAAGACTCCAAGTCCAGTCGCTTGGAGAAAAAGGAGGAATCATCTTCGGACTCGGAAGAGTCCTCGAAGAGCTGCCTCTGGCCTGAGCCACCCTTCACCTGCCGAGGTCGGTCGGGAGTGAGGGTAACTGACAGCCGATGGGGTAGACCCTTAGCCGATCGAGAATCCTTGGTCGGAGCCCCAATTGGTGGCTGTGAGGGCGGAGGTTCCACCGAATCGGTGGAGCAGCTGGTTTTGCAACAACCGCCTGGCATAGGCTCGGATAAGTCGAGGGTTGTGTCGGCTCCGTGACAGCCATTTCAATGGCCGGGAAGGCGACGGGTCGGCTTATTCCCGGCCAGGAGGAGCTGTTGCAACATAAGGTCCTCGTACCGTCGACGTAATTTACGCCGAAGCCTCCCCTCATCCGAGGAGGAGGACGAGCGGCGACGCCGCTTACCTCGGTGCCGAGACCGAGACCGCCTATGACGGTGAGATCGGCTGGACCGCGAAGAGGTCCGAGACCGAGACCGAGACCGAGAGTCACGGAATTTCCGAGGTCGGTGCGGGGAGGTGTCGGCCGGAACCGGCACTCCCTTCGGCCCTGATGGTCCATCCGGGAGGGCTCCGAACCGAGGCACAGGCGAGCCCGGTACGGGATCCTCAACTCCTCCTGGGGAACCGGGAGAGGGGAATCGCTGCTAAAGGCGACAGCCCGTCTAATGGGTCGAGAAAATCTCGACTTCATCGGTGGGAGTCTCGGTCAACTGACCTGACGGGGACACCGTGAGGCCAGTGGCCGGGCCGAGCGGTCGACCGAGCCGACGGCCGACGGCCCGGAGAGGGACCTTCCCGCTCCCAAGAGCGCCGACAGAGGGACTTACCCTGTCCCTCTTTGGACCGAGAATAAGGTCCAGCAGACGCAGGCCCTTCTCCTTAGTGGAGAGGGACAGACAAAGCTCCTTAAAAGAAGCCGTGTAGGAAGAACCCAGAGAGCGGGATAAATGCCGCTGCCGAGGAAGATACGCCCGCCGCCTCCTCTTCGAGGCGCACCATCCGCCGAGCTGATCCGCCGAGCTCGCCGCCGCGGACACCGCCAACCGGGCCTCCTTGGACTTCACCGGAGGGAAACGCTCCTCGGGACGGCCCAGTTGCAATCGGGCAGCACGGTCTTCGAGGACGTAGGCCGAGAAAGATGAGCACAGGTCGCAAGCCTGCGGGTCGTGCTCAAGGCCTAAGCAGTAGACACATGTGGAGTGTGGATCCGTCCGAGACATCTTCAGCCCGCATGGGCATCTCCGAAATCCGGGAGTCGATTTGTCCATCGCAGCCGCGAGGGATAGAAGACTGAAGTCTTTTTGCAAAATTTATTTTTAAATCCGCAAACGGAGAAATAGGAACCAGTCACAAACGCAGAGCGTTAAGGAGGGAACCTGAGCTTCCAAGCGGTAAGGAAGATCTGGCGTCATGGGGCGGAGCCGAGAGTTATACCACCCGGGTGGGTGGGAGGAGCAAGCTTGAAGACCTTCCGGCAAGATTTAAAGCGGCAAGGATACCTGCCAATGAGTGTGGATGAACAACATATCCATGTCCCTAGAACCACATGTTCTGCTCTAGAGGTGGTATGATCTGAGACACAGTTACCATCCTGAAGGTGCGTGACCTGAGGAACTTGTTCAGGTCATGCAGATCTAGAATGGGGCACCAGTCCCCATCTGCCTTGGTACCAAGAAGTACCTGCAGACAAACCCTGGGTGTTCCTGAGGATCCGTGACAGGAATCAAAACCTCCTTGTGGAGCAGCTGGACTATGTTGTCTCTGAGAGCTGACAGCTTGTCTGCAGAAACCAAGTCCTCCTGTGAAGCGCGGGCTCGGCAAGGAGGGTACTGCTCGAACTCTAGAGGCAGACCCTAACCCACCACTTCTAGAACCCACCTGTCCATGGTGACAGCAGGCCAGGTAGAAAGGAAGTGGCAGAGCCAGCCCCCCACGGGAGGATCCAGGGGAGGCATAGCGGGCATGAGGGAGGCACCCCTTATGCCATCATTGGGCAGGCTTGGAGGAGGAGGGCCCGGCTGAGGGGCCACCGGAGCCTCTCCTTCCTGAATTATGAACAACCGAGGCCACTTACTTGGGCCAAGGTCACCAGGCCTGAGCCTGTTGGCCAGCTGGTTGCTGGGCTGGCTTGACCACAGGAGTGGTGGTTGACCAAAAGTACTTCCATTGCTGATACTGCTTGGAGCCCTTGGGGTCCTTCTGGGCAGATGTCACGGAGTCCAAGGTGGCACTGGACTTCTCGATGAGTGTGACGTGACCCTTGACCCCAGGCCTGAACAGGTTGGTGCCCAGGAAAGGGACATCTGCCAGTTTGTGCTGAGTGTCTGCCATGAAGGTCAAGATCCTCAGCCAAGCCCTGCGGCGCATGGCCACTGAGGCCACCACAGAGCAGGCACAGGAGTCCCCAATGTCCATGGTAGCCTGGAGCTTTTGCTTGGCCATAGCCCAGCCCTGGTATCAGACCTGCTTGACTGTGGTCTGAAGGTCTGCAGGCAGATGAGGATGCACCTCAACTAAGGTGCCCAACAGGGCATGGGAGAAGTGAGCCATGAGGAGGGCCGAGCTCACCTGGTGGAGGTCAAGCAAGGAGGCAGTACACACCTTCTTAGCCACATGGTCCAACTTCTAAACTCCTTATCAGGCAGCTTGTCAAAATCCCCGGTGTTGCCAGAGCACTGGAACACAGAGTCTGCACCCAACCCCTCAGCCGAGGGGTGCTCTGTGAATCACAACTGGGATCTGGTGGGCACCGCATACTTGCAGGCCATCCAGGCAGAAGGCGCAATGCAGGAAGCGGGGCACTGCCAGAGCTCCAGGGCAGGGCCAAGAATGGCTTCTGCCAGCAGGAAAGCCTCCGTCAGAGAGTCTCCCCAGTTGAGGATCTCGGTCAATGGGTAACGAGCTCATTTCTGGATGCGCTCCATCTTCATACCTGTCGACTCAGAGATCAAATGGAGGAGGCCCATGAAAGAGGATGGACCTTTGTCCATCGAGAGAGCCTCCACGGACTCCACGTTGAATGGACGGGAGTGCAGGGTGGAACCCTCGGACGCTGAAGAGTTATCAAACAGTGGTCGACTGCCGGAGTCCCCACTGACCCTCTGCGGATGGTCAGGGTTGACGGTGACTGACAGCCAATGGGGAAAACCCTTGGCCAGCTGAGACTCCTTAGTTGAAGTGCCAACCATCGGCTGTTTAGGTGGAGGTTCTACCACGATCAGCGGAGAAGCCAGAGTCTGCCGAGTCAAGACCATCTTAATTAGCTCTGTCGGCAGAGTCGGCCTTTCAGGCGACAGACACGTGATGGCTGGTGTACAAAATGGGGTTGGTTTGACTCCGGTAAACACCAACTGTTGCCACATCAAGTCCTTGTAGCATCGATGCAAACTGCACCAAAGTCTCTCCTCATCCGAGGAGGACAAGGACAAAGAATAGCAGCAGTGCCGCTTCCCATGCTGCTGAGAGCAGGATCGCTGATAACAGTGGGACCGGCTCAACCCACGGGAAGAAGACCGAGACCATCGGGGGGGAACCAATGGCGGGGCTCAGCGGGAGTCAGTGATTGCCGAGGCTCCTGCTGGTCAGGGTCAGGGACCAGAGACGATGGGTCAGCGGACAGATCCATCTCTCCAACGGTCTGAGCCAGGACCGGAGTCCTAGACAAGGAAGTATTGGCATCTTCGGTTGACAACTGGTAGGTAGCCTCGAGGAAAATCTAGCCTGGGACTTCAACCAGCGTCTTGGCCGACAGGCCTAATGGGGTTATTGTGGAGCCAGCATGAACATTCAACTGAAGTCAAATCCGGAGAAGTGCGGGAATTGGAGACCCTCGACTGACAGTCCTCCAGATCCCACGATCGATGACGAGTCTTTTTTTTTTTCTTAGACTCTTTTTCAGATTTAGATTTGCCGAAGGGTCCCTGACCAATGGTCAGCAGAGACTGACACAATTTCTTGAAGGAGCCCATAAAAGTCGAGCTCAACTGAAGCTGCAAGAAGGCAGCAGCCGAGGAAGAATGGGCCACGGCCTAGGTGCCTCCTCTTCAAAGGCCGCAAGCTGCTTGGTGGACCCTGCAGCCAGGGAGACCACCCAATGGGCATCTTTGGATTTGACCAGTGGGTTCCGTTGTTCAGGGCGGCCCAGTTTCAGGTGGGCAAGATGGTCTTCCAGGACAGTCGGATGAAATGAGCGGCAAAAGTCACAGGTCTGGGGATCGTAGTCATGCCCCAGGCAGCAGATGCATGTGATGTACGGGTCAGTCCTGGGCATCTTCAACCTGAAAGGGCACCAGCGGAACCCAGGGGCAGACTTATCGTCCATCACAGTCGCAATCAAAGATCGAGTTGAAGACAAAACTTGTAAGAGTTGGTTTGAAAGTAATTTTGAAGAATTTAAGTGCTAGGGCCTACTCAACATGGGAGCGGTAAGGAGGGAACCTGCTTCTTCCAGCGGAAAGGAAGTCTGGTGTCATGGGGCAGAGCCAAGGGAGTTACTACCTGAGTGGGTGGGAGGAGCCAGCTTAAAGACTTTCTGGCACATCTTAAAGGGAAAGGACACTGCCAGTAAGTGTGGCTAGAACATCATATCCATATCCCTAGAACTTTTTTTTGTACTAAATACTGGCACATACCTTCTACCAGGACTTTTTGCCTTCTATGGGGAAATGATCACAGCTCATCATTTATGCCATATCAGATGCCGCTGAATGGGATATGGAGGACTCGGTGAGTGAGGCCTCCTCCTAAAGAGACATGACAGCAAGCCCGGCATCTCACAGAACCTTCACAGCTCTAGCTTTGGAAAAGAATAAAACTGACATAGTGCTGGAGGAACTGCAAGTGTTTCAGGTAGAGGCAAAGACTGATTTCAATAAACTGCACTCACAGGTGGACTCGCTTGCAAATAAAAAATGACCCTGGACCAAGAAACTGCCATCACGGGCCTAGACAGCCACGCTGTCCACACCAATCACCTGCTGATGGAAGCACTACAGAAAATTGAAACCCTTACAGCTAAATATGATGATCTGGGAGGGTCAACCAGGAGGGAAGAAATATTCAGCTTTATGGTGTAAGAGACAAGGCAAAAGGGTCAGATACGATAGCATTAAGAGACTTTTTTCCTTACACCTGCTTGGTTTTTGAAAGCTAAATATGATGTTCTGGAAGGGCCATCCAGAAGGAAACAATATTCCGCTCTACGGCGTAAGAGAAGAGGCAGAATGGACAGGTATGGTAGCCTTCTTAAGAAACTTTTTCCCCACACCCACTTGGACCTTCCTTCTGATTTTCAATTTTGTATAGAACAGACAGGGCCTTGCCCCCCAAACACTTAGCAAAGACTGCAACTGACTGTGCTCCAGTTTATGAGTTATTCCGCTAAACAAAAAGTTCTCCTGGGATGGCTATGGAGCAACATAAAGCTCACTGTCCTGTTCTTGCTACACTGTGAGCTAAATATCTTAAATATCAAACTCCATACCCCACTAAGCTGTAAATTATGTATTCAGATGGCGCTGCAGATACAATCATGGACCTGAAGGCCAGGGATACTATGGTGGCTAAAGCTCAGCAACCATGCCGCAACACTGCTGGTCCAGAAGGTGGCTTCTACTGCACACAAGGCCCAATCTGTTGCTACCATAAGAGATGTTGCAGATGTCCTACGGACAGACCTCTGCCAGGGACCAGTCACCATGACAGCCCTACATTTTTTGTACTTAAGTTTCCTCTCCTTGCTGCATGGTTGCTGTAAGTGCTGTTATCTTCGTCTGACCATATTGAATCTATTCCCTTGCCACTTTATGATGATTGGGACTACACCGCCTTTGGACTCATTTGCGCCTCATGCCACATTAGGCCCCTAATGGGAGATTTACAAACTGTTAATCTAACCCCTGGTCATGCCTTATTGCTTCAGTGGTATGGTAGGTAGCTGTAAAACTCTCATTTATTTGCAAAATGTGAATGGACTTAACAATATTGTTAAACGTACTAAAGTTTTGGCAGTCATCAAGAAGAATAACTACTTCAGGAAACTAATTTATCTACGCAAAAACATTCTAAGTTAGACTGTCTGTGTTTCTCACATGTGATAGCCTCTTTCTATCCAAAAGGAAAAAGAAAGGGAACTATAGTTTGTATACCCTGCACTTCTCCCTGTCCAGTTATTGGTTCCTATGTAGATCCTCTGGGCCATTCAATATTGGTATCTGGTCAGTACTTGAGTAATGTAATCATGCTGGTTATTATTTATCTATTAAATTTTGGTGACCGGGTAGGCCCACTGAGCCGCGAAAGTCCCTTTTTCAGGGGCGACCCGGGATAACAATACAAGATAAAATACAGTAGAGAAAAACTTTTGATTACGTAGGTTGTTCAAGCAAAAGGTGGTTACAGACAGTGGTTACAGACATGGTTATCATCATAACACAGTTTTGCCTTGGTACTACTTGGCATTGTGATACACATGAGGTAGCACCGGTCCCTAGGTCTCCAGATACTAGAGGGAGGTACATGGTCAGCTCACCTTTGGGAAGGTTTGATGCAGAAAAAGGGGATACCTTAAGAGCCGTGGCAGTGACATGCACTTGTGGCCAGTATGGGACTCGAGCCTGGTGCAGAAGTTCGTGAGTGAGAAGGCGTCCTGGACAGGTGGGGGGAGCTTGTCCCATAGGCTGGGGGCTTGGCGAGAAAAGGATCTGCCACCAGCATTGGTCCTTACTCTGGTGACTCCTAGTAGTGTTCGCTTTGATATCCTTAAATTCCTAGGGTTGTGTTTAATGGCTATGGTTCCGGCTATGCTTGGTGGAGCGGGGGGTTTGAGTAGCTTGTAGGCCTGGACAAGCAATGGGTATTGCAGGCGAGCAGCCAACGTGGGCCACTGGAGCTGGGCCAGAGTGTCACAGTGGTGACGTCGCGGGTGGTCTTGGGTAGCAAACCGAGCTATTTTGTTGTATAGGATTTGCATCCTAGATACCTCTTGCTTTGCCATGCCCTGTATAATTGGGGCCGCATAGGTCAGGGTAGGGAGCAGGACACTTGTCGCAATGGAGAGCCTGGTCTCAGGGATGAAGCTGGTCCCTGAGTCGGTACAAGGTACCGAGTTTGCGATGTAGGGTCTTGGTGACCTGGTCCATGTGGTCCTTGTAGGTGATAGACTGAACCAGAGTTAGGCCTAAGTATTTTAGGGAGGGAACTACATTAATGCTTTTGCCAGAGAGTGTAGTTAGTCGGAGGGATGAGGACCTGTCAAGTCCCAGTGATCTTGGCCCGAATAGCATTGCCTTGGTTTTATCTGCATTAAGTACCATTCTGTTCTCACACAGCCATGCCTCTAGGGATGTGAGGTCCTTTTGGAGGAGCGGACTAAGAGCGGCCACATCGCCCAAGGGTCGGTAGATGACAGTGTCATCAGCGTACTGTACAACCAAGCTCTCCCCACAGTAGGTACTTAATCCGTTGGTTAGCTCAGATATTCCTTCCAGGTCAGACACAGCTGCAGTCCACCACTTATTGAATCTAGTACTTCAATATCACCAGGGCATTCTCCTGATTGGTGAGGGAGATTATTACATGACCTTTAACCAAAAGGATACAACCAACCTGAATCCTCGACGGGAAACCAATGCTCAGAAATGAGGAAAGGTCACTATTAGGGAATGTGGTTGGGTAGATGTTTGAAGGTATTTAAATCCAGCGGCTCATCAATATACTCACTTCTCTCGCCTTCACAATATCTATACCCACACTGACCTTTTCCAGATTTCCGGACAGCATGTTAATCTATACCTTGACTGCGAAATAATGCCAATCTATCTGTCAGATGATGCTACCTATTGATCGCTCTGCAGTGGGATTCCTTGCCAAGTGTATCTCTGAGGCATTTTAATAACTCCTTTCTCAGTTCTCAAAAATTTCAGACAATAGTCCAGGGTATTAAATAAACCGAAAAAAACGATTAGTAGTTTTACAAGTGAAAGTGCTAATCAGCTGTAAAAATGCATAGCACTTGGCACAAAATGGTTAGCAAAATTTAAAAATATATATCAATTTATTAATTTTGTTTACTGTGACATAGACTCACTGAAAAAAAATGGTTAGCAGTCTACTGCTATGCATTTTTGGAAATGGTTAGCATTACCCCGTTTTGTATAGCGTTTTGCTATGCTATACCAGCTATTTAAAACCCAATAGTCTGAGACTAGATTCAGCAGATTTCTAGCTGGTTTTGAAAGTACTCAGACATCCTGGAAACTGGGTTGCTGTAGGAAATGATCAAGCTTTATTTTCTGAATCTGCTCTCAAGATGTGGAACCAAGTCACACAAAGAAGAAAAGGGAATGCTCCTTAATGAACTGGTGGAACAAAAACTGGCAGACAGGAAAAAGATGCAAATTTTAAGAAGTTGTCAGTTGTGACATTTTATTTCTGAAATATTTTTCTTTATCCTTTTGCTCATTAGAAAGTTTTCTGTGTGATAATATTGTGCTGGATGTGTGGAATAGGTCTCAGCCTGGCAGCTAACATATCTGTCTTTATTTCCCCCACTACATTATCAGCACTGTAATCTCACTGACTGAGAATCACAGGTAACTGCTCTGGCAGCCACTGAGTGGCTGTTCCTAAGGAGCAATGATGTCACAGACAGTGAGGTCACAATGCAGATGATGTTGTTGGGGGAATAGAGCACGATATGTCAGCTATCAGGCAACCTTTTGTCCCACACATCACACCTAATAACATCAGGTAAACAATCTTCTAATTAACCAAAGGGAAATGAAAAAAAAAAAAAACTTCAGATATAAAAGGCAACGGTTGGCTGCTTTTTAAAACTTAATACTCGTTTTAGACAGTAGACTAGCTCTTTAAAATGATACACACAACAGCAAGTCCATGTACCCTTCTCAGACAACATGATATTATATTTTATTGCTCATGTTTTCCTGCAATATATGGGCAATAAAATATAATATCGAAGAAAATTTCATGCGCTTGCCATTGTGTGGCAAAGTTTTCTCCTTTGTGTGAACTGATAATGATAGCCCCGATATTGCATTTGGCTATCTTTGGAAAACCCTTAAGGTGGTGCAACGTAGATAACTTAATTAGTTACACTACTCAGAAGAAGAAGCTTAGAGAAGAGAAACTGCTCTTCCCTACTATCCGACTTGCAAAGGCACAACATTTACATGCACAGGAGGACACCACTGCAGCCCCTCTCTGAACCAAGCTTAAAACCAGGAAATCCGATCGATTCTAAAGAGTAAGACCAAAATGACTGAGATTCTTGAAATAAAGCTTTTAAGAGGGAGAGGCCAATGCCTCTAATGTCCTGCCTTTGGCCAGGACGTTAGAGGCACTGGCCCCACCCTCATAAAAGCACTGTTTCAAGAATCTCAAAGCCTCTAAGGTCCTGACTTTCCACCTTAGACAACATGTTACACAGACTACAGTCTCCCAGATCAGGGATCCTAGATCCATACGGACTATTCCAGACCGAGTAAAATCCTAGACTCTTTTCAAACTTTCTATTTTGACATATTTTCAAGATCACCCTGCTCCTGCTGCAGTTTTAGCTTACTTGGAGTCTTTGAACCTCTCTTCACTGTCCCCAGAGGTTGCTTCCCAGCTGTGTACTCTGATTCATTTGGAAGAAATAACTGCAATGATTCAGACACTTAAAAGAGCACTGTCAGCTTTGGCGGCTTATTTTGAAAGTAACCGACTAAAGGGTTGTATAGCAAGGTGTACTTACGTAAAATACAAAGGTACCAGCATGGGTGCACAGAAATGTTACATCTTTAAAAAAACAATTCTATTTCCAACGGTCCGACCAAAATCTTGGCTCCACGCGTCCATGAGCTAAAATAGCACAGAGCTGAAGGAAAACTCAGTCATGAACGAGTGACTTATTTTAGGTGCCATATGAAATAAATATATTTTCTGCAAGTGTTTAATACACTGGGCAGCCCAAACTTAGACCCACTTGCAAACGAGGGCTGCAACTTACTTTTTTGATTGCAAAACTGAAGCCAAAATTACAGGCGTTTGTATCGAAAACCGCAATGCGATGTCGAAATTACGCTGCAATTTTGCAATCAACATAAAGTTAATTATAGCCCTCGTTTGCAAGTGGGACTAAGTTTGTGCTACGCAGTGTATTAAACACTTGCAGAAAATACATTTACTTCATATGGCACCTAAAATAAGTCACTCGTTCATGAACGAGTTTCCCCTCGGCTTCGTGGTATTTTCGCTTGTGGATGTGTGGAGCTGAGATTTCGATCGGAATGACGGAAACAGAATTTAAAAAAATAGTAAAGATGTAATATTTGTGTGCACACGTGATGGGTACCTTTGCATTTCACGTAAGTACACCTTGCTACACAACCCTTCGGCAGTGCTCCCAGATCGGCCAAAACATTTTCCTGTAGCAGACCCTAATTTTTCCTGTATTTTCCCTGTATAACCTGGGTGAAGCTCCTCTAGATTTTCCTGTATGCTCACACTGTATAATAAATGCAAGATTGTTGCTATTAGATGTTGTAAACTCCTATAAATAGTGTGCCATAAAGACTGGTAATCCTCCACATGTCCCAGCCAAAGCAGCACAGATCACTGATGCAAGATTATTGGGTTTTTGTACTGGTAATATAACATATTTATATCCTCAAACTGAGCCCCCCCCCCCCCAAGTACATCCACACTTATCAGATGATATTAAGCAAATGGAAAGCAGAACGGCAGAAGAATTTCAGCCTTGAGAAATGGAAGGTCAATTATTTAGGAAAAAAGAACATTAATATAAAATACTACCTTACTGTCATGGGGATTACTGTAATGTAACATGGAACAGATTCAGGAGTAGTGATTAGCAGCATCTTTTAGTGAGGGCAACAGTGTAAGGAAGGCAGCTGCTACTGTGGGCAGACTGAATATTTTTTCCCCATCCTCCAGTGACTGAGGAGCTGTTTAATAATTTCATTTTTATTTAAAAAAAAAAAACTACAGATGATTAGATCTCCTCAAGTCAGACCCCTCCCCCCCACCTCTGTCCCAGCCAGAACAGCACAGATAGACAAGGGTGCTTGAATTATGAGCCCACAGACACTGGTTATAATATTAATTATATATTTTGTTCTTACCTTTATAGATCCGGTGAAGTCATGACAGAAGGCAGCCCAGGAATCTGGATAACGTTGTTTCTTATGGCAGTCTGACGGGTTCACGGGTTGCAACTGAGGAAAGTGTGCAGGGTCAGGGTTTCTTGATGCTGGGGTCCGGGGTAGTTTGTTTCAGGGATGGATCAGGCTAGTCCTTTGATTTTCTTTGCACAGCGATTGCGCTGGTAAATTAAAGCCTGCAAGTTGCAATGCAGGTGCGGATGGAAAATGGAGGCTAGGACACTGGTGGCAGCGGGTGCCTGAGAAGCCGAAAGCGCAGGCTCTGTCTCTCGATCCGATAAACAGAAGTCTTGTCCGCAGGTGAAAACAAAACCACGTGGCGGTGAGCAGCTTAACAATCCTCTCTCTCTTTCTCTCTCTTTCTCTCTGGGCAGCAGCAGCAGCAGCACCAATCCTAGTAGGTGTTTGAAACACAGAGGGTCCATAGCCAGTTTAAATACCTCGGGGCTCATTCTGCATCAAAGAAGATCACTACAGCCAATGAGAGACCACAGTCAGTGTGTGATCAGAGCATGACTGTGGTCACTGAACCAATCAGAGGCAGGCTTCTGTTAAATCTCGTCCCTGATGAACCCACAAACTCTCTGCAACAACTTTTCCCTGATGGTGCCAAATTTATCCTGTATATTTTAAAAAATTAGTGATTCCTTCTTGTAGCCCGTTTTGAGCAGAAACCCCGTAAAATATGGGAATCCCCGTAGATCTGGGAGCACTGCTTTTGTCTGTTACTTTCAGAATAAGCCCCCAAAGCTGACAGTGTCCCTTTAAACACAGAAAAAGCCCCAGCCCTGATAGGTATACTCCCAAATTCTATAAGAGCTTTCATGAGGCACTACTACTTACCTTGTTAAGTGCATGTGGGCCAGTCATGGAAGGCAATCCCATCCCCCAAAAGTGGGGACAGCCTGCTATTTCGACCATTTTTGAAACCTAATAAAGATAAGCTGCAGTGCTCCTTCTAGCGCCCCATATCTGTCCTACATACTAGATTATAAAATGTTTGCCCCTGTTTTGACCAGCAGATTGGACAAACTGCTTCCAGATTTGATTGTTCCTGATCAGACCATGTTTGTTCTAGCCAGGCAGATGCAAGATAATATTTAATACACTCTTCACCTGCTACACTGTGCCACCTGATTGGCTATCCCGATGTTATTACTTAGTCGTGATACAGAAAAGGCATTCGACTGAGTGGCATGGGATTTTCTTTAGACCACTTTCCAATCTTTGCAGTTTCCTCTCCAGCTCCTGCAGGCGCTGAGGCTCTTCTACATTCAACTGCAGGCATTTGTTAAGTTAAATTGTCATATTTCATAGATGTTCCCCTTGCAGTAGAGAATGAGGTAGGGTTGCCCCCTTTCCCCTCTTTAATTTGCACTGTATCTGGAACCCCTAGCACAAGCAATTTAACTTGCCCCAGATATGTGTGATCTCTGTTGGTGGCTGCCAACACAAACTAGCATTGTACACCGATGATTTGCTGGTATATCTGACTTCTTCTGAAACCTCCCTCCAACCACTACGGGACACCCTCACATTGCTTGGTACTCATGCTGGGTGTAAGCTGAATGCAGGCAAAACGGAGGTCTTGCAAATTCATTATCCTCCCTCCGGCCAGATCATATAGTGGCATTGTTTTAAATGGGAAATGAGGACTTTTAAATATTTTGGGGTTATGTTACCCAACTGTTATGCCTTAAAACTGACCCTCTGACACAATTGTTTACTAAAGATTTGGAAACATGGCAGTCTATCCCACTTTCCCTGAAAAACTGCATGTAGCTAGTGTATGCATGACCCTTCATTTCCAGGTACATGTGGGCAGGAGGCTGTCTTAGAATTTGATATGTTACCTTAAAATTGCTCAAACAGGTGAAGACCAGGCCATCCCTAATTTTTTCCCAATACCATCATGCTGCGTAGCTGTGCAATATACTCTACTGCCCCCCACCACCACCACCACCACCTCCCGGGCTATACTGTGCTCTGGAGAGACTTGAAATTTTGGAGGATGATTTGTACCCCTTGTCCAGAAGCCTTCTCTCTAGCCCTCCCCCATCCAGAGGTCAGACAGTCCCTATACCGCTGGTATCTTATAGTACTGGCATCGTTCTAGTGTACCTAGTTACAAGGCACAGCCTTTTTTGTCTGAAGCCTTTACCTATAATGACCAGTTTCTCCCAGCCAAATTGGGTAATACCTATAGACGATGGGATAAGAGAGGGTCGAGTTACCCATTTCAGTTTATGCAGGGTAAAACTATTCTGTCTTTTGCAGATCTCAGCCACTCGTACCAGTTTAAATTTCATTCCAAGATTCTCTAATTGGCATTAAATTCTAAATTCCGGGGCATCTCAGATCTACAGATTTAATGTACTAGTAAGCACTCAGTGAGGGATTCCTGGGGCTTGAAATTATTTCCACTATCTGCAGGTAAGTGAGCTTCTTAAAACACAAATTCAGCATTGGCCTGATGACCTCCAGATCCTGCAGTTTCATATCCTACTTATGTCTGTGATGGAAGAACTATTTCTACCTCTCTAATTTCCGAATTATATAATGACAGTTGCTCCCACACACTACTTGTAACCCCTAGGTGGCGTTATCCCAAGGGCTATTGCCCCTGCCTGCTTGGCTAGTAGCAGGTTAAGGGGCCTAGGTTCTGCAACGAGAGCCTCCACCTGGAGATCAGGGTTGGTAGTGGTCAAACTAACCTGGGCACTGCCCTCCGGGACACTGTAACCCCCCTCTTTCCCTTCTAGTGGCCTGACCAATATATGATGATCACTTTCACAGTACCCCTTGTACACTATACAAGTACCCACACTGTTTGCACTTACCACCAGGGATGGTTCCTCTGGCTCGACCCTGGGAACCCCCCTGTAAAACAAGGTTATGCAAAGCAAATAGCAACAGTACAGTACTCTTGGCACAAACTGGAACCACAGTCAGGTTAAATGCAGAAAAAGTCAGATCTGATTTATTCGGGGACTTGAACAAGGAAGGGGCGTAATCAGGTTGATTGGCTTAAAGGCTATATTAATCAAACAGTTATGCATGCATTTTAAGTCCCGACCAGTCACACCTCGGGGTACCCAGGTAGGGAGAGGCTGGGCTAGCCAGGAACATTGCAGATGGTTGGGGCCCTGTGATGGAAGAAAGCAACATGCACAACACACACTATTTGTAATACGGAGCTGGAAGGCTCAGTTCGTGAAAGAAAAAGCAACCAGACAATCAGATGACAACACTTTAGAGATTTAGCTGTTGTTGCAGGGAGCGACCCTGATGTTTACTCACAATACCAAATACTGGACACAGGCAGGACGAAATCGAGACTTCAGGTTGTTGAGCTGGAGTGCCCAGGGAAGCGGGGCCCACACGGATCACTGAGGCATCATTCCTGTTCTAGTGCTGAGCACAGGGCACATCCCCAGGCAGGTCTCTCGCTGATGACTTTCTCTGTGCAGCGGGTAGTCGGGCTGGGCCAGTGTGGCAAGGCCCAGGCCAAATGGAGATGATTTTGGATTCAGTCCGTGGGGCTGGATGCAGCTTCCAACAAGCAGAATGCAGTTCAAACCACAGTGGGGAACCAAATCACGACCCACTATAAGCACACAACACATTCACATGTTATGAAATTCCACTGTACCAGGCAAAAGGCTCTCCGGTCACAATTACAGAGTCTCTGCACAATCCGGGAGTTCAGAGGTGGCTGGAGGTCCAGACAGGCCGATCTCATTCAGCAAATCTTCGGTCTTCTTCAGGTAGGAGTCTGGTCACAATTCAGTGGCTTACTTCGCTCTCCAAGTTCGGATTCAGTCCGAAAAAGGCACAAGTTCCCTCTCAGGGAGAGCAGGCAGGCATGCAGGCCAAATCTCAGACTTTTACACAGTTCTCCCACGCAAATCTACGCCGGGGCTACTGCTTGAATCATTCTAGCTGTTATTGCTTCACTTCCCAACTCAGAACTGAAGCTAGCTGCAACAGCTTGGGAATTTCCCCAAGATCCAAAAGGTTTAGTTGGCTGATCTGTCTGTCAGTTACAACAAGGGCTCCCTCTTCCAGGTTATTTTAGGGGCCAAAATGCAAAAACTACAATTCCTACAAGTTCTGACTCCACCAAGCCCCTGTAGGCAGGCTCCATTTTAGAGTCCCAAATGTACTGATTGGCCCATTTCAGCAGTCTAGGACCAAGATGATGGAAACAAACAGAACTGTCCATGCTGCACAGAAGGCAGGTTAGAACAAATTGCAATATTATTACTACTCTAACAAATGATCAGCAACAAGCCCATCCTCTAACAGAGCTCCCTTTTAGATTAAGTATGACTGCAATCCAGGCAGCTCTTAAAGAGACAGTACACAGAGGCTATATAGGCACTCTCTGGCAATCACATTTAAACTGCAAAAACACAGGACACCATCGTGGCAGTGAGCATTTAGACAAGCTCAAGAAAGACTTTTGGGAACCCCCATTTGTGGGGGAGGGGTTACATACAGATGATATACGAAAAAAATGGGAACATGATTTTAATGCAGTTATTACCCTGTAGCAATGCCACCTTTATACAGCAAATATTCATAAAGTCACTTCTTCCTATCTTTGGAAAGAATTTTCATGTAAGATGGTGATTCAATACTTCATCACCATGTCAGACAAGCTAAATATTTGGCAGCCAGAGGAAAATACTTTTGCATCCATCCTGGAGGGGAATCCAAGCACTCGATAAGTTTAAATGCTACACGGACAAGCATTTAAACTAGCCAAGGGGGGAGGGTGGTCGGCCAACAAGGAGGGTACATAATTGCCCACCCCCACAGCTGGCAGCGGAACCAGTGAACCAGAGGAGTGGATCTGTCTACAAAGCAGTGTGCAAAAGATGGAGATAAGCACCCAAAAGGTGGATAGGCAGAAAAGGGGCAAAATTCAACAGAAGGGCAGACAGCAGGGAGAACCAGGGATAAAGGACAAACTGGGAAGAGGCAGGAGTAGAATAGCTAAACAGTCTAGGGAGGTCAAATCATGGAAAGCCATATGTGCCAATGCCAGGAGCTTTAGCAACAAGATGGAGGATCTGGAGGCTGTCATGGTGCAATCAGACCTGGACATTGTGGCCATCACAGAAACCTGGTGTAATGATAACCACGACTAGGAGATGGCCATACCTGGCTACAACATATTCAGAAGAGAAAGGGCAGGTAGAAAGGGAGGAGGAGTGGCACTTTATGTGAAAAATTACATAAGGGCCACAGAGATACAGGAGGAACAAAATGGGGGGGAGATACTGTGGGTTAAGCTGGAAAGGAAAATGGGGCCAGCCATCTGCACAGGTGTGGCCTATAGACCACCAGCACAGGAGGAAGAAACAGATAGGGAGCTGATGCTAGCCATCCAAAGGATGGCAGACAAGAGTGAGGTAGTGCTGGTTGGAGACCTCAATATTCCAGATGTGGACTGGCGCATCCCAATAGCAGCATCAACTAGGAGCAGATTTATCCTGGACTCCCTTCAAGGTGCCTTCCTCAAGCAACTGATCAGGGAACCAACTCGGCAGGAGGCAATTCTGGACCTCGTGCTCATAAACAGGGATAGTGTGATGGGGGTAACAGTGGGGGAGCATCTGGGGAACAGTGACCACCAATCACTGTGGTTTGATATCACATAAGGAGCAGAACCAAACCACACAAGAATATGTATCCTGAATTTTAGAGGGGCAGACTTTGGGAAAATGGGGAGATGCTTGAAAGAGGCATGAAGGGGAATGGGGCAGGAATCAGGGATTGAGGAACAGTGGGCAGTATTTAAAATGGGGATTACAAGAGCAACAGAATTATGCATTAAGCAGGTTAGCAAGAGGAAAAGGAAGAGGAGACCATTATGGTTTTCCATGGAGGTAGCGGAGAAAGTAAAAGCCAAAAAGATTGCATTCAGACAATACAAAAAGGTACAGGCAGAAGGGGATAGGGAGAAGTACCAGGAGAAGCAAAGGGAGGCAGGGAGTTCAGTAAGGGAAGCCAAAGCACATACAGAAGAGCACATAGTAGAATCAGTGGGTAGAGGGGACAAAACCTTTTATAGGTACATAAGTGAAAAAAGAAAGGCAAAGGGAAGGATAGTGAGACTGAAGAGGAAGGATGGGGGCAGCGTGGAGGATGACAACAGTAAAGCTGACATACTGAACAGGTATTTCTGCTCAGTCTTTACTGAGGAAGAGGAGGGTAATGGGTCTGAAGGGAGTACAAGGGGTGGGAATGGTGCAGAAATGGACACAAGTCTCTTTACATGAGAAAGGGTCCTGAAGTAATAAGAGTTGATAAAGCAATGGGGTCAGATGGGGTGCACCCCAGGGTCCTTAAAGAACTAAGCGAGGTGGTGGCTCAACCTCTGGCAATCCTTTTTAGCTGATCACTGGAAACAGGGGAGGTACCCAAAGACTAGAGGACAGCAGATGTAGTCCCCTTATACAAAAGTGGGAACAAAGAGGAAGCGGGGAACTACAGACCAGTCAGCCTCACCTCGGCAGTGGGGAAGATCATGGAAGCACTACTGAAGGAGAGATTGGTAGAACATCTGGTTGTTAGTGGACTACAGAACCCAAGGCAGCATGGTTTCAGCAAGGGGAGGTCATGTCAGACCAACCACATTGAATTTTTTGACTGGGTGACTAGTGAGGTGGATCAGGGGAGGGCAGTGGATGTGGCCTATCTGGACTTCAGCAAGGCCTTTGACACTGTGCCACACAGAAGACTATTACACAAACTGGGGAATATGGGTGTGGGTAGGACAGTAGTGTGGTGGGTAGGTAACTGGCTGGGTGGCAGGACACAGAGGGTGGCAATAAATGGTTGTCACTCCTCAGAGGGAAGTGTGACCAGTGGGGTACCACAGAGATCAGTGCTGGGACCGGTCCTATTCAACATCTTCATCAGTGACATTGCGCAGGACCTAGAAGGCAGAATTTCCCTGTTTGCTGATGACGCGAAGCTCTGTAACAGAGTAGACACACCAGAGGGTTTAGATAGAATAAGAAGGGACCTGAGAAACTTGAAGAATGGTCAGGGGTTTGGCAGCTGAAATTCAATGCAAAGAAGTGCAAGATAATGCATATGGGGCACAAAAACCCTGGCACAATATAGCAGTTGGGGGGGTGAGGATATAGCATGCACCAAGCAGGAAAGGGATCTTGGGGTTATCATCTCTGATGACCTCAAAGTAAGGAAACAGTGCAACAAGGCAGCAGGTAAAGCAAATAGGATGATGGGATGCATAGGCAGGGGTATCACCAGCAAGAAAAGGAAGGTCATAATTCCACTATACAAGACACTAGTGAGGCCCCACCTGGAGTACAGTGTACAGTTCTGGAGACCTTACCTACATTAAGGACATCGACAGGGCAGAGAAGGTTCAGAGGAGGGCAACAAAGATGGTACATGGATTGCATCACAAGTCCTATGAGGACAGGTTGAAGGACTTGAATATGTACTCCCTGGAGGAGAGGAGGGAGAGAGGGGATATGATAGAGACATACAAGTATCTTACAGGGAGGAACAGGGTGCAGGAATAAACTATTTTCAAGCGAAAAAGATGTTCCAGAACTAGAGGGCATGGGATGAAGTTGGAGGCAGGACGATTCAGAGGAAACATGAGGAAGAATTTCTTCACAGAATGGGTGGTGGACAAGTGGAACACCCTGCCAGAGGTAGTGGTGGGGGCTGAAACAATCACAGGATTTAAGAATGCGTGGGACAGACATAAAGGAATTCTGAAGGTCAGGGGTAAGGGGCAACAGACTTCTAGGAAAACATAAAGTGAACTAACAAGCTCAAATGGGCAGACTGGGTGGGCCATAGGCCCTTATCTGCCGACGCTGTCTATGTATCTATGTCAAAGGTGTGCCCAAAGCAACCCATGCACACATTTTTTATGGCAATGCCCTCGCCTCCAGCCATTTTGGGTCCAATTAATTACTGAACTGTGAGACATCTCTGGGGAACCTTTTGTACTTTCAGAAAAAAGGACTGCTCTTTATGGATGTCTCTAAGAGCTTCAGAGCCCCTTCCATCCGTAAGTTACTGGCCATTTGTCTGGTCACAGCGAAGAAAACCATTATGAAGGACTGGCCGTTACCTAATACTCTAGGAATCCCTCAATGGCACAATGTCATGTGGGAAGTATACAGCATGGAAATACTTACGGCCTCCCTAAATCATGCCCTTCCTAAATCTGAATTACTATGGCATAGACAGGTGAAATATATGTTATCCAGATGAAACTATTCTGTGCCATAGTGTATTACCACATCTGTATACTGTATTTTGAGCACTTCACTGGGATACTCACCTGCGCTTATGGTCTCACACCTGATGCGGCTGTTGTTGTATCCCATCTTATACAAAAACTTGAATCAAGAAATGTTTAAAGGGCTTTAGTACACTTGGGGAGCTAAGGTATCGCTTTGCGAATATGGAACCTTTGGTTAGCGATAGTCCTTTTGTGTACATTGTAATATTTCATTTCAGCCTTTCTTTAGTGTAAGATTGTGTTTGCGCTGACAAGGTGGCCAGCTGATCCTTCCTTTCTGATCACTTTACATGCCTCAAGATGCAGGCATGTTATGACATGCAGCAAGGACAGCATAGGGGTGCACCCCATTGAAGTGAATGGGACTGAGTTTTCCTTACTTTTTAATACATTATGATGGTGATTTTGAGATTACTGAAGGCCAGTGCGTGACCAAAAAGGGCCTTGTTAGTCAAGTGGTGGGGCCTTTATTAATCTCGAAATCATAATCATAACATATTACAGAGTAAGGAGAAATCAGTCCCATTCATTTCAAAGGGGCATGCCCCCATGTTCTACTTTGCTGCAAGTCATAAGGTGCCCGAGCGCAGGGGCATGTAGCTGAATCGGGAAGTGGAAGGGATCAGCTGGCCACCTTGTTGGAGCCAAACTACAATCCCTTACCACTAAAGAAAGGCTGAAAATAAAATATTACAACTTACACAAAAGACTATCGCAGACCTAAGGTACTATATCCCAAAAGAAGTACCTTAGGTCCACAAAATCACTTTAAAAGAACATTTTTTTCTCAGAACGCTATGCTCTCTGTAAGCATTCATACTGTAAGGGACGAAAGCTCCCTTCCAGGGCCCTCAAATTATTACTCTGTCCTCCCCTAGAAAGTATTTGTGGGTTGCACTGCCAAGGGGTGATTGGTCAGCTAATCTGAAACTAACGGTGGCCTAATGTGAAGCAAGTCGATGATTGATCCTTCAAGTCACACCCCTTAAATGAGAGAGATCAATGGATTTATATCAGTAAATAAGAGAGATTTCCACCAGGGCCCCCAGTTTATGTGGCTGGCTGAATATCACCAAGTAGAAATGCAATGCAATACCCATAAAAAAAAACACAAGAAACCATTTGATCTTAGATTTGGGTTGGACGGTGTGTAAGAAGCAAGGTTGATGTCAAAAAATGGTCAACATCAGGTAGAGCACCTGAAAATAAAAACAAGAAAAGTATGTAATGGCTTCATTCTCACACACTGCCCACATTTGACTTAGGGATTCACTCCATTAGAGCAAACCTGAAATAAAGCAACATTTGTCAATGCTGAATGTTTGCTTAAAGTGTAACGGAACTTTAAAAAGTCCCTGATGTTGTTGGGTCAACTCTGAAAAACATAATTTCTAAGACACAATTTAGCTTATATTTCAACTTTTTTCGTAACTGTTGCCGTTATTTGTTTATTACGAAGGACATTTGAATGGTAACAGGAATGGATCTCTGTCCTATTTGTCTGTCTACTTTTCTACTCCTGCACGCATAGTTCTGTTTATGACATCCCAGTCTGTTGCTGTGGAGATAATTATGACGTCATGTGCAGACAAGCACCTAAAGCAAAGTCCAAGGGACAGTAATCTTGTTTTTGTGTCACTCCCTTCAGTAATAAAGGGGAAATAATTGCAAAAATATAGTTCTGGCTGAATGTACAGAGGGTAAAAGCACAGAACTATGAAACAGCCGATTGTCAGTTCAGTCCCCCTCAGTACCACAAAGAATACTGTCTAATGGAATCTGAGCTACAGTAAACTTGTAGCCAGGCCAGTGGCATGGAGTGCTGAAGCACTGGATGCCTCACCTACCACCTCACTGGCAGCCTGGGTTCAGGAGTGGACCACGGTCATTCATGAGCTGGTAGTGGAAGGGTGACTGAGCCGTCCATCAACGTCTCTCCTCCTTCGGGGGGGGACAGTTGTACTGCTGCTTGGCTGCCACGAAGTGGAGGGTAGGTGACACAACAGAGGTCACCAGAACTGAAAGTCAGAGGTGCGCACTGAAAGTCTGCACCGTCTTCACAGTCTACATGTGTGCCACTGCAAGCCGCCAGCTTTGACTCATGGGGGAAAAGGCAAAAAAGAACCCATCTACAAACATGGTGCTGTGACCCTGAAGCCACCGAACAACCATCATCCCTGGTACCCACTCAAACAACAAGATAAGAGGAAGATTAGATAAATCCTGAAGGTGTGGTGAAAGGATTGGGGTTCAACAGCAGAAGGGGGCAAATGGGAAGGGGTAAGAGGACAAATTGCATATGAAAAAATACAATTTCAAAAATATATAAATTATAAACTGAATGTATTTAATTCCTACATTTTTCAAAGATATCCAACTGGAATGAGGGGCTCTTTATAGGGAACTTACACGTAGAACAATTCTAGAGATTTGATTGTTTGAAAGAAGCTCAGAGCTGTATAATTATCGACCCATAATTTCATTCCTGAACTGCTTACTGCCATTCAACCCCTATAACATAAACATAGAAAAGTATCATCACACTCCCACATTCTGACAGGAGCGGTCACTTCACCAGCGGACAGTACAAGTGAAACAACATTTACACAAATGGCAAATGATCTTTTTGGCCTACCTGCATCACAAAAACATTTTCCAAAGGCTTTTCTACAGACTCTCCTGCTGTAAACACTACTAAATGAGAGAAACAGGAGACTGCACTTCGATTAGGGAGATGGAAAAATCAGCTATTTACTGTACCCACCGTGCCTCACTATGTCAATTAATATACAGGCTATTATATTTCTGTACTCACTACAGAAATAGGAGAATACATCTCCCAGTAACAGAATATTGTCATATACTGTATGCACAATGCCTCATTGTGAAAATAAACATCTAGAGATCTTGCTGTAACCATTACAAAAATAGGACACTGCACCTCTCAGAAAGGGAAATGAAGAAGCACTTCATATGGTACCCACAATGCCTTGCTATCTATATTTACATATTAGGTACTATACTGCAGTCACCACTATCAACATAGGATACTGCATCTCAGAGTAAGGAAAAATTTAAGACAACTTTATAATTTACACATAATTCCTTATTACTGTATGTAAATCACCATATTAGCTGTTACACTGCAGTACGCATTACCAAAATAAGAGTTAACTGATTTAACAGAAAGGGGACTACTTTATATCAAAATGCAGTTACAAGAATAAATTAAAATGATTTTGCAAGCAGTATTATGATTTTTTTTATTTTACAGTTGTATCAATTGTTCTACACATTTTACAAGTGCAATAAGACGATAAACAATACGTAATTTAAAGGGACACTGTTAACCTGTTTTTCATCATACTATTTCTAGTTAAAAACTTACATTTTATGATTGCTTACCTTCTTCAAAATTCATTGATGTTGCTGTTTGTTTTGTCTATCTCCTTGTTTAGCAGAACTGAAATGCATGCTAATGTATATTTATAAACAACCTTGTTCTGTTTACAGTCCTGGATCTGTTCTTACTGCATACTTCTTGAGCATTAGAAACATATCCAAACAGTGCAATCACTCATGAGGCAGTAGCTTCCTAAACTCCCACTGCATCAAGAGGGGCTAGACCGTGTTGTGGGTGTTCCCAAATCCAGGAAAGATGCAGTTGGAGCTGAACAAGGAATGTAAACAAACCTGCGTTTGTGTGGTAACACCAGTATGGTGGGCAGTCAGTTTTTCACTTTTTTAAAGAAAAAATAAGAGCCAGAATCAAACTACCAACTACATCAGCAATCTTCACAGAGTGTTGGCAATCATAAAATGTGTTTTTTAAACGGAGGACACTTTGAGACGTAAGGGAGTTGACAGTGTCTCTTTAAATTAAAATGTTGCTTGTGTTTTCTGTTCATGTATTAGTAGGGGTATCACAAGTCGTAAGAGGGAGGTAATAATCCCTCTGTACAAGACACTGGTTAGGCCCCATCTGGAGTACTGCGTGCAGTATTGGAGGCCACACCTTCACAAGGACATTAACCAAATTGAGGCAGCCCAGAGAAGGGCAACCAAAATGGTGCAGGGACTGCATCAGAAGACATATGAGGACAGATTAACGGAGCTCAATATGTATACCCTGAGCAAAGGAGGGAGAGAGGATATGATCGAGGCATTCAAACACCTTAAGGGCATAAACAAGGTGAAAGAGTCTAACATGTTTAAATATAAGAAAAATAGCAGGACAAGAGGACACAGCATGAGATTAGAGGGAGGCCGAACATGGGGAATGGAGGAAATTCTTTTTCACAGAAAGGGTGGTGGGATGCATGGAATGGCTACCACAAGAAGTGGTGGCTAGAATACAGTGCAGGGCTTCAAACAGGCATGGGATAGGCATAAGGAAGCAATACAAATGACTATGAATAGATAGGCCACTGACAGAGCAGTAATGGCGGCACATTTATAAGGTAGAAAAGAAATGGAAGACTGGATGGGCCTTGCGGTCCTTATCTGCCATCAACTTCTATGTTTCTATGTTTCATTATTGACATGCTGTTAACATATTTGAAGCCATTACATTTGCACTCCATACCCCCTCCCCCAAACTCTGTGTGGTGCTTTCAAATGGGCACCACTTCTGGTCTGTAACTAGGAAAACACACACACAAACACACACTGAGGCTTGGCGTTTATCCTCAAAGTCAGCTGGCTAATGGGCAGAAAACCAGTGTGACTTGAGGGCTCTATACACTGGACTACGAGAAGTTTAGGCCCATCAGCCAGCCAAACATCGTCATCATCAGGCTTCTTAACTCTGGTTTTTCTACATCCACTGGCTTACACAGTACACATCTACAGAGCCCCCTACACTACAGTGCCAACATGTTCAATCTGCACATGCATGCAAGCAAACATAAAAACAAAGACTGATTTCTGGAAACAAGATTACTTTTCATCCTCCAGGCTGAGATCACAAGCTGTTCTCTTCTTTCTGGTCTCTTTCAGTACATAACACTCACAAAAACAATAATAACCTAGCATTCTTAAGCATATTTTTATGACTACACAAAGCTTTATTTTCTTTTTCTTTTTTTAACATGCATGTTAAATGGTCAACAGACACAAATTATTTGCCAGTTAGGCAAGATGTAAAATGCACTGCATTATTAGTAGTTTTAATAATACTGTCACAAACTAACAGTCATGTCAGGAGTTCATGGGACCAAAGACTCTTGAAATTACTTTCTGGGCTGCTTTTGTGGGTCAGCGTGATTCAACGTCACAGTTCTCTGGGATCACACAGAAGGTTCACACTTCAAAAAAATAAATTTTTTGTGTGTGTCTTAGTTTGGGACATTAGTTTAAAATGTTAAGACATGTTAACCAGACATACTCATTTTTAATAGCCTGTATTTAAAAAGGACACTGGTTAGTATGTTAACTTCCCTAGCCAAACTCTAATTTGTGCTAGCCCACTCAGGCTTGCATACTGGTACCAGAGTTCAGTCTTGGCTACATATGAAGCATCTTCTTTGCAAGGGCGCCCTAGACAGAACGGCATAAGACACAAAAACCTTTCATGATAAGAGCGGATATAAAACACTATCCATTCTAAACTAAACATTCCATTTAAGACATCAATATCAATTTAGTTTAGGCAATTAGAACTTTCAGTAAGACAGTAGGTCAACTTTGTTTTTCAAAACTGTATCTCATAGTTGGCTTTGAAAGGCATCAAGTGACACCGTTTAATCAGTCAGTGCTTAGAATGAAAATAATCTTGCACCCACATTGAAGAATGGCTGGTTTCACTGCCGCCAAAGGATAGCCACAGGTAAGCTTCAGTTCATTATGCTCCAAGATCAGGGCTCAAGATTCCTATACTCGGAGCCTGGGATATTATGGTGGGCTTGTAGGAGGAGAACAAGCACCCCAGCAGAAAGCTGGAACAAAGCAGGTCATAGGCAGGCAGAAGATGCTCTCAGCCTCATCTCCATGTCCATCAAGGGCCTTCTACCTACACTCCCGGGTATATCCCCAGCCCCCTCCCACACACACACAAAATTACTTGCAGACTTGGATCTTGGCAGCTGCCTTTCTAGCAAGTAAATAGCAGAGCCATACCCCAGGGACGCACATTATTCATACCCTGCAGGATCACAGAAGCCTTTAATGCTTATCAGAACTACTTTCAGGTTTCACTTCAAAGCAATACTGCCATTTTTTCAAGTTATAAAAGAGGATTTTCTACAATTCTCTGGGGCTCAGAGATTCTCCAGCAGCAAACAACTGAGTCATAGGCTTAGCAGGATTTCTCAGAGTCCCTACTGTTAGGTTTTAATCTGAAAGTAACATTCTGAGATGCTATCTAAACGTAAAGCCAAGGATCAAAATGGCAACTGACTCCAGGGACCCAAACATACAATTACCAAAGCTGGGGCTATATAATGGACCACACACTGTAAAAGCCCACTGGAGCATTCAGAGCTATCAGTGTTGTGCATTAATTTCAACGAGCCAGCTGCAACATCAATACAAATTAGAAAGCATGTTTTAATACTTAATCCTAACATTCTGACGGCAATAGTATTTTTACATGGCAGTTAACCACATAATGGGTTCTGTCTGCCATAAGGTGACCTCGTCTTAGGATGCCTGTGTTGTGGTTCAACAGCAGGTGTTAAGAACTCACGAAGGCGGCTATGTCAGCCAGGGGTTCTATTTTTGTAGAGTCCTTTTTTCATGGAGACCACAAATGAACAGAAAGAACAAATTACTCACTGCAGTAATGTTTTCTTCTGAGGGATCCATCAATGAGCCTTATGTAATCCCCTTACAAATGGGGGTTCCTAAAAAGCCTCTATGGAGCTTGCCTAAGTATTCCCCTGCCTGCTGGCCTTCGGCATTTAAGCCGTTAGATTGGCACTGTGAGTGCTGGTAGAGCCTCCACATACTGTCTCTTTAAGAGCTGTCTGCTTGCAGACACAGTTACTGCTTTTCTGGGGGGGCTGGTGTTTCCCTGCTCGAAGCCTGCCTGACCTGCGGGGCAATCGCTTCATTTGGAGGTCGCTAGAGGCGCAAAGGGAGCCCATCTGAATGATATGCATGTTTTCCTATAAACAGAGCATTCGTAATATTGTAGTTTGTCTAACTTACTTTTGTTACAGCTGGGACTCTGTGTGTGTTGCCCCTCCATTTTGGACCCAAACTGCAGTTCTGAGGGCCAATGGGATTAAGGGAGCTGTAAAATGGAGATTGTTAGAACAACCAGAATTCGGACTCTCCTGGGAGCCGGTTTAAAATGGGACATATAGCTAGTAATTCTGGGAAGTGAAGTTCTGGACCTTGGCGGCGCCTATTTGCACCAACGGAGAGAGTTTCTGAGTGACTGACAACTGAGTCCACCAACTGGACCAGGTGGCACCCGAAGAGAATGCTCTGCCCTGCGACTAAGAGATCAGATCGGTTGTGACCATGAGGAGAGAAGGAGCTCTGTGCTTCTGCGTTGTATAGTTTTGCGCGGGAAGTGCGTGAGAGGCCTAAAGTCGGGCTGTTGCCAACTTGACTCGGACTGAATCCGAGACTACGGAGAGGAAGAAAGGCTGAAAGAGTGGAAACCAGACTTACCCTGTAGAAGATTGGAGAAATTGCTGATTCGCACTTGGTCTGTCAGGAATTGAAGCTGCAGTGTGAACTCCTGGGTGTTTGCAGTAAGTGCGATTGGGAACTGAAAGCAGCTGCTTGGTATAGTAATCTCCTTTACATATAGATGTGTGGAATGCTTGTGAGGAGTAGCTAATCTGGTTCCCCTGTCACCGTGCGGTGTCGAGCTGAATGTATTCGGACTGAATCCGTCTGCTGATCAAAGCAGTGTGGCCTGGCCTGTAGAATCTCATCTCCCTGCTTTGTGTGTCCGGCAATCCAGAACCACCATCTGTGCCAGGTTTTCAGCATGGGGTAGTGTGAGTACCAATCAGGGCATCCCCCTGTGACCTGTTAACCATCACCAGTGTTTCATCTGATTTTCTTTCTTTCATTTCCTCAAGGACTGAGCCATCCAGCTCCAGATTACAATTGGGTATTGTGCACATTGCTCTTACAGGGCCCTTTCCATCTGCACCTGCCGGCCAACCCCGGGCAACAGACCTGGCTAGCCCCTCAACCTGGGTACCCAGAGTGTGACTTTTGTGACTTTGTATGAGTGCACAATACTGTGATTTATTTCTGCTAATCAGCTTGATCTCTCCCTCCCTGTATTTCACTCCCCTAAATAAACCAGATAGGATGTTATTGACTTTAAAATGTTTAGAGTGTCAGTACCTATATAGCAGGCATTGCATTATTCTGTGTAAACTGACCAACCTTATTTCACAGGGAGTCCTCCAAGACGAACTGCAGAATCGGTCTTGAGGGTAAGTGGTACCTTATGATTGGATCCAGTGTACATGTGGGGTATTGGTATTGCAATTCTTGTGTATCGCGTGGACCATTAGAGGGAACAAAAGGTGGTCTCAGTGTCCCAGAGGGCTGTGACCAAACTCTACCAACCATTACCAACCCGGACCTCTGGGTGGAGGCACCCGCCATGGAACCTAGGCCCCTCAACCTGTTGGTGGTCCAGCAGGCAGGGGTAGTAGCCCTTGGGATTGCGCCACCTCGGGGTTACACTTACATATGGCATCAATCCACAGGAGTGTACTGCCCCAGGGACTGAACTTTGTGCAGGTTATAAAATGTAGAACACAAGTTCAAACTCTCCACTGTGGTCAGGCCCCCCTCCCCAAAACACACACACTCACACACTGTTCTAACACCAGATTTGTTTCTACAGCTGTAACCTAACACACAGTATCAAAAACTTACTAAAAGAAATACACACACAGAAATAAACAAAGTTAGGGGAAGTAGGGGAATTTCCCCGGTGTCCTGGCCAAATTTCCCTCATTCACTAAAAATACCACCAACAGCTTAATCTGGTTCAAAGTCAGTTGGCATTCATCTGTATCCCTTCCCCCGGGTCGTGCCTGAAAATAGGCAGGATTTGTCTAGTGCACTTACCCGGTCAACAAAAACTAAATAAATAAATAGACCAGAAATGTCAGCACTTTGGAGAGTGACTTTGGGGCGATGCTTCCTCTTAGGCAGAGAAATAAATCTGGTACAAAATATAGTGCACTCAAAACATACAATGCCACATACAGCCAGATGATGTGTAATTCTCGTAGTTTATTGACTACACAGTTGAATCACTGTATCTCTGTAAACATGTTTCAATGCAAAGTTCAAAAGTAAACATCAGTCTGCTCATCCTCTGCCCAGAACCATGTACCCAGCGCTTCAGCTCAGAGACAGTCTTTGTCAGGGGGTATGGAATACTTTGCATTGAAACATATTTATAGAGGTACAGTGATTCAACTGTGTAGTTAATAAACCACGAGAACTTCCCCTCATCTGGCAGTCTGTGCCATTGTATGTTTTGAGTGCCTTGTTCAGGTTTGGGTTCAGCCACCTTAATAGCAACCCCCCCCCCCCATCACTGAGATTTGCAGCACCTGGATGGAGTAGGAGAAATACATCAGCCATTAGAGGGCAAGGGAGAGCATGACCACAGCAGGGTTTTGAATTTCATTCTAAAGTTCTCTAATTACCATAAAATTCTAGGCTCCGGGGCAACTCATCCCAGGGGAATGATTGCACTTGTCAAGCAACAGTGAGGATTCCTAAGGTTTGAAGTGTACCAGGTAGTCAAGGATTGTAGGCAGCCCTGCCTGCACTGGGATTATCTTCCTGAGGGCACACCAGTATGAGAATATTTTCCACTTAGAGGAATATGCTTCTTTAGATGAATATGCTTCCTTGTTGCTGGTTTTCTGGAAACCTTCACCATCTGCAGCACCACCTCTAACAGATTCAAACTACAGGAATTCTAGCTCTTCAAGAACCATGCCCTCAGACTTCTTCTGAGGTCTGGGAATGTTATTCTGCCCTGAAGTAGAGTCAGCAGGTTGTAGCTTTGTGGCAGAATGATTGGAATCCTGCTGGAAAGGGTCAGAAGCACCCAGTACCAAGCCTGACTGTCTGGCTTTCCTCTTTCCATCACTCTAGTGCTTGCACAAAGGTTTTCGTAACTGACAATAGCTCGGACAGCGAGTCTGACCTTCGGGAACAGTGATCTCTTACACGGTATTCAATGTCTCACATCTAAAACATGGTCGACGCCACAGCTATAGATGAGGCTATGTGGCCCAGCAGCTGCAAAAATATCCCCTGCAGACCTTGAGCGGCCCAGTGTGAAGGATTCTGCACTGGCAATCTGGTTTGAAACCCTTTCTTGTGGAAAGAAAGACTTCCCCTGCCAGGTATGTAGCTCTGAATCTATGAAGTCCAACACCTGTTCTGGGTCTGTCTGAGAATTCTGCAGATTTATTATAAATCCCAGGCTCTCTAGGGTGCTCCCTACTTGCTGTATGGAGCATCTGGCCTCGTTCTGTTTTCCCTGAGACTAGCCAGTTGTCTTAAGTACAGAAAAATCACCACACCTTATTTTCTTAGATGAGCTGCCACTACAGCTAGACACTTTGTGAATATCCCCTTGGTGCTCACGTGAGACCAAAGAGTATGGCTGCAAACTGATACTGGTAGTTTCCCAGCCTGAACCTGGGACACTTTCTGTGGCCAGGTCTGACTGGAATGTGGAAATAGGTGTCCTTCAGATTTTTTCCCATTGTATCCAGTTTCCTGGAATCCTTTTCAGGAGGCTGTGTGGAGAAATGCACCTTGGCCTTCTCATAAGCAGCTGCCAGTACCACTCCTTCATGATCAGGATGGGCATACAGGGGTTTCACCCCTTGTCTGTCCACTTGATACTTCTTTTCAACTGTTTTATCAATGCTAGCAGCTGAATTGGGTGCTGACATGATTTCTGATGTAGCCCTCTGGGGGGACGTGAATAAGGACCAGTAGTTCCTTGTGGGGGCTAGCCCCATCATGCCCATGAACTCCATTCCATCTTCATCTTCCTGTTTCATGAGAGGGGATGTCGAGACTGTTCACCATCTGTTTGATGAATGTAGAGTAAGATGTATAATCAATCTCTGTGGGCCTAGGAAGGGCACCAAACTCTTGGTCAAGTCAGCCATCAAGTGCTGTGCATTCACCTTCCTACTCCTCTTCCTTACTTTACTGAATGAGATCTAAGTGCAATAGGTTGAAGCAAGATATTGTAAATGGTATTCCAGCAACAATTGTGCATTCTACATGAGATACTATTTGGATGTATTTAAAGATGTCTCAAAAAGGAGAATGTATACTAAATTTAGATTTGAGCTCTTTGAATCAAATGTGTTAAAGGCACGAAATGCAAAAATAAGTAATAAAATGGAGAGCCTGTGTTGTTGTAATACCCACGAGAAGGAGAATTTACAGCAGTTTTTATTTGGTATAATAGGGCAAGGAAAAAATGGGTAGGTTCTGTCCTTGATGTTATGCCACATGCAAGCAAGGATGTCCTTTTGAATATTTCACTAACAGAAGATGATTTTACAATTAATAATGTGGCAAGTTTCCTTATAATTGCACAGAAAGTTAGAAGGAAAATATTGATAAGCAGTAAATGAGACAATATTCTGTGGTCTTTATGTACCGGTGTAAGATGACATGTTGATTGCTTGTAATGTATGTGACATTTATCACTTCGAATAATGTGTAAAATGTGTTCCTATTTTTGGACTAGATTGTAATGATCATGTCAAAAGACTGAATAATAAACTATTCCCTACCTACTCCTCTTCCTAATAACATCATTCTCCTCTACAGGGCAGTGGTCTGAAACCAGAGCCTGGGGAAGTGTGTTTTGGGGTGGGGGGCAGGCATTAAATAAGTTTCCAGAGCCTTGAAGGCTTGGGGAAAAAAAAACTGCCATACTTAGTCATGCCCTCTGTTGAAGGTATTTGTTTCTGATGCACTGCCTTCACCTTTTACTTTGCAGGAGGAGTAGCATAGATATGTTTTAATTTTTCTTCCTAGCAGGCATCTGATGTGGGGCTCTTTTACTTGTATTTTTGCCATCACTGGGGGGAAGAGTTCCCACCTCTCAGACACTCTGATGTCTTCTCCATCCTTTCCAAGCCTTCTCGATGGCTAAGCAGCTTTATCTTTTTATCTTTCCCCTCTGACAGGGACTACTGATTATAAGGAGAAAAACCCACTGATGTGTGTTTCCACCATCATCAGGAACTCCTCTTAGCCTTTATTGTGTTTTGGTGACATAGAGGAACACTGAGAAGCCATAAATTATTCCTTTTTAAAGCCCTTTTCTTTTGGGTTTTAGGGCAAACCTTTTTTTTTATTTTTTTTATTTTGCCTTTCTCTCCCCGATCTGCCTGCCGCCTGTTACCTCAGCTCAATCATGGACCGCAGGGCCTCTACCCCCTACAATTGCTGTGACCCGCTGATACCCCCCGGATTGCCCCCTGGGGCAGGGCTGTGGTACCCCAGCTTGGCACCGCAGACTCGGGATTGGTCAGAGGGCCGGCCTGGGGGGCTAACTGAAGCCCGTGGCAAGCATCATCTAGGGCGGCTGGCAGCTCCTCCATTTTCCTGGTTTTCTGGGGGGGGTGGAGATGTGAAATGATGTCCTGTGTCTGCCCTGCCCCCTAGAGTTCTACTATGCACCGGTAGCTGTGGTACCCCCGGCCTCCGCCAGGGGTCCATCAAGCGCCGGACAGAGACCCAACCCTCCCCTGGAGGAGAGCAGTCCACGGGACACTCCATCCTTCTCCCCCCGGCTGGCCCTCCAGCGACCAGAGTCCATTCCCGAACCCAGGTCACCGGCATCGCAACCAGAAATCCCACCACTGCGCCGACGGGCCAGCAGGGCAAACCTTTTTACAAAGTGTACAATTAATAAAATCGTGATCTAGCTACAGACACTTTAGACAAAGTCTGTGGCAATCTGTCTTTGCCTGGAGCTGAAAACACTTTGTACAATTTTTAAAACCTGTGGGCCCCATTTCCATTCTGGGTCTATTAGTCATGCCAAACACTGACAAAACCTATAAAATCAAGTAAATGGTTCCAGACACAAAACGGTAAACTATTTCTGCTAAAAACACTAATTTCAGGTAAAACATAAACAAAAACTTTTTTTTAACACAGCAGAGGGCATCTCTTAGGGCCAAGAGCTGGCTGGCCTAATCGCCATGGCACCAGTTTTCTTGAAGTAGATGGCTGAATCATTGGTCATGTCAGAAAACATGAAGTTTGGTGGTCTCAGCTCTGTTTAGTGGATAGGTATCACCATCTAGATCACAGAAACAGGCCGTGAAATTCAGAGAAGTCAGAAAAGACCCCTTGATTAAGTAACTAGCCCTGTTGGCTTGTAATGAAGGAGGAACATTTCATAAGCTGTGCCTGTGGATTTTCTGAGCCACTAACACAGCTGGCTAATGGCTGTAAAACATAATGTCAATCCCTAGAATAGAATGCATCAGTCTTGTAAGAAACAGCTGCCTACTACTAGTACAGTATTTGAAATGTTTACAGGTCCGTACTGAGGTGTACTGGCGTAGCAGTGTGGGAAAGCCTACAATGCACCCAAACACGTTTCTTGATGGATACTGTTTACCAGAAAAAGTACAGTAGGCTAGGTCCAAGACCTGTGCTCAGCTATGTCCTGGGGTAGGCCATCACCAGAAAAAGTACAGTAGGCTAGGTCCAAGACCTGTGCTCAGCTATGTCCTGGGGTAGGCCATCACCAGAAAAGTACAGTAGGCTAGGTCCAAGACCTGTGCTCAGCTATGTCCTGGGGTAGGCCATCACCAGAAAAAGTACAGTAGGCTAGGTTCAAGACCTGTGCTCAGCTATGTCCTGGGGTAGGCCATCACCAGAAAAAGTACAGTAGGCTAGGTCCAAGACCTGTGCTCAGCTATGTCCTGGGGTAGGCCATCACCAGAAAAGTACAGTAGGCTAAGTCCAAGACCTGTGCTCAGCTATGTCCTGGGGTAGGCCATCACCAGAAAAAGTACAGTAGGCTAAGTCCAAGACCTGTGCTCAGCTATGTCCTGGGGTGAGCCATCACCAGAAAAGTACAGTGAGGCTAAGTCAAGACCTGTGCTCAGCTATGTCCTGGGGTGACCATCACCAGAAAAAAGTACAGTAGGCTAAGTCTAAGACCTGTGCTCAGCTATATCCTGGGTAGGCCATCACCAGAAAAGTACAGTAGGCTAGGTCCAAGACCTGTGCTCAGCTATGTCCTGGGTAGGCCATCACCAGAAAAAAGTACAGAGCTAAGTCCAAGACCTGTGCCTCAGCTATGTCCTGGGGTGAGCCATCACCAGAAAAAAAGTACAGTAGGCTAAGTCCAAGACCTGTGCTCAGCTATGTCCTGGGGTAGGCCATCACCAGAAAAAGTACAGTAGGCTAGGTCCAAGACCTGTGCTCAGCTATGTCCTGGGGTAGGCCATCACCAGAAAAAATACAGTAGGCTAAGTCCAAGACCTGTGCTCAGCCATGTCCTGGGGTAGGCTATCACCAGAAAAAGTACAGTAGGCTAAGTCCAAGATCTGTGCTCAGCCATGTCCTGGGGTAGGCCATCACCAGAAAAAGTACAGTAGGCTAGGTCCAAGATCTGTGCTCAGCCATGTCCTGGGGTAGGCCATCACCAGAAAAAGTACAGTAGGCTAGGTCCAAGATCTGTGCTCAGCTATGTCCTGGGATAGGCCATCACCAGAAAAAGTACAGTAGGCTAAGTCCAAGATCTGTGCTCAGCTATGTCCTGGGGTAGGCCATCACCAGAAAAAGTACAGTAGGTTAAGTCCAAGACCTGTGCTCAGCTATGTCCTGGGGTAGGCCATCACCAGAAAAGTACAGTAGGCTAAGTCCAAGACCTGTGCTCAGCTATGTCCTGGGGTGAGCCATCACCAGAAAAGTACAGTAGGCTAAGTCCAAGACCTGTGCTCAGCTATGTCCTGGGGTAGGCCATCACCATAAAAAGTACAGTAGGCTAAGTCCAAGACCTGTGCTCAGCTATGTCCTGGGGTAGGCCATCACTAGAAAAAGTACAGTAGGCTAGGTCCAAGACCTGTGCTCAGCTATGTCCTGGGGTAGGCCATCACCAGAAAAAGTACTGTAGGCTAGGTCCAAGACCTGTGCTCAGCTATGTCCTGGGGTAGGCAAAACGCAAAAATGTGCAACAAGAAATAATAAGAGTAATACAGACACTGGTTACAAACATCACAAGTGTTACATGTAAAGCAGCCAACAAAAATGCTGATCACTTGACAAGTAACAAGTGCACAGGTAGGGGTCGAAACTGGCACTGCCCAACTAACTCAGTGCCGGTAGATTTTGTTTTGGCCTGCTGAATTTTTCTTTTAAAGGAAAACTACATGCAAAACTTATTTAAAAAAAAAAGTTGTGCACTGGGTTTTTGTTTCTCTGATAATCTTTATTTATTTATTTAGTTATGTTTTTGATAACCGGGTAAGTGAGCTGATCCAAAGGACCATTTTCAGCCATGACCCGGACTGCTGAGTGGTAACAAGAGTAAACAACAAAATACAAAACATGGGTAAGATACAATATAGTTCCATTAGGACAGCTTTTAGAAGTACATTAAAATACATGAAAGAGCATCACTACGCCATGAGGTCAGGAACACAAGACAGTATGTTTCATGATAAATACAGATAATATAGTCACTAACTGTTACAGGAGTGCAGGATACCCAACATGCAATAAGCTGTCTAACACATGGTTAGCTGACTACTATAGAGCAATAATGTAGTACAGAAAAAAGGTAAAACATTAATTCCTATTCATTGTGGGAGCTAAGGTGGTTGTAGTGCTCGAGGGTTGTCAGAGGAGCATTTGCACATAGACTCGGTGAGAAGCCAGTCCTTCAAGTTTGTTTTGGAAGACAGGTAGGAGGGTGATGAGCAAGCTGACAATGGGAGATGGTTCCAGAGGGAGGGGACTGAGGCAGAGAAGGCCTTACTGCCCATCTTTGTTGAGATACGTGGTACTTCCAAAGGGGTGACAGAAGAGTCCCTGAGATTTCTAGAGGCTGTCCTTTCAGCCACGAGTGGAGCATAGGGGGACTGCAGATAATTCCTGAAAACGCAGTCAACCAAGCAACCCATAGCATAGTCTCTTCAGCCTTGGAGAGGGACACAGCCAAGAGACTGATAGAGCACACAGTGGTGGGTGTTATAAGGAGCTAGGAGGACAAAGCGACATATGGAGTTGTAAGTGGTGTTAAGTCAGAAGCGAAGAGAAACAGGCATGACAGAGTAAATATGGGAACAGTAGTCCAAAACGGGCAGGAGATTACCTTGTGCAATTGCCAGATGAGCTTCAGAGGACAGGAGATGTTTAATGCCGTAGGCAGCACCTAGTTTTTGGTGAATTTTCCTCACTGTGAGATTTATGTGCTCACTGAAGGTAAGAGAGAGATCAAGCATCACCCCCAGGTATTTAAACGTGGAGACAGTTTCAAGGGGACAGCCTGAAGAAGTGAGCATAGTGAGTGACGTATTGGATTTGGCAACCTTGGTAATGAAACGTTTGGAGCCAAAGAGCATAGCTTCATTTTTTCCTCATTTACAAGTAGTTTGCTAGAGAGGAACCAATTGTGTGCGGTGCTGTAATTGTGTGTGAGAGTGGAGGAGATGGATTGCAGGGCCTTGTCACTGTTGTATAGAACAAGGTCATCTGCATACAACAGAGCATTGCAACTCAGACTAGATGCTGGGAGAGCGTTGATAAACATAGAGAACAGTAGAGGGCCAAGGATGGAGCCTTGGAGTACCCCAGCGTGAATGGGCAGTGAGGCAGAGGAGTCTTTTCCAATTAGCATGGACTGGGACCTGTTGGAAAGGTAGCTGTGAAACCAACCAGCGGCATCTGGTGAGCAGCCAAAGTGAGACAGGGTGTTGTGGAGGAGCTTGTGATCGACAAGATCGAATGCCTTTGACAAGTCCACAAACACCACACCTATTGCCTTACCTGAGTCCATGTTCCTGAGGACATGGTCAGTGAAGAGCACCAAAGCCGAGGAGGTGCTGTGGTTTTTGCGGAACCCATGCTGCAGGGGACATAAGAGGTTGTGTTTATGTAGGTGTTCTGACAATTGGAAGTGTACGATTTTTTCCAACATTTTGCTAAGATGTGGGAGGAGGGAGATGGGCCTATAGTTTTCTGGTGCGAGGGGGTCACCAGATTTATGAATTGGCTCGACAAATGGATGTTTCAAGGAGTCGGGAACCATTGCTGACAAAAGTGCAAGGTTGAATATGTAGGGTAAAGGTCTGACAAAAGCTAGGGAGATAATCTTAAGGAAGGAGGGGTGTAGCCATCACTGCCCGGGCTTCCCCTATTAGGGAGTGCATTCAACAGCTTAGTGGTAACCTTGTGACCAACGGTCTTAAAATAGAAGGGAAGAGTGGAGGTGTATGTTGCCGAGGAGCAGGGGTTGGCACCGTGGGTGCCTCTATAGGGTCCGGTAGAGGACTGGGGGGGGGCATACTTAGGTATGCACATAGGTCAGTAAACATAGAGTTGAAGGTACTGGCGATCTCAATGGGGTCATTGACTAGTCCAGTGGGGGATACGAGCTGCGCAATTCTCTAATTTGGCTTAGAATTTATAAGGGAGTCAATAGAGGCCCAGAAGCTTCGGGGGTTCCTAAAGGAGCTTTTTTGTATGTTAGCGTTCTGTTACCTGTGTCTGTAGCAAGTTTTTTTTATGTTGTTATTTACTTTTTTCTGCAAGTTTAATGGCCCTCGGGGGGGTAGCCATTCAGGCTTCTTTTATTGCCTGCGATCTTTTGGAATTTTCCCAGAATGCCTCTGGGAATGATGTGACTTAGACCTTGCATTACAACTAAGAGCCCAGGATCCTAGCTAGAATTTAGTCACACCATCTAACTGCAAATGCTTGTGAAAGTTAACTGCTTTGAAAAAGTGTTTGTCCTCCTTCCCCGGCCAAAGTTAGATTAGCACTAACTTTGTTATTCTGGATATGTGGCAATTTTCTTTGCAAAGTGCTCTCATTGGGTAATAAGAAAGCCAATATACCTTTGAAGGACGTAGGTCTGAACTGGCAGGGAAAAGTAACAAAACAAAAAAAACCTTGTCAGATACATGGAATAGAACACCAGGGACCATCAGAAAACCAAAAACAGGGTGCACAACATGTTTATCTATTTAAGCAATAATACCGAGGGTGAAGTGGTATAGGGTACCGACCAAGGCTTAATGAGGCCCGGACCGCAGGCGGAGGGCCTTATAGCCCCTGGAAGGTCCGGTATTCTCATACCGCCCACCTCGAGGGTATTATTATGCTAGAAAATGGGCACTGTAAAAAAAAAAAAAAGAAATTAATAAAAATGACTTTTTAGTAGATTTTGAAATAAAATAGTTCCTCCGCCTGCTTTATTAGAATGCCAATGTGAATAGTTAGTTGAGACACACACACACACACTGTCTCCTAACTGTCAAAGCGCGATCAGTAAAATCGCGATCGCAAGTGAGGGGATTCTGGGCAGCAGGAGCGCGATAAGCAGGCAGGTGGCTTTCTGTTTTTTTTCTTACCGAAGCGGCTGTCAGTGGGATCGCAATTTGTTTTTGTTTCCTAAAGCGGCTGTCAGTGCGATCGATTTGGAGTTGCTTGTCATGCCCCCCGCCCCCCGGTGACGGGGAAGATTCGGCAGACCGCTATTTTTAATTTTTTTTATGACGTTCAGTCTTGCCATTTATTTTAGTGTGACGGGAGATTTGGCAGCACCGGAAGCGGACACCAGCATGTAACCAGCAGGACATGAAATAGCGGCATCGAGTACTAATAAAGCAGTCCGCTTCAGGAAAGCAAGTTGTAAGGCAGAAATTGTATTTTTATTCGTGGAAATTGTGGAGGTTTTATCCGGTTGGCAGCACTGGACCACTTTCTTCGCCAAGGTTACAGAACGGCAGTGGCAGCACTGAACTATTGAGTTATGAGGGCACTTTCTTTCGCTAAGCGATAAAAAAAAATGGCGGCGATTTGAAAGTCAATTAGGTGCTTCGCCAATCGAAAGCAGGATGGGCACAGAGATATCACTGTGGGTAAAGGGGCACTGGGGATGGCACTTTTAATTTCCTGGTCGTCTGTTGAAAGTTAATGTACCCCTCTGGCAGGGGTACCAGCCAATCAGAGACCAGGAAATTAAAAGCCCATTTTCTAAATATATATCTATATATATACACACACACACACACACACACATACTTTTTGCATGTCATTTTCCTTTAACTAGCCCCACTGAGGGCATGGCTCAGCTGTTGAACTGAATGGCAGCTTAACTTTTCGAGCTGCTGCGTGTGGATGTCTATATCCGACAAACTCGCATCTACGAAGGGTTAAACCGAATGGAAGAACCGGGAAATAAGTCAAAAGAGCTCCGGTGCATGATTATAAAGAAATTTTAAACATAGACAGCTGAAAATAACCAGAAAGCCCCTTTTCAATATTGCGGCCTGCATAATGGCGGAGGCGCCGGGCTCAGGGCTCGATCTGGCGTACTTCAACAGCCTATTCGAAAAATTACTTCACAAGATGGATGAAGTAACCGATGTATCGCATCACACTACAGAAGCAATTAAAAACTTAACAGGGCGGATAGTAACAATTGAACAGAAAACGATGGCGCAGGAATCCGAATTTGAGGACATTAAAGGAATGCAGAGGGATCAGCAAGGAAAAATCAATATGCTTATGGCCAAAGTTGATGATTTGGAAAATCGGAGCAGAAGGAATAATCTATGGGTAATAACGTTCCCGGAGGGTGTGGAGAAAAGAGACACTGCCCTGTTCCTTCAACAAGCCCTCCCTGAGATCCTTGGGCTGCATTCAGAATTTCGTCTAGAGATAGAAAGGGCGCATAGAGCTACTGTCCCAGCACCAGTGAAAGCAGGCAAACCAAGGGCTATTTTGTTTAAATTGCTTTCATTCAATACACGGCAGGCTTTGCTACAGCGTGCCAGGGAGGTGGGTCGTTTGAGCTGGCAGGGGCACCTCATATCGTTATATCAGAACTTTTCCAGGGAGTTGTCAATCAAGAGAAGAGAATATACTCCTCTGCGCCATAAGATGCAAAAACTGGGGATTCAGTACTCCTTAAGGTACCCCTCCACAATGCAGATAGCACACAATGGGACCCCACTATTTTTTGAAACTCCGGTAGCCCTGGAGGACTTTTTGAACAGGCACCTAGATGAACCGTCTAGTCTCTCCACTCGCCCAGACCCCTCGGAACCAGAAGAGATGGCGACAGACCCTGAAATGCAGTCTGAGTTAGCTACTGGCCTCCCTCGCCGAAGTAGAAAGAGAACAGCAAGAGATAATCATAGGCGAAGAGATCACCCCCATATCAGAACCAGCCTGAATACTGAGACAGCAGATCGAGAGGTACAACGCAGTGAAAGTACGGCCCTGGTGTGCTACATGACAAGTAATCCCTACGAGGCACTGAGATCTCCCTCGCCTCCCCCCAATGCGCACTTTGAGGAAGAAATCTCCAGGGCAAAAGCAGATCCCCAGGTCAGCTGTACTACGGGAATGTGGCAGTGTTGGAGGGTAACGGCGACGAGGAACCGCAGAAGGAAAAACACTCCCCAGGCACAGCATCCGAAGGCCACAAAGGAGACCAGGCCACTTAAGCAGTGACATCGAGTCATCAGAGTCCTTGAGAGGAGCAGTAGCCTCGGGTGTTAATTAGATAAATAACGCTTCTGTTTTAAGCATTGGGCAGTAGGAGGTATCCAGGTAGAGCAGATACTACCTGGGCTGGGGTGCTGTTTATGGTTTGATTTAAAATCGAGGCCCATGAGATCACGAGACACTGGGACTTTGACCCCTCCAGGGCATATTGATCTCAGTGCTGGAGTCAACCCTCTGTGGGTGGTTCAATACGGGGGTGGGCAGGGGCAGTAACTAAACAGAATACAAAGCTGTATATGCAATTGAATCTGGGGTATGTTATGGACATTGGGAAGCATTTTATAGGCGCTTTTGCACGTTGTGTATTGGGTGATGGGAGGTATATGGGCCTGGGTACCTTAAGATGGAAGATCAGTCAGCCGATGTTACATGGGTGGGCTTGGAGGGTAGACCCAGGTTATGACTGGTATAAGGGCCGGTAGCCGGGTGGGGTATAAGACAAGCCTAGGAGGTTCTCAGCCAAGGTTTTTAAGGGCCTTCTCTGTGCGGCATACTGTAGTTACCCTAATGATACTGAGGGAAGGGATATAACACCATGGAGTGCGCAGATGGAACTTCCCGGTATTGGATAACCCTTGCCTTGTTGTGTAATAGTCGACCAACTGCTAGGCTATAGAAGGTATTTAGAAGGATGCAGTCTGTATCCTGGGGGTATGTCTTGGCACGCAGCCCCGACTGCTATGATCTTCGATAAACAGGGTAGGGCTGGGTCGAGTTATGCCCAGACTGCCACGTCCCCGGGAACTATTCTGCAGATCAGGCCTCTCTTTGGGAGGCAAATGATCCTATATGCAGGATGGCTCCAACGGAGTAATGGAAGTGCAACATGTAAATAGGTTTAGTGTGTGGTTGTTTTATGTGGTTGTGTTTAGAATTTTAGGGTGGTACTTGTTTGACGTGCTTTACAGTGTAACCTGGTTGTCAAGGACGGTCAGGGGTACATGCAGAGATATTGGTAGACTGGTTGTACAAGGTAAAGGGAGCCTAATAGTGTCACAAGGTCTGGAACCCTAGTCTGGGCAGAGCCATGGATACTGGTGTGTGGCAAAGTGGTGCCTTCCCGTCTTCACCGGCGGTTCAAACTTGGCATTTCACATTTCATTGCCTTTCAAGGGTTACGACTATGGCTGAACTGACCTTTATCACTTGGAATGTGAGGGGTATGAATACGCCGGTGAAGAGGAAGAAGGTACTGTCATATCTGAAAAAGATTAAAGCCCAAGTGGTTTTCCTGCAGGAGACCAAACTTGATGGGAAGAGCCATGGGCTACTTAAAAGGGACTGGGTGGGCATAGAGATCCATGCCTCAGCTGCTACAAAAAAGCGTGGAGTAGCTATCTTAATACATAAGCAGCTACACTGGTCTCTCACTGCTTCTAGGGTGGACCAGCAGGGCAGATGGGTGATAGGTACATTTCAGACTCCCACGGGGCCTATAGTACTGGGGAATATTTATGGGTCAAACAAGGACGATGCAGCCTTTTTCCACCAAACCTCCCAAGTGCTTTTAGACATGAATAAAAATAATATGCCCACCATTTTCGGAGGGGATTTTAATTTACTGCCAGACCCTACGGTGGACAAAACCCCTAAAAAGGAACATGCCACCCATGGGAAGGGCAGGACAGCCCTGATAAACTGGATGGGTGACCAAGGCTTGACAGATATATGGCGGACACTGAATCCCAGGGGGAAAGATTATTCATTGGTACATAATTCCTATAGCTGTATTGATTTTTTCTTAACATCTCCTCAGATTACGCAGGCAGCTAGGGAGTCTAATATATTTCCTATTGTAATATTGGATCATGTCCCGGTACATCTGTCTGTAACATGGGGCCCCTGTTCCCCCACCTCTACCTCTTCGAGGTTAGACCCCTTGTTAATAAAGGATGTAAAGTTCCTAGAATGGGCTAAGGTGGAGGCTCAGAGATTTTTTTTTGGAAAACCCAGCATAGGATACCACAGCTGGGGTCAGGTGGGAAGCTTTTAAAGCCACCATGAGGCGCGAGATTATTGCCTATGCAGGGGCGAGAAGGAGAGACAGGGAACAAAAATTAAGAAACTTTGAAGAGGAGCTCAAAGAAGTGCAGAGACAGCATAAGGAGCAAAGAGGGAAAGCAAGGCATGATTTTCTCTGTAGAAAGATAGTAGGTCTTGAAATGGAGATAAATTCTCTTTTATCAAGGAGGGCTGAACTGTCTATACTGAGACTGAAGCACAAATACTGGGATGGGGGAGAGAAAGGGGGGAAGGTGTTAGCATATAGGTTAAGGAAACAGCAAATGGACCGATACATAGCTGGGCTGAGGGATACTGCAGGACTGATGCGTACTAACAGTGGAGAGTTAAATGCAGTCATGGCAGAATACTATCAATCCCTGTATGCCTCATCTAGACAGGTGGATCCCCAAGTAACTCAGGTTTTTCTACAAACAGTGGAACTCCCCTCTATAACTTCACAGCAGGCCGAGCTACTGGATACCCCGTTAACTATAGAAGAAATAAAAAAGGCCTTACTCTCTCTCAAACCAGGGAAATCTAAAGGGGAGATGGCTATTCAGTGGAATTCTGGCAGGTCTTAGCAGACATTATTGCTCCAATACTTCAACAAGTTTATGTTGAGGCAGAGGTGCAAGGGATATTCCCGCCCACGTTACGTGAAGCGGTTATCACAATACTGCCCAAAAAAGGGAAAGATCCCACTTCCCCTCGTAGCTACCGGCCGCTCTCACTCTTAAATGTAGATAGTAAAATATTTACCAAAGCACTAGCACTAAGACTGGGTCCCCTGTTACCACAGTTAATACACCCCTCTCAAGTAGGGTTTGTCCCTGGTAGGTTCAGTGCAGATCATCTCAAAACCTTAACTAATTTGCCCATATCGCGTCTCAACTATACATCAATCCAATGGCAGCTGCATAGATTTGAAAAGGCATTTGATTCCTGGAGGATTATCTCCATGAGGTGCTGCTGGGTGTTGGAATAGGCCTCCTCGCCGATCCTGGGTAAAAGCACTGTACACTTCCCCAATGGCCAGACTACTGACCAACTCTACCCTATCTCCACCCTTCGAGTTGGCACGTGGTACTAGGCAAGGTTGCCCTCTCTCCCCCCCTCCTATTTGTGTTAGCTGTAGAGCCCTTAGCGGCGCACCTTCGGGGTAGTCAATCTATAAACGGGATATTGGCTGGAAACATAGAATACACCACCCTTTTATATGCTGATGACCTCCTGGTCCTAGTGGCGGATGCAGTTGAGGCGCTACCCTCCATACTTGCTACCCTGCGCCACTTTAAGGAAATTTCTGGACTTCAATTAAATGCCACTAAAACCGAAGTTCTCCCTCTCAACTCCAGATGTCAACCATTGGTATTAGGGGGACACGGGCTTGAAGTGCGCAAGGGAAAACATCACATATTTAGGTATTCGTTTCTCTGCCGAATTCTCAAAACTATGAGAATATAATCTTCGCCCTCTTTTGGTGGAAATACAGGAAGATACGTCCAGGTGGACCAAACTTCATCTAATCTTAGTGGGTAAAACAGCCGCAATTAAGATGTTCTCGGCCCAAAAAATTTTCTATCTCCTGGCACATATCCCCCTTTTATTACCACAAGGCTGGATCCAGAAGATAGATAAGGCAATAGGGAGTTTTCTGTGGGAAGGGAAAACCCCCCGGTATAGTAGGAATAAGCTTCGGGCGCACTGGAGTGTAGGGGGTGGTGTCTTCCTTGGTTTACAGGTTATAAGTGGGCATTTCATTTGGCACAGTCGATACGCTGGTTAGGGTTAGGTTCCTCCCCTCAGCCACAGTGGATGGATATAGAGCAAGCTGTAAGTCAAAAAGTCTCTCTGTCATTGCTTGTCTATAATAGTCCCCCAACAAATTTAAAAAATCATCCCACGACAGGGGCCGCTTTGCAATGTTTGGAAAAAGTAAGGAGAAAGTTGAAGGTAGACTTGGCGCCTATCAAACTAACTCCGCTATGGGGAAACGGAAACCTGTGTATAGATAAAAAAGCTGTGTACTGGAAGAGCTGGTAGACAAGGGCACTACCAGGTTGGAAGATATACTAGTCCCGACCTCCTTGGTAGTGGACTCATTTGCTAACCTGCAGGTCAGATGGTCAATTCCGACTTCCGATTTCTGGAAATATTTACAAATACGTAGTGCCGCCCAAAAATATCTGACCCAGGTGGCAAAAAGAAACACTTTGAATACACCTTCCTGGATAACAAAAAAAAAAAGGGCTGGCCAGTTCAGTCTACAGTGCTCTCTGAGACTCAATACCCTGCCAAAGTGAAAAGTCTAAACAGAAATGGGAAAAGGCTTTAAAATTGGAAATTACAGATGTACAGTGGAAGAAGTGCTGGAAGGGGGCTCAAAAACATTTTACAGATGCGAGAAATAAGTTAATACAAAATAAAATTCTACATTCCTGGTACTGCACACGGTAGTATTACAGAAGGCTGGGGTAATAAAGTCCAATCTATGTTAGAGATGTAATTCTCACTCCGGGGACTTGGCCCATATTCTTTGGTCATGCCCAATGATACAAGCAGTGTGGGACAATATTTGTGAAGTAGGGGCCAAAGTGTTAAAAAAGTGTATTCCTCGGTCCCCTTGCTTGCTTCTACTGGGTATGAAGTCAGAAGCCCCCCATTTAAAGAAGCTGGAACATCGTTGGCTAGCCCTGTGGGCCATGCAGGCAAAGAGGCTTCTTGTATGTAGTTGGCGGACCACACTGATACCTAGTACTCAAGAACTCCTCACCTCCATGGTTCATATTGCTACTATGGACAAACTCTCCCACTTGATAAGTAATTCCCTTGTAGTATATGAGGATTGTTGGACCCCCTTTGTTAGATATGCCACCCCTAAGACCGGTGTGGGCTGAATTGTACAACCAGGATCTCTACTAAGGTAACAGGATTATGTAAACGGAACTGTCAAACTTGGCTAACCAGGGTTGTATGTATAGGTGGCACTATAATGCCTCCTTACTCATATGCAACGTACCTAATAATATATAGAATAGTGATTCTTTGTGTTTGTTTGTCTCTTTTAACCAGGGTGCCAGAAGCCTGGATAGCACCCGAGGCATATAATAGGTTTTCCCTTGTTTTGAGGTATGATTGTGGAGCATGGAAGCCTTGCCTCTCCATCACTTTAATATAAGAATCGTATATAGTGGGGTAAGTACAGGTTATATGTAACATTGCCCCTTTTCTGCTCCTATGTTGAGTTGTATATGTAACCAACAACTCATTACTAGACTCCTGTTCAGAATAAGTGTTATCATTACTGTAAAGAAAATGGAAATAATAAAACATTTAACAGCAAAAAAAAATAGCCCCACTGGCTTGATCTGGAGAAGTTAGTAATTTAATACGTGCACCACTTTGGCCAGTGGAAAAGTCTGTGGATCTGTTGATTTTCCCAGTCAGTAGCCCTGCTTGCTAGTGACTACAAAACTTACTTTCAACCACTCAACTGAGCAGACCTTATGACGATGAGAAATAATGTCCAATAGACACAAACAAAGGAGGTTGCTAGGTGACATTCTGATGGCCACTTAAGGGCAGCAGGATCTGTTAGATTTCTTATGGCTCCTGGAAGATAATTCCATGCGAAAAGGGCACAACAGCAAAAGGCTCTCTTCCCAGGCTTTGACCTTGATTTGGGTAAAGTGTTAGGAGCTGCTGGCACTTTGTGACTGGCTTGTGTGTAAGGACGTCAGTCACTCACGTGTCATACATACTTACAACCCTCATTCGAACAAGAAAAGAAAAAACAGTGGCAGATGATTACTGGGACGATTAGCTATTAAGTTATTAAACTACGAACTGAAACTTTTTTCTTACTGGTAATTTCTAATCAAGGGCACTTGATGCTTGGTTATTGTGTACTTTAACGCTGCTATATATGTCACTATTTTATTGTTATCAGATAGGTTCCCTTTTCTAGCCCTCCTGATTACTGTACAACTATTTGTTTTGCAGTAGGCTAGGTCCTCCTTTTGTATGATCTGATTCATTTGTTTTCCTGTGTTTTTTTTTTATGTAGTCTCCTCGCTTGTACCCCGAAAATATTCATGTAACTGTCTAGTGTGCTTACTTGGTTAACAAAAACGAACTAACTAATTAAATAGAAACACAGAAAACTGTCAGCAAAAAAGGGCCATTAGGCCCATCCAGTCTGCCCATTTAATACTGGCTGAAGACCCTACTGGTTATCAGTTTAGCCTCTACTACTCACATTTATGGCACCCTACGCCTATCCCATGTATGTCTGAATCCTCCCACTGTGCTTGCCCTTACCACCTCCCGTGGCAGACTATTCCATGCATCTACCACCTTCTCAGTGAAGAAACATTTCCTCATGTTTTCCCTTATTCTGCCCCCCAATCTCCTATTGTGCCCACTTGTTCTTGTATCCCTTCTAGACTGAAACATAACCCCTACCTTCACCTTATTTATGCCCTTAAAGAGCTACTAACGCCTCAAAGAAAACTTTAAAAAGCATAATTAGGTACAATTCTGCCTGCATTCCATTCATATTTTATATACTTCTCCTCCCCATTATTTGTTAGTTGGGAAATTTGCATGGATATATGATCTTCATCTGTTAGAGTTTTGTAGAGTCCATCTGCCTCTATAGCTTACGCCCTACTTCAAGTCATAATCCTCTGTTGTGACATAATCTGTTGTCATGAGAGTAACTGTGATATCACAAGCAGTGCTCTGTGGCTTCAGGTAGGGAGAAAGCAGCAGGAATAGACAAACTCTTCAGGAGCAAAAATCCTGTTTTCATACAAATGACCTCAGTAATAAGTAATGGGGAGGAGAAATACACAATTATTGTGAAATACAAGCTGGACTGTGTCTAGATATTAGGTTTTGTTAAAGTTCTCCTGAATGTGTCACCAGCTCTTTCAGATACTTGAAGGTTTCGATCATATCCCCATTTCCTTCTCTCCTCCAGTGTATATATGTTTTCTGGTGCAAGCCCTGTACCATCTTAGTCGCCCTTCTCTGAACTGCCTCAACCTTTTCTATATATCTTTATAAAGATGCAGCCTCCAGAACTGCACACTGTATTCCAAGTGAGGCCTCACCAGTGTCTTGTACAGTGGTATCATCACTCTCCTTCTCCAGCTCGTGATACCCCTACCTATGCACCCCAACATACCACTAGCCCTCCCCACTGCCTTTATACATTGTTTAAGAAGAAGAAGAATCAGCATTTATATAGCACTTTTCATACACAGTATCCCAAAGCACTTTACAAGCAATGCTATACTGGTAGTGAAGTGACTGAATGTGTGGTGGCGGCCATAACGCACATCATCACCCACACACAGCCTGGATAATTGCATGAACCGGTTTATGGGAAGGGGAATGTTGGCCAGGACACCGGGAATGTTCCCTGCTCATTATGAAGAGTACCCTGGGTTCTTTTGCTTCCACCTGGACACCCACCAGGACAACACCAGGATGGGCAGAAGGCACCTCGGTTTAACGTCTCATCCGAAGGACGGCACACCCCAGCAGTACAGCACCCCCCAATACTGCACTCGGATGCCAGCGATTTTTAGGTGCAAGTCCATTCTGGTGTGGGACGAGAACCCACGACCTTCTGGTCCAGAGGCGGATATGCTACCAACTGAGCCACGCTGACACGTTTAACCACCTTCAGATCGTCCAAGATGAGGACTCCCAAATCTCTCTCCTCACTGGTGACTGTCAGCTGTTTCGGCCCCCCCACCCCCATCTTGTAGCTCACTGCAGGATTTTTACACCCCGGGTGCATGATTTTGCAATTCTTTGCACTGAACATCAGTTGCCACACTGCTGACCATTTTTTTCAGTCTTTCTTGGTCCCTTCACATTTCTTCCACACCACCTGGCATGTCCACCCTATTGCAGATCTTGATGTCGTCTGCAAACAGACAAACCTTTCCTTTCAGTCCTTCCACAATGGCACTAATGAATACATTAAAGAGGACTGGCCCCAGGACTGATCCCTGTGGTACCCCACTGGTAACTTCCCTTTCCTCTGATTGGATCCCATTCACCACTGCCCTTTGCTTTCTATCCCATAACCAGTTCGTAATCCAATTTACCACCTTTGGGCCAACTCCCAGGCAAGCCAACTTGTTCACCAGCCTTCTATGTGAAGGCCTTGCTGAAATCAAGGTAGGCGACATCTACTGCTTACCCCTGGTCAACCACCTTTGTTACCCAGTCAAAAAAATCTATCGGATTTGTTTGACAAGACCTTCCTGCTGTGAAGCCATACTGCCTCGAATCTTGTGCTCCGATGGCCTCTAGATGGCCCACAATTCTTCCCTTGAGTATTGCCTCCATTATCTTACCCACCACTGAGGTGAGGCTGACTGGCCTATAGTTTCCTGCTGCCACTCTTGTGTAGAGGGACATGTGCCCTTCTCCAGTCCTCTGGAATCACACCAGTACTGACTCACTGAACAGGGCTGCTAGTGGCGCGGACAGCTCCATCCATAGTTCTTTTAGTATCCTAGGATGTGTGCCGTCAGGTCCCAATTGCCTTGTCATCTCTCAGTTTAGTGAGCTCCTCTAGGACCCTTTCTTCAGTAAAAGGGATCATCGTTTGCCTCCCCCTCCCTATGTCTCTACTGTCTAGCTGTGGTCCCTTACCCTTCCCTAGTGAAAACTGAACAGAAATATTTATTAAGTATTACTGCCTTTTCTAGGTTCCCCTTCTTACACTCTCCTTTCTCCCCTCTGAGCCTCACACTCCCACCCCTTGACTTCCTTTTTTCGCTGATGTACCTATGGAATCTCATATCCCCTTTTCACTGTCTGTGCTAATCTTTCCTCAGTGTGTGCCTTTGCCCTCCTAACCACTTTTCCCACCTCCTTCAGACAGTTTAGGTACCCCCCCCCCATCCTCCTCACTCTGTGTCTCTTTGTATTTCCTGCAACCCAACCTTTTGGTTTTTACTTTAATCGCAACCGCTTTTGTGAACCATAGTGGCTTCCTTCTTCTCTTACCCTTGTTTTTTTAGCTTAATGCACTGCTCTGTTACATGGAAACATAGCAACATAGAAGTTGACGGCAGAAGGAGACCGCTAGGTCCATCTAGTCTGCCCATTTGTTTTAGACCTACTTTGACACTCTAGTTGCCCTCCGTAGTCGGGGCTCTCTTATGTCTATCCCATACATTCTTGAATCCCCCCCCCCAGAGTGCTGACCACACAACCTCTTGGGGCAGGCTGTTCCAGGAGTCCACCACTCTTTCTGTGAAGAAAAACTTCCTGGTGTTGGTAGAGACTCTACCTCCTTGCAGCCTGAGGTCATGTCCCCTGGTCCTGGAGTCCTTCTTGAAGTGAAAAAGTTCCCGTGCCTGTACCTTGTTATTGCCTTTTATGTACTTGAATGTTTCAGTCATGTCCCCTCTCTCTTCTCTGCTCCAGGGAGTACATATTCAGTTCCCTATGTCAGGCCCCTTTTAGGTGTGCCCAACTCTCCTCACCCCCACCCCTCTCCAGGGCTTCTTTGATGCATGTCTTCATCCTATTGAAATCCACCCCCCTGAAGTCCAAGACCCTTTGCCCTTGTGTGACTTGTCTTTGTTTAAGTTTCTAACTTAAATCACATTGTGTTGTGGTCGCTGGACCCCAAGTGACCCTCCACTTGGACTTCTTTGACCCTGTCACCATTTGTCCATACCAAATAAATACAGTCCAACCTGGTTTTTCTGACCAGCATGAGGGGTATCCGATCAGGTTGGATAAACGGGAGGTCAGATAAATGGGATTCCAGGAATGCACATTAATATAAGCCACTCGTACACTCACTCAGACTGCCAGATAAAAAATCAATACTGTATTGTGGTGAATATGATCTTTATTGATACTGAAAGCATTTGATCTAGTGGTTAAAAGTGTTTAAAATACTGTACTGTTTACAAAAGACTGTAAACTATCATTTTGTTTAGTAGTCTTTGATAGATTTTTGTTTCAGCATGTCATATTGCTTCCTTTCGGCACACTGTTTCAAGCTTCATAGTAGTATGACTTGAACAGGGTCGCAGTCAGGCTGAGACTCAAGGTACAGGATGGCTTCATAGTAGTGCTGAACAGCCTTGGCATGAGTGGGCACAGTCGGAGAAGGGTCTTCAGTTTCAGAATCGTTTTCTTGTTCCGGATTTTCTTCGGGTTTGTGATGGGGGCAGGCTACCATCTCAACGATTCCTTCATCGGATAGCAGCTCATGCTCCTGTTCATCTTCATCGCACACTAACCACTGCAGCACCTCTTCTCCCGATGGAGGGTTGGGGAGGTCTGCAGCGAGTTTAGTTATCTCAGCAGGAGACACGTGTGTTTTCCGGGAGGTCAGAGAGATCAGGGAGGTCAGTGAGACTGGGGAGGTCAGTCAATTCAGCGATCTCTGCCTGACTCATTCTGATGCCAGACTTTTTCCATGCTTTTTGGATGGAATCTGGACGCAAGCACTCTCAAGCCTCCACAGCCATATAAACAATGTCTTTTAAATTTATGGACGTTATGATTTTCCCCAAAGGTATGTCTTGGTTATCACTTGATAAAACAGTCTGGAGCTGCTTTTTTCTATAGGCTCTTTTTAAAATTTCCAAGACACCTTGATTGCATGGCTGCAGCTTTGAAGTGGTGTTAGGAGGAAGAAACATGCCCCATATCACCCCTACTCAAGTGCGCACATCAGCAATGTTAGGGTGTGCTGGCGAACTGTCCACTAGTAAGAGTGCTTTCATGGGCAGCCCTTTCAATCTCAGGTAGTGCTTAACTTGTGGCACAAAATGATTAGAGAAACACTGAGAAAAAATATCTGCTGTATTCCACGCACACCTCTGTGCCTCATATTGGACCGAGAGGGATGCTATGTTTATATGGTGTGTTTGAAACATCTGGGTATCCTCGATTTCTCCACAACAACCAGCCTTAGTTTGTGACCAGCAGCATTCATGCACCCAAGAACAGTCACTCTGTCTTTCTGTTTTTTTATGCCCAGAGCATATTTCTCCGAACCATGTGCCAGTGTGCACTCGGGCAAGCCTCGCCAAAAGAGCCTAGGCTCATCTGCATTGAACACCTGCTCTGGCAGAAGTCTATCCTGCTCAATCGTGTCCAGCAACTGCTTAATGAAAGGCTTTATCTCATCTTCAGCAACACTGAGCCTTTCGCCACACAACCGCAGCTGGTGAATGCCACGCCTTCTCTTAAATCTACCCAGCCACCCCTCACTGGCTGAAAATGGACCACCGATGCCCAATCTGGCATGAAACTGGAGGGCTTTTTCTTTAAGAAGGGGTCCAGAAATAGGGATTCCCTTCTCCCTCTCTTGCCAGAACGAGGTGTAGATCGCAGCATCCCGCTGCTCGTCTTTGCAGGTCCTCATGTTTTTCCGGACGTCAGAACTGGCAGCCGTCTCCATGCAGACAGCAAATTCCCGCAACTTCTCCTTGGCATATCTGATGTCACTAATTGTAGATTGCCCCACACCATACTCCTGAGCCAGAACAACAGCACGCTCACCGTTCTCAAGCCTTTCTACATTTCTAAGCTTCTGAGCCATGGTAAGCACCAAACGTTAACATTTTCCAGATGGAGAATCCATTTCACTCTACAGTATTCAGGCTACTTAAGCATGAAACACATTAAGCACTTAACATTAGTTATAGTGTGATGTCAACTGCATCTCATTAAGTGCTTAGTAAGGTCAGTAGGTCACTAAGCTGCACTATATTAACTTACAGTTTCTTAACTATGATAATTAACAGCAGCCGCAAAGTTAGATTCAAATGTAAAATAGCAGGCTACAGTGTCAAACGGCTGCAAGCACAACCAATGGGGGACAGAGTACTAGTTTGTTAGATAGGGAGGTCCGTATTTTCGGAGGTCAGATAATCGAGGTTGAACTGTAAAATAAATAAATGAGAACTAAACAGTCTCACAACTATCAGGCTTGTTGCCAGGATTTTTCCGGGGTCTTTTCACAGTCAGTGACTTTCATCCCCCAGAAACCCTGGCATTCTAGATGCTCTGTGGTGCATTTTGTAGCTTATTTTGAAGCTAAATAACTCATATCTTAGCCCTCTTCTACCTCTTGCTCCAAGGAAAATAATTCTTATCTGGCTGGCTGCAGGGTGATTTCATATCTGTAGTCAGTACCTGAGGCTAGCAAGATGCTGATAACAACTGTACCCGAAGCATAGAGTCTGGAGCTGTGACTGGCTGAGTATTGTACAGTACTAACTTGCTGTTGTGCCCAGTTGCTTAAAGGTGGGGTCTAGGGGCCACTAGACCCCAAGCAGCCCTGGGGTGCTAGATGCTCGGTGGTGCATTTTGTGGCTTATTTTGAATACCAATAACTCATCAGTCAGAGGTGTCCTTGTCATGGATATTATAAGTAGAGGCAAGGGAGAGGCATGGGAGGAGGGAGGGACACCTGGGACCAAGTAGGGTTCAGGGTGTAGAGTTAGGCAGGGAAACTAGGCAGACTAGATTGGCTTACCAGTCCTTTTCCGCCAACACTTTCTATATTTCTATGATACCAGTATACAGAGATTGAGTGTATCAGTGCACTGAGGTCATTACCAGGTGCTCTGAATTACTGCAGTTATCAGCAATCAGGAAATGGGTGCACGTTACCAATGCTGACAGGGTGCCATCCGTTGCTTCCTCCATGAGAGCAAGCACCTTCCAACTACTGATTCCAGTTAACAGCCTAAAAGTCATCACACAAACATCTGCAACAAAGTGAAAACTATGCCTTCACGGTCATCATATTCCAAATCACACATGCACAGCAGGCGTGTCCATACCGATATAGTTAAAACTTAATACAATAAAATCCTACTACACCTACAGGGTGAAGGAAATCTGAAATGAACCAAATCTAAAAATAAAACTATATTTCACAATAAGATTGACAACTATAAGGGATAATAATATAAAAGGATTTATACAACAGTGGTGATAAAACCTAGTATTAGAAACACAGTGAAATAACTTGCAGCTGACGAATGCACTGTGGTGATATTAGACCGATATACACACGGTTCATACATCAGCACCTGATATCACCACAGTGTATACGTCAACAAATCCCTACAAGGAGGATATCACGGGGAAGGGGTAAGCAGTTACACCAAATCCATCTGGTCAAGCTAAGAGGAAAAATGGGAAGTCACGAGGACAAACTTCAAGACTGCAAACAGTACAGCTTATCAGATGTAGTGGTAATACGGGCAGTACAATAAACAAATAATGCCAGCAGAATTCCACTTGTGGAATTTCCCTTTCACAACGAAAGGGAAATTCCACAATTGGAATTCTGGTGGCATTATCTATTTATTGTACTGCCATGAATTTTTGAGAAAATGTTGCCAATTAGTAATTTGTCGAATTTTCACTATTTATTTACTTTGAACAACTGAACCAAATTTCTCTAGCTTTAGATTCCAGGGTCCACTAACAAAGGGTATGCATGCCGAATTTCAGTTCTATACCTGCAATAGCAGTAAGTTACAGACTTCCATTATCTTTAACAACTTTTTACAATATTTCACAAACTAATAGTGGCAATATTAAACCCTTGTAATTTAAAAATTACTCATCCGAATCTTTCCATATTTAACAGTTTTATTACCATCCTAGAAGGTTATACAAGCTACTTTATAGGTACCAAGCTCCACACATGTGGCCATATTATGCACAGAGACACACTTTAACACATGTTCCTAAAAAACGAAATCTCAGATTTGGAGACACTAAAATTTCTGCACTGCTCATCTAAATGTAATGACATTTGGTGGACTCTTAGGACACCTAACAAGCAAACATGCCAATTCTCAGGTCTCTAGGTCAACAGCAGAATTATAAAAGCATAAACATTGTTTTAAATTCTGTGAAAATTCGTGAGATTTCACTGAAATTCTGCAAAATCAGAATCTGCTTATTCTACACAGGCCTACTCAAAAACAAGGCCCAGTAAAGTTAGTACTAAGGATATCAACCATATGTTTGTAGAATAACGGCATTTCTCAAGATGTTCACTGACACTGTACTTTCAATATCCAACCCAAAGCCTTTGACTCAGTTACGTATGATACCCAGCTTAGTAAACCACAACAGCTGGGTTCTCCCCATGTATTCCTGAAACAGCAGTTCATGTTGGCAATTAAAGAGGTGGCAATGCTGTTGCCAATTCAGTAACGATAGCTTAAAGACTCCCTTATTAAATGTGGTACTTGAAGGCACGTATCTGTGGCTAAACAGTTTATTTTTAACTTATTTTTTGAGCAAAGAAAACATGGCTCTGGCTCTGGCCCACCCCCGCCAACTGTAGGCCAATGCTGGTAGATATCTGAAACTGGATGTCTTCTGTAATTGGTCTAGAACCAGATATTTTTTCTTCTCAGCCTCAAAAAAAAAAAAAAGGATAAAAATAAACTGTTCTAAGTTAACTGATTCAGTAAGAGAGCCTAAATGCTACCTTACTGAAATGAGAACAGCAGTGTCTTTTTTTTTTTTTTTTAATGGCCAACATTAATTGTTGCTTCGATTGAGTAAGCAGCTACTGTACCTATCCAGTGGGTCCTAAGCAGTAATGTTAAATTGTGATCAGGGGTCGAAATTAACATGCAAAACCTGTTCCATGTGCAAGTGGGAACAAGCTGGGGCATGTCATTTTGTCCCGTGCATGCACCACAGTGCATGTAACACTGAGTTTGGTGTCCAGGACTTGTGGGGCATTGCTGGCAGTCGCTGCTTTGTCTGGGAGAATGCAGGACTGAGTGGGGGGAAGCACACTGTTTTTTTATCATGCAGATATGCAAAATGCCACCACATTGTAGGCTGCAGTCAGTGCCTGGAGGGGCAGTGTTACAGCCAAGCCAGAAGCGAGAGTAAGCTGTTACAAAAAAATATATATTTGCACTGCTTCTTGTGTGAGTCACTCACTGTGACTGGCAGGACAGTGTAGAGAGAGCAGGAACTGCAGCATGCCGGGCCCAACCATGGCAATGGGGCAGGTGAAGGATTCAGACTAGGAATGCCTGCTGTCAATCGCCTACCTCACACTGACTGACAGAATCAACATCTCTAGGTTATCACTGTGACTGGCACTGTTGGGCAATCTGTTTGTGAGGAGAGGGAGGCTCTCCTGCAACCAGTCGTGAGAGTACCATCATTGTCGCTGAAAATAAGTAAACTTGTGTGGTTTGCAGTAGTTCATGTGATTGTAAAAGAAGTAAGTCTTGAGTGGCTAATCGGGAGAACAGAGTTATTTTTTGTGCTGTGAAGAGCATCTATTGAATGGGTAACACTATATGATGGATGTTGTTTAGCAGCAATCAGAGCCCAGAATTGAGGATAGGGTGGGCTTAATAAGAGACGCGAGAGAGCAAAAATCACTAGTGCAGTTCACATACTGCTCTTGTGGAGAAGAAAAAGGTGTGAAGGAGGATGGGTAATCTGGCTGGCGCAGATGTCCTTAATAAAGGAATAATGCACGACAGGGTGGGTGTTATGCTGGGATAACATTCTGCCTCGGGTGGTTGGGTATGAGGCCGCAGGCCGAGTGCATCCAACCCCCAAGAAGGGATGATATCCCAGCATCACACCCACCCTGGAGTGCATTATTCTATTGTACAATGACTTGTTTATATTTACATAAAAAAAAAAAATTTAAAATAGTGTTTTAATTGTATTTTTGTAGTGTTTTATTGTGGAAGGATATTGGCTTAAAAAAATAGTGCCTTATACTGTTTGACCAATGGGAGGAGCTGTTATTCTGTCTGTCTGTGCTAATTATATGGCTAATAGTTGTGAATAGGAAGAAGACTAAGGCTATGCTACTTGTCTGTCACATGAACAAAGAACAAAATCTCCACATTCATGCAGTATATGGATATGCAACTGGGGCAGTCACTGGTTTTAAGCATCCTGGGCTATGGTTTGATTAAAATTCATCTTTTTAGCCTAGCATTTTCTGATTTTTAATGCCACTGTTGTATTTATTATTTTTCATTTTTATATTGTTTATTGCTGTGTTTTAATTGTTATTGTACAGGCGCCTTGGTTTTAGAAAGGTGCCTTTTTACAAATAAAGAATTGATTGATTAATTAATTGATTCTTTCATATGCACTCTGAAGAGATTCTGAAAACTTTACAAACGTTTGGCATTCTCTACAAGTACAGGAAAGGCTTTCACTTTGAAACCAGGGCACTACTTTAGATGATAGTCACTTGAATATGTTGGCATTCCTTGTCCCCTGGCTCGCCAGGCAGCATCCCCAGCCCCGTCACCGACCTTCTCATCGACCTTCCAGTTATCCACCGACTGCCAGGGACTGTGACAGTAGTAAGTGGCCTGCCATGTGGGTCATGCAAGGGCCTAAGAGGGTGGTGGAGCAAAGCTGGACAAGGGCTTTTTCCCCCAGCTCCTGTTTTCCTCCCTAAGGTGCTGGTGTGCAATGGTGTGCATGCATACCATCTGCGTCCAGTGGCTGCCCCTTCCCAACCATTGTGATCCCACTGTGCTGCCTTCTACTCTCCGTCAGGTGGCAGACAAGCAGTGGACCACTGTGTCCCCCTCCTCAATGGAGGATAGCTGTCCCTAAGACAGTCAATCCCCCTTCCTGGCCAGCTCCTGAGTGACCAGTCCGGCTATTAATTTCCTTATTTTTAAAAGAATATTAATGACAGATGTACACTCATCTGCAATGAAAACCAATATGCCAAGCATCCCCTGGTGTTTGGTGGCAGCATTCTCCCCCTCCCCAACTCCCTACCCATCCCGAGCCAAGAATTCTCTGACTTTCAAAAGTACACTCTCTCTGTCTGTGTGTGTATCTGTCTGTTTCCCTCCCTCTCCCCCATCAAATACTAAGCACTACCAGGTTGGCACAGGCATCTCCTCCATCACCCATCATGTACCAAGTACTCCCTAGTGTCCAGTTGCACCCTCCTTCTCTCCTTCTTCCTGTCCTGCAATTTGTTAAATAGTTCTAACATTAATTAAAATGTTTTCATTCCAAAACTACAAAAGCACCAACTTTGGGTGAGGATCTAATGAAGCTGAACATTTCAGGCTTCAAATATTTACTTTTTTTTTCATCCCCCCCCCCCCAAAAAAAAAGAGATTTAAAAAATAACTGTGCCATTTTTAGTCCCCCCTCTAACTTTAAAACTAAAAGATCAAATTTGGCAGGTGCGGTGATGCTACAAAGAAAACCGTGCATGCCAATTTTCAGGCGCCAAACCACAAAATGTCTGACTTATAAGTGGTGAAGAATCAGAATTTAATATTAAATTTGCTTACTCAACCCTTACTGTAATGGCACTACTGCAACACTACAATATACACATACATACATACATAGAAAGACAGAAAATGGGGGTCCTGTTCTCAACTGCAAAAGGCTGCGGCACAATACAGGGAGCAAACTGGCAAGAAACACACATTCTTCTTAGTCAATAGGAATGGAAGTCCCACATCTCCCCACCACGACCAAGTCACAATGCGAACAGCTTTTCCAGATGTTAGTGGTTGAAAAAGTATGGCATCGTTTTAGTTGCATGGCGTTATGTCATACTGCAACCCTGTTGCCAGCACTGCTGTCCAGAAGTCTTCCTCCGTGGGCTCCCACTGGTCCAAATAATCTGCAATTCAGCTGCTTGAGGACCATCACCCCGGCAGCCCAGTGGACACCCACCCAGCCACTCACCACAATCCCTCTGACTCCCCAGCATCAAGTACAGTCATACCCGCTCCAATGTGCCGCTCTTCTGCAGCACGTTCTCAGCAATGCTTCCCCATTTGCACTCCTAGTTGCCGTCACAATACTGGAACCCCCATACCACTGGCTTGTAGCAGTTCTGTAGACGGGGATGAGGAAGGGGGTTGCAATGGGCTTGGTGAGAAACTTTATGCGGCTATTCACGTGGTGGCCTCCTTCCCTTCTGCAACCATATAGAGAAGGTTTGGGACCCCTGTCAGGGTCACAATCCACAGGGTGGTGCTACGTGTTTGCAATTTGTTCCTTCAATGTGGCACTCCTATTTGGGTCAGCAATTTACCTTTTTTTGACATTATAATGTTTCTTACAGTCCTACACTGGTAGCCAGGGCCATCAGTAGCAATAACTAGCCATGGCTTCTAATCTCTGCTGCTGAACTAAATGACCCATGTTTAGCCAAGGCTAGCCATAACTTACGGGTATCATTACTAATGTCAGTGGTTACCACTGTTGGGATAAAAGACCAAACTAATAACTGGACTCCGCCCACTGAGAAACCCATAGAACATGGGGGTTGTCCGCTATGCTGGGGAGGGGAAAGGAGAAATTTTTGTTTCAGACTGTTAGTGATTTTGATTTAGCACTGGATATTGTTAATTAACTTGTGTACTGCAATCTGCGTGTGCGTGTCTTTTTTCATGAGTTTATTGGAAGACCTTTTGACTTTTGAAAACTGTAGCTGCTACTGTAGAAACAAAATGTTTGTACTGACTGCAGCTACCTCTTAGCACCTCCATCAGTGTCAGTGTCTGGGGCCTTGTGTGTTTGCGCTGGTACTGAGACATGCATGTATATATAGATAAAATGTAAACTACTTTTAGCCTTGGGGGTGGGTGGGGACAGATAAAAATGAAATGCTGCACCTCAGAAGCTATCCCAGAGAGCAGAGCTTTTACAAGTGGCAGCTCTACAAGACATGGAGTTGCAAAGTATATTAACAAGTACTATAAGAAAAAAAATTGCTGGGAGCATATTAATATCATTACAAGATACCTACAACCATATACTGAACATATGGAGGGGACTGTACATACACCCTTGTAAATCAGGAAGAGCTGAATTTAGTCTGAAAGTGCTATCCATTTCAGATATTTGACATCTTAAATGTTACATATGTTTGTCACAACACAAGGCTGTTACATTGCCAGCCTGATGTCAGATCAATAGGTTTAAAGAATGTAAAGTTAATCTGGCACCTTTCTAAGATCCTCACAGAGTACGAGCAAAACATGCATAAAATAATTAGTGTCAATTATAAAACAGGAGCAGGAAATCAAGCCTTCCGATTGGCTGGGACCATATGAATACTACATTGTATCCAGATGGGTAAGGAGCACCCTACTGTTGCCTGATGCGGGGCAAGTGCACAGCAGCAGGCTGTGCAGGTTTTTGTTTCTTTTTTAATGCATTCTAAAACGTAAAAATGCTGTTGAAAAGCCTACCCGTTTCGTAATAGCTGTGAATCAGCTGCGGGGGAGGGTTACTAATTACTAATCCCACCTTCACAGTGAAACACACTAACCCAGGTGCATGGGAAGAGTGTACCTTACGTTATAAAATGGGGTCCGGTCAGTTTTGGCTCCTCACTGCTCAGGACCCCATCAAGTGTTGCTGTATGTATTATTTTAGGCATCAAGACCCCATAGAAGCAATAAAATGAGAACATTAAGCCCCTGCCACTGCTGGTACATTGAAAGCAGTGGTGTTTGTCATGTCACTAAATGGGTGGAATACCCATAAGACTTGCGCTTGCTCAATCAGAACCCATGGGGAAGTGTTTTAAAATATACAGTTTATTCTAATAATGTCCATTATAGCAGCCACAGACTACTGCTGCAGCATACAAAGGTGTGTGGGATGAGCTGCTAGTGAAGAAAGGGGGATTACTAGCAGGGTACACAGGGCTGAATACTGGGACCAGTCCTTTTTAATGTCTTTATAGGTGACATTGCAGAGGAACTGGAAAGAAAAGTATGCCTCTTTGCAGACGACACAAAGATCTGCAACATGTTGATACACAAGGGAGGGTGGAAAGGGTGAGAAGGGACTTGGCAAGGCTGGAGGAATGGTCAAATGTATGGCAGCTTAGATTCCATGCAAAGAAGTGCAAAGTAATACACCTGGAAACAAAACCCAAGGAAAGCGTACATAATGGGGTGTTGACAACAAAATGGAAAGGGACCTGAGGATAGTCATATGAGATGACCTAAATGTAGGCAAGCAATGTGAGAAGGCAGTAAGGAGGGCTAGAGGCATACTGGGATGCACAGGGAGAGGCATCACCAGTAGAAAACAGGAGTTGTTATCCCTCTGTACAGACAGTTGGTGAGACCTCATCTGGAGTACTGCATGCAGTTCTGGAGACCCCATCTCTGCAAGGACATAGACAGAATGGAGGCAGTCCAGAGGAGGGCAACTAAAATGGTGCAGGGTCTGTACCAGAAGCCATATAAAAAGACAGACTAAAATAGCTTAATATGTATACCCTTGAGGAAAGGAGAGAGACAGGGGACATGATAGAAACTTTCAAGTAACTCAAGGGAATCAACAAAGTCCAAGAGGGTAGCATCTTTCAGAAAAAGATGTGCAAGAACAAGGGGGCACAATCTGAAGATAGAGGGGTGATGACTCAGGGGCAACATGAGGGAGTATTTTTTCATGGAGAGGGTGGTGGACACATGCAGCAGCCTTCCTGAGGAGGTTGTGGGGTCAAAAACAATGGGGGGAATTTAAGAATGCATGAGACAGACATAAAGCAATTCTAGTAGGAGGTAGGAGGAGGAGTAGGCTGTTGGTAAAACTAGGATCTGCAGCTTATTCAGTAGGCAGGGAAATGGGCAGACTGGGTGGGCCAAGCAGTCCTTATCTGCCATCAAAGTCTATGTTTCTATGGGAGCAGGCTGCAGTATTTACTTTGCAGGTCACCCTTAAGAAAGAAGGAGAGAGAGAATATATGCTTTCACCTATTTTGATCATTTTGAAATGCAAACATTTCACTCGGCAAAACGTAACGACACCAACCTAGGATCCTAGGTGAGAGGTTTAAATGCTTCACTGGCAAACATTTAAACTAGCCAAGGGGGGAGGCACTGAAAAGAAGCCGGGAAATCCCAGCCTCCCCCCACAAACAACAGTAATTAGTGAGGTAAACACCAGGGTAGAGAAGTCATTAGGGAGCAGGACAGAAGTAAATGTAAAAAAAGGCAAAGACAGTAAGGACAGGAATGGTGCTAAAAGGGGTAAGGCCATCAAAAAGTGGAGGGTGATGAATACCAATGTCCATAGTCTGTGTAACAAGCTCCCTGAACTAGTGGCCTTGATGGAAGAGGATTGCCTGGATATTGTGGCAGTCACAAAAACATGGTACACAGAGAACCATGACTGGGATGTCAACATACCAGGATACACAATCTACAGGAGGGACAGGGAGGGTAAAAGAGGAGGAGGAGGAGGAGGAGGAACTCTTTATGTAAAGGAAGGGATCAAAGCAACAGAACTAAAGAGTAAACAGGGAGCAGATGAGACACTCTGGGTCACCCTGGAGACAGGAAATGGCACCACAATCCGCATGGGGGTTATATACAGACCCCCATCTCAGGGGGAGGGAATGGACAAGGAAATGATAGAAGGCTTCCTTAGAATGGCAGAAAAAGGGGAGATATAGTTGATGGGGGACCTGAATATGCCAGATGTTAACTAGAGCACCTTTGCTGCAGGCACATCCAAGAGCAGGGTCATTCTTGATGCCCTACAGGAGGCATGCCTGAGGCAGCTAGTACTGGAGCCTACTCGGGAGGGAGCAATCTTAGACCTGGTACTCTCAAATGGGGACGGAGAAAGAATCTCAGATTTAGAAGTGGGCAGCCATCTGGGAACAAGCGACCACAAAACAGTGTGGTTCACGATAAACACAGCCATACAATCAAGCCATACAAAAGCAAGAGTACTGGACTTTAGGAGGGCGGACTTTGGGAAAATGAGAGAGTGCCTCACAAAAGCACTAGCAAACAGGCAAGGAGGGGTGGAGGAACAATGGAGAGTAATCAAAACAGCGATCACAGAAGCAACAAGCCTTTGTGTAAAGCAAATCAACAAAACACAACGAAGGAAAAAAACGCTATGGTTCTCAAAAGAGGTGGCAGGGAAGGTTAAGGAGAAAAGGATAGCATTCAGGAAATATAAGGAAACACAGGAGGAGAAGGACAGACAACTTTATCAGCTAAAGCAGAAAGAGGCTGGGAAGGCAGTCAGAATAGCAAAGGCCCAAACCGAGGAAAGGATAGCCAACTCTGTTAAGAAGGGGGATAAGACCTTTTATAGGTACATTAGGGAGGGAACTGAGGCTTAATAAAGGGGAGGGAATGCGGGTAGAGGGTGACAATGAAAAAGTAGGGATACTGAACGAATGTTTCTGCTCAGTATTCACAAAGGAAGAGGAGGGAAGTACTTAAACCAAACAAGAGAAACACTCTGAAGACGAGGGTCGATACCAGTCCATTTACAGAAGAAAGGGTTCTGAAAGAACTAATAAAATTGAAGGTGGACAAAGCAATGGGGCCTGATGGGATTCACCCAAGAATTCTAAAAGAACTAAAGGTAGAACTAATGACACCGCTGACTACTCTCTTTAACAAATCATGGGAGGATGGGGTGGTACCTGAGGACTGGAGGAGGGCGGGTATGATTCCTCTTCACAAAAGTGGGAGCAGGACAGAGGCAGGAAACTACAAACCAGTTAGTTTGACCTCAGTGGTAGGTAAAATGATGGAATCACTTCTGAAGTAAAGAATTGTTGAGTACCTAGAGGCCAGTGGGGCACAGGACCCAAGGCAGCATGGATTCACGATGGGAAGGCCGTGTCAGACAAATCTAATAGATTTCTTTGACTGGGTGACCAAAGTAGTAGACCAGAGAGGGGCTGTGGACATGGCTTACCTAGATTTCAGCAAGGCATTTGATATAGTCCCACACAAAAGATTAATGCACAAGTTAGCCAGCCTGGGAGTGGGTCCCAGTGTGGTAGCCTGAATAAAAAATTGGCTAGACAACAGGACGCAAAGGGTAGTAGTAAATGGAGTCCACAGTGAAGAAAGCAGGGTTACTAGCGGGGTACCGCAGGGTTCAGTACTGGGACTAGTCCTTTTTAATGTCTTTATATGTGATATTGCAGAGGAACTGGAAGGAAAAGTATGTCTCTTTGCAGATGACACAAAGATCTGCAACAGGGTTGATACACCAGATGGAGTGGAAAGGATGAGAAAGGACTTGGCAAGGTTGGAGGAATGGTCAAATGTATGGCAGCTCAGATTCAATGCAAAGAAGTGCAAGGTAATGCACCTGGGAAACAAAAACCCAGGACAAGAGTACACAATGGGGGGTGAGATACTGACAAACAGTAAAAATGGAAAGGGACCTGGGGTAATTATAGCAGATGACCTAAAGGTGGGCAAGCAATGTGAGAAGGCAGTAAGGAAGGCTGGGGGATATTGGGATGCATAGGGAGAGGCATCAATAGTAGAAAACAGGAAGTTGTTATCCCTCTGTACAGACAGTTGGTGAGACCCCATCTGGAGTACTGTGTGCAGTTCTAGAGAACCCATCTCCGCAAAGACATAGATAGAGTGGAGGCTGTCCAGAGGAGGGCAACCAAAATGGTGCAGGGTCTGCATCAGAAGACATACAAAGAAAGACTAAAGGAGCTTAATATGTATACCCTTGAGGAAAGGAGGGAGAGAGGGGACATGATAGAAACTTTCAAGTACCTCAAGGAATCAACAAAGTCCAAGAGGGTGGCATCTTTCAAAAAGAGATGTGCAAGAACAAGGGGCCAATTTGAAGATAGAGGGCGGCTCAGAGGTAACGAGGAAGTATTTTTTCACAGAGAGGGTTGTGGATGCATGGAATAGCCTCCCTGAGGAGGTTGGGGAGTCAAGAACAGTGGGGGAATTCAAGAATGCATGGGACCGACATAAGGCAGTACTAGTGGGGGGGGTAGGAGGAAGTAAGCCGTTGGTTAATTAGGATCTGCAGCTTATCTGTTAGGTAGGAAAGTGGGCAGACTAGGTGGGCCAAGTGGTCCTTATCTGCTGTCAAATTCTATGTTTCTATGTTTCTAACCTCACCCCGCCAGTCTGCCTGACCAATTTAAAAATTAAATTCATAGATGGGCACATAAAATGCTAAATCGGAGACAAACATTTGGTGAATGTGAGAAGTCAAGTTTAGCACTAAGAAAACAAGGCATCTCACTCTCATAACTGATTCACTACCTCTTTACATGGACAAGGAAAATGGCATCATAACAAAATAAAAATGATAAATTATTACACTATCTGAACAGGGAACTTCAAAACTCAGTTATTGTACCAATCTAAATTATGAAGTCTGTCAGCATTAGCATCAGCGATCGGTGATTTCCTCGTCAACATCTGCCTCTGCCCTATCACTTTCCTCCCTGGCACCTGTGAGGACTGGCTCATACTGCTATGTCAGAATTCATCTAAGATTATCTTGCATTCCTTCATGCTCCTGATGTTCAGTTCTCTCCTCAAAATCTTCAGTGTCATGCTCAGCATGACCGCTTTCAGTGCTGTCACTCTGCCATTGAGTCGTTCGCCATGTGACAGTAATGTGTCTGGCACCATGGATTCAGTAAGCACTGCATTAGTCAGGTTACAACAGCAGAGCTGTGATATTAACTACATTTTCTTATCCAGGAGCACTAATTGCTACATTTGCAGGTTAACAAATAATTGAGGGCTAACTGAGTGGGTTATTCTGTAAGAAAACAGCTAGACTCTTTACTAATAATAGCACTGATGATCTGGGATGATTTGTGTGATTTTTATGGCTGTGTGTAGTTTCATGAAATGAAACGTTTTAAAAGCAAAACATTTACTCCTGCTGGCTAGACCTTACACACACAGAAAACAAAAATAGTGAATTATAGCTATTTAGTGGAGGCCAGAACATCAGCCTACTATCTTTAATACTTGCTGAATCAGTGGTCCCGGATGCATCACCTGCACATGGGACAAGGAGGCACTATAGGAAAATGCAGAGCAATACATTTTGCTAAGATGGAGATCCCCAGGGGCTATAAAACTACCATATAACTATCAGGCTAATTTAGAAAAAAACTCTTAATAGCAAACAAAGAGAAGGACACACCACGACGCACACGCACAAATCAAAACGCTCTGCACAACACACAGTATGTTCTTGCAAATTTTGACTGTACTATAACTACTCCTTTCAGCAGGGGTTGACAAATTTTAAAATTTACGTGCTAGTCCAGGACAACTGGCCTAGCCAAAAATGGTAGTCCCAGTGTTGCGAGTGGTAGTCCATGGTCGGGAGGCTATATTTTAAGGAAAATCTGAAGAACATTACATAGCAACGAAGGGCATCATGTGGGGGTTGTATTATTAATACTGTGTAGCTGCAGGCCACTGGAAAACAGGACAAATGATGAACTTTTCTATTACATACAGGTTGAAGTCTGCGTCATGACACGTACTATAGGTATGTACATATATACATACCTTCATACCTATAATGTGTGTGCAATAGGTGTGGACATAAATGGAGTGTGACAAACCAGTAACTATGTGCATATTGTAAATGTAGAATCTTACATTTATGTTTACAGTTATTATGTCACCATCCATTTATGCACACAGCTTCTAAGTCATAGGTGCCCCGCCAGCCGGATCTTCTGCCCTCCTTAGACTTAACACAGTATTGGCTGCTTCTGATTCACTCCCACAGTAATCCCTTCACTAAAACATATTGGTCTAGCGTTCACATAATGAAGAATGAATATAAAAGGGAAATGATACTTTGTTAGAGCAGCTTCTTTGTTTACCTTGTAACCTTTTCTCCAACCCCATCACAGCTCCTTTGTACTTCCCAACCCAAGTGCCCAAGCTGCCAACTGCCCAAACAGCTGGCCCGGCGGCCAAGCCAAGTGTTTTTTCAAAGCCTGTCCCCAGCAGCCACGACCCAAACAGAACAGCTTACCCTAAAGAAAGAAAAGAACACTCCCAACAACACTCTAGAATTCCCAGGGTTTTTTTTCTCTCGCTCTTGAATGAGCAGCTACACTTCACATTGCCATCAGTACTGTCTTACACAAAGTTCACGGCTCCCCCAACCTCCTCATGCTTCAACTTTTATTCAGCAACTCTGTACCTTTCTGATCCTCTCTTCACACGAAGGGTTCACAAAAACAATACCTTTACAATATATTTGTAAGTGTTTCTCTCCAACTATTTTCCCGTCATCTCTCTTCATTAGCTGCAATGCTGAGTCTAATTGTTGCTGCTGTCTCCTTCTCTTACTGTGGTTTGCTTGCAAAGTTGCCTGTCACACTGAAGCACTGCTGAACCATCGGTGAGAAAAAATAGATGACACAAAATCTTGCTTTTAATAAATATTACTTCGGGAACCTAACAGTAATTTTTTTTAACAGGAATCCCTTTCAGCAAAAAATCCTCAGAAGACTACTGCCCCCTCCACCTCTACCAGTGCACTCTCTGCAAATAAGGTGAAGCCATAGACAGAGTCAGCTTGCTAACTGATGATTCCTTTGTCAATCTTACAACCCCCCCCCATCGCCAGGCAACCATGCTCCTCCTCAGCCGCTCCTGCGCCCCCTGCTCTTACCTGCTGAATGCAAGAAGAAGCGGCATGGTGCCTCGCCATCTCCGGACCCTGGTACATGCCTGCTCATTCAGCCGCCAATGCTATATTGCAACAATCTCTCCAGAAGATTCACCCGTACCACACAGCGCATGCCCGCTTCCTTTCAAAACAAAAATCAGCTCCACAACTTCAGATGCTGCGACCCCTCCTAGCCAGATGACAAATCACAAGTACATGTAACAAATTGATACAGAGACTGATGCTTGTCCATGGGCAAGTGGCCCACTAAAACCTGCTTGTCCCTGTCAGCAATTTGGTAGCCGGGATATCGGGCTATGGGATTGTCGATCCACACGAGAAAAGCTGCTATAAACACATTTAGATTATAGTCTAACTTGGGGGGGGGGGGGCTGGTATATGGACTGCAAGATGACTACAAATACTTCCTACAGCCGCTTCAGCATTTAATAACATTTTATTTACCCCCTAAAAATCATAATTATTATGTATCCTACACTAATAAAATCCCTGTCTGACTGTATGAACAGTAAGATGCATCAGTAGAGTTCTTGCAGTCCTATCCCTGTAAGACCTTCTCTTTTTCTGTGAACAAACAAGACACAGAGGTTTCCAAATGAATGAGCTAGAGTCCCACAGAGTAAACCTCTAATTAATTAACACAGAAAAAGAACACTCTGCTGTCATACCAGTATAGAGCCAAGCAGCAACCGACCTCTTATGCCATGTACATAGAAATCTATTTCCAATTGCAACAATACACTTTTGCAGCACAAGCTCTCTGTAAACTGACATTTTAAAATGCTGCATATTTAAATAATTGTGCTGTAACAATGTACTGTTGCAAAGAAATAGCAATAGATTTTAATTGATCTTCTTATCCATGATCTGTATGCATTCAACAACTACCGAACTGCTCTGTCGCACTGAAATGGCAGGGCTGGGGTTTAAGTACTGTATGCTGGCTGTACACCGACCATTATGTAGCAGCCACGTACGTGTACTTTATTGTGAAGTGTATGCTAGATTTTCTTAATTTGCCCCAAAAAGGCACTCAGATGGCTGTGATTTACAAAACAGCCCAATCACACAATCCAGTCTTTTTTTTTTTTTTAAGTCATGTTTGGCTCGGCACAGAAGCAGACAATGTAAATAAAATACCATTACATACCAGTGGCTACCAGCCAACTGCTCACTACTAGTCCCACTCCCAACAATAACACTGCAGTGCACTGTGGAACAGACCCACATGTTGCAGTGACAGACAACATAGGAGAAAGCGCTGGATGAACAGATAGAGACAGAACTTGACTTCTCTCTCTCTCTCGTCCCGCATGCCCCATTGTTTTCTGCAACACATATGGGTCCAGCAGGGAGTGGAACAGAAGTCACAAGATTCATGCTCTACTTAACAGACTAAGGCAACCCCCACCCTGGAACAATGACTGACACGCTGAAAGCCAATGCATCGGAGAATCTCTGCCACTTGACAGACAGATTCTTTAATCTTGGTGCTGTTCAGTGTTAGCTGTCGGAGCCTGTAAAGTTACAGGCCAAGAGCTCATTCATGGTTCAAAGCTCCAGGATCAAACATTTAAACTTTAAAGAAACTTCTTTGTGATAAGAAGCTGTTGGTTTTGTCCTAACACGTCTCTAGTACAATATGGGTTCAGTGCATTTTCTTTCTCTGACACTCCAATGGCAAAAGGCAATTTCTAGGACTAATAAGGCTATAGTGAGACAGGCTATAATGAGCTGGGTCTGGTACCTATACATAGTTTAGCCTCAGAAAAGTGACTGAGACTGACTACCTATAGGGCAGGCTACATGCTGTACATAGCTAGTGAGACAGGCCATCTAAGTGGGATATGAAAGGCTATGCAGGATGAGAAATGGCTGTAAAGAAAAGTGGTAGTAAGATAAAATAGGCTTATATAGATAGGTGAGACTGGCTTATAACCAAAATGAAATAGGACAGAGGAAAGATATAGTGAGGTACAAACACAGAGTATGTCTGGTTAGATGGGGGGGGGATCGACTAACAGTTCTTGAACCAAATGTTGCAGCAGCCCTCAAATTACAGGTATGCATAATAATATATATGAATGATACAGTGAGATTCTTAGACCAATGTAACAGTTCTGTTGTCCCCGGGATGCACACTTAGGTGTTACAATTATTTTAATAATTATATAGCTGAGATCAAAGATTGCCAGCAAATCTGATTTCAGTAAACATATGCACGTACTGTATATCCATCACTGTATAAGCCTGAGGCAACTTATCTTTCATAACATTTAGTGCCTTTAAAGGAGATCCTCTGTGATACAGGTTGGGTCCTCTAGTAGGTACGTAGTATTTTCAACGCCTTGTACTGCCTTTATTTTACACACCTAACCAGAAGTCCACTTAATGTTTTAGATAAGTATTATTTTATTTCTATCTCCTATCTCCCTATGAAACATAGAAGCACAGAATTTGATGGCAGATGAGGACCACTTGGCCCACCCAGTCTCCCCATGCCCCTAACTAATGGATAAGCGGCAGATCCTAGCTAACCAACAGCCGACTTCTTCCTGCCTCCACCTCCTAGAATTGCCTTATGCCTGTCCCATGCATTCTTGAATTTCACAACTGCTTTTGACTCCACTACTTCCTCAGGAAGGCTGTTCCATGCATCAACAACCCTCTCCATGAAAAAATACTTCCTCACATTACCTCTGAGCTGTCCCCCCTCTAGCTTCAAATTGCGCCCCCTTGTTTTTGCACACCACTTTTTCTGAAAGATGCTACCCTCTTGGACTTTGTTGATTCCCATGAGGTACTTGAAAGTTTCTATCATGTCCCCCCTCTCCCTCCTCTGATCGAGGCTATACATATTAAGCTTCTTAAGTCTCTCTTGATATGTCTTCTGGTGCAGACCCTGCCCATTTTAGTTGCCCTCCTCTGGACTGCCTCCATCCTGTCTATGTCTTTGCGGAGGTTGAGTCTCCAAAACTGCACGCAGTACTCCAGATGGGGTCTCACCAGCTGTCTGTACAGAGGGATAGCAACTTCCTGTTTTCTACTGGTGATGCCTCTCTCTATGCATCCCAGTATCCCCCCAGCCCTCCTTACTGCCCTCTCACATTGCTTACTCACCTTTAGGTCATCTGATATGACTACCTCAGGTCCCTTTCCATTTTGTTGTTGTTAGTATCTCACCCCCATTGTGTGCTCTTCCCCTGGGTTTTTGTTTCCCAGGTGCACTACTTTGCACTTCTTTGCATTGAATCTAAGCTGCCATACATCTGACCATTCCTCCAGCCTTGCCAAGTCCCTTCTCATCCTTTCCACCCCACCTTGTGTATCAACTCTGTTGCAGATCTTTGTGTCGTCTGCAAAGTGACATACTTTTCCTTCCAGTCTCTGCAATGTTGCTTAGTAAGACATTAAAGAGGACCGGTCCTAGTACTGAACCCTGCAGTACCCCACTAGTAACCCCCCTTTCTTCAGAGTGGACTCCGTTTATTATTACCCTCGGTGTCCTGTTCTCCAGCCAATTCTTTACCCAGGCTACCATCTTAGGACCCACTCCCAGGCTGGCCAACTTGTATATCAATCTTTTGTGTGGGACTGCGTCAAATGTATTGCTAAAGTCTAGGTAGGCATGTCCACAGCCCCTCCCTGATCTTCTGCTTTGGTCACCCAGTCAAAGAAATCTATTAGATTTGTCTGACATGACCTTCCCACTGTGAATCCATGCTGCCTTGGGTCCTGTGCTCCTCTGGCCTCTAGGTACTCAACAATTCTTTCCTTCAGAAGTGATTCCATCATTTTCCCAATCACTGAGGTTAAACTAACAGGTCTGTAGTTTCCTGTTTCTGCCCTACTTCCACTTTTGTGAAGTGAAATAACATCTGCCCTCCTCCCATCCTCAGGTACCACCCCATCCTCCCATGATTTATTAAAGAGGGTAGTCAGTGGTGTCACTAGTCCTACCCTTAGTAATTTTAGAATTCTGGCATGAATCCCATCAGGCCCCATTGCGTCGTCCACCTTCAGTTTTAAAAGTTCCTTCAGAACCCTTTCTTCTGTGAAAGGGCTGGTATCAACCCCTGTATCCAGCGTGTTTCTATTGTTTAGTTTAGGTACCTCCCCCTCTTCATTTGTAAATACTAAGCAAAAATATTTGTTCAGTATCTCTGTCTTTTCACAGTCACCCTCTACCCACCCCTTCCCTCCCCTTTCTTAAGCCCCACTATCCCTCCCTTGGTCTTCCTTCACCCCTGACGTACCTATAAAGGTTTTATCCCCCTTCTTAACTGAGCTGACTATCTTTTCCTCGGTTTGGGCCTTTGCTGTTCTGACTGCCTTTCTTGCTTCCTTTTGCTTTAACTGATGCAATTCTCTGTCCTGCTCCTTCTGTGATTTCTTGTACTTCCTGAATGCTCTCTTTTTCTCCCTAACCTTCTCTGCCACCTCCTTTAAGAACCACAGTGGTTTTTTACATCGTTTTGTTTTATTTATTTGCGTCACACAAAGGCTTATTGCCTCTGTGATGGCAATTTTGATTATTCCCCATTGTTCTTCCACCCCTCCTTCCTGTCCATTTGCAAGTGCATTCCTTAGGCACTCACCCATTTTGGCAAACTCAGCCCTCCTGAAGTTCCGTACCTTTGCCTTTGTATGGCTTGACTCTACTGTTGTGTTTATCGTGAACCATACTGTTCAACGGTCACTAGTTCCCAGATGGCTACCCGCTTCTAAATCTGTGATCATCTCGCCATCTCCATTTGAGAGTACCAGGTCTAAGATTGTGCCCTCTCAAGTGGGTTCCGATATTAGTTTTCTAAGACTTGCCCCCTATAGGGCATCTAGAATGGCCCCACTCTTAGAAGTGGCTGCTGCAAATGCACTCCAGTTAACATATGGCACATTCAGATCTCCCATTAGCAATATCTTTCCTTTTTCTGCCATTCTAAGGATACTTTCTATTATTTCCTTGTCCATTTCCTCCCCCTGAGATGGGGGTCTGTATACAACCCCTGTGCAGATCGTGGTGCCATTGCCGGTCTCCAAATTGACCCACAGTGCTTCCTCTCCTCCCCGTTTACCCTTTTGTTCTGTTGCTTTGATTTCTTCACTTATGTAGAGAGCTACTCCTCCTCCTCTTTTACCCTCCCTGTCTCTCCTGTAGATAGTGTATCCTGGTATGTTTATGTTCCAGTCATGGTTCTGTGTGTACCATGTTTCTGTGACTGCCACAATATCCAGATGCTCCTCCTCCATCAAGGCCACTAATTCAGGAAGCTTGTTACCCAGACTATGGGCATTAGTACTCACTGCTCTCCATTGTTTGATGGCTTTACCTCTTGTAGCACCATCCCTGTCCTCATTGACTTTGCTTTCTCCATTTACCCCAGTCCTGTTCCCCACTGACCTTTCTACCTTGGTCTTTACCTCATTTAGTACCCTGTTTTGTAGGGGGAGACTGGGAACTCCCTGCTGTTTATCAGTGCCTCCCCCCATGACTAGTTTAAAATTTGCCAACAAAACATTTAAACCGATTGCCCAGAAGACTTGTTCCCTTCCTGGACAGATGCAGGCCATCCTACCAGTATAGGCTGGTATCCCTCCAGTTGGAACCCCAGTCCCCAATGAAGCCAAACCCCTGTGCTCTGCACCATTTTTTCAACCATTCATTGAATCACATGGTGCGAAGTACCCTCGCCTCACCCTTGCCATAGACAGGCAGCACCTCTGAGAAAGATACCGTGTGCGCTACTTGCCTTAGGCCCCTCCCCAACTCCACAAACTCCTCCTGCACTGCTCTAATCTCATGTTAAGCCAAGTCATTCGTCCCTAGGTGGACAATGACGTCCAGCTCAATCTCCCATGCAGCTATTCTCGTGATCCTGAGGATGCGCTTCCTGTCCCTCAAGTCATGGTGCCAGGCAGGCACCTTACTTCAGTTTTCCCTGATCCCCCCAGTTCTATCCCCTTAATAACTGAGTCCCCCACCAGGAGCTGCATCCTTTTCCTGTGGTGTCCTCTGCCTCCTTCCTGTGGGGCTCCCTTGTGACAGTTGTCCTCAACCTCCTTAGTCTCCTCTGTGGGTGCATCCATAGGGGAATTATGCTCCATCAGAATGGTGTATGGATTGTAAAGTGGTACAACTGACTGGGTGTGCCTCTGCTCCACCACTCTCACCCTCCCTGAGCCCACTGTGATCCAACTGCTGTGCTTTCTTGGCAATCTCTGAGGTAGTGGTGGTGGCCCTGGTGATCCCTGGGTGGGGGAGGTTCCCTTACTACTGTTCAGTGTGGCCTGAAGATGGGCAATCTCGTCCCTCAGGGCAGAGAGTTGCCTGCAAATAAGGCAGCATCTCAGCCTCTAGAAAGACTCCCAGAAGACTGCTGCCCCACAGCCAGTACATTGCACTACTCCCCACATGTCTGTCTACCTTCCTGTTTATCCTGTATAAGTTTTTTTTCAAGTTATTGTTTTGTTATATATAAATATATATATTATATAATGTGTACACTTATATTGTCAGTGCAATATGCTGGAAAGGATATGACAGTGGTATGCACCTTGCCCTCTTGAGAAATGATGTCAGAACCTTCCCTGGTATAAAGGAAATGGTACGGGGTGAGTGGAGTGAGGAAGGGGGGTCTTGGGCCCAAACTGTGCCCTCTCGAAACAATCAGCTAAAAGCTCTGACCAACCACTACAATGAGCGCTGACCTTCCTGTCAGCAAGACGACCTACACAACAATTTAACAGAGAAAATATCCTGCTAAACAAACAGAAAAACAAAAACAAAAAAAAAAAACAGTTGAGTCAAACACAGGTAAACCTCCCCAGCCCGGTGAATTGTGCTCTGAAAGCAATCAGCCCCAAAACAAGTCAGCTGTGCACAAGGAAAGACACAGTAAACAATTATTTAAAAATATTTTGATGCAAACTGTCACAGAATACTAGTAGACAGTCCAGTTACCCACAAGAGAAAATCAAATATGCAGTTATTTCAACCCTTCTGAAGTTACTCACAAGATAAGCAGTTTTGCAAACCCCTTCCTGATTTTAAAACTAAAATAATTAAACACAAAGCAATGCCAATGTAAGAATGTCAAGTAAGGAACACCTCCCTCAGATTTAAGCAAGAGTGAGATTTGTTGCAGATTCCTAGTCCAATATAGTATCTCCCATGCAGCTCTCAGTTGTTTCAAAGCACACCCTGTTACTACTTCAAGAAGATGGACTATGGATTATTTGTGACCCCTTTGTTATATTTTCTTTTACAGGTAAATTCCCCCCTCCAGGACCAGAATCTCTGCAGAGGATCCCTCATCTGGACTGGTAAGTACCAACTTGGCTTAATTAATTGTGGGTGGAGATAGAGAAGAAGACAAAAAATGGTAAGGACCATAACTGAGCCCAAGCATCCATTCCACTCCATTCCACAAAGTCCAACATAGCCAGTGTGTGTGTGTGTGTGTGTGTGTGTGTGTGTGTGACAGAGAGGGCGTGAGGGACGAGGGAGTGACAGAGGAACATGCGGATGAGGCTCCTGAGAAATAGAAAGCAGGGAAGCTTGTAAGAGTTCCGCTTTGTTTGTATCGCCATATGAAAAAGAATTCAGCCACGAAAAAAGAACTTCTGATAAAAAAGAATTGGACTACTTTTTTCCACCCTTTTTTCACATGAAGGATCTTGTGCTGAAATGGAAAAAGGCATATGAAAGGATCCCATCATATGAAAAAGAATCAGAAAGAAGTAAGTCCTAATTCTTTTTTCGTATGAAAGGATCCTTTTTCATATGCTTTTTTTGTTCATACGAAAAACAATCCCTTCATACGAAAAAAGATTTTGGACTTAGTTTTCGGATTCTTTTTTCGTATGAAGGTATCCTCTTTTGTATGCTTTTTTCATTCATACGAAAAAGGATCCCTTCTTATGAAAAAAGATTTTGGATTTTGTTTTTTTTCTTCGGATTCTTTTTTAGAAATAAGTCATCATTTTTTTTATATTTTTTATTCCGGATTCTTTTTTAGAATGAAGAGATCATTTTTTATATGCTTTTTTCATCTATACAAACAAGGATGTCCTCATACAAAAAAAGAATCTGGATTTAGTTTTTTTACCTATTCTTTTTTGGTATAAAGACATCCTTTTTCTTATGGGTTTTTCTATTTCATACGAAAAAGTATCCCTTCATATGATACAGGATTTTGGACTCAGTTTGTATTTTTAATTTTTTTACAAATTTGAACTTCAACAAGCCTTAACTCCTCAATATTTTGACTTATGGGACAATCTATAAATCAAACCAAAAGTCTTAATGAGCACTGCAAGAATAACACGTAATCCCCCCCCCAAAAAAAAAAATATCTAGGGGTCATACAGAAAACCACAAACATTATAAAATACAAATTTCCATAGGATAACATTGGAAGTTTAAGAAGCCATAAACTCACTCAGTACTATTTATTTAAAATTTGGTAACCAGGAATGGACTTAAGGGACAATCTATATATCAAAACAAAGGTATTAATGAGTACTGCAAGGATAACACATAATCGTCCCCTATAAATCTACAGGCCATATTAAAAAGAACAAAAAATTAAAAAAATAAAATTCCCATAGGATAATACAGGAACTTTAAGAAGCCATAATTCTCTCAATATTTGGACTTAAGGGTCAATCTATATATCAGAAAAAAGGTAGGGTAACACCCTCCACCCCAACCCCTCACCTCCACACACACACACACACACAAAATGATTTAGGGACAATATAAAAAAAAATACATAAAAATTAAAAAATACAGTTTCCTTTAGGATAACATTGTAAGTTTAACAAGCCATACACAGAAGGAAAGAAATTCCTGTTTTGGTAAAAATGAAAGCACAGGGCCCTCTAGGCCCTGCACATCCACAGCAACATACATGTACGCATCCCAAGCGAAGCGTTCCAGCAGGCAAATGAAGATATGATTATACTATCTCAAAAGGTAAGGAAATTCATTGCAAAAAAAACTTCATTATTGGACTACTTAGAGTTAAACTGACAAAAGTAGGGAAATATGGTGTTATGGTTTCCAACACTGACAATCCACCCCCACCCTGCAGGCAGCAACAGTTTGACCTCTCCTGCATCATCGTAAATCAGGTGTGGGGTGTGCCTCAGGGTTGTCAACCTTAACGTTCACCCCATTCTCATGTACCCTACACATCTCAATTTCTTTAATGATGGAATGGGGTAAGTGTTAGGCTTGACAACCCCAAGGCACACTCCACACCTCATCTGCGAAGATGCAAGACAGGTCAAACCATAATGATTTTTCCTGCTGCTGCCTGCAAGGTGGAGGTGAGGTGTTACATTTCTCTACTTTTGTCGGTTTAACCCTAACTAGTGTACTAATGAAAAATAAATATATGTATACAAACACACATATATATATATTTATATTATATATGGGATACATGATGTGCAGGAGTGAGATATGGAAAATATTCTCACTCCTGCAGAGTGAGAATGCACAGCTCAGTCTGCAGGACTGAGAATATTTTCCATATTCCACGATCTGCCCATCATGTGTGCAATTTATATCACAGAGGTGAGAGCTTTCAGAACATTTTTTTCTGTTTCTGTGTGTTTCCTGTTCATTCTGTGTGTGCTGTCAGTGTGTGTGTGTGTGTGTTCTGAATGGACTGGGAGTCAGAAACACAGGTGAATGTGTTTTGCAAAGCTAATTGAGTGAGTCAAATGCTCAGTGAGAAAGAAACTGCTGCAGGTAGCACTGAGAGGGAGAAACTGCCTTGTAGAAGAGTTTCATTTAGAATTCAGGTTGTTTTGAAGCTGAAATCAGCACAGTAATGGGCGGAGTGTCAGACACACAATGTGACACAAGTGAGAGTGTTTTGCAAAGCTAATTGAGTAAGTTGCAGTTTCAGTGAGAAAGTGAAATTTTCTGAAGCAGTTTCTTTTAGAATGCAAGATGCAGTGCAGATATTCTCACTCTGGTGACATCAGCAGAGTATGGATAAATGTTGATATCCTGACTCTGCTGATGTCATCAGGATTTATTCTCACAGCTGTGGAAATAACACAGCATATCCTACTGAGAAAGCTCTCACCCCGTGGTATAAATATTATATATATATATATATATATATATATATATATATATATATATACACACACACACACACACACACACACACACTAGTAGGAACATCACATGACTTTGATGTTTCTGGTCTTTCACTTTCCTAATGTTAGTGGTGCAGAATAACTTGCATATGGCGAGTGAGAGCCCCAGAAATACCAAGTGATGTCCCCTCTAATTTTAAATATAGTCAGTCTCTATGGCATCTAATCAGCAGCCCAGGCTTCCAGGTCAGACTCAGATAACATGGGATCTACAGGAACTTAAAACTCAGGAATACAGCAGCTACTTAAAGTGGAACAGTCCACACTAAGAGTCCTACACCCAAATGTGGGGCTGGTCCCAATTTGCACTTTGTATACAAAAAATTTATATTTTATATATATATATATATAAAGCTTTGTTTAATGCATCAGTTAGGGTTGTTCCACAGCGACAAAAGCAAGGAAGTTGGTGTTAGGGTTTGAAACCCCTTGGACCTAGCCCACCCCACAGCCGGCATCGAGTGCGCCTTGGGGTCATCGGCCTAACTCTCACCTCATCACGTGAAAAAGCAGAGGTATAGGAGAATGGGGTGACAGTTAGGACGGCGGCCCAACGCGCACCCTGATGTCGGTTGTGGGGTGGGCTGGGGGGTCAAGGGGTTTTCAACTCTAACAATCGAACTTCCTGCTTTTGTCACTGTGGAACAACCCTAACTGATGCATTAAACAGAGTTTTTGGCCTCTAATTTCCCTTATTTTTGAGAATGATGACGACAAATAGTGAAAGTAATGCAGCGGTGGGAGCACGGGGCCCGCCACATGATGTCTTGTGACATAGTAACAGGAACAGCAACACCAACAGAAGTGCCAACAGTGGCACACATGGTAACGGAAACGTAAATGGTAAAGGAAACATTAATAGAAACGCAAGCGCAAAGTGACGCCAAAGCAAACAGTGACGCAAACGGACATTGAAGCGCATACGAAAACACAACTGGTAACGCAAACAGTGATGGCAGCGGTATTTTAGATGGAAATGTTAAGTGTCACAGCAAAAAGAACGCGAAAGGGAACAAACGGAAACGCGAACGCAAGCGCACATGTAAACTCAAACCGTAACGCACACAGCCACGGTACCGCAATAGTAAATGTAAATGGTAAAGTTAACATGAAGAATAATGCCAAAAGAAACAGAAACGGAAATGGGAATGGAGGCGCGTACGGAAACACAAACCGTAACGCGCATGGTCACGGAACCACAATTGTTAACGCTAAATGATAATGGTAACAGCAAATAATGCCAAAGGAAAGAGAAATGCAAGCAGCAATGACATAAACCGTAGCTTGTCATGGTGGTGTAGAGCGATAACGGTGCATAAATGGTAACAAAATGCAACTGAGCGCTTAATTGGCACAGTAACGAAAGGCACACCTTCTTTTCCCCAAAAATGCACTGGAAAACACAGTGAAAACAAAGAATGTATACATAACAATGGGCCTCGGAGCAGAAAATGAGGACTTGGAATATTCAATTGCTTATATCTCAGGAACCGTATGGCGTAGAAAAAAAATGTAAATTTCATATGAATTATGACTTTCCTGGCTAGTTTTGTTTTCGTTCGTTTAATGAATTAGTTAGGGTTGTTCCACAGCGACAGAAGCGAGAATTCGGTGTTAGGGTTGAAAGTCCCCTTGAACCCCACCCACCCCAACTGACATCGGGGTGTGCGTTGGGGTCGTTGATCCTAACTCTCACCCCATTCTCGTGTACCTCTGCTTCTTCACACATGTGATGGATTGAGAGTTAGGGCCGCGACCTAACGCACACCCGATGCTGGTTGGGGGGTGGGCAGGGTAATGGAGGGCTTTCAACCCTAACAATCGAATTTCCTCGCTTTGTCGCTGTGGAACAACCTAACTAATGCATTAAACGGAGTTTTACATATATATATATATATATATATATATATATACTGTTTACTGCAGTATAGTACATTGTATCAGGCTGATTTTACAGACTTCCAAGCAGACATTTGCTTTAACCAGAAATCCCAGAATCCCCTGTTGCTGACATCAGAGGAGGGCTGCAGAAGTGGGAGATTCAACAGCCTGCAGTACATGTCAGAATTTTAATAAGCACTGATCTTTTGTTTGCTGGTCCTGCTGTCCTCCCTGGGTTAAGTGCAGTCATAGAGGACTGTACTTAGCCCTGGGAGAACAAGGACTGGCAAACATCTGTTCTGAACTGTTTTAGCCGAATAGGCCTTTCCAGGTAAAACTCTTCCAATAAATACAGCTGTTTTCTTAAACAACTCAAATAAAACAGCAAAAAAAACTTCTCAGCAGATGACAGTGTGGAGTCCCTAGCCCCCAACAGACATGCACCTACTTTAGTTGTGCCATGCATGCTGGTGAAGCACATCCTTCTTTTTCTTACCTTGTTCCTGAAACACATGCAAACCACCTACCCATCATACATCCACCTCTGGTCTGGCTTGAACTTCATCACAGATGGCGATCCACTGTGTCTCTCATCTCTCTTCCACGAAACGTGCAGTTCTGAACACCAGAGACACAAGGAAAAGGCACTGTGATGTACCATTTAAATGCACTCAGCGCAGTGAGAGGGGGCCTAACTAGACGCCAGGCACTACTGGCAGTGGGCCAGGGACAGGGAGGGAGCAGTGGCTTTCTTTCACAGCAGATGTAGATTTTAAGAGGCCTCCCTGTGCATAACAACACTTAGCCCTGACAGCCAAGGGCTGTTTAGGTAATTAAGTGGTCAGCACAAACTGATAATTCCAGACTAATGCATGATGCTCAGGAAGTTCTCTTTACAAAGTGTCTTCAGTAGAAACAGAGTGGTATTAGGTGCTACTAAACTATAATATAAAGGAGTTATATATATAGTTTCATGATGTTGGAAGTGTAATTATTATTTTATAAATAAATTATATCATTACATCATCTCAAACACTCTTGAACAACAACTTGCTACATAGTGGGTGCTTAGCAATCAGGTGCCATCTGGCATGTTTACAAGGGGAAAAGAACCCTCCGATCGGTCAGGAGCACTCCCTCAATCTATTATCTCTATAGTCCCTCCTTCAAAATTTCTCTGCTCACTCCTGGAAATACCTTTAGCCCTACCCTTCTGCAATGCTGTCAGCTCCTGTTGGTTCCCTGTCCCCAGGCATCTCCCCTCCCATGATTTAATCTCACAACCTGGTTACTGTGACTGTACAGCTTCTCTGGCAGCATTAATGCTATACCTAGCACTGTGGTGCTGTTATACACATTATCTGATTTTTTTGCAACTGCTTATGCCTGTGTACCTCTTAATGGTAAGTGTGCTATATTTTACCATCTGTGCACCTTTCAATGAATTGCTGTTATGCACCGTTTGTTCACTTATTCCCCCACCCCCCGGACACATCTGGAACTGAGGTGCTACCAGATCAGTATGTTCTTCCTAGTAAAACTCCTGAAATAAATAAATTCTCTGGGGCCCAGTTGTAAACATTAGCTGCTCAGTGATTCCTCAACTGGTGTGGCCCCCTCTTTTCTTAAAATGTTCCTCTTTTTTGGAACCCAGTGGGGCAGTTGGTCCACTGAATTTCATGTCAAGACTGAACACTGATCAATGTCCTCTATCAATCATCGAAACGATGGCACTCCTCAGTACCGACTGTTCACACTGATAAGAGGACTAGAAAACCTACCGGTCACTTTACAGGGCTTCCCCTCTCCAAGATGCCAAATCTCAGTTTTATTATGGCATCATTACCCAAGGTACTAGAGAACTCCTCCCCACTCCCTCTTCTGCACGATCAACTTTCTCGTCCCCCTCCCCAACTCTACTCCTCCATCTCTTTCACCTCATCCAAGTGCAAATAATTTGCCTTTCTTCCTTTCCAAGACTGCAACTATCCAGGATACCAGATCATTTCTGCTTTCAACCAGTGACCATCTTTTCCCACTCATTTCTAGTGTTTAAGCCGACAGCCAAAATGCTATAAGGTTTTAGACTAAGACTTAAATGTCTTAGCCAAATGGCAAAACTCTTAGAACTTAAAAAATATCCCTGAACACTGTTCTGCAGCCTGTGGAAGGACAGCAGCAATTTGGTTACTTAAAGTTAGTGTCACATTTTAGAAAACTTTGACAAAACATAATATATTGAAACAATTATGTTTCTGTCTGTTGGCCATTCTGTTCCCTTTTTTCTTCGTTACTAAGTTAATTTGCACCTAAAACAGGATCCTTACCCCCGAGATTTCTTCAGCTCCTGCAGCTTACCTCTTTGCTGAAGCCATAATTCTGTGACATCACAGTTTGTTTCAATGTAAATTAATATAATCCTCAGAACAGGAAGAACTATGACTTCAGCAAAGCATTAGACAGCAGGAGTAAATCAACGGTAGGGACAAGGATCCTGTTTCTATGTAAATAAACCTAGCAATGAAGAATAAAAGGAATAGAACTACAGAAAACCAACAAAATATATGTGGAATCATGTTTTAAAATGTTTTTTAAGGTTTTCCCTAACGTGCCAAACTAACATTAAACAAGCATTTGTTAACGATGAAAATGTTTGCTTGCATGCTGTTACACGTTACAACAGTGAGGCTACGGGCAGACCTTTTTTACTCCCAGCAGCCACTGTCTTGAGGACTTTGGGTTCCACCAGGCTAAACGGTACAGGCCCCGATATTCGGAGCTGCTATGTTAAAAGGAGTGCTGTGTGGCAATTTAGCACATAGTCAGCTCAGGGCACTATTCAGACAGTTGTCATGTTCTGCCAGAGTGCACAACCTGTCTGAATATGGGGCCATAACAGCATAGTGCATAGTGACTATTCACTGTACTGATACAGAATATGGCCCACAGGAGCCAAATGGAGAGGACACTATCCTATTTGGCTTGCCCTGTCTCCACTGTGCTCCTGTGGGCCATATTCAGCCCTAACATGCTAATCAGCAAACTGGGCATGCAAGGCGCTATGGGCCATTTGCATGCCCATTATGAGCTCACTAGCACGAATGCGTGCCCGCAACACCCAACTTGTAGCAGTCCTGAATATTCCTGCTGCTGGTCTAGTGGTCCCCCATACCCCACTGCCAGTTTTATAGCTGTCTTGCATATTTCTGATGGTTCAGAACCCCCCCCCCCCCATCCTGTAGCTGTCTTGAATATTCCTAGTGGTCTAGTGCTCCCTCCCCGTAAGGGCATCTGACCCCCTCCTGACCCACCTGTTCAGAACCCTTCTCCCCACACCCACCCCTTGCCCAGTCACCTAAGACAAACTATATGCCACAGTGGCAGCAACCAGCACAACCCTCCACTCACCACCTTGGCTGGATGCCATCGGACTATCATGAGAGATGTAGAAATATCTGTTTCTACAATACTCGTCAACTGCTCACTAACAGATGGCAGTTGATCAGGGTGGTGAATAGAGGGCTGTGCTGCTAACTGTTAGGTGACTGGGTGAAGAGTGTGTGGGGAGGACAGCCCTGAGCAGGCGAGTCAGGAGGGTGGATGCCTTTACGGGGGGGGGGCCATTAGACCACTACGAATATTCCAGACAGCACAGGACAGTCAACTGAGGGGGTAGGGGGACCACTAGACCACCAGGAATATTCAAGACAGTTACAGGATGGGCACACCACTAGGAATATTCAGACCGTGTAAAACTCAGACACGGAATACACACTCACCAGAAATGAATCGACAGTCCGCCAAAGCTTATCAGGACTTGCAGAAATGTTTATTTTCCAAGCTCCACAGCAAATCCAAATGCGAAAAGACAAATTGATGTTTCACCTCCTACAAGGCCTTTTCAAAGTTGCTACCCCCTACTGGTGGAACACGCATATAGCGAAAAAAATCAATGATGTGATTAAGGTCTTTTTAAAGACATACACCTTCAAAAGACATTCATTTTATATGTGCTCTGTGACCCCTATATACAAACACATGAGATGGGTATTTAACCCAGTAGAAAACACAAAATCTAGTTTTAACACTGTTATATTCACATCCAAATAGTATTTCTAGCAAATTCAAGGGCTTAAATTCATAGTCAAAGTATATAAACTCCTATACATAGAAAGATTAACTTCATACTTTTTGTTTTCAATGCCCTTTGAAAGATGTTACAGTTCATTGAATTTTTTTTACGTTTGGCAAGCTCTATCATATAGCCACAACTCAAGAAGAAGGAATAACAGGACGGGCGGGGCGGTCCCAAGAGCAGCTCTGCTTCAGGAAGTAAATATTCAGATAGCTACAGGATGACTGGGGAAGGGGGAGCAACCATGTGTGGGGATAAGGGCAGGGCTTTGGCAATTTTAAACAACGCTTCAACAGAGGCTGTTTAGCACTGCCAAAACTACTGAATACACTGCTGTGCCTAGTATGCATGGAGGATCCCTGATCTTCATGGGCACAGTAGTTTATTCTGCACGGTCGTGCTCTCAAGTAAGCGCAGCACACCGGGAGCCTTTGAATATGACCCCCACCATGTCAGCTGGCACTATTCACAGTTAGTGCCATCAAATCAAATTTTATATTTATAGCGCTGTATATAAAAAAGACACATATGAATATAAATTAAACAAAAAATAATAAATCAATAAAACAAATTAACCATAGTTAGGGATGGCTAAATCAAATAAAATACGTTTTTAACTCAGTTTTGAAACTATCGACGGTCAGGAATTCTCTTAATCGACGAGGTAAAAAATTCCACAGGGTTGGAGCAGAAAAGGAAAAAGCACAAGCATCAGATGTCTTCAATCGCACCGTGGCAATCTCCTGCAATCCCTCGTCGGCGGATCGTAGGGGACGGAGGGGTCAATAGGGTACCAGAAAGGGTCCCTGATCGTGTAGGGCTTTAAAGGTTAGCAAGCCAACCTTAAAGGTGATCCGCCACTGAACAGGCAGCCAGTGCAGTTCCCGGAGCACAGGCATAATATGACTAGACCTACAGGTCCCAGTCAAAAGTCTGGTTGCCACGTTCTACACCAGCTGCAAGCGGTGGATATCAATCCCTGGTAACCCTAGGTATTGGGAGTTGCAGTAGTCAAGGCAGGTGGTGACAAAGGCATGTACTAACGTTGGAAGATCGTCAGGGGGAACCAGGAGTTTTACCCAGGCAATATTCCTCAGATGGTAAAAAGAGGATTTGATGACGGCTGACACCTGAGATTTTACTGTCAAACCATCATCAAAAATAACACACAGGTTGCGCACCCAGTCTCAGGTAGCGAGCAGTATGCCATCAAGAAATAAACCTGATGGCTGTCCAGCCCCCAAACCCACCCCCGGATGACCAGGGTCCACTACCCACACTTCAGTCTTATTTGGGTTCAGCTTCAGCCAGCTGGCACTCATCCAAGTTCTGATCTCAGCAAGGAAATTATTTAGTATGGAGAAGTGCATCATTCTGTCTGGGTAGAAAAGACATATACAGCTGAGTATCATCTGCACAGCACTGAAAACTCAGACTGTATCGTCTGATGATATCTCCCAATGGCAGCATATATACTGCAAACAACATGGGAGCCAAAATGGAGCCCTGTGGAACTCCGCCGGGCAGGGGGTGAGCACCACCACAAGAATGAATTCCACTGGCAACTCTCCAAGACCTGCCCACGAGGAACGAATGAAACCATTTGAGGACTGTACCAGACAGTCCACAAAAGAACCACAGATGCTCCAAAAGCACACCATGGTCTACAGTGTCAAATGCAGCAGAGAGATCGAGAAGGACCAGAATGCTACACGCCTTTTGATCTCTAACCATTAGGAGGTCATTCAATACCTGGACGAATGCAGTCTCCGTGCTATGTTTCTTCCTAAAACCAGATTGGAGAGAATCATAGACATTATGAGTTATCAAATGATCATCCAATTGCTGTGCAGCCGCCTTTTCAATAATCTTACCAACAAATGCTTGCAGCTTGCATATGGGGGCCCTAGAACTGAAAAAAACAGTGAACAGAATAAAAAACATCTTAATAAGTTCTCTGTTTCTTCATAACTTTGTTGTCGTTTGACATTTTGACCCCACAATTTTAACACAGTCTTTTTACAACCCTACATTATACTCAAGACAGGTGAAATGTTTTTAACCAACTGCAAAAAACAAATTTTGAAGGGGGTCTGAAAAAAAATTATATTTATTGCAATCATTTATGAGACTTGCTTTGCATGTCATGTTCTCATATAATGTCTGAAAAGACTTTGTGTCTTTGTTAGCCCAACAATTCTTGTAATTGTGGCAAAACTTGTCTGTATATTTCCAGTATGCTTGTAATTCTGTTGTTTTTGTATTTATTGCTGCCAATCATTGACCAGGTAGAGCTTGAAAAGGACCATTGATTCAGCTGTTCCTAACCAGTAAACAAATTTTCAAATAAGTGACACCTGTCATGTTCATAAGTTGGGGGAAACACAAGGACTATGTAAAAAACGTGAGACCAAATTCTGCAAAAAACGCAATAGTATGAGTAAATGTTGAAAGATTCAGTGCTTCTGTATAACTTCATTGATTCTGGACATTTTAACCACAGATTTTCAACAGTGTCATTTTATGGCCTTTTTGTATGATCAAGACAAGTGGTATTTTAAATTCCGCCTGAAAGGTGATTCCGCAAAGTGACTTGGAAAACGTTTTGGAGGGGATTTAAGCAATGACACTTGTGTTCATCAGGTGGGGTAACAAAAATGCCATGCTACACAACTGGGTACAAAATCTGCGAAAATCTATGAGTAAACATTGAACAATAATCCATCATTTCTTTACAACTTCGTTGGTTTTTGACATTTTTCCAGCTACAGCAAGACGGTTGCAGGCTCTGCCCACTGCAGCCATAAAAATTAGCCAGCTTCCACTAAGTCAATAGACATTAGTGTGCCCCTGTAAGGAACCCCGACTTGTGTCCCATGTGATATACTGCAGTACGTACCCTACAGCTCTCAGGAAGTCATAAGTAGGTCAAAAAAGGGTCCGCATCTGGGGAATGGAGTTCTCCTGTGGACACAAACCCATACTGCAGCATACAGCTGGCAAATGAGCCATTTAATTAACAGAAAACAAGCTCCCCGCATCAGCTGCCCCCCACAGAGTAGCACACTGTCCCACCCCACCGCCCTGGCAAAACGAAAGGACAGCCCCTCCAAAAGTCAGAAAAGGAGTCTATATAATCACAATAAATCAGACCCACTGCAGGCAAGCAATATACCCCCACAGAAAAAGGACATGTAACAAGCATCCTAAAGGTAACACACTTATCAAATAATTGTACACTGTACAAACGCTGAGTAAGAATATTTCTTGAAAGGAAGGGGGAGCCAAATACAGGACCAGACAGGCTGCTGACCATTCAGGAATTGATGCATACTGAAATGTTTCATAGCCCAATGCCACTACACTCCATTGTTATTACAAAAAGGTAAGTGGCTGCAGTCTCAGCCCGAGCACCATTTTCTCAGCAGAGCAACAAAGCGTCTGGGCTACAGCAGCATAAATATATCACCTCACCTGCTTATAGTATTGTACTGCTGAGTCCACAGTCCAGAAGATGAGTTCTCTGGCTCCAGTGCATGAGGCGCATTCCGCAGCCCAGATATCCCTCAAAGTCCTTGCTGGGAAGTATCGTCATGGGCAGAGCTGACTCAAAGCCGCTCGGAGAACAGGAAGCACCACTAAATGATTAAAAGCGAGAAAGCAAGGGAATAGGGAAACTTTGTCCCAAGTTACAGAAAATGGCAGCCAATAGGGGAGATCCTTCGACAGTTAGAGAAGTAGTCAGTCTGTCTGGTGGGGTGTAAAGATAGCAGGGTTACAAAACCACCCCTCACCCTAACTACAGTAAGAAACAGAAGGCATAACCAAACAGGGGGAATATTCTAAAGCAAGGAATCACAGTACCTGACACTTATTAACAAGGCAGCCACTTCGAGGGGGCATCCAAACAGTTCACCAAACAAACGCTGCAATTAGAGTCCTGCTAACGCACAGGGAAACCCCACAGCCAGGTCCACTATGACAAGAATTTACATATTCCTCAGCTCTCCATGGATCGGTAAAAAAGGCTTATTTAACATGTGTAATCTACAGTTTGGCTGGAATTAAGAGTGTGAATTGGATATTTTTCCATTTGAGAGGTTCCTTAACTGAAGCAAACTCCTTTCACTTACGGAAGAGCTCTGCGCTAATGTCAGAGAAAATTTGCAGGGTGTGAGATTTAAATTTAATACCACTGATCTTCCTTGCCCTGCACAGGACCCACTCCTCTGAATATTTGTGAAATTTGACCAGCATAAATCTAGGTTTGTGCCAGTCGGGGATGCAGGGCTCTATGCGCTATATTTCAATCTTCCCAGTAAATCCCTCAAGCTTCAAAAATGCAGCAAACAACGTGGAGTAAAATTCTTCAGGAGATTCGCCTTCCAGGCCCTCCAGCAATCTGACAATTCTCAAACTCTCCCAGTGGATGTGGTTTTCTAAGCAGTCCATTTTCTCCTGCAGGGTACTTATTTTCTCATGCTGCTTTGAAAGGACTTTCAGCAGGGCCATGCTATCCTCATTGTGGCTGATCCGGTGCTCTATTTGTTCGGCCCCGTGATTGAGGTCAGTCAGTTAAGTAGTTAGTTGAGAAATGAAACAGTCTCCTTAATGGTAGTAGTCAATTTACGGATGACCATGGAGAAACCTTTCTTCATTTCTGCCAGGAGACTGCCATATGAATGTTCAGGGCTATACTGGTTCTCCCGCCTTCCTGGGACCTTCATCGGCGGCCGACTGCGCGGCTACAGCAGCCTGCACTCCCAAAACTTTCAGAGGCATGGACTCAATTCCAACACAGAAATCAGCAATTGACTGCAGTACTCCAGTCAGTTTCTACTGGATGGAAGTATATTTAGCCTCCTTCTTATTTCCTGAAGCCAGGATGACACAAGACTCACATAAGTGGGAGCAAATTTCACTAGCAGACAAGGAGCTCAGGTTGGCAATTACTCACAGGACAGCAGCCATCTTGAATCCCCGGCTGTATATTTTTGTCATGGAAATACCTGGACAAAATCATGGGACTGTCATGGTTAAAAAGGACAGAAAATGTGGAAATCACAGAAAAAGCCATGGATCCACTGTGTATTAAACAAATGACCTCTACTCTGACATGTTTGTGAACAGAAGCACATGCTGTAATCAAAAATGTTAATGTTTCTAAAAAATTCGTTGTTAGGCTGGTTTAGTAACAGGAGGCAGCCCATTGTCCTGCCCTCAAAGACCAGGCTCATATGCAAGCCCCATAATCCCACAATGGGTCTAACTTGGGACCAAATACACTGTTTTGGGTTTGTCATCTGCAAACACCAAAAAACTATGCTGTTTTCATAATATTGTGATGTTTTCATGGAAACTGTCAAAAATCATGGAGCTTTCATAAAAATGGGAAAAATCATGGAACTCGTGACTTACACAACAAAAGTACAGCCCTAGTTATGAATTCTGGGATGCTATGCAGTGACATTCTGGTCCGATGCTTTATTTACAAAAAGAAAAAACATACATTATACGTATATAGATTTTTTTTTAATTTTTTATTTATTTACAATTTGGAAAACACCTTTGGGCACAAGTGATCTTTTGCAAAGGTTCCATGTCCGACAAATATAGGGAATGAGAAACACAACATACGTTCAGCAGCTCAGGAAGAGCCTGGTCAGGTACAAGCAACAATAAATTAGCAGTAAGGGCAATATACACATTCTAGCATAGCTGTCCCAGGGGGACAAGTCTGCAAGTGCCAGTAGTGTATAAGCACGAGCTTTATTTATTTAGTTTTTTGTTAACCAGGTAGGTGCACTATACAAATGCATTGCCTATTTTCAGGCATGACCCGGGAGAGTTACAGACAGCATAGGTGACACAATATCAGGTGATACAACACCACTAAGCAAAGCAGGTGGTGCTATACAGTTAGGGAGTTTCCGACAACATAAGCATAGGATAACAGGTAATACAACACAACAAAACGTAGTTGGAGCTGCAACACAACAAGGCGTTAACAGTGGTCAGGTCATGATAGCTATCCTTGGACAGGGTTAAGTGCAAGTAAACTTGCTGGCAAAAGGTAAGGCCTGGTTAAGTAATATTATGCTGGATCGCTGTGTGCAAACATAAATCAGTGCTCATGAGGTGTTTACATAGGTTGCTCTTAAAGACCTGGTGAGACTGAATGAGACTTAATGCTACAGGGATGGAGTTCCATAGTTTGGGAGCAAATGCAGAGTAATAAATATGGTGGTATACTAGACAGAAGTCAATTAAAAGCAGCAGCAGGTTGATTTCACAGTGAGTAGTTCTTTTAAAGAAAGTTTCTGATATAAGGTATTGACCTTCATAGCCCAATACCTTATGCCAGCGTGAGCTGATTTTTGTTAAAAGTAATTGTTTTAACTAAATCTATGAAGTTTTAGAAGGGATTGTACCTGGCTCTGTAGCCACCACCAGTCGATCCCTTCCAGCTTTCTAGTTTGTCTGCTCCACCCCTGCGCTCCGAGGTTTTGTGACATTTCAGCAGGGAGAGCACGGAAGCGCGCCCCATACAAGTCTATGGGGTGGTTTTTCAATGCCGTTTTGTTAAACTTTAAGCAATCTGAGAGGGAAATGAAAGCCACCGCTCTAGACTGCGCCCCTATAATTCATGCAATAGGGGTGGAGATAAATGAATTGTGATGAATCCATTTATCAGAGCAACTGTGTATAAATTTCATTTATACACACAGTTGTTACGTTATACTCCGTTTATCTACACAGTTGTTACATCACATGCCATTTATCTATATACAGGGCTCGAAATTCCCCATTATTTGGTGTTCCATGCATACCAGATTTAAAGCACGGAATACCAAATATCATCCACCGGTAACCCGTCGTGAATACCAATTTTAGTTTTTGCTTTTGACTGGACAATGCCATTTTGTCACCTACTGTATTGCTTCCCTCATGATTTTCTGCATTTTTTTTGACGGCACAGTCTCTTCTCCCTTTGCATCCACCTAGAGCCCACGTGAAACAAAATCGTGTTTCTGCACAGCTGGAGCAAAAGCAACAACACAACACACTCGAGCTGCAAGCCGGAAACTCCAAGGCAAACGGAAAAATCGCTGTCAGTTACTGCCAGCTGCTGTCATAGGTGCCGGAACAGGGGGGGGCCACTAGGGCCATGGCCCTACCACTTTCATAAGTGGCCCTATCACTTTTTGCTATCATGGTAATATATTTAATAGGGGAAAATTTACCCCTTACGTCCTTGGCCCTACCACTTTTCAAACCGTTCCGGCACCACTGGCTGCTGTGGTAAAAAGAAAAAAAAGAATGCTTGTATTTTTAAGAAAATGCCAGACAGGTGACAGCTGTGATTCAGCTATGCAGGGCTGGGTTTAATAACTAGGGCTGCTAAACCTTGTAAAAATACCAGTCAAACAAAGTCAGAGCAACAAGGGAACACTATTTTATGTATATATTTATTTTATTTATTTATTTGATAACTGGGCAAAGTACAAAAATGTACTCAGCAACGGAAAATTGCAAACAGATGCTTACATTCTGAAGCTTTTACTGTGAATTCAACAAATGACATACGTCATTATGCACACAGCAGTACACCTGTAACTAGGAAGACAAGTCCACTCCCGAAGTTGGGAAAAGCAGTTCAATCGCCAGACTGGCTAAAGACTTGAATTTAGAAATAATCTCAAGTCTTCAGCCAGTCTGGCGATCAAACTGCTTCTCGTGACTCTGGGAGAGGACTTGTCTTCCTGGTATACCGCTGTCTGCATAAAATGTATGCCATTTGTGAATTCACATTAAAAGCTTTTCATGAATGTGAGCATCTGTTCGCAATTTTCGGGTGCTGATCATTTTATTCCCTTGCTGTTCTGACTTTTTGTTTCCCTGCTATTTTTAAGAAAACTATATGGATCAGCAGTAAAACTGGAGTCTAAGTCAGTTCAAAACTGGGATAATATGGTCTGGTTATAAAAACGAAGGCTAAATGTTTGACTTCCATAAAACATAAAGAAATACTTAAAAATCAAGAATGTTGCCTGGACAAGGAACCCAAATCCATCATAACTGTGGGATGAAAGTAGGCATAACAGAATGATAAACTCTACATGAGCAATATGTCCAAGTTGAACAGAACTGCTGGGGGGGAGCAACAAAGTCCTAGCCCTACACATAACTGTATGGTGGGGATGGGCACAATAAAAAGATAACCCGCTGGAGCATGAAGTTTGCAGATTTGGTTATCTGCTTTTTTTTTTGTTACAAAAATAGAACAGGAACTCCCAAACTGTTGTTTAAAATCCTGAAGTTGCTGTATTCGTGAAATGCATCACAAAATGTTTTGCCAGAAGATCAAGTTAAAATGAGCTTGGGCATTAAAAACTGCTCATTTTTCATTACAGGGCAGGATGCATCTCCATTTTTGCCTAGCAACCGCTTCCACCTACTACTGTGTGCCAGAGGGCTTTTGACAGTACACATTACAGGAAGAGATATCCCTGGCTTGTGGGAAGTGGGTGGAATTTTAATATAACAGCATACAACATCTGTGGCAAATTCATTTTATTGAGAAAAGATTGGGAGGTTAGACTGTAGAAAAAAGTCATCACTCTTTTGCTCAACTTCATTCAGCTATAGCCTGGTTATAATTGTGTCAAGCATTTAAAAAAATACAATTTTATCTTTCTAGAGTTTTAACTTAACATTTCTTACTGGGTAATGCGTTCAAATGGTGGTATACAAAAAAAAGGGCTATATACCAGTTTTCAAGACAGAATACCAAATCTTGGGAAATGGTATTCCATGTAGAACACCACTTTTTAAAATAAATTTCTAGCCCTGATATAGTTTCTACTTCACCCTCCTGCCCCGCCATCTGGCACTCGATCCAACCACTTTCACTTTACTTCTTCAACCCACATCACATTAACTGCCACTTTCCAACCCTCCCCCAACCCTTCACCGTGCAGCTACCACTGTTTATGAACTCAAGCAACTGCTCCACAGATCAAAAAAAGGCTACACCTTATTTTTAAATCTATGTTCCTTCCCTAACTGCCAAACCGTGACACCTCCTCACACTGAGTAGCCCAACCACTTGCACCTCCATTCCTGCATTCAGCTGTCCACCCGCTGGCCCTGTTGCAAATTAAACTTAATGGGGTAAAACCCATAAAATATAAACAGCAAAACAAACCAAAGCACCATTTCAATTCCCGCTCCCTTGCCATTCCTGTTGGCTGCTCCAAAAACATGCCTGGCATGGCATACAACATTAACAGACCGCAAATTTCAAAACACAACTGCTCCCCAGTTGCCATCACTCACCCCTGCAAGTAAGCACAACTCCTCTGGTACACTACAATCTCCTGTCTAGAAAAGCACCACTCTGCTCAGATGCCTACTGTTCTTCTCATGGCCAGACAATGTATTTTATGCCTCCCTAACAGAAAAATGAAGCACTTTTTCCTCGGTCACACAGAAGTCTCCATACCTGCATTAACACTCTGGTTCTGGTGTCTTCTCACTCCTGCTCACTCAACCTCCTCTTCCCCTCGATGCAACACGCTCCAGTCCTAGTTGCCAGTCCCCATAAAAATACAACTTTAAAAAATAATAAAACATGCGTAACTCTGGCAAGCAAAACAAGGCTAGCTCTTTCCCTTCCTCTCGCTACTCATATCTGCCACTTTTTTATTAATTTTTCAAGAGCTCACACAGCTCCACCAATCAGAGGAAATGCTCTCCAGATGATGTACGATCCCAACGTCGGGCCATAGCAACGCAACACACATAAACACACAGGCATGAAATAGATCAACAACATTTTTTTACGTTTACTTTCAAAAGCAGTACAACACAATTTAAAAATGCACCCAAGCTCAGACCCTACAGTGTAAATGAAATATACGATGGGGAGCTTGTGTGATACATCATTTATCTGCACTTGGGCAGTTTGACCTCAGGCACATCACTCGTAAATAAATAAATAAATAAAAGAAGAAACTCTGCTTCTCGCAGTGGTATGATTAGAGGAGGGGGCAGAAAAGAAGCAGGGATGAGAGGAACTAATGAAACAGGTAGGGTGAGGAGAAATGGTTAGAAAGGAAAGTGTTGAAGCCACTTTAACACTTCTAAAGATGGAAGGTTATTTGATCTGTATCTAGATGGGGATGGGAACCAGCGGAGGCTTCTGGTAAAGAAGAGATGCAGTCATTCATTTTGGTACAAGTGAAGTACTGCAGCAGCAAAATTTTGGACATATTTGAGTCTGGAAAGTAAAGACTCGAGGACGTCATAGAAGAGACTGCATTGCAATGAAAAATCCCAACATAGTGAAACACAGGCCTGTAGTGGGTGGTTCTGAGCCTGTACTAGATAGGATGTAAATGCCAGAATAAGAGGTGAAATGTTGCCTCCTTGAATCAATGTCAGCTAGTTCCACACAAAGGATTTGTATACACATATTGGCTTGCACTGGGTTTGAGGCTTTAAAGTGTACACGTGGGGTACGGAGAGACACACAGAAACCAAACAAGGAGGCCATTAAAGAGAGTTAGCGTAACCAGGATGGGAGGAGATGAAGGTGAAAAAGAGGATTTTAGAAGGTGCAGGGTTAAGGAAATACTAGTCTTGAGCAATGTTACAACAGGTACTCATAGGAAATTAAAAACTTCAGATCAGTAAGTATACCAAGTTCTAAGACAAATGAAGCAAGTGTGCAGAGGGAGAAATAAGAGGGAATTTTGCTCCTCTTGTCCATAAGTAATATTTCAGGCTTGAAAAAAATTAATTAAGGATTGCTTATATTGTAATGTGTTTATATTGTAAAATGCATCGAAAATTTGTAGCCATACAACCGTTTTAGCAATTGCATATCAGTCACTAAAGTAACCAAGCACATCACTACATATATTTGCAACAGCACAGATGGCAAGTTCTACATTGGCAATACAACTCTGCTGCCAGAGACACTTAGCAAATTGAGCCTTTTAATTTGATTTGTTTACATATTATTCAGTGACAGTGTTTTCATTAAGTTTCTTCTTGGATGACGATGTGTTTGCTGGTAATCATGTGAGCATAGTATTCAGGAATAGTTGGACTCTATTTTAATAAAGGTACTGAATTTACTGTATTTACTGCTGTTGCTAACGCTGTAAATTGTCTTCTGTAAATGCTACGTACCTTTCAATGTATATTTCAATGTTTAATGTTATGGTACAATTAGGGTTCCCAGTTTTCGGTTTTAACTGATAATCACCGATAAAACACCACCGAGGTGTTTTTTTGTGATTTCGGTTAAAACCGATAAGCACCGAAATTCCGTGTCGGCTGAGATGGGTGTTCCCTATGGTAATGATGCATACACATCACTGCAACGTCACACGCCACCATGAGGAACCAGAAGGGCAGATAAAAATGCGGCAGGCCAACGCCAAAATGGATGGCAGCAAACTAAGCATAGAAATGCATCAATGCTCCAAGACACCAGAGCTATATGCCTTGGAGCAGAAAGATTTTATCGTCAGTGAGCTCCATGGCAAGCAAACACTTGTTTGTAAATATTGCCAAGTCACTGTGCCCGTGGTTCCAAGAAAAAGAACCAGTTGGCTTACCAAGCACATCCTATCGAAAACACAAAGCAGAAGCAGCCCTTGAAGAAAGAAGAGTACAGATTGAGCCAAATTTCACTGTCTGCTAATATCTCCCTCTTCAAGTGAAAGAGGGAGGATGAGCGGGATGTCACACACGAGTTTGCTCAAGCGATGATATAGTCCGGAGTAAGCCTTCACCAAACTGATGGGCCTCTGGGTGAATTGTTCCGTAAGCATGCACCAGCAGCAAGAACAATGCTGAAATCAGGCCAAATGTATGAGAAATATCTGCCTGAAGTGTTTAATATGGACATTGAACACATTCTAGATCTGATAAACGGAACCCAGATTTCAATTACCATCGACGAATCACCAGAGATGCATGGTGACCCAGCTATGGCAGTACTCCTTACTTTCGCAGACTGACAGAAGGGCTGGAGTCGCCATACTATTATGGCTGATCTGGAGGTAAATGAGTGCTGTAATGCTGCATTCATTGCTGCACTGACACAAAAGGTGCTAGGCCTCTATGGGAAGAACTGGGAGGACATGGTATGTATATGCAGCAACAGTGCAAGCTACATGAAAAAATTCTGTGAGGATTTAAGAAAAGCTCAGCCACAGTTTAAAGCATTCCCTGTCCGTGATCCATGTCACTTGTTGGACAGCGTACTTAAGACAGCACTCAACTCCTCCAGCGTTATCAAAAAGGTAATGGACTTTATCAAACATTCAGGGGCACAATTTAAGTATGCTCAGGAGCTCAAAAGAAAGTACTATGCCATCTGTTCATGCCTTGGAATTAAACAAAAAACAATCCCAAGCGTAACACATAGCCGCTGGTTTTCAGTTATAGAGGCTGTTGATAGCTTGCTTGCCACGTGGAGACCATTTACTTTTTTTCTCTTAAGTGAAGACACTGCAGGAAAAAATGTGAAGAACTGAGAAAGCACATAGACACTGAGATAAAAAAGAACACCGTGTACTGTGTTTTAAATTTTCTTTCACAGAACATGAAACCAGTAACTGATATAATTAAAAAACTCGATTCTGAAGACACACAAGTCCATCAAGTATTTAATATTGTGGGAGTGGACACTAAACTATTGTTAGAGAACAAAATTGATGAACTGAGTGAACATGTGTTGTCTGTTCTTGCATTACCTGTTTCACGTGCTAATGTAGAAAGGCCATTCTCAAAGATCAGGTTGAGCACTGTTTAGATTTGATAAACAGAACCCAGATTTCAGTTACCATCGACGAATCACCAGAGATGCATGGCGACCCGGATATGGCAGTACTCTTTACTTTCGCAGACTGACAGAAGGGCTGCAGTCAGGGCTGGAGAAGGGCTTACAGCCAGAAAAGAGAGAGCTAGAATGTCAAAACAAGCACTAACAAGCATTTGTCAATGCTGAATGTTTGCTTGCTGGCATTAGCAGTGGTAATGCAGGAGTTAGACAGATGCAGAATAGGAATGGCATTGAAGTATTGAACTGATGCCAACTCTACCCTCACCATGCAGAGATGGACAGGCATTGGGGTGTGCCTCTGGACCATCACCCATTACGGTCATGACATTTCACCTCACCCTACCCCTCAGACACTGACAAGTGTCGAGGTGTGCCTTGGGAGTGTTTGGGCTTTACATTCACCTCATTCCATAAGGAAATACGCTGAAATGGGTGCAGTATAGGAGAATGGAGTGAACTCTGGCAGCAAAGGGTCCCAGGCGCACCTCGATGCCTAGCACTGGCTGCACGGTGAGGGTGGGGGTGGAATGGTGTGAACATTACTGTCAACAATCAATCAATCAAAGTCTTTATTTAACCAGGCGATCACCGTTGAGCAAGCTTATTTTCGAGGTGGACCTGGGTTTGTTAACAAGGAACAAGGGACAATATACATGGGATGCAACACACAAGAAAATAGTAATAATACAAATAAAGTGAGATACAATAATACAGTATATACAAAGTATCAGCAGGTAGCATTGACAGTAGTATATGTTTGGAACAGAAGATACAGCTAGTTTTGGGTAGGACACAATTTTTCATAAAAGTAAAGAAATATACATATCAGGTGCTCTGAACACAAATAAAACCTAATATAAAAAGATATATAGTGATACGGTATGGAGAATTTAGAGCTGGAACCAGGGTCAAAGGAATGAGGAAGGGACAGATATGGGGGTAGAAAAAGGGGGGATCGAAGAGTCGATTATAGATGTGATCAGTCTTTTAACAGTAGTAATCAGAGTGTGCTTGGACTTATAGGAGTCACTATTTAGGGTAGACAGGCACAGGACTCCTTATTATGATGTAGGTATAGAGATTTAAAAGCTGCTAGGCTGATGGAGTGAGTTAATTTCAAAGTTTTTTTGCAGCTTGTTCCACAGTTGAGGGAGCACAAAGCCGATGGCTGCTCTGCCAATGCAAGATTTTGCTTTGTAAACATAAAGGTAGATATATGAGGTGCTTCTCAGGGCATACTTCCCCAGAGTGCACAAAGTAAACAGAGATATACTGGGACAGTTTATTTGAGATAGCTTTGTATGTCCAAACCGGAGCATTTTTTTGCCGTCTGTAAGCAAGGGATGACCATCCCACTGCCGTGTACAATGCACAGTGGTGGGTTAAGTATGGAAGACCTGTGATAAATCTTATGGCTCTGTGATAAAGCGTATCGAGTTTGGCTAGGGTACCTGCAGATCCCTGACTATATAGAAAGTCTGTGTAATCCAATAGGGAAAGAAAGGTAGTTTGAACCAGTTTCAGTTTAGCGTCTCTTGTGAGGAGATTATTAGTCATAAAGAACAGACCAAGTCTTTGTCTAAGTTTCTTTGCTAGTTCTTCTAAGTGATCTGTGAAAGTAAGTCTATGGTCTAACCAGACCCCCAGGTACTTGAACTTTCTCAAGTCACACCCCTGATGCCTGTCAGTCCCTACAGGGTAGGGCGTTATGGTCAACTACCCTAACGCCCTGGGCGTTTCTTGGTATTTTTACTCCAAGTTTTCCACATGAGCTTTTTTGTGACCCCATTTCATGAACACTGACATTATCAGTTCTTTAGGCGAAAGGTGATTTTGCACAGCGATTGCGTCATTTGGCGCCACAGGTGCAAAGACAGATTTCGAACAGGATGTGAAAAGTGACAGGTGTACTGTTCATGAGGAGGTGTAAAAAAATGGCTTTGTTGAAAATCTGGACTGAAAATGTTACAAATTCGTGAACTTATGAGGGTGTGTGGAAACCGTGCAATGTATGCGCGTAACAGTCATTTTATGGACTTTTGTCATCAAATTTTAAACATAGCCATGTTAACACCTCAGCTCATGAACAGTGTCACCGTGATTTTCTTAATCTGTCCCAAAAATTGATTTTGCATACCAACCACGCCATTGTATGCTGCGGTCAGGATATTCAAAAGGGATGCACAAGGTGCAACAGGGTTGTGTCATGCGCAAACCACTATTGCGCCCAGCATGATATTGAAAAGGGCAAGCTGAGCTGCCCAAATCCTGATGCGCTGGGGCACAACCCTAATGTATGCTGCACAATGGCAGGGGGTGTGCCCATGCATATGCAGCACATCCCAATATTCAGCCTGGGATGTGTGGCGCATATGCCGGCGCACCCCCACATTGTGCCACACAGGGAGGGGCGCAAAGATGTTCCTGAAAAACAGGGAATAAGTCGGGGACACCCACAGATGGGCTGCCGTACTGCATGGCACAACACAGCAGCCGCCTGCCATGGGTGGCCACCCGACCTCCCCAGACACCATATCAGGGCACACAGCCCCCTGGTGGTCCAGTGGCCCCCCTCTCGCCCGATCATGGGCAGAAGTAAAAGACAGATCCCTGGTGGTCCAGTGGACCCCCCTCACCTGATCGTGGGCAGAACTAAGAGACAGATCCCTGGTGGTTCAGTAGACCTCCTCCCCTCTCGCCCAATTGCGGGCAGTAGTATAAAATGATTTCATGGTGGTCCAGTGGAACACCCTCCCATTGACCGATCACGGGCACAAATGTACGGAAATACCCTGATGGCCCAGTGGTACCACCTCCCCATCCGCCCACTGCAGTACCCCACCACCCTGCACCCCCCCCAGTCAGTGGCGGGCGGCAGCACCCCGCCCACAAGCTGCCTGGCCTCCCGCCAACTGACAGCATACAGTTTGGCTGTGCCTGTTGGTCCACTGCCTGGGTCAATGGGCATGCAGTCCAACTGTACTACACAGTCCCGAATTGTGTTCATTCACAGTTCGGGACTGTGTAGTACAGTTTGGACTGATGCCCATTGGCCCACGCAGTGATCAACAGGTGTACAGCCAAACTGTACACCGTGTCGGTGGGTGGCTGGGCGGCTAGGGGCAGGGTGCTACCACCGCTGCTGACTGGGGTGTACCACTGGACCACCAGGGTATTTCCGGATGTTTGTGCTCAGCGATTGGGCGATGGGGGGGGGTTTCCACTGGACCACCATGGAATCATTTTATACTACTGCCCGCGATCAGGCGGAGGGGGGAGGTCCACTGGACCACCAGGGATTTTTATTTTACTTATCCCTGTGATCGGATGAGGGGGGGATCCACTGGACTACCAAGGATTTTTGTTTTACTTCTGCCCGCAATCGGGCGATGGGAATTCACTGGACCACCAGAGATCTGTCTTACACTTCTGCCTGCGATCGGGCGAGAGGGGGTCCACTGGACCACCAGGGATCTGTCTTATACTTCTGCCCGCGATTGGGCGAGGGGGGTTCCTCTGGACCACCAGGGATATACTGGTCATGTATGCCCGCGATCAGGCAGACAGGCAGGAGAACTGCAGGGCGTCGGTCCCCGATGGCTGCAGCCTCGCAGGACGCCAGGTGCAACTCGCTGGGAATCGGTGCACCACATGCAAATGGGGTCATAATGAAATGCAAATGGCCCCATTTGTGCCTTGCATGCATAATGGCCTCATTTGCATGTCCAGTTCTGAATATTGCTTTGATGCGCCTAACGCAAGTGCACTTGTGCTGGTGCATTCCCCTTCCCCATTCTGCCACTGCGCCATGTGCAATGCTTGCACCCTCAGTGCCATATTCAATGGTGCTGAGCCATGGTGCAGCACCACTGAATATCATCTGGTCCTCACCCTGGCGCAGCCTAGTTGCACTGTGCCCAGGCTTGTGCCACAGTCGGGCACAGTCTGAATATCCCGGCCCACATGTTTGAAAACACATATCGGGTGAAATGTGAAAAATGACAGTTGCACTGTTCATAAGGAGGTGTGGTAAAATGGCAAATTTGGAGTGAAAATATTAAAAATGCTCGAAGTTATGAGCGTGTGTAGGGAACTGCACAATGCATGCTCGTAAAACAGTCATTTGGGGGAATTTGTTCACCAAATTTTCAACATAGGGTTTTGGGGGCCTACCTCATGAACAGTGTCACTATGATATTCTTACTCTGTCCTGAACATTGATTTTGCACACCGATCGTGCCATTGTACGCTACATGTGCGAAAACACATATTGGGTGAAATGTGAAAAATGACAGTTGTACTGTTCATAAGGAGGGGTGGTAAAATGACAATGCTGAAAATCTGGAGTGAAAATATTACAAAATGCTCGAAGTTACGAGTGTGCGTAGGAACTGCGCAATGTACGCTCGTAAAACAGTCATTTTGGAGAATTTTTTCGCCAAGTTTTCAACGTAGCCATTTTAACACCTCTGCTCATGAACAGTGTCACTATGATTTTCTTAATGTGTGCCGCACACTGATTTCGCACACCAACTGCACCATTGTGTGCTATATGCGCGGAAACAAATTTTGGGTGAGATGTAAAAAATGACAGCTGTACTGCTCATAAGGAGAGGTGGTAAAATGGCAATGTTGAAAATCTGGAGTGAAAATATTGAAAATTGACGAACTTATGAGCGTGCATGGGAACAGTGCAACGCATGCTCGTAAAACAGTCATTTTTGGGAATTTTTGCTCAAATTTCAATATGGGGTTTTGGGATTCTTCATGAATGATGTCACTGTCATGGCATTATTCAGGCTCGAAGGGTGATTTCGCAGGCACTGCACAGTCACTGTGTGAAATCACCCTTTGGCCTCAAATAATGCCATGACAGTGACATCATTCATGAGGTGTGGTCCCAAAAACCCCATGTTGAGAATTTGGTGAAAAACTCCCAAAAATGCCTGAGATATGCTTCAAAGTTGAAAAACCCTCTATCCCATTATACAGCTTACCGGCATTTCTCAGTTCGCGTCGGCTTTGAAGAGTGCAGACATGTTCCTGGTCCACCAAGATCGTCGCATCGGACTCGGAGGTAAGTATGGGGTGAGGGGGGCGGGAAGGTGGGTACGTAGAGGGTGGGCACTGGTTGCGAGGAATCTATAGGGATCGTTTTCTACTTTACAGGTTTATTAAAAAAAAAAAAACATCACAGGAAGGTTTTCTTTTATAGACATTTTGTTTGGGCATGCTGGGGTGGGCTCCCAGCGTGCCACCCTGACTGTTTGGGGGTGCTGTAGCCGCGGGGATTGGGCACCCGTCGGCACCTGATCGGGTGCGGGGAGACAAGAGCCGAGGGGATTGGGCACCTCGGCAAAAACAGTTTGGGTTGACATCATGCCGACGGGAGTGGGCCTCCCGTCGGCAAATGATGAATGAGGAGGCATGCCGACAGGGGACTGGCATCCCTGTCAGCACATAGAGGTGCGCTGGGGGGGGAGTGGGCTACATTTTTTTTTTTTTTTAAATATTTCATTCACTGGGAAGGCACACTGAAGGGGGGGGACGGCGTCTTGCAGTTTTGTAATTGGCCACTGCAGTCAGGGAGCATATGAACAGCTGATTGCACCAGTTCAGTTACTTTGATCTAGTTTCCTACTAGCTTAACTGTCGTCACTGACAGCATGCTGCTCTATTGGTGCAGCAGAGACCAGCCCAAAAATGGACTGCTGCTGTTGGTCACAACACTGCCGTGCCTCCACAATCCCCTTGTGAAGAAAGCTGACGCAATGTGTTTCTTGTACATGCGTTCATGCAAACACAAAAATGCATTGCATGATTTATTACAATAAGTTTACCATTAGATAGAACATGAAATATATTAGTCAGTCATAGATTACAGTGATTGATGTGCAATATATGCGGTTCTATTAATGTTACACATTCTATGGTGCTATTTTGTTATGTACAATGTACATGTGCTAATATTAGGGGTTGTGTGCAATATACATGGTGCTGTTTCTGACAAGTGCAATATCTATCGTCAATCCTGTACTGAAATCAATATTTATGTCTGTAAAAACAAATGACCATGGTACACAGAGTATTTTTTTAACTTTTTTTATTTATTAAAATAAACACTGATACATAATGAAATTTAGTCCCTTTTTCTTTATTTACACTGGAAAATACAGAATTTAATGGATTTGAAAAGGTATGCAAAATGCTTAAAAATAAACACAGTTTTTCTGAAAAAATAAACACCTAAAACCAGAAACCCTAGGTATAATGTTTGTAATAGTGTTTTTGTACCCTGTAAATATTTTATACTCTGTATGCATATGTTTTTACTCCTGCCACCCTCTCCCCCAGGACGCATCTGGAAACAAGTTGTTTACAACTCAGTATGTCTCTCCTGGTGAAACTTTTGAAATGAATAAATAATAAATAAACTCGTAGCTTACACCACTTGTGAAGTTACCCAAGGTCAAACTACCCTTGTGTAGATAAATGATGTATCCTACAGCTCCCCATCGTGTATACTATATACAGTATATATTTATATATATTCATTGAAAAAACTGCATTAATGCGCCAGCTAAGTATCAAAAATACATGTTTGGGCCCTCAACCCCATAGAAAAGGCCATCATATATTTCCCCGTATACCACGGTACCCAATTAGTGACTATAAAAAAAAAACAATTAGCATATATTTTTATTTACTTTTTATTTTAGTCTTTGGTAACTGGGTAAGGCCCTCTAGGCACAAGTGGCTGTTTTCAGGGACGACCTGGGAGCACTGGGCGGTTAAGTGACTTGCTCAGAGTCATACAGTATGCAAGTGGAGGTTGTGAGAATCAAACTCAGGTCTAGTCTGCTGGATGTACCAAGCTCATTCACACCTCGTTCCTCTAAACTGTAGACTATACTGCCAGCCCAAATATATGAACCCAACCAACTAGTTACACTATATTAATGTATTATTAACATCTTAATAACACATTAATAGCCAATGCACTACAAATCACCCTATTACACATACAATAACACCCATAACAAGCACCTTAATAACACATGTAACAACCATCTTACTACATCATTCAAAAGCCACCATAATAACATACTATAAATAACAACCACCTTAACAAGTCCTCTAACAAACAAAATCACAATCCTAATGCCCACCTCTCCCTCAAGCAAACAAGGTCAAATTGAAGAAAACAACAAATGATTCTGTTGTCAATGTGTGGCAAGCCATACTTCCTTACTTCCAGAGAGTATATCACTGTAAGGCACTGGCTTGGAGCTGTATCTTGTGCTTTAGACATGAGGCTACAGGTAGGGGGTGCATTAGGGTTGACCACCTCAAAAAACACCCCACCACTGATTCTCCAAGACTCCGGAGACCCAAAACTCTAATGTTTTTTGTTTTTTTCCATTTTTCTATTTTTGAGCCTTTTGCATTCTTCAACCCTAAAGTTTGCATTAATGTAGTTTTTCACAATGAATACATGAACACAATATTTTTCTTTATTTACTGTGCTTTTCCCCCTCTGCTCTACCGGACCCCATCGGTCCGACCGTCTGCCCAGTCCCATCACCAACCATCCCTGGGACTTACTTACGCCTCACACATTCCCCCACGCATAACCCCCCTGTTCAAAGGGCTGCCACGGTCAGGCCCCCATAAACCATGGCAGAGCTGAAGCTTTGGTGAGCAGGTGGAGAGCCCAGTTGGTAGTGCAGAGCCCCTTACAAGTGGTGGATGGCAGCCTGCAGCGGAAGAGGGGTTTTTCATTTTTCTGTCCCTCCCTTGATGCCACGAGGCCTTGCTGATGCTTAAGTGTCATGCCGTCGACATCACCCTCCCTAGATTCATGGCTCTGGGTGCACTTCTACCTGCGGTCACCCAGGTGGCAGTGCTGCACCAAAGACCATTCACCCTCCCTCCTCCCTCCCCAGAGGAAGTGAGCATCCCTTAGATGCTCAGCCCTCCTCTCCCTGGCCGGCCCTCCGACGTCAGACTTGCTCCTGAACCTGGGTCACGGGTTGCAAGCAGTAGCACTATCACTGCGCCAGCAGGCCAGCATATATTATATAGAGAATAATTCATATGTAACTGTGTGATATGAGTTTTTTTTTTTTAATCACTCCCAAGGTGTGTGATGACCCATAAATCTCGAGAACGAAGCTCGAGAGGTTTATACAGGTATCACACACCAAGGGAGTGGTAAAAAAACTCATAAAAACACAGTTATATATGTTTTATTTTTTTATAATAACTGGTGCTTGGTGTTTCAAAGAAAACATTTTTTACCCCTGTGACCAGCCGATGTTCTCTCCCTGAAGTTGGAAACATGCTTGTTGGTGCTGATGCTCTCTCCCTGAAGTTGGGAATACTCTGAAATATGTTAGTTTTGAAATCAGTGAGGCAACACCTGGCAATGGCTGGCAACCGTGAACTGTCTAACTTTAAAATGCGGTCAAGCATTATGTTAGCCACCTAGGCTACTCGTGAAGGACCTGTACCTTTTGTCAATTTCTGAGGGGTGTCTGAAACCTTTATTCCGGATAAAGTGTCTGTAACCTACATATTACTGTGATCAAATGGACATATATTAGTACAAATACAGTAATTTTATAAAAAAAAAAAAAGGGCATGCAGTGCGTTTTGCGCTACCAGGTTACTACAGTTTTTGAAAATTCTGTCAAGCGAGTTGATATTGGGGGTCACCAGTTATTACATATATATTCTTTGCAAAAAACTTTGTAAATGCACCAGTTAGGGTTCAACTTAATGCCACAAAAGTAGGAAAATGTGACATTAGGGCAACCTTAACTCCCCACCTCAACCTCCCCAAGCAGCAGAAGGAAAACATAATAGGGTTTTGGGTCTCCAGAGTCTTGGCAAATCAGTGGTGGAGTCTTCCTTGGGGTTGTCAACCCAAATGCTCACCCCGGCCCACACCCCAGCCCACAGCCTCCTGTGCGACGCACAAAGTACAGTTCCAAGCCACTGCCTCATAGTGATACACTCTTCAATGGTCAAGAAGTATGTCTTACCACATGTTGCAAATACAATCTGTTGTAGCATTCTTTGAAGAAAGGAGACTATGTCCAATGTGGTCTACTCAGGAAATGGGATGGGCATTAGGGCGGCAACTCCAAGGAATACATCACCATTATATCACCAGTATATTAACTGAAAGTACAGTTGCGTAGGAACTTACCATAACAGTAGATCTTCGAGAGAGGTTCCTTCAGTAGATCATCACATATAGGACTGGCGCCACCTGGCATCGGGCCGCACAGCAGACTTTTCTAGCAATACCTGATGGGGGACTGCCGACCCGGAGTCACGTGACTGACATCCGCATGACTGCATATAGTGGGCGGTCACCACGCCCGCCCTCCAGTTCTCCCACTGGAGCCAGGAAGAGGCCATACAGCAGGAGCGAACAGGGATTGGAGTCCCCGTAAAACATAAATGAGGGGAAGGAGGAAGGGAAAAATATGACCTACTGAAGAAACCTCTCTCGAAGATCTACTGTTACAGTAAGTTCCATACATAACTGTACTATCTTACTTCGAGAGGGTTCCTTCAGTAGGTCATCACATATACGACACAGTCCCAAGCAGTCCCTCCAGAGAGAGACCAAGAGAAACTAGGGAGGCGGAAATTAGCTCCAGCAGAACAACCGAAGTCCAGTATGGACCCAGCTTAGGACAAAAGGTCTTGAAGGACGGCTAATCCAAAGCCGGCCTCCACCTAGAAGCAATCTCCAGACTGTAGTGTTTGGTAAAGTTGTGAACAGAACTCCAAGTAGCAGCAACACAAATGTCCGCTGCAGAAACGTCCTGAAGGCAGGCCGCTGAGACAGCCATGCCCCTAGTAGAATGACCTCTTATGGAACTCGGAAGAAGTTTCTCATACTTCTGGTAACAGTACCGAATGCAGTTTCCTAACCATTTGGAAAGGCCCTGCTTAGAAACCGGTTTGCCTCTAGACCTAGGGGCAAAGGAGATTAATAGCTGATCACAAGAGCAGAGCTCTTTAGTCCGGTGAGTATAGCACTGGAGGATCCGATGGACATCCATCGTGTGAAGGAGAGCCTCACCCTTGTTGGAAGGGGACAGGTAGTACACTGGTAGCTCTACTGATTGGTTCAGTGTGGATTCCGACACCACCTTGGGAAGGAACCTCAGGTGCGTCCTAAGGACTGCCCGGTCCCTATGGAAAATCAAGTAGGGCTCTTTGCAGACTAGAGCGTGAAGCTCCGAAATCCTTCGGGCCGAGGTGATAGCCACCAGAAAAAGTGTCTTCCATGAAAGGAAGCACAGATCATAGCTCATAGCTGGTTTGAAAGGAGGGAGGGTGAGCTTTTCCAGAATGAAGTTCAAGTCCCAAGGTGGAGTTGGGCTGTGGATGGGGCGTTTCAGATGGAGGATGCCTTTCAGAAAGGTCTTTGAGACCTCCAACTGAGCCACGGGTTTACCATCCACTAGCTCGTGGTACGCAGAAATGGCTGAGATACGGACTTTCAACGAAGAATAGGACAGACCAGAGTCTGAAAGATGAAGGAGGTATTCCATGACTTTAGGGGCTGAACAGGAGAAAGGGTCCCAACCCTGAGCAGACGCCCAGATCGAAAACCGCTTCCACTTCATAGCATAAGTGGAACAGGTGAACGGTTTCCTGGCCTCGATGAGAACCTGAGCCACTCTAGAGCAGACCCCAAAGCTAGAAATCGCTGTCTGAAGGAGCCACTCATGAAGATGCAGGGTCCTGAGCCCCGGATGAACCAGCCAGCCCTGATCCTGGGTCAGGAGGTCGTCGGACAGTGGAAGTGGAACCAGTGGTTTCCTGGAGAGCTGCTGTAACAGCGGGAACACCAAATTTGTCTCGGCCAGAGGGGAGCAATGAGGATCATTTTTGCTCCTTTGGCCTGAAGTTTGAGGAGAACTTTCTGTAGAATGGGAAATGGAGGGAAAGCGTACAAGAATTTCCCTGTCCAAGACAGAGACAACGCATCGTTCCAAAAAGCATGTGGCTCTGGAATGAGCGAGCAAAACTTGGGCAGTTTTGCGCTGGACTGGGAGGCGAAGGGGTCGATTTCCAGACGCCCCCAATTTCGGGAAGATGGAGTCCGCCACTTCCTGATGTAATTCCCATTCGTGGTTGAGGGTTCAAGTTCTGCTGAGACTGTCCACCAAGACATTTAGAATGCCTGGAATGTGCACAGCCACCAGGACCAGTAGGTGCTGGACTGCCCAGTTCCACACCCGAGTCGCTTCCCTGCAAAGGGGGTACGAACGGGTTCCTCCTTGTTTGCTGATGTACCAAACTGCTGACAAGTTGTCCGTTTGGATTAGCAGAGTTCCCCTGGGTAGCAGTGTCTGAAAAGCCTGGAGGGCATATAGGACCGCTCTGAGCTCCAGAACATTAATGTGGAGAGAAGCCTCCTGGCCCATCCAAAGGCCTTGCGCTTGATGATCCCCGAGATGGGCCCCCACTCCATGTTTGAGGCATCCGTGGTGAGGGTAGCTGCCGGTGCAGGGTATCGGAATGGAAGTCCCAGGGAAAGATTGTGGGGATTCTCCCACCACTGTAAATCCCTCTGGACCGCTGAAGAGACCAAGAACAGGTGGTCCAGGTCATCTAGGAGCTGATCCCACTGCACCCTTAATGACCACTGCGTGATTCGCATGTGCAGCCTTGTTAGGGGAACGGTCATGATGGAAGCTGCCATCAGCCCTAACAGTCGAAGGACCTAACGGGCAGGAATGGTCCTGAGAGAGGCTACTTTGTGAGCCTGACTGATAAGGGTCTCCACCCTGTCCAGAGGAAGGAAGGCTCTGCACTGGACTGTATCCAGAACTGCCCCAATAAACTGCAGTCTCTGGGATGCTACTAGAGACGACTTGAGGACGCTGACCATTATCCCCAGTCGACTGAAGAGGTCCAGTGTGAAAGTCAGAGATTCCAACAACAGAGCCCTGGACGGAGCCGAGTTCAGCCAGTCATCCAGGTAAGGGAACACCGCAATACCCCTGCAGTGTAGAAACACTGCCACCACCGCCAGGCACTTGGTAAAAACCCGAGCTGCCAAACACAGACCAAAAGGGAGTGCACGGAACTGGAAATGCTCCCCTTGGAAACATAAACGCAGGAAATGGCGGTGGCTGGGGAAGATAGGGATACGCAGGTAGGCATCCTGCATATCCAGGGCGCAGAGCCAATGATTCTCCAACAGGAGAGGAAGTAGACTCTGGAGCATCAGCATGCAGAACTTCTTGTACTCTACATACTGGTTGAGGTGACTCAAATCGAGAATGGGTCTGAAGTCCCCGTTCTTTTTTGGAACCAGGAAGAAATGGGAGTAAAACTCTTTTCCCCCTTTGCCCGAAGGGGACTGGCTTGATTGTTTCTTTGAGCAAGAGCGCATTGACCTCCTCACGAACGAGGAGGGCCTGGTCCCGGGAGTACGAGGACCTCTGCAGAGGAGTAACCGGGGCGATCTCCAGAAACTCCATGGTGTGTCCAACAGACATTAGTTGCAGGACCCACTCGTCTGAAGTGATCGCCCTCCACTCCTGCGTGGGGCGGGAGAACCTTCCCCCCACCTGCTCCCCGTCAAGCGGCTGTGGGTGAAGTGGGGCTGGAGAGTCAAGAAGTGGTGGGACGCCCGGGAGGAGGTCCTCCTGAACGTCGCTGATTCTTGGGAGTGGGGGGGGGTAGCAGTACCTGTGGTCTTACACTTAGCTTGTCGCCTTGCCTGAGCGTTCTTTCGCTGCCTCCCAGTCCTTTTCTGAAAGGGCTGCTGTTGTTGTTGAGTGCCCAATCGGTACATGGACCTAATGGATTTAAGGGCCACGCCTTTGTCCTGTAAATCCGTTATGATGTCCTTGGTATCTCCTCCAAAAAGGACTGAGCCCCTGAAGGGGGCATCCTGAATCGCCGACTGGACTTCATTGGCGAGTCCAGAGAGACGAAACCAGGAGTGCCGTCAAAGGGCAATGGCAGTTGCTGAGGTACGGGCCACCGAATCGACGGAGTCATAGGTGGCTCGAACAGCATGCCTACAGGAGATCTTGGAGAGGCGGCGATCCTTAGCAAGTTCCTCCTTAAGGGGTGACGGGTCCATGGACTGGACCCGCGCCTCCAACCTGGCCATAGTCTGTTTCTGGTGAGACACCATGTGGGCCACATAACTAAGGGAGTGAAGGGCGCACGTGGCTGATGAGTAAACCTTCCTCCCGAACTGGTCCATCAGCCTCGACTCTTTGTCCGGAGGTGTTGTGCTCATGTGCTTGGGAGCTGTAGAGCGGTCATGAGCAGCCGAGATGACCACAGAGTCTGTATTAGGATGAGCCTTTAAAAAGGGCGCATCCTTAGGTACCCAGTAGAGCCTGTCCGCCCTCTTGGGGACAGCCAGCATCAAATGAGGCATCTGCCAGACGGTGGTGGTGAGGTCTTGATGAGGACCCATCCATGGGAGGACCGGAATAGATGGCAGAGACTCTAAATCAAGATGTTCCACGACTCTGTGCCGCATAGGATCCTGATCCTCTGACTCCCAGTCGAAATGATCTCTTAAGTCCTCAAGAGGTCCGAAAAGGAAGGATCCTCCGGAGGGAATTTAGGCGAGGTCCTTCCTTTCGTATCCTCAGGGTCCTCCCTCCCGTCAGAACTGTCTTCCGCCTCCTCAACAGGGCGACAATGAAAATCCCATAAGGTGACGTCCTGTTGAGTCTTCCCCGAGACGTGGATGGTGGAAACAGAACTGCTCGGGAAGGGATCTAGGAAGCCGCGGCCGTGGACTCTGGCTTAAACTGCGGACTAACTCAAACCTGGCCCCTGCCACCAAGACTGAATTACGGTCTTGAACCGGGATCACCAGAGGAGGGGGGCCGGAGCCGGTTGAGGTTGGGGGAGGAGGAGGAGGAGGTGGAGGAGGAGGGGCGACTGGAGGGGGGGTGGAATAATACCCCTGGAAACCCACATAAGGGGAATATGGGTTGTAACCATGGTACAACTGCCCAAAATGGCTTCAATCAGGAGTGGAACCCCCCCCGGGTAGGGATCCCCAGGATACTCAAAGCGGCAATGGGGGAGAGTTCTGGGCCTAGAATAGATTCCCAACAACACATCAGGCATCGGGAGAACCCACATCGGACCCACCATAGTGTAAATGGGAGGAGGGTCCAGCGTTGGGACAGCCCACATCGAAGGAACCGACATCGGCACCGGTGCAGCCCAATCTGGCACTGGAAGGGGATCTGGTGTCGGAGGGGCTGGCGTTGGAACCGGACGAGGCAGCTCCGGCGTCGGGGTCGGGGTCGGGTCCGGTGTCGGGGCCAGAGGTAAGGGCCTGTCGGCCGGTAACAGCAAAGGGACTGTCGTCGGGATCACTGGCGTTGGGGGAGGCGCCGGTGTCCTGCCGGAAGGTGGAGGCACCTCTACAAGAAGACTGGATGGTCGTGAAGGAGCTTCCTGGTCTAGGGCCCCTGCGGGGGAATGCAGAGAAGTACCCACTAAGTCGAGAGGCTCTATGGTGTCTCCGAGACTGTCGCCGGACGCGTCCGAGGATGACTGCGAGGATGCGGGGGCAGTAGTAGGAGGAGGGAGAGGGGCTTTCTCCCTCTGGTCCCGCTGGACATGGGATGAGGTGCCGTTAGGCCCTGACGGAGGAACCAGGCCCGTGCGGTCGTCGGAGACGGCCGTCTTAGTGGGCAAGGTTGGGCGGTCAGAGGAGGAGCCCTTGGCCGGGTTATCGACCATGGCTGGGCAACTGCCCCCAGCTGGGAGAGTTGACTTAGCGGCCGCCGCGCGGTCTCCAGAGGAGCTGGGGGCCGACTTACCGGCAGGAGTGGTGCGGTCGCCAGAAGAGCTGACGGCCGACTTAGCATGCTGGAGTCTTGTCCGACTTACCGTGTCTTCGGCGGTAATGGGACTTTGCTTGTGGATGGCCTGGCGTCGTCCGCGGAGCGAGCCCACTCCCTAGTCTTCTTTTTATGCTTTTTTGAAGGGGAAGACTTTTCAATCAAATCCCTAAGGTGCTCCATCCTTTTCTCCAGGGAGACCAGTCGCGATTTTAGAAGGTGGGCCTCCAATGCCTGTTGCCTCCATTTTTTAGTGGCCTGGTTGAATGACTCACAGTCAGGGCATGAGGAGGTTGGATGGTTAGGGCCTAAGCAGAGAACGCACTTCTGATGACCGTCTTTCTGCGGGATCTGCGTTCCACAAGCGGGGCACTTTTTCTTCGGAGAAGACATCAAAGCTACAGTTAAATTTGAAGAGAATTGCGAGGGAAAACCCGACACGAAAGAACTTTCTCTACGATCGCTACTGGAAGTTTGCAATGCGACAGACACGAGGCAATGGCAGGAAAGAACTGGAGGGTGGGCATGGGGACCGCCCACTATATACAGTCAGTCACGTGGCGGGTGGGTGGTCCCCGTCAGGTATTACTGAAAAGTCTGCCCGTCGTGCCCACGCCAGGTGGTGCCTGTCCTATATGTGATGACCTACTGAAGGAACCCTCTCGAAGTAAGATCTGTCATTTCGCATCAGAAGTGCAAAAACACGTCTCATCGAGGATTTAAAAAATGACACCTGTCACGTTTATGAGGTGGTATGGAAAAATGGTTATATTGAAAGTCTGCAGTCAAAATATTGAAAATTAGCAAAATTATAAGAGAATGTTGAAATACCACAACTTTCACTTATAACCTGGGCATTTTACCATATTTGTACACCAGATTTTCAGCACAGCCTTTTTATTACCCACCTCATGAAACCAGTAGATGACCATTTTCAAATTCCTGCCGAAATGTCATTCAGCACCACAGGTGCAAAAACACATTTTGGCCAGGATTTGAAAAATGACAGCTGACATATTCATGAGGTGGTGTTAAAAAATAGCTATGTTGAAAATTTGTAGACAAAATATTTAAAATTATTGTACTAAAGTTATGAGCAAATGGAGAAAAGTTTCAACATACACTCATAACTTTGTCATTTTTTCACAGTTTGACCCCAAATGTTCAACATAGCCTTCTTATGACCCCATCTCATGGCCAAGAGTGGTAAAAATGTTCAAATCCCACCTGAAAGGTAATTTCACAAAGCAACTGTGAAATCATCTTTCGGGAGAGATTTACAATTCCACTGCCACTGGTCATGAGGTAGGGTTCCAGAAAAGACCATGCTGAAAATTTTGGGTCAAAATATGCAAAAATGACAACGTTATGAATCAATGTTCAAACTCCATTAAACTGGACTTACCTTGTTTTCTCATATTGCAGGCATTGGTTCCTGCACCAAGACATGTCTTCAATCGCAGAGTGGATCTACGTTATGGGACATGTTCAGGCAAATGAGGGTGTGTGGGGAGTGTGGCATGCTGGGTGCTGACTGGGAGGTCGGGGTGGGTTAGGGATGTGGGTGTGGGGGATGAGATCGGCGAGGGACCATTTTCTTTTTTACAGGTTTAAAGGGGAATTGCATCAATATCACTATCTGTAATTATTTCCCCATCCACATTTGCAACCTGTGCATCCCTGTACGACCCTCAATAATGAAAGACCTTACCTTGAAATCCTTATTTATGCCTGCTGCGTCCGTTCATTTATCGCACCTGCAAAGCTCCATTTCCACGCATGCGAAGTAGCGCAACTTAGTGACATTTCTGCAGCACCACTGAAGCGAGAGTCCACTGTCACAGTCCAGTTACAAAATAAAAACAAAAACCTGACAGTCATTGTATGTTCAGTTGTCATGGATACAGTAAGCCAGTAAGTACACTTTTAGTTTTCAGCTCCCAGCAAGCAATCTCTGCATTTGTCTGGATGAAATAATATTTATCATTATTTATTATTAATCGATACCATATCACTGCAGTTTCAAGTTTAAATAGTAATTATAAATAATGTTTTACATTGTCACAGTACTGTAAATGATCCTCGGGAGACTGCCTATGACCATCAATATCAGATGTTTGCTGTCACTATGGTCACTGACACGGATTGTTTTCCATTATACCAGTAGATCAGTACGATTTCTGGCTTTGGATTGTCACTTATTAGTCTGCGGAGATATTACTTTTTGCTTTCCATATTTGAGGTTTCATGAATTCAAAGGCAAGACTAACCTCAGCTACTGTCCCCATAAGGGGTTATGTGTGCGCCATGCCATCAGGCACTTGAGTGAGCGCCGCCCTGCTGAAAAGGGGCAGAAACCTAATTAGACTGTCAAGTCAAGGGAGGTTATATGGCTGTTTGTAAGTGCCGTGGTATGAAAATGTGCAGTGACCATATTTACTCTCCTGCACAATCACTACGCCACCAGGGTAATTTTGGATTTCCTGGAAATCAGAGATTTTTTAACATAAACAGACAAAGGGATTAAAAAGAATGGGGTTGTTGAGCACATGCGGGCAAGATTCAGTTTAGGAGGCAGTATAGCGCAGTGGTCTAAGGCTCTGAGCTGCAAATTTGGTGATATCCAGCAGACCAGACCTGGGTTTGAATCCCACAGCTTCCACTTGCATACTGTTTGACCCTGAGCAAGTCACTTAACCTCCTTGTGCTCCCAGGTCACTCCTGTAAAAAAGCTTTCAGCTTAGTGTGCTATATCTGGTTAAACAACTAAATAAATAAATAAATAAAAAAGATGGCGACAGCTCGAGGTTTTAATTTATTACCTGCATTCTTTTTGGGCATGGCAAATAATATTTCATATCCCAAATATTGTTCTAAGTGCCCACTAGCAAGTGAAAAGAAATGACAAATATGGTTCATTTATTCAAAGGGGTGAGGTTTGTGTGGCCCCAGTTTGACCAACCCAGGGGCTGACTTTTCACATAGTGGGATTATCCTCATCTACTTGGCTGTCACCCTCCCCATCATCTGCATGAGTCAAGGCAATTATGGAACACATGACAAACTGAACAACTGCACTGTGTAAACAGTGTCAGTGGCTCAGCAGGTTGCACACTTGCCTCTGAGGCTGGACGATCAAAAGGTTGTGGGTTCTAGCCCCACACCAGGCACTTGGGGTAAATAACAATACTGACACTGTCATGTAGCATGAACGGGATGAGATACTAAACCAAGGTCCTGTCTGCCTGTTCAGCTGGACGTTAAAGATCCCATGGCACTTCTCGAAAAGAGTTGGGGAATTTCCCCGGTGTCCTGGCCAAATTTCTCAAATTCACTAAAAATACCACCAACAGTTTAATCTGGTTCAGTTTCCATCGGTTACTCAAAAAGGGACTTCTAGTCTCAGTGGGCCTACCCGGTCAACAAAATTCAATAAATAAAGGTTGACTACTGGGTTCTAGATATGGACATAATTGCTCTACAGATGACATCACAATAGCTGTTGAAATCTTGCTCTATTACTTTTTACAGTAGAGTCTAAGTAAAGTATCGGAACCTCTGGCACTAGTTTTGACGTTCTGCTGTAGACTTTGCTGCCTGACTAATCATTACAGTACCATTCTGCACTCAAACTAACCATAAGACTAATATGCTGAGGTTGAATGGACACAGGAAATAATCTACTTTAAAGCAGCAGTGCAAAGAAAAATGTATTCCAAAAAATCTAATTTCAGCAATGATTAAGAAACATATTAACATACCCGTCAAATGTACTTGTCTCAGTGCCTTCTATGCTGCACAGCAGTTTATTTTTTCAAACCTGACTATGGTTGGCAGGCCATCTTTTTTTCTTGAGAAAAAATGAAATTAAAACATTTATAAAATACACAAATTGTGGTTGAATTAGAAAATTGTACCACCAAATAAAAATGGAAGATGACTAGAATCATTTATAATGAAAAGTTAGAACAAATTTTTTGCCCAATTTCGTTGCACTGCTGCTTTAACTCGAAGAAGATATCTGTACTGTATCATAATTTCTCTTTAACTTATTATGTTGTCTAGAAATAGACTGACTTTACATCCCTTTTGGCAAATGTATTGAACTGCCTGAAGTAGTCTATAAAGAGTGGCAGGATATGCTGGTACAGCCCTGCGTGTCTGTTACACATCAAAACATATAATTCTGTACCTTACTCTGACTTTAAAATGCTGTTTTTTTTTCCTGGACTTCAGTGTCAATACCGCATGACATCACTGGCGGTTTTACGAATGATTAGCATGAATTAGTAATTTATGCTTTCACACCATCTGCCAGGTGAATGTTTTCCCACATCACTGTTTTCTACAGGAATGTTCTGCTACTATTCAGATGAACAAGCTCGAGTTGGACTGATTTCCCCATGGCACAACTTCTTGTGTGACTCTGCAGAACTGTATGTCTAACCCCAGTCGTGACATACCGAGTGTCGTGTTACCTGGTTCTAAAGTTGGTGTTATTTGTTTTTCTATTCTGAAACTAAACTACTGCTGTTTGTGTTTCGTTTCACTGTGACACTTCTCAACACAACCAAACCACTTAACCGTTGCAATGTATGAAAAGGTACACTGATGTAAATTAGATAACCGCTAATAAAAAAGAGGCTACAATGTATTCAGTGTTTACCTAAATGAAAAACATAGCAATTATGAAAGACGCAATCACAACATGAATAACAGTACCACAGGCAGCCAACATTCAAAATACCATCACTTACCACACTACATATCCAACTGGCAAACACAAGCTGCTGTTGTCAGTATGCAGTTAGAGTCACGGTAAAAAAACATGTACAGTATTGGAATGTTTTTATAAAGAAATGAAAACTGCTGAAATGCATTAACTAGCACTCATACTGTAAACCTCTGCCTATAGACATTAACACCAGAGCACCGGTTTACTACCTGGCAGGTAATACAGCTGGTTTCATACTGATAGACACACGCTCCAGCTACATTGGAGCTATAGTTTGCACCATTATCTGGTGCCATTTTCCAGTTCAAGGCAAGGATCACAATAAGTGACTGTTTATGGAATTATTTCCTGCAAGCTACCATCTTTGTTAGACATGTCACATTCACGTATGCCTGTGCCAAAACACTTGGATGGAAAATCTGAAAGGGCCATAAATTAGATCTTGGGACTCTACGAGGGAGCTTGCAGCCACAAGCTCCTGGCACCTTCTTGCCCACTTTGCCACCAACATACCTCTCAATGTTTTGTCAACCAAATGTGGAACAGTGACCCCAAAAATGTGGGACACACCTAAAGCATGAAGCTTTAAGCTCATAGCTCTGTAAAACTAGGGCTCTGCCAGGTTTCTCAGTGTGCTCCCATTTCACTGAGGTTGCAAATTATGTCATTGACGGTGTCTGTAGTGTGAGCTGATGGTGCTCAGCTGTCTTGTGCTCCACCAGTGCACTGGACATTTCTCACTTTTGGGGGGGGGAAAACAATGGAAGTTTTTTTTGGCATGGCAAATGAAGTATTATGAGAATAAAGATTCTCAGTGTGAAACATGTGGTTTGTGTCCCGTCTGAAGTACTAGTTTGATAATGCATGTAATAGTAAATGTTGTATTATGAGAATAAAGATTTTCAGTGCGAAACATGTGGTTTGTGTCCCCTGTCTGAAGTACTAGTTTGATAATGCATGTAATGGTAAATGTTGTATTATGAGAATAAAGATTTTCAGTGCTAAACATGTGGTTTCCGTCCCGTTTGAAGTACTTGTTTTATAATGCACGTAATCTACTGTCAAACTCCGGTTGAAAAAGTTTCTATACTGTATGTAGCGTAAGGTACAGTTCCCATTGGCATGCTGTGAAATCCTGAATGCGCAAGGTTGATAAGTGACATCAAAGGTGGTCTGATGTCAACTGCTGCGGCTTAAGAACAGACATGCACACATAAGTCTCACAGATGAACATTCTTGGTACTAACACTTGGTGGCATTTTACTGAGAAGATCAAACAAAATGTTTTCAGAGGAAGGAGTGTGTTTGCCATTTATAAATCTACACAGCATAATCGTGCTATATTCATTTGAACCTCTCTCTCTCCCTCTGCTGTCATTGAGTTACCATCTGAAGCAAACTCTTCAGAAGACAAGGATGATTTCAATCATGTCTCAAGTCCATCTCAGTCATGGTGTGCTTTATTAGTTATCCACAAATTAAACTGAGTCATGATGTGTTCAACAATGTAATAGAGTTATGTGTTTTTCTTGAGGTGAACCACAGCAGGTATATATATAACTAAGCAAGTGATTACGGAAGTCAAAGCTAGTTAGAAGGTATAAAAAATTGTATTTTTTAAACCAATAAATAAATGTCTCATGTAGTTTAAAATATTAACATGATTAACATGGGCTGGCCCGGTGGTGCTGAGGGTTGAGGCGCTGGACGCAACACCTCATTCCACGCTGGCGATCCAGGTTCAAGAGTGGACTCGGGCAGCTGGGGGTTGGCGGGGGGGGAGAAGGATTGAGCGCCCAATGGCTTGCTCTCCTTCTCTGGGGAAGGATGGGGAGTTAGCCTCGCCGCTCTACCACCACCACCTGGGGATCTCAGGGGGTGCCGGTGTGGTCGGGGACAACAAAGAAGTGGCTGACGCTAGCAGAGGACAGGAGCGGACGCATGCCTCAGCGTGCATCAGCTCGTTGGTCCTCATTGCACACCGGCGTTGAGGGAACCAGAAAAAGTAGGGAAAAATCTCCCAGACAGTACTGGCGACGATCTTCCGCTCCGCTCCCACGAAGCCAGAAAGAGCAGACTCCACTGTGTGCGTACGCCTCCCTGAGGTCTAGAGAAGGTAAGAGGAGGCCTTCCTTACCCCACCCGGGGGGGGGGTAACCAGGAGCTAACTGAGGTGGTGTGTACTCTAGGGGCAGACTCCTAGGCAGGTTGGTTAGTGACAGGCTGAGGATCCAAAAGACAGGAGGGTCTGGGGCAGTAGGAGGATAAACAAAGATTGAAAAAAAAAATGATTAACATAGCAGTACATATTATAAAATGAGTCAATTACAGAAACACATTTGATTATATCCATGTATATACTGAGGACTGCCATTTTCATTTTGTGCTATGTCAAATTCTCTAGCCCCCCACCAATGTCACCACTACATGAAAAATATATCTATAACAAAAAAACAAACAAAAACTGGTGCTATGTAGCTTGGGGGCAGTATAACATCAAAGAAAATCAGCTTATAGATGAAATGAATGAGTTCACTACTTCACTTGCATGGTTCTGCAACCTCCCTCCCTCCCCACATCATATTTATGACTTCAAATGTGGTATTGAAAAGTGCCACATGTTTTGTCTGAACTGGGTGCCCTTGAAATTTTCTACAGACACACAGAATTGTAATAGTCCTTTGCAGCAGATAACGGTGTTGCTGGTATTTTAGCCATGGTGTCTGCCGCACACAAAAGGGGTGTTTGCTGGGTTCACTCACACCGACTCTCTATCGTGGCCACATTACTGCTGTTGCACAGGTCCCTCATTTTGCTCTTTCTCTGCTATAAAAATGGATTGTTCACAAACTTTGATGGCAATGCCCCTGTTTTTACTTTAGACCTTATTATTATGCTCTTCTTTACCACTGTCGCACTAGCCCTGTTATCCCCTCATCTGCTACCATATTTATTTAGCTAACACACTCCCACATGGAACTCCCCCCTCCCCAATCTAGTAACACACTTATTCATATCATAACAAATGTGCCCTTTTCTAAAGCTGGTTAGGAATTAAATTTTGATAGGTTACATTCTCAAAAACAAAACAATGATCCTTAATGATCACTTATGTTGTTTGCACAGCGATTTGTTCATGCCTCCTTGTTGTTTCATCATAACGGTGTGGGAAGTTACAATTTGTGCAAACTGAAGTAATCTAATCTGGTACAATGACTGATTGTTCTGCATTACAATTAACAGCTGAGAATTGCAGATAAGCATTAGGCAAAATCCAAATGCCAAAAAGAGTTTTTTTTCCTTTCAAAAAGCAAGAATAGTCCAGTGCACTGGTAGAGCGCGAGACAGCTGAGTGCTGTCAGCTCCAGCTAAAACACAAAACAAAACAAACAAAATGCCAGTGACATAGTTTGCAACCTCACTGAAATGGGAGCACAACAGAGGAACATGGAATAAAGTGAATTATGAGAACAAAAATGACAGGACTTGACATACAGTGCCTTCAGAAAGTATTCGCCCCCTTGAATTTTGTCACATTTTGTGATGTTGCAAACTCATATTAAAATACATTTATATGGGATTTTTTTGTCACTTATCTACACAAATTACTCTATAATGTCAAAGTGGAATGAAACTTCTGAAATTTTTTGTACATGTAATTTAAAAAAAACAAACTGAAATGTCTTGATTTGATGAGTATTCACCCCCTTTGCTATGACACTCCAAATTGAGATCAGGTGCATCCAATTTCCTTGTGAGATCACTCTAAAACTTGAATGGAGTCCACCTGTGGTCAGTTCACATGGTTGACATGATTTCGGAGGAAATACACCTGTCTATATAAGGTCCCACTGTTGACAGTGCATGTCAGAGCAGAAACTCTACCATGAAGACCAAGGAGCTGTCCGTAGAACTCCATGATAGAATTGTGAGGAGGCATAGATCTGGGGAGGGGTATAAAAACATTTCTAGGGTGTTGAAAGTTCCCAGGAGCACAGTCAAGTCCATCATTAGGAAATGGAAAGATTACGGAACCACCCAGACTCTTCCTAGAGCAGGCCATCCTCCCAAACTGAGCAACCGGGCAAGAAGGACCTTGGTCAGGGAAGTGACCAAGAACCCAATGACCACCTCTGACAGAACTACAGAGTTCCATGGCTGAGATGGGAGAACCTGTCCAGTGAACATCAATCTCTGCAGCACTTCACAAATGTAGCTCTATGGGAGAGTGGCTAGACGGAAGCCACTCCTGAGAAAAAGGCCACATAATAGCATGCCTGGAGTTTGCAAGAAGGCACGTGGCAGACTCTGAGACCATGTGGCAAAAGATTCTCTGGTCCGATGAAACAAAAATTGAACTCTTTGGCCTGAATGCTAAGTGCTATGCCTGGCGGAAACTGAACACAGCTCATCACCCATATAACACCATCCCTACCATGAAGCATAGTGGCGGCAGCATCATGTTATGGGGATGTTTTTCAGTGGCAGGAACTGGGACACTTGTCAGGATAGAGGGAACAATGAATGGAGCCAAATACAGGCACATCCTTGAGGAGAACCTGCATCAGTCTGCAACAGACCTTGGACTGGGGCGAAGATTTACGTTCCAACAGGACAACGACCCCAAGCATACAGCCAAAGCAACACTGGAGTAGCTTCAGAACAAGAAGGTGAATGTATTTGAGTGGCCCAGCCAAGGCCCAGACTTGAATCCCATTGAGAATCTGTGGAAAGACTTAAAGATTGCGGTTCACTGACGCTCCCCATCCAACCTGACAGAGCTTGAGCAAATCTGCAAGGAAGAATGGGTGAAAATCCCCAAATCCAGATGTGCAAAGCTGATACAGACATACCGAAGAAGACTCAAAGCCGTAATTGCTGCCAAAGGCGCTTCTACAAAGTATTGACTCAGGGGGGTGAATACTTAAGTAAACACAATATTTCAGTTTTTAATGTTTCATTAATTTTTGATACACAATATAAATATTTTTGGCCCTTTATATTGTTGAGTATGCTGTGTGAATCAAGGGGGAAACAATTATTTCAATGCATTAAAAATTCTGGTAGTAACACAACAAAATGTTGCAAAATCCAAGGGGGTGAATACTTTCTGAAGGCACTGTAGTATTTCAGTAGTGGATTTATTACACAGAAAGGATACCTTATGGGAAAAGAAGTTAAGCATTGCTGTTTCATACTCATTTATTTAAAAACGCACACGTTTGCCATTGATCTTCAAAGTTACATCAGACCACATGTATACTGATACATGTTCTACCCTGGGTGGTGACTGGGCGGGACCTCATAGCCGTTACTAATATTTGAACAAAACACACTTTACAAACATGGTTGAGAGTGAGACAGAGTTGGGAGGTACCAACGCCAGTGTGGGAATGTGTGCCGATAAACTATTTGTGCAGAAGGATTGGTGGGGGAGGAGAACTTAACTTTAAACCATGGAAAAGAAAAGGTTTGGGTTTCTTGACACAATTCGTAGATGGGGAAGGAAATCTAAAGTCTTTTGAAAGCCTTCAAAGAGAGTTTAAATTAAAAACATCCAACTTCTATAAATTCTTACAGTGTAGGCATTATATTACTTAAGAGGTTGGTATCCCGGAGCTTGTCAGGACACCACTTCCTGGGATTACTTGATTAAGATTAGAAGCAATAGTGGCACCACAAAGCAGCTAATAACACAGTTGTATTCATTATTACAAGGGGGGGGATGGACAGGTAGCTAGGGAAACTATTCAGACTAGATGGATAGCGGAGGAAGATCTCCACATAACACCTGTGGGATAGGATGGGATAGGATTTGGAAGGGTATTCATAAAATGACATACGCCTCCACCTGGTGAGAATTTGGAAAACGTGTACTAGATTCTTTATCACACCTACAATATCTAAACATTATGGGTCAGTAGATATGGATCTATGTTGGAGGGGATGTGGAAACAGGGGAACTCATTACCACATTTTCTGGTCATGTCCAGCTTTGCAGGAATACTGGACTAATCTCACAGACCAGATAATGAACATACTGTCTTTAACTATAAATCTTACTTTTGAAAATCTTGTGTTGGGGTTGCCACCTGCTGAGTTAAGGTGGTCAGATACCTCTTTTTTTATTTTGATAGCTGCAGCTAATAATCGCCCAGAACTGGCTAACAACACATAATTTAAGCATATGACTTTGGCTTCAAAATGTGGAGCAGATTAAAGCAATGGAAGCTATCACAGCAGTACTAAACCTACAAGTAGATACAGTATATATAATACAAGATGGCTCCCATTTTACTCGTATAACGAGGAGACAGAGAACATTCCCCACACTAAATCAATATCTTTTTTAATGGAGAGTGATGTATCTAAAATTGAAATGAGGAGTGTCAGTCTCCTCTCTGAAAATAATATTCCTGTTTGGCAGTTATGAAAAGAGATATTTCACAGGGGTTTCAGATTTACATGTAGTAGTGCAGAGTTATAAAATTGATTCTCAAGGTTGTTAAATCAGAAGGACACATTTATAGCACAGAAAGTTGGTTACATTTATTATTTTTATTGGAAATTCTCTATATTTGATCAAAAAGAAAAGAGAGATGCATAAGAATATGTTTTATAGACATGATTAAGGAAAAAAATTACAGAATGCACTTAGGAATGTGGTATAAACAAACTGATGTGTAATACAGCATTAACTCTTCAGACACTGACATTAGACAAAATTGATTTGATGATTTTCCATAAGAGAGATTACAGTAGACATATAAAGGACACAAACTATGACAAAACTTAGTGTCAGCATAATCATACTCCAGGTGGGTTCTAGTAGATATATTTGGCAATATAATCGGAATGGATGCTGATATAAACTGGTAGTATATGGTTTAACGGCATCTTATTAACACTGCATTTCTGTAACTGGAAGAAGTGTAAGACTGTACATGATGTCTATCAATATTCATTATTCAATAAAAGATACAAGTTCAAAAAAAGTTACATCAGACCATGTTTCTTTGCTTAAAATTTGGAAAGAAGCAAAGCATGAATACAACTGCATCTATATGGCTTTCCTGCCTGAAATGAAATAAGTACTCTGTTGTTACATGACTACCAGTTCCATTTCAGGCAGGAAGGCAATCAATGAGACTGCATTCATGAGCAGCTCTATTCGAACTTTAAGGCAAAGAAATGTGGGTTGATGTAGTTTCAAAAGATAACAACATATTTACACAAACACTGGTACTATTATTAGATGTCATCATTTGATGCAAAAATTGGAGTTTCAACAAATTTCTATCTCTCTCTCCACACGACACACAAGGAGCACAGCCAAACACCGATGTCACTTCCGATCCTGGCTGTCAATCAAACTTATAATATGGAGGAAGAACATGAGGGTATAAAGAAAGTAAATTAAAAGTGAGTTTTAGCTTTTCTTTTCTAGTTGTCATTGTGAAATAGATAGATACAAAGAATGCTGACAATTCCCCTTTAACACACAAACAAAAAACAACAAAAAAAAGGGACAGTTTTCTTTATTGTAGGGGACATTCCGACACTGGGGACTAGGCACCCCAGTGTCGGGCTACTGTTTGGCGGTACCAAGGTGGGCACCCCGGTGCTGCCACCCATATAATGGGAATAGGGGGCTGGCAGCCTGGAGGGAAGGGGGCTGAATAGAAATGGAACCAATGGGCACCCCAGTCCGCTTATAACAATTGTATAAACATGGCAAACGGGAAGGGGGGCAACGTGGAGGGAAGGGGGAAAAGGAACCGGTACCAAGGGTGGGCATTATGGTCCACTACGTTAGATAGATAGATGAACAGACAGACAGACATGGAGACAGAGGGAACAGGAGATTGCCGGCCCACTACTTCAACTGAAGCTAGCAGCAGGACTGCAGTTGCGACTTCAGAAATCACGAAAGTCCCACCACCATTCTCAAAGACAGAGGAAAGAGGGGATCAACAACTCACTGCTTCAACTGAAACTAGCAGCAGGACTGCAGCTGCAGCTTCAGAAATCAAGAAAGTCCCACCGTTCTCATACTGAGAATGCGGGTGTATGGCTCCTTTTGCCAGGCTGGGCACCCTGGATTTTGGGGTGCCCAGAAATATTATTTCCAGTGCAATTTTCCCAAAACATACACCAGAATCTACGTAAACAAGTCCCATTTACCCAGGTTCAGGTGTTTATTTTTAGAAAATGCATCATTTTTATGTATTTTGAATATTAGATGTCGACTGCCACAATCATTTTTTTTTTCTCACAAGTAAATCAAGAAAATAAGCATTCATGACAGATTTTTTTAACCTTTCACATTTCTTGGTTATCCAAAAAAATTCCTTATAACTCTGGAACTGTATAGTATTTTTTCATGAAACCCTCAAAAGGCACACCCTTGACGTAGGCCCCTTCAACCCTTTAAATTTCATAAATAAATTCTATACCATCTAGGCTGTAGGTGAGAATAAAAAATAACACAGTGTTACTGTAAGTACAGGGAACCCAAACATTTTTTTTTGTTTGTTTGTTTTTGGCTATCTGTATCTTGAAAAGTGAACAAGATGCCATCATGAAACTTTTCACGCCTTGCCATTGTGACAACCTGACAGCAAATGCCAAATTTTGGGCTATTTTGTCAAACACCACCAAAGTTATTAAAGTGCAAAAACCGGGGTTCAACATTACACAGCCTACTCAGCCATAACTGTAGGGTGCTACCACACCCCTATAATATGTAACATGTACAGTATACACATTTATTCCAGCTAAAGTACATGCTACATTTGCAATGGGACTTCCTTTGGCTGGGATATTACAGTAGTTACCCATTAGATGGATTGCATAGGGATGTCCTTACCTCAGCAGTGTTCATATATATACAAAAATGCAGTCAAATAGTATGACTAAGTAGTGTTATGATCTTGTTGTTATTGCAGCAGCTAGCATTTGTAATGAATGCCTGTATATACTCTTCTGCAGTTATCCATTAGCTAACTTGCACTAATTTCTATTATTCATGGTAGAACATAATACTATTTTGCTGTGTTAAGAGGGATATCATGGCATGGATTTTTTACAGTATGATAATACTTACATACAATACCGTGGTTATCATCATATGGGTATCAGAGCACAGAGGACACCAGCAGGAGGCGGAGGTTCGGCATCTGAGGGATAAGTGATTTTTTTAAATACTGCATTTGGTACCGTGTGGCTGTTTTGGGGGGACTATATCTTTTAAAAAAAGAGTATTTCGTGCTGTTTGGCTGGGAGGTGGGGAGGGGAAGCCAGTGGGAGGGGTAAGGGCGGGACTGCACCAGAGAAGCCAGTGCCATTGGGAGGGGAGCCGGGTCATGTGGCAGAAGTGAGTCAATCATGCCCAGGACTCTCTAGTAGTTCTTAAGCCGGGACCTGGACCTGAAGGAGGCCTCAGAGCACAGAGGATGCCAGTGGGAGGTGGAGGTCCGACATCTGAGGGATAAGTGATTTTTTAAATACTGCATTTGGTACTGTGTGGCAGTTTGAGGGGAAAAATATATGTCTTAAAGAGCTACTGACACCACAATGAAAATAAAAAAACAAACATAATAATTAGGTAAGATTCTACTTACATTCAATTTCTATTCCTTAGATTTCTCCTCCACACTATTTATTACTGTGGAAATTTGCATGAATATGTAATCTTTATCCCCTAGAGTTCCTTTAGAGTCCAACTGCCTCTAGAGCCGACTCCCTACTTCAAGTCATAATCCTCTGTTATGACATCACAATCGGTTGCCATGAGAGTAACTGTGATGTCACAAGCACTGCATTATGACTTCAACTAACTTCAACTTTATTTATTTATAAGCGCAAGCCAACAGGTATCCAAGCACTGTACAGTAATTAAAATAATAGATAAAAATCACCATAAAACACCAAATAATTATTTGTAGTGTAGTAACTGCTCATAGTCTGGGAAGGCAAGATTGAATAAGTAGGCCTTTAAGGCTGACTTGAAGCTCTCCACAGTCAGGCACTCTCTTACCCAATGAGGTAGAGAATTCTACATGGTCGGGGCTACAAAACTAAAAGCACGAGCCCCAGATGTCTTGAGGCGGACCCTGGGAATCTCCAGCAATTCCTCATCAGTAGAACGGAGTAGACGGACAGGGTGGTAGGGGACCAGAAGATCTTGCAGGTAGACCAGACCCTGCCCATGTAGGGTTTTATAGGTCAGTAACCCAACCTTGAAGGTGATACACCACTGGACAGGCAGCCAGTGTAGACTGTGGAGCACCAGTGTGATATGGGAAGATCGAGGCAGGCCAGTCAACAACCTGGTGGCCGCATTCTGCACTAACTGCAAGCAGTGAATATCAACCCCCAGCAGCCCTAGGTACAGGGCATTGCAGTAGTCAAGGTGAGAGGTCACAAAGGCGAGGACCAGAGTAGGAAGGTTGCCAGGGAGCACCAAGTGTTAAATCCAGGCAAGATTCCACAGATGGTAAAAGGAGGACTTGACCACGGATGACACCTAAGTCTTAAGAGTCAATCCATCGCCAAGAATCACGCGGAGATTTCGCACCAGTTCTGAGGACACTAGCTGGTTACCACCAAGCCAAAGCCCGGTTGGTTGTCCAGCCCGTGTCCCTTCCACCCAATGGCCCAGGTCTGTGACAGGGCAGAATAGGACCCTGTCCCATTTGTGTTGGAGAATGTATGTAAATGCAAAGATCTGTATTCTTTCCTTTTCTCTCTTCTCTGTCTGGTTGCGCAACCAAATTTTCCTGCGAGACTTCAGACTTGATCAACCCGAACAGTCTCGCAATTCTTTGCCTCTCTCAGTCTCTTTCTGTTGTACAGCCCACCATCTGAAAAAGTCCATCAGGCTTTCAGGTTCTGTCATTGCCTGGTCTTTTTCCATAACTTGTGCTGGCTGTACAATCTCAGACTGGACTTCTGTTGTGGCTAGTTTGGCTGCCATTCTCCTGGTAACCACTCCTGAACTTGCTGCTGCAGAATCCCTACCTTCCTCTGTGCTTCCCTGGTACTACGTCCAGTACACATGCACAAATCTCCTGTCTTAGGGTATGCATGGCATAAATCCCACGCTTGACACCATCTGTCATCGAGACAGAAGTCAGGAAGCATAGGGAAAACCAGGAGCAGTTGTAGAATTCAACAAAACTATTTATTTGCAGTTGCAGTAACATAAAAAAAAATAAACTTGTTTAGAATTACTATGTACTGTTAAAAAATGGAGGCAAATGTGCTTAATTTTCTGAAAGTAGAAAATGTTAGTGGAGAACAGAAAGTTTTGGAAACCTATTTTGCAAAACAGGTTCCCTCTTAAGGAGGGAGGTATATGTGACAGGGTAGAATAGGACAGTACCCATGCACATATCTTCTGTCTTAGGGTATGCACGGCATAAATCCCACTTCTAAAACCATTAGTTATCAATTTAGTTTCAGCAACAGACTATGTATGTCCTAAGAAAGAAACTGGCAAAATATGTTGAAATTGACCATATTAATCAAGAAGAGGCTCAAAACCAACAGAAGGTATATTATGACCATGGGGTACAAGAAAAAGTTTTCGAGCCAGGTTAAAAAGTTTTGCTACTGTTACCCACAACAGAAAACAAGTTGTTAATGAAGTGGCAAGGGCCATATAAGGTTCTTAGATGTACTGGCACTGTTAACTATGAGATTGAGACCCCTGACAAGTAAAATCCTTCTAAGATATACCATGCTAACCTCCTCAAGAAATGGGTTGAAAAAATGCCAAAAGCTGTCTTGCTAGTTTTACCAGAAACTGATAAGGAAGATACTGATGTAGCTTATGATAGACTTCAGCAAACTGTAAATGCTGATGCTATAAAGGTGAATGTTTCCTTAACCTCAGAACAAACTGCAGACATTCGTAATGTGCTAAAGACATTTAACAGTACTTTTACCACGGTACCAGGTCAAGCAAAAGGGGTTGAGCACATAATAGTGACAAAGAATGCTCATCCTGTTAGGCAAAAGTCATATAGATTGCCAGAGCGGTTAAGAGCTGATGTGGTTAAGGAAATACAAAAAATAAAAGAATTAGGTATCATAGAGGAGTTGAGGAGTGCTTGGTCATCTCCCATGGTAACTGTAAACAAAAAAGAAGGGGGTGTTAGAATCTGCCTTGATTTCTGGAAACTTAATCAAGTGTCAGAATTTGACAGTTATCCTATGCCCAGAATAGATGGTGGAAGGCTAGGTTTGCTGGCAAAGACACCTAGCTTCACCTGAGCTCTTTTCTTCTAGGCTGCTTGTAAGGACAGAGCAAAGAACCTTACCAAAGCAAGAAAAAGGATTAAGGCTTCTTTTGGCTACGCAGATTTACTGTGTGTTATTATTATTATCTTTTGTACTCACAGGGATTGTTACTGTTTGTTGCTTACATTATATTGCTTTATTTTTCTCCAATTCAAATTGTTGCTGGGTATATCTTCTGCTGCATTATTACACGGTGTGCCTACAGATTACTGCTGTAATCTTCTGTTTCAAATTGTCCTTTGCAAGGTATATCTTCTGTTACTGCTTTATTTTTCTCTGTAGAAAAGTGTTTCTTGCAGGGTATAGCTTCTGTGAAATTATTACAGGTGGTGCTTTACAGATTTTACAGTTTTATCTATCATTAGAATAAGCATTCAGGGCTACTGCATTTGTTGCTGGTTGATTGTTTCTGCTCTTACCTCATTTCTTTCATCTGTGGATCTTCTTTTTCGGCAGGGGAAAGGTCCAACCCCCCACCCCCATCCCCAACCACCCCACGCTACACTCCTTTTATAGGGTAGCACAGTTGTGACATTTCCTGTAGCAAAGCAGGAAGGGGAGGATCAGAGGGGTATCCACACAGTGACCTCATTTACAGGGGTACAGGGGCACAAGTAATTTAACTTGTTATAACAAGTTATACAAAAACAAACAAAACACAAAATCAAACTTTTGCTTTCATTTTCCTCCTTCTAATTACTCTGACCAGGTTATAAACCCAGCAACTTATCTGGAATTGATATTATTAACTGCAGGTACTGTGGGACACTTTTCAAAATGGCAGTTATACAGGATTTAAGACACTGTCCTATATGCTGGGCCATTGGAGATCTAAGGGCTCAACTTCAGGCAGCATGGGCAGAGATGGTATGCCTGAAATCGCATATTCAGGAAGAAATATATTATAAGAACCGACCACCATTTCCCCAACATCCAACAGAAGCACCTCGACTGCAGAGGGTAGTTGGTCCAGGAGGTTGGCAGATGGTTAGGAGGGACAAATCGGATGCCCCATCACTTGGTACATTCCAACATATCACCTCCACAAACCATATAAAAACTACAAACATCTATCTTCAAAATCAAACAAAGGGGCAGTGGACCCTGAAGAGCAGGACACTGCAGCACACGAGCTAGCACAACAAAACTTGCCCAAAACAGGAACCAAAACAAAAAAAACAAAAAGGAAATCCAAAAAACTTCTGATCATAGGAGACTCCATGATTCGGGGAGCTGATACCCATCTCCAGCCAGGGGTAATGGTCAGATGTCTCCCAGGTATGTCAGCGTGGAGAGACACTGATCGCATTACGAAAGTTGTACAGGAAGCAGAAGAAAACATTGACATCCTGGTACACATAGGGACTAATGATCTCACCAACTGGTCAGTTGTGGAGACCAAGGAACACCTGACCAGGCAGAGGGACAAACTATCTTCCATTTCATCTGGCATCTCCTTCTCTGAGATCCTGCCAGTCTGGGAGAGGAGGGCAGATGGACAGAAGGTCAGAGAAGAGAATATAGGGGAGCTAAACATGTGGCTCAAGGGCTGGTGCCAGAAAAAAGGACACAAATTTGTAGGTAACTGGCAACAGTTTTGGGAGCGAAAGTTCTTTAAACTCGATGGACTGCATCTGACTAAGGAGGGGGTCAGTGCATTGGGGCAGAAGTTTGACGTCTTTGCAGAATGTTTAAACTAGCAAATGGGGAGAAAGGTGCAGCACCCGATAAGTCGAATGGGAAGAACACCCCTCTCCCCCTCAGCTAGTGATCAAACAGGAGTTCAGCACGTTTGTAATCCATTTGCATCACCAGGTAAGGAAAAAGGTCCGGCTCCCCATACGACGCACAGGGGAAATGCCAAACCTCGCCCAACAACTAGCACACCGAAATCTAGCCAATGGGAAATCATGTACACAAATGCTCACAGTTTGGGAAACAAGATCCCAGACCTGCAGGCACTAATGACAGAGGCTAAACTGGACATAGTAGCCATTAGCGAGACATGGTTCACCAGTAACCATACTTGGGAGACTTCAGTACCTGGCTATATACTGCTCAGAAGAGACCGATGTGCAAAAAGGGGGGCTGGAGTGGCCCTTTATGTCAATGAAAATATCAAAGCTACAGAAATTCAGAATACACATAAGGAGCCAGAAGAACTGTGGGTCACCCTGGAAACAGGAAATGGGATAGCCATACAAACTGGGGTTGTATACAGGCCTCCAGACCAGGGGGAGGACATAGACACATTACTGTTAGAAGATATACAAAACATGACAGCTAAAAGGGAGGTTCTGATAATGGGAGACTTCAACATGCCAGATACAGATTGGGCAATATCAATGTCAGGAACATCAGCCGGAACTAGACACATAGTGGATTCCCTGCAGGGGGAGGGCCTCAAACAACTGGTACAACAACCCACAAGAGACAGGGCTATCCTAGATCTAGTACTGACTAACAGGGAAAGGATCACAGATCTTAAGGTAGGTGGTCACCTGGGGGCCAGTGACCATCACATGGTTTAGTTCAATTTGGCTACTAGAACTAAATCATCCCATTTCCAAGGCAAAAATATGAGACTTCAGAGGAGCTGACTTTGATAAGATGGCCAACAGAGTTAAGCTAGCCCTGGCAAAAAGAAATACAGGTGAGGTGGTATAGGCAAAGTGGGCAAACATTAAGGATGCAATACTTGAAGCAACATCCCATTATGTTAGAGAGAAAAAGAAGTGCAAAAGAAGAAAAAAACCACTTTGGTTCTCAAAAAACAGTAGCAGAAAAGGTCAGAGCCAAAAGGCTGGTCTTCAGGAAATAAAAGAGAATGCAGCGAGATGAAGCTAGGAAGGCATACCAAACTTCCCTAAGGGAAGCAGGGAAGGCAGTAAGACAGGCAAAGACAAACTAGCATGGACAGTAAAAGAAGGTGACAAGACTTTCTATAGATACATTAGTGAAAGGAGAAAGTCCAGAGAGGGTATTGCTAAGATCAAAGGGAATAAGGGGGCATGTAAGGAGGAGGACCATGTAAAAGCATCTACCCTAAATAGATAGTTCTGCTCAGTAGTTACTGAAGAGAAGGTAGGGCAGAGCCCACAGCTCAGCACCATGAACACAGGGGGGAGGGAGGTGTGCACCAGTCCCTTCACAAAAGAAAGGGTCCTACAAGAGCTCAATAAGCTCAAGGTGGACAAGGCAATGGGACCTGATGGCATGCATCCCAGGGTATTAAAGGAGCTAAGGGTGGAACTAGCAGAGCCATTATCAGAACTGTTTAGTGAGTCTCTGCACACAGGAGAGGTCTTAGAAGACTGGAGATGGGCTCATGTGATCCCGCTCCACAAGAGTGGTAGCAGGGAGGAGGCAGAGGACTACAGACCAGTCAGTCTTACATCAGTAGTGGGCAAGATTATGGAGACACTCCTTAAGGAAAGGATAGTGCAACACCTGGAATCCATAGGAGCACAGGATCCAAGACAGCATGGGTTTACAACAGGAAGATCTTATCAAACTAATCTCATAGATTTCTTTGACTGGGTAACCAGAGTGGTGAACCAAGGGGGAGCAGTTGATGTCGCCTACCTTGACTTCAACAAAGTTTTCGATACTGTTCTACATAGAAGATTGATTAATAAGCTGGGTAGGCTCAGGGTGGGTAAGAAGTTGGTCAAATGGGTGGCAAAGTGGTTGGCGGGCAAAAAACAGAGAGTGGTGGTAAACGCTATATAGTCAGAAGAGATGCAACTCACAAGTAGGGTACCTCAGGGATCAGTCCTGGGGCCAGTACTCTTCAATATTTCCATCAGTGACATTGCAGATGGACTGGAGGGTAAGGTTTGTCTGTTTGCAGATGACATCAAGATCTGCAACAGAGTAGATGATCCAGATGGGGTGGGCAGAATGAGAAGAGATCTGGATAAACTAGCAAAATGGTCGGAAGAGTGGCAGCTGGGTTTAAGCAAAGTGCAAGATCATGCACATAGGGAAGAGAAACCCTAAGCCACCTATAGGCTGGGAGGGAGTTGCTGGCAGTCACAAGGGAAGAAAGAGACTTGGGCATCATCATCACAGATGACCTGAAATCATCCAAGCAGACCACTAAAGCAGTAGGTAAGGCTAAGGGGGATGTTGGGGTGTATTAGTATGGGTATCACAAGCCATAAGAGGGAGGTAATAATCCCACTGGTTAGGCCCCATCTGGAGTACTGCATGCAGTACTGGAGGCCACACCTTCACAAGGACATTAACCAAACTGAGGCAGTCCAGAGAAGGGCAACCAAAATAGTACAGAGACTGCATCAGAAAACATATGAGGACAGATTAACGGAGCTCAATATGTATACCCTAGAGCAAAGGAGGGAGAGAAGTGATATGATCGAAACATTCATACACCTTAAGGGTATTAACAAGGTGAAAGAGTTTAACATGTTTCAATACAAGAAAAATAGCAGGACAAGAGGACACAGCGTGAGATTAGAGGGAGGCTGATTAAAGGGTAATGTGAGGAAGTTCTTTTTCACAGAAAGGGTGGTTGATGCATGGAATGGCCTACTTCAGGAAGTGGTGGATATGACTACAGTGCAGGGCTTCAAACAGGCGTGGGATAGGCATAAGGGAGCAATACAGATGAGTATGAATAGATAGGCCATTGACAGAGCAAAGGCCAGTGGCACATTCATAAGGTAGAAAAAGAAATGGGTAGACTGGATGGGCCTTGCGGTCCTTATCTGCCGACAACTTCTATGTTTCTATTTGGTGGACAGACTGGGGAGTACAAAGTACATCAGTACTCTCGATCTCACCACAGGTTACTGGCAAATACCTTTAGCTAAAGAATCCAGGGATAAAACTGCATTTGGCACCCTTATAGGATTCTATCAGTTCACCACCATGCCCTGTGGTTTACATGGTGCACCAGCTACATTCCATCGGTACATGGATGTAATTTTATCCCCTCACTCTGGTTATTGTGCTGCGTACCTGGATGATTCGTGGTGTACAGTCCAGACTGGAAAAGTCATCTGGAACACCTACGAGCAGTTATCCAAGATATCAAAAATACAAGTCTGACTATTAATCCTACTAAATGTGCATTGGCCATGCAAGAAACCAGATATTTGGGTTATGTGTTGGGAAATGGAGAAGTCAAACCAGAGATTTCTAAAATAGAAGCTGTAGCTAACAGCCCTGTACCGAAAACAAAGAAACATGTCAGGTCATTTTTAGGGCCAGCTGGTTATTATCGGAGATTTGTTCACAACTTTGCTAAATTAGCTACTCCCCTCACTGAACTCACAAAAAAACAGTACCCAAATAATGTGAAACAGACCCCAGAGTGTGATGAAGCTTTTCAAGCCATAAAGGCTGCATTATGTTCAACACCTGTTTTAAAAAGCCCAGACTCTGATAAACCATTTCTGCTACAGACCAATGCATCTGAGGTAGGCCAAGGTGCTGCCCTAAGTCAAAATACAGATGGGAAAGAACGTTCTATTCTGTATATAAGTAGGAAATTGCATGACAGAGAGAAAAGGTACTCCACTACCGAAAATTAGTGTTTAGCAGCAAAGTGATCCATGGCGTCCCTCAAATTTTATTTACTTGGAACTGAATTTGTTTTTGTAACTGATCACAATCCTCTCTGTGGGCTTAACCAGATGAAAGATAAAAATCCCAGAATCACAAGGTGGTACCTGGCACTGCAGCCATTTAAATTCACGGTGATTCACAAATCTGATGAAGACAATAGCAATGCTGATTTTCTATCACGATATGGATCCGGAATTGAGGTGGGGGTGGAAAAAGCCTTATAAAACAGCTAAGCTGCAATTAAAAAGAGAGGTTTTTTTGTTTGTTTTGGAAGAACAAGAGAGAGTTTTACAAGAAAGCTTTATTTCTTTTATCTCTCTGTACATAGTTATTCTGAACAAGTTTATTTTTTTATGTTACTGCAACTGCAAATAAATAGTTTTGTTGAATTCAACAACTGCTCCTGGTTTTCCCTATGCTTCCTGACCTGTGCCTCAATGACAAGGTCCACCACCAGCACCTCAGTCTTATCCGGGTTCAACCTCAACCAGCTGGCATTCACCCAGTCCTGGATCTCGACAAGGCAGTTGTTAAACACCGAGATTGGGTCTTCTTGGTCGGGTACTAAGGACAGGTGGAGCCAAGTATCGTCCGCATAGCAGTAGAAACTCAGCTCATACCACCTTACAATGTCTCCCAACGGCAGCACGTACACTGCAAACAGCATGGGTGAGAGCATAGAGCCCTGTGGTATCCCACTGGGTAGGAAGACTGGGTCCAAAGTAAAGACTCTGGACACCACTCTCTGAGACCTATCCCAGAGGAAAGACTGGAACCAACTGAGGACTGCCCCAGACAGTCCGCAGAAAAAACGCAGGTGCTCTAGCAGCACCCCATGGTTCATGGTGTCAAATGCTGCAGAGAGATCGAGGAGGACCAAGATGGAACGGGACCTCCAATCTCTCGCTATTAGGAGACCACTGAGTAACTGCATCAATGCCGCCTTGGTGTTATGCCCCTTCTGGAATCCGGGCTGGAGAGGATCGTAGATTTCATGGGTAGTCAGATGTACCTCGAGCTGTCACACAACTGCCTTTTCAATAACCTTCCTGACAAAGGGAAGGTTAGAGACAGGCCTGTAGTTAGTGAGATAGTCCAGGTTGAGACCTCAGGTAGGGAGAAAGCAACAGGAATAGATAAACTCTTCAGGAGCAAAGACCCTATTTTCCTGCAAGTGACCTCAGTAAGAAATAGCGGGGAGAAGAAAGACAGACCTAATGTGAAAAACAAGCTAAACTGTGTCTAAATATTATGTTACATTAAAGTTCTCCTGAAGGTGTCAGCTGCTCTTTAAAAAGAGTATTTCATGCTGTGTGGCTTGGAGGTGGGGATGGGGAAGCCAGTGGGAGGACTGAGGGCGGGACTGCACTGCAGAAGCCAGCGCCATTGGTAGGGGAGCTGGGCCACATGGCGGCAGTGAGCCAATCGGGCCTAGGACTTCCTAGTAGTTCTTAAGCCGGGACCTGGAAAGAGAAGGCCTCAGAGGGCAGAGGATGCCATCGGGAGGCGGAGGTCCAGCATCTGAGGGAACACAGATTTTTTTAAAATACTGCATTTGGTACTGAGTGGCTGTTTTGGGGGAAAATATATCTTTTAAAAAAGAGTATTATGTGCTGTGTGGCTGGAAGGTTGGGAGGGAAAAATTCTCTGCAGTCTGAAAACAGTCGCTGGGATTCATTTTCATCCTCTAGTGCAAGCACAAGTGAAGTCAGGTGTTTAAATTTACAGCAACAGCTGACTTTGTATTTTGGGTGAGTGGCTGAGTGACGCTCTTGGGAGTCAGCGATGTAGGCCCAATCACCCTCCCCCATTCCTCCCACCCCGGAATCCCAGTGGTGTAGGCCCAACCACCTCCCCCATCCCTCCCACCCGGGCCCTCCACCTCTTATTGGGGAGGGGCTGCATTGGGGTTGGTGGGAAAGCATGGCCAGGTGCATCCACTAACAAGTCTGGATCATACCTATAATCCGAAGGGGAGGGAGAGAGTAAACAAATGTTGTGGATGTATCAGGGAGGAAGAGGATGTGTTGCTGAATAACATGAATATCCCTAGTAGGTGGGAAGATCAGAGGGGAAGGGGATGGAAGCCTTCAGCTGTGGGCACGGGGGGGAGCTGGATGTATGGTAGGGATATGGGTAGGGTGTTAGGATACAACAGATGTGGTGCGGCTATCTTTTTAGGGGTGGCATGGAGAGCAGGGGGATGCTTGGTGTGTAAACAGCTTGAGCAGCTCAGGGACAAGGTTTGTTGGTTAAGGACAGAGCTAAGGATTGGGACTGGGGCAGTGAGGGGGTACCATCCTGCACCTGGGACACATAGGAGTACCCCAGAGGATAGCGGACATCCCAGACCAAGCGGGGAAAAGGGGGGTACATGGACTAAAACTGCAACCTCCTCAGGAACCTATGGGTACTGAACTAGGGGACTGGAAGAAGATCAAGAATAGGGGCAGTAATGGCCCAAGAGCAGGCAGAAAATGGAAGTCTCCTAACAGTTTGCTGGGGGTAGCTTAGGGCAGAGTAGAAGTGTTAAACAACAGATTCTCAGTGCTGGCTACACTACAGGATAAGGAGGAAGTGGAACTCGGGGACGGGACAGGAAGAAAGGGGGTACTAACAACTTGGAGGGCAGCAGAATGGCAGATGGAGGGGGAATGGATGTGAGGGGTAATGGGAAGAGGGCAATGGCTAGTAGAGTGGGTGGAAGGACTAAAGTTAAGGAGGGTGGAAGGCAAGCAGAAGTTAAGTGGTGGTGAGGGCGATGGTGCTGATACAGTGACTGTAGTAGGGGGAGCAGTGGGCGACACAGATAAAGGACTAAGTTAGGGGAGACAGGATGGGAGCAAGGGAGGAAATTGGTAGGGCAAGGAGCGTCATGGATATGAGAGATGAGGTAGAGGATCAGTATGTGGGCCACCCAACACCAGGACTTGGACCTGACGATATGGGGGTACAGGCTATACCGCAGGAACAGGAAGAAAAGGAAAGGGGGAGGGGTAGCGTTTTATGTTAGGACGGGGATAAGGTGTGCCAGGGAGGAGGGTAGAACAGAGGCTTTATGGATGCAATTCCAGGACTCGAGGAAAAAGTACACTTAGGATAGGGGTGGTGTATAGGCCACCATCTCAAGCAGAAGGCTTGGATAGAGAACTAGTAGAGCAGATAAAGAGAGTCATTGGGAAGGGTAGCTCCACGATCGTGGGGGACTTCAATCTGCCAGGGGTAGACTGGAGCACCTGAGCCACCTCGAGTGCAAAAGTGCAGATCCTCCTTGGCGCTTTCCAGGACAGCTTCTTTGTACAGATGGTAAACGAGCCAACCAGGTTAGGCAACACTCTGGACCTTGTACTGTTTAATGGGGAGTCTTGTCAGAAAGCTGGGGGTGAAGGATCCGCTGGCAGTGAGTGCCCACCACACAGTTTGGTTCTCCCTCAGCATGGGCAGGAAGGCTGCAGGGACAGGGGCAAGGGTGTTGGACTTCAGGCATGCTGACTTTGGTAGGATGGAGGAAATAGTGGTCGGGCACAAACCAGCATCCACCCACACATGGATGCTAACCAGAAATGGGAAGTTATCAAACTACGACTTGCAAAGGACATGAGATCCTGTAATATGACACGAAACAAAAAGGTTAGGTCCAAAAATAACGAGTTGGTTAAGAATGGAGGTGTTGGAAAAGGTGAAGGCAAAAGGGCAGCCTTCAGAAGATTCAAGAGATCCAGTCGGGGGGAGGATACAGAGGAGTACCTGAAGAAATCATTAGAGGTGACCAGAGCAGTCGGGGCAACCAAGGCTTCCAGAGAGAGCTTAGGCTGGCACGGGGTATCAAGGAAGGGGAAAAAGACTTCTTCTGGTATATAAGGGACAGAAGGATCTGCAAAGATCAAATAGTAAGGATCAAGAAGCAGGAGGGTGGGCAGTGAAGGGAGCAGATCAGGCAAAAGCACTAAATGAATACTTCTGTTCTATATTTACTAGGGAGAAGGATGGGGCACTGCCTCAGAGGGTAGGGAGGGTAAGCACGGGGGGGTGTAGGATGAGGAAATCTCAGCAGGCAGGGTACTAGAGGGTTTAAGGGCACTGAGGGTGGATAAGGCGCCAGGCCCAGATGGTGTACATCCCCCCCCCCCCGAGTACTAAAGGAACTGGTGGTGGTCCTGGTGGAACCATTAGCAGACTTGTTCAATACCTCTCTGAGAACAGGGTGCATACCCCAGGACTGGAGGATGGGCTCACATGGTGCCCCTCCACAAAAGCAGACCCAAGGACAAACCAGGCATCTAAAGGCCAGTAAGCCTTGCATCCATTGTGGGGAAGTTAATGTAGACAATCTTTAAGGAGAGGTTGGTAACCTTTCTAGAGAGCAATGGTCTCCAGGACAGAAAGAAACATGGGTTGGTCTCTGGCAGACCCTGCCACACTCAACCTGGTTGACTATTGTGACTGGGTTACTACGGCACTTGGCAAGGGCCATGCAGTGGATATCCTGTATCTGGATTTCAGCAAGGCATTCGATTCAGTGCCACATGGGAGGCCGATTTGCAAGTTGGAATACCTGGGAGCAGGGACAATGATGGTGAATTGGATCAAGAACTGGTTGCAAGGAAGGCAACTGAGGGTAGTGGTGGGAGTGGAACTCTCAACTACAGGGGCTGTAATGAGCAGGGTACCGGTGTTGTTTGGCATTTTCATTGCCAACATCTCACATAGCATAAAGAATAAGATTAGTCTCTTTGCGAATGTCACAAAGATCAGGGCAGTGGTGGATGACACAATAGGGTGGCAGGGGCTGCAAGATGATCTGGCTAAACTTGAGAACTGGTCTGACATTTGGCAGCTGGGGTTCAATGCTTAGAAATGCAGAGTCATGGACATGGGAACAAGGACCCCAAGGAGGTGTTATCAGTGGGGACAGTACAGATAGCCACTACAAAGAAGGAAAAATATCTTGGGGCGATGATAACAGAGCAAATGAACCACTCAGCACAGTACAGGAAGGCAGCAACTAAAGCCAATAAGATGCTGAGGTGCACTGCTAGAGGAATCGCCTCCAGGAGGGGGGGAAGTGATCCTGTCACTGTATAGGTTGTTGGTGAGGCCGCACGTGAAGTACTGCATGCAGTACTGGTGTTCATACTTAAAGAAGGATGTTACGCTACTGGAGAGGGTCCAGCGCAGAGCATCAAGGATGATCCTGGGTTTGGAAGACAAACCCTATGAGAAGAGGCTGAGGGAGCTTAACATGTATTCCCTGGAGGACAGGAGGGATGAGGGATATGATAGAGACCTTTAAATATATGAAGGGTATAAACAAGCCTGGAACAGATGGAATTTTTAAATTAAGGGAAGAGAGAGAGACAAGGGGGCATGGTCTGAGATTGGGGTGGTGGAACATTCAGGAGAGAAATGAGGAGACAATTCTTCTCAGAAAGAGTGGTGTCGATGTGGAACATGCTGCCCAAGGAGGTAGTAGCCTGTAAGTCAGTTGGCAGTTTTAAAAGGGGATGGGACAAAGTGAGGGGGAGGGTCACCGTTATGGTGGAGGGGCAGCTGCAGTGTAATGAGTGCTAGCTGCACATTCAAGCAGACTTGATAGACCAAATAGCCTGTATCTGCTGGCAGTTTCATATGTTTAGATGTTTGTGTTATGGAAGTAGTCATTTCTGTACAAAAAATAAATCTCCCAATACTCGTATGTCAAGGAGAGTTGTAGCAGAAGGGGCAGTTACCCCTAAAAAGACAAATAAATTAGCTGAAAAAGCTGCAAACTATTGTATAACATGAATTATGGTTACCATATTAGAAACTGCCCATGGGATTAATACTTTGGCTTCTAATACCACAGTATACCGAGAAACTTCTTACTCCAACTGCTTTACTATTCTTACATGTCAATTTGCTCCCTTGAACAGGCCTAGCCATTGTCTTCTGTATTTTGCTACTGATGTAAATTATTATCCTAACAATGCTCCTTTATGTGCTGCCTAAGAGTACTTCTTGATTCTACTCAATATATGAGTGAGCGCTTGGGCGGACAGTGACGCTGGGGAGTCAGGGACCAGGGGGAGTGTGGCAGGAGCTGCTTGAGTAGAGTCGGGGCAGTGTGGAGCAGATGTACAGTTGGGGCAGCGCGGAGCAGAGTGCAGCAAGAACCGCTTGAGTAGTGTCAGCGGCAAGCTCTGCCTACCAGAAGTAGAGGCTGCGCAGAAGCCAGCGTGGGAACAGAGGGATCACTCTCAACAGAAGGGGTTTTTTTTGGGAGCAGAGCCAGGTTTCCCAGAATGAGCCAATCGGGCAGCGTTAGGGGGCACCAATCAGGATGTGTGCTCAGGAGCCAATCGAGCAGAGCACTGCATGATCTGAGCCAGTGGCTGGGCTATAAAGAGCTGGGCCCAGTTGCTATACTGTAAGTTGAGGAACGAATACTCAGGTGGAGGGCGATGCTGGTGAGTCAGAGACTGGGGGAGTGCCTCAGGAGCCGCTCGAGTAAGTCGAGAGCGTGAGCAGAGTGTGGCAGTAGCCAAGCTCGTGTGTCGGGCAGCATGGGAGTAGAGTGCAGCAGGAACCGCTGCTGAGAGAGTCGGGGCCAGCTCTGCCTACCAGAAGTAGAGGCTCACAGAGAAGCCGGCGTGAGAGCAGAGGGACTGCTCAATGGAGGTGAACTTGTCTCGCCCACCTCCCGCCCCAACCTCTATTAAATGGTCAAGGTGGGAGAAGCCAGAGTAGCAAGCAGCTAAGGGCTGGAGAGCAACAGAAGGTGCTGCCTTCTAGGGGACAGAGTTGAACGCTACCTGGACTTCAGGATGCTGGATGAATGCAGATGGTGAGTCAGTCTGTTACTATTTTGGTTATGGGGGAGGCTGAATGCAGTTGGTGAGTCAGACTGTTACTATTTTGTTTATGAGGGGGGAAGAGTGTGGCATCGTGAGCTGTATCTTAAAGCAGAACTGCATTCTTAACTTCTTCACTGTTCTGTAAGTTTATTCTTTTGTTTGGGAAAGCAGGAATAGTAATATTAGCACAACAAGTACTGGTAAGTTTATGTTCATTGATAATACTGTATTCATTCGAATTGCCCCTTCCTGTTGGTTAAGACTGCTTAAGCATGGGCAGAATAGTGGGCTGTAACGGATGTGGTGTGGCGATTTGGATGAACATTTTATGGAAGCTTGGATGGGTACATTAGGGAGCATAGAAAGGTTAAGGGAGGGATAGTGAAGATTAATAAAGGAGAGGGGAGGTGGGCAGAAGGAGACAGTGAAAAGGCAGAGATACTGAATGAATACTTTTGCTCAGTATTCACAAAAGAGGAAGAGGAGGAGTTACCTAAACCAAACAGTAGAAGCACTCTGGATAGTGGGGCTGACACCAGTCCATTTACAGAAGAAAGAGTACTGAAAGAACTCCTAAAACTCAAGGTGGACAAAGCAATGGGGCCTGATGGGATTCACCCTAGAATCCTAAAAGAGCTAAGGGAGGACCTAGTGACACCACTAACCACACTTTTTAACAAATCATGGGAAGATGGGGTGGTACCTGAGGACTGGAGGAGGGCAGATGTGATTCCCTTTCACAAAAGTGGGAGCAAGGCAGAAGCAGGAAACTACAGACCTGTTAGTTTAACCTCAGTTGTGGGGAAAATGATGGAATCACTCTGAAAGAAAGAACTGTTGAGTACCTAGAGGCCAGCGGGCACAGGACCCAAAGCAGCATGGATTCACAGCAGGAAGGTCATGTCAGACGAATCTAATCGATTTCTTTGACTGGGTGACCAAAGTAATAGAGCAGGGAGGGGCTGTGGATATGGCCTACCTAGACTTTAGCAAGGCATTTGACACAGTCCTGCACAAAAGATTAATAATCAAGTTAGCCAACCTGGGAGTGGGTCCCAGGGTGGTAGCCTGGCTAGCAAACTGGCTACACAACAGAACACAGAAGGTAATAGTGAATGGAATACATTCTGAAGAAAGGGGGGGTTACTAGTGGAGTACCTCAGGGCTCAGTACTGGGTCCAGTCCTCTTTAACATCTTTATAGGTAACATTGTAGAGGGTCTGGAAAGAAAAGTATGCCTCTTTGCAGATGACACAAAGATCTGTAACAGAGTTGATACACGGGGGGGGGGTAGAAAGGATGAGAAGGCACTTAGCAAGGTTGGAGGAATGGTCAGACATATGGCAACTTAGATTCAATGCAAAGAAGTGCAAAGTAATGCACCTGGGAAATAAAAATCCAGGAGAAGAGTACACAACAGCAGGGGAGGTACTAACAACAACAATAATGGAAAGAGACCTGGGTATAGTCATATCAGATGACCTAAAGGTGGGTAAGCAACGTGAGAAGTCAGTAAGGAGAGCCAGGGGGATACTGGGATGCATAGGGAGGGGCATCACAAGTAGAAAAAGGGAAGTGGTTATCTCTCTATACAGACAGTTGGTGAGACCCCATCTGGAGTACTGCGTGCAGTTTTGGAGACCTCATCTACGCAAGGACATAGACAGGATGGAAGCAGTCCAGAGGAGGGCAACTAAAATGGTGCAGGGTCTACATCAGAAACCACATGAAGAGAGACAGAGAGCTTAATATGTATACCCTTGATGAAAAGAGGAACGGGGGACATGACAGAAACTTTTAAGTACCTCAAGGGAATCAACAAAGTCCAGGAGGGTAGCATCTTTCAGAAAAAGAGATGTGTAAGAACAAGGGGGCACAATTTAAAGTTAGAGGGGGGACGGCTCAGGGGTAATGTAAGGAAATTATTTTTCATGGAGAGAGTGGTGGACGCATGGAACTGCCTTCCTGGAGAGGTTGTGGGGTCTAAAACAGTGGCGGAATTCAAACATGCATGGGACAGACATAAGGCAATTATAGTGGTGGGTTGCAGGAAGTAGGCTGTTAGTTAACTAGAATCTGCAGCTTATCCAATAGTAGTGAAATGGGCAGACTGGGTGGGCCAAGTGGTCCTTATCTGCCGTCAAAGTCTATGTTTCTATGTCCAATCTGTCACAGCCTAAGAAGGCTCGAGGAGGAGGTGAGGTGGCTTGGGAGGGAGTCGAAGAGGATGGGGGGAGGGGGCTGCTGGAGTAAGTGGGCCACCCCTAGAGGGTAACACAAGGGTACCAAAGGGGAGGAGTTTCGGCTCGAGGGAGGAGATGGGGAGGGGGTTCAGAAGCAAACCAAACAGGAGTCCAGGCTCTGTAAGGAGGACTGTGGTAGAGAGGAAAGAGCTGATGCACAGCAAAGCAGTAAGGGCAGGTAATAGGTTTGCATTCCTGGCATCATTAGTGGAGGAGAAGAAGGGGGGAGGACAGCCAGGAGGGGGCAGGAGAGGAATTGGGTGGGTGAAGGAACAAGGGACGGTACTAAGTCAGAGGAGGAGACAAAGGTAATGGGAAGAGAGGAACAGCTGGAAGGAAGGAGAAAGGAACAGAGAAGGGAATGAGGATGGGATAGGCAGAGGGGTGTCCAGGGAGGCTGGGAGGGTAGTTGAGGATAGGGAGGGAGTGGGGGGACAGAGCAGGGGTGGGGAGGGAACAACAGGAGGGAAGGGTAGAGAAACAAAGGTGTCGGACTCCAGAGATGGGTACCATGGCAGTAAGGGAGGGGCAGGAATGAGGAAGGACGAGGGAGGGGAGACTAGTGCTGGGGGATTCTATACTGAAAGGCTTAAGATAGGGCAGTAAGGGGGAAAGACAGTCGTATATGGGTGGAGTGCATACCTGGATTAACGGCGGGCAGGGCGGGGCAGTCAATTCTGAAGTATGCAAGAAAGAGCAGGAGGAAACTGCATCTTGTGGTGCTCGTGGGTACGAATGACCTGGCGGGGGAAATGATGGAGGAGATGAGGGAGCAGCTCAAGGAACTGGGTAGGGTGTGTGAGGAACTGGGGGAAATCGGTGGCCTTCTCGGAGGTGCTTCCAGTTCCATGCGGGAGTACAGTGAAAAAAGGAAGGACTGGGGAGTTCAGCACATGACTGGGGGAATGGTGTTGCACCAAGGGGTACGGGTTAGTGGGGGCTGGGGATGAACCTGGGACAACAACAATCTATACACAGGGGATAGGCTGCACTTGAGTGGGGAGGGGATTATTAAAACAGGGGCTAGAGGGGTACAAAGCAACAAAGGTGAGTTTAAACTAGGTGGGGGTGGCAAGTGGACAGCTGGTATGCAGGGTTCCCAGAGAGGGAAGGCCGATGAGATTACCCCCCCCCCAGGACAACAGGGAAGTAGTCGGGGTAGAGGCACGGGGTGGGGGACCAGGGTAAGGTAAGGAAGGATAGGGCTGGAGGGTGGTCACTTTGAATGCTAGGAGCCTAGGTAATAAATTAGCTGAGTTGCAGGCTTGATCAATTGGCAGTGAGGAGGGTAGACATTGCGACCATCATGGAAAAGTGGGCTACCCTGTACCAGGACTGGGATATGATGATCCCAGGGCATAAAATATCCAGGAAGGACAGGGCTAAAGGGAAGGGGGAGTGTGGAAATCTATGTACAGGACGGGATAAGGTGTACAAGGGAGGAGGGGGAGGAAGGTAGAAAAGAGGAACTATGGAAACTCAAGAAATCGGGGGGGGAGGGGATTGAGAAGGAAGAGTATTCGAAGAAGTTCAGGGAAGTTACCAGGCTAGTCAGAGAGGCCAAGGCCTCATGAGAACTGAGATTGGCACAGGGTATTAGAGATGGAGAAAAGAACTTCTTCAGGTACATTAATGAAAGAAGGAAGAACAAAGACCAGATTTTGAGGATTAGGAAGGACGGAGGGTGGGTGAAGAAGGGGGAAGGGAGAACAGGCAGAGGTATTAAATAAATACTTCTGCTCTGTGTTTCCAGAGGACAGAGGGGGGTAGATACCCCAAGAGGAGCAGGTGAGGTATTGAGGGGGAGGAGCGACTGATGTAGGGATTACAGAGGAAAGGGTTCTGGAAAGATTGAGGGCATTAAGGGTGGACAAGGCACCGGAACCAGAAGGCATCCATCCTAGAGTACTCAGGGAACTGGCGGAGATCCTGGTGGGGCAGATGACTGACCTGTTTAATACCTACCTGGACACAGGAAGCATGCCACAGGACTGGAGGATGGCCCCATGTGGTGTCCATCCACAAAAGTGGCCCCAGGGATGAACAGGGGCAACTACAGACCAGTGAGCCTCACATCAACTGTGGGAAAGCTCATGGAGACAATCCCAAAGGAGCGGCTGGTGACCTTCTTGGAGGTCAATGGTCTCCAGGATGGTCATCGACATGGGTTTGTCTCTGGCAGATCCTGCCAGACAAATTTAATTCGGTATTATGACTGGGTGACCAGAGAACTGGACAAGGGCCATGTGATGGACATCCTGTACCTGGACTTCAGCAAGGCCTTTGATTCCGTGCTGCATGAGAGGCTGGAGGTGAAGCTGGAACACATAGGGGTGGGAACAAAGATGGTACATTGGATCACCAACTGGCTGACTGGACGTCAGCAGAGGGTGGTAGTGGGGGGGGGCTCTCATCTTCAAAGGAAGTGACGAGCAGGGTGCCACAGGGATCGGTGCTGGGACCAGTGCTGTTTGGGATATTCATAGCTGATATATTACAGGGGGTCCAAAGTAGGATCAGTCTGTTCGCAGATGATATGAAGATGGGAGCGGTGGCAGATGACATTGAAGGCTGGAAGGGGCTTCAGAATGACCTAAACAAACTACAGGAGTGGTCAGTAACTTGGCAGTTGGCGTTCAATGCCAAGAAGTGCAAGGTACCGCACTTCGGAGCTAGGAACCAGGGGAGGAGCTATCAGCTGGGAGGGGTACAGCTGGAAAGAAGTGTAGAAGAAAAGGATCTGTGGGTGATTAACAGGCAGCATGAACAACCCGGCTCAGTGCAGGAAGGCGGCGGCAAAGGCCAATAGGATGCTAGGGTGTATAGCTAGGGGAATCTCCTCCAGGAATAAGGAGGTGATTCTTCCCCTGTACAGGACTCTGGTCAGGCCTCACCTGGAGTACTGCGTGCAGTACTGATGACTGTTCATGAAAAAGGACATCAAGTTGTTGGAGGGGGTGCGGCGTAGGGCAACAAAGATGATCCAGGGATTTGAGGGGAAGTCCTATAAGAAGAGATTAGTAGAGCTGAACATGTACTCACTGTAGGAAAGAAGAAATGGGGGATATGATCGAAACATGTAAAAACCTCAAGGGGATAAATAAGGGTAACACATGGAAGGGATTTTCAAGCTTAGAAGAGGGAGGGATGTGAGAGGGCATCAGTTGAGGTTGGAGGGTGGAAGATTCAGGAGGCATTTCTTCACAGGGTGGTGGACAAGTGGAATGCTTTGCCCGAGGGAGTGGTGTCCTGTACAACGGTGGGTGGCTTTAAGAGGGCTTGGGATAGGGTGAGGGGAAGGATTATGAAGAATAGGAGTGGGGAACATGGGGCAACTGCAAGTTGAGGGGCTAGCTACACAATCGAGCAGACTCAACAGACTGTAAGGCCTGCTTCTGCTTGCATTTTTGTATGTTTATATGTTCGTATGCCTTATCTTGTATACTTGTGCTGCCTAAGTATATGTCTTGATTGCTATGTCTTATTTTGAACTACTTTGTATTCTACCTATGACGTAGAACCCTTGTAAATGAGTACTCATGTTCAAAGGTGTAAACCTGAATATATAAATAAATAAATATTTTAAAAAATATCATACCAATACATCCCTACCCGAGTAGCATGTTCTACCACAACTGCACATGCAAAACAGGCATACCATTACATCCCTGCTCAAGGGGCATGTTTCAGTGCAATTTGCACATGCAAAACAGGCCACCATGCAGAGGCCTGGAAAGCGTCTTTCTGGGAGACCCATGTAGCATGTACATTGGTCATTACACGAAAGGAGACAAGTTTGCTGCCACTATCCCAAGGTACAATCAGCCAACATGAAGTTAGCCTTGGTTGGCGTTCGTTGGTTTGAGATAGAGTACGACAGTGACTGGTTAACATACAGTTAGTGCCAGCAAAAGTGTGCGTCAGAGTGAAGATGTGCTAGCCCACAGTACCAGTACCTCATCTGTAGTCACGCAGTCCATCCAACAAGAGAACAGACATAGTGGTAGCGGTCATTTAGACTACCTCTACCGGGGATATCAGGTCCAGCAGTTAGATCATTGTTGGGATTCCCCACACTATTGCTGCACTCTGTAACGGAGGCTGCTATTTGGGAAACAGTAGTAATGCTGTTCTCCAGACTTTTAAATTATGTATAAACTGCTGAAACAGCGAAACCCCCTTAAAGTAAAGCCTATCAGGTGGGGTATTTTCCAGCTATCCTGTAAGCCATCATCGACATATCTTTTAGGGCAAGCTGTTGCTGGGTGAAGAGTTTCTGGTGCACCAGTAGCCTTTAGCATGCCATGGAACTTCCCCTCTGTGCTTTCCCCCAGACATCCTGTGGCAGCTACAGGATGCTGAATCATTGTGGGATGTGTCCACTGTGCAATACTGCCATGTCTGCTGAAAGTTCTGCCAATATCGCCACCATAGTGCTGCCCCCAGGCAAACGGCTATGAAGTGCGAGTAGTTAATGCAATACACTTGGAAAAATAAAGCCTGCTGCTTGGCCAGTCAGTAATGAGTGGAAATACAGTTCATGGGCTCTGTGTACTAACGAAAGCGGTTTTCCCTTTGTTTCCTGTGCCCATGGCCCCCTTAATCTACCTTTGACAGAACCCTGGCTAGCCCCCACTCTGCTGCACCAGAGGGTACCTAAGTGCTGGAAGGATTAAAACCTCATTTTCCCACTCCTACCCCAACTGTTTCATACCCCTAACCCTCACAAATGATTTTATAGACACCCAGATCTACTTCTAGCCCAATCCATGCCCTACAAACTCCTTCCTCTTTTCCCCAACACCATTCTCATCCAGCTACCCCACCCCCTTCCCTCCCAGAAGTGATCCCTTTCCTCTGCACCTTCCCCTTCCACTCTTGCTAACAACCGCAATCACATCCCCAACAACATATCCTTTCACTCCCTCCAGCCCTGCTCCTCCTCCACTTCATTTCCTTCTGTTAACTAATATATGCTCTGACAGATGTGGTAACCTTAAATTCAAAATAATTGCTTTGCTCAGGCTCTCTCCAGAACATGCTGCAGCCTGCTTGGTTGGTTAGAGATGCAAACAATTCCGCTTACCTGCTGCAGGACTATCTGTGCGTTGAGCGTCTGCAGCAGCACAACACCTGGGTGAACACAGTCCCTCTTAACAGTCTGTCTTAAGTAAGGAGTTCAAACATAAAAGAAATGAAGGGCACAATTTTTAGTTTAACTTGTTAAAACATGCTTTTGTAGAATTTAAAAAGCACAAGAATCTCAAGGTTTCTCCGATGCCATAATGTTTTGACATCATCATCATCATCATCATCATCATCATCATCTTAGTCACATGATGCGACCTAGATGGTCATATCGAAACATAATAGTGTCTTTACCACGTCTGTTGGACTTCTTCGACTGGGTGGGCAAGGAAACAGATCACGGTGGGGTGGTGAAGGTTACCTACTTAAGACTTCAGCAAATCCTTTGACACTGTACCACATAGAAGGCTTAGGCTTAAAAGGAAACTGGGCAGTTTGGGAGTGGGACCTAGCGTAGTAAACTGGGTACAGAACTGGATGATGGAGAGGTGACAGACGGTGGTGGTAAATGGTACTCACTCTAGTAAGGGGAAAGTGACCAGCAGCGTACATCAGGGCATAGTGCTGTGACCAGTCCTCTTCAATATGTTCATAAGCGACACTGCAAAACAGCTAAAAGGGATGTTATGCCTCTCTGAAGATGACATCAAGGTCTGCAATAGGCAGATACTCAGGAGGGGGTGGACAGAATGAGCAGGGGCCTGAGAAAACTCGAGGAGTGGTCAAGGGTATGGCAGCTGCATTTCAATGCAAAAAAGAGCAAAATCATGCACCTGGAGCACAGAAATCTAAGGGTGGTGTATAAAATGGGGGGGGAAGAGGTACTTCCAGTCACAGAGCAGAAGACAGACTTGGGGTTATCATATCAGATGACCTCAAGGTAGTAGGGCAGTGCAACAAGGCAACAGGCAGGGCTAGCAGGATGCTGGGGTGCAACAGGGGAGGTGAATCACTAGCAGATGGAGAGAGGTGGTGTTGCCAATATATCGATCACTGGTCGGACCTCACCTGCAGTAGTGTCCAGTTCTAGAGATCACATCTCAGGAAGGACATAAGACATGACAGAGGTTCTCCAGAGCAGGGCAGCTATAATGGTGCATGGGTTGCAACGTAAGCCCTATGAGGAGAGACCTAAGGGATCGCAATATGTACACCCTGGAAGAGTGAAGGGAGGGAGACACATGACAGAGACCTATAAGTACCTCTTGGGGTGCACAAGGTGCATGAATGGAGTATTTTTCAGGAGAGTGCACCAGGACAAAAGGTCATGTAATAAAGCTGGAAGGGGAGAAATTTAGGAGGGACATGAGGAAGTACTTCTTCACTGAAAGAGTAGTGGACACCTGGAACAGTCTTCCAGTGGAAGTGGTGGAAGCAAAAACAGAGGAAGGCTTTAAGTATGCATGGGATAGGCACAAAGACATTTTAGTGGGGGGGGGGTGGAGGGAGTCAGGTAGGGTCTGCAGTGACAGTATATGTAGGGGCAGACAGGGTGGGCCAAGTGTTCCTTATCTGCTGACATTGTCTACGTTGCTAGTGTCAGGGGAAACCTGGAGAGTCCGGTGCTTTTTGGAACTCCACTAAAGCAGGGTCTGTTAAACTTTTCTATGTGGCCCAAGTTTCTTTTATGTCTGAACACATTACTTAAGACAGAATACTAAGTCAGGGAATGGTTCACACAGATGTTGTAATCAAGCTGCTTTTACCTCCACCTGCCTTACCTCATCCACGTTCTGCATCCCTGCATGCTCCTGCAATTATTTCCTCCCCTACCTCCACCTGCCTTACCCCATCCATGTTCTGCATCCCTGCATGCTCCTGCAATTATTTCCTCCCTCACCATCTCCAGTAATGGCCTCACAACATCCACTCTATGAATAAAAGCATCTCCTCCTCCCTTGATCCAATCCTATCACAACTTATCTTCTCCCATCTCTCCACACTAGCTTCCTACATCTCACAAGTCAGTCTAATTAGAAAAATATAAACATAGGCTAACCCAGTGGTGCAGAGGGTTGAGGTACTGTGCCACACTACTGACCACGCTGGCAAAGTATATTCAGGAACGGACCCGGGTTGCATGACAGCCAGCCAGGGGAAGGAGGATTGATCGTCCAGAGTGTCATTGAGGCATAGGTCAGGAAGCATAGGAAAACCAGGAGCAGTTATGAAATTCGCGCAAGCAATGTTTTATCAATAACGGTAAAATAAAAAAATAAAATTGTTCCATATAACTAGTTACAAAGGCAATTTAAACACAGAAAACAAAATCTTTCATCTGAGAGTATCTAATTCTAAGTTTCATTTTCTCCCTAACAAAAGATTGCTGCTCTTTTTATAATGAGTCTTTGCCTGATAATTAAGTTCTGCAATCTCATCTTGTTAAGAAGCATTCTGTTTCTCACAAAATGTATCAGCACTCTGTCAATTTCCTTGCAGGTGCAACAAAATAGAAAATGGTGTCCCAGAACTAACCTCCTGTTGACAACTCTGCAAAAGAGTTTGTGGAGGTCAAACTGCATTTCAAAGTTACCCCCCAAGTTCCAAATTGCTTTTTTTTTGCAATCATTTCAGCAACAGAATTATGTACATTTTCAAACCAAGGGATCCCAGTTTCAAAGATTCACATATATTTTCATAACCACACATATGCAGGGGGGAAGAAAAGATAGGAACAGCAAGACCAGCAAGTGAAGGCAGGGATATAGCGGGAGACGTAGAATTGTGAGACCATCAGCATGATCAGTTCCTAGGACTCTCAAGAAAATGTAATTGTACAATTGAACAGACAAGAGACAGAAATGGAGAGGACAAAACAGATACTTGCGTTCAACTCTTTCTTCGTAACAAATGGAACAGGACCTTATTCAAGTCTGTCACACAAAGACTATTCTTCTCCTTCAGGAAGAGGACAGTGCATACCGCTGCTTGACTGACACCCAGCAGAAGCTGGGTGGCATCGCAAGCAGTTGCACACATTCGTAGGCCAGATGTAGACGTTGAGGGTGCATGGTGTTTTCATCCTGTGCGTGCACATATCACTGTACATGGGCTGGCCCAAGCTGGGAGGTAAAATAAAATGGAGGAAACATCCTCCATCGGCAGGATGAACTCACCAACCCCACAGGCTCCATCCCACCTACCCAGATCCACTCATCTGTAGAGGTGACAAGTAGTTGGAGCCCGAGAACAGTGGGTGACAGAGCTGGGGATCGACGGATGAAGGAAGTAGTCAGAGGTGAACAGAGCAGAAAACTACACATGGAAAAAAGAAACATAGAAAATGTTGGCAAAAAATGACCAATGGTCCATTCAGTCTGCCCTTTTTTTGCCCAGTTCTAGCCTAGAACCTAATGTCTAGTCAGGGTTACTGTCCTCACCTCTCACCCCTTTGCCCCCTGCCTTACTGTTTTCCCCCTTTGTAACTACTAAGCATTTTACTCGGTCCCAACCATGTCTGTATCCATTAATGTTTCTTGAACCCACCACCTTTGCTGGTAGGCTATTCCACAGTTCACCCACTCTCTCTGTAAATTAGATTTTCTCATAACCCTCCTGAATCTTCCCCCTGCCAGCTTTCACTTTTGTCCCTGTGTTTTTTATTCACCAGACCTGCTGAATATTTTCTTGCAATCTACCTTGTTCATTCCTTTCAAGAACTTGAGAGTCTCTATCATACAGCCTCTTTCCCTTCTGGTCTCCAAAAAGTATATGTTCAGGTGGTTTTACTGGTGTCTTCCTCGAAACCTTCAGTGGCAGAGTTCGGCTACACCCTCAGCTGTGACTGATGGACCACTTTTCTATTTCCTTATTTCCTAGCAACAATTAATGCTTTCCTCCTTTTTTCCCACTACCCTAGGTTGGCCACCTAGCATAGCTCTTTACTGTCCCTACTAAACTACCTACTAGTTCTCTTTTTTCATTATTTTTCCATTTCCATCCATCCAGTCCCTGGAATGATGCCGAACACCCAGAGAGGTACTGTGTAAAGTGCATACATGCATTTTGTGTACAAAAAAAATATGAAGGCTATTTTAAATAAGAATACATTAATAAAGCCTTGTTAAATAAAAAGGATTCAGAAGTCACATAAAACAATAATAATTTCATGTTTAGTACAGTTATAAGAAATCCTTAAGGTATTTTCATAAATTCACACTATAAACTTGTTGCTATATACGGTTCTATGTATGAGAATGTGGTATACTTTATAAAAGTGCTTAGTCACTGTGGATCAGAGATTTAGAGTGTCAATATCTATGGAGATATATATTGTACCTTTACCTGAACCAGGAAATCCCCTGAAACAATCCCCCCCCTTGGTTTTGAAACAACATGTTCAGACATGAAACGGCATGTCCAGATATGTAAACAGAAAACGGCTCAGTCAGGTGACCCCACCAAAAGATATAAAAACCTCTTCACTGAGTTTACTTCAGTTCAGTCCAGTGGGGCTCAGCCCCAAGACAGGAGAAGACAGGCAGACAAGCTGCTGAATGCAGATGAGAAGGGTCGTAGGATCTCTAATATCCAGGACTGTATTAAGTGAGAAACTACTGATGTTAAGTAGTGATTTTCTTTGCAATTTTGTTTTCGTTTATTATTTTTCTAACTTTTAAAAAATGAATACCACACCACGGTGTGTTTTAAACCCGTAAATTTGCCTTGTCTGAAGTTTATCCCCACACGCTATGACACCTTCCCACTTATCTAATGCTGAGCTTCTGTCTGTCATCATGTTACCCTCCTCCCTACCGCTGGGGAGATGACCTTACTCTCCACCACTCCTTCTGTCTGGAAGTTTCATGCCTCTCTGTGCCTCAGACTGCCCAACCATCTTCAAATCCCAACTGAAAACTGGCCTCTTTTCCCTAGTCTTTGACTCTTGGCTCCCAGTACCAGCCGTTCACTGTTGTTAGCACTGTTGTAGTTGGATATTTTTTTTTTCCTTGTAAAGCATTTTTTGATGCACTTTATAAAAGATGCCACAGTCCCACTGACAGACTATGTTAAGCATGTTCCCTGGAGGAGCTGGTGGTGTCACTGATGACACTAGGCAAACTGACTGGTCAGTCATCAATAACGCCTACAGTTCCACCCACTTCCTCCAGTGTGTGTGTGTGTGTGTGTGTGCTTACTCAGTCTGTCAGTGATGCTGTGGGTTTAGGAGGGATGCAACTAAGCTAGCTGCACATCAGAACTACTGCCCCTCCAAAACATGTAACATAAGGCAGGGGAGCCTTCTTCAAAAAAAAAAAAAAAAAAAGATATGTGGGGATTCGGCAAAGGAAGAGGAAGGACTGTATACAAACATAGTGCCTGCTCCTAGGATGGTGTCAGATACCAGGTTTTACTCTCCACAAGTCGTCATTTCAAACAGTATACCCCCCAACCCCCGAATTGTGGCTTAAGAATCAAGAAAGGGGTCAGCTTTTCTTAAAAACAAGTATTTGTGGGTCTGGGTAAGGTCTGGCCAGGGAAAAAGGAGCTGCAGCTGAGTCTATGTTCTGAGTGTCTGCCTTCTAGGTTTGCATCTCCATTTGAACTACATGGCCGTTGCGGACAACCAGCACTTCCATTTCAGATTGTATGTTACCTTTTACACATTACATATGCACATTTTTGCACAGGTATTCAGCTAGTTTCATCATAAAACTGGTTTGTGCCACATCCACTGTTAGTCACAGTCTGTCAGATGAAAAGCTACTTCCCTATGTTTACAAATCTCTTGTCATTTATAATACTGAGAACTCACCGTAAGCAGCTTTTAGCAGCAGCAGGGGTCTTGCATCACTAAAACAGATTTAGATTTTCAACGAAGGTTGTTTTTTTTTCCCCCAATTTGGTTTCCTCTAGATGGTGCTTACTATAATATGCCCATTTCATTATTACATTTAAGAGCATAAGTCAGTAGGTCTTGCTAGCAGGAATCTGGGCAAGTCTTAGTCCTATCGTAAGTCAGCAGGGTTGACTGGTCTCAGTGAATGGAATAGTGCCAGACTGCTGCAGGGCTGAATGGAATAATGTCTCAATTCCAACATTTCCCCCAGAAATGGATGCAACATTCAGTGCATGTGAAAGAAATCTTTTGCACTATGGATATTAACAAATGTATCTTCAATGGCACTTCCATGAAAGGAATTCCAATTTCACACAGAAATGTAGGTAACATTTTAGTGATTTCCAGGTATTCACAATTATTTTCTTAAGTATTTGATTTAATTTGTTTATTTAAAAAAAGCTATTTTGCAATTTTTTTCTTTTTAAATGCACTATGTGGGAAACTGCCTGAATGCAGAAAATCTGCATACTGCTCTGCCCTGCAAATCTAACAACAGCTAGTGCATTTTGTCACCAAAAATGCTGCTTCACTGCAAACACAGGGAAACCCTACTCATGTAAAAAGCTTTTCCAAAAGCCTCAGCTGGAGACATGTCATGGACCCAATGCTTTAAAGAGAGTCAGTGGCCAGGAATCTTGGCCAATCATGAAATCCCCAAGGAAGAAGCCAATGACAGAGCAGCTCACTGATGACAGCTTAGGTCTCAAGGCCTGCCTGACAAGAAAATGGCATCAGAGAGAGATTCTGAATGTTGTTTCTTGCAAATATTTCTTACTTCAATATTAAAATTGCCATGCAGTGTGCCACAAGATAAATGCTGCATTCAAAATGGTGAAAAAAAAATGCAACCAGTGCTAAAATTCTACAAGATGCCACTGTCAAAGAAATACACTAGCTGCTTATATACCCTGATCCCTGGAAAATGCATACTGGGTGTAATCTTGTTATGCATGGAGGCTGTTCTCTGGTAGCAGTAAATCTGATACTAGCAGCCAGTAGAAGGAAACACACCCACATATTCCAATTCCCAGGGATGTCACTGCTGGATGTTTAATCCACCCACAACTACTGCTGCTGCCTCCGTCTCATTTTTAACCCACTCAGCTGAGTCATCCAGAAATTCATTACCCATTCGTTGCACGTCATAGACATACCACTGTCAGGGGACTAACAATGCAACAAAATGGCACGGATGGGGTGTACTTGAGCAGTTTTTTTGTTTTTTGTAGGTGGGGGCGTAGCTGGACATCCTGATCAGTAATGCATCTATTTATGTGATTTAGTATAGTAATATCTGCAAAACTCTAAAAGAAACCGGAAAAAACACTCCTATAAAAACTAACAAGGATGAAGTGGAATGGTGCAATCTCTCAGCAGAAAAATCACCCCACAACCTGAAATCGTGAGATTTCAGTTTAATGGAAACTGCATGCTATCAAGTTTCTTAGAACCAGACAAATAATAACAATTCTTTTTATAACGTTACACACTGGATGAAAGAATTTAATACAAAAATAAATAATTGATTTAATGATTAGTCGGATAGGTTTATGATCCAGTAGAATTTTTTTTGTCCGAACCTGCCCGTAAAAAAAATACCCTGTAACCAGCATGTACGGTTGGTTCCCGAGTTTGAAATATATAGCACACGACATGACTGTCTATATATTTGTGTACCGTTTAACAAAAATGTATGCAGGACAGTGACTGACAATCTTGATTGCTTCCAATCTACTCTTTAATCATTTACAGACATGCAAACCACATGTTTAGTTAAAGGCCCATAGGGTTATCAATTGCCCTGCTTGGTTAAACAAAGTCACAATTTCGCTTGAAAGTTACGAACATTTAGAGCTAGCGGTTTGTTCCCTGTCACAGGGAACGCTTACCCTTCCCCTGCCCTTAGATTAAATCGATGACAAGTAAGAAAATATCAGCTGCAGCTGACAGCTGCTTACCCAAATAAACCGCCTAGGAAAGAATGGGAGGATTTCACTTTCTTGTCCGCTTCGGCCATCAGCTGCATCGCTTCCTTTTCTTTCCCGGTGTTATCCATGTCTGATGTTTATTTCTATAGCTCTGCCAAAGCCACCGGTTATTAAACCTCCTCCTCGCTGGACCAAAGATGCTGTTGTGACAGCCCCGACGGACGCAAGCGCCTGTGCCTCGCAGAGCACTCTGGGAGTTGTAGTCCCAAATGAACCGTTTAGCTTGGATGAAGACCCCGTCCACCAAAATGTAAAATACAATTCACAGAAAGCTTTGTTGTGCGAGGCCTGCCTTATGACCACAAGGAAGGCGTACAGCTTGAACTTCTGCTTAGCAGGGCTGATAGATGGGGCATTGCACCATCTCAATTGAGTAGGGAGCGGAGGAGTAATCGTGTTGTATGGGCGTGGGAGGGAGGGTTAGAGTAAAGCAAAAGTATTTGTTAGTAGGCAAAAAAAAAAAAAAAAATCATCCTATAGTTTTATAGCCAACGTACATTTCTGATCTTCTTAAATTTGTCCTTGGTGTATTTGTAGTTTTCTCAGTTATTTAACAGTTTTTGTAGCTTATTTTGTAATTAATAGCGCAGGTCATTAAAGATGGCCACCATTCACAATATCTAAAAATATTTTCCACTGAGGGTACCTGTTGAGTGCATGTACTAGATTTATACATGGATGTACTAGAAGAATAGGCTACCAGGTTTCTGATGGTAAACAGCACAGCACTTTACCAATATAATTATTTCATGGTGGGCATGGCACAGGAGTGGGAACTTTTCCTGTATCTTGGTTCAAGAATGAAATAAAACTAAAAGAAAAATACCATGTAACTTGATTTTTTTTTTCTAGAAAAACATTACTGCCGGAAAAAACTATACAGTAACTAACAAATACTGCTGCTTTAAGTAATAATACACAACAGGGTGTGGGTTATGCTGGGATTTACCCACAGTTAGAGTGGTGTGTTACAAGGCCTCAGGCTGAGTGACTTAAACCACACCAGGGGCCAAATATGCAAAATTTTGCCCAGTTAGCAAAGTGATTGTGCCCTGTTTGCTAGGGGTTTGTTCGTATGAGTAATATTCAAAGGGGTCTTTGCATGCATTACCACAGTTAGCACGCACAAAAAATGTACAGTATGTATGCCTCTTTGCAGATGACACTAAAACCTGCAATAGGGTAGACACTCCAGGGGGAATGGAAAACATGAATAGAGATCTAGGAAAGCTAGAGGAGCGGTTAGGGGTGTGGCAGCTAAGTTTCAATGTGAAGAAGTGCAAAATTATGCACTTGGGGCACAGAAACCCAGGGGTGGAGTACAAAATGGGGCAGGGGGTGGTATTAACCAACACCAAACAGGAAAAGGACATGGGGGTAATCATATCTGATGACCTAGGAAGCCAGAGAGTGTGATAAGGCAGTGGGGAGAGCTAGTGGGATGCTAGGGTGCATAGGGAGGGGTATCACCAGAGGTGTCGGCAGGCATACGCACTGTACGCAACAGAGTACAGTAAATAAAAAACAGGCAGGGGCAACACATCAGGCAGGAGCAACAAAAAGAGGAAAGCAAGGACATTGTGACTCACATTGTATCTGTGTCACGCTGAACCCTTTTGCCTCTGTTGTTCTCAACGGGGCACTGATGCCACCAGCCAAACACACAAACAAGAATAACTTACCAGGTAGGAGGATTAAGGAGGAAACTGATTACTTAAACTCAGACATGGCTAGCAGAAGGGGGGGTGCCGCAATGGTGTGGTGTGGTAGCGCATATTTTGGTTTATGTTTACATAATGGGGGGCAGCAGTACATCAGTTTTGAGTACAAGTTTAAAATTCCTGGCTACACCCCTGGGTATCACCAGCAGAAAGAGGTGGTGTTATCGCTGCATAGATAACTGGTGTGTCCTCACCTAGAGCACTGCGTCCAGTTCTGGAGACCACATCTCCAGAAGGACATAGGCAGGGTAGAGGCAGCCCTGAGGAGGGCAACTAAAATGGTGCAGGGTCTGCATCAAGCCCTATGAGGGGAGACTGAAGGACCACAGTACGTATACCCTGGAGGAAAGGAGGGAAAGGGGAGATACAATAGAGACTTTCAAATACCTCAAGGGTATAAATAAGGTACAAGAGGGAAGCATTTTTCAGAGAAAAAGATGCTGTAGAACAAGGGGACATGTGAAGCTGGAAGAGGGCAGAATCAAGGGAGATGTGAGGAAGTACTTCTTCACAGAGAGTGGTGGATGCCAGGAATAGCCTCCCAGCAGAGGTGGTAGGAGCAAACACAGTAACAGGTTTCAAGAATGCATAGGACAGGCATAACGGAACCTTAGAAGTAGGAAAAGGGGGATAAAGCCGGAGATCAAGAGGGGGCTGTAGTGTTATAGTAGGTAGGGAAAATGGGCAGACTAGCTGGGCCAAACAGTCCTTATCTGCCATCAATATCTAGGGTTCTATGAGTATGCTTCAGAAGCTGGGTCACCAGCAGGGAAGCGTGCAGCTCTTCCGCTGTGCCATTGGGCAGCACAGCTAGATGAGCTCTTAAGTGATGGCAGTATTCTTGTAGACACTGAAGCACATGGGTTTGATTTTCCATTAAATAGAGAAACACAAGCCAGCCTGGTGGTACAGTGGTAACACTACCACCTGCCATGCTGGCGACCCAGGTTCAGGAGCAAACTCGAGGCACTGGGAGGAAAGGATTGAGCATCTGGAGAACTGCTGTCCTCTCCTGGGGTGGGTGGGTGGGTTGGTCCTCCTGTAGTGCGCCTGACTCTTAACAGAGATGGGAGGCACAGGGAGGAAAAAGAACTTGCCAAAACAAGGTGATGGATGGCCCTTTTGCAGGTCTGGCACCATTGGATCCTGCCTTGGGTTGGGGATCTCCCCCTACCCCACCACATGGGATAAGTCGTGGAGTAGGGGAGCATTAAGTAAGTCCCAGAGATTGCGGGCGACAGGCTGGGAGGAACATCCAAACAGGATCCGGTAGGCAATACAAGAGTTAAAAACCAAAGTGACAAAACAAAATGTGAATGATAAATGGTGGAAGGTGCAGTCATCACTGTTCAATATATGATAGAAAATTGAATGCCCTCAAAATCTAAGTATTTCTGGGCACATCCAGACTGGTGAATACAGAGACTCACCAGACTGAAAATGGATGCAACACTGTTTAGCTTAGCCAACAACAGTTTCTTTTTTCTTATGCTTTTTACTGCCTGGCTGGCCATCCATCAGTCTGTTTCAGCCACTCACCCATCCCCTGGGACTTACCCCTTACCCCTGGACTGCCCACTGGCTTACCCACCGGGGTGGGGCCACTGGGGAGGCACCCCCAACTCCCCAACAAACACCTACATTTGAGCAGTCGAGTGACTTGAATAGCTGTGTGGGGCAGGGCGGAGTGGACGTCCTCCATTGCTCAGCAAAGCGTTTTTCTCAGTTTCTCTCAAAGGAGGCACTGATATTTGAGGCACTCACGCCCAACATCCGTCATGCCTCTCAGCTAGGTACAGCGCTGGTGGTCAGACCCCCAGCCTCCACAAGGGGTCAGGACAGCACCAATGACTTCCCCCACTCTCCCCTCCCCCCCCAGGAGGAGGAGAGCAGTCCTTGGGACACTCAATCCTCCTCCCCCTGGCCAGCCCTCTGACCCCCAAGATCCCGGGTCATTAGTTTCACAAGTGGTAGCACTACTTCTGTGCCAGCAGACCAGCTGAGACAACAACAGTTTCAAGAATAACAAAAAAATATTATTTCATTAATTATACCAAAGAAGGGTTATGACTTACCTCCAAATTCTGGTACCTCAGTTGGGGAGGGCTAGTCCACTTAATGGTCTTCAAAAATCTACAAGTTAATAGATATCTCACAAACACACCAGTAACACTCATATGAAAGTTTATAAGTGCTGTGAGAGATGTCTCTTTCTTTAAACTTTGTTTATTATTTTACAACAAACATGCAGTTACATTCACTAACAGTCAATGTGACATTATTGCTTTACAATAACCAGGAGTGCGCCACTCCTCTTAATATACTCGACTTATCCCATTGAATGTCTAGTGTCAGTGGCTCAGCAGGTAGCACACTCATCTTTGAGGCTAAGAGATCGAAAGGCTGTGGATTCTATCCTCACATCAGGCACTTGCGTTAAATCCTAATACAGACACTGTAGTGCAGCATGAGGGGGTGCTGCATTCCTGAGGTGCTGTCATTCAGATGAGATGTTAAACCGAAGTCCCATCTGCCTGTTCCAGTGGTAGTTCAGGTGGATGTTAAAGATCCCATGACACTTCTCGAAAAGAGTAGGGGAATTTTTATTGAGAAAATTTGGACTTCATTGCAAGCAATAACAAAAATCATATACAATAAATCTCATTAACAAAACAATTAAACCAACAAAAACAGTACAGTCAAAAAAAAAAACAGAAGAAAAAGGTAACAGTCATCCTTACACTGATGTTTCTAAATGAAACTGACTTTGAAAAGAATGAGTTATACCAAATTTCATGTGTCACTATTAACCCATAACTGGTTAAACTGAATCTTAGTTCTGTAGCTAAAATCTGCTTGCTTAACAGCCAGTACTGCCTTTCGAATATTGTTCACAATCTCCAGTTGGGGTATGCATTTTTGTTGTAAAACCAATAAGCATCTAGCCTGCCAAATATAATGTCTAATGATGATGTTATATTTCCCATTTAAGACTACGTTATTCCCATACATAAATTCAGAATACATAAGCCTGGCAAAAAGAGGTTCTTGCCATTGCTCTGCCAAGATTTCCCAAAAGTTGTGTGCAAAAAGGCAGTCAAGAAACAGATGTTGGGTTTCAATTAATTAAAAACATGTCTCTCTTGGGCAATACCTGTCTATTACTGTTTTATATTTATTCTTACCCCTGACACTTAATCTGTCATAGTTCCCAATCCACATACTATCCCACGCATAAAGTGGGATTAGATATTAGAATTAGATAGCTGCTTCAAAACCCAGGCAACCTGTTGCTGAGGACAAGAAGAAAAGTAACTGTATTCTGACCTCCAGCACTCAAAATTGAGTTGTATAAGGTTTTCCTACCCATCAAAGTGAAATTGTTAGACTTGAAGCCCCAGTTTATCACGTGCTTTAAGAACTCCCTCCCATAATATGGGATTACCGGTAGTTTCCATAACATTCTAATCTTACCTTGCTTCCATAGTGAAATGCAAGGTTGCAACCATACTAATATGAAGGGTTTTCACATGTTATCCCCAGGTTTCAGGGCCCACCCTATATTATAACTCAAAAAAATGGTAAAAAAGAAAGCAACTGGATTAACCATGCCTACCCCCCTCCCCCTGATATGGGCCTATAAATTATATTCCTTTTTATGGGATTTAAATGGGACCCCCAAAAGCCTTGAAAAAAATACTGTACAAACGAGTGAAGACTTTCATGGGTGGTGGAAAAACAACTTAAAATTAAAAAAATTGGGACCAAAAGAAACTTAATTAGGTATACCCTCTTCTTTTTACCAATCTGTTCATGCCTCCAACCTGCAATCATTCTGTCTGCCCTTGACAAAACTAATTCCCAATGTGCTGTCTGTATATCCCTGGGATCAAACATAACTCCTAGAATTTTTAGGGGTTCTTGTGTTATTTTGATTCCAGCTATAGAACCTGACTCTGGAATGTGGGTAGCTCCTACTGGAAGCCCTCTACTTTTATTAATATTTATCTGGGACCCCGGTACTTTAGAATATTGATTCAAAATATTGAGAAGTACATCTTCTTGGGTATCATACCTTATTGTGAGGACCAAATCATCAGCATAGGCCAGTATTTTTACCGGGGGGGTGTTGCCCGTCACCTGCAATCCCATCACCTCAGGACATTGAACAATAGCCTTAATTAACATATCTATCCCAAAAATATATCAAACGGGGCTTAAAGGACAACCTTGTCTTACACCTCTCTTAACTAAAACTTGTTTCCCTATCCATCCGTTCACTTTGGGCATAATCACAGTGTCCCTGTTTAATGCCTTAATCCAGGTTATAAATTCCAAAGGGATCCCAAAGGCTTCTAATGCAGAAAATAGGAATTTGTGGGCTAATCTGTCGATTGCCTTCTCCTGGTCGATCCCTATTACCCGCTCTTGTAGATTGTTTGCCTCGCCCTAATAGTATCAGGTTACATAGAAACATAGAATTTGATGGCAGATAAGCACCGCTTTACCCACCTAGTCTGCCCATGTCCCTACCTAATGGATAAGCTGCAGATCCTTTTGAACCAACAGCCTATTTCCTCCTACCCCCCCATTAGAATTGCCTTATGTCTGTCCCATGCATTCTTGAATTCCCGCACTGTTTTTGACTCCACTGCCTCCTCAGGAAGGCCATTCCATGTATTCACAACCCTCTCCATGAAAAAATACTTCCTCATATTACCTCTGAGCTATCCCCCCCTCTATCTTCAATTGTGCCCCCTTGTTCTTGCACATATCTTTCTCTGAAAGATGCTACTCTCTTGGACTTTGTTGATTCTCTTAAGGTACTTGAAAGTTTCTATCATGTTCCCCCCCTCCCTCCTCTCCTCGAGCGTATACATATTAAGGTCCTTTAATCTCTCTTCATATCTTTTCTGGTGTAGACCCTGCACCATTTTAATTGCCCTCCTCTGGACAGCCTCCATTCTGTCTATGTCCTTGCGGAGATGGGGTCTCCAGAACTGCACACAGTACTTCAGATGGGGTCTCACCAACTGTCTGTACAGAGGGATAACAACTTCCTGTCTTCTACTGGTGATGTCTCTCCCTCTGCATCCCGGTACCCCGCAAGCCCTCCTTACTGCCTTCTCACATTGTTTACCCACCTTAAGGTCATCTGATATGATTGCCCCCAAGTCCCTTTCCATTTTTGTTGTTGTTAGTATCTCACCCCCCATTGTGTACTCTTCCCCTGGGTTTTTGTTTCCCAGGTGCATTACTTTGCACTTCTTTGTGTTGAATCTAAGCTGCCATACCTTTGACCATTCCTCCAACCTTGCCAAGTCCCTTTGCATCCTTTCCGCCCCACCTTCTGTATCGACCCTGTAGCAGATCTTTGTGTCGTCTGCAAAAAGACATACTTTTCCTTCCAGTGTCTCCAATGTCACTTATAAAGACATTAAAGAGGACCGGTCCCAGTACTGAACCCTGTGGTACCCTGCTAGTAACCCCCTTTTCTTCAGCGTGGACTCCATTTATTATTACCCTCTGCGTCCTGTTGTACAGCAAATGTTTTACCCAGGCTACCACCTTGGAGCCCACTCCAAGGCTGGCTAACTTGTATATTAATCTTTTGTGTGGGACTGTGTCAAATGCCTTGCTAAAGTCTAGGTAGGCCATGTCCACAGCCCCTCCTTGGTCTACTACTTTGGTCACCCAGTCAAAGAAATCTATTAGATTCATCTGACATGACCTTCCTGTTGTGAATCCATTCTGCTGTGGGTCCTGTGCCCCACTGTCCTCTAGGAACTCAACAATTCTTTCCTTCAGAAGTGATTCCATCATTTTCCCTACCACTGAGGTCAAACTAACTGGTATGTAGTTTCCTGCCTCTGTCTTGCTCCCACTTTTGTGAAGCGGAATCACATCTGCCCTCCTCCAGTCCTCAGGTACCACACCACTCTCCCATGATTTGTTTAAGAGGGTAGTCAGTGGTGTCACTAGTTCTCCCCTTAGTTCTTTTAGAATTCTTGGGTAAATCCCATCAGGCCCAATTGCTTTGTCCACCTTCAGTTTTAAAAGTTCTTTCAGAACCCTTTCTTCTGTGAATGGACTGGTATCGACCTCCCTATCCAGAGTACTTCTATTCTTTGATTTAGGTACCTTCCTCTCCTCTTTTTGTGAATACTGAGCTGAAATATTCTTTTGGTATCCCTGCTTTTTCACTGTCATCCTCTGCCCATCCTCCCTTCCCTTTATTAAGCCTCACTATCCCTTCCTTCGTATTTCTTCACTCCCTAATGTACCTATAAAATGTTTTATTCCCTCTTCTTAACTGAGTTGGCTATCTTTTCCTCAGTTTGGGCCTTTGCTATTCTGACTGCCTTCCCTGCCTCCTTCTGCTTTAACTGGTACAGTTCTCTGTCCTGCTGTTTTTGACAGAGGAGAACTTTGCTTTCAGAGCAAGAAACAGCAGTCTAGAACTACAACTTTTTTACTGATAAATCACTTCTATCTCAGCAGGAGTCAGTGCCTGTTTGGATTAAGCAAACAGATACTTTATTAGAAGAAGGTGGTCTCATTTAAGTAAAAAAAATAAGAAAGTCACTGTGTTTTTCTCTGAGGAAGGGGGCTGTATCAGCTTAATTTACTGAGTCAGGAACAGAGGGTGAATCTAATTGGGGGTGTGGCTTAGGAGTACAAAAGCAGGTGTCTCCAATTACAGTTTCCTGCTGTTTTTGATAGAGGAGAGCTTTGCTTTCAGAGCAAGAAACAGCAGTCTAGAACTACATCTTTTTTATTAATTGCCCTCCTTCCCACCCTAAGCCAGTTCTACTTTTATAGCCACTGGATTTGACTGACAACAGGAACTTCCTGTTTGACAGTAGGAAGGGAAGGATCACTGAGACACATTAGTTTCATCAACCTTGAAGGAACCTAAAATAACTCTTCTCCTCCCTCCCCGGAGGTCTGAATCCAAGCACAGAAGAAGGAGACTACTGAAGACTGCAGGAAGTTCCTGTCCCAGAACAGGAAGGGCGAGAGTTGTAAGGGCTCATAGGTAGTAGGAAAGTAAGTGTAAAAATACATAGAGGGAGGAGAAAGTAAGCATACAAAGCCACAGGAGAGGGGACACAAAATAAGTCAAGATGGGAGTGGTGCAGTGCAATGGCTGTGTTCCGGGAGACATTCTGGAGACTGCGACGCTGCCCTGTTTGCAGGCACCTCTCCGGTCTGAGGGAGGAGGTTGCCTGTCTCCAGGCTAACCTGGCTAGGATTCATGAAACATCTTCCCCCTCCCAGGGACCACCAGGGCCACCACTGCTACCTCAGAGGTTACCAAGAAAGAGGAGTGGTTGGACCAAGGTGGGTTCAGGGAGGAAGAGGGTGGTGGAACAGAGGTGCATCCCTCCAGTTGTACCTCTCCACAATTCATATACTGTTCTGGCAAAGAGTGGTTCCTCTATGGAGGCACCTGCAGTGGAGACCAAGGAGGATACTGGGAACCTCCACAAAGGAGACCCACAGGAGGGTGGCATGAGACCCCACAGGGGAAGGAAACAACTCCTGGTGGGGACTTGATCATTAGGGGGTAGAAGTGGGGGAGGAAGGGGATAGGAGGTAAGATGCCTGCCTAGCACCATGGCTTGGAGGGACAGGAAGCGAATCCTCAGGATCACAGGAGCAGCTGCACGAGGGAGGGAGCTGGATGTCATTGTCCACCTAGGGACAAATGACCTGGCTGTGAATGGGATCAGAGCGGTGCAAGAGGAGTTTGTAGAGTTGAGGAGGGGCCTTAGACAAGTAGCATGTATGGTAACCTTCTCGGAGGTGCTGCCTGTCTATGGCAAGGATGATGCTAGGGTATTCCACACCATGAGATTCAATGAATGGTTGAAAACTGGTGTGGAGCTCAGGGTTTTGGCTTCATTGGGGACTGGGGTGCCACCTGGAGGGATGCAGGCCTATTTATTTATTTATTTAAGCATTTCACCAGGAGGGCATGCTGAGCACTGTACTGCTCAATTCCAGATGCGTCCTGGGGGTGGAGGGGAAGGGGATGTATACAGTAACAAATAGTACATAGTAACAGCCATGCATTACAACAACTAACAGAGAAATTGTAGAGGAACAAGATTACACACAAGTACAATAACATCGGTGATGTGCAGCAGTTTGTACCCAGAAGGCAGTGGTAAGTTAACTAGCTAGAAAGTCTAGAGTTCAGAAATTCAGCAGTGTTGTATAAGTGCCTATATGAACTTGATAGTCACAGTTTTAGGAACAGGAAGAATTTTAATGGCACTGAGGTGAGTGTAGACTTCTATACCAGGGGTACACTGGGCCTGGGAAGGCAGTTAGTGCGTCAAGTGTGAGAGGTGGCATAAGTGGTATCGCAGTTTGGTTGCGTGCAGGAGCAGATGGGCAGGAAAAGTGCCTTGAGGAGCATGTTGCAGTACTTTGAGTTGTCTGTATGCCTAATGCCCGCTGGTAGGCAGTTCCATAGTTTAGGCATGAGATAACTGAAGGCAGCTGGCCCTTTGGCTGTAGAAATGTATGGGACATATAGGAGCTGAGAGTCAGTGTTCCTGAGGGAGTAGACTGAGGGGGTTGAGCATGGAGAGTGGACTCGAGGTGGGGGGGGAGGGACTGCGCCCAGAATTTCACAGTTAGCCTCATGCCACGGAGCTGTCTCTGATCTAGGAGCGAAGGCAGATCAAGAGCCTTGTAGAGATTGCAGTGGTGCATAGTGGGAGGGCAGTCTAGGGCAAACTGGCAGAAGGAGTGGAAGAGAGGGTCGAGTCTAGATAGGGTGGGATTTGGGGGTGGCACTGTATACTCATAGTTCCAATGTAGCGGTAATTTTCTGGAGGATAGCCTTGCGTCCAAAGGATGCAGCCCTGTTTCGTATAAGGCACCAAGCTTGGGGGTACAGTTTCTTGTGGATTGAGTTGATGTGTCCTGAGAATTCTAGGTGCTGGTTGAGCCAGACCCCAAGGTACTGGAAGGAACAGCAGGCCTCCAATGGTGTCCCATCCAAGGTGTGGAAGGAGGGGGTGGCGGGGAGGCGGGCGAGTCTCTGCCTGGTTCCGAAGGTTAGGGAGATTTTTTGGGGGGATTTAGGAAGAGCTGGTTTGAGCAAAACCATTGCTGGACAGCAGACAAGTCATCCTGAAGTCTGGAGGCCACTTCAGTATGGGAGGGACCTGACACATACAGTGCCATGTCGTCTGCGTACATGTGTATGGATGCGTGTTTGCATACTGAGGGTAGGTCATTCAAGAATATGGAGAACAGGATCAGGCCGAGGACCGAGCCTTGGGGGACACCCGTGATAGCAGGGAGAGGGGGAGAATTATGTTGACCAACTTTTACAGCTTGAGACCAACCAGCTAGGTAGGATTGGAACCAATTGGAGCTGGGTGCAGAGAGGCCTGCATGCTCAAGTTTGGATATTAAGAGGGTGTGGGAGACAGTGTCGAACACCTTGGCAAGGTCGATAAAGATAGCTGAGGTGATGTGCCGTGATTCATTCCGACGAGCACCATCTAGGTAGGATTGGAACCAGTTGGAGCTGGGTGCAGAGAGGCCTGCATGCTCGAGTTTGGATATTAAGAGGGTGTGGGAGATAGTGTTGAACACCTTGACAAGGTCAATAAAGATAGCTGAGGTGATATGCCCATGATTCATTCCTGTGAGGACGGTGTCTGTGAGTCATATCAGAGAGGTGACGGTGGAGTGCGACTTCCTAAAGCGAGATTGGTAAGGTGTGAGGTAAGAGGAGGAGTCGAGGAAGAGGGAGAGTTGGGCTAGCACAAGGTGCTCCTGAATTTTGGCTAGAATGGGGAGTAGTGAAATAGGGCAGAAGTTTCCTGGTGAGGAGGGATCTCCTCCTTTTAGCAGAGGAATGACTGTGTCATGCTTACAATCGGCTGGGACTGTGGCAAGTGTGAATGAGAGATTGTAGAGTGCGGCCAGAGGGGTGGCGATGGCTGGAGCGGACAAGTAAAGCATTTGGAGTCCAGACCCAAGGGGTATTTACCTTTGGAGGGGTTTAGTGCCCGCAGCTGTTTTAGTACTTGATTAAAGGGTGACCAGGCGGCGAAGGACATGGAGGAGGGTGAGTTGTCGTGGGGTGAGGGTGGGATTGGGGAGGCGGAGAGGAGGGAAGCCACCGCTGTGAAAAAGTTGCTAAAAGCTGAGGCCACTGCACCTGATTCAGTGATGGTGACACCATTTACATTTAGAGTGGGGGTGGAGGGTTGAGCGGGGCGAGTAGCGATTTTAATGTTTTCCAGAATTTTGCAGGGTGATTAAGGTTAGAATGGAAAGAGGCCTTGAAGTAGTTAGCCTTGGCCTGGTGTAGAAGCCTGGTGCAGGAGTTCCAGAGTGTGCGGTAGAGTTGGAGTACCTCCAGGGAACTGGTTGCCTTGTGTGCTTTCCATGCCTGGTCCCTTGCATGTAGTTGATCGATAATATTGGGCGGTGACCCAGGGCAGGTGGACACCTCTTACACGGGTCCTTTTCAGTGGTGCATGGTAGCTCCATATGGCGAGGAATTTAGATTTGAAAATGTCCAAGGCAGAGTTGATGGAGAATGCCTGAGTGATGAAAGAGCAGTCCACAGTGGACAGGTCGTAAAGTAGTGCTGGGAGGTTGAGGGGTTTATATGACCTGGTGAGCAGTATCCGGGGGGGGGGCTTTGGTCTGAATATTTTTCTTTCCACGTAGATCAGGTGATGGTCGCTTAGCGAGTCCGGAAACGAGACCTGAGTCTATAATACATTGAGGGTGTGAAGTAAGGGCCCAGTCTAGCAGGAAGTGGTTCTGGGACTTAAGATTCAACCGAGTCTGTTAGGTAATTTGTTGGGAGAGATTTAGGGATACTTCGTGGTTCCGTAGCTTAGAGCGAGGACTGGAGAGCCAGTTGGAGTTGAGATCCCCAAGGATAATCAGCTCACCTGTTGAGTCAAGCAGTTTAAGTGTGCTCAAGTGGTCCATTATGAGTAATGTGGGGGTGTCGGGGGCACAGTAGGACCCAGCTACATATAGTGGCACTGAGTAGGGGAGTGAGAGCTTTATTAGCAAGGAGTCAAAGGACAGGATGGGCAAGGAAAGCTTGACTGGGGTGTATTGGAGGTGAGCAGCGATGTACATGGCAACTCCTCCACCCCTTTTATTTCCATGCCAGTCATGCCGGATGAGGGAGTAGCCAGGGATCGAAAATTCAGCATCCGAGTTGTGGGGCTTCAGCCACGTTTCAGTTATGATTAGTATGTCTAGGTGCAGTGTAAGGGCACTAGGTTGTAAGATGGCAAGCTTGTTCAGGATGCTGCATATGTTTAGGTGCATTATTTTAAGGCCCCATGGAAGTTTAATAGGAGTGGTGGTATTAGGGGGTGTTGGGCCAGGGTTAGGCTGCACATCGCCTGCCAGCAGAAGCAGCAGAGTAAGCAGCTGTTTAGTTTTAGGCATAAGCCCTGGAATCTTGCTTAGGGCAAAACGTCACTGGGCAGGTTTAGGCATTCTGGGCGTGCGAGAAATTCTTAGTGCTGACAGCCCAGCGTGGAAGGATGGTGGCAGGATGGATGGGCCGGGTACCCAGTTCCTCAAGAGATGTATGAGCAGAGGGTCTGTGGTAGCAATGATGTGGCCAGGTGGGGGAGCTGTCCTGCTATCAATTAAGTTGGTGTTTGGCTGAGTGGCAGGAAAGGAGAAAGGTGGGAGGGATGTAAGTGGTGGGAACAAGCACAAAATAGAGACGTACTGTTGCAGCATAATGCAGAAGCTAGTATTAAGGGTGGCCACTAGTGGTGATAATAGATAAACTGTTAAGGGAAAAGTTGGCTGTTAGGAATTATCGTGAGAACTCACGTCGTTTGCAGCCTATATAAACCTAAGTCCACCAAGGGGGGTGGCGGGGATGGCGGGGAGTAACCGACAGTAATGACTGCAGCAGCATGGCGTGGTCTTCGTACCTGGTTTGTGCAGCAGGGCTCTGGCTTGGGGGAAGGCAGTACAGACGAGGCCCTCTCGACCTCCTTGGGCACTGAGGAAGAAAGAAAGGAGAGGATTAAATTTAACAGGTGAGCCAGCAGGAGGAGGAGCTTACCACAACTAGATTTAAACCTATTTTAACCTGCTCTGATTACAATTTCAGCATGGCATAAACTCGGGTTAAAAGAAATTGTGCTGTGACCCTGTTTACCGGAATACTTATTTCCAGGTACAGCCTGTTGCTACCGTTGAAATTGTTGAAGTTATAAATGCCCAGCAGTGTCGTTTTTGTTTTTTCCTGCACTGTAGCCCGAAAACTAATTAAAGCAGGCGCAGGCAATTACATGCAGGCTGCTATGTTTAGTTTACCAGTTGAAATGCACAACACTAACATTTTTGTTTTTTGTTGTTTTTAAGGCCTGTGCAAGCATGCTAAGTATCCTGGCAGAGTGTTTAACTGATGAGAAAGTCAACAGTAAGCAAGGCAGGCAGACAGATTTTTTGAAGCTCAAAAAGTATCTGTATCTCTCTGCTGACGGAAAATTGTCCGAGCTCAAAGGCGTCAAATTCAAAAGTCCTTTGTCCTCTGTAACTGACAGTAATGCCTGCGGCAGCGTGGCATGGTCTTCGTACCTGGTTTGTGCAGCGGGGCTCCGGCTTGGGGGAGGGCAGTACAGACAAGGCCCTCTCGACCTCCTTGGGCACTGGTTTGTGCAGCGAGGCTCTGGCTTGGGGGAGGGCAGTACAGACAAGGCCCTCTCAACCTCCTTGGGCACTGAGGAAGACAAAAAGGAGAGGATTAAATTTAACAGGTGAGCCAGCAGGAGGAGGAGCTTACCACAACTAGATTTAAACCTATTTTAACCTGCTCTGATTACAATTTCAGCATGGCATAAACTCGGGTTAAAAGAAATTGTGCTGTGACCCTGTTTACCAGAATACTTATTTCCAGGTACAGCCTGTTGCTACCGCTGAAATTGTTGAAGTTATAAATGCCCAGCAGTGTCATTTTTGTTTTTTCCTGCACTATAGCCCAAAATCGAATTAAAGCAGGCGCAGGCAATTACATGCAGGCTGTTACATTTAGTTTACCAGATGAAATGCACAACACTAACATTTTGGTTTTTTGTTGTTTTTAAGGCCTGTTCAAGCATGCTAAGTATCCTGGCAGAGTGTTTAACTAATGAGAAAGTCACCGGTAAGCAAGGCAGGCAGACAGATTTTTAAGGCTCCCAGGAGTAAACTGTAACATACATCAGTTAAAGCACCCTACAGATGTAGCTAAATCTGACACTATAGACAGTCAAATCAGTTAAGGCTCCCGAGATAGAGTGCGCAGCACCCCATGCTTTTAGAAATATTTGGAGCTCAAAAACTATCTGTATCTCTCTGCCGACGGAACATTGTCCGGGCTCAAAGGCGCCAAATTCAAAAGTCCTTTGTCCTCTGTAACCGACAGTAATGCCTGCAGCAGCATGGCATGGTCTTCATAAATGGTTTGTGCAGCAGGGTTCTGGCTTGGGGGAGGGCAGTACAGATGAGGCCCTCTCAACCTCCTTGGGCACTGGTTTGCGCAATGGGGCTCCGGATTGGGGGAGGGCAGTACAGACGAGGCCCTCTCAACCTCCTTGGGCACTGGTTTGTACAGCGGGGCTCCAGCTTGGGGGAGGGCAGTACAGACAAGGCCCTCTCGACCTCCTTGGGCACTGATACTGGCATGATGGTCTGCATCTGTCCGGGGGGACCAGGATCCTAGGTGATAGGTTTAAATGCTTCATTGGCAAGCATTTAAACTAGTCAAGGGGGGAGGCACTGAACAGGAGCAGGGAAATCCCAGCCTCCCCCCACAAGACACAGTAGTTAGAGAGGTAAACACTAAGGTAGAGAAGTCAGTAGGGAGCAGGACAGGGGTAAATGCAGAAAAAGGCAGTAAGGACAGGGGTAAGGCTAAAAGGGGTAAGGCCATAAAAAAATGGAAGGTGATGAGTACCAATGCCCGCAGTCTGTGTAACAAGCTCCCTGAACTAGTGGCTTTGATGGAAGAGGGATCCTTGGATATTGTGTCAGTCACTGAAACATGGTACACAGAGAACCATGACTGGGATGTCAACATACCAAGATACACAGTCTATAGGAGTGACAGGGTGGGTAAAAGAGGAGGAGGAGGAGTAGCTCTCTATATAAGGGAAGGGATTAAAGCAACAGAACTAAACAGTAAACAGGGAGTTGATGAGTCACTATGGGTCACCCTGGAGACAGGAAATGGCACCACAATCTGCACGGGGGTTGTGTACAGACCCCCATTCAGGTGGAGGAAATGGACAAGGAAATAACAGAAGGCATCCTTAAATTGGCAGAAAAAGGGGAGATATTGTTGATGGGGGACCTGAATATGCAAGATGTTAACTGGAGTACCTTTGCTGCAGGCACATCCAAGAGCAGCATCATTCTTGATGCCCTACAGGGGGCATGCCTCAGACAGCTAGTGTTGGAACCCACTCAGGAGGGAGCAATCTTAGACCTGGTACTCTCAAATGGGGAAGGAGAAAGGATCTCAGATTTAGAAGTGGGTAGCCATCTGGGAACAAGTGACCACCAAACAGTGTGGTTCACAATAAACACAGCCATAGAGTCAAGCCGTACAAAAACAAGAGTATTGGACTTTAGGAAAATGAGAGAGTGCCTCAGAAAAGCACTAGCAAATGGGCAAGAAGGAGGGGTGGAGGAACAATGGGGAATAATCAAAACAGCCATTGCAGAGGCAACAAGCCTTTGTGTGAAGCAAATTGACAAAACAAAACAAAGGAAAAAACACTATGGTTCTCAAAAGAGGTGGAAGGTTAAGGAGAAAAGGATAGCATTCAGGAAATATAAGGAAACACAGAAGGTGCAGGACAGAGAACTTTATCAGTTAAAGCAGAAGGAGGCAGGGAAGGCAGTCAGAATAGCAAAGGCACAAACTGAGGAAAAGATAGCCAACTCTGTTAAGAAAGGGGATAAAACCTTTTATTGGTACATTAGGGAGTGAAGAAAGACCAAGGGAGGGATACAGAGACTTAATAAAGAGGAGGGAATGTGGACAGAGGGTGACAGTGAAAAAGCAGGGATACTGAACGAATATTTCTGCTCAGTATTCACAGCAGAAGAAGGGAGGTACCAAAACCAAACAAGAGAGAAACTCTGAATGTGGGGGTCGATACCAGTCCATTCACAGAACAAAGGGTTTTGAAAGAACTCTTGAAACTGAGGGTGGACAAAACAATGGGGCCTGATGGGATTCACCCAAGAATTCTAAAAGAACTAAGGGTAGAACTAGTAACAGCACTGACTACTCTCTTTAACAAATCATGGGAGGATGGGGTGGTACCTGAGGACTGGAGGAGGGCAAATGTGATTCCACTTCACAAAAGTGGGAGCAGAGCAGAGGCAGGAAACTACAGACCAGTTAGTTTGACCTCAGTGGTAGGGAAAATGATGGAATCACTTCTGAAGGAAAGAATTGTTGAGTACCTAGAGGCCAGTGGGGCACAGGACCCAAGGCAGCATGGTTTCACAGCAGGAAGTTCATGTCAGACGAACCTAATAGATTTCCTTGACTGGGTAACCAAAACAGTAGACCAGGGAGGGGCTGTGGATATGGCCTACCTAGATTTTAGCAAGGCATTTGACACAGTCTCCCACAAAAGATTAATATACAAGTTAGCCAGCCTTGGAGTGGGTCCCAAGGTGGTAGCCTGGATAAAAAACTGGCTAGACAACAGGATGCAAAGGGTAATAGTAAACGGAGTCCACAGTGGAGAAAGGAGGGTAACTAGTGGGGTACCGCATGGTTTAGTACTGGGACTGGTCCTATTCAATGTCTTTATAAGTGACATTGGAGAGCACCTGGAAGGAAAGATATGTCTCTTTGCAGATGACACAAAGATCTGCAACAGGGTTGATACACAAGGTAGGGTGGAAAGGATGAAAAGGGACTTGGCAAGGTTGGAGGAATGGTTAAATATGTGGCAACTCAGATTCAGTGCAAAGAAGTACAAGGTAATGCATCTGGGAAACAAAAACTCAGGGGAAGAGTACACAAAGGGGGGGAGTTAATAACAACAACAAAAATTGAAAGAGACCTAGGAGTAATTATATCAGATGCCCTAAAGGTGGGCAAGCAATGTGAGAAGGCAGTAAGGAGGGATGGGGGGGATACTGGGATGCATAGGGAGAGGCGTCAACAGTAGAAAACAGAAAGTTGTTATCCCGCTGTACAGATAGTTAGTGAGACTCCATCTGGAGTACTGCGAGAAATTCTGGAGACCCCATCTCTGCAAAGACATAGACAGAGTGGAGGCTGTTCAGAGGAGGGCAACCAAACTGGTGCAGGGTCTGCACCAGAAGAGATATGAGGAGAGACTAAAGCAGCTTAATATGTATACCTTTGAGAAAAGGAGGGAGAGGGGAGACATGATAGAAACTTTCAAGTATCTCAAGTGAATTAACAAAGTACAAGAGGGTAGCATCTTTCAGAAGAAGAGATGTGCAAGAACAAGGAGGCACAATTTGAAGATGGGGGGATGGCTCAGAGGTAATGTGAGGAAGTATTTTTTCATGGAGATGGTTGTGGATGCATGGAACAGCCTTCCTGAGGAGCTTGTGGAGTCAGGAACAGTGGGAGAATTCAAGAATGCATGGGACAGGCATAAGGCAATTCTAGTGGGGTTAGGAGGAAGTAAACTATTGATTTACTAGAATCTGCAGCTTATCCATCAGGTAGGGTAATAGCAGACTAGGTGGGCCAAGCGGTCCTTATCTGCCATCAAATTCTATGTTTCTATGTTTCCTTCTGTGTTTCCTTATACTTCCTGAATGCTACATTTTTCTCCTTAACCTTCCCTGCCACCTCTTTTGAGAACCATAGTGTTTTTTTCCTTCATTTTGTTTTGTTGATTTGCTTCACACAAAGGCTTGTTGCCTCTGTGATGGCTGTTTTGATTTTTCCTCATTGTTCCTCCATCCCTCTTTCTTGCCCATTTGCTAGTGCTTTTCTGAGGCACTCTTCCCATTTTCCCAAAGTCAGCCTTCCTAAAGTCCAGTGCTCTTGCTTTTGTAGGACTGGACTCCATGGCTGTGTTTATTGTGAACCACACTGTTTGGTGGTCGCTTGTCCCCAGCTTGCTACCCACTTCTAAATCTGAGATCCTTTCTCCGTCCCCATTTGACAGTACCAGGTCTAAGATTGCTCCCTCCCGAGTGGGTTCCAACACTAGCTGTCTGAGGCATGCCCCCTGTAGGGCATCAAGAATAACCCTGCTTTTGGATGTGGCTGCAGCAAAGGTGCTCCAGTTAACATCTGGCATATTCAAGTCCCCCATTAACAATATTTCCCCCTTTTCTGCCATTCTAAGGATGCCTTCTATCATTTCCTTGCCCATTGCCTTTCCCTGAGATGGGGGTCTGTATACAAACCGTGTGCAGATTGTGGTGCCATTGCCTATCTCCAGGGTGACCCACAGTGCCTTGTCTACTCACTGTTTATCATTTAGTTGCATTGCTTTGATCCCTTCCCTTACATAGAGAGCTACTCCTCCTCCTCCTCCTCTTTTACCCTCCCTTTCCCTCCTGAAGCTTGTGTACCCTGGTATGGTGATATCCCAGTCATGGTTCTCTGTGTACCACGATATCCATGTGGCCCCTCTTCCATCAAGGCCACTAGTTCAGGGACCTTGTTACATAGACTACAGGCATTGGTACTCATCACCCTCCATTTTTTTGATGGCCTTATCCCTTTTAACTCCATCCCTGTCCTTACTGCCTTTTTCTGGATTTACCCCTGTCCTGCTTCCTATCGACTTTTCTACTTTGGTGTCTACTTCACATACTACCCTATTTTGTGGGGGTGCTGGACTTTCCCTGTTTCCCTTCAGTGCCTCTCCCCTTGGCTAGTTAAAATGCTTACCAATGAAGCATTTAAACCTATCACCTAGGATCCTGGTCTCCCTCCCGGACAGATGCAAGACCATCATGCCAGTATAGGCCTGTATCCCTCCAGATGGACCCGCAGTCCCCAGTGAAGCCAAATCCCAGATCTCCACACCACGTTTTCAACCAGTCATTGAATCCCATGGTGCGGAGTACCCTAGCCTCATCCATGCCATAGACAGGTAGCACTTCTGAGAAAGTTACAGCGTGTGCTACTTGTCTAAGGCCCCTCCCCAACTCCACAAACTCCTGCTGCACTGCTCTGATCCCATTCCTAGCCAGGTCATTTGTCCCTAGGTGGATAATGACATCCAGCTCACTCTCCCCTGCAGCTGCTCCCACGATCCTGAGGATTATCATTTTGAAGTCTACCTGGGATACCACAGGACTGTTCAGAACTAATTACCTGGGCAACTTTAAGAAGCCTGACTAACAGAATTTTTGCAAAGATTTTGCGATCCATGTTTAATAAACTCAAAGGCCTCCAGTTGTTAATATCATTAGAGGGACCTTTTTTGTGAGTTAATACAAGAACTGCTTCTTGCATGGATTTAGAGAATTTAGCATTAGAAAGCATGAAATTAAACAAAATGGCCAGGGTGGGAACAAAGTCTTCTTTAAAATATAGGCCTGCGGTGAGACCATCCGAACCTGGAGCCGAATCTGGCTTTAGGTCACTAATCGCTTGTGAAACCTCTGCTTCTGTGATGTCTCTTATCAGGTTAACTCTCTCCTCTTGTGAAATTTGGGGCAGATGCAAGGATTCTAAGAAGTCTGTAGCTTCTATACATGTGGACTCTGTTCGAAACTGATGTAACATTTGGCCTTCTACTATTCCTACCAATCGTTTAGGTGAACAAACCTTTTCACTAGAAGGGGAGATTAATTCTGAAATAACCCTAGGCTTAGTCCTACCCTTACATTCTTTGTAAGGATCAAACCCTCCCTTGGAAATCTGGGTACAAATCTAGCTTCTTGTCTTAGTGACCGGGCCCTATCGTATTGAAGTTCCCTCATTTGTCTACTAATAATCTCAATCTGTGACCCATAATCCCCAGAAGTGCAGTCAGATAATGAAATAAGGTGCTGCAGTTGGTGTCTTAATTTTAAATACTGCAAGTACTTATCAGTACTTATAGTAGATGCTTTCTTCTGAAATAGTTGTTTCCAAGACTTTTTTGTGTCATCCCACCATTCTGTAATGTCATCATAACAATCTGCTACTGATAATCTAGCTGCCCATTCTTGAGCCCATATTTTTATAACTTTTGGATTTTGTAATAAGGTCTCATTCAATCTCCATGCATTTTTTTTGCAATGCGGAGTCTCTGACCATGTTACCCTTACTTGTATGGCTACATGACCAGCAAACTCATTTAGTATTGTTTTGCAGTCCAGGACATGAAATATTCTGGAAATAAAAATAAAATTAATCTGGGTTTTGATAGTCCCTCTAAAATATGTATACCCTCCTGAGGGATGAAGGCACCGGTAAGCATCTTTAAGACTGGCTGTGGATAAAATCTGATTGAGAGAAACAGAGTCACTGAATAGTTTAGAGGTCTGAAGGCCTCTATCAGCCTGTTGTAGTCCACAGTTAAAATCTCCCACCCAAACAACTAATCTTGAAGTGTACAAATATGGCTGTATCTATTTGAATAGTGCCACCCTCTGAGCTTTGGTTTGAGGGGAGTACACCACAATTAATCTAAACCTCTCTTTCATAAAAGAAATATTTAATAACAGTGCCCTCCCTGGGCAAATGACCACTAATCTGGAAATTTTTAACTCAGGGCTGGAACAAAGGATTCCAATCCCATCATAGCGTTCCAAGCCAGTGGATCAAAAAGATGGTCCGAGAGGCCAAGCACGAGAAGCCTGTTACACTTCTTTATTGGTTTTAATCCTAGTATCAACAAGGCAAATAATATCACTAGGACTGTTTTGTAAGGATAACATAATCCCACATAGTTCCCCTCTCCCCCTTAATACTGTTGATGTTTAATCTAGTCAAGGATAAAGTATCCATACTCTTAAAGTTTAGGGGGAATCATTTTAGGGAGTCTTAATTCTCCTACTTTGCCTGGTGCGTTTAGCAATAGGGTCTGTCCCCTCTCCCCCTTCTGTATCCGTGTTAGAGAGCACTGAGGAAGTATCAGTTCCCTCTTCCTCAGAATCTCTGTCCATAGAATCAGAAGATAACAAAGCAAACTTATTTCCTGTTTTCCATGTGTCTGTTTCCATAGCCTTACTACCCCGTTTAGTCACTACTGTCCCATGTCTATTTCTTTTCTGCTGCACTTTTTTAAAGGTTACCTTCTCTGGAACGGGGGGGGGGGATGTGAGTGAGGGAGTGGGTGTGTGGGCATCTCCACCATGCCTTCAGCTATTGTTTCCCGGGCAGGCGGGTCAGGAATTCCCTGGGTCTCATTTGGAAATGAATCTGTGTTACTATCTGTCGGAGGGTGACTGACTGGCAATACCTTCCCCTTTCACCAGGATCGTTCTATCTTAAGTTGTCTAACCCAGCTCTTAAGCTCTGTTCTGCCACTCTTCTGGTCTGTTGCTGTTGAGCCAGATTGATAAGGCCTTCATGGGAGGGGCAATCCTCTATCTTATGTGAGGCCCACGGGCAGCGGCCATATGCGTGCCCCATGTGCTCACATAAATTGCATTTAAACAGATTTAAACATGACCCAGAGTTATGCCCAAATTCTAGACGGTGGCTACATTTAATGGTGTCACAGGCTGAGCTCAAATGAGCTCTGGAACTGCACTTGAAACATGATTTTGGCTGCCCCACATAGAAAATCATCCCCTTATCCCTCCCTAGGTAAAAGAAACTGGGCAGGTGGCTAGGCCCTGAATTTGTAGTATACAGTTTGACTCTAGCCCTCCAACAACTGTCCCAAATCTGTTCGCTATCCAAAGTCGGAGATGGTTTATTTAAAACTTCACAGCGCTGTCTTAACCAGAATAAAATGTCCTCAATATTCACACCCTCATTTTTAAACATGATTGTAATGTTTTTAACTGCTGGTTTTGTCAAAGGGATTACGTGAAAAGGGGACTATACAGGAGAATTTTTGCAGGTAGCATATTGAGCCCAAAATCTGTTCAAACTGGACACGTTTTTAAAACTCACATCATAGTTGGCATTACCCAGCCCTATCAATGCGAAAATTTCCGATGAAAAAAATGCATTGATCCTTCCAAGAGGATCTTGGCAATATGAACCCTGTCAGGGGGGTCTTCCAACCCAACATTGTACAGAATCCTTAAGGCATTTCGCTGAGGTGTGGGTTCTCCCTTGTTATTGAAGAGATCCGTGAGTTTAAAACCAACCCCAGGTCTCTCCCGCACTGTGTTAACTGTTTGAACCAAAGCTGGAGCAGGGCCCAGCCTCACCTGTTTCACCCTCTAAGTAGCTTCCCCTCCCTGTTGTGCATTAGGTGTTAAACTAGTTGAGGAATGAGGAGTCAGTTTCTCTCTATTTCCTTCGTTAGTGGTGTGGTTTTCCATCTCCATACTATCTAAAGCATAATTTGCAGTCAAATCAACATTACTCATCCTAACAACAGAATTCACATTCGTAAGTTCTGAAACATTACCCCGGGGTGAGTTGAAGCTCTGTGTAGATGGTTCCTTGGTGGCCACAGTTTCAGACGCCTTTTTTAACATGTTAATGTAAGTGGGGTCTTGGGAATCGGGAGTACAAGAACCATCAGCAGCCTGTTCCCATCCTGCGTCTTGTAGTGCATGAACAGGGGACCAATTCAGGCCTCCAATTTCTACATTCCTTGGTTGAATCTATTCATCCTCAGAATTTTTATCCTGCACAAGCTGCACAACTTCTTCTGCCTGGTCCAAGTGTTTACTCCATCCAGGCTCCTGGTTTTTCAATCGAAATGAAAAAACTGGTCCTTCTGAGCCATTTTGCACCTTTGGCTCATTTATTGGCGTTGTAACTGATCTATTTCCTGTTTGTCTCACCCCGAGTCATTTGTTCCTTTTACTTTTTTGGGGGGAAATGGGCTTTTGGTACTCAGGAAGGATCCCAGTTTTACTGCCAGCCCTCTCCTCTTCTCCAGTTTGAGTAACATTTGCCGACGGCATGTCAGCCGTGCTGGGGAGTGAGCCCTCCACTTGTTTGGGTGCTATGTCAGCATTCGGCTGACTCACAGACGCTTGACAGTAGCAGCTGGCTGACAGACAGGCCCTGTACTCTCTGGGACAGCTGCTAGTTCTTTATCTAGTAGCAGTACTTTTTGCATCAGTACCAATTTTTCTGCCATAAGTCGTACCTTATTAGTCTCCATAACTTGCTCAGGAGTCACATCGACATGTTTGAGCTCAGTATTTACTCTCAAGTCCTTATCTTCAACAATACTTTCTGCCAGCATTTCGGCTATAGTAAGCTCCTCGTCAATGGCCTCTTGTGAATCCAGTACAGGAGAGGAGGCCCTCTCTCCTGCACTTTCCTCATCCATCTCCTCCTGCATTCCAACTGGACTGGCCATCCTGAAGCAGACAATCAAGGATTCCCCCTATAGCTCAGTAGGGGAATTTCCCTGGTGCCCTGACCAAATTTCCCTCATTCACTAAAAATAAATACCTCCAACAGCTTAATCTGGTTCAAAGTCAGTTAGCATTCATCTGTAGCCCCTTCCCCTGGGTAGTGTCTGAAAATAGGCAGAATTTGCCTAGTGCTGTTACCCGGTCAACAAAAACTAAAAAAAAAATGTTAAAAGATACGTCATGTGGGGGTTCCAAATCTAATTTCCTGCAAAGTAATGTACAGGAATATGCTGTTAAAAGGGTCCATGAGCTGCATGGTAATATTCTAAAAATTAATTAGCCATGAAAATCTCCAGTTCCTCACCCTACCAGAGGGTCAAGATAAATATATACCATACCTCCCCTTAGTAAGTGCACCAAAGTGGTGCAAAGCTAAGAGCAACAAACTCTATGAAAAAACAGTCAGCAAACAGTTATTTCAATAACTAACTAAGCGACAATCCTGAAAGCTTAAACCTTGTCTTCAGGTTATATAAAGTATAACGGTACTTGCAATCCTTAAGTTTAACAAGGCGCTTAACCAAAAAAGAAAAAAGGAAAAAGAAAAAGAGTACAGGCATTTTATTTCAGTGGCCACCATCATTAAGTTTACCTTTGTGCATCAGCTTTATAGGACTATGTTATTAAGCTCCATTCACAACATCAGAGAGGAAAAATGACTGAAGGTCCTGGGCAGTCCCATAGAAAAGGGAGCATCCAAATTAAAATCTCACATCCTTGGACCACCAGTATATCCCTTTATCCACTATATACCTCACAAAGTATTGTAGCACAAATTAAACAATCGGTCTTCAAACAGATTCCTCATCTGAAGTTGAATCCTCTTCTTGTCAGGCTTGTGAGTGACCTGGAGCATTCTTCTGGCACCAGCGCATGGCATCTGCAGGATTCAAGTAGATATAAATTTTGCCTGGTAGGGAATCCGTGGGCATGCAGGGAATACCAGACCATGTGAAATCCCTGCTTCACAAAGCAGCACTTTAGCCCCATCAAATTGTTTCCATTTTTGTCTAGTGGTGTATCCAAGATTAGGAAATATCCTGACTTGCTGGCCATCCTGAAATAAAGATTTTCTCTGCCTTGCAAGGGCTAACGGACGTTCCCGAGAGCCCACTCCATTTGTTACCACCACCACCATTCTAGAGGCGTCAGGATTATCACTACGGCCTCTTGGGGTAATCCAGCAGGCCTTTGGAAGTGCTGAACTATGGGGGTCACCTCCTCCCCCAACTGCAGCATGAACCAGTCCTGAAGAAACATCAGAATATGATCACCGTCATACCTCTCTGGTAATCCTAGGAGTTGCAAATTGTGAGACCTTGCTTGGTTCTCTAAAGTCTCCAATCTGGAGCTCACTCAGATGAACATTTCCTGTTATTACTGTGGCAACTGGTCCCATTGCTGCCTCTGCTGTCTTGTTAGCTTCAGTTAGGTAAGGTTGACCGATTAAACTTTGGTTTCGACTGCTGTGATCCTAGTCAACAATACATCAAACTTGTTGAAAAGTCCAGTCACTGAGTTAATCAGTAGATTCAGCTTTGCACCCAAAGTTTGCAGGGTTTCAAGGGAAGTCCCCTCGCCATGATCGAGGTCTTGGGCCTGTGTCACCCGCATGGTTGGAGCTCCAGATATAATTTTGGCTCAGACTCTGTCTCCCGACCTTTTCTCCTTTCGCGGATTCGGCATCTTGTGCTATACACTTTCTGGTGCTGATTTCAATCGACTGATGGTAAAACTAATCAGAATTTTTAAATTTTAAGTGCTTTTACCAAAAAGTAAGCTATAGAGCTCTAAAGCTTTGTGACCATCTTACTCGGGCTCCACACTGCCCCACCCCTCCCCATGAGAGATGTCTCTTGATTGATTTATTCTGCACAATTGTAACCTACCATTATGGCAGATGGAAGTTTTATACAAAAAAAAAAACACACATAATAAGTGAAAATACAAAAATACATGTATCATTAAAACAGTAGGTCAGTAGTATATGTATTTATACAACAAGCATGGACACTAATCAGTTTAGAGAAATCATTTATCTCACTGAAAAACAGTGAGCAGTGACGTAAATGCATTATCTAAACAGCTGCATTTCTTTCAGTAGTTGCCAATGTCATGTTCCCCATCATGATGCCCCCGCCCCACCTGCTGGCACTTCTTTCACCCACTGTACTTTCTTTTTCCACACTTTCCACTATGCGTGCACACACCTAACACCCAACAAGTAAGTCTTATGTCTGCAACAACAAAGCAGCCTTTATGCTCACTGTCTTTGCCTTCGATTTAAAATCAGTTCCATTTTTTTTACTTTGTTTTAACTGCCTTTTAGATGCAGGGCTTTGGAATGCAGGCTTCAGCTGGTCCCACTGACATTCTGGGTCCCCCTTGTCCCATACTGCCGCTGGCTTCCCACAACTCCTGGCTTGAAAAGAAGTGTACATTTAACACAAAAAAAGTGACTACAAACATGAACCACTACCTGCTTCCACAACCCACTGCACTCGCTCTCCACAACCTGCTGCACTCATTAACCATGGCAGCCATTTCTTATGAGCATTTTTGAAGACCCGCTCACTGAACCAATTGCCAGGGATGTTGTGGCATTGACACAGCATCCAAACACCATGTTCTTAGCCACAGCCATGGCATCCAGGCTGGAGAAAATGAAAAACAGTAAAAAAATAAAGTTAAAATAAAAATAATAAACAATCACTCAAGGTCGTCTCCTATTACATAAATGAAATATGCAGGGGGGACCTTGTGTGATGCATGATTTATCTATACTTGTGATGTTTGACCTCAAACACCTTCCTCATGGCTTACACCACTCATGAGGTTACTCGAGGTCAAACACCACTTGTATAGATAAATAATGTATCACACTGCTTCACCTCCATATTCTTTGCAAAAAAACTGCATTAATGCACCAATTAGTGTAATTTAATGCCACAAAAGTAGGGAAATGTGATGTTAGGGTTTCCAACCCTGATGACCCACCCTACACCAACCGGCAAAAGGAAAAACATTAGAGTTTTGGGTCTCTGGAGCCTTTCTTGGGGGTTGTCAACATTAATACCCACTCCATTCCATGAGCAAACAACATCACACATGATTTTCTTCCTTCACACAGGGCCCGGTGTGAAGAAGGGTACAACAAATTCTGTTGACAACCTGTAGCGAGACATACTTCTCTACCTTTGAAGACTGTATCACTATGAGGCAGTGGCTTGGAGCTGTACCTTGTGCTTTGGATTGGAGGCTAGGGGCTGGGGGAGGGGTGAGCATTAGGGTTGACAACCCCCAAGGAAGACCCCACCACTGATTCACCAACACTCCAGAAACCTAAAACCCTAATGTTTTTCATTTTGTTGGTTGGGGGTGGGGCGTTAGGTTGGAAACCCTAATGCCACATTTCCCTACTTTTGTGGCTTTAAGTTACCCTAACTGGTGCATTAAAGCAGCTTTTTGCAATGAATTTCCTTACTCTTTGAGATAGAATAATCATATCCCCATTTGCATGTGGGACAGCAGGGCCTTCTGGGCCCTGCACTCCCATCCCTCCCTAGATATGTAAATGTATATTGCTGTGGATTTATAGGGCTCTCTGGGCCCAGCACTTGTATTTCTAACAAAACAGCAACCAAATTGTCAGCATAGCCTTCTTATTACCCCACCTCATGAAACCCGTACTGAGAATTTTCAAATCCTCGCCAAAACCTCATTCCTCAGCATTGAAATGTCATTCTATGCCACAGTTGCGAAAACACATTTTGGCCAGGATTTGAAAAATGACATCTGTCACATTCACTAGAGGGTGTAAAAATATGGCTATGTTGAAAATATGGGGTCAAAATATTTAAAATGACCATAGCCATGAGTGAGTGTAGAAAAATTTCAACGTTATGTGCAATAATTTGCCATTTTTACTTATTTTTGGCCCAACATTTTTAACATAGCCTTCTTATGACTCCACCTCATGAAAAGGAGCAGTGAACATTTTTAAATCCTGCCTGAAAGATGATTTAGCCAAACAACCATAAAAAAATCACCTTTCAGGCTGGATTTGTGTAATTCCACCACTACTGTTCATGAGGTGGGGTCCTTAAAAGGCCATGTTGAAAATGTGGGCTCAAAATATGCAAAAACAGCAAAGTTATGCATCAAAGTTGAAACTCCCAGCCAGCCCAGTGGCACTGAGGGTTTAGGCACTGGATGGCACACCTCACACCACACCAGTGACCCAGGTTCAGAAGCCAGCTTGGGTTGTCAGAGGTCAGTCAGGGAAGAGAGGATTGAGTGCTCAGAGGACTGTTCTCCTCTCCTGGGGAGGAATGGAGTTAGCGTCCCCTGCACTTGCAACCCTCGGTGGAGATTGAAGGCTGCTGCAAAAGGGAACACCTAGCTATTGGACTGGGGCAGCGGTGGACACCCTGTGGGCGAGTGTGGGAGCATGCTCATCATGCACCAGATGTCATTGCATGTCCGCACCCCCAGGGTTTAAGCAGAAAACCCCTCTTCAGCGAGTGCCATTATGCCCATGATGGGCTACTGCTCCTCCTGGCTGAACAACACCCAATGTAAGTCAGGGCAGGGGCTTCAGGGTGATGTGGTCTCCCTCCTGTCCCCCTCTGGTAGGGCCCCTTCATGACGGCCAAGCTACAGTCCTCCTCGTTCCACAATTGTGAAAGAGGCCAGCCAGGAGAGAGTGCTGAGAGCCTGTGTACAAGGGACAATATGTTGTCCTCGCAGCTGAAGAGGTGAACAAAACAGAATTGACAAAAAAAGTTGAAAATCCCATTGAAATGCATTGAATTGCCCTTACCTTAGTTTCTCATATTGTAGTCAGCAGTTCCAGCAGCAAGACATGTCTTCAATCGGAGAGTGGATCTTCACCCTATGACCTGTTCAGGTGAGTGAGGGAGTGTGGTGGTGTGGGGTGGTCAGTGCAGAGTGGGAGGTGGGGGTGGGTAGTCAGATCAGTGAGGGACCATTTTCTTTTTTGCAGTTTTACCAAAAAAAATCAAGGGAAGGTTTTCATTTTTCAGATAGGGATGGCAATCAGAGGGTGAGGGATGCCACAAGACCACCATGGAAAGATAAATTGTTGATAAAGATAATGATCAGAGGTTGAAGATTGCCTCTAGACACCAGGGAAAGATTAATCTTTAAGGAGACAGCAATCAGAGGATGGGGTGTCACTGGACACCAAGAAAAGATTATTTATTTACTGGGACAGCCATTGGAGGATGGTGGGTGCCACTAGACACCAGGAAAACATAATTTCTTGATGGAGACAGTGATCAGAGGGTGGAAGGTGCCACTAGACACCAGGAAAACATACATTCTTGACAGGGATGGTGATCAGAGGGTAGGGGGGTGCCACTAGACACCAGGGAAAGATTAAACATTTAAGGCAATGGTAATTGGAGGGTGGGGGCACCACTAGACACCAGAGAAACAGCGACTCACTGCTCTTACTACAGCACGCAGCATGAGTTCCAGCTGCAGAAGCCAAGAAAGTTCTGCTTACAGAGAACACAGGTGAATGGCTCCTTTCGCTAAGCTGGGCACCCTGGATTGTGGGTGCCCAGAAACAGTATTTTTGGCAGATTTAAAGACAAACAAACACCAGAATCTAGCTAGATGGGTCCTGCTTAGCTAGGTTCAGGTGTTTAAAAAAATACATAATCTGACTGTACTTTTACTGTTTGTAAGTTTAAAACAGTAAAAAGAAAATGGCAGGCATCTTGAGTGGTCCCACCCCGACAGCAAGTAAATCATGCAAATAACCACTCACAATGTGTTTTTTACCTTTTCGTGATCTGTATTTCTCTGCACCAAACAGTAAATCATGACCAGTTAACACTTGGTAGAAAAGAGAACAATGGCACCGCAGGTATTTGCAAAATTGAATAATTTAATCAGTGCATACAAATAGCACAGATGCCCAGTAGTTCAGGCTTACAACCGCAACTAGTTTCGCACTATCCGTGCATCCTCAGGAGGATGGTCTACCTACAACCTACACCTCTAAAAAAGTTTACAGTAAAGTGACAACACCTCAAAAAATTTGAAATTACATGAAATGCATCATAATACAATAAAATACACAAAATCAAACTAGCCTTTAACCTAAATAATCAATAAACCTTATAATACAAAAACATTTTTTTTCAAAATTGCTCAGAATGACATCAAAGAATCATTTCACCTAAAATCATATATTTGGTGTATATAGTGCCTAAAATTTATATTTTTTTATATACATGTACTGTGGAGCTGAGGATTAGTTCATTTGTTCTTTTCATGGATGCTGTTATTCCTTAACGCTCACCAACTGGAAAATTCAGTACTGATTCAAGTTCAGAATTTGTTGTTTTTACTTGTAATGAATGTAGGAAAATACTAGGGAACTTAAAGAAACAATTATTAAACTAGAAATGGAGCTCATTTCTCATAAACAGAGTACGCTAGTATCAGAACAGCTTAACAACATTGAATCCCCATTGGCGCAGGACAACGAAGGAAAGACTAAAGTTTTTAAAAGGAAAGGAGAGGGTGAACAGGACAATGAGGAGGAGGGACTATGAAGAGTGAAAAAAGGAAATGGAAGAAGGGAAGGAGAGCTATGGGATTTGACATTAATCTCACAAATAAATATTCACCACTAATCAAGATGGGCAGTTCAGAAATGGTACAGTCACCTGTACCAAACAATAATATGATCAACGTACCAGCAGACTTGAATCAGGAAGATACAACCATAGAGCCCTAGGTCCCCCAAAAAAATCACTTCTGAAGTAATAGGAAGTGGAGAACATGTAATTGATTTAGACAACAGGCTTCCAGAGAATAAAACAAGAGAAATATGTGTTATAGGGGACTCACTAGTAAAATATACAAATAGGTATACTGCAGGGAATAATAAACAATACATTACTACTAGTTAGTAGGTGGGGTAGCAAGGGGGAGAAGCATAGTCGCATTTGGGTGGAGGCCATGCCAGGAATGACAGCGGAAAGGGTGGGCCAATCTGTTCTGAAATATGCTAGAAGGGGTAGAGACAAGCCTCATTTAATTATACATCTTGGGACAAATGACCTGGTTGACAAGACAGTAGATACAGTCCAGAGGAGGTTTGAGGAACTAGCACAATTATGTGAGGGGGCAGGAAGATCAGTAACTTTTCAGAGATACTTCCTGTGCCAAAGGCAAGCACAACAAGAAAGCTGAGAATAGAGGAATTTAACGGATGGCTAAGAACCTGGTGTTGTGCTAAAGGGTATGGGCTGTTGGGGGGTGGGAGGGACCTGGGAGGACAGTAGTCTCTATGCCAAGGACAGACTACACTTGAGTGAGGAGGGAAAGAAAGTGTTGAAACAGAGGATGGAGGAGTACATAGAGGAAGTTGGGAATTTAAACTAGGAGTGGGGGTGGCAGTTGGGGAAGAGATATGCAGAGACCACAGGTTGGGAAACCATATGAGCTTACCCCCATAACAGTGACAAAGGACAAATGGCAAGTACTGTTGGTGATGCTAGGAAAGGAGGGAAGGATGGGGGGAGGGTGGAAGGTGGTTACCCTTAATGCTAGGAGCCTTGGGAGGAAAACTGCAGAGTTACAGGTTCTCATGGCAGAGGGAGAGGTGGACATTGCAGTCATCACGGAAACATGGGCCACCCAATACAATGACTGGGACCTGTCTGTACCAGGGTACAGATTCTTTCGTAGGGACAGAGTGATTGGGAAAGGAGGGGGGGTGGCACTATATGTGAAGGAAGGACTGAAGTGTGTAAGGGAGGAAGGGGAGGAGGGTAGTACGGAGTCACTTTGGATGCAAATCCAGGATTCCAAGAATAGGATTTTTAGAATGGGAATGGTGTACAGGCCACCATCTCAGACGGAGGAGTTAGACAGGGAACTACCAGGACAGATCAGGAGAACCTGCGAGAAGGGTAGTGTGGTGATTGTGGGGGACTTCAACATGCCAGGGGTGGACTGGAGCACCCCAACAACCAGGAACAGAAGGGAGCAGGTACTGCTGGATGCCTTCCAGGACAGCTTCCTGCTGCAAATGGTCAGTAAACCAACCAGGTTAGGAAATATCCTTGACCTTGTGCTGGCAAATGGGGACTTTGTGAGAGAACTTACAGTGGAGGAACCGCTGTCAGGGAGTGACCACCGCTCAGTATGGCTCACATTGGATATGGGCAAGGAAGAAGTGGAATCTGGCACAATAGTGCTGGACTTCAGGAGGGCCAACTTTGGGAGGATGGGGGAAGTGGTAAAAGGGTACCTGGCCAGAATTCAATCTAGTATGGACACTAACCAGAGGTGGGAGCTCATAAATCTGGGGATAGTGGAGGCAACCAAAAACTGCTGCAAAGCCCAGAGCAAGAAGGCTAGGGCTAAGAAACTGATCTGGTTGAGCAAGGAGGTCATGGAAAAGGTAAGGAGGAAAAGAGCTGCCTTTAGGAAGTACAAGAAAATGGGAGAGGGAGGACAGGAGGAGATTGACAGAATCGAGAGGAGGTGACAAGGGCAGTAAGGAGAGCCAAAGCATCTATGGAACTCAGGCTGGCTCAAGGCATTAAGAAGGGGGAGAAGGACTTCTTTAAGTACATCAGGGAGAAAAGGAGCTGTAAGGACCACATAGTAAGGATTAGGAAGGAGGGGGGTTGGGTGGAAGCAGGGTGCGATAAGGCGGAAGTACTAAATGTGTACTTCTGCTCAGTATTTACTAAAGAGAAGAGGGGTGACACCTAGGTGGGAGAAATGGCAGAAGCGGGGGAGTGGTGACAGATGGGGAAATCATGGAGAGCAGAGTTCGAGAGGGTTTGAAGGCACTGAGGGTGGACAAGGCACCAGGCCCAGATGGCATCCACCCCAGGGTACTGAAGGAGCTGGCAGAGGTCCTTGCAGGACCTTGGCAGACCCATTTAATGCCGCACTACATTCGGGTGTGTACCCAGGACTGGAGGATGGCTCATGTGGTGCCCCTCCACAAGAGTGGCCCCAAGGATGAACCGGAAACTACAGACCAGTGAGCCTCACATCCATCGTGGTGAAGCTAATGGATACTATCCTGAAGGAGAGGCTGGTGGCCCTCCTAGAGGCCAAAGGACTACAGGACAGCAGACAGCATGGCTTCATATGTGGCAGATCCTGCCAAACCAACCTGGTCGAGTTCCTATGACTGGGTAACTAGGCAACTGGACAGGGGCCATGCAGTGGATGTCCTGTATCTGGACTTAGTAAGGCATCTGACCCAGTGCCACATGGAAGGCTGGGAAGGAAGTTAGTAGGCACAGGGCGGGTGCAAAGCTGGTGAGATGGGTAGGAAACTGGCTGCAGGGAAGGCAACAGAGGGTAGTGGTGGGTGGGGAGCTCTCACACCCAAGGGCAGTGACAAGCGGTGTTCCACAGGGCTCAGTGTTGGGACCAGTGTTGTTTGGGATATTCATTGCAGACATATCATGGGACATCAAGAGCAAGATCAGTCTGTTTGCTGATGATACCAAGGTAGGCGCGGTGGTGGATGACCTAGGGGGATGGCAGGGGTTGCAGGATGATCTGGCAAAGCTTGAAACCTGGTCAGACACCTGACAACTGGGCTTTAATGCCAAAAAGTGCAAGGTGCTGCATTTTGGGATGAAGAACCCAAGGAGGAGTTACCAGCTAGGGGGAGTGCAGCTAGCCCAGACAGAGGAAGAGAAGGATCTGGGTGTGCTCATTACAGGGTCAATGAACAACCTGGCACAATGTAGGAAGGCAGCTGTAAAGGCCAACAAAATGCTGGGTTGTATTGCAAGAGGTATATCCTCGAGGAAGGAGGAGTGATTCTGCCACTGTATGAGGTCATTGGTTAGACCACACCTGGGTACTGCGTGCGGTACTGGCGGTCATATCTGAAGAGGGACATTAAGTTACTGGAGGGTGCAGCGCAGAGCGACAAAAGATGATCAAGGGGCTGGGGGACTTATACGAGAGGAGGTTGAAGGAGTTGAACATGTACTCACTGGAGGAGAGGAGAGACAGGGGTGACATTATTGAAACCTTTAAATACATGAAAGGAATAAACAAGATGGATACAGAGGGGCTGTTCAAAGTAAGGGAGGGGAGGACCACCAGGGGCCATGATATGAGACGGGAGCGAGGAAGGTTCAGGAGGGAGATGAGGAGACACTTTTTTACAGAGAGGGTGGTGGCTGGGTGGAATACGTTACCTGCTGAAGTGGTATGCAGTAGAACAGTGGACTGCTTCAAATGAGGATGGGACAGGACAAGGGGGAGGGTTAATGAAGGGGAAGGGTGGAAGGGAGGGGCAGCTGCAGAATAAGGGGTGCTAGCTGTACATTCGAGCAGACTTGATAGACCTCTAGGCCTTTATCTGCTGGCAAATTTCGTATGTTCATATGTTCGTATTTTCCAAGTGCAAATATCAAAGATCTAGAAAGAATGGTACCAAATAACATAAATGACAGGTCTAACAATCCAGTTCTTACACATGGGCACTAACGATGTAAATGTGCAGGGTGAACTTGAAATCAAGAAGGATTTTAAAAATATTAAAAAAAACGGTTAAAGAACATGAATTGTGAAGTAGTATTTTCAGAGATTCTGCTAGTACCAAGAGCTAGTGAACGTAAGAAGAAGAAGATCAAACCCATAAATAATTGGTTAAAGAGATGGTCCTCTCAGGAGGGAATTTCATGCCTTACTCACTGGCAAAATTTTAGAACCACTCCAGGTCTTTATATTAGAGATGGTTTACATCTGAACAAGGCAGGAAGTAGGAAACAGGAGAGAAGCATTACAGCACATATCAATAAATGTTTAATCTAGAAGGAAGGGGATAGGTATCACAAAACACACCTTACCAAAAGTAAAAAATAAAATTAGGGAGGAAAAGAAACCCAGTACTAAAAACAAGGATTAAAGGTTATTTCACTAAACACAAGAAACCTCAATATAAGCCAGAAATCAGAGTTGGAAATACTACTATCAAAAGATAAAATAGACATTAGTGCAGTTTGTGAAATATGGTGGGATGATAATAGTGTGTGGAATAGAGACGTCCCTGGATATGCATTATATCATAAGGAGAGAGTCCAGAAAAGAGGCGATGGGGTCACCTTTTATGTAAAAAATGAGACAGAGAGTTCTATCTGAAGTACAATAAATTCAAAAATTAGCCATGAATCTTTATGGCTAAATATTTATGGGAGAAGTAATAACAAAAACAGAAACTTGGGGTGTATTACAAATTGTCAAATTCAACAGATGAGACTGACTCAAGTTTAAACCAGGAAACTGAAGAAATGATATGTAAGGATAATGTTGTTATCCTTGATGATTTTAACTACCCAAATGTGGATTGGAAACTAGGGCTGAAATCAAGTTCATTAATACAGTAGTCGAAACTGGGCTACAGCCGTTAGTTTACAGGCCTACAAGAGGAGAAAATGTATTGCATCTAATACTAACCAATGTTGCTGAATTAATAAATAACAAAGAAATGACTGACAATTTAGGGGGAGAGGATCATGACATAATTAGGTTTAACATCCAAAAAAGGGATACTGGTATAACAGTCATAAAAATTATAAGAAGGCCAATTTCAGTAAGAAAAACTGTAAGGCCCATTTCAGTAAAATAATAGCAGGACTTAGATGATGGGATTGGCATGGTGACTTTAAGTCTGTTGGGGTGGAAGAGATGTGGAATAAACTAAAAGATAAACTGCTGGAACTAGAAAACACATATGTACCAAATAAACCACTACATAACAAAAAAGGAAAAATCCCTATGTGGTGTACACAGAAAATCTTAAAGCAGATAAATATCAAGAATAGGGCTTATAAACTAATGAAGGAGTAAAGTGATTATACAGTGGCAAGTTATAGATCTGTAGTAAAAAAAATTTAAAAAGCGGAAATTGGAATCCCGGATTGCACATTCAAAGGATAATATTAAATCATGTTCTGCTTTGAACTCTGTAGGAAGCAATGATACAACTATTTGATCAATAGCTAACAATGGGGAAGAAATAAAAAAACCCCACAAGAAATGGCCAATATTTTAACAATTATTTCTGTGAAGTATTTGATAAGGAAACTTCTTTTAAAAGCAGCTCAGTTTCAGATGCTACATCAAAAACATTAGAAATTTTTGATTCTATGGAAGTATTGAAATTATTAACTCAGTTCAAGCCAAATAAATCACCAGAACCGGACATGTTATATCCCTTATTATTAAAAGTAGTCAGGGTGTACATTGTGGATCCATTAACACATCTGTATAATAACTCATTTTCTAAGGGGGGAAATACCAGGAGACTGAAAAAAAGCAACTATTGTGCCAATATTCAAAAAGGGGGACAGATCACTGGTAACAAACTACAGACCAGTTAGCCTAACTTCAGTTTTATGTAAAATTGCTGAGACACTTACAAAAAATAAGCTTGAGGAGGAAATTCATCTTAAAGGGTTATGTTACAAGGCACAACATTGCTTTAAAAAAACAGATCCAGTACCACTAATATGTTATATTTCTATGATGGCATAAATAAACTCATTAATTAAGGCAGTCCCACAGATGTTATTTTTTTAGATTTTCAAAAGTCATTTGACAAGGTGCCTCACACTATATTGAGTGAAAAACTGCAACATTACAATGTAGATCATAAAATCATTACTTGGGTTCACAACTGCTTATGTAATAGAACTCAGAAGGTCAGAATAAGGGGCGTTTACTCTGAGGAGGCTGGTGTTACTAGCAGAGTTCCACAGGGGTCATCATTGGACCCATCGTTATTCTCAATATTTATAGGGAATGTAAACGAAAATATCAAAAGAATAATGGTTAAATTTGCAGATGATATTAAATTGAGGGTGACCAGTGGGATCCAAATATGAAAGAAATATACTAAAAAAGGATTTAAGAAGGGTGGAAATCTGGGCAATTAAAAAGAAAATGTACTTTAGTGTTGAGAAACGTTCTATATTAAATCTGGGGTAGAATAACCTGAATGACTATGTTTGAAACTCAACCATTATTAAGAAGGTTGAAAGAGAGAGGCTTGGGTATAGTAATAGACAGAGATCTTAAGTTTAGTGCACACTGTACTAAGACTGTTAATAAAGCAAACTATTTAATAAATAACATCAAAAAGGCATTCATTAATAGAAATAGCCAGTTCAGGGGAGTCACGTGATGCAGTCCACCGAGTAGCACTCTCTTTCGTGAACTCCTGCCCCTCGTCAGTTTTAATATCGATTTAACAAGGACTGAGAACTTGTTTTACTACTCCCTAACTGGTGGAAGTCTTCAGAATGGTCGGTGCTTATCCGACGGAGGCCGGATGGAAACAGAGATGAAGAACCCCCCCCCAAGCACACCCCTCCAACTACACCTGAGAAGGCCCCAAAAAAGCCTAAGGCTTCTACTGCATCTCAGATACATCCTATCGGTACCGGGAGTATGGAGTCGGAACCTCTCACTCTTGCCAAATTTTTAGAGGAGTTTCAGTCTTTCAGAACAGAAATCCAGAATATTGCAGGAGAAATTAAAAGCATTTCCAACGCCTTGGAATCCCTCTCCCAGAGAACATCGGACAATGAAGCATGCATTCATTCCTTGGAGCGCAAACAAGAGCAATTTAATCCTGAACTGGTGGCCTTGAGGCAATGAGTAACCAGAATGGAAAACAAAGTAGAGGATCTTGAGGGCTAAAGTTGCCGCAATAATGTGGTAATAATAGGCTTGCCTGAGCGGGAGGAAGGTACAGACCCCATTAAGTTTACCAAGCATTTTATCAAAAAATCGCTGGTCCTACCCCCTTCAGCTCTGAATACTCTATTGAAAGAGCCCACAGAGCGTTACGTCCAATGCTGCCACAAGGAGCTGCCCCCCAGGACTTTTATTTTCCGATTTTTAAACTACCAAGAGAAACAGCACTTCTTGACCAAAGTCTGAGAAGCCAAGGAACTTACGTGGGAAGGAGCCAAACTGAGGATAGCGCAAGACTTACCTTTCTCAGTACATCAAAAATGAGCTGCTTACCAGCCTTTAGCCATGAAATTAATAGCGGCTGGTATTTTATTTAAAGTGGGCTACCCTGCCAGATTTCAAGTTCTGGTCTCTGGCTCTTGGATCTCATATGATAATGCGGAATCCGCAGCTGCTGGGCTCAAGACTACATTCCCTGATTTATTTCGCAATACCTGAACCAAGGATGATTGTGCTTTAGGCGAGAGCTCCAATGTCAGTGTATAATATCTGATTTTGATTATGTTAAGTGGCTGGTGAAGGAGGGCAGCACACCCTGCTCGTCTCTGATCTTGTATACGCTTTTTTTTCCTTTTCGTTGCTCTCTTTGTTTCGTAAGTGATGGGAGTTAAATTACAAGATCTGCCTCGGAATTCATGTCAGTATATGTTTCTGTGCCTGCCAAATCTTTTAAAGTAAATAGGACCTATAACCAGCCAGCTAGCATTGTTTTGCACTGCAAATGGTCCCGAATAATATTTCAATATCTGAGGCAGGTGCGAGGGCAATCTGCTTGATGGTTCAATTGTCATTTAATCTCTGAAGCCATGCCTGATTTTGGAATGGAGACTAGAAAGGATGGCCTGCATGGCTATCTTCCCCAAGGAAATATTGGTTTTCGATATCCGGTCTGATTCTGCATTATGGACATTTTGCCGCTAGATTGCACCAGAGACTGTCGTTTTCCTTTTTATGGTTTACATTTAACTTTTGCACTGGCTTCTTGTATCAAAAAGACTTTGATGAAAGTAAATCTTCGTATTTTTGGTTTTTTACAGAGGGATGTATGATTGGAATATTTCCCTAGTACAGTTTTGAGTTTCGAATGGGCTGCTAATATAAGCCCTGTATGTCTAAGTTTTATGTAATTGGAAACTCATTATAATGGAAGAGGCTGTGATGTAATTCCTCTCAGGATCCCCTTCTTATTTTGGCTGACCTGGAAAGGCAAGACAAATTTTGTTTCTATAAAAGTAGACTCCCTTCCCTTCCTTCCCCACCTCCCTCCCTTTTTTTTCCCCTTTTCCCCTCCGTCCTTATTATATGGTCCTGAGGGGTCAGCATATTCTAATGTTTGTGTTTTTAGAAATATTGTATATGGATGAGTATTACTTACCTGTACTTTTGTACCGGTCGGTTAGAGTGGGCATAAGAGAATTAGACGGTATAATATAATAGTTAGTCTAGTGGTAATAGGCGGGGGGGCCGGGGTGGCAGGGAGATGTCTAGGTGAGCTGGTTGTCATGTACCATGAGATTATGGGTGGGAGTGGGAGGGGCTGGGTTCTATAGTGGGCTATTGGGGTTGTTTCTTGGGGTTTTGATATTGGGGTTTGGCTGTCTAGGGTGGGGAGGTGGGCTGGCGCAGCAGTACCTCATAATGTGCAACAAAACACTATGCAGGTAAAGAGGGACTTTAGGAAGGCACCTAGGGTCTTAATGACCAATGACTAATAATATTCTGTTCAATACATGGAATGTTAAAGGAGCTAGGCATAAAACCAAGCAATATAAAATGCTGAAATATCTAAGTCACCTAAAAGCACGTGTTATGATGTTATGTTTTTACAAGAAACGCTCCTACTCAATCATGAAGCTGATAAGCTAAGCAGGCAGCAGGTGGGACAGGTCTTCGCTGCACAGGGTAACACTCAAAGTAGGGGAGTCATGGTTCTTCTAAATAGATTGATTCCTTTCAGGCCTATCCAAAGTATTGCTGATCCCTCTGGGAGGTTTCTATTTGTGAAGGGTAAGTTGCATACTTTGGATATTGTGTTGGGTAGTGTGTACAGTCCCAACGCTGACACTCCAGGCTTCTTTATGAAAATACTAGAAGTCCTTAACGGTTTTTTGGGCATTCCTATGATTATAGGGGGAGATTTTAATATGGTATTTGATTCCCTGGTAGACAGGTCTGGTTGAGTTTCACATGGCCTTTCCCCTGCCCAAAGAGCATTCAGGGACCTTGTAGACTCTGCAGGGCTTTGTGATGTATGGCGTGTGCTCCATCCCAAGGTCCAGGAGTACACATATATCTTGCCAGTACATGGCACTTCCTCCTGGATTGATTACATTCTCATTTCTCAAACATTGCTGTCCGGGGTTCTAGATTCCAATATTGTCTCTGGCCCACTTTCAGATCATTCAGCAGTAGTATGTACAATATCCCTGTTTTCTTTTCCAAAAAAAGGGGGTAGATGGAAGCCGAATAATCAGATTCTCAAAGAACCTACTAAGGTTGATTATATAGCATCCCAAATTCAACAGTTTATGGCTTTAAATGCTAACACTACATGATGACCTGATATGGGATGGGGCGCTTTTAAAGCATTCCTAAGGGGCATTTTAATTGGCCTAACTTCGAAAAGGAAAAAGGAACGGGAAAACAAAGTCTCTACCCTTTTGCCCCAAATTAGGAACATGGAATGTTGTCTTTCCCAAGCTTCTTCTGAAACATTTAAGCAGGATCTAATCAAATTAAGGGATGCTTACCTTGATCTGTTAAGAGAGCTAGCCGAGTTTGCTATTTTAAGAACCAATGTTGTTTATACAGACCAAGGGGAGAAAGCTGGGTGGCTGTTAGCAATGCATGTTAAGCAATTAGAATCAACCAGATTTATTGCAGCTGTCCGCTCTTCAGAGGGGGATTCCCTCAAAACTTCACCTCCGGAGATAGTAGATGTATTCACTACATATTTCCGGGATCTATATGGTTCCATGGTTAATCCCCCCTCCGACGAGGCTGTGCAAAGATATTTGACAGATTTGCATTTACCCTCCCTCTCTAAATCTCAACAAGATGCGCTTACATCTCTTATTTCTGAGGATGAAATATCTGCAGTAATTAAATCTCTCCCGTCTGATAAAACCCCAGGCCCTAATGGGTTTTCTTCTAATTTTTATAAAATATTCTCCAAGCAATTAACCCCCATTCTGCTGTCCCTTTTTCAGTTTCTTCTCTTGGGTCAGGGGTCTGATCCTTTCCTTTTTGAGGCCCTTATTGTTTTATTGCCCAAACCAGACAAACCACAGGACCTTGTCTCAAGTTACAGACCTATATCTTTAATTAACCATGACATTAAAATCTTAGCTAAGCTATTAGCGGACCGCATGAGTATGGTTCTCCCTTCGATAATCGGTGAGGAGCAGGTGGGTTTCATGAAGGGAAGATCATCTGTTGATCATTTTCGAACCCTCGCTCATGTCTTCTTGGCCTCCAAGGATGCTGTCACCCCAATGGCCTTGGTTTCTTTGGACGCTGAGAAGGCCTTTGATAGGGTTTACTGGAATTACCTGTTTGCGACAATGGAGGCATTTGGTATTCCTAACAAATTTCTGAGTTGGGTGTGTTCACTAACTTATTTCCCTCCGCCAGAATCTCTTGTAATGGAATGATTTCCTGTCCGATTAAACTCCATGTGGGAACAAGGCAGGGATGTCCATTGTCCCTGTTGCTTTTTAACATATATTTAGAGCCTCTTATTCGGAGGTTAATAAGAGCACAGGATGTCTCAGGTATTCTCCTACATGGGCATGTGGTCAAGGTTGCAGCATATGCAGATGATCTTCTCTTGCATTTAACCAATCCCTCCACATCTATTCCTGCTATTCTTAATATAATAAAGGAATTCAGCAAGGTCTCGAATTACAAACTTAACACGGGGAAAACCTTAGTTTTTCTCTCTGAATCATAGGGTGTATAAAGTAGAAATGACTACCTTTGGGCTTGCCTGGCAGCCTAATTCCATCAAATATCTAGGAATTATGCTAACCCGGAGCAGTACTCGGTTTAAACAGTTAAATTTGGATTTATTGGCCTAGAAAATAGATCAAGACCTCCACAGATGGGCACTTCTCCCTCTTTCTTTATGGGGTAGGATCAATCTGATTAAAATGAATGTCTTTCCCCATCTTTTTTATCCCCTTAATATGCTGAACATTAACTTTCCGCTGTCCTGGTTTAAAAAAAAATTATAGTATGTTTTCCTCTTTTATATGGGGGTACAAAAAATCCAGAATGGCCTTCCGTAAATTGGCTGCTCCCAAAGACAAAGGAGGGTTAAAGCTTCCGCATATGAGGCTGCATTACTGGGCCAGTCAGGCCAATAAATATCTTCAGTGGTTGACAGCAGAGCAGCAACTAGCACACTCCCTGTATATCCGATCTGGCTTAGAGTAGAGTTGGATAGTATTAAGAAACACGGTCTCCTCCCAGGTGCACTGTTATATACCAAAATAGAACTCCTGCCATTATCACTGCGAAATTCTCCCATTGCAGTGTCGATCATGTCCCACTCCCAGCTGTGTGCGTTTCTTAAATATGACAATACCAAGGACATACATCAGCCAGTAATTGGTAACCCTAATCTGAAATTGGATAATAAGCCTCTATCTTTTAATTGGCTCCCTCCTATAAAATAATCCTTGTTAAAAGATTTTATTACGGCTGATAGACAGTGGTGTTCCTCTGTGGAAATTTTACATAAGTTTATGATTCCTGGTATAAATATTTTCAAGATTTATCAGCTACGGCATTGTATGTTAAAAATATTTGGGGCTACTCCACCTCTCCCACACAGTTCAATTTTCAGGTTTCTCTTCTGGAGTTTGCTGGAATGCCCCATGCGGTGTCGAAAAATATACAGTACCTTATTTGCATGGGCATATCCTGATAACTTTGCCCCTGTCTCTTACTGGTCTTCCCTTTTCCCAGACAAGGAGTTCGATTGGTCACTTATCTGGCATAACTGTCATAAATTTCTATTCCAGGACAGATTTAGATTAATGCAATTTAAAATGTTACATAATATCTATTACACTCCACAGAAATTGGCCAAGATGGGTACAGTGTCTTCTCCCCTCTGTACAAGATGCAGGTTGCAGCCGGGGGACTCTCTGAATATTTTCTGGACATGCCCCAAAGTTGCCCCGCTCTGGACTACCATAAAACAAAGAGCTGACCCACTTTTAGGGCTTTCAGAGTTGTTCACACCTGAAATATGTCTCTTTGGGGATTTTTCTGCTATTACAGTAAGGTGTAGGAAATATTATATGGCACTAATTTCCATGTCTGTTAAAAAAGTGGTTCTCAGGCATTGAAAAGACTCTGATAACTTGTCTTATCTAGAGTGGCTCCAGGAGCTTCTTGCAAATCTCAGAACAGAGAGAGCCATTGCAAGTCTTTCCAATAAACTCAAGAAATTTAACATGATATGGGGATCTCTTCAAGCCCTGTACTCCTTGCAAGTGTGAAACACAGCTTTAAAAAAGCACATGATGTTACCTGGTTGGTATACTGCTCGTCAGGAATGGGGGGCATAGGCAGGGGTGGGTAGGGAGAGAATGAATCAGCTCAATGTGTATGGTAATCATATTTTACTACACTAAACGTTTTCTTTTGGATTTATTCTCTGTATTGTAAACTTTAATAAAAGTTGAATGGAAAAAAAAAAGAAATAACCAGTGCATCATGCCCTACCAGACCTCGTATAGAACAATTGTCAGACCTCATCTCGATTATGGTACACAACTATGAAGTCCATTTTTGAGGAAGGATGTGGACAGGTTGGAGGGGGGCCAGTGGAGGGTGACTATGTGGTGTATGGTGTGAGGAATTTGTGTTATGAGGACAGACTGGCAAGACTGAAGGTACATAGATTAGAGGAGGGATGGATAAGAGGAAATCTTTTAATGATGTATAAGATAATGAATGATTAAGATTTATGTGACGAACTGGGGTATGAAGGTCAAAATAAACCCATTGGGCTAAGGTCCCACAAGAAACAGATTAAGCTTGAATACACTACCAAAAACAGAAGATTACACACATTTTTACAGCGTGCTGGAAGATGGTGGAACTCTCTACCAGAATAAATAATTGAGCATTCCAGTTTGAATATATTTGAACATAAATTGGACACCTTCTTATCTGATGAGGGGTTGAGTTGGATCCGCCGATGTGGATTGACAGACTAGGTGGGCAATAAGCCTTCTTCTGTCTTATAACCCAGTGTAATTCCCAGTGTAACCCTAACTATAGAGGTACTACTATGCCCCTATAACACATATAAATTGCAAAAAACTGCCTTAATGCTTTAGTTAGGGATAAAGTCACAAAAGTAGGGAAATGTGGCATTAGGGTTTTCAAAGCTAACACCCCATACCCACTCTGCATTCATCAGCAGGCATTGGGGGTGCCTTGGGTCCTCGGTCCTAATGCTTACCCCATTCCATAAGTAAATAAGCTGAGATGGGTGCAGTATAGGAGAATGGCATGAGCATTAGGGCTGATGACCCCAAGGCACACCCCAACACCTGCTGGTGTTTGCAGGGGGGTGAGGGGTGTTAGCTTTGAAAACCCTAATTTCACATTTTTCTACTTTTGTGGCATTATCTCATGTCCCTCCATAGATGTATATATGCATGTACCTGTGGAAGCACAGGACCCTCTGAGCCCTGCACTTACATTTATAAGACAACAGTGACCAAATTGTAAGCATAGCCATCTTATTACCCCACCTCATGTAACCAGTACAGAAAATTTTCAAATCCCCACCAAAACATAATTCTGCACAACTGCAACACCATTCCATGCCACAGGTGCTTAAACACATTTTGAGCAGGATTTGAAAAATGACTGTTGTGCCATACATGGGGTGGGGTAATAAGAAAGCTATGTTGAAAATCTGGGGTTAAAATAGTTAAAATTTCCAAAGTTATGAGCGAGCGTAGCGAAATTGCAATGGATGGTCATAACTTCGGCATTTTTTTCATATTTTGATCCAAAAGTTTCAACATAGCCTTTTTATGACCTTACCTCATAAACCCCATAGCTGAAAATGTTCAAACCTGTGCCACAATGCCATTACGCACCACAGGTGCGAAAACATGTTTCGGACAGGATGTGAAAAATGACAGCTGTACTGCTTATCAGGTGGTTTTAAAAATTGGCTATGTTGAAAATTTGGAGTAAAAATATTGAAAATTACCAAAGCTATGCGTGTGCATAGAAAAATTTCAGTGAGCATGCATAACTCAACCATTTGTAAGGAATTTGTTCACCAGATTTTCAACATGGCCTTTTTGAGATGCCACCTCATGAACACTGGTGGTGAAATGTCATTATCAGTCCCAAAAGGGGTTTTTGTGCAGTGACCATGAAAACATCTTCTGTGCCTGATTTATGAAATGACAGTTGCAGTGTTCATGAGGTGGGGTCCCGAAAAGGCAATGTTCAAAATTTGGTGAAAAAAGTCCTAAAAATGGCAAAGTTATGAACATAAGTGCAAAATGCCATTAAAATACATTATACGGCACTTACCTTGATTCCTCAGTTCACAGTTTGCCTTTGAAGAGTGCAGAGATGTCTCAGTCCACAGAAGATGGCAGCCTATAACCTCTGATGGTAAGTATAGGGTAGGGGGGTGGGGTGGAGGGTGCTCAGTGGGAAGGTCGGGATGGAGGAGGGGAATGGCGGGGACGATGAGGGACCATTTTCTTTTTTTTAGGTTTAAAAAAAGATGTTGGGGGACTGTTTTCTTTTTACAGGACAAGTAAAATAAACATTTAGGGGCTCCTCAGTGTCACACACTGCTGGAGGGGGCTTGTAATGCTGACACATGGATTGGGCCCCCCCAATGTTGACTTCATAAATAAAAAAATGGGCTGTGAGAGGGAAGGATGATGATCAGAAGGTGGGGGGTGCCACTAGACCCCAGGGAAAGCGATCAGAGGGGGAGTGCCACTAGGCATCAGGGACAGCAATTAGTGGGGGGCCACTAGACATCAGGGACAGTGATTGGAGGGTGGAGGGTGCCACTAGACACCAGGAAAAAGGGCAGCTCACAGTTAACACTGCAGCAGGCAGCACAACTTCAGCTGTGGCTGCAGCAGTCAAGAAATTCCCGGTGTTCTCATACAGGGAACGACAGGGAAGCACTCCTCTCACTAAGCTGAGCAGCTGGGATTTTGGGTGCCCAGTAAACATATATCTGCCCAGTTTACTTAAAAACAAACATTGGAATCTAGCTTCTGATGTTTGTTTATTAAAATCACAGCATTTTTGTGTTTTTTCCACATTTGTTGACTCATGGAACAGGTCAACAAGATGGTGGATGGCACGGCAATAAATAAAATGTTTGGTGCAATGCCAAACAAGTGGCATGAAACCAAAATGAGCATTTGGGGTATCACATTTTTACTTTTGCTGCAGAACGTTATCTCAAAACCCCTACTGCACATGTGCAAGTTGGAAAACACTAAAATTTAAAGCATTATAACTCTGGAGCCCTTTGATATTTTTTTACCAGACCTGTCAAAGGCACTACCTTGGGACATGACACATGTCCCCTGCAAGTCTGGGGCAACAATTCCTTTCCATGTAGGCTATAGATGAGAGCAAAAAAAAACAAATGTTAAGTATAGGAAAACAATTTGTTTTTTCTAAAAATGACACATGTAGATCTCAGAAACCACAGAATCTGCAGTCACAAAAATTTATACACATCAAGACTTTGCCTTCTAGACAACACATGCAAACTTTCAGCTGATTCCATCAAAGACAGCCAACAATATTAATGTGCAAAATTTGATGTTTAACATTAAACTGGCTACTCAACCCTAACTACAGGGGCACTATCACGCCCCTAATAATTCTTTGCATGAAACTGCGTTAGTGCACCAGTTAGGGTAATGTAACACCACAAAAGTAGAGAAATATGGCGTTAGGGTTTCCAATGCTAACGCCTCCCTACCCACCCATCCCAGGAGCAAAGGGAAAAAATATTCAAGGTTTTGGGTCTCCAGAGTCTTCTTGAATCAGTGGTGGGGTTTTCTTGGGGGTTGTAAATCTTAATGCCCAACCCATTCTGTGAGCAAACAATGTCACACATGATCTCCTTTCTTCACGCAGGGCCTGGGGGGGGGGCATTAGGGTTGACAACTCCCAAGAAAGATCCCACCACTGATTCTCACCAAGGCTCCAGAGACCAAAAACCCAAATTTGTTTCCTTTTGCTGCTTGGGGGGTGAAGGGGTGTTAGGGTTGGAAACCCTAATGCCACATTTCCATACTTTTGTGACATTTGCTAGGCTGTAGATGAGAGAAAAATATACCAAATGTTAAGCATAGGGTAGATGTTTTTCAGTTTTGTGGTGCTCCATATCTCAACAACCATGAAAGGTTCTATTATGAAACTTTTCAAGTCTTGCGACTCTGAAAGCCCGACCGCACATGCCAAATTTTGTGTTATTTTGTCAAACAATGGCAAGCTTATTAAGGTGCAAAAAAATGGGTTTAACATTGAACTGCCGATGCAACCCTAACTATAGGGGTGCTACCATGCCCCTATAACATATTATACTGGTGCAGTAATGCCACTATAGTTAAGGTTGAATAAGCTGTTTAATGTTAAACCCCTAACTTTGCACTTCAATAGCTTCACCACCATTCAATGGATTTACATGAAATTTTGCATGCACAGTCACAGGTGCAGGATCACTTGACTTGCTAAGATTTGTTCTGGTTAAACATATGAATTCTGATATCCAGATAGCAAAAAAAGTGAAAAACTGGTGTGGGAGAGTTATGTTTTTTTTTTTTCATCACCTAGTACCCAGACAGTTTGGAGTTTTGGTCTGAAATTTTCAGGGTAGAAAGGGCTTGGGCCACAGTGGTGCCTTTCATTGTTTTGGTGAAAATATTAATCCATGCCAGAGTTATAAGGATTTGAAATTTTGGTTTTGAGCATGCTCAGTACGGTCTTTTGGATAGCTGTTTCATAAGAAAAAAGAATTTGGGCCATAAGAAAAAGGATTCTGTTTGGCATGGGTGTAAACTTTTTCATGAGAAAAAAAACATTTTTTTTGAATGGCCGCCATCTTGTTTCAATTTTTTTTAATTCAAAACCCATAAGAATGGTATCACAGAAAGACACCAACAGATGTGTCTTGCTCATTGGGACCCCATCAGGTGGATTCTGCAGTTATGTTTTAGAAAAATTATCAAGAAATGTGTTTTTAACACATTTAAAATCTTTTTTGTGAGACAATTTCCTTTTTTTATATGGCCATAAGAAACAAGAATTGGCCATATGAAACAAGATTGCCTTCATATGAAAAAAGAATGTGAATTTAGCTTGTTTTCACATTCTTTTTATCGTATGAAGGAATCTTTTTTGTGACATTGTATCGTTCTTACTAAAAGAATCTTTTATACGAAAAAGAATTTAGGCTTAGCTTTTTTTTTCTCACATTCTTTTTTCATATGAAGGAATCTTTTTTGTGAGATTGTGTTGTTCTTACAAAAAAAGATTCCTTCATACAAAAACAGAATTTGGACTTAGTTTTTTTTCCCACATTTCAGCTTTACCAAACCATAACGTTGTCAATATTTGCAGTTAAGGGACAATCAATATATCAAAAGAAAGGTCTTAAAGAGCAATTTTCTCGGTGCAGTGCAAAATGAACAGGAGGCTCCCTTACCTGAAGAGAAGTTCCTCTATGGTACTCATGAATATTTTTCTTCATTCCCCTAAGGAAGGGAAGGGATACTGTTTTGTCCCCAAGGGGGCTAGTAACTTGATCCCTTCTACTTCCTGATCTTGGACGCCATCCCTGCGCTTCCTTGTTTTATGATGTCACTAGAGGACAGGCACGGGGACATGCTGCATGCAAGCCTATGGAGCATTGTTTAAAAAGTTATTTTTAGTTTTAACTGATTCTTATACAAATCAGAGCCAGTATTCAAGTAATAAGGCTCATGTTACTTGAATACTGGCTTCGATTTGTACTAAGAATTGCGTTAAAATAGAAAAAATAACTTTTAAAACCATGCTCCATAGGTGTCCAAAATCAGGAAGTGGAAGGGATTGAGCTGCTGGCCCCCTCAGGGGGAAAATATGATCCCTTCCCTTCCTTAGGGGGACAAAGAAAAAAAATTAAGACTACCATGGAGGAACTCCTCTTCAAGTAAGGGAACCTCCTGATCATTTTGTTGACATTGGACAAAATATGGGAAAAGTGCTCTTTAATGAGTACTACAAAAGTAATACATAATACCTCACAAAAAATGTAGGGGCTATATAAAAAAATCATAACAATTAAAAAATGAAAATTCCCATAGGATAACACTGCAACTTTAACAAGCCATACGTATGTCAATAATTGGAGTTGAGGAACAATGTATATATATAAAAAAAATGTCAATGAGTACTACAATAGTACCACATAATTGACCCATAACATTCTTTGGGTATGCAGTGCACCCCAAAATTGCCCGCAGTATTCACCATGGTGCCAAATCCACAATGAAAGTTCAATCATCATCAAAAATGCACCAAAGGTGTGTCTACCCTTCCACTACAACAATGGCAAATTTCAGAGCAAACCAATAAACATTTGCTGACTTATGGGTAAGAAAATGAAAACAATATACAATGACGCACTGGCAGTCCAAGATGGACACTTAATATATTTTTCCCTTTGAAGTGAGCCCTACAAAAAACAATTATAGCCAAGCACATGGGGGGACACTAGAGAGCCATCTTTCAGGCTGGATGTACCTCTTTGATGCTCTCCACTTCAAGGTGTTAATTTTAAAAAACTGTACAGAGGATGTCAAGCGGAACTGGCTGATTTAATTTTCAACAATGGTGTGGCCAAAAGCACAGCACCAGGGACATTCAAAGGATCAGGCACAGCTCAGCTCCAGTAAGGCCCCAGGATCCTTGGAGAGCACTGGCAGTGGATCCAAAGGCACATCAGAGCCAACTTGGAAGGCATTGATCGAATCCATGAAGGCCATAGATTCAAAATCGAAAAGACACTCCAAAAGCTTGAGGCTCATGAGGGGGCAATCCAAAAAATAGTTGGGACTATGGCTGACACTGAAAAAAGATCCATTTCAACCCTCACAACTGTGGTACCTTAACTAAAGAAAATGGACAACTATGTAGTAGAATGGAGGCTGTAGAAAACAAAGTGTGATCTGGTAATATCTGCATGGTCGGAGTCCCAGAAGGGGTTGAGGGATCTAATCTATTGTTGTATATGGTCACCTGGCTGCAGGAAAAATTGGATCTATTGGAGGGGTTCTCATGGTCAGTACTAACAAATGCATAGCGAGTGAATCCTCAGAACTGGCCAACAGCACCAATTACGCCCCGCACCATCCTGATCAAATCCTCCGGCTCATAGATACAGGACACAATCATCCAGGCAGCAAGGGCCGTATACCCACTGGAGATTCAAGACTCTGATGTAAAAATATTCCCTGACTTGTCCTTCCAAACGAGAGCCAAAAGGAAGGCATTTGATGTGATAAGACAGTGGCTGTGAATGTTGGGCATTATACACTCTTTCCTGCTACCAGCACATCTTTGAGTGGTGTACAGGGATAAGACCTGGCGAAACAATAAAGCAGGAGTTTTCAGGGCATAGAGAAGGTCTGATCAAGTGGATTCCTCATCTGGAGCAGAGGACTGATTCTAATTTCATCACTTGCATGCAGGAGTAGGTTTGGGTTTATGTACTGCTAATTTCGTACTTTCCTTTATCATGTCTCTTATGGGAAATAGGAGACAGAACATTTTGGAACTAAATCTGGACTAAGTGTGGACTTGGGACAGCTTGAGGGGCTCACACTAAAATATTTTTCATTGTTGCTCATGAGACAATGAGCGGGGGATATGCTCTCCATTTTGAAATGCCCACGCTAGATCATGTTTCCCCCCAAGGTCTGAAATAGCAGCGGTGGCTTAACCCGCCAGTAATAAAAACTTAAACAAAACATAGTAGAATACTAAAAGTTTACAGTTCCCTGTTGAACCATCGTTTAAGATGGTAACTCTCTGTACCAATTTTATTTTTAAGAAAAAAATTGTCTCTGATTGCTGAACTAATGCATGAATACTTTGAAATTTATGATTGCACATGGAAGTTGTTGAGTTGTTGAAGGACATCTAATGCTTTTCTGATTATCTCCCTGGATGGAACCAAGTTTAAACAGCAATCCTAGTGTTTGTGTAATTCGGTGTGTATTAATTTCTCCCTATAGAAAGTACCTCTGCCATTGAAGAGGCTAGCAATTATTGAAGAATTGATGGACTTGATAAATATAACATATAGGAACCCCCCATCTCCAATTGTAACAGAATACAGGATTATTATATTTACAGTTCTCCATATAATTGTTTATTGGGGCAGCTATGCTGTCAGAGATGTACCTGATACCTGTATGAGATAATTGACTATATAATGTCTTTTTACACAGAAAATCAATAAATATAAAGTTTAAAAAAACAGCTAGTCACATGAATTGCTTTTCTGGAGGCATGGAAGCGCAGAGCCCAGAGGGCCCTGCACTTCCACTGGCAGATACATGTGTGCACCGATGGAGGGATGCCTTCCCTAGGCACATGGATGTGTTGTGACCTGCATGAATGAGGATACAATTATACTATCTCAAAAAGTAAGGAAATTCTTTGCAAAAACTGCATTAAAGTCCCAGTTAGGATTCACATTTAAGACTCAGGACACCACATTTCTCTACTTTTGTCAGTTTAATCTGAACCCTAACTGATGCATTAGCACAGTTGTTTTGCAAATAATATATATATGTGTGTATATATATATATATATATATATATATATATATATATATATAAAAAATAAAATGATAATATTAAATGCACGCTGACAATAGAAAATAGAGTTCAAATCGACGTTTTGACCTTGGGTCTTCTTCGGAAAATATCTAAAAGAGAAATAAGCAAAGTTAGTGTAGAGAGGAGGGAAAATAAGGGAGATACATGTGGGGAAAGAAAAGGGGTGAGGCTCTAGGAGGGCCATATAAATGTTACCTTCTTACAAGGCAGAAACAAATGATGTAATGTCATCATCATTGCTCAGATTTGTTTTGCATGGTAGTTTATGCTTTGATTGAATGTAGTTTGTACTGTCTTACACATGCGTATTCTTCTAGTCCCTCCATGATCTTATTTAGCATTATTCCATGTTATTTTAGTCTGCCTGTATATTATACTACAGTATATGTTGTTTGCTGTTATTTTCAGCCTGTGTTTTCCTTGTACCATTTTCTACCTCTTCCCCAGGTTACTACAGTAAACACAATTACTGTCTAACTTTGTATGCTTTATCCCATTTAAACAGTTTCAAGAAATAAACTTAAGAAGCATTGAAAGGGATTATAGTTTTGTATAAAGCATGAACCAGACCAAACCGAACATGCTGCTGTGTAAACCTTTTTCATACTAGGGCCCGTGACTTTACAGGAAGTATGGAAGCTACATCCAGAAGTTCTGGGATTGATATTGTAACAAAGTAATTTAAGGTCAGAAGGAACTCTCTGCCTGTCATGTCCACCCTACTTCATAAGCAGGCATGAATAAATATGTAGTGCCTCTACCTCGGTGGGGGCATCGATGCATGATGGTGTGTGGGGTATGCCGAGAGAGTTCAATTGGGCTGAGCGGTGAATAAACAAAGTTAACAAACAAAAATACCAATTTAAAGGGATTTCCTTCCCACTCTGTTGCCAAGGGTATCCAGTGATTCCCAAGGTAACCAGAAATGTGTCCAGGAATACCTTGATTGCCTCTATTGTCTTCAAATCCATTATCTCTACTGCTAAGCAGGTCCATAGATTCATCAGACTCTGGGAGCAGTGTTTCCTAATGTTACTCCTGAATTTACCAACAGTATTTCAGGTGCTGGCTGACCAGAGCTTAGTAAAGAGGTAGGATTACACCCCCTGCCCTGCTGATCACTTCCCTTTTAATGCACCCCACCATTCGGCTGACCTTCTTGTCAGCAGCTGCATACTGCTGGTTGTGTTTCAGCCCCTTCTCTATTATGACTCCCAGGTTCTTGTCCTCCTCCACTGCAGCACAAGACATCCTACACAGTGTGTAGATCCTACCTTTGTTTTTCCTCCCCAGGTATAGCTCCTTGAATTTATCTGGAATAAATCTGATACTCCAGTAGTGTGACCAATCATTCATCAGCTTCAGGTCCTCCTGGCATTTGTCTTTATCCTAATGGGTGTCCACCACCTAGCCAGCTTAGTGTCATCAGCAGACTTAAGCAGACTGCTGGAGATCACAGCTTCCACATTGTTGATGAAGATGTTGAACAGTAGTGGTCCCAGCACCCTTCCCTGGGGAATGCCACTGATTACCCCTCTCCAGCATAGTGCCCAGCAACCACAGCCTTCTGCTTCCTGCCCCCAAGCCACTTAGAAATCCACCTTGCATATGCCTTGTGTATATACCACACAGGTGTACTTTGTTCAGAAGTGTAGTCACAATTGAAGTATGGAGACTGCGCTTAGGATATTGAAGGAATATATGGGTGTGGAGGCAGACCACTGCGAAGATCCACCAAGATCTCTAACAAGGTACCAGGGTTGGTCTTGACATACCAGGCAGGTAGTCAGCACCAGCGATGCGCTCTGTTTCTAAACACGGGCAATTATTCCACAAGTCATAGAGAAAGGAGAAAACCTTCATACTTGCCAAGGTTATAAGAAGGGCACATATGACGCAATTTCCTCTTCTCTCGCTCTCTCTGTAGTATGTTCTTCGAAACATATTCAGAAGGATGTTTCCCACTGCGGGGCACTCTTCCTGATCCTTTGTACTCTTTAGTATATGGTAGCTTAGCTGTCACAGCCTACTAGACATAGAAGACTGACATCATACTCCTGTGTACCAGGTACCAGCCTTCATCTCCCCTTAAATGTTCTGCAGACATCTTTGGTGTATGTTATGATTTGCCAACCCACACTCACAGTGAAAACTTCTATGAACTATATAAAACTCTGCAGCATCATTCCCACTGTCAGACTTCTCTTACTACTTCTGAAAAATTTACACCCAGACTAGCTCTATCAAAAACAGATGTACTTAAATAGTCTGAAATTAGTTACACATAGATTGCATCACTTGTAAACACTGTATGCAGTCATGCTTCAAAGGCTGAACTTTGTAACAGTTTGTATAAATCTGGTTTGTTTGTCATGTGCGTGTGTGTGTGTGTGTGTGTGTGTGTGTGTGTGTTTCTCTCATGCTCTCTCACTTTCTCTCCAAGTTTTGACTCCCTGACTAATTGTGTGACCACCTACTTTAAACCCAATCAGTGAGTCAGCCCACTGGTGCACGGGCAGCACTGTCGCTTGAGGTGCTGATGGCCTGGGTTTGCGTCCTGGATCTAGAGCACTAGACAGCCTGCTGGGGGGATTGAGTGCCCCAGAGATTCATCTCCTCATCTGGGTGGAGGGTCACTGCCTTCACTGCAATACTGCCACCTAGATGAGGATGGGTGGCAGTGCAGCAGATACACTGCAAGAAGAGGATGCCAGCCAGGCTTTGTGTCTGTATGCTTACATGCACACTCCTCAGGGTGCCAGTGTGGCTCACGTGGTAGCACAAATGCCTCTGTGCCAGAAAGTCATGGATTCTAGTCCTGCACCACAATTTGGCTCATACCATAAATGCTAGCATACAAGTGTGGTACTAGGGGAGTGCTGTACTGTGAGGGTTTGACGTCCTTCAGATAAGACATTAAACTAAGCTCCTGTATGCATGGCACGTCCTACAAATTGAAAGTATTTTATTCACCTTACTGAAAGGATTTCCTTCTTACATGTCCATCCCTAAGGAAAGCCTCATACCCATCTGAGGGAAAACTGCAAAGAGGTAGAGCTGTGAAGATACTGTAAAACCAGAAATTTTCACTGTCAGATTTTCACTATATTTGCTGAAGCAATAATTAATGCTAAAATAAATGTACGTTAATTAGCCCCACTTTTTCCATTATACTGAATGTGGTGTCAATGACATGGCGCTAAATTAAATTTATGCCATCGTGGTTGAATTTGTGTTTGCACTAAAATTACTTTGCGTGAAAATAACTAGTTTTACAGTATACTGAGCCATAATAGACGCCATTCCTGACCCCTTCCCTTAAGGCTAAAGACAAATGGCAGTCCTCATTTAAGGTAACTATTTCAGATGAAGTCTGATCCAGCCTCTGGAAACTAGCCCATAGAGCACGCTCAGTAGTAAAAGCCTATTGATCCAGAATAAGGTACTGCACTCCTGGTACTGAACCCCTGATCAACTCATATCCCTTGGCTTACTCTCGCATGACAAGTGCTAGCACTGTGATGAAGTAGAGGCAGACCTGCTTCATATCCTTTTGGCATGTCCACAGCTTCATCCCTTTTGGCAAGGTGTTTATACAGTATATGCTGTGAGCAGGTACTGGGATTTAGTTTCCCTCCTCACCACAGCTCCACGTCCTAGAGGTGCCCTCACATGACATACAGATGCTGGGGCCACTATACAACTGGCTGTTCATGATATTAAAGAGACCCACCAAGATACAGCTGAAAGCCCCTGCACCATATAAATAGGTGCCTTACCACCAAAGGATCATGATATGATGCATATCCTTAAAAGTGTTTTTCTGATTAAAAGTTATTTCCCTTGTAAAATTGTGTATACTGGGTCCCAAGGACTTCCGGTTTTTTCCTGCCGGCCACACTCCACCCCCGCACTCACAGGCGTGATGACGATATGCCAGTGAGAGCACAGGGGCACACTCCATTATACTCAATGGGTGTATACTTTTCAATCTATTTTTAGTAATATAATGGCCACTTGGCAATGAAACGTGGGCACTGGTGGGCTAACAAGGACCTTGTTAGTCGCGAGTGCCATGTTCATCCATGTCATTATATTAAAAATAGATTTAAAATATACCGACTGAGATAATAATAGAGCACGCACTCGCACTCTCACTGGCCTATCGTCATCACATCTGTGAGCGTGGGGGCAGAAAGTGGCTGGCAGGAAAAAAACAGGAAGTCCTTGAGACCCGGTATACACAATTTTATGAGGGATATAAAGTTTCATCAGAAAAATACGTTTAGGAGAGGTGCATCCTTTGGCAGCAAGGCACCCATATGTATGGTGCATGGGCTCATTGTGGTGAGTCTCTTTAACAGAAACCAAATGACTCCTTCTAAGGAAGTGGAGGTCCCTTGACATCCTCTCTAAGGCGGAATGGCTAACTGCGATCAGGACCATATCCACCCTGGCAAGACTGTCTCACTTTGCTCACAAAACCCACCCCTAGTACCTGGCTATCTGGGGGTCATCCTTATCCCCCTCACTCAGCACAGCAAACATATCTATTAATTCCCAGGAGTAAGGACCTTCGGCACCCTCCATGACTTTGAATGTCTTCCCAATCTTCGGCTCCAGTAAGAATTTCTTGAAGCTGGGGGGGGGGGGAGTTCCCTAAGGGGATTTCCATCCTCTCCTCAGGAGTGCACTGATGCTTGGTCACTTTCCAGACCCCCCCTTACTTATCCCCCACTGGAGTCCCTCTTGCCCACCCTGAAACCCACCTCTGCATCCCCCACTTAGCCCACCCAGCTGATACCACACCAAGGTGTTTTTTGTATGGCGTAGCCTCAGTGATAATCCCTCCCCAACCTCTTGGTTATTCCTGGACTCTGGGTCACACAGGTGGACCTTTATAGTTCTACTTTTGTCTGTCTTTCACTGGGCTCCACATTCGATGAAACTGTTATGGGGGTAATAATGGTGATGGTTTAAGACTTAATCCTTTATTTGCAGCACTATGTGGTTAACATCTCTTGTGTATGTCTCCTATCATATGTACCAAAATTATGTCTACTGAAAATAACTTGGCTTCTATATGTATAATGGTTGTTGTTACTGGTTCACGTGCAATGTATTCTGCATCGTTTGTGTTTGTTCTTTATGTTTTATGTTAACAAAAATAAGTAAATGCAGAAAAAGGTCCTGTCTGCCTTTTCTGGTGGTTGTTTTGGTGGACATTAAAGATCTCATGGCATTTCTTGAGAAAAGTAGAGGAACTGTCCCTATATCTTGGTCAGAGTTCCCACATTCACTGAAGTACTACCAACAGCTTAATCTCGTTCAGTTTCACTTGTTTTGCAACTGTATCCCTCCTCCCCTGGGATGAAGTTGAAAATAGGGAGTATTGTCTAGCTCTCCTTTCCTGGTTAAATAAATAAATAAGGGGCAGAGAACCAGAGGAAAAAACTTGCAGAACTGAATGTGACACTGGAAGCACACCCAAGTGCTGCCACACAAACTAGCTACTCCACTGGAGCTGATTTCAACCCATCAGTAAATTACGGTTAGTGCTAGGGAAGGCAGTGCATGGGAATAGGAGGTGATGCCATAAAGTGCATGGGGGCAGCACCAGAAATCAGAGGAAATAAACACAAGATAAAAAAAACAGCCAGTCAGCCTCAGGTAGACTAGATGGACCAGCGGCCTTTTTCTGCCGTCATTGTCTATGTTCCCATGGCCTTCTTGCATTTCACTTATAACATTGCAGACACATCTGGACACAATATGTGGTGTGACTTACAAAGGATATGCCCCCCCTTACGGTGACACCAGCACACCAAACTACGCTCCTGTCTGCAAAATCGACACTTTGCCGACAGGTCGCTGTGTTGGTGTGCCCGAGACAGGGGCATGCTGTCTCCTGGTCCTGCACCCATGCCCCGACTTAACTCCAACGGGAGTTAAGAATCCTTTAGTCAGGGTGGTTCGGGGGGAGCAAAGCCCCCTGATGAAAGCAGAACTGGGAGTCTGTCAAGGAATCATGCCGACCGCGATTTGCTGTCAACATGATTCCAGTTGCTGTAACGCCGGTCGACATCAGAGTTGTCGAACTGGCATGGTAAAGCCCTTACATAGTACTGACCCCACGGTGGGTGCCAAAACCTTGTAACAACCAGGACACACACATGCATGGATGGTGCGCCTGCAGTTAAGTCACTAGGTAGATGCAGCATCTTCACATGGGTTAACAGAGTTGCACCACCAGTAGGTTCTTTGCCTCTCTTACCCCTTACAACCACTCAATTGAGTACACACAGGAACCTTTTCAATTACTGCCCCAATCGAGCAGCTGCAGAACCTGCATGGAGAGAGAGGGGCTGCACCAGACTGACTTTAGGAGAGCACAGAAAAAACGTGAGACTTGGACAACCTGAAGCACAACTCTGACACAGTTTCAAAGTGAAAAGAAAGTAAATCTTTAATGACTGCTCTGCAATATACAGAGACAGTTGTATTCTTGAAAAAATATTTCATTATTCAAACAATAACACAATAACTTTTAAAAATATTAGCAACACACCATACCATACCATTTCTTAAACTGTAATACATTATCCACAGGCTTGCACTTGCTATTGCCTGGAGATTGAAGGCTATACACTACCCACCAGCCCTCCAGTATTCCGATAGCACTCTCAGCACTAGGCCACACCCTGGACCTCAGTCACTGCACATAAATATTTACCAGCCTTATGGGTGTGCAGTGACTACTAGTCTATTCTAACCTCTGTCAGCCCACTCACTCCCCAAAAAAACAGATACCCTTCCCTGGCATCAATCACTATATCTTAGAAACTTAGAAACATAGAAAGGTGATGGCAGAAGGAGACCAAAGGTCCATCTTGTCTGCCCATTTTTTTGCAGGGATCCCTGTTGAGCCATGCCTGCTAGCATTGAACTCTTACTCAAGATGAGTCCCCACCCTTGACCCTGTGTTGCATGTATTCCTGTCCCAACCAAGTTTGAAGGAGGTGATGGTTTTGGCCTCCACCACCTCGGCAGGTAAACTATTCCAAGGTACCACCACCCTCTCGGAGAAAAAGAACTTCCTGACATCACATCTGAACCTCCCCCCTTTGAGTTTCCAGTTGTACCCTCTAGTATTAGAGTTGTGGGACCTAGTAAACAGTTCTGAGTATGGCACTTTGTTGATGCCTTTCAGGTAGTTAAATGTCTTAATCATGCCTTCCCCCATTCTCATCTGGCCTCCAATGGGAATAACTTCAGCTCTTTCAGGCGTTCCTCATATGGCAGGTCATGTAGTCCTGTTACCATCTTTGCTGCCCTTCTCTGGACCGTCTATAGTCTGTTGATGTCCTTCTTTAGGTGTGGGCTCCAAAACTGGACACATTACTCCAGCTGAAGTCTCACCCGGGATCTGTAAAGAGGCAGTACAATGTTTCTGCTCCTGCTGTCAAAGCTTCTGCTGAAGCACTCCAACATTTTGTTGGCCTTGCTACATGCAGAGTTATACTGATTGGCTGACTTAAGGGACTCATATTCCCTTATACTCCAAAATTCTTAACACACTGTATTCTTATCACTTTAAACATTCATAGTGACTGTACTGGTATTGCATAACATATCACATCCCCCATTATATTACATAGAATTTTAATTTGTCGGCAGATAAGGACCACTTGGCCAACCCAGTCTGCCCATTTCCCTACCTAATGGATAAGCTGCAGATCCTAGTTAACCAGCAGCCTACTTCTTTCTACCCCCACCCCCTAGAACTGCCTTATGGCTGTCCCATGCATGCTTGAATTCAACCACTGTTTTTGACTCCACAACCTCCTCCGGAAGGCCGTTCCATGCATCCACTGCCCTCTCTGTGAAAAAATACTTCCTTACATTACCTCTGAGCCACCCCCTCTCTATCTTCAAATTGTGCCCCCTTGTTCTTGCACACCTCTTTTTTTGAAAGATGCTACCCTCTTGGACTTTGTTAATTCCCTTGAGGTACTTGAAAGTTTCTTTCATGTCCCCCCTCTCCCTCCTTGAGGCTATGCATATTAAGCTCCTTTAAATACTGCTTTCTTAGCTAGATTCAGTTTATTTTAAGGGCTCATCTGGGATTTGAACCAGGGACCACTCACACCCAAAGCAAGAATCATACCCCTAGACCAACAAGCCACATTTCCCACCATAGTCTCTCAATAAACACAGTCCTTCACTCCTGGATGGTAGTCCTTGTAGTTTAGAAGGATTTTCCACACATAAAACACAGATGAGTGTTCCTCTTGAACTAGCCTCTTAGTTACAAATTAAATTTGTACTATACCACATCACTTTAATTTGTACTATAACACATTCCTTTGGTTTTGAAGAAAATGCTGTTGCACTGGACCTACAGAACTTGGCCGATGATTGCTGTTGAAATCGAGGAGATACCTGGCAAACATAGATGTTGAAAATCTTCTTTGTTCAAAACTGGAACTTGTGGCAAAAAATTCTCCGGTACTGAAAGGAACAGATTTCCTCTTCACTCACTAGCCCTGTTCTCACTGACAACCCTGCTGTCCCTAGCACTGAGATAGAGGTGATCCCCTATATCTGTAACCCTGGTGCCATTATACCAAGGGCTACTACCCCTGCCTGCTTCCCTGACTGCAGGTTGAGGGGCCTGGGTTCGCTACCAGGGGTCACTGTGTCACTACCAACGGTAAAACTACAATTATGGTGTCTCCACCCAGAGTAATGATTTAGTGGGTTATATCTTGAATTGATACAGCCCTCTGGGAAGCAATACCTACCTACAGCCCCACCTAGTGGCCCCACACTTGAAATTACAATAACCACCTTGCTTTGCATTTGATTCACAATTAACGGAGCATGCTAAAATATGCTCACAGTGACCACTTACCAACAGGGTCTGGAACTCTGCATTCACCCTGTGCACCTGTAAAGAGCAGTTACCAGCAATAACACAACTTTCAGTTGTTTGCATTAAACCAGCACTCAGTAACAATATGCGCATGGACCAGATTAACATTTAAACAACAAACAGATTTATTGAGGGGTTTAAATAAGGGGTAGGGGATGCAAATTAAAGCTCTATCAATTGGCACTTTTGGTTTCAGCAGTATTTTGACTTTGTATAAACATTCAACCAAATGTATTCACCCCTCTGGACTGTCCAGTTAACCTCACTGGGTACCCCAGATAAACTACGTTGCAAGCCTGAAGCGGTGCTGTGGGTTGGCCAGTGTCGCAGCTGGTTGGGGCCCTTAACCAAAGAAATGATTAAGACCTTAATTTGCACTTGGCTGTAAAAATTGTAAAACACCTTTTTGAAACCCACAAATTTGTAATCCCCAGGTCTGATGGCCTGCAAAGACAGTTTAAGCCAAAGTGCAGACTTGAAAGGCAAATCAGTTGGAACAAACAGGTTAATTGGTGTTGCAGGGTAAAACCCTAAGGTACTCACTGAATCTTGGACCTTTGGGATCTGAGCTGATTTCCAGGATTGCTCTCCTCGAGGCAGGATATGGCTGCAGGACTTTGTCCTTTCTGGCAGGACCAGGATGCTGGGACGAGCTAGCCTGACTCACCCCTCATCAGACGGCCAGCTCCCAAGGGTGGCCGCAATCCGCAATTGACTTCTCTGCAGGAGCTGATTCCCTTCTCTGGTCATCTGGCAGGTTGGCTTTTACTGGCAGCAACAGTCTTTTAGGCACATGACTTGGCATCACCGGTTCAGCTTGGATACAGTTCAATAATAGGATGCACAGCTTACTCACTTTCAAGTTGCAGCCCTGGAAATGTAAGCTGGCACACAGCAATTTAGATCTCCCTCTGGAAAATTGGCTGGAGACAATCTCAATGACCACAGGCATTAAGTTCAGGCGCAGTCCCTGAGGCAAAAACAGCTTCTCAACGAAATGCAGATTTGGGATCTTTTAACACTCTGATCCCACATTCAGTCTGGAAACTCACTCTGATGGATTATCCGTTTTTTGGAGGATTGCAGCTGGTTCTGTAGACTTGGCCGACCCAATTAATCAGCAGGTGTTTTGGCTGAGAAGAGGCAAAATAGGCCTCTCCCCTTTGTTCCCCGAGCTGCAGGGAGCCTCCATTCCCTTCAGCAGCTCCAGACAGACACCCTCAAACTGCTGCTCAAACAGACTTGAACTGCATTGGTTCAAACAGTCCCTCCTTTTATAAAGAGAAAAGTTCCTGTAATCTGATTAGCTGTCCAGGCTGATAATCACAGTCCCAGTCCTTTAGTTGGACAGCATTTTGGCACCTGGATTTTGTCCCTGCTTATTCCCCACAAGTCTCTGGCTCTGTCCCAGGAGTCCCCCTGGCAAATGCTGACTTCTGATTAGTTGATAGGCACAAAGATAGTGGCCAAGAACACTTTACTGATAGCAGTTTATGCATTGTCGCACATATAAAGTCCTGGTGCAGCCTGAATGAATGCTTCTTTATTTATTTAGCCCCACAGGTACATAGCCCCAACAGTGTTCTCTTGCACACATTTATTTATTTATATTTATTTCCATTCATTTTGCTGTCACCACTGCTGCAATTTTATTTATTTATTTAGTTTTTGTTGACCGGGTAAATGCACTAGACAAAGTCTGCCTATTTTCAGGCACAACCCGGGGGAGGGGGATACAGATGAATGCCAACTGGCCTTGAACTAGATTAAGCTATTGGTGGTATTTTTAGTGAAAGGGGAAATTTGGCCAGGACACCAGGGAAATTCCCCTACTCGCCAGTGGGGGATCCTTTCTCATCCTGGTCTTTGGCCAAGATGGCGGAGCCCATGGATCCTGGTGGTGGTGAATGTGTGATGGTTGTTGGAGCTGAGGAACACGCCTCATCCTCTGCCCCGATTTTGCTAGAGGCATTTTCTGTGTCTGGACATGTAGCTGTGGATGTCTCCAACCCTGATTTTGCTTCTGTGTGCTTATAGACCGGTGTTCCGGTGGCTACTACTGAGCGAAGCTTTGCTCCTCAACCTGCTAATGAAGTTCTACCTGTGTTGCCTGTTATATCAGCACCAGCCATGCTGAATGAGGATTTCCTGAGCTGCCAACATTTTAGTTCTCGCAGTGACTGTTTGTGGGCACTATTAGCTGAAGAGGAGCACCACGAGTCTCTGCAGACTGCACCTGGTTCTATAAGCAACTTGCCCCATATGGAGTTTCAACTACCTGATGTTCAGCCCTCTGCTGTTCCATGTCCTGCATCTGGAGTTGCAGGACAGTGTAAGTCTGAAGGCTGTGGTTTTTCTCCCAGACTTGCTGAACAGCCGCTTGCTGGCGATTGGATACGAAATTCTCAACTACCTTTACAGGGAAGTACTTTTTGTTCTAACGGTTCTGTAATGCAGCGAGAGCCTAAACATTTGGTGGTGGAAGAAAGGGGTGATATGAAATTTTCTCCTGGCAGTGTGGGCTCCCAGCTTCTGCCCGATGAGACTATTCTCGCTGCGAAACCTGCTCCAGGGGTACAGGCAAATGACTCTGAGTCAAGTTGTCTTAATTATGACGATAGTGTTCTGGTCACTGGCAGGACTGTGGCTAAGGCTTTGGGTGGGTGAAATCAGCCCCGAATCAGCCGTGGGTGTCCCCAACTCGGCGTGTTGCTGTCCTGCCTGACCCTCTAGCTCTTCCCTCCTCCCTAGAGCTGTCTGATTCTCCTGTATTGCTCTCTGTAGCTTAGGTTGTTTCCCTGATCTCTTCACTGGCCGTGCCTCCCTCTGATCATGGAGCTTCTCCAGCTGATACTGCACAGGTATCTGCGCCTATTGTTTCTGTGCCTGAGACAATCCAGTCTGCCCTCCCTTCCCTCCGCACCTCCACACCAAGGCACTTCTGTCCCGGGGCTTCGGACAATACTAGTTGGGCCTCTTCTCACAGGACTTATGCTGGTCTTTTTCATGCTCCCCCTGAGCCTGCAAAATGTAGAAATGCTGTCCGTATTAAATATAAGGGTGGCCTAGACTCTTACCCTGACCGTTTATGTGTGGGTCGTACCCTTTTAGAAGAAAGTCTGGGCTTTTTGGCTCAGGAGATCTATGCCTTGATCCATACCTCTGGGGACCCTAATTTCAACACTAGTTTTAAGACAGCAGCCAGGTTGGAACTGTTTTGGGAGATATATCAAGCAGTCAAAAGGACTCCTGAGTGGACGACATTCGATGTGATCCCTTTAACTAAGCCTGCTTACAGAACAATAACTGTCCTATTTAAAAATGAAAGGGTGGCGATTTCTGACATTCTGTTCTGGTTGCGCACAAAGTGTTCTATACTTGGCCTTCCAGACCCCATCATTGACTCTGAGGATATTTGGACGGGGGGATGGCAGATTTGAGTGCGACTTCCACAGGAAAAAGGTGTTATGCAACATTTACTGAGCTGTTTTTATCTTGGGAGGGACTGTGGCTTCATTTTCTATGCCGGCCACCCACGGTCTTGCTTTCGGTGTGGGGCTCACACTCATCTAAGCAGCGCCTGTGACAAAATGAAATGCTCTCTTTGCGGAAGGATTGGCCATGTGGCTTTTACATGCCAGACCCTTGTGGTCTGTAATCTTTGTGACGAGACCAGTCATACCTTCAAAGATTGCACTTGGGCCTCCCATAATGCTGGGGGAGATGGCTCCGATATGGAGGAGGAGACTCCTACTCCACAGGCTGATGATATGTCTCGTCCGGACTTTTCACACTGGCCTTCCACCCAACATCCACCCCCCCCATCTGTTGATGCTGTTTCTCCCTTGGTTTCCCCTACAGAGCAGGAAACCTATCTTCCCTCAGTTCCTGTGAAGCTCCATACGTCTGGGGTTAGGCCTTTGGTGGGGGATGCCTTGGTGGCTGTTGATAGCACTCACTCTTCACCTGTTCCCATGGGCGATCATGACATTTATGATTCAGTTATACCTTCTGGACCTTCTACATCACAGATCCCTGCCATGCCACCTCCTCCAACAGAGGAATGGGAACATCAGAAATCTAAATGGATGACAAGTAGTGCTTCACTGAAACTAGGAAAGGGCATGGCTGAGTTGATTGACACTAATATTGATCTCAAAAATAGATTTCTTCCACTTGCAAAGAGGAAACAGTGGGAGGAGGATGATGACTCTGATTCTTCTTCCATGATTTCCTCACAAGCAGAGAATGTGACTGATTCTGAAATTCCTCTGCTGGAATCAAGATGTGGGGTGTTAAGAAAAAAAAGAAATCTAAAAGAACTGCTGCAAAAGCCCGAAGGGCACTGGCTCCTGAAATTGTGGTAGTTTCAACCACCTGATCATGGAATTGCACCTGACTTTGGGCTTTCTTAATGCTAACAGTCTCAAGAACCACAAAAGATGACTTACTGCTTTTTCCATTATTGCAGGTCATCAGCTTGACGTTTGCTTGGTGCAAGACACTCGCTTTCATACCAGCAGGGAGACCCACTGAGAATCTCAGGACTGGTTTCGGGGTCCTTCTTTTTGGTCTCTGGGGGAGGAATTATGCTTAGGGGTTGGGTTCTTAATTCTCAATCTTGACCTCCGAGTCTCACATCTTATTGATTTGATCCCTGTTAGGGTGTGCATTTTGGATGTGAGACTTGGACCTCGTGAGATGAGGTTTATAAATGTGTATAATTACCAGATGAAATATCAGAGGGTTGATTTAATGAAAAAGGTGCAACCATATTTATATACAAGTAGATCTGTGTTTTTGGAGGGAGATTTTAATTGTGTTTTGTCTCTCTCTGACAAGACTGGTAGAACACAGAAGTTGTACAATGATTCTAATTTTTTGAACACCATGTATAAGCAAGTATGGCTGAAGGATTGTGCGGCTGAATTTAACCATCTGCCAGACCACACTTTTTCTAGAGGGCATTTATCAACTAGAATTGACTTTTTTGTTTGCATCCCAGTGGATCCCAGTGCGGACTTTTTTAGTTTCTCCTGTGGAGACTTCAGACCACAGATTGATTAAAACTGTAGTGGGGACACCTTTGAATAAACCAGGTCCCAATCCTATTTGGAGAATGAATTCGGTATCCTTGGAAGATACGGAAACCTGGTCTGTCATCCAGGAGGAATTGGAGGCCAGGTTTTCTGTCTTTGAGTTGAAAGACAACTCTCTTTTTTGGTGGCAGGACACTAAATGTGACCTGAAAGCTTTACATGGTTCTTTGGCAAAAAAAGCCGCAAATACTAAATATCTTATGTATTTGCGCCTGAGGGAAAGATTACAGATGCAGTTGTCCAGATCAGTTGAAACTGGAGAAGTCCTCACTGAAGACATACAGTCTGTTAAGGATGAAATGAGTAAATATCAATAAGATAGAGTCCACTCATTGTTGCTAGAACAAAAGTTTGGTACACAGAGAAAACCCAAAAATGTCAATCCATATGACTGTTGTCCCCCAGCTCCCGAAAGGAGTGGAGAAGGTGATTGGTAGTTTACCGACCGGGTCCTCTCCTGGCCCAGATGGTATTCAAGGGGAATTTTATAAGAAGTCTAAGGGGCTGTTAAGTCGGTATTTGGTGACTGTATGTAATGATATTTTATCTGGTTTGGTCTCTTTTCCGTCAGCTTTGGCAGATAGCCATTTGATTTTTTTATTCAAAAAAATTAGATGGGGTAGACCTTCAGAATTGGAGGCCTTATCAGTCTTATTAATGTTGACTGGAAAATCCTGTGCAAAATTTTGTGCAGACGTTTGTCATGGATAGCTCAGGAGGTAATTTATTCTAGTCAAGCTCGTGCTATTCCCCCACGTAATATGGTAGACGTGGCAAAAATATTGAGAGAAGCTTTCAATGGCTCTGGGGTGTCAGGGTATTTGATTTCGCTGGACCAAGCTAAGGCTTTTGATGAGGTTCCACATATATATTTATTCCAGGTGTTGAAACATTATGGTATCCCTGATGTATTTATTAACTGGCTTAAGATTATTTATAGAAAGGCTTCTTCTTGTCCTCTGGTGAATGGCAGGCTAGGGAAGTATGTGAGGATCTGGCGGGGGGGTTCAGCAGGGGTGCCCTTTGAGCCCTCTTTTATATGTCTTTTATTTAGACCCTTTATGGAGGACCTTGAATGGGGGACCTGGGATTTCATCCATACAGGGTTTGAGGGGTATTTCTTTTCCAGTTGCCTTGGCTTATGCGGATGATACTAATATTTTGGTGGTGAACTGGGTATCTGGGGAGCGGGCCATGGCAGTGGTGGATACCTTTTCTGGTATTTCTGGCTTTAAAATTAATAAACAAAAAAGTAACGCTGTGAGTATTCATATTCCAGGTACAGATAGGCAGGCAGTTGGGGTATCCCCATTATTGATGTACCAATTAAACTCTTGGGTTTTTGGTTTGCAGCTCCTGATTTGGCATGTATGAACTGGGAGTTGGCCTTGTCTCATGCTGACGAGAAAGTAGGCAAATGGAAGGGCTACCCTATGTCAAAAAAACAGAGAGTTTACATGGATAAGACTTTTATTGTACCTTTATTTCTTCATGTTAGTCAGCTTTATCCTTTACTGGCTAAGTTAGAGGTGAGGATGTATAGTGTGACTTTCCAATTGCTTTGGGGGAGCCGGCGGAACCCTATTAAAAGAAACTGCACCTATTGGCCGATTGCTCAAGTGGGCCTTAATATGTTGAATCTGGTGCTATTCTTTTTTTCCATGTTTCTTTATGCTAATTTTGTGCCTATATTGCTGGGGAAACAGCTAAACTGGGTCCCCCTATTAAAAGACAGGTGCCTTTACCTTTGGCAGAGGTGGGAGACCCTGCACTGAGGGAAATTTCAGGGTATTTCCGCAAGGTATGTCCCCTTATTTAATGGAAGTTTGTAGGAAGTTGAAAGCTTGGCATGTTACCACTTTAGAACTTTTGCACAATACTAGGAAGATGGAGTATCAAAAAATCCTATGTTCAATGTGTTTTGTTGACTCCTGTCTTATTTTGCCGGAGTCAGTAGTGCTTTCTGAGGTTCTTGGACAGCTGACTGAATCTAGGGTCTCTCCTAAGGTGTCGGATACTGTGTGGCTCTGTTGTCATTCTAGATTGAATGTTCGAGGGAATCATTTTCATAAAAGTGTTATGGAAAGGTCTTGTTTGAGGAAGGGTTGTGGGAGGGCTACTGAAACAATGTCACATCTTTTTTTTCAGTGTGAGTATATCAGGGATCTATGGCAGTTATTGGCTTCTTCTTGGGGTATCCCACAGTTGCAAGACATGAATTATGAGACCTTAATCTATGGACAGTTTGGTCAGGATGTGTGGAGAGATTATTATAAGGGGACAACTCGAGTGGTGTTGACTCTTATAAAATGGGTCATTTGGCAGACAAGATGTCAATTTGTGTTGCAGCAGAAAAGGCTACCTTTATTGGGTTTGAAGCTCAAAATAGAGCAGGAAATTTGTTTGGCTTATGTCTTGCTTTATCGAGACCTTTGATGCACAACTGGTGGAGAGGTTGGGGTGCAGTTCCTTTTTTACAGATTTTTGCCTGATCCCTATGTGGCCGCTAGGTGTTATTGCTATGCTGGACAGCGTCATTCCTCTCATGCAATGATGGAGGTGGGGGATATGGGCTGAGGTATGTTTTCTGCTTTATTTTACGTCTAATTATCCTGGGTGACTGTGATGAGGTTCACTTTTGTCTCACTTTGAGATGCCCATGGGTTTTGTTTTTGGTTCTGTCATTTACATGCTTGTGATAGGGGTTTGGGGTGTTTGGTGGGAATTTGTATTGTTTTGGGTAAGTTGGGAATTATTTTGGGGAGATTACTGTTTTTTTATATGATGCTCTGTTTGTTATTCTGCTGAGATTGTCTTTTATTTATTTATTTTTTATTTGTTCGATCTAGGATTACAAGTACCTTTGAGCGCCAAGCAGCCCATTTAAAAAGGTTCAACATCAATGGGGGGGGGTCAAGGATGTTAAGTGGTGCAATCACAGGAGTTTTCAGTTAGGATGTGCTGACAAACTTTGAATTTGAATTCACCGAGACTAGTAAGGTTAGCCAAACCATTGTGGAGGCCATTTAACCAGTATGGCGCTTTGATACAAAAGGAGCGTTGGTATTGGCCGGTCCAGCACATCAGGACTAGTAGGAGTGCAGAAGATGAGGTGCGCGTATGTTGGGTCTTGGGGGATTTGTGAAGTAAGCATCCTAATCCCGAAGGCATGAGTCCAAGGAGAATCTTTTTGGCAAGTAAGCAGGTGTGGTATTTAATTCTCCCATGCAAGTTGAGCCACCCAGCCTGCATACAGACATCGCAGGTGTGGGTGAGGCGTGGTGCACCAATTAGGAGTCTACAGGCCTCGTTTAGTGCCACAGTGAGCCTTTTGAGTGCAGTGGTGGAAGCAGTTCCATAAATGACAAGGCCATAGTCGATTAAGGAGAGCACCGATCTGTGGACAGCAAGATTTAGGGCTTCAGGTGTTAGAGACATTCTCAGTCAATAGAGGAGCCCAATCCTAGTATTGCCGGCTCTGGCAACATTTTCTATGTGCAGTGAATAGGTGAGGTGTCTATCAAGGGTAACCCCTAGATACTTCAAGTGCTGTGTTTGTTCAAGGGGGTCACCTTGGGAATTTTGGACGGTAAGAATATGCTCTTTATGTCGACTATGGGCTGAGGAGAACAACAGGACTTCTGTTCTTCTCCTTTTTGTTTTGTTTTGAAGTTTTGTTCAATAAAAATTTCCCTTCTCTTTTCGAGAAGTACCATGGGAGCTTTAACATCCACCTGAACTACCACCAGAACAGGCAGATGGGACCTCGGTTTAATGTCTCATCTGAAAGACGGCACCTCAGGAGTGCAGCACTCCACCCCATGCTGCACTACAGTGTCAGTATTGGGATTTAACCCAAGTGCCTGGTGTGGGGATAGAACCTACAGCCTTCTGGTCTCCCAGTCTCAGAGGTGAGTGTGCAACCTGCTTTGCACTGATACCAAGCAGCTGGCAGCAACCTCATTAATATATATGCAGGGCTCATTAATATTCATGAGCCCACTTTCTGCCCCATTTAAAACTTTATCTTCTCCTTCTCCTTCTTTCTGGGGCTTTTCCTTAAACCCCTCTGAGTTCACCGGTCCCCGACTCCCCATTTAGCAGAGGGGGCACTGGGACCAAAGAAAATTTCTTCATTTTGACCGCATACTGAACGGTCGGTAAAACAAAGCGCTCCAGTGTGGATGCTCGGGTGCCGGCTGGACAGAAACACGCCAGAAGCTCGCGACTTTGTTTTAAGCCCAAAAATGGGCTGAATTAAGTACTGGGCTGCTTGGGGGGACCAGGGGGAAACTCGGGGCACCAGAGGGAACAGCCAGGTGGGAGAAGGTGCTAAGAAGAAATGGGGATGCCAGAGGCAATGGGAGGAACCCGGAGGCACATTGAGGTAAACCCTATATTGGGGGGGGGGGCGTTAAACTCTCCCTTGCCTAGGAAAGCTTGGCCTCCACGCTAAATCTATAATAGACTGGCAACACACAAACACATTACTATGTACACTTTTACTAAAAAATAACACTTATACTGGTATACCTTTTGGCTAATACTCTAGTATAAACATATATATCTGAATAGCAATTTTCTATATACAACTTTGCTAGGCACATAGTAGCTATTTACAATATATCATGCTATCATATTAGTCTTACTTAGATATTAGATGTTCTGTACTAACTTAAATCAATGTCATGACATTTTAAATTTACCCGGCACACATCAGTAGGTTCAGAATTACATTTTCACATAGACAGTTAGCATTGCATTTTCCAATTAAATCATCCCTTTACCACCTTTTACTAGAGCATTTCACCTTATTCCACTTGTTATACTGAATGGGCACCTTAGCTTGGGTGGAGGCTTTGGTTTGGGTGGAGGCAGTGAACACTATTTTGGGCATGGAGATAGACGTAATGTAGATTCCTTTGTGCACAACATTCATGGACAAGTTAACAGGCTGTCCTGGGGTGTCATGTGAGCTTTAAGATTGGTTTTACAGATCTTTCTGAGTAACATGGCAAAGCTGACACTGGCACTTGATTTCTTCTTCAGCATTCGGGGTGATCAGTCCCAGTTCATTGTCCAGCAACGAAACAGCTTCAGAAGAAATGGGTTCCACTGCACCTTCTTGTTGTTCAGTACTAGTTTCTGGCTCATTGGCTTCAGCACCACTATTAATATCTGGCTTGTTAGGCTCACCGTCATTTGTCAGAGGTATTGCTGCAAATTCAGAATCATCCCGGACACATCTCTCCGGTTTTTGAGCAACATTGCTATCATTCGCATGAAACAGTTCACTTAGCCCACTTAGTTCAGCAACACTGTCATGATCACTTGGAGGTTGACTACTTGCTCCATTGTGTTCAGGTTCACTGACTGCAGCCTCTTCAAGATCCACACTGTGAACATCACTTTCTGGAGCTTCACGCACAATTGATAAAGTGTAATCGGTTAGAACCACTGGATTTTCAGAGTCATCACCAAGTTTAACAGAGGGAAATTCCTGGAACACTCTTTCAAGTTCAATAGATGGGTAGAAGACAGTACAGAATTCACTTTCATCGTCACTTTCAGACTCAGTATTTTTGGTATCTACATTGTTTGCAGGACTGGAGACATTACTGTTGGGGCAACAGGCTGGGAGGCCGAAGTTTGCATATTTTGTTGCTTGGCCTTAATAGCAGACCTAGTTACAAGGTGCCGAGGAGCTTCAGTCTCTTGAACGTTATTGATTATTATTTGGCAGATAGGTAAAAGGTGATTTCTGCAAATGGTTTTGGCATCACGAGGGTCCCCCTCTGGATGCACTTTATACAGAGGCAGATCATTTAGCTTATTGACTACTGTATATGGGGTGTGACTCCAGCAGTCAGCTATTTTGTGTTTACCTGGAAGTCCAAAGTTTCTCAATAGTACCGTGTCACCAGGTTGGAGCTCTTGGGCCTTAACACTTTTGTCATGGCGAGTTTTGTTGGCCAGGTTTTTCTTTGCTGCCATGGTATTTGCACCTGATAGGCATGATCTAATTGAGTTTTTAACTTTTTGATGTACTGCAGGCAGTTTTCTGACTGAACACCATCAGGAGACACTCCAAAACATGTGTCAACTGGAATGCGAGCTTCTCTGCCAAACATAAGGTGGCACGGTGAAAAACCAGTAGCATCATTCTTTATACAATTATAGGCATGGACAAGTGTGCTTATTTGTTGGCTCCACTTTGGCTTATCTTTAGGTTGCAGGGTGCCCAGCATATCAAGAAAGGTGCGGTTAAATCTTTCTGGTTGTGGGTCTCCTTGTGAATGATAGGGGGGGTTTCCTGGACTTTCTTACACCCCATAGTGACAACAGTTCTTTAATAAGTCTGCTTTTGAAATCCCGGCCTTGATCCAAGTGGATATGCTAGGGAGCACCATAATGAACAAAAAAATTTTCAACAAGAACTTTGGCTACAGTTGAGGCCTTTTGGTCTTTGGTTTTGCGCACATCTCATGAAGTGATCCATGACTACTAGCACATTAGCAATGCCTTTTGAATCTGGCTCTAAACTAAGGGCATCGATGCAGATGAGTTCCATTGGTGCACTTGTCGTAATATTGACCAGAGGGGCTGCTCTTTGTGGTGGAGCATTGCATTGAAGACACCTACTGCAGGTTTTAACATATTGCTCAATGTCTAGGCCCATCTTTGGCCAGTAGAAGTGTGAATGGGCTAGGTCCAGAGTTCTTTCACTACCCAGGTGTCCTATTTGGTTGTGCAAGGCTTTTAAGACAACATTTTTAAACTCAGATGGTAATACTAGCTGTTTCCTTACAACTTCACCTTGGCTGTTAGTAAGCCCTCTGTGCAATAGATGTTCTTAGTGCTTGAGTTTGGGCTCCTCTCAAAGAAGTAAAGCAGTTTTGGGGTTACTGGACCGCATCTTGGAGATATCTTCCCCCTTTCTTAAAGCATTGACTAGTGGTCTAATCTTTGGATCATAGTACTGTTCTTTTCGGATGTCAGCTGGCATTAGCTGTAGTAAACAACTTAAGTCTAAGGCTGCAAAATTACAGTAGGCAACTGGTATATAAGTCTCTGGCGATCCCAAGCAATCTGCCAGACAGTTTACAGCTTCAGAGGACAGAATTTCTTCCTGGTCGAACTTGTGGCACAGTGCTTTTACAGACTGTTCAGGAATATGAACCCACTGTTGGTTAGAAGCAGGCCTTCATGAGGGAGCATCGGCAACAATGTGATTCAAGCCTGGTCGGTACTCCACCACATAATCATAAGTTGCTAGAGTGGAAAGCCATTTGTGTCCAGTAGCATCTAGTTTGTCTGTTGTTTGGACATATGTTAATGGATTGCTATCGGCTTTGACCAAGAATTTCACACCATACAACAATTCATGAAATTGGTCAACTATTGCCCACTTGAGAGTGAGAAATTCTAATTTATGTACCAGATAGTTCTTTTCTGAAGGTGTCAGACTTCTACTAGCAATGCCTATGGGACCCAATCCTTCCAGGTATTCCTGATAAAGTACTGCTCCGAGGCCACTCAGGCTGGCATCTGTATGTAATACATGGCCTTTGATGGATCAGCATTAGCAAGTATAGGAGCATGAGTTAATCCATACATTATTTCTTTGAAAGCAGTGTCACAATCTGGAGTCCATCTCTGTCCAAACAGCTCATTGGGTCTGAAATAGATTTTAACAGTCTGTTTGTCAGAACCTTTCTTAAACTTTTTGTGAGTAGGTGGGTACACTTGAGTTAAGTTTAACAGGGGGCAGATTACCTTGGTGTAGTCCTTGACAAATCATCGGTAATAGCTACAGAACTCAAGAAACCTTTGAAGTTATCTCAAGTTGTTGGGCTTTGGCCAACTGGTTAATGCTACCACCTTACTGGAGTCTGTTTGCATGCCTTCTGATGACACAACGTGGCCGACGTATTTGACAGAGCTCTGGAAAAACTGGCATTTGTCAATTGATAACTTTAGACCGAACTCCTCTAGTATGTCCAACACTTTGAATGAGTGAGTCTCATGCTCCTCAGGAGTTTTGCCAAAGACTATGACATCATCAAGGTAGATGAGACATTTCAAGAGATTCATATCTCCCACAGCACACTCCATTAATCATTGAAATGTTGCTGGTGCACCTAATATGCCTTGGGGCATGCAAAGGAACTCAAAGAAACCCAAGGGACAAATGAATGCGTTTTTTTCCGTGTCCTCAGAAGCCATTGGGATTTGATAGTATCCGCTTCAGAGGTCGAAGACAGAGAACCACTTACTCCCATTCAGACAGTGCAGGGCATCCTGTATGCGTGGCATTGTATACTGATCAGACACGGTTCTTCTGTTAAGGGTCCTGTAATCAACACACATACAGACAGAGCCATTCTTTTTTCACACCACAACAACTGGGGAAGCGTATGGACTGTGTGATCCTTGTATGATGCCAGCCGATAACATCTCTTGTAGGTGACGTCTGACATTGTCGATGTAGGCAGGTGCTAGATGTCTAGACCTCTCCCTGAAGGGCCTGTCATCGTGCAGGTGAATGTGATGTTCAGCACCCATGACACACCCAACATCCCATTCCTGGAGGGCGAATACCTTGGTTTGCTAAGCCAACATTTTACTGATCCTGGTTCTTCAGTTGTTTGGGATAGGTGAATCTCCAAAATCAAACATGTCAGGTGATACCTCACATCCTTTTTCAGTTTTGCACTTGGATTGGAGTACAGCAGTGTCGGCACAGTAGACTTTAGCCAGGAGTCATCCTCTGTGTACTGTACTGTCTCGGTCTGTAACATTTTATATCAACACCATCACTCTTTGGGAGTAAGCATGTAACCAGGATGGAGGCACACTGGGCTTAATCAGTAGCCCTTCGGGTAATTTTCCCTCGTCTGGGGAATCCAGCATCAAAATTTTGTTCTTCACATCTTTGCGCAGCTGCATTTCACCACTGATACTGCATTCTGCATTTGAAGGTAACGTGATAGCAGCAGGATCCTTTATCCAGACCATCCCAACAGGTTCATCTTTGCCACTCTCTTTGGGGTGTATTTGTTTCTCATAGGCCTTTTGGATCAGGGTGTGAACATGAAAGGCTTTTCCTGTCTTTTTCTTCTGCCTTTCCTCGCATAACTGGGCCAGGCACCCAAACATGTGTGTAATGGTGCCAGTCAGTACAGGGATACCATTGTAAAGTCCAGTGGAAGGGTAGACCAGGGCTAGCGACTCCACAGAATCTCCTACACCAGCCACAGAGAATGGAAAAGAAAGCCATACTTTTAAGTAACCGAGATATGGACATGACTTTTCACTCAACACCCAAACATGCAGTCCATCGAGAGGTTGTAGTGGGTGGTCAGATAAATGCTGCTTATACCAGTCTTGGAAAATTATTGTGACTTGAAACCCGCTATCTAAAAATGGCTCAAATCAGGATCCGGTCTATATGTACAGTCGTGTCCCTGGAAAGGCCTACTAATTGGGACCAGTCCGGAGGAACATTAGCAGGAACTTGGACAGACAACCTAGCCACAAATAAATTGGACTTGGGATTGCCTGAACTACCACTGCGATCATTTTCTGCACCCCTCTGAAATTGCCTGGCTTTTCAGAGCTCCCCTTGTAGTTTGTTGACCACTTCCTCTAGGTCCTGTTGAGACCGGCAGTCTCTTTTCATATGACCACCCTTCCCAAAATTGTGATAAATTGTACTTTCTTTATTCTGCCTTGGCTGAAACATTGCACTAGGAGCTGGTCTCCATTCACAGCTAGGGGGCTGGGAGGAGTACACATTTTGTGCTGGAGCTGCAGCACTGACAACAGAAAGTCTTGGTTCAACCTCCCTCTCTTTCTGTGGTGTCAAAGGAGGCACAATACATCTCAGAAATTCTCTTAGCATAGCAGTCAATTCACTTATTTCACTTTTTGATCTGCCATCACCAGGGGGAGCCTGAGCATGCACCCCCACTCCCATAGTAAACGCGCTCTAAGAGGGGTCGGGGTCTTTACCCTCAGAAGTGACTTTAGTAGGGGCACCAACTTCCATTTCTCTGAATTCTCTCTGCAGCTCTGCCCATAGTGGGGTATTTATTTATTTATTTTATTTATTTAGTTAAATATCAGTTTAGAAACCTTTGAGCCAGAGGCTCATTTACAAAGGTACCTCGTCACAAAGAGGACATCAGAACAGTAGTACAAGGGACACAGTACTTACAAACAAAAAAGTTACAGTTCAATTACAATTTTGTTTCAATAGAATACAATCTCCAACGAAGCAAAAGATAACAAAAGGTGCAAAACTTATGGTCGGGGGAGAGCTGGTGGGAGTAGAAGGGAGGGAGATAGGGGAGGAGGAATTAGTAGGGAAAGGAAGGGGGGGGAGCCGCTCAGTGAGCATTGTCAAGCAGAGTATATATATATATTTTTTTTTTTACACTAGGCTAGCGGCAGTTGCATTTGCGAGAGCTAAGCAGGAAGTTTCTGAGCCTGGGCTTAAAGCAAGCTAAGGTTAGTGAGTTTGAGACACTGGCAGGGAGGAGTTATACCAGTGGGGCGCACGGTAGGAATGCCCTCTGACCTTGAGAGGTCCTGGCTCTCGGAATAACTAGGGTAGCTCTTGACGAACTGCGGCGTGATCAGGGTCGGTGCAATGCAGTCGAGATGGAGTTGGATAGGCCTATGGGGATAAGGCCACATGAGGGCTTTAAAGGTGAGCTGGCATGTCTGATACATGAGTCGCTCTTCCAGGTTGAGTAGGGTAGCCAGGGTGTACAGCTCACATGTGTGAGTGAGTCTGGGAGCACCAGTGATAAGTCTGCAGGCCTTATTAACTGTGAGGCGAACCTTATTGAGGGCAGTCTGATCTGCTGAGCCATAGACTGGAAGGCCATAGTCAATGAGAGACATGACAGAGGAGGTGACAGCCAGGTGGAGGGCATCAGGAGGGAGGCATTTCTTGTGCCGTTAAAGAATGCCTAGCCGTGAGTTGGTGACAGAGTTTAGGGCAGATATATGTCCATGGAATGAAAATGCAGGGTCAAAGGTTATGCCAAAATATTTATAGGACTGCACCTGGTCAATGACGAGATTGGGTGTGGAGTGGACAGCTAAGGGAAACTTGCTGTACTTATTTTGGGGGTGGGAGAAGAGCATCGTTTTTGTTTTCTTAAGGTTGATAACAAGTCGTTGCTCAGTGAACCAGGTAGCTGCAGAGTCAAAGACTAGTTGGAGGGAGTTCTGTAGCAGCATGGGGTCATTGTGGGAGGCAACGAGAACAGCATCATCAGCATAGAGGCATCTTACCCATTACAAATGCTGGGTAGGGAGTTAAGAAAGAGTGAGAATAGTAGGGTCCAAGAATTGAGCCTCACGGCACTCCCAGAGCGAATGGGGCATGTTTCAGAGAGAGTACCGTTGACTTTCACACATTGGGAGCGGGCGGAGAGATAGCTGGTGCACCAGGAAACAGGTCCTGAGGCAAAGCCTATTAGGTTGAGGGTGGAGAGCAAAAGAGGATGCGAAACGGTATTGAATGCTTTAGACAGGTCAATGAATATAGCACCAGCCAGGGCACCAGAGTCCAAGGAGGCATGGAGGAAGGGGGCATGGGGTATCTTTAACAGCCTTTGAATGCTTATCCGGTGCTACCTTCCACCCTTGAACTTCACCCATATGATCATCCTCCATAACCTGAGCGACAGCAGCAGGTACATGAGGAGGCCCCCAGGGTGACCTCCTTTGCTCAGCCCCCTGGATTTCTTTCATCAGTTTGTCATAAATAATAAATAAATAAATAATAATAATAAAACTGTATTTATTGAGTGTCTTTCGGGTACCAAGGTGCTTTACAGTCTTAACAACAAATTCCATAAAAAGTTACAATTAAAAATAGACCATTATAAAATCATGACAGTTCTTAAAATGCTTGTCTCCACAAGAAAGTCTTAAGTTTCTGCTTAAAGCTGCCCATGGTCGTACTTTCTCAGAGCTGACGGGTTAGAGAATTCCAGAGGGTTGGGGCCACAAACATAAAAGTGTGGGACCCAGAAGATTTCAAAGTAACCCTCGGCACCTCCAGCAACCCCTCGTCAGCCGAATGGAGCTGTCGCACAGGGTTGTAAGGAATCAGAAGCTCTTTCAAGTAGTCAGGACCAAGTCCATGTAGGGCTTTGCAGGTCAGTAAACCTACCATAAAGGTGATCAGCCACTGAATCGGCAGCCAGTGCAGATCATATGGGGAAGGTGCATCCAGACAGTCTGCCAGCCATAACTTAAACAACAATAATTCGGAGAATGGAGCAGACTTAAGTATTTGGTCCAACCTAATTGGATCTAGCTTGTCTGGAGTCTCACTACCTTTTCTAAGGCATTTCTGTAAGGTTTTTTCAAGCCAAAGTACATACATAGATGAGGGCTCCCCTTGGCATTGATGAGTTGTTCTAACCCACCACCACAGATCCTCGTCTGAGTCTGGGCTCCCAAATACATTTTCCAAAGCCACCAAATAGTCCTGTGCAGTTGCCCCTGGGTTATTAGCCCATTTGGCATGGATAGTAGCCAGAACAGGACCTTGGAGACTTTCACTCAACCTTTTTCTCTTCTCTGTCATTGCCATTTGGGCACTAGGGGGGCAACATAGTCTATTCATGTCTCCCAGTTATCATCCCCATTAGGCATGGGTAGAATGCTTGAAAACACTTGCAGCCTGTGATAAGAGTCATGACTGTGGGAACAGGCATGGGTGTTGGCACTGATATGGGCACGGGAGCTGGTGTAGGGGCAGGTATCAGAACTGGCATAGGTGTTGGGGAAGGAACAACCCCAGGCGGCATGAATAACTTTTTGAAGTCCTCAAGAATTTTGCCCTCATCCAGTAATAACTTGGCAAACTTCTCCTCAAAGGTCTCAGAAAAGGGTGTGAGCTTGTTTTCTGAGGGATCCTTACTATCTTTAGTTACCACCCTCCAGGCGGCTGGGGACCCATCAACAGCAATAGTTTTGGGCACCTTAGTGCTGTCCATGGGGTTGCTACATTTCGCTAAAGCCATTAGAATTTGAGCAGTCAAGTCAGCATGTTAGCTTACTACTACATCTTTCCCCAGGCATTACATTTTTGAAATTGCCCCCTCTATAAGGTCTTTGCTAATACCCAGAGACATATATTTTTTTTTATTTATTTGTTAAATTTTGGATAACATCTTTGAGAATAAGCTCATTTCATAGGTCCCACATCAGACAAACAATACATATTGGGAAAGTATGAGATGGAGAACAAACAAAACAAGGAATTATATAAGGCATTACAAGAGTGTATAACTAGAGAAGTTCCAATACATGTGGCATTGTACAATGTATGCCGTGGTACATATTTGATTAAAACCTGGAATTCAAAGGGTCATATTAGAGTGGGTGGGGTCATATAAATCTATGAATTGGTGGAAAGAAGTGGAGTAATAGAATAAAGGAAAATGAATTATGTGGTATATGTGGACCTTTGTAAATAGTTGATAGAGTTACAGCTGTATGCAGTATGTCTGTTTTACCAGTGTTTGTAAATGTCTTTATATGCAAAATCTTAATAGAATTTTTAAGCAAAAAAAAAAAGTCTAACTGTATTATAGTATATGGTTAGGGTTTATTGTGGATGGAAAACAATGGTTTTCCAAATCCTGTTGTAGGGCAGTTCAAAGGTCAAAAAAGTTGCTGTACTATCGTTCTGACGTCTCAACGATAGTGCAACAACTTCTTAACCTTCAACTGTTTCCCGATTGGCTGAAACACTGGCCTTTCAAAAACTACTGTACAGCATGGCGGTGCTGGTAAGCGAGCGGTTGAGCACGAGCTTTTCAGACAGTTTGGACATGGACTGCCATAGTCGGCACCCTGTTTCCAAACTATCAGTTTGTCAGCAGTTTTTTTTTTTTTAAACAAATCAGTGGTCCCTCCATACAAAGCTAAGCTGGATGACAGTGAGCAATGGTACCTTCGGGGTCGGCAGCGGAGCGGAACTACAGCGAGGACCGGGAGAAAATGACAGTGTCTGGACAAGGTACAGAAACTAAAAAATCTTTGTGAAATTAATGTGGTACAGTTTGTGGGGAACCATATACTATACAAAATAACAGATAGGGAACTGTGCACGTCAAGGCCGTGTTTCCATCTCAGGTGTTTGATGACATCATAGGGACCTCTCGAGCTTCGCTCTCGAGGTCTATGATGTCATCAAAAACCTTGATGAGAACACAGCCTTGTTGTGCACAGTTCCCTATCCATTATTCTATATGTGTTCCTGGGTCACCCCTGTAAATGGGTCTTGTGCCCAATGGGAGTTGCCTGGTTGCCAAAGAATAAAAATAAATAAATAAATAACAGTATGGGTCGATGCTGTTGAATTTATCCTTACTTTTTTGGGGGTGAACATTTTTTAATAGAACAGGGACAATCAAGCATTTCTGGGATCTGTGGCCAGGGTGGGAAAAGGAAGGAAAAGGGAAGAAAAAGACACATACTTTTCACAACACAACTTTATTAACTACAAATCTGAAAATGTGGAAATATAGTAAAGAAATCTGTAACCCAGCTGACATTAATAGAAAGCATGCTGACGAAGACAAACAAATAAAAGATCGTGAGTACGAAACAACAAAGCAAAGCCATCAGTTCCAGCAATGTTGGCTAGAAAAATACGACTGATTGAGGCATGATGGTGCAAAAGATCTGATGTCCTGCCATTTGTGTATCAAACACGAAATACAGTTGGGTAAGGTGGTGAATAACAATAATTTTCATTTCGGTACAGATAACTTCTGGCTTAACTCCATCTCGTCCCATAATACCAGTGAAGTTCATGCTAGGGCAAAGTAAAAGGAGGATGCCACCACTGCTACTCCAGGGACAAGTAATGCAGAGGGAATGCTGAAGAACATGAATGTAGCAACGCTTAACCATCTGGATAAACTGTTTTCCACATGCCATGCAATTGCTAAGAAAGGACATCCTTTCACAGACTTTGTGTGGATGTGCAGCCTTGATGATATGAAAGGGCTAGATATCAGTTCAGCAACTTTATCCACTATGTAGCTGAGGTTGAACACATGGCGCTACAAGAAAAAATTATGGGAATAAAGTTAATTTCAGTCGTCAATGACAGAACCACTGACTCTTCAGTCACAGAAGCTGAGATAGTGTATGTGCGGTTTGCAGTTAAAGGCACAGTGCAAAATCAATTAGTAGGCGTCCAGACTGTTGGCAAGACAAATGTGATTTTATTTACCTTTCATTTAACAAATCACTCTTAACCATACTGACTGCAGGCTACTGCAAACTTCTGTGGGCTAGTGCAATCTCCAGTTTACTAGCCCAGCTGGCTAGTACAAAAAAAGTTAAGGTTGACCCCTGCCTTAGGTTCCCTCCTAGCCTTACAGATCAGGGTCTCTGCCTTTTCCAGTGATATTGCCTGGGGCCCCTGCTTCCATATCTGTTTACAGTAGTCCCTGACCTGAAAGAACCAAGACAAGCGGTTACTTGGCACCCCTCTGGCCTCCCCAAGCTCCTGGAAAGAGCATATATCCTTCCCCCTGAGCAGGTCTCCCATACATTGCACTCCCCTAATATCCCACCCCTCAAATCCTGGGTCCTCCAATTCCGGCCTAAAGAAAGGGTTCCCGAAGACCGGTAGGAGTATCGTCTCTACCTCCTGTCCACCAAGTGCCTTCTTACTCTGTATCCAACTATCAAGTACCATAAGCACCAGCGGGTTGAACCAGTCCTGGGAAACATATGCCCTCCTCCCTCCTTTAGCCAGGTATGCTGAGAGCCTGCCCTGAGGCTCCATTTCTTCCATATTTATCCAGCTAGCAGCCTCAGGTCTAGCAATCCAATCCTTTATGATTCTCATTTGTGCAACCAGGTAATAGTTCTTCATTCAGGGAAATTTAGCCCTCCACCCCTTGAACTTGCCTTTAACCTGCCCAACCTGATTCTGGCCCTTTTCCCCAGCCATAAAAATTCAGAGAAACCCCTCTCCAATTTCTTGGTATTCCTCTTGTTAGGGCCCATTGGGAGCATGTGGAGTAGGTAGAGGATCCTTGGCAGAATATTCATTTTGATCAGATTCATCCGCCCTATCCAAGACAGTAATGCTCTCCACCTTCTCATTTCAGCCAGTACGTTGTTAACCAAGGGGGGTATAGTTCAGATAGTAAAGTTCTGGTATATTCTTCCCAATATTTAACCCCAAATATCTAAAGGAGGAGTGAACCTCTTTTAGGCCCCACTTAGCCTTCCCCGTTATCACCCCCTTCCCTAGATACATTACCTACGATTTATCTAGGTTTATCTTGTACCCCGAGAAGGTGGCAAACCCTTTGATAAGTTCCAGTAAGAGAGGCATGGAGTACTCTGGTTCTCTTAAATACAGGATCATGTTGTCCGCATATAGTGACATTTTGTGTTGTTTGTCTCCCTTGCCCCCAACTCCCTTGATATGCGGATTCTGCCTAATGGCCATGGCCAGGGGCTCAATTGCTAAATCAAAGAGTAGTGGGGAAAGCGGACACCCCTGTCTCGTACCCCTAAACAGGGAAAACCACTCTGAAAGCACCCCACTGGTCAGTACCGCAGCCCGTGGAGAGCTGTACAAAGCCCTTACCATACCAATGAATCTCTCTCCTAAACCAAATCTGTCCAATACGTCAAATAGGTATCCCCATTCAATTTGGTCAAAAGCCTTCTCGGCATCCAGGGACAAAACTGCTGTCATGTCTGAGCGCCAAGAAGAGCAGTCCACCACATTCAGAGCCTTCCTCACATTATGGTAGGAGTGCCTTCCCTGAATAAAGCATGTTTGGTCTGGGTGTATTAGCTGCTGGAGCAACACATCCAATCGGGCAGACAGGACCTTAGCATAGATCTTGGCATCCAAATTCATCAAGGATATAGGCCTATAAGAGGCACATTCCTGGGGGTCCTTTCCAGGTTTCAGGATGACACATATCGTCGCTACCTCCATAGTGGGCGGAAGTGGGTTCCCCTCCCCAGGTTCCTGGAATAATTCCCACAGCAAATCCACCACCCCCTGTCCCACTTCTTTATAAAACTCAGCTGGGAGACCAGCTGGTCCAGATGCCTTACCAGACTTCGTGCACTATATGGCCACTCTGATTTCTTCCTTGGAGATATCCCTATTTAGCTCCTCCTGTTGATTCTCAGTGATTCCCAGAATTTTGACCTTGTCCAAAAATTCCTTTGCCCTGTCCATTGTATCTTTACATTCTGCCTTATATAGGGCCTGATAAAACCTCCTAAACCTATCCCCTATAGCTTGGGGTTCCCTGATCAGGGCTCCCCTTTCCCCTGGTATCTCCTGAATTCTCGCACTCCCCCTCCTGCCCCTTATAAGGTTTACCAGCATGGATCCTGGTTTATTACCCCATTCATAGAATTTATGTTTTAGGAACAATATCTGGGTTCTGGCTTGCCCTGCCAGCATATTATTTAGGGTCCCCCTTGCTGCCGCCAACATCTGTAGCACCTCCTCTCCCTCTCCCCTGGCTGTCCTACGCTCCAGTTCCCTAACCTTCAGGTGTAGCTCCTCCTGATGATTTAGCTGCTCCTTTTTGTGCCTTGCCATGTTCCCTATGATGGCCCCTCTTAAATACGCCTTCCCTGAGTCCCAGGACACCTGTTTAGATGGTGCTGTGTCTTTATTAATCTCCACATATCTCCCTAGCTGCTCCTTCAAAAAGGTCCTAAATTCCTCTTTTCCTATCAGGTACAATGGGAATCTCCATGAAGCAGGTTTCAGTCCTTTTGCATCAAATTCTATTGCCATTACTACCATGGCATGATCTGATATGCGTATAGGACTGTGCTTGATCTCTGCCAGCTTGTGATACCACCCCCCTCAATATAAATATGATCCAACCTGGACCATGTCCTATGAAGGTTGGAGTAGAAGGTGTACTCCCTGAGTGTGGGGTTGGCCGTTCTCCAGGCATCCAGCATATTTAAGTCCACTAAGCCTTCCCTCCACTGCTTCATGCAGCTTCCTCCCTGGCCCCTGCCCTCCGAATGATCCAACTTTGGATCTGGGGTACAGTTGAAGTCCCCTTCCATTATCAGCCCCTGAAATTGTTCCTTACAAGCAGGTCCAAAATGGAGCAATAAAACGAAGGTTCAAAAACAGCAGGTGCATATACATTCCCAAATGTAACCCGTGACCCATGCAGCATTCCTTCTACAAACACATATCTCCCTTCACTGTTATCTTGCACCACTCTCATTACCTTGAAGGGAAGGTGCCTATGTATTAGCACAGCAACCCCCATCTTATGTGAGGAGAAGGAATCAGCATAGCACGTCCCTACCCAATTCCTCACCAGCTTTTGATGTTCCGCAGGCGTCAAGTTTGTTTCCTGTAGTAAGGCAACTTGGGCACACACCCTCCTAAGAGCCGTCAAGAGGCTGGTACATTTAACCGGAGAGGAAAATCCCCTGACATTCCATGAGATAATATTCACCTTCTCCTTCTGAGCCACAATGGTATAGGTATATTCATACCCCCCCCCTTGCATCAAAGTTTCAGGCTACATCAGCCAAGGTGAGCATCATTTTATCTCCTTCTTTATAATGCAATGTGGACCTAACAAACAAGTCTAACTCTAAACACATAACATATAACATTTGAACAATACCTCTCCCCTCCAAACTATGTACAATACAACCTCCCCCTCTCCCCCCAAAAACATACAACATTCCCAAAGCAGGTATGTTCTCTCCCTTGATAGTATTCTATAGGGTGTGATTCAAAAAACTGATCAACCTTTTCTCCCTCCACCCGGTTAATGTATTCTCTTTCCACCAATCTCTCTCTCCTCCATCTTGTTTAGATACAGACATATTCTAGGACCCGCTGGGTTCCCCTTCCTCTTCATTCAAGACAGGACATTTATCATTCCCATATCCCTTCATACCATCAGCCCCCCCTTTTGTTACACTTTTCCCTTCTTTTCCCCTTTTACCCCGCCATCTATACATAAACATTCAGACTTTACTCATCTATCCCTCTCCTCGCCCAAATGAGCTGCATACCTTTTTTCCCATGAGGCTAGGCCGCACGAGTCAATCTCAATGTGCAGGCCCCCTTCGCGAGTCGGGTCTCAGCACTCTTCCCATTTCAATGCTGCAGGGGTTGGAAGGGTGTGAACCACATGCGGCGATCCTCCATCAGGGCCTTAATCAGCTGCCTCATGCTCGATACTGTCTCCAGAACTCACTCTCCCCAATCAGTTCTCAGTCCAACGTTTCACATAAGCAGTACAGGAGAGGAATACACATCCTAGTCTCTTTCAAAGAGGAGTTAACTAGTATCTGTCAGTCTTCAGGGATATGGATGATAGGGTCAGGGCAAGTGCCCCTCGGTAGCCCCATCCATATGCTGCAATAGGTTTTAACTTTCAAAACTTCAAACATTTATAATAGAACTGGACGCCTCCTCCCTCCAGCTAGAGTGAACTCTCCCCCCTCTGGTACATCCTATCTTTTTCTTCAACTCCGATACAAACTTTGCTGCTTTGTCTACATCCCAGAAGCTATATGTGGCTCCTTCATGACGAGTTTTCATAGTAGCCGGGAAAATCATGTACCATTCTATTTTTAAACGCTGGCATTCAGAGATCACTTCATTAAACTCTCGCCTCTTTTTCCCGATTCTCATAGAGTGATCTTGTGATATAAATCAGAGCACTCCTTCATACTTTAACTCAGCAACATTCTTATACACCTTCCACATCTCTTGCCTATCTTGAAAATTATGAAAGCGGAATATTATCTGCCTCGGCGGTTGCCCCTCCTGGGGCCGTGGCTGCACTGCCCGATGAGCTCACTCTATCTTGTAGCGGCCCCCTTTCGGGTTCAGTCCCAGTAAAGCTGGCAGTTTCCTCCCACAAAATTCTAGCATGTCAGAGCCTTTCTTACCTTCAGGGAGGCCCTGGAGCTGCAGATTGGACCTGCAATGGTAATTCTCCTGATAGTCCAGGGCCTCCCTGAGAACTTGTACTTGTTTCTCCAAGTCCTCCAGGTGCTTCGGGATTGGGATCAGAGTATCTTCTGCTGCCGATATGTGGCCCTCCACTTCCTCCAGCCACTCCTGCTGCTGTTCTAGCTACGAGTCTATCGTGGCCAACCTGTGGTCGATTTTTCCTTCCAGATTTTCGAGCTGGGGGGATAGAGCATTCAGCAGCTGCTCCTTCAATTCCTAGTCTATCGTTGCCGTTTCTGAGGCCGAGATAGAGATAGGGCCCACAGTACTCGTCTGTCCCATGGCTGGTGGTTTCTTACTGTTTTTCATTCCCACCAGCTGCGATTTGCTTCCCATCGGCACAACATATTCATCCATGCTGTAAGTACTTAGTTTTAGTTTCCTTTATTGCTGCCTCGAAAGAGAGATTACGGTGGATTATTTAATTTTGTCAACCAGGGGAGCAGAGATCGGCAAAGGCACGTCCTCACACCATAAAGCGGTCACGTGACCCCGACTTTTTCTATCTAATGTATTACCTCATCTAATGTATTACCTCAGTAAGTGCCTTGAAAGTTAGATTAGAGTGCTGTGTTTTTGAGTCCCAAAATGGAATAAATGTGACTGCTTAATTAAACATTTTCTCTCTGATCTTGTGTAGTTTCCTGTTCCCAAGGCAGATTCAAAGAGTTTTAAAACTTTTCACACCATGTTGGTATCAATGGCCTGTTCCTCTTAAAACGTCATAAACGTTTATTAGGCCTATCCTGTGGCAGATTGCCATAAAATGAAATTTCACAAGGAAGGTAAAATTACATTGCAGAGATCTCCTGGTCAGTGTAATACATCTCTTGTAGCTTCACTGAAACCTGCAGGGGGGGGCACCCATGGAATCCCAGGCTGTCTTATGTGAGACAATCACATACTATATTTTTATATTATAAATATCATACAATCATCATAACCAGCTGGCAAAGCATCACACTCTTCCCTACCTAGACTGAATTTGGGGGCTCTATCCCCTGCATGGGATGAGCTTCCCAAGTCAGTTCACTCCTCATATAGACGTGACAAGCCATCTGTGTTCTGATTGGTCGCTCCAGCCCTATGTAAGATCATCATGTCATACCCTTGGAAGGCAAGACTCCATCTTAATAGTCTACCATTAGTTTTTCCCATTTGTGTCAGCCACACCATGGGGTTGTGGTCAGTTTGTACCTCAAAATGCTGCCCATATAAGTATGGCTCTAACTTCTTTAGGGCCCACACTATGGCAAGACACTCTTTTTCCCCACAGTAGAGTAAGCCTGCTCCCTGGGAAGTAACTTTTTACTCAGGTACACTACGGGGTGATCTTTCCCTTGGTTGGATGTCTGACTCAGTACTGCCCCAATACCCATGTCGGAGGTGTCAGTCTTGACTATAAAGGGTCTGCTATGGTTAGGACTTGTCAACACATGAGCACTGCATAGTGCCTCCTTCAGTCTGGTAAAGCCTTTTTCACAGGCTGGTTCCCAGGTAATTTTCTTAGGCATCTTTTTCTTCACCAGGTCAGATAGGGCACTGTAATTGGGCACAAATTTCCTATAGTACCCTGCTGTCCCTAGAAAACTCCTGACCTGCTTCTGCATCTCTGGTCTGGGCCATGCCTTGATCACCTCTATTTTTACTTGGTTAGGAAAAAATCTGTCCCTGGCCTACAACATACCTGAGGTATGCCACTTCAGCCATGGCAACCTGGCACTTTTCATCTTTGACAGTGAGCCTGGCCCTCTATATCCTGCTCAGCACTTCCCTAAAGTGGGACAAGTGTTCCTCCCAGTTAGCACTAAAGATGGCAATGTGATTCAGGTATGCCACGGCATACTCCTCAGCATCATTTAACACCTGGTTCACCAACCTTTGGAAAGTGGCCAAGGCGTTCTTCATTCCAAAAGGCATTACTTTAAATTCAAATAAGCCTATTGGAGTGATGAAGGCTGACCTCTCCCTAGCTCTGTCAGTTAACTCTATCTGCCAATACCCCATTGTCAGGTCAATAGTCATAAGGTAGGTCACCCTCCCAACTTGTCCAGGAGTTCGTACGTCTGGGGCATCAGGTGGGTGTCTGACTTTGTGACTGCATTCAGTCCATGATAGTCCACACAGAAACGAGTAGAGCCACCTGGCTTGGGCACAAGGACTACCGGTGAGGCCCAGGAGCTGTGGGATCTCTGGATTACCCCTAAAGACAGCATTTCCTCCACCTCCCTCCTAATGTCCTTTTGGACAGCATCTGACACGTGATATGCTGTCTGCCGTATAGGCCTCTGTGTCCCTCATCCATGTTGTGTGTTGCTAAGGGGGTTAGTCCAGGCTTGGCGTTAAACAGTGGAGCAAAGTCTGCTAAAACCTCCCTTACTTCTTGGATCTTGTCCGGGGCCAGCTGGGGTGACAATTTAACTGCCTCCACAGAGGACTCCTGCTTGCTTTCTTCCTGCAAGTCCAGAAAGGGGCCTTCTTCATCCGTCCCCTCCCAAGGACTACATATTGCAAACACCATGTCAGCCCTATTAACATATCACTTCATCATGTTGACGTGGTACATTCTTTCTGTATGTCTTCTGTCAAGTATCTCTGTGATATAGTTCACGTCAGTTGCCTTGCTAACTACTTTGTACGGTCCTGCCCACTCAGCCTGCAGCTTGTCTTTCCAGACCAGAATAAGGACCATGACTTCCTGACCCACTGCGTACAAGCGAGCTCTGACTCTGCAGTCATACCACACTTTTTGTTTCTGTTGGGCAGCTGTCAGGTTGCGCTGGGCTGTTCCCACTGAGGCAGTATTGTGCAGTGGTTTAAGGCTCTGAGCTGCAAATCTGGTGACATCCAGCAGACCAGATCTGGGTTTGAATCCCACAGCTTCTACTTGCATACTGTGTGACTCTGAGCATGTCACTTAACTTCCATGTGCTCCCAGGTCGCTCCTGTAAAAAAGCTTTCAGCTTAGTGTACTACTCCTGGTTAAACAACTAAATAAATAATAATAAAAAAAGCTCCTTCAGCCTTTTCCTAAACCTAAGGACATAATCCACTATGGGAGTTCCTTGGGTGGCGTACTTGCCTTCCCAGTCTTCCTGGATCAAGTCTAGGGGCCACATACCCGGTGCCCATATAAGAGCTCGAAGGGGGAAAATCCTGTTGACTCTTGGGCACCACCCTGTATGCAAACAACAGGTGGGGAAGGTATTTCTCCCAGTCCCTCCCATGCTGTTCAGCAAACACTTGGAACATTGACTTCAGGGTACCATTAAATCTTTCCACAAGTCAATTGGCTTGCGGGTGATAAGGTGTTGTGCACCTCTGCACCACCCCATACTTCTCCCACAAACATTCCATCACATCTGACATGAAGGAACCCCCTCGATTGGTGATAACCTCCTACAGAAACCCAACACAGGAGAAAATCCCAAGTAAGGCATCTGCCACTTTTTTTGTCTTCAGTGAGGATAGGGCGACTGCCTCTGGGTACCAGGTGGCATAATTCACCACAGTCAGGATGAACCTGTTCCTGGAAGAGCTGGGGGTATTCAAAGGCCCCACAATATCCATTCCCACCCCTGGAATGGCTCCTCCACTATGGGCAATGGAATTAGGACAGCTTGGGTTTTCTTACCTGCCTTCCTTATTTCCTGGCACCAATGACAAGACCTGCAATACTCCTTCACCTGCTGGGTGAAGTTGGGCCAATAGAAATTCTGGACCAACCGCTGCATAGTGCGCACAATTCCTGGATGACCAGACAAGGAAATATCATCTGCAATCTTGAGTGACTGCTCACGGTACCCCTGGGGAATGACAAGCTGCCTATCACCCCTCCCTCTGTGTTTACAGCCTGAGTATACATCAGTCCATTTTCCCAATAAACCTTATGTTTACTGTCACCTCCTTGTGCTTCATCAGAGTCTGCCCAAGCCCTCAGCTTCTCTAGACTAGGGTCACTTTTCTGAGCAGCTGCAAACTCCTGACACATTCCCAAGGCATGGGACGGGTCCCCTTCAGTCTCTAAACTAGGGTCCCTAGCACTAGCGTCAGGGCACTCAGGATCACTGTCATCCCTAACATTCTGACAATGGGTCTCCCCTCCTTCTTTGAAGTAACCCTCCGTAGCTGTGTAGTTAACTGCTACTGGGGATGTTTCTACCCCCTTTTCATTAGTCTCCCTATCAGAAGACACAGGCTGAGGAACCAGCCTCCCAGTGGTTTCCACAGTGGCCTCTGTGGGGTCCAGGGAACTACAATTTCCCCTTGCTGCTTGGCTATGGGTAACTGTCCACACCATCCCCTGTTTGAGATTGTTGCTAAGGATGATGTCAACTGCTAGAGTTTTGGCTATAGCCACTTGTTGCACAGCTCCCCCTGTTTCTCCCCAGTCTAGGAGAACACTAGCCAGTGACAATGTTCTCTCCTCACCAGTGAACACTTGTACAGTTACAAATTTATTGGGTATAAGCTGACCAGGCTGTACCAGATCCCCTTTTACCAATGTCAGGGATGCTTCTGTGTCCCTTAACCCTTGTGTCTGTACACCATTCACCGTGACTGGGTGCATGTGTTCCCTCATGTTCACAGGCTTGCTTCCAGGGACACACAAACAGTCCACTTCTTTCCTAGCCACATTTTGCATATTGCTCATCCTTTTTGGACACTGTCTGGCAATATGCCCAGTTTCTTTACAAATCCCACATTCATTTAATTTCTCAGAGAAATCTTTTCTTTGAAACCTGGGGTTAACTGGTTTCGGTGGAGGCAGTGAGGGTTTTAGCTGCCCTGAAGGCACGCTTTTCCCTTTCTGTGCTGCCACGTCTACCCCATTTGCTTCAGAGCAGGTCTGCTCCTGGCATAACGGTCCAAGAGTTCAGCAGCCCCTTGAACTGTTTTGGGATCTCGGTCCTCCAGCCAGGTTATCAGCTCTGCTGGGCATGCCCAAAAAACTATTCTAGCAATATAGCGTTTTCAATTTTATCTATAGAGTTTGCTTCAATTCTTTCTCACCAACATTTTAAACACTGACGCTGTTTCGTGGCTAGCTCCTCATAGCTCATGTCAGGGTTTCTCCTGAGCTTACAGAATTTATCTCTGCATGCTTCTGCAGTTAAATCAAACTTTTTTTAAAGTGCAGCTTTAAGTTTGCTGTAATCATTACTGTCCACATTGTCCATTTGACCCAATGCATCCCGAACTTTCCTGGTAAGTAGCAGGGATAGCTGGAAGCTCCAGGACCCTTTAGGAATATTTGCCCAAATACAAACTTTTTCAAAGGAATTTAAAAAGGCATCCATATCCTCCCCTCTTTAACTTCAGCCATCAATTTGGAATTTAATCTGTAACCCAGTCCTGTAGTTTCATTTAAACCCATGCCACTTACCTGCTGTGGTGCTGGTGGTTGGAGTTGTAGCTTCTCCAGTTCATGTTGCTCCTGGCTCAAACGCTTCTCTCGGTCAGCTGCTCACTGTTCTTGCTCCCTCTTCTCCTCTGTGGCTCGCTGGTGCTCACATTCTTCATGGTCAGCTTCTCGCTGTTATCACTCCCTCGTCTCCTCTGTGGCTCATTTCTCTCACTCAGCGTCTCTCTGGAACTCCAGCTCCATTCTGTGCAACTCAGTCTGTAGCCTGATTGCTTCTGGCTCCAGAATGCTGCTGACCTTCCCCTGCTGCTGTGACCCTTCACTTGTACTGGCCCTGCTGCCCTCCTCACTGGATCTGGACATTGCACGGCCGCTGGCCCCTTCACGCCCAAGGTTTGGTCCTTTACAGTCACAGTCTGTGATTCAATGCTCTGGGCATCTGCTGCCATCAGGGCATCCATGAGGTTCTGCTTGGTTGCTCTCACCTTGTGCAGGACTCCTCTGCCCTGGCAAAACTGCCTCAAGTAGTCTGCAGTGTACCCACTGTAGTTCGAAGCCATCTTCTTCCCTAACTACAGCTACTCTAACTTGCACTTTAGAAAAAACAAAAAATAAAACCGGTAGAAACATGACTATAAGCAAAATGTTATAGTTCAGTTTCCTTTTAAAAAAAATAAATCACTGCCTTATTTTGCAAGTGAACTGTACAGTATTAAGCTGACACACTGAACAGTTAAAGCTTATTCTATCAATTTTATCACACCGCTGCTAACCAGATCTGTCACAAACACACTCAGCAGGTCAGGCCCTCTGCTCCCACAGTGTCAACCTCAGAGCGCAATGGTGTGAACAGGTAACAGACAGGGTACCCCTCCTGTCTGCTTTTGGGTCTGAATCACCTTTAGTCTCAAGTTTTGGGGAGATTCAAACTGTGAACCTTATGCTAGCATACCCAATATACAGGCTCAGCTACATACCCTCTTCAGGGATTTGCAGTACAATCTTTCACTAGGGGCACCAAGCCAGGTTACTAAAATGAACCCTTAAAGCTCTGTAAGAGACCTTTGGTATATTCTTACTTTTTCCCAGTTTAGTAACACCATCAAGCTCTCCAAAACACCTGTCAAACTTAACCACATATACATCACATGCAAAAAGATGCATGATGGAAGATGCACCCAGGCAGTATCTTTCAAATAAAGATTTTATTAAAAGATGATAAAAATATGAAACATGTAAACACAGAACAATATATCAATGAGCTCACAATCACATAAAAGAACAAGGGAAGATTACAAAACAAAAACTTCTATCACAATACAGTTAAACTTTTTCTATCTAATGTATTACCTCTATAAGTGCCTTGAAAGTTAGATCAGAGTGCTGTGTCTTTGAGTCCCAAAATGGAATATATCAAATTCCCCAGTTACAAAGATATATTTCAACTCCATCTCCCCACCCTCTTGGTGAGTCATCTAGCTCTTCCTTTTTAGAACTAAAAATTACAAACACAATTTTGTAGCAGAAGGTATGTTAAATAATGTCACATCAGAAGGAAAAGCACTTCCTAAATATGACTCCTTAAACATTTTCTCTTTGATCTTGTGTGGTTTCCTGTTCATAAGGCAGATTTAAAGGGTTTTAAAACTTTTCACACCATGTTGGTATTAATGGCCTGTTCCTCCTAAAACATCATAAATTTTATTAGGCTTATCCTGTGGCAGATGGCCATAAAATGAAATTTCTCAAGGAAGGTAAATTACATTACAAAGATCTCCTGGTCAGTGTAATACATCTCTTGTAGCTTCACTGAAACCTGGGGTTGGGGGCACCCCTGGAATCCCAGGCTGTCTTTTGTGAGACAATCACATGCTATATTTTTATATTACAAATATCATACAATAATCATAACCAGCTGGCCAAGCTTCACAGTACCCATTACATTTCTAGTTGTAATTTTTGATTTTGGCCACTAGGGGCGCTCATCCTAGCAGTGCCTCCAAAGTTGTAACCCTGGCACCAGTATACCAAGGGCTACTACCCCTACCTGCTTCCCTGTCTGTAGGTGGAGGGGCCTGCGTTCGCTATCAGGGGTCACTGTGGTGTCACTACCAACAGTAAAACTACAATTATGGTGCCTCCACCCAGAGTAATGATTTAGTGGGTTAGATCTTGAATTGATACAGCCCTCTGGGAAGCAATACCTACCTACAGCCCCACTTAGTGGCCCCACACTTGAAATTACAATAACCATCTTGCTTTGCATTCGATTCACAATTAACAGAGAGGGCTAACAATATGCTCACAGTGACCACTTACCAACAGGGTCTAGAACTCTCTATTCACCCTGCACACCAGTAAAGAGCAGTTACCAGCAATAACACAACTTTCAGTTGTTTGCATTAAACCAACACTCAGTAATAATATGCTCATGGACCAGATTAACATTTAAACAACAAACAGATTTATTTAGGGGTTTAAATAAGGGGTAGGGAATGCAAATTAAAGCTTGATCAATTGGTACTTTTGGTTTCAGTAGTATTTTTACTTTGTATAAACATTCAACCAAATGCATTAACCACTTTGGACTGTCCAGTTAACCTCATTGGGTACCCAGGATAAGCTACGTTACAGGCCTGAAGTGGTGTTGTGGGTTGGCCGGCGTTGCAGCTGGTTGGGGCCCTTGAACAAAGAAATGGTTAAGGCTTTAATTTGTACTTGGCTGTAGAAATCATAAAACACCTTTCTGAAACCCAGAAATTAGTAATCCCCAGGCCCGATGGCCTGTAAAGACAGTTTAAGCCAAAGTACAGACTTGAAAGGCAAATCAGTTGGAACAAACAAGTTAATTGGTGTTGCATGGTAAAACTCTGAGGCACTCATTGAACCTTGGACCTCAGGATCTGGGATGATTTCCAGGATTGCTCTCCTCGAGGCAGGATGTGACTGCAGGACTTCGTCCTTTCTGGCAGGGAACAGGATACAGGGACTGGAGCTAGCACGACTCACCCCCTCATCAAGGTGTAACCTCCAAGGGTGGCCGCAACCCACGATGAACTTCTTTGCAGGAGCTGATTCCCTTCTCTGGTCATCTGGCAGCTTGGCTTTTACAGGCAGTAACAGTCTTTTAGGCACATTACTTGACATCACAGGCTCAGCTTGGATACAGTTCAGTAATAGGATGCACAGCTTACTCACTTTCAAGTTGCAGCCCTGGAAATGTAAGCTGGCACACAGCAATTTAGATCTCACTCTGGAAAATCGGCTGGAGACAATCTCGATGATCACAGGCATTAAGCTCAGGCGCAGTCCCTGAGGTAAAAACAGCTTCTCACCGAAATGCAGATTTGGGATCTTTTAACACTCTGATCCTACGTTCAGTCTGGAAACTCCCTCTGATGGATTCTCTGGTTTTTGAAGGATTGCAGCTGGTTCTGTAGGCTTGGCTGGCCCAATTAATCAGCAGGTGTTTTGGCTGAGAAGAGGCAAAGCAGTCCTCTCCCCATGTTCCCTGAACTGCAGAGAACCTCCTTTCCCTTCAGCAGCTCCACATAGACACCCTCAAATTGCTGCTTGAACTGACTTGGACTGCACTGGTTCAAACAGTCCCTCCTTTTGTAAAGAGAAAAATTCCTGTAATCTAATTGGCTGTCCAGGCTGATAATCACAGTCCCAGTCCTTTAATTGGACAGCATTTTGGCACCTAGATTTTGTCCCTGCTTATTTCTCACAAGTCTCTGGCTCTGTCCCAGGAGTCCCTCTGGCAAATGCTGGCTTCTGATTGGTTGATAGGCACAAAGATGGTGGCCGAGAACACTTTACTGATAGCAGTTCAAACATTGTCCCACGTATAAAGTCCTGGTGCAGCCTGAATGAATGCTTCTTCATTTATTTAGCCCCACAGGTACATAGCCCCAACAGTGCTCTCTTGCAAACATTTATTTATTTATATTTATTTCCATTAATTTTGCTGTCACTGCCGCTGCAATGCTGTGCCCCATGGCAGCTGGCAGCAACCTCATTAATATGTATGCAGGGCTCATCAATATTCATGAGCCACACTTTCTGCCCCATTTAAAACTTTATTTTCTCCTTCCTTCTGGGGCTTTCCCTTAAACCCCTCTGAGGTCACTAGTCCCCATTTAGCAGAGGGTGCACTGGGACCAAAGAAAACTTCGTTTTGACCGCATACCGAGTGATCGGTAAAACAAAGCGCTCCAGTGCGCATGTGCGAGTGCCAGCCAGACAGAAACATGTCAGCAGTTTGCAAGTTTGTTTTAAGCCCAAAAATGGACTGAATTAAGTTACTGGGCTGCTTGTGTGGACCAGGGGGAAACTCAGGGCACCAGAGGGAAAGCCAGGCGGCAGGAGGTGCCATGAAGGAACAAGGACACCAGAGGCAACAGGAGGAACCCGGAGGCACATTAAGGTAAGCCCCATATGGAGGAGGGGGTGTTACATATCTATAACATTAAACTTGAAGACTGGTCCCCCAGGCACTATCAAACTGATAAGCCTCTATAAGCTGGACTCCCTCCGGTTTCTTCTGGTCCCTTCAGATCACCATCCCTGCACAAAAGTCCCCTCAACTGAGCTGTGCTGCTCTTTTTATATGCTCTGAGCATTTCAGTTGCCCCAGATCCTGGTCTCTGAGTGGACACAACCGTGTTCCAACCCTCAGCAGCAATCACAAGTATCTCCAGTGTAGAATCCTGCAGCACCATAAGCCACAATGGAATCCAACTTTTGAATCCTAACTTCTCTCTCTGAACTTTCTGAGGCTGCCTTGTCCTGTCTGTCAGCCTGGACTGCACATTTTTCATAACATGTTTTGTACATAAATAAATCACTTCTTCACAATGTCTAAGCATTTTTACACCTAACTGATGAGAAGGCCCACTTTCTCAGCTTTCTTCTAATGTTTTATGGAGCAATCCATCCATGGGAACCCAGAGTCACTAAAGCTTGCAGTTCTCTCGCTCTGAAAAAGCACACATTTTGTAGAGACTCTCCTCTACTGTTTAGCATTGAATTTCACTGAGAATAATTAATTTGTCCTTTAAAACTAGCTCCTGTACTAGTCTGCAGCTTGGTTTGTTTACATATTGATTTTGTTCTCTCTGACGCCTCCCTGGGGCTGTCCTACAGACTCCCGTAACACCTCCTGCCTGAAATCTTACACCAGTCTCTGGCTCTGCCTCCACTCTGCTTCCCTGCAGAATGGAGCCCAAATTCTGGTCACTCCACCTTCCCAGGCCAGTGACTCCCTTTTCCTGCCTTTTTATTTCAAAAGTAAAATTTAGCCCTTGCAGAGCACATTTAACTGTACAACCCTCGGAAGTTTGGTGAAATTTGGACAAAAAATGCTTGACAGCACTTCTTAGTAAAAATGTTTGCACTGTTTTGGATTTTAAAATGGCTCCTCCATTTTAAATACCCCAGCTAACTTTAATTAGCTCCATTTTTAAAACACTGCATGTTTGGGGTTGCTACCTGTGGATGAGGCAAAAACCAGATCATAAACTCTGCCCATAGCCCCACCTCTTTTCATGACTAATCATGCATTGCTCTTCCTCCAAAGCCATTTGTTAAGTCAGTAAAAGACAACACTTAAAGCAGCAGTTCAACACAAATTTTAACATACTGTACCTGTTAAAGTTACTTTCCTAGGTTCTCCCTAGTTATTTTTTTTTATTAATGTATGTGTTCATTTATTTATTTATTATATAGTAAGAAAATTTCCCTTGGTCTTATGTCCACAGGGGTTCAGAGGATCCTCAGTCCATACCGCATCCCCCAATGCACAAGAAGCTCTGAAAACCTCACCTTCCAAGTACCCCGCTGTCGCACTTCACTAGGTCAGTGATCGTTCATCATCAGAGCCTCCATGTGGTTTAACTCACTTTATTGTGATGTATCTATCACTATCACACTAGGCTCCTTCAAACGTAAGCTTTGGCAACACCTTGTGACAAATGCCACTTCTGATTGCTTCAATTAAATCTGTCACAGGCATCCTCCCCCTTGGCTTCCATCCCTACACCCTATCTCACCCCCTTATTCCCCCTAACCCCATTGCACCATCTCTTCCCCCCTTTCCTATACCTACATCTGCCTTCCAAAACAGCCCACCATTACAATCAACCTACCTCCCATTTTTCTCATCTTGCTCCTGCCCCTTGCCTCCTCTTGCAAACTCTTACTTTGACTCCCACATCACTCACTGTAACTCCTCTTTCCCCCGTTTTCCTCAGTCAAGCACTCCATTACCCCCCCCCCCCACTCTAATCTTGCTACCCTGTTTTTCTCTCTCTCTCTTCCCTGGACAAGGACCCTGGGCTGCTCTATGCAATTACCCAATTCTAGTAGTTGTTCTATTACTAGTAAGTCTCTTTTTTAGTTCTAGTTTTTGTTAGGCAGTAGCCCAGGCATACATTGTGCAATGCAACCAACAAATGCCAGCACAACTCTGCTGAATTCCAAATTGGCTTTATTAATTTAAAAACGTACCACCACCATTGCGGTAATGGCTGAGGACATACTGCATATGAAACTGATTGGGGTTCCTTGTTCTAGCCATTACCACAACGGTGGTAGTGCATTTTTAAATTAATAAAGCCTATCTGAAATTTACAGAGAGGTAAAAGCGGCTCCACTACTACATGAGGGTGCTCGGAAAAGATGAAATGTGTAAACAACAAAAGCCAGCACACCTCTGCTCGGTGCCACAGAGAGGCATATACTTTATTTGATTTAAAAACAGCCACCAAATTAAGCCTGTCTATGACAGCCAGAGCAATCCTTTTTACCATTGGATTGATATCTGGTGACGTTATATTGATGACATATTTATGGTGTGGCGTGACCCGCTTGAGGAATTACAAGAATTTATAATACAGCTGGAGGAAAGTAATGAAAACTTTAGATTCTCTGTGCAGTGTGATCTCTATTCGGTCTCCTTCCTTGACCTTAGAATCACTAAAAAACACGATTGTTCTCTTGGAACTAACTTGTATAGGAAGGAGACCGACAGAAATTCCCTGTTGTTAGCCTCTAGCTGCCAGCCGTGCCATATGGTGACAAATATACCCAAAGCCCAAATGCTGAGAGTTAGACGTAATTGTAGTGATGATGTGGACTAGCTGACAAATGGCATGGATCTTTGTGAAAGATTCTTGGAAAGAGGTTATGCATTCCATACAGTACTGGAAGAATTCAGAGAAGCTGGCAATATTGAGAGACTAGGGGCCAGATATTCAAAACTTTGCACAGCTACGTGAGGATAGGTAGAGATGAACTATGTGGCCAATGTGTGTGCCAGCAAACGCGTGGACCTAGTACAGCTGCAGGCAGCAGCAGATGTGAAAGAACAGTGATCATAACTGTATAATATTCCCTGAACCATTAGCACCGTGCTAACACGTTAGTGTGGCTTTAGCGTGGAGCTAAGCTGTTTGCCCGGTGCAAACACGTTTGCCCGGCGCTAAGATTTTCCATATTCAAAAGTGACACGCAAATGAGCCTACTTAGGTAGTCTCTGGGCAAACAGCCAGATTAGCATCTTATTATGCCCTGATTTGCATGCAGTTTGCCCAGCTTTATTGCAGGGTCCCACAGCTCCACCTGTAGGTCAGTCTGGAAGTACAGGGGCTGGCCAGGTCTGACCGCAGCTCCATCTGTAGGTCAGTCAGGCAGTGCATGATGATAGCTGCAGGCTACATGTAAAACAGTACAGCATAGCATAGCATAGCATATCGTACCCCAGGGGACAACACAGCATAGGCACAGGTGGTGGTGGTGCTGCATGCAACCATCACACAGTAGGTCATGCTACAGTGCACAGCAGACACTACAGTAGCAAGGGGGCCAGTAGTGTGGGGGACACGGCAATGCCTATGGTATGTAGGGCAGTGATGACCACTGCACTGTACTGTACACAGTGAGAAGCCCAGCTTGCAGGTGATTACTGACAGTGGACAGTACTGTTACACTGTCATTTGATCCACAGATGCTGCACCTGTGGCATGAGATGCTCACAGTGACATATACATGGCTGGCTGTGTGTGCTGTGGCATCTGTACAGTTGTGCGGTATGTGGCTGGGGGGGCATGTAAGGCACAGAGGTGGTGGGGTATTCTCACTGCTGGCCCATGTGCACTGCATGATGTGTCCCAGTCTTGTGGCCACACCTGGGCTGTGGTGAGATCTGGCCACCCGTACACCTTCCCCTCAATGGCCACCATGTTGCATGTGTGTGCTGGCATCTGTTGGTCACCACAGACGTATGATCTGCAGGTGTGTGCTGTATGGCCGCACTACCATGATTTCCCCTGTGGGACAGATCACCCCTTACTGCCTGGCATGGCTGGGACTGGTGGCAGCTGTTGGCATCATGGTGGTGCCATCAGTGAGCAGCATGTGTCCTTCATGTCTGGAATTTTCTAAGTGGCATACTCATATGTTAGGGGTCGCACAAGCCACGCAAATCCCTCACAAACACCGCGCAATGCACCAATGTCATGCAAAGCTGTTTGCCCAGGGTTAAGACCAGCTTTTCCTTGGTGGTAATTTGTACCATGCTATGGGTCGCGCAAAGTCGCACTAAACACCTTAGCACGGCACAAGCCGATGAATATCCCATAGTGAATGTATTCATGTTCAGTGTTCCCCTTGCATATAATTATGGTTTGCCCGGTGCTAATGCATTTTGCACATGCTATTTGGCCTTTGGAATATAGCAGACCCGTGCTAATTCTGCGCTAAACCCGCGCAAACGGTTTGCACACCGCGCAAAGCTTTGAATATCTGGGCCAAGATCTCCTAAGACAAAAAACAAAGGAAGAGGAAGACCCTAGAAGGAATTTTGTGACAACATATACCAGGCACATTAAAGAAATTGGAGACATTATTAATGCAAACTGGTATATCCTACAGGGGGATCCAATGTGGGCAGAAGTTATCAAGTCTAGACCCAGAATGGTATATTAAAGAGGGCCTAACCTGTGAGACAGGTTAGTGCACAATTATACACCATTAACTTTAGACAGTGACAATACCCACAGACCCCCATTCATTAAAGGTATGCACATTTGTGGGAACTGCAAATGTAGTTCGGTGCTCAAGTGTAGCACGTTTGCAAGTTGCAATAGTGGAAAGTCCTATGAGATTAGAGACTTTATTATGTGTAGTTCAGAAAATGTGGTTTATTTAGCCACATGTCAGTGTGGGGCATTTTATGTTAGTAAAACGACAAGAGCACTTAAAATACATATGGGAGAACACCTTAGATCTACAACTAGTGATGACTAATGACACCAGGAGTGCACTAGCTATTCACTGCAGTAGGACCAGCACTGGGAGTCAAGATCATGTTTTTAAATTTTGTGGCCTGGAAGTTGTCAGACTAGGACTGAGAGGAGGCGACCTAGATGACAAACTTAAGTATAGGAAATCATATTGGATCTATACATTAGAAGCTTTGGTTGCCCCAGGACTAAATGATAGGATAGACCTGTTACCATTAAACATTAAAGTCCTCCCTGACTCCCTCAGTGACCACTCCCCAGTGTCCTGTACCTGGTTTAATAAATTTCTCAAGCCACCCCCCAAAGTTATAACAAGCAGCGTATTGCCTTATGGGGATCTTATCAAGTTGAAAACCCATCTCCTACAACAGGACTGGACGCCAATCCTTGAATCAACTGATATTAATACCGCACTAGAATACTTCATTAAATCTTTCAACTCTGCATGCGATTTATACGCCCAGTAAAAACGAAATCAAAGCGCTATCAAATCCATGGATTACTGCCAAACTACTTGCCGAGCTCAAGGTTGGGACCACCTCTGGGCAGTTGCCAGAGACACAGGCTCACCTCATGATACCCTAAAATACAAGCAGGCACGAAATAGATGTACCTCACAAATTAGGCAAATGAAGAGCCTATTTCAAAAATGCCGTTGAATCCACCTGGGGTGATGGAAGAGCTTTTTGGGACAACATCCGAAACATAATGGGTAAACAATCAAAATCGTCACCTACCATTATGAAAGTTGATGGATCCAACACTCTTGACCCAAAGTCTATTGCAGATGGGCTTAATAAGACATTCACAGACCTTAGTGGGGTCCTCCCCCCAGATTTCTTCTCGGACTTACCTGTGCTTAGCCTAGTATCACAAAACACCCCTCGTGACAAACCACAATTTTACTTCAAGAAAATCAAAGTGCACGAAGCACACAAGTACATAAGAAAGGCCTGCTCAAATCCAGAACAAGTAGTGACCGCTAGATCTAAAAATCCTGTCTCTCACCCTGGATGAAGTAATTCACCCCCTTGCAAAAATTCTTAATCTATCACTTTGCCAAAGTCAATTTCCCAACAAATGGAAATCTGCCATAGTTACGCCAGTGCACAAAGGGGGGGACAAAACCTCAACAGGAAACTATCGACCAATATCAATACTCCCTCCCTTCCAAAGCACTTGAACGAATAGTGGCAGACCAACTCTCTGATTACCTGGACAAATACAATCTACTCTGTAATCAACAGCACGGCTTTAGGAAAGGACATAGTACAACAACAGCCTTACTTGATTTCTCTGGAGAAGTCCACTCAGCCCTGGACAAAGGTGCCAAACAGGTGCAGTCTTTATCGGTCTTACAAAAGCTTTCGACACAGTCCATCATGGCCCACTTACCTCCCTACTTTCTAGCCTAGGCCTGGCCGAAGGTCCTTGTGCTTGGGTGAAAGTTACCTGTCCAATCGGGTCACAGGCTGTAAAATCTCTAATGAACTCTCCGACTTCAAACCAGTTCTCTCGGTGTACCACAGGGATCAATTCTTGGACCGCTCCTCTTAGCCTGTTCCTTAACTCCTCCCAGATATCTGCCAGGAGAAAATAATCTTATATGCTGATGATGCTGTAATTCTGTCTTCCCACAAGGATCCAAACTCCTCTGAAAAAGCCTGCAACTTGCTTTCTCTAGTGTTGAAAGGTGGTTCCTGGATAGTAAACTTGTGCTAAACCACAATAAAACAAAAGCCATGCTCTTCTCCAATCACCAAAACAAAATAGGCATACTCCACTCACCATACAAACCTCTGCAGGAATTACACTGGACCAAGTAAATACTTTCAAATACCTTGGCATCACTTTTGACCAAGGGCTCACCTTTGCAACCCACATTGACAACACTGCGAAAACAGTGAACCAACGCCTTGGAATACTATTCCATAACCATCAATTTCTAAATCAAGCGGCATTGAGAATAGCTATACAGAGTTCCATAATCTCAATCATTGACTATGGCCTTATTATTTATGGCTCAGCTACCTCCACTGCTCTAAGGCATATCTCAGTCACTCTAAATAAGGCCTGCCGGCTCCTCACGAGGCTCAAAGACTGACTCCACGTGTAGATCTGTACTATGAATCAGGCTGGTTGAACCTATCAAATCGTCTTATTTATCTCACCTGCACAATGGCAAAAAAATCTATCTTGGGACTGACTCCATTATGTATTCAAAACCTACTCTGACTGAATCCTGGCTCACAACCCTCCACCAGATCTGAACGCCAACCTTTCCTGGTTCCAAGATGCCAGACTGCACAGGGACAAAGATCTTTCGCATACAGGGCCCCAACATGGTTCAATGCGCTTAGTCCACCTACTCTATCCTCAACCTCGCTTGAAGCTTTCAAATCCATGCTCTATGCCCACCTCACCACCACTAGCAACTGTGATTGCGCTAGATAAAGACTACTACTCCTCATGTCCATCCTCACATCTGAGGCCTCTTCCTCTCTGACTAATGAACCCTCTGGTACCTCTACTACTCCTGTCTCCCACCCAAACTCACTCCCCTTTTTCCTGTCCCTCTCACTTACTCTCCCGCTCACCACCTTTCCTCCTCTCAGCCTCCTTTTGGCGCTAATGATCACCCTCTCCTGGAGTTTCCTTAACCTCGAAATTGTCTACTCGCTTGAACCTGTTATAGCTTGTTTTTCTATGAAACTTAAAAACGTTACTGCCTTAAACTGTTTATTGCAAATTTATGATGTAACTTTCCTGTCTGGTTTTACCTGTTATGTGTATAGTGCTTTGTTAAATGTTCTTTGTGACGTGGAACCTTTGTAAAAGAGCCCTGGCTCAAAGGTATTAATTCCTAGACTAATAAACTAAACTAAACTAAACCATGCCTGAAACAGAATAAATGAATTACTGTAATGGTTGTTATAGGTGTACCTTCTTCATTTTTGATTTTTACCTTTTCCCTTTTCTCTCCTTTTCCATTTCCTGTCCCCCATTCCCCTGCCGGTCCCCCTGCCCCCTCCTCCTTCTTTCCTTTCTCCTCCCTTCCTCCCTTCCCTCCAACCACCCTCTCCCCTCCCCCACCGTCATCTGTCCCTTTTCTTTTTTCCCCTGTTTTTCTGTTTCTCTCTTTTTTCTTTTTTTCATTTCTTTTTCTTTCTCTGGTACTTGCAGTGCTCCCTTGTTACAAGCTTTCAAAAAAAGATATAGAAAAAGGATATATAAAATAGATTGATATATAAGATATAAATATTGGATGCATTACATACTGTTTATATGTGTGTTCTTTTCTCTATAATTTTCTTTTTAGGTACAAATGATTAAAATGTATCCCCTGTTGCAGGAAGCATTGCAATACATACCTAGGATCCTAGGAGCGCACTCTAGTATAGTATACAATGTAAAATACTGTACTTTTGTTTACCACTTTTGCTGTGTTTTAGCACTTTTTCATATAGGGTGTTGTAATTATTTACATAATAACTGAGTGGTGTTATCATTTATAGTGTGAATAGTCTGTTGTCTTTTACATTTGTGTAATAGCACTTGAATACTCTGAATGTCATAATAGAGGAACTGTTGCTTTAAATTGTACCCTATTTATGCAGTTCATGAAGCAGTGATGGACCACCCCCTGATGACGTACCGCTAGTATGAAACTGGTCGGAGTTCAGAGTTGCGATTCCTGATGCTGGCTAAGTTTGGCAGCTGTTTTTAAATCAAATAAAATATATGCCTGTTTGTGGCACCAAGTGGAGGAGTGCTGGCTTTTGTTGTTTACCTATTTGGAATTCAGCAGCGGTATGCTGGTGTTTGTTGGTTGCATTTTGAGAAGTTTTTTTTTTCCTGCGATGAGCACCCTCTTCACATGAGAGAGCTGTCTTGCGGTTTTTGTGATACACTGTACAATGCCTGTCAGGTATTGATCATGTAATTTAATTATACTGTCCTTTGTACTGTCACTAATTTGTCTTTCTACCATACTACTGTCTATGTATTACGACGTGGAACATTTGTAAATGAGCTCTTAGCTCAAAGGTGTTTAATCCGAGAGTTAAATAAACAAATAAATAAATATTGACATTGGTTTACCAGATGAACATACAGAGATAAGAAAATCTCATTTACAGATACGATCTGGGGGGACACAAGGGAAAAACTGTAAATAGCATACAGCAGTATTCATGGTATATAATGATATATAATAAAGAAATTGTTTGTTTCCTACAGTATTATGTGTACTTTATGTCTTTTTCTGGCCCCATTTCCTTTTCATGTCCGCATTACGATTTCAAAGCCAAAGAAGTGACCAGACTTTTTTCTTGAGGAAAACAAAATAATTAAAAACATTTAAAAATGCCTAAATTATGTTAGAGATGAAAAATGTACCACCAGCAAATGAAAGTGGAAGACAACTGGACCTTTGACTGTTGTAAAAAGTGGGGACAGGCTTTTTGCCCAGCTTTGCTGCAATGCCACTTTAAGATGTAGAGTGGAAAAGATTAAGTAACTGCTAACAATCTTAATGGCCATACTTTACACCTCCCAGGTTGACTGCTTTCACAAACAGAGGGCTACATTGACAGCAGAACTTGTTTGTAAGTGGGACATGCAGCTGAAGCAATGAATGATATGACAATATCTGTTTCAAAAGTATGCGAACACTCAAAATGACTCAAAAACCTGACCAGCACTAAGCAAAATTGGATTGTCGTATAAGGACCCTGAAAACCAGATTACTAGATAAAAAACCTGACAGGTGGCAACCCCATGCATGTTGTGTAGAAAACTTGTACATAGCTATGTCTCTTGGACCCAATTCTAGACCTCTGTGGCTATATTTAATGAATTTACCCATTTTATTTATGTGTTTTTGTCAAGTGTTTGTTGTGGTGCATATTGATTACTGGAGCAGCCCCCTGCCGCTTTAAAATGGTGCCTAGCATGTGCTGTCATTGCTGTGAAAGGGACTCTCCCATTCATTTCTCTGTGTCCCTTTATATATTTATTTATTTATTTATTTTTAACATGTCATATTTTCTCCCCTTCGTAGCCACTGACCTGCTTTTAACTCCAGCCACTGCTCCAACTCCACTTTCGATCCCAAAGTGTTGTACGCCCAGCTGGCAGACGCAGCTCTACCCTTGAAGGGGGCACCCCCCCCACTGCCCCCGTGACAGGTGAGGAACCATTACCGGCACGCGCCATCCAGGCACCGTCGGCTGGTGGAGTGCGGCCATCAAGCTGCCGTGGTCCATGCTGCTCATTTTCTGGTTTTCTGGGCCCCAGGAGTGCGTGTGTGCAATGATGTCCAGTCACATACGTGCCAACATCTGCTGCACTCCATATTTACTATACCTTGCTCCAACAGTGCCCCCGGTCATCACCAGGGGCCACTGTAAAGCAATGGCTCTCTGGATCCCTCCTCGGGGATAGGAGAGCAGTCCATTGGATGCTCAATCCTTACTCTTCCCCGCCGACCACTGATGGTCCGGGCTTGTGTCCGAACCTGGGTCACCAGAGTGGCGCAAGGTGTGGCATCCAGTGCCTCAACCCGCAGCGCCACCGGGCCGGACCCCTTTATTTATTTAAAATATTAAAAATTAATTGCAGCCAGTCCTTAAGGCACAATCCTGGCGCTTGTCACCTGCTCAACGAATTAATTTGTAATACAAATATTTAGCCATCCTGCCAGTGAGAGGAGCCCTCTTACTGCATCTCACTCTCCAACAGAACTATGAACATACGAAATTGCCAGCAGAAACAGGCCTCATGGTCTATCGAGTCTGCCCGAGTGTGCAACTAGCCCCTCATCTCACAGCCACCCCTCCTGCCCCTCCTTCCCAGTATCCCTTCCCCTTCCCCTGTCCCAGCCCCCTCTTGAAACTGCCCACTGTCTTACAGGACACTGTCTCGTCTGGTAAGGTGTTCTATTTGAGATACTGTCTCATCTGGTAAGGTGTTCCATTTGAGAACTGTACTCTGGCAGGCTGTAACCTATTCTGCAACCGCTGTCACAGTTCTTTGCAGCCACTGTAGGCTGTTGTGAGGAGATTCCTTCCAAGTGTGCTAGCGCTACTCTGTGGAGCTGACACTCAGCTCTCACTCACACTCCATATCGCTCTGAGCATCTCACGCCTTGCTGCTGCCACTCTGTATTTACTGTGCAGCAGCCATTCAAAATGCTGGCTCAGTATTTATTTTATTTATAAATAAATATTTAATTTCTCTTTTGTCTTTTGCCACAGCAATGTCAGTTTCCACATACCACTGAACCACCAGGGATATTTGTTACTAGCCAGGGCAACCAGTTACTAGCCCATGGCTTTTTACTAATGAAATTAATTATGTGTGCAGATGTGTAGTGTAATGTGGAGGCATAACCATATCTCTCCCCCTTTTTGTGCAATACTACCCCATCGCTACTGATATGCTCACAGTCTCTATTTCTTTCTTGTGCAGGATCCAGCCTTTCTCTCTCTGTACTAGTGGAAACCAGACTTGCACACCCACCTAAGTGTCCTAGATTACAATAAGGTGCCCATTTTAACTTCTCGGTGAAACAGTTGTTACACACCATACCCCCACCATGTCTAAGGGTATGGTGATAAGTGTCCTAGGGAGGGGGGCACTATAAAGCATAAAGAATCCACATACCTGATCAGCCTGGCTTATCAGGCCTGATGAAACCGGGATGCCCTCAAACCTCTGGGTGCAGAGCTGGTCAAAAGAAGAGATGAGGAACACTAGTCTTTACTTGCCTTGCCTTGCCATCTTTTCGTCAAAGGCCTTTGCAAGCTGTCTTCACCAGGGAGGCCACTCACCATCTTCCTCCACTGGTCCTCCTCCTGCTGCACACACTGGAACACACACTAGGGGCTGGTCTGTGGAGGAAAGATTTTATTTATTTAGTTTGTGTTGACCGGGAAAGGAGGACTAAACAATTTTGCCCATTTTCAGCCTCATCCCAGGGGAGGGGGATACAGATAAACAGATGGATGCCAACTGACATTAAACCAGATTAAGCTGTTGGTGGTATTTTTAGTGAATGGGGAAAATTTGGCCAGGACACCGGGCAAGTTCCCCTACTCTTTTCGAAAAATGCCATGGGATCTTTAACATCCACCTGAAATACCACCAGAACAGGCAGATGGGACCTCGGTTTAATGTCTCATCTGAAAGACAGCACCTCAGGAGTGCAGCACCCCCATCATGCTGCTGTACAGCATCAGTACTGGGATTTAACCCAAGTGCCCGGTGTGGAGATAGAATCCACAGCCTTCTGATCTTCCAGCCTCAGAGGCGAGTGTGCAACCTACTGAGCCGCTGACACTGCAATCCTTGAATCCTTATTAGTAGCAAACCATCCATCCAAAACAAACGAGGCAACACTCTGAACTGTGAAAACAGGGAATCCCATTTAATGAACACTTAATAAAACAGGAACAGCCACTCCATGGAGCAGAAAACACACAAGACACTGTCGCTCAACCACGGAGGTCACATTAGGAATTAAGGTTTACTCTGGACTGTAAAGGTCACATTTGAGCATAAAGTCTAGGTGGCTACCTATAGCCTAGACAGTCAACAGTCCAAATGCAGGAAGCATAATTCATGGCAGAATCAGGCCTTTAAACAGCAAGCCTCATCAGTTCCCCCCTCAAAATGCAGAAACTGCTCTAGCAGGGGCCATGTGGAACCAGGAGGCTGTCCCTGGACCTCCAGGAACCCACTGGTACCCCTACACAGTCTCTCCATAAGTGGTGTGATAGCAAACAGTCTCTGGGACCAGGAGCTTTGCCCAGGCCCCTGGATCCCCTCACCTCTCAGGTGCCTTTCTCTCCTTCTCTGTCCATCTCTGATCCCTGCTGCCAGACAGCAGTTTCTCCCTCTGTGCACTTCATGGCATTAGTTCCTCTTGGGTGGTCCCACTCAGAAGAGGTCCTCCAGGCTGGCAGCAACACAGCCCACCCCCATTCAACAAGTTGCAACAACAGTCTCTCCTTTTCTCTACAGGGCATTGACCCCTTGCTTGCCCCAGGAAAGGGCTCCAATAGTAAAGGCCACCACCATGTCCCCTGCTCTCAAGGCTGCCCTGCCATACTAAGGAAAAAAACACATCTTGGATTCAAGGGATGAGCGGGCAATTAGCCCCACTCAGACCACTCTCTCCCTCTTCTCATAAAAACATAAGAACATACGAATTTGATGGCAGGTGGCCCATCTAGTCTACCCATGAACCTAACCCCTCCCCTATATTTTGCTATTTTTGTTTATACCATAGTGCTGATCCCGTGTGTGTTTAAATACATTCAACTGGTGAATCCCCCCTAATTCCCACACTGCACTGCACTGCCTTTTATCTCTCCCCCCACTAAGTACCAAAACCCTAAGGTCTAATCCTGGACCAGCCCCAAGAGCACCAAACACAGCCATGACCCAAAAGCCCTCTGAGACATGTATTCCCATTTCAACTATTTACAGATTGTGCTCCCTACCATGCCAGCTGACACCGTACCACTTTCCTCTAAATGGAGCAGCCACTCCTTTAAATTTTCATATTCCTGGCAGCAATGTGTGTTCAGTAGGCATGGGCCACTAGAAACTATTTACATTATCAGCTTTCAGACATGGCCCTGAGTCCAGCCGACCCCAGAAAAACTGGAACCAGGACCCGGAGTAGCCACTCCACCATATTTGTTTTCAACAGCGGCCACAATTGCGCCCCACCTTGGGGCTTCCATAACTATTTACAAATACATGGTCCCTTCCCCACAGCAATGCTCCAGGACTGAAACCACCCCAGTTGCGCCCGGAGGCACAGAAAACAACAGAGTGGTGTCCCGCCCATCTACCAAGAGCCGAGACACCACCACAGGGAGGCCGTAGCTGCCAAGGATCAACTGTGGATTAACCAGATCCAAAAACCCACAAGAGCCACTGACCCACCACATCTCCAATAAGGTAAGCCCATTTTGGGGCTTACACTTTCCCCCTGTTAAATGCTTACTGTCCCGGTGAGCCACAACCCACAGAAAAACTATTTATACTATCCTTAATCTACACCTAAACTAACACTACGTAGTCTAACACTAACCCAACTCTCTAAACTGCCTGGGATCACTTTCGTATTGGGTCACCCACCGACAGACCTACTAACCCCCAATTTCAGCCTGACCGATGGTGTCTGCAACCCACGAACTAGTCCTTACCCAGCCACCCGCCACTAGAACCTACAAATGGATTGCTTGTACCCCAAACTGGCATCATTCCAGGTACCTATAGTCTACAAAAAACTTACCACTGAAACCTATTAAAGCTGCCAGCTGCCTGCATATGACTACCTGGAGAGTCAAGAAAAGACAAGACATAGCAAATGCAGAATTTCAAACATTAGTTACAGAGTGACCTTAAAGAACATCACCATAAGCAAGTTTCACACAATCTGCTATCCAACAAAAAACTGTGGGGTTAGATAAACTATTATAGCTATTAATAACCATTTTCATCCAGCAACATTTTTCTTTCGACTTCCCCAATCAAGACATCCCCCCTTTAAGACTATTGAATCTGTATGCCAGTTAATTCCTGTTTACTGTCTGTTTCACCAAGTTTATGGCATTACATGTAATACCACTTAATGTATCTCTGTGTCACCCATGAAAAAGGGATATTTGGGGCCCAGTGGGCCTACCAGGTCATCAAAACTCAATAAATAAATAAATAACACAGTAAAATACTTTGCAACAATGTGTAACTCATACATAATATGGCATTAAAAGTGCAACATTTAAACAATTAATATACACTATAACAATAGTGCATAAACTGTTATTATAGGGGCACGGTAGTGTCCCTATAGTTAGGGTTGGTACAGCACTACAGTGTTAAATCTCAAGTTTTGCAACTTAATAACTTTGGCATTTTTCAATGAAATAGCCCAAAATTGAGATGTGCTGTTATTTTGTCAGTGTCACAAGATATGGAAAGTTTCGTGATGGCAGCCTGTATGGTTTTTGAGATATAAAGTGGTCAAAAAGGGAAGAAATCATGTTCTTTTCTCCATAGGATAACATGGGATTTATTGCCTTCATCTACAACCCACACAGAATTAAATTTTTCTCTGAAATGTTTAAGGATGATGGGGTGTGTGCCAAGGTTGTGCCTTTGGATGGTTTGGTGTGAAAAAAGTATTACTATTTTTGAATGAAAATATTTTTTGTGATAGCTGCAAGACAGGATGTTCAAATGATAAATTTTATTTATTTTATTTAGCTTCTGTTGACCGGATAGGAACACTAGACAAGTTATATTCCTATTTTCAGGAACGACCCGGTAGAGTACAACAAGAAATACAGATACATCAGAGTACAAAACAGTAAGTAGAGCTGAGTACATTGAGTCACAAGAAACAGTCTAACATAGAATAGTCTACTTAACCATTTACTGTTTGAACTGTAAATAACCATTTACTGTTCGAACTGTAAATAATCGTTTACTGTTTGAATGGCAAATAATCATTTATTGTTTGAATGGTAAATAACCATTTATTGTTCAAAAGTTACACTTTCAAAATTTCGCAGTTATGCGCCAGCCCAGTGGCGCTGAGGGTTGAGGCGTTGGACACCACACCTTGCACCATACCGGCGACCGGGGTTTGAGGATGGACTCTGGTTGCCAGGGGCTGGCAGGGGGGAGGAGAGCATTGTGCATCCGGAGGACTGCTCTTTTCTCCTGGAGTGGGTTTGTGGGGATGCCTCACTCTGCAGTGACACCTGGTGGAGACTGGGAGGTACCGCACAGAGCTGGCTGTTTCGGGGGAGGTGCCGGCAAGCATTAGTGAGGGCAAACCCCCCTAAAGCAGATGTCATTGCACATCCAGTGTCCCAGGGCAACACACACACACACACACACACAGACACACACACACACACACACATGGTGGAGAAACCCCGGTTGGTGGGAAGGCGACAGTGGACATTCCAGGGGGTGGGCGAACCACTAGACTACCAGGAAAATAGCATTTAATTTTAATTGAAATAGGTCGAGATTCATGCAAGGGGTTGGGAGGACCACTAGACTACCAGGGAAATAACATTTAATTTCACTTGAAATGGGTCGGGATTTGTGCAGGAGGGTGGGGTTACCACTAGACAACCAGGGAAATAACATTTAATTTCACTTGAAACAGGTTGGGATTCATGCACAGGGTTGGGGGGACCACTAGACTATCAGGGAAATAACATTTAATTTCACATGAAACGGGTCAGAAGTCATACAGGGGGTTGGGGGGGACCGCTAGTCTACCAGGAACATTACTTGTAATTGTATTGTGAATGGGTAGGGAGCATACCTCTCAACTGTCCCTGATTTTCAGGGATGTCTCTGAATTTGCCTCAACATATAACTCTGTCCCTCCTCACAGTTGTGTTTCCATGGCTAAACAGTGGAAATTGTAAGCACAAAATAATGTCAAGCATTACAGTTACAGACTTGTTCTTCCTTAGAAACTGCATTTTGCACTAAGCCCCATATTCTACCAGCTTTCTGGGTGGATATATTTACTTTAGATGTGTCCCTGATATTGGTCCTTTGTCCCTGATTTGTTTAAGCCTTGTCCCTGATTCAGGAGGCAAGGGGTTGTGAGGTATGTATGCACTGACTGTGCCTGCAGCATACAGTTCCTGCTGCTTCCTGCCTGTACTTCTATTCCTACCAACAGGGGATGCTGTGGGTATGCCTTGGCCTGCAGCGTCCAGCCTATACTTCCATTCCGACCAAAAGAAGAAGCTTTGTGCTCCATGCAGCAGCACCGGGTAAACTGCATGGTAATGTATTCTAAGCAGCACTTAATGAGATGTAAATGTACCTGTTTGCCCACGAATTACCTAAGTAGGCTCATTTGCATAGGAGCTTTGAATATAGCTCCCATTTGCTCTGGGCTAATGTGATAGCACTGTGCAGTCAGGTTAGTCCTGGGCAAACCTCATTTCAGTATAGCACACTTTTGCAGTATGTGGCTTACATTGTTGTTTGCAGTCATACCTCTCAACTATCCCTGATTTTCAGGAACGTCCCTGATTTTACCTCAAGGTTTTACTCTGTTCCTCCTACAAATTGTGTTTCCATAACCAAACAGTGGGAGTTGTAAGCATAACATAATGTCAGACATTAATGTTACAGACGTGTTCTTCTTATAAAATGCATTTTACACTACACCACTTATTCTACCAGCTTCCTGAGTGGATATCACCAATTTTTAAGATGTGTCCCTGATTTTGAACCTTTGTCCCTGATTTTTTTAAGCCTTGTCCCTGATGTATGAGGCAGGAGGTTCAGTTGAGAAGTGTGTTTGCAGTAGATGTGAAACATCTCTGTGCAATCACACACAATGTTCACCTGCAACATTGGCTTGCTACAGAGTCTAATGAGCTGCAGTTGAAGTTTGCACTTCCCTGTTGCTATATTCAGTGCTGTCTTATTCCCAGGCTATTTTTGCCCTGCACTCCCAGACCGGCCAGGCTTCCTTAGACTGCTGTATTCAGCAGGTTTAGCACCAGGCTATTCCCATTGAATGTAGCTTGCTTTGTGCTCCAGGCTAAGTTTGCCCACTGGGCAGTGCTAATTTAGCCCCAGGACAAAGTTTTGAATATCTGGCCCTCGGTGTCTCAAAATAAATGTGTAAATTACTATTTTTGTCAAATTCTTTGTCATGCCGCTGTGAAAAAAAAAAAACAGCTTGGGGTTTTGGTCTGAAATTCTAAGGGCAAATTAGGATTCCCAACCCTAACACACCACCCCCCCACCCTCAGTTTTCAAGCCTAACATCCCACCTCTACCTGGCATGCAGGAACAGGTGTAAGGGGTGTGTAGGGTTGCCACCTGTCCCCGTTTTGCTGGGATTGTCCCATTATTGAGAGCCATGTCCCTGGAAATTTTAAAATCTGACCGGGATATTGAAAGTCCCGGTTTTACATCTGACGACTTCAAAAGTCCCGGTTTCCTAGTAGAAAAGTCATTGTATCATATAATTTTTAGTAAACAATGACATTTCTATCTATTTCTTTCTTTATTCCCAGCCCAAAATGAAGCCGGTGCGGTCCCAAACCACCGGCAGTCACTCAATATGTATTTTTTTGCTCCAATCAAGACAGGCGATCACACAGCGACTGCATGATTACTGTCAGTGTGAGTGAGGCAGAGTGGCCAGAGCGTGAGAGGACTGAAGTCTTTCTTTCTGTGAGGGAGAGTCATCCCCACCTGTCCCATACCGTTCGGACTGAATTTCTTTGCCACCCACATGTGTGAGCCTGCTGGAGCGCCTCCGCTCCCTATCTCGATCTACTGCTGCTCGCCGGTTCCTCCACTCTTGTTCAGCTGAGCGAATATCAGTGCTCCGTTGCCCTGCCTGGCTGTCGTCCTACTAGGCTAGATGGAAATGGGAATGTGGCCTGTAGGAACGCTCTCAGCCTCTGTGCTCTGCTGCTCCCTCAGCCAGCCATGCACCTCATCCAGTAGCAGTGTCTTTTCAAAAGTTGGTAAGACTTTCCTCCTGTTTGCTGCCTGTTGTTGCTTATTTCCTGTAAAGAAGAACTGCGCAAGTCATTTATTTGGGTAGATAGAAAAATAAGAGAATTGGAACATGTATATTACAACAACTTCTAGTAGAACACGTTCCAATACTCTTATTTTTCTGTCTTTACTGACCTTTCTTTAATTCATTGAGGTTTTTTGATTTACAGTACATACTGGTGTGGTTTCCATGCACCAATTTAAACCTACATGATGCAGTTACACAGGTGTGCCCCCATTCAGAGTTTTTCTATAGCAGAACATGGAGGAATTATGACATAGAGAATACTAGATGGGCAACTATGCAGAACCAGTATGTTCTGCCACAAAGGGATTCTGACTCCCTCTGACCTTGAGAGCGAAGCTCGAGGGGTCCATGGGAATCAGAACCCTGAGGTGGCAAAACACACTGGTTGTGCATAGAGTTGCTCATCCTGTATTTTTTATAGTGTATAGTACTGTGTGAAAAATGTGTTTTGTGAGTTCTTTTGCTTGCAAAATGAAACTGACTCATGCAGTCTCTAGAGGTTCTTGAATGCTGTTCTACCACAGTAGGGTAGAACAGCATTCCATGACCTTGGAACTGTGGTAGAACAGCATTTTGAAAGGGATGGAATTCTATACAGAACATAGAGAATACTGGATGGTCAACTATGCACAACCAGTGTGTTGTGCCACAGAGGGGTTCTGATTCCTGGTGACACCAAGAGCAAAGCTCGAGAGGTCCCTGAATCAGAACCCCTAAGGTGGCACAACACACGGTTGTGTATTCAGTTGCTCATCCAGTATTTTTTATAGTGTATAGTTACACTATTAAAAAAAAAAAAGATTTTTCTTTTGATGGGGAAAAACACATGAAATACTGTTTGGGCAGCTCATTTTAATTCTGTGGTTACCAGACCCTTAGCGCGGTTGTTAGGGAAGGGAGCATCTAATGATGGGCTACTATTGGCTCCGATTGCCATATGGGTGGGGTTTCAAAAAAAATAAACATGGCGACTGGTTTTTCGCTAAGCGAGATGAGCATTTCAGCAACTTGTAGTTTTACTTTAGGAAGTGTGGAAATATATTTTAGAGCAGAGACCTTTACTTTTGAAGAGACCGTCGCCGACGCCACAGTGTTCACTACTAGGCAGTTTACTCTGAGAGTTCTGCTCCGCGGCACTGCTCAGAGCGGCGCAAGGACCTCTAGAGTGTTTCAAAATGTTGTTGTGCACACTGTGGTACAATCACGTTCCATGAACTTTTGAACTGTGGCACAACAACATTTCTGAACGCTCTGATTTCTATACACAATAGCCCCTTACTATACACTATAACACTCTACTATACACTATAACAATGTATGAGCTTTACAATAAGGATATAAATTACATAGAGTTCTAACATGGTTTTCTTCACTACCTGTTTGCAAATCTGAATCCTCCACTGAATTTATTAAAAGGCTTGTGAAGATATTGTTAGAAACTAGAGCTATGCAGAATGCAAAAGTCTGCCCAGTAGATTTTCTGATGAATAACAAGTCCATTTGCAAAATGCTTTACAGACTTTCTTTTCTAATGCGGCAGAATTCTGAAAAGCATTTCTGTGTTCATTCTGGATTTAGACTGTGTCGCAGAACATGATTAGACAGTTTTCTATTAAGGAAGCTTCCTGGAGCAAGGTCCATTCTTGTATCGGGCTAAGCATAACTGTCTTGACTGGATGTGAGTCTCTACCTAATGGTCAGTGTTATGTGGACAACACAGCTAGGCAGCACAGCAGGGGCTAGTGATGTGGATTGGGGCGGTTTGCAGGCATACTGGGTAAAGTAGGGCTTAGCAACCACGTAGGAGAGGTGGAGTGGAAGGGGGAGATGGAATCAACAGGGAGGAGGAGGGGGCAAGGGAGATTTGGGGGACAGGTAGGGAGCTGGGGGTACAAGAAGGGGAAGAGGGATGGTTCCAGGGCAGAACTGGCTGGTATAAGGTGCAAGGGAGCAGGGGGGAATCAGAGGGGACAGAGTAGTGACCTGCAACAGCTGTGGGATGGCAGTCTGGATGGGCAAATTATGGAGGTTACAGGCTGGGGGATCTGCAGGCAGAGGTCCAGAGGCTGGAAGGGGAGATAGGGAGGATGAGAGGAGAGGAAAGTGGGGAAGTGTGGTGGTAGGCCGGGCACCTCCTTGGGTGGGGAGGGAAGCTGAGACAGCAGGACCTATAGAGCAGATGAGGGCATGTAGGGATGCTGTGACAGTGGCACGTATAAAGCAAGTGGAGAAACCAGGTAACAAGATGGAGCAGCTTTGTAACAACAGCAGGAGCTATGATTGGTGGGGGGGTAGCTTCAAGCAACAGGTATACAGTGTTGGCAGCAGAAACGGGCGAGGATGGTGGGGTCCCCACAATTGGGGCAGGGGGCATGAGGGTAGGGGTAAGACAGGGACAACTGGTCCAGATGGGATAGGGAACAGGACACACTGGGAGGGGAAGGTATAGCAGGTAGGGTGAGGAGGGGGGAGTGGGGAGAGAACTGGGGAACCAGTGAGGGGCTGCAACCCAGGAGGGCGAAGGAGAGCACAACAAGGTGAGGTCAGTCAGAGGGGGAAAAACAGCTTCCAAAGGAAAGGGCATTTAGAGCTGCAAGGGAGCCAGGCAGAAGGGAGACAGAAGGGGGACAAGTGGGGGGCCAGGTCCAGGAGCTGGTGGGCAGGACGGAGTTGACGGTCATGGGGGGATGGAGGTGGTAGGTACATACTGCCAGAAGGGGGGAGAATTGTAGTAATAGGGGATTCTATCTGAAGGGGATAAGATGGGGAGGGAGGGGTGAACGACATAGCTGGATGGGGTGGAAGCTGTACCAGGCTTGACAGCAGACAGGGTGTGGCAGGCTTTAATTAGGTGTGTTAGGAGGAGAAGGCAGAAACTCCATCTTGTGGTTTATGTAGGCACCAACAACCTGAGGGGCTGCACAGTGGAGTCAGTTTAAGAGGGAGATGAGGAGGCATAATTTCATGGAAGGGGCAGTGTCAAGATGGAATACCCTACCAGAGGAGGTAATATCATGTAAGATGGTGGGCAGTTTCAAAAGGGCATGGGACAGGGCATGGGGGGGACCGGGTCAGTAGCATGGAAATATGTCCAGGGGAGAGGAGGGGGAGGGGGTGGGGCAGCTGCAAACTAGGGGTGCTAGCTGCATACTCTAGCAGACTAGATAGAGCATGAGACCTGTTTCTGCTGGCAGGTTCGTATGTACGTATGTTAGTGCACTACTTGCTGATCTGATTTCTGTATTCTCTTTTGTATTCCTCAAACTACTGACCTCCGCTCCTCTTCTTCTTTAACCTCATTTTTCCCATGGATCCCTCTGTCCCCATTCAAATGGTGGGGCTGCCATGGTGGCACCCACCTCCAGGTGGGAAGGTGGCTAGCAGTTGCTTTCTCATCTGGTATTAATGCCGTTCCATGGATGGCTGGCTATGGGTGTGTGAATGTTGGGCTGTTCACACCTTCCCTCCCTGGTGCCACATGCTTTCCCATGGGGCCCTACTTCTACCCATTCCCACAACTAGTTGACTGGAGCACTGGGAGGACAAATTACTTGCTTAAGTTCACACAGTGAGTATTTGGCTCCAACGCGTTTGATCTTGTGAGCTCCTGTTTCCCAAGACAGCACTGTAACCGCTATACAATAGGTGAGCCTCTGGAGTTTTTTGAGAAATTTAAGTACCTCAGGTTTTGGATAGACCACATATTGTCTTTCACTGACAATACTGATGAGCTCACAAAAAAGTTGAAACAGAGACTCGGACTCTTTTTTCGTATCAAAAATCTACTCACTTCGGAAGTTAAAATTAGGCTGGTTCGGGCAACGTTCATGCCCCTTCTGGACTATGAGGATTTTCTGCATGGCTAAGGCCCAAAGTTTGCCCTCTCTAAACAGGATACTCTCTACCAACAAGCTATTAGATTCATCACTGGCCTACCTTACTCCACCCACCACTGTGAACTTTATACCAAAATAGAGTGGAGCTTTCTAAATTTCAGACGTCAAAAAAATGCAGTGCTCTGGACCTGCAAAGCCATTATCAATAAGCTTCTGGAATATGTTGTATGCTGCCTGCCCACCTGCACTGCTGGACTATACATTAAGAAGTCTTTCTTACATCTCTCTGATCCCTAAGGTGAGAACTGGGTATGGTAAATTGGCAATTAGTCATGTTCTTCCAGCCATTTGGAACACCATACGAAAATCCCTAAAGTTGTCTACCCCTGTGAAACTGAACTTCTTTAAATCATTTTACCAACATTCATTTATGGAAACCTGTAGCTGTTTTCTCTGACTGCACTTATCCTGCATTTATCCTAGGATCTTGGACAATTCACTTTAGGCTGTTCTAGGCTCTTTCACTGGTGCCTTCTACTTTAAGCTATGCACCCCACCCCCTACCTCACCACAACCTTGGCTTCCCAATATCTTCTCCTGCCCCTGGCTCTCTGTGGTCTCCCTCGTGATTCCATCTTGATGCTTTGTGTCACCTTTAGCAGCTATATTGTACATAGGGTTGGTTGTGTTATATTTTTGTTGCTGTATGTCTTAGAATCTATTATTATTCAACATTTTTTCCTTTTGAATGATCTTGCCTTGATTGAGTTCTTGTATGTATTCCTTGTATTTATGTAGTGCTGTATATATTCCTGAATGTATTCCTATATGTATTTGTCCAGGCCCATCTTGTAAATGAGTTTTTCTCAATGATGTTTCGCCTGGTAAAATAAAGATTGATTGATTGATACTACCTCCACAGTGTCACTATAAAACCATACTGATTGGTATTCATTAAGGGAAAATTGTATTAAATATTCATCAAATCATCCCTTTTGGGACTCCCTCCAGAGGCCCATACCTGTACTCAAACCACACGTCATACTCCATCCAGTCTTATGCTTGTATCTTAAATATTAACTGTTGCAACTTTCTGATCTTCTTAATCCTATTCGGTGTGGTGGGAGGCACTGGTGCTAGGTTTCACTTAGTTCACATGTTGATTAGAAGTGACTTATAATTCAGACCTTTTACTGAAGCCTTTAAAGAGCGAGTGTACTGCCCTAATAGCAGTTTTTAAGAACAGTCCACCATTACCTCTTTTATCTGAGGTATTTTTTTTTCTTTTCCCTTTGGTTAATTAGAACATTATTTACCTGATGTTAGTAGGTGTGATGTATGGAACAGCACTTTGCCGGTGGCTAATATATGTAGTTCTATCCCCCCATCCCGCACACACACACACACACACACACACACACACACACACACACACACACACCAACAATTGAGGAGTGAGGGAGGTTTTGAGAATAGCACTGCATATGAGGTACTATACTAATTAAATAACAGCACTGCATGGTGGGTGGGAGTTTCCCCAGACAGACACTACAACTTAGCATGGGGTGAAGGAGGGGAGCAAACAAACTGAAGGGGTTTTGTTTTGGTCAGTTGGGGTCTTGGGGAAAGTATTGGACTGTCTGCAGCAAGGTGCAGTTCAGGAAGGGAGATGGAAGGGAAGAAATTTTTTTGTTCCATGGGCGGTTAAAAGGAATACAGGGTTATCATGTTGGAGAAATGGGTCTGGGGTGGAACTGGGTATTGGGAAATGGGAAGGGGAAGGGAGGGACTGGTAGACAGTGTTTACACTAATACATCAAAACCTCAGTGCAGCATGCTGCCAGTACCACACTCATTGCTAGTGAAAACAGTGATACGCGTAGCACACCTTAGGTATAAATGGCCCGGGAGGACACAGGGGGCATGTGTTGGAGGAACTCTTGGACAGTCAGTGTTGATGTTACAACTAGTAGAGATGCACATGTGTAAGGGAGAATACCAGGTAACCACTGCAGCATGGAAGGGGCCCTATCTGAGTCAGACAGTACCCCTTTCATGCTGCAGTGATGAGTCTGACATGGGTTATGCTTTAACTTCAAGACACAGCACTGGTACCTCGCCATGCTACATGCACTGCCGATTTTGACACCTCACTATACTATGTGCTTCCAACTATGACGCTGACATCCCTGATTCAGGAATGGACCCAAGAGTCAGAAGGCTGTCTGGAGGGCGAAGGTTCTATCATCCAAGAGACTGCTCTCCTTCTCTGGGGAAGGGGAGTTTGTGTGCTTGGTGCTTGATTGACCTCTAGCAGAGGCTGGGTGGAAACCAGCCGATGGCACCTACATACTGTTTGGAGCCTGAGGTGGGACAGATGTAGACATAAACACCCTTGACTTCACTGCACATCCCACCTCCCTGGGTGTATATGGAGGAAATTTGTGCCAAGTGGGATGCCAACCACCTTGTGACACAGGTACCACACTGACACCCATGGGAAGGAAAAAGGAGACATATACCAGCAGCCACTGGTACAGTGACCCTCTCCAAATGGTCCCACACTCTGGGGGCAATCTAGAGCATACTTCTGGGTTGGTCAGCCCATGGGAGGTTGGTGACGGGGCAGGGTGCGTGGCTGGGCCGATGGAGACATTTAACTGATTCAGCCATCTGGGATTGATGTGAGCTTGATAAGTAATACTTAAACAGTTTGCTGAGCAAAGGCAGGTCTCCGAGCTGGCATTCTGAGAAGAGAAAATTGATTATAGAATTGATGTTCCTTCTCTTCCCAGAATGTCAGCTGGGAGCCCTGCCATTGCTCAGGCGAAGTGTTTAAGTATTCCGTACCAAACTCCTATTAATCATACTGTACTGCATCACAGTAGCATCATGGGGCATTCTTCAAAAACAGTGAGTAATGGGATTTAAAACTATCTTTTTTTTCTCCTCCCAGCACCAAGAAACAAAAGTGCAGCTGGCTGCCTGTGTGCCACAGAGAAAGACCTGCTGTTCTACAGTAAGGCTCTGCAAGCAAGCAACTAAGCAAGCATCCTCCCAGGTGAAACCTGACTTCCAGCCTGCAGGTAGCCAGGTTAGAAGATAATTATGAATGGTATAACATGACACACAAGATGGAGCAGCCACTGTCATGCAGAAAATGGGTGAGATCTGGACATTTTCTACTGCTCATTAACTGTCTACTGTCCTAAGGTTTTTAACCTAAGTAACTGTACCTCAGGAAAAATCATGACAAACATTCCTGACCTCAGCTAGTCAGTCACCTGTACAGGTAGTTCAGTTCAACACAGGCTTTACTGTGGCTGGCCAAACTCTTTTTTTCACGCTTGCTAAGCCTAAAGAGGATGCATGAGCCTGTTCAGTGGAGCAAACACATAAAATTGAGGATTATACTTGTGGAAATAGTCTGTGTAATAGCTGGGGCTGAAACAAGCAGGAAGGAGGAAGGAGCTGAGGTGCTGTAGCCCAGTGACTGCTGTTGTGGACTACAGGGCACAGTACAGTATAACAAATTTTAATCTTTTTTGGGGTCTCTTGTAACTAAACACTTGCAGGATACATAGGGTTTATACCATATAAACCTAATAATTGGCACACATTAAAACTTTGAAGGAATGAAAAATCGCGAGGTGGGAGTGACGTCACTTCCAGTCCTCGGGGGCTTATAAAGAAAGCCACAGAGTATGTCATGCGAGCACACAAAGCAGCGCGTGGGGACAAGGCCCTACCTTTATATGCAGCATCAATGTTAAGCACAGTAAGTCAGGTGCTCTCAAAGATTTGAAGCAGAAAGTCTATCACAAACTAGATGTGAAATACACACTCACATAAAATGCAGAGTGCTGAAGTAACTGAGAGACTTTTGAGGGTGTTACTGCAAAATAGGACTATGAAGAAATGCTGTAACTGCCTGATGTACATAATCCAGAAAGAAATATCCTTGGTGAGACAATACACATGTAGTAAATGTGTAGAGCTTGCGGCAATAAAAGAGGAGCTAAATACCCTCAGAAACAAAGTAACACAGATGGAGAGGGACTCACAAGAAATACCATTTACTCATCCACAGGACACAAAAACTCTAGGTAGCAGCCAGGTGGCCTTGGGGTCCAGCGAAGCAGATGAAAGGGATAATGAAGATGCTAGTTGGGCCACTATAGTTCAATACCCAAAAAATAAAAGAAGGCGAGCTTTGGGAAGCAACGAAATTGCTGGACACAATCAATATGCCCCCTTGAGCACTGAGGATGATGAGGCACAAGCTGTTACAGCCCAAATAGAAGTTAACCCATCTAACACATTACCCGCTATCATTAAAAAGAAAATAAAAATGTCCTGGTTTTGGAGACTCCACACTGAGGAAAACTGACTCCATAATTTGTAAGCATAACAAAACAAGTACAGCCCTAAGTTGTCTACCAGGTGCAAGGGTCACAGATATAAAGGAAAGCCTTCCAAAACTATTGGATACAAAAGAGACAGTCAAATTGTAGTTATTCATGTGGGAATAAATAATGTGGGATGAGACCATGAGAAAGATGTGGCAAGGGAGATAATGGAGTGCGCAGACATCATTAAACAAGCTGGACAAACCCCATAATTTCTGGATTGCTCCCTAAATTAAGCATTGATGCAGAAAAAAAACACACCATTCAAAGGATAAACATACACTTAATAACCAAGTGCACAACTGCAAAAATAAGCTTTCTGTACACCTGGAAAATCTTTTTTCAGAATAAAAATTTATATGCAAAAGATGGTTTGCACCTAAGCCCCCTTGGAACGTCAACCCTAGCCACCCTAATAGCAAATGAAGTACGAAATCATTTAAACTAGCTAGGAGGGGGGGAGAGTGGAGCAAAAATGGTCAATCCACTCCAAAAAAGCCGGCTACATTTAAATACGAACAGAAAAAGGTAAATGATAAAAACAATTTAAAATGCTTACTTGCAAAATGTGAGAAGCATGAGACACAAAAAGGATGAACTAGAGGCAATAATGTGCAACAAACAAACCGGATTTGGTGGGTTTAACCAGAACCTGGTGGATGCCAAGTGATGCATGGGGAAGAGAAATAATGGGCTATCACTTGGATAGGAAGAAGAGAAAAGGTGGTGGGGGGTTAGCAGCATATATATCAAACCTAATTAAAGCAGTAAATGACTCTGAAAAAAATAAACAAGGGGCAAAAGAAACAGAAACTATATGGATAAGGCTGGAAATAGGGATGAGTAACTTTGTAATTGTGGGGGTTTGCTCTAGACCCCAGGGACTAAGCCCTGAAGACAGTCTACCCATTTATAAGGAAATACAGAGAGCCTGCACTATGGAAGAGATGGCACTGATGGGTGATTTTAACCTTAGAGATATGAATTGGGAAAAGCTGGAAGGAAGTAAAACAACTAGTAAAACATTATTAGATATAATAAATCAAACAGGCATAACTGAATATGTAAGGTACCCGACAAGGGGGTAATATATTCGGTCTAGTGATGGCAACCAAAGAAATCAGGGTCACTAACTGTAGGGTCAGTTCCTCCCCTGGGAAACAGTGATCATAAGTGTGTCCTTCTCACATTAAATAAACACATTCCTCTCATTTAAGGGTGTAAGGAGATTTATCTCTATAACACAGCAAATTAAGAACTTATCAGTAACAAATTAAAGAAGATATAGTGGGAAACCATATTTGAAAATAAATCAGTAAATGACATGTGGAAGAGCTTTAAACACCATATAACTGCACTATGTGATAACTTTATCAAAAAAGAAAAAATACATAATAATAAGGGAATTAAAACCAAGTGGTTCAACAATAATATTAAAAGAGTATTAAAAAGAAAACAGAAACTGTATGAATCACAAAAAGGTATAAAAATGAAGGCAGCATGGGAGAAATTTAAAGCAGCACAGAAGCAGTGCAAAAATTTAATCAAAAAAGTAAACAAAATATGGAAAAAAACTGGCTAGCAAGGCAAGCAAGGACAATATTAGTGTCAGTGGCTCAGTAGGTAGCACACTCTCCTCTGAGGCCGGGAGATCAGAGGGCTGTGGGTTCAGTTCCCACATCTGGCACTTGGGTTAATATCCCAGTACTGACACTGTAGTGCAACATGAGAGGGGTGCTGTACTTCTGAGGTGCCGTCTTTCAAATGAGATGTTAAACCGAGGTCCCATCTGCCTGGATTGGTGGTAGTTCAGGTGGATGTTAAAGATCCTATGGCACTTATCGAAAGGAGTAGGGGAATTTCCCCGGTGTCCTGGCCAAATTTCCCTCATTCACTAAAAATACCACCAACAACTTAATCTGGTTCAAGGTCAGATGGCATTCATCTGTATTCCCTTCCCCTGGGTCATGCCTGAAAATAGGCAGGATTTGTCTAGTGCACTTACCTGGTCAACAAAAAATAAATAAATAAAATAAATATGCAACAGTTCTACAGTTATGTAAACTCACTACGAAAAACAAGCATGGGCTTATGTACTTTTACTGTGGACAACAAAGTAGAAGATAACACTGCAGAAATGGTGACAATTTGTAATTCATATTTTGGGGTTGTTTTTTCCCTTAAACATGGAACAACTCATCAAATAAAGAAATATACCTCATCCCCTATACAGATAACAGACTGTGCTATAAATGAAAAAATAAATAAGCTAAAAAACACATTTTCAACCGGACCAGATGATATGTCAAATGTTATGTTGAAGCTGCTATCCCCAGAGGTTGCAAAGTCACTAAAGCTAATATTTTCAAAATCACTGCATGAAAAGGAGTTCCGCAGGACTGGCTGGCAGCAAATGCAGTACCTATACATAAGAAAGGTAAAAGAGCAGATTATGTAAATTAACAACCAATTAGTTTGACCTCAGTCCCAAGGAAACTGTTAGAAGCCATAATCAAAGATGAAATAAACTCTCATCTTGAAAGAAGTGGCCAGTCTGATTATGAGCAGCAAGGCTTTCAAGCTGGAAGGCCATGCTTAACAAATCCGTTGTGCTTTTATGAAAAAAATATCTTTTGTATTAGACAATGGGAGACCGGGAGATTGTATTTATCTGGATTTTGCAAAGGCCTTTAATAAAGTACCCCACTGTGAAATCATTAATACTGTAGTTTGATGGATATAGGACTGGACATGGGGATAGTGGGATGGGTAAATGTATGGTTGATGGATAGGACCCAGAGGGTGTGTATAAATGGATATCTCCCCCCCCCCATGGTTGTTACTAGTGGGGTGCCACAGGGATCGGTACTGGGTCCGGTGTTGTTTAGGGTATTTATACCTAGTGTGGGGAAGGATGCAGCAAACTGGCTAAGTAAATATGTAGATGACACTAAACTTGCAGGGATTGCACAAGATGATGAAAGCATAGCTTCTATACAAAATGATCTGGACAAAATACGTAATTGGGCCACCACCAAGGGTATGAGCTTTAATACTGACAAGTGCAGTGTTATACACCTGGGTAAACATAATAAAATGATGGATTATTCCCTAAATGGACAAACCTTAAGGTACTCAGTGGAGGAGAAGGACCTGGCTATAATTATAGATAATAAGCTAAAATGTAAGGCTTAATGTACTACTCAAGTAGCCAAAGCAAATAGACTACTAAGGGCGATAAAAAGAAATTTTAGAAGCAGAAACCGAGAGGTGATTATGCCACTCTATAGAGCATATGTGAGACCATTACTGGATTATGGAAGCCCTGTGTGGGGTCCAATATCAAGAGGTGGTGTGGATGGGCTGGATAGGGTGTAGAAATGGGCTACAAAGATAATATATAAATTAAGGAATAAATCGTACAAGGAGAGACTCCTCGATTTAAACATCATGACCTTAGAGACAAGAAGAATCCGGGGAGACCTCTTCATGTGCTATGACATCATGCAGGACACTTACTTGATAAACAAACTACAATTAGAATTTAAAAATATTTCAGTATGTACCAGGGGACACCTGCTGCAGCTCCGACCCACAAATTTCAACATAGACGGAAGAAAGGCTTTCTTCATACAGAGAGTGGTGTCCCCTGAAATGGTTTGCCCCTAGAGTTATCATAAGTAATACTAAACAGCAGTTCAAACAGTGACTAGATAGATACATATTGGATGGCAATATTGTACAATATTATGGGTGAGAGGACAGGAGCATTAAATGGGATTACTGCCTCTTTGGCTCCTAGATACCTTAGTAGTATGTGTCACAAATGCACTCAGTAGGTCAGACCATCTGCTCCCACAGTGCCAACCTCCAAGGGCAGTATTGTGAATAAGTAACAGACAGAGTAACCCTCCTGTCTGCTTGTGGGTCTGAATCACCTTTGGTCTCAAGTTCTGGGGGGATTCAAACTGTGAACATTATGCTAGCGTACCCAAATGTACAGGCTCAGATAACATTCTCTTTGGGGGATGCAATATATCTTTCACCTAAGGGCACCTAACCAGGTATCTGAAATGAACCCATAAAACTCTATAAAAGACCTTGGGTATATTCTTACCTTTTCCCAGTTTAGTAACACCATCATGCTTTGAACAGTTTTTGTCAGTCTTCACCCTCTATACTTCACATGCAAAAAGAACTTCGAAGACACACCCAGGCAGTCTTTCAAAATAATATATTTACTAAAATGGATAAAAATATGTAAAATGTAAACACAGAACACTATATCAAAAAGCATACAATCACTTAAAAGAACAAGGTTAAACTACAAAACATAAACTCCTACCACAATACAATTAGACTTTTTCTATCTAATGTATTACCTCTTTATAGTACTTAAGTTCAATCAGAGATTTTGTTTCTTAAGAGTCCAAAAAGAAATGTCACAAAGATCAGACACAAGTCCTAGTTAAACTGTGTCTCTTACACACCCTTTCTATGATGTCATCTAGCTCCTCCTTTTAGAATATAAAAAATATACAAACAATGATCTTCCTGTCAGGAGATATTTTAAATACTGTGACTTCAGCAAAAACTAATTTCCCAAATTATGACAGTCTTTAATCAAGCCTTTCCTTTGATCTTGTTTGGTTTCCTGTTCCCAAAGCAGGTCAAAGATTTTACAACTTTTCACACCTTGGTGATATAACATGTTTTTCCTCTAAGACGTCATAAAAGTTTATGAGCCCTATATTCTGGCAGCTGGGTCAGTTCTAATTAAGTCTCTCTGGTCCTTTAATTACCTTCTGGTTTCAGGTTAATATATCCTGTAGCTTCTCTGACCTGGGGGGGGAGCACCCATAAACACAGGCTATATTTTTATATTACAAATAGCATAGAACAATCATAACCAGCTGGCCAAGCGTCACAGTCCTCCCCACCTAGACTGAATTTGGGGTCTCTGTCCCTTGCATGGGATGAGCTTCCTAAGTCAGTTCACTCTTTATAAAGACGTCATAGACCATCGGCGTTCTGATTGGTCGCTCCAGCCCTATGCAAGATCATCATGTCTTACCCTTGCAAGGCAAGACTCCATCTTAGCAGTCTACCATTAGCTTTTCCCATTTGGGTCAGCCAAACCAGGGGGTTGGGGTCTGTTTGTACCTCAAAATGCTGCCCGTATATGTATGGCTCTAACTTCTTTAGGGCCCACACTATGGCAAGACACTCTTTTTCCATAGTAGAGTATGCCCGCTCCCTGAGAAGTAACTTTTTACTCAGGTACAGTACAGGGTGATATTCCCCTTGGTCGGATGTCTGACTCAGTACTGCCCCAATACCTACATCTGAGGCATCAGTCTGGACTATAAAAGGTCTGCTATAGTCAGGACTTGTCAACACAGGAGCACTGCACAGTGCCTCCTTCAGTCTGGTAAAGGCTTTTTCAAAGACTGGTTCCAAGGTAATTTTCTTAGCCATCTTTTTCTTTACCAGGACAGATGGGGAGCAGCCAGGACACTGTAATTGGGTTAAAATTTTCTATAGCACCCTGCTGTCCCGAGAAAACTCCTGACCTGCTTCTGCAATTCTGGTCTGGGCCATGCCTTGATCACCTCTATTTTTACTGGGTTAGAACGGAGCTGTCACTGGCCTACAACATGCCCAAGGTATGCCACTTCAGCCATGGCCACCTGGCACTTCTCAGCTTTGACAGTGAGCCCGGCCCTCTGTATCCTGCCCAGCACTTCCCTGAGGTGGGACAGGTGTTCCTCCCAGCTGGCACTAAAGATGGCAGTGTCATCCAGGTATGCTACTGCGTACTCCTCAGCACCATTTATCACCTGGTTCACCAACCTTTGGAAAGTGGCCAGGGCATTCTTCATTCCAAAAGGCATTACTTTAAATTCAAATAAGCCTATCGGAGTGATGAAGGCCGACCTCTCCCTAGCTCTGTCAGTTAACTCTACCTGCCAATACCCCTTTGTCAGGTCAACAGTCATAAGGTATGTCACCCCTCCCAACTTGTCCAGGAGTTCATCCGTCCGGGACATCGGGTGGGCTTCTGACTTCGTGACTGCATTCAGTCCACGATAGTCCACATTGAAATGAGTAGAGCCACCTGGCTTGGGCACTAGGACTATGGGTGAGACCCAGGGGCTGTGAGATTTCTGGATTACCCCTAAATCCAGCATTTTCTCCACCTCCCTCCTAATGTCCTTTTGGATAGCCTCTGACACCCGATACGTTGTCCGCCGTATGGGTATCTGTGTCCCTGTCTCTACATTGTGCGTCACTAAGGAGGTTAGTCCAGGCTTGGCGCTAAACAGGGGGGCAAAGTCTGCTAAAACCTCCCTTACTTCCAGGATCTTGTCCAGGGCCAGCTGGGGAGACAATTTAACTGCCTCCACAGAGGACTCCCACTTGCTTTCTTCCAGCAAGTCCAGAAGGGGGTATCCTTCATCCGTCCCCTCACCAAGACTACATGCTGCAAACACCATGTCAGCCCTATTAGTATATGGCTTTATCATGTTGACATGGTGCATTCTTTCTGTCTGTCTTCTGTCAAGTAACTCTATGATATAGTTCACGTCATTTACCTTTCTAACTACTTTGTATGGTCCTGCCCACTCAGCCTGCACCTTGTCTTCCCGGACCGGAATAAGGACCATGACTTCCTGACCCACCATGTATGAGTGAGCTCTGGCTCTGCGGTCATACCACACTTTTTGTTTCTGTTGGGAAGCTGCCAGGTTGCTCTGGGCTGTCCCCATAAGCTCCCTCAGCCTTTCCCTAAACCTAAGGACGTAATCCACTATGAGAGTTCCCTGGGTGGTGTGCTTGCTTTCCCAGTCCTCCCAGATCAGGTCTAGGGGCCCACGTACCTGGCGTCCATATGAGAGCTTGAAGGGGGAAAATACTGTCGACTCTTGGGGTACCTCCCTGTATGCAAACAACAGGTGGGGAAGGTATATCTCATAGTCCTTCTCATGCTGTTCAGCAAACACTTGGAGCGTTGACTTCAGGGTACCATTAAATCTTTCCACAAGCCCATTGGCTTGTGGGCGATAAGGTGTTGTGTGCCTGTCCACCACACCACACTTCTCCCACAAACATTTCATCAGGTCCGACATGAAGAAACCCCCTCGATCAGTGATAACCTCCTGTGGAAACCCAACATGGGAGAAAATCCCAACTAAGACATTTGCCACTTTATCTGTCCTCAATGAGTATAGGGTGAATGCCTCTGGATACCAGGTGGCATAATCCACCACAGTCAGGGTGAATATCTTCCCAGAGGAGCTGGGGGTATTTAATGGCCCCACAATATCCATCCCCCCCTCTGGAATGGCTCCTCCACTATGGGCAATGGAATTAGGGCGGCTTGTGTTTTCTTACCTGCCTTCCCTATTTCTTGGCACCGGTGACAAAACCTGCAATACTCCTTCACCTGCTGGGTGAAGTTGGGTCAATAGAAATTCTGGGCCAACTGCTGCATAGTGCGCGCAGTTCCCAGACGGCCAGACAAGGGAATATCATGTGCAATCTTGAGCAACTGCTTATGATACCTCTGGGGAACAACAAGCTGCCTGCCTATCACCCCCTCTGTCTTCACATCCTGAGTATACATCAGTCCATTTTCCCAATAAACCTTATGTTTACCGTCACCTCCCTGTGCTCCATCAGAGTCTGCCCAAGCCCTCAGCTTCTCTAGACTAGGGTCACTTTTCTGAGTAGCTGCAAACTCTGGACACATTCCCAAGGCATGGGAAAGGTCTCCTTCAGTCTCTAAACTAGGATCCCTAGCACTAGCGTCAGGGCACTCAGGATCACTGTCATCCCTAGCCCTCTGACAATGGGTCACCCCTCCTCCTTCGGAGTAACCCTCCATAGCTGTGTGGTTAACTGCTGCTGGGGAAATTTCTACCCCCTTTTCATTAGTCTCCATATCAGGAGACACAGGCTGGGGAACCAGGCTCCCAGTGGTTTCCACAATGGCTTCTGTGGGGTCCAGGGAACTAAAATTTTCCTTTGCCGCTTGACTATGGGTCACTGCACACACCATCCCCTGTTTGAGATTGTTGCCAAGGATGACATCAACTGCTAACGTTTTGGCTACAGCTACCTGTTGCACAGTTCCCCCTGTTTCACCCCAGTCTAGGAGAACACTAGTGAGGGGCAATGTTTTCTCCTCACCAGTAAAGTCTTGTACAGTTACAAATCCATTGGGTATAAGCTGACCAGGCTCTACCAGATCCCCTTTTACCAATGTCAGGAATGCTCCTGTGTCCCTTAACCCTTGTGTCTGTACACCATTCACTGTGACTGGGTGCATGTTTTCCCTCATGTTCACAGGCATGCTTCCAGGGACACACAAACAACCCACTTCTCTCCTAGCCCCATTCTGTGTATTGCTCGCCCTTTTGGGACACTGTCTGGCAATATGCCCAGTTTCTTTACAGACCCAACATTTGTTTATTTTTTCAGAGAAATCTTTTCTTTGAAACCTGGGGCTAACAGGTTTTGGTGGAGGCAGTGAGGGTTTTAGCTGCCCTGAAGGTGCATGTTTCCCTTTCTGTGCTGCCACTCCCACCCTATTCACTCTTAGAGCAGGTCTGTTCTTGGCATATCGGTCCGAGAGTTCAGTAACCTCTTGTACTGTTTTGGGATCTTGGTCCTCCAGCCAGGTTTTCAGCTGTGCTGGGCATGCCCAAAAAAACTGTTCTAACAAAATAGCATTTTCAATTTTATCTACAGAGTTTACTTCAATTCCTTCCCACCAATGTTTTAAAAACCAACGTTGTTTCATGGCTAGCTCCTCGTAGCTCATATCAGGGCTTCTCCTGAGCTTACGGAATTTAGCTCTGTATACTTCTGCAGTTAAATCAAACTTTTTTTAAAAGTGCAGCTTTAAGTTTGCAGTAATCATTACTGTCCTCATTGTCCATTTGACCCAGTGCATCCCAAGCTTTCCTGGTGAGTAGCAGGGGATAGCTGGAAGCTCCAGGACCTTCTAGAAATTTTAGCCTGAATACAAACTTTTTCAAAGGAATTTAAAAAGGCATCCATATTCTCCCCCCTTTAAATTCAGCTATCAATTTGGAATTCAATTTGTAACCCAGTCCTGTAGTTCCAGTTAAACCCAAGCCACTTACCTGCTCTGGTGCTGGTGGTTGGAGTTGTAGCTTCTCCAGTTCATGCTGCCTCTAATGCTCTTGCTCTTCATGGTCAGCCTCCCACTGTTCTCACTCTGCCTCTCACCATTCTCGTTCAGCCTCTTGCCATTCTCGTTCAGCCTCCCTCTGGAACTCCAGCTCCATTCTGCGTAACTCAATCTGCAGCTTGATTGCTTCTGGCTCCAGAATGCTGGTGACCTTCCCCTGCTGCTGTGGCCCTTCGCTGGCACTGGCCCTGCTGTCATCCTCACCAGGTTTGGACACTGCACTGGCCGCTAGCCCCTCCACACTCAAGGTTTGGTCCTTTACAGTCACAGTTTATGACTCGATGCTCTGGGCATCTGCTGCCATCAGGGCATCCTTGAGGTTCTGCTTGGTGGCTCTCCCCTCATACAGGACTCCTCTGTCCTGGCACAACTTCCTCAGGTAGTCTACAGTGCGCCTGCTGTAGTTGGAAGCTATCTTCTTCTCTAACTATGGCTACTCTAACTTGCATTTTAGAAAAAAAAACCAGGTAGGAACTTGACTGTAAGCAAAATGATATAGTTCTGTTTACTTTTTAAACAAATAAATCACTGCCTTATTTTGCAAGTGAGCTGTACAGTATTAAGCTGACACACTGAACAGTTAAAGCTTGTGTTACCAAATTTATCCACACTGCTGCCAACCAAATCTGTCACAAATGCACTCAGCAGGACAAGCCCTCTGCTCCCACAGTGCCAACCTCTGAGCACAGTATTGTGAATAGGTAACAGACAGGGTAACCCTCCTGTCTGCTTGTGGGTCCGAATCACCTTTGATCTCAAGTTCTGGGGGGATTCAAACTGTGAACCTTATGCTAGCATACCCAAATGTACAGGTTCAGATAAAATTCTCTTTGGGGGATGCAATATATCTTTCTCCTAAGGGCACCTAACCAGGTATCCAAAATGAACCCTTAAAATGCTATAAAAGACCTTGGGTATATTCTTACCTTTTCCCAGTTTAGTAACACCATCAAGCTTTGAATATTTTTTTGTCAGTCTTAACCCCTCTACATGTCACATGCAAAAAGAACTTTGAAGACACGCGCAGGCAGTCTTTCAAAATAATATATTTACTAAAATGGATAAAAATATGTAAAATGTAAACACTGAACACTATATCAAAAAGCATACAATCACTTAAAAGAACAAGGTTAAAGTACAAAACATAAACTCCTACAACAATACAATTAGACTTTTTCTATTTAGTGTACTACCTCTTTATAGTGCTTAAGTTAAATCAGAGATCTTGTTTCTTAAAAGTCCAAAAAGAAATGTCAAAAGATGAGACACAAGTCCTAGGTAAACTGTGTCTCTGTTACACACCCCTTCTATGTTGTCATCTAGCTCCTCCTTTTAGAATATAAAAAATATACAAACAATGATCTTCCTGTCAGGAGATATTTTAAATACTGTGACTTCAGTAAAAACTAATTTCCCAAATTATGACAGTCTTTAATCAAGCCTTTCCTTTGCTCTTGTGTGGTTTCCTGTTCCCAAAGCTGGTCAAAGATTTTACAACTTTTCACACCATGGTGGTATAACATGTTTATCCTCTAAGACGTCATGCAAGTTTATGAGCCCTATATTCTGGTAGCTGGGTCAGTTCTAATTAAGTCTCTCTGGTCCTTTAATTACCTCCTGGTTTCAGGTTAATATATCCCATACCTTCTCTGACCTGGGGGGGGGGGGCACCCATAAACACAGGCTATATTTTTATATTACAAATAGCAGAGAACAATCATAACCAGCTGGCCAAGTGTCACAGTATGAACACTGAATGACTGAACATTTCATGATGTGTAGTAATAACTTCTTTTGCCAATAAGAACTGAGGAGCACTTACAGTCTTGCAGTCCAGGCAGCAGCTTGAAATGGTGGTGGTCAGTAAGTTCCTTAGTGGACATTTTCTGGTTTGTGTGTCCAGCAGTTGTCACAGTTTCTTTATCAGTCAGCAGCAAGGACAGTATAGTGTATTTCTTACTATAACTCAAGTTGCCAAGAATATTCAGTTTCAGTCAGAGTAACTCTTTCAGTGGAGCAACTGCAGTCTTGCAGTCCAGTCAGTGGCACCAGGGCAATAATAAAGGCATCATGGGTGGAAAGATGGATGATGAGATGACTAATTCATCTATGTCTCATCCAGCAAAAAAGAAGTGTAAGCATTCCACTTCTTATAGTCGTGAATGGGGAACAAACAGAAAAATTGAAATACTGGTTGAGGCCTGCTGAAGGAGATCCATATTTCACTAATTGCATCTTATGCCACGTCAAAATTTCCGTGAAACATAAAGAACAATTGGCACTCAACAATCATGAAAAGACCCAGAAACATCAGAAGAATGTTTACTGTAAATGCAAAAATCAGTCTGTCGCAGCTTTTATGATACAAAGAGATTCTTCAGAAGAAGACAACGTTGCTGTAGCAGAACTAACATCTGTATTCCATGGAGAGTGCCACGGGCACAGCTACCTTTCCACTGACTGTGCAAACAAGGTCAGCACAAGAATTTTTAACGACTCAAAGATCGCTACGAAAATGTCATGTGGTAGAACTAAAAGTGAGGCTCTAATACAAAATCCTTTAGTGCCCTTTAGTCAGGAACATTTAACGAAAGACTTGCAAAATTCCTACTATTTTTCTGTATGTCCCGATGCTTCAAATTCTGGCCACCGTAAATTGTTCCCCTATACAGTTCAGTACTTCAGTAAAATGGATAGAGCAAACTACAGATTGTTGGAATTTTATGAAGACCCTGAAGAATCCAACAAAGCTATTTATGAACAAATTGTTCAAATAAGAGAAACAAATGGCCTGGCACTCAGTCAGGTTAGTGCATATGGTGCTGACAATGCATCGGTTAATTCTGGGTGTCACAATTCAGTTTTCCAAAAGCTGAACCTGCTTAACAAGCACGTGTTAAAGAGTAACCAATGTTACTCTTTCTGAATGTTTCTTATTTTTCTCACACAACTTAATGCAGGAATTTGATGCAGCAATTCTGAAACTAGAAAGTGAGAATACTACCATACTGGACGTACATTTGGTGATGAATAGTTTCGGAACTCAACTGGAATCACGATGTGCAGACAAATTCTATGGTAGTAAAGCTAGACAAGCATTGGCACAACTTTCTGCAAGTGAGCAAGCACAGTTCCGAAAACTTGTTGACAACTTCTTTGGAAAAGCCATTCATTATTTGGACACCAATTATGATTTTGATGATCCAGTGTTGTCTCGGGTAGGTTGCTTGCATCTGGATAACAAAAGTGATCCACTACAGTGGAGTGACATGGAAACTCTGGTGGGCAAACTACGACTGAGCATCGACAATGTCAATTTGTACAAGGATTTTGCACTACTGAAAGATGTGGTAATCAGCATACCTCAAGATCTGTTGCCAGACAAAAAATGGGCATATTTTTTCACAAGGAAGCTCAAGCTACTGAATTACTTCAAGTGGTGTCCTTTGTTTTCTTAATTCCAATTAGCAATGCATTTGCATAACGTGTCTTTAGTCACATGGAAGATATATGGTCAGATAAAAGGCATAGGTTGTCAGTTGCTCTGGTGAAGTCAGAACTTCAAGTCCATTTGAACTTTGGAAACCTATCATGCATCGAATTTAAAACATTTATCGGAGGTCAAAAAGACATTCTTCATGCTGCAAGAAGAAATGAGAAATATAAATGGAAAATTGGGGCAGGGAAGTAGGCCATTTAATTCATTGTTAAACATGTAGCAGATATAATTGTCTTCTTTCTTATTCTGTATACTACTTATGAGCAAGTTGTCCATGTTCAAAAGACACTCACAGGCACCATGTTTGTAGTACTACCAGGCTGTTTCAAAATACTGCATAGCTGAGTAAAGTGAAATATATTGAAAACAGTGACCATGATGTTACAGCCTCAGGAAAAGCATGACTTACCACTGCCTTTTATTTTGCTCATGTCATGTGCCTGATAGCAACATGGGGCCAGATATTCAAAAGGGTTGCGCCATGCGCAATAGGGTTGCGCCTGCGCAAGTCCAAACTTGCTCCATTCTGCGATATTCAGCAGGAGGCAGTTGTGCCACAGAAAACATGCTGAGCAACAGCGCAATGCAAATGAATGCATGCTGAACTGGAGGGGGAGGAACCATGCATAAACTGCACAGCCCGATATTTAGCTTGGGCTGTGCAGAGGTGTCTGAGCGCAACCCACAACCTGTGCCTGCAGGACTTTGAGCCAAAAAAAAAGGCTTAAGTCGAGGGCCACCCACAGGCGAGCTGCTGTATTACAGGGTGCAACACAGCAGCTGCCACCTGTGGCTGGCCCCCAACCCAGTCCCTGTGCCCCCCCTGCAGCCCGATCGCGGGCATAGTGTACCTCCCTCCCCACCAGCCTGATCGCGGGCATCAATGTGGCTCCCCTCCTCCTCCCGTACATATCCCTGGTGGTCAGTGGACGGAAATGCCCGATCGCAGGCGGTATGTGTAGGGTAATCATTTTCCCCTCCCAGAGTATGGCTGGTGGTTCAGTGGAGTCAATGGCTCATCGCTGTGCGTGCGTGTAAAGAAAGACCTCGAAGAGCCTGGTGGCTGGGTGTCCGTTTCATTTACCATTTGGTGCCTCACCACCTGAGTCTACCGGCAGCTGGGAGAAGCTGCGCATCCCACTGGGCCTGCCGCTTCGGGTCGTTGAGTCGACTGCCTGGCTGCACGTTTATTGGTGTAGCAAGAGCTAATGGGCGTGCAGTTTACAGCCGCATATGACAGTCCAGACGGTGGAACGATGTTCATTCGCCAAATCTGGACCGTCGCGTACAGTAGTATGGGCCGCACACCCATTGGCTCTTGCTCTGCACCAGTATGCAAGAATTTCACCGGCAGCCGCCCGGCGGGCGCAGGCGGGTGGGATGCTGCTGCCCCACCGCCGCCGGGGAGCAGGTGGTGGGGCCGTGGGTGGGTGTGGGGATACCAGCCACCAGGGCTATGTTGGGGGTAGTTTTTTTTACACATACTGCCCATGATCGTTACTTTATCCACTGACCACCAGGGCGGCGGTACGGAGGTGATTTTTTACATACTCCCGCGTGATCGGGCATTTCGGGTCCACTTGACCACTCAGGGCTGTAATGGGAGGGGGTGGATTTTTTCACATACTGCCCGCGATCGGGCATTCTCGTCCACTGGACCACCAGGGATATGTACTGGGGAGGGGATGCGATTGTTGCCCACGATTGGGCTGGTGGGGAGTACACTATGCCCTTGCGATCGGTTGCAGGGCGTCGTCCCTTAATGGCTGCTGCTTGGCAGGGGCGCGCCAGGCGCAAGTCCTCGGGGATCGGCGCACCTACATGCTAATGGCATGCAAATGGGGACATAATCACATGCAAATGGACCCCCCTGCGCCTTGCATGAATTATAGCCCCATTTGCATGTCACCTTTTGAATATCGTGATTTTGCTACTTGCGCCACTGCAAGTTGAATGCTCCACTCTGTCAACTTGCGGTGGCGCAAGTTCCACTGAGCCATGCACAGTGGCTGTGGCTGGGAGGTGATATTCAAAGGAGTTGCTCAATAGCGCAACTCCTTTGAATATAGCCAAGTACACACCCTCGCGCAACTATTGTGCGCAGCTCAAGGGCTTGCGCCTATGAATGGCGCAGTTTGTATATCCAGCCCATTGTATTTAAAGAGCTGCTTTCATGGTGTTCATGGCAAAAACTGCATATGTTCCTTTACCTGCTCTGGTGATACTGGGACTCAAAAGGGGCATTCTAAAATAACCACATTTAATGATACAAGGGATTGTTTTTGGAGTGGCAGTCCGCAGATCCTTTCCTATTCCTTGTGTACATTGTCGCCCCAGAATAGCACCTGTGACATTTTATATGGAGACAGTACTGTAGGAAGGTGAGGCGGGTGGGGCAGCCACCCCGAGTAAGCCTCCTAGGGGCGAGTTTCAATCAGAAGCTCACATTACTAGAAGTTCAAAGTGAGTACTGCGCTTTAAATTAAAAAATAATTTTAATTTACTTTAACAGCAATTACTACTTGCTGCCAGTAGTGGGGCATCTGAGGACCAGCAAGTCAGAAGTCACATGGTGCATTGCAGCCTCAGCAAGAAGAATTGTGTGTACAGTTTCAGGAAAGCCATGTGGTCTGGCCGGTGGCAAGTACATGAGGTGAGAGAGAAATGGTGCTGCAGTCTAGAACTGTTTGAGGTGAGAGATAGTAGAGAGAGAGGTCAGAGTAGAGACAGTGCTGTGCTGCAAGATTTTCAACGAGCACGTCTGTTTAATAAATTATATTAGCGATCTGTGCTGTGGAGTGGGTTGGAAAAAATAGTAAAACAAACTACCGATCTGTTTAAGAAGGCAAAGAGATTAGGATAGGAATAGGTTTATTTGACTACAGTGTGTTTGTTTCAATTGTAGTTTGGACCTTGGGCTGCCTGGTGCAGCTGCGTTCTCCCCCGCACCCTGACTACGTCCTCCTGATTCTTGATCCTGGTCCCCCTCTAGCTGATTCCTGAAGTCAGGAGGCCTGCACCCACTCGCTGCTTTCGTAGTTTTCTTCCATCCCTTCTTTGGGTACTGTCTACGCTGGAGGCCAGGACAGGTCTAAAATCCATTCTCCCGAGTCCCAAGTGAAGTGTGCGTGAATAAATACATTGTGTAAATTGTGAAAGGGCACTACTACTGAGGCTAAGTCAGTCTGTGATGACTAGACTTGCTTTCAAGTTTTTCAGCTGTCGTCTTGCTGAGCCTGATGAATGAAATAAAAGTCAAAACTTTTATTTCCTTGTGTTCGTGCCTGCCTGAGTGCCTGGATTTTTTTGGTGAATTGATCATCGTTGCTGCCTTAGTTTGATCTTTTCTTTAGATCTTTGACCAGAGGGCGGTGGGGGGGCATCTGATTGAAAAAATAAAATAAAATGAATGAATTTCTGTTGTGTACAGTGTTTGAATTGCTGTCTGACTTTACTCTGGGGGGGGCAGGCTCAGCAGAGCAGCAGGAGAGACAAGGTAGTAGTCATCATTACAAAAATGCCAACTTCCTGGCTAGAAGGCTCTTCTGGTTCATGCTCTGTGTGAGTGTGCTGGTCCAGCACTGAGAAAGAGAGAGTATGAACCAAATGTTTCTAGCCAGGAATTCAAATTTCATTGCAAATAAGCATATTGTTGCTATTTTGTGTTATTATTTCTAATTTTTTTTATAGATTTTCTTACTTTTTTGAAGTTTCATAGGTTTCATATTTCATAGGTTTCATAGGTTTCAGAGCTTTTAAGACAAAGTTCGTATGCTCGCCTTGTATTTAAGAATATCCCCTTATTCCATTTTTTATTAAGTAACTATCCAGTTTACTCTTAAAAATTTCCATATCCCCACTATCAATTATTTCTGCTGGTAGTCTGTTCCAGATCCTTGGTGCTCTAACAGTTAGCCAGTACTTTTCTTTTATTTGATTTGTATCTCTCCATTTTATCTGTAAGGTGTGCCCTGGTGTTATGGTTATGAACCATAACATCCAGGTCAAGTTGATCATAATATAGGGTCATTCAGGGCCCTATATATCATACACATGTCCTCTCAATCTTCTAAACTCCAGTGAGTACAATCCCAATGACACAAGCCTTGATCATAATCCATCCCCTGTACCTCCTCCATTCTTCGGGTGGCTCGTCTCTGTACCCTCTCTATCGATGCAATGTCCTCTTTCTAAAATGGTGACCACAACTGTGAACAGTATTCCAAATGGGGTTGTACCAAGGATGTATACAGTGGCAACAGAACACCCTTGTCTCTACTCTTTATATGTTTGTTAATACAATACTGAATACTACCAGCTTTTTTAATAATTTTATTGTAATGGGGTGTAAAGTTTAGATTATTACTAACCTTTACCCCCAAGTCACTTTCCTCATAGGTCTCTTTAAGATCTCTACCTCCCATTTTATAATTCTGCATTTGTTTAATGTTTGCCCTATTTAAATTAATTGCTTATTAGTCTGTAGCTACTAGACATCTGCCAGCAATACCAGTGTGTACCCTACCAGGTGTATCAGTCACCAAACTATTGCTGTAACTAGTATACTGACTTACCGTGTCTGTTAGCCTAACAGATACAGTAAGTCAGTATACCAGTTACAGCAATGTCTGCTCTGTTATATCAGTCTTTGCTCACATTTATGCTAGCATGGCAGAGTCCCATTACACATAGAAACATAGACTTTGACGGCAGATAAGGACTGCTTGGCTCACCTAGTCTGCTCATTTTCCTACCTAGTGGATAAGCTGCAGATCCTAGTTAACCAACAGCCTATTTCTTCCTAACCCCCACAAGAGTTGTCTTCTGTCTGTCCCATGCATTCTTGAATTCCCCCACTGGTTTTGACTCTACAACCTCCTCATGAAGGCCGTTCCATGCATCCAGCACCCTCTCTGTGAAAAAATATTTCCTCACATTACCTCTGAGCCATCCCCCTCTATCTTCAAATTGTGTCTCCTTGTTCTTGCACATCTCTTTTTCTGAAAGATGCTACCCTCTTGGACTTTGTTGATTCCCATGAGGTACTTAAAAGTTTCTGTCATGTCCCCCCTCTCCCTCCTTTCCTCAAGGGTATACTTATTAAGCTCCTTTAGTCTCTCATCGTATGGCTTCTGTTGCAGACCCTGCACCATTTTAGTTGCCCTCCTGTGGACTGTCTCCACCCTGTCTATGTCCTTGTGGAGATGGGGTCTCCAGAACTGAATGCAGTACTCCAGATGGGGTCTCTCCAACTGTCTGTTTTGAGGGATAACAACTTCTTGTTTTCAACTGGTGATGCCTCTCCATATACATCCCAGTATCCCCGCAGCCCTTCTTACTGCTTTCTCACATTGCTTACCTATCTTACATTGACTGTCATCTGATATGACTACCTCCGGGTCCCTTTCCATTTGTGTTGTTGTTTATACCCCCCACTGTGTACTCTTCCCCTGGGTTTTTGTTTCCCAGGTGCCATACTTTGCACTTTTTTGCATTGAATCTAAGCTGCCATATGTTTGACCATTCCTCCAATCTTGCCAAATCCCTTCTCATCCTTTGCACTCTTTCTTGTGTATCAACCCTATTGCAGATCTTTGCGTCATCTGCAAAGAGGCATCCTTTTCCTTCCAGCCTCTCTGCAATGTCACCTATAAAGACATTAGAGGACTGGTCCCAATATTGAACCCTGTGGTACCCCACTAGTAACCTCTCTTTCTTCAGAATGTACTCTGTTTGGTTTACTATTACCCTCTGGGACCTGTTGTCCAGCCAGCTTGTCACCCAGGCTACTACCCTGGGACCTACTCCCAGGCTGGCTAACTTGTTTGTTAATCTTTTGTGTGGGACTGGGTCAAAGGCCTTGCTAAAGTCTAGGTAGGCCATATCCATTGCCCCTCCCTGGTCTGTTACATTGGTTACCCAGTCAAAGACTGTAGTTCCTCCTAGTTACAGTTAAACAGTGTTTTGTTTAATACAGCAGTTTATCTTCCCACTCCAGTTACAGTTATACCAGTATCAGCTTCCTGTTATACCAGTGTCTCTTCCCAGTTACACCTCTCAGTATTTCAGTTACAGCATTATCTCCTTCCTTTTGTGCCAGTGTCTCCTCTAAAACATAGAAACTTAGATTTGAGAGCAGATAAGGACCACTTGGCCCATCCAGGGCAGTCTGTTCACCACTCTTCCTTAGTCTTATTTAAATAATAGAATGTGGCCTTGATTGCAGCTGCTTCCCCACAAGAAAACAAACAGTACCTACAGTACTTTTGTGTTTTGTATATAAATAAATAGAATGTGATGGCATTCACCAACTGTGAGGGCAATCACCCTTACATTATATTTATATAAAAGTACTGTATGCACTGTTTATTTTCTTGTGGGGAAGCAGCTGCAGCCAAGGGAGGTCAAGTTTAATTGAAGTTAGTTGGCTGTTAGTACTATATTGGAAGTGGAACTTGACCTGCTGTCTGTGTTTGCTCTGCTCTCACTCTCTGACTGTGAGGGGTTACCTGGACTCAGTTCATTATCTTGCCTGGGTGATCAATGATTTATGTTGTGCACCCAATCCCCCTGGATGGGATGCCAGCAGTAAGTGTGCAAGCTGTGATGCACAAGCAAACAGACTGCAACACTGTTGGTGTTCCCTCCATATACCCTTTACCCCACTTGTGCACCGCTACCTGTTGTCTCACATGACATGTGGTAGTATTGCACCAGCACTTACAGCCTTACACTCCTGTAGAAGAGGAGGAGGGTTTCCCAGGGACACTCAATCCTCCTCCCACAGCAACCCAGGTTAGCTCCCAAACTCAGGTCACCAGCATCGCAACAGGTAGCACTACAGTTGTGCCAAGGGCCAGCCATAACGTGTTTTTTTTTTTTTTTGTCAATAGAGCTACTGATGCCTCAGAGAAAACTTTCAAAAACATAACATGATATTTAGATTTTAGACATAATTCAGTATGTGTATTGCGTGTATCTGCAGAAATCTACAAGAACACTAGATCTTTATCCCTTAAAGTGAATTTCCGACTTACCCTATGGCAGCTACCACTCGCATGGTGTGGCAGCTGCCCTCCGAGGCAGTTGTTCTAGCCAGGTTAAAAACACTGTGTGCAGCTAATAATCTAGATATTTTACTCATAAATTAGTTTTAGCATTGGCTGCCCGATGCATTTTTCAGAGCCCCATCCCCGCCCCCGCGCTCAAGCACGTAATGACGTAGCCAGGAGAGCATGAGTGCTCAATTGAAATGAATGGGCTATGAGTTTTATTCATTTTAACATCAAGAATGGCCAGTAACACAATAATGAAAAGCACCACTTGACTAACATGATCTTTGTTGGTCAGCCACTTGTCCACAACAATGAGGCTGTATACTCTGATGCCAGCCAGCCAGTGTCTCCCACATCTCATATTCCATGGTAGCACAATATTCCCTGAAATCAAAGGGTAGGGAACATGTAACAAAACTATGTTTTTATCTTCAAGAAAAGCCCCAAAACTCACCACAGAGCAAGTAAACACATCAGAGCTTCTGGGGGCCTTGTGGCCCCCAGACCCCCGGCTATTTTCGGGGGGGTGGTGCAAAATTTGTCTCTTGCCCAGGGCACCAAAATGCCTTCCTATGGCACTGTATGGAGAGCACGGGGAAGGCAGCACTCCATATATTACTATAATAGCTAATTTTTATGTCTGTTTTTTTTTAATTTCAGGGTACTGATTTGAATAAAATAAGGCCACCGTTCAACTAATATGGGACTTGTTAGTTGAGTGGTGGCCTTGATGTATCTGACTTGGAACTCTGAAGTATTAAAAAAAAACAGAAACTTCAGTCCTTATGGTAGTCTATGGCGCATGCCTCTGCACTTTTCATATTAAAACGTCACAAAAAATGGTAGCATGGGGGTGGTACTGCACACAGTGAAGTAGAAGGGTTCTGGAATCTGCTGTCTGTGGCTCAGCTAAATGGAGCAAAATTACAATCACTTCCATCATTAAATGTAACGATTTTAAAAAGATCATTTTGGCTCTGTTTGATGCCAGAGCAGGTAAGAAAATGGAAATTACGTACCTACCATAATTCTTGATCTTCTTGGACGAAGTCTTCACCACTCATTCACACTAATGGAACTATGCCAGAGGTGCTAGGACCCTGCGGGAACCAAAAATCTTCAGGAGGGCCGGCGCCAGGATAGGATCGCACATGCACGGTGCCACAAGACTAACTTGCGCTGTATAGGCTATACCAGCGTCGACCCTACAACCGCCTCAGTACCTTTTTGACCGAGGAGGTGCAGCGTAAAATGATTTAAGAAAACCTAACCTTAACTTCCAGGCATAAGATGGCCCGGATGACCCATGTAAGCAGGATAAATTCAACAATGTCTTCACAGCCCAAACAAGGAAATGAAGACCAAAACAGACCGAGTGAGCTCGGGGGATGGTGGGTGGGCATGTGAATGAGTGGTGGAGACTTTGTCCAAGAAGATCAAGAATTACGGTGAGTACGTAATTTCCATATCTTCCTGGACTAAAAGTCTCCACCACTCATTCACACTAATGGGAGAGTACCGAGCTTAAAATCAGATCCCACTGAGTAGAGTGATAGGGGACAGAGATCACTCAGGACAGAAGTCCATAAGGACTGCCCTGCCGAAGAAAGTGAACCGTCTGGCATGGGCATCTAGAACGTAGTGCTTACCAAGGTATGCAATGAGCTCCAAGTCACCATCTTGCAGCTGCCTGCAACCGGTACATTATAAATCTGCTCCAGGAAGCCGCAACTGCTGCAGTAGAGCAGTGTAAACCAGCCTTCCAACTTGACCTGCACCATGGATTAGTAGTGTCGAAGACATGCTACTAAACATGCAGAAATACATCTCATGGCAATAGGCTGTCCCACCTGAGGCATGCTGAAAGAAAGAATGGATGCTCTGATTGTGTATCTCTTCTGTTCTGTTGATGTAGAATCACAGAACCCTCTTAACATCCAGAGAATGAAGGGAGTGCTGTCCTTCATTCTGGATTTAACGAAGTAATAGGGAGCAGCAAAATTTGACTAGCAGTAACTGAGCCAGTGACATGTTCTCTACTGGCTCAAGATAGACCAGAAATACGCAGAGGTGTACCTTCCCTTCTGAGAATTGCAGACCTGCATTCAATAGGTCCAAGAGGCACCCTAACACATTACTTGGTGAGCAACCATAAGGGTCCAGATGGGACTTTGCACACCAGATAGAGAAAGCGTTTCCCCTGAGCCACGTAAGCCCTCCAAGTGGAAGGTCTATGCATGGCTAAGAAGATTTCTGCAATTGTCTGGGGAACCTAAAACTTGCCCACTTCCATTTCTTCAGGAGCTCAGCATGGAGATGAAGGGAGCACAGTCAGGATGGACCAAAGTCCATGTCATAGGGTCCGCTCATAGAGGGAGTCACCTCGGAAGAACTTCTGACAGACTGTTGATCAGTGCAAATCATATCTGCCAAGGCCAGTCTGGGACAATGAGAATCATCCTGCCCCTGTGTGCCTATGACTTGGGCGTCATCCTCTGAACTAAGGGAAGAGGAGGAAAGCATACAGGAAGAATCTTGTCTGCTGTAGTGAATACCTCTGGACAGAAAACACCAAAGTCTGTATTTCTGAAGCAGGATAGAGGCCATTTTTTGTTGATAGGGTACACAAAGCTGGCTTGGTGGCATAGAGAGCTGAGGCACTGGTGCCTTACATTGACCCATGCCAGCCACCCAGGTTCGGGAATGAGCCCGGGTCGCCGGAGGTCGGGAGGGGAGGCCAGAGCTGGATGGAGCTGCCGGCAGGCAGCTCTCCTCTCTGGGGTTGGGGGAAGCGGCATCCCTCAGCAATGGCTGCCCCCTGGTGGAGGCCAGGAGACAGTGCAGGCCACAGGATGCCCAGCATTAGGCCACTGGAGTGGGCGGAAGGGGGTCATGACCGGGGCTGAAGACACAAGCGCGCCTCTATGTGCATGCACCATTTTCCTAGGGCCCTCAGAAGAAAATAGAGGATGAAATATGCCAGCGGCAGGATGAGAACTGACTCCCCACAGATTACGCTTTCGGAGCCAGGCAAAATGTAAGCGCGATAATTCTGGGTGGCGGGCTGAAGTCAGTTGGATGGGGGCCGTCCGGGGGATGAAAAAATCTGACATGATAAAAAAGAGAGGGTACGCAAAAAGGACCAGGTCTGGACTGCCCCACTCATTGAATAGCGACTGCACGATGTCTGAATTGATGCAACGCATTCGAGGTACCATTCTCACATCCTCAAAGTCTTTCTGCAAAGAGGGTAGAGGGCACACCACCCTGCTTGCTAATGTAATACATCACAGCTTTGTCTTCCATCCGAAGTAGGATTACTTCGTGAGTGTAACCATGGTGATGGTAATCTGAGATTCCAGAGGGTAAGGGGTAGACCTTGCAGAAGCTTGCACAACTGCATCTACCATGCAAGTGATTTGTTCGAGGCTCTGCTATTTTGTATGGAGGACTGTGGATGCATGGTTGGAGACCACTGTTTGCTGCGGATGACATCATGAGCACCAGCATCTGCTGCATCGAAAGGGGCCCGAACAGAGATGTTTTCTGTGATGTAACGAGTCATATGAAGATGTTGTGTCTCCCCTCCTCAGGAAGGAAAACCATCACCATGAAAGTATCCAGGCAGGCTATTAAGGAGAGGAGCCACTGAGGGATGAAACTGGCACCTTCACCGAATCAGAACCCCCCCCCCCCAGAAGAGAACTACTGAGAAGCTGTGGCACTGTGGCAACTACTTCCTGTGTGTGCTGCCGGGAAGAGCTGGCTAGGAGCCAAATGTCCAGGAAGTGAAGACTCTAATGCCAAGGTGTTAGAGAAGTCCTCCCTAAACAGGGACTTTTTTTTCTTCAAACTTCCAAGGTCGACAAATGGTGCATGTCGCCGTTATTCTGGAACCAGAAGCAATGGAAATAGGAACCTGTGCTCCATTCTGCTGTGGAACAACTTCTACTGCCCAGTTCCTGCAGAGGCCCCATATCTCAGGAGCAAGGGGGTGTGACTGAGAGGCAGGCAGACAGACTGGACTGCCGTCTGGGGAATCTCTGTGAATTGGGAGAGAATCCCTCTCAGACAATCCTGAAGAGCCATATGTTCGCTGTAATGGATTTCTACTGTTGTAAAACCAAATTAGATGCCCCTCTACCACCGAGAGGCATCCACCTCAGACAGCTGAGGTGAGACCTGGGCCAGATCCACAGAGGTCTGTACAGGGCACTTTCGGGCCCTGAGCCCTCTACTGTGTCCTCTACATGGCTGAGGGGTTGATTCCTGATAAAGGCACCTAGGCCTTTATCTTAAAGGACTACCTGTTATGAGAACGTCAACGGTCCTGTCCCTCTGAGAGGCAGCAGGCACCACCTGTTGATTAAATGGCAGCCTCATTGATTTGAGTGGCCTCCAGAGTTCAGTCTGAGGGCTGAACAGATAACAGTTAGATGGCCATAAAAGCTTTCAGCTGGTTATTGCGCCATATGCCCCTAGCAATAGAGCATTAGATTCCTGGAGACTCGCAACCAATGAACTGAGTGTGTTCCACAGGGTGTACTTGTACTGAGGAATGTAAGAACTCAAGACGTAGAAGTCTGCTTTTGTCCACAGATGAAGACTGAAATGTTATAGTGGACCCCATATCCCTGAGGAAAAAACTGGGAAGAAGATCTTCCATCACACTGATACAGAAGGCTTGCATTCCAGTCCATAAAATGAGTCATCCGCTGTGTCTTCAACAAAGCAGAACAGGGAGAGACTCATCCAGATCCACTTCTACCCCAGAATAACCTCCAAAAGGCAGGTCTAGGCCAGGATACGGGAGACGCACCACCAGGATCCGTGAAGAGTTCAGCGCATCCGTGATGCAGGCACCACCTACGGCACTGACATGGTGCCACACAATGCCAGCATGGCACCAGGTGGCACCACACTGCACCAGGCAATGCCACACGATGCCACGTGGTACCACACAATGATGCATGGTGCCACACGACACCACACAGTGCCACACATGGTGCCAGCGCAGTGCTGACATGGCACCAGGCAGTGCCACACAATGCCAGGCACACCACATGACACCAGCACGGTGCCAGGCAGCACCACATGATGCCAGGTGGCGCCACATGATGCCCAGCAGTGCCACACATGGCGTCAGTACCGCTGCTGGCCCTAGACCCAAAGAAAAAATTGTGGGAACGAAAGCGGTACCCATGCTGGCCCCTGCAGAGGAAAAGGAGAGGGGGTAGGCATGAGGGGTCGGCATCGATGGCGCTGGCACTGGAGAGGGCACCTTGCACATCTTGGCCCAACTGACTCGGCCATGGCCCAGATGCTCTGAGGCCTGAAGGTCCTGGAACTGGGTCCACTGGCCAGGTCAACTGGGCAGACGCCATACCCCCTGCTCTAAAGGAGGGTCCCAGAGGTGAAACTGCTCACCAAAGCCCCATCGAGAACAGAGACAGGATCCATTGTCAAAGACTGCACGCAGTTAATAACAGAGCCACAGGGTACCCCACCGAAGTCGGATCAGGTCTACCACTCTCCATCACTGATGACATACCAAAGGGTGACTTTGAGTGGTACCATTTCTTCTTCCACCGACAGGTGGAAGAAGATCGCGAGGTTGAGTGGAGCCAGGTCCCCGATCGAGGTCAGGAATGGGCCTGCTGCTTTTGTGCTGATGGACTGTCCCTGAGCACTTGGCTGCCCATGGTCGGACCCCCTCTCAAACGGGCAGGACCAGACACAGCCCCACTGCCATCATAGCTTTCAAATGAAGTCTTCCTACCATCACCGCTACCATCTAAGGTCGACTCCATTGATGGCAGACTGAGAATTTCTTCTTCTTCTTCTTCTTCTCTTTAAAATAAGAAAAGAACACTAAAAGTAATAAGTTAATCGAATACTGAACAGCTATAGCTGTTGTCATACAGACTAAGACTTGACTTCTGGCAGGTGAGCAATGTCATCATCGAAGCACACTCCACAACGGGAGAAAAGGAACTGAGGCGGTTGGAGGATTGACGCTGGGATAGCCTATACAGCATGAGCTAGTCTCGCGGCGCTGAACATGCGCAGTCCTATCCCGGCACCAGCCCTCCTGTAGATTTTTGGCTCATGTGGGGTCCTAGTGCCTCTGTCGTAGTCCCATTAGTGTGAATGTGTGGTGGAGACTTTTAGTCCAGGAAGATCATATAGTGTTTATACGGGAAACTTCTAAAGATATGAAGGATGCTCTGTAAACTTCACTGCAGTTACTATCTGATTTTCACCATTGCCTGTATGTTTTACAGATGTGTGTGGTGGAGGTTTTTTTCAAACCCAAATGTGACGTGCTTAGTGCAGTGTAGGCCAGCTTTGTCCTGCTGTTTTTTTCCTGTACATTTCATTAGGACTTTTACTGGACAGCCTGGCACAACTTATAGCATTTAACTGGGAACCACGCAGGGGAACAACCAAGTATAATTTCACTAACTTTAAAACTCACGGGCACATGTCACCGCACTGACCACAGACACCTGTTAGGAAGTTTAGAATCAGAAGTTTATGGTATCATGTGCTCTTGAGTTCCTTCCTAGTAAGAAGAGTGCTTTAGATTAGAAGAGGAATTGGAAAGCACAACAACTGATGGTTCCCAGTATTATTTCAAAAGTTTAAAAAACTAAAAGGCAAATCACAGAATCCTGGTTTCCCAAACTTCATACCCAAAGGGATAGTCGTTAAGGTAGAACTGGGACTGTCACCAGGATATCTGTTAATCAAAACATAGCATGTCACTTGTTAGATACATTTTCCAAATGTTTACTGACTTAAAACTAAACTAGCATTTTGATTGGAACTTGAGGGCAGAATTCACTTTTACGGTGTTTCCATGGTTGTAGGGCCCATATAGAAATATATAGAACTTGTTCCATTTCTTTGTATCATCTGAAGGCATACCTTATCTTCTAACCACCCTCTGCAATGTCACTACTAAAGACATTTAAAGAGGACTGATCACAGAACTGATCCCCATGGCACACCACTAGTCACTCTCCCTTCTCATAGTGAAATCCATGTACTACCGTCCACCACCCTCTGTCAATGTCACCTATCCCTCAACCAATTTCCGACTCATTTTAACACATTAAGAGTCCACTATCATAGGCTTCCACTTCACCATGGTGGCCTAATATATTTCTCTGGTCACCAAGTCAAAGAAATATGACAGATTTGTTTGATATGACCTGACATCCACGCTATGAATCCAGTCCATGCTGCGTTGGATACTGTAAGCCAACGGACTCAAAATATTCCACAATCATTTCCTTCAGCAGTGATTCCATTAATGTTCCCAGCAGGCCAGAACTAAAATAAGACTGTCCTGCTGACTGGCAAGTGACCAGTACTTGACTGCCACCCTCCTCCCTACTGTTCCCACGTTCATGAAGTAGGAAGTGGTACTAGTATCTGCTCTCTTCCAAGCCTACTGAAGTACTACTAATCATCTCCAGAGACTCTGAGCATTGTTGAAAAACCTAACAGGACTGCCAGTGGTGGTGCTGCCAGCAACTCCCTAAGCTCACTCAAAACACTTGGATGTTTCCCATCCAGCCTTATTGCCTTGTCCACTTTCAGTTTTGCAATAAGTTCCTTCATGACTCTTCCGTAAATGGACTGGTGTTCACCTCCCTTTCATTGATGCACCTTTTTTTGGTGTCCTGAATTAAAATGCTGAGTGACCAAGGGCTGGGATTGCCTGCCATCTTTACAGCATAACTTAAGACTTCACCTCTGCTCATTCCATAGCTTGCTATAGCACTAAGCATATGTTTTTGTGCCTGCCCTGGTATTACTCTTGTGCATCTGTTTGTTGTCCTACCTGCTGGCAACTTCCTTTCCTACTTCATCTTGTCCACGTGCTCTGCTGTATGCGGGGACCTGATCGCTTATTGCGCTGTAGCTGTGCCTGTACCCACCTTTTGAAGTGCCCATTCCCTAGGTGCATTGGTAACCATTGAATGCTTGTACTGTATTTAACTATGCAGGATATAGCCACCAGTGAGGTGGTAGAAGATGCGAAAGAGGCTGAATACCTCAAAATGATGGGACCCAGTCTGCCCCCTACTGCAACTTGGGAGGTGGCCTTGGCAACTAAGCCAGTGGTTCTGTTTGGTCTGTGGCGGGGTCTGACCAACTTGGGAGCCACGACTGTATCATCTTTTGCCCCTACCCCTGTAGTACCCTGTCTGCTGAGGGTACTGCTGGTACTGGGGACCAGCCTGAGCCTGATATAAAGGCCCACTGTAACTAGATCTATCCCTGCCTCCCCTTCCATAGGGTCTGATGGAAGGTGAAAGTTTTTCTTTGGCTGAGTTGCTCTTATAGGTGGGCTTATACTCATCCACCTTTTTCATGTAGACCTCTGTTTGTCCCCAAAGAGGGAATTGTTTTCAACAGGGAAACCCATGGCCTTTGCTTGGGTATCCTGTGTAAGATTAGTGGTGCTGAGCCAGGCAAATCTCCTGAGGGCCACTGTGTGGGCCATCCATCTGGCAGCTGTATCATTGGTATCTGCTGCCATCTGGAATTGACATTTTGCGGCCTCTATTACAAACTTGGCAGTCTCAGCTAATTCAGATGTGAGGCCAGACTGCGCTTTTTCAGCCATGGCCAAAACTGACTGCCACAGTAACTTTGGTTACTGGCCAGCATCAGCCTGCTAATTGGCCTGTCTGATGGCAAGTGAGGCAGACAGCCCTTTTTAGCCATGTTATCTATTTTTCTGTAATCTTTTCTGGGAGGTGTGAGCACACAGGCACTCACAGGCTATTATCTGGACAACCTCCTGGTGGTCAGGGTGAGTAGAAAGGAACTCTGCTCCTGTCCTTCCCAGCTGGTATTTCTTGACCGACTTCTTAACCAGAGGTGGGGCAGAGTTTGGTGTTTGCAGGATAGTTAGGATATCGTTTTTGAAAAATCTGTTGATGGGGAGTTTTCAGTGTGGTTATTAACCAAAGACCATAACATTATATTTTATAGTGTATGGGCTACCAACATTGTGTGATCGGCACTGATCGCATTCTGTGAAGAATACTCGCTAGTGGGGACATTCTTTTTTGTAAACACACTGACGTGATGTTCTGTACATGAGATGGGTTTATTAGGTGTTGATGTCATGCCAGTGGGTTTACAGAGTTGTAATCTGCTTGATTTTAGGTGTTACGAGCTGCTCCAAATACATTATATATACATAGATAAATAACCGTTTATGTTGTTGTGTATGGTATAAGCTTTATGGTTCACCCCTGTGTTTTCTTTTTCCTTGTTGCAGTTTACTGTGAAGCTATTATATTAATTTTTTTCTGACAGGTTTTACAGCTTGTTTAACCAGTATGGAGCTTTTTTGAGATGTCCAAATATCGAGTTATAATTATAACTTGAAGAATGTTAATGATCGTTAAGCCAATAAAGCTGTGGTATGCTTAGTTTGGTTTGGCTGCATAAAGTGGCTCTTATTTGAGTTTACTGTAATAAAAATAAAAGTAACACGAACACCATGGATTACTGTCTTGTGGTATCAGTTGTATTGTACAGCCATTTCCTTGTCAACTGTGCAGTTCTTGTTTGTTCTGCATTTACTTGCAAAATGATAACAGTGTTAACAAAACAGCAACATACATCACAACTGGGAACCAGTGCAACTTGTGCATGTAACTGATGGATCCCAGGTATTCACAGAGCGGAAACTGAGTTTGGTGCCCTTTTATTTTGGACAGATTTTACTCATTCTGCCCAAATTAAAAGGGCACCCAGTTTCTGCTCTGCCAGTGTCTCAATGACATAAGAATAATGCTGCATAAACTGCCGAGTACTGAAGTAACGGTTCAATAAAAGCCCCCAAACTCACCCTACAGCATCTAAATGCCTATAGCTTCTGTGGCCTATCGGCCCCCAGACCCCCCGCTTTTAAATGGCAATGGGTGGGTGGCTCATTGTAGGGACATAGAGGCTGATGGCAGATAGGGTTAGGGGACCATGTAGGAGCTGCATCTTTACATTAGACAGGGGAAAATGAGAAGACTGGATAGGCGAGGCAGTCCTTAAAAAGGAAATTGTTTTCACTGCCGAATATAAAAAACCCTCAATGACATGTGCTAGCAGTCAGCCAGTTGTCCTTGGCCCCCATGCCCATACACACCATTTGACCATTGGTCAGTCACATTCTCCAACACCCATGACTTCAGGGGAAAAACACATTTTTTCACACTGGAGTAAAGGGTAGGTGGGAAAGACATAAAAAACTTTGTTTTCTATAAAATTAAGGCCCCAAAACTCACCACAGAACATCTATAACCAGATAGATTCTGGGGCCTTGTGGACCTTGACTCCCAACACCCCCCCCCAATTTGGGCAGTCATATTCTCCAACAACTATGACTTAAGGGGAAAAATCTTTTTTCCCCCCATGGAATCAGGGGTAGGAAAGACAGACCAAAAGTGTGTTTTTTTCTTCAAGAAAAGCCCCAAAACTCACCACAGAGCATCTAAAACCCCCTGAGCTTCTGAGGGCTGCAAGACCCCCAGACCCCCAACTTTTATTGCTCGGGTGTCCAGGTTTTTTTTCTTGGGAGGTGGCAACCCTAGGGGTATGCCTCAGGGTTGCAAACACTAATGCTCACCCCATTCCAAGAGAAAGTAAGCTAAGATGGGTACACAGTAAGAGAATGGGGTGACCATAAGTGTAGAGACAATGTAATTAACCCTCATCTTCCTGTGGGAGCACAGGGCACTTCGAGCCCTGTGCTACCATCAGTCCTTTATAGTAGCCATCCCTCATTTACGTGTGGAAGCGCACCCTGAGCTCCCATCAGTGCATAGGTGTACTAAGTTGTTTTGCATGTTTCCAGGCCTTGTTTGAAACTGTTGGTGAATTGTAATGGATAGGGCAAAGGTGACTGATACTGTGGCATGCACTCTCAACATGTCAGCAATATAGCTTTGGAGGGCCCTGTGCTCCCACCAGTCATTGTGTACTGATGGGAGCACAGGGCTTGGAGAGCCCTGCACTACTATACAGAACTGAGGGACAATTACAATAGGCATGGATGGGAGCACAGGGCCCAGAGGTCCCAGTGCTCACACTAATCACTATGGACTAATGGCAGTGCAGGGCCCACAGGTGTGGATGGGATCACAGGGCCCAGAGGGCCCTGTGCTTGCACCACTCAATATGGACTGATGGGGGCACGTGGCACAGAGGTCACTGCACCACCACACAGAAATGAGGGACAATTCTGTGCTCCCACATGGACATATGGATACCATTATGGAGTGATGGCAGTGCAAGGCCCAGAGGGCCCTTTGTTCCCACATGGAAATGGGGGTCAATTACAATCTGTGTACACTTATGAATAGATGGGAGCGCAGAGCCCTGTGAGCCCTGCTCTCCCATAAGCAAATAAGGCTACGATTATACTTTATCAAAAAGTAAGGAAATTTATTGCAAAAAATTACTTCTTTTTTTTTTGCATTATTTGTTTATCTCCTCCTACATGCCCCAGAGCTGCCTCTCCCTCGGGCCGTCATGGTCCCAGACAATGCCCTACTAACTCCTTTCGGCCACCACTTACCTCACATCTGCAGCCTTCCACAGGGTAGTCCAGTGTAACCCTTGCACCGAATGGGTTCCCACTCCTCCGAGGAGGAAGGCACCGGCGGCAGAAACCAGCACACTATTATCTCTCGGTCCCAGGAGCAGCTGAGGTATTCCGTGGCTCTCAGGGAGTCTTCGTGGATGCCTGGGGCTGGCAGCCATCATCCGGCTAACTTCTGGATTTTTTTTTTTGTTTTTTTTGTTCCCCCTTTTGCGTCGCTTTATGTAGTGCCTCCAATTTCCATTGGGGGCCACTGCATGAGCGAAGGCAAACCCTAGCCCACCCCAGGATAGGACAGCAGTCCATCGGATGCTTGATCCTATCCTCCCCCTGCCGACCCCCGAAGACCCAAGTCTGTTCCCGAACCCGGGTCGCCGGAAAAATAAAATGACTTTAATGCATCAGCTAGGGTTAGTATTAAAGTGTCAAAAGCTGGTAAATTCAATGTTAGGGTTTCCAACCCTAACTCCCCACCCCCCAAGCAGCAAAATGACAAGACCATGAAAGCAACCACAGACAGCCATCACCAAGTGAGACAAACAACATACAACTGTTTCCAGATGACACATATGCAGTAGCACCGATGTGCTACCTTCATGGATTTGTATCTGCAGCGTCCAGTGTGCAAACTGCAAAAGATACACACTCAATTGTTGCTACAGCTAGGAATCCAGAATACTGGTGGATGCCTGGAACATCCTCCCAGTGTAGGTGGTGGGGCCAAAAATGGTAACAGGGGTCAAGAATGCATGGGGTAGGCATAAGAGAACCTTAGTGGTAAGGAAATGTGGGGGGAGCAGGAGATCAAGTAGGGTCTGTGGTGTTACAGTGGGTAGGAAAATGGCAGATTGTTTCTGTGTTTCTATACTGAAATTATCATACTGCTTCTGTATACAGAAGCGCAGGTCCCTCCAGCCAGCTACAAACATATGAAGAAGCCAGCAGAAGAAGGTCATGTGGGCTATCTAGTCTGCTCATATTGCAGGGTCCACAGCTTGAGCTACTGTCCCTGCCCCTCCCTCCTCATTCCTCCCATCCTCCCTACCCATGATCCTTACCTTTCCCCTATGCTTATCCCAGTCTCTCTTGAAGCTGCCCACTATCTTCAATGAGACCATCTCTTCTTCTTTTTTTTTTTTTTTTTTTTAGCTGTTTAACCAGGAGTACCACACTAAGCCGAAAGCTTTTTTTACAGGTGCGACCTGGGAGCACAAGGAAGTTAATTGACCTGCTCAGGGTTACACAGTATGCAAGTGGAAGCTGTGGGATTCAAACCCAGGTCTGGTCTACTGGATGTCACCAGATTTGCAGCTCAGAGCCTTAAACCACTGCGCTATACTGCATCCCCAGTGGCAGTGCATTCCAAGTGATCCACCCTCTCTGTGAAGAAGTGCTTCCTGACCTCCCCTCCCCTGATACAAACTCATTATATCCAAATTACAAGACTTCTTTTCTCTATGCCCCTGTGAGCCAGTCTTTCTGTAGCAAAGAGGGTCCTGTGTCTCATCTGCCAGAGGTGTAAGACATACACCAACTTCTGGCTCCAGAACAGCAGCCCCCTTGCATATAGAAAACCTCTGAAGAGACACGGGACCCTCAGGGGATGTTGCTTCTGCAGACAGAAGTACTGCTGCACTTTTCGTATCATGGATTTTGTAGTATCTGCACTTCTACACCCGGAGGTCGGTGTGTACGTCTCTACACCTGCAACTGCCGAAGAGCAGGCCCATCAATTATGTGTATGTTTTACGGTGTCCATGGCTGCATGAGACTATAGAATGGCTGAAAGGACCACTTTGCCCACTTAGTCTGTCATTTTCCTACATACTGTAACACCACAGATCCTACTTGATCTATGGTTCCCACCCACTTTCCTTACCACTAAGATTCCCTTATGCCTTCCATGCATTCTTGAATACCGTAACCATTTTTGCCCCCACCACCTACGTTGGGAGGATGTTCCAGGCATACTGTACACCAGTATCATGGATTTCCATCTGCAGTGAAAAACATATGTTTTTGTCTTACCTGATGATGTCTGTCTGTGGTTCCTTGTGTGGTCTTGTCCTCTTGCTGCTTGGGGGGTGGGGAGTTAGGGTTGGAAACCCTAACATTGAATTTCTCAGCTTTTGACACTTTAATATGAACCTTAACTTGATGCATTAACATAGTTTTTTGCAATGAATATTAGTATATTGTCTCTTCTCTCTTTTGTTTTTCAAAACATAAGGTACATTCCCCCCCCCCAAAGTCCATTGTCCATACAAACAGTTCATACATCTCTGAATGGGGCTGCTTTACAGTCCAAGTCCATGGGGCATTCGAGTAGCCATTAGGCAGACCCCCCCATACTTGGCCCCTAGGCAAACAGGGGCATCTCCAATGTGACAGTCACTGCTCCCAACAAAGTCTGCTGTTGCTCCCAGTGCCTACAACTGGAAGCAATGGCACATGCAGCTCCTAAAGAAAAAGACACGGAGGCCGGCCAGGTGGTGCTGAGGGTTGAGGCACTGGACGCCACATCTTGCACTATGCTGGTGACCCGGGTTTGGGAACAACCTTGGGTCACTGGGGTGCTAGCATGGGGGAGGGAGGTTGGGAACAGGATCTAAGCGTTGGCTCTCATTTCCCGGGTAAGAGGTGGGGTCACCCGCCCGTAGTCCCATCATCACCGGATGGAGGGTTGGTGCCAACGCGGGTGGTCAACGACGTGACTGGAAGGGAAGGACATACCGAACGGCATGTGCATGCATGCCTCCACACACATGCACTACATCAGGGATGCATGGATGTAGGGGCCTGGGACAGAACCCACAAAAACCCAGAAACTACATATGAAAAAAAAAGAAAAAGACACGAACAGTCCCAGTCCCACACGCCACCTTGATTTCGCAATTAGTAAGTCCAGCAGATGGGGGATTTCCACTGCTTTGCCCAGCACCCCAATTTAAAGTCCATGAAGGTCAGGGCACCCCAAAATCAACATCCCAGATTAGTCCCCACATTGTAAGCCCCCCATCCCCACATTTAGGGGTATGGTGGTAAGTGTCCTAGGGAGTTGGGCACTAAACAGCATAAAGAGTCCACATGCCTGGTTGGGCTGGCTTAACAGACCTGATGAAACTGAGCTGCCCTCAGACCTCTGGGTGCAGAGCTGGTCGAAAGGAGAGATGAGGAATGCTAGTCTTCACCTGCCTGGTCTTGTCATCTTCACCTCAAAGGCCTCTGTAATTGGTCTTCACCAGGCAGGCCTCTCACCATCTTCCTCCACTGGTAATCTGGTCTTCCTGCTGCACACCCTGGAACATACACTAGGGGCTGGGCTGTGGAGGAAAGATCCTTATTAGCAGCAAATCGTCCATCCAAAACAAACGAGGCAACACTCCAAACTGCAAAAACGGGGATCCCATTTGATGAACAATTAATAAAACGGGAACAGCTACTCCACGGAGTAGGAAACACACATGTCATTGTCGCTTGATCACGGAGCTCACATCAGAAGTTGGGGTTTAGTCTGGACTGTAAAGGTCACATTTGAGCATAAAGTCCAAGTGGCTGCCTATAGCCTAGGCAGCCAACAGTCCAAACGTAGGCAGTATAGCTTATGGCTGAATCAAGCCTTTAAATAGCAAACCTCATCAGTTCCCCCTCAAGACACAGAAACTGAACAGTCTAGTAGGGGCTATGTGGAACCAGGGGGCTGTCCATTGACCCCCCCAAAACCCACTGGCACCCCTATAGACAGTCTCTCCATAAGTGGTGCAATAGCAAACAGTCCCAGGGACCAGGAACTTTGCCCAGACCCCTGGATCCCCTCATCTCTCAGGTGCCTTTCTCCCCTTCTCTGTCCCTCTCAGATCACTGGCACCAGACGGCAGCTTCTCTCTCTGGGTTCTCCATGGCATCAGTTCCTCTTGGGTTATCCTGATCAGTATAGGTCCTCTGGTCTGGCAGCAACACAGCCTACCCCCAATCTGCAAGTCCCAACAACAATCTCTCCTTTTCTGTACAGGACACTGACCCTTGATTGCCCCAGGGAAAGGCTCCAATAGTAAAGGCCACCACCACATCCTCTGCTCTCAAGGCTACCCTGCTGCACTAAGAAAGCAAACAAACTGCATCTTCTAGGGATGATTGGGCAATTGGCCCCGCTTAGACAACTCTCTCCCTCTTCTCCTGGTGAATCCTTCCAATTCCCAAGCTGCTCTGCTTTTTATCTCTCTCCTCCACTAGGCACCAAAACCCCAAGGTCCAATCCTGGACCAGCCCCAAGAGCACCAAACACAGCCATGACCCAAGCATCCTCTGAGACACTGTAGTCCCATTTCAACTATTTACAAGTTGTGCCCCCTACCGTGCCAGCCAGCACTGAACCACTGCCCTCTAAATGGAGCAGCTGCTCCTTTAAATTTTCTTATTCATGGCAGCCGCACATGCTCAGTAGGTGCAGACCACCGAAAACTATTTACAGTATCTATTCATTTTAATTACTTTTCAAAAGTGGTCCCAAGCCCAGCCCACCTCAGAAAAAACACACCCAGGATACAGAGAAGCTGCTCCACCACATTTGTTTTTGGCAGCAGCCATGATTGCACCACAACTTGTGGCCTCCAAAACTATTAACAAATACACAGTCCCGTCGCCGCGGCAACCCCCCCCCCGGGACTGAAACCACTCCACATGCTCCCAGAGGCACAGAAAACAACAGTGCGGCACCTGACCCACCAGCAAGAGCCAGGACACCACTGCAGGGCATCTGGAGCCTCCAAGGATCAACCGTGAACCAACCAGGTCTGAATTCCACCAGAGCCACTGACCCACTGCAGCTCCAAAAAGGAAAGCCCATTTTGGGGGCTTACACATATGCTGCTGTTGTTTGGCTGGCCTGGCTCATATTTTAAAGAAACAAACTCCATCTGCATCCATCTTCTCTGTTTCAGAAATATTACCTCTCCCAGATCATCTATACCAGGGTGTTTCTTCTGCTTTTGCTGTCAGAAATCTCTTACCTTTGTGTAATGTAAGGGTGATAGCTCTCCCATTGGACTAAATCCTTTGAGACAGAGCACAGTGACATGGCTGCTGCTGGTGATGCTAACAGCCTGGGCTTGGGAACAAGCCCAGGTCATTGAAGGGACAACTGAGAGGAGTAGGACTGAGCGATCTCAGCAGACATTTTCCTTCAGGAAAGGAAGGAGTACTGCTTTACTGCAGTTCTGCTGCTTGGGTGATCACAGGTAGTGTAGTGTTAGGCAGAGAGGGTGGAAGTATGTCAGCTGGGAGTAAAGCTAGCATGTCTACATGAGTGCCTCCACATTGTGCTCCTTGTGTGTTGACATCCTGTGATCAGGAGAAAGCATGGGATATGGCCCCAGCACATGCAACAAGCGTGTATCCAGGCTTCACGCTACTGCCTGAGATTCCCTCTGATAAAACATGAAGATGTGGGATCCCCCACCCAAAGGTTATGTGGAGACCAGCACTCAGGTAGAAGTACAGTAGAATTGAGTTTGCCTAGGGGTGTGCCTGAGGGAGTGAGGTGTTGGAGATTGGAAGGAGACATAAAGTATTCTTTGACTCTTTTGCCAGTAGACCAAGCAGCATGTATCAGCTTCTGGCTGGCCAAATGCAGGAGCCATCATGTGATTGGAGATGGTGGTGGCAGATCTGGCTCTATGACACCCAACCTGCCAAGAAGGAGGAAGGAAAATGCTGGGTAGAAGAACAGGAATTGTCTGGACAGTGGGAGAGGTGGAGGGGGCATTGCTACTGGACCAGGACAGTGACTCGGCTGAGATGGTTTGCCTGCCTGGATCACAGGTTGAGTGAGGGCCATCCAGAAACAAGCAACACAACTGGGAGGAGGAGCAGACCATTATCATTTATGTTGGCATTAACAACATAAGATGCACAAGGTCTGAAGACATAAAGAGGTAGTTCACAGAAATAGGGATGTTCCTGAAGGAAAAGGCATTCAGTGTGGTCTTTTCTAGGATCCTCCCAATCCTTGTGGCTAGTGAGAAGTGGCAGCTGACTATTAGGCTTGCTAATACTTGGCTATGGGTCTGGTGTTAGCATGAGGGCTTCATTTTTCTGGCCAACTAGAGGATCATCTGTGGCAATGGATGCATTTACTTCCAGAATGGACTGTGTCTACAGCCAGAGATAGTGGAGGTACTGGCAAGGAGAATGGGCAGGGTAGTTAGAAGGATTAAACTAGGGGATGGGGGGCTGGTACAGTAGATCACCATAAGCAGAAGGCAGATACAGGGGATTATTAAGGGGAAAGACAGCAGAGCAGACCCTTGGGGAGGTTAAGGACTCATGTAGGGGCAGATATCCTTATTCGAATACAAGAGTGCACTCAGCAAAATGGGTGAGTTTGAGAGCCTAATGCACTTCAAAAGACAGGACTCAGTGGCCCTCATGGTGTTTTGGTTGGGGAAATAAAATGACTGAGGCAGGATAGAGGGAACAGGCATTCAGAAGTGATGGGCTTGACAGGAAGGGGGTGGGTGGCTCTCTTTGTAAGGGAATGAGTTATTATGGTGAACAAGATGGACATCAATGGACTAACAGTGCCACAGAGTCCAACTGGGTCAAGGCAAGGGAAAAGCGGGCAATGGAGTCATCATGGGTGCCAACAGGCCACCAGACAGCTTACTATAGCATGATGCTCAGCAGGATCAGAAAATTAAGAGAGCAGCTAAATTCCATGTAGTGGTGATCCCAGGGAATTTCAGTCTGCCAGGCATTAGCTAACATTTTGAGAGGGCGCCATTGAGGCACAGGTCAGGAAGCACAGGAAAACCAGGAGCAGTTTCAAAATTCACAAATAGCATTTTATTTTTCTCAATAACAGCAAAATAAAAAATAAAAATTATTCAGTATAACTATTTACAAAGGCAGTACAACCAGAGAAAACTAAGTCCTTCTTCTGAGGATATCTCTTAATTCCAAGTTTCAGTCTCTCACTCTCCTTGTCTCAATAGCAAAAGCATTGCTGCTCTTTTTATAAGTCTTTGGGAACTTGTTAAGAGAGCCTGCTTCTCACAGAATGTTCTTGTAAGTTTTGATGCAGGTGCACAAAAAAGAACATAGTGATCCAGAACTGACCTCTTGTTTACAACTCTGCAAAAGGCTTGAAAACTGCATCTCATGTTATCCCCTTGAGTTCCAAATAGCTTTTTTTTTTGTAATTACTTTTTTCTTCCTCCATCCCAGCCTGCCACCCCCGATCCATCAGGGGAGACACCCAACATCCCACTGCCTTTCACCCTACCCAAATGGACCCCAGATCCCCAAGGAGCCACAGCTATACCTCCCTGGGCGGGGACAAGGCAGGGGCAGAACACCCCAAAACTTACATGTTGTTGGACCAGGGCTCGCTGAGCGGGTGGAGGCAAATTGTGGGCACATCCCAATCTCCCCATCTTCCCAGCAGTGGCAGGCTCTTTTTCCTGTTTTTGCCCTCCCTTTGCAGTTTGTAACTCCCCTGATGTCAAGGCGCTAGGCACCGATGTCCACGCTGTACTATGGCTGGCCATCCCTTGTAGGGTTTGCAGTACTCCGAGCCTCCGCTCGGAGTCAGGCAAGTGTGCAGGCAGTGGCCTGTACCCTCCCTGGAGAAGGTGAGCTGTTGTAGGATGCTCCAGCCTATCTCCCCTCTGCCGACCCACCAGTGACCCGAGTCCACTGCCGAACCCGGGTCGCCGGCGTGGAGCGAGGTGTGGCATCCAGCGTCTCAACCCTCAGCACCACCGGGCTAGCTCCAAATAGATTTATGCAATCATTTCAACAGTACAACATAACTATATACATTTTTAAACAAAGAGATCCCAGTATCAGTGACATTTCCACATAAAGATTCACATATATTTTTATACCTGCAAATATGCAAGGGGCAGAAAAGGCAGAAACAGCAAGAGAAGGCAAAGAGATACCAAGAGGTGGAGAACTGCAAAACCATCAGATTGATAAGCTCCTAGGTCTCACAAGAAAATGTAGTTGTGCAACCAGACAGAGAAGAGACGGAAAAGGAGAGGATAGAACATACCCTTGTGTTTAAACTCTTTCTGCATAACAAATGGGGTAGGGCCTTATTCAACCCTGTCACATATCCCCCTCTTTAAGAGGGAACCTGTTTTACATAAACAGGTATCCAAAACATTCTATTAAATTCTCATTTAACATTAGCTTATAACCTTTTCAGTTCAGTGTATATGCAGCATAGCAAACAGAGAAGTTTCAACTCACATTTTTTTCAGTCTTCAGAATTCTCAATTCCTGATCCATATATTGACAGAAAATCAGCATTGACATTCTCTTTCCCAGATTTGTGCATCACTTAAAATTTTAATGGTTATAGTACCAGGTACCACTGTGTGAGTCTAGAATTTTTATCCTTCATTTGGTTAAGCCAACAGAGAGGATTGTGATCTGTTACAAGTACAAAGTCAGCTCCTAGTAAGTAAAACTTAAGGGACTCCATGGCCCATTTTGCCGCAAGGCATTCCTTTTCAGTGGTGGAGTACCTTTTCTCTCTGTTGTGCAACTTCCTACTGATATGTAAAATGGAATGTTCCTTTCCATCTATATTTTGACTCAAGACTGCACCTAGGCCTACCTCTGAAACATCTGTCAGTAACATAAATTGTTTCTCAAAGTCTGAACAGATCCAAAAACAGATAGTTTGATACCTCTTATTGGACCAACTTAGATGTTACAAAAAGAAGACGATGTCTAAGCTTTCGGACCAACCACGTCCTTCCTCTGAGACTTATGACAGTTGTTCAGAGAGTCACATTCTAGTAACACCCAGATCACACATAAAAAGTACATAAAAAAGAAGCAGAAAAAATTCTCATTGGTTTAACGTATCTATTTCAAAAAATTACAGATTTAAATGCAATGAACAGCATTCCATTAAATGGTTACTACTGTGAATCTTTTCAAGGTCAAATAATATCCACAGCAGATAAGTAAACAAAACCTCTGACTGAAATTATAAATGAATGAGTGTGTTACAAGAATACATTCAAAATTTAAAGCAAGTCATTTAGATTTAATGCCACAGATGTCCAAGTTGAAACTTGATAGTATTGTATGATAAAAAACTGAACAACAGAAATTTATGTATGGAAATAAGAGGGAATAAAATAAAATATATACGTACCTTGTATGAACAACTGTTTAAAACATTCATACGGAATTAAACCTGTCTGGAGATATTTTCTAAACTATACTGAACCAGTTAACACACCCCATAAACATTAAAACCTACAGTGCTGTGACAATATTTTTTACAAGATAACATCAATTGTCAGTATTATTGCCAAATAAAAAAAAACAAATCTCTCAGGGACCACCTAGAAAATGAGTTCATGCATGTGGGGGGAGGGGTTGGGATTTTGCTAACATATTTAGGTAGGGTTATATTCAGGTACATGTTATATTATGTTACAGGGCATTAGGGCTCTTGGTTCACATACATTGTGAATATACGCTTCTTTTCTAGTTATGTTTTTTGGGGGGAGGGAGAGTTTAATTCCGTGGGGGTTTTATTCAGATTCTTACAACTGTTTTTGTTCATATAGTTAATTGATTATATACTGACTCATTATTGAACTTTGAACATTTTAAGATGCATGAACTCATTTTCTAGGTGGTCCCTGAGAGATTTTTTTTTATTTGGCAATAATACTGACAATTGATATTATCTTGTAAAACATATTGTTACAGTACTGTATGTTTTAATGTTCATGGAGTATGTTAACTGATTGAGAGTATAGTTTAGAAAACATCTCCAGACAGGTTTAATTCTGTATGAATGTAAACAGTTGTTCATACAAGGTACATATATATATTTTTTATTCACTCGTATTTCCATACATAAATTTCTGTTGTACAGTTTTTATCATAAATACTATCAAGTTTTAACTTGGACATTTGTGGTATTAAATCTAAAGGACTTGCTTTTAATTTTGAATGTATTCTTATAACACACTTATTCATTAATAATTTCAATCAGAGGTTTTGTCTACTTGAGTATTCAGCTCATCTGCTGTGCATGTTACTTGACCTTGAAGAGATTCTCAGTAGTAACAAGTTAATGGAATCCTGTTCATTCCATTTAAATCTGTGATTTTTTTGAAATAGGTACTTTAAACCAATGAGAATTTTTTCTGTTTTTTTTTTCTGTATTTTTTCATGTATGATCTGGGTTTTAATAGAGTGTGACTGTCTCAATAACCTACCAGGTCAATATCTTGCACATATAATCGTGCATGGAATATCATGCGGAATACATCGTGCAGTGCACTAGCGCAACAGGGTACAAAACCACGCAAGACATATATGCTGCACGCAGTTTTATACCCTGTCGTGCATGGGTGGGGAAGAGGAGTGTTGTGTAGGTCAAGACTTCCATTCTGGAGGTGGTTCACTGAACTGCCACTGTGGCTTAGTGGAATGAGCCATGGCAGTACAGGAGATTGCTGTGCATCTGTGAACCAGGGCTCGAATCCCAGTCCCAGACTTTTTGGAAACCACATTGTGTGGTTTATTTTTTTGTCTCCCCCATGGTGTTTCTCTCCATCCCTGTGTTGACCCCCTCAGAGTTGATTATTTAAATAGGGGGAGTTTGGGATGCAGGGTGGACCCCCCCATAGACAACAAAACCCCCACATGTTCCTTTCGCTGAAATGCGTTTCGGCATTGTGTTTGTGCGGCAGCAATGTATCCACTGAATTTACAGCGTGGTACATTGCTGCATGGTTGTGTCTTTCAACGTTATGACCCCCTGCCTCTGAACAACTGTCATAAGTTTCAAAGGAAGAACTTGGTTGGTCCGAAAAGCTTAGACATTGTTTTCTTTTTGTAACATCCATGTTGGTCTAATAAAAGGTATCAAACTATTTGCTTCTGGATCTGTTCTTACAAGGACCAATATGGCAACTAATCTATTTCTGTATGTTTCTCAAAATCTGTGCTTCTTAAAACAGGGGCTGAACATAATGAAGTCTTAATTGCCCAAAAAGCCACGTCACACTCTGGGGTCCATTTCACATTATTTGGGAACTGTTTCTTCATGAGTTCAGTGAGGGGAATAGCTAACTCAGCAAAGCTGGGAACAAATCTCCGATAATAACCAATGTATGCTAGAAGGAGTAACAAACGAATATTTAGCAGGCTAAGACACCACCTTAAAAAACTACTACTGCTTCTCCTACTCTGTTCGGGAAATGTTGAATTAAACCCAGGTCCACCTATTTCTCTGGACGCCCCTACGGACCTCCCTCAATATAAAGGGGTTAGCTTTCTCCATATCAATGTCTGTAGTTTGCTAAAGAAGATTGACTCTATACAGACCTGGGCTCTACAAGCATTTCCTGATTTCTTCATGATAACTGAATCCTGGCTCACACCCTCGACCCCGGACAAATCTATCAACGTACCTGGATATATCATCTACCACTGTGATAGACCGACTAGAGGGGGAGGGGTTGCAATATATGTCAAAAGCAAATTCACAGTCACAGTCTTTGACAGTACCTCAAAGGCTAAGGAATTTGAATGCCTTGCTCTAAAATTATCACTTTCCAGTGAGAAATCACTCCTTATGGCAGCATGCTACCGACCACCGTCTGGTGGCTGGGCACTTCTGCCACACCTTCAAAACCTTCTTGACTCTGCTAATACTGAATGTATTCTAATGGGGGATTTCAATCTAAATTGGAATGATGACAGCTCTAAGAAATTGAAGGATCTATGCAAAGTTAATGGTCTGTTACAAATGGCGACTGCTATAACCAGACCTAACAGAAAAAACCCTGAGCGCAGCACCCTCCTGGACCTTATGCTAGTAAACAAACCTCACACTATCTCGCATACTGGAGTATTCTTCAGCGATATAAGCGACCATTGCACTACTGCCTGCATCAGACATCCTTCCCAAATAAAAACAGCCTCCAAATTCAAACTGAAAAGATGCCTGAAAAAGTTCTGCCAGTACACTTTCCTGAAAGATCTAAGCAACATTCGTTGGCAGGATTTCTATCTAGCCCCCACCTTTAACGAGGCATTTAACATCTTTCATAGCCTCTTACTGGGGCTAATAGACAAACATGCCCCACTAAGACTGATCAAGTCAAAAAATAAAACTCCTGGCTGGTTCTCTCCCATCCTGAAGAAAGCACTTAGGGATAGGGACTACTGGTGGAAAAAAGTGAGGAAATCCCACCTGGAGGCTGATTGGTTAGCATTCTGTACCACTAGGAATGCTTGTACCAAGCTAATTAGGTCAGAAAAAGCTAGGTACTTCCAAAAAGAACTTGAAGACAATAAAAACAACTCTGCCAAATTTTGGAACATCCTCAAAGCAGTCGGGAGGTCAGTCCACTGCAATACCCTTCCAAACAAAATTGTGTCTGATGGTACCACCTATATAGACAAAGCTGGTATACTAAAGAAGCTTAATGATCACTTTGCCACTGCAGGGCTTGCCTTTGACACCTCACCTATCAGCAAACTTAGCCCGGCAAGAGACTACACTGTTGGCTTCACTGATAATCACAACCATAACCAACTGCATCCCACCCCCTTCAGCTTCCTCACAATTACGTTCAAGCAAGTGGAGGACCTCCTCCTCCTTTCTCCGGATAAAAAAAAGAGTGCGGGTGCAGATAATATTGAACCTTACTTCCTAAAACTTGGCCATACCTATCTGACCGCCCCCATTACACACTTATTCAACACCTCTCTGATTCAAGGTGAGCTATCTGTCTTGTGGAAAACTGCCCACATCCTACCATTATTCAAGACTGGGGATCCGAGTGAACTGAACAATTACTGGCCTATTTCTATACTATCTGTCCTCTCTAAATTACTTGAAAAAATTGTCAACATCCAACTTTGAGAACATTTGGATTCACAAAAGTTGCTAAACCCGGCTCAGTCCAGCTTCAGAGACAAACACAGTACAGTATCAGCTCTTGCCAAAGTAACTACAGACTGGCAAATGGCCTTGGACTCTAAGAAGTATGTATTTGCCCTCTTCCTTGATCTAAGTAAGGCCTTCGATACTGTGGATCATACCATCATGCTTACTGCACTGAGTAACATCAGACTTGATAGTTCTGCCATTAAATGGTTCACCAGCTACCTAACCAATAGGTTACAACAAGTCAAAGCCATAGGAGATCTGTCCCCACAAAAATCCTTGTTACGAGGAGTCCCACAAGGCTCCATCCTGGGCCCTATCCTCTTTGCAATATACATCAATAATCTGGACTCGCAGCTGGGCACAGCAAATGCACACTTATTAACAGATGATACTGTACTCTATACCACAAATTCATCCTTGGATCTGGCCCATGAGTACTTACAGAAAGACTTCATCACCCTCCAATACAACCTTCTCACTCATAAGCTCCTCCTCAATGCCAAAAAGACTAAAGCAATGATTCTGTCACCAAAGTCTACTTCTGGATGTCCACATATCACACAGATCTGAACACTCTTAGATGAACCCCTTGAAGTAGTTGGTACCTTTAAATACCTAGGGTTCTGGCTGGATAACAAGCTCAACTTTCTGTGTCACTTAAATGAAACCTTGAAGAAACTAAGACAGCGATTAGGTTTATTCTAGCGCATTAAACACCTACTCACGTTAGAAGCCAGAATGAGACTAGTATAAATTAAATTCCTACCTATACTGGACTACGTTGACTTCCTTTACAGTCATTGCCCATCAACGATGCTAAACAAACTGGACACCCTTTACCACCGGGCTTTAAGATTTATCTTAAATCTACCCCGTAGTACACATCACTGTCATCTATACCAGGTTTTGGGATAGGCCTCACTCTCAACAAGAAGAAAAAGGAATGCTTTCCTCTGGTTTTTTAGAGCATTATCTGATAACCTCCCTGCATACACCTCGAACATCTTCAAATGGGCTAAAGGTTCCTATGGCCTGAGACGCTTCTCCTTAATCTGCTTCCAGATTCCTAGAGTGAAAACTACCCTTGGCTCAGCAGCAATCAACTTCTCACTTCCATCACTTTGGAACACTATGCAAGACTCATTAAAATTATCCTCACTTCCAAGCATTTTCACATTCAAAGCTCTATTAACGGATTATCTGAAGGAATCATGCAACTGTTTCAGACGCAGATGACCCCTAAGCCCCAGGTGCCACTCTCAAATCCTACGCCTAAGTATCTCATCCACCTCACATTCCTAACAACAGAAACCTAGGACCTAAGCCTAGTTCCCTTAATCCAAGATGGCCCTGCCTATTCTCTACCTTACCTATTCTGGCCTCCCTTTGGGCTGCCTACTCTTTCACTCCAATTTCCACCCTATTCCTTAATACCTCCTTATTTTTTATCATTTAGATATGAGCTCTTACTTAGCGGAGACTATATGGGATTGTAGTCTCTTCTCATTTCAGTAAAGCTTATCATTATGTACCTTTGCATGTTAATTATGTTGCCCGGTATGTATAGGCTCTGCTGGACCAGTGCCAGATCCTCCAGCTTTGATTACTGTACTTGCAAGGCATCCAGCCATTGCTGCTCCAGTTGCTGCACCTCTTCTTTTCTCTGCTGCTCCTGTTGCTGCATCTCCTCTTTTCTCCACTGCTCCTCTTCTTTTCTCTACTGCTCCTGTCACTGCATCTCTTCTTTTCTCTGCTGCTCCTGTTGCTGCATCTCTTTTTTTCTCTGCTTCTCTGTCTCTCTTTGTTGTACAGCCAACCATTTGAAGAAGGCAGACAGGCTTTCAGGTTCTGTCACTGCCTGTTCTTTTTTTTCCCATCACTGGTGCTAGCTGTACAGTCTCAGCTTGGACTTCTGTCTCTGCTAGTTTAGCTGCAATCTTTCTGGTAATGACTCCTGGGCTTGCTCCTGCAGAATCCATACCTTTCTGCTATGCTTCCCTGGTACTAGGTCAAGTACCCATGCACAAAACTCCTGGCTTGGAGTATGCACAGCGTAAATCCCATTTAGGTTGACACCATCTGTTATCGAGGCACAGTTCAGGAAGCATAGGAAAACCAGGAGCAGTTTCAAAATGTATAAACAGCATTTTGTTTTTCTCAATAACAGCAAAATAAAAAATAAAAAATTATTCAGTATAGCTGTTTACAAAGGCAGCACAAACAGAAAACTAAGTCCTTCTTCTGAGCGTATCTCTTAATTCCAAGTTTCAGTCTCTTACTCTCCTTGTCTCACTAGCAAAAGCATTGCTGCTCTTTTTATAAGTCTTTGGGAACTCATTAAAAGAGCCTGTTTCTCATAAAATGTTCTTGTAAGTTTCAGTGCAGGTGCAGCACAAATAATATAGTGAACTAGAACTGATCTCTTGTTTACAGCTCTGCAAAAGGCTTAAAAACTGCATCTCAGGTTAACCCCCTGTGTTCCAAAAAGCTTTTTGCAATCATTTTAACAGTACAACATAACTATATACATTTTTAAGTAAAGGGATCCCTGTATCAGTGACATTTCCACATAAAGAGTCGCATATATTTTTATACCCACAGATATGCGAGGGTGAGAAAAGACAGCAATAGCAAGAGAAGGCAGAGAGATACAGAGAGGTGGAGCATTGCAAAACCAGAGTGATCAGTTCTTAGGTCTCACAAGAAAATCTGGTTGCACAACCAGACAGAGAAGAGACAGAAATGGAGAGGATAGAACAGACCCTTGCTTTTAAACTCTTTCTGCATAACAAATGGGGCAGGGCCTTATTCAGCCCTGTCACAGAGGGCTAATGCGAGGGCTGAGAATAAATTCTTGTCCACCTTCAAGGGTTGCTTCCAACAGAGCACTAGTTTTGAGTCCACCCTTGACCTCGTTCTTAGCAGTAGGAATTGAGTCTTCTTCAGTGTAAAACACAAAGAACCAGTGGAAGACAGTAACTACAACCTGGTCATCTTCTCCCTGGTGACAAGAAAAACTAGCAAAAACTCAGCCACCAGGACCAGAATCTTTAGAAAGGAAGACTTTGCCATGATGAAGAACCTGGTGTCAAAGAGTCTGGAGCAGCTGCATATGACTAATAATGCAAAGCAAATGTGCCCATTAAAGAAAGTGCTCAAAGCAGTTGCAGAGGTCTGCATTCCTATAAACAATAAGGAAAGAAGGGGCCAAAATGTGTTCTATGGCTCAGCAGAGACTTAAGGTTACTAATTCTAAGCATAAAAGAGTTCTATGACTACTGTAAAGAGGTGGAGTGCTTCTAGGCCAAAGAGTACACAACAAAGGAAGGGCTGGAAGCCAGGACAACAGCAGGAGTTGCAGACAACACCAGAGTCTACTTATAGTACAGAAATGGAAGAAGGAAGGTGAAGGAGGCAGTTGGGTCCTTGAAAACAGGAATGGGGGAGGAACCTATGAGAGACCTGGAGGCAATGGCTGAGATGCTTAACAAATAGTTGACTTAGTGTTCACCACATGGCTCCTGTAGGTTGCTTATTGAGAGGGTCACTTACAGGAGTAGAAATGGAATTGTTACCTCGGGCATTCTTTCTCTCCTACAAAGGTCTTAGACTTTTTTTTCTCTCCAGATTGACCTACAGAAATTCTTTAGGTCAGTTAGATTGGAAATATAAATCTTCTGGTTCAACCAGTGAAAGAGAAAAGCCAGTAAACTGAAGATAAATCATTAAGAAAGTGCTGAACATGCCAGCCAGCCAGTGCAGCAGCAGAGCTACTGCTTGCAACGCCAGCAACCCGAGTTCAGAAACAGATTGGGCTGCTGGAGGGCCAGCCGGGGGGAGGAGGATTGAGCACCCATTGGGCTGCTCTCCTCTTCCGGGGAGGGTGGGTTGCCTGTCCCGCTGCTCTACTGCCACCTGGGTGACCACAAGTGGAGGTGCAGCAGGATGGCACAAAGCAGGTGGAAGGGTTTTGGTTGGGAGCTGGAGTGGCAGCGCTTTGCAACGTGCTCCACCCTTGGCTCTCCTAGTGTGCCAGAGTCCAATGGGGTGGCACCAGAAAAAGTGAAAAACAATCCCGCACTGGACACCTAAAGATGGGACCCAGCTGTCCCAAGAAACTCCATAACCAGGCTTCTCGGAGGGCCAGGATGGACCACCCGACTCACACTCATAGACTGGGGGGGACTTAGGGGGGGCCCCCTTCCTTCCCCCTGGGGGGTAAACCATGGCAGGATTGGGCAGGTCCACCGGTACCCTGACAGAGTTACCTGGGGCTGAACTACGGCAGCACTCACAGCCTAGGGCTCCCCCAATGAAAGGGGTCTAGTGTGGTAAGTAATGGGGCATAAAGAGCAAATATAAAAAGAAAAAAAAAAAAAAGAAAGCACTGAACATAGCATCCTTATACATGCCACCCAAGGACCAGTCACATCTGGTAGAGAGGGGCACCGTGTTGTGGCACTTGGGGAGCACCAAAAATCACACAGTAAATGGAAAAATCCATCAAATGCAGGAGAAGCTTCAACAAAGTACTTTAATGTTCCATAGAAAAGCAGAGCACTAACCCTGGCACTTTGCTTCCATTCATGACTCTATCAGGGGGCAGGGCTCCATGCACACAGCATAACATGTATACCCTTTGCTTAAACAAACAACTGATTAAATTTGAACTGCGCTCCATGGCACATCATACTAAATGCTGAATCAGTAAAGATGGTAAAAGAGATAAAGGTGAATAGGAACCAAATCATCAATATACAAAACAAGAAGTGATGTGAAAGTGATATGCACAAAGCAGGAGGTCAGAAAGGTCACATGCACAAAATGTGCCAAAAATAACGAAAGATGGAAATAAATGTTATGATAGTAAGTGTGAGGAACTGGAAACAGCTGGGCTAATGGGAACCAACATACGTCAGAGTCAGAGAAATAAGTTGAAATATAAAGTCCTACCAGGCAGTCCAGATGCTCAGGTGCAGTGCAGATAAAAAGTTGGCAGAACTAAAGTGATGGTCCTGGAGAGCGAGAAGAAATGAAGCTGCCAGGAAATCATAGTGCTTCAATCAAAAGGGAAACAGAAAAAGATGAAGGAGTTGGGGAGAAAAAAATCAGAAAAAGCCAGATTAAGTAGTCACTTCTTTGCCTGCTGGAGCACTGCCCCTGACACTGTAATCAACAAAAGGCTAGGACAAAGACACCCCACCTGCAATCATACCAAGCAGCCAGCATATGCAGCTCGATGTGACTAGGGCACTCAACTTCTCCCTGTAGTGTGGATTCCTGTGGGAACAATGTTGACAGAACAGTCCTTTCTGGACCATCCAGGGGCACAGCTGAGGGGGCCCTGTTTTCATCCTTTCATCACTGGGGGGTCCCTTACCTCCATCTCCCACCAACTCAGTCCTTAACAACCTTGGTAGTAGCATAACACATCTTCCCGGCCTTCCCTGCAGAATTGCATACCACTAGTACCCAGCTGAAGGTGACCTATACTTTTGCTGGAACTAAAGACTATATTCCACAGCTCACAACTAACAGGGATTAGTGCTTGGACTCTTTGGATGTTCTGTTACATATGCTGCATGTATTTTGACTTGTTACCTAGAACTCTACTTGTCAGTGACAATTTACAGCTCCGAGGGGTAATGGCAACTGGCTAGAGTGAGTGCTGAGATGTGGTATTGCCTAATTGTTACTACATTGTTGCCATTTCTATTTTATTGTGGATTTATCTGCATGGGAGGTCCACGGTTCTCCTGTGCCCCCTTCCCCCGCAGTACCTATCTCCACCCTGGTACTGTACAGCAGTGGGCTATACAGCTGTGCCCCCAGCCTAGGAAGCACTAGTGTTTCTCTGCCACTGACAAGCTTACTTGGCTCCCTGTGTAGGGTTCCTTGGACCTCCTTCCTAGTCCTTATTTCTTCCATATTCTTGACTTTAGGTTAGCTTGGCCTGACCTTGTTGGCAGGCAACCTTTTGGTGTGTGCTTGTTTCTTGCCTGGGGCCACCCCATTGGCAGACACCTCTTTCATACAACTTTTCTTGACTATAGGGCATTGCAGAGTACAACACTGATTGGAGACAGGGTGAGTCTATACATATGGTCACAGAACTGGTATGGCCTGTATCTACATTTCTTAGTATTCAGTGTATGCAACCTCTCCAGGGTACAAAGTCTGAGACTTTTGTTCACCATGACATAGATGACATTTACTCTCTAGCGTACAAAGGCGGAGACTTTTGTTCACCATGACATAGATGACATTTACTCTCTAGAGTACAAAGCCGGAGACTTTTGTTCACCATGACATAGATGACATTTACTCTCCAGGGTACAAAGGCTGAGACTTTTGTTCACCATGACATAGATGACATTTACTCTCCAGGGTACAAAGGCTGAGACTTTTGTTCACCGTGACATAGATGACACTTTCCACAGTATTATTCTATAATACGAATGGAGTGCATAACCTGGTGAAAAGATATCGGCTTCTTCAGTCCCTTGAAAGAGAAAGGCCTGCCAGCTCAGTGGTGCTGAGGGTTGAGGTGCTGGATGCCACACCTCATGCCATGCCAGTGTCCAGGGTTTGGGAACAACCTCGGGTCATCAGGGTGCCAGCACGGGGAAGGGAGGGGCAGAGCAGGATTGAACAGCCTTAAGGCAATTCTCCTCTCCTGGGGTGACTGTCACCCCCCATAGTTCTGTTGCCACTGGGTGAAGGTCCAGTGGCAGTGCAGGTGGGAGGGGGTGGCAAGTTGGGAGGGCATTTTGGAATGTGGTGCACATGTGCACACCCAAGGAAGGGGGCAACCAAAAACACCTGAGAAAAATAGAACATAAAAAAAAAGAGAGAAAGAGGCCGGATATCATCTATCTTCAGGAAACTCACTTTTCCTCAGAGGAACATCAAAAATTTAATAAATTTGGCTTTGACACAGTAGAGTATTCCTCCCATAAATCTGGGAGACAGAGGGGGATCATCACCGTAATTGCATGGGTGGTCCCATGCCAACCGACTGCAACTGTTCAGGATACAGAGGGTTGTTTTGTAATAATGACGGGAATATTATATGGCAATAACTTAAAATTGGCAAATGTATACTTTCCTCTGGAGACAGAGAGAGGAGTGTTCCAGAGGTTTTTTGACACACTGCTGTATTCTAGGGGCAACTCATTTTGGGGTGGTGAACTTTAAGTTTGTCATGCAGTCAGATCTACATGCCTCCTCCCTCAGAGCATTTTGTTTATCTCAGGCCTCAAAATATGTGTAGTCCACGTTGGCACACCTGGGATTGCAAGACACCTGGAGACATCTTCATCCAGGTCAAAGAGAATGACCCATTTTTTGGTGCAGGAGCACAGCTATACCATATTAGGTGACATGCTCACAACCATTGAACATGGGGATACCAGTCATGCAATCCACCACAGAATGATCCAGCTTTCCGATTATGCCCCTGTGAAAGCCTTCTTTTCCCCTTGGAAAATCTAGAAAGAGGACAAATTGGAGATTACATTTAGGACTTCTCAGGGATGAGAGTCTCCTCCAATATTTGGAAGATCATATACAGCAAATGATTGCAGATAATACAGACCCTAATATCTCTCTGAGTATAATTTAGGACCCCTTAAAGGCTATTCTACATGGTGAACTGATAGCCTATATGACCAGACCTAAACATGAGATGTAAAAATGGATAGGTGTGCTTCAGTACACCTTATCCACACTCCAATCCTTTTATATGCAGGTGGATACTTCCTTATATTCACAACTGCAGGCTGCAAAGGTCCAGATCCAAGAAATCCTGGACAAACGGGTAGAGTAAGCACTTTTTATCGGTGCCATTGGTATTGTGAAAGTGGTCCACACAGAGTCAGAAACTTAGCACGTAGGCTTAGGGCAACATGGAATAAGGCGTGTCTACCCCAGCTATGGGATCGTCATACCAAATGTTTGGTACATTGCGACACTGCGATACAGTGTGTACTGATACACTACTATTCTTAGTTATATTTTAAAGAAGGAAATGTACAGGGTGTCCGGATTCATGAATACCTCTATCAACTCTCCAGGGGAAACAAAATGAGGACCTCTTGTGCTCTATCTCAAAAGAGGAGGCGATCCTGGGGATAGCCAATGCTAAACACAGGGAAATGCCAAGGACCTGATGGCTCTCTTCAGAGTTCTACAAAAATTGTAGACTTCAAAAATTAATATCTCCCCTCTGCTAAATGCATACCATGGTTTGCAGTATGGGGACCTCCCCCTCCCACCTTTTTGACAATATGCCACAATATCAACCATTTTAAAGCTGGTTAAGGACCACTTGAGTCCTACATCATATTGCCCCATTTCAATACCCAATTTTGATTGTAAAATGTTCATGTCTGTTTGGGTGGGGTGGCTTGAGGGCCTTCTCCCATTGTTGCTGGACATGGACCAGGTGGACTTCATGAGGTGGCACCAAGCTCATGATAATGTGTGTCGTATGCTACTGTTGTTGGACCATGTTCATAGATACAGCATCTCCTTGGTCCTTGCCGGCCTCAATGTGGAGAAGGCCTTTGACCTGGTCTTGTGGCCATTTCTTTGGGCTACTCTGCAGCAAATGGGATTTCCTGCACCCCTCGTGCATATGTTAAAGCACCTTTATATCTCCACATAGGCTCATATTTGTGTCAGTAGTTCTTTGTCCTCCTTAGTAACATTGCAAAGGGGAACCCAGCAGGATTGCCCCCTCTCCGCGATCCTCCTCACCCTCTATCTGGAGCCCCTGGCAATGGCTATGTGTATGGATCCTGGAGTGCAGGGAATCACTTTAGGTAGTCAGGACTATAAACTGGCATTATCTGCAGATGATATTCGGTTAACCTTCACATTTTCAGATGCAGCTTTGGTCCGGATATGGGAACTCTTGGAGCAGTATGATGCTTTTGTGGGCTTCCGCTCGAATAAAACATAAACAGAGGTTCTAACATTTAACTGTACGCTGGCAGAAGACACATGCAGTAAACTACCTGTCTCAGAGTCTAAATCGCCAACAATATGGACCACCTGGAACTCCTGAAACACAGAAACATAGAATTTGCTGGCAGATAAGCACTGCTTGGTCCCTCTAGTCTGCCCATTTTTCCCTGCCTGTAGTATCACTGGAGGTCCTACTTGATCTCCGACCCATTCAGTGCCCCCTTCCCTTTCCCTAAGATTCCCTTATGCCTATCCCATGCATTCTTGAATCTCACCGCTGTTTTTGCCCCCACCACCTCTGATGGAAGACTGTTCCAGGAAATCCACCACTCTTTCTGTGATGAAGTACATCCTCACGACTCTCCTAAATCTACCCCCTCCAGCTTCTCATCATGCCTACTTGTTCTTGGACACCTTTTTTTCTGAAAAATACTTCCCTCTTGTATCTGAGGGTACAGATATACGAGGTATTTAAAGGTCGCTATCATATCCCCCTTTCTCTCTCCTCTCTTCCAGGGTGTACATATTAAGGTCCCTTAATCTCTCCTTATAGGGCTTCTGATACAAACCCAGCAGCGTTTTAGTTGCCCTCCTCTGGACTGCTTCCACTCTGTGTCCTTTCTGAGATGTAGTCTCTACAACTGGACAGAGTACTCTAGATGAGGTCATGTCAGCCATCTATACTGAGGCAACAGCACCTCTCTCTTTCTGCTGGAGATATGCCTCCCTATGCACCCCAGCATTCCACTCGCCCACCCCACCCAAACTGCCTCGTCACACTGCCTGGCCAACTTTAGGTCATTCACTATGATCACCATCAGGTCTCTTTCCTGCTTGGTGGTCATCAATTCCCCCTCCCCACCATTTTGTACTCTGCCCCTGGGTTTCTGTGCAATATGCAATATATGTTGCACTTGTTTGCATTGAAACCCAGCTGCCATACCCATGACCACTTCTCGAGTTTTTTTCAGGTTGCTGCTCATCCTTTCCACCGTCTCTGGAGTGTCCTACCTATTACAGAGTTTGGTGTCATTTGCAAACAGGCAGACCTTCCCTTCCAGCTTCTTAGTAATGTCACTTATAAAGACATTAAAGGGAACTGGTCCCAGCCCTGATACCTGAACCTCCCTTCCTCTGAGTGAACTCCATTTATCAATATCCTCTGCCACCAATCCCTTAACCAATTTCTTACCCAGTTCACCACCTTTGGACCCACCCAGCTTTTTTTTTGTGTTAGTTGTTTAACCAGGACTAGCACACTAAGCTGAGAGCTTTTTTACAGATGCGACCTGGGAGCACAGGGAAGTTCAGTGACTTGCTCAGGGTCACATAGTCTGCAAGTGGAAGCTGTGGGATTCAAACCCAGGTCTGGTCTGCTGGATGTCATCAGATTTGCAGCTCAGAGTCTTAAACCACTGCGCTATACTGCCTCCAGCTTGTTTACTAATCTCCAATGTGGAACAGTGTTGAACGCCAGTATCCACTGCTGCACCCTGATCTAGTTCCTTGGTCACTCAGTCAAATAACTCTACCAGATTCATTTGACATGACCTACCTCCTGTCAATCCACGATGCCTCAGGTCTTGTAACCCATTGGATTCAGGATATTCCACAATCCTTTCTTTCAGCAGTGAGTCCATTAAATTTCCCAACACCAAAGTCAAGCTGACTAGCCTATAATTACCAGCCTCTTCTTTGCTACCATTTTTGTGAAGTGGGAGTACATCTGCCCTCCTCCAGTCCTCTGGGATCACTCCTGTTTCCAACGAGCCATTAAATAGTACCATCAGAAGTGCAGACAGCACCTCCCCGAGCTCCCTCAATACCCTTGGATGAACCCTGTCTGGCCCCACTGCTTTGTCCACTTTTAGATCTGCGAGTCTCTTCAGGACTGTCTCCTGCGATAACTGACTAGTGTCCACTTCCTTCCCACCAGTCATATTTTGTGGCCCATCTCCTTCTCTTTCCTCTGGGAGCACTGAACCAAAGTATTTGTTCAGGATGTCTGCTTTTTCCTGTTCCCCTCTGCACAGTCCTCCCTTCCCTTCTTAACCTTACAATCCCACCCCTGTTTTTTCATTTTTTGAATTATGAACCCTTAACAAAAACTATAACAATGGACCTCCAACAACACGCCCACTTGAAATTTACCTTTCCCCACAAAATTGAAGCCATCCACTAAAATATCCTACTTCATGTATTATGCATACTGGAAATGCTACCAATAATGCCAGTTAACTGGTGCTTCCAGTCCTGGAACAAGCTTATGTCCAGTTTTTTGTGGGATGGAGAGAGACCCCGAATTCGTCCCTCATTTTTACAACTTCCTAGGGAGAAAGGGTGTTTCTTTCCAGTCTGAAACAATATGCAGTGTGATTTGATGTGCTGCTGAACCTCAGAGAGTTACATATCCCACTGGAAAAATATTGGGTTTATGTTAAATAATATGCACAACATGAGCCAAATATTACATGCTAGGCCCCCAGGGTGCCTCCTGTTTACCAGACTCTACACTTACACAGCTGAGACTTTGCGAGCATGACACATAGTCTAGTTGTGGGCCACATACACAGAAGTACAAAACTGGACAAGGGCTCTTTACAAAGATATAACAGGTGCAAGACCCAGCACTCAGTGCACTGAAAACAAGAACCACTACCTCTTGAGTCGCTCTGCCAAGCATAGTAACATAGACTTTGATGGCAGATAAGGACCGCTTGTCCCACCTTGTCTGCCTAGTTCCCTCCGTATTGGATAGTTGCAGATCCTAGTTAACCAACAGCCTACTCCTTCCCACCCCACCACCAGAATTGCCTTATGTCTGTCCCATTCATTCTTGAATTCCCCCACTGTTTTTAACCCCATGACCTCCTCAGGAAGGCCACTCCATGTGTCCACCACCCTCTGTGTGAAAAAATACTTTATTTATTTATTTATTTAGTTTTTGTTGACCAGGTAAGTGCACTAGACAAATTCTGCCTATTTTTTAGGCACGACCCGGGTGAGGGGGATACAGATGAATGCCAACTGACCTTGAACAAGATTAAGCTGTTGGTGGTATTTTACTTCTTCACATTGCCCCTGAGTCGTCCTCCCTCTATCATCAAATTGTGCCCCCTTGTTCTTGCACATCTCTTTTTCTGAAAGATGCTACCCTCTTGGACTTTGTTGATTCCCTTGAGGTACTTGAACGTTTCTATCATGTCCCCCCCTCTCCCTCCTTTGCTCGAGGCTATACATATTAAGCTCCTTCAGTCTTTCTTCATATGGCTTCTGTTGCAGACCCTGTACTATTTTAGTTGCACTCCTCTGGACTGCCTCCATCCTGTCTATATCCTTGCGGAAATGGGGGTCTCCAGAACTGCATGCAGTACTCCAGATGGCATCTCACCAACTGCCTGTACAGAGGTAGGACAACTTCCTGTTTTCTACTGGTGATGCCTCTCCCTGTACATCCCAGTATTCCCCTAGCCCTCCTTACTGCCTTCTCACATTGCTTGCTTACCTTTAGGTCATTTGATATGACTACCCCCAGGTCCCTTTCCATTTTTGTTCTTGTTAATACCCTCCCCCCCAATCGTGTACTCTTCCTCTAGAATTTTGTTTACCTGGTGCATTACTTTGCACTTCTTTGCATTGAATCAAAGCTGCCATACTTTTGACCATTCCTTCAACCTTGCCAAGTCCTTCTCATCCTTTCCATCCCCCTTGTGTATCAACCCTGTTGCAGCTCTTTATGTCGACTACAAAGAGGCATACTTTTCCTTCCAGTCCCTCCACAATGTCACTTATAAAGACATTAAAAAGGACCAGACCAGTACTGAACCCTGCGGTACCCTGCTAGTAACTCCCTTTCTTGGGTGGACTCCATTACCTATTACCCTCTGTGTCCTGTTGTCCAGCCAGTTTTTTACCCAGGCTACCACCCTGGGGCCCATTCCCTGGCTGGCTAATTTGTTTATTAATCTTTTGTGTGGGACTGTGTCAAATGCCTTGCTAAAATCTAGGTAGGCCATGTCCACAGCCTCTCTCTGGTCTACTTCTTTGGTCACCCAGTCAAAGAAATCTATTAGATTCATCTGACATGACCTTCCCACTGTGAATCCATGCTGCCTTAGGTTCTGTGCCCCACTGGCCTCTAGGTACTCAACAATTCTTTCTTTCAGAAGTGATTCCATCATTTTCCTTACCACTGAGGTCAAGCTAACAGGTCTGCAGTTTCCTGCCTCTGTTTTGCTCCCACTTTTGTGAAGGGGAATCACATCTGCCCTCCTCCAGTCCTTAGGCACCAACATCCTCCCATGATTTGTTAAAAGGGTAGTCAGTGGTGTCACTAGTTCTCCCTTAGTTCTTTTAGAATTCTGGGGTGAATCCCATCAGGCCCCATTGCTTTGTCCACCTTCAGTTTTAGGGGTTCTTTCAGAACCCTTTCTTCTGTGAAAGGACTGGTATCGACACCCCTATCCAGAGCGCTTCTATTGATTGGATTAGGTACCCCCCCCTCGTCTTCTTTTGTGAATACTGAGCAGAAATATTCATTCAGTATCCCTGCTCTTTCACTGTCACTCTCTGCCCACCCACCCTCTCCTTTTTAGAGCCTCACTATCCCTCCCTTCGTCTTTCTTCACTCCCTAATGTACCTATAAAAGGTTTTATCCCCCTTCTTAACCGAGTTGGCTATCTTTTCCTCGGTTTGGGCCTGTGCTATTCTGACTGCCTTCCCCGCTTCCTTCTGCTTTAACTGGTACAGTTCTTTGTCCTGCTCCTTCTGTGTTTCCTTATATTGTACTTCCTGAATGCTATCTTTTTCTTCCTAACCTTCCCCACCACCTCTTTTGAGAACCATAGTGTTTTTTTCTTTCATTTTGATTTGTTTATTTGCTTCACATAAAGACTTGCTGCCTCTGTGATGGCAGTTTCATGTTTCCCCATTGTCCCTCCTCCACCCCTCCTTCTTTCCCATTTGCTAGTGCTTTTTTGAGGCACTCTCACATTTTGACAAAGTCAACCCTCCTAAAGTCCAGTACCCTCACTTTTGCATGGCTTGACTCTGCGGCTGTGTTTATCGTGAACCACATTGTTTGATGGTCACTTGTTCCCAAATGACTACCCACTTCTAGATCTGATATCCTCTCTCTGTCCCCATTTGAGAGTACCAGGTCTAAGATTGCTCCCTCCCGAGTGGGTTCCAACACTCACTGTCTGAGGCGTGCCCCCTATAGGGCATCAAGAATGACCCTGCTCTTGGATGTAGCTGCAGCAAAGGCGCTCCAGTTAACATCTGGCATATTCAGGTCCCCCATCAACAATATCTTCCCTTTTTCTGCCATCCTAAGGATACCTTCTGTCATTTCCTTGTTCATTTTCTTCCCCTGAGATGGGGTCTGTATACAACCCCCATGCAGACTGTGATGCCATTTCTAGTCTCCTTGGTAAACCATAGTGCCTCCTTTCCTCCCTGTTTACCCTTTAGTAGTCTTGCTTGGTTAGTGCTTTTGTGGATCCTACTGTAACGCCTAGGTTTTGCTATCCCAAGGGCTACTACCCTGCCTGCGTGGTTAGTTGCAGGTTAAGGGGCCTGGGTACTGAAACGGGTGCCGCCACCCGGAGGTCAGGGTTGTTAATGGTCAAGCTAATCTGGGCACAGCCCTCCGGGACACTGTAACCCCCCTCTTTCCCTTCTACATACCAGGGTACATAACCTACAGGACAGACAGGAAGGGGAGAAGAGGGGGAGGAGTAGCTCTCTATGTAAAGGAAGGAATAAAAGCAACTGAACAAAAGAGTAAACAGGGAGGAGAGAAGACATTGTGGGTCACCTTAGAGACTGGAAATTGCACCACAATCCGCACATGGGTTGTATACAGACCCCCATGGAAGGGGGAGGAAATGGACAAGAATATGATACAAGGCATTCTTAGGATGGCAGAGAGAGGGGGGATACTGTTGATGGGAGACCTGAATATGCCAGATGTTAACTGAAGCACATTTGCTGCAGCCACATTCAAGAGCAGGGCCATTCTCGATGCCCTACAGGTGGCATGCCTCAGACAGCTAGTTTCAGAACCCACTCGTGAGGGAGCAATCTTAGACCCGGTACTGTCAAATGGGGACAGTGAGAGTATTTCAGATCTAGAAGTGGGTTGCCATCTGGGAACAAGTGACCATCAAACAGTGTGGTTCATGATAAACTCAGCTACAGAGTCAAGCCATACAAAAGTAAGGGTACTGGACTTCAGGAGGGCTGATTCTGGCAAGATGGGAGAGTGCCTTAGAAAAGCACTAGCAAACAGGCTAGAAGGATGTGTGGAGCAACAATGGGGAATCATCAAAACATGCCATCACAGAGGCAACAAGCCTTTGTGTGAAGCAAATAAACAAATCAAAATGAAAGAAAAAGCCACTATGGTTCTCAAAAGAGGTGGCAGGGAAAGTCAGAGAGAAAAAGACAGCATTCAGGAAGTATAAGGAAACACAGAAGAAGCAGGACAGACAGCTGTACCAGTTAAGGCAGAAGGAAGCAGGAGGAAGTCAGAATAGCAAAGGCCCAATCTGAGAAAAAGATAGCCAACTCAGTTAAGAAAGGGGATAAAACCTTTTATAGGTACATCACGGAGCGTAGAAAGACTAAGGGAGAGATAGTGAGGCTGAATAGAATGGACGGTGGGTGGGCAGAGAGGGACAGTGAAAAAGTAGGGATACTGAATGAATATTTCTGCTCAGTATTCACAAAAGAGGAGGAGGGGGAGGTGCCTAATCCAATCAACAGAAGCACTCTTGATAGGGGGGGTCGATCCCAGTCCTTTCACAAAGGAAGGGGTTCTGCAAGAACTCCTAAAACTGAAAGTGGACAAAGCAATGGGGCCTGATGGAATTCACCCCAGAATTCTAAAATAATTATGGGGAGAATTAGTGAAACCACTGACTACTCTTTTTAACAAATCATGGGAGGATGGTGTGGAACCTGAGGACTGGAGGAAGGCGGATGTGATTCCCCTTCACAAAAGTGGGACCACGACAGAGGCAGGAAACTACAGACCTATCAGTTTTTTCTCTGTGATAGGGAAAGTGATGGAATCACATCTGAAGGAAAGAATTGTTGAGTATCTAGAGGCCAGTGGGGCGCAGGACCCAAGGTAGCATGGGTTTACAGCGGGAAGGTCATGTCAGACGAATCTAATTGATTTCTTTGACTGGGTGACCAAAGTAGTAAACCAGGGAGGGGCTGTGGACATGGCCTACCTAGACTTTAGCAAGGCATTTGACAGAGTCCCACACAAAAGATTAATTGTCAAATTAATCAGCCTGGGAGTGGGTCCCAGGGTGGTAGCCTGGGTAAAACATTGGCTGGACAACAGGACACAGAAGGTAATTGTAAATAGAGTCCACTCTGAAGAAAGAGGGGTTACTAGTGGGATACCGCATAGTTCAGTACTGGGTCCAGTCCTTTTTAATGTCTTTATAAGAGACATTGCAGAGGGACTGGAAGAAAAAGTATGCCTCTTTGCAGATGACACAAAGATCTGCAACAGGGTTGATACACAAGGAGGCATGGAAAGGATGAGAAGGGACCTGGCAAGGTTGGAGGAATGGTCAGAAGTATGGCAGCTTGGATTCAATGCAAAGAAGTGCAAAATAATGCACTTGGAAACAAAAACCAAGGGGAAGATTACACAGTTGGGGGAGGTAGTAACAACAACAAAAAAAGAAAGGGACCTGGGGTAATCATATCAGATGACCTTAAGGTTAGCAAGCAATGTGAGAGAAGGCAGTAGGGAGGACTGGGGATATACTGGATGTATTGGGAGAGGCATCAGCAGCAGAAAACAGGAAGTTGTTATCCCTCTGTACAGACAGTTGGTGAGACCCCATCTGGAGTACTGCATCCAGTTCTGGAGATCCCATCTCTGCAAGGATATAGACAGGATAGAGGCAGTCCAGAGGAGGGCAACTAAAATGGTGCAGGGTCTGCAAGAGAAGCCATACGAAGAGAGACTAAAGGAGCTTAACATGTAAACCCTCGAGGAAAGGAGGAAGAGGGGGGACATGATAGAAACTTTTAAGTACCTCAGTGGAATCAACAAAGTCCAAGAGGGTAGCATCTTTCAGAAAAAGAGATGTGCAAGAACAAGGTGACACAATTTAAAGATGGGGGTGGGCTGTTCAGGAGCAATGTGAGGAAGTATTTTTTCTCAGAGAGGGTGGTGGACACATGGAACAGCCTTTCTGAGGAGGTTGTGGGGTCTAAAACTGTGGGAGAATTCAAGAATACATGGGACAGACATAAGGCAATTCTTGTGGGAAGTGTAAGAAGAAATAGGCTGTTGGTTAACTAGGATCTGCAGCTTATCCTGTAAGTAGGGAAATGGGCAGACTAGGTGGACCAAGCGGTCCTTATCTGCCGTCAAAGTCTATGTTTCTATGTAGTGGCCTGACCACTACACACTAATCACTTTCACAATGACCTTTATTCACCAGGCAATTACCCACACTGTTTGCACTTACCACCAGGGCTGGTTCCTCTGGCTCGACCCTGGAGACCCCCTAACACTTTACAATTTCCACACAGAAAATCAGAACAAAACCTATCTATTACTCACGATACCACAGACAGAGACTGAACTGACTGTGTGGAAATAAATTTGGTATAAAACCGACAATTTAACCGAGACTTTAGCCGACTTTCAAACCGAGCTGAAGGAGAAATCTCCGGAGCGACTGTTCAGTGAGGCGGAGTAAAGAATCTGACGGTTGGATTTCAAAGGGTTCCAGACAGAGACCTCAACCGAGCTCAAGCTCAGCATTCTATGCTCTGCATAGAAAGTTAACCCTTTGTTCTCCGGGGCAGTTTAAAGGCTGGGGCTAACTGCAAATAGTCAGAATACAGCAAGACTTCATGTTGTTTGAACAAGGAAGGGGCATAATCAGGTTGATTTGCTTAAAGGCTATATCAGTCAGACAGTTATACATGCACTTCAGAGTCCCTACACAGTCACACACACTGGGTACCTGGGTAGGAAGACAGTGGGCTAGCCAGGAACTTTGTCTGGGGTAGGCCAGCATCGCAGCTGGCGGGGGCCCTGTGATAGAAGAAAGCAACATGCACAACACACACGATTTTTCCTCGCTAGGCTGGTTCCCTTACATTGATAAATTCGGTACTCCTCCTTGAGCCTCATATTTAAGCTCGTCCATGACTTTACACCTCCTTGCCTTGACGAACTCGTGTGCCTCCGGCATGCACCGTGCACCCTGCGCTCCACCTCACCTCCCCTTCCGGTCCTACCAAAACTACATTTGACCACTTCCAGGAGCTCCTTTTAGTTCGCTGCTCTTTCGGATTGGAACTCTCTTTCTCCGACAATCTTGTCTTGCTCCTCTCTCAATTTGTTCCAGTCTAAGTTATCTGCCTTGTTATTCCCGTCTTCACCCTGTTCTTGCTTCACCTGAATAGGTCCCCCCTTTCCCCACTCCCTTCCTAATATACCCCTGATGTGCACTTCACTACTTAATGTTTTGATGAAGCTATTATCATGTGCCAGTGACTAATCCCTGTTTTTACTTATCTCTTAACCTGATGAACTATGCTTAAGTATTTTGTCACTGTTTTGTTTTATTGTTCCTTTATATGTCGAATGTTTTCCCACTCTGTTAATTTGCACTATTACTGTATGTCCAATGTATTACCACTCTGTTCATACCCGGGTCGCCCTTAAAAAAGGGACTGTATTGTCTCAGTGGACGTACCCCATCACCAAAACTCAAATAAATAAATTTGTAATCTGGAGCTGGGGGGCTTAGTTTGTGACAGAAAAGACAACACAACAATCAGATGACAACACTTTAGATTTAGCTGTTGTTGCAGGGAGCTACCCTGAGGTTTACTCATGATACCCAATACAGGACACAGGCAGGATGAAATCGAGACAACAGGTGGTTGAACTAGAGTGCCAGGAGAAGCAGGGCCCACATGAATCACTGAGGCGTCATTCCTATTCAAAGCATGAGCAGGGGGCTGATCCCCAGGCAGGTCTCTCATTGATGGCTTTCTCTGTCCAGCGGGTAGTCTGGCTGGGCCAGTTTGGCAAGACCCAGGCCCAATGGAGATGAATACGAATTCAGTCCATGGGAGCTGGATGCAGCCTCCAGCAAGCAGAACACAGTTCAGCACACAGTGGGGAACCAAATCACGACCAACTAACAGCACACAGCACATTTATATGTGAGATCATTCTACTCTTATTCTGAAGAAAGGGGGTTACTAGTGGGGTACCGAAGGGTTCAGTACTGGAACCGGTCCTCTTTAATGTCTTTATAAGTGACATTGCAGAGGGACTGAAAGGAAAAGTATGTCTCTTTGCAGATGACACTAAGATCTGCAACAGGGTTGATACAGAAGGTGGGGTGGAGAGGATGCAAAGGGACTTGGCAAGGTTGGAGGAATGGTCAAATATATGGCAGTTTAGATTCAATGCAAAGAAGTGCAAAGTAATGCACCTGGGAAACAAAAATCCAGGGGAAGAGTACACAATGGGGGGTGAGATAATAACAACTACAGAAATGGAAAGGGACCTGGGGTAGTCATATCAGATGACCTTAAGGTGGGCAAGCAATGTGAGAAGGCAGTAAGAAGAGCTGGTGGGATACTGGGATGCATAGTGAGAGGCATCACCAGTAGAAAACAAAAAGTTGTTACCCCTTTGTACAGACAGTTGGTGAGACCTCATCTGGAGTTCTGCATCCAGTTCTGGAGACCCCATCTCTGCTAGGACATAGACAGGATGGAGGCTGTCCAGAGGAGGGCAACTAAAATGGAGCAGGGTCTGCACCAGAAGACATATGAAAAGAGATTAAAGAAGCTTAATATGTATACACTCGAGGAGAGGAGGGAGGGAAAGACATGATAGAAACTTTCAAGTACATCAAGGGAATCAACAGAGTCCAGGATGGTAGCATCTTTCAGAAAAAGAGATGTGCAAGAACAAGGGGGCACAATTTGAATATAGAGGGGGGATGGCTCAAAGGTAATGTGAGGAAGTATTTTTTCACGGAGAGGGTTGTGGATACATGGAACAGCCTTCCTGAGGAAGTAGTGGACTCAAAAGTAGTGGAGGAATTCAAGAACGCATGGGACAGACATAAGGTAATTCTAGTGGGGGGGGTAGGAGGAAGTAGGCTGTTGGTTAACTAGGATCTAGAGCCTATACATTAGGTAGGAAAATGGGTAGACTAGGTGGGCCAAGCGGTCCTTATCTGCCGTCAAATTTTATGTTTCTATGTTACTGTACCAGGCAGATTGCTATCCGGTCACAATTACAGAGTCTCTGCACAAACTGGGACTTCAGAGGTGGCTGGAAATCCTGACAGGCCGATCACATTCAGCAAATCTTCAGTCTTCTTCAGATTAAAGCCTGGTCACAGTCCAGTGGCTTAAATCATTCTCACAATTCGGATTTAGGGCTAGTCTGGTGGCGCTGAGGGTTGAGGCACTGGACGCCACACCTCCCGCCAAGCCGGCAACCTGGGTTCGGGAATGAGCCTGGGTTGCCGGGGCTCAGCAGGGGAGGGAGATGATTGAGCATCCTGAGGACAGCTTTCATCTCCCGGGAGGGACAGGGGTCCCTGTATGGTGCTCGACTGCTCTCTGGTGGAGGCCGGAGACACAGCAAGCGCCAAGGAGCAGAAGTAGGAGTGGGGGAGTGGCAGACATCAGAATCAAAGCCTTGACATCAGGGTACTGGCCACTTCCCAGGAAAAAAGGGGAAAATGCATCTCAACTCTGGCAGAGACGGAGCACCGGAGCTTGCCTTCGATTTGCGGCCGCTCTCCTGGCATCCTCCTGACCGACGTTACTGCAGTGTCGGGCTGTTGGGGCCCACTGCATCCCTGCCCTGGGGGTAAACCGAGGCTACATGGGCGATGGAGGACTGACCAAGTAGGAGCGGACCGCAGGGGGATGACTCCTTGGTGCTTCCAAGGAGACCAGAGCCGAGGTGGAGAAGGAGGAATAAATAAGAAAAATAACAAAAAAAAAAACAACTCGGATTCAGTCCGAATCAACTCTATTTTCCCTCTCAGGGACAGCAGGCAGACAGGCAGGCCAAAACCCAGCCCTTTCATAGTTCTCCCACGCAAATCTATGCAGGATTACTGCTCGACTATCTCAACCTGTTACTTCTTTCACTTCCCAACTCAAACTGATTGAACTGCAAACAGTCTGGGACTTTCCCCAGGATCCAAAAGATTCGGTTGGCTGATCTGTTAGTCACAACAAGGGCTCCCCCTCCACCCAGGTCTGGCTTGGTGCCAAAATGCAAAAACTACAATTCCAGCAGAATTTTGCTCCCACAAAGCCCCTAGGGACAGGCTCCATTTTAGAGTCCCCAAAGGTACTGATTGGCCCATTTCAGCAGTCCAGGACCAAGATGATGGAAACAAACAGTGCTGTCCATGCTGCAAAGAAGGTAGGTTAGAACAAACTGCAATATTATTACTACTCTAACAAATGATCAGCAAACAAGTACATCTTCCAACAGAGCTCCCTCTGCACAAGTAGTGATGACAAAATGGAGCAGTTATCTGACAGCCCGGGTGGGACTCGAACATAGAAACACTCAGCCCCCCTCCCAGATTAATTATAACTGCAATCTAAGCAGCTCTTAAAAAGATAGTACACAGAGGCTATGCAGGCATTCTCTGGCAATAATGTTTAAACTGCTAAACGCAGAACACTAGCCTGGCAGTAAGCATTTAGGCAAGCTCAAGGAAGACTTTTTGGGAACCCCCATTTGTAAGGAGGGTTACACCCTTCCCTGCCTGGAGAAAACTTGGCGTCCACGTCAAGTCTTATACCATCACAATATTGAAAATGCACTATATATAAGACATATGTGACATTAGCATACTATGGAAATACTACATGATGCATCAGTTAATCATAACTTAGCACATTACTATACATTTCACTATACCATATCTTCATTGACAATACTTATGCATGTTTCATACACTCTATACTGATTCTATTATGATTTACATACTATGAACAGTTACCTATGACTTCATTTTATAACTTCTTGTACAGTAAACAATATGGAAGGGGGCCCTTCCCTGTCAGCTGTCTTGGGGCTTGATGGGACAGGGTCACCATGTTCGGAAGGAAGAACAACTAACATGGAATTGGCCATTAAGCTCAGTTTGGGTAGTGAGCTCTGAGAAATATAAACACTTTTGTGAACCGCATTGAGAGGCAAATCCACCGGCTTCCCAGGAGAATCATAACTGAAGCGCAATACTGGCTTAACAGCTCGGCCAGTCTTTCTGAGGGGGAACAGCCACAATATCTGTACTTTCAGCACTAACTTTGGAGCTTTCATCATTCGTGAGGGGTGCCTCTGCACGGATGGGAATGTCTAAACTGGGAGTACTGTCAGCTCCTTGCTCTGTAGGCTCTGTTTCCACAACACTTGCCTCATTTAGAGAAGGTTCTTGCACAATTAGGCTTTGTGGCACTGAAGGGGGGCTGTCAGCACTCTCATATTGTTGTTCAAGTTCTGGTGTGTCACCAGAGAGACTCAGACCATTAGTCCTTCCTTCGGGCAAGTCACACAGTTCCACTAAACACAGGGAGTCTGCAACCTCGGACATGATACTTTGCACTTCACTTTCAGGGAGCATTGGCTCCAAGGACGAAGCTGGGGGTTAGGCAGTCCAGAAGGCCCAGCTTCATCACTAGGATTCTGCATAGGATTTCCACAAAACAACTTACTTAGTTCATAGGAGGGATAATAGGCATTACCATAGTCACTTTCATCAGAGGTGGACTGACAGTCACTATCATTCTGGGCCTGCTGCGGGGGAAACCTTAAATCTATAACTACTGGGATAGGTTGACTCTGTCTCTTTTTTGCAGCAGCACGAGTCACTGGCCCAGAGGAAGCAATGTCTGCTGACTCAGCTTCAATAATAACTTGGCCGATAGGTAGCAAGTGGTTACGGTGCATGGTCTTGACAGCTTTGGAGTTGTTCTCTGGGCGTACCTTGTACACTGGTAGATCATCCAACTTTCCAACTACTACATGAGGAAGATGGTGCCACCTATCAGCAATTTTGTGCTTGCCATGTAGTCCCAAATTGCGTAACAACACATGGTCTCTGGGCCGTAGCTCTTGAGCCTTTACTTTCTTATCGTGCCTCTCTTTGTTGGCGAGATTTCTCTTGGCAGCCGTTGTCTGGGTCAGTTGATATGCATGGTTCAATTGAGCTTTCAGTTTCTCTGCATACTGCAGGTCGTTTTTGGCTTGGACCACATCTGAAGAGACCCCAAAGCAGACATCAACAGGCAGTCGGGCCTGCCTCCCAAACATGAGGCGATAGGGGGAGAACCCAGTAGCATAATTTCTGGTGCAATTGTATGCATGTACCAAGGTGCTAATCTGTTGGCTCCACTTATGCTTGTCTTTTGGATGGAGGGTGCCAGGCATGTCTAGAAGAGTGCAGTTAAAATGTTCTGGTTGAGGGTCACTCTGCGGGTGATAAGGGGTGGTTCTTGACTTACATCCTCCCCCACAGGGAGAGCATTTCTTTGATTAGCCTACTTTCAAAGTCTCTGCCTTGGTCAGAGTGGATCCGCTGGGGGGCACCATAGTGGATGAAGAATTTTTCCACAAGCAGCTTGGCCATGGTAGAGGCTTTTTGATCTTTAGTTGGAAAAGCTTGTGAATACCGTGTGAAATGATCCATAACCACTAACACATTGCCAATATTTCATTGATCAGGTTCTAAACACAAAAAATCTATGCAGACCAGTTCCATGGGGGTGCTGGTAGTGATATTGACAATGGGGGCAGCCCTCTGAGGCAAGGCTTTTCTTTGGAGGCAATGACTACAGGTCTTTACATGGTGCTCAACATCGGCCCCATCTTGGGCCAGCAGAATCGAGATCGTACCAGGTCGAGAGTCCTGTCAATACCGAGGTGCCCCATGTGATTGTGGAGGGACCTCAGTACCAAGTGTTTAAAGGCCGTGGGCAGAACCAATTGTTGCTTGTCTACTTGACCGTTATGATCCACTGTCTCTCTGTATAGCAACTGATTGAGTAACTTCAACCTGGGGCCTTCTTTAAACAATAGGGTAGTTCGCAAGTCAGGGGAATGCAACTTAGACACATCTTTCCCCACACACAGGGCATCAAGTGCCTGTTGAATCATAGGATCTTGGGATTGAGCCCACTGAATACTGTCATTGTCAAGTTAAGGTAGTGCACTAATATCTAGAGCACAGAAATGGCAATAGGCAGCTGGTATGCAGGTATCAGGAGGGCCCAAGCAATCTACTAGACAGTCCACTGTGTCCACAGACATCTGTTCATCTCTGTCAAACTTTTGGCACAATGCTCGGATGTCAGGTTCAGACAGCCTGACCCAATCACTCTTGGAAGTGGCCTTCGTGACAGGGCGTCAGCATCAATATGGTTCAGTCTCAGTCTGTATTTGACAGCATAATCACAGGTTGATAAGGCAGAGAGCCACCGGTGCCCAGTGGCATCTAACTTAGCTGAAGTGTGTACATAGGTCAATGGGTTATTGTTGATCTTCACCAATATCTTTGCCCCATAGAGGTACTCATGAAACAGATCAAAGATGGCCCATTTTAGGGCAAGGAACCCCAGCTTGTGCACAGGATAGTTTCGCTCCAACGGGGTCAAACTCCTGCAGGCGAAAGCTACTGATCTCAAACCATCCTCATGGTCTTGATACAGCATATCTCCTAGGCCCTGCAGACTAGCGTCTGTTTGCAGCAAATAGGGCTTAGTAGGGTCAGCATAGGCAAGGATGGGGGCATGGATGAACTGGTATATGACTTCGTGGAAGGCTGCTTCACATTCGGGTGTCCAGCGGGGCCCAAAAGGTTCACCTGTGCGGAAGTACACTTTCTCTGGTTCTTTGACAGCCCCTTTCTTGTATCTACAGTTGACAAGGGGGTAATCCTGGGTAAGATTCAGGAGCGGGTGAATCACCTTTGAATAGTCTTTTATGAACCTGTGGTAGTAGCCATAGAACCCTAGAAAGCGTTGTAGTTCTTTCAAGTTACGGGACTGGGGCCAAGTAGTCAGTGACTCAACCTTACTGGGATCGGTCTCTATCCCTTCTGCAGACACTATGTGCCCCACATACTTCATGGAGGTTTGAAAAAACTGGCACTTGTCGATGGACAGCTTGAGGCCGAAGTCTTCCAATCAGTCCAGCACTTTAAACAGTCGGGTCTTATGCTCCTCTAATGTGCGTCCAAACACAATGACATCATCTTGGTACACTAGACATTCCAGCAAGTTCATATCTCCCACCTCACGTTCCATCAGTCACTAAAAGGGGGCCGGAGTGCCAAAAATCCCCTGTGGCATTCTCAGGAATTCATAGAACCCCAAAGGACAGATGAAGGCTGTTTCCTCATGGTCCTCCGGGGCCATCAGAATCTGGTAATATCTGCTGTGAAGATTCAATACCGAGAACCATTTGCTCCTTTTAAAGCAATCCAAGGCATCTTGTATATGGGGCATGGTGTGCTGATCTGGGATGGTCCGCCGGTTCAGGGTTCGATAATCAACACACATCCTCATGGACCCATTCGTCTTATGCACAACTACAATGGGAGAGGCATATGGGCTCCTTGATTCTTGTATCACGCCAGCTGCGAGCATTTCCTGCAGGTGTCTCCTAACATCATCTATGTCCGCTGGGGTGAGGTGTCGGGATCTCTCTCATAATGGCCGGTCATCATGCAGGCATATGTGATGCTCTGCACCCTGGACACACCCCACATCCCATTCTTTTAATGAAAACACTTGGTCTCTCTGGGTGAGTTTCTTGCTAATTCTAGCCTTCCATTCAGCTGGCAACGGGGAATCACCAAAGTCAAATAAGTCCGGGGTCACTCTCTCCTTCTTGCCAGAGCACTTGTTACTGGGTAATACTGCAGTGTCTGTGCAGTGTACTGTAGCTAGGGTGCACCCTCTGTTCACCCAGATCTCCCGATCTGACACATTCTGAATCTGGACCATCACTCATCGTACATAGGTGTGTGCATGGGCAGGCAAAATGCTGGGCTTAACCAATAATCCTTCTGGCAACTTTCCATCACCTGGTGCATCCAACATTAATATTTTGTTCTTTACATCTTTTCTAATGCGAACCTCTCCATGAATGGTGTACTGAGCATTGGGAGGTAGTACCAGAGAATCAGGATCTTTCTTCCACACCATCCCCACCACCTCATCTCCGTCTACTTTGGTAGTCCATTTTTTCAGATCATAGGCTCTCTTTATCAGGGCTGGGATTCTCAGTGCCTGCCCAGTCCGTTTCCCTTGTTTCTGTTGATACAACTGGGCTAGTCTTCCAAACATGTGGGCATTGGTTCCAATGAGCAAGGGAATCCCATCATACAACTCTGTAGGAAGGCACACCAGGGCTAGGGTCTCTACTTGTTCATCTACACCAGCTACAGTTGTAGGGAAAGACAACCAGAGCTGGACATATCCTAGGTAGGGATAAGACTTATCGCTCAGGCCCCACACATGCAAACCTTCCAAAGATTGTAATGGCACATCAGATAAGTGTTTATCATACCAGTCCTGGAATACAATGGTCACTTGTGACCCGCTATCGAGCACAGCCTGAGCATGGATATCATTGACAGTCACAGAAGTCTCCATCAAAGGGCCTACTATTCTGGACCAGTCTGGAGAGGCAGTAGTAGAGCCTGACAGATGGATTTAGCCACAAAGAAATTTGAGTTAGGATTTCTCAATCCTGCACTGCGGTCATTTCTGGCGCTCCTCGGCCATGGTCATGCTTTCCGAAGCTCCCCTTGAAGTCTGTATACAACTTTATCTAGGTCTTTTGGGGACTGGCATTCTCTCTTCATGTGCCCATCCTTCCCACAGTTATGGCAAAATATGCTTTCTGGGGTCTGGTGTGGCCAAGACATCACATTGGGAGCTGAGGCGGGGGTACTACCAACAGAAAACCTTCATTCCACCTCTGTCTGCAGTGTGGTGAGCATTTGGAGACATCTCATCAATTCTCTCACTTCCATAGTCAAGACATCAATTTTTGAGCTGCTGTTAGCAGGAAATGCCTGGGTGTGCACCCCACCCCCATAGCAGATGCAGTCGGAGAAGTATCGGGGTCTGTACTCACAGGAGCGGCCTTCATAGACTGTTTTTTGTTCCTCTGAACTCCCTCAGCAGTTCATCACATGGTGGAGCATCTGTAGCAGTCCCTCTCTGGCTGGACCCCCCGGGGCTGACATTTAGTTCAAGAATTCAGTCATGTGATTGCGGTGATTCCAGTCCATCAGCGACTGACCCAGTGCCTGGAGCAGGGGTTGCAGCAGCTACGGCTGCGCAGGGCTCCGAAAAGCCTTTCTCCTCCTCAACTTTCCATACCTCCTTCATCAACACATGGAAGGGCAAGGGACCAGATTTCCTTTGATGCAGTTGCAATTTGAGCAACACCCAGCAGGAGTGCCGAGCAGAGCAGAGTATATGATCCAGTCTTACTTGGTCCACTTCACTAGAGGCCCAGCCTCCTTTCCAAAAAATGGTTTGTAGGATTCCTTCTAATTGATCCATGTAGGCAGATAACAATTCCCCCGGCAGTTGTCTAACATCTTTAAGTTTCCATTTCAAGGCCTCAACGCTAGTGGTGCCCCCAAACATATTTTCAAGGGCAACTATGCACTGTTGGGCTGTGGCGTCAGGATCAGAGGACCTCAGGGAGTGAAAAGTATGTAGGGCAGGTCCCTGAGGGCTTTCCCCCAGGCGCGCCCTATTTTCGGCCTCTGAGCATTGCCTGTCTTCTACCGCAAGAGTAGTAGAGTCTATCCAGGTCTCCAGGTTGACTTCCCCACTAGGAGTAGGGTGGATGCCAGATAATACCTTGAGCTTGCAGTAAGGGCTATGACTACTTGCTGGCTTAGAGGCAGGTACAGAACTTGGTGAAAGAACTGGTGCTGGGGCGGGTGTGGACAGTGGGGAGGTGACACTCCCAGGTGGCAGGAATAATTTTTTTAACTCCTCCACAGTTTTGCCCTCCTCCAGTAACAACTTGGCAAACTTCTCCTCAAAAGACATCCTCTAAGGGATCCTTGCTATCTTTGGTTATCACCCTCCAGGCAGCTGGGAACCCTTCTGGAGTGATAGTCTGGGGCACCTTTGAACTGTCCAGGGGGTCGCTACATTCCACCAAGGCCATGAGAGTTTGGGCAGTTAAATCAGCCTGTCGACCCACCACTACAGCTTTTTTCAAACATTCAACTTTAGAAAGTGCCCCTTCAACAGTGTCCTTACTAATGCCTATAGGTATATCCAGTATTAGCAAAACATTATGGGGGTCACTCTCTTGCCCCGTACACCACCCCACCAACTGGTGCACAGCCTCTTCTGTTGGGGTAGCCATTTATGTTTGACAATAATTCATAATTTCAGCCACTAGAAGACACAAAAGCCCAGCGGTAAGCCTCCAAGATGTAACCCCTAGGTGGTGCTATCCCAAGGGCTACTACCCCTGCCTGTGTGGCTAGTTGCAGGTTAAGGGGCCTGGGTACTGAAACGGGTGCCTCCACCCAGAGGCCAGGGTTGTTAATGGTCAAGCTAACCTGGGCACAGCCCTCCAGGACACTGTAAGCCCCCTTTTTCCCTTCTAGTGGCCTGACCAATACACAATACACTTTCACAATTACCCTTATTCACCAGGCAATTACCCACACTGTTTGCACTTACCACTAGGGCTGAGTCCTCTGACTTGACCCTGGAGACCCCCTGTAAAACAAGATTATGCACAGCAAATAGCAACAGTACAGTACTTTTGGTACAAACTGGAACCACAGTCAGGTTGAATGCAAAAAGAATTATATCTGATTTATTCAGGGGACTTGAACAAGGGAGGGGCGTAATCAGGTTGGTTTGCTTAAAGGCTTTATCAATCAGACAGTTATGCATGCACTTCAGAGTCCCTGCACAGTCACACACACTGGGTACCCAGGTAGGAAGACATAGAAACATAGAAACATAGAAGTTGACGGCAGATAAGGACCGCAAGGCCCATCCAGTCTACCCATTTCTTTTTCTACCTTATAAATGTGCCATCGGCCTTTGCTCTGTCAGTGACCTATCTATTCATAGTCATCTGTATTGCTCCCTTATGCCTATCCCATGCCTGTTTGAAGCCCTGCACTGTATTCATAGCCACCACTTCTTGTGGTAAGCCATTCCATGCATCTACCACCCTTTCTGTGAAAAAGAATTTCCTCACATTCCCCTTAATCGGCCTCCTCTAATCTCATGCTGTGTCCTCTTGTCCTGCTATTTTCTTATATTTAAACATGTTAGACTCTTTCACCTTGTTTATGCCTTAAGGTGTTTGAATGCCTCAATCATATCCACTCTCCCTCCTTTGCTCAAGGGTATACATATTGAGCTCCGTTAATCTGTCCTCATATGTCTTCTGATGCAGTCCCTGCACCATTTTGGTTGTCCTTCTGGACTGCCTCAATTTGGTTAATGTCCTTGTGAAGGTGTGGCCTCCAATACTGCAGTACTCCAGATGGGGCCTAACCAATGTCTTGTACAGAGGGATTATTACACTCCCTCTTCGACTTGTGATACCCCTCTAATACACCTAACACCCCCTAGCCTTACCTACTGCTTTAGAGGTCTGCTTGGATGATTTTAGGTCATCAGTGATGATGATGCCCAAGTCTCTTTCTTCCTTTGTGACTGCTAGCAACTCCTCCCAGCCTATAAGTGGCTTCAGGTTTCTCTTCCCTATGTGCATGATTTTGCACTTCTTTGCATTAAATCCCAGTTGCCACTCTTCTGACCATTCTGCTGGTTTATCCAGATCTCTTCTCATTCTGCCCACCCATCTGGATCATCTACCCTGTTGCAGATCTTGGTGTCATCTGCAAACAGACAAGCCTACCCTCTAGTCCATCTGCAAGGTCACTAATGAAGATGTTGAATAGGACTGGCCCCAGGACTGATCCCTGAGGTACCCCACTTGTGACTTGCATCTCTTCTGACTGTATACCATTTACCACCACTCTCTGTTTCTGCCAGTCAACCAGTTTGCCACCCAGTTGACCAACTTCTGACCCACCCGAGCCTACCCAGCTTATTTATCAATCTTCTATGTGGAACAGTGTCAAAAGCTTTGCTGAAGTCAAGGTAGGCGACATCAACTGCTCCCCTTGGTCCACCACTCTGGTTACCAGTCAAAGAAATCTATGAGATTAGTTTGACAGGACCTTCCTTTGTAAACCCATGCTGTCTTGGATCCTGTGCCCTATGGATTCCAGATGTTGCACTATCCTTTCCTTAAGGGTGCCTCCATAATCTTGCCCACTACTGAGGTAAGACTGACCGGTCTGTAGTTCCCTGCCTCCTCCCTGCTACCACTCTTGTGGAGCGGGATCACATGAAGCCTTCTCCAGTCTTCTGGGACCTCTTCTGTGCTCAGAGACTCACTAAACAATTCTGCTAATGGCTCTGCTAGTTCCTCCTTTAGCTCCTTAAGTACCCTGGGATGTATGCCATCAGGTCCCATTGCCTTATCCACCCTGAGCTTAGCAAGCTCTTGTAGGACCCTTTCTTTTGTGAAGGGAGTAGTGCTCACCTCCTCCCCTGTGTCCCATGATGCTGAGCTGTGGGCCTGCCTACCTTCTCTTCAGTAAATACTGAGCAAAAGTATCTATTTAGGATAGAAGCCTTTACAGGGTCCTCCTCCTCACATGCTCCCTTTTCTCCATTAAGCTTAGCAATACCCCCTCTGGACTTTCTCCTTTCACTAATGTTTCTATAGGAAGTCTTGTCACCTTCTTTTACTGTTCGTGCTAGTGTTTTCTCAGTTTGGGACTTTGCCTGCCTTACTGCCTTACCTGCTTCCCTAAGGGCAGTTTGGTATGCCTCCCTATCTTCATCCCGCTGTGTTCCCTTATATTTCCTGAAGGCCAGCCTTTTGGCTCTGACCTTTTCTGCTACTGTATTTGAGAACCAAAGTGGTTTCCTTCTTCTTTTGCACTTCCTTTTCTGTCTAACACAATGGGATGTTGCTTCAAGTATTGCATCCTTAATGCTTGCCCACTTTGCCTGTACCCCCTCACGTGTGTTTCTTTTTGCCAGGGCTAGCTTAACTCTGTTGGCCATCTTATCAAAGTCAGCTCCTCTGAAGTCCCATATTTTTGCCTTGGAATGGGATGATTTAGAAGGTGGACTAGCCAGGAATGTTGCCCGGGGTAGGCCATTGTCACAGCTGGTGGGGGCCCAGTGATAGAAGACAGCAACAGTCACAACACACACTATTTGTAATCTGGAGCGGGGGGCTTAGTTCATGACAGAAAAGACAACAAAGCAATCAGATGACAACACTTTAGATTTAGCTGTTGTTGCAGGGAGCTACCCTGATGTTTACTCACGATACCCAATACAGGACACAGGCAGGACGAAATCGAGACAGCAGATGGTTGAACTGGAGTGCCAGGAGAAGCAGGGTCCACATGAATCACCGAGGCATCATTCCTGTTCAAAGCATGAGCAGGGGGCTGATCCCCAGGCAGGTCTCTCATCGATGGCTTTCTCTGTGCAGCGGGTAGTCTGGCTGGGCCAGTGTGGCAAGGCCCAGGCTCAATGGAGATGAATATGGATTCAGTACGTGGGAGCTGGATGCAGCCTCCAGCAAGCAGAACACAGTTCAGCACACAGTGGGGAACCAAATCATGACCCACTAATAGCACACAGCACATTTACATGTGAGAAATTCTACTGTACCAGGCAGATTGCTATCCAGTCGCAATTACAGAGTCTCTGCACAAACCGGGACTTCAGAGGTGGCTGGAAATCCTGACAGGCTGATCACATTCAGCAAATCTTCGGTCTTCTTCAGGTTAAAGCTTGGTCACAGTCCAGTGGCTTAAATCTTTCTCACAACTCGGATTCAGTCCGAATCAACTCTATTTTCCCTCTCAGGGACAGCAGGCAGACAGGCAGGCCAAAATTCAGCCCTTTCACAGTTTTCCCACGCAAATCTATGCGGGATTACTGCTCAACTATCTCGAGTTGTTACTTCTTTTACTTCCTAACTCAAACTGACTGAACTGCAAACAGTCTGGGACTTTCCCCAGGATCCAAAAGGTTTGGTTGGCTGATCTGTCTGTCAGTCACAACAAGACCTCCCCCTCAGGTCTGTCTTGGCTAGCAAATGCAAAACTTCCCAATTCCTATAGAATTTTGTTCTACAAGCTCCCTGGGGACAGGCTCCATTTTAGAGTTCCCAAAGGTACTGATTGGCCCATTTCAGCAGTATAGGACCAAGATGATGGAAACAAACAGCACTGTCCATGCTGCAAAGAAGGCAGGTTAGAACAAACTGCAATATTATTACTAATCTAACAAATGATCAGCAAACAAGTACATCTTCTAACAGAGCTCCCTCTGCACAAGTAGTGATGGCAGAATGGAGCAGTTATCTGACAGCCCGGACGGGACTCGAGCATAGAAACACTCAGCCTCCCTCTCAGATTAATTATAACTGCAATCTAAGCAGCTCTTAAAGAGATAGTATACAGAAGCTATACAGGCATTCTCTGGCAATAACATTTAAACTGCTAAAAGGCAGAACACCAGCCTGGCAGTGAGCATTTAGGCAAGCTCAAGGAAGACTTTTCAGGAACCCTCATTTGTAGGGGGGTTACACTACCACTATCTGTCAGATAGTGATGGTATCCTGACTTGGATCCTACCAGATATCTTGCCAAAGACAGATGCAAGATCCAGGGTCAGATAGTGATGGATCCTAGTTAGGATCCATGTATCCTGATTAGGATCCATGGATCCTAGAGCAGATCATTAGGATTTGGGGCCAGATAGTGATGGATCATGGTTAGGATCCAGGCATCCTAGTTGGGATCCACGGATCCTAGGGCGAATAGTTAGGATCCAGAGCCAGATAGTGATGGATCCTGGTTAGGACCTGATGGCTGGATCCACAGGCAGATAGTTTAAGTATCTGGCAGATCCACTATCCTGCCGCAAAGGGCAGGTATCTGTGGATCTGGATTTGTCCAGATTCATCTGAGCAACACTAGCCTTTAGTTCCATTGCTTTGATCCCTTCCCTTACGTAGAGAGCTACTTCTACTCCTCTTCTACCCTGTCTGTCCCTCCTATAGATTGTGTACCCTGGTATCAAATCAAATCAAATCAAGCTTTATTTTTCTGAGCCTTTCAGAACCAAGGTGCTGTACATAAAATCGAATACAGACAAATATAAATATAAGTTAAAACAGAGACAATAAAACAAATTAACCATAATTAGGGAAGGCCAAAGTAAATAAATAAGTTTTTAGCTCAATTTTAAACCTGTCAACGGTCAGGCATTCTCTTAACCGACGAGGTAGAGAATTCCACTGAGTTAGAGCCAAAAAGGAAAAAGCACGGGCACCAGATGTCTTCAATCACACCCTGGGAATCTCTAGCAATCCCTCATTGGTGGATTGGAGAGGATGAAGGGAGCAGTAGGGCACCAGGAGGTCTTGCAGATAACCAGGTCCCTGATCATGAAGGGCTTTAAAGGTTAGCAAGCCAACCTTAAAGGTGATCTGCCACTGAATGGGCAGCCAGTGCAGCTCACGGAGCATAGGCGTAATATGACTGGACCTAGAAATCCCAGTCAAAAGCCTGGTCACTGCGTTCTGCGCCAGCTGCAAGCGTCAGATATCAACCCCTGGTAGCCCTAGGTAGAGGGAATTGCAGTAATCAAGGTATGTTGACATCCCAGTCATGGTTCTCTGTGTACCATGTTTCTGTGACTGCCACGATATCCAGGTGTCCCTCTTCCATCAAGGCCCCCAGTTCAAGGAGCTTGTTACTCAGACTATGGACTGTGTCGATTCAAAAGAAGAGTTCCAGTAGTGAGCTGTAGCTACATAGTATATTGCTACTGCTCATCATCTGAACTTTTCTACTGAATAAACACAGCAGAATGACTCAGAGGTAGTGGTTCTTGTTTTCAGAGTACTAGCTGCTGGGTCTTGAACCTGTTATTTCAATAAATGGACTTTTGAGCACCAAGACAAAGTCAATGACCCTTTGCTTCCTGTTTGAACTCTACAAAGATCAGACTTGACCCCTAAACCAGATAGACCCCTTCCTGCAGAGATGGTCCTAGAGAGGTTTAACTTAGTATCATCAGTTCATGGGTTCTGCTGGAGATGAAACTTTTCAGGACCTCCTCAGTAGGTATAACTTACCAGGTAAAGATCACTATCATTGCCTCAAGATTCAAACCTACATAACTACCCAGTGGGCTAGTATGAGATAACTTTCAGAGACGTTCCTGATGCTGTTGTCCTACATCGTACACCACCAGACAGGCGAGGTGAGGTAGGTATGCATTTGGTAGGTTTATTATACAAGGTTTGGGGGACTTTGCTCTGGATACTACATAGTCGGTCCTTACTCAGTGGAATATAAAGCTCTCTCAGACATGGGACCTACTGAGTTTGTTGAAATATGCCTTGCCACATTATAAACTCTCTGTGTCTCCCTATCTTAGGGAATTCATGTAGAAGTGCTGGACTAGATACTTCCAAACTCCAGCACTCCAACCGAAATATATGGGAGCAGCCAGGGGAATCTGTTGGAGGAGATGCAGGGAACAAATGGAGGATCATAGTCATGTTTTAGGGGAATGTTCTATCCTAACTTCCTACTGGGGATACATCTCACAAATTTTTGATATGCTCTTTGATTTGCAGAATGTGATCATCCCATCTCTAGTACTGATGTCCATCTCCCCAGCACATTAGGAAATTAGGGGAAGTCAGTTTAGATTGCTATTAATACAGCTTGCAGGGGCCAAGAAGGCTATTATAAGGCACTGGCTTATGACTAAACAACTCATGAAGCCTCACTGGGAAACAGTGATAGAGTACATACCCTCTAACCCTCTGATTTCTTTGACTGTGTCACTAAAACAGTGGATGGGGCCAAGCAGTGGGCATTCTTTACCTGGACTTCAGCAAGATCTTAGACTGTGTACCCCACAAGAGGTTGATCATGAAATTGGTGACTCTAGGGGTTGGTGAAAAGTTCATGGGGGGGTGGAAAACTGTCTGAGAGGCAGCACCAGGCAGATCACCAAGGAGGCCCCACAGAGCACAGTGCTTGGACCAGTGCTTTTTAATGTCTTCATCAATGATATTGGGGATGATATTAAGGGCAAAATTTGCCTATTCACAGATGACACCAAGCTCTGTGGGAGGGTGGACACAGCAAGAGTACAAGACCTAAGGGAAGCTTTGAAAAAGCTAGAGAGGTGGTCCATGATTTGATAACTTGCTTCAATGCAAAAAAATGCAAAGTTATTCACACCTGAGCCAAGAACCCAAGGACCGAGTACAGCCTGTGTGGGGTCCAGCTATATGCACCCAAGAGGAAAAGGACCTTGAGTTGATGATCTCTAGTGACCTGAAGCATGCCATGCAATGTAAGAAAGCAGCAGCAAAGGCAAATTAAATGTTGAGCTGCATTGCAAGGGGGATCAGCAGTAGGCAGGAGGAGGTAATACTGCCCTTGTACAGGTCATTGGGGAGGCCACATCTGGAGTATAGTGTACATACTGGTACTCATACCTTAAAAAGGACATAAATCTGCCAGAGATAGTCCAAAGGAGGGGAACTAAAATGATCATGGGCCAGCAGTGTAGGACAAATGAGGAGAGCTTGAATGTCCTGAACTTGTAATCCCTGGAAGAGATTAGAGAGACAGGGGATGTGACTGAGACCTTCAGGTACTTGAAAAGAATAAATAGGGTGAACAAGGAGGGTCTCTATAAGCTCAGTGGGAACTGCAACATGAGGGGACTGAGGCTGAAGTTGTGGGGCTTGGGAGAGAGGCTAAGAGCCACTTCTTCATGGAGAGGGCGCTGGTGGGTCGGAATGAGCTTCCTGAGAAATGGGTTTTGTTAAAAATATTAGGCAGCTCAAGAGAGGCTAGGATAGAGTGAAGGAGAAAATAATGGTCAGGAAGCGGCAGACAGAAGGGAAGGACTGACTGGGGAGGGAAGGCACGGTCAATAGTTGATACTAAGGACCCGGCAATACGAGCAGACTCGGTAGACCTATTGGCCTTATTCTGCTGGCTTTGGCATATGTTTGTATGCTCTGTAGACTGAAAAAACAATCTTTTATTTCTTTAAACTTTCACATGTATTCGAGGAAACCTGTCATAAATGGGCCATGTACAAATTGGAGACAGATCCTTCATTTGTGATTTATCTGTATCATATTTGTTTTTTTTAGTTATACAAAAGCACACTAACATATTAATTCAAGCATAACAATATTACTGTATTGTGAACAAAGGAATTTGTATGCTGTATGCGTCAGCATGCTAGAACCCCATCTCTCTCCTTCTGCAGAGTATGTAACTGACATTGGTTCAAAGTAATTTGGTGAATTTCTGTTTTGTATTCTGCCTGAACTGTTGCATTATTGAACATTTCTCAGCAAATACTACAGTATGAGAAAAATAAAAAGCCAGATAAGTGAGGAAGGGGAAGGGGAAAGAATGAAAAAACACAGACCTCGGCCGCCAGGACCAGAATCTTTAGAAAGGCACACTTTGCAGTGATGAAGGTAAGGACCTGGTGCTGTATTTTCAAAGGTTGATGCAGGGCTTACGTCATGCCCTGTGCCAACAATCTCAGGTGCAGTTGTGGCAATGGACCCAATTTACAGCACCTTGCACCAAGCCTCAGAAGTGAGCCATGTGTAAAGGGTCCCCGGTTCAGACGCAAGCTAGACCACAGAAAGATGGTTAAGTGAGTGTTCCTTTGCCGCAAGGGACAGAAAATCCCTTTAGGTTGCTGCTAGCCTGGTGTGCCATATCTTTGGGGCAGCTGGGACTTGTGACAATTCTATGCATTTGAAGATCTGGACCCTAGTGTTTAAGGATTTAGAGTAGCTGCATGGGACTGATACCGCAGGGCACATGTGGTGCTTTTTGATGAATGTGCTCAATGCAACTGCAGAGGTCTGCATCCTTTAGAAAATGGGCGAGAAATTTTCCTGCCTCTGGCTGGCTGAAACCCCTGGCAAAGGGTACATTTATGTGCCAACAGAGACCAGGAAGTAACTAGTCCCGGTACCAGCCTGCCCTTCCACAAAAAATATCAAGGTGCTCAATTCAAAAATGTTTTCCTGCTTGTGTTCTGTACCCCCATTCGCAACTGCACATGCAAACAAATGAAACACACCATTATTAAGCTGTTTTCAGTCAGAACAGTTATTCTGCTTGCAGCTCCCTGTAATTGCCTCCTCACTCGCTGTTCACCTCCCACTTGCGCTCCTATCCTGATCATTATCCTCTGGCCACCTGCCTGCATCTTGTACTGCTGCAAGCTGGCAGCAAATCTACATCTACAGGAGCTGCAACCACGAAAATACCACTCCTCTCATCCATACGGTAGTTTCATGATGATCAGCACTAGTTTCATAGGTTTCATAGGTTTATACGAGCCGAGGGTAGATAAGATCTACCCTATTAGGCTCGCCATCCTTAACTATTTGTTTAAAAAAGGAATTTACTATCTCCAAAATACAAGTCAACCCCATTTTTGAAATCATTCATTGTGGGACTAACAATTTTAGTCGGTAAGTTGTTCCATGCCCCAACTATTCTTAGACTAAATCAATTTTTCCTAAAGCTGTGTGCCCAAGTTTGATGACATAATTGCATCGTATGTTTTCTTGTGCTAGTTCTCCCATAATTATGTATAAATCCCAAATCTTTAAGCAACTCATCGTCCTTAATACTTTTGTATAGAAAACATAGGTCTCCCCTTAATCTACAGTAGTACAACGAATAAAGGTTCAGGCCCAGATATTCAAAAGGGTTGCGCCATGCGCAACAGGGTTGCGCGTGCGCAACTCCAAAAATGCGCCATTCTACGATATTCAGAAGGGGCCAGTTGCACCACCGAAAACATGCTGAGCAACAGCGCAATGGAAATGAAGGCATGCGCCCAACCCGAAGGGGTGGGTCCATGCATAAAGTGTAATGCGATATTGAACACGCACGCAATCTTGCGGAAGTGACTCAGCGGAGGATTGCGCCGGTAGTGGAATTGAGCCAAACATAAAGGCTCAAGGAAGTGGTGCAAGAACCCAGCAGGCCGCAAACTGGGGAGAGAGACAGAGACAGAGAGAGAGAGAGAGAAGCTGGAAGGGCAGACAAGGACAGTGGGTCCAGGAGGACAGAGAGGCCAGCGGGAGGTGCCTGTGCAGTGGAAGCAGCAGTGGGGGCAGCGGGGTAACACAGGAACAGCAGCCGGGGCAGAAGCCAGGAGATGGACAGTGCCAGCTTCCACATGGAAGCTGTAATGAGGGGGGTGAGACACCATGCTGCAGGGGGACGTGGCCGCGGAGGGGCCCATCGGCGGTATGCCCCCGACAGGCGGTATCGTGCCTGCATCAGCTTCGAGCTGTACACAGATGTCGAGATCGTGGGCCGGTACCGCCTGAACAGGGCAATACTGAGACGGCTCTGTGAGCTGTGCAGTGATGTGATGCAGGCACCCTCACGACGGAGTCACGCTCTGTCTGTGGAGACCAAGGTGACAGCCTGCATGTGCCTGCTCGCCACGGGCACCTTCCAGAGGCTGACAGGGGACACCACAGGCATTACACAGTCGGCCACGTCATGCATCCTCACCCAATTCCTCAGCGCACTGCTGCCTCATGCTGCGGAGTACATCCATTTCCCCAGCACCGCGGCAGAGCGTACAGCAAACATGCAGGAGTTCCACAGGGTAGCACGTATGCCTGGCGTGCTAGGGGCCATAGACTGCACCCATGTGGCCATTCGCACGCCACCTGGCCCCGACGGCCAGGCATATCGGAACCGAAAGGGGTTTTCCAGTGTCAACTGCCAGGTGGTGTGTGATGCCACTGGGCGCATTATCAATGTCTGTGCCACACACCCTGGTGGAGCACATGATGCCTTCATATGGCACCAGTCTGCACTGTGCCATCAATTCGAGAGTGGGGACATCCCCACGGGTCATCTAGTGGGTGAGTACACATGTATGGAATGCAAACTCTGGGCAAGGGTGGGAATGACACAGGTGCCATGGTAGTGGCACACAAGGATATGGGCAATATGGACCTGACATGACACTGCTCTCCACTATCTCCACACAGGTGACTGCGGATACCCACTCCGTCCCTGGCTGCTCACACCGTACCGGCACCCCACGACCCCAGCGCAGCTATGCTTCAATGAGGTACATGCCGCAACACGTAACATCATAGAGCGGGTGTTTGGGATGCTCAAGGCACGCTTCCGATGCCTAGACACCTCCGGCGGTGCCCTACAGTACAGCCCCCAAAAGGCCTGTGGGATATTCCTGGCCTGTTGCATCCTGCACAACATGGCCAAAGACCATGGGATAGCCGTACAGGTCAAAGAGGGGGACAGCGATGGGGACGCCAGTGGCACCGGTGATGTTGGTGATGAGCAGCTCCCCCTAGGACGAAGGGACCCCCGACTGACCCGGCAGGCCCAGCTGCACCGGGACACCATTGCAGAAGAGCACTACGCCCAACACAGGTAAGTCAAGGGGACATGTGCAAACAACACTGTCCATGCGCAACCACAGGCACACAGGGAACACACGTGCATGAAGGTCAGGAGTTGAAGGTTCCAGGCATACCAACACACCATCAGGAGGGTGAGCACTCATGTGGACACACACACCAGGTAGTGTGCATGGGCGAAGCCAGCACTGCGGAAATGACATTGCCAACACACAGCACCACCGACCACCCCACCACCTGTACCGTCCCAAGTCCGTGTGACAGGACCTGGGCACCCTGCACCTTGGTGTACAGTGCAATGCAGGCATCATCATGCACACGCACCTGTGGACAGCAGTTGGGAGAGTGTGCAGGTGGTCCGTGTGTCAGCTGCGTGAGCAGAGCACCCAGCAGTGCACTGCCCACCATGACACACATTGCACACAGGGCAGCACCAGACAGGGCCCGCACTGGGAGACAGCTCAGTCATGTAGCACTGTTCCACGGCCACCACGGATGGGTGGGCGGCCCTGCCGTGGCCCAGCAGCACTGGCAGGCTGAGCAGGGGCCACATGGGGTGGCGCTGTTGCACCACCAGGGGTCCCACTGCGCGAACGCGACCTTGCCCGCACAGGGGTCTGCATCATGCCGAACAAACGCGGCACCAGGGGTGCTCGGATGCCTACAGCAGAACCCGCGCCGACAGGCCTGGTGTCATATGCTGCCGGGAACGGGGAGTGGAGAGCGCACTGTGTGGGGTGTGCGGTACAGGGGCACCTGACAGTGTGCCCAATACGTCCGCGACAGAGACCACTGCCTGGGTCAGCCTGTCAATGGCGGCGGGCACATCCGTCTGCATAAGGACCAGCTCGGCTTGGTCCCGAGCACACTCCCTGCTGTGCCACTCCACGGACACAGACAGTGCCTCCACGGACCTTGCAACCCGCCCCTGCAGCTGTACTGATTCCTGCAGCAGGCGGGTGTGCACGTCCAATGAGTACTGTGCCCCAATGGCATCGTGACCCCCAGGGTGTGGACGGTCCCGGTGCACAGCACCCCTTGAGGGTGGGCGCTGTTCACCAGGACCAGGTATGGGCCGATCAAAGGGCGGTGGACATGTGCCACTGCTTGACACTGTACCCCCAGACCTGGTGTGCGACTGCTGCTGCCGCCCCTCCAACTGCTGAGCCCCCAGGTCCACCTGTTCCACCTCCGTGCTGGCAACAGTGCCGGACACCTGCACAGCCACCGGTGCTGCCCCACCGGTGCTGACAGGCACAGCCTGGGACTGTGCCAGCATGCTGGTACACAGGTGTGAACCAGGAAGGCCCAGGGGCATGTGCTAGCCTGCCATGTGTCCGTCATGGGACACACACCTATCACTGCCCATTGCAGGCCTGCTATCATCAATGGTGCAGGTACGTGCCACTGCCATAGGCACAGCATGCTGGCATACCTGCATGCCAGACTGCTGAGACACAGGCTGTGCACCCCCCGCACCCGTATCACTGACACCAGAGTTGTTGGCCCAGCGTGCATGCTGCTGCAGTGCCTGCTGACTGGGCGGAGGTGGATGGTCCCTCCTCCACGCCCAGCAGGTCTGCATCACTGTCTGGACCCACCACCACCACCGTCTCCTGAAGATGAACAGGATCTGTAACAGAAAGAGAGTACATGTGAATGCATGTGAACAACCACCCCCCCCAACACCACCACCATGTCATACCGTGCAGCGATGGGCTTCCACCTGTCTGGAATTCTCCGCCTGGTACGCCCGCAATGGCACTCGGCTGCATGGCCGCGACCAGTGTCTCCTCCGTTGGGGTCAGCTGCAACACCACTGGCGGGCCCCCACTAGTGCCAGCACGTGCCGCCCTGAAGGCTGCCACCTTCTCCTTCAGCCTCCTGCGGTCAGTCCCCATCTTCTTCTTGCATTCCTGCACGGAGCGCTGGTGGCTTCCGTGCAGGTTGACGGCCCGAGCTACCCCCTCCCATGCAGCTGCACGTTCCTGAGGGGTGCCCCCGTCCACTCAATAGTGGCTCATCCTCCAGGTAGGCCTGGAAGAGGGCCTCCGTCTCTGCCGCTGTGAAGTTCGGCCTCCTCCTACGCCCGCCGTCCTCACCCCTCACCTTGGCTCTGGTCAGTCATGGTGATCTGTATGGGTGGAAGTGGACACCTGTCACTGTGCAGTCGACAGCATTTCCCCATGAGCATAGGTGCCGGCCGGGGCGGAAGCCCTCCGCTTTCTTCTCCGATATGGCAGAATACTAATGGAAAAGGTGCCCTTTGTCCCTTTCTAAGTGCCCTTTGATTCTCAGCCCCTCAGCCTTTATCATCCTCCGCACCTTGCCCATGTGCATTGTCCTGAGCATCACACAGCATGTAACTCACCTCTCACCTGCAGTAACCGAATCTGGCCAGCACAACCCATCGTCGAATTTTTATAGCGCACACATGCAAATGAGGAGTGGCGCAACTTTAATGACATGCTAATCGTGCCACTGCGCCTTTGAATGGCTGATCGAATGATTTGCATATGTCGGCTGAATATCGCGAATTTGTGCTTTGTGCACTACGGAGGGGCCGGCTGAGCCAATGGTGCCGATTTGTGCCTGCGTGCTACACTGCATTGCACATGCCCAGACAGCTTACGCATGTGTCTATCGCACTGCAGACCTGCTGAGCGCGATAGGCAATTCAGGCCATGGCCACCATTGTGCCAGTGGCGCTACAGCACTGGGCACTATATGGCGCTGTGGCACTACTGCGCAATAGTCCACTGTGGCACTGGTACGCAGCTTGGCAGTCGCGCAGGATGCCTATACGTCCGATGGCGCTGTGCGTAGCCTTGCGTCATTGCCGTGACCTTGTGTATGCCCTTTGCCCCCTGGCGCTGTTCGCATGCCATGTGTACGTCCCTATTGCTCTGTCTGGTGACAGCGCTATGTGAAGTGACGGCGCTGTTCGAACAGCGCGATTGGAGCCTGTGGTGGTCTATTGCGCAACATCTCCACGTGGGGTTACAGTGCAGCGGAGCGCCATATTGCCTGTTGTAAACTGGCTGAGATGGCTAGGAGGAGGGCAGTGAGTTGGAGCCCACTGGAGGTGGCCAACCTGGTGGCCTGGTGGAGCTCCACTGTGAGGCACTCTATGGTGAGGCCCCTCACCATGGCGAGAAACGCAGTGTGGCAGCAAGTGGCCACTGACCTGGTGGAGGTCACTGGATGGGGCCGGTCTGCTGTGAGCAGTGCCGGCACCGGTATATGACCTCGCCGACGGAACTGGAATGTTGGCCAGGCTGCGGCACGTGCCAGGCGGGCGTGGTGCCTAGGCCAGGTGAGTGTACCATCTATGCACCTATATTCTCTGTAGGGGTGTGTGTGCTTGTGTGGCTGTGCATAGGTGACGGCTCGGACACGGTTGGCTGTGTCAGTGTGTGCAGCTGTGTGATGGATGGTTATGGCTGTGTGGGGGACTCTCACTGGGGCAGGGGCACTCTGCTTTGAGTCACACTGATGTTTGTCTCAACATATGTCTCCCACAGGCCGGGATCTGAGGATGCAGGGCCGGGATGAGGAGGGCCGTGCCAGGGCCCCGGTGGCAGCAGGAGTCACCCCCCGGATAGAGCAGCAGCAGCAGCCGCAGCAACAGCAGCAGGGGCAACAGCGGCAGACAGAGCTGCTTGAGCAATGTGAGCATCATGACTTCATGGATGCTATTGCATGCTGGGGGGGGGAGTCCACTAGCCCTGCACAATACAACCATGCAGGAAAGGGGAGGTCATAATTCCACTATACAAGACACTAGTGGGCCCCACCTGGTGTACAGTGTACATTTCCAGGAGACCATACCTACGTAGAGGATGTAGAGTGGCCAGGGAAGGTTCTAGAGGAGGGCAACAAAGATGGTGCATGGCTTGCATCACGGGTCCTATGGACGACAGGTTGAAGGAACTGAATATGTACTCCCTGGAGGGGGGGGGAGAGGGGATATGATGGAGACATACAGGTATCTTACAGGGGATCAGGGTGCAGGACACACTTTTTGAAGTGAAAAAGATGTTCCAGGACTAGAGTGCATGGGATGAAGTTGGAGGGAGGACGATTCAGAGGACACATGGTGATGGACTGTCTTCACAGAGCGGGTGGTGGACAAGTGGAACACCTGCCAGAGGAAGTGGTGGGGGCTGACACAATCACGGGATTTCAGACTGCAGGGACAGACATGAAGGAATTCTGGAGATCAGGGTAGGGCAACAGACTACAGGGAACAACGTGAACTTACAAGCTCATATGGACAGACTGGGTTTGCCATAGGCCTTATCTGACGCACACTGTCTATCCATCTATGTATGTAGGCACTACAGGTGACAGGCATCACTGTGCAGTATCACAGCACGCCTGTGTATGCGCCACTGGTGGTCCAGGCTATGCACTGGGCACATAGCTGTGCAACTGGCATCGGCACCACATTGCCCGTCACTTGCCAGCCTTGTTTGTACTGTGATGGGCGTGGGCAGTGTGTGTGGGCAGTGGAAGTGCGCATAGCTAGGTGCCGCCTGTTTGTGATAGCCATGTGCATGTTCACTGTGGGTAGGTGTACGCCATCACACAGGTGCGGGACATTGGGCTATATGTAGTTTGGGTGGTGTTCAGGTTGTGGTCAGTCACAGCCATTGACTGTGTTCCCATTTTCCTCAGGCCTCTAGGTTCTCCGGCGCATTGGGAGATGTCCGAGCCTGAGACAACTGCTGGAGGACAACCAAGCCATCCTGCAGTCCATCCACAGGCATGGCCTTGGAGGCGGCATGGGATGGGCCAACACCAGCCAGGAGACGGGCGGCCGGCGGGACCATAAATTGTTCTTACCCTTCCCACTTCTCCCATCCCTACCACCCTGCCTTCCCTCTCCAAGTTTGTAATCCCTACCCCTTGACCAACCCGACCTTGTACCCATCCCCCCCTTGTAAATAGTTCTGGTTGATTGTTTTGTATTTTACTCTTTGAGAATACATTTATATTTTGATATGAATGCTGTGTTGGTCTCTGATTTGCAGCTGGCTATGGTTGCTCAGTTGCAGTGGTGTACAAGCCATCTGGGGTGGTATGGTCCTGGGTACATGTGTGTGTGTGTGTGTGTGTGTGTGTGTGTGTGTGTGCATGTGTGCATGGGGAGGTCACCAGCATGGCATTGACTTTCTGTTGGTCTTGTTGTCTGCTGCCACCACTGCTGGGTGCACAGGGTGGGTCTGGCTTGTAGTGCTTCTCTGCAGCACGGGGTTGACGTGTGCCAGGGGGATGCATGGTGTTTCCTGCAGTGCCAGTCACTGCACATGGGTGGTGTCTTGGGAGTCACGGTGCAGGGTGTGCTGTGCGTCGGGGGCTGATGTGCACTGTGGTTGTCAACCCCCTGTGTGTGGCAGCACCTCCGCCTGCCAGTGGTTGTGCTGGGGTGTCATGGCTCTGCTATGCTTTGCTGGCTTGTCCCCATGGGCACGTGGATCATCCGTCCCACCCCAGTGATGCTGTGCTTGGGGTGCAGGTGGTGTGGGTTCTGCAGTGTGTTCCTGTGCCCATGTGTGGCATGGCTGGCGGTGGGCCCCAGCCTGCTCCCGGATGCAGTTCTATGCTCTGGGGGCTGTGCTTAGCTATGGCAGCTCTGGAATGCTCAGCTGAGCTTCCCTCGTTGCTCCAAAGCGCAACATTTTGGCTCAGCTTCTCCTTCCTGGTTGCGCGATGGCGCAGTATGTGCGATATCCAGACGTTGGTTGCTTGCGCAATTTGCTCTGCTCCATGTTTGAATATCGCACCTGTTGCGCATTTGCGCAACTGGTTTGTGCTTGCTCCTGCTGTTACGCTAGTTTTTAGCGCAGTTTGAATATCTGGGCCTCAGACTCACCAATCTATCATGTTATGTTTTATTTTTAATCCCTTTATTTGTTTGGTTATTCTTCTCTATACTCCCTCAATAGAAAGTATATCTTCCCTATTTTGGGGTGACCAAACCCTCGCACAGTACTTCAAATGGGGCCTCACCAGTGCTACATACAAAGGAATCAAGACTTTTCCCTTTCTGCTAGCTATATGTTTTAATACACAGTTTAGGATCTGGGTTGCTTTCTTAAGTTGATTTCTACAATGTATTCTAAATTTTAGGTCATTTGTAATTGTAATGCCCAGGTCCTTTTCCTCAGTAACTACCCCTAAGTTTGTTTTGTCCAATATATAAATTGCTTCCTATTATTCTTACCAAGTGCATAACCTTGCATTAGATTTATTAATTCCAATTTATTAAGGTTTGTCCATTTATTTATTGAGTCTAGGGTTTGCTGAAATGTTTCTCTCTGTTCATCGCTGTTTGGAACTACACCCAATCTGCAGTCATCAGCAAACTTGTACAGCCAGATATTCTTATTACTGATTTCCAACGAAGCAATATATAAGTTGAATAAGCTGGGGCCCAAAACCAATCCCTGGGGTTCTCCACTTGAAACCGGGGCCCAATCTGAGAATACCCCATTCACGACCACCCTCTGCTTCCTATCCTGCAACCAACTTGAAACCCATCTGCAGATGTTACTGGACAGTTTTATTTTTTCCAGTACTAACAGTAATTCTTTATGTGGCAATTTATCAAAAGCCTTGGCAAAGTCAAGAAAAACCACATCCACAGGATTCCCAGCATCCATTTCCCTGTTCACTTTTTTCATAGAAGGATAATAGATTAGTCTGACAGGATCTATTCCTTACAAAACCATGCTAAGAGAGGGATCCAAGATATCTGTCCCTCCATATGTACCATAAGTATGTCCTTAATTATTCCTTCCATAAGTTTTCCCAGTATTGAAGTTAAACCACGGGCCTGAAGTTTCCTGGTAGGGTACTGGGTCCTTTCTTTAAAATGGGTACTATATTTACTAATTTCCAATCATGAGGTACAAAATCCAAGTTTATAGATGTTTGAAAGATACATGTTAATGGTTGGACCAACATGTTCAAGCAATTCTCAAGATTCTAGGATGCATACCATCAGAGCCAGGAGATTTATTTATATTTAGACCAACTATTTGTTTGTAAATATTATCTGAGTTCAATTTTATTTGTCCCAGATTCAAGGTCTACTTATACTATGCACATTAGTATCATTTGGATATATACTGAACAAAATATTTGTTCTGGATGTTAGCCATTTGCTGATTGGTTGCTGGGTGCCCTCTTCAGTGAGAAGGGACCTATACTATTGGGGGTCTTTCTCCGGTTATTAATGTAGGTAAAAAAAGCTTTTTTGTTATCGTGAACTTTATTAGCTAGATTAATCTCATGCAGGGCTTTTGCTTTTCTGATGTTTGCTTTTACTTTTATAAGACATTCCTTATATTCAGCATTTAATTTAACTGAATAAAAAGCTTTCAGCTTCTTATATAACCTATTTTTTTTATTTATTAATTTTTTGATTGATGTAGTAAGCCAGGCAGGTTTAACAGTTCTAACCCTATGGTATTTAGTGATGGTAGGTACGAATTCAGTTGTTAATTTATGTATTTTAATTTTAAGAGAATCCCACATAGATTGTAAAGGTTTATTGGCAAACTTTGATCTCCAGTCCCAGTTACCCATTTCCATTTTCATTCTTTGGAAATCAGCTTTCCCGAAATTTAACTTGGTGGTAGTTCCCGTGATTTTACTAAATTAAATTTCCTTAATTTTAAATGAAACAGTGTTATGATCGCTGTTTCCTAGAGGGGTACTTACTTCCACTGTGTTTACTAACATAGAAACATAGAAACATAGAATTTGACGGCAGATAAGGACTGCTTGGCCCACCCAGTCTGCCCATTTTCCTATCTAACAGATAAGCAGCAAGCAAATCCTAGTTAACCAACAGCTTACTTCCTCCTACCCCCCACTAGGACTGCCTTATGCCTGTCCCATGCATTCTTGAAGTCCCCCACTGTTCTTGACTCCACGACCTCCTCAGGGAGGCTGTTCCATGCATCCACAACCCTCTCAGTGAAAAAATACTTCCTCACATTACCTCTGAGCCGTCCCCCCTCTATCTTCAAATTGTGCCCCCTTGTTCTTGCACATCTCTTTTTCTGGAAGATGCTACCCTTGGACTTTGTTAATTCCTTGAGGTACTTGAAGTTTCTATCATGTCCCTCTCTCCCTCCTTTCCTCTAGGTATACATATTAAGCAACTTTAATCTTTCTTTGTATATCTTCGTGCAGACCTGCACCATTTTGGTTGCTCCTCCCTGGACAGCTTCCACTCTGTCTATGTCTTCAAGGAGATGGGGTTCCAGAACTCACACAGTACTCCAGATGGGGTCTCACCAACTGTCTGTACAGAGGGATAACAACTTCCTGTTTTCTACTATTGATGCCTCTTCCTATGCATCCCAGTATCCCCCCTGCCTTCCTTACTGCCTTCTCACATTGTTTGCCCACCTTTAGGTCATCTGATATAATTACCCCCAGGTCCCTTTCTAATTTTACTGTTATCAGTATCTCACCCCCCATTGTGTACACTTCCCCTGGGTTTTTGTTTCCCATGTGCATTACCTTGCACTTCTTTGCATTGAATCTGAGCTGCCATCATTTGCCCATTCCTCCAACCTTGCCAAGTCCTTCTCATCCTTTCCAGTCCATCTTGTGTATCAACCCTGTTGCAGATCTTTGTCATCTGCAAAGAGACATACTTTTCCTTCCAGTTCTTCTGCAATGTCACTTATAAAGACATTAAAAGGACCCGTCCCAGTACTGAACCTCCTGCGGTACCCCACTAGTAACCTCCTTTCTTTCACTGTGTATTCCATTTACTACTACCCATTGCGGCCCTGTTGTTCAGCCAATTTTATCTGGGCTACCACTTGGGACCCACTCCAAGGCTGGCTATCTTGTGAATTAATCTTTTGTGTGGGACTGTCATCAAATGCCTTATAAAATCTAGGTAGGCCATATCACAGCCCTCCCTGGTCTACTACTTTGTCACCCAGTCAAAGAAATCTATTAGATTCTGCCTGACACGACCTTCCCATCTGAATCCATGCTGCCCTGGGTCCTGTGCCCCACTGGCCTCTAGGTACTCAACAATTCTTTCCTTCAGAAATGATTCCATCATTTTCCCTACCACTGAGGTCAAACTAACTGGTCTGTAGTTTCCTGCCTCTGTTCTGCTCCCACTTTTGTGAAGAGGAATCACATCTGCCCTCCTCCAGTCCCTCGGGTACCATCCCATCCTCCCATGATTTGTTAAAGAGAGTAGTCAGCGGTGTCACTAGTTCTACCCTTAGTTCTTTAGAATTCTTGGTGAATCCATCAGGCCCCATTGCTTTGTCCACCTTCAATTTTATCAGTTCTTTCAGAACCCTTTCTTCTGTAAATGGACTGGTATCGACCCCTGCCTTCGAGTGTTTCTCTTGTTTGGTTTAGGTAACTCCCTCCTCTTCCTTTGTGAATACTGAGCAGAAATATTCGTTCAGTATCCCTGCTTTTCACTGTCACCTCTACCCACATTCCCTCCCTTTATTAAGCTTCAGTATCCCTCCTTTGGTCTTTCTTCGCTCCATAATGTACCTATAAAGGTCTTATCCCCTTCTTAACAGAATTGGCTATCCTTTCCTCGGTTTCGCCTTTGCTATTCTGACTGCCTTCCCAGCCTCTTTCTGCTTTTAGTGATAAAGTTCTCTGTCCTGCTCCTTCTGTGTTTCTTATATTTCCTGAATGCTGTCCTTTTCTCCTTAATCTTCCCTGCCACCTCTTTTGAGAACCATAGGTTTTTTCCTTCTTTGTGTTTTATTGATTTGCTTTACACAAAGGCTTGTTGCCTCTGTGATGGCTGTTTTGATCACTCCCCATTGTTCCTCCACCCCTCCTTCTTGCCTGTTTGCTAGTGCTTTTCTGAGGCACTCTCTCATTTTCCCAAAGTCGGCCCTCCTAAAGTCCAGTACTCTTGCTTTTGTATGGCTTGATTGTATGGCTGTGTTTATCGTGAACCACACTGTTTGGTGGTCGCTTGTTCCCAGATGGCTACCTACTTCTAAATCTGAGATTCTTTCTCCATCCCCATTTGAGAGTACCAGGTCTAAGATTGCTCCCTCCCGAGTGGGTTCAATACTAGCTGTCTGAGGCATGCCCCCTGTAGGGCATCAAGAATGACCCTGTTGTTGGATGTGCTGCAGCAAAGGTGCTCCAGTTAACATCTGGCATATTTAGGTCCCCATCAACAATATCTCCCCTTTTCTGCCATTCTAAGAAAGCCTTCTATCATTTCCTTGTCCATTTCCTCCCTGAGATGGGGGTCTGTATACAACCCCATGCGGATTGTGGTGCCATTTCCTGTCTCCAGGGTGACCCAAGTGCCCCATCTGCTCCCTGTTTACTCTTTACTTCTGTTGCTTGATCCCTTCCTTTACATAGAGAGCTACCCTCCTCCTCTTTTACCTCCTGTCCCTCCTGGTGTGTATCCTGGTATGTTGACATCCCAGTCATGGTTCTCTGTGTACCATGTTTCTGTGACTGCCACAATATCCAGGCAACCCTCTTCCATCAAGGCCACTAGTTCAGGGAGCTTGTTACACAGACTATGGGCATTGGTACTCATCACCCTCCACTTTTTGATAGCCTTACCCCTTTTGGCCCCACTAAATCCCCCGTATTAGTAAAAATTAAATCGAGAATGTTATTGCCCCTTGTACTCTCTAGGACCAGCTGCTCAAGGCCCCCATGATCCATAACGTCTATGTACTGTCTCTCGAGAGGGCATGTGCCTGTACTTTTAACCCAATCAGTATTGGGTAGGTTAAAGTCACCAGTTAGCAATAGCCTCTTTGTAGGGTCCAGATTTCTAAGAATAATCAATAAAGCCTTGTCGTCTTCATATGACATGGACGGGGGTCTGTAAAGAAGGCCCAACATAATTTTAGGTCTATTTATGGGTAATAAATGAACCCATAAGAGTTCTATCTGCCCCATATCCCATTTAATTTCTTCCGACACAATATCCTTAGGGATATATATTGCCAATCCTCTGCCCTTTCTATATTTTCTACAATGGGAAAATAATTTTTACCCCTCGATTTCTTTTTCCCATACATCTTTTTCGTCCCACCATGTTTCCGTGATAAGGGCAATATGCATATTGTTCCTGTGTAAAATTATGTTAAGCTCATCATATTTATTCAGCAGACTTCGAGCATTTATAAGAATAGCATTCCAACCCGAGAGATTTAAAGGGGAAGATAAAGTTCCGTTTGGTTGTTTTTTGTTTTCTATACCCCCCCCCCGAACCAGTTTAAATGGAAATTGGTAACATCTTGGGCTTTTTTTCCCAATATTCTTGTCCCAGCATAGTTTAGGTGGACGCCGTCCTTTCTAAATAGGGTTGTTCTGTTAAATGTCTTTTCATTGTCCATGAAGCCAATTTCTTCTTGCACACAAAAGCTTCTGATCTTACCATTAATTGTTTTTATCTGGTTATTTTTAAACACTTTATTTCCCTGCATGGGAATAATCCCTGAAATAATTATTTCAGCACCTTTCCTTCTAACTGCGTCCAAAATACACTTAAAATCCCTTTCCATGCAGTTCCAATTTGTTATACCCACATCATTCACCCCCACATGTAAGAGTACTAGAGGAGTAACTGTATTTTCAAAAAGACCTTCCATCAGTCCAGCTATATCATTTACTTTTGCTCCAGGTAATGAACTGACTGTGGTATGTTCATTTCTATTAGAACATACATATGTATCAATACCTTTTATAATTGAGTCCCCTATTATGACAATATCCCTTTCTAATGGTTTAATTTTGTCAGGTGATTTAGCTTTATCTGGGCAAATAGTGTTATTCATCTTTATATCATCTTGATTCCTGGACTCACTTAGTTCCTTTGTTTTATTTGGAGTCATATTTAATCCCCCTTTTTTTGTGCTGTTCCTAACCGGTTTATCAGGTGCATCCATGGCAAGGCACTCAAATCTGTTCTCTAGTTCTATAGTGGTACTGAGCTGATAAACTTCATTCATTTCATTAATGGATGTTCCACCAGTTTCAATTTTATCAGTCGAGTACTCTTGGTGCCCAGTTTTATTCAAAACCAAAGGTTGTCTATTACTAACATCACATACAGCTTCATTTATATATTCCTCCAATTTAGATATATCTTTGTATGTCTGAAGTCTTGTTTCAAGATCAAGTATCTCTTTAAGTAAAGCAGAGTTTTTGATGCATTTGTCGCAGGTAAACTCTGAGATAGTCACCTCCTCCACATACATACAACATTCCCTACATGTTTTTTTGCCTTTCAGTTTCTTTTGCCTTGTTTGAGCCATATCAATATTGTTTGTTAATCTTACTTACTACCCCAATTCTTTATTTGTTTGTGGTCACAATTTTTGTCCTCAGTGCTTCCCAGTGTTCCTAGTGGACACAGCAGACACGCGATGCACGTGTCTCTCTGCGTGTCTCCCGCTGCTGACACGTTACATCTCCTCTCGGCTTGCTCCGCTCGCCAGAGAGGCTTATTTAAGTGCAGAACCTGGAAGTGTGCCTAAAAACACTTGTTGCAAAAATTGCACGAAATTAAAAGTTTTCCCTCAGAGAAGAAGTCAAAGACCTAACTAAGGTCTAGAAATGTCTCCAGTGGATTTTAAAATAAAATATATTGAGAGTTTGTTAGTTTGTAGTTCGTTTCAAACTATCCCCTATCTACAAACTCTCTTCCTGCTTCCGGTGGTCACAGGGCTCAAAATAGCTCTAATTAAGTATAATTTGACTGGACTTTTCAAATAATTGTAAGCACAATCAGTACACAAATCACACAGTATGTTTCATTTAGTTCACTTAGTACTCTCTCGCTCCGCTCGCTGGAGAGGCTATATTTAAGTGCAGAACCCGGAAGTGTGCCTAAAAACACTCATTGCAAAAATTGCACAAAATTAAGTTTTCCCTCAGAGAAGAAGTCAAGGACCTAACTAAATCAGTTCATGCACTAGACAAAGAAATGAAAATTACGTACCTACTGTAATTATAATGTTTCTGTGTATCTTCACCATTCATCACTGTTGGGTATCTGCCGGAGGTCAGAACCTCGTGGGAGCCTTTTTTTTTTTTTTTAAGGTAGGCGGAGTCGCGTGCACATTGGCACCTCTTGAGGTCGAGGGCACTGCGTGGTGCTCACGGGTTGGCCATTAGGCTGTGTTGACTCCGCCTGCCTGCCAGTTCTGAGTCGCCAGAGAGGTAAGAGGAAGGGAGTGGAGGGTGGGACAAGGAAGTCCAAGGGACAGAAAAGGGAAAAGATATATGAAACAAAAGGAGAAATAATGACTGAGAGGACAGAGAGGGAGAGATTCGGAAACTAAAGGGATTGGGAGGGGCCCCATTCTCTGGAAAGGAAGAGGGAGGTAGGGTGGGTAAAGAATTTAGGAAAAGAGGGGAGAAGGTTAGTACATCCCAGACCCTGGTCCGTCTCCAGATTGTATAAGAACTGCAAGGAGTAGCCAAAGTCTTTCTGCCAGAATTCAAGGCACAGAATAGCTGGCAAACACTCCAGATAAGCAGTGTCGGCTATTCTGGAAGAACGACAGGGTACAGAGAATAAACACCCTCTCATGGAAAGATTATTGGTAAAAAAAAAAAGAGAAAACTTTTTTTTTTGTAAACAAGGAGAAATAGGTTGGATGGGAGCATGGGAGGAGGAGAGAAAGGAGGGCAACTGACAACTCCCACCCTACAGGGGTGGAGCCAAAGCACTGGAGAAGGAGTGCCCCCCTTGCTGTCCACTCTCCCCGGAACATTATCCCCCTGTGTGCTCCTGTTTTACCCCACTCCTAAGGAAGGAGAGGGGGAGATGGGCACAGAGAGGGAGGGGGACCCAGAGACTGAGGCCCCAGGGGATGGAGGTTAATGTGATGAATGGTGAAGATACACAGAAAGACTACAATTACGGTAGGTAAGTACGAATTTTCACATCTTATCTGTGTCAATCTTCACCATTCATCACTGTTGGGTGAGTACTGAGCTCCCCAAAGGGGGTTTTCTTACATCCCAAGGGATAAAATCTCTAGCCCCAGTGGGTGACACACTGCTGGGGAACCTTCAGGGCCTGGAGAGGCCCGAGAGTGGGGAGAGTGAGTTGAGTCCCCCCGAGGGGGAAGGAAGTTGCCCCGAGAAGTGCCGTCTCGCTCTATGGGAGAAGAGATAGGTTCCCTGGTAGGTGGAGTAAATCACCCTACGCCAGGCCAAGGGTGACAACCAGAAAAAACGCAGCCATGCCATCCACCTGGTGCAGATCACTGTCCCTACGACCCTGGTAGCTACCTCGTTGGCATCATAGGATGCCCTCGCTTGGTGCTTTGCTAGTTCCAGGCCATGTGCAGAGAGTGCAATGGCTTGTCTGGTTTGCTCGGTATCAGGCGATGAGGCTAGAAGCTGACCCAACCTGGACCACAAGAACCTGTCATAGGCTGCATAGTGGGCCTGATGTGCAGAAATAGAAAGAAGTAACCGTGCGGAGTAGAAAGTCCTCCTACCCCAGAAGTCAAAATTCGAGGAGTCTTGATCTGGGGGCCAGTCACGGTGAAGGGCACGAAGCCCATCAGGAGTGTCCGACTGCGTCAATCCAGACTGTGGGTGAGGTATGGAACCTGGAGACTCCGGGGGTGCACAATACCTCTGGCTGAGATCCCTTGGGGCAGGAACTCTGGAGAAGGGCCTCTGCCAGGAATGCAACTACGCCTTCCGAAAAGGAGCAGGCCAGGGCGGCACCACAAGGGTGGCCTTGCCAAAATCTCCTAGAAAGGCATGCGCCGAGTGCTCAGGATTGCTGGTAGTGGAAGGAGTAAGGTGCAAGTCCTCCAACATCCTCATGAGGAATCACTGATACTCAGTGAGATCAGCAGCTGAAGAGATGTGGACAGAAGTTTCCTCTCCCCCAGAAGAGGGGGATGAGGAGCTGGAGGGCACCGGCTGTTCAGTGGGTGGCTGCATGGGGGCAGGTTGAAAAACCTGGCTGTCCATCGCCCTAACGTAAGTAGGGAACTGAACAGCCACCGCTCTGAACTGCTTCCAGGAGAGAGGCCCGCTAGGACCAAGGATGCCTGGGAGCGCAGGAAAGTGTGGCAGAGAGATGGAGACAGAGCCGAGAAGAGATGTCGGCTGACCTCCACCTGGGCAAAGGAGTGGACCGTGGGCACCCACGGAAGAAGGTGCCCCGGAAGACCCCACAGCTGACAGCTGAACAACCATTTTGGTACTGCCTTGGCTGCGCCTGGAAGAATCCCCCCTGTGAGGCGACCGGGGCTGTATAGGTCCAGAAGGACGGTCCCCTACCTCAAAATAACGGGACTCTCTCAAAGAGACCGAGGAGGAAGAGCGGAGATCCACACTACGGCTTCTCCCAGAGCCCGGGTGGACCCCCAAAAAAGGCTAACGTGCCGACCCCACGCCCTTCGACCCCTCGGAGTCTGAAAGAGCCCTCCTCCTCCTCGAGAGGGCCAGCCTAGGTAGCTGGCATCTCTGGGCAGCTCCCGAAGGAGCTATCCAGGGCACAGTACCTTCCCCTCCCCTCCTGTAGGTGCTCTGATCGGCCCCAAAGTTGGGCTGTCTAGGCACACCACAGGTGGGGGCACCACTACTGAGGGGTCAGTGAAACCACCAAGACCAGGTTGCAGAGCTCTGGTGGCCTGCACCACTGTCTGCTGGTCAGCACCCCTGACCCTAGTCTCGTTAGCCACCGACCCCACCTCAGAAGGGGGCTGACTCCGGCTTGTCAAGGAGACTGCTGGGCTACCCATCTCAACAGCCAACCCCAAAGGGTCAGACTGTGCGTCTGACTCAGAGCTCGACTCCACCTCCAAGGAGGTAGAGTCCGAGGCCCTGTGCCAAACCGTAGGAGGGCGGCCACTGCCATCCTTGCCAACAGGCCCAGAAACCAAAGCTGTGCCTGAGCCGGTGCAAGCACCCCCCACAGCTCTGCAAGCGGAATCTGCAGGGGGCACGGCTCCAGCCCGAACAAGAGCTCCAGAGCTGGGACCAGTCGTGGTGCCATCCAGTCCCACGGCACCGCTCACAGCGCCGAGAGCAGAGACAGCACCGACGACAGCCCCAACGGCACCATCGGTGCCGATGACGCTGCCGCCCGGCTCCCCGGTGCCGCGAGTGGTGCTGAGGGCAGGGGCGGCCCCGACGACATGCTGATGGCAGACTCGGCACCGAGGACAGTGCCACCCAGCCCCACAGAGGGCAGAGGTGGTGCCAACAATGGCACCGACAGAGGAATCTGAAGGCCCCACGGCACCGAGCCCTGAGGACACGGTGCCGTGCCCAACCTTGGCGCTGGCAGGACATGGAAAGAGACGGCACCGTAGCATCTCCCACAGCACCGCTGGCAGTGTCAGTGCTGTGAATGGCTCCAACAGAGGCCACGGTGCCACGTGACAAGTTGGCCCTGCCGATGACCCAGTCAGGGCCCACGTGCCACGAATGGCACCGAGGCCCACAACGGCGCCTTGACCGACGGCATTGAGGATGGCACTGACCTGGGCCTCATAACCGCTGGGTCCAACACTGGGAGCCTTCACCCCTGACAGGGCGATTGCCATGGCGGTGCTCCCACCCACCCCCCGGAAGGAGTGGATGGGCCTCCCCGCGCCTGGAAGAGACCTCAGCAACAGCTAAGCTACTAGTAGCCGAGGCTCCCTCCTCCTCAGTCCATATAGAACTGGGTGGGGACCTGGAGGAAAGGCTGAGAGAGCGTGGCTTGGCCCGACGAGTGCATACCCAACCCCCGAAATTCGGCGGAGCTCGCCCCACTTTCCATGCACGCTGCTTGATGACCCGGCGGTCCATGGAGAAACAGGCATCGCACAAATCCATGTCGTGAAGCAGGCCAAGACATGAGAGACACCGGTCGTGCTGGTCGGTGACGGAATACCTTCAGCCACAAGGGCACTGTCGCATGGGGGCCGACCCATCTTAGATTTCTTGCCCTCCAACCGAGACATGACCTACAGAGAAAAAAACACCAAAAATAGACTCGACATCGCGGAAATATGAAAATAAGAAAAGATCTTACCGGGCGACGTCGAGTGATGGCAGAAACAGAACCGGCAGGAAAACTGACGGACTTTGACCGAAGGTAAAATTTCTTGAATTAAGAACTGCAGAGGCCTAGGATTCTTCAAGGCTTCCCATGAGGTGACCTCTACGGTGGGAGATGAAGAACTGGCAGGCAGGCGGAGTCGACACAGCCTAACGGCCAACCCGTGAGTGCCACGCAGTGCATCGGCCTCGAGGGCGGCGCCGATGGTGTGTCGACTCTGCCTACCTTTTAAAAAAAAATGGCTCCCTTGGGGTCCTGACCTCCGGCAGATACCCAACAGTGATGGTGAAGATTGACACAGATAAGATCAACAGTATGGAGACAGGGTGCAATAAAACAGAAACAGAAGGACAGCAAGGAAGCGGGGGAGGCAAACAAGACACAACATTCACCACAGTGGCAAAGCACAAAGCATAACAGTGCCCTCTAATGCCAATGCCAGCAGTGGAGTGGCTACTTTGCACAAAATGTATTTATTTATGTATTGAATTTTGTTGACCGGGTAGGCTCACTGGGACCGCAAGAGTCCCTTTTTCAGGGGCGACCCGGAATTAATTACAGAGAACATATCAGGACAAGGTACCTACAATAACAATCTTTAAGTTACAAAAAAGGTAGGTAGATACAGCTGAATATAACAACTTCACATGGTGAAGAAAGGTTCAGGCACAAAGTATGTAGCAAACCAAACTGATGTTGTTTTTATTAATTTAAATTAACTATGTAAGCTATTTTTTAATCTTAAAATGTTTGACCCTAACATTCAGCCCAAATCCCATATTCTAAGCAGAATTATACTCTCCAGGGTAGTAGTATGGGTTATACTGGACCTTTAGGAGCTATAAGACCCTCCGCTTATGGCATTGGGCCTCATTATGCCCCTGGGCAGTCTGGTATAGCTGAATACCCCTCACCCCATCAGGTATTATTGCTAACTTAAACAAAAAGGAAAGAAGAGCAAAAATGTGCCCCCTGACTCAACAGAGGCCTAAGGCATGTGATACTGAACATAAAGAAGTTCTATGACTGCTGGAAAAAGACAGGGTAATTCCGGGCCAAACTAGAATTAAGACAGCAAAGGAAGAGCTGTAAGAAAGGATAGCAGCAGGAATCACATACAGCACCAAAGCCTTCTTCCAGTACAGAAAGGGGTGTGTGCTACAGGACTGGAGGACAGCTCATGTGGTACATCTCCACAAGAGTGGACCCCGGGAATGAGCTGGGTAGTTACAGGCCAGTGAGTCTGACCTCCATAGTGGGTAAGTTAATGGAAGCCATCCTAAAGGAAAGGCTGGTGGCCTTCCTTGAGGAGAATGATCTCCATGATGACAGGCAGTACGGGTTTGTCAGGAGGAGATCTTGTCAAACCAACATGATAGATGTATTCGACTGCGTTACAAGGTCAATGGACAGGGGACAGGTTATGGAAATCCTGTATTTGGACTTCAGCAAGGTGTTTGATTCAGTGCCACATGGCAGGTTAATCAGCAAGCTGGGGGACCGAGAATAGGGGACAAAATGCTGGGGTGGATCAGGAGCTGGCTAGAGGACAGGAGCCAGAGAGTGGGGGGGGTTGGGGGTGAAGAACTGTCCAAACCAAGGCCTATAACCAGTGGGGTCCCACAGGGCTCAGTACTGGGACCTGATAGGCCTTAACTGCTGAAGAAAAAGGCTGCTACAGTTTGCTGTACTGCAGGGAAGAAAGCATTCTCATATTTGGGAACCAAGAGCCTGGAAAAAAGGCACAATATCGCATGTGACCCATGAGGAAGGTTGGCCATACTTTCATATTGTCACTTTAATTTTTGCCTCTTTGAATCAAGAAGGGGCTTGCAGGACTGGGTATCCATTTGAAGGTTGTTAATTTTATATCCAGAGGGAGTGATATACTACTGAAATTGTTTTTTTCCTGTGGACTGCTGGCTGGTGTACTAAGCTAGTATTTTTAGTGACATTTTTGCAACAAACATTTAGGATTATACTGGTGGCTGAGGATTGATTTAATTTTAATTCCTGGGTTCAGTGGAGTGGTTTGTGTAAGAGGAGTGGTCTGTTAAATTGTTGTGCTGTTTGTCTTACTGAAAAAAAGGGCGGCACTCATGGGATGGTGGATCAGAGGTGTAGTTGATTATTTTCTGAAGGTCACGGGATTGGAAGCACTCACCCCCCAGCCCCTCACCCCGCCACCCCAGACGTGTCATTTCTTTATACCCAAGGTTCTGACGTCACTTCCCCAAGAGGAATACATTGTCATATTTTAACAACCCAGCAAAGTGCATAGAGGGTGGGGCACATGAACACACGAACAAAAAAAAGGCACACAAAAAAAATTAAATAAAAAAAAATTGTATATATATTAAGCAGGAAAGGAGAGAGACATGTGGGGAGTAGTGCAATGCACTAGCTGTGGGGCAGCAGTTTTCTGGGAGACATTCTTGAGGCTGCTTTGCTGCCCTATTTGCAAGCAACTGTCTGCTCTGAGGGAGGAGGTTGCCCGTCTCCAGACTGAAATGACAAAGAGTAGGGAAGCCTCCCCCACCCAAGGAACACCAGTACCACCACCTCTGCCTCAGAGGTTGCCAAGAAAGAGGAGCAGTTGGACCACAGAGGGCTCAGGGAGGGTATGGGTGGTGGAACAAAGGTGCATCCCCCCAGTTGTACCTCTCCACAATTCATATGCCATTCTGGTGGAGCGTGGTTCCCCTATAGAGGCACCCCCAGCGGAGACCAAGGAGGATGCTGGGAACCTCCACAAGGGAGAGCCACAGGAGGGTAGCAAGAGACACCAAGGGGAAGGAAGCAGCTCCTAGTGGGGGACTCAATTGTTAGGGAGGTAGAACTGGGTGAGGGAAGGGAGAGGGAGGTAAGGTGCCTGCCTGGTGCCATGGCTTGGAGAGACGGGAAGTGAATACTCAGGATCGCAGGAGCAGCATCACGGGAGAGGGAGCTAGACATCATTATTTGGACAAATGACCTAGCTGGGCATGGGATCAGAGCACTGCAGGAGGAGTTTGTGGAGGGGCCTTAGACAGGTAGCATGCACAGTAACCTTCTCAGAGGTGCTGCCTGTCTGTGGCATGGGTGAGGCTAGGGTATGCCACACCATGCAGTTTAAATAATGGTTGAAAGACTGGTGCATAGCACAGGGTTTTGGCTTCATTGGGGACTGGGGATCCACCAAGAGGGATGCAGGCCTATACCGGTGCAATGGTCTGCATCTGTCCAGGAGGAGAACCAGGCTCCTAGGTGATAGGTTTAAATACTTCATTGGCAAACTTTTAAACTAGACAAGGGGGGAGGCTCTGATATGAAGCAGGAAATTTCAAGCCTCCCCCCACAAAACAGGGTAGTTAACAAGGTAAATGCCAAGGTACAGAGGTCAATAGGAAGCAGGACAGGGGTAAATGAAGAAAAAGACAAAGGCAGTAAGGGCAGAGATGGGGCAAAAAAGGGTAAGGCCATCATAAAATGGAGGGGAATGAGTACCAATGCCTGTAGTCTAGGTAACAAGCTTCCTGAGCTAGTGCCCTTGATGGAAGAGGGACACCTGGATATCGTGGCAATCACAGAAACATGGTGTACAGAGAACCATGACCATTGCAAAGCCTTCACCTCACTCAACTGGCCCACCCTAAACCATAGGCTACAATACCCGCTGTTAAACGGGACATACAAGCTTCTTGATGCTGACCCTCCTGCAGGGCTTACCGGGCTATTCGCCCCAAAGCGGTCCAGCCAGCTACTCAGGACCTCAGGCAAAAAACTACTGGAACAGCCCAGGGCCTGCTCCACAGCAGGCCATAAATCCTTTGCCCACATAGCCCCCGCACATTGGAATAAGCTTCCCAGGTACCTTCAGGAAGCCCCGTCCCTAGCTATGTTCCAGAAGTGTCTGCGCATACACCTCCTAAGCCATAGCCCCTCTTTCTGTCCTGAAGGCTAGCCAATCTTGCCCTGGTGGTTTGGCCAAAAAATCTAATGCCCTAAGTCTATCAGCTGACATTGTTGAACTGTGTAATTTGTGCTGTACTTACTCGTTCTCCTCACTGTAAATTGTATGCTGTTTACTATCATTGAAATCCTGTAAGCTATCTCCTGTTCTGAATCACTTTTATGTATCTGCACTGCCATATTGTAACTCTATGTCCTGCACTGTGTCACTTGTATGTATTTGCACTGCTCTACTGTAACTAATTCTGGGTCGCTCCTGAAAAAGGGACCTTCGGGGCTCAGTGGGCCTACCCGGTTAACAAAATTTAATAAATAAAATGACTGGGATGTCAACATACCAGGGTAACACAATCTACAGGAGGGATAGGGAGGGTAAAAGAGGAGAAGTAGTAGCTCTCTATGTAAGGGAAGAGATTAAAGCAATGGAACTAAAGGGTAAACAGGGAGGAGATGAGGCACTGTGGGTCACCTTGGAGACAGGTAGTGGCACCACAATCTGCACAGGGGTTGTATACAGACTCCCATCTCAGGGGGAGGAAATGGACAGAGAAATGATAGAAGGCATCCTCAGGATGGCAAAAAAGAGGAAATATTGTTGATGGGGACATGAATATGCCAGATGTTAACTGGAGCACATTTACTGCAGCCACATCAAAGAGTAGGGCCATTCTCGATGCCCTAAGGGGGCATGCCTCAGGCAGCTAGTGTTGGTACCCAGTCGGGAGGGAGCAATCTTGGACCTGGTACTCCCAAACAGGGATGGAGAGAGGATCACAGATTTAGAAGTGGGTAACCATCTGGGAACAAGCGACCACACACACTGTGGTTCATGATAAATGCAACTGTGGAGTCAAGCCATACAAAAGTGAGGGTACTGGACTTTAGAAGGGCTGACTTTGGCAAAATGGGGGAGTGCCTAAGGAATGCACTCACAAATGGACAGGAAGGAGGGGTGAAATAACAATGGGGAAAAATCAAAACTGCCATCATAGAGGCAACAAGCCTTTGTGTGAAGTGAATAAAGAAAAGAAAACAGAGTAAAAAACCACTATGTTTCTCAAAAGAAGTGACAAGAAAGGTTAGGGAGAAAAAGATTGTATTCAGGAAGTATAAGGAATCACAGAAGGAGCAGGACAGAGATCTGTATCAGTTAAAGCAGAGGGAAGCGGGGAAGACAGTCAGGATAGCAAAGACCCAAACTGAGGAAAAGATAGCCAGCTCAGTTAAGAAGGAGGATAAAACCTTTTATAGGGGCTGGCCCACCAGCACAGCAGTTGGATTTCTGTCTGCAATGCTGGAGACCTGGGTACAGGAGCAAGCCCGGGTCGTCAGAGGGCCGGCCGGGGGGGAAGACCGTAGCATCCCACAAAGCTCGCCTTCTCCAGGGGAGGATGGGGATGTGTCTCAGTGTCTGCTGTCCCCTGGTGGAGGCCAGGGGTTTAGCAGGATGTCAGCACCCTAAGTGCTGGGCTGGTCTTGGATGGAGGTCTGGGGCTATGCGGACACTGAATGCTTTAGCTGCATGGGGTAGGACATCATGGACATCAGGGTTAGTGCCATGATGTCAGGGACTCGTGATGTCTCAGAAACTGGAAAAATGCCTGCCAGCCCTGGGGAGATAGAGTTCCGAGGAGCTAGCCCTCAGATCTGCATCCACCTGCCTGGCCACCTGGGACTGATGAAATCCAGATTGTTAGGTGTAGTGGCCCCATCCCGTCCCCACCCAGGGGGTAAACTGAGGCTCTGTGGGGGACCAGCGATGGACCAGGTAAGGTGGCTTGCAGGGGGTAGACTCCATGGCACCCCCGAGGATGCGGGGCTGGTGGGATGCAAGAGGGGACAAAAAAAGATTAAAAAAAAAACTTTATAGCTACATTAATGAGCACAGAAAGACCAGGGAAGGGATAGTGAGGCTTAATAAAGGGAAGGGGAGGTGGGCAGAGAGTGACAGTGAAAATGCAGAGATACTGAACGGATACTTTTGCTCAGTATTCACAAAAGAAGAAGTGGGGGAGGTACCTAAACCAAGCAATAGAAGCACTCTGGGCAAGGGGTCGATACCAGTCCATTCTCAGAAGAAAGGGTCCTGAAAGAACTCTTAAAACTCAAGGTGAACAAAGCAATGGGACCTGACAGGATTCACACCAGAATTCTAAAAGAACTAGGGGGGACCTAGTGACACCACTGACTACTCTTTTTAACAAATCATGGGAGGATGGTGTGGTACCTGAGGACTGGAGGAAGGTGGATGTGATCCCCCTTCACAAGAGTGGGAGCTAGGCAGAGGCAGGAAATTACAGACCTGTTAGTTTGACTTCTGTGGTAGGGAAAATGATGGAATCACTTCTGAAAGAAAGAATTGTTGAGCACCTAGAGGCCAGCGGGGCACAGGACCCAAGGCAGCATGGAGTCACAGCGGGAAGGTCATGCCAGATGAATCTAATAGATTTCTTTGACTGGGTGACCAAAGTAGTAGACGAGGATGAGGCTGTAGATATAGCCTACGTAGACTTTAGCAAGGCATTTGACACAGCACCACACAAAAGATTAGTAAACAAGTTAGCCAGCCTGGGAGTGGGTCCCAGGGTGGTAACCTGGGTAACAAATTGGTTGGACAACAGGATGCAGAGGGTGATAGTAAACAGAGCACACGCTGCAGAAAGGGGCGTTACTAGTAGGGTACCACAGGGTTCAGTACTGGAACAAGTACTCTTTAATGTCTTTATAGATGACATTGCAGAGGGTCTGGAAGGAAAAGTATGCCTCTTAGCAGCCAACACAAAGATCTGCAACAGGGTTGACATACAAGGCGGGGTGGAAAGACCAAATAAACAGAAAAAGTCCATCTGAGTTTTTCTTCAATCTCTGTGTCCATTCTCTCTCAAGCAGTTGCAGCTCCTCTCTCTTATAAGTCCTTCCAACCCCCATTCTTAACAAGCATCCTGTTCTCGTATGTGTCAGGCAGGTGCAAGGCAGGAACACAGTGCGCCTGAGCTCAGGCCCCCTTTTCCACAGCTCTTCTGCAAAAGGCTTACAAATTTGCACTCATGTAACCTCTTGAATTCCCAATAGCTTTTTGCAATCATCTCAAAATATAATTGTATACATTTCAACAGTAACACTATATATTTTCTAAACAAAGGAATCCCAATATCAATTACATTTCCACATAATGGTTTGCATATATCAGCAGATATGCAAGGGAGAAAAAGACAGACAGCAAGGGAAGACTGAGAGACAGTGAGAGTCAGATAATTGTGAGACTGTTGGGGTGATCAAATCCTAGGTCTCACAGGAAAATTTGGTTGTGGAACCAGACAGGCAAATAGACAAGAAAGGACAGATCCTTGCATTTAAACACTTTCTATAACAACTGGGACAGGGTCCTATTCCACCCTGTCACATACACCCCCTCCCTAAGAGGGAGCCTGTTTTATCAAACTGATTTCCAAAATGTTCTGGTAATTCTCTATGAACATTTGCTGCTTTCAGAAATTAAGCACATGTACATTATTTGTTTTTCTATTACAGTACAGCAAACAGTAAAGTTCAAACCCATATATTGTTTTTCAGCCTTCAGAACCCTCAATTCCTGATCCATATTTTGGCAGAAAATCAGCACTGCTATTCTCTTTACCAGATTTGTGTATCACCTTGAATTTAAATGGCTGTAGTGCCAGGTACCGCCTTGTGATTCTAAAATGTGTATCTTTTATTTGGTTAAGCCAACAGAGAGAATTGTGATCTGTTATAAGTACAAAGTCAGTTCCTAGCAAATAAAACTTAAGGGACTCCATGGCCCACTCTGCTGCTAAACATTCCTTTTCAATGGTAGAGTACCTTTTCTCTCTGTCATGCAACTCCCTACTTATGTACAGAATAGAATGTTCTGTCCCATCTATATTTTGACTCAGGACTGCACCTAAGCCTACCTCTGATGCATCTGTTTTAACAAAAGTGGTTTCTCAAAATCTGGGCTTCTTAAAAACAGGGGCTGAACATAATGCAGCCTTAATGGCTTGGAAAGCTTCATCACACTCTGGGGTCCATTTAACAGTATTTGGGAACTGTTTTTTCATGAGTTCAGTGAGGGGAATAGCTAACTCAGCAAAGTTGGGAACAAATCTCCGATAATAACCAGACAGCCCTAAAAATGACCTGATGTGTTTCTTTGTTTTAGGGACAGGGCTGTTAGCTACAGCTTCTATTTTAGAAACCTACGGTTTAACTTCTCCATTTCCCAAAACATAGCCCAAATATCTGATTTCTTTCAGGCCCAATGCACACTTGGTAGGATTAATAATCAGACCTGCATTTTTGATAGCTTGGATAACTGCTCATAGGTGTTCCAGGTGGCTTTTCCAGTCTGGACTGTACACCACGACAACATCCCAGGTACGCAGCACAATAACCAGTGCGAGGGGATAAAATTACATCCATAAAGCACTGGAATGTAGCTGGTGCACCATGTAAACCAAAGGTCATGGTGGTGAACTGATAGAATCCAACAGGAGTGGCAAATGCAGCTCTATCTCTGGATTCTTTAGCTAAAGATATTTGCCAGTAACCCTTGGTGAGATCGAGAGTACTGATATACTTTGCACTCCCCAGTCTGTCCACCAAATCATCTATTCTGGCTATAGGATAACTGTCAAATTCTGACACTTAAGTTTCCTAAAATCAAGGCCGATTCTAACACTCCTTTCTTTTTTATTTACAGTTACCATTGGAGATAGTCAAGCACCCCTCGACTCCTCTGATACCCAATTCTTTCATTTTTTGTATTTCCAGAACCATGTCAACTCTTAAACCTGTATGTCTTTGCCTAATAGGACGAGCATTCCTTGTCACTATAACATGTTCAACTCTTTTATCTCAGCCTGGTACTGTGGAAAATGTATTGTTAAATGTCATTAGCACATTACAAATGTCTGCAGTTTGTTCGGAGGTTAAGGAAACATTCACCTTTACAGCATCAGCATTTACAGTTTGTCCCAGTCTATCATAAGCTACATCAACATTTTCCTTATCAGTTTCTGGTAAAACTAGCAAAGCAGCTTTCGGCAATTTTTCAGCCCATTTCTTGAGGAGGTTAGCATGGTATATCTTAGTGGGATTTTTCCTGTCAGGGGTCTCAATGTCATAGTTAACGGTGCCAAAACGTCTAAGCACTCTATAAGCCCCTTGCCACTTCATTAACAGTTTATTTTCTGTTGTGGGTAACAGTAGCAAAATCTTTTCACCCAGCTCAAAAACTTTTTCTTTTACCTCATGGTCATAATATACCTTCTGCTGGTTTTGTGCCTCTTCCTGATTACTATGGGCAATTTCAACATATTTTTCCAGCTTCTTTCTTAGGTCACACATATAAAAAGTTATAGATTGTTTCTGAGTGGGGTTATCTTCCCATGTTTCTTTTATCACATCCAGTGGCCCTTTTGGCTGCCTACCATACAGCACTTCAAATGGTGAAAACCCTGTTGATGCCTGTGACACTTCTCTGTAAGCAAAAAGTAGGTAAAGCAAGTATTGGTCCCAATCTTTCCCTTCCCCTTTTACAAACCTTTTTAACATGTGTTTTAGGGTTTGGTTAAAATGCTCAACAAGACCGTCTGTCTAAGGGTGATAGGGGGAGGTTCTCATGGCAGTGATACCTAGCACTCTGTACAGCTCCTTAAGTAATGCAGCACCAAAATTACTACCCTGATCAGTAATAATGTCTTTAGGTATGCCCACTCTGCTGAAAATATTTGCAAACTCTACTGTCACTTGTGAAGCTGTGACAGTACGCATTGGAACTGCTTCTGGGTGTCGAGTAGCATAGTCACATACTACCAGGATAAAGCTATTACCCCTTTTACTTTTGTCTAAAGGACCGACCACATCCATTACAATTCTCTCAAAAGGCACATCTATCAAGGGTAGGGGAACCAGGGGCACCTTGTCTTTTCTAGTGACTGGGGCTACTTTCTGACACTTGGCACAGGAATTATAATAAGTAGCAACATCTTCATGAATTCCCGGCCAGAAAAATCTATACAGCTATCTGGCAAGGATATGATCCCTCCTTGAGTGACCAGCCATAAGACTATCATGTGCTATCTGTAACAACTCTGTTCTATACTTCTGTGGTATAACCAATTGTTCTGTCTGTTCCTGTGTCTGAGGTTTAACCCAAACTCTATATAGTAACCCATTACATTTTTTAAACATTGGTCCACCCTGTTTTCGTTTTACCCCCAGCAACTTAAAATAACCCTGAAGAGAAACACCGTTAGCTTGTTCTGAAAGAAAATCGCAATCAGGTGTAACCCCCCCGGCAAATGGGGTTCCCAAAGTCTTCCAGGAGCTTGCTTGAATGCTCCAAGCCTGAATGGTGTTCGGCATCTAAGCCATTTATCTGTGAGTGCTTTTAGAGCCTCTGGTACTGTCTCTTTAAGAGCTGTCTGCCTGCAGACATAATTCATTTGGATGGGGGTCTGTGTGTTTCCCTGCTTGAGTCCTGCTCACGCTACTGCCAAATCACTCCATTCTGCCATCGCTAAGTGGGCAGAGTGAGCACTTTTTAAAGATGTAACTGTTTGCCAGAAATCATTTAGAGTAATAATGAAAATACAGTTTGTCTAACCTGTTTTTCTTTGCAGTCAGAACTGTGTTTGCCTAGCCCTCCATTCTGGTTTTGAAATGCTGAACTGGACCAATCAGTGTGAGGGGAGTCAGGGGACCTTTGAAATGGAGCCTGCTCCTGGCAAATCAGAACTTGAACTCTCATTGTGGAGCCAGCCACCTATGTACTGTATGGCCAATGCTTCTGGGAATTGTAGTTTGGAATTCAGCGCCTTTTTGCACCAACAGGGGGAGTCTGATTGTGAGTGACAGCCAAACCAGCCAACTGAACTGGGAGGAACTCAAAGGAAATGCCCGGCTCTGTCTACTGGAAAGATCAGATCAATTTGGGCAGTGAAGAGACAAGGAGCTGGGTGCTTCTTCAGTGTGTATTTTTAAGCCGGGAAGCGGTGTAAGGCTATTGATTCGGGTCTGCAGCTGTGCAGCTCCGTTTTGACTGAATCCGACCTGTGAGGAGAATCAAGGAGATCTGAAGAGTAGAAACCAGGCTCACCCTGTAGAAGACTGGAGAAATTGTTGAATCGTGCTCGGTCTGTCAGGAACTGAAGCTGCTGTGTGTTCTCCCGGGTATTGTGCAGTAACTGCGGTCAGGATTGAGAAGCAGCCTGCCTGGTATAGTACTTTCCTTTTACATATAAATGTGTGTAGTGCTTGTGGGGAATCGCGTTTCAAATCCCCTGTACAGTGAATTGAGTGCATGAAGCTGGAAGTAAACCCCAGCTTAATCCAGACTACATCTATTTGCTCTTATCTGCAGTGGGGTCCAGTCACAAGGACCTTTTCCACAGGTTCTGCTTCTTCTGGCAATCCAGGACAATCTGCCTTCTATCCAGTTCCCAGCACTGAGTCTGTGAGTACAAAGCAGGATAGTTCCCTGCCATCTGTTTATCAAATTGCAAGTGTGTCATCTAATTGTTGTTTTCTCATTTCTTCACAAACTGAGCCATCTGGCTCCAGATTACAATTGGGTATTGTGCAAGTGTTTTTTTCCATCACAGGGCCCCACCCAGCTGCACCGAACTTGGCTAGCCCCCCCCCCCCGTCCTGGGTACCCAGTGAAAGTGACAATTTGGGACTCTGAATATGTGCACAGTACTGTGATTATTAATGTGTTTAACCTAATAAACCTGATTTCCCCTGTCCTTGTTATATCCCCTAAATAAATCAGATTTGTTTGTTTCAGCAAAGTTACACTGTCTGGAGGTATTCGTCTATGTTAAAGTATTGTTCTGTGGCTTTTTGCACTGTATCATCTTGTTTTATATAGGGGCCCCACAGTCCAGTCGATTACAGCCAGTCCTGGGGGTAAGTGTACATTGTGAAGATGTTCCTAATACATTGTGTGGCCACTAGTGGGAAGAAAAGGGGGTTGCAGTGTCCCAGAGGGTTGTGACCAGTCATACCAGACAGTATGAACCCTGACCTCTGGGTGGAGTCACACGCCATTGGACCTAGGCCCCTGAACCTGTCAGTAGTCAGTCAGGCAGGGCAGTAGCCCTTAGGATAGCGCCACCTGGGGGTTACATCTTGGAGGCACTGCTGGGATTAGCATCCTCTAGTGGTCACATTTACGAATTACTGTTAAAAAATAAATGGGTAGCCCAACAGAAGTGGCTGTACACCAGCTGGTGAAGTGGTGTACTGGGGAGGAGATCGACCCCCAAAATGCTATACTTATCCTGGATATCCCACTGGATACCAGTACGGATACTGTAGAGGGAGTATTTGCCAAGGTCAAATGTTTATGAGACCCTGTGGTAGAGGGGCGATAGGCTGATCTGCTCGCCCAAACTTTTATGGCCCTAATAGAGTGTAAGGACCCCGTAGACAGTTCTAAAGTGCCACAGACTGTTACCCCAGGGGAAACCCTTACTGTCTGGAGAGTAATAACCAGGGACAGTAAAGAACCCAGGGAGAACGAGCCTCCTCAATTATCTGAAACTTTTGAGAAGAAATCTGATAAATTGTTGTTGGGGGAAGGGAAAACTGTGGAGGATCTAAAGAAACTATTATTGCCACCTGAGGACGTTCCTCCACCAACACCCTCTTCCCCTCCAGCACCCGATATTGCCCCTCCTTCTGTGCCAGTGCAAGCCCCCATGTCTGTACCTGCCAATAGTCACAACTCTTACTGTAGGTTGAGAATTTTCTCCGGCACCCTCCCCACCCCACAAGGGGAGGATGATTGGGAGACCTGGCTAGACTGTGTTGCCCCTTTGGTATCTGAGTGGCAGTGTGCAGAGGTTGAGAAATGGAAAAGAATCCTAGAGAGCTTGAGAGGTCCCGCTCTGGAAGCCAATAAGTCTTTGAGGTCCACAAACCCTGAGGCATCTTCCTAAAAGTACCTAACTGCACTTGAATGCAATTTTGGGAGTATTGAGTCAGGGGAGAGCTTGATGTGGAAGTTTCAAGGTACAAAACAATGGCCAGGGGAAAGTTTATCTGCATATGTTACTCATCTGGAAGGAGCGTTACAGAGGGCCTACCGGAAAGGGGGGACGCCATGTGACTTAGACCGTGTGAGGTTGGGGCACATACTGCAACATGCAAAGCACTCAAAATTGCAGCTCCTTCAGTTGAGGCTTCAAGACAGGAGGTAACCACGGATCATTGTGATTTGATGAAAGAAATCCAGGAAGTTGAGGAGCAGAAGGATTTCTCAGAGCCCCGGGTAGTTGTAGCTGCTACAACCTCTGCTCCAAGGGCGGGGTCGGCAGCTGACAGCCAGGGATCACCGAAAACCCATGATGAAAGTCAAGGATTAAGTGCCTGCCAAACGGGGATGGCTGTAAACACCCCGCACTGGGAGGAGTTGCTGAGGGAGATTAGGAAAGTAACAGACAGTCTTATCATGAAGGATACTCCTATGAGCACGGGCACTAACACTTGCCTGACTGCTTCTGCTATGGGGTTGGGGGTGCCCACCCAGGCACTTCATGTTGACAACAGTTCGAAACTTGATGCATTGACTATGGAAGTGAGGGAACTGAAGAGATGTCTCCAAATGTCCAACCCACTGCTGGCTGAGGTGGCACCAAGGTTTTCTATCGATAGTACCAATGCCGCAGCCCCCACAGTGATGCCTCAGTCACCCCAAACTTCAGCAGACATATTTTACCATAATTGTGGGAAGGATGGACACATGAAGAGGGAATGCCGGTCTCAGAAAGACTTACAGAGAGTGGTGAGCCAGCTACAAGGAGAGCTTCGGAGAACAAGTCAGTGGTTAAGAGGTGCACGAAATGGTCCCAGTGAGGGTCCCAAAAATGCTAACTCACGTCCCTCTGTGGCAAGGTGAGTTGCCCAGGCCCCTGCTACCGCCTCTCCAGACTAGTCCAGAATAGTGGGTCCCTCCATGGAGACCACTGTAAAGGTGAATGGAGTGCCTACAAGAGCTGTATTAGACAGTGGCTCCCAAGTGACAATTATGTTCCAGGATTGGTATCAGAAGCATTTGTCAGATGTACCCTTACAACCATTAGAAGGACTGCATGTATGGGGGTTAAGTGAGAAGGCCTACCCCTACTCCGGGTATATCCGAATTTGGCTGTCTTTCCCCACCTCTGTGGTTGGAGTGGCAGAGCAAGTAGAGACCCTGGCCTTAGTGGGTCCCCTACTGGACTGTAAGATGGGGTTCCATTACTAATTGGGACTAATTACATATGTTTGGACGGTTGCAGCTGTGTTATGAAAACAGGGTCAGGACTAGTAGAGTCTTTAAGAATTCGCCTTGATCAAGAAGGCCTATGTGGCACAGAGAGATGCTCACAAAGTGGAACCAGAGGAACCGGTTGGAGTTGTCTGGAAAAAGTATTCTGAGTCTCTGATCCTGGCACCAAATGCCCAGTGTACCCTCCAGGGGGAAGTCCATATCAGAAAGGATATCAAGAATAAAATCCTCATGTTGGATGCACCAGGTGATGGGAAACTGCCGGAGGGACTGCTGGTCAAGCCTAGTATTTTGCCTGCTAGAGCCCATGCTTATGCCAGAAGGGTAATGGTTCAAGTTCATAATGCGTCTGACAGAGAGATTCAAGTAAATAGAGGTTGCACCCTGGCTAATGTGCATTGTATAGACACTGCAGTGCTATCCAGTAGCAAGAGTTCAGAAAAGAATGACAGAATAACGCCTGACTTGTTTGATTTTGGTGACTCCCCGTTGCCAGCTGAATGGAAAATGAGGATCAGTGAGAAGCTTGCTCAGAGAGACCAGGTGTTTTCCTTAAAAGAATGGGACATAGGATGTGTGCAAGGAGCTAAGCACTACATCCGGCTGCATGATGAAAGGCCATTTCATGAGAGGTCTCGACGCCTGGCCCCTGCTGACATAGATGATGTGAGATGGCATCTGCAAGAGATGCTAGCTGCTGGCATAATACAAGAATCCAGAAGCCCCTATGCTTCCCTCATTGTGGTAGTGAGAAAAAAGAATAGGACAGTAAGGATGTGCGTGGATTATCGCACTTTAAACCGGCGGACTATCCCTGATCAGTATACAATGCCCCACATTCAGGATGCTTTGGACTGCCTGAACGGTAGCAAGTGGTTCTCTGTGCTGGATCTTCGCAGTGGGTACTACCAGATCCTGATGGCCCCAGAAGACAGTGAGAAGACAGCCTTTATCTGCCCGCTTGGCTTCTATGAATTCATGAGGATGCCTCAAGGGATTTCAGGTGCCCCAGCCACCTTTCAGCGACTGATGGCGCGTGTAGTGGGGGTCATGAACTTATTAGAGTGCCTGGTATACCTAGATGATGTTATTGTGTTTGGCAGCTCACTGGAGGAACATGAGAGCAGATTATTCAAGGTGTTGGACCGACTGGAAGACTTTGGCCTTAAACTGTCCATTGATAAGTGTCAATTCTTTCAAGCATCAGTAAAGTATGTGGGACATAGTATCCACCGAAGAACAAGAACGACCCAAGTAAAGTCGAGGCCTTGACCACCTGGCACAGCCCAAAATCTAAGAGAACTGCAAAGATTCCTGGGATTCTGTGGTTATTATAGGCGTTTTATCAAGGACTATTCAAGAGTGATCCGCCCTTTACTTAACCTTACTCAAGGGTATCCCCCAACCCACAAAAAATACAAAAAGTCAGTGTCCCTCGAGACTGAAAGAGTGTATTTTTGTCCAAGTGAAGTATTTGGGGCCCGCTGGACTCCTGATTGTGAGACTGCTTTTCATGAAATCATATATCAACTTACCCATGCTCCAGTGTTGGCCTATGCTGATCCAACAAAACCTTATGTCCTGCACACTGATGCTAGCTTGCAAGAGTTGGGGGCTGTGTTGTACCAAGAGCACAAGAATGGCCTGAGACCAGTAGCCTTTGCCAGCAGAAGCCTGACCTCTTCCGAAAAGAACTATCCTGTACACAAGCTAGAGTTCCTAGCTTTGAAGTGGGCCATTGTTGATCAATTCCATGAGTACTTGTATGGGGCTAAGATACTAGTAAAGACCGACAATAATCCTTTGACCTATGCGCAGACTTCAGCTAAGTTGGATGCCACTGGCCATAGGTGGCTCTCTACCTTATCTACCTATGACTATGCAGTTGAATACAGAGCAGGCCTGAACCACATAGATGCTGATGCTGTCTCCCAGAGGCCTGTTCCCCAGAATGACTGGGTCAGACTGTCAGAACCTGATATTAGAGCACTCTGCCAGAAGTTTGACAGGGAGGAACAAATGACCACGGATGCAGTGGACAGTATGGTGGATTGTTTGGGACCCTCTGAGAATTGCATATCTGCTGCTTATTGCCACTTTTCTGCAATAGACATTGGTGCACTGCCTCAGCTGGACAATGACAGTATTCGGCGGGCTCAATCTCGAGATTCCATGATCAAATCAGCTTTAGAAGCCCTATATGCAGGGAAAGATGTGTCCAAATTACTTTCCACTGATTTGAGAACTGCATTGTTATACAAAGAAGGTCCGAAGTTGAAACTGATCAATAGACTGTTATACAGAGAAACAGTAGACAGAGGGGAACAAGTAGACAAACAACAACTAGTGCTGCCCACTGCCTTTCGAGACTCAGTACTGAGGTCCTTACACAACCACATGGGGCACCTTGGTATAGACAGAACACTTGACTTGGTGAGATCCAGATTCTATTGGCCTAAGATGGGGGCTGATGTGGAGCAACACATTCAAACTTGTAGTTGCTGCTTACAGAGGAAAGCTTTGCCTCAGAGGGCTGTCCCCCTTGTTAACATCACCACCAGTGCACTCATGGAGCTGGTCTGTATTGATTTTCTGAGTTTGGAGTCAGATCAAAGAAATATTAGTAATGTGCTGGTGGTCACTGACCATTTTACGAGATATGCCCAAGCTTTCCCCACCAAGGACCAGAAGGCATCCACTGTGGCAAAAGTACTCGTTGAAAACTTTTTTGTTCACTATGGGGCTCCACAAAGAATCCATTCTGATCAAGGGAGAGACTTTGAGAGTCGAATGATCAAAGAGATGCTTTCTCTGTGGGAAGTGCGAAAGTCCAGAACCACCCCTTACCACCCCCAGGGGGACCCACAGCCTGAATGTTTCAACCGCACTTTGCTAGATATGCTAGGCACCCTCCACCCAAAGGACAATCCTAGATGGAGCCAACAAATTAGCACCCTGGTACATGCCCACAACTGCACCAAAAGTGATGCCACTGGGTTCTCCCCCTACCGCCTGATGTTTGGAAGAGAAGCTCATCTGCCGGTAGATGTGTGCTTTGGGGTCTCTCCTGATGGGGTTCAAGCTGACAACTATTTACAGTATGTGCAAAAGTTAAAGGCCCAGCTAAATCATGTGTACCAACTGGCTCAAACCATGGCTGCCAAAAGTAATCTGGCCAACAAAGAAAGGTATGATAAAAAGGTGAAAGCACAGGAACTCCAGGAGGGAAATCGGGTATTGCTAAGAAACCTGGGACTGCATGGCAAATGCAAGATTGCTGACAGATGGCACCATCTCCCTCACATTGTAGTGGGCAAACTAGATGATCTGCTTGTGTACAAAATAAGGCCTGAGAATAATTCAAAAGATGTTAAAACAATGCATAGAAATCATTTACTGCCCATTGGACAAATCTTAATTGAGTCTGAGCCCCCAGAAAATGCCCCCTCTGGACCAGTGACTAGAACTGCTGCTAAGGAAAAATCAAGAAAGTCTGCACCTACGGAAGCTGAGTTAAAGTGTTCCCCTCCACAAGTCCCAGTTGAGCATGACTGTCAGTCCATATCAGAGGAAAGTGAGTGTGACTTTGAATACTACCCTTCTTACGAACTGAGTCAATTGTTTCGGGGCAATCCCCTAGTCAATACTGGAGATGAAGCTGGGCCTTCTGGACTGTCTAAGCCCCCAGCTTTGTCTCTGGAGCCAATGCTCCCAGAAAGTGAAGTGCAAAACGTCAAGTCAGATGATATGGAATCATTGTGTATGGTTGAACTGTTTGAGCTTTCAGGGGAGGAAAATGATGTACTGGAACAGACTGGTGATACACCAGAACAAGAAGAGTATTTTGAGTGCCCTGATGGTCCACTGCCAGTATCCAAAAGCTCTCCATGTGATTCAAGTGTTGTGGACTCAGAGATTGTAACTCCTGGAGCTGAAAGTGCCCCAAGTTCTAGCCTCTCTACCCCAATAGAGACTCCCCTGACAAGTGAGGACAATGCTGAAAATGAGGTTCAGAGTGCAGAGACTGTAACAGTTCCCCGTAGAAAGACTGGTCGAGCTGTAAAGCCTGTGGAGCATCTCAGTTATGATTCCCCTTGGAGGTCTGTGGACTTGCCTCTCAATGTTGTCCATAAAGGAGTGTATGCGTCCCCAAGCTCATTGCCCAGACTGAACATCAGTGCTAACTCCAAGTTACTTGTGTTGCCCTCTAGGCATGGTGCCCCTGCCCCATCCAGCCCCAAGGTAGCTGATAAGGAAGGGCCCCCTCTCTTCAGGTTTCATGTACAAGAGGTAATAACCTGAGTTGTGGTACAGTGTGTGTGTAATACTGTGTAAAGAGTGACGTACTGCAAAGTTTCAGAAATGTGTTCTTGGTAAAGTGATATATTGACTGATGATTACATGTATAAGCCTAATGTGATACTGATGAAAATGTATATGGTTGTGTTGACACTTATGGGGGCACTTGCTTGACGTGGACGCTAAGCTTTCCCAGGTCGTGAAGGGTGTAACCTCCCTGCAAATGGGGGTTCCCAAAAAGTCTTCCAGGAGCTTGCTTGAATGCTCCAAGCCTGAATGGTGTTCGGCATCTAAGCCGTTTATCTGTGAATGCTTTTAGAGCCTCTGGTACTGTCTCTTTAAGAGCTGTCTGCCTGCAGACATAATTAATTTGGATAGGGGTCTGTGTGTTTCCCTGCTCGAGTCCTGCTCGAGCTACTGCCAAATCGCTCCGTTCTGCCGTCGCTAAGTGGGCAGAGTGAGCACTTTTCAAAGATGTAACTGTTTGCCAGAAATCATTTAGAGTAATAATGAAAATACAGTTTGTCTAACCTGTTTTTCTTTGCAGTCAGAACTGTGTTTGCCTAGCCCTCCATTCTGGTTTTGAACTGCTGAACTGGACCAATCAGTGTTGGGGGACCTTTGAAATGGAGCCTGCTACTGGCAAATCAGAACTTGTACTCTCATTGTGGAGCCAGCCACCTATGTACTGTATGGCCAATGCTTCTGGGAATTGTAGTTTGGACTTCGGCGCCTTTTTGCACCAACAGGGGGAGTCTGATTGTGAGTGACAGCCAACCAGCCAACTGAACTGGGAGGAACTCAAAGGAAATGCCCGGCTCTGTCTACTGGAAAGATCAGATCAATTTGGGCAGTGAAGAGACAAGGAGCTGGATGCTTCTTCGGTGTGTATTTTTAGCGCGGGAAACGTGTGTAAGGCCCTAAGTTTTGGTCTGCAGCTTGTGCAAGCTCCCGTTCTGACTGAATCTGACCTGTGAGGAGAATCAAGGAGATCTGAAGAGTAGAAACCAGGCTCACCCTGTAGAAGACTGGAGAAATTGCTGAATCGCGCTCGGTCTGTCAGGAACTGAAGCTGCTGTGTGTTCTCCTGGGTATCGTGCAGTAATTGCGGTCAGGATTGAGAAGCAGCCTGCCTGGTATAGTACTTTCCTTTTACATATAAATGTGTGTAGTGCTTGTGGGGAATCGCATTTCAAATCCCCTGTACAGTGAATTGAGTGCATGAAGCTGGAAGTAAACCCCAGCTTAATCCAGACTACATCTATTTGCTCTAATCTGCAGTGGAGTCCAGTCACAAGGATCTTTTCCACAGGTTCTGCTCCTCCTGGCAATCCTGGACAATCTGCCTTCCATCCAGTTCCCAGCATTGAGTCTGTGAGTACAAAGCAGGGTAGCTCCCTGCCATCTGTTTATCAAATTGCAAGTGTGTCATCTAATTGTTGTTTTCTCATTTCTTCACGAACTGAGCCATCTGGCTCTGGATTACAATTGGGTATTGTGCAAGTGTTTTTTTCCATCACTGGGCCCCACCCAGCTGCACCAAACTTGGCTAGCACCCCCTCCCCATCCTGAGTACCCAGTGAAAGTGACAATTTGGGACTCTGAATATGTGCACAGTACTGTGATTATTAACGTGTTTAACCTAATGAACCTGGTTTCCCTCTTTCCTTGTTATATCCCCCTAAAGAAATCAGATTTGTTTGTTTCAGCAAAGTTACACTGTCTGAGGTATTCGTTTATGTTAAAGTATTGTTCTGTGGCTTTTGCACTGTATCATCTTGTTTTACAGGGGGTCCCCACAGTCCAGTCAACAGAGCCAGTCCTGGGGTAAGTGTACATTGTGAAGATGTTCCTAATGCATTGTGTGGGCCATTAGTGGGAAGATAAGGGGGTTGCAGTGTCCCAGAGGGCTGTGGCCAAGTCATACCAGACAGTATTAACCCTGACCTCTGGGTGGAGGCACACACCATTGGACCTAGGCCACTGAACCTGTCAGTAGTCAGTCAGGCAGGGGGTAGTAGCCCTTGGGATAGCACCACCTGGGGGTTACACAGTTATCAATTTAGTTTCAGCATTTTCATATGTTAACCCCTTATGTCCATCAGTCATTTGTTGCCACAATTTCTTCAGGCATCGTCTTTCCTTCCTGGATTTCTGGATCTTGGAGCTGTACTCAAGCAAGTTTGAATCAAAATCACTGAAAGGAAACATGTTCCCAACATCTGAAATTTTCTTTGCCTGAGCTCTTGTCATCACAGCTACTGAAACATCAGGATTTACTCCCTCCTTGATTAACCCAGTAAATCCTGGAAAGTCATTTCCAATAATCACAGGTACAGGTAACTTAGGAACTACCCCACTTTCATTTGGTGTGACACACCCTTAATGGTCAGAGTCACTTGGGTGGTGGGATAGTATCTTGTGTCCCCGTGGATGCAGATGACACCAGTACCTGGTCCTTTTGCACAGTGTTTTCCCAGCACCTCAACATGCACTGGGGTCTGTCTGCTTCCCAAATAAATCAATGAGTCCCTTTACAGTCTTATCCCCCACCTTCACATCTGTTAAGTACTTGCCCCAATTTGCTAAGGACAAATCTGCTCCACTGCCACTCTCCTTACTACAGCAGTTTCTTGCAATATGGCCTGGCTTATTACAGTTATAGCAAATAACATCTTTGGGCCCAGATTTGTTACCCCCACCAGAGTTCTTATCAGGCTTGGAGTTTAAATGGGAAAAAGAGTGTCTTGGTGCTTGGCTGTTACTTTGCTGCTGTGGTGTCTCTCTGGCCATTTGGTAGTCCTCTGCCAAAGAAACAACCTGATCCCCACTCTCTGGTCGGTGTTCCTTTACCCAAAGCCGCACATCTGTAGGCAAGATGTTGATTACTTGCTCCACGGCAAATGGGTCGATGATCTATGGGACTGTTTTGCCCTCTGGTTGGAGCCACCTGATTGTCAGTCTGACATAACAACAGTATTGTTCTCACATGAATATATAGGTATGCATGGAGGCTACATCAAAAGCACACTACTTCTATGACTTAAACGATAGATTTATTTTATATCCATTAAACAACCCTGGGTTTATATAGTCAAAAAACAATGCAGAGTTTTGATGTGAAAGAACTCAGCTGTGATACAGAAGGAGATTTCTCACAAACATTCATTTATACCACTTCAGTTACCCACTGAAACACAAATGACCAACTCTTTATGAGAACAAAATGATACAATCTAACTAGACATAAACCAGATGGGTTAGTAACACACTTGGAGCAAAAACAATTAGTCCTACAGATTGCTCTGACTGGGAAGTGCAACAGTTACTACAGGCAGTTGAGGACTTCATTGCTGCAGTAACAGGCTGGACAGGAATGATGTCATCACTCACTGATATGGACAGAAACATCTTCACTGTTTCTTCACTCTTTTCAGTTACTGCAGAGCACATTAACAGATGATGGTTTAAAGAAAACCGCAAACCAAACAGCATGATATTTTCAGGAAACACTAATCATAACACAGGGACTTGAATGTCTGTGTTTATTGTAAATCTGTAAAACACTGGCATTTGATTTTTAAAAAGTGCTGACCGTAAATTCCTCACCCATGCCACCCAAGGGCCAGTTACATTTGGAACCTTGAGGTCCCACTATACATTATTTTATTCAGCCTCTGTAGCTTGCTATATATACTGTATTTCCTGTAACGCACTATTTTTTTTATTTGTGTGCTTCCCTTTGGAACATTTCACCCCACGTGACTTTTCCGGTAATATACATGCATAACATCCTCTCTTTCTTTCCACCCCCACTTTTTCATTCCTCCGATCCTCTTTTACATCTCAAACGTTCTTTTATTTCTTATTTTTTATTCATTCTCCTTTTCTACTTAGCAGCATTGGTTGTGCCTTGAATAGGGATCCATGATGTGATTATGAAGCTAATTATGTAATGATGATTATAATTACACTCCACTACTACTGCCCTGTACTTTCGGCATAATCATTCAGCTGTTTTGCCACTATTTGCATACTCTGTCAAATAAATCTGATGCACTGAAGTTCTTAAAAATGTAATTATATGGTGTGACACTTTTAAAAATGATGGTATAGGGCATTCTAGCTGTGGACAATGGAGACAGTTCTGTTCCATTTTTGTTTACTACTGGTCTGTATTTTTTAGCTGTTATCAGTTAGAAATAAATTCACCCCATACCTCCTGTTTTTTTACACTTTTCTTCCCCAGTTTGGCTGTTTTGATTTTAGTGTTCGTTTTCATATTCACTTTCCGTTTTACTTATTGCCTTCCAAGAGTATATCAGTTAGAGACACCTAGGGTAGCCCCTGTTAACTGGCTACAAAAGAGGGTACCTGTCTCCATCGTCCTGGCCTCAGAGCATTGGGGTGTTAGACAGTTACTGGCTCTGTGTGTTTGCCTGCTATTAATGATGGATTTTGTATTTACAGAATCACTGAAATTCAGTTTCACTTGCAACTGGATATTATGTTGTCGGGTGCTCCTTTTGTAGTGGTTTGTCTGGTTTAGAGCTTTTTAGCAAGCACCCAGATTTGTTCATTTCAGCATGCCTTACAATGTCTTCCCACATCTGGTAGAGATTTTTTTTCAGATGTTCAGAAGGACATACAGTATAACAGCTCATGGGCAGGATATCATCCAAGAACACACAGTACAACAGAAACAATATAAGTCACATCATTTATTGTATTAAAATCATTGGAAAATGATCAAGTAGCATAATCAAACCAGCGGACAAGGGGGGAGGCATTGTGATCCAGGACTACTCAGAGTATCAGCAGGAATGCCTGCAACAGCTTCAAAATGAGAGCCACTACAAGCTGTTTCAAGTGGATCCACTCCCTGTCATAGAAGCAGAAATCAGTAGCTTACTGGCTGTAGTGTAAGATATGGGATGATTTACAGAACAGGAGGCACAGATCCTAATGAAAAGTCAATCAAGAACCCCAATTTTTTATACCATTCCAAAAATCCTCAAGGATACATGTAAATCTCCAGGAAGACCTATACTTAGTGGTATTGATTTGGTTTGAGCTTATGTAAATATTATCCTACAGGAAGTTATACAAAAACTGGGCACAACTGTAAAAATATCACCCAGTTTCTGAATATAATACAGAACATCAACAGCAGAGCAGAAATCAGTTTAAATGTCATCACTTTAGTTACAATGGACATAAAGGATCTGTACCCATCTACACCACTTAATACAGTACAATGGTTTCTAAAAATTACAGTAAGGCTAATGTCGAAGCTATTACAGTAGAATTGACTCAGATAGTTTGAAAGGGTGAGATGGCCAATTTGGACACTGAGGGGTCGAAACTCCTAGTTAATACAATTAAAGCATTAGAGGACATATATGTCTCAAAAAACAGGGATACAACAGTAGAGGAAAGAAACCGTTGTGGTTTAGCACCAAGACTCAACAGCTAATATCTGTTAAGAAGCACCGGTACCGTACTATGAAGAAGAACCCGTCAGCACAAAATATTAAGTAAATATAAATCTGCCTTGAAGCAACTTAAGAACACAATAAGGAAGGAGAGGATGATACAGAGTTTAGATCAGCACACACCAAGCATGACAAAAAGGCTTTCTATTCCTACATAAATGGGAAAAAGGGAAACTCTAGAGTAATTAGCTCACTAATTAAGAATGATGTGACTTATAATAATCCCAAAGATATGGCTAGGGTGTGTGATGAATATTTTTGCTCTGTGTACAACCCTAATGATGTAGCTGTCCACTTTGCAGAATCAGACCTGAATGTTAACATTCCCAGGTTTATTATCAAATGTGAAATTGTAAAAGAGAAATTGTTATCATTGGATGGGAATAAATCCAAGGGGCAGGATGGACTTCATCCAAGGTTGTTGAAGGAGCTGGCTAAGGAATTAGCACCTATAATAACTGATACAGGCAAAAAATCATTAGTTGAATGCTGTGTCTCACTCGATTTGTGAAAGGCTGTGGTGGTGGTGCCCATTTATAAAAAAAAGGGTAACAAATCTGTACCAGGAAACTACAGACCAATAAGTTTAACATCAGTCACTGGGAAAATAATTGACAGCACCATTAAAGACTAGTTGAGCAGTTATTTAGATGACAAAGGTTTGTTGGATTGTACACAACATGAGTTTTCTAAAAACAGATCATGTACCACAAACCTAATCAGCTTTTATGATTTTGTTAGCCAGAATATTGACCGTGGCATAGAGGTGGACGTTATTTTCTTAGATTTCAAAAAAGCGTTCGATATATTACCACATAGTGGCTTAATATTGACATTTTTGGAACTAGGAATAGACATGTCTCTGGTCAGATGGATTCAGAATTGGCTCACTGGCAGGATGCAGATGGTGAGAATAAATGAACAGCTGTCCACAGAGGGTGAGGTGACAAGCCGGGTACCTCAGGGTTCGGTACTGGGCTCACTATTATTTAACATCTTTCTCCATGATCTGCAACTAATAAGTGGTAACAAGCTGATAACGTTTGCTGATGACACCACGGTAGGTGGATTGGTTAACAACATTTCAGGCAGGAACAGCATGACCAGGAATTTGGAAAGCATAGTTAACTGGGTAGATGCAAATCAAATGCAGTTTAACATCGGAAAATGTGTTGTTGTGCACTTTGGAAAAAATAACTTTCTACACTACTTTATACATGGGATCAAGCTTCAGGTAGTCGATAAAGAGAAGGATCTGGTTGTGATAGCAATAATCTTAAGAATAGCTATCAGTGCAGACAAGTGGCTAATAGGGCTAGCCACTTTATTGTATCAGGAGAGCTTTTTTCCAAATCAGGATCAGTTTTATTGCCCCTATACAAATCCTATGTTAGGCCCCATCTGGATCATTGTTCGCAGTTCTGGAAGGATACTGATGTATTAGAAAGAACACAACATAGATTTACAAAGTTAATTCCTAAATGCAGGTGAAAATCATATGATGAAAGACTTGGATTTAGGGTTGTGGTCTTTAAGCCTGAGAAGATTAAGAGGAGACATGCTGTACATGTACAGGTTATTAGAGGACTACAAACTAATGAATGACTTGGGTCTTAGATTTAAAGACTGCAGCCATGATTTGAGGGGCCATAAACACCAACTCATGGAAGACATCCCCAAAATCGATTTAAGGAAATATGCTTTTTTGCCAAGAGCAACCAGATTGTGGAACCAGCTGCCAGGTGAAATTGTACATGCACCAAATCAATCCATTTTTAAATTAAGGTTGGACAGATTTTTACAGGAAGGTGACCTTAGCAGGTACTACCACTTGGCAGTGGGGACAGCAACCATGGGCTTATGCCTACTACTGTCCTAAATCCATAGCATTAACCGTAGTATTAATAAAGGCACTGATGCATTACCAGAAGCGTTAAAAAGATTCAGGATCATGAAAAGCCCACCAACACACATTTTAAGAAAATTGACAGAAACAGTCCTAAGCAGAAGCTAATTCAGGATTAAAGATTCTTATTATCAGCAAGTTCATAGGACAGCAATGGCAGCACCATGGGCCCAGCATATGCAAACATCTTTATGCATGATTGGGAAAAGAAGTGTGTGCTGAATTAAGGAAACAGATACCTGGCATGCATCTGTTGCTAGCATCGATATACAGAGGACATCTTCTTCTTGTGGAAAGGTTCTAAACATCAGCTATAGGAATTCACTGAATATATGAAATCCTGTTTCAGAAACATTCAGTTTACTATGCAATCCAGTAAGGACAGCATGCCATAGTTATACTTAACAATATACAAGATGTATAGTAAACTACACACAAAAATGTACAGGAAACTGACTTAAAGGAACATATTGCTGCATAAAAGCAATTTCCATCCAGTGGCATTAAAGCAGAGTATCCCGTACTTACAGTTCACTTGAGTAAGGCACAACTGCAGCAACGTGGATTAATTCAGAAAATAACTTGAGCATATGAGCAATCAGTTCAGAGACCAGGAATACTGTGAGAATGCACCAAAACATACGGATGAGAGGGTGATCCGGTGGGAAAGAACAGCTTTACTACAACAACAGATGAAACCCAACAGTAACATTCAGGAAAGAGCCAGCATTCCAATGTAGTGTTCCACATATACATATGACATAAGAAGGATCCTAAAGATGAAGTGGAAGATACTCCAAGCTGATGAACAGCATAGGAGAATGTATATAGTTAACTAAATTACTATTGACAGCCAACAAGAAAACACCTGTGCTGATAGACAAGTTGGTTCATACAGACCATCAAGTAGACAACCAAAACCTTAGGCATAGCTTCTTCTTAGAACCCTGAAAGTACGATACTACATGGTAAACCTTATTATGTGCATTGCAATGAAATGTATGTAAGCTAGACTTTGAGGCACCTATATACGAAAAGCTAGTCAAATATAAGAGCAATGTCAGGTGACCGGAACTGAGTTCCACTGTGGCAGCCCACTTCAGTGAGGCAGGACATGGACCAGCCCCACTCAGATTCTGGGGATTAGAGCAGGTCCCCCAGATGGAAAACGGTAATGACTGGGATAGAGCACCACTCAGTGGGAAACTCTACTATATGAATGAAGAGGCCAAGTGGATGATCTTCATGTGCAGTAACTCCCTGTTTCACTTCTACAGCATTTTTCATTAAATTGAGGGGTGAGTAGCAGGTAACAAGACCCCAACATACCCAAGTGACAGCATCCCAGGATACAACGATTGGAAATGGGGTTGAGAGGGTAATTAATGATTACTTGATAGTATCTGGGAGGTGAATGATTCCCTGATGCCCTTAGTTTAATAGCCTTAGCCAAATCCAGTTTCACAACCTGTCCAAAAGAGCCTAGAACCAGCTCTCTTAATTAAAATATTAATATAAATTGAATCTACCAGGAAAAAACAGCCCACTTCCACCACATAAACAACCCCCACCCCATATACATTACCCCCATCTCAGATATGTTTGATAAACAGAGCAATATCTTAATTGAAATACTGCCATAGCCTAAGCTTCCTTCTATTTCATTTACATTTGTTTGCGTCAAACTTTACCTCCTACAATAGTGTGAGAAGGATACCTACAAATGTAAGAGATAAGAGATAAAGAAACAAAGAAGTGAGGAGGGTAGAGGTCAAAGAGGCCAGTGTTAAAGCAGAGCTCCAACCATAATACTGCACAAAGAATTAAATGTGCTATGACGTAATTTGAGGTATCTGAAGCGGAGCAGCACAAGTGAAACAACATTAAAAAATCCATAAACTCGGTCTCAGCATATAACAGGGAATCTACCTATTTCTTTAGTAACTTTGTACCTGTTGCTTGGAATGGTACTGGGTCAAACAGCACACCAGGAAGAGCGCTGCAAGAACCATGCTGTGTAAAGCAAGAAATGATTTAGAGCAACAGGGTATAATAGTGGTAGGGAATTACCACTACCCCTGTCACTCTGCAGATTTCCTGTAGAAGGATCAAGTTACCATGTGCTGGGGTGCCTGGTCCAGCCGCTCCCATGGTGGAGTGGCTAGGGCACCAGCACATGGTGAAGCAGGAGACCTGGGACCGTGGTTTGTTTCCCGCCAGGTCTCCTCCTGCTGCAACTGTATATATATATTTTTTTAAAGTAATTTCCCCCCTCCCAATTTTCTCCCCATCCCTGAAATCCACGACCCCCCAGAGTTAATTATTTTAAGTCCAGGGGTGTGGGGGCAAAGCCCCCCATGTCAGGGGTGCGGGGTGTGGAACCCCCCCCAAAAAGAAGTCCCATTGTTTTCAATAGGGCTGCATTCTTGTTGTCAGGTCACTGTTGTACCCGATGTTGTTTGCGAGACCTCTGTTTTCCTTGTGGCATTTATTGCCACAAGGTTTTTGTTTGCAGTGACATGACCCCGTGCCCATGGAACTCACTGCCAGCTTGTTTCATAGTGTGGATCTCAAATTTCCCTCAATTTCCAGGTTAAAAATGGTACCTGTCTACTCGCCAAACTGCCCCTGTTATTAGTGATCTTTGAAATGTAGTGTATAATTTATTGTGTGGTAGAGATGTGTGTATAATACTATATAAAGATTTTCTTACAATTGTAAATCTGTAGTCTTTTTTTACAATGTTTACATGTGTAACTTGTATTATCTTGAACTAAGTCTTCACTGCAAATGAACATTGCTCAGGGGGTTTCAGCCCTGAAATAGAAATAATTGAAATGAAATTAAAGTGTACAACCATTCTGAGTTCAACAACAGTCACCAATCAGGAGCCAAGAAAGATATATCGGAACAAATTGAACTGGTGGAGTATTCATCCTATAAGCAGGGTCCCTGGTGTTCTGCGGCAGAATTTTCTGATTTCTGCGGCAGGGCTCCTTGACTTCTGCAGCAGCATTTTCTGATTTCTGTGGCATGATTTATTCATTTCTCTGCCAGAATGCAGTCCTGTCATTGGCTAAATATGATGTGATGTCATCGATGACATCATATGCTGAGCATGGATGAGGGGCTTCAGGATAAACGAGTTGGGAAAGAAAGCCTGACACTATGGAAAAACAGTATATTTATATGAAAATTCACCAAAACAATGAATTCTGCAGCACTATATATATTCTGCGGCATGATGCAAATTCTGCAGCAAATTCCTCAACCGCAGAACTGCAGAGTTCCAGAGGCCTTGCCTATAAGCAAATCTTCAGCATAGGAAGAGAAGCACATGATTGGCAGTCAAGATCGTCCACCACAGCAGACATCAAATCTGAGCACACTATAAAACAGCATCAGAAAGAACCAGTAAGTGCTTGATGGTCTGGATGAGGCACGGAAAAGAACGCATTTTGAGCAAATAATTTAAAGTGCCTATCCTAAGAGACACTTAGCGTGCAAACATTTTAAGTCTAATTAAATATTCATGAGCATAGCAATGCTTCTGAGTGGCTACTGGCTTGGGCATTAATGTTTTAGAAATTACCTATCCAGCTGCCAATTGAAGCTGTGTGGCACGCAATGTCTTAAACGTAAGATATACTCGAGCTGCACTGCTCCCGCTACACCACTAAAAACAGCAAAAGTAAGTAAGGGAACCTGTAAAAACTGAAGTTGTTATTCAATTAGACTTATAATCGTAACAACTACCTTGAAGCCAGTCATTTCTTTGGATCAATGTTGCAGTTCTGATGTTGCAGGCTCACCAAAAATTTCAGAATATGTAAATGTTATTGATTTTTCTGTATTTAAAAAAAATTTCTATGTAAAGTATAGTACCACTATGAATGACTAAGCTTGGTTAAATGAAACATCAAGCATTTATGATGGCCATAAATAAAGACAAACTCAAAATTTCAGTGACTGAAGTGATATCCTTTTCTTATGATACTTTCCTCTGTTTGCCACATCATCCAGATCTGCTGCTAATCTTCCTGGGTTGCTCTGTGGCTTGCCCATCATGGCAGGGACGCCAGAGTTGGGGAGGCCATGCCCCCCACACTTTTTGGCAAAAGAAATATGGTGGAATTTGGTTCAGGAATGTCGATTCAGAACATAGGCCCATATATTGGGGGGGTTCAGACACTCCCCCTGCAAGATATATTGAGTTCCGCTTGGCTAGCCTTAAGTTTTTATTTATTTATTTTAAGTTAGTTAAAACCTGGAACTAAAGTGGGGGAGCAGTGTTACAGGGACAGACTGGAGTGTCAGCTCGCTGTGCACTGGTGTCAGACTCACTAAGGCTTTGCTTGCCGCCATGGTGTAGATCGCATGTTGTGGAATGACATGATTGAAGATAAAATAACAGTCTGCCCACCACTGACTGGCTGTAGATTGTGCCATGCAGCTTGCTGTGGTTGGTCATCATCAGGTCGATAACTTGTCTTTTCTGAGACCCTAAGCAGATCTACTGCTTGCCAAAATCTTGCTTTTGTGATGATGGTTACCAAAACTGTGGTTTACTAGTCCAACTTCAAGGTAGGTAACATACTATTAGGTATAAATTTTAGCTCCCTTATTCACGTCATCACAGATTCTTCTAGCAAGTACTGGGATGCTTGCTACTGACCATAGTTCTGTCAGCGAAAAAACTGTCAATGTTTACTTGACCAAGCCGGCCCGGTGGTGCTGAGGGTTGAGGTGCTGGACACCACACCTCGAGCCTCAACGGTGACCTGGTGTTGGGAATGGACTCAGGTTGCTAGGGGGCCAGTGGGAAGAGGAAGGATCGAGCATCCACAGACAACTGGCCTTCCTCGGGAGGAGGGAACAGTGTGGTGCACTGTTTGCCTGACACCTAGTGGTGGCTGGTGCCAGCATCTGCACGCCACCAGGAATTGGGAAGGGACCCTTTGTCCAGGGTATAGGTTGTCTCCATGGAAATGGAGCTCAGCTTGCATGATTGTGGGCCTGGGGAGAAAATTGAGGAAAAACTGGAGCTGACAACCTCCATGATGGCTTGGATGAATCCCCACCAGTCTCCCTGACTTCTAGATTGTGCTTGGTGGAGGGGGGAAGTCTAAGCTCCTCACCCCAGCCCTGCCATGGGAGGTAATCTGTGGGGGGAACTACAGGGTAGGACTGGATTGGGGATGGCTGGGCTCAGAGAATGAGCCCTCTCAGGGAGGGCTGGAGCCACCTGCCAGCTCTGCGAAAGATGGAGAAGGTATAAATAGAAAGCAAAAACTTGGGAGGCGAAGGCGGGGTCAAGTAAGCTGAGCCCACGCTCTCAAGGCCGGTTCGGTTCCCGACTTGATGATCCATGGTCTTGCCTCCCTGGAGTGAGTGCGGGAGGGGGACCCTGCACCCGATTCTTCGGTCGGGGAAAGAACACAGCAGGCAGTAGAGGCAATATCCCGAAGTGTGCCCATGCTGGAGAGAAGCCCAAGTTGCCGGTGACCGGAGTGAAAAAGAGTTAAAAAAAATACGCTGGATAAGGAACTTAAAACAGGACGGAAGTGGAAAAAGTGCAGGAAACACAAAAATCTCTACAAAAAGATGTAGTTGTTGTTCAGCAAAAAGCACTAACTAACTTAAAGGCAATCCTTGTGTTTCAAAGGAAAACTGAAGTAATGGAAAACACTATGTGCCATAATAATTTAAGATATGTTGGGATTCTTAACTCTTATGACAATGCTTTTGTGTCTCTAAGAGAGCTTTTGCAGGATTATTTTGTCACTGTGCTTTAACTACCCGAGTCAAACTTATCTTTTGTCACTGAGGCATTCTGTATTCCTATAAGGAAATCCCTTTCCAGTATCCAGCATAAATCCACTCAGCTGACTACTCAGCAAGATGTTAGTTTTGATTTACTTTCTCCTGATTCTGCGGCAGTTTTTAATCGAGGTCAGAATGCTGCTAATCTTTTCAAATATACTTCTGGACCTAAGAATACTATTACTTTTTCACTTGCTTTCGATACTGACTGGGATTTAGTGTTAAATACTGCCAGAAAAATGAGGGCTTTACATTATAAAGAGGTGGTCTGTCATATTTTTCCTGCTATAGCTCCAGCAACACTACGAAGACGGAAACAATTCTTACAATACAAAGACAAACTAAAAGAAATTGGGGCCAATTTTAAAGTATTGTTTCCCACAAAATGTGTGCTTACATGTGGTGAAGATACCTGAATATTCTTTAATACTGAGCAATTAAAGCAATACATCATGGAGAAGAAAATATTAAAATATGAGAAGAAACAACAAAGAGATGAGTATATGGAAGAAGAGATGCCGCTTTTGGAGGATGGAAATGAAGGATGATCGACTGTATTATGATTCATTTTATTATTCTTTAAATTATTATAGTTCACATAAGGAGCTCATGTTCAGGGATGAAGGACACTGCATTTCTTTATTGGTCGTTTTTCTGTAAGCTTGTGGCCTATACCCAGTAGTATAAATGTCCAACTACTGTTAAAAATTAGAGGGCTGTTACAATGAGCTTCTTTATAAGCTTACTATCATCTGGGTCTCTTTAAGTTAAGTTGTTATGGTTTCATCCCCATGGAGGACTTTACCTCTTCTGTTTGTTTATTACTTTGGCCTATTAATTAGGCTTATTAACCAGGATGAATATTAATATTGACTTATACTATGTCTTAAGTTCACTAAGTATACTAAATGATGGAAGATGATTTGTAAAATAATAATTAATAAAAGCCTAATAAAGACGTTGAAGAGCACCAACCCCCTGGGGCACCCTACTGGTCACTTCCTCCCTCCATGGACTGAGTTCCATTCACTACCACTCTTTGCGTCCTCCCACTCAACCAGTTTCTAACCCAGTTTACCACCTTGTGCCCTACACCTAGGCTTCCTAATTTGTTTAGTAGTCTTCTATGTGGGACGGTGTAGAAGGCCTTGCTAAAATCCAGAAAGGCCATTTCCACCCCCCCACCCCTTGATCAACCACTCCAGTCACCCAATTGAAGAAATGTCTTAGGTTCATTAGGCAAGCTCTCTCTGCCATGAACCCATGCCTCTTTGGATCATGCTGCCCACTGGATTCAAGAAACTCCACTATCCTTTCCTTGAGCAGAGTATCTATCGGTTTACCACCACTGAGGTCAGGTTGGCAGGCCTGTAGTTTCCTGCCTCTTCCCTACTCCCACTCTTGTGAAGTGGAACCATCTGGAGTACTGCGTGCAGTTTTGGAGAACCCATCTCCTCAAGGACATAGACAGGATGGAGGCAGTCCAGAGGAGGGCAACTAAATTGGTGTAGGGTCTGCATCAGAAACCATATGAAGAAAGACTGAGAGAGCTTAATATTTATACCCTTGAGGAAAGAAGGGACAGGGGGGACATGATAGAAACTTTTAAGTACCTCAAGGGAATCAACAAAGTCCAGGAGGGTAGCATCTTTCAGAAAAAGAGGTGTGCAAGAACAAGGGCACAATTCAAAGATAGAGGGGGGGGATGGCTCAGGGGCAACATGAGGAAATATTTTTCACAGAGAGAGTGGTGGATGTATGGAACTGCCTTCCTGAGGAGGTTGTGGGGTCTAAAACAGTGGGGGAATTCAAAAATGCATGGGACAGACATAAGGTAATTATAGTGGGGGGTAGGAGGAAGTAGGCTGTTGGTAAACTTGAATCTTCAGCTTATCCAATAGGTAGAGAAATGGGCAGACTGGGTGGGCCAAGTGGACCTTATCTGCCATCAAAGTCTATGTTTCTGTTATGTTTCTATAGAACAACATTTGTCTTCTTACAATCTGCCGGAACTACCCCTTTTTCTGAACTCATTGAGTATCCTGGGGTGAATTCTATCCTGTCTCATGGCTTTGACTATCCTCAATTTCTGAAGCTTCTTTAGTACCCTCTCCCTTGAGAATGGACTAGTATCCACCCCGCCCTTTGACTCTGACAAACTTTTGCCATTAACTTAGGACCCTCACCCTCTCCTTGTACTGTAAATGCTGAGCAGAAATATGCATTTAGGATGTCTGCCTTTTCCTGGTCTCCTTCAAGACACTCCCTTCCCCTGTTTTAGTCTCACTATCCCACTAGTCCTTCTCCTTTCACTAATGTACCTAAAAAAGATCTTCTCGCCTTTTTTCACTTTCTGAGCTATCCTTTCCTCTGTTTGTGCTTTGGCCCTCCTAACTGCTTTTCCTGCCTCCCTCAGTTGTTCCATATAAACCTCCCTTTCTTCCTCCTTCTGCGTTTCGACTTGTGGCAGTGGCGTCACTGGGCTGGGAGGCAGTCAGTCACTGTGATGAGGTTCCAATTGAGTAAAACCGGCAGTCTCATTTTTTAGTAAATCTGTTTGTTTACTAAGTTAAAGTTACTTTCCCTACTAAGGTAAGTAAAGATCATATAACCCCCTGTCCAGGTTTTGTATTGACAATCCTGTGGAAGAATTTGGATGATTACACTTTATTTGCATTTGTAAGGAATTTGACACATATGCACTAATGGGCAGAGTGGCTATGTTCCACGTATATGCAGCGCATAGCCACTCTGCACCCATTGCACCCCCGCACTGGATGCACTCATGGGGGGGTGCGAAGCCTCAATGCACCCCATCCCCCAGGCCAGCAGACTTCAATGTGACAGGGGTAGGCTGCGGGGGGCCAGCATTATGCACCATGCACTAAGGCACGTAGTGCTGAATGAAGGGGTGCGGAGGAGGGTGCAGGGTATGCCAGGGGGGACCCTGCCATACTTCCAGTATGCGCGGGTGCGCACACAGTCCCATGCCTGGACCAGGTGGACTGACCCAGTCCCCTGCCAACAGAACAGCACCACCCATCTCCCATGCCTGCCCACACACCCCGGCACAGCAGTAAGCCCCCGGCACACAGCAGGGCACCGGCCCTGTGATTGCTGTATCCATGCACCCTGCGCAACCTATCCCCCTATCCAGCTGCACCCCCCCACACTTCAGGACCCAATGTAGTGGTGCCCCCATAGGATAAAGCCTGCCCACCCCGATCCCAGACTACGGCTCCTCCAATGAGGTGGCCCTAGGCCCCCCCAGGCACCGTCAATCCCCACCCAATGCACTGTATGCTTGCTGGTGCTGTGGACAGAGATGGCCAACAACACAGCCCTCCACACATGGCCATGGCCACTGGCCATCTGACATACGCAGGGGTGCATAGGTCAGATGGCCAGTGGTGGTGTGTGGAGGGCTGTGCTGCTGGCCTATCTCTGTCCATGGCACCTGCAGGCATACAGGGCATTGGATGGAGGATGCCGGTGCCGTGGCTGAGAAGGGGTCCTCCTGTGGATGGGGGGGTGTACTGGGTCTGGGTACACCGTGCACCACTGTGCAAGTGGTGGTGGTGGGGGTTGCCTTCACTGGCTGGAACCTTTGTCCTCTACTGGGGGTCTCCATGTGGACGTGGATGATCGGTGGTGCCCTGGGGAGTGTTTCTGTGCAGGGGGCACCAGCTGGGACTGTCAGCATGGGGGCACGGGTCCATACACCTGTGGGTACTGTACACGCACTCAAACCCGCACTTGCCACATAAGGGATCCATTGTGGGACCCAGCACAGGCATCTGACTGGATGCCTGGCCAAGTCCTCGACTCCACCCCTGGCTGCCCTGTATGCTGGGGGGAAGGACTACAGACCGGTGGTGGCTGGTGAGTAATTCCACCAGCACACACCTGTCTGCAGGTGCGGACCTACACAGGTGGGATACGCAGGGCCTGTTATTGGAAATACTGCTTGAGTGACTGATAATAAAGTGATAGTTTTATTGGTGCCTGTGTCTAATGATTATCTTCCCTCTGAGACTTGCGAGGTACCGTAAGCAAGAGTCTCCTCTATTTGTGTGATATTTTTCTGTTTGTATTAAATGAAGCTGACATGGTAATGCTATGTATGTTTTGCTGTCCAAACAAACAAGCATGTCAGTGCCAAACATGTTTTCTTTCATGCTGTTACAAGCTAGAACAATAGTATCTTGAGGCTATAGGCAGGCCTTTCTTACCCCCACGAGCCATTGTTTCATGGACTTTGAGTTCCACTGGGCTAAAGAGTATAGGCCCCCATATTCAGAGCTGGCTATGTGCGATGTGTGGCAGTTTGTACACAGCATGGCTGGAGGGCAATATTCAGATAATTAGCTCACTGCAACTGGAGCGTGCAAACTGTCTAAATATGGGGCCATGTCAGTACAGTGCTTAGTGACTTTGCACTATGCTGACACAGGCCCAGACTGAATATGCCTCACAGGAGTGCAATGGAGGTAGCGTGGATCAAATGAGATCACCGCAGGGCTTCTGTGGGCCACATTTAACGCTAACATGCTAATGACCCCTTTGGGCATGGAAGGCACTATGGCCCATTTGCATGCACATTAAGGGCTCATTAACATGTGTGCATGGTCTCCCCAGTCTGTAGCTGTCTTACGTATACCTTGTGGTCTAGTGGTCCCCCTCCCCATTCACCTATCCTGTTGCTGTCTCAAATGTTCCTAGTGGTGTAGTGGTTCCTGTACCCCCCTGATTGACTGTCCTGTAGCTGTCTTGAATATTCCTGGTAGTCTTGTGGTCTCCTACTCACTGATCACATGTCCTGTAGCTGTCTTAAATATTCCTGATGGTGTAGTGGTTCCTGCACCCCCAATCAACCATCCTGTAGCTGCTTCGAATATTCCTGGTAGTCTGGTAGTCTCTCCCCCACCAACCCCAGCCCCATAAGGGCATCTGATCATCTGTCAACTGACCTGCTCAGGACCCTCCTCCTCACAGCATCCCCGCTCAGGTCACCTAAGCTGAAGTACAGCAATACTGACAGAGACCTACACAGCCCTCTGCTCTCCACCTTGGCTGGCCACCATCTGATTGCCAGTGAGCGATCATAAGTACAGTATACAAAGGTGTTTGTACAATACCTGCAATTGCTTAGAGACTGTCAGATTGAAACCAGGTGAGGTGGGGAGCAGCGGACTGTGCCAGTCATCACTATTGCTGCAGTTTGCATTATGTGACCAGGGCTGGGGGGGTGCCTGAGAGGGTGAGTCGGGAGGGGGTCAGATGCCCATATGGGGGGGACCACTAGACCATCAGGAATATACCAGACAGGTACAAGATGGGTGATCGCAATGCTTTTACCATGTCTTTTCCCAGGACAGATCAGCTTACATGCAAAATCTGCTTTTCAGCGGGGTTCTCCTGTAGGGACCTGCTTTTACAGTTTTACAATATACTGTATTTACTCAGGATAGCCCAGATGAGTTGTGGTATCTTGTTTGCAATGGGATTCTGCTTGATCCCGTTTTTGCACTGTATTTACTCAGGACAGTACAGCAGAGATGCAAGATCTTTTTTTTCAGTGGGGTCCTTCTTTTAAGTAAGTAAGTAATATTTTATTTCTCGAGCACCCAATCCCAGGGACCCTGGGCGCTTCACAAAGAGGTGTAACAAAATACAAAACAACTATTTAAACAAGAGTCAGATACGTAATATAAGATCAAGAAATAAAATTTGTTAAAACAACAAACCCACTAAAAATAAGTCAATAAATATTTAACACTTCTTTAAAAAGATGTGCCTTTAGGCCTCGCTTAAAAATCTCCACAGATGGAACTTCCCTTAAAGACCATGGCAATGAGTTCCAAAGGGCAGGTCCTGCTACAGTACTTCAAAAGCACAGTCACCTGATTTCTTCAGCCTTGCCCTTGGAACTATCAGAAGGCCCGCTGTAGAGGAGCGGAGTGAGTGCGCAGGGTAGACAGGGATCAGGAGGTCAGTTAGATAGCCTGGACCCAAGCCGTATAAGGCTTTCTGGATGAGCAAGCCCTCTTGAAGGCAATCTTTCATCTGACAGGCAGCCAGTGCACTTCATGCAGGACCGAGGTTATATGAGCGGACCTAGAAAGGCCCATCAACAACCTGGCCGCTGCATTCTGCACCAGCTGCAGTCAACAGAGGTTCCCTTAACTGACCCCAAATTATAGAGCATTACAGCAGTCGAGCCAGATGTAACAAAGGCATGTACCAGTGAGGGCAGGTCACTGGGCAGGATTAAGGGTGACATTCCTTAGATGTTAAAAACTACTCTGATGGACGACACCTGAGCATCAAGTGTCAAACGGTCATCAAAGATGACACCCAGATTTCATACTTTAATGGAAGCCACCAGTGGAGCTGTACCCAGGAACAACTCTGTTCCTGACCCGGCAGCAACCACGTCTTGCCGGTGACCGGGCCCAGTCACCAGTACTTCTATCTTGTTGGGGCTGAGTCTCAGACAGTTAGAGAACATCCAGTCCTGGATCTCAGACAGGCATTTATTTAGCATCTCCACAGTGCCAGATGTCCCAGAGGCAGAGGATATATACAGCTGGGTATCATCCGCATAGCAGTGAAAACCCAAACTTTAACACCTAATAATGTCACTCAGGGGAAGCATGTACACCGTGAACAACATAGGTGACAATATCGTACCCTGAGGCACTCCACAGGTCAGGGGCTTCAGGCAGGAGGAGAAATTCCCCATCACTACCCATGGCATCCTGCCTGTCAAAAAGGACTCAAACCATTTGATGACCTTATCGGTGAGAACACAGAGCTCTCTAAGGCGATCCAGTAGCACTACGTGGTCCACGGTGTCAAATGCTGAGGAGAGATCGATGAGAACAAGTAGTGACCGTTCTCCCCTATCCCTCTCCCTGAGGAGATCATTTTGCACCCTGACCAGTGCTGTTTTTGTGCTTTGCCTCATCCAAAATCCAGACTGGAGTGGCTCGTAGATGTCAAAGGTCATAAGGTGAGACTCGAACTGCAAAGCCACCACTTTCTCCACCACCTTCCCCAAGAAGGGAAGATTGGAGACAGACCGATAATTCGCCAAGATGTCAGAGTCAAATGATAATTTCTTCAGAAGGGGCTTCACCAAAACCTCTTTCAAGGCACCAGGAAAAAGCCCCTCCGAGAGTGAACACCAGACAATCTCGGTGAATACTGTTCCAACGGACCCCACACATCACCCTAGTAGATGCGTTGGGCTTGGGTCCAGTTCACAAAAAGTGGATCACAGCTGCGAGATTACCTCAATGACTTCAGCCATCCATACCGGCCGAAACTCACCCCAGATAATAGGAGTGCCTTTGCGCATACAAGATCCTACACTGCGGGTCTGACCTTGCCCCATTAGATAGATCCCGGCTCGAATGGAGGACACCCTGTCAGAAAAGAACTGGACGAACTCCTTGCACTGTGCAACTGAAGGTGCTCTTTTCAGCTGCAGACAGCCCATTTTTATAATGCATTTACCTAGGATAGCCCAAGAGAGGGGCAGTTTCCCATTTTCAGTGGGGTCCAGCTTTCACTAAGTATTTTTACAGGATAGAGCAATGTAGTGGACTTATTTATTTAATTAACATTTTTAATGTGGCAAAACAATAGTGCATGTTTAAATGTCTTCTCCATGAAGGATTAGTAACTTATTAACCTGGCAGCGATAACTTTGTTCTCATCCTGACGTTGGTACTTTTTGTTCATGTGAAAAACAGATCTGCAATTTGGGGAATGTCCTGCAGAAATCTTCTAACCCAGCCAGAGGGTAACTGTACCTGCATGGCTGGAGAAGTGGCTGATACTATGTAGAGAGCAAGCAGGGAGCAGTCAACCAGTCACACAGTATGAGCCTGTGAGGGATTAATTTTCACAAGTTGGAAGTCAGGACTCAGCTAGGACCAAGTGAGTTAAACAGTTGGGGCCGGATATTCAAACTGCGCTATTTTGTGGAGCAAGCCCTTGCGCTGCACAAAATAGTTGCGTAGGGGTGTGTCCAGAGCGATATTCAAAGGAGTTACGCCTTTGAGCAACTCCTTTGAATATCACCCACCACAACCACTCTGCATGGCGCAGTGGAACTTGCGCCACACATAAGGATGTCAGAGTGGAGCATTCAACTTGCGGTAGCGCCAGTACCATTGCGCCATAGCACAAAATCCCCCATATTCAAAGGTGACATGCAAATGGGGCCATAATTCATGCAAGGCACAGGGGTGCTATTTGCATCTGATTATGGCCTCATTTGCATGCCAATGCTTTATGCAAATGCGCGATCCCGAGACTTCGCCGGCGCCCTGCCGAGCAGCAGCCATCGAGAACTGGCGCCCCTGCAGCCCGATCGCGGGCAAAACAGTGTGAAATCCCCCCACCCCCCGACTGGCCCGATCGTGGGCATAGTGTAATTCCCCCCACCAGCCCGATCGCGGGCAGCAATATCCCCCGAGCGTATCCCTGGTGGTCAGTGGACCCGAAAATCGATCGCGGGATTGAGTATTAACCCCCACCTCCTGATTATATCCCTGGTGGTCCAGTGGACGAAATCCGATTGCGGGATGGGTGTGCAAACAACCTCCCAACACATCCCTGGTGACCTAGTGTCCCCACCCACCCCACCACCCACGACCCCACCACCCGCTCCCCGCGGCGGCGGCGGCAGCATCCACCTGCCTGCGCCCGCCGCCCGCCGACTGACTGCCCAGTAGGGCTGCCGCCCGTGGTGCAGAGCAAGAGCCAATGTGCGTGCAGCCCATACCCTAAGACAGTCAGATTTGTGAATGAACTCATTCACAAATCTGGACTGTCTTATACATATGGGCTGCATGCCCATTGGCTCTGCTCTGCCTGCAATGGGCGATGCAGCCCTACCGGCAGTCAGTCGGCGAGAGGCAGGCAGCAGGCGGGTGGATGCTGCCGCCCGCCGCCGCGGGGAGCAGGGTGGTGGGGTCATGTGGGTGGTGGGGACACCAGGTCACCAGGATGTGTTGGAGGGGCTGTTTTCACCTCCATCCGACGATCGGGATCTTCGGTCCACTGGACCACCAGGGATATAATCGGGAGGTGGGGGTTAATACTCAATCCCGCGATCGGGATTTCTGGTCCACTGGACCACCAGGGATATAATCGGAGGTGGGGTTAATACTCAATCCCTGATCGGATTTGGTCCACTGGACCACCAGGGATGTGTTGGAGGTGGGGTGTTTCTTTATACCATCCCGCGATCGGGAGTTTCGGTCCACTGGACCACCAGGGATACGTTCGGGGGTGGAGACACATTGCTGCCCTCGATCTGGCTGGTGGGGGGGTATTAAAGCTATGCCCGCGACTGGGCCAGTGGAGGTGGGGGGGGATTTTACTCTCTTTTGCCCGCGATTGGGCTGCAGGGGGACACAGGGAGTGGGTTGAGGGCCAGCCACAGGTGGCAGCTGCTGTGTTGCGCCCTGCAATGCAGCAGCTCACCTGTGGGTGACCCTCGACTTAACCCTTTTTTTTTTTGGCTCAAAGTTGTGCAAGAGGTTAGGGTTGCGCTTCAGAGTCAACTCTTGCACACAGCCCTCATTGAATATCGGGCTGTGCAGTTTATGCATGGTTCCTCCCCCTCCAGTTCAGCATGCATTCATTTGCATTGCACTGTTGCTCAGCCTGTTGTCAGTGGCGCAACTGCCTCCTGCTGAATATCGTAGAATGGAGCAAGTTCAGACTTGCGGAGGCGCAACCCTATTGTGCATGGCGCAACCCTTTTGAATATCTGGGCCTTGGTACCAACAAAACAATATAAATAACCAGCCTGGCTTTATCACAAAAAGAGCAGTGAGGTAAGTGTACTGTTTTGTATTAATAAGTTTGTTTGTATGGAATGGCCTTATCTGATGGTGAGGGGTTGGGATGCGTTCAGCGACTCGAGTGATCTCTCTCCCCCCCAAGCTTGCCCCTTGCTGCAAGCCTCCCATCCCCCTGCTGTGAGCAAGCATGAAACCCAAGAAGTGAAGTTCACATGCAGCTGATGGTGGATGGCAATTCTTCAGCATTTAAGCCTGTGCTTCATTGGGATGAGGCATTAGGTCATGTGTGTTTTTTGGCTTTGGTATCTGAGCTGACTTCTTAGTGGGTGTTTAGGGTGAGATGAGCCTACCACTGGCATTGCCCCTGCCCTTGTCACATGACTGGGCTGTGTACATGCCATGGGATGTGCTTGGCATTGGGACATCATCTGTTACAGTTGGCTGTGCACCCCTGCAGGTTGGCTGTCATGTGAGAGTTATGCTGGAGTGCTTGATGGTGTTGTGGTTCCAGTGTATGACATATGGGGATTTGGGGTTTGGCTACCATGTACTGGATATGAATGGGAAACATCATCCAGAGCAGTGACAATTATGGTCATGCCATTGTCTGAGGTCTCAAACAGGTTGCGGAACCCTTGCTGCATGTCAAGTCTGTGGGCTGTGATGTCACTGTATATGTCTTGTATTTCATGCAGCAGTCCCTGATAAGCCTTATCCTCCCTGCACCAACTGTCTCAGTTCAGGGTACATGTAGATAAAGCATTCATGACTTGGTATACATCCTGTGTCAATGTTGGGCCTTGAGGGACCCTCCAGTGGGTCCTATGTATCAGTTCCATTCTCTGGCATGGATAGTCTGTGTAAGTTTCTGCTGTGTGACAGACACATGCACATCCAGGCTGTTGTTTTGTGTGCCCTTCTCACTGCCTTGTATGTCTGATTGTGTGGTGCACTGTTGGGGGGGGGCAGAGTCTTCTGTTCAGGTTGCAAGTTAACAAGAGCAACAACTGCTGCAGTGATAGCTGACTGTACACAAGAGAAGTGGTATAAAGTTGTATGTTTGAAGGTTGGCTGGAGTGGGGATTTTATTACTTTAGTTTTGATAATTTTTTTTAAAGAAAATAAAAAGTTATTTTGATGGTGATATTGGTTGTTTGTAGCAAGTCAAAGAAGGCTTTAAAAGCAGCCACATAATCTCAACATGACCCTCAAAATGCACCAGAATGCATCTAAAACCTGATAGCTTATGGGGGCCTAGGTGGCCCACAGACCCCAGCCTGTGGGGGGTAGGGGACATCATAGTTCATGGAGACCCCACACTTATACATTTTGCATTCATCACTGCCTGTTGGTCAAAACTGAGTTTGTAATGAGACTGCATTGCACCAGCAGAGATTTAGATTACACTTCTCTCTCTTTCTCCCAACTGTGTGTGTGTCTGGCATTATAACACGGGTACAAAAAATCCTGTATTCTGATTCATCCAAACAGGTCACCTGACAATTGATTAATCTCCAGTATACCCACAGTTGCCTTGCTGGACCTTAAAATCCTGATTGACAGCAATGTAAAGTGACCTTTTCAGATAACTTTAGATAAACCTCTAACATGACATTGCTCATGTTATAAAAGGATTAACCCACTCCAGGGCATGGGTTTACTGAGCATTAATCAACGCCTGGGTGGTTGAAGTCACTCGGCCTGCGGTCATGTGCCTCACAACCTTCCCCTCAAAGCATGGATTAATGCTCAGTAAAGTAAACCCATGCCCTGTCATGGGTTAATCCCTCTGTGTACAATGATTTACTGCTGTCTGTAGGGTTTTGTTAACCCTTTCAGAACCAATCTAAGACTAAATGATAAAGAGAGCTCCACCATCCCCCCCCCCCAGAACTAGACTTATACAGGGAAGTGCTAAAAGGTGAAGCTGACCAAACGTGATCACTTTTTTTTCAACTCTCTTTATCCTCCTCCTCGCCAACCCCCAGACTCTCTCCGGTGTGGTCACTCAGCTTTCAACCTAATCCCACCCTGCCTGAAGCCCCCAGCCTTACCTGCCAGTGGGGGAGATTCCCACTTCGCTCCTGCAGTCCCCGCCCCCCCGGATCTAAGTGTAACCCCCTTGTTACCCGGGGTTACTAGAATCCCAGTAAGACCTAGTGGTAGGCAGGGAAGGCAGCCTGTGAAACTCCAGTTAAATGGGTTTCACACTGTCTCACTCTGTTCTCAGTCACAGCTGAGACTTGAGAGATGACATCACCATAGAACTGTCACAGCTGCATAAGCCACATTGGAATCTGTAGCTCAGGGAGTGAGTTTAGAACTTTGGGAGTTTTCAAAGCAGTCTTCTGTTTACCTCCAAACAGAAAGGAAGTCTTGAGTTTGTCCTAAAGCAAAAAGGAAGGAATTCATCCTGTTTTACCTTTTAAGTGGTGGAGACTGTGTTTCAGGTCTCAGTGCCCCCTCCCCCGGGGGGGGGGGAGAAAAGTTCTCTGTGGGTCCCAGGGGCAATCCCCTTTACCCACTATGGGCGGAAGCTGCCTGGTTTTTGTCAGTCTGTTCTTGTATAACAGCAAAGAAAGTGTTACTTCGCCTGTGGGGCACCTGCAACGAAAGGGTGAGTGTTTGGCTCTATTTTTAGGGGCAAACAAATTGTTTTCTTCAGTTGGGAAATGGATGTGGACTGCTATTTGGGAGGACTATGTTACTAGGACAAACAAATGGAGCAGTCAAAAAGTCTAAAGTTTTATTGGATTTCAAGTGATGCTGTAGAGGGGGTGCTTCAGGTCATCCACTGTTTAATCTACATTTTCACAGTTTAAGCTTGTAGAGGGGGTGCTTCAAGTCATCCACCGTTTAATCTACATGTCAAAGTTTGAAGTTTATGTTTGTCCAGAGAAATGGCCAGGTATGGGCTTTGGGAGCTGGAGGTGGGAACACCCCACATCTTTAGTGACCAGGTCCACCTCTACGGATTTCTTCTGTGATTTGCTACTTGCCTCATGCACTTGGCCAGAGATGAGGTGGGTACCCAGACGTGGGTCGCAACTTGAAAATCTCTCTAGGAGTCGCAGACTCTATGTGGTGTGGGGAGCCACAGGATGGGAAATATACTCCTTGTTTGATGGGAGTTCTATTGGAAGTAAGAAAAATCTCTCTAGGAGTCGCAGACTCTAAGTGGTGTGGGGAGCCACAGTTTGGGAGTCTCCTTGTTTGATGGGAGTCTTTCCAAGTAAAGTTTGGGTTCATTCTTCAAGTGGACCATCAGTCAAGTGGCCGGCAGGGGCGGGCCAGTCGGACTTTGTATCCAAAGTGCATGCAAAGTCGGGCTGAGTGCCTGGTGGGTCCAGAGCCAGACAATGTAAAATGTGTTCATTCTCCAATGGACCGCCTTTAGTCTCTATCTGCATATACAGTGAACGTAGCCCTTGGGGACCATACAATGCTTTGTCATGTTTCATCTAGTTTTGAATAAAGCCACACTGAAAAATCCCAATCCTGGTTCTGGACATTACAGTTATTGCTTCCTGTAGTTGGATTTACTTGGGTGCCCCTGTGCAGAGTAGCCAAACCTAGGCCCCTTGTGCCGGGTAACCTCATCCTCCCCGAACCCAGGTCCCCACCAGGTATTGCTGCCAATGCCAACAGCATGCCACCTGTCGTTTTAGTAAAAAGGCAGGGGTGAGGGGTTACATAAGCCCCCCAGGGCAGGACTGCCGACTCCTCCTGGTGACCTTTCTGTAAATCTAGACAGGAACCAGGGAATGAAGGGAGCACCAGAGGCAGGCTGGAAGACCTGGCATTGGGTGTGGAGGTTGGCCACAGAACCCACCTTCACCTACTAAGGGACAGGACTTTTCCTTGTTTTCTGTAGTCCCAGGGACACAGGGTAAGGATGGAATATGTTCCTGGGAAGGGGGCACCTACAGCAGCAGAAACACTTCCAGTGGCCACATTACCCAGACCCAGGTGTCACACAGGGTTCCTTTCCTAACTGGTGCTGGATAAAAACAACATATTAATTCATATTAAACAGTTCCTTTCAATAACAGAATGTCTACATGGAACTTGAAGCAACAGGAATCCCAAATTCATTAAACATATTCACGCATAGCTCCGGGTAACATCAGTTAATTCATTGGGCACACATTCAGTTTTCACACAGCCAGTATAGCCATGAAAGCAGCTTTTACCTGGACCGAGGAGGTGACACAATCTTTAGGGCAGCATTAACTCAGGACCGCTATGGTCACAAAAGTTTGAAGGTAGCACAAGTCCCAAAACAGTTAACAGTGCCTAACAGTCCATTATTCTTCACAGGCCTGCAAACTGTCAACGATTCCAATCTCTCTCTCTCTCACTCTCTCCGCACTGTCTCAGTGTGTCCTCCTTGGAACATGAAATCCTTGCAGCTTGGAGATTTGCAGGTTCCCTCATGACCCCTGCATCCTTTCCCAGAACTGGCAGCAACTGTCCCTGAACTGAAAAGAGGGGTACGCCCCATGGAGCTCCAAGGTAACTCACTCTCTGGACACTACACTCCCTGTCGCATTCTTGCTCACTGGATCACTACACAAATCGGTGCAGGCTGCCAAGGCACTCTGTGACTTGCAGCTGTTGACTCTCCCTTTAACTTTGCCAGCCCATCAAGATCCTGTGCAGTTTGCAGCTACTGGCTTCACTTCTTCCTCTGTGTCCCCCTAACTGCCACCAGCCAGGGGCCGGGGCAGGCAATCGCCCCTGCCCAGCCCTGACTCACTCTTACTCCCTTGCCACTCACTCCTCCAACTGGAACTTCCCCTCCTGCCTAAACTGCTGGGCTTTATCCCGCCATGCACCCGTGGTGACCTCCTGACCCACAGGAGGCACCACCTGAGTGCTGAGAAAAATTAACCCCTTTTCCTACTGGGCTGAATTAGGCCACAAAAACTCAGGGAGGGGCAAACAGACAAGTAATCTCCCAAGGGGGGTTACATAAACATAGAAACTGACGGCAAATAATGACTACTGGGACTGTCTAGTCTGCCCATTTTTAGTCATGATCACTTTTGCTGTAGGCCCAACTTGCCCCATAGCACTGTCTCTTCCACCTTCTACCCTCTTCCTTTCTCCTAGGATTCCTTTGTGTCTGTCCCATGCATTTTTAAACCCCACCACTGGTTTCACCTCCCACTGCCTCCCATGGAAGGCTGTTCCAGGAATCCACCACCCTTTCTGTGAAGAACTACTTCCTCACATCTCTCCTGAATCTACCTCATTCCAACTTCATATCATGACCCCTTGTTCTATAGCACATTTTTCTCTGAAACCTATCCCCCTCCTGTACCTTATTAACCCCCAAGAGGTATTTAAAGATCTCCATAACATTCCCAGTCTCCCTCCTGTCCTCCAGGGTGAACATATTGAACTCTTTCAGTCTCTCTTCATAGGGTATCTGATACAGACCTTGCACCATTTTTGACAGCCCTCACCTCTCTTCTTGCCACTTTCTCCTTTTTCCAGTTGTTCCCCTTCTACATCTTTCTCCTTTGACTGCTTCTTTTCCTCCCTCCTTCCTTTGCTAACCCCTTGCTTCCTTGAATAACTTGTATCCTGGTGGGACTGTCTCTCTCCCCTTGGGATCTCTCTATCTCAGCTTGTAGTGGCCTACTCTCTGAGTCCCCTATTTCTTCAGTCACCCCCCCCACCCCAGCTACTTTAAATGTCTATCAAAGTGGCCTGGTGGCACTGAGGGTTGAGGTGCTGGACACCACGCCACGAGTCACACCGGTGAACCAAGTTCGGGAGCAAGCTTGGGCCACTGGGGATCAGCAGGGGAGGGAGAGGATCGAGCATCTAATGACAGTTCTTCTCTCCCGAGGATGGTTGGGCACATCATCCTGCTCCTTGGCTGCCTCCTGGTGGAGGATAGGGGGCAGCGCCAAATCCTGGGAGACTTCAAACGTGGCTTCGTGACGCACGCGTGCATTCACGGCTGCGAGGGGAGGGACAGAAAATTGTGAAAATTATGACTGCAGGCTCTATGAAGCCCTTCCAGGATGCCGGCACCGCTTAGGCACAAGCTGTAATTGCCCGCTCTGGATATGTGTATGGGGGTGGGGGAGGACGGCTCCTGCCCCGCCACAGGGGGTAATCCATGGGGGAACAAAGGGCTCAGGGGTGCCTAAGACGCAGAGGTCGGGTGACTGGAAGAGGGTGGATACATGCCTGCAGGCCAAGGAAGATAAACGGTACATGAAAAAAAAAATGTCTATCAAAGCAACATTTAAACCATCCACTGAGGACTATAGTTCTCTCCTGGATGGAAGCAATCCATCACCTTGGTATAGGCTCTTATCCTTCCAGGTTGCTCCATAGCCCCCCAGTGAAGCCATATCTCTCCTCTCTGCACCATCATATCTACCATAACTTGAAGGCCTTGGTGCAGAGCTCCCTCTCCTTCCACATATAGTACAACACACACTAACCACTCACATTTAAACACATGGGTAACACTGGATCAAACAGATAAATGATCTACCTTTACCAAAAATGAAATTTACACACGGAGGTGACTACAGCAATTCATCTTTACATTTAAGGCCATGAAGCAGTCTTATCAAGCTAATGTATTAGCAGCCGTAGTGGCTCTGACCAAAGTTGGTTTGTTACTGCTCCCCGTAGATCTTCTTACCCTTTCTATGCTGAATTTAGCTGCATTTCTAGTAGAGGCAGTTAAAATGGGGGTGGGGGAGCTCAACTGCTTTTTTGACAAACGCTTAACTACAAATGTGCCTTCACACTTTCAAGGTTGTTCTTGTTGCTTATTATCACCCCCTTTCACCCAACAAGGGCTTCCTCAGGGAATTTCATTCTTGCGTGCTACATGCATGAGAAAGGAGCTTACAAAGGTAAGATAAAAAAAGTCACTATAGATTGCAAACAGTATGACCTCCTTACACATCGGCCTTTTTTGTTCTGGCTGCTTAAAGGAAAGCTGTCATCATGCCAGCCTCCCGCACCCTCAAGGCTTACCCTCTAGTTAAGCCTTTTAAGTATGTTCAGCATTTTTCTACACAGCATACTTTATTTAATTAAAAAGTCTGCTACCCAGAAGTATGGCGGATGCTGTGGGGGCTCCACTATCTGTAAAGGTGTGGCAACACACCATACGCTTCAATACTTTTGTATTGATATACTTGCACAGTGCCGCACCTTTACACATAATGGAGCCCCATTAGCGTCTGCCATACTTCCAGGTAGTAGACCTTTTGCAATTAAAATAAAGTGTGTTGTGGCGAGAGAAAAATGCTGCAACATACTTAAAAGGCTTAACCGGAGGGTAAGTCCTGCGGGGGGCAGGAGGCTGGCATGATGACAGGAGGCTGGCATGATGATAGCTTTCCTTTAAAGAGCAGCTGACGCCTTGGGGAGAACTTTAACAAAATATAATATTTAGGCACAGTTTCGCTTATCCTGTATTTCATATTAGTTTGGTATTCCTCCTCCCCATTATTTATTACTGGTGTAATTTGCATGAAAACAGGTTCTTTGCTCCCGAAGATTTCATCTATTACTGTTGCTTTCTCCCTACTTGAGGTTATAATGCACTCCTTGTGACATCACAGTTACTCTCATGGCAACAGACTGTAATGTCATAACACAGGATTATGAAGTGAAGTAGGGAGTAAGCTATAGAGGAAGATGAACTGTAAGGGATAAAGATCATGTATTCATGCAAATTTCCTCAGTAATAAATAATGGTGAATATAAATCTATAAAATATATATGGAATGCAAGATGAAATGTACCTAAATATAATGTTTTTCAAAATTTTCTTTGAGGCATCATCAGCTCTTTAACCTGCCACTGAACCAGCAATTTTCAATATAGCAATGAAATGCCAAACCATACTGTTGAATGATCTCCCCTTGAGATACAGTAGTGTATGCTCAGTGGAATCACACTAGGGACTGACTGAGTCCTGAGGCACCCCATAATCGAGAACAGTGGTAAATAATGAGCTCCCAGGGAGGACCTGTGGGATATTAGGCACCTGTTCAGCACAGGGAATGGTATGAATATGTTTCTAATTGTCACCATAACAATATGTCTCATCCATTATTATGCAGATTGGTTTGTTTTTAGGATTCAGAGCCAGCCAAGTAAAGGTACAAGGGAAGGCATGCAAAATCCGCCAGTACAAACAATTATGTTTGGAAAAGCACTAAAGTGTCTTTCTTCTGTCAAACCCTTTTGCTGTGTGTAAGGCTAGACTGTGCAATCTTAATAACTATTGCTATATGTTTTCGGCCGGGGCTACTGTCTTGTCTTATTTCCATAATTTCCTGTGATTCTAAAGTAGCCAAACTGTGTGCAATTGAAGATCAAGCGTGCCTCAAAACCTCTCTTGCTGTCATTCATACCCTCGCATGTCAATACAACTTGTGCTGCCCGCAGTTCCTCCTTGGCCAAAAGCCCCCTCCCCCATGTTCTGACCAGTGTACGGGCCTGTTTTTATTATTTGTTTTTGTAGTTTTTATTTCTGTGACAGGAGTGTGTGGAGTCTGCAAACTGTTTTTAGTTTCCTTCTCTGTTTGCAGCAGATTGTAATGTTGAGGCATCTTTGGTAAAAAGCTGGTCAGTACATTTTTATAGCTTAACAGGCATCTAGCAGAGCAGTTCAGGCACAGTGTAATAAATAACTGGCTTCTCGCTGGTTATAGATTTGATCAGCATTAGGGCGCAGTGTGCTGCCACAGCAGGTTAGAATATCATTGTGGTGACCCGGACTGCTCTGCGGTGGCAGCTGGGCAGCTGCATGACACATTGCTGTGGCTGTGAATGAAGGTTGCAGAGGCAGAAGTACACAGCTCTCATTCCCCTCTGTAACCTGTTCCCCACCTGAACTGTATGTACAGCAGCAGAGCAGGCTTTATGGTTATGTTTCTGTCTGTAACAACCAGTTGTGTCTGTGTCTAAACAGTATTTATTCCTCATAACCGTTGCTACACCCCTCACTCCTGGACCTTGCCCCCTCCCCCCCCCACACACACACTTTTAGAAAGGCTCTGTCTCCCCTAGGGATGCCTCAACTTACCTGTGTGGTGCCAGTTGCTGAAAAGCAGACATAGTCCAGAAGGTCAGAGCAGAGAGTCTCCAAGTGTTCCATGGCATCAGTGAGGGCAAGTACATTACAAACTGATTGTTTTTTTCCCGTGTGGAGTCCTACTTGCCACTCTTAGCAACTGGCAGTGGGCATCCACAGCTCAGTCCTTCGGGCAGGGGACAGCTGCATCGCTTCCACCTTCTCCCCACCATAAGAACACTCCTGCTGCGATTGCCATAAAGTGACGTAAGCTCAGCTACTTGATTCAGTCTAAATCCATGGAACCAAAGATTCCTGAATTTTATCCATCCAACTTTTCTCTGTTGAACTACCACAAAGATTTGAGGGAAACCAGAATTCTAAAGCTGAAGAGAACACCAGGAATGAGCAACTGTAGAGAAAAAAGAAAATGGAAAAAGTATGCTGTTCTTGTCTCTTGGGCATTGATGCTGTTTTCCTTCTTTAATCGTGTCTGTTTATTTCAGACACTTGAAAAGGGAAATAGCATAAAAAGAAGATTTGTGTGAAAACACTAGTAACCCCCCTACGGGGGCTTACCTGCCACCCATTCAGCCTTTGCTCCTCTTGCCCTCTCCCAAGCACCTCCGGGACCAGCCTGTAATTTTTTTTGTCCCTCCAGGTCCTTGTTTCTGCCTCCTGGTGCCCCTTCCAGCCAAAGCTCTATTTCAGCCCTGCTGGGCTCAAGAAGTCCAGCTGCAGTGTCCCGCTCGAGTGTCTGCCCTCGGGGCAGTGGGAGTCATGCAGGCATGATCGGTGCCTTTGATCTTTAACCACTCGAGACTGCAGTTAGTCCAGGGAGTGTTCTGTGGGTCCCAGGATCCCCATCAACTACGTGGGACCTGGTGACCATGGACATGGCACAGAGAGGTCGCTCTCCTCCTTAATAAAGGAGATCCACAAGTGTGTTCGATCTGGGCTCATTTGCATATTCATGAGCAGAGCTCAATCAGTTTAAATATGCATGAGGGCCTGTCTGTCCTCGGGTCAGCTGTAGTCTTGGTTGCAGCCAAAAAAGAAAGGAGAAAAAGAAATGCTTTAAATAAATGTATAACTGCTGTATGTTGGGGGATTGTTGCTAAAAGGGAGGGGTAGTATTTAAATAAATACCTGTTTTTTTCCCGGCTGCACCAGTTCTGTTTGTGACTCAGAGAAAAACAGCCTATCTGCTGTTGCTACTCCAGGCAAAAAATATTGGCAGCAGCGACAGGAAAAAAGACTGGGCAAATTTGTTTATCTATGCAGCAACAGCAAGTACTCAAGCAGGGCTATAGAACTGTGGGGCTTCGGGGCAAATATCTATTTATTCCTGGCTGCACCAGAACTTTAATTCAGATCTGTGCTCATTCTGCTAATAGGACAGTGGGGGTTAAGCAGCCATTGCAAGCAGCCACAGCCAATTGGAAGGCCAGAAAAATAAATCCAGGACTTGTGGGACATTCACCAAAAGCTCATGGTAATGACCCTCCCCGGCCTCTCACCTGGGGGGGTAGCTTTACACACAGCCCACAGTTGGGTGTATGTGGGAAGGAAGCTGGGCTTCCATGCCATCAGCAAGCGGTGGCCCATATCTATGGCCGACGCAATCAGGGTGATGGCCTTGGGGGGGCATTTATTTGTGTATGGGGATGGAACCCCTGTGACCAAGCGTCTGCTTACTGCAATCATGCTTAAGGGTTTGTGGTTCACTGGTAAGGATCCCAAGGATTTCGGCACTCATTCATTTCAAATTGGGGAGGCCACAGAAGTCTCAAGATTGGGCTTGGGGGAGGCACAGATTAAGAGAACTAGCAGATGGTCATCCATGGCCTTTAAAGAGTACATCTGGCCCCAACAGTGCACATAGGCCCCCCCAAAAAAAGTTTTTTACAAAAACAGCAGAAGTCTTATGGAGGCAGGTATAAAGTTTATAGATAATGGCTCTTCTTTGTTTACATTATAGTGGAGCAAGGAACATGACCAGAGATATGGGTCATCGGCTATTCTGGTATCCAGGAAGCACATAGTAGAGCTGCAGCCCACCCGTGTGGTGCACAGCTCGAGGTCCCTAAGGAGCAAGCAAGGCTTCGCTGGGCTGGAAAAGGGGGCATGCATTGGGGGCAGCTGTTGGACACTGTGCACAGACTGAAGCTGGACAGTTAACTGCCACTGGCATTGGTGTTGCACTTGAGGGCAATGATTTAGTGGGACTGGGGGCCCCAAGACTTTGCTCAGAAATCAAGTGGGTTTTGGCCAAGCTTCAAGCCCTGCTCCTGACAACCAGGCTGGCCTGGCCCAGGATCATCTCCCGGTGGCAGTGGAGAGGCGCCCGTAGCCTTAAGGGCATCAAGAAAACTCAGAGAGAGGTTAACCAGGAGGTGTCCTGGTTTGCTGCCCCAGCAGAATTGCCATACTGTGTCACTACCTCATTCCTAGGACATACGACACAATGTATAGCAGGGCGGGTACACCTGTCAGGAATTGGGAATGACATTTTTAATGCCACCATTCAAGATTTCTGTGATGCAGTATTAAAGCAGGTAAGACCCCTGGGGCATTAGGGAGAAAACGTGCTATGAACATTGGAGTGGCATAAATTCATGGCTGGATGGTTTCAAATAAGTGGTCACGGTATTGGGTGACATGGGTCCTGGTAGCGCGACCCTGGGGTGGGTAAGCTACAATGAGAAAGGGTCATTCAAATTACGGTAGGCATGTCAGGGGCACATGACTTGAGGACGGAGAAGGCGGCCCTGGGTGGGCACCAGCCCTATTCAACAGTCATGGGGATTCCTAGAGATGCAGTTGAATGGTAAGGAACTGTCCAAGGGAGAGGCATGGCCCTGGGTGGGTCTGCCCAACTCGAGGGCCATAGTTCTCCCATTAGAAGCACCATGCCGTATGAATTTGCTGCCCCAGGGGTCTTTTGCATTTGCATCTGTAAATGTTTTAAATATGTATGTAAACTGTATATAGAGTTTCAGAGTCATTTGTAATGTAAATCTACAGCTTGTTATAAGTAAAGCTGCGGCCTTTTTATGCCATAAAATGTGTGTATTCATTATGGGTCCGATTGGGCAATGACCCCCCCGGCCTCTCACCGGGGGGGGGTAGCTTTGCACACAGCCCACAGTTGGCTGTGTGTGGGAGGAAACTGGGCTTCCACGCCATCGGCGAGAAGTGACCCAGATCTATGGCCGGCCAAATCAGGGTGATGGCTCTCCGAGGGGGGGGTCTGGCCCAGGCTTCCAGGGGAGGGACTGTGGCTGGGTATTTAGGGGCAGGTCAGAGGGGAGCTCTCCTTCCTCTGATCCTGCTCCTACCCAATCAACATCCCATCCACCCACTCTTTCTGTCTCCACAGTTGGCCGTGGCAAATACAAATTGCATGGTAGTAGGTCCTGATTAGCCCGCATGGGTTGCCTGCTAAGTTACAGGAAGGGTTAATGAGGAGGGGCATAAATTCATGGCTGGATGGTTTAAAATAAGCAGTCATGGTATTGGGTGACACGGGCCCTGGTGGCGCGTACGTTATAAAGGGAAAGAGTCACCCAGAACACGGTGAGCATGGCAGGGGCACATGACTTGAGGATGGGGAAGGTGGCCCTGGGCAGGCACCTGCCCTGTTTGATGGTCATGGGGATTCCCCAAGATGCAATTGGGTGGTGGGGAACTGTCCGAGGGAGAGGCATGGTCCTGGGTGGGTCTGCCTAACTCGAGGGCCATAGTTTCCCCATTGGAAGCCCCATGCCGTATGAATTTGCTGCCCCAGGGGTCTTTTGCATTTGCATCTGTAAATGTTTTAAATATGTATGTAAACTGTATATAGATTTTCAGAGTCATTTGTAATGTAAATCTACAGTTTGTTATAAGTAAAGCTGCAGCCTTTTAATGTCATAAAATTTAACCTTGTGTGTGTATTTATTCTGGGTCCAATTGGGCAAATGCCAAGTGCTCATGGGGACTTACAGGGACTAGTTTTTAAGCGCCAAAACTGGGAACCGGTGATGCATCGAGTGAGGGTCATGCATTATTCAAATCTGTGACTGACAAGTGCTTCAGCTAATCAGAGAGAAAGTATCAGGTTGCAGTGGCCAATTAGGGGCCTCAGAGGAGCCCTATAAGAGACAGTGTTTTCTAGTTGTGCGAGCAGATCCAGCAGGAGTTCCCCATGGGGGTGGGGCCCAGGCCCCTGCAGAGCAAAATGGGCCCAGCGGACAAGTTGGAGCCTCTCCATGTGGTAGAGGGTCTCTCTTCCTTTCAGAAAGAAAGAACATTGGCAGCTTGTATGCTGAAGTTCTGAGCCTAGGGGAGGCCAGCAGAATGTCCTCCAGGGCTAGCCCTCCCTTCCACGTCGGAGAAAGATGTGGGCCAGTGACCTGATTTTAAGCCATCTGTGAGAGAGCTGAATCCACCACAGCAGTGAGAGTGCTGAAGAATCCTGAGACCACAAGAGAGAGAAAACCATCTCTACTAAGAAAACTGAGTGAGTAAAACAGTGTCTGAAAGTGCAACTTTAACTCAGCTTTAAGGGGCCACCCAGCCTGAGCTAATGATTGTGATTGTGCAACTGAGAAGCATCCGCAAGGTGCAGCAAAGCCCAAAGCATGTCAAACTGTGACTGAACGTACCTGCAAGGGGCAGTGAATGCCCAATGCAACTGGATTGTGACTGAGTGTGTGTGTGGTTGTGTGTGTGTGTTTGCATCCTGCATCTGATCAATGCCAGAATGTTCCGAACAGTGCCTGGCGGGCCACAAATGTGTTCTGTGTAATGTGGGAGTTGCAAGTGCCAGCAAAGATGTCACAAGGGACTGCATGTTGTATGTGAGTATAAACAGCTACAGAAATCAGTACTGCCAAGTGCTACGGTGAAGTGTGAGTAAAAGCAAGATACAAAAGTACTGTTGAGCCCAGGGAACTAAAATTATTAAAGATACAGTCAAGTATCAAAGTCTGCATTGAAAGAGTCTATTGTGTCTGTTTGCTAGCCAGTGAAGTCTACAGAATGGTAGTGGGTCCTGCCTCATGCCCAGTCCAGTTCCAGTTCAAGCATTTCAAATGGTGGCGAGCCCAGCCGCAAGCTCGGTCTAGCAGTAGAAACAAGGGTTGGGTAATAAGTCCTGGCTAACAAGCAGGAGTCATTTTGTAACACAGGCTGAACCTGAGCAACAGCTGTAGACAGTGGCAGAAAGCAAGCATAGATCCAGGACAGAATGCAGTATAATGTGAACAAGCTGACTCTCAAAAAGAAGTCTGGCCTTGTGCAAGTAAATACAAGCTCCATATGACTTCATATAAATGTGTTAATCAGTAAATGTACTGACTGATTGTGGGAGACAGCCTGGTAGTGTGCCACCAACCAAGGCACTGCCATATGTGCTTCCCTCGAGGGGTACAGCCTAGACGCAAGGTTGAAGCAAGGTTGATGCCGGCCCTGCTGCCTCCTGTTCATACAGTAGAGTGTTCCAGCCTTAAAGAGACACTGGTTCTAAATGTCTGAAACCCAAGTTTTCATCTCAATTGCTGTAAGACCCTTGCAGTCAGTTTCTGGTTCCTAGCTGTCAGCTTTGTCCTGTGTCTTGACCTTCGAAGTCAGAGTTTCCAAATTGCTGAGATGCACTAAAACCTGATTTTTCTAAACCAACAAGGACATACACTGCAAGTACTACAGGGCAACCCTGCACCACCAATTGTGACTTGTACATAGTTCAAAATGTGTTTCTGATAATCGCAGTTAATTAGTTTGATTCCTTAAGGGACCCAGCAATGCCGGTATATGTACAGCTGCACCGTCCATCAGGCCTGCACCATGTTCTGAGAACTTTACAGGAACTGGGTACCCAGACTGTGTGGGATTACAGGGTTTTGCATAGTCTGGGATATTGGTACCAGTGTGGGTAATGATACAAATTACAGTATCTGTATTATGCAGCTAGCTAGGTAGCCAGGGCTCTGGATTATAACTAAGGTTGAGGGGGAGAGTACATTCTAAAGGGGTGAATTTAAACTGCACTGATTTACCCAGCTGGAGGGCTTCACCAGCACTTACCAAATCCAATCTAATCATTGTATATATATATATATATATGTATATATATTTATATATTTTTTTTTAATACTTTCTCTTTTATGCCCCTTCTCACTGTGCTGGATTCCTTTCTTCGGGGATCCCTAGGCTGTGTATTCCCGTAGTCCCGCCCCCAGGTACCTCCCTCTGGGTACTGGTTAGCCTTACCCCATCCTGTCTCGGTTTGCCCCGCGGGAGGGGAGAAGAGGGACCCCCCTTTAGTCCCCCTCTCACACCTCAAGTTTGCTTCGGAAGGCCTCGCCAGCCACATCTATGGAGCCTGGTTAAGGGTTATCTCAGGACAACCGGGTCCTGTCTACAGGATCCCAGCACAGGGTATTTTCCGCTTTTCTGGTCCCAACCCACAGGACGTCTGCATGCAAGGGGGGCCAAGGAGTGACCCACGTCACGATGTGCTAATGCTCCGGCTCCCGGTAGATGTCCTCCCTCCCTTATATGCTGTCTCGCTGCACCTCCACCCGTGGTCACACAGGTGGCGGTATCGCAGCGGGACCTGCATGCCACCCCACCCAGAGGAGGAGAGCAGCCCCATGGTGCTCGATCCTCCTCCCTCCCCCAGATGGCCCTCCAGCCGCCCGAGTCCATTCCCAAACCCGGTTCGCTGGCACCATGAGTGGTAGCCCTACTGCTGCACCGGCAGGCCGGCATCTAATCATTGTATATATTATAAATGCATAAACTGTACTCCAGTTCCCCATCCTAACTCCTATGTCCCCTAAATAAATCTTATTACGTTTTTTGCAAATCATCATGTGTGAGCATATTATTAGAGAGAGGCAATAATTGCAAAAATGTTTTAAATGTGGGGAAATGTCTATTGGGTCATGTTTGGGGGTGACAACTGGTATTTGTGGATGGTATAACATCTCAGGGGGTTATACCAGGTAACAACTAGCCCACGTTAAAGGTAACTCTGAGTGGAGGCACCACACAATTTAAAAATATAATGTAAGTTTACGAACCCAAACCCCTCAACCTACACCTTAAGTAGTAGTAGGCAGGGTATGTAACCTAGGAGGCAGTGCTGCCTAGGGGTTACACACTGTGAGATGCAGAGTGCTTTGTGTTTTTGTACTGAGAAACCAGATGAATGCAATAATTAAGACAACTCTATTGAGGGAGAGAGCAGTTTTGGAGGAAAGGAGGCAACAAGCACTGAGGTATAAACCCTCCCCCAAAAAGCAGTAGTCTCTGCATACGATCATGGCCTATACAACCCTGAATGCACTTAATGTCATGTGATCTTGTAAGCTAAGCAGGTTAGGGCCTGGTTAGTACTTGGATTGAGACTGCCTGGGAATACCAGGTGCTGTCAGCTCTTGCTGCCAGAGACAGCAGAGGGTGCTGCCTGCACTGTCAACTTCAATTTTACTTTCTTCTTCGAGATCCGTGTCACAGGGGATGTGCTACAGCTAAAACAAATTGATCACAAGTTCAAACGAGAGAAAAATCTAGAACAGACTAATTGATAATAACAGATTTGTATGATTTTTAATGTCTTTTTGTCTGTTTCATTCAGATGTTTGCTACAATGGGGCTGGGTGGGTCACTTTTTTGCTTTTGGTAATACTGAACAAAACTTTAGCTGAGACCTTTCTGTCTCTTCACTGTGTGGTACTGATGCGCGTTTGTAGTGTATTCGCTGTGCAGTGTGTGAAGTTAGAAATTACCACCATGAAAGCAGCACATCTGAGCACAAACAGCACTCCACAAAGAATGTGAGACTCGACTAGCAGCTACTGAGCCAATTTAAAGAGACAGTACTGCATTGCTTCTAAAGTACATAAAATGTACTACTTTAAAGATCACTGAAAATTTTAAATACAGCCTAGGTTATTTTTTGGTAGCATGTAGTGGCAACAGAAAATATTTTTAAATACATAAAACAACTTCTTTTGACTTGTCATGTGGTTGTGTGACCACATGCTTTTTCATTGCTGTGCCTTTCCCAATCTCTCAAGGCTCACAACACTTATGACGTCATTGTAGTTTTTAGTCTATAAATCATTCTACCCAGCCCTTTCTGAAAAGTTTTTCCTTTTAAAACAAAAATGAGATATTTGTATTTATTTGTTTTACCAGGAAAATGCTTAATTGAGCAGAGGTCATTTATAAGGAGGTCCTGGTTAGGACACAAGGGACAGATTCTTTTAATGAAAATTGCCTTCCTGGAAAGCCCTGCCTCCAAGGCAGTGCCACCTTGGAGGTAAACATTATGGACAAGGCTGCCTCCCAGGTGGGGCTTTAACCTCTACAGCTAAAGAGCTGAGCATCACTACTATAGGCGGTGGTGGAGGTCTCCGGGGGCCGTGACCAGGGCGGAGGGCAGACGGTGGTACCGCCAGGAAAAAAGGGAAAATAAAAAAAAAAAAGTTCTGGCTTGGTTGGTAATACAGTTCTCATTCTGTGCCCCATCAGCGGCTGCACTGGGGAGCCCGTTCCTTCAATTGGGGTATTTCTGGGGTGCAAAACTGCCAAATAAGGATCTTTGTTGTCCTGTTTTGCTTTGCTTTCTTGAGCAAATTTTTGTACTGTTTGTACAGCCCTCTCCACCATCCCATTATTCTGGGGGTCCCTTGGTGACATTGTCATATGTTTGAACTTAAAGGCCCTTGCAAAACTGGCAAATTCCGTGCTAGTGAACTATGGCCATTACCAGTTATCACTGTTTCTGGTATCCCATGTCTGCCAAATTGATATTTGACATGATTAATTACAGTCTCACTTGTTGTATACTGTAGCTTAGATGTCTCAATGAACTTTGATTAATAGTCTATCTGGATCAAGTAGTTCACTTTGCAAACTTCAAACAGGTCAGCTCCTACTTTTTGCCAGGGCCTGTTAGGGGTTTCATGCAGCTTCAAGGGTTCTTTTGTTTGCACTTTCCTGTAGTTGATACAAATGCTAAAGTTGGACACTAGATCTGTAATTTGACTGTTCATTCCAGGCCAAAATAGCACGTCTCGAGCCCTTCTGTTACATTTTTCAGCCCCTAAATGGGATCATGTAGTTTAGTAAGCATTTCTTTCCTGAGTGACATTGGAACTATGAGTCTCTCCCCTTAAGCAGCAACGCACTTTCTGTAGTGATTTCCTCACAGAAGAGCCAATATTGCCTGATTAGTGGGTCCACCTGGGATCGTGTAGCCAGCCATCCATTTAGCATAGTCTCTTTCAACTTAGTTAATCCAGGGTCTTTCTGCATTTTCTTCTTGAAACTGTTTCAGCTTTTCATCAGTTATCGATATTTTCAAAATAGTATGACCTTCAAACTGGTCAATATTATCTTCCATAACTGGGCTCTTATATACTGCTCTAGTCAGGGTATCCACAATATGCAGTTCCTTGCCAGGTTTGTACTTTACTTGTAAGTCATATTTCTGCAATATAAGCATCATTCTCTAAATTCAAGGTGGGGCAGTGGGCATCAATGTGTTTTTTTTTTTTTATAACAAACTTTTAAGAGTTTTATGATCAGTCTCTACTTCTACTTGCTTTCTGCTGTATATGAATTAATGGAATGTGGTGCAGCCATAAACAATGGCTAATGTCTTTTTCTATTTGAGCATAATTTCTCTTAGGTTTAGTTAAGGATCTGGATGCATAGGCCACTGGTCTAGTCTCTTGCAGCAAGTAGGCTCCTAGACCTTCAGATGATGCATCCACTGACAGAACTATGGGTTTGCTCAGGTCATAGTAGGCCAGCACCAGGGAGTTTGTAATACTTTGCTTAAGCTCTTTGAACACATGCGCATGTCTGGCTTCCCAGTGCCAAGCTGTGTCTTTTTCTAATAGTTCCCTCAGTGGCTTGTTAATTACTGCCATAATGGATATGAATTTTGCTAAAAAGTTTATCATCCCCATAAACCTTTGTAAATCCGTAATATTTTTGGGTGTGGGCATGTCCACTACTGCTGTGATTTTTTCTGGGCCTGCCATTAGCCTTCTCATAGTCAGTTTGTGTCCAATATAAGGAACCCCCTTCAGGCCTATTTTGGATTTTTGCAGATTTAACGATAGGTGGCACTCTCAAGCTCCCTGCGGCACATTCTCTAGTCTCACATTATGTTCCTGCTTGTTTGATGCCCAAATCAAAATGTCATCCATGTAAGTCCCTACTGCCTCCAGCCCCTCAAATATTTGAGCTATTTTTCTCTGAAACACCACTTATACCTTCCATATGGGATATTGAACATCAATAATTCAGAGTTGGGCTCGTCAAGCTTAATTTGCCAAAAGGCATGCCCCACATCTAATACTGAGAAGGTTTTTGTGCCAGCAAGCCGGGCTGCAACTCCTTCTGTGGTTTTCATTGGCTAATGTTCTCCCTTTATTGCCTTGTTTAAATTTCAAGGGTTAATGCATATTATTACCTTGTTAGGCGTTTCTATAACCACCATGGAGTTCACCCATCTGGTGGGTCTTTTTATCTTCTTGATGACTCCCATTTGTTCCATCTTGTCTAATTCAGCTCTGACTTTATCCCATAAAGCAAAGGGTATTGTCCTCAGTGGGTAGATCACTGGGTTCACTATTTTGTCCAGCTTGATATGATATGCGACGTCGAGGCACCCTAGTTCCTTGAATAATATATCAGCATACTTGAACAGAATTTCCTCAACGGAGTCCCCATCTGTGTTCACCAAAAACATTTTTTTTACAAGCTGCATCTCTAAACATGTAGGCAGTCCCAGCACTGGGGTCACATTTGAGTCCACCACTTAAAATGTGATCACGTGATATCTCTTTTTAAAACTTGCCACCAAAGTGACTTTCCCTTACACGTCAAGCTGATGGCCCAGATATGAGATCGGCTTTGCCTTAGATTTCTGAATAGGACCTCTGGTTACCATCTTGTATATCCTAAAAGGCATCACATTGCACTGAACACCAGTATTGATTCTGAAAACCCATTCTTTCCCTTGAATATTCAGGGTCACTTTCCAGTCATTATCTTGTCCCTTCTCAGTCACAGTTTTAATACTATACTCATTCTCATTCTCACTCTCTGATTCCTCATGCAGTGCGTGAACTTTCACGCCTTTTCCAACACGGCACATTCGGGTGAAAAGATTTTTCTTATAACAAATCCTGCATTTCTGTCTATACGCTGGCCATTTGTAACTCCCATGCTCCCTGCCACATTGCACACATTGGTGACTTTTGGTGTCCTTTACTGGCACAGTCTCTTCTGCTGTCATCTTATCTCCAGCTGGATTCTCACTCTCTCGTCCCCCCATCTTGAAAGTAACCATGTAAACAGCTGATTGATCAGGCATTGTCTCATTCATAGTTTTAAGCTGCATCTCACTTAACCCAGCAGCTCTGCAAATGTCTATGGTATTTTGTAAAGTTAAGTTAGCCTCTCTTAATAGACGTCTTCTGACACTGTCATTAGAAATGCCACAAATAATTCTATCCATAGTAAGGGAATCACATAATGAACCAAACTCACAGGATTTTGCTCTCAAATGCAAGTCTTTGACATAAACATCAATTGGTTCTCCTGGGTTCTGATTCCTGGTGTTAAATAAATGCCTTTCAAAAGTAAGGTTTTTCGTGGGTTGCAGTACCTCTTGAATTGATCCATCACTTGTGCCAGGTTTGCTTTATCTTCCCCTCTGGCCCACTCAAATGTATTATAGACTTCTAGGGCTGCTGGTCTGGCCACATGTAAGAAGGTCACTACTTGGATCTTCTGGGACTTTCCTGCAATTCCTGTGGCTACAAAAAATATTTCCACTTGTTGGTTAAAGTGGCGCCAGTTCTCTGCCAAATTTCATGTAAGCTCTAGCGGTGTTGGTGGGGACAGGTGCACCATCTTCTGACACCATGTAAAGATGAGAGGACACAGATCTGAATTTAAGCAGCTTTGCTAAAATACCAGCAACATACAGGTACATGCACACCAGCTTCTATATTGTAACTGGCGGGTTCTCAGCCTGCCTAGTTCTAGTTGTATAAAATTCAAACTAGAGTAACGTCACACAATGCGTGCATCATTAATATGCATGAACTTCACTTCATCACACTTACGAACGGGGACAGTGTGGTGGACGTCAGAGTGGGGAATCATCTGGGGATCAGTGACCATCTCACAGTATAGTTTAATATAAGAACAACAGCTGAATCCAGCCGCACAAGGGTGAGGGTTCTAGATTTCAGAAGGGCTGACTTTACAAAGATTTATTTATTTATTGAAAAGTTTTACCAGGAAGGCACACTGAGCAGAGTACTGCTCAATTCCAAGTACATCCTGGGGAGGGGGAGCGTGGAGAAATATACACACACACACACACACACACACACACACACTGTGTGTATTACAGAATGTAGGATATGAACAATCAGTGATAATAACTGAGATAGGTAGTAATACAAAGAGCCAAAAATTATTACATTACAACACGTGGTATAGTAGCGTAGTAGGACAAGAAGCCAGCAAAAACATCGGCAAGACCGCAAGAAGTGGACTAGGCCCACTAGCATAGTCAGAACCTGGGATACTCATATCAGAAGCTTGGCATAAACTTAAACTTAGACTTAACCACAGTCATAGGTGGAGGAGAAATGCTCTTTGAGGGAGTTGAAGTGCTGAGTTGAGGGCATGTGTTGGATGTCCACAGGGAGGGAGTTCCACAGTTTAGGCATGCAATGTCTGAAGGCTACCTGGCCAGCAGAGGAGGTCATATGCAGCAGAGCCAGGATCCACGTGCTGAATTTCCTGAGAGGGTACGCAGGAGGGGTATGGGCTGTGATGACAGAGGCAAGGTACGGTGGTAAGGACTGGGACCAGAATTAGGCCGGGAGTCTCATGCAGTGGGACTGTCTATGATTGTGGAGCGAGGGGAGGTTGAGAGTCTGGTAGAGAATGCAGTGATGTGTGGAGGGCGGGCAATTGAGAGTGAAATGGCAGAAGGAGTGGAAGAGGGTGCCCAGTCTGGCAAGGGTGGACTTAAGAACGGTGCTGTGGACTATGTCTCTGTAGTCAAAAACAAGGAGAATCATTTTCTGCACAAGTGCACAACAGGCTAGCAGCAGGATGCAACCACGGTTGTGATATAGGGCACCCAACATGGGGTGGAGCTTTTCGAGGATGGCATCGACATGTGCAGAAAAGTTGAGGTGCTGATTAAGCTAGACCCTGAAGTATCTAAAGGTGCTAGTTTCCACAGTAGCACTGTCCAGGGTGTTAAAGGAGGGGTGGAGGGTAACTGGGAGAGTCTCTGCCTCATGCCAAAGGTCATTGAGACCATTTTCTTGGCATAAAATAAAAAAAAAGCTGATTTGCATGGAACCAGAGCTGGACATTATTGAAGTCCTGCTGTAGCCTGGTCACCACCTCAACAATTGAAGGGCCTAATGTATACAACACCGTATTGTCCGCATACATGTGGATGTGTGTGGACAGGCGGTGGGCAGGTCGTTAAGGAAGATGGAAAGCAGGAGTGGTCTGAGGACCAAGCCTTGGGGGGACTCCAGTGGTGACTGGAAGGGAGGTAGAGGTGGAGTTTCCAATTCTAATAGGTTAGGACTTGCCAACCAGATAGGAGTGGAACCAGCTGGAGATCATGGTAGAGAGCCCTGCAAGAGTGAGCTTGTCCAGGAGCAGAGCATGGGAGACCATGTTGAATGCCTTAGCCAGGTCAACAAAAATAGCTGCAGTGATGTGGCCTTTATCCATACCAGCCAGGATGGAATCTGTGAACCGAGGAAGGGAAGTGGTGGTGGAGTGGGACTTCCTGAAGCCAGACTAGTAGGGTGAGGAGAAAGAGGAGGAGTTGAGAAATGAAGAAAGCTGGGAGAGGACAAGATGCTCCTGGAGTTTTACCAGTATGGGGAGGAGGGAAACTGGGCAGTAGTTTCTGGGAGCAGAAGGGTCACCGCCCTTTGGAAGTGGGATAACTGTTGCATGCTTCCATTCCAATGGGAGCAAAGCTAGGGAGAAAGAGAGGTTGTAAAGAGTGGTCAGGGGGATGGCGATGGCAGGAGCAGATGGATAGAGCATTTTGGAGTTCAGTCCAGAGGGGCATTTGCCCTTGGATGGATTTAGGGTAATCAAAGCATTGAAAACATCCGAAGAGGTGACCTGACAGAAGAAGAAAGAGGAATCAGGAGCTGGGGCCTGTGCAGGGGGGAAGGGGGAAGGGGTTTTGCTGGTAAGGAGGGAGGGAGTGCAGACAAGAGTGCCAAGGTACAATCTGTGAAAAAAAAGTTAAATTCTGTGGCCACTGCAAGAGGATCCATAACGGAGGTACTGCATACGTTTAAAACAGGGATAGGAAGCTGGGAGGGTGGGGAAAAGAGCGATTTGACAGCCTTGCAGAATTTAGCTGAGTGGTTTAAATTTGAGTGGAAGGTGGCTTTGAAGCAGTTGACTTTAGCCTGGTAGATTAGACTAGTGCAGGTGTTGCATAGGGTGCAATATTTGGCATGTTCTGCAGGGGAGCTGGAGGCTTTTAGCGACTTCCATGCCTGGTCTCTGTCTCTGATGTGTGTCTAAATGTCTGCTGTGATCCAAGGCAGGTGGGCGCCCCTTGCATGAGATTGTCATAGTAGTGCATAGTGGTCCCAGACTGCGAGGAACTTGGGCTTGAAATACTCCAGAGCAGAGTCAATAGAGGTAGCCCAGGGGATACAAGACCAGTCTATGCCTGCCAGGCCCCTTAGGAGTGAGGGAAGGTCCAGGGAATTGTATGACCTGGCAAGAATTGTTCTAGGAGGGGGAGCCTTGGACCTGAAAATTTTGCGTACCAAGTATATCATGTGATGGTTGCTTAGGGAGTCTGGCAAGAGGCCTAAGGCAATTATTCTGTGCTGGTGGGAGGTAAGGGACCAGTCCCAGGAGGGAGTGGTTTTGCGAATTGGGGTTCAGTCTTGTGGGTTTAGAGATCAGTTGGGTCAGTTAAGAGCAGCCACCTGGTTGCAGAGCTTGGAGGTAGTGTAGGAAAGCCAATTTAAATTGAAGTCCCTCAGGATATGTAGCTCAACCCCTGAGGCACCAGACATCAACGTACCCAGATGGTCCAGGATAGAGGTAGTAGGGGTGTCAGGGGAGCAGTAGGAACCAGCAATGAATATGGGTTAAGTGTGGGGAAGGGAGAGCTTGATCGATGGACTGAGGGGGCAGTGGTAAATTGACAGGAGTAAACTGGAGGTAGGATGAGATATGCATTGCTGTGCCACCTCCTCTCCTTGGCAGTTGTGGCAGATGACTGTGTAACCTGGGATGGTGATTTTGGCATCCTTGTTGTGTGGCTTTAGCCAGGTTTCAGAAATAATTAAGATGGGGGAATGCATCCGAGAAGAACTGGCAGGGGGAGATGTCGGGGGGATGGATGATGGGAAAATGGGCCAGAATAAAAGAGAGCATAGTAAAGACTACAAACATGTACGTCAGGTAAATTAGCAAAAGCATAAGGAGGAGGAGACCATTATGGTTCTCAAGGGAAGTGGCCAAAAAGGTAAAGGAAAAAACAGAGGCATTCAGAAGGTACAAGGAGACCCAGAGAGAGGAAGACAGGGAAGTGTATCTGGGGAAATGGAGGGAGGCAGACAAGGCAGTAAGAAGCACAAAAGCACAAGCTGATGAAAGATTAGCCCAGACAGTATCAAAGGGGGACAAGACATTTTTCAGGTGTATATCAGCAAGAAAAGCAAGACCAAGGGAGGGATTGCACGGTTAATAAAGGAAGTAGGGGGCTATACTGAGGAGGACCAAGAAAAGTCAAATATCTTAAACAAATATTTCTGCTTAGTATTCACAGTGGGGGGGGGGGGAGGAAAGGGACCACAAATAAGCACCAAGAGATTGGGGGTTGGGGAAATAGACATCAGTCCCTTTTCTGAGGAGGGGGTCAGGAAAGTACTCATTAATCTGAGTGAGAACAAAGCTATGGGGTCAGAGGGGGTGCATCCAAGAGTGTTAAAGGAACTCAGGAAGGTGCTAGCAGCACCCCTGACAGATTTGTTTAACAGTTCACTAGAGATCGGCATGGTCTCAGAGGACTGGAGAAGGGCAAGCGTAGTCCCACTTCACAAAAGTGGTAGCAAGTAGGAGGTGGGAATTTACAGGTCTCGCAGTCTGACATCTGTAGTAGGGAACTTGATGGAAATACTATTAAAGGAAAGAATTGTGAAACATCTGGAATTCAGTGAATTGCAGGAGCCAAGCAGCATGGCTTTACCGGGGTCATGACAAACAAATCTGATAGATTTTTTTAATTGGGTAACCAGGGTGTTGGATTGGGGGATAGTGGACGTGGCCTACTTGGACTTCAGGAAGGCTGGTAAACAAGTTGGATATCATGGGGTTGGGCAATAAGGTGGTAACTTGGGTAAGAAACTGGTTAGGGGATAGGAGGCAGAAGGTGGTGGTAAATGGAGTTCGCTTTGAGGAGGGGAGAGTAACCAATGTGGTAACACATGGGTCAGTACTGGGTCCAGTTCTCTGTTTTCATTAGCGACATAGCAGAGAAAGTGGAAGGGAAGGTCTGCCCCTTTGTGGATGACACTAAGATCTGCAACAGGGTGGACATTCTGGAGTGGGTGCAAAGGCTAAGGTTTATTGGCAAAAAGTACAAAATAATGCACTTGGGTCACAGAAACTGAGGGGGTGCAGTACAAAATTGGGAGGGAGAGACAGTGGCAGCGACCAAGCAAGAAAGAGACTTGGGATAATCATAGTGGATGACATGAAGGTGGCCAGGTAATGCAACAAAGCAATTGGGAGAGTAAGTGGGATGCTGGGATGTATAGGTAGGGGTATTACCAGCAGGAAGAGGGAAGTGGTGTTGCCACTATATAGATTTTTAGTAAGACCCCACCTGGAGTACTGTGTCCAGTTTTGGAGGCCACATCTCAGGAAGGACATAGACAGAATGTAGGCAGTCCATAGGAGGGCTACCAAGATGGTCCAGGGTCTACATCAAATGTCCTATGAGGAAAGGCTAAAGGAATTAAACATGTGCACCCTGAAGCCGGTCCGTCAGCACAGTGGTTGGATTTCCGCTTGAGATGCCAGCAACCTGGATTCGGTAATGGACCTGGGTCGCTGGAGGGCCGGCCAGGAGGAGAAGGCTTGAGCGTCTGACGACCACTCACTTTCTCCGAGAGGAAGGGTGGGGATGCGGTCCAGCGCCTGCTGACTCCTGTTGGAGATTGGGGGTACAGCAAGCATGTCAACTGACTAACTAGGGGGGCGTGGCAGACGTCGGTGTGCATCTACAGTACATGTCATGACACACCATGGCCCTGGGAGAAAAGAGGAAAACAACTCTCCTCCACTCAACTGGATGATGGCCATCCGTTCCCCCCACCACCATGAAATGCCCTAGTCAAGCCCCAGAGACCACCTCAACAGCACCCAAGGGGCCATGTAGTTGCACTGGCTGACCCCCACCAGCACCTTTCTCCACGGAGGTGGAGGACCCATCTAGTGAAGGGTTACACCAGGTTACCCCAAGGATGGCTGCCATCTGAGGTGGTGGACAATGGCAATGGACAAGTGCATGAGTTAACGGGGATAGAGACCATAGATGGCCCAAAGGAGAGGCTGACGGGGAGAACCGGGAGGCGGAAAAAAAAAAACATGGAGGAGAGTGGAGGTGGAAATGATCGAGACATTCAAAAATACCTCGCAGAGTGAATAAGGTACAAGTGGGGAGGTATTTTTCAGAGGAAAGGGTGCTCCAGAACAAAGGGTGACAATAATGGAGCTGGAGGCGGTAGGTTTAGGAGAGATGAGAGGAAATACTTCTTCACAGAAATTGTGGTGTATACCTGGAACAGTTTTCCAGCAGAGGTTGTGGGGTGTAAACAGTGGTGGGGTTAAAAAAAAAAAGCCTGAGACAAGCACAAGGGAGTTATAAAGGATAGGTAAGAGGGTGGCAGAGAAAGTGCTATAGACCTGGAGGGGTCTTCAGTGTAAGCAATGCAACAAAAAAGAGCAGACTCGATAGGCCATCCAACTCTTATCTGCTGTCAGCGTCTATGTTTCTCTCTTTCTATGAATCTGTCCCTTGCAGTTAGGACAGGAAAATAGCACAGAAAAATAAACATAACAAAATACATGGGTTCAAACAGTGACAATTACAGTTTGCATTTTACAAACAAGTGTATAAAAATTAATACTAACATGTAAACAATAATATACGGCAACATTACAATAAAGAGTATTGAGTAAATGGTGGCAAATGGCATCAAGAGACAATCAAAATCAAACTTTTTATCTAAATTCACACTTTTCTGTACAGTGACTTTCTAGAAGCACTTTGAAACAGTTGAAGCTAATTAGCGAGCTAAGTTTAAGAGTTCATATAACTTGTTCCAGAGAGTGGGAACTAGGCAGCTAAAAGCCATTTTGCCACAGTGAGACAAATGCCTAGGGACATGAAGGTGGACAACAGTATTTCTCCTTAGGTTATTCAACCATGTAGCTATTTTAAGCAGGGCTGTGATGTATTGAGGCAGGGTGTACCAAAGGGCCTTGTATGTACAGATATACAGGTTTCTCAACCTCCTCGTAGTCAGCAACAGCCATCTGTCAGCTGTAAAGAGGGTAAAGTGGTGCGTCCCAGGTGGTAAACCAGTTATAAGCTGAAGTGCTCTATGGTAAAGAACATCCACTTTGGCTAGGTGCATAGCAGTTGCACTTCTGCAGATTAAGTTACCATAGTTGAGTAGTGGCAGGAATGTAGCTTGCACTAATCTCTATGTTTGCTTGGACGAATGTTTATGTTTGCTTGCATGCATGTGCAAGAAACATAGTGCCATCATCCAAGTTTTCGGAGGTGTGGCACCCTGTCCTCCAATTCAGTCAGTGTGCTTGCAGGCATGGCCACAGTTCGCCAATGAATGCTGCAGCTGTCTATGACAGCAGTTGAAAATGCAGTGATGTACAGTTCAAAGGGAGAGCTACACTTCAGTGAGCAGCGATAAGATATTGCGTACTCATGTGCTCCTCCCACACACACACACAAACACACACACGCATATTGCGTGCTCATGCCCCCCCTACACACACACACTGTATGGCCGACGGGGGTGCCCAATCCCCCGTCAGTTCCACTGTCCCCCCCCAAAAGAGACTACTGGGTGCCACTCTGGGAGCCAACCGCAGTGTGGCAACTGTCCATATGGCTGATGGGGGTGCCCAATCCCCTGTCAGCTCCACTGTCCCCCCCCCAAAAGAGACTACTGGGTGCCACTCTGGGAGCCTACGACAGCGTGGCAACTGTCCATATGGCCGATGGGGGTGCCCAATCCCCCCTTCAGCTCCACTGCCTCCCCCAAACAGCCTTCCAGCTGCCACTCTGGGAGCCCACCCCAGCGTGGCATAAGTCCCGCGTTGTCTAAGGGAAAAAAAACCTGAAAGAAAAAACCTTCCCTCGCTGACTGTTCTGACCCCTTCCCCCACCCATGCTCACCCTCTGCGCACCCTGCCTCCCCACACCCCCACTTCACCCCATACACAGAAACACAGAACATGACAGCAGATAAGGACCGCTTGGCCCACCCAGACTGCCCATTTTCCCACCTAACAGATAAGCTGCAGATCCTAGTTAACCAACAACTTACTTCCTCCTACCCCTCCACTAGGACTGCCTTATGTCTGTCCCATGCATTCTTGAATTCCCCCAATGTTCTTGGCTCCACAACCTCCTCAGGGAGGCTGTTCCATGCATCCACAACCCTCTTCGTGAAAAAATACTTCCTCACATTACCTCTGAGCCATCCCCCCCATCTTCAAATTGTGCCCTCTTGTTCTTGCACGTCTCTTTTTCTGAATGATGCTATCCTCTTGGACTTTGTTGAGTCCCTTGAGGTACTTGAACGTTTCTATCAAGTCCCCTCTCTCCCTTCTTTCCTCAAGGGTATACATATTAAGCTTCTGCTGCAGACCCTGCACCATTTTGGTTGCCCTCCTCTGGACAGTCTCCACTCTGTCTATGTCTTTGTGGAGATTGGGTCTCCAGAACTCCACACAGTACTCCAGATGGGGTCTCACCAACTGCCTGTACAGAGGGATAACAACTTCCTGTTTTCTACTATTGATGCCTTTCCCTATGCATCCCAGTATCCCCCCAGCCTTCCTTACTGCCTTCTCACATTCATACTTACCTCCAGAGTCCAGCGCAACGATCTTTGGTGGACCGGGAACATGTCTGCACTCTTCAAAGACGACCACAAACGAAAGAAATGCCGGTAAGCTGTATAATGGAATAAATAGGGTTTTTTAACTGTCCTGAATATCTCAGGCATTTAGAGGAATTTTTTCACCAAATTTTCAACATGGGGTTTTTGGGACCCCACCTCACCTCGGTCACTGCACGGAACCACCTTTTGGGACCAATTTTACGAAACAACAGTGTCACAGTTCATGAGGTAGGCCCCCAAAAACCCTATGTTGAAAATTTGGTGAAAAAATTCCCCAAAATAACTGTTTTATGAGCATGTGTTGTGCTCTTCCTACGCACGCTCGTAAGTTTGCAAATTTTCAATATTTTCACTCCAGGTTTTCAACATTGCCATTTTACCACACCTCCTTATGAGAGTACAGCTGTCATTTTTCACATCTCACCACAACGTGTTTTCTGCCCATAGCGACAATTTGGTACAGTCGTGTGCGGGAATCAATGTTCAGGACAGATTAAGAAAATTACAGTGACACTATTCATGAGCAGAGGTGTTAAAATAGCTATGTTAAAATTTGGTGAAAAAGTCCATAAAATGACTGTGTTACTAATCCACCATTGCGCAGCTTCCACGCACCCTGTAAGTTCATGGATTTCTAATATTTTCAGTCCAGATTTTCACCACTGGCATTTTTCCACACTTCCTTATGAACAGTACAGCTGTCATTTTTCACACCATGGCTGAAATGTATTTTCACACTTCTAGCGCAGAAATGCGTGGTCGCTGTGGGAAATCACTGTTCGGGATAGATTAAGAAAATCACAGTGACACTGTTCATGAACAGAGGTTCCAAAATCCCTTTGTTGACAATACGCTGTAAAAAAAAAAAAATCCCAAAACTAATTGCATTACGGGTGTGCGTTGCGCATTTTCTACGCATGCTCGTGACTTCACCAGTTTTTTAAATATTTTCACTGCAGATTTTCAACATTGCCATTTTTTGCGCCTCCCATGAACAGTACAGCTGTCATTTTTCACATCCTGTTCGAAATGTGTTTTCGCACCTGTGGTGCCAAATGGAGAAGTCGCTGTGCGAAATCAGCTTCCGGCTAACGAACTGATATTGCCACTGTTCATAAGGTGGGGATCACAAAAAACTCATGTTGAAAATTTGGAGTGAAAATGCCAAGGAACGCCTGAGGTGTTAGGGTTTCCAACCATGACGCCCCACCCTGTAGAGATTGACAGGCATCAGGGGTGTGACTTGGGATTCTCGCCTGTAATGCTCATACCATTCCACACCCTGCAGCCAGTGAGAGGCATCGAGGTGTGCCTTGGACTCTTCGGCCCCAAAGTTCACCCCATTCTCCTATACAGGACCCATCTCACCGTATTTCCTGATGGAATGGGGTGAGCATCAGGGCCTTAGACCCCAAGGCACACCGTAACACTTGTCAATGTCTGCAGGGTCGGGTGTAGTGAAATGGCGTGGTCGTTATGCCTGACGACCCAAAGACACACCCCAATGCCTGTCAGTCTCTGCAGGGTGGTGGTGGGGTTGGCTTCAGTTCAGTACTTCACTGCCATTCCTATTTCACAGCTCTCTAACTCCTACACTACCAATTCCAATGCCAGCAAGCAAACATTCGGCATTGACAAATGCTTATTTTAGCCTTGTCAGGGAAACAGAATTTGTTTCTAAAATAGAAGCCTTGTCTGGGGCGGAGCATCTTACAGACTGTTGACATGTTTATTAAAGGATAGCTTACTATCCAGCCAAAGACCAAGATATTTAAAGGAGCCCACAAGCTCCAACTTGTCTCCCAATAAGGTGGCAATGCAGGGAGGGGAAGCATCCAGAGGCTGTTTACTACTGGGGAGAACACCATGAACTTCATTTTGGATGCGTTGAGGAGAAGTTTAGAGGTACACGGATTGAGCTTCGAGGTGCTAAAAGCATCCTGGAGGTCATTCATGGCACCAGTTAAGGAGGGTCTAGTGACATACAATACGGCATTGTCTGCATAACAGTGAAAGTTAGCATTCAAAATATTTGCCCCCAGATCATTAGTGTAGATCATAAATAAGAGTGGCCCTAATAGAGACCCTTGCAGAACTCCTTTACATATGTGAGTGCAAGACGATGAGAAACCTTCCAGTTTAAATTGCTGTTTATGATCTGATAACTAATCCCTATGTAACCCCTAGGTGGAGCTATCCCAAGGGCTACCACCCCTGCCTCCTTGGCTAGTAGCAGGTTAAGGGGCCTGAGTTCTGAAACAGGTGCCTCCACCTGGAGGTCAGCGTTGGTAGTAGTCAAGCTAACTTGGGCACAGCCCTCCGGGACACTGTAACCCTCCTCTTTCTTTACTAGTGGCTGGAACAATACACAATAATCACTTTCACAATACCCCGGATACACCACACAAGTACCCACATGGTTAGCACTTAGCACCAGGGCTTTCCTCTGGCCCGGCCCTGGGGACCCCCTGTAAAACAAGGTTATACACAGCAAATAACAGCAGTACAGTACTATTGCACAAACTGGAACCACAGTCAGGATAAATGCATAAAAAAATTAAAAAAAAAGAGTTGGATCTGATTAATTTAAGGGACTTGAACAAGGGAGGGGCATAATCAGGTTAATTTGCTTAAAGGCTCTATCAATCAAACAGTTATGCATGCACTTCAGGGTCCATAAACAGTCACACTTTCTGGGTACCCAGATAGAGGATGGTGGGCTAGCAAGGAACATTGCAGCTGGTTGGAGCCCTGTGATGGAAGAAAACAACATGCACAACACACACACACTATTTGTAATCCGGAGCCGGGGGGGCTCAGTTCGTGAAAAGAAAACAACAAGACAATCAGATGACACACTTTTAGATTAGGCTGTTGTTGCAGGGAGCTACCCTGATGATTACTCACGATACCCAAGACTGGACACAGGCTGGATGAAAATCGAGCCAGCAGATGGTTAATCTGGAGTGCCAGGAGAAACAGGGCCCATACAATTTGCCAAGGCTCATTCCTGTTCAAGCATGGAGCAGGGGACTGATCCACAGGCAGGTCTTTCGTCGGTGGCTTTCTCTGTGCAATGGGGTAGTGTGGCAGGGCCAGCATGACATGGCCCAGGCCGAATAGAGATGAACACGGATTCAGTCTGATTAGGCTGGATAAAGCTTCCAGCAAGCAGAACACAGTTCACACAGTGGGGAACCAAATCACAACCCACTTTCAATACACAGCACATTTACATGTAAGGAAATTCTACTATACCAGGCAAACCGCTCTCCGGTAACTATCGCAAAGTCTCTGCACAAACCGGGGATTCAAAAGCAGCTGGAAATCCTGACAGGCCGATTGCATTCAGCAAATCTTCGTTCTTCAGGTGTGAGCCTGGTTAAAAATCAGTGGCTTACTTCGTTCTCACAAACTTGGATTTAGTACGAAATAATTCTTCTCTCCCTCTCAGGGGCAGCAGGCAGACATGCAGGCCACAACTCAGGCCTTTCCACAGTTCTCCCACGTGAAACTACTCAGAAGGCTGCTAGACTGTCTCAAGCTCTTGCTCATTCAGCTCCCAAACTGCAACAAGCCTGGGAATTTCCCCAAGATCCAAAAGGTTCGGTTGGTTGATTCATCTGTCAGTCACAACAGGAGCTCCCTCTTCAGGTGTAAAAATGCACCAAAAGCCCAAAACTACAATTCCTACAGATTTTGACTCCAGACAGCTCCTGTAGTCTGGCTCCATTTTAGGTCCCACCAGAACAGATTGGTCCAATTTGCAGTCCAGGATCAAGATAGTAGAGATAAACAAAACAGTCCTTGTTGCAAAGAAGGTAGGTTAGACAAACTACATTATTATTATCACTCTAAATGATTTTCAGCAAATAGTTACATCTTTCAACAGAGCTCCATCTCAGGTTACTTATGACTGCAGTCCAGGCAGCTCTTAAAGAGACAGTACACAAAGGCTATACAGGCACTCTCTGGCAATCACATTTAAACTGTTAAAACGCAGGGTACCAGCCTGGCAGTGAGCATTTAGACAAGTTCAAGGAAGACTTTTCGAGAACCCCCATTTGTATGGGGGTTACACCTAAACCAGGATACAGCCTTATGACTAATACCTTTGCCTGCAAGTTTGTGTAAGAAGGTGTTATATCAACCATATCAAAAGCCTTATTGAGGTCAGGAACATGGCAGCAATTCTAAGCTTCTGATTGAGGGCAGGAAGCCAGTCATGGGAGACTTTACCCAGGGCCATCAAGGTACCGTGCATAGTTCTGAAACCTGACTGTACATGAGAAATAATATTGAAGTGAATGACATAGTCTCATAATTGATCATTGACAAGTTTTTCTAGTGTTGGTAAGAGTGTATAATGACCTCCTCAGGGTGAGAGATACAGGGGAACAATCAGTTCTCATTCTACTCAATCTCTCCTCAACATTTGACACTGAAAACCATGGGTTGTTGTTGGATCTCCTAAAGGAGGACTGTGGACTCACTGGTATGGTCATCAGCTGGTTTGAGTCCTTCATCAGGGGCAGGGCACAGAGGGTGGTGGTGATGGGAAATTCTTCCTCACTCCCAAAGTCCCTGCTCTGTGGTGTACCTCAGGGCTTGATCCTCTCACCTATATTGTTTGCAGTGTGTACATGCTGCCTATAGGTGACAACATCAGATACTGTGTACTGGGTTTTCACTGCCATGCAGATGACACCCAGCTGTATCTGTTATTTGCACCCAGGATGCCTGACGCAGTTGACATACTTAATTTATGTCTAGTTGAGATTGGATGCCCTCTAGCTGGCTGACACTCAGTCTGGACAAGATGGAAGTATTGGTGATTGAGCCTGGTTGATGGCAGGGTGTGAGGTCCATGGCGGAGACCAGCTTGGTGCCTGACTCCTCTCTTCTGGCATCCGTTAAGGTGAAGAATATGGGCATCATTGTGGATGAAAGACTGACATTTGAGGCTTAGGTGTTGTCTGTAGTCTGGAGTGACTTCTACAATCTGAGAAACTTCTCCCAAATTAAAGTCTTGATCTCACCACGAGACTTGCCCTTACTGATACATGCTTTTGTGACTTTCAGACTCAACTACTGTAATGCTCTATATCTTGGGGGGTAATTGGAGGAGTCCTATGATGCCAGCAGCTTGTGCAGAACGCAGATGCCAGGTTACGGACAAGCTTTCTGAGGTCATGTCACGTGACCCCATCCTGCATGATTTGATCACCCAGATTAAAACCTCTATCCCACCAAATGCCCTGCCCTCACTGACACATGCCTTTGTGATGTCCAGACTCAGCTACTGTAATGCTGTGTATCTCTGAGTTAGTGGAGGGGTCCTATCACACCTGTGGCTAGTGCAGAACACTGAGGTTAGGTTACTGATGGGCCTTCTGAGGTCTTGTCATGTGAACCCGGTTCTGTGTGATCTGATCACCCGGATTAAAACTTGATCCTACCGGATGCTCTGCCCTCATTGGCACATTCCTTCATGAGGTCCAGACTCAGCTACTGTAATGCTGTGTATCTCAGGGTTAGTGGAAGAGTCTTATGACGCCGGGAGCTAGTGCAGAATGTAGCGGCCAGGTTACCGATGGGACTCCCAAGGTCATGTTATGTAACCCAGTCCTTTGTGACCTGCACTGGCTGCTGGTGAAAAGGCAAATCTCCTTCAAGGTTGGCTTGCTGACCTATAAAGCCCTATTCTATCTGAGTGATCTTCTGTCCCCTTACTGTCCCACTCGCCCTCTCCGCTCTTCCATGGTGGGCCTCCTAATGGTTCCCAGGGCCAGGTTTAAGACATCAAGGAATCACACTTTTGGAGTAGCTGGTCGGGGCCCTATGGAACTCACTTCCCAGATCTCTGAGAAAGGTCACCTCAGTACAGGCCTTTAAGAAGGGCCTAAAGACCTACTTGTTAAATCAAGAATTTAATCCGAGTTAGCTCCCATTGGTTTTGGTTTTGGTTATTTATGCTGATAGATTTGAATTTTTAAGTTGTATGTAACTTACTTGTGTTTTATTTTATCCTACCTGACTTGTTTTTATGTACAGCACCCAGAACCCCACTGAACACATTACTACTACCTTCTCCTACTACTACTACTAGCTTGGTCAGAACATGGAGGATAGAGACGGACCTGTAATTATTCAATGATGTCTTATCAACTAATTTGAATAGCTGGATTATGTGTTCCATTTTCCAAAGCACAGATATCTCACTGTTTTTAACTGAGAGATTAAAGAGACTGGTTAGAGGAACAGGCAACACATAATGCCCTGTTTTTAGAAAGAATAGTTCTAGGTTATCAGCCCCAGCATGTTTCTTTGAATCCAGGTTACAGAGCAGTCTTTTCACTTGTGAGAAAGAGAATGACTGACAGTGAAAGGAGGCCGTGGTACCATGGGCAGATTTAGCTTGTACTAGGTCAGATAAGGGAAGCAGCAAGCAGTTTATCAAACCCTGTTCTGGCAGAGGTGAAATGGGAATTTTGCTCCTTTACTATCAATTGTTTATCTGAGATTAGCTTATCAACTTAAGGTTGTTTTGGCATAGATGAGGGAATGGTCGTCCTTCTAGAGCTTTAACCAATTTCTAGAGTTTGGACAAGTTTGTTTTTATTTTCCAAAAGCTTCAAATAATAATTGGCTTTAGCTGCATGGATGAGTTAGCCCTCACTGCTGATTTTTAATTCACAATTAAACAAGGGGCAGCTTCTCTTTATTACCCTATATTTCACAAGAGTTGCACGTGTATATATTACTTTAAGTACTTGCTTTTTAAAGATTTCAGCAGCTGTGTGAATCAATGGGGCCAGGTAGGCCCTCTGCCAGTTTATAGCAGCTAGGTCATGTAAAAAATCTAATTCACAGAAATGAGTAACGCATCACTTGTATACAAATGATGGCCGACTACTCTGTTTCTTGGACACCCTGACCCAAACCACTGCATTATGGTTACTGAATTCATTGTCAAATATAGCTGTAAGGCTAATTTTCTGGGGTCTATTGGTTAGCATGATATCTAATGCATGTGAGTTTAAAGGGGTTTTAAGGTTGGGTCTAGTGGGCTCTGAGACGAGCTGGGTTAGGCCAAGTTCATCGCATAACATCTTTAGAGCCTTTGATTAGGAGGACAGCCAGTTAAAATTTAGGTTCCTGATGACAGTGTTGGAACTGACAATCTTAGCTAGGCAAGTCAATATTTCTATGCCACCTGGCGGATGTCTATAAGAGCCTACCACATAATAACAATAATGATACCTTTTATCTATATAGCACTCTTCACAATGTATCAAAGCACTGTACAATAAAACAATAATTAAAACCATAAAATATTAAAATACTGTTCAATAATTCAATAGTCCCCATTACACATAAAACAGTCAGTTACAAGATAGCGCCAAATGCCAGCTGAAATAAATGGGTCTTAAGGGTAGTCTTGAAGCTCTCCACTGTCAGGCACTCCCATACCTGACGAGGCAAAGAATTCCACAGGGTGGGGGCCACAAATGAAAATGCCCTCAAACCAGATGTTTTTAGTCATACCCTGGGAATCTCCAGCAATCCCTCATCAGTCGAGCGGAGTGGCCGGAGTGGGTAGTAAGGATGCAGAAGATCTTACAGGTATCTGTGTCCCAGTCTGTGTAGGGCTTTGTAGGTCAGCAAGCCAACCTTGAAGGTGATCCACCACTGAACTGGCAGCCAGTGCTGTTCGCACAGCACAGGCATAATATAACTGAATCAAGATGATCCAGACAACAGCCTTGCCACAGTGTTCTGCACCAGCTGCAGGCGGCAGATATCAACCCCCAGAAGCCCTAGGTAAAGGGAGTTACAGTAGTCCAGGCATGAAGTCACAAAGGCGTGAATCAAGGCTGGCAAGTCACCGGACAGAACTAGGTGCTTAATCTGGGTGATATGTTTAAGATGGAAGAAAGAGGACTTGACGACAGACACCAGAGAATGAAGTGTCAAACTGTCGTCAAGAATTACCCCCAGATTTCGCACCCGATCAGAGGTCAGTAATTGGGACCCTCCAAGCCAAAGTCCTGAGGGGCACCCTGTCCCTGACCCCTCTATTCGGCAACCATGATCCACCACCAACACCTCAGTCTTGTCAGAATTAAGTTTCAACCAGCTGGAATTCATCCAGTCCTGGGTTTCTATCAGGCAGTTATTAAAGACTGAAAGTGCGCTATCCTGATCGGGTGCAAAGGATAGGTAGAGCTGTGTATCATCTGCATAACATTGAAACCTCAGCCCATACCATCTCACAATGTCTTCTAATGGCAGCATATATACCGCGAATAACATGGGGGACAGCACAGAGCCCTGCGGCACTCTACAAAACAGAGTGAATGCCTCAGAGGAATAAACCCCCGAGACCACCCTCTGTGATCTACCAGTGAGGAATGAATGGAACCATCTGAAGACTGTAACAGACAGGCTGCTGGCACGCAGGTGATCCAGCAGCACCCCATGGTCCACGGTGTCAAAGGCTGAGGAGAGATCAAGAAATACCAAGATGGTACGGGATCTCTGATCTCTTGCAGTCAGGAGATCATTGAGCACCCGAACCAGAGCAGTCTCAGTACTATGCCTTTTATGAAACCCAGACTGGAGAGGGTTGTAGATGTCATGGATGGTAAGATGGTTCTTCAACTGCAGCGCCACGACCTTCTCAATAACCTTCCCCGCAAAAGGAAGATTAGAGATTGGATGGTAGTTGGCGGGACAGTCTGGGTCAAGTGAGGATTTCATGAGAAGGGAAGTCACCATTTCTTCCTTTAGGGAGCAAGAAAACTCACTCATCTCCAGTGAACACCAAACTATTTCTGCAAGGACCAGGCCAATGACATCAATACAGCCTAAAAAAAGACGAGTAGGGCCCAGATCCAAACTACAACTGTTCGAGTGCATATCTTGAGAATCCGCATGACATCCTCAATCCCTAGCCGATCAAACTCCATCCAGCAAGACCAAGGTTTTGCAACATTCAGCCGACCACCATCCCCTCCACTCAAAGAATGAGCTGAACGGATCTCTGATCTGATGCCAGCAACCTTATCAGCAAAGAACTGAGCAAACTCCTCACACTTTTTGTGAGAAAACACTCTCCGAACTTGTAGACAAGCTGGATTGCACAGTCTGTCCACAGTTCAGAAGAGTTGAGCTGGTTGATTCTGAGCTGCAGCAATTTCCCTGGACAGGAATTCTGCCTTCTTACGGGTGATTACCGACTGATAGTCCCTAAGATGACCCATCAGTTTAAGTCTGTCAGCATCCAGGCCAGTTTTCTGCCAGCTATGTTCTAACCTTCGCCCTATTCGCCTCAACTCCCTCAAGGCCCTATCAAACCACAGGGACCGAGGGCGGAGGGTGAGAGAGTGAACTCGGGTGGGAGTCAAGACATTCAGAGCCCCTGCCACAGCCCAATTATAGACTTCTAGGAGGTTCTTATGACCAATGCTTGTACCTGGTAATCCTGATAGGTCCAACTCTTCCAAAAGACCATCTGGGGTTAAACCCCACAAAGGGCGGTATTGGACCATCTCCACAGGGGCAGGTCTAAAAGGGGGAGCACAGAGATTGAACCTTATGGAATAGTGATCAGACCAACTGACCAGTTCCACCACCAAGTCGGAGGTCTCCATTCCCAGGAGGAAAATCAGATCCAACGAGTGCCATGAATGTGAGTCACAGAGGCAACTGCCTGTGTGAAGCCCAACGAAAGCATAAGTTGGAGGAAGTTTTGATCAAATAGTGAGAGTTTATCATCGAGCCATGCATTGAAGTCACCCAGCACCATCAATCTGGGGGACTCCAATACCATATCAATCAATCAAAACTTTATTTTTAAAAGGTGCTTTTCTCAAACCAAAGTGCCTGAACAGTTTCATAAAACAATAAATAAACAAGATTTAAAACTATTATAAATCATTAAAAGCTATACCAAAAAGGTGGGTCTTCAGAGCTCCTTTAAAGCTTAGGACAGTCGGGCTATTTCGCACCTGAAGAGGTAGAGAATTCCACAGGGTCGAGCCATAAAACTAAATGATCTAGCCCTGAAGTTTTCAAATGAACCTGGAATCTTTATAATCCTCATCAGTGGAACGGAGGGGCGGAAGGACAGTAGGGGCAAAGGAGCTCTTTCAGGTAAGTAGGTCCCTGGTCGTGTAGGGCTTTATAGGTTAGCAAACCGACCTTGAAGGTGATTCACCAAAACACTGGCAGCCAGTGCAGTCTGCGGAGCACAGGCATTATATGGCTGGATCTGGAAGATCCAGTCAATAACCTGGCCGCCGCATTCTGCACTAGCTGCAGATGGCAAAGTTCAACCCCCGATAGCCCTAGGTACAGGGAGTTGCAGTAGTCAAAGCAGAAGGTAACAAAAGCGTGGATCAACGTTGGAAGATCCTCTAGAGGAACCAGGTGCTTCACCCTGGCAATGTTCCTCAGATGGAAAAAGGAAGTTTTGACCACCGCTGACACCAGAGATTTGAGCGTCAAGTGGTCGTCAATTATTACGCCAAGATTCCGCACCTGATCTGAGGTTGTCAGCTGAACGCCCCCAAGCCATAAGCCTGAGGGCGATCCATCCGGCAAACCCGCCTCACAGTGACCCTTGTCCACGACCAACACCTCAGTTTTCTCCGGGTTTAACCTCAACCCACTCCCATTCATCCAGTCTTGGATTTCTGCAAGGCAGTTATTAAATAACGACAAGGCAGCATCCTGGCCGGTCACAAAATACATATACAGCTGGGAATCATCTGCATAGCAATGAAAACCTAGGCCGTATCATCTTATAATCACACCCAACAGCAGCATATACACCACAAACAACATAGTCGCTAGAAAAGAACCCTGCAGTACCCCGCAGGATAGGGAGACTGATGTTGAAGAAAAAATTCCCGACACCACCCTCTGAGTGCTACCCTCGAGGTAAGATCGAAACCACCTGAGGACCATACCAGATAATTCACAGATGGACCGCAGATGCTGTAACAGCACACCATGGTCAACAGTGTCAAATGCTGCAGAGAGATCGAGAAGTACCAAGATAGAACAGGTCCTACGATCTCTCGCTATTAGGAGGTCATTTAGTACCTGAACAAGTGCTGTCTCAGTACTATGCCTTTTCCTAAATCTGGACTGGAGAGTCGTAGATATTGTTGTTGGTCAGATGATCATCCAGCTGCACCGCGACCACTTTCTCAATAACTTTACCCACAAAGGGTAAGTTAGAGACTGGTCTGTAACTTTAGACAGTCTGGGTCTAGGAGGACTTCTTTAAAAAGAGTAACTGGCCTCTTTAGGGGATCTAGATCCCCCTCTCCAAAGACTTCCAGACTATCAAAGCCAGGACTAGGCTGATTTTATCCACACAATCCACTAAAAGGCGTGTGGGGCCAGGGTCCAAATCACAGTTGGTTGGTCACAATGCTCGTATGACCATCACAATATCATCAATTGTGGGGAGGCTGAAGTCAGACCAGGCAAACTGAGTGTTCGACATCTCCTGCTGACCATCACCGCTCCCATTGGAGAGGGAAGAACGGATGTCCGATCTGATTTTGGCAACCTTATCTGTAAAGAAGAGAGCAAACTCCTCACACCGTTCTGGAGAAAAGGCTCTTCTGTGCTGAAGACAGACTGGATTGCACAGTCTGTCCACAGTCTGAAAGAGCTGAGCTGGTCTATTCTGTGCAGCCGCTATCTCTCTGGACAGGAATTATGCCTTCTTATGAGAGATTGCGGATTGATAGGCCATATAATGGTCCATCAAACTAAGTTTGTCATCATCCAGACCGGACTTCCGCCAACGCCTCTCCAACCTTCGTCCAACCCTCCTCAACTCCCTCACGGTCTCATCAAACCATGGAGACCTGGGGCGAAGAGTGAAAGAACGAACACGAACAGGTGCAATCAAATCCAGGGCCCCTGTCACTGCCTTATTATAGGCATATACTAGGTCACCTGGTTCCGAGCAATCTATCGGTAGACCCGATAGGTCCAGTACCGCCATCAGATCATCCAGGGACACACCCCTTAAAGGGCGGTACCGGACCAGCTCCGAAGGGGGCTGACCTAATAGGGGTGGCCTCAAAACTGAACCTAATGGAGTGATGGTCGGACCATCTGAGTGGTTCCACCACCAAATCGGATATCCCCATCCCCAGAAGGAACACCAGGTCCAATGAGTGTCCACCAATATGGGTCGAGGAGGAAACAACCTGTGGGAAGCCCAGTGATATCATCAACTGGAGGAAGTCTTGACCAAAACGTGAGAGTTCATCATCGACCCAAGCATTAAAGTCCCCCAGAACCAACCATCTGGGGGATCCCAATGTCAGGTCGACAATGAAGTCTGCGACTTCCTGCAGGAAAACATTCTCATCACCTGGTGGACGGTATACGAGAAGTATCCTGCACCCCACATTCTCACCCAGAACACACTCAAAGGATCTGGTGATTCCCACTGGTACCTCCACCAGGCCCAGTTCCGACTTAAAACAAATGGCAACACCCCCGCCCCTAGGATCCTGCCTTGGGTGGTGTATCACTGAGTACCCGGCCGGAACTGCTGCTGCTAAAACTGGCCCAGCATTTTCATCCAGCCAGGTCTCGGTGATGCATGCCAGGTCAGCTGACCCAACAAGATCAGCTATAATGGCCATCTTGTTTTTAATAGACCTAGCATTGCACAACACCGCCCAAGTAGGATGAGCCTCCGAAGATGACCGCCTTACCTGCTGATCAAGATCACAACCCTTGGGTATGGGCACCAAACAGGGAGAACCCCTTTCCTGTGCCCATTTCACCCTAGGGCATCTCCTTGACCTCACTATCCCTATCCGCCCACTTCTTTCCATTCCCCCCCAGGCCCAGCTCCAACCCTCCTCCTCCTCCCCCTCATAATCCCCAGAGCCCTACATCTTCTATAGACTCCTGGTGACAGGGGGGTACAGGAGAAAGGACAAAGGTCCCTGAGCCTAGAGGGGGAATAATACCCGACCATCCTATTTTCATTCCAGCACATAGTCAACACCACGATCAACAATAATAGACCCCACAAACTTATATAACTAACAAAATTCTAAATAAAACTAAAACACAACACTCAAATATCAGAATATAATACAACAATTATAAACAAAATTATACCCTATCAATGTGTCAAAATTTGTGCTTTAAATTTGTCAGTTATGAATGAACTCAGTTTTAGATTTCCCAATAGTTTCCCAATAATTTTCATATGCTGGCAAAAGCAAAAAGAGTTCAAATATACTTCACCAGTTCGGCAGTCCACATCGCGGTCTACACAGTTCCAGCTTCCATCCAGATATTTAGGTTTCCCAATGACCAGAGACCAGAGTCCTGCAGGCAACAAGCAGACAAACACCAAATTGTACCTCCACTGCAAGTTCCAACTCCACCCAACCCTCGCTGCGATGAGGCAGGCAGGACCACCCTTTGGTGGTGTCCCTGCCTCACCTAGGAAGCAGAGTTAACCCCACCACCCTCCGGAGGCAGAGAAACTCGTTTTCCTGTCTGGACCAGGGAATCAGAACTCACAAATTATAAAAGAAATTAATCAGTGATCTTCACTGCCTGCTATCCCGCAAACACTTCCTCTTTCCAGCAGGTCCACTTGCAATATGAAACCGGCAACCTCTTCTCCTGCGGTCCGGCTGAGTTGAACCCCTGAGTCGAAACTGGTACTCCGTCGTTACTCCACCACTAACCATTCCTTCTGATTCCTACACCACGCAAAGCAGCTGCTGAGCCTCCAGGCTGCCAGCCACAGAATCCTTCACGGCGTAGATCGGAAATTAGCACCTGATACGCTGCTCACGACGAGCAGCCTACAGAAAAACCACACGCCAGCAAACCAGGAACTCCACTCAGGCCAGTCCATCTAGTCTCTCTAGTCTTCCTTTAGGTTTGGGTTTGGGTTCTTTGGGTTTGTCAAAAACCAACTCAGTTTTTTAAACTACTGAACAGCAGAACAGTAATAATGATAAATTATAACGACTGCAATAATGAGCGGCAAGTTTAGGACTAAAGATAAAACGATAAATAATAAAGCAAAAAATAATACAAAACGATAAAACGATAATTATAACAAAATTATAAAAACAGTTTGAGCCAAAATCAAGAGCTCACAGATGGCAGCCCAGCATGGCCGCTATCTTTTCCTTATAGCAAAGCTACAAATCGACTAAGTCCGTGATTTCCTGCAGGAACAACTTCTCAGCTCTGGGTGGACAGTAGATGAGAATGATCCTGCACCCCACACCCACGCCCACAACACACTCAAAGGATCTAATTCCCTCAGCTGGCACATCCACAAGGTTCCATTCCGATTCAAAACAAATTGCTACTCCCCAGCCCCTGCAATCCAGCCTCGCACGGTGTATCACTGAGAAACTGTCTGGAATCGCTGCCACCAGAATAGGGCCAGCATTATCATCCAGCCAGGTCTCAGTGATGCAAGCCAGGTCTGTTGACCCAACAAGATCAGCTATAATAGCCATCTTGTTCCTAATAGATCTAGCATCGCATAACACCGTGCGAGTTGGAAGAGACACCGGGACCGACCAAGCTACCGGCCCACTAAAAATGGAACACTTGGGTATGGGCACCAAACAAGGTGAACCTCGCTCAGGATTCCATTACGCCCCAGGGCGCCTCCTGGTTCTCACTACCTCAGTCAGGCCGCCCCACTCATCCCCCTTCCCGGGTCCAGGAGCCCCACTCCTCTGCCTTCTGCCCACTATCCCCTATGTCCTGCAGTGGCAATAAATCACTGCAGACAATGTGGGGCAGTCAAAAGGGCGGAGGCTGCGGAGCTCAGAAGAGGAGTAGTGCCTAACAGGGAGAGCAATCTGTCAACACGTACTTAGAAAAACCAGCACTCCAGGCCACAATTATCCCAAAATAATGCTCATACACACCCCAAACTACTATACAACAACAATAATTAAATATACCCCACCTCCCCCCAACTTAAATAAACTAAAATACAATTAACAAAACCACCACAACCCCAAAAAGTAATCCCTCAAACTACTGCTAATAAAATCCCCCTCACTTTGGGAGAAAGGCAAAAGGTAAATATACAAAAAAAACAGGTTCAGTTAATAATCCGGCTGTTAATCTGCTATGCTGAGGTTCTCATCCCACGGCAAGCAAATATTAAATGTCCAATGGAAAAACACTAGACTTTCACTCCAGCAGTTCTCCAATCTACAAAGTTTTGTGCAGAACAAACTTATAAGGGGGTTCTTTCACTACCTCCAATAGAAACTAAAGGCAGAAGTGGAACAGTCAATCCACCATCACTTTAGAACAGTTCTTTATCCACAGTCCATGAAAATAGGAACACATCCAGCTGAGAAGTTTCATCCAAATAAAGTCTAACCAATGACCACAGCAGGGAAGAGCAGCCCCCCTGGAAAAAAACGGGACCCCCAAAAGGAAACCCACCAGTCTCCAATTAGGGGACATCCTAGGGGACCGAGGTCCTACTGCCCTCAAGCCACAGTTCCCCAGTACCCTACCAGGGAAGCAACCCGCCCCATGCCCAGTCACAAGGCTAACTCCCCAGGTTAAACCACATCCACAGTCCCAACAGACAACAAGCAGAATCAACAATTGTAAGAATAGCCTAACTAAAGCCCACAGGTGAGGGAAGAGGCTGAAACAGGCCCCTAGTGGCTAGGGGAATTGGGGTCTGATTTCCCCAGCCATCCTCCAACAGCCACACAGCCCAAACCCCTTCGCTACAGAGGTCTTTGCCCTCCAGCAAATGGCTTCTGCAGCAGAAGCCCCAGTCACCCAAGGCCACAAACAGCCCCCCCCCCCACATACACTGAAGAGCTCAGTGGCCAAAGTCCAGATCCTCGCTTGAAGCACAAATGCTAGAGTTCCCAAACCAGTTTACATTCTGGAAAAATCAGGCAGTAACAAAACTGCCAACACTCACAACATTGAGCGATCGTCAATACTAGGTCATAGGGGTTCTCACTCCTCAATATGGATTCCTTTCCAGGACAACAGGTTCCTTTAGCGACAGTGCTAACCAGATAATGTGAGAAATGGGCTACAAAAGAACCCCTCTGCTCCACAAACTGACCTTCAAGAAACTGCTTGCAGCTATGAAAACTGCTGCAAGCAACAGCCAGACAGAAGTGCTCACTGTAGCATACGAGCACTTCCAAAACAAAAGAAAATGTTAGAATTATTCAACGGACTGCCTAAAAAAGGTGCCGCAGAGTTAGTGAAAGCATTTGATCTCGGTCCAAACCAAAAGATGCAGCCTGCCACACTGCAAAAACAGCCTTAGTCTACCGAGGCACATATTAAAGCTGTCTGGAAATCACAGCCCTGAAAAGAAAAAGCAGCCCAAAAATACACTCTGTACCTTGAACTGCCTCACTTCTTCAACCCTAACTGAGCTATAAATGCAAATAAACTGAAAATAACAAAATAACAATACACATTAAAATAAAAAAAAGATAACTCAGTGCTACTGTGCTGGCTGGCTCACAGCAGCCGCTATCTTGGCCCACTTGAGAGAGTACTGTGAATCAAGTCTGGGTTATGTTGCACTGAGTGATATCAGACCATACATCTTACTGCCTCACATGTATAGCTTCAACCTTGGATATAGCAATAGCAACTGCTAGGCACACAAACTCAGCTGACAGTGAGAGCGAAGAAGCTATGGAGGAAGACAGCCTATGTCTAACATATACTGATGACACCAATATTGAAATGTGGCGACAGCTCCTTCCCAAACAACTAATGGCTCATTTTGATTCTCCCTCCACTCTCTAAAGCCCTTGAAAAGATCATGGCCAATCAGCTTACTGACAACCTCCTCATATACAACCTCTTATGTAGGAGGCAGCATGGTTTCAGAGCTGGTCATAGCACTATTACCGCCCTCACAGAATTCACTAACTCCCTGCACTCCATGCTTGACAAGGGGCACCTCGGAGGGGCCATGTTTATAGACCTCTCAAAGGCCTTTGACACGGTTTCTCACCTCCAACTTCTTAACACATTACAACAAATTGGGGTACCTCATTGTCCACTGTCATGGTTCTCCAGCTATCTTTCATCTAGAACCCAATGTGTTAAAATTAATAATACCATATCTACTATGCTGCCTGTGCGCACAGGAGTTCCCCAGGGATCCATCCTGGGTCCCCTGCTATTCAGCATCTGCCTGAATGCCCTGCCTAAATCCTGCCGCAGCAACCTTCTCCTCTACGTGAACGACGCTGTTCTTTACACTGCACATCCTGATCCTCTCTCTCTCTCTCTCTCTCCAGCGTACCTTACAAAACTTCTTCTCTCAGACTGAACACTGGTTTGCTGAACACAGATTGGTGGTCATCATTAAAAAACTAAGACGATGCTCTATGACCACCGCCAAAACAGACCAAAGGATTTCCCCCTGGAAATACTCTCCAACTCTCTCATCCCACTGGAACAGGTCCAAAAGTATAAGTATCTTGGTATTACATTTGACTCGTCCCTCCCGTTCCATGAACATAGAAAAATCCTCACCTCCGCCACCAACACCTGCATTGGTCTCCTTTACAGACATAAAGACTACCTGCCACCTGAAGCACTTCACCTAGCTATTACCTCCTCAGTCTTGTCGCTGGAGAACTATGGACTCACAATCTATGCTGCCACCGACCCTACAGCCCTTTATCAAACACAAGTGGTCATCAATAAGGCCTGCTGGCTCCTCTGTGATGCTGACAGAAACACATATACTGTACCTGCACCCCATATGTGCTCACCAATATCCTCTCCCTTGAGGACAGACTATTATACCAGACCTGTCTCTTCACCAAAAAAATCCACCTGGGTTTAACCCCAATAGGTGTCATGGCTTCTCTTCAGGCAGCCACCATCTCAGCGTCCACACGGGCCACCTCAAAAACTATCTGGAAGGTGCCTAGGGTCAGGACCACCCTGGCCCAGCGATCCTTCCCCCTTAGATCTCCATCCTGGTACAATGCCCTCCCACTGGCTGTCACATCAATCACCAATCTAGGTCCTTTTAAAGCTGCCTTAAGGGCCCATATCCTCTCTTCACATCAATGCCAGTGTAACCAGTAACCTATGGGTCCTGCACCATGCTGCTAGGCCACACACCCACCCTTGGCCTGGCAGTGGACAGCCCTCACTATTTCTAGCCTACAGGCTCCTCACCTCCCTCGGTTACGATATAGTTGCACTGGACTATGAATGCATTGTACTATGTATAAGACAAGGCCTCCTTGAGGCGGCTTACTACCAGCTCATATCATGCATTGCTTTAGCTACCAATTGTATAGGTCTTAACCGCTTAGGTAAATATGTCGATAGCTCTGCCCTGTTTTAGCTACCAAATGTATAGGCATTAACCCGTGCTCATTGTACTTATACTCTGTATGACTGCTCACCCACATTTATTCTATGTATGTATTGTATGAATGTCTATGTTTTATTCTGACATGGAGCCTTTGGAAACAAGTCTATGACTCAAAGGGTTGTAATTTCCAATTTCCTAAATAAATAAACTAAATAAATAAACTGTTATTCCTTCTTCTCTAGTCGGCCTATCAAGTCTGTACAGCTCATCGTCTGGCAACGAGACTACAATGGAGTCAATGCTGTTTAGCCAAGTTTCACTTAATCAATATCTGGGTTGGTATGAGCAATTCAGATTTTTAAATTATTCAGTTTGTTTACCACACTGTGAATATTAATGGTCATAGATTTCAGCCCATTAAATTTAGCAACGTCGGTGTGTGTATGGCTCAGAGTAGAAGGGCATGGGTTAGCTTTGTGTTACCAGAGCAGATTAACAATAGTAACAATAATAAAATGATCTACTTACTCATATATAATATGTTTTTAGAAGTTTGTTTTCAGTTTCACTCATTTGTGGGGAGTAGGGGAATTACTGAGTGGTATACCATACAATTTAAGAGGGATGCTTAGGCATAACAGCAGTATGAGTCTATAAACCAGAGTAGAGGTGACCATAAGTATAGGTAACTGGGAACTATTTGCTGTCCATGTGCAGTACCATGCATCCACAGCACATGGAGAGGGTGGCAGACACCTGGAGCAGCCTCTCAGAAGAGGTGGTGGGTGCTAAAATGGTAAAACATAGAAACATAAAAATTGGCTGGACAACAGAATGCAGAGAGTAACAGTAAACGGAGTCCACTCTGAAGAAGGGGGGTTACTAGTGGGGTACCACAGGGTTCAGTACTGGGACCAGTCCTTTTTAATGTCTTTATAGGTGACATTGCGGAGGGGCTGGTAGGAAAAGTATGCCTCTTTGCAAATGACACAAAGATCTGCAACAGGGTTGATACTCAAGGGGGGTGGAAAAGATGAGAAGGGACCTGGCAAGGTTGGAGGAATGGTCTAATGTATGGCAGCTTAGATTCAATGCAAAGAAGGGCAAAGTAATGCACCTGGGAAACAAAAACCCAGGTGAAGAGTACACAATGGGGAGGGGTACTAACAACAACAAAAATGGAATGGGACCTGGGGTAGTCATATCAGACAACCTAAAGGTAGGCAAGCAATGTGAGAAGGCAATAAGGAGGGTTGGGGGTATACTGGGATATATAGGGAGAGGAATCACCAGTAGAAAACAGGAAGTTGTTATCCCTCCCTACAGACAGTTAGTGAGACCCCATCTGGCATACTGTGTGCAGTTCTGGAGACCCCATCTCCGCAAGGACATAGACAGGATGGAGGCAGTCCAGAGGAGGGCAACTAAAATGGTGCAGGGTCTGCACCAGAAGCCATGTAAAGAGAGACTAAAGGACCTTAATATGTATACCCTAAAGAACAGGAGGGAGAGGGGGGACATGATAGAAACATTCAAGTACCTCAAGGGAATCAACAAAGTCCAAGAGAGTAGCATCTTTCAGAAAAAGAGATGTGCAAGCACCAGAGGGCACAATTTGAAGATAAAGGGGGGGCGGTTCAGGGGCAACATGAGGAAGTATTTTTTCACAGAGAGGGTAGTGGATGCATGGAACAGCCTTTCAGGGGAGGTAGTTGGGTCAAAAACAGTGGAGGAATTCAAGAATGCATGGGACAGACATAAAGCAATTCTAGTTGGGGGGGGTAGGAGGAAGTAGGCTGTTGGCTGTTTAACTAGGATCTGCAGCTTATCCAAAAGGTAGGGAAATGAGCAGACTGGGTGAGCCAAGCGGTCCTTATCTGCCGTCAAAGTCTATGTTTCTATGTAAGGGATTCAAGCATGCATGGGATAGACACAAGTGGGCCTTAGAAGAAAGACAAGGAAGGGGAGAAGACCGGAGATTGAGTAGGATCTGCAGTGGCACAGTAGGTAGGGAATATAGGGCAGACTATATGGGCCAAGAGGTCCTTATCTGCCAAGAACTTCCATGTTTCTATTTTTCAGATACAGTGCTGATAGTAAATTGTTGAAGAAGTGGTCTATGATTGCTTTTCTGCGGGGTAGTACCTAAAGAGTTACTGAGGAGAAAAAGGCCCAAAAATCTAATTTTTTTTCTTGCCCAAACTCAGCAGATTTACCATTATAATGACTAACAGCTAGAGTCGGGGGCACTGGAGCTTTGGGGGGGGTCACTTTGAGAAAAGAAACCTGTTGGGATTTGGGACAGGAATGGCAATTCAGAACCCAGGCCCATACGCTGGGGGGTTCGGAGGGTTTGGATGACCCCCCTCCCACAAGATATATTGAGTTCTGCTTGGCCAGCCTTAACTTTTTATTTATTTATTTTAAGTTAGTTAAAACCTGGGACTTAAGTGAGGGGGCAGTGTTACAGGGATAGACTGGAGCGTCATCTCACTGTGCACTGGCATCAAACACACTAGGGCTTCACTTCCTGCCACTGTGTAGATCACGTGCTGTAGAGTGACATGATCAGAGATAAAATAACAGTCTGCCTGCCACTGACTGGCTGTATATTGCACCATGTGGCTTGTTGTGATCGGTCATCGTCGGGTTGATAACTTGTTTTTTCTGAGATGCTGAGCAGATCTGCCGTCTGACAAAATCTTGCTTTTGCGACAGTGGTTACCAGAACTGTGGTTCACTAGTCCGACTCCATAGTAGGTAACGCACTACGAGGTACAAATTTTAGCTCTCTTGTTCACATCTTCACAGACTCTTCTAACAAGTACCGGGGTGCTTGCTACTGACCATAGTACTTTCGGCAAAAAACAATTGTCCAAATTTGCTTGACCAAAAAGTAAAAACTACAGTAGGGAGAAATCATATCTTGTAATTTGCATATCTGTGGTACATATCTCGCGGAGGGAGAGAGAAGCACACAGGAGCTGGGCTGGGGGAGGGAACTAAGGGAAAAAATGGGTAGTCATTGTTATACGAGGTCCCTGTACCCTAATTGATACCCCAAAGGTACACCACAGACAGCTAGCATTCATGTATACATTATACTAACATATAGGGCTAAGGACATCTACAGTACAACAGTAGATGTCAGGATATGTATGTACATGATTGCTATATGCTTTACTTTCTAATATACACATGTATTTCTTGCTCACAAGATGTTCGGACACTTGTGTCCTAGTAGTGTTATGATATATGAGTGGGCATTGCCATTTTCTGATTTTGTATTACTACACAGCCAGGTACACAAACTGTACTTTCTTTGTTTCCACAAAGTGATGACTATAACAAAATTGTATAATGTTGTCTTGGACTGTGGAGCCACCTCTAATTTAGCCAATAGGGCTCATCTCTGTAACTAGAAAAGTTTCTATCTTACAGTAACTATGGTAATTATCTTAGGTATATAATGTAAGACATTACGTCTTCTACCTTGGAGACCTGGAGACCCAGAGATTTCTACACTCCTCGAGGTATAGGGAATGCATAGTATTGGCTCCCAGTTCCTAATGGTAAGAACTGCTTAGGGCAACTGAGTTTTCTTTTGGTAGTAATAAACAAGATTTATTACTCTTATGCAACATGTTTATAATTCCTTGCATTTCCATTATTGCCAAGAACCTGAGAGTGAGGGTTTAGTATTCCTGACAATTGGCGACTGCTTGCAGGCAATATTCGGTGTTTACAAAGTTTTCACTCGTTGCTACTACTTTCCCTTTGTAACAGGGACAGAAGGTGGGCACACCCGCCTCACCTCTCCCTTTTCTCCCACTTTGTAACTACTCACAAAGGTTGGCTGCTTACTGGGTACGGTCGATGACGACTCAGCACCCCATGGCAGTTTGAATTGCAGCTACAAGTGCACAGTAGCCCGCCTGTGAATTACAGCAACTGCTGTGGATCAATACACAGCATGGCACTTTTTCACAGTTTGATTTTTACGTTCCCTCCCACTAAATGGCCACTGTATCACATATCTGCGCAGACTTGAGACTCAATGTTTCAAACTCCCTTGCCTCCCATGGAGAATGGGTTGACTTCATGCAGGACGCATGTGAATCCAACAACCTCGTGCTGGGGATTTCAATCCAGTACACAGAGACGAGACAAACAGCCAGAAAGCGTGAAGCTAAAGGGCTATTGGTCATGGCTTTCTACGCTGCTCTAGAAGCCTCTGAAGTGAGGTTTCAAACCCTTGATCTGCAAGTCTCATCTCTCAAGCGGGAGACAGGACTGCAGGAAACTGAGTGTTTAAAAAGAGAGTAGGATTTGGAGTCGAAGCGCCAAACCCTGCAGAATGAAAAGGATTCACTTTTGTATCATTCTGTTCAGGAAAATGAGCAGGAACGCTACATGTTGAAGCAGGAATGTGAAAGTTTCAGACAGGATAAGTGCCAGGCATTGCAAATGAATGATCTATTAAGCAGAACTAATGACTTGATCTGTGAGTTGGGAGACCTCCAGGACAAGATAAACCAGGTACGTAATGATTTAGGTGTAGCTACTAGGGACAATCGCAAATTGAGCACCACATATAGAGTGTTATAGAAGCAGTTATAGGATGATATGGATCAGAATGTTGCAAAAATTAGGAAGAATGTGAATGTAAAATGGCGAAACTATGCCATCAGTGAGAGGTACTGGCTGGTCATGTCAAAGAGATGGGCGGCGTAGCCCCCATCCTGACAACATCATCTGAGGAGGAGGAGTCAGAAGATGGCATTTCTCAGTACAACACCCAGTCATGCCCCTACTATGGCCCAGTGATCCCACTCTGCCATCCACAACATGGCCAACCCCGTCTCATGACACTATGTCCCTACATCATCAATGGCATGATGACCATCATGGGCAACACCAATATGGCGACCCCCATGACGGGGGAGAGCAGGCCCAGGCCTAGTCCCAACGGCACCACCAATTGCCATTATTTCTGTGAACAATCGGGAAGAGATAGAAAAAATGATTGATAATGCCTTAGACACTGTGACCCTTCCCAAGAGAAGCAAATGGACCCTCTGCATGCAGATTAAGCAGCTGCTACAGAAGACTGCTACTAGGGAAGGAATGGTCTGGACTGTAGCTGAAACTGCAGCTCAGACAGCCCTGCAGGGTGCCTGACACAATCTACCTCAGAATGATTGTCCCAGCAATCCCCTACAAATGGCCCACTCTGTTCAGCAGATAGCTGACAGCATTGATCGGATGAGCCCGTCTGATAATCTCAGTTTCCACTTGGAAAAGGTGCGTTCTAAATGCAAAATGCTTAGTCTCACTGCAGACTACCAATTCCAGATCCTACGCCAGACCATTGATCCTGGTCTAAGGGTGAAACTCTCCGATGCTGTCCGACAGGATAGCCACGCCACCTTTGACAAAGTTGCAGCCGAACTCATTACTGCCCATAACCTAGGTGTGGTAGGAGTGATGCTCGCATACCCTGTGAAACAGAATGCGAAGGAAAGTCCACCGACCTACCACCAGAGGCTTTGGATGGGCTACTGAGCAGGAAAGAATCTTGCAGGAGAGGCCGCGGACATGGACCTTATTGAGTACAAGACCTTGTTCCTTCGGAACATGATCCCTGCAGTGCGAGAGAAGGTACAGCCAACCACTTATCCCACCACGGAGAAGTTTGCTGATATTCTTTGGAAAACAGAGTTTATCAACTACATCTGTGATTCAAGCTCCAGCTCCAAGAATTTAGTCGCCGTGAAATCCATCCCAGAGGCCATGACTCACTACACGGTGATGGGGCAGGCCCAAGAGAAACAGCTCCTTCCCACAGATATCTAACAACCCCAGCAGGCCCAACAACAATCCTGGGGTGAGAACTGGAACTACCACAAAAACAAGAAACACCAGAAAAATAAGGGTAAACAACAGAGACCAGGCCCTTCATATAGGGAAACAGCCGATGAGAACCGAAGCCTCCGATACCTTCTCAGGCAAATGTGCTCCGTAGCGGACGCTGTCCCAGTTGAGGCCCTTGCTGCAGTACAACCAGGAGGGCAGGCCTCCACAGGCCGTGGGGATATCGGAAATCCAGGCTCTCAGGCCCCTACAGGCCTGAACCCGGAAGTGGCTCCCTATATGACATCAGTACAGCATGCTGAAACGGTTCACAGGAACTAGGCCCAAATCATCATCATCAAATCTTTATTTATTCAGGCGAACATCATTGAGCAAGGCTCATTTACAAGATGGACCTGATAAGGTCAAGGTTCAATAGTTGATACACAACAGATACATCATACACTTATATAAGACAGTTATACATACAGGGGAAAATAACGTTTATAAACACAGTGATGTACAGTAAATTCACATGATAAAAGACGGTTACAGGAAAGTTAAGCTAATATTTACAGTATGTACAGTATATACATATCCCAGTGGGGGGCATGGCAGACACTCAACATAATGTATATTAGGATGGTGAAAGGTATTACTGGGTGCCATAAGATGGGGTGTCTGTCTGGAAGGAATATGCCATATATGGTTTGGAAGGGAGATTTGTGAGATGACAATGCTAGCTCTAGTGGTAGCAATTGCATTCTCTTTGAAGAAGACTGTACAATGCTGTTTAAAGGATGCAAATGGAATGATATTGGACAGTTTTAGGGATTTTGTAGTGTGTTCCATGCTATAGCTAGAAAATAGCTGATTGCTGCCCTCCTAGCCTGGTGTTGAATTTGGGCAATTTGAGCAGGATGATGTTGTTGCTTCTTAGGGCATAGGAGCTAGGAGAGATCTGGGTGAAGCAGTCCAGGATATAGTTTGGAAGTTTTTTTGACAACGCTCTGTAAATCCATAGTGCTGCATTTCTGTTCCTTCTGAGGCGAAGGGAAACCCACCCAACTGCAGCATAAAGAGAGCAATGATGAGTATTAGATGGCAGATCTGTAAAGAACCTTATTGCTCTAAGGTATCCAACTTGTGATGGTAGGAGATGGGGCAGTGACTATAAAGGAAATCTGCATAGTCAACAACTGATAGAAAATGGCCTGGACTAACCTCATCTTTGTGTCTCTGTTTAGGAAGGGTTTTAATCTATAGAGAAGGCCAAGCCTTTGGCGAAGCTTTTTTAACAGTTCTTCTAAATGATGAGTGAAGTCAAGTCTGTTGTCAATCCACACACCTAGGTATTTGAAGTTTTCTACATACTCCAGATTTTCTCCAAGTATAGTGCATAGCTGGGGGAGAATGATTGGAGAGGATGTGCTGGTGGAGCTTTGATTTGTGAACATCATTGCTTTAGTTTTCTTTGCATTTAACAGAAGCTTTTTCTCGAGTAGCTGATATTGTAGCAAGGAGAATTCTGTTTGTAGGATTTCACGAGCAGCTGCAGGTGAAGGGTTGCTGACATACAGAACAGTGTCATCAGCAAAGAGGTGTACAGAGGAATTGGTAAGGGTTGAATCAATGTTATTTCAAGAGCTTCCCCATGCCTCTGCTAGTACAGATTGACAATTACAGGCCCAGTCTGTATTGTAAACAAGCTAGTCTTGGATACAAACTGAAGGCCCTGTACAGAGGCCGAGATCGGGGGCCGCCTACTTACAGCATTGCTGGATACAGGTTCGGCAGTGTCTGTATTGCATGATGACAACACAGCCACATCACCATGGTCCACCGGACGGAAGACCAATATGCCTGGTGTAGACGGAACTGGGGTACCTGTGTACTGCTCCCTGCCACTATCTGTGACACTGGGACACCTGAAGGCATATCATACTTTTCAGCTCATGGCACTGCATGATCACCCTAGTATTATCGGAATTGACTTCTTGGCACCACATGGCTGTGTGGTAGACCTGGCCAACATGTTGTTGATACAGATTCGGGGACAGTACCACACTGTAATGATTTCTGACTTATATGTGGTTGCAACAATAGAAACATAGAAACATAGAAGTTGACGGCAGATAAGGACCGCAAGGCCCATCCAGTCTGCCCATTTCTTTTTCTACCTTATAAATGTGCCATCGGCCTTTGCTCTGTCAGTGACCTATCTATTCATAGTCATTTGTATTGCTCCCTTATGCCTATCCCATGCCTGTTTGAAGCCCTGCACTGTATTCATAGCCACCACTTCTTGTGGTAAGCCATTCCATGCATCTACCACCCTTTCTGTGAAAAAATTTCCTCACATTCCCCTTAATCGGCCTCCTCTAATCTCATGCTGTGTCCTCTTGTCCTGCTATTTTTCTTATATTTAAACATGTTAGACTCTTTCACCTTGTTTATGCCCTTAAGGTGTTTAAATGTCTCGATCATATCACCTCTCTCCCTCCTTTGCTCAAGGGTATACATATTGAGCTCCATTAATCTGTCCTCATATGTCTTCTGATGCAGTCCCTGCCATTTTGGTTGCCTTCTCTGGACTGCCTCAATTTGGTTAATGTCCTTGTGAAGGTGTGGCCTCCAATACTGCACGCAGTACTCCAGATGGGGCCTAACCAATGTCTTGTACAGAGGGATTGACCTCCCTCTTACGACTTGTGATACCCCTACTAATACCCTAACACCCCCTAGCCTTACCTACTGCTTTAGAGGTCTGCTTGGATGATTTTAGGTCATCAGTGATGATGATGCCCAAGTCTCTTTCTTCCTTTGTGACTGCTAGCAACTCCCTCCCAGCCTATAAGTGGCTTCAGGGTTTCTCTTCCCTATGTGCATGATTTTGCACTTCTTTGCATTAAATCCCAGTTGCCACTCTTCTGACCATTCTGCTAGTTTATCCAGATCTCTTCTCATTCTGCCCACCCCAAATATGGAACGCTTCACGAATTTGCGTGTCATCCTTGCGCAGGGGCCATGCTAATCTTCTCTGTATCGTTCCAATTTTAGTATATGTGCTGTCGAAGCCGCCGCCAATGATAAAGAGTATGACATCATAGATTTGTTTAAGAACCACAAGCTTTTCTCAAAGCTCTTTCCCATCCTACAAAGGCATCTGGAGGCATTTGCCACCAACAAGCATGATTGTGGCAAGATGCATACTGTCATTGAGGTGACAGGCTCAGCCCATGAGAGGCAAAGGCAATACCCTTTTTCATCTGAGGCCTTGCCTTCTCTTAGGGAAACAATCAAATCACTTCTCAAGCAAGGTGTAATCAGGACATGTGTTTCCACTGTGAATTCCACAGTGTGGCCTGTGAAAAAACCACGGGCGCATGGAGACTTACAATTGACTAGAGGAGACTAAATCAGGTCACCCCAAGTTGTGACCCAGCGGTGGCATCAGCACCAGATGTGCTACTACTACTGACCTATGACCAACATTTGGTTTAGTGCCCTGGATATTTCCAATGGTTTCTGATCATTGCCATTGGCCCCCAAGAGTCAATATATGTTTGCCTTCACCTTTGAAGGTAGGCAGTACACGTGGACCTGCTTGCCACAGGGGTTCCATAACAGCCCCTCCCTATTCCATCTGCACATGTTGGATGCTCTTGAGGGTTTCTCTACACCCCGTGCCTCTTGCAGTATGTGGACAACCTGTTGCTAGCAACGGCTATGCAGGAACAACATCTGAATCTCTTGGGCAAATTGCTGACTCTCATTCAGAGGGCAGGCCTCAAATGTAACCCAGCAAAAGCATAACTGTGCCAGAAAGAGATACTCTTTCTTGGTCTGAGGATAACAAAGACAGAAGCCCTACCTGGAAGAAGATAGAGGGATTACAGGACTTGCCACTCCCCACCAGTGTGGCCACCCTTAGAAGATTTCTAGGTATGGTAAATTATTCCAGATATTTCATTTGTGATTTTGCTCAGAAGGCTACCCCTCTGTATGAACTACTGAAAAAGGATGTTCCCTGGACTTGGGGCCCCATGCATACCCAAGCTGTGATGTCATTGAAGCAGGCCCTGGCCTCAGCTCCAGCTTTGGTCAACCCCAACCCAGCCTTTCCATTCCATCTGGAATCTGCCACCTCTGACATTGCAGTGGCTGCAGTGTTGGCCCAGAAGGTCTATGGCACCCTAAGACCCACTGCATATGCATCACAGCTCTTGACCCCAGTGGAACAGAAGTATAGCCTTTATGAAAGGAACCTTCTGGCTACCTACTGGGCTGTCGAGCACTTTTTGTATATCATTGGGTAGTCTCCTCGTATCATCAGTACAAACCACACCCCCACAACCTTCCTACTCTCAGACAGAGTAAAGGCTGGATCAGTCTCTAATACCAGGCTGACACACTGGTCCTTCTTATTCAGGATTGGGACATCAAGGTTCACCCAACCAAAATGCCACCCATGCTGGTGCATGGCTTCCTTTTCCAAGGAGAACCACATGACTGTACACTGCAGCCACCTGATCTACCAGATCCAGGCCCTTTCCTTCCTGCTACACCACAACTACTTGAACACCTCATTGTGTCACGTTTTTACAGATGAATCAGCCTCCTATGATTAGGGAGGACAGATGGCAGGAAAAGGGTATATTTGTGATTTACCCTTTTGGTAACACTGTTAAAATTTCCAAACATTGCAGTGTAGTGTTATCACAGTATGCAGAAATGGCAGCGGTGGCCTGTGCCCTCGAGTTCATCCAGCATGGAACCAGGGATACCATCATTTTTATAGACTCTAACTGGGCTTGTTGTTCCTTTCCAGAATTTCTCCCTTTCTGGCAGAAGAACTCCTTTACTTCTTCTGACAGCACCCCAGTGAAACACAAGGAACTGGCAATATACATTCATTCACTGGCACAGAAATGTGCACACAAACTCTATGTACACAAGGTTAAGGCCCACTCCATACATGACCCCATCATGCCTTCAATGATACAGCTGACATCCTTGCTAAGGAAGGGCCCGGGGGGGACATCTGGATGATGGACCATCCAGAAGCCAGAGCAGCTGTGCACATTGCAGCCATCAGGAAGAAACTTGAACCCTTCTCCCCCTTGGATTTGTCAGAAGCCCAGCATGCTGACTCTGAACTCAAGGATGTGTTCAGACTTCTGGACAAAGGCACTGGGAAGAATCTACCTGCCCATAACCCATATTGAAGACATGAAGGTAAGTTACACTTGTTCCCAGATGACAAGCTCATTTGGTACCAACCAGATCACACCATCACAAAATTGTGGGTGGTCCCTCATCATCTCGGGTCCGAATGTTTGTACCAAGTACATGACACCCCCACTGGTGGACACCAGGGAGTGGAAAACACACTCTAGAGGCTCAAGGCCACCACATGGTGGCCTGGTGTCACCAAGGGTGTCAAACAGTACATAGATAACTGTCTTGTTTGTGCACAAAACAATCCCATCCCTACCAAAAGAAATGCCAAATTACTACCACAAAGGCATTCTGGCCCTTGGCATGCTTTACAGATCAATTTCATTGGTCCCCTTACCAATGCCAGTAGAAATAACAAATATGCCCTTGTGGTAACTGAGCTCTTTTCCAAGTGGGTTGAGGCTTTCCCCACAAGACATGTACTGCAAAAGCCACAGCCAAAATCCTGGTGGAACAGATTTTCTCCAGGTGGGGCCTACTTCTTAAGGTAGACTCCGACAAAGGAACCAGTTTTACAGGTGAGTTGATAAGAGAAGCCCTTGAACTCCTTGGAGTTCACAAAAAGTTCCACATACCGTACCACCCACAATCATCAGATCAAGTAGAGAAGGCCAACAGATGGATTAAGCAAATGCTTTCCAAATATGAGGACAATCCCAAGGATTGGGATTCTCTACTGCTGTTACTCCTTATGGCAATTAGGGGCACACCCACAGCCACCACTCACTTGACACCCTTTGAGGTGATGACTGGTAGAAGTATGAGATTACCTGAACACCTGTTTGACCTGCACACCCCCGCCACAGATCATGTCTCTATGGATAAATATGAGTAAACGTTGAGAAAAGACCTAATATGCACTCATTTGTATGCTGCAAACTGCATGGGCAAGACCCAGCAACAGTCCAAAATTCAGTTTGACAAACACGCACAAGAAGTGGATTGGCAAGCTGGAGATCAGGTAATGGTTCTCAGATTTGTGCATCCAACACACTCTTTCTCCAACAAGTGGGAAGGATTCTACTCAATTGTCAACAAGCTCAGTCCAGCAGTCCATCAAATTAAACTCATGCAAAACAACAAATTGACTGACAAATGGTTACATGCAAACTAGTTGAAACTATAAAGGAGTATAATTATTTTTCCTCACTCCATTGGGCGGAATAGTACTAATTTTGCTAATATTTGATTTTCCTTTTCAGAAACACTGACAAGATGGCTATCTTGTTCCATTTTCTCCTCATCTCAGGAGTAATTCTCTGCATCCAAGGCACAGTAAAGCACATCCTTCCTCATTTTGATCCACCTGCAACTACCCCAGAGGGAGTCTCCATCAATATTCCCTACAATCTTATTACAGTTCAAGAAGGCTCAGATGCCTACCTCGCTGCCTCAGTTGTTGCTCCTGATAAATCTACCCTACAAATTGAGTGGCAAACCAAGTCTCAAGAACAAATACTCCCCATGGCCAAACTCTCCAAGGGAACTTTCTATGGATGGCCCAACACAAAATTATCCCCAAATGGTACCTTGTCCTTGCACCAAACCTCTCTTAGACATTCAGTTTTATATAATATTACTGCCTTAATTGACCTTTCATATTGTAATACACTTTCTAAGGATTCTGACAGGAAATTTTGTGCCATACACAACATGGCCTCAGCTGCCATGTATTTATCTGTGTTACCCCCCACCCACCCCACTGTGAAACAACTTTTGGAATGCCCAAAACAAAACCCTGGTCCTCGTAGTAGTCTCACAGCCACTGCTCTACCTGGCACACTTATTAACAACTTACAATATATGCATATACCTGTTTTGTTTAATTTGACTTACTGGAATATGAAATAATTTGGTATGTGTCATACTACTAACACATTGTTGTTTTATAGTACTTTGTTACTTGATAGCTTAGCAGCTTTTCAAATTGGTAATCAAGACCCTATTGCTGGGGTACATACCACCGAGCATAGAGGCAATTTTAGGAGAAAACTTACTTCTCAGAACGATGATTCGCACAGTCATAAAAGAAACACAGGTGACACATCAGATGTCACTGTTTCCTCAAGCACCTTTACTGGTCTCTTTGGTACTACAATGTCTATTTGGAATAAAGCAGACATTGCTACCATTAAAGCACATTCACAGAAGTTTGAAGCTGGTATGATCAATGACATCATACCCCCATTATTGCATAGTTTGGATGGCCTTAGTCAGGAAGAAAGATACACTGTATATAATATGTACAACATTGCTAAGGCATTTATAGATTCTAAAGAAAAGATTAAGGCCCTTACTGCACAGAACAATAAGGAGGCAGATAAGCAATACATTGCCCATGAAATATTATGTTCTGCCTATGGGTCATATATTATCACTACCATCAACCGTCTCTTCAGCGACCTGGAATCCGGAAGAATCCCTGATATCATACAAGATAGATGTATCTCTAAATGGTACTGCCCCCAATGCAAATCCCCTGTGTTGCCATGTGTATGTTGCAATCTGTTTCTATTCCTGTTTCTACTGCTAGGAATTTGGAATTTGTGACCAGACACCCTAATACTGGTCCTTGCTTTACTTCTAAGAAATGTTCCATTAAGGATACTATGTCTTTGTCTTTTACTGTTTCTTTACCACATTTTGATCTCAGTACAGCTATATTTGATTGTAACCCCTAGATGGCGCTATCCCAGGGGCTACTACCCCTGTCTGATTTGCCACTAACAGATTGAGGGGCCTGGATCCAATGGCGGGTGCCTCCACCCAGAGGTCAGGGTTTGCAATAGTTAAACTAACTTGGTCACAGCCTCTGGGACACTGCAACCCCTTTCTTCCCACTAGTGGCCCACACAATATATCAGAATTACCTTCACAGTATACACTTACCCCGGTCTGGTTCGGCACTGGACCTCCTGTAGAAATGAGATACAGTGCAACAATCACAGTACAGTACTTTAACATAGAACAAATACCTCAGGCAGTATAACTTTGCTGAAAACCAGCTCTGATTTATTTAGGGGGATATAACAAGGACAGGGAAATCAGAATTGAGTGGCTCACTCTAATAATCTACCTATAGCTCTGTGCACAGGCCTATCCCTATCAGTTACTGTCCCTGAGTTACCCAAGCCCTAGTGGCTAGTCCAAACCGTGGCAGCTGGCAGGGCCTTTCACACAGAGAAAGGAGAATTAAACAGTCAGCAGTACAGTAATTCCATTTGGATTTAATGTGGCAATTCAACAGGAAGCGACCCTGAATTAGTACTCACGACCTCCAAATAAGATAGGGTCCTTCAATGTCAGCAGGGCTCACTTGAGGTACACAAACCTCTTACACATCCATATAAAAGAAAGCACTATATCAGTAGGCTCATCTGTATCCCGATCGCAATTACTGCACAATACCGGGAGAACACACAGCAGATTCAGTTCCTGACAGACCGAGTGCAATTTTCAGCAATTCCTCCAGTCTTCTACAGGGTGAGCCTGGTTTCTACTCTTCAGAGATCTTTGATTCTTTTCACAGGGCGATTCAGTCCTAACAAGCTGTTACACAAGCTGCAGACCCGGAACTCTGGGCCTTACACACGTTTTTGACTAAAACTGCAACTGAGAAAGCACAGGGCTCTTCCTTCTTCACTGCCAAAGCTCACTGAAACTCCAACCGACAAAACCGGCACTTCCTTTGAGTTCCTCCCAGTTCTTGACTGGATTGGCTGTCTCACCATAGACTGCTGCTGTTGGTCCAAAAGGCACTGAAGTCTAAACTTCATCTCCCAGAGTCACTGCCCATACAATCCTCTTGTGGCTGGCCCAGATTATGAGTCCAAGTTCTGATTCGTCCAAGGCACCATTTTAGAGCTAGCTTACACACTGATTGGTCCAGTTCAGCAGTTCAAAACTAGAATGGGAACTAGCAGACACAGTTCTGACTGCAAAGAAAGCAGGTTAGACAAACTGTAATTTCATTATTACTCTAAATAATTTCTGGCAAACAGTTACATCTTTCAGATAGGTTCCTTTCACTCTGAGTGACTGCAAAATGAAGTGAATTGGCAGCAGCTTGAGTGGCACTCAATCAAAAAACACACAGTCCCCATACAAACTAATTATGTCTGCAAGCAGACAGCTCTTAAAGAGACAGTACCAGAGGTTCTAAACACTCACTGATAAATGGCAAATGCCAAACACCATTCAGGCTTGGAGCATTCAAGCAAGCTCCTGGAAGTCTTTTGGGAACCCCCATTTTGCAGGGGTTACCCTTCCTGGCCCTAGAAAGCTTGACGTCACTTCTCAAGCTAAATACCCCATAAGTTTCAACTGGAACCTTATACATTTGCATTAGGCTCGCACATGTAATCATCAGTCAATATATCATTTTACAAGAACACATTTCTGAAACATTGCAGTCGTCCTCTTTACACAGTATTACATACACATTGTACCATAACTCAAGTTATTACCTCTTGTACATGAAACCTGAAGAGGGGCCCTTCCTATCAGTTACCTTGGGGCTGGATGGGGCAAGGGCACCATATAAAGGGCAACACAAGTAACTTGGAGTTAGCACTGATGCTCAGTTTGGGCAATGAGCTCGAGGGACACACACTCCTTTATGGACAACATTGAGAGGCAAGTCCACAGGCCTCCCAAGTGAATCATAACTGAGGTGCACCACAGGCTTTACAGCTCGACCAGTCTTTCTAGGGGAACTGTTATAGTCTCTGCACTCTGAGCCTCATTTTCAGCATTGTCCTCACTTGTCAGGAGTCTCCATGGGGTAGAGAGGCTAGAACTTGGGGCACTTTCAGCTCCAGGAGTTACAGTTTCTGAGTCCACAACATTTGGCTCACATGGAGCTTTGGACACTGGCAGTGGACTGTCAGGGCACTCAAAATACTCTTCTTGTTCGAGTGTATCACCAGTCTGCCCCAATCTATCATTTTCCTCCCTGAAAACTCAAACAGTTTAACCATGCACAATGATTCCATTTCATCTGATCTGATGCTTTGCACTTCACTTTCTGGGAGCAATGGCTCCAGGGCGAAACTGGGGGCTTGGACAGTCCAGAAAGCCCAGCTTCATCTCCAGTATTGCTAGGGATTGCCCGAAACAATTGACTCAGTTCATAAGAGGATAGTATTCAAAGTCACTCTCACTTTCTTCCGATATGGACTGACAGTCATGCTCAACTGGGACTTGTGGAGGGAACACTTTAACTTTGCTTCTGTGGGTGCAGACTTTCTTGATCTTTTCTTAGCAGCAGCTCTAGTCACTGGTCCAGGGGCATCTTCTGGGGCTCAGACTCAATTAAGATTTGTCCAATGGGCAGTAAATGATTTCTATGCATTGTTTTACATCTTTTGAATTATTCTCAGGCCTTACTTTGTACACTGGCAGATCATCTAGTTTGCCCACTACAATGTGAGGGAGATGGTGCCATCTGTCAGCAATCTTGTGCTTGCAATGCAGTCCCAGATTTCTTAGCAATACCCGATCTCCCTCCTGGAGTTCTGTGCTTCTCACCTTTTATCATACCTTTCTTTGTTGGCCAGATTTCTTTTGGCAGCCATGGTTTGAGGCCAGTTGAGTACGCATGAGTTAGCTGGGCCTTTAACTTTTGCACATACTGTAAATAGTTGTCAGCTTGAACCCCATCAGGAGAGACCCCAAAACACACATCTACTGGTAGTCAAGCTTCTCTTCCAAACATCAGGGGTAGGGGAGAATCCAGTGGCATCACTTTTGGTGCAGTTATAAGCATGTACCATGGTGCTAATTTGTTGGCTCCATCTAGGCTTGTCCTTTGGGTGCAGGGTGCCTAGCATATCTAGCAAGTGGGTTGAAACGTTCAGGCTGTGGGTCCCCTGGGGGTAGTAAGAGGTGGTTCTGGACTTTCGCACTCCCCACAGAGAAAGCATCTCTTTGATCAGACGACTCTCAAAGTCTCTCCCTTGATCAGAATGGATTCTTTGTAGAGCCCCATAGTGAACAAAAAAGTTTTCTACAAGTACTTTGGCCACAGTGGATGCTTTCTGGTCTTTGGTGGGAAAGCTTGGGCATATCTCAGTGAAATGGTCGGTGACCACCAGCACATTACTGATATTCCTTTGATCTGACTCCAAACTCAGAAAATCAATACAGACCAGCTCCATGGGTGCACTGGTGGTGATGTTAACAAGGGGGCAGCCCTCTGGGGCAAAGCTTTCCTCTGTAAGCAGCGACTACAAGTTCGAATGTGTTGCTCCACATCAGCCCCATCTTAGCCAATAGAATCTGGATCTCACCAAGTCAAGTGTTCTGTCTATACCAAGGTGCCCCATGTGGTTGTGCAAGGACCTCAGTACTGAGTCTCGAAAGGCAGTGGGCAGCACTAGTTGTTGTTTGTCTACTTGTCCCCTCTGTCTACTGTTTCTCTGTATAACAGTTTATTGATCAGTTTCAACTTAGGACCTTCTTTGTATAACAGTTGCAGTTCTCAAATCAGTGGAGCGTGATTTGGACACATCTTTTCCTGCATAGAGGGCTTCTAAAGCTGCTTTGATCATGGGATCGCGGAGTTGAGCCCGCCGAATACTGTCATTGTCCAGCTGAGGCAGTGCACCAATGTCTATTGCAGAAAAGTGGCAATAAGCAACAGGTATACAATTCTCAGAGGCTCCCAAGCAATCCACCATGCAGTCCACTCGTCCGTGGACATTTGTTCTCCTGTCAAACTTCGACGCAGAGTGCCGAATGTCGGGTTCTGCCAATCGGACCCAATCATTCTGGGAACAGGCCTCCGGGAGGAGCATCAGCATCTATGTGGTTCAGACCTGCTCGGTGATTCGAGGCATAGTCAATGTAGATAATGCAGAAAGCCACCTATGGCCAGTGGCATCCAACAGCTGAGGTCTGCACATAGGTCAAAGGATTATTGTCAGTTTTACTAGTTTTAGCCCCATACAAGTACTCATGGAATTGGTCAACAATAGCCCACTTCAAAGCTAGGAACTCTAACTTATGTACAGGATAGTTCTTTTCGGATGGGGTCAGGCTTCTACTGGCAAAGGCCACTGGTCTCAGGCCATTCTCGTGCTCTTGGTACAACACAGCTCCAACCCTTGCAAGCTAGCATCAGTGTGCAGGCGTAAGGTTTTCTTGGATCGGCATAGGCCAGCACTGGAGCATGGGTAAGTTGATATATGATCTCATGAAAAGCAGTCTCACAATCAGAGTCCAGCGGGCCCCAAATACTTCACTCGGATGAAAATACACTCTTTCAGTCTTGAGGACGTGACTTTTGGTATTTTTGTGGGTTGGGGATACCCTTGAGTAAGGTTAAGTAAAGGGATCACTCTTGAATAGTCCTTGATGAGCGCCGATAATAACCACAGAATCCGAGGAATCTTTGCAGTTCTTTTAGATTTTTGGGCTGTGGCCAGGTGGTCAAGGCCTCAACTTACTTGGGTGAGTCTCTATTCCCTCGGTGGATACTATGTGTCCCACATACTTTACTGATGTTTGAAAAAATTGACACTTATCAATGGACAGTTTAAGGCCAAAGTCCTCCAGTTGGTCAATACCTTAAATAATCTGCTCTCATGTTCCTCCAGTGAGCTGCGCAAAACTACAATAACATCATCTAGGTATACCAGGCACTCTAGTAGGTCATGTCCCCCACTGCACGCGCTCCATCAATCGTTGAAAAGTGGCTGGGGCACCTGAAATCCCTTAGAGGCATCCTCATGAATTCATAGAAGCCAAGCGGACAGATAAGGCCGTCTTCTCCACGGTCCTCTGGGAGCCATCGGGATCTGGTAGTACCCTGGAGATCCAGCACAGAGAACCACTTGCTCCCGTTTAGGCAGTCCAAAGCATCCTGAATGTGGGGCATTGTGTACTGATCAGGGATAGTCCGCCCGGTTTAAGAGTGCGATAATCCACACATATCTTACTGTTCCATTCTTTTCCTCACTACCACAATATGAAAGCATAAGGCTTCTGGATTCTTGTATTACACCAGCGTAACATCTCTTGCAGATGCCGTCTCACATCATCTGACAGCAGGTGCCAGGCGTGAGACCTCTGCACGAAATGGTCTTTCGTCATGCAGCCGGATATTGTGCTCCAGCTCCTTGCAGCATCCTACATCCCATTCCTTTAAAGAAACACCTGGTCTCTCTGGGCAGAGCTTCTCACTGATCCTCCACTTTCCATTCAGCTGGCAGCGGGAGTCGCCAAAATCAAACAAGTCAGGCGTTACTCTGTCATTCTTCCTTGAACTCTTGCTGCTGGGTAGCACTGCAGTGTCTGCACAATGCACATTAGCCAGGATGCAACCTCTGTTTACTCAATGTCTCTTTCAGACACATTATGAACTTGGACCATTACCCTTCTGGCATAAGCATGGGCTCTAGCGGGCAAAATACTAGGCTTGACCAGCAGGTCCCTCTGGCAATTTTCCATCGCCTGGTGCATCCAACATTAATATTTTATTCTTACAACGCATCCTTTCTGATTAGGACCTCTCCTGTAAGGTACACTGGGCATTTGGCGCCAGGATCAGAGACTCAGGATCCTTCTTCCATACAATTCCGACCGGTTCTCTGGTTCTGTTTTTCAGCATCTCTGTGCCTCATAGGCCTTCTTAATTAAAGCCGGAACTCTTAAAGCTCTACTAGTCTTTGACCCTGTTTCTCTAACACAACTGTGCCAGCCTTCTGAACATATGAGCATTTGTTCCAATCAACAAAGGGACACCATCACACAGTCCAGTGGGGGACACACTAAGGCTAGGGTCTCTACTTGTTCGGCCACTCCAGCCACGGAGGTGGGGAAAGACAGCCAAATTCGGATATACCCGGAATAGGGGTAGGCCTTCTCACTTAACCCCCATACATGCAGTCCTTCTAATGGTTGTAAGGATACGTCTGACAAATGCTTCTGATACCAATCCTGGAACATAATTGTCACTTGGGAGCCACTGTCTAATACAGCTCTTGTAGACACTCCATTCACCTTTACAGTGGTCTCCATGGAGGGACCCACTATTCTGGACCAGTCTCTGGAGGCGGTAGTGGAGGCCTGGGCAACTGACCTTGCCACAAAGGACGTGAATTAGCATTTTGGTGCCCTCACTGGGATCATGTCGTGCACCTCTTAACCACTGATTTCTTCTCCGAAGCTCTCCTTGTAGCCTATATGCAACTTGTCAGTGTCTTTTGGGGACTGGCATTCCCTTTCTATGTGCCCATCTTCCCCACAATTATAGCAAAACATACTTTCTGGAGTTTGAGCTGGCCGAGCGCCCACACTGGGAGCCAGAGCCGGGGTATTATTCACTGGAAACCTGGGTGCCATCTCTGTCTACATGCGGATAAGCATTTGGAGACATCTGCTCAGTTTCTCCACTTCCATGGTCAAGGAATTGAGTTTGGAGCTGTTATCAGCAGGAGATACATGGTGGTACCCCCACCCCATAGCAGATATGCAGTCGGATATAGGTTAAGGCCAGCATAGGCGTGGCCTTCATAAAGGACTGTTTTGAATTCCGGATCTCTCTCAACAGTTCGCCCATTGTGGCATATCTTTTCCTTGTCAGAGCACTCATTTGACTGTCAACCTCCGCCCTGAACTTCCTTGATGGGTCACCCTCAGTCTTTTCGGCTGGTCGGCATGTTGGTGCAGGTACCTCCCGAGTCGCCTTTTCTCAACTCCTCAATTTCTCTCATTTACATTTCATCACTAGGAGGGTGGGGATTCAGTCGAGTTGCCAGGCGTAACTGAAGCAACAGCAGTTCTGAGAAGGGGCAGACTTAAGGATTCTGTCCAGTCTGGTTTGGTCCAGTTCAATCGCTGGCAAACTACCCTTTCTGAGGCATTCTTGCAACAATTTTTCCAGCCGAGAGACATACACAGACAACAACTCCCTTGGTACTGTTGTGCATTCTTACTCTCACCATGGGTCCTCATCAGAATCTGGGCTCCCATCACACATTCTCAAGGCCTCAAGATAGGCCTGTGCAGTCACTCAGGGTTACTGGCCCGTTTAGCCTCGGATGGTAGCCAGGCAGGACCTCAGAGCTCTCACTAACCCTCTTCACTGGCCTTCCGAGCATTGCCATTCTAGCACTTGGGGCAACATAGTCTATCCAGGTCTCCCAGTCATCCTCCCCTTGGGGTGGGAGGTGCCAGAGAAGATCCTCAACCTTCGGTAAGAGTCGTGACTAATGGCAGGTGCAGAAATAGAGTCTGCATTGGTTCAGCTACCATCACGGGCACTGGAGCAGGAGAGGGTGTTGGGGAGGAACACCCCCAGGTGGCAGAATAGTTTCTTCAAGTCCTCCACAGTTTCCCCTCTCCAGCAACCATTCAGCAAATTTCTCCTCAAAGTTTCAGATAGTGGTGAGGTTGATTCCCCGGTCTTTACTGTCATAGTTATCACTCTCCAAGCAGTGAGGCTCCTCTGGGGTAATGGTCTGTGGCACTTGGAGCTATCTATAGGATCCTTAAACTCTACTAGGGCCAGAAAGTGTGGGTGAGCAGATTAGCATGCCGACCCACCACGCGGGGTTTTGTAAACCTTCCACCTTGGAAAGTCTCCCTGCACAGTGTCCGTATTGATTCCCAGGGGATGTCCAGGATAAGCATAGCATTTTGGGGGTCGATCTCCTCCCCAGTACACCACTCCACCAGCCGTGCACAGCCACTTCTGTTGGGGTACCCATTTTTCTTAACAGTGGTTCGTAAATATGGCCACTGAGGACACACAATCAGCGGTGAGCCTCCAAGATGTAGCTAGTGGCTATCCCGGGGCTACTACCCCTGCCTGATTTGCCACTAACAGGTTGAGGGCCTGGATCCAATGGTAGGGTGCCTCACCCCAGAGGTCAGGGTTTGCAATAGTTAAACTAACTTGGTCACAGCCCTCTGGGACACGCCCCCTTTCTTTTCCCACTAGTGGCCCCACACAATATATCAGAATTACCTTCACAGTATACACTTACCCCCAGGTCTGGTTCGGCACTGGGACCTCCTGTGAAATGAGATACAGTGCAACAATCACAGTACAGTACTTTAACATAGACAAATACCTCAGGCAGTATAACTTTGCTGAAACAAGCAGCTCTGATTTATTTAGGGGATATAACAAGGGCCGAGGAAATCAGGTTAATTAGCTTATCACTCTAATAATCTACCCTATGGCTCTGTGCACAGGCCTATCCCTATCAGTTACTGTCCTGGTACCCAAGCCCTAGTGGCTAGTCAAACCATGGCAGCTGGTAGGGGCCCTTTCACACAGAGAAAGGAGAATTAAACAGTCAGCAGTACAGTAATTCCATTTGGATTTAATGTGGCAATTCAACAGGGGCGACCCTGAATTAGTACTCACGACCTCCAAATAAGATAGGGTCCTTCAATGTCAGCAGGGCTCACTTGAGGTACACAAACCTCTTCACACATCCATATAAAGAAAGCACACTATACCAGGTAGGCTGCATCTGTATCCCGATCCAATTACTGCACAATACCGGGAGAACACAGCAGATTCAGTTCCTGACAGACCCGAGTGCAATTTTCAGCAATTCCTCTAGTCTTCTACAGGGTGAGCCTGGTTTCTACTCTTCAGAGATCCTTTGATTCTTTTCACAGGACAGATTCAGTCCTAACAAGCTGTTACACAAGCTGCAGACGGAACTCTGGGCCTTACACGTTTTTGACTAAAACTGCACACTGAAAAAGCACAGGGCTCCTTCCTTCTTCACTGCCAAAGCTCAACTGAAACTCCAACCGACAAAACCGAGCACTTCCTTTGAGTTCCTCCCAGTTCTTGACTGGATTGGCTGTCACTCACCATAGACTGCTGCTGTTGGTCCAAAAGGCACTGAAGTCTAAACTACATCTCCCAGAGTCACTGCCCATACAATCCCTCTTGTGGCTGGCTCAGATTATGAGTCCAAGTTCTGATCGAGTCAAGGCACCATTTTAGAGCTAACTACCCCACACTGATTGGTCCAGTTCAGCAGTTCAAAACTAGAATGGGGAACTAGCAGACACAGTTCTGACTGCAAAGAAAGCAGGTTAGACAAACTGTAATTTCATTATTACTCTAAATAATTTCTGGCAAACAGTTACATCTTTCAGATAGGTTCCCTTTGCACTCCTAGTGACTGCAAAAATGAAGTGAATTGGCAGCAGCTTGAGTGGTACTCAATCAAAAAACACACAGTCCCCATACAAACTAATTATGTCTGCAAGCAGACAGCTCTTAAGAGACAGTACCAGAGGTTCTAAAAACACTCACTGATAAATGGCTTAAATGCCAAACACCATTCAGGCTTGGAGCATTCAAGCAAGCTCCTGGAAGTCTTTTGGGAACCCCCATTTGCAGGGGGGTTACATGATAAACTAGCATCTGTACACTCCATTGGGCACCTTGATTAAGACATCTACAGAGAATGCCTTGACTTGCCACCACTTCTGGTTTTTCATCCTCTTCTGGAAGCATGGGTCTCACCGCACACGGACTGTTGTGCTAAGAAAGGGTATATTTATTTGTGTCAATGTGACATATTTTATGTTATTAAACCTGTATGTGGATATTCCCCAGACAGTATCGATTGGTCCTTTACCATGAATGATGACATCACCACCAATGGCACAGAATACCAAGACTCAACATTTGCTCCAGACGCTTCTCGATTGTAACAGTCTTACAGGAAGGAGGTTCATCGGCTGTCAACACAGATTTCCAACCAGACTTACACTTGCCCAGTACAACTACAACAAGCATTTGTCAATGCCGAATGTTTGCTTGCTGGCATTGGCAGTGGTAGTGTAGAAGTTACAGAGCTGTGTAATAGGAATGGCAGTGAAGTATTGAGCTGAAGCCAACCCCACCACCACCCTGCAGAGAGTGACAGGCATTGGGGTGTGCGTTTGGGTCATCAGGCATAACGGCCATGCCATTTCACCACACCCCACCCTGCAGACACTGACAAGTGCCACGGTGTTCCTTGTGGTCTTTGGCCCTTATGCGCACCCCATTTAATTAGGAAATATGGTGAGATGGGTGCGATATAGGAGAATGGGGTGAACTTTGGGGCCGAAGAGTCCAAGGCATACCTTGACGCCTCTTAGTGACTGCAGGGTGTGGAATGGTATGAACATCACAGGCAAGAATCCCAAGTCACACCCCTGATTCCTGTCATTCTCTATAGGGTTGGCGTTATAGTTGAAAAGCCTAATACCTCAGGCATTCGTTGGTATTTTCACTCCAAATTTTCAACATGTTTGTTTTGTGACCCACCTCAGGAACAGGGGGAATATCAGTTTGTTAGCGGAAAGCTGCTTATGCACAGTGACTACGGCATTTAGCACCACAGGTGCAAAAATATTCCGAACAGGATGTAAAAAATGACAGCTGTACTCTTTCATGGGGAGGTGTAAAAAATGGCTATGTTGCAAATGTGTAGTAAAAATATTTAAAAAAATGGTGAAGTCACGATCTTACATAGAAACTGTGTAAAGCAGAACCGTAATATAATTAGGTTGGGGATTTCTTACAGCAGATTGTCAACTCAGGCATTTTGGTGCCTCCGATCATGAACAGTGTCACTGTGATTTTCTTTATCTGTGCCGAACAATGATTTCCCACAGCGACCACGCATCTCTGCACTGAAAGTGGAAAACACACTTGACCATGTTGAAAAATGGCAGCTGAGTGTTCATAAGGAAGTTGTAAAATGCCACTGGTGAAAATCTAGACTGAAAATATTACAAAGTCATGAACTAACGAAGTGCGTGGAAACTGTGCAATGCTCACTCGTAACACAGTCATTTCATGGACTTTTGTCACAAATTTTCAACATAGCCATTTTAAGACCTCTGCTCATGAACAGTGTAACTGTGATTTTCTTAATCTGTCCTAAACATTGCTTTACGCACAACAGCACCATTGTCGGCTGCATGTCACGGAAACACATTCTAGGCGACATATGAAAAATTGCAGCTGTACTGTTCATAAGGAGGATTAATAAAATGGACATGTTGAAAATCTGGAGTGAAAATATTAAATTTGCAAACTTCACGAGCATGCATAGGAACTGTGCAGCAGCTTCGTAAAAGTCATTTAGGAATTTTCCACCAAATTTTCAACATAGCCATTTAAGACCTCTGCTCACTGAACAGTGTCACTGTGATTTTCTTAATTTGTCCTGTACATTGATTTCTACAGCCTGCGCCATTGTGCGCTAACTGGGTGGAAACACATTTTGGTGAGATTGAAAAATGACAGCTGTACTGCTCATAAGAAGGTGTGGTACAATGGTAATGTTGACAATCTGGAGTGAAAATATTGAAAATGTGCAAACTAACGTACGGCGCGTAGGAACGCTTGCCTTGCGTAAAAAACAATCAATTTTGGAATTTTTTCACCAAATTTTCAACATAGCCATTTAACACCTCATCTCATGAACAGGTGTCACTGTGATTTTCTTAATTGTCGATACATTGATCTAGCACACCAACTGCGCCATTGTATGCTACATGAGGAAACATGTTTTGGGTGAGATGTGAAAAATGGCAGCTGTACTACTCATAAGAAGGTGGTAAAATGGAAATGTTGAAAATCTGGGTGAAAATATTGAAAATTCACGACCTTACGAACATCGCATTAGGAACTGTACAACGCGCTCGTAAAACAGTCATTTTGGAATTTTTCACCAAATTTTCAACATAGCCAATTTAACACCTCACCCTCATGAACAGTGTCACTGTGATTTTCTTAATTTGTCCAGATACATTGATTTGCACACCGACTGCGCCATTATGCGCTACATGGTGGAAACACATTTGGGTGAGATGTGAAAAATGACAGCTGTGCTACTCATAAGAAGGTGTGGTAAAATGGCAATGTTGAAAATCTGGAGTGAAAATATTGAAAATTCGCGAACTTACGAGCCTGCGTAGGAACTGCGCAACGCACGCTCGTAAAACAGTCATTTTTGGGAATTTTGGCACCAAATTTTCAACATGGGGTTTTTGAGACCCCTTCTCATGATTGATGTCACTGTCATGGCATTATTCGGGACCAAAGGGTGATTTCGCAGTCACTGTGCAAAATCACCCTTCGGGCTTGAATAACGCCATGACAGTGATATCAATCATGAGAAAGAGGTCCCAAAAACATGTTGAATTGGTGCAAAATCAAAAATGCCTGAGATATGCAATAAAGTTGAAACCCCTATTTAGCCCATTATACAGCTTACGGCATTTCCTCAGTTCGTGGTCTGCTTTGAAGAGTGCAGGCGTGTTCCCAGTCCACGAAGATCGTCGCGGCGTCTGGAGGTAAGTATGGGGTGAGGGGGTGTGGGGAAGCTGGGTCGCAGTGGGTGGGTGCGGGTTGGGGGAGGCGGGGAGATTCGCCGTTGAACCGTTTTTCCTTTACAGGTGACAAGGAACCGGATGGCGTGGGACATTTGCCATGCTGGGGTGGGCTTCCAGCGTGGCACAAGAGGCGTTGGGGGGCCGTTCAGCGATGGGAGATTGGGCACCCCCACGTCGTCTGGTGCTTGCCGCCTTGGGTGGGCTCCAGCGTGGCACTCACTACTGGGTGGGGGTGGGAGGACGGTACAGCCAGCGGGGATTGGGCACCCCGTCGGCTATATGATTAGTTGCCCGCTGGGGTGGGCACCAGCGTGGCATTTAAACCTTTGGGAGGCGGAGAATGCAGCACAGCCAATGGGGATTGGCACCAATCGGCTATACCGTGCGTGTGGGGGGGCGCGCACGCCTGCGGGCGGCTGTGTGTGTGTGTGGTTGGGGAGCTGCGCATGAGCAGCGTTATCTTATCGCTGCTCACTCAAGCGTAGCTCCCCCTTTCAACTGTATGCCACTGCATTTTGGAGCGTGTCATAGACAGCTCCAAAATGCATTGGCTTACAGGGGCCGCGCCTGCCAGCCCACTGACTGAATTGGAGGAGGAGGTGACACACCTCCGAATCTCCGATGATGGCACTATGTTTCTTGCACATGCGTGCAAGCAAACATAAAAATGGAGATTACCTACTGTGAAAATGCAATATAATTCGGATGGTGAATTTTGTGTGGTGACTAATTTTAAGCAATTTACTTATGGAACTCAGTCATGTGTTATTACTCAACCCAGTTTCTGTTTCATACCTCACCAGACAACTATTATTGGGCACACAGTTATCACCCCTGTTCCCCTTGTGGAACCAGATATCATTGATGGTAACCCTGATCATCTTCTTACTCTTTCAGAATATCTACCTTACTTTAATGTACATATTGATCCGCTGACTAACACTGAAGTCACTTTTAGACAGGAAAGATACACACCTCATCCACATCCGCTCCTCCTCCTCCTCCTGGGACTGAGTGGGTGGCTGTTTGTGCTTGACTGTATCTGTAGGTTAGTTTTTGTTAATTTACATGTTTTTCTGCTTGGAATACTTGCGCCATTCTTGCATACAACATCTGTGAAAGTTTCCTGGACTGAATTTCTGTAAAACATCATCACCAGGTATCAGCTTTTTAATTTTAAATCAACTTTCTTGAAACCTTCCCAAGGAAGTATATGTCTAGCAACTAGTCTGACAAGTGTGGCGATGCTGGGTCCTGCAACTGAATCAACGTTTTCGTCTGACTACTCCTAAAGCAGCTGTATTTGTGGACTTTAAAATACAAACGAAACACACAGACAAAAGGATTTCACATCTTGTATATGTCCAGGCCACAGTTTATCACTTCTCAGGAATTTTAACACATTTTGTGACAGAATCAACATTTTTGTCTGACCTGCTACCAAAGGCACTGAACTTGTCTCTGAGGACTTTAAAGATCAAAGGAAACATACAGACAAAAGGAGTTAGCACCTTACATATGCCCAGGTCACAGTTTATCACCTTTCAGGAATCTCAACATATTATGTGACCCTGGATACCAACAGTTCATCATTTCCTCTGGATGTAATTGACCGTCAGCATTTTCCTTTTAAATCAACTTTACATGTACTTTGTCATTTTCTCTGCTGTCTAATCCTACTGCTCCTGCTACTATCAGAGAATGTTCACCCTCACTCTAAAATGACTAAGCTTAAATGTCAACTTACTATAGTATCATTGAATATTAACAGTCTCCTCGCCAAGTTTGCACAATTCCAGGCATGGGTGCAGGTGATCAACCCAGACATTACTGCATTCATTAAAACCTGGCTTTCCCCCAAGACACTGGATGCATCTATCTCCCTTGATGGCTACAACTCATTCTGACAAGATAGGATCGCTAAATGTGGGGGTGGGTGCCCAGTATATGTCAGGCCTGGAATAAAAGTGCAGGCCCTTGATAACAGTCTTAATACAAAAGAGGCCCAAATTCTGAACCTCAAATTAAACATAGGGACACAGAATAAAGTCTTGCTCATCTCCACAGTATACATACCTCCTGGGCACCAACTTGCTGGGCTAAATCATGTCATCGCAAGCCAAGAGCAACTAGGCAACTACTGGGAGAAGATCACTGTAGGTGACTTCAACATAAACTGGCACTCACAGAATGAAACAAAAGCCAAGGATTTAATCACTAGCCTTTTCCTAAAACAGATGGTCACTGCTGACACCCAGCTTAACTACAAAACAGGGAGCAGCTCTCTCATAGAATGGCTCCTGACCACACACACCCTGAGCATATATCTGATGTCACTGTCCTGCCTGACAGCCTCAGTGACTACTCCCCTGTGAAGCGTACCTGGTTCATAGGTTCATAGGTTAGTATGAGCTCAGGAGGCAAAAATGCCCTTTCAGAGCTTGCCACCAAGTGGTGGTGATATTATGGTTTACTCATATATGATACTTTCCTTTCACCCATTTAAATATCCAATTTTACTTTAAATAGATCCATACTATCGCTCATCACTATTTCCTTTGGCAGTGCATTCCACTCAGAAACAACTCTTTGGTTAAACCAATGACCAATGACCTCTTTTTATAAGTTTTAAATTTTTTTCCTTTTAACTTTAAATTACGTTTCCTAGTAGTAACACTAGTAGTGTTTTTAATAAAGCCTAGCATTTCAAAAAGCAAAGGATCATGGAAAGCTTTGTATGTTAAACACAGGTCACCTCTTAGCTGACTGTATTCCATTGAAAAGAGATTCATGGATTTTAATCTTTCTTTGTATTCCAAATGTTTCATATTATTTATTCATTTTGTAACCTTTCTTTGCATTCCTTCCACCAGATTTTTTCCTTGAATAGTTGCAGGTGCACAAAATTGTGAGCAATAGTCCAATTGTGATCTAACCAGGCTTGTATAAAGCAGTACCTGGTCTAACAATTTCCCCAAGAGTTCACCCAAGGTGTGAAAAAACCATTGCCTGAGGCCTGGACTACTTGAACATTTCAAGCTGTATGTGACACAACTGGATTGGTCCCCGCTGGCTGGGGATATAGATGGTAATGAGGTACTTAACTACTTCATAATGGTTTTCAATCATGCTTGTGATATTTTTGCACCATACAAAATTAAAACAATTACTGGAACCTCCAGAGACAATCTTTGGCATATAGTAAAAGCAGTTGGTATACCTGCTGCATTTAATACCTACAAGGCAGCTAGAAATGCCTGCACCAGACTCATCCGACAGGCTAAAGCCTCCCACTATAAGGATCTACTAACCAAAAACCTGGGGTTCTAGAAGAGACTTTTGGTGCTCTCTTAACTCCTTAATGGGCAAAGCCTCCAAGACCCCCCAGATCTACTGTTGACTATGAAGGGGCCCCTACAGGAACCCATCAAAACTGCCAATGAACTCAACAATGCATTCATTGACCTTTCAAGTGTACTCCCTGGTGACTACTTCAAAGATATGCATGTTCAGCAATGCCCAACTGCCCCTCAAGATCCCCCAAGGAAAGATGTACCTCCCTTTTACTTTAGACGTGTCACCAAAGCCAAAACCATCAAGCATATTAAAAAGGTGCTTGGCAAGACCAGGATGGGGGTGGATCTGCTTGACATGAAGCTGGTTGGTCTACTCCTTCATGAACTTGCTGGTCCTCTTACCATGGTGTTTAATGCCTTTTTAAAATCAGGAGCATTTCTAAATGCATGGAAGTCAGCTAACATAACGCCTGTTTTTAAAGCGGGAGATAAAACCCAAACATCCAACTACAGACCTATATCCATCCTTCCTTCCCTTTTGAAAGTACTTGAAAGAATGGTCTCAGAGCAGCTTACTGAGTATCTTGATAACCATAACCTACTCTGCTCAGAACAGCATGGCTTCCATAAAAAGCACTCCACACTCACCGTTCTAGATGAATATTCATCCCAATTATATAACGCCTTGGATAGTGGTCAGGCAGTTGGATTAGTCTTCATCGACCTCATGAAGGCTTTCAACTCTGTTAATCACAACCTCCTCCTAAGTTGCCTTCTGTCTACAGGTCTATCCCCAGATACAGTACTATGGTTTGGCAGTTACCTCTCTAACAGATAACAATGAGTTAAAATTGGTGATACCCTATCCACTGCTAAGGAGGTGCACCTCAGAGTTCCGCAGTAGTCAATCATCGGTCCTCTACTCTTTAGCCTCTTCATCAACTCCGCTCCAATGGCTTGCTCAGCAAGCACAGTTCTCTATGCTGATGATGCAGTGATCTCGGTCACTGGCAAAGACCAACAATCCATTAAAACTGAACTCCAAAGCAGCTTCCATAAACTTGAATCTTGGTTTATGGAAAACAAGCTACTACTAAACATCAAAAAAACAAAGAGTATGCTCTTCACCACCTCCCAAAGCAAAAAGAAATACCTGCCTCTGCATATTCGTAACCAAAAGGGTGAAATCCTAGACCAAGTATCTAACTTCAAATATCTCGCCATTACCTTTGATGACATGCTCACCTTTTTAAGCCACATTGACTCTGTTATCAAGACTGTAAATATAAGACTTGGTGTACTTTATCATCACAGACATTCAATGATACCAGATGCCCCCAATTTTCCATTTACCTACTCCCTCTACATCTTTCTGCTATATACCACTTTTTTCTTAACCTGCTCCACTCCCCCAAATTACCTGATGATGGCCTCACTTGGTTGAAAGCTCCACCTCTCTCCCACCTCAGACGATGCCACCATCGGCTGATCCCCCCCCCAACCCCCTCTTATCTAATCAGTCTATCTGTTAATATTTACTAATTTGATGTGTATAAGTTCAAATTTTACTATTACTGCCTGTGTATATGCTTCAATGTTTTTCTCTTTTTTTTCTTATTTTTCTCTGTAAACCTTGTATTTTTGTAATGTTTGTTCAACACTGACGTGGAACCTTTGAAAATGAGTCCTTGACTCAAAGGTATTAATCACAAACTGAAATAAATAAAATAAATAAATAAATAAAAATCAGCAATAATATGACCAAAGCAAATGAAGCAATATATGATCTTATTAATGATGGTGATTTAAATAGTGCACTTACTAATACCTGGTTAGAGATTACCTTTAAAGGTTGTGTTATCATACAAGCATTTTTTAATTTTTTCTTATCATTATGCTTTGCTGCCTCCGGCGCACACTCTGCCAACACTGTGAGCAGCTGGAGTTTCTTTACAAGGCTCATGTGTTTGGTCTGTAACCGACATCTACTCTGTCTCTCCACTTCCCTACTTTTGCTTGTGTTGCCTCTTCTGAGGCAACGGGGGGGGGAATGTTACACGAGGTCCCTGCACCCTAATTGATACCCCAAAGGTACACCACAGACAGCTATCATTTATGTACATGTATATGTTATACTAACATATAGGGCTAAGGACATCTACCATACAAGAGTAGATGTCAGGATATGTGCGCACATGATTGCTATATATTTTACTTTCTAATATACACATGTATTTCTTGCTTACAAGGTGTTAGGACACTTGTGTCCTTGTAGTGTTATGATATATGAGTCAGCATTGCCATCTTATGATGATTTGTATTACTACATGGCCATGTACACAAACTGTACTTTCTTTGTTTCCACAAAGTAATGACTTTAACAAAATTGTATAATGCTATCTTGGACTGTGGAGCCACCTCTAATTTAGCCAATAGGACTAATCTCTGTAACTAGAAATGTTTCTATCTTATAGTAACAGTGGTAACTATCTTAGGTATATAATGTAAGACATTACATATTCTATCTCGGAGACCTGGAGACTCAGATTTCTACACTTCTCGAAGTATAGGGAATGCATAGCATTGGCTCCCAGTTCCTAATGGTAAGAACTGCTTAGGGCAACTGTGATTTTCCTTTTGGTAGTAATAAACAAGATTTATTACTCTGATGCAATATGTTTGTGATTTCTTGCACTCCCATTATTGCCAAGAACCTGAGAGTGAGGGTTTATACCTCCTGACATCATGATACGGACCAAATTATAGTCCATATAATACAAATCCTATGGACTCCAAATAAATTAATTTAATGCATCATTAAACAGTGGGAATTCACAGAACATAAAGACTGTGTTTCTCATCTAGGGCCGTTAAAAAAGGGATGGGTAGCTCAATTGATTTTTCACAAAAGCTTAACTACAAATCAGCCTTCACACTTTCAAGGTTGTTCGTGTTACTTATTATCGCCCCCTTTCACCCTACAAGGGCTTCCTCAGGGAACTTCATTCCTGCATGCTGCAAGTATGAGAAAGGAGCTTACAAAGGAAAGATAAAAAAAGTCACTAAAGATTGCACACAGTATGACTTTCTTACACAAGCCTTTTTTTCTGGACACTATACTTAAAGAGCCACTGATGCTAAAATTACTACATTGCAGAATCCAAATAAGCATGCCCCCAATAAATCACATTCCAAAAACTAGATTACTGTGTTACTTCATTTTAAAGTTATTAGCCATTTTGTAACCCTGATTTCACTACCTGTACAAAAAAAAAAAGCCTGTATCAGTGAGGACCTGATGATGATGTAATCTTGGGAACTCACAGTCTAACACTCCCTGTCAGCAAGCTTATAGGACCTGTGTCTCCAAAATTGTAACGATCATGTGCAATGGGTTACACATATAAAACAAGCAGCACCATTCAAAAAACATTGCTTTAAAAACTATACAAGTTTCAGGGTTTATAACAAAGTTAATTCCACAGTAGAGCCATGCCTTGGAGTGATTTAATGCACTTGTAACATGACAAGTGCAGAAACAGGGAGTTATGCTTTATACAACATTGTAACATAGCATCCTATATTAGCAAGTACAATAAAACACATACATACATACACACACAGATAGAGTGGAATAACCTCTGTTTTTCTGCTGTGTTTGCTGTTGGGATTTGGCTGCTGTGCATTGTGGGAAATGCATATATTTAACAGTATTTTTGTATAATGTGGATGCAATGGTAAACAGTCATTCAATTACTGATTACATTTAGAACCAAGATCTAGCTTTCAGACCAATCAGTCTTTCTTCAGAATTAATGTGTTAGCTTCTGAAGAAGGACTGGTTGGTCCGAAAGCTAGAGCACATTGTTCTTGTTGTTACATCTATGTTGGTCCATTAAAAGGTATCAAATCATTTGCTTCTGGATCTATCTGGAGAATGAGATGCCAGGGGGACTTTAGCTTTATCACAGGCAGCAGCCTGTATCACACCCTCATGATCTGGATGGGTATACAAATAATTAGCAGAAGACCTATCCAACTGATACTTTTTCTCCACCTTGTCCATTCCAGGGACTAAGAAAAGTGTCTGCAGAATTTTCAAAGCGGCCTTTTTAAGAGTATTATGGCTAGGAAGGATCCCCTTTTTTGTGGGAACCAACCCCCTCATATCCAAAAACTCTACATCCTCCTCATCTTTTATAGATTCCTGTGAGGGGAGGCCCAATGTGTCCATTATCTGCCTAATGAATGAAAAGTGGAATGAAAAATCATTATGCCCATGAGGAGGGGTACCAGACTCCTGATCTGGGGATACCTCTGGCTCAATGAGTTCACCTAGATCCAGATCCTCCTCTTCCTCCTCAAGGTAAATCACTTGGCCCTGATCCATGGGAATTGGTGGTGGGAATTTAACCGGTGAGCCCAGAATGGAATCTGCAGTCTGTAAGGCCAACATGACCTGCAGGGCTTTGGCAATGTCCTCCATAGAGGGCATTTTATCTTTGTCTGCTGGGAGCTCCCTTGCTTTTTTTGTGGGAGGCACAGCAACATGTTTTTCTTTATGCTTCTTTTTGGCAGGGACAGACTCAGGAGCTTTCTTAGTAGGTCTTTTGTGTTTCAGAATATGTGTTCATTTTGGCTGGCTTCCTTTTGTGAACTGTTGAATCAACTCAGTCTTTCTGCTGTGTTTGCTGTTTGGGGTATTGCTGCTGTGCATTATGAGTAATGCATCTTTTTAACTGCACTTTGTATGTTGTGGGTGCAATGGTGAACAGTTATTCACTTACTGATTACATGCAGATGTGATTAACATTTTATAAGATGTGCTCATTTTGGCTGACTTACATTTATGAACTGTGAAATCATCTTTGTTTTTCTGCTGTGTTTGCTGTTTGGGATGTGGCTGCTGTGCATTATGGGAATGCATATATTAAAGTGCATAAACCTCCACAAAGGAGACCCACAGGAGGGTAGCAGGGGACACTGCAGGGGAAGGAAACAACTCCTGGTGGGGGACTCCATTGTTAGGAAGGTAGAACTGGGGGAGGAAGGGGAGAGGGAGGTAAGGTGCCTGCCTGGCGCCATGGCTTGGAGGGACAGGGAGCGAATCCTCAGGATTGCTGGAGCAGCTGCACAGGGAGGGGAGCTGGATGTCATTGTCCACCTAGGGACAAATGACCTGGCTAAGAAAGGATTAGAGAAGTGCAGGAAGAGTTTGTGGAATTGGGGAGGGCTTTAGTCAAGTAACACACGCTAACCTTCTCGGAGGTGCTGCCCATCTATGGCATAGGAGAGGCTAGGGTGTTCCGCACCATGGGATTCAATCAGTGGTTGAAAATTGGTGTGGAGCTCAGGATGAGCTTCATTGGGGACTGGGGGTCCACCTGAGTGGTGCAGGCCTATACTGCCATGATGGGCTGCATCTGTCTGGGAGAGGAACCAGGATCCCTGGGTGATAGGTTTAAAATGCTTCCTTTGGCAAGCTTTTTAAACTAGCCAAGGGGGAGTCACTGAAAGGAGTAGGGAAATCTTAGCCCCACCCAAATAATCACGGTAGTAAGTAGGTAAAACACCAACACAGAGGTGTCATAGGGAGAAGGGCAGGGAAATGGAGAAAGTGACAAAGACAAGAAGGACAGGGATGGGGCAAAGGGAATAAGGCCATCAGGAAATGGAGGGTAATGAGTACCAGTGCCTGTAGTCTGGGCAACAAGCTCCCTGAGCTGGTGGCCTTGATGAAGAGGGATGCCTGGATATAGAGCAGTCACAGAAACATGGCACAGAGAACCATGACTGGAATGTTAACATACCAGGGTCATAACCTACAGGAGAGACAGGCAGGGGAGAAGAGGGAGGAGAGCTATCTATGTAAAGGAAGGGATAAAAGCAACTGAACAAAAGAGTAAACAGGGAGGAGAGGAGGCACTGTGGGTCACCTTGGAGACTGGAAAGGGCACCACAATCCGCACAGGGGTTGTGTACAGACCCCCATGTCAGGGGGAGGGAATGGACAAGGATATGACAGAAGGCATTCTTAGAATGGCAGAGAAAGGGGAGATACTATTGATGGGAGACCTGAATATGCCAGATGTTAACTGGAGCACATTTGCTGCAGCCACATCCAAGAGCAGGGCCATTCTTGATGCCCTACTGGTGGCAGACATTAGACAGCTAGTTTCAGAAGCCACTCGTGAGGGAGCAATCTTAGACCTTGTACTCTCAAACGGGGGCAGTGAGAGGATCTCAGATCTAGAAGTGGGTTGCCATCTGGGGATAAATGACCATCAAACAGTGTGGTTCACATTAAACTCAGCTACAGAGTCAAGCCATACAAAAGTGAGGGTACTGGACTTTAGGAGAGCTGACTTTGGAAAGATGGGAGAGTACCTCAGAAAAGCACTAGCAAACAGGCTAGAAGGAGGTGGGAGCAACAATGGGGAATCATCAAACTGCCATCACAGAGGCAACAAGCCTTTGTGTGAAGCAAATAAACAAATCAAAATGAAAGAAAAAGCCACTATGGTTCTCCAAAGAGGTGGCTGTGAAAGTCAGGAAGAAAAAGATAGCATTCCGGAAGTATAAGGAAACACAGAAGGAGCAGGACAGAGAGCTGTACCAGTTAAGGCAGAAGGAAGCAGGGAGGGAATTCAGAATAGCAAAGGCCCAAACTGAGGAAAAGATAGCCAACTCAGTTAAGAAAGGGGATAAAACCTTTTATAGGTACATCAGCGAGCGTAGAAAGACAAAGGGAGGGATAATGAGGCTGAATAGAATGAACGGTGGGTGGGCAGAGGGGGAACAGTGAAAAAGCAGGGATATTGAACAACTATTTCTGCTCATTATTCACAAAAGAGGAGGGAAAAGTGCCTAATCCAATTAACAGAAGCACTCTTGATAGGGGGGTCGATCCCAGTCCTTTCACAGGAGAAAGGGTTCTGCAAGAACTCCTAAAACTGAAGGTGGACAAAGCAATGTATCCTGATGGAATTCACCCCAGAATTCTAAAAGAATTAAGGGAGGAACTAGTGAAACCACTGGCTACTCCTTTTAATAAATCATGGGAGGATGGTGTAGTACCCGAGGACTGGAGGAAGGCGGATGTGATTCCCCTTCACAAAAGTGGGACCAAGACAGAGGCAGGAAACTACAGACCTGTCAGTCTGACCTCTGTGGTAGGAAAGTGATGGAGTCATTTCTGAAGGAAAGAATAGTTGAGTACCTAGAGGCCAGTGGAGCACAGGACTCAAGGCAGTATGGATTCACAACGGGAAGGTCATGTCAGACGAATCTAATAGATTTCTTTGACTGGGTGACCAAAGTAGTAGACCAGGGAGGGGCAGTGGACATGGCCTACCTAGACTTTAGCAAGACATTTGACACAGTCCCACACAAAAGATTAATAGTCAAATTAACTAGCCTTGAGTGGGTCCCAGGGTGGTAGCCTGGGTAAAACATTGGCTGCACAACAGGACACAGAAGGTAATTGTAAATGGAGTCCACTCTGAAGAAAGAGAGGTTACTAGTGGGGTACAGCAGGGTTCAGTGTTGGGTCCAGTCCTTTTAATGTCTTCATCAGTGACATTGTAGAGGGACTGAAGGAAAAGCATGCCTTTTGCAGATGACACAAAGATCTGCAACAGGGTTGATACACAAGGAGGCGTGGAAAGGATGAAAAGGGACTTGGCAAGGTTGGAGGAATGGTCAGAAGTATGGATTAGGATTCAATGCAAAGAAGTGCAAAATAATGCACCTGGGAAACAAGAACCCAGGGAAGAATACACAATGGGTGGGGAGGTAGTACAACAACAAAAAGGAAAGGGACCTGGGGGTAATCATATCAGATGACCTTAAGGTTAGCAAGCAATTGTGAAGGCAGTAAGGAGGGCTGGGGGTATACTGGGATGTAGGAGAGGCATCAGCAGCAGAAAACAGGAAGTTGTTATCCCTCTGTACAGACAGTTGGTGAGACCCCATCTGGAGTACTGTGTCCAGTTCTGGAGACCCCATCTCTGCAAGGACATAGACAGGATAGAGGTAGTCCAGAGGAGGGCAACTAAAATGGTGCAGGGTCTGCAAGAGAAGCCATATGAGGAGAGACTAAAGGAGCTTAATATGTATACCCTTGAGGAAAGAAGGGAAAGGGGGAATAGAAACTTTTAAGTACCTCAGTGGAATCAACAAAGTCCAAGAGGGTAGCATCTCTCAGAAAAAGAGACTTGCAAGAACAAGGGGACACAATTTAAAGATAGAAGGAGGGCAGTTCAGGGGCAATGTGAGGAAGTATTAATTACAGAGAGGGTAGTGGATGCGTGGAACAGCCTTCCTGAGGAGGTTGTGGGGTCTAAAACTGTGGGAGAATTCAAGAATGCATGGGACAGACATAAGGCAATTCTTGTGGAGGGTAGGAAGAAATAGGCTGTTGGTTAACTAGGATCTGTGGCCTATCCTGTAGGTAGGGAAATGGGCAGACTAGATGGGCCAAGCGGTCCTTATCTGCCGTCAAAGTCTATGTTTCTATGTTTCACAGGAGTATTCAGCTCTGGTAGTTGTTCCTGCAATTCCCTCTGCAGACCAGCAGATGGCTGTAGAACAATGCTACAGCCATATTACATCAATTTCCAAATATACTGAATTGAGTCACTCAGAAAAAAACTTTCATAGACCAAGTAAAAAACAAAAGAGTCCACATAGTTTGCTGACCGGTTCTGCCTGTTTTACTTGTGAATACCATTGCATATGATCTTTACAACTTTGGAGAAACAGATCCTATAAGCTTGCTGACAGGGAATTCTAGATTGTGAGTTCCCAAGATGACATAATTGAACAAGTGGTGATTTCCGGGCTACAAAATGGCTAATAACGTTACAATGAACAACAATAGACATCTAGGTTTTGGTATGGGATTTACTGGGGGTATGCTTATTCTAATTCTGCAATGTAGCACTTTTGGTCAGATAGTGTCAGTTGCTCTTTAACCTAACTGCCACTGAACCAGCAATTTTCAGTATAGCAATGAAATGCCAAACCATATTGTTGAATGATCTCCCCTTGAGATACAGTAGTGTATGCTCGATGGAATCACGCCATGGGATTAGACTGAGCCCTGAGGCACCCCTTAATTGAGAACAGTGGTAAATAATGTACATTTAGGGAGGACTTGTGAGATGTTAGGCCCCTGTTCAGTACAAGGAGGGGTATGATTTTTTTTTTCTAATTGTCACCATAACAATATGTCTCATCCATTATCATTCAGATTGGTTTGTTTTAAGGATTCAGTGCCAGCCAAGTAAAGGTACAAGGGAAGGCATGCAAAATCCGCCAGTATAAACAATTCTGTTTGGAAAAGCACTGAAGTGTCTTTCTTCTGTCAAACCCTTTTGCTGTGTGTAAGGCTAGACTGTGCAATCTTAGTAACTATTGCTATATGTTTTCGGCTGGGACTACTGTCTTGTCTTATTTCCATAATTTCCTATGATTCTAAAGTAGCCAAATTGTGTGCCATTGAAGATCAAGTGTGCCTTAAAACTCCTCTTGCTCTCATTCATACCCTCGCACATCAACACAACTTGTGCTGCCCGCAGTTCCACCTTAGCCAAAAAAGCCCCCCCCCCCCATTTTCTGACAGTGTATGGGCCTGTTGGTGTTTTTACAGCTTAGTGGGCATCTAGCAGGGCAGTTCAGGCGCAGTGCAATAAATAATTGGCTTCTCACTGGTTATGGATTTGGTCAACATTGGGTCACAGTGTGCAGCCGCAGCAGGTTGGAATATCATTTTGATGACTCGGACTGCTCTGCGGCGGCAGCTGGTCAGCTGTATGACCCATTGCTGTGGCTGTAAATGAAGACTGCAGAAGCAGAAATACATAGATCTCATTCCCCTCTGTAACCTGTTCCCCACCTGAACAGTATGTGTAGTAGCAGAGCTGGTTTTATGTTTTTGCTTCTGTCTGTAACAACCAGTTGTGTCTGTCTGAACAGCATTTATTCCACATAACCATTGCTACCCCTCAATGCAGGACCTTGCCCCCCCCCCCAACACACATACACTTTTAGAAAGGCTCCAGCTCCCTGACCTTTGAAGTAATTAAGCTTAGCCCTCAACAGTTCTAACACTAACATGAAGCTGAAACAACTGTTAGACAACTGAGAATAATGTTCCCTAATTCATGAGTAACTGCCTAGTAAGGATACATATTTTAAGGAGAGAAGGTAAATGTAAATTAAAATATACTTTGGACTTGTTGCTCTTGATCAGTTTGGAAGTTATATGGCAATGGTGGCTGCACAGTGGTACCATTAGAGACACTGTCACGGCACTGGTGCTGAAAGATGTTGTCTGCATACTATGCATTACTAAATGGGGCCTGGAATTTTAATGTTTAGCAGATGGCGAAGTTAAATTAAATTTATGAGCAAATTCAAGTTTCTGCAGTTTGCATGGAGGATGCTAAAGGAATACTGAATGAATGAAATCTCCTATTTGCATGGCTACCCTTTTGTAGCCACAGACTTGAGGTTTCCCTTAAATTAAAGGGGTCCGTGTTTTAGGGATTTTTTTTGTATTTCTTCTGATAAGCCTATATATAGGGAAATAGGTACAGTAATTTGTGTTGTGCTGCACCTGTCAGGTAAAGCCGTCAACATCCACTGCAAGAAACTGCATTTATCTGCATTTTTTCTCATCCATCTTGACGTTTTCTGATTAAAATATATAAGAAGTAAAAATAAATAAAATAATGTAAAGTAACAAATCTGAGCTACTGCTAACCTCCTCAGCCCCGGCACCCTCTATTAAAATACTGACTTGCAATGTGATCCATCACTGCTTGCCCTCGATTGCGGGGCCTCTGTGGGCTCCAGAGTTTAAGGGCTTGCCCACTCTTCCACTGCCCTGCTAGCTGGTGGAATCACTAGTGGGGTGGGAGGTGCTGTTCTCCTTGTCTGCATCAGTGTGTCCAGACTGCCTTTGTCTGAATAAATGTGACCTTATTCTTATCATAAAAGTTTAGAAATCTGTCTTTTCAACAAAGGGTCAACAGCAGTGGAGGGGCTGTTGTGCATGACCTTCACTTCCTGCTGATTGGTGGTATTACTAGTAGGATGCTGTAGTTCTCCATCTTTTTTTTTTATACAACATTTTGTCCTCTGCTGCCACCTGCTCCTATCATCGGGCCCTTAACCCGGCAGCTCCCAGCCCCATCTGCCACTCCTCCCACCCTCGCACCAGTGGGGATTTGCACGGAATGGGACCCAAGAGCACGGGGGAGGGCATTGCATATGGCAGTGCGGAGTTAAAGTATTTTCTGTGTTTTTCTTCCAAACCCAGAACTGTGGGGGCACCGTGGGCATATGTGCATGCAGACACACATGTGCTTCTGGGACCACAGCCCCATCCACCCTCCCAACATTATGAGAGCCCCCTAGACCTCTGCTGTGACACCCACCCTCCCAACATTATGAGAGCCCCCTAGACCTCTGCTGTGACACCCAGCCTCCACCGGGTGTCAGCTGAGAGCAAGGAAAACTTGCCACCCCAGCCCAGAAGATGAGAGCTGCTTAGCAGTCACTCGATCACCTCCCAGCTCTCCTCCTACTGCCGACCCCTGGCACCTAGAGCTTGTTTCCAAACTCTGGTTACTGGCATGGCGCAAGGTAAGGAGATTAACATCACCTCAATCCTCAGCACCACTGGGAAGACTGTTGTAGTCCACAATCTTTGAGCCTTCTATGAGCTTATACTGAACTTGACCCCTGCACCTCATGCCCACCAGCCTTACTCCACAGATGTCCACTAAATGCTGGCATCAGTGTGCTGCGAGCGGATGTCTGTTGGGATGCAGTGGCATGGCATGGGTAACCTTAGGTATTAGGCATGCATGTTTGCTCAAAAAGCAAACCTGTCCTGAAATATAGTGTGAAATTGTTATACCAATAGCTTTAGTGCACCAAACATGTATTAATTTGCCATCTGTTCATTTATGAGGGATTTGCTTATAAAGCTGCTAAACCATAAAGTTAAAACTAGCCTCAGTTCTACAGGTCAGTAAGTACTGCTGCTTGCATTGCTGGAGTTCCTCTAAGCCCAATGGGACCAAAAATGCATATCTTAAATCTTAAACTTAAACTGATAATCTGCAACACCTTTTAAGCAATGAGGCAAGGTTATGTTACTGCTCTGTTAATCACCATGTAGGGTGTAATGTGGCATAAGGCATTGCCAAATGCTACATGCCCCTAAAGGGTTATTAACTGAAAATTGACAAAACTATTAGAACTATAAATACTGAAAAGTGCCTTATTGCTAAAAGAACAAATATCTGTCAATAGAGAATATTTACTTGCTTGTATTGCCAGTGTAGTTGCTGTATAGTTGTTGGGCATAGTTAGCACACACTGTCATCCTCTAAGCCTCCCACCAGTGTTGGCGCACTTACTTGAATTAACAACTTTTTACATTTCTCTCTCTCTCTGGTTAGAGCTAAACCTTTGCCTTTTCCCTCTAGTTCTTAGCTCTACCTACTACCCTTGTAGGCCAACTTATTTACAGTCCCCAGGTGCAGAGCAATTCCTGCTGTTTACTCACAGTTCTGCAGAATCAGTCCTCAAATAGCACAGTTCACTGAAGTCCTGGGAATTGATGGCATTGCAGGCAGAACCGGGCACAGTGCTTGAACAGGGGGCACAGAGGCTGCAGCTTGCTTTCTCTTCCTGTTACTAGCAGATCTTGCAGCTTGTCCCCTTCGGCCCATTATAGGCCCTGTTGCAGGGCATGTGCACGAGGCCTGCCAACTACAGAGGACCCAGACCAGGGAGTGGCACCATGGCCTGGCTCGCTCTGATCAGAGCACCCTAGGCCACAGATACAAGACCCATGACCTCCTGCAGCGGCAGACCCCACTTGATGGGGGTTAGCGTGTTCCCCACCTGGCCCTGGATGTCAGCAGAAACATCCAGCACATTCTCTTCTGCTTCTTCTTCTTTCTCTTAGCTCTCTGCCACGGTGTGCAGCCACAGCAATCTGTTTCTCTCTTTTCCTTGCTGTATCTCAGGAGCAGACAACAGGCATCTGACTCAGAAAGGCACCTGTCCATCCTTCTGCTTTCACAGTCTCTTAAACTGAACACCGTCACATTCTTGCTCTGGCTCACACATCTTCACCTGTACACACAGTCACTTCTCTCACCGTGCAGGTACTGGATCAAAGAGGCTTACTCTTCCTTTTCTCTTTCTCAGCACATTTATATTCTCTTGTTCCTCGTCCTTTGTATCCCATCTTTTTCCAGGCTTAGGCACAACCTTCATTCTTTTTCCAGGCTCGGAACACAACCTTGGTATTTTTCCAGGCTTAGATCCAACCTTTGTCCTTTTATTCAGGCTCAGGACACAACCTCTCTCTTGCTGTCTGCAGCTTTCCCTTTCCCATTTGAACTGTGCTTCTGTCACCACTGTGGTGCAATTTCAGAACAATACAGAACTTTTAGAATCCTGCAGTGTTCCTTTATTCTCTTGGCCAAACTGCTGCTTCTTTTTCCTGATGGGGCAGGTACAGCCTACCCTGGGGGACAAAATGCTGGCAGCACCCAGGCAGGCCCATCTCGCAGCGCCAATCTCTCCAGGGGCAGAAGCCCCAGTCCCTCTGGAGAAGGCCCCACTGAACTGACTCAAAGCCCAACAATCCTTGTTTTATTTGGTACCCTTTCCTCACTGCCCATTGACTGGTGTCACTGTCCATAGGCAAAAAATTATTTATTTATTTTCATTTATTTATTGTAAAATTGGAATTATAACCTTTGAGCTAAAAGCTCTTTTACAAAGGATCCTTGTCAAACAGAGGGTGGGGGAACATCTAATACATGGACAGTAGAAAAAAAAAACAGAATCAGCTAGTAGGCATTGTCAGTTACACATCACTAGAAAGGCTATACAACATTACAAATAGAAGGATGGGAAGAGACAGAAGACATTGCAAAAGCCATCCCTTAATTACATAATACAGAGGAAAATAGTCCCATAACATACTAGGTAAATAAAGTGCAGATTCCAACTATGTAGAAAGTATGAGAATTCCCACAATGCAGCTACAGAGCTTAGATAGGTTCCTGGAGGGAACAATTAATGTGACCACCAACAAGTACAGCCATTAAGGGAGAGTAGGCTACAGGCTAGGTGGGTGAGGGGGACAGCACAATGGTGGGTGATAGCTTAAGGGTCAGGGGGGCTAAGCGGGTGTGGAGGTGGTGGGTATGGAAGGCCAGGAGGACTAACTGGGTGAGGGGTTGGGGGAATGAGGGACCATGGGCTGGGTAGGTGGGGATTAGTGGGAGATGCTTCGGGGCCATGGGTTGCTGCAGCCAAGCCATATTGTGTCAGGGGGCACCAGGAGGACTACAAATGACTGCGATGTTCTTTTACAGCAACATTATACTGGAGGGGAGATGGTCTTCCAAATTTCAGATTTGAACTCACCAAGGTGAGTGGGCTAGTAGTGGCCTGGAAGAGCTCATTTAGCCAGGTGGGGATCTTTACTGCAAAGGCTCACCTCACCAAGGCAGTTCTAAAAGGCACTGCGAGGGCGTGTCTTGTAATACTTCTCGTGAACTGCTTATCAGGGACTGGACGGAATAGGCTTGTAGGAAGGGGTGTGCAAGACCTAGAAGGGCCTTCTTCCCTAGAAGGCAGGAGTGGAGCTTGATTCAGTCCATGAGAGGAAGTCATCGTGTCCCAATGTAAAGGTTGCACATGTGCGTTAGGCGATCTGCACCTAAAAACAAAGCGGCATGCTTTGTTAAGGGTAGTATGGACCCTGTGCAGGCTGGTTTCAGGGGCTGCACCATATACCACATTACCATAGTCCAGGATGGGTAGAACTGTCCCTCTTACTGCCCGGACCCTAGCCTCAGGTGTGAGGCAGAACTGAAGCATATATAGGGCCCCTAACTTCCTATTGGCAGCAGTGGTAATATTTTGTATATGTTCACTGAAGGAGAGGGACTCATCAATTGTAATCCCTAGGTACCAGAACAAGGGCACCTGCTCAAGGGTGGAGTGGGAGTTGCACAACATTGAGAAGGGAGTGGTATACCTACTCTTTAGGCTTCCAGCAAAGAGCATTGACTTTTTTTTTTTTTGCTGTTGAGCACTAGCAGTCTATCTTTGAGCCAGTCCTGTAGGAGGACAAAGTTGTACTGCATGTCCTTAGTGAGTGCATCTTGCCAAGTGCTTCAAGAGAACACCACCATGTCATCTGCATAAAGCAGTACCTCGGAGGAGGGGCACGCTTGTGGAAGATTGTTCACAAAGAGGCTGAACAGGAGTGGGCCCAGGATGGACCCCTACAGGAGCCCCCACTGTGACTTCACTGGTCTTGGAGATGGTTCTGTTGATTTTCACCTGCTGAGAGTGCCCAGACAGGTAGCTGGAGAACCAGCTGACCATGTTGGGGGATAGTCCAAGGTGGCTTAGTCTATGCAGTAGCAGCTGATGATTCACAAGGTTGAAAGCCTTGGTAAGGTCTATGAAGATTGCTTCAACCAGTTGACCCTGGTCAAGTGCCTCGTGCATTTAGTCTGTGAAGGCAATTAGAGCAGTATTAGTGCTATGCATATTATGGAAGCCATGCTGTTGGGGGCAGAGGAGTTTATATTTATGCAGGTGGTCAGTGAGTTGGTCAGCTATGATTCTCTTCAGTGCTTTGGAGAGCGGAGACAGAATTGAGATAGGTTGGTAGTTGGATACTAGTGCCAGGTCGCCTCCTTTGTGCATAGGAGTAACCAGAGTGGATTTCCAGGTAGAGGGGAAAGCGGACAGGCAGACAGACAGGTTAAACAGCTTGGTGATGGGAAAGACAACCTCTTGTAAGGCAATAGAAATCAATTTCGTACCGATTCCATCACCCCCCCCCCCATCCTTGTTTTAATGCGATGCCTCATTGGTGCAGAAAAAGGTGCCTAAACGTTCCCCGGTATTTTCCCCCAAAAGTCCTTTCAGTCAGTCCCAGAGTGTCTGGCAAGAATCCTGGCTCGGTGGTTGGCTGGCTGGTGTCACATGGCTGCCCAACATGGTGACCGTTGTAAACAGTGTCCACACATTTACACAGTGTCCCAGATTTAAAATGTTCCTACAGCCAAACCTTTCATTTTTATTTAATTATCCCCCACCATTGGGTAGCCACCCCTGCACCCTATTAAGTGACTGTGTCCCTTAACATTTCCCTTCAGCCCTCTTTCAGTCGCTGCTGCCATTTCATATAGCCCCTAGGCAGTTCACACACATTGCCCCAGTGAACAGCTACTCTATTTCCTCCGGCTGCTGTCCGTGAACACATTTTAATTATTTATTTCTCCCATGGACTGGCAGCCTTCCCTTTGACTTGCACATACCTCTTATTTATTCAATTTATTCCCTTTTCCGGCCTGTTGCTAGCGCTTAAACTATGCCCCAGCACTAGACAGGCTCCCGGCTCATCTTTATTCATGCCACCTCATGAATATTAATGAGGCAGCATCCCAATTTTTTGAGCGTGATTGGCACCCACTAAAATGAAATTTTATTTTTCCCAGTTGCCTCTCCCCTTCATCCAAGGTCCCCGGTCCCTCTCTGGCTCTGTACTGGGATCGAGACCAACAGAGAGACAAACCAAACCAGCTGTGCACAGCCACACAAAAATGCACTTCTGCGCATGTGCAGAGCTCATCAGCACTGCAGTGTGTTCTTCACAGCTGGCAGATCCATGAATTTGCTCCTCCTCCAGCCCTGCTCTATCTGTAAAAAAACACACGGGGGCCTGCAGGAGAAGGCAGAAACAAAGGGGGCAAACCAGGACCTGGACCAAAAAGGTGGGAGGTGGACCAAAACACTCAGGGAAACAAGCTTTTTCCGGGGGCTCACAAGTAAGCCCCCAACGGGGGGGGGGGATTTTACTCAGAATCACACAGTATGCAAATTGGGGTTGTGGGAATCAAACCGAGGTCAGATAGATATAGCAAGCTCCGAAGCTCATTGCTCTAACCTTTAAGCTATACTCATGGCCTTTCATGGTTACATCAGCACACTCCTTGTCATGAAACTTTGTTCCCAGTATTTTCTATTCTAGCTTTATACCACCATGGATCTCCATGGTAAGTTAAAGCTGAGCTGGCAGCCAAGGTTGTAAAAGGTATTACTGTACTTGCGGAAATGTGGAATCGAACCCCTACCTGGTAGAGTTCAGGCAACACCAGGCCAGATACTATTGCAGTACACTACCAAGCTGGCACAACCAGTGGTGCTTTATGGTTGGTTGATATTGTAAGTCCATGACAATGACGGTGCATAACACATGCGTGATGCATTTGTGCATGTACCTGGTTGCGGTAACCAGCTACTATTATTCCTGTAGGGAGGTACTGCATCCCAAGGGATTGTACCATACTGACACTAGGACAATTGTATTTATTTAAGGCCACATCCATCCTCACTTTTACCGTTTTACTGTATACAGTACTGTGTTGGGATTCTGGTTGTACACATTTTTACTATATATGTATACAGGCTAGACCAGATGAGATACAATGTATCATTTTTAATGCAGCCCTGCTTTTACCCATTTTTGCACTGTATCTACCCAGGATAGCACAGCAGAGATGCAATATTTCATTTTCAGCGGGGTCCAGTAGTATTTTCCCCAGGACAGAGCAGTATAGATGCACATTTCAGTGAGGTTCTGCTGTACTGGGGTCCTGCTTTTACATATGTTTAACAGAAACATAGACAATAATGGTAGAAAAGGGCCACTGGTCCATCCAGTCTGCCCATAAACCCTAACAAATCTGGGACCTGTTGTCCATGCAGGATTCTAACCCACACCATCTACCTCACGCTTCCCGACCGACCACTGTCACCATGAGCAACCACTAAGACCTTCACTCTGTCCCAGCTGTGTTTTTTTTAACCTAAGCTTTTATTCAAGTTTTTGCAGTATTTCACTATATTTTACATCATAATAGCATGGCATTTCACTGGAGATCAGGTTAAGTGTTGGCATAAATACAGGTTATATGATCAAGCTATTATAGTTGGTGCTGTGATTAATGTCCATTAAACCATTGGTCAGTTCTCAAGTGTTGACAATTACCCTTTGCCCTCAGCGTGTTGTTTTGTTCTGTCACTGGGAGTCCCCAGATTTGCAGAAGGGTTGTGACATGGTAAGGGCTGAGCCATAGTATCATTTCCAATCTAAAGCCCATAATACAGAGCAACCAAGCGTTCCATCTGTTCTGACGAAGGGGTAACCTGCTTTGTATCTGAGCTGTCATTTTTTCCATCCTGTACTTGGATTGGATGGTGGCTTCCTATTTGGTGCAGGTTGGGGCAGTTGGGGTTAACCAAAGTCTAGTGATTGTTTTCTATGCAGCTGCTAGTAATAGTCCCATGATATAAAGACAGTGTTCCTGTAATGAGTGTGACCTCTAGGGTTAAAGTGTCATATCCTGAGATGACAGTGTTAATGGTGCTTTCTACTTGTTTCCAAAGGTAAGTTAGGAGAGGGCAAGACCCGAATGTGTTTGAAACTACTGGTAGTTTTGGCACTCACCACATCAGATGGCAGACTGTTCCATAGCTCCACCACCCTTTATGGAAAATAAAACTTTCCCACTTCCCGCTTGAATCTCCCCTTGTCAGTTTCCACTCGTGCAACCATGTTCTTGATCCGCCACTTTTTCTAAATAGTACCTTGCAGTTTACCTTGTTCATTCATTTCAGGAACTTGAAGGTCTCTAACATATCTCCCCCCTCTCTTGTCTGGCCTCCATTGAGTGCATGTTCAGTGCCTTGAGCTGATCCTCGTAAGATCTGCCCTGCTGGCCCAGAATCATTTTGGTCACCCTGTGTTCCGTTGTCTCCTGCCTGTCCTTATCTTTCCCTAGATGAGGACTCCAGAACTGAGCATAGTACTCTAGGTGGCACCTCTGAATACAGAGCAAAAACAATCATTAAGAATGGTTGCTTTCTGCCTGTCCTCCTCAGTTAATCTGCCTCCCTTTTTTAGCCTAACAATTCCTCCTCCCTTCTTTCTTTCTTCCCTAATATATCTAAAGAACTGTTTTTTTTTTTCTGCCCTTGACCCCTTCCGCAATATGCAACTCTGTGTCCGGCTTTGCTTCTCTGACTCTCCTTTTGGTTTCTCTTGTTCTCATATAGTGCTGTCCCTATTCTTCCTTCCCTTGTTTTCCTTATACCTGGTGAAGGCAGAGAAACATAGAAACAGAATTTGCCAGCAGACAAGGACCACTTGGCTCACCTAGTCTGCCCATTTTCCCTGCCTATAGTATCACCGCAGATCATAGCTGATCTCTAGCCCATTTACACACACACACACACACACGTGCGCACACACACTTCCATTTTAATTTCCTAAGAGTCCCTTATGCCTGTTCTATGCAGTCTTGAAACTCGCCACTGTTTTCGTCCCTGCCACCTCTCACAGGAATATACCACTCTTTCTGTGAAGCAGTACTTCCTCACATCTCCCCTGAATATACCCCCCCTCCAGCTTCTTATCATGCCCCCTTGTCCTTGAGCACATTGTTTCTGAAAAATGTATACTCCTGTACCTTATGTACCCCAGTGAGGTATTTAAAAGCCTCTATCATACCCCACTCTATCTCCTCTCTTCCTAGATATACATATTCAGGTTCTTAAATCTCTCCTCATACGGCTTCTGATGCAGACCCTGCACCATTTTAGTTACCCTTCTCTGGACCGCCTCCAGTCTATGTCCTTCCAGTGATGTTGTATCCAAAACTGGACATAATACTCTAGGTGGGGTCTTACTTGCAATCTGTACAGAGGCAATATCACCTCCATATTTCTGCTGGTGATGCCCTTATCTATGTTCCCAAATATCCCACTGTCACACTACATGACCATCTTTAGGTCATCTGATATGATCACCCCCAGGTCTCTTTCCTGCTTAGTGGTCATCAGTACCACTTCTCCCATTCTGTACTCATCTGCCCTTGGGTTTCTGTACCTCAGGTGCATTACTTGGCATTCAAACCCCAGGAATCTCCCAGTAGTATTAGACATATGCAGTCAGCTCAGAATCTGTGACTGCCCCAGAGCTGTGATGTAATATGAAATGTATGCAAATCATGGAACTTAGAATGCTACATTCAAACTGCTGCCTCTAGGTGGATTGTGTTCCAGCTAACAACCAGATTCATTTTCTCTGTTCAGACAACAAGACGTCCCGAAGAGCTTCTCACAACAACTTCTCTGCAGTACTTTTTATTTCAGTCAAAAAGTGGTATTTCTTTCACTGTCTTTACTAAAACTCTGCCTCTAGTGGTTTTTATTAAAGTTTATATTTTGGAGGGTATTTTGCTAATTATTAATGGTTCCCCCACAGTTCCCGGGAACCAAGATTACTTCAGTTTAAACTCTAGTGTTAGCAGTTTAAACCGCTACTTATTTAGTTAGTTTTGTTGGATATTTTCACTTTCTTTTGAAGCGATTCACTTTATTTGTGTTCAGGTCCCTGTTGCCGTTGGGAACCGATCACGTTTGGTTTAAAAGTAAATAAGTATTGGTTTGATCGTGGTTCCTTTTTCCCTAAGGGAACCGACCTTGATCTGTGGGTTTTTTTCCCCTTTGCTGGGAGTTTATTTTGGTTCTCTGACATCTGGCATGTCAAAGACCTAAAAAGGGGATGGGATCTACAGGGTTTAAAAACTGTATTGAATGCTTTCAAATATTTGCAAAGGCAGATCACCATGATTTATGTTTGGAGTGCCTGGATCCCAACCATATTTTTTCAAACTGTAGTATGCAGTACTTTTTGTCCTGAATCCATTAAGAAAAGGGCCAAAAGATTAGAGAAAATAGCTTCTTCCTCCACTTCAGTGTAACCTAAACAACCAGAAGAGGCCTCTACTTCCTCCCACACTAAAACAAGGAAGGGACCCCCTAAAGATTCTTCAGACTTCAAATGTACTGAGAAGGGGTCTTAATATATTAAACACAAAAGACCTACTAAGCAAACTCCTGAGTCTGTCCCTGCCAAAAAGGAGCATAAAGAAAAACATGTTGCTGTGCGTCTCACAGGAGAAAGCAAGAGAGCTCCCAACATACAAAGATAAAATGCCCTCTACGGAGGACATTGCCAAAGCCCTGCAGGTCATTTTGGCCTTACAGACTGCAGATTCCATTCTGGGTTCACCGGTTCAAGTCCCACCACCAATTCCCATGGATCAGGGCCAAGTGGTTTACCTTGAGGAGGAAGAGGAGGATCAGGATTTAGGTGAAATCATTGAGCCAGAGGGATCCCCAGATCAGAGGTTTAGTACCCCTCTTCATGGGCATAATGATTTTTCATTCCACTTTTCATTCATTAGGCAGATAATGGACACATTGGGCCTCCCTTCATAGGAATCTTTAAAAGATGAGGAGGATGTAGAGTTTTTGGATATGATGGAGTTGGTTTTCACAAAAAAGGTGGTCCTTCCTAGCCATAATTCTCTTAAAAAGGCCATTTTGAAAATTCTGCAGACACCTTCCTCTGTCCCTGGAATGGACAAGGTGGAGAAAAAGTATCAGTTGGATTGGTCTTCTGCTAATTATTTGTATACCCATCCAGATCATGAGGGTGTGATATAGGCTGCTGCCTGTGATAAAGCTAAAGTCCCCCTGGCATCTTATTCTCCAGATGAACATTCCAGAAAAACTGACACTATGGGGAAGAAGGGTTATTTAGCCTCCTCCCTTCTCCAGGGAGCTTATATGGCATATTCTGCACAATACCAGAAGGCCCTCTGGAATGCTATGTTAGCTTTAACTGATAGAATTCCAGGCGATATGGCACACGATATGGCAGACACTGCCAGGATGGCTTTGGGTGCCACAAAATACCAGTTTCACATGGCTGTAGATGCAAATGATACTGCATCCAGATTGCTGGCCTTATCAGTGTCCTTAAGGTTTGCCTGGCTTAGAGCAACCAATTTTACCTCCGACAGTCAGTTAAAGGCATGGATTTTCCTTGCAAAAACAATTCTCTTTTTGGTGACAAGACTGAGGCATACATGAAAAAGATGGAAGAGTACAAAACCATCTATAGAAGTAACTCCACGAGACAGACTCCACTTCTTTTAGATCCATGTTTTAACCAAAAAGAAGAATGCAGACTGGCAGCTAATCCTGGATCTCAGGTTCTTAAACAAACATTTGGCAAAGCTCAAGTTCAAAATGGTAACACTAGCCATATGTAACCCCTAGGTGGCACTATCCCAAGGGCTACTACCCCTGCATGCTTGGCTACTAACAGGTTAAGGGGCCTGAGTTCTGAAATGGGTGCCTCCACCCAAAGGTCTGGGTTGGTTTGAGTTACACTAACCAGGCCACAGCCCTCTGGGACACTGTGACCTCCCCTTATCTCCCACTAGAGGCTCATACAGTACACAGAAGTAACCTTCCCAATGCCCTAGATATGCAAACCACATACACTTGTACTTGACACTTACTCCCAGGATTGGTTCCGTCATCTTGACTCTGGGGACCCCCTGTAAAAATAGGTGATGCAGTACAACAGCAACAATGCAATACCTTCAGCATAAACTGACACCACAGTCAATGTAAATTGCAGAAACAAACAGATCTGATTTATTCAGGGTCTGTAACAAAGAGGGGGAATAATCAGGTTAATTAGCTTGAACACATTAATAATCACACTACTGTGCATGCACTTAGAGTCCAACTCAGTCACACTCTCTGGTTACCCAGGATGGGGGAAAAGGCTAGCCAGGACCAATGCCTGGGATAGACCAGCGGTGCAGCTAGTTGGGGCCCTGTGATGGAGAAAGAACATGCACACTCAATACGTAATCCGGAGCCGGAGGACTCACTTCATGGAAAGAAAAGCACAAAACAATCAGATGAAACACTTTGATTAAACAAAAGTTGCAGGGAGCTACCCTGAAAATTACGGTACCCAGGCTAAGCACAGGAGGGCCGATGGATGGGAATTCTGTATTGTCAGAGGGAGCAGGGCCCACATGAGTTGCTTTGGCCTGTTCTTATTCAGGCAAGGCGCAAGGGGACTGGTCCCCTGGCTGGTCCCTCGTCGATAGATCTTCTCTGTGCAGCAGGGTAGGAAGTCAAGGCCCTCATGGCAGGACCGATCTGCGTCAGACAGCACGGATTCAGTCCGATATTTGCTGGGAAACAGCTTCCAGCAACTAGCACACAGTTCACAGCAAGAGGGGAATTAGACCACGATCCCCAATAAGCACTTAGCACAGTCATATGTACAAGCCAGCAGCATGCAGCCAGACTAAATCGCCACTTCTCTTTCAGTTCACAGTACATTTATATACCAAATTCTACCTGTACCAGGCCAAATGCTCCCCAGTTACGATCACAAGTCTCTGCACACACTGGGAGCTCAGAAGTAACTGAAAATCCTGACAGGCTGATCGCATTCTGCAAAATCCTCGGTCTTCTCTGCAGGTTGAGCCTCGTCCCAAATCAGTAGTTTGCTTCACAGCACCCAGATCGGATTCAGTCCGAACAATTCCCTCTCTCTCTTTCTCTTCTCGGGCAGTAAAAACAGGCAAGCAGGCTGGAATTCAGGCCTTCTATGACTCTCCCGCACAAACTACTGTGCAATATGACCAGTCGAACTAGATGAGCTCCTTCTCTCTCAGCTTTCAACTCGAATCTGGCTTGCCAGCAGACAGCCCAAAGGCTTTCATTTAGATCCAAAAGGTTCAGTTGGTCGGTTCAGGTGTCAATCACAACAGGCTCCCTCTATTGGTGCAAAAAGGCGCCAACAGTCCAAAAACTACAATTCCAGGAGTCTCACTCCACACAGCCCCATTTCAGCAGGCTCCATTTGAGAGTCCCAAGTAGTGATTGGTCCCATTCGGCAGTCCGGGACCAAAATGGTGAAGCTTCACAGAACAGTCCTGGCTGCAATTAAGACAGGTTAGAACAAACAACAATATCTTTCTCACTCTAAATAATTATCAGCAAACAGTTACATCTTTCTGTAGGGCTCCTTCTGCACATTAGGCGATGGCAGAAACGGAGCGATTATTCAGCAGCCTGGGCGGGACTCAAGCATAGAAACACACAGTGCTCCCATTTAAACTAACTCTGAATGCAGGCAGGCAGCCCTTAAAGAGACAGTACATGGAGGTTTTAAAAGCCCTCACAGGCAACACCATTTAAACAGCTTTAATGCCGAACACCATCCAGATTGTGAGTGGTTAGGCAAGCTCTGGGAAGACTTTTCAGGAACTCACACAGGAGAAGGTGACAAATTTACTGATCCTAGAAAACTCCTTTTCCTAGGGTCAGCCCAGGACTGCAAGACAGTTCCTAGCATTACTAGGACACATGACCTCAAGTACTGCAGTAGTATTAGTCTCCAGGTTTCAGATGAGGGATATATTTAAAATCACCTGAGATCCCACTGGTCCCAAAGAAGGGATCCCATTTCAAAGCTTGTGCCAGTTACAAGAACTCTGCTACTGGCTCTGCAGTGGTGGAAAGAAAGGGACAACCTCAGGCAGGGCATCCCTTTTCAGAAGAGCACTATACTGTTGTTCTAACAACAGATGCCTCCTTCCAAGGGTGGGGGAGGGGGCACACAGACAACCTCACAATCACTGGAATTTGGTCACCTCAGGAGTCCAGACTGCATATAAACCTTTTAGAATTCAGAGCAGTCCTTGCACTAAAGGTCTTTGTTCCTCAATTGAGGTGTCAGTCAGTCCAGGTCAGGACAGACAACACAACCACCAGACAGAGGCCATGAAGATTTGGTCTCTGACATATTCCCTAGAAGTGCCTCTGTCGACCATTCATCTCCCAGGGAAGGACAATACACTGGCAGATTCACTCAGCAGAACCAGCCAGGATCATCATGAATGGGCTTCAAACAAGCACATGTTAGACACAGTTTTCAGATGTTGGGGCATTCCAGAAATAGCCTCAAAAGAAAAAACACCAGCTTCCTTTTTATTGCTGCAGGCCCCCTCCTTGGGCACGGTGCCCATGGAGGTGTTAGCCCTGGACTGGGCAGGGAAATTTCATATGCTTGTCCTCCATTTCCACCGGTATCGAGAATACTTCTCAAACTAAAAAAAAGTCAGTCTGCAACCATGATGCTGGTTGCTCCACACTGGACCAGACTGCCATGGTACCTTCTATTGCTCACCCTGTTCACCAAGCAACCAATTCGTCTTACCCAGAGATAGTCTCCTAAGAGCTGTTCAAGGTCAGATAGTTTTTCTGACTCTCAAGAGCCTTCACCTGAAGGCCTGGTTCTTTGAGGAGTTAGAATTGTCTGAATTTAACTTGTCAGAAGAGATCCTTGAGATCCTGAAAGTTTCCCAGAAAACTTCTGCCAGGAAAACTTATGTTTCAACGTGGAAGAGATTTTCCATCTGGTGAATGCTAAGCAAATCAGTCCCCTCAAGGCAAGCTTATCTACATTGCTTGATTATCTGGTACATTTGCAGACTTTAGGCCTCAGGCCTCAGGCCTACAACCCTTGGGTTCCCTTAGCAGCAGCATCTAGAACAATAGCTTCACACCCTATTTTTAGGAAATTTTTCAAAGGCTTGGGACAAATGTTTTCTCCTGTTACGGAACCAGTCCCTCCTTGGGATCTAAATTTGTGCATAGCCAAACTCATGGAACCTCCATTTGAGCCAATGGCTTGGCTGATCTGGAATATGTCACATGGAAAACAGTTTTCCTGGTGGCAATCATTTCAGCAAGAAGAGTGTGTGAGCTGCAAGCTCTTTGCACTGATCCTAATTACATTAACTTTCATAAGGACAAAGTGGTTCTAAGGACTAACAGGAAATTCCTTCCAAAGGTGTTATCTGAGTTACACTTGAACTAGTCCATTACCCTTTCTGTATTTTTCACAGCCAAATCCAGCTCAGGGGAATTGAAGTTTCCTAGCTTGAATGTAAAAAGGTCTCTCAGCTATTACATCACTCATACTAAGGACCTCAGGAATTCCTGCTTACAACTGTTCATTACCTATGGTGAAGTGGGAAAAGGCAGGCCTGTCTCTAAGAGGTCAGTTGCACACTGAATAATATCCTGCATCCAATTCTGCTACAGTAAGGCAGAGAAACAGCCATCACAGGGCCTCAGGGCACATTCCACTCGTGGAACTGCTGCCTCAGTGGCAGCTGCAAGGGACATTCCTTTGCTGGAAATCAGTAAAGCAGCTACCTGAAGTACAGTCCACACCTTCACAAAGCACTGTTAGCTGGATGTCCAGTCCAGGACTTATGCTAGGTTTGGCACTGCAGTATTGCAGAACCTTTTTTCCTAAGTAGATTCTGTACCCACCTCCCAAGGCATGGCTTGGTAGTCTGCATATGTTTAATACTACTGGGAGATTCCTGGGGTTTGAAGAAAAAATGACTTACCATAGTAATGTTGTTTCTGTCAAGGGATCTCTCAGTAGGATTAGACCTTTCATCCCTACCTCCCCTTACATAACCTGAATCAGGTTCAGCAATACGTTCATGGGGGTTCTTAATGTTGCATTAATCATTGGCTTAACTTAATGTTTTTGACGTACACAAGTATGACAAGAGCATCTAGCCCTCCTCTTTGTCTTCTTTTTTTATCCAGTTTGGAACCCGTCCTCTTTATCAAGGAGTGGATATTATTATTATTGTTATTGTTCTTAGGTTACAATTACAGACAGTCTGGTGTTTTTTCATCTGCAAAAATGAATCTGGCAGTTAGATGGAACACAGTCCACCTAGAAGCAGCAGTTTGAATATAGCATTCTAAGTTCCATGATTTGCTTACATTCCACATTACATCACAGCTCCAGGGCAGTCAGAGATTCTGAGCTGACTGCATATGTCTAATCCTACTGGGAGATCCATTGGAAGGAACAATATTATTATGGTAAGTATTTTTTTCCTTTTTTCACGTTCAAACTCAGCTGCCATACCCTTGACCACTCCTTGAGTTTTCTCAGATCTCTGCTCATCCTTTACACACACACACACCTCTCCCCCCAGAGTGTCAACCCTATTGCAGATTTTGGTGTCATCCGCAAAGAGGCAAACCTTCCCTTCCTGTTCCTCTGCCATGTCACTTATAAAGACCAGTTATAGCACTGATTCCTGAGGTACCCGTCTGGTCACCCTCTCCTCCTCTGAGTGAACTCCATTTACCACCACCCTGTGTCGCCTATCCCCTAACCAATTTCTTACATAGTTTACCACCTTTGGTATTTTTGGCTCCCACTGATTCCGTGACCCTTCCAGAGAACCCCATTGGTCTCTTGTACCTTTTCCTTTTGATTGCTATTCTCATGCAAGACTTTGGTGCCTCGAGAATGGCCCCCTTGACTGCATCTATATATTTACCAAGGATCGACCAAATGAGACAGACACAATCTCATTTTCAGTGGGGTTCCGCTTTTACACATTTTTCAATATGTTCACCCAGGATAGCTCAGCAGAGAAGCAATATCCCTTTTTCAGTGGTGTCCTGCTTTTGTACATTTTAGACTGTATGTACCCATGATAGACCACAGAAATACAATATCTCATTTTCAGTGGTGTCCTGATTTTACACATTTTTAGACTGCATGTACCCAGGATAGCACAGTGGAGATGCAATATCTCATTTTCAGTGGGGGGCCTGTTCTTATCCATTTTTACAATGCACAGTATGTACCCGGGATAGGTCAGCTCAGAGACAATCTTTTTGCAAATTTCAACATTTTGACACCAAATTTCGAATATAATCTTTTTATGACCTCATGTTATGGTAAAGAGCAGTGGGATTTTGTCAGTAATGCCTGAAAGGTGATTTTTTGGTATGACTGACAAAAAATGTTTTGGAGGGGATTTGAAAAATGACACCTGTCCTGTTCATGAGGTGGGGTAACATAATGACTGTGTTGCAAATGTGGGGCAAACATTTGCACAAATGATAAAGTTATGAGTGAATGTTGGAAAAATTCAATGTGTGTTCATATAACTTAGTAGTTTTTTCATATTTTGACCCCAAATTCTCAACATAGCCTTTTTATGACCCCACCTTATGATCAAGATAGGTGTTATTTTTTCAATCCTGCCCAAAAGGTGATTTTGCAGAGCAACTGTGAAAACACGTTTAAGAGGAGATTTGAAAAATGATACCTGTCATGTTTATAAGGTGGGGTACCAAAAGGGTTTGGTGTCAAAATCTGCACAAATTACAAAGTTACGAGCAAACACTGGAAAAGTTCAGTGTTTCTTCATGACTTTGTTGTTTTTTGACATTTTGACCCCAAATATTCAACACAGTCTTTTTATGACCTCACCTTATGATCAAGGCAGGTGGATTTTTTGAAATACTATCCAAAATGTGACTTTGTTGTGCAACTGTGAAATAATGTTTCAGAGAGGAACTAAATAATGACATCTGTTATGCTCATGAAGTGGGGTAATGCAAGGGCTAAGTTGAAAAACTGGGTCCAAAATCTACTCAGATTACAAAACTATGAGTAAATGTTGAAAAATTCAGTGTGTTTATATAACTCAGTTGTGTGTGTGTGTTTTCACAATTTGACCCCAAATTCTCCAGATAGTTAATTTTTTTTCTTTTATGGCTCCACCTTATGATTAAGATAGATATAAATCCCATTTGAAAGGTGATTTCACAGGGCAACTTTAAAATATGTTTTGGAGGGAATTTGAAAAAAGATGACTGTCATGTTCATGGGGTGGGATATCAAAAGAGCTATGTTGATTATTTCGGGCCAAAATCTGCATAAATGACAAAGTTATGAATAAATGTTTAAAAAATGCAAAGTTTCTTCATAATGTTGTTGTTAGACATCTGACCCCAAATTTTCAATAGTCTTTCTTCATAACTTTTTTTTATATTTTGACCCCAAATGCTCAACATAGTCTTTCTATGACCCCACATTATGATCAAAAAAGTGAAATTTTTTTCAGTCCCATCCAAAAGGTGATTTTGCAGAGCAAGTGCGAAAACATGTTTTAGGAGGAATTTCAAATACGTTACCTACCTTGTTCACAAGGCACGGTAAAAAAAAAAGAACATGTTGAAAATTTGGGGCAAACATATTAAAAAAAGGACAAAGTTATGAGTAAAAGTTGAAAACACTTTGAAAAGCCATTAACCAAACTTACCTTGTTGTCAGTCAGTCACAGTTCAGCGATGGAAGCAGGAGGGCATTCAAGCCCTAGACCTAGCATTTAGTTAAATGAAGGGTTTGGGTGGGGTGGTGGATACTAAGAGGTGGGATGGGGTGGAGTGATGGAGGGTGGGGGTACAGAAGTTATCAAGGGACTTTTTTTTTTTTTTTGGTTTGAAAATAAAATAAAAAAAAAAAAATACAAGGGATGGTTTCCTTTATTTCGGGTACCCAGCACTGAGGATTGAGGCTCCCAATGTCGATTTATTGTTTGGTGCCACCATTCTGTTTTGGAGGGTTAGCACAATGTGGTTTGGATGGGAGAGAAGATGGGAGGGGGACACTGTTGTTTGGTGGCACCAGGTTTTAGCAACCCAGTTTCACATCCTGAGATTGGAGGGGGTGCTATTATATCAGGCGGGAGGTAAGATGGGAAGGGGACACTATTGTTTGATGGCACTGGGGGGATGGTGCATCCTGTTTTGGGGGGCTGCGCAATATGGATCATCAGCCCTAACTACATGTTCCCAAGATGGACACCAGTTGCTTTTTTCCAGCTCTCATGCACTATCCTCCTTGTAACCAGTAGAAAGTTAGCACTGGTTACAGACTGCTGCAATGACCAGTAGCAAGACACACACTCACTCATTGACAGCCATAAGAAAGCAATAATACCTGACAAGGTGGGAAGTATTAGGCAATACTGGACCGCCCAGGGGTGTAATGAGGCCCAGCACTGCAGGCGGAGGGCCTTATAGCCCCTGGAAGGTCCAGTATTGCCCATACCGGCCACCCTGGAGGGTATTATTGTGCTTAAAAAATGGGCTATGTGTGAAATGTTTTATAAAATAATTTTAAAATGGTACAAATATGCTTAAAAAAAAAATACGGTAACTTAATAGAAGTTGTTTTGTTGCAAAATAGTCCCAGTAGTGGTAAAACTGTGTAGCTATCAGCAGAGGGCACTTTTGTTTTGCATGTTGTCATTTTCTGTTCCTTTATCTCTGCTTGAGAGGTCATTTCCTTGTGTCCCTTTTGTTTTGGGAAACAATTTACAGTCTTCTGTATAAGACTGAGGTGGGGTGAGACTGTGATCAGTGGCACGGTCAGAAGAAAGTGTTTGGAGCCAAGATTATATTTAGAAGCTGCTGCGTGTGCTGCTACATCAGGCAGGAAGCGTGAGTAAAAAGTCTTCTGGAGGAGAGATTAGAAGGAGATGCTAGCGGGCACCGTTTACTAGCAGGAACAATGAAAGTAAGATTTTTTTAAACATGTAAACATTCCAGCCGGTTGAAAAACTGGTGTGGAGCTCAGGGTTTTGGCTTCATTGGTGACTGGGGAGCCACCTGGAGGGATGCAGACCTATACTGGTGCGATGGTCTGCATCTGTCCGGGGGGGGGTGGACCAGAATCCTAGGTGAGAGGTTTAAATGCTTCATTGGCAAGCATTTAAACTAGCCAAGGGGAGAGGCACTGAAAAGGAGCAGGGAAATCCCAGCCTCCCCCCACAAACAGTAAATAGTGAGGTAAATACCAAGGTAGAGAAGTCATTAGGGAGCAGGACAGAAGTAAATGTAAAAAAAGGCAAAGGCAGTAAGGACAGAAATGGGGCTAAAAGGAGTAAGGCCATCAAAAAGTGGAGGGTGATGTGTACCAATGCCCGTAGTCTGCGTAACAAGCTCCCTGAACTAGAGGTCTTGATGGAAGAGGGTTGCCTGGATATTGTGGCAGTCACAGAAACATGGTACACAGAGAACCATGACTGGGATGTCAACATACCAGGATACACAATCTACAGGAGGGACAGGGAGGGTAAAAGAGGAGGAGGAGGAGGAGGAGGAGGAGTAGCCCTTTATGAAAATGAAGGGATCAAAGCAACAGAACTAAAGAGTAACCAGGGAGCAGATGAGACACTCTGGGTCACCCTGGAGACAGGAAATGGCACCACAATCTGCATGGGGGTTGTATACAGACCCCATCTCCAGGGAGGAATGGACAAGGAAATGATAGAAGTCTTCCTTAGAATGGCAGAAAAGGGAGGTATTGTTGATGGGGACCTGAATATGCCAGATGTTAACTGAGCACCTTTGCTGCAGGCACATCTAAGAGCAGGGTCATTCTTGATGCCCTACAGGGCATGCCTCAGACAGTTAGTATTGAACCCACTTGGGGAGAGCAATCTTAGACCTGGTACCTCAAATGGGACGGAGAAAGAATCTCAGATTTAGAAGTGGGTAGCCATCTGGGAACAAGCGACCACCAAACAGTGTGGTTCACGATAAACACAGCCATACAATCAAGCCATACAAAAGCAAGAGTGTTGGACTTTAGGAGGGCTGACTTTGGGAAAATGAAAGAGTGCCTCAAAAAAGCACCTGCAAATAGGCAAGAAGGAGGGGTGGAGGAACAATGGAGAGTAATCAAAACAGCCATCACAGAGGCAACAAGCCTTTGTGTAAAGCAAATCAACAAAACACAACAAAGGAAAAAAACGCTATGGTTCTCAAAACAGGTGTCAGGGAAGGTTAAGAAGAAAAGGATAGCATTCGGGAAATATAAGGAAACACAGAAGGAGAAGGACAGAGAACTTTATCAGTTAAAGCAGAAGGAGGCTGGGAAGGCAGTCAGAATAGCAAAGGCCCAAACTGAGGAAAGGATAGCCAACTCTGTTAAGAAGGGGGATAAGACCTTTTATAGGTACATTAGGGAGCAAAGAAAGACCAAAAGAGGGATACTGAGGCTTAATAAAGGGGAGGGAATGTGGGTAGAGGGTGACAATGAAAAAGCAGGGATACTGAACGGATATTTCTGCTCAGTATTCACAAAGGAAGAGGAAGGGGAGGTACCTAAACCAAACAAGAGAAACACTCTGAAGATGAGGGTCAATACCAGTCCATTTACAGAAGAAAGGGTTCTGAAAGAACTAATAAAATTGAAGGTGGACAAAGCAATGGGGCCTGATGGGATTCACCCAAGAATTCTAAAAGGACTAAGGGTAGAACTAATGACACCGCTGACTACTTTCTTTAACAAATCATGGGAGGATGGGGTGGTACCTGAGGACTGGAGGAGGGTGGATGTGATTCCTCTTCACATAAGTGGGGGCAGAACAGAGGCAGGAAACTACAGACCAGTTAGTTTGACCTCAGTGGTAGGGAAAATGATGGAATCACTTCTAAAGGAAAGAATAGTTGAGTACCTAGAGGCCAGTGGGGCACAGGACCCAAGACAGCATGGATTCATGATGGGAAGGTCGTATCAGACGAATCTAATAGATTTCTTTGACTGGGTGACCAAAGTAGTAGACCAGAGAGGGGCTGTGGACATGGCTAACCTAGATTTTAGCAAGGCATTTGATACAGTCCCACACAAAAGATTAATACACAAGTTAGTCAGCCTTGGCTAGACAACAGGATGCAAAGGGTAGTAGTAAATGGAGTCCACAGTGAAAAAAGGAGGGTTACTGGCAGGGTACCACAGGGTTCAGTACTGGGACTGGTCCTTTTTAATGTCTAGATAAGTGACATTGCAGAGGAACTGGAAGGAAAAGTATGTCTCTTTGCAGATGACACAAAGATCTGCAACAGGGTTGATACACCAGATGGAGTGGAAAGAATGAGAAGGGACTTGGCAAGGTTGGAGGAATGGTCAAATGTATGGCAGCTCAGATTCAATGCAAAGACGCAGGTAATGCACCTGGGAAACAAAACCCAGGGCAAGAGTACACAATGGAGGGTGAGATACTGACAACAGTAAAATGGAAAGGGACCTGGGGGTAATTATATCAGATAACCTAAAGGTGGGCAAGCAATGTGAGAAGGCAGTAAGGAAGGCGGGGGGGGGATACTGGGATGCATAGGGAGAGGCATCAATAGTAGAAAACAGGAAGTTGTTATCCCTCTGTACAGACAGTTGGTGAGACCCCATCTGGAGTACTGTGTGCAGTTCTGGAGACCCCATCTCTGCAAAGACATAGACAGAGTGGAGGCTGTTCAAAGGAGGGCAACAAAAATGGTGCATGGTCTGCACCAAAAGACATACAAAGAAAGACTAAAGGAGCTTAATATGTATACCCTTGAGGAAAGGAGGGAGAGAGGGGGACATGATAGAAACTTTCAAGTACCTCAAGGGAATCAACAAAGTCCAAGAGGGTGGCATCTTTCAGAAAAAGAGATGTGCAAGAACAAGGGGGCATAATCTGAAGATAGAGGGGGGACGGCTCAGAGGTAATGTGAGGAAGTATTTTTCACAGAGAGGGTTGTGGATGCATGGAACAGCCTCCCTGAGGAGGTTGTGGAGTCAAGAACAGTGGGGGAATTCAAGAATGCATGGGACAGACATGCGGCAGTCCTAGTGGGGGATAGGAGGAAGTAAGCTGTCGGTTAATTAGGATCTGCAGCTTATCTGTTAGGTAGGAAAATGAGCAAACTAGGTGGGCCAAGCGGTCCTTATCTGCTGTCAAATTCTATGTTTCTATGTTTCAGCCAGAGTGCTCGAGTCTGGTGGTCACAACATGCTCAGTTTAATTATGAATGACGACTGCGGGCAGGGGGGGCAACCGGGGCTGCGCTCGAGTCCATGAAGAAGTTTGATTGTGTGATGGGACTAAACAGTTGGGAATTAAAAAAAAGAGTGTTTTGTGGACTAAAATGTTTAAGACACTGAAAAAACTGTTATAGGGTGAAAGTGTCGGATTGTGTGTATTTGGGGGACAGTAAAAATCGCTAAGCCTGGAAAAAATGGCAGTGATTTCAAATTTGGAGAGGATCTTTTGTCCAGTGAGTAAGCAGAGTGGGCAAAGGAATCTATTAGGTGGTGATGGGGTCAAGTGAGTGGCATTTCTAATTTGCTGGGTGTCTATTGAAAGTTAATGTACCCCCCTGGCAGGGGTACTAGCCAATCAGAATCCAGCAAATAAAAAGCCCATTTTTTCTAAAAAGGTATAAGTTCCAGAATGTATTTTAATGGGATAACTACAAAACACTTCCTGACTTTGATTGCAGTAGAAACTGGTCTGCTATGCAGACCAGCCCTTATAAAGTTTAATTTCATGTGTTGCCACTGGATGGCAGCAGTTGATCTATGTGTAGAGCTGTTTTTATGGCTGTGGATGTAGCCCAGCAGACGTTTTGCATTCAGAAAAGGGCTGATGTCATTTTTGCTACCATACAACATGATACAGTGTTAAAAATAGATTCCTCCACCGAAGCCTCATTACTACACTGTCTGTGGGTGTATAGGAAGCCGTAGAGCACTATTTTTCCTCTGGCTTGAGGAGTTAATTGAGCACACAGAAAGTTAACTCATTATCTTCTGGCAGTCATTCTGTGTCAGATTACTAATGGATAGTATAGACATCATAGAAAGTTGTTGGAAGTAGAATGGGTTAAACACTTCCTTGAGCTTTCTGCATACCAAATAAACTCTGCTGTGCCCTCATTAAGCCATTTGACGCCACCACCATCGTAAGAGCAGACATTCTGATACTTTGCAGGACATTTCATAGCAAAGAGTCCTAGTGTTGCCTTTTTCCAAATAATATACCAACTTCATTTTCTCAGGCAGGCAGTTCTGGGCTACTGTTTATATTCTACTGAATGTTCTTAACCTGCAATTTGTGACTATAGGTGCTTACAACTGAATGATAGTAACCACATTTGCTTCACTTGCATGTGTGTGTCTAATTTATGTTTGACTTAGGTTACACATAGAATCTGATCAATTCATTGCATGCTATATTATGATTAAATGAACTGATAAATGGGGGCTTTGGTTTCTTTTACAAATTCATTTTTCCTGACCATGGGTATACTAAAACAAAAATTTCTCAACAAAATGTTTAAAAAATAAAGTGTTTAGCAGTAATTTAGTTGATGTGGTGTAAAGAGCTGCTCCCTGGAAAATTACCTGGTTTTGGGGGGCTTCCACAAGCAGAATGGGACTTCATGGATGGGGGAGCTCATGGCAGCAGAAGAGGCATGATGGCATTAAAAGCTTAATGATGTGGATGCTGAGGCACCAATATTTGAGCATGACTTTGGTAGAGGACTAGGTGTGACTTGGGGTGGGGGATCATCAGAATTGAGTGAGTCTTGGTATTTTTAGCATAATTGTTTTCTGAAACTTTAACCTTCAATGGGTTAGACTCTGCATCCATCTGTACAGTATGTCACTAAGCCACATGCAGTGGGGTATGGGTAAAAAACAGATCGCCAGATCCAGACCAGAGCTGTAAAATCTGGATTGGGCACAGCTTGTGCAAATATTGCTGATCCACTCACTCCAGATGATCTGGTCTGGCTTTTATCTATCTAGGCCGGTCCTGATGGTTCCGTTTTCAACCATGCCAAGGAAGGGTCGAAAAACAGACTTCCAGGAGCAGACCAGATACGTAAAAGTCAGACTGAACAGTGCAGCCAGAGTGACCAGACCAGCAGTATTTATGCAAGTTGTACCAAGTATGGCCAGTTCGATTTTTACAGAGCTGCTGTGGTTCAGGTCTGTCTGTCCAGTTTTTAATCAATCAATCAATCAATCTCTATTTTATACTGAAAGGTATGTGTGCAAAAATGCCCATTTACACAAATGTCCAGTTAAGCATAAAAAGAAAATAGAACACCAGGTCAAACAATTACAAAGTAAAAGACAGTATAAACAGGCCTAACATAAACAGGTCTAATACAGAGATCTTGAGGGATATACAGAAGAAAGGGGAAGCAAATAAATAACAGTGACAGACTTACAGCATGGGATATAGTTAGAGGTACAATTCAAGAACATGAACAGTTGGGTGATGTGTTGAAAAAAGAAGTGCAAGTCCTGCGGCGCCCAGATCCTGCATGCAGATGAGCATTTGCACTGCGTGATCTGCCTAGGCCTCCAACACTGGGTCAAGGATTGTGCGCCCTAACAATCCTTCATCCAAACCACACAGATCAGGTGACAGAAAAAGCTCGAAGCCTACTTGCTGGAGAAGTAAGTAGCTTTGATGGAAAAGAAGCTGCAGAATCTGCTGGAAAAATCTTCTTCTCCTATGCCAGAACCCAAAAAGAAGAAAAGGGACAAGGAGAAGCACTGAAATCAGGATAGATCTCCATCCACTTGGTGGCGACCATTGGGCACCACTGATACCGGAGGGGCCTCCACTTCGGTAAGAACCAATACTGCCAGGTTTCCTACTGCTCCGGCAGATCAGACCATGACCTCCCTGCCTGCTTTACACATGGTGCAGTCGGGGCTCTTCTTGGATGATGGAATCCCTATTGTGCTCCTTATGCCCCATATCTTCTTCAGGGTCTATCGCCAGCAGCCAGATCGATAAGTTGCTCCCCAACCCCACCAAGGAGCGCACGGTCACAGCCAGTAAGCTGGACTCCAGCTCCACTGTTGTCTGCGTAGCCCAGGCTGATAAGTCAGACATTAGCACTCCTTTTTTAATTTCTTTTTATTATAAGAGACACAATAGTACATAAAGCATTCATGATTATAAAGGTTCAACTAAAGCAGTTTGTTGATAAACAAATGTTACATATTGTTGTGTTAGTCTTTAGATCTGACAAGCATTTTGCTTACTAGAGATTCCCAGTTGGTCTCAGGGCATAAGACCCCCAAATTATAACTAAGCAGGTGGACGAACCCTGACCTCACTACTCATGAAAAGGACCGGGGAGTATATCCCTTCTTATTTCTCTTTCAGGGGACAAAGTCGGGTTCTCTCCTGGATGTGTAGAGAATCCACCTCTGCCATTTCTTTAAAAAGGGGCCAGATGCATCATGCAGTCTGGCAGTGAGGTATTCCATTCTGTAAATTTCAAGGACTGTCTAGTGCCATTACACTATTGTGGGTATTAAGGTGGATATTGACCTGTGAGTTATCACTTTCTTGGCTGCTAGCAGGAAGAGAGGGAGTAGTATACCACTCCATTGTGGACTGTGGGAGGGATAAATGGATAGAATGGTTATTTCCTCTGTCAATTCAATAGTCTCTCCCAAGTATCCATCTAACTCCTACTTGCAAAGAACACCAGAAGGGTGTGAGTTTAGGACAATGCCAAAAAACATGACCTAAGTTAGCTATAGTGCAATTGCATCCTCTCCAACAGGGCCCATAGGAAGCTAGGGAGAGGGATATTAGTTCTTCTGACATCTGCATGTCTGCAGCTTATAAGTCACTCCCTGGTTCCTCTGGGGACTGCACAGCTGAGGCTCTGCCGTAGGGGTCACAGGACACCCCCAACATCGAGTTGAGCCAGCTGCCAGACACGTAACAGTCTTTAGAGGGTTCCTCGCTCCCACTGACCCAACCAGAACCTCCAGGCTTGCCTGAAGATCAAGAGCCAGAGGTGGTCACTAATCTGGAGGTTTCCCCTCCTTTACTGGATCAGTCTCTTCCTGATTTGCCCACTGGGCCTATTGATAATCCCTCCAGGGCCTTCCATTGGGACTTCCTCAACCCAAGCCCCCCTTGGACAACCAGGTTCTGCTATCTTGGACTCCGGCTCCTCAGATGATGGCAGGTCTTCCATTGGGTTCTACCCACACCTCGATGCCAAGTGACCCTTCACCAGGTAACCCTTCACCAGATCAGTGTATGTCTGGCACTCCAGCCATTCCTCAAATGCTGGACAGCCTTCCATTAGGCTCCCAGGGGCCAAATCTTCCAGTGCCTGACATCCCTGTGCCTGATCCAGTGCAAACCCCTTTGAATGCCCCTACGGGGCCAATGCCTGGTCCTTCAGGACCTCTTGCCTGGCCTTCAGCCCCACCTCCTGCCAGGCCTTCAACTCCACCTCCAGCTGGACCTATGAGCAATGTTCCAAGCTATCTGCCCACACAATGCCCAATGTACCCTTCGTCGGGGTATCCAACGCCTGGTCATCAACCCCATTATTTATCAGGGTACCAGATGCCAGGCTATGTCTAATCAAGGGTATGCTCCTTCTGGCTTTCCCTACTCCTATCAGGCTCATGGATACCCTCAATATCAGATGCCAGGCTATCTATTATACCAGCCTCCTCCTCAGTCTCTGCCTCCACAGCAGCCTCAGGCTGATATCCAGGCAGTGTTTCAGACCCCAATTCAGGAGGCCAGGACTCAACTAGCCTCAGAGCTTGACCGTCGGAAACCAGTGGCAACCTCTACTCCCACCTTCTTTCCAACTCCTAGATCAGCCTCTCCTGTGGATTCCCACCTTTCCAGAGAAGGCTCCTCTAGACACCAGGTCAGGGATAAAACCCAGGACACTCCTCTAAAAAGAGTTCAGACCCCCCAGCAGGCACTCTTTGGACTCTGACTCATTCTCCAACTCTGGTATGTATACACCTATACAGCATCAGTCTAAGGAGTCCACGAAGTGCCCCCCCCCCAGGAGGACCCTTCCTTTGCAGAACTCCTCATAACTATACAACATTCCTGTGGCTGGGCTATCAAGGAACAGGCTCCAAAGCATAAAATGCTTGTGTAGCATCTAGACATGACTGACACAGCTCCTATGTCCATACTGCCTTGGACTGGGTGCCATGAAGACCTGATGTCCACTATCTGGCAACATCCTTCCTCCATTCTGGCTGTTTCAAAATGGCAGACAAGATGTACCACCTCCCAGATGGGGCAACATACCTTACTGGCCATCCTAATGCAGACTTAGCTGTTATCATGACTGCCCAAGACCAGTCCTCTAAATTTAAACATTTGAGCATGTCTCCTCCTGATAAGGAGTCTAAGCAGCTGGGAGAATTTTGGTTGCAAGATCCATTCTTCCTCCACTTGCACCCTCAGGTCCCTTAATTATGTGGCTCATATGGTTTCCTACCAAAAATCTTCCCTGGCCTCACTCGAGTCCAAGCTGAAGCTATCCAGCACCAGGAGCTAAGGCTGTGATTTGCCAAGACAGTGAGAATGACTAAAATCTCCTGCCATCATGCCCTCTGGGCCACTTATGACACAGTAGACTCAGTTACTCACACCACAGCCAGTGCAGTCCGCATTAGGTGACATTTCTGGCTCAGGATTGCTGGCCTGGTACAAGATGTCCAGACCTCCATCCTGGATGCCCCTTTCAGAGGATCCGTGTTATTCAGAGGTGACGCCAAGGATATTATCACTGAATTGCAGGACAATGGTAAATCCATCCATGACATCCACTTCATGTACCGAGAGGGTTACACAGGCAAACAGCCTTTTCATCAGCAACAGAGACGCCAGACCAAAAAGGCCCCAGCCAAACACCACGCCAAATGCTGGTATCCAGCTTCAGAAACCCCTCCTCCCCCTACCAAGTCCCAGAAGCCCCTGGAGGAGCTGCCGGCTCCCTTCTCTTGGCCTCCTGACTCATGGGGTACCCCCTGCCTCCTCCAGATCCTCTAAGGGAACTGGTGGGAGAGAGATTTGCCCTCCACCTTCCGGGGTCACAGGACATAACCACGGACTCTTGGATCCTTCAGTTAATAGCAAGAAGTCACACCAGAGTTCTTAGACAGGCCTCTGAACAACCCCTCCAGGCCTCTCCCATTATACTCCAAGGCCTCTGTCTCTGATAGTGGATGAGATCCAGGCTCTTCTGCAAAAGTCAGCCATAGAGCCTGTGGCTCTGGCACAGATAAGAAGAGGGTACTACTTCATTTCTTCCTAGTGAGCACAAAGACAGGTGACCTAAGACCCATCTTGGACCTCAGCATGCTCAAGCTGTATGTTGAGTACAAGAGATTCCGCATGCTCACCATCCAGGGATATCTACCCCTGCTCCACAAGTGCCAATGGCTTTGTGCACTGGACATGCAGGATCTTTACCTGCACATCCCCATCTTCCAGCTCCAGTGCCACTTTCTTTGGTTTGCCTTCCAGGGGGAACATTACCAGTTCAAGACTCTCCCATTTGGCCTATCCTTTGCACCTTGGGTTTTTACCAAGTGCCTAGCAGTGGTGGCTGCAGCCCTGTGCCACAGATGGATCTAATTGTGCCTGTATCTAGATGACTGGCTTCTGTCAGCCCCATCACAGAGCAGTCTGAGGAAGTCCCTCTCCTTCACCCTGGACCTCTTTTCCAGACTTGGATTAACAGTCAACTATCCCAAGTCCCACCTCTCCCCTCCCAGTGCCTACAGTTCATTTGGGGCAGTGCCGGATACAGTCCAGGGCAGGGCCTTCCTCCCATCAGACAGAGCAGAGACCCTGCATGAACTGGCCAGATTAGTGGCCAACTCACGCTGGACCACAGCCCAGTCGATCCTTCGTCTTCTCAAGCCGATGTCAGCTGCAATCCCTACAGTTCCTCTTGCCAGATTGCATATGAGGGTGACCCAATGGACTGTTCATGTTCAATGGGATCAGTGGCTGGACAACCTAGACCACAGGGTCCTAGTGTCTGGGTACATAAAGAAGGATCTTCTTTGGTGGCAGGAGTTGTCCAGTCTCTCCACAGGGTTCCCCTTTCAACCCCCTGCTCCTACCATGACCCTTACAATTGATGCTTCATGTCAAGGCTTGGGAGCCCACCTAGGAGACCATCAGACACAGGGAACATGGTCTCAGCTGGAAGCATCTCTACACATCAATGTGTTATAAATGAAGACAGTGCTGTATGCCCTCCAGGCCTTCCAGCCTCTTCTATGTCTGGGGACACTCCTGGTTCAGACCAACAATATTTCATACTGGAATTTATTACTGGAAAAATAGGAAAGTCAAAAAGGCATAGCCCACATAGACTTTCAGCACTATTCAGTGGTGATAACCAAAGTTACCAACTTCTGTAAGATACCTATCCAATCTTTACCTAAATTTACCTGCACTGTCTGCCTCCACCACTTCCTGTGGCAGTCCATTCCACATTTTTAGTGACCTACATATAAAGCTATTTCTTCTTATATCTGCTCTACTTATTGCTTCCTTCAACTGTCTGTCATGTCCTCTCAGCTGATATGGATTGTTTGAATTCCAATTTAATTTTCTTAAACATACTGTTGTTTTTAATTATATTATATAAACTCAGTAAGTCCCCTGTAATTCTCCTATCTCTCAAGGACCATAAACCCAATTTAATCAACCTTTCCTCATAATTCAGATCCATACAACCTGATATCAGTTTGGTGTAAGACCTCTGTGGTCTCTTTACTATCTTAACATCTTTAACCAAGAATGGGCTCTATACAGTGGAACAATAATCCAACATGGGCCTGATCAATGTTTTGTACAGAGGCATCAGTAACTCACTTTCTCTTGAAAGAAAACTCCTAACACTATTCACCAAGAACACGGCTCTATTTGACATGTTCCTACAATGTGAGCTATTTTTTAAATCATTCTGGATGTACACACCCAGATATTTCTCAGATACTAATGTCATTAATTATAAACTCTTCATGTAATATCCTTGATGTACATTGTGCCTCCCCATATGCATTATAACACAATTTTCATTATTGAATTTCAGCCCATTCTATAATTTTTATTAGTTCTCTACCAAACAGTAATCTATCATCAAAAGTGTTCACCACCCCTCCTATCTTAATATCATCTGCAGATTTGACCATTTTATTTTGACCATCGATAATCAAGTCACCTATAAATATTCCGAACAACAGAGGTCCCAACACCGTCCCCTGGGGAACTCTGCTCCCCACATTCTGTGGTTTCAACAGACATCCCCTAATCCTGACTTGTTGTTTCCTATTACTCAACCACTGCAATACCCAGTTAACGATACAATAATTGATCTCTAGACTGATCAATTTCTCAATTATTTTATCACGAGGGACCGTGTCAAATGTCCATCTAAAGTCCAGCATTAATATATCCACACTATTACCTTCATCCACCCATCTATTTATGTGTTCATAAAAGGTTAATAGATTTGTCTCACATGATCTTCCGGAAACAAATCCATGCTGCACTCTATCAGTTTGACCCTTCTCTTTCATTATATCCTTTATAGCCTCACTAAGTACTCCTCCTATTGTCTTTCCCACCACCGATGTCAAGCTCACTGGCCGATAATTTTCTGCCTGATCCCTTTTTCCCTTCTTAAAAATTGGCACAACAAATGCCCTCCTCCAATCCTCCGGCACCACCCCCTCAGCCACAGACTTCTGCCCCAACATGGTAATCACCAGTACCAGCCCTTTCCTCAGCTTCTTCACCTTGTATGGGTGAATCCCATCTGGACCCACCGCCTTGTCCATCTTCAATTCCATAACTCTCTTCAATACCTTCTCCTCCGTTATTAGATAATTTTGGGTCCATTTTGCTACATCCCTCATCCTAATTTCTATCTTTTTCTTATTGTTTCTAAATACTGCAGAGAAACATCTACTAAACTCATTTGTCATTTTTAGAGGTTCTGATGTCATCTCCCTGTCATTGGTTAGTGGGTCTGCCATACAACTTCTTCCCCTCTGCCTATTTACATAGGCAAAGAAGCTTTTATTATTTTTGCTCATTGCTAGTCTCCTTTCCTGTCGTTGTTTGGCTTGTTTTATTTCTCTTTTAAGTCTCCTTTGACACTTTTTATATTTATTTTTATATTCAATTGTCATTTGTCTTTTCATTTTATGAAACAAAACCTTCTTCCTCCTACATAATCTTATTATACCCTTATTTAACCAGGGAGGTTTTTTACCCTGACTGTTATGAACTTTCTTTTGGGGGATATATTCAGCTGTTACATCAGTTATTATCTGTAGAAATAGTTTCCACAAATCTTCTGTACCTTTGTTTTTCATCAACCCCTTCCACTCAATTTTATTTAACAAATTTCTCATTATTCCATAATCATCTCTTTTATACGAAAAATTGGGTAGTACTACTCTTTACTATTTCTATTGACCAATCCAAGTCAAACAATAAGGAGCTGTGATCACTTGTTCCCACTTGTGGCTGAATGGTAACATACTTAATATTTTCCTTTATATTTGTAATAATTACATCTAAAATATTTTCTCTTCTTGTTGCTTCATGGATACATTGCTGTAAGCCTATTGTCATTAATTCTTCCTGGAATCTACATTCAATGCTATTTCCTAATTCTTTTCCTTCCCCATCTAATACCTGGCAGATTCAGGTCTCCCATTAATACTGCATCTGTGTTTTCTGCCAAACGTATTATATGCTCCAAAAAATAAACTGTATCCTTTAACTCAGTATCTGGAGCTCTATAGAACACTGAAATACTACATTTCTTGCCTTTTATTCCTAATAATTCAACTGTTAAGATTTCTACTTTCCCTAATTCCACTACTTGCTCAATTTTTCTAATTTCTAATTCTTCTCAAATAAAAAGAGCCACCACCCTCCTCTTCTCCCCTCCCTGTTTCTACTTATTAATCTATAGCCTGGTATGTTATTGACCATTCATTTTCATTATTCCACCAAGTCGCCACTATCCCTATCATATCTAATTTATTCTTCCTTATCAAAACTTCTAATTCTGCCATATATATCTGGTTCAAACTTCTCGCATTACAGAACATTGCTTTTAATTATGTTACTTTTTGAACCCTATTCTTTTTTTGTACACGTTTACTTCTTTTCCTTGTTTTCAACCCCCTTTCCTTCAGCTTAAACAGCACTCAATCTCATTTTTCAATCTCATTCCCAAAATCCTACTACCCCTATGATTCAGGTGAAGTTCATCCTCCATCCTTTCCATATCCTTTCCTTTTTATTTTTAAATGCCCCCCAATGCCTAATAAACCTGAAGCCATTTGACCCAGCCCATCTTAAAAGCCATTCATTTGTTAAAGCTATTCTCTCCTTGTACACTGAGGCCCTAGGCTCAGGCAGAATCTCTGAGATTAATATCTCATTTCCTTTGTCTACTAATTTCTCAACCAGTTTTTTTATAATCTTTTTGCATTTCAGGTAATGTTTTTCTGAGTATGTCATTTATACCTACATGAATCAATGCCACAGGATTCTTTCCTGCTGTTTTACAGTAAATATATTATCAACCATGTCTTGCAGGTCCAAAATTCCTGCCTCTGAAAAACTGCTTACCATTCTATTCTTCTTGTCCTGCTTGCAAATATATTGATCGGTAAATTTTATTGTTGAGTCTCCTATAACTATTATTTGCCTTGATTCTTGATTTTCTCCATCCACTTGTTTCCTCTGAATTTCTTTCCTCTCTTCTCCCCTCCATTTAAATTTCCACTGTTATCCAATACACTAAAGCTATTTCTTAACTGTATACTCTCATGTACTACTTCACCATCTTCATTGTTAATTCTTAAATCCAATATCTCTGTCTGATCCCCAGTTACAATTTGTTCTTTTTTGTACTTCTGGCTCCCCTCTCAGCCAGCCAGGGACTGGTTTCAGTGGGCTACCCCCTCTTCTTTTCCTTTTTACTTTACTCTTTCCATTTCCCTCGATATGGTTTATACTTCCCTCTTCCTCTAGTGTTTTCCTTTTTCCTAGTCCTAGGTCAGACCCCTCTCCTCCCCTGTTATCATCAGTTTTATTAAAACTTGTCATGATCCGTATACTCGATCTGACTTTTTTCAATTGTCTCCAACCTTTCTGACACCATCTGCAAATTGTAAGTAAATTCTTTGTTTAACTGACACTTTACACATTCCAATTCACATTCGGTATAGTTCATCCCTAATTCTGCCACTTGAAACATTTTACAATTCCCACAGCACATCATTAAATCCCTCTCTGATGATAATAGGGACTTGGTGCTGGTTTGGTTTTGTGCCTCTGCTGTCCCCTTATTTCCTTGTTTGTTTATTTCCATCCTACCTCTTTCCCATCTATGTTGCCCCTGTACACTTATCTCACCACAATTTACTACTCTCTCCTTTTCTTTATTAACACGTGCTTTCACCATGCTTACACCTCTCGCTTGTTTTCCAGCAAGAAGGTTTTTGCTATTATTTAGCTTCACTGATGTAATAATAACAATAATAATCTTTATTTATAGTGCTATATTGCCCTCCTTCCCTCCCCTCCACCCCCCCAACCAAAGCTAGTTCTAATTTTATAGGCACAGGATTTGACTGACAACAGGAACTTCCTGTTTAGGGGCAGGAAGTGAGTGATCACAGAACCACCAAGGACTCACCATCCTAGAAGGGCAAGAGTAGCTCTCAGCCCTCTAGCTGCTGGAGGTCTGCCTCTGAGCAAGTAAGTGGTCTACTGAGAAATATAGGATATTCTTGTCTCAGAACAGGACAATCAGGAGCTTAAAGGGCACACAGGCAGAAAGTAAGGAGAGAGAAAAAAAAAGAAGAAAGAGTAAGGATTGCAAACAGTTAAGGGGCCAGAAATAAGACATGATTGAGTGGTGCAGTGCAGTGGCTGTGGAGCAACAGTCTTCGGGAGATGTTCTGAAGGATGCGGTGTTGTCCCATCTGCAAGCACCTCTCTGGGCTGAGGGAGGAGGTTGCTCATCTCCAGGCTGAGTTGGCCAGGATTTGTGGGACCTCCTCTTCCATCCAGGGACCACCAGTGCCACTGCCGTTGCCTCAGAGGTTGCCAAGAAAGAGGAGTGGTTGGACCACAGTGAGCTCAGGGAGGGTGAGGGTGGTGGAACAGAGGCATCCCTCCAGTTGTACCTCTCCACAATTCCTATGCCATTCTGGCAAAGTGTGGTTCCTCTATGGAGGCACCCACAGTGGAGACCAAGGAGGATGCTGGGAACCTCCACAAGAAGACCCACAGGGAGGGTGGCAGGGACCCCGGGAAGGAAACACCTCCTGGTGGGGACTCCATTGTTAGGAAGGTAGAACTGGGGGAGGAAGGGAGAGGGAGGTAGGTGCTGCCTGGGCCATGGCTTGGAGGGACAGGGAGCGAATCCTCAGAATTGCTGGAGCAGCTGCACAGGGGAGGGGAGCTGGATGTCATTGTCCACCTAGGAACAAATGACCTGGCTAAGAAAGGATTAGAGAAGTGCAGGAAGAGTTTGTGAATTGGGGGGGGCCTTAGTCAAGTGCAGCCTCGGTAACCTTCTTGGAGGTGCTACCCATCTATGGCATAGGAGAGGCTAGGGTGTTCTCACCATGGGATTCAATCAGTGGTTGAAAAACTGGTGTGGAGCTCAGGGATTTGGCTTCATTGGGGACTGGGGGTCCACCTGGGGTGATGCAAGCCTATACTGGCATGATGGGCTGCATCTGTCCGGGAGGGGAACCAGGATCCTAGGTGATAGGTTTAAATGCTTCATTGGCAAGCTTTTAAATTAGCCAAGGGGGGAGGCACTGGAAAGGAGCAGGAAAATCCTAGCTCCCTCAAATAATCATGGTAGCAAGTGCAGCAAACACCAACATAGAGGTGTCGATAGGGAGAAGGGCAAGGGTAAATGGAGAAAGTGACAAAGGCAAGAAGGACAGGGATGGGGCAAAAAGGAGTAAGGTCATCAGGAAATGGAGGGTAATGAGTACCAATGCCCATAGTCTGGGCAACAAGCTCCCTGAGCTGGTGGCCTTAATGGAAGAGGGTTGCCTGGATATCATAGCAGTCACAGAAACATGGTACACAGAGAACCACGACTGGGATGTTAACATGCCAGGGTACATAACCTACAGGAGAGACAGGCAGGGGAGAAGAGGGGGAGGAGTAGCTCTCTATGTAAAGGAAGGGATAAAAGCAATTGAACAAAAGAGTAAACAGGGAGCAGAGGAGGCACTGTGGTCACCTTTGAGACTGGAAAGGGCACCACAACTGCAGACAGGGTTGTGTACAGACCCCATGTCAGGGGAAGGAATGGACAAGGATATGATAGAAGGCATTCTTAGAATGGCAGAGAAAGGGGAGATACTGTTGATGGGAGACCTGAATATGCCAGATGTTAACTGGAGCACATTTGCTGCAGCCACATCCAAGAGCAGGGCCATTCTTGATGCCCTACAGATGGCAGGCATTAGACAGCTGGTTTCGGAACCCACTCATGAGGGAGCAATCTTAGACCTCATACTCTCAAATGGAGGCAGTGAGAGGATCTCAGATCTAGAAGTAGGTTGCCATCTGGGGACAAGTGACCATCAAACAGTGTGGTTCATGTTAAACTCAGCTACAGAGTCAAGCCATACAAAAGTGAGGGTACTGGACTTTAGGAGGGCTGACTTTGGCAAGATGGGAGAGTGCCTCAGAAAGCACTAGCAAACAGGCTAGAAGGAGTGTGGAGCAACAATGGGAAATTATCAAAATGCCATTACAGAGGCAACAAGCCTTTGTGTGAAGCAAATAAACAAATCAAAACAAAAGAAAAAGCCACGATGGTTCTCAAAGAGGTGGCTGTGAAAGTCAGGAAGAAAAGATAGCATTCCGAAGTATAAGGAACACAGAAGGAACAGGACAGAGAGCTGTACCAGTTAAGGCAGAAGGAAGCAGGAGGAAGTCAGAATAGTAAAAGCCCAAACTGAGGAAAAGATAGCCAACTCAGTTAAGAAGGGGATAAAACCTTTTATAGGTACATCAGTGAGTGTAGAAAGACAAAGGAAGGGATAGTGAGGCTGAATAGAATGAATGCTGGGTGGGCAGAGGGGGACAGTGAAAAAGCAGGAATACTGAACGAATATTTCTGCTCAGTATTCACAAAAGAGGAGGGGGAAGTGCCTAATCCAATTAACAGAAGCACTCTTGATAGGGAGGTCAATCCCAGTCCTTTCACAGAAGAAAGGGTTCTGCAAGAACTCCTAAAACTGAAGGTGGACAAAGCAATGGGTCCTGATGGAATTCACCCCAGAATTCTAAAAGAATTAAGGGAGGAACTAGTGAAACCACTGGCTACTCTTTTTAATAAATCATGGGAGGATGGTGTGGTACCCGAGGACTGGAGGAAGGCGGATGTGATTCCCCTTCACAAAAGTGGGACCAAGACAGAGGCAGGAAACTACAGACCTGTCAGTCTGACCTCTGTGGTAGGGAAAGTGATGGAGTCACTTCTGATACAGATTGGTCAATACCAGCAGGAACATCTGCCAGAACTAGACTCATAGTGGATTCCCTGCAGGGGGAGGGCCTCAAACAACTGGTACAGCAACCCACAAGAGACAGGGCTATCCTAGATCTAGTACTGACTAACAAAGAAGGGATCACAGATCTCCAGGTAGAAGGTCACCTGGGGGCCAGTGACCATCACATGGTATGGTTCAATTTGGCTACTACATCTAAATCACCCCATTCCAAGGCAAAATATGGGACTTCAGAGGAGCTGACTTTGATAAGATGGCCAACAGAGTTAAGCTAGCCCTGGCAAAAGAAACACAGGTGAGGGGTACAGGCAAAGTGGGAGCATTAAGGATGCAATACTTGAAGCAACATCCCATTGTGTTAGACAGAAAAGGAAGTGCAAAAGAAGAAGGAAACCACTTTGGTTCTCAAATACAGTAGCAGAAAAGGTCAGAGCCAAAAGGCTGGCCTTCAGGAAATATAAGGGAACACAGCGGGATGAAGATAGGGAGGCATACCAAACTGCCCTAAGGGAAGCAGGTAAGGCAGTAAGGCAGGCAAAGTCCCAAACTGAGGAAACACTCGCATGAACAGTAAAAGAAGGTGACAAGGCTTTCTATAGATACATTAGTGAAAGGAGAAAGTCCAGAGGGGTGTATTGCTAGCTTAATGGAGAAAAGGGAGCATGTGGAGGAGGAGGACCTGTAAAGGCATCTATCCTAAATAGATACTTTTGCTCAGTATTTACTGAAGAGAAGGTAGGGCAGGGCCCACAGCTCAGCATCATGGACACAGGGGGAGGGAGGTGAGCACTACCCCTTCACAAAAAAAGGTCCTACAAGAGCTTGCTAAGCTCAGGGTGGATAAGGCAATGGGACCTGATGGCATACATCCCAGGGTACTTAAGGAGCTAAAGGAGGAACTAGCAGAGCCATTAGCAGAATTGTTTAGTGAGTCTCTGAGCACAGGAGAGGTCCCAGAAGACTGAGAAGGGCATGATGTGATCCCGCTCCACAAGAGTGGTAGCAGGGAGGAGGCAGGGAACTAGACCGGTCAGTCTTACCTCAGTAGTGGGCAAGATTATGGAGGCACTCCTTAAGGAAAGGATAGTGCAACACCTGGAATCCATAGGGGCACAGGATCCAAGACAGCATGGGTTTACAAAGGAAGGTCCTGTCAAACTAATTTCATAGATTTCTTTGACTGGGTAACCAGAGTGGTGGACCAAGGGAGCAGTTGATGTCGCCTACCTTGACTTCAGCAAAGCTTTTGACACTGTTCCACATAGAAGATTGATAAATAAGCTGGGTAGGCTCGGGTGGGTCAGAAGTTGGTCAACTGGGTGGCAAACTGGTTGACGGGCAGAAAACAGAGAGTGGTGGTAAATGGTATACAGTCAGAAGAGATGCAAGTCACAAGTGGGGTACCTCAGGGATCAGTCCTGGGGCCAGTCCTCTTCAACATCTTCATTAGTGATTGCAGATGGACTAGAGGGTAAGGCTTGTCTGTTTGCAGATGACATCAAGATCTGCAACAGAGTAGATGATCCAGATGGGGTGGGCAAAATGGGAAGCGATCTGGATAAACTAGCAGAATGGTCAGAAGAGTGGCAACTGGGATTTAATGCAAAGAAGTGCAAAATCATGCACATAGGGAAGAGAAACCCTGAAGCCACCTATAGGCTGGGGGAGTTCAGCAGTCACAAAGGAAGAAAGAGACTTGGGCATCATCATCACTGATGACCTAAAATCATCCAAGCAGACCTCTAAAGCAGTAGGTAAGGCTAGGGGTGTTAGGGTGTATTAGTAGGGTATCACAAGTCGTAAGAGGGAAGTAATAACCCTCTGTACAAGACACTGGTTAGGCCCCCATCTGGAGTACGTGCAGTATTGGAGTCCACACCTTCACAAGGACATTAACCAAATTGAGGCAGTCCAGAGAAGGGCAACCAAAATGGTGCCGGACTGCATCAGAAGACATATGAGGACAGATTAACGGAGCTTCAATATGTATACCCTTGAGCAAAGGAGGGAGAGGTGATATGATCGAGGCATTCAAACACCTTAAGGGCATAATCAAGGTGAAGAGTCTAACATGTTTAAATATAAGAAAAATAGCAGGACAAGAGGACACAGCATGAGATTAGAGGAGGCCGATTAAGGGGAATGTGAGGAAATTCTTTTTCACAGAAAGGGTGGTGGATGCATGGAATGGCTTACCACAGAAGTGGTGGCTATGAATACAGTGCAGGGCTTCAAACAGGCATGGGATAGGCATAAGGGAGCAATACAAATGACTATGAATAGATAGGCCACTGACAGAGCAAAGGCCGATGGCACATTTATAAGGTAGAAAAAGAAATGGGCAGACTGGATGGACCTTGCGGTCCTTATCTGCCGTCAACTTCTATATTTCTATGTTTCTATGAAGGAAAGAATAGTTGAGTACCTAGAGGCCAGTGGAGCACAGGACCCAAGGCAGCATGGGTTCACAGCGGGAAGGTCATGTCAGACGAATCTAATAGATTTCTTTGACTGGGTGACCAAAGTAGTAGACCAAGGAGGGGCCGTGGACATGACCTACCTAGACTTTAGCAAGGCATTTGACACAGTCCCACACAAAGATTAATAGTCAAATTAACCAGCCTGGGAGTGGGACCCAGGGTGGTAGCCTGGCAAAACATTGGCTGGACAACAAGACACAGAAGGTAATTGTAAATGGAGTCCACTCTGAAGAAAGGGAGTTACTAGTGGGGTACCACAGGGTTCAGTATTGGGTCCAGTCCTTTTTAATGTCTTCATCAGTGACATTGCAGAGGGACTGGAAGGAAAAGTATGCCTTTTTGCAGATGACACAAAGATCTACAACAGGGTTGATACACAAGGAGGCATGGAAAGGATGAAAAGGGATTTGGCAAGGTTGGAGGAATGGTCAGAAGTATGGCAGCTAGGATTCAATGCAAAGAAGTGCAACATAATGCACCTGGGAAACAAGAACCCAGGGGAAGAATACACATTGGGTGAGGAGGTAGTAACAACAACAAAAAAGGAAAGGGACCTGGGGGTAATCATATCAGATGACCTTAAGGTTAGCAAGCAATGTGAGAAGGCAGTAGGGAGGGCTGGGGGTATACTGGGATGTATAGGGAGAGGCATCAGCAGCAGAAAACAGGAAGCTGTTATCCCTCTGTACAGACAGTTGGTGAGACCCCATCTGGAGTACTGTGTCCAGTTCTGGAGACCCCATCTCCGCAAGGACATAGACAGGATAGAGGCAGTCCAGAGGAGGGAAACTAAAATGGTGCAGGATCTGCAAGAGAAGCCATATGAGGAGAGACTAAAGGAGCTTAATATGTATACCCTTGAGGAAAGAAGGGAGAGGGGGACATGATAGAAACTTTTAAGTACCTCAGTGGAATCAACAAAGTCCAAGAGGGTAGCATCTTTCAGAAAAAGAAACATGCAAGAACAAGGGGACACAATTTAAAGATAGAAGGAGGGCGGTTCAGGGGCAATGTGAGGAAGTATTATTTCACAGAGAGGGTAGTGGATGCATGGAACAGCCTTCCTGAGGAGGTTGTGGGGTCTAAAACTGTGGGAGAATTCAAGAATGCATGGGACAGACATAAAGCAATTCTTGTGGGGGGTAGGAAGAAATAGGCTGTTGGTTAACTAGGATCTGCGGCCTATCCTGTAGGTAGGGAAATGGGCAGAATAGATGGGCCTAGCGGTTCTTATCTGCCGTCAAAGTCTATGTTTCTATGTTTCTAGTGCGCCTTTCAAAAATCAAGGCGCAGTACATTTAAAATAACATCATAATAAAACTTCATAAAAACACTAAAATCAATAATATCAATCCATGTCTGTACCATCCCCATATGCCTTCTTCCATAGGAAAGACTTCAATGCTTGTTTAAAACCCCCCACAGTCATGCACTCTCTAATCCAATGAGGTAGAGAATTCCAGAGGGTCAGCACCACGAACATAAAAGCTTGGGCACCGGAAGATTTTAAAGCTACCCTTGGAATCTCTAGCAACCCCTCGTTGGCAGAGCAGAGCGGTTGCTCCGGAAGGTAAGGAACCAGAAGCTCCTTCAGGTAGTCAGGGCCCAAACCGTGTAAGGGTTTATATGTCAGTAAACTGACTTTAAAGGTGATCTTCCATTGAACCGGCAGCCAGTCCAGATCCTGCAGCACCGGTGTAATGTGGGAAGAATGAGGAATCCCCATTAACAACCGGGCTGCTGAGTTCTGCACCAGCTGCAAGCAGTGGATATCAACCCCTGGAAGCCCAAAGATGTAAAGACTATAATCCGTACCTTATTATTATCTGTCCACCGAATTGCCGAATATGTCTGTGGTCTGGTACCTGAACAAACAGGGAGGCACTCGCTCATACCCTCTATGCCACGAGGCAATGTGAGTGTGGTACTAGGCAATCCAGCATGACCTCCACCTGACTGCTGTCCATGTGACGGGCATTAGCAATGTCCTGGCAGGCACTCTCAGTCACACCACTGTCAGGGCTCATGAGCAGGAGTTAAATCAAGAGGTGATCGAAAGCTTATTTGACCTGTGGGGTCAGCCGGAATAGACCTCTTCGTCTCCCCATCCAACGCAAAACTACGCAGTTTTGTTCACTTGTTCCCGAGTGTGGTGTTGTCTGAGACTTGCTGTCTCTTTGCTGGACAGGGAGGTTCTTGTATGTCTTTTCTCTCTTCTCAGTGCTTCAGAGGGTTCTCCTGAAGCTACAGACAGAAAGGGCTCACATGATTCTAATAGCCCCTCTTTGGCGGCATCAGATTTGGTTCCCTCTGCTTCAACAGCTATCGATGGAACCCCCAGTCCTTCTGCATCTCCGCCATGATCTTCTGACTCAGGAGCAGGGCAGACTGATGCAACCAGGCCTCAAATCCCTCCACCTCCATGCATAGCACCTGTGGACATATGTGGAATACTTCCCATTGTTATTATTGTTTTACAAAAATTGTCAACTGTGCAGACACATTTGTAAAAAATGAATTATTAGTGAGACTTTTTGAAATGTTATTTGACTTACCATACAAATGCTTGTCTTTCCACTTACTCAGTCTCCTACTTGTTTCTGTCCTTGTGCTAAGGGGATATGTGATGGGCAACTATGTGATAGCTGAAATGTCAACATGAGTGGCAAGTGAACTCATGGTTATCACGAGTGAGTCAACCCTGAGCTCAGTTGCCATGAGTGCTGATATTTCAGCTATCACATAGCTGCCCAGCATGTATCCATTTAATGCAATAGGATTGTGTTTTGTGCTGCTTTGTTTTGTGTGATGGAGTTATCACACTGTGATGATGTAATCAGAGTGTGATAACCTGGAGTTATCACACTGTGATGATGTAATCAGAGTGTGATAACTGGAGTTTTTCACTTTGCAGTGAGAATGCCTGTTTTTATCTAAAGGGTTATCTGCTCACTCCTATTGTATAATAACTAATTCCTGTTGCTTCATATCAAGGGGTTGTTCATTTTCATATTGTGTATGCCTGGGGTGGAGCAGCAATAAAAGATAAACTATGCAATACCCTCAGTAATGCACCTACTGCAGTTTACTTTTACCTAACATCCATTTTTAGGCCTTGTACTGTAAGATCTTCCTTCAAAAGAACAACTTGTAATGAAATGTATAAGATTTGCATTGTCATTTGAGTATATGCACTTTTATATTATACTAATTATGTGTGTGTGTGTGTGTATGTGTACTGTATAGCAATCTCTAAAAAAATCAATTAAACACATCAGATGTCTTCTTAAACATGTCTCAACATTGTGTTTATCTTCCACCATGTCACCACATATAGTTGTCTCAGCAGTGTTTGCAATTAACGTACAGTACCTTTATGTATATGGTGTCCCAATTCTGTCGAGTTGATTGCTGTAACAGTGCATAGAATAAAATGTGAAACATAGGTAACTGTAATACAGATGGTGGCATTATTTTATATCTGCCCTTTCTCAATGTACCGTACTTTGATTCAGTTAGTGTAAGCAACAGCAATTGATGTATATGTTTAAGCCCATGAAACACCCTTATCTAGTTAATGCATTTATAACCGTAGTGGCTCTGCCAGAGTTTGTTTACAAGTAGCCATATCTGTGTAAAAAGTGACAAGACCTGAAAGAAGAAATGGGATTTACTCACCTGGTAAAGATGATTATCTGAGTACCCTTTATAGTACTCTGCAGTCAGAAACCAGTGGGTATTCCTCGTCCATCCTGTAGGTTGATGCACGATCCAATCAAATGAAGTGGGCGAGGATATACCTCTGTGCTAATCAGATTATCTCCAGTGTGATTCTTCGTTAGCTATATTGTGAAAAAATCAAGAAAAACAGAGACATACAAGCTGGGAGAGGAGACACCCTATGAACAGGGTCACAAACACGTGACCTCTTTCTTGAATGATGTCCCCTTCTGACTAGTGCCTGGTAGCCCGTACTAAGGTGTAAGCTAGAATAGGAACTTAATCATGCATTTTTCTGTACCCACACTCTTTATTGTGACTCCTTCCTTATGTATCATTGACAAATGTAGATGTTTCTTGGAAGCATAAAATTCCTATCTGCTATATGTTCTATATTTATACACTTGTAAACTGGAATTCATCGCCCATGTTCTCTGATTGCATCTATTGTGATGCTAATGACCTTGTTAACCCGGTCAGAGAGGTAATATGCCATCCTGGGTGGGGCTGTGGAGTATTATAAAGGGTACTCAGATAATCACCTTTACCAGGTGTGTAAATCCCATTATATTTTGTACCCTTTACAGTCCTCCGCAGTCAGAAACCAGTGGGACCTTAGCAGCAGTGCAGATACAAGATGTTATTACTCTTGGGAAGGTGAAAGAAATGCAGATTGCTACAATGCTATGTGTGTTAGGCCCCCACACAATTTCAGCCAATGTTGGGTGAAGACATACGTATGGAAGACCATGTGACTGATGAATAAATGTGTAGTAGTGATACATTCCCTCCATTTGGCCAGGGAGTTGTGTGTCTGATCCATCTAGCAATGGTATCTTTGGACTGTCTTGGACTTGGCTGCCTGTCCTACCATCTGCCCTCTGATCAGTACGAGGAAGTCATCTGTCAAGTGTATGTAGCTTGTCATGCTGAAGTATTACTAAGGTGATGGTCAACATGTAGTGGGAGAGTTTGTGAGACATCTGGGGTGTCAGCTGTTGTTATGTAAGTCGGTAGTATGACTTGGTCCCAGTGATATGTGGGTACCACCTTGGGGAAAGGGGTTACCATTCTGTGAATGGCCTTGTCACTGAGAAAACATTAGGAAGGGCTCCCTATATAAGAAGGTCTGTTCTGGCCTATCCTCCTAGTGGAGCAGAGTGCTACCAGGAAGGCTGCATTAATTGTGTGTCAGTGTAAAGATTCCTGTTGGATAGTGTGGTATTGTAGGGCATCTAGTACTGTGTTGAGCTGCCCCATGATTCCCTTACTCTGACCGTCGGTGATGGTAATGTTACTGCCTTAAGTGACCTGATTGTGTCTGAGCATGAGCTGGTGTGAGCTATTCCTGGTAGCGGACTCTTACAAAAAAGATTGCTGATGCCTGAATTTGGGGTGTGTCATGGCTTAGGCCTTTGTTTGCCCCTTCGATTGTAGGGTTCTGAATTAGGGTAACCCTGTCAGTGATGATGAAGCTTCCATTTCCTTGCCCATTTTAGGAAAATGTGCCATTGTATGTGGTAAGTTTTAATAGTAGTTGTCCCTGGATTGTAATGGTTGATTCACCACTGTGGACTGATAGGCTAGGTATCTCAGTCATTTCCCTTCCATATCTATGCTTTCAGGTTCCAGTTGGATGGGTTTGGAGAAAAAGTAGGACCCTGGTACAGGAGATCCAGCTGGTGAGATAATGGCCACGGTAGATTCGGTGCCATTGCTTAACTAAGTGAGTACCATGGCCTCCTGGGTCAATAGGGGGTCCACCATGGCTAAGGTTGTCTCTGAGTGGTGTATTTTGTCTTGTTTGTCATTGGAATGTGGGAAAGTACATCATTTGTCTGAGGCTCTGCGGGGGCCTGAGCATTTGTTTACCTCCAGTGCCTCAGGTTTAGAGAGCCTGGGGTGGAGATTAGGTAGTTACGTGTACCAGTGTGGTGTCATGAGGTCCAATTGGAACGAGGCACAATTGGCCTGCAGGCCTGTGGGTAGTGTGTTGGTTGAGTCTCCACTGGTGATAGTTGATGGTGACTCTGCTCAGCCAGTTTGCTTCAGATGGATTATAGGCTCTGTTCTGCCCAAAAAAGGGTTGTAGGCATAGTTTTATTGAGGGTTTGCTTCTGGTGCCTCCTGCCTCAAGGTGAGTGTAACTCAGTTGTCCTACTGGGCTAGTACCGTTTTTGTTGATGATGAGGGCTCTCATGTCCCCTATGTGTGGGTGAGGGGCTGCGGGAGATCCTCATCCCATGCTGTGTTCCCCATTCTGTCTATGGGGTAGTCTGCAGCTTAGAGAGATCGCAGCTGGAGGGATCTCCTTCCAGTCGTGAGTGCCTGGGCTTAATTTCTTCAATGGTTAGGGGTCGCTACAGGAGGGACCCCAGCCCTGATGATGCTCAATGATGGGAGGCAGGTGTTGTTGGTTCAGAAACCGCTACTGGGTGGGTTATCTGTCCCATTCAGAATATTCTGTTTCATTTGCAGGCCCTGCTGCTGCTGTCTAAATTTACTGTGGTGTATTGAGCCACAAGTAGCCTGAGTACATTTGAGCCACTGCTACAAGATTAATTGATTGCATGCAGTTCAGTGATTCTATAGGGCTATGCTGTCCACTGTGCTGTGGTCATCCAGGTATGGAATGACATGTACCCCTCATTTCATATGGTGCCATACTAGGATTGCCAGAGTCTTGATGAATACTTGGTATGCTATTGCCAGGTTGGATGGTAGGCAAGTGTATTGAAGGTGCTGTCACTCAATGCAGAACCTGAGTTATCAGTGGAATGTGAAGGTAGGCATTCTCGAGGCCTACCAAGGTCAGTAGACCCCTGGCTGTATTGACGGTAGTTTCACTTTGAATGTTTTGTGTAAATCACTAACCAGTGTAAGTACAGCACTTGAGGTCCAGTGCAGGCTGCACCCAGTCAATCACTTTTGCCCCCTGCCTGTATGGATTCCCCCTCTGTAGTGCCAATCAAGACAATAATATATTGGCAGAGTGGTTCATAATCTCTGGGAAACTTGTCATAGTCGTCATGAAGGCAAGAGCAATTTGTCACCCTGTTCGGGTATGGCAGTGTCCCTAGTAAATGGTCTTAGTGGTAATTTACCTGAAAAAGCAGGGCATATCTCATCCTAATAGGTGAGATAGTAGTTGTAGTTATCATATGCTGATGGGGAGCTTTATGAATGGAGGGTGATGAAACAACGTCATAATTTCCCTAGGGAAGGCATGTGAAGAGATGATACCTCAGGTGATGAGGAATGATGGCACTCCGTTCCTTTGATTGAAGGGCAGGACTGGGCTGACAAGCATCGAGCCCTGTGACAAGGAAAGAGCAGTTAACGTAATATATGGGAAAGACCTGTAATCTCCAGTGTGGTGAAGGGATCATGCATGAGCCGGTGTACCACTCTGGTGGTGTCTTGTCCCATCCAGCCAGAGTCTAGTTTCAGTTATGGGCTGGCTCTGATTGAAAAAAACATCTTAGGCCCCCCCCCCAGGCAAGGCAAGGTGCTGAGCATGTGGGATCCTGTGACAGAAGCAGTGATCTTACTGGCTGTATAGCCAGCAACCAAGCAGTGGGAATTTTGACTAGTATGGGAAAGGGGAATAGTGCAAAACATGAGGTGTAGACTGGCCCCAGGGGGCCAGATGGTGCTGACAGGTAAGGCTGTTGAGGCCAGGACAGACGAAGGTCACCGGTAGTGGGTGGCCCGTCTGTTGGGATATTGACATGTGTCGAAATACTGACTTTATCCTGCCCCCAGTGCCAGGGTCCGCCCATTAGTGTTTCCACCTGATTGTAGCACTGCCTCTTCCTACGTAATGTGATAGCCATGATGCCACTGTTGGGTGTCCTGCATTCGGCGTTTCAGCTGGTCAGCATGCATGCATGCCCCCTGGTAGGCCCATTAGTGGCCCTGTCCGGGGCGTGGAGCACCTGTGGGTCCTTGCTGAGAGGTGGCCATCATCCTTCCTCTGCTTGTCCCAAGTGAGATCCTGATAAGTACGGCCTCATGGTACATCCTGTGGCCAGCCTGTGGAGATTATCAGGGGGCGTCAATATTTGTTTGCAAGATGTGCCAATTACTAAGTGAGGGACTGAGTAAGTCTCTCAGAGCATCAATGCTGCTCCGCCTGGGTCCTAACAGTCCAGTTGGGCAGCGATATGGGGAGCTGAAAAAGGCAGCAGGTCACGTGCAGCCTGCCAACATTATTCTGTATGTTATCTAGTGTTGGTTCAAATTAGGGCTGTGGTATCCAAGCCCAGGCCTCCTGAATTGGAGCACTGGGCCTGAAGGCATTGTGTTGTATTGCGTCCCTGCTCAGGATGCTTCCTGGTTAGGTCAGTGTCCCCAGTATGATACCAGGTGACCTTGCTGGGCAGGATAGGATTTTTGGAATGGGAAAAGCTGCAGTAAAAATAGGGCATCCAGGCCAGATGGCAGTGGAATTTTTCCTGGGTATGCTAGAGTCCCCAGTATGAAGTAGAGTAACCTTGGGATGGATTTTCTGGCTGGTGTCTAGGGACCACCATGCCCCTTTGTGGGGTAAGGATACTGACTGAGCACCTCGTGTCATCCTGTTCTATCACCTTGAAGGCAACCCCACATTCTTTGCAGTTTGCCACGTTAACTCTGTAAAAAGTGAGGTAAAATTGTGCCATATGGGGCCCCTGCAGTCTGGCAGGCCACATTGTAGCCAAAACAATTCAAAAAGGTTAAGATCAGTATGGCAGAGGTACTCCTGTGACTCTGAGAGCTGCATAGACATTGTGTGCCTTTTTACCTAGGGACAAACCCAGGCAAGATGTCGGCGGGCAGATCCCATGAGAACTGGTGAGATTTGGGCTGCCTGTATAGAGAATAGTGGCATCACCTAAGATGGCGTTAAAATCTCGCAGGAGCATGCGCGAGACTTGAGGGGCTGTTGTTTGGCAGTGCCTTGAGTCTCGCGAGATTCGCGGGTGCTGCTGGGGCTTGTGCACTGAGGAAGAAATGCAGCAGTATGGCCGCGCAGTGTCTCGGGGGGGCGTGCTATGATTTATGGCCCCTGAGACAAAGGCTTTGTGAGTTTCACACCCTGGACCTCGGCGGGAGTCTGGAGAAAGAGTGGAGGATTTCCTCCACTTGTAGACTGGAGCCGTTGGGTCACTGAATGATCTAGGGGCAGGTAAGTCCTTTGCCCTGCACAGTGTTGTCCAGGAAAAGTATGTGGCTGGAGTGAGGTCACGACATTTACTGGCTGGGAGGTCGCTGCAGGAGGGAGCTCCCGTCGTAGTAAATGGCTGCTAGAGCCCTGGGTGGTTCCAGGGTTGGTATGAGGGAGCGTTGGTTGTTACAGGAGGGGTCCAGGCTCACGTTGTGGAGTTTCTATGATTTGGAGGCTCTAGGTAGAAAATGGCAGGACCCGCTGCTGGAGGAGGATGCCTGTGGATTCCCTGCCTCATTGCTGCAGAATTTAAAAGGCAAGCATGGATTGATTTTTGATGCAGCTGCAGGCTGCTGCTGTGCAGAGTGGGGAGTCCAGTTCGTGAGCGAGTGGGTCGCGCTACTGGAGGGGGACCTCAGCCTGTGTGCTTTATCCAGGGAATTGAATCCAGGGAGTTGGCTAAAGCCTACACTGCGGGAGGATCCCAAATCCTGAGTTGCACGGATGGGAATGGCAGATGCTGTGGGTTCAGGGCCCACTACAGTAGAGGGTACCTGGCTCCTGTACAGCGCTGTGCAGAGTAGTTCAGCACACTCTGCTCTAACCTTTTGGTCTAATAGCCTGATGCTGCTGAAATTTTTGGGCTGCTAGGTTACCCGAAGCAAGAATAGACACTTGTTTAAATAGGATTCTGTGTTGCATGCAGTTAACCTTATGTTGAGCTATGCTGGCTACCAGGCTGCTTTGTTAGTTGAATGAAGTAAAGGAAAAAATGTACCTGCGATACAGAGAAGCTGTTAAAGAACTGCAGATTGTTGGGAGCAGTTAGGAACATGAGCAACCTAGCTTGATGCACGAAGTAAACTGGAGATAATCTGATGAGCACAGAGGTATGTCCTAGCCCAATTCATTTGATTGGATCGTGCATCAACCTATAGGATGGATGAGGAATGCCCACTGGTTTCTGACTGTGGAGTACTATAAAGGGTACGAAATATAATGGGATAATAGTCTATGCAGTTTAATCCACTGTGAGTCAATCCTCTGGGTCCAGGCCAGTACCATGTTTCGTAAACTTTTCACTTCCCCTGTTCATTGTAAGCTTGCATGACCTAGGCTGTGTTTACCTTCTGGTTGAGTGAATAATGTATGAAAACATGACAACAATAACACTTGGCCTAAATCTCCAAGGTTGCTGCAAGTGACCTTTGCTTCAGAGAGTAAATACTGAACATTCTCACGCCACCCTGGAGAACATGGGTTACAGATCTTTGGAAATATAAAAAAAAAGTACTTTGTTATTTTCTCTGCTGAGATGTAGTCATAACAAAAATACTCTGTTTAAAAAATTATATTGAATTGAAATGTACCACTAAAGTTTGTTTTTTGTGACAGTCGTATCTTTTCTCAGCTCTCACCGCCTCATCTTTCAGTGGAAAGTCATTTTAGTTTCAGCACAGTTTGTCTCTTGCTACAAATAGATAAAATTAATGCCTTCATACATAAAAATTAATCCTGTCACTAAAAACTTGCGTCTTATTATTTTCTGTACAAGAAAAACTTTCATAGAAACCCAGGGTAGAAACAAATAACAGACGAAGGACTAAAGGACATTAGGAATACTGCTGTTTACTGGAACTTCTGAACTGTTTTTTACAAAATATTGATGATGCCTATTCTTCTGTTGCATGACTGTGTGATGTACGCTATGTCCTATTGACAGTACTGTCTTTGTAAGTATTGATTTTTACCCAGGTCGTGCCTGAAGCTTGGTATATAATTGTCTAGTGCCTCGGCCCCCCTTCCCAGCAGGCCTTGTGGGGTCAGAGGGCTGAGGAACTGTATGGCCATAGCCATGTTTGATTACAGTCCATGCTTAGCTTCTACAGCTTCTTGTTGCCTATGTTTTGGCCATCAGAGACTGTTGTGTCCATGTTCTGGCACTTCTGCCCCCTTGGGGCCAGAACGGTGTCCATTTTGGTGGGCAGTTCACTCCTGCTAAAGTCAGGGGGGTCTATCAGAGAGACATCCATGGAGCCACTCTCTCTCTCTCTCTCACTCTCACTGGATGAATGCACACCTTGTTTGCTCTTATTCCTGCCCCCCCAGCTCCACCTTTTCTGGGGTCAGGAAACACTTTGTGATGGCACCTGGTGGCACATTTCTCCCTTCGGTCCTGGCTCTGCTGCCTCCCCTAGATTCCGGGACCACTTTTAGGTGTGGGCACAAGGCCCAGTGTTCAGATTGGAGCGCTGACTCCTTTTAATTACATGCCACGCATTCTCAGCCATGACACTGTCCCCACTACTGTTTTTCATTCCCTGAACCTGCTGCCTTCTTGGGAGTGAGGAAAGGCATCTTTTCTGCACCTGATGGTATTCCTGTACCTGTCATAGTCCCAATACAGCTCTCAGTCCTGGGGCTGGGATCCCCATGTGGCTCCAACCATGAAGAGGACGGACATGGGCTTGTCACCCACCCGCAGTTCCTGAATGGCATGGTGACTGCTGTTGCTTCCCTACAGGTCCATTATCACAGCAGTCCAGTACATCAGGGGACAACAGGGTAAAGAGATGCAGATGTCCCACTGATGGAAGGCAGCAAGGGTTCCATGAACCCATAAGGTAAGCCCCCAGTTAATGGAGGATTTACATACAGTAAAATACAAAAGGGATAAAACACACCAAGGAATGCAAAATGAAACAATTAAACAGAAAGATTTCAGAAAGTAGAACCTCTCTCATCCCTAGACTACAATTTAAAATATTTTACCCCAACTCTGGGTTGTTACTTGTCTTAAGAACCAAGTTGCCACTAAGGCCTGAGATCAGTGGACATCTGATATGTTTTGATCCTACACCAAATCCAAAGGAACCTGAGCTGTATTACTACTTTAACCTCTCAGGGGTCCACCCACCTATTGTGTCAACAGCCATCCCTGTCACATAAGGTCACCCTACTCTTTTTTCAGAAGCCCCTTTTAGGTCTGAAAAAACTAGTTGAGACCAGCCTGCAATTACTGTAAGTCTGCAACTTGCATTTTCTGTGTAGGCAGACATGGATTCAATAGTACCCACACAAAACCAGTTGCCTCTAAGCTCAAGATGAGGCACCAACACTGCGGGGGGGGGGGGGAGTGCTCAGAAGCATGGGTTTCTTTAGTTTTCAGGCATTACATTTACATGTATCAGTCAGTAATTCCAGTCCTGCCCCCGTATTTGAATGCTGAGAGAGGGTGCTCAGAGCCTGTTACTGTCCTTCCTTCCAGATAGTAATCTGCTCACCACAGGAATCGTTTGGAGGGTAACTCTAAATGAACACTGCAGTTTCTTAAAACAAAACCCAGTGCAATCTAGCCCTGTTCTTGTGACATGCCTTTAAACTCAAAACAGTTTTTAACTCTGTCTGATTAGCTGATGAATGTGCGAAAAATTTCCCCCAACGATGTCACATTTCTGTGTTACATATCTAGGTCTGTATTACACCCCCCCCCCAAAAAAAAAAACAAAGGGGCACCATTGTGGCAACCCCATAAGATGCTTTTTCATGTAAGGCTGGCATATTATCAATGGCTGCTTTCTCCATGGCTTACCCATAAGTCCTCAGTCTGCAGCTCACTGCCAGTTCATCTGTATTGGTGTGCTGGGAACCACTGTAGTGCTGCATGCCTATATTGTACTGCAGTTGCACCAGACTCCATCTTCGTAATTTAACATTCTGCCCACTTGTCCTATTTGGTCAGTGTCCAAAGTAAGCTCTCTCTCATGCAGATATGGCTGCAGCTTTTGCAGTAAACCACACCATCCTCAGACACTCCTTTTCAGTCACGGTGTAGGTACCTTCCCTGGGTAGCAGTTTCTGGTTCAGCTACATGACTGGGTGCTCTTCCCTTGTGGGCTCAGAACAGCCCCATCCCATGGTCAAAAAGCATCCACATGGACAATAATTTTAATAAACTGTCATGGCTAGCAAATACAGGTGCCCAACATAACACTTCTTTTAGTTGGCAGAATTCTGCCTCACAATAGTTTATCTATTGAATCTTTTCAGGCATTCTTTTCTTGTGAGGTCTGTCAAGGGTTTTGCTATGTTGCTCAAGTTTGTAACAAACCTTTAGTAGTACCCTGCAATCCCTAGAAATGCCCTCACCTGTTTTTTAACAGTGGGCATGATCCATCCCGAATTACCTCAATATGGGCATTGGGGCATGGGCAAGGGCACTGGGACGGGGCTGGAGAAGTACATTAAAAACAACATAGATTTAAACTGAGGAGGGGGGAGGACTGAGTTGGACAGCAGGGAGGAGGCACCTTCCAGGGGAGATTGGAAGGCCCTGCCTCCCCAGAAAGGGAGGAGGAGGAGGAGGAGAATGATAGGATGTTACCAAGACAAAAGTGGAAGGGGGAGAGATGGGAAAAGGAGGGGCAGGACACAAGGTGGACTGTAGTATCCTTGAATGCAAGGAGCCAAACAAGGTGGCACAGTGGCAGAGTTCCAGGCAATGATGGCGGAGGGCGAGGTATGTATTGCCGCTATCTCAGAGACCTGAGCCACCCAATACCATGACTGGGATCACACGATCCCGGGATACAAGGTGTTCTGCAGGGACCAGGAGGGGTGGCTATTTATGTCAGGGAGGGGATTCTGTGAAGCAGGGAGGAGGGAGGTGAGGGGAGGCCAGAAGCCATATGGGTATTGCTCCAAAGCCATAAAGGTAAGTAGCTCAGGATGGGGGTGGTGTACAGGTCACCCTCATAGAGCGAGGAGGTGGCTAGGGAGCTGGGGGAGCAAATCCAGAAGGTCAGTGGCAAAGGGAATGCAGTTATAGTGGGAGACTTCAACCTACTGGGGTTGACTAGCAGACAGTAACTACAGCACACACCAGGGAACAAGTGCTGCTGGAGGCTATCCAAGACAGCTACCTAGTGCAAGAGGTGATGGATCCTTCTAGGGAGGGGAACATACTAGACTTGGTGCCAACAACTGGGGATCACGTCCAGTATGTGGTAGTACAGGACCCTCTAGCAGGAAGCGACCACCACTCAGTGCGGTTCCTCCTCAACACAGAGAGGGAGTCAGCTTTGACCAGGACAAGAGTGTTGGGCTTCAGAAAGGCAGATTTTGCCAGAATAGGCAGCATCCTAGAGGGGTATTTAGCTACAATTAACCCAGTCAGTCTACAGCATGCCACACTATCCCCCCTCCCCGAGGAAGGAGAGCTGTCTACTGATGCTCAGTCCTTCCTCCCCATGCTGACCCCTGAGCGACCCAAGTCCATTCCCAATCCCTGGTCACCAAAGTGGTGCGAGGTGTAGCATCCGTGCCTCAATCCTCAGCGCCACCAGGCTGGCCTGTGAAGTCCTCTTTTTATAGGTATTTACATGTGTATTTACCTCAGGGTGGTTGCCTGCAGCAGAAGGGGTTATTTGTACATCTCCTTGCTTTCCCACTTGCTTCTTATACAGATCCACCAATAGGTGTCGCCATCGCAAGCCTGCAATAATTTTAGCCTTCTTATCTGCTTTTTATACTGATCCACCAATAGGTGTCACTATCGTACTTCTGCAAAAATCAAAGCCCTTTCCATTTGCTTCTTATACAGATCCACCAATAAGTGTCACTATTGCAATACTGTAATAATCTAAGCCGTGCAGTGCAGCAGCCCCCTCACTGGGACTCCTAATATAACTACTGATTTGTTTACTGCTGTCTGGTAACATACACCCAAACCCTGACCCATATGATATGGACCAAATCAAAGTAAAGTGGCAGGGACACTTAAAGCAATCCTCCCTCAACATTCGGAGTCTACTACCTAAAATGGCACGATTTCAAGCTTAGATCACTCAGCACAAACCAGATGTAATTTCACTCACTGAGACCTGTTTCACCCCTAAAATCCCAGACTCTCTCATCTCTCTGGATGCGTACGCCATCTTTAGGCAAGATAGGCTACACAAAAGGGGAGATGGCTGTCTAGTCTACTTAAGAAACAACCTCCGAAGACATATGATCCAACCTAATAATACTAGCAATGAAGTACAGCTCCTAACCATAAAGATATTGCTTGGAAGCAAAAATTAATCTCTAGTATTAACCACTGTCTACATACCCCCTGGAAAACAAAAATTGGGGATTGAGATGGTAACTAATCATGTCAAACTCCTAAATCAGAACTGGAAGATTGTGGTGCTAGGGGATTTCAATAAGAACTGGTTAGCATAGGATACGGACCCCCAAAAAGACACCATAACCACCCTATGTCTGACCCAGATGGTTGCGGAGACCACTAGGACCAACTACCATAGTGGAATAAAATCATTGATTGACTGGGAACTCACTAACCACCCTGAAAGGATCACTGAGGTAGCTGTCCTCTCTGACATGCTCAGTGATCACTCACCAGTTCTCTGCACCTGGTCAAATAAATTTACAAAATCGAATCCCAATGTCACTAATAGCAGAATTCTAAGACAAAGTGCCGTGGCCTCTTTTAGGGCATACCTCAGCCAAATGGACTGGTCCCCCCTTGAAGCCATCCAGGATGTAGACCTAGCCCTAAATTATTTCACAAGCAAATATACGAAAGCCTGTGACATCTTTGCACCCATCAAAACACACAAAGCTAGGGGATGCAGCAATGGATGGGTCTCCCAGTCCCTCCTAGAAGAATGAAAGCCAGGGACAATCTATGGCTCAGGGCCAAAGCATCTGGTAAACCTGACAACTGCCAAAGATACAGAGCTGCTAGAAATTGCTGCATACATGAAATTAGGCAAGCCAAACCTGATTACTATAGGGACCAGCTAGAGAAAAGCTGGGGGGGGGGAGAAAGTTCTGGGCCAATCTAAAGGAACTGACTGGAAAGGACAATAAAATAGCCCCTACTATGCTTCTCACAAATGGCACTGTACTAGATCCAAAAGAGATAGCAGATATATTCAGCTCAGCATTTACTGACCTTGGCGGAATCCTCCCACCAGACTACCTTCACCCCCAGCCCAATGTAACAGCCAATGTACAGACAACTAAAATGCATTCAACTCCTGACACCCACCCTTTTTACTTCAAACAAGTCACTGCATCAGAAACCAAAAAGTACTTAAATCACACCCTGGGCAAAACTAGGGCTGGTAGTGACGGACTAGACATGAAGATGATTGCTCTTACACTTTACGAAGTCACTCTGCCCCTCACTAAGATCTTTAACTTAGCTCTCAGACAGGCTAAATTCCCTACTCAATGGAAAGCAGCCCTGGAAATGCCAGTCCATAAAAGCAGAGATTGTGCCGTCTACTCCAACTACAGATCAATCTCTATCCTGCCAGCCCCATCATAGGCCCTCTAACGAATCATATCAGATCACCTTGTGTACCATCTTAACAAGTACAATATCCAGTGCCCCCAACAGCACGGATTTAGAAAAGACCACAGTACTACTACTGCATTGGTAGAGCACACTAACCACATTCATGAGGCACTGGATGATGGCCAACTTGTCAGGTCTATCTTCTATATAGACCTAACAAAAGCATTTGATACAGTTAACCACCAGTTATTGATCACAAAACTTCATGCACTTGGGCTATCCTCTGAGACAGTGAGCTGGTTCAGAAGCTACCTTACCCAGAGAACCCGACAAGTGAAGATAAATGGCGTACTATCAGATAGCAAACCGGTCACACTCTGTGTCCCTCAAGGGTCCATACTTGGACCATTGCTCTTCAGCCTTTTCATAAACACCCTCCCAGATGCATGCCTATCTAATACTCTACTCTATGTGGATGATGTCGCCATCTTCATTCATAGCCCTCAGATAAACTCACTGAATCAGGAACTCAACTTAGTTTCCAACAACTGGAAGAGTGGTTTAGGAAGAATAAACTACTGCTAGACTACAAAAAAAAACAAAGATCATGGTATTCTCCAACCCCCAGAATAAGGGCAAAGTAAACCAAATGGTTATTTTGAACAGAACTGGTGGACCACTTGACCAAGTGTGCACCTTCAAATACCTTGAAGTCACACTAGATAATTCCCTTTCCTTCACCCCACACATTGACCAAGTAGTTACAACAATAAATGCCAGACTAGGTGGCTTTTACAGGTATAGGAACTATCTGACACAAAAGGCCATAAGACTCACTGTTAACAGTTCAATACTGTCCGTTATAGACTATGGATTAACAGTGTACAGCGTAGCCTCCGAAACAGCTTTAAAAAGAGTTACAGTGGCACTAAATAAAGCATGCAGATTGGTTCTGGGTGCTGGGAAACTAAAACACACCTGCAACCTTTATGCCCAATTCAATTGGCTCACACTTCAGGGGAGGATCAAGTACCAAGTATGCCTCCTTGATAAAAAAGCATGCCTAGGACTTAAACCCCCTCCCCAATATACTAAATCTCCTCCAGCATTCACACTGCCTGCACCTCACCAGGAGCACCACCAGAAACGCCCTCCAGGTGCCTTTCAGTAATACCTCATTAGCTCAGCACTCATTCATCTACAGGGCCCATCTGTGGCTCAGTGGACTCCCTACTACTCTCACAACTGTCCAGGACATTACGCAGTTCAAAAGGGAGCTCCGTTCGCATCTGATTCTGATGGGTAAGCTAGCCTGCTTTACCTCTGTGTACAACAAAGTCTACTCCTGTGTCTCCTTCTCTGCCCCATAATACCTATACCCTTTACTCTCTCATCCTCCTCCCCAAATATTCCCTTTTTTCCTATCTACACTTAGTGCACCAAGACCAAACCTAACTGGTAAGGCCAGTTTCACCCCTATACCCTATCACCCTACTCTTCCCCATTTGAAAGGCTATATTTGGCTGCCATTTCCTCCCCTTCCTACTGACAGAGCCAACCAGGATGCCACTTGTATTGATTTTGCACTGGCCTACATTTTACTGTTCCTCGCATTGTGTAACTCTGGAACTGATTGTGCAGAATAACCTTTGTATATCTCATTATTTGTACTGAATGTGGAACCTTTGTAAATGTCCTACTAGCTCAAATGTTGTTGTAATCTGAGACATTAAATAAATACATAAAATAAATAAAAATACTTTTGGTATATGTGAGGTGCCAGATTTATTAGAAGGTTGTCTCAGGAGAGACATATTAGGGCATGGCCCGCATGCACAAGCGCACCACTGCGCCACTGTCAGAGCCTAATTCAACATTAGCCCAGTGAGCATCTGACATCATGATGCATGTCCAGTGTCTGAGATCAGTGGTGCCCGCCCAGCAAGCAGCACATAAGGAAGTGATGCAGAGTATTTACCCAGGATGTTAAACCCACATGGAAATGGTGGCTCTGGAGATGAGAGCATACAGTGGTGTGAAAAAGTATTTGCCCCCTTCCTGATTTTCCCTATTATTGCATATTTGTCACACTGGATGTTTTCAGGTCTTTAGACAAAATGTAATATTAGATAAAGGGAACCTGAGTGAACAAATAACACTTGTTTTTTTTTTACTTATTTCATTTATTTAATGAAAAAAGTTAACCAACACCAACTGGCACTGTGTGAAAAAGTAATTGCCCCCCTAATTAAATCAACCCAATTAAAGGGATAATTAGAGTCAGCTGATTGAACACAGCCAGGCTTGATTACAGCCAGCCCTGCTCAATATAAACCCTCACTTATTTTGACCCTTACCATCAGAGTCCGTTGCCAGCACAAAGATTCAATAAGCACATTATGCCATGATCAAAGGAAGTTCCTGAAAAGATCAGAAAAAAAGTTGTTGCTATCTATCAGTCTGGAAAGGGTTACAAAGCTATTTCTAAGGCTCTGGGACTCCATCGAACCACAGTGAGAGACATAATCCCTAAATGGAGAACATTTGGAACAGTAGTGAATCTTCCCAGGAGTGGGCGGCCTGCCAAAATTACTCCAAGGACGCAGCGTAAAATCATCCAGGAAGTCTCAAAGGATCCTAAAACAACATCCAAAGAACTGCAGGCTTCTCTTGCCTCAGCTAAGGTCAGTGTTCATGACTCCACAATCAGAAAGAGACTTGGCAAAAATAGGCTTCATGGGAAAGTAGCAAGGTGGAAACCACTGCTAACCAAGAAGAACATAAATGCTCATCTCTCATTTGCCATGAAGCACCTGGATGATCCACAAGCCTTTTGGGAAAATGTTCTATGGACAGATGAGTCCAAAGTGGAACTTTTTGGATGACATGGATCCCATAATGCAAGTAAAGCATACACAGCATTCCACAGTAAGAACATCATACCAACAGTCAAACATGGTGGTGGTAGTGTGATGGTGTGGGATGCTTTGCTGTCTCAGGACCTGGATGACTTGCCATAATTGTAGGAACCATGAATTCTGCTCTGTACCAGAAAATTCTTAAGGAGAATGTCCGTCATCTGTCTGTCAGCTGAAGCTGAAGCGTAGTTAGGTCATGCAGCAAGACAATGATCCAAAACACAAATGCAAGTCCACATCAGAATGGCTGAAAAGAAGTAAAATTAAAGTTTTGGAGTGGCCTAGTCAAAGTCCAGACCTAAACCCAATAGAGATGCTGTGGCAGGACCTGAAACAAGCAGTTCATGCTCAAAAACCTACCAATGTTACTGAATTAAAGCAGTTCTGCGAGGAAGAGTGGGCTACAATTCCTCCACAGCGATGTGAAAGACTGATATTGAATTACAGGAAGCGTTTGGTTGCAGGCATTGCAGCTAAAGGTGGCGTAACCAGTTATTAAGTGTAAGGGGGCAATTACTTTTTCACACAGTGCCAGTTGGTGTTGGTTAACTTTTTTCATTAAATAAATGAAATAAGTAAAAAAAACAAGTGTTATTTGTTCACTCAGGTTCCCTTTATCTAATATAACATTTTGTCTAAAGACCTGAAAACATCCAGTGTGCCAAATGTGCAATAACAGAGAAAATCAGGAAGGGGGCAAATACTTTTTCATGCCACTGTAGCTCTACATTTTAGAAAACCAATTTCTTATGGCAGCAGTGAGTTAAATTCTCATGTTAAGTACTCATGTTAAAGGCAATATATTGAAGCCACTTAACAAGAAATGTGATCTTGGGTTTAAAAACGGTGTTGTACAATAGTCTGTATGTATGTTCACACTGGGTGCCCATGTTGAAATGATATAGGTTTACATAAAAGTGATATAGCCTGCTGTAACTGCTACCGCTAAGAAATACTGACCTCCTATCATCCCCTTTCAGCACTTTAAAATAGCCTTTCTGAGCTCGCAGCTCCTATCTCTAGTCATGTCAATTTTCTCCTCTCCCTAATTATCACTAGTCCCCCCTCACCCTCACCAAAGCCTTGCCTCCATCCCCCTCTTTTTTCCTGCCTCCATCCTCCCTTCCCCCTTTTTTTCTTTCTCCTTTCCCTGCCCCTCTTCCCCTACCTAACCTCTACTATATCCTCTCTCTAGCACCTTGATGGACAAAGCCTCATGGGCTGCCCTTACAGATTTTTAGGTTTTGGGTTTTCCCATTATCTCATAAACACGTATTAATCAAAAACCAGGCATACGTTGTACAATGCCTACAGATTATTGTATTCTTGTTTCCTACTGTCTTGTGTTTAAAAATAAAATGACTCACCCCCATCCATCCACTCCCCTACCTTTCCACTACTAACCTTCCCTGCACACCATCACCTGCCCCATGCCCCTTCCCCCCTCCCTTCCAACCCCCAACAAGGCCTCTCTGGCTGCTCAAGCTTAGTTTCTCCTTTACTAACACAACCCTTAGAAGCATTACTATCAATTAGATTGTATAACTTATAGCTCTGCATATTCTCTGTTTCTTCCTGTAACCATTTAGTAATTGTTGTTCATTGTATGTTCATTTGTTTTGCACTGACGTGGAACCTTTGCAAAAGAGCTTGTAGTTCAAAGGTATTGTAATCCGAGATCAAAATAAATAAAAATAAATAAAAAAATATTTTTATTTGCAGAACCACTTCCCTTGAGAAAGCTTCAGTTCAAGGAGTGGAATGTTGTGGTGAAGGTGTATGCAAAAAAAGTCAAGCTGTGGAAAAAAAAAAAAAAGCAAAATAAATTAGAAGATTTAAGTCTATTGCTGTGTGTGTCCTATTATAACCTCCTGAAAAGCATTTCCCCTCAAGTATCAGTCCTGCAGTCTGCAGAACATCTCTCTCACTTTCATGACATGATCCTCCATTTCTGGCTGTATATGGCAATGTCATTCATGTATGAAGGTGCAAAATCTTCCCCCACCCTGACAGATTGTGATTCATGAGCCTCTGAAAGGTCACCTGCGTATTCTACATCCTAAATGGCATCACTTGGAATTAAAACAAACCAAACAGGAAGACGAAGGCTGATCATTTCCTGGCTTCAGGACTCAGAGGTACAGTACCTGCCAGTAGCCCTTTGTCAGGTCTGTCATAGTCAGATACTTGTCTCCCCCTACCCATTCTAAGCCCTCACTTGTTCTGAGCGTGAAGCAGGCATCTGACTGACTCTGTGCAGCCGTTAAGCATATGGTAGTTGATGCAGAGCCTCATGGTTCTATCCTTTTGAGGGATTTGCACCAGAGGAAAGTCCCAGGGGCTACTGAACTCATGTATCACTCCAAGAGCTAAAATTTTCTTAGGCTTCCCCTCTGACTTAATTCCCTTTGGAACCTGATAGGGTGTCTGACTCTGGGGCTTGGGTCCTTGTGTCTACATGGTGCTCAGCCAGGGTGGTTGACACAGGTTTCCCTCTGGACATTCTTCCAAATGTTTGCAGTACCCCACTTATTTCAGTTGCTTGGCTGGTGTGTGTCAGTCACCCCAAGGGGGTGATGGCAATCACACACGATTCCCCTTGACTTCACCAAGGAGATCCATTAATGGATCTGCATCACTTACCTCCTCTGGGTGGCTACTCATAGTCAGGACCATGTCCTCTATTCCTCCCTTAGGTACCCCCTCTCTTCGGAGGAGCCCATTTTCCCAATAGATTTCCTTTTAAACTCCCTGAGAGTTACTCTCAGCACTTACTACTAGTTCCCTCTATTTTTGTAGAGATGGGCTAGTGTGCTGAGCTCTGTGAAGCTCCTCATGCCTGACCTTCAATACACTTTTTCTGTAACTGACCCAGCCATGGCTGTGGTCTCCACAGGTTTTAGCTGTTGGTCAGAACTGCTGCTCCCAGACAGTCCTTCAGCAATACTGGCTGTTTCCTTAGCTTCTCAGGAAAATAATGCTTCTCGCAGTTGTAGGAAAATTAGGCTAAAATGCAAAATATTTAAATACTGTAATTGTTACTAATTAATCAAAGTTAACACTCTGAGTTTGTCATTTTATTTTATTATCACTTATCATGCCTTAGCAAAACTATTCTGATTATGGAAATCCTTTACAAACATGCTACAGGACTTGGGTGACCCATTTCTCCATGATGGCTATTGTGGACTGAGGCTACAGAAGAACGGTTTAAAGGGAATCCATATGTTTCCTTATGAAATTATTGTAAAGTTTACTATGAGGATCCAGTATGTAAATTGCTGGGTTATCTTTAGAAAATGTTTTCAGTAAAACAGAAAAATGCTTTTTAAATAGGGATGTGGAGGCATCCATTTTGTGGACAGGAAGTGTGTTGTGGTGATATCACTGCCTCACTAGTGTTAATAGTGTGCAGTGCAGCAGCTGAGAACAATTTGACTGTGCTGTCAGGAATTCAATTACATTCTGAGGAACACCCAAGATTTTATATTTGGCGGAGTACAAAAAAATAATCCAGTGCTTCTCTTCATGGTAAAACTGGATCCCTGACTGTAGGAGTAGTTTGTTTAAACCACCTTAACTGCATACTATTAGAGATGCTGAGGCAGCGACATCATCACAGCACCCTTTCCTATCCACAAAATGGATGCCTCCACATCAGAATTTTAAACGTATTTTTCTGTCTTACTGAAAACATTTTCTAAATATAACCTAGCAATTTACCTACTGAATCCTCATAGTAACTTTCACAATAATTTCATAGGGAATCATACGGATTCCCTTTAACATGTAGAATTATGCCAGTGTGAGGAGGAGTGAGTTAAGCACAAAAAAAATGTCTTAGAAATACAGAGAGACAGAGACTGGTACCTGTCTGTTCCTTGCTCAATCAGACAAGCAGTCACACATTCAAAAACCTACTGACACTGGAATGTTCATGTAAACTTGTAGATATTGCTCACTGACTGGAATAAATCATGTTTGAGACTATCTGAGAATGAAGGACATTACATAAATTGTAAAATATTTTGGTACTTTATGAAAGAATGCCAAATCCCAAAAATATCTAAGTTATTGTATTCCAAAGGTCAGTGAGACTGATGACAGAAAATGCTTAAAGGTCATGTGAAAAGATTTTAATTTTTCTACAAACAAGTTAAATATCCATTACTGGAAAAGTAAGCAGCCACCTCGTGAATAATGAATTGTGATCTGCACTTATCACTTGAAAAAAAAAAAACACAGAGCAAACACTTCTCCAGTGTGCTTTTTTGCTTTGGACACAAAATGTCTAAGGACTAAACTGTCTCTCACTTGGGACTACAGCACATGCATGATGGTGCTGCAGAAAAAAAAGAAAGACTTGTTGGACACTGCCTTAAAATGCCAGCAGAAACAAGTGGCTCTAGAACTCTGAACATTTTGTAAAAAAAAAAAACCCTGGTTGGCTGAATTTGAACTGATAACTGATGTCAGCTAACAGACTATGCTTTATGGAAACGAACCAGAATTGGACCACGTGGACCAGACATTTACCAACAAAATACATTCTGCCTCCTAGGAAAGACTGCAAATACAAATGTTTCATGCCAGCTGACATTTAAGTATTTTTTTAATAATATATTTAATCAGAGGCATGTGCTGAGAGTAGATTTGGGATGGGGAGCAGTCTAATTTTTAATGCAATTCAGTGGGATACATTATAGCCTAACATTTCTGATTATGTCTGCCAAGAGATAAACTATGGTGTTACCTTGAAAGAAATGTTTCTTTTGTTTGCAGCCTGAAACTAATGACATGCGGAAATATCAAGTGGTCTATTGTTTACAACGCAATACATGTGTTTGAACTGTAGTGCATTCTTAGAATTCTGTATTGTGTAGCTTAGGTGATAAATATGTCATATTTACAACAAGATTTGTGTTACTCTCTTCTGGGTGATGAATGCGTGACATACATATCAAAGAACCTTTTTAAATCTTTGGCTGTGAACATACATGAGCCAAATACAAAAAAATAATTTACTGTTAATCAAAGGAAAAATACTCGGGCCTACCCATGGAGATGGAGGCCCCAGTGTCCCTCAATCCCTTAGTTACCATCCATTCACTAAGAAAGAGTGTGTGTGTGTGTGTGTGTGTGTGTGTGTGTGTGTGTGTGTGTGGAATTAGCAAGGACTGCATTCAGTAAACAAGCCACTAGCTGCTGGATCCCTCCAGGATTACCTCCTTCCCCCACGCTCTACCTCTTTGTGAGATTTTAGGGCAGCCATAGGACAAATGCCCTGGTTTCAGGCAAATATAACACCTCCATTCTCCTGGCTTCTTAGTGATGGGATCAGTAGGTTTTATTTGGGGCCAGGGCAGGCACAGGCTGGGTTCTCGTAGATTGTCCTCTCCTGAATTCCCTTGAAACCACCTGCAGTTCCTCCCCAATTGTTTTTACACAGTGTGTGTGTGGTCTTCTGGCCACATAGTGATTGATCAGCCCTTTCGGCTACCTTTCATGGAACTACATGCCATATCCAGCAACCACATATTTACGCCATCTGGCACAGCTTGTAGATACAGTTCCATTAAAAATAAATATTTTGGGGGGGGCACTTATGAGCTGCATAGAATGAAGACGTGTTCTCCCAAGGCTCCTACACACCAACTACAAATCTTTTTTTTTTTAACTCTGCTTTATTGATACTATAGATAGCCACAATAATACAAGAAAAAACAGCATGAATGTACATCATTTGTTGATCACAGCTGATCCAAAGGACATTGTTTAAGACATACAGTTTATAAAATAGGTTGTGGCATCAGAGGAATGTTTGCCGGCTGGCCTGGCATTTCCAAAAGAATAGCCTTAGGCCTAGATCTTCAATTAAAACCTCAGTTATCTAAGCTGGTGTTAAACTTTAATATAACAACCAAGACCTCAAACTAGCCTTAACTTTATTTTGGGCTGTGTAATAACTCTCCTCACATCCCTAATATAACCTCAACAAAAGGGCGACTAATAAGGTATTAGCAGAGGGACACTGATACATCTTCTCTAAGTGGATCACGTAGCAGGGGGGAACACCGACCTCACCACAAAAAAGGGCCAACAGATTACTCCCAACCAAAGCTGGATAGCAAATGATCAGGATCATGGCAACCTGCCACATCCTTCCCCGCAGCATCTCCACCTGACCAACATGAGTATTCAAAGACCACTGGGATCCTGCTGGACATATCATTCAGACTGAAGCCTTCAGGCTTCCGACTGCTGCCAATGGAGCATGTGATGGTCATGCTGAAGCCTCAACTTGGCGGTGAGAGACTCCATCAGCACCACACTCTCTGCTCTAGTTATCCAATCTTGTAATGTAGGGGGCTCTTTGCTGAGCCATTTGGCCATAACACATTTTAGTCCCACTGCTAATAATGTAAGCAACACTTTTCGTGTGTCCCCACGTAGGTGGACTACAGCTGGGATTCCAAGAACCCAGTCTGTAAAGGTGCTAGGGATGTCCACACCCATGACCTCTTTTATTGTCTCTCCAAGTTGCCCCCAGAAGTTGGTCAACTTGGGACAATCCCAAAATGTGTGCCAGTGGCTTCCTTCCCCTCCACACCCCTGCCAACACAAGGCATCACTGCCTGTGTAATGGCATGTAACTAAGGGTACCCAGAAATACCGGATAAGAATTTTCCAATAAAACACCTGCCACACAGGGGAGGAGGTTACCTTCCAACTAAATTTTAGTCTATGATTCCATTCATCTTCACTTGTATTTATATTCGCCTCTCTTTCCCAGGCTCTTCTGTGATTTGCTAAGGAAACCCCCTCACCTCCAGCAGCATTTTATACAAGTTTGTCACAGGTCTGATCTGAGCAGAAATTGTGACCACTCCATACAGGAAGTTTTCCCAACCTGAGAATGGCCTGGCTAGTCTCTCAAGGTGATCTGAGGAATGTATGAAGTGCCTCACCTGCAAATATCTAAAAGATTCTGCATTACTCCAACCAAAAGTATCCTTTGCCCTCTGGAAGGAAATACATCCACTCCCTTCTATCAGTTGGGTGAATCGGGTGATCCCCCATGCTTCCCATCTAGCAAACCCTGCATCTAACATGGGGGGGAAGAAACTTGTCTCATGTCGAATAAGGGATAGGGGACCTACTCCCTCCGAAGTTTCCATCAACTTTCTGACCTTCCAAAGTATATGAAGCTCCTGCCTGACCCATCTGTTCTTAGTGAGGCATGAGTACTCTCGGGACGTGAGAGTCAATGTCAAGGTGTACAATGGTCTCCTCTCTGGCAACTCGTCTTCCATCTCATACCATTGTGATTCAACTCTCTGTTTAGACCAAGTTAAAACTGGGCCCATTTGTGCTGCAAGATAGTGTAAGTGGAAATTGGGTAAGACAAGGCCACCCCTCTCTCGACCAACTACAAATCTTATCAAAATCCACAACACCCTTCCACCTAAGTATATATTTTTTGACCAGGCTGGTTTCAGAAATGACTATGGACTAATATCTAGCTCAAAATATGGGAAAAGTGCAGAAAGCTTCTGCTAAAAATATGAAGAAACAACCGGCCTCTTAGTAGCTTACAGCACCAGGCCCAATATCTCTTTCAGCCACAGAGATGGCAACACTGGGGTATGAAGTTACTGAACAGCTGATGGTAGCCTTGGACCCGAGACTGGACAAGCTAGAGAAAAAGTTAGATGCCCATCTGCAAGTTATAGTAGAACAGACAGTGGCACAAGCTACAAGAATAATGGAAGCCAAAGGATGAATCCCTCGCCTGAAGGACATGTTGGATCCACTCCCCTGGAAAGTCTCAACATTGGAAAAAGAACTTGCTTAGTTTAAAGAACTGTTTGACTACCAAGAAAACTGCCACTGGCACCTGAATCTCAGACTTAGAGGGCTACCGGAGGGTAAAGGAGGAAGGAATGCCCTAGAATTCTGCTCTGTGACTAAGCTGACACTGTTAGGCCTAAAGCCAAAAGGGGGTAGACTCAAACTGGAGTGGGCAAATAGAGCTGTTGTCCCCAGACCCCCACCAGAACAATGATCCCGCCAGATAATTTTCAGATTTCACAGTTTCCAGGACCGAGAAATGATTCTTGCTGCCTACCGAAATATGCAGGAATTCAGGTACGAGGGGTCCCGATTGTAATTGTCACAAAATTTTTCCAGTTGCCAAGCATTCAATCAGGTGATGGCCCAGCTAAGGGAGCTCAAGGTAGAAAACTACTTAAAGTATCCTGCCAGCCTTAAAATAAAACATGAAGGAGCTACTTATTCCTTCAGGGAGTCAGAAAAGGCGACAGTGTTCATGGAGGAACTGAAGAAAAATATTGGTTGAAATGGTCTGGTCTGCAGTAAAGTGATCATCAGGTCATGTGGCCTGGTATGCTTGGATTCAGCTTGGTTCTGTGGTGTTCCTGTACCCATGGGCGGTGCTGACCCACCCACTGACCCTTTGTTCGGCGACTCCCCTCATTCTTTTTTCTTCGTTTCCCTCCCTGACATGCTTTTGGATTTTTTTTTTTTTTACTGGGACCACCGGTATGGATTGTGGGATTGCTGCAAGCAGAGTTAGAATATGGTCCTCTGTCCTATGGATCAGGTCTCGACTCCGGAACACTGTAAACTTTGATGGGAAAAGGGGGGAGCTCGCGACTGTCTTTGGCCAAATGGTTTGCCACCTGCTGTCTCACAATGGCTTAGACTCTGGATTGCAGAGACAGAGAGAGCTTGGCCTGTGAAGAAGCATAACCTGGAGTAAAGGTAAGTCTGGGGTAGGTGTGGGCAGCCGATTGATGTAGTGGTAGTTTCATGCCCGCCCTGTGTTGCTCACCTAAGAGATGATGGATGGACCAATCAGCATGTCTTTCCAGATGTTACTACAAGGAGACCTGTAAATTGATGGATCCATGAGGGGACCGGTGGTCTGGGTGAAAGTATGGGCCAGAGGGGGGAAGAATAATGCATTGAACATGGGTCTCAGGGATGGGGGGGCAGGAGGGGCCATGGTGTAGTGCGTGGGATGGGATCAAATGAATCACCAGGATGGGCAGCTCTGTAGGGTTGCAGTCTTGGGGAAGGGGTTAGATTTCAGCCTGCATGATGAAGGATATTCAAATTGAGGAATTGTATATAACATTTAAAGATGTTGGTGGAGAGCAGCTTTAGTACTGCAAGGTAGGGGGTGAGGGTGAAGGGGTCACTTCCAGCAGCCAGGCTTGTTGTCTGCGGGGTGACTCCAAAACTAATTTTAGGCTTTACAAATGTGGATTTTTATCACTGGATGTGTTATGGGAAGTTGGGAGTGGGGGTGAGGGTACATGCCTACTGTGAGGAGGGAGTAGCCATTCTTATCTGAATAGCGGGATCTCTAGGATGACTGGGATCCTGGAGCATGTGGGACGGAAGGAGTGCAGAGGAATGCTTGGGGAGCTTCTGCACATTAGTTTGTGGAAAGTTCTATGTGTTTTATTTGGGTTAGTGTTTTTCATGTTTTTGTTACAGTTTAACCATGTTTCATATCGGAGTTATAATAGCTGTGATGGGTCTGACAATAATAGTGATGGTTACACTTTAAAGTGGCAAATTCAGGTAATGAATAGCAGCCCTAAATTCTGGCAGGGACATGTGAAATTGACATTACTGCATCCCCATTATGAGTATTGGACGAGATGTAAAGGTCGTATCATGGAATGTAAGGGGGCTTCTCATCCCCAATTAAGCATATAAGTCTGCTTACAGCCCCACAGAGGTAGAATGTGCAGATCGCTCTGCTACAGGAGACACACCTCACACCAAGTGAACATCAAAAATCGGTCAGGGGTAGGTGGGGGGGGTGTTATGCCTCCTCCTACACCTCAAATAAGAGAGGGGTGGCAGTACTAATTAATAAGCACCTCCCATTCAAGGTCACCCATGTGGTGTTGGATCCTGTGGAGGGAGTCTTATTTGGGGAGGCAGTGACAATAGCTAGTATATATGCGCCTGCCCAGTTCAACCCTACCTTTTACCAAAATATCTTAGATAAAATCATCAAAGAGCAATTTAGGGGTCTAATTATGGGTGGGGACTTTAACACCATGATAAACCCAGCTTTGGATCACTCTGAAGGGCGGGGAAGACAGTCTGGGGGGATCCGGTGCTGGCTGGAGGATATGGTTGAACTGGACTTAATAGACAGCTGGAGATGGGCCAACCCTGGAGCAAAGGAGTTCACCTTCTACTCCAACCCCCACAGAACTTGGTCTCGTATAGATTACCTGTACATCCCTTGGGGAGTGGTCACATAGAGTCCACTGTGTCCAAAACAGTCCTATACGCATCTCCGATCATGCAATGGTCTCACTGATCTGTGGGTTCAAGGAGGAGAGGGAGGATCCACCACCGTGGAAGTTCCCAAGATACCTTCTGAATAATAAAGACTTTCTGGAATATCTTAAGGAGCACTGGAAGATGTACCAGGAGTCCAATGCTGGATTGGTATCATCCGCTGGGGTCTACTGGGATGCTGGGAAAGCATTTCTCTGGGGACCAGTAACTAATTTTGCGGCACAGTATAAGAAAGAAAGGCAGAATAAGAGGGAGGAGCTAAGTGGGGCAGTGAAGTTGGAGAGGTCCCTGGTCCACAGCTTCACTGAGGAAAAGCTGAGGCAGCTAATGGCGGCACATGAAGCGCTTAATGCTTTCATGCTAGGGGAAGCCCAAACTGCTTGGTTCTTTGCTAAAAACAGATTTTTTGAATGGGGGAATAAACTGGAGCCCCTGTTGGTTTGTTTGGTTAAAAGGAGAAGGATGCTTTTGCATATTTCAGGGATTAAGACCGACAGGGGAGAAATGGGCCAGGATAAAAAACTGATAAAGGACAGGTTTAGGCAATTTTTTCAGCAACTGTACTGGGCGGAGTGCAGTGAAACCTAGGGGGACGCTAACTCATTTCTTGATAGAGTTGAGCTGCCTCAGCTCAGCGCAGAACAGAGGGAGCAGCTGGGTGAGGAGCTCACTAGGAAAGAAGTTAAAATGACTATACAAGGGTTAAAAAGGGGGAGAGCAAGCAGACAGGATGGTTTCCTCCAAGTTCTATAAGGCTATACAGGATCAATTGGTGGACCCGCTGCTGGAAGCATTCTGGGAAATTAGGGGAAGGGCTCCCTACCTCCTTTACTGAAGTGGTCATCTGCCTGGTACCAAAGTCAGGGAGAGACTTACAGGAGTGCTCTTCCTGCAGGCTGATATCCTTGCTGAACTATGATGCAAAGATCCTGGCAAAAATCTTGGCTGGGTGCCTGGAGCATTTCCTCCTGGGGCTCATCCATCCGGATCAGACCAGATATGTCTGCGATAGATATTCCTACCACAATATGTGGAAATTGCTTAATGTTGTCTGTCTTGCCTCTCAGCGCCTGGGGCACCGTGGTGCTGTCCATAGATGCTGAGAAGGCCTTTGACCGCATAGTGGGAGTACCTCATGGAGGTTGTCCAGTTTGCTTTGGGGACAACTTCATGGGAATAGTCCGGGCGCTTACCCATTGGTAAGGGTGCTAGTGAATGGCTCGCTTACAGACTGATTCTCCTTGTTTAGAGGAACGAGGCAGGGGTGCCCCCTCTCCACATTACTGTTCACCCTGGCTATAGAGCCACTGGCCGTGAGCATCCAGGGGGACCCAACCATTAAGAGATTGCTGGGTAGATCGGAGAGCCCACACAAAGTCACCCTCTGTGCAGATGACATGTTTCTCTATGTCACTGAGCCATCCAGCTCCATTCCACCATTGTTTAAATTAATAGGGCAATTCTCAGTTTTTTCGGGGTATAAAATCAATCTTACTAAATCTGAAATTATGATTTGGGGGAGGAGGGCTTTAAAAATAGAAGTAGAAATTGGGAACTACACAGAGTGTCAACCTCCTTTCGATACCTGGGAATTCAGGTGTGCAGGGATCTGGGCTCATTATATCAACTTAACTACACCTCCCTCATATCAGAAATTGAAGAGGAGCTCCATTGTTGGTGGGAATTGCCAACATCTTGGCTTGAACACATCAACTTGCTTAAGATGAATATATTGCAGAGGGTGCTTTATGTCATGCAGATTCTGCATCTGGGTCTCACCAGGGTTGACTATAAGAGAATTGAGAGAGCCTTCTGGGGCTTTCTTTGGAGGGGTAGGATCCCTGGTCAGCCTGGAAACATCTTCAGGCAGCATTACTGAGGGAGGACTGAACTTTCCAGATCTTAAAATTATTTTTAGCCATACAGTATCGGCACATTAGTGATTGAGTGCATAGACTGCCCGGCAGTGGGATGGATAGACTTGAAGACTTATCTTGCTCAGGTAGACCTTCAGTCTATCTGGCAAAGGGAAGTCATAAAATTTATAACAGTTAATTGGCAGACAAAAATCCACTAGTTGACTCTGTTATCCAGGGCTAGAACAGATCCAGAAATTAGCAGGAGCACAAGGACAAACCCCTTCTGCTTCCCATTACTGGTAACCCATTTTTTGTAGCGGGAATAGGAGATGGTGTTTTCCAATGGGGGAGGCGGGGGGGGTTAAATGTGTACGGGACTTGTAGATAAGGGATCAGCTGGGCACATTTGAGGAAATTAGAAAGGGCTTGGGGCTCCCAGCTGCTCATCATTTCTGCTTTCTATAGGTGAGAGCCCACACTGGCACACTTAGAAGGGCTCTGGCCTCAGAGTCACCCTTGTCCCATGCAGAACATCTAGTCCTGGTGTCGGGGAGGAATGTGAGGGGTTTGATTGGATGGGCAGGCAGCGCAACTGGGTAGGAAGTCTCTCTAGGATTATACTCAAAAACTAAAGCCCAGTGAGAACAGGACCTTGGACAGACAATTCAGGAGGAGAACTGGCTCATGATGCTACAGATCAATAAGGGTATATTAATCTGTAATAGGCATCAAGAATATTTCTATAAATTCTGTAATGGTGCACAAATTTAATCCTGCATTTTCCCCTATCTGTGGGAGGTGCACAGCTGATCTGGGTACCTACATGCATTATTTCTGGTTGAGTTCAGAGCTGCAGAAATTCTGGGAAGCCATTGCGCTGGAGTTGGGGACTCTGCTGGGTAGGAGGCTTCCGATGGACCCCCGACCCTGTTATTTGGAGTAGAGGACAGGGAGGAGGAGGAGGAGGAGGGCTGGGACCTCTTGCCCAGGTGGGCTCAGGTGATGCTAGCCTTGGCCAGACATTGCATACTGAACACCTAGGTCTCGACTGTGGCACCAACGATGCAGCAGTGGAGATCATTAGCTATCTAGATGCTAGCACTGGAACACCTGTCCTACCTGACCAGAGATAGGGAGGGGAGATTTTTGCAGGCCTGGGGACCTTTTATGAATTTGCTGACACCAGCAGAGGCACAAGCCCTCAGAGAGGGACTTCAATGAGTGGTGGGACTAGAGTTTAGGAATGAACTCACACTTGCCCAAAAGACCCGGGCTCGCCCCATACCCATTCCGTAGGTATAGAATAATATGATCTGCCACGGTAACTGGATTCACGATTACTGTAATGTATTTATATTTTTAGACCCTACCATCAGCCACTGCCAACTATACTTTTGTTTTTTAATTGGCAGAAATTGAATCAAACCTATACTAGATGTTGTTTGTTTGTTTGTTACTGTTGTTTGCTTGATTGGTTTGGCATAGCCTCAGAAAGAAAAATGAAATGTTAATGTTTAGGTTTTTTGTGCTTTATGTCAGTGTTTTTTTTTAAATTTGAATAAAAATGTTTTGCAAAAAAAAAAAATCTTTAATTTAACTAACAGATATGGCTTTTGCCCTTCAACCCTGCAATTTAACAAATCACACATTTACACATACATTTTTGAGTAACTATTTTCCGGGCCTTTTCTCAGCTCCCTTAATTGCTGTCTATAGGTCTCAGGGGTTAATTCAAAACATTTACTCAAAACATTTTTTTATTTATCATAGCCCATACAGTCCTCATTGTCATTCTGGAAAATGCATCTAACTAATGGCCTATAAAAAGAGACATGAGGTGTGTCACCCAAGAAACCCCGACCAATTTAAATTGTAATCTCTCAAAATATTTCAGAAATAAATGTAGATCCTCTCCCACCCAATACAGATTTTAGCATGAATTTTGGCTTCTTGGGTGGGAACCCTTGTCTTCTTTTCTCTCACTCTTTCTGCAGTTGGATCTCATGCCTGTATTGCCTTTGTCTCGGTGTTTCTCTCACTCTAGGTGCTCCTTCTCTCCCTCTTGACACTCCTCTCACTCCTCCCTCGTCTCGAGCTCATACTGAAACTGATGCTCTCCCTTGTCCACCTCCAGCTGTGTATTTTGCAGCTCTGCCTCCACTTTCGCCTTCTGCAGCTCAGCCTCTGCTTTTGCCGTTAACAGGGCCAGCTCTAGCCACATTCTTTCAATCTGGTCTGGTTGTGCAGCTGCCCCAAGATGTAGGCTCTGACTCACTTTCCTTTCCATCTTTCTGGATAGTTGCCTCTGTGACCTCTTCTAAACCATTCTCGCCAGAGTGCACTTTTTATATGAGGAAGGCATAATGCCTTCTAGATTGCATTAAACTTTTCAGAAATAAATAAAACAAAAGGTGTACAAATATCCCTTTGTATATTCGGTCTGTAACTGGGCAGGTAAACATTTTATTAGCAATCCATTTTACTGTGTGTTTGGTAAAAGCTTACCCCCTCTCATAGAGTTCCCTGCTGCAAACTATCTGGCACTTCAGATAAAGCACACTGCTCACAAACCTTTGTGGCTAGTTTGTGAACAATTATCTGACAGCTACACCAACACATAGTGATAACCTTCTATCCAGTTTCACTGCTCAGTCACACGCTCACACATAGTGATAACCTTCTATCCAGTTTCACTGCTCAGTCACACGCTCACACATAGTGATAACCTTCTATCCAGTTTCACTGCTCAGTCACTCGCTCACACACAAGAGCAGCCAGATGCTCAGGCGACTCCTTGTAGTTCAATACTGCCACCACCTAGCTCACCATTAAGGTGTCTTGATCTGGTTCTTGGTCCACCACTTGCCACTGATCACTCAGTGCGAGGCCTTATTTTGACAGCAGAACCAACCCTTTAATCTCTCCCTGGAATCTCTCACCTGCTCTGTATTGGACACATGTTACTTTATACTTGGTAGTCATGCTCTTTGGTAGTGGAACACCTGTTTGCTCAATAGAAATGGATTGCACCTGTTCTATAAAATGCAACCTTATCATATGGGATATAAAGTATACAAGTATATAATATTTACATGACTGAAGAAAACATTACCATAGTAATTATGTTTCTTCTAAGGGAATCTTACTGTATTCTGACATATGCAGTGTGGTCTCACCATAGTATTGCCCTGGACCTGAAATGGTTAATAGAATCTATGCTAATGATGGAATGCTAGGCTCATGCTTGGTTTTCAAACCACTGTCCCTAGTAAACATTCCACAACTGTCAGATTCTTACAGAACGTGAATACTAACAAGCTATCTATACTAACTTTAACAATTAACTAATAAATGACAACCAACGATCCTCTTCAGTTGAAAAATGTGGGCTACATAAGACTCAAGTCACCAAGCCCAACAACAGAACCACTCATGGGTTTACAACAGCATGGACAGCTGTGCTGCAGTGCCCATAGGTTCTAGCAGGGGAGGTAGGGTGGGAGCTCAGAATACATTAAGATTCCCTTAGAAGAACTAAGATTACTAGGGTAAGTAATGTTTTCTTCAAACCACAGAAAATCTTACTGTATTCTGACATATGCAGACTACCCAAGAAGTACCTTCAGAGGAGGGTAGAGAACCTCTTTAGGAAACAGGCTCTGCAGTACTACTGTGCCAAACCTGGCATCACCTCTGGCCTGGGTATCCAGGCTGCAGTGCTTGGTAGAGGTGTGAACTGTTTTTGCAGTAGCTGCTTTACCAATTTCCAATAAAGGAACATCTCCTGCAGCTGCTATTGAATCAGCTGTACTCCTTGTAGAAAGAGCCCTAAGGCCTACAAGGATTTCTTACCTACTTTGCTGTACCAGAATTGAATACAAGTCACCATCCAGAGGGCAACAGACCTCTTTGAGGCAGGTTTGCCCTTTCCTACTTCTCCATAGGTCAGGAAAAGCTGAGTGCTCACCTGTCTGACCATTTGTGTGACCCAAGTAGTAGCTAATAGCTCACTTGACATCTAGGCTGTGCAGTCTACATTCCCCTGAACTAGAGTGGTAAGTGAAATAAAGACTGGCAAAGTAATGAACGGATTTAGGTAGAAGTCCGAAACCACCTTGGGCAGAAAGTTATCTGTTAGTCTTGAGGACTGTCTTGTCCCTATGAACTGATATGCAATTGACTCAGTGAACAAGGCCTGGAGCTCACTGATGCTCCCAGCTGAGGTGATGGCTACCAGGTACACTGTTTTCCATGTTGCACACCTAAGCTCTGCTGAAGACATGGGCTCAAATGGTGGTTTCATTAGCCAGCCAATTCATATATTGAGGTCCCATGCCACGTGTGTTCTCTGTGAGGGAATGCAAATGCATGAGACCCTTGAAGAACTTGCTAAACACTTAACTGCCACAGATGACCCCTTACCAGTTGAGAGGTGAGCAGAGACAGCTGGTAATTGTACTTTGAGGGTGGAAGGCCTAAGGCCAAAAGAAACAAAGTGTGCCATATATTTTAAGATCACTAACTAGTCAGCCTGGCAGCAGTTTATCTCTTTTTCTGGCACCAAATGGAAAACGTCTTTCATGTAAAGGTGTAAGTCTCTCTGTTAGAAGGGCTCTCTAGAAACCCTAAGAACCTCCAGCACCCCTACAGAAATGTGCAAGTCAAAATACTCTTAAGTCCTCAACAGCCAAGCCCTGAGCCTGAGAGATCAGATATTGGGATAAAGGACCCTGTCCTGCAAGGAGGTCAATAGGTTGTGCCTCCTGGGCTGAGAGATTGGCCTGGAAAATTGACACGGTCAGCAGTAGAAAATACCATGACCTTCTGGTCAGATCTGGAGCAATGAGGATCATTGTCGCTGAGAGAACCCTGAGCTTGATCAGCACTCTGAGCAACAGGGACAATGTAGGAAAGACATACAGGAACTTCCTGGTTTAATGCTACAGCAGCACATCCAGAGGGACTGTATCCCCTGCAGGGGGTCTGCAACAGAACTGTGGTAGCTGGTACTGTCTGGGGTTGTGAGGAGGTCCACCCCTGGGGTACCCCACCTTCTGACTACCACTTGCATTCCTGGTGGTTTCAGTTGATTCTGCTGAGAGCATCCACCAGGAGATTGTCCTTCTCTAGGAGGTGGACAACTAAGAGGGAGATGTCCAGGGAGTGAGTTAAGACTCCACACTTTCATGGCTTCCATGCACAGCGGGGACAACTTTGTGCCCCCTTGCTTGTTTACATAGTACATTGTGGTTGTATTATTTTGTCCTGATCTAAACCACCTTGCCTTGAAGCATTGGAGCGAAGGGCTGAATGCCCAGCTAAGCTGCCCTGAGCTCCAGCAGGCTTTCTGTGAAGCAGTGTGTGCTCCCCTAGGAGGGAGGCATAGGTTGTTAAGACTGCTGCTGGTGGCAGCTGGGGGAAAGGCACACCCTCCCTGAGGTTGTCTTCTTCCTGCCACCGCTAGAGAGTTTGCAACAGGATTCTTGTGAATGGGACCATCTTTGACAGGGAATCTCTTTTTGGGGCCAGTGAGACCTGAGGTGGGACTAAATGCCTCTCCTCTGGCATATTGATCCTGACACTGTTGCTGATGCTGCAGCCATGTGCCCTAGCAACTGTAGAAAATGCCTCACTGGTCTGGGGTATGCAGCTGGAATGAGCCTGCCAGCTGCACCAAGCTGTCTACCATTCCCTGTGGGAGGAAGGCCCTTCCTCTCAGTGCATCCAGTCTTTGCCCCTATAGACTCCAGGTGCTGAACTGGTGTTAGCATCGACATTTATTTATTTTTTTTAATTTGCCATGAGACCCAGTGTACACAGGGTATTGTAGATGGTGATCAGTGCACCTCTAACTGCAGAGGAAACTGGTCTGCCATCAGCCAGTCATCCAGGTACGGGGAGACTATGATCCCCTGCCTCCTTAGGTGTGCTTCTACTACTGCTATGCACTTGGCAAGCATCCCAGGAGCAGACATAAAGCCGAAAGAAATGGGTCTGAAGGAAGTGCCATTTAAGGCCAGAGATGTAGGCCCCATCCCTCTTTCTGAGTGTAGGGAGGATGGCAGCCAGAGTGACCATTCTTACTTTGGCTTTGATAAACCAACAGGGTTACTTCTAATAGACTGGAAGGTCTGAAAAACCCTGCCCTCAGTTTGGGCAGGATCTTGAACCTGATGCCCACTATCTGTCTTGGTACTTGTGAGGTGTTGCTGCCTTCTCCTTTGCAGCAGTATTCCTAAAAGCTACCTTGTACCCATCCACGTTTTCCATGTAAGCCTCTGTTTGTTCACCAAAAAAGGAATGTGGGCTCACCAGAAAAATCCAATGCCTTTTGGTTGGACTGTGACAAATAGTTATCCCCTAGCCAGGCCCATCTCCTCAGAGACACTGAAATTGCCATTTACCTGGCTGCAATAACACTGCATCCAGTATAGCGGCCTCTATGCCCTAGCAATCTCTAAAATTGCATTCCAGAGATGTTGATTTATTTGTTTAGTGTCTGGGGACATAGGCCGTGTGAGTGGCTTGTCTAATTGACAAAGAGGCACCTAAGTGGGATTTCTTGCCAAAGAATCCATCTCTTGGTAGTCTTTATTGGTGGGTGTGATGCCAGGGGATCCCTGCCTTATCACAAGCCACAGCTTGCACCACCTCTGCATGGCTGGGGAGCTCTGCTCCAGACTTAGCCACCCAATACTTCCTATCCAGCCCCTTGTTCACTGGGGGAATGGAAGTGGGGTTTTATAAAAATTCTAGAAGCTTGTCTCTTAAGAGACTTGTGGATGGGCAGCACCTGTCTTTCTGTTACTGGTGCATCCATCCTATCCATACAGTCTGGCTCCTCCTCTTCCTCCTCTGTGAATTCCTGGGTGGAGAGGTCCAGTGTCTGTGCAATTTATCATGGCAAAGTGAGAGAAAAATATCTCATCTCCCTTCTCATGGGAGTCAGGATGTGAGGATCAGGGCATACCAAAGTACAAACTCACCATGTACACCTCAATAAACTGTTCAAATGAACCGGGAACTGAGAAGGAACCCAGGTTCTGAACTGATGTCTGTGAACTGGGCTGCTTAACCGGAATCGTGATACCGGTTGCAGTGCCTATAAAATTTGTATATCATTTGCTTTGCATTTGCGGTTGGAATCGACAGTTTTGAAGGTTGCGGTTCCTAAACCAAGTGCTTTTCCTTCCTCTCTTTCTTAGCAGAACTTACTGGTTCAGCGGCAGTGTCTGCAGTTCTTTTTCTTTAATCAGGGAACCATCACCCTGGTTAGAGGGCTGTAACTGGTTCTTTCAGTTTCTACAGATGAGAGGAGGAAGTTTTGTCCACAGCTGGGTTAGTAGCCCTATTAAACCTTTTTCCCTACAGTCGGTTAAATGCCTATTGAGCGCCGACTGAGGAAATACTTTTACTGAACCGAGTGTTTTTTCTTCCTCTTTTTCTCAGCAGAACTTATCTGTTCAGCGGCAGTGTCTGCAGTTCTTTAATCGGGGAACCATAACCCTGGTTAGAGGGTTGTAAACCCGATTCCTTCCCACACTGAACCTTTTTCCTGCAGTCGGTTAAAATGCTTATTAAGCGCCGACTGAGAAATACTTCTTGATTTTACAGATGCTACAATCTGCCTTCGGGTGGTTAAACCCTAGGCAAAAACACAAATAAATCAGGATCTGCTTTCAAACAGTTCCCCCACACACTGTACAAAGCTGAAAACCCACTAGGCCGGTTCTTTTTTCATTGTTTAACCAGGTGAGACACATTAAGCTGAAAGCTTGTTTACAGGTGGAACCTGGGAGCACAGGAAAGTTAAGTGACTTGCTAAGGGTCACACATTATGCAAGTGGGGTTGTGGGATTCAAACCCAGGTCTCCAGATTTGCAGCTCATAGCCTTAATCAATGCCCTATATTGCCTTTCTTGGGTTAGTGAGAAACAAATAAAATCCCCAAGAAATGGTTCTCTGAGAATCAGAAAGCCACACTAATGAATAAGGCTTAAACTTTATTTACCGTAATTATCTTTTTTACTTTGCGATCGGTTTAGCAACCGCTGAGAGAACCAAGAGTTACCCCGGTTTCCCTCGAATAAACAAATTAAGCAACCAGCCCAGAGAAGAAATAAATACAGAAATTACTTTTAAAATTGTAAATAAAAGTCTGGTTCCCTCCCGGTTAAAAGAACCAGAAAGAAGCCGAAACAACTTAACTAAACCTAAACTAGTTTACCTGTAAACACAAGGACAGTGCTTTAAAAATGAATAAAATTTAGTTTTACTTCAAAACACCGAGAAAAATAAAATCTTCAAGAAAGATGAAGGAGAGCTCTCCAAGGCTTCTGTATTGTTCAAGTGGAGTAAAGAATCTGACAGTTGTGGAATGTTTACCAGGGACGGTGGTTTGAAAATCGAGCATGAGCCTAGCATTCCATCATTAGCGTAGGTTCTATTAACTGTTTCAGCTCCAGGGCAGTACTATGGTGAGACCATACTGCATATGTCAGAATACAGTAAGACTTCCTGGGGTTTGAATGACAGATTATACAATAAAGTACAAAAGGGGTACAACACATTAGGGAATGCAAAACTAAAATAATAAAATGGAAGGATTACAGAAAGAACATCTCTAGAATCCAGACTACAATCTAAAATAACTTAACCCAACTCTGGGTTACTTCATCTCTTTGGAACCAAGTTGCCACTAAAGCCAGAGATTAGTGGACATACTGTATGTTTTGTTACACCCACTGAATCTAAAAAGAATCTCAGCTGTGTTGCCAGGTTAACTTTCAAGGGGTCTGCCCAGCTATTGCATCAACAGCCATCCTTGTTACTCACCAAGGTCATCCTTTTCTTTGTTCAGGAAACCCCTTTAAGTTTTAAAAAGCTAGCTGATACCTGTCAGCAGTGAAATTGCAATTTCCATATGGACAGACATTAATTCAATAGTAACCACACAAAACCAGCTGCCCCTAAGCTAAGGTTGAAGCACTGACATCACAGGAGGGTGCTTCAGAGGGTTCCTTCAGACATGACATTCACAAGGTAAGGCAGAGCTATCAGCCAGTAATTCCAGTCCTGATCCCCGTATTCAAATGCTGAGAGGGGGTACTCTGATCTTGTTACTGCCCTTCCTTCCAAATAAGCTCTGTGGTAGGGTAGACAGCAAGGAGAGAGAATAAGAGAGCTGTCAAGGGACCTGTAAAGGATGCAGATGCAGTCCAAGGTTTGGCAACTGAAATTCAATACCAGAAAATGCAAGATGATGCCAACGGAGGTGGTGGGAGCAAAACCATTGATGGTTTCATGCGTGGTTGGGACAGAGTTAAGGGCTTAGTAGTTACTCGGGGGGGGGCAGAAGTAAGACAGGGAGCAAGACAGTGGATAGTGTAGACAAACAAGCATTTGTCAATGCCGAATGTTTGCTTGCTGGCATTGGCAGTGGTAGTGTAGAAGTTACAGAGCTGCGTAATAGGAATGGCAGTGAAGCATTGAACTGAAGCCAACCCCACCACCACCCTGCAGAGAGTGACAGGCATTCGGGTGTGCGTTTGGGTCGTCAGGCATAACGGTCACGCCATTTCACCACACCCCACCCTGCAGACACTGACAAGTGTCACGGTGTTCATGGGGTCTTTGGCCCTTATCGCACCCATTTCATTAGGAAATATGGGTAGGATGGGTGCGATATGGGAGAATGGGGTGAAGTTTGGGGCGAAGAGTCCAAGGCATACCGATGCCTCTCACTGACTGCAGGGTGTAGAATGGTATGAGCATCACAGGCAGAATCCCAAGTCACACCCTGATGCCTGTCATTCTCTCTACAGGGTTGGGCGTTATAGTTGGAAACCCTAATACCTCAGGCATTCGTTGGTATTTTCACTCCAAATCTTCAACATGTTTGTTTTGTGATCCCACCTCATGAATAGTTGGAATATCAGTTTGTTAGCCGAAAGCTGCTTATGCACAGTGACTACGGCAGTTAGCACCACAGGTGCAAAAACATTCCGAACAGGATGTAAAAAATGACAGCTGTACTGTTCATGGGGAGGTGTAAAAAATGGCAATGTTGCAAATCTGTACTAAAAATATTAAAAAAAATGGTGAAGTCACGAGCGTACATAGAAACTGTGCAACGCACACCCGTAATATAATTAGGTTGGGGATTTTTTACAGCAGATTGTCAACTCAGGCATTTGGTGCCTCCGATCATGAACAGTGTCACTGTGTTTTTCTTTATCTGTGTCGAACAATGATTTCCCACAGCGACCACGCATCTTTGTGCTGAAACTGTGAAAACACACTTCAGCCATGTTGTGAAAAATGACAGCTGTACTGTTCATAAGGAAGTGTGGGAAAATGTCACTGGTGAAAATCTGGACTGAAAATATTACAAAGTCATGAAGTAACGAGGGTGCGTGGAAACTGCGCAATGCTCACTCGTATCACAGTCATTTTATGGACTTTTGTCACCAAATTTTCAACATAGCCATTTTAAGACCTCTGCTCATGAACAGTGTAACTGTGATTTTCTTAATCTGTCCTAAACATTGCTTTGGCACACCAACAGCACCATTGTGCGCTACATGTGCGAAAACACATTTTGGGTGACATATGAAAAATTGCAGCTATACTGTTCATAAGGAAGTGTAATAAAATGGCAATGTTGAAAATCTGGAGTGAAAATATTGAAAATTCGCGACCTTACGGTGTGCGTAGGAACTGCACAAGCGCCTAAGTAAAACAGTCATTTTTGGAATTTTTTTCACCAAATTTTCAACATAGCCATTTAAGACCTCTGCTCATGAACAGTGTCACTGTGATTTTCTTAATTTGTCCCATACATTGATTTTGCATACCGACTGCGCCATTATGCTGCTACCGGCAGAAGCACATTTGGGTGAGATGTGAAAAATGACAGCTGTACTGCTCATAAGAAGGTGTGGTAAAATGGCAATGTTGAAATCTGGAGTGAAAATATTGAGTATTCATGAAACTTACAGTGATCGTAGGAACTGTACAACGCTTCGTAAAACAGTCATTTGAGAATTTTTCACCAAATTTTCAATATAGCCATTTAAGACCTCTGCTCATGAACAGTGTCACTGTGATTTTCTTAATTTGTCCAGTACATTGAATTCACTTTTACGACTGCGCCATTGTATGCTCTACATGGTGGAAACACATTTTGGGTGAGATGTGAAAATGACAGCTGTACTACTCATAAGAAGGTATGGTAAAATGGCAATGTTGAAAATCTAGGTGAAATATTGAAAATTCTCGAACTACGAGCCTGTGTAGGAACTGCATAGCATACGCTAAGTGAAACAGTCAATTTTGGAATTTTGGCACAAATTTTCAACATGGAGTTTTGAGACCCCTTCTCATGAATGATGTCACTGTCATGGTGTTATTCAGGCCCAAAGGGTGATTTCACACAGTGACTGCGAAATCACCCTTCGAGGCCCAACTACGCTATGACAGTGACATCAATCATGAGAGGGTCCCAAAACCCCATGTTGAAAATTGGTGCAAAATTCCCAAAATGCCTGAGATATGCAACAAAGTTGAACCCCCATCTAGCCCATTATACAGCTTACGGCATTTCCTCAGTTCGCGGTCGGCTTTGAAGAGTGCAGATGTGTTCCCAGTCCACGAAGTCGCGCCCGAGCTCCGGAGTAGTATGGAGTGAGGGGGTTGGGGGTGTTGAGGCTGGGAGTGCGCGGTGGGTGGGTGTGGGTTGTGGGAGGGCAGGGGAGACTACATGGGACCGTTTTCTTTACAGGGTACAAAAAAAAAAAACGAAATGACGTGGGTCATTGCCACGCTGGGAACAGGCTCCCAGCATGGCACTAGGATGGTTGAGGCGTTCAGCCGGCGTGAGGTTAGGCACCCCGTCCGCTAAGATCGCTTGCCACGCTGGGGTGGGCTCCCAGCGTGGCGCACCCCAGGGGGTTAGGACAGTGGCGCGGCGGGTTAGGCACCCCGTCGGCTATCATAACACCACACTGGGTGGGCACCCAGTGTGGCATTTCCAGAACTTTGGGGGAGGTGGGGGGCATGGCACAGCCAACGAGGATTGGGCACCTGTCGGCTGCCACAGTGCATGCGTGCGGGAGTGCTGAAACGCCTGCCTGGGCGTCTGTGTGTGTGTGGGGGGGAGCTGCGCGCGAGCAGCCGATATCTTATCGCTGCTCACTCAAGCGTAGCTCCCCCTTTCAACTGTATGCCACTGCATTTTGGAGCTTGTCATAGACAGCTCCAGTATGCATTGGCTTACAAGGGCCGCACCTGCCAACACACTGACTGAATTGGAGGAGGAGGTGACACACCTCCAAAATCTCCGACGATGGCACTATGTTTCTTGCACATGCGTGCAAGCAAACATAAAAAACAGTATTGTCAAAAGGTCTCAGGGTATGATAGAGTGTGATGGGCAGACTGGATAGATCATTGATCTTTTTCTGCCATAGCCCATGCCCTTAATGCTAAATTCACAGACCTCGCAGCCCACTTAAGTAGACTACCTACTTCCCACCCATCCTGCCCTGAAATCCAGACTAAACCCCTTCCATGAGATGGCTCCCCTAACCCCGCCTTCTATTTCAAAACAATCTCCTCAAAGGAAACCTTGAAACTACAGATGAGCCTCCCAAACAGGGGCAGCCCAGGAAGTGACGGACTTTACTCCCGCTTTCTCAAACTCGTTGCCCCATGCTTCGCTAAGCCACTAACTACCATTTTCAAAATCGCCCTGACCACATCTACAATGCCCACTGCATGGAGGAACTCAAAAGTCATCCACGTTTTCCAAAGCTGGTGACTTCCTTTCCCTTGATAACTACGGGCCCATCTCCATTCTTCCTCACTTAAATAAACTACTTGAAAAGGTCGTACACTATCAATTCTCTGACTGTTTAAACAACTATATCCTGCTCTGCCCTCAGCAACATGGTTTCAGAAAACACCACAGTACTACATCCGCCCTAGCCCAATTCACCAACCATGTATACAGAAACATGGACTCCGGCAACATCACAGGTGTAGTTTTCATCAACCTGACTAAGGTGTTCGACCTGGTTGACCACCACCTCCTCAACACCAAACTACTGCACCTAGGCTGCTCGGAAACCACTGCAACATGGTTTCAAAGGTACCTCTCAGGTCGATCCCAAACTGTCAGCATCAGTCCTGCCTCTTCCGTGTCAATGGCAGTGTCTACTGGGGTCCCACAGGGCTCCATCCTGGGCCCTGTACTATTTTCCCTCTTTATTAACTCCCTACCTGTGGATAGTCTGTCCTGTGAGGCATTATTATATGTAAACTAGTACTTTTCCAGAGCACCAAATCCATGATCATCATTTCCAACATCCACACTATTAACCATGGGGCGGCCCACAATTGTTTTTTAAACACTAGGCTCCTAGTGAATGCAAACAAAATGAAGGCCATGCTCCTTGGATCCAAACTAAATTTATCAAAACTCAGCAGAAACAATTCCACTCCGACTGTTATATCTCCTGAGGGCCCCCGCCACCCCACAGAATGTCCCTAATTTTAAGTATCTAGGGGTCACTCTGGATCCTCCACTCATGTTTGTTGTTCGCATTAACTCCACAGTAAAGCGTATAAACCAGAAACTGGGAGCAGGCTATTGTCTGAAATAATGTCTGACCCCAGAGGCTCACCTCACAATTGCCCAAGGCAACCTCCTCCCCTGACTTGACTACTGTGCCCCTATATTTTCCCACACATCCACCAGCCTGCTCACAAGACTCACCACAGCCTACAACAGCATTTGCAGATCTGTGCTGCTGGCTCCCTACTCCATGCACCATTGTACCTTGTACAAATCCTTAGGCTGGCTCCCACTACAAGCCAGATACAACTATGCCCTTGGATGAAAAGTAGGCAATGCCACTAGGGATCATCTGTCCCCTTACTCCTCCCTGCTCAAGCACAAAACTACCTCTTGTAACCTCCAGCAATCCTCTGTCCCCCCACTGGAAGTTCCCAGGGTGTCCACCTACATGGGTGATAATGCCATGTCTATCACTGCCCCCACCCTCTGGAACAAACTCCCTGCCTCCATCCCCTCCCTAGACTCCCACATCACTTTCAAAGGATGTTTCAAAACATGGCTTCTGACAGAATCCAAGTGTCAATGCCCATCCAGGTGACCCTGAAATGCGAGTCCTCCCAATGTTCTTACCTTATGTCTGAAATGTCCCAGGTAACAAAGGACAGTCATATGCATACTTGCCAGTAACTTGTGTTACTTGGCTCTACACTTTACATGTATTGTACTTTCTGTTATTTGTATACCCTACACTTTACATGTATTGTACTTTCTTGTATTTGTACACCCTGCACTTTACATGTATTGTACTTTCTGTTATTTGTACACCCTGCACCTTACATGTATTGTACTTTCTGTTATTTGTACACCCTACACTTTACACGTATTGTACTGTCTGTTATTTGTACACCCTACACTTTACATGTGTTGTACTTTCTGTTATTTGTACACCCTGAACTTTACATGTGTTGTACTTTCTGTTATTTGTACACCCTGCACTTTACATGTATTGTACTTTCTGTTATTTGTACTCCCTACACTTTACATGTATTGTACTGTCTGTTATTTGTACACCCTACACTTTACATGTATTGTACTTTCTGTTATTTGTACACTTGCACTTTTTCTATTTGTATTTTCAAATGTAGTACCAATGTATCCTAAAATGTATTTGACTGTCACATGTTCCTGTGCATTCCTAAACAACTGTACTTTGAATTGTATGTATTTGTATTACCCATGTGTCATCTTTATGGCCTGGGTCGTGCCTGAAAATGGTCCTTTAGATTAGTGCACCTACCCAAACAAATACATAAATAAAAATAAATACATAAATTGTCTGTGTTTCTGTGGTAATCTGCTCACCCACAGGGGTTCTTTGTGGTAGCCCTGAATGGACTAAAGCCCCTTAAAACAAAGCCCAATGCAACTTAACCCTACTCCTGTGACATGCCTTTAAACTCAGTTTTTAACTCTTTCTGACCATTGATGAATGTGTCAGAAATAGTCCCCCAACCCAACTAGGTCACATATCAATGTTGCATATCTAGGCCTATGTTATAACTTACTTATTTAAAAGTTTTACCAGAACAGTATGTAAACATTTTAAAACAGCTGCTGCACGTTTAAAGGAATAACAGTGGGCTTTAAAACCGGAGTTGTGTTTACTCTGACACATTTACCGAAGAACTTCTAATGTGTGAACATGGAGTGCCATTGGGAGGTCTCTTATTGCACAATAGAAAAGAGGTAAACACTGGTTGGTGGACTGCCATCTAAGACTGGTGGTCTCCATGGAAAATCTGTGACTAGGGTAGGCTGAAGCGGGATCCCTCTGTCCCGTTTGGGGAGGGAGCTAGGCATGATGTACAGACAAGATTTTACAGGCACCCGTGAATTTTGGTGCTTCATACTGTTTTGGCAAATTTATCACAAATAATAAAAAAAACCTTGAAGGGCTTATCGATTAAAGGGACACTGTCAACTTTTTTTGCATCATATTATTTTTAGGTAAAGACCCACATTTTATGATTGCTTTCCTTCTCTAAAATTCATTGATGCTGCTGGATATCTTATCTGCCTCTTTGCTTATTAGGACTGAAATGCATGATAATGTATAGCTATACCCAGCCTTGTTTTGCTTCAATTCATTAAACTATTCATACTGCATACTTCATGAACATCAAAAACACCCTCAAGCCAGCCAGGTGGTGCAGAGGGTTGAGGCATTGGACACCACACCTTGTGCCATGCCAGTGACCCGGGTTCGGAAATTAGCCTGGGTCATCGGAGGTCGGTGGAGGGGAGGGAGAGGATGTGAAAAGGCTGCCGACTGGCAGCTCTCCACCTCGGGAGGAGTACCACATCTCCTCAGAGCATGGCCACCTCCTGGTGGAGGCCAGAATGGAGGTGTTGCTCTGAGGAGTATCGGCACTAGGCCAAGGGAGGGTGGAAGAAACTGGCACTGGGGCTGCGGTGCGCATGTGCATCTCCACGCACGTGTCACCGCTTCCAGGGTCTCGGGATTAAGGCACACCCAGGGGAGAAAATGGAGGATAACATGGGGGCCACCCAAGGATGAAGCCTCAGGGCCGGGCTCTGGGGTTCTGCCAGGGCAATCAATGGTGCTACAAGCCCCTGAAAGTCCCCGAGTTCCGGTAGGGTGGCGGACGACCAGGGGACCTGCCGTAGGAGGATAAACAGAATTGTAAAAAAAAAAAAAAAACACCCTCAAACAGTGCAGCCACTCATAATACAATAGTCTCCTTTACTTTCACTGCATAATGAGTGGCTAGATTGTGTGTGGGGTGTTCCTGAGTCCAGGAAAGATGCAGTGGGAGTTGGTCAAGAAATGTAAACAAACATATTTTGGTGTGGTAACACCAGTATGGTGGGCATTCAGTTTTTACTTTTTAAAAGCAAAAAGGGATCTGAATCAAACTACCAGCTGCATCAATAGTCTCTATAGAATGTAAACAATCACAAAATGTGTTTTTTAAACTAGACACTTAACTAGTTTTTTAAACTAGACACTAGAGGCCTAAGGGGGTTGACAGTGTCCCTTTAATGCCCAAAGTCTCAATAATAAATTTGATGAGCTGTTGATTTTGTGTACTACATACAAGCCAGACATTATAGCGATAACAGAAACATGGTGGCCTAACACGGACACCTGGGGAAGATCTATCCACTGTTATGATCTTTTTTACTGCAGTAGAGAACACAGAAAAGGAGGTGGAACAGCATTATATATTAATTCAGACCCTATCACTGTATCAAGTAAAACTAAAACTTCAGAAAAAAACTAAATACTCTGGATAAAAACTGGTAATGAAATAATGCAAAAAATATTAATAGGGCTGTGGTACCACCCTCCTGATTTATCACCACAAACCTCACAAAATCATGAAAGAATTGGAAAACACAGTAGATCAAAGCAAAACTATATTATTGGGAGACTTATATTACAAAGACATAGATTGGATAAAAGGCTCAGCCTCTCTTAGCAGTTCTAAAGAGTTTATACATTTATGCCAAGAATTATCCTTGTCACAACTTGTAAAAACCCCTATGAGGGGATTGAACATATTTGATATTCTATTAAGCAATTAAAATTTAATGGAGCGGAATGAGGCGGGGAGCCCCCTGTAGGGGGAGGGCAGCTGGGGGACATCATGCACAAAAATGGGTTTGCGGAACTACAGATACAGGATGAGGATGGGAGTGAGGAAGTTTGTGCGAAGGGGAATCAGGGAAGAGCAAATGGGCAGAGCTTGTTAATGCTCTAGGGAGAGGGGAAAACTGAGGTCCTTCCCCTGGAGGGGGCAAATGGGGCCTTGGCAGACTTAAGCATGGGGAGGAGAGCACAAGGAGGAAGTCAACTCAGGACAGCAGCACTCAGAAGGGGGTATCAGGAACCAGGGATCACGGTCAGGGAAACACATGGAGGAAGTCACCAAAGGGAAGTAGTGGCCAGGAAAGGGGCTTTAGGAGTCAGGGATAACTCAAGGGACCGGGTCCAGGAGTGCAGGGAGAGTGGTACCCAAGCATCAGGCTTGCCTAGAAACAAGTGGGGCAGTGGGGTTCAGAATGGTACCAAAAGTGCAGAGAGTATAAGGGGCAGAGATTAAGAGGGGGAGCCAATGCAGGAGGGTAATGAGTCTGGGGCCCCATTGACAAATCTTGCCAGTGCTAAATGGGCCTCAGAAGCAAAGGAGGTGGGGGGAGGAGGAGCTGAGAACCCAAACACAAGACAAAAGACAAAGATAGGTAAGGGAGTTTGCAGCAAGGCGAGGCACTGGGGGCAGGCAAGGTGCCGGCCATAGAAAATGGGTTTGTGAGAAGGGAGGGAAATATTGGGCCTGGGGACAGTGGAGCTACAGGGATTGCCCCCAGAGAGGACAGACTGCAGCGGCAAGGAAGAGGGTGACCAAGCCAGGGGAAGGAAGAAAAGAGGTGGGGGAGATAGGATGCAGGGAGGAAAAGGTGGCGAGGGCGGCAGGAGAGCCAGCAGGGTGCAGATCCAGTTCAAGAAGCGTGGAGGACAAGGTCCTGATTGTCAGGGACTCCATTGTTAGAGGCATTAGCTGGAGGGGAAGGGGGGTAAGGTCTGGGTTAGATGCTTGCCAGGCATGACAGCAGCAGAGGTGATTCATCACATCCCCTCCTAGGGGAACTGCAAGATGAGAGAACCCACCTGGTGTTCCACTTGGGAACTAATGACCTTGCAGGGCATAGTTTGATGGAGGTGCAGGCAAGGTCTGAAGCATTAGCAAGGTTCTGCAGCAGCCTGAGATTTAGAACAGTGACGTTCTCCGAGGTGCTGCCTGTTCCAAGAGTTAGCTCAGAGAGGAAGCAGAGGATAACGGAGTTTAACAGCTGGCTTTCTGGTTGGTGTGCTCGGAAAGGCTTTGGGCTGGTGGGGGATTGGGGGACCACTTGGCAAGATGAAAACCTATTCGCCCCAGATAGGCTACACTTAAACAGGGAGGGGAAGGACATGCTGAAGTGGAAATTGGAGACGTTCATTGAAAAGTACTATGATTTAAATTGAGTTGTAGGGGGGGTGTTGCAAGCTAATCCCAAAAATAGCGCAGCTGACATAGGGGCACTCGGATCCCCCCTGAAAATAAGACGTCCAGTTGGGGCTATGGGAGGGAGGGTCAGGACAGTGAGAAGTGTTAGGACAGGGGAGGGTACCAGATTGGCTGGAGTGTGGAAGGCCATGTGCACAAATGCCAGGAGCATGGGCAACAAGGTCCCGGACCTGGCAGCAGTCATGGCCAAAGCAGACTTAGACCTGGTGGGAATCACGGAGTCTTGGTGCCACAGAGGGCAGGATTGGGACATGAACATACCAGGGTATATGCTATTTAGGACAGACACATTCAGAAGGAGGAGGGGATTGGCACTTTATGTGAGGGAGGGAATTCAGACAACAGAAAATACAGGGCAGATGGGGAGACACAGAGGCTTTATGGGTCTCATTGATCACGGGGAGGGGAGAGGTGGTGCACACCGGATTGATCTACAGGCCACCAGGGCAGCACGAAAGGGTGGACAACCAGATGATGGAAGAGATTCTAAGAATGGTAACAAGGGGAGAGGTGCTGCTGATGGGGGGGCTGCAACCTGCCGGATGTGGAATGGGACACTCTGTCAGCAGTATCACTCAGAAACAGGGTAATTCTGGACTCCCTTCAAGTTGTCTTACTCAGGCAGATGGTCAGGGAGCCAACAAGGGATGGGGCAGTGTTAGATTTGGTGCTAACAAATGGGGACAGTGTAGGGAAAGCATCTGTGGGGGACAACCTTGGTACAAGCTACCACAGTACCATGTGGTTCCTGGTATGCACATCGGCTGTCATTAATCAGACCAAGGTGAAGGTGCTCAACTTCAGACGAGCAGATTTTAGTAGGATGGGGGAATATGCTAAACAGGCACAAGAAGGAGTGGGGAAGCTTGGGGGGTGGAGGATATGTGGGACTCAATAAAGGAGACAATCTTAGGAGCCACAGACCTTCTGAGTGAGGAGGGTGAGCACAAATAGGAAAAGGAAGCCACTGTGGTTCAGCAGAGAAGTGGTGGAAAGCATCAAAACTAAGAGGAGAGCCTTCAGGACGTTTAAAATAATGTAGGGGGAGGAGGCTTGGGAAGAATATCAGGTAAGGCAGAGGGAGGCGGGAAAGGAGGTCAGGTGAGCAAAGGCAAGGATGGAGGAGAACATTGCCATGGCGGTCAAGAAGGGGGACAAAACCTATTTTTAGGTATATAGGCGAAAAGAGGAAAACAGAGTAGGGGGTACTCAGTCTGAAAAATGGGGCAGGGGAGAGGGTAGTGGGGGACCAGGAGAAGGCTGAGCTGCTGAATAGCTACTTCTGTTGAGCATTCATGAGGGAAGAGGAATGGAAGGGGACTAACTCTAGGATAGCAGAGGTTGCAAGGGAAGGGGTGGATGTGAGTCCCTTTCGGGAAGAAGAGATCCTGAGGGAGCTTAAGGACTTGAAGTTTGACAAAGCCATGGGGCCAGATGGGGTTCATCCAAGAGTTTTGAGGTAACTGAGGGATGTACTGCCTGCTCCCTTAACCACCCAATTCAACAACTCCTTAAGCTCGGGGGTAGTACCTAATGATGGAAAATGTGCGGAAGTAGTACCCCTGCACGGGGGGGGGAGAGGTGGACAACTACAGGCCAGTGAGCTTGACATCTGTGGTTGGCAAGCTCATGGAAAAACTGTTCAAGAACAGAATCAACAACTATCTGGAGGCAAACGGCCTTCGGGATCCAAGGCAACATGGGTTCACCGAGGGCAGATCCTGTCAAACAAACTTGATAGAGTTCTTTGAGTCACAAAGGTGGTGGATCAGGGTGGCTTGGTGGATCTGGCCTACCTTGATTTCAGAAAAGCATTTGACTCTATGCCGCACAGGAGGCTATTGCACAAAATGGGTTGCCTGGGGTTGGGGAAGGTGGTAATAAGGTGGGTGCAGAACTGGTTAGAGGGCAGAACACAGAGGGTATTGGTCAATTGGGCACCATCAGAAGAGTCTGCGGTCATCAGTGGAGTTCTCCAAGGGTCGGTGTTAGGACCTCTACTGTTTAATGTCTTTATAGGGGACATAGCGGAGGGTCTGGAAGGGAGGATGAGTCTATCTGCAGATGACGCAAAGGTCTGCAGTAGAGTGGACATGCAGGAGGGGATGAAGACGATGCACAGAGATCTGGAGAGGTTGGAGGAATGATGCAAGGAGTGGCAATTGTCATTCAATACAGCAAAGTGTAAGATCATGCACTTAGGCAGAAAAAAATGGGAAAGTGGAGTACTGAATGGGAGGTAGATCTCTGCAGATAACAGAAGAGGAAAGGGACCTAGGCATCATCACCTCACAGGACCTGAAGGTGGCAAAGCAGTGTGGAGGGGCAGTGGCAAGAACCAGCAGGATATTAGGTTGCATAGGGAGAGGGATCTCCAGCAGGAGGAGAGAGGTTATAGTTCCCTTGTACACTCAGCTGGTTAGGCCACACCTGGAGTATGGGATCCAGTTCTGGAGGCCCTACCTCAGGAAGGATGTGGAGAGGGTAGAACAAGTTCAGAGGAGGGCGACAAAGATAGTGAATGGGCTGAAACACTTACCATATGAGGGGAGACTGAATGACCTAGGCATGTACTCACTGGAGCAGAGGAGGGAGCCGGGCGACATGATCGAGTCATTTAAATACGTAATGGGTATCAATAAGGTGCCTGTGGAGAGCCTTTTCCAACTAAAGGAGCAACCTAGGGTGAGGGGACATGAATTCCAAATCAAGGGGAGGGGAATTTAGAGGTAACTTTAGGAAGTACTTCTTCACTGAGAGGGTGGCAGACAACTGGAATGGGCTGCCGAGGGAGGTGGTGGGGGAGAGGACAGTGATAGGGTTCAAGAGACCCCACTACCTGGAAGAACTCCTGACTTCTTACTGCCCCTCCCGCTCCCTCTGATCCTCTGGCAAGGGATTGCTAGAGATTCCCAGGGTAACCTTAAAAACATCTGGTGGAAGAACGTTTGCCTTTATGGCTCCTACCCTGTGGAATTCTCTACCTCGCCAGATATGAAATAGCCTGACTGTGGAGGGTTTTAAAAAAGCCCTAAACACCTTCCTTTTTAACCAAGCATTTTCTGTGATTTAAAGTATGTTGAATTTGTTATGGATGAAATGTTATTTATTATCGTGGTTTTACTGCTGCTTGTGGAATTTTTGTAAAGGTGCCCTGAGCATGGGAAGGGCGACTTATAGAAATAAATTTTTACATTTACAAGAGGGCATGTGATAAACACAGAGGGATGTTGGGACAGGTGGGGATGACTACAGTAAAGGCCTAGTGGGCTGGCAGTATAGCCTAGAGGTTAGAGTAACAAACTGTGAATGAGCTTGGTACATCCAACACACCTGGGTTTGATTCCCACAACCTCCACTTGCTTACTGTGTGATTCTGAGCAAGTCACTTAACCACCCAGTGCTCCCGGGTTGCTCCTGAAAACAGGCACGTGGGCCTTACCCAGTTACCAAAAGAATAAAATAAAACAAAAAATATCTAGGTGGGCCGGGCAGTCCCTTTCTGCCGTCACATTCCTATTTACCTATGATATTTTAACTGGATTAAAAACTGGCTGACAAATCGCTCACAGAGAGTAATAATCGATGGATATGCCTCAGAATGGAAATCAGTTACAAGTTGCATACCCCAATGTTCAGTTTGGCCCCTCTAATTTTCCAAATATTCATAGCCGATTTATTATCTGATCTAGACTGCTGGATTATAAAATATGCTGGATGATTGCAAAATCGGAGGATCATGTAAAACCACAGATAAGATTGCTGCATTACAAAAAGATCTAGACAAACTATTAGCTTGGTCCCAGAAATAGGGTTTATTCTTCAATACCAGTAAATGTAGCATTATGCATTTTGGAACAGAAAACACTGAAGTAAATTATACTTTAAATAACCAACAATTAAAGTCCAACTCCAAAGAAGACCTAGCAATTATTATTCAAAAACAATTTTTCTTTGAAAACCAACTGACAGAAAACCTCAATAAAGCTAGTAAAGTGTGATGAGCTATTAGGCGTAATATAAAATCAAGAGAGGAGTCTGTTTTTTTGTGCCCCTTTATAGAGCTTATATACTCCCCTTAATAGATTATTCCTTCCAAATGTGGTATACCCTTACAAAAAGAAAGATATAATATGAATAGAAAAAATACAGTGAAAAATTACAAAATACATACAAGGAGCCAAATTTCTGAACTACGAGCAAAGACTGGCTTGGCCGTATGTCATTAGAGAAGAGAAGGCTAAGGGGTGATCTTATGCTAGTGTAAGCCCCACAAAGTAGACTTACCCATTGTGGAGCCCCTGTAGCTCCGATGCTCCCCCCACGGTGCTGGCTCCTGTGACTGTGGTGGGAGTTGCACCTTGTGACCCCCTGTGCGGTGTGGCTGCGGCCGTTCTTCCCTGCTGCTCGGCCATTTTGGGGCCGGGCCAAACACCAGGATGTGGTCTGCACCTTCGGGTGTGGGGGGTGTGTGTGTGTGTGTGTGTGGCCCCAGGTCCAGTTTGGGGGCAGGTCAGACTTGGGACCACTCATTTGTAAATAAATATTTTATGTTTAAGATGGTGGTCTCGCGCTCAATGTGCATGCACGGCTGTCATCACTCCAAAATTTAAAGGAGCAATGGCTCCCTGTCTGGAAGTAGTTTTCGGCGCTGGCTGACACCTTTGGGGGCACAGGATAAATAGTAAATCGGGACTACAAGTCCTGCGGGGCACCAGAATGAGCAGTAAGTTTGGCACCAGTAAAATTCGGTCCTTAACTGGACCACCATTTTAAGGTCCAAATGTACGGAAGGAGAGAAAAGGGACTGCCCCTCGGGAAATTAGAGATTAATTCGTGTGGGAGTGCAGGAGCAGGTCGGAGCGGGACATCTGCCCACTCGGCCATGGGACCTTGTGTCTGTGCAGGTTGTTATTTAAAAAAAAAAAAGCTGTGTGCTGTAGGAAGGGTGAGGACCAGGAAAAGTGGCAGCTGCCATTTTATTAAAGCCCCAGTGTTCTGGGCTTGGACTGCAAAACATCTCTGAGGAGAGCAGTGAAAAATAATGCTGCTGCTAAAACTTGAGACATGAGGTGAGGGGCATCCCAGGGAAAAGCCTTATCCTGGGAGGAATGTGGCTTGGAGCTAGTTTGGAGACTTCTGAATGGGCCTGTTTTGGCTAAAGGGATCCAGGTGCACCGTTTTGGTGGTAGCAAGACCAAATGGTGTTGGGACCTAGGTGTCAGTTGGTCCCAGGATTACCTGGACGTGAATGCCACTGCAAGTTGAGGAGCTTCAAGAGGTGTGAGTCCATAGGAGGTAAGAGGAGACCTGTGGGCTGGTCATTGGGGGAGGAGTCAGAGTGGCAGGCTGTGTTCTAAATTCTTGTGGCAAGTCAGCTGAGCCCCACAAAAGAGGCCATTCTGGACTGGAATCACTGCATGAGGGATTTGCCCAAACCTGCAGGGTCACCAGGGAAAATACCCCTGGGATGCTTGGAACAATGGCATAGCATCAGTGATCGGGTGATGAACTGTGCTTGAAGGGTCTCGCTTCTGCCCTTGTCATTTGTGGCTTTAACTGCTCTGGGTTACAAGGGAACCCCATTAGCTCAAAGATGCAGCATCTGATTTAAAGCTTGTGCAGGAGGAGTAAAAGGTGAGGGGGGCCGTAAGTGCGCTGTGCACCCCTTGAAGGTCAGAGCTCCTGGTAAAAAAAATGTGAAGCTGGGAGTCAGAAGGCTAATGCTGCCTGAGTGTGTGGTCTTTTTCAACTTCAAGTTACTGACTACGTTTGGACTGTCTCGCTGCCTAAATATCTTATGCAATTGGGACCCCTGGGTCCAAAGCACAGTTTGTCTTCTACCATTCAGCTACTAATGTGACCACCTGGTCCTGAGGAACCTTGTGCTTTACTGCTCCGTGGAGTGACTGTTTATTCTATTGACTGTTCATTAAATGGGATCCCCTGTTTTTGCAACTTTGGTGTTTGCCTCTTGTGTTTAAAAAACTGTTCTGCTACTGCTAAAAGAAGTTGCCTCCACAGCCTTGCATTCCAATGTGTTCCAGGATGGAATCCAGGACAGCAAGGACCAGAGAACCACCAAGGAAGACATCGAGAGGCCTGCCTGGTGAAAACTATCTACAAAGGCCTCCGGGTGAAGTGGGCAAGGCCAGGCAGGTGAAGATCTGTGTCACTCCTCCTGCATACCAGTTCAGCGCCCTGAGGGTCAGGGGCACCACGATGGAGTCCACCTTTCACTATCATCACCCGTGGAGAATCAGGTACAGTTTTCCTGTCTTATTTCTGGACTGTATTTTCTTGGCTGTACAGCACTCCTCCTTCCCCACGAACTTTACCACCTTAAATACCCCTAGACAGGGAAGTTGGAGGATGCTTGCTTACACTAGCAAGAGAAGTTATTAATGATAATTACTTAATGACAGAGATGGGCATAGAATTCAAACAAATTAATGTCAACACAAGAGGTCATCCCTGCAATTAAAATGAAATCGGTACTTCTCTAACAAACGTGGATATTTCTTTTCTCAAAGAATAATTAAACCCTGGAATTCTTCACCAACAGAAGTAGTTATTCATGATTCAAAAGACTTTTAAGAGCAGATTAGATAAGTTGTTATTATCAGACCATTCCCTTTGTTATTATGGGTGATTGATAGGAGCTGCTATGGGCTTCGTCCTTTTGCTCCTCCCCCTTTTCTTAGTGAATCTTAGTGAAATTTTGGCATGGGAGGATGCCATGAAGCATCAGGGTATTTGCAGTGTGAGTTTTTTTTGCAGAGTAAAAGTATTGTCACTTTTGTAACGTTGCATTTTTTTGTCTTTTTGGTCTGCTCCACTTTTTGTGTTGTAGTTTGCAACTGGCTTTTTTTTTTTATTCAGGTGTTTTGCCTCCTGGAAGCCTGGCAGGTGGCTCTGGGCCCTACCTTGGAGTGGACTCGGTCTCCGGCTGTTACCGTTCCCCACCCGACACCCCCTAAATCCCCCATGGGCTCTCCCCGGTGACAGGGCCGAGGTGAAGGGACACTGGCTCTCCCCCACCCCTGGAGTGAAATCCAGACATCGGGGGAGCCGGAATGGGGTGCTTGGTGCAGCCATCATGGAGTCTGCCAGCTCCTTTTCCTCTTTTTTTCCCCACCCCCCACCCCACCAACGATAAATGTTGGTGATGTGCTTCCCTGCTCACATCTCTCCCTGGATACTGCCAGAGGGCCATCGACGCAAGCCTTCTCTCCCCTGCCAATCCCCAGTGGCCCGGGATCATTCCTGAACCCTGGTCACCAGCATGGCACAAGGTGTGGCATCCAGCGTCTCAACCCTCAGCACCACTGAGCCAGCTGCAACTGTTTTTTTGAGACAGCACCTCTCCCTTAGATCTGTGCCAGTAAGTGTGTTTTTAACCTGAGAATTTTAAACCCAGCTCCTGTCAACCCACTTGAGAGTTGTCCAGCAACTGTGACATTCTCATCTCCTTGCAAACCACAGCTTAGGTGATCACAACTGCTTGTGTAAGCCTAGCCAATTCACTTTGTGCAGAAGTCATTTTAGTATCATCCCCCAATGCCACACCACTGGACACATCGTGTTATCACACCCTTATCATGGTTCACTCCCAACTCTGTCCCAAAACCTCCTGTGCTGACCCTTAGTTCTGCTCTTGTAATGCCTCAGGAGAGTCATCTCTGTAATTCATGTTTCCGATGACCTACTGTATGTAACTAAACCACGTTATGAAGTAATTAAAGCTGCAGCCCTTGCTTTACCAAACATTCTTGAGTAGTGTGGCTAATGGTTATTGTGGGTCATCGGGGGGTATCATGGGACACTGGCCCTTCCTGGCCTCTCACTGGAGAGATTCATTGCTCAGAGATGGGGGGGGGCACTAGCTGGTGGACTTCCACCCAAGCCTGGTGGTCTCCTTGACCAATCTGTGGCTGGGGTCAGTATAGAGGAGGAACCCCACTTGCTCCTTTGGGAGGGCTACAGTGATCAAGGCTTTTTTTTATTTTTTACCTCTTTGATCTGCCCTTTCTGGATTAATAGTTTCCCTGCCACCCACCCAGGAAACTGAGGGCTGCACACTCTGGAGTCTCTCGAGATCTGCTCACATTTATATTTTACTCAACCTTTGTCACAGCCAGTTTTAAATGGCAGGAAGATTCAAGGCACAAGAATGACAATGATGAAAATGGGGGTGAATTACTGAGTCAGAATGAGCTGCAAGCATTGTGAATCCCTTTGGGTGGGAATACCAGCCTGGAATGGTCCCCTGGTAAGGTTGAGCAATTGTAGGGATGGTTTTATAATGGTCCTGGAAGGTCAGACTGCGGGGTCTTAAATCTTTGATCTTGCATTCTGTTCAGCAAGGATATTTTTCTCCTTTCTATGTTTTTTAAACTGAGGGGCTGGAGGGACCACTGAATACCAGAGAAAATGTAAGTATTATAGTCAGGGATGTTTGGGGGCAGGGGGAACACTAGACACCAGGGATTATGAAAATATTACAGTCAGGTGTGTTCAGGGGCAGGGAACCACGAAACATCAGGGATAATGACAATATTACAGTCGGGGAAGTGTTCAGGGGGAGAGGGGATCACTAAACACTGGTGATTATGTAGCCCTGGCACTATGTATCTGAGGGCTACTACCCCTGCCTTGTTGGCCAGACAAGGTTGAGGGGCCTGGGTTCCCATTTGGCTGTTAGGAGGGTTCTCTCCCAAGTTAAAATGAATTAGCATGGTACCTCCACCCAGAGTACATTTGAAGTGGGTCTGATATTTATCAGTACAACCCCCGGGATGCTATACCAACACACCTCCCCATACAGTCACTCCAACACATGCAATTACCATAAACCAAACCCCTCAGTTTCAACTGTAACCCCCTTGCAAATGGGGGTTCCCAAAAATCTTCCAGGAGCTTGCTTAAATGCTCCAAGCCTGAATGGTGTTTGGCATTTAAGCCATTTATCTGTGAGTGCTTTTAGAGCCTCTGGTACTGTCTCTTTAAGAGCTGTCTGCTTGCAGACATAATTAGTTTGTATGGGGGGACTGTGTGTTTTCCTGCTTGAGTACCACTCGAGCTACTGCCAAATCGCTCCGTTTCTGCCATCGCTAAGTGGGCAGAAGGAGCACTCTTCAAAGATGTAACTGTTTGCTTGTAACCTGTTAGAGTAATAATGAAAATGCAGTTTGATTTAACCTGCTTTCTTGTAGCAAGGACAGTGCAGAGCAAGCTCCCTCATGTTGGTTCTGAACTGCTGAATTGGACCAATCATGGTGGGGATCCTTTAAAATTGAGCCTGCTCTGGGCGAATCAGAACTTGGACTCTCCTCTGGAGCCTGCTGTAAAGGGATTGTAAGGGCAGTGACTCTGGGAAATGTAGTTTTGGCTTCGGCGCCTTTTTTCCACCAACAGGGGGAGTTTATTGTGAGTGACAGCTAAACCAGCCAAGAACTGGGAGGAACTCAAAGGAAGTGCCCGGTTTTGTCTGCTGGAGTTTCAGTTTAGCTCTGGCAGTGAAGAGGGAAGGAACCCTGTGCTCCTTCGGTGCGCACTTTTAGTCGGGAAATGCATGTAAGGCCCCAAGTTTTGGTCTGCAGCTTGTGCAAGTGCTTGTTTGGACTGAATCCGACCTGTGAAGAGAATCAAGGAGATGTGAAGAGTAGAAACCAGGCTCACCCTCTAGAAGACTGGAGAAATTGTTGAATCGCGCTTGGTCTGTCAGGAACTGAATCTGCTGTGTGTTCTCCCGGGTATTGTGCAGTAATTGCGATCAGGATAAAGAAGAAGCATGCCTGGTATAGTACTTTCCTTTAACATATAAATGTGTGTAGTGCTTGTGGGGACTCACGTTTCAAATCCCCTGTACAGTGAATTGAGTGCATGAAGCTGGAAGTAAACCCCAGCTTAATCCAGTCTACATCCATTTGCTCCAAACTGCATTGGGGTCCAGTCACAAGGACCTTGCCCACATGGTCTGTTCCTCCTGGCAATCCAGGACAACCTGCCTGCCATCCAGTTCCCAGCATTGAGTTTGTGAGTACAAAGCAGGGTAACTCCCTGCCATCTGTTTATTGAATTGCAAGTGTATTATCTAATTGTTGCGTTTTATTTCTTCATGAACTGAGCCATCCGGCTCCGGAATACAATTTGGGTATTGTGCATGCATTCTCCATCTTCAGGGCCCCAACCAGCTGCACCAAATAGGCTAGGCTCTTATTGCCTGGGTACCCAGTAAGAGTGACATTAGGGACATTTGGGATTCTGAAATATGTGCACAGTACTGTGATTATTAATGCGTTTAAACTAATTAATCTAATTTCCCCCTGTCCTTGTTATATCCCCTAAATAAATCAGATCTGTTTGTTTCAGCAAAGTTACATGCCTGAGGTATTGTCTATATTTAAAGTATTGTACTGTGGTTTTGCACTGTATCATCAGTTTTACAGGGAGTCCCCGAGTCACGCTGACCGAACCAGTCCTGGGGGTAAGTGTATACTGTGAAGGTAATTCTGATATATTGTGTGGGCCACTAGTGGGAAGAAAGGGGGGTTGCAGTGTCCCAGAGGGCTGTGACCAAGTTAGTTTAACTATTGCAAACCCTGACCTCTGGGTGGAGGCACCCGCCATGGGATCCAGGCCCCTCAACCTGTTAGCAGCAAATCAGGCAGGGGTAGTAGCCCTTGGGATAGCGCCACCTAGGGGTTACACAACACTTTGAATTAATGGCTTAAGCTAATAATATGCTCACGAGTCAGAAATGTTCCAAAACAGTTAAACCATTTATTTACATGGGGAAGGTTAGGAAAGGGTAAATGGAGTTAGAGTTTAAACAGCAGTATCGATTTCTTTTTAGAAATTAATATTAGGCACAATCATTTTGCATTTTAAGTCTCTGCACCTTTCCATGTAATCTACCCTTCAATCTTTGGATGTAATTAGATGTAGCGCTCTATCTAACTAGATGCTTGGATTTTAACAATTTCACAACCCCCAACTGGTACCAGTTCCCAGATCAGATGATGCCCCAGAATCTGTCCCTGAGTACCCAGTACTACCTGTGTTGCAGGCCTGTGATGCAGCTGGATGGCCAGCACTGGTGCACTTGGTGTAAATCAAATTAGCATTTACCTTTCTCTTGATTACTTTAAGACATTTACTATACCATTTGGCATAAACTTGGAACAACTATATACAGCCCCCCAGGTGCAGGGCAATCTCTGCCTTTACTCACAGTTCTACAGACAGTCTCGGGTGCCATTGGGACTGTAGCTCTGGGGTAGATGGTACAACAGAATTCTGGAGTTTGAGAAGTTTGAGACATGGACATGTGAGGCAGGCACCTTGAAGCTCAGACCTCTTGACTTGCTTGAAGGTCTAGCAGCTCGTCCCTTCAGCCCACCAAGCTGGCAATATGCAGAGCACAAATGCAAGGCTTTCCAGGCCACAAAGGAACCCAGACCCAGGAGTGACCCCATGGTCCAGCTCCCCAATGGATCCAGGGTGCCCCAGCACCCAGGCACACACCCGTGGCTCCCTGTGGCCCAGACAGCCCCACTAGATAGGGGTTGGCTGTTTCCCTACCTGGCTCTGGGAGGTTGTAGATGAGCAGATTTTCAGTCTCTTTTAGCTTCATAGCAAGCAGTCAACTTTACTCTTGAGGCTTAATCACATCCAGTTACTGAAGACATTTTCAGCCACACTACCAGGCTGGCAGCTGTGGCCCTTTCAAATCAGGTCACAGTCTCTTGATTCTCACTGAGCACTCGGTCTCTGTGAGACTTAGGTACATACCGAGGGCTCCTCCGAGGACCCTGAACCTGGCACTGAAACACCAACCTTTACTTGTGCAGTCCCATACTACCAGAAATCACTTTTCTCCACCATGCAGGTGGCTCACAAACCAGAATAGGCTCTCTTCTTTTTTAAGGCAACCTGAATTTACTGGCAAGCCTCCACACGTCCGGGAGATTCCCATACCATCTTCCATAAACCTGTTTGTTTGTTTGTTTATTTGTTTCACGAGTTAGCACAAGTTCCATTTACAGGTGCGACTTACAATAAAACATAGACAGAATAAACAATGGTGCAAAATACTAAGGAACAACAGTTACACGTCAAACAACATAAAATATCATTTAAAAACAATCACATTCAAATAAACCTGTAAAATACATAGACAACATATTTACAAAGGAAGTGGCAGTTGTTACATTCCTTATGATAAGCGGGAGATTATTCCAAATACTCAGGCCGGAATAAGCAAAGGCTGTTTACCTTTAACCTGAACCTTCTTTTTTCCATTAATCTGTTTTCCGTAAACCACAGTCATACCTTTTCTATTCCTTTGGCCAAATGCCCATCCCCTTTTTTGTGATGCTGTGTTATCAAATATTTGTTTTACATCATACATTAATTTGCACTGGCCACTTATCCTTAGCAAATAATTGTATAATAATTGTTGCTTATCATGATGTACTGATTGTTTTTTCAGCCTCTCATTTATTTTACTTTCCTATGTCACTTTCTTTGTTCACCAGTGATGTCTGTATGTCCACATGGCTTGTACTCATTTTATAACTGGTCACTACCTCTGTAACTGCCGCCTATGTGGCCCCGGTCATGCCTGAAAATGGTCCCCTTGATCAGTGCACTTACCCGGTTACCAAAGACTTAAATAAATAAAAAATCTAGGGAAGCAGATAAACTTTGTCCATGAACTAAGAGCACCAGCAGCCCCCAAGAAGAACTCCATCTCCGTAAAATTCCAGACGGCCTTCTCCCTCCAGAATCTTTAGCAGAACTTCTTGCCCTGAAGCATAGCTGGACCTTGCAGCTCTCTTTCAGCTAAAACTGCAAAACCGGATTCCTTGACCAAAGTTCTTCAAACAAATGGGGAAAGCAAACACATGCTCTGGGGGAAAGGCAGCTGGCAACCCCCAGGCAGGTCCTTCCCCAGCCTTCCAGCCCCATCTTCTACATAGGGTCTGGAGCCCCCCCCCGGAGGGGCTCCTGCCAAACTGAGCCCAGTACCTAAGTCCCCAGATTTTGTGGGAGCTTTCTGCAGCTCCTGATTGGCTGAAACCACTGTCCAATCCAAAAATTAATATGCATCAGGTTCCCTCGATGCCTGATTGGTCCTTCAAAAGGGCACCAGGTATTTCCCCAGCTTTTTTCCCCCCACAAGTCTTTTACACAGTCCCAAAAGCCTTTAGCAGAGATTCTGGCTTCTGATTGGCTGTCTTAAGGTCAAAGGCTGCTATCATGGCTGCTGCCAACACAGTCCCAACTGCAGTCCACACAGTGTCCCCTCTCAAAAGTCCTGGTACAGCCAGGCAGTTTACTTTTATTCATTTATTGCCCCACTGATATGTAGCAGCCCTTCTGCCTTTTTACAACATGGCACAGTTTAATAATTTTAATCATCCCCTTGCCTGTCGCTAGCACTGATTTACACTGCCCCCAGGTGCTAGGCAGGCTTGCACATTAATCCTCCTGCTGTCTCATTAATATTCATGAGGCTAAGAGCAACGCAATTGGCGCTCCTTAAGTAAATCAAACTGCGGCCCCTTATGCGCCTCCTCCAGGACTCCTGGTCCCCGTACAGCCTAACTAGGGGACCAGGAGCACTGTAGAGGCATCTGAACGGCTGCAGGAATGGCCAAAAAATGATCATGCGCTCCTGTTCATGTGCGGGCCACTGCCACTTATTTTGAACTCCAGGTAGCGTGGCGGCTCCACAGTTCAGCTCCTCTGGCCCTGCTCCCTCTGGCAGAACATGCAGGGGCTGGACGGAGACTTAATGGGGAAAATGGAGGCTTGGGCCTGCAGGGGGACCAGCACAGGGGGAAACTGGAGACTGGGGCAGCCCAAAAGGGGAAAAAAAGGTAAGCCCCGAGGGGGGAGTTACAATTATGAAAATATTACAGTTGTGGGTGTTTGGAGATGGAGGAGACCATTAGACAGCAGGAATAATGACAAGATTACAGTTGAGGGTGTTTGGGGTTGGGGGTACCATTAGATACCAGAGATAATGACAAGTTACAGTTGGGTGTTCGGGCAATGGGTGGGGCCACGGTTAGGGGGCACAGGTCATGAGGATGGATTTAAGAAGTGGTAATTAGTGTGACACTGATGGCTACATAAAGCCTCCCCAAACCTGCCAATATGTCGTGCGCCTCTATGTAAGGCACTATCAGCTGCTTTGCATAGTCACACCGGCATATTTTAGGGCCAGTCACTAATGGGTTAGTGACTCACTAACCGTGTCATCCAAAATGGCATTTTGTGGTCCATCTCTGCATTGGGTCCACAAAGTGGTGTTAGCAAGTCACTAACCCTTTTAGTATTCACTAAACCCATTCAAATATCCTGGCCTATATGCCTCAGTCTTGTGACCTAGGAATAGTCCACAAAAAATAAAATGTCACTTTTACCAAGCATTACTGGTGAAGCTTCTCTGGCAGCTCTGAGGATCTGGTCTCTTAAGACCAATGTAACTGTCATTAGCAGAGTCCTTTTGGGACCATTCGTACTGTTGGTTACTCTACAGAAAGTAGCTCTGTAACCCTTTATTACTGGTGTTGAGAAGCCAAGTCCTATGGCTGCAGGCAATCCTCTCTCCAAGAAGATTAATAGATCCCCCCTCCCTTTGCCCCTTCCAGTATGTCCAGGAGCCTCACACTGGCCAATTGAGCTAGATTTTTGAGTTGCTCAAGGTGGCTGCAGACTACAGTCTGTTCTTTTATAACAGTGGCAGCCAGCACTTTAGCTGCCATGCGACCATGCTCTACTACTGCCATTAGAAGAGGAAGCAGCTACTTTTATCTTCTCTCAAGACTCTTCAAAATGTCATAATTTTTGTTGGGCCTGCAATTCTGCACAGTAGGTTGGGGCTGCCCGGTTCCAGGAAGCACCCCTAAATTAAAATCGTGCCTGTTAAGCTGCGGCTTTCAAACTGACTAACCTGCTTTTTTCCCATTGTCTTGAAAGGATTGGGAGTCACTTATGCCATGCTAGGGTGTTCCTAGTGGTCTCTGTTTAACCCTCAAAAAAGAGTGCCACAGGTAGGTACATCTTTTATTTGTTTTCTGAGAGTGAAGGATATCTGGAAGGGGGGTCCCTTGGCTCTGGCGTCAATTCTCTCCCCCCTCCCCAGCTTCAGGTTGTCTGTGATTAATTGTATTGATATCTGCAAAATGTGTTTTTTGGGTACCTCAGAGGATTTTGAGGGTTTTTCTTCCACATCCCTCTGTTTCCATTTTGCACAGTCGCCATTCAGCCGTGGTAATGGTTGGTGGGCACACGCTCCTCCTTCAGTCCATTTTCCCACGCACCAGTGGTACACGTAGTTGCGTAACACACAGCCATTAGCACGCACAGTTGCCTGTTGTTTTGTATTGCGCTAATGCGCTTCTGTGATTGCTGGTGTGCGCGTGTCCACACTAACGTGCTAACGTCACGTAAGACATTGTGACATGCTGTGCGCTCCTGCTAGTAAACCTGCATTCCTAGCCATTGCTTTTAGGTCACGCTAATTACAGTTTTTACTTCCATGGAGAGCCATTGGCCCACGTTCACATATTAGGGCTAATTATTCTTTCTTAGCAAAAAAAAATGTTTTTTACCTTGGCATTCACAATATTAACTTTCCATGGCACCATGGCTTATCGGAGACCATTAATCATGATACAATATAAGACATGCAAGGGTGATGAGGCCCTCCTCCATGGGTTCCTATTGTCTTTTTTGTGTTGCTCAGTACCCCCAGCTGGTCCTCTGGCCTGGGGGGGAAGGGCACCTGGTTCTTCAGTTGACAGTGGCAAGCAAAATTGCGAAAATCATTTTTGTGGCTGCTGAGTGAGCATTAGGGCCTGATGCTCCACAGGACATTCCAGCAGACACACCTGACCCCAAATTGGGCCCCTCAGGTCATGGGGGGGGGAAGAAAGGCACATCCAGGTGTGGCGCAGTGAGATTAGGCTGCAGAAACAGATGTGCAGGCAGACCAGGACCCTGACATCTTAGAAGGCCAGGATGAGGATTGCAGGGATTTGGGGGAAGCTCCTGACCTTAATTAAGAAAAATATATATATATTGGATCTCAGATGAGGAGGATGTTCTCTTCCCTCTGAGGAGGAAGAAGAAGGGAAGTGGACGGAGCCCAAGTCAGGGCTTCTGATTCCTCCCGTTTGACAATAAGTCCTTGTCTTTTTTGGATAGCTGAGGCATCTAGATCCTTACAGTCATGGAGACGGTGGATGTCAATTCGACTCTGTCTGCATCACCCTTGGCTCCTGTGTGACCAAATTGTTGAGCAACAACTGGCAGGTGTGGATCAGAGAAAGTATCTTCCTAATCAAAGACATGGATTTTCCATTTTTTTAAGGAAAGATCTCGCAGGTGGGAAGCTCACCCACTGGAAGACAAGACCGTTTATTATTCTGTCAAATACACTTCCACGCCTGTCAAAGGCTCTCTGGCCCTAGCAGATTCTCATGTCAAGTGGGTGGACACCATGTGCAGAGGGGTTGTCGCCTCTATCAGCACAAATATTTTTATGTCTTATGCTTCAGTTATTGTTGCCAGAGCCTTCAACATATGGGTCACTACTCTGGCCAGTTTCGTTTCACCTGACTTGAAAGGTGCGAGCATTTTGCAATTGTCGGCCATGGCCTCCACTTTCTAGATGATTCTACAGTGGAGAATTGCGCGTGTCAGCCCATTTGGCCTACTTCATTGCTTCGACCATGAGGGGCATGTCGCTTAGTCATTGGGTCCCTGATCAAGCTTCAGAAGCTAAGCTGTTTAACCTCCCCTTGAGGGAGACTTATTGTTGATTCCAGCCTGGATATTATTTTAAAGGCTATTCAGTACAAGAAGGGTTATCTCCAGTGCCAAACAACAGTGTAAGACTACCATAACCCAAAGAGGTCAAGGTAATGGCCAGCGCAGGCAGTTCCGAGGGGGGTTTTTGTTCCTTTGGAACTTTGGCTCCAGAGAATAGAGGAGCCTACTCAGGTAATAAAGGTTACAGTGTCAGAGGAGCCCTAGGCAGGCACCGTGCAGGAGGCCTAGCCCCAAAAGCCTGGTGCCTCACAATAAAGGCATGCAGGCCCATCCCTACCTCCTTTTCTTTGAGGAAGACTACATAGATACATAGACAGTGTCGGCAGATAAGGACCTATGGCCCACCCAGTCTGCCCATTTGAGCTTGTAAGTTCAGTTTATGTTTTCCTAGAAGTCTGTTGCCCCTTACCCCTGACCTCCAGAATTCCTTTATGTCTATCCCATGCATACTTAAATCCTGTGATTGTTTCAGCCCCCACCACTTCCTCTGGCAGGGTGTTCCACTTGTCCGCCACTCGTTCTGTGAAGAAATTTTTCCTCATGTTTCCTCTGAATCGTCCTCCCTCCAACTTCATCCTATGCCCTCTAGTCCTGGAACATCTTTTTCGCTTAAAAATAGTGTATTCCTGCACCCTGTTCCTCCCTGTAAGATACTTATGCGTCTCTATCATATCCCTCTCTCCCTCCTCTCCTCCAGGAGTACATGTTCAGTTCCTTCAATCTGTCTTCATAGGACTTGTGATGCAATCCATGCACCATCTTTGTTGCCCTCCTCTGAACCTTCTCTACCCTGTCTATGTCCTTACGTGGTATGGTCTCCAGAACTGTGCACTGTACTTCAGGTGGGGCCTCACTAGTGTCTTGTATAGCGGAGTCTGACTTCCCTTTTCCTGCTGGTGATGCCCTGCCTATACATCCCAGCATCCTATTTGCTTTACCTGCTGCCTTGTCACACTGTTTCCCTACCTTGAGGTCATCAGGATGATAACCCCAAGATCCCTTTCCTGTTTGGTGCATGCTATATCCTCACCCCCAACTGATATATTGTGCCAGGGTTTTGTGCCCCATATGCATTATCTTGCACTTCTTTGCATTGAATTTCAACTGCCAAACCCCTGACCATTCTTCAAGTTTCTGCAGGTCCCTTCTCATTCTGTCTACACCCTCTGGTGTGTCTACTCTGTTACAGAGCTTTGTGTCATCAGCGAACAGTGAAATTCTGCCTTCTAGATCCTGCGATGTCACTGATGAAGATGTTGAATAGGACGGTCCCAACACTGATCCTGTGGTACCCCACTGGTCACTCTTCCCTCTGTGGAGTGACAGCCATTTACCACCACCCTCTGTGTCCTGCCACCCAGCCAGTTACCTACCCACCACACTACTGTCCTGCCCACACCCATATTCCCCAGTTTGTGTAGTCTTCTATGTGGCACAGTGTCAAAGGCCTTGCTGAAGTCCAGATGAGCCATGTTCTGCCCTCCCTGATCCACCTCCTAGTCACCCAGTCAAAAATTCAATGAGGTTGGTCGACATGACCTCCCTGGTGAAACCATACTGCTTTGGGTCCTGTAGTCCATTGACAGCCAGATGTTCCACCAATCTCTCCTTCAGTAGTGCTTCCATGATCTTCCCACTACTGAGGTGAGGCTGACTAGGTCTGTAGTTCCCTGCTTCCTCTTTGTTCCGCCTTTGTATGAGGGGACTACATCTGTAATCCTCCAGTCTTTGGGTACCTCCCTGTTTTCAGTGATTGGCTAAACAGGATAGCAGAAGGTTCAGCCACCACCTCTCTTAGTTCTTTAAGGACCCTGGGGTGCACCCCATCTGGCCCCATTGCTTTATCAACTCTTATTACTTCCAGTTCCTTCAGGACCCTTTCTCGTGTAAACGGACTTGTGTCCATTTCTGCACCATTCTCACCCCTTGTACTCCCTTCAGACCCATTACCCTCCTCTTCCTCAGTAAAGACTGAGCAGAAATACCTGTTCAATATGTCAGCTTTACTGTTGTCATCCTCCACGCGGCCCCATCCTCCCCCTTCAGTCTCACTATCCCTCCCTTTGTCTTTCTTTTTCCTTATGTACCTGTAAAAGGTTTGTCCCTCTACCCACTGATTTTGCAATGTGTTCTTCTGTCTGAGCTTTGGCTTCCCTTACTGACCTCCCTGCCTCCCTTTGCTTCTCCTGGTACTTCTCCCTATCCCCTTCTGCCTGTGTCTTTTTGTATTGCCTGAATGCAATCTTTTTGGCTTTCACTTTCTTTGCTACCTCTTTGGAAAACCATAATGGTCTCCTCTTCCTTTTCCTCTTGCTAACCTGCTTAATGCATAATTCTGTTGTTCTTGTAATCCCCATTTTAAATACTGCCCACTGTTCCTCAACCCCTGATTCCTGTCCCATTCCCCTTAATGCCTCTTTCAAGTATCTCCCCATTTTCCCAAAGTCTGCCCCCCTAAAATCCAGTATACGTGTTTTTGTGTGGTTTGGTTCTGCTCTTTCTGTGATTTCAAACCACAATGACTGGTGGTCACTGTTCTCCAGGTGCTCCCCACTGTTACCCCATCACACTGTCCCTGTTTGTGAGCACAAGGTCCAGTATTGCCTTCTGCCGAGTTGGTTCCATGACCAGTTGCTTGAGGAAGGCACCCTGAAGGGAGTCCAGGATAAATCTGCTCCTAGTTGATGCTGCTGCTGGGATGCTCCAGTCCACGTCTGGAATATTGAAGTCTCCAACCAGTACTACCTCACCCTTGTCTGCCATCCTTTGGATGGCTAGCATCAGCTCCCTATCTGACTGCAGGAGGTTTTCTCAAGATGGGCCAAAAACAATGTCAGATGACTGAGTTCTGGAGATCTTTTTCTTGTGCTATGCCATAGTTTCTCAGCAGTCTCCTCTAGGGGACATTTTCTATCGTCCCAGTTTCCAAGGATGTCACAAAAGGCCAGGCATGTCAGAGACCCTGACACATTTCATGGAGGGGGTTTCAGACCTATTCTGTATCTGAAGCATCTGAGCAGATTGTGTGCCACAGTCCTTTCAAGATGGAGTCCCTGCGGTCATCACCCGGGCTGTTTAGCCGGGGGGAGGGGTTCTTAGCTTCAATAAATCTGACGGATGCCTACCTCCACATTCCAATCCATCAATCCTACCAAAAATATCTCAGGTTCTCAATACTGGGCCACCGTTTCCAGTACTGGGTGCTTCTCTTCGCCCATGCATCAGCCACCTCCCCCAAGTTTCTCAAAGATGCTGATAGTCCTGGTGGCTTAACTTTGACAGGAAGGGCATCATATCTATCCTTACTGAACAACCTGCTTATTCATGCACTGACGTTGTCCCTGGCAAGAGGTCGATACTCAGGACTCTGGAGATGGTGGAGTTGCATGACTTGATGGTGAATGGGGAGCAGAGTTCCCATGAGCCATTTCCGACCTTGGAATACCTGGGGGAAATCTTCAACACAAAACCAGGGAAAGGTTTTCTCTTGCTTTCCCGGAAGGAAACCTTATTGACTAAAGTCCAGTGGCTCAGGGTGCAGTCATCAGCAGCTGCCCTCCGTCTACTGTTGATTCTTGGCCTCATGGCAGGCAGCAACAGATCTAGTCCCATGGGTTCGCTTCCATATGCGGCCTCTTCAAATGGATTTTCTGAAGGCCTAGGATCCCTCATTGGACAATTATCAAGCCAGGATCCCCTCACCCCTCAGCTTCATCACTCCCTGAGTTGGTGAGTGGATATGCAGGATCTGAGCAAGGGTTCCACTGGAACTTTCCCAGAGTTAATTCTCACAACAGATGTCAGTCTGCATGGGTGGGGGGACAGTCCTGAACCAACTACCCACTCAGGAAACTTTTAGTCAGTTTAGGAACAGCATCGCCACATAAATGCTCGGGAGATGGTGGCAGTCTGCCTAGCTTCCCTTCGTTTCAAGCTATGGTGCAAGCAAGGCGGTAAAAGTGAGGTCAGACAACATCATCACAGTGGCGTACATAGACATCAAGGCGGCACAAAAGCACAACAATGTTTCGAGGGGCCGCCAGCCTCCTCATGTAAAAATAAAAATTCCCTCTGTCGACAGTACACCTAGCAGGGGAGTTGAACCTTCAGACAGACTGGTTAAGTTGCAAATATGTTCACCCTGGGGAGTGGAGGTTGAACCTAGAGGTGTTCAGACTCCTGTGCAACCAGTTCAGTCAACCTTAGATCAATGCTAGAGATTCCCAGGGTCTGTCTGAAGACATCTGGAGGAAGAGCATTTGCTTTTATGGCTCCGACCCTGTGGAATTCTCTACCTCATCAGATACTAGAAAGCCTGGCCGTAGAGGGTTTTAAAACATTTTGGGGTGCTAGAGAGCATGCTACTGTGAAGACATGTGTTTCCCAGGCTCCAGACCTCAGCATTTAAATCACTCCAAAATCAAAGGCATCCTATAATAATTTGCACCTTAGACTGCATATTTTTGCAGCCCAAATCATCATGGATGAATATCTTCAACAAAGTGTTGGCAAATCCCAGTGATCAGCGCATAAATCAGCGAAGAAGCAGGCACCAGGAGCTCAGAGCAAAAGTTTAGGCCCAGTCTCACTGTCGGCAGCCAAGATGACTGTTCTGGATCGAGAAGTTACTTCACAAGTGCTGGAAGCCCTCGATCCATGACTAGAAAAGTTAGAAAAAGAGTTTGATGCTAAATTACAGGAGCTTCTGGACTTTAATACTGCCCATGCTTCCCGTATCACAGAAGCTGAGAAGCGCATCTCCCAATTAGAAGATTCCATGCACCAGTTACTGGAGAAAATCACCACCCTGAAAAAAGATTTTGAAAATTTTAAGGAACAATTTGATTATCAAGAAAATTACCATCAGAGACCAAATTTACATCTCTGAGGCCTCCCAAACGATAAAGAGGGCTCTGACATACTTGTTTTTTGTGATGCTACTCTCCCAAAGCTGCTTGGCCTTACTCCCAAGGGAGGCAGATTCAAACTTGAATGAGTGCATCGGGCGGTTATACCTAGACCGCAGGATGGGCAACTGCCTTGGCAGGTGCCTAAGCGGTTTCACAATTTCCAGGATAGACAATTGGTCCTAGATGCATACTGCTCTGCATCAGGGCTCAGCTTTCATGTTGCACGGCTCTTTATTTCACAGGATTATTTGGTGCGGCTTCTCACAAAATGCCTGTTGGTCATTAGAGTGATGGCCAAACTGTGAGAGCTGCAGGTGGAGAATTATTTGGTGTACCCCACTACCCTCAAGATTAAGCACAAAGGCGCTACCTTCTCATTTTGGGAGCTGGCAAAAGCAGAGGCATTTGTGGCTGATCTACAGAAGAGACTGGGCTGACTATGTATAGTAACGTTAACTTTGTTTGTGCCTGCAGGGCCTGGGGTGCGTTGTTTCTATGTGTGTCAGCCAGACTCCGTTGATTCTTCTCCCTTTCAGGTCTTTCCCCCTGGATGTGGAGTCATGTTAACCCCCTGGGGATTGTGATGTACCTACAAGTGGTGAACTTACTTGGCAGGGACATTTTCTGTCTTTTCCCTACAGGTTAGTGTTTTTGCAGTTATTTGGTGTGGGGTGGGAGGGGGGCCTAGCATATGGTAATTGATTCACTCAGCCCTTCTCGGCACCTCAATACAGAGACTTAACATCTCAGACGCTGTGCTCTTTTGGCGCTACAGTATATCCATGAGCATCCTGGGATAACCTGTGCAGTGGATTTTACTTTACCCTGTTGGTTCTGTATGTGGACTCCTGGCACTTTGTGGACTCTACAGGGTGGGGGTGGGGCGCTTCGTCTGGGATACCTGAGGGATCGCATTTTGAAGAGGGTGGGCTGTGACACCATAAATGTTGACTGCTGTGGCATATGATGCTCTTCATGAGGGTGAGTATGCTCAGTATCCCCACAATTGAAAGGTCTCTTGTGACCTTGGTCAGTGGGTCCTACAGCCTGCTTTCTTGATTGAGTGCATGCGATGGGGAGGGGGAATTCCAGACGGAGGTTGGCATGAGGAGCTTTACTCTGTGCTGGGAACAGTTGCTTCTTTATTGTGTTTTGAACAGGTGAAGGGTTCTGAACTCTCCCTGGTAATGGGTACCCTCTTTGCGTGCAGGCTTTAAGTAGGATACTTACTATGGACAAATACAATAATTTTACAGGAATGTTCTTACTGTTTGAGCAAGGTTATACTGGAGCTGGGGCAGAGGGGACAGGTCTACGGTTTGAGGTTAGATCGCACTATGGATAGCGTGGTGCTTGTTTTTTTGCTGTTTTTTCTTAATGCTTCAAAAAGTTGTACTTTTTCTAGTTATGGTTGTTAAATCTGGGGACTGGGGGAAGGGGGTTGTTTTTATATTTTTGGGATGTGCATATGTGTTTGAGGGGAATTTTTTGGGAGGGGGCAGATATGCTTATCTTTAAGCTGGCTGGTAAGGACAGAGGTCTGGGGTTATATTCTGTTTTAACTGAAATATTTGAATAGTTTTGTAAGTGAAATTAGTTCTATGTGTTAAAAATTATTACCTTGAGTTAGAACTGTTACTTGGGCTGTGATATTGTAACTTTGGAGGCTTGGGAACTGTTGTTTGGCAGTGATAATTAGAGTGAAATTTAAATGTGTTGTTTGCCTGGTGTTAGGGAGGGACATTAACTGGAATTACCTTGTCTTTAACAGGAATTACCTTGGCTTTCATTGTTCACTTGGGAACATAAGCAGAAGGCTGGTAAGGACAGAGGTCTGGGGTTATATTCTGTTTTAACTGAAATATTTGAATAGTTTTGTAAGTGAAATTAATTCTATGTGTTAAAAATTATTACCTTGAGTTAGAACTGTTACTTGGGCTGTGATATTGTAACTTTGGAGGCCTGGGAACAGTTGTTTGGCAGTGATAATTAGAGGGAAATTTAAATGTGTTGTTTGCCTGGTGTTGGTAAGAGTCCTCCCACCACCCTGTTTAGGCTTTCTTAAATACTGAAAAGCCACTGGGGTTGGGATTGAAGGGCTGAGTATTTCTGTTTGGGACTGAAATTAGAAGCAACAGGAGATAGTGGGCCTGTGACATCATACAGTACCTGATGTCTGCATACACACACTGTTAGTGGGACTGAACACACACTGGACTGTATGTGTTTGTGAGACTTGGAACTTTATTGGTGGGGTTGAAATTGGGTTTGTAAATAACTGCAGTCAGTATAGAGAAACTGTATTCCAGGGAAAGGGACTGAGAAAGGGGTGTGCCATTATAAACAGAGGGACAAACAGGGTGGCCATATTCCACCATGGCAGGCATCTTCGGAAGGGTTGTAGGCTGCACAGGCTGTGGGATGGCAATAATTCTCAATTGGGCCTGGAGAAGGGAGGCTGCCTACTCTGTAGACAGCTATCTTATTTCAGGAGTGAGGTATATTGGTTAAGGAGTAAGCTGGAGGGGTGTCCAAGGGAGGGTGTGGATATGGGCAGTAGAAGGGTGGGGCTGAGGGAGGCTGGGGCAAGCTCTGAAATTACAGGATGTTATGTTACAGCAAGCAGGAGGGGGATATTAGGGACAGAGGACCCTTAGATAGGGATGTTGATGCTAAGGGAAGCGTCACAGAGTGAACATTCTGAATACAAAGAGAGTGGAGGGAAGAGTCAGGAGGGGCTGTTGTGGAAGCCTAAAACAGCAGACTGTGGGAAGGAGCTCCTAAGGTGAACAGAGCAAGAGGGAAAAAGAGGGCAGTTTAGAGTTGCAGTCAGGAAACTCGGGTTACTTGATGGAGGCTGACATAGAGTGTCACAATAAATTTGAGCTACTAAGCAACCTAGAGGGGGAGGAAGGGGTTGGTGGAAATGAAGAAACTTATACAGAGGCCGGGGGAGGTCGGATACCCATAGGGCATCCTGGGCGGCAATGGAAAGGATGAAATAGTCCCAGAGGAAGGGAAACATAAATGTTAAGCAAATGGGGAGGTGCAACATATTGCAGACATGAGGGAGGAGAGCATGATTGGAGAGAAACTGGGAGACAAGGAGGTGGGGCAGGCCCCTTCAGCAAGCGGGTCAGTACCAGGATGGGGCCCTAACTAAAGGGACCCACAGAGCCTCTGGAGGCAGGTACTATTACAAGGGGAGGATGGCAGTTTGGGAAGGAAACCATCAGGGCCAGGATAAATGTTTCGGATAGAGAGGTTAAAGGACACCTATTCAGAGGGTTTGAGTTAAGTGGGCAAAATAACGAGGGACATGAAAGGAGGGTGACAAGGGGTATCTAATAAGGCAGGAAGACTCCCATGGAATTGAGATCATGAATAAAGGGGAAGGGGGCTGAGAGGGCATAGTGGAGGTAACCATAAGGATGATGGCGGTGTTAAGGTTCTGTTATTGGGAGACTCGGATGATTAGGGTATCCAGTGGGAGGGACAGGGGTGGATGTCATAGCCAGGTGAAGGTAGTGAGTATCTCTGGGCTGACAGTGCACAGAGCAAAGTTCATGGTGTATGAAATGGTTAGGGATTGTGGAGGGAAACCGGATTTCCTGGTGCATTTGGGAACTAATGATCTAGAGGGAAATAGCATTTTGGAAATCCAAGCAAGGTTCCAAGAACTTGCCAGAGTCTGTCGGGATAATGGATGCAACATCTCCTTTTGGAGATATTGCCTGTACCAAAGGCCTCAGTGGAGAAAAAATGAAGCTCACAGAGGTTAATGACTGGCTCAGGAAGTGGGGTGAAGAGAGTGGGTTGGGGGTGTTAGGGAACTGGAATGGAGTTTGGGAGGATAAGGGACTATATGCCAAGGACAGGCTTCATCTTGCCCATTAGGGAAGGAAGTCCTTAAACAGGGGATGGCTGACTACATTCAAGAAAGGTGGGGTTTAAACTTTTGAGGGGGGAAGGGATAAGGGAGGGGCTGACCAGAAGCTCTCTCCTACAGATGAGGGAGTAGCCTTCAAGCCAAGAGGGAGGAAACAGACTGGGGTGGAGGTTTCAGGAGGAGCAGAGGAGGATGGAAGTATAAGGAATCTGGGTGGGGTTTGACAAAGAGGATCAGGGATAAGAGGTGGGGTTGGTGTTAGTAAATGCCAGGAGCTTGGAAACAAGTTGCCAGAGTTCCAGGCCATGCTGTTCGGGGGTGGCGGGCGGTCACAGGGCGTGGGCCAACAAAACCATGACTGGGACCTAAACTGCAGGGGTACACTATGCTTAGGAAGGTTAGAAAGGAGGGCAGAGGGGTGGGTGGCTATGTTCATTAGAGATGACATAGAAATTGCTAGGGTAGAAGAGGCAGAGAAATGTGGAGGCCTTATGGGTTACCTTCTGATCCTCAGCAGGAGATAAGGTCAAGCTGGGTGTAGTATATAGGCCCCGGGATGAGTGATGTTCTAGAGGATGGTTTGCTGGACAACATCATTGCCCAGTGTGGACAAAAGGGAAGGAGTGGTGTTGATGAGGGACCTTAATATGCCAGGTACAAACTGGGGAACCATGTCCTGTAAGGTGGCCAAGGAGCAGAGGCTGCTGGATGGCTTCCAGGATGTGTTCTTAACACAGCATGTGATGGAGCCCACAAGGGAGGGGTGTCACAGGCTGTGGGAAATAATGGACCAAGGATGCAGTTTTGAGGGAGCTCCAAAGTAAATTGTTTATTTAAAATGAACTGTATACGCAAAAATAAAGAAAAGGAGCAAAACAGCAATAATAACATATGCACTAGCAAGCACTAGTACCTCAGGAGGCTTAGGACAGCACTTCCAGGTCAGACTTCATTAAGTCAACTAACTTTTACACTGAAACATAGAGTTTATATACTGTTCATTAATCATGTGACCACTTAACTCCTCCCTTAAGTCATTTCTGGAACATAAATTATTTAATTATAAAGCAAAAAATCATCTTTAACATCCTAGTATTTTATTTTAACATAGCAATGTAAATGGAGGAGAACAGTCAATGAATAGTCTTGTTTAGAGGTTTTAAAACAAAATTAGCTGAACCAGGACACCCTTAAGCTAGAGACAAAACAGCTGCTCAAGGCCGGCCAGCTCCTAGAGAGCAAAATGCAGGAGAAGAAACAAGTAGGGTTTCAGAGAGGAGCCACCAGGTCCTCGATTTCACACAGACTCAAAGAAAGATGCAACTCTCAAATTCCCCTTCCTACAGGTATGAGGAGTTAGTTTTGATTCAATTGCAAGCAGCAGTGTTCATTTTAGACTATTAACGGAGAAAAGTAACTCACGAGCGTCTTGATCGTCACGGTAAGTGCGGCATCTACGCAGAAGACTTAACATGCGAAACCTAAAAGGAATCATCACATTACCAAATGCTTCATATAGGGGGTTTTAAGGACAAAGAAGGCTTAAAGGGACTAAACTTTTAACTCATTTTGGTACAGCAAACGGATAGCCTGATACAAGGAGTTCTTAAAGAGACAGTGATCTGTATCTATAAAACATGCTTTACTTTCGTATTACATAGGGCGTCCTATTAACGCTAGTCCTTACACTTCATATTTCTAAGGAAGCCCACGCTATGTACCAAACCCAAAGTATTTTTCCACTTAAAATCCTGACGTCTGTAACTACTTTTAGTATTTCTTTGGTACTCTTATAGTCCTTACCATGGGATTTAAATGCACTGGGAAGACACAAAAAAACAACACATAGATGACAGACACGGAGATACAGATATTACAAAGTGGGTGGCCAGCCCAACAAACAAACATACAAACATACAGACAAAGACAAGTGTCCAAAGTGCATTTTGGTCCCTTCAAAATTAAAAAAATTAATTCCCCTTTCACAAGGGGCATGTCCTGGATGTGGTTCTGGCAGATGGGGATCTGGTAAGGGACCTGGTTGTACAGGACCCCCTGACTGGGAGTGACCACAATGCTGTCTGGTTTCAAATAAGCATGGGGGGGTGAGCTCTAGAACACTGGCAGTGGACTTCAGGGGGGCAGACTCTGAGGGCATGGGAAATATTCTCAAGGATCACTTGAAGGGGATTACGTCAATGACAAGTGTGGAAAGAAGATGGGAGGTCATAAAACAGGGACTTCATGAAGCAGTCAGGATCTGTGCTAAGTTGAAACATAAGGGAGCAAGGTCACATAAACCATGCTGGTGGTCCAGTGAGGTACAGGTAGCAGTCAGAGAAAAGAAGGCGGCCTACAAAAGATATAAAACAACAAGAGGGGATAGGGATAAGGAAATGTACCATCTTGCATCTAGAAAAGTCACCCGTATGGTGAGGGGAGCAAAGTCCAGTAAAGAGCAGCGGCTGGCACAGGGGATACAAGGAGGGGAAAAGGGGTTCTTCCGGTACATTGGGGAGTGGAGAAAAACTAAGGGCCATCTCAGCAGATTGAGATCAGAAGGAGGGTGGGTGGAAGAGGCGAGGGACCAGGCAGAGGTATTTAACGAGTACTTTGCCTCTGTGTTCACTAGTGAGGGGGATGGGATATCTACAAAGCAAGGCATGAAGGGGATAGAAGCGGCAGTGAGTGGGATCAGGGGAGCAACAGAAATGGAGCAAGAGGGAGGGAGAGGTACCCCAGGGGTGTCACATCTGGATAAGGATAAAAAGGCCAGTAAGGTGGAGGGGACGGATGATGCTATCTCCGCCAAAAGGGTGTGGTTAGCCCTCAAGGCCCTAAAGAAAGACAAATCTCCTGGGCTGGATGGCATTCATCCGAGAGTACTATGGGAATTATGGACATACTGGCTGCATTCCTGGCGGAGCTTTTCAACAGGTCACTTGAGACAGGAGGGTACCTAGAGATTGGCGAGAGGCACATGTGCCAATCCATAAAGGGGGGTCGAGGGAAGTACCAGGTAAACATAGACCCATCAGTTTGACCTCTGTGGTGGGAAAAATTAATGGAGAGTATACTAAAGGAACGATTGGGGTGTACTTGGAGGAGGTGGGAGGTCTGGATAGTCGGCAACATGGGTTTGTGCCAGGTAGATCATGTCAAACCAATCTTGTGGAGTTCTGAATGAGGTAACATCAGAACTGGACAGGGAAAGCCTGTGGATGTATTATTCTTGGACTTCAGCAAGCGTTTGACTCTGTCCCCACAATGGTCTGGTGGAGAAACTGATGGGGTTAGAGTAGGCCCTTTGATGGTCAGATGGATTGAAAACTGGCTAGCTGGACGCACCCAGAGAGTAGTGGTCTGTGGGGAGCTCTCGAACCCTAGAGAGTTGGTAGTGGGGTACCACAGGGCTCGGTCCTGGGTCCAATCCTGTTTAATGCATACATATCAGACATCAGGGAGGATAGGGTCTGAAATGAGTCTCTTCGCGGATGACTCCAAGATGGGAGCAGTAGTTGAGGGAGAAGAGGGAGGTTGGCCTGCAAGGACCTGGACACCCTGGAAAGCTGGGCTCAAACATGGAAATTAAATTTCAATATCACTAAGTGCAAGGTGTTGCATCTTGGTCGGGGAAACCCTAAACACAGGTACACCCTGGGAGGAGGCTGGAGGCCTCAATAGGGGAAAAAGACCTAGGGGTCATGGTGGATGCATGTATGAATAACTCTGAGCAGTGCAGGAGAGCAGCTAGCAAGGCAAACAGGATGTTGGGATGCATCGTAAGGGGGATCACCTCTAGGAGCAAGGAAGTGATTCTGCCGCTGTACAATGGACTGGTTAGACCACACCTTGAGTACTGTGTACAGTACTGGAGACCACACTTGAAGAGGGACATACAGCTCCTGGAGAGGGTACAGAGGAGGGCAACTAAGATGATAAGAGGGCTAGGGGATTTGACGTATGAGGACAGACTTGAGGAGCTCTGCCTGTTTTCATTGGAGGAGAGGAGAGATGGGGGACATGATTGAGGTCTTCAAGTACCTCAAGGGAATAAATAGGGTAAACATGGAGGGGATCTTTAGACTAAAGCAGGGAGGTATCACCAGAGGGCATGGTTTGAAGTTGGAAGGTGGAAGGGTGAGGGGGGAAAAGAGGAGGAGGTTTTTCACTGAGAGGGTGGTGGACCCTTGGAATGCACTGCCTGGCTGAGCTGGTTCAGAGATCCACAGTGGAGGGCTTCAAGAGAGGGTGGGACAGACACAGAAAGTGGATGTATCAGATGATGGCCTGTCCCAGGGGGGTGGGGATGGATGATAGGGGTTTCTGGAGCACAAGGGATGGGAGGGTCTCGGCACCCAACTAAGGATCTAAGGTTCGAGCAGACTCGATAGACCGTAAGGCCTAACCTGCTGGCAAATAGTATGTTAGCATGTTATAGACCAGACCAGTTTATGTATGCCAGAGATTGTGATGTTTGCCAGACTATTATCCGCCTGAGATGCATGGTAAGGGAATGCCTGGTAATTTATTGTATTGTATTTTACATTATCACGGGGAATGATAAATACCTTACAATTTTATCCTGGAATGTGAGGGGAGTCTCCTTTCCAGTAAAGCGTACAAAACTCTTGATGGCATTGAAACATCAGAATGTCCAGGTTGCGCTGTTGCAGGAGACCCACCTCACAGACAGGGAGCATAATAAATTAACTCAGCGGTGGGTGGGATCATGCTACGCAGCTTCCTTCTCTTCCCATAAGAGGGGGGCTGCGATCTTACTACAGCATGACCTGCCCTTCATAGTAATAAGGGTAGTAAAGGATGCCCACAATGGAAGATATATCTTCTTGGTTGGGGAGCTGTATGGGGACTCCATTACTTTTGTGAGCATATATGCTCCCCCTGTTTTTGACACTGAGTTTTACTAATCAGTCCTAGACATTTTGATTCGGGAGCAGTTCCCACGGCTTGTTATGGGAGGGGGACTTTAATGCCATTATGGACACTAGTCTAGATCATTCAGATGGGAAGGGCCGCTTCCAAAGCGTAATGCGACATTGGAATGTTGGTGTCTGATCTGGATCTGGTTGATGGTGGCGGATGGCTAACCCTGGAGTTAGGGAGTATACCTTCTATTCGCACCCACAAAAGACCTGGTCCAGGTTGGATTACATATATCTCCCACGGTCAGATTATTATTCAGTTTTGAAGGCATGGCACACTCCTATTATGGTGTCTGACCATGCCGTGGTGGGCACTGATCTGGCTTTGCAGGAGACAAGGAATGCCCCGCCCCCCTGGAAGTTCCCCACATACCTATTGGCTAAACAAGACTTCCAGAACTATCTTAAGGAACAATGGTAGGAGTATGCTCAGTTTAATACTGGGACTGCATCCAATCAAGGGATTTTTTGGGGAGGCTGGCAAGGCATTCATGCAGGGTGCTATTTTTAAATATGTGGCTCATTATAAAAAAGAGAAACAGACACGGAGGTTAGAGCTGGAGGCTCAGCTTAAAGATCTGTAGCCAAAGGTAGCCAATAGTGGTCAGGGATTGGAGAGCATTACAAGCCACCAGGGAAGCTCTTAATTTATTATTATCTGAAGAGGCCCAAACAATATGGGTCTGGTGTAAAAAAAAGATTTTCATGACTGGGGCAACAAGCCAGGCCCTCTACTGATCAAATTAATATGAGGCAGAAAGGGCCCAACCCATATCTCCTCTATTAAAACAAAGCAGGGGAACTTAGTCACGGATAAGTGTATTATCAGGGAAGTTTTTGAACAATATTACTCCAAGCTTTACACAGCTGAGTGCACTGGGGTGCAGGCAGAGACCCATCACGGGAAATCACAGAGTTTGGAACCGTCTGATTTTGAAAGCAGCACAAGGGAAGTCACAGAGTTTGGAACTGTCTGATTTTGAAAGCAGCACATGGGAAGTCACAGAGTTTGGAACTGTCTGTTTTTGAAAGCAGCACAAGGGAAGTCACAGAGTTTGGAACTGTCTGATTTTGAAAGCAGCACAAGGGAAATCACAGAGTTTGGAACTGTCTGATTTTGAAAGCAGCAAAAGGGAAATCACAGAGTTTGGAACTGTCTGATTTTGAAAGCAGCACAAGGGAAATCACAGAGTTTGGAACTGTCTGATTTTGAAAGCAGCACATGGTAAGTCAAAGAGTTTGGAACTCTGATTTTGAAAGCAGCAGAAGGGAAATCACAGAGTTTGGAACTCTGATTTTGAAAGCAGCACAAGGGAAATCACGGAGTTTGGAACCCAGTGCTTTGGCTTCTCAGAAGGAACTAGAAGGGGGACAAGATCAGATCTACAGTACAGTAGCTTCTTGTTGTTTTACATTGTTTCTTGTGGATTCTACTAGGTTATTTCTTTTCTTTCTTACTACTAAGGGGCTAGCAGGGTATTGTTTGGGGCTGTTGGAATTTTGAAACCTGTTTTGGTAGCTATAAGTGGGCTCATTTGTTTGATTCACTGTGTGGCAGGCTGCATTTGTAGAGACCTACTTCTTCTGTTTTAAAACATAATTGGTGTGATTTAACTGGGTCTGTTTCTTTGAATTGGAGACATATATCTTCTAATTCCAAGCCTATTTTGATGTGTTGTTGGTGAAGCTGTTTGAACGGGAGTCCTGTTTCTTTGGGTAGCAAACTTATTTTGGGGGCTTTGAGTAGAATTGTGATTCATTGTTGCTGGCTTCACTAGCTGCAAAGTTTGAGTGCAGAGTGGGGGAAGGGTGCTAATGGTCTGACCAGAGGCCTCAGCTACCTGATTGTTTCTGGAAGACTTGGGCTGGTCCCACCCTTGGTCCATTATTTTCTTTATACCAGGGGTTCTGACATCACTTCCTCAAACAGGCAAAGGATATGTACCTGTCATAGCAAAAGCAGATATCCAGGAAAGGAACAGCAGCAAGTGAAGAGGTGACTGCTCTCTCAGTGGAAGGGAAGTAAATGCAAATCTAGGAGCTTTCATTATTACTTCTTCGCATTGATATAGCATTGGGGAAAGGAGGAGTAGTAGTTTGAAGAAGGTTGTGCAATGGCTACTTAAAGTCTGTTTCTGAGTGTGGATAGGAAGGATAGGAATATAAAAAGCAGTTGCTCAATATATCTAAACGTGTGCAACAAAGGAGGTAAGGGAAATAAAGAAAATGTTTTGCACTGATAGAGGAGGGAGAGGGGAGACTTGGGGAGTGTTTGGTATCCTGCATCTGAAGGGTCTGGGGTCGCTGGGCAACGACAGCAATGGGTAGGGTGGTAGGCTGCAACAACTGCAGTGCACCAATCTTTCTAAAAATTGCCTGGAGTGGGAGGATGTTTAGTGTGCAACCACATAGAAAAACTTAGAAAGGAGATTGAGGGTCTGCAGGAGGAACTAAGACAGGCAAGGCAGATTGGGGGTGGGTTTAGCCCAATACTGGAGGGAGGAAGAAGGGGAGATGATGGAGAGCGATTTAAGCCAACAGTGGTGAGGAGAGGGTCAGAAGAAGGGAAGCAGAGACAAATGGGCCCAGGCCAGGAAGAACAATTGTCAGGGATACCAGGTCAGGAGACAAAAGACAAATGGAAGGAGGAGATAGGGACTTGTGAGGGGAGGTGAAGAAGTGGCAAAAGTCATGGAGTGGAAAGGAGAGAACAGGTTACTGTGAAGAGAGAGGGAGCGGGCATTTGTGAAGGGCCTTCAGAAAATAGTTGTGCACTTCTAGAGAGGAAGAAGGTGGAGGAGGGAATTGATGAAATTAGAGGGGTAATTGATAAATGCCTGGACCAAACTGGAGTGGGGGGAAGTTCTGCTGGGAGAATTGCAACAGGGGTAAAAGGGGGAAATAATGTGCAGGAGGAGAAAGAGGAGCTGGAAATGAGAGAGGGAGATGAATGGAAGCAAGCAGGGAGTAAGAGGGGTGGAATCTTAGTGCTGGGGGACTCAATACTAAGAGGAGTTAGGTGGGGTAGCAAGGGGGAGAAGCATAGTCGCATTTGGGTGGAGGCCATGCCAGGAATGACAGCGGAAAGGGTGGGACAGTCTGTTCTGAAATATGCTAGAAGGGGTAGGGACAAGCCTCATTTAATTATACATCTTGGGACAAATGACCTGGCTGACAAGACAGTAGATACAGTCCAGAGGAGGTTTGAGGAACTAGCACAATTATGTGAGGGACCAGGAAGATCAGTAACTTTTTCAGAGATACTTCCTGTGCCAAAGGGAAGCACAACAAGAAAGCTGAGAATAGAGGAATTTAACGGATGGCTAAGAACCTGGTGTTGTGCTAAAGGGTATGGGCTGTTGGGGGGGGGGACCTAGGAGGACAGTAGTCTCTATGCCAAGGACAGACTACACAGGAGTGAGGAGGGAAAGAAAGTGTTGAAACAGAGGATGGAGGAGTACATAGAGGAAGTTGGGAATTTAAACTAGGAGTTGGGGATGGCAGTTGGGGAAGAGATATGCAGAGACCACAAGTTGGGAAACCGTATGAGCTTACCCCCCATAACAGTGACAAAGGACAAATGGCAAGTACTGTTGGTGATGCTAGCAAAGGAGGGCAGGATGGGGGGGGAGGGTGGAAGGTGGTTACCCTTAATGCTAGGAGCCTTGGGAGGAAACTGCAGAGTTACAGGTTCTCATGGCAGAGGGAGAGGTATTAGTCAGTCATCACGAAACATGGGCCACCCAATACAGTGATTGGGACCTGTCTGTACCAGGGTACAGATTATTTTATAGGGACAGAGTGATTGGGAAAGGAGGGGGGTGGCACTATATGTAAAGGAAGGACTGAAGTGTGTAAGGGAGGAAGGGGAGGAGGGTAGTATGGAGTCACTTTGGATGCAAATCCAGGATTCCAAGAATAGGATTCTTAGAATGGGAGTGGTACGGCCACCATCTCAGACGGAGGAGTCAGACAGGGAACTAGCGGGACAGATCAGGAGGACCCTGAGAAGGGTGAGTGGTGATAGTGGGGACTCAACATGCCAGGAGTGGACTGGCTCCCCAACAACCAGGAACAGAAGGGAGCAGGTACTGCTGGATGCCTTCCAGGACAGCTTCCTGCTGCAAATGGTCAGTGAACCAACCAGGTTAGAAAATACCCTTGACCTTGTGCTGGCAAATGGGGACTTTGAGAGAACTTACAGTGGAGGAACCGCTGTCAGGGGTGACCACCGCTCAGTATGGCTCACATTGGATATGGGCAAGGAGGAGTGGAATCTGGCACAATAGTGCTGGACTTCAGGAGGCCAACTTTGGGAGGATGGGGGAAGTGGTAAAAGGGTACCTGGCCAGAATTCAATCTAGTATGGACACTAACCAGAGGTGGGAGCTCATAAAGCTGGGGATAGTGGAGGCAACCAAAACCTGTTGCAAAGCCCACAGCAAGAAGGCTAGGGCTAAGAAACCGATCTGGTTGAGCAAGGAGGTCATGGAAAAGGTAAGGAGGAAAAGAGCTGCTTTTAGGAAGTACAAGAAAACAGGGAGGGGGGAGGACAGGGAGGAGTACTTGACAGAATCGAAGGAGGTGACAAGGACAGTAAGGGGAGCCAAAGCATTTACGGAACTCAGGCTGGCACAAGGCATTAAGAAGGGGGAGAAGGACTTCTTTAAGTACATCAGGGAGAAAAGGATCTATAAGGACCACATAGTAAGGATTAGGAAGGAGGGGGGTTGGGTGGAAGCAGGGTGCGATAAGGCGGAAGCACTAAATGAGTACTTCTGCTCAGTATTTACTAAAGAGAAGAGGGGGGTGACACCCAAGGTGGGAGAAATGGCAGAAGCGGGGGGAGTGGTGACAGATGGGGAAATCATGGAGAGCAGAGTTCGAGAGGGTTTGAAGGCACTGAGGGTGGACAAGGCGCCAGGCCCAGATGGCATCCACCCCAGGGTACTGAAGGAGCTGGCAGAGGTCCTTGCAGAACCTTTGGCACACCTATTTAATGCCTCACTACATTCGGGGTGTGTACCTCAGGACTGGAGGATGGCTCATGTGGTGCCCCTCCACAACAGTGGCCCCAAGGATGAACCAGGAAACTACAGACCAGTGAGCCTCACATCCATCGTGGGTAAGCTAATGGAGACCATCCTGAAGGAGAGGCTGGTGGCCCTCCTAGAGGCCAAAGGACTACAGGACAGCAGACAGCATGGCTTCACACATGGCAGATCCTGCCAAACCAACCTGGTCAAGTTCTATGACTGGGTAACTAGGCAACTGGACAGAGGCCATGCAGTGGATGTCCTGTATCTGGACTTCAGTAAGGCATTCGACTCAGTGCCACATGGAAGGCTGGGAAGGAAGTTAGTAGGCACAGGGCGGGTGCAAAGCTGGTGAGATGGGTAGGAAACTGGCTGCAGGGAAGGCAACAGAGGGTGGTGGTGAGTGGGGAGCTCTCACACCCAAGGGCAGTGGCGAGCGGTGTTCCACAGGGCTCAGTGTTGGGACCAGTGTTGTTTGGGATATTCATTGCAGACATATCATGGGACATCAAGAGCAAGATCAGTCTGTTTGCTGATGATACCAAGGTAGACATGGTGGTGGATGACCTAGGGGGATGGCAGGGGTTGCAGGATGATCTGGCAAAGCCTGAAACCTGGTCAGACACCTGGCAACTGGGCTTTAATGCCAAAAAGTGCAAGGTGCTGCATTTTGGGATGCAGAACCCAAGGAGGAGTTACCAGCTAGGGGGAGTGCAGCTAGCCCAGACAGAGGAGGAGAAGGATCTGGGTGTGCTCATTACAGGGTCAATGAACAACTCGGCACAATGTAGAAAGGCAGCTGCAAAGGCCAACAAAATGCTGGGTTGTATTGCAAGGGGTATATCCTCGAGGAGGGAGGAGGTGATTCTGCCACTGTATAGGTCATTAGTTAGACCACACCTGGAGTACTGCGTGCAGTACTGGCGTCCATATCTGAAGAGGACATTGTTACTGGAGGTGCAAGCAGAGTGACAAAGATGATCAAGGGGCTGGGGGACTTATCATACGAGAGGAGGTTGAAGGAGTTGAACATGTACTCACTGGAGGAGAGGAGAGACAGGGGTGATATGATTAAAACCTTTAAATACATGAAAGGAATAAACAAGACGGGTACAGAGGGGCTGTTCCAAGTAAGGAGGGAGGCCACCAGGGCCATGATATGAGACTGGGCGAGGAAGGTTCAGGATGGAGATGAGGAGACACTTTTTACAGAGAGGTGGTGACTGGGTGGAATCGTTACCTGCTGAAGTGGTATGCAGTAGAACAGTGGAGTGCATCAAACGAGGATGGGACAGGACAAGGGGGAGGGTTAATGAAGGGGAAGGGTGGAAGGAAGGGGCAGCTGCAGAATAAGGGGTGCTAGCTGCACATTCGAGCAGACTTGATAGACCTCTAGGCCTTTATCTGCTGGCAAATTTTGTATGTTCGTATCAGTTCTTGGAGGGATTAGATATCCCCTGGCTTACTAGGGCTCAACAGGAAGTTTTAGGAGCTGAAATGTCTTGTGAGGAGATTCGGAGGGCCATACCTGGGCTCAAGAAGGGAAAGCTGAGTGGTCCAGATGGCTTCACTACCGAATACTATAAAGCAATGGGGAAGACATTAGTGGAGCCCCTGTGGGAATTATTTCGGGAGGTGGGGGGGGCATTGCCCTCCACGTGCTGTGACGCAGTCATATGCCTGCTGTTGAAACCTGGCAAAGAAGTGACGGTATGTACATCCTATAGGCCTATCTCGTTATTAAACTGTGATACTAAGGTCATGGCCAGGACCGCATGTTTACTGCGGCAAAGTGGACCCACATTCTGTGGCAGACCTCATACTTTCTGCGGCAGAACAACTGCTGATTCTGTGGCCATTCTGCGGCAGATAAATTGTGGTTAAACAGCATACCTTCGGCTGGTCTGGTGGTGCTGAGGGTTGAGGTGCTGGACTCCACACCTCGCACCACGCTGGCGACCTGGGTTCGGGAACGGACTCGGGTTGCCATGGGTCAGAGGGGAGGAGGAGGACTGAGCGTCCCTCCTCCAGAGGTGGGACCTATGGGTGCTTCGTGCACCTGATGCTCCGGTGCCAGTGGAAACATGGGCGCCTGGGTATAGGCAGCTCCCACGGAGTCGGGAGGGAGGACGTCCGGAGCACTTTGACAACAGTGTGCGTCAGCACGCCGTCTGTCTGGACGTCAGTCCTGTGTGCCGAAGTCCTCAGGGGTAGAGGGACCAACAATGGAGAAAAACACCCTCCTAACCCTGGATGACGACTGGTCCACACCCAGGATCTCCTACCCATGGGCAAGACTCCACTGTGCAGGCACTCCGAGGGAGAAGGATGATCGAGGTAGGAGTTGACCGGGCACTCTAGGGGAGATACCGTGGGTGGGACCCACTAAGGGGGATTGACCAAGTCCGAAGGAGTAGGGTGAAGAGGACAGTATAGATGGGATAAAAAGGAAAGTGTAAAAAGAAAAAAAAAAAAACAGCATACCTTCAAGGGGATTAAGTCTTAGTTTACCCTTTGACTGCCTTTGTGCAACCACTCCACTACACTGAAAGTGGAACAGCAGGCCATTTAACAGTATGTAGTCTTCTTATCACAAATATTAAACTGCAATAACCCAAACCTGGTGTTCTCTATAATAACTTTTCCCTCCCACCCAGAATTTGAAGGCTCATCTGTTTTTCTGGACACTGGTGGATTTTGTTGTTCTCCTAGGTTATAACTGGAGGAGGACAGAAACACTCTTCTGAAACTACACAGAAGGCAAATCCTGCTTGGACCATCACATGGTAAAGGTTCAATTTGGCTACTACATCTAAATCATCCCATTCCAAGGCAAAAATATGGGACTTCAGAGGAGCTGACTTTGATAAGATGGCCAACAGAGTTAAGCTAGCCCTGGCAAAAAGAAACACACGTGAGGGGGTACAGGCAAAGTGGGCAAGCATTAAGGATGCAATACTTGAAGCAACATCCCATTGTGTTAGACAGAAAAGGAAGTGCAAAAGAAGAAGGAAACCACTTTGGTTCTCAAATACAGTAGCAGAAAAGGTCAGAGCCAAAAGGCTGGCCTTCAGGAAATATAAGGGAACACAGCGGGATGAAGATAGGAGGTATACCAAACTGCCCTAAGGGAAGCAGGGAAGGCAGTAAGGCAGGCAAAGTCCCAAACTGAGGAAACACTAGCACTGAACAGTAAAGAAGGTGACAAGACTTTCTATAGATACATTAGTGAAAGGAGAAAGTCCAAAGGGGTATTGCTAAGCTTAATGGAGAAAAGGGAGCATGTGAGGAGGAGGACCTGTAAAGGCATCTATCCTAAATAGATACTTTTGCTCAGTATTTACTGAAGAGAAGGTAGGGCAGGGCCCACAGCTCAGCATCATGGACACAGGGGAGGGAGGTGAGCACTACTCCCTTCACAAAAGAAAGGGGTCCTACAAGAGCTTGCTGCTCAGGGTGGATAAGGCAATGGGACCTGATGGCATACATCCAGGGTACTTAAGGAGCTAAAGGAGGAACTAGCAGAGCCATTAGCAGAATTGTTTAGTGAGTCTCTGAGCACAGGAGAGGTCCCAGAAGACTGGAGAAGGGTTTATGTGATCCCGCCTCCACAAGAGTGGTAGCAGGGAGGAGGCAGGAACTACAGACCGGTCAGTCTTACCTCAGTAGTGGGCAAGATTATGGAGGCACTCCTTATGAAAGGATAGTGCAACACCTGGAATCCATAGGGGCAGGATCCAAGACAGCATGGGTTTACAAAGGAAGGTCCTGTCAAACTAATCTCATAGATTTCTTTGACTGGGTAACCAGAGTGGTGGACCAAGGGGAGCAGTTGATGTCACCTACCTTGACTTCAGCAAAACTTTTGACACTGTTCCACATAGAAGATTGATAAATAAGCTGGGTAGGCTCAGGGTGGGTCAGAAGTTGGTATGCTGGGTGGCAAACTGGTTGACGGGCAGAAAACAGAGAGTGGTGGTAAATGGTATACAGTCAGAAGAGATGCAAGTCACAAGTGGGGTACCTCAGGGATCAGTCCTGGGGCCAGTCCTCTTCAACATCTTCATTAGTGACCTTGCAGATGGACTAGAGGGTAGGCTTGTCTGTTTGCAGATGACACCAAGATCTGCAACAGAGTAGATGATCCAGATGGGGTGGGCAGAATGAGAAGAGATCTGGATAAACTAGCAGAATGGTCAGAAGAGTGGCAACTGGGTTTAATGCAAAGAAGTGCAAAATCATGCACATAGGGAAGAGAAACCCTGAAGCCACCTATAGGCTGGGAGGGAGTTGCTAGCAGTCACAAAGGAAGAAAGAGACTTGGGCATCATCATCACTGATGACCTAAAATCATCCAAGCAGACCTCTAAAGCAGTAGGTAAGGCTAGGGGGTGTTAGGGTGTATTAGTAGGGTATCACAAGTCGTAAGAGGGAGGTAATAATCCCTCTGTACAAGACACTGGTTAGGCCCCATCTGAGTACTGCGTGCAGTATTGGAGGCCACACCTTCACAAGGACATTAACTAAATTGAGGCAGTCCAGAGAAGGGCAACCAAAATGGTGCAGGGACTGCATCAGAAGACATATGAGGACAGATTAACGGAGCTCAATATGTATACCCTGAGCAAAGGAGGAGAGAGGTGATATGATCGAGGTATTCAAACACCTTAAGGGCATAAACAAGGTGAAAGAGTCTAACATGTTTAAATATAAGAAAAATAGCAGGACAAGAGGACACAGCATGAGATTAAAGGGAGGCCGATTAAGGTGAATGTGAGGAAATTTTTTCACAGAAAGGGTGGTGGATGCATGGAATGGCTTACCACAAGAAGTGGTGGCTATGAATACAGTGCAGGGCTTCAAACAGGCATGGGATAGGCATAAGGGAGCAATACAAATGACTATGAATAGATAGGCCACTGACAGAGCAAAGGTCGATGGCACATTTATAAGGTAGAAAAAGAAATGGGCAGACTGGATGGGCCTTGCGGTCCTTATCTGCAGTCAACTTCTATGTTTCTATGGATTTTTTTCTGGTTCATATTTACAGATAGCAGACATAAAGAGAGACTTCAACTTGAAAGCCATTTTTTTTTTTTCTGATTTTGATCAAAGTTCTTTTACATTATAATGTTTTAAAACTAGGAATACCCCAGCTGTCTTGCAACAAACGTGTTGAGTGCAGTGTGAAAATCTGTGTGTGTGGGGGAGTGGGGGGATTGGCTTCCTATAATAATGATGGAGAGTGTAACTTGCAGTGTCTTTATGATATGTTGACTCCTGATTTTTCTTTTGGGGAACACACTAAAAAATGCAAGCAAGTCATTCTTATTAAGCTGGAGTAACCTTGGTTAGCATGTTCTCTTCTCCTCGCAACTCAGGGGGCTGTGGTGTTCTTCAGTCAGTGACTCTCATTTCACTTATGTATAGCAGCAATCAGTACAACTCTCCATTCTGATATTTTTCCTTATCTGCTCACTCCAGTTCTAGTATACCTTGGTCTCCAACTCTACTGCAGCTGGGCAACTTGGCCCTCCTTAAGAATTGAGCTTGATGCCACCACTTAGGCTGCAGGTTCAAATCTGCCATGAAATTACTCTCACACTTGCAGGTACAGATCTGCAGCCCACAAATCAAAACTGTGATCGATGTCCATCAATGGGGACTGAGTCTTCTTCCCAGTCTGCTGCTAGCCACGTGTTTCTGCAGTCAGCTCCTCCTCCAATACCTGCCACCACACCATCGATTCCACCTCCATGGGCACCTCTGAATCTTCTCTCACTTCTTGACTACTGCTCGCCATTCTCACAGTTCTTCCTTCCAAATTCGTCTTCCAGGGATTTAGCATGCACTGTCAGCAGTCTCGTAATGAAAAATTAACATGGCTGAGCTAGTCACACCTACACAACAGCAAATCATAATGGCTATGGACCTAATCAAGCTCTGCTACTCTTGCGTCAGTCTCCCCCCCCCCCCCATAATACTGGCTGGACAGAGTTATGTAACAAGAGCCAACATGAATCAAGATGCCATGCAGTCACTAGCTTTTCAGCTTTGTAGCAGGTGGCATCAGTTTGTTGCCCCTTCTAATAAGTATGTATGCCATGCCATACTTAACATATCAGTAGCTATGCCCTTTCCTTGTGTCACCGTAGAGCACAGTTAGCACTTCTGTGGCCATATGGCTGGTTTTCCTGATTTCTGCGGCCAGTACTGATTTCTGTGGTCAGCCCTGATTTCTGCGGCCACTGCTGCAACCACAGAATCACAGAAAACACGGAGCCCTGGTCATGGCCAAGATCTTGGCAATGCAGCTTGAAACATTTCTCCCCGCCTTGGCTCACCCAGACCAGATCAGATTCATGAAGGGACGCCTTTCATATTATAATGTTTGTAAGTTTCTTAATGTCATATGGCTGGCCTCATGGCAATAGGGGCGTACATTTGTGCTCTTCATGGATGCCGAAAAAGCATTTGACTGGATCGAATAGGAATATCTGTTTGAGGTCCTGCGCCAGTTTGGTCTGGGTGAGGAATTTGTAGGCACGGGAAAAGCACTATATTCCACTCCAGCTGCACAGGTCTTGGTCAATGGCACCCCCACTTCTAAGTTTCGTCTTTATCGTGGTACTAGGCAGGGCTGCCCCCTCTCTCCTCTCCTGTTCACACTCGCCATTGAGCCCTTGGCTACATGTATACAGACAGATCCCAATATAAGGGGAGTAGTGGGGCATTCTGTTAAAGCGCATAAACTCAGGCTGTAAGCAGATGACCTGCTATTATTACAGAACCGGAATCCTCAATACCGGCACTTTTACAGGCCATCACTAAATTTTCCTCCATATCCAGGTATAAACTTAATATTAATAAGTCGGAGCTCCTGGCCCAGGGTGTGGGGGATGGGAGGAGGATTGGATCTACATGGGGTCTACGGCAGGTTGACACCTCATTTACATATCTGGGTATTCATATTGGGGCTTCACTGGACACTCTTTACTCCCTTAATTTTAAACCCCTTGTTACAGAGATATTGGCAGATTTATCTCAGTGGAGGGCTCTGCCAATATCTTGGTTTGGCCACATAAACTTAATCAAAATGAACATCCTGCCCAGGTTAATATACACATTGCAAATGTTGCCTATGTCCCTCACCAGGGTGACATTAAGCGGCTAGTAGGGGCGTTTTTGATCTTCCTTTGGTGGGGGAAATGCTCCCGGATCTGTCTACAGCATCTCAAAAAGGATGTGTCTAGAGGAGGACTTAACTTCCCAGACACTATTACTTACTTTTTGGAGACACAGAGTAGAATCATTGCTGATAGGGTTAATAGACCCCGGGTGGCCAGTTGGCTTGATCTGGAGGAAATGGAGGGGGCGGCTCTCTTTCAGCTTATTTGGTGGTCCAGGGACAACAGGCATATTCTGGACAGGCCACCCCTAACCCTTTGGTGAAATGGACACTGAAGGCCTGTAGCCTTCTATGTCGTTGTAGAGGATGGTCCCAAATTGAAACATTTCTTGTCCCACTCTATAGGAATCCCTTTTTCTTACCGGGGTTAGAAGATGAGGGATATAAAGTATGGGAATCCTGTGGGTTCAGCCATATAGGGGCTCTGTACATGCAACAGGGCATCCGTACTTTTGAAGATATTAGAGGGGCCACTGGGATTCCTAGTATGCACTTCTTCCATTGTTTACAACTCCAGGCATTTGAAGGAGGCCTGGTAGGGGGCAACGGGCCGCATCGCTAATGGTTTCCTTCGAACAGCTGTTAGATTAGTAAATCAGGATTCCAGGAGTTTTGTCAGTCAAGTAGTTAAACAGGAAAGAGACGGTTTTCCAGCTGTCCAAGTTAAAACTAGACAGTTATGGTAGCAAGATCTAGGGATCATGTTTAGTGACGAGGATTGGAAGATGTTGTTGGTATTGCATATGGGTTTAATGATATGTAATCATTTCAGAGTGTCACAATTTAAATTCTTACACCGGTTATATTGTCCTCTGGCTGTGGTATATAAATACTATCCTGGAGTGTCCCCGGTATGTGGCAGATGTCTCACATTCCCAAGCAGGTTTATGCATTACTTCTGGACATGCCCTGAGTTACAAAAGTTCTGAGGAAAGGTGGCTAGGGAGGACACGGGGATCGCAGGGAGGCAGATCTTATCTCCTACTATGCTGCTTTTTGGCCTGGAGGATAGGGGTCAGGAGGGATGGGGCCTACTACCTAGATGGCTACGGGCAATGTTACTTTTGGCACGCCAATGCATACTTAACACTTGGGTGTCTTGTATGACCCCATCCATGGGACAATGGCAAGCCCTAATAATGCAAACCCTGGCCCTGGAACGCTTGTCATGGGTCCTTAAGGGGAAGGATGAGCAATTTATAATGGAGTGGGAGCCATTCTTGAATACCTTATCAGTGGCCGAGACCCAGACCCTATGTCGGGGCATTATCTAGAGCCACCCTCACTCTTGTTCTCAGTGGTTGGCGGGGGACTCGTATCTGGGAGGCAGGATTCTATTTTATTTGTTTCTTCTGTACTCAGAGAATGGGAAGTACTGTAGTCTAGCACTCATCTTCCACATCTGCAATTTAATTTCTGGCACTTGATAATGAACAGAGAGGTTAATGGTTGATCGCTGAAATACTTATTAGTTCTGCACTGAATGAGTGATTATATATAATGTATTCTTTTTCTGTCCTGGGGGAGGGGGTTCCAAATAATTATTTTGTTTTTTGGGGTTTTGTTTTTGTTTTGTTCGGCTAGTATTCAGTCTGGTTAAGGCTTTCTGATATTTCTTTTTTGAAATCTGAAGTCAGAGATATAACAAACCAGATGGAATTTGTTTGAAGTACCTACAAGAGATGGATATATATCTGTATTATATGTTGGATTAACTCCTGTTAAGCCATTTGGAGAATGGTGTATTTGAATGAGTGTATACTGACTTCTTAATAAAAAAATTATTAAAAAAAAAATAAAATAAAAATAAAATGTCTTTAAAAACCCATCTATTTAATCAGGCCTTTTCTGGTCTATAATAGGAAAGGTCTTTTATTAGGCAGTTACTTATAAGAATTATGATATGTACGGATTTTATTAATATTTTAATCCATGTTTATGTGTACATGTTATTTTATGTTTTAGTTGTAGGGGGAGCCCTGCGAGCTTTAAAACTAAAGTGATGATGATTATGATCTGTTCACATCCAGCCACAATACTCAGATCCAAAAAGGTTCCTCAGTCATTTTTGGTGTCCCTAGACATATGCAGTGGTCACTCTGCCTCAAGAGCGGATCCTCAGCAGTGTGTATGCTTTCCTACGCTACCACTTTTTCCAAAGTTTAAAAATAAATAAACAATATAAAAGACACTCAAGAGGACGCTTCCTCTTAATAGATGCAGAGTGGCCGAGAAAACCGTGGTTCTTGGGCTTTTGGAATCTAGCTCAGCAAAGCACCCTTCCGCCTTCCGGTGCGAAGAGACCTGCTGTCAGGGTCTCATTCTCCACCAAAATCCAGACATGAGGCAGCTTGCGGTCTGGTTCCTGAGAGGAGGAGGAGGCCCCCAAAAAAGATCAGGTTTCTTCAAGAAACTAGTTGACACCTTGATGGCTGCCAGAAAATCTCTATGTCCACAGCCTATGCTCGGGTATGGGCCACCTCTTTTATCTTGGGCCAGCGGGAAGGATTTTAAGCCTTCAACGGCCTCTGTTCCACAGATTTTGGATTTCTACAGGAGGGCATGAACAAGGGGTTGAAATAGAGTATGCTGAGAGGCCAGGTCTGCTCTCGGAGCACCCTGGAGTTTTTTCTTTAGGAAATAATAGAGAGGTTATTATTTTTTGCATATGTTTAGTAGGAGTTATCCAGTATTGCAATTTCCAGCTTCTCCGTGGGATCTGAATATAGAAACATAGAATTTGATGGCAGATAAGGACCGCTTGGCCCATCTAGTCTGCCCATTTCCCTACCTAATGGATAAATTGCAGATTCTAGTTAACCGACAGCATGCATTCTTGAATTATACAATGGCAAGAAAAAATCCTGGACTCTGACTGGTCAGTCTTGGGCTGGACCCATGATGTTATCCCAGTACAACATCACGGGTCTAGTCTCAGCCTCACTGTGAACCTGTAGATGTATACGATGAGCTAGATGACCTCTGTTTTTGCATCTCCTCTTAAGAGACAAAAATATTTTTCCACACTAAAAATATTCTTTAAAATTATTTTGTTATTTTATATATAACAACGAGCCATTGTATAATAGCAATAATGCCCTCCAGGGTGTGTGTCGTTTGGGATAATGTCATGCCTCAGTTGTTGGACATACTCGGCCTGCGGCCTCGTGCCCAACCACCTGAGGCGTGACGTTATCGCAGTACGACACACACCCTGTCGGACATTATTGCTTAATTTCCCTGCTGATTTTGCCTCCATGACCTCCTCAGGAAGGCTGTTTCATGTATGTGCAACCCTCTCCGTGAAAAAATATTTCCTCACATTACCTCTGAGCTGTCCCCCTCTATCTTAAAATTGTGCCCCCTTGTTCTTGCACATCTCTTTTTTCTGAAAGATGCTACCCTCTTGGACGTTGTTGATTCCCTTAAGGTACTTGAAAGTTTCTAGCATGTCCCCCCCCTTTCCTCGAGGGTATACATATTAAGCTCCTTTAGTCTCTCTTTGTATGTCTTCTGGTGCAGACCCTGCACCATTTTAGTTGCCCTCCTCTGGACAGTCTCCATCCTGTCTATGTCCTTGCGGAGATGGGATCTCCAGAGCTACATGCAGTACTCCAGATGAGGTCTCACCAACTGTCTGTACAGAGGGATAACAGCTTCCTGTTTTCTACTGGTGATGCCTCTCCCTGTAAGTCCCAGTATCCCCCCATCCCTCCTTACTGCCTTCTCACATTGCTTGCCCACCTTTAGGTCATCTGATATGACTATCCCCAGGTCCCTTTCCATTTTTGTTGTTCTTAGTATCTCACCCCTATTATGTACTCTTCCCCTGGGTTTTTGTTTCCCAGGTGTATTACTTTGCACTTCTTTGTGTTGAATCTAAGTTGCCACACATTTGACCATTCCTCCAACCCTGCCAAGTCTCTTCTCATCCTTTCCACCCCACCCTCTGTGTCGACCCTGTTGCAGATCTTTGTGTCGTCTGCAAAGAGACATACTTTTCCTTCCAGTCCCTCCACAATGTCACTTATAAAGACATTAAAGAGGACCGGTCCCAATACTGAACCCTGTGGTACTCTGCTAGTAACCCCACTTTCTTCAGAGTGGACTCCGTTTACTATTACCCTCTGCATCCTGTTGTCCAGCCAATTTTTTACCCAGACTACCACCTTGGGACTCACTCCAAGGCTGGCTAAGGTGTATATTAATCTTTTGTGTGGGACTGTGTCAAATGCCTTGCTAAAGTCTAGGTAGGCCATGTCCACAGCCTGTCCCTGGTCTACTACTTTGGTTATCCAGTCAAAGAAATCTATTAGATTCGTCTGACATGATCTTTCCGCTGTGAATCCATGCTGCCTTGGGTCCTGTGCCCCACTGGCCTCTTGGTACTCAACAATTCTTTCCTACAGAAGTGATTTCATTATTTTCCCTACCACTGAGGTCAAACTAACAGGTCTGTGGTTTCCTGCCTCTGCCTGGCTCCCACTTTTGTGGAATGAAATCATATCTGCCCTCCTCCAGTCCTGAGGTACCACCCCATCCTCCCATGATTTGTTAAAGAGGGTAGTCAGTGGTGTCACTAGTTCTGCCCTTAGTTCTTTTAGAATTCTTGGGTGAATCCCGTCAGGTCCCATTGCTTTGTTCACCTTCAGTTTTAAGAGTTTTTTCAGAACCCTTTCTTCGTGAATGGACTTGTATCGACCCCCCTATCCAGAGTGTTTCTATTGTTTGGTTTTGGTACTTCCCCCTCCTCTTCTTTTGTGAATACTGAGCAGAAATATTTGTTCAGTATCCCTGCTTTTTCACTGTCACCCTCTGCCCACATTCCCTCCCCTTTATTAAGCCTCAGTATTCCTCCCTTGGTCTTTCTTCACTCCCTAATGTACCTATACGGTTTTATCCCCCTTCTTAACAGGATTGGCTATCTTTTCCTCAGTTTGGGCCTTTGCTATTGTGACTGCCTTCCCTGCCTCCTTCTGCTTTAACTGATATAGTTCTCTGTCCTGCTCCTTCTGTGTGTCCTTATATTTCCTGAATGCCATCCTTTTATCTTTAACCTTCCCTGCTACCTCTTTTGAGAACCATAGTGGCTTTTTCCTTCATTTTGTTTTGTTGATTTGCTTTACACAAAAGCTTGTTGCCTCTGTGATGGCAGTTTTGATTTTTCCCCATTGTTCTTCCACCCCTCCTTCTTGCCTGTTTGCTAGTGCTTTTCTGTGGCACTCTCCTATTTTGCCAAAGTCAGCCCTCTTAAAGTCCAACACCCTTGCTTTTGTATGGCTTGACTCTACAGCTGTGTTTATTGTGAACCACACTGTTTGGTGGTCGCTTGTTCCCAGATGGCTACCCACTTCTAAATCTGAGATCCTCTTTCCATCCCCATTTGAAAGTACCAGGTCTAAGATTGCTCCCTCTCAAATGGGTTCCAACACTAGCTGTCTGAGGCATGCCCCTGTAGAGCATCGAGAATGACCCTGCTCTTGGATGTGGCTGCAATAAAAGTGCTCCAGCTAACATCTGGCATATTTAGGTCCCCCATCAAGAATATCTCCCCTTTTTCTGCCATTCTAAGGATTCCTTCTATCATTTCCTTGTCCATTGCCTCCCCCTCAGACGGGTGTCTGTAAGCACCCCCTGTGCGGATTGTGGTGCCATTTCCTGTCTCCAGGGTGACCCACAGTGCCTCCTCCGCTCCTTGTTTACCCTTTAACTCCATTGCTTTGATTCATTCCCTTATGTAGAGAGCTACTTCTCCTCCTCCTCTTTACCCTCCCTATCCCTCCTGTAGATTGTATATCCTGGTATGTTGACATCCCAGTCATGGTTCTCTGTGTACCATGTTTCTGTGACTACCATGATATCCAGGCATCCCTCTTCCATCAAGGCCTCTAGTTCAGGGAGCTTGTTACACAGACTATGGGCATTGGTACTCATCGCTCTCCATGTTTTGATGGCCTTACCCCTTTTAGGCCCATCTCCGTCCTTACTGCCTTTTTCTGGATTTGCCCCGTTCTGCTCCCTATTGACCTCTCTACCTTTGTGTCTACTTCACTAACTACCCTGTTTTGTGGGAGGCTGGGATTTCCCTGCTTCTCTTCAGTACCTCCCCCCTTGACTAGTTTAAATGCTTGCCAATGAAGCATTTAAACCTATCACCTAGGATCCTGGTTCTCCTCTCAGACAGATGTAGACAATCACACCAGTATAGGCCTGTATCCCTCCAGGTGGACCCACAGTCCCCAGTGAAGCCAAATCCCTGAGCTACGCACCAGTTTTTCAACCAGTCATTGAATCCCATGGTGCAGAGTACCCTAGCCTCACTCATGCCATAGACAGCACTTCCGAGAAAGTTACCATGTGTGCCACTTGTCTAATGCCCTTCCCCAACTCCACAAATGCTGCACTGCTCTGATCCCATTCCCAGCCAGCTCATTTGTCCCTAGGTGGCAATGACATCCAGTTCCCTCCTGTGTGCAGCTGCTCCCATGATCCTGAGGATTCACTTCCTGTCCCTCCAAGCCATGGCACCAGGTAGGCACCTTACCTCCCTCTCCCTTCCCTCCCCCAGTTCTATCCCCCTAATGACTGAGTCCCCCACCAGGAGTTGTTTCCTTCCCCTGTGGGGTCCCGTGCCACCCTCCTGTGGGTCTCCTTTGTGGAGATTCCCAGCATCTTCCTTGGTCTCCACAGTGGGTGCCTCCACAGAGGAACCACACTCTGCCAGAATGGCAAATGAATTGTGAAGAGGCACAACTGGAGAGATGCACCTCTGTTCCACCACCCTCACTCTCTCTGAGCCCAGTGTGGTCCAACTGCTCCTCTTTCTTGGCAACCTCTGAGGCAGTAGTGGTGTCCTGGGTGGGAGAAGAGGGTTCCTGAACCCTTGCCAGGTCAGCATGGAGATGGGCAACCTCCTCTCTCAGACCAGAGCTGTGCCTCCAAATAGGGCAGCAATGCAGCCTCCAGAACATCTCCTAGAAGAGTGCCGCTCCACAACCAGTGCATTGCACCACTCCCCACATGTCTGTTTCCCATCCTGTTTAAGAGGTTTTCTTTTTTTTTTGTTAGTGTGTGTAAGTGTGTGTGTGTGTGTTTAACCCCTATTCAATGTGCTGTGCCTTTAAGGATATGAACAGGTGTATGTCCTTTGCACTTTTGGGGAAGTGATGTCAGAACCCCTGATATAAAGGAAATGATGTGCTTGGGGCAGGTGGGGTGAGGGGCAGGGTGGGTGAGATGAAGCCTGTGCCCTCCAGAAACAATCAACTACAACTCTGACCCACCACCCCAGTGAGTGCCTTCCTTCTTTTCAGACACCTATTTCATAGAGCTTAAGCAACAGGTCTAGTCACAAATGACTGCAAATATTCTCCCAGCTACATTTTCTCCCCTGGCAAATAAAAGTTACACTAAGAAAAGTCAACCCCAAAAACAGTGAACCAAAACACTGATTTCTACTTACTTACACAGGCCCCAAAATTAAGAATTCAATTCAGTGTATTGGATTAAATCACCTCCTTGCGATAAGGAAGCTGGTGGCTGCTCTCTGTCTCACCTACCGCAGACAGAGTCCACAAATGGTTCTGAATGCTCTCTGCCAGGAGTTTTTTTGAACCACTATCATGCATATCACCAGATGTGTTGTCTTATAGGCCTTATCCAACAAAGCGCATACCTTATTATACATAAGGACAGGTGGTACTCAGAACGGTTCAGTTTTTCATCCGTAGAGTGCTCATGGCCTTCCACATGTACCAGAAAATTGGCCTTTCATCCTACAGTCCGCAACCTTCTTGCTCCAAAGAGAAGAAATTGCACAAGTTGGATTTACGACGCGCCATTAGGATCTATCTTAAATGGACGGCTGTGTTCCAAAAGTCAGAGTGTTTGTTCTCTTGTAACAGACAAGTAGTGTCAGAAGGCCTTGAAGGCCACCCTAGCTAGGAGGGTGTGGGCCTGCATCACTAAGGCCAATGTCACAGAAAAGAAGAAGCCTCCAGCTCTCAACAAGGCTCACTCCAACAGGGCAGAGAGAGGTGAAGCATCGGTCTTTAGGGTTATGCAAGGCAACTACATGGTCTTCCATCCACACGTCCACAAACATTCCAAATTGGATGCTCAGAGTTCTGCTGATGTACTTTTGGTTGCAGAGTTCTACAGGCAGCAGTTTGCAAGTAATTTCTCAGTGATTGCCTCTGGCATATGGGATAATATTCTCCCCCCCCCTTCCTGTTTCTCTCTGTACTGCTTCTTAGAACCCAGTTGTTATGATTACCCAGTGACACTATGGAGCACTACAGAAAGAAGAAATCTCTTCATACTTACCATAATTTATTTTTCTGTTAGGGCCAACATTGTCAATGAGGATACCCAGGAGCCTGGCTCCTGTGGGAGAATCTTATCCAGTATGCCAGGAGGGATGTCCTGTTTGAAAAATTCCCCTGCTATGTTTTCAGACATCCCTCCTTTGTTTTGCTGTGCTGTACTCATAATATATATAAAAAAACAAATAAGGGGCGCTGATGAGCAGCAAAGAGTAAGAACGTGGATTCCTGCAGCCCCCTTCCTCAAGAATTTAATCAATAGCTGGCCTGGTGGCACAGAGGGTTGAGGGCGCTGGATGCCACACCTCGTGCCACACCGATGACCTGGGTTCAGGAACAAGCCAGGGTCATCGAAGGTCGGCGGCGGGAGGGAGAGGATGTGAGCCAGGCTGCCAACCGGCAGTTCTCCACCTCTGGAGGGAGTTCTCAGTTCTCTCAGTGCTTGCCCACCCTCTGTTGGAGGCCAGAGGGATGTCGCCACTCCGAGAAGCACCAGCGCTAGGCCAAAGGGGGCAGAAGAGACTTGGCACTGGAGCTGCGGTGCGCATGTGTGCCTCCATGCACATGTGTCACTGCTTCCAGGGGTCTCGGGAATAGGTCTATGGGAGTAAACAGAGGGGCCACTGAGGATGATGCCTCTGTACCGGCTCAGGATATCTGCCAGGGTGTGCATAGTGCCTCAAGACCATGAAGGACCCTGAGACCGGGTAGGGTTTGTGGACAACGAGGGTAACCCACTGCAGGAGGATAAAGAGAGTCGTTGGAAAAAAAAAAAAAGAATTTAATCAATAAAATATCTGCAGCATCTAAGGCTAAAATCCCTAAAATCTTGGCTAAGAACCAACAGCAACTAATAACGGATGAGTATCTGCAGCAAAATGTGGGTAAAACCTCGATCAGCGACAAAAGGCACCAAGAAGCAGAGCACAGCACCACAGGCTGAACAGCTAGGCCCAATCTCGTCTGCCGCAAAGATGGCGGTACTGGGTCGAAAGGTGAAATCGCAAGTATTAGTGGCTCTCTCGCCCCATCTGGGCAAGATGGAGCAGCGGCTGGATGGGCAATTAAAAGAAATTGCAGACCAAATGGCCACCCAAACGGCCAGAATCACGGAAGCGGAAGAAAGAATTTTGCAGATAGAGGACACGGTGCACCCGCTCCCCTCTCGGCTATCAGCATTAGAAAAGGAGCTTGAGGAGTTCAAAGCACTGTTCAGTTACCAAGAGAGCTATGTCCAGTGCCTAAATCTATGCATCAGAGGGGTGCCGGAGGGAACAGAAGGGAGATATACCTTGGCCTTCTGAGCTGAAAAGCTCTCCACCATCCTAGGACTCCAGCTGAAGGGTGGGAGACATAAACTGGAGAGAGCCCACTGCACGGTGATACCCAGGCCACCAGAGGGACCGCCGCCATGGCAGATTGTGATAAGATATCACAATTTTCAAGACAGGCAAGCAGTACTCAGTGCTTTTAGGCAGAAGGGAGAAGTGGAATTTGAGGGTGTGTGCCTCTTTGTGTCGCAGGATTATTCAAATAGGCTGCTGAAAAAACGAAGATCATTTAATGCTGTGACCGTTCAGCAATGGGAGCTAAGGATTGAAAATTACATGCTTTATCCAGTGACACTCAAAATTAAATATGAGGGCACTACTTTACTCCTTCTGGGAGGCAGAAAAGGCAGCATGTTTTGTGCAAGAGCTCAAGGAGAAGGTGGGCTGCATAAGATGAAACTGCAAGCAATCTTCTGGCTGCAAGGCCCGCAACATGTGGGCATGGAATTATGTCAGACTAAATATTGATGTGGTTTGATAAATAGTTGGACTGTGGTGGGGCAGACTGGAGTGCTGGTCTCTCTGTCCGCCATGTTTATAGCTGAGGTTTCATCTGCGCTTTTCTTCCCCTCCTCCATGTCGTTTACCATGCTGAATGTGAACTTTGGGCTGAAGTGAGTAGGTTACAGAGTAGAGCCTAAACTAATGGTGGATTCTCCCCGCCCATGAATGCCACCTCAGAACTGACCTTGGATTAAAACATCACAACTACTGGCCTAGTGGAACTATAGAGGAGTAAGGAAGATGCATCCAAGGAGTGGAGGTAAGCTGGGGGGGGGGCAGTGGAATGGGTATTGTGCATAGTTATGGTTTCGCTGCTGCACTATCCCAGCCTTCAGACCAGAGCTCCACCACCCCCGAGAAGCAGAGATGGCTCTCGAAGGGACCGCATGGATAAACATGTCTGTGCAGCCCCAGGAGCGGACTTAATGCATGCAGGATCTATGGACACCAAGTGAGGGAGGGGAGAGTCAACGAGAGAGTGATGGATGCCTGCAAAGAAGCATGAAGGGAGGATACAGTGGGCATATATGAAGGAAGGGGGAAACTAGAGGAGAATGCATCTGCAAGGACATACTGGGTGTCAATAACCGGAGTTGGAAGCATTTACTAGACTGGAGGTGGCGGGGGGGGGAGATAAGGGGACATTAACACCTAAAGGTGAAAAGAGGCAATAGAAGTTTGCCCAAAGTCATTCATCTAGACGGAAGGAGATGCTGGGGGGAAAGACACGGGTGCTGCTATGTCTCTGCTGGCATAGACCACAAGCCAAAAGGGAAAGAAAGAGGAAGAATGATATAGGCAGCGGAGGGAGGGGGAATAAAGGAAAATGAAAGGAGGAACTGTATAAGGTATGCCTCTCCTCTGAGGAAAGTCAGATGCTGTGAGGAAGGCACCCATCTCTGAGGGGCCTATATTGGGTGAACTTGGGGAAGGGAGCAGGAAAGCATGTTCACATTGTAGGGAAGCATTTTTCTCTGTTCACCATTATTGTATGTGTGAATGATACAAAGCAGAATCTCTGCTATGAAGTTATTGTGGAGATGCAGGGAGGGAGGAGGGAAGGGTGGGGAAGGAACATGGGGAAATTTGTTGTTCAGGTTATTCATGTTATTGTTGTTACAGTTCATTACTGTTTAAAGTAGCTGGGTCCAAGTTTGATAAAAAGAATAAAAGTCACTGGAGGTCTCTGAGTTCAGGAAGAACAGTGATGAAAGCTGGGCACGAGGGTGAAAATGAGAAAAGTCTCCCTCCGCAGGATGGCAAAAACAAATGATGTGACGGTGGTCTCCTGGAATGTCAGGGGTTTTTCCTCTCCGATAATGCACACTTGCCTGCTGAATGACTTACACACCAGTGGGTACAGGTGGTGTTGCTATAGAAGTCACACCTCACAAGGCAAGAACACCAAAAATTGGTCCGGGGATGGGTGGGAGCATGTTATGCGGCCTTGTATTCCTCCCACAAGAGGGGAGTGGCAAGCCCAGTGAATAAACATCTCCCGTTTCAAGTAAAAAAAGGTGGTGGAGGATCCTGAAGAAGGCAGGTATGTCTTTGTAGAGGGACAGCTGCAAGGGGAAAAAGTAACATTTGCTAGTATATATGCCCCGGCGATATGGGACCCAGACTATCAGAAAATAGGGGATATCATAGTGAGGGAACAATTCCCGGGATTGGTGCTGGGTGTGGGGGGGGGGGGGACTTGAACACCATCATGGATCCCACACTAGACCACTCAGAAGGAAGAGGAAAGGGACGAGGAAATATGAGACAATGGCAGTTGGGTATGAATGATATGGAGCTGATAGATAGCTGGATGGCAGCCAATCCTACAGAAAGGGAGTTCACATTTTTTTCGACCCCACATAAAACGTGGTCCTGAATAGATTATATTTATATCCCAAGAGGATGGTATCACAGACTGCGCTCGGTGAAACATGGCCCAATCCAGGTATCTGATCATGCCATGGTGATCCTGACAATTGCAATGGAAGAGGATGAGAGAGAATCCCCACCATGGAAATTCCCCAGATACTTGTTAACTGAAGAGGAGTTTCAGAAGTACGTGAAAGATCAGGGGGAATATATAGAGAGGAGAACAGGGATACTGCCCCGAGTACCAGAGTATTCTGGGATGTGGTGAAGGCCTTCTTGAGGGGTGCAATTATAAGTTATGTGGCAAAACACAAGAGAGAGTGGTTGGAAAAAAGAGAAGCAATGGAACAGTGGATAAAGGACTTAGAGAGGAGGGTAGCAAGGGGGAGAAATAGGGGACACCCTCCAGCAACTGACGGTGGCACAAGAAGTCCTGAATGGAATGCTGATGGGAGAGGCCCAAAAGTCATGGTTCTTTTTGAAGGCAAAATTCTACGAGTGGGGCAATAAGCCAGGTTCCCTACCAATAAATCTGATAAAGGGAAAGAAGGATGGGGTGGGGATACCAGAAATTAGAAATGGAAAAGGGAACTTCAAAAGAGAAGAATAATATTAAAGACCAATTCCATGAATATTACCAGAAATTGTATATCGCAGAGTGTGAAGGGAAGGGGGACCTAGTGAGAGCCTTCTTGAAGGGGGTAAACCTGACAAAGCTATCGGAGGAACAACAAGCACTATTAGGTGCAGAAATCTCCCAGGAAGAGATCAGGCTGGCGATACGAACCCTTAAAACGGGAAGGCCAGTGAGTCAGATGGATTTCCGGTGGAGTATTATAAATCCCTATCAGGGGAATTGTCAAAATCCCTATGGGGGGTATTTAAAGAGATAAGGGAAGGGGGGCACTCCCGGCAACCTGCTATGAGGAGGTGATATGTGTGATACCAAAACCTGGAAAGGATGCAGTAGAATGCATCTCATACAGACCCATTTCCCTGCTGAATAGTGATGTGAAAATACTGGCAAAACATCTGGACTAGATGTTACCGGAGCTGATCCACCCAGACCAGACCAGATTCGTGAAGGGATGCCTCTCTTATCATAACATGAGAAGGTTGCTTAATGTCATCTGGGGAGCTTCTCGGCATCAAAAGGACACCTCGGTGCTGTCCATGGATGCTGAGAAAGTGTTTGATCAAACAGGATGGGAATATTTATTTGAGACTCTGTCACAGTTTGGCCTGGGGGACCACTTCATTGAGATGGTACAGGCACTTTATAAGGCCCCAGTAGCCTCTGTCCTAGTGAATGGATCCCTCTCGGAAAAATTCCTCTTCAAAGATGAATGAGACAGGGATGCCCCCTATCCCAACTACTGTTCGCGTCGGCCATCGAACCACTAGCAGCTAGGATAAGAGCAGCACAGCACATGGGGGGGTAAAGCAGGACATGAGCATAAGATTACACTTTATGCGGATGATATGCTGCTATTTATTAAGGACCCCAACAGATCAGTACCACTGCTGTTGGACCTCATAGCCCAATTTGCAGCATTTTTCAGGATATAAGATCAACGTGGACAAATCTGAGTATATGTCGTTAAAGAGGGAGGAGGGAGACCAACAGACCAATATATGGGGGTTAAAAGAGGTTGCCACATCCTTTACATATTTGGGTATCAGTGTGGGAAGGGAGGTAGGGTCATTATACTGACTGAATTACACTCCACTGTTCAAAACTATTGTGGGTGAGCTACGCAGGTGACGGGCACTGCCAATATCTTGGATTGGCCGGGTGAATCTACTGGAAATGAATGTATTACCCCGTCTCCTCTATGCCATGCAAATGGTACATGTTACACCAACAAGGGCGGACATTAAGAGGCTGGAGAAAGTGTTCACTGACTTCTTATGGCAAGACAAACGTCCGTGTATGAGTATCCAACACCTCAAAGGTGATACTGAAAAGGAGGTATAAACTTCCCAGATATTAGCAACTACTACCTAGCAGTGCAGTACAGATATATCCAGGATTGGTTCAACAGGCCAGTAGAGGCAGGATGGCTAGATCTTGAAGAAGGTTGCCCAGGACAATTATCGGTGTACCTAGCAAAGGAAGGTCAGAAAGTATACAATAGACTGGGGCAAGGAAACCCAATGGTATCTGCAGTATTAGAGAGCTGGGCCATTATTAGGAAAAGAATGGGAGTACTGGAAGAGTAAACTTGGCTGCTGCCTATTGCCAGAAACCCATTCTTCCTCCCTGGTCTGGAAGGGGGGGGGGGTTCAGGAATGGGAGCAAAAAGGCCTGACAAGCCTGGGACTGATGAAGAGAAGAGGTGAATTACTCACTTTTGAGGCATTCAGGGAGGGGATGGGACTACCCCAAAACCACTTCTTCAGATATTTGCAGGTCCAGGACTATACGACGGGGTTGGGACGAAAGGTAGGAATGGAGTCCCCCCAGATCAGGTGGAACACAGTGTACTCTGCCAGGAAAGACACGAGGGGCTTAATAGGCAAAACTGCATGGATGGGAAGACAGTTCTTCCCAGACCTCACTCAGAAAACTAAAATTATGGGAGAGAGATCTAAGGATAAATATTCAAGAAGATGACCAGAAGATACTGGGCTTACACAAATGCATTCTAAGCTGCAATAAATATAAGGAGTTCTATAAGTTTGTTCACAGGCTAGAAGATACTGGGCTTACACAAAGGCTTTCTAAGCTGCAATAAATATAAGGAGTTCTTCTATAAGTTTGTTCACAGGCTCTTCTGCCCACCGGTGATAGTCCACAAATTCAATCCGCTGCACCACCAGTCTGTGAGAGGTGTGGGGTGGAAATGGAAACCTACTTCCACTGTTTCTGGAGGTGTTCTACACTTCAGGAATTCTGGAAGGGAGTAGCCATGGAAATGGGGGCACTGGTGAGACAAACATTCTCGGTAGATTCCATATTACTGCTATTTGGCATAGAGAACTTAGAAGAGGAGGGATGGGATTGTCACAACCCCACTCAGCAGGTCAGCCCTCTACTCCCAAAGTGCCAACCTCTTAGCATAGAATTGTGAACAGTTAACAGAACAAGGTAACCCTCTTGTCTGTTTTGTGGGTTCGAGTCACCTTTGTCCCAAGTTCTGGAGGGATTCAAATTGATAACTTCTTGTTAGCGTACCCAGGCTCAGATAATTCTGTCTTCAGGGGGGCCAGATATCTTTGCCTATGGGCACCTAACCAGGTATTACAAAATTAACCCTTAGAACTCTATGCAAGACCTAGAGAACTCTGACCTGTTTCCCAGTTTGGTACCACAGTAAGCTCATGCACAGTGTCAACTATAACCATCTAAGCTTCACTTATATAAAAAGAAGTTTCAAGGCACACCAGGCAGTTTCTGTTTTTAAAATATTTCTTTACTTTAAAATAGGTAAAATAGGAAAACAGTAAAATACAGAACAAGATATCCCAACACAACCAGCCTTAAAAACAAAACAGGTTTAAAAGTGCAAATTCCACAACACATACACTCAGACTGGTCTTATCCAAGGTCTCCATACTTCTCAATCTTTCAGTGCTTTTTTGTTCCTCTTTTCTCAGTCAGAAAATAATGTCCCTGTGTAAGGTCTGCTCAGTATATTTAAAAGCAGTCTTGAGCCGTCCTTCTCTCTGAGGTCACCTAACTCCGCCTTGGTGTATTCAAATTTATATTTTATAACACAGGATGTCCTAATAAGATATTAAACAAAAATAGGTGACATCTGAATCTCCTTTCTTCATGTGATTTCCCCCAACTAGTCTGTGATCCTGTTTCACACAGATATAAAAGCCTCTTTGATGCAATTCACTGGATAACCCCATGCAAATGCATATTGGACTTCCTAATTTAGTCTGGGACCTGCTTCACACAGACATCAAAGTCTTTTTGATGTATTTACTGGCTATCTTGGGAGACACCCCAACACATGCATATTCTCCTTCCTACATGACACCCAGTGCAAATCAAAGGATTTCCCTGAGCATGTCAGGAATGGATATTTTATTTCTTGGGCTTCAAAGAAAACTTAACAAAGTAATTGCATTTCAGATATCTGCAGTTTAAGCTACCTCCTGTCCTTTGAACTTATCCCGGGGTTGATGTGTCAATTTCAGCAAGATGGTATTTTCTCTTGACAGACACTCCCTTACATATTTTATATTGCAGAAAAAATATATTGAAATCAGAACCAGCTGTCCACGTGCCACATTCCTCCCCACCTAGACTGAATTTGGGGGGTCTATCCCCTGCATGGGATGAGCTTCCCAAATCAGTTCACTCCTCATACACACGAGACAGCCCATCTGAGTTCTGATTGGTCACTCCAGCCCTATGTAGAATGGTCATGTCATATCCTTGCAAAGCAAGACTCCATCTTAGCAATCAACCATTGTTTTTCCCCATCTGTGTCAGCCAAACCAGGGTGTTGTGGTCAGTCTGCACCACAAAATGCTGCCCATACAAGTATGGCTCCAATTTCTTTAGGGCCCACACTATGGCAAGACACTCCTTTTCCACCGTGGAGTATGCCTGCTCCCTGGGAAGTAACTTTTTACTCATGTAGGCTATTGGGTGATCCCTCCCTGGCTGGATGTCTGACTCAGTACTGCCCCAATACCCCTGGCTGAGGCCAGTCTGAACTATAAAGGTTTGCTATAGTCAGGACTTGTTAAAACAGGAGCACTGCACAGTGCCTTCTTTAGTTTGGAAAAGGCTTCCTCACAGGCTGGGCCCCAGGTAATTTTCTTGGGCATCCTTTTCTTTGTCAGGTCAGATAGGGGAGCAGCCAGGGCACTGTAATTGGGTAAAAATTTTCTATAGTACCCTGCTGTTCCGAGAACTCCTGACCTGCTTCTGTGTTTCTGGTCTGGGCCATGCCTGGATTACCTCTATTTTTATTTGCTTAGGATGGAGCTGTCCCTGCCCTACCACATGCCCAAGGTATGCCACCTCTCCCATGGCCTCCTGGCACTTCTCAGCTTTGACAGTGAGCCTGGCCCTCTGTATCCTGCCCAGCACTTCCCTAAGGTGGGATAGGTGTTCCTCCCAGCTGGTAATAAAGATGGCAATGTCATCCAGGTATGCCATGGCATACTCCTCAGCACCATGTAACACCTGGTTCACCAACCTTTGTAAAGTAGCTGGAGTTCTTCATTCCGAAAGGCATTACTTTAAACTCAAATAAGCCTATCAGAGTGATGAAGGCCAACCTCTCCCTAGCTCTGTCCATCAACTCTACCTGCCAATACCCCTTTGTCAGGTCAGTGGTCATAAGGTAGGTCGCCCCTCCCAACTTGTCCAGGAGTTCATCCGTCCGGGGCATTGGGTGGGCGTCTGACTTTGTGACTGCATTCAGTCCACGATAATCTATACAGAAACGAGTCGAGCCATCTGGCTTGGGTACAAGGACTATGGGTGAGGCCCAGGGACTGTGGGATCTCTGGATTACCCCTAAATCCAGCATCTCCTCCAATTCCCTCCTAATGTCCTTTTGGACAGCCTCTGACACCCGATATGCTGTCCGCTCTATGGGCGTCTGTGTCCCTGTCTCCACGTCGTGTGTCGCTAAGGGGGTTAGTCCAGGCTTGGCATTAAACAAGGGGGCAAAGTCTGCTAAAACCTCCCTTACTTCCTGGATCTGGCCGGGGGTCAGCTGGGGAGACAATTTTACTGCCTCCACAGAGGACTCCTATTTACTCTCTTCCAGCAAGTCCAGAAGGGGGTCTCCTTCATCCATCCCTTCCCCATGACCCACACTGCAAACACCATGTCAGCCCTATTTGCATACGGCTTCATCATGTTAACATGGTACATCCTTTCTGTCTGTCTTCGGTCAGGTAACTCCACAATGTAGTTCACGTCATTTACCTTCCTAACCACTTTGTATGGTCCTGCCCACTCAGCCTGAAGCTTGTCTTTCCAGACTGGAATAAGGACCATGACTTCCTGACCCACAATGTACGAGCGAGCTCTGGCTCTGCGGTCATACCACACCTTTCTGTTTCTGTTGGGCAGCTGCCAGGTTGCTCTGGGCTGTCCCCATAAGCTCCTTCAGCCTTTCCCTCAACCTAAGGACGTAATCCACAATGGGAGTTCCCTGGGTGGCATGCTTGCCTTTCCAGTCCTCCCGGATCAAGTCTAGGGGCCCACATACCCGGCATCCATATATGAGTTCGAAGGGGGAAAATCCTGTCGACTCTTGGGGCAGCTGTCTGTATGCAAACAACAGGTGGGGAAGGTATTTCTCCCAGTCCCTCCCATGCTTTTGAGCAAACGCCCGGAGCATTGACTTTAGGGTACCATTGAATCGTTCCACAAGTCCATTGGCTTGTGAGTGATACAGTGTCATGCATCTCTGCACCACCCCACACTTCTCCCATAAACATTTCATCAGGTCCAACATGAAGGAACCCCCTTGATCGGTGATTACCTCCTGCGGAAACCCAACACAGGAGAAAATCCCAAGTAAGGCATTTGCCACTTTGTCTGTCCTCAGTGAGGATAGGTGACTGCCTCTGGGTACCGGGTGGCATAATCCACCACAGTCAGGATGAATCTCTTCCCTGAGGATCTGGGGGTATTTAAAGGCCCCACAATATCCATTCCCACCCTCTGGAATGGCTCCTCCACTATGGGTAATGGAATCAGGGTGGCTTAGGTTTTCTTTTCTGCCTTCCCTATTTCTTGGCACCGGTGACAAGACCTGCAATACTCCTTCACCTGCTGGGTGAAGTTAGGCCAGTAGAAATTCTGGACTAACCGCTGCGTAGTGCTCGCAATTCCCAGATGACCAGACAAGGGAATATCATGTGCAATTTTTAGCAACTGCTCGCAATACCCCTGGGGAATGACAAGCTGCCTGCCTAGCATCCCTCCCTCTGTCTGTACTGCCTGAGTATACATAAGTCCATTTTTCCAGTAAACCTTATGTCTGCCGTCACCTCCCTGTGCTCCGTCAGAGTCTGCCCAAGTCCTCAGCCTCTCTAAACTAGGGTCACTCCTCTGAGCAGCTGCAAACCCCTCACACAGTCCCAAGTCATGGGACAGGTCCCCTTCAGTTGCTAAACTAGGGTCCCTAGCACTAGTGTCAGGGCTGTCAGGATCACTGTCAATCCCAACCCTCTGACAAGGGGTCACCCCTCCCTCTTTGGAGTAACCCTCTGTGGCTGTGTGGTTACTTGCTACTGGGGAAATTTCTACCCCCTGGTCTCCACACTGGTTTCTGTGTGGTTCAGGGAGCTATAATTTTCCCTTGCCACTTGGCTACGGGTACCTGCACATACTATCCCCTGCTGGAGATTGTTACCCAGGATCACATCCACTGCTAATGTTTTGGCTACAGCCAGCTGTTGCACAGTTCCCCCTGTTTCACCCCAGTCTAGGAGAACGCTAGTGAGGGGCAATGTTTTCTCCCCACCCTCAAAGTCCTGTACAGTGATGTATTTATTGGGTGTAAACTGACCAGGCTCTACCAGATCCCCCTTTACCAAGGTCAGAGATGCCCCTGTGTCCCTTAACCCCTGCATCTGTACACCATTCACCATGACTGGGTGCATGTGTTCCCTCATGTTCACTGGCATGCTTCCAGGGACACAGAAACAACCCACTTCTTTTCTAGCACCCGGTTGTGTATTATGGCTCGCCTTTTTGGGACACTGGCAATATGCCCAGTTTCTTTACACAACCAGCATTAATTTCTTCTCTCAGAGAAATCTTTTCTCTGAAACCTGGGGCTAACTGGTTTCGGTGGAGGGAGTGAGGGTTTTAGCTGCCCTTAAGGCACGCTCTTCCCTTTCTGCGCTGCCATGCCTGCCTCATTTGCTCCCAGAGCAGGTCTGCTCTTGGCATAGCAGTCCGAGAGTTCAGCAGCTTCTTGCAGTGTTTTGGGATCTCGGTCCTCTAGCCAGCTTTTTAGCTCTGCTAGGCATGCCCAAAAAACCTGTTCTAATAAAATCACATTTTCAATTTTATCAACAGAGTTTGCCTTAATTCCTTCCCAGCAACGTTTTAAAAACTGACGTTGTTTCATGGCTAGCTCCTCATAGCTCATATCAGGGCTTCTCCTGAGCTTACGAAATTTAGCTCTGTATGATTCAGCAGTTAATTCAAACTTTTTTAACAGTGCAGCTTTTAGTTTGCTGTAATTATTACTGTCCTCATTGTCCATTTGACCCAATGCATCCCGAGTTTTCCCGGTAAGTAGCGGGGATAGCTGGAAGCTCCAGGACTCTCTAAGAATTTTAGCCTGAATACAAACTTTTTCAAAAGGATTTAAAAAGGCATCCATATCCTCCCCCTCTTTAAATTTGTCTATTAATTTGGAGTTCAATTTGTAACCCAGTCCTGCAGTTCCTGTTAAATCCAAGCCACTTACCTGCTCTGGTGCCACTGGTTGGAGTTGTAGCTTCTCCAGTTCATGTTGCCTCTGGCACTCCTCTCTCTTCTCCTCTGCAGCTCGCTGGTGCTCACACTCCTCAAGGTCTGCCTCCAGCTGTTCTCGCTCTGCCTCACGGCATTCTCGCTCTGCCTCACAGTCCGCCTCTCACTTCTCTCGCTCCCTCTTCTCCTGAAACTCAAGCTCCATCCTGTGCAACTCAGTTTGCAGCCTGAGTATCTCTGGATTCAGGATACTGGTGACCTTCCCCTGCAGCTGTGGCCCTTCACTGACAGTGGCCCTGCTGTCCTTTTCAGTCACAGTCAGTGACTTGCTGCTCTGGGTATCTGCTACCATCCGGACATCTATAAGGTTCTGCTTTTTGGCTGTCACCTCAAACGGGACTTCTATGTCCCTACACAACTGCTTAAAGTATTTTACAGTGTGCCTGATGTAGTTGGAAGCCATCTTTCCTGACTACTGCTACTCTGACTGGCACTTTAGAAAAAAAATAAAACGGGTAGGAACTTGACTGTAAGCCAAGGGATATAGTTCTGTTTCCTTTTGAAATAAAAAAAACTGCCTTTCTTTTTTCCAAGTGAGCAGAACAGTCTCAAGCTGACACACTGAACAATAAAGCTTATACCACCAGACTTTATGTGCCACCACTGCCAACCAATCTGTCACAATCCCACTTAGCAGGTTAGCCCTCTACTCCCAAACTGCCATCCTCTGGGCATAGAATTGTGAACAGTTAACAGAACAAGGTAACCCTCTTGTCTGTTTTGTGGGTTCGAGTCACCTTTGTCCCAAGTTCTGGAGGGATTCAAACTGATAACCTCTTGTTAGCATACCCAATTGTCAGACTCAGATAATTCTGTCTTCCAGGGGCCAGATATCTTTGCCTATGGGCACCTAACCAAGTATTACAAAATGAACCCTTAGAACTCTATACAAGACTTAGAGAACTCTTATGTGTTTCCCAGTTTGGTACCACAATAAGCTCATGCACAGTGTCAACTATAACCATCTAAGCTTCACTTATATAAAAAGAAGTTTCAAGGCACACCAGGCAGTTTCTGTTTTTAAAATATATCTTTACTTTAAAATAGGTAAAATAGGAAAACAGTAAAATACAGAACAAGATATCCCAACACATACAGCCTTAAAAACAAAACAGGTTTAAAAGTGCAAATTCCTACAACACATACACTCAGACTGGTCTTATCTAAGGTCTCCTTACTTCTTAATCTTTCAGTGCTTTTTGGTTCCTCTTTTCTCAGTCAGAAAATAATGCCCCTGTGTAAGGTCTGCTCAGTATATTTAAAAGCAGTCTTGAGCCGGCCTTCTCTCTGAGGTCACCTAACTCCGCCTTGGTGTATTCAAATTTATATTTTATAACTCAGGATGATCTAATAAGTTATTAAACAAAAATAGGTGACATGTGAATCTCCTCTCTTCACGTGATTTCCCCCAACCAGTCTGTGATCCTGCTTCACACAGACATCAAAGTCTCTTTGATGTAATTCACTGCATAACGCCAAGCAAATGCATATTGGACTTCCTAATTTAGTCTGGGACCTGCTTCACCCAGACATCAAAGTCTCTTTGATGTATTTACTGGCTACCTTGGGAGACACCCCAACACATGCATTTTCTCCTTCCTACATGACACCTAGTGCAAATCAAAGGATTTCCCTGAGGACGTCAAGAATGGATATTTTATTTCCTGGGCTTCAAAGAAAACTTAAAAAAGTAATTGCATTTCGGATATCTGCAGTTTAAGCTGCCTCCTGTCCTTTGAACTTATCCCTGGGGAGGGTTGCTGTGTCAATTTCAGAAAGACAGTATTTCCTCCCGACAGACGCTCCCTTACATATTTTATATTGCAGAAAAAATATATTGAAATCAGAACCAGCTGTCCATGTGCCACAATGTGTTACCTAGGTGGGTCAGGGTCCTGCTGGTGTTGGCACGGCACTGTATTCTAAACACATGGGTGACTGTGAATAAGCCAACAGTACAGCAGTGGCACACCTTCGCCATCTAGACACTAACCATAGAAAGACTCACATATGAAGTTAAGGGACATGCGGAACGATTTTAGTACACATGGGAACCATTCCTGAGCTCGCTTTCTCCGGGGGAGGAACAGGGAAGGGCTAACATAGGTAACCCGAGTGGATAGGGAATGAGAGCCCACCTAGGTAGGAAAAGCAAATTGTAGCACCCCTGGAAGGAGGAAGGTGGAAGACCCATGCAGAGACCAAAGTTGTAGATGAAATTTCTAGTGACATGAATCAAGACACAGAAGCTAATATTTAAGGATTGTATGCTGAGTTTTTTCTTATGTCTTTTTAATTAGGATGAACTGGATCCATGTATAGTATAATACTGTTCTTTTTTCTTTCTTTTTTCCTGTTGATTGTGTTTTTATCTGATTGTTGTCCATTATTGATAGTATTAATTGCTAAATGAAAGCTGGCTATGTATGAGAAAATTCAATAAACATGCAAAAAAAAAAAACATTTTTCAATCAGTCTGCAATCATAGGTTAACACTAGGTTTAGTGTTAACTCTTAAGGTGTTTTCCTTGTTGCAGGTACTCTCACTGCATTCAGTTGTTGCCTGAAATATATGCATCATTGTGTTGGTCAGCTTCAGTTTTCCAGATGAGCGACTGGTGTGGATCCTTCCTTGCTGCCTGATCGTTTTCCTGCAAAGAGGACCAAATCATCCAAGCCTTGTGTACAGTGGGGAGCATTTCTTCTTCAGATGTCTGCCGTGAAGGTAAGACAGCTTTATTTACAGTGTTAAGGAAGCTTGCAAACAAGTAATTGGTGATAACACAGGCAACTGTGTAGCTACTATGGCACTGCAAGGTGGAGCTGCTGCTGATGAAATCCTCATGAACCCAACATTCTAAAGCTTGGGCTGTACCATTTCTCTGGCAGGGGTGCACTATACCCAGTTGTTATGATTACCCATTGAACAGTGTCAGTGGCTCAGCAGGTAGCACACTTGCCTCTGAGGCTGGGAGATCAGAAGGCTGTGGGTTCTATCCCCATACCAGGCACTTGGGTTAAATCCCAACACTGACACTGTAGTACAGCATAAGGGGGTGCCGCACTCCTGAGGTGCTGTCTTTTGGATGAGACGTTAAACCGAGGTCCCATCTGCCTGTTCTGGTGGTAGTTTAGATGGATGTTAAAGATCCCATGGCACTTCTCGAAAAAAGAGTAGGTGAATTTCCCCGGAGCCCTAGCCAAATTTCCCCCCATTCACTAAAAGTACCACCAACAGCTTAATCTGACTCAAGGTCAGTTGGCATCCATCTGTATCCCCTTCCCCCGGGTCATGCCTGAAAATAGGCAGAATTTGTCTAGTGAATTTACCCGGTCAACAATAAATAAATAAAAATAAATAAAATGTTGGAGCTAACAAAAAGGAAATTACGTTATGTATGAAGAAATGTCTTTTTCATGCAAATGACCTCAGTAATAAATATTGGGGAGGAGGACTACAGCACTGACGTGAAATACAAGCTGAACTGTATCTAAATATAATGTTTTGGTAAAGTTCTCCTGAAGGCATCAGCTGCTCTTTCATGGTCTGGGTGGGTGTACATAGGAATTCTGCTCTCTGTTTGTCCACTTGGTATGGTTTTTCAATCTTTTTGTCAATGCTAATAGCCGAGTGTGATTCTGACAAGACCTTAGCAGTAGCCTTTCTGAGTGATTTGTGTATAAGCACTGACAGTCTCTCAGTGGATGTCAGGTCTGGCATAGTAATAAAGGCAGCCTCTTCGATATCCTTTTCTGTTTCCATTGAGGGGATATCGAGTGCCAACCATTTGTCCAACAAATGAGGAATATGATGTAGAATCCTCATTTACTCCAGGTGAGAAGTGAAATCCTGTTCAGGGGTGTGCTTGGGCTCAATTGGTTCCTCCTCATCTTCCTCATACACCCCTGCCAGGATAGGTTGGGCTTGCGTGACCTAAGCCTGGGGAAGGAGGGCAGCAGAAGTAACAAGGTGCCCCATAGTTTGGAATGCCTAGAAGAACTGTTACATTTTGTTCATGTCCTCTGCAATTGCCTGCTTCTTCTCTCTTGTGGCTGGAGGGGCAAGAATAAGTTTTAGTTTTTCTTCTGAGCTGAAGCTCTTGCAACACTTTTGCCATCGTTTCTATCAGGCCTGCCCTGATCAGATGCCCTGTGCTGGGTTTTGAGGATGGTTTATCAGTTTTATCAGACCCTTTGGGCAGAGATTGCCGCTGGCAGCATTTTTCAGCCAACAGTATGGATGCTGAGGGCCACTGCCAAGGTGAGGAACTTTCTGATGTGTGCTTTCCATCGTCATTGGCAACCACCTCCATTTTACAGAATTTTTTTTCTGGAGATCTTTGACACTGAAGCAGACCGAGGAGCTGAGAAAGCTTCTCTTTTGGCAGACCCTTTCTTTCGTGTTTTAGGGCAAAACTATAATAGTAGGGCCTCAACAGTCAAAGCACAGTTCACAGCAGTCCTGTAGGCCTTATCCTCTTTTTAGGCTTTTCAGTCATGCCAATTAAGGTGAAACGTGTTCAAAATTACTTATTCGGTTAAAGAAATATAGTATTACCAAATTGCTAACAAACTTTTTTAAAGCATTTTTAGCTTTTTTATTTATAGTTACTTAATTCCTCAGAAAGCAAGAACCGTGTTAAATCATGATTTCTCCGGTTCCTGGAACCAAGGGGATTATAAAAATATGCTAGTTTAAAACAAAAACAAATTAAAAACTAAACTAATGCAGATTATCAAAAACTAAATAAACTATATATTTGGTTACAAATAAACAGTAGTAAACAGTAAAAAAAATAAGCAGGTTTGGCCCGTAGGACTGGAGCAGGACTCTGGGGCAGCTGCTGTCTTCAGCGGAGAAATTAATCTGACATTATTAATGTCAGATTAGTACATTATTCCAGCAGTGAGAGAGTGACCACAGTGCAGCATTTGATCAGAATCCAAGACTGGGGCCGATAGATCTGACCTCAGATACCTGGATCCAACCTCAAATCCACAGCTATCCGACTATGGATCTGGAATCTGACTTTGGTCAGTTTATGGTTGGATGTGGAGGTGGATACGAGCACTAATTGATGGAGTGTAGTCAGCTCATGGAAGCAATATCCAAACGCCACTACACCCTCCCCATAAAACACTCAACACTCCTTTTTAGGCCATGTGTGCCCATGGGGGGAGAAAGCACACATAGGACCACCCTGCAAGTGCAAAGTTCAGTGTAACACACCATAAGGTGAAGACTAACCCATACACACATACATAGAACCACAGTTTAAAGTTACAGTAATTATCGTGCCCACAGAGGAAATTAAGTATAGGCATAGGGTATCTACACATAAATGTGCAAGGTACTAATAAAAAAACTAGTTGACCTTGTGCTGGGAGACAAAATGATGAACTGAGTGAGATATTGAGTTGGGATAAGGAGGGAACACAGAGGGTGGTGGTAAATGAGGAATACTTCAGTAAGCGGGATGTTACAAGTGGGGTTCAGCAGTAATCAGTACATGGATTGTTCACTGGTGCTGTTCACTGTCTTCATTAGGGATATCGTCAAGAGCATCAATGTCAAAATCTTCCTTTTGTGGATGACACCAAGCTCTGCACAGGGTTGACAGTGAGGGAGGAGTCAGAGATTTGAGGGAGAACCTGGAAGAGCTGGAATCTGGCAGCTGGGCTTCAGTGCTAAGAAGTGCAAAGTCATGCATGTTGGGAGGAACAACCTGAGGGCTGAGGACAGGTAGGGGTATCTGTCACAGTGTCAGAGGAAGAAAAATGCTTTTGGGTAGTTATCACAAGCTCCATCAGTTCATCTGCACAATGCATTAAGGCCATGGGGAAAGCTGGGTTGTGTAAGTAGGGGGATTATTTGGAGAAGTATGAAGGTCAGATTATTAGTTGTGCCTATACTTATTCGTCCTGGAATAAATCTATATTTTGCAAGCTAGCAAGGATTTGGGTATTGTATACTACCTTCCCTGGAGAGAAAGAAGCTCTCCTGGCTCTGGGGTGTGGGTGTAGTTTTTTTTTTTTTTTCAAGTTGATTAGGGCACGCAGACCTAACCCCTGCTTAGTAGCGTGGTACTGTCTGGTCCAGTAAGGAGGTCACACTGCCCTTGTAGAGATCCCTGGTGCAACTGCATCTGGAGTATTGTGTCCAGTTCCAGAATCCCTATCTGGAAGGACAGGAACAAGCTGGAGGCTTGCAGAAGAAAGCCACTAGAATGATTCAGGGGTAGGATGGCAACACATATGAACAGAGGATGGAGGGCCTGAACATGTGCTAGAAATGAGAGAGAGGGAGGGAGAGGGAGGGGGGGGAGAGAGAGAGAGAGAGAGACAGAGAGACAGAGAGAGAGAGAGAGACAGAGAGACAGAGGGGATCAAGATCTTCAGATACCTGAAGGTAATCAATTAGGTGGACTCCAGTGAATTGTTCAGAAAAGCCCAGGGAAATTAGATGTACTCAGAGGAACAGCAGCAAGTTGGGGTATGTGTGTGTGTGTGTGTCTGTGTAGGGGTAGGTTCAGGAGGAATGCCAGAAAGTACTGTTTTGTGGAAAGTGTGGTGGAGGGGTGGAGCAGGCTGCAACAGGAGGTAGCAAGTGATAAAACTGCTGAGAGCTTCAAGACGGGGGGGGGGGACAAATACAAGGAGAAGATCAAGGGTCAGAGGTGAGGAGAGGGACTTGGATCTATGTAGCCCAGGCGCCATATGCCAGTGGGCTACTACCCCTGCCTGCTGCCCCTGGTACAGGTTAAGGGGCCTGGGTCCTGCTACGGTGACAATTGGGGGTTTGTTCCCAAAAATATAAATAATAGCGTGGTGCTTCCACCCAGAGTAAATTATAAGTGGGTCAGGTATCTCTTTGGTACAGCCCCTTGGGATACTGTACCTCCCCACCTCCCCAACCAACCACTCTGCACACTGAATCCCCAATAACCTTGATCCTCCACAAACCATAAAGCTCAGCAATAGGCAAATGCAATGAACCTCACTGACACAACAGTTTCAACCAACAAACTCACCCTTTATTTTGGGGTAAGGGCTAGGGAAGGGATACTGGGATAAAGGATGACTGTGAAAGAAATGAAGGTTAATGAAATATTTAACAGTAACCATTTGGGCCCGCAGGCCAAACCCACCCCCACTGGTACCAGTGCTACCAAATTGTCCATAGGGGTACCCACTAGGGGTTCCATGTCAATATCGCGCAACCAATTCCGGCACCATCAATAGTAGCGCAGTAATTCTGCCACAGTTCTTAAGAGCTCATTACAAATTACCGCACTGTGAGTGCCGCACGATCACCTGATTGTCTTCCTGGGATGATTTGCTTCAAACTACAACTGTCTCTGTATAGCCTGATTTTATATGTGAGAACCACAACTGCTAACATCTATTATACTGCAGTGACAGCTGAACTTTTTATTGTGCTTTTTGCACAGGTATAATAGGAAATCATTCTGAGAAATAATTCTAAGCACTGGATTGTTTTTCAGGCTGTCTGACAAATAAGTGTCACTCTGTATGGCACTATCAGGGCGCAAGAGCCAATATCTCCTCAACCACCCATCGCATGCATGACTATGGTGATCATTATTCTTATCCACTTGCTATGTGAAAGTTGGGAATCTGTGACAATTGTGGAGCTGTGCATCATCGCCACATCGAAGATGAACTGGTACGCCTCAGGACAAGAGACAGAGTATGCAAATTACAAACACTACTGCACCAAGTAATTACAATACACAGTCACAGTTATCTTGAACTCTGGTGAGAAAGCACCCCAGTGCAGAGACTTCAAATTCCAAAATCTAAGCCCTGCAGTATTTTTGAGCTGTCCCTCCACATGCCGTTACATGGTGCTTCAGGGACTGCTAGTGGAGTTCACCTTGTGCACTCTGCGTGACTATTTCTACCTTTTTTAATTCCCCTGAGTACCTGGGCCAAAGGAGTGTTTAGAACAGTGTACCAGTTTCAACTTGCAGGAGGCATGAAACGGAGTACATTTTTCCATGCATAGTGTGTCAAAGACACTGTGATTCCATGCATTGGTGGTTATGCTTACTGCAGTTATAGATCTTTGCACGCTCACTCTCAGCCTCGATGAAATAAGACATCTGCTTCCATGTGTCCATTTCATGGCAGATTTGAAAGGGGGAAATCAATAACCTCTCAAACTGATGGCCCAATTTTCTTACTGCTGTGTGTATGATGTTCCCTTTTACTCAATGGGATCTGGGATCGTGCTTCCAGTGATCGTGGGTGCCATAGTGGGGTGCTGACAGTGGCACAGTGAGCTTTCATTTGCACCAAAAGTTTTAACCCTGATAAATATAAATCTCCTTTTTGTACACAGACTGTGGCTGAGTCAGTGGGGCTGTCAGAAGACAAGAGGACGAGGAGGAGGACAAGGAGCTGCGACTGGTGCAGCTAGAGTTTGCATCAGTAGCATGTTTAGCATTTTCTGCAGATTTGTAATTTGTGATGTGGTGGTATGCGCTGTAATGTAACTTATGCTGTTTTGCATTATGTGTATACCACTGCGCTTAATTGCTTGCACTGATTCTGATGCGCACACTTGACGTGATACCCCCACTAGCTGCAGGCCTGGTCGGTACCACAGGTTGGCCAGCTGTTGGGGCCCTGAAATACTCACAAATAGCTTTGTTTAAGAAAAACAAATCCCGTTTTACCCTCTCCAGGAAACCAGGTCCTGGGTACTCACTGTTTGTTGATCTCAAAACCTGGGGTATGGAGCTCCTTGGTTGGGGTATGGAGCTCCTTGATCAATGCAACACAAAGCAGCAAGAAAGCCAGCCTTGGTCCCCCTCAACAGTATGGAACTTGCTCGAGGATCTACCAACTGGTCACCTTGATTGCAGTTCTGACTGCTTGTCACCTTCAGCTGCTCCTAGTCCATTGCAGAGCACTGTGGCAGGGTCACACCAGCCTTAGAAGGCCCAGACCCAGGAGTGGCTCCATAGCCCAGCTCCTCACAAAGGATCCTAGGTGCCCTAGCACCCCAGCAAGCACTGGTGACCTCCTGAGACAGGATACCCCACTTGGAAAGGGTTTGCTGGTTACCACCCTGGCTCTAAGTGAGGACTCCCAAGCAGTGGGGGTCCTCTGCAGTCCCTGCACTGAATTTGTGAGTTTCAGAAATCATAGGCAATCTCTCTAACAAAGTCCACTACCAGTAGCATAGGGTGCTAGCCATAAACTTTTAAAGCACAGATGCACGCAGCAGGTGATTTCCAGCACAACTATTCCCTGCTCACTAATTCGTTTTTTTCCAGACAAGACATATGTCTCTCAGCTGCAACTATGACACAGCTCCTAGTCACTCCCACAGTTCATTCAGGAAATATTCGGCACCCAGCTAGCACCCTTACTCCAGAGATGCTTTGTCCCTTCAGTATCGCAGTTTCAGTCCCAAACAGTTTACTGCACTCTTAACATCACTGTAACACTCAGATAATCTGCACAGTCATCTCAGCCAATTCAGCCTACTGGTGCAGGGTTTCTGCAGCATTCAGTTTCTCACAGAAATAATTGAGCAACTCCTCAATACCTGGGAAATCAGGACCACAGTTCAGTGTCTCTCTCTCTCTCTCTCTCTCTCTCTCTCTCTCTCTCTCTTTCTCCTTCTCAGTCTAGTTCTGCATGCAGCAATCTCCAAAAGGAGTCCTGGGAATGGCCCCTGCAGTTCAAAGTCCACCCTCACAGGATGCCTCTGACTTGTACAGACTCCGGGGAGAGACTGAAGAAATCCAAGCAAATCCACAGGTTTCAGAGGAGAAAACAAGAGTTCTGATTGGCTGATGAAGCCTATCAATAATCTATATCAATAAAGATCAATATTTCCTGCTGGCTTATTGGGGCATGGTTTAGGTGCCTGAATTAGTCCCCTCATTTTCCCAGGAGTCCCTTTGTCAAAGTTTTAGGTGCCTAGAACCCTGATTGGCTGCTGGACAGAGTTAAAGTGTCATAAAGATGTCAGCTCTCAACCTATTCAATACAGTTCAGTGCAGTCCCTAGAATCTGAGGCCTGTTGCAGCCCCACATAATACTTTACTTATTTAATGACCCCACCAACCTGTAGCCCTGTTTGTGCTCTTTTAAACAATCCACATACCATCATGCTAGCCCCAGCAGTTCAGCTGGCACTGCTGTTGAAACTCTGTCCCCCTAGGTGGCAGGCAGCAACCTCATTAATATTCATAACCCAAGCGCCCCCTTATTCAGACTTAAATTTTAAATATTACTGGGGCTTCTGCCCAATGTCCGCAAGGTCTCTGGTTCCCATAGAAGAAAGGAGGTGCATCCAGACCCCAGACACACACTCTGGCTGACACAAATCGAGTGGTCGGCACATCAAATGCAGAGCCATGCCTGCATGATCCCCGTGTGCTCCAAGGAGCAAGCACCCATGAGGGATCGCATCTACAGAACCCTCCAAGCCCAACAGGACTAAATAGGGTAAAAATGGAGGGAAAACCCAGGAAACCAAGAGCCAATAAGGTAAGCCCCAAGAGGGGAGTTACACTTATAAGGGACAAGCATTTCCATGTTGGGCAGACTTGATAGACTGCAAGACCTTCTGCTAGGAAAGTTTTATGTCTGTGTTTCTATGTGTCTGTTGTCCTCCTTAAAAATGTGTTCTGTTTCCCAACCTTGGCAGACTCTATGGAATACAGGCAAAGACTGGCTCCAACACCAAGCACAGGTTGCATCAACGTTTTATTTAGTGCTGTGTAGAAAATAAATCACTCATGAATCCAACATCTTTCAGGGTTAGTGTTGCTCAGATAGTATCCTAGAAATTAGGATACCAACGGATACCTCCACTATTTGACTACCCTCTAGGATCCAGCTCAGATTCGAACCATCTGATCTAGGATCCCTGGATCTGACCTAGGATCCATAACTATCTGACCCGGGATCCTAACTATCTGACCTAGGATCCCTGGATCTGACCTAGAATCCATCACTATCTGACCCCAGATCTGAACTGTCTGACCTAGGATCCCTGGATCTGACCTAGGATCCCTAGATCCTAACTAGGATCCATCACTATCTGACCCTGGATTCTAACTATCTGACCTAGGATCCCTGGATCCTAACTAGGATCCATCGCTATCTGATTCTGGATCCTAACTATTTGACCTGGGATCTCTGGATCCTACTAGAATACCTGGATCCTAACTAGGATCCATCACTATCTGACCCTGGCTCCTACATCTGTCTTTGGTAGGATTTCTAGTAGGATCCAAGGTAGGATACCAGCACTGTCTGACAGATAGTGGTAGGATCCTCAAAAGCACTATCTGGGCAACACTATTCAGGATACTGTAACCACTCTACCAAATGCCCCCACCAGTTTTGCACATACGTGCTTCCTTAGGGAGTCCAGTCATGCAGTGACAGAAGACTTTTAAAGTGTAAATCCCTAAAAGGCACAGTGCAATATAGATAGATACATACATATATATATATACATACATACATACATACATACATACATACATACATACATACATAGAAAGACAGACAGACAGTGCAAACCCCAAAAAGCTAAAAAAAGCAGACACACACATCCATCAACACAGCTCATATCATTAGGAGGTTTGTTAGGGAAACTATAACAAGGTGTTCACTGGCTTCCAAAAATAAAATGTTCAGAGGTGCTGTATCGCCATTATTGCAAAATCTGCAACTCACATATTCAAGCTCAGAGAAGCACAAAGTACTGATATCTGTTACCAAGACTTCCATGTATCTGTATGACCTGACACGTCAGTGAGCAGAGCCTCTTTTCTATGTGCTTGGACAGAATCTATGCATCCCAGAGGGTAGTTCTGCCATACCTCTTCCATACCATCTCCACTTGGTCAGAAGAGGCTGCCCCTCCTGCCATCCACCCAGCCCACAGTGGTGAGCTCACTAGCATCCATTCATTGGACCCAGCAGTTGCCCAATCCTTTTGCATTTGGTAATGGTCCCTGCCTCTGCAAGACTCGATCTCGGCACATTGACCCAGGTGTTAAAGAAAGCAATAATTCTTCTCTGTGGTTCCCAAAGCATAACAGGCTCAGCAGAGCAGTCGTTTAAAAGTAAAAGCTTTTTTGTGATAAGCCAGTGCCCGAAATGGAACCCTATGGGCCACGACATGGACATCCTGTGTCATGCATGGAAGCTTAATACAGTACATGTACAGTGCTATAATTCACTGTTATCACTGCTGGTATTAGACATTTAGCATCATCATTAATAGGAATGTCAATTTTTTTTTCAGTCATCAGTATTAGTTTAAAAGGAAACACTTTTTATGATTAGCTAGTACCAAAAACGGATCCCATCCATATGGACATCCTGAATTTTCTACGCTGGAATAAGTACTTGGTATTAGTGGCAGCAGAAATTTAAAAAGGCAATTTGTTGTTTCAATTAGCAGTAGTAGTTTAAAAGGAAACCTTTTTTTTGTGATCAGCCAATAACAGGAAAGGTGTCCTTCCCATTATGTCCTGCATTGTGCATGGCAACATTGTCTGTATGCAATACTGTAATTCATAATCATAACTGCCATTTAGTGGCAGGAATGTAAAAGGGAAATGTGGTGTTTCCGTTAGCAGTAGTAGTTTAAAAGGAAAAAAAAAATGGGGTGAGGATCAGCCGCTAATAGATAAGACGTTCCATCCATCCATCGTTGTGCATGGCAGAATGGTACATGTACAGTGTTGTAATTCATAACAGTCAGCACTGCAATTAGCCATTTAAGGGCACATATCTAAAAAGAAAAGTTTGGTTTCATTTAGCAGCAGTGGTTTAAAAATAGTTATTTTTTCTTTTGGGGGGCTTAGCCAGTACCAGAAAAAGGTGTCCATCCATGCAGGTGCCCTGTGTCATGCCTGAATGCATGGTCTGCATGCCATTAAGTAATTCACAATAATCAGAAGGGCAATTAGCCATTTAGTAACAGCAATGCCAATATAAAAGGACAATTGATGGTTTCAAGTAGCAGGAGAGAGTAGTTTAAAAAAGGAAAACAATGCTGTGCTCTGCCTGTACCAGGGCAGGTTCCCCATCCAGCCTTGTGTTGTGCATCATGGAACGAGTGCACTGCAGTGATTCACAATCATCAGCAGTTACCCACACTACCATCAGCACGCGCAGTTTATTTTTTTACAACACAGTGTTGTTTAGAGGCATCATCATAGCACAACATTTACATTACAATGTTTGGAGGGAAACAAATATCTCTCCTAAAATTGTGTTACAGTTGCTAACAGAGACTTGTACTTTTACAATACCAGTTTACATCTTTACATTCTGTTTAGACTTCCTCAACTTATATGCATTTGATAACTGAGCTATAAATATTACCAGTAATTCTCAGCCAAACACGGTTTAACAAACTGATCACTTTTGTTAAACCAAGCATCAATAGCTTACCCTGCTGTCTGTTACGCATTGGATAGTTTAAAAAAAAAAAGCCTTTAAAGTGTGTGGTAAAAGGTGTAAAATGTATTAAATACAAAGTTGTTTTTTTTTGGGGGGGTGCCTAACATGTACTATAGAGTAGGGGTGTGTGAGTAACAAATAGTATTTTCCAAATACCACAAATATTAGGCTGTTCATTACTCAGGAAGAAAAATTAACAGTTGGTGATGTTCAGGGCTATTCAGCATTTTGCTATTCATCCGGAGTTTAACATCTCCCAAGACTTCATGTCCAACCAGAGGCCACATCAGAAGCTCACTGAAAGAAGTCATGTGACCTAGCACTTGCAGAAGCTGCAGGCAGGTATACTGCCTAAAACTCTGTAGCACCACTGCTACTAAAAGTGAGCCCTCATTATGACAAAGTCTAATCCACTAGACTACTCCACTATCTTACACTGGGTCCCCATTACGTCTTTGTTTTCTTGCTGCATTGCTTAGCTAACACTCTGTATAGGTCTGCCTCACTGTTCTTGCTGTGTTGCTTAACTAACACTCTGTATAGGCCTGCCTCACTGTATGCCTGTACCCTACTTGCTGAACATCTAGAATTATCACTCTGTATGTCATGCCACTGTTTATGTATGTCTCTTGTAACTAGACGTGGAGCCTTTGGAAATTAGTCCATTACTCAAAGGTTTGTAATTTCCGATATTTCTAATAAATAAATAAATAAATAATAAATAAATAAATAAAAACAGACGCCGTGAGCTGCTGCTGCTGAGAAAGAATCTATTTCCATCCACTTGACAAAATAAGACAAAAATTTGAAATCTTTACAGATTTTGTTCTCTTTCTGAAGCCCAAGCTAGAGATGGCCAATTTTTTTAACTCTAGGGTAAAAATCTGTTTTTTAAGAAAGGGAATATAGAAGAGCTGTTAAGTGCTTGCTAAGAGAGACAGGCAGGTAGGGCCCCAATAGTACACGCTCACAAACACACACACACACACACACACACACACTGTACTAAAACCAGACGGGATTTAAAGCTGCAGTTTTGTGTGGTCCACAAACTAACAGCTTAAGGAAGTTAGGAAGATTTTGTAGGGGTTTATTTTGATTAGAAATGTAAGCATTTCTGTAACTGAAACAAAGAACAAGGCAAGTAGTCTAAATGAAGTGCAGTTAGCTGTTAGGAACCTTTTTTCTATTGTTCTTTGTGGCTTGGCTTCATGCCTAAGAAAACATTAAAAAAGTAGTGAGGCTGGACTATCATTTTATTTATTGAAAAGTTTCATCAGAAAAGTACGCTGAGCAATCGAAATTGCTCATCTCATGGTATGTCCTGGGAGAGGGGGGCCCATGTGGGGAAAGGATACATACACAATTGCCATAACAGGTACAAAATACATATATGAATTCTGGATACATAATATTAATAAAACAGGTTAGAGAGCCAATACAACAGTGTAGTATAATATTTAATCACCTTTATATTTGTAATATTTCATATTTTATAATATTTAGCTTTCACCTTTTATATTCACAATATGTAAGGACTGTAGTGTAATATTTCTTTAAAGTGGAAAAGTCCATGCACTGTAGTATTTCTGTATATTTACATTAACTGTTTTGTAATCACCTTCTTTAAGAAGGAATATTAACATGTTAGAAAGGATCTTTGTGAGGATGTTGTGTATTTACCTTATGAAATGGCATGCTTGGGCAAAGTATAAGATAACAGTATACTTGGGCAAAGTATAAGATAACAGCATGTTTAGGCACTGAATTTTTGAACAACCTGAAAAGGCAAGCCTTAAGTTGTTGTACGTTGCTATGGTGTGAGTGAAACTCATTGTTTTACTTAGGTCAGATTGACCCACTGGCATATGTATCAAGAAATATTGGGTAACAAAAATGAAGTAAGCTGTGGAAAAGTACATCACACCTTGGTATCAACTTGTTATTCTGTTTTATGATTGGCTTATACTGAAATGTTGGTATTTTTAAAGATAAGAATTGTAGAATTTAGCTTATAAAAACATTGTACGTAAGCTGAGTAGCTCAGCTCCAAACTGATGACCAGAATGAACATGCATGTTACTCTGAATGAACCGCAATAAACTCTTTGAGGAAATCTGAAGGCTCGAGTCAAATGTTTTAACAAACACAACACAACTTTACAATTGTTGCCATGACTTGGATGTCTGAAGATGGTCTATATGGTCGCTGAAGACATTAAATGAACCGAAGGGGCCAAACTGCGGGGAACACCTTACTGCACGTGATCTGATCAATCAAGTACAGAAGGGAGTCAAACAAGGGACTCACAAGGGACTGGTGTGAAATCAGATGTGATTTGCCAGCCACAAGATAGACGTAAGTATGGATACCATATTACGTAAATTTGCAGAAATACATTTAAAGGAAGGTCCGTACCGCTTTCATGAACAACAAGAAGATGCATACTTATGTTTTACTAAGCAATTTAGAGACAGAAATGAAAAAGTTAAACTAGATAAAATCAAGTTAGCCAATATCTGGCAAATGCATGTACAATATCAGTGTGAAAAGACAACTAGGATGTGTAATATAAAAAGGCAGATGTTAGAAAATGAAGAAAAACATAATGAAAGTTTAGTTCTCCAGTCAAAAGAGATGCAAAAATGTGCCACTGAAGTAAGACATAGAATATAAATTAAGTGTGGCACAAGGGGAGGTTTGTGGGTTAAAAATAAAAAATAATCAGTTAGAAGAGAATCTTAAATTTGTAAATAAACAGAGTCAGTCACAAATTAATTCAAAAGGAATCTCAAACTTTACCTCATCTTTACCACTCAATGTGACTGCTTTGTTGAACAGAGATCTCTCTAAACACCTCCCAGCTCACTCATGTCTCACAGCCCGCCCTTTCCCAATCTCATTCCCTCTGGCACTGGGCCTTTCTTGTGACTCCTTTCCTGCTTCACATCTCCACTGGTACAAGACATTTTCCACTACCATCGGACAATGGCCCATTAGCCTGCCAACTTCCTCTCCCGGTCACATGCCTGCAATACTAACTGCCTGTGGTGCCCTCTTTCTCTTATTGTTACCGCAGCCAGCTGCCTACTTAAGCTGCTCGTTTTATGAATATTAGCTCAAAGTATGTTATAACTGAGTATCTTTATTTTTTCTTTTAGTTGTTTTGGTTGTTTATTGTGCATTCTTTTACTATCTCTGTATGTATGTTGACCCTCATCCTTTGACGTGGAACCTTTGTAAACTAGCAGTTTCTGCTCAAAGGTACTTGTAATCCAAGAATTTAATAAATAAAATAAATAAAAAATAAAAAAATGAACTGACTAGGCAATTACAGCAGGCACTAGAAAGATTAGACCATGCTAATCAAGTGCATGCCCAAGACCTCTCATATAAGGAACAGTCCTTGTATACATTACAAGCAGAAGCACAGTTACAGTGCCAAATCTCCCTAGAATTAAGGCAGCAAATTACTTCATTGGGTGCAGAAGTCCAAAAATATAAAATGGCTCCGGTGCAAGTGAAGCACCCCTTCCAGCCAAAGCATCACTGTGGCTGTGAAGCAGAGGCTTAGTTTCCTTTTTTTTTTTTTTTAGTTTATTGTTCTAGGAATTATTACCTATGAGCCCATGGCTCTTTTACAAAGGTTCCACATCAATTAAGTACAGACAAAAGGTTACACAGAATGGCACTACAAATTGTGTTGTGACAATAGCAAGAAAACATAGTCAGTAAATATCAAAACATTTGTGCAAGGATAGGTAATACCAATAAACACTTATCATACAAAAAAAAAAAAATCAAGCCAGTTGAGGGAAAAATCAGGTTAGAGAAGTGTACAGATAGAGAGGGTAAGAGAAAGGTGAGGGGAACGGACAATAGCAAGAGAAAAGATTCTCTTACAAGTCTTTGTCAAGTAATGGACCACAGTGGCTAAATGAATAGATAAAGATTTAATCAAGGCAGTCACAGGAGTTGGAGGCGGCAAGGTGAGAGTATAGCCTAGATTTGAATGCACCTAGAGAGGTAGAGGAGGTAATAGATGTGCTAAGGGCATTTAGCCAGCTGGGGGCACGATAGGCAAATGATCTTTGACCCTGAGTAGTCTGGCATCGGGGGACCTGAAGAGGCTGATTTTCTGATCTTCTGGTGAAACGGATACTAGTGTTCTGTCATAGCAGGTCTTGGATACATGGTGGAGTGAGGCCCATGGTGGATTTTTTCGCCATAAGGCAGGTAAGGTACTTTAAGCGGTTTGAGAGTTGCAACCACCCTGTTTCATCGTAGAGCTCACATGTGTGAGTACATCGATGAGCACCAGTGAGCAGTCGACAGGCCTTGTTTAGGGATGTTGTAATGCATCTAAATGCGGTAGTAGAGGCAGACCCATAGACAATTAAGCCATAGCCAATGATTGAGATGATTGAGGATTGAATAGCAATCCTCAGTGCAGATTGGGTAAGGAGATGTCGGTTCTGGTACAGTATCCCAATCCGCTGATTAATAGTTTTCGCTGTACTATCAATATGGGTTGCAAAGGTTAGGCCTTGATCAAAGGTGATTCCAAGATATTTGAATATTGCCACTTGTTCAAGGGTATTTCCCAGGTATGTGTTGATAGTGAGTGGTACTTGCCTTTTCTTGTTTTGTGGGCTAGAGAAGAGCATGGATTTAGTTTTTTTGTGGTTTAGAACCAGCTTATGTTCAAGGAACCACGTCTCGACTTTGGCAAACGCATGCTGAAGGCTAAGGCGTAAGGGATTCGGATCTTTATGAGTGGAAAGAATCAGGGCATCGTCTGCATAGAGGATGATTTGCTCAGGGCAGGATTTAGGAAGGGAGTTTAGGAAAAGGCTGAAGAGGAGACTGAAGAGAGTTCAAGCTCTAGTAGTTCAGAGAACGAGGAAGAGCCCCCCCCCCAAAAAAACGAAAAGGGAAAATGGCTCCTTTTAGTGTTAAAACAAAAGGAGAAACTGAAAAATTGCCCCGCCCAAGTAAACGGATGAAAAAGTTAACTTCTAAGGTTAGGGAGGGATTAGAGGAGGACATAAGGCTACTGACAGTAAATATTGAAAACTATACAGCTCATATTGAGAAAGCAGAAAATGCGCATGATAAGAAAAGGTTACAGGAAAATATAGCAGAGTGTGAAAGGCACAAAGAGGCTAAAATGGAAAGGTTAAAGGAGGATCTTGAGGCACAAACCCTAGAAAAGGAGGTACAAAAGGCTATCAAAAAGGTAGAAATGGTCCAAAAATTCTCACAATGAGACTTGACCATCCAAGAATCTATGCAATTGGTAGAACAGTTAGGCAAGTGGGAGCCAGGACAAAATCCAGTGCCTTATTGCTCTGAGTTAAAAACACTTGTAGCTAATTTTAATCTGACTAGCAAAGATGCATGTAAAGTAGTAACGCTTTCCCTACCTACTATGTTACTCCAGAGCTTTCTGGCTAATATGGTCGGTACACAGGCTAATTCTGAAAATAATGAAACTTGGGCAACTATAGATGAAATTCAAGCAGCATTACAGTCAATGCATGGACTGTCCCACAATGACTGGGGTAAGATCTATGAAGTACAATTACTCCCAGGAGAGTCCCCAGTCATGTTCATTAATCGATTATATGCTGCATACGCCACTTATGGGGGTGTGGCAGGCCTTGGTAAGGATAGAGAACCTTTTCTGAGTTTAATAGATCGACAGGTTACATCGGTCCCTGCGTCGATTCGCATGTTATGTAAATGAGCCAAGACATGCGCAGAAAAGGAAGAACTGCTCACTGATTGGTGGCGAATGCAACAAGATGATTAAAGCCCAGAAAAGGGAAAGGACAAGCAGAGAGTAGCCGCTATTGTCAAAACAGAAGGTAAGAGTAGCTATAACTGTAGTAATTGTAATAAAGTAGGACACTTTAAACGAGATTGTTGGGCAATAGGTGGAGACATGGAGGGAAAACAACAACAGGTATTGGAAAGGAGATGAGCACAAAATCCTGGTAATAATGCTAAACCAGGTGGTAAGGCAGACTTGCAAAAATGTATTGAAATGCTCAGTAATTTGATCAATACTAAGGCTGTGGCAGCCATTAAACAGGGACCGGATGAAGAAGAACTGATACAATTAGGGCAATGATGGGACGAAGCCCCCACCTTCCAAGTCCTAGAGAAATTGGTAGAGGACTGGGAGAGTCGTCCTACTATATCGGCTATGGTCAGGGGCTGCCAAACTGTGATATTGGTCAATACTGGAGCTACAGTTAGCATTACAGATAGTGATATGCCCTTAACAACCCATGGTAAGTGGCAAATAAGTTTGCAGGGCTTCTCAGGGGGATGTTAACAACATACCTAACAAAACCAGTCATGGTCCAGATTGGTGAAGAGCACTTGAAATGTATGTTCTGGAAATGTAATACCCATGAAGGTACCATCATGGGTATGGACATTCTGGCGCAACATGGCTTAGTAGCAGATCTTAGTAACATGATTTCATGGAAAGGAAGTACTACTAATCCAGGACCAAATGTGGATGAGTACCCATACAAAAAAATAAGTTAGAAAATAACTAGTGATTACCTTTTCATTAAGTAATGGCTAACTAAAAAGTTAAGCATGATGCCTGATCATTGGTTGAGGAGCTTTTCTCAATGATTAACTTTTGCCATCTAGCCATTAGTTGGGAATTCTTTCTGTTTACTTATTCATTAGATGAGAAATGAGACTAAAAACTACTGTAGCTAGGAATTAATTGAAGTTTTCTACTTAAACATAATCCAGCTTGAGAGTTAGTTGTTTATATGACTTAGAACATTTCTCAGTTGTTTTACTTGAAATGCAAGAAATGGCTCAGTTATTAATTACTTGAAATTTTAACTTAGCGTATTTTGCAGTCACTAGCTACTTGATAATGGACTTTCCTGTCCAGGAGTACTGTCCACTCCAGGGGCAGGAGTCACAAAAAGGATGTACCCAGCACATCCGAGATGTGCCGGTGCAACCCCAACTTGTGCACTGGTGCAATCCGGAAAGGAATGGATGTGCATCACACACCACCTTTAATGTTATGCAGCGCATCCGTAGGGGTTGTACAGGGGGCATGCCCATGCATATGGTACGCAGCCCCATTCACAATCCACATTGGAGGCGCATCCCTAGAGCAAGTCCAGATATGTGCCTCCTTAAGATAAATCTACGTAGAATAAGTGAGTATTCACCCACTGGCAGGCAGGCCGCTGTACTGCAGACTGGAGTTGGCAGCTTTCCCACTTTGGCAGTCCAGTGCCTCCCTGCTTGCCATCCCAATTGTATGCCACACACTGCAAGAGTAAATAAAACATATGTGAACCCCGCTCCCTGCCCTCTACTCTGATTTTATGCTGCACACTGTGGTGGTAAAGGAATAATAACTGACCCCATTCCCAACAGCTTGACCTAATCACACATTCGCCGTAATCTCGTAGGTCAACCCGGTGGTTCAGTGGACCCCCCACCCACTCGGATACCCCTGCCCCACCCCGCTCCCCTCATCACGGCATGGTCCTAATGTCAGTGGGCAGCTCAACCCACCCGCATGCTGCCACTGCTGCCTGCTGATACAGCTGTCTGTGAATGACACCTATTGTACACCTAGAAGCCCATTGGTGGATCCTGCCAACCAATGGACTTGCAATGTGTACTGTACCCTGTCATTCACAAAGTTTCCCCAAGTGTTGATAGAATGGAACTAAGATGGAACACCAGCATGCACAACATTCACTCTATCTGAACAATGTTGGATATGCCTGATCAATGCTAGAACTACCTCCACCCTCAGCCACCAGAAGGAACATCACCATCCTACCTGTCCTATGTGGTGGTGGGACTGCAGTCTTAAGCTCTGGCGACTGCCAAGGCACTGAATGGCAGGAGGATCAGGGGATGACCATCTATGCACCCCCAAACCACTTCCCTGTTACAGAATAGCAGTTGGGATGGGGGATTATTAGTCTTATACCCTTGATCAATAGCTCTGCCCTGGGGCAGCCATATTTTTACCAATCAATGCCCCAGTACTGAAAGACATGCTTCTGGAGGATATTGCATAGCCTTTGTGATTCCAGTTGCTGCCCATTTATTGCATAGAGTTTGGGGAGGATAGGTGTTGCCAGTATTCTTTGCTCAACTTGAACAATTCTGCCCCTCCCCATGCAGTCTAACCCTGTTGGGAACTTTTATATTATAGTTTAGATTTTGATCTGTTTCATGCCTGCCCTAACTCTCATTAGCACTCTTGCACAGCAAACGCTGCACACCCTGTCTGCCAGATTTCTTTTCCACACCCTAGACAATGTCCCATAATGTTTGCCTGCATAAATCATTAAATAAATATTAAATGATATTCTATGATTCGCTGAGACCCATGTTGTGGACAAGATTCCAATTTGTCAGCCTGGAATAACACAATTACATATCTGGAGTCATCGTTTTTATATTATACTGGTGTAACCCTTCCCCCACAAATGGTGGTTCCTAAAATGTCTTCCTGGGCCTGCCTAAGGCCTACTGCCAGGCTGTTGTTCTGTGTCCTAAATCATTTGAATGTGCTTGCATGAGTTCCGTTAGCTTCTGTGCCTGTTTCTTTAAGAAATATCTATCTCATGGGTTATAATTAATTTGGGTGGGAACCAAGTGGTTTCAGGCTCGAGTCCCACCCGGGCAGCATTACAGCTGCTTCATTCTGCCATCTTTAAGTGCACAGAGGAAGCCCTAATAGGATCTGTGATTGTTTTCTGATTATCTGCTTTAGTAATAATAATATAATAGTTTGTCTAACCTGCTTTCCTCTGCAGCATGGACTTTCTGCCAAGAAACACCATTTTGGCACTAGACTGCCAGTTTGGACCAATTGGTACCATGGGGACCTTAAAATGGAGACTGTCCCCAGATGTCTTGTGGGAGTGAATTTCTGTAGGAATTGTAATTTTTACTGTCTATCTGTCACCTAAATGGACCTGGACTGGCCCTTTCTGTGACAGACTGATGGACCAACCAACCAAACCTTTTGGATCACTGGGAAATCCCAGAGCTGCTTGCAGCAGTGTGTCAGTGTAGAGTTGGAGTTGAGAGAGTGAACTGCTCAAGTAATTCAAGCAGCTGCTCCTGCATGGTAGCACGCTGGGATTCGGCGGGAAGGCTGTATCTGGCCTGCCTGGTACCATATTCCAGTGTAAAGAAGCCTGCAATCTGATATCGGACTTTGTCCAGATTGCTGTTATTGAGACAGGAATCCTGAATTGTGAGAGAGTAAATTTTGCCTGGTGTGGACCGAAGACTTACTCCTGGAGTGATCGGCCTGTCAGGAATTGCAGAGAACCGCAGAGCATATGGTTTGCACAGAGACACTGCTTTATTGCAACTAGACTGTCATCCAAACTGTGGTATCTGGCTGTTTTGGTTATAATTGTGCTGAATGTGTAGTGTGGGTCATGATTTGGTTCCCCACACCCCTGAATGTGTTGCACTAGCTGGACATTGCATCCAGTATCTAAAATGGACTGCAATCCAAACTGTTCACCTGGTCTGGACCTCTCCATCTCAGCCTAGACTGCCACTCATGCTGCAGAGATTCATCCAATGAAAGACCCACTCGGGGCTTTGGCTTCCTGCTCAACACCATCGAACAGGATCAACCATCATGGTGCATTATGTGGGCCCTGCTTCCCCTGGCAAACAGCATACCATCCTGAGGTTTTCATCTTGTCAGTCCTGCCTCCTGGTCTGGGTAACCTGAGTAACCATCAGGGTAGGTCCCTGCAACAAAGCTCAAATCATTGTGGGTCGTGGGTATTGGGTGCTCAAAATCTGCAATGGAGGGGATAGGGGAGGGGTTGGAGATCAGCAGGAGTGGAGGGAAGATTGATAGGGAAAGCCCAATAGGCAGAGGTCAGGCTGGTAAGATGACTGGGGGGATGAGAGGAACAGGGCAGAGACAGGGAGTGAGGTAAAAATGGGAAGCAGTTGCAGGAGACAAAGAGGGTGCAGTTGGAGTGTGTAAGGGGCAGGGCAGTATGTACTCTGGAGTATAGAAAAGGGTAAAAGATAGGAAAGGGGTAAGGGACAGGAACAGAGGGATACTCATGCTGGGGGATTCTGTACTGAAAGGGGTCAGATGGTGTGGGAGGGGGGAAGGCACAGTCATATCTGGGTTGAAGATATTCCTGAGTTGACCACAGAAAGGGCAGAGCAGGCATTGTTCAAGTGCACATTGAAGGGGAGGAAGAAACCTCACCCAGTGTTGCACATGGGTGCAAACAACTTGGGGGAGTCTGTAGAAGTGGTGAAGGGGAGGTTTGAGAAGTTGGGCAGGCAATGTGAGGGGGTTTGGGAGTCGGTGGCATTCTCAGAGGTACTCCAGGTACCATGTACGAGCATGGGGAAGAAAGGAAGGATAGAGGAGTTCAACAAGTGGCTGAGAGAATGGTGCCACACCAAGAATTATGGTTTAGTGACAAACTGGGGTAGGATCTGGGGGAATAGTGACTTGCATGCAGGGGATAGGCTACACTTGAGCAGGAGGGAGGGGAGTACTAAAGGGTGGAATTGAGGGGTATATATCAACTAAGGTTGATTTAAACTGGGGGGTGGCAAGAGGACTGAGAATAGTAGAATGGTCCGGATTGGGGAGCCTAGTGAGCTCACCCCCCTAGATACGGATAAAGGCAGAGGTGAAATGACTCAGGGAAGGGGCATGCAGGGTTGCCAGTGTGAATTGCAGAAGGCACCACCACCCTGTAATAACAAGGTGAAAAAAGGGCGTGGACCACTGAGAGGAGGGAAGCAGACCAAGGAGAAGAGGGAGGAGAGAGAAAGGAGGGGTATGGATGGAAGGTGGTCTTCTTAAATGCAAGAAGCCTGGAAAACAAAATTGCAGAACTTCAGGCACTCCTCTCAGAGGGGAATGTGGACATTGCTGCAGTAACAGAGACTTGGGCCACTGAGTACCATGACTTGGATCTAGCAAGCCCAGGATACAGTATATACAGGAAGGATCGGGGAGTTGAAGGGAGAGTAGCACTCTGTGTGAGAGAAGGGATCAAATGTACAAGGGATGAGGGGGAGGATGGGAGGATGGAGGCACTTTGGATGCAGCTTCTGGACTCCAAGAGTAGAAAACTGAGCCTGGGGTGGTGTACAAACCACCAGCCCAGTTGAGGAACTGGATGGGGAGTTGGCAGAGCAGATAAGAAAAGTGTGGGAGGGGGTGTGGTGATAGTGGGGATGACTCAGGCACCCTGCACCGCCAACAGCACCAGGGGAGCAGGTGGCTAGGGCAGGGGACTTGTGTTGGGGTAATGGATGGGAGGGGAGTGGATTGGGTTTACAATAGGGACAAAGGAGATGCCCTGGGGCAAAATGGGTCAGGAAAGGGTCACTCACCTGGTTCCCATACCCGGGGTTCTGCTTATTGCAGATGGGAAACTTGGTCTTTGACTGCTCCATCAGACAGGCGGTGTTATGCAATGCCAGGTCCATTAAAACAAGACTGCCATAACTGGCGATCTTGTTAATTCAATGACCTGACGCATCACTGAACCTAGTTGGATGGAAATGCTGGCCAATTTTGGATTCAGCAGTTCCTCCCGGGTACTCAGTGATACCCCGCCAAGGATCGATCGTAGGGGCGGGGGGGGTGGCCTTTTGTTTTAAATCAGAACTGAACCTGAGGGAAATTCCAGTGGGAGCCACAAACTCCTTTGAATGTTTCGTGGGTGAGGGTGTGGGGTGCAGGATTCTTCTCATCTACCGTCCACCAGGAGATGGGAATGTTTTCCTGTAGGAAGTCGCGGACCTCATCACTGACCTAACATTGGGACCCCATAGATGACTGATACTTGGGGATTGCAATGCATGGGTCGATGATGAACTCTCACAGTTTGGACGGGACTTCCTCCAGTTAGTGAGTTCACTGGGCCTCACACAGGTTGATTCCTCCCTCAACCACATTAGTGGTCATTCATGGACTTGGTGTTTCTTCTGGGGATGGAGATATCTGATTTGGTGGTGGAACCATTTGGGTGATCAGACATCATACCATCAGCTTCAGTTTGAGGCCCCCTAAGAGGTCTCCCCTATGGAGATGGTCCAGTACCCGCACTTTGAGGGTGTATCCCAGATGGTCTGATGGCAGTGCTGGACCTGCTCCGGGCATGCCGAGAGAATGCATGGATCAGGGGATCTGGTACTTGCCCATATAAGGAAGGCAGTGACAAGGCCCACAGTTTCACACTACTATTCATATTTATCCACCTCCCGCCCCTAGGTCACCATGGTTTGATGAGGACTTGAGGGAGCAGAGGAGAAGTTGACAGGTAGAAGAGAGGATGGTGGGGGGTCTGGCCTGGTGTGTGACAGGCTTAGTTTGATGGATCATTGTTTGATCTATCAATCAGCAATTTCCCATAGAGAGGAGGCAGAATTCTGTCAGGAAATTGCTGCGTCTAGGAATTGACCAGCTCGGCTTTTCAGACTGTGGACAGACTGTGCAATCCTCTGTCTTCAGCCCAGAAATGCTTTTCTCAAGAGCAGTCTGAGAAGTTTGCTCAATTCTTTAGAATAAGGCTTGCACAATCAGGTTCGATATACGCTGACCCTTTCTCTAGGGAGTAGCAGTGGTCAGCAGGAGATGTTGGACCCCAGTGTGGGAATTGTAACGACTTTGGCCAGCCTACAATCAATGATATTGTGATGGTAATCCAGACCTTACATCCTACCAGCTGTAGTTTGGATCCGGGCCCTACTTGCTTGCTTGTTGGCTGCGTTGATGTTATCGGCCCGGTCCTTGCTGAGATAGTCTGGTTATCCTTGGAGAAGGGAATTTTTTCCAGCTTCCCTTAGGGAGATCATAGTTCGGCCTCTTAAGAAGCTCTCCTTGGTACTGACTGTCTAGTAAACTACAGGCCGGTCTCTAACCTTCCTTTTCTGGGTAAGGTTATTGAGAAGGTGGTGGCTTTACAGCTGGAGGACCATTTGACCAGTCACAATATCTATGATTCTCTCCAGTTCAGTTTCAGGAAGACATAGTATTGAGACGGCCCTTGTTCAGGTACTAAATGACCATCTGATAGCAAGAGACTGAAGGGCTCGTTCCATCTTGGTCCTTCTTGATCTCTCTGCAGCATCTGATACTGTGGACCATGGTGTGCTGTTGGATCGCCTGTGGTTTATCTGCAGACTTTTGGGGGTTGTCATCAGATGGTTTCAATCCTACCTCACGGGTAGGACTCAGAGAGTGGTATCAGGGGTTTGTACCTCATCTTCATTCTCACTGCCCTGTGGGTTCCGCAGGGATCCGTTCTAGTGCCCATGGTGTTTGCAGTGTATATGCTGCCATTGGGAGCAATTATTAGATGGTATGGCATGAGATTTCACTGTTATGCAGCTGATACTCAGCTATACATGTCTTTTGTCCCTGAACAAGATGATGCTGTCTCAGTGCTCAACAGTTGTCTGACTGAAATTCAGGCCTGGATGAAAGAGAGCTGGCTAAGGTTGAACCCTGAAAAAACCGATGTGTTGGTTGTGAACCTGGGTCGTCGCGAGGTGGGTAAGGTGGCAGGTTCACTTTCGGGTTTATGACTAGGAGGTGTCCAGCTAGCTACCTCAGACTGGGTGCGGAACCTGGGCATTATGTTTGTTGACTACCTAACCCTGAAATTACAGGTGTCAGCAGTTGTTAAAACTTCTTTTTACCATCTGAGAAATATCGCCGGGTGAAATATCTGGTTCCTCCCCATGATCTTCCAATATTGGTTCACGCCTTCATTTCCTCCCACCTTGACTACTGCAATGCCCTTTACCTAGGGCTGCTGGGGATTGATATCCACCGCTGCAGCTGGTGCAGAGCATGGCAGCCAGGCTATTGACTGGTGCATCAGGAATTAGTCATATAATGCCTGTGCTCATGCGGTCTGCACTGGCTGCGATACTGATGGCGGATCACCTTCAAGGTTGCTTTGCTAACCTATAAGGCCCTCACGAACGGGATCAGTTACCTGAAAGATCTCCTTTGCCCTAAGATCCCTCTGTCCTCTCCAATCCTCTGATGAGGATTGCTAGAGGTTCCAAGTGCAGTTGCAAACATCGAACAAGGGCATTTAGCTTTGCTGCTCCGTCCCTGTGGAACTCTCTACCTCATCGCAGGTTCGAGATTGCCTAACCATCCAGCATTTTAAGACAGCTTTAAAAACTTATCTTTTTAGCCTGGCATTTGATTGATGTTTTGCTTTAGCGATGCTATGCTGCTATTTTATTGTTGTCTGTTGGAATTATATGTTTGTTTATAATAATTTATTATATTTTATTTTTATGTATTTATTGTACAGGTGCCTTTTTTAAATAAAACTGACTTGACTTGACTGTATGCGATCCAGGATGGCCTCCTCACACTAAGTGGGCCTACAAGGCTTGGTAACCCACTGGACCTGGTACTGGCAAATGGTGAGGCAGTGGGGGTGGTAAGGGTTGAAGACCCACTAGCTGGTAGTGACCATCAAACAGTGCGGTTCATACTCACGTTGGGCAGGGAGACCGAAGGCATGGGTATGAAGGTGGTGAACTTTAGGAGGGTGGACTTTGAGAGGATGGGAGAAATAATACAAGGGAGACTCCAGGATAAAAGGCTGGGGATGGATACAGAGCAAAAGTGGGAAGTTATTAAAGCTGGGCTAATGGAAGCCACAGTAGCCTGCACCAGGGCTAGGAGTAAGAAGGGTAGAGCCAGAAAACCATGCTGGCTGAACAGTGAGTGCTGCAGGGGGTGAGGGCAAAGAGGGCTATGCATTGGAAGTAAGGAGAACAAGAAAGGAAGAGAATAAGGAGGCTTATGGGATTTGGTCCAAGAAGGTGGCCAGGTGGGTGAAAAAAGCCAAGGCCTCCAGTGAATTAAGGTTAGCAAAGGGCCTAAAGGGAGGGGAGAAGGACCTTTTTAGATACGTCAGGGAAAAGAGGAAGTGCAAAGAACATATAGTGAGGATAAAGTGGGGAGGGAAATGGGTGGAAGAGGGAGAGGATCAAACTGAAATACTGAATGAGTACTTCTGCTCTGCTTTCACTAAGGAGAGGAATGGACCCCCTACCATTATGGACTGGGGGGTGGAAGAAGGTAGGGGAGGAGGTGACAGACAAAATGATCATAGGCAATAGAGTGCTAGAGGGGCTGAGGGTGTTGAGGGTGGACAAGGCACCAGGTCCTGATGGCATCCACCCCAGGGTGATGAGGGAGATGGTGGAGGTGTTGGCTGAGCCACTGGCAGATCCGTTCAACACCTCCCTGGAAACGGGGTTTGTGCCTTCGGACTGAAGGGTGGCCCACGTGGTGCCCATACACAGGAATGGGCCTAGGGAAGAGCCAGGAAACTATCAGCTGGTCAGTCTCACTTCCATAGTGGGGAAGCTTATGGAGACTATACTGAAGGAGAGGCTGGTGGCATTCCTCGAGGGTAATGGCCTCTGGGATGGGCAGCAACACGGGTTTGTCTTGGGGAGGTCTTGTCAAACAAACCTAATAGAGAATTATGAATGGGTAACAAGGGAGCTAGATGGGGGTCATGCAGTAAAAGTCCTGTACTTGGACATCAGCAAGGCCTTTGGAAACAGTGCTTCATGGGAGGCTGGGGGGAAGCTGGCTGCTGTGGTGGTGGGTAAAAGCTGACAAAGTGCATAGAGAACTGGTTACAAGGGAGGGTGCAGAGAGTGGTTGTGGGAGGATTCTCGACACCCAGAGCAAATGACAAGTGGGGGTGCCGCAGGGTTCAGTGCTGGGCCTGGTGCTATTTGGGCTCTTTATCTCTGATGTAGCCACACAGAGTTGGGAGCAAGGTTAGTCTGTTCGCAAATGATACCAAAATGGGGGCAGTGGTGGACAAAGAGGATGGATGGAAACAATTGCACAGGGACCTCACCAAACAAGAGACATGGTTGGAGAAGTGGCAGCTATGATTCAACGTGAAGAACTGTGAGGTGATGCACTTTGGGGCAAAAAAACATAGAAGGGACTACTGGTTGGAGGGGTGAGGCTAGGGATCACTGAGGAGGAGAAGGACCTTGGGGTGTTGACAACAGTGAGCATGAACAACTCTGTCCAATGCAGGAAAGCAGCAGCTAAGGCAAACAGGATACTGGGTTGTATTGCAAGAGGTTTATCATCCATGCATGGGATGTGATCCTGTATCTCTACAGATCCTTGGTCAGACCGCATTTGGAGTACTGTGTGCAGTACTGGAGGCCATACTTGCAGAGAGATATAAAATTACTGGAGAGGGGTACAAAGGAGGGCAGCAAAAATGTTACAGGGGACGGAAGGAAAGGACTATGAAGTCAGACTGCAGGAGCTGAATATGTACACACTGGAGGAGAGGAGGGATAGGGAGGATATGATTGAAACATTCAAATACTTGAGGGGGGGGCAAAATAAACCTAGCACTGAGGGGTGTTTAAGCTGAGGAAAGGTAGGGAGATGAGGGGACATGGACTAAGGTTGGATGGGGGACATTTAAAAGGAAGATGAGGAGGCACTACTTCACTGAGAGGGTGGTATCTAACTGGGAAGTGCTACCAACGGGGGTGGTAACATGTATGACAGTCAGAAGCTTTAAGAAGAAGTGGGACAAATCAAGAGGAAGGGTCTGGGGGTAGGGGCTATGACAGGTATGAGAGGGACAGTGGGGGAGGAGGCTGGGGCAGCTGCAATCTAGGATGATACCTGCACACTCAGGCAGACTTTGATAGGCCAATTGGTCTGTTCTGCAGGCAGATTTGTATGTTTGTATGTATTGTGTGTCATCTGATTTGTTTTGGTTGATCATTATGAACTGAGCTATCCAGCTACAGAATACAAATTGTGGGTTAAAGTTTATGTTGTTTGTTTCTTTTCTAAGGGCCCCAACAACAGCTGCAATGCTTCTAGTCTGAGTAACAACTGGGAACCCAGGGTGTGTGTGACTGTGCTAGAGGGAGTCTTAGTGTGTGCATGTATAACCTAACTAAATCAGATAGGAAATCAAATGCCAGATTGCTGCCCCACCCTTGTTCACATCCCCTGAATAAACCAGATTCTGTTTTTTCTACATTTAACTTGGCTAGTGTATACCTTTGCGGAGGGGATACTGTATTGCCATTACACTGTTCTATTTCAGGTCCTGTTTTACAGGGGTCTCCAGGTCCAGTGCAGCTGAACCAGCCCTGGTGGTATGTGTGCCAAGAGTGGGTTCAACATTGTATTCTGACATTAATGGTGATTGTTTATCTGCTGACCAATGCAAGCCATTGGAGGGGTATCGGTGTCCCAGAGGGCTATACCCACAGCAGCTACGCTACCCTTAAACCAACCCTTCCGGTGGAGGCACCCGTTTACAGAGCTCAGGCCACTTAGCCTGCGCCTAGTCATGAAGGTGGGGTAGTATCCTTTGGGCTAGCGCCACCTTCGGGTTACACTTGTTTCTCACAGAACTTGAAAGAAAGAAAGATTGGTCAGGAAGCATTGCAGCATTGGGCTTCCGTAGCCTGTGAAACACAGAACTTAAAAGAATGTGGTAATGATTGGTGAAAATGGGAGGATATATGGGACATAGCGCACTGGTTTAATGCAAAAAATCAACCTCAGGGAGTTACATAAGCAGTGGCCAGAATGAGTGGAACTAAAACAAGCAGAAGTGGCACCAAGCTTTATGTAGGTGAATAAAAGCAGGAAGGAAGCAGTGTGGTAGACTGCAATCCTTGATGTATGGCTGAACATTGAATTATGGTGAGAGTACCATGCTGTTCCCTCTTGTAATGGGGAATTTAATGCATGGCCATTGACAGCTGGTGTTCATATGAACACCTCCCCCTTTCTTTGGACTTCCGCTTTTTTTTTTTTTACTTAACCACCAACTGTAATATCCTCCCCCCCCACTTTGCCGTAGGTTCCCAGAGCCATCCCCTATCCCATGCTGGGGACTCTGCGAATTGCCCACTACATATGGATGTTAATGTGGTCATTTCTTGCTCTGACAGTTACAAGAAGTTGGCTCAACATTCATCAGTGTTCATCAAACACAAAGAACACTGCTGTGGTGCAGGACAGTAATTACATTTACTGAATTCAATATACACAGAAGCATGTATAAGCTCCAAGATGCACCAAATAGTTTCTGAGGTCATAGCGGTCCCCAAACCGCCAACATTTATATAAGCTATTTCCTCCAGAAAATCTCCTGAAAATTTGCTAAAATATTCTAGCAAAGCTTCAGACCTTTCTTGGAAGGTATGCAGTATTACAATGAGTTACAGTAGAATTAGTACTTCAGTAATGCTGGAAAAACAAATTGCTAATAAATTCAAAGGTGACGCTGGACACTTGTGTAAACAGGCAGCAATGCTCACATGCCTTTCCAGTTTATCCAATAAAAATTAAATGAAATGGAAAAAAAATGAAAAATGAAATTCAAAGGTGATCAGTTCATTCACTCAGTGCTATTAAATCTGTGAGCCTGTGATATGTTTTTTTGAGGAAAACTACAGGTATGTGACCCAATAATACTGAAAGTGGCAATAACTTGGGATTGATGTACGATGGATTCCATGCACTGACATTCTAAATAAAAACTAAATTAGGAAGTGCATGCAGCTTGTGATACAGAAGGAGATGAAAACTGCACACAACACAGATAATTGGTTTACAGTATTTATTCATTTAAATATTATCTGTGTTAAGCATATGCTGTCATTAACAAGTGTTCAGAAACTTTATAGCAGCACTCTGACACATTGCACTACCCACTGGAATGAATGTGTGTGTCACTTATTTCTGTCCCCATTTACTGACAGGTGGAACCTATGTTAAGCAGTAGTCACACAATGTGGGACATTATTCAGTGAGACATCAGAGGACTGTTGCTGTGATGACGCTATTAAAAGGACCTCTTCAAGCTCAAATGGATGGCAGACCGCATATTTATTTATTTTATTAATAAAAACTTTACCAATCAACTGATTTTTTTTTTTGATTTTTTTAACACAGTATATAACAAGCAAGACCTCCAGGAACAATCACAGCTGATCAGGTGAGGAAAACAATCAGCGATTGTGTAGAGAGTCGGACCACCCAGGTTGCGTAGCGCAAAAGCTATGGGAATCGCACGCAACTTTCCGCTGTAAACGTAAGCTTAGCGTAACTCTTACGTAATGAGACACGCATGTCAACTGACCCAACCACCACAAATAAAAAAAAATTATCATGAAAAAGTGTAAAAAACAAACATAATAGCAGACTTAATCAATGTACTTAACCTTTCATCGGGGGCTGTGCCCCCCGCACCCCCCCTCTAGTTCGGGCTATCTCTGCATGTAGGTACGCAACTTGACGTTTGCTCATTGTCAGTTATGTATTAAGCACAGCTCAGCCGCTTGTCCGACAAACTACACAATCACCAAACAAACTCTTAGAGTGTACAAGAGGCTTCTCCTTACAAAAAGAATGTCAGGATCACTGCAACCCTGCTTTGCCATACCTGTCTGCAACACTGCAGACTAGGGTTACCACCTGTCCTGATATTCACAGGACAGTCCTGATTTGGGATTTTTTCATGTCAAAGCAATTGATCGACTAATAGGATCCCTATTAGTCGATTGATCGCTTTGATATAGAAAAATCCCAACACTAAAGGGTTTAAGTATATTAGAAAATACCAGCCCCATAGAACTGAATGGGGCACGCTCCCGCAGCCTTCGTTTTGTGACATCACAAAACAATGCTGCGTGGGCCGATGTGGGGGCATGTTTGTCTAACCGGGAAGTCGGTCTTTTTCTCTGCACCATCTTGATATCCAAAACTTCAAGGGATGTAACTTTGCAGATTGATGGAGTTTTATGCCAGATGTCAGCAGCTCGATTCCATTCAGGTAAGGAATTGAATGGGCTGGGGCAGGCAGCCACCAGGAAGCTGCTCTTTAATGCCCCAATTCTCCATTGTGGGCAAGCTCATGAAGACCATATTAAAGGAAGTGTTGGTGGAATATCTAGAGGAACATGGTCTCCAGGATGAGAGACAGCATGGGTTGATAGGTGGGGGAGATTGTGTCAAACAAATCTGTTTGACTTCTTTGACTGTACCACTAAGACAGTAGACAGGGGCCAAGTGGTAGACATCCTCTATCTTGATTTAAGGTTGATCAGGAAGTTGATGGATCTTGTAGTTGGGGAAACAATGGCTAGATGGATGGAAAACTTGCTGAGGGACAGAACCCAGAGGGTGGTTGTGGGGGGAGAGTTATATGGCACTAGAGAGGTAACCAGTGGGGTCCCACAGGGCATGGTGCTGGGGCTGGTGTTGTTCAATGTCTTCATCAGTGACATTGGGGATAGCATTAAGGGAAAAATGTGCCTATTTGTAGATGACACCAAGCTCTGTGGGAGAGTGGACACAGCTGAAGGGATACCGGACCTCCAGGAAGATCTGGAAAAGCTGGGGAGGTGGTCCAGGATCTGGCAGCTTGTCATTAATGCCAATAAATGCAAAGTTATGCATCTTGGAGCCAAGGATCCCAGGACTGAGTGCTACCTGGGTGGAGTCTGAGTATCTGCATCCGAGGAGGAGAAGGACCTAGGAGTGATGATCACTAGTGACCTGATGCACTCCACACAGTGCAAGAAAGCAGCAGCAAAGGCAGACAAGATGATGGGATGCATAGCTAGGGGGATTAGTAGTAGGAGAGAGGAGGTTGTACTGTCCTTGTACAGGTCACTGGTAAGGCCGCATCTAGAGTATGGAGTTCAGTACTGGTGCCCACACCTCAAAAAGGACATTAACCTGCTGGAGAAGGTCCAGAGGAGGGCTAAAAAGAGGATAGCTGGTCAGTAGGGTAAGGCATACAAGGAGAGGTTAAGGGCACTGAACATGTATGCCCTAGAAGACAGGAGAGAGAGGGGGGCATGACTGGGAACTTCAAGTGCTTGAAAGGGATAAATAAGGTTGATAAGGAGAGTTTCTTTAATCTGAGTGGCAACCATAACACGAGGGGGCACAGTCTTAAGCTGGAGGATGGGAGGTTTAGAAGGAGGTCAGGAAGCACTTCTTCACAGAGAGGGTGGTGGACACTTGGAATGCGCTGCTGGAAGAGGTCATCTCATTGAAGACAGTGGGCAGCTTTAAGAGAGGCTGGGATAGGTATGGGGAAGGTAAGAATCATGGGTAGGGAGAATGGAAGGAGTGGGGAGGGAGGGCAGGGGCATTGGCTCAAGCTGTGGACCCTGCAATACAAGCAGACTTGACAGACCAAATGGCTTTCTTCTTCTGGCTTCTTTGTATGTTTATATGTAATTCACCCACAGTCTGTTGTGGGTTATTGCTTACTTTAAGTTTGGCTATCTCCTATTGGCTACTGCTTTTCAACTCAAAGAAATTGAAAAGAAGAGCCTGGGAACTCTAAAAAAATACTGGAATTTTTTTACCTTTTAAATAGAAGCTGATGCCTTCAGTAGAACCTAAAAAAACAATATTTATACATAGTTCAGATTGTATTTCACATTAATTCTGTATTTTTCCTCCTCGTTATTTATTACTGAGGTCAGCTGCATGACAACAGGGTCTTTGCTCCTGAATCATCTATTCCTGCTGCTTTCTCCCTACCCGAGGTCATAATGCACTGATTTGACATCACAGTTTCTCCCATGAAAACAATTTGTTATGCCACAACAGAGGATTATGAGTTGAAGTAGGGAGTCAGCTGTAGAGGTAGATGAACACTAAGAAATAAAGATCATGTATTCATGCAAATGTTCTCAGTAATAAACAATAGACAGGAGAACTCTATAGAATATATACAGAATGCCAGCTGAATTGCACCCACACAGTATGTTTTTCAAAGTTTTGAGGCATCAGCAGTTCTTTAAGCTCCCCTTCCCCTAAAGCTTTGTTTACATTTGCAGTGCTATCGCTGGTGGGGAGCTGTTGTCTGGGCAGCCGAGGCCACACAATGCACCGGGGCACTTCCTTAGAAAGATACCTTGGCCCCACCTCATTGTGAGTTCTTAGCTGCCCAAAGACATCATCTCCCCACTGGTACTAGCGCTGCAGTTGTAAACTACACTGCGGGTGAGGGAACATATAAAAGATAATAAAAAAATAAAAATCACAGCATATATTTAAACTAAGCATGGTTCACAGACTTTCATTTCAATTTCTTTGAATTGGAAAGCAATACCCAATAGGACATTGTTCACTTGGGAACATAAGCAGGAGGCTGGTAAGGACAGAGGTCTGGGGTTATATTCTGTTTTAACTAAAATATTTGAACAGTTTTGTATGTGAAATTAATTCTATGTGTTAAAAATTACTACTTTGAGCTAGAACTGTTATTTGGGCTGTGATATTGTAACTTTTGAGGCTTGGGAACACTTGTTTGGCAGTGATAATTAGAGTGAAATTTAAATGTGATGTTTGCCTGGTGTTAGGGGGAGAGGAATTAACAGGACTCACCCTGTCTTTCATTGTTCACTTGGGAACATAAGCTGGAGGCTGGTAAGGACAGAGTTCTGGGGTTATATTCTGTTTTAACTGAAATATTTGAATAGTTTTGTATGTAAAATTAGTTCTATGTGTTAAAAATTGCTACTTTGAGCTACAACTGTTACTTGGGCTGTGATATTGTAACTTTTGAGGCTTGGGAACACTTGTTTGGCAGTGATAATTAGAGTGAAATTTAAATGTGATGTTCGCCTGGTGTTGGTAAGAGCCCTCTCACCCACACTGTTTTGTAGGCTTTCTTAAATACTGAAAAGCCACTGGGGTTGGGGGTTGGGATTGAAGGGCTGTGTATTTCTGTTTGAGACTGAAATCCAAAGCAACAGGAACTAGTGGGCCTGTGACATCATACGATACCTGATGTCTGCATACAAACACTGTTAGTGGGACTGGACACACACTGGACTGTATGTGTTTGTGAGACTTGGGAACTTTATTGGTGTGGTTGAAATTGGGTTTGTAAATAACTGCAGTCAGTATAGAGAGAAACTGTATTCAAGGGGGAAGGGACTGAGAAAAGAGGGTGTGCCATTATAAACAGAGGGGGACAAACAGGGTGGCCATATTCCACCATGGCAGGCATCTTCGGAAGGTTGTAGGCTGCACAGGCTGTGGGATGGCAATAATTCTCAATTGGGCCTGGAGAGAGGAGCTGCCCACTCTGTAGACAGCTGTCTTGTATCAGGAGTGCAGTATATTGGTTAAGGAGGTAAGCTGGGGGGGGGTGTCCAAGGATAAGGGGTGTGGATATGGGCAGCAGAAGGGTGGGGCTGAGGGGAAGCTGGGGCAACACTCTGAAATTACAGAACGTTATGTTACAGCAAGCAGGAGGGGGGATATAAAGGACAGAGGACCCTTAGATAGGGATGTTGATGCTAAGGGGAAAGCGTACGGGATGAACATTCCGAATACAAAGAGAGTGGAGGGGGAAGAGTCAGGAGGGGCTGTTGTGGGGAAGCCTAGTATAGCAGATATTGAGAAGGGAGGGGCTGTTGTGGGGAAGCCTAAAACAGCAGACTGTGGGAAGGGAGCTCCTAAGGAGAACAGAGCAAGAGGGGAAGAATCAGGGCAGTTTAGAGGTGCAGTCAGGGGAAACTCGGGTTACTTGATGGAGGCTGACATAAAGTGCCACAATAAATTTGAGCTACTAAGCAACCTAGAGAGGGGGAAGGAAGGGGTTGGTGGAAATGAGGAAACTGATATGGATGCCGGGGGAAGGGAGTCGGATACCCATAGGGCATCACAGACCGGCAATGGAAAGGATAGAAATAGTCCCAGAGGGAGAACGGGAAACATAAATGTTAACCAGATGGGGGAGATGCAACATATTGCAGACATGAGGGAGAAGAGGATGACTGGAGAGAAACTGGGAGACAAGGAGGTGGGAGAGGAGCCCCCCTTCAGCAGGGGGGTCAGTACCAAGGATGGGGCCCTAGCTAAAGGGGATCCACAGAGAGCCTCTGGAGGCAGGAGTACTATTACAAGGGGAGGATGGCGGTGTGGGGAGGAAACCATCAGGGCCAGGATAAATGGTTTGATAAGAGAGGGTTAAGGGGACACCTATTCAGAGGGCTCTGAGTTAAGTGGGCAAAATAACGAGGGAGGCAGAAAGGGGAGGGTGACAAGGGGGTCTTTAATAAGGCAGGAAGACTCCCATGGAATTGAGATCATGACTAAAGGGGGGGATGGGGGGCTGAGAGTGCATAGTGGAGGTAACCATAAGGATGATGGCTGTGTTAAGGTTCTGTTATTGGGAGACTCGATGATTAGGGGTATCCAGTGGGAGGGACAGGGGAGTGGATGCCATAGCCAGGTGAAGGTAGTGAGTATCTCTGGGCTGACAGTGCACAGAGCAAAGTTCATGGTGTATGAACTGGTTAGGGATTGTGGAGGGAAACCGGATTTCCTGGTGCATTTGGGAACTAATGATCTAGAGGGAAATAGCATTTTGGAAATCCAAGCAAGGTTCCAAGAACTTGCCAGAGTCTGTCGGGATAATGGATGCAACATTTCCTTTTCAGAGATATTGCCAGTACCAAAGGCCTCAGTAGAGAAAAACATGAAGATCACAGAGGTTAATGACTGGCTCAGGAAGTGGGGTGAGGAGAGTGGGTTGGGGGTGTTAGGGAACTGGAAAGGAGTTTGGGAGGATAAGGGACTGTATGCCAAGGACAGGCTTCATCTTGCCCAATTAGGAAGGAAGTCCTTAAACAGGGATGGCTGACTACATTCAAGAAAGGTGGGGTTTAAACTTGTGAGGGGAAGGGATAGGGAGGGGCTGACCAGAGCCTCTCCTCCAGATGAGGGGGTAGCCTTCAAACCCAAGGTGGGGGGACAGACTGGGGTGGAGGTTTCAGGAGGAGCAGAGGGAGGATGGAAGTATAAGGAACCTGGGTGGGGTTCGACAAAGGGGATCAGGGATAAGGGGTGGGGGTTGGTGTTAGTAAATGCCAGGAGCTTGGGAAACAAGTTGCCAGAGTTCCAGGCCATGCTGTTCGAAGGAGAGGTGGATGTGGCGGCGGTCACGGAGACGTGGGCCAACAAAAACCATGACTGGGACCTAAACGTATGGGGTACACTATGCTTAGGAAGGATAGAAAGGAGGGCAGAGGGGGTGGAGTGGCTATGTTCATTAGAGATGACATAGAAATTGCTAGGGTAGAAGAGGCAGAGGGAAACGTGGAGGCCTTATGGGTCACCTTACGATCCCCAGCAGGAGATAAGGTCAAGCTGGGTGTAGTATATAGGCCCCCCAGGATGAGTGATGTCTAGAGGATGGTTTGCTGGACAACATCATTGCCCAGTGTGGACCAAAAGGGGAAGGAGTGGTGTTGATGGGGGACCTTAATATGCCAGGTACAAACTGGGGAACCATGTCCGCTAAGGTGGCCAAGGGAATTGGCGAGAGGCACATGTGGTGCCAATCCATAAAGGGGGGTCGAGGGAAGTACCAGGTAACTATAGACCCATCAGTTTGACCTCGGTGGTGGGAAAATTATTGGAGAGTATACTAAAGGAAAGATTGGGGGTGTACTTGGAGGAGGTGGGAGGTCTGGATAGTCAGCAACATGGGTTTGTGCCAGGTAGATCATGTCAAACCAATCTTGTGGAGTTCTACGAATGGGTAACATCAGAACTGGACAGGGGAAAGCCTGTGGATGTATTATTCTTGGACTTCAGCAAGGTGTTAGACTCTGTCCCCCACAATGGTCTGGTGGAGAAACTCATGGGGTTAGGAGTAGGCCCTTTGATGGTCAGATGGATTGAAAACTGGCTAGCTGGACGCACCCAGAGAGTAGTGGTCTGTGGGGAGCTCTTAACCCTAGAGAGGTTGGTAGTGGGGCACCGCAGGGCTCGGTCCTGGGTCCGATCCTGTTTAATGCATACATATCAGACATCAGGGAGGGTATAGGGTGTGAAATGAGTCTCTTCGCTGATGACTCCAAGATGGGAGCAGTAGTTGAGGGAGAAGAGGGGAGGTTGGCCCTGCAAGGGGACCTGGACACCCTGGAAAGCTGGGCTCACACATGGAAATTAAATTTCAATATCAACAAATGCAAGGTGTTGCATCTTGGGCGGGAAAACCCTAAACATAGGTACACCCTGGGAGGGGAGGTGCTGGAGGCCTCAATAGGGGAAAAAGACCTAGGGGTCATGGTGGATGCATGTTTGAATAACTCTGAGCAGTGCAGGAGGCGGCTAGCAAGGCAAACAGGATGTTGGGATGCATCGTAAGAGGATCACCTCTAGGAGCAAGGAAGTGATTCTGCGCTGTACAATGGACTGGTTAGACCACACCTTGAGTACTGTGTACAGTACTGGAGACCACACTTGAAGAGGGACATACAGCTCCTGGAGAGGGTACAGAGGAGGGCAACTAAGATGATAAGAGGGCTAGGGGATTTGACGTATGAGGACAGACTTGAGGAGCTCTGCCTGTTTTCATTGGAGGAGAGGAGAGACAGGGGGGACATGATTGAGGTCTTCAAGTCCCTCAAGGGAATAAATAGGGTAAACATGGAGGGGATCTTTAGACTAAAGCAGGGAGGTATCACCAGAGGGCATGGTTTGAAGTTGGAAGGTGGAAGGTGAGGGGAAAAGAGAGGAGGTTTTTCACTGAGAGGGTGGTGGACCTTGGAATGCACTGCCTGGTGAGCTGGTTCAGAGATCCACAGTGGAGGGCTTCAAGAGAGGGTGGGGCAGACACAGAAAGTGGATGTATCAGATGATGGCCTATCCAAGGGGGGTGGGGATGGATGATAGGGGTTTCTGGAACACAAGGGAGGGGAGGGCCTTGGCACCCAACTAGGGATCTCAGGTTCGAGCAGACTCGATAGACCATAAGGCCTAATCTGCTGGCAAATAGTATGTTAGTATGACATAGTCACTTCTTTAGAAATATTGGGCAGGCCATGCATTTATGGGGGCAGGGTTGGGGGGTTGTGCAACTGTGAAGTTTAAGACAAAGAAACATAGAATTTGACAGCAGATAAGGACCGCTTGGCTCACCCAGTCTGCCATTTCCCTACCTAATGGATAAGCTGCAGATCCTAGTTAACCAGCAGCCTACTTCTTCCTACCCCCACCCCCTAGAATTGCCTTATGACTGTCCCATGCTTGCTTGAATTCCCCCACTGTTTTTGACTCCACAACCTCCTCCGGAAGGCTGTTCCATGCATCCACAACCCTCTCTATGAAAAAATACTACCTTAAATTACCTCTGAGCCACCCCCCCATCTTCAAATTGTGCCCCCTTGTTCTTGCACACCTCTGTTTTTGAAAGATGCTACCCTCTTGGACTTTGTTGATTCCCTTGAGGTACTTGAAAGTTTCTATCACGTCCCTCCTTTCCTTGAGGCTATACATATTAAGCTCCTTAAATCTCTCTTCATATGTCTTCCAGTGCAGACCCTGCACCATTTTAGTTGTTCTCCTCTGGACAGCTTCCATCCTGTCTATGTCTTTGAGGAGACTGGGTCTCCAGAACTGCACACATTACTCCAGATGGGGTCTCACCATCTGTCTGTACAGAGGGATAATAACTTCCTGTTTTCTACTGGTGATGCCTCTCCTATGCATCCCAGTATCCCTCTGGCCCTCTTTGCTGCCCTCTCACATTGCTTGCCCACCTTTAGGTCATCTGATATGACTACCCCGGGTCCCTTTCCATTTTTGTTGTTGTTAGTATCTCACCCCCTATTGTGTACTCTTCCCCTGGTTTTTTGTTTCCCAGGTGCATTACCTTGCACTTCTTAGCACTGAATCTAAGCTGCCATATGTTTGACCATTCCTCTAACCTTGCCAAGTCCCTTCTCATCCACCCTATGCAAAGTTTTCTGTTGCCTAATAGCATTTGTCTGCCTTTCCCAATATTGTGCCATTCCCTGGTGTCCGGTGACCCCAACCTCCATCTCTATGATAAACTCTATAGTGCATGGTTAGTTACCTCCATAATGACTCCTTTTAGTCTTCCCCACTGTTTCTCCACCCCCTCTATTACAGGGGCTGCTCTTAAACATCTACACATTTCATTGAAAGATGCCCTCCTGATATCTAATACTTTTGCCCTTGTGTGACTTAACTGAGTCCCTGTCTCCATGCCAGACCATACCACAGTATATAGCTCTCCATACATGACGACGCTCTGCCATGCACTATAGAGTTTATCATAGAGATGGAGGTTGGGGTCACCGGACACCAGGGAATGGCACAATTTTGGGAAAGGCAGACAAATGCCATTAGGCAACAGAACACTTTGCATGGGGTGGGAAGAAGGTGCCACTAGAAACCATGGAGTGATCCATACAGGATGAGTGGAAAGAGGTGCCACTGTACAGCAGGGAATGCCTGTTACAGGATGCAGAGGAGGAGGCATCAGTCTTGTGCAGGGAAAGACTGCCCAAACTGAGGGGAGTGGGTGTTGTTTGCGGTGATGGCCATGCCAGAATTCCACAACAAAGCTCTTTCCTGCTTACTAGTGGTTTGAAAATGATGCCCAAAATGAAACAGGCATATTGATATGCAATCAAAACTGGGTAACTCAGCATATAGAAAATACTGAATGGGTAACTATGCACAGTCGGTGTGGTCTGCCACAGAGAGCATGTGATTCTCTCTGACCTCGAGGATGAAGCTCGAGTGTTCCATGGGAATCAGAACCCCGAGGTGGCACAACACACTGGTTATACAAAAAGTTGCTCATCCTGTGCTTTTATAGTGTATATTGTTATGTAAAATATGTGCATTGTTGTTTTTATTTTACTGGTTAATGGTTATAAACCACTGCCAGTTAGTGTCCAACAGCTTCATAAACCACGTGTGTTGTTTTATGAAGCTCTATATACCATGAGCAGAACAGTATCTCAGCATCACCTGAAAAAATACCAAACAAGCTGTCCTCGTGCTGGAGGTTCACAAGTGCTACACAATCAGTCACTCAGCATAAGACAAGCTTGTCGGCAGTAATAGCTACCCTCGCAAAGCATCAAAGACAATTTAAACCAAAAAACAGTAAATAAAAAAATAAAACATGGAGAAGTGTGGTTCTATGGGTATTTTATGCACCATTCTGTGTGTGTGAGATGCCCATATAAATCCCTCAGGCTTCTTGGGGTATCACACACCTCAGGGTGCATAAAATCCCCATAAACCAAACTTCCCCATGCATTATTTTATATTTCTCTTTCACAGTGAATGTAACTTGTGCATGTCTCTAGAGAGTTTAGAATGTTGTTTTACCACAGAAGGGTACAATCACATTCCTTGGTATTTGAACTGTGGTACAACAGCATTTTGAAAACTATGGATTTCTGTGTAGAACAATGCTTTACAACACACTGTATCACTGCTGCTGTATGCTTAGCCTTGCTCTTAATCCACCTGTGATAGGCCTGTTGAATGCCATATGGTATCCAACCAAGCAGCTGCTTCTATTGCGGCTTCATCTGCATGTTCCAGCTTGCTGTTTTCCACATGGAAATGGAAGGGTCTGCATTTTTAGGAGCAACTGACACTAGTTCCAGGCAGGCAACCCATAACATGATGGTGCCTACCGCAGAAGCTATTTTAACCATATATCACATTTTTTGGCTTGCATAAAGAGCTTAGTTCATAAAGCCTGGCTTATAATTTCCTTGTGCAAGTCAAGTGGCCACCAAGCACTGTAGCCATAGCCCTAAAACAGCAGAATGATTGTGCTAGACAAATAGCCCCATACATGTATACCTGCCAGCAAAGATGATCCAAGTATATTTAGGTGTCCCTCCTCCCCGATCCCACTGCAATGCCCACAGAGTACCTGCAGCCCTGTCCCCTACCAAAAGTCATCATTATGGTGTTTTTAGGGGTTATTTAATCACTGAGAGGATTCTTGGGCAATAACTACTAGTTTATAAAAATGCACCAGATAGGGTCTGGGGTTGCGGCAGTGAGTAGGGAAATGGGCAGACTAGGTGGGCCATATGATCCTTGTCTGCTAACAGATTCTGTGTTTTACTAGTGTAGAAATAGCCACAAAAAATAAGATGACAGGACCTACGACTGCACGTGGATGTGCAGGCCAGTTACATTTCACAGATCTTAGGTTTTTGCAGGCCCACCATTGCAGTGATGGATCTGTACTTGCAGTACTGAAGACCCAAGTTTCAAGTGTTATCTTGGGAGTTGGAGGGTCAGCAAGAGGGAAGAAGATTGAGTTCTTGCTGGATTGCTCATCTCAGGGTGGGGTGGAGCAGAGTTTGGTGCCTGCCAGATACTATCAGTAGCTGAGGATAAGCAGGCTGAAACCACTAGAGTTGTGAAGAGGAGAAGCAGATGTCAGGTGTACAGCGCATGGGGGCATGCTGCACTTTAAGGGGAGTACTAGGAAAATCTGTGCACTGGCTGCAGGGTGACTCCAGCTGCCTACACGCCCTGTACCTGACGACCCAGACTGTGCTGCCTCTGAGGGACAGCAAGTCCTGGGGGGGGGGGTGTTGGCTGGTATAATGGAGGCTGCCAGTGCATGGGGAAGAAATAAGGCTAACTGGAAAAAAAATGTTGTTTACAGTAAAATTACTTTTTAAAGTTTTGTTATTTGACCATCACATACACATTTTGGTATACAGTTGGTATTAAATGGACACTTGTCAATCCTTTTTGCATTATATTATTTATAACTGAAAAAATATATTTAATGATTGCTTACCTTCTCTACAATTCATTCAAGTTGTTGGTTGTTTTAACCACTGTGCTTTTTTTAGCTTAACTGAAATGCATGCAAATAGTGTATTTATTACCAATATTTCGTTTCAACTCCTTCATCTACTCTTGTTGCATGCTTCTTGAACATTGGGAACACCCCCAAAGAGTGCATTTACTCATGATATAATAGTCTCTCCTCCCCCCACTGGACCATGAGTGTCTATGCTGTATTGGGGGTATTCACAATTTCTAGAAAGACGCAAAGATAGTTGAGGACGGTGTCCATTGAATTTCATGATGGAAAAATATGATCTAGTATGGGCTTCAATTGCATTTCTAAACAGTGTATATGACCATTACCTTTCTTTACTGAACACATTCAGGATTTAACTCCCAAGAAATTATGAAAAATTGTTTAATGTTTGAGAAAGATGAAGACTTCACTGTGTTTAATTCAATGAGCAGAAATGAAAGTACACCAGCGGCCCCCTGAAGAAAGCCCCACCACCAGTAAGTAAATGTCCTAAGATATGGAAGGGGGGTGTAGTGTCGAATTGTGGTTAGTTGGATCATCTTTCCATCATGATATTGTCTCTGAAACTGTGAAGCAGGATATCCATGTTCAAGCCCAGCCACAGCCTCTGACTCACTGTGTGTCCCTGAGCAAGTGATCTTGATCTCCATTGAGCTTCTGCTCCCAGATGTAAAGTTATATGAAGATGGACCCTAATGAAATGTTGCATCTCTAGGGTTTTCTTGGTTATTATGTGATAAAACACTATTTGACACCATGCAGCTGACTGGGGGGGGGGTCAGCTTGAAAAGGAATACGAATAGTGAGTAGTGAATAGCAGAGCATCTGAGGTGCAAAAGTATTTGCCAGTGAAAATTTGAAAAAGGTACTTGTACACCCCTATGTGGTGGCTTCCAGGACTTCCTAACCCTCATTTAAAAAAAATAAAATGCATACTCCATCCCCTTTCTTAGTCCTGCTCTGCTTGTAGATTTGTGTGGCTAGTCATGTCAGAGGCTGAGAAACTGACATGAGGGCAAGGACATTTTCTTAGTACCAGATTTACCTAGTTCACTTCTCTGGGAGGGCACTGAAGCTACATGAGGATGGGCCCACCACCCGATCATGGCACACGGACTCTTCCAGAAGTTTTAATTTACAATTGTGCCCTAACTGTGAGAATATTTTATACTGAAAGATTGAAGTTTACTCAAGAAGGTACTTAAATTGCATTTTAGGTGCATTTGCAGAGCACGGGTACTCAATTTGAAGTGTATATACTATAATTCCAAGGCACTTTAGTAACATTTTTGGAACACACACTCTAAAGGTGCTTTTCTGGAGTAATGCAGGTGTATCCCAACTGAGAAGGTACTCCATTGGAAGTATATCAGGAATAACTATAAGGCACTTCATTAGCATTTCTGCAACACACTCCCAGTTTACTCAGCACTTATCAGTCATTTGCTTGATAGGTACCATAAAGTTGCTTGAATTTTTAGTGGCACATTTGGAGCATGTACCCAGTCTATGTGCTAGTAGGTGACTACAAAAGTACAAACAAGTGACTCCAGTTGGGAAAGGGAGTCTTTTCTTGCATAAATGCAGTTTATTTCAAATAGTCATTTGGGACTTAACTCTGCCTCCTGTTTAGCACTCAGGCCAGCCCCCAGGGCTGTACTGGCGGGATGGAACCTACCTCAGACAGAGACTAGTTTTTGGCTTTGGGGGGGTGGAGGAGTGCCTCAGGGTGCTTCAGTAAGATGTGTGTCACCTTCAGTGAGGAGTGGATGTGCTACTGCAGCCTACCTGGACTACCAGCTGGGTAGTTTCTAGCAGCACTGCGCAAATGAGCTGGTTAAGAATTAGTTATTCTTAACTAATAACTATGCTACTTACTTATCAGCTAATGCTCAACAAGTTGAGAATTGATCATAAATTATTTATCACATAAGCTCAACTAGTAATTAATGAATGCCAAACCAATACTCAATCCATGGGGATTAGTTTATTCTTAATTAGGAAATATGTCAATGAGTAACTGCTGAAACTGTTAAGAATTAGTTAGCAGTAGGTTGAGCCAGGAGGAGTTAGCCACTAACTCATTCCCATGTGAAAAAATCAACCAAAGCAAAACTGAGGAATAATTAACCATTAACTAATTATTAATGATTTAAGGTAGTTGAGCATTAGGCCTATTTTTTGTATGGGTAGCATAGTATATATACTGTGAAATCATTAAAAACCTACCATTTAGAGGAACTATGGGAGCATATACCTCAGTGGAGGGTACATGTTATCAAGTAACATGAAACAATTTGGGCTAAAAATGCTACAGAGTGTGGCAGGGTGTTTAATATGGAAGTCCAAATTGAAGGACCAGACCCCTCTCCACAAAAACAATAGGCTTTCCCCAAGGAAGTGTATGATGAAATATGTGTAATACTGAAACAGTTACAGTCACAATTAGATGAGCTGTTGACTGCACTACAGAAGGGAGGGTTAAAATTGAACCCGAGCAAAGCTCAAATTGGGCAATCACAAGTCACCTTTTTAGGGATTTGTATTAATCAGGAAGGACGTACTGTAGATCCAGATAAGAACTGGGTCATACAACAATTACCACAACCTAAAACAAAGACAGCATGTCGACAGTTTTTGGGAATGGTAGGCTTCTGTTGGGATTTTATTGAAGCTTTTTCTAGTATGGCAAAACCACTATACAATTTGTTAAAGGGAGGAAAAGAAACAGATATCCTCCAGTGGGAACCAGAGCATCAGCAGTCTTTTATGGCTCTAAAACAAGCACTAATGATGGTTTCTGCCCTCATTAGCCCTTCTGAGTCATCAGGTTTTGTACTACAGGTACATGCTACTGATCAAGTGATCAATGCCGTCCTGTTACAAAAGCGATCAGGGACGTTACGGCCAGTGGGATATTTTTCTCGAGTATTAACTCCAGTAGAGGAAAGCTATGAAGAATGTGTGAAACACTGATTAGCTGTATATTGGGCAATCCAAGCTACTGAACATATTGTGGGGTTTAATCACATTGTTTTTCAAACCTCACACACACACACACACCCCTGTAAAATTTCTCTTAGAAAGGGATGTAAGGGGTGTATCCTCTCAGAGACTGGTAAAATGGGCATTGGCCCTACAAGAGAAAAATATCACCGTAGAAAAATGCACCGTGCCTATGTTAGTAGAGTTAATGGCATGGGAGGGAGATGCACATGACTGTGGGGAAGTCAGGTATTGAATATAAACCAATTTTTGCTGCTGAACCTAATATTATGGGTATTGATGTGTATGTAGATGGCTCCCGCTTTTGGGATGATGCCCATTTCCATACAAGGTATGCTATTTGGATCCCTGAAACAAAGCAGGACATTTTAGTACGATGTCCATCATCGTGTTCTGCCCCATAAGCGGAATTGGAGGCAGTACGCGAAGCTATTATGGCGTATCCAAAGGAAGCCATTAATATCTTCTCAGACTATGCTTTTGTTGTCAATTCCTTGTCAAATTTTCTTCCTATTTGGACAAAAAGAGGCATGCGAACAGCCGCCAGGTGAACCCGTGGCTTTTACCCCCGGATTACAACGTATATGGGATATAGGAGCTCAAACCCCATTGAGAATTGCTATTTGTAAAGTCAAAGCTCACCAAAAGAATCCAAAAGATATCCATGAACTAAACAATAATTTGGTAGATAATTTGGCTCAAATAGCTGCAAAACAAACTTATGGGTAGACCCTCTAGGAGGTGACTCTACACACAATTGTGGGAAGTTGAAGAGTATGATAAAACTCATCCAAAATGGATATCAGCATTATCACAAGTCCCTAGTTTGGAACGAATCCAAGATACTGATACTTGGCTTCTTGGTTGTCGGAACCAATGGAAAGATACAGGACAGTGTACCACAAAACATGTTACCATATGGGAAGATATGGTAATATGGGAACGGCAACCAGGGTTTAGGAAGTGGATCCCACCCGCTTCATTTAGAAAAGATATTATCATGGACAATCACAGAATTGGGGGCCATTGTTGGCTCCATAAAACTTGTAAAATGTTGGCACAAAAATATTGGTGGCCAAAAATGGGAAAAGATGTCAAACAATGCCTGGAGGCTTGTCTCATCTGTGCACAGATGAATCCTCCAGTGCCTGGAAAAAGGGTTCCGTTAGGGTGTATACCCCTGGTGGACAGTCCTTGGTCCAGCTTACAAATTGATTATGTGGGGCCCTTGCCTACTGCAAAAGGGGGGTTCCGATATTTATTATTATACCATGGACATAAAAATTAATACAAATTCCTGTTCTGCGATTGGCTGGCTGACACCTTTGTTCCGTGGTAAATCCTATGATATACCCACGGCAAAGGTGCCAGTCAGCCGCATTTCAAATAAATGAATCCGACCCTGAAAATCAACACCGCCAAACCACCATCTTGTTTCCCTTCCTTAAGTGAGAACCATTAGCACACCATTAATAATAAAAAAAAATACGCGCAAATCCCACATCGAACCCAAAATTTTTGCAAATTGTTTCTCCAGTAATCGCTTCTTCCCCGCTCACTAATTGCCACTGTGAACTGACTCCTCTACTCCTCCATACTATCGCTCCACAATGCAGGCCGCACTGAGACCACGGCTCTCTCCCCACTCCATACGCGATCCAAGCAAACACCCTGCCAGCAATCTCAACCCCAACAAAACCACAGCACCAGACGAAATGCCACAATGTGCTCCTCATCTGAGTCTGCTATTACAACTCCTTCACAACGGAACCATTTAAATGTAAAAGTGGCACGGGCGCCACACAGACCCTGAAATAACACCCTGAACTTCCACACTCTGTATGTCCACGAGATGAGACTGCCATTACCTCCATAAGCTCTGTACCTGAGCTTAACAAAAGTTAGTTTTAAACAAAAAATCCAAGCTCCTGATCGATCTGCGCAAACATCATAGCCAATTCACTTTCTGTCACGATGCAGTGCGTCTTCCTGAAACATCGTGGCTTCCTGCAACACTTTAAACATTAAATAAAAAAATACAGCTTCTCATTAACCTGCAGCAATACTGTAGCTCATTCACTTAATGTCTGTCCTGTCAGTCTCTCGCTCCTCTCACAGTCATTTATCTTGCCTGCAACTCTGTTCAAGTTTTTTTTTAAATGATTTTTTAAATGAATTACAATAGCAGTATACTAAGTAAACAGAGCTACCATCTCCTACAACATTCTACTTAGAAACAGGGAACTATTTAACACACAGAGGATGGACATTACAGGAAAAAAAATTAAAAAATAAGTTCTTCTCAAATAAAACCTTGTAAGTAATTATTTAAACATTTCTACCCATTGTATAATCGCAATAAGCCACTCGGGGGGTGTGGGTTATCGGGGGATTTACCATGGCTGGCGAGGATTTACCCATTCGGCTACGCCTCGTGAGCAAACCACCACGCCAACCGTGATAAATCCCCTGATAACCCACACCCCTAAATAACTTATTATAAATCATGTTGACATATTTTCCAAATGGGTAGAAGCATTGCCCACATGAAATGATAGTGCTACAGGTACTGCAAAAGCATTGTGGGAACAAGTATTCTCATGTTGGGGTTTTCCCGGAATCCTTGAAAGTGACTGAGGGACTCACTTTACAGCAAAAATTATGACAGCTTTGTGTGATATCTTAGGTATCACTCAATGCTTGCATTTACCCTACCATCCACAATCCTCAGGTATGGTAGAAAGCTTAAACTGCACTTTGAAAAATGCACTGAAAAAGGCAGTGTTGGATACTAGTAAAGGTTGGGTGACACATTTACCAGGAATTCTAATGGGTATTAGAGGTACAAAAAAACAAGAGTACTGGCTATAGCCCATATCAGTTGATGACTGGACGAGATATGCGGCTATATTATCCTTCAGATCCAGATTTGTCTACACCTGTGTTAGACCATATCAACACTGATGTGCTTTTGCAACAGGTGCAGAAACAATTAAATCTGTACCTACCACATGCTGCCAGAAATATGGCACACACTCATTGGAAAAACAAAAAGAAACATGATGAAAAAGTGATACTGCCCATTGAAAGGGGTCATCACGTCATGATTAAAAATTTTGGTCAAAAAGGACCATGGGATGCTAATTGGATGGGACCCTATATGGTTATTGAGGTATTAGGGTCATGGGTTATTCAAGTTCATCGAATTCAACAAGGGTCTACAGAGACCAAATGGGTCCATGTGGACCAAAGTAAATTGTATCAGCCTTTAAATGATAACAACTGATACTGCTTTGTTTTTCCCAATAGGTGAAAGACAATGATATTTCCTTTGCTTGTACTGAGCAGTGCCTTATTGATTCCGGTAATTTCTGACCAAAATGGACGCCCAAGGCACATATGGAACAGTTAATACAACAAGAACTATGCTAATCGTACTGTATGGGGGTATTCCAGTATTGTTGGGAGAACAACATGAACATACTGGTTATGTTCTTATGAAATGGTACTTTATCTGCTATGGACAATGTCAATATGTGACATGGGGATGTTCATCAGAAGCCTGGCCTGACACGGGATACCACTAATTTAACCAAAAGAGAACAAGACTTGTTGTGAATGAACTTAAAAGACATATTACAATATCCATCAAATGCAACTGCATTAAATTATTCTTATGGTTCAAGACATAATATGTGGCATTTTTTATACAATACATCTATTGTAGCGAACTATACAGTAGGATTAAAGCAATTTTTCACAGTATTGCCATTGACCGATGAATATCCATTGTTAACATATACTACTAATGCACAATGGCCGGAAACGTCCTGTAATGTTAATTTAACAGCATGGTGCAATTTTGCTGCATGGAAAATAGTATATCAAAAACAGCGGTGTCAGTGGCTCAGTAGGTAGCACACTCGCCTCTGAGGCCGGGAGATCAGAGGGCTGTGGGTTCAGTTCCCACATCTGGCACTTGGGTTAATATCCCAGTACTGACACTGTAATGCAGCATGAGAGGGGTGCTGCATTTCTGAGGTGCCGTCTTTCGGATGAGACGTTAAACCGAGGTCCCATCTGTCTGGATCGGTGGTAGTTTAGGTGGATGTTAAAGATCCCATGGCACTTATCGAAAACAGTAGGGGAATTTCCCCGGTGTCCTGGCCAAATTTCCCTCATTCGCTAAAAAATACCACCAACAGCTTAATCTGGTTCAAGGTCAGTTGCCATTCATCTGTATCCCCCTCCCCCCGGGTCGTGCCTGAAAATAGGCAGGATTTGTCTAGTGCACTTACCCGGTCAACAAAAGCTAAAATAAAAAACAAGTTATATCAGGGCAAAAATTCTTGCCCCCATCTGATGCTATTATTTTGATGCAAAATGTATATCCTCTATATTATCCATGTAAATTTGAGTATTATAATGTTTTGCTACATTTTCCCTTTCCATGATTACCGATACAATGTAAAGCTCGAACTTCAGTGTTGTTGTGGCAACAGTATTATAACACTACTTTGAATCAATACCATGAGAGACACAGAAAATGATCATTTAAAATTCCTGCACAAGCATCACCAGGCTTATCTCATCATAAAAGGGACGTGTGGGGCTGGTTAGGCTCAGGATTAGGAACTGCTAATGGTGTTGATTCAATGGTTTTAAAGGGCCATATTCATTCTTTGGAAACGACTTTAAAAAATATGACTACTGGACCTTTATCAACTACTGTTAAATTAGCAGCTGATAATGAAGAGATTGATTGGTTTGCATTTAAAGAAACCTTACAGGATTTTAAAATTATTGCTCAAATAGCAGCCCGTTTTTATAACTCACTTTCTAATATGTCTATAGACAGCTATGTAGAATTAGCTTGCTCTCAATTAGCTGCTGAAGCACATGCTTAGCTAGTTAATGAGTTAAATAGAATTGAGACTGATAGGTTACCCTTAGGCATAGGAAAGGACAATGTGACTCGATTATTGGATCATCCCAATGTGATCTTGCCACCCTTGGCCATGATTAAAGTATGGAATTCACCAAATCAATATGCACAAGTGCTGCGAGATGTGATTCCCATACTAGTGATAATACCTGTATGTTTTGAAAAAATGAAAATATCATGGCAAATCAGTAATTTGGGAGTATTAATACATGACCAGATCATGAGACTCCAAATACCAGGTGATACTATTATCACAGTACACAATAAATATGCTGTATTACCTAGACAACAGTGTGTACAAGAACATGAAACCTTGATATGTGGGGAAGTGACATCAACCGCCCCATGGTTTCCTGATCAATGTAAATTTACTCTTAATGTCTGCAAATGAATACCGCCAAGCTATGAGATGGAACCAATCATGATGTGTAATTGCCGGTCAACCTCGGAATGTATGGGGTTGTAGTGACAAAACCTGGTGGATTGCAAATTGGACCCTTCGGGAACATCCTGCCTATAGCCGAACAAATGTTACCCATATTGATGGTTCCAGTATGGCCTTGGATTTACTCACTGATTTGGCAACTCTACCTCATTACGCATTACCCAAAATTGATAAAATGACACTTGGTGCTTTGATGTATCGTTGAGAAACTAAAAGGACTTATTTTCTCACAAAAGGCCTCTGCTAAAGAGGTAAAAAGGCAGTCATCTTATATTCCTATTATATCCTGGTGGGATTGGGGTATGGCTGTTTTGGGTACTAGTCCAACCCTAACAGTGGTAGTATGCGGTATTGCAGTAATCTGTGTTCTTGTTACTATACAAGTGCTCTTGTATCATAAGATGAAACACATGATTCGCCAAATACAAATGTTACAATGGCAACAACGTCTCGTGTGATCTCCAATTAGAGAGTCACAAAGGGGAGGTTGTAGTATAATATTTAATCACCTTTATATTTGCAATATTTCACATTTTATAATATTTAGTTTTCACCTTTTATATTCACAATATGTAAGGATTGTAGTGTAATATTTCTTTAAAGTGGAAATCCATGCACTATAGTATTTCTGTATATTTCCATTGACTGTTTTGTAATCACCTTCTTTAAGAAGGAATATTAAAATGTTAGAAAGGATCTTTGTGAGGATGGTGTGCATTTACCTTATGAAACAGCATGCTTGGGCAAAGTATAAGATAACAGCATGTTTAGGCATTGAATTTTCGAACAACTTGAAAAAGGCAAGCCTTAAGTTGTTGTACGTTGCTATGGTGTGAGTGAACCTAATTGTTTTACTTAGGTCAGATTGACCCACTGGCATATGTATCAAGAAATATTGGGTAACAAAAATGAAGTAAGCTGTAGAAAAGTACACCACACCTTGGTATCAACTTGTTATTCTGTTTATGACTGGCTTATACTGAAATGTTGGTATTTTTAAAGATAAGAATTGTAGAATTTAGCTTATAAAAACATTGTATGTAAGCTGAGTAGCTCAGCTCCAAACTGATGACCAGAATGAACATGCATGTTACTCTGAATGAAGTGCAATAAACTCTGAAGAAATCTGAAGGCTCGAGTCAAATGCTTTAAGAAACACAATGCAACTTTACAAACAGTTAATCTCACATACATAATACAGTTAAAATTAGGGTACAGTAAGTCAGTACAACAGATTTATTGCAGATACAGTCAAAGACAGCAATGGGACTATAGACATAGAAACATAGAATTTGACGGCAGATAAGGACCGCATGGCCTACCCAGTCTGCCCATTTCCCTACCTACTGGATAAGCTGCAGATCCTAGTTAACCAGCAGCCTACTTCTCCCTACCCCCACCCCCTAGAATGGCCTTATGACTGTCCCATCATTCTTGAATTCCACCACTGATTTTGACTCCACAACCTCCTCCGGAAGGCCATTCCATGCATCCACAACCCTCTCTGTGAAAGAATACTTCCTTAAATTACCTCTGAGCGGCCCCCCCTCTATCTTCAAATTGTGCCCTCTTGTTCTTGCACACCTCTTTTTTTGAAAGATGCTACCCTCTCGGACTTTGTTGATTCCCTTGAGGTACTTGAACATTTCTATCATGTCCCCACTCCCTCCTTTCCTCGAGGCTACACATATTAAGTTCCTTAAATCTCTCTTCATATGTCTTCCGGTGCAGACCCTGCACCATTTGAGTTGCCCTCCTCTGGACAGCTTCCATCCTGTCTATGTCTTTGCTGAGATTGGGTCTCCAGAACTGCACACAGTACTCAGATGGGGTCTCACCAGCTGTCTGTACAGAGGGATAATAACTTCCTGTTTTCTACTGGTGATGCCTCTCCCTAAGCATCCCAGTATCCTCCCAGCCCTCCTTGCTGCCCTCTCACATTGCTTGCCCACCTTTAGGTCATCTGATATGACTACCCTGGGGTCCCTTCCCATTTTTGTTGTGGTTAGTATCTCACCCCCCATTGTGTACTCTTCCCCTGGGTTTTTGTTTTCCAGGTGCATTACCTTGCACTTCTTAGCATTGAATCTAAGCTGCCATACATTTGACCATTCCTCTAACCTTACCAAGTCCCTTCTCAACCTTTCCACCCCACCCTGTGCATCAACTCTGTTGCAGATCTTTGTGTCATCTGCAAAGAGACATACTTTTCCTTCCAGTCCCTCTGCAATGTCCTTATAAAGACATCGAAGAGGACAGGTCCTAATACTGAACCCTCATGTACCCACTAGTAACCCTCCTTTTCTTCTGAGTGGACTCCATTTTGCTATTACTCTCTGTGTCCTATTCTCCAGCCAATTCTTTACCCAGGATGTCATCTTGGGACCCACTCCCAGGCTGGCTAACTTGTATATTAATCTTTTGTATGGGACTGTGTCAAATGCCTTGCTAAAGTCTAGGTAAGCCATGTCCACAGCCCCTCCCTGATCTACTACTTTGGTCACCCAGTCAAAGAAATCTATCAGATTCATCTGGTATGACCTTTCCCTGTGAATCCATGCTGCCTAGGGTCCTGTGCCCCTCTGGCCTCTAGATACTTGACAATTCTTTCCTTCAATTGGTCCATCAAAAGAGCTAATACATGAGGAGCTGATAAATGCTTTACAGTTGTTGACTGTGTGGTGGCAGAATAGAGAGTAGGGATGGAGGGGTTACGGACAGGTGTAGTTAGTGGAGTAGAAGTTAAGTAGGGTGGATGAAATGGATGCATTGGATGAAGAATGGCAAATTTTGAAGGGAAGCACATTCCAGATTTTAGGGAGGTGGTACGAGAACCCTTATTGACCTATGGTCGTTGATCGGCAAGGGATCGATAGGGTGCGAGCATCAGTGGATCTGAGTGAGTGTTGGGATGTTGGTGGTGTGTTATGGAGGAAGAAAGGTAAGAAGGGAGAGAGTGGAACCAGAATTTAGAGATGAATTTAGCGCAGTGAGAGAGACTCAGTGCCCAGAGAAGGGAGGGCAAGCGAACGATGGAGGTCACAGTGATGGGTGAGAGGGTGGGCATCCAAAGCAAAGCAACAGAAAGAGCTGAAGAGGGTATCCAGTTTGGCTAGGGAGAACTTGGGGGCAGCACTGTAGACTACTTCACAGTAGTCAAAAATAGGTAGGATCATCTTCTGGATTAGTTCACACCTAGCCGTAAGTGGAAGACAATTATGGTTCTTGTATAGTGCGCCTAGCATGGGGTGCAGTTTTTACAGGATGGCGTCAATGTGACCAGAAAAACTGAGGTGCTGTTCATGCCAGAACCCAAGATACCTAAAGGAGGATGGGTCCTTGAGAAGAGTCCCATCGATGGTGTAATAGGAAGGACAGGAGGTAAGCCTGGAGAGTCTCTGTCTTGTGCCAAAGGTCAAAGGTCCTGCTGGAGCCTGGCTTCTACATCAGTGGAGCTGTGGTCAAAGGTATACAGGACTTTGTCATCCGTGTTCATATAAATGGACACAGATGAGCAGACTGTGGGAAGATCATTGAGAAAAATGGAGAAAAGTAGTGGGCCTAGAACAGAGCCTTGTGGCACACCAGTGTGGATTTGGATAGGGGGGCACAGAGCTTCAGCTATCCTGACCGATTGTGTTCTACCTGTGAGGTAGGCTCTGAACTAATCAGTGGTAGAGATGGACAGGCCAGCTGAAGTCAGATTCAGGCAAGGTCAACAAAAATGGCCAAGGTGATTTGCCCACTGTCCATACCTGTGAGGATACAGTCAGTGAGTCTAAGGAGGGACATAGTAGTGGAGTGTTTTTTCCAGAAGCCAGACTAGAAAGGAGTGAAGAAAGTGGATTCGGAGAAGAAGGTAGAGAGTTGGGCAAGGACAAGGTGCTCCTGGAGTTTGGCCAGGATTGGTAGTAGCGAGATAGGCCTGTAATAGTTTGATGAGGAGGAGTCACTGCCCTTAGGTAGGGGGATAACAGCCATGTGTTTCCATTCTGAGAGGATTGCTGCAAAGGTGAAAGAGAGGTTAAGAAGGGAAGCTATGGGGGACGAGATTGCAGGTGCAGAGAGGTGGAGTAATTTTGGGTCCGGTGGTCAGGGAACCTTCCTTTGGCTGGGTCAAGGACAAGGAGGGCTTCCTGAACTTATGCAGGAGATTCTGGAAGGAAGGAGAAACTCTCTGCAGTAGGGGAGGTGGGACAGAGTTGGGGGGATTGGGAGGTATGAGAGAAGGGAGGAAGCACAAGAGGTGAAGTATATTGAATTCAGCAGTGACAGAGGGTGGTCAGAAATTAGGGAGTTTTTTTTATATTTAGGAGTGGGGTTGGAGGTTTAGATGGTGGGGAGAAAAGGGAGTGAATTACCTTCCAGAATCTAGGTGGATTAGCTTTTTATGACTGGAATGAAGAGCTGAAATACTCTGCTTTGGCCAGTCTAATAGCTCTGGTGCAGGAATTTCTTAGGGCCCGGTATTTGACGAGGTCTTGAGGTAGTTTGGAAGTTTTATGTATTTTCCAAGCACGGTCTTATGCTTGCTGGCATGCCAGGAGTTCAGGGGTGACCCATGGTATGTGGTTACTACATTATTTTTAAAGGAGCATGCTTATCCCAGACCACAAGGAAGTTGTCCTTAAAGTACAATAGAGCTTGGTTAATAGAATTAGCAGAGGATATTGGTGACCAGTCAACTTGGGCAAGTTCAAGGTGGAGCGAGACTAGATCAAGGGATCTGAAAAACCATGTCATCAGTATTTTGTGGGGGGGTTTAGGTCAATGCACTTTGTGCACAAGATAGATTGTGTGGTGATCACTTAGGGCATCGAGGAGTGTTCCTGATAGTACTACACAGTAAGGATGTGTGGTGAGGGCCCAATCTATGATAGTGTGATTTTGGGTTTTGTGGTTTGTGCATGTTAGCTCATTTATTAGTTGGGTGAGGTTGAGGGAAGTTATGTCATTTCAAATTTTACCAAGGGATGGGGACAACCAGTTGTGATTTATATCACCCCTTGGATATAATTCTCCATTTGTGGTAAGTGTTGTAATGGAGGTAACAAGCTCAACAGTGGTTCTGGCATTCAGTCCAGGGAGACAGTAGATCCCACCTAAATAAATAGGGATGGAGAAGGGCATTGTGAGCCTTAGGACTAGTGCCTCGTAGGTAGATGGTATGGCTGAGGATCATGCAGTGACGACTTGGAGAGTAGAGGTGAAGTAAATTAACACCCCTTCCTCCATGGGTCCCCCAGTCTTGGCTGGTGAGTGAGTAGCCCTGGATGGAGATGGCAGAGTCAGGAGTATGCTTGGTTAGTCATGTTTCCATCACAATGAAGATGTCTGGAGCAAGAGAGACTATTAGTAGTTGGAGTAGGTCAAATTTTGGAAGAAGACTGCATATGTTTAGATGTATTATCTTTAACCCATGTGGGAGAGAGAGAGAGATGGCTGATGCAGATGGGTCAGGGTTCGGGATTTAGGGCTTGGGGTTGGCACCGTGGGCTGTACCTTGGAAGGGGCCTGGGTTCAGGCTAACGACCCCAGCTGACAACAGTAGCACAGCAATGATGATGAAGTGGAGTTTGGCTCATTTGAACCAGGATTTGGAACCCAGGTTGAAGGAGGAGGATGGGGTGCCAGGTGCAGGAGGCAACCAGACACTTAGATGCAATAGGAGGAAGAGGGCATTGGGTATTTGGGTAACTAAGGCAGATGAGTGGATGGCTGAATGCAACCAATGCTGATTACAGGGGGCTGGGATCACAGCTAAGGGAAATTGGGGGTTATGAAGGAGAGGAAGGTAATGGTTGAGGGGATGGAGTGTAGCGTGTGGTGGATGCATTAGTTTAGGGGAATGGGGTAGGAGAACAATTAGCAGACAGGGGCAGAGGATCAGTTAAATAGTACTGTATAAGGCATTTTTGGTGTAGCTTATAAGATGCAGCTAGGTTATACTTGCAATAAGCCAAATTTAGTGAAGATGGAGTTAAGTATAGGGATGTTGAATAGTTTTGAAGAATAATCAGAATTCAGTGCAGTAGATCAGCAGATGGAATAGACAGCACTTGAAGGTTTCTCAGGCCATAATCTCACAGTAAAAAAAGAAATGCCTCAAGAACGAGGTTCTACCCCTTTAGAGAGAGAGAGAGAGAGAGAGAGAGAGTGAAACCTGGGAGAGAAGGGGTGGGTCACTGGGATAAAGAAAGTGCATTTAATAGAGGATGGGGAAGGGGATGGTGATGGGCAAAAAAATCACCCAGAGAAAGAGCTGCAGTAATCCAGCTCTTAACCCTGCTTAAGGACTTTTCCCAGGATAATGAAATAATAATAGGAACAGTCCGAGGGCACTGTTCAGTTGGAGAGGTAGTCTGTTAAGCTGGCTCCAGGACTAGTAAAGCAACTTCAATTTCAGCACCAATCAGAAGGAGGGCGCCTTTTTTTCAAATTGCACCATACCTTAGGCTGTGGGGAGCAGGCAGGTGGCTGATGCCTGGAGGAGTTGCAAACTGAGCAGTTCGATGTGGAGGAGCTGGCCCATTCAGGGCACAAGGTTCCCCTAACAGAAGGAGAAAAACAGGGGAATTAGTAGTGGGTAGAGGGGGAGGGAACTTAGATGATTATTAGAGGATAATAAGTGAGACTTGTCAGCTCAGCATTGCTGCAATGACTTGAGTGACTTCATAATAAGTATCATTTAAACATCAGAAATCTTCCTATTATTTGGAAGCGGGCAGTTTGTTTTATGGGGGGGGGGGGAGTTCTGTGCTACCAGTTGTTGGGCCTCTCTGTTTAGGACCATTGTTTTCCTATAAGACTGTGTTTGTTTTATTGTCCCTGATTAACTGGGGTATGTTTTTTAGTTCATTATGAGATATTAGACAACAGTTACATGGAAGCCCCTGTGATATTTGTTTACTAGTGCCTCTAATGTCATAACAGAGAATTCTAGCTAATTGACTCATCATTAGACTGTGTTTGACCATGTATTTCTCCCTTTCTTTTTTTTTTCCTTCAACTTGTCAGCTTCCTACTGGCATTGATTTTTGTGTGATATACTGTTGTCACTGGGTCTGAAATAAAGCTGATTTAGAAAAATTAAATCTTCCTATTAGAACCCAGGCTTTGTTTTTTCCACAGCCATTTTAGCAAGTGCACCGTAGCTGGTAGGGTGGGACAAGTTGGCTGACTCCCACCTTTAGCTGCTTTTCTGTTCTGTGTGCACAGCTGTGCATGCAAGGCATTTTTCCAAGTTTGTAGCTGTGTGCCCAAAAAGAAATTTAAAAAGATATTTATTTTCTGAGCATTTAGTCAGGCTTGACTATTAGTCAGTGAGACTTGTCAGCTCAGCATTGCTGCAGTGATAGTGATGAAGGTTTCTAGAGCTTTCTTTTGGCATCTCCTTGTGGCCTGGTTGAATCCCTGGCAGATCTTGCAGGCCCTGTCATTGTGGGATAGGCCCAAGCAGCAAACACAAACCATGAGAGCGTCGTCCTTGTAGATCTTGTAACCACAGATAAAAAACCTAAATAAAGTTGTTTTTTTCGAAACATCAATATGATAAGTTAAAGTAGTAAAAACAAAAATAAAGTCAAAGCAACTACAACATTGTTTCTCTGCAGGTCCAATGAGCAGTCCATGATGGGAGAAAAAAACTGAAGAGCAATGGGGCCACCCACGATTATATAGGCACCGCCATTGCATGTCATCATGGGTGACCCCCAGCTTGCAGAAGTTTCCGAGTGGTCCTGATGCTGATAACTGACAATTCCAAAGGTGTGGTCCAGTTGAGGAGATATCCTTGGTAAAGATTTAACATTTCACCTAGCACTAGTCCAATATATCCCCTTCCCTTTATTTTGGAAGATCTTTCCTTATTTTCAGAAGTCAAATACTTTCAAAATAGAGTTAACTAATGCACTGATCTGGGACAATTAAGAAGTATACAGGATAAATGATTTTAATATACTGTAGTACATATACAGATAATATTTTAACATAGAAACAGAAAAACATAGACACTGCTGACAGACATAGGGTCCATCAGTCTATCCATATACAAGTTCCTACCTCACACCTTGACCTAATGTCCTGAAGTGGTATCCACCCCCTCATGAATACCCTGCTTCCTTAGTTCCTCCTAGTGGAACTATCAGTGCCTTGCCATGCCCAGCCAAGCTTGAACTCATTTCTTGTTCTGCCCACACCACTTCTGTCAGTAATCTGAAGTAGAACTTCCTTAAATCTCTCCTGAGTTTTATCCTACTAGCCTCCATTGGTATCCCTTCGTGACTCCATCCCTATTATTATTTAAACAGGTCAGGTTTGCTCTATTTATTCCCATCAGGAACAGGAAGCCTCTATCATGATGCCCATCTCCCTTATGGCTGCCAGCCAGTTCATGTTTAGAGCCTCTAGTCATTCCTTATAGAAACTGCTCTGCTGGACCCGAGTCACCTTGGTGATCCTATGCTGCACTGACTCCAGTCACTGTATTTCTCAGGTGAGGACCGCAGAATTGGGCAACATATTCAAGGCGAAGCCTCACCAGTGACCTGTACAGGAGTAATATTACTTCCTTTCTTCTACTGTCAAAACTTCAAGTACACCACAGCATCATTATTGCCTTGCTGTAGGCCTTATTGCACTGGCTGGTTTGTTTGAGGTAGTCTCTGATAATGATTCCCAGTTCCTTTCCTTGGTTGTGCTGGTCAGACAACCCCTGCCCCCATCCAGTACTCTGTCTGTGGGTTTCTACTCTGTATGTGCATCACCTTGCAGCTCTTGGCATTAAATCTTAACTGCCATATTTTCAACCCTCTCCCCAATCTTTCCAAATCTCACTGTACCTCCCTCACTCCCTCCTCATTGTCCACCCTGCCACATAGCTTTGTGCCATCTGCAAAGACATTTTGCACTGCATACCTCAGAATATGTCACTAATAAACATATTTAAGAGGACTGGTGCCAGGACTGACTCATGCGGCACCCCCCTTATGACTCCCTTATCCCTGGATTCTCTGTTTATTACCACACTATGTTGGCTCTTCCCCAGTCACCTCCCCACCCTCCTAACTTCTTCCCCACTCCTACGTCCTCTACCTTCTTCAGCAGCCCCCAGTCAAAGAATACTTTCAGGCTGATGTGGCATGACCTCACTGTCACAAAACTGTGCGACTTGCTATCCTGCAGTTCTCCTCCTAGTAGTTCACCAGGCTTCCTTGGCCAGGGTCTCTTTCAGTTAACCTTCAATGGAGGAAAGACTGACCAGCCTGTAGTTGGTCAGATCCTTCCTGTCCCCTTCCTTGTGAGCAGGACCACGTATACAGTCCTCCATCCTCTTGGTACCACAGCAGATTGTGGTGAGCTATTAAACAGCTCAGCCAAAGGCCCAGCCAGTTCTGAAGCCAGTTCCCTAAGCAACTTCGGGTTAAAGCCATATGGCCTGGGTGCCTTATCTACTTTCAGCACAGCAAGCCCTTTTCTTACCCTATCAACTGTAATCATCAGGTGCCCCACTGCCTGAACTCCTGTGTGGGTGCCTTGACCCCACTCTCTAGCACAGCCCTTTTGTTCTCCACCATGAATACTAAATAGAATAGCTTAAAACATGTGCCTTTCTGCTCATCATCCTCTACTACCCTCTGCTAGTCTAACAGTTCCCCCATCTTCCTTTTTTCCATAATGTATGTAAAGAATTGTTTCTCCCCTCCTTTGACATGCTCAGCAATTGATAGCTGTGTACATAGGTACATACATAGCTAAGGACCACTCGGTCTACCCAGTCTGCCCAATTATCCCTACCTACAGTATCCCCACAGACCAGATCTGAGTTCCAGTTCTTTCACCCGTCCCTCATTCCTTTTCCCCTAAGATTCCCTTGTGCCTATCCCAAGCTGTCTTGAACCCTTCCACTGTTTTGCCCCAACTACCTCGGCTGGTAACCTGTTCCAGGAATCCACCACTCTTCTTGTGAAGAGAAACTTTCTTATATCTCTCCTGAATTTACCCCCTCCAGCTTCATTTCTTGCCCCCTTTTTCTTGAGCACATTTTCTTCAAAAAAATGCTCCCAACCTGTACTGAACTGGGCCTCACGAGTGTACCAGTTGAGGAGGCTGTGTCATTCGAGTGTACTGTAGTGGCAGGTGTGGGTTGTAGGATCGCCCTCATCTACTGTCCACCAGGTGATGAGAAGCGATTCCTGCAGGAAGTGGCGGACTTCATCATCAACATGTCATTCGATTTGCCCAGGCTGATGGTCCTGGGTGACTTCAACACCTGGGTCGATGACAAACTCTCGCAATTTGGACAATACTTCTTCCAATTAATGACTTCATTGGGCCTTACACAAGTTGTCACTTTTGCCACTCATAAAGGTAGTCACTCCCTTGTCTTAGTCTTCCTCCTTAGGATCGAAGCCTTCGATTTGAGGGTGAAACCTGTCGGATGGTCCAATCATTGCACCGTGGGGTTCAGTTTCTGCACCCGCCTTTGCAGGCCTACCCCTTTGGAGATGGTCAGGTACCGCCCTTTGCGAGATGTAAGCTCTGAGGGACTGGTGGTGGTACTTGACCTATCGGAGCTTCCTGGCATGAGCAATGATCTGGATGCCTTGGTCTTTGCCTATTATAAAGCCATCGCCTTGGCTCTGGATATCATTGCTCCAGTCTGTGTTCATCCTCTCCCCCTTCGCCATCGGTCCCCATGGTTTGATGGGACCTTGAGGGAGATACGATGACAAGGACGAAGATTAGAGCATTGCTGGCAGAGATCTGCCCTTGATGCCGACCATCTTAGATTGATGGAACATTACCAAGTCTATCATTCCTCAATCTCCCATAAGAAGGCAGAGTTCCTGTCTGGGGAGATTGAGGCTGCTCAGAACCAACCAGCTCAGCTCTTTCGAACTGTAGACAGAGGGCCAGATATTCAAAGGGTTGTACCATGCGCAACAGAGATCACCAAGCGCAAGTCCAATGCGCATCGTTATGCGATATTCAGCCGAGGAGCAGTAGCTCAAGTTGCAATGCGCAAGAGCGCAATGGTAATGAATGCATGCACAACCGTAGGTGGAGGAACCATGAATAAATGGCGCAGTGCGATATTCAATGACATGTGCCATGTGCAATAGGGGAGATAGCGGAAGTTGCGCGATAGCGGAAATGAGCCAAAATAAAAAGGAACGAGGGAGGCGCAAGAACGCTACAGGAAAGCCTGAAGTGGAAGCAAGCTGGCAGCAAGAGCAGAGAGAGGATCAAAGAAAGGGACAAAGAAGGAGCAGGACAGGGCACACCTGTGCCACGCAGGACAGGAATGAGGAGCCACTGACAGTGTGCAGGACAGACAGGGCAGTGCTGCAGAGCAATCAGGGTAGTGGTAGGAGGCAGGACAGCAGAAGGCCGAGGTGTACCCAGTCCAGGGGGAGCAGCACAGAGAACAGCGGGGGGAATCGGACAACATCTGCCGGGGGGGGGATCAACAGCCAGAGACATGGCCAATGCCACCATACAGATGGAGGCAGTAATGAGGGGTGTGAGAGGGCAGGCAGCAGGGGGGTGCGGCCATGGAAGGGCCCATCAGCAGTACGCCCCCAACAGGCAGTACCAAGCCCGCATCACCTTCGAGCAGTATACTGATACAGAGATTGTGGGCCAGTACTGCCTGAACCGGACGATCCTGAGGAGGCTCTGTGAGCTGTGCAGTGATGAGATGCAGGCACCCACACGACGGACCCATGCTCTGTCAGTGGAGACTAAGGTGACAGCTGTCATGTGCCTGCTTGCCACAGGCACCTTCCAGAGACCAACAGGGGACACAACAGGCATAACCCAGTTGGCCGCGTCATGCCTACTCACACAATTTCTCAGCGCATTGCTGCCACATGCTGTGGAGTACATCCATTTCCCAGCACACAGGCAGAGCACACAGCACACATACAACAGTTCCACAGAGTAGCATGTATGCCTGGTGTGCTCAGAGCCATTGACTGCACCCATGTGGCCATCCACACACCACCTGGCCCGGATGGCATAGCCTACAGGAACCACAAGGGATACTCCAGCATCAACTGCCAGGTGGTGTGCGATGCCAGGGGACGCATAACTAATGTCTGTGCCACACACCCTGGGGGAGCACATGATGCCTTCATCTGGCACCAGTCTGCACTGTGCCACAGGTTTGAGAGTGGGGACATCCCCATTGGCCACCTAGTGGGTGAGTATGCACAACACGCAGGATGACATGGGCAGCTGTGGGGGGGAGGCATAGTCAGAGGTGCCATGGGTACTGGCCTTGACAGCCCTTTACAGAGCGATGCAGACCACCATACTAATGTACACCCTCTATACACAGGTGACAGAGGATACCCACTCCATCCCTGGCTGTTCACACCATACCGGCGCCCCTCGACCCCATCACAGCAATGGTACAATGAGGCACATGCCACCACACGTAATATTATCGAGCGTGTGTTCAGGATGCTGAAGTCACATTTCCGGTGCCTGGACACGTCTGGCGGTGCCCTACAATACAGCCCCTCGAAGGCCTGCGGGCTATTCCTGGCCTGTTGCATCCTGCATAACATGGCCAATGACTGTGGGATAGCCATAGAGGTCAAAGAGGGGGACAGCGATGGGGACGATGAGGATGCCGGTCCAGACAGTGATGGGCAGCCACCCCCTGGGTGAAGGAACCCCCGCCTGTTCAGGATGGCTCAACTGCACCGGGACACCATCACAGAGGAGCATTTCGGCCAACAAAGGTAGGTCACGGGGCCATGTGCAACCACCAATGGCAAGGGCACAACCCACACACAGACATGGATGAAACCCAGGGGTGGATGGCGGCAAGTGAATGGGACTGAGCGTGGATCCGCACACGCCGTCAGGGATGGGCATGGCCAAACACGACTTGCGCGCACACACACACACACACACACACACACCTCACACACACCACAAGACATGCACAAGGGGTAGAAGGCATGCCATCCACGAATGCAAGCCCTAGCCACACACAGGCCCACATACGGCAACGCCCAGTGACCGTCACTGTGCGTGTGTCACATGCTGGGTACCACTGCACACTGGTAGACAACGCAACGCAGGCATCATCATGCACACGCCACAGTGGCCAGCAGCCGGGAGGGTGTGCACATGGACTGTGTATGTGCAGGGCTGGGTACCCCACCCATGCATCTTATGGTGCACAACACACTGCACACAGGGCAGCGGCAGACAGTGACCATGGTGGGAGACAGGTCAGTCACACGGCACAGTGCCACGGCCACCACAGATGCGTATGGTTGAGGTATGCCTCAAACAGGGCATCTGTTTCTGCCCATGTGAAGTTGGGCCTCCTCTTCCTCCAACATCCCTGTTCCTCCTCTTCCTCACGTTCGGTCATTATAGAGCCTGTGGAAATGACAGGTGTTACCTTTCACTGTGCAGTCCCATGCATCTCCCACACACCACAGTCCACACTTCCAAACAGCATGCAACCCACCACAACAGACTGCAATACCAAACAATGGCCTCTGCAGCACCATGTCGCATTTATATAGCGCAAGGCATGCAAATGAGGTGAGGCGCACATTTAAGTGGATGCTGATCAGCTGCGCCATGGAATTGTTGATGAGCTGATTTGCATATGCCGGCTGAATATCGCACTGTTGCGCCTTTCGCAATTGTGTTGAGTGTGCTCAGGCACAGGCGCACCTCTGTGACATGCGCAGTAGGCACCGCACGGCGCATGCCTGGGGTGCTGACACCGACACCTGCCATGCTGCTGACGTGCTGAGCGCAGGAGGCAGTGCAGGGCACGGCCACCACTGTGCCAGTGGTGCTAGTGCGCTGTTTACATGTATGGTGCTCTTGCCCTGGAGCACCGTAGACGCCGTGGTGCCACAGCATGGTAGGCCACTGCAGAGTATCTCACACAGGCACCCAACCGTGCTATACACAGGGAGTACCAATCACGCTGTGGCGGTCCATGCGCAAGAGACCCTTGACCCTGTGCTCGACCTTTGCCCCCTAGGAGCCATGTGTCCTCATGAGTGCACCCCTATCACGCTGTTCGGTGACAGCACAATGGGGAATGGCAGTGCTGTACTGCGCAGCATCTGCACGTGGTGGATGTGCACTACAGAGCACCATTTTGTCTCCAAACTGATGCAGAGATGGCAAGACGGAGGGCTGCTGTGTGGAGCCAAGTTGAGCTGGCCAATTTGGTGGCCATTGTGGAGCCCCATGCTGGGGCCATTTTTGGCAGTGACCCCCTGGACAGGACCAGAAGTGCCATCTGGGAAGAGGTGGCGGTGGCACTGGAGGAGGCCACAGGACTCACCCGGACATCGGAGCAGTGTCGCCACCAATACGGGGACCTCCAGCAGAGGGACCCGGACAGGCTGGCCCGCCTGAGGGCACGTGCCAGGCGAGGTGCAGTGTCACGACCAGGTAGGTGCCCCATCCATGCACTGGTTGCATCCATATGGGTATTGCAGAGGCATGTGTCCACCACACGGGGGGTGGGCCGTCCAGTGTGGGCAGTGGTGGTGGTGGTGGGGGTTGCGGCATGGCTGGGCTGTGCGGGATTGCACACACCCGCGGGAGGGGGGGCCTTTGCCACTGGATTGTACTGATGTTCCCCTCTCCATGTTTGCACCCTAGGCCCTGAAGAGCAGTGCAGAGCCCGTGAGGACAGCCACCGCCAGGAGGATAGGGGAGCTGGGCAACAGCCATGGGTTGCCAGTCCCAACATTGAATAGCGCCTGGATCAGACCGATGAGGGTGAGTGCCTTTCTTCCAGGATATTCTGTATATGCAGTGTTGCAGGGTAGGCGGCGGGGCATGGCCACCATCCATTGACACCACTGCCGTGCATGCCACATGGTACACTCAGCGCTATCCTGTGGCACTGCATGTGTTGTGGGTGTGCATCACTGGTGGTCCATGTGTGCACCAGGTACATGGCTGTGCCACTGTCTTCGCACTGCATAGCCATGTCATTGTACAGCCACGGTGGTGCTGTGCGGGACTTGGTCAGTGTGTGAGTGTAGCAGTCCGCATGGCTGTGTGCGCCTGGGTAGGCAGATCATGTGGATATGATCACTGTGGGTGGTCACACACTATCACAGGGGCGTGTCCCATGGCTGTATGCCATGCACAATGGGTGGGCTGCACGGGAATGGACATTCACACCTATTGACTCTGCTCCCTTGTCCTAGGTGGACGGAGGATGATGCAGATGGAGAGGGCCATGCAGGAGCTACTCCAACTTGCACAGCGTCGTTGAAGATTTTGTAGATGTTGGACCAGCACGGTGTCCGGAGAGGCGTCGTAGCAGGAGACACCACAGGAGCAGGGAGCAGGGTGGCCGCTGAGATCTCCATGCCCCGAGTTCCACCCTACTCCCCAGAACCCACCCTCACACCCCTCCTTCCCTCTCCCATTTGTTCACCCCTGCCCCTTACCCACCCCCACCTGGTTTGTGGCCCTCACCCCCAACTTATGTATATAGTTTTATTGTACCTTTCAATATACATTTTTTTTGTTATGCCTACTGTGGTGGTCTCTGATTTGCAGTGGGCTACAGGTGCTCAGCTGCAGTGGTGTGCATGACGTCAGGGGTGGTGCAGGCATGGGGGTGTGTGTGTGTCCATAGGGGAACCACCTATGGTGTGGGTTAGCTATCAGTCACTATCTGTGGTTTGGGTGTTGTTCCCTGTGCACTGGATGACTGTGTGCAGTGGTCCACAGTGCAGGCACTGTGTCCATGGCGCCCCTGTCAGACCGTGCATGGCCTGTGCAGCTGACACCCTTGCATGTCTGTGATCTGCATGGTCTGCTGGCATGTCAGTGGTGGCTGTCCATGCTGGACAATCACTGTACCCAGCACAATGCTGGGTTGCCTCCTGTCACCGGTGTGGTGCACGTCTGCCTCAGGTTGCACTGTGGCCTCCGCTGCTGTTGTCCCACCTCCATGCTGTCGCTTGTGTCTGTTGCAGGGGATGTGCTCCACTGTCTGTCACTTGTGCTCCGACTGCATGCTGTTGGCGTACAGCTCCATGGTGCCTGCGCAGGGTGGCTGGCACACCTGTGCTATGGAGGGGTGCTGGCCATGTGTACACAGCTGCCGTGGCCACACACCAGTGGCTTGGTTGACCCTCTACTGTGTCCCTGTGTTGGTGTGCCCTTGGGTATGAGTGGGTGTTTGTCCATGCACTGTGTTGCATCCTGTGTGGTGCATGCTTTCATGCAACACTGTGGGTGTCTGCGCTGGCTGTGGTGGCCAGTGCTGAGATGGGGTGTGTCCTTGGGAGGGTGTGCAGGGTGCTGTACCGCTGGTGGTGGGGTCCGGGGCATGCCCTGTCGCATGTGGGGTACCTCATGTGCTGACGCATGGTTGGTCTCTCAGCTGTACCTCGGGGGGGACGTGCAGGGCGGCACTGTCTGCAGTTGCTGCATCGCTGTCTGCTGCCACCCACTGCAGGGTGCTCGTGGTGGGGCTGCCTTGCATAGCTCGTGGTGCACAGGGTTCCTTTGTCACAGTGGGGGTGGTGGCATGCATGGGGTGTCCTGCACTGTTGGGCACTACTCCTGGGAAGGGTGTATGGGGATCGTGGTGCAGGGGTGCTCTGCATTGGTGGGATGGTGTGGCACGGGGTGGCCGGACATCCTTGTGTGCCAGTCACAGCTTACCAGGGGGTGTGCTGGGGTACCATACTCCGGCTGTGGGATTGTTGCTGGTGTCCATGGGCCAGTGGTTCTTCCAGCTCTCCTCAGGTTATGCGGTGCATGGGGTGTGGGGGGCGATGTCTGTTCTGCTGTGTGCTCCTCTGCCCATCTCTACCATGGGTGGTGGACCCCCGCATCCTGTCCCTGTGCATCCCTGGTTGTGCTGATGCGCTGCTACCCTGCTCCACCAAGCATACCTGGTTGTGCTATTGCTCAACAGACCTGCACCACTGCACATCCCTGATTGTGCCATGGTGCAGTTGGTGTGATATTCAGTCGTGTGCTGCAGGTGCATCTTGACCTGCGCAGTGTTTGAATATCGCGCGTGTTATGCATGGGCGCACTGGACTTGTGTCTGCTCCTGTTATTGCACTACTTTGTGGCACAGTTTGAATATCTGGGCCAGACTGTGCAACCCAGCCTTCCTGCAGGTTCGAAGAGTCTTTTCACAAGTAGAATGTGAACAGCTTGCTCGTTTCTCTGTGGCTAAGGTTGCTGACATCAAGGCAGCATTCCAACCTGCATCCTCTATGGGAAAAGTGATGGCTCAGCACCAGGTCACTGCCCCTGGGCTCTCCTGGAGTTCCTTTGACCGGCCGGAGTTCATTGATGTCATGCGGATTGTCCAGGGTATGCACCCTAAATGCAGTAGTTTGGATCTGGGCCCAACCTCCCTGTTAAAAGGTTGTTGTGATGCTATTGGCCCGGTCCTAGTGCGGATAGTCTGGTGCTCCTTGGAGACAGGTGAGTTTCCTAGCTCCTTGAAGGAGGTGGTGGTAATGCCCCTCCTGAAGAAAGCTTCTTTGGACCCAGACTGCCATGCTAACTACAGACCAATCTCTAACCTTCCTTTTGTGGAGAAGGTGATTGAGAAAGTAGTGGCCGTACAACCGGAGAACCATTTGACCATCCATGACTTTTATGAACCACTCCAGTCTGGTTTTCAAAAGAGGCATAGTACCGAGACTGCACTGGTTCAGGTGCTCAATGATCTCTTGATGGCAAGAGATCAAAAGAGCCATTCTATTGTGGTTCTTCTCGATCTCTCTTCAGCATTTGACACTGTGGACCATGGGGTACTCCTCAAATGCCTGAGGTTCTTCTGCGGACTGTCTAGTACAGTTCTCGGGTGGTTTAGATCGTTCCTCACTGGCAGAACCCAGAGGGTGGTGTCAGGGATAAATTCCTTTGGCCCAGTCTCTCTGTCATGTGGGGGTCCTTAGGGTTCGGTGTTGTCCCCCATGTTGTTCGTAGTGTACATGCTGCTCCTCAGAGACATTTTAAGATGGTATGAGCTGAGGTTTCACTGCTATGCTGATTATACCCAACTCCACCTATCTTTTGCACCCAACCAGGATAGAGCTCTCTTGGTATTTAACAACTACCTCACTGAAATCCAGAACTGGATGAACTCGAGCTGACTGAGGTTGAACTCAGAGAAGCCGGAGGTGATGGTTGTGGACCCAGGCCGCCGGATAGAGGGGATTGGAGCCGGTTTGCCTTCAGGATTATTTCTGGGTGGCTCCCAGCTCCCTACCTCTGAACAAGTGAGGAACCTGGGGGTGATTTTTGATGATGGGCTGATGCTGCGATCACAGGTGTTAGCAGTCGTCAAATCATCCTTTTACCATCTGAGGAACAACTCCAGGATTAAGCACCTAGTTCCATCTGGTGATCTGCCTACGTTGGTCCACGCCTTTGTGACCTCGCGCCTTGACTATTGCAACTCCCTTTATCTAGGGCTACCTGGGGTTGATATCCACCACTTGCAGCTCGGGCAGAATGCTGCAGCCCGGTTATTGATGGGTACTCCTCGTGCCTGTCATATTTCTCCGGAGCTGTGAGAATTGCACTGGCTGCCAATACAGTGGCGGATCACCTTTAAAGTCAGTCTTCTGACTTACAAAGCCCTACAGGGACTGGGCCTGGACTACTTGAAAGAGCTCCTGGTACCCTACTGCCCTAAGCGATCGCTCCGCTCGGCAGATGGGTTGCTAGAGGTTCTGAGGGTTGCTTTAAAATCTTCGTGGGCCCATGCTTTTTGTACGTGGTCCCCACCCTCTGGAATTTTCTACCCCTTCTGTCGCGGGAGTGCACGTCTGTGGAGGAATTTAAACAGGTCTTATAGATCCATCTGTGGTTGTCAGCTTTCCCCTGATGATGTTTTAACGCATTTTATGAATTCAGTATTATTGTATTGTGCTTTATTTATTGTTTTGCAAAGCTTATTGTTTTTGTTTATACTTCAATTTTTATTTAAAGTCCATAGAAAACAGTAACATACATCTTTTGTTAACAATCCATTGTAACTATTTTCTAGTACATGAGGTCTCTACTTTTAACTCTGATTGCGAGCTAATTAGCAAAATTGATTACTGTATTTTTAAACAGAATACATACTAATAAAAATAAGAACAATTTCCAAAACCAAACATAAATAATAACACTGCTTAAGTCTATTAAGGTCGGTGTCATACTTTTTAAGTCTTTTCCTTTTCTCACTTTTGTAAGTAAATTTATTCCTATTCCAGATTAATAACAACTAATACAGAGTGCTTTATGTTTTTACAAGAATTCATTCTTTTCTGTACACTACTATCTCTAACTCAACCTGATTTGTTTTTTCCAAGGTCCATTGAGGGGAGCCATCTCATTCAACTGTCATCTCTCCATGCTCAAGTTGTTTTGGTCAACCTATTGTTGGTCTGTGTGGGGATCTCAAGTCATCCTCCCTCCCATCCCCCTCCCGCATTAATAAAGTTTTTGTACATTCAGCCCCCCCATTCCAACTCTGTTTTCTGCTTTGTTCTTGCCTCAGTTCAATGAGCTTACCAGCCTGCGGATAATAAGGTCCTGAGCGACCCCTTCCTAGTCCTCTCCTAGGGTGAGGTTCTACCTTGTCCATCTGTTTCCGTACTGCAGGAGGATTTGCCTAATGGAGAAGGTGATTCTGTCATATTGTTTTATGTTTTCTATCAACTCTTTCCACTCATCTAGGGTTGGGGGGTAGGGGTGAGCCATCTCTTAGTAATTGCTTTGCAAGCTGCTGCTATTACTATATTCCAGAGGTATTTTGCCTCTTTACCCCTAAGCTCAGCAGGGTATAACCCTAAGATTAAATGTTCTGGGCCTAATGGGTTCGCGAGGGTAAACAGGGTCTGAATACTTCGTTGTATCCCTTGCCAGAAACTTCCCAAGACAGGACAGCTCCAGAACACATGTGCTTGGTTGGCAGCTGTTTCTCCACAGCTTCTCCAACAATGACTAGGGACTGAGTTCTGTCAATTTGCCACCTGAGTCGGAACCCTAAAATACCTAGTTCTCATTTTCCAGTTGAATACACTCCATCCTGGAGAACAGGCAGTTCGCCAGATGTTTTGTCAAATTCTGTTCCAGTCATTAGCACTTATTCTGAGAGCTAGGTCCTGTTCCCATTTCACCCTTATATAGTCTGTTGAATATTGCTGGTCATTGAGGTAGTTTTGATACAAGAGTGTGATTGCTTTCTCTCCTCTGTCTGAGTTCCAGACTAATTCAAATGTTGCTGGAGGTGGATGACCTTTAGCTTTCAGAGCTGAGTTATTCAATTGTGTGCCTATATGTAACCCCCTAGGTGGCACTATCCCAAGGGCTACTACCCCTGCCTGCTTGGCTAGTAGTAGGTTAAGGGGCCTGAGTTCTGAAACAGGTGCCTCCACCCAGAGGTCAGGGTTGGTAGTGGTCAAGCTAATCTGGGCACAGCCCTCCAGGACACTGTAACCCCCCTCTTTCCCCTCTAGTGGCCTGAACACTGTACAATAATCACTTTCACAATACCCCTGGTACACCACACAAGTACCCACACTGTTTGCACTTACCACCAGGGCTGGTTCCTCTGGCTTGACCCTGGGAACCCCCTGTAAAACAAGGTTATGCATAGCAAATAGCAACAGTACAGTACTTTGAGCACAAACTGGAACCACAGTCAGATTACATGCAGAAAAAGTTAGGTCTGTATTATTCAGGGGACTTGAACAAGAAAGGGGCAAAATCAGGTTAATTAGCTTAAAGACTATATCAGTCAAGCAGTTATGCATGTGCTTTGAATTCCCCCACACAGTCACGCCTCTGGGTACCCAGGTGGAGGAGAGATGGGCTGCCAGGACTGTTGCCCGGGGTTGCAGCTGGTTGGGGCCCTGTGATGGAAAACACAACGTGCACAGTACACAATATTTGTAATCCGGAGTTAGAGGGCTCAGTTCATAAAGGAAACGAAACAACAAGATAATCAGATGACACACTTAGATTAAGCTGTTGTTGCAGGGAGCTACCCTGGTATTTACTCATGATACCCAAGACTGGACACAGGCTGGACGAAAATCGAGACTGAAGGTGGTTGATCTGGAATGCCAGGAGACGCAGGGCACACACGAGTCGCAGAGGCATAGTTCCTGTTCAAGCATGGAGCAGGGGGCTGATCCCCAGGCAGGTCTCTCATTGATGGCTTCTCTGTGCAGTGGGTAGTCTGGCAGGGCCAGTCTGGCAAGGCCCAGACCGCATGGAGACAAATTCGGATGCAGTCCATTTTGGGCTGAATACAGCTTCTGGCAAGCAGAACACTGTTCACACAGTGGGGAACTAACTCACAACCCACTAGCAACTCATAGCACATTTACATGTAAGGGAATTCTACTGTACCAGGCAAAGCGCTCCCTGGTCACTGTCGCAAAGTCTCTGCACACACAGGGAGCTTAGGGGTAGCTGGAACTCCTGACAGGCCGTTCGCATTCAGCAAAATCTTTGGTCTTCTTCAGGTTGAGCCTGGCCCACTTCAGTAGCTTATTTTAGTCACACAAACTTGGATTTAGTCCAAAATAATTCTCTTCTCTCCCTCTCAGGAGCAGCTGGCAGACATGCAAGCCAAAAACTCAGCCTTTTCACAGTTCTCCCATGCGAATCCACTCAGGATTGCTGCTCAAAATTACTTCAGCTCTTTCTTGTTCAGCTTCCAGCTTAGATCTAACTGAAAACTGCAAGCAGCCCGGGACTTCCCCAAGATCCAAAAGGTTTGGTTGGATGATTTGGCTGTCAGTCAAAGCAAGAGCTCCCCCTTCAGTTGCAAAAAAAGGCACAAAAAGTTCAAAACTACAGTTCCTACAGATTTTGACTCCAGACAGCTCCTGTAGTCTGGCTACATTTTAGGTCCCACCAGAACTGATTGGTCCAATTTGCAGTCCAGGACTAAGATAGTGGAGACAAACAAAACAGTCTTTGCTACAAAGAAAGCAGGTTAGACAAACTACATTATCATTATCACTCTAAATGATTTTCAGCAAATAGTTACATCTTTCAACAGAGCTCCCTCTCAGATTACTTAGGCTGCAGTCAGGCAGTTCTTAAAGAGACAGTACACAGAGGCTATACAGGCTCTGGTAATCACATTTAAACTGCTAAAACGCAGGACACCAGCCTGGCAGTGAGCATTTAGGCAAGCTCAAGAAAGACTTTTTGGGAATCCCCATTTGTAGGGGGGTTACATATATAACCTCTAATCTGGTAAAAATATGTCAAGTCTCCTGCTGTCCAACCAAATTTGGCCTGAGCCTCCTCAAATGAAATGACCCTGTCCCCCCCGAGCAGCTGCCATGGAGCTTTACATTCCAGATGCTCCTGCCTTTTGTACCATGGATTGGCTGCAGCCGGATTCCTATCTACCTCTACAGACCACCACATGTATTTCCACACGTATGTTCTCATTGCCCCCTGACGAGACCCAATCTATATCCCTGCATGGCTGTTTCCATCCTATATATGGGGTTCTTGTCCAGTTCTCCTTAGGGTTTAGGGAGGTACTCTGTGCCTGTATGGGGGGGTTCAAGGTGGTATTAAGGTCTATCTCTTTCCAGCGGGCCAAATAATTGAAATGTTGTAATAATAATATTATTCTGGTCTGGGCTGCTATCCAGTACACCAGAAGCAAGATGACTGCCAGTCCTCCCAGCCTCTTAGGCAAGTATAGTGCTTGTTTTCTGAACCTTGATCTCTTGTTCAGCTAAATGTAGCTAAGGATAATTTTTTGCCATTTTCCTATTTGTCTTAGTGGTAACGGGGCTGGGGCACATTGAAAGAGAAATAAGAAGCATGGCAATGCATTCATTTTGATTGCCTGTATTCTGGAATGTAGTGACAAAGGGAGGACCAACCATCTCTGTATATACTCACTTATCTGCTTTATTAAAGGAGGGTAGTTCCATTGTACCAATTGTGCTGTTGATGTGACTAACCTGATTCCCAGATATTTCATTGTGGGTAAATCCCATCTCATACGGTATTGGTTCTTTAGTGTAGTAGATGGGTAAAAGTTGTACTTTAAAACTTCCATTTTCATTTTGTTTAATGTATAGCCTGAGAGATCTGAGAATGTTTTGAGATGCTCTGATAGCATTGGAAAGGACTCCTCTGGACTGGACACATAAAGAAGGATATCGTCCGCACACAAGGCCAATTTCTGTTGTGTCCTTCCCAGCTGAATACCTTTTATGGCTGGATTATCTCTCATTCCCTGGGCTAAGGGTTCTAAGTATAGAGCGAATAACAATGGAGAAATTGGGCATCCCTGTCTGGTACCTTGTTCCAAGGTGAAGGCTGATGAATGGTGGCCATTTGCTCAAATATAACCTTTAGGTGATTCATATATTTTCATTATTAGGGTGATAAACTGCTCCAGGAACCCAAATCTGACTAACACTGCCCGAAGGAACTCCCATGAGACTTTATCAAAAGCCTTCTCAGCATTTAAGTTGAGAAGGGCAGCAGATTGGTGGGTGGCGTTAATATAATGAATAATGTGCGCAGTTTGCCGCAAATTATCCTGGACTTGACGCCTGGGGATAAATCCCGTCTGATCAAGCTGGACCAAGGAGGGTAAGGCTTGTTGTAGCCGGTGGGACAAGACTGCCATAAACAACTTGTAGTCAGTGTTGAGGAGAGAGATGGGGCGATAGGATGGGCACAGTTTGGGATCCTTGCCAATTTTAGGTATAACCAAAATAATGGCCTGAGACCACGTCTCCAGTGGGCGTCCTTCAGATTTCAGTGTTTCATTGAAGACTCTTATTAATAAGAGGGAGAGTTGTGCCTGAAACTGCTTATATAGCTCGGCTGGATAGCCATCCGTTCCCAGGCACTTATTGGTTTTCAGTCGGGATATTTCCTCTCCCAGCTCCTCCCTGCCTATTGGCTTTATTAATTGTTGTCCTATCTGAGTTGGGATCTTAGGGAGGGGTATACCCTGAAGGTATTGTTCTATTACTGTTCTATCTGGTGAGGGTGGTGCAGCGTATAACTCTGTGTAATATGCTTTGAAGGCTTCTGCTATGTCAGGTGTCTTCTGCAATATCTTAAGGGTTTGCGGGTGTGTCAGCTTAGGGATATGGGCTCTAGTTCTCTGTGTTCACAGCCTACCTGCTAATAAATGAGAGGCTCTCGGCCCCCCTTCATAGTATCTCTGCTTGTGAAAGAGCAACTTTTGCTCTACATAATAGTCTAGTATCCCATTTAATTCCTTCTTAAGCTTGTTTAATCTTTTAAAACTCTGACCATCATATTTATCCTTCATTTGTGATTCAAGATTAGCTGTTTCCCCCCATAAGGACTCCATTCTTTTTTCTCTTTGCCTTTTTTATAGGCTGCAACTGAAATTAATTTCCCCCTGAATATAGCCTTTGTGGTGTCCCATAACACTGCTGCTGATATTTCTGGAGAACTATTATTTTCTATGGCTTGCCTAATGGTGTCAACTAACTGCTGTTTGGTTTCTGTGTCTTGGATAAGGGAGACATTCAGCCTCCAGGATGTCCTTTTTTGGAAGTCTCCTAAAGCTACCTGGAGAAAAATAGGAGCATGGTCCGATAACTGAATGTCCTCTATCCAAGTATCCCTAACCGACCCCATTGATTCCTTTGGGAGGAAAAAATAATCCAACCTTGAGTATGTCTTGTGGGGTGGGGAAAAAAAAGTGTAGTTCCTTTGTTTGGTGTGTGTTTGTCTCCATGCATCTACATAGCTTGTCTCCTCCAGGAGTTTAACCACCCTTCTTGAGGTCCCTTTTTCTCTTTGGCTGCTCTGTGAAGTACTGTCCAGTTGTGGGTTCAGTACCATGTTAAAATCCCCCCCAATAATAACCTGACCTTCTGCCCACTCCTGCAATTTAAGTAGAATTGTTCTATATATCTAAAAATTTGCTCCCGGGGGTACATACACCGAAGCCAGTGTTAACATCTTTCCCTATAAATGGCCCTTAAGGAACACCTATCTCCCCTCCTTGTCCACCATCATTTCCATTACCTCAAATACCATCTTATTCGGAATTAAAATAGCGAACCCTTGACATCTGCCCTTCCCATATGAGGCATTGGCCAAATAATTGAAACCCATTTTCCACAATTTGATGTGTTCTTAAGGGAAGAGGTGTGTTTCCTATAACATAATGAAATCTGGCCCCGCTCTTCTTAATGCTGCCAACACCTTGCTGCGTTTAATAGGGTTAGTGAGCCCATTTACATTAAATGAACATATTATTGTGAGTTTATCCATACAGGGGCAGGAAAGCTCTCCTTTGTTCTCCAGCATCCAGACCCTTCCCCTTCCCATACAAAATCAGGTGGTAGCTTACTTGGAGGTAACTATGCGCAGTTCTGTTCTTCAGCACCTTGTAGTTTAACAACTAAAGCTTAAAAAACTTTGTGAATAACATCATCAACTTGTATAACAAACAAATATTTTTCAAAAAGTGTAACTGGAGAAACTAGTGAACTGTTAACTCAACTTCAAGAACTTTTGTTGCTTCCAAGGCTGGGGATCCCCGCACAGTGGGTCCCTATGTCTGCCCATGTAAGCTGGAAGAGCAGACAGCTATGAGCAGAAGTGGCCCCATAGTAGCGGGGTCTCTCCTCGTAAATGCCCTCGCTAGGAGGAGCTTTGTGTCTGTTTGCGCCTATGTACTGCCAGGCAGTCCCAAAATATTTGTTCGGCTTTTGTCATTTCTTACTCTTCCCCCTGCCCCCCCCTTTTTTTTTATTATATATCCTTCCTCTTTGTCTGTACACTCCAATTCTGATGTAGCAATACTGATATTACCTGGGGAAGCTCATTGATCCTTTAAAACCTCACTTCTGGATTAAGTACCTGGGAGATCGTACCTTTAATTGCTGTTTGCATCTCTCCTTAGACTCTTGTGCCAGTGCCACTCGCACAAGTCTCCACAGTCAGAGAACCCAGGAGCAAAGGATCACCCAAGAACCATTTTATAAAGCTAGAGTCTTCCCGGCCCCCTTTATTTTATGCACTATACCCCTTTATCTAGGTCTCTCCCTGCTAAGGCCACTGCTTCGTGTTGAATCTTGTCCTTGATTTATTACACAGTGCAAAGCAGTCGATAAGACCCCTTCGACCCCCCCCTCTTATTATTAAGATACCACGTGTTGGATGTGGATCACTGTACAAATGGGGGCGAGAACAAATATCAACACATGATCCCTCCTATCCACATCTATTTTGTGTACAGCATCACCCTTTTTTAAAACATTTTACTCACATTCTAAACATGGTGGAGAATTCCCAGTGTTGCGCTACAGTTTTGTGGCAATGAGAGTTCGTTTAGCTAAAATCTTCAAAACACAACACACTGCTGCCAATAAGTGTCCTTATTTGTTTGAATTCTTAGTCTCAGGGGATGTCAGGTCTTTCTGAATGTTCCTAAGTGGGAGCTTCAGCTTCCTCAGCAGGAGTAGAGGTAAAGAAAGGTTTACAATCACCTTTTGTTATATCGCTGTTCAGCCCTCTGCCTCAGGACCAGCTCGATCCCCTCACCGCGTGTTATTCTGCGTCATGTTCTTGAGTTTCTCACATGCTTCTCGAAGTGCCCTCATGGGTGATGTTCCCCGCCACTGCGTTGCAATTTGAAACCAGTCCGGAGGGTGCCCCTGCCATTTGGATATTCATTCCACCTCCCCTGCTGGAAGAGCAATTCCCTTCTGCCTAAGTGCTTCAAGTGCTTTATGGGGGGGTCCAATAGAGTTGTGTGCCCTCAGGCCAGAACATTGAGTTTAGCTGGGAACGGTGTCTGGAAACTAATTCCCTTTACTTTTATTCTCCGAAGGATTGGGGTGTATTGTTGCCTAGCCTGCTGTATTTTAGCTGGGTAGTCATGGTCCAAAGATAGCTTAGAGGATAAACAATTAATATCTCTTTCAGCTTACACTCTACGTAACAGGTCTTCTTTGATTTGGTAGCTGGCAACTAGGAATATTATGTAGTGTGGTCACGCTTTCAGGTCCTGGGGTTTCTGTACCAGACAGCGATGAGCCCGTTCTGTTTTTAAATCTTAGTTCAGGGGGAGCTCCAGTACAACATGGAGTAGGTTTTCAATAAAGCATGCATCGGTGCTGTCTCCGCCCCTTCAGCCAAGACGTACATTCGTAAATTATTACGGCGAGATCTGCTCTCCATGTCTATACTTTCTGCCTGTAGGGCAATCGATTGCTGCATCAGGGCCCCAACCGCCTGGTTAAAGTAGGTCACTGCATCCTCTGCCACGGCTATTCTTGACTCGGACTCTTCTAGCCTATTATACAGTTTTGAGATTTGTTGCGAGAGGACCTTGCAGGTCCTTCTTTGTCTCAATTCTGGAGCTGCGTATTTCTCTCAGGATGGTTTCGTATCGTGAGTGGGTTAACTTGTCCTGCTCCCCCTCTGTATCGTAATCAGAGCCATGGGTGTTACTGGGCGAAGAGCTGCGACTTTGCGGCCTATGCTCAGAAGCAGATCTGTCTACATCTCGCATTTTTGTTAAGGCTTTACCCTTCGGCATACCCCCTCTGTCCTTTTTTCTTGTATCCTTCAACATTTTCTCTATTTCCTTCCTGAGGTTCGATATTTTTTCAGGTAGCAAGAGAGAGGGAGCTTCACGGAGCTACTGCCTAGCTGTCCGTGGCAGAACCAGAAGTCCTATGAAGCTTATTGTTAAGGCGCCTTGGTTTTAGAAAGGCGCGATATAAATAAAGAATATTATTATTATATGTCTCTATCATATCCCCCCTCTCTCTTCTTTGTTCCTGGGTGTACATATTGAGATCCCTCAGCCTCTACTCATAGGTCTTCTGCTGAAGACCTCACACCATTTTTGTTGCCCTCCTCTGGGCTGCCTCCACTCTGTCTATGTCCTTTCATTGATATGGTCTCCAGAATTGTACACAGTACTCCAGAGGAGGTCTCACCAGTAACCTATATTTCTGCTGGTTATGCCACTCCCCACTGCCTTGTCACACTGCCTAGCTACCTTTAGGTAATTTGATATAATTACATCTACTGTAGGTCTCTCTCCTGCTTGACTGTTGTCAGTATCACTCCTCCCATGTTGTGTTCAGCCTCTGGGTTCCTATATCTCAAGTGTGTTATTTTACACTTTTTTAAAATTGAAATTAAGTTGCCATACCCTAGACCACTCCTCAGGTTTTCCCAGGTCCCTGTTCATCCTTTCTACTCCACCCTTCCTAGACTCTCCACCCTGTTACAGATTTTAGTATCATCTGCAAAGAGGTAGACCTTCCCCTCCAGCTCATCTGCAGTGTCACTTATAAAAACATTAAAGAGGACCAGTCCCAGCACTGATCCCTGTGGCACCCACTGGTTACCCTCCCCTCTTCTGAGTGAACTCTGTGCACCACCACCCTCTGTCTCCTAGCCCTTAACCAATTTCTTACCCAATTTAACACCTTAGGACCCACCCCTAAGCTCCCCAGCTTGTTTAATAGTCTCCTGTGTTGCACGGTGTCAAACACCTTACTGAAATCTAGGTATCCCACATCCACTGCACCACCCTAATCTACTTCCTTCATCACCCAATCAAAGAAATCAATCAGAATCAAAGAAATCAATCAGATTCATTTGACATGACCTGCCTCCTGTGAACCCATGTTGTCTCTAATCTTGTAACCCATTTGATTCAAGATATCCACTTACCTTTCCTTCAGCAATGATTCTATTAGCTTTCTCATCATCGAGGTCAGACTGACTGGCCTATAATTTCCAGCCTCCTTCCTGCTACCGCTTTTATGAAGGGAGACTACATCTGCCCTCCTCCAGTCCTCCAGAACTTCACCTGTTTCTAGTGAGCTGTTGAAAAGGACTGTTAGAGGCACAGCCAGTAACTCTGATTTCTTTCAAAACCCTAGGATGTACACTGTCTGATCTCATTGCTTTGTCTATTTTCAGACTAGCAAGTCCCTCCAGTACCCTATCCTGACAGAAAGGACTGGTATCCATTTCCCTCATTACAGAGCACATATTGCTTCTTTGTGGCCACCCCCTTCCCCATCTTTCTTCACCTTAAACAATGAACAAAAGTATTTGTTTAGTATGTCTGCTTTTTCCTGTGCAGTCCCCCATCTCTTTTTAACCAAATAAATACTCCACTGGTCCTCCTCTTTTTACTTATATACTGAAAAGTGTCTTGTCCCCTTTTATTACTTCTTGGGCTAGCCTCGCTTCAGTTTTTGCCTTTGCACTCCCTATTAATTTTCCTGCTTCTCTCTGTTTCTGCAGATGAACTTCCCTATCCTCTTCCCTGTGTCTCCTTATATCTTCTGAATGCAACCCATTTAGCTTTAACCTTTCTAGCCACCTCTCTTGAGAACCAAGGTGGTCTGTTTTTCCTCTTGCCTGACACAGAGGTTTGTAGCCTTCAGTATGGCACTCTAATTTCTCCCACTGTTCCTACACCCCACCTAGGTCATCTACCACTACCAGTTCACCCTTTAGGCATTTACCCATTTTTACAAATTCTGCCCTCCTAAAGTCCAGGACTCTCACTCTAGAGTGGTTGGAATCTGCCTTTGTTCTTATATTGAGCCACAATGTACAGTGATCACTGGTCCCTAGGTGACTTTCCACCCTACTGTTTACCACACTGTCTCTATTTGTAAGCACTAGATCCTGTATAGCCCCATCTCGATTGGGTTCGCTGACTAGTTGTCTGAAGAATACCCCTGTATAGAGTCCAGGATGTCCCTGCTTCTAGTTGAAGCAACATCTGGGAGGCAAATCCACATCCAGCATATTGAAGTCCCCCATTAGCAGCATTTCATCCTTTTCTGCCATTTTGCCAATAGCTTCCACCAGTTCCCTGTCTAACTCCTCCCCTTGTGATGGAGGTCTGTATAACACACCAGTGCAAATGGTGGAACAATTTCACTTATTCAGGCTGACCCACAGTACCTCTTCCCCTCCAGTATTCCTGTATCTTTGTTGCTTTAATGCTTTCCCTTACAATAGCAACACACCCTCCTTTTTACCCCCTGTCCTTTCTAAACAGATTATAGCCTGGCACGGCCATGTCCCAGTTGTGATTTTTATTACACCAAGACTCTGTAATGGCTGCTGTATCTGGGTCTGCCTCTGCCATAAGTGCCTCCAGGTCTGGAATCTTATGTCCAGACTTCCAGCATTTCCACACATGGCCTTCCAGATTTTATTACCAGTCTGATTATTTCTTTTTTTTTTATTTTTGCCCTCTTTCTTTATCTACTCTGTCTCTGATGCTGCTATTCTTAGCCTTTGGAGGGTGGCTGTTTTTACCTTTCCTATGTCTTCCTCCACCCCCACCTCCAGCTAGTTTAAATGTTCACTGAAGTAATATTTAAACCTTCCATGGAGGATTGTAGTCCCCCTCCTGAATGGATGTCAGCCATCTCTCCTGTATAGAACTTTATCCTCCCAGATAGTACCCCAGTCTCCAATATAGCCAACTCCGTCCTCTTTGCACCATTCTCTCAACCAAGGGTTAAAGGTACTGGTGCAAAGAACCCTCTTCTCCGTTCTGTTATAGACAGGTAGTACTTCTGCAAAAGCCACTGAATGTGCTACTTGCTTAAGACAACTCCTCAGCTTTTTTAACTCCCCCTGCACCATCCCAGCCCCACCATAGCTAGGTCATCAGTCCCCAGATGGACAATAACATCCAGATCTGTCTCCCTTCCTGCTGCCCTAACAATGTATTCTCTTCCCATCCCTCCTGGCCATGGCACCTCGTAGGCACTTTATCTCTCCCCCCTTACCTATTCCCAGATCTACACCCCTCACAATCGAATCCCCCACTACATGCTGTTTACTTTTCCTTTGGGGTCCACTACTACCCCCCCCGGGTCTCCATTACAGATGGTCCCCACAACCTCACCAGACCCAACCATGAGTGCCTCTTCCTGGCTGTCCTGTCCAGCCAAAGTGGCATAGGAATTAAATTGTGTAACCCATTGTGGTATTTACTGCTGATGCTGCTTCTCCACCCTTCCAGAGCCCACAACAGTCCAGCTTGTCCTCTTCCTTGGTTCCCTCTGAGGTAGCGGTATCAGACTTGATGGCCCCTGGGTGGTGGAAAAGGTTACCCACAACTTGGCTAGCTGGAACGAAGTCTTGTTACTTCCGCCTTCAACCCAGAGAGGTGTGTGCACATTGGGCAACACTGCAGCCTCCAGAAGGTCTTTCTGAATACTGCTGTCCCACAACCACTACACTGTACCACTCCTAGCATTTTTAATTACTTACCATTCCTTGTACTGCACACTCAAGCAGATTTGATAGACCATGAGGCCTCTATCTGCTGTCATCTTCGTATGTTCATATTATAGGCAATATTTATTTACCTTCCTCCTGATAGGGTGCTAGTAGTTTTCCTCTTTTTATTTGTTCTCCCTTTCTATACCTCCCTTTTTACACCTACCTAAGATAGAGTAATGACTCCTATAACCTGTTTAGGCCTCACCCTTAACTACCGGTATATGTCTTACCCCTTGAGGTCGTATTTCTTGTTACTTCCATTTTGTTAATTGCAACTTTTATTGAACAAGTGCCCTAAACGGGTTTAACACTGTTTCCCTGTTTTGGCCTACCCCTTTCCTTACATCTTTCCCACCAGTGAATACAACATTAGAAGCAACAGGTACCTTACCTTAGTCGCTGGCAGAGTCCTCCACTTCTCTGCTTCCTCTACTGATGCCTGCTGGCCCCCTGTGTCCATCTTTGCCTTACTAACCACCCCCTTTGCTTCCATTAGCTAGCTCTGGTGTGCTCCCCACTCCTCCACTAGTGTCTCGTACATTATGAAGGCTCTTTTTCTGGCTCTCAGCATCTCCTGTACTTCTTTTGAGAACCGGCGCAGCCTTTTGTACTTGTGTCTTTTAGTGACTTTTTTCATGCATCAGTCACTTCCAGAATGACCCATTTAATTAATCTCCATGTTTCCTCTATCCCCTTGATCCGATCTATACCCTCCAGGTTTTTCCTGGAATTTTTCCTTCATCTCACTGGTATCTGCACTTCTGAGGTCAAAAACCACAGCCATTGAAGAGGGCCTGCTGTTCCCCAGGACCAGTTCAAACCACATGGTATTATAGTCACTGTACCCCAGTAGTTCCCCTATCGCTACCCTACCCACCGCCACGTGCAGCCTATAGACCATCTCCATCCTTAACTATGTTTCCTGTGCCTGTTTTCAGCTGCACTCAGATCAACTCCACTCACATCACATCCTCCCTTTTGATAGTGCCATCCGCTGCAGCCTCTGTGCCATCCTTAATGCAGAGGGATACCCCTCCTCCCTTACCCCTCTCTCTCCTACACAGGATATAATCCGGGAGGGCCAGATCCCAGTCATTATTCCCAGTGGCCCAAGTCTCTGTAACTGCCATCAAATCTACCTCTGCATCTTCCACCATCCCCTGGAGCTTGCTAATTTTGTTACCCAGGCTTCTGGTATTCAGGCAGATCACCTTCCAACCACCTTTTCTTATTGCCCTTTCATTACCTGTGCCCGTCCTTTGTCAGCATCTCCATTCATTCCCCTCCTATTGCTCCTACTTCTTATTGTTTTTTTGTGACTCACTTCCCTTCTTTTCTGATCCAATCTATTCCATGCCTGTGCCCTCCCTAGTTCCGCTTTACTGCCTCCCCATTTCTGTGGGAATCGTAGTTAGGCTTCCTATGTCTTCCCCCTCCAAGGGTTCTCCTAGCATCAGGCACCACCCCCATTCGGTTTAAATGTCTAATTATGTAGAGATCCAACTTCTGTCCAGGTGCACTAGTTCTATCCCTTCTGAAATGAAGACCACTGCCTTTAAAGAGAATTCCATCCTAGAAGTTCCCCCAATTTCCCACAAATCGATACCCCTCCTCTTGCCACCAGCTCTACAACTAGTTGTCAAAAGCATCTGTTTCCTCTGGTCTCTCCTTTCCCTCTCCCTTGTCCCACACTGGTAGGACATCTGAAGAGGCCAACAAGACTTCCTCATGATCCACCCAGCCACATAGCTTTGTGTCATCAGCAAATAGACACAAATTTCCCTGGAAACCCTCGTTAATGTCGCTCATGCTGCTTTTCATCCTGTAGTCCATTATCCTCTAGGTAGGCCACCAAACTCTCCATCAGCTTACCTACAATGGTGGCAAGGCTGAGAGGCCTATAGTTGATGGTTCCTCCCTGTCCCCCCACTTTCTGAGTGGTACTACCTCACAAGATCTCATCCACTGGTAGCATGGGGTCATAATGTCACAGACAAAACCGCGCATACAACAATGCTGCACGCAAAACAGCGTGTGGCAAAAACAGGTCAGAATACAATGCCGACCCGACCACCATAGCACACACCATTGGCAGCAATGCCAAACTCTTTGTTTATGCAGGGGTCTCTGCCGCGCGAATCCCCAACCCCCGAGCTAAAGTGACCAACTCCGAGGGGGTGTAGACTGAGGGACAAAAAGCAAATTCAGGAGTGGGGTACTTAGTTTTTCTTTTTTTTTTTTAAACCTAAAAGAAAAAAAAATATCAGGAGATCCAGAATCAGACCCTGATCCCCAGGTCTCCACTACGCCAGGTGCTTGTGCCTTAGCTACGCCACCACAGGAGCGGTTCCACCAGGCACAGTACTTCTGGCGTGCTCAGTCCTTCCTTCCATTCCTATTGTACGACAGGGGTAGCGGTAGTCTCCTATCACTATTATACCCCTGTCGCTGTACTGCATTCCACACTTTAGACCATGTGGTTATTCATGTGCTATTTCGGTAGTGCTATATCCACCAGGTACCATCCACTGACACCACTCCAGAATGACGTGAATCACAGAATAAAGAGGGTAAGGGTACTGCCAATACTGCGACCAATTCCTGTTGCAATTGTGGGTGTAGGCCATTTGGGCCTGGCTCCTTGTCTACCTTGAGAACTTCCAGTCCCTTTTGTACCCTGTCCACTGAGATCTGCACCCTGCCCATCTCCTGAATTCCCCCTTGCGGCAGCCTTGATACCACGTTCCAGCAGAAGACATTTGTCCTCTGTTGTGAACACCTAGCACAAGTAATTTGTTTAGTACACTTGCCTTCTGTTCATCATTCTCCTGTATACTCCCATCTCGGCTAGCTCAGCAATCCTGGGATCATCACGGGATCAATGGACAACTCGGCACAGTATAGGAAGGCAGCAGCAATGGCCAAAAAAATGCTGGGTTGCATAGCAAGGGCAATAACGTCGAGGAGGGGGACAGTGGCGGATCCAGGATTTTACAATGGGGGGGTGCTGTGGTGGTGTGCCTACTTAATATGCAACTTTTTATAACATTTTTAATCCTTTTTACTATCTTTTTCATTACATTTTTGATTGAAAATATGAACAAAATCTATAGTTTTGATTGTACATTTCTTACAATCAATATATTAGACTTCTCCAGCAAAGTGAAATGCAGCAGCAAGCAAGCAAGTTACAATGAGGGGAGTGCACCTGCACCCTCTAAAACCCACTAGATTCGCTACTGGGGGGGAGGTGATTCTGCCTCTGTATAGATCACTGGTTAGACCTCATCTCGAATACTGCGTGCAGTTCTGGTATCCATACCTGAAAAAAGACATTCAGTCACTGGAAGGGGTGCAGCACAGAGCAATTAAGATGATCCAGGGGCTGGGGGACTTACCGTATGAGAGTAGGCTAAAGGAGTAAAACATGTACTCGCTGGAGGAGTGGAGGGCCAGGGAGTATGATCAAGATATTTAAGTACAAGAGAGGGATAAACAAGACTGGTACAGAGGGGCTATTCAGGGCAAGGGTGGGGAGGGACACTCAAGGACATGACATGAGATTGGAGGGGGAAGGTTCAGGAGGGAAATGAGGAGACACTTTTTTATGGAGAGGGTGGTGGCAGGGTGGAACGCATTACCAGAGGAGATGGTAAACTGTAAAATGGTGGGCTGCTTCAAAAGGGGCTGGGACAGGGCAAAAGGGAGGATAAAGGGAGGGAGGGGCGAAGAGGGAGGGGCAGCTGCAGAATAGGGTTGCTAGCTTCATAATCGAGCAGACTCGATAGATCAAATGGTCTTTATCTGCTGGCTAATTTCATATGTTTGTAATCCCTCCTCTTGCTTTCCATTTTTCCCTTATGTACCTGAAAATTTATTTTTACTCCCTCAGCAGTCCACATCTGTGTGTCTGCCTTTGCCTTTCTAACCTCCACTCTCGCCTCCTTGAGTTTAGCCTGATACTCCTGCCAGGCTTGCTCCCCCTTGTTCCTCTTCTACTCGGTGTAGGTCCTTCTTTTCACCCTCACTGCCTCCCTCACCCCTTCGAGAACCAGATTGGCTTTTTGTGTTTTTTTCATTTAGTAACCTTCCTTGCATAAGTCTGGGTCACCACCAGGAGTGCCCACTTAATCCTTCCCCACTGTTCTCCGGCCCCTCAATCTGGTCCACCCCTGCCAATCATTCTCTGACTAATTCCAGTATCTTCCCAAAATATGCCCACCTGAAATCCAGGACCACTGTCTTTGATGGGGATCTGCTGTCCCCTCCATCAGTTTGATCCACACAGTGTTGTGGTCACTGGACCCCAGCAGTTCCCTGACAGCCACCTCCCACCATCTCCAAACTGGTGAGTACCAAGTCGAGTATGGCATACTGCTGTGTGGGGTCCTTGACCAGCTGCACCAGTAGACAGCCCTGAACTGCATCTAGCAGTGTCTGACTCTGGTGCTCCTAGCTGCCAGGATGTCCCAGTCTATGTCTGGCAGGTTCAGGTCCCCCACACACACACCAGATCCCCTTTTTCTGCTCCCTTTCTGACTCCCCCCCCCCCAGCTCTATGTCCCATTCCTCCTTCTGCCCCAGTCAGCCCCAATCAGTACCTTTGGGGACTCTAAAAGGGAACCTGTCCCCAGGAGTCTTGTGGGAGCAAATTTCTATAGTAATTGTAGTTTTTACATTTTGGCACCAAAGCAGACCTGGAGGGGGAGCTCTTGCTTTGACAGACAGATGGATCAACCAACCAGAACCTTTTGGACCAAAGGGAAATTCCCAAGCTGCCTGCTGCAGTGAGTCAATCTGGAGTTAGAGTTTGCAGAGTAAACAGCTTGAGTGATTCAAGCAGCAGCTCCTGCTTAGTTCGCACTGGAGATTGGTGGAAAGGCTGAGTCTGGCCTGTCTGCCTGCAGTCCCTCGAGAGGGAATCCTTTGAAAGGCTTCATGCTCTGGACTGTATCTGAACTGAGTAAGAGAAAAGCCACTGAAGTGTGACCAGGTTAAAACTGAAGAAGACCGAAGATTTGCTGTATGCGATCGGCCTGTCAGGACATCCATTCACCATAGAACTCCAGGTTTTGCTCAGAGACACTGATATTGCTGCCGGACTGCTATCCGCTTTGTGGTATGGTGATTACTTTACTATAAATGTGCTGTGTGCTGTTAGTGGGTCGCGATTTGGTTCCCCACTGTTTAATTGTAACAAGCTTGCTGGAAGCTGCATCCAGCCTTCCCGGACTGATTTCCGAACTGTTTTACCCTGCCTGGGCACTGCCACACTGGCCCAGCCAGCTACTTCAGGCGCAGAGAACACCATCAACAAGAGACTTGCCCGGGGATCAGCCCCCTGCTCAACATTTCAAACAGGAAAGACATCTCGGTGATTCATGTGGGCCCTGCTTCTCCTGGAATACCAGTTGTCAACCTGCAGTCTCCATCTCGTCCCTCCTGTGGCTTACATTGGGTAGCGTGAGTAACAATCAGGGTAGCTCCCTGCAACAACAGCTAAATCTCAAGTGTTGTCGTCTGATTGCATTGTTGTTTTTGCTTTCACGAACTGAGTCTTCAGGCTCTGGATTACAGATTGTGCGTGGCTGTGCATGATTTTTCTTTTCATCACAGGGCCCCAACCAGCTGTGACGCCGGCCTACCCCAGGCAACGTTCCAGGCTAGCCCACCTTACTTCCAATTGGGTACCCAGAGCATGTGACTGTGTAGGGACTAAAAGTGCATGCATAATTGCCTGACTAGATCAGTTTTCAAATCAATCAATCTGATTACACCCCTCCCTTGTTCATTTCCCCTTATAAATCAGATCTAACTCTTTTTGCATTTATTCTGACTGTGGTTCCAGTTTGTACTGTACTGTTATTTGCTGTGCCTAACCTTGTTTTACAGGGGGTCTCCAGGGTCGAACTGGTGGAATCATCCCTGGTAGTAAGTGTAAACAGTGTGGGGAATTGTATGCTGAATAGGGGCTACTGTGAAAGTGTTTGTTGCATATTGTCTAGGCCACTAGAGGGGAAAGAGGGGGGTTACAGTGTCCCAGAGTGCTGTACCCAGGATAGCTTAGTTACTACCCTGTCCTACGGGTGGGGGCACCCATTTCAGTACCCAGGCCCCTTAACCTGCAATTAGCCAAGCAGGCAGTGGTTACACATGTCATTGCTCAGGAACAACTGGTCTGCTCTGGATGCTTGCACGGGGAGGGGAGGATGGCCCTCCCTCCTCCAGCTTCACCACAACAGAAAATCCATAAGAGAACCCCAAGAACAGGGTAAGTCCCGGGAGATGTGATTGTCAGCTGGGGGGGTGGGAACAGGGCTGATCAGCCACCCTGCGACGAGGAGGACAAAATACTTGAGTAGTAAAGGAACAGTCTTGAGCAACCATTTGGCAGATGTGACACTGGTTGGCAAGGTAGGATGCAGGGATAAGCTGTTCCAGAGGTTTTATTTATTAATTTGCTGTTTCTGACCAGGAAAGGCACACTAAGCTGTGGTCTGTACTGGAAACATGCCACAGCATATAGTGACAGACCTGTTACTGTCTCTAGCGAACCGATAGATTCACATTTCAGAATTGAGTTCGTCTTTTATTAATAAGTCACTTCTCTGACCATTTGAATCCTGTTTGACCATAAAAACCTAAAAAATAACTGTTACTTGGAAAACAGATAAAGAGTGCTTTGCCATCTGCCTGCTCCTCTTAATATAAACTTCGGGAATAATTAGGGGTTTGCGTTTCAGTTTATTCCTTAGCATTAGAATTTGATTACAGACTTCACTGAGGGGGTTCTGCAGGCGCTACACTTAAATGTCAGACACTTCCCAACTCTGATTGCTGTAATCCATAAAAGCACTTAGATTCTGCCAAAGTGACAGAACATGCATGGCAATGAAGTGGAGAAAATTAGCTCATTATTTCTGCCAGAAAACGCTTATGAATAATAAATTGCATATTTTATAAGGTGTGCTAGGGCTTTTTTTCATTTTTTTTTAAGCTACAGCGTAGTCGATGTTTTACAGGGAGTTTTAATTGGAGAGGCTAATTAATCAGGCTGTTTTTAGTTTTTCTGATTTCCTGCCCTAATCCACTGTCTTATTACCTTCTTGGGCAAGGGAAAGGGACACTTAAGCAACTAGAAACATAAAAACCTGTAATCTGTCAGTAGAAAAAGGCCTGTCAACCCATCATATCTGCCCACTCCTGCCTATTGATGTTCAGTGAGAGAGCGCTACAAGCTCTTCACTCTCCCTACCCCCTCCCTTTCTGGCCTGGCCTTTACCAAGTCTTTGTATCTGCCCCATTCATGTCGGAATGCCTCCACTGGATTTCACAAAGACTACCTCCTCCAGCAGCCTATTCCATCCCTCCACCGCCCTCTCTGTGAAAAAAGTACTTCCTGGTATATTTTAAACTTGCCCCCCAAAACTTCATGGAGTTGCCCCTGGTTGTTTTGTTCCCACATAGTCTAAACAATTCCATGTTTTCCACCTTATTAACCCTATGGAGGTATGTGTGTTAGTGTTGTTGTTGGTCAGAAATACACCTAATAGCTGTTTCTTAGCAGTGGTTTTACTGTTTCTTAGAGGGGTTATACCTCTAAACCTCTTCTCAGCACAAAGCTGTATGCTACGTAGGAAGACGAGTCAACATGTGGGACACAACAGCATAATATGGTGATGGAAGCTCAGCATAGTGCAGAAATACCAGCTTTTGTGTTTGCGATGTTTGCTGCTAATTGTGCAATAAGGATTACTGTGAATTTCTGATTTAGAATAACCATGTGAAATGTGTGGCAGCACCTTCTCTTTGTGGGTCAGAGGAATCTGCATGTCAAATGAGGGGTACAACTCCTAAAGCGAGATATTTGAGAGGGATGCAGGTCAGGTGGCCCAAATGCCTCAAGGCTCAAGCCTTCGTGGAAGGCAGTAGTGGCCACTACACAACCATGGGGACAGGAAAGCTCAAGTTCATCCTGGGACTTAAAAAACCTGTTAGGACGCCTCTTCTTTATATGTACTTTTTTGTATTATATTTTAAAATATGTACATTGGTCAATATGCATTCCTGGCCAGATGATGGGAGCCTCACTCCTTGGATGTGCAAATTTAAGTCACATTAGGTGTTACAGTTAGAGAGTATAATTTATAACTATCCGGATCGATATGGTATGATCAACGTTAAGCTGCTAATCTAGACATAGTAATGCTACCGTTCTATGTCATATTCCATGTATGAAATTTCCTACTTGTATAAACAACTGTTGGGGGGAGACTAGATTGGAAAAGTGCTATGAGTGAAAGTAATTAGGCAGTCTGAGGCAATGGTTCATACCCAATAATAATTCAGTGGGCTCCGAGGGTAAGGTATACATATACTGAGAGGGCTGTGTGGTTGTAAGTAATACTTATTTACTTCTGAGGTGTTCTGTTATGGTAACCTCTCTTCTGCATTTTAACCCTTTAGCTGCCGACAGACTTAGAACGTATAGGAATTTTGGACTGATATATTAGTCTGCAGCCCTGCAAGGGTTAAGGCTCCCAACAGGTACCATGGACTCAGGTGCCATAATGACAGATGTGATACTCTGTGTAACAAAGTTTCCATTCCCATTATGTAATGGATCCATAGTGTCCGCTTATCCATAAATAAATGTGATTTTTTTATTGAGGCTGTGTGTTATCTTTTGCATGGTACCGTATATGTCTGGTTTACCAGGGTATGCCAGTCAGTCAGAGTTGTGGGGGGGGGGGGGTTTGATACGCAACTGTGTTCTGGTGATAGCCTTTCTAACCATAGTAAGACACATGACGGGTATCGTGTCTTGAGGAGTTTAAGTGTCAGGAAGGAATGCCATCAGTAAGAAGGTATGACCTTGTGGGAGCACCAGGGATAGTATGTCCACTATCTTACTACAGGTATGCGCCTCTGTCCAATATTGCTGGAGAGCTGGGCATATCCGGAATGAGTGGGTGGGGCTGGCTTGAGAGGCCCTCCACATTGCCTCCAGCAAGAGGCTTTGTATTGTTGCTGATATTTTGACTGAATCACTGAGATTTAAAAAACAAATTATTGAATCACTGAGATTTAAAAAAAAAAACTCAAAATCTTCCAGGCACATTCCCAGTAAATTGGGGAAGAAGTGGATTTGTGTGCTTCCAAAATCACTTGTTCCCAGTCTTTTTCTGTTTTGTATTTTTATTTATTTTATTTTAGTCTTTGGTAACCAGGTAGGGCCCACTAGGCACAAGTGCCTGTTTTCAGGGGCAACCTGGGAGCTCTGGATGGTTAAGTGACTTAATAATAATAATAATAATAATAATTCTTTATTTATAATGCGTCTTTCACTAAACCAACGCATAACAAACAATTAAACAAATAAATTCACACATTATAAAACAATAAAATGCCAGATAAAGGGCTGGCCCACGGCACAGTGGTTGGATTTCCACTTGCGGCGCTGGCGGCCCAGTTCAGGAAGCGGACTTGGGTCATCGGAGGCCGGCAGGGAGACTGAAGCGTCTCCGACTGCTCTCTCCTTCTCGGGGGAAGGAGTCACGGGACATCGTCGGTGCATGAGGGACTTGCTGGAGGTCTGGAGTTGCAGCAGCCGTCGTATACAAGGAACTCTGGGGCGGGAAAGATGCAGGATGTCATTGCACTTCCTAGCCCCAGCTTATAAGGGGAAGAAAACACTCTGCCCAGCCATCTCCATGATGCCCTGTCCCTCGGCCTCTAATTAGCCACCCAGCTGTCTCTCTCAACCAGTCACTAGGAGCACGACATGGGTGCCCAGCGGTGCCGTGATCCCGCCCTCTGGGGAGTAAGCCAGGGGTAACCAGGAGAGCGCAGGCAGATATGGGTGGTGGAGGCTTAAGGGATGCCAGGACCAGGGCCAAGATCGACAACCGAGGCAGGGGCAAAAAGAATAAATTGAAAAAAAAAATGCAGATAAAAGGCAACGTTGGATCATGCATAGTATGCTTGATTCCATAAATAGGTTTTGAGAGCCTGTTTAAATCCTTCCACAGTCATGCACTCCTGTAACTGATGGGGTAGAGAATTCCAAAGGGTTGGGACCACGTGCATGAATGCCCGGGCCCCAGAAAATTTTAAATAAACCCTTGGAATCTCTAGCAACCCCTCGTCAGCCGAGCGGAGCGATCACCCAGTACTGTAAGGAACTAGAAGCTCTTTCAGGTACACAGGCCCTGTTAATGTGAGGCTTTATAAGTCAAGTCCGACTTTAAAGGTGATCTGCCACTGTACTGGTAGCCAGTGCAGTTTGCGCAGCACCAGAGAAATGTGACAGGACCGGGGAGTCCCCGTTAGTAACCAGGACGCTGCATTCTGCACCAGTTGCAGACAGTGGATATCCACCCGCCCTAGGTATAGGGAACTGCAATAATCAAGGCGCAAGGACACAAAGGCATAGACCAATGTAGGGAGATCGCCAGACAAAACAAGGTGCTTAACCCTGGAGATATTACTCAGATGGTAAAAAGAGGATTTGATGACCGCCGACACCTGCGAACACAGTGTCATCCCTTCATCAAAGATTACCCCCAGGTTTCGCACCCATTCAGAGGTAGGGAATGGCAGGCCCTCAAGGAAAAGTCCCGAAGGCGGACCTACCCCCAACCCCCCTATCCAGCATCCTGAGTCCACAACCAGCACCTCAGTCTTTTCTGAGTTCAACCTCAACCAGCTCGAATTCATCCAATCCTGGATTTCAGCGAGGCAGTTATTAAATACCAAGAGAGCTCTATCCTGGTCAGGTGCAAAAGAAAGGTAGAGCTGGGTATCATCAGCATAGCAGTGAAACCTCAGCCCATACCTTCTTACAGTGTTTCCAAGGGGTAGCATGTACACTGCGAACAACATGGGGGACAACACCGAGCCCTGTGGAACCCCACATGACAGAGGAACTGAGTCAGAGGAATAAACTCCCTAACACCACCCTCTGAGTTCTTCCAGTGAGGGAAGATGTAAACCACCTGAGGACTGTACCTGTCAGGCCACAGACAGATGAGCCTCAGGTGACTGAGAAGAACCCCATGGTCCACAGTGTCAAATGCTGATGAGAGAGCTAGAAGAACCAAAATGAAACTTTTTTTCTGATCTCTTGCCATAAGGAGATCATTGAGCACCCGAACCTTGCTCAGAGTCACACAGTATACAAGTGGAGGTTATGAGACTCAAACCCAAGTCTGGTCTGCTGGATGTACCAAGCTCATTCACAGCTCATTACTCTAACCTCTAGGCTATACTGCCAGCCCAACTGTTAGTGGTCCATTTAGTTCCTATATCCACCTGCCTCTTATATGGTCTGTTCAGACAGGCACTTGTGTGAGAAGTTCTTGACAGATGTACACCCCCCTCCATGCCCCCATCTAGGGGCATAACTTTTCTTTCGCAGGTGTTCCCAGGCAATAGAAAGGGGGCACTCTCAAGCACTAACACCGAGACAAATGCACTTCAGTTAAGGCAGGGAAAGTAATATTCCTACCTCACAGGCATCTTCATCACTTGTACACTTTACCTTCCCCATAATATTTGATTTTTTCCTCCCCAAAGCTGCCCACCAGACCAGGATCTACGCTCTACACCTCAGCTGTTTCAGGAGCCCTTACGGTCCCAGCCAGGCTGGATGAATACTGCAACTGGAATGCAACTCATGGGAAAAATAATTAAATTGCAGATAAAGGGGAAAAGAAGGATTCTATTACATTTACATCCCCCTCTCAGTTTAAACAACATGCATCACTACCATTTCCTCCCCAAACTAGCTTTTATTCTCGCCTGCTCTGCAAATGATTCCAAGCAATACAGGGGTCACATATTTAATTTAAAATTGATAATCAGATCCATGGGGCTATTGAACTTTTTACATTTACTGGCTGGACAATTTAAGGCAGCAGAAATGATGGATACAGGCAGATACAAGCAAGGATTTTCTTGTTCCTACTCTCTCTCTCTCTCTCTCTCTCTCTCTCACGGCTGTTCTACCCGAGACCTATTTGAACTCAGGTCCCTGCAATCTCCTGGCTTCTTTGGATCTGGTAAGCCAACATTTTTCTTTCTTTCTCAGGTCACTCTTTTGCTCATTGGCACTGGTCGTCCCCCCTAATCTCTGGTGCGGGAAAGCGAGCGGCCTCCACCGCCTGGACCCAAGGGCACTGGCCCAAGCCACAGGGGCTTCCAGGAATTTTTCTGATGACCCAGGCCCAGACCCTCTTACAATGGTTGGCACTATCTCCCATGCTAATGCAACACCTGCCACCTTCACTCGGCTCTGCCTCAGCACCTGCCTTCTCACGGGTGGCCCAAACTCACTCAGAGGATTCTGCTGGTCTTACTTCCTCGGGGATCTCAGCCAGGCCCACATCTCTAATTTCACCGCCTGGGCTTGAAATAAGCTTGAGCATTGAAGCTACCCTCCAAGGTCTGCCATCTCGGCCTGTGATCCACCCAGACCTCAATGTATCAGCACCCCAGGACCTGCCCCTCCAAAGCAGGCCCCATGTTTTTGGGTGAAGGGCCCCCCAGCTCCATCTACCACTCCGACCTGCCCTGCCACACCGGGTATAAGGGGAGCCCCTGCCACCAGCTCCCATCCTAGGAGGACACTGCCACTGCCCTCCCAGCCCTGACAACCTGGAGTACACCTGCAAAGGGTCTCTAAGGGCTCCTACACTTTCCTGGCCTACCAAACCACCTACTGTCCTTGCCCCCAATGACGCAGGACCTGGTTACCTATTTTTCCCACATGGCGCTCCATACCCCCACTCCTTGTCGACCATGACACGTGAAAAAGCCATCCTGACTATACTCCTCTGGGGGTGGGTCCCCCACTGGTCCTCCTGGACCGGCGAGCTCCCTCACTTGCCCACCTCATCTGCTTCTAACTCAATGCTTCTAGCCTCTCCGTTCCAGCCCCAGGCCTAATGCCCGGGCTGGAAAGTCCCAGATACTTCCTGTTAGTCCCCTTATACACTCCCTAAACCTACTCTCTGCTGCCACCTTGAGGCATCCAACAGACAATATCCCCCAGAGCACTAACCCATTTCCTAGCTCGGGGAGAGGGGCAAAGGGATGCCTTAGATGGGAATACAAGCCCCTCTTTTACAGGGCGCTTACACTGAGAAGTGAGACTAAATGTTGCGGTAGAGGCATCATGAGTGCTTGTCTCAATAAAATCAAGAGAGGAGGATCTGGTCCCGGGTTGTGTTGTGGGCAAGATATGGATGTAAGAAATGTCAGACTTGTATATAGCAGAAGTGGCCAGCCTGTTGCAGGTTCATTTTTTTATGATACTAACGTTTTACAAAATGTAATATTATATATTAATCAATGCACATGACTTGAATTTGTTAGCACAGTTTTTGCAAATTGAACTCCTGAAAGCAAACATGGCTTATGATCATTTATTAAAATTGTGCATAATGGGGCCTAATCTCGATACCTACACGCAGCGTATGTGAGGCACGTAGGCATCCCCGAGCTGGAAAACCGCATAGTGGGAGTCCCACGGACTCATGGTGGCAGTCATGAATGGTGCACCAGCTGACCACCCACTAGATCCCCTAGCTGCCCATGCAGGTACAGTCCATGGGTGGCAGCGGGTGTGCGGTGGGGCGTGGGGTCTACATGGCACCCCTGCAAACACTGGCCCCAGTACACCGGGCTGCCTGGGTGGGCTGGAGACTGGCATTCAGGTGATTGCCCGGACATCCTGTGATCCCAAAGTGACGCTGTCCCACACTCCCCCACCCCCGGTGCAAGGTATCCACTCCTGGACCAAGGACGAGCATTCAAATAGAGGCCACCTGGGTCCTCAGATCCACACCCATCCACCCCCCATGGTCCTGTGCACTGAGGGGGGGTGGGGCCACGGACAGGTGCCCTACAGGGGCTTTGTGGTCGTGAATCAGCACACCTTGTGCCTATCTGTGGCCGCGTGGGTGGGCATGCAATTTACACATGATCCGTATATAAATTGCAGCTCGTGGAGAGTCGGCCCCAATATGTATTTTGTGGCCTCATATTACACAAACTTACACAAACATTTCTTTATGTATCTTTGTCACTTGAATTACAACATAACATTACCTATTACAAAAATCTTCTTTAAAAAAGGTAGAAAATATAACATTTCACTTATAAGTTCATCAGTGGCTTATCTGTAATGTTATGGTGTGAGATTATTGAATGTCCACATTTGGACAATAACTGCTGTATGTATTTATGCGTGATTTTTAAAATCATATTCCCATTCTCCTTATGTGCTTTCATTTTGTTCTGTTATTTTCATTTATTCTATACTATTTTGTTTTTGTTTCATTTTGGATTTCTTTGTTACTGTTTTTGATTTTAACCTTCCTGTTTTTCTGTCACCCCACCCTTCCAACACACACACCTTCACATGAAAGCACTATGAGGAATCTATTGATGCTACTTTATATTGCAATCTGTGTCAGCACTCACTTCTAATTTGTTTAAGTGTGTGTATATATATATATATATATATATATATATATATATATATATTACAATATATATATAATATATATATTCTTTGCAAAAAAAACATGTTACTGCATCAGGGTTGAGGATAAAGTGACAAATGTAAGGAACTATGAAGTTAGGGTTTCTAACCCTGAAACCAGTGCCCCACCACTAAAGCGAATGATGGGTGGAATCTTCCTTGGGGTTGTCAAATGTTCTAAAGGCTACTGTAATTATGGGCAGAGTCACCGTGATGTGTGGAGATTTGCTATAAATTGTACCTGCATACATACACTTCCTGTTAGTCATCAAGCCATTTAGTACTAGGGATATCTTTTACATTTTGTAACCTGGTTATCAAAATAGGGGTTACAAAGACCTATTTACTGTTAAAAATAAAGTGCTCTGGATTTGCACTATAAGGGTTAACTATAGCCCAAAAGTAAAAGTAATATCCCTCTATGGTTTCAGCACTTAAAGGGTTAAGCTATCCTTGGTTTTAGTGTCTTAAAAATGGTTTATTAAGGAGGTACACCCTGTTTACCTAACCGTATTCTGCTTAGTGACAATGTGTGTCTGTCAGCTGCACAGACTGTTGCCCACTGGTCGTGAGGGTTCCCAGGCTTGTTTTCCCGCCTGCTAAGGGTATATAAACAGGGGTTCTGGCCCACCCCAAAACAAATTTTTCTTGGTCTTAGGTGTGGTTCCCCGGTGCAGGATGCCAGGGTTTATCAGTTTCAGCTTTTGCACTTCCAGAAGTACATCTGAAAGTGCTAAAGCTGAAACTGATGTATCACCTTGTAAGCTGAAGCACACCTAACGGTGCATCCGTTTCAGCTTTGGCTCCTCTTGATGTGCTTCTCCAGCTGCTACTGGCCAGAAGGGGACCTGCAGGGCCAGGAATGGTGGCAGAGTTCCTGGGTCTGGACCCAGGCATTGGCTCCCTCTGGTACAGGTCTCCAGAGGCTCGGCCCAGACCAGGATCCAAGACGAGGGACAGTGGGAACATGTTGGAGGTCCACTCTTTCTCAAGAAGGGTCTCCCGATGGCTTCTGCACTCTCTCTCCTAGGTATCTGAAACAATGAACAAGTTGCAGATGAGATTCCTATACTTGTGGGGGCCTGTAGTTTAAAAAGGCCTGTGAATCTGCAGAAGATCAGAGCAGCTGGCGACTGAGAATCTGAATCCCAAGGGCAGTGGATGGATCCAATAACTGGTAAGCCACTGTTACTTTAACCAATTGGCATAGATTCCAACCCCCAGGGAGGAAAATGACAAGGGTCATGCCACCTGAGGTAAGTGATATACCTCAGTGTGTATATGTGTGTGTGTGCGCGCGCGCGCACATCCGTGTGTATTCAGGAAGGATGTACCCTTTCACATTTCTTCTGTGCTTAACAGGGCTTAATACACCCTGATGTCTCTCATCCCACATGCGGCCATGAGGGGACTGCAACTCTAACTGGCTTCCCTAAGTAATGTCACCTAAGTAACAGAAAAATATTGTCATCAAAGTAACTAAGATATAGATAAAAGTGTAATTGAATTGGAGTGTATCTGTGGTGAAAGTCGCCTTTGTCTCCAGAGGGGAGAATGGGAAGCCCTGAAGATTCTTTTCCACTTACCACCACAACAGGGACCACACTAGTGGTCTAGTATCTGTATGGGGTAATCCCAACGGTGCAGGTGCCTGCGACCACGCAGTGTTGAGCATCCCTGAGCTATCCTCAAGTGTAGCCTTGCCCGAGGTACTGTGAACACTGAAGATACCATGAGGCCCAGCATGCGCAGCATTGACTGGGCTGGCACTGAGCAGCACTCCATGATAAAACATGCCATCTGGACTGTAGAGTTCATTCTGCTGTCTAGAAGGAATGCCCGAGCCTGGGCTGTACCCAGGACAGCTCCCATAAACAGGAATCTCTGAAAGGGAACTGAGAATTGAGAAGGTTCAGTGCCACTCCTATGGAAGTAAACAACTGTGAAGCAGTAGCTAGTGCCAGTTCCATTTCAGGTCTGGATGGGCTTTCTAAGGGCCAATCATCCAGATAAGGAAGCACCTGCAGACCTAGCTTTCTTAGATGTGATGTGATAATGGTGCCAAGGAAAACCCCCAAGGAAGGACTCTTAACTGGTAGTGCTTTTCCCCTACACAGAACCGCAGGTAGTTATGATGTCTGGTATTCACAGCTGGTATGCATCCTGCATGTCCACTGAGGCTTGCCAGTCCTGGGGTTTGAGGTATAGAAACTTGGACAATGATGGCAGAGAATGACCAAAAGTCCATCTAGTCTGTCAGTATCTATTGTCCTGATCTGCCCTGGGGCCTATTACCCATATAGGTGTTTATTCCTCCTAGTCCCCCCCCCCGCTCCCCTCCCTACCAACCTGAGCAACCACCAACCCTTCACTCTGTCCCAGCCATGCTTGAAACCATGGACAGTGCTGGCACCCACCACCTCCACTGGAAGACTGTTCCATGACTCCACCTCCCTTTCTGTAAAATAAAACGTCCTCACATCCCTCTTAAACCTTCTCCCATCCATTTTCCACTTGTGACATTGGGTTCTTGACTCTGTACTCCTGATAAGTAGTTCTCTGCAGTTTACCTTTGTTTATACCCTTCGGGAACTCAAAGGTCTCTATCATATCCTCTCTCTCTCTCTCTCGCCTGGTCTCCAGTGAGTGTATGTTCAGTGCCTACAGATGAGCTTCATAAAATATATGGAAAAGAGAACCAAGGGAGAGCCTTTTGAACTTTTCTCACTCCATGTACTTGTTCAGTTTTTTGATATCAAGGATGGATCACATCTCTGGTACAAGGTGTGACGCTCTGCCACCTGCTTATTGTTATATTGTATAATATTTGTGTTATAAATAAGATGTGTATGGTATGTGACTGCCTGCTTAAGGATGGTAGTCAATGTAAGGAGACTTGACCTTTGACCTCAAAAGTGCCAGTGTGAGGAAACAGCAGGATGTGATAACCACACCAGTGAAACCACTAATTAAAGCCTTCCTTTAAGAGGGACAGTTTATTACCCCTTATAACCTGCTCCTGCTTTTGAAGCTGGGAACTAAAAATGAATGTTATAACCCTAGCAGGAAGGGAAGTCATTTGGCTGATCCTTTGTGGTTTTCTCACCTAGCAGAGAACTAGTGACAGATTGTGGTGCTATGAAACATCAAAGGGAATGTTTTGCTCAAAGAGACTTATATTTTGGGAAACTGCTAGTTGCTGATTTTCACAGTAATAACATACATCCTGGTGGATATCCATACTCAGATTGCAGATTTATCACAGATCTAACAGTGACCTCATGGGTGACATCACTAGGAGGTGGGGAAAACTGACTTTTGAATATGGCCTGCCTCTGACAAGTTGTGACAGAAGGACTCCCTGAAAATCAAAGACACACTTAGTCTGTGGACTGGTAACTAGGCACTTTAGAAAGATAATTCATCTGGAACTTTTAAGTATTTGTGGTAGGCATATTTGTGTTCTGTAACTTCCCATTTATTTTATGTAACTGTAAGTTATTGATATATTTGTTCTGTGTTTCATGTTTTACCTATTTTACAATTTTTAGTAAACAATATTTTCCTTGAAATACTGCCTGTGTCTTCCCGGTTTTCTTTTGCATGTGAATGCTGAACCAGTGTTTAAGTCTGACAGCTGTTAAGGGCTTGAATGTGTTACTAATCTTGCTAATGGTAAGAATATTTAGGTCTCACATTGAGTCGTAAGGGTACATTTTGGAAACCTGACTGGGTGCCACTGGGAGAAAGATTGTACTGCATTCCCAAAGAGGGTACATATCTGAGCCTGTTAACTGGGTGCACTAGCATAAGGAATTGTACTGCATTCCCAAAGAGGGTACATATCTGAGCCTGTTAACTGGGTGCACTAGCATAATGTTCACATTTGACCCCCATGACTCGAGGCTAGTAGGTAATTTGGACCCAAAACAGACAGGAGGGTTACCCTGTATGTCCCCTGTTCACACTATCACACTTCGAAATTGGCACTGTGGGAGCAGTGGGCCTGACCTGTGGAGTAGCTTTGTGACAGATTTGGTTGGCAGAGGTGCGATTTAAAAATATTTGATAACACAAGCATTAACAGTCCAGTGTGTCAGATTAATACTGTACAGCTCACATGCAAAATAATGCAGTGATTTTTAAAAAGTAAACAGAACTATATCACTGTGCTTACAGTCTAAGTTCCCTACCTGTTTCTTTTTTTTTCTTGAGTGCAAATTAGTGCAGTCGTAGTTAGGGAAGAAGGTGGCTTCCAACTACAGTGAGCACACTGCTGACCACCTGAGGCAGTTGTGCCAAGAGAAAGGAGTCCAGCACAAGGGCAGAACCAAAAAGCACCTTGTAGAGGCTCTTGGGGCAGCTGATGCACAAAGCCTCAAGTCACAGTCTGTGACTGAAAAGGACCAAATCTTGAGCATGGAGGGTCCAGGGTCCAGTGCAGTGTCCAGATCCAGTGAGGAGGACAGCAGGGCCAGTGCAAGTCAAGGGCTACAGCAGCAGGGAAAGGTCACCAGCATTCTGGAGCCAGAAGGGATCAGGCTGCAGATGGAGTTGCGGACAAAGGACCTGGAATTTGAGCAGAAGAAGTTCCAGCTGCAGATGGAAAGAGAGGAGAAGCGGGAACAACTTCAGTGAGAGGCTGAGCGAGAAGAGCGTGAGCGCCAGAGGCAACATGAACTAGAAAAGCTATGACTCCAAACACCAGTACCAGAGCAGGTAAGTGGCCTGGGGATAACTGGGACCCCAGGACAGGGTTGCAAATTAAATTCTAAATTGATAGCTGAATTTAAAGAGGGGGAAGATATGGATGTCTTTTTAAATTCCTTTGAAAAAGTATGCATTCAGGCAAATATTCCTAGAGGGTCCTGGAGCTTCCGGCTATCCTCGCTACTTACCTAAAAAGCTTGGGATGCATTGGGTCAAATGGACAATGAGGACAGTAATGATTACAGCAAACTTAAAGCAGCACTTTTAAAAAATATGAGCTAACAGAGAAGGCATACAGAGTTAAATTCCATAAGCTCAGGAGAAGCCCTGACATAAGCTATGAGGAGCTAGCCACTAAACAACATCATTTTTTAAAAACGTTGGCAGAAAGGAATTGAAGCAGACTCTGTAGAAAAAATTAAAAATGCAATACTGTTAGAGCAGTTTTTTGGGGCATGCCCAGCAGAGCTGAAGATCTGGTTGGAGGACCAAGATACAAAAACAGCACAAGAGACTGTTGAACTCTCAGACCACTATGCCAGGAGCAGATCTGCTTTGAGAGTGAATGGGATGGGTGCGGCAGCACAGAAAGGGAAACATGCACCTTCAGGGCAGCTAAAACCCTCCCTGCCTCCACTGAAACCAGGCAGCCCCAGGTTACAAAGAAAAGATTTACCTGAGAAAAGAAACGAATGTTGGGTTTGCAAAGAACCTGGTCATCTGGCCAGGCAGTGTCCTAAAAGGGCAAGCAGTACACAAAGTGGTGCTAGAAAAGAAGTGGGTTGTTTGTGTGTCCCTGAAAGCATGCCAGGAAACATGAGGGAACACATGCACCCAATCACTGTGAATGGGATACAGATACATGGGTTGAGGGACACGAAGGCGTCCCTGGTGTTGGTAAAAAGAGATTTGGTGGAGCCTGGACAGCTTATACCTGATCAATTTGTGACCGTACGGGGATTCACTGGGGAGGAGAAAACACTGCCACTCGCTAGTGTCCTCCTAGAGTGGGGTGAGACGGGGGGGACTGTGCAAAAGGTTGCCGTAGCTGAGACTTTGGCTGTCAATATAATTATTGGCAACAGTATCAAATGGGATGGTGTGTGCAGTTACAGGCAGCCAAGTGGCAAAGGAAAATTGTAGTTCCCTGGACCCTAAAGAAGCCCCTGTGGAAACCCCGGGAGGCTGGTTCCCCAGCCTGTGTCTCCTGATATGGAGAATAAAGAAAGGGGTGTAGAAATTCCCCAGTTAGCAGTTAACAGAACAGCTATGGAGGGTTACTCCGAGAAGATAAGTGTGACCCATAGTCAGAGGGTTAGGGATGGCAGTGATCCTGAATGCCCAGACACTAGAGCTAGGGACACTAGTCTAGAGAAGCTAAGGGCTTGGGCAGACTCTAATGGAGCACAAGGAGGTGATGGGAAACATAAAGTTTATTGGGACAATGGACTGATGTATATGCAGGATGCTAAAACAGAGGGAGGGGTGATGTGCAGGCAGCTTGTCATTCCCCAGGGGTACCGTGAGCAGTTGCTCAAGACTGTATATGATATTCCCATGTCTGGCCATCGGGGAATCATGCACACTATGCTACGGTTGGCCCAGAATTTCTATTGGCCCAGCTTTACCCAGCAGGTGAAAGAGTATTGCAGGTCTTGTCACCGGTGCCAAGAAATAGGGAAGGCAGGTAAGAAAACCCAAGCTGCCCTAATTCTCTTACCCATAGTGGAGTAGCCATTCCAGAGGGTGGGAATGGATATTGCAGGGTCTTTACCCCAAGCTCCTCCCAGAAAAGGTTCATCCTAACTGTGGTGGATTATGCTACCCAGTGCACAGAGGCAGTCACCCTATCCTCACTGAGGACAAAGTGGCAGATGCCTTACTAGGGATTTTCTCCCGTTTTGGGTTTCCGCAGGAGGTTATCACCGATCGAGGGGGTTCCTTCTTATCGGACATGATGAAATGTTTGTGGGAGAAGTGTGGGTTGGTGCAGAGATGCACAATACCTTATTACCCACAAGCCAATGGGCTTGTGGAAATATTTAATGGCACACTTAAGTCAATGCTCCAAGCATTTGCTGAACAGCATGGGAGGAACTGGGAGAAATACCTTCCCCACCTGTTGTTTGCATACAGGGAGGTGCCCCAAGAGTTAACAGGATTTTCCCCCTTTGAGCTCTTATATAGACATAGGGTACGTGGGCCCCTAGACTTGATCCAGGAGGACTGGGATGGCAAGCACACCACCCAGGGAACTCCCATAGTGGATTATGTCCTCAGGTTTAGGGAAAGGCTGAAGGAGCTTATGGGGACAGCCCAGCGCAACCTGGCAGCTTCCCAATAAAAACAAAAGGTGTGGTACAACCGCAGAGCCAGAGCTCACTCGTACACTGTGGGTCAGGAAGTCATGGTCCTAATCCCGGTTCGGAAAGACAAGCTGCAGGCCGAGTGGGCAGGTCCGTACAAAGTATTCAGGCAGAAAAATGATGTAAACTACATTATGGAGCTATCTGACAGGAGACATACACAAAGAATGTACCATGTCAACATGATTGAGCCATATGCTAATAGGGTTGACATGGTGTTTGCAGTGTGTAGTCCTGGGGAGAGGACGGACGAAGGAGACTCCCTTCTGGACTTACTGGAAGAAAGCAAGTGGGAGTCCTCTGTGGAGGCAATTAAAATGTCACCCCAGTTGACCCTGGACCAGATCCAGTAAGTAAGGAAGGTTTTAGAAGACTTTGCCCCACTGTTTAGCACCAAGCCTGGACTAACCCCCTTAGTGACGCATGATGTGGAGACGGAGATGCAGGCGGCGCCCATATGGTGGACAGCATATCGGGTGTCAGAGGCTGTCCAAAATGACATTAGGAGGGAGATGGAGGAAATGATGGATTTAGGGGTAATCCAGAAATCCCACAGCCCCTGGGCCTCACCCGCAGTCCTTGTTCCCAAGTCAGATGGCTCTACTCATTTTTGTGTGGACTATCGTGGACTCAGTGCAGTCATGAAGTCAGATGCCCACCCAATGAAATGGATGGATGAACTTCTAGACAAATTAGGAGGGGCAACATACCTTACAACTATTGACCTGACAAAAGGGTACTGGCAGATAGAGTTAACTGCCAGAGCTAGGGAGAGGCCGGCCTTCATCACTCCGATAGGGTTATTTGAATTTACAGTAATGCCTTTTGGAATGAAGAATGCCCTGGCCACTTTCCAAAGTTGGTGAACCAGGTGTTAAATGGTGCTGAGGTGTATGCTGTGGAGTACCTGGATGACACTGCCATCTTTAGTGCCAGCTGGGAGGAACACCTGTCCCACCTTAGAGAAGTATTGGGCAGGATACAGTGGGCCGGACTCACTGTAAAAGCTGAGAATTGCCAGGTGGCCATGGCTGAGGTGGCATACCTTGGGCACGTTGTAGGCCGGGGACAGCTACATCCTGACCAAGCAAAAATAGAGGTAATCAAGGCATGGCCCAGACCAGAAACACAGAAGCAGGTCAGGAGTTTTCTAGGGACAGCAGGGTACTATAGGAAATTTGTACCAAATTACAGTGCCCTGGCCGCTCCCCTATCTGGCCTGTTAAAGAAAAGGATGTCTATGAAAATTACCTGGGAACCAGCCTGTGAACAAGCCTTTACAAGACTAAAGGCACTGTGCAGTGCTCCTGTATTGACAAATCCAGACTATAGCAAATCCTTTGTAGTCAAGACCGATGTCTCAGATGTGGGTATTGGAGCAGTGCTGAGTCAGACATCCAACCAAGGGAAAGATCACCCCATAGTGTACTTCAGTAAAAAGTTACTTCCCAGGGAGCAGACTAACTCTACTGTGGAAAAGGAGTGTCTTGCAATGGTGTGGGCACTAAAGAAATTAGAGCCATACCTATACCGGCAGCATTTTGAGGTACAAACTGACCACAACCTCCTCGTTTTGGCTGGCACAAATGGGTAAAACGAATGGTAGACTACTAAGATGGAGCCTTGCCTTGCAAGGGTATGACACAATGGTCTCACACAGGGCAGGGGCAGCCAATGAAAATGGAGATGGACTGTTGTGTCAGTTTGAGCAATGAACTAACTTGGGGAGCTCATCCCATGCAGGGGATAGAGCCCCCAGATTCAGTCTAGGTGGGGAGGACTGTGATGCTCTGCCACCTGCTTATTGTTATATTGTATAATATTTGTGTTATAAATAAAATGTGTATGGTATGTGACTGCCTGCTTAAGGATGGTAGTCAGTGTAAAGAGACTTGACCTTTGACCTCAAAAGTGCCAGTGTGAGGAAACAGCAGGATGTGATAAACAGACCAGTGAAACCACTAATTAAAGCCTTCCTTCCTTCCAGAGGGACAGTTTATTACCCCTTATAACCTGCTCCTGCTTTTGAAGCTGGGAACTAAATATGAATGTTATGACCCTAGCAGGAAGGGAAGATATTTGGTTGATCCTCTGTGGTTTTCTCACCTAGAAGAGAACTAGTGACAGATTCTGAGGCTATGAAACATCAAAGGGAATGTTTTGCTCAAAGAGACTCGTATTTTGTGAAATTGCTAGTTGCTGATTTTCACAGTAATAACATACATCCTGGTGGATATCCATACTCAGATTACAGATTTATCACAGATCTAACCAGTGACCTCTTCAAGCAACATAAAGTCTTGCTGTATTCTGACATATCAGTTAGCCCCAGCACTTGAACTGCTCTGGAGAGGAAAGAGTTAACTCTATGCAGGAAGCATAGAACATTGCGCTTGAGCTCGGTTTCAAACCTCTGTCTGCAGCACTTCAAAGTGCAAACGTCAGATTCTTTACTCTTCCTAGCTGAACAATCACTCCGGAGAGTGCTCCTTCGCTGCAGTCGGTTCGGTTTAGAATCTGTCAGTTTTATCACAGATTTTCTTGTTTCTTTGGCTTCAGACCCCTGTCTGCGGTACAGTAAGTGTTGTAGGTAGTGAACTGTAGGGTAGAATTGTGTATTTTATTGTGTTTCAGTGTGGAAATTGTAAAACCTGTTGATTGGTCCGGTTAGGAACTGATTGTGTTAGGGTTTTATCTATTTTTATTTCTGTAGTGTGAGGTACCAGTTCCTTTCGGTTTCAAAAAAACACGATTTTCCACATTTTTTTCCACGACCCATAACATGGTTGGGAACCGATAGGGGGGTCTTACCTGGTTAAATAGCTGTAAAGGGTAAGTTGTAGCCTGCCATGTCTGAGAAACCAAAGGAAAAAAATGGGCCCACTGGGTTTCAACACTGTGGTGAGTGTGGGGATGCCTTTGCTAAGGCAGACCCTCACACCATTTGTGTTTATTGTCTGGGGTTTGACCACCTCGATTCAGACTGCCAAATTTACAAGGATTTCCCAAAGGCCACCCTGGAAAAGAGGTTGGGTAGGCTCAGCGGAAAAGGAGGATGAGAAGTCCACCACTCCGGATGGCCAGCCCAGTTCGGTTCCTACTGAACATGAAGGAGTGCCCACTGACCTGGGCAGTACTTCTTCGGGCAAAAGGAGATACAATCCTGAGGGGTTGGTTCCATCGAAGCATAAGAGGAAGTCAGCCAGTTCAGATCCAGAAAAGCATCATCCAACCGCCGAAGAAATAGCCAGGGTGATAAGTACTGTGGAATCGCTCCATCCGGTTATGTCCGATCCGACGCTTCTTGGTAGGCGCTCGGTTCGGTCAGTTCCCCTGGTTCTGGATTATGTGCCAGATAAATTTTACGAACTGGAGTGGGGGGGGGGAGAAGACGATGATGATAATGGTGATGAAGGTCTGGATGAGCCCATTGAACCGGACATCTCCCCAGACAGACCTTCTAATGTTTCCCCTCCCAGGCTTTCTGAGTCCCCATCCCACTACTTGTTCTACAAGAACGTGACTGAGACCCTCCAGCTTCCCTTGGTTGAAACTGCTGAGGAACAAGAGGAGCCTGATTTCGTGGAAATGATGGACATCCCAGAGTCCAAGAGATTGTCTATTCCCCTCCATAAATCTTTTGGGATACAGACACAGAAAGTTCTTCAAACCCCAAATTCTTTACGTCCTGTAGATAAAAGAATGGACAGGAGGTATATGCTTTCAGGCTCAGGTACAGAGTTCTTGTTCCACCAATGCAGCCATGTTGGGGTAGTGCAGGCTGCAGCCTGTGACAAGGCTGACATACCTTTGGCTTCACCCCCCCCAGATAAAGACTCTAGGAAGGTGGTTGCTATGGCCAAAAAGCAGTACTTGGCATCCTCCTTGGGACTCAGGCAGGCAAATTATATGCCCTACACAGTCAGATAACAGAAGTCTAGATGGGATACGGTTCTGGAGCTGGCTAAAGAGGCCCCCCCCAGCTAGCCAAAGAGCTGGAGGAGGTGGCTACTGATGGGATTGAGGCATCCAAAATGCAATTCCATGCTGCTGTGGACTCATATGATGTGGCATCATGAGTCATGACTACATCTGTGTCTCTTCGGAGGTTTGCTTGGCTAAGATGTACTAGCCTCTCACAGGACACCCAGGCTAAGGCCATGGATTTCCCTGTGGTGGGTAATTCTCTATTTGGGGAGCAGACAGAGAATTACATGAAGAAAATGGATGGGTACCGGACCACCTACAGGAGTGCACAGGCCAAGGAAAGGCAGGCAACTCCTCAAAGACAGCAGTCTAGGGGCAGAGGCAGGCCTTTTCACAGGCCTTTCTACCAGGCACAGGCCAACTCTCCTTTCCCACAGAGGGGGTTCTTCAGAGGGAGAGGCAGAAGGGGGATGAGCAGGGCTGCATCCTCCTCTCAGTCCAAGGCTCCTGCCAAGCAGACACCCTGATGTGTCAGCCCAGGTCGACTCCCCAATCCCAGTAGGAGGCAGACTGGCTTACTACTTCCAGGCCTGGAAGTCTGTTACCTCAGACAGTTGGGTTCTGGAGGTAGTAAGTCAGGGATTGGCTCTCAGTTTTGCAAAGTTTCCAAACTTGAGGGCCAAGTCCTTTCCACCTGCAAACCTTTCCAAGACCACTGCTCTAGTAGCAGAGGTTTCCTCTCTACTAACCCTCAGGGCTGTAGAGAGAGTTCCTACTCAGCACAGGGGCAAGGGTCTGTATTCCAGATATTTCCTTGCCCCAAAAAAGACAGAGGAGTGGCGGCCCACCCTAGACCTGAGATACCTAAACAAGCACATCTTAAAACCAAAATTCAAAATGGTGACTCTGGGAGTAATTCTTCCCTCTCTAAGGCCAGGGGATTGGCTAGCTTCCCTGGACCGCAAGGATGCCTACTTTCACATCCCAATCAGGTGCTCCCACAGAAAGTACCTCAAGTTCGAATTGCCTTCAGGCCATTATCAGTTCAGTGCAATGCCCTTCGGCCTAACATCAGCTCCAAGGATGTTCACAAAATGCCTAGCAGTAATAGTGGCCTTTCTCAGGAGACAGAGTAACTCCATTTTTCCATACCTGGATGACTGGCTCATCGTGGGGCAGTCTCCAGACCAAGTCAAGACAGACCTACAAGTGACACAACAGTTGCTCACTTCTCTATTGTTCCTTCTCAATTTGCCAAAGTCAATTCTCGAACCAGTACAACTCCTCACCTTCATAGGGGTAGAGTTGGATACTGTGCAGGCAAAGGTTTTTCTTCACTTGGCAAGGGAGAAGGCTCTTACAGATCTTGCCTCCTCTTTCCGCCTTCTGGTGTCTCAACCAGCAAGACATTTTCTTCAGCTCCTGGGCCACGTGGTAGCTTCCACTGCAGTGGTACAGGGAGCAAGATTTCAAATGAGGGACATTCAGTTCCATCTGAGGTCCTTTTAGTATCAGAAAAAAAAATCCTCTAACCAAATTGATTCCAATGACTTAGACTCTGGTCCAAGCTCTCCAATGGTGGCTGGATCAGGACAATCTCAAACAAGGAGTCCCATTAATCAATCAAACTCATTCAGTGGCCTCTCTCCTGGGCTGGGGGAGCCCACCTGGGAGCCCTCACAGCACAAGGTGTCTGGTCTCCTCGGGAATCTCTACTTCATATAAATCTTCTGGAACTCAGGGCAGTATTCATGGCTCTCCAAGCTTTCTCAGACTCAGTGAGGAACAAAGTGGTTCAGGTCAGGACAGACAACATCACCACTATGTGGTACATCAACAAGCAGGGAGGCAGTCAGTCTATGGCCTTGTGCACAGCAGTCATGAAAATATTGTCAGTGACTTATGCCCTGCAAGCATCCCTAGTGGTAGTCCATCTACCAGGGAAGGACAATGTGCTAGCAGGTGCCCTGAGCAGGATCTCTCAGGGCCATCACGAACGGGCCCTGGACCCCTTCATATTGAAAGTACAGTAGTCTTCTCCAGGTGGGGCACTCCAGAGGTAGATATCTTTGCAGCCCCAGACAATCATCAACTTCCTCTATTCTGTTGCAGACCTCCAGTCATGGGCACAGGTCCCCCTGGATGCTCTGGTTCTGGATTGGGGGGGGGCAAATTCCTTTATGCCTTTCCTCCTTTTCCTCTGTTATTCAAGGTCCTGGTCAAGATCAGGTCACAACCGTGCAGGGTGATCCTGATTGTACTAGACTGGGCCAGACAGCCTTGGTATCCCCTGTTGATGTCCCTAGCAGTCCATCTTCCCCTATCTCTTCCCAAGAGGCACAACCTGTTAACCTCCTCTCAGGGAAGAATCTGGTACCCCAATCTTCAGTCTCTCAACCTCAAGGCTTGACTCTTGAAGAGTTAGAGTATGTAGGTCTGCACCTGTCTCGGGGGGGGGGGTGCTGGACACTGTCAAAGCCTCTCGAAAACCTGCCACCAGAGAAACTTATAATTCCAAATGGAAGAGATTCAGCATTTGGTGTTCCAATAAGGATGTCTTACCAGATACTACTGATCTGGCTACAGTCCTGGATTACATGGTTCATCTTAATGGCCTAGGCCTCAGGCCAGCCACTTTAAAAGTTCATTTAGCAGCTGTATCTGCATTCCTGTCAGCAGGGAAGGCTCCCTGTCTGGCATCTCATCCTGTCTTCTGTAAATTCATTAAAGGTTTGGTTCATGTCAACCCTCCCTTTGGGGACCCTACTCCTGCTTGGAATCTTAATGTTTGCATTTCTCAGCTCATTAAACCCCCTTTTGAGCCCTTGGCTTCAGCTGAACTCAAGTATTTGACTTGGAAAACTGTGTTCCTGGTAGTTATCACTTCTTCCAGGCAAATTAGTGAATTACAAGCTTTGTCAGTGAAGCCAGATTTTATCTCATTACATAGAGATAAGTGGTCCTTAGAACCAATAGGAGGTTCTTACCCAAAATGGTCTCAGATTTTCATCTGAACCAGTCTATGTCTCTTCCTGTGTTCTTCACTGATCATTCTTCTTCAGGAGAAAGAAGATTACATAGTTTGGATGTTAAGAGAGCACTTAGCTACTACACTGAGCGTACTAAGGCACTTAGGTACGAATGTCCCCAATTGCTTCTCACTTATGGTGAAGTGGGAAAATGTAAGCCTGCTACTAAGAGAACTATTGCCAGGTGGATTGTCTTTTGTATTCAATTCTGCTATGAAAAGCTAGGCAAAATACCCCCCTCAGGCCTGAGGGCTCATTCGACTTGGGATACAGCTGCTTCCCTGACTGCTGCCAGGGATATACCTTTAGTAGAGATATGCAAAGCAGTCACCTGGAAAACTGTCCATACTTTCACCAAGCATTACTCTCTGGATATCCAGGCTAGGAGTGATGCTCAGTTTGGAACAGCAGTACTGCAGAGCCTATTCCCAAAATAGGTTCAGTACCCCCTCCATGGTGGTACTGCTTGGTAGTCTGCATATGTCAGAATACAGCAAGACTTCATGTTGTTTAAAGAAAAAATGTCTAGCCTTAGTAATTGTGTTTCTTCTAATGGAGTCTTGCTGTATTCTGACCTCCCTCCCTGCCTCCCCTCTCAGAACCTGTTTTTGGGAAGTGGGCTGGCAGGTACAGTTTTGCACCTCAGGGGTGTACTTGGCACTCCTTCTTTCTAGAAGGGGGGGAGTGGATTATTGTTAAGTTGTTTTTGATAGCTATATGTTGGTTCACTAACTGGTTATTATTTTGGGTTCTCGACCTGAGTCTTTTGGGGAACCATAAATGTGTTGCCTCTTGGCTATGTTCTTTTACAATTTCCACTTTAAGAAGTGTAGTTATTTAGTAATAGCTCATAAGAATCTGATGGTTACACTTTGAAGTGCTGCAGACAGAGGTTTGAAACCAAGCTCGAGCTCAGTGTTCTATGCTTCCTGCATAGAGTTAACTCTTTCCTCTCCAGAGCAGTTCAAGTGCTGGGGCTAACTGCATATGGCAGAATACAGCAAGACTCCATTAGAAGAAACACAATTACTAAGATGAGTAATTTTGTCATGAGTGACATTACCAGGAGGTGGGGAAAACTGACTTTTGAATATGGCCTGCATCTGACAAGTTGTGGCAGAAGGACTCCATGAAAATCAACGGCACACTTAGTCTGTGGACTGGTAACTAGGCACTTTAGAAAGATAATTCATCTGGAACTTTTAAGTATTTGTGGTAGGCGTATTTGTGTTCTGTAACTTCCCATTTATTTTATGTGACTTTAAGTTATTGATATATTTGTTCTGTGTTTCATATTTTACCTATTTTACAATTTTTAGTAAACAATATTTTCCTTGAAATACTGCCTGTGTCTTCTCAGTTCTCTTTTGCATGTGAATGCTGAACCAGTGTTTAAGTCTGACAGCTGTTAAGGGCTTGAATGCGTTACTAATCTTGCTAACGGTAAGAATATACCTAAGTCTCATATTGAGTCGTAAGGGTACATTTTGGAAACCTGGCTGGGTACCATTGGGTGAAAGATTGTACTGCATTCCCGAAGAGGGTACATATCTGAGTCTTTTAACAGGGTGAGCTAGCATAAGGTACACATTTGACCCCCAGAACTCAAGACTAGTAGGTGATTCAGACCCAAAACAGACAGGAGGGTTACCCTGTCTGTCCCTTGTTCACACTATCACACTTCGAGGTTGGCCTGTGGGTGCAGAGGGCCTGACCTGTGGAGCACGTTTCTGACACAAGGAAGTAGCGGGAGTAGAACCCTTTCTTCCATTCTTATTCCAACACTTCCTCCACTGCCCTGTTGAGTAGGAAGGCCCACAATTTCCTGGCTTTCCTAGAAGACTTGGTTTGCTGGCCAAGGCACCTAGCTTCACCTGAGCTCTTTCCTTCTAAGACTGCTTGAAAGGCAGAGTAGAGAAACTTACCAGAGCAAGGGAGAAGGATTAAGACTTAGTTTGGCTAAGCAGATTTACTGTGTGGTGGTGTTTTTATTTTTTACTCACAGGGATTGCTACTGTTTGTTGCTAACATTTCATTGCTTTATTTTTCTCTGATTCAAATTGTTGTTGCTGGTATACCTTCTTCTGCATTATTACAAGGTGTGCCTACAGGTGTGTGCTAACAGATTACTGCTGTAATCTTCTGATTCAAATTGTCTTTTGCAAGGTATATCTTCTGTTACTGCTTTATTTTCTCTGGAGCAAAGTGTTTCTTACAGGGTATATCTTCTCTGAAATTATTACAGGTGGTGCTTTACAGGTTTTACAGTTTTATCTAACATTAGGATAAGCTTTCAGGGTTACTGCATTTGTTGTTGACTGATTGTTTCTGCTCTTACCTCCTTGTTCTTTCGTCCGTGGTTCTTCTTTTTTGGCAGGGGAAGGGCCCAGCCACCCACCCCCATCCCCAACCACCCCACACTACACTCCTTTTATAGGGTACCACAGTTGTAACATTTCCTGTGGCAGAACAGGAAGGGGCGGATCAGTGGGGCCTCCACAAGGTGATCTCATTTACAGGGCACTAGTAATTTAACTTGTTATAACAAGTTAAACAAACACAATTAAACCATTACTTGCATTTTTTCCTTCTAATTACTCTGACTAGGTTACAAACCCGGCAACTTATTTGGAATGGATTTCATTAACTGCAGGTACTGTGGAACAATTTTCAGAAGGACAGTCTTACAGGATTTAGGACACTGTCCCTACATGCTGGAGCCTTTGGAGATCTTAGGTCTCAGCTCCGGGCAGCATGGGCGAGATTGCCGCCTCAAATTTCATATTGAAGAGGAAATACATTATAAGAACCACCCGCCATTTCCCAGCATCCAACAGAAAACCTCGACCGCAGGAGGTAGTTGGTCCAGGAGGTTGGCAGGTGGTTAGGAGGAGCAAATCAGGTGCCCCATCACTCTCTGCTCTCCAACACATTACCTCTAAAAACCATATAAACACTACAAACAGGTATCTGCCTCTATCTCTGAAATCAAATAAAGAGGCAGAAGACACTGCAGAGCAGGACACTGCGGCACAGGAGCTAGCACAACAATACTCACCCAAATCAGGAACCAAAACTAAACAAGCACAAAGGAAATCCAAAAAACTTCTGATCATAGGAGACTCCATGATTCGGGGAGTTGATACCCATCTCCAGCCAGGTGATGGTCAGATGTCTCCAGGTACATCAGCATGGAGAGACACTGACCGCGTGCTAAAATTGTTCACAAAGCAGGAGAAAACATTGATGTCCCTAGTCACATAGGGACTAATGATCTGCATGTCAGCCGGTCAGTTGTGGAACCAGGAACACCTGACTGGGCTGGGTGACAACTATCATCTATTTCGTCCGGCATCTCCTTCTCTGAGATCCTGAAAGTCTGGGAGAAGGGAGCAGATGGACGGAAGGTCAGAGAAGGGGAGATAGGGGAGCTAAACACGTGGCTCAAGGACTGGTGCCAGGAAAAGGACACAGATTTGTAGGGAACTGGCAACAGTTCTGGGGCGAAGTTCTTTAAATTTGATGGACTGCATCTGACTAAAGAGAGTCAGTGCATTGGGGCAGAAGTTTGACGTCTTTGCAGAATATTTAAACTAGCAAATGGGGAAGGGGTGCAGCACCCCATACGTCCGAATGGGAAGAACACCCCTCCCCTCAGCTAGTGGTCAAACAGGAATTCAGCGTGTTTGCCATTCATTTGCATCACCAGGTAAGAAAAAGGTTTGTCTCCCACACGATGCACAGGGGTAATGCCAAACTACCCAACAACTAACACACCAAAATCTGGCCAATGGAAAATCATGTACACAATGCTCACAGCCTGGGAAATAAGATCCCAGACCTGCAGGCAATAATGTCAGAGGCTAAACTGGACATAGTAGCAATTAGTGAGACGTGGTTTACCAGTAACCACATAGGAGACTTCAGTACCTGGATATGTATTGTTCAGAAGAGACCGAGGTGCAAAAGGGGGAGGGTTGCCCTGTATGTTAATGAAAATATCAAAGCTACAGAAATTCAGAATACACATAAGGAGCCAGAAGAACTGTGGGTCACCCTGGAAACAGGTAATGGGACAGCCATAAGAACTGGGGTTGTCTACAGGCCCCAGACCAGAGGGAGGACATAGACACATTACTGTTAGAAGATATACAAAACATGACAGCTAAAGGGAGGTTCTGATAATGGGAGACTTCAACATGCCAGATACAGATTGGTCAATACCAGCAGGAACATCTGCAGAACTAGACTCATAGTGGATTCCTGCAGGGGAGGGCCTCAAACAACTGGTACAGCAACCCACAAGAGACAGGGCTATCCTAGATCTAGTACTGACTAACAAAGAAGGGATCACAGATCTCCAGGTAGAAGGTCACCTGGGGGCCAGTGACCATCACATGGTTTGGTTCAATTTGGCTACTACATCTAAATCATCCCATTCCAAGGCAAAAATATGGGACTTCAGAGGAGCTGACTTTGATAAGATGGCCAACAGAGTTAAGCTAGCCCTGGCAAAAAGAAACACAGGTGAGGGGGTACAGGCAAAGTGGGCAAGCATTAAGGATGCAATACTTGAAGCAACATCCCATTGTGTTAGACAGAAAGGAAGTGCAAAGAAGAAGGAAACCACTTTGGTTCTCAAATATAGTAGCAGAAAAGGTCAGAGCCAAAAGGCTGGCCTTCAGAAAATATAAGGAACACAGCGGGATGAAGATAGGAGGCATACCAAACTGCCCTAAGGAAGCAGGTAAGGCAGGCAAAGTCCCAAACTGAGGAAACACTAGCACGAACAGTAAAAGAAGGTGACAAGACTTTCTATAGATACATTAGTGAAGGAGAAAGTCCAGGGGGGTATTGCTAAGCTTAATGGAGAAAAGGGAGCATATGAGGAGGAGGACCCTGTAAAGGCATCTATCCTAAATAGATACTTTTGCTCAGTATTTACTGAAGAGAAGGTAGGGCAGGGCCCACAGCTCAGCATCATGGACACAGGGGAGGGAGGTGAGCACTACTCCCTTCACAAAAGGGTCCTACAAGAGCTTGCTAAGCTCAGGGTGGATAAGGCAATGGGACCTGATGGCATACATCCCAGGGTACTAAGGAGCTAAAGGAGGAACTAGCAGAGCCATTAGCAGAATTGTTTAGTGAGTCTCTGAGCACAGGAGAGGTCCCAGAAGACTGGAGAAAGGCTCATGTGATCCCACTCCACAAGAGTGGTAGCAGGGAGGAGGCGGGAACTACAGACCGGTCAGTCTTACCTCAGTAGTGGGCAAGATTATGGAGGCACTCCTTAAGGAAAGGATAGTGCAACACCTGGAATCCATAGGGGCACAGGATCCAAGACAGCATGGGTTTACAAAGGAAGGTCCTGTCAAACTAATCTCATAGATTTCTTTGACTGGGTAACCAGAGTGGTGGACCAAGGGGAGCAGTTGATGTCGCCTACCTTGACTTCAGCAAAGCTTTTGACACTGTTCCACATAGAAGATTGATAAATAAGCTAGGTAGGCTCGGGTGGGTCAGAAGTTGGTCAACTGGGTGGCAAACTGGTTGACTGGCAGAAAACAGAGAGTGGTGGTAAATGGTATACAGTCAGAAGAGATGCAAGTCACAAGTGGGGTACCTCAGGGATCAGTCCTGGGGCCAGTCCTCTTCAACATCTTCATTAGTGACCCTGCAGATGGACTAGAGGGTAAGGCTTGTCTGTTTGCAGATGACACCAAGATCTGCAACAGAGTAGATGATCCAGATGGGGTGGGCAGAATGAGAAGAGATCTGGATAAACTAGCAGAATGGTCAGAAGAGTGGCAACTGGGATTTAATGCAAAGAAGTGCAAAATCATGCACATAGGGAAGAGAAACCCTGAAGCCACTTATAGGCTGGGAGGAGTTGCTAGCAGTCACAAAGGAAGAAAGAGACTTGGGCATCATCATCACTGATGACCTAAAATCATCCAAGCAGACCTCTAAAGCAGTAGGTAAGGCTAGGGGTGTTAGGGTGTATTAGTAGGGTATCTGAAGTGTAAGAGGGAGGTAATAATCCCTCTGTACAAGACATTGGTTAGGCCCCATCTGGAGTACTGCATGCAGTATTGGAGCCACACCTTCACAAGGACATTAACCAAATTGAGGCAGTCAGAGAAGGGCAACCAAAATGGTGCAGGGACTGCATCAGAAGACATATAAGGACAGATTAACGGAGCTCAATATGTATACCCTTGAGCAAAGGAGGGAGAGAGGTGATATGATCGAGACATTTAAACACCTTAAGGGCATAAACAAGGTGAAAGAGTCTAACATGTTTAAATATAAGAAAAATAGCAGGACAAGAGGACACAGCATGAGATTAGAGGAGGCCGATTAAGGGGAATGTGAGGAAATTCTTTTCACAGAAAGGTTGGTAGATGCATGGAATGGCTTACCACAAGGTGGTGGCTATGAATACAGTGCAGGGCTTCAAACAGGCATGGGATAGGCATAAGGGAGCAATACAAATGACTATGAATAGATAGGTCACTGACAGAGCAAAGGCCGATGGCACATTTATAAGGTAGAAAAAGAAATGGGCAGACTGGATGGGCCTTGCGGTCCTTATCTGCCGTCAACTTCTATGTTTCTATGTTTCTATGTTTCTATGTTTCAACTTCTATGGCTTAATAAGTCCACCAAGTGGGTGGAAAGAGGGAATTGCTTTCCCAGGGGGTTGTCTGGAGTGTTCTGCAACAGCTCAGGGGAATAGCCTTCTCAGACAATCCTCAAGACTCATTTGTCCAGTGTGATGGATTCCGACTGATGACAGAACTGTGAGATGACCCCCCCCCAACAGGAAGGAGGGTCCATCTCAGGCAGCTGAGATGGAAACAGGGCCTGGAACTGGAATGTGGTGCTAGATGCCTTGGGTGTCTGCTCCTTCAGTTGCACTTTCTTGTGCTGCTGAGTAGGCTGAGCTTTATTCTGGTAACCTCCTTGGCCTCTGCCATGAAATGACTGCTTACTGTGGTAGAAGCCACGTCCTTTACCTTCACATTTATGGGAGCTGGACTGCTTTGCTCTATAGCCCTTAATGGTAGAACATTTCTTGTTGGAAAACTTTTAAGGTCTGCTTAACCTGTTGTCAAAGTGCCATTGAAGGGGACATTCATTACCTGCTGTGGGACATCATGGGAAAACCCAACAAGTCACAATCAAAAGAGTGTCTCTGAATGAAGAACCGTGCAGCTGCAGAAGGAGTTGCTGCAATGGAAGATGACATGGAGGTCTTAAACTGGTGACTGTAGGACTCAGCTCTGTGAGAGGCAGTCACTAGAAGCTCATGTTTAGTGTAAGAGCCTGGCAAAGTCTTTTCCAGAGACTTGAGCTTATTTCATAGTTTGTACTCATACCTGGAAATTATAAGCTTGGTAACTTGCTATTCTTAGATTCAGAGTGGCTGTAGCAAATACCCTCTTACACATAATGTCAGTTTTGTGCAACTTGTTAGTGGGCAATACAGAAACCTCCTTAGGAACTATAGCCTTGTTGTTCTTAGCCAGGATTACAATAGCATACGCTATAGGTTGAGTGTCTTACACTGGTTTAGTCCAGGGTGCCAAGTATTTCTTGTCTGCCTGATGAGAGACAGCAGAAACAAAAACTGACCTGTGACATGCAGCCTCTGTCAGGGCTTCTAGACCAGGCTGGATTGGCTGGATCAGGGACAGGCATATTTGGCATATTCACAAATTCCAGCTGGAGGCACTGTGCTGGTCGATAGCCACTGTCTCAAATTGCAAAGTACTATATACGTTTCTGAGTAGAGCATGGAATATGAGATCCTCATGTGGCACCTTGACAGGGGTTGGTTTATGTACCTCAGGTTCCAGAGGATCTTCATCCTCATCACTAGAGCCATCTCAAGTGATGATTAAGTATGGATCACACTTGTTGTTGGGATACAGATAAGAAGGCAATTCAAAAGCGGCCAGCACCAGACATGGCAGTGGTCTCTTGGAACCTGACCCTGGGACAAAGTACAACCTGACCCTGGCACAGAGTACAGCACCAAACATGGCATTGGTGTCATTGACAGCCCTGTTAATGGGTCCATCGGTGGCACCAAGGATAGAGTTGGTGAACAGGGCAGCACTGACACTGGTGCCAGCACCGTGGGGCTGATGGTGTAGTGAGGCTGGGGGCCTTGGCACCAAATCTAGCATCTGTATGCCCAAGTGTGATGGCAGTGATGGTAACGGTGACATATGCCCTGATGGCACATGTGCCACCAGAGCCAAAGCTGACACCACGAACCGTACCATTGCACTTAGTCACTGACAACATTACTACATAAACATAGAAACGTAGACAACGATGGCAGAAAAAGACCAGTGGTTCATCCAGTCTGCCCGAGTTCCGTATAAGCCTTGGAACCTATTGTTCCTCCAGCGTACTGACCCTCACTGTTCTCCTCCCCCATGATCCTCCTTGATTCTGTTGCACCAAGCAACTACTGTACCCTTCATTCTATCCCAGCCCTACAGAAACATAGATAAGTCTTAAGAGCTGCCCAGCAGCCAAACTGCTCATCCAAGGGCACCCAGAGGAGAAGGGAGGCAAGAGACAGAGATAATGGATTCACAGTACTTAGAAAATCCCGTATGTTCGATAAGGAAGACAGTGGAGATTCTGGGCCTTTAGGCATCAAATGCCTTGGTGCAGAGTGACCAGAGTGTGGCCTCAGCTGGTGCCTTTTCTATTCTTTATGTTTTTTGTGAGAAGAGGTTGAGACCAAGTGGTTACCAGGACCCGAAGCGGAGTGTGTCTGGGATATGGACCATTTCTTTCTGAGACCATGGGAGGATCATCCCTCCTCCTGGGTGCAAGATTACTTGCTACCTGAACACTCTCCCTCCAAGAGGAGTGGTGGTCAGATACAACCTCACTGCCAAAGCAACTAACCCCTTTGAACTACTTACTTTCCATGTGGACGACCATTGTCCAAAGGTAGGGCCGTAAGAAAACTTTGTTTTTTTTTGTTTTGCTTTGACTAACCTGATACATAAACAACAAACAATAAGTTATACTATAAACTGATGAGAACAGAACAGAAACACTGATGTCACATAGTCTGTAAAGTTGGGGCCTTGATGAGGAGAGCGAGGGAAAACACTGTGCTTTGATGGTAGGAAAAAATAAACTGAGACAGTTGGGGGCTGGTGTCACTGTATACCAGCAGGTGATGGTGGATGACATGCACATAGTGTCACCAGCCCCCAGAGAAGTTATGGTTGTTGAGGGGTACTTGAACCTCCAGCTCAGACCCATAAATGGGAGTCTATGGAGAAGACTGATTCTTCGAAGATGTAATGTGTGCTAATGTTGTAAATAAATTCAAGCAGATGGGATAGGCATATGGAGATTGGGAAAATGGCTGGTGTTATACATGGATGGGGTGAAATGTCCAGTAGGACACATGTCACAAATGAGGTGGGAATTGGCAGACATGATGGGTACTACAGCAGCTTTGATGAGGTATGACATGAGCTAGATATCCATTAAAAAAAATTACAGTATTCGCAGTGCAATGAAAAATGTTCTTCCCAAAGGCTAATTTCAGCTACAGTTAATAAAAACATTAGCATACATGCAAAATTTACTTTTCTAGGTACCTCCTATGCTGTGCACCTTCTTTTTTTTTCTTTCAGTCTTGACCCTTGCCAAGTATACAGTGCTATTTCTAAGCCAAATTTAGCAGCCACCATTTTTCCTTGAGAAAAAATTAATTAAAACATTTATGAAATGGAAGAATTAGAACATTTTACCACCAAATAAAATGGAAAGATGTCTGAAATATTTTACAGTGAAAAAAGGTATGGTCAAAGTTTTTGCCCAATTTCACTGCTTACTTTAACATTTGGGTTTAAAAATCACTCATTTTCAAACAGTTTATATATCTGACTTGGTCTCAAAGAAAAGACAATTTATCATGATTATGGATTTGTCCTTCCATCCACAGTGAACTGTGAGGTCTTTAAATGAAATAGGTTATAGATGGTACCAGGTCAATATAGCGTTGCAAAAACAGCGAGGCAAGAACCATGCTGTGCAAAGCACGGAAACATTTAGAGTGACGGGGTACAAAAACAGTAGGGAATTACTGCTACCCCCATCGTCTGCGCTGAAATTTGAAAGGGATCAAGTTGCCATGTGTGTCATGCCTGGTCGAGCTACTCCTGTGGTGGAGTGGCTATGGCACCAGCACACGGCAGGGTTGGAGACCTGTGAACACGGTTCGGTTACCCCCAGGTCTCTGGGTGTTGCCACTTTTTATTTTGTAAAAAAAAAAAAAAAAAGAAATGTTACCCTCTCCCAGGTTTCTCCCCATCCCTGAAGTCCACACCCCCTCAGAGCTGGTTATTTTAAGTCCATGGGGGGGAGGTGAAGTTCACCACATTGGGGAGTGTGTGGGGGGGCTGTGCCTTCTGCAAAACCAAAAAGTCCCATTGTATTGTATGGGGTGTGCGCTGTTATGGTAGGTTCAGTGTTTTGCCCAACGATATGTTGGAGGACGTCATTTTGGCTATGGCATTTATTGCTGCACTGTTTTTTTACGGCAATATGACCCTGTGCCATTATAGATATATTGTCAATTCCTTTTGTATGCACACTGTTGGGTACAGCAATATTTGTGCATATATCCAAAACTGCTTTTACCCAGAAAATGAACTATACATTTTAAACGCCTGCAGGAAAGCATGTTTAGTGGTACACTAATGAACTGTCTTAATTTATTCCAGGCAGGGAAGCTGATTAAGCAGTGGTACCTCATGCTCAGTGGAGCCCATAGTTCTCTTGGTTTTCTCCATCATTTGGAAGGTAGCATACTGCATATACAAGTCTCCTCATACCTTTAAGGTTGCATGTACGATAATTTAGTGCCTAATTTCACACTGAATTTTAGTAATTACCATCTCACCCAGGTCAGAATACCAGGAAAAAGAGGCAAACTTTGCGTACAACAGAAAGTTGCCATGCACACAAACAAAAAAAAAAACATTGAATAGGAAATTATTTAGGATTGATGAAATATGTGCATGTACCCCAAAACTACATACATCCACATGACATACCAGTGGAATTGACTGTATATTTATCTTTTGTTCCTTAGAGTCCTTTAAATTCATATCTTAAGTATGTGGTCCTTTATGCTGGCTGTTCCCCTTTAAGTGTGGGGCTGGTCCCAGTGTGCACTTTGTGGGCAAAAACATTTTGGTTTATTTACTGTTTACTGTAGTATAGTAGATTATATCTGACTAAGTTTGCTTACTTGTAAGCAGGCATCTTCTTTTACCTCCAATTCCAGGATCCCCTGCAGCTGACATCAGAGCAGTAGGCAGCAGAGAAGATTCAATAGCCTGCAGTGCATGTTAGAGCTTTTATTATCTCTGATCAGGTGTTCTCCAGAAATGCTTTTACTGCAGGGGCTAAATAAAGTCCTCTGTGACTGTATACAGGCCACAGAGGACAGCGGGACCAGCAAATAAAAGATAACAGCTTATATAAACTCTAACATGTTCTGCAGGTTATTCAGTCTTCTCACTGCTGCTTACTGCTCTGATATCATCTGCAGTGGATTCTGGGATTTGTAGTAACAGAAGATGGCCTATAACTAAGCCAGATTAGTCTGATATAATCTACTATACCACAGTAAACAGTAAGTGAACCAAAAATGTTTTTGCACATGAAGTGTACCTATTGGGACCAGACCCACACTTGAGTGTGGGGAACCTGTGGTGGTGACTGTTCCCCTTTAAAAAAAATTCTAGTAGAGTAATAGACACTCTCTAAACAACAGGACTTGGCAGCGGTTAAGATACAGAAGACTTTTTAATTGTTGACTATTAACAAGACAAACCACTATTTCAAACCACTTTTAACCTTTCCTTTCATTCCTCAGGATGGATTATTCACCATTTTAGGTTGGAATTATACAACAATAATTTTCTTTGTACAAGACATGCAACATCCACTGATATCTCTCCATTCCATTCACGTTATCAGACGTAACTGAAGAAAAAAATTTTACCATAGCAATCTTGTTTCTTCCCAGTAATACTCAAATATTCATGACTTTCTGCAGTGTCCCTTTAAGCCAGAACTGCCAAGAGATGATAGAACACATGCAATGATGAAACTCTTTGCACATGACAATTATTCAAATGCTGCCTTGAATTAACTGCCTTAGTTCTAAAACCCTTCAGATTTCCTGGACGACTGGAAAGGCAGGCCCCAAAGAAGTACTGTATGAATACTGAATAGTATTAATAATAATGATAGAAGTGATAGTTAAACCCATAACCCCTTAAATAAACCCTTCAACTGGAGAGGAAAACACAACAGACCCCCCAAAAATGTCAGGGTCACCTGAAAGAAGGGGGAAAAACACAACATGAACCTTGTTTACCAAATTTGTGCCAGAAAGTGGCATATATACCCCTGACAGCACAGTATGCAGGAGTGCAGAGGCTAAAGATTCTATAAGGGGAGGCAGGGTGGGAAGTTATGAATACCTGAGTATCACTGGGAAGAAACAAGATTACTATGGTAAGTAATTTTTTCTTCTAACCCCAGTAATACTTAGGTATTGCTAACTTTCTGCAGACTAATAAGCAGTATTTTTGGAGGTGGGCACAGAACCTTATTTTGGAAACAGACTTTGCAGGACTGCTGTGCCAAACCTAGCATTATCCCTAGACTGAATATCCAGGTTGTAGTGCTTCGTAAAGCCATGTACTGTTTTCCAGGTAGCTGCTTTACAGATGTCAACTAGTGGAACATCTCTGGCAGCTGCTAAGGTAGCAGCTGTCCCTCTTGCGGAGTGGGCCCTCAATCCTGTTGGAGGCTCCCTTCCAGCTTTAGTGTAACAGACCTGGATACACTGGACTAACCATCAAGAAATGGACCTTTTCAATGCTGGATTACCCTTTCCCACATCCCCATAAATCAGGAACAGCTGTTTCCTGTCCTACCTATGGTCCTTAGTCGCTGTCATGTAGTAGCTAAGAGCTCTCTTGACATCCAGACTGTGAAGTCTTCTTTCACCAGAGGTGGAGTGCTCAGTGAAAAAGACAAGTAGGGTAATGGATTGGTTAAGGTGGAAATCAGAAACCACCTTAGGGAGAAATTTCCTGTTTGTCCTTGGGACTACCTTTTCCCTATGGAATGAAATGTAGTCCTGTTTAATGCAGAGAGCCTGAAGCTCATTGATTCTTCTTGCAGAAGTCATTGCCACTAGGAAAACTGTTTTCTATGTGGCATACTTTAGATGCGCTGAGGACATAGGCTCAAAAGGAGGTCCATGAGCTTAGCTATGCACACATTGAGGTTTCATGCTGGCACTGGTTCCCTATGAGGGGGATGCAGATGGGACAAGCCCTTGAAGAATCTCCTAAAGATAGGGTCTGAAGCTACTGTCACATTTCTTCCAGCAGAAATGTAAGCAGATGCTGCAGCCAGGTGAACCTTAAGGGTGCTGGGCTGCAGTCCCAGGGAATGTAAATAAGAGAGGTAATCAAGAACAGCTGGAACCCCAGCCTGTGCTGGTACCAGCTCCCTGGCTAAGCACCAGATAGAAAACCTCTTCCATTTTGAAGCATAGGTTTTCTTAGTGGAAGGTTTCCCGTAACCTCTCAGGATGTCTAAAACAGCTTCAGAGATGTGTAGACCTGCATATTCTAGGTCTTCAAGAGCCAAGCTTTGAGCTTGAGAGACCTGAGATTCGGACACAGGAGTCTCCCCTGATTGGAGGTTAACATGTTGTGCCTCTGAGGGAGATGTATTGGCTCAGCTACAGACATGGAGAGCAGAAGAGAGTACCATGGCTGCCTGGGCCAGCCTGGGGCTATCAAGATCGTTGATGCTGACTGGGACCTGAGCTTGAGCAACACCCTGTACACCAGAGGGAAGAGAGGAAAATCATATAGGTGTTTCCCTGACCAGTCCAAGGCCAGAGCATCCAGGGGTAGCGTGCCCTGATCTGGTGGTCTGCAACAATACTGTGGCAGGTGGTGGTTCTGGTGGGATACAAACAAGTCTATCTCTGGGGTGCCCCACCTCCTGAAGAGTACTTTCACCATCTGCCTGTTTAGGGCCAATTAGTGATGGGTCTGGTTGATTCAACTCAGAGCATCTGCAAGGGTGTTGTCCTTTCCTGGCAGATGCCAGCCGGTAGGGAAACTCCCAAGGAGTAAGCCAGGCTCCAAATTTTCATGGCATCTGTGCAGAGAGGACCCAACCTGGTGCCTCCCTGCTTGTTTATGTTGTACATTGTGGTGGTATTGTCTGTTCTGACCTGTACCACCTTTCCTTGTACCAGTGTTGTGAAGGCTTTTAGTGCCAGAAACACTGCTCTGAGTTCCAGCACGTTTATGCGCTGGAGTGACTCTGCACTTGACCAAGTGCCCTAGGTTGTGTGATCCCCTAAATGGGCACCCCACCCCAGTAGAGATGCATCTGCTGCGAGAACAACTGTTGCGGACTCTCGTTGGAAAGGAACTCCTTCCCTCAGGTTGGATTCCTCTTTCCACCACTGAAGTGCTTGTAACAAAGTTTTTGTTACTGTAATCCACCTTGAGAGAGGATCTCTTCTTTGGCACCAGTGTGCCCTTAGGTGAAACTGGATGTCTCCCATTTGGAACCTGAAGCCTAGGACTGTGCCTGTGGCTGCAGCCATGTGGCCCAGGAGCTGTGGTAACTGCCTTGCAATTTTTTTGCTTGTGCAGGCTGAATGATTTTGCAATCAGCTGGAGACGTCTTACCCTGTCCAGAAGTAGGTATGCCCTGCCCTGCAGGGTGTTGATCTCTGCTCCAATGAACTGCAGCACCTGTGCAGGTAGAAGGACTGATTTTTTTGTGATTTATCAAGAACCTCAGGGACTCCAAAAGACCTTGGGTGGTCTGCAGATGTTGTCTGACCTGATCTGGTGATTTTCCTACCACCAGCCAGTCATCCAAGTATGGAAATACTGTGACACCCTGTCTTTGAAGGTGTGCCACAACCACTACCAAGCACTTTGTGAATACCCTTGGGGCCGAAGTTAGGCCAAAAGGCATGGTTGAAAACTGGTAATGGCCCGATGGGAGTCTGAACCTGAGGTATTTTCTGTGGGACTCCCTTATGGGGATGGGGAAATGGGCATATTTTAGGTCCAGTGATGCCAACCAGTCTCCTTTTTGGAGTGTTGGCAGAATCAGTGCCAGAGTTACCATTTTGAACTTTTGTTTTTTCAAATGTTTGTTTAGTACCCTGAGGTCCAAGATAGGCCGCCACTCTCTGTTTTTCTTTGTGGTAAGGAAATACCTGGAATACAAACATACGAACACGTGAAGAAGCCAGCAGAAGAAGGCCATTTGGTCTATCAAGTCTGCTTATATTGCAGGGTCCATAGCTTGAGCTAATGTCCCTGCCCTCCTGCCCTGCTCCTCCCATACTCCGTACTCATGACTCTTACCCTCCTCTATGCCTGTCCCAGCCTCTCTTAAAGCTGCCCACTATCTTCAATGAAATTACCTCTTCTGGCAGTGCATTCCAAGTGTCCACCACTCTCTCTGTGAAGAAGTGCTTCCTAACATCCCTACTAAACCTTCCACCCTGTGCCACTTCGTGTTATGGTTGCCACTCAGCTTAAAGAGACTCTCCTTATCAACCTTATTTATCCCATTCAAGTACTTGAAGGTCCTAATCATGTCTCCTCTCTCTCTCTCTCTCTCTCTCCTCTGTCTTCCAGGGAATACATATTCGGTGCCCTCAACCTCTCCTCATATGCCTTACCCTGCTGACTGGCTATCATCTTTGTAGCCCTCCTCTGGATCTTCTCCAACAGGTTAATGTCCTTTTTGAGGTGTGGGCACCAGTACTGAACTCCATACTCTAGATGCAGCCTTACGAATGACCTGTACTAGGGCAGTATAACCTCCTTTCTCCTACAACTGATCCCCCTAGATATGCATCCCAGCATCTTGTTTGCCTTTGTTGCTGCTTTCTTGCTGCTTTCTTGCACTGCGTGGAGTGCTTCAGGTCACTAGTGATCATCCCTCCCAGGTCCTTCTCCTCTGATGCAGACACTCGGACTCCATCCAGGTAGTACTCTGTCCTAGGATTCTTGGCTCCAATATACATAACTTTGCATTTCTTGGCATTGATTCCAAGCTGCCATATGCTGGACCACCTCCCTAGCTTTTCCAGATCTTCCTGCAGATCCTGTATCCCTTCAGCTGTGTCCACTATCCCACAGAGCTTGGTGTCATCCATGAATAGGCACATTTAATAGAAATGTGAATAGAAACCCTTTTCTTTCTGCTAAACTGGGACAGGTTCCACTGCCCTTGACAGCAGCAGGTTTCGAACCTCTGCGTCCAGCAGCTTCTTTTCTGTGAGGGAGGATGAACTGAACACCCTGGTTCAGAGAAGAGGAAGGGGACTGAGTTTCAGAGACAGTCCCTGACTCACTACCTCCAGGACCAACTTGTCTGTGGTAATCCGACTAATCAGGGTCTTCCCTCCCTCCTCGATTGCATCAACTCTTGTGGGCAAAACACAGAAGTGATTCTGCTTTGGTGACTTCAATGTCAACTGGCTGGCCCCCTGTCCAAGCACCTATAAGGACGCCTTGGCAGCTGCCAATCTGGCACAAATGGTACAGTCACCCAGCAGGATAAACTACAGGATGGGGACTTCCTCTCTCCTGGACTGGGTCCTCACTAATCGACCTGAACACATCACTAAGACTGAAGTAGTCCCAGACACCATAAGTGACCATTCTCCAGTCATTTCCCTCTGGTCTAACAAATGCAACAACCCCCCACCAAAATTCATTCTCAGTAGAATACTTCTACCTGGTTGATTAGGTCCATTAAAAACGCTGCAGTCACTCAATTGGTCTCCAATTGATGATGCTCAGGATGTGGACTCAGCCCTAGAATACTTTATCACTATCTTTAACGCAGCGTGTGATTTTCATGCTCCATACAAGAAATGAAAGATTAGGGGATCAATAAACCCATGGGTGACTCATGACCTCCTTTAACGGATGAAATCCCGTGATCAGCTATGGTACCGTGCTAAAGCATCCAACGCCCTAGGGAATACTCAGGACTACAAATCAGTGCAGAACGCATGCACAAGAGCTATCTGCCAGGCAAAAGCCTCCTACTATAGGAATACCCTTGCAAACACCTGGAATGACAGGAGGAAGTTCTGGGACAACCTCTCCGAGGTAATTGGAAAAAAAAAAGTTTCACCCACAATGCTCAACACTGAGGGAACGATCACTCTAGATAAAGTAACCAATTGCTAACGCCTTCAACTCAACATTTTCTGACCTTAGTCATGTGCTCCCACCTAACTTCTTTGATCCTACACCAACAGTAACTCATCTCACCACCAGTCAGGCAGCCCAGATGTGCCCCCCCTCCATTTTATTTTAAGGCTATCACTGAAGGGCTAGCCAGGAAACATCTACTCAAAGTACTCGAGAAGTCTAGGCATAGTGCTGACTCCTTTGATTTGAAACTCATCACCCTCACCTTTGATGAAGTTCTGCCACCCCTTACGAAAATTCTCAACCGCTCTCTTATGCTCTCACAATTCTCAAGTAAATGGAAGTCCACTGTGGTGACTCCTATCCACAAAAGTGGTGACAAGACTCTCACAAGCAACTACAGGCTTATATCCATCCTACCCCCACTCTCCAAGGCCTGAAAAGGATAGTTGCTGAACAACTCGTAGACTACCTGGAAAAATATAACCTCCAATGTTCCCAACAACATGGTTTTTGAAAAGGTCACAGCACCACCACCACTGCACTATTAGACTTCACCTCCTTCATCCACCAGGCACTAGACCACAACCAATTGGCCGGCGCTGTCTTTATTGACCTGACAAGGTACTTCATACAGTTAACCACTCCCTACTAACCAGAAAACTATCACATCTTGGCCTTTCACTGGATGCTACTCACTGGTTCCAAAACTACCTTAGTGACCGCTCTCAGCAGGTCAGAATTGGAGACTCCATCTCGACCCCCCTTCCTGTCTGTTCGGGTGTACTACAAGGTTTCATCCTTGGCCCCCTACTCTTCAGTATTTTCATGAACAATCTCCCTGCTGCTTGCCATGACTGAATTCTACTCTATGCAGATGATGCAGTCATTTTCTCAAGTCATTCCGACCCTCATCACCTCCAGCAACAGCTACAGTGTAGTTTCTCAGAAGCTGAAACCTGGTTCTGGTCACGTAAACTCATCCTAAACTACTCAAAAAACAAATCAATGCAAACACAAAGTCCAACTGCTAATCTACAATAGTGGTGGCACTGTGCTGGAACAGGTAGACCAGTTCAAATACCTGGGAGTGACCCTCGACTCTACTCTTTCATACTCCATGCATATAAATAACCTTGCTAAAGCTGTGAATACATGCATAGGGCTGCTATATAGGAATAGGCACTGTTTGACGGACAAAGCATTAAAACTTTCCATCCAGAGCTCAATCACCTTTTTAATTGACTATGGCCTCGTAGTTTATGGATCAGCTACCACCACTGCCCTCCAGCGTATAGCCATAGCCCTAAACCAGGCCTGCCAGCTACTCACCACAGCCTCTAGACTCACATACACACATGTGCTGTCTACGAACAGGCTAACTGGCTACAGCTTCAATGCAGAATTAAGTATCAGACCTGCTTACTTGCAAACAAAACAGCGCTAGGCCTCCTTCCACAAGGGGTTCAGTCCATACTTTCCCCTCACTGTGCCACTCACCTTACCAGGAGTTCTGGAACACTAGTCTTCACAGTTCCCCACTGCTGGACCACTCAAGGGCAGTGCTCTTACAAAGTTAGGGCCTCTAACTGGTTCAACACACTCCTAGTGGATATCACCAATGCACTGAATCTCAGCTCCTTTAAGCAAACTATGACAGCACTTGGTGGCCAGTGCCTACTGTGACTGTTGCACTTAAATTCCCTGCTCGCCCTCCTGGCCTCTTCATTACAGATGCACTCTCCCCACACCCCACTCCCTCCCTATTAACTCTTCCCAATATCTCATGTCAGCCACCTCAGCCTCCTCCCTTATCCCCCCAGATTTCACTCCTCCCTCCCTCTCCCTCTCCCTCTCTCTCTCTCTCTCCATTCTCTCTCACATCTTTGTCCCTCCTCTCATCTATTACCCCCTGCAACTCCTAGCTCTCATATTCTCTCTCCTCTCTCCTAGCCCTCCTTAACTCCCTTCTAGTTCTCATTTCTCTCTCCTTTCTCCTCCTTGCCCATCCTAACTCTTCTCTCCTTCCCCCCTCCCATTCTATTACCCCTCCCTCCCTTACATCTCCCAACCCTTCTCCCCTCTCCTCTATCACCACCTACTCCTCTACTTCATCACCTACCTTATCCCTCCAATCCCCCAACCCCTCAGTTCTTGCCTGTCCCCTACCACCTTGTCCTCTCACCAACTACCTCTGGCCTTCTCATGCACTTGTCAGATCACTATTTCAATTGTAACCACCCCAGGCTCTCTTTGTATAATGTCTGGCGATACTGCACCATTGCTTCCGTCCACGTTGATCCTGACAAAGCCTTTGGCAGCTCATGCAATCTGTAATGTTTTACCGGCTATTAATTCTATTGTCTTGTTTTATCTGGACATAACCACTGGCAGCTCATGTACTATAATTGTATTAACTGTTGTCTACCTGCCTGTTCTGGTCTATACTTGTCCATTGTCAATGACATGGAACCTTTGTAAAACAGCACTGTTTGCTCAAAGGAGTCATCCTAAATTTTCATAAATAAATAAATAAATCATTTGCCAAGCCTGGAGGTAGTGAGACAGTCTGCCTCCAACAGGTAGAGAGGAGGCGGCCTGTGAAAACATGTCAGGGTGTTTGTTTACTCTGGGGTTGAGGTTGGGTTTGAGATCCCTGCCTGGAACTCCTTCTACCCCTACCTCTGAAGTACCCTTGCTGGGGGTACTGTTGGTATTGGGGTGCAGCCATCACCTGGAAAAAGGGCCTAGTGTGAAAGGATCTGCCCCTGCCTCCCCTTCCATAGGGTCTGGTGGATGGTAAGGCTTTCTCTTTAGCAGAATTGCTCTTGAAGGTGGTCTTGTATTCATCCACCTTCTTCATATAAGCCACTATTGATTCACCGAAAAGTGAATTTCCCTCCAAGGGGAAGTCCAGAGCCTTTGTTTGAGTATCCTGGGTAAGATTTGTAGCTCTTAGCCAGGCAAACCTACACTGAGCAACAGTGTCTGCCATCCACCTGGCTGCTGTATCATTAGCATCAGCAGCCATTTGGAACTGATACTTGGCTGCCTCTAGACTAAACCTGGTAGTTTCTGTCAGGTCATCAGGCAAGGGTGAAGGGGCTTTTTGTGCCATGGCCAGTACAGACTGCCATAAAGACTTCTGGTACTGGGCAGCGTAGGCCTGGAAATGTGCCTGTCTAATAGCCAGGGAAGCTGACAAGTATCCTTTTTTGGCCACACTGTCAATCTTCCTGGACTCCTTATCTGGTGGATGAGAAGCCAGAGGCACCTTAGCCTTGTCACAGGCAGCTGCCTGCACCACCTCCTCCCCCCCCCCGGTGGTCAGGGTGGGAAGACAGAAACTCTGCCCTTCCCCTTTCCTACTGGTACTTCTTATCCAACCTCTTATCAAGAGGGGGGGACAGAATTAGGGGTCTGTAAACTCTTCAGTGCATTTTTCTTGAAGAATTTATTAACAGGCAAGAGGAGTGTCTTTGTGGGGGCTAACCCCATCATTTCAAGGTATTCCACCTCTTCTTCATCCTCTAATTCTTCTCTTATGATGATGTCCAAGGCATCAGCCATTTTCCTCACAAAAGTAAAATGTGAGGAATAATCTTCAGTGATTCTAGAAGGTGAACCAAAATCTTGTTCAGGGGATACCACAGGCTCAGTAGGTTCCCCTTCCTCCTCCTCCTCACATTCACCATAATCCTCTTCCTCCGTAAATAAGGATTCAACTATGCTGCCAGTCTGTCCAGCTGGGGCCTGAACAGGTGACTGCTGGACAGTGGGGAACAGACCCTGTAAGGCCTGTACCACTTTAAAGGCCTGAGCTATTTCTCGAGGAGAAGGCAGAGCCAGAGCACCCACAGAAGTCCCCTTTCTTTCAGTTGGGGTTTCTGTGTGCTTTACTTTTTTTTGTCTTTTTAGAGGGAATCAGGGAGTCAACTGGTTCAGCAAGACTCTTAGTGCCCTTATCACCCATCTCAGGGGTTGAGGCAATTATTGTAGTGGTTTCACCCACAGCAGAAGAGGGTATCGGCTGGTCAGAGCCAGAGGGACCCTTAGGTGGAGGAAGTTTTCTCTTAAGCCATTCCAGGCATTTCTCCACTGTTTTTTCTGGGAAGATTTTACAGATATCACAATCTTCCTTAAGGTGATCATAGCCAAGGCAAGCCACACATAAATTATGTTTGTCTGCCTTAGCAAACACTTCCCCACAATCAGAACAATTTTTAAAACCAGGTTCACCGGTTTTCTTTTTAGGTTTCTCTGGCATTTTATCAGTAACCGATAAAAATGTTAAATGCTAAGTAATTTTAAAGTTTATCAAAAGTTAGCGGTTGCGGTCAGTTATGGAACCGATAATGAACTGATGGGAACTAGAACCAATGAAGAAAATGAACCAAAACTAGCGGTTCAGTAACCGATAAAGCGGTTACAAAAAATAAATATTTAAAATAAATGTAAGCTAAACTAACTGGGTTTTTTAGTCAGAAAACCCCGCAAATAACTAAAATAACTTGGTTCCCCACCGGTTATACCAAACTGGAAGGAACTGTAAAAAATACTAAAATAACACTAAAACTAGGTTTAATTACATATAACAATAAGTAAAAGGCAGCAAATAAAAGAAACAAGATATTTTATATTTTTATAAGTCTCTTCACGTCACAGGAACAAGTTGAAGATCGAGACTCTGAGCGACTAGGCTTTACAGGTGGAGAGTGAAATCTGAGGGTTTTAGAACTAAGGCAGTTAGTTCAAGGCAGCATTTGAATAGCTGTCATGTGCAAAGAGTTCCATCATTTGCATGTGTTTTATCCTCTCCAGGCAGTTCTGTTAAAGGGACACTGCAGAAAGTTAGGAACACCCGAGTATTACTGGGGTTAGAAATAACTAAACTAAAAGGACAAATTTGCCATGCATTCTTCACAGATGAGAGCACAGGCATGAGTGACACAGAACAGATCAAAGAGATATTAGTTATGCTTGAAAGGGCACAAATTAATGAACTCAAACAGGTTTTATAATAAAATAACCCTAGTGATATACTTAGAAATGGCATAGGCCCCAATGGCCTGAGACGTGACAGATAACCATCCTGTGGGATGGAAGGTTCAGAGTTCAAAACAGAATGGGAAAAGGCTTAAAATGAATGCTGAAAAGCTCATGAAAGCATTGGTCCAAAAAGATGAAAAGGACTTAAAGACTTAGAAATCCAGGACATACAGCTGGACCGGTGGTGCAGAGGGCTGAGGTGCTGTGGCGCCTTTCCTCTCACCGCATCAGCAATCCAAATGTAGGAATCAGCTGGGGTCATGGGGGGGGTTGGGAAAGGACTGAGTAGACAACTGGCAGCTCTCCTATCCTGGGTTGGGGTGGTGTGTTGTCTCATGTGGTGGTCTGGCGATAGCTCTGACACTTGGGAGGCAGACTTAGGTCAGCGTGGGTGGAAGGGGCTATGGTTGCAGAGTGCATGCATGCCTCCATGTGCACGTGTCCTCTGCATCAATGTGGCACCAGGCAGAGAGGGAGAAAACAGAAAAGTGATGATTGGGGCTTAATGAAGCCATTCTGCCTACTTCCAGCTCATGTTACTGACCAGGCTACCTGATCCGATGGACATTTGGCCTAGGGGTGGAAAACAGCCCTCCCTCCTCCAGTTCCACCATGAGGGGCAAGCTGTGGGAGGACTCTCCAACCAAGTAAATCCCAGGGGCAGCAGGCGCCAGTTGGAAGGAGGTGGGACAGGGATAAACAGCTAACAATCCCTGTCATCCATGGAGAAAAAGCTCTGGAAAAAGAGAAGTCCAGGAGACACAGAAATTACCAATCCAGTTCAAGGATAAAAAATAATTTGACTCTATAAATCAGGTTTACATCAAGAAAACCTCAAAGTATGAAACAGAGTTATAGTATTTTCAAATTTCAGAGTTTGAAAAAGGTGACATTTTCAAGTGAGAAGGAAAGGAAATATCCCTAAGTAGGGGTTACTCCCATACAAGATGAACAGTCTGGTACAACCATAAAAAAATGTAACATCAAGAAAAATGCTAACACATTCTGCTTTAAAGGGAAATGTCTATGTCAGCAAGTCCCACACCTCAATGTGGGGCACCCCCTGATTAGCGTTTTCACCCACTGTATTAGCGTTTTCGCCCACAAAGTTCCAGTACCTGCTTCTGAAGAAATTTTCTTTTATTTGGTTGATCCTGCTGTCACTCCAACCGGCATTTTAAATGGAGCGCCTCTAGCGGCACATCCCACAATCACCTATGGCTAATGTCAGAGCTGGGGAGCAGCCGTGGGAGCATGTATAGTATTAGCCTATGGACAGAGCTACTAACAGCTCCGGTTTGCAACTTAGAGGTCTCGGTACTATACCAAGACCAAGTATAGACCGGGTTGGCTGATCGACTGCCAGTCTATGGTCTCTGCATAGTGCCGAGACATCTAGTGACAAGCCGATGCTGTTAATAGCTCTGTCCTCTACTTACTATCAGGCTCCAATGGCTGCTCCCCGCTCTGATGTCACCCACAGGTGATTGTGGGATGCGTGAACCGCATTGTTGGTGGTATCAAGGACAGCCCTGAGGGGAACAATCCCAGCAGTAAAGTCCCCTGTGGTACCATCGGCAGCGAGGTAAGCCCCAAAGAAACCCCAGTGCCAGATGCAGCACTGTAAATGGAGTAGCCGACACCACCACTCTGAAGGAACCGGCTGTGGCACTGTGGCTGCCCCTGTCCCCAGAGGATCAGAGGCAACACCACAGGTGGGACAGGCATTGTTGGTGCTGACAGCAGCCCCAGTCCAGAGGCTAGAGTTGTAGTCAGCTGTGTGCCTAAATCAAGTGGCACCAAAGACAATGCAGGCTCAACCAACCCTGAAAGTTCATGAACCACACCAACAACGATGCCGCTTCGCTTTATACACTGCACTCACTGCTCCATTAGAGCAGTCTAATGGTTAAACTGCACACTGTAGTCCTCTTCATTGACCAGAGAGGAGCTCCATGACATGGACCTTGACCTCAAAGGCCCAGGCATCACTAGTGGTATTGGTGACAACGGCAGGGTACCTGAATCCACAAACATCAAGTGTCTCACAGTAGAATGACCAGAGGATGACCGTGACTGGTGCCATTTCTTCCCCTTATGCGTTTTGCAGGAAGAGGTCAAGGCTAAATGGTGCAAAGACCCCAATGTAGAGCATGTGTGGGATCTCTTTTTGTGATTCCAAGAGAACTTCCATCCAGCTGGGTGCCAGACTGCCTGTTACCAGAGCACCCGCCCAGATAGAGGCACTAGCCAGACACAGCCATGTTGCCAGAGTAACTTGCCGCTTTAGGCTCCCTACCTTCTTCCATGGTCACCCACTATTAGCACAAGGTAGGGCTTAGAGAAAAATATAGAGTTTCTGTGTTTAACTAATGGGGGTAAAGTACCAACTGTTGTTTGGATTCCAAAATAGAACGATAGTCGCCAGGCTGGTTTAGCCATTTGTTTAGAGCTCTGCAGCTGAGCTCTAAACTCCAAACAACCCATTGGAAATGGGTTTACAACAACAGAGAATCCAAGACTGATAGTTGTTGAAAGCTTTCTGCTCATGCTCTCAACTTCAGCCTTTTATTAGTTTTGAAGAGTTTTAGTAAAAGTAGTTGGTTGGTGTTAGGGACGCAGTGTTAGTGAAGCCTTTCAGTAAGCAAGAACAGGAGTAAGCTTTTTGGTTTTTAGTTAGAATCTCCCCCCCGCACTCAGTTTGTGGTGCTGTGGCTTTTATTTCCTTTTGCATTTTGTTCCTATAAAAAACGAGGTGGTGCGGCGCTTTGGTGTTTGCAGTGCCAGGAAACATTGAAGCCACTGTTTTGTCTGAGCTAAGTACGTTCCTTGGTAACGGGGTAAGCAAATGTGGAAGAATGGTGAGAAGTGTGCAGAACAGCAAGGCTAGATCTGCATGAGGTGTTCAAGGTGAACGTTCAGACTGGCCTACTCCTGAAGAGAGTAATTCAGCCTTCTAGTGGCCGCAGTGCAAAGAGATGCAGCTTGGGAGAGATTGCTGGGCTAGTACTTCGATTCTACTGCAAGGTGCAGTTGGTTGGAGATGGTTTGGAATTTAACACATTTCGCTTGCGCTGCACAGAGTCTGTTTAAACAAGGAGGTCCCGTTCTATCTCTCCTGTGGATTATCTTTGCAGACTGGGCTGGATTTGAAGGAAAACCAAGGTTATACAATGGTTTAAAAAGATCCTATGCTGTGATTGGCTGGCTGGCACCTTTTCCCCATTGTAAAATCTAGCATTACCCCATGGGAAAAGGTGCCAGCCGCCAGTCAGCCACATCATAAGCTCCCCATGAAATCACTCCGAGAATTACAAAGCCAGGACTCTGAATCATGGTAACAGATGGCAAGATGCAGAACTCCACAGATTACAGTGCCGCCATCCCCACCCTAAACCCTCGAACATCATCTTCTGTACCCAACAAAACATTTTACAAGAAAGATATGGCCCAACAGCATTTACATCTTCCTCATTACACCTCACCTTCATTCAATCTCCTCAAAGCATCTACTCTTTACAGGTCCAGTCGGCAGGTTTAAAGTGTGGTAGCCGTCTCTGCTGCAGTGCCATGCACACTCTCTCTCCCTCTCCACTTCTTCCCTGTCTCTGTCACGTATTCTAACTCGGCTCCACAGTTCGAACTTGCACCCCTTCCTGCTCTCCACTCTTCCGAAAGGCCAGGGCACAGGACACAATGGAGGAAAAAAAATAAAAGCGGCTACATTATTTCCATGAGCCAAAAAGGGCCATGGATCGAGTCTTACAAAGTGTGGCAGCAATGTCGCGCATGCCCACAAAATAGAGCAACTGCTCTGTAGTTCAAATATTGTACCATCGAGAACTAAACTGTCCCGGCTCCTAGAACAAAAACGGAGCTGGAAGACACTCGAGTGGCAATATGGGGCACACTAATAAAGGTTTCCCAGCACCACACTACCTTCCAACTCCCTGTATAAAATGGTGATAAGCTCCATCACTGGGGAGAGGGGGCGTACTATCAATGTTTTACCTAGCAACAGGGAACTTTTTTTATGTGTCGCATAAGAATAAATTCAGAAGAAAATGACAAACTGAAAAAAGAAAACTTTAAAAAAAAATACAGGACAATTTCAATTTTAATCATTGTATAACTGCAATATCCCACTCCAGGGTGTGGGGTAATGCTGGTATGTCCCACGTCTGGTGTGTTTTGGTCACTCGGCCACAAATCCAGCATTACCCCACACCCTGTCGTGGTATATTGCTTAAACAAATCATAGACTTTACTCTCGCTGACTGTGGATATGGGCCATTGGTTTTGAGAGAACTTGTGGGTTTGTAACCTTGCTGTTCCCGTTTTTGCTTTTTTAATCCTCTAATGTAGTTGTGAGAGAGCTGCTTTAGAGTTATACTACTGTGACTTGTGTTGGGAAACCCTCTGGTGAGAGCAGAGGCAGAGTTTACATTTTGGAAATAACATGACTAGATTTTTCATTTTATTCTGCTACATCTGTGAACTTTTGTACCCTGAATTGAACCCTTTGTGTGAAGCCTCCTTTTTTATGTATGTTTGTTAATTGATTTGGGGGGGGGAGTGGATATCTGTATGAATGGTCAGGGTAGTGTTGAGTGCTGGTATGTGTGTCTAGGGCATTTAATGTATTTTAGAAAATGGGCATATTATACAATACTGACTTCTGATTGGCCAGTTCCCTACCTGGAGCCTTGGTATATCTGACAGTAGAGCCCAGCAGTTAACAAGTGCCAGACTCTTCGCCCACTCACATATCATTGTGCCCAGCCTGCTTTTTCATTGGTTAAGAGCACCTGACTAAATTATAAATCTTTGTCATTTTTTTCTGTCGCTTAGCAGGAGCTACTGGTGATGATAGTGCAAGTGCTCACATCAGATTTCATACACTGCCAAGTTAAATAAAATAAATCTGTATCTTGGAAATGTCTGATCACTGGCTGTGATGATATCCCGTTAGGCACCGCTGCTAATGTTCCGATTACATATAGGACATACTGCATAATGAATGCGGTAAATAAACTGAACTACTCAACTTCATATTAAAATTTTTAAAAATACACTTAGCGGTCTGCAGCCTCTTCTCATCTCATACTGTGCTGCCTACAGAGAGACAAGTCTTCTGAACACACATGAGGTGACGGTTCCCGTGTCCTGTGTGCAATAGGGATATTAGCGGCGGTGCCTGGCAGGACATCATCATCACAGCCAGCAATCAGCTGCAAAAGACATTTCCGAGGTACAGATTAATGTTATTTAAGTTGGTAGAGTGAATGAAGTCTGATATGAACACTTGCACTTGCACTCACCGCTCGCACCAGCAGCTCTTATTCAAATGAAACAAAAATACACTTAGTGATCAGCCGCCTCTTCCCATCTCTCCATACTGTGGTACCTACAGGGAGACAAGCATGCATGAGGTGACGGTTCCCGTAACAGCTGCATCTTCCATAGCAGTGGCACAGCACATTATTAAATAAAAACCAAGGGGGAGAAAAAAATGGCTTCATCCTCTGTAGCACAGCACATGAATGAAAAAATGACTTACCATAGTAATCTTGTTTCTTTCCAGGGAATCTTACTGTATTCTGACTTCTGCAGTATGGTCTCACCATAAGACTGCCCCAGAGCCAAAATAGTTAATAGAACCTATGCTAATCATGGAATGTCAAGCTCGAGCTTGGTTTTCAAACCACTGACCCCAGTAAACATTCTGCAACCGTCAGATTCTTATGCAGCAAAGTTAATAACAAGCTATCTAAACTATACTAATAGTTAACTAACAATATAACAACACCCAACACCAACGATCCCCCTTTATTCAAAAATGTGGGCCACACTAAGACTCAGGTCACTAAGCAAAAAAAAAAAAGAAACACCAATAGGGTTTGAACAGCTGTGTTGCAGTGCCCATAGGTTCTAGCAAGGGAGGAAGGGTGGGAGCTCAGAATACAGTAAGATTACCTTGGAAGAAACAAGATTACTATGGTAAGTAATTTTTTCTTCAAACCCCCAGAAATCTTACTGTATTCTGACTTCTGCAGACTACCCAAGCAGTACCTTTGGATGATGGTAGAGAACCTATTTGGGAAACAGGATCAGCAGTACTGCTGTGCCAAACCTGGCATTACTTCTGGCCTGGGTATCCAGGCTGTAGTGCTTGGTGAAGGTGTGAACTGTTTTCCAGGTAGCTGCTTTGCAGATTTCTAACAAAGGGATATCTCTTGCAGCTGCTATAGTAGCAGTTGTACTCCTTGTAGAGTTGGCCCTGAGGCCTGCAGGAGACTCTTTACCCACTTTGCTGTAGCAAAATTGAATACAGGCAACAATCCAGAGGGCAATGGTCCTCTTTGAGGTGGGTTTGCCCTTCCCCACTTCTCTATAGGTCAGGAATAGCTGGGTCCTATCCTGTTTGTGTCCCTTCGTGTGATCCAAGTAGTAGCTTATAGCTCTCTTCACATCAAGACTACGCAGTCTGCATTCTCCTGAACTGGAATGATCAGTGAAGAAGACTGGCAAAATCATGGACTGATTAAGGTGGAAGTCTGAGACCACCCTCGGGAGAAATGTCCTATTAGTCCTAAGGACCACCTTGTCCCTGTGGACTGCTATGAAGTCTGGCTCTGTGGACAAGGCCTGGAGCTCACTGATCCTCATGGCTGACGTGATGGCTACCAGGAACACTGTTTTCCATGTCACATACTTAATTTCTGCTGAGGACAGGGGTTCAAATAGTGGTTGCATTAGCTGATCAGTGCATATGTTAAGGTCCCATGCAGGAGTGGGTTCCCTGTGAGGGGGATGCAAGTGCAGTATGCCCTTGAAAAACTTCCTGAATACCTGGTTGGCAGCCAGGTATGCCCCCTTTCCAGCAGAAAGGTAAGCAGAGAAAGCTGCTAAATGTACCTTAAGGGTGGAGGGCCGAAGGCCCAGGGAATGCAAGTGTGCCAGAAAGTCCAAGACTACTGATAAACCAGCCTGGCAGTGGTCTATCTGTCTCTGTCTGCACCAAATAGAAAACCTCTTCCATTTAGACAAATAGGTCTTTCCAGTGGACGATTTTCTAGATACTCTGAGGACCTCTAGCACTCCTTCCGAGAGGTGTAGGTCAGTGTATTCTAAGTCCTCAAGAGTCAAGCTCTGAGTCTGAGGGACTGGAGGTTGGGGTACAGAACTCTGCCCTGAGAGGAGGTCAGTAGATTGTGCCTCCTGGGCAGGGAGATTGCTTTGGAGATTGACAGGATCAGCAGCAGTGAGTGCAAAGGCTGCTTGGCCCAGTCTGGAACTATGAGGACCATTGTTGCTGGTTGAACCCTGAACTTGTTCAATACTCTGAGCAGTAGTGGAAATGGAGGAAAGGCATACAGAAACTTCTCTGTCCAGTCCATCGGGGCTGCATCTAGTGGCACTGTGCCCACTGCCAGAGGCCTGCAACAAAACAGTGGCAATTGGTGATTGTCTGGGGCTGCAAAGAGGTCCACCTCTGGGGAGTCCCACCTTCTGAACACAGTTTGTAGGATCTGCCTGTTTAGTGGCCACTCGTGGTGGTTCTGGTTGATCCTGCTGAGGACATCTGCAAAAAAATTGTCCTTCCCTGGGAGATGGACTGCTGAGAGGGAGATTCCTAAGGAGTAAGCAGGTTCCATACCTTCATGGCTTCTGTGCACAGTGGGGAGGACCTTGTGTCCTCTTGCTTGTTGATGTAGTACAGTGTGGTTGTATTGTCTGTCCTGACCTGAACCACTTTGCCCTGCAACATTGAACTGAAGGACTGAATGCCCAGATATACAGCCCTGAGTTCCAGCAGGTTTATGTGAAGCAGGGACTCCTGCTGGAGCCAGGTACCATGGGCAGGATGCTCCCCTAGGTGGGCATCCCATCCTAGGAGGAAGGCATCTGTTGTCAAAACTGCTGCTGGTGGCAGCTGGACAAAAGGCATATCTTTCCTAAGGTTGTCCTTTTCCTGCCACCATTACAGAGCTTGAAGCAGGGTTCCTGTGACTGGTACCATCTCTGACAGGGAGTCTCTTCTCTGAGACCAGTGAGCCCTGAGGTGGAACTGAATGTCCCTCATCTAGAATTTTGATCCTGATACTGTTGCTGTTGATGTAGCCATGTGGCATAACAGCTGGAGAAAATGCCTTGCTGGTCTGGGGGTATGACGTTGAAAAGAATTCGCTAGCTGTACCAAGCTGTCTACCCTTCCCTGAAGGAGGAAGGCTCTGCCTCTCAGAGTATTTAGTCCTGCCCCTATAAACTCCAGGAGTTGAACTGATGTTAGCACTGACTTTTTCTGGTTTACCAGGAAGCTCAGTGTATCCAGGGTATCCAGAGTGATGGTCAATGCTTTTTTACCTGCTGAGGGGACTGCCCTACCATCAGCCAGCCATCCAGGTATGGGAAGACTGTAACCCCCTGTCTCATTAGGTGTGCCACCACTACTGCTAGGCACTTGGTAAACACCCTTGGAGCAGAGCTCAGGCTGAAGGTCATGGCCCTGAACTGGTAGTGGCCTGATGGCAATCTGAACCTGAGGTGATTTCTGTGTGATTTCCTGCTTGGAATATGGAAGCAGGCATCTTTTAAGTCCAGAGATGCCTGCCAATCTCCCTTCCTGAGTGTAGGGAGAATGGTTGCCAGAGTTATCATTGTGAACTTTGGCTTTGTCAAATGTCTAAGTGTCTGAGATCCAGTATGGGTTGCCATTCCCTTGTTTTCCTTAGAGTGAGGACGTACCTTGAATAGAGACCCTTTCCTTGCTTGGCCAAAGGAACTGGCTCTACTGCTTTTTCCAGAATCAATTTTGCTACTTCCTCCTCCAACAAATTTGCCTCTGCTAGGCTGGCAGGTCTGAAAAGTCTTGTCCTCAGTTTAGAAATAACTTTGAAACTGAGGGCAAGCCCCTGGCCTACTACCTCCAGGACCCACTTGTCTGTGGTGATGGATTCCCAAGCCTGGAGATAGTGGGCCAGCCTGCCTCCTACTGGGAGTGGAAAGGTGACCCTGGCAGACCTCTCAGGGGGTCTGCTTGGCCTGTGTGCTTTGCTGAGTGCTGGGGCCAGCCCAGCTGCTGCTTCTGCCTCTGCCTCTGAAGTACCTCCTCTGTGGCTGGTAGGCTGGTGAGACCTGAGCTTGGAAGAAGGGCCTGTAGTGGGTTTTACCCCTACCCCCTTTTTCCTGGTACTTCTGTGATGCTGCTGCCTTCTCTTTAGCAGTAGCATTCTTGTAGGCCACTTTATATTCATCCATCTTTTTCATGTAAGCCTCTGTTTGCTCACCAAAGATAGATGTAGGCTTGCAGGGAAAGTCTAGTGCCTTCGTCTGTGTGTCCTGTGACAAATTAGTGGCTCTTAACCAGGCAAATCTCCTCAGGGATACAGAGGTTGCCATTTGCCTGGCAGCAATGTCATTTGCATTCACTGCCATCCAAAAGTGGCATTTGGAAGCTTCTATGCCCCTTTTTGCAGCGTCGGACAAGTCTGAGGCCATGGGTCCAGGGCAAGCTTTAGCTATTTCCAAAACAGTGTTCCAGAGACTCTTCTGATATCTGGACACATAGGCCATATAGGTTGCTCGTCTGATAGCTAGAGAAGCACCAAAATAAGATTTCTCAGCCATGAAGTCCAACTTCCTGGAATCCTTTTCTGGTGGATGTGATGCCAGGGGAATCCCTCCTTTATCACATGCAGCAGCCTGCACTGCAACTTTGTCCAGAGACTCATGGGAGTGGGATACAGACTTATGGGAGATAATCTGAGACCAAGTTTGGGCGCCTAAATTGCAACCAATCAAAAGACTTAAACTGTGTAAGGCAGTCCAAACAGCCAATCGGATTCCAGTGATGTCTGCCTTTATTTAAGAGGGACAGTTTGAATTCCAAGTCAGTTCTTCAGAGAGACCAGACTGAAAAGGACTGCAGAGAGCAGCCTGTAGTTCAGGTGCAGGCCTGTGCTGAGACTCCAGCTTGAACTACCAAGCCGGCTCTGTGGAGACCTAGTTGCTTCTGTGTGTTACTGGTGATCGGAAAGTGAGGATTAATTGCCAGGAACTGCCTGCCTGCAGTTTGGAGGTTTTGCTCAGTGAACCGACTGAAATTGCGTGCCAGCTTGGAACCGAACTGAGAAGCAGAGACTTAAATGCTGCTTTTCTCAAGGGTGCAACACTGATTTTGTTGATTGAGAAGTTTGCTCAGTGAATCTACTGAATTAGCAACCAGATGGTATCAGAACTTTTCAGAGATAGTGCTGCATATTTTGAATGTGCCGAATGTGTTTCGTGGGTCGAGACCTGCTTGCCTACAAACCAACCTGTTACGCCAGCTGGAGGCTTCACCAGCAAGAAGACAACCAAACTTTGCCAAGCTGTTCATCCTGCCTGGGCCTTTGGCAATCTGGCCCAGACCGAACATCCTGCACAAGAGACTTTCAGTGAGAGACTGGCTACGGGGATCCAGCCCCTGCCCAACAACAACTCGCAGGTTGTGGCCACCTGGAGGAAAGGCCATGAACAGGAGGTGTGTTGTGCTGAACCTGTTTCCCCATGCACATCGGTGAACACCATGAGGTCTACATATCGCCTGCCTTCCTGCAGAAATCTGGTAGCGTGAGTACAATCAGGGTAGATCCCTGTAACCAATCTTTAAATCATCTGTTGTACCATCTGATTGCTTTAAGTTTCTGGGTTTACAAGAGACTAAGCCAACTGGCTCAGATTACAAAAAAATCATCTTGTTATTGTGCATGCTAACTGCTTTTCTTCCCATCAAGGGCCCCAACACCAGCTGCAATGCCAGCCACCCCCAGGCAACACTTTTGGCTAGCCAGATATTCCATCCTGGGTACCCAGTGTTGTGTGATTGTCATTTGGAACGGACAGTGCATGCCAAACCCGAACCAAATCAGACTGCCAATTATTTGCCTAGATTCATGCCCCCTTCCTTGTTCACGCCCCCTAAATAAATCAAATTTTCTTTTTCAAGTTTAACCTGGCTAGTGTGCATATTATTTAAGCAATAAGCCACGAGGGGGTGTGGGTTATCGGGGGATTTACCATGGCTGGTGTGGTTTGCCCGGCGTAGCCAGTGGGCAAATCAGCCAGCCAGTGGTAAATCCCGATAACCCACAATTCAAGTGGCTATTATGATATCTCCATACATTCTGTGATGGATATAAGTTTAAATGGTTTTATTTTGTTATTTATGTCTAAAAATGATTTTTGTAAAAATATCCTTCCATGAAAGAAAATAGTGCATGGTAATTAGCAGTATTCTTTATTTAAGTTTTGTAGGTAGTATGGGCAAAACCCTCAAAATGAAAGCACAGATTTAGACCGCTGAAAGCTTACCTCAAAACCAGAGACATCCGTACATTGCTCCTCTTCCACCAGCCAAAACCCCGATACTGCAGTCGCACATACAGCTGAGCACATCACCTCGACCCTCCGCAGCTGCCAGCTTGAACTCGGCGCCTCTCTACACGTCGCACGCAGCAGCCAATTTGTTCCCTATAGGTTTGCTTTACTGCGTGCGGCGATGCTTGCAATGGCAACATCGCGAAATGAAATGACGCTGTAATGCGTTCATATTTTAACGATGAAAGTGATGCGGGATATCTCTAACTGCTGAAATATTTCATGCGATCTAATCTGTGCTTTCGACTTCAGAAGGGCTAACTTCATCGAGTTCACTTTTCGTCGATAAGGTCAAAGAGGCATCCATTTTATTGTTTTCGTTTTTTTAAATATTAGGCTTACCAGTGAATGTTAGCGAGAGGAAAGATGGCGGCTTTGAAACGTTGGAGGGGGGGTCGGAGTGATTTTTTTACAGGGTGGCACAAGGATGTGGCAGTCTGGCACCTTTGCCAGTGATTATCATAGGATTTACAACAGGGCTAAGGTGCCAGTCTGCTTAAGTGATTGGCTGATTATTTATGTGTATGGTATAATAGTTGGGTTATCATATTGAAAGTGTACATCTGTATTGCTAACCTTGTGTAACCCCTAGGTGGCACTATCCCAAGGGCTACTACCCCTGCCTGCTTGGCTAGTAGCAGGTTAAAGGGGCTTGAGTTCTGAAATGGGTGCCTCCACCTGGAGGTCAGGGTTGGTAGTGGTCAAGCTAACCTGGGCACAGCTCTCCGGGACACTGTAAGCCCCCTCTTTCCTTACTAGTGGCCAGAACAATACACAATAATCACTTTCACAATACCCCTGAGACACCACACAAGTAATCACACTGTTTGCACTTACCACCAGGGCTTTCCTCTGGCCCAGCCCTGGGGACCCCCTGTAAAACAAGGTTATGCACAGCAAATAACAGCAGTACAGTACTCTTGCACAAACTGGAACCACAGTCAGGGTAAATGCAAAAAAGAGTTAGATCTGATTTATTTAAGGGGCTTGAGCAAGGGAGGGGCGTAATCAGGTTAATTTATTTATTTTTTTATTTATTTCAAGTCTAGGATTCCAATTACCTTTGAGCCCAGGGCTCTTTTATAAAGGTTCCACGTCAAGACATTGGTAACACATGACAATAGACAAAATTGTTACACAAATAAGGGTAAAGGATATCAAAATTAGATTTCGAACAGTCAGGGAGAGGGTAAAGTGGAAAGGAAAAGGACAAGGAGGGGAAGGGTGGTGATAGAAGAAAAGGGAGGGGCCAGGAGGTAGGTAAGAAAATTGAGAAGAGAGGATTGGTGGGGGGTAGGTAAGACTATGGGGGGGGAGGGTTTGGTGAAGCAGCCAGGAAGGTGGCATTGTCAGGTGCTGGAGAGCGGATGGGGCAGAGGCCAAACTAGGGCAAGTGCATTATGTAAGGAGCTTAGGTATGGGAGAGCAGTAGGGGAGCGGTGTTGCACAGACATTATCCATGACAGTCGCAGATGCTGGAAGTGAGCAGGGTGTTTCGGAGCCTGGATTTGAAGGCCCCTAGCCCAGTGGTATTGATAGTATCATTGGCAAGACCATTAAACCAAATGGGTGCCCTGTAGGCGAATGAACGCTGGCCAATGGCTGTCTGGCAGCGAGGGATATGGAAAAGTTCTAGCTTTGATCCTCTAGTAGTTCTGGAGCTGGTTTTCGTTTGAAGGAGTGAACAGACCCCAGGAGGGGCAGTTCCCAACTGTATTTTCTTAGCAACCACGCAGGTTTGGTTCTGACTTCTATTTTCAAGTTGAAGCCAGTTAGCTTGTGAGTAGAGGTCACAGGTGTGAGTGAGCCGTTCGGCCCCTGTGATGAGTCGACAGGCCTTGTTTAGGGTGGTAGTAATCCTTCTGAGTGCAGTAGTGGTGGCAGTGCCATAGATGACAAGACCATAGTCAATCTGGGAGATGATGGAGCTTTGAACTGCAGCAAAGAGGGCCTCTTTAGTCAGGTGTCGACGAAGCCTGTAGAGTAAGCCCAGTCTAGTATTCACAGTTTTAGCGACATTGGTTATGTGGGTTTCAAAGGACAGGTGTGGGTCTAAGGTGATTCCTAGGTATCCAAAGGAGTCAACCTGCTCCAGGGAGTCCCCAAGGCAGGTGGTTAAGGAGAGTTGGTGGCATTTGTGCTTGTTTTGGTGGCTGGTGAAAATCATGGCCTTCGTTTTTTTCTGGTTAAGGATTAACTTATGTTCTATGAACCAGCTTTCGACAGAGGTGAAGCCGTGTTGAAGGGTTTGTTGCAGGTGTCTTGGGTCATGATGAGAGGCAAGAATCACCACATCATTTGCATGGAGTATGATTTGCTGAGAGGTGGAGTCGGGGAGGGAGTTGAGGAACAGTCTGAACAGCAATGGGCCTAGGATGGAGTCTTGAGGGACACCAGAGCGAACCTGTTTAGTGTCGGAGACCACGCCTGATATTTTTACACATTGGGACCTGTTGTCAAGATAGCTATTGAACTATTTCACCATTTCACCAATTCCACAGAGAGGCCAATGTTCAGTAGCTGGTGAAGCAGGAGGCGGTGGTGGACAGTGTCAAAAGCCTTTGACAGGTCGATGAATGACCCTGATCAAGGGAGTTGTGTATGGCACCAGTAATCTCAAGAAGGGCCGTGACAGTGCTGTGTCCTTTTCTAAATCCGTGTTGCTGCCAGCAAAGGATGTTGTACTTGTCCAGATGATCAGTGAGCTGGTCTGCTACTATCCATTCCAGGGCCTTAGGGGTGGCAGGATAGAGATAGGTCAGTAGTTCACATGAGAGGTCCGGTCACCACCTTTATGTATGGGAGTGACAGTTGCTGCCTTCCATTTGTCAATGAATTGGCTGAGAGAGAGGGAGAGATTAAAGATCTTGGTGAGAGGCCCCAGGACCTCGTCTAGAGTGGGGGACAGAAGTTTGAGGTCCAGTGTTTCAGCACTTACTCCAGTGTTTTTGATGGCTTTGGAAATGTATTTCCTGACAGTATTTTTGTTTACTGCTCTGAAGTAGAAAGGGGGAAATTTTTCAGGTGAAGACTGATGGGTGGGATGAGGGGGGTCGTTGTCGTTGAAAAAGGGGGAGGATGCTGCTGAGGTCGGTGAAGGCATCATTAAAACTGTTGGCTATGACTTTTAGGTCCAGGATAGTATTCCCGTTTATTGTGATGGCAGTAGGTGGTGATTTGAACTCCTTCCCAGTAACATCTTTAGTGTTATTCCAGAAAGCTCTTGCATTTCCCCATGTGTCAGCGAGTGCAGTCTTGTAGTATTCAGATTTCCGTTGACATATGGATTTGGTGCAATCATTTCTAGCTCTTCTGAAATTTTGGATGTCCACCTGTTTTCCTGATTCTCTGGCTAGTTCCCAGAGGTGGTCCCTGTGTTTCAGCTTCTTTAAGAGGGAACCCGTGAGCCAAGGATTGCAGAGGGGTTTCGTTTTTCATTTTTTTGGCGGGGCAAAGATGTTACAAACTTCATTGAAAATGCGTATGAATTTATCAAGAGCTGTATTTGCATCAGGGGCCAGGTCGATGGGGGACCAGCCATGGTTTAGTAGGTGTGATTTTAGGTGGATTAGCTTCCCACGGGGTAGGACTCTGCTGAGGATGACCTTAGGAGGAGATTTCCAGAATTTGTTTGACCAGATGCAGCTGACGGGGGAGTGGTTGCTGAGAGAGTCAGGCAGAAAGGCGAAGCTAGTGATCCAGGAGGGGTGAGTAGTCAGGATCCAGTCCAGTAGAGTGCTGGTGCCGGTTTTGTAGTTCATTCTGATTGTGGAGTCCAATATCTGTGTGAGGTTTGCTGATGTGACCATGTCCCTGGTGTCGCCAGCATCAGGTCCCAACCAGTTTATGTTGAAGTCACCAAGTGTGATGACTTTGGAGTCGGGTGGGAGTGATTTGATGTAATCCAGTACTGCATAGAGGCCCAGTCCCTTTTCTTTCGGGGGGATATAGATGATGATGACTGAGAGGGCTTTGTGCTGAGCTCCAAGCAGGATTTTGATATGCAATAGCTGGGCATTTGGTGTTGGTAGGTCAGTGTGGGCAGTGTGCCCCATCAGGTTATCTTTTAGGTAAAGGCCGCAGCCCCCTCCTCATTCTGATTTTCAGTCCAGCCTAAAGATAGTGTAGCCAGGGATGGAGATAGTATGATCTGGAACCAAGGGGGGGTGAGCCAGGTTTCCACTACCGCCAGGATATCGGGCTGGTGGGCATTTGCGAAGGCTTGTAGTTGATCAAATTTAGATAATAAGCTGCAGATGTTCAGGCAGATAATGGAGAGAACGCCAAGGCTCTTGGTTTGGGTGGAGTTCATGGCAGCCCGAGGGCCAGGGTTGGGGTGAATGCTTCCAGACAATAGCAAGAGTAGGAGAAGGAGTTCCAGGGTGGCCAGGCGCAGTTCCCTGCAGGAAAACTTGCGGTGCTTGATTGAGGAGGGTTTGTTTTCGGACGTTTTATGTGTGCAAAGCAGGAGTTTAGTGAACTGTGGTGGTAGTGGGGCACACTGCACCCTGGTATGAAGGTGTGGGTACAATGTGGTGTGGTGAGCCCTAGTGGTGAGAAAGTTGTCAGGTAGCGTGGTGCAAGTGTGGCTATAGCGGAGACTATGCTTATAGCTATGCGGGGGGATGGAAAGCTGGATGGAGGGAACTGGAGCAATGGGATGAGGGCAAAAAGGAGGAGAAGGAGGCAGGGGATAGTAGGGAAGGAAGGCATTGTGGAGGAAGAAGGAAGAAAAGGAGCTGTGAGGAAAGGCTGGGGTGGATGAAATTACTATGTGAGGGCAGAGGAAACAAGAGAGAAAAAAAAGAGAGGGGCGTGGCTGGAGAGAGGCAGGGACCAATGGGTGTATGAAAGGGGGAGTGGACTATACCAGGGGTGTGGCAAGCACTCTATTTAATAAACAGTGGTGGGGAAGGGGGTGGGTGAAAAACTGCGGAAGAGCACAATGTTAGTCTATGGGCTCTGCAGCCCTGAGTTCGGCCACGGAGTCAGCGGTTGCTGCAGCCAATCAGGATCAGGCAGAGAGGGACAAGAACCAATTGGGTATAGCTCTGCGCATGCTGGGCCAATGGCGGCACACACAGCTTTCCCGGACTGAAGTGGTCTTCCTTACCTGTCGCCGTGGATCAGGGAGGTGGCCAGTAGTTGCAGGAGTGGGCGGCAGGTTCCGGGAGCCGTGTCCGAGCCAACGGAGCTGTTGTAGCCCGAGAGTAAGGTTCTGGATCTGGGAGTGAGGGAGAGAAGGAGAAGAGCAGAGTTTTAGAGAGGGGGAAGTGGGAGCAGACAATAGATAGAGACGGAGTGCAGAGCACTAAAATCGGTGGGCGTGTTGCAAGAGAGAGGTGGGGGGGCAGCCTGGCAAGTGTGAGGTACTTAGTCTGGCGCCAGTGAGGGCGGGGTGGGGTGTTGCGCAGAGACAACGGTGAGTAGACAGGTAGGCGAGCAAGTGGGGGGGCAGTTCAGGCCCCAAGAGCAGGGGACAGAGAGAGTTTGCAGGTGGGCAGTAGAATTTAAGCAGGAAAATAAATCTCAGCAATTACAGTCCTCGGATTAGGCAGTGGGCGGGAGAAGTAAAATAACAGATACACACTCTTCGGATTCAGCAGTTAACAGTGCACAAACTAACAGCAGTTAAACAAATTGTTTTCAGTTCTAGCAACCACAGGGCAGCTACGCTCAGGGCAGAAATAACAATCTAGCCCCCAGGTCTGTAGGAGACCGGGAGAATAGTGAGGTCGGTGCCGTGAGAAAAAACTGCAGCAGAGCACAATGTTAGTCTATGGGCTCTGCAGCCCTGAGTTCAGCCACAGAGTCAGCGGTCGTTGCAGCCAATCAGGATCAGGCAGAGAGGGACAAGGACCAATCGGGGAGAGTTCTGCGCGTGCTGGGCCAATGGCGGCACACACGGCTTTCCCAGACTGAGGTGGGATTCCTTACCCGTCGCCGTGGATCAGGGAGGTAGCCAGTAGTTGCAGGAGTGGGCGGCAGCTTCCGGAAGCCGCGCCCGAGCCAACAGGGCTGTTGTAGCCCGAGAGTAGGGCTCTGGATCCGTCACCGTGGATCAGGGAGGTGGCCATTAGTTGCAGGAGCAGGTGGCAGGTTCCAGGAGCCACGCCCGAGCCAACGGGGCTATTGTAGCCTAAGAGTAGGGCTCTGGATCTAAGGCTCTATCAATCAAACAGTTATGCATGCACTTCAGGGTCCATAAACAGTCACACACTCTGGGTACCCAGGTGGAGAATGGTGGGCTAGCCAGGAACGTTGCAGCTGGCTGAGGCCCGGTGATGGAAGAAAACAACATGCACAATACACACTACTAGTAGTTTGGAGCCAGAGGGCTCAGTTTGTGAAAAGAAAACAACAAGACAATCAGATGACACACTTTTGGATTAGGATGTTGTTGCAGGGAGCTACCCCGATGATTACTCATGATACCCAAGACTGGACACAGACGGGACGAAAATCGAGACAGCAGGTGGTTAATCTGGAGTGCCAGGAGAAGCAAGGCCCACACGATTCACCGAGGCATCGTCCCTGTTCAAGCGTGGAGCAGGGGGCTGATCCCTAGGCAGGTCTCTCGTCGGTGGCTTTCTCTGTGCAGTGGGGTAGTCTGGCAGGGGCAGCGTGGCATGGCCCAGGCCGAATGGAGATGAATGTGGATTCAGTTCAATTAGGCTAGACAAAGCTTCCAGCAAGCAGAACACAGTTCACACAGTGGGGAACCAAATCACGACCCACTTTCAATGCACAGCACATTTACATGTAAGGAAATTCTACTGTACCAGGCAAACCGCTCTACGGTCATGATCGCAAAGTCTCTGCACAAACCGGGGATTCAAAAGCAGCTGGAAATCTTGACAGGCCGATCACATTCAGCAAATCTTTAGTCTTCTCCAGGTTAAAGCCTGGTCACAGTCCAGTGGCTTAAATAGTCCTCACAACTCGGATTCAGTCCAAATAAACTCTATTTTCCCTCTCTGGGACAGCAGGCAGACAGGCAGACCAAAACTCAGCCCTTTCACAGTTCTCCCATGCAAAACTACACAGAACTACTGCTCAAAAATCACTTGAGCTGTTACTTCACTGCTCAGCTCAAAACTGAAAGTAGCTGCAGCAGCCTGGGAAATTCCCCAAGATACAAAAGGTTTGGTTGGCTGATCCTCCTGTCAGTCACAACAAAGGCTTCCCCTTCAGGTGCAAAAAGGTGCAAAAAGTCCAAAACTACAATTCCTACAGATTTTGACTCCAGACAGCTCCTGTAGTCCGGCTGCATTTTAGGTCCCACCGGTACTGATTGGTCCAATTCGCAGTCCAGGACCAAGATAGTGGAGACAAACAAAAAAGTCCTTGCTGCAAAGAAGGCTGGTTAGACAAACTACATTATCATTATCACTCTAAATGATTTTCAGCAAATAGTTACATCTTTCAACAGAACTCCCTCTCAGATTACTTATGACTGCAATCCAGGCAGCTCTTAAAGAGACAGTGCACAGAGGCTATACAGGCACTCTCTGGCAATCACATTTAAACTGCTAAAACGCAGGACACCAGCCTGGCAGTGAGCATTTAGGCAAGCTCAAGGAAGACTTTTTGGGAACCCCCATTTGTAAGAGGATTACACCCTTCCCTGCCTGGAGAAAACTTGGCATCCGTGTCAAGTCTGTACCATTATGCATCAGTTAACATAAACGTATTACTTTACTATACATATTCACTACACTTCATGATACTGCATCCATTCTGACAACACATTGTGCATATTTCACGAAGGTAAATTGAACATTACTATACTGATTCAGGTAATAACTTCTTGTACCTTGAACAATGCAAGAGGGGGCCCTTCCCTATCAGCTAACTTGGGGCTAGAGGGGGCGGGGCACCATGGTGAGAGGGAAAGACAAGTAACCTGGAATTGGCTGTCACGCTCAATTTGGGCAGTGAGCTTGGTGAGATATAAACACCTCTGTGCACCATACTGAGGCAAATCCACTGGCCTCCCGGGAGAATAATAACTGAAGTGCACTACTGGCTTGACAGCTCGGCCAGTCTTTCTGAGGGGGACAACTACAGTCTCTGTGCTCTCAGCACTGCTCTGGGGACTCTCATCACCTGTGAGCAGTATCTCTGCCTGGATGGGAATGTCCAAACTTGGGGCACTGTCAGCTCCTTGCTCTGCAGGCTCTGTTTCTACAACACTTGACTCATTTTGCGAAGGCTCAGGCACAATCAAACTTTGAGGCACTGAAGGGTGGTTGTCAGCACTCTCATGGTGTTCTTCAAATTCTGGTATGTCACCAGAAAGACTCATTGCATCAGCCCCTCCCTCAGGCAAATCATAAAGTTCCACAATACACAGAGACTCAGCATCTTCAGATGTGATACTTTGCACTTCACTTTCAGGGAGCACTGGCTCCAAGGACAAAGCTAGGGGGTTAGGCAGTCTAGAAGACCCAGCTTCATCCCACAATTAATCATGGGGTTACCTCAAAACAGCTGACTCAGTTCATAACAGGGGTAATAGGCATTGTTGCACTCACTTTTGTCAGAAGTGGACTGACAGTCACTATCATTCTGGGCCTGCTGCAGAGGAAACCTTAAATCTGTGACCACTGGGGTAGGTTGACTGTCTCTTTCTTGCAGCAGCAGCATGAGTCACTGGCCCAGGGGACTCAATTTCTGGGGTTCAGCCTCAATCATGACTTGGCTGATAGGTAGCAAGTGGTTACGGTGCATGGTCTTGACAGCTTTGGAGTTGTTCTCTGGGTGCACCTTGTACACAGGTAAATCATCCAACTTTCCAACTGCTACATGGGGAAGATGGTGCCACAGATCAGCAATGTTGTGTTTACCATGTATTCCCAAATTGCGTAACAACACACGGTCTCCAGGCTGAAGCTTACTTTTTTATCATGCCTCTGTGTGTTGGCTAAATTTCTCTTGGCGGCCATTGTCTGGGCCAGTTGATAGGCATGGTTCAATCGAGCTTTCAGTTTTTGTACATATTGCAAGTAGTTTTCGGCTCAGACCCCATCTGGAGAGACCCCAAAACAGACATCAACTGGCAGCCAGGCCTCTCTTCTGAACATGAAGCTGTAGGGGGAGAACCCAGTAGCATCATTTTTCGTGCAATTGTATGCATGTACCAAGGTGCTAATCTGCTGGCTCCATTTATGCTTGTCTTTTGGGTGGAGGGTGTCCAGCATGTCTAGAAGGGTGCGATTAAAGCGTTCTGGTTGAGGGTCTCCCTGTGGGTGATAAGGGGTGGTTCTTGACTTTTGCACCCCCCATAGAGAGAGAGAGCATTTCTTTGATTAGCCGACTCTCAAAGTCTCTGCCTTGATCAGAATGAATCCGCTGGGGTGCACCATAGTGGATGAAGAAATTTTCCACTAGCACCTTGGCCACGGTAGATGCCTTTTGATCTTTGGTGGGAAAAGCTTGTGCAAACCGTGTGAAATGATCCGTAATCACTAACACATTGCCAATGTTCCACTGATCAGGTTCTAAACACAAGAAGTCTATACGAACTAGTTCCATGAGGTGCTGGTAGTAATATTAACAAGGGGGGGGCAGCCCTCTGAGGCAGGGCTTTTCTTTGCAGGCAGTGACTACAAGTCTTTGCATGGTACTCAACATTGGCCCCCATTTTGGGCCATTAGAAGCAAGATCATACCAGGTCAAGGGTTCTGTCAATACTGAGGTGCCCCATGTGATTGTGGAGGGACCTCAGTACCAAATCTTTAAAGGCCATGAGCAGGACCAATTGTTGCTTTTCTACTTTGCCACTATGATTTACTGTCTCTCTATACAACAACTGATTGAGCAACTTCAATCTAGGGCCCTCTTTAAACAATAAAGCAGTTCGCAAGTCAGTGAAACGTAACTTACACACATCTTTCCACGCACGCAGGGCATCAAGTGCTGGCTGAATCATAGGATCTTGGGATTGAGCCCACTGAATGCTGTCATTGTCAAATTGAGGTAGTGCACTAATATCTAGAGCAGAGAAGTGGCAATAAGCAGCTGGTATGCAGGTGTCAGAAGGGCCCAAGCAATCTACTAAACAGTCCACTGTGTCCGCAGACATCTGTTCATCTCTATCAAACTTTCGGGCACAATGCTCGAATGTCAGGTTCAGACAGCCTGACCCAATCACTCTTGGAAGTGGGCCTTTGTGATAGGGCATCAGCATCAATATGGTTCAGACCTGGTCTGTATTCGACAGCATAATCATAGGTTGATAATGTAGAAGGCCACCAGTGCCCATTGGCGTCTAACTTTAGCTGAAGTCTGTACATAGGTCAACGGGTTATTGTCAGTCTTCACCAATATCTTTGTCCCATAGAGGTATTCATGAAACTGGAAAATGATGGCCCATTTTAGCGCAAGAAATTCCAACTTATGCACAGGGTAGTTTCGTTCGGACAGGGTCAAGCTCCTACTGGTGAAAGCTACTGGTCTCAGTCCATCCTCATGGTCTTGATACAGCACCGCTCCTAGACCCTGCAGACTAGCGTCCGTATGCAGCACATAGGGTTTGGTGGGGTCAGCATAGGCAAGGATGGGGGCATGGGTGAGCTGGTATATAATCTCATGGAAGGCTGCTTCTCAGTCGGTCATCCAGCGGGGCCCAAAGAGTTCACCTGGGTGGAAGTATACTTTTTCTGGTTCTTTAACGGCCCCTTTTTTGTATTTACAATTGGAAGGAGGGTAACCCTGGGTAAGGTTCAAGAGTGGGCGAATCACCTTGGAATAGTCTTTTGTGAACCAGCGGTTGTAGCCACAGAACCCCAGGAAATGTGGTAGTTCTTTCAGATTATGGGGCTGGGGCCAAGTAGTCAGTGCTTCAACCTTACTGGGATCAGTCTCTATCCCTTTTGTAGATACTATGTGCCCCACATACTTCACGAAGATTTAGAAAAACTGGCACTTGTTCAATGGACAGCTTGAGGCTGAAGTCTTCCAGTCGGTCTGGGACATTAAACAGTCAGTTCTCATGCTCCTCTAAGGTGCTTCCAAACACAATGACATTGTCCAAGTACACCAGGCATTCCAGCAAATTCATATCTCCCACCGCACGTTCCATCAGTCGCTGAAAGTTGGCCGGGGTGCATGATATCCCCTGTGGCATCCTCAGAAACTCATAGAATCCCAATGGACAGATGAAGGCTATTTTCTCATGGTCATTCGTGGCCATCAGGATCTGGTAGTATCCGCTGCAAAGATCCAACAGCGAGAACCATTTGCTCCCATTCAAGCAGTCCAGGGCATCTTGTATATGAGGCATAGTGTATTGGTCTGGGATGGTCCTCCGGTTCAGGGTTTGATAATCAACACACATCCTCACAGACCCATTCTTCTTATGCACAGCCACAATGGGAGAGGCATATGGGCTTCTGGATTCTTGTATCATGCCAGCAGTGAGCATTTCCTGCAGGTGTCTTCTCACATCATCTATGTCTGCTGGGGTTAGGCGTCGGAACCTTTCTTGAAATGGCCATTCATCGTGCAGGCGTATGTGATGCTCCACACCCTGGACACATCCCACATCCCATTCCTTCAATGAAAACACTTGGTCTCTCTGGGCAAGTCTCTTGCTAATTCTAGCCTTCCATTCAGCTGGCAACGGGGAGTCACCAAAGTCAAACAAGTCTGGGGTCACTCTCTCCTTCTCACCAGGGTGCTTGTTGCTGGGCAATACTGCAGTGTCTATGCAGTGTACCATAGCTAGGATGCACCCTCTGTTCACCCGGATCTCCCGATCTGACACATTGTGAGTCTGGACCATCACTCATCATGCATAGGCATGGGCACGAGAAGGCAAGATGCTGGGCTTGACCAATAATCCTTCTGTCAATTTTCCATCGCCTGGTGCATCCAACATCAATATTTTATTCTTGACATCTTTCTGGAGGCAGACCTCCCCTTGAATGGTACACTGGGCGTTAGGGGCCAGTACCATTGAATCTGGATACTTCTTCCACACGAGTCCCATCGGTTCATCCTGGTCTACTTCCTTGGGTTTCTGTTGCAAATCATAGGCCCTCTTAATCAGAGACAGAATTCTCAGGGCCCTCCCAGTCCGTCGCCCTTGTTTCTCATGACAGAGTTGCACCAGTCTCCCAAACATATGGGCGTTTGTCCCAATTAACAGGGGGACCCCATTATACAGTCCAGTGGGGAGGGGACACACTAGGGCCAATGTCTCTTCTCACTCCTCTACACCCATTACAGTTGCAGGAAAAGACAACCAGAGGTGAACATACCCTAGATAGGGAAAAGACTTGTTGCTCAGGCCCCACACATGTAGGCCTTCCAGAGATTGCAAAGGCACATCAGATAAGTGTCATACCAGTCCTGGAATACAATGGTCACTTGCGACCCACTGTCAAGCACAGCCCAAGTATGAATATCATTCACAGTCACCGTAGTCTCCACTGAAGGGCCCACTATTTTGGACCAGTCTGGAGAGGCAGTAGCAGAGGCCTGGACAGACGATTTAGCCACAAAGAAATTTGAGTTAGGGTTTCTAAAACCCTCACTGTGGTCATTTCGGGCACCCCTTGGCCACTGATTTGCTTTTCGGAGCTCCCCTTGGAATCTGTTTACTACTCTTTCTGAGTCCTTCTGAGACCGGCATTCTCTTTTCATATGGCCATCCTTTTCACAGTTGTGACAAATGATAGACCCCTGGGTCATCCTGGGAGAGAACATCGTATGAGGAACTCAAGCAGTAGTAAGAGATTGGTGTCTAGCATCTGCTTGCAGCAGTGAGAGTGGTGCAATGTGTCTTAACAATTCCTTTAGAGTGGCAGTCAATCCGGTGATCTCAGCCTTGGAGCTACCCTCGGTAGCGGATGCCCGAAGGTGCACCCCCACCCCCATGGCAGTCACATCCTGAAAGGGACCAGAATCTTGTTCCATGGGGGAGGCCCTTGTAGAGGCACCTGTCTTCAACTCCCTGACTTCCTTTAGTAGCTCATCTTTCCAATGCTGGGCCCGGGGGGGGGAGTCCTTTGCATTCTCAGAGTGCTCATAAAGTGCCGACTTTTGCCCCTGAGCCTCACTTGGCTGATCACGCTCAGTCACTCGTGCTGCAGCAGCAGCAGATATGTGTGTAATTACCCCATGGGGTCACCTTTGCTCAACTCCCCGAATTTCTTTCATTAGCTCGTCATAGGAGGGGGGTGTTTCCAGTCGGGTGGCAAGGTGCAACTGAAGCAGTAACAATTCTGAAAATGGAGCAGAATTAAGGATCCAGTCCAGCCTGTTATATCTAATTCATTTGACAGCAAACTACCCTTTCTGAAGCACTCTTGTAGCAGCTTTTCAAGCCAAGGTACATACACAGACAATGGCTCCCCTAGGTACTGCTGAGCATTTCTTACTCTCCACCACAGATCCTCATCTGAATCTGGGCTCCCATACACATTTCCCAATGCATCAAGATAGTCCTGTGTGGTTGATGCGGGGTTATTGGCCCACTTAGCATGGGCAGGACCTTGGAGGCTCTCACTCAACCTCTTTCGTTTCTCTGCTTCTGAGCATTGCAATTCAAGTACTAGAGGGGCAACATAGTCTATCCAGGTATCCCAGTCATCCTCCCTGGGGTGGGTGGGAGGTGCCTGAGAAGATTCTCAGCCTTCGGTAGGAGTTGTGACTAATGGCAAGTACAGATATAGGGGCCAGCATTGGCATGGGCACAGAAGGTGGGGCAGTAACAAGTGCAGGAGTGGGAGGGGGTGTTGGGGAAGGAACACCCCCAGGTGGCAGGAATAGTTTCTTAAAGTCCTCTATGGTTTTCCCTTCCTCCAGCAACAACTTAGCAAATTTCTCCTCAAAAGTCTAAGATAATGGTGGGAGCTCATCCTCCCCGGGGTCTTTACTGTCTTTGGTTATCATTCTCCAGGCAGCTGAAACCCCTTCTGGGGCAATAGTCTGTGGCACTTTAGAGCTGTCCATGAGGTCACTACACTCTACCAAGGCTTAAGAAAGTTTGAGCAAGCAAATCAGCCTGTCGACCCACCACCACAGGGTTTTTTAAACATTCAACTTTGGAGTGTGCTCCCTCTACAGTGTATTTACTGGTACCCAGGGGAATATCCAGTATAAGTAGAGCATTTTGGGGGATGATCTCCTGCCCAGTACACTGCACCACCAACTGGTGTACAGTCATTTCTACTGGGGTAGCCATTAATCTTTAACAATAATTCATAATTTTTGACCACTAGAAGGCACAAAATCCCAGCGGTGAGCCTCCAAAATTTAACCCCTAGGTGGCGCTATCCCAAGGGCTACTGTCCCTGCCTGATTGGCTAGTAGCAGGTTAAGGGGCCTGTGTTTTGAAACGGGTGCCTCCACCTAGAGGTCAGGGTTGGTAGTGGTCAAGCTAACCTGGGCATAGCCCTCTGGGACACTGTAACCCCCCTCTTTCCTTACTAGTGGCCAGAACAATACACAATAATCACTTCCACATTACCTCTGATACACCACACAAGTACCCACACTGTTTGCACTTACCACCAGGGCCTTCCTTTGGCCCAGCCCTGGGGACCCCTTGTAAAACAAGATTATACACAGAAAATGACAGCAGTACAGTACTCTTGCACAAACTGGAACCACAGTCAGGATAAATGCAAAAAAGAGTTAGATCTGATTTATTTAATTGGCTTGAACAAGGGAGGGGCGTAATCAAGTTAATTTGCTTAAAGGCTCTATCAATCAAACAGTTATGCACATACTTCAGGGTCCATAAACAGTCACACACTCTGGGTACCCAGATGGAGAATGGTGGGCTAGCCAGGAACATTGCAGCTGGTTGGGGCCCAGTGATGGAAGAAAATAACATGTACAACACACACTATTTGTAATCCTGAGCCAGAGGGCTCAGTTCATGAAAAGAAAACAAGACAATCAGATGACACACTTTTAGATTAGGCTGCTGTTGCAGGGAGCTACCCAGGTGATTACTCCTGATACCCAGGACTGGACACAGGCTGGTCGAAAATCGAGACAGCAGGTGGTTAATCTGGAGTGCCAGGAGAAGCAGGGCCCACATGATTCGCCGAGGCGTCATTCCTGTTCAAGCATGGAGCAGGGGGCTGATCCCCAGGCAGGTCTCTCATTGGTGGCTTTCTCTGTGCAGTGGGGTAGTCTGGCAGGACCAGCATGGCATGGCCCAGGCCGAATGGAGATGAAAGCAGATTCAGTCCGATAAGGCAGGATAAAGCTTGCAGCAACCAGAACACAGTTCACACAGTGGTGATCCAAATCACGACCCACTTTCAATGCACAGCACATTTACATGTAAGGAAATTCTACTGTACCAGGCAAACCGCTCTACGGTCATGATCGCAAACTCTCTGCACAAACCGGGGATTCAAAAGCAGCTGGAAATCCTGACAGGCTGATCGCTTTCAGCAAATCTTCGGTCTTCTTCAGGTTAAAGTCTGGTCACATTCCAGTGGCTTAAATAGTCCTCACAACTCAGATTCAGTCCAAATAAACTCTATTTTCCCCTCTAAGGGACTGCAGACAGACAGGCAGACTAAAACTCAGCCCTTTCACAGTTCTCCCATGCAAAACTACACAGAACTGCTGCTCAAAAATCACTTGAGCTGTTACTTCTTCACTTCTCAGCTCAAAACTGAAACTAGCTGCAGCAGCCTGGGAAATTCCCCAAGATACAAAAGGTTCAGTTGGCTGATCCTACTGTCAGTCACAACAAAGGCTCCCCCTTCAGGTGCAAAAAGGTGCCAAAAGCCCAAAACTACAATTTCTACAGATTTTGACTCCAGATAGCTCCTGTAGTCCGAATCCACTTTAGGTCCCACCAGTACTGATTGGTCCAATTCAGCAGTCCAGGACCAAGATAGTGGAGATGGAAATTATGTACCTACCGTAAATCTGATCTTTCTGTGTATCTTCACCATTCATCATCTTTGGGTACTTGGCTGGAGGTCATGACCCCGGAGGACCTTTTTTTTTCTGGATGGGTGGAGTCGATGCACAATCGGCGCCGCCCTCAAGGCCGACGCACTGTGTGGCGCTCATGGGTTGGACATTAGATGTTGTCAACTCCACTCTCCCGCCAGTTCTGAGTTGCTGGAGAGGTGAGAAAAAGGGTTGGGAGGGTGGGACAAGGAAGACCAAGGGACAGACAAAGGAAAGGATATATAAACTAAAAGGAGAAATAAATGACTGAGAGGACAGCAAGTTCGAAGGCTAAGGGGATTGGGTAGGGGTCCCAATCTCTGTAAGTAGAAAAGGAGGAGGGAGGGTGAGTTAAGGATTTTAGAACTAAGTATAAGAGTGAGAGGGGGAAAAACAGGAGAAACATACCCTGTAACCTTGACCTGTTTCCAGTTGTATAGGAACTGTGAAGGAGTAGCCAAGAGGCTAACTGCCAGAATTCAAGGCACAGAATCACTGGCAGTAACTCCCACAAGCAGAATCAGCTATTCTGGAAGAAAAGACAGGATACAGGGATATCTCCCCCTCTCAAGAGGAGATTTTGGTGTAAGAAATCTAATTTCTTAAATTAACTGAGGTTATGCCCAAAATACAAGGAAATCAAAGGACTGATGGGAAAAAAGGGAGAGGGAAAGAAAGGAGGGCAACTGCCAACCCCCACCCCACAGGGGTGGAGCCAAAGCACTGAAGAAGGGGTGCCCCCCATCATGATCACTCTGCCCCTAAAGAAAATTATCCCCCTATGTGCCCCAGTTTAACTGACTAACAGAAAGGAGGGGGGTGAGAGAGGGGGCACAGAGAGGGAGGAGGACCCAGAGACTGAGGCCCCAGGGGGATGGAGGGTGAGATTGTGATGAATGGTGAAGCTACACAGAAAGATCAGAATTACGGTAGGCATGTAATTTCCATATCTTATCTGTGTCAATCTTCACCATTCATCACCTTTGGGTGAGTGCCAAGCCCCCCCAAAGGGGGCTTTTAACCCTAAGGGGCCGAGTCCCTTAGCTCTCAGTGGGTGACACACTAAGAGGGAGAACCTCCACGGGTCTGGAGATGCCCGAGAGTGGGGAGAGGGAAACGGGGACCCCCGGAGGGGGTAGGAAATTGCCCCGACAGATGTCTTCTCACCCTATGGGAAAAAAGATAGGTTCTCTGGTGAGCGGAGTTAATCACCCTACGCCGGTCAAAGGGTGACAACCGGGAGAGACGCAGCCTTGCCGTCTACCTAGTGCAGATCGCTGTCCCTATGACCCTGGTAGCTACCTCATTGGCATCATATGATGCTCTTGTTTGGTGCCTTGCTAGCTCCAGGCCACATGCAGAGAGTGCAATGGCTTGTCTGGTTTGCTCCGTGTCAGGCATCGAAGCTAGGAGTAGACCTAGCCTGGACCACAAGAACCTGTCATAGGATGCATAGTGGGCCTGATGTGTTGCAATAGAAAGCAGCAACTGTGCTGAGTAGAATGTCCTCCTCCCCCAGAAGTCAAAATCCAAGGAATCTTGATCTGGGGGCCAGTCACGGTGCAGGGCACGAAGCCCATCGGGAGTATCCAAATATGTCAATCCTGACTGGGGATGAGGCATGGAACCTGGAGACTCCGGGGGGCACAATACTGCTGGCAGAGATCCCTAGGGGCTGGGATTCCAGAAAACAGCCTCTGCCAGGAGCGCAACCATGCCTCCCGAAAGGGAGCAGGCCGGGGGGGGCACCACAAGAGTGTCCGCACTGAAATCGCCCAGAAAGGCGCACGCTGAGTGCTCTGGATTGTGTTGAGTGGGTGGAGTTATGCATAGGTCCTCTAACATCCTCACGAGGAATCGCTGATACTCGGCGAGATTAGCAGCTGGAGAGATGTGGACAGACGGGTCCTCTCCCCCAACAGAGGGGGATGAAGAGTTAGAGGACCTCGGAAGTTTAGTAGCTGACTGCTCAGGGGGAGGTTGAAAAAGCTGTCTGTCCATAGCCCTGATGTAAGTGGGAAATTGAACAGCCACCGCTCTGAACTGCTCCCAGGAGAGAGGACCGCTAGGACCAAGGATACCCGGGAGCACAGGAGAATGTGGCAGAGGAGCGGGGGCAGAACCGACAACAGAAATCAGTTGACCTCTGCCTGGGCTAGGGAGTGCACCAGGAGCCCTAGGGAAAGGAGCTCCAGAAAACTCCACAGCCAACAGCTAATCAACCAAACTGGAACTGCCAAGGCTACGCCCTGAAGAATCCCTCCTGTGAGGTGACCGGGGCCATGAAAGTCCAAAAGGATGGTCCCCTACCTCCAAAGAACGGGGCCCTCTTGAGGAAACCAAAAGGGAAGGGCAGAGATCCACACTACGGCTCCTCCCAGAGCCTGGGTAGGCCCCAGAAAAAGGCCACCACACAGACCCCATACCCCTCGACCCCTCAGAATCCGAGAGTGCCCTACTCCTCAAGAAAGCCAGCCTAGGCAGCTGGCAGCCCTGGTTGGCCCCAAAGGAGCTATCCAGGGAGCAGCACCTTCCCCTCCTGTGGGTGCTCTGATCGGCCCCAAAGTTGGGCGATCGAGGCACACCACCTGAGGGAGTACCACCACTGAGGGGTCAGAGAATCCTCTGAGACCAGGCTGCAGAGCAATGGAGGCCTGCACCATTGCCTGCTGGTCAGCACCCCAGACCCTGGTCCCGGGAGTCACTGTCCGCTCCCCAGAGGGGGCTGGCCCCGGCCTGTCGAGGACACTTCCAAGGTGTCCACATGAGCAGTCAACTCCAAGGAGTCAGACTGCCTGTCCAATCCAGAGTCCTCCTCCTCCTCCTCTGAAGAGGTGGAGACCGAAGTTCTGTGCCAAACAGTGCATGGACACCTACTACCGTCCCGACTGAAAGGGGTACCAGAAACCAAGACTGCACCAGAGTCAGCGCTTATGTCCCCAACAGCACCACGAATGGTGCCAGAGGAAGAGACAGCACCAACAATGGCAGCAGCCTCGGAGCTGAGGCCTGACACGGCGCCATCCTGCCCCACGGCACCACGCTCTCAATGCCGCAGATGGTGCCGAGCTCTGAAACCCTCATGGTGCTGTGTCCATTCTCAGAGCTGTGAGCGACTCCAGAACTAGACACGGCGCCGTGTTCAACCACAGCACCGCGGATGATGCCGAGGCAAAAGACAGTCAGGGATGGTGCCGTAGAGCCTCCCATGGCACCGCTAGCACTATCGGCACTGCGAGCAATGCCAACAGTAGCCACGGCACTGAGTGACTGACTGGTGCTGATGACAGCACCATCAGGGCCTGTGGCGTTGAGAATGCTGCCAAGTCCAAAGACGGCGCTGACAGATAGCATCGAGGACGGCACTGACCCAGGCCTTCTGAGCCATGGGTACAACACTGGGGGAGACTTCACCCCCGAAGAGGCGATTGCCAAGGCGGTGCCTCCTTTCTGTCCCCCGGGGGGGCAGACTGGGCCTCCTGCGCCACAGAAGGGGCCTCTACCACAGCTAGGCTACAAGAGGCATAGGTCCCCTTCTCCTCTGTCCATATAGACCCAGGAGGGTACCCAGAGGAAAGGCCGGGAGAACGCGGCTTGGCCTGACGAGTGGGCGCCCATCCCCTGAAAGTCAGTGGAGCTCATCCCACTTTCCATGTGCATTGCTCAATGACCCAGTGGTCCAAGGAGAAGCAGGCATCACACAAATCCATGTCATGTAGCGGGCCAAGGCACATGAGGCAACGGTCATGTTGGTCGGTGATTGAGAACTTACGGCCACATGGGCACCGACGCATGGGGGGGCCGTCCTGTCTTCAAAGTTTTCTTGCCCCCCGACCGAGACATGATCTACAGAAAATGAACACCAAACAAGACCTGACATCGCAAAATAAAATAAGGAACAGTCTTACCAGGCGACGTCGAGTAGGCGAACAGAACCGGCAGGAAACTCAGAGCCGATAGACTTCAATACGGAGTCGAAGAAATTTGAACTGCACACATGAAGGCTTGAAAAGTAGGCCTCTCAGAAAAGACTCTTCCCAAAGTGTCCCATGAGATGACCTTGATGGCGGGAGACAAAGAACTGGTGGGAGGGTGGAGTCGACAACACCTAACGGCCAACCCGCGAGTGCCACGCAGTGCGTCAGCCTTGAGGGTGGAGCCGATGGCATCGACTCCGCCCATCCCCCCCTCCAAAAAAAGCTCCCACAGGGTCATGATCTCCAGCCAAGTATCCAAAGGTGATGAATGGTGAAGATTGACACAGATAAGAGATAAACAAAACAGTCCTTGCTGCAAAGAAGGCTGGTTAGACAAACTACAATATCATTATCACTCTAAATGATTTTCAGCAAATAGTTACATCTTTCAACAGCGCTCCCTCTCAGATTACTTATGACTGCAATCTAGGCAGCTCTTAAAGAGACAGTGCACAGAGGCTATACAGGCATGCTCTGGCAATCACATTTAAACTGCTAAAATGCAGGACACCAGCTTGGCAGTGAGCATTTAGTCAAGCTCAAGGAAGACTTTTCGGGTGTTACACCTGTTTTACAGGGGGCTCTGGGGAAGTCTCTGCAAATACAACTCTGGTGGTAAGCATGAAGGGTGTGTGCATGTTATTACTGTTTTATACTGACTGTGAATTTACTGCTGTATCAGGTACTGGGCTACTAGGAGGGCTGGTGGGTGGTTACAGCATCCCAGAGGGCTACAGCAGAACAGGTAAACATTCCCAATACCATTACTCTGGGTGGAGACACCTTATTACTGAATCCAGGCCCCTCATTCTGTGCCCAGGCATACTGGCAGGGGTAGTAACCTTAAAGATAGTGCCGCCTAGGGGTTACATATTGGAGGCACTGCTGGGATTAGCGCCTTCCCCAGTGGCCAAAACCAAAAATCGTAACTAAAAGTTCTAGGGGTACCACTGAAGAAATGGCTGTGCATCAGTTAGTTAGTTGGTGTACGGGCATGAAACTGACCCCCAAAATGCATTGTTAATACTGGATATACCCCTGGGCACTAGTAAATATACTATAGAGGGGGCACATTCCAAAATTGAATGTTTGGGGAAGGCTGTAGTGGTAAGCCAACAAGCTGAATTGACTGCCCAATTTCTAATGGCTTTAGTAGAGTGTAGCAACTCAGTGGACAGTACTAAGGTACCTAAAACTATTGCTATTGATGGGTCCCTGGCCATGTGGAGGGTGGTAACTAAAGATAGTGAGGATCCCTCAGCCCCTGAAGCACCATCCTTATCCAAGAGCTTAGAGGACAAGCTTGCCAAGAGGTTACTAGAGGAGGGCCACATCCTCCAGGACTTCAAAAAGTTATTCCTGCCACCTGGGGATGTTCCTTCCCTGGCTCCTATGCCTGTCCCGGTGCCTGTTCCTGCCCCAGTTCACATGCCTGTGCCCTTGGGGGTTCATGATCATTACCGCCAGTTAAAAGTGATTTCTGGCATCTTGCCCGTACCTAATGGGGAAGATGACTGGGAGACATGGATAGATTATGTCACTCCCTTAGAGCCCGAATGGCAATGTTCAGAGGCGAAGAAGAGGAAAAGGTTGAGTGAAAGTCTTCAAGGTCCCGCTCTGGCTGTAATCCGTGCCAAGTGGGCTTATAACCCAGAAGCAACTGCATAGGACTATTTGACTACTTTGCAAAATGCATTTGGAAGCCCAGATTCAGACATGGATTTGTGGTGGAAGATTAAAACAACTCAACAATGCCAGGGGGAACTCTTGTTGGAGTATGTGCCGCAGTTTGAAAAGGCATTACAGGAATGCCTTAGGAAAGGTAGTGTGGCTCCAGGTAAGCTAGATCGAATTAGGTTGGAACAGATATTCAAGTCTGCCTCATTTTCTGAAGTATTGTTGCTCAAGCTATGACTGGCAGACCAGCTGGATTTGCCTCCCTCCTATGATGAATTGCTGAAAGAAATTCAAGGGGGTCGAACAAAGAACACACTGGGACAGGGCAAGGGTGAGGGTCAAGGGAGGGGCAGCTGCAGAATAAGAGGTGCTAGCTACACATTCGAGCAGACTTGATAGACCACTAGGCCTTTATCTGCTGGCAAATTTTGTATGTTTATAAAGAAGGCCATTCTGGGGGGCCTCCTCATATAGCTGCTGCTGCTGCCCAGGCTATGGAGGGTGACTACACGGGTGAAGTTCGGGGGTGTAGCGTAGCGCCGGATGGGCACCCAGAGACTGCTAAGGATACCCCATCATGGGCAGAGGTGCTGAAAGAATTCAGAGAAATGAAAGCTGGTGCCTCTGCCAAGGTCGCTTCCTGGAATAAAGACTATGACCCCCCTCCTCAAAACACATCTGTTATGGATGTGGGAACTCACACTCAGATGCCCCCTGTGGAGGGCTGCTTAAAGGCTGAATTAAGTGACTTGACCGCTATGCTAAGAGAATTCCTGGGACGTAGCATGCCGCCTTTGGCATGGCAAAAAGAGAGGGAGGCCAAGTCAAAACTCACTACTGTCAGTGCTCTGGCTCTAGCACTAAATATGTACTCTTCCCCACCCCCTAGCCATGACTGGAGACCCACCTCTAATGCAATGTTACAGCCAAAACAGACCAAGGGGAGTATATTTTGCTACAACTGTGGGAAGGATGGGCATATGAAAAAGATTGCCGGTCACAAAGGAACCCAGAAAAAGTGGCCAACAAACTACTGGAGGAGCGCCAAAGAGAACAGTAGTCTCAGAGGGGTACAGGGAATGATCATAGTGGCGGGTCAGGCAACTCCAAATCCAATTTCTTTGTATCTAGGTCATCTGTCCATTTTCCTGCAGATACTTCTCTGGATTGGGGAAAAATGGTAGGTCCTTCCATGGAAACTATGGTACACATTGACAATATTCTGGCTCGAGCCATGTTAGACAGTGGATCCCAGGTCACTATAATATTTAAAGATTGGTATGACCAGCACTTGTCTGACCACCCTCTATAACCCTTGGAAGGACTGCATGTATGGTGCCTGACTGATAAATCTTACCCTTACCTTGATTACTTACGAATATGGCTATCCTTTTCTTCTGCTATTGCTAGCATGGATGAGTCCGTGGAGACGCTGGCTTTGGGTTGTTCTTCCACTGGACTATATGATGGGGTTCCCATTTTGATTGGCACTAATGCACACATGTTTGGCCGGCTAGCAGAAATGTCTCAAAAGAAATAAGCTCAAAAAGCCAGACGAGCTTTACCAATTCACGCCATAGTGTAAAAAGCTTACGAGATGCAGCTGCAGAACAAAGAGAGTGATAAGGATGATTCAGTGGGGTATGTCTGGAGAAAGGACCCATCTCCTCTCATGCGACCCAACTCACAGTACAATGTCAGTGGAGAGGTGCATATCAAAAAAGATGACACGAACCAGATTATCATGCTGGGTGTCCCAGAAGAGGGGAAGCTACTCAATGGACTTTTGATTAAACCCAGTGTACTATCTGTTAGAGCCCATGCCTACACTAGGACAGTAGTAGTGCAACTATGCAATGTGACCGACCAAGACATTGAGATCCCTCGGGGCTGTACCCTGGCCCAGGTATGTTGTGCCAACACTGCAGTGCTGCCAATCACGTGCTGCGGGAAGGAGGATGATGAAGTATCCCCAGATACGTTTGACTTTGGAAAGTCTTCTATTCCTGGTGAATGGAATGACAGAATCAGCTGCAAGCTAGCACAGAGGAGCAAAGTATTTTTATTAAAGGAATGGGATGTCAGATGCGTCACTGGTGCTGAACACCATATCAAACTCTATGACAAGAGGCCATTCCAAGAGAGGTCCTGCAGATTGTCACCAGCTGACATTGATGATATTCAACACAACCTCCAGGAGATGTTAGCAGCTGGAATTATACAGGAATCATGTAGCCCGTATGCATCCCCCATTGTAGTAGTCCAAAAGAAGAATGGCTCAGTGAGGATGTGTGTGGACTACAGGACCCTTAACCAAAGAACCATACCAGACCAATATTCAATGCCCTGTATCCAGGATGCTCTTGATTGCCTTAATGGGAGCCAGTGGTTTTCCGTCTTAGACCTCAGAAGCGGGTATTACCAAATCCGGATGGCACCGGGAGATAGAGAGAAAACTGCATTCATCTGCCCCCTGGGTTTTTACAAATTCTCACGAATGCCTCAGGGCATTTCTGGAGTGCCAGCCACTTTCCAGAGGTTAATGAAGTGAGCTGTAGAAGACATGAACCTGCTCGAATGCTTAGTTTATCTGGACGATGTCATTGTGTTTGGCAAAACACTTGGAGAGCAAGCTTGTTCAAGGTCCTGGACCGGCTAGAAGAATTTGGGTTAAAATTGTCCATTGACAAGTGTCAGTTTTTCAAAAGTCCATAAAGTATGTGGGCCACATCATATCTTCTGAAGGTTTACAAACCAACTCAAGCAAAGTGGAAGCTTTAACTACTTGGCCACGGCCTAGCAATCTCAAAGAACTGAAAAGGTTTCTGTGGATACTACCGCCGTTTCATGAAAGATTATACCAAAGTCATTCACCCTCTGCTAAATTTAACCCAAAGATATCCACCTACCAACCAGAAATATAGAAGTACTGTGAAAGAAGGTGACAAAGTATACTTCAAGCCAAATGAACTATTCGGGACCCGATGGACCCCTGAGTGTGACTCGGCATTCCATGACATCATTTATCTGCTTACACATGCCCCCATATTCGCCTATGCAGATCCAACTAAGCTATACCTATTACACACAGATGCCAGCCTGAGTGGACTTGGAGCCGTGCTTTATCAGGAGTATGAGGAAGGACTACGTGCAGTGGCATTTGCTAGTAGAAGCCTAACACCATCAGAGAAAAATTACCCTGTGCAGAAGCTTGAATTTCTTGCATTAAAGTGGGCAATAGTCGACCAATTTTACAAATACCTCTATGGTGCCAAAATTCTAGTAAAGACTGACAATAACCCTCTCACATATGCCCAAACTTCAGCCAAATTAGATGCAACTGCACATTGTTTGTTATCAGCACTCTTGACGTATGATTATTCCGTAGAGTACTACCCAGCCCTCAATCAAGTTGATGCTGATGCCCTGTCCAGAAGGCCTGTGCCCAATCCTGAGTGGGTGAGAATGTCAGAGTAATCAGTGAAGGCCCTGTGCCACACGTTTGACAAAGATGAACACTCATCCACTGAACCTGTTGATTGCCTAGATGATTGCTTGGGACCTCCAGAAATGTGTATATCAGTTGCCTATTGTAATCTTGCCACCTTGGATTTGAGTTCTCTGCCACAGCTAACTCCAGCTGACATTCAAAAAGAACAGTGCTATGATCTCATGATCAGATCAATAGTCGACACTTTAAGAAAAGGGGAAGAAGTCTCTAAAATGCAGTCCAGTGACCCCAAAACTGCTTTACTTCTTTGAGATGGAGCTAAACTCAAGCTCCAAGAACAGCTATTGTATCAAAAGCTTACTGACAGCCAAGGTGAAGTTGTGAGGAGACAACTAGTATTGCCATCTAAGGTCAAACATGTTGTATTAAAAGCCTTGTACGACCAAATGGGATATCTAGGTAGCGAAAGGACTCTGGATCTAGCCCGTTCACGCTTCTACTAGCCTAAGATGGGCCTAGACATTGAGCAATATGTAAAACCTGCAGTAGGTGTGTGCAGCACAAAACTCAACCACAAAGAGCAGCCCTTCTGGTCAATATCACTACAAGTGCCCCGATGGAACTCATCTGCATCGATTTTCTTAGTTTGGAGCGAGATTCAAAAGGCATTGCTAATGTGCTAGTAGTTACGGATCACTTCACGAGATATGCACAGGCCTATCCAACCAGAGACCAAAAGGCCTCAACTGAAGCCAAAGTTCTCGTTGAAATGTTTTTCATACATTACGGCACCCCCCAGTGCATCCATTCAGACCAAGGCCAGGAGTTCAAAAGCTGACTTATTAAAGAACTGTCGTCCCCATAGGATGTAAGAAAATCCAGAACAGCCCCCTATCTTCCACAAGGAGATCCACAACCAGAGAGATTTAATCCTACCTTACTTGATATGCTTGGTACCCTGCACCCAAAAGACAAGCTCCAGTGGAGCCAATAGATAAGCGCACTTGTACATGCCTATAATTGCACAAAAAATTATGCTACTGGTTTTTCACCGTACCACCTTATGTTTGGCAGAGAAGCTTACTTTCCAGTAGATGTTTGTTTTGGAGTATCACCAGATGGAATTCAATCAGACAGTTATTTACAGTATACAGTATACAAAAACTCAAGGCACAGCAAAATCACGCCTATCAACTTGTGCATACAGTGGCTGCAAAGAGAAACTTAACCAACAGAGACATGACAAACGGGTTAAAGCTCAAGACTTACAGCTTGAAGACCATGTATTAATGAGAAATTTAGGTGTGCAAGGAAAACACAAAATAGCTGATCAGTGGAGTCACATCCCCTACATTGTCATCAGTAAGCTGGATGACCTGCTGGTCTACAAAGTGCATCCCGAGAATGATCCAAAAGCTAGGAAAATAATACACCACAATCACCTGTTACCCATTGGGCAAATGATCATAGACTCTGTATCTCTAGACAATGCCCCTACTGGGCCTGTGACCCAGGCTGCAGCCAAGAAGAGACATTTAAGCTCCCCTCCTTCCACTGTTCCGCCACCCAAGCCTGCAACCAGTAACATGCTCATTGATAATGACAACCCATCTGACTCTAATGATAGTGAATGGGGAGTTGCTTATTACGCCTCTTATGAACTGAGTCAGTTATTTCAAGGAATTCCTCTGTGTAATATGGGAGATGAGGCTGGACCCTCAGGACTGTTTAGTTATCCAGCCCTCTCAACTACCCCCATACCCCCCCCCAACAGTGATGTGCAAAATATAACATCTGACATAGCTAACTCTTTATGTCTCATGGAACTGATTGAACCTCAAGAGGCAGACTCTGACCATGAGAGCCAGAATGGTGACATGCCAGATAAAACTGAAATATCTGAAACCGATAACTCTGACAATAATGCTAATTCAAGTGCTGATTCTGAAAGTACTAGCAATGTGCTACATGCTTTAAATGTTATGGAGATTCTTCTTAGTGATGAACCAGCACGTACATGGCAAGCCAGTACTCCTGTAAGTGCAAGTAATACTGCCAGCTCTGAACCACCAGAGAATATCGAGGTGCCCCTTTGTCAAAAGCTGCCATATTAGTGGACAATAACCAGGGGTTGTTCAATCCAAATGCCAATGTTGAAAGGACTGTGCCTGTGCCCCTTCCACCTTGAAGGTCCGAAAGAGATGTCAAACCGGTAGTACGCTTCACGTATGACACCCCAGGAATGCCTGTAGATCTGCCCATGAATGTAGTTCACAAGGGGGTATATGTTACGGCTAATTCCCTGCCTAAAATTAGTTTCACTACATCCTTCCAAGTGATAGTAAAACCCTCTGTTCAGTATAAAATGGGTCATAGGTATAAAGAACAAACGCTGGCAGAGCCACTACGGCTGCAAATGCATTAACTAGGTAAGGGTGTTTCATGGGCTTAAACATAAACATCAATTGTATTTAGTAAGGCCGACGATACCATTCCACATATGACTTGTGAACAAGCTGGGCAGCCTGGGAGTGGGTCACAAGGTGGAAAACTGTATTAGGGACTGGTTAAATAGATGATAGAGAGTCATGGTAAATGGTGCTCAAACTAAGGAAAGGGGTGTTACCAGCAGGGTGCCACAGGGATCAGTCCTGGACCATGTCCTGTTTAATGTCTTCATAAGTGAAATTGTGGAGGGGCTGGAGGGGAAAGTGTGCCCCTTTGTGAATGACACCAAGATCTGCAACAGGGTGGACACTCTGGGAAGGGTGGAAAAAATGAGGAGGGACCCAGGTAAACTGAAAGAATGGTCCAAAGTGTGGCAGGTAAGATTTAATGCAAAAAAGTGCAAAATTGTGCATTTGGATTGCAGGAACCCAGGAGAGGATTACAGGAGGAAGGGGGGAGAAACTGATGGTCACCAAACAGGAATGGGATTTGGGGGTAATCATATTGGATGACTCAAAGGTGGCTAAACAATGTACCAAGGCTATGGGGAGAGCTAATGGGATGCTGGAGTGCATATGGAGAGGTATCACCAGCAGAAGGAAGGAGGTGGTGATGCCACTGTGCAGATCACTGGTGAGGCCTCATTTGGAATACAGTGTCCAGTTCTGGAGGCTGCATTTCCGTAATGTAACTTTAAATCACAAATGGGTTAAACGGTTCTATTTTAGATCTGTATCCCCTCCCTTTCTGCTCCCACTGGTTAGGCTAGCTGAATGCAACCTGGAAATATCTAGGCTAACATGATGATTCACCTGTACAAGCTGCTTCTTAGTCCACATCACTGTCTTTTTAAAATGTTAACTTCTTGTTTAAAATAGCAGTTTGCCACAGTAATACATAAGCTAAAGTGATGTCACCTACCAGTAGTTGTAAGACATACTGTAGCTAACTTGGCTTGTGGATGGGTGAACATAGTCAGGACCCCATAGCAACTGAGATGCATATGCAGCAAATAAGTCCAGATGCACTAACTTACCCTACAAGTGCTAAGCATCACAATCTGCATTATACACAAGGCTTACAGTGATGAATCTTCATATGGTTTGGCTGGTTTGGGTTCTACTGTTTATAATACAGGGATGAATAGCTGGGGAAGACATTTTTTCAGTGACTGCCAAATGTGGTACAGTGGCAGATGTTTTGCAAAGGTATAACAGAAATCATGTTTATGAGGCATTGTTGTCCAAGAATTGGGTCACATTTTCATAGAGACAGATTACATTTGTGGCACATGATTGTCCCTTTGTGAATCCCTGCTGCTCTCTGTCACTGAAATCACTGTTAGACATGTGGCTAACTTGTATCTTTAAGTAGTGATTCTAGAATTTTACCCAGAACCTGTATTTATTAATTTAAAAAAAAATATTTTGAGGGGATGCCTGGTTATGAATTATCCCAATATTTAATTTCAGCAATTTAGTGGAAACTTTGTACTCTGTTTTTTTTTTTATTCTGAATTTTTTGCAGTATGTTGTCTGAATTTACATTAATTTTGTTGCCATTCCTGATAATGTACAGGGGCAGGGGACTGAGTTGTGATTGGGTTTGAATAAGGAACACAAATATTAATTACACTGGTTTGCTATCTCCATTGGATTTTTTTTTATTGTTTCCCCTTTAATATTAATATTACTTACATTCTTAATTTCTTTTGTTTAGGCTATTGATGTAACTTTACAATTGCTTGATGTTGCGTTGTCTGCATCTGTTGCAAATCTGAGTTCCATTTCCGTTTTGAAATGGTTACTTTTGCTTTTATGTTTCTTTTAAAATGTTTAATATTCTGACCGTGTGGTTATGTCATGGCTTTTGTTTTCAGATATTTTACTGCATGTTTAGATTTTTTTTGATTTGTTGAGTAGCTTTCTTCACATCCTCATTTAGTCATCTTGCTTGTCATCATGTGTTATATTCCTTGATCCTTTTAATGTAACTATTTCAAATGATAATATGTTGCCCTTTACAATCTACCAAATGTCATTCACTGTTTTGTTGTTTTAAATTTTATGCCAGTCAGTTTCTTTCATTTTTTGGTTGTTTTGTTCTTTTCTACTGCATCTAGGGCCCTTTCCCTTCCTTTCTATCCTTTTCAACTGTTTTCTATATTTAGCACCAATATTTTACATGAGCTTTCATTCTTTCACAAGTATAACGGAAATGCATTTCAGTGCTGCTCACTTGCATTATACATATTAATCCCCCCCCCCAGCTTTGGCTTATTTTGTGCACACTTTTTCTTCTGTGTTTGTTTCCTTTTTTCTCTTTTTCTTTATGGTCCTGACTTCTATAAAGATACATATTTTTGATTTAAATTGACAATAGGTTGATTCCATTGATTTTGAATATTTGAGCAGTACTTGTTAATGGCATTGTATTACTGGTACCATAGGCTTTATATTTAACATCTTAAAATTGATGTCAACATGAATGTATAATGCTCATGTACCAGCTATTTACTAACATAAAAACATAGAAGCTGTTGGTAGAAAAGGACCTCCTGGCCCACCTAGTCTACCCTAAGGTCCCTACCTACTGTACTGCCATGGATCATAACTGATCTCCAGCCTTAACCCCCCCCCAAAAGGTCCCCTTATGTGTATCCCATGCATGTTTGAAACCTGTTACCATTTTGGTACCCATTACCTCTGCTGGCAGGCTGTTCCAGGTGTCCACTGCCCTCTCTGTAAAGAAGTATTTCCTCACATCCCCCCTAAGTCTTCCCCCTTCCAACTATATATCATGCCCCCTTGTCTTTGAACATCTCTTCCTCAGCAGAATTGAACCTTCCTGTACCTTATTGATACCTTTGAAGTATTTGAATGCTTCTATCATGTCTCCCCTATGCCTTCTTTCTTCTAGAGAGTACATATTTAACTCCCTGAGTCTTTCCCCATAGTCCTGGTGCAGACCATGCTTTTTTTTTGTTTGCAATTCTCTGTACTGCCTTCACCCAATCTATATCTTTTCTGAGATGGCTGGGACCTCCAGAACAAATGTTTGCAACATCAAATAGGGATCATAGTAACATCAAGAAAAGAGAAGCATAAAGAATATAAACTCAATTAGTTTAATGTTGAATCAGTTCATGAGAACTCTGTGTCGCAGTCTGCATTTGATGTCTAATGCAGTTGTAACCATTAAAGTGTTGTATTCCCTTCTCTCTATAGATATCTTGTGACTTTTTATATATCCCTGGCAGTAGAAATTTCTTCCTGTGGCTTACCCAGGCACTTAAAACAAGCAAGAAAAAACCCTCTTTTAAGAAAAAAAAACAGCTTTGTTTAGACAGCTGTGTTGTCCTGCAGTTGGTGTCACAGAGAGAGAGATGAGGGATTGGCTTTGTGTGTCTGCAGAGGTAGGGAAGAGAAATTAACCTGTTTTTCAGGGAATGCAATTTGATTTTGTATATCACCTTACATGCATGATGTATCTTACAGCTGAGGTCTTAAGAGTTAATGGCAGGTGAATTACTCCATACAGGTAAAGGGATACAGCTTCATCCCCAAGAGATGCAAACTGGACATGTCACTTTATCAGTCATTTAAAATAACACAAGTTTAGTTTCACATTCTTACTATGACAGAAGCAAGTAAAATCAACCAGCATGGTTAGGAAACAAAGGAATTCAGACCTCTGGATGAGTGGGGAAGGGGTACCATCAAAACAAGTTTCTAGCCAGCCCAGTGGCACAAAGGGTTGAGGTGCTGGATGCCACACCTCGCACCACGCCAGCGACCTGAGTTCAGGAGCGAGCTCGGGCCTCCGGGGGACGGCAGGGGTGGGTGAGGATTGAGCACCTATTGGGCTGCTCTCCTCTCCAGGGGGGAGGTGGGGATCACCTGCTTGCTACTGGGCAGCACGTAATCAATGTGGCCTGATGTAGGCAGGGGTTGCTGTGTGCCAAGCGTCGGGACATGCACGGGAGGGAGGAGTGATAAGAACAAGGAAAAGCCCAGTCTGCAGGGTAGGCAATGACACCTGCCCCCATGCCCACAGCTGGGCCCATCCTGCCTGGCCTTCCAGGTTTCTTCACCCGGGTCCTCTTCCACATCGGAGTCTGACTATAAGAGCACCCAACGAGAAGGGGCGGCCCCACCCCAGAGGGGTTAAGCCGGGGGTGCCAATTGTGGACAGAAGAGGAGGGAGAGAGGAGGCACAGGTAGGAGGACTTCATGCAGGGCAGAAGCAGGCAGGATGCCCGAGAGAGGCCCTGCAGACCGTGACCGGAGGGAAAAAGGTAAATAAAAAAACAACAAGTTTCTCAGTTTGCAAATGGTAGTAAATTAAGCACTGAAACTTAACAAAGAAAGAAAAGGCCCATAAAACACTATGGAGGAGGTTACAACTTGCAAAAAAAGGCAGTATTGGGGAGGGCTCAATTAACTTCTCTCAAGCCAGAGGAAAGGTCCATAAAACACTATAGAGGAGGTTTCAACTTGCAAAAAAAAGCAGTACTGGGGAGGGTTCAAGTAAGCACAGAAACTTAACAAACAAAGAAAAGGCCCATAAAACACTATGGAAGAGGTTTCAACTTGCAATAAAAGGCAGTACTGGGGAGGGCTCAATTTACTTCTCAAGCCAGAGGAAAAATAGTGCTCTCCAGCTGCCATACACACACACAGACAGCGTAGTAATGAAGCTTCAATGGCGAACACTGTTTTTAACACTCTGTCATGTTGTTTGGTAGGTAATTTAAGCAAGGAGTTTTTTTTCGCAAAGCAAAACATCTGCAGGACTATGCCCACTGCAGCCATAAAAAGGAGTTGTCTGAATGTACATGCTGGTTTCTGGTATAACAAAAGTAATGTCTAAGGGTTACAATGCAAAGTTTTCAATGTCATTTTCTTATGGTTAACCAAAAATGTGATGTTAACTTCTGAAATGTCATAACTGATTGCTAGTAACCAAACTATACCAAGGTAACGTTTAAAGTGAAAGTGTATTATATTGTATATAGTTAATGAAGAGATATTACAAATCCTGGTTTATTATGGTCTTGGCACAGATGCTAAGCATTTAAGGCAGGGGAGAGATGCAACCCCGCCCGACGCTTACCTTATTGCCTGTTTCTCCTGTTATCCTCCTGCTGCTGCTGGTGTTCCCCCGAATGTTCTTGCTCATCCTGAACACCTCCGGTGCCCCTTACTTCCCTCAACTAACCCTGTAGCACAAAATTAGTTATTTGAGCCCAGTTTGGGCTAGAAATCTTTACCATGAGTCGCCGGCATGTTTTGGGTGCCGCCGGTGACTGTGCATGTGCCAGGAGTGCATTGATGTGTTGCCCCACGATTCTGTGGGCAAACAGGTGAGCTTTCTGGTGGCCCCAGCACCCTGGCAAGTTGGAAAAGGGCCGGTGACCTTAGGAATGTGGTGTTAAAGCTGTTCTAATGTTTAAAAACAAAGTTTGAGTGAAGGGGCTTTCAGGGGCTCATTAATATTCATAAGGGTCTCATACATATTCATGAGTAGCTGCCTGCCACCTAGGGGGACAAGATAATGATGGAAGCAACAGCAAAAAGGCAAAAGTTATTTTAATGAAAGTGGGTTTGTTTGTCAGGAAAGTGTATTGGCTACAAGTGTATGGCCTGATAGCTGAAGCAAGTCTCTTGCAGGTCTGGGTTGGCCAAATCTGAAAGACTTTGCTAGCTCTATCTGAGTTTTGTACTCTCTCCTGAGGGAGAAAGGCCCTACCTTGGAGGGCATCCAATTCTGCACCTATAAAGTCCAGTAACTGCTTTGGCTCTGTCTGTGACTACTAAGTGTTTATTATGAAGGCAGCCCCTCCTGGGTGTGCTGAGTGAGAAGGAGAGAGGCATTGGCCTCCTGGCATGACTTCCCTGTGACAAGCCAGTCATCCAAATAGGGGAAGACCACCACGGCCAAGAACATTGGTGGCTATTCTCCAATGCCAAAGTGTCGACGTGCCTCATATCTGGGGCACAAAGACACTTCACAGCTGCCATGACCCCTGCACCTGATTCTCCAAGGGGGCAGGAATTGGCGTGCACATATCTCCCGCCCACCCGAGATCTGTGAAGGGGGCAGTCTGGGGAGGCATACCCAAGATCCACACAATTTTGGAAAGCTTGGAGCGCTGGGTGAGGGGGGTGCAGGCTACAAGCGCTGAGGGAAGACGTAGCTGGTACATGGCCCCTGGGGTGCTGCCGCAAGAAACAGCAGGGATGTAGGAGCACAATTAGGCCCCCAACCCCTGGGTAGCACATGGTGGGCCAGGGGCAGTTGACCAGGCACCTGCCTGCCCCGATGTTGCGGCTGCACCACAGCTGCATGATGTTCATTGCATGCCAGGGTGCAGGAGATCCAGTGGTGGACCAGGTCCGGGCATCCCACCTACGCGCCATGGGACAAGCAAAAAAGGAAGGCACCACTTGTCTGTATATATAAATGCAATTTAATAGAAAAACGGACAATAAATGGCACAGCAGCACAATACTCACACCACCCAATGCCAAACAATCCGACCGGTTTCACTCAACAGAGCCTCCTCAGGGATTAGTTTGGTACTACAACATATCCTTCTTAAGTAGCTATAAATCAAAGTGATACATAAGCAATAAAGCACAAAGGGGTGTGTGTGTAAACCATATTTTACAGCACAGCCAGAGTCATAGTAAGGCACGAGGCCAATGGCCAAGTGACTTCAGCTGCTGGCCGTGCTGTAAAATATGGTTTACTCACACCCCCGAGTGCCTTATTGCGCTTATAAAATTGACTCCTTTTTTTTTTACTTTTGACTATTGGGAAAAGCATGTTTATATGTAGAAAAATAGATTTACTTTGTACATTTGTGATAAAATAATCATTCCGCCCACTGCAAGTGATGTCATTGATGATGTCATTGTATCATTGCCTACTTTCTTCTTCCTATTTTTTTTCTCTGTTTTTCTCCATAGTCAAGATATGGAAGGTTTATTATGGAATGTTTATCATGGAATACATGGATTCAAAATTCTGCTCAGTTCCACTGGCAGAATGTTTCTCTCCCAACACACGGTACACACAGACAACAAAGGCCTTTGTTACAGCCAGAGACTCAGTTATCTCACTGTCAGGGCAAGAAGAAGAGCGTTCCCTGATAAGCAGTTAAAGATAGAAGGGGAATTTTTGACTATCAGCAAAGAAACAGTTGTAGTGAAAACTATAAACAATACTTGTTTCTAATTTGTTTATGTATGTAAGAAGAGTGCGATAATCAGGGAAACAGCATTTAATTCATTTGTTTTATTTTTTGTTTAAGGTAGTTTTATTTTTAAGGCCCAGTTGTAGTTTTTTACAATGTAAAGGTAGCAGCCATGTTTGTGGTAGAAGATCAGTTCTGGCTGTAGGGGGCTAACTGAAATGCTTGTGTGCCAAATGCCCATTGATCTGTGTTGCAGACTCTTCACTGCTGAGCAGTCCTTTTTTTACCCATGTGTAAACCGTATTCTACACATAAATAAGAGCCAATCAGATTACATGATTTTACCCTGCCATTTTATAAACTCAGTTAACCACTTCATGAATAAAAACACCAAATGTGCATAATATGTACAAAAGAAATAAAGGTTGTTAGTAAAAATATTGGTTGTAACCACATAAGCATAAACTGTAATAAGATTCTTATGGGATATCCCAAATAAAAAATGCATATATCCCAACACTTAATTTATATGCCATTTGGCACATACCAACAATAATCTGCAGTACTTGAAATTTATCTATAAAATTTGTGTGTGAATCTAAATATATCTCTTAGTACACACACACTTCTAAATTTCAATACATTTTCTTTTGCTTTTTCCTATACGAGAGCCATAAATCAACTAGGCAGAAAAATTCTTATTTATCAGGAGAATCATATATTCTATATTTTAAGAGTCACTTCTCCCTTTTCTGATTAAAAAGTGAGACATGACTCTTCAGTGAACTTGGGATGGAAGTTCCTGTTTGCCTGTTCTTGTTTAAACTTCTGTGTTTGTTTTTGAAGAATATATGATTCTACCTCTAAATAAGAACGAGTTAGGCCCCCAACATGCCACCACAGCCCATGGGTAGCACATGGTGGGCCAGAGGTGGCCGACCAGGCACCTGCCTGCTCCGATGTTGCGGCCGCACTGCAGCCACCCAACGTTCATTGCACTCCAGGGCACAGGAGATCCAGTGGTAGAACAGGTCCGGTCATCCCATTGGATGCCCGCCCATGTCCATGTATGTGCCCCCTTGCACCTACGCATCATGGGGATGGGGCCACAGAAGGGGGCCATGTGGTGGCTGACTGTATGGCCACCACGCAGTGGTCTGTGGGTTTGGACCTCCGCGGGCAGGATACGCACCCATGTCACATACATCCTGCTATATGGAGAAGAGCCACCAATATGAACACTCTGGAAACTGAAAATGACCCAAAATGGAGGTCTGTAAACTGGTACTGACTGCTCCCTACCCTGACCTTGGATATTTTCTATGACAGAGGCTGACTGGAATATGGAAATAGGCATCTTTCAGGTCCAGAGATCCTAGCTAGTCCCCTTGCTGAATGGATGGGATTATTGATGCCAGTGTTACCACTGTAACCCCCCCATCAGGGGCTTACCTTATTGCCTGGTTCTCTCATTATCCTCCCGCTGCTACTGGCATTCCCCTGAGTGTTCTCATGCCTCCTGAACTCCTCTGGTGCCCCTTGCTTCCCTCAACTAACCCCACAGCACAAAATTAGTTATTCAAGCCCAGTTTGGGCTAGAATTCTTTACCGTGAGTTGCCGGCATGTTTCAGGTGCTGTTGGCGACTGCACATGTGCCAAGAGCGCATTGATGTGCCATCCATGATTCTGCAGGCAAACGGGGGAGCTGTCTGGTGGTCCCCGCACCCTGGCAAGCTGGTAAGGGGCCAGTGACCTTAGGAATGCGGCGCTGAAGCCATTCTAATGTTTAAAAACAAAGTTTGAGTGATGGGGCTTTCAGGAGCTCATAATATTCATACGAGCCTCATACATATTCATGAGCAGCTACCTGCTGCCTAGGGGGACAATATAACAGTGATAGCGACAGCAAAAAGGCAAACATTATTTTAATGAAAGTGGCTTTGTTTGGCAGGAAAGTGTATGGGCTACAAGTGTATGGGGAAACTATAATAATATAATGATTCTTCTGGCTACATCAGACTGTGAAACTGGTTGCGACTGCATAAATGGGACAGTATCTTTACAGCAGCCACCATTTTGTGACTGCATTAGCCAATCACAAACTGGAATTTTGTTCAGAGACTCATGGGAGTGGGACACAGACTTAAGGGAGATAATCTGGGACTAAGTTTGGGCACCTAAATTGCAGCCAATCAAAAGACTTACCCTGTGTAAGGCAGCCCAAACAGCTTATCAGATTCCAAGGATTTATGCCTTTATTTAAGAGGGACAGTTTGAATTCCAAGTCAGTTCTGCAGAGATACCAGACTGAAAAGGACTGCAGAGAGCAGCTTGCAGTTCAGGTGCAGGCCTGTGTTGAGACTCCAGCTTGAACTACCAAGCTGACTCTGTGGAGACTCGGGTTTGCAAGAGACCTAGTTGCTTCTGTGTGTGTTACTGGTGATCAGAAAGTGAGGATTGATTGCCAGGAACTGCCTTCCTGCAGTTTGGAGTCTTGCTCAGTGAACTGACTGAAATTGCATGCCAGCTTGGAACTGAATTGAACTGAGAGGTAGAGACTTAAATGGTGCGAGACTGATTTTGTTGATTGAGACTTGCTCAGTGAATCTACTGAATTAGCAACCGAACAGTATCCAAACTTTTACAAGACAGTGCTGTGTATTTTGAATGTTCTGAATGTGTTCCATGGGTCGAGACCTGCTTGCCTACAAACCAATCTGTTACGCAAGCTGGAGGCTTTGCCAGCAAGAAGACAACCAAACTTTTCCAAACAGTTCATCCTGCCTGGACCTTTGCCAATCTGGCTCAGACTGAATACCCTGCACCAGACACTGTTTCGGTGAGAGACTGGCTTCGGGCAGCAAGCCCCTGTGCAACAACAACTTACAGGTTGCGACCACCTGGAGGAAAGGCCATGAAGAGGAGGTGCGTCATGTCAGCCCTGTTTCCCCATGCTCATCAGTGAACACCACAAGGTCTCCATATCGCCTGCCTTCTTGCAGAAATCTGGTAACATAATTACAATCAGGGTATCTCCCTGCAACCAGTCTTTAAATCATCTGTGGTGCCAGCTGATTGTTTTAGCTTTCTGGATTTACAAGAGACTGAGTCAACTGACTTGGATTACAAATAATCATCTCGTTATTGTGCATGCTAACTGCTTCTCTTCCCATCAAGGGCCCCAACACCAGCTGCAACACCAGCCACCACTGGGCAATGCCTCTGTCTAGCCAGATATTCCATCCTGGGTACCCAGTGTTGTGTGACTGTCATTTGGGACTAACAGTGCATGCCAAACCTGAACCAAATCAGATTGCCAATCATTTGCCTAGATTCACGCCCCATTCCTTGTTCACAACCCCTAAATACATCTAATTGTCTTTTTCACGTTTAACCTGGCTAGTGTGCATATTATTAGTTGGGTTACCGCATTGAAAGTGTGCATCTGTATTGCTAACCTTGTTTTACAGGGGGCTCCAGGGAAGTTGCTGCAAGTCCACCCTGGTGCTAAGTGTGAAGGGTTGTGTGCATGTTATAACTGTTTTATACTGACTGTGAATTTACTGCTGTATCAGGTACTTTGCCACTAGAAGGGTTGGTGGGTGGTTATAGCTTCCCAGAGGGCTATAGCAGAACAGGTAGACTTTCCCAATACCATTACTCTGGGTGTAGGCACCTTATGTTACAGAACCCAGGCTCCTCATCCTGTGCCCAGGTATAGAGGCAGGTGTAGTAACCTTAGAGGTAGCGCTGTCTAGGGGTTACACCATCTTGAACTATTTGTTTTTCAGGTGCTTGTTCAGGTATCTCAGATCTAAAGTGGGTTGATACTTTCCATTTTTCTTGAGGGTCAGGAAGTACCTTGAGTAAAGGCCCCGTCCCCACTGCCAGGAAGGGAGGGACCTTTTCTGTTGCATTTTCTTGCAATTACTTTCTTACCTCTAACTCCAACAGAATTTTCTCTGTTGGGTGGGGGTGAACAGTTTTTGTGAACCTGTACCATTGGAAATGTTTTGAACTGCAGGGTCAGTCCCTGACTCACTACTTACTGGATCCTCCTGTCTGTGGTAATGTTTTTCCACCCCTGGAAATAATAAGCCAGCCTTCCCCCCACTGGAAATAGATGAGCAAAATGGGCCAACTTGGCAGGGATTCTGCTTATACTATCCTTGGGTGCTGGGGTTGCGTCAGCATGCTTAGAGCCCCTTCTGCCTCTGAAGAAACCCCTTAGCTGGGAGAAATCATATGCAAGGAATCCGCAAGGAAAATATCCTCTACCTCTGCCTCTTCTTCCATAAGGCCTGCCGAGAGTGGAGGCCTTTTCCTTCTCAATATTGCTGTCATAGGTGGTTTCGTACTCGCCACTTTTTTCATGTATGCCTGCGTCTTGTCGCCAAACAGGGAAAGTCCATTGTTTTTGTCTGAGTGTCCTGGGAAAGGCTGGTAGTTCTGAGCCAGGCAAACCTCCTCAGGGACACTGCATGAGACATAACTCTTGAGGCAGTGTCATTCATGTCCACTGTCATGTGAAACTGGTACTTGGTGACATCCGTTGCAGTTTTGGCAGAGTCTGCAAGATCCTGTGCCAAATTACCAGTTGCTTTCTCACTCGTAGCCGGAATGGAACTCCACAGAGTCTTCTGGTACTGAGCTGTGTATGCCATGTGTCAAGTGTCTGCAAGCAGGAAAGCTGAAGTATATATTTTCTTCCCAATGCTATCCAGTTTCCTAGAATCCTTGTCTGGAGGCTGGGAAGTGCAGGGAACTTTAGCTTTATCACAGGCCACTGCCTGGACCACTGCCTGGACCACTGCCTCATGGTCAGGGTGAGAATACAGGTACTCAGCACCCTGCTTGTCAACCTGATATTGCTTCTCTATCTTTTTATTGATACCAGAGGTAGAAGTGGGAGTTTCCAGGAGCTTGCAGGTTACCTTTTTGAGTGGGTAGAAGTAACCTCTTGGTAGGGGTTAAACCCATCATATCCAGAAATTCCACTTCATTCTCATCCTCAGCTGTTTCCTGGGTAGTGAAGGTGGGGGTGTTGACCATTTGCCTCACAAAGGAGTAATGTAATGAAAATCATCTGCAGCATTAGGAGGGGAGCCAAATTCCTGCTCAGGAGAACCATCAGGCTCGATAAGTTCTCCCTCCTACTCCTCTTCTTCATTGAGAAACAGCCCCTTCTTCCTCCGATACCAGGGTAGGTACTAGAACTGGCGAAGGGAGGGCAGGCATGCCCAAGAGCGATCCCATAGCCTGAAAGGCCTAGAAAAACTGTCATGCCTTAGTCATGTCTTCTACTGAGGGCATTTTATTCTTGTCAACTGATGTTTTCTTTCCTCCTTCAGGTGGAGGAGCAACAATATGTTTTGCTTTTTGTTTTTTCCTTGCAGACACCATCTCCGGTGCCTGCTCAAAGGCTCTTATGTTTACTGGTCTCAAGGTTCCCTCATTCAGACACCTTGACTTCTGACCCTTCTTTAGCAGACTTGTTCTTCTGCTTACATCAAGGGACTGGACCCTCATCTGAGCTTTTTGGTGCTGTGGTGGCAGACTGAGAAGCCATAATGTCTTCCAGTTTTTTTTAGCCCTATTGTTACTGGTATTTGGGCAAAACTTAATGCAAAATTCACAATTAGAAGAGTCGTGATCTGGACCCAGCCACCTCAAGCACAACTTGTGGCAGTCTACCTTAGCCAGAAGTTTAAAATAAGTTTAAAATTGTTTAAAGCCTGTAGAGACTGTTTTCTTTTTGGGGTCTGTCAGTCATGTCAGTCAAGATGACCCCAAAAGCAATTTGGTCCCACAAATGTAAAAAAAAATATCTCACTTTGCAGTTCAGTTCCTAGTAAATGACTGAACCACTACTTTTATTAGTGTTTCGTTTTATAGAAGAAAAAATGCCAATCTCATCTCAGTTCCCACAGGAAAGGGAACTGGTACATGAACAGTAACCGCAAAGCAGTACAAAGGAACTACAGTAATTAAAGCTTTTTTTTTTTGCAGTCAAAAACAAGTGGTTTCCTGAGTGGGAAACTGTGGTGCAAAGGCCTTTCTCCAGTTCTGAGAAACTGATTAGGAACTGGAGAACAGCACGACTGTAACAACAAAATCTACACCTAACTAATGCAGAGGATTAAAAACTAGACAAAACAAAATAAGAAACTTAAAAACAGAAAGTATTAAAACAATAAACCGTCAACAGCACTGAAGGCTTGGGAGATGCTCTTCATGGCAACTTCTTCCTCCGGTGGAGAAATCCGACATTAGAGGGCAGAGTGGAGTGTGAACAAACTGCAGAGGATTGAATTTCATTCTAAGATTCCATAATTAGCATAACATTCTATTCATCAGGGCATCTCAATCCAGCGGACTAACTGCATCTGATAAGTGTAATGAGGGATTCCTGGGGTCTGAATATAATTTTCCATGGGACATACTTCAGGTCAGCAGTCTCCAAATATTCAAAAGAACCTCCATAAGCTGGGCAAGGCATAGGTTGAGGAACCAGGTTGGGACAGGGTCCCTTACTGGTGAGTACAAGTGGTTTAGGCCTTTAAAAAAACATTTTGAAAAAACATCCCGTACCTGGGAGGGTTTTGAATCCATATATTGGCCTCACCCTTAAGTGTTGGTTCAATGTCTTAGGGGACAGGAGTCTGGAGCGATGGAGATACCTTCTATTCTAGGTTCCCTACCTGGAAAGGTTTAATCCTTCCCAGTGGGATGAGGGTTTTCGGGCCTGAGAAGGGAAAGGCCTCCATCTGATTTGGCATTTCTTGGAGGGTGGGGAGACCCGGTCTTTCCAGGATCTGGTAGCCAGTTATGACCCTACCTGGCGAGAGAGATTCAGATACTTTCAAATTAGGGATTATATCAGGTCTCTTAGGCCTGGGCGGGGAGAGGATCCCCCCCCCCCGCAAATACTGGTCCTTTTCAGAGCAGTGGTGGAGGATAGAGCCCTCCAACACATATTATATCATACATATATATATATATATATATATATAAGCACTGCTTTCCTGGAAGGGAGACAGCACCTCCGCGATTAGGCAGGCATGGTCTTGAGACTTGGGGTTCCAGGTACCAGAGGACAAGTGTCTGAGAACACAGAGGAACTATACTGGGGGTTAGCAGCAGTAAGCTGGAGAGAATTTTCTTGGAAAATGTTAATTAGATTTTTTAGGACCCAAGCAGTACAGGCCAAATCTCAGGCAGGAAGAGGGGCAGCATGTTGGAGGGGCTGTGGGTACTCTCCGGCTGCACTGCATCATATAATGTGGGATTGCCCAAGTTTAACCCCCTTTAAAGGGGACTTGGAGCAGGCTCTACGCTCTTTATTTGACCAGGGTCTGGTACTATCTGTATCGTTGTACTTTTTCCTTGATGTTCCGAAGGTGTTTGGGGACCCATATTCAGGGAAGTTCTTGAAATTGGCTTTGCTAGCAGCCCAGAAGGTAATTACAAAAAATTGGCTTCCTAGCAGAAACCCCACGCTGTCACAGTGGTATGAGCTCATGATCTCTATATATAGAGAACAGAGGCTGTTACAGCAACTCTTAATAAGAGACAGGTGTAATTTGAGCTGCTCTGGAGGAAATGGGTTCTATATATGGCTTCAGAGAGACACGATTTTGTACCTTAGATTAATTCTTAGATTGAACTATTAATTGAAATGTATGCAATATGGTGGGGGGAATGTCAATCAACTTTAGATTAGAAAAATTATTTTGTGAGCTCCTTGTCCCCCGATGGCTGCTCAGTTTCCCCATTTTCCTGCTCCTTGTTCTTCCCTTTCAGTTCCCCTCCACCAATAAGAGTCAAAGCTTGAAATGGACTATTGCCCTAAAGTGCCCATATGTTTTGTTTTGTTCTGTTTTAAATGTATTGTATTGTTGATTTTATGTATGAACGGTCATGTGTATTCTTTGTCATGTGTTTGTTGACCTGTGTGTAAAATGTATGAATCTCTTTTCTTGATATAACTATAAATAAATAAATAAATAAAACTTTTTGAGAGGAGGCGCTGTGGAGCCCAAGCTTGATAGACACCTGAGACTAAAGCTCTGTTATTTGATATAATTTGAGCACTTAGATCATCCTTTAATATTATTCTTTTTTATTTGCACGCCTGTTCTTGGACAGTTGAAGTAGTCCGGAATGCCATGGGCAAGTCTAGAGCTGCACAGAATGTTAGAGAGGGCAGAAAAGATCCACTTAAATCAGGGACCCCTGAACCCTGCATGAAGACTATGCAGCAAGAAGGCAATGCAGAAGTGGGTGCCTTGGAAACGCTTCAGTCTTTGGGAAGTAAAATGAAACAACTGTTGATGTCGGTCACAGCTATGAATAATAAATTAAATGCTCTAACTACGAGGATGGCAACTGTTGAAACCACTGTGGAGGGTCTCAAGGTGGAGGCCGAGGATTCTCATTTGCAGACTGAACACTGTAGCACTGCTGCCTCAAAGTATGCTAAAGATTCTAAGGCCACACAGAACAGACTGGAGGTATTGGAAAATCAAATGAGATCAATGAATATGCATTTTATCGGCATTCCAGAAGGAGTGGAGTGACTGTTTACCCCTCTTTTTGAAAGACTGGCTGGTGGAGCAATTGCAAGATTGGTTGGAAAACCAAGAGTGGCCTATCATTAAAGCTTTCCGGATCCAACCTTGGGGATGCATCACATGCAGTCTTGGCCGCACTGGACTCAGTAGCAACTCGGGACAAACTCCTAAACTTGGCCAAATTATACTATCCATTATTTCTGGATGGCAAACCAGTTCTCATCTTTCCAGATATCTGTTATGCCACTTGCCAATGCCGGAGAAAGTCTGATGTAGTGAGGGCGATTTTGAAAGGCTTGAACATAATGCATGCCATTCTTTTCCCATCAAAACTTCGAGTCATGTATCAGGATAAGGTGTATGTATTTACGGATCCTTCAGATGCAGGAAAATGGGCAAATAAGCTACAACACTTGCAACGGTGGCAGGAGGAACCCAACAGGGATATGGCTAACGGCCCAGAAGAAGGCTAAATCTAACCAGACTAAATGTACTTTTTCTCACATATTTGTCATATGTGGTTAACAGGACTTAGTGGCACTGTTGAAGCAGTTTGGTAATATATCTGCTCACGTAAATATAAAATCACCAGAAATGAGTGCACGTGGGCAATTCAGAGTGCCAAATGCAAATACTACAAGGAGGCTCTCTCCAACTCCTGGGGTGATGGCAAAAAATTCTGGAGTAACTTGAAAGACCTTACAGGCAAGGATCCTAAGACACCGCCCACTATGCTTAACATAAATGGAACACCAACATCTGACCTGTACACAATCACCAATACCTTCAACAGTGCGTTCTCCAACTTGGATAGTGCCCTCCCATCTGACTTCTTCGATGCCTCTGCCTGTAGTAACCCTCCTGACACTGCTTCAGTTCTACACTCTGCATCCACAATTCTACTTCAAGGAGATCCCAGTGCACTTAGCCAGAACCTATATTCAGAAGGCCATCCACAACACAGGCTATAGTGGTGACTCCCTCAACCTGAAGTTGTTAGCGCTGGTCCTTGAAGAAATCCTTGTACCCCTGACAAAGATCTTCAACCTATCACTAAGGTTGTCCCAGTTCCCATCTTGCTGGAAGCAGGCAACCATCACACCAGTACACAAAAGTGGAGATAAATCATTACACTCCAACTACAGACCTGTCTCCATCCTCCCTGCATTGTCTACAGCTCTGGAGCGCATTACATCAGACCAGCTAGTCGAGTACCTGTAAATTTATGACATCCAATGTCCTGAGTAGCATGGTTTTGGAAAAGGGCACAGCACCACCACTGCACTATTAGAATTCATGGGATTCATCCACACCACTTTCGATCAAGGAAACTGTGTGGGGGCAGTATTCATTGACCTTAAGAAAGCCATTGATACTGCCAACCATCCGCTCCTACTCAAGTGGCTATCAAACATTGGGCTCTCCAAAGAAATGCTGCTCTGGTTTTCAAGTTACCTTGGGGGGGTCCAGCGGGTTAGGATTGCTGGTGTCACCTCGGAAGGAAAGCCAGTCCTCTTGGGGGTCCAACAGGGGTCCATCCTGGACCACTACTCTTTAGCCTCTTCCTGAATGACCTCCCCAGTGTCTGCCATCAGAAATTACTACTCTACTCCGACGACGCAGCCATGTTCACCAATCACCAAGACGTGGAGCTCCTTGAGAAAGAAATACAGCATGAATTCATGTGCATTGAAGAATAAAACTGGTCCTGAACTACAGCAAAACAAAGGTAGTGACTTTCTACAATGCTAGGAACAAGTACAAATCCCTTGACCTCACCATCAAAAACCAAACGTGGACCATACTTGAACACGTTCCTGAATTTAAATACCTAGGCATTACACTGGACAGTTCCGTCTCCTACTATCGGCACATTGATTACATTGCCAAAGCCACCAATATCTGTATAGGCCTGCTCTACAGGAACAAATACTGCATGACTCCTGACACACTCTGGCTGGCTATCAACAGCTCTGTCACCTCCATCATTGATTACGGACTAGCAATCTATGGCTTTGCCTCTGCTTCTGCCCTCCACAGAATAACAGTCGCACTCAACAAAGCATGCAGGCTTCTAACGGGGGCTGACCAACTTACACACACTTGTGACCTGTATGTATGTTCAGGCAGGATGGCTTCCTCTCCTCAGCCGGATCCAGTATCAAACCTGCCACTTAGCCAAAAATGTCATCCTCGGGATCATGCCCCCAGGCATTGAAAAGCTCCTCATTGATCACCACAGCACCCAGCAAACTAGAAGTTCACAACAACAAACCTTCCTGGTCCCCAGATGCCAGACTACAATGGACCAGAGTGCTTTTGCTCACAGAGCTCCACAGTGCTACAATACTCTCAACAAAGAAACACTTACAGCTGCTGCTCTTGGCCCTTTTAAAGGACAACTCTGACTACACCTCATTTCAACTAGTCATTGTGACTGATTCGCCTAATCTGGGGCCCTATGCTCTCTGCACTCTACTTTAATCAGGACAGCTACCTCCACTTGCCATGTCCTCCTTCTCCTGTCACCCCCCTGCTCATCTCCGCCTTCCCCCCACTCCTCTTTCTTACCCCCCTGCACTTACTGACAATCATCCCTCACCTCCCTCCCCATGTGCGCTCCTACCATCACCCCTTACCCTTTGACAATGGCCTTCCAGCCCACCTACTCCCACCTTCCCTACCCTCTCACCAGCAGCACTTATTTCAAAGGTTGCCCTTGGATGTTGTCTCATTCTACCTAATCATTGGCTCATTTTGAGGTGCTGCAATTAACTAAGCCTCAGCCTCTTGTTTCTTTTTATTGTGTAACTATGTGTAATTATGACAACCTTTTTATGTATGGTTACCTTCCATTTTCTCGACGTGGAACCTTTGTAAACAAGCAGTTCCTGCTCAAAGGTATTTGTAATCCTAGATTTTAATAAAGTCAAAATAAAAAAATGTACCAATGTAAGTGTCTAATTGTTGCTCCGTAATTGGGTGAATGTTTTTTTTTTCCCTAGATGTTACTTGTCTATGGGAGCTGGAAATATAACAGTTACGTAAAAACTTACCATAACAGTAGATCTTCGAGAGAGGTTCCTGCAGTAGGTCTTCACAAGCAGGACTGTGCCCCCTGGCATCAGGACCACACAGCAAATTTTTAGCTAGCAATCATCAGTGGGGACCGCCCCCAGCGTCAGGTGTTGGACGTCAGCATGACTTTAAATAGGGGTGGTCCCCGGCCCGCCCTCCAGTTCTTCTGCCGGAGACCTCTAAAGAGGAAGCAGAAAAAAGGAGTGGAAACTTCTGGAGCCCTGAGCCCTGGATAAAACAAAGTCCTGGGAAGGGAATAAGAGGAAAAAAACACAGAAGCTGGGGGGAGGTGGGTGGGAACTGTAGAACTACTGCAGGAACCTCTCTCAAAGATCTACTGTTACGGTAAGTTCTTACGTAACTGTTATATCTTACTTTGAGAGGGTTCCTGCAGTAGGTCTTCACAAGTAGGACTGAATACCAAACAGTCAATTAAAAAGGAGGAGTCAGAGACGAGGTTCCAGGAAGAGGAAAATGTCTGCCAACTACAGTTCACCCATGACAGAAGACCTTGCAGGACTGCTAGACCGAAGCCAGCCCTGCACCTAGAAGCAATGTCCAGACTGTAATGTTTCGTGCAAGTGTGGATGGAAGACCAAGTGGCCGCTGCACAAATATCCACAGTGGACACATTCCTGAAAAAGGCAGTGGAAATGGCTACTCCTCTGATGGAGTGGCCCTTTACCATCCCCAGAAGGGTTTTTTTGTACTTCTGGTAAATGTAAAAAATACAATTTGCCAGCCACCTGGATAGTGCCTGTTTAGAGATAGCCTTGTCCTGGCACCTAGGGGCAAAAGCTACAAAAAGTTGATCGCCTTGCGAACCTCCTTCATCCTTGAGAAGTAATATCTCAGAATCCGGTGCACATTCAGAGTGTGCAGGAGATACTCCCCCGTTGGAATATTCTGGAAAGAATATTGGCAGATCAACATTCTGGTTAAGGGTGAATTCCGAAACCACCTTCAGAAGAAACGAGAGGTTAGTTCTCAGAGCCACCCAGTCTCTGTGAAAAATCAAATATGACTCTCTACAAATTGAAGCCTGAAGCTCTGAAACTCTTTGAGCTGAGGTGATAGCAACTAAAAATAGTGTTTTCCATGCCAGGAAACACATATCACAACTTGCTGCAGCTCAAAAGGGGGCAAAGTAAGTTTTTCTAAAATAAAATTAAGATCCCTGGGGGGGAGTCAGATTCCAGACTGGAGATCTGAGGTGAAGGATCCCTTCAAAAATGTTCTGGAAACCTCTAGCTGAGCTAGGGTTTTGCCCTCCACCGGAAGGTGGTAGGCCAAAACCTCAGAGAGGTGGACCTTGAGAGAGCAATAACTGAGGCCCAACTCTGACAGCTGCAAGAGGTACTCAAGAATCACCTAGGAAGCTGAGCAAGTAAAAGGGTCTAGGCCCTTGGCTGTGGCCCAGATATAAAATCTTTTTCACTTAATGGAATACACGGATCTAGTGGAGGGTTTTCTAGCCTCCACTAAGACCTGAGTGACCCGTGATGAGACACCATAGCGGGGAGCCACTATGTCCACAGGTGCCACGCATGAAAGTGGAGCGATTTGAGGCTCAGGTGTACCAGGGTGCCCTGTTCCTGGGACAGAAGGTCATGACAGAGAGGAAGAGGTACTGGGGGTTCCAGTGCCGACTGTTGCAGCAACAGGAACCAAATCTGCCGAGGCCATGGGGGGCAATGAGGATCATGTGTGCCCCCTCTGCCTGTAGCTTCAGCAGAACCTTTTGGAGGACAGGAAAGGGAGGGAAAGTGTATAGAAATCTCCATGTCCAGGACAGAGACAGTGCATCTCACTAAAAAGCACCATGCCTGGGAACGAGCAAGCAAAAGCTAGGTAGTTCTGCATTGAATGGGGATGCAAAGAGGTCTATGTCCGGCTGACCCCACTGAAGAAACGGATCTACAACTGCCTGGTTTAATTCCCACTCATGAGCCCAGGCGACTGATTGGCTAAGACTGTCCACCAAAATGTTGCTAACACCTGGCACGTGGACTGCTGTCAAGGATAGGCTGTGTTGAACAGCTCAGTACCACACCTGCATCATCTCCCTGCAAAGGGGTTAAGACTGGGTGGCTTCCTGTTTGTTGATGTACCAGACCATGGCCATGTTGTCTGTCTGGATGAGTAGTGTTCCCGGAAGCAAGAGGGACTGAAAGGCCTGAAGAGCACAGAGCACTGCTCTTGTCTCCAAAATATTGATATGAAGGTTCTCCACCACAGGCGACCAAGTGCCCTGGGTCCGATGGTCTCCCAAGTGTGCTCCCCATCCTTGGTTCGAGGCATTGGATGTAAGCATCTTGGTGGGAGATGGAGAGTGGAAAGGGACACCCAGCAAAAGGTTGGAGAGGTCCTGCCACCAAAGGAGATCCCTCTGAAGGCTGTTGGAGACCAGAACAATCTGGTCCATGTCGTCCAAGTGCTGATCCCACTGGACTCGTAGAGACCATTGGGTCATGCTCATGTGCAGTCTGGCCAGAGGGACTGTGGGTATGGCAGCCGCCATCAGTCCCAACAGTTGCAGGACCAAACCCTCTGTGGTCTAACGAGATGAAGCCACCAGCGCTGCTTGTAAGATTAGTGTCTCTCCTCTGTCAGTTGGGAGGAAGGCCTTGCTCTGGACTGTCCTGCGCCACTCCAATGAATTGAAGGCACTGGGAGGGTAACAGCTCAGACTTGGGGTAGTTGACTAAGATGCCCAGACTGGAGAAAAGGTCCTGAGTGAAGGAAGGGGAATCCTTCAGACTGTCCAGGAAGGGGGCTGAAAACAGCCAATTGTCCAGGTACAGGAAGTAAAAATTATGTACCTACCATAATTCCTGATCTTCTCTTGTATCTTCACCATTCATTACTGCTGGGTGTAAGCCGGAAGCGAACACCCACTACAGGATTTTTTTCTTCAATTTTTATTTTTTTGGAGGGAGGAGTCGGTGCCCATGGCACTGCCCACGACAGCGACGCACTAAGTGGTGCGCGAGAGGTGGCTGTTAGGCCCGCAGATTCCTCCTCCATCCCAGTTCTGTAAGCCAGAGAGGCAAATGAAAGAATAAAAGAATAAGAGTGAGGCAAGACAGCTGAGGGATAGTAAAAGGAAAGGAAGCAAACTGAAAAAGGAATAAGCCGATAGAGGACAGGAAAGAGGAGAACCCTACCCTAAGGGACCGCAAGGCCTCACTGCAGGGGTGGCTCCAAGGGAGAAACAGATAAGGGAGAGGAGAAAGAAGGAAGAAGAAGAAGAAGAAGAAGAGAGGGGGATGTTGGGAGGAGGGAAACATTCTGCCAAATTGTGAGTTAAATTGGCATAAAGGCTTATTAGCTCAGAACCAAAGGGCAAGGAAGCAAGGATCCCTTCAAACAAAACTGACCTAAAAGGTTTGACCGAACCTTTTGCACAGATTGATACACAAAAGGCAGATTTCCCACACCTCCCACCATCCTGTAACCCATCACTCAAGCTGAGAGTTCACAGATTGCCAAGACAAACAATCTGTTCTGGAGGAAGAGCGCCCAACTAAGAAGGGGGGAAAAAGGACCCCACTAGCACATTGCTATGTGTTAATAAGGGTGGGGTGGGGGGAGAAGGGGAATTTGAAGCCCTAAGGGGCACCTCCTTCGGAAAGTGGACAGAGATAGAGAAGGAAACTCATTCCGATTCCCTGAGAGACAGAAGCCAAAGAATCAGATCAACAGTTCCAGAAGGCAATTATTTTTTTTTTTTTGAAAATGGGATAGAAAGACTTTGACTAGCACCTGTCTGATGTACACAGGAAAGATCCAGAGATACCAGCAAGGTCCAAGAACCAAAGGAACAGGACCATTCAAGAACTTTTCCTGTTAACTGGAGGTTGAACTAACTTGGCCTAAGAAAAGGTGCCAGAAGGGACACCTTCAAGGGTAATCAGAAAGAGTTCCCTCAGGAGAAAGACGAAGCTGTACTCACTCTCCTCCCTCTCCAGACTTATGATGCCTTCTTCTGAGAGAAGAATGGAAGACCCAAAGGCTAGGGGATTTAGACTCTAAAGGCCATGAAAGGAGAGCTAGCAGGGTGGAGGGAATGCCCCAGAAGAAGGCCCATGAAGGAAAGGTGGGCAGGATTTAGTAATGAATGGTGAAGATACAAGAGAAGATCAGAAATTATGGTAGGTACATAATTTTTATATCTTCCCTTGTCAATCTTCACCATTCCTTACTGCTGGGTGAGTACCAAGCCCCCCCAGAGGGGGTCTAACATAACCCTGAGGGAACAAGACCCTCAGCCTCCTGTTGGTGAGAAACAGGAAGGATAGACCCTGGCCATACTAGACTGGAAGCCTAAGGCCAAGAAGAGCTAGAAGGTGTCCTCTGAAGATGAGGGGACAGAGGAAGCCCCTGCAGCAGCCTCCTAGCCCTGGTAGAAAAGAGACAGGTCTCTTGGTAGGCAGAGCGAATCACCCTACGCCAGGCCAGGGTGGAGACAACCTTGATAGATGAAGCCATGCCATCCGCCTGATGCAGATCACTGTCCCCGCAAGCCTGGAAGCCACCTCATTGGCGTTGTAAGATTCCCTTGCGTCGTAAGATGCCCTTGCTTTGTGCCTTACCAGTTCCAGGCCTATAGCGGAGATAGCAATGGCCTGTCGAGATTGCTCCATATCAGGCATCGACGCTAAGTACCTGAGCCAGCATCAACCACAAGTGCCTGTTATTGGCAGCATGATGTGCCTGATGTGACACAATGCACAGCATCACACGAGAAGAAGAGAAAACTCTTCACTCCCACTGGTCAAACTGTAGGGAATCCAAGTCCGGTGGTCGGTCGTGTGCCAGGCGTCGGCACCCAGAATGGGTCTCTAGGAACACCAAGCCTGAGGGCGAGTTAGGGAGAGAACCTAGGGACTCAGATGGAGCACAATACCTCCTCCTGCAGCCTGCCGGGGCTGGGAGGGGGTCAGCTGGAGACTTCCAGGTACGGATAGACACCTCCTGGAAGGGAATAGGCCAGGATGGCACCACCAAGTGCTGGGCACTGAATTCACTGAGGAATTCATGCGTCTCCCACTCAGTATTGTCCCATCTCACATAGGAAATATGGCGACTCTCAACCATCTCGAAAGGAAGTGCTGATATTCAGTGAAATCAGCATCGGGAAGAGAGATGAGCAGTGGGTTCCTCTCCCTTTGAGGAACGTCTCCCAGGATAACGATCCCATAGGACCCACGTGGCCTGGAAGAGAGGGGGGTGGCTACAGAGGAATGGGAGAGTGGCACCTACAAGGAGGCAACTGTCCTCTGCCAGGGCTCTGAAATCCAGGGAATGGAGCCCGAGATAGAGGGATCCCTGAAATCAAACTGGGTTGCCTGATGGAACCCTGGGAATGCGAACTCCGGAAGAGCTCAAATGGGGAATCTCCCCATGACGCACCTGGGGTTGCAAGAGTCCAGAACGGCAACCCACCGCGGCTCCACTGGAAGGAACCCCTGAACCTAAGAAGGAGAGGCGGGGTTCAGTGCTACAACTCCTCCCTGCACCCCAAGAGGTGGCAGAGGAGCACCGACACCTCTTTCCCCGACCCCTCAACCCCTCAGACTCTGAGGACGCCCTTCTCCTCGACCCCAGTGAAGGGTTCCCTCGATCCAGAGGCCTCCCGAGGGAGGCCCCCACAGACATGACTCCCAATCCCCCCCAAGGAGGTGCAGCAGCACCAAGGGTGGCAGCTGCCATGGCCCCCACTTGGGGAACAGTCTCCTCCCCAATACCCAAGCTGCCCTCCCCTAAAGACCTCAGGCCACCCCTAGCCTGGGAATTCTCAGAGGAAGACCGCTGTGGAGATTCAGGAATGGGAGCGCTGGGCTGCCTGACACCACATCCCACAGAGGACTCTGATTCAGAAGAATCAGGGAGCCAGACTGGGTCCGCGTCCAAATCATCTACCTCGGAAGAGGAGTCGACCAGGAGGACCTAGACGCTGGCCACCTCGAAAATCCCTTGAGAAAGGCACCGCAAATGGTGCCGGTGTCACCAGTAATGCCAGGTGCTCGCAGTGCATTGCCTGCGGCCCCAGAACCCGGCCCCTGTCAAATCCCTGGCACTGCCAACAGAGTCGATCAGGTCAACCAAAGCAGCACAGCATGTGGCACTGCCTCGATCACCAGCACCACAAATGGCACCAAGGATCTGAGATGGTACCAGAAGGTGGTGTCAAGAGTCCACCAGTGCCGGACCCAGCAACCATGGGCCGTGACACTGGGGGAGCCTGCACCTCAGGAGAGGTGACTCCTGAGGTGGTGTCCCCGACATGACCCCGGGAGGGGCGGCGGCATTCCTCTGACACCGCAAAAGAGTCCTCCTCCTCGTCAAGGCTTGAAGATGAGGAGGCCTCCTCCTCACCAGACTGTACAGGCCTGGGAGGGGACCATTAGAAAGGGCCTAAAGTCTTGGCCTTGGAAGCCCAAGAACGACACCACCCTCTGAAAGTCGGTGGGGCCTTGCCAACTTTGAACGCGTGGATTTCAAGAACACGGCAGTCCATTAAGAAGCAGGCATCACATCTATCCATATCATGGTTAGGTCCCAGGCACTGAAGGCAGACATCATGCTGGTCCATCATGAAGAAATGCTGGCCACAGGAGCACTGAAGCATGGGGGCACAGCCCGCTTTTGACTTTTGCTTGGCTCCCAAACTGGACATGATGTGAAAACAACTTTAAACACAGAAAAGCTCCGGGCGCCGTCGAAAAATAAAATGAACAGTCTTACGGCATCAGAAGAATCGAACTGGGATGCAGGAGTCAACTGAAACAGCTTTGGACACGAACTACCCCTAATGGTGCACTAGAAAAACTTTTCACATGCACAGCAGGTGCAACCTTGATGGTGGGAGAAATGGAACTGGGATGAAGGAGGAGTCTGTGGTGCCTAACGGCCACCCCTCGTGCACCACGTAGTGTGTTGCTTTTGTGGGTGGAGCCATGGGCGCCGACTCCTCCCTCCAAAAAAAAACCTCCCATAGCAGGTGCGCACTTCCGGATTACACCCAGCAGTAATGAATGGTGAAGATTGACAAGGGAAGATCACATAAATGCCCCTGCAGCATAGGAACTCTGCTACTACCACTAGGCCCTTGGTGAAAACCCAAGATGCCGAAGAGTGGCTGAATGGGAGGGTTCTGAACTGGAAATGCTCCTCCTGGAAGGAGAATCTCAGAAAGTGGCGATGGGCTGGAAGAATGGAGATATGAAGGTAGGCATCCTGCATATCCAGAGTACACTGCCATGTGCTTGGTTGGAGCAGGGATAACAGTCCCTGGAGGGTCAACATGTGAAACCTTTTGTATTCCATGAAGAGGCTGAGCATGCTGAGATCTAGGACAGGCCTGAGATCTCCCGTCTTTTTGGGAACCAGGAAGAAGTGGGAGTCAAATCCCCTTCCTGACTGCTGTGATGGAACTCGCTCTGTGTCTGATTTTTGCAGCAGAGCTTGAATTTCCTGTAGGACCAGAAATTGTTAGCCTGACGGGTAATGAGACCTGCACAGAGGATTGGTGGGTGGCCTCACCATGAACTTCATCGACTGACCTCTTGCTATTAGTTGTAGAACCCATACATCTGCGGTTATGGCCTTCCAGGTGAAGGCCAAATCTTTCCCCCCACTGGTTCTTCCAGGGGGTAGGAGATAATGGGAGGGGGGTTTGTGAGTTAGGACACTGAGGGAAGGGGCACTTTTCCCCCAGTGGCAGTTTTGGGGAACTTGGCCTAATAGGTTTGAGCACCAGAGCTCGAGGAGCGACACTTGATCTGGCATCTGCCCTGGTTCTGTCTATTCCATTTCCGCTGGCAGCGAAAAAGGCTGCCGGGGTTTCTGACTCAAGCGGTACAAGGAACGGACATATTTCAAAGATTTGCTGCTCTCTTGCAACTCCGCAATTATATCCTTTGCATCACTGCCAAACAGAACTGGACCCCTGAAGAGAGTGTTCAGAAGTGTACTTTGAACATCCTGTGCCAATCCTGCCAGACAAAGCCATGCAAGGCGCCTGAGACAAGACACCGTTAACCGCACCACATGGTACCAAATCGACCGAGTCATAGGTTGCACGAAGGGCATAGCAGCAGGATGATTTTTTTCAACCTTATCTTGTCCAGGAGTTTGTTCCTGAGTTGTTCATCAGGTACCTTCTGGATGTCCTTTTCCAGGTTGGACAATGCCGATTTCTGGAAAGCCACCATGTGGGTCACATAATTCAGTGAACGTATGGTGCAGGTAAAGGATGTGTAAATCTTGAGCCATAGTGGTCCATTTGTTTTGATTCCTTGTCAGGAGGGGATGCACTAAGATGTTTAGGTTGTGATGACCTATCATGAGCTGCAGTTATAATAACAGAGTCAGCTTTGGGTTGGGCAGTAAGGTGGGAAACCCCTTCCGGGGGATGGTAGGTCCTGTCAGCCTTTTTTGACATTGCAGGGATGGACAACGGCTGCTGTCAAATTGTGGAAGTGGGATCTTCATGCGGCCCTCTCCAAGAGGGGATGGGAAGGGGGTTCACATTGACCAGGTCCAAATGTTCTGCTAGTCTTCTGCGTTTGTGGTACAATTCTTGGGGAGCCCACCCACAGGAGTTTTGAATGGACTGGAGGAGCTCAGCGAAGGACTGGTCCTCTGAAGGGGATTTAGGGGACTCTTTCGGCTGGAGCTCTATGGGATATTGAGGCTCTGATTGGTCCCCCATGTTTGAGTCCTCATCTGAGTCCAATGATTCTGGCCCAAGCCTTTGTCTGAAACTCTGCTGGAAGGTGCAGGGCTTCCAGGTGGCACCCTGTGAGGTGGGGTGGCCCTGATCACCAGCTGGGGTTGACCCAATTAGTGTCCTTCCACCAAGCCGGTATGAGTTCTTCTTTCCGCTGAGGGGGTGGAGGAGGTGGTGGAGGATATCCTGGTTACCCCATAGAGTATGAAGGGTAACTAGGAGGCTGGTACCAGTAAGGATAACAAGGATAAGGAAACAACAACAAAAATTGAAAGAGACCTAGTAGTAATTATATTAGATGACCTAAAGGTGGGCAAGCAATGTGAGAAGACAGTAAGGAGGGCTGGGGGATACTGGGATGCATAGGAACAGGCATCAACAGTAGAAAACAGGAAGTTGTTGTCCCTCTGTACAGACAGTTAGTGAGACCCCATCTGGAGTACTGCATGCACTTCTGGAGACCCCATCTCCGCAAAGACATAGACAGAGTGGAGGCTGTTCATAGGAGGGCAACCAAAATGGTGCAGGGGTCTGCACCAGAAGACATACGAGGAGAGACTAAAGCAGCTTAATATGTATACCCTTGAGGAAAGGAGGGAGAGGGGGGAAATGATAGAAACTTTCAAGTATCTCAAGGGAATTAACAAAGTACAAGAGGGTAGTATCGTTCAGAAGAAGAGATGTGTAAGAACAAGGGGGCACAATTTGAAGATAGAGGTGGGGACTGCTCAGAGGTAATGTTAGAAAGTATTTTTCACAGAGAGGGCTGTGGATGCATGGAACAGCCTTCCTGAGGAAGTTGTGGAGTCAGGAACAGTGGGAGGATTCAAGAATGCATGGGGCAGGCATAAGACAATTCTGGTGGGGGGGTAGAAGGAAGTAAACTGTTGATTAACTAGAATCTGCAGCTTGTCCATCAGGTAGGGAAATGGGCAGACTAGGAGGGCCAAGCAGTCCTTATCTGCCATCAAATTCTATGTTTCTATAATGATAGCCTTGATATTGAAGGGCCTGACTCGGTGTTGGGTAATCCAGCATCAGGGAAGGGTAGCCCAGCATCAGGTACTGCGGAGACTGCAGCATGTAGCCAGGATAGCAACCTGTTGGACTCGACAGGGAGGAACGTAAGGCCAGGCAGGTGGCGAAGCCGAGGAACCGCTGGGGATCGGGACTGTCGGTGGATTCGGAGGGGGACCCCCGAAGGCTCAGGGGGATTCTGGTTCATTCCACCCCAAAGAAGGTCTGACGTGAGATCTGGCGGTGGGTGCAGATCTGTCGGTGGAACAGAGACCGGCGAGGGAGACAAGTCCGGAAGAGCCCCCATCAACAGGTCTGTCTGTTGAGTATCCAATGGAGGAGGATCCTGGGCATCAGGCCCAAAAAGATCAGAAAAGGACAGCGAGACTTCCGGTTCCGCCCCCGATGGTGATGGTAGCCTAAGAGAACTGCTCCAATCCTCCTTCCTAGATAATCTTCCCTCTTACATTCATAGCTTTCCAAATAATATGGATACAACATGCACAAGAGGGGGAACAAAGGACCTGCATCTACAGAGTCAAAGAAAATGGATGGTTTCATGGAGGATGATGTCAGATCGGAGTCCGAGGTCTCAGAATCTGAATCGGTTCAGCGCAAAACGCACCATCGTCTGCTAAGGCTACTCAATTGGAATATCGCACACTAAAGAACAGAACAAAAAAATTAAACTAGATATGATATATCATGAATTGTGTGCATTGAGGGCGGACATTAAACAGTTGTATTCAGAAATCCACAGAGATGTGCAGCTCTTGGAACAGCGAGCAGACGATTCAGAGTGCCAAATTACAGCAACAGAGAACCGTGTGGATGACTTGGAAAATGCAATGCAGCAACTACAGGAACAACAAGGCCTCTTAGAAGCACGCCAAGAGGATGCTGAGAGTAGAGCATGTCATAAAAATATTCATCTCTTTTGTATTCCAGAGGGAAGTAAGGGCTCTAAAATAGAAGAATTTGTATCTGGCCTACTTTTTGTACTTTTTGGAGGCATTATCCTGTGATTAGTCGTGAGAGGCTTTGGGGGGCTGGGGGGCTGGAGGTGAGACAGAAGCGGTGAGGAGCTAGTTTGGATACATCCAAACTAGGCCTGGTGGCTGTCCTTGACTCTAGCTCCTGATGTTTGGCCCTCTAGATCTGGGCGACATTTGGACACTTGTCGGGGATCATGCGGACGGCCTTGTTCCTGCTGTGATGCTTTTCCCTTTGCCCGCCCTTCCCCATTGGACCCTGGGAAACAACATAATTGAGCCCTGAAATGGGCACTCCATGCTTCCTGACATACCCTCTTCAATGTTGATACCACGAAGCTTCGAGGAGAGGCTTAAATTATGGTTACTACCTGGAACTGGCCTAATCCTTCCTTTCTCCCTTAGGGGGGCACATATGGCTGAATTACACTCGTATCTATACTTGCTTATTGGACTTCTTAACTAACTGTTCCGGGCAAAAGCTTGCTTGAAAACAGACTAGGAGTACTTTAAGAGGTTGGGACTAGAACACGAAGAAACGATGTATCGCGACTTTCTTACATAGACAATTCATACAGGAGGGGGATTGGTGTGTGAGAGGTGGACTTTGTGCAACTCTGTACAACATCCTTATGAAGCAACCATCAACCTATCTTTATAATTTGGGACTTAGAGTTTATTCTTTTTTTGATCAGTTATTTCATATTCTGTTCCTCTTCTTATTTGTGGGCCTTAACAGCCCACAGAGGGCCTGAGGCAAAATATGCCCCGACCTTAACCCTCCCACTGGGTTTAAGTCTTACTACACCAACATATATCCAGTATTTAAAGGGAAATGGGTAATGGTTCCCCTACCTTGGAAGCTTTTATATTTTTTATTTTTAAATTACCTGTAAGAAATATGACAAAATAACTGCTTTTGATCAGTTTATGAAAGCTCTAATAAGAGCGACTACACTAAAAGTATTTTTTTTAGGGTTAATGAGTTTCATGATGTTCAATCATGCCCTGTTGGCATGCGAGTTATGGTTTAACGTTCAACAATGTACAACACAGTTTATCAAGGTGACAGGCAAGAGGCCTACTATTTCTGGCCTGCATAAAAAAAATTGCTATGGGCCATTCGATGTTATAAAAAAATAACTTCTGGGAGATTCCGACCTAGGCCTTATACACATCAGAATAGACAGGACTGTATATCTCTGTTAGGGCTGGAGAGACAAAGAGGGGGAGTCCCTTTTCAGAAAAAGATAGTTTTCTTAGTAAGTAATGTTGGCTAATTCTGCTCTTACTATGTCCTTTAATGCAAATGGCATTCACAATCCGGTAAAATGTAGATGATTACTACGTTATTTTAAACAAAGCAGGCTGAATGCAATTATGCTTCAAGAGACTCATCTCTCTCAGTTGAAACATTCAAAATTAGGGGCGTGGGGGTTTGATAAAGTGGTGGCCTCAGCTCATGCCTCTGGATGGACGTGAGGTACTGCAATCCTAATTCCACGTGGAACGCAGTTCCAAATGCAGAAACAGATTATAGACATAGATGAAAATTATGTAATAGTTGTGGGTCAACTTTATTCGAGGCAGATCACATTAGCCTCGCTTTACCTTCCCTCGGGGAGCAAGGTGATGGTAGCGCAAAGATTTCTGGATACCTTATTGCCTGCTATACAAGGCACATGTGTTATTGGAGGGGATTTAAATATCACCCTGTTAAGCTGGATTCATCTAACCCCACTAAGCATCGGCTGTCAGCTATCCAGAAATATCTAAGACAAACCCTCCCTGAATCAGGGCTCATAGATACCTGAGGCCACTTTTTCCCCTCAGTAGGGGTATATACACATTACTCACCCAAAACTAATACCTCAGCATGACTAGATAATTTTCTAACCTCGACTGAACATCTTGAGTATGTTAGGGATATATATGTAGGGTCATCCTTTTTATCGGATCACACTCATGTTTTCTTAAAAATAGATGTGGAAAGACCTAAAAAACAAAACTTTTGGAGGTTTAATATTGCCCACTTACAGGATCCAGAATTCATTCAATTGGTTAAATCCCGCATACTGATTATCCAGGCAGATAATGCCTCTCCTGATACAACAGCTACTATTAATTGGGACACCCTCAAAACGGTGCTATGGGGCGATATTATCAAATACTCTTCTTTTAAAAAAAGAAGTAGAGAAAAAAGGGAACAGGAATTGCAAGAGGCTTTATCAAGGTTACAGGCTAGGTTGTGTCAGGATGATAACTCTGTTAAACCCGTCATGTTAATAATTAAGCAACAACTCCAAAAAATAACTGACCAAAAAATAGAGCAACAACTGCTATATTTGAAGCTTAATTCAGTGGAAGGGGGTCCCCGCGGAGACAGGAACTTGGCGAAACGTTTTCGAGGGTCCAGAAGCAGGGCTGCAGCTGCCAAACTCTGGCATCCACAAACTAATCAGTTTTTGTCCCATTCCTCTGCCATCAGACAAGCTATGGCCAATTTTTACAAACTTCTATATACTGAAGATATTTCCCCGAACCCACATCAACTGGCCACATTTCTTCAGAGCATTAAATTACCACGTCTAAATGTTCACCAAGCTGAGACCCTGACACGTCCCATTACTGACCAAGAAATTATAGATACCCTTAAGTTGACTAAGACACAAAAGGCCCTGGGACCAGATGGATACCCGAATGAGTTTCTTAAACAACTTCAGAAATTACTTATACCCATTATGTTACCAGCTTTCAGGGAAATCCAGGAGGGAGCCCCCCCCCCCATCCTGGCGGTATGCTGAAATTACAGCTATTCCAAAACTTGGAAAAGACCCTACCCTGGCCGCTTCCTATTGTCTCATATCTAAATTAAATTGTGACTATAAAGTTGTATGTCTATCCTGGCCCATAGATTAGACAGATTTCTACCTCAGCTAATCGAATGAGATCAAGTGGGATTTATCATGAAGCGCCAAGCCCGTGATGCAGTACGAAGGGTTCTGCTATTAGTTGAACACGCCACTCAAAGAAAAATCCCTTTAATCTTACTCGGGCTCGATGCCAAGAAAGCTTTTGATTGGGTGTCGTGGCTCTTTTTGTGGGCTACCCTTAAACAATTTGATTTCCCTGAAAAGTTCATATCCCAAATCCAGGCCATGTATCACTCTCCAGTGGCTTATCTGAAATTGGACGGCTCGATTTCTTCACCATTTACCTTGTTTAGAGGTACACGACAAGGGCGCCCCTTATCCCCACTTCTTTTTATACTTTATTTGGAACCCCTGGCAGCCAAATTAAGGGAGAACGCTAACTTTCAGGGGATTCCTCTAGGAGGCAAAATGTATAAACTATCGCTTTTCGCAGATGATATTTTGTTGACCCTGACTTCTTCAGAGACAGCTATCCTGGTGGTTTGGGAACAACTTCAGCTCTTTAGAACCTTATCTGGCTATAAAATAAATTGTTTAAAAACCGAAGTACTTAATTTTTCCTTCTTCCCCTCCAGACAAATGAAACTGGAATTTCCCTTCCGCTGGCACAGACTTGAGATGAGGTACCTAGAGATAAAAATCTCTGCCAAGCTAATATACCTTGAAATGGTGAATATGGAACCAATCACACAGCAAATCACCTCTGATATGTCTAGGTGGACACAATTGCCCCTGGGTCTAATCAACCGAGTGGAAACGATCCAACAAAATATTTTCCCTTGCCTATTATTTTTCCTACAAACATTGCCAACTGTCCCCTCAGACTTTTATTTCCGATCCTGGGATAAGCTCATTTCTATGTTTATCTGCGGAGAAAAGTCCCCAAGGGTAAAATACACCTTATTATAATTGCCTAGGACACAGGGAGGGCTAAATTTACCCAACCTGAAAGAGTATGCCAGAGCAACTCAAACCCGTACAGCCCTGTTACTCATAAACCCCTCCTACAAGGCACACTGGAAAACAATAGAAGTAACTTTAAATGGACTGGAATCTTTACCAGCATACCTACTGGGAGACCTCACCAGGTGCTATCCCCTGTTCCGGTTTTAGAAAATGACTGCAGAGTTTTTAAAAAACTGGCTTTATGTGACTCAGTTTAGGTTAACCTTTCAGGAGAAATACTTTTTAAAGGCCTTAGCTTGTAATAAAGATCTTTACCCACCCTCGCTGGAGACAGATCTACTAAGATGAGAGCACTACTCCATCAGATATGTGTTCCAACTGGTTGGCCCTTCGGGAATTCATCCATTCCCATATTTACAATCCTCATATGGATTACCTCAGAGAGAGCTCCCAACTTATAGGACACTTCATGCTGCTCTGCTTGGGATGGTCGACTCCTTAATTGGAATAGCAAAAGCCCCATCCAAAAGGGGGCAATTGATCATTCAGGCCATAGAAGGGGGATCACAGGAACATATTATCAGTAATATATATCAGGCAATGCGCCCTATGACCACACAGGAACATGACCAAGTGAGAGTCAGATGGGCAAGGGAACTTAAATTAGAACTAGACGGAGACAGATGGTTGCAATCCACCTACCTTTATTCTAAGAATTCATCAATGTCTTACTGGAGGGAATTTGCCTGGAAGACCAGGGTTAGATTTTTTTAGAACTCCGGATATCCAGGTAAAGTTGGGGGCACCAGATGGGAGTCTTTACTGGAGAGGATGTGGTCATTCCCCTGCAGGCCAAGAACACATATTATGGTCTTGTCCCCTCCTATCTGACTACTGGAGACAGATACTAGTGGAACTTAACAATATATTTGGCACTCCTGATCTACTTACCCCAGGATTTGTCCTGATGGCGACGCCCACACAGGACATCCAGATTAACTGGTCTCAACATAAATTTGTCACATTTTTAATTTTAATAGCTAAAAAAGTTATTACCAGATTATGGCTCACTAAAGCAACCCCAGATAAAGCCTCTTGGAGAAACCTCACCTATGAAGTATATAATTTGGAACATCTCTCATATAAGATAAACAACAGGATAAACACCTTCAACACTAGATGGGGACTGTGGGTTGCATACCAGTTAGAGACCTATCCAGACTTTGTACCATAAAACAAAAGGATGAATATTGTACGATTTCTAAGTTACTCATAGTTGGGATAGTATATTCTTTTGGAGTCTTTGTTGCTATATGGAAAGGACCCAGAATGAATAGGATGCCATATCAGGGATATGTTAAACAGTCCTGTGTGTATAAATTAATTGCTAGTATATGCTGTAACAAGGAATCTCAACAATTAATATGTTGCATAAATTGTGATTATGTATGTGATACTTTATCTCAAAATAACATCAAAAGCTATATTAAAAAAAAAAAAAAAGAAAAGGACAGTGAACCCCTAGAGGGAGAGCCCTGGTGGGATGAGAGGGGACCTGTGAGTTCGCTCTGCCCAGCATCGGGGTTCACAAGGGAGTCAGACAGGAGAGTACTCACCACGCTGTCGGCGGACGACTTAGAGGTGACAGTCTGGAGGGCGTTGGAGGAGCCGACGACTGGCTTACAGACCAGTGCTGGGCTGACAGAAACCAGAGGCTAGAGTCAGGCTGATCAGCCTGGGCCAGGCACCTGGCAGTGGAGCTGAAAGGCGACTTATCGGCCGAGCTCAGAGCAGGAACCACAACTGTTTCCTCCGAAGAGGAGACCCCCAACTGCCCACTGACCTTGGCGGGGGGAGAGGGGGCATCTGGTCCGCTGGAGTGGACGAAGGCCCAGGAGGTGGGATACTCATGGGGGTGGAGGTCCCACCTGAGAAGGCGTCAGCTGTCTGGCAGCTTTTCCTCTGGGGAGAATGGCTCCGCTCCCGATGTCTCTCCTTCTTTTTCTTCTTCTTTTCTCAGGCCAGCGACGATGATCTTTCCCTCAGCTTCTGGAGCTCTCTTTCCATCGATGCTAGCCTTTGTTTCAGTAAATGGGCATCAAGGGTCCTCTGGTGATCAGTGCACATGGCCTGGTTGAAGGCCTGGAAGATGGAGCACTCTGCGGTCTTACGTTTAGGTACAAGGCAGAGGACGCAACAGGAATGGTTGTCCCTATGCGGGATCTGCACACTGCACTTGGAGCACTTTTTGTTGGGCCAATGAAACAACATACACCACTGTTGAGGAAGGATTTAATGTTAACTTTGTACTATGATGAAAAATGGCGGTCGACTGAAGTTGTACCGCGAGGTCCGACGATTCAGGTTGACGGCAGGAAAGAACTGAAGGGTGGGCAGGGGACCTCCCCTATTTATAGTCATGCTGACGTCCATCACCCGACACCAGGAGCAGTCCCCGCTGATGATTGCTAGCTACAGTTTTGCCGTGCGGTCCTGACACCAGGGGGTGCAGTCCTACTTGTGAAGACATACTGCAGGAACCCTCTCGAAGTAAGATCATCTGTTATATTTTTGGTGTGGCATTAGTTTTACTAAGCATACACATCTGAACTGTACAAATGTTCTGACTCACTCGGGAATGGACTTCTATTTGTTTGCTCACAGAATTAGGAGCCTCATTTAAATACTAATCAGAGGATAATGTATTCCTGGGTTTAACTGTGCCCTATGTTTATAGTCATTAGCTATAGTATAAGTTTTTTTGTAGTTCTGTATCTAGCCTCAAGTGTTCTCCTAGTTATATCTAGATTGTTAATCTATTGATAGGTATATGCATGGCACCACGCCCTTATTAAGGGTAGGCAATATTGGACAATAAGTTGGACTTCCAAATACATTTATAATCCATGCACTCTTGGGTGACAGTTACATAGCATAACTGAATTATATCTAGTTTATAATATTTTTGTGTACCCCTCCATCTGAGTATATTTCAGGAGAATACTGTAATCCTATATAGCATTAGAGTACTGTCTCTATGTGAATTGTTAATACTGTTCCCTGAACAATCTGTAACCAATGTTTTGTCATTTCATTTAAAAAACAAAATATATAAATAAAAAAAAAAAATTTGACAATGGTTTGTGAGGCCAAAGACTTTTCCTTGCCAGCTAATATGTATGCCATTACTGCTACTAAGTGCACCTTTAAAGATGAAGGCCATAGGCCTAATGACTGTAGATGTACTAGGCACTGCAGAATTAAAGGCAAGCCTGCCTCTAGTTGATTTATTTTTCTGGAGGCACACCAGTAAGAAAATCTTTTCCATTAATTTTTTTCTATTATGTATTTATGGAGTTTTCCCCCCTGGTTTTCATCCCCCCACTCACACGTCCATGGCACGAGCATGTATGTGTGGAGGCACATGCTCATCACGCACTGTGGGACGCCCACCCTGCCAATTGCTCATACCCACCTGCGCCTCCACCCAGTGATGGCAGGACTGCGGGAGGGTGACCCCCTCCCCGGGAAAGAAGAGCCACAGTTCAATCCTACTCCCACCCCCACCCCCGTGCCAGCACCCCAATGACCTGAGGTTGTTCCCGAACCCAGGACACTGGCGTGGCACAAGGTATGGCATCCAGTGCCTCAACCCTCAGCACCACTAGGCTGGCACTAATCTTTTCCATTTAGAGGAATACACTTTCCTGGTAGCGGGTTTTCTTGAAACCTTAACCACCTTCTTCCGAGAGGTCCAATCTGAAAAATTCCAACTCCTCAAGAACCATGCCCTCAGGTGCAGGGTCCTGGGATTTGGGAATGTTATTCTGCCCTGGGATAAAGTCAACAGACTGTGACTGAGTGGCAGGCTGATTGGATTCCTGTCGGACAGGATCGGGAGCATTGAGTACCAGGCCTGTCTAGCCCAGTCTGGAGCTATCACAATCATTGTTGCAGGTTCCCTCCTGTGTTTCAGGAGTACTTTCTGAGTGAGTGGAAAAGGAACTTCCCTGTCCAGTTCAGTACCAGGGCATCCTCTGGGACTGTTCCTCTGGCTGGTGGTCTACAACAAAACTGAGGGAGCAACAGTTCTCCCAAGCTGCAAACAGGTCTATATTTGGGTTGCCCCACCTTCTGAGCACTATGGCCAGAACCAGCTGGTTTAAGGCCCATTCATGATTTCTCTGGCTGAGTCTGCTTAGGGAGTCTGCCACGAAATTATCTTTGCCTGGCAGATGCACTGCAGATCTATTTGTTTCTAAGAAGTATGCCAGGTCCCAGATACTCATTGCTTCTGTACACAGTTTTGGGGATCTAATTCCTCCCTGCTTGTTCATGTAGTACATTGTTGTAGTGTTGTGTGTACTGATTTGGACAGTCTGATCTTGTAGCAGGGAGGACAAAGGTTGCATTGCTTCAGTACTGCTCTGAGCTCCAGGAGGTTTATGTGTTTTGATGACTCCTGTGGGCTCCATGTATTGCTCACTGTGAGGTCCTGCAGGTGGGTGCCTAGAGTGAGGCATCCATGGTGAGAATACTTGTTGGTGATTGCTGAAGGAAGGAAATGCCCTCTCTGAGGTTGCTGTCTTGCTTCCACCACTGTAATGATTCCATTAGTGCTTTTGTCACTGGCACTAGTTTTGAAGTGGATCCTGTCTTTGAGACCAGTTGTCCCTTAAGAGGTACTGGGAATCTTTCATCCAGAACCTGGCCCATGGAACCACAGCTGTGGATGCAGCCATGTGACCTAGTAACTGTAGAAAGTCTCTTGCAGATCACGGCTGACCTGCTGTGAAAGTCTGGGCTGCTGGAGAAAAGCTTTCCCCTGCAAGGTGTTTAGCTCTTCTCCTACGATGTTCAGTATTTGAATAGGCTCTAGCAGAGACTTCTGCAGGAGTACAGGTTTATCAAGAATCCCAGGTTCTCCAAGGTGCCTTTTACCAACAGAACTGAGCAACTTGCCTCTTGTTTTCCCTGAGACAAGCCAGTCATCCAGGCAGAGGAAGACCACCGCTCCTTGTTTTCTCAGATGTGCTACCACCACAGCCAGGTACTTTGTGACAACCCGTGGAGCTGAGGCGAGACCAAATGGGAGAGCTGTGAACTGGTACTGGCACTTCCCCAGCCTGAATCTGAGGTATTTTCTGTGAGACTGTCAGAGTGGGATATGAAAGTACGTGCCTTTCAGATCCAGGGATCCCAGCCAATGACCTGGACAAAATTGTATCACTGTTCTTAGCGTGAGAATCTTGAATTTTTTTTTTCTTCTTTTTGGCACCTGGATTCCTGGTAGCTCAGCCCCCTGCTCCCTCAATCCCCCCCCCCCAGGGCTTGCTTCATGTGATGATCATCCCAGGCTTGCCCCCCCCCAAGGGTGGGGCTGCAGAGTAGGCCTGCTTGCCAATACAGCCTGTGCTCAGCACCCAGTAGACCCCTAACTACTGGTGTTCCTTTCTGGCTTACCCCCTAGGGCAGAGACATGGGGTCAGTTTGTTCCTGATGGTGGACTGTAAGCACAGTCACCAGCCAAGTGCTGCGGGTGAGCACAGTGGGACCGGAGACGTGGGGCATCATCCACGGGGCTGACATTTTTGCTTGCTTTTTTCCCCCTGGGATGCATGGCATACAATGATGTAAGCGCCGAAGCACTGACATCCCACATGCCTCCCCTACAATTCAGCTCCAGCAGCTGCTCCTGCTGGTCTCCACCAGAGGTTGGTCATGCACCAAACTCTGACTCGTCCACCCCCTGGAGGAGAGCAGTCCATAGGATGCTCAATCCTCCCCCCCCCAGCCTGCCCTCCAACTCCTTGGGTCTGTTCCCTAACTCGGGACATCAGCATCGCAAGCAGAAGCACTACTGTTGCGCCGGTGGGACAGTGAATTTTTCTTTTTTCAAATGTTCATTCATAAACCTGAGGTTTAAAATGGGTTGCCAATCCCCATTTTTCTTGTGGGTCAGGAAGTATCTTGAGAGTAGGCCCCTGCCCCATTGGGAAGCAGGGACATTTTTATAGCTTTTGGTATTAACAGTTTATTAATTTTTTTATTACTTATAGCTCCAGCAGACTTTTTTTCTTTGAAAAACTGCGCTGGAATACTGTGTTTCTGCAGGATTAAATAGTGTTTGAACTGCAGATACAACCCCTGGCCCATTACTTCTAGTACCCACTCGTCTGTGATAATGTTTACCCGTTCCTGGAAGTAGCATGCCAGTCTTCCTCCCACTGACAATGGTTGGGTGACCTGGGCAAAATTGTCAGGGTTTTGTTTTGGCTGGGGCTTAGGCACTGCAGCTTTAGCATTATGTGTGGAAGCTCTTTTTTCCCCTTCCCCCTACAGTAACCTCTTTATGATTGGTACTCACAGGGGGTGTAAGAGACATAGGGTCATAGGAAGTATCCCATTCCGTATGATCTTTACGAGGCAGAGGCCTTTTCCTTCTTGTTGTTACTTCTGAAAGGGGTTTTGTGATGGCTTCATGGCGCACAGTGATGGGTGTTCGCTCGGCACACTGGCAACCCAGGTTTACGCCCCGAGCCCAGACATCAGGAGTAGAGTACGGCAGGAAGGGAGTTTACAGTGTCCATTGGATGCTTTCCAGGGTGAGTCCTGGATTGCTGTTAGACAGCTCCTGATGGTGCCTAGAGGCAGTCATTCTTGGTGGCGTGTGACCTTGCCGCACTACTGAACGCCACTACCCCCAGGACGCTGTCGTGGCCAGACCATTTTGTGGGAGGAGGGTGGGGCTGGAGAAAAAATGTAAAAACAAACCGCTCAGACATCCAGATGACAGTGGCCAGTCCCCGCTTGCCATGAGGCCCGGAAATGTCCATGCTGACCCCTGCCGCACCTGGGATACGGTTGGAATGCCTACGGGCGATAACTCGGCAGAGAATGGTGAAGGGATATGGTGGCGGGGCAGGGACCTAGACAGCTTGAAGGAGTGGTCAGCTGAAGGGGGTTGGGAGAGCAGGAAAAAAAAAAAAAGAAAAAGAAAATGGTTTTGTACTTATCCACTTTTTCATGTAGACCTCTGTTTTGTCAACAAATAATGAGCCTCCCTCAAAGGAAAAATCCATGGCCTTCTTTTGAGTATCCTGAGAAAGGATGATAGCACTCAGGAAAACCAAGCATTGTCAGTGTCCACAGCAGTGTGGAAATGACATTTTGTGGCATCAGGGCAGATCTTGCTGTAGCAATCAGGTCCTGTGCCAAACCATCTTCTGCTCTTTCTGCCAGTGCCAGAATGTGTTTCAGAGTGCTTTCTGGTACTGAGTTATATGTGCTACCTGCCTGATAAGCTGTTTTATGAATGTTTTTTGGTTTTTTGCCACTGTATCTAATTTTTTAGAATCTTTTAAGGGGGCTACACATATAGAGTGGATTTGTGGTCTCTCACAAGCAGCAGCCAGGACCACCCATGATAGGAATACAGATATTCCACCCCTTGCTTCTCCACCTGATATTTTCTCTTAATTTTATCGATGGCTGCAGCTGCAGTGGGTGCAGCCATGATTTTTGTTATGGCCTTTTTAAGCTCTTTATATATGGGAAGCAACATCCTTCTTGGTGAAGCTACTTCCATCATGTCCATAAAATTAGCATCCTCTTCATCCTCCTGTTTCTAGTGGGGGGACGTTGAGGGTATCAGTCATTTGTCTGACAAATGAGGAAAAAGATGAGTAATCCTCAGTTTGTCTCAGAGGAGGTTTGAAGTCTTGCTTGGGTGTTTCTTCCTCCTCTGTAGGCAGATAGGTTGGAGCCAGGGGGCAGGTATGTTACTGAAATTTCAGATGGCCTGGAAAAGCTGCCACATTTTTTATGTCCTCCGAAGAGGACATTTTTTGGTGTCATCTGCCTGTTCCTTTCTCTGTACAGAAGGGATGGCAGTTACATTATTTTCTATCATTTTCTTTTTGGCAGACACAGTTTGCGGTGCCTGCTCTAAGGCTTTAATTTTTATTTTTGCCATCATTGGATTCAGGGTTCCCCCTTTCGGACACCCTAGCTGGACCATCTTTAGCAAGCCTTTCTGATGGCTGTGCAGCTTTATCTTTTTTCTCATTACCTTTGACATTAGTCACTAAAATACCACCAACAGCTTAATCTGGTTCAGTGTCAGTGCCCCCCCCCCCCCGGACAAGACTGAAAATAGGCAGAACTGCCTAGTACTCCTTTCGAGGTCAGCAAAAACAAAATCAATCAATAAATAATTTGCTGCTGTATATCAGAGGGACCCTTCAGATGTGTGCTTTTCACCACTGCCGGGACCACTCTCAGAGTCTTTTTTTACTATTTTCAGGTGACACAGAGGCAGACTGAGAAGGCATACTTCTTTTTAAAACGTTTACCTTTCTAAATCTCATACCAATTAAAGAGAACCTTAAAATGAAAGGACCTCCCCCACGCCAAAAAAAAAATGCAGTACAGGAGCCCAATAGTGAACAAGCATTTGTCAATGCTGAATGTTTCCTTGCATGGTTTATGTGGCAGGTGTGTATTGTGTTAGTTGAACTTCTTGTTGGTAGGAAAAGCCTGCCTGAACTATGTTTTGACAAGCTGTCATATTTGGGACAGCAGTTGAATACAGAAGCTCAGGTAATAAGAAGGCTATTTTGAAAATGTGGGGTGCATCGTCGGCCTGGTGGCACTGAGGGTTGAGGCGTTGGATGCCACATCTCGTGCCATGCTGATGAACCATGTTCGGAAGTGAGTTGAGTGCAAGCCGCTGGGGGTCGGCAAGGGAGGAGGAGAAGAATTGAACATCCCAGGGACAGCTCTCCTTTTCTGGGGAAAGGGGTGACCAGTTGTCGTTGCATGCCTGGCCCCTAGTGGTGGCTGGGGGCTGGCACACCGATGCTGCAGACATTGGGTCAGAGGTGGGGCAGACAGCTGATGGGGTGCGTGCACAGGAGTGTACGTGGGACTGTCACCAGTGTCCTTGTACACTCTGCCCCTGAAGGGGCGAAACCAGGAGGGAAAAAAGCTCACGGTGGATGATGGAGGGAGCTCGTAGGTCCCGCCCCTGAATAGTCATGGTGCCGACCACTGTACTGAATCCGGTCTTGGTGGGGGTGGGACCAGTCTTGAGAGGGTGGGGCCCCCAGCTGGCCCCAACAGGGGTGTAAGCCCTGGGGGAGTTGGTCAGCGTCGTCTGGTGGAAGTCTGGGAGCGGGGCTGGGTTTCCCTCCAGATAGAGAGGGCCATGAAGCAGGAGTACAAATAATTAAAAAAAAATGTGGGGTGCAAATTTTTAAGATTTCCACAGCTACTACCATACCAAAAATGCAAGAAGTGGCCATAACTTTGTCATTTTTTCATATTTTGACCCTAAATGTTGAACATAGTCTTCTTATCACCCACCTCATGAACCCTGTAGATGAAATTTTTCAAATCTATGGGAAAACGGTATTCCACGCCACAGGTGCGAAAACACATTATGGGCAGGATGTGAAAAATGACAGCTGTACTAGTCATGAGGTAGTGTGATAAAAAGGCTATAGTGAAAATTTGGAGTGAAAATATTGAAAATGACTAAAGTTACATGCGTGCATAGAAAATTTTGAACGACTGGGTGTAACTAGGCCATTTTTTGGAGTTGTTTCACCAAGTTTTCAAAATGGCCTTTTTGGGACCCCACCTCATGAAGAGTGCCACTGTCATTTCATTCACTTATCCTGAAAGGTGATTTCAGAGAGCGACCACGCCATTCTGCACCACACGTGCAAAACACATTTCAGGCAGGATGTGAAAAATGACAGCTGTATATTCATAAGGAGGTGTGAAAAATGGCAAAGTTGAAAATCTGGAGTGAAAATATTAAAAATTGGCGAAGTTAGGAGCATGCATAGAAACTGCGCAACGCACGCTCATAATGCAGTAATTTTTTTGGATTTTTCCACCAAATTTGCAACATGGGCTTTTTGGAACCCCACCTCATTAACAGTGGCACTGTCATTTTGTTAATCAGTCCCAAAAGGTGATTCCACGCAGCAACGGCAAAATCACCTTTCGGGATCGAGTAACAAAATGACAGTGCTCATGAGGTGGGGTCCCAAGAACCCATGTTGAAGATTTGGTACCAAAATTCCTAAAAATGACTGAGAATCAACCTAAGTTGAAAACTCCATTGACTGCCATTACACAGCGCTCACCTTTGATTCTTCAGTTTGCTGGTCGGCTTTGAAGAGTGCAGACGGGTCCCGGTCCTCAGAAGATGACAGCGCCGACCTCTGTAGGTGAGTATGGATAAGGGGGGCTGCGGGGAGGTGGGTGCTCAGTGGGAAGGTGTGGATGAGGGAGGGGGGTCTGGGGAGATGATGAGGGACTGTTTTCATTTTTATAGTTTAAAAAAAAAGGTCAGGAATGGTTTTCTTTATTTACAGGTATTAAAAAATGGGCACACTGGGGTGGGCTCCCAATGTGCCACATGACTTGGGGGGTACATGATGCCGACATGGGGATTGGGCACCCCAATGTCAGCATGGGAAAAACGGACAAAAAAATATTGAGCACATTGGGGTGGGCTCCCAGTGTGCCACATGAGTTGGGGGGGTACATGATGCTGACATGGGGACTGGGCACCCCGGAGGATGCGAGGCAGGCAGCACACAGTGGGAGGAAGTGGGAGGGTTTCATATAATCATAGAATAATGGAACTTTATGGCAGAAAAGGACCCCATGGTCCATCCAGTCTGCCCCTTAGATTAGATGCCCTGGGTTGGGATGAGAACGGGGAGGACAGCAGCAGTGGAAGGGTTTAATGAAAAATGCCAGGCTGGTGGGGAATGGAGGGTGTGTGCGGAGTGGACTGCAGTAAGCAAATGAGAGGAATGAAGCATACTCTCTCATTGGTGCGGTTCATTTCTCTGAAGTGCGAGCCGGCTCCCTGCTGTGAAATTCTGACAGCCATCACACTCAACTTCAGTGGTCATTGTTGTGTTAGGGTCATGCCCACTGTACAGTGCTCTCTACTGGACTCATCCCTGACACACCTCTCAAACGTGGTAGTGTCCCAAGGTGTTTCTTGCGCAAGTGCAAGGAAACACAAAAATGACTCTTGTACAGAAGAAACTGTGCCAAAGGTCAAACTGCAGCTCCTGTAACTGGAACCAATTCATTAAGCTGAAAGGCTACAAACAGAAACAGAAAGTGAAAATGCTTCATTCTCTGTAAATTGAATAACTAAAAATAGGAAACCACTAAAATTTAGCAAAAGGAATGTGGTTTACTAGCCAAAATAGTCACGGTAGCCAAGCAGGATATTCTCTGGTTCCCAGTAATCAAATGGAACCTGGGAAACCTTAATTTACAGAAAACCCAAGTAAACGCAGAGTAACTGAAAAAACTAATGAAAACACGCATTTTCGATATAACTACAAAATAAAAATCTGACTGGAGAGCCAGCTGTAACCGGAGTTCACTACGAGGTGACAGCTCTCTTCAGGTGGGGAAACAGATCTGAGCAATGGCCAGAGTGGAGTGCAGAGGCAGAGTCTGAACCTACATTCCAAATTCTCAAATTTGCATAGGTTCTATCTAAGGCGCGTCACTCTCAGCCAAGAGGAATGCATAATGTGCAAACATTAGGTGAGCGATCTGTGCTGGAGGGGGTGTAGGGAAAGGGGGATCACTATGCCTATACATTGGGGATGTACTGGTATCAAGACATTCTGAAAGCAAGTGGCGAGCTGGATTAAAACAGCTTTAGATTTAAATCAAGATTGAAATGGCTTCCACCTGATTTGCTCTCTTTACCCTCGTACTGTAGAATGTCAAGCAGAGATAAAAAAATATATCTATAACATCCTAACAGTGGCAGCATTTAAAGCCATCACCCAGAAATGGCTAACAAACTCTCTGCCAACTAGAGAGAACTGGCTGTCAAACTGTAAAAAAACTTAAAACATTACAAGAAATTACAGCCAGGCTGCTTCTTAGGTTAGAGCTGTTTAATACCAGATGGCTACTTTTTGTACACATCATAGAGGAAACTGAGGGCATACTAATTTTGGAACAATTAGCCTATTGATAAACGTACTAGAATTAATCCATCTTAAAGTCAGGGTGTAAGGTATTTAAAACTAGATTTGGGCTTATTAGCCTGTGACCTTGTCCCAGCGATAGTCCTTCTCTACCAAAATTATAAACTTTTATCCTGTCCTGAAAGGGAGGGAAGGGATCATAATTATGGCCGAAGTGCTGGCCAGCTGATACCTTTTCACTTCCCAGTCTGCCTGCTCCGCCCCCACATGGCACAAAAGCCAAAGCAGAAGAGGCATGATCCATGGCCTGAGCCGCCACCTCCTCGAAGGCCATAAGTTGTTTGGTGGACCCCGCCTGGCAGGTGTCCTTCGAATGAACGGGATGGTCTTGTTTATCTGGACACCTGAGAAGAAGACGAACGTGCCAGTCTCCTAAGGTGGTTGGATGCAGAGTGCAACAAAGGCTGCAAGCCTGAGGATCATGCTCATAGCCCAGGCAGTAGACACATGAGGTGTGAGGGTCTGTCAGACATCTTCTGCCTGCAGTCGCACCGTTTGAAACTGGGTGCCAACTTTCAGTTGTCCATGCTGACGGTGGGAAGTTTTCGAACAGAATTGGAAGCAAAGGGCCTACACAAACATAGAGCACAATGGAGGGAACCTTCTTCTTCCAGTGGAAAGGAAGATCTGACGTTTTGGGGTGGTGCAGAGGGAGTTATCACCTGAGTGGGTGGGAGGAGCCAGCTTGAAGACCTTCCTGCCAGAATAAAGGGGAAAGGAATCCTGCCGTAAGTGTGGATCGTACACCATATCCACATTCCTAGAAGAGACATTTCATAGTAAAAATATCAATTGGTCCACAGCAGAGGCATAAATGTACCAGAGGATTTGTTATATGAGGTTTGTGACCTATGTTAACTCCCTGCTCTATGGTACTCTGATGTAATATGGCTAGTAGGTGTGGCTAGTAGTTCATTCAATATGTTTTGGAACTTTAGGCAGGGGTGAAGGAGGAGCTAGAGCAACTGCACGCTGTGCTGCTGTGGAGGAGCAATGAGAGCAGGACTGAGCAAATGCGCTTTACAAGGGTAAAACAGGTATGCAACAGTTGCCTCAATTGTGAGCTGCTAACAGAAAAAATTAACTTTTATTCTGTCATGAGCACTCCAATTTCACCCTCTGCTCAGTCTTTACAGATTGTCTTGTGTTGCGAGTATTGATTTGACTGGGTCTCTGAGTGTCGAAGTTCTAAGTGCGTCCCCTCCCTGAGAGGAGTCTGAAGTGGCAGGAGCCCCTGGAGTAGCTGGACTTGGTAATCCCTGTGGAGGGTGAAGGCTTCTTCTACTATGGAGAATACCCCTTTAGAAAACTTGGCTCTTGGGATTTGGATACAATACTGAATATGGAAGGAAAAATTGTTTTTGCTAACCGACCAACCTGCCTGCCTAATTGTTGTAATCAAGCACTGCTAAACACAGTTGAGCTTCTCTCCCCTTGAACATTTCTCTTTTTTTTATTTTAGCTCTGACTTCGTGAACTGAGTACTGTGATATTTATCTGTATGCTTAATATTTTCATCTGTTTTCTGCTTAAAAACCCTTGGTTCTGTATACAAATATATTTTTAGCTGGATTTTATTAGAAAACACTATATTTTTATTGAATTATTAAATACTGGTGGTTTTAGATAACTGGACAAGTGGCTACGGCTTTCACCACACTAATTAATTAATTATGTCCTCTAGGACTTAAAAAGACTGCTAGCTCTTAAATTACTTTGGAGATTTATCACTCAGCATATTCTGATAGTTGAATCAATTTAGCACAACCTTGTTCTAATTGATTTATCGATTCCTCATGGGTATTGAAATTATCTCATGGCAAAATAGGGAAATGCTTTTTTGAATTTAATTTCCAATTGACCCTAATAAACTTTAATTGGCTGCCAATATAAGGGCAAGCACAAGCAAATAACTCTGGGATTTAGTTGGTGCCTGCATACCGAGAAGGCAGCTGTTATCAAAAGGAGCTTAAGGAGCACATAGTCAGCACAGTGTTTTCTGCTGAGTATTGTTTGCTGCTTTACGTTTTCAGATTGAAGTAGCATTTAAATCAGAGTGTAACTGCTTGTAGCTGTATTTGCCTACGTACTTGCGTTCTCTGAAAGGGAAAAGGAAAAAGCAACACCGCACTGAAATGGTATGTACTCGTAACCGTAGAAAGACTAAAGATAATATTAAAAATACAAAAGAACTTTTTGACTAAAACAAGAATATTCATAATTCTTTCAGGAGTACATCAGTTTTCTCTGCATAGGGAGACAGCTTAAGAACGCAAGGATTTTGAGTTTTAAAGTGCAAATGCTTGAAAACCAATGAACTCAGATATTATGCTTTGTGTTTTGAATTATGGCAGGTACTAACTAAATAACCTAGAGTTTATTATTATAAATAGCTGTAAGGTATACTGGGAGAACAATTTCTATACTGAAAAATCGGACTGCAGTGGCACAGCAGCCTTTTTTATTTTATATAATTGCTGAGGCAAAAAAGAGAAACCCAACAATTATACAAAATAAAAAACAGAAGGTTTTTTTTTCTTCTTTTTAATACTTGGTTAATATTTGGTTAACTTGAAAATTAAATACTTTTGATTCAAGTTAAGTATATACTGATGGTAACTTGACTATAATTACCACATAATTAACAGCTTCTGCTTTTTCACATAGGGAAACCGGGCATAATTTGCCATTATAAAGGAGCGTTTATAACGGCAAACGCGCGAACAGTTTCCCCCACTCTGTGCATGCGCCAGCTCGAACTCCTCGCTCGCTGTCGCCTTCCTATATGGCAAACGCAACTTGAAGAGAAACTGCCACGGACACTCAGCAGTAAGTAAAACAAAATTAAGTTAAATGTATCCTCCCTCACAATACTGCGGAAAAATAAATGGTTTAAATAAGAGAAAGCCGACTGCCCGACATGGCAGAAATCGGACTGCAGTGGCACAGCAGCCTTTTTTATTTTATATAATTGCTGAGGCAAAAAAGAAACTCAACAATATACAGTTAAAATATAGTCTGAGTAACTGACTTACACACACCGGGTTAGATGCTATGCATAACCCCTCGGGTGTGTGTAAATTCTTGTTACACACCCAGACCCATACTTTATTCTCTATATAATAAACCTTGAAACATTAAGAAAGATAATAAATAACTAACTGATTATACACACTAATATTGTGTCAAATTGTGCCTTGGTTGAATCAGAGTTGTTTTAGCATAGAATAACTGGGAATTAAGAGTAATGGAACTTAAGAAGTATTCCAGTAATCTAGAATGATTTAGAACAAATCAGAATAATCCAGGAAGTGCTTGATAATCTTAGTGTTCCTATTATTCTGGCAATTTTAATTTGTTTCCCCACAGGAAAATTTAATACCGGGACATTGTGTGCCCACCCCTGCCATCCACAATGGACAACCACCTATTCCTTATTCATTTCGAACCACTTTTACACTGCAACCCATGGGGTATCCCACATAAAGCCTCTCTAACAATTCAACACTCCCCTAGCACCTTACATGTATCCTGGCTTTATATTAACCCACTATGTCTGTCCATCAGATTATTATGTTATGATAAAATTCACACCTATATAACATGACCTTCTCCCATCACACAGCGGGCACCCAGGAAGAAGAGGAAATGCTCTGACCACTCACTATCCCTGTCCCTTGGTGCCCTCCTCAAATTAATCTTCTTCCTTCTGATCTGCATTGGTACTATTGAAATAAATCCTGGCCCCATTGAAAGTTTCTTTTCCCCTGCTGATCTATCCTCCATAAATGGCCTAAGCTTCCTACATTTCAATGCTTGCAGCCTCTTAAAAAAGTTCTCCTTAATACAGGCTTGGGTGGCACATACTCTACCTGACTTCCTGGTCATCTCTGAATCTTGGCTCAGACCTACAACAAAGACAGTGTTGTAAACCTTCCCAACTATCAGCTCTTCAGAGCAGATCGCCTTCCAGGGGTGGTGGGGTGGCCATATACATTAAGGACACCATCTCTGCAACCTGCCTCATCAATACATCCGAACCAAAGGAATTTGAATGTTTGTCAATCAAAATATCCCTTCCTAACTTGTCTTCATTTAAATTGATTGGCTGCTATAGGCCCCCCTCTGCAGGCCTCAAACTACTATCTCACCTAGGGTCAATACTCAATCTAGGCCCTGAAGATACCATCATCCATGGTGATTTGAATCTAAACTGGCTATCTAATGTATCTGCACCATTGGTAACCTTTTGTGGACACCTATGGATTTACACAACTAATTAAAGACCCAACCAGGGTTAACCTAAAAAACTCTAGCAACAGCTCACTCCTGGATATTATGTTGGTAAACAAGCCTCACTTATATTCACATGCAGGAGTACTGCCGAGTGATGTAAGTGATCATTGTCCTATAGCTGGCATAAGATCTACACTCAAACCACCCAATCCTGCAGAATTTGTCCTCAAAAGGTCAAAAAAAAGAAATTCAACATCTCAGGATACCTCCATGACTTGAGTAATACAAGATATTGGCAAGATTTCTACCTTACAACCTCAGTTGAAACAGCTCTCCAGACCTTAAAGGACATTATCACTAATGCTCTCAATATTCATGCACCAATCACCAGTATCAGAACTAAAGCAAGATCCTGCCCTTGGTTCACTACTGATCTTAAAGCAGCCTTGTTAACCAGAGACAAACTGTGGAAAAAGGCAAGAAAAACAAAGGATACCAGAGACTGGCTAAATTTCAGAAAAGCAAGGAATTCATGTACAAAACAAATAAGAACTGCCAAAGCTGCCTACTATAGAGCTGAATTGGATGCCTCCTACCCAACCAGACTCTGGGGTACTATAAAAGGAATTCTGGGCCAAAACTCTACTCCTGCCTTAACCTCCAAACTGCTACTAAATGATACAGAAATTACGAGCAAACAAGAAATCCTAAATACCTTCAATGACCACTTCACCACAGCTGGCCTAGCATTTGACTCATCACCTGCAAATCTCCTGAGATCTTCCTTGAACCTTCAATCCACTGTGGGACAAAAGGCTACTTCAACTTTTTCCTTCAACCCAATATCCTTGAAAGAAGTAGAAGACCTCCTCTCTAATTTAGATACTTCTAAGAGTGCAGGTACAGACTCCTGGATCCCTACTTCCTTAAAATTGCATCACACGTCTTATCTGCCCTCACTCATCTCTTCAATCTTTCCTAACTACTGGATCCATTCCTCCACTTGAAAACAGCTCAAGTAGTTCCACTACTTAAATCTGGTGATCCCATGGACCTCAACAATTACAGGCTCATTTCCATCCTATCAGTACTATCCAAGATGCTCGAAAAATTAGTAAACTCACAATTAAGGGACTATCTGGATAACAATAACCTCCTAAATTCAGCACAATCGGATTTAGATCAAGGCATAGCACCATTTCTGCCTAGCCAAAGTAACTAACGATTGGCAGATTGCCTTGGATAAGAAGAACAGTACCTGTGCTGTGTTCCTGGATTTGAGTAAAGCATTTGACACAGTGGATCATGAATCATTAATCACCTCCTTAGCTCACTAGGACTGGATTCTCTCTCACTCAACTGGTTTAAGTGCTACCTATCAGATAGGTCACAACTGGTAAAAATGGAAATTACCTATCCACCTTAAAACCACTGCTAAGAGGTGTACATAAGGGCTCTATTCTTGGCCCATCCTCTTTGCCATTTATATTAATAATATCGATGCCAACCTCACTCAATCTAACATTCATCTGTTTGCTGATGATACTGTATTATATGTCAGCAATCCCTCATTACCTAAAGCCTGTGAGCTGTTACAATCTGAATTCTCCATCCTGCAACACAATCTACTGGAAAAAACTACTTCTAAATGCCAAAAACAAAAGCTATGTTCTTTGCCACAAAGAGTTGCTCTGCCACTACCCCTTCACCCACCACCCTACAATTATCCACCCTACTTGGAGAGAAGCTGGAATTTGTTGATAACTTCAAATACCTTGGAGTCTGGATTGATAATAGGCTTGACTATTCTGTCCATATTGAAGAGCTACTAAAAAAAACTGAGACAAAGGCTTGGTCTATTTTTTAGAATAAAACACTACCTTAACAGAGACTCCAAAAAAGAATTAATCCAGGCATCATTCCTATCCCTCATTGATTATGCTGACTTCCTCTATGGCCATTGTTCACTCCCCCTCTTAAACAAGCTGGACACCCTGTATCATAGATCCATCAGATTTATTACTGACCTTCCCTCCAGCACCCATCATTGCTCTCTTTATATGGCAGTCAACTGGACATCACTACAACACAGAAGAAATAGGAATGCTGCAATCTGGATATTCAAAGCTTTATCAGGCAAACTACCCACCTATATCACAGACTGTTTTACCCAAATTACTTCTAGGCCATACACCTTAAGGATCAGTAAACTCATCATACTAAAGGTCCCCAATGCCTGCACCCAGTTTGGGAGGGCCGCTATCAGCCACTCACTAGCAGTTGCATGGAACTCACTCCAAAAATCCATGAAGCTAAATAGCCTCTTACCTTTAACATCCTTCAAAAGATTATTCTCCACCCTATTTCCAGAGCTCTGCAATTGCTTTTATAAGGCCTAATCCCCTACCCTACCTACCCTCCCACCCCCCTTTTCCGTGTTCCATTATGTTAGTTCTACTTCTATTTTCCAGTCACCTGATATACTCTCATAAAAGCCAATTAGGCCCTATAATTTATATATTATGCCTGCTATACCCATTGTCTCCTTTTTCTTACAGGTTAAATGGTTTTACTGTGCCTTGTATAGATGTAAATTGTTGTATATTATCACTTTATGTCATTGTACTACTGTTTATGTTATTCTTGTCTATGTAAAAATACTTGTACTCTTATTTGTATGACCACTCAGGTCCATCTTGTAAATGAGCTACGCTCAATGATGTTCGCCTGACTAAATAAAGATTTTGATTGATTGATTGAATTGGAACCAGGAAATATTCTTCAGTCACTCAAAGAATCATTTAAGGATGATAAGAACATTCCAGAACTGGTTCCTTGTTAATTCAACCCAGGAAAACCAGAAGAGCTTTTCTTCAGTCCATTATAAAATCGCAGTGGACAGTATATCCTGTGCCCAATAATTCTGGTGGCCATTTTACATCAGAGATATTTTTTTTTGGGGGGGGGGTCAAGGGACTACCTTTAACAAAAGCTGGTATTTATATTTATTACTGTTCAAGATCTTGTGATACTGGAAATTGAGCAATTAATTTGATTAGTAAAAATCTGACTTAGGTGTATACTAACAGATTAACATTAGCCCTGATTTATTAGAATATACTTTTATATCTGCTAATTTGCTCTCTGGTTATTTTTCTGGTTACCTTTTGTCTCCCTTTTCTTTCTCTCATTTTCACTGTGCTTTGTAAACCTTTATTAGTGTGTAAATTTGCTGAGGTTTGTAAAAACAAAATGAGAAAAAGAAGCAAAAATACCTCCCCATATCAATCATTGCACATTCCTCATTAAGGTAAGGGAGGAAGAAAAAAGGCAAAAGCAAAAATAGAGGGAAGTAAAAGTGGAACTAATAATTCTAACCCCCAAGTGACAGTAAAAAATAAATTGAGGACAAAGGGGAAAGATAAGGAGATAAGGGATGATGTAACAGCCACAGCTCAAGGTCAAGGTCAAACTTTAATTACTAAGCATCTAGAGAACATAATTGATAATTCAGTGGAACTCACTTCAACTCCAAAAATCTTTGCTTCAGTTAACACTTCAGTTAAGGACAATTCAGTCATATTTCTTGATGAAGGAAGTGAAGAGGGGGGAAGTCCGATGGAAACCCTCTTAATTCCATTATAAAGGGTGTAGAACAATTATGTGATGGTGATATTATTGCTGAAGATACTTTAACTTCATCCACAATTGAAAGTACTCCCAGTTTATATTTCAGTCCTGAGACCTCAGTAACCTCAGAACCCATACCACAGGAAGCCATGATTGCCCAGTCTTCCTCTGAGCCACCATATGTGGGTTTATCTTATTTTGATGAGTCCAATATTGGGACAAAAGAACCATTCGGATCAGAAATTAATGAGATAAGAATGGCTGTGGATAGAGCAATAATAGGACTGAAAGGAATTACTGTCACACTTTATGGCCCAGGAACTGGTTAATGATTTAAAAAAATCCCCATTTAACCAGCATAATAATAATGGAGCAATTAATTATGCTAAAAAAAAATTAGCTTGAGTCATTCAATGGAGAAGTAGCAATTGATGCATCTAGACTTGAGGACATTTTGATTCTCCAAAAAAGACAGGAAAATAGAGAAAGAGATTTGTCTCTTTCTATAGCACATGATTTGATTGAATTAGAAACTGCTGAGACTGCAGGGGAAGTTGTCCCCTGTGTATTAGTCAAACCCTTGAATAACCCTAGGGCATCTATATCAGAGGTAACACCACTTATTACTCATAAGAAAACAAAGAACAATAAACACAAAACAAAAAAAATAAATAGGAAAACCAATAAACAAGTAAATAATATTAAGAATACCAAGACTAATAGTACAAAGGGTCATAAAAAAACACAATACCAAAAAAGTGTACGGAGTAAAAACTCTGAGGTTTCCTTTGCCTCAAAGGCTTCAGTAGATATACCTGTGGAGCCAGTCACCAATAAGCCTGTAGATTTACCAGAGCAGATGTCTACTACTCAGAGATCTAATAAAGTAAGTGATATGACAAGTAAATTATACTGATTCTGATAAATTGGTAGACAAACAGGCTTTAATTCTCTTGAGGGGAGTTGATTGGGATTATATTGAGAATACTCATGTACTAATGAAACTGGGTCAGCTTATATGTACTGAGATTTTGGGACTGGAGATACTTCCCGATGATAATGTTGATGCGTTTAGGGTAACAGATCTTATTTCTGATGAGGAGATTCTTTTGATATTTAAAAGCGAGAGAGTGGCCCAATATATTTGGAGGAATTCTAGTCACTTAGAGAATTACTCTCTCTCTATTGACCACCCTATATCTACCTCAATATTAATATATCATAGCTTACTAACAAAATCAGATGTTACTACCTCTTTGGCATATGCCTATTCTCTACATGATTTAATTGACTTGAAGCATGGGCTAAATTCTGACCCTGAGATTGTACTTTCCATCTTTGGTGTGTCACACTTAAATAGAGAGTCATATGTTAAACTTAAACCCATGACTGTACACCTCATCAGAAATGTTCTTAGCTTGGAATTTTATGATGATGGTATAGTCTCTATACAGAGAACATTTAGAAACCAGATGGATGGAGGACAAACTGATTTAGTCCTTATTAGTAGACAATTGGTAGAGAATATCCTTGCTGCAAGCACCAAACTAGATACACTTGGTATTATTACTGACTTCAATGTTGACTTGGATAGGGGCTTATTAACACAGAAAAACTTTGCTCCTAAGCAAGCAGCACAGACAAAGATAATGTATGATTCTGAGATCTCTAATAGGTATCAGGTCCTTGCTGAAGAAGGTAATTGACTGACCACTACTGATAAAAATATGGAACAAACAGTATCGGATGATAAGGAAAATTGTAGTAGATCTGATATTAGTAGTAATCTCTTCCGTGAATCACATGAAGGGAAGTAATTCTTTTCTTTCCTGGAACATTGCAGGCCTTAGAGCTAAATTTGTGGATATAGAGTTTATATATTTTCTTAATAGGACAGATAGCCTCTCATCCCAGGAAACATGGCACGATGAGAAAAATACTGGGCATATTCAGCTTAATGGCTATGTGTTAATTCAGTCTTCTGCCATCAAAATTAATAGAAAGGGCAGATTGGTTGGTGGATTAGTAACCTATATTAGAATTTCAGATAAGAATAATAAAAAGTATAGTCAAGTAAAATTTTATTTTAAATGTGTTAACCATTTATGAAGAAACCATTATCTTGGGTAATGTATATAATCCCCAATTGAACCTGAAACAATACAGTAAAATTCTGATTCAAATTTATTTGGGGGAAATCAAGATAATAGCTAAGGGTATAATGATATCTTAATAATGGGGGGACTTTAATATTAGATACAGTAAAACATGTAATAAAGATGCAAACAAACAAATATTACGAGCTTTAAATATTTCATAGAGGGTGACAACAGATAAAAAAACTACTGAAAAAAACAGCTTGAAACTTTGTTGGAATCTTTACATCTTATTGACGTAAATGGGAGACTTCCCTCTGACTAAATGGGGAATAGACCTACATTAGTAAAGATCCATCAAATTATAGACCTATCAGTTTACTGGATATAATTTCAAAAATCTTTGCGAAAGTTTTGTTGAATAGGTTAACAAACTGGTTAGAGCATACAAAAACATTATCCAAACTACAAGCAGGGTTCAGAAAATGTTCTGGTACTGTAACTCAAATGTTTTTATTAAACCACTTAATTGAAAAATACATCAATACAAAGAAGCAGATGATTTTTGCTGCATTTGTTGACTTCACGTCAGCCTTTAATATCATTTTACGCTCACTTTTGTGGGAAAAAATGTCTAAACTAGGTATTGATCAAGATCTTATAATACTCATCAAGAGACTTTATACACATACATGGGTACAAATCAAATACACTAAAACTGGTTTATTAACAGAGAAAATGAAAACTAATGTTGGAGTTAATGTTGGGCCGACCCTGTTTAATATCTGTATTAATGACATAATTATTGCTTTACATAATTCTCTGTTTCACATGGCCAAAATAAATAATAAATCTGTTCCGGTTCTTGCGTATGCAGATGATCTTGCAATACTTTCCACTAGTAGACTGGGTCTTCAGAGGTTATTAACTAAACTGGATGCATTAAGTAAAACTCACAATCTTAAGCTAGATCCTAATAAAACAAAAATGAGGATGTATGGAGATAAAAAGTAGTATCGATCACTTACATTGGCGGGAAACAAATTGGAATTTGTTAAAGAGTTTCCCTACTTAGACGTATTATTTTCAAATAATGGTAAATGGACTAAACATATTGTTTGGACCTGTCAGAAGCTTCAAAAATCAGTAAAATTACTAAAAAGGTTTAATAGATTACATGGTGGTAAAATTGTGGCTCCTATGATTAAAGCTATTAATGCAAAAAATATTCTTCAAGCAGCTTATGAAGTAGAAGTATGGGGGACTGAAAAAATAGATAAAATAGAGACCATCCTTAATCAAACATAAACAACTATTAAGAGTCCCTTCTAGCACATCAAATGTGCTGGTCAGAAAATAGATTGGACAAATTAGCTTTGGTCATCTTGCTCAAGAATGTATGGTCACCTATTAGATAAAGCTACAGACCAAACAAAAGGAGACTTTATTAGCAAATAGTCTAGAGGAAAAAACTGTTTTATCTGCTTACACTAGGATTGGCTGGTTAAATAAACTACACTATACATTAAAATCTTACAGTCTCTTTTACTTAAAACAATGGAGAGACCAAAAGATATCTGTGAGTATTACGTATACTGAACATGTTAAAAAAATCATTCACCAATGTACCAAGGAAGCGGACTTGGAGAATATTAAACAATTAAAAGTCTCCAGGTGACTGGTGAAAAACACTGTTGAACACTCATTAAAATACTTTCTTGTAGCTGCTCAGATTCCCCAATATAGATATATGCTTGCTCAATATAGGTTTGAAGTCTTCCCGAGTAATGTACTTGCGGCTAGATATAAAAAGTCACCTCATCAATCGATATTATGTTACTGTTCCTTAAAAGAAGTAGAGGACCTGGAAAATGTTATTTTGAGATGTCCCTGGTACAGTAAATCTAGGGAAAAGTATTTAAACAAGATGATTGAATCACTATTAATACCATCCAGATTTCTTTTGGATCCAATTTTTAATTCTTAAAATGCTAACATTTTAAATAAACTTGCACTTTTCTTGATAGAAATAACTAAAATAAGAACCAGGTGTATTACATGTTTTACTGACGAACAGCAGTTAGATCAATTGTGGATTACAATTAAGTTACCATAAAAACTGTGGCAACCAAATGCTTTTGTGAAATATATTTGTACAGTGAAAGAAGCTAGCTATTTGATTGGCTTCTATAAACAGACTGTGGAGATATTTGCCATATGTACTTAGAAAAATGAACTTGAGATGTGCAATATGATATATTTATTTAGGTATACAGTGTAACCCCATGTATCCAAACATACTGGGGGACATCCGAAATGTTCAGATAAACGGGGTTTTGGATAAACAAATTACGGGCGAGCCAGAACTCACTCACTGCTACAACAGAGTACTGTAGTCAGACAGGCATTTCATTTTATTCTCACAGGTAAAAAATGGTAAAAAACGTACATAAAAAAATATACAGCACTGTATAAAAAAAGAGGTTATACTTTACATGTACAGTACTGTCCTTAAGAGTCCTTAAAGTTTTTTTAGGTAGTCCACAATGGAGCGTTTTTTTCTTCTCATTGCGCTGTCTCGGTTGTCAAATTATGGGCTGATAAGGACACGGGTACAATGGTCATTTAGCCAATCAGATTGGAGAAAATGTTTTGCCCATTTTATAACAGTGTCTAACAACTCCCCATATCCGCTCTCCAGCTCATTGGTCACCATCCAATCCTCGACCACGTTTTGCAGAGCTACAGTGGCATCAGCTAGCTGATCATTTTCTGGCTTAATTTCTTCATGTGCAGCAGGCTGTGGTGGCTCAAACAACAGGATTGATTTGTGCCAGCATTTTTTTATTGTCTCTGGCCTCACCTCCCTCCAAGCATCAGCCAGCATCGTCAGAGCATCCTTGATGGTAACAGATTTTATAATCTCCACTAGAGTGGATTGGTCATTCTCCTTGCTCAGTATAGTGGTTAGCAGTTTCATACAATAGATATGTTTTACTGAGGCTAGGATACCCTGATACATTGGCTGGATCGATGTTGTTGTATTAGGTTCATAGGTAAAATACGAATTCACAATGGATCCGGCCATCAGTAGTCCATAAATTTTCAGAACTGGGATGTGCTCCAGCATTGTCAATTAACAAAATGGCCCAGAATGGCAGTCTCTTTGAGTGTGAGATTTTATGGAAGGCACAAAACTTTGAAAAAAACATTCTTTGAACAAGTCTGCTGTCATCCAGGCGCTACGTTGTGAATGGTAAAGTGCAGGAAGGCTAGACATGTTAGTGTGCTTACACCACCTTGGATCCTGTGACTTGCCGATGATAAGCAGGGGCAGCATGTGTGTGCCAGTTGCATTGCTTGCGGCTAACACAGTAAGACACTCATTTTTTTGTGTCCTGGAGCATGTGTTTCAGAGAAGGAGGCTAGTGTCTTTTCAGGTAGCATAAGCCAATAACTGCTGGTTTCATCGGCATTGTACGGTTTTTTGTCTACTAGCCCCTCATTAGCCATCATATCTTGAAGCTTTTTCTGAAAGGCTCCACTGATTCTGTATAGGATGACATGATCTCATCTGCCGCAGCCAATTGCCTAATGCCGTGTCTGTTCTTAAAACGATTTAGCCACCCCTCACTAGCAGAAAAGGGATAGCCAACATTCATCTGGCGATGGAACTGTAATGCCTTCTCTTTCAGGCTTGTTCCTGATATTGGAGTGCCCTTAGTTCAGTTCTGAATGAACCACATGAAAATTGCTTTGTCCAGTTCCTAGTCGTCACGGTCTCATCATCTTCCTGTTTTCAAGACTGAAGCTGCAATCTATTGTCGCCGCAAAGTCCCTCAGTTTTCCCTTTGCTTTGCGGATATCGTAGACAATGGAGTTTCCAATGCCAAACTGACGGGCCACTTCCACAACTTTTTCACCACACTCAAGGCAGTCTATTATCCATAGTTTTGCTGCAATGTCAAGCACTGATCTTTTTCTTTTAGCTATTTTCACACTGAGCATAATGCAGCAACAATGGGGTGCAAAACCAAACGCAGTAAGCACAACCGCAACTAAGTAGTCTAGATACAAGGTATTAATTAACTCTTTAACACATTAATGCAGCCTGGCAGGTGAAAGGGGGGTAGCGGAACCCTCGATCTGTACACAAAAGAAGAAAGGAAAAGCAAATGACTGATACACTGGCTATGAAAGTTGACTAACAGATTTAACTGTCGTATAAAAATGCATGGGAACAGCTGGAGACACAAGGCAGTTCTGGATAATAGAGAGAGTCGGATAAAAAGGGTTTGGTTAAACGGGGTTACACTGTATTGTTAATGTAAACTTATGCTGCTAATGTAAAACTAGTCTTGTATTTTTCTATTTGTCTAAATTCTATGATATTCTCTTCTGTAATGGCAATTTTTAAGCTGATTAATAAATGTACTGAACTGAAATCAATATGTCTCAATAAAGTCTTGTGAGTTTAAAACAAAAAAAATATCAGGCGAGGGATTCATGGGGTTAGAAAGAACAGTTACATACAGTACTTAGCACAACAGTAGATCTTTGAATCACTTCCATCAGGTCACACCTTTGGAACTTACAGCTGCCAGGCACTATGACAAGGAAACTTTTGCCAGCAGTTTGCCAGGGGCTGCCCATGACTATGCAGATGTCAGCATATACATAAACATGGGTGGCCCCTCTTCTCCTCAGTTCCCTGCCAGAGGTATGCTCGGAGGACCACCATCTAGGGAACCAGGAGAGAACCCAGAACTCTACAAACCAGGCTAGACAGAGGGAAAATGAAAGAATGGTGACAGCAGCAGAGAAATCCAGTGCTGCAGACTCAAAAGGGGGGAAGAAGGGCAGGATGGCATGGCCCGATGAAAGAGAGTCTCTCAAAGATCTATTGTTACGGTAAGTACATAACTGTTCTATCTTCTTTGAGGGTATCTCTTTCATCAGGCCACACCTTTGGAACAAGTCCCAAGCAGTACCACAAGCTGAGAGTCTGAGGGCTGGAACCTATAGGCTTATGACAACAGGCCTTGTGGCACAGCTAGGACAAAGCCAGCCCATCTAGAAGAGACAATGTCTAAACTGTAGTCCTTAGTGAAAGTGTGGACTGTACTATAGCTATCAGCTGCACAGATCTCTGCAGTGGATAAATTCTGAAAACCATCTATTGAAGTGGCCATGCCTCTTGTGGAATGACCCCGAACCACGCCAGGAAGTTCCTTACCATACTTCCCTGTAGCAGAAAGTAATACTATTTGGTAATCATCTGGACAAGCACTGTTTCAAAACAGAAGCACCCTCTTTCCCAGGGGCAAATGAAACAAAAAGATGTGAGGACTTCCTGTAGTCCTTGGTACGGTGTGTATAGTACCCAAGTATTCTATGCACATCTAAGGTATGGAGCAATGCTTCCCCTGGGTTGGCGTGCTCTGATTAACACACTTGTAGGTGGATGGTTTGATTTAAAGTAAACTCAGATGCCACTTTTGGCAAAAGTAAAGTAACATTTTATTATATGAGGCACCCTTTCAAAGCTCAGGGCGCCTTAACAATACACATTACAAAAATCTTTCAGCAAAACTCATAAAAATGGATAAAAATCGTTACAATCCCTCAATGAGTCCCTGCAAATGCTTGGTTGTACAAATATGTTTTTAAGGATTTTTTGAAATCCTTCCACGGTCAGGCTTTCTCGTATCTGGCAAGGTACAGAATTCCACAGGGTAGGTGCCATAAAGGCATAAGATCGTCCATCCGATGTTTTCAGGGATACGCTGGGAATCTCCAGCAATCCCTCGCCAGAGGATTGGAGTGAGCAAGAGGGGCAGTAAGAATACAGGAGTTCTTTCAGATAGTGGGGACCCTGCTCATGTAGGGCCTTATAGGTCAGCAATGCGACCTTGAAGGTGATTTGCCACTGTATTGGCAGCCAGTGCAGTTCACGCAGCACAGGTGTTATATGACTGGATCTAGGGGTTCTAGTCAACAACCTGGCCATCGCGTTCTGTACTAGCTGCAAGTGGTGAATATCCAACCCCGGTAGCCCTAGGTAGAGGGCATTGCAGTAATCAAAATGACTGGTGACAAAGGCGTGGACCAAGGTAGGAAGATCTTCGGCGGGACCAGGTGTTTCACCCAGGCTATATTCCTTAGATGATAAAAGGAAGCTCTGACTACAGCCGAAACCTGTGCCCTTAGGGTCAGGCCTTCATCAAATATCACACCCAGGTTATTCATCTGACCCGAGACAATAAGTGGGGTCTCCCCCCCAAGAGATAAACCTGATGGTTTCTCCACCTATGCCCCTTTCATCCTATAACCAGGGTCCACCACCAATACCTCTGTTTTACCCAAATTCAATCGTAGCCAGCTAGCACTCATCCAGTTCTGTATCTCCAGCAGGCAGTTATTAAACACCATGACAGAATCTAACTCTTGTTCAGGCACAAAAGACATGTAGAGCTGAGAGTCATTGGCATAGCAATGAAAACTCAACCCATACCATCTTATAATGTCCCCTAATGGGAGCATACACACCACAAATAACATGGGGGACAGCACCGAGCCTTATGGAACCTCACAGGGCAGCCAGTGAGGGGCAGAGGAATAAATCCCTGATACCACTCTCTGGGATCTGCCCTCCAGAAAAGATCAAAACCAGCTGAGGACCGCCCCTCTCAGTCCACTGAAGAACCACAGGTGCTCGAGCAGCACCCCATGATCCATGGTGTCAAATGCTGCTGAGAGATCAAGAAGAACTAAGATGGAATGGGCTCTCCAATCTCTCACCATCAGGAGGTCATTTTTCATTTAGTACCCGCACCAAGGCTGTCTCGGTGCTGTGCCTTTTACTGAAGCCAGACTGGAGAGGGTCATAGATATCATGGTTGGTTAAATGATCCAAAACCATAAAGAAAAGCTGCCCCAACTGGCCGGGTGTGCTAGTGAGAGCAACAACCAACCAAACAGAAAACTCCAGTACCACCCACTGCAGCTTGGATAAATAAGACCCATTCACAAAATACCAAACAGGCTGTGATGCATGTTAAAAATATATATATATTTCTTACTTTATTCAGTACATTCATATATGAAAAAGCAGCCAAAAAGCACATATGACCTTCCAAAATGAGAGCTCACAGTGAGACCCACCAACCTCCTAATGGTTTCACTTCACAGAATCATCAGGGAGTGTTCAAACAGGTGATGCACTCTACTTTTAAAGGTAGATTTTAAAGTGACAGTGTATATAAAACATTATGTCTCACCCTAGAGCGACACACACCTACTGTAAAATGTATATATAAAAAGCATACAAATAATGTATATACAAATAAGGGAACATCAGGCTCACTACAAGTGCAGATGAACACAAAAATAAAATGCAATACAAATTAGACTAAATAATGAAGACAAGGACACCTCAGAGACAAAGACATGAACATGATGATAGTAGAGTGAAAATCTATTACACATGTATGCTCACAGTTACAAAACCACATACGGACAGACCTGTCAGAGCACTAGGGTAATGCCCAATACCTTACCTCAACAGACTCCATAAGTACATGGGGGGGGATGGGGAGGGGAAAAAGGAAAATAAAACATTGTGAAATTCTTAATCATGTGCACTTTACTGGCCTGTCCAGATCAAACCTCAGATCATTTTACTTCGAATTCCGAATCCAGCACCGATTCAACAGACGAAACTAATGAGTTCACTGAGTCCAGTAAGGGAGGGGACTTCAACCACACCACCTCCACCTCCAGACACAGCATGAGAGTGATGCACTTCCAAACCAGTGGAAACGAACGCAACGTGGGGGGCCATAAAAACAAGGGGCGGCATGTATACATACCAAAATGGTTGGAAACAACAATCCACTGTGTTGAAAACTCAGTTACAACAACGAGGGGGACCAACGATGCAGACCAGGGGAGCACAATCATACAAGAACAGGTGCAAGTGAATGTGGTAAACCTTTCATCTTTTTTACTGTCTGCACCACAGATCAAGGTACTAAGGGGCTCAATTTTTCTCCTACGAATACTGCTAATGACTTTGAACTGTTCCTAGATGTAAAGAAATTTATGAGGAAATTGAATCTGGCTGTACATTTTGCTAAATCTGTGAATGAGCAGGAGTGGTTTGTTCCAATGGAAATAGTACGGGCCGTGGATACTGTGGGAACTGAATATAATCCATCAGAGGGAACTGAACTGAGGTTTCAATGTCCCTCCACCTACATGCCCAGCTATTCCCCTGCAGTTATTACTTTTGAAAGAGCAGTACTTCAGGAATTGGAACATCAAGAGTGAATTAATGGATTTAAATTATGTTAACATTGATAGTGAGGAGCGAATGGGATTACAGCAGTTGCAGGCTAATTTAGATTTAATTATCAAGCCAGCTGACAAAGGGTGGTCATTAGTGTTAATGGATAGGGACAACTGTATTAAAGAGATTTATAGGCTGCTATCAAATATTGACTTCTATGCAGGATTGAAGTCAGATCCTACTATGTGTTACAAGCAAGAAATTGATAGTTTTTTGTCCCAGTCTTGGGATGAGGGGCTTATTGATTTACAGGCCTGTAAGTATTTATGTGTCCCACACCTAGTTAGGCAAACTATATATGTCCTACCCAAAATCCATAAGAGTTTGAATGACCCCCGGATGTCCGATCATATCGGGGATAGGCTCTTTAACAGAGCCCTAATCTAAATTTGTGGACCAACATATTACTTTTTTTGGTGCCCAAGTTGAGATCTTATGTGAGGGACTCTACCCAAATGCTTAATATGTTGGAGGATTTACAAATGGAACCAGATTGGGCCTTGGTCACCTTGGATGTAGAGGCCATGTATTCAAATGTGCCCCATGGGGGTGGTCTTTCAGCACTTCAGTTTTGGCTAGAAAATTGTTCTTCTTACACGTCCATGTTTATTGATTTCCTTTGTCAGCTGGCAGAATTTGTTCTCACTAAAAATGTTATTCTTTTTCAGGGACAGTTTTTCTTACAGACCAAAGGGATCATGATGGGGGCAACGTTTGCTAACATGTATGCTAATTTATATCTAGGCAAACAGAAACTTATGCATATTTATGATATGGTCCAGAATCCATTTTACGAGTCCATAGACATGTGGCGTCGATACATTGACGATGTGTTGATGGTGTGTCGGAGGGACCATGCTATGCTATCAGATTTTGTTCAATATTTAGAGCAATCCAACTCGAATCTCAGATTTACTGTGCATTACAGCAAGGAGCAGGTTTCCTTTTTGGATATTAACATTTGTAAGTTGGAGGATGGGACTCTAGCAACTGATTTGTATAGGATACCCACTGATAAAAAATAGTCTTTTGATAGCTAGCAGTTGTCACCACTGCCACACCATTCCCAAGTCTCAGTTCATGAGGGTTAAGTGGGTTTGTTCAGAGGAATAAGTGTATGAATGCAGGAGCTGAGAATTGCAAGAGTGTTTTGTAAACCAAGTGGGGAAAAAAGCAACAGAGGTTAGTTATGTCCCTAGGGAAGCTTTGTTAAAGTACAAACAGAGGGGTTTGAATGACAGCAGCTGGAGGTACGGCTGGTTACAAGGTATTGTGCTAAAAGTAATATTATAAGAGAAACCATCAATAAGTTTTGGCATATTCTCAGTACTGAGTCAGCATTAGATTCAATAATTAAACAGAAACCAAAAATCACTTTTAGGAGATCCAGGAATCTTTCAGATTTACTAGTACATAGTTTTCTTCCAGTTCAACTAAAACGTACTTGACTACCTCCAACTCCTTTAGGTTGTTATCGATGTAGCAGGTGTACTTATTGTGATGAAATCCAACAGATAAAATGTTTACATTTGTTAATGTGGAAACTGTTTTTGACATCAGAGCGTTTATCAACTGCAGTACCACCTGTGTAGTTTATTTGGCAACCTGCACATGTGGTGGTGCTTTTTATGTAGGGAAAACCTCTAGGGCTTTCAAAATAAGGGTGGGGGAACACCTCAGTGACATTAGAACTAGTGACTATGGGAATGTTTTATTCTGTCATGTGAATGCATATGGTGGAATGACCTCACATCACCAGTTTCTGTACTGTGGAATAGAGAGGGTGAGGTTGGGTTCCAGCGGAGGTGACCTTGAATTGCTTCTTTCCCAAAGAGAGTAGTACTGGATCCACAGATTAGGTGCATTATGTTACCCGGGGTTAAACAACATTTTTGAGCTAGTACCATTTCTGAATAAGGGAACCTGTTTTTGGTTAGTAAGTTTGAGTGACTGAATAACTACACTACATTTGGGTTTATTGGGCCTGATGTTTAGGCTATCATACCCTTATTTTGAGTGTAGTAAGCCAATTAGAGACATTCCTATAGTCTTTATAAACAAAAAGTGTTTGTGATTTAGATTACATACTGTATATGTGCTTCATTGTAGTCATGCATTTTTAGCGCATAATGGTTTTTTTCAAAAACTCATTTTGTTAAGTAATTGTGTAGGTACCGTAGCTCTTTGCCAATTTTTATGCATTATATATAGTCTTTTTTTCTAGGTATATAGGCCAGAATTAGTGGTAACTCAAACTTTTTTGGATTTAACCTTTATACGGATGCCATGGTGACTAGGCTTTTATGTTTTGTATGAGTATGAACAGGCCAGTAAAGTGCACATGATTAAGAATTTCACAATGTTTTATTTTCCTTTTTCCCCTCCCCATCCCCCCCCCATGTACTTATGGAGTCTGTTGAGGTAAGGTATTGGGCATTACCCTAGTGCTCTGACAGGTCTGTCCGTATGTGGTTTTGTAACTGTGAGCATACATGTGTAATAGATTTTCACTCTACTATCATCATGTTCATGTCTTTGTCTCTGAGGTGTCCTTGTCTTCATTATTTAGTCTAATTTGTATTGCATTTTATTTTTGTGTTCATCTGCACTTGTAGTGAGCCTGATGTTCCCTTATTTGTATATACATTATTTGTATGCTTTTTATATATACATTTTACAGTAGGTGTGTGTCGCTCTAGGGTGAGACATAATGTTTTATATACACTGTCACTTTAAAATCTACCTTTAAAAGTAGAGTGCATCACCTGTTTGAACACTCCCTGATGATTCTGTGAAGTGAAACCATTAGGAGGTTGGTGGGTCTCACTGTGAGCTCTCATTTTGGAAGGTCATATGTGCTTTTTGGCTGCTTTTTCATATAGGAATGTACTGAATAAAGTAAGAAATATATTTTTTAATATGCATCACAGCCTGTTTGGTATTTTGTGAATGGGTCTTATTTATCCAAGCTGCAGTGGGTTGTTAAATGATCCTCCAGCTGCAATGCGACCACCTTCTCAATAACTTTTCCTGCAAAGGGTACGTTTGAGACTTGTCTGTAGTTAGCTGGGCAGTCGGGATCAAGGTAAGGTTTTTTCAAAAGGGGACATACTACCACCTCCTTTAAGGGATCTGGAAAGATCCCTCTCTCCAATGAAACCGCCAGTATCTCAGCAAGGACTGGGTCAATAACCTCTACACATCCCACTAGTAGGCGTGTAGGGCCCAGATCCAAACTACAGTAGGTTGGCCGCAAAAGCTGGATAATCCTCACTATATCTAGGACTACCAGCTGGCTAAAGGTGAACCAGGTCAGTTGGGCATTAGTACCACCCGATGGATTAGTGCAAGGTCCAATGGGATGGCACTGGCTGATCTCATCCCTGATGGTGGTTACCTTATCAGCAAAAAATTGTGCAAACTCCTCACACTGAACTTGTGATAACGCATGACCAGATTGAAGACAGGCTGGATTGCACAGTCTGTCCACAGTCCAGAAGAGCTGGGCTGGCCTATTCTTCGCTGTAGCAATTTCCCTGGACAGGAACTCTGCATTCTTATGGGAAATTGCTGATTGGTAGATCTTGTAATGATCCAGCAATCTAAGTTTATCCCCCTCTAGGTGAGTTTTCCGCCAGTGCCTCTCCAACCTTTGTTCTTTCCTCTTCGGCTCTCAGATTTCTCCATTAAACCAGGGGCACCTGGACGGAGGGTAAGAGGGTGAACACGAGTTGAAGCAATGACATCCAAGGCCGCTGTGACAGCCCTATTATAGGCTAACGCTAGGGGTCCTGGGTTTATGCTATCCTTTGGAAGTCCCGAGAGGTCAGGCACCGTCATTAGGCTCTCTGAGGTAACTCCTCTTAAAGGACAGAACTGTACCAACTCCTTTGGGGCAGGCCGATTTCAGGGGGCTGCGACACTGAATCTCAGGGCGTGATGGTCAGACCGACCGACTGGCTCCAACTCCACATCAGAGATCCTGATCCCCAGGTGGAACACCAAATCCAATGAGTGCCCCTTCTTGTGAGTTGCAGTGGTAATAACCCATGTCAGACCCAATGAATCCATCAATTGGAGGAGGTTTTGTCCAAATGGCAAGAGTTCATCGTCGACCCAGGCATTGAAGACCCCCAGAATCAACCATCTGGGGGACTCCAATACCATCTTGGCGATGAAGTCTGCAACCTCCTTCAGGAACTCCCTCTCATCACCTGGTGGACGGTAAATGAGAAGGGTCCTGTAGCCTGCACCTGCACCCACTATACACTCAAAGGAGTTGGTGACTCCCACTGGCACTTTTCTGAGATTCATTTCCTGTCTAAAACAGACAGCAACCCCCACACCCCTAGGGTCCACTCTCAGGCGGTGATTCACCCGAGAACCCAGCCGGAACAACGGACTCCAAAATAGGGCCCACACTTCCATCAAGCCAGGTCTCGGTGATGCAAGCCGGGTCAACAGAAGCCACAAGATCAGCCACCACTGCAGTCTTATTCTTAATTGACCTGGCATTGCTTAACACTGCCCGAAAGGGATGGGCATCAAAGGATGGCCCCGCTTCCTGCCAGACCATGTCAGAACCCTTGGGTATGGGCACAAGACAAGGATAACCTCGTTCCTGTGTCCATTTTGCCCCAGGGCATCTTCTGGTTCTCACTGTCTCAATCTGCCCACCCCTTTCCCATCCCCCCCCCGAGAGTTGCAGGATCCTCGATTCCTTCCGCTCCCTCGTCTCAAGATGCGAGGCCGACATCTACTATAAACTTCAAATGGAAGCGGAGGATGTTCAAATGGACGGAGATCCTTTAGTCTCGAGGGGGAGTACTGCCTATCCGTGTTCCTAACTCCTCAACACGTCTCTCAGACACTCCACACACACCAATATTTATCTAATCACACACCCCACTCACACAACCCCCCCACTTATTTAAACTTTCTAAGCTTTACTTAAAATTAAATAAATACCCTTTTACTTAACAAAACATAACAAATTGACCCTTAGCTGCCACAGTTTAATATGTTAATAACAGCTATGGTGTCCCAAAAGTCTCTTCAGGTCTCTATATAACTTTGTTTTCATCCCCCCCCCCCAACAGTGCTCTCACTACTACAGAGTAGGATCTTTGAAACTTTGCAGTCCCCTCTCACGAGGCTGGATTTTTAATGTCCAGAAAACCTTAAAACACAGTATCTTAGCTCACAGTCACAATCTCATCAAGAATGGAAGATTTTAGTTTATTTCTGCCCCTCCCAGTGCTCTCACCACTGCAGAAAAGGAAATTTAAGATTTTCCAGCCCCCTCTCACAAGGCTGGAATACAATGGCAGACAATTCCTAGTATCCCATTTTTTATTCCGTTTACTGTCAGCAAACTTGCCCGAAGGAAAAATAAAGGAGATGTACTTCACCCTTAATCAAAGTCCTGCGGGTAGTCCCAATAACCTAATTTCTCTCAGCAAGGTCTTCATACCAACGATGCCAGCAGCGTCTCAGCCTCTCAGGATCGTTCTCACTTTTGGGACCAGGCTCCACCCAGACCTTCACTGTGGTAACCCAAGCTGGACCACCCTTCAGTGGGCCCCTTGTTTGGCCTAAGGGAGCGGATCTGCTTCACCACCCTCCGGTGGCGATAGCGACTGTCCCTCCATCTGGGCTGGGATCCCGATCACCTCCAAAACACAGTGAGACCTCTAATTCTGCTCACCTCACACCCTCTCAGGGCCTCCTTCTAGCTGGTCCTTCTCAGACAGCTACCGGCAACTTTCTGCAAATTGGTCCAACTGTGCTCTCACCCCAGCCAGAACCCGCTACTGTGTCTGTCATTCCTCCACATCTCCTCAGATTTCCTGGATCACACCACTGGATTTCCAAAAGGCAAAATTCCTTGGGTGATGATGCTACAATTAACAGTACACAGCTCCTTAAGATTTTTCAATGGCTTGATTCACCGCTTTTGTAATTTTTATTGTTTTTACAGGGTATTCACAAGAGGGCTCCCCAGCACCCCCAAAATGACCTGGGTGCCATCAGGATCAGGGATACAGCCCCAGTGTACACTCAGGGTGTACTATTAACCTGAAGATGCTCAGGCACTCTCTAAATCACTTAGCATCCCTAACTAACTTGTTCACTAAATGGGATATAGAGCGTAACAAAGTTTAAAAAATAACTTAAAATGTCTTTAAAAAGACACAGCGACTGGACACCAAACTCTCAGCTTGCTTCAGGCACACCCAGAATGGTGGCCAGTGGTCACATGTTAGATTCATCCACCATGGTAGAAAAGTACAGTTATGTAAGAAATGAAAATTACGTACCTACCATAATTCTTGATCTTCTCTTGTATCTTCACCATTCATTACTGCTTGGGTTGTGCGCACCCACCACGGGAAATTTTTTTTTTTAGGTCGGCACCAACGGCGCTGCCCCCAACATCAATGCCCTGCATCATGCGCAAGGGGCGACTGTTAGGTGCCTCCTCCATCTCAGTTCTGGTAGTTGGAGAGGCGAAAAAAAGGGTAAGGAAAAGGAGAGTGAGGCAAGAGAGCCGAGGGACAAAAAAAAAGAAAGGATATAAACTGAAAAAGGAATAAGCCAGTAGAGGACAGAAAGAAAGAGAGAGAATGCCTATCCTAAGGGACCACAGGGCCTCCCTTCTGGGGCGGCTCCAAGGGAGGAACAGATAAAGAGAAAGAGAAAAAGGAAGAAGAAGAAGAAAAGGAAGAAAACAAGGGATGTTGAGAGGGGAGAACACTGCTCATAGATATATTGGTTGAGAGGCTCATAAGCTCGGAACCAAAAACAAGAGAGCAAGAATCCCTCCTGATAGGACTGAGAGAAGGTTCAACTGAACCGCTTGTACAGATTGGACACAAAGGGCAGATTCTCTAACCTCCCATCATCCCAACCCCCTACACTCTAGCTGAGAGCTCACAGGCTGCCCAGGCAGAAATTCTGTTCCGGAAAGAAAGCGCCCAACTAGGAAGGGGAATAAGCCCCTTAGCAACTTGTTAAGTGCTAACACAGATGTGTGTGAGGAGGGAGTAAGCCCTGCAGAAGGCAGCTTTGTGTGAAAGGATACAGTGGAAACTCAATCGGACTCCATAAAGGTAAGGAAAGAACAACAGCTCCAGGTAAATGAAGTGCCAGAAGCAACAACCAGAAGAAGCTGACACAGTATTAATTAATACCTGCCAGAGGGAACCTGAAAATTGGGGCCGAGCCATAGATGGATGGTCTCTTCGGCTGTGAACTGAACAACATGGCTAAGAAGCCAAGAGGTCACCCCTAGGAGCAATCAGAAAGAGTTCCCTCAGGATAGAATAAATCCTACTCATTCCCCTTTACCTTGAGGAAAAAGGATCCATCCAGAGAAGAATGGAAAATCAAGATGGGTTTTTTTTTTGGCTTAAAGGCCAATGAGGAAGGGAGAGGACCGAGTAGGGAGGGGGAGACGCCACAGTAGGAGGCCACTGAGGGGAAGGTGGGCGGGTATCAGTAATGAATGGTGAAGATACAAGAGAAGATCAAGAATTACGGTGGAGTACGTAATTTTCATATCTTCCTTGTCAATCTTCACCATTCATTACTAACAACTAGTACCAAGCTCCCCCAAGGGGGATAAGAAACCCTGAGGGAACAAGACCCTCAGTCTCCTGCTGGTGGGAAACAGAAGGGGAAGACCCTGGGCTAATCAGACGAGAAGCCTATGGCAGAGGAGAGCTAGGAGGTGTCCACCGGGGATGGGGAGATGGAGGAAGTCCCTGCAGAAGCCTCCTAGCCCTAAAGGAAAAAAGATGGGTCCCCCAGAAAGCGGAGCGAATCACCCTACGCCGGGCAAGGGGTGATAACCTTGATAGATGAAGCCATGCCATCCGTCTAATACAGATCGCTGTCCCTGCAAGCCTGGAAGTCACCTCATTGGCGTCGTAAGATGACCTTGCTTGGTGTCTTGCCAGCTCCAGGCCTATAGCAGAGAGGGCAATGGCCTGTCTAGATTGCTCCGAATCAGGCATTGATGCTAGAAGCTGGAATAGCATTGACCATAAATGCCTATTGTAGGCAGCATGGTGCGCCTGATGTGAGGCAATGCACAGCATCACACGAGAAGAAGAGAACACCCTTCTCCCCCACCAGTCAAATTGTAAGGAATCTGAATTCGGTGGGCGGTCGTATGCCAGGCAGCGGCACCTGGAGGGAGTTTCTAGGAATGCCAATCCCAAAGGCGGGTTGGGAAGAGAACCTAGAGATTCCAATGGGGCAGAATACCTTCTCCTGCAGTCTGCCGGAGCTGGAACAGGGACGGCTGGTGACTGCCAGGAACGGATAGACGCCTCCTGGAAAGGAATAGGCCAGAAGAGTACCACCAAATGCTGGGCACTGAATTCACTGAGGAATTCACGCATCTCCTGTTCGGTACTGTCTCGCCTAACAAAGGAGATACGAAGATCCTTCACCATCCTCAAAAGGAATCACTGATATTCAGTGAAATCAGCATCGGAGGAGAGATGAGCAGGGGGGTTCCTCTCCCTCCGAGGAGGGAGACGAGGATGATGGGGAGCTCGAATGCCCAGAGGACTCCTGCGGCTGTGGGGATAGGTGAAACACCTGCTCATGCATATATCTAATGTATGAGGGGAAGGCCACCGCAGAGCCTCTGAACGTCTCCCAGGATAACAGGCCCGTAGGACCAACATGGCCTGGGAGAGAGGGGGGTGGCTGCAGAGGAACGGGAGAGGGACACCTATGACGAGGCAACTGTCCTTTGCTGAGGCTCTGAAATCCGGAAAATGGAGCCCGAGCTGGCGGGATCCAGGACAACAAACCAGGTCGCAGAATGGAACCCTAGGGATGCGAAGCCTGGAAGAGCCTAGTGGGGGATCCTCCCCTGTGATGAACCTGGGCTGCATGGGTCCAGAAGGGCAGCCCACAGCAGCACTCACGGAGGGTCCCTGGAGCCGAGAGGGAAGATGGGGCCCAGTGCTACGGCTCCTACCCGCACCACGAGGGGTGGCAGGTGAAGACTAAGGCATCTCGTCCCGGTCTCTCAACCCCCTGGACTCTGAGGACACCCTCCTCCTCGACCCCAGCGACAATCCACCCCAAGCAGGTGCAGCAGAACCAGGATCGGCAGCTACCACAACCCCCTCAGGAGGATGAGCCCGTCCCCCCACCTCCACGCTATCCCCCTCCAGGGACCCCAGACCACCCCCAGCCTGGGAGGCCTCAGGAGAGGACAGCAGAGGAGACAGAGGAATAGGCATGCTGGGCCGTCTAGCACCTCATCTCACTGGAGACCCTGACTCCAAAGAGTCAGGGTGCCAGGACAGGTCCACATCCGAATCATCCGAGACCAGCTGGACCTCAATACTGGCCACCCCAGGGGTCTCCAGAGAAATGGCACCTCGAATGGCGCTGGTGTCACTGGTGGCGCCGGACAATCTCGGATCACCCGCAACGCCCAAACCAGGCCCTGACTCTCCAACGGCACCGGTCAGACCCACGGCACCACCCTTGGCGCCGGGACCCAACTCAACGCCACTAGAAGAGTCAACCGGGCCCATGGCGCCACGGATGGCACCGAGAGGAAACACGGTGCTGCAAATGGTGCCGCCCCGATCACCGGCGCCGGGATGTGGCATTGAGGGTCCACCGATGCCGGGCCCAGCAGACCTGGGCCTCGACACTGGGGGAGCCTGCACCTTCGAAGAGGTGACTGCCAAGGTGGTGTCTCCACCGCGGCCCCGGGAGGGACCACGGCGCTCCTCCAACACCGCAAAAGATGCCTCCTCCTCCTCGGCAAGACTAGGAGATAAGGAGGCCTCCTCCTCTCCAGACCGTATAGGCCTGGGAGGGGACCCGCAGGAAGGGTCTAGAGATCTTACCTGGGAAGCTCTGGAGCGACACCATCCCCCGAAAGTCGGCGGAGCCTTGCCGATCTTGAACACACGGACTTCTAGGATGCAACAGTCCATCGAGAAACAGGCGTCGCATGAATCCATATCATAGTTGGGTCCCAGGCAGCGAATGCAAACATCATGCCAGTCTGTAATGGAAAAATGCCGGCCACAGGAGCACCGACGCATGGGGCGCGGCCCGCTTTTGACTTACGCTTTGCTCCTGAACCGGACATGATGTGAAAACAATATAAAACACAGAAAAAGGCCCCCAGCACCATAGAAATAAGGAACGGTCTTACCGGACTGAAAACGGTTCAACGGCATCGGGAGGAACTGGAGAAGGATTCGCAGGAAGGCCTATGATGCAGGTTCAACAATCTCACACACACGGTAGCAGGTGCAGCCTCGTCGGCGGGAGAAACAGAACTGAGATGGAGGAGGTCACGGCACTGCTGTGAACGCCCCTGTGCATGACGCAGTGCATTGCTGTCAGGGGCGCGTTGTTGGTGTTGACCAAAAAAAAAAATCTCCCGTGTTAAAAGCGCGCCGCACAACCCAAGCAGTAATGAATGGTGAAGATTGACAGGGGAAGATCTTACCGCAACAGCAGATCTTCAAGAGATGCTCTTGCAGCAAGCCACACTGATAGAACTAAGCCAACAGGAGCCAGGACCACATAGAAAACTTTTAGCTAGCAGTCTATTATGGGGGACCATCCAGCGCCGTCAGTCAGCTGATGTCAGCCTAGCCTATACAGGTGGGCAGTCCCCACCTACCTCAGTTCTCCGCCCAGAGACCCCGTGCAGACGTAAAGGAGGAACAGGAGGTTTTCGAGAGAGCAGAGGCAGAAGCAGTGTGAGAGAAAAAGAGTAGCAGGGAGAAGGAGGGAGGGAAAGCAGGGTCTGCTGAAAGAGATTCTCTTGAAGATCTACTGTTATGGCAAGTTCTTATGTAACTGTACTATCTTACTTCAAGGAAGGCTCTTGCAGCAGGCCACACTGGTAGGACCGAGTCCCAATCAGTACCAGGTATCAACAGGATAACCCCACGGAGAGGAGAGATCAGCAGCCAAGAGCTCATGACAGAAGGCCTTGAATAACTGCCAGGCTAAAATGAGCCCTGAGCCTAGAGGTGATGTCCAGACTGAAATGCTTGGTGAAGGCGTGGACAGAACTCTAGGTGGCAGCTGCACAGATGTCAGCAGCAGAAACATTTCTGAAGCAAGCTGTGGAGGCAGCCATACCCTGGTGGAATGGCCCTTGACTATCCCCAGAAGGGATTTGTTGTACTTGCGGTAGCAGTAAACAATTCAATTATCTAACCACTTAGAGAAACACTGTTTGGAAACAGGAGCACCCTTTCTCTTGGATGGTGAACGAAACAAACTGGTCAGTTTTTCTCAGGGACTTGGTGCAGTTCATGTAATACTGTAATGTTCTGTGAACATCCAAAGTATGTAGCAATGCCTCCCCCTGATTAGAATACTCAGGAAAATAAATTGGCAAGTGAATGGATTGATTTAAAGTAAACTCCGACACCACCATAGGCAACAACTTAGGATTAGTATGGAAAGAGACACCATCTTAGTGAAAAAACAAATAAAGCTCCTTACACACAAGAGCCTGTAGCTTGGAAATCCTTCGAGCAGCAGTAACAGCAACTAAAAATAACTCTTGCACAGCAGAAAGTGCAGCTCGCAACTCGCGGCTGGTTCAAAGGGAGGTAAAGTGAGTTTCTCCAACATTAAGTTGAGGTTCCATGGAGGGACTGGGTCCCAAATGGGAGGTTTCAGATGCAAAATGCCCACAGGAATGTGTAGGACACCTCAAGCTGAGCAACAGCTTTGCCCTCAACAGGTGCTTAGTATGCAGAGATGGTGGAAAGGTGCACCTTAAGGGAGGAGTAGCCCCAAAAATCTGAAAGGGAAAGGAGGTACTCCAACACTTGATTCACCAGGCAGGTGAAAGGATCTACATGGCGCACATCGCCCAAATGGAGAAGCACTTTCATTTCAAAGCACAAGTGACCCTCAGTGGAGAGATTCCTGGCTGCCACCAGGACATCAGTGACCTTAAAGGATACCCCGAAGTGGATAATAGCTGGTCCAAAGTAGCCACGCACAAAGATGCAGGGACTTGAGGTCCAGATGGGCCAAGGTGTCCTGGTCCTGGAAGAGAAAGCCAGTTCACAGGAGCAAGGGTACCAGAGGTTCCACTGCTAAGTGCTGCAGTAGGGGAAAACAAATCTGGCATGACCAGAAGGGAGCTATGAGAATCATCTCTGCTCCTTCCAATTGGAGCTTGAGGAGAACCCTCTGCAAGAGCGGAAAGGGAGGAAAGGCATAGAGAAACCTCCCCTTCCATGAGACTGTCCCTCTCCTGGGTCTGGCCAGAAAACTCCAGGCCAGGGATCGAGTGAGCAAAAAAGCATCAGTTTTGCGTTGAGTGGGGATACAAGGACATATAACTCTGGACGGCCCCAACTGTTGAAGAGATCTTCAACCACAGAAGTCAGAAGTTCCCACTCATGAGCCTGCGACCTGGAGTGGCTGAAACTGTCGGTCAAGACATTTTGAATGCCTGGTATGTGCACGACCAAGATCTCCAGATTGTGCTCAATGACCCAGAACCAGACTCTAACCATATCCCGACACAGGGGTTAAGAATGCCCCCGCTTGTTGATGTAGTATACCACACACATATTGTCCGTCTGCACCAGTAGCAGACCAGGGAGGAGACACACGTCTGAAAGGTTTGTGTGTGTGTGTGTGTGGGGGAACCGCTCACATCTCCAGGATGCTGATGTGAAGATTCTGTTCCACTTCTGTCCAGGTACCCTGGGACAGATGCTCGGCCAGATGGGCGCCCCAGCCCAGGTAAAAGGTGTCTGTTGTGAAAACTTGTCAGAGGGTTGGGAGCTGAAAGGAGACTCTCGAAGGAGGTTGGCTGGGTCCAGTCACCACAACAGGGTCCTCCAGACCAGGTTAAAGACCAGGACCAACAGGCCCAGGTCATCGCTATGCCAGTCTTACTGGACCCTGAAGGTCCACTGAGGAACCTGCATATTCAGACAGGCCAAGGGGACCATGGCAATTGCCACTGCCATGTGTCCCAGAAGGCATAGGAAGACCCTGGCTGGTACCTGCCAACTGAAGAAAAGCAGATGGTCCTGCACCATCAGTCGCTCTGCTCTGCCCTTGGGCAAAAAGGTCTTGCCCTGACTGGTGTCCAGGACCACCCCTATGTACTGGAGGCACTGGCAAGGAGGGAGGCAGGACTTCTGCAGATTAATGGTGATCCCCAAGGCCTGGAAAAGACTGAAGGTTGATTCCAGGGTGTGAAAAAGTGTTCCCTGGAGGGGGCTGCAAGCAGCCAGTCATCCAGGTAGGAAAACACATAGAAGCCCTGCCTCCTTCATGTGGCAGCCATCACAGCCAGGCATTTGGTAAATTCCCGGGGGGCCAAGGAAGGGCCTGAAACTAATGATGGGCTCCCTGAAAGTAGAAGAGACAATGGGCAGGAAAGATCTGGATATGCAGATAGGCATCCTGCATGTCCAGGTAACAGCCAGTCCCCCTGGTGCAAAAGGGGTAACAGTCCCTGAAGGGCAACCATCCTTAAGTGCTTGTACTTGATGTAGAGATTCAGATGGCTCAGGTTCAGGATGGGTCGAAAATCCCCAGTCTTTTGAGGGATGAGAAAGAAATGGGAGTAAACCCCTCTTCTCCATTGAGTCTGAGGGATGGGCTCTATAGCTCTTTTTTGAGGAAGAGCCCGATTTTTCTCCCAAACCAGAGACAGGTGTGTGTGTGGGGGGGGGGTGGAGGGAACTGGAGGGTTTTCTGGTGGCCACTGTAGGAACTCCAGAGTGTGACAGTGTTCTATGATCTGGAGCACCCAGCTGTCTGTGGTGGCTCCCAGCTGTCCCTTCCAGAAATAGGGAGAAATGACTCCTGACAGCCTCCTTCAGGTTCTCACCCAGAAGGGAGGGGTTGGCCAAGGAGTCAGGAGGTGGGAGCGGGTTGGGACGGGGGGGCTGCAGGGGCACTGAAGGTTTCTGGCAGCAGCAGCAACTGAGGCCTTATGCTTGTGCTGACCCTTGGCAGGCTGGGTCAGAGACTGCTTGCTGGAGGACCTGCGAAAGGGTTGTCATTGGCTCACTCTAGGTTGGGTGTGATAGAGTGAGTGGACCAACTTGAGGGCCTGCTCAGACAACTGTAGGGTAGAGATGATGTCCTGGACATCTCCCCAAAAAAGGACCGACCCCCGGAAGGGGGCATCCAAAATGCTGGCTTGCACATCTGAGGCAAAGCCAGAAACCCAGAGCCAAGAATGGCACAAGAGAGCAACCTCAGCAGTTGCCCTGCACCCTGAGGCATCGTCTGCATCATAAGCAACTTGAGGGACGTGGTTACCAATGTCTGAGCTGGACTTCATCAGCTGGGCGGGTTGGATCTTGGTGGGGTCCTCAGGTAGAGTTTGCGCCAAATCTCTGGCTTGGTCCCAAATAACATTCTGGTATTGGACCATGTGGGCCAGTTCGTTTATGGCCTGAATAGCCAGGGTGGTAGAAGCAAAGACCCATTTTCCAATGTAGTCCAACTATTTAGATTCACGGTCTACGGAGAGAGTACTAAGATGTTTAGGCTTCTTAGTACGGTCATGCACCACATGAATAACCACAGAATCTGCCTTAGGGTGAGTCCCCAGGAAGGGCTTGCCCGCCAGAGGCATGGTAAAGGTAGTCTGCCTTTTTGGGCAGGAGTGGTGGAAGCGTGGTTCCATGCCACCTTGCTGACATCCTCATAGGGTTTGATAAAGGGTTGGGGCACCACCACAGGAAGTGCATCACGCTGCCAGAAGTACTGGGCCAACCGGTGTCTCTCTGGGTCCTGTTTCTCCATCTCCCAGCCCATAATGGACTGGATGTGGTGCATAATATCCATAAAGGATGGATCGTCTGGGGGGACTTGGGCACCTATTTAGGCTGGTCCTCCCCCTCAGAATTGCCAGGAGAGGGGGAAGACCCTGAAGAATCACAGTCATCCTCTGAAGTCTGGGACTGGCACAGGCTGCCGGCATTCATCCTGTCTAGAACCCGATCTGTCAGGTTGAGCCCCTGAAAACCCCAATGTATGGGGGTTAGTAGGACCAACTCTGTCTGGATCCTGGGGAGATTCATACTAAGATCGGATACCAGCTAGAGAGCCGTGAGGCCCACAGTTGCTCCTTTTTACTAATAGTAATAAAGGGAGGTACCTGAAAGGATAAATATGTCCAGCTGGGACTTAAACATTAACTTGGAACTGCTAATAATCACCTCCAGAGGTAATACATTCCAGGGCTTGATAATGCTAACGTATAGAAACATTTACGAGACATTAGATTGAATCTCCTGTGTTGTAACTGGAGCAGGTGACCTCTGAAATTATAGATGTCATCCTTAAACATTAACCCTAAACTGGTCAATAAATAGGGATCATTCATGATGTCATAAAAAAGAAGGAGATCCCCTCTTAAATGGGTTGAAAGGGACATTAAATTCCGAGAACTAAGTCTGGTTTCATACGAGACATTTCTCAATCCTCTCACTATTTTAGTGTATCCTCTTTGTACTTTTTCCAGTTGCATAATATCCTGTTTCTTAAAGGGGCACCATAATGGAGAGGAGAAATCTAAATGTGGGCGGATGTAAGGTCTGTATAGGGGCATTAGTACTTTGCTATCTCTTAACCTAATGTTCCTCTTAATAGACCAAATAATCCTTTTTGCATTAAGAATAACCCCATTAATCTGAGAGTTAGGGAGGAAATCCTCAGATACCAGGACCCCCAAATCCTTCTCTATGCCAGTACTGGTTAACACTCTTATCTAATGTGTAAGCGTGAGAGGGATTATTAGTCCCAAAGTGCATAATCCTGCACTTATTATGGTTCAATTTCATCCCCCATGTATTAATCCATTTAGACATTAGGTCCAGATCATTGTGAATGGATGTTATTTGATCCAAGCTTTTGGAACATAGTCCACCAATTTTAATGTCATCAGTGTATTTAATAGTATTGGAACAGCAATTGCTTGTTATGTCAGCTATAAAAAGCTGAAATAGGCAGGGGCCCAAAACAGAACCTTGTGGCACCCTGCTAGTGACAGACCCCATGTTAGAAAGCTGTCCATTAATCAGAACTTGCTGTGTCCTATCAGTCAACCAATTAGCTATCCATTTTACAAGAACAGGGTTAATGTCAAACAAATAAAGTTTATGTAGCAATGCCCAATTGGGGAGAAAGTCAAAAGCCTTACTGAAGTCAACATAGATCACATCATTAAGGGAGTCTCTTGTCAAGCTGTAAACTGACATCTTGTAAAGGCATAATAAGTTGGTCAAACAGCTATGGCCCTTTTTGAAACCATGTTGTTCAATGTCTGATTTAGATAGGGTGAAGGTAATCAGATCCTTAATCAGACTTTCCAGGATTTTGCACATAGGGGAAGTTAAGCTGATCAGTCTATAATTTTCCCAATTAATTCCTTGGGCCTTTTTTGTGAATGGGAGCTACATGTGCAGTTTTCCAAAGTTCAGGAACAAAATTATGATTTATACAATGTTCATATAGTAGTTTGAGAGGCGAGGACAGGCTGTGAGCCAGTAAATACAAAAAGTGGTCCGACACATCATCCGGAGATGCACTGATTTTCCCTTTAAGCATGATTAATTTTGCATAGACATCTGATTCAGAAATAGTGATATAGCAACCTATGGAATCTTTGATTATGTTAGCTTTCTGTTTTTTTTAAATATGTTGCAAAAGTTAGTATTAAATAGATTAGCAATATCGAGAGGGTCATGTACAGTAGTAGGGTACCGTTTACCTGAAGTGGGCCTACCTGACGTGAATTTCTTTAAGGAATTGATATAAGTATAGAATGACTTACTATTGTCCTTGCATGCGTTAGATGCTAATCTGAGCTCCCAAGTTTTATTCACCCTTCTGATATTGTTTTTACATTTTTTTTAATATGTAAGTATAAGCAACAATTTGTAGGAGTTGGGGATTTTAAGTAGGCCGAATAACATTTGTCTTTTTTTAATAAGTTTGATTATTGCCTTATTCATCCATTTTGGTTTAGGTTGTCTGGACACATTTTTTTTTTAACCTAGTTGGAATGTGACTAATCCTCAGATCAGTACAAGAGGGGCACAGGACCAAAGGCAGCATGGATTCACAGCAGGAAGGTCATGCCAGATGAATCTAATAGATTTCTTTGACTGGGTGACCAAAGTAGTAGATCAGGGAGGGGCTGTGGACATGGCGTACCTAGACTTTAGCAAGGCATTTGACTCAGTCCCGCACAAAAGATTAATATACAAGTTAGCCAGCCTGGGAGTGGGTCCCAAGATGATAGCCTGGGTAAAGAATTGGCTAAAGAATAGGACACAGAGAGTAATAGTAAATGGAGTCCACTCTGAAGAAAGGGGGGTTACTAGTGGGGTGCCGCAGGGTTCAGTATTAGGACCGGTCCTCTTCAATGTCTTTGTAAAGCGACATTGCAGAGGGACTGGAAGGAAAAGTATGTCTCTTTGCAGATGACACAAAGATCTACAACAGAGTTGATGCACAAGGTGGGGTGGAAAGGATGAGAAGGGACTTGGCAAGGTTAGAGGAATGGTCAAATGTATGGCAGCTTAGATTTAATGCTAAGAAGTGCAAGGTAATGCACCTGTGAAACAAAAACCCAGGGGAAGAGTACACAATGGAGGGCGAGATACTAACAACAAAAATGGAAAGGGACCTGGGGGTAGTCATATCAGATGACTTAGAGGTAGGCAAGCAATGTGAGAGGGCAGTAAGGAGGGCTGGGGGGGATACTGGGATGCATGGGAAGAGGCATCACCAGTAGAAAACAGGAAGTTGTTATCCCTCTGTACAGACAGCTGGTGAGACCCCATCTGGAGTACTGTGTGCAGTTCTGGAGACCCAGTCTCTGCAAGGACATAGACAAGATGGAAGCTGTCCAGAGGAGGGCAACTAAAATGGTGCAGGGTCTACACAGGAAGACATATGAAGAGAGACTAAAGAAACTTAATATGTATAGCCTCAAGGAAAGGAGGGAGGGGGATATGATACAAACTTTCAAGTACCTCAAGGAATCAACAAAGTCCAAGAGGTAGCATCTTTCAAAATAAGAGGTGTGCAAGAACAATTGGTCACAATTGTGAAGATTGAGGGCGGCTCAGAGGTAATGTAAGGAAGTATTTTCACAGAGGGTTGTGGATGTATGGAACTGCCTTCTGGAGGAGGTTGTGGAATCAAAAACTGTGGCTGAATTCAAGCATGCATGGGACAGCCATAAGGCAGTTCTAGGGGTTGGGGGTAGAAAGAAGTAGGCTGCTGGTTAACTAGGATCTGCAGCTTATCCATTAGGTAGGGAAATGGGCAGACTGGGTGGGCCAAGCGGTCCTTATCTGCCGTCAAATTCTATGTTGCTATGTAATGTATTGAAGTACTCCTCAATACCTATGGAGTTTAAAATAGATGGCCAGTCCACACTGTCTAAATCAGCTTTAATATTGGGAATATCAGCCAGGGGCGTCATGCACCCAGAAAATTTGGAGGGGTACAAAATCCAAACCTCTCTAGAGGGGTCTGGGGGTATGCTCCCCCGGGAAAATTTTATAATATGGAGGTCAAATGGTGCATTTTGGTGACTTTTAGCGGGCCAAGAAGCTGTTCCCCAACATGCTAAATGCCATCATAATGATAGAGTACTGATACATTGTTATATGCCTTTGTTCAGTCTGTGGACAGTGAACTTTGTATTTCCAAAGAAATTTTGTAAGAATTGAACTGAAATAAGTGGTGTGGTGAAAACCAGGTTATGCAATAAGAACCAAGGTCAACTTATTCAGCTGCATGTGGCAAAAGATGTGGTGTCAGTGGCAAACAGTCACTCAGAACCCCCACCCATGGCAACTGGCACAGCCCTTCTTATCTCTGTCAGGCCAACAGTTGAAAAAAATTCACACAGTCTGAGCACGCAAACGATGAGATCTGTGTAAATCAGTTCAGATGGTGGTCAGCCAAGGAAGTGTGAGAAGTGGACTGTGCCCGTGGCCAGGTGGAGGGGAACTGGTTCTGTAGATTGAAGAAGATCAGCAATTTGTAATCACAATTTAGAGGGGCCCAGAGTAGATTCCAGCAGGTGGGGGGCAAGGACCACATTGTAAGATTTGTGGCAGCTGACCATGTGTGCAAAAACATTTTAGTTTAGTACTTACTGTTTACTGCAGCATAGTAGATTGTATCAGACTAATTGTTTACTTCTAGGCTGACGTCTTCTCTTACTACAAATCCCAGAATCTCCTGCAGCTTGCCTTTAAACTCTCTTCTCTAGCGTGTGCACCACTTTTATTGTCAGTAACTCATGTAATAAAAGCTGTTCAGAGGCATTTGATCTACTATTTTCTCCCACCCTCCTCCTCCTCCTCCACATCCTCTTCAGAAAAGATTGGCAGTGCCAGTTAGGAAAGACACTCTGTGGGACTTGCTCACTTGAACTCACCCCACCCCAAACATACACACTTTAGGAAACACTGGTGTTGCCCATACAAAAATCCTTCCGTTGCACTTTTTCTCCGCCAGTTAGAAAACAGCAGCGGTGCGCCCATGCTAAAATCCATTTGTTCACTCTCACAAAACACCAGCAGGCAGCAGCAGTGGACATTTTACCTAAATTGGTGCCTTCCAGTGGCAGTCCCACAAAGACTGTCTAAAAAGATAGCCTTGTATACTGTCTGGCAAAAACCTGGAATTAGGACAACACGACAAGGCAGTCATTTTACTTGAACTCTACTGATCTAAGTTACTGAGATAAGCACCCAGCTGCCCACACTTTTCAGACAAAATAAGGAGTGCTACATAAAGATCTGAAAACCGCGAAATACAAGATCTCAAACTTAGTGGCTCTCCTCTCACCAAGTTTACCAGACCTATCCATTTGGATTTGCACATTGTATGTTCGAGAAGAAGAATCCTGTTGAAAACACAGGTAAGAAACAATGCAAGCTCTCTGACGTTGTGGCACAAGATAGCGAGTGACAGTTACGGAGCACTATTTGATGAGGGATTTTTTAAATTAAAAAAAAATTCAATTACAGGCAACACAAAAGAAATTAGAAAAAATACAGGTTAACCACCTCACAAAAATACAGTATTCCAAATGTCCAATTACACAAGCACCTTGAATCCTGTCAGGTAGCTAAAAATAGAAACCTTTCACATCAGCACACAAAAACAGTTTTTACCATAGTAATGTTTCAGCCATGTCCGTCTTTACAGTTGTGTTTCTGGGTCTTAGGGGATGGGTCTGTTCATTGGGACCAGAGGGAGCTATGCTGTCTGGCACAAACCTGGAATTAGGCCAACATGACAAGGCAGTCATTTTACTTGTTGAACACTACTGATCCATCCAAGTTACTGTTCTCTCACTTTTCAAACAAAATAGAGAGTGCTGCGTAAATATTTATCATTTGAAAACCATTAAATATCAGCGGCTCTCACCAAGTTTACCAGACCTATCCAGGCTGCAAGGAATTCAATTCTTCTCAGCTCTGAATATGCTCTCTCCCTGAATCCCTTCCCTGAAGCAAGACACCAAAAAAAGGTAAACAAGAAAACAACTTTTCAAATACTTTACAGCAGAATTAGAGATGAATTAGGAAACTAAGCAAAGGGGTGAGATCCCGTCATCCCGAAAGAGAGTGTCATGGCTGGTTCAGTCAGTAATTCGCTGATACAGGGAGATGGGAGGTGGCAATGCCAATGGTGAAAACTGCTTCCTAGCCTTAGTTGCTTGCTTCCTTCCCCTGCTACTGCTGCTCAGCGGTATACTGACCATTTTTTTTCTTAAACCAGGATGCAGCAGCCAGGTGGAACTAACTTGTCTTCTTGGGTTCTGGTCTGGAGGAACACACCGCACTCGCTTGTCATCCGATCTGATTGACAAACGGAATTCTGACTGAGGTCCGAGAATGGCGCTGCTCAAATGAACGTCGATGAATGAACTACTTTGCCGTGTGAGCGCTTTGTCTTCACACCTCGGCTGTGATTGGCTGGCTGGCATTGACTCAAGGAAAGCAAACCAAAAAGGAGAAGTCCAGTGGTGATTGGGGCTGATTGTTGTCACTCTTACCCTGTTTTTCACAGGTGCTCAGCTCAGCCCTGAAGCCAGTCACCAGCGCAGCGGGAGCAAGCATATTTTTTTTAAAACCACTGGTGGCTGTCACCACACACCAATCGGATTCAGAACCCCCACCCCCCACCAAAAAGACTTTGAAAAAAACAGCACTTTTTTCAGTTCTCCAGAGAATAAAATACTAAATTAATAATTTTTTTTAATAGACTGCACAACAATATTGGGGGGGACATGCCCCCTCGGGCCCTATGGGCATGACGCCACTGATATCAGCTTTCTCATACATATAAATTATGGAACTGTTAGTCACCAGAGCAACCATTTTTCTAAATTGAAACTAATAGAGCAGTGGTCACTATTACCAATAGGTGAGGATACAGTAAGATTATTCAGTATCAGAGCTCCACTGTAAAAGACAAGATCAAGGATATTATCGCCCCGGGTAGGTTGTTTAACACCCTGCGTAAGGTTACACTGCTGACACGTTTACTAATTTTTTCCTGGAACTGGAAATAGCCATATGCTCTATCCAATCAATGTCACCCAGATTAAAATCCCCTGGAAAAATAATATCCCCGAAGGAGCAAGCTGTTTCAATTTCCTTAATGATTATATCAAGATGTTCAGTGGGTGCACTCAGGGGGCGGTAGCCAACACCTAGAATGATATGCTGGTTTTTATTTAACATTAATTTGATCCATACTGATTGAGAGGGACTAGCAGGGCACTTAACTTTATTAGAAATTTCAACTGCCTGTAAAGAGTCTCTAAGAAAGATAGCAACCCCACCTCCCTTTTTATTTTGCCTGCTAAATGTGTACAGAGTGTACCCAGGCAAAGAAAGATCCCAACTAGATTTCTCATCACCCCATGTTTCAGTAATCAGCACAGCATCAATCTTGTCAGTTGTTAGAATGACGTTTAGCTCATCTAATTTACTGTTAAGGCTCCTAGCGTTAAATATAAACATTTCAAATTTTTTAACTGGGTATACTTATTAGCTTTAACCGAATACCTCTTGGGGGGAGGAACTACTCTCTCTCCCCCAGATCAAGCAGTTTAAATGCTTATTGATGTATTTCAGTACGTTTGCCCAGTAGTTGGTTCCCCTTTGCAGCTCAAATGAAGACCATCGCTACAGTACAGATCAAGTCTACCAACAAAACCCTCCCAATGAGTGAGACATGTTTGATTTTGTTTAAGACATCTCAAATGAAGCCAATTACTGAATTTGTGTATTACGTTATTAAACTCAACAGAGGCTCTTGGGACCAGTAAGACTTCAGAGAAAGCAATCTCACACACGAGGTCCACAAAAATATTGGAGAGGGCAACAAGATCTTTCTTTATATTCGTTATGCCAGAATACAAGAAATTATTAGTGCCTACATGGAGAACCACCAGTGGATTGATACCACCATTTGCTAAAATACTGTGTACCATGCTTGAGATATTTGCAATCTTAGCACCCCGAAAACTAGAGCATGTACAGTTAGCCTTGTCAGGGTCGCATATAGCCCTCTCCAGGTATAATAATGGAGTCATCTATAACAAATACTTGCCTTTGGGCATCACTGGAGGTCTGGGAGGTTTCCACTGGGACAGAGGAATGCACTGTATCTAGCACTGGGCTAGGGGGAGAGATGTCTAGTGGAACTAGTGGAACATTAGAAGGAGGAGGACAAAAACTAGAGGAGCCCCGGGTGACAAGTAAGTACATCAGAGATGTCACTAAAGTGAGCAGAGTCTGGCAAGTTAGGGGATATAGCCTCCAATGAAGCAGAAACCCCACAGGGGTCCTCAAGCCCATTTAACAGGTTAAATCTATTACTTGTAATCAGGGAAAATTATGAGGCCTTGCGACCTTTTTATAAGCCCGTTTACTTTGTACCTCATACCAGCGATCAACAGGATTATCAGTACTGTCATTTTCCCTGGGGCACTTTCTAGTGCTGCCAACATGTGTTTCAAACGTAGTACTAGTATGACAATCACTGGATTTTGTAAGAAGAGACATAGGCAGGGGCATGCCACTAGAACAAAGGTGGTCAGTTGGAACACAGGAAGGGGCTTGATTAAGTGACTGAAATCTAGCCTGCATTTGATTTTGACTTGCTTCGAGTTCTGAAAGTCTAACATTAAACATAGTAACAGCTTGCTTTAAAGACTCATCTTCCAGATATTTCGAGCAAGTAAACCCATTTACTGTCTCAGCACTCTCAGTGGTGCTATACATTTGACAACTACACTGTATGTCGCAGTAATAGATTTAGACATCTTAAAGCTTTAATTTACAGGTGTGTAGCCTAGCCCACAGAAAAGTCTGGACACAGATACCAGAGAGTAGTACCCTATTGTACACAGCTATTAAATATTAGCTTCTACTTACTCTCGCTGTTTCCACTGAACACACACAGATAGCCGTGTCTCACACTTGTTACCACATGGCATACTCGCTGAATACTCTGCTTTCAAACAGTTAACCTGGAAGCACAGGGTAGAAGTCACGATGTACCATGCTCCCAAACTTGGTTAAAATAAGTAAAAAAGATAGCAAATCCTCAAGTTTGCAGTATACAGTGCAACAAAAAAAATTTATAGAAGCCCCAGAAGTATATATCAAGTTCTGTTTTTTTTCTTTAACTGATTTATCTCCTGACCCCAGGAGCCCCCATCGGCCTCACCATCCCCCCCCCCCGCTCCAACTCCCAGAATTAGCGGGGCTTACCTTATGCCCGGCCTGGGAGCACTGCCTGCGGAGGGTCGGGCTTCATCCTGCTGCCGGGGAATTTTCTCCTTTTTCTCCCTTAACCCGGGGCCCCAGGAGTAGACAAATGTGCATGGAGGCATGCATGCCTACTACAGCCCTGGTGACAGCCCCTTCCGCCAACCCCACGGCCGAATGCCTGTGCCCCCCTCTGGATGTACCACTCCTGGCCTCCACCAGGAGGCAGACCTGTGCCGAGAGATGCACTGGATCCTCCCTGGATAGGAGAACTGCTGTCCGGCCACTCTATTCAGCTCCGTACCCTACCCCCCCCTTGCCAGCCTCTGACGGCCCGAGCTCGTTCCCGAACTTGGCTCGCCTGCATGGTCCGAAGTAAGGTGCACAGCGCCTCAGCGCCACTGGGCTGGCCATATATATCAAGTTTTAAATAGTCTGTAGTTTGTTGATGTTTCCAACAAACTACAGGATCTCTTCCAGGTTCCTGTCTGACAGGAACAAGGGCTCCACACGTAAAGCAGTGTATTAACACCTAACAAATAGTACAAGTTTCATTTAAAACATCAATAGAGACCAGAGATAGTAGTCAGCTGTAACACTGGTCTTATTTTGAGCACCCTGCTTGCCGAATACTCGGCTTTTAAAGCAGCTGATTACCCAGAAGCACAGGGTAGGGGTTGCGATGTACCATGCTCCCAAACTCGTTTAAAATAAGTAAAAAAGATAGCAAATCCTCAAGTTTGCAGTATACAGTGCAACAAAAATTATTTCTAGAAGCCCCAGAAGTATATATCAAGTTTTAAATAGTCTGTAGTGCGTTGACGTTTCCAACGAACAACAGGCTCTCTTTCTGGTTCCTGTCTGACAGAAACATGGGCTCCACATGTAAAAGCAGTGTATTAACACCTAACTAACAGTACAAGTTTCATTTAAAACATCAATAGAGACCAGAGATAGTAGTCAGCTGTAACACTGGTCTTATTTTGAGGGTGGTGGGAAGAAGCCGGTGGCAGTCCTTGAATGGCGGGGGTCTGACACTGCATAAAGGACCACCACAATGAAAAAAGGGCATTGTAATCCACCTGAGGTGCAATATTCTACACCATCAGGAAAGACAAAGAGAGTAGCGACAGCTGAGGAACCGGCAAAGGGTACCCTAGTATACGGCTGCCTAGTGCCAGTTGAGGATTTGGTGTTGGCCTGATGGACATCAGCTACAGTGAAGGTAGCAGCAGGGGCAATGACAGAGTCGGGACCACTGGCTGGGGCTGCAGTAGCACCAGCAGCAGCCTCACAGGAGACGGCACGGAGTGTTCAGGAGACTGAGCCCCTGATGGTGGTCCAGCTGGAAAAGCTGTCACCTGAGGTGATGGGGACCCCCGAGGCAGAGGCGATGCTGGTGTGGAGGAGATAGTGAGCGCCTTTTGAAGGCATTGCCTATTAGGGCTAATGTCAATTTCAGTAGTAGAAGCCGATGAGGGGCAGGGTGACAGTGGTAGAACTGACACCCAAGGCAACAACACCAGCCAAGCCACTTGGCTGAGAGCCTGTAGAGGATATGGGCCCGAGCTTCAGGGGCTGATGGACAGGATACAAAGTCCCTTGTCTGGAAGAGCCGCTGCCCAATGTGGAGATAAGGGTGGGTGGAAGAGCCACTGACAGCCTGGAAGAAGAGAGGGCTGGTGAGGCTAAAGAGGTCAATCCCCATGGGAGGATGACCCAGACATGGCTGGAGGCCTAAGAGGTGACCGTAAATGGGAAGTTGACCAGTCTCGGTGTTTGTCCCAGTGCTTGTGCTTCCCAGACTACTTCCTGTGGGAAGAAGAAGAGGCCCCGGAGGACTGTGCCGGCAAGGCTGTGGAAACCCTTGCCTACAGCTCCTTCTCTATCGCAACCAACTTCTGCTTTAAAAAATGGTTTTCCAGCACTTTTAAACAACGTCTTTAGGTGGCCTGGTTGAATTTGTGGCAATGCTGGCAGGCTTCAGTGTTGTGGCTGGGGCCTAGACAGAAGAGACACGCAGAGTGGCTGTCCTTTCCAGTGATCTGCTCGCAGCAGGCACACTTTGTGGAGCGGTCTGAAGATGAGGCTGGTGGAGGAGACATAAATTTATTAAAGAAAACACCCAAAATTCAATATTTAAGTGAATTAGAACTGAAAGAAACTGAAAAAATTATGGGTAATGGCAGTTGACTGTAGCTGTGGCGTCTGCTAAGGTCCGATGTGCACGAGTCAACGGCGGGAAAAGAACAGAGGTAGGAGTGGGGGACTGCCCACCTATATAGGCTAGGCTGTTGTCAGCTGACTGACGTTGGTGGTGGGTGGTCCCCATGGCAGACTGCTAGCTAGAAAGTTTTCCGTGTGGTCCTGGTGCCTGGCGACCTAATCCTATCGGTGTGGCCTGCTGCATGAGCCTTCCTCGAACTAAGATCTTGGGATTAGTATGCAATGACAACCTGTCTTTGTGGAAAATCAAATAAGAAGGCTCACACATTAAAACCTATAGCGCTGAAATCCTTTGAGCAGAAGTGATAACTAAAAATAATGCTTTCCAAGAGAGAAATTGTAAGCCACAAGTAGCAACTGGCTCAAAAAGAGCCAAAGTGGGCTTTTCCAAAATAAAATTCAGGTCCCATGCCAGGACTGGATTGTGAAGGGGAGGCTTTAGGTGTAGAATGCCCCTCAAGAAGGTACGAGCTACCTCCAGCTGAGCCTCCATACAGCCACCGATAGGCACATGAAAAGCTGATATGGCAGCCAGGTGCACTTTGAGCAAATACTGCAGGCCTGAATCCAAGAAGGACAGCAGATACTCTAGAACCTGATTAACTGGACAGGTGAACGGATCCAGGAGGTGGGAAGCGGCCCATAACCAAACCGCTTCCACTTCATGGAGTAAGTAGTCCTGGTGGAAAGCCTTCTAGCAGCCACCGGAACATCAGTCACTTTTTGGGTAACTCTAAAACGTGCTATGGCTACATCTTCAGGAGCCATGAATGCAGAGGGACAGATTTCAGGTCAGGATGGATCAGGGTTCCCTGCTCCTGTGACAGCAGACCCTCGCACAGGGGCAGAGGTACTGGGGGTTCCACTGCCAGCTGTTGCAGTAGGGGAACCAGATCTGCCGAGGCCATGGGGGAGAAATAAGCATTAGAGTCGCCCCCTCCAGCTGCTACTTGAGTAGCACCCTCTGAATTAGAGGGAAGGGAGGGAAGGCATACAGAAACCTTCTTTTCCAAGAGAGGGACAACGTGTCTCACCAGAAAACTCCAGGCCTTGGAGCCAGCGCATAGAAAATTGGCAGTTTCGCACTGTGTGCGGTGCAACTCTGGGTGACTCCATTTTTTGACTAGGTCATTGACCACAGAGGTCAGCAGTTCCTACGCGTGCATCCTGGACTGTGACCTATATAGCTCATCTGCTAAGATGTTTTGGCTACCCAGAACATGTACTGGTGATAGGTGTAGACTGTGTTCCATAGTCCAATACCAAACTCTCATTGCTTCCATGCACAGCGGATGGGAATGAGTCCCTCCTTACTTGCTGATATAATGTATCACACTGACCTCCTCTGTCTCTATTAGCAAAGTACCTGGGAAGAAGTGGTTCTGGATGGCCTGGAGTCCATACAAGACAGCTCTCATTTCCAGAACATTGATGTGTAAAGTGCTCTCCCCTTGGGTCCACGTGCCTGGACTTTGATGAGGCCCCAAGTAAGTGCCCCAGAGGCATCTGTGATGAGAATCTGGGAAGTGGAAGGAATCAGGAATGGCACCCCCTTGAGTAGGCTGCTGTGTTCCATCCACCACTTGAGCATTTTGTGCACAGGGGATGTGATTAGAACCATCCGTTTTAGATCATCTGTAAGCTCATCCCACTGGACTCTAAAGGTCCACTGGGGTATCTGCATGTGCAGCCTAGCCAATGGCACTGTGACAACAGCCATTGCCATAAGGCCCAGAAGATGTAGGAATGGCCTTGCTGAGACATAACAACGATCATGCATTAATTGTGCTTGGGCAATCAGGCGGTCAACCTTGTCCACAGGCAGAAAAGCTGAGCCCTGGGCTGTATCCAGGACGGTCTCTACTGTATATACTGCAGTCGCTGGCAAGGTGTCAACACTGATTTTGATATGTTGACTGTCACCTCCAGAGCATTGGTTAATTGTCTGGTTCAAGTTAAGGTCTTCAAGAGCTGGTCCCTGGAGTGGGCTTTCAATAGCAAATTGTCCAGGTGAGGGAAAACATACAGACCTTCCCTGCACAGGGCTACTGCCACCACTGCCAAGCACTTGGTAAAGACCTGTGGTGCAGAAGACAAGCCAAAGGGCAACACTCTGAATTGGTAATGTCCCCCTTGAAAAGGAACCTCAAGCATTTTTGTTGAGAATTCTGAATTTTGATATGAAGGTAGGCACCCATTATATCCAGGGAGCATATCCAAGCCACTGTTTGCAGTAACAGAAGGAGACTCAGAGAAGTGACCATCCTGAACTTCTTAGATTCTGTAAAGAAATTTAGATCACGAGATACAGGATAGGCCTCAGGTCTCCTATTCACTTTGGGACATGGAAGTACCATGAGTAAAATCTGTGTTCCTTTGTTCTAGAGGCACAGGTTATATGGCCCACTTTTGCAGCAAAGTCTGCACTTCCTCCAGTAACAGGGGCAGGTGCCCTGGGGGTCAGCTGTCACAGGTGGGGATGATCTAGAAGGTTGTCCAGAAGTTACAGAACATGCCCCTTTTCTATGATCTCCAGAATCCATGCATCTGTAGTCACCTCCCTCCAGTGGGCTAAATGAAGGGAGAGTTGGGCCCCATGTCCACCCCTGCAGGTAAAGGTTGTTGGGGGGGATGTACAAGGAGTCAGGCTGAGCTGATAGGCGTGGCTCCACCACCTCTAGGTGCATTTGAATGGGCAACTGGGGCTGTGGCAGAGACTGGCAAGACTCTAGCTCCATTACCCCTGCCCTGATGTCTGGGGATTGGGTGCTGTCCCATAATACCAGCTGGGTAAATGGCACCCCTACTCCTGCCCCTAGGTTGGGTATGGTAGAGGGAGTGTATGAACTTCAAAGTCCTGCCAGAGGCTTGGAGACCTTTGAGAGTCTCCTGTACATCATGACCAGACAACTTTTGCCTTCTGAATGGGGCATTAAGAATAGATTGTTGGACATCTTTGGCACAGCCTGCCACCCTTAACCATGAATATCTCCTGAGACAGATGCCAGAGACTGCAGCCCTGGCAGAAGCATCAGAAATATCACAGGCTGTGCAGAGCAAATGCTTCCTCACATCAGCTCCAGCCAACAAAGCTTTCAGCAGTTCTTGTTTTGAGGTGCTCTCAGGCAATGGCTGTGCAGCAGCCTTAGCCTTTCTCCAAAGGTTGTTCTGATATTTCATCATATGGGCCTGGTGGTTAACAATATGAAGGCCCAATGATGCAGAGGCATAAGTCCTCTTACATATGACATCCAGCCTCCTAGATTCCGTATCAGGAGGAAAGGAACTCATGTTTAGGTGCCCTAGACCTGTCATGAGCATCAATTATCACCACGGAGTCTGCCTCAGGTTGTGTGGCATAAAAAGGTTTCCCAGAGGGGGCAGAATACATTTTATCTGCTTTCCTGGGGATAGCTGGTATATTGTTTGGTTTGTATCAAACTTCACAGGTGGCTTTCTCTAATGCTGGGAGCAGGGGAGGCACCACAATGGCAGGAGATTCTGGGAGCTCCAAGAACTCCAGCAGGTTCTTTTTAGTAATATCCTGCTCATCTAATGCAAAGCCCATGGCAGTCTGCATTCACTGCATTATGGTGAAAAAAGGATCCTCTGGATGGAGCCATGGTGTGTTCACCACAGAGTCTTCACTGCATGTGGAGACTGGAGAGCTGGTACCAAGTTCATATTGGCTCTCAGCAAAATCTTCAGCTTCATCCTCCTCTTCCTGCATCATTAGATCAGGACTGTACTTGTATTCATCACTGACCAAGTTGATGGGAAGGAGGGGCTGCGCCGGTGATGTCAGCGGCATAGGAAGTGGCTGTGTCACGGGAGTTCCTTGCAACACTTTTGGGGGATTGACAGGAGTTCCTATTGATAGGCCCCCTGGAACAGGGAGGACAGGCAGTAAATACAGGTTACTCACCTGTAACAGGAGTTCTAGGAATGGTATATGTTGTTCATCCACACTCTCATTGGCAGTATCCTTGCCGCTTTAAATCTTGCCGGAAGGTCTTCAAGCTTGCTCCTCCCACCCACCCGGGTAGTATAACTCTCGGCTCCGCCCCATGACGCCAGATCTGGCCCGCTGGAAGCTCAGGTTGTGCGTCGAAGCCGGGGAGGTCGGGTGGGTCGTGTGGATGAACAACATATACCATTCCTAGAACTCCTGTTACAGGTGAGTAACCTGTATTTCTAGGGACATGGATATGTTGTTCATCCACCTCATACAGAACTCTAGCAGTTCTCCGGGGGAGGCAAGGCACACCCCATATACTTACTTGGGAAAGAGACTGGAGGACCGAGGCCCCAAAACCAGCATCCGGGCGTGACTCAAGGTCGATGTGGTGAGTGGGTAATGAGGTGTTGCTGACTTCCAGGTAGCAGCCCTGCAGATTTCCTGGATAAGGGCGTCCTGGAAGCAGCCACCGTTGCAGCAGTATGAGCGGGTAGAATGAGCTCTTATCCCTCTGGGAGGCTCCATGCCCGCCCAACTTATAGCAGAGATCTATGCAGGAGGTTACCCACCTGCTTATCGTCCCCTTGGCTGGAGTCTGCCAGATCTCTGACTTCAAGCGTAGGTGACAAACAGCTGGCAAACCTCTCCCAATTTCAACCGTCGCTCCTTATAATAATGGCGCCCTTCAGGGTCAGAGTATGGAGCCTATATTCCGACCTCCGAGGTGTGATTGGGGTAGAACACCGGCAGAGTCAACACCTGGTTAAGGTGAAACTCCGACACCACCTCGGGAAGGAATTTCGGTGGGGCGCAGGACAACCTTGTCCCTGTGGAAGACCAGGTAAGGAGACTCGATGGAAGCGCCTGGAGCTCTCCCATCCTTCTGGCTGACGTGATAGCCACCAAGAAGCGGTCTTCACGACAGGTGAGAGAGCACACCTGTGCATAGGTTGAATGAGCGCCCATGAGCTTTGCCAGTACCAGCAGTAGATCACGGTGGGGGTTCCCGCACTGGAGGAAATGTGATCAAGGCCTTTGAAAAAGCGCCAGACCACCTTCTCCTGCGCCCGACTGCTTCCGGCCGCGCCCGGTAAGCGAGATGGCTGCCAGGTGCACCCTAAGGTCGCCGACCTAAGCCCTTGACTAGAAAGGGACCATAAATAGTCAAGATGCTTGCCAAGGAACAGGAGGAAGGGTCCAAGCCCTTGCCTGACACCAAATGAAAACCTTTTCCATTTGAAGGCATAACATTTCTGGCCAACTCCTACGGGGACGCCTCAACTACATTGAGGACCTCGTCGGAAAGACCCAAGGCCTGGAACTCTAGCCGCTCAGGAACCAGGCCGTCAGGTGCAGGGATTGAAGGTCCGGATGGAACACCTTCCCCTGATTGGCTGAGAGCAGGTCCGGGCGAGCTGGAAGCTGCCGCGGAGTCCTGGAGCTGAGACTGAGGAGATCTGGGTACCAGAACTGGCGAGGCCAGTCTGGGGCTATCAGAATCACCTGCGCCTTGTCCCTCCTCGCCTTGAGAAGCACCTTGTGGATCAAGGGAAATGGGGGAAAGGCGTAAAAGAGGCCCGGGGTCCATTGCCTCGAGAAGGCATCCCCTGCAGCGAGCCCTGCTGAGGGGCGGGCATGGAACAGACTCAGCAGCGTTCTCCATGGAGGCAAACAGGTCCACCTGAGGTGTGCCCCAAAGGGAGAACAGATGCTGTACTACCTCCGGCAGGAGAGACCACTCGTGGGATGCAGCCCCTATCGGCTCAGGGCATCGGCCGGGTGTTGGAGGCTCCTGCCACATGAATGGCTAGGAGATCCGCCTCCAGGCTGCGCACGAGTGACCAAATGCGGAGAGCTTCCTTGCATAGAAGCATGGAGCGCGTCCCGCCCTGGCGGTTCAGATAGTACATGGTCGTGGTATTGTCCGTCTGGACTCGGACCACTTGACCCCGGAGGAACGGAGCAAAGGCGGTGAGAGCTAGGCGGACCACTCGGAGCTCCAGCAGGTTGATGTGGCATCGGGACTCCCGCGGGGACCAGAGGCCATGAGCCCGGTGTTCCCCCAGATGGGCACCCCAACCCATCAGAGAGGCATCGGTCGATAGAGAGACCGTCGGCTCGGGGAGCAGGCAGCAGGATGCCCTCCTGCAAATGAACTGGAGCGGTCCACCACTGGAGGCGTTCCACATCCCCTGTCCGACCTAAGCTGGTCAAGGGATGCGGCGTTGTGACCACTGGCTGGCCAGTCCCCACTGAAGGGGACGCATGTTCCAGCGGGCCCAGCGGACCACGCTGGTGCAGGCCGCCATGAGACCCAGGAGGCGCAGGAAGTCCCGGGCAGGCGCAATTGCCCAACCAGAAATGATCGGGCAAGGAGGAAAGAACCTCGGCCCTGTCCGCGGGGCAGCGCTCTGGCTCAGAGAGTCGAGCTGCGCCGATGAATAGAATCACCTGCTCGGCTCGAGTTCCGACTTGGCCTCGTTGATAAGGAGGCCCAGTTGAGAGCAGACCTGGAGGCCAGATCTCTGGACCACTCCGCCTCCTCCCTGGAGGAGCTGCTATCAGCCAGTCGTCCAGGTAAGGGTACACCCGGACCCCTCGGCGCCGCAGGAATGCTGTCACCACTGCCATGCATTTGGTGAAGACCCTGGGAGCTGGAGACAAGCAGAAGGGCATGGCTTGGAACTGAAGAGGGATCCTCCGCTCGGGCGAAGGAATCTCTGGTGGGGAGCGGACGGATAGGGACGTGAAAAAAGCGTCCTGCAAGTCCAGAGAGCAGAACCACACGCCCGGCGTTCAAGGATGGTATTATCTGAGCCAGAGTGACCATCCTGAAGGTTCGAGACCTAGGAACTTGTTTAGAGTCGTGTGGGTCGAGAATGGAGCGCCAGCCCCGTCCGTTCGGAACCAGGAAGTACCTGGACACAAACCCTGGGTCTGAAGGAGGGTCCACCACCTCTCTTACCACCTCCTTCTGGAGGAGGAGGCGATGTCGGCTCGGCGAGCCGCCAGTGAGGCTGGGATCCCAAGCCCCGAGGGGCGGCTCTGAAGGGTGGTGCCTGCTCGAATTCCAGAGGCAGGCCTCTTCCCACCACCTCAAGACCCACCTGTCTGTGGTAACAGCGGACCAGGCGGAGACGGAAGTGCGGGCCGTCCCCGCAGGGAGGACCCAGGGTAAGTGGCCGGGGGGAAGCGACACCCTCAGCCCGTCACTGGTCAGGCTGGAGGAGGGACGGCCGAGGGACCTCCTGGGCCTTTTCCTCCCTGCCTCCTGTTAGGAAGCGGCGGCTTGGGTTTGGGATGCCAGGCCGAGCCTGCTGGCCCTGGCGTTGCTGGGCCGAGCGCGCCGAGGCACAGAAGACTGAAAGAACTTAGGCTGTGGTTGCGGCCTTTGTCCTTCTATTGAAGAAACCGGGTCCGGGTGGCATTGGACTTCTCGATCCTCTGCAGGTGACCTTCCACCCCAGGGCCGAGGTCAGTCCCCAAGGGAACATCCGCCAACTTGTGCTGGGTATCCAGTAAAGGTGGATATCCTCAGCCAAGCCCGCCGACGGCATAGCCACTCGGCCGCCACCGATCTGGCACATGAGTCCCCTATATCCAAAGCAGTCTGGAGCTGCTGTTTGGCCACTGCCCTGCCTGGTCCCGCACCTGCTAACCGTAGTCTGCAGATCGGCGGGAAGATGAGGATGACCTCATCCAGGGAGCCCAACAGGGCATGGAAAAATGTGCCATGAGGGGCCGAACTGGCCTGGCGAAGGCCGAGAGAGACATGAGCGTAGACTTTTACTCGACATAGTCAATTTCTTGGACTCCTTGTCAGGAGGTTTGTCCACATCCCTGGCGTTGCAGCGCACTGGAAAATGCTGTCGGTAACCAACCCCCTCAGCAGAGGGTGTTCAAACGGACAAGGAACCGGTAGGGACCGCATACTTCCTGGCCATCCTGGCCAGGCGAGGGCAGGAAGCAGGGCGCTCCAAAGTTCCAGTGCCGGACCCACTATGGCCTCGGCCACCGGAAAGGCCTCCGCCGGAGAATCCTCGGTCCAGAATCTCCGTGAGGGGATACCTGGCCCGTTTGGAAACGGGTTCGAGCTCCATCCCGGTAGACTCCGAGATGAGCCGAAGCAGTCCTAGGAAGACGACGGGCTATCGTCCATTGACTGACCTCCTGAAGACTCAAGTCCAGTCGCTTGGAGAAGAGGAGGAATCATCTTCGGACTCGGAAGAGTCCTCGAAACTGCCTCTGGCCTGAGCCACCCTTCACCTGCCGAGTGCGGTCGGGAGTGAGGGTAACTGACAGCCGATGGGGTAAACCCTTGCGACCGAGAATCCTTGGTGAGCCCCAGTGGTGGCTGTGGAGGCGGAGGTTCCACCGGAATCGGTGGAGCAGCTGGTTTGGCGAACAACCGGCCTGGGTATAGGCTCCTCGGACAAGTCGAGGGGTTGTGTCGGCCGTTCCGGTGACAGCCACTTAATGGCCGGGGAAGGCGCCGGAGTCGGCTTATTCCCGGCCAGGAGGAGCTGTTGCAACATAAGGTCCTCGTACCGTCGACGTAATTTACGCCGAAGCCTCCCCTCATCCGAGGAGGAGGACGAGGACGAGCGGCGACGCCGCTTTCCGCGGTGCCGAGACCGAGACCGCCTATGACGGTGGGAACGGCTGGACCGCGAAGAGGTCCGAGACCGAGACCGAGAGTCCCGGAATTTCCGGGGTCGGTGCGGGGAGGTGTCGGCCGGAACCGGCACTCCCTTCGGCTCGGAAGGTCCATCCGAGGCTCCGAACCCGAGGCACAGGCGAGCCCAGGATCCTCAACTCCTCCCGGGGAACCGGGAGAGGAATCTCGGCTGCTAAAGGCGACAGCCCTCCAATGGGTCGAGAAAAATCTCGACTTCATCGGTGGAGTCTCGGTCAGCTGCCTGTGAGGGGACACCGTGAGGCCAGTGGCGAGCTGGAGAGTCGACCCGAGCCGACGGTCGACGGCCCGGAGAGGGACCTTTCCGCTCCCAAGGCGTCGACGGAGGACTTACCCTGTCCCTCTTTTTGGACCGAGAATAAGGTCCGCAGGCATGAGCCCTTCTCCTTTAGTGGAGGACAGACAAAGCTCTTAAAAGAAGCCGTGTGGGAAGAACCCAGAAGGCGGGATAAATGCGGCGGCGAGGAAGATCTGACCCGTGCCGCCTCCTCTTCGAGGCGACCATCGCTCGAGCTGATCCATGAAACCCGCGCCCGCGGACACCGCCAACCGGCCTCCTTGGACTTCACGGAGGGAACGCTCGGGACGGCCCAGTTGCAATCGGGCAGCACGGTCTTCGGGAATAGGCCGAAAAGATGAGCACAGGTCGCAAGCCTGCGGGTCGTGCTCAAGGCCCTAGGCAGTATACACCACGTGGAGTGAGGATCCGTCCGAGACATCTTCTGCCCGCATGGGCATCTCCAATCCGGGTCGATTTGTCCGCCGCGGCGCGAGGGATAGAAGACTGAAGTCTTTTGCAAAATTTATTTTTAACCATAAACGGAGAATAGGAACCAGTCGCGAAACGCAGAGCGTTAAGGAGGGAACCTGAGCTTCCAAGCGGTAAGGAAGATCTGGCGTCATGGGGCGGAGCCGAGAGTTATACCACCCGGGTGGGTGGGAGGAGCAAGCTCGAAGACCTTCCGGCAAGATTTAAAGCGGCAAGGATACTGCCAATGAGAGTGTGGATGAACAACATATCCATGTCCCTAGAAATGTTTAATCATGTCTAAGAAAGATATAAGAACTGCCTGAGCATCAGTGACCCTTTGGTCGATGGGCGCGATTGGAGAAATCAACGGGGGAAGCCAAGTCCCTAATGTCAACAGCGCGATTGGCCGCATAATAGACCTGGTAACGCCTACGCCAAGCCCCAACCTTGGTGTCGATGGTCGGGGGATGGATGGCACTGCCACCGAAGTGGGCATTGTTGAAAAGTTGGTTGTACCTTTATGGCACAGGGGTTACCGGGAGTGTGCCGGGGAAGCCTTCTCCTTGTCCCAATGCTTGTGTCTGTGACTCCCTAATGTTTTCTCCCAGGATTACAATGACCATATTTCAGTCAACGTAGCCAGTGAAGTGGATTTCTATTGGAGCTGCTTCTCCACTCCCTCCACGGTCTTGCCCCTTTTCAGCATTTCCTGGTTGCAGAGTTAAACCCCTTGCAGATTTCGCAGACTTTCACGTTCTGGCTAAGGCCTAGGCAGCAGACACAGACATCGTGGAAGTGGCCGGTGTAGATTTTTTCTCCGTACTCACAGTACCGGAAAAGTTTAGATGGTTCTTTCAATGACATACAGACCACTGAAAATCACTCTAAAAGAAATAAAATGGCAGCAACATGCAATGACATTTCCTAAGCAGTCCAACAAGTTCAGACCTGTGACAGAAAATAACTGAGAAGAAGAGATGCTGCCCATGTTTATGTATATGCCGATGTCGTCATGGGCAACCCCTGGCAGACTGCTTGCAAAAGTTTCCACGTGGTCCTACTGCCTGGTGGCTATAAGTTCCAAAGGTGTCACTTGATGAAAAAGATATCCTGAAGATGTATAATTTCATTTAAAGGCATGTACTGATGAAACTGAACTGGGTGGGTGAGTGAGTGTGCATCTAGGACCAAACAAACCATTTTTTTAAAGTGATAATGGGAGTAAACATTACAGTTTAACCCGTCTATGACTGCCAACATAAAAATCACAGTATAATCTGAAAAGAAATGTTTAATTTGGTTGCAAATGTGACCTGTGTTCTACTTGTTTTCCAATAAATACACTGAAATGACAGTTTCCAGATTTTGATGTACATCACCTTGCATTTTCTGGCGATGAATTTAAACTGCCAAATACTAGACCACTTCCACTGGACCAGTAGGCAGGATGAATTTTCCAGCAGTTTTGAATATCCAGTGACAATGTTACAAGAGGAAAACAAATTACAGTAGAATGAAAAAAATGTCACACTAACGGAAGAAATGGTGGTGGTTGCAAAACCCCTATAGCTCTATTAAACACATGCAATGAATTCTTTAACACCATTCTAACACTTTTTGTATTTAGTGTACATTTTATTTATTTTGTTTTTGTTGCCTGGGTAGGTACTCTAGACAGCATGGCTGCCTACTTTCAGGTATGACCTGGGAGGTTACAACAGAGGGCATGTAGATAACAGTAAATACAAGGAGAGTCAGGTGAACAAGAATCAACGCAAAACAGGCTAGAGATCAGGCAAAGTACAGCTATATAAAATCTTCAGCAATGACAGTACATTTGCAGGAAACAATATGTAGTAGCAGATACAGGATACAAGTACAATTAACTAACAGTCTTTCAATCAGCATCTAGTGGGTAAGTGCTAGGGAAGGGGGACAAGATTTCCCAGGTAGATTTGAGAGTAGTAGTAGTAGAGGTAGGCGCTGGTAGGCAACTAGGAGGGACCAGCAAAGGTGTGGGTGGACACACTACAGGAGCAGGGTTCAGAGCTTAAAAGAGCTTTACGAAGGTCTTGTTTGAAGCTGCGTAGGGAAGGGGAGTTTCTTAGATTCAGTGGAAGGGAATTCCATAGTTTAGGGGCACAGACCGAGAAGGCATTTTCCCCCATTTTGGTTTTACATCTCGGTTGGACAAGTACGGATTTGTCAGCCGATCTCAGGGGGTAGGCAGAGGTCGCAGGTTTGAGCAGTAAAGCCAATTTGTCAGGTATCTGGGAGGAGATTATATTCTTTATGAAATGAGAGGAAGTAAACTGACAGAAAGCTGAGGGGGCAAGTCATCCCAGGCTGAAGTATAGTGAGCATTAGGTAGTGACAGGGCAAAAAGAACAGGTCACTCACCTGTAACAGTAGTTCTAGGAGTGGTATATGTTGTTCATCCACACTCTCTGGCATGTCCCTTTCCCCTTTAAATCTGGCTGGAAAGTCTTCAAGCTGGCTCCTCCCACCCACCTGGGTGGTAAATACTTCGGCTCTGCCCCATGACGCCAGATCTTGGCCCGCTGGAAGCAAGGTGGTGTGCCTAAAGCCGGGGAGGTTGGGTGGGTGCATGTGGATGAACAACGTATACCACTCCTAGAACTACTGTTACAGGTGAGTAACCTGTTCTTCTAGGAGTGTGGATATGTTGTTCATCCACACTCTCTGGCAGACTCCAAGGCACACATCCCCTATTTAGGAAACAGAGACTGGAGAACCAAGGCCCCAAAACCAGCATCCCGGCATGACTCAAGGTCGATGTGGTAGTGGGTAATGAAGGGGTTTGCTGACTTCCAGGTAGCAGCCCGACAGATCTCCTGGATAGCGATGTCCCTGGTAGCAGCCACCGATGCAGTCGTATGGTGGGTAGAATGAACTCTTTGCCCTCTGGGAGGCTCCTTGCCCGCCAACTCATAGCACAGACCTATGCATGATGTAATCCATCTAGCAATGGCCCACTTCCCTGCAGGTCTGCTAGAAGCGGCTTCAGCGTAGGTGACAAACAGCTGGCGAACGTCTCCCCAAATTTCCGCTGTCCTCTCCTTATAATAAGACAGAGCACGTCTGAGGTCCAGAGTATGGAGCCTGTACTCGGCGTCCGAGGTGTAGTCAGGGTAGTATACTGGCAGAGTCAACACCTGGTTAAGGTGAAACTCTGACACCACCTTTGGAAGGAATTTCGGGTGGGGGTGCAGGAGAACTTTGTCCCTGTGAAAGACCAGATAAGGGGAGTCCACCAAAAGCACCTGGAGCTCCTCTGTCCTTCTGGCTGACGTGATAGCCACCAGGAAGGCCGTCTTCCACGACAAGTGTGAGAGCTCGCACTTGTGCATGGCTTGCCCATGAGCTTTGCCAAAACCAGCAAGAGACTCCACGGAGGTGGAGGTTCACACACTGGAGGGGATATGTGATCCAGGCCTTTGAAAAAGCGCCCGACCACTGTCTCCTGTGCCAATGGCGGCTGACCGGCCCACGCCCGGTAAGCAGAGAGGGCTACCAAGTGCACCCAAAGGGTCAATGACCGTAGACCACCTTTAGAGAGAGAGACCAAAGGTAGTCTAAAATGTTAGCCACAGAGCAGGATAAGGGGTCCAGACTCTTACCCTGACACCAAATGGAAAACCTTTTCCATTTGAAGGCATAACACTTCCTGGTCGATTCCTTACGAGATCCTCCACCACAGTGTAGACGTCCTCAGAAAGACCCAGAGCCTGGAACTGTAGCGGCTCAGGTACCAGGCTGTGAGATGCAGGGATTGAAGGTCCGGATGGAATACCTTCCCCTGGTTCAAAGATATCAGGTCCAGGCGTGTACAAAGCCGCTCCAGGACCCTGCAGCTGAGGCTGAGGAGATCTGGATACCAGAACTCGCAGGGCCAATCTGGGGCTACCAGAATCACCTTTGCCTTGTCCCTCCTCACCTTGAGTAGCACGCTGTGGATCAAGGGAAATGGAGGGAAGGCAAAGAGGAGGCCTGGGGTCCACGGCCTCTAGAAGGCATCCCCCTGCAGCAAGCCCTGCTGAGGGGGGCCGGGCATGGTACAGGCTCAGCTTGGTGTTCTCCCTGGAGGCAAACAGGTCCACCAACGGTTTACTCCAATGGGAGAACAGGCTGTAAGCTACCTCTGGATGGAGAGACCACTCATGGGATGTCTGGCCTAAGCGGCTGAGAGCATCCACCAGTTGGTTCGAGACTCCTGCCACATGGATGGCAAGGAGAACTGCCTCCAACTGGCTGACAAGGGTCCAGATTCAGAACGCCTCCTTGCACAGCAGACGGGAGTGCGTGCCACCCTGTTTGTTGAGGTAGTACATGGTTGTGGTATTATCCATCTGGACTTGAACCACTTGACTCCAGAGCTGAGGAGCAAAAGCTGACAGGGTCAGTCTGACTGCTGTGAGCTCCAACAGGTTGATATGGCATCGGGACTCTTCAGGGGTCCAGAACCCATGTGCCCTGCTGTCCCCCATGTGGGCTCCCCAGCCCATGAGAGAGGCATCGGTCGTCAGGACAACCGTCGGCTCGGGGCAGACAAATGGGATTCCTTCATGCAACCGGTCTGTGACGGTCCACCATTGGAGAGCGTCCCACATCTTCTGGGTTACAGTGATCAGCTGGTCGAAGTGACCATATTGCTGAGTCCACTGGGTAGCCAGCTCCCACTGGAGGAGGCGCATGTGCCACCTGGCCCAACGGACCACCGAGGTGCATGCCGCCATGTAGCCCAGAAGGCGCAGAAAGTTACGGGCAGGGCACAAGTGCCCAACCAAAAATGATGGGGCAAAGGAGCAGAGAACCTCTGCCCGGTCTGCTGGGAGCCGAGCTGTGGCTTGACGAGACTTGTGCTCTGCCCCAATAAAGCCCATCACCTGAGAGGGCACGAGTTCCGACTTGGCCTTGTTGATAAGGAGGCCGAGTTGGGAGCAGGTCGGAGGGTTAGATCCTGACCTCTCCACCTCCTGAAGGAGGAATCCATGGAAGCCAGTCGTCGAGATAGGGTATATCCGAACTCCTTGGCGCCCGAAGATGGGCTGCCACCACTGCAATGCACTTGGTGAAGACCCGCGGGGCTGATGACAGGCTGAACGGCATGGCTCGGAACTTGTACAGGGTCCCTTCGACCCTGAAGCGGAGGAACCGCTGGTGGGACGGACGGATTGGGACATGAAAGAACGCGTCCTGCAGATCCAGTGAACAGAACCACATGTTTCACTCCAGAGATGGTATAATCTGGTTCAGAGTTACCATCCGGAAGGTGCGAGACCTGAGATATTGATTCAGGTCGTGGAGATCTTGGATGGGGCGCCAACCCACCATCCGCTTGGGCACCAGGAAGTACCTGGACACAAAGCCTGGGTCTGTAGGAGGATCCAACACTGGAGCTACCGCCTCCTTGTGGAGGAGCTGAGCAATGTCGTCCCGAAGGGCCGACTGAGTGCGAGCTGAGATCCTTTCCTCCCAAGGGGCGTGGGCTCAGATGGGAGGGTACTGCTCGAATTCTAGAGGCAGTCCCTGGCCAACCACTTCCAGAACCCACCTGTCCGAAGAGATACCAGACCAGGCGGAAAGAAAGTGATGGAGCTGGCCCCCAACGGGAGGACCCAGAGCTGGCGTGACAGGTGTAGGGGTGGCAACCACCAACCCATCACTGAGCAGGCTTAGAGGAGGAGGAGGAGGCTCCTGGACCAGCACCTTGGCTTCCTTTACAGGGCTGTTGAGGACCCTGCTTGGGCCTGGGGCACCAAGCTTGAGCCTACCATTGCTGCTGACCTCCTTGATAGGAGGGCTGCCTAACTGCAGGGGAAGAGTGCGGAAAAGGCTTCTTCTTGCATTTCTGCTGGTTCTTGCCCGAAGAACCCTTTGCAGAGGTAGCATCCAAGGTGGCATTGGACTGCTCTATTTGCTGGAGGTGACCTGCCACTCCCAGACGAAGAGGTCGGTGCCTAGGAAGGGCACATCAGCTAACTTGTGCTGAGTATCCGCCAGAAAGGAGGATAACCTCAGCCAGGCCCTGCGGCGAGTGGCCACTGTGGCTGCTAAGGAGTGGGCACAGGAATCTCCAATGTCCAGGGCCATCTGGAGCTGCAGTTTCGCAACAGCATGGCCCTGGTCATGGACTTGCTTCACCGTGGTCTGCATTTCCGCTGGGAGATGAGGGAGGACTTCGTCTAATTACCCCAGGAGGGCATGAGAGAAGTATGCCATGATCACAGCCGAGCTGGCCTGATGAAGGCCCAAGGATGAGGCCGCATAAACCTTCCGGGCAGAATGGTCCATATTCATGGACTCCTTGTTCGGAGAGCGGTCAGTGTCAGCTGAGCTACCCGTGCGTCTAAACACAGAAGCAGTCACAAGACTCTTGGCCGAGGGATGCTCTGTGAACCCCACCAGGGACCCAATGGGTACCGTATACTTGCGGGCCATGTGAGCAGACAGAGCTGGACAAGAGGCAGGGCACTGCCATAACTCAAGGGCCAGACCAACAATGGCTTCGGCCACTGGAAAGGCCTCCATAGGGGTATTCCCCCTCCTTGAGGATATCCGAGAGGGGGTTTTCCGCCTTCTTTTGGATAGGCTCCAAGGACATTCCGGTCGATTCGGAAATCAGGCGGAGGATGCCCTGAAAAGAGGAAGGACCTTCCTCCAAGCCTGACACTGATGACTCGCCATCCCCCGGATGCGAGTGTAAACCAGTGGCATCCGAGTCCGAAGAGTCGGGATATAAGGGTCTCCCGCTCATGTCTCCCTTGATATGCCAAGGGCGATCGGGGACAACAGTGATGGACAGATGATGGGGGAGGCCGGTGTCTGTCCGGTCCTCTTTCGAGGGAGCCCCTCCCTGAGGCTGCTTAGGCAGTGGTTCCACCAATATCAGTGGGGAGACCGAAATAGGCTGAGCTGGAATGCGTGCCGGCCCTACGGGTGAGAGAAAAGAGGCCTTCGGTTCCGGAGGAGTCACCGTCAGCCTGAGAGGCTGGCGTCAAGTAATGGCCGGTGTCACCGGCGGAGCCAGCTTTTGACTCGTCAGAATCAGCTGTTGCCACATGAGATCTTCATAACATCGACGGAGCTTCCGTCGAAGTCTCTCCTCATCCAAGGAGGATGAGGATCGGTGGTGACGCCTCTTCCTGGAGTGCCTGTGACCTTTCTTCAGTTTTTCGACCAAAGGGGTCCTGGTCCTCGATTGAGACCGATGGGGTCGGCTTGTTCGATCAGGAGAAGCCGGAGTCGGAGAGAACCAAGGTTCCAGCACCTTTTCCTCGATTGGGACACCCAAGGGCTGGGTCTCCTCGTCAGGGAAGGAAAGGATAGGTGTCCTCTCCAAGGAGTTGTCGACCGGAGTCGGCAACAAAGGCTCGATTGGGTCAAGAGATATCTCGGCTGGTTGAGCAGTTTTCTCGGCTTCTGTGCCTTGGCCTGATGGAAGGTCCAAAAAGCTGGCGGCCAAGGAAGTGATCTTGACCGAGGTCGAGACTGCAAGTTCCTGAGAGTCGGACCTCTCTCGGTCCCAGGAGCATCTCCTTCTGGATGAATAAGACTTGGGGTCCTTGTCCCTCTTCCTAGGGTGGGAGGAGTATGAGCCCAAGGACGCCTCACCCCTGGTGGGGAGAGACTGGCACAACTCCCAAAAGGACCCAGTAAAGGTAGAGCCAAGGTTGAGAGGCACGAAAAAACTTCAGCTGGCAGAAGCTTGAGCAGCTTCCTCTTCGAAAGCCACCATCTGATCGAGCTGCTCAGCGGATCCCGCAGCTGCGGAAACCACCCACCTTGCCTCCTTCGATTTCACCGGTGGATTGCGAAGCTCCGGTCCCCCCAACTTTAGCCGTGCCTTGCAGTCGTCCAGGACATTGGGATGGAAGGCCAGACAGATGGTGCAAGAGGTGGTGTCATGTACAACACCTAAGCAATAGACACACGAGAGATGGGGATCGGTGCGCGACATTTTCTGTCCACAGGGACACCGGCGAAATCCGGGGGACTATTTGTCCTCCATGTTTGATGCGCTAGAATCGGAATCGTAAACTCTAATGAGTTTTAGAGAAAGCGTTTGTGGTGAAAACCGATGTTGAGAATCCATGGCCTACAAACTGCTGAAGTAGCATGAGGGAACCTGAATCTTCCAGCATAATAATATAATAATAATAACTTTATTTTTAAAGCGCCTTTCAGAAATATCAAGGCGCTTTACATCAAAACACAATATACAACATCAATTTTAAACATATAAAAATAAATTCATTAAAACATCACTTAGTTAAAACAAACCATGCAATCATCCATACGATCAGCAAATATTTACAAATAACTTCCATTAATCATCCAGATAAGCCAAATCCCATAAGTAGGTTTTTAAATCTTTCTTAAATACCTCCACAGAGGTGCACTCCCTTAACCAGCGTGGTAGAGAATTCCAAAGAGTGGGTGCGGCATAAGAAAATGCTCTACTACCAGAAGATTTTAAATTCACACTTGGAATCTCTAACAACTCCTCGTCGGCTGAGCGGAGCGATCGGCCGGGGCAGTAAGGCATCAGAAGTTCTTTCAGATAGGTCGGACCCTGATCATGAAGGGCTTTGAAAGTCAGTAAAATGGCTTTAAAGGTGATCCGCCACCATATAGGAAGCCAGTGCAGTTCTCGCAGCACCGGGGAAATATGACTGGATCTCCTTGTCCCAGTCAAAACCCGGGCTGCAGCATTCTGCACCAGCTGAAGGCGACAGATTTCAACCCCAGAAAGTCCAAAGTAAAGGGCGTTGCAGTAGTCCAAGCGCGAGGACACAAAAGTGTGGACCAACATTGGTAGGGAGTCAGATGGAACAAGGTGACACACCCTGGCAATATTCCTAAGATGGTAAAAGGAAGTCCTGACAACGGCCGACACTTGAGATTGAAGGGTCGCCTATCGTCTAGTACAATCCCAAGGTTACACACTTGTTCAGAGGTTGAAAGTGACACACAGCCAAGAAAAATTCCAGAGGGCGTGCCATCATGCGACCTCGCTATCTGACCACCCGGGTCCACCACTAACATCTCTGTCTTCTCTGAGTTCAACTTTAACCAACTAGAATCCATCCACCCTTGGATTTCTTCCAGACAGTTATTAAACACTGAGAGTGCTCCATCCTGGTCAGGTGCAAAAGACAAGTATAGCTGGGTATCGTCTGCATAGCAGTGAAACCTCAGCCCATACCGTCTTATGTCTCCAAGGGCAGCATGTACACTGCGAATAACATGGGTGACAACACTGAACCCTGAGGCACCCCACACAACAAAGGAGTTGAGCCGAAGGAATGAACCCCCGACACAACTCTTTGTGATCTCCCAGTGAGGAATGAAGTGAACCATTTTAAAACAGTTCCTGACATTCCACAGAGTAACCTCAGGTGTGCTAACAACACCAGGTGATCCACAGTGTCAAAAGCTGACGAGAGATCAAGAAGAACTAGAATGGAATGTCTCTTCTGATCTCTTGCCCTCAGAAGATCAATAAGCACCCGAACCAGCGCAGTCTCTGTGCTGTGTTTTTTACAAAAACCAGATTGGAAGGATTCGTAGACATTATGGATGGTTAAAAGGTCTTCCAATTGGGCTGCCACTACCTTCTCAATAACCTTCCCAATAAAGGGAAGGTTAGAGATAGGTCTGTAGTTTGAAAAACAGTCTGGGTCCAGAGTAGCTTTTTTCAAGAGGTGTGTCACCACCGCCTCTTTCAAGGAGTTAGGAAACTCACCAGACTCTAAGGAGCACCAGACTATTTGCACCATAACTGGACCGATGGTCTCAAGACAACCCAAAATTAGAGGAGTTGGTCCAGGGTCCAAACTACAGCTGGTAGGCCACACACTATGGATGATCCTCATAATATCCATGACTTCCAGTCGGCAAAAGGAACTCCAAGAGAACTGAGGTATTGTGAACTCGCACTGTTCCACAACATCACCCTTAGAGATTGTCGGATACAAGCCCGCCCTGATGTCAGCCAAATTAGTTGCAAAGAACCGAGCGAGCTCCTCGCACTCTACTTGCGAAAAGGCTTTTCAGACTTGCAGACAGGCTGGGTTTCACAGTCTGTCTACAGTCCAAAAAAACTGAGCCGGTCGATTCTGTGCAACTGCAATCTCCCTGGACAGGAATTCTGCCTTCTTATGGGTGATTGAAGATTGATAGATAGAATAATGTTCCATCAATCTAAGATGGTCGGCATCAAGGGCAGATTTGTGCCAACAACGCTCTAACCTTGGCCCCTGTCTCCGCAACTCCCTCAGTGTCCCATCAAACCAAGGGGATCTGGGGTGAAGGGATAGGGGGTGCCCATGAACAGGAGCAATAAGAACCAGGGCCCCCATAATGGCCGTATTATAGGCCGCCACCAGTGCCTCTGGGTTACTGCTAGTCAATATGAGGGATGAGAGGTCGACTGCTACAAGGCCCTGGGAAGTAATATTCCATAATGGGTGGTACCTGACCATCTCCACAAGGGAAGGCCTTCTTAGGGGGGTGTAAAAATTGAACCTCACACTGTGGTGGTCAGACCAGGCGACTGGTTCCACCCCTACGTCGGATGAATCAATCCCTAAGAGGAAGACTAAATCCAAAGACTGCCCAGATTTATGTGTAGCAGTGGAAACTACCTGTGTAAGTCCCAAAGAAGACAAAAGTTGGAGGAAGTAATTACCAAATTGTGAGAGTTCATCGTCGACCCAGGCGTTAAAGTTGCCCAGAACCATCAATCTGGGCGACTCAAATGACATATCAATGAGGAAGTCTGCTACTTCCTGTAAGCAGCGTTTCCCATCTCCGGGTGGACGGTAGATGAGAACGATTCGAACACCTACACCTGCTACAACTGTACACTCAAAGGATTCAGCCTCATCTACTACCACATTTGTGAGGCCCAATTTAGTCTTAAAACAGACTGCAACCCCCCCACCCCTGCGGTCCAATCTCGGGTGGTGTATCACCGAGTACCGGCGAATCATGGCCTCAATATGGGCCTGAATTTTCATCCAGCCAGGTCTCGGTGATGCAGGTCAGGTCAGCCGAACTAATAAGATCGGCTAAAATAGCGGCCTTATTCTTAACAGACCTGGCATTGCATAACACCGCCAGAGTTGGACAAACCTCGGAAGCTGTCCGGCCTATCTGCCCACCAAATTCAGTAGTGCCCTTGGGTATGGGCACCAGACACGGGAGACCCCGGTCTGGATTCCATTTCGCCCCAGGGCGCCTTCTGGACTTAGTAACCATGATACGGTGGCCCCGCTCTTTCATCGTCTCCTGTTCACCCACCCTGCCCTCCTCACTCTCCTGCGAACAATCCCCAGTGCTCTACAGTGCTGGTACGTCTCAAACTGTAGGGGAGGAGTATAAAAAGGGCGGAGGGCGCGAAGAGAGGAGGATGAATAGCGCACCACCGTGGAGCCTGCCGGCCAGCACATGATTCAGCTCAAACTAAACAATATACAACAAATATCTAACTAAACTAATCTAAAAACTCTAAATACCTATAACAGAATTACTAAAAATTAAAATCCTGAAATCCTCCAAAACAATAATAACTTAAACAATAAACCCAACCCAACAAGACCTACAAAAACACCCTACTCCCCGACTGGATAGAATTCAAACCCAGAAAAGCAGAATAAAATAAAATAAATAAAAATCCTCTCTCACAGGATCGAATACATACACAAATATAAATTCCCCCCCCCACCCTCTCACAGCAGAGGGAAAGGGAGAATTTTGGGCACTCCCACTACCCAAAATGCACACAATAATCAAACAAAAATAAAAATAAACAACACAATAAAAACAAACAAAAAAAAATACAGGTGTCCTGGTCCTCTCACAGCCAGGAGACCGAAAAAATTAAAAAAATCTGGGAAAGAAGTCAACCAATGGTAGGAGAAGTCGTAGCGAATCCAACAGCAGCTTCAAATAAACCAATTAAATCCAAAAGTCGTGAAGGATTGAGAACCAGCAGACTATCGAACAAATTGCTACTACATTTCTGTTCACAGCAAAAATTCCTGGTGTCAGTAATTAATTTACAAGTGGAGATAAAGTTCTCTTGGTTCAGATACAGCCAGCATCAAGTCAGCCCAGGGCAGGTCGCGGTATATACAACCGCTCATCCCCACTTGGAATGCAGGAAAAAGTCCAACCTCTGTCAGGCAATTTCGACAACTCCTGGAGGCCCCAAGAACACCAACCCTCCAGTAAGCACACCCGACCCTCCCAGGGACAAACGGCCGTACCCCGCAACCCACCTCAGGTCAGCTGGACTGGCTAACCCTCTCCTCCTTCTCCAAAACTCCACATAAGATAAATCAAAGCAGGGCTCAAACACAGACCAGATCCAGGCAAATGGTCGCTCAATTATCCAAAATTCGCTACTGCGACCAAATAACTCCCATATATACACAGGAGTCTTCCATACAGCAGCGGCCAGATCGGTAAATCCACTGTCGGCCCCACAAAGGCCCCGTAAAATGTACCTTGGAGACTCCAACAGATCCAATGAACAGAAAGCAGGAGGCAGTAAGCAGCGACACTCCAAACAACCCCCTGACTGCTGTCCCTTGAAAAACTGAGGCAGGTAGCACCTTAGCTGTGAACACACTGATTTCCGATTCCAAGTTCCTCACAGAGAACGGCAAACTTTAAAACTTCCAAGAGGTCTTTTCAGAAATATACCGTGTCCTCCAAATCGCCAAGTCCATAAACCACAATCTCCCAGTCTCAACGGCGGCAAACTTCAAAAGACTTATAAAAAGTCTTTCGGGATTTCACCGAGTCTTCCAAATCGACAAATCCATAAACCACCGTCTCTCGGCTCCAACTCCCGACTCCAAATGTAGATAAAAGTAAAAATATATTAAAAAATGAAAGAAATATCAACATAAAAACAAATAAAAACTATAAAATACGAAGCACTACAGTGCTATACACACGGCTAGCCCAGCACGGCTGCCATCTTGGATCTTAAAGCCTTCTGGCCATCTGCCAGGAGATAGGACCTCATAAAATGTTATGATTCCTACAGGAAGATGCCATTTGATAACAGAACCGTGTCATATCAGTTGTAAACCTGAGCTCACTCTAGCAAAACAGGAAACGTAAAGGAAGATCTGGCATCATGGTGTGGAGCCGAGGTATTTACCACCCGGGTGGGTGGAAGGAGCCATCTTAAAGACTTTCCGGCCAGATTTAAAAGGGAAAGGGACATGCCAGAGTGTGTGGATGAACATCATATCCATGCTCCTAGAATGAAAATTACGTGCCTACGTATTGCGTGATCTGTGTATCTTCCATTCATTACTGGTGGGTGTCAGCGGAGGTGCAGCACCCAGCAGGAGGCTTTTTTTTTTTTTCACCTGAAGGGGAGGAGTCAGCACCATGGTGGCAACTGAGGGGGGCCCTATCCAAGGAAGTCTTCTCTTTAAAATCGAGGGAGATGGGGGGGGGCATAGCCGTGCCTTACTTGATCCAGTGGCAGCTGTTCTCCTGTCAGGAGCTGGAAGCTTCTGAAGCTTACACCACTGTTGGGGTGGGACATGGTTCTCTGTCAAACAACTCGAACATGGATCTCTCCGGTTTCTCTGTTCACGGGAAGTAGGACACCGTGCTGGGGTCCCCCTGCCAGCTCCTCCCTTATCTCTTCTTTATCTTCTTCTTTTCTTCTCTTTTATCTTATCTCCTTCAGTGCTGTGGCTAGCTGTCCAGGGCCTGGGGCCAACGCCATCCCCTTGGGTCCTTCTCTGCCTCTGTCTGGCATATTTCTTTTTCAGTCCATTCCTTTCCTTTTTCTATCCCTTGGGCTCTTTTGCCACAGCTCCTTTTTCTTTATCACTCTATTTTTCCTCTCACCGGCATCCAGAACTGAGGCAGGGGATGGGCCGGTGCCAGTTATGACCAACCTACGAGCACAATGCCTTGCATCTGCCTCATGGGCAGCATTTTGGTGTTGACTCCTCCCCCTTCGAGCAAATGGGGGAAAAAAAAAGCTCCCACGGGGTGCTGTGCCTCTGGCTGACACCCACCAGTGACGAATGGTGAAGACTGACACAGAGGATCGGCAAATATTGTTGTAGCAGACATCCTACTTTCAGAAGAGCCCTCCAGTAGTTGCTGTAAAGGCTATTAACCCACACGCCAGTTTAGGTCTTAGGATCCCTTGTGCAATGGCCAACCTCGCCGCGGATGTTATGTCTGACCTTATATGCCAGCCCCAATTGAATATTTATGGATTTGATGACTGAAGTTAGGTGCAGATCAAAGTCCAGGATGGGATTAAGGGTGACTCCGAGGTATTTACAGGAGGTAACTGTGTTGAGGGTATTTAAGAGCATTGCTCCATTCAAGCACCATCCATGTGTACCGCTGTTCACCACATTGTGCTGCCTGGACTGAGACTGTTGGTTTCTTCAACTATAATTACAGCCTGCCCTCCCTCCCCAGCTGAAGTCAGAATACTTTCTGAAGCGGTGACTAAGTAAGCATTAATCACAGAACAGGAGGCATTTCCAAGGAATTAATGCATGGTTTGGGGGGTTTGCACGAGGCCGAGTGCTTCCCACCACCCATCCATAGAAACATAGACTTTGACGGCAGATAAGGACCGCTTGGCCCACCTAGTCTGCCCATTTCCCTACCTAGAGGATAAGCTGCAGATCCTATTTAACCAACAGCCTATTTCTTCCTACCCCCCAACAGAAATTGCCTTATGTCTGTCCCATGCATTCTTGAATTCTCCCCCAGTTTTAGACCCCACAACCTCCTCAGGAAGGCTGTTCCATGCGTCCACCACCTTCTCTGTGAAAAAATGCTTCCTCACATTGCCCCTGAGCCATCCCCCCTCGATCTTCAAATTGTGTCCCCTTGTTCTTGCACATCTCTTTTTCTGAAAGATGCTACCCTCTTGGACTTTGTTGATTCCACTGAGGTACTTAAACGTTTCTATCATTCCCCCCCTCTCCCTCCTTTCCTCAAGGGTATACATATTAAGCTCCTTTAGTCTCTCCTCATATGGCTTCTCTTGCAGACCCTGCACCATTTTAGTTGCCCTCCTCTGAACTGCCTCCATCCTATGTCCCTGTGGAGACGGGGTCTCCAGAACTGGAAGCAGTACTCCAGATGGGGTCTCACCAACTGTCTGTACAGGGGGATAACAACTTCCTGTTTTCTGCTGGTGATACCTCTCCCTATACATCCCAGTATCCCCCCAGCCCTCGCTACTGCCTTCTCGCATTGCTTGCCAACCTTAAGGTCATCTGATATGATTACCCCTAGGTCTCTTTCCATTTTTGTTGTTGTTACTACCCCCCCCATTGTGTAATCTTCCCCTGGACTTTTGATTCCCAGGTGCATTACTTTGCACTTCTTTGCACTGAATCCAAGCTGCCATACTTCTGACTATTCCTCCAACCTTGCCAAGTCCCTTCTCATCCTCTCCACGCTTCCTTGTGTATCAACCCTGTTGCAGATCTTTGTGTCATCTGCAAAGAGGCATACTTTTCCTTCCAGGCCCTCTGCAATGTCACTTATAAAGACATTAAAAAGGACTGGACCCAGTACTGAACCCTGTGGTACCCCACTAGTAACCCCTCTTTCTTCAGAGTGGAATCCATTTACAATTACCTTCTGTGTCCTGTTGTTCAGCCAATGTTTTACCCAGGCTACCACCTTGGGACCCACTCCCAGGCTGGTTAATTTGACTACTAATCTTTTGTGTGGGACTGTGTCAAATGCCTTGTAAAGTCTAGGTAGGCCATGTCCACAGCCCCTCCCTGGTCTACTACTTTGGTCAACCAGCCAAAGAAATCAATTAGATTCGTCTGACATGACCTTACCGCTGTGAACCCATGCTGCCTTGGGTCCTGTGCCCCAGTGGCCTCTAGGTACTCAACAACTCTTTCCTTCAGAAGTGATTCCATCACTTTCCCTGCCACAGAGGTCAAACTGACAGGTCTGTAGTTTCCTGCCTCTGTCTTGGTCCCACTTTTGTGAAGGGGAATCACATCTGCCTTCTTCCAGTCCTCAGGTACCACAACATCCTCCCATGATTTGTTAAAAAGCGTAATCAGTGGTGTCACTAGTTCTCTGCTTAATTCTTTTAGAATTCTGGGGTGAATTCCATCTGGCCCCATTGCTTTGTCCACCTTCAGTTTTAGGAGTTCTTTCAGAACCCTTTCTTCTGTGAAAGGACTGGGATCAATCCCCCCCCTCTCCAGAGTGCTTCTGTTAATTGGATTAGGCACCTCTCTCACTTCCTCTTTTGTGAATACTGAACAGAAGTATTCATTCAGTATCCCTGCTTTTTCACTGTCCCCCTCTGCCCACCCACCATCCATTCTATTCAGCCTCACTATCCCTCCCTTTGTCTTTCTACGCTCTCTGATATTCCTATAAAAGGTTTTATCCCCCTTCTTAACCGAGTTAGCTATCTTTTCCTCAGTTTGTGCCTTTGCTATTCTGACTACCCTCCCTGCTTCCTTCTGCCTTAACTGGTACAGTTCTCTGGCATGCTCCTTCTGTGTTTCCTTATACTTCCTAAATGCTATCTTTGTCTCCCTAACCTTCACCGCCACCTCTTTTGAGAACCATAGTGGCTATTTCTTTCGTTTTGATTTGTTTATTTGCTTCACACAAAGGCTTGTTGCCTCTGTGATGGCAGTTTTTGATATTTGCCCATTGTTGCTCCACCCCTCCTTCTAGCCCGTTTGCTAGTGCTTTTCTAAGGCACCCTCCCATCTTGCCAAAGTCAGCCCTCCTGAAGTCCAGAACCCTCACTTTTGTATGGCTTGACTCTGTAGCAGAGTTTATCGTGAACCACACTGTTTGGTGGTCACTTGTTCCCAAATGGCTACCCACTTCTAGATCTGAGATCCTCTCACTGTCCCCATTTGAGAGTACAGGTCTAAGATTGCTCCCTCACGAGTGGGTTCCAAAACTAGCTGTTTGAGGCATGCCACCTGAAGGGCATCAAGAATGGCCCTGCTTTTGGATGTGGCTGCCGTACAGGTGCTCCAGTTAACATCTGGCATGTTAAGGCCCCCAATCAACAGTATCTCTCCTTTCTCTGCCATCCTAAGTATGCCTTCTATCATATCCTTGTCCACTCCTTCCCCCTGACATGGGGGTCTATATACAACCCCTGTGCGGATTGTGGTGCCATTTCCAGTCTCTAAGGTGACCCACAGTGCCTCCTTTCCTCCCTGTTTACTCTTTTGTTCAGTTGCGTTTATCCCTTCCCTTACATAGAGAGCTACTCCCCCTTCTGCCCTCCCTGTCTCTCCTGTAGGTTGTGTACCCTGGTATGTTAACATCCCAGTCATGGTTCTCTGTGTACCATGTTTCTGTGACTGCTACAATATCCAGGCATCCCTCTTCCATCAAGGCCACCAGTTCAGGGAGCTTGTTGCCCAGACTACGGCGTTGGTACTCATTACCCTCCATTTCTTGATGGCCTTACCCCTTTTTGCCCCACCCCTGTCCTTACTGCATTTGTCACTTTCTCCATTTACCCCTGCGCTTCTCCCTATTGACATCTCTATGTTGGTGTCTACCTCACTTAGTACCCTGATATTTTGGGGGGTCTAGGATTTCCCTGCTCCTTTCCAGTGCCTCCCCCCTTGGCTAGTTTAAATACTTGTCAATGAAGTATTTAAACCTATCACCTAGGATCCTGGTTCCCCTCCTGGACAGATGCAGACCATCATGCCAGTATAGGCCTGCATCCCTCCAGGTGGACCCCCAGTCTCCAATGAAGCCAAATCCCTGAGCTCTGCACCAGTTTTTCAACCACTGATTGAATCCCATAGTGTGGAGCACCCTAGCCTCACCCGTGCCATAGACAGGCAGCACCTCCGAGAAGGTTACCGTGTGTGCTATTTGTCTAAGGTCCCTCCCCATCTCCACAAACGCTTCTTGCACTGCTCTGATCCCTTTCTTAGCCAGGTAATTTGTCCCTAGGTGGACAATGACATCCAGCTCCCTCCCCTGTGCAGCTGCGCCTGCGATCCTGAGGATTCGCTCCCTGTCTCTCCAAGCCATGGCACCAGGCAGGCACCTTACCTTCCTCTCCCCTTCCACCCCCAGTTCTACCTTCCTAACAATGGAGTCCCCCACCAGGAGTTGTTTCCTTCCCCTGTAGGGTCCCATGCCACCCTCCTTTGTGGAGGTTCTCAGCATCCTCCTTGGTCTCCACTGTGGGTGCCTCCGTAGAGGAACCACACTTTTCCAGAATGGCATAGTTGTGGAGAGGTACAACTGGAGGGATGAACCTCTGTTCCACCACCTTCACCCTCCTGAGCCCACTGTGGTCCAACCACTCCTCTTTCTTGGCAACCTCTGAGGCAACGGCAGTGACCCTGGTGGTCCCTGGATGGAGAGGAGGTCCCACAAATCCTGGCCAACTCAGCTTGGAGATGAGCAACCTTCTCCTCCCTCAGCCCAGAGAGGTGTCTGCAGATGGGACAACACTGCATCCTCCAAAACATCTCCCGGAAGACTGCTGCTCCACAGCCACTGCACTGCACCACTCCCATCATGTCTTTTTTCTGGCCCCCTGTTATTTGGAATACTTACTCTTTCCTCTATTTTTTTTTTTTTTCCCTACTTACTTACTGCCTCTGCACCTTTTATCTCCTGATCTTCCTGTTCTGAGACAAGAAGTTCCTATATTTCTCAGTAGTCTCCTTACTTGCTCAGAGTCAGACCTCCAGCAGCTAGGGGAGGATGGAGAGCTACTCTTGCCCTTTTAGGATGGTGAGTCTTTGGTGGCTCTGTGATCACTCACTTCCTGCTCCCAAACAGGAAGTTCCTGTTGTCAGTTAAATCCTGTGCCCTATAAAAGTAGAACTGGTTTAGGGTGGCGGGGTGGAGGGGATGGAAGGAGGGCAATATAGTCCCAGTAGAGAAGTTTTAGTTATACCAGGAGCTCCTTCCTCCTGGAGTTCTGTCTGTCCTCTGGCAGAAGCTATCTAGGGCAGTATTTATATCTGGTCTTAACCTGGCTCCTTCTAGCTAAGCCACTCCCCCTACTTTGCAAATCTTTCTACACTTAGTTAATTTTGCAGATAACAATTCCCTTCTGACACCTGTGATAAGCACCTAGATAAGTACACAGATAACAGGTAACAATTTACTTCAACTACCTCTGACAAACACACCAACCCCTTTTTTTTTGCTTTTTTTTGTTTTTTACCCTTAATTGAAGGTCCCAGTACAAGAGATCTAGTTCTTAGTCCCAGTAGAGAAGTTTTAGTTATACCAGGAGCTCAGATAACAATTTCCTTCTGACACCTGTGACAAACACCTAGATAAGTACACAGATAACAATTTACTTCAACTACCTCTGACAAACACACCAACTCTTTTTTTTTTACCCTTAATTTAAGGTCCCAGTACAAGAGATCTAGTTCTTAGTCCTAATAGAGAAGTTTTAGTTATACCAGGAGCTCCTTCCTCCTGGAGTTCCGTCTGTCCTCTGGCAGAAGCTATCTAGGGCAGTATTTATATCTGGTCTTAACCTGGCTCCTTCTAGCTAAGCCACTCTCCCTACTTTGCAAATCTTTCTACACTTAATTTCACAGATAACAATGCATTAGTTCCTGGAAAATGCCTCCTTACGAGGGGATTAATGCACTTGTAACATGGCAAGTGCAACGTGGGAATTCTTCAGATCGCAGATGTGACTAGTGGAACTACTGAGATCATTAACGACGCTTTCGCCGACTGTATACAATACAACAGTACTGCTGCCTACACACAGCCACTTCCTATGATACTGCGTGTTGGTTTTGTTAGCTTTCAAATGCAGCCGTGCATATCTAGGGAATTAATGCACGGCTATGTTCGGGTCATGTTACCTCTTTCCTCCAATCAGTGTGTAGTATTTACGTACTACTATTAATGCCATGTTACAAAACTGGATATGTGGTGTTTTTTGTGTGTGTAAGGCTACACAAGATGATAATAAAGCACATCCATACCATTCATGGTCTGGTTTAAGAGTTTTCTTTCTGCATTCCTTGTGTAGCATGTGGACCTACTTTCAGCTCTGTTGGATTCTGTATGTGTGCTGCAGTCTAAATGTATGTCACTCTCCGAGCCAAAGAGACACTGCTGCTGTAACTAAGAGCACCTAATTGTTTGTGTCTTTACTAGTACCATTCAAACACTTTAGACAGACCACCATATAAATCTTACAAATTTTTTTTAATATACAGGTATTTATTTTTCAGTACACAAATGCATGTGCTCTTATCTCTGCAGAATGCACTGCAAGAACAAAATGTTCAATACATGCTTAATGAATCAGAAAAAAAAACTTCTATTCAATGTGAATGAGTTAGGCACATAAACAAAATTCTGTTACTAGATTTTCTGTATGTATTAAAGGTTTCTTATACTTTAGTAAAATATCTACAGGTTAGGCTGAGATCCAAGCTACAGTAAATGCAAGCAATTACATACATATTTTATATATATATATATATATATATATATATATATATACACACACACACACACATATACATACACACACACAGTATATATACATTTCCTGTTTATATATACATAATATACATTAGTGTTTTCATGCTAAATAAAAAAAGCAAAAAGCTATCTGTACCAGAGAATACAAACTAGCTAGATACATTTTTTTTATCTTCACAGTAGGGTACGTCCTAAATTTTATCTAGCTAGTTGGGTTTGTCACAAAGAACCATTTCTGCCACCTGTGCCTACCTCCTCATAAATCTGTGTGCTTCAACCAGCATGAGCTGCCTCTAAATAAACAGCACGTGGCAGGAACCAGTGCATCAAATCTCCAATGCAACCATAGCTAAACTGACTGCCACTTCAGTTTGAAACTGCCATTAAAAATAAAACTTTCATTTTATCATTGTCCCAAACCGCAAGTCCTGTTGCATCACATGTATAAACTTTGGCTGACATCTCTCTTAGGCCTCTACTGCAGAGTTTCAACCAAGGTCCTCTTACAAAACCAGCCCGTAAAAAGTAGCTCTTCCTCTGGCTACACTTCATCCATAGTCTCAGTTTCAGCGTAACCTGAAAAAACCCTATTTTCCAAACTTGGTAAAAAATTAAAATAAAGGCAAACTTTCCAACCATACCTATACTTGCATCACAAACCTGAACCTCGGCAGTCATCTCCATTAGTCCTCTTGTCCACAGTTCCAACAGAGCTCTTCTTACCCACAGCCTGGAAAAACAGCACTTCACCCAAACTAACGTTCACCAATAGTCCTGGTCTTCAAAACCCCATATCTTCCTCCGTCGATGACCAGACACACACTAAACTCGCACATGCACAGACAGGAACTGAAATAGCCCCTACACTGATAGCTAATTGCTTAAAAGTGCCAATGTTACAATATCCAATGGGAACAGCTTAGCATCCACTGCTTAGACACCTGTTCCTAGGGACACTGTAATATAGGCGACTTGTCAATCAGCCCTTCACTGACTTGGGAGGTTCTAAAGATAACCACGCTACAAAAATGGGAAACTTTCACTTTTAAATAAAATAATACTAGCTTGAAAACGCTGATGTATATTGTATAAACCAGACATGTGATTAGTGATTATGAAATATGGTGTTCATCTTCATTCATGGTGAGTGACTTGTTTTGACCTCACTCGTGGCTTTGCCACTCATTAAAGTTAACTGGTCAAGTACCACAAATATATCTCATAATTACCCATCACATACCCTCCATACAGTACATGTGTGTATATATAAATACAGTTAACACAGAGAAAAGCGGTTCCACTACTTGGTCGTGCCTGCTGAAAGTAATAGTCCAGAGTTCCAGAAAAGAGCGGCACTAACACCGTTGTAATGACAAATGTAATTTATTTCATGCTTGCTCAGAGTTAAAGACCAACACTTCAAATTTCAGACAGGAGATCTGATATACCAAACAGATCCAAATCTCCTGTCCGAAGTCTTAAGTGCTGGACTTTAACTCTGAGCAAGTATGAAATAAATTACTTTTGTCATTAAAACGGTGTTAGTGCTGCTCTTTTTTGGAACTCTGTATATAAACACACACACACACACACACACACACACACACACACACACACACATAACACAAGCATGCATTTCAAGTAAAATGGCACTTAACATATCTGATACAGCCTTAGAAGTTCTAAACCACCAGAAAGAAATGGTTAGATTAATAATTTCTAACACTGTAGAAAGTGTGGTTACTCTTCCCAGCACACTTGCTAGTAACATGCATAGAGAATAGCTGGTGTTGGAACAGCACAGAATTCAGAAGCTAAATTATTAATGTTACATTATTTATAGTAAATATTTATGTTAAAATGTGTTTTTAGAAACTAGTGATATAAAAACCAGTTGAGGGAAACTTCTAACAAACTACTGTGAATCATTTTTAGTTTCACTCCAAGTTCTGAAATGTAAAGAGGTACATAAAGTAGAAAAAAACCAAAAAAATACCCACAACAAACTACACACTACCAGTATTGGTGCCACTTTTTCATAAGACTGGGGAGTCATCTTACAAATAATCCTCATACCCATTACTGACAACATACTGTACAGTAGGACACCATATGCCAAACCACCAAAGATGCAGTAAATTGCGAGAACATGATGGATGAAAAATGAGAAAACTGTAAATGGACTGATGCAAAACTATAAACATGAGATAGATGGAAATCTGATGCACTGTAACAAAAAATAAATAAAACCACAGTAATTTGTTCCCAGATTGATATTTAAGAAAATGTTAGATGCCAAGAGAACTGTTTCTTTCTCCCAACCAAGTTCAACTTACATTTTAGTGTGTTATACTGTACAAACAAGAAAATAGAGAAAAACTGCCTAGTTATTTTTTGCAGATGAACCTATTTGTGCAGATGTGCCCAGATAGAAAGGGGATCCAATTCTTCTTAGTGGAACTCATCTGCAAACTCGGCTTCGCTCTTGTGCCCCTGATGTCACTGAACTAACTCAGTGTTGAGAATCTGCTCGTTCTCAACAAAGAGGGGTTTTGTTCTTATTTATAATACAATGTAAGACTGTTTTCCAATACAGAATCTCAAATAATATCCACGGTTCTTCCCACACTGAACAGCAGTATAAGATCCACAGTGGTAGTTTAAAATACGTTCAGATAAACTATGTGATCCCATATGCATGACTTATTCCTACTGTTGAACCTGCCAATCATCATTACTGGGTTTTAAAGTTAGAGAACTCAATTCATAATTACAAAATGTAATTCCAGGGAGTAACTGAGAGATAAAGGCACTTCTATGGTGCACTTATCACAAGGTGTGCCATTATCTCAAAATAACACACTCTGCTTTGTCATCACGTCTAGTCATAAACACCTCCTGCTTTTCTTAGATCTCCTGAATGCCGAAAAGAGACCATGTCCAGAATAAAGATAAGCTCTAGTTAGGGGAGGGATGCATGAACCTGTAGGAATACCACTAGATAAACTACGGTTACAGGCAAGTAATCTCATCTCACAACATGGGCTATTCCGTATCTTGACTATCAGACTAATAATAGCCACTGCAATAAGGAAACCTACAGCTGAGAGACTGATGGAGAAACAAAAAACTATCATTCCAGAAAGAGAGAGGGCAGGTCATTGCAGTGAATATTTGAAGAATTAAGTAGAGGGCCAAGTAACTGCCTCACAAAGTTTAAAGACAGCAGCCATACTGGAGGATGTACATGGTTTAAGTGAGCCCTAAGACTTCCAGGGAAAGGATGAATGTGTGTAACACAGGAAAAATATACAGAACTTTCAGCAGATAGCATACACAACTAAAGGCAATCCCACTCAATTCCACATGCTTTTAAAAAATCAGGAAGGAAGGATGCATATGAGAATAAAGTGGCCTACAAACCTTACTTCTGGACCAAGAATTTGTGGTAAAACGTCTAGCAGGAAGACACATAGAAGCTGTCTGTGATTAATTTTAAAGGCAGGGCACAAAAAAGTGAGCTATCTTAGGACTTGTTCTAGCTCAAAGAGCAACTTACATACACCTGTTCTGTCAGATTCTTGACTCCAAAGGATGTGCCATGGAGAGCACAAGCTGCAAGAAACCAGGACACGTTCTAGCCCTTCTTAACAAAGCCAGAAGTGTAGGTAAAGGCAAGGAACCACAGAGAGTCAATAAAGGAATAATGCCACTGGAAGTGGTCACTTAAGGAATGAACCTCTAGAGGGAAAAGACTGGCACACAAGGACCCAGAAAATTATGCTCAGTCAATAACAAATGTTGAGAAATCAAGTCAGTATTTTTAGCAAGATTTCCTGTGTACATTTGTTAAACTTTATCATCATATAAATGGGCTTGAATATTTGCCACCCGCACACTTCTCAAGTGCAGTGCAGGAATGTTATTCAGTAAATCGGAAGTGGGGCTAAGTGCCAGATACTATGAAGAGACAGAAGTCTTTACAGAGTGGCAACAAACATACAAAGAGCACCTTGAGGCATTTCTGAGTAAGCTCCTTTATCAAAAGGCCTTCTGATAAAGGAGCTTACTCCGAAATGCCGCAAGGTGCTTTTTGTATGTCTGCTGCTGCACAATAAAGATTTTGATTGATTGATTGATTGAACACAGCTGCATTTCTATTTGAATATGGAGGTCGTGAGTGTTAGATTTTTTGTTTTTAATAATTGTGGTTTATCTGTAAGCACCCCATCCAAATACGACTCCCTTCTTCGTCTTGTATACCATGAAGACGGCCATGCTGCATAGTCTATTATTTTCTGGGCTAAACCAAATAAATACACAATTTTAAACTTTTAGTAAGCTTATTGTGATGTGGTAAATCAGTTAAACAATTTTTTTTTTTTTTTTTTATGATTCTGCTCTTTTTCTCCACTTTTCTGATTCTGTTCTTTTTTCCCTCATTTGGCTAACAGACAGTATTGCCCATCTCCTCAGCATATCACAATCTGAATTATTTTTCCTGGTTACCTAGCAATCATTTCTATCATTTGTTCTTCCACAAAGTCCAGAGGTCAACTTTAACAATAATTTTTCAGCCTGAGCAGAGTCACATTGACCTGGGCTAGTGTAGTTGCCAGTGCTGGCTAATGTGGAGAAGCTGTAACGACCAATACACATATTATAAGGCATCAAACTGTGATGTCTATGTTTGAAGTGTACAATCTTGTTTTTAATAGAAAGAGTTGGACGCCACTTGAACAGTGAACCATTCCACTTATTCCAACTGATGCACATGAGGTTAATAAACATACTGCAAGTGAAAACGCTCATACACAGGATGTTCCAGTGGCCTTCTACTATGTAGTTTGTAGTTTTATATATTTCTACAGGCCTTCCCCTAGTTTTATTCATTCATTATTATACTTTTATTCAAATTTATGATCATTTAATTCCTTACTGTTTTATTAGCTGTACGGCACCCACAGATTCAGGGAAAGGGCACCCTAACAAACAAATTTTCCTTGCCTTGGCTAGTCAAGTCCCATCTCACTGAGGAAGAAACCCAACAGGTCAATTCTTTTAACTTTCTAATAGAACTTGGGGCTGGAGAAAAGTCCAAATTGTGAGAAGAAATATCATCGCCCGTGGTCAAATCTGAAAGCTATTAGGGTTTATTTCACCACCAGATTTTAAACTTCTCTTGCAGTTCAAATATCTATTGCACAGAATGTTATATTTATAGATAAACTTTGAGGTATGCAGTGGTAATATTTTATAATACATATTTACATGGTGAATGTATATGTTGCTGTACATGCACTATTTTTTATGTTGCAATGCAAGGCATATTTTTAAATGTAGAACTTTCTGGCCACATACATATTTACAAATAAGAAAATGTTTGCTATCAAAACCAAGTATTTAACAATCCATGGCAATATCTAATGCTTTTTGCTTTATTTCCACCTCTAGGGTGTCTAATGAATTGTTTTTAATTGAACAGCACCTCTCATCAAGTATATAAAAACTGAATGTTAAATCAACTGCCTCAGAATAATCCTTTTTTGTTATCTGGGAAATATGGAAGAGGCATGGAATCAGTAGCAAAGGGTAATCTTTTGCTTCCATGAGGTAGACAAATACAAGTTATGTACTTACTGTGACTGTTGATCTTCCATAATATCTGCACCACTGATTGCCACTTATAGGTCTGGGCTGGAAGCACTAGAATCCCATGGGGCAAAGCTTTCATCAGGTGTACGGCTACTGGGCATGGCGCTGGAGCACCTCCTATGTGGTGGGGCCATGTACCAGCCAATAACAGCTGCCAGCTCCCTCACTAACCTCAGTTCTGTTTGCCAGGACAGAAACTAAGTGGGCGGGGGGATAAGAGGACTACGAGTTATCCTAGTTCAGAGGGATAGGGAAAGGATATAGGAGGCATAAATAAACAACAAAGTAAAACCAGAATATCAGCCTCTGAAACAGGGGGGCACACTAGGTGACCTAAAGGAGTAGCTGGGGATACAACCAAAGCCTCACGCCACTAATCAGACAGGAGATGGATAGTGACCTTAAAGGCAGCTGCTGTAAGGAGGGATACCCAAAACTGGAGCACTCTGCAACTGAGACAGCACAAAGTACCAAAAAAGGAATCAATCACAGACTCCTGGAAAAATCAAACCTCACGATACTTGATGACAGACTGACTGACTAGCTAGTCAAAATATGTCCCGCTTTTGCCTTCAGGGAATAAAATGAAAAAATCTCAGGTGAATGTGGAGCTGTAAGGTCGAACAACCCAAAGGAGACCAGATGAGTTCATCTCCACAGGCATCTGTTAGGGTAGTGGGCTAACAGCCAAGCTGGCATAAGAGAATGAGGACATACCAAGCAACCAGGACAGTCTGGCGTAGTCAGAAAAAAAAAAAAAACAGAGAAGAAGGACACTTCTGCAACAACAGGGATATATCTTGTGTAAGAGCAAGTGTACTTGATCCAATCCAGTGTCCCAGCACTGTTCCACAAACAATGCAGTTGCCAAGTAGAGTTAGACTGGACAGTGCCCAGAGGCACAGAGTGCATTTAGCAACTAATGGGGAAATACCTCAAGAAAGGGACATACCCTGGGCAGGGAAAAGGAAGGAAGGGAGCTGCCTTCTCTCACTTCTTTTTTTCTTTTTAAGTTGGTATGAGGGCCCTAAAAGGAACCCTTACTCTAGTTTTGAAGTGTTTGTTTTTTCTGGTGGGAATGGGAACCCACCAACAGGTTAGACCCCCCTTTTTTTCAAACAAATACTCCATAGAGAGTAGAACTGGGGAGATGACATGACACTAGATGGTGCCGACCAGAACTAACAGGATAAGCTGCCCAGAGGCACTGGATCTGCTGGAGTGGGAGACAGTGGGCGGGTGTGGTAATCAATGGTGAACATATCCTGGAAGATAAACAGTTACGACAAGTATGGAACTTTCATATTTTCCAATAATTAATCTCCACCACTGATTCTCAATCATGGGTCCCAGCACCAAGCTTCCCTTTTTATCTGAAGGAAGAGGGGGTTCACCCTGAGGCTTACAGATGCCCTCAAGCTGGGGGGGAGAACACCTGAGGGCAGGGGCTCCTTAATGGTCTGGCAAGACCTGAGAGTGATCAGGGCCAGGCTGTGGCTCCTGTGGCACAGAAGCAGGGAGATCCCAGACAGTTGCTGCATGACCCTAGGAGAAAAGATAGGAGCCTCTTGGAAGTGCAAGTTAAACGCCTTGCACCGGGCCAAAGGTGCCAATCAATAGAGGCAAAGCTATGCTGTCTGCCTAATGCAGACTGCAGTTCCCACCATACATCATACAGAACCACAAACTCACTGTTTGGAATTGGTGCTTAAACAAAAACTGACACAAGCATAGCAACGACTAGCACTTAAAATGTGATGGCAGTAAAAAATTATGCTCACTAAGATGTGCAATAAATTGCCACAATTTATTCCAACTGCATGGATGAAAAAGTATTGGTACAAAGCCCCGGCACTTCACCTCCATATCTTGATGAAGCCTCAAGCCACAGGGGTGAAGCGCCAGGGCTCTGTGCCAATACTTTGTCATCCATGGAGTCAGAAAAAATGTTGGTGATTTATTACACATCTTTGTAAGTACCTGTATAATGTTTTACTGCTCTCACGTTCCGAGTGCTACTGTAGCTGTTGCTATGCAGTTCCCACCAGCTTGAAGATGTTGGTGACGTAAGACGCCTTCAACAGGTGCCGTGCTACTTCTAGACTCTGCTGAAAGGTCAGCGGCCTGACTATCTCACTTGGTGGCACTGTAGTTAACAGGCTGTGTAGCTGTAACGACAGGTGAAAGTTACAGATCACCATATGTGCCTGATGTGCAGAGATGCACATCAGGGGACATGCCGAGAAAAAGCCTTTCCCCCAAAAGCATCTGTCTGAGAGGAATCCTCCACTGGAGATCAGTCACTCATGAGGTGCCATAGCCCCAATGGGGTCTGAAGTACTTCAAGCACAGAGGAGGGGTAAAGTTCCTTACCTGTGGACCCTGTGGGTGTGTAATACGTGATGAGGTCCCTGGAGATGGCAGGACTGGAGAGAGGATGTCTCCACACTGCCCTAGATGCCTCCTCCATGGCCCTAGGCCAAGGAGCAGCAATTACTGTGTTGATGTTGGGAATTCCAAGACGTCACAATGGCAGGGCTACTAGACCCACCTTGTATGGGCTTCATGGTCAAGTGCCTGGATCATCTCTGCCAGGAATGGCTGGTATAGGATGTATTCAGCAGCAGAAGGGAGGTGGATAGATGATGCACTGTCCTTACTGGAGGACACTGATGAAGACAAGGCACCACCTCTGGGCAAGGTCAGTACCAGAAACAAAGGCCTGGACTGGAATCCGTCTAACTCCCTCTACTAATCATCTAAGGCACAAACCCACAACTTTTGTTGTTCCTACATTAGAGACCCCTTGGATACAATCAGTGGGGCATCCTTTTAAGGAATCTATCATGCCCTTGCAGAAGGGGTTGAGACTCCAGTTCTCTGGGGCCTTGTCTGGGATTGCAGAACTGCATAGGGGGGCCTTGCTCAAGAGAAGGGATGAGCAAAGTCACCTGAACAGTGTCCTCCTACGTCCGAGGAGCGACCTGATTGCTGTCCATGGGGGGACCCCCAGGTGAGGAGAGCAGAGCAGTACAGGTTACACAAGGCAATTCTGGTCCTCCTTGGTGACGCTGATGCTCAGTGGCTCTGGAAGAAACTATTTCCAGGCCACCATCTGACCTCAAGTTGGGGCCACCTCTGGCACCAGGCTCAGGATCAACAGCAGCCTCAGAAACAGGGTCATTCCAGTCACCATGGCTGGCATCGGCCTCAACACTGTGCTTGGTGTTGACTCTTATGTTGTACCTGAAGCCATCACCCTTCTCAGTGTCATGAATAGCACCAGAGTTGCGGATGTCTTCTGGGATGACATCATCACACCTCGCCTGGGAGTCAGACCCAGGAAAGGCACCATGGCCATTGGCACCTCTGTCACCATGTCCAGAGTCGTCACCCTCCTTAGTGTTGCTAGTGACAGCATTCAAACTGGCAACAGTGCAGACAACAGCCTCAGTGTTGGTTCCTTCTCCTGACACTGCTAACAGTGTCAACAGGGGGCTTGGCATCGTCCTTGGTTCCACCCGTGCTGTCACTGAGAACAGCATGGTGACACCACAGGATAATGTGAAGGTGTCCACCGGTGTAGACTGACAAGTGTAGCTGCGGCCAAACCACCAGGGGCATCTGTTACTTGGGGCAGGCAGACAGTGGAGGGTTTCCAGTCCACCACCCAGGAGTCAACTGTTCACCAGACCCATCTTTTGTTTTAATTTGAAATTATGTTTTTCCTTTATTAGTGACATAAACGTCTTATCTTGATTTGTTATTCTGCTTTCTGTCAGTATACATATTGCGTATGCATTAGGTCCACTCCTATGTATGATGACTTGTATATATCTGTCAGTTGAACTAGCTAGTCTAGAGTGTATAATCTGAAATGTGCTCACTACTATATGTTTCCCCTAGTGTCAAATGATGTATTTCCCACGTTTGTTTATTGTGACAAAAAACTGTACTCTCTTTGCCATGTCTCCTTGACTGTTGTTCCTCATGTTGTATTCTCCCGGGTCGTTCCTGAAAATAGGCATAATACTTGTCTAGTGTACTTACCCGGTAAACAAAAACATAAACAAAAGCTAAATAAATAAATCCACCAGAGTCTCGGATGCTTCAGTGCGGTGAAGTTGAGAATGCTGTACTTCCACGGAACCAGAGGTCCCAGGAAGAGGCCCAGGGAATGGCCTACAGACTTGGTCTTGGACACATGTGTGTAAGGCCTGTCTCCGAGGGTGGGGATCAAGTGACACCACCTCAACGCGTGGTTCTCGAGGGTATGGTGGTTCACAGAGAAGCAGGCATCACACGCATCCATACTGTGCTCTGGTCCAGGATGGGCTGCACGAGTCTGATGCTGATCTGTAACAGCCATCGGCTTCCCAAAGTGGCAATGATGCATAATGCGTGGCTGTCGGACTTTCTTCGACAACTTGGACCCTTTTTATTGGACTTTAGCATCGGGGTAAAGTAACAAAGACAGGCGACACTGCAAATAAAAAAGAATTATGATAACACAGAAGAAATAAGTGGCAACAAGGTGAATGGAGACGCTGTGCGCCCACGGTGTGCACTCAGCAGTGGGAAGAACAGAACTAAGGTTAATGAGGGAGCTGGCAGCAGTAACTGGCCGGCACGCTGTACCATGTGGGTGTGTGTGAAGATGCCATACCCAGTAGCTATGGCCAGCCCCCTGGCAAAAGCTTTGCTCCTGCAGGTCCTAGTGCCTATCACCCATATCCATAAGTGGGAACTGATGGCAATTATTGATTCTTGGAAGATTTTAATTGTTTAAAATTGTCAGCATGCCTTTTTCCTTCAGAAAGATGATGCCACTGTATTTCAAGTGCAGAAGCATTTGAATATTCATACACATGCTAAAAGTCTGTTGGTACAGTCCCGGGTAAAATCAGGAAATTAGACAAGCAGTCACCAGTGTAATCCCATAATTTCAACACTTAAAAACAGAATTTCATTACTTCAATCATAGTAAATCACTGGCCTTGGAAAGGAGCAACAGAAAAAAATGAACATAACACAACCCAAAAGCAAGTCTGAGTACTATAAACAAAATTAATTTTAACTTGCCTATAATCTTTAAACCAAGACATGTATGGTTATTGCAACTACCCACTGTAGTAAGAAACAAGGCTACAGTACTGCGCTGCTCAAAGCAGCAGCAATGTTTAAAACATTATTACAACTAGTTGTTACTTGCTTAATGGATTTTATACCATAGTTTATTTATTCTGGGGGATTGTTTCCATTTTCTGCTTCTAACTGATTTAAACTCTGAATCAATCCCATAACGACACTGCCAGGAACAAGGATTTAAGGATTAACAGATTTCTACCCTATTTGACTCAAAATGTAACTTATTAAAGTACCATATGGGTTGCCGTAAAACAAAAATTAACAGCATTAATCAAGAAGTATTATTGATGACAGTACAAGTAATCAATGGAAATGAATGTCACTCTTAAGAAAACATTGACAGATCTAAAAAGCAGATTGAAAGAAGGATTTCACCAGTCAAAGAATGGAACTAAAAAAGGTCATCAGTGCAATGTGACGTGAGGTACTGTCAATGAAAAGTTATGCTGAAATGGAACTGAGTCCAGAGTCTGACTCAGTGCTGCAAGCCTCCTGTCCGTTCTCTGTGATATTTCTGCGAGGGTGGCTTCTGCTATTGGTACAAGAATGACAGGTAAACTTGCTCATACTGCAACAATTTCTTAGTGTTTCTTCTGGCAACTCTTTCTTCAGACGTTCCATCTGTTCTACCATGAAAATGTTTGGCTGTTCAGGCAGGAAGTCGCATATACTGTTTTAACAAACAAAAAAAAAAATGGTTATAAAAGCTTTCCAAACAGGTTGCGCATTTTCCAAAAGTGCTAGTAACTTTCTATGTTTTCATATCAATAAATGAACAAAAATGGAGCAAATGTTTTACTGATTAAGGCACTAAGCCAAATGACAGTAGCTAGCTCTGTTCAAAACTGAAAAACACTCGTAGCTCTAGTAGACGGAGAAAATTATTGGTTCTACTGAAGCAGCATGGATTTGTGCGTGGCATTCAGAGAACGTGCCTGAACTTAGAACAGGAAAAATGTCTGAAATGAAAGGAATTCTATTTAAGCAAGAATTTAATCTAAGGATGCCTGCTACGTGTTAAATACAAAAACTGTATGCAGACCAACGGACCATTCAGTTTGTTTCCTACCCTCATAGCAGTCACAACCATGCGATTTTAAAATCTGTCAAATGTGCCTACCCATGCTTGTTTTAAAGAAATGGGCAGACTGGATGGGCCTTGTTGTCCTTATCTGCCGTCAACTTCTATGTAAAGAGCAGGTATTCAGTTACTTTATCTACAACTGAATGTTGGTTTTAACAATGTGAATAAAGTCAGAGAGGTAAATACCAGACTCTGTGTGGTTCTTTCATTTGTTCTGTTGCCTGGTTAGACGGCACCAAGGTCAAGGTTATCACGGAAGAGACCTGCTGCTTTTTCTTTTCTGTCTCTCTGATGCACTATGGTGCCTGAGTCTATCTGACGTCAGTTCCAGTACACATCTCGGGTTTCCCGAGCGAGCCCGCTCTGCTGTATACTCAATCCCAACCATAGTGAGGGGTGCATGTATGTGCACATGACATGTTGCCAGTCAGAGCAGGTGTGTGGGCAGGAACTCTGTGAGAGCAGGTGAACAAGTGTCAGAGATACTCGTGCTGCCCGAAAGGACTGTCTATTCTGAGAAAGTGTGACAGCTTTTGTTACTTGTTTAAGTTTGATCAGTGTGATGATCACTGAAAGTTAAGCATAATGTGAAACTTTCTTCTACATTCAGTTGTTAAAAACATGTTCAAATAGGTTTGCTGACAGGCTGCAGACAGTGTATCAGTGCCCAAAATTCACTTAAGCCGTCAGTTTGCAATCCTCAAAGGCTGCAGTATGAGAGTGATTCACTCATGCTCTCAGTCTGTCTTGTCTCACTCGTGACTATTATCTGACCTGCTCTCACTCGCAGTATAGAAGCTTAGCATGAAATTCAAAACTATGATTTGTGGTCACACTCACCCTAGCATGCTAATGGCAGTTTTATTTCTAAAGCTAGGGTAAGCAGTGATCACTAAACTAAATGGCTACCAAAAATATATAAAAAATACCTTGAAAAGTGCTTCTAATTACTCTTTCAACATGGCAGAATAACTTTAAAATGTTGAGAAAAATTTAAAAAGCTCAGACCACGCGCAGAGTCCCAGTTTCTTTATTCAAACAAGAATTACGCCAGTTAATAGCCCCTTGGTTTTACAAACCATGTCCATAGTAGGCAAGAAAAAATTACTCACCTTAGTAATTATGTTTCTTCTAATGGAGTCTTGCTGTATTCTGACAATTGCAGTGATTCCCAACCTTTGAACTGCCCCGGAGAACAAAGAGTTAACTTTCAATGCAGGGCATAGAATGCTGAGCTCGAGCTTGGTTGAAGTCTCTGCCGGGAGTGTTTGAAACCTAAACCGTCAGATTCTTACAAGCCCAACTAACTAAAAATTCTATGTGGGAATTGTAAAAATTCCTACTAGCCAACTGGCTGAAAAAGTTTTGGATTCCCAGGGAAGACTCAAGTCAGGAAACCCAAAAACCAATCTACTACAATAATAAATAAATAAATCAGCACCCAAACAAAAAGGAGAAGGGTGCAAGCAAAAAACACCCCTGGGGTGCAACACTGCACCTGCCCACCCACTTCCCAAAAACAGGTTCTGAGAGGGGAGGCAGGGAGCGAGGTCAGAATACAGCAAGACTCCCTTAGAAGAAACATAATTACTGAGGTGAGTAATTTTTTCTTCAAACAACATGAAGTCTTGCTGTAGTCTGACAATTGCAGACTACCAAGCAGTACCTCCAAGGAGGAGGGACAGAACCTACTTTGGGAATAGGCTCTGAAGTACTGCTGTGCCAAACTGAGCATCACTCCTAGCCTGGATATCCAGAGAGTAATGCTTGGTAAAGGTATGGACTGTTTTCCAGGTGGCTGCTTGACAAATTTCTAAGAGAGGGATATCCCTGGCAGCAGCCAGGGAAGCAGCTGTACCTCTTATGGAATGAGCCCTCAGGCCTGAGGGTGGAGTTTTCCCCAGTTTTTCATAGCATAATTGTATACAAGAGAAGTGAGCACTTGCTGGGTCACTTGCAGGTGAGACTTGACTTGGTCTGGAGACTGACCGACTATTAGCCAATCGTCCAGATATGGAAAAATGGAAATCTTTAACTGACTTTCGAACCGAGCTGAAGGAGAAATCTCCGGAGCGACCGTTCAGTGAGGCGGAGTAAAGAATCTGATGGTTTAGGTTTGAAACACTCCAGACAGAGACTTCAACCGAGTTCGAGCTCAGCATTCTATGCCCTGCACAGAACGTTAACTCTTTGTTCTCCGGGGAAGTTCAAAGGTTGGGAATCACTGCAATTGTCAGAATACAGAAAGACTTCATGTTGTTTGAAACAGACATATGGGAAAATTCAACAACAGTTTTTTTGTACATGCCACCATAATTGGCAGACTAGTTCATGCAAGAGTTCGGCTTTCCGCAGTGCAATACTGTATGTTGGGGACGTGTGGGAAGGGAGCAGACCATGACTTTTGGTCGGGGGAACGACTGAAAATATTATTATTGCATGAAATATATTTAATAAGGCACACACATGCTGCTGAAACTGAAAGGGGGACATTACGTAGATCTTCAAGGGGATCTCAGTCATCAGATCACACATATGGAACTTCACTGTTGGTGAAGCAGGATCCACACAGATTTTTAGCAGTACCACTGGGGCTGCCAACGCTGATGTCATCTGCTGATGTCACCAACCCTATAAAAGTGTGAGCGTCCCCGCTCCCTCCTCAGTTCTTTCCCCTAGAGACTAAGGGAGCAAACCTCCTGCCATTGGTGAGTGAGAGAGTTGTCCAGGCCTAAATAAAAGGCTGGATGCACCAGCTAGCCAGTTCTGAGAAACAGCTCCATAAAAAAGGGACAGTGGAAGGGAAGGCAGACCTGATGACCGAGATACCTCGAAGATATGAAAATTACGTACTTACCGTAATTCTTGATCTTCTTGGACAAAGTCTCCACCACTCATTCACACTAGAGGGACTAAGCCGGAAGTGCTAGGACCCAGTGGGAGCCAAAAATCTTCAGGAGGGCAGGTGCTGAGGTAGGACCACGCATGTGCAACACCGTGAGGCTTGCTCATGCCATATAGGCTATCTCAGCGTCAACCCTCCAACTGCCTCAGTACCTTTTTTACCGAGGAGATGCAGTGTAAACTAACCTAGACAACTAACCCATCTCGGACATAAGATAGTCTGTAAGACCCGGTAAGAAGGGTCAAGTCAACAGTGTCTTCACAGCCAGCCAACGAGGGAGTGAAGACCAAAAACAGGATGAGTGAGCTTGGGGGGTAGGTGGTAAGAAGATTGAGTGATGGAGACTTTGCCCAAGAAGATCAAGAATTATGGTAGGTACGTAATTTTCTTATCTTCCTGGACATAAAGTCTCAACCACTCATTCACACTAGTGGGAGAGTACCGAGCTAAAATAATCCCCCGAGAAGGGCGGCAGGAGAAAGGAGCTCACTCAGGACAGAAGTCCATTAAAGATTGTCCTGTCAAAGGAAGGATGCTATCTGGCATGGACATCCAGGGCATAGTGCTTCACAAAAGTGTGCACAGAGCTCCAAATGGCCGCATTGCAGATGCCTGCAATGGGCATGTTCAGAATCCCTGCCAGAGATGCTGCGACTGCTCTAGTAGAGTGGCCATACACTCTGCCTTCCAGCTTGACCTGTGCCATTGAATAGCAATGGTGGAGACATGCTACCAGCCATGCTGAAATGCACCTGATGGCAACAGGCTGACCCAGCTGGGTCATGCTGAATGAGACAAAGAGTTGCTTGGATTTTCGAATCTCTTTCGTTCCGTCGATGTAGAAATGCAAAACCCTTTTTACATCCAGAGAATGTAGGGTACGCGTCCATTCATTCTGAAATTTTGCAAAGTAGATCAGAAGGACCAAGGGCTGGTTCAGGTGGAATTCCGAGACTACTTTGGGAAGGAATTTAGGGTGAGTTCTGAGAACCATCTTGTCCTTATGAAATACTTGTATTGGGGGGTCTGTGACCAGGGCATGTATTTCAGAGACCCTGCGAGCAGAGGTAATAGCCACAAGGAAGGCAGCCTTCCAGGTCAGAAAAAACAGGTTACTCACCTGTAACAGTAGTTCTAGGAGTCGTATATGTTGTTCATCCACACTTCTTGGCATGTCCCTTTCCTCTTTAATTCTTGCCAGAAGGTCTTCAAGCTGGCTTATCCCACCCACCCGGTTGTTATAACCCTCTGCTCTGCCCCATGACGCCAGAGCTTTACCCGCTGTAAACCAGGTTTGTGTGTCGCAGCCGGGGAGGTCGGGTGGGTCAGTGTGGATGAACAACATATACCACTACTAGAACTACTGTTACAGGTGAGTAACCTGTTTTTCTAGGGACATGGATATGTTGTTCACCCACACTTCTTGGCAGACTCCTAGCAGTTCTCAGGGAGGAGGGAGGCAAGGCTCACACTCCCTACTTAGGGAACAGAGACTGGTGAACTGAGGCCCCAAAACCAGCATCCCAGTGTGACTCAAGGTCGATGTGGTAATGGGTGATGAAGGCGTTTGCTGTCTTCCAGGGAGCAGCCTCCACAGATTTCCTGGATAGGGATGTCCCTGGAAGCAGCCACCAATGCAGCAGTACGGCAGGTGGAATGAGTCTTTAGCCTTACGGGAGGCTCCCTACCCACCAACCTATAGCAGAGATCAATGCAAGATGTAATCCCTCTGCCAATCACCTGCTTTGCTGCAGGTCTGCCAGAAGCGGCTTCAGTGTAGTGGACAAACAGCTGGTAAACCTCTCCCGGAATTTTTGCCATTCTCTCCTTGTAATAGGAGAGAGCATGTCTCGGGTCCAAAGTATGGAGTCTGTACTCGGCATCCGAGGTGTAGTTCAGGTAGGACACAGGCAGAGTCGATACCTGATTAACGTGAAACTCTGACACCATCTTTGGAAGGAATATCAGGTGGGGGCACAGGACAACTCTGTCCCTGTGGAAGACCAGGTAAGGAGACTCCACTGAAAGCACCTGGAGCTCCCCAGTCCTTCTGGCTGAAGTGATAGCCACCAGGAAGGCAGTCTTCCATGACAAGTGTGATAGCTCACACTTGTGCATTGGTTCGAATGGCTTGCCCATGAGTTTTGCTAAGACCAGCAGTAAATCCCATGGAGGTGGAGGTTCACGCACCGGAGGGGATATGTGATCTAGAACCTTGAAAAAAATGACAGACCACCTTCTCCTGTGCCACCATCTGCTGACTGGCCCACGCCAGATAAGCAGAGATTGCTGCCAGATGTACCTTAAGGGTCGAAGACCCCCTTTGGACAGAGACCAAGGGTAGTCTAAAATGCTAGCCACAGGACAGAGGGTCCAGGCCTTGCCCTGACACCAAATGGAAAATCTTTTCCATTTGAAGGCCTACGCCCTGGTCGACTCCTTCCTGGATGCTTCCACTACTGTGAGTACGTCCTCAGAGAGACCCAAAGCCTGGAACTTTAGCCACTCAGGAACCAGGCTGTCAGGTGCAGGGACTCCGGGCATGCTGGAGGATGCCTCGGGAGCCTGTTGCTGAGGCTGAGGAGATCTGGATACCAGAACTGGCAGGGCCAGTCGGGGGCTACCAGGATCCCCTGTGCCCTGTCCCTCCTCACCTTGAGAAACACCTTGTGGATCAAGAGAAATGGAAGGAAGGCGTAGAAGAGACCTGGGGTCCCCGGCCTCTAGAAGACATCCCCCTGCAGCGAGCCCCGCTGAGAGGGGGCGGGCATGAAACAGCCTCAGCTTGGTGTTTTCCCTGGAGGCAAACAGGTCCACCATCGGTTTGCCCCACTGGAAGAACAGGCTGTGAGCTACCTCTGGATGGAGAGACCACTCGTGGGATGTCTCGCCTACGCTGCTGAAAGCATCCACCAGCTGGTTTGAGGCTCCTGCCACATGGATGGCTAGGAGATCTGCCTCCAGTCGGCTCATGAGTGTCCAGATGCGAAGCGCTTCCCTGCACAACAGCCGGGAGTGCATGCTACTCTGTTGAGGTAGTACATGGTCATGGTATTGTCTGTCTGGACTTGAACCACTTGACCCCCGAAGCTGCTGAGCGAACGCTGACAGTGCCAGTCTGACCTCTCTGAGCTCCAACAGGTTGACATGGTAACAGGATTCCTCATGGGTTCAGAATCCATAGGCCCTGTTGTTCCCCAGCTTCGACAGCTCGGTCAACTGGCCAGATGGCAAAGCCGAGAAGCCAGCGGCCGAGAAAGCAATCATGACTGAAGTTGAGACCACATGTTCCTGGGACTGAGATCTCTCCCGCTTCCAAGAGCGTCTCAGTCAGGATGAAGATGATCCCAGATCCTTCTTATGCTTACGGGATCGAGAGGAGTGCATGCCCGCAGGACCCTCTCCCTTGGTCGGGAGAGACTGGCACAACTCTCGGAAGGAACCCGAGAAGGTGGAGCTCAGGTTGAGCGGAACGAAGAAGCTCCTAGTAGTTTTTGCAGCCCGAGCCGCTTCCTCTTCGAATGCTTGCATGTGTTCCTAGTGCTTGGCGGATCCCGCAGCCACGGAAACTGCAAACCAAGCCTCCTTCGATTTCACTGAAGGGTTCCATTTCTCCGGCATCCCCAACTTCAGGCGTGCGAGACGGTCATCGAGGATGGATGGAAAGCGAGACACAAATCGCATCTCGAGGTGTCATGGTTGACACTGAGGCAGTAAATACACGTGGTGTGGGGATCGGTGTGCAACATTTTCTGGCCGAAGTGGCACCGACAAAATCCGGGGGAAAACTTGTCTTCCATAATCAAAGAATCAAAGTCGTGATCGCGAATGTGAACTAGACGGATTTTCAGAATAACTACAGGTTTTTGAGCCAGGGCCTACAAAATGTGTGAGCACGAGGGAGACAACCTGAATCTTCCAGCAGAAAGGAAGATCTGGCATCATGGGGTGGAGCCGAGGGTTATACCACCCGGGTGGGTGGGAGGAGCCAGCTTGAAGACTTCCAGCAAGATTTAAAGTGGAAGGGGACATGCCAAAGAGTGTGGATGAACAACATATCCACGATCCTAGAAACAGAATTACTCTGTATGGGGCCGGCAACCAGGAAGGGAGAAGAACACTAGACTACCAGGGATTATTAATTCTGTGTATCTGGCAATAGGAAAGGGACAACTAGACTACCAGGGCATGGTTTTCATACATAGGGAGGGCAATTGGAGCATGAGAGAGGGGAGAGGGACCACTCGACAGTCAGGGATATTATTCTTTACTACAGGGATGGTGACTGGACATCAGGGGAGGGGGAGGGGCAACTGGACTACAAGGGAAATAATTTTTTTACTACAGGGATGGCGATCAGACATCGGAGGAGGAGCCACTGGACTACAAGGGACATTATTATTACTACGGGGATGGTAATCGGACATTGGGGGAGGGACCACTGGACTACCATGGACATTATTTTTTACTACGGGGGCAGCAATTGGATATCGGGGGAGGCACCACTGGACGACCAGGGACATTATTTTTTATTACGGGGATGGTGATTGGATACTGGGGTAGGGGAAGGGACCACTGGACTACCAGGAACATTATTCTTTTACTACGGGAATGGCGACTGGACATCAGAGGAGGGACCACTTGACTACTAGGGACACAGTTTTGTGGGTTGGGGAGGGTTCCGCCTTCTGCTACCTCCAACCACTAGGGTTGTGCAGAGTTAAAAGTAGGTTTTCCTCTGCAATATTTTCTCCATGCAAGGGAACCTCGCAAAAGGCCCTTGCATGGAGAAAATACTTAGTGAATGGGACTGCGCCGATACACAGGTCCCCTCCCCCACATTTGCATTGCAGCCCCCTCACAACTTTGCCCAGGCATAAAACCCAATTTGCGGGTGCAAACTAGACTTTTGTGAATACCACTCTGGGGTAAAACCCAGTCTGCACGGTGCAAACTTGGTTTGCGCCCTGGCAAAGTTTTATGAATTGGGCCTCAGAGCATATTTAAGCTCTAATATGCACTGCAGGCTATTGAATCTCCTACTGCTCTAATGTCAGCTGCAGATCGTTTACTATTTATTTCTTATATTGATATATGATTGTTGCAGCAATATCTTCTCCATACATCAACTTATCCAACTCCAAGCTATTGTTTTGAAAAAAGTAAGTTTCTATCCCCAACGGTTTCAAAGTTATACTCTTCTAAAGAAAAGATCTTTGGAAAGGTCCAACTCTGGCATTATTGGGACTACAAACCTTTTTTTTTTTAATGAAAGCTTGGAGTCCACCCATTAAGTATTAGCCCTGTTAATCCTGTTTTTATGTGTTGACACTGTTCTATGTGTATTGATACTATTTGAACCTCCTTTATCAGTATATTATAGTCATGTTTTTTGCGTTGTCACACAGCCAAAAAATGGTAAACACACAGTGGCACTACTATTTTTGTGTATCCATAGACTGCATTGATACAATTTTTTTTGTACCAATACATAAAATTGCACGATGGTGTTTTACATTTTTTTTAATAAATAATATTTTTAAACTTTTTAGAATGTTGGTATCATTACACCTTATTTAATTAATAACTGTATGGTTTTCAACTTAATTTTCATTCATCTTATGACCTTAGTTGCACTGTGAACATTTTAATTCCCCCCTCTAAAACAAAACAAGCAAAAAAAATAATTTGCACGCAGGTACTTATCAATAAATACAGGAACTGTAACTGTATATACCAAAGATTTATTCTGAGTGCTCCAACTGATGAGGACACACTTGCCCCTAGTGCTTCGAACGCTACAGGTCTTCCTAATGGCCACCCCCCCCCTTAGTGTGTGCTCATCATTTGGAACACTCAAAATAAATCTTTCACACATACAGTTATGGTTCCTGTATTTATTGAGAAAAACCTGTGGTCCGATTATTTGCTTTTTTGTGTCCAAATTATCCAGTTATCCGTCCTCATCTGCATCCCTGCTGCATTTCCAGAGATGCACTGCCATTCTGTTAGATCCCCCTAGCAGTAACAATTCTTCATTGCTTTCGCAAGCTTCATCTTCGAAAGTGTCAGAAGACAATAACAGTAAATTCCCAGCCATTTCCCACCCCAGGCTTCTCAGACATTATCCAACTTATCTCTCTCTCATTCTGCTACCCTTAAATGTATTAAAACATATTCACTTTCCCTCCCTATTTCTTTTTCCTCAAATGCACCCTCCTTAAAATCCACTCCCTCTCTGTCAAATCATTTCCTGTCTGTGACTTCATCTGTGGACATGCTATTAATGCTCGTGTCTCAAGGAGATCTGGCACTCTTCCTTTGACAAGTTTTCTTTCCCTGAGGCCACTTCATCTGGCTATGCTCTCCTACAGAAATCCATAAGGCACCGCTTGTGCTGGCTTTCTTGCCATTACTGCCAGAGCTGAGTTCAAATTTTCCTCTATCACCTCTCAGACTTTCTCCTCTTTTGACAACCTCCCTCTTTCTTTATCCTCCATCCAACCTCATGATCCTTTACCTTTGGTCTAACTACCCTAATCCATACTTATGTCCCGTTTCATTAATCCTTTCATGTTGACCTCTCCTCCTCTGACCTTATTCTTGTTGACCAGAAATGAAAATGACGTACCTACTGTAATTCTTGATCTTTCTGTGTATCTTCACCATTCATCACTGGTGGGTTATGAACGGAGGATCAGGACCCAGCGGGAGCAATTTTTTTTTTCTAGGGGGAGCAGCCGGTGCTGGCATGGTGCCTCCCTTGAGGCCAACGCATAGCGTGACACTCGAGGGATGGCAAGTCAATGACACTGACTCCTTCCTCATCTCAGTTCTGTGCACTCCGGAGAGTGAAGAATTAGAGATAGAGAAAAGAAGAAGGGAAGGGAAGGCAAGGGAGCCCAACAGACAGACAAAGGAAAGGATATAAATTGAAAAGAAATAATGCTGGGTGAGAGGACAGTAATTACTCTATGGGTCTGGAGGAGGGGGCCCATCCTCTGGGCAAGTAAGTGAAGAAAAAGAGAAAGAAGGCAGAAAGAAGGAGAGGAAAAAGAGAAGGAAACATAGAAACATAGAATTTGACGGCAGATAAGGACCGCTTGGCCCACCTAGTCTGCCCATTTCCCTACCTGATGGATAAGCTGCAGATTCTAGTTAATCAACAGCTTGCTTCCTCCTGCCCCCCCCAACTAGAATTGCCTTATGTCTGTCCCATGCATTCTTGAATTCTCCCACTGATCCTGACTCCACAAAGCCCTCAGGAAGGCTGTTCCATGCATCCACAACCCTCTCTGTGAAAAAATACTTTCTAACATTACCTCTGAGCCGTCCCCCCTCTATCTTCAAATTGTGCCCCCTTGTTCTTGCACATCTCTTCTTCTGAAATATGCTACCCTCTTGTACTTTAATTCCCTTGAGATACTTGAAAGTTTCTATCATATCCCCCTTCCCTCCTTTCCTCAAGAATATACATATTAAGCTGCTTTAGTCTCTCCTCGTATGTCTTCTGGTGCAGACCCTGCATCATTTTGGTTGCCCTCCTCTGAACAGCCTCCACTCTGTCTATGTCTTTGCAGAGGTGGGGTCTCCAGAATTGCACGCAGTACTCCAGATGGGGTCTCACTAACTGTCTGTACAGAGGGATAACAACTTCCTGTTTTCTACTGTTGATGCCTCTCACTATGCATCCCAATATCCCCCAGCCCTCCTTACTGCCTTCTCACATTGCCTGCCCACCTTTAGGTCATCTGACATAATTACTCCTAGGTCTCTTTCGATTTTTGTTGTTATTAACTCACCCCCACTGTGTACTGTTCCCCTGGGTTTTTGTTTCCCAGGTGCATTACTTTGCACTTCTTAGCATTGATTCTGAGCTGCCATATATCTGACCATTCCTCCAACCCTGCCAAGTCCCTTTTCATCCCTTCCACCCCACCTTGTATATCAACCCTGTTGCAGATCTTTGTGTCATCTGCAAAGAGACATACTTTTCCTTCCAGGTGCTCTCCAATGTCACTTATAAAGATATTAAAGAGGACCGGTCCCAGTACCGACCCCTGCGGTACTCCGCTAGTTACCCTCCTTTCTTCACTGTGGACTCCGTTTACTATTACCCTTTGCGTCCGGTTGTCCAGACAGTTTTTTATCCAGGCTACCACCTTGGGATCCACTCCAAGGCAGGCTAACTTGTATATTAATGTTTTGTGTGAGACTGTGTCAAATGCCTTGCTAAAATCTAGGTAGGCCATATCTACAGTCCCTCCCTGGTCTACTACTTTGGTCACCCAGTCAAAGAAATCTATTAGGTTCGTCTGACATGACCTTCCTGCTGTGAAACCATGCTACCTTGGGTCCTGTGCCCCACTGACCTCTAGGTACTCAACAATTCTTTCCTTCAGAAGTGATTCCATCATTTTCCCTACCACTGAGGTCAAACTAACTGGTCTGTAGTTTCCTGCCTCTGCCCTGCTCCCACTTTTGTGAAGTGGAATCACATTTGCCCTCCTCCAGTCCTCAGGTACCATCCCATCCTCCCATGATTTGTTAAGAGAGTAGTTAGTGGCGTTACTAGTCCTACCCTTAGTTCTTTTAGAATTCTTGGGTGAATCCCATCAGGCCCCATTGCTCTGTCCACCCTCAGTTTCAAGAGTTCTTTCAAGGGACTTCCGGTGACATCATGCCTAACGACGCAGCTTGAATCCCGAGCTCCGTCTCCTCCAAGGTCCAAAACAGCCTAAAAACATGAAAACAGACCGCAAACAGGGGCAGAATTTGTGCAGGAGCCAGATCATTATGCCAAGAAGAAGGCACGACCACCAGAAATTAACTCTGGATACCGCCGATCCCGACGGAGGCTGCTCTGATAGTGATGCCTCGCTAATCTCGCAAGTCTTGGGGGGGGGGGAGTGGCCCAGCTAAGGGGGAGAACTCTCTGTCACCGAATGTAAGCAGGCAAATGGATATGGTCCTCCAGGAGATTCGGGACTTTAGAAGAGAAACCCGCTCCACCTTTGCTGCACTATGTACTGATTTGGGGAAGCTAGAAAAACGCCTAGCGGATGTAGAGAGGCAGACCACGAATACTGACTCCTGCTTGGACAAAGCGGAACGCGCCATAGTGCAGCTTCACCAGACAATCTTGGGCTTACAAGAAAGGGCTGATGACTCAGAGGCCCGAAGTCGTAGGAACAATCTGCGAGTAAATGGATTCCCCGAGGGCGCTGAAAGCACCAACCCGATTCAATTTATGCATCAATTCTTCAAAACCAAGCTGGACCTACCCGACTGCTGCTCTTTGGAAATGGATAGAGTTCATCGCTCCCTGGGCCCACAGTCGGGCACTCGACCACGAGCCATGCTGATTCATTTTCTACGTTACCGAGAGAAGGAGCTGGTGCTACATAACTCATGGCAGCAAGGGGATTTAACATTTCAAAATCAACAGATCTATGTAGACAATGGTTACCCTACAGCAATTGCAATGAGGCGCAGAGCATATGCCCCTATACTTAAAAAGCTGAAAGAAACCAAGCTTAAGTTCAGAACTCCCTACCCAGCAAAACTGGTAGTCCAGCTTATGGAGGGTACTAGGTCTTTCGACTCAGCAGATGAAGCAGCACGAGAGTTGGCTAAAGTTGGAATTGATGTCCTACTTACACAGAGGCAATCGGGCACCTCGCTAGCCACCAAGTTGGCCCATAAAGCCTGGTCCAAAATTCCTTCAAGGGAGCAACTCCGGAAGGAGGGAGTCACGGCAGTCCAGCAGATAATAGCAGATCTTCAACAGCAATCCGTGGATTCTACCGGGACCTCTTCAATCAACCAGGGATTGAAATTATGTGACTTTAACACCTTGGCATTCGCATATCTTGGCTGTGGATAGGTCGTCCTGTTTACCCACCTCATGTTCTCATGGCCTCTCTGGTGACTATCCGCTTGCCCTTTATTCCCTCCGGGGAGCCTCTTCTGTCCCTATAGGCCCCCTCCAGAAGAGCCTCACTCCACTGGGAGAACCCTCCTTGGACGCGGGAGGTCACTGCCAGCTGTATACTGCACCGCTCTGCCGGGACTTTATGTGTGACCTAGGCTGCTTATAGTCCCTGGTAATTGCCTTGCCGAAGCTTACTGGGATGGGGGTCGGGGGCTGAGAAGGTCCTATGGATTGGGTATTGGGTGGGGGTGGTTATTGGAGGAGGGTGGATTCAGGGGGGACTCTATCTTTGGATTCTTCGGGCCGTACCAGCAAAGCCACTTGAGACGGGTCGGCGGCACCCCCTGCACATCTGTAAGCAGCATTCAATGCTGCTCCCTTACCACTACGAAAGACAAACTGCTTCCTAGTATTATCCATGGAGGCCCCTGTTATAGGCAGTTTGATTGGCTATGATACCCCAGTCCCCCAGTGAATATTGCCTGACCTTCACCCTCTACCTGGCTTTGGGGGGGGGGCTGGGTCTCCCCGCACCCACTTGGTCTCGTCCCCCACGCGCTGAACCGGCGGGGTGGGCCTGGTCAGGGGCGGGGACACGCGGGCCCCTCAGCTTACACCTTCCACCCCTGTTTGATATCTGGGGATGCTGAAATTTAAAACAACTGCTAAGTAAAATGATCAGCCAATCATTTCACCATGGAGCCTCCTAGGCGCGGCATACCCGCCTCATATCTACAACTGAAGGGGATATCTTTGGTCTAAAACTCGCACTAATCCCTTGGAGGAACGAGAGGCATGACCACCTTCCCCTTCCCCCCACCCTATAAAAGAGACAACATCTGGTCTACCTAACAGGTAAGGCCCTGCCAAAATTTCTTTTTGGTGTACTCTAGAGGCTACTTACTCCCTCCCCTTTGAGTGTCTGGCCTCATGGAAGCCCATAGTTGTACTACAGTACCTGCCCGGTTGGCAGGCTGCTGTTTTAAGCAGTTTAACCAGTTACTGTTCAATTCCAATTGTTTGATGTTAGAGGAATTTACTCCTCACACTTTCCCTTATAGACAGTCATATCCCTCATGTACCGAATGGGAGCCAGTGGTTTGCTATATAATGGAGACAAGTAGAACACTAATGCACAACTCCTCAGTTCTGAACTTTATTTTAAATGGCTAAAACACCACTTAAGATTTTTTCTCTGAATGTGAATGGTATGGGTAACCCCGTAAAACGATCCAGAATGCTCTCCCTGTTTAAAAAGACTCAGGCAGGCATAATATACCTACAGGAGACGCATATGACTACTAGCGAGCATGGGAAGCTAGCCAGGGGAGGGATCACACAGGTCTTCTCTTCCTCTTTCAAGAAGGGCCGAAGGAGGGGGGTCATCATACTGGTTTCCAGCCATACCCTTTTTCAGCCCACACAGGAATGGGTTGACCCCGAGGGTCGCTTGGTGGCGGTACAGGGCCACTTACAGGATAAAGAAATTACTTTAGCTAATATCTATCTACCCCCTGGTTCCTCTATCCCGACCATTATAACCCTTTTGAATATGGTGGTTCAACTAACCAGGGGTACTCTTATTTTAAGTGGAAATTTTAATATTGCCCCTAGTCCTCATCTCGATACCACCTGGGATGCCAGAGGCAAGCAACCTGCTCCCCATAAATTTTTCAAACGCTTTGTACAATAGGTGGGCTGGCTGGATGTGTGGCGAACCCTCCGTCCTAGGGACAGACGATATAATTTTTACTCAGCTGTACATGGTTCTTACTCTAGGACAGATCATTGCTATACAGAGAGAGAGAGAGAGAGCGCGAGAGTCTGGATTCCCTTAAGGAAGCCACTGTTGGGGATATAATTCACTCCGACCATGCTGCAGTGGTAACTGAATGGGAGATGGACCTGGAGAGGTGAAATTCCTTTTGGAGATTCAATCCAATCCACCTAAAAAATGCCCACTTCCAGGAGTTTCTTCATGAAAAACTTTGAGAGATTCAGGAAGATAACTTGGGCATTGAAGTCTCCTCTGCAATTCGTTGGGACACACTGAAGGCGGTACTACGAGACCACTTAATACAATACTCCTCAAACCAGGCGAAACAACGTAGGGAGAAACAATCATGATTAGAACAGACCCTCACATTTCTTCAGGCAGCACATCAACAGGGAGATGGTTCTGTGCTACCCCAGCTTAAACAGACTAGAATGGAACTGGATACGCTAGCATTGCAGAAAACCGAAATTGCCTTGGCTTTTCTAAGACAGCGATATGGTGAGGTGGGCTCCAGGGCCTCCCACCTGTTGGCCTTCTGGTTGCGCAAACAAAGTCACCTTTCAATTATACCCGCAGTTTGGGACCCTACATCGGGTGTCCACTGTACAAGGGTATGTCAAATTACCCAGGTATTCAGTGAGTATTATAAAAAACTGTACACCCCAGACCATCCTTTGGAACTTGAGGGCATCAGGGCTTTTCTTCATCCTCTGGGCCTTTCTAGGTTAACCAGTGACCAGTAGACCCAGCTGGTTTCTCCTATTACACAAACAGAGCTCTTGGCTGCCATCTCCCGCGCCAAAACAATGAAAGCTCCTGGCCCAGATGGCTATGGCGCCAAACTCTATAAGCACTCACCCCAATCCTCCTGCAAGTATATAATGAGGTACTACAGGGGATAACTAGCCCCCCCACCTAGCTGGTCCTATGCAGTGATATCCCTTATCCCCAAACCTGATAAGGACCCGCAACTGTGTACATCATATTACCCAATTTCCGTATTAAATGCAGACTATAAATTCCTCATGTCTATTATGGCCAAACGTTTGGACACAGTATTGCCTTCCCTTATTAACCTAGACCAGACCGGTTTCGTTAGTGCTATATCTACCATGGACAATACAAGAAGGGCCCTTCATTTGGTCCAGAAAATGCAATCCCATGGGACTCCATCTGTCCTTCTCAGCTTAGATGCTGAGAAGGCTTTTTACAGGGTCTCCTGGCCCTTCCTGTTTGCCACCATGTCCGAGATGGGCTTCTCCGCCCCTTTTGTCTCCATGATTAAAACACTTTATTCTTCACCTAAAGCACGTGTAAAAGTTTCCAGGCATCATTACATTTATTTTCCCCTCTTCAGGGGTACCCGTCGGGGATGCCCCCTGTCCCCGGGTTTGTTTGCCATTTTCATCGAACCTTTGGCGCAGGCCATCAGGGAGTCCTGCTCATTAGAAGGCACTGAGGTCAAAGGTACAGAACATCGAATTGCCCTCTATGCAGATGATGTCCTGCTATTCCTCACCAATCCCTCCAGGTCAACCCCAGTGGTATTTAGCATATTTGAGCAAGTTGGTAGATGCTCAGGATATACGCTTAATACCACTAAAATGGAGGCCCTGATGTTTAATTTCTCCCCCACACCGGAGTTGGCACAGAAGTTCCCCTTCTGTTGGGACCTGGGAAAACTGAAATACCTGGGCATCTATCTCTCCCACCGAGCTGGGAGAGCAAAAAGATATAACTATGACCCGTTCACTACGCAGCTCCAATCGGACCTTGCCCAGTGGAATATTCTCCCACTGAATCTTATACAGAGAGTGGATGTAATCAGAATAGTCATTTTGCCCCAAGCTCTCTATCTGTTCCAAAATGTACCCATACATATCCCTGCTAAGACATTTCAACTGTGGAACAAATGTATTAGTAGGTTCATATGGGATGGGCGTTGTCCCAGAATAAAATTCTCTACCATGACCCTTCCAAGAGCTAAAGGTGGTTTGGCCCTCCCAAACCTTAAACACTACTACTGGGTCTCACATCTCATTTATTTTACATAGACTGACAAAAGTCAACCCGGCCCTCTGGAGAGAAATAGGAGAAGATCTCATGCCTTATCGAAAATGGGTTAGGGTGATGTTACACTGTTCCACCTCCTACCCGCATGACTGGTTTCCCCAGAACCCGTGGATCCTGCACCAGCTGAAGGTTTGGGTCGAGATCCATAAGCAATTGTCTCTCACCACATACCTTCCCTTTATTTGCCCAGTGGCCCTCTTGGAGAACTCTTGCCCGCTTCTCTTGACCATGCCTTTGAGTCCTGGAGCCGTTTACAACTCTCCTACCTCTCACAATTCCTACATGTCAGGGATTTTAAGTCCTTCCAGGAGTTGAGCCGTACCCATGGACTTCGACACTCAGACTTTTACAGGTATCTGCAGCTGAGACATTTTTACTATTCCTTCCCCCTAGAGCTGCGGGACCTGGGGGCTACTCCCCCCCCCCCTTCGTTACGTGTCTCCAGCAATGCATTACCTCCAGTAGGGTACCCATATCATTTTGGTCCTGTATAAGGCCATCACAGAAAACTTGGGAACAAATACCGATGAGTATCGTACAAAATGGTGCCTGGAATTTGGTTTTGATGTGCCCTCGTTACTGTGGGAAAGGGGCTGTAGATCAATATCTAAACTTACCTATTCGCACAGCTGGAGACTGTTCTCCTGGCAGGTAATGCTCAGGTACTTCCAAACCCCGGTGATAGCCCATTTCTCAACAGCTTGCCTGGGGCTCTGCTGGCCTCAGTGTGGGGACCCTGCAGCATACCACACACATATATTCTGGCTTTGCCCAAAAATTCACCCTTTCCTGATTTCCTTGCAAGCTGAACTAAGTGAACTGATTGGTATTCCACTTACACTCACTGCTGACCTTTTTATCCTGCATATTTTCCCCTAGACATCAAGGACCCCCACGTACGCTACCTGATGGGGATTTCCCTCCTAGCAGCGAAAAAGGCCTTGACTCGAAACTGGCTGACTTCAAAGGTTCCCACAACGCTAGACTGGAGGGAGATAATGACACATATTTACAGGACCGAAAAGATTTCCTACTCCATAAATGATTCCTCTGATCTATTCACTTGAAATGGGCCAGATGGGTTATGCATATTATGCTAAGAAACAAGCCTTCATCCCCTGAATAAACTATACTAGGAGTACGCTAACCAACATAAGTCTTTGACTCCGGTCCAGGTATCCAAGCACAAAGGACTCCTGTGAACCTGTAGATTGTGAGGATATTTTAGGGCACTGTTCAACTTAAGGTTTCCTATATATTGGGAGAGAGATCTGGATCATCAGTATTAACTATTATTAACTTGTAACTTGTAGTTGATCGTATGGCATAAAGTGCATCCTTAATAGACTACCTAAATGTATGGCTCCACTGTAAATGTTTATATAATTATGAATTATGACTGTCAACCCCCTATGTACCCCCCCTTGATAAGTGAAAATTCAATAAAAATATATTGACAAAAAAAAGTGTTCTTTCAAAACCCTTTCTTCTGTGAATGGACTGGTATCGACCCCCTATTCAGAGTTTCTCTCTTGTTTGGTTTAGGTAACTCCCCCTCCTCTTCCGTTATGAATACTGGAGCAGAAATATCTGCTCAGTATTCCTGCTTTTTCACTGTCACCCTCTGCCCACATTCCCTTCCCTTTATTAAGTCTCTGTATCCTCCCTTGGTCTTTCTTCGCCCCTTATGTACCTATAAAAGGTTTTATCCCCCTTCTTAACAGAGTTGGCTATCTTTTCCTCAGTTTGTGCCTTTGCTATTCTGACTGCCTTCCCTGCCTCCTTCTGCTTTAACTGATAAAGTTCTCTGTCCTGCTCCTTCTGTGTTTCCTTGTATTTCCTGAATGCTATCCTTTTCTCTTTAACTTTCCCTTCCACCTCTTTTGAGAACCATAGTGGTGTTTTCCTTCATTTGTTTTGTAGATTTGCTTCACACAAAGGTTTGTTGCCACTACGATGGCTGTTTTGATTATTCCCCATTGTTCCTTCACCCCCTCCTTCTTGCCCATTTGCTACTGCTTTTCTGAGGCACTCTCTCATTTTCCCAAAGTCAGCCTTCCTAAAATCCAATACTCTTGTTTTTGTATGGCTTGATTCTATGGCTGTGTTTACTGTGAAGGAGATGGGTCACCTCCTCCAACTCCCCAAAAAGGGGTACCAAGAGGTAAAAGGGGGACTGACTTATCATGAGGGTTCTGTTCCCTCAACTTTATGTTATGCCTCCTGAAGAGTGGAGCACCAACTTGAGAAGAGAGAAGAAACCGAGTGCTGAAGCAAGGGACTGAAGAGGCAGGAACCTGGCTCAGGTTCTCTCCTCCGATACCCGAAGTAGGGGTGCTGCAGGTCTCCCACTCCTGCCGTGAAAGTGTTACTAGGGTGGGGATTGGACCCACCCTGGGGCAGAATCCCTCCTCCCCTCACGAAGATACGCTTCTCAAGAGGTCGAGGGAACCCCCGCTCCTTCCCCAGAAGTGGGAGGGACGGGTCTGTAAGAAGGAGGGGCGCTGCCCAGAGAAAGATTCTCAGCTGGAAGCAGCGATGAAGGAAATAAGTACTTGAAGGTAAAGGAGGGTGAAAGGAGATACTCAGGGCCCTCAGAAATACTCTCAACCCAGAAGAGGGACCCCCCACTCGAATAAGGGAGACCCAGATGTCCTGAAGGAAGACCTCCACCAGGTTCTTGAGGAGAGGACCCTAGCAAGACCCCTCCCAAGAAGGCAAGCATCCCTGCCTGCCCCCCTCAAAGGTGGACCCCTGTCTACACAAGAAGAACCTGAGGTACCAGTTGAACTCAGATCACAACTGGCCTCAACTGGAGGAAAAACAAGTGCAGGGAGTCTGAGGCCCAAGAGGGGAAGGTGGATGGGAAGCAGTGATGAATGGTGAAGATAACAGAAAGATCAAGAATTACGGTAGGTACATAATGTTCATATCTTATCTGCGTCAGTCTTCATTCATCACTGGTGGGTGATTACCAAGCCCCCAAAGGGAACCTGGTACCTCCCTGAGGGAGAAAACTCCCCTCAGCCCCCTGTGGGGGAGACACAGGGGGAGGAGACCCTCAAAAGCCAAGTTAGGCCTGTGACTGGTCAGGGTGAGGCAGGGTCTTCCTATGCCTGGGAGATGGAAGTCGGCCCTGAAGCTCCTGTCTCACCCTGTGGGAGAAAAGGCAGGTCCCCCAGAAAGAGGAGGCAATCACCCTACGCCGGGCCAAGGGTGACAACCGGGAAAGGCGAAGCCATGCTGTCTGCCTAATGCTAATTGCTGTCCCTGCTATCCTGGACGCCACTTCACTGGTGTTGTATGATGCATTTGCCTGGTGCTTTGCAAACCCCAGGCCACATGCGGAGAGGGCGATGGCTTGCCTGTTAGCCTCTGTATCAGGCATTGATGCCAAGATCTGTCCTAGCATTGACCACAGGTGCCTGTTGAAGGTAGCATGATGGGCCTGATGTGTTGCGATGGAGGGTGAAAGGCGCGCCAAGGAGAAGACTCTCCTTCCCCATTGGTCGAACTGTGCAGAATCCTCCTATGGGGTCGGTCGTACTTTGGGCTTCTATGCCCGAAAGGAGAATCCAGGAGGGGCACTCCCAATGAGGGGTGAGGCAGGGTTCCTGGAGGTCCTTGGGTTGTGCAATACCTGCGCTAGCAGTCCACTGAGGCTCGGGAAGGGATTGATGGATGCTGCCAGGTATGGTGTGACGCCTCCCGGAGAGGCGCAGGCAAAGCTGGCACCACCATGTGCTCCGTGCTGAACTCGCTCAAGAAAGCATACATCGCCCGTTCAGCCTTGGAGATGTGGAGACCGTTGACCAGCCTCGAGAGGAAACGCTGATAAGAGGTCTGATCAGTGTCCAAGGACAGGTGGACAGAAGGCTCCTCTTCCTCGAGGGAGAAAGATGAGGAGGCTGAAGAGTCCGATGAGTGCAAATCTTGCTGCTACTGGGGTGACAGGTGGAAAACATGCTTGTCCATGGCTCTAATGTAATGGGGAAATCAGCAGCCAAGACCCTGAACTGTTCCCAGGTCAAAGGCCCTGCAGGACCAGAGTGGCCCGGGAAGGCAGATGTAGAGGGGAAAAATGCTTCTGCAAAAGAGAGCATCCTCTGCTAGGGCTAGGAGATCGTGAAGGTGATTCAGCACCCTGTAAGGATCCGCCGGTCGGAACAGTAACTGACCACTCAACCTGTTCAAAATGGTCAAGACTGAGCCATGAAGGGGAAGAACAGGTTACTCACCTGTAACAGTAGTTCTAGGAGTGGTATATGTTGTTCATAAACACTTCTTGGCATGTCCCTTTCCCCTTTAAATCTTGCCGGAAGTCTTTAAGCAGGCTCCTCCCACCCACCCGGGTGGTATATACCTCGGCTCTGCCCCATGATGCCAGATCTTAGCCTGCTGGAAGCCAGGTTGTGTGCATCCACAGCCAGGGAGGTCGGGTGGGTCTGTGTGGATGAACAACATTTACCACTACTAGAACTACTGTTACAGGTGAGTAACCTGTTCTTCTAGGAACATGGATATGTTGTTTATCCACACTTGTTGGCAGACTCCTAGCAGTTCTCTGGGAGGAGGGAGGCAAGGCGCACACCCCCTACTTAGGGAACAGAGATTGGAGAACCGAGGCCTCAAAACCAGCATCCCGGCGTGACTCAAGGTCGATGTGGTAGTGGGTAATGAAGATGTTTGCTGACTTCCAGGTAGCAGCCTGACAGATTTCTTGTATGGGGATGTCCCTGGAAGCAGCCACCGATGTAGCAGTATGGTGGGTAGAATGAGCTCTTATCCCTCTGGGAGGCTCCTTGCCCACCAACTCGTAGCACAGACCTATGCATGATGTAATCCATTTTGCTATGGTCCGTTTGACTGCAGGTCTTTCAGAAGCGGCTTCAGCAATGGTGACAAACAGCTGGCGAACCTCTGCACGAAATTCCGCCGTCCTCTCCTTATAATAGGAGAGAGCACGTCTCAGGTCCAAAGTATGGAGCCTGTACTCGGCCTCCGAGGTGTAATTAGGGTAGTATACTGGCAGAGTCAATACCTGATTATGGTGAAACTCTGACACCACCGTCAGAAGGAATTTCAGGTGGGGGCGCAGGAAAACTTTGTCCCTGTGGAAAACCAGATAAGGGGAGTCCACCGAAAGTGCCTGGAGCTCCCCTGTCCTTCTGGCACACGTGACAGCCACCAGGAAAGCCGTCTTCCACAACAAGTGTGACAGCTCAGACTTGTGCATTGGTTCAAATGGCTTGCCCATGAGCTTTTCCAATACCAGCAGTAGATCCCACGGAGGTGGAGGTTCACGCACTGGAGGGGATATGTGATCCAGGCCTTGGAAAAAGCGCCTGACCACTGTCTCCTGTGCCAAAGTCGGCTGACCGGTACACGCCCAGTAAGCAGAAATGGCTGCCAGGTACATCCTAAGGGTCGATGACCGTAGACCCCCTTTGGAGAGAGACCAAAGGTGGTCGAGAATGTTAGCCACAGGACAGGATAAAGGGGCCAGACCTTTACACTGACACCAAATCGAAAATATTTTCCATTTGAAGGCATAACATTTCCTGGTCGATTCCTTTCTCGGTCGGCTGGCCCAGCGGAAGATCCATGAAGCCTGCAGCCGAGGAAGCGATCTCGACCGAGGTGGAACCGCATGCCCCCTAGACTGAGACCTCTCGCGTCCCAACAGCGCCTCACGAGACAAAGACTCCAGCTAGGTTCTTTGTCTCTTTACAAGAGTGGGAGGAGGCGAGCTCTGGGTGCCTCACCCTGGTGGGGAGAGACTGGCACAACTCCTTAAAAGAACCCGTGAAGGTGGAGCCCAGGTTGAGAGGAATGAAAAAGCTCTGATTGTCTGAAGCGCGGGTGGCTTCTTCTTCGAATGCCTTCATGCGTTCCAGCTGCTCCGTGGAACCCGTAGCCGCAGAAACCACCCACCTAGCCTCCTTAGACTTCACCGGAGGATTCCTTTTCTCCGGTCTCCCCAACTTAAAACGTGCCATGTAGTTGTCCAGGACATTGGGATGGAAGGCCAAGCAAAAACTGCAGGATGAGGTGTCATGGCTGACAGCTAGGCAGTAGATGCACATGAGATGGGGATTGGTGCGTGACATTTTCTGGCCACAAGGACACCATCGAAATCCTGGAGAAGATTTCTCTTCCATGATTGAGGATGCAAAAGCTCAATCACTAACTTGAATGAGTTTTAATTTCAGTAAAAAGTACAGTTACGTAAGAACTTACCATAACAGTAGATCTTCGCGAGGCTCTTGCAGTAGACAATTACATATAGGACTGATGCCGGCCAGCGTCAGGACCCAACGGAAAAATTTCTAGCTAGCAGTCTCTGGCGGGGGGCCACCCGCACGTCAGGTGACCGACATCATGCGGCGTCAGTATAAAGGAGCAGTCCCCCACGCCCGCCTTCCAGTTCTTTCCCGCCAAAGGCTAAAAGGCAAGACGAGAAAGAAGCAGATATTTCCCCTCCTGGAAGAGGAGCTGAAAAAGCTTAAGGGGAAGGAGGGCGGGAAGGTATTACCTACTGCAAGAGCCTCTCTCGAAGATCTACTGTTACGGTAAGTTCTTACGTAACTGTACTATCTTACTTCGAGAGGGCTCTTGCAGAAGGTAATTACGTATAGGACTGAGTCCCAAGCAGTGTGGAACAAGGAGAAGCAAACGGGAGGAGGAAAGCTACTCAGAAGCAGACCCTCTGGCTGTGAAGGCCTTAGGAAAGGAGGCCTTGCAAAACAGCCAGCCTGAAGCCTGCTCTACGGTGAGAGGCAATGTCCAAACTGTAATGTTTTGGAAAGGTATGGACAGAAGTCCAAGTGGCAGCTGCACAAATGTTAGCCGCTGACACATTCTTGAAACAAGCCGCAGAGGCAGCGACCCCTCTGGTGGAGTGGCCTCTAACTTGACCCGGCAAGCTCTTGTAGTACTGGTCATAACAGAAAGTGATACAATGAGCCAACCATTTCGATAGGCCTTGCTTAGAAACAGCATTGCCTTCTCTTTTATGAGCAAAAGAGATGAACAGTTGATCAGTCTTTCTGAGATCCTTCGTTCTATTGGTGTAGTATCTCAGAATTCGGTGAACATCCAAAGTATGCAGGAGGTACTCTCCCTGATTAGAATGCTGCGTAAAAAAGGCAGGCAACTCTATGGATTGATTCAGCGTCGATTCTGCTACCACCTTAGGGAGAAACTTAGGGTTGGTACGCAGAGCCACATGTTCCTTGTGAAAAATCAAATACAGGATTTTACACATCAGGGCCTGGAGCTCGGAAATCTGTCGAGCAGAAGTAATGGCCACTAGGAAGCGAGTCTTCCAAGAAAGGAACTTTAGGTCCGCTGAGGCTGCCGGCTCGAAAGGAGGCAGAGTAAGCTTCTCTAAAATGAAATTCAGATTCCAAGGAGGGGCAGGAACCCAGATAGGGGGTTGTAAGTGAAGGACCCCTCTCAAAAAGGTCTTCGAGACCTCCAGCTGAGCAAACGTTCTGTCTGCAAAGGGGACATGATAGGCCGAAATGGCTGCCATGTGAACCTTTAAGGATGAATGGCTGAGACCCAGATCGAAGAGGTGTTGCAGGTAATCCAGAAGTCGGCCGACAGAGCATGAGAAAAGCTCAGCATCATTGGAGGCGGCCCAAATAGAGAACCGCTTCCATTTCATGGCATAAGTAGATCTGGTTGAGGGTTTCTTGGCCTCCATCAGAATCTCAATTACTCGGGGGGGGGGGGGACCCCGAATCGGGCTTGAGCTATGTCTGCAGTAGCCACGCGTGCAACTGAAGGGACTTGAGGCCTGAATGGATGAGGGTCCCCTGATTGTGGGTCAGCAAAAATGGCGACAGAGGAAGAGGAGGTTCCTCTGATACTGTTGCAGAAGAGAAAACCAAACTTGCCTGGGCCAGAAAGGAGCGATCAGAATCATTTGAGCTCCTTCAGAACCAAGTTTCTGCAAGACCCTCATAATCAGTGGAATCTGGGGGAAGGCATAGACAAATCTGCCCTTCCAGTCTAGAGACAGAGAGCCTCTCCAAAAAATGCCGCGCCCTGGAGCGAGCGAGCAGAAGACGGGAAGTTTTGTGTTTTGAGGGGATGCAAACAGGTCTACCTGTGGAGTTCCCCAGCACAGGAAGATGTCGTCTACGACCCCCTGATCCAGTTCCCATTCTTGAGCTAGAGCAGATGACTGGCTGAGCCTGTCTGCCAGAGTGTTCTCGACCCCCAGGATGTGAGATGCTGTGAGGTGAAGGTTGTGCTGCACTGCCCAATCCCAAACTCGCATCGCCTCTCTGCCAAGGGGGTAGGAACGAGTTCCTCCCTGTTTGTTGATGTACCAGACCACACACATATTGTCCATCTGTACAGCTAGGTGACCGGGAGACAGATACAGATGCAGAGCCTGAAGAGCATACAGTACTGCCCTTAGTTCCAGCACACTGATATGAAGGGACTTCTTGAGCTTGGACCAGGAGCCCTGGGTCCTGTGAGGACCGAGATGGGCTCCCCAACCTTCACCGGAGGCGTCCGTCGTCAACGTCTGCGAGGGGGGAGGGAGTCCGAAGGGAACTCCCCAGCAGAGATTCTCCTGAACCATCCACCACTGCAAGTCCCGAGCCATGGGAGTAGATACCAGGACAGTTGATCTAGGTCGTCCGCTAGCTGATCCCATTGAGACCAAAGCGTCCACTGAGAGATTCTCATGTGGAGCTGAGCGTGAGGAACTGTTGGAATCGCAGCCGCCATTAGCCCGAGGAGGCGAAGGACTGACCTGGCTCTGACCTGCCTGCGGCCAGACAACAGGCTGACCTGGGCCTGGAGAGTGGCCGCCCTGTCCGGTGGCAGGAAGGCCATGCCAGAGGTCGTGTCCAGGATCGCCCCAATAAACTGGAGCCTCTGGGATGGGATCAGATGGGACTTGGCCTGGTTGATGGTAATACCCAGGCAGGCAAAGACCTGCTGGGTAAGGAAGAGGAAGCGCAGGAGTTCCTCCTTGGATGATGCCGCCAGGAGCCAATCGTCCAGGTACGGGAAAACTTGCACCCTCTGGGTACGCAGGTAGGTCGTTACCACCAAAAGGCATTTGGTGAACACCCGGGGTGCCGAGGAAAGACCAAATGGGAGGGCCTTGAACTGGTAGTGGTCCCCCTGGAATGCAAAACGCAGGTATTTGCGGTGGGAAGGGCAGATAGGGATATGCAGGTAGGCATCTTGCATATCCAAAGCACACAGCCTCGGTCCTGGCCAGAGAAGGGGCAGGAGGCTCTGCAATGAGAGCATCCTGAACCTCTTGTACTCCACGAACAAGTTCAGGGAGTTGAGGTCGAGAATCGGCCTCACGCTCCGTTTTCTTCGGGACCAGGAAGAAATGGGAATAGTACCCCATTCCCTGAAGAGGAATGGGGACGGGTTCATGAGAAGAAAGGAAATTTCTTCCTGGACCAGAAGAAGATGCTCCTGCGAGTACGACGACCTTGGGGGAGGGTGTTTCTGTGGAAACTCTATTGAGTGTCCCTCTACGATGAGTTGGAGCACCCAGGAATCTGACGTTATCCTCTCCCAACCCGGGAGGTGGAGGGAAAACCTTCCTCCTATCGGTTCCTCTGGAAACACCAGAGGCTGTGGGAGAGGAAAGGAGTCAGGTGGTGTGGAGCAGCATCGCGGCTGAAGCTCCCGCTGCTTTTTTGGGCGGTGGGAGATTGGCAGCTGGAGGGGCCCGACGTTTACTGGCCCGCTTTCCCTGTGGTTTTGCCCTTTGCCGATTCCGTCTGTGAAAGGGACGACACTGTGCTGGAGTGGGATTGTACCTGGAGTCCACAGACGTCAGTGCAGTCCCCTTCTCCTGCAGATCGGTGATAATGTCCTTGACATCACCACCGAACAGCACCGAATCCCGGAAGGGCGCTTCCTGAATAGTGGACTGCACTTCTGGGACCAAACCTGACACATGGAGCCAGGCATGATGCCGTAAGTCTACGGCGAAAGCCGAGCTCCTACCAGCAGTGTCCACTGCATCGTACATGGCACGAAGCATGTGCCGACTGGCCAAACGAGCAGAATGGACAAGGTCATCCACTTCCTGTTTAACCTGAGAGTCAGGAAGGGAGTCCAACCTGGATTCCACCTCACTAAGAATTGCCTTCTGGTAATCCCCCATGTGACCGATATAGTTCACGGCCCTAATACCCAGAGTGGAAGAAGCATAGATCTTCTTGCTGTACTGGTCCAGAAGACGGGATTCTTTGTCAGGTGGAGACAAGCTCAAATGCTTTGGATTAGCTGACCGGCCGTAAGCGGCGCTAATCACCACCGAGTCAGCTCGAGCATGAGAATCAAGGAAGTCAACACCCTCGGGAGCCTGGTACAGCCTATTAGACTTCCAAGAAAGAGGGGCTAATGCTGAGGATTGCTTCCAAATGGTGGAAACAAGGTCGGCATGAGGCTCAATCCAGGATGGCACCAAGGTTGGAGCGGTCTCAGGCAGATACAGGTGCTCAGCGAGTTTCTTACGCTGTGGGACCAGCTCCAAAGAGCGCCACTGATGAACTTCCTGGATTTTGCGCAGCAACTCCGAGAAAGAAGGATGCTCCGGAGGAGACTTCGGAGGAGTCCTAGGCCTGGGTTTGGTCAGAGAGCGTGGCTCGTCATCCGGGTCGGAACAACTGTCGGAGTCATCCGAGGTGTCCGATGAGGAAGAAGAAGACTCCCTCTCCCGGCATGGGGGAGGAACGGACCCCTCAGGAAGCCCTCAGGAAAGTGTGTCCTGCCCCGCCCTGGAACCAGAAGGCTCGCCCCTGGTATCCGGAGGTGGGAAGGGAGTCTGTCGTCTGGGGCGTACGGGAATCAGAACCAGCACTGTCACCGGGAGACGACTCTCCACCTCTCTGATGAGCTGAGCTTTGGCCTCAGCTCACCAAGAGGCCAGAGTCTCCTTCAAGTCCACCGGCGGCTGAGGGGGCAGTGGAGGAGGGGGATATGGATACTGAGTGTACCCGTAGGGTGAGTATCTGTAACCTGACAGCGGGAAACCCGGCGTCGGGTAGTGAGGCACCGAGTACTGTGGCGTCGGGTAGGCCGGCGTCGGGTACTGGGGCGTCGGATACTGTGGAGCCGGGTAAGACGGCGCTGGATAAGGCGGATACCCGAGGGGTCTGAAGGAAGCCCAGCGGGTGGGCCTGGAGCAGAAGGCCCGGCAGGTGGAGGGCCTGGCGTTGGAGCGGCATCTGGGAGAGGGATGTCACCCGGCGTCGGTATGACCGGCGTCGAAGACAGCGTCCGGGGAACCGACGTCAGGTCGTCCGGCCCAGCGGGAGGGTGGCCTGATGGAGGCGCAGCAGGAACCTTGGCATCGCCCGGGGATGGTGGGTAAAAATCCCCGGGGTCAGGCTGAGGAGACCCAAGGTCCCCGGAGGGCAGCGAAGGCTGTGGAGAGCTGGGAACGGCGGACGTAAGAGGGTCTGACGTCGGCTCAGCCGCCACGCAGACGTCGGGTCGGCCGATGTTCGACTTACCAGCGGAGTCCAGGCGGACGTTGAGGAGCCGGGCGCTCAAGCGACCTAAGGCCTGAGGAAGGTCGAAGAAGGGGCGGCCTTGGTCGGGCTGGCAGTGGCTGGCGCGCCGCCAAGGGTCAGTGACTTATCGATCGCCTCCGGCAAGGGTGTCAGAGGGGCTGACGCCCAGCTTACCGGAGCCGGCCGAACCAGTAGGGCCGCACAGTGACGGCTTTACTGGGAGTGGAGGCCTCCAACAGCCCGGAGGCACCCGAAGGTCCTGAGCGCGAGCCAGACGGACGGGCCGACGCCGCCTTGGAAACTTCCAACATGGCCATCACGGTCCCCCGGAGGGGACATTACCTGGAGAACGGCGACTCCAGCTGGAGTCAGAGTGGAAGAGGAGCCCTTGTCCCGATGCTTCTCCTTGTCCTTCTTCTTACGATGGCCTTTGGGGGAAGTGGACGCCTACCAGAGCTTTTTCAACTCCTTCTCCATGGAGGACATCTTCTTCTTGAGGATATGGGCCTCCAGGGACTGCTGCCTCCGTCTGCGGGTGGCGGCATTAAATTTAAGGCAGTGCTGGCACTTCTCCACCTGATGGTCCGAGCCCAGACAGAAGAGGCACTGGGAATGGCCGTCCTTGCGCGGGAGTTGGGCGCCGCACGAGTCGCACTTATTTTCGTGCTTGGAGGGTGCAGGGGACGACATACACCAACGAAAGGTTGACGATTAAGTCGAATAACTCGAAAAAACTACGGTAAATACTACCGGCGACACAGCTGACAAGCACTGAACTTTACCGCGAGGCGCTGACAGGAGCTAACGGCAGGAAAGAACTGAAGGCGGGCATGGGGGACCGTCCCTTTATACTGACACTGCATGATGTCGGTCACCTGACGTGGGGGCAGTCCCCCGCCAGAAACTGCTAGTTAGAAATTTTTCCTTTGGGTCCTGACGCCGGCCGGCATCAGTCCTATATGTAATTAGCTACTGCAAGAGCCCTCTCAAAATAAGATCCGAAGTTTTTAAAGCCAGGGCCTACAAAATGCTAGAGCAGGAGGGAGGCAACCTGTATCTTACAGTGGAAAGGAAGATCTGCCGTCATGGGGTGGAGTCGAGGTATATACCACTCGGGTGGGTGGGAGAAGCCAGCTTGAAGACTTTCGGCAAGATTTAAAGGGGAAAGGGACATGCCAAGAAGTGTGGATGAATAACATATCCACGCTCCTAGAAATGAAAATTACGTACTTACCGTAATTCTTGATCTTTTTGTGTATCTTCACCATTCATGACTGGTGGGTTCTGGCTGGAGGATCAGCACCCTGCAGGAGCTTTCTTTTTTGTAAAGGGGAAGAGCCGACATCAAGACAGCACTGCTCTTGAGGTTGACACACTGAGTGGCGCTCACGGGTTGGCCAGTAACGGACACCGGCTCCTCCTCAGTCCCAGTTCTGCTCGCCGGAGAGTAGTTAGGAAGAAGAGAGGGGGCAGGGTGGGGCAAGGCAACCCGAGGGATAGGGAAAGGACACACAAACCAAGGAAGGAATAATGCCGGGCAAGAGGACAGAATGGAAGAAGCCTAGGGGTCTGGGACAGGGGGCACCAACCTCTAGGCAAGCAAGAGAGGAACAGAGTAAGGGAGGGAGGAAGAAAGTAGAACAGAGGAAAGACAGGAGAAGGGCGACACTGCACCTCAGGACCGAGGAATGATACTACTGCTTTTAAGCCATACTTCTTCTCCCCAAGAAGGGAGCAGAGAAGAAACCCTCTGCCTTAAGATTATCCAGAGGGATATAGCTGGTTTGAAAAGCTCAGGAATAGAGGTAAGACAGGGCACCAATTCCAAGGAGTCCAAGAAGAGCAGCAGGCTACTGTCTCCCCCTCTTGTCTTGTAAATATCCTGGAGTGGGGACAGCAGCCACCCCAAAGCAGGGTCCTCCTGACAAAAATAAGCCTCCCAAGAGGTTTTAGAGGAGCATCATCTCTGAAGGAGAGACAATGCTAGGGAAGGGCTTTTTTTTAGAGGGCATGATTGTGATTCCCCAGAGGGGGACCCTGCAAGGGGAGACCGCTTAAGCAGCGGGTAGAAAAGGAGGGAAGAGATCACCAGGGCCCTACCAACACTGCCCTAAAGAGAACTCCCAGAGTTTTAGATTAAACCAGAGGGCAGACCCAAGGATGGTTCCAACACAATGGAGGAGGATCCTGTCAGAACGGCAAGAAGACCCACGAGAATTCTAGGTTGCCTCCCTGCTTGTCTTCCTCAAGACACCCCTGACACCCCCAGAAGAGTAGCGGAGCCAAGCAGTACCAGAAGGACCACAAGGGTCACAATTTGGAGAAAAACAAACAAACAGGGAGGAGGCATCACCCAGAGACTGAGGCCCAAGAGGGGAAGGAGGGCGTTAAGCAGTGATGAATGGTGAAGATACACAGAAAGATCAATAATTACGGTACGTACATGATTTTCATATCTTATCTGTGTCGGTCTTCACCATTCATCACTGGTGGGTGAATACCAAGTCCCCCAAAGGGGACCTGGAACCTCCCTGAGTGACGGAAGTCCCTCAGCCTCCTGTGGGGGGAAGACACTGAAGGGAGGAAACCCTCCCAGGCCTAAACAGACATGAGATCAGCCTGGATGAGGTGGGGTTCTCCTCTGGCCAGGGGAAATAAGTTGCCCCTGAAGTTCCCACCTCACCCTGCGGGGAAAAAAGGTGGGTTCCCCGGAAAGAAGAGGCAGTCACCCTTTGCCGGGCCATGTGTGATAGCCGGGATAGATGAAGCCATGCCGTCTGCCTTATGCAGATCGCTGTCTCCACCAGCCTAGATGCCACCTCACTGGCATCATACGATGCCCTTGCTTGGTGCCTCGCAAGCTCCAGGCCCTGTGCGGAAAGGGCAATAGCTTGTCTGGTCGCCTCCGAATCCGGCAAAGATACTAGGATTTGTCCTAGTAACGACCATAAGTGCCTGTTATATGCAGCATGATGGGCCCGATGTGCTGAAAGAGAGAGACGTGTTGAAGAAAACACTCTCCTCCCCCAAAAGTCAAACTCAGCAGAGTACGTCTCTGGGGTCAGTCACGTCTCAGGTGTCTATGCCTGGAAGGAGTATCTAGGAGCATCACGCCCGAAGGAGGGTGAGCTAAGGCTCCTGGAGACCCTAGAGGTGTGCAATACCTACGCTGGCAGTCCCTCAGGGCTGGAGAGGGGGCTGAAGGACTTCTCCACGCACGGTACGATGCCTCCCTGAAGGGGGAGGGCCAGATGGGAGCCATCAGGTTGGCCGCACTGCAGTCGCCTAAAAAGGTGTACGCTGCCTGCTCAGGATTGCAACTTCCTAGTCTAGAAATGTGGAGCTTGTCGACCAACCCTGAAAGGAAACGCTGACAAGTGGACAGGTCAGCAGCTGGGGATAGGTGGATGGAGGGATCCTCTCCCTCAAGTGAGGAAGATGAGGAAGCCGACGAGTCCGGAGAGTCAGGCACTGGCTGCACAGGAGAATGGTGGAACACCTCTTCGTCCACGGACCTATAACAGGCAGGGAACAGGGCAGCTGTGGATCTGAACTGTTCTCAGGTCCAGGGTCCTGTAGGACTGGAGTGGCCTGGGAGAGAAGGAGGGGTTGGCAGAGGTAGAGGGGCCAAACACCTTCGAGGAGGAGGGCGACCTCTGCCAGGGCTGGGAGACCGAACAGGTGACCTTAAAGCTTGAGAAGATGTGTTGATCAAAGCAGTCGCAAGCCATTCAACCAGAATGAAACAGTCAGGACTGAGCCCTAAAACAGAATCCCCCTGCGAGATGACTGGGGCCACATGAGCCCAGAAGGGTGGCCCCTAGCCTCTAAAGATGAGATTCCTCCTGGGGAGACTTCAGGGGAAAAGACAGGACCGACGCTGCAACTCCTACCTGAAACCTTGCGGGCTACAAGGGAGGGATGCTGCCCCTGATTCTGTCTCCTCAACCCCTCCAACTCAGAGAGAGACCTCTTCCTCAGAGTCAACCTGGGCAGCTCAATCACCGCAGCCAACTCCTGAGAGATGGCCGACAAGAGAGCACCCCCCCGCTCCAGTTGCCCTAGCCGACCTAGAAATGGGCCCAGCCAGAGCACTCATAGCAGGGGGTACACCCCTTACAAGACTAGGAGAACCACCGGCTCCGGAAGATCCTCCAGTGCCACTCCCAGCACCAGAAGACTGGTTGGGACCATCGACACCGGCGCGAGTACCAACTACCAAATCTGAGAAGGGGGGGGGTTGAACCGGAGTCATTGTGCTGGGCAAAAAGGAGTAAGAGGACTCCGAAGAATCTGGGAGCCAGTCCGGGTTCACCTCTGAATCGCCATCCTCCCCAGAGAAGGCACGGACCCAGACCACTCCACGAACTCCTCCTCTTCTGGCACTGCAAGGCGGCCCCACACTGCCCACTTTGCCACCATGATCCCCGGCACCGGGATCAGAGACGGCGCTGAGAACTGGCTCTATACTGCCCATGGTGCCACCTTGATCTCCGGCACCACGAACGGCACTGGGATCTGAGGCAGCACTGACAGGTGGCGCCAAGGAAACCAGAGGGCCTAGGCCATGATGATGGGGGAGCCTTCGCCTCCTAGAAGGAGACAGTCAGGATGATGCCTCCCACCTGACTCCCGAAGGAATCAGACCCGGCCTCCTGCACCATAATAGGGGCTTTCACAGAGGCGAGGCTTGAAGAGGCAGAAGCCCCCCTCCCTCCATGGTCCGTACAGAACTGGGAAGGGACCTGGAGGAAGGCTCAAGAGACCTGCACTTGGCATTCCTTGGTGCATGCCTGTCCACCGAAAGTCGGCTGTGTACGTCCGACTTTAAATGTGCAAACTTCCAAAACTTGACGGTACATGGAAAAACAGGTGTCTCAACGATCCATATCATGGTTTGGGTCCAAGCAGGTCAAGCACCGGTCATGCTGGTCCAAGATGGAGAAAAGCTGGCCACAGGGACACCGCCGCATAGGAGGCCGGCCCACCTTGGAAAGTTTCTTCTTGTCCCCTGAATGAGACATGACTGGACAGAAAATAATAAACAAAAACAGTACTTGGCATCTTCAAAATTAAAAAGGAAAGGTCTTACCAGTCGACGGTGCAGAGAAACACAACTGTACAGAACTAGGACGATTCAATGGACTAGGCCACTGATGCAGAAAATTCGCTCCACACGAGGTTGTGTTCACTCAACAGTGGGAGACGCAGAACTGGGACTGAGGAGGAGCCGTCGCCAATTACTGGCCAATCCGTGAGTGCTACGTAGTGCATTGGCCTCGAGGGTAGCTCCGTCTCGACATCGGCTCCTCCCTTTTGCCAGGAAAAAAAAAAAAAAGAAGCTCCCATAGGGTCCTGATCCTCTGGCCAGAACCTACCAGTGATGAATGGTGAAGACTGACACAGATAAGATTCCCCTTGTGAGGTGACCGGGGGTGCACAGGTCCAGAAAGGTGTCCTCTAGCCCCATGCAACAAGGTCTCACTCAGGGACCATGAGGAGGAGAAGGAAGGCTTGGTGATGCGGCTCCTTCCCGAGCCCTGGAGGGCTACCAAGGAAGACCACTGCTTCTCACCTCGCCCTCTCACCCCCACACTGGTGCCTCTTGGACTCCAAGAGGGACCTCTTCCTCAAACCCATCCAAAAGGGCTCTACCTCACCTATCAGCCCCAAGGCACCAGCCGGTTTAGGAACCCTCTTCCCGACCCTAGATGACTGAGCAGCTCCAGGGCTGGTGCCAGCTTGGTCGCCGGGGCCAGGAGACTTGATCCCCCCAGGCTCCAATTCCATACCGGTGTCAGTAGACCCTCCGGTGCCACAATCTGCCTGAGAGAGACTCCCGGCGCCGCCAAGACAACTGGCTCTGAAGGGAAAGGAGTTTGGGAGGGCAGAGTAGAGGCCTGGTACTCCGAGGAGTCTGGCATCCAGTCCTGATCTGACTCTGTATCATCCTCCTCCAAAGAGGAGTGGATCCAGAGGCTCTCCAGAGGGGCCACCCCCAAGGCTGCAAGCAGCACCATAAGATGGCCCAGCACCACCTGTGATGCCACTCGATCACTGCAGCCACGAGCGGCTCCGAAAGGCGGCGACGAGGAGATTACTGGGATGGGCCTGGCAGGGGCAGGCCACTAAACCGGGGGGAGCCTTCATGATTGCCAAGATGGTGCTCCCAGCCTAGCCCGGTGGGGGGGTGTTAGACTGTACATCCGGCTCCATAGAAGAGGCCTCTGCCATGGCGAGGTGTGAAGAGGCAGAGGCTCCCCTCCTCCGTGGCCTGTACCGACCCGGGAGGGGACCTGGAGGAAGGGTCAAGGGACCTGCATCTGGCATCCCGTGTGCGAGGCTGCCCTCTGAAAGTCAGCAGCGTATGACTGACCTTTAACACGCAGTTCTCAAAGCACTCTTCGGTTCATGAAGAAGCAAGCATCGCACTGGTCAATGTCATGGCCTGGGCCCAGGCAGGTTAGACAATGGTCGCGACAGTCCCTAATGGAATACAGTCAACCACAGGGACACCAATGCATGGGGGGCCGGCTCACTTTAGAAGACTTTTTCTTGTCCCTAGGACATGACATGAACGGATGAAGAAATACAATTTAAAACTACAGAAACAGTCTTGGTGCCGAGAAAAAAGAAAGATCTTACTGTCTTTAAAGGAATGCTTAACGGCACGGCAGAACTAAGGCTTCGGTATCGTAGGCGGTACTTGGCTTTGCATGGCAGATTAATTTCTTTGTTTGCCCATTAGGTCGCTGTTCATTCGAAGCAGGAGAAGAAGAACTGAGGTGAGGGAGGGGTCACACAAGCGCATTGGCCATCCTTCAGTGCTATGTTGCAAGGCCTGCCTACAGGGCGTGGCACTGTGCCTGAGCTGGCTCCTCCCCCTAGAAAAAAAAAATTGTTCCCGCTGGGTCCTGATCCTCTGGACATAACCCACCAGTGAGGAATGGTGAACACTAACACAGATAAGATCGTTCATTTTGATTCCTCTTATGACTTCCTGACTTCTAACCACCTTCTATCTATTCAAGAGTCTTGCATCCTCCTCCAGTTTGTAAATTCTCCTACCTACTCTAATGGCCACACCCATCTGTAACTCCTCTGCCCATTTCCATACTCAGCTCTGAATTTCAACATCACTAATCATGGATCACACCCTTCCGCTGTTAAAACTTTGCATTGCACACTCTCAAGTTGTCATCTACTTCTCCCTCCCCAAGTTAACGCTTCTCTTTGATTGGCTCCCCAAACCCCAGTCTGGCAAGTCCTACACAGAGAATACTGGATGGGCAACTATGCAGAACCAGTATGTTCTGCCACAGAAGGATTCTGATTCCCTCTGAACTCAAGAGTGAAGCTCAAGAGGTCCATGGGAATCAGAACCCTGAGGTGGCAAAACACACTGGTTATGCACAGAGTTGCTCATCCTGTATTTTTTTTATAGTGTATAGTACTGTGCGAAAAATGTGTTTTGTGAGTTCTTTTGCTTTCAAAATGAAACTGACTCATGCAGTCTCTAGAGGTTCTAGAATGCTGTTCTACCACAGTAGGGTAGAACAGCATTCCATGACCTTGGAACTGTGGTAGAACAGCATTTTGAAAGGGATGGAATTCTATACAGAACAACACTCCACTATACACTATAATTCTGTTCTGTCCTGTGCTCTTGACCAGCTGACTCTGCATAGGACTGGCTACCTTTTTCACGCCTCGATACTCTGACCAGCTTTGGGCCTTCAAGTACACCCGTTGACACCAAGAAGCACTGATGCATCTTGAAGCTCACAGTTCATCTAGAAATTTTAAAATCCCACCTGATTCATTGCGAGTGGGGAACAGCGAGTGTGACATTTTATGGAGTCAATCTGTTTCACTCACCTTGAGTTTTTCAGATGCTTTGGAGCAAAAAATGTTGCAGAGGTTGTTTCCCCTGTGTGAATATTTTCCAATGAATACAGCATTTACCAGACTGAATCTCTGCCATAGGAGCTGTGTTTTTGTATCCCCTGCCCAAAACAGTGGATAGCTCTCGTGTGGCTGCATCCCCAAACTGCTCCAGCACTGCACTCCACATAAGACAGCAGAAATGGCAAAGAAGAAAAAATTACTTACCATAGTAATCTCGTTTCTTCCAAGGGAATCTTACTGTATTCTGACATATGCAGTATTGTCCTCCCATTGTACAGCCCCGGAGCCAAAACGGTTAATAGAACCTATGCTAATGAATGAATGCTAGGCTCATGCTCTGTTTTCAAACCACTGTCCCTGGTAAACATTCTACAACTGTCAGATTCTTACGGAGCGTGAATACTAACAAGCTACCTATACTAACTTTAACAATTAAATAAATAACAAAAAATCCCATTCATTTAAAAATGTGGGCAACACTAAGACTCAAGTCACTAAGCCCAACAACAGAACCACTCATGGGTTTACAACAGCATGGACAGCTGTGTTGCAGTGCCCATAGGTTCTAGCAGGGGAGGAAGGGTGGGAGCTCAGAATACAGCGAGATTCCCTTGGAAGAAACAAGATTACTGTGGTACGTAATTTTTTTCTTCAAACCCCAGGAAATCTTACTGTATTCTGACATATGCCGACTACACAAGCAGTACCTTTGAAGGAGGGTAGAGAACCTCTTTAGGAAACAGGCTCTGTAGTACTGCTGTGCCAAACCTGGGATCATCTCTGGCCTGGGTATCCAGGCTGTAGTGTTTGGTAAAGGTGTGAACTGTTTTCCAGGTAGCTGCTTTACAAATTTCCAACAAAGGAATATCTCCTGCAGCCGCTATTGAGGCAGCTGTACCCCTTGTCGAGTGAGCCCTAAGGCCTGCAGGGGTTCTTTATCTATTTTGCTGTTGCAGGACTGAATGCAAGCAACAATCCAGTGGGCAACAGACCAATTTGAGGCAGGCTTGCCCTTTCCCACAGGTCAGGAAGAGCTAAGTGTTAACCAGCCTGTGACCCTTTGTGTGACCCAAGTAGTAGCTTATAGCTCACTTGACAACTAGGCTGTGCAGTCTACATTCCTCTGAACTAGAGTGGTCTGTGAAAAAGACTGGCTAAGTAATGGACTGATCTAGGTAGAAGTCCGAAACTACCTTGGACAGAAAGTTTCTGTTAGTCTTGAGGACTACATTGTCCCTATGGACTGATATGTAACTTGACTCAGTGTACCAGGCCTGGAGCTCACTGATCCTCCTAGCTGAGGTGATGGCTACCAGGAACACTGTTTTCCATGTTGCATACTTAAGCTCTACTAAAGACATGGGCTCAAATGGTGGTTTCATTTGCTAGCCAATGCATATATTGAGGTCCCATGCTAAGGTGTGTTCCCTATGAGGGGGATGCAAATGCACGAGACCCTTGAAGAACTTCCTAAACACTTGATTAACTGCCAGAGATGACCCCTTACCACCTGAGAGACAAGCAGAGAGAGCTGCTGAGTGTACTTTGAGGGTGGAAGGCCTAAGGCCGAGAGAATGAAGGTCTGCCATATACTCTAGGATGACCGACAAGTCAGCCTGGCAGCAGTCTATCTCTCTTTACTGGCACCAAATGGAAAAAAACTCTTCCATTTAGAAGGGTAAGTGTTTCTGGAAGAAGGGTTTTCTAGAACCCTAAGAACCTCTAGCACCCCTTTAGAAAGGTGCAAGTCTGAATACTCTAAGTCCTCAAGTGCGAAGCCCTGATCCTGAGAGACCAGAGTTGGGGTAAAGGACCCTGTCCTGCAAGGAGGTCAATAGGTTGTGCCTCCTGGGTAGAGAGACTGGCCTGGAAATTGACATGGTCAGCAGTAGAAAATACCATGGCCGCTTGGTTAAATCTGGAGCACTGAGGATCATTGTTGCTGATTGAACCCTGAACTTGTTCAGCACTCTGAGCAACAGGGGAAATGGAGGAAAGACATATAGGAACTTCCCTGTCTAATCCAACAGCAGCTCATCCAGACGGACTATGCTCACTGCAGGAGGCCTGCAACAGAATTGTGGTAACTGGTGATTGTCTGGAGTTGCAAAGAGGTCCACCTCTGAGGTACCCCACCTTCTGATCACCACTTGCACTCATGGTGGTTATGGTTGATCCTGCTGAGAGCATCTGCCAGGACATTGTCCTTCCCTGGGAGGTGGACTGCTAAGAGGGAGATTCCCAGGGAGTAAGCTGGACTCCACACTTTCATGGCCTCTGTGCATAGTAGGAACGACTTTGTGCCTCCTTGCTTGTTTATACAGTACATTGTGGTTGTATTGTCTGTCCTGACCTGAACCACCTTGCCTTGAAGCATTGGAGCGCAGGACTGAATGCTCAGATAAGCTGTCCTGAGCTCCAGTAGGCTTTATGTGAAGCAGGGACTCCTAATGGAGCCAGGTACCATGTATGACACTCTGCCCATCTACTTGTCATTATACTGTATTATATTTGTGATATAAATATATGTTTATGTGAGTGTCAGCTTAAGGAACTGGCAGCCATCAGTTTTAAAGAGACCTGACCTTTGACCCCAAACGACTCACCCGAGTGCTGAAACAGCTGGCTGTTGTAAAACTGGCCCAGTGGAAACTCTAAAAAATTTCCGTCCGAAGGTCAGGTTATAACACCTTGTAAAACCCTTCTACTTTGAAGCGCAGGGACCAAGTATGCATTTTATGACCTCTTAGGAAAAGGAAATTGTTAACTGAGTTCTGTTAGGTTTCACAGCTAGGTGATCACAGCTCCTCAGGAAACTTCTTTTTTTAAATTATTTTTTCATTATTTTTTGCCGTATAATTTGCATAACAAGATGGTACAATATGCAATACAGAAATATACACAGAATCAGGTTATACTGAAAGGGGTAATGTCCAATACACAGAGTCCAAATCAATTGCCAACCATTTGTATTGTGGGAGATCTTCTCATAGTTGCTAGAAGAATGGTTACCTGTAAGATAGGAGTATAACACCACAATCCCTCTTATGGCCAGGCCCAGACGCACAACCCGATCGAGTCCACCATGTCTCTTCCCCATAATCCTCTCCACCCCTTTAAACCCCCAAATCCTCTGGAGGTAATTTTGTATAGTCATGGTACAAAATCTGGATAATGCTCCAATTGATATAGAGTCCATTTCTTCCATCGATTATCAAAACTAGGGACTCGGTTATGCAATTTAGCTGAAATCCATTCCAAACAATATACTTCGTATGTTAGCTTTCTCCAAGACTCCTTCGTTGGGGTCTGCCTGGACAGCCAAAGTCTTTTAATGACCTTTTTAGCTATCAGAACCAACAGATCTAGCATTCTATAGTGTGTCCCCTGTACCTTAATACCAACAGGTAGCATCGCTGTCAAAATGAAAATCGGACCAAGTACCTCCGGTCTCTCATATATAGCATTTAATTCAGTTATAATCTCGCGCCAATATCCCGTTAAGCCTGGGCATGACCATAAGATGTGCCCCGGCCCCATACCCACTTAACCACATTCCCACCAGCATGCCTCAAATTCTTGTCCCCTAAATTTTGCAGTTATATTTGGGGTCCTGAAAAAAAAGATTCTAGATTTCCATACATTTCCAATGTACATTAGTGATAATTCTTGAATATAGTATGGTTGACATTTGCCACTGTCCCTCCTCCAATTCTATTCTCAGCTCCCTAGACCATCTGGCTCTAAGGCAGTCCAATGAGTTTGTACCATATACACTTAGTGCTTGATATATGCCACTAATAATGTGTTCCTGCACCTGACCCCTCAAGTGGTATATCACCATCTGGATTAAGGTTGAAGGGCATTCGGCTACCCCTGATAGGGTCTCCTCAAATGGTAATAATCGACCTTTTAGGTTCAGATAAAGTTGGTATTGTGCTGTTAGGAAGTTTATATTCAACTTGTAAATGTGAGAAAGAATGAATACCCAAGGGGCCCACCAAGTGAAAGATATGACATAGATTATATGCTTTCCATTGCTGGACTGGGACCACAGAAAGTTACTGCCTCTCCCGAGGGGACAGGAGGGAGTGCCACACATGCAACCAACACCTAAAAAATTCTGAGGTTAACCCCATAAACCTTACAAGTGATGTACAATCTGGCAGATCCCCCAAAATAAAAGGTGAGAAGTCCTCAAGGCCATTAAGAGTCACCTTGATATCCTTCCTGTGTGTTATGTACTGAGTTGCTGTATGAAGTAAAGCTATATGCAATTGAGCTGCTTGTGCATATCGCTGCATGTTTGGAAGGTTGATTCCCCCCACTCCCGTGTCCTAGGGAGCGGTAACGAGGAGTATCTCACCCATGGCTCCCCCCCTCCAAATGAATCTAGAGATCAATTTGTCCCATGTTTGAAAGTAAACATTAGACAAGCGTATGGGAAGAGTCTGTAAAAAAAAACAAAAAAACTAGTAAGCGGGGTAGTATGTTTTGCAGTATAGTTTCAACCCAGGAGAGAATCCTCAGGAGAAGCAGGGTTCACCTAGAGAGATCTGAAGCAATTTGTTACGTGATAGGCTCGAAATGTATCAATTCTAGATACAGCATCTTATATGGTATTTTAATACCTAAATACCTCATCTCCACTCTATTCCAGCGGAATGGGAAATTAGCTTTCAAAGTCTGAGGAGGCTTAAATGAATATGTTAAGACCTCCGTCTTGGCACTGTTTACCTTATAACCAGCCAGTTTACTGAACAACTCGGGCTGCTCCCACACCACCGGAACAGATGTTTCTGGCAAGGTAAGAGTCGGAAGGATATCGTCAGCAAAAAGGGTTAATTTATGTGACCGTCCCCCCACTGGGACACCCTCAATGGGAGCATGAGCCCTGATGTTAGCTGCCAAAGGTTCTAAATAGAGGGCAAATAGCAAAGGGGATAACGTTCATCCCTGTTGGGTGCCCCTAGATAAAGCAAATGGTGGGGAAAGTATGCCATCAAGCTTAAGGTGCACTAAAGTGGCCTGATACATAGTCTGTATTTGAGAGAGAAATTTCTCTGGGAATGCAAAACGCTTCAAAGTGGCCTACAGATAGGGCCAAGACATCCTATCAAATGCCTTCTCAGCATCTAAGCCGAGAAGGACTAAAGGTATCTGTCTGTGTGAAGCATATTCTGAAAGCAATAAAACCCGTCGGACTGCATCATGAGCTTGGCGCTTCATAATAAAACCTACCTGGTTGCCATCAATTAAGTTGAGTAGCAACACAGCCACCCTATGTGACAGTACTGACATAAAAAGTTTATAGTCGCAGTTAAGTTTTGAAATCGGTCGGTAGGATGCAATCAAAGAGGGGTTCTTTCTAAGTTTAGGGACAGCCACTATTTCTGTGTATCACCATGAGGGAGGGGGAGGCTGACCCCCCTGAATGTCTACATATGTTGCAATGAGGGTCGGGGATAGCAATCGACGGAAAGTTCTGTAGAACTCCACAGGATACCCATCAGGTCCTGAAGCTTTTTGATATTTAGTCAGCTTGAGGACATCCCATACCTCATTTGCTGTAATAGGGCGAAGCACCCTTTCTGCCTGGGAGGGGGAGAGTCTGGACACCAAAGAAGTTTGCAAATAAGTGGCCATTTGTTGAGGAGTTGGCTGGAGTTCTTCAGTACATAAAGTCTTATAAAATCGAGCCATCGCCTGTCCAATTTCACCAGGATGTAACAAGTGGCCTGAGACAGTATCCCGTAACTCCATGACCATAGCTTGTGCCTTCGCCCCCCCCCAAACACCTGGCCAGATTCCTGACCCCTCGTGGTCCACCCTCTTGATGTCTAAGCTTCAGACAGAGCAGTTGCTGCTCTATCTTCTGGTCCATTAGCTTCTGTAATTTTTGTTTGACACTGTCCAATTCTGATTTTATTGATCAATCCCCTTGGCATTGTCTAGTCTGTAACTGCAGCAACTCAGCCTGTAAACTGGCCTGTAGCACCTCTCAAAGTCTCTTTTTATGGGTAGAATATCTAATGGTTTTTCCCCCCTTAGTACAGTTTTGAGAATATCCCATCTGATACCAGGGGATATCTCCGGGAAGATATTGTCTGCCAAGATTTTTGGTATGGCTTCTTTGACCAGTTTTATAAATTCCAGATCTTGTGAATACATTAAATGTAACTGCCAAAAAGCACATTTCCTCGGCTTAATCGCATCTATTTTTAACTATATAGGGGAGTGATCCGATAAGATGGAGGCCCCAACTGTCATATCTTGCATCTTTTCCAGATGTTCAATTGAAATAATAAAATAGTCCAACCTACAGGACATATTAGTTTTAGGAAAACAGTATGTGTATGATGTTGCTGAGGGGAAAAAATGGCGCCACACATCTACCATACCTAATTTAGGAATAGTCGCTTTTAAATATTTTTGTAGTGGTGTCAACCTATATTGAGAGGGGTTGGAGGTATCCAACTTAACATTTAATGTGACAATAAGGTCGCCACCTACCACACAAATACCCTGCATATGGAGTGTGAGATCCCCCCCCCAACACAATTGTTTTGCAACCCGCACCGGGGAACCCGTTGGGAAATACACAGAGGACAGAGTAATCTGCATGGAATATAGCCTACCCACAACAATAACATATCTGCCTTCTTTGTCCACAATCTCCTTTTGAAGCTGAAATGGAACTCCTCAGGAAACTTCTGACAACATCAAAGGTGAATGCTCTGATCAAAGAGACTGTCATATTTTAATATTGCTATCTTGCAGATTTCCAGACAGCAGTAAAATTACATCCTTTTGGATATACTTGGTCAGGTTACAAATTAATTATAGGCTAACAGTGACCTCATAAGACAGGAGGGACATGCTGGATTATTATCACTCTGGCTAAAAGGAGTGGACACACTTCATCTGTGGACTCCTAAAGGAAGACACACAGAGTGTGTCTGAACTAGAAAGGCACTTCTGTTAAAAATAGGCAACATCCAACTGGAACTGAGTTAGGTAGAAATTTAAGCACCAGGCATTTTGTTTCTGCAAATTCCCTTTAATTTCTGACTGTAAGTATTTGTTATATGTTCTATGTTTTGTATGTTTTTACTATTTTTTTTTTAATTCCAGTAAAACTTTTTTTTTTTTTTTTTTTTTACACTTTATTTCTTCGCCCCCTTACCAGAGGAACTCTCTCCAGCATCTGCCTAACCCGCTCTCTACCTCCCGCTGTGGCGACCACATCTATTCCCTCACTCTGACCGGGCTACATCCGTGCATCTAAGCCCCCACGGGGAAGGGCTGCCCTATCCTCCCAGGGCACTCTATCCATAGTGTAGTGAGCCCTGTCGGAGTGGAGGACAAGGGAGAGTGAGGAGCCCAGCGTTGGGAGTGTGGAGCTGGCGGCAGTGCCTTCGCCTATCCTCTGGAGTCCCCCATCTCTCCCGATGCTCGGTGCGTGCAATGGCGTCAGTGGCATTGAGTGCGAATGCCTGCAGGCTTGCGCCCCCTCGCAATGCGTGGTGATGCAACCCGGCTATCCCTGGTCTCCACCAGAGGTCGCCCCCGCGCTAAGTGACCCCTAGAGCCACTCCCGGGAGAGAGAGCAGTCCTCGGGCGCTCAATCTCTTCCCCTCCCTGCGACCCCGGCGGCCGAGCTGGATTCCCGAACCGGGTGGCCGATTGTCGAGGTGTGGCATCCAGCGCCCAACCCTCGAAGGCCACCGAGCTGGCTTCAGTAAACCTTTGGTTTCCTTAATCCTGCTTGAGTCTTTTCTTTTGCATGTGGAGGCTGAAATAGTACTGGATAATTATGACAAAATCTGTTAAGGGTATAAAAGTGTGTTACTGTCTTGCTAAGTTAAGAAATTACCTAGGTCTCAAATGAAGTCATAACAGTAGAATTTTGAACCAGGCTGGTGCCCACTGGGTGAAGTATTGTACTGCATTCCCCAAAGAGAGTAAATATCTGAGCCTGTTAAGTGGGTGTGCTAGCGGAAAAAGGTTCATATCTGACCCCAGGACTTGACGCTAGCAGGTGATTCGGACCCAAAACAGACAGGACGGTTACCCTGTTTGTCTCCTGTTCACATATTGCACTTCGAGGTTTGGCACTGTGGGAGTAGAGGTCTTGACCTCCGGAGTGCATTTGTAACAGATCTGGTTGGCAGTGATGCGATTTAAAAGTATTTGGTAACCTGAGCCTTAACAGTCCAGGGTGTCAGACTGAATACTGTACAGCTCACATGCAAAATAAGGCAGTGATTTAAAAAGGTAAAGAACTATATAATTGTGCTTACAGTCTAAGTTCCTTACCTGTTTTATTTTTTTTCGGGTGTAAGCTAGTGTAACTGTAGCTTAGGGAAGAAAATGGCTTCCAACTACAGCGAGTACACTGCAGACTACCTGAGGCAGCTGTGTTAACAGAGAGGAGTCCAGCACGAGGGGCAAGCCAAAAAGCACATCGTGGAGGCTCTTGTGGCAGCTGATGCCCAAGACCTTGAGTCACAGTCTGTGACTGGAAAGGACCAAACCTTGGGCATGGAGGGTCCAGTGCAGTGTCCAGATCCAGGGAGGAGGACATGAGGACCAGTGCAAGCTAATAGCCACAGCAGCAGGGGAAGGTCACCAACATTCTGGAGCCAGAAGGGATCAGGCTGCAGATAGAGTTGTGGAGAATGGAGCTGAAGTTCAAATAGAGGAAGCGGGAATTTGAGATAGAAGAGAAGCAAGAGCAGTGAGCCACAGAGGAAAGACAGCATCAGAGAGAGGCTGAAGAAAAAGAGTGACAGCTTCAGCAAGAGGCTGAGCGAGAGCAGCGAGAGGCAGAGTGAGAAGAGCGTGAGCACCAGAGGCAACATGAATTGGAGAAGCTATGACTCCAAACACCAGCGCCAGAGCAGGTAAGTGGCCTGGGGTTAACTGGGACTCCAGGACTGGGTTACAAATTAAATTCTAAATTGACAGCTGAATTTAAAGAGGGGGAAGATATGGATGCATGTTTAAATTCCTTTGAAAAAGTATGTATTCAGGCAGAAATTCCCAGAGAGTCCTGGAGCTTCCAGCTATCCCTGCTACTTACTGGGAAAGTTCGTGACACATTGGGTCAAATGGACAATGAGGACAGTAATGATTATAGTAAACTTAAAATTGCACTGTTAAAGAAATATGATTTAACAGCAGAGGCATACAGAGTTAAATTCCGTAAGCTCAGGAGAAGTGCTGACATGTGCTACGAGGAGCTAGCCACTAAACAACGTCAGTTTTTAAAACATTGGTGGGAAGGGATTGAAGCAGACTCCGTAGAGAAAATTGAAAATGTACTATTAGAGCAGTTTTTTTGGGTGTGCCCAGCAGAGCTGAAAACCTGGATAGAGGACCGAGATCCAAAAACAGTGCAAGAGGCTGCTGAACTCTCAGACCGCTATGCCAGGAGCAGACCTGCTCTGAGAGGGAATGGGGCAGGTGTGGAAGCACAGAAAGGAAAAAGTGTGCCTTCAGGGCAGCTAAAACCCTCCCTGCCACCACTGAAACCAGGTAGTCCCAATTTACAAAGAAAAGATTTGCCTGATGAAAGAAATGAATATTGGGTTTGCAGACAACCTGGTCATCTTGCCAGGCAGTGTCCAAAAAGGGCAGACAGTGCAGAAAGTGGTGCTAGAAAAGAAGTGGGTTGTTTTATGTCCCTGAAAGCATGCCAGTAAACATGAGGGAACACATACACCCAGTCACTGTGACTGGGGTACAGACCCATGGGTTAAGGGACACAAGGGTGTCCCTGACTTTGGTAAAAGGGGATCTGGTAGAGCCTGAACAGCTTATATCCAATCAATTTGTGACTGTACGTGGATTCACTGGGGAGAAGAAAATGCTGCCACTTGCTAGTGTTCTCCCGGACTGGGCTGAGACAGGGGAGACTGTGCAAAAGGTTGCTGTAGCAGAGAACCTTGCTTTAGATGTAATTATCGGGAACAATCTCCAACAGGGAATGGTGTGTGCAGTTACCCGCAGCCAAGCAGCAAAGGTAAATTGTAGTTCCCTGGACCCCATAGAAGCCCCTGTGGAAACCAATGGGAGGCTGGTTCCCCAGCCTGTGTCTCCTGATATGGAGACTAGTGAAAGGGGGGTAGAAATTCCCCAGGTAGCAGTCAAAAGAACAGCTACAGAGGGTTACTCTGTGGAGAGAGGGGTAACCCACAGTCAGAGGGTTAGGGATGGCAGTGATCCTGAATGCCCTGACGCTAGAGTTAGGGACCCTACTTTAGAAACTGGAGGGGACCTGTCCCATGCCTTGGGAATGTGTAAGGATTTTGCAGCTACTCAGAAAAGTGACCCTAATTTAGGGAAGCTGAGGGCTTGGGGCAGACTCTGAAGGAGCACAGGGAGGTGACGGGAAACAAAGTTTATTGGGACAATGGACTGCTGTATATGCAGGATGTAAAGACAGAGAGAGGGGTGATGGGGAGGCAGCTTGTCATTCCCCAGGGGTACTGTGAGAGGTCGCTCAAGACTGCACATGATAGTCCCATGTCTGGTCATCTGGGAATTGCATGCAATATGCAGCGATTGGCCCAGAATTTCTATTGGCCCAACTTCACCCAGCAGGTGAAGGAGTATTACAGGTCTTGTCACCGGTGCCAAGAAAGCGGGTAAGAAAACCCAAGCTGCCCTAATCCCCTTGCCCATAGTAGAGGAGCCATTCCAGAGGGTGGGAATGGATATTGTGTGGCCTTTGAATACCCCAACTCCTCCAGGAAGAGGTTTATCCTAACTGTGGTGGAGTATGCTACCCTGTACCCAGAGGCAGTCACACTATCCTCACTGAGAACAGACAAAGTAGCAGATGCCTTGATAGGGATTTTCTCCCGTGTTGGGTTTCCGCAGGAGGTTATCACCGATTGGGGGGTTCCTTCATGTCTGACCTGATTAAATGTTTGTGGGAGAAGTGTGGGGTGGTACAGAGATGCACAACACCTTATCACCCGCAAGCCATGGGCTTGTGGAAAAATTCAATGGTACCCTTAAATCGATGCTAAAAGCATTTGCTGAACAGCATCGGAGGGACTGGGAGAAATACCTTCCCTACCTGTTGTTCCCATACAGGGAGGTGCCCCAAGAGTCGACTGGGTTTTCCCCCTTCAAGCTCTTATATGGACACAGGGTACGTGGGCCCCCTAGACTTGATCTGGGAGGACTGGGAAGGCAAGTATGCCACCCAGGGAACTCCCATAGTGGATTATGTCCTTAAATTTAGCAAAAAGCTGAAGGAGCTTATGAGAACAGCCCAGAGCAACCTGGCAGCTGCCCAACAAAAACAAAAGGTATGGTATGATTGCAGAGCCAGAGCTCACTCGTACACTGTGGATCAGGAGGTAACGGTCCTAATCCCGGTCCGGAAAGATAAGCTGCAGGCCAAATGGGCAGGACCGTACAAGATAGCCAGAAAGGTGAATGATGTAAACTACATTATAGAACTGCCTGACAGGAGACATACCCAAAGAATGTACCATGTCAACACTGTGAAGCCATATGTTAATAAGGCTGACATGGTGTTTGCAGTGTGTAGTCCTGGGAAGGGGACGGATGAAGGAGACCCCCTTCTGGACTTACTGGAAGAAAGCAAGTGGAGTCTTCTGTGGAGATAATTAAAATGTTGCCTCAGTTGACCCCGGACCAGATCCAGGAAGTAAGGGAGGTTTGCCCCATTCTTTGGTGCCAAGCCTGGACTAACTCCCTTGGCGATGCATGATGTGGAGACAGGGACACAAGCGCCCATACCGTGGATGGCATATCGGGTGTCAGAGGACGTCCAAAAGGACATTAGGAGGGAGGTGGAGGAAATGCTGGATTTAGGGGTAATACAGAAATCCCACAGCCTCTAGGCCTCACCCGTACTCCTTGTTGCCGAGCCAGATGGCTCTACTCATTTCTGTGTGGACTCAATGCAGTCACGAAGTCAGACGCCCATCCTATGCCATGGATGGATGAACTCCTGGACAAGTTAGGAGGGGTGACATATCTTACCACTACTAACCTGACAAAAGGGTATTGGCAGGTAGAGTTAACTGCCAGAACTAGGGAGAGGTCGGCCTTCATCACTTCGATAGAGTTATTTGAGTTTAAGGCAATGCCTTTCAGAATGAAGACTGCCCCGCCACCGTCCAAATACTGGTGAACCCGGTGTTAAATGGTGCTGAGGAGTACACCGTGGCATACCTGGACGACACTGCCATCTTCAGTACCAGCTGGGAGGAACACCTGGCCCACCTTAGGGAAGTGCTGGGCAGGATACAGAGGGCCACATTCACTGTAAATGCTGATAAGTGCCAGGTGGTCATGGCTGAGGCGGCATACCTCGGGCAAGTAGTAGGCTGGGGACGCTCCTTCCTAACCAAGCAAAAACAGAGGCAATCAAGGCATGGCCCAGACCTGAAACACAGAAACGGGTTTGGAGTTTTCTAGGGACAGCAGGGTACTATAGGAAATTTTTACCAAACTGCAGTGCTCTGGCCACTCCCCTTTCTGGCCTGTTAAAGAAAAGGATGCTTAAGAAAATTAACTGGGAACCAACCTGTGAGCAGGCCTTTACACGGCTATGGCGGCACTGCGCAGTGCTCCTGTATTATCCAGTCCAGACTATAGTAAACCCTTTTTAGTACAGACTGACGCCTCAGATGTGGGTACTGGGGCAGTGCTTAGTCAAATGCCTAACCAAGGGAAAGATCACCCAACAGCGTACCTCAGTAAGAAGTTACTTCCCAGGGAGCTGGCTTACTCTACAGTGGAAAAAGAGTGTCTTGCCATGGTGTGGGCACTAAAGAAGTTAGAGCTATAACTATACGGGCAGCATTTTGGGGTACACACTGATCACAAAGCCCTAGTTTGGCTGGCACAAATGGGTAAAACAAGTGGCAGGCCGTTAAGATGGAGCCTTGCCTTGCAGGGTTGTGACACGACTGTCTCACATAGGGCAGGGGCAGCAAATGAACACGCAGATGGACTACTGCGTCAGTTTCAGCAATGAACTGACTTTGGGGAATGCATCCCATGCAGGAATAGATCCCTCCAAATTCAGTCTAGGAGGGAGAATTGTGATACTCTGCCCATCTACTTGTCATTATATTGTATTATACTTGTGATATAAATATATGTTTATTTGAATGTCTGCTTAAGAAACTGGTAGCAATCAGTTTTAAAGAGGCCTGACCTTTTGACCCCAAAGGCCCCTGAGTGCTGAAAGAGCTGACTGTCGTAAAAATAGCCCAGTAGAAACTCTAATTAAAAACTTCCTTCCAAAGGCCAGGTTATAACATTTTGTAAAACCCTTCTACTTTGAAGCGCAGGGACCAAGTATGCATTTTATGACCTCTGAGTAAAAGGAAATTGTTAACTGAGTTCTGTAAGGTTTCACAGCTAGGTGATCATAGCTCCTCAGAAAACTTCTGACAACATCAAAGGTGAATGCTCTGATCAAAGAGATTGTCATATTTTAATATTGCTATCTTGCAGATTTCCAGCCAGCAGTAAAATGACATCCTTTTGGAGACACTTGGTCAGGGTACAAATTAATTACAGGCTAACAGTGACCTCACAGGATAGGAGAGACATGCTGGATTATTATCACGCTGGCTGAAAGGAATGGACACACTTCATCTGTGGACTCCTAAAGGAGGACACACAGAGTGTCTGAACTAGAAAGGCACATCTGTTAAAAATAGGTAACATCCAACTGGTACTGAGTTAAGTAGAAATTTAAGCACCAGGCGTTTTGTTTCTGTAAATTCCCTTTTGTTTCTGACTGTATTTGTTGTATATTCTGTATGTATTTAAAAAAAACATTTTTATTCCAGTAAACCTTTTGGTTTCCTTAATCCTGCTTGAGTCCTTTCTTTTGCATGTGGAGGCTGAAATAGTATTGGATAATACTGACAAAATCTGTTAAGGGCTTAAAAGTGTATTACTGTCTTGCTAAGTTAAGAAACTACCTAAGTCTCAAACTGAGTCATAACAGTAGAATTGTGAACCAGGCTGGTGCCCACTGGGTGAAGTATTGTACTGCATCCCCCGAAGAAAGTAAATATCTGAGCCTGTTAACTGGGTGTGCTAGCGGAAAAAGGTTCATATTTGACTCCAGGACTCGAGACTAGTAGGTGATTCGGACTCAAAACAAACAGGAGGGTTGCCCTGTGTGTCTCCTGTTCACATATTGCACTTCGAGGTTTGGCACTGTGGGAGCAGAGGGCCTGACCTGCGGGGTGCGTTTGTGACACCATGTGCAGTGTGTTTCCCTAGGTGTGCTCCCCACCCTAGGAGGGAGGCATCTGTTGTTAAGACTGCTGCTGGTGGCAGCTGGAGGAAAAGCACACCCTTCCCTGAGGTTGTCTTTTTCCTGCCACCATTACAGAGCTTGCAGCAGGGTTCTTGTGACTGGGACCATCTTTGACAGGGAATCTCTTTTTGGGACCGGTGAGACCTGAGGTGGAACTAAATGTCTCTTATCTGGAATCTTGATATTGACACTGTTGCTGTAGCCATGTGCCCTAACAGCTGTAGAAAATGCCTCACTGGTCTAGGGGTATGCAGCTGAAATGAGCCTGCCAGCTGCACCAAGCTGTCCACCATTCCCTGCGGGAGGAAGGCCCTTCCTCTTAGTGTCCAGTTTTTGCCCCATGGACTCCAGGCACTGAACTGGTGTTAACACTGACTTTTTTCTGATTTACCAGGAGACCCAGTGTACACAAGGTAACCTGGATGATGATCAGTGCATCTCTATCCGCTGAGGAGACTGGCCTACCACCAACCAGTCATCCAGGTATGAGGAGACTATAACCCCTTGTCTCCTTAGGTGTGCTACCACCACTGCTAGGCACTTGGTAAACACCCCTGGAGCAGAGGTAAGGCTGAAAGGGATGGCTCTGAACTATGTGGGCGTAAGTGTCCTTTAAGTCCAGAGATGTTGGCCCAATCCCCCTTCCTGAGTGTAGGGAGGATGGTAGCCAGAGTGACCATTCTTAACTTTGGCTTTGTTAAATGCCTGTTAAAATGTCCGAGATCCCACATGGGTCGCCACTCTCCTGTTTTTTTTTTTTTTCAAGTGAGGAAAAATCCTGAGCAGAGAGCCCTTCCCTGTGGGCCAAGGGAACAGGCTGCACTGTTTTGTCTTGATTTAGTTTTCTCCTTCCAACAGAGTTACTTCTGATAGACTGGCAGGTCTGAAAAACCTTGCCCTCAGTTTGGGCAGGATCTTGAACCTGAGGGCAAGCCCCTGGCCCACTACCTCCAGGAACCATCTGTCTCCAAAGCATGGAGGTAGTGAGGTAGCCTGCCCCCTACTGGAAGTGGGGAGGTTGCTCTGGCAGACCCCTCAGAGGTCTGCTTAGTCTGTGCACTTGGCTGAGTGCTGGGGCAGTATGGCTGCTGCTCATTCTGCCTCTGCCTCTGATGTACACTCTCTGAGGTTGATAGGGAGGCGATGCCTGGGCCTGAAAGAAGAGTCTGTAATGGGTTCTACTCATGCTCCCTCTGTCTTGGTACTTCTGGGGTGTTGTTGCTTTCTCCTTTGCCTTTGTACCTTGTACCGATCCGTGTTTTCCGGTAAGCCTCTGTTTGTTCACCAGAAAGGGATGTGGGCTCATCAGGAAAGTCCAATGCCTTTGTCTGGCCTGGGACAAATTAGTTGTCCTCAGCCAGGCCAATCTCCACAGATACACTGAAGTTGCCATTTGCCTAGCTGCAATATCACTGGCATCCACTGCCATTCTGAACTGGCATTTAGAGGCCTCTATGTCCTTAGCAATATCTGAAATTGCATTCCAGAGACTTTTCTTTTTAAAATATCTGGAGACATAAGCCATGTGAGTGGCATGTCTAAAGGACAAAGAGGCACCTAAGTGGGATTTCTTGATCATTGAATCCATTTTCTTGGAGTCTTTATCGGTGGGTGGGATGCCAGGGGAATCCCTCCCTTATCAGAAGCCCCAGCTTGCACCACCTCTTCATGGCTAGGGTGCTCTGCTCCAGACTTAGCCACCCAATACTTCCTATCCATACTCTTGTCCACTGGTGGAATGGAAGTGGGGTTTTATAAAAATTCTAGAAGCCTGTCTCTTCAGAGACTTGTGGATGGGCAGCACCAGCCTTTTTGTTACTGGCTTATCTGTCCTTTCCATATAGTTTGGCTCCTCTTCCTCTGTGGATTCCTGGCTAGAGAGGTCCAGTGTCTGTGCCACTTGCTTCATGAAGGAAAAAGTGAGCGGAAAAAGCCTCAGCTCCCTTCTCAGGGGAGTCAGGATGTTGAAGATCAGGGGATACACCAGTTTCAATCTCATCCTCCCCTTCCATGTACACCTCAGCAAACCGTTCAAATGAACCGGGAATCGAGGAAGAACCCAGGTCCTAAACAGAGGTCTGCGAACCGGGCCGCTGTACTAGAAACGCGGTACCAGTTGCAGCGCCTGTAACATTTTCATAGCGTTTGCTATTTATCTGCGGTTGGAACCAATGGTTTTGTAGGCTGCGGTTCCTGAACCAAGTGTATTTCCTTCCTCTTTACCTTAGCAGAACTTACCAGTTCAGCAGCAGTGTCTGCGGTTCTTTTCTTTAATCGGGGAACCATCCTCCTGGTTTGAGAGTTGTACAACCGATTCCTTCGGTTTCTACTTATGAGAGGAGGAAGTTTTGTCCACAGCTGGGTTAACAGCCTTCTTGAACATTTTTCCTACAGACGGTTCAAATGCCCATTAAGCGCTGACTGAGGAAATACTTTTTGCTTTTACAGATTTCACAATCTGCCTTCAGGTAGTTAAACCCTAGGCAAAAAACACAAATTAAATAAGGATCTGTTTTCAAACAGTTCCCCCACACTCTGTACAAAGCTGAAAACCCACCGGGCCAGTTCTTTTCTTGGGCTGGTGACAAAACCAGTGAAAACCCCAAGAAATGGTTCTCTGAGAATCACAAATCCACACTAATGAATAAAGCTTAAACCTTTATTATTTTACTTTATCTTTTTTTACTTCGCGGTCGCTTCAGCAACCGCTACCCCAGTTTCCCTCAAATAAACAAATTAAACAAGTGGCCCAGAGAAGGAATAAAATGCAGAAATTTACTTTTAAAATTATAAGGAAAAGTTTAGTTCCCTCCCGGTTAAATGAACCGAAAAGAAACCCAATAAACTTACCAAAATAACACTAAACCTAAACTAGTTTATTTGTAAACACAAGGCCAGTGCTTTAAAAATGAACAGAGATAAATTTTACTACAAAACACGAGAAAAATAAAATCTTAAAGAAAGATGAAGGATTGCTCTCCGAGGCTTCTGTACTGTTCAAGCGGAGAAAAAATTCCGATAGTTGTAGAATATTTACCAGGGACAGTGGTTTGAAAACTGAGCATGAGCCTAGCATTCCATTATTAGCACAGGTTCTATTAACCATTTCAGCTCCGGGGCAGTATAATGGGAGGACAATACTGCGCATGTCAGAATACAATTAGATGTCCTGGGGTTTGAAATAATGCTTATGTGTAAATGCAACTTAAACATAGAAACATGGAATTTGTTGGCAGAAAAGGACCAGTAGGCTCATCTAGTATGCCCTATTTTTCACTGGCTATTAGACACCCCACACCCTATTTGGTCGTCAGTGTCCCTCCCACCTCCCTTTCCTCTACTTATTATCCTTTGCCCATGCTACTTCACTGAAAATAATAAAAAAAAATGTACCTGTCATAGATTAGCCCATCAACGTTATACTCTCTCAGTTTCCTCCTGTTTTCTGGATCATTTGTATCATCACCCCAACAAAACACAACTAAACCTTTTGATTTGGCCTCTTTAATATAAGACAAGTTTCGAAGCAGGTCTTCTGTGTGAGCACTTATGCCCTAAAAGAAGAAATCAGTGGATAAAATAACAACATGGACAAGGTCACAAACAACAACCCTTTCTTTTGACATCATTACATGGATTGAAGATTTCATTTTATTCTGTCCTTTAAACCTTGCAAACTACTTCAAATGCATTTAAAGAACAGGAAATAGCTGCCCGACTGCCCAGCACAAATACTATGTGCTCCAATGCCGGTGGCCTGGGTTTGAAAATGAACTTGGGGAGTCATATCAGGCGACTGGGGTAGCGCTGCCATATGGCAGCGCTCCCAGCCAGGGGAGAGTGGCATCCAGGTTAAGCCTTTGTGACCCCTACGGTGGGCTGAGGGAGCTTGTCTCACATGCAGGGCATCAGCACTGCCTATGGCAATGCTTCCTCAACGGGAAGGGATGGTGCAGATGGTCTGCCACAGCAATGACCTCCAGAGGACATAAAGCTGTAAACTTTACTTACCACAGTATCAGGTTTTCTTCTTATGTATTAAAACAGACAGTCAGTTACATCTGCTGGGCTCATGGTAAAGAAGGAATGGAAATTACGTACTTAACCATAATTCTTGATCTTCTTGGATGAAGTCTCCACCACTCATTTAACACTAAGGGGACTACGCCTAGGACCCCAGGAAAGCCAAAAATCTTCAAGAGGCCCAGTGCCAGAATAGGACTGCACATGCGTGGTGCCGCGAGACTAGCTCACGCCGTATAGGCTATCTCGGTGTCGACCCTCCAACTGCCTCAGTTCCTGTTCTATCGAGGAGGTGTAGCATAAACTAATGAAAGAAAATCTAACCCTAACTTCTGGACATATGAAGGCCTGGATGACCCATGTAAGAAGGATCAATTCAAAAATGTTTTCACAGCCTGAACGACAAGGAAGTGAAGACTAAAACAGAACGAGTGAGCTCAGGGGATGGTGGGTGGGTGTGTAAATGAGCGGTGGAGACTTCGTCCAAGAAGATCAAGAATTACGGTAAGTACGTAATTTCCATATCTTCCAGGACTAAAAGTCTCCACCACTCATTGACACTAATGGGAGAGTACCGAGCTGAAAATCAACCCCCCCAATTAAGGTGGTAGGAGACAAGAGTTCACTCAGGAAAGATGTCCATAAGGATTGTCCTGCCGAGGAAAGTGAACTGTCTGGCATGGACATCCAGAAATGGAAATTACGTACTTACCGTAATTATTGATCTTCTTGGACAGTCTCCATCACTCATTCACACTAGTGGGATAGCGCCAGAGGCACTAGGACCAAGTGGGAGCCTAAAATTTTCAGAAGGGTCGGTGCCGAGACAGGACGATGCATGCGTGGCACCACAAGACTAGCTCGCGCCTGAGTAGGCTATCTCAGCTTCGACCCTCCAACCGCCTCAGTACCTTTTTGACCGAGAAGGTACAGAGTAACTAATGAGAATAACTCATCTTGAGTTTCTGGGCCTGAGAGGGCCCAGATGGCCTTTGCAAGAAAGGTCAAAGAACAGTGTCCTCACAGTCAGAACCACAGGACCATGAAGACCAGGAAAGAAAATGAGTGAACCCAGGGGAAGGTGGGTGGGCATTTGAATGAGTGATGGAGACTGTCCAAGAAGATCAATAATTACGGTTAGTACATAATTTCCATATCTTCCCGGACTAAGTCTCCATCACTCATTCACATTAGTGGGAGAGTACCGAGCTAAAACCAACAACCCTGAGTAGGGTGGTAGGAGACAGGATTCACTTAGAAAGGACAGCCAAAGACTGTCCTGCTAATAAAAAGAGCTGTCTTGTAAAGAGCATCTAGAACATAGTGCTTACAAGATAAGTGCTTGAGTTATAACTCACCACTTTGCAGACGACTGCAATGGGCACAAAATGAAAGTCTGCCAGGAAGCCGCAACCACTCTAGGAGAGCAGCAAGAACTTGGCCTCACAATTTGATCTAGGACCAAAATTATTAGTGTCAAAGACATGTACTACTGTATCGTAAAGGGACTTCAGGAACTGAAAGAGTCGGAGGTAAAGTTTACTGGTTCAGGGTAGACCGGAAAGTGCAGATGGAAACCTCCACTTTCAAGTATGGCTGACCTGTAAACAACAGGTCCAGGAGCACTTGAACCCCTTACTTGGTGAGCAAGGGGGTCCAGGTGGGGTTAGCCCATCAAGGAGAATGGTCTCCACTTAGTCACGGGCACCTTCCTTATGGAAGGCCAAGCACGACTTAGAAGCCTCTTGTGGTGGTCTAGTTGAACCAGATCCTACCCACTGCATATTCCGAAAGGAATCATCCTGCCCCTGTGTGTACAACTGTAGTAGCAGTCTCTGAACTCAGGGAAGAAAGGAAAAAGTGCACAGGAGGATGTGTCCACTGCAGAAAAAAACATTCCGACAGAAAAAAACAGGGGCTGGATTTCTAAGGCAAATAGAGGCAGATGGGCGTCGAGGAGGGACACAGCAGGACCAAGTTAGGGCTAACCCATTTGTTGAAAGTGACTGAAAGAGGCAGTGACTCAATGCGGTGAGGCACTACCCACTCTGGCCTCCCTGAAGGGAGTAGGAAAGGATTCTAGTTTGTTTGCTGAAAAATAAACATCACAACTCCATCATGCACTTGGAGAGGATAGCTTCGTGAGCGACTGGCATGGACCAGTGCGCAGGAACCGAAGGTGTGAATATTTGAGAAGCTACCTCAGAAAAAAGACCTACTTGACCTTCTGTCAAGAAGGAGTAAATCGCCTGTTAAGTTAAAGCAAGCAAGGCAGTAGGAACCTGAGTTCCGACTTGGTGGAGAGTCGCTTCTGCTACTGCAAGGCTCTGCTCAAGAGAAGAAAGCCCGATAAAAAGAAAGGGGAATTAACAGACTGGGCAGTCGCCTAGGTCCAGGAAATGTCTCTGAATGAGAGAAATCTCTTTTAGAGAAAGAGATGACCCATACCACTCCTGGATCGGACTCCCCCTAGGGGAAGAAGAATCCAGGTACTCTTTACCATACTCTGGAGACGAGCACCTCAGGGGCTGAGGCGGAACCTGACCAGATCCAAAAAAGGGGGGTATCGGGTAATTCTGGCTAGGCCCCGTGCTGTGATAACATTTTTTTTTTTGGTCCGAGCCTAACAAGGCTTTCAGGTTGTTATTTCGCAAGGATTGTCTTGATACAAAATGACAAAGATGTTTTCCATCTGAATGCAGAAGGAGCCTGAGCGTCCATACTGAAATCATGACCGGACTGATAAATCACAGCTGAAGAGATGCTAACCACCTTTGCCGAAGAAGCCACCGAAGGGGCAATATCAAAAGGGGGCTATATACCCCTATCAAAGGAGCGGAGGAGCCTGAGCGGCTCCTGACCATTAAATTAGAATGTTCCACAGAGTAACATAGAAACATAGAATGTGATGGCAGATAAGGACCACTTGGCTCACCTAGTCTGCCCATTTTCCTACCTAACAGACAAGCTGCAGATCCTAGTTAACCAACAGCTTACTTCCTCCTACCCCCCCTCTAGGACTGTCTTATGTCTGTCCCATGCATTCTTGAATTCCCCCACTGTTCTTGACTCCACAACCTCCTCAGGGAGGCTGTTCCACGCATCCACAACCCTCTCTGTGAAAAAATACTTCCTCACATTACCTCTCAGCCGTCCCCCCTCTATATTCAAATTGTGCCCCCTTGTTCTTGCACATCTCTTTTTCTGAAAGATGCTACCCTCTTGGACTTTGTTGATTCCCTTGAGGTACTTGAAAGTTTCTATCATGTCCCCTCTCTCCCTTCTTTCCTCAAGGGTATACATATTAAGCTCATTTAGTCTTTAGTTTAGAGTGTATCTATCTTGACGACTGAAAAAGTCCAGACGCAGAAGTGTATGGTCCACGGACTCAGTCTGAAATACTATAGTGGACCCCATTACTGAGGAACTACTGAAAAGATCTTCCATTACGGACTCTGATGATAGAGAGGACGTGCCCTTCAGTATATAAAATGAGTCGTCCGCTGTATAACTGACCAGAAGGACAAGGAAAGACCCATCTAGATGCACTTCTACCCCAGAAGGACCTCTAAGAGAGGTCTAGGTCAGAGCCACTAGAGACTCCGCCATCAGAAAGGATGTTGAGGAGCTTGGTACCACATAGGGAGCCAAGAAAGTGCTGAGCAGAATGAGATTCCGCTGGCAGAGCAGTAGAGCAGAGTTCCATCAGCAGAAAACCGCTGGATGACACAAGATCCCACACAGACCGCCACTCACTAAGATGTGTGGAAAAAAATAATCCACAGACCAGGAGTTAATTCTGCGGAAAACAACTCGCCACAAGTTCTGTGGAAAGGAAGTCCAAAAAGGAAAATGTGTCACTAATTCTGCCATACAGCACCCACTGGCACCAGCATCGCTCGTAACACAGGAGGGCACCAAGCAGTGCCTATGCCAACCTGGGCGATACCCGAGGGCACCCGCGGCAGTACCCACAGGCACCCCTGGCACCCATGTAGCAATGGCACCCGAGGACACCCCAGAAACCCATGGTACCATGGAACCCATGACATCCATGGCAAGAATGGCACCCGAGGGCACCAGTGGCACCCGAGGGCACCAGCGGCACCCATGGGCAGCCACGGGTGCCCCCCAGCGCCACCATGGCACCAGTGGCACCCATGGGCACTCACGGTGCCACCCACGGCACCCACAGGCGCTCCCAGTGCCATCCCGCTTTGGCACCCGTGGGTGCACGGCACCACCCACGGGTGCTCGGTGCCACCTGCGGGTGCATGGCACTCCCTGTGGGTGCTCGGCACCACCCGTGGGTGCACTGTGCCACCTAGACACCCGTGGCACCACTGACGGCGGCGACAACCAATGGCAGCAACAACAGCACCCACGACACCGCACAGAGTGATGGCGCCGACCCACGGCGTCAACCAAGGCACCGAGCCACGGCACCGAAGGAAATGCCAATGGAAATCCTGAGAAGGGGAGAAGGAAAAAGGTGGTGCCCATGCCAGCCCCTGCATGGAAAAGGGAGGGGGGGTAGGCACAAGGGCTCGACACGATGGCAAAGGCACCAAGAGGGCACCTCGCCCATCGTGATCCAATTGACCCGGCTCCAGTCCAACGACTCAGAGGCCCGGAGGTCCCGAAATCAGGAACAGAGCCAGGAACACTGGAAGTCAAACCCCCTGCTTCACAGGAGCAGCCCAGAGGTGAAACTGCCCACCAGAGCTCCAATGAGGACAGAGATGGAGCTCAGAGTCGAGAATGCAGCTGTTAGGAGCGGGACCAAGAGGAACCCACCAAAGTCGGTTCAGGCTCATCGCCCCTCCTGATGAAAAATCCTCATGCAGACATACCAATGGGCAACCTCGAGCGGCACAGATTCTTCTTCCCCCAACGAGGAAGAAGAGCTCGAGGTTAAGCAGAGCTGGATACCCAGAACTGCTAGATTTCTGCTTTGGTGGACTGTCCCCCTCTCCCCCAGAGCACAGGACTGTCCGTAGTCAGACCCCCTCCCCATTAATTAAGGGCGGCGGACCGGACACAGCCCCTCTGCCATGAAAACTTTAAAACGAAGTCCTCCTACCATCACCGCTACCGTCTAAGGATGACTCGGTTGATGGCAGGAAAGAATTTATTTTCTCTTTTCTTCATAATTTTCTTTTCTTGTTCGTATAATAAGAAATTACTACTTAAAATATTAAATTAAACGTTAAAAGCTGCTGTTGTATAGAGAAAACTTAAGACTCCGGCGAACGACATAGACATCCAAGTGCACTCGACGTGGGAGAAAAGGAACTGAGGCGGTTGGAGGGTCGACGCCTGAGATAGCCTACACAGGTGCGAGCTAGTCCATGTGCCATGCATGCGGGTCCTGTCTCGGCGCAGACCCTTCTGAAAATTTTAGGCTCCCGCCTGGTCCAAGCACCTCCAGCGCTATCCCACTAGTGTGAATGAGTGATGGAGACTTAGTCCAGGAAGATCATGGTGCTTTTACAAAGGTATGCACTGAGCTCCAACTCACTGCCTTGCAGAAGTCTGCAATGGGTACATTACGGATCCCCGCTAGGAAAGCTGCAACCACTCCGGTAGAGTGGTGTGAATCCAGCCTTCCAACTTGACCTGTGTCATGGATTAGTAGTGTCAAAGACATGCAACTAACCAAGCCAAATACATCTTGTGGCAACAGGATGACCCAGTCGAGGCATACTGAAAGATACAATAGTTGCTCAGAGGCACCGGGAGGAAGAAAACAACTCCAAGAAGCAGTTCTAGCCGTGCAAGCCTCAAGATAAGAGGCCTTGCAGAACAGCCAGCCCGAAACCTGCTCTACGGTGAGAGGCAACATCCAAACTGTAGTGTTTAGTAAAGGTATGAACGGAAGTCCAGGTGGCGGCAGCGCAGATGTCTGCCACAGACACATTTTTGAAACAAGCCACTGAGGCAGCTACTCCTCTGGTGGAGTGGCCTCTTACCTGACCCAGGAGGGTCTTGTATTTGTCATAACAGAAAGTGATGCAATGAGCCAACCACTTAGACAGGCATTGCTTAGAAACAGCACTGCCTTCCCTTTTACGAGCAAAAGAGACGAACAATTTATCAGTCTTTCTGAGATCCTTCATCCTGTTGGTGTAGTATCTCAGAATCCGGTGAACATCCACAGTATGGAGTAAATACTCCCCTTGATTAGAGTACTGCATGAAAAAGGCGGGTAACTCTATGGACTGATTTAGAGTAGACTCCGCTACTACTTTAGGGAGAAGCTTAGGGTTCATGCGAAGAGCAACACGTTCCTTGTGAAAAATCAAGTATGGAATTTTACACATCAGGGCCTGGAGCTTGGAAATTCTCTGAGTGGAAGTAATAGCCACCAGAAAGAGAGTCTTCCATGAAAGGAACTTCAATTCCGCAGAAGCTGCCAGTTCGAAGGGAGGCAGAGTAAGTTTCTCGAGAACAAAGTTCAAGTCCCAAGGGGGAGCAGGAGTACGGATAGGGGGCCCCAGATGGAGAACCCCTCTGAGAAAGGTCTTAGAGACCTCTAATTGAGCAAAAGTTTTGTCTGCAAAGGGGACATGATAGGCCGAGATGGCTGCCATGTGTACCTTCAGAGAAGAATGTCTGAGACCCAGGTCAAAAAGATGACGTAGATATTCCAGCAGAAGCTCTGCTGAACAGGAGACAGGTTCCATGTTCTTGGAAGCGGCCCAGATAGTGAATCTTTTCCACTTCATGGCGTAAGTGGATCTAGTGGAGGGTTTTCTAGCCTCCACCAAAATCTCCGCCACTTGGGGAGACACTCCAAAACGGGATTGAGCTAAGTCTGCAGGAGCCATGCGTGCAGCTGAAGAGATTTGAGGCCTGGGTGGACCAGGGTCCCCTGATCCTGGGTCAACAAACCTCGAGATAGAGGAAGAGGAAAGGATGATCCTCTGAGTATTGTTGTAGAAGACAGAACCAAACTTGCCTGGGCCAGAAAGGAGCAATCAGAATAATTAGGTGCTCCTTTGGAAGCTAGTTTCTGCAAGACTGCGTGGGATAAGTGGAATTGGGGAAAGGCATAGACAGATCTGTCCTTCCAGTCTAGAGACAGAGCATCTCTCCAGAAGCGCCTCACTCTGGAGCGAGCGACAGAAGACAGGAAGCTTTGCGTTTAGAGGGATGAACAGGTGCACCTGTGGTGTTCCCCAAAGTTGGAAGATATTGTCTAGGACCTCTTGGTCCAGTTCCCACTTGTGAGTCAGAGCACAAGAGCGACTTAGCTTGTCTGCCAGGGTGTTGTCGACTCCTGGAACATGAACTGCCGTGAGGTGAAGGTCGTGTTGTGTTGCCCAATCCCAAACCCCCACTGCCTCCCTGCAAAGAGGGTAGGACCGAGTCTCCCCTTGTTTGTTGATGTACCAAACCATGCACATGTTGTCCGTCTGGACAGCTAGGTGGCCAGGAAGGATGAATTGGTGAAGGGCTTGGAGAGCGTACAACACTGCCCAAAGCTCGAGCACACTGATGTGGAGAGCTTGTTCGAGCTTGGACCAGGAGCCCTGGGTCCAATGAGGGCCTAGATGGGCTCCCCAACCTTCACCCGAGGCATCTGTGGTTAGAGTCTGGGAGGGGGGAGGACGAAAGAAAGGAATTCCTCGAAACAGGTTCTCTCAAACCATCCACCACTGCAAGTCTCAAAGCATCGGCGAAGAGACCAGAACTGGGTGATCTAGGTCGTCCACTAACTGATCCCATTGGGAGCGTAGAGTCCACTGAGAAACTCTAATGTGGAGTCAAGCGCGAGGAACTGTCGGGATAGCAGCTGCCATGAGCCCGAGAAGGCAAAGGACTGACCTTGCACAGACCCGCCTGCAGCCAGACAGCAGACTTATCTGAGTCTGGAGGGTGGACGCCCTATCCGGTGGCAGGAAGGCCCTGCCCGTGGTCGTGTCTAGAATCGCCCCGATAAACTGTAGTCTCTGGGATGGGATCAGGTGCGACTTGGAATGGTTGATGGTAATACCCAGGCAGGCAAAAACCTGCTGGGTAAGGGTGAGGCAGCGCAGGAGTTCCTCCCTGGACGAGGCTGCCAGGAGCCAATCGTCCAGGTATGGGAACACTTGCACCCCCCTGGTATGCAGGTGGGCCGCCACCACTGCCAGGCATCTGGTAAACACTCGAGGCGCCGAGGATAGGCCAAACGGAAGTGCCTTCAATTGGTAGTGGTCCCCCTGGAACGCAAAACAAAGATATTTGCGGTGAGACGGGCGAATGGAAATGCGCAGGTAAGCATCCTGCATATCCAGTGCACGCAGCCATTGACCCAGCCGGAGGAGGGGCAGAAGGCTCTGCAACGAGAGCATCCTGAACCTTTTGTATTCCACAAAGAGATTCAGGGAACTGAGATCCAGAATTAGTCTGAGATCTCCTGTCTTCTTTGGGACCAGGAAGAAATGGGAATAGTAACCCGTCCCTTGCAGATGAAGGGGGACGGGTTCTATTGCTTGTTTCAGCAGGAGAGCTGAAATTTCCTCCTGGACCCAGAGAAGGTGTTCCCTTGAATACGACGACTTTAGAGGGTGGTGGCGACGTGGTTTCTGAAGAAACTCTATCGAGTGTCCTTTGCAATGAGCTGGAGCACCCAAGAATCTGATGTTATCCTCTCCCAGCCCGGAAGGTGGAGGGAAAACCTCCCTCATACCGGTTCCTCCGGGGAGTCTGGAGGCTGTGGGAAAGGGAAGGAGTCAGGTGTTGTAGGGCAGCGCCGCAGCTGAAGCACTCGCTGCTTTTTTGGGCAGGGTGGCTTAGCAACTGTGGGGGCCTGGCGTTTTGTGGCCCGCCTTCCCTGGGGTTTCGCCTTGGGCCGATTTCATCTGCGAAAGGGACAGCGCTGCTGCTGATGGGAGCGGTACATGGAGTCGACAGACTTCAGTGCCACCCCCTTCTCCTGCAAATCGGTGATGATGTCCTTGACGTCACCGCCAAAAAAGCACCGACCCCCAGAAGGGTGCTTTCTGGATAGTGGATTGCACTTCCAGGACCAACCCTGACACGCGGAGCCAAGCATGACGACGTAGGCCTACGGCGAAAGCTGAGCTCCATCCAGCAGTGTCCACTGCACCGTAGATCGCACGAAGCATGTGTCGACTGGCTGAACGTACAGAGCGGACAAGATCAGCCAACTCCTGCTTGACTTGGGAGTCTGGCATGGAGTCCAATTTGGCTTCCACCTGAGTCAGAATGGTCTTCTGGTAGTCCCCCACATGGCCAACATAATTCAGGGCCCTAATCCCCAGCATGGAGGAAGCAAAGATCTTCTTTCCATACTGGTCCAGAAGGCGGGATTCTTTGTCAAGTGGCGACGAGCTGAGGTGTTTTGGGTTGGCCGACCGGCCGTGAGCGGCGGTAATCACGACCGAGTCCGCATGAGGGTGAGAATCTAGGAAATCAACACCCTCGAGAGCATGATATAGCCTATTCGACTTCCTTGGAAGTGGGGCTAAAGCAGACAGCTGTTTCCATGTGGTGGTGACGAGGTTGGCATGAGGCTCTATCCAGGGTGGCACCAAGGTAGGAGCTGTCACGGGCAGATCCAGATGTTCAGAGAGTTTCAGATGCTGAGGATCTGGTTCCAAGGAGTGCCACTGATGAACCTCCTGGATTTTCCTTATCAACTCCGTAAAAGAAGGATCTTCCGGAGGAGACTTCGAAGGAGCCCTTGGCCTGGGCTTCAACAGTGAGCATGGCATGTCGTCCCTTTTGGAGCAACCATCGGAGGAATCCAAGGAGTCCGAGGGTGAAGAGGAGGAGGAAGAGGAAAAAGACTCCCTTTCCCGACCAGGGGGAGGAACGGACCCCTTGGGAAGCCCCCGGGGAAGCGTGTCCTGCCCCTCTCTGGACCCAGACGGAAGAGCCCTGAGTCCGGAGGTGTTGAGGAGTGTGCCGCCCAGGATGTGCCAGGAACCTGAGACGGCACTGTCGTCGGTAGGTGGCTCTCGACCTCCCTGGTGAGCTGAGCCTTGGCCTCAGCCCACCAGGAGGCCAGAGTCTCCTGCAAGTCCACCAGCGGCTGTAGGAGCGGTGGAGGAGGAGGAGGAGGAGACGGGGGATAAGGATACGGGTTGTACCCATATGGAGAGTATCCAAAACCTGGCTGTGGATAGCCCGGCATCGGGTATTGTGGCGTTGGAAAGACCGACGTCGGGTAATGAGGCGCCAGATACTGTGGTCCCGGGTACGTCGGCGTCGGATAGGACGGAGGGTACCTGGGGGAGCTGCCGGGGCAGACGGCCTGGCCGGCAGCTTCATGGGCGGATCCACGTTGAAGGGCCCAGCGGTGGGGGGACATCTGGAAGCGGGATATCGGCAAGAGTCGGTAGAACCGGCGTCGGGGCCGGTGTCAGGGGCCCTGACGGAGATACCGGCGTCGGAGGTACCGGCATCCGGGAAGCTGACGTCAGATCCAGCGCACCCACAGGGGGATGGTCCGATGGAGGAAGGTCCCCAGCGTCGCCCGGGGATGGAGGGGGAAAAATCCACGGGTCGGGCTGGGGGACTTGGGACTCCGATGGCAGCGAAGAACCAGGAATGACGACATAGGGAGGTCCGTGCCTGTTCCATCGCTGACCGGGCGCCGGGCTAACTGACGGCAGTTTATGGCGAGCTCTGCGTGGCGCTGTAGAGCCGGGCGCCCGCTTATGGGAAGCTCTTTCACCGTGGCAGACCGAGGGAGAAGGATCGCCTGGTCCAATGGAGAGAGGCACGCGCTACCCCGGGGGTCGTGGCGCTCTTACCGCCTTCTCTCGCGCCAGACGCCGGAGGGCCAATGCCCAACTTACCGGAGTCGCCCATGCCAGTAGGCTGCGAGCTCATGGACAAACCGGGTTGGAGGCCTCCACTGCCCAGAGGCGCCCGAAAGCCCTACACCCAGCCAGACGAGCAGGCCGACGCCGGAAACCTCCGGCGGCCATTGAGGTGCAGTCCCCGGATGGGACATTACCTGTGACCCGGCGGCTCACGAGGGAGACGCAGTAGAGGAGCCCTTGTCCCGGTGCCTCTCCTTATCCTTCTTCTTCTGATGGCCTTCGGGGGAAGTGGACGCCTGCCTCAGTTTTTTGAGCTCCTTCTCCATCTAACTCATCTTGTTCTTCAAAATATGGGCTTCCAGGGATTGCTGCCACCTTTTCCGGGTAGCCGCGTTAAAGCTGAGGCAGTGCTGGCACTTCTCGACCAGGTGATCGGGGCCTAGGTAGAACAGGCACAGGGAATGGCCGTCCTTGTGCGGTAGTTGGGCACCGCCACAGGTGCACTTATTTTGTGCTCGGAGGGTAGAGACTGACATACACCCGTGATGTACCTGATGTTAATCAAAAAAAAAAATTACTTGGTAAAAACAGACAAAGGGTAGGCTGACGAAGCAACAAACTTTCCGTGAGGCACTGCAAGAGCTACTGGCGGAAAGAACTGGAAGGCCAGGCGTCCAGGGACACCCATTTATACCAACGTCTCCTGGCGCGTCACCTGATGTGGGGGCAGTCCTGCCAGGACTGCTAGCTAGAAATTCTTCCGGTAAGCACTGCCACCACGATGTCAGTCCTATATGTAATTACCACTGCAAGAGCCCTCTCAAGTAAGATCTAAAAATTTATGTGAAATTGTAAAAATTCTTACTAACTAATTGGCTGAAAAAAGTTTTGGATTCCCAAGGAAGACTCAAGTCAGGAAACGCAAAAACAAAACCCAATGTACTAAAAATAACAATAATAAATTAGCACCCAAACAAAAAGGAGGAGGGTGCAAGCCAAAAACACCCTTGGGGTGCGACACTGCACCTGACCACCCACTTCCCAAAAATAGGTTCTGAGAGGAGAGGCAGGAAGGGAGGTCAGAATACAGGAAGACTCCATTAGAAGAAACATAATTACTAAGGTGAGTAATTTTTACTTCGAACAACATGAAGTCTTGCTGTATTCTGACAACTGCAGACTACCAAGAAGTACCAGAGGAGGGACAGAACCTACTTTGGGAATAGGCTCTGAAGTACTGCTGTGCCAAACCGAGCATCACTCCTAGCCTGAATACCCAGAGAGTAATGCTTGGTAAAGGTATGGACTGTTTTCCAGCTGGCTGCTTGACAAACTTCTAAGAGAGGGATATCCCTGGCAGCAGCCAGGGAAGCAGCTGTACCTCTTGTGGAATGAGCCCTCAGGCCTGAGGGTGGAGTTTTTCCCAGCTTTTCACAGCAGAATTGTATACAACACACAATCCACCTGGCAACAGATCTTTTGGTGGCAGGTTTGCCCTTTCCCACTTCACTATAAGTGAGGAATAACTGGAGGGAGTCAAACCTGTGACCCTTGGTACGCTCTATGTAGTAACTAAGGGCTCTTTTGACATCTAAACTGTGTAGCCTCCTCTCTCCTGAGGAAGAATGATCAGTGAAGAAAAGAGGGAGAGAGACAGACTGGTTTAAATGGAAGTCTGAAACCACTTTGGGCAAGAACCTTCTATTGGTTCTAAGGACAACTTTATCCCTGTGAAAGAAGATACAATCAGGTCCCACTGACAGTGCTTGCAATTCACTGATACGCCTGGCAGAGGTAATGGCTACCAAGAACACAGTTTTCCAAGTCAAGTACTTAAGCTCTGCTGAAGACATAGGCTCAAAGTGGGGTTGCATAAGTTGAGCAATGCAAACATTCAAATCCCAGGCAGCGGCAGGGTCTCTAAAAGGAGGATTGGTGTGAAGCAATCCTTTAAAAATTTTACAGAACACAGGATGGGAAGATAGTGAGGAAGGCTTCCCAACAGACAAAAACGCAGAAACAGCTGACAAGTGTACCTTGAGAGTAGCTGGTCTGAGGCCTAGGCCATTAAGATGGACCATATAATCCAGAACCGTAGGCAATTCAGCAGTGTCTGGAGAAACATGCTTCTAAGAACACCAAATGCTTTTCCATTTGGAGTTGTAAGTCTTTCTGGTGGAGGGCTTTTGAGAAGCTTTGAGGATATCCAGAACCCCTTGGGAAAGATGCAGATCTGCAAACTCTAACTCTTCAAGGGCCATGCTTTGAGATTGAGAGACTGAAGATTGGGGTACCAAATCCTTCCCTGAGAGGATGTTAACAGGTTGTAATTCCTGGGAAGAGACAGGGAAGATGGACTGCTAGGGACAGCAACAGGGGCACCAGGGCTGTCTGGCCCAATCTGGAGCAATCAGAACTCTTGCAAGGTTGAGACCTTATTTTACCAAAACTTTGAACAGGTGAGGAGGGAGAACGATACAGAAACTTCCCTTCCCAATTCAGGATCAGGGCGCCAGAGGACTGAGCCCAGGACTGGAGGTCTGCAACAAAAGAGAGGAGTTGGTGATTGTCTGAGGCTGCAAAGAGATCTATCTCTGGAGTGCCCCACCTTGAAAAAATCACTTTCAACACCTGAGGGTCCAGGGACTGCTCGTGATGGCCCTGAGAAATCCTGCTCAGTGCATCTGCTAGCACATTGTCCTTGCCTGGAAGGTGAACTGCTACAAGAGAGGTTTGCAGGAATAAGCCAGGGACCACAACTTCATGGCTTCTGTGCACAAGGCCATTGACCGAGTGCTTCCTGCTTGCTGATGTACCACATGTGGTGGTGTTGTCTGTTCTGACTTGAACCACCTTGTTCTGTACTGACTGTGAGAACGCTTTTAGAGCCAGAAAAACTGCCCTGAGCTCTAGAAGATTGATGTGGAGAAGGGATTCTTGGGGGCACCACAGGCCCTGGGCAGTAAGGGACCCCAGGTGGGCTCCCCAGCCCAGTAGCGAAGCATCCATGGTAAGGACCACTGAACAAGGCTGAGCAACAAAAGGAACACCTTGTCTTAAATTGTCTGGATCCTGCCACCACTGGAGGGCTTCGATCAAGGTCAGAGTCACTGGGATCAGTTTGGTAAGGGACTCCTTTCTCTGAGACCAGAAAGCTCTCAGGTGGAACTGAATATCCCTCATCTGGAATCTTGCCCCTTGGACCACTGCTGTTGAAGCTGCCATGTGGCCCAAGAGCTGGAGGAAATGCCTTGCTGGTCAAGACACCCGAAGGCTGAAGGAAGAAGCCAATTCCATAAGAACCCTTGCCCTTTCTACAGGAAGAAAGGCTCTGGCTCTGAGTGTGTCCAGCTCTGCCCCTATAAAGGTAAGAAGCTGGACTGGTTCGAGAACTGACTTGGGAAGGCTGAAAAGAAATCCTAGAGAAGTGAGCACTTGCTGGGTCACTTGCAGGTGAGACTTGACTTGGTCTGGAGACTGACCCACTATTAGCCAATTGTCCAGATATGGAAAAATTGAAATATTTTGCCTTCTTAGAAAGGCAACTACTACTGTCAGGCACTTTGTGAAAACCCTTGGGGCTAAGGTTAGGCCAAAGGGCATTGCTCTGAACTGATAATGGCATGAGGGCAACTCGAACCTGAGGTACTTTCTGTGGGAGCACCTGATGGGAATGTGAAAGTAGGCATCTTTGAGGTCCAGGGAGGCTAGCCAGTCCCCTGGCCTTAGGGAAGGATTATTCCCAAAGTTATCATCTTGAACTTTGGTTTTAAAATATGTTTGTTTAGATATCTTAGATCTAGCATGGGTCGCCACTCCCCTATTTTTATGGGGAGTACCTGGAGGACAGTCCTTTGCCCCAGTGTAGGGTAGGTACTCCCTCTATAGCTCTTAAAGTTAGGACAGAAGAAACTCCTGCCTCTAGGGCAAGGGTTTCTGAGATTTGCAGGTGGAAAAGATCTGGCTCTCATCTTTGGAAATTTTTTGAAGCTGAGAACCAGTCCCTGGCTTATTACTTCCAGGACCCACTTGTCTGATGTAATAGACATCCAGTCCTGGACAAAGTAAGCCAGCCTGCCCCCTACTGGAATAGGAGAGTCAACCTGGGCAGGCCCATCAGGGTGTCTGCTTGGCAGGGGCTTTAGGCTGAGGAGTGGAAGCAGCCCTGCTCATCCCCCTTCTGCCTCTCCTTCTGAAGAAACCCCTCTGAGAAAAGGAAGAAGAGGCCTGTGCTTGGTAAAAAGGCCTTTGAAAAGGCCTGCCCCTGCCCCTAGACTGCTGCTTTTGAGGAGTTGCCTGCCTTTCCTTGGACTGAGCACTCCTGTAAGTGGTCCTGTACTCAACCATTTTCTTCATGTAATTCTCTGTCTGCTCCCCAAACAGAGAATTACCCACTACAGGAAAATCCATGGCTTAGCCTGGGTGTCCTTCGAGAGGCTAGTACATCTGAGCCAAGCCATCCTCCAAAGAACCACAGATGTAGTCATGACTCTTGATGACACATCATTAGAGTCCACAGCAGCAGCATGAAACTGAACCAAAGATGCCTCAATCCCATCTGTAGCCACTGCCTCCAGCTCCTTGGCTAGCTAGGGGGAGGCCTGTTTAGCCAGTGCCAGTACAGTGTCCCACCTGGACTTCTGGTACCTGGCTGTATAGGCCATATAATTCACCTGCCTGAGTCCCAAAGAAGATGCCACATACTGCTTCTTTGCCATGGCATCAATCTTCCTGGAGTCCTTGTCAGGGGGGTGTGAAACCAAGGGAATATTTGCCTTGTCACAGGCAGCAGCCTGCACTACCCCAGCATGGCTGCACTGTTGATATAAGAACTCCGTGTCTGAGCCTGAAAGCGTATACCTCTTGTCAGTTCTTCTATCCACAGGAGGTATAGTGTTAGGAGACTAAGATTTTTTGTGTCTGTTTCCCAAAAGATTTATGGAGGGGAATAGACAGTCTCCTGGACTCTGGGATGTCCATCATCTCTACATAATCAGGCTCCTCTTGATCTTCCACAGCCTCCTCCATAGGAAGCTGGAGGGTTTCAGCCACCTTTCTGTAAAACATAAAGTGAGAAGGCGACTTAGAAAGCCTAGGAGGGGTAACACCTGAAGGTCTGTCTGGGGAGATGTCCGGTTCCACAGGCACATCCAGACCTTCACTTACATCAGCATCCTCAAAGTCCCCTTCCTCTTCAAATTCCAGTTACAAAGTTCTTCAAGGGTATACTCCTGAACTGGGGGAATCAACTTGAACCAAACCCCTGTCAGAAGGAGCCAGATCAGTCGGAACCGGACAGAGCGATTCCACAATCTGAATCGCCCTGGCTATCTCTTCGGCGGTCGGAACATGAACCTCTGGATCTGAACCAGTCTATTTATCATTGCGCTTTCCTTTTGTCGGAACTGATCCCTCAGAATCGGCTCTCCTTTTGCCTGAAGAAGTATCGCCCTGGTCAGAGGGCACTCCTTCCGGTTCGGTCGAAACCGAACCGGGCTGGCCATCCAGGTCAGCGGACTTCTCTGCCTCCTTTGGCCACAGTCTACCTAATCTCTTCTCAAGGGCAGATTTGGGAAAATTTTTACATATTTGGCAGTCCGAATCGAGGTGGTCAAACCCAGACAAACACAGGTGGGTGGGGTCGGCATAGAACCCCCATACTCACTGCAGTGTTGAAACCCAGTGGCCCGGTTTTTCTTGGGTTTCTCAGACATAGCCAACCTAACCAAACTTACCCTTTTTCAAACCACCAGGCAAGACACCCTTATCGGTTCCTAACAGTGTCACGGGTATTGGAAAAAACAGTAAAACACGTTTTTTGAACCGATAAGAACCGTAACCACACTAAATATAGCAAAATATAATCAAATTGTCGGTTCAGCCGAACCGATCGCATTCTTTACAAGTTCCACATAGAAATATAAGAATAATTCTATGTAGTACTCCACGGCACCACAGACAGAGACTGAACCAACTATGTGGATACTTTTTTCAGTTTAAATCGATGAAAACCAGAAAATTTTAAAGGACACTGTCAACCCCTTAGGTCTCAAAGTGTCCCTCAGTTTAAAAAATACAGGTTACTCACCTGTAACAGGAGTTCTAGGAATGGTATATGTTGTTCATCCACACTGTCTGGCAGGTATCCTTGCCGCTTTAAATCTTGCGGAAGGTCTTCCAGCTGGCTCCTCCCACCCACCGGGTGGTAAAACTCCCGGCCCCCACGATGCCAGATCTGCCCGCTGGAGGCTCAGGTTGCTGCTCGAAGCCGGGAATGGAGGTTTGTGATGAACAACATATACCATTCCTAGAACTCCTGTATAGGTGAGCAACTGTATTTAGGACATGGATATGTTGTTCATCCACACTGTCTGGCAGACTCTCTAGCAGTTCTCCTCGGGAGGAGGGAAGGTGCACACCTCTACTTAGGAATAGAGACTGGAGAACCGAGGCCCCAAAACCAGCATCCCGCGTGACTCAAGGTCGATGTGGTAATGGGAGATGAAGGTGTGCTGACTTCCAGGTAGCAGCCTGCAGATTTCCTGGATAGGGCGCCCTGGAAGCAGCCACCGATGCAGTATAGCGGTAGAATGAGCTCTTATCCCTGGGAGGCCCCATGCCCGCCAACTTATAGCAGAGATCTATAGGAGGTGACCCACCTGCCTATCGTCCGCTTGGCTGCAGGTCTGCCAGGTGCGGCTTCAGCGTAGGTGACAAACAGCTGGTGAACCTCTCCCGACTTTCAGCCGTGGCTCCTTATAGTAAGCGAGCCTTCTAGGGTCCAGAGTATGGAGCCTATATTCGACTCCGAGGTGTGATTGGGTAGAACACCCCAGAGTCAACACCTGATTAAGGTGAAACTCTGACACCACCTTCGGAAGGAATTTTGGGTGGGGCGATGACAACCTTGTCCCTGTGGAAGACCAGGTAAGAAGACTCAGCAGAGCCCTGGAGCTCTCCCATCCTTCTGGCTGGACGGATAGCCACCAAGAAGGCGTTTTCCACTACAGGTGAGAGAGTTCACACCTGTGCATTGGTTCGAATGGCTTGCCCATGAGCTTTGCCAGTACCAGCAGTAGATCCCACAGAGGTGGAGGTTCTCGCACCGGAGGGGAAATGTGATCAAGGCCTTGGAAAAAGCGCCAGACCACCTTCTCCTGCGCCACCGACTGCTTCCCGGCCCGTGCCCGGTAAGCAGAGATGGCTGCCAGGTGCACCTTAAGGGTCGTCGACCTAAGCCCTTGCTGAGAAAGGGACCAAAGGTAGTCCAATATGCTCACCAAGGAACAGGAGGAAGGGTCCAGGCCCTTGCCCTGGCACCAAATGGAAAATCTCTTCCATTTGAAGGCGTAGCATTTTCTGGTCGACTCCTTACGGGACGCCTCAACTATGTTGAGGACCTCGTCGGAAAGACCTAAGGTCTGGAACTCTAGCTGCTCAGGAACCAGGCCGTCAGGTGCAGGGACTGAAGGTCCGGATGGAATACCTTCCCCTGATTGACTGAGAGCAGGTCCGGGCGAGCTGGAAGCTGCCTCGGGAGCCTGGAGCTGAGGCTGAGGAGATCTGGGTACCAGTACTGGCGGGCCAGTCTGGGGCTATCAGAATCACCTGCGCCTTGTCCCTCCTTGCTTTGAGAAGCACCTTGTGCATCAAGGGGAATGGGGGAAAGGCGTAGAAGAGGCCCGTGGCCCACGGCCCCGAGAAGGCATCCCCCGGCAGCGATCCCTGCTGAGGGGGCCGGGCATGGAACAGCCTCAGCTTCGCATTCTCCTTGGAGGCAAACAGGTCCACCTGAGGTGTGCCCCAATGGGTGAATAGATCTTGTACTACCTCCGGCAGGAGAGACCACTTGTGGGACGCAGCCCCTATCCAGCTTAGGGCATCGGCCAGGGTGTTGGAGGCTCCTGCCACATGAATGGCTAGGAGATCTGCCTCCAGGTTGCGCACGAGTGACCAGATGCAGAGAGCTTCCTTGCATAGAAGCATGGAGCGCGTCCCGCCCTGGCGGTTTAGATAGTACATGGTCGTGGTGTTGTCCGTCTGGACCCGGACCACTTGACCTCGAAGAAACGGAGCCAAGGCGGTGAGAGCTAGCGGACCGCCGAGCTCCAGCAGGTTGATGGGCATCGAACTCCTGTGGGGACCAGAGGCCGTGCGCTGTGTTCCCCAGATGGGCACCCAACCCATCAGAGAGGCATCGGTCGATAAGAGAGACCGTCGGCTCGGGGCGGACAAACGGGATGCCCTCCTGCAGATGAACTGGAACGGTCCACCACTGGAGAGCGTTCTACATGCCCTGGGTCACCGTCACTAGCTGGTCCAATGGATCGCAGCATTGGGACTACTGGCTGGCCAGCCCCCACTGTAGGGGGCACATGTTCCAGCAGGCCCAACGGACCACGCTGGTACAGGCCGCCATGAGACCCAGGAGGCGCAGGAAGTCCCGGGCAGGGCGCAATTGCCCAACCAGAAATGATTGGGTAAAGGAGGAAAGAACCTCGGCCCTGTCCGCCGGGAGCCGTGCTCTGGCTCGAAGAGAGTCGAGCTCTGCCCCGATGAAAAGAATGACCTGCTTTGGCTCGAGTTCCGACTTGGCCTCGTTGATGAGGAGGCCGACCTGAGAGCAAACCTGGAGGGCCAGATCTCTGGACCGCTCCATCTCCTGTCTGGAGGGGCTGCTATCAGCCAATCGTCCAGGTAAGGGTAAACCGGACCCTCGCGCCGCAGGGAATGCTGTCACCACTGCCATGCATTTGGTGAAGACCCTGGGAGCTGGAGATGTCAAGGGCATGGCTTGAACTCGAAGGGATCCTCCGCTGAAAGCGAAGGAACCTCTGATGTGATGGACTGATAGGGACATGAAAGAACGCTGCCTGTAGGTCCAGAGAGCAGAACCACACGCCGTGTTCCAAGGATGGTATTATCTAAGCCAGAGTGACCATCCTGAAGGTTCGAGACCTTAGGAAACTTGTTTAGTCGTGAGGTCGAGAATGGGCACTAGCCCTTCGTCTGCTGGAACCAGGAAGTACCTGGACACGAAACCGGGTTTGAGGGAGGATCCACACTCTCTTATCACCTCCTTCTCGAGGAGGAGAGCGGTGTCGCTCGGGAAGCTGACAGCGAGGCTGGACCCCGAGGCCCGAGGTCGACGGCTCTGGAAGGGTGGGGCCTGCTCGACTCAGAGGCAGGCCCTTTCCACCTCCAACACCCACCGGTCTGTGGTGATAATGGACCAAGCGAAAGAAAGTGGCGGAGCCCCCCACGGGGCACCTGGGGTGAGGCGACGGGTTGGGGGCGACACCCTCAACCCGTCACTGGGCAGGCTTGGAGGAAGGACCGGCCGAGGGACCTCCAGGGCCTTTACCTCCCTGCTTCCTGGAGGAGGAAGCCGAGGGCTTGGGTTTGGGATGCCAAGCTCGAGCCGCTGGCCCTGACGCTGCTGGGCTGGAATGCATGCTGGGCGCAGAGGGACGAAGGGGCTTAGGCTGGGGCCTGCGGCCTTTGTCCTCTGTAGCGGATGAGACCGAGTCCAAGGTAGCACTGGACTTCTCGATCCTCTTCAGGTGACCTTCCACCCCAGGGCCGAAGAGGTCGGTCCCCAGGAAGGGGACATACGCCAACTTGTGCTGGGTATCCGGAGTGAAGGTGGATATCCTCAGCCATGCCCGACGGCGCATAGCCACTGCGGCCGCTACTGACCTGGCGCATGAGTCTCCAATGTCCAGAGCAGTCTGAAGCTGCTGTTTGGCCACTGCCCTGCCCTGGTCACGCACCTGCCTGACCGTGGTCTGCAGGTCCGCCGGAAGATGAGGAACTACCTCGTCCAGGGGCCCAACAGGGCATGAGAGAAATGCCATGAGGATGGCCGAACTGGCCTGTCGAGGCTGAGGGAGGACGCAGCGTGGCTTTGCGCCCGCATAGTCCAATTTCTGGACTCCTTGTCGGGAGGTTTGTCTGACGCCTCAGCGCTCGGGCTGAAAACGCTGTCGGTAACTAGCCCCTGGGTTGAGGGGTGTTCAAAACCGGACAAGGAACCGGTAGGGACCGCATACTTCCTGGCCATCCTGGCTGAGGGTGCAGGACAGGACACAGGGCGCTGCCAGAGCTCCAAGGCTGGGCCCACTATGGCCTCGGCCACCGGAAAAGCCTACGTAGGGGAATCCCGTCGGTCCAGTATCTCCGTGAGGGGATACCTGGCCCGCTTAGACACAGGTTCGAGCTTCATCCCGGTAGACTCCAAGATGAGCTGAAGCAATCCCAGATAAGACGAAGGGCTATCATCCAACGACTGACCTCCAGAGGACTCCAAGTCTACTCGCCTGGAGAAAAGGGAGGAATCGCCGTCGGACTCTGAAGAGTCTGCAAAGAGCTGCCTCGGGTCTGAGCCACCCTCCACCTGCCGAGGTTGATCGGGAGTGAGGGTAACAGACAGCCTATGGGGCAGTCCCTGAGCCGACCAAGAGTTCTTGGTCGGAGCCCCAAATAACGGCTGTGGAGGGGGAGGTTCCACCGGAATCGGTGGAGCAGCTGGTTTTGGCCAAACAACCGGCCTGGGAACAGGCTCCTCGGGTAAGACGAGGGGTTGTTTCAGCTGCTCCGGTGACAGCCACTTAATGGCCGGAGAAGGCGACGGTGTCGGCTTGTTCCCGGTCAGAAGGAGCTGTTGCCACATGAGGTCCTCGTATCGTCAACGTAACTTACGTTGAAGCCTCCCCTCGTCCGACAGCGGGATCGGATGGACCGCGAAGAAGTCAGAGACCGAGACCGAGACCCTCAGCTTTTCCAAGGACGGTGCGGGAGGGACAGGTGGAACCGCCCCCGGTCGAGGGTTCACCCGAGGGCTCGAACCGGAGCGCACTGGCAAGCCCATCGGGATCCTCAACTCCCACCAGGGAAACCGTGAGAGAGGATTTTCGGCTTCGCTGGTCGACAACCCTTCAACGGGTCGAGAAAGATCTCGACTGCATCGACGGGAGTCTCGGTCAACTGACCTGATAGGGACACCGTGAGACCAGTGGCCGAAGCCGAACGATCGACCGAAGTCGATGGCCGACAACTCGGGGAGAGGGACCTTTCCCGCTCCCAAGAGCGTCGACGGAGGGACTTACCCTTGTCTTTCTTCTTGGACCGAGAAGACGGTCCAGCAGACGTTGGTCCCTCTCCTCTAGTGGAGAGGGACAGACAAAGCTCCTTAAAGGAAGCTGTATAAGAGGAACCCAGGGAGAGCGGGATAAATGCCGCGGTCGAGGAAGATGCGGCCCGTGCCGCCTCCTCTTCGAGGGCGATCATCTGCTCTAGCTGATCCGCCGAGCCCGCCGCCGCGGAAACCGCTGACCGGGCCTCTTTTGACTTCACCGGAGGAAAACGTTTCTCAGGGCGCCCCAGTTGTAAACGGGCAGCACGGTCTTCAAGGACATAGGCTGAGAAGGAAGAGCACAGGTTGCAAGCCTGTGGGTCGTGCTCAAGGCCTAAACAGTAGACACACGTGGAGTGCGGATCCATCCGAGACATCTTCTGCCTGCAAGGGCATCTCCGAAAACCGGGAGTCGACGGTCCATCGCGAGCCGCGAGGATAGAAGACCAAGTCTAGAATGCAAAAACTTTTAAATTCGGAAAACTGAAGAATTAGGAACCAGTCTTATACGCAGAGCGTTAAGGAGGGAACCTGAGCTTCCAAGCGGTAAGGAAGATCTGGCATCATGGGGCGGAGCCGAGAGTTTTACCACACGGGTGGTTGGGAGGAGCCAGCTTGAAGACCTTCCGGCAAGATTTAAAGCGGCAAGGATACCTGCCAGACAGTGTGGATGAACAACATATCCGTATCCCTAGAACATATTTTACAACTGCCAACATTCAGTAAAGTTTGCTTATGTAGCTGGTAGTTTGATTCTGACTCTTATTTTCTTTAAAAAAGTGAAAAACAGACTGCCCAACATACTGGTGTTATCACACCAAAACAGGTTTCTTTACATCCCTTGAACAACTCCAATCACATCTTTCCTGGACTTGGGAATACCCACAAAACAGTATAGCCCCTCATGATGCAGTGGGAGTTTAGGAGGCTTTTTTCTTATGAGCGACTGCACCGGTTGGGTGTGTTTCTAATGCTCAGGAAGTATGCAGTAAGAACAGAACCAGGATTGTAAACAAAACAAGGTTGTTTATAAATATACATTGCCATGCATTTCATTTCTACTAAACAAGAAAACAGACAAAACAAACAGCAACATCAGTGAATTTTAGAGAGGATAAACAATCATAAAATGTGGGGTTTCAACTAGAAATACTATGATGAAAAACAGGTTGACAGTGTCCCTTTAACCAACTTTGAACTGAGCTGAAGGAGAAATCTCCGGAGCGACCATTCAGTGAGGTGGAGTAAAGAATCTGATGGTTTGAGTTCAAAACACTCCAGACAGAGACTTCAACTGAGCTCGAGCTCAGCGTTCCATGCCCTGCATGGAAAGTTAACCCTTAGTTCTCCGGGGCAGTTCAAAGGTTGGGAATCACTGCAATTGTCAGAATACAGCAAGACTTCATGTTGTTTGAAAGACCCATCTAGATGCACCTCTACCCCAGGAGGACCTCCAAGAGAGGTCTAGGTCAGAGCCACTAGAGACTCCACCATCAGGAAGGATATCTAGGAGCTTGGTACCACATAGGGAGCAGAGAAAGTGCTGAGCAGAATGAGATTCCGCTGGCAGAGCAGTACAGCAAAGTACCATCAGCAGAAAACTGCTGGATGACACAAGATCCTGCATAGACCACCACTAAGATGTGTGGAAAAAATAATGCGCAGAACAGGCGTTCATTCTGCGATAAACATCCCGCCACAAGTTCTATGGAAAAGAAGTCCGAAAGGAAAAATGTGTCACTAATTCTGCCATACTGCATCCACTAGCACCCGTATGGCACCAGCACCACTCGTGGCAGAGGAGGGCACCAAGCAGTGCCTATGCCAACCTGGGTGATACCCGAGTGGAGTCGTGGCAGTATCTGCAGGCACCCCCCAGCACCCATGTAGCAATGGCACCCAAGGGCACCTCCGACACTCATGGCAAGAATGGCACCCGAGGGCACCAGTGGCACCCATGGCACCAGTGTCACCCATGGAACTCATGGGCTCTCACGGCGCCACCCACGGCATCCCTGGCACCCATAACACCTATGGCACCCGCGGGTGCCCGGCGCCACCCAGACACCCGCGGCACCAATGACACCGCCGACAACCAGCAGCAGCAACAAGAGCACCCACAGCACCGCACAGAGCAATGGCATCGACCCACAGCACCGACCAAGGTCACCAAGGCACGGCGCTGACCAAGGTTCTGAGGCTCAGAGCTGACCAAGGCACCAAGACATGACTCTGAGGCACGGCGCTGACCAAGGCACCGAGCCACGGCGCCGACCACGGCATCAAGGCATGGTGCTGACCAAGGCATCGAGGCTCGGCGCCGACCAAGGCACCAAGCCACGGCACCAAAGGAAAATGCCAATGGAAATCCTGAGAAGGGGAGAAGGAAAAAGGTGGTTCCCCTGCTGGCCCCTGCATGGAAGAGGGGAGAGGGGGGTAGGCACGAGGGGTCGACACGATGGCAAAGGCAGAAAGAGGGCACCTCGCCATTCATGATCCAGTCGACCCGGCTCCGGTCCAATGGCTCCGAGGCCCGGAGGTCCCGAAATCAGGAACAGAGCCAGGGAAAAACTGGAAAGTCAAACCCCCTGCTCCACAGGAGAGGCCCAGAGGTGAAACTGCCAACCGGAGCTCCAACGAGGACAGAGATGGAGCTCGGAGTCGAGAATGCAGCCATTAGGAGCGGGGCCAAGAGGAACCCATGAAAGTTGGTTCAGGCCCATCGCCTCTTCCGACGAACACTCCTTGTGCAGACATACCAACGGGCAGCCTCGAACGGCACCGATTCTTCTTCCCCCAAAGAGGTAGAGGAGCTCGAGGTTAAGCAGAGCCGGATCCCCAGAACCGCTAGATTTGTGCTTCGGAGGACTGTCCTCCCCCCAGAGCACAGGACTGTCTGTAGTCAGACCCCCCCCCCATTAATTAAGGGCGGCGGACCGGATACAGACCCTCTGTCCATCATCTCTATGCAGTCAGGCTCCTCTTGGTCCTCTACAGCCTCCTCAATAGGAAGCTGGAGGGTCTGAGCCACTTTTCTGTAGAACAGGAAGTGGGGAGGGGACTCAGAAAGCCTAGGAGGGGAAACACCAGAAGGTCTTTCTGGGGAGATGTCTGGTTTCACAGGCACATCCAGACTTTCACCGTCGTAATCATCCTCTTCAAGATCCCCCTCCTCATCAAACTCCGGTTCGTAAAAATCTTCAGGGGAATAATCCTGAACCCGAGGAACCGACCGAACTGAACCCCTGCCCAAAGGCGCCGGATCAGAAGGAACCGGACAAAGTGATTCCACAATCTGAATCGCTTTGGCTACTGTATTTCTTCGGTGGTCGGAACATGCAGCTCTGGATCCAAACTGGCTGATTTATCCTTTTGTTTTCTTTTTGTAGGAACCAGTCCCTCAGGATCGGCTCTCCTCTTGCCCGAAGAAGTATCGCCCTGGTCAGAGGGCACCCCTTCTGGTTCGGTAGGAACCGAACCGGGCTGGCCTTCCGGGTCAACAGATTTCTCGGCCTCCTTATCGCTAAGTCTACCTAACCTTTTCTCCAGTGTAGACTTAGGGAAATTCTTACAAATTTGGCAGTCTGATTCAAGGTGGTCAAACCCCAGACAGTAAACACAGGTGGTGTGGGGATCAGCCTTAGCAAAGACCTCCTCACACACACTGCAGTGTTGAAACCCAGTGGGCCTGTTTTTTTTCTTGGGTTTCTCAGACATGGCCAACCTAATCAACTTACCCTTTATATGGCAACCACCAGGTAAGACTCCCCTATCGGTTTCTCACCGTGTCATGGGTGATGGAAAAAAAAATGCTAAAATCACTTTTTTTTTTTTTTTTTAAACCGGTAACCACACTAACTTTTTCTTTTTAAGATCTTACGACAGGATCGGTTCAGCCGAACCGATCGAAAAATGTTTACAATTTCCACACAGTAACTTACTAATCTAAGTACTTATGGTACCACAGACAGAGTCTCGAACAGAAAAACGGAACGAAAATCGGACTAGAACCGAAACTTTAACCGCGATTGAACCGAGCAAAAGGAGAAATCTCCGAAGCGACTGTTCAGTGAGGCAGAGTAAAGAATCTGACGGTTAGGTTTCAAAGGGACACAGACAGAGTTTTCAACCGAGCTCGAGCCCAACGTTCTATGCTTGGCATAGAATTTTAACCCTTCACTCTCCGGGGCAGTTCAAGAGCTGGAGCTAACTGCAATTTGTCAGAATACAGCAAGACTTCATGTTGTTTGAAAACTGGCATCAGAGGAGGCGCCGGAAGGTGGAAGAGGGGCCTCCGCAGTCAGGCCTGTAGGCTGAGGAGGAGTCTCCTTCTCCTTGACCCCAGAAGAGGATTGTGGAATAGACCCTGAGGCATCGACCAGGTCGATGGGCTCTCTGCTACCATCACTGGACGTACCCGCCGGTGAATTGGAGGGCATGGGCGAGGAAGGAGGAGGAGGAGGGAGAGGGGCTTTCTCCCTCTGGTTCTGCCGAATGTCGGGTGAGGCACCGTTAGGCCTCGACGGAAAAACGAACCCGAGCGGTCGTCAGGGACGGCCAACTTGGCGGGTGGGGTCGGGCGGTCAGGGCAGGAGCTCCCGGCCAGCTTATCGACTGGAGCCAGGTGAGTACCCACTGCCTGGGTAGACGACTTACCAGCTGCCGCAAGGTCCCCAGAGGGGCCAGGGGCCGACTTATCGGCCGAAGTGGTGAGGTCATAGGAGGAGCAGACAGCCGACTGATCCGCCAAAGTTTTGCCAGACTTACCGTCCGATTTTCTAGGTGGCAGCTGGGCCTTGCTTGTCGAGGGCCTGGCATCGTCCGCGGAGCAGTCCCGCTTCCTGGTTTTCTCCTTATGTTTCTTTGAAGGAGATGATTTTTCAGACAAATCTCTGAGATGATCCATCTTCTTCTCGAGGGAAGCCAGGTGGGCTTTTAGCAGATGGGCCTCCAAAGCCTGCTGTCTCCTCTTTTTAGTGGCCTGGTTAAAGGTCTGGCATTCAGGGCAGGAGGAGACTGGATGGTCTGGGCCTAAACAGAGGATGCACTTGAGGTGACTGTCTTTGTGCGGGATCTGCGTGCCACAGGATGAGCACATCTTCCTGGGAGAAGACATCAAAAATAGAACACGAATTTTAGAGAAAAAAGCAGCAAGCGATAAACCGACGCAATAACTTTCACAACGATCACTATATGGAAGTCTGCAATGCGACTGACAAGAGGCGATGGCGAGAAAGAACTGGAGGGCAGGCGTGGGGACCACCCACTATATACAGTCATGCTTACGTCAGTCACGTGATGTCGGGTGGGCGGTCCTCTGTCAGGTACTGTTAAAAAAGTCTGCCGTGCGGCCCGACGCCAGGTGGCGAAAGTCCTATATGTGATGACCTACTGAAGGAAACCTCTTGAAGTAAGATCTACTGTTACAGGTGAATAACCTGTTTTTCTAGGGACGTGGATATGGTGTACTGATCCACACTTCTGGCAGACCCCCAGCAGTTCTCTAGGAGGAGGAGGCAAGGCACACACACCCTATTTAGGGAACAGAGATTGGTTAACCGAGCACCCAAAACCAGCATCCTGGCATGACTCAAGGTGGATGTGGTAACGGGAGATTAAGGTGTGCGCTGACTTCCAGGTAGCAGCCCAGCAGATTTCCTGGATAGGGCTATCCCTGGAAGTAGCCACTGAGGCAGCAGTATGGCTGGTGGAATGAGACCTTAGCCCTATGGGAAGCTCCCTACCGGCCAACCTATAGCAGAGGTCGATGAAGGAAACAATCCACCTGCCAATCGTCCGCTTAGCTGCCGGTCTGCTAGGTGCGGCTTCAGTGTAGATGACAAAGAACCTCTTCCTGAACTCAAGCCATGCACTCCTTATAACAGGCAAGTGCTTGCCACAAGTCCAAAGTATGGGGCCTGTGCTTAGCCTCACGAGGTGTGATTGGTGAAGAAAGTACAGTTATGTAAGAACTTACCATAACAGCAGATCTTCAGGAGAGGCTCTTGCAGTAGGTAATTACATATACGACTGAAGCCAGCAGGCATCAGGACCCCACGGAAACATTTCTAGCTAGTAGTCTCTGGTGGGGGATAGCCCCCACATCAGGTGACCGGTGTCAGATGATGTCAGTATAAAGGGGCGGTCCCCCACGCCCACCTTCCAGTTCTTTCCCGCCAAAGGCCAAAAAAGGCAAGACAAGAGAGAAGCGGATATTTTCCTTGTTGGAAAAGGAGCTGAAAAAGCTAAGGGGGATGGAGGGCGGGAAGGCATTACCTACTGCAAGAGCCTCTCTAAGATCTACTGTTATGGCAAGTTCTTACGTAACTGTTCTATCTTACTTCGAGTGGGCTCTTGTAGTAGGTAATTACATATAGGACTGAATCCCAAGCAGTCTGGAACAAAGAAAAAAGCACTCGGTAGGAGGAATATCAAACAACCAGTACACTTCAGGCTGTAATGGTCTTAAGACAGAAGAGCTTACAGAACAGCCAGCCCGAAGCCTGCTCTATGGCGAGAGGCAATGTCCAAACTGTAATGTTTCGTAAAGGTATGGACAGAAGTCCAAGTTGCGGCTGCGCAAATGTCTGCCGCGGACACATGCCTGAAACAAGCTGCAGAGGCAGTTACTCCTCTGGTGGAGTGACCTCTGACCTGACCCAGCACAGTCTTGTTGTACTTGTCATAACAGAAAATGATACAATGAGCCAACCATTTGGATAGGCATTGCTTCGAAACAGCATTGCCCTCTCTTTTGTGGGCAAAAGAGATGAAAAGCTGATCAGATTTCCAGAGATCCGTAGTCCTGGTGGTGTAGTATCTCAGGATTCTATGAACATCCAAAGTATGCAAGAGATATTCCCCTTGATTGGAGTGTTGCGTAAAGAAATCTGGTAGCTCAATGGATTGATTTAGCGCAGATTCTGCAACCACCTTAGGGAGAAACTTAGGGTCGGTGCGCAGAGCCACACGTTCCTTGTGGAAAATTAAGTACGGGATTTTGCACATCAAGGCCTGAAGCTCAGAAATTCGACGAGCTGAAGTAATGGCCACTAGGAAGAGAGTCTTACAAGAAAGGAACTTCAAGTCTGCTGAAGAGGCTGGCTCAAACGGAGGCAAAGTAAGCTTCTCGAGAACAAAGTTCAAATCCCAAGGAGGAGCAGGAACGCGAATGGGGGGGGGTCTTAAATGGAGGACCCCTCTGAGGAAAGTCTTGGAGACTTCCAACTGTGCGAAAGACCTGTCTCCAAAAGGGACATGGTAGGCCGAAATAGATACCATGTGGACCTTCAAAGAGGAATGACCGAGACCCAGGTCAAAGAGATGACGCATATAGTCCAGGACTCTTCCGATAGGGCAAGAGAAGGGCTCGAAGTCCCTTGAAGAGGCCCAAATCGAAAAACGTTTCCACTTCATGGCATAGGTGGATCTAGTGGAAGGCTTTCTGGCCTCCAAAAGGAATGTCTGCGACAAGCAGAGAAACCCCGAACCGGGCTCAGGCTACGTCTGCAGGAGCCATGCAAGCAACTGAAGGGATCTGAGACCTGGATGAACCAGAGTCCCCTGATCCTGGGTCATCAAATGCTGCGACAGAGGAAGGGGAAGCGGAGGTTCCTCTGAAAATTGTTGCAGAAGAGAGAACCAAACTTGCTTGGGCCAGAATGGAGCGATGAGGATCATCCGAGCTCCTTCCGTGCTAAGTTTGTGTAGGACCCTCAGGATTAAGGGAAATGAAGGGAAGGCATAGACGAATCTGTCCCTCCAGTCCAGAGACAGAGTGCCCCACCAGAAAATGCCTCGCCCTAGAGCAAGCAAGCAGAATCGGAAAGTTTTGCAATTTGAGGAAACGTGAACAAGTCTACCTGAGGTGTTCCCCAATGCAGGAAGATATCGTCTACTACTCCTTGATCCAGTTCCCATTCGTGGGCCTTTGCTGATGATGGACTGAGGTGGTCTTCCAGCATGTTTTTGACTTTCGGAACATGAACTGCTGTCAGGTGAAGGCTGTGCTGAACAGCCCAACTCCAAACTCTCATTGCCTCACTGCACAGAGGGTAGGAAGGCATTCCTCCCTGCTTGCTGATGTACCAGACTACGCACATATTGTCTGTCTGGACAGTCAGATGACCAGGAAGCACGTATGAGTTCAGAGCCCAGAGAGCATACAGAATGGCCCTGAGCTCGAGTACATTTATATGAAGAGTCTGCTCGAGTCTGGACCAGGAGCCCCAAGTCCTGTGAGATCCTAGATGGGCTCCCCAGCCCTCTCCCGAGGCATATGTTGTCAATGTTTGGGGGGGGGGGGTTTGAGGCAAAAGGGAACTCCCCGGCAAAGATTCTCTTGCACCATCCACCATTGCAAGTCCCGGATCATGGGGTCAGAGACCAGAACGTCCTGGTCTACATCACTCAATGTCTGGTGCCACTGAGACCAAAGCGTCCACTGAGAGATCCACATATGGAGTAGAGCACAAAGGACTGTCGGGATAGCAGCTGCCATGAGCCCAAGGAGGCGAAGGACTGACCTAGAGCTGACCCGTCTGCGACAGGACAGCAGACCTGCATGAGCCTGAAGGGTATCCACCCTGTCCAGAGGCAGAAAAGCCATGCCGATGGTCGTGTCCGGGATCGCCCTGATTAACTGGATCCTATGGCATGGGACCAGATGAGACTTGGCCTGGTTGATGGTGATACTCAGACTAGAAAAGACCTGTAGGGTGAGGGAAAGAGAGTGCAGAAGATCCTCCCTGGACAGGACTGCCAGGAGCCAATCGTCCAGGTACGGGAATACCTGCACTCCCTGCATACGCAGGTGAGCTGCTACCACAGAAGGGCATTTGGTGAACACTCGGGGCGTCGAGCAAAGACCAAATGGGAGGGCCTTGAACTGGTAGTGGTCCTCCTGGAATGAAAACTGAAGGAATCTGTGGTGGGAAGGGTGAACAGGGATGTGCAGGTAAGCATCCTGCATATCTGAAGTGTACAGCCACTGTCCCTGCCAAAGTAACAGCGGAAGAATCTGCAGAGAGAGAGCATTCTGAACCGTTTATACTTCATGAACATATTCAGGGAGTTGAGGTCTAAAATAGGCCTCCCGTCTCCCAATTTCTTTGGAACCAGGAAGAAATGGGAGTAGTAGCCTGTCCCCCAAAGGTAGGTCGGGACAGGCTCTATCGCCGCCTTCAGTAGAAGGGAGGAGATTTCTTCCCGAACCAGAGGAAGATGTTCTGGAAGTAAGTCGACTTGGGGGGTGGTTTTCTGGGTGGTTTCTGAAGAAACTCGACTGAGCGTCCTACTGTTATCAGCTGGAGCACCCAAGCATCTGAAGTGATCCTCTCCCAACCCTGTAGATGGAAGGAGAACCTCCCTCCTACTAGTTCCTCTGGGGGGTCCAGAGGCTGTGGGAGAGAGAAGGAGTCAGGAGGTGTGCAGCAACGTCGCGTCTGAAGCTCCCGACGTTTGTTGGCCTGCTTGCCCTGAGGTTTCGCTTTAGGCCAAGAACGTCTGCAAAAAGGGCGACGCTGTCCCTGAGGGAAGCCTGTACAAAGAGTTAACAGCCTTAAGTGCAGTGCCCTTCTCTTGCAGGTCAGTGATGATGTCCTTGACATCCCCACCGAACAGCACCGAACCCCTGAAGGACGCATCCTGAATAGCGGATTGCACTTCAGGGACCAAACCTGACACCCAGAGCCAGGCATGATACCGAAGACCAACGGCGAAAGCCGAGCTTCGACCTGCTGCGTCCACTGCATCGTATGTGGCACGGAGCATGTGCCGACTGGCCGAACGAGAAGACTGGCCCAGGGTCAGCCACTTCCTATTTGGTCTGAGATTCAGGAAGGGAGTCCAACTTGGATTCCATCTGACTCAGGATAGTCTTTTGGTAGTCCCCCATGTGTGCAACATAGTTCAGGGCCCTGATCCCCAGAGTGGAAGAAGCATACACTTTCTTCCCGTACTGGTCCAGAAGACGGGATTCCTCGTCTGGTGGAGACTAGCTGAGGTGCCTTGGATTTGCCGACTGGCCGTGAGTGGTGCTAATCATGACTGAGTCGGCCTTTGGGTGTGTGTTCAAGGAATCCACACCTCAGGAGCCTGGTATAGCCTATCTGCCTCCTGGGGCAATGCAGATGGTTGTTTCCAAATAGTAGAAACAAGGCCTGTGTGAGGCTCTCGATCCAGGGTGGAATCAATGTTGGAGCGGTTTCGGGCAGATCCAAATGGGCAGCGAGTTCTGCTGTGGATCTGGCTCCATAGATTGCCACTGGTGGACTTCCTGGATCTTTCTCAGCAGCTCCAGAAAAGAAGGATCTTCCGGAAAAGACTTCAGAGGAGTCCTTGGCCTGGGACAGTCAGGAGTACGTGGCTCGCCGTCAGGATCGGAGCACCCCTGTGAATCTGATTCCATGGTCTCCGAAGAAGAGGATGAAGACCCCTCCTAGCACAGGGGAGGAACAGACCCCTTGGGCAACCCTCAGGGCAGCGTATCCTCTCCAGCCCTGGCACCCTCGGGCTCACCTCTGGTGTCGGGTAAAGGGAAGGGAGTCTTTTGCCTCCGCCGAAGGGGTTCCGGAATTGGGACCGTCGTCTGCAGGTGGCTCTCCACCTCCCTGGTGAGCTGAGCCTTGGCTTCAGCCCACCAGGCAGCTAGAGTCTCCTTCAAATCCACCGGCGGCTGAGGGGGGGTGGTAGAGGAGGAGGAGGGAGGGATACGGATACTGAGGGTATCCATAGGGTGCATATCCATAGCCCGACGGCGGGAAGCCCGGCGTCGGGTATTGAGGCATTAGGTACTGCAGTTCAGGATACTGCGGTCCCGGGTAGGATGGCGTCGGATACTCAGGAGCCAGGGGCTCTGATGGAGCAGAAGGCCCTGGAAGAGGCTCAGCAGGCGGGCCAGGAGCAGGTGTCCCCACGGGTGGTGGGTCTGGTGTCCGGTAATGGGATGTCGCCCGGCGTCGGGTAGGCGGCATCAGGGGATCCGGCTGTAAGGGTGGGAGACCTGACGGGGGCGTACAGGCATCCACTGTGTCACCCGGGGAAGGAGGACTGAAATCCCCGGGGTCCAACAGGAGATATGCTGGAACTTCGGTTAACAGTAGCAAGTGCTGCGGCGAGCCGGGACTGAACTTGTCGACAGGGTCAGCGTCAGCTCTAATGCGATATGCGTTCAGAACCCGACATCCGCCTTACAGCCGGGATCAGGTGGGCGTCGGAGGAGCGGTGTCTGATCTCTCGATTCTTGGAAAAGACTCCCCAACGAAGGCCACACGAAGAAGGAGCAGTCTTGGTGGGAGTCTTTGGAACCATGCGCCTAAAGGGGTGGGCGCTTCACCGCCCTGTCGAAGTAGACATTGGTGGCACCAGCATCCGACTTTACCGAACTGCTCGACTGGAGGGCCGCACAGTGGCGCCTTCCCGAGGGTGGTAGACTCCTTGTCCCGGAGGCACCTGAGGGTCTGAGCGCAAGCCTGATGGGAGGGATACTGCCGCCTTGGACACCACCAAGACAGCCATCGGCAGCCGGTCCTCGGGGACATTACCTGTACACAGCGACTCCAGCTGGAGTTGCAGCAGCCGTGGAAGTGGAGTCCTGGTACTTTTCCTCACGGTGTCCCTCGGGCGAAGCTGAGACCTGCCTAAGCTTCTTCAGCTCCTTCTCCATGGAAGACATCTTTTTCTTTAAAATGTGAGCCTCAGGGATGCTGCCTCCATTTACGGGTGGCGGCGATGAATTGCTGGCAGTGCTGACACTTCTCCACTGGGTGATCCAGGCCTAGATAGAAGGGAATGACTGTCCTTATGCGGGAGCCGAAAGCCGCACTAATCGCACTTGTTTTTATGTGAATCGGAGGGAGTAGGGGATGACATACACCGCAATTTGAGGAGAAAAACTCAAAAAAACGTGAACAAATTGGTAAATAAAACAGACGACAGACTTACAAAGCAGTAGAACTTGGCTGCGAGGCGCTTTTTACAAGTTAACAGCAGGAAAGAACTGGAAGGTGGGTGTGGGGGACTGCCCCTTTATACTGATGTCACCTGACTCCAGTCACCTAACGTGGGGGCGGTCCCCCACCAGAGACTGCTAGCTAGAAAAGTTTCCATGGGGTCCTAACACCTGCTGGTTTCAGTCCTATATGTAATTACCCACTGCAAGAGCCCTCTCAAAGTAAGATTACCAGGAGATTCATCACCTAGTTAAGGTGAAACTCAGACCCAACCTTTGGGAGGACCTTCGGGTTGGGGCGAAGGACAACCTTGTCCTTGTAGAAGACCAAATAAGGAGAATCCATCGAGAGTGCCTGGAGGTCACCGATCCTTCTTTTCATTTATTCACTTTTTATTTAATATAGCACACTTATTCATTTTGACTCAAGGCGCTTTACATACAAACACTATCTAAAATGGTTAAAATATATAACATACCATAGAATACAATTCTGGTTAATTGATATTTATATTTAGGTCAGCTAAGTCTGGCTAGATGGAAAAGCCTGTCTAAATAAAAATGTATTCAGCTCCCTTTAAAATGCTTCCAATATAGGAATCTCTCTCACAGATTGATGGAAGGAGTTCCACAGGGTTGGTGTCATAAAGAAAAGAAACACAGGCACCTGATGTTTTTAAATGCACCCTGGGAATCTCCAAAAATCCCACATCTGCTAAATGGAGAGGACGGGAAGAGCAGTAGGGCTGCAGGAGGTCTTGCATGAAGCTGGGCCCGACCATGCAGGGCCTTATAGGTTAGCGAGCCGACTTTGAAGGTGATCCGCCACTAACAGGCAGCCAGTGCAGAGACCGCAGCACAGGTGTAATGTGACGTGATCTCAACAGACCAGTCAACAGCCTGGCTGCCACATTCTGCGCCAGCTACAGGCAGTGAAGCTCAAACCCCGATAGCTCCAGGTAGAGGGCACTGCAGTAATCCAGCCGCAACGTCACGGAGGCGTGGACCAGTAATGGCAGATCACCTGGGGGTATCAGGTGTTTGATCCTGGCAATGCTTCTCAGATGATAAAAAGCACTCTGGACCATAGCCGACATCTGGGATTTAAGTGTTTGGCCACAGTCTGGAATGCCAAGATTCCTCACCCCATCAGAAGGGAGCAACTCGGAGCCTTCAAGCCTCAGCCCGGAGACTCGCCCAGATTGCACACTAGCCCCCACGTGACCAGATCCCACCACTAGTACTTCAGTCTTATCTGGATTCAGCCTCTATCAATTGGCCCTCATCCAGTCATAGAGCTCAGCAAGGCACTGATTAAACACTGACACCACCTCCTGCTGCTCGGGCGCAAAAGACAGGTATAGCTGAGTATCATCTGCATAGCAGTGAAAACTCAGTCCATACCATCTTATAATGTCCCTTAGCGGTAGCATGTACACTGTAAAGAACATGGGGGATAAAATGGAGCCCTGCGAGACCCCACATGGCAGGGGCAGAGATGCAGAGGAAAAAAAAACAGACACCACCCACTGCGTCCTGCCAGTGAGGAACGATTGAAACCAGTTAGACTGTACCAGCCAGTCCAAAACAAATCCACAGGCACACCAGCAGCACGCCATGGTCCACAGTGCCAAATACAGCTGAGAGATCGAGGAGAATAAGGATGGAATGCCTTCCTCGATCCCTCGCCACCAGGAGATCATTAAGCACCCAAAGGAGGGCAGTCTCAGTGCTGTGCCTTTTCCTGAAACCCAACTGGAGAGGGTTGTAGATGTCATGAGTTGACAAACGGGCCTCCAGTTGAAGGGCCACCACCTTCTCAATAACCTTTCCCACAAAGGAAGGTTAGAGACAGGTCTGTAGTTAGCCAGACAGTCCAGGTCCAGTGAAGCTTTCTTCAGAAGTGGTCTTACCACCGCCTCCTTTAGGGAGTCAGGAAAGACCTCTGTCACTAGGGAACACTGGACCGTCTTAGCCAGGACCGGCAGATGACATCAACACACCCTACTAGGTGGCGTGTTGGGCCTGGATCCAAACTACAGTGGGTCGGCCTCAACTCCTGGATGACCTTCACAACATCCACGACTGCCAACTGATCAAAGTCAAACCAGACAGACTGAAAACCTGCGAAGCTCTGGACCATCACTGCATGCCCCAATAGAGGGCACTGACCAGATCCCTGATCTGATGGAGGCAATCTTATCAGCAAAGAACAGATCAAACTCATCACACCTTGACTGTGAAAAGGCTCCCATGGACTGAAGACAGGCAGGATTACACAGCCTATCGAAAGTGCGAAAGGACTTCTGATGACGTCACGGCAGCATTAACAGCCTGAGAGCTGAGCTCCCCTCCCGTTAGAACTGCAAAATCCTCCTAAATTATAGAAAAACAGCAAATAAAACCAGAAAATGCCACCTGGAGGTGTTAAACATGATAAAGCAGACAGACACGGGTTGCATAAAAGTAGCAGCTAAAAAGACGGATGGGGCTGGATTGCTCTAGAACCGACAGGCCCAAAGAAGGAGCTTCTCGATTGCAAGCCAACATGGCTCAGGTTATGATACGGAGGGTGAAACGGAGATCTTGTCGCGCTCCCACTGCGAACAACTGTTGCAACAGATCCAGGACTCCCGGTCAGAGAACAAGAGGGAGTTCTCGAAATTAAATGAGAAGCTGAGCAAAATGGAGCAACATATAGAGGGGGCAGAGGAGAGAATCGCACAAGTTGAGACGGCCGGAGATACCCTTGCGCAGGCAGTGGGCTCCCTCGTTCATCACACTCTAGCCCTACAAGTGAAATGTACTGATTTGGAAGCAAGATCAAGGAGAGATAATCTCCATCTGTATGGGCTGGCTGAGGGTGCGGAGATTCAACCGATGGCACTGTTTATTGAAGATCTGCTAAGAGATGTTTTGGAGCTACCGGGGGACTACCAGATGAGGGTGGAGCGGGCACACAGATCCCTGATACCAAAACCAACAGAGCCATCCGCTAGACCCCGATCCATCATAATTAAATTTGCAAACTTTCGTGTGAAGGAGGATATACTGAAAAGGGCCTGGCAAAAGAAAGAACTTAAGTACTTAGATTCTCGACTTACATTAGATCAGGACTATCCCCCCGAAATTCAACAGGCCAGACAACGATGGGTACCGTATTTTAAACTGTGCAGAGAGCTTTTACTCCGCTTTCAAACACCCTTCCCAGTGAAATTCAGAGTTTTCTGGGCGGAAGGCCGGAAAGTCCACAATACAGTGGAAGAGTTAAACAAGGTTCTGAGGGAAAAAGGAATCCGGCTACCTCACCAAGAGCAGAAGCGCACTAAACGACAGCAGATGGAACCGATTGACTGGCACTTGGTTGTAGGAGGGAAGAAGAAGGCTGTAACATCTCTTGAGGCAGCGCGGTCATTGCTGGAGAAATTGGTCGGAGGGAAACTACTAAACAGGGGGAACCTTGTATGCAGTTATCCACCAGCAGTTTCTGTGGGCTGAAAAAATAAGTATGGTCAAGATCTTGTTTTTTATGTGTCGATTGAACTCCCTGCTCAGCAGGGGAATTACTGCTGAGAGCGCTATGGAGACATAAGAGGTTAGAGGGAGTTGAGCTGTACGAGGGGCCTATATGGAAACCGGGAATAGCGGGTGGGTCTCTGAAAATAAATAAAGAACGATGGACTTGAGACTGAACTGATTAATACCATGCCAGATCATTTCTGTACACTTATTTGGGCTCTACAGTATATGTTATTATGAGGCTTAGCCCTTACTGGGTATTTTGATAAGTTGAGGTTCTCAAATGATTACAAGGCTCCCTGGCTACAGCAATAAGGACCTACTGAGGTCAGAGGTTGAAAGTCGGGCCTACTACTGATTTCAGATGGGATACATTTGAGTGTCCCTTGCTGTCACCAGAAAATGGTGTTAACTGGAAATGCAGTTCGGGGGGGGGGAGAGCTCTTAATATTAAGATTCTTTTGGGCAGAGAAATACTGCCGTGATGTTTTACTTTAATCACAAACAGGGGCCTAGGCAGTTACAAGACCCCAGAGGGGGGCTCCATTCAATTGGGGCATTTTATTTCCTCCTCATCTCCATTCCCCAATGGAAAGTCTGGGGAAAGGAGAAAAGAGATCTGCATTATCAGATTTCCTACCTTGGAAGCCTAATGTAGTTTGTAAAATAGCTCTACTTATTGCCCTGTTGGCAATGGTTACTTGTTTTTTTAAGGGTCTCACAGAATGGGAATATGCTCGTGGTATGTTACTGTTGGTTGGGGGAAGGGAGGCAGTAAAGAAGCTGGTTTTGAAGGTGATACGAAGGTATAACAATGGATAGAGAGAGGAAACTTTGTTCTTATAATGTCCACGGGTTGTCCAACCCAGTAAAGAGGGCAAAAGTGCTCAGCTATCTGAGGAAGAAAGCTGTAGACTTTATATTTTTACAAGAGACTCATTTGTCTCTATAAGAACATGTGAAGTTGGGTTCCGTGGGATTTGGTTGTAGTGCCACAGCCTCGTATAAGAACGGACGTAGAAGGGGGGTGGCAATTTTGATCCCCAAGAGCACTCCATATGTAAAACCGGGGGAGCTGGCGGACTAAGAGGGAAGATATGTACTTATGAGGGGTACCCTCTTGGGTAAGCCACTAACCCTTGCCTCGGTGTATTTTCCCCCTGGCCCGCAGACGGCAACATATCTAAACTTCTTGACCATCTTACAGGAGTGGGCACAGGGAGAGGTGATTTGGGAAGGGGACTTAAATCTCATTTTCAATCCGGCACTGGACTCTACCACATAAACACAAAAAAAAAGATCAAGGCATAGCCAAAAAAGTGAAAAGGTTGGTAACTGAACTGGGGTATGTGGATATTTGGCACTATCTAGAGGGAAAAAAGAAGGAATACACTTTTTATTCAAAAGTATACCAAACATATACAAGACTGGATTACTTTATGGTTCCCAAGGAAATGGTTAGTCAGGTCAGGGAGGTCTCGGTGGGGGAATTCTTGCTCTCTGATCATGCCCGGATTTTTATGTCGGTTTCATTTGGGTAGTTTAGAAGGTCCATCTTTTGGAAGTTGAACCTGTCGTTGTTGCAGGACAAGGAGGTGGTGGAATCTATCACTCGAACACTGGAACGAACACGGGTGGAAAATGATCTCCCAGGGACCTCCCCGGCTGTGTTATGGGATACCAAAAGGCAGTCATCTGGGGGGATTTTATAAAATGGTCAAGCAAAGGGAAAAGGGAAAGAGAAGCTAAGAAGGCTGAGCTAATATCACAAATAGCACACTGTGAGGCCCAGCAAAAAATTAAAATAGACAAGGATAGGACCAAACTATTGAAACAACTTAAAGCTAAATTAATGAACATTCTTGATTATGGGGTCGAGCAGAAGCTACTGTTTCTTAAACAGAAATACTACGAAGGAGGGCCTAGGTCTTTGAGATTGCTGGCAGCTAGACTCAGAGTCCAGAGGAGTAAGGCTACTATACAGGCAATACAGCACCCCCTGGATAACCGTATGGCTAAGGAAACTGATTCCATAGTAGAATCGTTTAGGGCTTATTATTTCAGCCTATATAAGCAAGGCTCTCAGTCATCGAGTGCTCAGATCAAAGAATTCCTAGGGAAGTTAGATCTCCCCTCGGTCTTTGAGGAGCAGGCGACTTGGTTAAGTAGACAGATTGAAGATGGGGAGGTACTTAGGGCTATTAGGAACCTCAAGTCCCTCAAATGCCCCGGGACCGATGGTCTGCCTGGGGAGTTCTATAAACAATTTGGTGGGAAGGTCTCCCCATTGCTGGGGAAATGATTTTGGTTTCTACAGGGAGAGGAGAGTGAGATTCCCCCCTCCTGGTCCCAGGCAATAATTTCAGTGATACCCAAACCGGGCAAGGACCCTGTATTGTGCTCCTCCTACCGTACCATTTCAATGTTAAATATTGACTACAAATTAATGACCTTGATTTTGACCAAGAGATTACAAACTTTGGTACCCCAAATAATTGGCTTAGAACAAACAGGTTTTATTCCGGGCCGATAGGCTCAGGATAATTTGAGGAAAACATCACTTCTAATTGATCACATAGTTAGTTCCAAAAAATCTGCTTTACTGGTCAGCACTGACGCAGAAAAAGCCTTCGATAAAGTGTCTTGGAGGTTTCTGGAGGAGGTCCTTGCCTGTTTTGGGTTGGGAGGGGCTTTTCAGACCCCGATAGCCAAAATCTACAAATCCCCTATAGCATATATAAGAGTGAATGGTCATCATACTAGGGGGTTTGGTTTGGAGCGAGGGACAAGGCAGGGGTGCCCCGTCTCCTCCTCTTCGCCCTTTACATTGAACCCTTGGCTCAGAGCATTAGAAAGGACGAGGGGATTAAGGGGATAGAAATGGCGGGCTGTCAGCATAGGATATCTCTTTACGCAGATGATGTCTTTCTTTACCTGGAAGACCCAGACACATCCCTCAGAAGGGTAATGGACAAGTTGGCACAGTTCTCTGAAACGGCAGGTTATTCGCTGAACACTGCTAAAACAGAGGTCTTGAAGTTTAGATATGCCCCCACTCAGGAAACTAAGGAAGCCTATCCTATGAGATGGAATCTCGTGCAAATGAAATATTTGGGGATCATCATTAGCAACTCCCCTGCACAACTAAAAAGTTTGAACCTCTCTCCCATGGTACAGCAGTTAAAAAATGATTTCAAAAGATGGGGTTTATTGCCTCTCTCACTTCACAGTAGGGTGATGGCTGTAAAGATGAGCGTCTTGCCAAGATTTTTGTATCTGTTTCAAGGCACTACTTGCTTGGTAACTAGAAAATACTTGGAAACATGGCAGAAAATGCTAATGAATTTTATTTGGGCAAATAGACGACCTAGAGTAAGGCAACATACTTTATTTCTACCAAAGGAGGCGGGGGATTGGGGGTTCCGTGGCTTGAGGGCTACTGGGAGGCCACACATCTGAGAATAGCTCTGTTGTGGGGGCATACCTCATATAAAGCTATATGGAAGGAGATAGAGTTGGCTGCATATCCCCCCCTTTGCCAGCAGTACTGTTCCATCCTGCGGACCTCATTACAGTACGAGAGGAGGTGCGCTCCACAACTGGACAATGTGGAAGGGGTGGAAAAGGGGTACTGGGAGGGAAAGGAAACATGGGGGTCATTGGAGATAGGGCTGGTGGATGATAGATCCCACATCTGGCCCAGCACAATGGGACACTTGGTTTTTAGAAAGAGCCAGAAGAGGATTACAGGCACCATGGCAGTTGTTAGAGGGAGGGGGATTACTATCTTTTGAGGTAGCACAGAGAGTTTTTGATCTCTCTCCCAGGGACAGAACGCATTACTGACAAATAACTAGCTTCATTAGTAAAAAACTTAAGCTGGAACGCGAGAACAGGTTTTGGGGGGACTGTGGAACAGATCTTTGAGGATATTTGGAAAGCTGAACATCCTACAGGGGTTATCTCTCAATTATATGAGGGGTATTAAACACATCAAAGTAAGTACGAGTTATATTAAATTGGCTTGGGAACAAGAAATGGGTTTATCTATCCCCGAGGGAGCTTGGGAAAAGTCTTGGGGTAACATCTGGAAGATTTCCTCATCCCCCACCTGGAAGGAGTTCATGAGGAAAGTAAGGGTTAGATACTTCAGGGTACCGGTGGTGGTCTCCAGACAACACAGGGGGGTCCTCCCCAGAATGTTGGAGGAAGTGCGGAGTGGACAGAGCCACCCACGAACACATCTTTTGGTCTTGCTCCACTATCGCTCCGTTTTGGTCAATGTTGACCACCTCGCTTAAACAGATCTTTCAGATCCAAGGACAACTGGATCCACAGAGTCTTCTGCTGGGAGAACTTCCAGGAGAAATTAAAGGAGGGATGCCATATATTTATGGCAAATTTTAATAGTAGCAGCTCTAAAGTCTATAACTAGGCGATGGATGCAGCCTCTTCCCCCAACAAAGGAAGACTGGTTAGAAATGGTGGGGCAGGTTCAAAGGATGGAGGAATTAACATTTAAGATCCAGAGGAGAAATGCAGTTTATGTGAATTGCTGGACCCGTTGGATTATCTGTGTAGGGTAGGCCATAGCTGTTGTCCCATTGAGAACAAACAGGCCTTTTCTTTATAAGGCTAGGTCCCCCCCTTCCCCTCCTTTTTTCTTTTCCTTTAATCCCGGAAGACTTAGATAAGTTGGGGTGGGGGGTGGGTCTCAGGGTCGGGCAAAGCTGAGTGGCCCGGGCTGTGGGATTGCCGGTGCCTCCCAATAAGTAGTTTGGTAATGATACAAAGTACCTTATGTCAACTTCTGGGTTGGATTTTTACTGGGAATACCAGAACTTACCCCCATGAAAATGGGTTATAATAATTAAGTGAGTCAGGTACAGGTGTGAGACCCTATGTATATGTATGTTTTGTATGTTGTGTTTGTTATAGCTATCCTTCTGAAGTTTTAGCTACTTGCCTATTAAGGGGAACAGATACGGTTATAAAATACTGTAAGAATATGTATGGTAAATTTCATGTGGCTGAAATTAAGAGGATATATACTGTTATCTGAGGAGCTGTATATGGATGTAATAAGCAACTTAAGCTGTAAAGTAAAATGTAAGAACTAAAACAATAAATGAAGTACAAAAAAAAAGAAAGTGCGAAAGAGCTGACCTGGTCTGTTGGTTGCTGCAGCAATCTCCTTGGACAGGAACTCTGCCTTCTTACAGGAGATTGCTGATAGATAGTCTCTATAATGAAACATCAATATAAGCTTATCCTCCCCAGACCTGGACCTCCACCAGCGCCAATCCAACCTTTGATCCCTCATCTTCAACTCCCAGAGTCCCATCAAACCAAGGGGATCTCTGGTGTTGAAGTGAGGGGTTGAACATGGACAGGTGCGATAGAGTTGAGGACTTCAGTAACAACCATGTTATAGGTCAGAACCAACTCCCCCAACTCATCGCATGCACTCATCACACCTGATAGGTCAAGCACTGCTATCAGTCCCTGTGGGGTCAAACCCTTAAAGAGCGGTACTGGACCATCTCCGTAGCAGAAGGTCTATTGGGGGGGGGCTTCCAACGAGAACCTCACAGTATGGTGGTCCAACCAAGTGACTGGTTCTACCATAAGGTCAGTGACCTCCACTTCCATCATGAAGACAAGGTCCAGAGAATGGCCGTGTACATGGGTTGCAGAGGTAACAACCTGTGTCAGGCCCAATGAATACATTAGTTGGAGGAAGTCTTGACTAAACTGCAAGAGTTCTTCATCGATCCAGGCACTGAAGTCACCCAGAATAATCCTTCTGGTTGACTCCAATACCAGTTCGACGATGAAGTCCGCGACTTCCTGCAGGAATTCCTTTGCATCCCAGATGACAAACAGATCTGTGTTATTACTGAAACCTGGTGGGATAACGAGGATACATGGAAAGGCATATACCTGGATATCAGCTGTATTGTACAGATAGGCCAAACAGAAGGGGGGAAGGATGGCTATATATAAGGCAGATAATATTAAATCTGAACAAATAGAAATAAATGCACTAGAAGGCATTGAACATATATGGATCAAGGTAAACTCAGAAGGAAACACCAAAATCACTACTGGGGTGATCTGTAGGCCACCTTCAATTCCCCAAATAACTGACACAGCATTATTCGAACAAACAGAATCTATGGCAAACCCAGACATCATATTGCTTGGGGATTTCAACTTACCTGGCATTGACTGGGAAAACTACAACGCAAAATCCTCAGTGGAGGCAAGATACATGGATGTATAAGCACTGCAGGTTTAGAACAATATGTGCAAAAAGCGACTAGAGGGGACACTCTATTAGACTTTGTACTTACTAATATGGGTGATAGAATACAGCAGTGCAGGGTCACCACCCCACTCTGCTCTAGTGATCATGCCTGGTTGTAATTTAGTATAGCGGGGCAACATACTGGAATATCAGGCAGCACAATGATTAGGAAATATGATAAACGTGGACTACAATAAACTAAGGGATGATTTTAGCCAGTGGAACTGGATGGCTGACTTTCAGCTAAAATCTGTACAGAGCATGTGGGAGGCTTTGGAGGGTAATACAAGCCGCGTGGTAAATAAACACATACTGACCTAAAAAAGGTGTAACAGGTCAGGGAAGATCCCAGCATGGATGACGAGCAAGGTGAAGAGGATGATTAAGAACAAAAATAGAGCTTACACAGAGGCAAGAAGTGGGCATGAAGAAAACTGGGAAAAATACAAAACAATGCTAAAAACACCAAGAAAGCCATAAAAGCTGCAAGGAAGAGATATGAATTAAGACTGGCAGAAATGGTCAAAGACAGCTACAAAACACTGTATAGTTACATCAGTAACAAAAAAGAGGGAACACAAACTATAGGTCCACTTAACGATCCAGAAAGGCACCTAGTACAAGATAACAACCAGATGGCAGAAATATATGATAGCTACTTCTCATCAGTCTATAACACCAGAACCCTGAGGAATAAACCACATCTTGACAAAGATCAAAATACACTCAAGTTAGGGTTGAGAATATCAAAAAAGGACTGATTAAGCTAGATCCGGGCAAATCTTTGGGATCAGACGGGATTCATCCAAGTGTGGGCATCAAATTGGCTGAGCTACCGTCTGAACCGCTAATAGTGTTATTTCAGGAATCATTAGATCATGGGGAGATAGTAGACGAATGCAGAGTGGCAAATGTGGTACCTATTTTTAAAAAGGGCTCTAGGCAGGAGGTTGGAAATTATTGACCTGTAAGCTTAACTTCGGTACTGGGTAAGGTCTTGGAAGGAATCATATAGGATTATATTGAGGAATTTATGCAACAGGAAGATGATATCGATGAAAACCAGCAAGGCTTTAAAAGTGGCCATTCATGTCAGACAAATCTCCTGGAATTTTATGAAATGTTGGTAAAGCTTTAGATGAGGGTGACTCGGTGGATGCGATATTCCTGGAATTCTCTAAAGCCTTTGATAAGGTGCCACATGGCGAGCTGGTGGATGCCCTGATTAGCCATAAAATTCAGGGAAATATAATGTGTTGGACAGATTCCTGGCTACAAAATAGGAAGCAAAGGGTCACTGTCAGGGGTTCAAGCTCAGGATGGATGGAGGAGACAAGTGGGGTCCATGTTGGAACCTTGCCTTTTCAGTGTATATATTCACTCTATGAGAAGTGGAAGGGAGGTATGGGAATCCAAGTTTGCCGATGACAACAGAATAGGCTCTATTATTAACAATGATGAGGACATAGTCAAATTGCAGGAAGCCTTGGAACACCTGCAGGGATGGACACATGATTCTAAACTGATCTTCAATACTGACAAATGCCTAGTTATGCACTTTGGGAACAAAAATAGGGCAGCAGAATATAAGCTTAATGGGCAAACCCTTAGAGAGGTGAGAGAGGTAAAAGAGGAAAAGGATTTTTTGGGGGTGTCATGATTTCAAATGACCTTAAGTTTAACCAAAACTGCAATCGGGTAGTTAAAACAGTTGGGAATATATTGAATTTCATAAACAGGCACATCAGACGTAGAAGGAGGGAGGTTCTGGTACCACTGTATGGGTCTCTTGTGAGGCTGCATATGGAATACTGTGCCCAATTCTGGTCACCAGGCTATAGGACCAAAATAAAGTCATTGGAGAGAATCCAGAGAAGGGCCACTTGCATGATTAAGGAAGTACAATACAAAGTATATCATGAAAGATTAACCGAGTTAGGGATGTACACACTGGAATTTCATAGGCTTAGAGGAGACATGTGCATGGTTTTCAAAGCACTCTCAGACGTGGGGTTATGGGAAAAGTTGGGGCTTAGGCTGACAGAGAAAAAGTATCAAACTAGAGCGCACCCATTACAGTTAGCAGGAGCAAGGTACAAAACAACCAGGAGGAAACACTGGTTCAATGTTAGGGTGGTGATGATTTGGAACAGACTACCACTAGAGGTGGTGGCTAGTACTAACATGCAAACTTTTAAAACAAATCTGGACAAGTACCTAATTAGTAACAACATACAGGGATATGGCTAGATTAAACATAGCGAGCAATATGGACAGTTTGTCTTCTAAGCTCTGAAAATCTATGAAACCTATGAAGAGAAGGATCCTGCAACCTACTCCTGCAACCCCCTGAACGGCCACACATTCAAAGGATCTCGTTGTTCGCACCGGGAGGGCTGTGAGGTTCAGGTCTGATTTAAAACAAATTGCCCCATCCCCACCCCTATGATCCTTTTTCGGGCAGTGAAACACCAAGTACCCAACCGGAACTGCCAGTTCCAATACTGGGCGTGCATTTTCATCCAGCCAGGTCTTGGTGATGCAAGCCAGATCAGATGTTGAAATAAGATCTGCAATATCTGCCGTCTTGTTCTTTATAGATCTGGCAGTGCATAACACTGCCCGAGAAGGATAGGCAGATGAGGCTGGTCCGGATGCCTGCCCACTAACAGTGGAGACCATGGGTATGGGCACAAGGCAGGGAGGACCCCTTTCCTGAACCCATTTTGCCCCAGGGTGCCTCCTAGTTCCCACCACCCCAATCCGTCCCCCCTCCCCAGCCATATTCCCCACCAGCCATATTCCCCACAATAGGTTCCACCAACCTCCATCTTATTCCCTTACAAACAATCCCCAATGCCCTACACCATCTATAGACATCAGTTGATAGGGGGGAACAGTCAACAGGACAGAGGTCGCAGAGCCCAGAGGGGGAATAATGCCTTATCAAGGGAGCTACCGAACAGAACATAATAAAATTCCTTTTCTAACTACACTATCAGGAATACAAATCAACTAGTCAAACTAAGATAATAGCTAACCCAACCTTCTGGCGGATGGGACAACACACGCCAGAAGGTCAACCTTCATATATTTATGTGAGACATTTCACATGTATTGGTTGAATGGCTGCCCATGAGCTTCACAACACCAGCAACAAGTCCTAAGGTGGTGGAGGTTCATGCACTGGAGGGAAATGTGGTCAAGGCCTTTGAAAAGCACAAACCACCTTCTTCTCGCACCAGCGGCATACCAGCCCGCGCTTGGTATGCAAAGATGGCTGCCAGGTGCACCTTAAGGGTCATTGACCATAAGCCCCACTGAGAGAGGGACCAAAGGTAGTCGAGAATGCTAGCCACCGAGCAAGATAAAGGGTGAAGCCCCTTGCCCTGGCACAAAATGGAGAACCTCTTCCACTTGAAGGCATAGTATTTTCGGTCGATTCCTTCCAAGAAGCCTCAACCATGGTGAGAACATCTTCGGAGAGATTCAAAGCCTGGAACTTTAGCTGCTGAGAAACCAGGCTGTCAGGTACAGGGATTGAAGGTCCAGATGGAGTACCTTCCCCTGACTACAAGAGAGCAGGTTCAGGTGTATAGAAAGACGTCACAGGAGCCTGCAGCTGTGTAGATCGGGGTACCAGAACTGGCACAGCCAGTCCAGAACCACCAGGATCGCCTGTGCCTTGTCCCTCCTGGCCTTGGGCAGCACTTTGTAGACCAGCGGAATGGAGGGAAGGTACATGAGGCCCGGGGTTCAGGGCCTTGAGAAGGAATCTCCTGCAGCGCTTCCTGCTGAGGAGGATGGGCACAATACAGCCTCAGCTTTGCGTTCTCCCTGGAGGTGAACAGATCCACCAGAGGGGTGCCAGCCATGATAACAGACTGTGCACTACCTCTGGATGGAGAGACCACTCGTGAGATGCCTCACCCACATGGCTGAGGGCGTTCGACAACTGGTTGGATACACCAGCCACATGTATGGTCAGGAGACCAGTGTTCAGGCTGAGCACGAGGGTCCAGGTCTTCCCTACACAGATGAAAAGAGTGCATCCCGCCCTGTTTGTTGAGGTAGTACATGATCATGGTGTTTTCCATGTGGACCTGACTCCGAATGTGTGGAACAAAGGCTGTCAGCACCAGTCGAACTGCCGGAAGCTCCAGCAGGTTAATATGGGCATCAGGAAGAAGAAGAAGAAGAAGAAGAAGAAGAAGAAGAAGAAGAAGAAGAAGAAGAAGAATCAGTATTTATATAGCGCTTTTCATACATCCAAAGCGCTTTACAAGCAATGCTAGACTGGTAGTGAAGTGACTGAATGTGTGGTGGCGGCCATATCGCACATCATCACCCACACACAGCCTGAATAATTGCATGAACCGGTTTTATGGGAAGGGGAATGTTGGCCAGGACACCGGGAATGTTCCCTACTCTTTTGCGAAAAGTGCCCTGGGTTCTTTTACTTCCACCTGGACACCCACTAGGACTACACCAGGATGGGCAGAAGGGACCTCGGTTTAACATCTCATCCGAAGGACAGCACACCCCAGCAGTACAGCACCCCCCCAATACTGCACTCGGATGCCAGCGATTTTTAGGTGCAAGTCCAATCCCAGTGTGGGACAAGAACCCATGACCTTCTGGTCCAGAGGCGGATGTGCTACCAACTGAGCCACGCTGACACCTCAGGGGTCCAGAGTCCATGGATTCTGTGGTCCCCCAGGTGGGCACTCAGGCCCATCAGGGTGGCATTGGTCATGATGGTGACCATCAACTCCAGGTGGACAAATGGTACTCCTTCCTGCAGATGTTCTAGGACTAACCACCACTGCAGGATGTCCCACATCAGCTGGGTCATAGTGACTGGCTGGTTGAAGTGGCCCTGGTGCTGAGACCATTAACAGGGCAGCTCCCACTTCAGAGAGCACATTCTCCACCGGGCCCAAAGGACAACACTGGTGCATGCTGCCATGAATCCCAGGAGGCACAGAAAATCCAAAGCAGGGCGCAACTGCCCAACCTGAAATAACTGGGCAAAGAAAGGAGAGAACCTCCACCCAGTCCGCTGGGAGTTGAGCTCTGGCTCTGCAATAGTCGAGCTCTGCCCCAATGAGAAGTATCACCTGCGAAAGTACGGGCTCCGGCTTGGCCTCACTGACTAGGAGGCCAAGGGACAAACAGGTCTGGAGGGAGAGATCCCAGGACTGCTCCACTGCCTTCCTGGAGGGACCTATCAGCCACTCATCCAAGTAACACAGAAACATAGAATTTGACGGCAGATAAGGACCGCTTGGCCCACCTAGTCTGCCCATTTCCCTACCTGATGGATAAGCTGCAGATTCTAGTTAATCAACAGCTTACTTCCTCCTACCCCCCCCCCCACTAAATTGCCTTATGTCTATCCCATACATTCTTGAATTCTCCTGTTTTCTGACTCACAACCTCCTCAGGCTGTTTCATGCATCCCACAACCCTCTCTGTAAAAATACTTTCTAACATTACCTCTGAGCCATCCCCCTCTAATATCTTCCGTAAATTGCCTTGTTCTTGCACATCTTTTTTTCTGAAGATGCTACTCTCTGTACTCTGTTAATTTCTTAAGATACTTGAAAGTTTCTATCATGTCCCCTCTCCTTCCTTTCCTCAAGGGTATACATAACTAGCTGCTTTAGTCTCTCCTTGTATGTCTTCTGTTGCAGACCCTGCACCATTTGGCTGCCCTCCTCTGAACAGCCTCCACTCTATGTCTTTGCAGAGATTGGGTCTCCAGAATTGCACGCAGTACTCCAGATGGGGTCTCACCAACTGTCTGTACAGAGGGACATACCTCTCAACCTTTTGTCCCCCAAATGTGGAACACTGCCTGTCAAAATGTGGAACAAATGGGCAAAATGTGGAAGACTTAATCAAATCTTTACCTAAGAAGCTCAAAACACTGTTAAAATGTTACATTTATGTTCAGAAAGCCTGTTGCTAATTGAATAATATATATTTTGCATCATTTACTATGGATTTTGTGCTTTAAAATTTTGACTTTGAATGTGGAACAAGTCCTCACAATGTAATGATAACCATGACTGGGAGATGGCCATACCTGGCTACAACATATTCAGAAGAGACAGAGTAGGCAGGAAGGGAGGAGGAGTGGCACTGTATGTGAAAAATGACATAAGGGCCACACAGATCCAGGAGGAACAAAATGGGGGAGAGATACTGTGGGTTAAGCTGGAAAGGAAAATGGGGCCAGCCATCTGCACAGGTGTGGTCTATAGACCACCAGCCCAGGAGGAAGAAACAGGGAGCTGATGCTAGCCATCCAAAGGATGGCAGACAAGGGTGAGGTAGTACTGGTTGGAGACTTCAATATACCAGACGTGGACTGGAGCATCCCAGCAGCAGCATCAACTAGGAGCAGATTTATCCTGGACTCCCTTCAGGGTGCCTTCCTCAAGCAACTGGTCATGGAACCAACTCGGCAGAAGGCAATACTGGACCTTGTGCTCACAAACAGGGACAGTGTGATGGGGGGTAACAGTGGGGAGCACCTGGGTAACAGTGACCACCAGTCATTGTGGTTTGAAATCACAGAAAGAGCAGAACCAAACCACACAAAAACACGTATCCTGGATTTTAGGGGGCAGACTTTGGGAAAATGGGAGATACTTGAAAGAGGCATTAAGGGAATGGGACAGGAATCAGGGGTTGAGGAACAGTGGGCAGTATTTAAAATGGGATTATAAGAACAACAGAATTATGCATTAAGCAGGTTAGCAAGAGGAAAGGAAGAGGAGACCATTATGGTTTCCAAAGAGGTAGCAAAGAAAGTGAAGCCAAAAGATTGCATTCAGGCAATACAAAAAGACACAGGCAGAAGGGGATAGGGAGAAGTACCAGGAGAACAAAGGAGGCAGGGAAGTCAGTAAGGAAGCCAAAGCTCAGACAGAAGAACACATTGCAAAATCAGTGGGTAAAGGGGACAAAACCTTTTACAGGTACATAAGTGAAAAAAGAAAGACAAAGGGAGGGATAGTGAGACTGAAGGGGGAGGATGGGAGCGCGTGGAGGATGACAACAATAAAGCTGACATATTGAACAGGTATTTCTGCTCAGTCTTTACTAAGGAAGAGGGGGGTAATGGGTCTGAAGGGAGTACAAGGGGTGAGAATGGTGCAGAAATGGACACAAGTCCCTTTACGAGAAAGAGGTCCTGAAGGAACTGGAAGTAATAAGAGCTGATAAAGCAATGGGGCCAGATGGGGAATACCCTAGGTCCTTAAAGAACTAAGAGAGGTGGTGGCTGAACCTCTGGCTATCCTGTTCAGCCAATCACTGGAAACAGGAGGTACCCAAAGACTGGAGGACAGCAGATGTAGTCCCCTTATACAAAAGTGGGAACAAAGAGGAAGCAGGGAACTACAGACCAGTCAGCCTCACCTCGGTAGTGGGAAAGATCATGGAAGCACTACTGGAGAGATTGGTGGAACATCTGGTTGTCAATGGACTACAGGACCCAAGGCAGCATGGTTTCACCAGGGGGAGGTCATGTCAGACCAACCTCATTGAATTTTTTGACTGGGTGACTAGGGAGGTGGATCAGGGGAGGGCAGTGGACATGGCCTATCTGGACTTCAGCAAGGCCTTTGACACTGTGCCACATAGAAGACTTACACAAACTGGGGAATATGGGTGTGGGCAGGACAGTAGTGTGGTGGGTAGGTAACTGGCTGGGTGGCAGGACACAGAGGGTGGTGGTAAATGGCTGTCACTCCACAGAGGGAAGAGTAACCAGTGGGGTACCACAGGGATCAGTGCTGGGACCGGTCCTATTCAACATCTTCATCAGTGACATTGCACAGGACCTAGAAGGCAGAATTTCACTGTTCGCTGATGACACAAAGCTCTGTAACAGAGTAGACACACCAGAGGGTGTAGACAGAATGAGAAGGGACCTGCAGAAACTTGAAGAATGGTCAAGGGTTTGGCAGTTGAAATTCAATGCAAAGAAGTGCAAGATAATGCATATGGGGCACAAAAACCCTGGCACAATATATCAGTTGGGGGTGAGGATATAGTGCACCAAGCAGAAAAGGATCTTGGGGTTGTCATCTCTGATGACCTCAAGGTAGGGAAACAGTGTGACAAGGCATCAGGTAAAGCAAATAGGATGCTGGATGTATAGGCAGGGCATCACCAGCAGGAAAAGGAGGTCATAATCGCTATACAAGACACTAGGTGAGGCCCCACCTGGAGTACAGTGTACAGTTCTGGAGACCATACCTCACGTAAGGACATAGACAGGGTAGAGAAGGTTCAGAGGAGGGCAACAAAGATGGTGCATGGGTTGCATCACAAGTCCTATGAAGACAGGTTGAAGGAACTGAACATGTACTCCCTGGAGGAGTGGAGGGAGGAGGGACATGATAGAGACATACAAGTATCTTACAGGGAGGAACAGGGTGCAGGAAAACACTATTTTAAGCGAAAAAGATGTTTCAGGAATAGAGGCATGGGATGAAGTTGGAGGAGGGCGATTCAGAGGAAACATGAGAAAGAATTTCTTCACAGAACGGGTGGTGGAGAAGTGGAACACCCTGCCAGAGGAAGTGGTGGGGGCTGAAACAATCACGGGATTTAAGAATGCATGGGATAGACATAAAGGAATTCTAGAGGGCAGGAGTAAGGGGAAACAGACTTCTAGGAAAACAAACTGAACTTACAAGCTCAAATGGGCAGACTAGGTGGGCCATAGGCCCTTATCTGCCGACACTGTCTATGTATCTATGTATCAATGTGGAACATGGAGCTTTTGTGAAGTAAAATTAGGAACGTTCCTCGTAATCTGGTACAGTTGAGAGGTATGCAGAGGGATAACAATTTCCTGTTTTCTACTGTTGATGCCTCTCCCTATGCATCCCAGTATCCCCCCAGCCCTCCTTACTGCCTTCTCACATTGCTTGCCCACCTTTAGGTCATCTGATATAATTACTCCTAGGTCTCTTTTGATTTTTGTTATCATTTCATCCTCCACTGTGTACTCTTCCTCTGGGTTTTTGTTTCCCAGATGCATTACCTTGCACTTCTTTGCATTGAATCTGAGCTGCCATATATTTGATCATAGGGAGCAGGGGTACACCCAGACCCCTCGGCATCTCAGGTAGGCTGCCACCACTGCAATACACTTGGTGAAGACCATGGGAGCCAAGGAGAGGCCGGAGGGCATGGCCTGGAACTCGTAAAGATTCCCCTCCGCACAGAACCGAAGGAACCAGTGGTGGGACGGACGGATGGGAACGTGGAAGAATGCGTCCCAAAGATCTAGGGAGCAGAAAGTACAGTTACGTAAGAACTTACCGTAAGAGTAGATCTTTGAGAGAAGCTCTTGTAGCAGGTAACACCATTAGGACTATGAAAGTCGGGCACTAGGACCCCACGGAAAAATTTCTAGCTAACAGTCCAAGGCAGGGGACCACTCCCTGACGCCGGCACTGCCACGATGTCACGTATGGTATAAAGGGGGAGGTTCCCCCAGCACCACCTCAGTTTGCCTGCTGGAGACCCGGCTAGCATAAAGGATGGGGAACCGAGGGGGATCTCCCATCCCCCAGAGAGTAGAACAGTTACATAACACCGGGGGTAGGCAGGAGGGAAAATCCACCTGCTGCAAGAGCTCCTCTCGAAGATCTACTGTTACGTTAAGTTCTTACATAACTGTACTATCTTACTTTGAGGTGGAGCTCTTGTAGCAGGTAATACCATTAGGACTGTATCCCAAGCAGTACAAGGAAATGACCCAGGTCAGAAGGGTGGCGGACTGCAACAGTCAGTAGCACTAAAACTCTGCAGGAGAGCAGTCCTTGGAGGACAGCAAGGCCAAAATCTGATCTCTTTCTGGAAGCAATGTCCAGACTGTAATGCTTAATGAAGGTGTGGACTGAACTCACAAGCAGCAGCTGCACAAAGATCCGCAGCAGAAAAATTTTTGAGATACGCAAAAGATGTTTCGACACTCCTGGTGGAGTGACCCTTAACGGGACCCGGCAAGGGTTTGCCATACTTCTGATAACAGAAGTGGAAATTACGTACTTACTGTAATTATTGATCTTCTTGGACAGTCTCCATCACTCATTCACACTAGTGATATAGCGCCGGAGGCGCTAGGATCAAGCGGGAGTCTAAAGTTTTCAGAAGGGTCGGCGACGAGAGAGGACCATGCATGCGTGGCACTGCGAGACTAGCTCACGCCTACCGCGCCTGTGTAGGCTATCTCGGCGTCGACCCTCCAACCGCCTTGGTACCTTTTCGACCGAGGAGGTGCAGCGTAACTAATGAGAATAACTCATCCTGAGTTTCTGGGCCTGAGAGGGCCCAGATGGCCTTTGCAAGAAAGGCCAAAGAGTAATGTCCTCACAGTCTGAATCATAGGACCGTGAAGACCAGGAAAGAAAACGAGTGAACCCAGAGGATGGTGGGTGGGCGTGTGAATGAGTGATGGAGACTGTCCAAGATGATCAATAATTACGGTAAGTACGTAATTTCCATATCTTCCTGGACTAAGTCTCCATCACTCATTCACACTAGTGGGAGAGTACCAAGCTAAAACCAACAACCCTGAGTAGGGTGGTAAGAGATAGGGTTCACTCAGAAAGGACAGCCAAGGACTGTCCTGCTAATAAAAAGAGCTGTCTTGTAAGAGCATCTAGAACATAGTGCCTACAAGATAAGCGCTTAACTTGTAACTCGTCACCTTGCCGACGACTGCAATGGGTACAAAATGGAAGTCTGCCAGGAAGCCGCAACCACTCTAGGAGAGCGGCAAGAACCTGGCCTCACAATTTGAACTAGGACCAAAATTAATAGTGTCAAAGACATGTATTAATGTAACGTAAAGGGACCTCAGAAACTGAAAGAGTCGGAGGTAAAGTCTACTGGTTCAGGGTAGACCGGAAAGTGCAGATGGAAACCTCCACTATCCAGAATGGTTGACCTGTAAACAACAGGTCCAGAAGCACTTGAACCCCTTACTTGGTGAGCAAGGGGTCCAGGTGGGGTTAGCCCATCAAGGAGAATGGTCTCCACTTAGTCACAGGATCTTCCTGATGGAAGGCCAAGTACGACTTAGAAGCCTCTCGTGGTGGTCTAGTAAAACCAGATCCTACCTAATGCATATTCCAAGAGGAATAATCCTGCCCCTGTGTGTACAACTGTAGTAGCAGTCTCTGAACTCACGGAAGAAAGGAAAAAGGTGTACAGGAGGACGTGTCCACGGCGGAAAAAAACATTCCGACAGAAAAAAACAGGGGCTGGATTTCTAAGGTCAATAGAGGCAGATGTGCGTCAAGGAGGGACACAGCAGGACCAAGTTAGGGCTACCCCATTTGTTGAAGTGACTGAAAGAGGCAGTGACTCAATGCGGTGAGTCACTACCCACTCTAACTTTCCTGAAAGGAGTAGGAAAGGATTCTAGTTTGTTTGCTGAAAAGAAACATCACCAATCCCTCTCGCACTTGAAGAGGATAGCTGCGGTTTACTGGCATGGACCAGCGCAGGAACCAAGGTGAATATTTGAGAAGCTTCCTCAGAAAAAGGGACCTACTTGACCATCCGTCAAGAAGGAGAAAATCGCCTGTTAAATTAAGCAAGCAAGGAAGCAGGAACCTGAGTTCCGACTCGGTGGAGAGTCGCTTCTGCTGCTGTAAGGCTCTGTTCAAGAGAAGAAAGCCTGATAAAAGGAAAAGGAATTAACAGACTGGGCAGTCGCCTAGGTCTAGGAAATGTCTCTGAATGAGAGAAATCTCTCAGAGAAAGAGATGACCCATATCGTCGCCGGATCAGACTCCCCGTAGGGGAAGAAGAAATCAAGTACTCTTTACTGTATCCCGGAGACGAGTGCCTCAGGGGCTGAGGAGGAATCTGACCAGATAAAAAAAAAAGGGGTGCCGGTAATTTCGCTAGGCCCCTGTGCTGTGATAAAACTATATTGATATATATATATATATATATATATATATATAATATTTTTTTTAGTCCGAGCCTAACAAGACCTTCAGGCTGCTATTTTGAGGATTGTCTTGATACAAAAAGACGAAGATGTTTTCCATCTGAGTGCGGAAAGAGCCTGAGTGTCCATACTGAAATCATGACCGGACTAACAATCACAGCTGGAGAGAAGTTAACCACCTGTGCCAAAGAAGCCACCGAAGAGGCAATATCACAAGGGGGCTATATACCCCTATCAAAGGAGCAGAAGAGTCAGAGCGGCTCCCGACCATTAAATTAAAATGTTCCACAGAGTGTAACTGTCTTGACAATTGAAAAAAATCTAGACGCAGAAGAGTATGGTCCACAGGCGCAGTGTGAAATACTATAGTGGACCCCATTACTGAGGAACTACTGAAAGGATTTTCCATCACGGACTCTGATGATAGAGAGGACGTGCCCTCCAGTATATAAAATGAGCTGTCTGCTGTGTTACTGACCAGAAGGACAGGGAAAGACCCATCTAGATGCACTTCTACCCCAGAAGGCCCTCCAAGAGAGGTCTAGGTCAGAGCCACTAGAGACTCCGCCATCAGGAAAGATGTAGAGGAGCTTGGTACCACGTAGGCAGCAGAGAAAGTGCTGAGCAGAATGAGATTCCGCTGGCAGAACGCTACAGCAGAGTTCCATAGCAGAAAACCGCTGGATGATACAAGATCCTACATAGACCATCACTCACTAAAATGTGTGGAAAAAATAATCCGCAGAACAGGAGTTCATTCTGCAGTCAACATCCTGCCACAGGTTCTCTGGAAAGGAGTCTGAAAGGAAAAATGTGTCACTAATTCTGCCATACAACACCCACTAGGACCCGTGTGGCATCAACACCACTCGTGGCACAGGAGGGCACCAAGCAGTGCCTATGCCAACCTGGGCGATACCCGGGGGCAGCCACAGCAGTATCTGCAGGTACTCCCGGCACCCATGTAACAATGGCACACGAGGGCACCTCCAACGCCCATGGCACCATGGCACCCATGACACCCATGCCAAGAATGGCACCGGAGGGCACAAGTGGCATCCATGGACACCTGCAGTGCCACCCATGGCACCCACGGGTGTCACCCCCGGTACCCAAGGCACCAGTGGCACCTGAAGCATCCATTGAACCAATGGGCACCCACAGCATCACCCGTGGCACCCACGGGTGCTCCCGGTGCCACCCGTCATCCCTGGCACCCAAGGCACCCGCAGGTGCCTGGCACGGCCCGTGGGAGCCCGGCGCCAACCGCGGGTGCACAGCACCACCTGCAGGTACCCGGTGCCGCCCGTTGGAGAACGGCACCGCCCGCGGGTGCACGGCACCACTGACGGCGCCAACAACCAGTGGCAGCAAAGAGAGCACCCACGGCGCGGCACAGAGTGACGGAGCCGACCCACGGTGCCGAATAAGGCACGGCGCCGACCAAGGCCCCAAGGCTTGGCGCCTGACTACAGAGCCAGAAACATCAGGGCCGACTCAGGCCCCAGAGGCTCGCGCGCCCAGCTACTGGTCCGAGGCACGCGACTGACCAAGGCACTAAGCCATGGTGCCGAACCACGGCGCTGAAGGAAAATGCCAATGGAAATCCTGAGAAAGGAGAAAGAAAGGTGGTGCCGTGCGCCCTGCATGAAAAAGGGAGAGGGGGCACGAGGTCGACACGATGGCAAAGGCACCCATAGGGCACCTCGCCACACGCGGATCCAATCGACCGCTCCAGTCCAACGGGCCCGAGGCCCAGAGGTCCCAAATCGGAACAGAGCCAGGAAAACTGGAAAGTCGAACCCCTGCTCCATAGGGAGGACCCAGAGGTGAAACTGCCCACTGGAGCTCCAGCGAGGACAGAGATAGAGCTTGGAGTCAAGAAAGCGGCCGTTAGGAGCGGGGCCAAGAGGAAACCACCAAAGTCGGTTCGGGCCCATCGCCCCTCCCGACGAACATTCCTCGTGCAGACATACCAACAGGCAACCTCGAGCGGCACTGATTCCTCTTCCCTGAACGAGGAAGAGGAGCTCAAGGTCAAGGGGAGCCAGATCACCGGAACAGTTAGATTTGTGCTTCAGAGGACTGTCCCCCCCCCCACCGAGCACAGGACCGTCTCAGATATGCACCCCCCGTTAATTAAGCGCTGGACCGACACAGCTGCTCTGCCATAAAACTTTCAAATGAAGTCCTCCTACCATCACCGCAACTGCCTAAGAACAACTCTGTTGATGGCAGGAAAGAATTTCTTTTTCTTCTTCTTCATAATCTCCTTCGTTTGTAAAATAAATAAATTACTACTTTAAAACACTAAAACATTAAGAGCTGTTGTCGTATAGATGAAAACTTCGACTCTGGCAGACGAGCGACGTCGACACCCAAGCGCACTCGACGGCGGGAGAAAAGGAACTGAGGCGGTTGGAGGGTCGACGCCGAGATAGCCTACACAGGCGCAAGCTAGTCTCGCGGTGCCGCGCATGCGTGGTCCTCTCTCAGCGCCGACCCTTCTGAAAACTTTAGGCTCCTGCTTGGTCCTAGTGCCTCCGGCGCTACTCCACTAGTGTGAATGAGTGATGGGGACTTAGTCCAGGAAGATCACAATGCAACTGACCAACCATCTGGCCAATGTCTGCTTAGTCACCAGAGCCCCCAACATCCTTTGGACAAAAGAAACAAACAACTGGTCTGTTTTTCTAAAAGAACAAATACGGTCAATGTAATAATGAAGAATTCTGTGTACATCCAGAGTATGTAACAAGGCCTCCCCTTTATTCGAGTACTCTAGGTAATAAACCGGAAGTTGAATGTCTTGATTGAGAGTGACGTCAGACACAACCTTTGGGAGAAAAGTATAGTTATGTAAGAACTTACCATAACAGTAGCTCTTCGAGAGAGGCTCTTACAGTAGGTACTCACAAGTAGGAGTAAGCCACCAGGTGTTAGGCCCAGATGGAAAAATTCTAGCTAGCAGTATCCGGCAGGGACCGCCCCCTGATGTCACGTGATGGACGTCAGCGTGACGCTATATAAGGAGCGGTCCCCATGCCCGCATTCCAGTTCTCCCGCCGGAGACCTGTAGAGGTTTGACAGGCGAAAAGGAGAGGGCTCCTGGAGCCTAAAAGGCACAATGTGAAAAACCACAGATGGAAACTCAGGGGGGAGGTTGGGTTAGGGAAAGCAGTACCTGCAGCAAGAGCCTCTCTCGAAGATCTACTATTACAGTAAGTTCTTACATAACTGTACTAGAGGGCTCTTGCAGTAGGTACTCACAAGTAGGACGGAGTCCCAAACAGTGACCTGAGACAGGTCTGAGACATAGGGAGGCTGGAGGAGTTTCCTAGCCACTCTAAGGGACTCATGAAAGGAGCCCCTGTCTGATAGCAAGGCAAAAGCCCGCTCTTCGCCTCAACGCAATATCCAGGCTATAATGCTTGGTAAAAGTATGGCCAGAACTCCAAGTTGCAGCTGCACAAATGTCTGCAGCTGAAACATTCCTGAAACAAGCAGTAGAGGCAGCCATGCCACTGGCTGAATGTCCTTTAACCTGACCCAGAAGGGTTTTGTGGTACTTCTGGAAAAGTACAGTTACGTAAGAATTTACCGTAACAGTAGATCTTCGAGAACAGCTCTGGCAGCAGGTTACACCATTAGGACTGAAGCCGGTAGGTGCCAGGACCCCACAGAAATTTCTAGATAGCAGTATTCAGTGGGGACCGCCCCAGTCAGGCATAGTACATAAGGGGGCGGCCCCCCAGAATCCCCAGTTCTCCCGGCCGGAGACTCCCGGCCACTGGATGACATCAGAAGAGGAGACTGAGGATCCGCCATCAAATGGCAGTCAGAGAGATACTGAAACACCTGATCCTAGGAAAAGGATGTTGGAACTAGAATCTACCTCCAGCGGGGATGGTGGGAGGGAAAGTACCTGCTGCAAGAGCTGTTCTCGAAGATCTACTGTTACAGTAAGTTCTTACGTAACTGTACTATCTTACTTCGAGAAACAGCTCTTGCAGCAGGTTACACCATTAGGACCGATTCCCAAGCAATCATGGAAATCCACACCATTGGGAGGAGGGAAGGTAGAAATCCTTAATGAAACCAAAGCCTAGGACAGAAGTCCTTGAAGGACTGCTAGACCAAAACCTGCTCTTCACCTCGATGCAATATCCAGGCTATAATGCCTGATGAAAGTGTGAACAGAGCTCCAAGTAGCTGCAGCACAGATGGCTGAGGTGGACACATTCTTAAGGGCTGCAAAAGAGGTAGCCACCCCCCTTGTGGAATGACCATTAACCGCGCCCCGTAAGGGTTTGTTGCGCTTCTGGTAACAGAACGTGATACACTGAATGAGCCACCTGGACAGCGACTGTTTGGAAACAGGAGCTCCCATCATCCTGTGGGCAAAGGAGCCAAAAAGCTGGTCCGATTTTCGGTGGTGTTTAGTTCTGGTCAGGTAGTGTCGGAGACACCTATGCACGTCTAGGGTGTGCAACAGGGCCTCTCCTCGATTCAAACAGTTGGGAAAGTAAACTGGTAGATCGATGTCTTGATTAAGGGTGAGAGCTGAGACTACCTTAGGCAGAAATCTGGGATTAGTCCGTAGGGATACTCTGTCTAGGTGAAAAACCAAATAAGGCTCTTTGAACATAAGTGCATGGAGTTCAGATATTCTTCTGGCCTTAGTAACGGCAACTAAAAACAACGTCTTCCAAGTGAGAAGACGCAGCTCACAATCCGCGGCTGGTTCAAAGGGTGGCAGTGTGAGCTGCTCCAGCACAAAGGGTAGATCCCATGGCGGAATTGGATCCTTAATCGGAGGTCTAAGGTGGAGAATACCTCTCAGGAAGGCTTGGGCTGTGTCCAACTGGGATATGGTGCATTGGCCTATCGGACAATGATAAGCTGATACGGCACAGAGGTGTACTTTGATCGAGGAGTAGGCCAAGCCTGTCTGAAAAAGAAACAGGAGGTAGTCCAAGACTGACTTTTCTGGACAGTTTAGAGGTGAAAACCCCCGCGCTTGAGCTCACAGGCAAAAACTGCGCCATTTCATGGCGTAGGTAGCATGAGTGGCCGGTTTGCTAGCAGCCACCAGGACATCAGCTACCTCTTGCGAGACCCCGTGTCACAAAATGGCTATGTCTCTACGAGCCAAGCATGCAGGCTCAATGAACGAAGGTCCGGATGGACCAAGAAGCCCTCCTCCTGAGACGACAAGTGAGAGCTGATTGGCAGAGGCACCGGAGGTTCCCGGGATAGCTGGTGTAGTAGAGGGAACCAGATCTGCCTGGGCCAGAATGGCGCGATGAGTATCAGCGTCGCTTGCTCTCTCCGAAGTTTCAGAAGAATCCTCTGGATCAACAGAAAGGGGGAAGGCACAGAGGAATCTGCCCACCCAGGAGAGGGACAACGCGTCTTGCCAGAAAACACCAGGCCCTGGATCTAGTGAGCAAAAATTGGGCAGTTTTGCGTTGGATGGGGACGCGAAAAGTCTAACTCTGGTGTACCCCATCTGTGAAACAGATCCTCTACTACCTCTTGAGTAGTTCCCACTGTGGACTCTGGCCTGAGGGTGGCTCAGGCCGTCCTGCGATGGCGTCCACTCCTGGGACATGAACAGCAATGAGGTTTTCGCCGTGTTGCAAAGCCCAATCCCACACCCTCATGGCCTCCCTGCAAAGCTGGTAGGAATGGGTGCCTCCTTGTTTGTTGAGGTAATACATCACCACGGAATTGTCTGTTTGTAACAGAAGAGTACCCGGTGGGATCTCCGACTGGAAGGCCTGCAGGGCATAAAGAATTGCTCTCATTTCCAGGATGTTTATGTGGAGATGAGTCTCTTGGGCTGTCCACAGGCCCTGAGACCAGACACCGTCAAGGTGTGCTCCCCATCCGAGCCCTAAGGCATCTGTGGAGAGTGTCACAATCGGAGACGGCGCAACAGAGGGAACCCCTGCTGATAGATTCTTTGGATCTAGCCACCATTGCCAATCCCGGATTACTGCCTTTGTGATCCGGATTGGGAACTGCAGATGGTCTTGCTTTTGATCCCATTGGACCCGTAACATCCACTGGGCGACCCGCATGTGGAGATGAGCAAGTGGGACTGTTGCAATGGCCGACAGCCATGTGTCCGAGCAGGCAAAGGACCAATTTGGCAGGAATGGTCTTCTTTGCCGAAATGTCCCTGATGAGGGATCTGACGTGTTCCGCTCTGTCATGGGGAAGAAAAGCTTTCCCTTGGATGGTGCCCAGAACTGCGCCTATGAACTGCAGAGTCTGAGACGGAACCAGACGAGACTTCTCTTGATTGATCAAGATGACTAGCGTCTCAAACAGAGACTGAGTATAATGAATGGCGGATATCAAGGCCTCCCGAGAGGGCGCCATGAGAAGCCAGTCGTCCAGGTAGGGGAACACGTAGTGGCCTTGCCTCCTCAGAGTCGCCGCTACGACTGCCATACACTTTGTGAATACCCGAGGTGCAGATGACAGTCTGAAAGGGAGGGCTCGGAACCGATAATAGTGGCCCTGGAATTGGAAGTGCAGAAACTTCCTGTGCGCTCTAGCGATGGGTATGTGCAGGTAGGCGTCCTGCATGTCCAAAGATGCTAGAAAGGCACCCTGCCTGAGCATGGGATTCAGACCTGGGAGGATCACCATGCGGAAGCGTTTGTACAGGACTGACTTGTTGAGGTCGCTGAGGTCCAGTATCGGATGGAGGTCCCGTTTTCTTGGGAACCAGAAAGAAGTGAGAATAATATCCTGTGTCCCTCTGGTTCCGTGGAACGTGCTCTACTGCTTCTTTTTCCAGGAGCGCGAGCAACTCCTGCTGTATAAGCAGAGCGTGCTGACCTGAGTAACGGGAAAGCAGGGGAGGTCTTGCCAGTGGGTGGTCGAGAAGTTCTATGAAATGGCCCTTCTTGACCAATTGGAGAACCCACCGGTCGGTGGTAATCGACTGCTACCCTGAAAAGTAGCGAGTGATGCGACCCCCGACCTTTTATGCCCGTTGATCCAGAGGAGGAGCAGGGGCTGGGAAGGAGTCATGCTGTGGTAGCACTGGTCCCTGCAGGCTGGGCCGGTTTAGTATAGCATTGGGCTGGTGCCTGGGGACGACTTAGCCTGGACTTTTTGCTGAAAGATGCCCCTTTGCTGCTGGCCGGAACGTGGCTGCTGTCTTTGTTGCCGGCTGCAAAAACGGCTCTGGTTCCTACTAAAGGAACCGGGCCTGGGTCTGTACATGGCCTGTACAGACCTGAGTGCCTTCCCAGCGTCCTGCAGTTTGGTGAACACCTTCTCCGAGGGTTCGCCAAAAAGTACTTCGCCGTTATAGGGGACGTCAAGAATGTTCTTCTGTACGTCCGGGGTGAAGCCGGAGACACAGAGCCAAGAGTGTCGCCGGAGACAGACGCCTGAAGCTGCAGCTCTGGCGGACAAGTCCACGGAATCATATGCAGCTCGTAGAACCTGGGTCCCCACATCAGACCCTGTGCGGAGAAGGTTTAGGAGCTCCGCCTTCTGCTCGCCATCCGGAAGTTTATCGACCAGGTACTGGCCCTGTTCCCATAGGGTGTTCTGAAACTGTACCATGTGGGTTAGGTAGTTCAGGGACCTGATACAGCATGAAGCTGCCGCATACATGCGTCTCCCCAGGGCGTCCAGTTGTTTGGATTCCTGGTCCGGTGGCTGTGTGTTCATGTGTTGCGGTCTTTGGGACCGGTCATGTGAGGCTGTAATGACCAGGGAGTCTGCCAGAGGTTGTTGAGCCAAGTACTGGTCCTCTCTCGGGGCCTTGTACAGGTGGTCAACTTTCTTCGGCACCGCAGGAGTGGAGTGTGGACGCTTCCACGCAGCCTTGGTGACGTCCGCGAAGGTGTCCACCAAGGGTGGCACTACCACAGGCTTCGGGTCTTTCTGCCGAAGATAACGGGCAAGGCGCTGTCTTTTGGGGTCGAAATCTTCAGCATCCCACCCCATGTTGTCCTGGATGTGCCTCAAGATCTCAGAGAAAGAGGGGTCATCCGGAGGAGACCAGGGAAGGTCATGTGGGTCAGGTGATGAAATGCTGAGTGGAGAAGGAGATCTGGAGTAATCTAAGGTATCCGATCCGGAGTCCTCCCCCGACAGAGTATACCGCCGACGTCTGGGTCGCTTGGGGCTGGGAGACCCTGATGGAGATCTTGAGGGAGGCCTTCTCTGATCCTGGGATCTACCCCTAGGAGGTGGAGTCCGCTCCTTGGGGGTTGGTGGTCGTCCTGCTGGCCCCTGTGGTGGAGGAGGGGGCGTAGGAGGTGGAGGAGGAGGTTTCACTGGGACCACGTCTTTGCGGATAGTGTTCCACCAGAAAGTAAAGAGTTCCTTTACTTCTTGAATATTCATGCCCGACGACGGGCCTGGCGCCAGTGGTCTGTCGCCGGGGCCAGGCGTCGGGTCCTCGGGTGTCTCCAGGGTGGGCGAAGATTCCCCTCAGAAGCCCAGCATCCTCTGTGTCGCCCGCCTGGTCTTCGGGCAACGCGGTGTCCTCCTCCATGGAGTCCCTGTGACCGGTGTCTACTGGTGACTGGGGGGTGGTCTTCGGCTCCGGTGAGGCCGAGGCTGATGACTTCGGGTCCGGTGAATGCCTGGCTGGCGTCTGGTGCTTGGCTGATGTTCTCGGCTCCGGTGAACGCCTGGCCGACTTCAGGTGCTTGGCCGACGTCGGGTGTGACGTCCGCTTGAGGGACGTCAGGTCCCTCGTCTTCCTGGGTGGAGGATCTGGGCCCCTAGGGGGCTGGGAAACCGACTTGGAGTCGGGGTCCCGACGTCGGGTGGAAGAGGAAGACTTGTGGCGTTCAGAGGATTTTGAAGAGGCCTGAGAGGGAGAAGAGGAAGCCAAGGGCCTGGAGGTCTTAATGGGCTGAAGAGTCGAAGAACCGCTGGAAGCCTGGACCTTAACCAGAGGGGGCTGAGACATAGCCCTGGAGGGAGAGCAGTCCGATCAGGTGGAGCATGAGCTCCGCGAATCCGAGGCCCGGTTCGGGGATCTGGACCTTGCCTTCTCCCGGTGCTTATCCCGGTGTTTGTGGACCTTGGAGGAAGAATCGCCCCTGGAGGAAGGTTCTTTGTCCATCCTAGTAAGTTTTTTCTCTAGCAGGTAAGCCTGAAGTGCCTTCTGATGGCGGATCTAGTGCGGCTGTTGAACCCCTGGCAAGAGGTGCAGGCCTTGGTATCGTGGTCCCGGCCTAAGCAACGCACGCAGGAAGAATGAGAATCCTTGAAAGGGATCTGTTTTCCGCAGGCACACTTTGAAAGGTGACCCTCAAATGAAGGAGTTGGAAAGAATATTAGTTGTGTAGAAACTCTGGAAGTTCTAGGTCGTCATGCGCTAGGTAGAGACCGAGAGGCCGATGCTGGTGAGTCGATGGCGGGAAAAGAACTGGGGATTCTGGGGGACCGCCCCCTTATGTACTATGCCTGATGTCGGGGGCGGTCCCCGCTGAATACTGCTAGCTAGAAAATTTCTGTGCAGTCCTGGCACCTGCCGGCTTCAGTCCTAATGGTGTAACCTGCTGCAAGAGCTGTTTCTCGAAGTAAGATCAGAAGATAATGTAGTTGTCAACCATCTGGACAAACACTGTTTAGAAACCGCTGCGCCCTCTCTTTTGGGTGCAAAGGAAACAAACAACTGGTCAGAGTTAGGGAGAGATTTAGTCCTGTCCGTATAGTACCTGAGAATTCTGTGTACATCCAGAGTATGCGGAAGAGCTTCCCCCCGTTGGAGTATTCCGGACAGTACACTGGCAGGTCCAGGGATGGATTCAAGGTGGATTCACATACCATCTTGGATAGGAACTTGGGATTAGTCCGCAGAGCCACTCTGTCTCTGTGAAATATCAGATTAGGTATCTTACACATGAGAGTCTGAAGTTGGGAAACTCTTCAAGCTAAAGTGATGGCCATTAGGAAAAGTGCTTTCAGGAGAGGTAGCCCATGTCCACACTTGCTGCCGGCTCGAAGGGTGGCAGGGTGAGCTTTTCGAGAATTAAGTTTAGGTCCCAAGGAGGAGCAGGGCTCCTGATTGGGGGCTTTAGATGAAGAATCCCTTTCAGAAAGGTTTTGGATATCTCCAACTGTACCAAAATCTTTTGTCATATCGGAATATGATAGGCAGAAATTGCCGAAAGGTGGACCTTTACGGTTGAATAACTAAGACCCAAGTCATAAAGGTACAGCATGTAGTCTAAAACCTTTGTGACTGAACAGGAAAAGGGTTCAATCCCTTTCGAGTCTGCCCAGATGGAAAACCTTTTCCACTTTATGGCATATGAAGCTCTGGTGGAAGGCTTCCTGGCCTCTACCAAGATCTGTGCTACCCTCGGGGAAACCCCGAAGCGGGCAGCCGCTATGTCAGAAGGAGCCATGAGTGCAGATGAAGGGACTTGAGCCCTGGATGAACCAGGGTCCCCTGTTCCTGAGTCAAGAGATCTTGGGAAACCGGCAGTGGAAAGGGAGGTTCCACTGACAGTTGTTGCAGGAGAAAGAACCAAATTTGGTCTCGGCCAGAAGGGAGCAATGAGGATCATTCGAGCTCCTTCTGCCTGCAGTTTCATTAGAACTCTCTGGATCAATGGAAATGGAGGGAAGGATTACACGAACCTCCCCTTCCAGCAAAGAGACAGCAGGTCTCGCCAGAAAACACCACGCCTTGGAGCAAGAAAGCAGAAGGTTGGTAGTTTTGTGCTGAATGAAGAGGCAAACAGATCTATTTGAGGTCTTCCCTACTTTGCGAAGACTTCGTTTACCACGACTGTCTGAGCTCCCATTCGTGTACTTTGGCTTGCATGCGGCTGAGTGCATCTGCCAGGATGTTCTGGACACCTGGCACATGTACTGCCGTCAGATGAATGTTGTTGTCGACTACCCAGTATCACATCATCATTGCTTCCCTACAAAGAAGGTAGGAGCAGGTTCCACCTTGTTTATGTACCAGACTACCCACATGTTTTCTGTCTGAATCATAAGATGACCCGGATAAATGAGGTACTGAAAGGCCTCAAATGCATTCAACACTGCTCTCATCTTGAGTAAGCTGATATGAAGAGACAGTTCTATGTGGGACCAAAGACCTTGTGAGGACCCAGGTGTGCTCCCCAACCCAGACTTGAAGCATCTGTCATCAGGGTTTGTGAGGGACTGTCTAATCGAAATAAAACCCCGTTGGAGAGGTTGTCCTGTTTGAGCCACCACAAGAGATCATTTGCCACTGGATCCGAGACCATAATCTCATGGTCCAGTTTGTCTGCCCTCTGGTCCCACTGGACTCTGAGGGTCCATTGTGAAGTCTGGCCAAGGGAACTGAAGGGATGGCTGCTGCCATGAGCCCCAATAGTCACAGGATCGATCTGGCTGGTACCCTCTTCTGTGAGGCCACCATTTGTGCCTGGTGCTGCAAGGCTGATATCCTGTCTTGCGGTAGGAAAGCCTTGCCTGTACCTTGTCCAAAACTGCCCCAACAAATTGGAGCTGCTGGGAAGGGATTAGGTGGGATTTGGCATAACTGACCGTAATTCCCACCCGATGGAAAGTGTCCAGGTTAAGGTGCAGATCCTTGACTAGGACTTCCCTAGAGGAGGCTGATATCAGCCAGCCGTCCAGGCAGAGAAAAACTTGGACCCCCTGCTTGCGCCAAAAGGCTGTCACCACAGCTAGGCATTTCATGAATACCCTAGGGGCTAAGAAAAGGCCAAAGGGTAGTGCTTTGAACTGGAAATGCTCCCCTTGAAAACAGAATCGAAGGAATTTGCGGTGTGGCGGACAAATTGGGATGTGCGAGTAAGCATCCTGCATGACAGGAAGTAGGCTGGGAAGAGACAGCATTCTGAGCCTCCTGTATTGAACAAAGAGATTCAGAAAGCTTAGATCTAGAGTTGGTCTGAGGTCACCTGTCTTCTTGGGAACCAGGAAGAAATGAGAGAAGTACCCTTTTCTCTGATGCTTTATGGGAACTACTTCTATTGTTGCCTTTGCCGGCAAGGATGTGATTTCCTCTCTCACCAAGGGTAGGTGTTTGGGTGGGTAGGATGAATGACCCGGAGGTCTTCTTGGGGTCTTTCTATGAATTCTACTAAGTGACCTTTTGCCACCAGTTGAAGAACCCAGGAGTCTGTTATTTTCTCCCACTCAGGTAGGTGATAGGAGAACCTGCCCCCTATCAGCTCCTCTTGATGGCATACAAGTGGAGGTGGGAGGTTTAAGGAGTCAGGAGGCGGAGAGCAAGACCAAGGCTCCTGAGGCTTTATGGGCTTTAGCCGGGGGATTCTAGTGGCCGAGGTTGCTCAATGTTTTTCTGACGTCGGTTCTGATTTGGTCTTTGGTGGCGACGTTGCTGCCTCCGAAATGGTTGTTTCTGCTTCTGTGGAGGCTTGTACATAAATTGTACTCAATGTAGAGCCTTGCCCTTATCTTGGAGGTCAGCGATTATGTCCTTTATGTCCCAGCCGAAAAGGACCAACCCTCTAAAGGGGGCATCCTGTATGGCCGACTGGACCTCTGCAGCCAGGCCTGAGATCCGCAGCCAGGCGTGATGTCATAGACTAATCGCAGTAGCTGAGCCTCTACCGCATCATAGGTGGCATGCAACATGTGATAAGCGGATCTAGCCGACCGTACTAGATCTGCCATTTCGTCCTTTACGGTAGAGTCTTGAAGATAGTCTACCTTGGATTCCAACTGACCTAGGACCGATTTTTGGTAGTCCCCCATATGGGAGACGTAGTTTAGTGCTCTGATTCCTAAGGTGGAGGAAGAGTAAATCTTTCTCCAATACTGATCCAGTATTTTAGATTCTTTATCCTGGGGTGGGGGAAGCACTAAGGTGTTTGGGTTTAGCAGACCTATCATGGGCCCGCATTAATGACCACTGAATCGGCCTTAGGCTGAAGACTGAGGAAGAATTTATCATCTGGAGATTGATAAAGTCTGTCAGCCTTTCTGGCTATTGGGGCCAGAGAAGAAGGTTGCTTCCATATAGTGGTGACCAAATCCTCATGCGGTTCGATCCAGGGTGGAATGAGGTTTGAGGAGGAATCGACCAACTCTAAATGAGCTGCCAGCCTCTGCCTCTGCAGGTCCTGGGAAACTGTGCGGCAATAGCAAGCTGCTTGGATCTTTCATAGGAGCTCCAAGAAGGAAGGATCCTCCGAAGGGGATTTGGGAGATTCCTTCAGTTTCTGATCATCAGGTGTGGGTGTTTCCATGTCGGAGTCAGAATGGACCATGTCACTATCTGAGTCTGAGGAATCCTGGTCACTAGGAGAACTGATGGCTGGAAGCAGCAGTTCCATTGGCCTAGAAATTTCCGTAGGTCTAGAAAACTCCCAGGACCTAAGGTGAGAATCTGGACAATTGGCCTGCATCGGGCCCCCGGATGATGGGGAAGGATCCGATGCAGGAGGCCTTGGAGCCAGCATTGGGGCCATCGGTGGCTGATGCTTCTCCTGCTATGATGAGAGCTGTGACTTTGATTCTGCCCACCAGTTCTTAAGGACCACCTGAAGGTCCACTTGAGGCTAGGGTGGAGGGTTATTAAACCCGTAGCTAGGGTACCCATAGTAGGGGTAATTAAAGCCTAACGGAGGGTAGCCTGGCAGATGGAATCCTGACATTGGATACTGTGGCGTTGGGTATCCTAGCGTTGGGTACTGAGGGGAATAGCCCGGCGATGGAAGTCCGTAAGGATTTCCAGGTGGTCCTGATGGAGGGGCCGAAGGAATCATCAGGTCTGCACTGCGTCACATGGCGTGCTCAGAAGGCCCCGATGGAAGAGGCGGACTAGAGGGTCCCAAAGATCCTGGTGTCTGGCCCGATGGAGGGCCTTGCGGGACTGAATCACCCGAGGGGGTCAGAGGGACTATCGTCTGGTCCAACGCTGGCTCTGGTGTCTGAGGCACTGGCGGAGGGGGTGACGAGACCCCTGTCGTCGGGCAATCTCCTGCCTCCACATCCACCGCAGGGGAAGCTGAAGGTACCGCTTCTGCTGGCGGTAAGGGAGAGGAAGGAGTCGTGTCCTTCTTCAGCTGCATATCTAAAGTCAGCTGTGCTGTCACCTCTTTGTCAGGCCCGCTATTGAGGCCTCACGGAGGATCTGGGGCTGGGAGTCCATCACAGGAGCTGATTGGCGGCTTAGCAGCCACAGCTACGTGAGAACCGGCGAAGCCAGAACTTGACTTACCTTTCCCACTCATACCACTAGGCCTTGAAATCTTGGAGGCCGTAGAAGAGGTGGGTGCCTTCTGATCTCAGGAGGCTCCCGTTGGGCCCGAGTCCAGGCCAGATGGGTGGGTCAACGGTCGTTTGCTAACCACCAAAGCAGTCGTTGAAGGCGAATCCCCCGGAAGGGATGCTACCTGAAGGGCTGCAACTCCAGCAGGTGGTGGCGGAATGGCTGGGGACCCTTCCCTGTCCCAATGTCTCTCCTTGTCCTTCTTCTTCTTATGGTAGCCCTCCGGAGAGGACGATAACTGGCTGAGTTTCTTCAGCTCCATCTCCATATTGGCCATTTTTTCTTTTAAAAGATGGGCTTCCACAGACTGCTGCCTATGTTTATGTGTGGCTGCGTTAAACGTCTGGCAAGGCTCGCACTCTTCCACCTTATGGCCTGGACCCAGGCAAAAAAGGCAGAGGGAATGGCCGTCCTTGTGAGGGAGCTGAGTTCCACAGGAGTCGAATTTGTTCTTATGCGATTCTGAAGGCGTCGGAGACGACATACACGACGATTTTTGCTAAAAAACAAGAAATATATGGATTAGTAGTAAAACCATTTGAATAATACTCATCCAAGATGATGTCGACAGTAGCAGTGTTCTTCCGCGAGGTCCGACGTGCGCAGGTCGACGGGCGGGAAAGAACTGGAAGGCGGGCGTGGGGACCACTCCTTATATAGCGTCACGCTGACATTCATTACGTGACGTATGGGGCAGTCCCCATCGGACACTGCTAGCTAGAATTTTTCCGTGTGGTCCTAATGCCTGGTGGCTTAGTCCTACTTATGAGTTCCTACTGCAAGAGCCCTCTCCAAGTAAGATCTTAGGTTTTGTACACAGGGCTACTCTGTCCCTCTGAAAAACCAAATAAGGCTCTTTACACATCAGAGCCCGGAGCTCTGAAATCCTCCGGGCCGAAGTAATGGCAACCAAAAACAACGCTTTCCAAGACAGGAAGCGTAGCTCGCAACTTGCAGCTGGCTCATAGGGAGGCAACCTAAGCTTTTCTAACAAAAAGAGAAGATCCTATGGAGGGACAGGGTCCCTCCTGGGAGGTTTGATGTGCAAAATACCTCTCGGAAAGGTCTTGCACAAGTCCAGTTGTGTGAGAGGTTTTCCTTCCACTGGTGCGTGATACGCAGAAAGCACTGACAGATGCACCTTGATGGATGAATAGCTGAGTCCTGAATCTGATACAGAAAGAAGGTACTCCAGCACTGACTCCACCGGACAGGTGAAAGGGTCTAAGGAACGAGAGGACACCCACAAGCAGAAGCGTTTCCACTTCATGGCGTATGTGGCTCTAGTCAAGGGTTTCCTTGCTGCCACTAGCACCTCTGCCACCCTAATGGACACTCCATATCTGTCCCTGACTAAGTCTGCAGGCACCATGCGTGCAAATGCAGACCAAAGACTGGGGTGTATGAGGGTTCCCTGCTCCTCGGAGAGCAAGCGAGTCAAGAGGGGCAGTGAGACTGGTGGTTCCGATGCCAACTGCTGAAGCAGCGGAAACCAAATTTGTTGAGGCCAGGAGGAAGCAATGAGAATTATGACGCACCCTCCTCCTGCAACTTGAGCAGCACTCTGGAAGAAGCGGTGGGGGAGGTATAGAAACCACTCCTGCCCATGACAGGGACAATGCGTTCACCAGAAACATCAGGCCCTGGATCTAGCGAGCAAAAATTGGGCAGTTTGGTGTTGAGTATGGATGCAAAGAGGTCAAGCTCTGGCTGACTCAACCTTTCAAAAAGGCTGTCTATGACATCCTGTGACAGCTCCCATTCATAAGCTTGAGACCAAGAGGAGCTCAGACTGTCGGCTAGGTCATTGTGAATCCCTGGAACATGAACCGCTGTGAGATTCAGGTTGTGCTCCACTGCCAAGTGCCAGACTCTCATGGCCTCCCTGCACAGGGGATATGAGTGAGTGCCCCCTTGCTTGTTGATATAGAAGACCACTGGAATGTTGTCGGACTGTCTGAAGGCAAGGCATACAGGATGGCTCTCATCTCCAAAACACTGATATGGGGATTGTGTTCCACAGAGGTCCAACTTCCTCTTGTTTGGTGGGATCCTAAGTGTGCTCCCCAGCCCAGACCTGAGGCATCGGTCGTCAGGACTTGGTGAGGGCTGGAAATCTGAAAGGGAGCTCTAGTTTCTAGTCGGGAAGGGGTAAGCCACCATTCCAGAGTCTGGCGCACCACCTTGGAGATCCTGACTTGCTGGTCAAGATCGTCCAAGCATTGATCCCACTGAACTCGGAGGTTCCACTGAAGGACTCTTATATGCAGACGGGCTAAGGGAACTGTTCCTCTGTAGGAGTAGTCAGAAGCCAATCGTTGAGGTAGGGGTTAATATAATGCCTCTGCCACTACTGCCAGGCACTTGGTGAACACCTGTGGTGCCGAAGAAAGGCCGAATGGCAGCACCCTGAACTGACAGTGCTCTACCTGGAAGGAAAAGCGAAGGTACTTCCTGTGGGATGGCAGAATCTTTATATGCATGCAGGCGTTCTGCATGTCCAGGGAGCAGAGCCAGTCCCCTTGGTGACACATCAACAGCATTCCCAGCAGCGTCACCATCCGGAATCTTTTGTATTTGATGAAGTTGTTTAGGTGACTGAGGTCCAGGATAGGACGAAGGTCCCCAGTCTTTTTTGGGACGAGGAAGAAGTGAGAGTAAAACTCCCTGCCCCTCTGTGATGGTGGCGCTACCTGGATGGCTTTCTTCTCCAAAAGGGACTGGATTTCTGCCTTGATGAGGGCCACGTGGGATGGAGAGCAATGCAAAGGAACCGGAGGGTTGTCTGGTGGAACCTGAGTAAACTCCACGGTGTAGCCTCTTTTTTTTTCCTTATACATTTTTGCCGCCCCGAGCCCTGGCAGGCAGCTACAGCTCTCCAGATGGAGGAACTCCCTCTCCGGTCCTGCAACTCCCATGCTAGGTGGCCCTGGTGGTTCCCCCATGGATTGTCCCCCACAGCGAGGACATGAGGAGGTTGCTGGCTTCTCTCTCTCTCTCTCTCTCTCTCTCTCCCGGAGACCCAATCCAGAATCCGGGACCACTCCCGGACCATCACTGAGCCTGCCAGGCTCGATTTTACTCCATTTTGCCCATCACCCCCCCCCCCAATGCAGAGACATCGGCTCCAAGTCTCCTGACCCGTACTGCCCTCCAGGCACCGCCAGACGGCAGTCAGCGAGCAGGACGACTAGTCTCCTTTCCCCCGACAGAGGAGAGCAGTCCTCTGGACGCTCACACTTCTCTCCCCCTGCCGACCCAAGCTCATTCCCCAACTCGGCTCACTGGCCTGGCGCAAAGTGTGGCGTGCAGCGCCTCAACCTTCAGCGCTATCAGGCCAGCCTGGTGTAGCCTCTTACTATGATCTGAAGCACCCACTGATCCTAGGTGATACCGGACAAGCCTCTGTGGTAAGAGAGAATCTCCTGCTGACTGCCTCCCCTTGTACTTCCACTGGAGGAAGGGAGGCAGACAAGGAGTCATACTGAGGTCGACGAAGTAGGCAAGGGGCCCTGACACTCTTGGCATTTTTCGGGTCTTGCCTTCCAGAGGGGTATCTTTCCTTTTGTAACCCCCCTCTGTTGCTGGTGTCGTCCTTGCTGCCTGTGAAAGGAACGACGTCTAGGAGCTGCTGGTTCTGATTTATACAGTCTGTGGACATCAGACGCAGCCTTGCCTGAGTCCTGCAGACCAGTAATAAGTTTCTCCATTTCCTGACCGAATAATACAGGTGCTTGGAAATGGGTGTCCAGGATTGCATCCTGCAAATCTTGAGACCTGCAGTCAGACATGGCGTCTCAGGCATACCCCCTGTGGCGGCTATCCTGGCCGCAGTGTTGCCAAATCATATGACAGATATGAGCACCTCAAGACACGTTTTCCAACATCTGCACTGGACTGAAGAACCGCCATTAACTCAGATTTATTGGCGGAGTCAGGCTGTGCATGAGCCAGGTTCAGGGCTTTGTTCCACAGTGACTTCTGATACATCACCATGTGAGCTACGAAGTTAAGCAACCTGACTGTACAGGTGGCCGAAGAATACATCTTAAGGCCCAGCGGGTCCAACTTTTTGAACTCTTTGTCTGGTGGCTGGGAGCTCATATGCTTTGGCTGTTCGGCTCTGCCATGAGTAGCCATCGGCACCGTCAAGTCCACCATTGGGTACTCACTTAAATGTGGCTCTCCCCTTGGGGTCCTGCACAGGCGATCTGCCTTTTTGGGGATTGCCGAAGTCGTGGAGGGGTGCTTTCAAGCGACTTCGTGATGTCTTGGAAGGGCTCCAATAATGGTGGAACCACCAAGGGCTTAGGGTCATTTGCCCCCAAGAATTTCACCTAACGGTGACATTCAGGATCCTACTTCTCTGTCTCCAACTAATTTAAAAACTGAATGTATCTCATCACATCCAAGAATGACAGATCATCCAGAGGGGATCTTGGAGAGTCCTTCCTGGGATCCGGTGAGGAGAGAGTAAGATCCTCCTCTGGAGGAATCATAAGAGGAGAAGCCCCCCAGAAGAACCTTCATCAGAGGAATCTGGGCGCCCACTGGAGGAAGATCTCAATGACGGGTGGCGACTGCTCCGTCTAGGGATTGGAGACCATTGTCCTTCATCCTCGGACGTTAGGTGAACTGGAGCTGGAGGAGGAGGCAGTAGGGGGGAAGGTTTCTGAGGAGGGGCCTGAGACGGGACCCCTGCGGGGATCAGGGCCGGTACCGGCGGCCTGGGTAACAGATCCCCTTCAATAGTGTTCCACCAACTACTGAATAATGCCCCCAACATCAGCTAGGAGAATGACAGGGCCTGGCTGAGGAACGGACGACGGGGTGGGGGGCACTGGGGGCCCCTGGCATCGGTCTTTCTGGGATGATCCCCTCTGGTGGCAGGGCCTGCGGGTCCACTGTATTAAGCGTGGTGGGGCAACATCCTCTGGAGTTGGGGGTCCTGACGTCTGGTAGTCAGGCACCCGAGGCGGAGGTGATGGCGGTAGTGCTGGAGCCCGAACTCTGAGGTCCTTGGAGGCGGGCGTCTGGTCACCTGCAGAACGGCCTGTCGCCATGTCATCTTTTGGACGTGGGGTAACAGGTGTCAGCTTTTGGGGTGGCATCCTGTCCATTTCTGTGTTGAAGCCAGAGGTCATAGAAGCTTGGCGTCGCTCTGAAGTCTCGGATGACGTACTGGGAAGAGGCCAACGATGCTTCCTGTAGCGTTCGCGCTCCTGGAGCCTGCTGGTGTCGTCCGACCCCTTAGGCCTGTCAGATAACCCCGAGGGTAAGGCCTTTCTGATACGTCGCCCGGCGAGGAAGACGCCTGTTCTACTGATTTGGACCCTAGCGCAAGCTTGACAGGTCAAATAGCCAGGGACACAGCGGCTAGATTAAGACAATTAGGTTTATTTAGTTTAGAGTATTGAAGGTTGACAGGTGACTTGTGCATGGTGTTAAAGGCAGTAACTGATGTAGATCTGTGGGAGAATATAGGATCAATTAGAAACTCTGATAGACAAAACAGAATCCATCAACTACAATTAAAGGGTAATTTATACAGAACAAATCAACAGGGTAACTGGTTAAACCAAAGGGTGGTTAGTGTTTGGAACAGACTACCTTCCAACGTAGTAAAAAGCACTTCATTGGAGTGCTTTAAATCACAATTAGATGATTTTATGGGAGATAAAAAAATATGAACTCTGATGAGTATCGGACGAGTCCATATGGCCACCAGGCTGATTCAGAGAGCCCGACTCCAGAGGCCTCTCCGCCAAGCACATGGGAAGAGGCTGGAGGCTTCTTAGGAGTTACCCTGAGAAGAGCTAGGGAAACTGGAGGAACTGAACCCGACCTGCCATTTGAAGTAGAGGCCCTAGCAGACCTATGGGGTGGGGGGGGTCTAGAATTCTGACGCGATTCTGACCTAGCTCTGTTCTTGTCCCTGTGATGGTGTTTCCCATTCAATTTCTTTTCTCTGGTGAAGGAATCACCTGGTGGAAGAGGAAGATGAGATATGCCCCAAGTGGGATTTATGCACGGTGGCCATTTATTGTTCAAGGAGGAACGTCTTGAGAGTCTTCAAAATGCGGATTCTGGTCCTCCTATTGAATTTCTGGCAGTGTGGGCGGTCGTCTGAGTTGTGGTCTGGACCTAAGCATTATTAAGATTAATAAGCTGGGTAGACTCGGGGTGGGTCAGAAGTTGGTCAACTGGGTGGCAAACTGGTTGACGGGCAGAAAGAAAAAATTACTCACCTTAGTAATTGTATTTCTTCTAATGGAGTCTTGCTGTATTCTGACAGTATGCAGTTAGCCCCAGCACTTGAACTGCTCCGGAGAGGAAAGAGTTAACTCTATTCTAAGAGCATAGAATTTTGAGCTCATGCTCGGTTCAAACCTCTGCCTGCTGCAGTTTCAAGTGTAACCGTCAGATTCTTACGAGACTAGACTAATTAAGTAAACTTATAATGAGGAAATTGTCAAAAAACACTAGCCATAAGGGCAACCAAAAGTTCTGGAATCCCAAAGACTCAAGTCGAGAACCCTAAAAAAAAAGAAAAAACTCAGGTAGTGAACTTAACATAACTTTATAAATAACAAACAATAAAGCCACTATGCCCAGCTCCTCCCAAGGAGAGGGGGCCAATGCACCTCTAGGGTGCAGCACTGTGCCTGCCAGCCCACTTCCCAAAAACCAGGTTCAGAGAGGGGAGGCAGGGGGAGGTCAGAATACAGCAAGACTCCATTAGAAGAAACACAGTTTACTAAGGTGAGCAATTTTTTCTTCAAACAACATGAAGTCTTGCTGTATTCTGACAGTATGCAGACTACCAAGCAGTACCTCCCAGGAGGAGGGTACAGAAATAGGCTCTGCAGCACTGCTGTACCAAACCTAGCATCACTCCTAGCCTTGATGTCCAGAGAGTAATGCTTGGTAAAAGTATGAACTGTTTTCCAGGTGGCTGCTTCACAGATCTCTAAGAGGGGTATATCTCTGGCCGCAGCCAGAGAAGCAGCTGTACCTCTGGTAGAATGAGCCTCAGGCCTGAAGGGGGTATTTTGCCTAGCTTGTCATAGCAGAATTGTATACAGGAAACAATCCACCTTGCAATAGTTTGTTTGGTAGCAGGTCTACCTTTCCCCACCTCACCATAAGTGAGGAACAGTTGGGAAGAGCCAGATCTAAAACCTTTAGTATGTTCTAAGTAGTAGCTAAGGGCTCTTTTAACATCCAGGCTATGCAATCTCCTTTCCCCTGAAGAGGAATGATCAGTGAAAAAGACAGGAAGGGACATGGACTGGTTCAGATGAAAATCTGACACCACTTTGGGTAAGAACTTCCTATTGGCTCGAATGACCACCTTATCTCTATGGAATGAAATGAAATCAGGCTCCACTGACAGAGCTTGCAGTTCACTGATCTGTCTGGCAGAGGTAATAGCTACCAAAAAGACAGCTTTCCAAGTCAAGTACTTAAGGTCTGCAGAGACCAAAGGCTCAAAGGGTGGTTGCATAAGTTGAGCAATGCAAACATTGAGATCCCAAGCAGGAACAGGTTCCTTAAAGGGGGGATTAGTATGAAGCAGCCCCTTAAAAAATTTACAGAACACAGGGTGAGAAGCTAGAAAAGAAGGCTTCCCCACTGACAAAAATGCAGAGACAGTAGATAGATGCACCTTGAGGGTAGCTGGTCTGAGGCCTAGGCTATTGAGATGAACCATATAGTCCAGAACCGCAGACAAGTCACCAGAGTCTGGTGATATCTGTTTACTAGAGCACCAAATACCAAACCTTTCCCATTTGGAGTTGTACGTTTTTCTAGTGGCAGGTCTATGAGAAGCCTTGAGGATGTCTAGAACCCCCGAGACAGATTCAAATTTGCATATTCTAGCTCTTCAAGAGCCAAGCTTTGAGATTGAGAGATTGAAGATTGGGATACCAAATTCTCCCCTGAGATGAAGTTAACAGATTGTGATTTCTGGGGAGAGCCAAAGGAAGATGGACCGCCAGAGACAGCAAGAGAGGATACCAAGGCTGCCTGGCCCAGTTTGGAGCAGTCAGGATCACTTTGCAAGAGTGTGGCCTTATCTTGGCCAGGACTCTGAACAATAGGGGAAAGGAGGGGGAAGGCATACAGATATTTCCCCAACCAATCCAACAGTAGCGCATCCAGGGGGACTAAGCCCAATACTGGGGGTCTGCAACAGAAAAGAGGAAGCTGGTGATTGTCTGGGGCTGCTAAGAGGTCTATCTGAGGAGTGCCCCATCTTAGAAATATCACTTTTAGCACTAGGGGATCCAGAGACCATTCGTGATGGCCCTGAGAAATCCTGCTCAAGACATCTGCCAAAACATTGTCTTTCCCTGGAAGGTGGACTGCTACCAGGGATGTCTGTAGAGAATAGGCCAGAGACCAGACTTTCATGGCTTATGTGCACAAGGCTGTCGACCGAGTGCCTCCCTGTTTGTTTATGTACCACATGGTGGTGGTGTTGTCTGTCTTCACCTGAACCTCCTTGTTTTGTACTGAATTTGTGAAAAGCCTGCAAGGCTAAGTGTACTGCCCTGAGTTCTAGAAGGTTGATATGGAGAAGAGACTCCTGAGGGGACCAAACTCCTTGTGCTGTGTGGGTTCCCAAATGAGTTCCCCATCCCAGGAGAGAAGCATCTGTGGTCAGAACCACAGAATGAGTCTGAGATATGAATGGGACTCCTTGTCTGAGGTTGTCCTGATCCAACCACCACTGGAGAGCATGAATCAAGGTCTGAGTCATTGGAATCAGTTTGGTGAGAGGGTCTTTTTTCTGGGACCAAAAAGCCCTCAAGTGAAACTGGATGTCTCACATCTGAAACCTGGCCTCTGGAACCACTGCAGTGGCAGCTGCCATGTGGCCCAGTAGTTGGAGAAAATGCCTTGCTGGGTGAGAAACCAGGAGACGAAATGAGGAAGCTAGGTCTGTAAGGGCCCTTACCCTTGACAAGGGAAGAAAGGCCTTTGCCTGGACGGCGTCCAACTCCACCCCTATGAAGGTGGGAAGCTGCACTGGTTCGAGAACTGACTTTGGAAGATTGAGGAGTAATCCCAGGGAAGTGAGCACTTGCTGGATCACTTGAAGATTTGACGTGACTTGATCTGGAGACTGTCCCACAATGAGCCAGTCGTCGAGATATGGGAAAATAGAGATGTTCTGCCTCCTTAAAAAGGCTACTGCTATTGCTAGGCATTTTGTAAAGACCCTTGGTGCTGATGTTAGCCCAGAAGGCATTGCCCTGAATTAATAATGGCCTGAGGGCAGTTCGAATCTTATTTATCAAGTCTAGGATTACAAATACCTTTGAGCCATGGCTCTTTTACAAAGGTTCCACGTCAGAGAAATACAAATTATGGGGAACATCAAGACAGACATTACAACAATGTGGACATTGCAAACAGAGTACAGATTAATACAGTTCAAGGGTAGCATTGTAACAAGGCAGCCAGCGGTATCTGTCAGAAAAAACAGACAACAGATAAGAAGTGCCAGAGTCATAGGGAGACGGAAGAGGGGGAGAAGGAATTTAGGAAGGGTGACGAGAGAGTGAAAAGTGCAGCATTGGGTATACCAAGATGTGAGGGTAGATTCCAGTGAGGAGGGAAGGGGAGGAGGGGACAACTAGAGCAGAAAGGGAAGTGGAGAAACAAGGTTAAGTTGGGCAGTCACAGGAGCTGTTGGTAGTGAGATAGTTCTGGAGCCTAGTTTTAAACATACCAATAGTTGGGCTGAGGCCACTGAACCAGAGTGGCGCTCGATAAGCAAAGGAGCATTGTCCCTCTGAAGTGTGACAGTGGGGGACTTTCAGTAGCTGTAGCGTGGATCTCCTAAGGCACCATTTGTTAATTCGGTGTTGTAACAGAGTTGAGACCCCAGAAGGTGCAAGGCCAAGGTAGATTTTTTTCATCATGGAGCAGGCGAGAAACTTTATGTGGTTTGATAGTTGGAGCCAGCCGGTCTGAGTGTACAGGTCACGTGTGGGTGAGACGGTGAGCACCAGTGATGAGCCGACATGCTTTATTTAAGGCAGTTGAGAGGCATCTTAGGGTTGTGGTTGTGGCCGAGCCATAAATGATGAGACCATAGTCTATTACAGAGATCACAGAGCTCAGGACTGCAACCTTCAAAGCTTCTGGCGTGAGGTGTGGTCTGTGTTTGCAGAGGAGACCAAGCTGTGTATTAGCAGCTCTAGCTACATTATCTACATGAAGTCCATAGGAGAGATTAGGGTCAAGCTGTATCCCTAAGTATTTGAAGGACCCCACCTGATCTAGAGTGTTCCCCTGGGTGGTGGAGATAGCCAAGTGGTGTAGCTTGTGTGGGTTATGAGAGCTGCAGAAGAGCATAGATTTGGTTTTCTTGTCATTGAGGACCAGTTTATGATTAAGAAACCATGTCTCTACAGAACTGAAACCAAGTTGAAGGTTGTGTTGAAGAGTTGCAGGATCTTTGTGATGGAGAATACAACAGCATCATCGGCATATAGTATGATCTGCTCAGAGCAGTGGTAAGGGAGGAGTTTAAGAAAGGCTAAAAGGAGGGGCCCAGTATGGATCCTGTGGGACACCAGACGAACAGGCAGGGTGTTAGAGAGGCGTCCATAATTTTACTCTCTGTGACCGGTTTTCTACGTAGCTTTTAAACCAGAGAGAAGAGTCAGGTGATAGCCCGGCATTCAGTAGTTTGTGTATTAGTAGTCCATGGTGTGTACTGTATCGAAGGCCTTGGAGGTCGAAAACGGCCCCTGTGAGAAGGCCGTTGTCAAGGGATTTGTGCAAAGCTCCAGTGAACTCAAGAAGGGCTGTGGTGGTGCTGTGACCTTCCGGAAGCCGTGTTGTTGTGGACAAGGTATATTGTATTTATCCAAGTGGTCGGTAAGTTGATCAGCCATGATGCGCTCGAAGTGCCTTAGAGTAGTGGGGCAGTATGGAGATGAGGCGATACTTTGGGTGAATCATCTTGTCCCCACTTTTATGGACGGGTGTCACGATGGCTGTTTTCCATAGGTCCGGGAATTTTCCACAGCTGAGAGAGAGGTTTAGGATTTTTGTTAATGGATGAATTACCTCATCGAGGGTGAGCAACAGAAGCTTAAGGTCCAGGGTGTCGCTACTAGATCTAGATTTAGAGATAGCTGCAGTAATATAGCAGTGAGCTTCATTCAGCCTTACCTTCCTGAAGCAGAAGAGGGGATGGTTAGACTGAGGGGCTGAGGTATTTGGGGAGTAGGCCCTATTTTTGAAAAAGTCATAGGGTAGAACAGCACTAAGGTCTGAAAAAGCCGTGTTAAAGATGTTTGCGATCACCTTGGGGTCAAGGATTGAGGATCCATCAACCATTAACATGGCCAGAGAGGTTTTTGGCTGCTTCCCTGTGACATCCTTGATATTGTCCCAGAAAGCACGACCATTTTCCTATGTATTGGTGAAAGTGTCTTTGTAATAGGTGGATTTCATTAGCCGTATGGCTTTTGTGCAGGCATTTCGTGCTTGTTTGTAATTTTGGATGTCCAGTTGTTTGCCAGTGGCCCTGGCAACTGCCCAGAGGTGATCCCTTAGTTTCAGCTGTGAGAGAAGAGCATGGTGACCCATGGGTTAGAGAGAGATTTTGTTTCAAGCCTTTGCAGGGGCAAAGAGTCATGAGCTTTGTTGAAAATTGAGATGAAGTGATCAAGACCAAGTTAACATCTGTTGCTTCATAGATGGGTAGCCAGTCTTGTAGAAGCAGGTGTTGTTTTGAGATGTGGAAGTTTTCTCGAGGAAGGACTCTGCTGCGATAATTTTGGGAGGGCTTAAGGAATTTGTTAGACCATGCACACATGACTGGGGAGTGGTCACTGAGTGAGTCTGGGAGAATGGTCAACGCAGAAATCCTTGTGGGGTGAGTGGTGAGGACCCAATCCAAGAGGGTACTGGTGCCAGTCTTGTAGTTAATCCTAGTGGGGAGTTTACCATTGCGTGAGGTTAGCAGCTGAGATGGAGTATTTATAGACACTGGCACTCGATGCTAACCAGTTTATGTTGAAATCCCCTAGTAGAATAAGTTCAGCCTCGGGAGGATGACAGTTGATAAAGTTTAGGACGTCGCTGAATCCATGTTTAGGGTCCCTGGGCAGGATGTATACGGAGACAACAGTCAGGGCTTTATGGTTGGGACCTAGGACGATTTTTATTGGCAGAATCTGGGCTGAGGCAGAAAGTGATGGAGTTGCTACAGGGTGCCAAGAAAGGGAGTCTTTGATATGGATTGCACAACCACCGCCTTTTTTGGATATCCGGTCCAGCTGTGGACACTGTAGCCCTGTATTGTTAATGCTGAGTCAGGAACTTTAGGTGTCAGCCAAGTTTCCACCACTGCAAGGATGTCAGGGTTGTGTTGGCATATGAAGCTTGGAGTGCATCCAGCTTTGGTAGCAGGCTGCAGATATTAATGGTTGCAGGATAAGGCACCTGGAGTTGTGTGTGGCCTGAGCTTCTAGGGCCAGGACTGGGATGGACACTGCCTGAGATGAGAAGGAGGAGGAGTAGGAGTTTTAAGGAGCAGAGTCGCAGCTCTTTGAGAGATAGTTTTGATTGTTGTTTCCTGGAGTAGAAGTTGCAAGGTTTCAGGCGGTGTCCCATATAGACTGCAAGGTGGTACAGTGTGAGAGGTGGCCACACTTGTTGGAGTAGTGAGGTCGGGTTAAGTGACCAGGAATATCCAAACGGTGCACCAAGCACAAGTCTCGAGTGGAAGTGGAGAGTTCCCTTGGAGTAGAAGTGGAAACCAGAGTAGAGGGTGGTGGGGGTGGCTAGGACCAGGGAGAGAGAAGAGGGGCCAGGGCAAGGAGGAGGAGGAGAGGCGAGAGAAAGGCAGAGGGAGCCCACATAGCTTACGTACTAGATAAAGAAATAGAGATATAGCCCTCTAGTGGTGAAAGGATATAATCTGCTAATGGAAAAGCTCTAAATTCACTTCTAATATCAACTCAGAACTTAAAATGACTGTAAGGATTAAACACATTATTAAACCCTAGCACATAAATTTAACTAGAGACACAGAGGGAGATACAGTAGTTAGAGATGTGTTCAGCAGGAGATAGTGTGGGCCACTTGGAAATCAGCTTCCACTGGTACCAAATCCAAAAGTCAGGGCTAGTACCTTGCAGTACAGAGGATTTCTGAAAAACTGTTTAGGTTCCAGAAATTGAGGGGTCCGTGACCTGGTCAAGGCACGCTGGATCCCTTGCAGTACAGAGGATTTCTGAAAAACTGTTTAGGTTCCAGAAACTGAGGGGCCCGTGGCCTGGTCAAGGCACACTGGATCCCTTGCAGTACAGAGGATTTCTGAAAAACTGTTTAGGTTCCAGAAATTGAGGGGTCCGTGGCCTGGTCAAGGCACGCTGGATCCCTTGCAGTACAGAGGATTTCTGAAAAACTGTTTAGGTTTCAGAAATTGAGGGTTCCGTGGCCTGGTCAAGGCACGCTGGATCCCTGAAATCTGAGACACTTCCTGTGGGAGCACCTGACGGGAATGTGAAAGTAGGCATCCTTGAGGTCCAGGGATGCTAACCAATCCCCTGGCCTTAGAAAGGGAAGAATTATTCCCAGAGTCACCATTCTGAGCTTTGGCTTTAGTAGATGCTTGTTTAAGTATCTTAGACCTAGGATGGGCCGCCACTCCCCTGTCTTTTTTAGGGTAAGGAAGTATCTGGAGTACAGACCCTTGCCCCGAGGGATGTAGGAACTCTCTCCATGGCTCTGAGAGGCAACAGAGACAAAACCTCTGCCTCTAGGGCAATGGTTTCGGAGATGTTTGCAGATGGAAAAGACCTGACTCTCAGCTTTGGAAATTTTTTTGAAACTGAGGGCCAGTCCCTGGCTTACTACCTCCAGGACCCACCTGTCTGAGGTAACAGACTTCCAGGCCTGGAAGTAGTAAGCCAGCCTGCCTCCTACAGGGACTGGGGAGTCGACCTGGGCTGACACCTCAGGGTGTCTGCTTGGCAGGTGCCTTAGGCTGAGAGGTGGATGCAGCCCTGCTCATCCCCCTCCTGACTCTCCCTCTAAAGAATCCCCTCTCAGAAAAAGAAGAGGAGGCCTGTTCCTGGTAGAAAGGCTTGCCCCTGCCCCTAGCCTGCTGCTTCTGAGTAGTTGACTGCCTTTCCTTGGCTTGTGCACTCCTATAGGTGGTCCCGGTACTCATCCATCTTTTTCATGTAGTTCTCTGTCTGCTCCCCAAACACAGAATTACCTTCAACATGGAAATCCATGGCCTTAGCTTGGGTATCCTGCGAGAGGCTAGTACATCTGAGCCAAGCCATCCTCCAAAGAGCCATAGATGTAGCCATGACTCGTGATGAATCATCACTGGAGTCCACAGCAGCACGAAACGGAACCTTAGATGCCTCTATCCCATCAGCAGCCACCTCCTCCAGCTCCTTGGCTAGCTGGTAGGACGCTTGTTTAGCCAGATCCAAAACAGACTCCCACTTGGACTTGTGGTATCTAGCTGCACATGCCATGTAATTAGCCTGTCTGAGTCCCACAGAAGATGCCAGGTACTGCTTCTTAGCCATGGCATTTATCTTCCTGGAGTCCTTATCCAGCGGGTGTGAAGCCAAGGGTATGCTAGCCTTGTCACAGACTGCAGCCTGCACTATCCCAACATGGCTGCAATGCTGGTACAGGAACTCTGTAGCTGAACCTGACAGCATGTACCTCCTGTCCATTTGTTTGTCCACTGGAGGCAATGAATTCAGAGTTTTCAAAAGCTTGTAAGTCTGTTTCCCAAAAGATTTGTGTAAGGGAATAGACAGTCTCTTGGACTCTGGGATGTCCATCATTTCCACAAAATCAGGCTCCTCCTGCTCCTCAACAGCTTCATCCACAGGGAGCTGGAGGGTATCAGCCACTTTCCTGTAAAATGAAGTGGGAAGGGGACTCAGAAAGCCTGGGGGGAAATGCCTGAAGGTCTGTCTGGGAAGATGTCCAGTTCAATGGGCTCATCCAGACCTTCCCCACCGTCTTCATCCTCAACATCATCAAACTCTTCTTCCCCCTCCCATTCTGGCTCATAATATTCTTCAAAAGAATAACCGGAAATCAGGGGAACCGATCGAACCGAGCGCCTACCAAGGGGTGCCAGATCGGTCGGAACCGAACGGAGTGATTCCACAATACTAATCACCCTGGTAATTTCCTCAGCGGTTGGATGGTGGGGGATCTGAATTTGAACCGGACGACTTTTCCTTCTTCTTTGCAGGACCCGACCCCTTAGGGTCGGCTCTCCTCTTGCTCGAGGAAGTCTGGCCCTGATCAGAGGGCACTCCCTCAGGTTCGGTCGGAAACGAAACGGGCTGGCCATCTGGGTCAGTGGACTTCTTGGCCTCTTTCTCCCTAAGCCTGCCCAACCATTTTTCTAGGGTGGTCTTAGGGAAATTTTTGCATATTTAGCAGTCTGAATCGAGGTGGTCAAACCCCAGACAATAAACACAGGTGGTGTAGGGATCAGTCGTAGCAAAGGCCTCCCCACACACACTACAGCGCTGAAACCCAGTGGGCCCAGTTTTTCTTTTGGGTTTCTCAGACATGGCCACAGTAAAACAGAAAACTTACCCTTTACACTGCTTCAGGCCAGGTAAGACAAACTTATCGGTTCCTAACCGTGTCATGGGTATTGGAAAAAAACGTTAAACACTTTTTTTTTTAAACCGATAAGCACCGGAATCACCACAGAATCAAAAAGAGTGATCGGTTCAGCCGAACCGACCGTAACAATTTCTAAGTTTTACAATTTCCACAGAATTTACTACAGTCCACTACCTCTGCTACTTACTGTGCCACAGACAGGGATCTGAACTGAGGAAAAAGTATACCATTTTCGGTTTAAACCGACTATTTTCACTAGCGTGAACCGAAAGCAACAGGAGAAACTCCGGAGCGACTGTTCAGTTAGGCGGAGTAAAGAATATGAAAATTACGTACCTACCGTAATTATGATCTTTCTGTGTATCTTCACCATTCATCACATTTGGGTATATGGCCATGACCCAGCAGAGCTCTTTTTGAGGGGATGGGCGGTCGTCACCGATTGCCACCCTCGAGCCCGATGCACTGTGTGATGCTCACGGTTGGCAGTTAGGTGCTATCGGTTCCGCCCTCCCACCAGTTCTGAGTTGCCGGAGAGGTGAGGAAAAGGGTTGGGAGGGTGGGGCAAGAAAGTCCCAGGGACAGATAAAGTAAAAGATATACAGTATAACAAAGGAGAAATGACGACTGAGAAGACAGAATAATAAGGAAGTCTAAGGGGATTGGGTAGGGGCCACAATCTCTGGAAACAGGAGAGAGGAAAAGGAAGGATTTAGGATAAGCGTGAGAGAGGGAGGAGAAAGGTGACAACCATATCCTGGACCTTGACTTATCTCCAGATTGTATAGGAACTGCAAGGAGTAGCCAAAAGGCTTATTGTCAGAATTCAAGGCACAGAATTACTGGCAAAAACTCCAAAAGCAGAAAACAGCTATTCTGGAAGAAAGACAGGACACAGAGAAATGGAAATTACATACCTACCATAATTCTTGATCTTCTTAGACAAAGTCTCCACCACTCATTCACACTTATGGGACTACGCCGGGGGCACTAGGACCCAGCGGGAGCAAACTTCTTGCGGAGGGTCGGCGCCAGAGATGGAGCCGCGAGGAGCAGCGTTGCGAGCATCAGCTCATGCGGTAATAACTATCTCAGCGTTGACCCTCCAACCGCCTCAGTACCTTTTTTTCTGAGGAGGTGCAGCGCCACTAACCTAGAAAGACTAGTCTAACACAAATCAGACAAGATAGTCTGAACGACCCGTATAAGAAGGTCAACAAAGAAGTCTTCACAGCCTAAACATTGAGGGGGTGAAAACCAAAACAGTGAGGTGAGCTCACGGAATGGAGGGTGGGCGTGTGAATGAGTGGTGGAGACTTCATCCAAGAAGATCAAGAATTACAGTAGGTACGTAATTTCCATATCTTCCTGGACATAAAGTCTCCACCATTCATTCAAACTTATGGGAGAGTATCGAGCTAAAAATCCCCCGAGAGGGCGTCAGGAAAACCAAGAGCTCCCAAATTCAGGACAGAAGTCCGTTAAGGACAGTCCTGCCAAACGAAAGGATTGTTTGGCATGGACATCCAGCACATAGTGCTTAATAAAAGTATGCACTGAGCTCCAAGTAGTCGCATTGCAAATGTCTGCAGTGGACACGTTGCGGGATTTCCACCAAGGATGCCGCAACTGCTCTAGTAGAGTGAGCATACACTCTGCTCTCCAGCTTGACCTGTGCCATGGAATAACAGTGGCGAAGGCATGCCACCAGCCATGCTGAAACGCATCTGATAGCGACAGGCTGACCCAGCTGGGTCTCGCTGAAGGAGACAAACAGTTTTTGAGCTTTGCAAATTTCCTTCGTTCTATCTAAATAGAAGCGCAAAGCTCTTTTAACATCTAAGGAATGAAGGGTACATTCTCCTTCGTTCTGGAAATCAGCAAAGTAAGTAGGTAGGACCAAAGGTTGGTTTAAATGGAATTCTGAGACAACCTTAGGGAGGAACTTAGGATGGGTCCTAAGAACTATTTTATCCTTGTGAAATACAGTGTACGGAGGGTCTGTTACCAGAGCATATATTTCAGAAACTCTGGGGGCCGAGGTGATGGCCACCAGGAAGGCCGTTTTCCAAGTGAGGAATTTCAATTCGCAGGTAGCTAGTGGCTCAAAAGGTTTTCTAGTCAGCATGTCTACCACGAGATTAATGTCCCAGGCTGCAACTGGATGTCTGACAGGAGGTCTGGTATGCAGAATACGCTTAAAGAAACCTCTTAACTACCTGTAACTGAGCCAGAGATAAGGAAAGTAATGGCTCATGATACGCTGAAATGGCATAAAGGTGAACTTTGTAGAGTATTGAAGACCTGAATTTGAGAGGTCTAAGAGGTACTCTAAAACTTTGTTGGGTGGGCAGGAAAAGGGATTCAAAGAGGATCCTGCACACCAGAGGGAAAAATGCTTACATTTTGCAGTGTAAGTCTTTCTGGTTGCTGACTTTCGCGCAGCAAAAGAATGTCAGAAACTCTCTGAGAGGCATTGAACCTATTCACCTCTATCTCCTCAGGAGCCAAGCATGAAGATGAAGCGACCTCAGATTGGGGTGGACCAGAGGACCCGGGGTCAGAAGGTTCATCTGAAGGGGAAGTACCTTCAGAGGAGTTTCCGCCATACTGTTGAGTAGTGGAAACCATATCTGTCGAGGTCGAAGGGAGCAATGAGAATCATCTTGTGTCCCTGAGACTCGAATTTGAGGAGTACCCTCTGGATTAGGGGAAGAGGAGGAAAGGCGTATAGAAAGTGTTTTGTCCACTGCAGCCTGAACGCATCCTGGCAGAAAATGCCAGGCCCTGGATTTCTGGAGCAGAAAAGAGGCAGTTTTGTGTTGAGTAGGGATGCAAAAAGGTCCAGGTCTGGAGTTCCCCACTCTGCGAATAGTGACTGAACTACGGTTAAGTCGAGAGACCACTCGTGATGGTCTGTCTCAGTTCTGCTGAGAGGGTCTGCCAGTTCGCTCTGTATTCCCGGCAAGTAGACCGCCTGAATAAGAGCCTTGTGATCTAGGCACCATTTCCACACTCTCATTGCTTCCCTGCACAAGGGGTAAGAGTGTCCGCTGCCCTGCTTGTTGATGTAATATAGCACTGCCTTGTCCATCTGAAGGAGAATGTTCTTGTGACAAAGAATGTCCTTCAAGGCCCGGACTGCATAGAGGACGGCTCTCATTTCCAGGACGTTTATGCGAAGCTGGGCTTCAACCTGAGTCCACGTACCCTGTGTGTAGAGATCCTGACAGTGAGCTCCCCATCCCAACAGGGACGCGTCTGTGGCGATAGAAATCTGATGATCCAGAGGAGCAAAGGGGTATCCTTCCAGAAGCCTGTCCTCTTGCGACCACCAGGTGAGCGACTTCCTGAGAGGTTCTGTTACCTTGATGAGAAAGGACTGAGGATGAGTAGTTGGGGACCACTGAGTACTAAGCATCCATTGAGACGTTCTCATGTGGAGGCGTGCTAGGGGTACAGTGAACACCGAGGATGCCATGAGACCTAGCATCCATTGCATTGAGATAGCCTGAACCGAGCTGTTCTCTTTGATGTATCATGCCATCTGTAGGATATCGCTCCTTCTGTCCTCTGGTAGAAAAACTTTCGTACAGGAGGTGTCCAGAAGAGTTCCTATGAAAAGTAGCTTCTGGGAGGGTTGCAACTGCGATTTCTTGAGATTTAGCAGGACTCCCATGGACGTGAGGAAGTCTGAGGCCATGGCTATGGCGTTGAGAGTTCCTTGCCTGGAAGGGCTTGCTAGAAGCCAGTCGTCCAGATATGGTAACACTTGTATTCCGATCTTTCTGAGGTGCACTGTGAGAATTGCACAACACTTTGTAAAAACTTGAGGCGCCAAGGATAGCCCAAAGGGTAGGACTCTGAACTGATAATGTTGGCCCAAAGCCACAAACCTTAGGTATCTGTGATGTTTTGGGTGAATAAGAATATGTTGGTAAGCATCCTGCATGTCCAGGGAAGCTAACCAATTGTGTTGATAAAGCAAGGGCAACAGGATTCCCAGTGACATCATTTTGAACTTTTCCTTGGGAAGAAATCTGTTCAGTTTTCTGAGGTCCAAAATGGGGCGCATACCCCCAATTTTCTTTGGAACAAGAAAGCAGTGGGAGTAGAACCCTGTGTTCCGTTGCTCCAACAGAACTATTTCTACTGCCCTGTTGTTCAGAAGGCCCTGTATCTTGGAGGCGAGAAGCTCTGACTGAACTGTCGACAGTCTGGGCTGTCGTTTGGGGGGGAAGATCTGGAGGGGTCTCTAAAAGATTGAGGGAATATCCCTCGTGGATTAACCAGAGGACCATTTGTCTGAAGTTATGGTCTTCCAACGGTTGTAGAACTGAGTCAGACGACCCCCCCACTGCTGAGAGAAAGTCCCTCTCTGGCAGCTGAGAAGGGACATGGGCCAGAGAGTCAAAAGGTAGCGCTGGGCGCTTTGGGTCCTTGTGCTTTCTGTTGTGTTTTCTTTTGAGGCTGGGGGGCTTGGTTTTTATTAAAACCTCCCCTGCCTTTGCCTCGAAAGGACTGACTGTTGTGAAATTGACACTTATTAACACCCCCACGAGAAGGGGTGGGAGCAGGTCGAGCCAATTTAATGGCAGACCTAGTCTTTTGAGTGGCCTCCAGAGCTTGCTCTACTTGAGGGACAAAGAGATACATACGTCAAAGGGTAGCATGCATAACCTGTTGCTGGGCATCATTAGTGAAACCTGAAAGTGCGCCAGCTAGGAGTGGCGCAGTACAGATGCCTGCGCTGCCGCCGAGAAGCAGTATCGAAAGCGTCCGTAGCTGCTTTAACCTGCTGGTTGTTGGACTCGATACCCCTGGTTATGCTTTGAAGTAGCTCTGGGTTTGAGTCCGACTCCGGCAGAGCTTCTACTATTTATTTGACCAAATGCCAAAGAACATACTCATATTGCGAAAAATAGCCCTGGTAGCTGGCAATACGCATACCCAGGGTAGAGGCAGCAAAGACTCTCTTGCCTAAGGTGTCTACCTTGCGAGATTCTTTGTTTATAGGCCAGGCTGAAGATGCCTGAGGGAGGACGGCCTTATCATTCTCCGCCAGGACTACAATAGGGTCCACAAAGGCCTGGGAGGCCAAGATGGGTCGATCCTTGGGAGCAGCATACTTTCTATCTATAGACTTAGCCACAGAAGGAATGATAGCAGGATTATTCCATACCATTTGAGAAAGCGTTTCAGAGGAGGGCTGTACCGGAGGAGTCAAATCCATAGGGATCTCCAGAACATGGAGGTATTGGAGTCTTAACAGCTTCCCAGAATCAATTTCTGTAGTCTGGAGAGGAAGAGTGGAATTTTAATTTTTCAGCAGAGACTTAAAAGACAGGTCTTCGACCAGAGGCTCTGCTACAGGATGAGATCCTTCCACATCATCACCCAGGCGAAGGTCTGGGTCAGGCTCAATGTCATCTCCTGATAGCCCAGGAGGGACTACATGGACAGGAAAGGAGTGAAAATCAGAAGGAAAATCAGAAGGAAAAGGATTCAGAGAAGAGGAGCCCTGAAGACTGGATGACGACCTAATAGGGTTTGGCACTGAAGAAAGGCACGGCGCCGACGAGCCACATGGCACTGAGGACGGCGCCAAGGATGGCACTGATGAGGTGCACAGCACCAAGGACGGCGCTGACAGTCGCATCGACGCCGGAGGCGCCGAAAATATCCCAAGGATCCAAAAACAGGATTGGAGGAAAGAAGGATGAATACCAGGAGATAGAGGCATCGGTGTGGCCCCTGTGCACTAGCCATGTGAGGAAAGCACCCTAAGCCCGGGTTGACAGCACGAAGAGGCGCCATGGCGACAGGGAGCCAACCGCCTACCCGATCCCATGAAAAGCCCAAGGCTCTGGAGCACGGGCCAAGCAGCTGGACCAACCTCCAGAGCCCACTGCTCCATAAGAGCAGCCCACTGATGAAACTGCTCATCTGAAGACCTACCAGAGGCCGGGGTAGGGCTCCTATGTCGAAGAGGTCGGCGACCAGAAACAGAAATCGGCGACTGCAAAGGAGGAGACCGGTAACTAGCCCCAATAAAAGACCATCTATGTGCAGATATACCAGGGGGCGACCTCGAGTGATGCCTTCTCTTTTTTGACCTATGGGTCAAAGAAGAGCTCGAGGCCGAATGGTGCACAGAATGGGACTGTTTACATTTATGCATCTGGGGGAGAGACCGCCCATCCTCGAAGCACTGGACCGTCGTTGTCAGACCCCCTCCCGGAGAGAGCCGGACCAGACCCAACCCGGCTGACTGAACAGCTTTCTCGAAGTCTCCCTACCGTCACCTGACCAGCTCATGGTCGACTCCGTCAATGTAGGCTGAGACTTCTTTTCTTTAATAAGAATAAATAAACTAAGCCGTACTTATTTAAGATAATATTACAAAACAAAAAAACTGAAAAACTATGCTGCTAGTTTGAAGTTTGACTCCTGGCTTGCGAGCGACGTTGTCACTGAAGTGCACTCGACGGCGGGAAAAAGGAACTGAGGCGGTTGGAGGGCCAACGGCAAGATAGTTATTACCACACGAGCTAATGCTCGTGGCGCTGCTCCTCGTGGCTCCATCTCTGGTGCAGACCCTCCACAAAAAGTTTGCTCCCGCTGGGTCCTAGTGCCTCCGGCGTAGTCCCATAAGTGTGAATGAGTGGTGGAGACTTTATGTCCAGGAAGATTTCTCCCCCTCTCAAGGGAAAAGATTTTTGGTGAAAGAAATTTTTTTTTTCTTTTTTTTGTAAAATAATAAACGATATGTCCAACGGACAAAGAAATCTAAAGATGGATGGGAACAAGGAGGAGGAGAGAATGGAGGGCAACTGCCAACTCCAACCCCACAGGGGTAGAGCTAGAGCACTGGAGAAGGAATGCCCCCATGCTGACCACTCTCCCCTTAGAAACAATGTCCCCCTATGTCCTGATTACCCTCCTGACAAAAGAAAGGAGAGGGCGAGGCTGGACACAGAGAGGGAGGGGACCCAGAGACTGAGGCCCCAGGGGGATGGAGGGAGGACTGATGAATGGTGAAGATACACAGAAAGATCATAGTGCAGGTAGGCATTTAATTTTCAGATCTTATCTGTGTCAGTCTACCATTCATCCACCTCAATGAGTGCTTGAGAGCCATCCTGAAGGGTATTTTCATTTAACCCAAGGGACAGTCCCTTAGCTCTCAGTGGGTGACACACTAAGAGGAGAACCTTTGGGGCCTGGAGGTCCAAGAGTGAGCAGGGACCCCGGAGAGAAAAGTTGCCCGACAAGCGCCATCTCACTCTATGGGAGAAGAGACAGATTCTCTGGTGAGCTGAGTTAATCACCCCTCCCGGGCCCAAGGGTGACAACAGGGAAGACGCAGCCATGCCCGTCCACCTAGTGCAGATCGCTGTCCCTACGACCCTGGTAGCTACCTTGCTGGCATCGTACGATGCCCTCGCTTGATGCCTTGATAGCTCCAGGCCACGTGCAGAGAGTGCAATGGCTTCTCTGGTTCGCTCCGTGTCAGGCATTGAGGCTAGGAGTTGACCGAGCCTAGACCACAGGAACCTGTCATAGGTTGCGTAGTGGGCCTGATGTGCTGCGATAGAAAGCAGCAACCGTGCCGAGTAGAAAGTCCTCCTACCCCAGAAGTCAAAATCCGAGGAGTCTTGATCTGGGGGCCGGTCACGGTGAAGGGCGCGAAGCCCATCGGGAGTGTCCAGTTGCGTCAATACTGACTGAGGATGAGGCATGGAACCTGGAAACTCCAGGGGGGGAGCAATACCACTGGCAGAGATCCTTGGGGGAAGGAACTCCGGGAAAGGGTCTCTGCCAGGAACGCAATGACGCCTCCCGAAAGGGAGCAGGCCAGGGAGGCACCACAAGGGTGTCCTCACCGAAATTGCCTAAAAAGGGTGGGCAGAGTGCTCTGGATTGCTTGAGTGGGAGGGGTGATACGCAGGTCCTCCAACATCCTCACAAGGAATCGCTGATACTCTGTGAGATCAGCAGCTGGAGAAATGTGGACAGAAGGCTCCTCTCCCCCAGAAGAGAGGAATGAGGAGTCAGAGGACCTAGGCTGTTTGGAGCGCGGCTGCTCAGGGGGAGGTTGAAAAACCTGTCTGTCCATGGCCCTGACGTAAGCATGGAACTGAGCAGCCACGGCTCTAAACTGCTCCCAGGTGAGAGGCCCGGAAGGACCAAGTACACCAGGGAGCACAGGAGAATGCAGCAGAGGGATGGGGACAGAGCCGAGAAGAGAAGTCGACTGACCTCCGCCTGGGCTAAGGAGCAGACCAAGAGCTCCAGAAGAAGAAGGAGCTCCGGAAGACTCCACAGACAACAGCTGAACAACCATTTCAGAACTGCCTTGGCTGTGCCCAGAAGAATCCCCCCTGTGAGGTGACCGGGGCCGTGAAGATCCAGAAGGACAGTCCCCTACCTCCAAAGAATGGGGCCCTCTCAAAGAAATCGAGGGGGTAGAGTGGAGATCTGCACTACGGCTCCTCCCAGAGCCCGGGTGGGTTCCGGAAAAAGGCAGCTGAACAGAACTCACACTCCTCGACCCCTCGGAATCCGAGAGTGTCCTCCACCTCAAAAGAGCCAGCCCAGGCAGCTGGCAACCCAGGTCAGCCCACGAAGGAGCTATCCAAGGAGAACTGCCCTCCCCTCCTGTGGGTGCTCTGATCGGCCCCAAAGTTGGGCGATCTAGGCACACCACTCGAGGGGGTACCACCACTGAGGGGTCAGCGAACCCTCCGAGACCAGGCTGCAGAGCAATAGTGGCCTGCACCACTGCCTGCTGGTCAGCACCCCTGACCCTGGTAGCCACTGTCCGGTCCTCAGAGGGGGGCTGGTCGCGGTCTGTCGAAGATACTACTAGAGTGTCCACCTGGGCAACTAGCTCCGAAGAGCCATACTGGCTATCCAACCCAGAATCAGACTCCGACTCCTCCGAAGTGGAAACCGAAGTCCTGTGCCAGAGAGTGGGTGGGCGCTCCGCGCCAACTTGACCAAACGGGGCACCAGAAAAGGAGACTGCACCCAAGATGGTTCCAATGCCCCCCTCAGCACCACAAACGGTGCCAGGAGGAGGCACGGCTCCAACAAGGGCAGCAAACCCGGTGTCAGAACCTGACATGGCGCGTCCAGCACCACGGCGCCACGAACGGGTCCGGGGACAGACGGCGCTGACGCCGGCTCCGACAGCTCCACGGCACTGAGAATGGCACCAAGCCAGCCTCAACGGCACCGCAAGCGTGCCGAGGGCAGAAGCGACAGCGATGACGGCACCGACAGTGGTCTCCGGCGCCGCGAACAGCACTGAGATCTGGAACCCCACGCGCGCGTGAGCTCGCCGAAGCTGCGAACCACTCTAAGGAAGACACGTTGCCGTGCTCAACCTCGCACCGTGGTGATAGAAAGACGAAGATGGTGCTTATAAACTCCAGCTGCTAAGCACTATTACGCCACAAACGGTGCCGACAGCAGCCACGGCACCAGTTTACCGGTCAGCGCCCACCACACTGCAAACGCGCCAAGGCCAAAACGACTGACTGACGGCCAACCCAGGCCTTCCAAGCTGCGGGCCCAACACCGTGGGGGGAGCCTTCACCCCCGAAGGGGCGACTGCCATAATGGTACTTCCCGTCCGTCCCCCGGGGGGAACAGACTGGGCCTCCTGCACCGTGAGAGGAGCCTCGGCCATGACTAGGCTGGGAAAAGCTGAGGCTCCCTCCTCCTCCTCAGTTCATATAGAACCAGGAGGGGACCCAGAGGAAAGGCCGAGAGAACATGGCTTGGCCCAATAAGTGCGAACCCGACCCCCGAAAGTCGTCGGAGCCCGCCCCACTTTCCACGTGCGTTGTTCGATTACTCTCCGATCCATGGAGAAACAAGTGTTGCACGAATCCATGTCGTGAAGCGGGCCAAGACACATAAGGCAAGGGTCGTGCTGGTCGGTGACGGAATATTTTCAGCCGTATGGGCACCGTCACATAGGGGGCCGACCCGTCTTGGAAGTTTTCTTGCCCTCCGACTGAGACATGACCTACGGAGAAAAAACAAACAAAAACAGACTTGACGTCGCAGAAAACAGAATAATTGGAAAGGTCTTACCGAGCGACGTAGACTGTGGCAAAACAGAACCGGCAGTAGGAACCGACGGACTTTGGCACCGAAATAAGCAAATGGCATAGTCGAGAAACTGCGAGCAGGCCTCAAAATCTTCCTCTAGCATCCCACGAAGTGACCTCGACAGCGGGAGATGAAGAACTGGCGGCAGGGCGGAGCCAACAGCACCTAATGGCCAACCCGTGAGCGCCAGTGCAGTGCGTCGGCCTTGAGGGTGGCGCCAGTGGTGCGTCGACTCCACCCATCAAAAAATAAAATACAAAATACAAGTTCCCACGGGGTCATGACCTCCGGCCATATACCCAAATGTGATGAATGGTGAAGACTGACACAGATAAGATCTGACGGTTACACTTGAAAGTGCAGCAGACAGAGGTTTGAACCAAGCACGAGCTCAACATTCTATGCTCTTAGCATAGAGTTAACTCCTTCATCTCCAGAGCAGTTCAAGTGTTGGGGCTAACTGCATTCTATCAGAATACAGCAAAAATTCATGTTGTTTGAAACAGAGAGTGGTGGTAAACGGTATACAGTCAGAAGAGATGCAAGTCAATAAGTGGGGTACCTCAGGGATCAGTCCTGGGGCCAGTCGTCTTCAATATCTTCATCAGTGACATTGCAGATGGACTGGAGGATGAGGTTTGTCTGTTTGCAGATGACACAAGATCTGCAACAGAGTAGATAATCCAGATGGGGTGGGCAGAATGAGAAGAGATCTGGATAAACTAGCAAAATGGTTAGAAGAGTGGCAACTGGGGTTTAACGCAAAGAAGTGCAAGATCATGCACATAGGGAAGAGAAATCCTGAAACCACCTATAGGCTGGGAGGGAGTTGCTGGCAGTCACAAGGGAAGAAAGAGACCTGGGCATCATCTCATCGATGACCTGAAATCATCCAAGCAGACCACTAAAGCAGTAGGTAAGGCTAGGGGGATGTTAGGGTGTATTAGTAGGGGTATCACAAGTCAGAAGAGGGAGGCAATAATCCCTCTTTACAAGACACTGGTTAGGCCCCATTTGGAGTACTGCGTGCAGTACAGGAGGCTACACCTTCACAAGGACATTAACCAAACTGAGGCAGTCCAGAGGAGGGCAACCAAAATGGTGCAGGGACTGCATCAGAAAGTTCAAGTTTATTGCAGGAAAGACTCCGTTGAGCATGCTCATTCACAAGGAGGTCCTGAGGCACATACACATACAGTTCTCAATTACATAGACAGGAGATATAAAATGTAGAACAACAAAGAAAAAAAAATACAGTATAATACAAGAGGTATACACAATAGAAGTCCTTATGCTATATATGCAGTACATTCCAGCTTTAACCTTGCCCTAAATTATGCAACACATTTCAGCTTAATAAGTAAAGGGCCAGTTGGTACCTAGGAAGTTGACTTGGCGTTGGGGGTCTAGTAGCACCTACAAATGTCTTTTAATTTAGAGATAGCCAGTGTTTTGTAGGAGTTAATTGATACGATGCTGGTTAGCTTCAGCATGGCTTGTAGTTGGTTCCAAATGTTTGGGAAAGCATATGAGACAGCTCTTTGGCCAGCTGTGGTACGTGTCCTGGGAACATCTAGTAGGATAAGATCAGATTTCCTTAGGGAGTAGGCGCTATGCGAGATGTGTATGAGAGATGTTAAACAGACAGGCAGTTTGTGGAGTAGTAATTTGAGGGTCCAAATGCCAGCATGCAGGAGGCGTCTGGTGGCAAGAGGTCCGCCCAACTGCTGCATAAAGATCACAGTGGTGGTCCTGTAAGCAGAGTTAGTAATGAAGCGAACAGCACGGTGATAGAGTACATCCAGTTTAGATAGGCTCAAGGCTGGGGAGGAGATAAAGATATTGTCTCCGTAGTCAAGCAAGGGAAGGAATGTTGCTTGGACAAGTCTTTTTCGGGTCGCGAGAGAAAAGAGGGTCCTATTTCTAAAGAAGAAACCCAAGCATGCTTTAAGCCTCTTTGATAGATCCTCGATGTGGTCGTTGAGGGAAAGCTTGTTGTCTATCCACATACCTAGATATTTAAATTTAGGTACAACTTCCAAGGGTTCACCTAGGGAGGTAACTATGAAGTTTTTAGGTTGGGTAAGCAAGTCTCGAGAAAATCATTGTCTTGTTTTTTTTGGCATCTAAGAGAAGCTTGGCATTGATAAGGTTGCTTTCTAACTGGATAAAGTCAGCTTGGAGGGCTTCCCTGACTTCAGTTAAGGAAGAGCCTGATGCGTACAAAACCGTATCGTCTGCAAAGAAATGTATGCTACAGTTCTTTATGTGGGAGTCAAGGTTTTTGATGTACAGGGAAAAAAAGGACTGGTCCTAGGATGGAGCCTTGAGGGACTCCTCTGGCAACTGGAAGGGGGGCAGATAGTAGGCCATCAGCTTTGACTTTTTGTATCCTTCCTGTGAGATAACTGTTAAACCACTGTAAGGTAAGTGGAGTGGCACCTATGTAGGCAAGACAGGTGATTAGGAGGTGATGGTCTACCGTGTCGAAGGCCTTACTGAGGTCTAGAAAGACTGCACCAGTAACCTTCTTGGTGTCCATAGCATGGATCCAGTCATTAGAGACTTTAGCCAAGGCTGAGATGGTACTGTGCATCGGCCTGAAGCCAGATTGGGCTGGGTTTAGGAGTGAGTGCGCTTCAAGGTGATTTATTTAGTTGGTTGTATATAAGTTTTTCCAGCACTTTGGAGAGAACGGGCAAGATAGAGATAGGACGGTAGTTGTTTAAGTCACAAGGATCTCCTGATTTGAAGAGAGGAAGAATATGGGCAGATTTCCAGCAGGATGGAACAGTGGCTGTGGTAATAGAGAGGTTGAAGATGTGAAGGATGGGGGCTGTGAGCTGAGCATAGCCTAACTGCAAGAAAAATGATTCAAGGCCATCGTCCCCTGCACTTTTCTTGGTGTCAAGGCTAAGAATTATGTCTTCAACATCTTTGTAGCTAAATAGGCACAACTGGAAGGGATGAGGTGGAGTAGCATGCGTAGTATCTGGGCTAGTGTTGCTATTCTCTCGGCTAGTGTATGGGGAGGAGTCGAATGCCAACCCAGCAGTGGCAAAGTGATGGTTAAGTTCTTCTAGGATTCGCAGTTTATTTTCAACCATCCCGTCCTTGGCCAGAATCTTGGTGGGAAGGGAGGAAGCAGCAGGATGGCCTTCAATGGATCTCAGTGTCTACCAGATTTTTTGGGCGTTCCCTTTGGCTTGCTGCAGAGTGGAGATGTAGAAGTTTGCTTTAGTAGCATGTACACTTTTAACACAGGCATTTCTGGCAGTTCTAAACGTCTGCCAGTCTGCCGGGTCCTTTGTGTGCCTGGCCCTAGCCCATAGCTTGTCTCTATTGGTAAGTGCAGATTTGAGCTCTTGGGTGAACCACAGATGCGAGATTTTCCGCACCCTCATTTTAATAAGAGGAGCATGCTTGTTAATTAAGGTGGTGAGGTTGTCATTTAGGACAGAGACGGCGGCATCAGCAGATTTGGCAAGATATAGGTCTTGCCACCTGATCGTAGCTAGATCGGTTAGGAAGTTTACTGAGTTGAATTTACGGAACAGCGTTTGATTCTGAATTTAGGGTGCTGCTGGGTTTTAGATTGGAATCTTGTACATACAACGATACTGTGGTCACTCATGTCATTATGGAAAACTGCAGAATGTAAGATTTTATGGGGATGTGAAGTTAAGGTGACATCTAAGAGTGAGCTGTTGGCAGAGTTCGAAGCATTAATTCTTGTGGGTTCAGTTACTATCTGTGTAAGACCCGGCTCATCACAGATGGCTTTTAACGAGTGGGATTTAGCAGTGAGCCAATCCATATTGAAGTCCCGTAAGATTATTGTTTCCGTGTTAGCAGCCAAAGTTATGGATTTCAACACGTTAAGAATTTCTGTGCCTCCTGACGGGGGTCTATAGCAACCAATGATTGTGATGCACTCTGAGGATAGAAGGTGAAGTTTAAGCGAGACAATCTCGTATTCCTTGGGCTTAGTTTTACAGGAAATGCTGCTAACATCAAATTTTGATTTGGCGTATACAACCACTCCGAATTTCTATCAGCCCTAAAGAGCTTGAAGCCGTATGTATAGTAATTTGTGGATCAGTGTTGGTCTTTTTAGCCATGACTCAGTAATTATAATCAGATCTGGGTCAATGTGGGCTGCCCAAACTTGAAGATGATCAAGTTTTTTGAGCAAGCTTAGAATATTGACCATCATCAGTTTCATCGCAGGAGCAGCTGCAAACTCCGACGGAGAAGTGATTTGAGTTGGGGGACCTGGATTTAGTTTAACATTGCCTGAACAGAAAAGGAGAATTAGAAACATTTTCTTGAGGGCATTTACCAGGTAGACGTGGGCTCTTTTCGTATAGGTTCTTGTGTGGTGTTCAGTCATTGAGGTACGTCTAGCCAGGGCATAGGAGATGGTGACATGGCCGTTCAAGGCTAGCAGGGGAAGTGCACAGAAAGACATTGGTGAAGGGAGGAGGGCCAGAGGAGAGGGATGAGAATTAAAATGAAAACCCGACAGATTAAGAGTAGGGAAGCAATATGAAGATGCAGCAGAAACTATGACTGTGGGTTCCCAGGCTGGGATGACTTCTAACTTAGCAGGGATCAGTGCTTTATGAGTCATAATTTTTGCCAGGATTAGAAGTAGAATAATAATGCAGGCCATACTGCCCACGATTGAGTACAGTGATTTGTGTAGAAAGACCAAGAATCCCTCTAGTGGCAGGTCTGTATAACCTGCTAATGGAAAAAAAAACTTCTATTACACAGTTGAAATGTGCTTAGTTCTATCGAAAATCTATTTGTAAAAAGTGCCAGGTTGCTGAAGAATGGGAAAAGTCCTGGCCAATCAGAGCGGGTTTGCTGGAAGCGCCCGTGTTCCGATTGGCTGCGCTGTCCCATACCTTCCAAGGAGCTGTAATTGGGCATCCTAGTCTCGGTTGGTGGCTGGCTGGGTGCCGGCCAACCGTGGGGGAGCTGAAACAGCCCCGTTCAAGGGCAGGCAGCTGGAGAGAGTAAAAAGAGCAGGTCTTAAATAGCATAGAGGTTCGGATGGGTTAGATTTGAGCAGTTTAGTAAGACAAAAGGTAGTTAGACTTTTCGGCGCCAAGGCAGAGTGCTTGGATGAGGGGGGGTGCAGGAGGAGCACTGAGACAGAAGAGGTGTAAGCACTTAAAAACACTAGCAGAAATTACAATCCAGCTAATACAGTTGAAAAACTTCTATTACACAGTTGAAATGTGCTTAGTTCTATCGAAAATCTATTTGTAAAAAGTGCTAGGTGGCTGAAGCAGGGGAAAAGTCCTGGCCAATCAGAACGGTTTTGCTGGAAGTGCCCATGTTCCGATTGGCTGCGCTGTCCCATACCTTCCAAGGAGCTTCAGGCGGGCGTCCTGGTCTCGGTTGGTGGCTGGCTGGGTGCCGGCTGACCGTGGAGGAGATGAAGCAGCCCCGTTCAAAGGCAGGCAGCCGGAGAGAAGAAGAAAGAGCAAGTCTTAAATAGCATAGAGGTTAGGATGGGTTAGATTTGAGCAGTTTAGTAAAACAAAAGGTAGTTAGACTTTTCGGTGCCAAGGCAGAGTGCTTGGATTGGGGGGGGGTGTGTGCAGGAGGAGCACTGAGACAGAAGAGGTGTAAGCACTTTAAAACACTAGTAGAAATTACAATCCAGCTAATACAGTTGAAAAACTTCTATTACACAGTTGAAATGTGCTTAGTTCTATCAAAAATCTATTTGTAAAAAGTGCCAGGTGGCTGAAGCAGGGGAAAAGTCCTGGCCAATCAGAGTGGGTTTGCTGGAAACGCCCGTGTTCCAATTGGCTGCGCTGTCCCGTACCTTCCAAGGAGCTGCAGGCAGGCGTCCTGGTCTCGGTCGGTGGCTGGCTGGGTGCCGGCCGACCGTGGGGGAGTTGAAGCAGCCCCGTTCAAGGGCAGGCAGCTGGAGAGAAGAAAAAAGAGCAGGTCTTACATAGCATAGAGGTTAGGATGGTTAGGAGGTTGGAAAACATATGAGGACAGAGCTCAATATGTATAGCCTAGACCAAAGGAGGGAGAGAGGTGATATGATCGAAACATTCAAACACCTTAAGGGCATTAACAAGGTGAAAGAGTCTAACATGTTTCAATACAAGCAAAACAGCAGGACAAGAGGACACAGCATGAGATTAGACGGAGGCCAATTAAGGGGTAATGTGAAGAAGTTTTTTTTTTCACAGAAAGGGTGGTGGATGCATGGAATGGCCTACCTCAGGAAGTGGTGGATATGAATACAATGCAGGGCTTCAAACAGGCATGGGATAAGCATAAGAGAGCAATACAGATGAGAATGAATAGATAAGCCATTGACAGAGTAAAGGCCGATGGCACATTCATAAGGCAGAAAAAGAAATGGAGGCCGGCCTGGTGGTGCTGAGGGTTGAGGCGCTGGATGCCACACCTCGCGGCACGCCGGCAACCCGGTTTGGGGAACGAGCCTGGTCGGCAGGAGGGAGAGGACTGAGCATCCAAGGACAGCTCTCTCTCTCCCGAGGGAGGAGAGGTACATGCTCTGTGCCTGACTGGCCTCTGGCAGAAGCCAAGTTATAGCAGCCAAGAGAGGAGGTTGGGAGTGGAGGGCGTCGGTGAAGGCGCATGGATGTTGGGGCAGGTGCCACTCCCGTAGAACATGGGAAAAACACCATGGCGCTCCCGTAAACAAAGCACCAGGCCCGATCCCCAGGGCCCTGCCTGACCAGTACCAGCATCCCATCGAAACAAGAAGGACTTTGGGGTGCCCTCACCCCATGCCTGCCTCGGGGATATAGCCACAGCTACATGAGGATGAACTGCACCAGGCTCCAGGTAAGAGGCGGGACTACAAGGCCATAGATGACTCCAGAAGAGTGGAAGCGTTGGGGGAGTATAAAGAGCAGGTTAAAAAAAAATGTGCAGACTGGATGGGCCTTGCGGTCCTTATCTGCCGTCAACTTCAATGTTTCTATAACGCTGGCCCAGTGGCTGTCCTGGGCCAGGATCAGCTTACTGCACACGCACTCTGATTTCTGCTGCTCAGATGAGGAGGAAGGCTGAGAAGACATGCACAGTGTAACAATTCAATGTCAGTAATCTTGAAGAAAAGAACTGCACAAAGTGCGACTGGAGCAAGAGGCATCTGTGGAGCTGAAATGCACAGATCGACAGCAGGAATAGAACTGAGGTGGTGCTGGGGGACTGCCCTCTTTATACCATACGTGATGTCGGGGCAGGGCCGGTGTCTGAGGGTGGTCCCCTGCCTTGGACTGCTAGCTAGAAATTTTTCCATGGGGTCCTAGTGCCTGGCGGCATAGTCCTAATGGTGTTACCTGCTGCAAGAGCTCCACCTAGAAGTAAGATCCATATGTTCTGCTCCAGGAATGTAATGATCTCAGGATGACCACCCTGCAGGTGCTCAACTGAAGGAACTTGTTCAGGTCATGCTGATCTAACATAAGGCACCAGCCCCCATTCCATTTTGGAACCAGCAAGTACCTGGAGACAAACCCTGGACTTACTGGAGGGTCTGGGACTTGAGCCACTACCTCCTTCTGGAGGAGCTGGGCAAGTCCTCCCGAAGGGCTGACAGCATGTCTGTGTACACCATGTCCTCCTTTGGGGTGTGGACTCAGCAAGGTGGATAAGGCTCAAACTCTAGAGGCAGACACTGGCCGACCATGTTAAGGACCCACCTGTCCATGGTGACAGTGGACCAGGCGGAAAGGAAGTGGTGGAGCTGGACCCCCATGGGAGGACCTGGGGAGACAGGATGGGAATGGTGGAGACGTTCCCCCGCCACGTCACTGGGCTTGGAAGAGGGACCGGCTGAGGAAGCAGCAAGACCTTTGCCACCCAGTCTGCGGACAACTGAAGGAGCTGACTTTGGTCAAGGATGCCAAGCCTGAGCTTGCTGCCCAGCTGGGGGCTGGGACGGCTTGGCTGCAGGGGCAGAGAGGGGCCAAAAGGGCTTCTTCTTCTGAAGCTTTGAGCCCTTGGGGTCCTTCTGGGCAGAGCTGACAGAGTCCAGGGTGGCACTGGACTTCTCAATGCGAGTGAGGTGTCCTTCCACCCCTGAGCCAAACAGGTTGTAGTCCATGAAGAGGACATCCGCCAACTTGTGCTGGGTATCTGCCGTAAAGGTGGAGATCAGCAGCCAAGCCCTATGGTGCATGGCCACCGCAGCAGCCACGGACTGGGCGCAGGAGTCGCTGATGTTCATGGCCATCTAGAGCAGCTGTTTGGCCACCACTTGGCCCTGGTCCAGGACTTGCTTGACCATGGTCTGTAAGTCAGTCAGGAGCTAAAGAAGCACCTCATCGAGAGTGCCAAGAAAGGCAATAGCGAAATGGGCCTGCCGTGACTACTGCTACCCCAATGTATTGTGCCAAATGTATAAATCATAATGTCAATTGTAATTACTGTCTCTCCAATGTATGTAACAATCATAACCACTGTATCTTGTCCAATGTACATAACCTTGCTTTATGTAACTAATCCCCGGTCGCCCCTGAAAAAGGGACCTCTGGTCTCAGTGGGTTTACCTGGCTATCAAAATTTAAATAAATAAATAAATAAATAAATAAATAAATAATAAAAGGCTGAACTGGCCCCAGCCTGAGTGGCGGTGAGGTTGAGGCACTGGGCACGCCACACCTCGGCGTACGCGCCGGCAACCGGGTTCGGGAGTGAACTCGGGTGCCGCCAGGGGAGGGACAGGATGGAGCACCCGCTGGGCTGCTCTACTGTCCCGGGGGAGGGTGCCTGGTGGCTTGGTGCTCCGGCGACCCCCCAGTGGAGATCAGGGGCGTCGCAGAGCACTGGGTAGCATGTACATCAATGTGGCCCGATGCTGGCAGGGTAGCTGTGCACTGAGAAGTCGGGATACATGCACCACGCACAGGAGGGAGGGGACTAAGGGGCGTAAAAAGGAGAAAAACCCTCCTCGGCCGGATAAGCAACTGCTTCCTCCAGCGCTGCCGCCACACGTCCAACGCCGGTCACCCATCACTGCCCCTTCGGTCTCTCCAGGGCTGTTAAAGCCCACCGCGGCCTTGGGGAGTCATAATGACCTTGAAGATGACGGGAGGGACGGCGGATGCTAGAGCGGTTAGGCCAGTGGGGACAGCCCGAGAGAGTTCCGGAATTAGGATCGAGAAAGAGAATCAAAAGGGCTGAACTCGCCCGTCAAGGCCAAGGCTGCCGGAAGAGGCTGCACAGACCTTTTTGGCCACATGATCCAACTTCTTGGATTCCTTGTTGAGAGGCTTGTCCATGTCCCCAACATTGCCGGTATGCGGAAAGGCCGAGTCAGCCACCAGACCCTCGGCCAAGGGATGCTCAGTGAAATCCGACAGGGAACCAGTAGGGACTGTATACTTTTGGGCCATATGGGCCAACAACGCAGAGCAGGAGGCAGTATGCTGCCAAAGCTCCACAGCGGGACCAAGAATAATCTCGGCGACCAGGAGGCAATCAAAGGGGAGTCTCCTTGGTCAAGAATTTCGGTCAAGGGATACTTGACCCTTTTTTGGATGGGCTCCATCTGAATCCCAGTCAACTCCGAAATCAAACAAAGCAAGCCCCTGAAAGAGGTGGGACCGTAGACAAATCCTCCCCCAACTTGATGTCCAACAGACGGGAATGCAGGGAGGAGTCCCTAGACTCAGGATTTGCCAAAAAGCGGTCAACCGCCCGAGTCCCCACTGGCACTATGGGCTCTGTCGAGAATCACGGTGACAGACCGCTGATGAAGACGCCTGGGAGCAGTACAGTCGCCCCGGGGGATTCTCCTTCGAGTAGGAGGAATCTCCACCTGGATGGGTGAAGAGATCAGAACAGGCCAAGCTGGAGAGGCTAGGGCTCAGTGGCAGGAGCCACAGAAGAGCCGGGCCGGGTGCTGGAATCGGCTTAACCCCGGAAAACATGAGCTGCTGCCACAGTTCTTCATAGCACCAGTGCATCTTGCGTCAGAGCCTCTCCTTGTCTGAGGAGGAAGAATAGCAGCGGCACTGCTTGCCTGAGTGCCGAGTGCGGGAATGCCAATGTTGGCGTAGGCTGCTTTACTCCGGACTTTGGGACTGTGACTCAACCGTCCGGGAACCCGATGGCCAGAAATGGGAGGGAACCAGCGGATCCTCCAAGGTAATGGGATCCCAAAGGTTTGTGACCGGATCAGCATGCTGGTCTAACCTACCCTGATATGCAACAGGAAGGATCGGAGTCCTAGAAGGTGAAGTATCCACCTCGTCCTGCAACAGCACATTGAGCAGCTCAAGAAATATCTCGACAGGTCGATCGACGGGTGTCTCGACCAAATGGCCCGATGGGAAGACTGTGGAAACAGCGGCCTGGACCGAAGGATCGACTGTAGTCGAAACCTCCAGAAAAGCACAGGAGTCAGAGACTCGACAGCGCTCGCAATCCCACAGTTGTCGACGAGACTTCCTCTTAGTCTCCTTTTTGAAAGATTTGGAGGATGTGATGCCCTTAGAAGGGCCCTGCCCAACGGTTGGTAGGACTGGCACAAATCTCGAAACACCCCCATGAAAGTGATGCCAAAAGAAAGCAGCACAAAGGCCAAAGTCAAAGAGGCATACTCCACAGCCTGAGCTGCCACCTCTTCAAAAGCCACAAGTTGTTATAGGGACCCCGTAGCTGCGAAGACTGCCCAATGGGGAGTCTTTCAATCAAACAGGAGGGTCCTGTTCATCTGGGCACCCTAAAAGTAAAGTACAGTTACGTAAGAACTTACCGTAACAGTAGATCTTCGAGAGGAGCTCTTGCAGCAGGCTATTACAATCAGGACTATGCCGCAGGCACTAGGACCCCTCCGGTGTGAAACTTCTGCCAGCAATACACAGCAGGACTGCCCCGACGTCGGCCCCACCCCGATGTCGGTCAGGGTACAAGAGGGGGCGGACCCAGCTCAACCTCAGTTCTCTTGCCAAGACCCAGCAGAAGGCCTGACAAGAGAAGGAGACGAAGCCTACCTTGAAGAGAGTTGGAGAAGAAAAAATGAAAATGGATCTGCACACCTCGAGGGGGAAGGCGGGTGGGAAGAAGTGCCTGCTGCAAGAGCTCCTCTCGAAGATCTACTGTTTGGTCAGTCTAGTTAACTGTACTATCTTACTTAGAGGGAGCCTGCAGCAGGCTATTACAATCAAGACTGAGTCCCAAGCAGTCCCACAACAAGGAGGTAGACGACCCCGGGAGGTGGAATATGCTGACTCCAGAGGCCTTAGGACAAAAGCCGATGTAAAACGGCTAGGCCGAAGCCACCTCGGCATCTGGAGACGATATCCAAGCTGTAATGCTTGATGAAGGTATGCACTGAGTTCCAGGTTGCGGCCGCACAAATGTCTTGTATGGTGACATTCCGCAGGGCGGTGAAAGAAGCCGACACTCCTCTGGTGGAGTGACCCCTAACTGGGCCCGGCAGGGGTTTATTGTGATGCTCGTAGCAAAACGAGACACAGCGAACTATCCATTTAGAGATAGTTTGCTTGGACACCGGTTGACCCAAGCAATGTGGTGCAAAAGCCACAAATAGCTGCTCCAATTTATGCTGCTGAACCGTCCTTTTGAGGTAGTACCTCAGAGTCCTGTGGACATCCAATGTGTGGAGGAGAGCCTCCCCTCTATTGGAAGGGGAAGGAAAATAAACAGGAAGATCAACCGACTGGTTGAGGGTCAATTCTGAGACCACTTTCAGAAGAAACTTAGGATTTGTTCTGAGGGAAACCCTTTCCCTGTGGAAAACCAAATAGGGCTCTTTACACATCAGAGCCTGAAGCTCGGAAACCCTTCGAGCTGAAGTAACAGCAACCAAAAAGCAAACCTTCCAAGAAAGGTAACGCAGCTCACAATCCGCTGCTGGCTCAAAAGGAGGGAGGGTGAGTTTCTCCAACACAAAAAGGAGGTCCTAGGGTGGGACAGGGTCCTGAATGGGAGGTCTCATATGTAGAATTCCCCTAAGAAAGGTGCAGGCCACATCCAATTGTGCTAATGCTCTCTCTCCCATGACAGCATGATAGGCGGAGATTGCCCACATGTGCACCTTGATAGAGGAGTAACTCAGACCCTTATCATACAAGGAGAGGAGATAATGTAAAGCTGAGTTCACAGGGCAGATGACGGGATCCAAACGCTGCGGCAATGCCCAAAGACAGAAACGCTTCCACTTCATAGCGTAGGTGGAGCAAGTAGAGGGCTTTCTTGCTGACACTAAGACCGCCACCTCTTCCAGGGAAACCCCGTATCCATGTTGAGCTACGTCTAAAGGAGCCAAGCATGTAGGTGTAAGGATCGAAGATCCGGATGGACCAGCGACCCTTGGTCCTGGGACAGTAACTGCGAGCATATGGGCAGCGGAAATGGAGGTTCCGTGGATAACCGCTACAGTAGTGGGAACCAAATCTGCCGTGGCCATTTGGGGGGCCACTAGGATCATCCAGGCCCCTTCTGCCTGCAACTTGAGCAGTACTCTCTGAATGAGAGGGAAGGGCAGAAAGGCATAGAGAAACCTCCCTGCCCAGCAAAGGGATTACGCGTCTGGCCAAAAAACTCCAGGCGCGTGCTCTTGCGAGCAGAACATTGGCAGTTTGGCACTGTGTGGCGACGCAAAGAGGTCCAGCTCCAGAAGACCCCACCTGTTGAAGAGCTGGTCCGCTACGGATTGTAGCAGCTCCCACTAGTGCGCTCTGGAACGCGACCTGCTGAGGCTGTCGGCCAGATCGTTTAGGATGCCTGGAACATGCATCGCGGACAGCAGGATGCCCCGCTCCAGCGCCCAGTACCAGACTCTCATCGCCTCCCTGCAAAGAGGATACGAATGCGTGCCTCCTTGTATGCTGATGTAAAAGACGACCGCCATGTTGTCTGTCTGAACTAGAAGAGAGCCTGGCACCAGATCCTCTCTCGCAAAGCCTGGAGGGTGTAGTGGACTGCTCGCATTTCCAGTACACTGATGTGGAGGGACTGCTCCTCGGGTGACCAAACCCCTTGCGTTCGATGTGCACCCAGGTGTGCCCCCCACCCCAGGTCCGATGCATCTGTTGTCAGAATCTGACCTGGTGGCTCCGGACGAAAGGTGACCCCTTTCTCCAGATTGTTGGGGTCCATCCACCAAAGCAGAGCTCTCCTGACTGGCTCCGAGACCTTGACTGGGAAGTCTAGATCATCGTAACTTTGGTCCCACTGCACCCTGAGCATCCACTGCAGGACTCTCATGTGGAGGCGGGCCAAAGGAGTGACAGGAATGGCTGTCGCCATGTGCCCCAGTAAACTGAGGAAGTTCCGAGCTGGAACTCGAGGAGTTATGGAGATCCATTCTGCCATCTCTCGCAAGCGAACTCCCCTGTCTTGTGGGAGGAAAGCCATGCCCTGGACGGAATCCAGGATCGCTCCTATGAAGGCGAGCTTTTGGCTGGGCTCCGGGGATGCTTTTCATAAGTTCAGGGTGATCCCCAGCTCTCAGAATAGAGTATAAGTGTCTTCAAGAGCACGTAAGAGGCCTACTCTTGACGGGGCCATAAGTAGCCAATCGTCGAGGTAGGGGAACACATAGTGTCCCATCCGCCTTAAGGCCGCAGCCACCACTGCTAGGCATTTGGTGAAGACTCGCGGAGTGGAAGAGAGGCCGAACGGAAACACTCAAAACTGAAAATGCTCCCCTTGGAAGTGGAACCTCAGAAACTTCCTGTGGGAAGGATAGACCCGGATATGCATATGTGCATCCTGCATGTCGAGAGAACATAGCCAGTCCCCTTGGTGCAGCAAGGGAAGGAGTCCTTGAAGAGTCACCATCCTGAACCTTTTGTACTCAATAAAAAGGTTTAGAGGACTGAGATCCAGAATGGGACGAAGGTCCCGAGTCTTTTTTGGGACCAGAAAGAAGTGGGAATAGAACCCCTGTCCTTGCTGCTGCAAGGGGACCCTCTCTATTGCTCTCTTCTGCAGGAGGGTATGTATCTCTCCTTCTATTAGTGGGATGTGAGAAGGAGGATAACGGGAGAGCTTTGGCGGAGTATGCAGAGGAAACTCTGTGAACTCTAGTGTGTGTCCTCTCCGTATAGTATCCAAGACCCCAAAGGAGGGAGTAATACACTTCCACCCCTCGAAATGAAGGGAGAAGCGGCCCCCAATCGGCTCCCCTGGGTCTTCCCGTGGAAGGGTGGGGCGGAAGGGAGCCATTGGGCAGAGCCGGGAGTGGGGAGAGAGAGGCCTGGGAGGACTCGGGCCCACGGGCAGGAGGTCCACCAGAATGCTGGTTCCCGAATCTCCTGTGGAAGCCTCCTCTCTGCCCCTGTTGGTTGCCACGGGCTGGACCTTGACTGCCCGAGGACTTACGAAAGGGCGGTTTACGGTGATGTCGTCGCTGGTCACCATGGTACATCTGGTGGACCGACCAGATCGACTTGCCCAGCTCTTGGAGGCAGGAGATCAAAGCCTCCATCTCCTGCCCAAACAGCACGGTACCCTGGAAGGGCAGATCCTTGATCCGGCCTGCAGATCCTGGTGAAAGCCCGAGACTCTCAACCAGGCATGGCGCCGGAGGCACACCCCGGAAGCGGCTGCCCTGGCTGCCATGTCATACAAGGCCCTCAGTACATGGGAGTCTACGTCTGAACTCGACTGGGGGAGGGCCAGGAGCTCTGCCTTTTGGTCAGAGTCTGGCATGGTCTTTGCCAGCTCCAGTCCCCTTTCCCACAATGCATTCTGGTACTGCACCATATGCGTTAGGAAATTGAGGAAGCGGATGGAACAGGTGGAGGCTGCATATATTTTCTTGCCCACCTGGTCCAGGTAGCGGGACTCCGGGTCGGAAGGCTGGGAGCTGAGGTGCTTCGGTTGCCGAGATTTGTCAGGGGCAGCCATGATCACTGAAGAATCGACCTGAGGGTGTTCCGCTAGAAAGGGTTCCGCCCTCGGGGCATTATACAGCCTATCAGACTTCTTAGGAACTGCCGGGATTGAGGCCGGATGCATCCAGGTGGTTCTGGTAAGATCCTGGAATGTATCTACCAAAGGAGGGATAACCAGAGGCTTTGGCTCCTTTTGCCTCAGGTACTTGGCCAAGCTCCGGCGTTCCGGATCCAGGTCCTCCATGTCCCACTCGTTGGAGGCCTGGATATGCCTCATGATGCCCATAAAAGTAGGATCGTCTGGAGGTGAGCGAGGCTGGTCCTTCTCTCCTGGGGAGCGCCTGAGGCTGAGAGAGGACGAAGAGGTCGACGATAAAAAGGAGGATCGACTATCTGACTTGGAATAGTCTGACCCCGCCCTATGACCATGCCTTCGCTGGCGTCGGTGGCTAGGGGACTGACGTCGGTCCGAAGACCGACTCCGGTCCCTGGACCGGCGATGGAGCAATGACCGACGTTGGTCAGAGGACCGACGTCGGGAGCGATCTCGCCTGGAGCGAGAAGGGCTCCTGGAGTGTGACCTAGACCGACGTCGGTCACCAGAGTCCCTGGAGCGACGTCGGTGGTCCTCGGACCTGGTGTGGGAATGAGCCCTGGAGGGAGGTGAAGGCTGGCACTCTGGTGACTTCTGCGTGGAAGACTCACCCCCCAGCTGTGGTTCTCCCACAGGGTCCGGCACTGGTGTCTGGGCCAGCGACGGGGAGGACCGCTTGTAGACCTGCCCCCACCAAAAGGAGAAAAGATCCTTGAGCTCATTCTTAGTGAAAATTTCAGCCGCTCGTTTCCGGAAGGAAGTCTCACGGAGCAGCGTGGTGGCGAAGGAGCCTCCTGAGGACCCAGGGGGAGAGACTTGAGGGACGGGGACGTCGGTACCTCCACGACCGACAACGCCGGTGTAGGGACCGAATCATGGAGGACGCTTGGGGCACCGGAGAGTCCTTGGTCTCCGAGAGCGCCAGCAGGCGGCGTCGGTGCCTTAGCAGGTGGGGCGAAGCAGGCACCTCTAAGGACTTAGTGATGACCCTTAGCGGAGACACCTTTGGCTGGCGGCTTCTCCCGATGGGCCAGCCTTGGCCTGGGGAGTCTCGCGGAGGATCTCAGAACCCAGGGACGGGCCGTTTTGGGAGAAGGGCTACATGCGAGGCGACCGAGACAGTGACGGGACCGACTACAGTCCTTGCTGTAGCGCTTCTTCTCCTTCCTCTTGCCCTTCGAGGAGTGCAGATCCATCTTCTGCTCCAGCAGGTAGGCATTAAGGGCCTTCAGGCGCCGGATGCAGGACCGGCTGGTAAAGGCCTGGCAATCTGCGCAGTTGGCGGTGTCATGGTCCGGGCCCAGGCAGAAAATGCACAGCCGATGGTCGTCCTTAGCTGGGATCTGCCTCCTGCAGTGACACTTATTTAAGTGTTCTGGAGATGCCGACGCCCGAGAAGACATCGAACCCGGCCGGGTAAAAATAACGGCCGACGTCGGTATTAGGTAGCGGCAAGAGCAAGGGAAACAATGCTCGAAAGCGGGAAAAATGAAGCAATCAACAACAGAGGACTGATGTCGGTACCTGAAAACAGTAAACCCGTCGAAAAAGGAGGAAAATCTTGATTGAAGAGAGAATCTTTTTGCTGTAATCGCAAGCAGAAGCTGTTTCTTTCGGCTTCATGTGCAGGACGCGGCGGGAAAGAACTGAGGTGGAGCTGGGTCCGCCCCCTCTTATACCCTGACTGACGTTGGGGCAGGGCCGGCGTCGGGGGTGGTCCCTGCTGTGTATTGCTGGCAGAAGTTTCACCAGAGGGTCCTAGTGCTTGCGGCATAGTCCTGACCGTAATAGCCTGCTGCAAGAGCTCCCACTCGAAGTAAGATCCAAGCATGCCGGTTTTTCAAAGTACTGGGATGCAAGGTGCAACACAGGCCACATGCCTGGGGATCGTGATCATGGGCTAGGCAGTAGATGCACTAGGTGTGCAGGTCCGTCCGGGACATCTTCTGCCCACTCTAGCATTTCTTGAAACCGAGTGCTGACTTCGAGTCGTCCATGACAAAGAATTCAAACAAGTTTGAAATTCATTCGAAAACTTAAATATTTCATTAAGTTTGAAAGCAAAGGGCCTACTCAGCGTGGAGAGCAGTAAAGATGGAATCTTCTTCCTGCCCAAAGGAAGATCTGACATCATGGGGTGGTGCTGAGGGAGCTACCACCCAGGTGGGAGGGAGAAGCCAGCTGGAAGACGTTCTGGCAGGAATTAAAGGTAAAGGAACACTGCCAGAAGCGTGGATTAGCACATCATATCCACGTCCCTAGAATCAGAGTTTTATTTTTGGGGAGGGGGTGAGATATTCGACTCTGTGATACAAAGTCTGGGTACCTGTCCAACTGATACATAACCCATTTTCTCCATTTGTTTTCAAATGAGGAAATCTGATTGACGGACCTTGCTGACATTCTCTCCGGCATATACATTTTAAGTCTAAGGGCCCTCCACATGCTATGGGTAGAGAGGTTTCCTGTACGCCACAATCGGGTTATTGCTTTTTTAGCTGCTAGTATCAATCGGTTCATGATTTTTTTATGGTGGAAAGATTCAATGTTGAGTGCGTTGGGGGAACAGCTGCTAATATGAATGCAGGGGTTATCATGCCTGCGCAATCGAAGATGTCTTCGATTTCCAGGAAAAACTCCCGCCAATAGGCCTGCAAGGAGGGATTTGTCAAAATATGTCAACAATATATGAGTTTGGTCTGCTGGCATTGTGCTGCAGTGTCGGGCTCATGACCGACATCATCGCCACTACCATGTTCTTCGGGTAGGGCAGTGTCATCCTCCTCTCTGTCGTTGCCAGTGAAACCAGGAGGAAGAACCATCACCTCTCTGGCAACTGGACACTGCACATTCCTAGTGTCTGTCCCTCATCTGACACTGCGGGCAGTGTCCGGAGGGGACCTGACATCACAGCTGGCACCGTCCCATTTACGGACATTGCAAACGGTGTCAGGAGCTGAGGCGGCACCAGGCCACGACATTGAGGTGTCCATCAAGGAAGACCATGTGTAAAGCTTTGGCCTCACCACCAAGACAGACGGGGGGTAGGTTGAAGCTGGCTGCCCAGGAAGACCTGGCTGTCCACCAAACCCACTCCCCAGGACTTCGGATGCCTTGGCAAGGCGAGGTCAAGGAGGAGCCTATACTTCCATGACAGGAAAGGTGCTGGGAAGGGGCCCAGAGGAAATGCCCAGAGACCATACCTTGGCCTCACGAATGCGACACCTGCCTCTAAAGGTAGGGGACAGCCGACCCTACATTGCCACATGGCTCTTGAGGGTGCAGCAGTATATAGAGAAGCAGGTGACACACTTATCCATGTTCTGAGCCCAGCCAAGGAAGGCCATGCACATCCAATGTTGGTTCATCTTCATCACTTGTTTCCCCACAAAGGCATTGATGCATAATAGGAAACAGACAATGTTTCTTTGGCCTCCTGGTTTTGGCAAAGAGTTGGAGCACAAAAATAACAAACTGAAGAAAGCAACATTACAGACTACAGGCCGATGATGCAATTAGAAAGGAGGTGCTGTTGCTCCCGCAGTGTGCATTCAACAGCGGGAGTAACAGATGGAGATATGTGAAGGAGCAGGAGCAGGTGCTGGGCATTGACTGGTACGTGTTGCACCATGTGAGGTGCACAGGCACTGTCAGCAGCCAACGTCTGCTCCCTCCCTGCAAAACATTTGCTTTCACAGTGTCCTAGTGCCTCCGGTTGCAGCCCATAAGTGGGAATCAATGGTGAAGTTCAACTCCTGCAAGATCTTAAGTTTTACCACTGTAATGTTGGAAGACTCGAGACCAGCAGAGAGAGAGAGAGAAGAGAGAGAGAGAGCATCTGTGAAAAAAAGATTCTAAGTTCTGGGGCAGCATGCACCTGGTGAAAATGGTGAACAAGATTAATTAGGCTATTCTAATTCAGAAACCTGAGCTTCTGTTTGACCCGTTAAGTTTACAATAACTTGCATTAGCTTAATTTCAGCACCTTACCAGAATATGTTCGCACTGAGCAAAATGAATTGCAATCGGAGTAGTTCGACTCCTAATGTCCATAAGTTCAGGATAGATTTCAGAGTAACCCTGAGACAAGAACAGAACTGGATACTTGTTCTGCTTTTGTCTAAACCTAGAAAAGAAAAAAAAAATGAACCCATGTCACATCTTGTTTCTTTGCCTTGGTTCTTTTTTTTTTTAACATCTAGAACATCACAATATCTTGCAGCTGGTTCTGACTCTCTCTATATGTAACCCCAAACAATTTCAAATACAATAAAATAAATACATAACCTAACAGCATTCAGAAATAGTAAGCTAGAATTAAACCCTACAGCTATTCCAAATTTGGAGGTCTGTCCCTCATTTTACCTCATTAAAGCCTGGTGTCACTTGGGAGGAAGCCAACATCCCACATGGTACACATATACTTGAATGGGAATACGGACGCAAGAATTTTGCTCCTAAAAAGGAAGAAAAATTTACTCATCACAGCAATGTTTCTTCCAAAGGGATTCCTAACTATGCTTAACAACTGCATCGTTCCCCTGGAATGCACAGCCCCGGAGCTTAGAATTTTGTGCTAATTATGGAATTTAGAATGAAATTCAAATCATGCTGTGTGGTCATGCTCACCCCTGCACTCCAATGTCAAATTTATTTCTAGAGTCAGAGAGAGTACTGACCACTGAAACTAAATAAACAGCAACCACAAATTCTTAATCTTTATCCAAAAAATGTTTTAAGTTTGTTAAACAAGGCAGAACAAATCAATTTGTTATGAAAAAAACAGTCATTTAGCAACAAATGTTGAAACACTGTAATAAGTAATGCTCAAGGAAATGATTGTTGTAGGAACCCTTTTCCAGGTTTCAAAAGGAAAGGCAGGAATTAGTGAAGGTTCCCTTTGGAAGAAACATCACTATGATGTGTGATTTCTGTCTTCAAATTCCATGAATCCCTCAAGTAAGTTTAAGAAGTGCACACTCCATAGCAGTACCTTGGGAGAAGGGGTACAGGACCTATTTAGGAAAAAGGTTCTGCAAGACAGTAGTGACAAAACTGGAATCCCTTTGGGATTGTATGTTCACACAGTAATGTTTTGTGAAAATGTGCACTGTTTTCCATGTAGCTGCTTTACAAATCTATTGCAGTGGGATTCCCTTTGGTGCTGCCCCAGAGGCAGCGAGATGCCTCTTGTAGAGTATGTCCTGGGCCCTTTGGGAGGCAGCTTGCCAGCTTTGTCATAATGGAACTGTATATGTAGGATACGATCTCCTGAGAAATTGTTTTCATTGATGCTGGTTGCCCTTTCCCATTTCACCACAGGTAAGAAACAGCTAAGCGCTAGTGGACCTGGTATCCTTTGTGTGATCCAAATAGTGCCCTGTTCACATCTAGACTGTGGAGCTTTTTCTTTCCAGAGCTGGACTGTTCTGTGAAGAAACTTGCAAGGGCAACTGACTCATTCAGGTGGAATTCAGACACCAATTTCGGGAGGAATTTCCTGTTTGTCTTTAGGACTACATTGTCGCTATGGAAAATTATGCAGTTCGGATCTGTACAGAGGGCCTGAAGCTTGCTCACCCTTCTGGAAGATGTCCGTGCCACCAGAAAAACTGTTTTCCAAGTGACATACTTCAGTGCAGCAGTGGCAATGGGCTCAAAGGGAGCCTCTATCAACAGGGCAAAACACAAGTTCAAATCCCAGGGAGGGACAGGTTCCCTCACTGGAGGGTACAGGTGATTAAAGCCCTTGAAAAACTTTTTGAAATCGGTTGTGAGATCACTGACCTGTCTTTATCAGCTGATATGTAAGTTGACACTGCTGGCAGATGAACCTTCAGAGTCGTAGGCCTTAGGCACAAGGACCGCAGGTGGACTAAGTAGTCCAGGATTGTGGACAGAGCTGCCTGGAGGAGGTTGATCTGTTTGGGACAGCACCATAAGGAACATATTTTCCATTGTGAAGCATAGGTTTTCCTTGTTGCTGGTTTTTTAGGAAACCTTGAGAACTTCCATAACATAATCAGAGCATGGTTCTTGAGGAGCTGCATTTCTCTGGGCTGAATCTTTCTGAGGCGTAGAGTTCTCAGATCTGGGAATGTTATCCTGCCCTGGGACAGTGTTAGCAGGTTGCATCTTAGGGCAGGTTGACAGACTGCTGCAAAGGGACTTGAGCATGAAGTACCAAGTTTGCCTGGCCCAGTCTGTAATAATTAGAATTATTGTTGCTCACTCCCTTCTCAGTTTTTTTCAGCATTCTCGGTAAAAGTGGGAAAGGAGGGAAGATGTAGAGAAACTTCCCTGATCAGCTGAGGACTAGAGCCTCCTCTGGGATTGATCCCACTACTGGGGGTCTGCAACAGAAAAGTGGGAGCTGGCTGTTCTCCCTCGAGGTGAACAGATCTATTTCTGGTGTGCCCCACCTTCTGAACACTGATGCCAGCACCTGCTGCTTCAGGGTCTGTTCCTGATTTCCCTGGCTTATCACTTATGGAATCTGCTAGTACATTATCTTTTCCTGGTAGGTGCACTGCGGATAGCTGCACCTCCAGGGAATATGCCAATTTCCAGATCTTCATGGCTTTTGTGCACAGCCTGGAAGATCCTGTTCCTCCTTGCTTGTTTATGTAGTACACGGCTGTGGTGTTGTCTGTTATGATCAGGACAGATTGACCGCTGATCTGGGAGGAAAAAGTCTGCATTGCTAGGTACACTGCCCTGAGTTCAAGGAGATGTACGTGCTCGAGTCACCTGTGCATTCCATGTGCCACTCACAGTTAGCTCCTCCAGGTGGGCACCCCAACCTAGGAGGGAGGTATCTGTTGTGAGAATTACTACAGAGAATTTCTGAAGGAAGGGAATTCCCTCTCTGAGATTATATTCTCCTTATATCAGTGTAGGGCCATTAACAAGGTTCTTCTGATGGTTTACTTGGTATCGTCGGCCAAAAGAAGGCTGTGTGCCCATCGTGATTGTCCCCCACCCAAGGTGGGCAATTATACCTGAACCTGAGATGAAGTGAGCCAAGTGTCCAATCCTTTTTTAAAAGGGTCAAAATTATTAAGGTTAACTAATACCTAAGGAAGTGAGATTCACAGTTTGGGAGCCCTTATATTAAAGAAATTTGCTCTCTTAATGGTGTTGGCCCACTGTACCACTAGTTGTTTATTGTGCAGCCTAGCTGCAGTCCGTCTACTTGTAAATTCAAGTCCACACTGAGTCATTAATTTTGTTGACTGAAGCATTTTGTAGAGAAAAAGAATATCTCCCCTATGTCTTCTATTATGTAGTGAGAAGAGACCAGTTTCTTTCAATCTACGAGAATAATCCTTAGCTGATAGTCTAGGCACCATTTTAGTTACTCACCTTTGAATCTGCTCAATGCATGTGATGTCTCCCTTGAGATAAGGTTTCCAAAAGGGAGACCCATGATCAATATAAGGTCTAATGTATGCCCTATATAAGGGTATCAGGCAATGTTCAGTTTTTGTCACAAAAGTTTGTCTTATTTGTTTTATTAAGCCGTTTGCTACTCTGGCAATTTTTTTTAGTGATCCGTGGAAGAAAAGAAAAAATTACTCACCTTAGTAATGTTGTTTCTTCTAATGGAGTCTTGCTGTATTCTGACTATATGCAGTTAGCCCCAGCACTTGAACTGCCCCAGAGAGTAAAGAGTTATCTCAACGCAGAAGCATAGAACGTTGAGCTCGAGCTCGGTTTTCAAACCTCTGTCTCTAGCACTCTGAAACGTAACCGTCAGATTATTACCAGCACTAGCTAATCAAATTAACAGGTGGAAATTGTTTCAACTTTTGTTAGCCAAATGGCCACCACAAATAGTTTTTAGTGTCAAAAAGACTCAAGTCAAGAACCCCAAAAAGAAAGTTAAAGATAAGACAAAGACAAGGTCCAAGTAAGTAGGGAAATTAAAACAATAATAAACCCAGAAAATAAGGCAAGCCAAGTACACCTCTGGGGTGCAGCACTGTGCCTGCCCACCCACATCCTAAAACTACTAGGTTCCAGGAGGGGAGGCAGGGAGGGAGGTCAGAATATAGCAAGACTCCATTAGAAGAAACAACATTACTAAGGTGAGTAATTTGTTCTTCAAACAACATAAAGTCTTGCTGTATTCTGACTATATGCAGACTACCAAGCAGTACCCCCCAGGAGAAGGGAGTCTCAGAACCTATTTTGGGAACAAGCTCTGCTGCAGCACAGCTGTACCAAACCTAGCATCACTTCTAGACCGAATGTCCAGAGAGTAATGTTTGGTAAATGTGTTAACAGTTTTCCAGGTGGCTGCTTTACAGATTTCCACTAAAGGTATATCTCTAGCTGCTGCGAGCAAAGCAGCTGTACATCTGGTAGAATGAGCCCTCAGGCCTGAGGGAGGTTCTTTCCCAAGCTTTGAATAGCAGAATTGAATACAGGAGACAATCCACCTGGCAATAGTTCTCTTGGTGACTGGTTTGCCCTTTCCCACCTCACCATAAGTAAGAAATAACTGAGAACAGCCATTCCTATAGGCATTAGTATGCTCTACATAGTAACTAAAGGCCCTCCTCACGTCAAGACTGTGTAATCTTCACTCCCCAGAGGAAGAATGGTCAGTGAAAAACACAGGCAATGACATAGATTGGTTCAGATGAAAGTCTCACACTACTTTGGAAAGAAACTTTCTGTTAGTTCGAAGGACCACCTCATCCCTGTGAAAAGAAATGAAATCAGGTTCCACAGACAAAGCCTGTAACTCACTGATTCTCCTGGCAGAGGTAATAGCTACCAGGAATACAGTTTTTGATGTCAAGTATTTCAGCTCTGCTGAAGATAGAGGCTCAAAGGGAAGCTGCATAAGCTGTGTTATACAGATGTTCAGATCCCAAGAAGGAGTAGGGTCTCGAAAGGGAGGATTAACATGCATCAGACCTTTGAAAAACTTCTTGAAGACTGGATGAGAGGCTAGGGAAGAGCCCTTACCAACGGAAAGGAAGGTAGACACAGCTGCCAACTGTACCTTGAGAGTAGTAGGCTGGAGGCCTAAGCTATTAAGATGCACCAGATAGTCCAATACAGTAGCAATGTCAGCCAGCTCTGGCTGAAGAGGTTTCTGGGAACACCAAAAACCAAATCTTTTCCACTTGGAATTGTAAGTCTTTCTAGTAGCAGGTTTCCTGCTAACCTTTAGAATATCCAAGACTGATTGAGAAAGGTTTAGATTTGCATATTCTAACTCTTCAAGGGCCAGGCCTTGAGCCTGAGAGCCTGAAGATTGGGGTAGAGGATCCTGCCCTGGGAGGAGGTGAGAAGATTGAACTGTCTTGGAAGACACAGAGGCATTGTCACTGACAGTGACGGTAGTAGAGGGTACCAAGGCTGTTTGGCCCAGTCTGGTGCCACTAGAATCACCCTACAAGGCTGAGATCTGATTTTGATCAGGACCCTGAATATCAAGGGGAAAGAAGGAAATGCATACAGGAACCTGCTTGTCCAATCCAATAGTAGAGCCTCCTGGTGTACACAGCCTAGGAGAGGAGGCCTGCAAAAAAAGAGAGGGAGTTGATGACTGTCCGGGGCTGCAAAGAGATCTATCTCTGGAGTACCCCGCCTCTTGAAGATAACCTGAAGGACCAGGGGATTCAGAGTCCATTCATGATGACCCTGAGAAATTCTGCTGAAAGCATCTGCTAAAATGTTGTCCTTCCCTGGGAGATGCACAGTCACCAGGGAAGACTGAAGGGAATAAGCCAGAACATATCTTCATGGCCTCTGTGCACAAGGCCGAGGACTGAGTGCCTCCCTGCTTGTTGATGTACCACATGGTTGTGGTATTGTCTGTCCTGATTTGTACTACTTTCCCCTGAACCACAGCTGAGAATGTCTGCAGAGCTAGAAAGACAGCCCTCAACTCTAGAAGATTTATGTGAAGGAGAGACTCCTGGTGAGACCAGGTTCCCTGAGCTGTAAGCTGATCCAGGTGAGCCCCCCAGCCTAGGAGAGAGGCGTCTGTGGTGAGAATCACTGAAGGAGCCTGATTGATGAATGGAACACCTTGCCGAAGGTTGTCCTCCTCCAGCCACCACTGGAGTGCCTGAACTAGAGTTTGAGACACTGGAACCACTTTAGAGAGAGGGTCCTTTTTCTGAGACCAGTAAGATCTGAAATGAAACTGAATATCTCTCATCCGAAACCTTGCTCCCTGGACCACAGCTGTAGAGGCTGTCATGTGGCCCAGTAACTGTAGAAAATGTCTGGCTGGACGAGAAAGTAGATGAGAACCGACTTTTCCAGGTTTAGAATGAAACCCAAGGACTCCATAAGCCTTTGGGTGACCCCTAAGGCTGACTTGACTTGGTCCGAGGACTGATCTACTAGGAGCCAGTCATCCAGATACGGGAACAGAAGGATACCTTGTCTCCTGAGGAATGCCACCACTACTGCCAGGCACTTGGTGAACACCCTTGGAGCAGATGTTAGGCGGAAAGGCATGGCTCTGAACTAATAATGGCCTGAGGGCAACTCGAACCTGAGGTACTTTCTGTGGGAATGTCTGATGGGTAAGTGGAAATAGGCATCCTTGAGATCAAGGGAGGCTAGCCAGTCTCCTGGTCTCAGAGAGGGAAGAAAAAATTACTCACCTTAGTAATGTTGTTTCTTCTAATGGAGTCTTGCTATATTATAGACATTAGCAGTTTGATCCAGCTCTAGAACTGCCCCGGAGTGAAATGGTTAAAACCATTCCAAAATAGAATTTTGGCACAAGAGCAGCTCTATCTGTGTCATTTCAAACTTGAACTGTCAGATCTTTACGAGCCAAACTCACTAAGGTCTGTGTGGAAGCTGTAACCACACTAGCCAAATGGCTACCTAAATAATAACAACCATTGATGGTCCCAACACCCAAGACTCAAGTCAGGGGACCAGAAATACTAACACCATTCTAATAATATGAAAATGGAACATAAGTATAATAAAACACACACACAGCGTACACACACACCCCAAAGTCCCAAAGGGGACAAAATGCTAACAGGACATAAGTAGTGCCCACACTAAGTTGCCCGCACCCCACCAAGTAGAGGTTCTGAGAGGGGCAGGTTGGGGGGGAGGTCTATAATATAGCAAGACTCCATTAGAAGAAACAACATTACTAAGGTGAGTAATTTTTTCTTTAAACAACATGAAGTCTTGCTATATTATAGACATTAGCAGAATACACTGCAGTACCTCCATGGAGGAGGGGCAGAACCTACTTAGGGAATAGGCTCTGAAGAACAGCTGTGCCAAACCGAGCATCTCTCCTGGCCTGGACATCCAGGGAGTAATGCTTGTAAAAGTGTACCATTTTCCAAGTAGCAGCCTGGCAAATCTCTAATAAAGGGATATCTCTGGCAGCAGCTAGAGACGCAGCTGTACCCCTGGTAGAATGAGCCCTCAAACCGGGGGCGGCTCTGCCCACTTTCTGATAACAAAATTGGATACAAGAGACAACCCACCTGGCTATTGATCTCTTAGTGGCAGGTTTGCCTTTCCCAACTTCACCATAGGTAAGGAAAAGTTGGAGGGATTTGAACCTGTGACCTTTGGTACGCTCTATATAATAACTAAGAGCTCTCTTAACATCCAGGCTGTGCAACCTCCTCTCACCCGAAGAGGAGTGATCAGTGAAAAATACTGGAAGGCAGACAGATTGATTAAGATGGAAATCTGAAGCCACCTTAGGCAAAAACTTCCTATTAGTCCTAAGGACTACCTTATCCCTGTGGAAAGAAATAAAGTCAGTCTCCACTGACAAGGCTTGCAATTCACTTATGCGTCTGGCAGAAGTGATAGCCACTAGAAAAACAGTTTTCCAAGTTAGGTACTTAAGCTCTGCAGAAGACAGAGGTTCAAAAGGGGGTTGCATTAACTGGGCAATGCAAACATTAAGGTCCCAAGCAGGGGCCGGTTCCCGAAAGGGAGGATTAGTATGGAGTAATCCCTTAAAAAACTTGGAAAACACAGGATGAGAGGAAAGAGGGGATGACTTTCCTGCTGACACAAAAGCAGACACAGCTGCCAAATGAACTCTCAGGGTAGCTGGTCTGAGACCAAGGAATTAGATGTACCATGTAATCTAACAAAATGGGCAATTCAGCAGATTCTGGGGAAATATTTTTCCCAGCACACCAAATGGAAAATCTTTTCCATTTAGAACTATAAGTAGCCCTAGTGGAAGGCTTTCTGGAAGCCTTTAGGATCTCAAGAACACCCTGAGAGAGGTGTAAATCAGCAAACTCTAACTCCTCAAGAGCCAGGCCTTGAGGTTGAGGGATCTGAGGTCCAGATACCAAACCCTTCCCTGGGCACAAGTCAACAGATTGTGATTCCTGGGGAGGCACAGGGGAAGATGGACTGTCAGAGACAGACGGAGTGGGTACTAGGGCTGCCTGGCCCAATCCGGGGCAATCAGAATCACCCTGCAAGGCTGAGATCTGATTTTGACTAGTACTTTGAATAGGAGAGGAAAGGGGGGGAAAGCATAGAGGAACTTCCCTCCCAATCCAGAAGAAGGGCATCCAGGGAACTGAGCCCAGCACTGGAGGCCTGCAACAGAACAGAGGAAGTTTGTGATTGTCTGGGGCTGCAAAAGATCTATCTGAGGATGCCCCACCTGGCAAAAACTATCCCGCACTTGAGGATCCAGGGACCATTCGTGATGGCCCTGGGAAATCCAGCTGAGGGCATCCGCTGGACATTGTCCTTCCCTGGAAGATGAACTGCTATGAGGGAAGTGTTCAGGAATAGGCCAGAGACCACAACTTCATTGCCTCGGTGCACAAGGTCAAGACCGAGTGCCCCTGTTTGTTGATGTACCACATTGTTGTGGTGTTGTCTGTTCTGACTTGTATCACCTTGTCGTGGACAGATGCAGAAAAAGCTTGAAGAGCTAAAAAGACAGCTCTGAGTTCCAGCAAATTGATGTGGAGCAGAGATTCCTGGGGGGACCAAACTCCCTGAGTGGAAAGGTCGCCCATGTGGGCTCCCCAACCCAGAAGGGAAGCATCTGTAGAGAGAGTCAAGTCGTGAGAAGGGGAAATGAAGGGGACCCCCACTCTTAAATTGCTCTGATCCTGCCACCACTGGAGAGCTAGGATCAAGGTTCGAGTCACTGGGACCAACTTGGAAAGGGGGTCTCTTCTCTGAGACCAAAAGGTTCTCAAGTGAAACTGAATGTCTCTCATCTGAAATCTGGCTCCCTGCACAACAGCTGTGGATGCAGCCATGTGCCCCAGGAGCTGCAGAAAGTGTCTTGCTGGTCGGGAGACCTGCAGAGTGAAGGAAGAGCCAGAGCCACTAAATTCTTACCCTTTCTGGGGAAAGAAAGGCTCTGGCTAGCTTTGTGTCCAATTCTGCCCCTATAAAGGTGAGTACCTGGACTGGTTCCAGAACCGACTTTGTAGGTTTAGCAGAAAACCCAGGGAGGTGAGAAGCTGCTGGGTGACCTGCAGGTGAGATTTTACTTGTTCTGGGGACTGGCCTACAATGAGCCAGTCGTCTAGATAGGGAAAACAGCAATCCTCTGCCTCCTTAAGTGGGCCACTGCCACTGCTAGACACTTTGTGAATACCCTTGAGCAGAGGTAAGGCCAAGGGCATTGCTCTGAACTGGTAATGACCTGAGGGCAGTTCGAATCTGAGGTACTTTCGATGGGATCTTCTGATTAGGACATGGAAATAGGCATCCTTGAGGTCCAGGGAGGCTAGCCAGTCCCCTGGCCTTACGGAAGGTAAAATCATTGCCAGAGTTACCATTTTGAACTTTGGCTCAAAAGATGCTTGTTCAGATATCTGAGATCTAAAATGGGCCGCCATTCTCCTGTCTTTTTGGGGTAAGGAAGTATCTGAATACAGACCCCTGCCCTGATGCAGGGAGGAGCCTTTCACTGCTCTGAGAGCTAACAGGGATGAGATCTCTGTTTCCAGAGCGAGGTCTCTGAAGCCTTGCAGTAGAAAAAGTCTGCTTCTCAACTTGGGAAACTTTTGAGCTGAGAACCAGACCCTGGCTTACTACTTCCAGAACTGCTTGTCTGAGGTTAAGAAGCCCAATTCTGACTGAAGTAAGCCAGCCTGCCCCCACTGGTACAGGAGAATCGGCCCTGGGCACCCCATCAGGGTGCCTGTTTCGCAGGAGCTTTAGGCTGGGGGTGGGAGCAGGTCTGCCCACCCCTCGTCTGCCCCTGCCTCTGAAGAAGCCCCTGAGCATAGGCAGAGGAGGCCTGAGTCTGGTAGAAGGCCTGTGAAAAGGCCACCCCACCCCTGGGGGCATGCCTTTGAGGAGTGGCTTGCCGCTCCTCAGCCTGGGCACTCTTTGTAAGTAGTCCTATATTCATCCATCTTCTTTCATGTAATTCTCTGTCTGCTCTCCAAACAGAGAATTTCCCACCACAGGAAAATCCATAGCCTTAGTCTGGGTATCCTGTGACAAACTAGTACACCTGAGCCAGGCCAACCTATCATTAAAAGGAAAATTACGTACCTACCGTAATTCTTGATCTTCTGGACCCAGTCTCCACCACTCATTTCACACTCAGTGGGATTAGCCGGAGGCACTAGGACCCATCGAGCAAACTTTTTGCTGGAGGGTCGGCGCGAGAGATGGCGCCGCGAGACACGGCGCCGCGAGCTGCGGCTCGAGCGGTAACGACCTTCTCGGCGCCGACCCTCCAACCGCCTCAGTACCTTTTTTACCAAGGAGGTGCAGCGCAACTAACGTAAAGAGTAACTGTAACATTAAAAACACGGACATAAGATAGTCCGTACGACCCGTGTAAGAAGGGTCAGTAAAGAAGTCCTCACAGCCTAAAGATTTGAGGGAGTGAAGACCAACACAGCGGTGAGCTCGGGGATGGAGGGGGGCGGTAGAATGAGTGGTGGAGACTCGCCCAAGAAGATCAAGAATTACGTAGGTACGCACTTTCCCATCTTCCTGGACCTAAGTCTCCACCACTCATTCACACTAGTGGAGAGTACCAGCTGATAATCCCCCAAAAGGGCGTGCAGGAGAGCCAGAGCTCACATGTCTAAGGTAGAAGCCCATTAAGGATGAGCCCCTGCGAATGCGGAATGTCGCCTGGCATGAACATCCAGTGCATAGTGCTTAACGAAGGTATGCACTGAGCTCCAGGTGGCGGCGTTGCAGTCTGCAATTGGAACATTGCGACTTCCGCCAGGGATGTCATGACCGCCTAGTAGAGTGAGCGACACTCTACCTTCTAATTTAACCTGAGCCATGGAGTAGCAATGTCGAAGGCATGCCACTAACCATGAGGAGATGCATCTGATAGCGACAGGTTGACCCAGCCGGTGTCGCTGAAAGAAACAAAGAGTTGTTGAGTCTTGCGTAACATCCTGGGTTCTGTCCAAATAGAACGCAAGGCTCTCTTAACATCCAAGGAATGAAGAGATCGTTCCCCTTCATTTTGGAAATTAGTGAAGTAAGCGGGAAGTACCAGAGGTTGGTTTAGATGGAATTCTGACACAACCTTGGGAAGAAATTTTGGATGAGTACGGAGAACTACTTTGTCTTTATGGAAGACAGTATACGGAGGGTCTGTAACCAGGGCATGTATCTCAGAGACTCTGCGGGTGAGGTAATGGCCCCCAGGAAGGCAGTCTTCCAGGTAAGAAATTTTAGCTCACAGGTAGCTAGGGGTTCGAAAGGCTTCCGAGTGAGCATGTCCAGCACCAGGTTAATGTCCCAGGCTGCAACTGGACGCTAACAGGGGTCTGGTATGAAGAATCCCTAAAGAAATCTCTTCACCATAGGTAACTGAGCCAGAGTCAGGGATGAAACCAGCTCATGGAACGCTGAGATGGCACTAAGGTGAACTTTAACTGTGGAGTACTGAAGACCTGAGTTAGATAGGTCCAAAAGATACTCCAGAACCTTGTCAGGAGGACAGGAAAAGGGGTTCCAAGAGGACTTTGCACACCAGAGAGAAAAACGCTTCCATTTGGATGCGTATGTTTTCCGTGTGGCTGGCTCCCGAGCAGCCAGAAGGATGCTCGAGACTCTACGGGAGACGTTGAACCGATTCACTTCTATCTCTTCAGGAGCCAAGCATGAAGGTGAAGTGATTTCAGGTTGGGATGGACCAACGAACCCTGGGTCAAGAGATTGACTTGCAAGGGAAGTGGACTTGTGCTCCAAGCACCACTCCCATACCTTCATTGCTTCCCTGCAAAGGGGATAAGAGTGAGCACCGCCTTGCTTGTTGATGTAATACATCACAGCTTTGCTGTCCGCTTGAAGGAGAATGTTCTTGTGACAAAGGACATCCTTCAGAGCTTGGATCGCATAGAGGACCGCCTCTCACCTCCAAGACATTTATGTGAGATGAGATTCGAACGGAGTCCATACACCTTGAGTGTGGAGGGAGAGACAGTGAGCTCCCCATCCCATTAGCGATCGCCTGTGGTGATGGAGATCTGATGGTCGGAAGAGCAAAGGGGAACCCTTTGAGGAGATTGCTCTCTTGAGACCACCAGGTGAGAGACCTTCGAAGGGGTTGCGTCACCTTGATGGGATAAGACTGGGGGTGAGAGGTCGGAGACCACTGAGTGGAGAGCATCCATTGGGTGGTTCTCATGTGCAACCGGGCCAGGGGTACAGTGAACACCGAGGACGCCATGAGACCCAACATGCGTTGCATCGAGAGAGCTGTAACCGATTGGTTCTCCCCGATGTAACGGGCCATCCGAAGGATGTCGCGTCTTCTGTCCTCTGGAAGGAAAGCCTTCGCGGAAGAGGTGACTAGAAGCGTCCCTAAGAAAAGGAGCCTCTGGGAGGGCTGCAGTTGGGATTTTTTTCAGATTCAGCAGAGCTCCCATGGACGTGAGAAGACGAGAAGTCGTTTGCACGGCTTCCAAAGTCCCTTGGCTGGACGGGCTTGCTAGAAGCCAATCATCCAGGTAGGGAAAGACTCGGAGTCCGCTTTTCCTGAGATGCGCGCACGAACTGCACAACACTTTGTAAAAACTTGCGGCCGCCGGATAGCAAAAGGCAGGACTCTGAACTGATAATGCTGACCCAAAGCTACAAACCTGAGGAACTTGCGGTGGGTCGGGTGGACGGGGATATGCTGGTACGCATCCTGCATATCCAGAGAGGCCAGCCAGTCGTCCTGATGCAGCAAGGGTAACAGGGTACATAGGGAAATCATTTTGAATTTCTCCCTGGGGAGGAATTTGTTCAGCTTTCTGAGGTCTAGAATGGGGCGCATCCCCCCAGTTTTCTTTGGAACCAGAAAGAAATGGGAGTAGAACCCTGTGTTCCGCAAATGCGGGGGCACCAGTTCTATTGCCCTGTTGTTCAGAAGGCCCTCGATCTCGGTGGTGAGGAGGTCTGACTGAGAAGCCGACAACCTGGGTTGTCGTCTGGGAGGACAATATTGGGGGGGGAATTGAGAGAGTAACCCTCGCGAATTATCCGAAGGACCCATTTGTCTGAAGTTATGGACTTCCACTCGTTGTAGAAGTACATCAGACGACCTCCCACCGGAGGAGAAAGTTCCATCTCGGGCAGTGTGGATGGAACTTGGGCCAACAACTCATAAGGTGGCGCTGGGGGCTTTAGGCCCCTGCGCTTTCTGCTGCGTCTTCTTCTGAGGTTGGGCAGGTTGGCTTTTATGGAAGCTTCCCCTGCTTCTGCCTCGAAAGGACTGACGACTAAGAAACTGACGTCTGTTCGCATGCCCGCGAGAGGGGGCAGGCGGAGGTTCTGGCCAATTTAATGGCCGATCTAGTCTTTTAGGAGGCTTCTAAGGCTTGCTCCACCTGAGGGCCGAAAAGATAGGTGCCATCAAAAGGCAGCGCCATTACCTGCTGCTGAGCATCCTTCGTGAAGCCCGAAGAACGCAGCCAGGAATGGCGTCGAGTACAAATCCCTGCAGCAGCTGAACGGAAGCAGTGCCTAAAGCGCCCATGGCGGCTTTGACTTGTTGGTTATTGGATTCAATACCTCTAGTAACGGTCAATAGAAGCTCTGACTTGGAGTCCGAATCTGGAAGAGCTTCAACCATTCTTTTCATAGAGTGCCACAGGATATACTCATACTGAGAAAAATAGCCTTGATAACTGGCAATACGCATACTTAGAGTGGAGGCAGCAAAGACTCTCTTACCTAATGTATCAATCTTACGAGACTCTTTGTTAATAGGTCGAGCTGAAGTAGTTTGAGGAAGAACGACCTTGTCATTCTCTGCCAGGACTACAATAGGATCCGCAAATGCTTGGGATGCCAAAAATAGGACGATCCTTGGGAGCTGAATACTTCTTATCAATGGATTTAGCCACTGAATGATTAAGAGCAGGATTATTCCATACCATTTGAGACAGCGTCTCGAAGGAAGGCTGGATCGGAGGAGTCAAATCCGTAGGGATCTCCGAAGCATGAAGGTACTGGAGTCTTAATATCTTCCCAGGATCGATGTCTGTAGTCTGGAGAGAAAGAGTGGATCTCAGGTTCTTCAACAGAGACTTAAAGAACAGGTCCTCGACCACAGGCTCTGTAGCAAAGAAAGATCCTGTTTCCTCCACTTCATCACCCAACCGAAGGTCTGGGTCAGGCTCAACATCATCTCCTGATGGTCCAGAAAGGACTGTTTGGACAGTAAAGGAATGAAAATTATGAGAGGAGGAAATATCAGAAAAACAAGGAGAGTCCCCGAGGACCCCGGCGCCGAGGCGGCAAAGCGGGCAAGACGGCACAGGGAGGCACATGGCGCCAAAGGGCAGCAGCCCTGCAAGTAGCACCGTAAAACCCCAGGCGGCGCGCGGCAGCGCCACATGCAACGCCGCGCCCGAAGCGCGGCGCCACCCGCAGCGCCGCGAAGCAACAGCGCCGACTGCAGCGCCGCCAAACCAGCAGCGCCGCACATGGCGCCGCTGAAGCCGATGGCGCCGCGCAGCGCCGCCCGACCCAGCGGCGCCCGCCCGACGGCGCCGCCAGATCCAACGGCGCCGCGGACGGCTCCGCAAGACCCACCGGCACCAAAAACGGCGCCGACAAGCCAACAGACTCCGCAGAAGGCGCCGGAAAAGCCCCAGGAACCTGGAAAGCAAGAGGAGGAAACAAAACCAGGAGATAAGGGCATCGGTGTGGCCCCCTGCGCCGCAGCCATGTGAGGGGGGGAAACACCTAAGCACGGAGTCGCAGGCACCGAAGAAGGCGCCGCGCGACTAGGAAGGTCCAACCACCCTACCTGATCGCCGGAGGGGCCCGAGGGCTCCGAGGCAACTGAGCCAGGCAGAAGAACCAACCTCCGAGCCCATCGCTCCATAAGAGCGGCCCACTGATGAAACTGCTCATCTGGAGCCCTACCTATAGGCGGGAAGGGGCTCCGATGTCGAGGACGACGATTACCAGAAGTTGGCGACCCCGAAGAAGGAGACCGGCAACTAGCAATGATAACCGACCGTCGACGCGCAGACATACCAGAGGGCGACCCCGAGAGATGCCTTCTCTTTTTTGACCTGTGGGCCGAAGAAGAGCTCGAGGCCGAACGGTGCCGTGAAAGCGACCGTTTATTTTTATGCCTGACGGGGGGACCGCCCATCCCCCCGGGCATCGGACTGACCGTTGTCGGAACCCCGCTGAGTTTCTTGAGAAGGAGGTTGACCGGACCCAGCCCGGCTGACTGAACAGCTTTCATACGAAGTCTCCCTACCGTCACCTGACCTGCTCATGGTTGACTCCGTCCAGTAGGCCGAGACTTCTTCAAGTAAGTTAAATTTAAGATATTAGAAAAAATTTTCGAAATAGAATAAAATTAAGCGATACTACTATCGTGATAATGTTACAAAAAAACAAACTGAAAACTAAGCGCTAGTTTGAAGTTTGACTCCAGAAGGCAATGATAGTATGCTGAAGCGCACTGTCGGTGGCGGAAAAAAAGAACTGAGGCGGTTGGAGGGTCGGCGCCGAGAGGTCGTTATCGCCGAGCCGCAGCTCATGGGCGTCAGTAGTCTCGCGCGCCATCTCTCGCGCCGACCCTCCAGCAAAAAAGTTTGCTCCCGATGGGTCCTAGTGCCTCCGGCCCTAATCCCACTAGTGTGAATGAGTGGTGGAGACTTAGGTCCAGGAAGATGCTACAGATGTGGCCATGACCTTAGAGGAAACATCATTAACATCCACAGCAGCATGAAACTGAACCTTAGAGGCTTCAATGCCATCAGCAGCCACCTGTTCTAGTTCACTAGCCAGCTGGCCATGGGCCTGCTTGGCCAATTGCATAACAGTATCCCATCTAGATTTCTGATACCTAGCTACATAAGCCATATAATTTGCTTGCCTGAGTCCCAGAGAGGCTGCCATATACTGTTTTTTTGCCATGGCATCAATCTTCCTGGAATCCTTGTCAGGAGGATGTGAAGCCAATGGAATATTAGCTTTATCACAGGCAGCAGCCTGAACTACCCCAACATGACTGCATTGCTGAGAAAGGAATTCTGTATCAGGGCCTGACAATGTATACTTTCTGTCCATCTTCTTATCTACAGGAGGCACAGAATTAGGAGCTTTTAAAATTTTAATTGTTTGTTTCCTAAAAGACTTATGTAAAGGAATAGACAATCTCCTAGACTCTGGAATATCCATCATTTCTACAAAATCAGGCTCCTCTTGCTCATCCACAGCCTCTTCTAAAGGAAGCTGGAGGTTTCAGCAACTTTTTTATAAAACATAAAATGAGATGGGGACTCAGACAGCATAGGGGGAGATTCTAAAGGTCTGTCTGGGGAGATGTCCGGTTCAATGGGCACACCCAGACCTTCCCAGCCACATTCATACTGTTCATAATCCTCCTCCCCCTCCTCTGGTTCATAAAATTCCTCAATATCATAATCCTGAACCACTGGGACCGGACGAACCAACCTTTTACCAGATAGTGGTGGTTCGGACGGACCCTGAGACAATGACTGGACAATTTGTATGGCTTTTGCTATCTCTGCAGCAGTTGGAGAAGGAATTTTGGACTCCAGACCTGCTGATTTTCTTGTTTTCTTTACTGGAATTGGTTCCTCAGAACCAGCTTTTCTTTTGCCCGAGGAAGTCTGGCCCTGGTCAGAGGGCATTCTCTGTCTGGTTGGCACCAACCGGGCTGGCCATCCGGTCAGCGGACTTTTTGGCCTCTCGCCCCTGGAGCCTGCCCAATCTTTTTCCAGGGTGGCTGCAGGAAATTACATACCTGGCAGTCTGACTGGAGGTGGTCAAACCCCAGACAATAAACACATGTGGTATGCGGGTCAGCCTTGGCAAAGACTTCCCCACAAACATCACAGTGTTGAAACCCAGTGGGCCCGGTTTTTCTTTTGGGTTTCTCAGACATAATGCCAGCCTAACCAAAAACTTGCTCTTTTAACGGCAGTGCCAGGCAAGACACCCTTATCGGTTCCTAACCATGTCACGGGTATTGGAAAAAACCGTAACAAATCTGTTTTTTTTAGAACCGATAAGAACCGGGAACCGCACTCTAAAATAGTAACTTTTAGTTTTAAATGAGTTTTAAACCCACTGATCGGTTCAAAACCGAACCGATAACTTACAAGTTCCACACAGACAAAACCTTCATTTACTTACGGTTACCACAGATAGAGCTTGAACCGACCGGTTTTGCGGTTAAAATAAAACTATTCTCGGTTAAATCCAACCAAGAAAACACTTTTTAAACCGAGAAATGAACCGAGCAGAAAGACAAATCTCCGGAGCGACTGTTCACTGAGGCGGAGTAAAGAATCTGACAGTTCAAGTTTGAAATGACACAGATAGAGCTGCTCTCGTGCCAAAATTCTATTTTGGAATGGTTTTAACCATTTCACTCTGGGGCAGTTCTAGAGCTGGATCAAACTGCTAATGTCTATAATATAGCAAGACTTCATGTTGTTTGAAGAATTATTCCCAGAGTCACCATTTTGAACTTTGGTTTTGTTAAGTGTTTGTTGAGGCACTTTAAATCTAGGATGGGTCGCCACTCCCCAGTCTTTTTGGGGGTAAGGAAGTATCTGGAATAAAGTCCTTTTCCCCTATGACAAAGAGGTACCTTCTCTACTGCTCGCATGAGCAGAAGAGAGGAGACTTCTGCCTCTAAGGCCTTTGTCTCCAAGGGGGAGAGGGGGCTGAAAGATCTTGCTCTCATTTTTGGGAACCTTTTGAAACTGAGTACAAGTCCCTGGCTCCAGGGCAGGCCTACGCTAGGTGCAAACTGTTCCCCTGCACCTTGGGGCCCATACTTTTTTCTTGAGGAAGCAAAATAATTTAAAACACTTAAAAATTCCAACATTTTGCTATAGATGAAAATGTTTACTAGCAAATCAAAGTGGAAGACAGCTGGCTCTGCTACTGTTACAAAAGGTGGGGGCAGCTTTGCTGCAGTGGAAAAGATTAGGTTAAGCAAGTGCTAATGGTGTTAATGGCCATACTTTACACCTCGAGGAAAGGAGGGAGAAGGGGGACATGATAGAAACTTTCAAGTACCTCAAGGGAATCAACAAAGTCCAAGAGGGTAGCATCTTTCAAAAAAAGAGGTGTGCAAGAACAAGGGGGCACAATTTGAAGATGGGGGTGGCTCAGAGGTAATTTAAGGAAGTATTTTTTCACAGAGAGGGTTGTGGATGCATGGAACGGCCTTCCGGAGGAGGTCGTGGAGTCAAAAACAGTGGTGGAATTCCAGCATGCATGAGACAGTCATAAGGCAATTCTAGGGGGTGGGGGTAGGAAGAAGTAGGCTGCTGGTTAACTAGGATCTGCAGCTTATCCAGTAGGCAGGAAAATGGGCAGACTGGGTGGGCCAAGCGGTCCTTATCTGCCGTCAAATTCTATGTTTCTATGACTGCTTTCACAAACAAAGGGCTATACTGACAAGAGGACTCGTTTGTAACCTGGACATGTAGCTGAAACAATGAATGATATGACAAAATCTGTTTCAAAAGTATGTGAGCACTGAAAATCAGGAGTTGATCTTAACATTGTTTTACTAGCCCAAACACTAGTGCAAATTGTCCAGGGCTAATGCAGCTAACTCTCTACTTGTCCGTCTTGACTAGTGCAGCTTTTCATGGCTGTTAATGAAGTTAAAAAAGTCTATTTTAGCAGGCTCTAGTCTCATTCAATGTTTCAGATGGCCTGGTGTGGTTAACAGCTCATTAAGAGCTGCAATTATCTGGCAGTTCAAGAGGTGGATCCCACAAAAGACTCAATGCGAGTCATTATCACTCCAATGTTAGGGCTTTCAGCTAGTGTCCAGGGTGCGATCAAGGGTTGAGTGCTGTTAAAGTCACTAGCTTCCAGTTTTCTGAATTTGTCTCCGTCTAAAAATTTGTCCAATATTATTAAGATCAGTGCCCCTCATTTCCCTACATTTTGAGTGTCTGTATCCAATACTTCAGTGACAAAATGCAAAGAGGTATACAGGGTCGGCCCTGCATGTGGTGGGTTTTATCATAGTCTCACCATAACTTCCCTCGCCTTTCCCAGTCAGTAATTTACATATAAATACCTACTATAGAAATAAGCCTCGACTCGGTTTGCCTTTCCAAGCTACTAATTTGCATATAAATACCTGGGGCCAGCTATTTCAAACTCGCTTTATTTTGTGGAAAGCAAGCCCTTACGATGCAAACATGCAAAGTGTATGAAGCGATATTCAAAGGAGTTGTGCCCTTGAGCAACTCTTTGAATATCACCCGCCACAGCCACTGTGCATGGCAGTGGAACTTGCGCCACCGCAAGTGGTCAGAGTGGAGCATTCAACTTGGCGCGGGCGTTAGAATACCATTGCGCCTGGCTAAAGTCCCTATATTCAAAAGGTGACATGCAAATGGGGCCATAATTCATGAAGCGCGGGGCCATTTGCATCTGATTATGGCCCCATTTGCATGCCATTAGCATGCAGGTGCGCCGATCCCCGAGGACTTGCGCCTGGCGCCCTGCCAGGCAGGAGCCGTTGAGGACCGACGCCCTCTGCAGCCCGATCACGGGCAAAAGAGGGTAAAATCCCCCCCCACCACCCCCCCCCACTGGCCCGATCGCGGGCACAGTTTAATCCCCACCAGCCTGATTGCGGGCATAGTTTAATTCCCCCCACCAGCCCGATCGTGGGCAGCAATGTGTCTCCCCAACACATCCCTGGCGGTCCAGTGGACGAAAATCGAATCGCGGGATGGAAGAAATAACCCGAACACATCCCTGGTGGTCAGTGGACCGCAATCCGATCGCGGGATGGAAGAAATAACCCAACGACATCCCTGGTGGTCCAGTGGACGTGAAATCCTGATGCGGATGGAAAATAACCCCCAAAACACATCCCTGGTGCCTAGTGTCCCCCACCCCACCACCCACGAAGCCTCACCACCCGCTCCCCGGGCAGCGGCAGCATCCACCAGCCTGCTACCCGCCCGCCTGACTGCCCGGTAGGACTGCAAGCCATTGGTGCAGGCAAGAGCCAATGGGCGTGCAGCCTATACCGTCTAAGACAGTCCAGATTTGTGAATGAATACATTCATTCACAAAACTGAACTGTCTCTGTTACTGAAACTGCATGCCCATTGGCTCTTGCTCTGCACAATGGGCATGCAGCCCCGGCACAGTCAGTCAGTGGGCAGGCGGGTGGGATGCGCCGCCACCGGGGGGCAGGGTGGTGAGGCTTCATGGAGTGGGTGGGTGGGGACAACTCAGCCAGGGATGTGGGGGATTTTTTCTTCCATCCCGCGATTGGGATTTACAGTCCACTGGACCACCAGGGATGTTGCGGGTGGGGGTTATTTCTTCCATCCCTGCGATCGGATTTATGGTCCACTGGACCACCAGGATGGTTGGGGGGATACATTGCTGCCCGCGATTGGGCCAGTGGGGGTGGTGGGGGATTTTACACTCTTGCCCGCGATCGGCTGCAGGGGGCACAAGGGTGGGATGAGGCCAGCCACAGGTGGCAGCTGCTGTGTTGCGCCCTGCAATGCAGCAGCTCACCTGTGGGTGGCCTCGACTTGAGCTTTTTTTTAGCTCAAAGCTGTGCAGGCGCAGGTTGGGGGTTGCGCCTGCACAACTCTGCACAGCCTGGCTGAATATCGGGCTGTGCAGTTTATGCATGGTTCCTCCCCCTCCAGTTCAGCATGCATTCATTTGCATTGCACTGTTGCTCAGCATGTTTTCTGTGGCGCAACTGCCTCCTGCTGAATATTGCAGTATGGAGCAAGTTCGGACTTGCGCAGGCTCAACCCTTTTGAATATCTGGCCCCTATTGTAGAAATGAGCCTTGACTCAGCATGCCTTCCCCAGGCATTAATTTACATATGCACACCTATAAACAAGCTTTGACTCAGTGGGGACTTCCTGGTCAAATATTTGTACATAAGTAAAGAAATTCACCAGCAATTGTCCATATGTAATTTGTTTTATCCTTTCACACAAAACAGCCAAAACTTTACATTTAAATACTGTACACTCTCAGACTTGACTGCGCCTCCCCTGGAACAATTTGGAGCCTCCCCATTTGAGAGCCACTGTTATACAGAAATAGAGATAGTATAGCATTATGCCTGTGTACTGTTTCCCTTGCACTGATGAAAGGACAATGTTAAAGAAAAATATGTTATTGTTGGTGTAGAGCATATTAAAATCAATGCTTTTAAAAATAAAAATATCATAGTTTTCTATTTCCAAAGCCCATTAGGTTTGTGTAGCCCCCACCCCAAAGAAATCTTAAATTAACTCCTGGCTCACTTGAGACAGTACAAAAACTTCCAGAAGCGCAGGTCTCCAGGTGACTATAGGGTGGGGACTGAGAGTGTCTTTCTCTGCCTGACTCATTGCTCTGTGGGTGTCGGACAAATTCTTGAAATAAGCCGCAGCTACTCCTCTGGTGGAGTGACCCTGGACTTTACCCGGCAGGGTCTTGTTTTACTTGTCGTAACAGAAAGTGATACAGTGAGCCAACCACTTCAATAGGCATTGCTTGGAAACTGCACTGCCTTCTCTCTTGTGAGCAAAAGAGACAAAAAACTGATCTGATTTCCTGAGAGCCTTAGTCCTAGCGGTATAGTATATTAGTATCCTATGAACATCCAAAGTATGCAAGAGGTATTCCCCTTGATTGGAGTGTTGCATAAAGAAAGTGGGCAGATCAATGGATTGGTTCAGCGGTGACTCTGCTACCACCTTAGGGAGAAACTTAGGGTTAGTGCGTAGAGCTACACGTTCCTTGTGAAAAATCAAATAAAGGATTTTACACATCAGGGCCTCAAGCTCAGAAATTCGTCGAGCGGAAGTAATGGCCACTAGGAAGAGTCTTCCAGGAGAGGAATTTCAAGTCTGTTGAAGCTGTCGGTTCAAAGGGAGGCAGAGTAAGCTTTGAGAACAAAGTTCAGATCCCAAGGTGGCGCAGGAACGCGGATTGGGGGGGGTCTCAAATGACGAGCCCCTCCGAGGAAAGTCTTAGAGACTTCCAACTGCGTGAAAGTCCTGTCGCAAAAAGGGACATGGTAGGCCGAAATAGCAGCCATATGGACCTTCAAAGAGGAATGGCTGAGACCCAGGTCAAAGAGGTGATGCATGTAGTCCAGGACTCTCTCAACAGGGCAAGAGAAGGGTTCCAAGTCCTTCGAGATGGCCCATATCGAGAAGCACTTCCACTTCATAACATAGGTGGACCTAGTGGAAGGCTTTCTGGGTCTCCACCAAAATGTCTGCAACGAGCGAAGAAACCCAAAAATGGGCTTTAACTATGTCTGCAGGAGCCACGCATGCAACTGAAGGGATTTGGGACCTGGATGAACCAGGGTTCCCTGATCCTGGGTCAGCAAGTGCTGTGACAGAGGAAGAGGAAGTGGAGGTTCCTCTGAAAACTGCTGCAGAAGAGAGAACCAAAGTTGCCTGGGCCAGAATGGAGCAATGAGGATCATCCAGACTCCTTCTGAGCGGAGTTTGTGTAAGACCCTGGAAATTAAGGGAATTGGAGGGAAGGCATAGACAAATCTGTCCCTCCAATCGAGAGACAAAGTGTCCCGGCAAAAAAAGGCTGCGCCCTGGAACGAGCGAGCAGAAGGCGGGAAGTTTTGCGTTTAGAGGAGACGTGAACAGGGCTAACTGAGGGGTCCCCCAACACAGGAAGATGCTGTCTGCTACCTCTTGATCCAGTTCCCATTCGTGGGCTTCGGGCTGATGATGACCGACTGAGGTGGTCCGCCATTATACTGTCCACTCCCAGAACATGAACTGCTGTCAGGTGAAGGCAGTGCTGAGTTGCCCAGCTCCAAAGTCTCATTGCTTCCCTGCACAGAGGGTAGGAATGAGTTCCTCCCTACTTGTTGATGTACCAGACTATGCACATGTTGTCAGTCTGGATTATTAGATGACTGGGAAGAATGCAAGAGCTCAGAGCTTGGAGAGTATACAGGACGGCTCTGAGTTCCGCACATTGATGTGAAGGGTATGCTCGAGTCTGGACCAGGAACCCTGATTCTTGTAAGACCCCAGATGAGCTCCCCAGCCCTCTCCTGAGGCATCTGTTGTCAATGTTTGGAAGGGAGGTTCTACACAGAACGGAACTCCCCGGCAGAGGTTCTCCTGCACCATCCACCAATACAAGTCTCTGACCATGGGATCAGAGACTAGAACCTCCTGATCGAGGTCGTCCAACGTCTGGTCCCATTGAGACCGAAGCGTCCATTGAGAGATTCTCATATGGAGCCAAGCGCGAGGACTGTCGGAATAGCAGCCACCATGAGCCCGAGGAGGCAAAGGACAGACCGGGCGCGACCCTTCTGCAACTGGACAACAGAGTTGCTGCACCTGAAGGGTGTCCACCCTGTCCGGTGGCAGAAAGGTTTTGCCGATGGTTGTGTCCAGGATCGCCCTGATAAATTGGAGTCTTTGGCATGGGACCAGATGGGACTTGGCTTGGTTGATGGTGATACCCAGGCTGGTGAAAACCTGTCGGGTAAGGGAAAGAGAGTGCTGGACTTCCCCCTGGATGGGGCCGTCAGGAGCCAGTCGTCCAGATATGGGAAAACCAGCACTCCCTGGATACGCAGGTGGGCCGCTACCACCGAAAGACATTTGGTGAATACTAGGGGGGGCCTAGGAAAGACCAAATGAGAGGGCCTTGAACTGGTAGTGGCCCCTCTGAAACGAAAATCTGAGGTATTTGAGGTGGGAAGGGTGGATGGGGATATGCAGGTAGGCATCCTGCATATCCAAAGAGTATAGCCACTGTTCCTGCTGAATAAGCGGCAGAAGGCTCTGTAGAGAGAGCATTCTGAAGTATTTGTACTCCATGAATGTGTTCAGGGAGCTGAGGTCTAAAATAGGTCTCACGTCTCCCGTTTTCTTTGGAACGAGGAAGAAATGGTAGTAGTAGCCGGTCCCCCAAAGGTGGGTGGGGACTGGGTCTATCGCCGCCTTCAAGAGAAGGGAAGGTATTTCTTCCTGAACCAGAGGAAGATGCTCCGGGGAGTAAGACGACTTAGGGGTGGTCTTCTGGGTGGTTTCTGAAGAAACTTGATTGAGTGTCTTTCCGCAATCAGCTGGAGCACCCAAGCATCTGATGTAATCCTCTCCCAACCCGGTAGATGGAAGGAGAACCTCCCTCCTACTAGTTCCTCTGGGGAGTCCAGAGGCTGTGGGACAGGAAAGGAGTCAGGAAGTGTGAGGCAGCATGGCGGCCGAGGCTCCTGCAGCTTTTTTGGGTGGTGGAGTCTTGGCTGCCGTAGGGGCCCAACGTTTATTGGCCCGCTTGCCCTGAGGTTTCGCTTTCAGTCAAGAACGTCTGAGAAAGGGGAGACACTGTCCCTGAAGGGGCTTGTACAAAGAGTCGACTGACTTAAGTGCAGTACCCTTCCCTTGCAGGTCAGTGATGATGTCCTTGATATCCCCACCGAACAGTACCGAACCCCTGAAGGGTGCATCCCGAATAGCAGATTGCACTTCCGGGACCAGTCCTGACACCTGAAGCCAGGCATGACGCTGAAGGCCTACAGCAAAAGCCGAACTCCAACCAGCAGTGTCCACTGCACTGTACGTGGCACAGAGTATTTGCAGACTGCCCGAACGAGCAGACCGGACAAGATCAGCCACTTTCTGCTTGGTTTGAAATTCAGGAAGGGAGTCCAATTTGGATTCCACCTGACTCAGGATAGTCTTCTGGTAGTCCCCCCATATGACAGACATAGTTCAGGGCCCTAATTCCCAGTGTGGAAGAAGCGTACACCTTCTTCCCGTACTGGTCCAGAAGACGGGATTCCGTGTCTGATGGAGACGAGCTGAGATGTTAAGGATTCGCCGACCGGCCGTGAGTGGCGCTAATCACGACCGAGTTAGCCTTGGGGTGTGTATTCATGGAATCCACACCCTCCGGAGCCTGGTATAGCTGATCCGCCTTCCTCAGAAGGGGGGCTAACGAGGACGGCTGTTTCCAAATAGTGGAAACAAGGTCAGCGTGAGCAATTTCGGGCAGATCCAGGTGGGCAGCGAGCTTCTTCCGCTGTGGATCTGGCTCCAGAGATTGCCACTGGTGGACCTCCTGGATCTTTCTCAGTAGCTCCAGAAAGGAAGGATCTTCCGGAGGTGACTTCAGAGGAGTCCTTGGCCTGAGACAGTCTGGAGAACGTGGCTCATCAGGATTGGAGCACCCCCGAGTCTGACTCTGAGGTCTCCGAAGAAGAAGACTCCTCCCATGGCAGGGGAGGAACGGACCCCTTGGGTAAACCTTGGGGAAGCGTATCCTCCCCACCTATGGCGCCTGAGGGTTCACCTCTGGTGTCTGGTAGGGGGAAGGGAGTCTCCATCCGCGCAGGGGATCCTGTGGGGTCCGCACCGTAGACGGCTTTCACCTCCCTGGTGAGCTAAGCCTTGGTCTCAGCCCACCAGGGAGCCAGAGTCTCCTTCAAATCCACCGGCGGCTGAGGGGGCGGTGGAGGAGGAGGGAGATACGGATACTGAGGGTATCCGTAGGGCAAGTATCCATACCCCAACAGCAGGAAGCCTGGCATCAGGTACTGCAGTGTCGGGTATTGTGGTGTGGGATACTAAGGTCTGGGGTAGGACAGCATCGGAGAGGACGGCGTCGGATACCCAGGAACCAGGGGCTCTGTCGGCGCAGAAGGCCTTAGAAGAGGCCCAGCGGGCGGGCCAGGAACAGGTGGCCCCGTGGGTGTTAGGTCCGGCGTTGGATGGCGTCCGGTAAAGGGATGTCGCCCAGCGTTGGGTAGGCCTGTGTCGAAGCCGGCGTCATAGGGTCCAGCATCAGGGGATCCGACCCTGAGGGAGGGAGACCTGACGGCAGCGTACCGACATCCTCTGTGTCGCCCGGAGAAGGAGGTCTGAAATCCCCAGGATGTAGCAGGGGAGATGCTGGAGCCTCAGTACGCAGCAGCGAGTGCTGTGGCGAGCCGTGAACGGTGGACTGGTAGACTGGGTCCGGTGTTGGCTCTTTCACTGTGCATTCGTCGGAGGAGCTGGCGTCCGACTTATCGGAACCAGCGCCCGACAAAGGCTGTGTGGGAGAAGCGGACTTGGTGGGTGACTTGGGAGCCGTGCGCGCCCCTGAAGGGGCTGGCGACTTACTGGCCCTTTCTGGGCGGAAGTAGGTGGCACCAGCATCCAACTAACCGGACCCGCTTGACCCAGAGGGCTGCGAGGCAGCGGCCTTCCCGGGAGCGGTCGCCTCCTTTTTCCCTTAAGGATCCTGAGGGGCCCGCGCGCGAGCCCAACGACAGGAACGCTGCCGCCTTGGACACCGCCAAGGCGGCTGTCGAGTCGTCGCCTCCCGGGGATAGTTACTCACCACAGCGACTCCAGCCGGAATCGCAGTAGCTGTGGAAGTGGAGTCCTAGTCCCGGTGCATCTCCTTCTTCTTACGGTGTCCCTCAGGCGGAGCAGAGGCCTGCCTTAGCTTCTTCAGCTCCTTCTCCATGGAGGCCATCTTCTTTTTCAAAATATGAGCCTCCAAAGACTGCTGCCTCCGTTTACGGGTGGCGGCGTTAAATTGCTGACAGTGCTGACACTTTTCCACAGGGTGATCCGGGCCTAGACAGAAGAGGCACAGGGAATGACCGTCCTTATGCAGGAGCTGGGCGCCGCACAAGTCGCACTTGTTTTTATGTAAATCGGATGGTGTAGGAGCCGACATACACAGCGTGTAAACAAGAACAGGTTGAAAAAACGAGAAAAAATTCAGTTTACAAGACAGATGACTGACTAACCATAGGGGAACTTAACCGCGAGGCGCTATGACAAGCAGACGGCGGGAAAGAACTTGAAGGCGGGCGTGGGGACTGTCCCTTTATACTGACGTTGCATGAAGTCAGTCACATGATGTGGGGGCGGCCACCCACCAGAGACCGCTAGCTGGAAATGTTTCCGTGGGGTCCTGACACCTGCTGGCTTCAGTCCTATATGTAATTACCTACTGCAAGAGCCCTCTTGAAGTAAGATCCCCATTTATTCTTACCCTTTGAATCCTGTTTAGAAGCGACTTGCTTACCCAATTTGCAAAGCACAGGGAGAATCCTAAGAAATTTAATTTATTGATGAGTTTACCATGAAGGACCTTATGAAATGTTCTACTGTAGTCCAATAATATAACATCCGTGGGGCTTCTCTCATCCAGACCCTAATATTTTTGTAAAAGGCGATAAGATTTGTAGTACAGGAAAATCCTGATTTAAACCCGTGTTGTGTGTGATCCATGATACCTACTGTTTGTGTTTCAGATTCAAAAAAAGATTTGATTATTTTTTCCATAAGCTTACCTAAGATTGATGTTAAGCTGATAGGGCGGTAGTTCTGTACCTCTGACCTATTACCCTTTTTAAAAATTGGAATGACTGCTGCTTGAAGCCAGTCATGCGGAATTTCATCGTCGTTTAGAGATTTATCGAAGATAATAGACAGGGGAAGTGCTAAGAAGTCTGAGGTTCTAATAAGGAACCTAGGGTGGATATTGTCAGGACCCGGGCTGGTTGTTTTGTTTAAGGTTTTTAGTGCTTGGAGGATATTTGGTTTTAGTACGTTATATACAGAATGAGTAATGCTGGTAGAAATAGGGTTACCATGGTTGGAATCTTTCTTAGAACATGTTGAACAAAAATAGTTATTAAAGTGGTTATCTGTAACTACTGTATGTCTGATTCTAGACTCTTACCATTGTGGACGAGTGGTCCCACTCTTCTAGAATTGCCCTTTTTACTATTTAGACATGAAAATAGTGCTTTCTGACTATTTTTGGGGTGTGCAAATTTAAATTCTAATTTTTGTTTAGAGTGTTTAATCATATATATATATTTTTTTTATTATTCTTATTTATTCGCCTGTTGCGGCGACTACCGGCGGGGCCATCCAGCCGCCGGCCCTGCGTGCTGGGAGAGCATCAGGCTCACTCACATGATGGGGGATCCAGCACGGCCGTCACCGATCTGCTGGAGGGTCTCCCCATACCCTATCCAGCCAGATCGGCTCCGGACCCCCCTATATGATTCCACGCGAGTCCTCTCGGTGATGCAGGGCGCGGCCATCAGGCTGCACGGTCGCACCCAGCCATTTCCACTTTTTCTCCCACTGGGAGCGCAGATGTGCAATGATGTCTGCGCACGTGCGTGCCGACGTCTGCCACGCTCCCCACCCAGTCACACTAGTGCAAGCGGTACCCATGAGCGTCCAAAGGGGTCGCCACAGTGCGGTGTGGATTCCCCAGCCCTCCCAGGACTAGGACAGCTGTCTCCCGACGCTCAATCCTAGTCCTCCCCTGCCGACCCAGGCTCGTTCCCAAACCCAGGCCGCCGGCATAGCACGAGGTGTGGCGTCCAGCGCCTCAACCCTCAGCGCCACCTGGCCATGTTTAATCATATATTCAAGTTTGGATAATGCTTTTTTGTAAGTAACAGTATTTTCTTCGTAAGGGTTGGATTTCAGTTTTTTAAGTAATTTTTCTTTTAGCTTGATTTGCTTGTAATACGTTTAGTTAGCCATAATGGAATTTTACCCTTTTTATTGTAATTCTTTTTAGTTGGTACATGTTCTTGTTCAAGTTGCTGAATGATTTGTTTTAGCTTATCTCACGCCTGGTTGACAGTTTGATTGGAAAAAATAGCAGTCCAGTTCAGGTTATTAAGTTTCTTATTTATCTCTATAAAATTTGCCTGTTCGTAGTTATTATAGGTGGTGTGATTTACTGAACTAGGAAAACTAGTCATCAAATCAAATCAAACTTTATTTATAAAAAGCGCCTTTCCAAAACCAAGGTGCTTGTATATAATTCATTAAAATAAGTCAATACCGCTGGCCCGGTGGCGTAGAGGGCTGAGGCGCTGGCGCCTTACCTCAAACCATGCTGGCAACCCGGGTTCGGGAACGGACTCGGGACGTCGGAGGTCAGCAGGGGGAGGATAGGATTGAGCATCCATAGGACTGCTCTCCTATCCTGGGGTGGGACTGGGGTTTGCCTCGCTTAAGCAGCGGCCCCCAGTGGAGACTGGAGGCACTGCAGGAGCGGTGCATAGAGGGAACCTAGAAAAAGTGGAAAAATGGCATCCACGCGACCGGATGACGGACGCCTGGATCCCTCGCCTCCATGGAGCCCCTGAAGAGCCAGAAACCGATCCCAGAAGCATCAGGACCGAGAGAAAGAATGCCTGAAGGCAATTTCCCTCCGGAAGGAGGGGACCCATCCGACGATAGGTTACGTCGGGCTACCCTAGTCGGCTCCAATTTGGGGTCGGGAGAAGCTAGTGTCGGGGACGGTTCAGAGTGGAGATACAGGGAAATTCCTTGGCAGAAGGCCTGAAGGAGAGGCCGGTCAGACACAGGGGGTGATAAATAAATAATGCAAAAAAAAAAAATAAGTCAATAAATAAAACAATTAATTAAAACCATAAATAAACAAGATAAAACTCATGACAGCAGTATTAGAAATCCATATATGCTTGGCTAAAAAGAAATGCCTTCAAGGCTACCTTAAAACTTTGGATGGTCCTTAAAACTTTGGATGGTCGAGCAATCTCGCACCTGACGAGGTAGAAAATTCCACAGGGTTGTGGCCATACAACTAAAAGACCTGGCCCCAGACATCTTTAAACGAACCCTGGGAATCTCTAGCAATCCCTCATCAGTGGATCGGAGAGAGCGGGAGGAACAGTAGGGATGAAGGAGATCTTGCAGGTAACCAGGTCCTTGATTGTGTAGGGCCTTATAGGTCAGCAAACCAACCTGGAAGGTGATCTGCCACCGTACTGGCAGCCAGTGCAGTCCGCAGAGCACAGGCGTTACATGACTGGTCCTAGACAGACCAGTCAATAGCCTAGTTGCCGCATTCTGCACAAGCTGCAGGAGGGGATATCAACCCCCGGTAACCCAAGGTAAAGGGCGTTGCAGTAGTCAAGGCAGGAGGTAATGAAGGCATGGACCAAAGTTAGAAGATCGTCGGAAGGAACCAGGTGCTTCACCTGTGTGATATTCCTCAGATTATAAAAAGAGGTTTTGACAACTGCTGACACCTGAGATTTAAGTGTCAAACAGTCATCAAACATAACACCCAGGTTCCGCACGTGGTCTGAGGTAGTTAGCTGAACACCCCCAAGCCATAGACCTGAAGGTGATCCCACCAACAAACCCGCCTCCCAGCGACCTGGGTCCACAACCAACACCTCAGTTTTTTTCTGGGTTTAACCACAGCCAACTCACATTCATCCAATCCTGGATTTCGGCGAGACAGTTGTTAAAAACTGAAACAGCAGCATCCTGTCCAGGCACAAAGGACATGTACAGCTGAGTATCATCTGCATAGCAGTGAAAGCACAAGCCATACCGCCTAGTAATCGTTCCAAACGGCAGCATATACACCACAAACATGGGTGCCAAAATGGAACCCTACGGCACTCCACAGGATGGGGGAGTGATGCCGAGAAAAAATCCCAGACACCACCCTCTGCATCCTACCCTCAAGAAAAGATCGAAACCACCTGAGGACCATACCAGACAGTCCACAGATGAACCGCAGGTGGTCCAATAGCACACCATGGTCTACGGTGTCAAATGCCGCAGAGAGATGAAGAAGGACCAAGATGGAACGGGACCTTAGCCAGACAGTCCGGTCCAAGGAGGACTTTTTAAGGAGGGGCTGAACCACAGCCTCTTTCAGAGGATCAGGAAAGATCCCCCTCTCCAAAGACATCCAGACCATCTCGGCAAAGACCAGACTGATTTTATCCACACAGCCCAATAGGAGACATGTGGGGTCCGGGTCCAAACTACAGTTGGTCGGACGCAATGACTGGATGACCATCACAATGTCACTGATCGTGTGGTGGCTGAAGTCACACCACACAAACTGGGTGTCCGACATCTCCTACCAACCACCACAGCTCCCACTAGGGAGGGTCAAGCAGATACTGGACCTGATTGTGGCAACCTTATCTGAAAGGAATCAAGCAAACTCCTCACACCGTTCTGGAGAAAAAAGCACTTCCAGGCTGAAGACAGATTGCATTGCACAATCTGTCCACAGTCTGGAAAAGCTGAGCTGGTCGATTCTGTGCAGCATCAAACTCCTTGGACATGAATACTGCCTTCTTACAGGCGACTGCTGATTGACAGACCAAATAATGGTCCATCAAACTAAGTCTGTCACACTCCAGGCCCAATTTCTGCCAATGCCTCTCTAGCCTTCATCCAACTCTCCTCAACTCCCTCAGAGTCTCATCAAATCAAGGAGACCTGGGGCAAAGAGTGAGGGGTGAACATGAACAGGAGCAATGGAGTCCAGGGCCCCTGCCACCGCGTTATTATAGGTGCATACCAGGTCCCTTGGATCCATGCATTCACTCGGTAAACCCGATAGGTCCAGCATTGCCATCAGGCCATCTGGGGAAACACCCCTCAAAGGGCGGTACCAGACCATCCCCATAGGGGCTGGCCTACTAGGGGTGGCCTCGAAACTGAACCCAGTGGCATGATGGTCAGACCAGCTGACTGGTTCCACCACCAAATCGGATATCTCCATCCCCAGGAGAAACATCAAGTCTAATGAATGACCACCAATATGGGTCAGGGAGGAAATAATCTGTGTGAAGCCCAGCGAAATCATTAGCTGAAGGAAGTCCTGACCAAACCACAAAAGTTCATCGTCGACCCAGGCACTGAAATCCCCCAGAACCAACCACCTGGGGGATCCCAATGTCAGGTCGACAATGAAGTCCACGACTTCCTGCAGGAAAACATTTCCGTCTGTTGGCGGATGGTAGATGAGAAGTATCCTACACCCCACACCCTCACCCATGATACATTCAAAGGAGTTGGTAATTCCCACTGGTAACTCCATTAGGCCCAGTTCCAATCTAAAACAAATGGCAACACCCCGGCCCCTCCAATCCATCCTTGGGCGGTGTATCACCAAGTACCCAGCCGGAATTGCTGATACCAAAATTGGGCCAGCATTTTCATCAAGCCAGGTCTCGGTGATGCAAGTCAGGTCAGATGATCCAACAAGATAATCTATTATAGTGGTCTTGTTCTTAATAGACCTGGCATTGCATAACTCCATGCAAGTAGGATGAGAACCAGAGGAAGACTGTATTACCTGCCTGCTACAAGCAGAGCCCTTGGGTATGGGAACCAGACAAGGATGACCCCTTTCCTGGACCCATTTCGCCCCAGGGAATCTCCTTGTCCCCACTATTCCTATCCACCCACTCTTTTCCATTCCCTCTCCAGGCCCAGTCCTCGTCCTCCTCCTCCCTCTAACAGTCCCCAAAGCCTTACACCGTCTATACACCTCTGGTGACAGTGGAGAACAAGAAAAAAGATGAAGGTCCTTGAGCCTGGAGGGGGAATAATACCGGACCGTCTTTGTGCCTTCCCAACACATCTTTACTACACATCATAAGTTTAAATAGTACAAAGAAGTGATCACTGATACCCAGAGGATCCTTAATTTCTGCATCAGCTATTTCATTCTCAATGTTTATGATTAGGTCTAGGATGTTGTTTCCTTTTGTAGGATGATTAACAAGTTGCTCTAGTCCCATATAAATTAATGTTGAAACCATTAGCCTTTCATGTCCGTTACTTCTGCTCAAAGTATCCCAGTCAATATTGGGCATACTGAAATCCCTAACAATAATACTATTCCCCTTATCTGCTAGTTTAGAAGTATCCTGGAGAAGATTTGTAGTGTATTCAGGTCAGCTGAGGGTGGTCTGTAGCAGTTACCTAATGTAACCTTAGAATGTCCCTTAATTTGTATATTAACTCTTACACTCTCAGTGTTGGTTGGAAAGTGTAATTCATAAAACAGTCTGTCCTCCTGAACATATAAGCACACTCCTCCCCCTGATTTACGTGCTCTATCTTTATGGTAAAGCTTGTAGTTTGGAATTTGTTTGATCCAATTGGAAGTTGAATCCAACCAAGTTTCGGTGACTGCAATAATTTCCAAATTATGTAGACTACATTTAGCTTCCAGCTCTGACATTTTAATATTAAAGAGCTTGCATTTAATGTTAGTTTATTACAAGGATGTTTTTGCTTTAAAAATGTGCCCCTTTTTAGAGAACTGGGAATATTCCCATTCTCCCCCTGGGTTTTTAGTTTCAACTGCAATTAATTTCTGCCTCAGAGTATTTGCTCAGTAGGGCACTACCCCTTCTACTGAGATGAAGACGTCCCAGCACAAAAATACAGGTTACTCACCTGTAACAGGAGTTCTAGGAATGGTATATGTTGTTCATCCACACTGTCTGGCAGGTATCCTTGCCGCTTTAAATCTTGCCGGAAGGTCTTCAAGCTGGCTCCTCCCACCCACTCGGGTGGTAAAACTCTCGGCTCCGCCCCATGACGCCAGATCTGGCCCGCTGGAAGCTCAGGTTGTGCGTCGAAGCTGGGAGGTCGGAAGGCATGTGGATGAACAACATATACCATTCCTAGAACTCCTGTTACAGGTGAGTAACCTGTATTTCTAGGGACATGGATATGTTGTTCATCCACACTGTCTGGCAGACTCCTAGCAGTTCTCCGGGAGGGAGGCAAGCGACACCCCTACTTAGGAATAAAGACTGAAAACCGAGGCCCCAAAACCAGCATCCCGGCGTGACTCAAGGTCGATGTGGTAATGGGTAATGAAGGTGTGTGCTGACTTCAGAGTAGCAGCCCTGCAGATTTCCTGGAGAGGGCGTCCCTGGAAGCAGCCACCGATGCAGCAGTATGGCGGTAGAATGAGCTCTTATCCCTCTGGGAGGCTCCATGCCCGCCAACTTGTAGCAGAGATCTATGCAGGAGGTGACCCACCTGCTTATTGTCCGCTTGGCTGCAGGTCTGCCAGGTGCGGCTTCAGCGTGAGTGACAAACAGCTGGCGAACCCTCTCCCGAATTTCAGCCGTCGCGCTCCTTATAATAAGCGAGCGCCCTTCTAGGGTCAAAGTATGGAGCCTGTATTCGACCTCCGAGGTGTGACTGGGGTAGAACACCGGCAGAGTCAACACCTGGTTAAGGTGAAACTCCGACACCACCTTCGGAAGGAATTTCGGGTGGGGGCGCAGGACAACCTTGTCCCTGTGGAAGACCAGGTAAGGAGACTCGATGCAGAGCGCCTGGAGTTCTCCCATCCTTCTGGCTGATGTGATAGCCACCAAGAAGGCGGTCTTCCACGACAGGTGAGAGAGTTCACACCTGTGCATTGGTTCGAATGGCTTGCCCATGAGCTTTGCCAGTACCCAGCAGTAAATCCCACGGAGGTGGAGGTTCTCGCACCGGAGGGGAAATGTGATCAAGGCCTTTGAGCGCCAGACCACCTTCTCCTCGCCACCGACTGCTCCCCGGCCCGCCCGGTAAGCAGGGATGGCTGCCAGGTGCACCCTTAGGGGCCGCTGCACCCAAGCCCTTGACGAGAAAGGGACCATAAATAGTCCAAGATGCTTGCCAAAGGACAGGAGGAAGGGTCCAAGCTCTTGTTCTGACACCAAATGGAAAATCTTTTCCATTTGAAGGCATAGCATTTCCTGGTCGACTCTACGGACGCCTCAACAACATTGAGGACCTTGTCGGAAAGACCCAAGGCCTGGAACTCTAGCCGCTCAGGAACCAGGCCGTCAGGTGCAGGGATTGAAGGTCCGGATGGAACACCTTCCCCTGATTGACTGAGAGCAGGTCCGGGCGAGCTGGAAGCTGCCTCGGGAGCCTGGAGCTGAGGCTGAGGAGATCTGGGTACCAGAACTGGCAGGGCCAGTCTGGGGCCATCAGAATCACCTGCGCCTTGTTCCTCCTTGCTTTGAGAAGCACCTTGTGAATCAAGGGAAATGGGGGGTAGGCGTAGAAGAGGCCCGGGGTCCACGGCCTCGAGAAGGCATCCCCCTGCAGCGAGCCCTGCTGAGGGGGGCGGGAATAGAACAGCCTCAGCTTCGCGTTCTCCCTGGAGGCAAACAGGTTCACCTGAGGTGTGCCCCAATGGGAGAACAGATCTTGTACTACCTCCGGCAGGAGAGACCACTCGTGAGATGCAGCCCCTATCCGGCTCAGGGCATCGGCCAGGGTGTTGGAGGCTCCTGCCACATGAATGGCTAGGAGATCCGCCTCCAAGCTGTGCACGAGTGACCAAATGCGGAGAGCTTCCTTGCATAGAAGCATGGAACGCGTCCCGCCCTGGCGGTTTAGGTAGTACATGGTCGGTATTGTCCGTCTGACTCGGACCACTTGACCCCGAAGAAACGGAGCAAAGGCGGTGAGAGCTAGGTGGACCGCTCGGAGCTCCAGCAGGTTGATGTGGCATCGGGACTCCCGCGGGGACCAGAGGCCGTGCGCCCGGTGTTCCCCCAGATGGGCACCCCAACCCATCAGAGAGGCATCGGTCGATACAGAGACCGTCGGCTCGGGTGGACAAACGGGATGCCCTCCTGCAGATGAGATGGAACGGTCCACCACCGGAGAGGGTTCCACATCTCCTGGGTCACCGTCACTAGCTGGTCCAATGGATCGCAGCGTTATGACCACTGGCTGGCCAGTCCCCACTGAAGGGGGCGCATGTGCCAGCGTGCCCAACAGACCACGCTGGTACAGGCCACCATGAGACCCAGGAGGCGCAGGAAGTCCCGGGCAGGGCGCGATTGCTCAACCAGAAATGATTGGGCAAAGGAGGTAAGAACCTCGGCCCTGTCCGCCAGGAGCCGTGCTCTGGCTCGAAGAGAGTCGAGCTCTGCCCCAATAAACAGAATCACCTGCTTCGGCTCGAGTTCCGACTTGGCCTCGTTGATAAGAAGGCCGATTTGAGAGCAAACCTGGAGGGCCAGATCTCTGGACCGCTCCACCTCCTGTCTGGAGGGGGCTGCTATCAGCCAATCGTTCAGGTAAGGGTACACCCGGACCCCTCGGTGCCGCAGGAAAGCTGTCACTACTGCTATGCATTTGGTGAAGACCCTGGGAGCTAGAGACAGGGTCAAGGGCATGTTCTTGAACTGAAAGGGATCCCTCCGGCCGAAGTTTAAGGAATCTCTGATGCGACGGACAGACAGGGAGGAAAGAACGCGTCCTGCAGGTCCAGAGAGCAGAACCACATGCCGTGTTCCAGGGATGGTATTATCTGAGCCAGAGTGACCATCCTGAAGGTTCGAGACCTTAGGAACTTGTTCAGGTCGTGTAGGTCTAGAATGGGGCGCCAGCCCCCCATCCGTTTCGGAACCAGGAAGTACCTGGACACAAACCCCGGGTCTGAGGGAGGATCCGCCACCTCCCTGATCACCTCCTTTTGGAGGAGGAGAGCGATGTCGGCCCGACGAGCCGACAGTGAGGCTGCGGACCCCGAGGCCCCCCGAGGTGCGCCAGCTCTGAAGGGGCGGGCCTGCTCGAATTCTCAGAGGCAGGCCTTTTCCCACCACCTCCAGCACCCACCTGTCCATGGTAATAACGGACCAGGCGGAAAGGAGTGCGGGCGGCCGTCCCCATGGGGACACTCTGGGGTAAGGTGACGGAGTTGGGGCGACACCCCTCAGCCCGTCACTGGGCAGGCTTGGAGAGGACTGGCCGAGGGACCTCCTGGGCCTTTACCTCCTGCTTCCTGTTGGAGAAGCCCCGGGCTTGGGTTTGGGATGCCAAGCCCGAGCCTGCTGGCCCTGACGTTGCTGGGCCGGATATGCCGCGGGCGCAGAAGGACGAAAGGGCTTAGGCTGTGGCTTACGGCCTTTGTCCTGCTGAGCGGAAGAGACCGAGTCCAAGGTAGCACTGGACTTCTCGATCCTCTGCGGGTGACCTTCCACCCCAGGGCCGAAGAGGTCGGTCCCCAAAAAGGGAACATCCGCCAACTTGTGCTGGGTATCCGAAGTAAAGGTGGATATCCCAGCCAAGCTCCGGACGACGATAGCCACCGCGACGCCACAGACCTGGCACATGAATCCCCAATGTCTAAAGCAGTCTGGAGCTGCTGTTTGGCCACTGCCCTGCCCTGGTCCCGCACCTGCCTGACCGTGGTCTGCAGATCCGCGGGAAGATGAGGGACGACCTCATCCAGGGAGCCCAACAGGGCATGAGAGAAATGTGCCATGAGGACGGCCGAACTGGCCTGGCGAAGGCCGAGGGAGGACGCAGCGTAGACTTTTCGCCGGCATAGTCCAATTTCTTGGACTCCTTGTCGGGAGGTTTGTCCACATCCTAGCGCTGCCTGCACACCGAAAACGCTTGTCGGTAACTAACCCTCGGCCGAGGGGTGTTCCAAAACCGGACAGGGAACCGGTAGGGACCGCGATACTTCCTGGCCATCCTGGCCAAGGCGCAGGTCAGGAAGCAGGCTGCCAGAGCTCCAAGGCCGGGTTTACTATGGCCTCGGCCACCGGAAAGGCCTCCAGAGGGGAATCCCTCGGTCCAGAATCTCCGTGAGGGATACCTGGCCCGCTTAGAACGGGTTCGAGCTTCATCCCGTGACTCGAGATGAGCCGAAGCAATCCCAGGAAGGACGAAGGGCTATCGTCCACCGACTGTCCTCCTGAGGACTCCAAGTCCATTCGCTTGGAGAAAAGGGAGGAATGGTCTTCGGACTCGGAAGAGTCCTGAAAGAGCTGCCTTGGGCCTGAGCCACCCTCCACCTGCCGAGGTCGATCGGGAGTGAGGATGACAGACAGCCTATGGGGCAGTCCCTGAGCCGACCGAGAATTTTTGGTCGGAGCCCCAACTAACGGCTGTGGAGGCGGAGGTTCCACCGGAATCGGTGGGGCAGCTGGTTTTGGCCGAACAACCGGCCTGGGAACAGGCTCCTCGGATAAAACGAGGGGTTGTTTAGGCCGCTCCGGTGACAGCCACTTAATGGCCGGGGAAGACGACGGCGTCGGCTTATTCCCGGTCAGAAGGAGCTGTTGCCACATGAGTTCCTCATATCTTCGACGCAACTTGCGCCGAAGCCTCCCTCGCCTGAGGAAGAGGACGAAGCGGCGGCGCCGCTTTGCCACGGAGCCGAGACTGAGATCGCCGGCGGCGGGCGGATAGCTGGACGCGAGAAGTCCGGAGATCGAGAACCTCGGCTTTGCCGAGGACGGCAAAGGGAGGTGTCGAGGGAACTGGCACCTCTTCGGGTTCAGAAGATTCAACCGAGCTCCGGAACCGGAGGCACAGACGAGCCAACAGGGTCCTCAACTCCCACCGGGGGAACCGGGGAGAGGGGATTCTCGGCTTCTCCAGCCGACAACCCGTCCAACGGGTCGAGAAAAATCTCGACCGCGTCGACTGGAGTCTCGGTCAACTGGCCTGATGGGGACACGTGAGACCAGTGGTCAAGCCAAGAAGTCGATCAAGTCGACGGTCGACAACCTCGGGAGAGGGATCTTCCCACTCCCAAGAGCGCCGACGGTGAGACTTACCTTGTCTCTTTTTGGACCGAGAAACGGTCCAGAAGAAGTTGGTCCTCACCTTTAGTCGAGGGAGTCAGGCAAAGCTCCTTAAAAGAAGCTGAATAAGAGGCACCGAGAGAGAGCGGGACAAATGCCGCAGCCGAGGTAGAAGCGGCCCGCGCCGCCTCCTCTTCGAGGGCGATCATCTGCTCGAGCTGATCCGCCCAGCCCGCCGCCACGGACACCGCCGACCGGGCCTCTTTTGACTTTACCGGAGGAAATCGCTTCTCGGGACGCCCCAGTTGTAAACGGGCAGCACAGTCTTCGAGGACGCTGGCTGAAAAGGAAGAGCACAGGTCGCGAGGCTCCGCGGTCGTGCTCAAGGCCTACAGTAGACGAATGTGAGTGCGGATCCGTCCGAGACATCTTCTGCCTGCAAGGGCATCTCCGAAACCGAGTCGATTGTCCATCGTAGCGCGAGGGAGAGAAGACTGAAGTCTTTAGCAAAAACTTTAATTTCGAAAATTCAAGAATTAGGAACCAGTCTTATACGCAGAGCGTTAAGGAGGGAACCTGAGCTTCCAAGCGGTAAGGAAGATCTGGCGTCATGGGGCGGAGCCGAGAGTTTTACCACCCGGGTGGGTGGGAGGAGCCAGCTTGAAGACCTTCCGGCAAGATTTAAAGCGGCAAGGATACCTGCCAGACAGTGTGGATGAACAACATATCCATGTCCCTAGAACAGAGCATCACAGACATTTTCCCAGTGTTTGATGCATATATACCCAGCCTGAAGCAACATTTCTTTAGCCACTCGTTCACTGACTTGATGTTTTGTGTTATTGTAAAGGTGGCTCTTTGTATAGGTAAAATTTTGGATAACCATGTTGTGCAACCTTTTTCAGCAAGAATGTTGTTTAGTGCTACAAAGTCCTGGTTCAGTTCATCTGGTCCTACACGGATTATATCATTAGTGACAGTGTGTATTTTAACCACTGGGTTAGGTCCAGCATCCTTGAGAATGTTACTTACCACTGATGTAATTTCACATACCCTGGCCCTCTGAAGTTGGAGCAGATTCTATTAGCCTTGTCTGGGTTACATATTGCTCTAGCGAGATGCTTGATTATAGAATCTCCAAGCACAAATACCTGTTTGCGATCTATGTTTGAGTTGGGAGATTCTTCCGTTTCCATAATGTGGCTGGAAGCTTCAGTGGAAATGGGTGGCGGTCTTACAGTGAAATCCATTATTGTGGTGCTAGTAACAGTGTTACCCAGGGGGATGGGATCAGATGATATTGATATAGAGCCTATAATAGTTTTGTCTTGGGTTTTATTGTTGCAACTAGTATTTCATACAAAAACAAGCATACTGGACTTTAGAAGCGCTGACTTTGGCAAAATGGGTGAATACCTGAGGAATACACTAGCAAATGGCCAAAAAGGAGGGGTGGAAGAACAATGGAGAAAAATCAAAAGTGCCATCATAGAGGCAACAAGCCTTTCTGTGAAACAGATAAAGAAGACAAAGTGGAGTAAAAAAACACTATGGTTCTCAAAAGAGGTGGTAGGGAAGGATAAGGAGAAAAAGGCTGCATTCAAAAAGTATAAGGCATCACAGAAGGAGCACGACAGGGAACTGTATCAATTAAAGCCGAAAGAAGTGGGGAAGGCAGTCAGAATAGCAAAAACCCAAACTGAGGAAAAAATAGCCAAGTCAGTTAAGAAGGGGGATAAAACCTTTTATAGGTACATTAGGGAGCATAGAAAGGTTAAGGGAGGAATAGTGAAAACTAATAAGGGAGAAGGGAGGTGGGCAGAGGGAGACAGTGAAAAGGCAGAGATACTGAATGAATACTTTTGCTCAGTATTCACAAAAGAAGATGAGGAGGAGTTACTTAAACCAGACAATAGAAGCACTCTGGGTAGGGGGGTTGACACCAGTTCATTTACAAAAGAAAGAGTCCTGAAAGAACTCCTAAAACTCAAGGTGGACAAAGCAACGGGGCCTGATGGGATTCACCCCAGAATCCTAAAAGAACTAAAGGAGGACCTAGTGACACCACTGACCACACTTTTTAACAAATCATGGGAGGATGGGGTGGTACCTGAGGACTGGAGGAGGGCAGATGTGATTTCCCTTCACAAAAGTGGGAGCAAGGCAGAAGCAGGAAACGACAGACCTGTAAGTTTGACCTCAGTAGTAGGGAAAATGATGGAATCACTTCTGAAAGAAAGAATTGTTGAGTACCTAGAGGCCAGCGGGGCACAGGACCCAAAGCAGCATGGATTTACAGCAGGAAGGTCATGTCAGATGAATCTAATAGATTTCTTTGACTGGGTGACCAAAGTAATAGACCAGGGAGGGGCTGTGGATATGGCCTACCTAGACTTTAGCAAGGCATTTGACACAGTCCCGCACAAAAGATTAATTATCAAGTTAGCCAGCCTGGGTTGCAAACTGGCTGCACAACAGGACACAGAAGGTAATAGTGAGTGGAACACATTCTGAAGAAAGGGGGGTCAGTAGTGGAGTACCTCAGGGCTCAGTACTGGGTCCAGTCCTCTTTAACATCTTTATAGGTGACATTGCAGAGGGTCTGGAGGGAAAGGTATGCCTCTTTGCAGATGATACAAAGATCTGTAACAGAGTTGATACACGGGAGGGGGGGGGTAGAAAGGATGAGAAGGAACTTGGTAAGGTTGGAGGAACGGTCAGACATATGGCAACTTAGATTCAATGCAAAGAAGTGCAAAGTAATGCACCTGGGAAAAAAAAAACAGAAGAGTACACAATAGCAGGGGAGGTATTAACAACAACAAAAATGAAACGGGACTTGGGGTAGTCATATCAGATGATCTAAAGGTGGGTAAGCAATGTGAGAAGTCAGTAAGGAGAGCTAGGGGGATACTGGGATGCACAGGAAGGGGCATCACAAGTAGAACAACATTTGTCAATGCCGAATGTTTGCTTGCTGGCATTGGCATTGGTAGTGTAGAAGTTACAGAGCTGCATAATAGGAATGGCAGTGAAGTATTAAACTGAAGCCAACCCCACCACCCTGCAGAGAGTGACACGCATTGGGGTGTGCCTTTGGGTCATCAGGCATAATGGCCACGCCATTTCACCACACCCTACCCTGCAGACACCGACAAGTGTCACGGTGTGCCTTGGGGTCTTTGGCCTTTATGCGCACCCTATTCCATCAGGAAATATGGTGAGATGGGTGCGGTATAGGAGAATGGGGTGAACTTTGGGTCCGAAGAGTCCAAGGTATACATCAATGCCTCTCACTGGCTGCAGGGTGTGGAATGGTATAAGCATTACAGGCAAGAATCCCAAGTCACACCCCTGATGCTTGTCATTCTCTACAGGGTGGGGTGTTATGGTTGGAAACCCTAACACCTCAGGCATTCGTTGGTATTTTCACTCCAAATTTTCAACATGTTTTTTTTGAGACCCCCACCTCATGAACAGTGGCAATATCAGTTTGTTAGCGGAAAGCTGCTTATGCACAGCGACTATGGCATTTAGTACCACGTGTGCAAAAACACATTCCGAACAGGATGTAAAAAATGACAGCTGTACTGTTCATGGGGAGGTGGAAAAAATGGCAATGTTGCAAATCTGCAATAAAAATATTAAAAAAACTGGTGAAGTCACGAGCGTGCATAGAAACTGTGCAACGCACACCCGTAATGTAATTAGTTTGGGGATTTTTTACAGCAGATTGGCAACTCAGGCATTTTGGCGCCTCCGATCATGAACAGTGTCACTGTGATTTTCTTTATCTGTCCCGAACAATGATTTCCCACAGCGACCACGCATCTCGGCGCTGAAAGTGTGAAAACACATTTCGACCATGTTGTGAAAAATTACAGCTGTACTGTTCATAAGGAAGTGTGGAAAAATGCCACTGGTGAAAATCTGGACTGAAAATATTACAAAGTCATGAACTTACGAGGGTGCGTGGAAACTGCGCAATGCTCACTCGTAACACAGTCATTTTATGGACTTTTGTCACCAAATTTTCAACATAGCCATTTTAAGACCTCTGCTCATGAACAATGTAACTGTGATTTTCTTAATCTGTCCCAAACATTGCTTTCACACACCGACTGCACCATTGTGCGCTACATGTACAGAAACACATTTTGGGTGACATGTGAAAAATGGCAGCTGTACTGTTCATAAGGAAGTGTAATAAAATGGCAATGTGGAAAATCTGGAGTGAAAATATAGAAAATTTTCAAACTTACGAGCGTGTGTAGGAATTGCGCAACGCACGCTCATAAAACAGTCATTTTTAGCAATTTTTTCACCAAATTTTCAACATAGCCATTTTAAGACCTCTGCTCATTAAAAGTGTCACTGTGATTTTCTTAATGTGTCCCATACATTGATTTTGCACACCGACTGCGCCATTGCTCGCTACATGGGCGGAAACACGTTTTGGGCAAGATGTGAAAAATGACAGCTGTACTGCTCATAAGGAGGTGTGGTAAAATGGCAATGTTGAAAATCTGGAGTGAAAATATTGAAAATTCGCGAACTTACGAGCGTTCGTAGGAACTGGGCAACGCACGCTCGTAAAACAGTCATTTTTAGGAATTTTTTTCACCAAATTTTAAACATAGGCCTTTCAAGAGCCCACCTTATGAACAGTGGCAGTGTCGTTTCGTTACTCGGTCCCGAAAGGTGATTTCGCGCAGTGACTGTAAAATCACCCTTCCGGCCCGATTAACGCCATGACAGTGAGAGCATTCATGAGAAGGGGTCCCAAAAACCCCATGTTGAAAATTTGGTGCAAAAATTCCAAAAAAATGCCTGAGATATGCAGCAAAGTTGAAAACCCTGTCTATCCCATTGTGCAGCTTTCCGCATTTCCGCAGTTCGCGTTGGCTTTGAAGAGTGCAGACGTGTTCCCGTCCACTGAAGATCGCTGCGGCCGGAGTCCGGAGGTAAGTATGGGGTGGGGTGGGGAGGCAGGGTGCAAGTGGTGGGCGCGGGTGGGCAGACACAGCGAGGGACTGTTTTAAGTTTCAGTTTTTATTTTTAATGACAACGCGGACGTTTGCCACGCTGCAGAAGGACGACTGGTTGGGGGCATGGAGCTGACGGGGATTGGGCACCCCGTCGGCCATAGCATCTGTGGCCATGCTGGGTGGGCTCCCAGCGTGGCACCCTGTACCTGGGGTAGACAGTGGAGCCGACGGGGATCGGCTATACTGACGTGTAGCCACGCTGAGGTGGGCACCATATGGAACTATGTTTTTTTTGGGGGCGCGCAGCACAGCCGATGGGATTGGGCACTTCTACCCGGGCTACACAGTGTGTGCGCGTGGAGGCCGAGCATGCAGCGCATGTGTGTGTGTATATGTAGGGGAAGCGCGCATGAGCAGGCGATATCTGATCGCTGCTCACTGAAGCGTAGCTCCCCCTTTCAACTGTACGCCACTGCATTTTGGAGCTGTCATAGACAGCTCAACAGGCACTGGAAAACTGTGGCCGCACCTGCAAACGCACTGACTGAAATGGAAGAGGGCTGCCACACCTCCAAAAACTCGGATGATGGCACTATGTTTCTTGCACATGCGTGCAAGCAAACATAAAAAGGGAAGTGGTTATCCCTCTGTACAGACAGTTGGTGAGACCCATCTGGAGTACTGTGTGCAGTTTTGGAGACCTCATCTACGCAAGGACATAGACAGGATGGAAGCAGTCCAGAGGAGGGTAACTAAAATGATGCAGGGTCTGCATCAGAAATCATATGAAGAGAGACTGAGAGCTTAATATGTATACCCTTGATGAAAGGAGGAATGGGGGGACATGATAGAAATGCTAAAGTACCTCAAGGGAATCAACAAAGTCCAGGAGGGTAGCATCTTTCAGAAGAAGAGATGTGTAAGCACAAGGGGACACAATTTAAAGATAATGGGGGGACGGCTCAGGGGTAATGTGAGGAATTTTTTTTTTCACGGAGAGAGTGGTGGATGCGTGGAACTGCCTTTCTGGGGAGGTTGTTGAGGCTAAAACAGTGGGGGAATTCAAACATGTATGGGACAGACACAAGTCAATTGTAGTAGGGGGTGGCAGGAAGTAGGCTGTTGGTTAACTAGAATCTGCAGCTTATCTAGTAGGTAGGGAAATAGGCAGACTGGGTGGGCCAAGTAGTCCTTATCTGCTGTCAAAGTCTATGTTTCTATGTTTCTTGCCAATTTAATTTTGAATGATGTTTAGCTTTCTGTATCAGCACTCCCCAAACTATTTTGGAGAGGGGTTTCATTACTTTTAGACATACTGGGCAAAGAATCAATGCCTAATTCATCAGTGTTCTGGTCTCCAGTGCTGTTACAGCTGAAGTCAATTACAAGTGGATTAATAGCTATTAAAAGTTGGAACTGTATAATGTTCTGTATAATGTTCTGCTCTACGACCCTTTTTATTGGCCCTGGATTTAGGTACAATGGTCCAGTCCAAATCATTTCTTAGATCTTCCTCATTATCTTTGCCCCTTTTTTAGGTAGTGTACTTCCTGAGTATAAATTCAAGGAGACATTGGGAGGGTCAGGGGATTGACCAGAAATGGGCTGATTACATATTGTAGTTTCAGATGACTCTAAGGTTAATGCAATATCTACCTGCAGGGCGGACATTAACGCTGGAGCAACAGCACAGTTGTTAGAAGTATTACATATCGGTTGCTCGAAATTTGGGTATTGCAAAGATTTAAAACATAATTCCATATCCTTTTGACTGTTTTCAAGTACTGATAGTCTAGTGTAGAAGGCATTAATTACCTTAATTAATTCAGCATTGGTAATGCATTTCTCACAAGTGAATGCCTGCTGTATTAATTTGTTAGCCTCTGCCAATTGATACATTTTGCATACTATGCATTTACTACCCAGATCGCCATCTAGCATTATAGTGGACTCTGTAATGACATTACTTGCTGGTCTAGTTAAAGGGTCTGGAAGTTATCCATCTCAGTATAGGACTATCGGGTCTTATGATACTACTACTGATTACTACTACTTAACAATAATACCACCTACACACAGTCTGGTAGTTCGCTAAATGCTATAGAACTACTGGATTCTCTACCTATGCCCTGGTGTGCCAGGAGGTAGGGCTCCGATTTAATTTAGGGGGTAACCAGCTAGGACTAGTATAACCAAGAGACACACATGAGTGTACTGTCCACTCAGTTTAGAAGCGGAGTGCTCATATGAACGGGCTACACAAAATAATAGTTTTGAGAATTGTTATAGCAAATCTCTCACCTTCCTGTGGAAGACTATGTTTGTACCCCTGTGAACAGAGACCGCGAACTCGCACCCGCTCATGCTCACCCCCAGGGCGAGACTTGTAGGTGCGAGAATGCGGAAGCAAGGTCACGTGACCACTATTCTGCTCGCTCAACAGAATGTCCCCATTAAAAGTGTATGGCACCAATGTGCCTAAAACAAACTCCACTAGTCGGGCTTAATAGCCCTAGATATAGCCCCAGCAAACAGACCCCTTTTCCCAATTATGCACTGAAAAAGCAGAATGACGTCCGGGTCTGTAGTCCCTCTGATAGAACATGGACTGCAGCCCCTGTTGTCTCCCGCTTGCCCACTGTCTGCCCAAATGAACAGACACACAAATGTCAAGTAATAACAACACTAGAGTAGCAGTGTTTAAGAACAGGAGCACCGTGCTCCTCTCATGCGAGGAAGCTTTTTACATCGAAAGCTGCCCGCTCACACCGGGGCGAGATCTGAAGGGGCAAGAATGTGAAAGCAAGGTCACGTGACCACTACTCAGCTCGTCCAACAGAATGTCCCCTTTAAAAGTGTATGGCGCCAATGTGCCTAAAATAAACACCACTAGTTGGGCTTTAAAGCCCTAGATATAGCCCCAGCAAACAGACCCCTTTTCCCAATTACGTGCTGAAAAAGCGGTAGTGATGTCCAAGTCTGTAGTCCATGCTCTGACAGAGCATGGACTGCAGCCCCCATCATCTCCAGCTCGCTCACTGTCTTCCCAAATGCACAGACACACAAATGTCCAGTAATAACATTATCAGAGTAGCAGCGTTTAGGAACAGCAGTACTACGCTCCTCCAGTGCGAGGAGGCTTTTTACATCTGGGCACTATTTGTTGATGGCACCAGATGTTGTCATCATTATTAATGTAAAATTGTGTTCTAAACTGCTTAGCTGGTTGAACTGTTTACTGTTATGCTTAGTTGGTTACTGTGATCAATTTATTTTTTAATGTGCCAAGTTAATAACAATTTAAATCCTTCTCTTTTCATTTTTTCATTTTCTCTAATAAACCCCCGAACCTGGCACTATCCAGCAATATACCCTGCTTATCTGTGCATTGCCGTTTTTTGTTAATTCTCAGAAATTAATAATTTACCTTTTTAATTTAGCTCTTCTCTGTTCTCTCACTCTCTCTAAACTCCCCTTCAGACCTGGCATTGCCTTACCCACACCTCACTCCCTGTCTTCTTATTATTCTACTCTTCCTTTGGTGTTAATTCCTGCCCTCTGATCAAAATGTTTTTGGTTTTTTTTTACTGCCTCCTACCCTGCTGAGCCTCTTGTTTTCACTGGCTAACAGCCCCCCCCCCCCCCATCCATCTTTGATATATCTATTGCTAAATCTCTCTTTTCTCCTACAGTTCAGAGACCCCTTGACACGGGTGCTGTCCTTCCAGTGCTGCAGCAGTTTCACCAGCTTACTGATGCCAGCCTCACCCTGTCCAACTATCACCGCTGCCAGCATAGCAAAGTATGGTCTTCCTACAAACCTCTGAGATCTGAGTTGGGCACTTGCAAGATTTCTCCAGGATTGGCTGTTCTCGGTCTATGTCTTATTCCATATTGGCTCCTGACAGACTGCATTCTTCCAGCACTGGAACATTTGTAAAGGAGTCTTTGACTCAAAGGTGTATTATCCGATATCGTCAATAAATAAACTAAGCTTCTGCTTGGGCTAGTTTCTCTGAGCATGCTTTTCTGGACTTATATTGTACTGCCACTAGAGGAACACAATCATTATCTAAAGGAATCTCTGCCTGTTCTTATAGATACCTTTCTAAACTACAGTTACTCCCTCATAGAAACATAGAAGTTGACGGCAGATAAGGACCGCAAGGCCCATCCAGTCTGCCCATTTCTTTTTCTACCTTATAAATGTGCCATCGGCCTTTGCTCTGTCAGTGGCCTATCTATTCATAGTCATTTGTATTGCTCCTTATGCCTATCCCATGCCTGTTTGAAGCCCTGCACTGTATTCATAGCCGCCACTTCTTGTGGTAAGCCATTCCATGCATCTACCACCCTTTCTGTGAAAAGAATTCCTCACATTCCCCTTAATCGGCCTCCCTCTAATCTCATGCTGTGTCCTCTTGTCCTGCTATTTTTCTTATATTTAAACATGTTAGACTCTTTCACCTTGTTTATGCCCTTAAGGTGTTTGAATGCCTCGATCATATCACCTCTCTCCTCCTTTGCTCAAGAGTATACATATTGAGCTCCGTTAATCTGTCCTCATATGTCTTCTGATGCAGTCCCTGCACCATTTTGGTTGCCCTTCTCTGGACTGCCTCAATTTGGTTAATGTCCTTGTGAAGGTGTGTGCTCAATACTGCACCAGTACTCCAGATGGGGCCTAACCAGTGTCTTGTACAGACGGATTATTACTCTTCCTCTACGACTTGTGATACCCCTACTAATACACCCTAACACCACCCTAGCCTTACCTACTGCTTTAGAGGTCTGCTTGGATGATTTTAGGTCATCAGTGATGATGATGCCCAAGTCTCTTTTCTTCCTTTGTGACTACTAGCAACTCCTCCCAGCCTATAGGTGGCTTCAGGTTTCTCTTCCCTATGTGCATGATTTTGCACTTTTGCATTAAATCCCAGTTGCCATTCTTCTGACCATTCTGCTAGTTTATCCAGATCTCTTCTCATTCTGCCCACCCCATCTGGATCATCTACTCTGTTGCAGATCTTGGTGTCATCTGCAAACAGACAAGCCTTACCCTCTAGTCCATCTGCAAGGTCACCAATGAAGATGTTGAAGAGGACTGGCCCCAGGACTGATCCCTGAGGTACCCCACTTGTGACTTGCATCTCTTCTGACTGTATACCATTTACCACCACTCTCTGTTTTCTGCCCGTCAACCAGTTTGCCACCCAGTTGACCAACTTCTGACCCACCCGAGCCTACCCAGCTTATTTATCAATCTTCTATGTGGAACAGTGTCAAAAGCTTTGCTGAAGTCAAGGTAGGCGACATCAACTGCTCCCCTTGGTCCACCACTCTGGTTACCCAGTCAAAGAAATCTATGAGATTAGTTTGACAGGACCTTCCTTTGTAAACCCATGCTGTCTTGGATCCTGTGCCTCTATGGATTCCAGGTGTTGCACTATCCTTTCCTTAAGGAGTGCCTCCATAATCTTGCCCACTACTGAGGTAAGACTGACCGGTCTGTAGTTCCCCGCCTCCTCCTGATACCACTCTTGTGGGCGGGATCACATGAGCCTTCTCCAGTCTTCTGGGACCTCTCCTGTGCTCAGAGACTCACTAAACAATTCTGCTAATGGCTCTGCTAGTTCCTCCTTTAGCTCCTTAAGTACCTGGGATGTATGCCATCAGGTCCCATTGCCTTATCCACCTGAGCTTAGTAAGCTCTTGTAGGACCCTTCTTTTGTGAAGGAGTAGTGCTCACCTCCCTCCCCTGTGTCCATGATGCTGAGCTGTGGGCCCTGCCCTACCTTCTCTTCAGTAAATACTGAGCAAAAGTATCTATTTAGGATAGATGCCTTTACAGGGTCCTCCTCCTCACATGCTCCCTTTTCTCCATTAAGCTTAGCATACCCCTCTGGACTTTCTCCTTTCACTAATGTATCTATAGAAAGTCTTGTCACCTTTTTACTGTTCGTGCTAGTGTTTCTCAGTTTGGGACTTTGCCTGCCTTACCTGCTTCCCTTAGGGCAGTTTGGTATGCCTCCCTATCTTCATCCCGCTATGTTCCCTTATATTTCCTGGAAGGCCAGCCTTTGGCTCTGACCTTTTCTGCTACTGTATTTGAGAACCAAAGTGGTTTCCTTCTTCTTTGCACTTCCTTTTCTGTCTAACACAATGGGATGTTGCTTCAAGTATTGCATCCTTAATGCTTGCCCACTTTGCCTGTACCCCCTCACCTGTGTTTCTTTTTGCCAGGGCTAGCTTAACTCTGTTGGCCATCTTATCAAAGTCGCTCCTCTGAAGTCCCATATTTTTGCCTTGGAATGGGATGATTTAGATGTAGTAGCCAAATTGAACCATACCATGTGATGGTCACTGGCCCCCAGGTGACCTTCTACCTGGAGATCTGTGATCCCTTCTTTGTTAGTCAGTACTAGATCTAGGATAGCCCTATCTCTTGTGGGTTGCTGTACCAGTTGTTTGAGGCCCTCCCCCTGCAGGGAATCCACTATGAGTCTAGTTCTGGCAGATGTTCCTGCTGGTATTGACCAATCTGTATCCGCATGTTGAAGTCTCCCATTATCAGAACCTCCCCTTTAGCTGTCATGTTTTGTATATCTTCTAACAGTAATGTGTCTATGTCCTCCCTCTGGTCTGGGGGCCTGTAGACAACCCCAGTTCTTATGGCTGTCCCATTTCCTGTTTCCAGGGTGACCCACAGTTTTTCTGGCTCCTATGTGTATTCTGAATTTCTGTAGCTTTGATATTTTCATTAACATACAGGGCCACTCCTCCCCTTTTGCACTTTGGTCTCTTCTGAACAATACATAGCCAGGTACTGAAGTCTCCCCAAGTGTGGTTACTGGTAAACCACGCCTCACTAATTGCTACTATGTCCAGTTTAGCCTCTGACATTATTGCCTGCAGGTCTGGGATCTTATTTCCCAGGCTGTGAGCATTTGTGTACATGATTTTCCATTGGCCAGATTTTGGTGTGTTAGTTGTTGGGTGAAGTTTGGCATTACCTCTAGTGCGTATGGGAGACAAACCTTTTTTCTTACCTGGTGATGCAAATGAGCGGCAAACATGCTGAATTCCTGTTTGACCACTAGCTGAGGGGAGGGGTGTTCTTCCCATTCGACGTATGGGGTGCTGCACCTCTCCCCATTTGCTAGTTTGAATATTCTGCAAAGACGCCAAACTTCTGCCCCAATGCACTGACTCTCTTAGTCAGATGCAGTCCATCAAATTTAAAGAACCTTTGCCTCCCAGAACTGTTGCCAGTTCCCTACAAATCTGTGTCCTTTTTCCTGGCACCAGTCCTGAGCCACGTGTTTAGCTCCCCTGTCTCCCCTTCTCTGACCTTCCGTCCATCTGCTCCCCTCTCCCAGACTGGCAGGATCTCAGAGAAGGAGATGCCGGACGAAAAAGATGATAGTTTGTCACCCAGCCTAGTCAGGTGTTCCTTGGTCTCCACAACTGACCAGCTGGCGAGATCATTAGTCCCTATGTGTACTAGAACATCAATGTTTTCTCCTGCTTTGTGAACAATTTTAGCAATGCGGTCAGTTTCTCTCCATGCTGATGTACCTGGGAGACATCTGACCATCACCCCTGGCTGGAGATGGGTATCAACTCCCCGAATCATGGAGTCTCCTATGATCAGAAGTTTTTTGGATTTCCTTTGTGCTTGTTTTGTTTTGGTTCCTGATTTGGGTGAGTTTTGTTTTGTTAGCTCCTGTGCCGCAGTGTCCTGCTCTGCAGTGTCTTCTGCCTCTTTATTTGATTTCAGAGATAGAGGCAGATACCTGTTTGTAGTGTTTATATGGTTTTTGGAGGTACTCCCTCCATCTGATCAGCCCCCCCCCCCGCGCTCCCTGCTTACATATTCCTTCTATTCATAAATCAGTTGTTCACCAGTTTTTACTGCCTTTATGAACAATGTATCCCCTGCTCTCCTCTCACCCTTATTCTGCTCATATACCTCTTCTTACCACCACCACCACCACTCATCTATTCCTAACAGGTCTCCCAACCCACCAGCTACTATCTCCAATCCCCTACCCACATCCATGCTATCACTCCCTCCCGATTTGAAATATGGTCTCACTCAGTTGCTAATCCTCGTGCAGCTTTGATAATGGTGTCCATTTTCACTGCGGTTCTCCACCTTCTTCCTCAATCATCCACTCCCTTCTCCTCAAATCTACCAACCTCCTCACCAGCCCCTTCAAAATCCCCTAAGCTTCACTTTCTCATACATGCCCTCCGCTTGCTCTCTGCCCGGGATATCCACCCCAACCCAGGCCCTACTGCCCCTTGCTCCTCTGATGCTTCCTATACTACCTCCCCCCACTCTCTTCTCTCAGCCCTCCCAAAGGGTTTAAAGATGCTACATCTTAATACCTGCAGCTTGTTGCAAAAAACAGACCTGATTCAGACCATGGTGTGCAATCTAAAACCAGATATTCTAATAATCTCAGAAACTTGGCTAAAGAGCACTATCCTTGACCACTCGATCTCCATTCCTGGCTACTCACTGCTAAGGCAAGACTGTGCTGGCAGGGGTGGCGGTGTGGCCATTTATGTCCTAGCCTCCATCTAATATTCTATCATCCACTCATCCTCCAATCCTAAGAATCATGATGCCCTAGCTATCCGTGTGACCCTCCCCTTCACTCTTCCAATCTTCATAGTCGGCATTTACTGCCGCCCAAATGTCCATCCTCAGTCGCACTAGACCGCCTAACCTCCATCACTTCCCTTGCTCGTTCTGGGGAATTATTCATCCTAGGCAACTTCAATATAAATTGGTTGTCACCTAAAACTACAAAAACTAAAAATGGAATTGGAGCCCTAAAGCTCTCCCAACTGATCTCCGAACCCACCCGCCCAAACCACAAGACACAACACTCCCTACTTGAATGGACCCTTACCTCCCACCCCGCCATGTCATCGCCTCTGGTGTCCTCCCCGATACTCTCAGTGACCATAAATGAAAATTACATACCTATCATAATTATGATCTTTTTATGTATCTTCATCATTCATCACAATTGGGTTACTGGCCGGAGGTCATGATCCCATGGGAGCTTTTTTGGGGGGTGGATGGGCAGAGCTGACGCAGCATCAGTGCCTTACCCACTGCGTGGCGCTTGTGGGTTGGCCATTATGTGCAGTCAACTCCGCCCTCCCGCCAGTTCTGAGTCGCCAGAGAGGTGAGGAAAAAGGATGGGAGGGTGGGACAAGGAAGTCCAAGGGACAGACAAAGGAAAATATATATAAACCAAAAGGAGAAGTAAACGACTAAGAGGACACAAGAAGAAGAAGAAAACTAAGGGGATTGGGTAGGGGCCCCAATCTCTGGGAAATGGGCAAAAGGAGAGAGAAGGAATTTAGGGAAAGTGAGGGAGGGAGAAGGTAGCAACCATACCCTGGACCTTGACTTGTGTCCAGATTGTATAGGAACTGCAAGCAGTAGCCAAAGGCTTAAGGACAGAATTCAAGGCATGGAATTACTGTCAATAGCTCCACAGGCAGAAAACGGTTATTCTGGAAGAAAGACAAGACACAGGGATTCCACCCCGCAGTGAAAGGATTTTTGGGGTAAGAAAATTTTTTTTTTTTTTTTTAATAAGGAAGGATATGTCCAACGGGCAAAGAAAATTAAGGATTGACGTGAACAAAGGAAGAGTAGAGAATGGAGGGCAACTGCCAACTCCCACCCCACAGGGGTGGAGCCAAAGCACTGAAGAAGGAATGCCCCCCACGCTGACCACTCTCCCCTTAGAAATATAATCCCCCTATGTGTCCCAGTTTATCCCACTCCTGACAAAGAAAGGAGGGGGGCAAGGGAGGTCACAGAGAGGGATGGGGACCCAGAGACTGAGGCCCCAGGGAGATGGTGGGCGGGATTGTGATGAATAGTGAAGATACACAGAAAGATCATAATTACGGTAGGTACGTAACTGTCATATCTTATTTGTGTCAGTCTTCACCATTCATCACATTTGGGTGAGTGCCGAGCCCTCCGAAGTGGGTTTTAACTCTAAAGAACAAAGTCCCTTAGCTCTCAGTGGGAGACACACTAAGAGGGAGAACCTTCAGGGCCTGGGGAGGCCCGAGTGTGGGGAGAGTGAGACGGGAACCCCCAAGGGGGGAAGGAAGTTGCCCCAACAAACGTCTCGCTCTATGGGAAAAGAGATAGGTTCTCTGGAGAGCGGAGTTAATCACCCTACCCCGGGCCAAGGGTGACAACCGGGAAAGACATAGCCATGCTGCCCGCCTAGTGCAGATCGCTGTCCCTACGACCCTGGTAGCTACCTCACTGGCATCGTACGATGCCCTTGCTTGGTGCCTTGCTAGCTCCAGGCCACGTGCAGAGAGTGAGATGGCTTGACTGGTTTGCTCCATGTTAGGCAAAGAGGCTAGGAGTTGACCCAGCCTGGACCACGAGAACCTATTATAGGATGCACAGTGGGCCTAATATGCTGCGATGGAAAGCAGCAACTGTGCTGAGTAGAACGTCCTCCTCCCCCAGAAGTCAAAATCCAAGGAATCTTGATCTGGGGGCCGGTCACGGTGGAGGGCGCAAAGCCCATCAGGAGTGTCCAGCTGCGTCAATCCTGACTGAGAATGAGGCATGGAACCTAGAGACTCCAGGGAGGCGCAATACCGCTGGCAGAGATTTCTAGGGGCAGGAACTCCGGAGAAGGGTCTCTGCCAGGAATGCAATGACACTTCCCGAAAGGGAGCAGGCCAGTGGGGCACCACAAGGGTGTCCTCGCTGAAGTCACCTAGAAAGGTGTGCACCAAGTGCTCTGGATTGCTTTGAGAGTGAGGGGTGGTGTGCAGGTCCTCCAACATCCTCATGAGGAATCCTTGATACTCGGCGAGATCAGCAGCTGGGGAGATATAGACAGAAGGCTCCTCTCCTCCAGAAGAGGGGGATGAGAAGTCAGAGGACCTCAACTGCTCAGAGGGTGGATGCTCGGGGGAAGGTTGAAAAATCTGTCTGTCCATTGCCCTGACATAAGCGGAGAATCGAGCAGCCACAGCCCTGAACTGCTCCCAGGAGAGAGGCCCGCTAGGACCAAGGATGCCTGGGAGCGCCGGAGAATGTGGCAGAGGAATAGGGGCAGAGCCAACAAAAGAAATCGACTGACCTCCGCCTGGGCTAGGGAGCGCACCAGGAGTACCAGCAGAAGAAGGTGCTCTGGAAGACCCCCACAGTCGACAGCTGAACAACCATTTCGGAACTGCCTTGGCTGCACCCGGAAGAATTACCCCTGTGAGGTGAGCGGGGCCGTGTAGGTCCAGAAGGACTGTCTCCTACCTCCAAAGAATGGGGCCCTCTCAAAGAAACCGAAGGGGAAGAGCGGAGATCCATGCTACGGCTTCTCCCAGAGCCCGGGTGGACTCCAGAAAAAGGTCACCGCACAGAGCCCATGCCCCTCGACCCCTCGGAATCTGAAAGCGCCCTCCTCCTTGAGAGAGCCAGCCTAGGCAACTGACAGCCCTGGTCAGCCCCAGAAGGAGCTATCCAGGGGGCAGCACCTTCCCCTCCCGTGGGTGCTCTGATCGGCCCCAAAGTTGGGCAACCTAGGCACACTACCTGAGGGGGTACCACCGCTGAGTAGTCAGAGAACCCTCCAAGGCCAGGCTGCAGTGAAATGGTGGCCTGCACCGCTGCTTGCTGGTCAGAACCCCTGACCCCAGCCCTGGCAGTCCCTGCCCGCTCCTCAGAGGGGGGGCTGACTCTGGCCTGTCGAGGACACTATAAGGGAGCCCACGCCAGCAGCTAACTCCAAGGAGCCAGACTGCCCATCGACTCAGAGTCTGACTCCTCCTCCGAAGAGGTGGAGATCGAAGTCCTGTGCCAAACAGCTGGTGGATGCCTGCAGCCATCTCGACCACACAGGGCACCAGAAACTGAGACCGCACCCGAGTCAGTACCAGTGCCCTCCGCAGCACTGCGAACGTCGGCAGAAGAAGTCACGCCTCCAACCAGGGCAGCAGTCTCAGAGCCAGAAGCCGATATGGTGCCGTCTCATCCCACGGTACCGTGAACGGCACAGAGGACAGAGATGGCACCGATGACAGCTCCGACAGCGCTCTCGGTGCTGAGATCAGACACCCCCATGACGCTGTGCCCAAGCCTGGAACCGTGAACTGCCCAGGAACCGGACATGGCGCCGTGCTCAACCTCAGCGCCAAGGTGAGAAACAGACGGTGCCGCTAGCACTATCGGCTCCTTGAATGGCGCTGACAGCAGCTACAGCGCCGAGCGATGGACCGGCGCCTCTGATGACTCCGTCAGGGCCCACAGTGCCACGAAGGTGGCAAGGACCAAAACGGCGCCGACAGATGGCATTGAGGATGGCGCTGACCCGGGCCTTCTAAGCCACGGGTCCGACACCGGGGGAGCCTTCGCTTTGTCGTCGAAGTGGCTTGGTGCAGCCAACTGAACCCAATTATGTCTGGTTTGGTAGGGGCTGCTGTGCTGTTCTGTGCTGGCTGGGTGGGTGTTGGGGAGGGGGCTGGGCAGTTATATGGTTAGCCTAACATGCAAGTCCAATGTTTTCTTCTGTGTTATGTTACCAGAGTTAAAGTAATTAAAATTAAATCAAACCCTGCAGGTGAGTGGACTGTGGATGAAGTGGTGTAGACACTGCTGGAGGGCTTGAAAGGTGGGGGTATTTCATTTTTTGCTTTGCAAACAAAACAAAAAAAACTGCGCAGTGTAGGTGAAACATAGACATTGACACTCAGATAAGGACTGCTTGGACCACACAGTTTGCCCATTTCCCTACCTATTGAATAGGTTGCAGATTCTAGTTGACCAACTGCCTACTTCCTCCAGTCCACCACTATAATTGCTTTATGTCTGTCCCAAGCATTCTTAAATTCCCCCACTGTTTTTGACCCCATGACACCCTCAGGAAGGCAGTTCCATGCGTCCACCACACTCTCCATGAAGAAATAATTCCTCACGTTGCCCCTGAGCTGTTCCCCCCCCATCTTCAAATTGTGCCACCTTGTTCTTGCACAGCTCTTTTTCTGAAAGATGCTCCCCTCTTGGACTTTGTTTATTCCCTTGAGGTACTTTAAAGTTTCTATATGCAGCTGTTTCTACTTCCAGAATATGTTTACAGCAGCAGTAACTGCTGCTTTAAACACAATAAAGAGGAACAAGCAGCCAGTGACAGCACTAGGTGGTTTAAAACATGGGTTGAATTGGTAACCAACCCACCCTTACCTAATGGGCTGGTGTGGCAGGAGACCATATGGCAACCAGCACAGCCCTCCTCTCACCTCCTCAGTTGGCCACCGAATGGGAACACATGGAGCACATGTCCAAAGTACATTACATGGCACGCATACATCTCCTGTATTGTACAGGGAGTGCAGATGGATCATGTACTGTACAGAGAGAGTGCAACCTGTGTACTGTACAGGGACCACGCACCCTGTACAGTACACATTCCACCCTCCCTGTACAATACAGAAGATGGACATGAAACCTGTACTGTACATTGGACACATGCTCCATGTCATCCCAATTGGCAGCTGACCAAGGAGGTGAGAGGTGGGCTGTGCCAGTTAGCATACGGTCTCCCGCAGTGTTTTCAGTGTTTTCCCTGTATGTATTAGCTTTCAAACGTATGTTGATAGAAATTGTATTTTTCCATAAAGGATTTACTTTTTGGTGGGTAGCACAGCACTCACAATCCAAGGCTGGTTGAGAGTAATGTTGCCCCCCCCAACCTTGACACTAAAATTACTCCTCTGCTAGTTTCCTGGAATCTTTATAAGGAGGCTGGGAGGAAAGGGGCACTTTGGTCTTATTTCAGGCAGCAATCTGGACCACTCCCTCATGATCAGGGTGGGAATACAGGTACTCGGGGCCCTGTTTGACAACCTGATATTTTTTCTCCATTTTCTTATCTACGTCAGCAGCTGAGGTGGGTGCTGACATGATTTTAAAAGTGGCTTTTCTGAGGGATTTATGGATGGGCAGCATCAACCTCTTAGTGGGGGTGAAACCCATCATATCCATGAATTCAAACTCCTCCTCTTCATCATCAGCTTCCTATGCTGAGCGTACTGACCATATGTTTTACAAAGGTATAGTGAGAGATATAGTCATCTGAAGGTCCTGAAAGTGAGCTAAATTTTTGCTCAGGAGAACCATCTGGTTCTACAGGTTCTCTCCCCCCCCCCCTCCTTCTTTAAATATTTCAACCTCCTCCTCCACAGGTACTGGGGCTAGTACCAGTGCTGGGGGGGGGGGCTAAATTAATCAAATTCTCCATAGCCTGAAATGCCTGGAAGAATTGCAATGCCTTAGTCAAATCCTCAATTGAGGGCATTTTATTTTCCATTTACTGGTGACTCCTTTCCTTCTTTAGGAGACGGGACAGCTACATGATTTTCTTTTAGTTTTTTCTTGACATGCATCATCTCCGTTGGCTGCTCTAAGGCTCTTTTATTTCTGCTGGTTGTAGAGTTTCCCCATTCAGACACCCTGATTTCTGATCCACGTTTTGCAGCTTTATCTTTCAATTCTGTCCACTTTGAGAGGGACTGCTGCTTATTTCGAGGAAGGGGCATGACCCTCATCTGAGCCTTTTGGTGATGTGGAGACAGACAGACTGAGATGCCATAATGTTTTCTAATTTTTTAACCCTTTTGTGTTACAGGGCAAAACTTTATACAAAGCACACAACTATTAAAATCGTGGTCTGGACCCGGGCACTTCAAGCACAACTTGTGGCAGTCTGCCCTAGCCAACAGCTGGAAACAAACTGCTATTTTTAAAGCCTATCGGTCCCATCTTCTTCTTTGGTATGTCAGTCATGCCAAACACTGCCGAACCAGTAAAGACAAAGCATTAATCAAAAATAATTTTTAATGAGAAAAAAAAAAACCTTGTGTGTATGTAAAAAAGGTGTTTCAAGTATTTAAAATGCAGTTCAGTTCCCTCAAAAATAAAACTGGAAATATAAACTGCTCACCAGATTTTGTTAGGCCACAATGTTAAATATTCATTTGGTTCCCAAGTAAAAAGGAACCAATAATAATAAGCAGTAAAAAAAAAACGCAAAGCAGTTTGATTTTTTTTTTTTTTTGGTAATTTAGTGAAAAAAAGTCATTTTTAAGCAGTTCCTTATAAGCAGGAAAAACGTTGACAATCCACGTTGAGAAGTGGCCTTCTCTGGTTCATGGGAACTGCTGGGGAACTGGAAAATATTCAGTAAACAACCAACATGGGTTATCAATAATATAAGCAAACATACTGTAATAAGTTTTACAGAAACAAACAAACAAACAAAAACCTTGTACACTGGCCTGAAGACTTTGGGGTGACTGTTCTTCAGGCAGAGAAATAAATCTGATGTTAAAAGTGCAGGGGTGACCACACAGCACAGTAGTCAGCTGCACACAAACAGCTATTTCCTGGATCCTATACCACTGCACCTGGTTGAAGCTAGATATGGGTTGTTTGTTCCTGTAGTCATAGAAATAATTTATTCCTCTCTTAGGGAAAGGCTTCTTCCACTTGTCTTAAAAGAAGCGGTGGTGCCGGCCCAGTGTTACTGAGGGTTGAGGCGCAGGACACCACACCTCTCGCTACTCCGGCAACCCGAGTTTGGTAACCGATTCTGGTTGTGGGGTGCCGTGCGGGGGAGGTTGGAGCAGGACTGAGCATGCGGAGGCAGCTTTCCTCTCCTGGGGTGGTTGCTGCCCCCAGTAGCCCGCCTACCGGGTGGAGGTCCAGTGGTTAGCGAGGCAGCAAGGGTGACACAAGGCAAGCATGCCCACATGCATGCGCCCCAAGGTAGGGGGCTGGGATCAGAGAGAAAAAAGACCAGAATACCATAAAAATCTGTATGGGGAAAAAAAAAAAAAGACAGTGGTAAGGCCAATCCTAAAAATGGCATCTTTGGAGCCTGATGACTTCTCAAACTATCGAACAATTTCTAACCTGCCTTTCTTATGCAAGGTTATAGAGAAGGTGCAGTGGCATGGTTCAGAACATACCTGGAAGCAAATGACTTACACAGCACTGAGACAGCCCTAGCTAGTGTACAGAATGATCTTCTCCACGTGAGAAACAGAAGAGAACTTTTTATCTTGGTTCTCCTTGATCTGTCTGCATTATTTGACACTGTAGAGCAAGGGTCTTAGTCGAACTCCTGAGGAATGGAGGGGAAATTCCATTCATACTTACCGTAATTTCCTTTTCTGCTAGATCCAACGGTGTCCATGGGGAAGGTAGTTATTACATATGGGTAATATGCTGATCCACTAGGGGACAGTGGTACAGTCTCAAACCAGACTGTACCAGTAGCACAGAACCCTAGGCACATCAACATTCTGAGAAAGTCAGTTATTCAATCCTTATTCTTGCACCACAGTACCCAAATCCATCCAAATTAAACCTGTTCACAAACCACAGAACATATATTAAAATCCTTGCGATAATAAAATATATGCAAGCCTACCTTACCCAAGTGGAAAGATTCCACCATGCTGAAGATTCAAATCTAGATTCCCTCTAGCATAACTGCTCTACATCTTCTTATACATGGGAAACCGTACCACACTGTGATTAAACAAGCAGAACTTGCCTCCAATGGGTGAACTCATTCAAGTTCTCCAATAACAACCAACAACACTAATTTCTGTCTAGGAAGAAAAACACATATTTAACCACAATAAATTAACCTATTGTAATGTCCAGACAGTTGGATCCATAAAAATTAAAAACTGAACAAACTCCTGCAACTATGTATATAATGGAAATATTCTCCATAAGGAGCTGATGACACCAGGGAGTGGCCCCATTGACAATACTGGAGCTAACAGAAAAGGAAATTACAGTAAGTATGAGTGGAAATTTCCCCTTTCTGTGCCATTCCATATTGTCAGTGGAGAAGGTATTTATTACATATAGGTTCCAAACAGCAGTACCCATCCAAATTAGGGTGGGGGAGCACAGCGCCCCATATCTATGTCTCTGAAGAGCCCGATCTGGATTCACCTGGGACCATCGCCTCCAAATTTCACATCCAGGGACACCTTAGCAGAACTCTGGACATCAAGCCAATAATGTCTCAAAAAGAGTTTGAATGTGGAAATAAGTTGCTGCTTGAACAGAAAACATGACAGACCTCTGTGTTTTTTTTGTCCAGAGCCCCACGAGTGCTATAGTGGTCAATGCTTCTCACAGAATGGACGTCTTCTCATCTGCCACATATGTTTTAGGATCATACCCACCTTGGCATGATGGACATGATCCTGCTGAGTCTTCTTTGCTACCACAAAAAATAGCCGAAGATCCCACTGCTCTCCTGAACTTTTCAGTTTTTCTGAAGTTATTTCCTGACCATTCTGCTCCCTACCAATTACAGGTCTCTTCATCTTGGACTCCTGGGTGAAAACCACACACCAATAACAAGTTTGTCATGCAAAAACAGTTACATGGTACACTGGTCCCCCTAGCTGGGCCAGATATCACCAGCAGAAAACCTCAGAGGCAAGAATACCAAACCACCAAGTCCAGCGACATAGTAAGAGGTCGACATACGACCAATCATCATCATGTGGAAACCTTACCGGCAGTAATACAAGAACATCTATTCCTGAGGCATGGTTAAGAAGGGGAGTGGGGTGCAAAACAGATAGCATCAATGATGGCTCCTCAACCTGGCCCCTAACATCTACCCTTTTTTTATTTTTTCATGGTGGCATATGACCTTGCAAGGTGTTTTTGGGCCAATCCCCTTGTCCATACCAGTTTCTATGAGTTTTGGAATCTCCGCAATTAATGGGGAACTCAGAGGGAAAAAAAATCCTCCCACAGGCCATAAAGGTTCATCACTTTGCTGAAAGCTGGCTGGGGAACCACCACTTTCCAAGGGCCAGGCTGCCAACTACATTGTCTTTAAGCTTGGATGTAATAATTCCTGAACCCTTCCTCCACCATCCCCTGCAGAAACAGCAGGTGGGACAGTGCCAAAGCACTTACAAATGAGTGCTGGTATGGAGTGTCCACCACTTCTGACATGTGTGCTAATATGGTGAGGGATCCTCAAAACCGTAACACCCTCTCTCATCAGAATTGGTCTATCTGAGGATGGATGAAACTGTAGATCTAAACTCTGCACCTCTGGGTTTAGAGTTCACTTCTCCAGATGAAAGCTCTTACAGCTACACCATCTGGCTGAACACCTATTCCTGTACTAAATGAAAAGGAAGAATAGGTTACTCGCCAGTATATGGTACGCATTCACACTCTGGCAGTTCCACTGGAAGACGATGACCGACTGGAATATTTTCCAAGTTAAGCTCCTCCCACCACCCGGGTGGAGATATCCCCCGACTCCACCACGTGATGTCAGACCTCACATGCTGGAAGCAGGATCATGTGCTACTTGCCAGGGGAGACCAGGTGGGTTGTGTGGATGAGTACCATATACCACTCCTAGAACTATGGTTACACGTGAGTAACCTATTCTTCTAGAGGCGTGGATATGGTACACTATCCACACTCTGGCAGACTCCTAGCAGTTCGCTGGAAGGAAGGGGCAAGATGCACACTCCTACTTGATGAACAGAGACTGGAGAACCAAGGTCCCAAAACATGTATGCCGGGCGTGACTCAAGGCCGATGCGGTAGTGTGAAATGAAGGTGTGTGTGGACTTTCAGGTAGCAACCCTATAGATTTCCAGTATGGGTATATCCCTGGAAGCAGCCACCAAGGCAGCAGTATGTCTGGTGAAATGAGTCCTAATCCCAACAGGAGGCTCCTGACCAGTCAACCTATAGCAGAGGTTGATGCAAGAGTTGATCTACCCTGGAATCATCTGCTTTGCTGCCAGTCTGCCAGATGCGGCTTCAGTGCAGGTGATGAACAGGTGGTGAGTCTGACCCCCAAAATCCCAGCCATGTGCTCTACATAATAGGAAAATGTTCTCTGCAGGTCCGGAGTATGAAGCTTGCAGTTGACCTCCGAAGAGGGGTTGGTAAAATATACTGGTAAGTTAATCACTTAGTTAAGGTGAAACTCCGATAACCACCTTCAGGAGGAACTTTAGAGAGGCGCGAAGGCTGATCTTGAGCTTGTGGAAGACCATATAGGGAGAGTCCACCCAGAGTGCCCGGAGCTCCTCAATCCTTCTGGCAGATGTGATGGCCACCAGGAAGGCTGTTTTATATGACAGGTGTGATAACTCACACCTGTGCATCGACTCAAATGACTTACCCATGAGCACAGCCAGGACTAGCAGAAGCTCAGCTTGGAGACTTTCCGGCAGATTTAAAGGGAAAGGAAGACTGCCAGAGTGTAGATAATGCACTATATCCATGTCCCTAGAATAAACAAACCCAAATCTTTTCTAAAAGTATTTTTTCAACTCAGAAACACTTTAAACTACAGAAAACAGCAGGGCAGTTACTGTACTTTGAAAAGTTTGATGGACAGCACAAGACAAGAACATAGAGACTGCAGAGGACATGGAAGAGCACTAACTGATACAGCAGAACTACTGCAGACTTTAGTTCTAAAGCATCACAAAATAGCAAAGGTCTCTCTTTCGTGCCCACACCCAGATATCTTGATGCACCACAGGTTCAAGTTGATCTGCAGTGCTTCTATTGTAGAGTATGCCTTGCAGCTCATTTTTCTAATGCGACTCCTCTTCCCACAGATGATGACAGTATCACCAGAACAATCAATGAAATCAATCCTCAGCGAAGTGCATGGACACCCCCTCCAGGACGTTTTGCTGCTGTTGATTATTTTGTTAACCAATGCATGGAAAACACCACTAACTTTAATCTTCATTGCAGGCACAACCATTCCAACCTGACACCTGGTGAGCTTGCAGCCCTCTGATCTCTACAATGTAGGAATGACACTGTGATTAAACCAGCTGATAAGGGAGGTGCTGTTGTGGTCTGGCAAAAGGAGCTATACATCACTGAAGCCACACAGCAACTCTCTGACACCAGGTTTTATTCTTTTCTTCCACAGGACCCCACTGCTGACTATCAGACTGAGGTCACCACCACCATCACCTCTGCTATTGAAAACAAAGAGCTCCCTGCTTCTGCTAAGAGACTCATAGTTCAGCATCCCCAGACATCCAGGTTTTATCTCCTTCCCAAAATCCACAAAACAGGTAACCCGGGTCGTCCCATAGTGTCTGCCTGCTCTTGCCCCACATCCCACATCTCCACATTTTTAGACGGCTTCATGAGACCCCTTGTTGAGTCCCTGCCCTCCTATGTTAAAGACACTAACCATGCTCTCCAGTTATTTGACAGGTTCAGATTCGGTGACTCTTATCAGCTCATCTTCACCATGGACATCAAATCTCTTTACACAGTGATCCCCCATGATGATGGTCTGACAGCTTTGCAGCATTTCTTGAATAAGCGGGAAGTCCAGCAGCCACCCACACACAGACACTAACTCGTCTGGCATAACTGGTTCTTACACTCAATGCCTTTTCTTTTAATAACAGTTTTTTTCAGCAGGTCAGTGGAGTTGCCATGGGTACCAAGATGGGTCCCAGCTTTGCTGATCTGTTTGTGGGTTGGGTGGGGAACATTTTTTTCTCTCATTCACAGGGACTGTGCCTGAACTCTACAAACGCTACATTGATGACTGTGTGGGGGCCACCTGCTGCTCCAGGGAGACCCTCCAAGTCTTCCTTGACAAGTTTACCACGGCCCATCCTTCCCTTCAATACACTGTTGAAGTATCCTCCTCTACACTGCCTTTTCTGGATATCCAGCTGTCAGTCCAGAACACTGGTCTGAAGACATAAGTCTATTACAAACCCACTGACTCTCACAGTTTCCTCCTCCACAGCTCCTTCCATCCTAAACATGTCAAGAATGGCCTGCCTTATTCACAGTTTCTTAGACTTCGCAGGTTATGCAGTGAAGAGGATGATTTTGATGAGCAGACCCAAATAATGCATAGTTTTTTTATCAACAGGGGATACCCTAAAAGCACAGTGGACAGAGCACTCTCCCAGGTCAGTAACATGCCCCGTAACCTTGACCCCCGCAGGAAGGATACTGTCACACATGAACAATGGCGAATTCCACTAGTTCTTCCTTTCCACCAGAGCACACCTTCTCTTCACAGGATCATCACCAGTAACTTTCCCATTTTGCAAACTGACCCTAACATTGGTGCTTCCTTTACAGAATCACCTATTGCCTCCTACCCCCGGCCCCCTAACCTGCGGAATCTCCTGATTAAAAGCAGCCTACCTACTCCTAACAGTTCCTCCTTCCCAGGTACCAAACCTTGCCACAGGACTCGCTGCTATACCTGCAAATTTATTTCCAGTGTGACTGAGATTCGGGGGCCTACAGGTGTTTTTCACATCACCAAGGAGTTCTCATGCTCCTCCACTAATGTGGTGTATTGTATTCTTTGCAGGAAGTGTACAGCTATTTACAACGGAGAAACTGGTAGGTGTCTTGCTGACCGTTTCAGGGAACACTACAGAGCAGTCAGGAATGGTGAAACTGCTAAACCCATTGTATCCCACTTTATCTCCAGGGACCACAATGTCAATGACCTTTCTGTTTGTGTCTTCAGCAGGGCTTCTGGGATCCTGACCATAGGAAAAACATGGAAGCCAAGCTGATCATCCGCCTTGGCTCCCAGCAGCCCTCTGGTTTAAATGATAGACTTATTTTCCACTAACATCTTTCAGCCATTCCTTTTTTCCCTAAAGTCTATTTATTTTTGTACTCATTTAATGTATTTTTCACTTTCATCGTAAGTCTCCATTTCTGTCTCCTTCCCACACATTTGTCACTTTTCAGCCTTCTTACTAGGCCCTGTTAATTAGTCCCCCCTTGGAACTTCCCCAGCTCTTTCACTCCCATTATGCTTTATCTTTCCCATCATCACCTTTTTGTTTCACAGATTCTCTCTTAATCTTACCATTTATCACTTCTTCTCCCTGAGCTTCCCCTTTCTTCTTTCTCCCCATATATATCTCTCTCATTTTACCTCTCCTCTACACTAACTTGTTTTTTTTTCTCCTTTAGATATTTCCTGAAGAAGACCTAAGGTCGAAACATAGATTTTTAACTCTATTTTCTATGTTCAGCGTGCATTTACTATAACCATTTTGTTTTACAAAATCCTAGGATGCCTTACATGGCAGGTCATGACCTCTGTAATGGAGTCAAGCAGGTCCAAACAGGATGAACACACACAGACTTTCTGAACTCCTCAGATAAGTCTTAACTCTCCGTGGCAGAATGATGACACTCAAACAGGGAACACGCAAGCTCTGTGGAACTCCCATGGCTGAGACAGGGAATCTACAACCTCCGCCTGAGGGCACCAATGTCGACTGAAGAACCTCAGGACCAGAATATCTTCCTTGGAAGCAAAGTGGATGATCTGAAGGCAGCTGAATCTTCTGCACAGTAGATTGAACACCTTTGGGTTCAGAGACCATTCTCCTGGATGAACCCTTTCGATACTCATCCAGTCTGCCAGCATATTCAGTTCTCCCACTAGGCAATCTGTAGAGAGCATCAGAAGATTGGTATCTGCCCACTGCAGAACACTGATCACTTCTACTAGCATGCTTGCACTTCCTGTGCTACACTGACTGTTTTTGCAGGCCACGGTGATGGCAGTCTGATCTCACCCCCACAGCTCTAGCCTGAACCCAGTTCTGAAAGTGAAGCAGGGCGTGGTTTGTTGCCCTCATTTCCAACACATTTATCTGAAGCATCCGCTCCTGTGGGCTCCAGACCCCCTGAATTGGGATCTGGTCCAGAACCACATCCCAGCCTGACAGGCTGGCATCGGTCATGAGAATCATTTCCAGTGACTCCTCCAGGAGTCCCCTTGCTGAGATTTTTAGGGTTCTCCCACCATGCAAAGGAAAGCTGTGCTGAGCACGATAGCAGAATCAGGGACTGGTAATCCTCCGAGGCTAGGGACTAGACCTTCAGTATCCTGTTCTACAGAGGCCACGTGTAGAGATGTGCCCATGGCACTAGATCTGTTGCTGCTGTCATCGGGCCTAGAATCTGAAGTAATCTGTGAGCAGAGACTGTAAGAAAATGAAAATTACGTACCTACCGTAATTCTTGATCTTCTCTTGTATCTTCACCATTCATTAGTGCTTGGGTGTAAGCCGGAGACACGCACCCGCCATGGGAGTCCCCCCCCAGAGGAGTTGGTGCCAATGGTGCCACCCCCGAGGGTGACGCATCGTGTGATGTGCAAGGGGCGACCATTATGCACTGCAGACTCCTCCTACATCCCAGTTCTGTTGGCCGGAGAGGCGAAATAAGGACAAGAAAAAGAGAGCGAGGCAAGACAGCCGAGTGATAGAAAAAGGAAAAGATATAAACTGAAAAAGGAATAAGCCGGTAGAGGACAGAAAAGGGAATGCCTACCCTAAGGGACCGCAAGGCCTAACTCCTGGGGCGACTCCAAGGGAGGAACAGATAAAAGAGAGAAAGAAGAAGGAAGAAGAGAGAAAAAGAGAAGATGGATGTTGGGAGGGGAGAACTCTGCCAACTGAGTGATTGGTTTAAAGGCTTATAAGCTCGGAACCAAAAACAAGGGAGCAAGGATCCCACCTGATAGAACTGAAGAGAAGGTTCAACCGAACCGCTTGCACAGCTTGGACTCAAAAGGCAGATTCTCTATACCTCCCACTATCCCCAACCCCTTAAACTCTAAGTGAGAGCTCACAGACTGCCAAGGCAGAAAATCTGATCCGAAAGGAGAGCGCCCAACTAGGAAGGGGAGGGAAGCCCACTAGCACCTTGTTCAGTGCTAACATAGATGTGTGTGGGAAGGGGGGGTATCTGAAGCCCTACAGAGGGCACCCCTTGGCGTGAAGGATAGAGAGGAAACTCAATCAGACTCCCTGAAAGCAAGGCAAAAGATCACCAGATCGAGGTAACTGTGGTGTCAGGACAGCGTTAAACCAGTAGAAGCTGACACAATAGGAGATTGAGAATGCCATAGGGGACCTATAAAGAGGGAACCGAGCCATTTAAGGGACGGTCTCTAACTGTGAAGTGAACAACATGGCTAAGAATGAGCCAAGAGGTCACCCCTGGGGGCAATCAGAAAGAGTTACCTCAGGATAGAGATAAGTCCTACTCGGTCCCCTTTTTTCCCCTCGGAAATTGGATCCGTCCAGAGAAGAATGGAAAAATCAAGATTTTTTTTTTGTTTTGGCTTAAAGGCCAAAGAGGGGAGGAACAAGCAGGGAAGGGGAGACGCCAAAGTAGGAGGCCCTTGAGGGGACGGTAGGCGGGTATCAGTCAATGAATGGGTGAAGATACAAGAGAAGATCAAGAATTATGGTAGGTACGTAATTTTCATATCTTCCCTTGTCAACCTTCACCATTCGTTACTGCTTGGGTGACTGCCAAGCCCCCCCGAAGGGGGACAAGAGAAACCCTGAGGGAACAAGACCCTCAGCCTCCTGCTGGTGGAAAACAGAAGGGAGAGACCCTGGGCTCATTAGACGAGAAGCCTAAGGCCGAGGAGAGCTAGGAGGTGTCCCCTGGAGACGAGGAGATGGAGGAAACCCCTGCAGAAGCCTTTTAGCCCTGGTGGAACAAAGACGGTTCCCTTGGAAGGCGGCGCAAATCACCCTACGCCGGGCATGGGGTGACAATCTTGACAGACGAAGGCATGCCGTCCGCCTTATGCAGATCGCTGTCCCTGCAAGCCTGGAAACCACCTCACTGGCATTGTAAGATGCCCTTGCCTGGTGACTTGCCAGCTCCAAGCCTATAGCAGAGAGCGCAATGGCCTGTCTAGATTGCTCCGTGTCAGGCACTGATGCTAGAAGCTGAGATAGCATCGACCATAGATGCCTGTTGCAGGCAGCATGGTGTGCCTAATGTGATGCAATACACAACATTGCATGAGAGGAAGAGAACACTCTTTGACCCAACCAGTCAAATTGTAGGGAATCTGAGTCCGATGGTCGGTCGTGCGCCAGGCAGCAGTGCCTGGAGGGAGTCTCTAGGGACACCAATCCTGAAGGAGAGTTGGGAAGAGAACCTAGGGACTCAGATGGGGCACAATACCTCCTCCTGCAGTCTGCCAGGGCTGGGATAGGGTTGGTTGGAGACTGCCAGGAACGGACAGACTCCTCCTGGAAAGGAATAGGCCAGGATGGCACCACCAGATGTTGGGCACTGAATTCACGCATCTCCCGCTCAGTATTGTCTCACCTAACATAGGAGATATGGAGGTCCCCAACCATCCTTGAAAGGAAGCGCTGATATTCCGTGAAATCTGCGTCGAAGAGAGGTGAGCAGGGGGTTCCTCTTCCTCCGAGGAGGAAGACGGGGAGGATGGGGAACTGGAATGCCCAGAGGAATCCTGCGGCGGTGAGGATTAGGCAAAACACCCACCCATGCATATATCTAACATATGAGGGGAAGGCCGCCGCAGTGCATCTGAACGTCTCCCAGGATAACGGACCGGTAGGACAGACATGGCCCGGGAAAGAGGGGCACCTACAAGTAGGTAACTGACCTCTGCTAAGGCTCTGGAATCTGGGGAATGGAGCCCAAGCTGGCGGGGTCCCGGATAACAAACCGGGTCGCAGAACGGAACCCTGGTGATGTGAACCTTGGAAGAGCCTGGAAGGGGGTCCTCCTCTTGTGATGTACCTGGGGCTGCAAGGATACAGAAGGGTAGCCCACAGCAACGCCACCGGAGGGGTCTCTTGAGCCTAAAAGGGAGAGGTGGGGCTCGGCACTACGGCTTCTACCTGCACCCCGAGGAGTAGCAGGCATAACTCGGTGTTGCCTCACCCCGGCCCCTCAACCCCTCAGACTCTGAGGACGCCCTCCTCCTCCTCGACGCCAGCACAGAGCTCGTCAATCCAGGGTTCTCTCAGGAAAGCCCCCCCGAAGACAGGGCACCCGGTCCCCCCTCCTGAGAAGGCACAGCAGCACCAGGGACGGCAGCTGCCACAGCTTCCTCTGGGAGAACAGACCTCCCACAGGGACCCCAGGCCACCTCCAGTCTGGGAGTCCTCAGAGGAAGACTGTTGTGGAGAATGAGGAATGAGTGCGCTGGGCCACCTGGCACCGTGTCCCACAGAAGACTCCGAACCTGAGGAATCGGGGAGCCAGGATGGGTCTGCGTCTGAGTCGTCCGTTTCCGAGGAAGAGCCAACCAGAAGGACCTCAATACTGGCCACCCCAGGAGCCCCCTGAGAAGCGGCACTGCGAACGGCGCCGGTGCCACCCACGGCATCGTTTGGCATCGACGCAGTGCCAACACCGGAACCCAGCCCCGACTTGTCCGCAGCTCCAGCCAAGTCCCCGGCACTGCCCTCTGCACCGGGGTCCGACATGGCGCCGCCAACAGTGTCGACCAGGTCCTTGGTGGCGCCGAGAGCCAAAAGGCACCGTCGGAATCTGAAGCAGCGCTGGAAAGCGACATCGAGGGTCTGACCATGCCGGGCCCAGCAACCGCGGGCCACGACACTGGGGGAGCCTGCACCTCTGAAGAGGTGTGATCGCCGAGGCGTTCCCACCACAAGTTCCGGAGGGACCATAAGGACATTCTCCTAACATTCAGAAGAGGCCTCCTCCTCGGCAAGACTTGAAGATGAGGAGGCCTCCTCCTCTCCAGACCATATAGGCCTGGAAGGGGACCCGGAGGAAGGGTCTTAAGATCTGACCTGGGAGGCTGGAGAGCGATGCCGTCCTCCAAAAGTCGGCGGGGCCTTGACGATTTTGAACGCGCGGACTTCGAGAACACAGCGGTCCATCGAGAAACAGGTGTCGCATCTATCCATATCATGGTTAGGTCCCAGGTACCAAAGGCAGACATCATACTGGTCCAAAACAGAAAAATGCTGGCCACAGGAGCACCGACGCACAGGGGCACGACCCGCTTTCGACTTACGTTTAGCTGCCGAACCAGACATGATGCGAAATTAACTTTGTAAAACAGAAAAGCTCCTGGCGTCGTCGAAAAATAATAAATGAAACAGTCATACCGGATAGATGACGTTGGGAAATGAACCAGGATGTAGCGTAACACAGTGTCGAACCTCGACAAAAATGGCCTAGTGGCGCAGTAACTTTTCCGACACTCTATGCAGCAGGTGCAGCTTCGACAGCAGGAGAAACAGAACTAGGATGTAGGAGGAGTCTGCGGCGCATAACGGCCGCCGCCGCACATCACACGTGATGCGCCACTCGGGCGGCGCCGCCGGGCGCCAACCCTCTGGAAAAAGAAATGCTGTGGCAGGTGCGCCGCCGGCTTACACCCAAGCAGTAATGAATGGTGTGAGCTGGTTGCGGTTAAACCCCGAAAAAACTAAGGTGTTGGTTGTGGACCCAGGCCATCGAGGGGCGGGTTTGCTGAGTGGGTCACCTTCAGGTCTTTGGCTTGGGGGGACCCAGTTGGCGACCTCAGACCGGGTGCGGAACTTGGGTGTTATATTTGATGACTGTCTGACCCTTAAACATCAGGTGTCAGCCGCTGTCAAAACATCCTTTTACCATCTGAGGAATATAGCCCGAGTGAAGCATCTGGTTCCTGTTGATGACCTTCCAACATTGGTCCACGTCTTCGTTACCTCCCGCTTGGACTACTGCAACGCCCTGTACCTAGGGCTACCGGGGGTAGATATTCACTGTTTGCAGCTAGTGCAGAACGTGTCGGCCAGGCTTTTGACTGGTACGTCAAGGACCAGTCATATAACGCCTGTCCTCCGTGGACTGCACTGGCTGCTAATTCAATGGCAAATCACCTTCAAGGTCGGTCTTCTGACCTATAAGGCCCTACACGATCAGGGACCTAGTTACCTGCAAGATCTTCTTCGTCCTTACTGTCCTTCCCATTGGCTCCGATCCACCAATGAGGGATTGCTAGAGATTCCCAGGGTTCGTTTAAAGACACCAGGGGCAAGATCATTTAGTTTTATGACCCCAACCCTGTGGAATTCTCTACCTCATCGGGTGAGAGAATGCCTGACTGTCCAAAGCTTTAAGTCAGCCCTAAAGACTTATTTGTTTAATTTAGCATATCCAGACTTTTAAAATATATTTATGGATTGATTTTATATATTTATGGATTGATTTTAGGAATCTGTTTTAATTTTATGTGTTGACTTATTGTAAAAGTGCCTTGTTTTTGGAAAGGTGCTTCTTAAAATAAAGTATTCATTCATTCAAGATTGACAAGGGAAGATCAAGCTCCTGTGGAGACCAGGCAAAACTATGCATAGCTCAGAGTTATAATCTCTAAGACCAACATGCATGACATTAACTGGGCCCATCGATGGGAAAAGTTTTACAATCTTGCACCAAAGGAAGAAGGGGGAGGGATGGGCCCACATATCTTCATTGAGAGGAACCCTCATTTCTGTCCAGTACCTCTATTGTTTCTGTGGGCAAAGGAACCTCTGTTGCTGCTACCCAGATTAGGCTACTCTATTCCGATAGCCTCCAAAGTTCCATATGGGACAAAATCCTCCTCTGGCCTCCCGCTGTCGGGACTGAAACCCCATCCTCCTTGGGTTGTTTCCCTTTGAGGTTGCCTGGACACCAGTAAATTTATTTATTTAGTTTTTGTTTATCAGGTAAGTACCATAGCCAAAACATGACTATTTTCAGGCACGACCCGGGAGATTACAATAAAGAAGGATGCACAGGGAATACATTTGTTATACAGGGTAAAATAACAGTACTTGAGTATATAAACACAACAGTGCATGCGTATATAAACACAATAGTTCAAAAGATCATAAACAGAACAGTTTTCATAATAGCTAAAGACAGGTAGCAAACCAAGTCAGGTTAAAGTGCAGTTGTACCAGTATTAATGAGACAAAAAGTGCCTAACAAGGTAACAAAAAAGTACGGATAAGTGTAGATCGGTTAGTAGCAGGAGGGAAGTGAACAACAGGATGAGTGTGAGATTCGGGGTGGTTTGAAGTACAATTATGTAAGAACTTACCGTAACAGATCTTCGAGAGAAGCTCTTGCAGCAGGCCACACCACTAGGACCACAAGGAAAACTTCTAGCTAGCAGTCTACTATGGGGACCGCCCCCTGCTGATGAGAGGCTATAAAGGAGGGCGGTCCCCCCCCACACCACCTCAGTTCTCCCTCCAGAGACTCTAAATGAAGACAGAAGCAGATACGATAGAAAGAGAAAAGCAGGGGGAAGGAGGGAGGGAAAGCAGGGCCTGCTGCAAGAGGTTCTCTCAAAGATCTACTGTTACAGTAAATTCTTAGGTAACTGTACTGTCTTACTTTGAGGAAGGCTCTTGCAGCAGGCCAGGTAGGACTGAGTCCTAAGCAGTACCGGTAACCACCAGGATAACATCCCTGGGAGGAGGACAAGTCAGCAGAAAAGAGCTCATAACAGAAGGCCCTGAAGAACTGCCAGGCCAAAACTGGCTCTACACCTAGAAGCGATGTCCAGACTGTAATGCTTGGTTAAAGTGTGGACAGAACTCCAGGTGGCAGCTGTGTAGATGTCAGCAGCAGACACATTTCTGAAGCAAGCTGTGTAGGCAGCCATAGCCCTGGTGGAATAGCCCTTGATCACTCCCGGAAGGGGTTTGTTGTACTTGTGGTAGTAATAAACAATGCAATTAGCTAGCCATTTAGACAAACACTGCTTGAAAACAGGAGTACTCTGCCTTTTAGGGGTGAATGAAACAAACAACTGGTCAGTTTTCCTCAAAGATTTGGTGCGGTTTGTGCAATACCGCAACATTCTGTGAATGTTTGAAGAATGGAGCAATGCCTCCCCCTGATTGGAATATTCAGGGAAATAAACTGGAAGGTGAATGGATTGATTTAAAGTAAACTCAGACACCACCTTAGGTAAAAATGTAGGATTAGTATGCAAAGACATCCATGTCTTTGTAAAAAAGCAAATAAGGCTCTTTACACATCAGAGCCTGGGGCTCGGAAATCCTTCAAGCAGAAGTAACAGCAACTAAAAAGAGCACTTTCCATAACAGAAAGTGTATCTCACAACTCGCGGCCGGTTCAAAGGGAGGTAGAGTGAGTTTCTCCAACATAAAGTTGATCCCATGGAGTGACCGGGTCCCAAATGTGAGGTTTCAAATGCAAAATGCCCTGCAGGAATGTGCGGGTCAGTTCAAGTCAGGCATCATCTTTGCCCTAAATAGGTGCATGGTATGCAGAGATGGCAGAAAGGTGCACCTTAAGTGTGGAGTACCCCAGGCCTGATGCTGAAAGGGAAATGAGGTATTCCAGTACCTGATTCACCAGGCAGGTGAAAGGATCCAAATGGCAAGCAGCGGCACAAACAGAGAAGCGCTTCCATTTCATAGAGCCCTGGTGGAGGGTTTCCTGGCCGCCACCAGGATGTCAGCGACCCTAGAAGATACTGTGAAGTGGGCAATAGCTAAGTCCGCAGGAGCCACACATGGAGATGCAGGAACTTGAGGTCCAGATGGACCAGGATGCCCCAGTCCTGGGAGAGCAAGCCTGTGCACAGGGGTAGGGGCAGTGCAGGTTCTACAGCTAGATGCTGCAGCAAGGGAAACCAAATCTGGTGAGGCCAGAAGGGAGCTACAGTATGAGAATCATGTCTGCCTCCTCTATCTGGAGCTTCAGCAGAACCCTCTGCAGGAGTGGGAAGAGGTGGGGGAAAGGCGTACAGAAACCTCCCCTTCTAAGAGAGGGACAATGCGTCTTGCCAGAAAACTCCAGGCCCAGGATCAAGTGAGCAGAAAAGTGGCAGTTTTGCGTTGAGTGGGGATGCAAAGCGGTCCAACTCTGGATGACTACACCTGTTGAAGAGATCTTCAAACACCAAGGTTAGAAGCTCCCACTTGTAAGCATGTGACCTGGAGTGGCTGAGACTGTCTGCCAGAACATACTGGATGCCTTGAACATAAACGTCCAAGAGCTCCAGACCATGCTTGATGGCCCAATACCAGAGCCTCATCGCCTCCAGACACGGGGTCAGAATGAGTCCCCCCCCCTCCCATTTGTTGATATAGTACACTACACACATATTGTCTGTCTGTATTAGCAGCGGACTTTGGAGGAGATGAGTCTGGAAGGCTTGCAGGGCATTAAGTACCACTCACATCTCCAGTTCACTGATATGTAGACCCTGTTCTACGTCCGTCCAGGTACCCTGGGTCTGGTGATTGGTCAGCTGAGCACCCCATCCCAGACCGGATGTGTCTGTCATGAGAATTTGATGGGGGGGTCGGGTACAGAAAGGAGATCCCCCAGAGGAGGTTGGCTTGATTGAGCCACCACACCAGAACCCTCCAGACCGAATCAGAGACCAGGACCAACTTGTCCAGGTCATCCGTATGTTGGTCCCACTGGACTTTCAAAGTCCACTGAGGAACCCGCATGTGCAGACAGGCCAGGGGAACTGCAGCCATGTGCCCCAGAAGCCGCAGGAAAACCCAGTCTGCAACCTGCCGACTGGAGGAAACCCAACGATTCTGCTCCATCAGTAGCTCCACCCTGTCCTGGGGCAAAAAGGCCGTGCAGATCCTGGGGGGTGAGATACTAACAACAGTAAAAATGGAAAGGGAACTAGGGGTAATTATATCAGATGACCTAAAGGTGGGCAAGCAATGTGAGAAGGCAGTAAGAAAGGCTGGGGGGATACTGGGATGCATAGGGAGAGGCATCAATAGTAGAAAACAGAAAGTTGTTATCCCTCTGTACAGACAGTTGGTGAGACCACACCTGGAGTACTGTGTGCAGTTCTGGAGACCCCATCTCCGCAAAGACAAAGACAGAGTGGAGGCTGTCCAGAGGAGGGCAACCAAAATGGTGCAGGGTCTGCACCAAAAGACATATGAAGAACGACTAAAGGAGCTTAATATGTATACCACTGAGGAAAGAAGGGAGAGAGGGGACATGATAGAAACTTTCAAGTACCTCAAGGGAATCAACAAAGTCCAAGAGGGTAGCATCTTTCAGAAAAACAGATGTGCAAGAACAAGGGGGCACAATTTGAAGATAGAGGGGGGACGGCTCAGAGGTAATGTGAGGAAGTATTTTTTCACGGAGTGGGTTGTGGATGCATGGAACAGCCTCCCTGAGGAGGTCGTGGAGTCAACAACAGTGGGGGAATTCAAGAATGCATGGGACAGACATAAGGCAGTCCTAGTGGGGGGGGGGTAGGAGGAAGTAGGCTGTTGGTTATCTAGGATCTGCAGCTTATCTGTTAGGTAGGAAAATTGGCAGACTAGGTGGGCCAAGCGGTCCTTATCTGCCGTCAAATTCTATGTTTCTATGCCTAGCTGGTGTCCAGAACTGCCCCTATGTATTGGAGGCGTTGGCGAGGAGAGACAGGACTTCAGTAGAGTCACTGTGATCCCCAAATCCTGCAAAAGATGCAAGGTGCAGTCCAGGGTCTGAACCAGGCATTCCCTGGAGGGGGCTGCTAGCAGCCAGTCATCCAGGTAGGGAAACCCATAGAAGCCCTGCCTCCGTAATGCTGCCACCACAACTGCCAGGCATTTGCAAATACTGTACCGGGGCAAGGAAAGGGCCCAAAATTTAATATGGCCACCCTGAAACTGGAAACAAAAAAAGCGGCTATGGGCAGGAAAGACTTGGATATGCAGGTAGGCATCCTGCATGTGCAGCTAGCAGAGCCAATCCCCCAGGTGGAGCACGGGTAGTAGTCCCTGAAGGGTCACCATTCTGAAGCATTTGTACTCGATGTACAGGTTCAGACTGCTTAGGTCCAGGATGGGATAGAGGTCCCCAGTCTTCTTGGGAACGAGAAAGAAGTGGGAATAAAAACCCTATCCCCACTGAGCCTGAGGGATGGGCTCTATGGCTCTTTTTTGCAGTACAGCATGAATTTCCTTCCTCCCGAATCAGGGGCAGGTGAGCAGGAGGGTAGGTAGAATGGACCGGAGGATTTTCTGGCAGCCACTCCAGAAATTCCAGTGTGACCTTGAGCCATTAGCTGGAGTACCCAAGTGTCTGTGGTCACTGCTCACCACCCTGGCAAGTGAAGAGAGAACCGACCACCTCCCTTGGACCTATGGTCAGAGGAGGGGGGTCAGCTAAGGAGTTAGGAGATGGGGGATGAAGTGGGCAGGGGGGCCGCAGGGGCTCTGGGGGCTCGAGCGGCAGCACCTGTGGAGGCTTTAGTGTCCTTATGTCTGTGTTGGCCCTTGGTGGGCTGTCCTGGGGAATGCTTGTGGGAGAACCAACGTAAGGACTCATGCTGGTTCGCCCTAGGCTGGGTATGGCATAGCGAGTGAATCGACCCAAGGACTTTACCTGACTCCTGCAGCTTAGAAATGGGGTCCTGGACATCACACCTGAAAAGGACCGAGCCCTGGAAGGGAGCATCTAAAATGTCTGCTTGGACATCTGGGGTGAACCCAGAGACTCGGAGTGAAGAGTGGTGCTGGAGACAAACACCGGTGGCAGCCCCACACCCAGAGGCATTGACGGCATCATAGCATGTCCCGAGGCATGGTTGCCCACATCTGAACTCGACTTCAGTTCAGTTTTTTCATCTCCAAAAAGGACCGAGCCCTTAAAGGGGAGGTCCAGGATGCCCGACTGTGGATCCTGGGAGAATCCTGAGACTCTAAGCCAGGCATGGCACCTGAGACAAATGCCAGAGGCCACGGCTCTGGCTGCAGTATCTGGAGTATCGTATGAGGCATGCAAAACATGGGTTCCTACATCCGACCCCGATTTGAATAGGTCCAGTAGCTCTGTCTTTTGTACCGAGTCAGGGAGGGCCTGAGCTATTTCGATACCATTCTCCTAAAGGGCATTCTGGTACTGAAGCATGTGTGTGAGAAACTTAAGGAACTTCATGGGGGTGTCCACTAAAGGAGCAAGTGAAGGATAAGTAGACCTTTTTGCCCATCTGGTCAATGTACCTGGACTCCTGGTCGGGTTGCTGAGTGCTTAGGTGTTTAGGCTTCTTTGATCTATCAAGAGCAGCAGTGATCACCATCGAGTCTGCTGTAGGGTGTTCCACCAGGAAGGGCTCTTCCCTAGGGTCTCTTGTGCAGCCTATCTGACTTCTTGGATACAGCAGAGGAGATGGAAGGGTGCCTCCAGGTTAACTTTGTCAGGTCCTGGAAGGTGTCCACTAAAGGAGGCACCACTAGAGGCTTGGGCTCCTTCTGCCTCAGGTATTTAGCCAACCTCCACCTCTCTGGGTCCAGGTCCTCAGTCTCCCATCCACTGGAGGCCTGGATGTGCCTCACGACATCCATGAATGTCGGGTCATCGGGAGGCGACCTGTGGGTGTCCTTATTATCTGGAGAGGAAGGGTGACCACTACACTCTGAATAGTCTGAACCCAAAGACACAGAACTGCTGCTGGAGTCCACCGAAGAAGAAGGACTAACAGCTAGAGCATCGTTGGCAATGGGACTGGCGACGACTATGGGACCGATGCCCAGTGCGAGAGGACCGGCAACGGTGGCGACTTGACGAATGGAAGCTTCTGTGGTGATGCCGCTCTTTGTGCCGGGGTCTACCGTGGTGATATGGCTCTTAGGGGGAGAAGTTGGTTGCCTAGGCCCCGACCCATGCAAGGTCCCACCCCAGCTCTAGCTCCAGTTCAATGATGACCAGTTCTTTGGGGGGAGCAGGTCCCCTTTGACCTAATTCTGCCAAAAGGAGAACAGCTGCTGGATCTGGTCTCTGGAGAATTGCAGGACCAACTGACCGGCTGGTGACTGCAGAGCTGGTGTCAGTCCACTCGGCGTCAGAGCACCCATTGTCACGGTGTCCGGTGCTGGAGAGGGCAGCAGAGACGGGGACACGATGGGGTGATTAAGTATCCTGTCCCACCCCAGACCTTCAAGCGGTGAAGAGTGGCTCCATGAGGAGGAGGGTGACTCCTGGCCCGACGACAGAGAGGGCATGCCCATAGCAGATGGCTGCTTAGCGGTGTACGGAAGCAGCTGGCGCCTTGGCCAGAGCCTGGGGCGATGGCACCAGGTCTAACAAATGCCCCTGACAACGTGGTGTCTTGTCCAAGGCACTGGTCGAAACCATTGTTGGGACCATTTTGCAGGCGCATAGCGTCACTGCCCTTCTTCTGGCTGGTTCCAGCCCCTAAGGTGGAGGGTGACACTGCTAGTGTGGCCTTCACCATAAAGGGCGTCAGGGAAGGGCCCACAGATCCATACCCTAACTTATCTCTGCCTGATGCCAGGACAGCAGTGGGAGGTTTAGAAGCTGGTTGCTCGTAGGAGACGTGGGTAGGCTGGGAGTGGTCTGAGCCCCCGTGGGACGAGGAGCTGGATGAAGACTTTTTGGGCAATTGAGACCTAGAAGGGGAGCAACCCCAGGACTTTTGCTGGTCCTTGTCCCGGTGTTTGTGCTCCCCTGCATCCTTCCTCTTCTCCTTGTGCAGCATAGACGTGGAGAGGAGGTGGAAACCGACGAGGAAAAAGGACTCTTCCCCACTGGCTTTCTCTGCATTTCGGCAAGCTGCTGTTCTAAGGGGATTGGCACCATTTCCCGAGATACAACTTCCCGACATGTATTGCACTGACACCAACCTGCCAACATTAGAAAGATACCTCTGAAAAATAAACGGAGAGACATCAGCCAGACATGCTTTAAATAATACGCGCAACACGACAGGGGATCAGATTGTAAGAACGCACACAGCAAACCACCCATAAATGCAATTTAAACTGACATTTGACATGCTTACCAAATGCTTTGGGGGACAGGGGTTCAGATTGCAAGAACCAACACAGCAAACCACTCGTAAATGCAATCTAAACCGACATTTGACATGATCTAAGCAAGAACCAACACAGCAAACCACTCGTAAATATTTTTTTGTGTGGTGAATAACAGAACTCTTTCATTGCCACAAGTAGCACCTCGGGCTAGGAAAGGTTGCCCGTTGACTGTGGTGAATTCAGGAGGTATTGCAATCTCCTCCAGAGTTCGTGGTTCAGGGGCTATATTTACCCGCCAAGCATGCTTAATTACTTGCCTCAGTGACTACTTGGGAGGCAAGTTCTGACAGACTTCAGGAAACAAACTGGCAGTTCCACTCTGTATTAGCTGTGCCGGACTGTCATGCGTTGTCAGGGCTCTTTGCTTCAAAGCTGCTATAGCTGTGGCAATTGGAGCAGCACAAGCATCGGGGCTATGGCTGTGGTCAGTGGTTGACCGCAAACGGTGTTGCCCACCTAAAAGTAGTGTTGAAGTGCGGCCGTGGCATGACAAAGATTTTCTTCCCTGGCAGCACCAATAAAATATTTCATTTCGACTGTGTTCTTTAACATACAGATAGCCATTAACGCTTAACTTAGGATTTCCACACTGCGAGGGCACCATAATGCAAACTACAGATTCCACCGCTGACAAGACCGCTTCTGCCATTTTGATTTGCTATACCCATTCTGCCTGTAATACGGCCTGTCCTTTATGCCACAGTTACTTCGTGTGAGTAGCCTATCACAGTACTGTTCATTGATGTTTCGTGCTGTCATGATCAGCTGTTCCATGAACAGCTGTTGCTTTCTCTGTATAGGTGAGGGATCAGGGGGACTACTCACGCTAGCATTTGAGATCAAATATGTATTGGGGAAATTACCATGTATACTGGAGACAGCGCATAGTGATAACATTTGCAATTAAATATGTGTCAGGAAAATCTCCGTCAGTATAAAATCTACAGCGGGAAGGTTATAAACGGGAAGTAAAAAACAGGCTCTTTTAATACGGGATGTTCAGTGTCGGGTGATCGTACTAGACCCGTTCTAGGAGGTGCACCTTAAGGGCCTTCTGGCATCAGATCCGAGTCCAGGAATTGAACATCCTGCAGTGCTCACAGGCTGCGGTATCGTGGTTCGGGCCTAGGCAAATAAAGCAGGCCTCATGGCTGTCCTTTGACAGTAGCTGCTTGCCACGGGCGCACTTAGATTTTCTGCGATCCGTAGATGAAACGAATGATGTCGGAGAAGACGACATGAAGAAATGGAAATAAAATTGGAGATTTTGGTCTAAAAATTAAAGAAACACTGAAGACGTGAAAGCGGTGTAACTGATTCAAGAAGGTATCTGAGGAGCCGATGCGAACGGGTCGACGGCAGGAAAAGAACTGAGGTGGGGCAGGGGACTGCCCCTTTTATACCACTGGCAGCCGTTGGGCAGAGCCGACGTAAGGGGCGGTCCCCACTGAAGACTGCTAGCTAGAAGGTTTCCGTGGGGTCCTGGCACTTGGCTGCTTAGTCGTAACGGTTATTGCTTACTGCAAGAACTCCAACTCGAAGTAACATCTAGGTGCCTCCCATTCACTTAAACTGCCAGCCAAACTATGCATCTCATATGCAGGCAAGACCAGCAGAGTTAAAAGTGCTGGAGTACTGTAGTCCTCTGAGCAGATGAATTCTAAATAAACTGTGCATAGTTCACTTGAACTTGTATCTGGATCGTAATTTTTTCCTGAGTGTTGGATTTTGTTGCAGGAGCTTGAGCTTCCTGTTCCTGCTCCACCACTTAGCCCGGACGCACTGCTGGCCTGTTGTCTTGAAGGTTCTGTGTACTGTGATCCCTTGTAAGTGGGAAAGCACCTTGGGAAAATAAAACTGGACTTTGTCGCCAAGACAGACTGGGACGGATGTAGAGGGGGATGAATGTGGCTGGTTTTGTATGTGCTTAATGCCTCAGTTTTTATATATCACAACAATATGTCCTTTACAGTAGATATACTGTGCCTAAACTGTTGTGTTCAGACTGCGACTGCAGAATGTGCAATACAGATAATTCAGACGTTGTCTGTGGATGCACGATTGGGACATATAAAGGAACATTAACCAATTACTGTTTTAAATTGGGTGTCTTAAGGCAGGGAGGAATTTTGTCCAAGGCATGCAGCCGCTAGTGACAAAAAGGCCTTCACCATATGGTATTGAGGAACGGTGTGCATCTCCGTTCTGTACAAGGTGTTGTCCTGCAAATACCCAGTGTTTATAAGTTGTTCCCCAACATTTATAGGAGAGGAGGTCGTGCATTATTTTTACTGAACTGCTGTTGCAGGCATGGTGAACTGCCTGCAGTGCTTTGGGAGAGTCAGCACACTGTTTCATTTTATCTCAGTGACCTACTATAGCCATAATGTTTAATATTTTACTACTTTTTGTTTTGTACCAGTTAAAATTTTTGGCAAATCAGATTATAACCCGAAATTCAGGCCTGTGGAGCCTCTGCTGGGATGTGTTCATGCATTTATGTTTTTGCTGTACTTGTTTACTATTTAAACCCATGTAAAACTGTTATGCTCCTGTTTCTGCTGTACTATTCGCTTGGCCTAACCAGCATCTCCTTGTAAATGCGAACTGCTTACTGGAGCTCTTTCCTGGTAAAACAAAAAAGTACAAATATCTGCTACTTTTACAGGAAGCATGGACTTTAGTCACCTTGTGACTCATTAGCACCTTGCACTTGGGACAATTTTCGGAACATTTTTCATAGAGTCCATGCTCATGCTGTGTAAGCTAAGTGCTGTAATTCCTATGTCAAGCTAGTCTCTCATATGAGAAACACTGGATAAGGTATATTATCTCCTATTGTAAACTTTCATGAGACAACGTATCCTGATATCTGAACCAAGGTTTGATTAAATGTACATTTGTAAACAATGAAAATGAATAAAATTAAAGGGGAATTGTCACCAATATGTGTATTAGTCTCTGAGACCCCATTTACAATCATAACATCCCTATCCCCATCCCTGTCCCACGCTTCATTACTCAAGCCCTCACTAGAAAATCATCATTTAAGCATGGGCTCTCACTGCATATCTCAACGGCGCAGCTCCATTTTCATGCATGTGCAGTACCGCCAGGTTCCTGTTGACGTCACCGACGGAATCCGCTCTCTGCAACAGAAGGGAGATAAAATGCAGCTACATGTAATCCCATGCACATATATTGTAAGTGCAGTAAATAAAAACTGTCAGCAAAATGCCATTGTTTTGGCTCTCTCCTCTCGGTTCCCTATGTCCCAAACCACAGTTTCCTGCATTTCACTGCTGGGATTTTGCCGTGTTTTCTGCCGACTCTGTCTGCGCCGTGAAGCCCAAAGTGCATGAATGTTAAGGGGCTCAGGCTTCTGGCACACCACTTCAACAATGCCCCATCAGTTGTCAGAACTTGCAAAGTTCAAACTCAGTTTTATTTTTGAGGCTTTGCCACAGGTTGCCACGATAAATAATTCTCGAAAACAGGGTACCCCTTGGAAGCAGAGCCCCCATCTTGGACAGCAAGGCTCCCTCCACAAAGTCCTGCATCCTACCCTTCGGTCAGACACATATCGATGTGTTTTTATGAATGTAGTGGTGAAGCAGACCTCTAAAGCAAACACACTGTACCACAAAGCAACGATGCTCTGTATTAGTACCTTGCATCCAGTGTCTAAGCGAGACAGTGGCTGTTGTGGGATTTGGAATAGACTGATCACCTCGTTCATTGGTTTCTGGACATTATGTGCCTCTGCATGGAGCTAGCTGAAGAGTTTCATGTTCCACAGACATAAACAGGGGCTGCTCCTATCCATAACACTGCCAGTGTCAGTAATGGAGTCTGTACTTTTGCCTAAAGCGATCACCCTGTCTCTGAGTCTCAAGGTACATATCCATCACCAGTTCACGATCACCTGTCATGTGCTGGGAGTAAGTTAGGAACAATCACGTCACCGCAAAATGGCAGCAGCGTATGCCATGACTCACCCTGTCTAGGAACAGTACGGCAACCTCCACACAGTCTTGCATCCCTTCAGTCTGACAGTCACTGTTACGTTGCTTTGCAGCCAAATGGGGGAGCAGACCTCAGAAACTGAGCAAAGCATCTTAGGTAACCGGTGCAATGAAAGCAAATATACCACAAAATGAAAAACAAAATGCTTTTTGTTAGTACCTAGTGGTCCAGTGAGTCAGTGGCTGTTGGGGGATTCATGACCGGTATCAACTAGTATATTAGTTTATGTACATTACCAGCACAACGCATAGTATCCCAGAGACCATATGCCATTGTGCCATGTCGGTTTGGACGTCAGTAAAAATTGTCTGGAAGAAAATCCTATAGTAGCTCCTGGATAACCATGCAAATACATGTTAGTTTATCGCTGCATAAGGCATGGCACATTGTTACAGGAACAGTTTATCCAAATTTACACCCTTACATAAAGAAAGCGGTTTTATTCGAGTGCAATGCATGTATTGTGCAGATGTCAACAAATACCGCTTGGTACAGTATATCACAGAATCCATATGACAACACTTACTGACTTTATTTTAGGCATGCCTACAATTACACATTGGTCTGTTGTCGGATATCAATCGCGATGCAACTGTGTGCCCATGCTCTACATAGCAAGATTGCGCTTAGTATGTGAACACAGAGTAGCAAGCAGAACTGTACGGGGGTGCATTTCTGTGCCACAACTGGTGTGCCGGATGATATGCCCTTTCATATTTTGGGGGGAGGGTGGGGGAAGCAACACACTGTCAGTTGGACTTCAGTCTGGCACCTATGAGATTGTGCAGAACAGTTACTGAACAGGACATCAGAGATCCATATCACAGACAGTGACTCACTCAGACACTGTCAGTACCTCACCGGACCTAGTCTCCCTGCAGCTTGACTATAGATTTTTATTAATTTTTTAACACAAACCCACAGTACCTTGACTCTGGGCTGGGGCTGTGAAGATTTGGCAGCCATTCATGGCTCCCGCGTGACAGTGAGCCCCCACAGGCAGTTCAACTGTGGGCCATTTTTATTTATTCATTTTCCTTTTATAATTAATATTGAATTCTTTATGTATTATTTATTAATATTGTTTGTTTTTAAGTTTTTGCTCAGTTTTATTGCTGCTGTGCTTTCCATCCACACTTAATTGTGCAATTTTTGCGAACTGCTGCAAGGGGGGCCTCCGTCCTTGCCATGAGATGAGTGACTCAAAGTGAAGATGATCCATAATAACGTAATTGTTGGCGTTGTTGTTAAAAACAAATACAGATTCCCTGTCATCCGACACTAATCTATATTTTCACCAAGCACAGAAATCAAAGAATATCTTAACCTGCAGTCCATGGCACATGCTTATTGGGACAGTTTCTCTGTAATGCAAGCGATGCCCATGTAAGTTTCATACGCTCACCCTTTTACTGGCCACGGCTAAAGTGTTCCTGCAAGGATGTGCAACAGTCAGCCAATTATTACCTGGCTTGCACCAGATATCGAGTCACAGGGTGTGTCAAGAATATGTTGCTACATATTTGCTTGACTGACATCTCAGTCAACATTTATACAGGAACAAAAGTAAGATTTCTGATTTAGCATCTGTTGGTGATGCTACTGTGTATAAACTAAGTAACGGGCTGACTTGGCATGCGTAAGTGAGTTATTGACCTGGAGATCGCAGTTCCGTATTCTAACACAGACAGGGACACAATAAGACACCATCAGCACCTCATGGAACCTCGTCCACCTGTAATGTGACTACAACATGCCATAAGCAAAGACTGCAACACGAATAGTATCTTTGCTCCTATGCCGCACCAAGATTTGGTTAGAAGTGGACGCTACGCAAGTCTCCCCGTATGAAGGTGGGACCCCAAAGGCAGTTCAATCTTAGCAACTTTTCATGTACTGATTTTAATTTTCCTTTTTGGCTTGTGTTTTGTGCTTCATTTAGCTGCTGTACTTCCAAGCCGCACTAAACTGTTTTATTTTTTGGGGGTGGGATGTTCATACTGAGCCACCAGGAGATGGGCAAATGAAAGTGCAAGTGAGCTGCTTGACCTAGATACAGCATTTCTCTGACATTCATGCTCCATAGTTTCCCTTTATACAGCAGCACATTTTCAGGGTTAGCTTCTGTCCCCAAACCCACCACCATCACACTCCACACACCCGGTATATATTTACTACACACACAGGTCATTGCCTTTTTTTTCTGTTCCTTCTGCTGATGTATATAACTAAACAAACTGCATAAACAGCTCGATTGACAATTTGACAGACTGTTTCTCTCTCACACTCCATCCCGTCCTGGTCCTTGAATTCTAACTCATGGTGGGTCACACTGACCATTGGTTATGTGCATTATTCACTGTCAGTGCTCTATGTATGCCCTTGTCCTTAGCACTACACTCATTGTTTGCAAGGCTGCACCCTTTTTTTCCAGGTGGTAGGGCTGCTAATTTCATGCCATTGTCCTCACGCCTCCTGAGGCTTACTAATTAGGCTTGTTCCAAACACTGAAGAATCTCCATTACAAACTGCAACTTTGTGGTTTGTTATCGCAATCGGTACCTATTATTTTTGTACTTGATGTTTCAAGTGCTGAGTGCACTATGTGGTAATCTACAGAAACTCGGCACACCGAGACACACTGCAGTATTACTTTTATTCACAAAACAATAGTACCCGAACGATTCCTCAGCAAAGCCAAGATCCCAAAAGTGCTGTTAGTCTCACTTGGTAGCTGCACAGTCAAGCGGCATGAATGGGACGCAAATATCCTGATTTCCAAATTATATGTTTGTGTCACATATACAGCTATTATTTATGAGGGTAGACAGTTTGCAGCATCAGGGAAATGATTTCTGGGGTATGCAGGTACATACCAGAGTAAACTAAAAAAAGCATTTTGTGCTGTTGCTGCTGCAGGTGCCACAGTGCAAGGCATTTGTAATATGAAGTCCATTTAAAAATGAATAGATATAACAAGGAGAATAACAGAAAACCGGGAAGAAAAGCCTGTAATGGAAGTGAAGTTAACAGCTAACATAGGCATGTATACATATGAATGGCAGGCGACTTGAGGGTGGCTCAATGAAAGGAACGAGGGAATGGCACAGTTGTTTGTCCTCATGATGGTAAATACGTTGAAAAAAGTGCACAACAGTACCATATGGTCAGTAAGATGCAATTATATTTCACCAGTAACCACAACTGACAAATTAACTCCTAACTGATGAATTGTTATTGTGTTGCACCTGTGACAGACCCATTCACACACATACAGCGGAGTCCCATTGAAAGCACACACTCATATCAAAGTCCAGTCCCAAACCACAAAAAAAATGGAAATAAGGGTAATGTCAGTCCATGTTTCAAAAAACATGCCTAACCCATGACTGTATATTAGTCAAAGCGTATGCAAAGGGGACGATCACTTGCCATGTAATTTGACAATGAGGGCTTTACAGATGTCCATCTACAATACCAGATCGGGACTATAACCAAACCTTCGGGGAATGCAGACAGACATGAGCATGAATTAAAAAGCAAGCAGATACACAGGCGAAGTCACAAAAAGTACAGTTACGTAAGAACTTACCGTAACAGTAGATCTTCAAGAACAGCTCTTGTAGCAGGTTACACCATTAGGACTGAAGCCGGCAGGCACCAGGACCCCACAGAAATTTTCTAGCTAGCAGTATCCAGCGGGGACCGCCCCTGACATCGGCCCCGCCCCCAATATCAGGCATCATACAAAAGGGGGCGGTCCCCCAGAATCCCCAGTTCCCCCACCGGAGACTCCCGGCCGCTAGATGACATCTGAAGTGGAGACTGAGGATCCGCCTTCAAAGAAGGTATACAGCAGGGAGGTGTTGAAAACCCCCGAATCCTAGATAGTAATAAAAATTTCAAGTGCTGAGTGCACTACGTGGCAATCTACAGAAACTCGGCACACCGAGACACACTGCAGTATTACACCACTAGGACTGATTCCCAAGCAATTCTAGAAATTCCTCTCAGATGGGAGGAGGCTAGCGAGAAATCTCAAGTTGAACTGAAGCCTAGGATAGCAGTCCCTGAAGGACTGCTAGAACAAAACCAGCTCTTCGCCATGAAGCAACGTCCAGGCTATAATGCCTGATGAAGGTGTGCACAGTGCTCCAAGTGGCTGCTGTGCACATGGCTGAATGGACATGTTCTTTAAAGCAGCAAAGGAAGTAGCCACGCCCCTTGTGGAATGTCCTCTAACCGAGCCCGGTAGGGACTTGTTACGTTTCTGGTAACAGAACGTGATACAATGGATGAGCCATCTAGAAAGAGTTTGTTTAGAGACCGGAGCACCCAACATCCTATGGGCGAAGGAGACAAAAAGCTGATCCGATTTACAGTATTGCCTGGTTCTGGTCAGGTAGTATCTTAGACACCTAGGCACATCGAGAGTGTGCAGCAGGGCCTCTCCTCTATTAGAGTACTTGGTGAAGTACACTGGTAGGTCGATATCCTGGTTAAGGGTAAGGGCTAAGACCACCTTAGGCAAAAATTTTGGATTTGTCCTTAAGGACATTCTGTTCTGGTGAAAAATCAAATAAGGCTCTTTGCACATAAGTGCGTATAGCTCAGAAATCCTTCTGACCGAAGAAACAGCAACCAAAAACAGCATTTTCCAAGCAAGAAGACGTAGCTTTCAATCTGCGGCTGGTTCAAAGGGAGGCAGCATAAGCTGCTCCAGGATGAATGGTAGGTCCCAAGGAGGAATGGGATCCTTAATCGGAGGCCTAAGGTGGAGAACGCCTCTCAAAAAGGCACGTGCGGTTTCCAACTAGGATAAGGACCGTAGGTCTATAGGTGCGTGGTAGGCTGAGATGGCACAAAGGTGTACTTTTATCGAGGAGTAAGCCAAGCCTGCCTGAAAAAGGGACAGGGGATAGTCTAATACCAAACCCTCAGAAAAATCGGGGGGGGGGGTCCCTGAGCTTGAGTCCAGAGACAAAATCTGCGCCATTTCATGGTGTATGTGGCATGAGTGGCCGGTTTTCTAGCTGCTGCTAGAACATCTGCTACCTTTTGTAAGACCCCGTAGCGCATGACTGCTATGTCCCTAGGAGCCAGGCATGCAGGTTCAGAGAGTGAAGGTCTGGATGGACCAAGGAACCTTCCTTCTGGGACAGCAAGTGAGAGCTGATTGGCAGAGGCACTGGTGGTTCCTGAGAAAGTTGGTACAGCAGAGCCCAAATCTGCCTAGGCCAAAAGGGCGCAATTAAAATCAGCGTTGCCTGCTCTCTGCAAAGTTTCAACAGAACCCTCTGGATCAATGGGAAGGGAGGAAATGCGTAGAGGAACCTGCCCGCACAAGAGAGGGACAACGCGTCTTGCCAGAAAACACTAGGCCCTGGATCTAGCAAGCAGAAATTGGGCAGTTTTGTGTTGGATGGGGACGCGAAAAGGTCTGACTCTGGTGTCCCCATCTGCGAAACAGATGCTCTACGACCTGCTGGAGTAGTTCCCATTCATGGACTCTGGCCTGAGATTGGCTGAGACTGTCTGCGATAAAGTTGTCCACTCCTGGAACATGAACGTCAATAAGGTTTGTGCCGTGTTGTAGAACCCAATCCCACACCCTCATGGCCTTCCTGCAAAGAGGGTAGGAATGAGTACCTCCTTGTTTGTTGAGGTAATACATCACCACAGTATTGTCTGTTTGCAGCAGCAGAGTACCCGGTGGAACCTCTGATTGGAAAGCCTGCAAGGCATAAAGGACCGCTTTCATCTCCAAAATGTTTATGTGAAGATGAGCTTCCTGGGACGTCCATGAGCCCTGAGACCTGACCTCGAAGTGTCCATGGAGAGTGTCACAACTGGAGACGGCGCAACAAAGGGGACTTCCAACGACAGGTGCTCTGGGTCGAGCCACCATTGCCAATCCCGGATGACGGCATTCGTGATCCTGATTGGATGCTGCAGATGGTCTTGCTTCTGATCCCACTGCACCCATAACATCCACTGGGTCACCCACATGTGGAGACGGGCTAAAGGGACTGTTGCAATGGCTGCAGCCATATGTCCGAACAGGCAAAGGACCTTTGCCAAGATATCCCTGATGAGGAATCTGATGTGTTCCGCTCTGTCCTGGAGCAAAAAAGCTTTCCCCTGGATGGTGCCCAGGATTGCACCTATGAACTGCAGTCTCCGAGATGGAACCAGGTGCGGCTTCTCCAGATTGATAATGATGCCCAGGGACCTGAAGAGGGACCGAGTATAGTGGATCACGGACATGAGAACCTCCCGGGAGGGGGCCATGAGGAGCCAGTCGTCCAGGTAGGGGAACACGTAGTGGCCTTGTCTCCTGAGAGCCGCTGCTACGACTGCCATGCATTTTGTGAATAGCCGAGGACAGCCCGAAAGGGAGGGCTTGGAACTGATAATGGTGACCTTGAAACTTGAAGCGCAAGAATTTTCTGTGCACTCGAGCTATCGGTATATGCTGGTAGGCATCCTGCATACCCAGTGGCGCTAAGAAGGCACCCCGCTTGAGCATGGGAATTAATCCTGGAAGAGTCACCATGCGGAAACATTTGTAAAGCACCGAAGCGCTAAGGTCCAGAATCGGATGGAGGTCCCCTGTCTTTTTGGGAACCAGAAAGAAGTGGGAATAGTATCGTGCGCCTCTCTGGTTCCACGGTACATGCTCTATGACTTCTTTTTTCAGAAGCGCTAGCACCTCCTGCTGAATGAGCAGTGCGTGCTGTCCCAAATAATGGGAAAGCAGGGGAGGCCTTGACGGTGGGTGATGGAGGAATTCTATAAAGTGTCCTCTCTCGATCAATTGAAGGACCCGCTGGTCGGCGGTTATCGTCTGCCACCCTGAAAGGTGGTGAAAGATGCGACTCCCGATCTTTTGTTCCTTTTGATCCAAAGGAGGGCCGGGGGCCGGTAAGGATTCATGCTGTGGCGGCGTTGCCTCCCGCAGGCTGGGTCGATTTTGTATATCTCTGACCTTGGCCTGGGGAAGACTTAGGCTGGGCCTTACAGCTGAAGTTGCCCCTTTGCTGCTGGCTGGAACGTGGCTGCTGCCATTGTTGCTGGCCACGAAAGTGATTCTGGTTCCTACTAAAGGAACCAGTCTTGGGTCTGTACGTGGCCTGTACAGTCCTCACGACCTTCCTGGTGTCCTGTAATTTGGTGATTACCTTTTTGGAATCTGCACCAAACAGGACCTCTCCATTGTAGGGGACGTCCAGGATATTTTTCTGGATGTCTGGGGTAAATCCAGAGGCGTGAAGCCATGAGTGTCTCCGGAGACAGACGCCTGAGGCTGCTCCCCTTGCCGCAGAGTCCGCCGAATCATAGGTGGCTCTCAAAACTTGGGTCCCCACGTCTGACCCTGTGTGAAGGAGGTTCAGAAGTTCCTCCTTCTGTTCGCCATCTGGAAGGGCTTTAACCGGGTTCTGACCCTGTTCCCACAGGGCATTCTGAAACTTGAACCATGTGTGTCAGATAGTTCAGTGACCTGATGGAGCATGTAGCAGCCGTATACATGTGCCTACCCAGTGAATCCAATTGCTTGAATTCCTGGTCCAGAGGCTGTGTACTCAAATGTTGCAGCCACTGAGACCAGTCATGAGAGGCCATGACCACCAGAGAATCTACCTGGGGTTGCTGCGCCAGATACGGGTCCTCTGCAGGGGCCCTGTACAGGTGGTCAGCCTTCTTCGGCACAGCAGGGGTGGAATGCGGATGTTTCCACATGGCCTTGGTGACCACAAAGGTGTCCACCAAGGGTGGCACCACCACAGGCTTAGGATCTTTCTGCCGAAGGTACTGAGCAAGGCACTGTCGTTCAGGGTCTAGATCTTCCGTTTCCCATCCCATATTCTCCTGGATGTGCCTCATGATTTCAGAAAAGGAGGGATCATCCAGAGGTGACCTGGGGAGGTCTCGAGGGTCTGGCGATGGGATACTGATTGGAGAAGGAGACCTGGAGGTGTCTGAAGAGTCAGGTCTAGAGTCTTCCCCCTGCGGAGTGGACAGTCTACGTCTGGGTTGCTTGGGACTGGGAGACCCAGAGGGAGACCTTAAAGGGGGCCTTCTCATTTCTCTGTATCTGCCCCTAGGAGGTGAAGTAGGCTCCCTGGGGTTCGGGGGTCTTCCTGCTGGCCCCTGTGGTGGAGGAGGAGGAGGAGGAGTAGGTTTCATGGGGACCACGTCTTGCTTGATTGTGTCTCACCAAAAGGTAAAGAGGTCTTTGACTTCTTGTATGTTCATACCGGACGACAGTCCTGGCATCGGGGTTGGTCTGTCACTGGTATCGGGCGTCGGGTCCGAGGGCGTTGCCGGATCAGACGAAGGCTCCTGTGGAAGCCCGGCGTCCTCATTGTCACCTGCCTGGTCATCAGGCAATGTCAGATCCTCCTCTGTAGAACCCCGGTGACCAGTATCCACCGGTGAACGAGGGGCAGTCATTGGCTCCTGAGAACGTTTGGCTGACGTTGGGAGTTTGGTCGGCGTTTGGTCCGACGGGCGCTTAGCCAAGGAAGGGTCAGCCACCGCTTAGTGTCCGCTGCCTGCTTAACGGACGCCAGGTCCTTGGTCTTCCTGGGGTCCGTCTCCTGGGAGGCCGATCTGGCATCAGGTTCCCAGCGTCTGTCCGAGGAAGTCAAAGTGGCCTTTGAAGAGGACTTGGACCGATGACGGTCAGAAGACTTCACTGAAGCCCAGGAGGGCGCTGGAGAAGGGTCCAAAGCCCTGAAAGTCTTAAGTGGATGCAGAGAAGCCGAAGAGCTGCCTGAAGTCCTAACTTTAACAGGAGGGGGCTGTGAGCGAGCCCTGGAGGAAGAGCGGTCTGAGCGCATGGAGCCAGAGTTGGTGCGTGAGTCCGAGGCCCGGTTTGGGGATCTGGACCTGGCATTCTCCCAGTGTTTATGAGACTTGGGGGTAGACTCACCCCTGGAGGCAGGGTCTTTGTCCATAATCTTTAATCTTTCTTCCAACAGGAACCCCTGAAGAGCCTTCTGGCGATGGATCCGGGTGCGACTGTTGAACTTCTGGCAAAAGGAGCAGGCCTTGGTGTCGTGTTCCGGGCCTAGGTACCGTAGACAGGCTGAATGAAGATCCTTAAAAGGGATCTGTTTGCCGCAGGCACACTTGGAGGGGTGTCCTTCTGAGGAAGGAGTAGGAGATGCCGACATTTAGTAAGTAAATGCTGGAAGTTCAAGATGTCGTTCGCTGAAACGGGTCCGTGAGGCCGATGCTGTCGAGTCGATGGCGGGAAAAGAACTGGGGATTCTGGGAGACCGCCCCCTTTTGTATGATGGCTACGATAAAGGCGGTCCCGCTGGATACTATAGCTAGAAAATTTCCAGTGGGATCCTGGCCTGCGCTTCAGTCCCAATGGTGTAACCTGCTGCAGGAGCTATTTCTCTAAGTAAGATCAGTTTACTATATGAAAAATAAGCAGCACCGGTATTGCAGCTATTACATAGAGGAATGTGGTTTCGGCAGCCCCATACAACTGCTGCAACAAAGGAAAGTGAAGGATGTGAGACACTAGCAAAGTAAATGAAACAACTCACAATGAAACAATACGGACCTGTAGACTACAAAACTGTGAATTTGGTGCAGAGAAGGGTTAGTAACAATCCAAAAGGGTTGATAATGATATAGCATGCTAACAGACTATTTCAATCAAAGTAGACACAGAGTACTTAAAGAAATTTGTCGCTGAAGTCACTTCCGGTCAGAGCCGTGAATCAAGCTTTGAAAATTGAGGAGGGACAGGACGGTTTATAAAAACATGATTTTTTTACTGGTTTAGAACTTTGAGGCAATGAACCACGTGCAATTTGCTTTTAGAGGTACCGGCTAACAACAAACATGATGCCTAGATTGATGACAGTTCCCCTTTAAACAAAAAACAGAAACACATGCACCCAAATCTATCAGCAATGAAGATATGGATACTGTACTGCCATGACCATCAGACATGATTTAAGTCCTAATAAATGCCATGTCAACGTGTAGGCAAATCATGCTCATGAAGCAGGTAAGAAAACTCTTGAAACAAACTCACATTGTACAAACGTCTCCCTCAAAAGACGAGAATACTATTCTTCTTTTTCCTCCATTTTCTAGGACACACTTAAGGATCAAGTCCATAAACAGGTTCATGTCAAAATAACTTGACAAGTTTCCTTCCCAGACACCATCCTAAGAAAAACAAAATAAGGAACATTAGGTTGAAAAAACAATTCTGCACAGCTCTGACATTCAGCCTCCATTTTGGAACGAGGATGCTGGTTGGGTCCTTTGATGCAGTACTACCCCAGGAAAAGATTAGAAATACTTAGCGAGCATTGATACAACATCAGGTCTCATAACACAATAGAGCTGAATGAATTTAAAAGTCCAGCAAACTGCTGCAGCAGCTTTGTTAAGAAAATGGTCCAGTTTCCAGGAAAAGTTTTAAAATGCAATATTCACATTACATTTAAAGAGCACCTTCCCCAGCATACCCAAGGCAAGGCTACATGAAGTCTTACCTTGGCCGGAGTTCATCCATAGAAAAAGTTACATTTTTAGAGGCATTGTTTATGTAATGGAAGGGATCGTATTTTGGATCAGTGGAACTGATCCCATCTACTTCCTTGTCTGAAGCGCTGTCTCCGCACTAGCTTATATGGAGAGTGTGGGGACACGCTCCATAGACCACTATAGGGACTGACTTTTACATGCTTTTTTTTTTTTTTTTTTTTTTTTTAAAGTTCAGCCAAAATACGATCCCTTCCCTTACATAAATCATGTCTCCAAAATTTTAACTTTTTATGTGGATGAACTCTGGCCAAGGTAAGCCTTCTTGCCCTGATAATAAGAGCTTTCGGTTAAAATCCCGGGAAATGTGCTCTTTAATTAATTTGAGTATCACCCCTCATTCTTTATTACGGATGAGATTGACAAGAACACAGTAACTGTGTTCTTCAGACACCATCTAATCCTCAGCTTTTTCTTGCAATGATGTCGTAATTACCTCGTGTGACACCACAGTCTGTTACTGTGGCAAAACTGGCAAGGGCTATGCTCTCACAAACCCAGGATTGTGACTAAAGTACCAGAATAAGCAGAAGGATAAGAGAAGTCTGAAGGAAAAAAAAAAGATGAGCTTTTCATTTGGATGTCTCCAGTAATAAAGAATGAAAGGAGGTAAACAGAGATAAATAATAACAGAGTATTAACTGCTTATGAATATTATATTTTAAAACATTTTCCTGGATACTGGAAAATCACTTATTTCGTTTTTGCCGACCAAGAAAAGGACTATTTTTGGGAGGGGGGATACAGATGGAAACCAACTGAAACTGAATGGATTAGGCTGTTGGCGGTATTTTCAATGACTGGGGGAAATCTGGCTAGGACACCAGGAAAATTATCCTTCTCTTTTTGAGACATGCCATGGATCTTTTTTTTTTCTAGTCACCATACTTTTTGCTGCATCTGGCAGTCAATATCCACTCTGATCACGGACCCCCATATTCCCACTTCCTATTATGCCTGTGCTCTCCCTGGCACCACTGGCTTACCCCCCGGGGGGGGGTGGTACCGTCTCCCCTTTTCAGTGCTGCGATACTGGTCCTAGTCGGGAGAGCCGGCTAGGAGGCTAACTGAAGCCCGGGGGCAGGGCTTCACGGAGACGGCTGTCTGCAGATTTTTCTCCACGTAAGCAGGGGCGGGGCGTGCAATGACAACCAGTGTCTGCCCGCCCTGAGTTCTATAGGCGTCGGTGCTGTCGATGTACACTTCTGCGGGTGTCGCTCCTGCACTGAGCACCCACCACTTCGCCCCGGAGAAGGACAGCAGTCCACAAGGGCCTCGATCCTTCTCCCCCACGCCAGGCCCTCACGGCGACCTGGATCCGTTCGCGAACCCGGGTCACAAGCAGAAATCCGACTGCTGTGCTGACGGGCCGGCATGCCTTGGATCTTGAACATCCACTTCAACAACCACCAGAACAGGCAGATGAACCTCGGTTTAATGCTTCATCCGAAAGACAGCACCTCAAGAGTGCAGCACCCCCGCCATCCAGCACTATAGTGTCAGTATTAGGATTTTATCCCAAGCTTCTGATGTGAAGCTAGAGCACACAACCTTCCCATCTTTCAGTCCCAGAGGTGAGCGTGCAACTTGACGAGCCACTGACAAGGAGAATCCGGCTCCTCTGAATACCAACAAGATCTAATGTTTTGAAAATAGCAAAACTAATATGAGGATAGGACATTTTTTTTTTGGGGGGGGGGTCTTTAACTGCGCCAATACATCTTTCAATTTCCAATAGCTGACTCCCGAAAAGATGAAGACACTCAACCATAATTGTATTACAAGTACAGTATTCAATCGACGTTCACACTACTGCAGTCTTTACTAATTACGCAGTCCTTTGAAAACTACCACCTGGAACTTAAGACTTCATTCTTTTTTTGAGCCCTCACCCCTCCATGTTGTAGGTCCAAGTGAATCACAAGAAAAGTGTGGAGCAGCTTATCAAACACTTAAAGGGAATGGAAATTACGTGTTTTTTTTTTTTTTTATTAGCCATGGGAGGCTGGGTAAGCTGAGTGAACACAGAAGGAATATCAGGAACAGAAAGTACAGTTAAGTAAGAACTTACCGTAACAGTAGGTCTTCGAATGAGGCTCTTGCAGTAGGTAATTACATACAGGACTGAAGCCAGCAGGTGTCAGGACCCCACGGAAAAGTTTCTAGCTAGCAGTCTCTGGCGAGGGACCACCACCACGTCAGGTGACCGGCGTCAAGAGACATCGGTATAAAGGGGTGGTCCCTCACGCTTGCCTTCTAGTTCTTTCCCGCCAAAGGCAAAAAAAGGCCAGACAAGAGAGAAGAAAAAATTACTCACCTTAGTAATGTTGTTTCTTCTAATGGAGTCTAGCTGCATTCTGACATATGCAGTTAGGTCCTGCCTTTCAACTGCCCCGGAGAACAAACAGTTAAACTTTCCATGGGCAGCATGAAATGTTCACCATGAGCTCGGTTGAAGCCCCTGTCTGCTGTTGTTTAAACTGCAACCATCAGATCTTTACGAGCAAAGTCTCACTAGATGTTCTGTGTGGAAACTGTAAAATTTGTACTAGCCAACTGGCAAATATATCTATATAAAAGGTTTTTTGGTTTCAAAAGGAAGACTCAAGTCAGGAAACCCAAAAACAAAACACATCCAAAACACAACCCCTCACCCAAACCAAAAAAAGGGGTGAAAAAAGGACACCCTAGGGTGCCAACACTGCTCCTGCCCACCCACATCCCAAAATCTAAGTTCTGAGAGGGAAGGCGGGGGAGGTCAGAATACAGCAAGACTCCATTAGAAGAACCAACATTATTAAGGTGAGTAATTTTTTCTTCAAACAACATGAAGTCTTGCTGTATTCTGACATATGCAGACTACCACGCAGTACCTCCATGGAGGAGGGACAGAACCTACTTTGGAAACAGGCTCTGAAGTACTGCTGTGCCAAACCGAGCATCACTCCTAGCCTGAATATCCAGAGAGTAATGCTTGGTGAAAGTATGTACCATTTTCCAGGTGGCTGCTTGACAAATTTCTAAGAGAGGAATATCCCTGGCAGCAGCCAGGAAAGCAGCTGTACCTCTAGTGGAATGAGCCCTCAGGCTTGAGGGTGGAGTTCTACCCAGTTTTTCATAGCAGAATTGTATACAAGAAACAATCCACCTGGCAACAGATCTCTTAGTGGCAGATTTGCCCTTACCAACGTCTCCATACGTAAGGAACAACTGGAGGGATTCAAATCTGTGACCCTTGGTACGCTCTATGTAGTAGCTAAGGGCTCTTTTAACATCCAAGCTATGTAGCCTCCTCTCTCCCGAGGAGGAATGGTCAGTGAAGAAAACAGGGAGAGATATAGACTGGTTGAGATGGAAATCTGAAACCACTTTAGGTAAGAACTTTCATTGCTTCTGTGCACAAGGCCGTAGACCGAGTGCCTCCTTGCTTGTTGATGTACCACATGGTGGTAGTATTGTCTGTTCTGACCTGAACCACCTTGTTCTGTACGGATTTGGAAAAAGCTTGCAGTGCCAGAAACACTGCTCTGAGTTCCAAGAGATTGATGTAAAGCAGAGATTCCTGAGGTGACCACAGTCCTTGGGTAGTAAGATCCCCCAAATGGGCTCCCCAGCCCAGCAGGGAAGCATCTGTGGTGAGTATCACTGAATGAGACTGAGTGACAAATGGAACCCCTTGTCTCAAATTGTCCTGATCCTGCCACCATTGCAAGGCCTGGATTAGGGTTCGAGTCACTGGGACTAGTTTGGTAAGGGAATGCTTTTTTGGGGACCAGAAGGCTTTTAAGTGGAACTGAATGTCCCTCATCTGTAATCTTGCCCCTTGGACCACTGCTGTGGAAGCTGCCATGTGGCCCAGAAGCTGAAGGAAATGCCTTGCTGGTCGAGACACCTGAAGGGTGACTGAAGAGGCCAGTTCCATAAGGTTCCTTGCCCTTTCCAGGGGAAGGAAGGCTCTTGCCTTTACTGTATTCAGTTCTGCACCTATGAAGGTGAGGAGCTGTACTGGTTCGAGAACTGACTTCGGAAGGCTGAGAAGGAATCCTAAGGAAATGAGCACTTGCTGGTCACTTGCAGATGTGACTTGACTTGGTCTGGAGACTGACCTACTATGAGCCAGTCGTCCAAGTATGGGAAGATGGAGATCTTTTTTCTTCTTAGGAAAGCAACAACTACTGCCAGTCACTTTGTGAAAACCCTTGGGGCTGATGTTAGGCCAAAGGGCATTGCTCTGAATTGATAGTGGTCTGAGGGCAACTCGAACCTGAGGTACTTTCTGTGGGAGCACCTGATGGGAATGTGAAAGTAGGCATCTTTGAGGTCCAGGGAGGCTAGCCAGTCCCCTGGCCTTAGAGAGGGAAGGATAATTCCTAGAGTTACCATTTTGAACTTTGGCTTTAAAAGGTGTTTGTTCAGATATCTTAGGTCCAGGATGGGCCGCCACTCTTCTGTCTTTTTGGGGGCTAGGAAGTACCTGGCGTACAATCCTTTGCCCTTGTGTAGGGTGGAAACCCTCTCCATAGCTCTGAGAGCTAGGAGAGAAGAAACCTCTGCCTCTAGGGCAAGGGTCTCTGAGAGATTTGGAGGTGGAAAGGATCTGGTTCTCATCTTGGGAAATTTTCTGAAGCTGAGAACCAGTCCCTGGCTTACTACTTCCAGGACCCACTTGTCTGATGTAAGAGACTTCCAGTCCTGGACAAAGTAAGCCAGCCTGCCCCCTACTGGTATGGAAGAATCGGCCAGGGCAGACCCATCAGGGCATCTGCTTGGCAGGGGCTTTAGGCTGAGGGGTGGATGCAGGCCTGCTCATCCCCCTCCTGCCTCTTCCTCTAAAGAACCCCCTCTGTGAAAAGGAAGCAGAGGAGGCCTGAGCTTGGTAAAAAGGCCTTAGGAAAGCCCTGCCCCTGCACCTGGACTGCTGCCTTTGAGGATTTGCTTGCCTTTCTTTGGCCTGAGCACTCCTGTAAGTGGTCCTGTACTCATCCATCTTTTTCATGTAGTTCTCTGTCTGCTCCCCAAACAGAGAATTACCAATTACAGGAAAATCCATGTCCTCAGCCTGGGTATCCTGTGAGAGGCTAGTACATCTGAGCCAAGCCATCCTACGAAGAGCCACAGATGTAGCCATGACTCTTGATGAAACATCACTGGAGTCCACAGCAGCATGAAACTGTACTTTCGATGCCTCAATCCCATCTGCAGCCACCTGCTCCAGCTCCTTGGCAAGCTGGTCAGGGGCCTGTTTAGCCAGAGCCAGCAGTGTCCCACCTGGACTTCTGGTATCTAGCTGTATAGGCCATATAGTTAGCCTGCCTGAGTCCCAAAGATGCTGCCATGTATTGTTTGTTTGCCATGGCATCAGTCTTCCTGGAGTCCTTGTCTTGGGGGTGTGATGCCAAGGAAATATTTGCCTTATCACAGGCAGCAGCCTGCACGACCCCAACATGGCTGCACTGCTGGAAAAGGAACTCCGTGTCTGAGCCTGAGAGAGAGATGTCCATCATCTCAACATAATCAGGCTCTTCCTGATCCTCTACTGCTTCCTCCACAGGAAGTTGGAGGGTCTCAGCCACTTTTTGTAAAACATATAGTGAGAAGGGGACTCAGAAAGCCTAGGAGGAGAAACACCCAAAGTCTGTCTGGGGAGATGTCTGGGTCAATAGGCACATCCAGACTTTCATAATCACCATAATCATCCTCATACTCTTCCCTCCTCCTCCTCTGGTTCATAAAATTTCTCCAAAGTATAATCCGAACTGGGGAACCAACCGAACCAAGCCCCTGCCAGATGGTGCCGGTTCGGTCGGAACCGAACTAAGCGATTGCACAACTTATTGCCTTGGCTATCTCATCGGCGGTCGGAGTATGAATTCTTGGGTCCAAATGGACGATTTATCTTTCTTTCACCGGAATAGATCCTTGAATCGGCTCTCCTTTCCTTCAAGAAGTATCGCCTGGTCAGAGGGCACCCTTCTGGTTCAGTCGGAACCAAACCAGGCTGGCCATCCGGGTCAGCAGACTTCTCGCCTCCCTTCTCCTCAGTCTACCTAATCTTTTCCAGGGTAGATTTGGGAAAATTCTTGCAAATTTGGCAGTATGAATCGAGGTGGTCAAACCCCAGACACTAAACACATGTGGTGTGGGATCAGCATTGGCAAAGACTTCCCACACACACTGCAGTGTTGAAACCCAGTGGGCGTTTTTCTTTGGTTTCTCAGATATGGCCAATCCTATCCAAAATTTACCCTTTTTCGGCAATCCACCAGGCAAAGACTTCCCTATCGGTTCCTGACCGTGTCACAGGTCTTAAAAACGAATTAAATCCGCTTTTTTAGAACCGATATGGACCAAGTTACCACACCTAAATTAAGCACAAACTTTTTACCTCAGACTGATTGGTTCAGCCGAACTGATCCACAACTGACAAGTTCCACACAGAAACAAAACAAAAAACCTATCTAGACTCCCGGTACCACAGACAGAGACTTGAACCGACTAAGCAGTAACAGCAATTCGGTAGAAACCAACCAAAAACGGACACTTCAACCGACTTTTTGAGCGAGCAGCAGGAGAAATCTCCGGAGCGACTGTTCAGTGAGGTGGAGTAAAGAATCTGACGGTTGCAGTTTAAACAACAGCAGACAGGGGCTTCAACCGAGCTCGTGGAGAACATTCCATGCTGGCCATGGAAAGTTTAACCTTTGTTCCTCTGGGGCAGTTGAAAGGCAGGACCTAACTGCATATGTCAGAATGCAGCAAGACTTCATGTTGTTTGAAGCAGATATTTCCCTCACTGGAAAAGGAGCTGAAAAAGCTTAGGGGGACGGAGGGCGGGAGATTTTTCCTACTGCAAGAGCCTCTCTCGAAGATCTACTGTTACGGTAAGTTCTTGCGTAACTGAACTATCTTACTTTGAGAGGGCTCTTGCAGTAGGTAATTAAATATAGGACAGATTCCCAAGCAGTCTGGAACAAGAAGCAAACGGGAGGAGGAAAGCTACTCAAAGTAGATCCTCTAGCTGTGAAGGCCTTAAGAAAGATGGCCTTGCAGGACAGCAAGCCCGAAGCCTGCTCTACCGTGAGAGGCAATATCCAAACTAATGTTTTATAAAGGTATGGATGGAAGTCCAAGTGGCAGCAGCACAGATGTCTGCCACTGACACATTCTTGAAACAAGCCGCCGAGGCAGTGACTCCTCTGGTGGAGTGGCCTCTCACTTGACCCGGAAGGTTCTTGCTGTACTTGTCATAACAGAAGGTGATGCAATGAGCCAGCCATTTGGACAGGCATTGCTTAGAAACAGCATTGCCTTCTCTTTTGTGGGCAAAAGAGACAAACAGTTGATCAGTCTTCTGAGATCTTTGTTCTGTTAGTGTAGTATCTCAGAATTCGTGAATGTCCAGAGTGTGTAAGAGATACCCCTTGATTGGAGTCGTGAAGAAAGCGGTAACTCATGGACTGGTTCAATGTAGATTCGGCTACCACCTTGGGAGAAACTTAGGACTGGTGCGCAGAGTTACATGTTCCTTGTGAAAATCAGCACAGGATTTTACACATCAGGTCTGAGCCTGAAATCCTTCGGAGCAGAAGTAATGGCCACTAGGAAGAGAGTCTCCCATGACAGGAACTTCATGCCTGCTGAGGCTGCCGGTTTCGAAAGGAGGCAGAGTAAGCTTCTCGAGGATGAAATTCAAATCCCAAGGCGGGGCAGGATCCTGGATAGGGGGTCTCAAGTGGAGAACCCCTCTGAGGAAAGTCTTAGAGACTTCCAGCTGAGCAAACAGTCTGTCTGCAAAAGAGACATGGTAGGCAGAAATGGCCACCATGTGTACCTTCAGGGACGAGTGACTAAGACCCAGATCAAAGAGGTGGCGCAGGTAATTCAGCAGCTACCCAACAGTGCACAAGAAAGGCTCGAAATCTTTTGAAGCGGCCCAGATTGTAAACTGTTTCCATTTAATGGCATAGGTAGATCTGGTGGAGGGGTTTCTAGCCTCCACCAGGATCTCAGCCACTCGGGGTGAAACCCCAACTTGGGCTTGAGCTACGTCTGCAGGAGCCATGCGTGCAGTTGGAGGGACTTGAGACTTGGATGACCAGGCCCCTGATCCTGGGTCAGTAAAAGCCAGAGGAAGAGTAAGAGATCCTATATTGTTGGTGAAGAGGAACAACTGTTTGGGCCAGGAATTTATCAGAACATTCGTGTTTCTTCTGAACCGAGTCAGACTGAATCAAAGGCTCTGGGGACGACCTGTCTTCCAATCTATGATACAGAGTCTTCTGTGCTGCTGATCTGAGCGAGCAGCAAAGTTGGAAGCTTATTAGAGGGAGGCAACAGGTCCACCTGTGCCTCTGTCATAGTAGAGACTGTCAACTCTGATCCAGTTCCCACTCATGAGCTTGAGCAGGTGAGCAACTGAGTTTGGTTCATGTGTTCTCACCCGGGACGTGAATTGCTGGAGGTGAGGCTACCTGCTCATCCCAAACTTGTGCTTCCCTTCAAAGGGTAATGAGTCCTCCTGTTTGTTGATGTACCATGCCACATATTGTCTGTTCCAGCTAACTGAAGGATGCAGATGCAGAGCCAAGAGCATAAAGGACTGCTCAGCTCGATAATTGATATGAGCTAGCTTGGACCAGGAGCCTGGTCCTGGAAGTTAGAGATGGCTCCAACCTTCGCCCGGTGCATGTGTAGAGATCTGGGAGGGGAAGAAAGGCAGAAGCATCTCGACAAAGGTTCTCTTGAACCATCCACCACTGCAAGTCCTTAACCAGGGGAGAATTAGGAGGTTAGTCCAGGCCCACCAACTGATCCGATGACCAAAGTGTCCACTGAGAGACCTCATGGAGTCGAGTGCTGAGACTGTCGGATAGCAGTCGCCATGTTTCTTAGGAGGCTGGGGACCAACCTGGTACTGACCTCCTTGGCCGGACAACAGGCTGACCTGAGTCGGAGTGTGGCTACTCTGTCTTTGCGGGAAGGCCCTGCTGAGATCGTCTGGATCCCCTAAACTGGAGCCTCTTGATGAGATCAAGGGACTGGTATGGTTGATGGTATACCAGGCAGGCAGATCTGTGGTGGGGAGAGAAGTGCAGGGTTCTTCCTATGAGCCGGCTTGACCATTGTGCAGGTACGGGAAACATGACTTCCGGTGCAGGGTATTGCTACCACCTAGTCATTTGTGAACACTGGGGTGCCGAGAAAGACCAAGTGGGCCTGAACTGTAGTGGTCCCTGAAAGGGAGGGGTATCTGCAGGAGAAGGATGGATAGGGATGCAGGCACTGTATATCCAGACGCATAGCCACTGTCCCGGCCAAGGAGGGGCAGATGCCTCAGGAGGCATCCTGAACCTTGTACTCACGACAAGTTCAGAAATTAACTGCCTACATTCCTACTTTCGACCAGAGGTCAGTGAAGGTAACTGCCCCGCGAAAGGGACGGCTCCACGCTTTTCAGCAAAAGGCTGCCATTCTCGGACCAGAAGGTGTTCCTGAGAGTACGACATTTGTGAGAGGGTGATGAGGTGGTTTGCAGAAACTCTATTCAGTGTCCTTCAGCGATCAGCTGGATCACCAGAAATCTGAAGTTATTCTCCCAGCCCGGGGTGGAGGGAACCTCCTCCCACATGCTCCTCCGGGAGGCCCAGGAGGCTGTGGGAGGATGGAAGGAGTCAGGTGGTGGGCAGCATCGCAGCTGAAGCACTTGCTGCTTTTGGGTGGAGGTACTTTGACAGCTGGAGTGGCCCGGCTTAGCTGCCCACTTTCCCTGGGGTTTCTGGCCGATTCAGTCTGCGAAGGACGGGCACCGCGCTTGATGGGATGATACATGGGGTCCACAGACGCCAGTGCCGCCCCTTTCTTCTGCAGATCGGTGATAATGTCCTTGACATCACCACCGGACAGCACCAACCCCAGAAGGGCGCCTTGAATGGCAGACTGCACTCCAGGACCAACTCCTGATACACGGAGTCAGGCATGATACCGTAGTTTCACGGAAAAGCTGAGTTTCTCCCACCAGTGTGTCCACTGCATCAAGTCACATGAAACATGCTGATCATGATTGAATGTGTGCAGAGCGGACGAGGTCAGCCACTTCCTGTTTGACCCGAGAGTCCTGAAGGGAGTCCAACTTGGATTCCACCTCACTAAGAATTGCCTTCTGGTAATCCCCCATGTGACCGACATAATTCAGGGCCCTAATACCCAGAGTGGAAGAAGCAAAGATCTTCTTACCATACTGGTCCAGAAGACGGAATTCTTTGTCAGGTGGAGACGGGCTCAAATGCCTCGGGTTAGCTGTGACCGACCGTGAGCAGCGCTAATTACGACGAATCAGCTCAGGGTGAGAGTCTAAAATTCAACACCCCTCGGGAGCCTGATATAGCCTGTCTGGACTCCGAGGAAGAGGCTAAAGTCAAGGCTGTTTTCAACAGTGAAACAAGATCGCATGAGGCTCAATCCAGGGTGGCACCAAGGTGGGAGCTGTCACGGCAGATCCAGATGCTCAGCAAGTTTCTTGCACTGGGATCCGACCCAAGGAATGTCACTTATGAACTCTCCTGAATTTTGCATAGCAACTCCGTGACAGAAGGAGACTTCAGAGAGTCCTGGGCTGGGCTTAGGACGGAGAGTGCTGGCTCTGTTGTTCTGGTTTGAAGTATCCACTGGAGGCGTCCTAGGAGGAAGAAGAGGTGATGAGGAAGCCCCTCTCCTGACGTGGGGAGGAATAGACCTTGGGAATCAGTGTTCCTGCCCTCCCTGGAGCCAGAGGGTTTGGCCCTGGTGTCCGGAGTGTGGGAGGGAATTTATCGCCATGGACGACGAACCGCACCGCTGCCGGAACGCACTTTTCACTCTCTGGTGAGCTGAGCCTTGGTCTCAGCCCACCAGGAGGCCAGAGTCTTCTGCAGTCCACCGTGGCTGAGGGGGCGGTGGAGGTGAGGAAGAGGGGATACGGGTATGGATTATACCATAAGGGCGCGATCCAGAATCCTGATGGGCGGAAGCGCATTGGGTATTGAGGCACCAGGTACTGCGCATCGGCTACTGTGAGTTGTGGTAGTCGGCATCTGATACGACGCGCCAGATACCCGGAACCAGGGGGACTACTAGAGCAGATGGCCCGCCGGAGGTCCCACGGGCGGTCTGGAGTAGAAGGTCAGGCGGAGGGCCCGCATTGGAGCGTATCCGGGAGCAGGATGTTGCCCAGGGTCGGCAAGACCGCGTTGCTAGACAGCAGCTGGGAGCCGGCATCGGGGAGCCGACATCAGGTTGGTTGCAGCCCAGTGGTGAACGTCTGATGGGGCGGAGTAGGATTCTGCACGCCTAAGGATGGAGGTGAAAATTTGTGAGTCAGGCTATGAGACCAGGTCTCGAGGCGCAGGCTGCGGGAGGTGGAACGGTGCGTGGTCGGTGTCGCTCATGCGCTGTAGATGCTTGGCAAGCCGATGTCCATTTATTGGAGCGTTCGCGGGCGCTGAGAAGCCAGTCATTTAGCGGACCGCCACCAGGTGGGTCGCTGGCGAGGCAGCTTGTCTGTGAATAGGCGTGCGCCCTGAGGGGTCGGGTGACTTATCAACCTTTTCCGTGGTGGGCGTGAGAAGCTAACGTCCGATGCCTGCTGGAGCTTTTTAACTCTTTTCCATGGAGGTCTTTTTTTTAAAATATGGGCCTCCAGGGACTGCTGCCACGCCTTGGTGGCTGCATGAATTTGAGGCAGTACTGGCCCTTACCAGATGATCGCGCCTAGGCAAAGAGGCACTGGGAATGGCCATCCTTGTGTGGAGTTAGGCCGAACTAGTCGCACTTGTTCTTGTGCTCGGAGGGTAGGGACGAGCATACACTGACGAATACCTGATAATAGATCAAAAAATCAAAAATAACTCTGTCAAAGCTACCGACGATTGAGGCTGATGAGCGTTGAACTTTACAGCAAGGCGCTGGCATGAGGTAACAGCGGGAAAAAACTGGATGGCGGGTGTGAGGGACCGCCCCTTTATACCGACGTCTCGTGACGCCAGTCACCTGACGTGGGGGCGGTCCCTCACCAGAGACTGCTAACTAGAAATTTTTCCGTGGGGTCCTGATGCCTGCCAGCTTCAGTCCTATATGTAATTATCTACTGCAAGAGCCCTCTTGAAGTAAGATCTATAGATATAAGTAGCATGTTACTTGATGTCTATGCAGTTAGTTTAGTTAACAGAGTACATTGGAACACAGTTGCTGGCTATTTTAGTATTTTATTTCATAATATGATTTTATGGCTACATCTCCACAGTAATTTACTGCAGCAAGTGACAGCATCAACAACAGTGGAGCAACTCTAGTTAGAACACGCTCTAGCCAGAGTCGCTACATCTGTGGCAAGCTGCCAAATGACAAAAGGTACACGTGTCTGTAGAAAATTTTGAACAACCAAGTGTAACTCTGTCATCTATTAGAGTTGTTTCACCAGATTTTCAACATGGCCTTTTTGGGACCCCACCTCATGAAGAATACCACCGTCATTTCATTCACTTGTCCCGAAAGGTGATTTTGCAGAGCGACTGCATCATTCTGTGACACAGGTGCAAAAATACATTTTGGGTAGGATGTGAAAATGAAAGCTGTACTGTTAATAAGGAGGTGTGCAAAAATAGCAATGTTGAAAATCTGAAGTGAAAATATTTAAAATTGGCAAAGTTAGGAGCGTATGTAGAAACTGCGCAACACATGCTCGTAATGCAGTTACTGAGTAACGAAGTGACAGTGTTCACGAGGTGGGGTCTGAAGAACCCCATGTAGAAAATCTGGGGCCAAAATTCTCAAAAATGGCTGATATATCAACATAAGTTGAAAACCCCATTGACTGACATTATACCATGCTTACCCTTGATTCTTCAGTTTGCGGTTCGGCTTTGAAGAATGCAGTGTGTCCCAGTCCACAGAAGATGACAGCGCTGACCTCCATAGATAAGTATGGGGTGAGGGGGGGTGCGGGAGGTGGGTGTTCAGTGGGAGGGTGGGGATGGGGACTAGTGCGATGATGAGGGACCGATTTCTTTTTACAGGTTAAAAAGAACAGTTTTCTTTATTTACAGGGGAAAAAAGAAGAAAAAAAACTAATTTGGGCACACTGGGGTGGGCTCCTCCCAGTGTGCCACATGAGTTGGGGGTACATGATGCCGACATGAGGACTGGGCATCCTGATGTTGGCGCCGGGGGAAGGGGGAGAAAAAACATACATTTGAGTACAATGGAGTTGGCTCCCAGAGTGTCACATGACTTGGGGGGGTACATGATGGCGACAAGGGGACTGAGCACCCAGATGTCGGCATAGGGACGGGGAACAGAGGGAGCACAAGGGTTTTATTTGCTGAAGGTGCTGGGAGGGAACGGAGCGAACGGGAAGGACAGGAGCAGTGGGAGGGTGTGGGAGGAGTGCTATCCACAAGATGGTGACAGCGATGCAACTGCACATGCATAGTTGTGGTGAATGGCATTCTGCCATTCACAAGATGGCACCACCACTAGAACTGTGCATGCGTGTGAGGCATGCATGAGCAGTTCTTTTCCCGGTATGCGGAAGTAACAGTCGAAATAGTGTGGATGTTACTCTGTAATGGCTGATCATGGTGGAGTGTTACAAGCTCCACTGGACTTTCTGACGATACTTCCAAAAGTCCAACGGACAAGATGGGTAGTCTAGGCATGGGAGACAAGGTGGTAAACTGGGTTAGGAACTGGCTAACGGACAGGAGACAGAGGGTGGTGGTAAATGGAGTACAGTCTGGGGAGAGGAGGGTGACCAGTGCAGTACCTCAGGGATCAGTCCTTGGACCACTTCTGTTCAATGTCTTCATCAGTGACATTGCAGAAGGGCTAGAAGGAAAGGTCTGCCCGTTTGGGGATGACACAAAGATCTGTAACAGGGTAGCTACTCCTGAAGGGGTGGAGAAAATGAGGAGGGACCTGGGGAAGCTTGAGAAATGGTCTGCAGAGTGGCAACTGAGGTTTAATTCAAAGAAGTGCAAAATTATGCACCTGGGACTCAGTAACCCTGGGGAGAGCTACAGGACTGGGGGCAACTGCTGATAGTCACCAAAGAGGAAAGAGATGACCTGAAAACGTCAAAGCAGAGCACAAAGGCAGCAGGGAGGGCCAGTGGCATGCTGGGGTGGACAGCAACGGGTATCACTGGCAGAAGGCGTGAGGTAGTGATGCCGTTATACAAAACCCTGGTCAGACCTCACATGGAGTACTGTATGCAGTTCTGGAGGCCGGACCTTTGAAAGGACCTTAACAGACTGGAGGCGGTCCAGAGAAGAGCAACTAAGATGGTACATGGCTTGCACCACAAGATTTACGAGGAGAGATTAAGGGACCTCAATATGTGCTCACTGGAGGAGAGAAGGGAGAGAGTGAACATGATAGAAACATTCAAGTACCTCAGGGGCATAAACAGGGTGCGGGATCTTCCAATACAGGTAAAGTACAAGAACTAGGGGGCATGACATAAAATTGGAAAGTGGCAGGTTAAGACGGAGTGTGAAGAAGTTTTTCTTCACAGAGAGGGTGGTGGACGCATGGAATGGTCTGCCACAGGAGGTGGTGGGAGCAAGCACTGTGGTTGGATTTAAACATGCATGGGACAGGAATACGGGAACCACAGAGGTTACGCGGAGGGAGGGTCAAAAGCTGTAATCAAGTACAGGACTAACGGGCAGACTGGATGGGCCTAGTGGTCTTTATCTGCTGACAATTTCTATGTTTCTATGGAAGGTGCCACAAACAGCCGTTTTAAGGCAACAGATCGATCCCAAAACGTCTGTAGGTTCCGACCACAGTCATAAAAACTAGCCATCATTCCTGGGGAGAGGGGAATGGTATACAACTATGGGAGAAAATATTTTGCAAGCAAAAAGTGGACCATAATGTAGATTTACTTGGACAGACTGGGTGAGAGGACCGCAAAGCTGAGCAGTTCTGACTGCCCAAATAATGCAAGATAATGACATGTCACACAGCACATATAAACTTAATATAACATACTTAAGGTATCTAGAATAAGTTTTACATTGTGTTCTTTCATTTAAAAGAGGAAGGTAAGGCTCTGCTCCCAGGCTCTGATGTGGATCGTTCCACTTCAACGTTGCCTCATGAGATGACAACTGGATGCAGGAAGAGGCTCTGCAGTTCTGACTGCTGATTGACTGAAATCATGTAAGTGACTTATAATGCGTAGAACATTATACAAGAGCAAATTATCTGGAATAAATGAAAGAAGCACTAAGGCACCACAGTTAGAAACTGTCTCAGTCTTTGAGCGCCGATAGTAATGTCAGCCACATTTGTTGTGAGTAGACTATATTCTTACAGTGTTCGATCACAGTCATAGTGAGCCAGAAATTTTGCTAAAATAGTGGTATTAGCACTATAATTTTTTCTTGTTTTATTGAAACTCATGCTTTTTTGGGCATAATAATAAGTAAGGAAATTACATACTGTAAACCCTTAGTACTGATACATGGAGTGCTTTTACAAATTCAGGAACAAAATACACATATATGATGCCTTTTGTATTTATGCAACAAAATAACCTCTGAAACGGGGCAGAACGTCAATACAGACTTTGTCTCATTCTTATAAAAAGTAAATATAAAAGTTACCTGTAACCATAGTTCTTCTATAGATGTTCAGTTCACATCCGCAGTTAGGCAATATTATTGAGCATAACTCAGTCACTGGACTTAAGCTTGGCTCCTCTTACCAGTTGTGGCATCGTCCTACAGCTCTGTCCTGCCCGATGTCAGATCTTGCATACTGGAAGCAGGGGATCCATGTGCCATTTGCCAGACGATGTTGTGTGATGTGAACTGAATACCAAAGGTACAAATATGGTTACAGGTAAGTAAATACAGGTTACTCACCTGTAACAGGAGTTCTAGCAATGGTATACGTTGTTCATCCACACTTTCTGGCAGGTATCCTTGCCGTTTTAATTCTTGCCGGAAGGTCTTCAAGCTGGCTCCTCCCACCCACCCGGGTGGTAAAACTCTCGGCTCCGCCCCATGACGCCAGATCTGGCCCGCTGGAAGTTCAGGTTGTGCGCCCAAGGCCAGGGAGGTCGGGTGGGTCGTGTGGATGAACAACATATACCATTCCTAAAACTCCTGTTACAGGTGAGTAACCTGTATTTCTAGGGACATGGATATGTTGTTTATCCACACTTTCTGGCAGACTCCTAGCAGTTCTCCGGGAGGAGGAAGGCAAGGCGCATACCCCCAATACTTACTTGGGAAAGAGAGACTGGAGAACCGAGGCCCCAAAACCAGCATCCCGGCGTGACTCGAGGTCGATGTGGTAGTGGGTAATAAAGGTATGTGCCAACTTCCAGGTAGCAGCCCTGCAGATATCCTGGATAGGGACGTCCCTGGAAGCAGCTACCGATGCAGCGGTATGGCAGGTAGAATGAGCTCTTATCCCTCTGGGAGGCTCTATGCCTGCCAACCTGTAGCAGAGCTCTATGCAGTAGGTGATCCACCTGCCTATCATTCGCTTTGCTGCAGGTCTGCCAGATGCGGCTTCAGCGTAGGTGACAAACAGCTGGCGAACCTCTCCCCGAACTTCAGCCGTCCACTACTTATAGTAAGCGAGCGCTTGTCTAGGGTCCAAAGTATGGAGCCTATACTCAGCCTCCGAGGTGTGATTGGGGTAGAACACCAGCAGAATCAACACCTGGTTAAGGTGAAACTCCGACACCACCTTCGGAAGGAATTTCGGTTGGGGGCGCAGGACAATCTTGTCCCTGTGGAAGACCAGATAAGGAGACTCGATGGAAAGCACCTGGAGCTCTCCCATCCTTCTGGCTGACGTGATAGCCACCAAGAAGGCGGTCTTCCATGACAAGTGTGAAAGATCACACCTGTGCATTGGTTCGAATGGCTTGCCCATGAGCTTGGCCAATACCAGCAGTAAATCCCACGGAGGTGGAGGTTCTCGCACCGAAGGGGAAATGTGGTCAAGGCCTTTGAAAAAGCGCCTGACCACCTTCTCCTGTGCCACCGACTGCTTGCCGGCCCGCGCCCGGTAAGCAGAGATGGCTGCCAGGTGCACCTTAAGGGTCGTCGACCGAAGCCCTAGCTGAGAAAGGGACCACAGGTAGTCCAGAATGCTTGCCAAGGGCAGTCGGAAGGGTCCAAGCCCTTCCCTGACACCAAATGGAAAACCTCTTCCATTTGAAGGCATAGCATTTCCTGGTCGACTCCTTACAGGACGCCTCAATGACGCTGAGGACCTCGTCGGAAAGACCCAAAGCCTGGAACTCTAGCTGCTCAGGAACCAGGCCGTCAGGTGCAGGATTGAAGGTCCATATGGAATACCTTCCCTGATTGACTGAGATCAGGTCCGGGCGGGCTGGAAGCCGCCTCAGGAGCCTGGAGCTGAGGCTGAGGAGATCTGGATACCAGAACTGGCGGGGCCAGTCTGGGGCTACCAGATCACCTGCGCCTTGTCCCTCCTCGCCTTGAGAAGCACCTTGTGGATCAAGGGAAACGGGGGAAAGGCGTAGAAGAGGCCCGGGGTCCACGGCCTCGAGAAGGCATCCCCCTGCAGCGAGCCCTGCTGAGGGGGTGGGCATGGAACAGTCTCAGCTCCGAATTCTCCCTGGAGGCAAACAGGTCCACCTGAGGCATGCTCCAGTGAGAGAAGAGATCTTGTACTACTTCCGGCAGGAGAGACCACTCGTGAGACGCAGCCCCTATCCGGCTTAGGGCATCGGCCAGGGTGTTGGAGGCTCCTACCACGTGAATGGCTAGGAGATCCACCTCCAGGCTGCGCACTAGGGACCAAATGCGGAGAGCTTCCTTGCATAACAGCATGGAGTGCGTCCCGCCCTGGCGGTTCAGATAGTACATGGTCGTGGTGTTGTACGCCTGACCTGAAACCACTGACCCGTAAAAATGGAGCGAAGGCGTTGAGAGCTAGACGGACTGCTCAGAGCTCCAGTATGTTGATGTGGCATCGGGACTCCCGAAGAGACCAGAGGCCGTGCGCTCGGTGTTCCCCCAGATGGGCACCCCAACCCATCAGAGATGCATCGGTCGAGAGAGAGACTGTCGGCTCGGGGCGGACGAACGGGATACCCTCCTGTAGATGAGCTGGAACGATCCACCACTGGAGAGCGCCCACATCTCCTGGTCACTGTCACGGGTCAGTCCAACGGATCGCGGCATTGTGACCATTGGCTGGCCAGTCCCCATTGAAGGACGATGTACCAATGGGCCCAACGGACCACGCTGGTGCAGGCCGCCATGAGGCCCAGGAGGCGAGGAAGTCCCGGCAGGGCGAATTGCCCAACCAGAAATGACTGGGCAAAGGAGGAAAGAACCTCGCCCTGTCCGCTGGGAGCCGGTTTGGCTTGCAGAGAGTCAAGCTCTGCCCGATGAACAGAATCACCTGCTTTGGCACGAGTTCCACTTGGCCTCGTTGATGAGGAGGCCAACCTGAGAGCAAACCTGGAGGGCCAGATCTCTGGACTGCTCCACCTCCAGTCTGGAGGGGGCTGCTATCAGCCAATCGTCCAGGTAAGGGTACATCCGGACCCCTCGGCACCGCAGGAATGCTGTCACCACTGCCATGCATTTGGTGAAGACCCTGGGAGCTAGGGAGAGGCCGAAGGGCATGGCCCGGAACTCATATAGGGATCCCTCTGCTCTGAAGTGGAGGAATCTCTGATGGGACGGATGGACTGGGATGTGAAAGAATGCGTCCTGGAGGTCCAGGGAGCAGAACCACATGCCTCGTTCCAAGGATGGGATTATCTGAGCCAGAGTGACCATCCTGAAGGTCCGAGACCTTAGGAACTTGTTCAGGTCGGCAGGTCGAGAATGGGGCGCCAGCCCCGTCTGCTTTGGGACCAGGAAGAACCTGGACACAAACCCGGGTCTGGAGGAGGATCCGCCACCTTCCTGATTACCTCTTTTCAAGGAGCAGGCAATATCGCCGGCAGGCCGACAGCGAGGCTGGGCGATGGCTCCCCTGAGGGGCGACGGCTCGAAAAGGTGGAGCCTGCTCGAACTCCAGAGGCAGGCCTTTTCCTACCACCTCCAACACCCAGCGGTCCGTGGTGATAGCGGACCAGGCGGAAAGGAAGAGGCAGAGCCGTCTCCCCACGGGGGGAGCCCAGGGGGGAGTGATGAGGTTGGGGGCAGCACCCCTCAACCCGTCACTGGGCAGGCTTGGAGGAAGAACTGGCTGAGGGACCTCCCGGGCCTTTACCTCCTTGCTTCCTGTTGGAGGAAGCCATCGGCTTGGGCTTGGGACGCCAAACGCGAGCCTGCTGGCCCTGTTGCTGGTGCTGTTGGGCCGGTCGAGAAGCAGGGACTGAAGGACGAAAGGACTTCTGCTGCTGACAGCGGCCTTTGTCCCTCTGGGCGGAGGTGACTGAGTCCAGAGTGGCACTGGACTTCTCGATCCGCTGGAGGTATCCCTCCACTCCAGGGCCGAAGAGGTCAGTCCCCAAGAAGGGGACGTCCGCCAACTTGTGCTGGGTATCCGCCGCTACTGACCTGGCACAGGAATCACCTATGTCCAGAGCAGTCTGGAGCTGCTGCTTCGCCACCGCCCTACCCTGGTCCCACACCTGGCGGACCGTGGTCTGCAGGTCAGGCGGGAGATGAGGAACAACCTCATCCAGGGAGCCCATGAGGGCGTGGGAGAAATGTGCCATCAACACGGCCGAGCTGGCCTGTCGGAGGCCGAGGGAGGATGCAGCGTACACCTTGCGCCCGGCAAAGTCCAGCTTTTTGGACTCTTTGTCGGGGGGCTTGTCCACATCCCGAGCGTTACCGGAACGCCGGAAAACACTGTCGGTAACTAACCCCTCGGCAGAGGGGTGTTCCGAGAAACCGGGCAAAGAGCCGGTAGGGACCACATACTTCCTGGCCATCCTGGCGGAGGGTGCAGGACAGAAAGCAGGCCGCTGCCAAAGCTCCAAGGCTGGGACGACAATGGCCTCAGCCACCGGAAAGGCCTCCATGGGAGAATCCCCTCGGTTCAGGATCTCCGTTAGGGGATACTTGGCCCATTTGGACACGGGCTTGAGCTGCATCCCGGTGGGCTCTGAGATGAGTCGAAGCAGACCCAAGAAGGACGATGGGCTATCGTCCACTGACTGGCCCCCCGGAGGACTCCAGATCGCACTGCCAGGAGAACAGGGAGGAATCGTCGTCAGATTCTGAAGAGTCTGCGAAGAGCTGCCTCGGCCCTGAGCCACCCTCCACCTGCCGAGGACGGTCGGGAGCAAGGGTGACCGACAACCTGTGGGGCAGGCCGTGACCCGACTGAAAATTCTTGGTCGGTGACCCCGACTTCGGTTGTTTAGGCGGAGGTTCCACCACAATCGGTGGATCAGCTGGTTTCGGCTTAGCAACCGACCCTGGAGCGGGCAACTCGACTGGAACGAGTGGTTGCTTTGGGCATTCAGGCGACAACCTTTGATGGCCAGGGTCTTGGCCGGGTGTTAGGCCCGATAACAGCAACTGCTGCCACATAAGATCCTTCAGAGCACCGGGGCGCAATTTGGCGCTGCAGCCTCTCACCCGAGGAGGAAGACGAGGAAGAACGGGCGTCGCTGCTTACTTCCAGTAACGAGATTGAGATCGCCGATGTCGGGCGGAACGGCTGGACCGTGAAGAGGTCCGAGACAGAGACCCTTTGGGGACCGAGGGTGGGTCTGGGAAGGGCGGGGACATCCTCTCTTCCCTCGGCTCAGGCACTTTAACCAGGGACTGCGGTCCCGAAGGCGCAGGCAGATCCTCGGTATCCACCGGGGGAACCGGTGAAGGAGGGTTGTCGGCTTCTCCAGTCGACAGCCCGTCTAACGGATCGAGAAAAATCTCGACTTCTTCGACAGGAGTCTCGGCAGGCTGGCCTGACGGGGGCACCGTGAAGCCAGCGGCCTCAGCCGCAACCACGACCGAAGTCGATGGTCGGCTGCCCAGGGAAGGGGACCTCTCCCGCTCCCACGAACGCCGACGGTGGGACTTACCTTTCGACTCCTTTTTCTTGGGCCGAGAAGAATGTCCCGAAGGCCCCTCTCCTTTCGTGGAAAGGGACTGACAAAGCTCCTTGAACTAAGCCATCTACGAGGAACTCAGAGAGAGCGGGATAAATGCCGCGGCCGAGGAGGAGGAAGATGCGGCCTGGGCCCGCCTCCTGGAGGGCTATCATCTGCTCGAGCTGCTCAGCTTGATGCCAGCCGCGCGACACCGCCCAACGAGCCTCTTTAGATTTTACAGGCGGAAAACGCCGCCGAGCCAAACGGCAGCGCAATCGCCCGGTGAACATTGGCCCGAAAGAGTGGCACAACTCGCAAGCCTGCGGGTCGTGATCTAGGCCTACAGTAGACGCACGTGAGTGCGGATCCATCCTGACATTTTCTGCTCCGCAAGGGGCACCTCCGAAAGCCGGAACAGATTTGTCCATTGCAGCCGCGAGGGAAGAAGACCGAAGTTTAGAAAACTTCAAAACCAATTTCGCACGAACCGAAGAATTAGGATCCAGTCTAAAATGCAGAGCGCTAAGAAGGGAACCTGAGCTTCCAAACGGTAAGGAAGATCTGGTGTCATGGGGCGGAGCCGAGAGTTTTACCACCCGGGTGGGTGGGAGAAGCCAGCTTGAAGACCTTCCGGCAAGAATTAAAGTGGCAAGGATACCTGCCAGAAAGTGTGGATGAACAACATATCCATGTCCCTAGAACCTATATTTCTATCAGCTGGGATTCAGTTCACTATTCACACTTATGCAGACTCATAACTGTCCTGCAGGATGAGGGAACAAGGTGAACATCCAGTCGATTTGGAAAACAGACTGGAGAACTGAGGTCCCAAAAGCAGCATCACAACTGAGCACATCAATGAAATGAATTGATCAGGATGTACTTGGCAGCAGTATGTCTGGTGAAATGATCCTTCAACCTCTTGGGTGGGTCTCTACCAGTCAACCTGTAGCCAGATCGATGCAGGAGGATATCATCACCTAATCATCTGTGTAGCTGCTGGTCTGCCCAGAATGACTTCAGAGTAGGTCACAAACAGCTGGCCAGCCTCACTGTGAACCCCTGCCATGCATTCCTTGTGGTAAAGGAGCACCCAGCAAACGTCCAAAGGATGGAGCGGAACCAGCGTTGGGAAAGTAGACAGAGGGGTACGCTACATGGTTAAGGTGCAACTTTGAGATTACCTCGGGCAAACACTTTACATGAAGATGAAGAGGACCTTGTATTTGTAGAAGACCAAATATGAAGACTCCACTAAGAGAGCCCTTGGAGCTCACTCACCCATGTGGTGCAGGTGACAGTGACAAAAAAAAGTAGTCTTCCACAGCAAGTGACACATCTCACACTCGTGGATCAGCTTGAATGATTTGCCCATCAGCTCAGAAAGCACCAACAGTAGGTCCCATTGAGACAGAGGCTTGTGCACTGGAAGGGACAGTTGGTTAAGGCTTTTGAGAAAGCACCCAACACTTTCTTCTGTACTAATGCTGGCATACCAGCCCATTCCTGGTATGCAGAGATGGCAGCCAAGTTCACCTTAAGGGATGTGGCTTGTAATTTAGATTGAAACAAGGAGCAGAGGTAGTCGATCTGCGCCATAGGAGAGGGGATTAATCTCTTTGCCTTCACACCAGCGCAAGAACCTTGTCCACTTAAACGAGTACATTTCACAAACAGACCCCTTATGGGATGCCTCCAAGACATGAAGAACGTCTTCTAAAGGGCCCAAAGACTGGAACCCTAGCTACTTGGGTACCAGGCTGGTCCAGAGTGCCTCCTGATAAGAGAGGAAAGAAATGCATCCCTCCTTGCTTTTTCAGGTAGAACACTGTGGTGTTGTGGGTCAGGATTTGAATAACCTGAACTTGAACTAGAAACGTACACTCAAGCAATGCCAGCCGCACTGCATGGAGCTCAAGCAGGTTGATGTGCTAAGAGGTCTCACTTGGAGACTAGAACCCATGAGCTCTGTGTTCAGATATGTGAACCCCATCATCCCACAAAGAAGCATCCATGGTCAGAGAGAGGGCTGGCTCTGAGCAGACAACTAGAAATCCCTCTATGAGGTTGTTGGGACACAGCCACCACTCAATGGCATCACCCAAACTGGCTGGTCTAGGTGGCCGTGTTGTTGAGACAACTGGGGACCCAGTTCTCACTGTGGGAGGTGCATGTGCCAGCAGGTTCAACAGATCATGCTGTTCAAAGGTGCCATGAACCCCAACAACTGGAGGAATTCCCAGGCCAGGCATGACTGCTCAACCTGAAATGATCAAGCAAAATGGTCAGATCCTCCGGCCTTGTCCAAAGGTAAGCCAGCACTGGCTTGGAGGGGATCAAACTCCACTTGAATGAACAGGATCACCTCCTTGGGATCCAGTTTTGACTTTGGCAGGTTGACAAGAAAGTTGTGGTCCAGGAAGGTCTGGAAGGCCAGATCCCTGGACTGTTCCAACACTTCCATAGAGACACCTGGGATGAGACAGTCGTCCATATACAGGTATATCCTGGTGCTTCTGTGCCTGGGGTAAGCCGCCATGACCGAGAAACAACCGGGTAAATACCCTGGGTGCCAAGGACAGGCCGAATGGCATGATCTTAACTGGTACAGTTAACTCTTCTTCAGAACCAGAGATACCACCTGTGGTACAGAAAGACGGAGATGTAAAAGACTGCATCCTGGAGGTCCAGGGAACAAACCCATGCCCCTGGCTCCAGAGACAGTATGATCTGCTTGAATATGACCACACAAAACCTTCGCATGCAGATGAACTGGGCCAGCCTCTTCCCCATCCATTTCAGTACTTAAAATTAGAGAAACACACATATCCCGAGAGGCAAGGGCATCTGGGACAGGCTTGTCAGCACTGCACTTTAGGAGGTGAGAAATATGGCTCTGCAGTGTGGCTAGTGTGTCCTTGGGCACCATGGACCCCCTTGGTGCTTGGAGCTGGAATGGAGGGAGTCACAAACTCCAGGGAAAGACTGAACCTGGGTGTACCGACCAAACAACGAAACTCTTACTGCAAAGACCATTACAGCGACAGAAATCGACAGGTCACTGTAATGGTCCGTGCTGACACCGGCACTGCATCTCCAGGTGTTTCGCTCCCTCCCTGAAACAACTCCGACTTGGAGTTGGTTAATAAAATACCAGGGGGTGTGGAGGGTGGAGCCCCCCCTGAAGAAAACACATGGGAAAACCAACAGCCCAATGCTGACACCTAGCATTGTGTCTGTTGATGTAGGGGATGTCAGCAACTTTGCTATCGTTGTGTCATGGTAGATCCCTGCACCTGCTGCTTCCAGCAGTTGCTTGTCTGCCATGATGGCGGACCACTGTGTAAGGAAGTGGAGGAGCCAACCTCTCACTAGAAGCTGCATCAGGGACTACAGGGAAGAGGGGATGACACACTGTGTGCCAGAAGAAAAAATTACTCACCTTAGTAATGTTGTTTCTTCTAATGGAGTCTTGCTATATTATGACAATTGCAGTATGGCTGCTGGTTAGAACTGCTCCGGAGGTGAAATAGTTAACTTTCCATGCAGGCATGGAATCTTGAGCGCGAGCTCAGTTAAGGAAGCTTTGTCTGCTCTCTTTCAAACCTAAACCATCAGATCTTTACGAGCAAACTCACTAAGGCGCTGTGTGGAAGCTGTAAACCTACACTAGCCAACTGGCTACTAAACATAAGAACCCATTTTTTGGTCCCAAAACAAAGACTCAAGTCAGGAGACCCAAAAAATGAAAAACACAACACCCAGTCACCCCCAAAAAAAGGAGAGGTGTAAACAACAAGGTGGGCATCTACTAAGTGCCAACACTGGACTGCCCACCCACAGCCCAAAACAAGGTTCTGAGAGGGGCAGGCAGAGAGGGAGGTAGGTCATAATATAGCAAGACTCCATTAGAAGAAACAACATTACTAAGGTGAGTAATTTTTCTTCAAACAACATGAAGTCTTGCTATATTATGACAATTGCAGACTACACAGCAGTACCCCATGGAGGAGGGACAGAACCTACTTAGGAATAGGCTCTGAAGGACAGCTGTGCCAAACCGAGCATCACTCCGAGCCTGGATGTCCAAGGAATAATGCTTGGTAAAAGTGTGAACTATTTTCTAAGTAGCTGCTTGACATATCTCCAGGGGTGAGTGTCTCTGGCGGCAGCCAGAAGCAGCTGTACCTCTGGTAGAGTGAGCCCTCAGGCCTGAGGGGAACCTTACCCAGCTTTTCATAACATAATTGGATACAAGAGACAATCCACCTGGCAATGGATCTTTAGTGGCAGGTTTCCTTCCAACCTCACCATAAGTGAGGAACAGTTGAGGAGTCAAACCCATGACCCTTGTTGCGCCAATGTAGTAACTAAGGCCCTTTTCACATCTAGTTGTGCAGCCTCCTCTCACCAGAGGAGGAATGATCAGTGAAGTAAACTGGGAGAGAAGATTGGTTAAGGTGGAAATCTGAAACCACCTTAGGCAGAAACTTTCTATTAGTCCAAGGACTACCTTATCTCTGTGAAAGGAGATAAAGTCTGGCTCCACTGACAATGCTTGTAATTCACTTATGCGCTGGCAGAGGTGATAGCTACCAGAAACACAGTTTTCAAGTCAAGAACTTAAGCTCAGCTGAAGACAAGGGCTCAAAGGGAGGTTGCATGAGCTGAGCAATGCAAACATTGAGGTCCCAGGCAGGGGCAGGGTCCCTAAATGGAGGGTTGGTGTGAAGCAAACCCTTAAAAAACTTGGAAAACACAGGGTGAGATGAAAGAGGAGAGGGTTTACCTGCTGAAACAAACGTAGAGACAGCTGCCAAATGTACCTTCAGGGTAGCCGGTCTCAGCCCCAAAGTGTTTAGATGGACCATATAATCTAGAACTGTGGGTAGATCAGCAGAGTCTGGGGAAATATTCTTTTCCGAGCACCATATGGAAAATCTTTTCCATTTGGAGTTGTAAGTAGCCCTGGTAGAAGGCTTCCTAGAAGCCTTGAGTATATCTATTACACCTTGAGAGAGGTGTAGGCCAGCAAACTCTAGCTCTTCAAGAACCAGGCCTTGAGATTGAGAGACCTGAGGTTCGGGTACCAAACCCTTCCCTGGGCACAGGTTAAGAGATTGTGATTCTTGGGAAGGCATCGGGGAGGATGGACTGCTAAGGACAGAAGGAGAGGATACCAGGTTTGCCTGGCCCAATCCGGGGCAATCAGAATGACCCTGCAGGATTGGGATCTGATTTTGACTAGCACTTTGAACAGGAGAGGGAAGGGGGGAAGGCAGAGAGAAACTTCCCTTCCCAACTGAGGGCTAGGGCATCCAGAGGGACTGAGCCCAAGACTGGGGGCCTGCAGCAAAAGAGAGGAAGTTGATTGTCTGGAGCTGCAAAGAGATCTATTTGCGGGGTGCCCCATTTGGCAAATACCACTCCCAGAAGCAGGGGATCCAGGGACCACTCGTGATGGCCCTGAGAGATCCTGCTGAGAGCATCTGCCAGGACATTGTCTTTGCCTGGGAGGTGAACTGCCATAAGGGAAGTGTTCAGGGAGTAGGCCAGAGACCACAACTTCATGGCTTCGGTGCACAAGGCCGTAGACCGAGTGTCCCATGTTTGTTGATGTACCACATTGTAGTGGTGTTGTCTGTTCTGACCTGTACAATTTTGTTCTGAACAGATTTGGAGAAAGCTTGAAGTGCTAGAAAAACTGCTCTGAGCTCCAGCAGGTTGATGTGGAGCAGAGATTCCTGTGGGGACCACAGTCCCTGGGTAGTGAGGTTGCCCATGTGGGCCCCCCACCTCAACAGGGATGCATCTGTAGTAAGGATTAACGAGTGAGGCTGAGTGACGAAGGGAACTCCTTGTCTCAGGTTGCTCTGATCCTGCCACCACTGCAGGGCTTGGATCAGGGTTCGAGTTACTGGGATCAACTTGGTAAGAGGATCCTTTCTTTGGGACCAAAAGGCCCTCAAATGGAACTGAATGTCCCTCATCTGACTTTGGGAGATTCAGAAGGAAACCTAGGGAAGTAAGCAGTTGCTGAGTTATCTGAAGATGTAGGTTGACCTGATCTGGGGATTGGCCTACTAAGAGCCAATCGTCCAGGTAAGGAAAGATGGCAATCTTTTGCCTTCTTAGGCAAGCTACTGCTACTAAAAGGCCTGCCCCTGCCCTTGGGAACCTGCTTCTGAGGAGTGGCCTGCCTTTCCTTGGCCTGCGCACTCCTACAGGTGGTCCTATATTCATCCATTTTCTTCATGTAATTCTCTGTTTGCTCCCCAAACAGAGAATTGCCAACCACATGAAAATCTATAGCTTTAGACTGGGTATCCCAGACAAGGTGGTGCATCTGAGCCAAGCCATTCTCATGGCGCACAGATGTAGCCATGACCCTTGAAGATACATCATTAGAGTCCACCGCAGCATGAAATTGCACCTTGATGCCCTCAATACCATCCATAGCCACCTGTTCCAGCTCCCTGACAAGCTGGTCAGGGACTTGTTTGGCTAGAGCTAGCACAGTATCCCATCTGGATTTCTGGTATCTGGCAGCATAAGCCATATAATTTGCTTGTCTGAGTCCCAAGGATGCTGCCATGTACTGTTTCTTTGCCATAGCATCAATCTTCCTGGAGTCCTTTTCAGGAGGGCGTGAAGCTAGGGGAATATTTGCCTTGTCACAGGCTGCAGCCTGCACTACCCCCACATGGCTGCATTGCTGTGTAAGGAATTCCGTGTCAGAACCTGATAAAGTATACCTTCTGTCCAATCTTTTATCGACAGGAGGTATAGAATGAGGAGTTTTTAAAACGTTTACTGTCTGCTTCCTAAAAGATTTGTGAAGAGGAATAGACAGTCTCTTAGATTCTGGAATATCCATCATTTCTACATAATCAGGCTCTTCCTGGTCATCAACAGCTTCCTCAACAGGTAGCTGAAGAGTTTCAGCAACCTTTTTATAAAACATAAAGTGAGAAGGGGACTCAGAAAGCCTTTGAGGAGAAACCCTAAAGGTCTGTCTGAGAGGTATCCGTTCAGTAGGAGCATCCAGATCCTCCAGACCATTATTCACTCTCCTCACTCTTCCCCTCCCACGGTTCATAAAATTCCCAAAATCCTAATCTTGAACCGTGGGACCGTTGAACCAACGCCTCCCAGATGGTGCGGTTCAGGAACCGGGAAAGAGACTGGACAATTTGGATTGCTTTAGCTATCTCTTGAGCTGTTGGGGAATGAACTTTTCCACAGCAGCAGACTTTCTAGTCCTTTTGCAGAAACTGGCCTCGAGCCAGCTCTTCGCTTGCCCGAGGAAGTATCGCCTGGTCAGAGGGCATTCCTTCTGGTCTGGTTGCACCGAACCTGGCCGCCATCCGGTCAGCGGACTTTTGGCCTCCCTTTCCTGAGCCTACCAACCTCTTTCCACGGTGGCAGCAGGAAATTCTGCAAATCTGGCAGTCTGCATCGAGGTGGTCAAACCCCAGGCAATAAACACAGGTGGGAGGGTCAGCCTTGGCAAAGGCTTCCCCACAGACACTACAGTGTTGCAACCCAGTGGGCCCGGTTTTCTTTGGGTTCTCAGACATTATGCCAGCCTCAACCAAACTTGCCCGCTTATGGCAATCCGCTAACAAGACTCTCCTATCGGTTCCCAACCGTGTCACGGGTCGTGGAAAAAACCGTAATGAAATCCGTTTGTTTTAGAACCGATAAGAACCGGGAACCGCACACTAAAAAAGGACTAGAGATTTAAAACACAACCTGATCGGTTCAAACCGAACTGATAAATATTTTACAAGTTCCACACAGAATTTTGAATGTAAAACTATCTATTTACTTACATTACCACAGAGCTTGAACCGAACGGTCGCGGTTAATCTCAGACGAAAACTGAGTATTTTTACACTTTAAAACCGCGAAAATGAACCGAGCAAATGGAGAAATCGTCGGAGCAACTGTTCAGTGAGGCGAAGTAAAGAATCTGACGGTTTAGGTTTGAAAGAGAGCACACAGAGCTTCCTTAACCGAACTCGCGCTCAAGATTCCATGCCTGCATGGAAAGTTAACTATTTCACCTCCGGAGCAGTTCTAACCAGCGGTCATACTGCAATTGTCATAATATAGCAAGACTTCGTGTTGTTTGAAAGTCCTGCTACTTGAACTCTTTACCTGCCAGCTTGTCTGCATTCCCTTGGACCTGCAACTTGAAGAAGACAGAGTTGGAGACTAGCCCTTCTACCGAAGGGTGCTCTGAAATCCTGGAGAGACACCCCCAAAGGGTTCACTTACTTGCATTCCATACGGTGAGAGGTGTGCCTTACAGGATTTTTCATTTTTTGGTCAATTATTTTTATGCTCCTCTACCACTGAACCCTGGACTCTCTCCAGAGGTTCACCTAGTCCAACCTTTACCTGCCCCACCTGAAGTCCCATCCTTATCTTATTGTCTCTGGAAGGACTCCATTCCACATGCTTCTGGTCTCCGTCGCCCCCTCGGATCTAAGCCCCGCAGGGCGGGCCCGCCAACACCTTCTGGCAACCCTTCTGAAACTAACTGGTTGACCATGTGGCGGAAGGAGCACCGGAGGCAGGATGCAGGACCTGACACTGGGTGTGGTGGTCGGCCACTCGACCCACCTTTGCCTTCCAAGGATCGGGGCTTTTTCCTTGTTCCGACCCTCCCCGATTGGCTTAGACGTGCAATCTGCCTGATGCATGCGTGCACGCTTCCGCACATGCTCACAGGGTTGCTGCTGCAGCCAATCCCCTCATTTTAGAGGATCCACGGGCTGGTTGTGCCCCCAGTCACCACCAGGAGTCACCTGAAGCCCGGGACCTGTAACCCTTCCCCCCCTTCCCAGACAGGAGAACAGTCCTCCGGACACTCAATCCCATGCTCCCCTGCCGACCAGAGCTCATTCCCAAACTCGGGTTTCCAACATGGCATGAGGTGTGGCATCCAGTGCCACCAGGTCAGCGCCTTACCAGATTTATGGTGCTGCCAGATCCCAAGTGTAGGCCCCAGGATACTACAGCCTTGGCTACTGAGAACACAACCCACTAGAGAGTTAACCTTCTCCAGGATGTCCATCAGAGGGTAGGTCTCGCATCTTCTAGATCTCCACTAAAGGGACATTAAGGGTAGCAGACGTGCTGCAGAAGAGCAGCAAAGCAGGCTGACGCAACTGTAGTGGACCTACCAGCAGAGCAGAAATCTCCACGCCCTTGGGAGGAAGAGACCATGAAGGACTCTTCTCAGTTGGAATCGTGGTCTCTGAACAAGCATTGTAACCTGTTCTGGGGTGACCACAACCAACAGGATGTTGGGCAAACCTGAACCTGGTAGAGAAGCCTTGGGGGCAGCCCCCTCCCATGGCTGTGGGGGTGAAGGCTCCACAATGATCAGCTGAGAAAGAGGAACAGTGGGAAGGAAGACTCTGGACATGGCCCCGAGAGCTGCGAAAGTGTAGGCACTCAAGAGGGGGATGAGGGGCTGAGCAGCATGGAACTACACTGCCTCTGACCTGACATGGCACACTGGTGCCAGAGGAAGTCCTCATAGCTCCTAAGTAGTGGAAAGCTATCTAAAGAGGAGGACCAGCCTGCTGAATGCTTTTGGTGGTTGTGTCGACCTGAGCAAGACTGAGACATCGACTGGGATCTCTTGACCTCGAATATCAATCTTCCAGCGGTTGGTGCAAGTTGTGTGGCAACACCGTAACAAGTACCTACCTAAGGAGGTTTTTATTTATTTATTTTTACCAGGAGAGACACGCTAAGCTGAAAGCTTGTTTACAGATGCAACCTGGGAACACAAGGAAGTTAAGTAACTTGCTCAGGGTCACACAATATGCAAATGGGGGCTATGGGATTCAAACACAGGTCTCCCGGTCTGCAGCTCAGAGCATTAAACCACTGCGCTATACTACCTCCACTGCTTGAGGTTTCTCTGGAGTTGGCGCAATCACATTCTTTGGTTTACCCAGCTTCCCAACCGGGGCAGGTCCAGGGACCATCAGGCCCTTGGACAGGGATTAAACCTTGTCCCCCTTGGACTCCTGGTCATATAATTCTAGGACAATTGTGACTGAATCACAGAATGGCATGTCGACCAGAGCCTATGTCAACTGCTTTATTGGAAGCTAGAGGACTGACAGGCCCCTACACCAGTGGAACCTCGACCAAGGTCGGAGGGACTCGAAAGAGCAAGAGAAATGGGAACACTCCCCCTCTCATGGTCAACGGTGATGGTGTTCCTTATGCTTCTTTCGATAAGGTGGGGGCTCCCATCAAAAATCTGCATGGGCAGGTACACTACTCTGAACTTTGGGCAGTCTGGCAATGAGGTGCCCATAGCCTGCCCCATCAGGACTAAGGCCACGGCCAACAAAGACCTTGCTGCTGCCTCCTCCTCCATGACCACTAGCATGGCCACCAACCCCACACTCACAGGTCCCGTTTCTGTTCTTGAGCCTTACCTAGTAGGAAGCATGTCTTGTGGTTGTCCCACAACAGGGGATGCACAGCCTGCCGGCATGAAAAAGTACTGTTATGTAAGAACTTACCGTAACAGTAGATCTTCGAGAGAGGCTCTTGCAGTAGGTAATTACATATAGGACTGAAGATGGCAGGTGTCAGGACCCCACAGAAAAATTTCTAGCTAGCAGTCTCTGACGGGGGACCGCCCCCATGTCAGGTGACTGACGTCAGTATTAAGGGGTGGTCCCCCACGTCCGCCTTCCAGTTCTTTCCCACCAAAGGCCAAAATGCGAGACGAGAGAGAGAAGCGGATATTTTCCATTCTGGAAAAGGAACTGAAAAAGTTTAGGGGGATGGAGGGCGGGAAGGTATTACCTACTGCAAGAGCCTCTCTCAAAAATCTACTGTTATGGTAAGTTCTTAAGTAACTGTACTATCTTACTTCGAGAGGGCTCTTGCAGTAGGTAATTACATATTGGACTGAGTCCCAAGCAGTCTGGAACAAGAAGAAGCCAACAGGAGGAGGAGGAAAACTACTTAGAAGTAGATCCTCTGGCTGTGAAGGTCTTAGGAAAGGAGACCTTGCAGAACAGCCAACCCAAAGCCCACTCTATGGCGAGGGGCAATATCCAACCTGTAATGTTTCGTAAAGGTACGGACATAAGTCCAAGTAACGGCTGCACAGATGTCAGCCGCTGACATGTTCTTGAAACAAGCAGCAGAGGCAGCGACCCCCCTGGTGGAGTGGCCCCTGACTTGACCTGGCAGGGTCTTGTTGTACTTGTCATAACAGAAAGTGATACAATGAGCCAACCATTTAGACAGGCACTGCTTGGAAACAGCACTGCCTTCCCTTTTATGAGCAAAAGAGACAAACAGTTGATCAGTCTTTCTGAGATCCTTCGTCCTGGAGGTGTAGTATCTCAGAATCTGGTGAACATCCAGAGTATGCAAGAGGTATGACTGGAGTGCTGCGTAAAGAAAGCAGGCAACTCTATGGATTGATTCAGTGTAGATTCCGCTACCACCTTGGAGAGAAACTTAGGGTTGGTACACAGAGCCACACGCTCCTTGTGAAAAATCAAATACAGGATTTTACACATCAGGATCTGAAGCTCAGAAATCCTTCGAGCAGAAGTAATGGCCACGAGGAAGAGAGTCTTCCATGAGGGGAACTTCAGATCTGCTGAGGCTGCTGGCTCGAAAGGAGGCAGAGTAAGCTTCTCCAGGATAAAATTCAGATCCCAAGGAGGAGCAGAATCCCGAATAGGGGGTCTCAAGTGGAGAACCCCTCTAAGGAAGGTCTTAAGAGACCTCCAGCTGAGCAAACATCCTGTCTCCAAAAGGAACATAGTAGGCTGAGATGGCCACCATGTGAACCTTCAAAGAAGAATGACTAAGACCCAGATCAAAGAGATGACACAAGTAATCCAGAAGCCGCCCAAAAGAGCACAAGAAAGGCTTAAAATCTTTGGAAGCGGCGCAGATCATGAACTGTGTCCATTTCATGGCATACAGTAGGTAGATCTAGTGGATGGCTTCCTGGCCTCCACCAGAATCTCGGCCACTTGGTGGGGGGGGGGACCCCGAAACAGGCTTGGGCTACGTCTGCAGGAGCCATGCGTGCAACGGAAGGGACTTGAGGCCTGGATGGACCAGGGTCCCCTGATCCTGGGTCAACAAAGTCCATGACAGAGGAAGTGGAGGTTCCTCGGAAAACGTTTGCAGAAGAGACAACCAAACTTGCCTGGGCCAGAAAGGAGTGATGAGAATCATGCAAGCTCCTTCCGAGCTGAGTTTCTGTAAAACTCTCAGAATCAAGGGGATGGGGGGGAAGGCATAGACGAAGCTTACCTTCCAGTCTAGAGACAAAGCGTCTCCCCAAAAAACATTGCGCCCTGGAGCGAGCAAGCAGAAGGCGGGAAGTTTTGCTTGAGAGGAGACATGAACAGGTCTTCCTGAGGGGTTTGCCAGTGTAGAAAGATTTCGTCTGCTACCCCCTGATCGAGTTCCCACTCATGCAAGTGAGCAGACAACCGACTGAGGTGGTCTACGAAAGTGTTCTCGACCCCCAGGATGTGAACGGCAATGAGGTGAAGGTTGTGCTGCACTGCCCAATCCCAAATCCACATCGCTTCCCTGCAAAGAGGGTAGGAATGAGTTCCTCCCTGTTTGTTGATGTACCAAACGACACACATGTTGTCCGTTTGGACAGCCAGATGTCCGGGAAGCAGAAAAAGATGCAGAGCCTGAAGAGCATACAGTACGGCCCAAAGCTCGAGCACATTGATGTGGAGAGATTTTTCGAGCTGGGACCAGGAGCCCTGGGTCCTGTGAGGCCCGAGATGGGCTCCCCAACCTTCTCCAGAGGTATCTGTTGTCAGCGTCTGGGAGGGTGGAGAAAGGCAGAAGGGAACTCCCGGGCAAAGGTTCTCCTGAACTGCTCACCACTGCAAGTCCCGAGCCATAGGGCTGGAGACCAGAACCAGTTGATCTAGGTCATCCACCAGCTGATCCCATTGAGACCGAAGCGTCCACTGAGAGAGAGAGAGAGTCTCATGTGGAGCCGAGCGCGAGGGACTGTCGAAATAGCAGCCGCCATGAGCCCGAGGAGGTGAAGGACCGACCTGGCACTGACCCACCTGCGGCTGGACAACAGGTCCACATGAGCCTGGATCGATGCCGCCTTGTCCAGTGGCAGAAAAGCCATGCCGGAGGTCGTGTCCAGGATCGCCCCGATAAACTGGAGCCTCTGGGACGGGATCAGGTGGGACTTGGCCTGGTTGACGATAACCCCTAGGCAGGCAAAAACCTGCAGGGTGAGGGAAAGGAAGCACAGGAGTTCCTCCTTGGACGAGGCCACCAGGAGCCAATCATCCAGGTACGGGAAGATCTGCACCTCCTGGGTAAGCAGGAAGGCCGCCACCACCGAAAGGCATTTGGTAAAAACTCAGGGAGCCAAGGAAAGACCAAAAGGGAAGGCCTTGAACTGGAAGTGGTCCCCTGAAAAGCAAAACGGAGATATTTGAGGTGGGAAGGGCGAATAGGGATATGCAGATAAGCATCCTGCATATCCAGAGCGCACAGCCACTGTCCCGGCCGAAGGATGGGCAGAAGACTCTGCAGAGAGAGCATCCAGAACCTTTTGTACTCCACAAACAAATTCAGGGAGCTGAGGTCGAGAATCGGCCTCACCTCTCCTGGCTTCCTCGGGACCAGGAAGAAATGGGAACAGTAGCCCATCCCTTGAAGGTGCGGGGGTACAGGCTCTATTGCCTCTTTCACCAGAAGAGAGGAGATTTCTTCCTGGAACAGAAGATGATGTTCTGGGGAGTATGACGACCTGGGGGGGCATTTTGAGGAGGTTTCCGAAGAAACTCTACTGAGTGTCCTTCTGCAATCAGCTGGCGCACCCAAGTGACTGTAGTTATCCTCTCCCAACCCGGTAAGTGGAGGGAGAATCTCCCTCCTATCAGTTTCTCTGGTACGCCCAGAGGCAGTGGGAGAGGAAAGGAGTCAGGAGGTATGAGGCAGCGTCACGGCTGAAGCCCCCGCTGCTTTTTTGGGTGGTTGGGGGCTTGGCAGCCAGAGGGGCCCGATGTTTATTGGCCCGCTTTCCCTAAGGTTTCGCTTTCTGCCGAGGCAGCCTGCGAAAGGGATAACACTGAGCTTGAGGGGGTTTGTACAGAGAGTTGACCGACATGAGAGCAGTACCCTTCTCCTGCAGATTGGTGATGATGTCCTTGACATCACCACCGAACAGCACAGAACCCCTGAAGGGCGCGTTCTGGATAGTGAACTGCACCTCTGGGACCAAACGTGACGCTCTGAGCCAGGCATAACATTGCAAACCTACGGTGAAAGCCGAGCTCCGACCAGCAGTGTCCACTGTGTCGTACATGGCATGGAGCATGTGCCGACCGGCCGAATGCACAGACCGGACTAGATTCGCCACTTCCTGCTTCATCTGAGACTCAGGAAGGGAGTCCAATTTAGCCTCCACCTCATTAAGGATCGCCTTCTGATAATCCCCCATTGGACCAACGTAATTCAGGGCCCTAATACCCAGAGTGGAGGAAGCGTAAACCTTCTTCCTGTACTGGTCCAGAAAGCAGGATTCCTTGTCGGGTGGTAACAAGCTCAAGTGCTTGGGGTTAGCCGTCCAGCCGTGAGTGGTGCTGCTCACGATCAAATCAGCTTGAGGGTGCGAATTCAAATAGTCGACCTCCTCGGGAGCCTGATAAAGCCTATCCAACTTCCTAGGAAGGGGGGCTAATACAGACGGTTGCTTCCAAATAGTGGAGAAAAGGTGGACATGAGGCTCAATCCAGGGTGGCACCAGGGTCGGAGCGGTCTCGGGCAGATTCAAGTGCGCAGCGAGTTTCTTACGCTGTGGATCCAGCTGCAAGGAATGCCACTGATGAACTTCCTGGATTTTTCGCAGCAACTCCTTAAAAGAAGGATCCTACGGAGGGGACTTCGGAGGAGTCCTCGGCACTGGCTTATCCAGAGAGCGTGGCTCGTTGTCTAAGTCAGAACGACCATCGGAGTCATCAGAGGTGTCCGAGGAGGATGAAGAGGGAGAAGACTCTTCCTCCAGACGCGGGGGAGGAACGGATCTCTTGGGAAGCGTATCCTGTCCTGCCCTTGAACTGGAGGGCTCACCTCTGGTATCCAGAGGTGGGGAGGGAATCTCTCATCTCTGACATAGGGGTTCCAGAACCGCGACCAGCGTCTGAAGATGGCTCTCTACCTCCCTGGTGAGCTGAGCCTTGGGCTCAGCCCACCAGGAGGCCAGAGACTCCTTCAAATCCACCGACGGCTGAGGGGGCAGCGGAGAAGGAGGAGGGGGATATGGATATTGTGGATATCCGTACTGAGCATATCCATATCCTGATGGCAGGTAACCCGGCATCGGGTAGTGAGGCACTGTGTACTGCAGTGTTGGGTACTGGGGTGCCAGATACTGCGGCCCTGGGTATGACGGCATCAGACAGGACGTGGTCAGATACCCAGGGACTGGGGGGTCTGCAGGAGCAGACAGCCAAGGGAAAAGCCCGGCAGGCAGGCCTGGAACAGGAGGCCCGGCAAAGGGACGGCATCTGGGAGAGGGATGTCGCCCGGCGTGAGCGTCCGAGGGAACGACGTCAGGTCATCTGGCCCAGCAGGAGGGAGACCTGGCGGAAGCGTACCTACGTCCTCCGTATCGCCCGGAGAAGGAGGGGTAAAATCCCTGGAGTCAAGCTGAGGAGACGCTGGGGCCTTGGAGAGCAGCGAATGCTGCAGGGAGCCGGGGACGGCGGACAGAACGTTAGGGTCCAGCATCGGCTCCGACGCCGTGCATCTGTTGGAGGGGCTGACGTTTTCAACTTAGCGGAACCATCGCCCGAGGCAGGCTGCGATGGAGGTGCGGCCTGATCGGGCAGCTTAGGGGCCATGCGCTACCCCGAAGGGTTGAGCAACTTAGCGGCCTTCTCCAGGCGGACGCCAGAGGAGCCGACGTCCGGCTTACCGGAGCCACTCGCACCAGTAGGTCGCGCAGCGGTGGCCTTGCTGAGAGTGGATGTCTCCTTTAGCCAGGAGGCACCCGAAGAGCCAGAGTCTGAGCCAGGCGGGTCCAGCCAATGCGTCTTGAAGCCTCTAGGCAGCCACAGGAGCAGCTCTGGGGACATTACCTGAGTATGGCTACTCCAGCCGAAGTCACAGTGGCTGAGGAAGAGGAGTCCCAGTCCCGGTCCTTCTCCTGGTCTTTCTTTTTACGGTGACCCTCTGGCGAAGTTGAGGCATGACGAAGCTTCTTCGGCTTGTTTTCCATGGAGGTCATTTTCTTTTTAAGGATGTGGGCCTCCAGGGACTGCTGCCTCTGTCTGCAGGTGGCGGCGTTGAACTTCAGGCAATGCTGGCACTTCTCCATGAGGTGATCCGGGCCTAGACAGAAGAGGCACTGGGAGTGTCCATCCTTGTGCGGGAGTTGGGCGCCGCATGAGTCACACTTATTCTTGTGGTCAGAGGGTGTAGGGGATGACATATACCTCAGAAAAAGCTGACAGAATTCGAGAAAATCGAGGAAAAAAAAATGACAGAAAGACTACCGACGACAAACTGACGAGCAGTTGAACTTAACCGTGAGGCGCTTACACAAGCTAACGGCGGGAAAGAACTGGAAGGTGCGTGTCGGGACCGCCTTTACACGACGCCGCTTGACGCCGGTCACCTGATATAGTGTCCCTCGCCAGAGACTGCTAGCTAGAAATTTTTCTGTGGGGTCCAGATGCCTGCTGGCTTCAGTCCTATATGTAATTACAACAATAAAGCTCTATTGTCTCCGTATACATCCCACCCAGGGACCCTAAACATGGATTCAACGATGTTCTAAACTTTATCAACTCACATCCTCCCGAAACTGAACTTATTCTACTAGGGGATTTCAACATAAACTGGTTAGCATCGAGTGCCAGTGCCTATAAAGACTCCATCTCAGCTGCTAACCTCACGCAAATGGTAAACTCCCTACTAGGATTAACTACAAGACTGGCACCAGTACCCTCTTGGATTGGGTCCTCACCACTCACCCCACAAGGATTTCTCGCATGACCATTCTCCCAGACTCACTCAGTGACCACTCCCCAGTCATGTGTGCATGGTCTAACAAATTCCTTAAGCCCCCTCCCAAAATTATCGCCAGCAGAGTCCTTCCTCGTGGAAAACTTCCACATCTCAAACAAAACCTGCTTCTACAAGACTGGCTACCCATCTATGAAGCAACAGATGTTAACTTGGCTCTTGATCATTTCATCTCAATTTTCAACAAAGCCTGCGACCTCTTTGCCCCTGCTAAAAGTCGCAAAACAAAATCTCTCTCTAACCCATGGGTCACCGCGGCTCTTCTCTCACAGCTGAAACTAAGGGATCACCTCTGGGCAGTTGCCAGGGCCACTGGCCAACAACTGGACATCCAAAATTACAAACAAGCACGAAATGCCTGCACAAAAGCCATACGGCTAATGAAATCCGCCTATTACAAAGATGCTCTCACCAATACATGGGGAAATGGTTGTGCTTTCTGGGACAATATCAAGGATGTCACAGGGAAGCAGCCAAAATCCTCTTCGGACATGTTAATGGTTGATGGATCCTCAACCCCTGACCCCAAGGTGATCGCAAACATCTTTAACACGGCTTTTTCAGACCTTAGTGCTGTTCTACCCCATGACTTTTTCGAAAACAGGGCCTACTCCCCAAATACATCAGCCCCTCAGTCTAACCATCCCTCTTCTACTTCAGGAAAGTAAGGCTGAATGAAGCTCTCAGCTATATTACTGCAGCTATCTCTAAATCTAGATCTAGTAGCGACACCCCTGGACCTTAAGCTTCTTTTGCTCACCTCGATGAGGTAATTCATCCATTAACAAAAATCCTAAACCTCTCTCTCAGCTGTGGAAAATTCCGGACCTATGGAAAACAGCCACCGTGACACCCATCCGGTAAAAGTGGGGACAAGACGGCTCCACTCAAATTGCTCTCTATCTCCATACTGCCCCCACTCTCTAAGGCACTTGAGCGCATCGTGGCTGATCAACTTACCGACCACTTGGATAAATACAATATACCTTGTCTACAACAACACGGCTTCCGGAAAGGTCACAGCACCACCACAGCCCTTCTTGAGTTCACTGGAGCTTTGCACAAATCCCTTGACAATGGCCTTCTCACAGGGGCCATTTTCATCGACCTCTCCAAGGCCTTCGATACAGTACACCATGGATTATTAATACACCAACTACTGAATGCCGGGCTATCACCTAACTCTTCTCTCTGGTTTAAAAGCTACCTAGAAAACCGGTCACAGAGAGTAAAAATTGCGGACGCTCTTTCTAACACCCTGCCTGTTCGCTCGGGTGTCCCAAAGGGATCCATACTGGGACCCCTCCTTTTTAGCCTTTTCTTAAACTCCTCCCTTACCACTGCTCTGAGCAGATCATACTATGCCGATGATGCTGTTGTATTCTCCACTCACAAAGATCCTGCAACTCTTCAACACAACCTTCAACTTGTTTCAGTTCTGTAGAGACATGGTTTTCTTAATCATAAACTGGTCCTCAATGACAAGAAAACCAAATCTATGCTCTTCTGCAGCTCTCATAACCCACACAAGCTATGCCATGGCTATCTCCACCACCCAGGAGAACATTCTAGATCAGGTGGGGTCCTTCAAATACTTAGGGATACAGCTTGACCTAATCTCTCCCTATGGACTTCATGTAGATAATGTAGCTAGAGCTGCTAATACACGGCTTGGTCTCTCTACAAACACAGACCACACCTCACGCCAGAAGCTTTGAAGGTTGCAGTCCTGAGCTCTGTGATCTCTGTAATAGACTATGGTCTCATCATTTATGGCTCAGCCACAACCACAACCTCTAGATGCCTCTCAACTACCTTAAATAAAGCATGTCGGCTCATCACTGGTGCTCACCGTCTCGCCCACACGTGACCTGTACACTCAGACTGTCTGGCTCCAACTATCAAACCGCATAAAGTTTCTCACCTGCTCCATGGTGAAAAAAATCTATCTTGGTCTTGCACCTTCTGGGGTCTCAACTCTGTTACAACACCGAATTAACAAATGGCACCTTAGGAGATCCACGCTACAGCTACTGAAAGCCCCACTGTCACACTTCACAGGGACAACGCTCTTTTGCTTATCGAGCGCCACTCTGGTTCAATGGCCTCAGCCCAACCATCTCTTCTGCTCCAACTATTGGTATGTTTAAAACTAGGCTCCGGGACTATCTCACTACCAACAGCTCCTGTGACTGCCCAACTTAACCTTGTTCTCCACTTCCTTTCTGCTCTAGTTGTCCCCCACTGGATTCTACCCCCACATCTTGGTATACCCAATGCTGCACTTTTCACCCTCTTGCCACCCTTCCTACATTCCTTCTCCCCCGCCACCCCTCTTCCCTCTCCCTATGACTCTGGCACTTCTTATCTGTTGTCTATCTTCTCTGACAAATGCCACTGGCTGCCTTGTTACAATGCTACCCTTGAACTGTATTAATCTGTATTCTGTTTGCAATGTCCACATTGTTGTAATGCCTGTCTTGATGTTCCCCATAATTTGTATTTCTCTGACGTGGAACCTCTGTAAAAGAGCCATGGCTCAAAGGTATTTGTAATCCTAGACTTGATAAATAAATTACCTACTGCAAGAGCCCTCTCAAAGTAAGATCTGGTGACACCTTGCTCAGTCCCAGGCAGTAAAGGCATGTGTCATGGTCATCGGTTGCAGACATTTTCTGCCGACGCTGAACACACTAGTAAAATCATAGCTTTTTGTGTTCCACTGCAGAATTGTTGACAGCATGGTAACAGAAGACAAGGTGCACCAGTAAGTCAGAAAAATAAATATTCAAAAAAACTCACCAAAAATAGCAGCACTTGAAAACTAGTTTTCAGAACATGCTGCAACAGAAGACCTGTCCGTGTCAGCAAAACAGAAGATCTGATGTCAGATGAGGAAGAGTCGGAGGATGACACCATCAATGGTGGGGATAAAACAAGCTTGAAGATGTCCTGTGACTGAGCTCCACCCAGCAATACTGCCGAAGTGTGGACAGTAAACTGAATGTCAGCTGGTAGAATTCATTTTTTATTATAAACACCTGACTGCTTCCAGCTACTTCTTACTGTATGTGTCCTTCAAAAGTTTCAGACCAGTAAACAGTACCAGAAATTCGGATGTCCCTGCATCAGGTGCCCCCAGAGTAATTGATCTAGAACTAAAGTGCCCTTCCATTCTTCTATAAATTTCATAAAAGAGAGCCACCTGACATCATGTTTGTCCTTCGCCATACTAAAGATGTAATCTCCATCAAAACTGGAATTTTCAGGCAAATGTCAGTCCAGTTTCGAAGGGATGGGCACTAGTTGACATATAGTGGGGGTAACAGAAACGTGGTGCCACCGGGAGCAGGGATGGGAAATGGAGATACCAGGGTACAAACTGTTCAGGAAGGACAGGGAGGAAAGGGGGGGAGAAGGGGGGGTTGCAATCTATGTAAAGGAGGGTATCAGAGCATCAGAGTTGCAGGGTAAGTGGGGAGAGGCAGAATGACTCTGGGTCTTGTTAGCAGTGGGGAAGGGGGAGTCAGTGCTTATGAGGGTGGTATATAGACCCCCAGGGCAGCACGAATCTGCAGATAGAAGTATGGCTGACGAGTTTGTGAAAATGGCAGCAAGGGGGGGAGGTGGTGCTGATGGGGGATCTAAACCTACCAGACGTAGACTGGAACACCCTTTCGGCTGCTTCAACCAGCAGCAGGGAAATTTTAGTCTCCCTGCATTTGGCCCTCCTAAATCAACTGGTCAGGGAGCCAACCAGATCAGGAGCTATTCTTGATCTAGTCCTGACAAATGGGGAAAGGGTGGAAGAGCTATCGGTGGGGGAACATCTCGGTACAAGTGACTAGAACACGGTCAGGTTTAAAATGAGAAACACTGCAGAGGGTCACCAGTCTAGGTTAAAGGTCCTGGATTTCAGGAGGACAGACTTCAGGAGAATGGGGGAAATAGTGGTGAGGGCATTGCAGGAGGTGGAGGAGTTGATGGAGGTGGAGGCAAAGTGGGTGAGGATAAAGGAAGCTATTGTAGGGGCCACTGATGTCTGTGCCGAGAGAGTAAAAATAAGAGGAGGAGAAAACCTCTGTGGTATACAAGAGAAATAGCAGAAAAGGTAAGGACAAAAAGGAAAGTCTTTAGGAGGTTCAAGACAACTCAGACGGAAGCAAACTGGATAAAATACCAGGTGAGCCAGAGACAAGCTGGGGTAGAGGTAAGGAGGGCAAAGGCACAGACAGAGGAGCGAATAGTGAGAGGGGTCAAAAAAGGGAATAAGACTTTCTTTTGATATGTAAATGAAAAGACGAAGACTAGACAGGGGATTCTCCAGTTAAGAACAAAAGAGGGGTGGTGCTACAAGGAGACAGAGAAAAGGCAGACCTACTAAACATCTATTTTTGCTCTGTGTTCCAAGAGGGAGGAAGAAGGAGAAGAAAGCAGCAGAGCAGGAAATTAAATGGCTGGGGAGGGGGGATGGAGATGAGGCCGTTTCTTGTGGAGGAAATATTGGAAGAACTGGGCTGCGTGAAGGTGGACAGTGCAATGGGGCCAGATGGGGTGCACCCAAGGGTGTTAAGGGAGGTAATGGCGGTACTCTTGACTGCACTCTTCAATCGTGGTCCCTGAAACTGGGGGTGGTGCCTGAGGACTGAGGCAGGCAAATGTGGTCCTCTGCATAAGGGGGGAGTAAGGAGGAGTGAGAAGTTACAGGCCCGTGAGCTTGACATCAGTGGTAGGCAAGCTCATGGAGAAGCTAGTAAAAGGCAGGATAACCAGCTACCTGGAGACAAACGGCCTGACGAATCCAAGACAACAGGAGTTTACTAGGGGCAGATCCTGTCAAACAAATTTGATATAGTTTTTGATGGGGTCACCAAGGAAACAGATCACGGTAGAGCGGTAGATGTAGCTTATTTGGATTTCAGAAAGGCGTTTAACTCAGCGCCCCATGGGAGGCTGCTGTGTAAAATGGCAGGACTGGGGATGGGGCAGAGGGTAGTCAAATGGGTGGGAAGCTGGATGGGGAAAAGGAGGCAGAGGGTCATAATAAATGGGGTGGCATCCAGGGAGGGCAAGATCACGAGCGGGGTCCCTCAGGGATCAGTGTTGGGGCCCCTACTATTCAATATACTTGTAGGGGACATCGTGGAGGGCCTTGAGGGGTGTGTGAGTATGTTTGCGGACTATGTCAAAATCTACAATAGAGTGGACACGGAGGAAGGGGTGGAACAAATGCAGAGAGAGACTTGAGGCATGGTCAAAAAGGTGGCAGCTTGAATTCCATACAGAAAAATGTAAAATCATGCATCTGGGCTACAGAAATCAGAAGGCAGGGTACCGTATGGGGAGCAGAGATCTGGAGGAGACAGAACAAGAAAGGGACCTAGGCATCATTATATCTGGGGACCTGAAGGTGGGAAGCAAAGGGAGGGCAGGCTGGTGGGGGAGTGGAATGCTGGGATGCATCAGAAGGGGGATCACCAGTAGGAATAGGTAGGTCATAGTACCCTTGTACACCCATTTAGTTAGACCACACTTGGAGTACGGAGTCCAGTTCTGGAAGCCATACCTCATGAAAGATGTGGGGAAGGATAGAGAGGGTTCAGAGGAGAGCGACAAAAATGGTAAAAGGATTAGGCCACCTATCCTGTGAAGAAAGGCTGAGAGATCTGAACATGTACTCCCTGGAGCAGAGGAGGGAGAGGGTGACATGATCGAGACTTTCAAGTACCTTAAGGGTATAAACAGGGTGCCAGGGGGGGAGCATCTTCAAGATAAAAAAGGAAAACCGAGGAAGAGGGCGCACGGTCTACAGGTGGAGGGAGGGCAGTTCAGGGGTAACATTAGAAAATACTCTTACACAGAGAGAGTGGTAGAAAAGTGGAAAAGACTCCCAGGGGCAGTCGGTAGAGAGGAAACAGTGGAGGGATTCAAACGAGCATGGGACAACCACATGGGAGTGTTAAAGGGGGGAGAGGCACAGGTCCAAGCAGATAGTTGGGCAAATGGTCAGACTTGGTGGGCCTAGTTCTGTCCTTTTCTGCCGTCACACTTCCATGAATCTATGAATCTAGTTGGTGAGCCATCTCTGCTGCTATCATGTTAAACACAATGGTATACAGGTAATGTTTGTCCCCTAAAGCCACACCTCTAAGTGCGAGCCCCAGAACCTAATTAATAAAAGTAAGGCCCCCTGACAAGGTCAGGATATGTGATACTTTTTGAAAAGAGCTCCCAAAATGGTCTACTCAGTCAATCCCAGAAAATGTGGTATGGGGTTCCTTTTTTGCCCACAGGTTTATCAGCAGACGCATGCATTATTACCCCATAGTGACAAGATTTGTCAGGTGTGATTAAAACAACAACAAAAAAAAACAGGCCGTCAGTTTTACCAAAACTTGCAAACTGCTGTCTACAGTGGTTTCATGCACATTTACCCACACCCTATCCCACTGCTTGGGTACCAAAAAGGCCCTTGCTATCGCATCTAATTTCCGCTGAATCTGAATACTCCCACTATAATAATTCCTAAAATAGTTGGTACCAAATATTGGAAATGTTAGGCTGTTAAACCCTAAACTGAGTCTCCACCACAACCACGTAAGCAGAGTGTGAGATGCGGTTTAGGCCATGTTTCCCGAAACTCTAGAAAGATGGAAAAAATAATAAATTTGGTCAAAAAAAAAAAAAACCAACAAAATAAAAACACTATGTGGGCTGTGAGTAGCCTGTATTTAAATTAATTAAGCTCTGAACTTATAAAACAAATTATAGCAACTAAATGTCAACTAGCTGTGATCACCAACTCCTGATCACCCATCCGTCTAAGCACAGACAGTCCCTGGCAGTGTAGTGCCCCCGGACTGCCTGTCATACATGCACCAACAATCCCTGGCATTTTAGTGTTCCTCCCCGACCACCTTCCAGCCGTACACTAGCACCCTCCCATCACCGATATCGGTAAGTATCGCACATACTCCCTCCCCGGTAGTCCAGTGGCCACCCCAACTTACAAGACAACTGCCCTCTTCAATGGCAGCCAGTACCCCCCAACTCACTCACCACCACCAGCTGGCTAAGCGAGTCAGATGGTGGCTGGTAGTTGTGGTAAGAGAAGGTGAGTGTCGGCTATCATTTCGGGGACGCCTTGCAGGTCGGGTGGTGGGGGGCCCACTGAGTACCAGGCAGTGGGTTGTTTATTATGGATGGGTGATTGGGGGTGGTGTATGTGATACATGCTAATAGCGGTGATGAAGGAGCTACCTAGAGCTGGCAGGCAATCAGGGAGTGGGGGGACCACTAGACTGCCAGGGACTGTTGGTGTCTACATGACCAGGGGATGATGGGGTGGGTGGGAACCACTACACTGCCAGAAAATGTTGATGCTTACAAGGTAAGGCAATCAGGGAGGTGCAGTGGCATAAGATCAAGCTTCAGGAGGCCACATATACCACGGCACTACTGGCTGTGCTGTGTAGTGCCTCCACAAGGCAAGGCAAATCTTTTTTATATAGTGCCCGATCCAGGGGCTCAGAGCGCTTAACAAAATGGCAGTGAAATGCAATAGCATCACCCCAAAACAGATTATGCAAAGAAGATTAAAAGCCTTATCAAATAAATACATTTTAAAAGAGGTTTTTAAGGCTTCCACTATGCTGGCATCCTTAGAAGAGGATTCCACAGTAGTGGATAAGCCACTCCAAAGGCCCCATCTCCCAATCTTTTTAAGTAGAAGGATGGTACAGCTAATAAGCCAGCCTCGGTGGAGCGTAGGGGCGGCAGGAGAGTACAGAATCAGAAGCTCTTTTAGGTAGTCAGGTCCCAGACCATGCTGGGCCTTGTATGTTAACAAGCCTATCTTGAAGGTGATGCGCACACTCACAGGCAGCCAGTGCAGAGAGTGCAGGACAGGAGTGACTTGGTCCCTCATACAGAGGCCAGTCAACATTTTTGCCATGGCACTCTACACTAGCTGCAAGCAACATATCATACCTCCAGACAGCCCTAGATACAGGGTATTACAGTAATCAAGTCAGCTAGTAACAAAGGCGTGGATGACAGCAGCCAGGTCAGTGGGAGTCAGGACTGGACGGATCCAGACGGTATTCTGGAGATGGAAAAAAATGGCCCTAACGACCAACGAAACCTGTTTTTCAAGGTCAAGTCCATCATCAAGAATAACGCCAAGATCTTTGACCACCTTTATCACCGACGGGACGACCATCGATCACAATGGTGGGCAGTCTCCCATCAGCAAAAACACCCCCATGGACCGGCTCGATCACCATGATCTCTATCTTGCCGGGACTGAGACATAGCCAGTTTGCGGACATCCAGTCGTTTATCTCGGCTAAACACCGACTCAGCGTGGTGGAAAGATCACCAGGGGCACAAGACAGATACAACTGGGTATCATCTGCATAGCAGTGAAACCCCAGATTGTACTGTCTAATGATCTCTCCAAGCAGCAACATATACACGGAGAACAACAGGGGTGCCAAAATGGAACCCTGTGGAACACCACAAGGCAGCGCAAAAGAACAGGAGGAAAAATGTCCTAGGACAACGTGCTGTGATCTTCCGGTTAAATATGAGCGGAACCAGTGCAAAACTGTGCCAGTAACACCCACACAGTTCCGCAGATGATCCAACACCACCCCGTGATCTACCCTGTCAAATGCTGAAGATAGGTCCAAAAGCACCAGAATGGTATAGTGCCCTCGGTCCCTTGCCATGAAAAGATCATGTGCCACCCAGACCAAAGCCGTCTCAGTGCTGTGCAGTGGCCGAAAATCCAACTAGAGAGGTTCATAGAAAGGATAAAGTCTCCAAGCGCTCAACCAGCTAGTCAACTACCATCTTCTCAATAAGCTTCCCCAAAAAGGTAAGATTAGAGATAGGCCTATAGTTTGCAAGAACGTCAGGGTCAACAGATGGCTTTCTAAGGAGAGGTCTCACTACAGCCTCTTTCAGAGACACAGGAAAAGCTCCCTCACTTACTCACCCATTGACAATCTCCACAAGCACTCATTCCAGGAAATCCAAGCAGCTGATGACAAGCCACGTCGGACCTGGGTCCAGGGAACAGGTGACGGGATGCATGCTGGTGAGTACCCGAAGAACCTCATCTGCTAAAACTGGCCGAAACTCAGGCAGGCGATGTTTACTAGCAAACTGATCATCTCCTGTAGAAACTTACCAGAGGAGGTAATACATGCCTGATAGAAGCCACTTTGTTGGCAAAAAACTGCCCAAACTGCTCGCACTCGTCTACAGAACATGCTGTCACAGACTGGTGACAGGAGGGATTTAACCAGCTGTCAAAAACGTGCAACAGCATAGCTGGACGGTTTCTTGCTGCACCAAGTGTCGTGACAAAAATTTGGTCTTCTCATGATCAAGTCCAAGTGTGAAGATGAGATCCAGAGTGTGGCCATGTGTATGTGTCCCAGAGGCAACAGTCTGAGACAATCTTCTGAGACAATCCCAGCTGAGACACCAGCTGAAGGAGCTCTTGTCCAAAAAGACTGGCTTCATTGTCTACCCAGGCACTGAAGTCCCCCAGGAAAAGAACCTTAGGGGACTCCAACGCATGCTGGGCGATGAAGTCTGCCAGCTCCTGCAGAAATAGATTCCCACTACCCGGTGGCCAGTAGATGAAAACTATTCTGCCATTGACTCCTGATGCACATACAGTGACCACACACTCAAAGGAGACCGGTGTTCGCACTGGGAATGTGGTGAGGCCCAGGACAGATCTAAAACAGATGGCCACTCCACCTCCTCTATGGTCCCTCCTCGGGTAAGGCAAAACTGAGTAACCGGGAGGAACAGAAGCCGCGAGCACAGGGCCAGCGTTATTACCCAACCAGGTCTCAGTGATGCAAACAAGATTAGCTAAGGAATCGATGATGAAAGATTGTACCACCGCAGTCTTATTCCTCATTGATCTTGCATAACAAAGAACGTCCCAAACGGGATGAACCGAGCAGGCTGGACACACTACCTGCTACCATCTGGCAGAGCTCTAGGGAGGGGCACCAGGTATGATGGTCCTCTGTCCTAGTACCTTTTCCTCCCTGAGCGTCTCCTGGTCCGTACTTCGTCTATACTGCCCCCCACATTACCATACTGGGGACCCTCACTGCGGTGATTGCTCCTCCTCTTTAGGACCCCCAGCTCCCAACAGCGGCTGAGCACCCAAGCTGGTAAACATAACAGAAGCCTGAAAAGGGAAGAATGACCACAGGAAGTCCACTGATACGCATAACTAACTATAATGTAACAAGAAAGTAAGAAAAATGCAAAAACACCAGACACACAATCACATAACAAACACACAACCAAAAACAAAACCACCACACTAATATACATCTTAAAACACAGTAATGACCTCCCTCCCAACCCTAAAATAACAAATACAACAAACAGAAGAAATGCAAGCCTGTTACTAAGCAAGAAAGTCTGTAAACTGTCCAAGTCCAAAATGAGAAAATATTTTCTGCTTGTATAATGAATAGAAATAGCTCACACACAATTTGAAATGTTCTTATAAGAAGGGAAAGCCACAAGGAGCTCTCACTTCCTTAGGCTCAGTAACATCAACTGTCAGGGAGCTGTCTTAGCTCTCTCACAGCTTAAAGCAACCTTTGGATATACCTGTGCATCTATATGCAACTGTAGTCAGCTGCTCTGCATAGGTGCACTGGCATCAGTCAATGCTGCTCACTAAAACATTAGTATCTCGCTACCTGTGCCCTTCAACATAGCACATTTAGCAAGTCCCCTGCTTCTGGGTAATAAAACACCATTAGTGAGGCACTAACCCTGTTAGTACCTCCTATTTGGCTTTGAATATCATGGCCCTGGTGTTGGAATGCTGCAAAGCTCAAGACCAGTACACTGCACAGAGCATCCTCTGAACATATCAGCTGCTGTTGATGCACAAGTCTGGCAAAGCTGTTCTAATTCACGTAGTTACAGTAAAATCTGTACATACAGTATTTTCCTGCAAGCAAAACATTCCTTATCCTAGCTGATCAACTTTCATCTTTGAAGTGAAGAACTCAAATATGTGCTTATTGTTCCATGATCATTTTTAGGGCTGTGGGCAGAACCTGCAGCCCTATTTGGATCAGATTGTAACTCTAAGAACAGCGGATCGTGAAACTCCCTTTTTGGATATTTGGAAGTACTCCTCCATAGCTGCAAAATAGTGCACTCCCCCTGATTTTTATGTTGACTGTGCGCATGTGCAAGAAACATGTTGTGGTAGGTTTCTCCAGAAGCAGGTTATGGAAGCATGGCACTGTTGTGCCCAATGCCCCACAGCCTGCAAAGGCTTGTCCCCCGTCCCCCAATGCCATGGCACGCTGCTGCTGACACTAGTTCAGTCAGCGTGCCACAACTTTCTAAAAAATCAGCCGCTGCAATCAGGGGCCGCTCGCCATTGCAGCGCCAGTTATCGGCTGCAATGAGGGAGCGACCATATTGCAGGGCGGGATGTGGGATCCTGATATTGTTTGTGAACATGGCGGCGGGTTGCTGCCCTGTTCACAAACAATATACCCCTTCCCACCATGTTTATTTGCCGACGGGGAGCCCACCCTCGCCGGGCATTCTGTAACCCCTGTATCCCTGCCGACGGGGTGCCCAATCCCCGCCGGCATAATGATTATCCTCCACCCCGTTGTTCCTGCCGACAGGGTGCCCAATCCACGTCAGCATAATGATTATCCCCCCATTTCTTCCCTGCCGACAGGATGCCCAATCCCCATCGGCATAATGATACCCCTTCTGTTGCTGTAGCCGGGGGTGTCCAATCCCCTCGGCTCCTGCAGCCCTCCCCTTGCCTTGTTTGCCGCAGGGGTGCCCAATCCTGTGGGCTAACCCACCTCACAGGTGGCACGCTGGGAGCCCACCCCAGCGTGCCAAAGCACTTGTTAAATCAGAAAATGGCCCCCCGATGTCTTATTTGTGTTACAACCTGTAAAAAAGGAAACGGTCCCTCGTAGTCTCCCTGCTCCCTCCCACAACCCACACCCACCCACTGCGCACCCTGCCTCTCCACACCCCATACTTACCTCCGGAGTTTGGCATGACAATCTTCGCTGGACCGGGAACACGTCTGCACTCTTCAAAGCCGACCGCGAACTGAGGAAATGCCGGTAAGCTGTATAATGTAATACATACGGTTTTTTCAACTTTAGTGCATATCTCGGGCATTTTTGGGAATTTTTTCACCAAATTTTCAACATGGGGTTTTTGGGACCCGTCCTCATGAATTCTTGAACTGTCATGGCGTTAATCGGCCCCGAAAGGTGGTTTGTGGTCCGTGCCTGGAATCACCTTCGGGCCGGTAGCAGAAGCGACAGTGCCAGTGTTCATGAGGTGGGCTCTCAAAAGCCTATGTTGCAAAATTTGTGGAAAAATCCAAAAATGCCTGTTTTAAGCCGCAGCGCTTCGTAGTTGCTATGTACGCTCGTAACTTCGCGAATTTACAATATTTTCACGCCAGATTTTCGACATTGGCATTTTGTCACACCTCCTTGTGAGCAGTACAGCTGTCATTGTTCATATCCTGGCCGAAATGTATTTTCGCAGTTCCGGCGCAGAATGGCGCGGTCGCTGTGGGAAATCAGTGTTCAGGACAGATTAAGAAAATGACAGTGACACTGTTCATGAGTAGAGGTCCTAAGATGCCTATGTTGAAAATTTGGTAACGATGCTCCATTAAATGACTGTGTTATGAGCGTGCGTTGCGCAGTTGGCACGCATGCTTGTAACTTCGAGAATTTATAATATTTTCACTCCAGATTTTCAACATTGCCATTTTCCCACACCTACTTATGAATAGTGCAGCTGTCATTTTTCCCATCCTGGCCAAAATTTGTTTTCACACTTCTGGCGCAGAATAGAGTGGTCACTGTGGGAAATCACTGTCCGGGACAGATTAAGAAAATGACAATGATACTGTTCATGAGCAGAGGTCGTAAAATGCGTGTGTTGAAAATTTGGTAATGATAGCCCATCAACTGACTGTGTTACAAGTGTGTGTTGAACTGTTTCCACACACCCTTGTAACTTCGCAAATTTGTAATACTGTCACGCCACATTTTCAACAGTGGCATTTTTCCACAACTCCTTATGAACACTACAGCTGTCATTTTTCACATCCTGGCTACAGTATGTTTTTGCACTCCTGCCAGACAATAGCAGGGATACTCTGGGAAATCAGTGTGTGGGACAGATTAAGATCGACCGAGTGAGAGGGGGGAGTGACCGAGCTCAACTGAGCTCTGTCAGGACTGCTGCGGATTTGTTTGTGGGCAGACAAAGTCCCCAACACAAGAGCCCAGTACAAAAGGGCAGCCTGCAGCACTGGGAGAAACAGAACGAGAGAGCGAGTGAGGGAGGGGAAGTGAGCGAGCTCACCGAAGAGCTGTCAGGACTGCTGCGGATTTCTTTGTGGGCAGAAAAAGGCGTCAATACAGACAGTGGCCCAGTACAACAGGCCAGCCTGCAGCAGTGGGAGAAACAGTATGAGCGAGTGAGACAAGGGGACTTAGTCAGCTCACCGGAGCTCTATCAGGACTGCAGGGATTTCTTTGTGGCAGAAAAAGGCACCAATGCAGGCAGGCGCCCCGTACAAAAGGGAAGCCTGCAGCATCAGGAGACACAGAACGAGCGAGTGAGGGAGTGGGAGTCAGTGAGCTCAACGGGGCTTTGTTGGGACTGCTGCAGATTTGTTTGTGGGCAGAAAAAGGCAGCAATGCATGCAGGGGCCCAGTACAAAAGGGCAGCCTGCAGTGGCAGGAAAACTAGAATAAGCGAGTAAGCTCAACAGAGCTGTATTGTAACTCCTGCAAATTTCTTTGTGGGCATAAGAAGGCAGCAACGCATGTAGGAGCCCAGTAGAAAAGGGCAGCCTGCAGCGCTGGCAGAACAGAATGAGCGAGTGAGAGAAGGGGAGTGAGCTGGCTCAACGGAGCTTTGTCAGGACTGCTGCACATTTCTTTGTGGGCAGAAAAAGGTGCCATCAGAGGCAGGAGCCCAGTACAAAAGGGCAGCCTGCAGCGCCAGGAGAACCAGAATGAGTGAGTGAGACAGGCGGAGTGAGCGACCTCAACGGAGCTCTGTCGGGACAGCTGTGGATTTCTTTGTGGGTAGAAAAAGCCACCTACACAGGCAGGGGCCCAGTACAAAAGGGCAGCCTGCAGCACCAGGAGAAACAGAATGAGCGAGTCAGAGAGGGGGAATGAGCCACCTCAATGGAGCTCTGTCGGGACAGCTGCATATTTCTTCCTCAGCAGAACAAGGTGCCAATGCAGGCAGCAGCCCACTACAAAAGAGCAGCCTGCAGCACCGGGACAAACAGATTGAGCCAGTGACAGAGGGCCACTGAGCGAGCTCAACAGAACAACGCAATCAACATTCGGCATTGACAAATGCTTGTTACAATTTGCTGCTCTATGTTAAACAGGGACTATGGTCACAAATTACTGGCATCAATAAATTCAGAATATGGATCGACAAAGCCCCAATCACCTTCATGCCAAAACTGAGATTCCTAAGTTACTTTGTTTAAAAGTTACAAATCATTTTACAACCCCAAATTCTCTGTCTGTTAAAAAAGCCAGTTTCAGTGAAGAGGTGCTGATGATGTCATCTCCTGAACTCACAGTCTAACCCTCCCTGTCAGCAAGCTTACAGGAGCTGCTTCTCCAAAGTTCAAAAACTATGTGCAAATGGTTTTCTCCAGTAAAACAGGCAGCACCATTCAATCAACATTGCTTTAAAACCTATGCGTTTCAGGTTTTGTAACAAAATTAATAAATTCGTATTTTTAATGTTTGGTGACTTTTTTGTTGTGGTCCTTTTCTCCTGGGTTGCTGGATGTTAAGTCACACAGCACACTACTATGAGATTTGCAGACTGGATATCTCTGATGTGGTGAAAGGCTGTGCTCATCTACACCTACCATTCAACTAAGGTGATTTCTCAGGATGGCACTTTAAATCAGTTCTTCCATCACCCTGTAAATGGGGTTGGGAGAGGTAGTGCTGTTTTGAAACCCTGCTAAAAGTGTCTATGCAGTAGCCAGCTTAATGCTTAATCACTCAATCAATCAATCAATCAATGTTTTATTCAACAACAAAGTATGAATGAATGGGATGCTCAGTTGAGCAGAGCTCATTTTCTGTTTTCTCACTGACAGGCTGTTACTTGAGCTATATTCAGGCTCAACTGCATTGTGCTCCACCTTACAATGATTATTTTACCAGGGCTATCAGTTTTACCCCTAGTAGGAATTAATACATATAAGACCCCTATTAAAAAACTTACTGTAAAGCAGACACTGACAAACAGCAATGCAGTTACCAATATTGCAACACCTGTAGCAATACAACTTCCTAACAAGCACTGTAGAGTAACACCACAATGGTGTCAGCAGCCTGGAGGCATGTTGACTCAGCATCCTGCAACTCTGGAGAAATGAACCACACTAAAAAAGCATTAAAATACAAATTTGTCAACTTTGTTACAAAACCGGAAACCCAAAGATTCCACAGCACTGTTTTAGAATGGTGCTGCCTGTTTTACTTGTGAAAACCATTGCAGAATTATCTTTTAACTTTGGAGAAACAAGTCCCATAAGCTTGCTGACAGGGCGGGCAAGACTGTGAGTTTAGGAGATGACATCATCAGCACCTCTTCACTGAAACTGACGTTTTTGAACAGGCAGTGAAATCAGGGTTACAAAATAGCCCACACCTTTTAAATGAAGTAATACAGAAATCCAATGTTTGGTATCAGATTATTGGGGGTATGCTTATTCTAATTCTGCAATGTAGCACTTTTGGCCAGAGACCCTCTTTAAAGGCATCTGAAGGGGGGGGGATGCTACTGTATTGTACTTCCTAACATCTCAGGATATTAACAAAAAACCCAAACCTTTTTAAACTGCTGTTTCTATCATCTGTCCAGCTCAGTCTAATAGATTTATTCTATTTCTTTCAACAACCGAGGGATTAACTCATTATCTGTTTTGCTGTAATTTCTCTGAAACAGACAGACTACAGTGTCAGATTATAGACAGTGCAGCTGCAGCTTTGTTAGCCATCTCATTCCTATGGGCATGACAGGTTGCATGCACACACACAGCAGCAAGCATGCATGCATGCACACGCACACACACACCAGCATGTACTCTAACTAAATAAATAATTTAAGAAGACTGAATTAGCAGTATACCAGTTTTTGATGATTGTGACTGAACAGCACTATTTGGCACCAACAAGAAAAAAGCTTTGGTAATGTGGAAGCTTTTCAAAGCCCTATCGGCTCTGGGTAGTTTGTTTGAAATAGAGGCATTCCATGTAAACTGCACAAGGCAATGAGGAGTATGCTACTTCAAAAAATAGCAAAGGGAGGTAATGTTTTTTAATACTGTAAAAAAATGCATATGCTTACTCTTTGATGAGAGGGCCATTTAATTTCAATATTGTATCCAACAGGTTCCGGCAAAGCTTCTAACACCTGGGGGGGGGGGGGAGAAGAAGGCCAATATCATACATTTCATTTTTTAAAGGTAAAACCTCTGTAAAAAGCACTGGCTACAAATAAAGTGTGCTGCCAGAAAGGCCAGGCATTACAGCCGGTCAGGTCACAAGGCAAAAACAAAAACCTCAGTTGACACTAACAGAACTAAACTGCACTTTTTTGTCTTGCCCCCCCCCCAATTTAATTTTACAATAGTAACATACTGCAGCACATTTCATCAAATAGTAGCCGCAGTTACTATTACAATTTTCTGTTTTAACCCACAGTTACTACGTAAAAGTAGCTAAAATTTAAGGATGGCTTATATTTCTAACAGATGCCCTCCCGTCTCTTTTTTTTTTTTTTTATATACCTATAACACGTTGGGCTCTTTCAGACAGTACTGGGGAGATAGTTTTCTTTTTAGATTACTTCACAGCTCCATACTTGCCTCTACAGTCCAAGCATCCCAGGTACGTTGCACAGGAGCATTTCTGGCACTTATGGGGTTGAGTAATCTGGCATGGCCTGGAAGGACTACTGAAGGACCACACAATCACACAGCCAGTTGGTGCTTTTCACTATCCTTTCTCCCTCATCCAGCATTATTTCCCCAAAACAGATTCAAACAAGATGAAGTCTTGCTGTATTCTTTACTCCGCCTCACTGAACAGTCGCTCCAGTGATTTCTCCTTCAGCTCGGTTCTTCGCGGTTAAAGTTTCGGCTGTAGTCCGATTTTCGTTCCGTTTTTTCAGTTCAAGACTCTGTCTGTGGTACCATAAGTACTCAGCATAGTAGCTGTGTGTGGAAATTGTAAAAATGTTCCAATCGGTTTGGCTGAGCCGATCTTGTAGTAAGAAAAAAGTTAGTGTGGTTACCGGTCCATATCGGTTTTAAAAAAAACATAATTTTAGCGGGTTTTTTTTCCATCACCCATGACACGGTGTAAAACTGATAGGGGAGTCTTGCCTGGCGGTTGCCATATAAAGGGTAAGTTGGTTAGGTTGGCCATGTCTGAGAAACCCAAGGAAAAAAACAGACCCACTGGGTTTTAAGACTGCAGTGTGTGTGTGGGGAGGTCTTTGCTAAGGCCGATCCCCACACCACCTGTGTTTACTGTCTGGGGTTTGACCACCTCGATTCAGACTGCCAAATTTGTAAGAATTTCCCTAAGTCTACCCTGGAGAGAAAGTTAGGTAGACTTAGGGATAAGGAGTATGAGAAATCCGCTGACCCAGAAGGCCAGCCCGGTTCAGTTCCTACCGAACCAGAAGGAGTGCCTTCTGACCAGGGCGATACTTCTTCGGGCAAGAGGAAAGCCGATCCTGAGGGATCGGTTCTTACAAAAAGAAAACGAAAGGATAAATCGTCCGGTTCGGATCCAGAGCTGCATGTTCTGATCGCTGAAGAAATAGCCAAAGTGATTCGGATTGTGGAATCGCTTCGTCCGGTTCCGACTGATCCGGCACCTCCTGTCAGAGGTTCAGTTCGGTCGGTTTCTCCGGTTCAGGATTATTTCCCTGAAGATTTTTACAAACTGGAGTTTGATGAGGAGGGGGAGTTTGAAGAGGATGATTACGACGGTGAAAGTCTGGATGTGCCTGTGGAACCAGACACCTCACCAGACAGACCTTCTGGTGTTTCCCCTCCTAGGCTTTCTGAGTCCCTTCCCCACTTTCTGTTCTACAGAAAAGTGGCTCAAACCCTCCAGCTTCCTATTGAGGAGGCTGCAGAAGATCAAGAGAAGCCTGACTTCATAGAGATGATGGACATCCCAGAGTCTATGAGACTGTCTATTCTCCTTCATAAGTCATTTGGGAAATAGACACTAAAAATTCTTAGGTCTCCTAATGCTGTACTTCCTGTTGACAAAAGAATGGACAAGAGGTATACCTTGTCAGGTTTGGATATGGAATTTCTTTGCCAACAATGCAGCGATGTTGGGGTAGTGCAGCCTACTGCCTGTGACAAGGCAAACATTCCCTTGGCTTCACACCCCCCAGACAAAGATTCCAGGAAGACAGATGTCATGGCAAAGAAACAGTACTTGGCATCATCTCTGGGACTCAGACAGGCTAATTATATGGCCTATACAGACAGGTACCAGAAGTCCAGGTGGGACACTGTACTGGAACTGGCTAAACAGGCTTCCCCCCAGCTAGCCAAGGAGCTGGAGGGGGTGGCTGCTGATGGGATTGAGGCATCAAAGGTGCAATTTCATGCAGCTGTGGGCTCCAATGATGTGTCATCAAGAGTCATGGCTACATCCGTGGCTCTTCGGAGAATGGCCTGGCTCAGATGTACTAGCCTTTCGCAGGACACCCAGGCTAAGGCCATGGATTTTCCTGTAGTGGGTAATTCTCTGTTTGGGGAGCAGACAGAGAATTACATGAAGAAAATGGATGAATACAGGACCACTTATAGGAGTGCCCAGGACAAGGAGGGGCAGGCAACTCCTCAGAGGCAGCAGTCTGGGGCAGGGGCAGGCCTTTCTACCAGGCACAGGCCTCTTCTTTTTCTCAGAGGGGGTCCTTCAGAGGGAGAGGCAGAAGGGGGATGAGCAGGGCTGCATCCACCCCTCAGCCTACGGTTCCTGCCAAGCAGACACCTTGATGTGTCAGCCCGGGTCAACTCCCCCATTCCAATACGAGGCAGGCTGGGTTACTTTGTCCAGGACTGGATGTCTGTTACCTCAGACAAGTGGGTCCTGGAGGTTGCAAGCCAGGGGTGGGTTCTCAGTTTCAAGAGTTTTCCGAAACTGAGACCCAGATCCTTTCCACCTGCAAATATATCAGAAACCTTTGCTCTAGCGGCAGAGGTTTTGTCTCTACTGGCTTTAAAGGCCATAGAGAGAGTTCCTACTCCATACAGGGGCAAAGGTCTGTACTCCAGGTACTTTCTTACCCCGAAAAAGACAGGGGAGTGGTGACCCACCCTAGATCTAAGATACTTAAACAAGCACCTAGTAAAGTCAAAGTTCAAGATGGTGACTCTGAGAAGAAAAAATTACTCACCTTAATAATGTTGTTTCTTCTAATGGAGTCTTGCTATATTATGACATATGCAGTATAACCCCAGGTTAGAACTGCTCCGGAGGTGAAAGAGTTAACTTTCCATGCCAGACATGGAACTTTGAGCGCGAGCTCAGTTGAAAACTCTGTCTGTTGTTGCTCAAACTTAAACTGTCAGATCTTTACGAGCAAAACTCACTAAGGTTCTGTGTGGAAGCCGTAAACCTACACTAGCCCATTGGCTACTAACTACAAGAAAACACATTTGTGTTCTTGATCCCAAAACAAAGACTCAAGTCAGGGGAATCAAGAAAGAAAATTAAAACATAACACCCAGGCACCCTAAAGAAATGGTGAAACAAAGTGGGCATCTATGATGTGCCAACATTGCGCTGCCCACCCACATCCCAAAAATAGAAGTTCTGAGAGGGGCAGGCTGGGGGGGGAGGTCATAATATAGCAAGACTCCATTAGAAGAAACAACATTACTAAGGTGAGTAATTTTTTCTTCAAACAACATGAAGTCTTGCTATATTATGACATATGCAGACTACACAGCAGTACCTCCATGGAGGAGGGACAGAACCTACTTAGGAAATAGGCTCTGAAGCACGGCTATGCCAAATCGAGCATCACTCCTAGCCTGGATGTCCAGGGAGTAATGCTTAGTGAAAGTGTGAACTGTTTTCCAGGTAGCTGCTTGACATATCCATAGGATAGGGATGTCCCTAGCAGCAGCCAGAGACGCAGCTGTACCCCTGGTAGAGTGAGCCCTCAGGCCTGAGGGAGGAACCTTACCCAGTTTTTCATAGCAAAATTGGATACAAGAAACAATCCACCTGGCAATGGATCTTTTGTGGCAGGTTTTCCTTTTCCAACCTCACCATAAGTGAGGAACAATTGGAGGGAGTCAAACCTGTGACCCTTGGTACGTTCTATGTAGTAACTAAGGGCTCTTTTGACATCTAAACTGTGCAATCTCCTCTCGCCAGAGGAGGAATGGTCAGTGAAATACACAGGAAGGGACATGGATTGATTAAGGTGGAAGTCTGAAACCACCTTAGGCAAAAACTTTCTGTTAGTCCTGAGGACCACCTTATCCCTGTGAAAGGAGATAAAATCAGGTTCCACTGACAAAGCTTGCAACTCACTTATGCACCTGGCAGAAGTGATGGCTACCAAAAACACAGTTTTCCAAGTCAAGTACTTGAGCTCTGCTGAAGACAACGGCTCAAAAGGGGGTTGCATAAGCTGAGCAATGCAAATATTAAGATCCCAAGCAGGGGCAGGGTCCCTGAATGGAGGGTTGGTGTGAAGCAACCCCTTGAAAAACTTGGAGAATACAGGGTGAGCTGAAAAAGAAGAAGGTTTACCTGTTGATAAGAAAGCAGACACGGCTGCCAGGTGCACTTTTACGGTAGCTGGTCTCAGTCCCAAAGAATTCAAATGCACCAAATAATCCAGGATTGTGGGCAAGTCAGCAGATTCTGGTGGAATATGCTTGCCAGAGCACCATATGGAAAATCTCTTCCATTTGGAATTATAAGTAGCCCTGGTGGAAGATTTCCTAGAGGCCTTCAAGATATCCAATACACCTTGGGAGAGGTGTAAGTCAGCAAACTAACTCTTCAAGAACCATGCCTTGAGATTGAGAGACTTGAGGTTCGGATACCAAACCTTCCCCTGGGCACAGGTTAACAGATTGTGATTCCTGGGGAGGTGCAGGGGAGGGTGGACTGCTAAGGACATGAGGAGTGGGTACCAGGGCTGTCTGGCCCAATCTGGAGCAATCAAAATCATCTTGCAGGGTTGAGATCTGATTTTGACAAGCACCTTGAACAGAAGAGGGAAGGGGGGAAAGCATAGAGAAACTTCCCTTCCCAACTGAGAAGGAAGGCATCCAGAGGGACTGAGCCCAACACTGGGGGCCTGCAGCAAAAGAGGGGAAGTTGGTGATTGTCTGGGGCTGCAAAAAGATCTATCTGCGGGTTGCCCCATCTGGCAAATACCATCTCTAGTACTAGGGGATCCAGTGCCCATTCGTGATGGCCCTGGGAAATCCTGCTGAGAGCATCTGCCAGGACATTGTCCTTGCCTGGGAGGTGAACTGCCGTAAGGGAGGCGCTCAGGAAAAGCCAGAGACTACAACTTCATTGCTTCGGTGCACAAGGCCGTAGACCGAGTGCCTCCTTGCTTGTTGATGTACCACATTGTAGTGGTGTTCTCTGTTCTGACCTGTACAACCTTGTTCTGAACAGATGTGGAAAAAACTTGAAGTGCTAGAAAAACTGTTCTGAGCTCCAACAGGTTGATGTGGAGCAGAGATTCCTGTGGGGACCACAATCCCTGGGTAGTGAGGTCGCCCATTTGAGCTCCCCACCCCAAGAGGGATGCATCTGTAGTAAAGGTTAAAGAATGAGACTGGGGAGTGAAGGGGACCCCCTGTCTCAGATTGCTCTGGTCCTGCCACCACTGAAGGGCCTGAATCAGGGTTCGAGTCACTGGGATCAATTTGGTGAGAGGGTCTCTCCTTTGAGACCAAAAGGCTCTCAAATGGAACTGGACATCCCTCATCTGAAACCTTGCTCCTTGCACTACTGCTGTAGAAGCAGCCATGTGCCCCAGGAGCTGTAGAAAATGCCTTGCAGGTCGAGAGACCTGCAGGGTAAAGGAGGAGGCCAGAGAGATCAGGGTCCTTGCTCTGTCCAGAGGAAGGAAGGCTCTGGCCTCTTTTGTGTTCAGTTCTGCTCCTATGAAGGTAAGAAGCTGGACAGGCTCTAGAACTGACTTTGGAAGATTGAGAAGGAAACCTAGAGATGTGAGCAGTTGCTGAGTTACCCGAAGGTGAAGTTTGACCTGGTCTGGAGACTGGCCCACTATGAGCCAGTCGTCCAGATAAGGAAAGATGGCAATCTTTTGCCTTCTTAAGTGGGCAACTGCTACTGCCAGGCATTTTGTGAATACCCTCGGGGCCAAGGTAAGGCGGAAGGGCATTGCTCTGAACTGGTAATGGCCTGAAGGCAGTTCGAATCTGAGGTACTTTCGATGGGAGCTTCTGATAAGAACATGGAAGTAGGCATCCTTGAGGTCCAGGGAGGCTAGCCAGTCCCCTGGCCTTAGAGAGGGTAAAATAATTCCCAGAGTCACCATTTTGAACTATGGTTTTAAAAGGTGCTTGTTTAGATACCTGAGATCCAGGATGGGCCGCCATTCTCCTGTCTTTTTTGGGGTAAGGAAGTACCTGGAGTACAACCCTTTGCCCTGGTGTAGGGTTGGAACCCTTTCCACAGCTCTGAGAGTCAGGAGGGCAGAAAATACAGGTTACTCACCTGTAACTGGAGTTCTAAGAATGGTATATGTTGTTCATCCACACTGTCTGGCAGGTATCCTTGCCGCTTTAAATCTTGCCGGAAGGTCTTCAGTGGCTCCTCCCACCCACCACCCGGTGGTAAAACTCTTGGCTCCACCCATGACGCCGGATCTGGCCCGCTGGAAGCTCAGGTTAAAGCCGGCCGGGAGGTAGGAAATGTAGGATGAACAAATATACCATTCCTAGAACTCCTGTTACAGGTGAGTAACCTGTATTTCTAGGGACATGGATATGTTGTTCATCCACACTGTCTGCGAGACTCTAGCAGTTCTCCGGGAGGAGGGAGGCAGCGCACACCCCTACTTAGGGAATAAAGACTGGAGAACCGAGGCCCCAAAACCAGCATCCCGGGCGTGACTCAAGGTCGATGTGGTAATGGGTAATGAAGGTGTGTGCTGACTTCCAGGTAGCAGCCCTGCAGATTTCCTGGATAGGGCGTCCCTGGAAGCAGCCACCGATGCAGCAGTATGGCGGGTAGAATGAGCTCTTATCCTCTGGGAGGCTCCATGCCCGCCAACTTGTAGCAGAGATCTATGCAGGAGGTGACCCACCTGCTTATCATCGCTTGGCTGCAGGTCTGCCAGGTGCGGCTCTCAGCGTAGGGTGACAAACAGCTGGCGAACTCTCCCCAATTTCAGCCGCACTCCTTATAATAGTGCGCCCTTCTAGGGTCCAAAGTATGGAGCCTGTATTCAGCCTCCGAGGTGTGATTGGGGTAGAACACCGGCAGAGTCAACACCTGGTTAAGGTGAAACTCCGACACCACCTTCGGAAGGAATTTCGGGTGGGGGCGCAGGACAACCTTGTCCCTGTGGAAGACCAGGTAAGGAGACTCGATGCAGAGCACCTGGAGTTCTCCCATCCTTCTGGCTGACGTGATAGCCACCAAGAAGGCGGTCTTCCACGACAGGTGAGAGAGTTCACACCTGTCATTGGTTCGAATGGCTTGTCCATGAGCTTTGCCAGTACCAGCAGTAAATCCCACGGAGGTGGAGGTTTCGCTCACGGAGGAAATGTGATCAAGGCCTTGAAAAGCGCCAGACCACCTTCTCCTGCGCCACCGACTGCTCCCCGCCCGCGCCTCGGTAAGCAGAGATGGCTGCCAGGTGCACCCTAAGGTCGTCGACCTAAGCCCTTGACGAAAGGGACCATAAATAGTCCAAGATGCTTGCCAAAGGAAAGGAGGAAGGGTCCAAGCCTTGCCTGACACCAAATGGAAAATCTCTTCCATTTGAAGGCATAGCATTTCCTGGTCGACCCCACGGACGCCTCAACAACACTGAGGACCTCGTCGGAAACGCAAGGCCTCGAACTCTAGCCGCCCAGAACCAGGCTCGCCAGGGTGCAGGGATTGAAGGTCCGGATGGAACACCTTCCCTGATTGACTGAGCAGGTCCGGCGAGCTGGAAGCTGCCTCGGGAGCCTGGAGCGGAGGCTGAGGAGATCTGGGTACCAGAACTGGCGGGCCAGTCTGGGCTATCAGAATCACCTCGCCTTTGTCCTCCTTGCTTGAGAAGCACCTTGTGAATCAGGGGAAATGGGGAAGGTAGAAGAGGCCCGGGGTCCACGGCCTCAAGAAGGCATCCCCTGCAGCGAGCCCTGCTGAGGCGGGCATGGAACAGCCTCAGCTTCACGTTCTCCCTAGAGGCAAACAGGTCCACCTGAGGTGTGCCCCAATGGGAGAACAGATCTTGTACTACCTCCGGCAGGAGAGACCACTCGTGAGATGCAGCCCCTATCCGGCTCAGGGCATCGGCCAGGGTGTTGGAGGCTCCTGCCACATGAATGGCCAGGAGATCCGCCTCCAAGCTGCGCATGAGTGACCAAATGCAGAGAGCTTCCTTGCATAGAAGCATGGAACGCGTCCCGCCCTGGCGGTTTAGGTAGTACATGGTCGTGGTATTGTCTGTCTGGACTCGGACCACTTGACCCCGAAGAAACAAAGCAAAGGCGGTGAGAGCTAGGCGGACCGCTCGGCGCTCCAGCAGGTTGATCTGGCATCGGGACTCCCGCGGGGACCGAGGCCGTCCTGATGTTCCCCAGATGGGCCATCAACCCATCAGAGAGGCATCGGTCGATAGAGACCGCGGCTGGGGTGGACAAATGGGATGCCCTCCTGCAGATGAGATGGAACGGTCCACCACTGGAGAGCGTTCCACATCTCCTGGGTCACCGTCACTAGCTGATCCAATGGATCGCAGCGTTGCAGACCACTGGCTGGCCAGTCCCCACTGAAGAGGCGCATGTGCCAGCGTGCCCAACGGACCATGCTGGTACAGCGCCATGAGACCCAGAGGTGCAGGAAGTCCCGGCAGGGTGACTGCCCAACCAGAAATGATTGGGCAAAGGAGGTAAGAACCTCGGCCCTGTCCGACCGAGCCGTGCTCTGGCTCAAAGTCGAGCTCTGCCCGATAAACAGAATCACCTGCTTGACTTGAGTTCCGACTTGGCCTCGTTGATAAGAAGGCCGATTGAGAGCAAACCTGGAGGGCCAGATCTCTGGACCGCTCCACCTCCTGTCTGGAGGGGCTGCTATCAGCAATCGTCCAGGTGAGGTACACGGACCCCTCAGCACATGAGAAAGCTGTCACCACTGCTATGCATTGGTGAAGACCCTGGGAGCTAGAGACAGGCCGAAGGGCATGGCTCGGAACTCGAAGGATCCCTCCGCTCAGAAGGAATCTCGATGTGACAAACGGATAGGGACGTGAAAGAACGCGTCCTGCAGGTCCAGAGAGCAGAACCATATGCCGTGTTCCAGGGATGGTATTATCTGAGCCAGAATGACCATCCTGAAGGTTCGAGACCTTAGGAACTTGTTCAGGTCGTGTAGGTCTAGAAAAGGGCGCCAGCCCCCTGTCCGTTCCGGAACCAGGAAGTACCTGGACACAAACTCCGGGTCTGAGGGAGGGTCCGCCATCTCCCTGATCACCTCCTTTTGGAGGAGGAGAGCGATGTCGGCCCGACGAGCCGACAGTGAGGCTGCGGACCCCGAGGCCCCGCGAGGTGCGACAGCTCTGAAGGGCAGGGCCTGCTCGAATTCTAGAGGCAGGCCTTTTCCCACCACCTCCAGCACCCACCTGTCCGTGGTAATAACGGACCAGGCGGAAAGGAAGTGCCGGAGCCGTCCCCCAAGGGGGAACCTGGGGTGAGGTGACGGGGTTGGGGGCGACACCCCTCAGCCCGTCACTGGGCAGGCTTGGAGGAGGGACCGGCCGAGGGACCTCCTGGGCCTGTACCTCCCTGCTTCCTGTTGGAGGAAGCCCGGGCTTGGGTTTGGGATGCCAAGCCCGAGCCTGCTGGCCCTGACGTTGCTGGGCGGATGCTTGTGGCGCAGAAGGACGACAAGAGCTGGCTGTGACACAGCCTTTGTCCTTCTGAGGAGAAGAGACCGAGTCCAAGGTAGCATTGGAATTCTCGATCCTCTGCAGGTGACCTTCCGGGGCCGAAGAGGTCGGTCCCAAAGGGAAAATCCGCCAACTTGTGCTGGGTATCCAAAGTAAAGGTGGATATCCTCAGCCAAGCCGACGGACGTATAGCCTCGGCCGCCACAGACCTGGCACATGAGTCCCCAATGTCTAAAGCAGTCTGGAGCTGCTGTTTGGCCACTGCCCTGCCCTGGTCCCGCACCTGCCTGACCGTGGTCTGCAGATCCGCGGGAAGATGAGGGACGACCTCATCCAGGGAGCCCAACAGGGCATGAGAGAAATGTGCCATGAGGACGGCCGAACTGGCCTGGCGAAGGCCGATGGAGGATGCAGCATAGACTTTTCGCCCGGCATAGTCCAATTTCTTGGACTCCTTGTTGGGAGGTTTGTCCACATCCCTAGCGTTCCCGGCATGCTGGAAAACGCTGTCGGTAACTAACCCCTCGGCCGAGGGGTGTTCCTAAAAACCGGACAGGGAACCGGTAGGGACCGCATACTTCCTGGCCATCCTGGCCGAAGGCGCACGGCAGGAAGCAGGGCGCTGCCAGAGCTCCAAGGCGGGCCCACTATGGCCTCAGCCACGGAAAGGCCTCCGTGGGGAATCCCTCGGTCCAGAATCTCCGTGAGGGATACCTGGCCCACTTAGAAGCAGGTTGAGCTTCATCCCGGTGGACTCGAGATGAGCGAAGCAATCCAGGAAGAGCGAAGGGCTATCGTCCACCGACTGTCTCCTGGGACTCCAAGTCCATTCGCTTGGAGAAAGGGAGGAATGTCTTGGACTCGGAAGAGTCCTGAAAAACTGCCTTGGGCCTCAGCCACCTCCACCTGCGAGGTCGATGGGAGTGAGGGGTGACAGACAGCCTATGGGGCAGTCCCTGAGCCGACCGAGAATTTTTGGTCGGAGCCCCAACTAACGGCTGTGGAGGCGGAGGTTCCACCGGAATCGGTGGGGCAGCTGGTTTTGGCCAAACAACCGGCCTGTGAACAGGCTCCTCTGATAAAACGAGGGGTTGTTTAGGCCGCTCCGGTGACAGCCACTTAATGGCCGGGGAAGACGACGGTATCAGCTTATTCCCGGTCAGAAGGAGCTGTTGCCACATGAGTTCCTCATATCTTGACGCAACTTGCGCGAAGCCTCCCTCGTCTGAGGAAAGGAAGAGGACGGCGCAGCTGCCCTTGCATGCCGAGACCGAGACACGCCTATGGCGGGGGATCGCTGGACATGAAGAGTCAGAGACTCGAGAACCTCGGCTTTGCCGAGGCGTGTGAGGAGGTGTCGGGAACCGGCACTCCCTTGAGTTCGGAAGATTCAGCTTGAAAGCTCAGAACCGGAGCTCAAAGCGAGCAACGGGTCCTCAACTCCCACCGGAGGAACAGGAGAGGGGATTCTCGGCTTCTCCAGCCAACAACCGTCCAGGGTGAGAAAAATCTTGATCGCGTCGGCGGGGTCTCGGTCAACTGGCCTGGCCAGAGGTTTCCGTGAGACCAGTGGCCGAAGTCGGTGACCCGACAACTCGAGGGAAGGGATCTTTCCGCTCCCAAGAGCGTCGGCAGTGAGACTTACCCTTGTCTCTCTTTTGGACCGAGAAAGCGGTCCAGAAGAAGTGAGTCCCTCACCTTTAGTTGAGAGGGTCAGGCAAAGCTCCTAAAAGAAGCTGAATAAGAGGCACCGAGAGGCGGGACAAATGCAGCCGCGAGTGGAGCGGCCGCGCCGCCTCCTCTTGAGGCGATCATCTGCTCAAGCTGATCAACCCGACCCGCCGCCCAGCGGACACCTCGACCGGGCCTCTTTGACTTTACCGGAGAAATCGCTGGGGACGCCCCAGTTTGTAAGCGGGCACACGGTCTGCGAGGGCGTGGGCCGAAAAGGAAGAGCACAGGTCGCAGGCCTGCGGGTCGTGCTCAAGGCCTAAGCAGTAGACGCACGTGGAGTGCGGATCCATCCGAGACATCTTCTGCCCGCAAGGGCATCTCCGGAAACCGGGAGTCGATTTGTCCATCGCAGCCGCGAGGGAGAGAAGACCGAAGTCTTTTAGCAAAAAACTTTTAATTTGAAAATTGAAGAATTAGGAACCAGTCTTAACGCAGAGCGTTAAGGAGGGAACCTGAGCTTCCAAGCGGTAAGGAAGATCTGGCGTCATGGGGCGCAGAGCCGAGTTTTACCACCCGGGTGGGTGGGAGGAGCCAACTTGAAGACCTTCCGGCAAGATTTAAAGCGGTAAGGATACCTGCCAGACAGTGTGGATGAACAACATATCCATGTCCCTAGAACTTCTGTTTCTAGGGCAAGTGCCTCTGATGGATTTGCAGGTGGAAAGGACCTGGCTCTCATCTTCGGAAATTTTTTGAAGCTGAGAACCAGTCCCTGGCTTACTACTTCCAGGACCCACTTGTCTGATGTTAAAGACTTCCAGTCCTGGACAAAGTAAGCCAGCCTGCCCCCTACCGTGTAGTGGAGAATCAGGCCTGGCCACCCCATCAAGGAGCCTGTTTTGCAGGGCTTTGGGCTGAGAGGTAACTAACAGGCTTACTTGAACCCTTCTGCCTCTTCCTCTAAAGACCCCCTCTGGGCATAAGCAGAAGGGAGGCCTGGGCTTGGTAAAAGGCCTATGAAAAGGCCTGCCCTGCCCCTGACATATTGCCTTTGAGGAGTGGCTTGCCTTTCTTTGGCCTATGCACTCCCTATAGGTGGTCCTATACTCATCCATTTTCTTCATATAATTCTCTGTCTGCTCTCAAACAGAGAATTGCCCACAACAGGAAAATCCATAGCCTTAGACTGGGTATCCTGTGACAGGGCAGTACATCTGAGCCAGCCATTCTGCGAAGAGACACAGATGTAGCCATGACTCTTGATGAAACATCATTAGAGTCTACTGCAGCATGAAACTGCACCTTGGATGCCTCAATACCATCCGCAGCCACCTGCTCCAGCTCCTGGCAAGCTGGTCAGGGGCCTATTTTGCTAGGGCCAGCACAGTATCCCATCTGGTTTCTGGTACCTAGCAGCATAATCATATAATTTGCCTGTCTGAGTCCTAAAGATGCTGCCATGTACTGTTTCTTTGCCATGGCATCCATCCTCCTGGAATCCTTTCAGGAGGGGAGAAGCTAGAGGAATATTAGCCTTGTCACAGGCTGCAGCCTGCACCTACCCACATGGCTGCATTGCTGAGAGAGGAACTCCGTATCAGGGCCTGATAATGTATACCTCTTGTCCATCCTTTTATCAACAGGAAGGATAGATGAGAGTTTTAGAATTTTACTGTCTGTTTCTAAAGGATTTGTGCAAGGAATAGACAGTCTCCTAGACTCTGGAATATCCATCATTTCTACATAATCAGGCTCTTCTTGGTCATCAACAGCTTCCTCAACAGGAGTTGGAGAGTTTCAACAACTTTCTTATACAACATAAAATGAGAAGGGACTCAGATAGCCTGGGGGTGAACCCTGATGGTCTGTCTGGAGAGATGTCGGTTCAATGGCGCATCCAGACCTTCAAAATCACATTCACTCTCCTCATACCCTCCTCCCCTTCCTCCGGTTCGTAAAAATCCTCAAAATCATAATCCTGAACCCGGTGGAACAGCCAGACATGGCAACTTCCCTGATGGTGTCGGTTCGGACGGAACCGGGGAAAGAGACTGGACAATTTAAATAGCTTTAGCTATTTCCTCAGCGGTTGGAGAAAGAACTTTTGGCTCCACACTAGCTGACTTTCTAGCCCTTTTAGTTGGAACCGGCTCCTCAGACCTGGCTCTTCGTTTGCCCGAGGAAGTATCGCCCTGGTCAGAGGGCACTCCCTCAGGTTCGGCTGGAACCGAACAGGGCTGGCCATCCAGGTCAGCAGACTTTTTGGCCTCCCTTTCCCTGAGCCTACCAACTCTCTTTTCCACGGTGGCAGCAGGAAAATTCTTGCAAATCTGGCAGTCTACATTGAGGTCGTCAAACCCCAGACAATATACACAAGTGGTGTGTGGGTCAGCCTTAGCAAAGGCTTCCCCACAGAGGCCACAGTGCTGAAACCCAGTGGGTCCGGTTTTTCTTTTGGGTTTGTCAGACATAGTGCCAGCCTAACCAAAACTTGCCCGTTAGTGGCAATCCACCAAGCAAGACTCTCTTATTGGTTCCCAACCGTGTCACGGGTCGTGGAAAAAAACATAATAAAATCCGTTTTTTTTAGAACCGATAAGAACCGGGAACAGCACTCTAAAGGACTAGAAAGTTATTTTAAACCAATCTGATCGGTTCAAACCGAACCGAAAAAGACGTTTACAAGTTCCACACAGAAAAAATAAACGTAAGCCTATCTATTACTTACAATACCACAGACAGAGCTTGAACCGACTGATTGCAGTTTAATTTCGGTCAATAAACCGAAAATTACAACTTTTTCACCGACAAATGAACCGAGCAGCAGGAGAAATCTCCGGAGCGACTGTTCAGTGAGGCGGAGTAAAGAATCTGACAGTTTAAGTTTGAGCAACAACAGACAGAGTTTTCAACCGAGCTTGCGCTCAAGGTTCTATGCCTGGCATGGAAAGTTAACTCTTTCACCTCCGGAGCAGTTCTAACCTGGGGTTATACTGCATATGTCATAATATAGCAAGACTTCATGTTGTTTGAACAATTCTTCCTTCTCTGAGGCCAGAAGACTGGCTAGCCTCCTTAGACCTCAAGGATGCCTACTGTCACATTCCCATCAGGTGCTCCCACAGAAAGTACCTCAGGTTCGAATTGCCCTCCGGCCATTACTAGTTTAGAGCAATGCCCTTTGGCCTAACTTCAGTTCCAAGGGTGTTCACAAAGTGCCTAGCAGTAGTGGTAGCCTTTTTAAGAAGAAAAAGGATTTCAATCTTTCCGTATCTCGACAACTGCCTCCTTGTGGGCCAGTCCCCAGACCAAGTCAAGTCAGATCTGCAGGTTACCCATAAAGTTCTCACTTCCCTGGGGTTCCTTCTCAATCTCCCCAAGTCAGTTCTCAAACCAGTACAGCTCCTCATTTTTATAGCAGCAGAGTTGAACACCCTCAAGGCAGGAGCCTTCCTTCCTCTGGAAAGGGCAAAAGCCATCTCTCAGCTGGCCTCTTCCTTTCTCCCTCTGGTTTCTCGACCAGCAAGGAATTTTCTGCAGCTTCTGGGCCACATGGCAGCTTCCACAGCAGTGGTCCAAGGGGGCAGGTTTCAGATGAGGGACATACAGTTCCATCTGAGAACCTTTTGGTCCCAAAGGAAAGATCCTCTTACCAAGCTAGTTCCTGTCACTCAGACCTTAATTCAGGCCCTTCAGTGGTGGCAGGACCTGGACAATCTGAGGCAGGGTGTTCTATTTGTCTCTCAGACTCACTCTGTGGTTCTTATAACGGATGCTTCCCTTTTGGGGTGGGGAGACATCTGGGGGCTTTCACTGCCCAGGGACTGTGGTCCCATCAGGAATCCCTTCTTCACATCAACCTTCTGGAGCTCAGGGCAGTAAACCTTGCCCTACAAGCCTTCTCTCAGTCAGTACAGAACAATGTGGTTCAGGTCAGGATGGACAACACTACCACCATGTGGTACATCAACAAGCAGGGAGACATTCGGTCCACGGCCTTGTACACGGAGGCCATGAAAATATGGTACCTGGCTTATTCCCTACAGACCTCTCTGGTAGCAGTCCACCTCCCAGAAAAGGACAATGCGCTAGCAGATGCATTGAGCAGGATTTCCCAGGGCCATCACGAATGGTCTCTGGATCCTTTGGTATTGAAGGCGATTTTCTCAAGGTGGGGCACTCCAGAGATAGATCTCTTTGCAGCCCCAGACAATCACCAACTTCCTCTGTTTTGTTGCAGACCCCCAGTCTTGGGCTCAGTCCCTCTGGATGCTCTGATTTTGAACTGGGACGGGAAATTTCTTTATGCCTTCCCTCTACTGTTCAAAGTTCTAGTCAAGGTAAGGTTACAGTCTTGCAAAGTGATCCTGATTGCTCCAGATTGGGCCAGGCAACCTTGGTACCTCCCCCCTGTTGCTGTCCCTAGCAGTCCATCTTCCCCTGTCTCTTCCCAGGAATTAAAACCTGTTAACCTCCTCTCAGGGGAGGATTTGGTACCCCAATCTTTGGTCACTCAATCTCAAGGCATGGCTCTTGAAGAGTTAGAGTATGCAGATTTGCATCTGTCCCAAGGGGTTCTGGATATTCTCAAAGCTTCTCGAAAGCCTGCTATAAGAAAAACTTACAACTCCAAATGGAAAACATTCCGCATTTGGTGCGCGAAAAAGCATATATCCCCAGACACTGCTGAGTTGTTAACAGTTTTGGATTATATGGTCCATCTTAATGGCCTAAGCCTGAAACCAGCAACTCTCAAAGTTCATTTGTCAGCTGTTTCTGCTTTCCTGTCAGAGGGGAAGTCTTCCTCTCTGTCATCTCACCCTTTATTCTGTAAATTCTTCAAAGGATTGTTTCATACCAATCCCCCTTTTAGGGATCTTGCTCCTGCCTGGGATTTGAATATTTGTATTGCTCAGCTTATGCAACCCCCTTTGAGCCTATGTCCTCAGCAGAGCTCAAGTACTTGACTTGGAAAACTGTGTTTTTGGTTGTTATTACTTCTCTCAGATATATCAGTGAATTGCAAGCCCTATCAGTGGAGCCTGACTTCATCTCTTTCCATAGAGATAAGGTGATCCTTAGAACCAACAGAAGGTTCCTACCTAAAGTAGTTTCTTTTTTTTTTTTTTTAGCCCCCTTCTCTCTGCCATGGTGGAACTTCTTCAGGGAGTCCCTAGACTGTGATGCCCTAACCCCTCCCCGGGTACCTACCGTGGTGTCGCTCAGACCTACCTCCATGCTGCCTCAGCCTACCCCCCCCCAACCAGGCGAGGAGGAGGGGGGAGACCCTTTTTACCCCCTCCAGTCCATTAGTGTGCATCAGGAGGTCCAACTGCGGCATCCTATGGTAGCCCGGTTATGGGTTATCTGCGGCAGTTGGGTCCAGTCTCCGTCCTCCACAGCAGGTTCTTTTCCATTTTCTGCCCCCTCCCACAAGAATGAGCATGCTAGGGAAACTACAGGCTGCACACGGGCGTGCGAGCGCTCCGGTCTCCGGCCCCGTCTCCCTCCCTCCCTTCTGTATGTAGTCCCACTGCACCTCCACCCGTGGTCACCCAGGTGGTGGTGGTAGAGCTCACGGACATGCATCCCACCTCCCCAGAGAAGAGCGGCCGCCACGCCAATCCTCCTCCCCAGACCGACCTCCAGCCGCCCGAGTCCGCTTTCCTTCAACCTGAGTTGCTGGCACCGCGCAGCGGTAACTCCTATCGCTGCTGCGGCAGGCCGCCCTAAAGTAGTTTCTGATTTCCACTTAAATCAATCTATGTCTCTTCCCGTGTTCTTCACTGATCACACCTCCTCAGGGGAACGGAGGCTACACAGTTTAGATGTTAAAAGGACCCTTAGTTACTACATAGAACGTACAAAGGGTCACAGGTTTGACTCCCTTCAGTTGTTCCTCACCTATGGGGAAGTAGGTAAGGGATAACCTGCCACCAAGAGAACCATTGCCAGGTGGATTGTGTCCTGTATTCAATTCTGCTATGAAAAGCTGGGAAAAACTGCACCCTCAGGCCTGAGAGCTCATTCCACTAGAGGTACAGCTGCATCTCTGGAGGCAGCTAGGGATATCCCTTTGTTAGAAATCTGTCAAGCAGCCATCTGGAAAACAGTTCATACTTTCACCAACCATTACTCTCTGGATATCCAGGCTAGGAGTGATCCTAGGTTTGGCACAGCAGTGCTTCAGAGCCTATTCTCAAAGTAGATTCTGCCCCTCCTCCTTGGAGGTACTGCTTGGTAGTCTGCAAATTGTCAGAATACAGCAAGACTTCATGTTATTTGAAGATAAAATTACTCACCTTAGTAAATGTATTTCTTCTAATGGAGTTTTGCTATATTCTGACCTCCTTCCCTGCCTCCCCTCTCAGAACCTGTTTTTGGGAAGTGGGTGGGCATGTGCAGTGTTGCACCCCAGGGGTGTCTTTTCCCCACTCCTGTTGTGTGGGGTGCATTGTAATTGTTTAATTAAGAGTTTTTTTGTCCTTTTTATCTGGTTTTTGGTTCTTTGGGTTTCCTGACAAGTCTTTTGGGGAATCCAACGTCTTTGTTGCCAGTTGGCTACCAGGAGTTTTTACAATTTCCACATTTAATCAGTGAGTTTTAGCGCGTAAGATTCTGACGGTTTGGGTTTCAAAGGACACAGAGTTTTCAACTGAGCTCGAACACAACGTTCTATGCCTGGCATAGAAATTAACCCTTCACTCTCCGGGGCAGTTCAAGAGCTGGAGCTAACTGCAAAATATCAGAATACAGCAAGACTCCATTAGAAGAAATACAATTACTAAGGAGAGTAATTTTTTTCTTTTTCTTTTTCCCCAGTGGCACAGTGACAGTAGGAAGGGGAATGCTGGGAGTGGTGCAGTACAGTGGCTGTGGAGCAGCAGTTTTCAGAGAGACTTCGTGGAGACTGAGGTGCTAACCCATCTGGGAGCACCTATCTGGGCTAAGGGCGCAGGTTGCTAGACTCTGGGTTGAGTTGGCTAAGATTAGGGGGCACTTCTTCCATCACCTAGTAGCCACCAAATCCACCACTACTGCCACAAAGGATATCAAGGAGAATGGCCGTCTCAACTGTGGTGGGCTCTGGAAGGGTGGGGGTGTCAGTTCAGGGGCATATTCCTCAGCCAGTGCCACTAAAAAAACTCTTTCGAAGTTCTGGCGTCACAGAAATGACAGAAGAAGGCACCAGTGGTAGTGACTAGGAGGATGTGGAGGTCCTCTCTGGGGAAGACCCCAGGAGTCAACAAATCCTACAAACACTGCAAGTTATACCCTCCTTCACCGTTATAGGAAGACAATTCCCACCCACCCCAACACACAGATTTGCACACTGCACTCAGCATGTTTGTTGCAAGGCAACTGGGGTATTCCTAGTTTAAAAAAATAATAACTTAAAAGAACATTGATCAAAATCAGAAAAAAATGGCTTTCAAGTTGGAGTCTCTCTTTATATCTGCTAACTGTAAATATAAACCAGAAGATATCCAAGCAGGTTTTGCCTTCTGTGTAGTTTTAGTTAAGTGTGTATATCCTCCTCTTATTATAACCTAGGAGAACAGCAAAGTCCACCAATTTCTAGGAAGAATGAGCCTTTAGATTTGGGGTGGGAGGGAAAATTAATTAAAAGAACACTGATGCCCATGGCTTTGTCAGGTTTTGGTTATTGCTGTTTAATATTTGTGATAAGAAAACTACATACTGTTAAATGGCCTGCTGTTCCACTTTCAGTGTAGCAGAGTGGTTGCATGAAAGCAGTCAAAGGTTTAACTAAGACTTAATCCCTTCGAAGACATGCTGTTTAGCCACAATTTATCTGCCCTAGAATGGCCGCAGAATCAGCAGTTGTTCTGCTGCAGAAAGTATGAGGTCTTGCCGCAGAATGTAGGTCCACTTTGCAGCAGTAAACACAGGGCCCTGATAATAAGGGTCAGTGGGGTGGCACAGCAGGGTGAGGGGGAGCTGGATGTCATTGTCCACCTGGAGACAAATGACCTCACTAGGGACAGGTGTGGGATTGTGCAGGGGGATTTTAAGGAACTGAGAAAGAACTTAGGCAGGTAGCGTGCTCAGTGGCTTTTGCTGAGGTGCTGCCTGTCTATGGCGGGGGGGAGGGGGCATAGGGATCTCCACACCAGGAGATACAACTTGTGGTTGAAGGAGTGTGTAGAGAGGAGGGGTTTGGCTATACTGGGAAACCACCTAGAGAGATGAGGGCCTACACAGGGGTGATGGCCTGCATCCATCTAGAATTGTAATCACAGTCCCCTCTGGACCCCTGCCTGAATGGGAAGAGGAGGTTACAGGGCACTACCTACCTGTAATAACTGAACATGTCCTATGACATAAGAACAGAACCACTTACCTGTAATGACTGAAGACGTCCCGTGACATACGAACAGAACCAATCCACATTCGGAGCTGAGAGTCTAGAAGGACCCAGCTTTTTCAAAAGGAGAGGATGAGACAACGACTCAAAGGCCTTAGTCGGATCGATGAAGATGGCTGCTGTGATGTGGCCCTGACCCTTCCCTGAGAGGATATAATCAGTTACACACAGCAGGGAGTTGATGGTGGAGTGATCTTTTCTGAAACCAGACTGGAAAGGAGAGAGGAAAGCAGAGGAGGAGAGGAAATCAGAGAGTCTATGGTAGACAAGCTTCTCTTGCAGCTAGAAGAAAGGAGGAGAGTGGCTGATGGTTACTGGAAGAGCAAGGGGTCCCCCCTTTGTGTAGTGGAATAACTTTGGCCAGCTTCCAGGACTGTGGGACTGCACTGAGAAAGATGGAAAGGTTGAAAGGGTGAGCCAGAGGCAGGGGAAGAAATATGCAGGAGTCTAGGATCAAGTTCGTCAAGATTAGACTTCTTCAAATTCAGGGAGTAAACGGCAGTCAGGGTCTCTTGGGTGGCAAAAGAGAGGAAGTGAAAGCGCTGGGAGGGGAGGGAATAGGGAACATGGTATGAAGAAGTTGTGTCAGGTGGGGGAGAAGAAAGGAGAGCGCAAGTGGTGAAGAACTCATTCAAGTGTGAAGCAACAGAGAAGGGGGCAGAAACGCGTGAACCATTAATCAGAAGAACTGAGAATCCAGATTTTGGGGGGTGGGGGGGGCAAAAAAGGGAGTGAATTACCTTACAGAATTTCAAAGGTAGATTATTCAGGAATTTGGCCTTGAAATATTGTGGTTTCGCTTTCCTGACAGCCTTGTTACACTAATGCCTGGAAGACCAATACCTGAGGAGATCAGGAAAGGAATGAGGCGATTTGTAGCATGACCAGGCAAGATCTTGGAACTTGCACTGATCTGTAATTTCCAGGGTAATCCAATGGGAATGATGGGATTTTACCCTGGATTTTCTGAGCAGGGTGTGCTTGTCCCAGACTGAACAGAATTTAGACTGAAACCAGGAGAGGGCAACGTCAGTGTCAGATATGGTACAGAAGGAGTGTTGAGTGACCTGAGGACTTGCACCAGATGTATTTTGGGGAGGAGGGAGGGTGTCTGATCTTCCTGACGCAGAACGTCATGCAGTGGTCACTGAAGGCATCAGGCAAAATACCAGCTGCAGCAATACAATGGGGATGGAAGGTGAGAATCCAGTCCAAAAGTGTGTGATTTTGGGATTGTAGGTGAAGCCGAGACGGATCTGACATCATTTGTGTGAGATTAAGGGGGTTTAAACTTTTGGACAATTGTTCTGGAAGCTGGGGAGAGCCAACTGATATTAAAATCCCCTAAAAGAATGAGTTCACCCATAGAGGAATGGGAGACGATAGTAGTGACATATTTAATCAGTGAGCATGGCGAGATTTTGAGTGAGGCATACAGAACACCCATGAAAATGGGCACAGAGGAGGGGAATAACAGCCTAATAAGGAGAAGCTCATGGGAGGAGGATGCAGCCTCTCTGACAGCCATGTGGCAAGAGAATCTCTGATAAAGGGCTGGCCTGTTGGTGCAGTGGTTGGATTTCCGCTTGCGACGCTGGCAACCTGGGTTCGGGAACGGACCCATGTCGTTGGAGGGCCAGCCGGGGGAAAATGATTGAGCATCCCCAGGACTGCTCTCCTTCTCCAGGGGGAGGGTGTGGGGTGTCACCAGCACTTGGTGACTCGTGGCGGAGGCCGGGGGGTCACCATAACAGCCAGTGACATCAAGGAACCTAGGGGCAGGACGGACACTGGTGTCACAGACGCCTCGCCTCTCTAACGGGGAAAACTAGCCCACCACTGCCTCCATGATGCCCGCGCCTTGCTGCGATCGGCTCCCCAGGCCTACTCCCACCCTATCCCATTGACTGTGGCACCTTCAAGGGGAGGTCGGGTGCCACAGCCCCGCCCTGCAGGGTAATCCAGGGGGTTCTGGGAAGGCAGCCGATATGGGGAAGATGCAGCATGAAGGGGTCCGTGACCAGAAGGATAATTGGCAGTGAGGAGGGGCACAAAAAGAATAAATCAAAAAAAAAAAAAAAAAAGAAAAAAAAAATCTCTGATAAAGAAAACTAGTAACCCCGCCTCCACATTTACACCTGTCCTTTCTGAAAAGCTGATAGCTTAGGGAAGCCAGGTTAGGATCAGGGATCCTGGTAGACAGCCAGGATTCAGAGATACATAGGATAACAGGAGAATTTTGCAAAACCCATGTAGACAGTAGGTCAAGTTTCGGAAGAAGGCTAAGAGCATACGTGAAAAACACAGGCCTTTAGCAGCAGAGGATGAAGAGAAGGATGGAAGGGTGAGGCCTGGGTTGAGCTCCACATCACCAGAAAGAACAGAAAGATGAACATAAGGATGAAATGGGATTTCCACCCCAGGAGGTGGGGAAGGGAGAGGAGGATACAGTGGAGGAAGAAAAAATTAATCACCTTAGTAATGTTGTTTCTTCTAATGGAGTCTTGCTATATTATGACTAATGCAGTTTGTCCCACCATTAGAACTGCTCCGGAGGTGAAAGAGTTAACTTCCATGCAGAGCATGGAACTTAGAGCACGAGCTCGGTTAGAAAAGCTCTGTCTAGGACATTTCAAACCGAAACTGTCAGATCTTTACGAGCAAAACTCACTCTAAGGCTCTCTCTGTGAAGCTGTAACCTACACTAGCCAACTGGCTACTAAAATATTAGCACATTTTCCTGGTCCCAACACCAAGACTCAAGTCAGGGGACCAGGAAAGATAAGATAAAATAAAACACAACATCCAAACACCCCAACAAGAAGGGGTGGAAAACATAAAAGGGGGCATCAATAAGTGCCAACAATGAAATGCCCACCCCATACCCAAAGTAGAAGTTCTGAGAGGGGCAGGCTGGGGGGGGGGTCATAATATAGCAAGACTCCATTAGAAGAAACAACATTACTAAGGTAATTTTTTCATCAAACAACATGAAGTCTTGCTATATTATGACTAATGCAGACTACACAGCAGTACCTCCATGGAGGAGGGACAGAACCTACTTAGGGAATAGGCTCTGAAGCACGGCTGTGCCAAACCGAGCATCCCTCCTGGCCTGGATATCCAGGGAGTAATGCTTGGTGAAAGTAGTGTACTGTTTTCCAAGTGGCTGCTTGACATATCTCTAAGATAGGGATGTCTCTGGCAGCAGCTAGAGGCCATGCTATTGCCTCCTGGTGAGTGAGCCCTCAGGCCTGAAGGAGAACCTTACCCAGTTTTTGATAGCAAATTGGATACAAGAGACAATCCACCTGGCAATGGATCTCTTAGTAGCAGGTTTCCTTTCCCCAACCTCACCATAAGTGAGAACTAGTTGGAGGGAGTCAAACCTGTGACCCTTGTGCGCTCTGTAGTAACTTAGGGCCCTCTTAACATCTGCTGTGCAGCCTCCTCTCACCAGAGGAGGAATGGTCAGTGAAGAACACTGGAAGTGAAATAGATTGGTTAAGGTGGAAATCTGAAACCACCTTAGGCAAAAACTTCCTGTTAGTCCTGAGGACTACTTTATCCCTGTGAAAGGAAATAAAGTCAGTCTCCACTAATAAAGCCTGTAACTCACTTATGCACCTGGCAGGAGTGATGGCTACTAGAAATACAGTTTTCCAAGTCAAGTACCTAAGCTCTGCCGAAGACAGAGGTTCAAAGTGGGGTTACATCAGCTGAGCAATGCAAACATTAAGATCCCAGGCAGGGACAGGGTCCCTGAATGGTGGATTGCTATGAAGCAATCCCTTAAAAAACTTGGAAAATACAGGGTGAGCAGAAAGAGAAGAGGTTTCCCCTGCTGAAATAAAAGCAGAGACAGCTGCCAAATGCACTTTCAGGATAGCTGGTCTCAGTCCCAAAGAATTAAGATGGATCATATAGTCCAAAACAGTGGGCAAATCAGCAGATTCTGGGGAAATATGCTTCCCAGAACACCATATGGAAAACCTTTTCCACTTGGAGTTATAGGTAGCCCTGGTGGAAGGCTTCCTAGAAGCTTTCAAGATTTCGAGAACACCCTGAGAAAGTTGTAGATCAGCAAACTCTAACTCCTCAAGAGCCAGGCCTTGAGGTTGAGGGATTTGAGATTCGGATACCAGACTCTCCCCTGGGCACAGGTTAACAGATTGTGGTTCCTGGGGAGACACAGGGGAAGATGGACTGCTAAGGACAGAAGGAGTGGGTACCAGGGCTGCCTGGCCCAGTCTGGAGCAATCAGAATCATCTTGCAGGGTTGAGATCTGATTTTGACTAGCACCTTGAACAGGAGAGGGAAGGGGGGGGAAGGCATAGAGAAACTTCCCTTCCCAATAGAGGAGAAAGGCATCCAGGGGGACTGAGCCCAACACTGGGGCCTGCAACAAAAAGTGGAAGTTGATGGTTGTCTGGGGCTGCAAAAGGTCTCTGAGGGGTGCCCCATCTGGCAAAAACTATCCCCAGTACTAGGGGATCCAGTGACCATTCGTGATGGCCCTGGGAAATCCTGCTGAGAGCATCTGCCAGGACATTGTCCTTGCCTGGGAGGTGAACTGCTATGAGGGAAGTGTTCAGAGAATAAGCCAGAGACCACAACTTATCGCCTCGGTGCACAAGGCCAAGACCGAGTGCCCCTTGTTTGTTGATGTACCACATTGTAGTGGTGTTGTCTGTTCTGACCTGTACCACCTTGTTCTGAACAGATACGGAAAAAACCTGAAGTGCTAGAAAAACAGCTCTGAGTTCCAACAGATTGATGTGGAGCACAGATTCCTGAGGGGACCACAACCCCTGGGTGGAGAGGTCGCCCATGTGAGCTCCCCATCCCAAGAGGGACGCATCTGTAGTAAGGGTCAAGGAGTGAGATAGAGGGATGAAGGGCACCTCTTGTCTCAGATTGCTCTGATCCTGCCACCACTGAAGGGCCTGGATCAGGGTTCGAGTCACTGGGATTAACTTGGATAGGGAATCTCTTCTTTGAGACCAGAAGGCTCTCAAATGGAACTGAATGTCCCTCATCTGAAATCTTGCTCCTTGCACTACAGCTGTGGAAACAGCCATGTGTCCTAGGAGCTGCAGGAAATGCCTTGCTGGTCGAGAGACCTGCAGAGTGAAGGACGAGGCCAGGGCCACCAGGGTCCTTACCCTTTCTAGGGGAAGGAAGGCTCTGGCCTGCTTTGTGTCCAGTTCTGCACCTATAAATGTGAGTACCTGGACAGGTTCCAGAACTGACTTTGGAAGATTGAGAAGAAAGCCCAGAGAGGCAAGCAGCTGCTGGGTAACTTGCAGGTGTGATTTGACCTGATCTGGAGACTGACCCACAATGAGCCAGTCGTCCAGGTAGGGAAAGATGGCAATCTTTTGCCTTCTTAAATGAGCAACTGCTACTGCCAGACATTTTGTGAATACCCTTGGGGCAGAGAGGTAAGGCCGAAGGGCATTGCTCTGAACTGATAATGGCCTGAGGGCAGTTCAATCTGAGGTACTTTCGGTGGGAGCTTCTGATAAGAACATGGAAGTAGGCATCCTTGAGGTCCAGGGAAGCTAGCCAGTCCCTGGCCTTAGGGAGGTAAAATCATTCCCAGAGTCACCATTTTGAATTTTGGTTTTAAAAAGGTGCTTGTTCAGATATCTTAGGTCCAGGATGGGCCGCCACTCTCCTGTCTTTTTTGGGGTAAGGAAGTACCTGGAGTACAAACCCTTGCCCTGGTGTAGGGGAGAAACCCTTTCTACAGCTCTGACAGCCAGGAGGGTTGAGACTTCTGTTTCCAAGGCAAGAGTCTCTAGAGGGTTTGCAGGTGGAAAAGATCTGATTCTCATCTTTGGAAATTTTTTGAAACTGAGAACCAGACCCTGGCTTACTACTTCCAGGACCCACTTGTCTGATGTTAAAGACTCCCAGTCCTGGACGAAGTAAGCCAGCCTGCCCCCTACAGGTAATGGAGAACCGGCCCTGGGCATCCCATCAGGGTGCCTGTTTGGCAGGGGCTTTAGGCTGAGGGGTGGGAGCAGGCCTGCTTGTACCCCGTCTGCCTCTCCCTCTGAAGAACCCCCTCTGAACATAAGCTGAAGAGGAGGCCTGGGTCTGGTAAAAGGCCTGTGAAAAGGCCGCCTCTACCCCTGGGCTGCCTCTGAGGAGTGGCTTGCGCTCCTTGGCTTGTGCACTCCTATAAGTGGTTCTATATTCATCCATTTTCTTCATATAATTCTCAGTCTGCTCCCAAACAAAGAATTTCCCACCACAGGAAAATCCATAGCCTTAGACTGGGTATCCTGTGACAAAGCAGTACACCTGAGCCAAGCCAATCTACGAAAAGCCACAGATGTAGCCATGACTCTAGAGGATACATCATTAGAAATCCACTGCAGCATGGAATTGCACCTTAGATGCCTCAATACCATCAGCAGCCACCTGCTCCAGCTCCTTGGCAAGCTGGCCAGGGGGCCTGTTTGGCTAAAGCCATGACAGTATCCCATCTAGATTTTTGGTATCTGCAACATAAGCCATATAGTTTGCTTGTCTGAGTCCCAAGGACGCTGCCATGTATTGTTTTTAGCCATGGCATCAATCTTCCTGGAGTCCTTGTCAGGAGGATGTGAAGCCAGGGGAATATTAGCTTTATCACAGGCTGCAGCCTGAACTACCCCAACATGGCTGCATTGCTGTGAAAGAAATTCTGTATCAGGACCTGAGAGAGTGTACCTCCTGTCCATCTTTTTATCCACAGGAGGCACAGAATTAGGAGCTTTTAAAATTTTTATTGTTTGTTTCCTAAAAGACTTATGTAAAGGAATAGACAATCTCCTGGACTCTGGGATATCCATCATCTCTACAAAGTCAGGCTCCTCTTGCTCATCCACAGCCTCCTCTAAAGGAAGCTGGAGGGTTTCAGCAACTTTTTTATAAAACAGAAAATGAGACGGGGACTCAGCAAGCCTAGGGGGAGATTCTCCTAAAGGTCTGTCTGGGGAGATGTCCGGTTCAATGGGCACATCCAGACTTTCAAAGTCACATTCACACTGTTCATAATCATCCTCCCCCTCCTCTGGTTCATAAAACTCCTCTATATCATATTCTTGAACCAGTGGAACCGACCGAACCGACCTTTTGCCAGATAGTGGCGGTTCGGACGGAACCAGGGAAAGTGACTGGACAATTTGTATTGCCCTGGCTATCTCTGCAGCAGTTGGAGAAGGGATTTTTGACTCCACACCTGCTAACTTTCTAGTTCTCTTTGCTGGAACTGGCTCCTTAGAGTCAGCTTTACGTTTGCACGAGGAAGTCTGGCCCTGGTCAGAGGGCACTCCTCCGCCCGTGCGCGGCTGCCCATCCGGTCAGCGGACTTTTGTTCTTTGTCTCTGGAGCCTACCAACTCTCTTATCTAGGTAGCTGCAGGAAGTTCTTGCAAATCTGGCAGTCTGCATTTAGGTGGTCAAACCCCAGACAATAAACACATGTGGTGTGTGGGTCAGCCTTGGCTAAGGCTTCCCCACAGACACTACAGTGTTGAAACCCAGTGGGCCCGGTTTTTCTTTTGAGTTTCTCAGACATAATGCCAGCCTAACCAAAAACTTGACCTTTTTTTCGGCAGTGCCAGGCAAGACACCCTTATCGGTTCCCAACCGTGTCACGGGTCGTGGAAAAAAACGTAATGAAATCCATTTTTTTTAGAGCCAATAAGAACTGGGAACCGCACTCTAACAAGCCTTAAAACGCTTCAGAATGAAGTTTAAAAACAATCTGATCGGTTCAAACCGAACCGATAAACATTTACAAGTTCCACACAGAAAACCTATCTATTACTTACAATACCATAGACAGAGCTTGAACCGATCGGTTTGCGGTTAAAATAATGACAATCGCGGTTGAATTTAACCGAGAAAAAACTCTTTAAACCGAGAAAATGAACCGAGCAGCAGGAGGAATCTCCGGAGCGACTGTTCAGTGAGGCGGAGTAAAGAATCTGACAGTTTCGGTTTGAAATGTCCTAGACAGAGCTTTTCTAACCGAGCTCGTGCTCTAAGTTCCATGCTCTGCATGGAAGTTAACTCTTTCACCTCCGGAGCAGTTCTAATGGTGGGACAAACTGCATTAGTCATAATATAGCAAGACTTCATGTTGTTTGAAAGTACAGTTACATAAGAACTTACCTTAACAGCAGATCTTCAAGAACAGCTCTTGCAGCAGGTTACACCATTAGGACTGAAGCTGGCAGACGCCAGGACCCCACGGAAAAATTCTAGCTAGCAATATCCAGCGGGGGACCACCCCCGACGTCGGCCCCTCCCCGTCAGGCATCACATAAAAGGGGGCAGTCCCCCAGAATCCCCAGTTCTCCCTCCGGAGACTCCCAGTTCAAGTGTGACCTCTGAAGGGGAGACCGAGGATACGCTTCCAAAGGAAGGTTCATAGAAGGCATCAAAAAGACGCTGTAGCCAAAGAATTCGGTCAGAAGACTCAACCTCCAGAGGGGAAGGTGGGAGGGAAACTACCTGCTGCAAGAGCGGTTCTCGAAGATCTACTGTTACAGTAAGTTCTTACGTGACTGTACTATCTTACTTCGAGAAACAGCTCTTGCAGCAGGTTACACCATTAGGACTGATTCCCAAGCAGTAAGGGACCAAGTTGTTATCGGGAGGAGGAGGATAGGAGGAATACTCCAAGCTTCAATACAAAAGTCCCTGAAGGACCGCCAAGCCGAAACCAGCTCTGCGCCTAGAAGCAATATCCAGACTGTAGTGCCTGATGAATGTGTGTACAGTGCTCCAGGTCACTGCAGCACAGATGGCTGAAGTGGAGACATTTTTAAGCGCAGCGAAGGAGGTAGCCATCCCCTAGTAGAATGACCTTTCACCGGCCCCGGTAAGGGTTAATTGCACTTCTGATAACATAACTTGATGCACTTTACCAGCCATCTAGAAAGTGACTGTTTAAAAACAGGAGCACCGATCATCCTCTGAGCGTAAGAAACAAAGAGTTGGTCCGATTTATGATTGGCTTTGGTTCTGGTTAGATAATATCTAAGGCACCTATGCACATCCAAAGTGTGCAACAGGGCTTCCCCCTCCGTTACTGTGATTTGGGTAATACACCGGTAGGTCTATATCCTGGCTGAGTGTGACAGCTGAGACCACCTTGGGAAGGAAAGTACAGTTACGTAAAAACTTACCGTAACAGTAGATCTTCGAGAACAGCTCTTGCAGCAGGTTACACCATTAGGACCGAAGCCGCCAGGCGCCAGGACCCCACGGAAAAATTCTAGCTAGCTAACTACAGCGGGGACCGCCCCCGACGTTGGTCCCGCCTCCGACGTCAGGCGTGGTACAAAAGGGGGCGGTCCCGCCAGATTCCCCAGTTCTCCGGCCGGAGACTTCTTGCCGCAGGCTGACATCAAAATGGGAGACCTAGGATTCGCCGTCAGAAGACAGAAAGATAACAATTCCTGCTCAGAAAGACTGAGCCATGCTTCCTCCAAGGGGGAAGGTGGGCGGGAAGGTACCTGCTGCAAGAGCTGTTCTCGAAGATCTACTGTTACGGTAAGTTCTTACGTAACTGTACCATCTTACTTCGAGACACAGCTCTGCAGCAGGTTACACCATTAGGACTGATTCCAAGCAGTAACGCTGTCAGAAAATCGGGAGGAGGAAAATAAAGGATAAATACCAGGTCCTGAACCTAGGACAGGAGACCTTGAAGTACGGCCAAACCGAACCAGCCCTTCGCGAGGCTGGCGTCCAGGCTATAATGCCTGATAAAGGTATGCACAGAACTCCAAGTATTGCAGCATATAGCAGAAGTGGAAACATTTTTGAGCGCTGCAAAGGAAGTAGCCACCCCTCTAGTGGAATGACCCCGGACTGTACCCGGGAGGGCCTTTGTTTGATACCATAACAGTGAGAAATACACTGGACAAGCCAGCGAGAAAGGGACTGTTTGGATACTGATTGGCCCATCATTCTCTCAGAGAAGGAAATGAAAAGCTGCTCAGAACTACGAAAGGACCGAGTTCTGTTGAGGTAAAACCTCAGGCTAGGTGAACATCCAGGGTATGGAGCAGAGCTCTCCTCTATTAGAGTAGTTCGAAGTAGACCGGAAGGTCGATATCCTGGTTCAGAGTGAGTGAAGAAACCACCTTAGGCAAGAATTTAGGGTTCGGCCCTCAGGGATACTCTGTCCCGTGGAAAACTAAATAAGGCTCTTTGCACATGAGGCGTGAAGTTCAGAAATTCTTCTTGCCGAGGTAACAGCAACTAAAACAATGTTTTCCACGACAGAAAACGTGGCTCGCAATCATGGCAGGTTCAAGGGGGCGTGAGCTGTTCAAGGACAAAAAGCAAATCCCATGGAGGCACAGGGTCTCTAATAGGAGGCCTAAGGTGCAACACTCCCTAAGAAATTCTCGCTGAGGCGCCCACCTGAGCCACTGTATCGATTTCCCCACCGGGAGGTGGTAAGTCAAATGGCACAGAGGTGCACCTTTAATAGAGGAGTAGGCTAGACCCGAATGAAAGAGGGAGAGCAAATATTCTAATATTACTCCCACAGGACAACCTAAGGGAAAGGTCGCGTGCGCGACCATACACAAAACCAGCGCCATTTCATGGCGTCACGTACTATCGTTCCCAGCTTTCTGGCTGCAGAAAGGACTTCTGCAACCTCTTGCAGACCCTGTGACGCAAAATGGCTATGTCTCTAGAGCCAAGCATGCAGGTTCAAGGAACGTAGGTCCGGGTGGACAAGTGAACCCTTCTCCTGAGACAGTAAGTGGGAGCTGAGCGGCAACGGGAGCGGGGGTTCCCGAGATAGTTGAATCAACAAAGGGAACCAAATCTGTCTGGGCCAAAATGGGGCCACCAGGATCATTATTGCGTGCTCCCTGCGCAGTTTGAGAAGAACTCTCTGGATCAACGGGAAAGGAGGGAAAGCGTAGAGGAATCTGTTGGCCCAGGAGAGGGATAACGCGTCTCGCCAGAAAACACCAGGCCCTGGATCTAGCGAGCAAAAATTGGGCAGTTTTACGTTGGATGGGGAGGCGAACAAGTCTAGATCTGGAGTTCCCCATCGAAGAAACAGATCCTCTGCTACCTCTTGAAGGAGTTCCCATTCATGGACTCTGGCCTGAGAATGACTCAGGCCGTCTGCAACCGTGTTGTCCACTCCAGGAACGTGCACAGTGATCAGATTCGCGCCGTGTCTGATTACCCAATCCCACACTCTCATGGCCTCCCTGCAAAGGGGGTAAGAGTGTGCGCCTCCTTGTTTGTTGAGGTAATACATCACCGCCGTGTTGTCTGTCTGAAGCAGAAGAGTACACGGTGGATAACTGACTGAAAGGCCTGCAGGCATAGAGGACCGCTCCTATTTCCAGCACGCTGATGTGAAGGTGAGCTTCCTCTGGGTCCACGTACTCCTGGACTTTACCCCGCCCAGATGTGCCCCCACCCAAGACCGGAAGCGCCTGTGGTGAGGTGACTCGGGACGGCGCAATGAAGGGGACGCTTGATGAGAGCGACCCTGGGGCTAGCCACCACTGCCAGTCTTGAATCACTGAATTCGTGAGTCTGACCGGATGCTGCAAGTGGTCTTGCCTTTGGTCCCATTGCACTTTGAGCATCCACTGAGTAATGCGCATGTGGAGTCTTGCGAAAGGGACAGTAGGAATGGCCGCAGCCATGTGTCCGAGCAAGCAAAGGACCGACCTGGCAGGTACAACCTTGCTTAATGATAGGTCCCTTATGAGGGATCTGATGCGCTCCGCTCTGTCAGCCGGAAGAAAGGCTCTTCCCCGAACAGTGTCCAGAACTGCTCCTATGAACTGCAGTTTCTGCGACGGTACCAGGAGAGACTTCTCGTAATTTATGAGGATGCCCAGGGATCGGAACAGATCCTGGGTGTTCTTGATTGCAAGAAGCAACGCCTCTCTGGAGGCTGCCATGAGAAGCCAGTCGTCCAGGTAGGGAACACGGTGGCCCTGTCTCCTCAGAGACGCTGCCACCGACTGCCATGCACTTGTAAAGACCCTTGGTGCGGAAGACAGTCCGAAAGGAAGGGCTCGGAACTGAAGGTGGTGGTCGAGAAACTCGAAGCGCAGGAACCTCCTGTGCGCCTGAGCCATAGGGATGTGCAGGTAGGCATCCTGCATGTCTAGAGACGCTAAAAAGGCGTCCTGTTTGAGCATGGGGATAAGACCCGGAAGGGTCACCATGTGGAATCTCTTGTAAGTGACCGACACATTGAGGTCGCTGAGGTCCAAGATTGGACGGAGGTCCCCTGTTTTCTTGGGAACCAGGAAGAAGTGGGAATAGTATCCTAGTCCTCTCTGGTTCTCTGGGGACGTATCTATCGCTCCCTTCGTAGTAGCCGAGTACTTCTTGCCAGATCAAGGCTTTGTGCTGACCCTGATACCGGGAGAGCAAAGGAGGCCTCGAGGGTGGCTTTCCTGCAATTCTATAAAGTGGCCTAGACTGACCAACTGAAGAACCCACCTGTCGGTGGTAATGGCCTGCCATCCCGGCAGGAAGTTATGTCGACCCCGACTATAACTCCCGCTGATCCTGAGGGGCGGGGCCAGAAAGGAGTCAGGCTGTGGCGGCAGATGGACCCGCTGGCTGGGCCTGCCTAGGAGAACGCTGGCCTCAGCTGGCGGGTGTTTGCCCTGGGCTCTCACGAAACCAGAGCCCTCTGAGGTGCAGCGGAGTGGGTCTGTTGCCTCTGCGTCGCGCCAAGACAGAACGGCTTGGTTCCTCGAAGAGGAACCAAGCTTAGGTCGTACATGGCCTGAACCTGACCTTACCACTTCCCCGCCTCTTGGAGTTTGGTAAGGATCTTTTCTGTAGGATTACCAAACAATACTTCTCCTCAAAAGGGCGTCCAAGATGTTCTTTTTGACGTCCGGGGTAAAACCGGAGACGCGCAACCAAGAGTGTCTCCGGAGGCAAACGCCAGAAGCTGCTGCTCGGGCCGATGAGTCCGCGGAGTCATACGCGGCTCTTAGCACTTGGGTCCCCACGTCTGAACCCGTGCGGAGGAGCTGAAGCATCTCCTCCTTCTGCTCACCTTCGGGCATCTTTTCAGCTGCTTCCAGACCCTGTTCCCACAAAGCGTTCTGGAACTGAACCATGTGGGTTAAATAGTTCAGGGATCTGATGGCGCAGGTAGCAGCCAGACGCATCGCCTCCCAATGCGTCCAGTTGTTTGGACTCTGGGTCCGGTGGCAGGGTGCTCAAATGTTGTGGCCTCTGTGACCGGTCATGTGAGGCTGTGATGACCAGAGAATCGGCCTGAGGATGCTGCGTCAAGTACTGGTCGTCCTTAGGAGCCTTGTACAAGCGATCAGCTTTCTTCGGTCTCGCCGGGAGCGAGTGTGGACGCTTCCACGCGGCCTTGGTGACGTCCACGAAAGTGTCAACCAAGGGTGGTACCACCACAGGCTTTGGGGTCCTTGTCAAGATATTTGGCGAAGTCGTACTTTTCGGGTCTAAGTCTTCAGCATCCCATCCCATGTTCTCTTGTATATGTCTCATAATATCAAGGAACGATTGATCATCCGGAGGAGATCTAGGCATCTCACGTGGGTCCGGAGAAGGGATGGAGAGTGGAGATGGGGATCTAGAGGTGGAGTAGTCTGATCCGTGTCTTCCGCTGAAGGCGATAAGTCGGCGTCTCCTGGATCTCTTGGGGCTGGGTGATCCAGAAGAGGATTTCGGCGGAGGTCTCCGTTTATCAGGTCTCCCCCTGGGAGGGGTTCTAGGCTCCCGGGGAGGAGGAACACGGCCTGCCGACCCCGATGGCGGGGGCAGGAACCGAGTAGGAGGAGGAGGAGGAGGAGTAGGAGGAGGAGGGGGAACCATGTCCTTTTAATGGTATCCCACCAGTAGGTGAACAGATCTTTCACCTCCACTAGAGAGAGCCCGACGACGCCCGGTGCCGTGGGCGGTCGCCGGGTCCCGCGCGGCTCCACAGGGGCTCTGGTAATGGCGAGGGTTCCCTGGGAGTACCGACGGGACCGGGGTCGCCCGTCTGGTCCTCGGGCTGCTCTAGGTCCTCCTCCGATAGAGGCTCCTGACCGATGTCGGTCGGAGGCAACAGGGCCTTCTTCTTTTCAGGAGGGCGGGCGCGGTCCCCTACGGCGTCCGCTGGGATGTAATGGCCGGCGTCGGGTCGCCGGGCCGACGCGGCTCCAGGAAGAAGGCGCACGGCTGACGGCTGTCGAGCCGGCGTCTGGGCTACAGGCCTTTTTAAAGGCGTGAGCTCCAGCGTCTTGCGTGGAGGCACCGACGAAGACCTGAAGTCGGGTACCGAGGAGCGGGAACCCGACTTGCGGTGGTGATGGTGTCGTTCCCCGGACTTCGCCAAGGCCCTGGAAGGGGAGGAAGGCCTGGCGGATTTCTCCTGAGATGAAGGTTTCTTGATTGCAGCCGGGGGAGATTTCGAACCAGAGCTACAGGACTCCGAACCCCTGGAAGGGGACCTGGAAGGGGCCTTCTCCCTTCTCTTCTCCGCGTGCTTGTGGACCCTGGAGCTTTCCCCCTTGGAGGACATGGTCTTCAGTTGTTCCTCCAGAAGAAACGCCTGCAAAGCCTTCTGACGCCGGATCCGGGTACGGCTGTTGAACCCTTGGCAAGAAGGACAGGCCCGGGTATCGTGGTCTGGGCCTAGGCACCGGACACAGGCCGTGTGGGGGTCCTTGAACGGGATCTGCTTTCCACAAGTGCACTTGATGGATGGCCAGAAGTTGGTGATGACATCAAGATCTTGCTTGAAGAGGATTCTGAAGATTTTCGAAAATTTTATCGAAAAAGAACTATTCATAGCGTCGTGCGCTAGACTGGTACCTGAAGGGTCAGGTAGCTAAGTCGACGGCGGGAAAAGAACTGGGGAATCTGGCGGGACCGCCCCCTTTTGTACCATGCCTGTCGTCGGAGGCGGGACCGACGTCGGGGGCGGTCCCCGCTGTAGTTAGCTAGCTAGAATTTTTCCGTGGGGTCCTGGCGCCTGGCGGCTTCGGTCCTAATGGTGTAACCTGCTGCAAGAGCTGTGTCTCGAAGTAAGATCTTAGGATTTGTTCTTAAAAAGATACCCTGTCCTTGTGAAAAACCAAATAAGGATCCTTGCACATGAGTGCATGAAGCTCAGAAACTCTTCTGGCAGAAGTAACAGCAACTAAAAGGAGCATCTTCCAAGCGAGGAGACGCAGCTTGCAATCCGCGGCTGGTTCAAAAGGAGGCAGCGTAAGCTGCTCTAGAACAAAAGGAAGATCCCAAGGTGGAACCGGGTCTTTGATGGGAGGTCTCAAGTGCAGGATGCCACGCAAAAAGGCACGAGAAGCCTCTAGTTGAGCTAGAGACCTGTGACCTGTCGGAGAATGGTATGTTGAAATAGCGCATAGATGGACCTTAATGGAGGAATAGGCAAGTCCTGTCTCATAGAGGGATAGGAGGTAGTCTAAAATAGACCTTACAGAACACTCCAATGGGGTCAATGCTCGAACCTGAGCCCAAATACAAAATCTACGCCACTTCATGGCGTAAGTAGCATGAGTAGAGGGTTTTCTGGCTGCCACCAGAATGTCCGCAACTTCCTGAGAGACCCTGTATCTCAGGACTGCTATGTCTTTAGGAGCCAGGCATGCAGGGTCAGAGACCGAAGATCCAGATGGACCAAGGAACCTGTCTCCTGGGATAGAAGGTGAGAGCAAAATGGCAGAGGCACCGGAGGTTCCTGGGCCAGCTGATATAAGAGAGGGAACCAAATCTGCCTGGGCCAAAAGGGTGCTACCAGAATAAAGCATGCTTGCTCTTGACAGAGCTTCAACAGAACCTTCTGGATCAAAGGAAAGGGCGGGAAAGCATAGAGGAACCTGCCCATCCAAGAAAGGGACAACACGTTTCGCCAGAAAACACCAGGCCCTGGATCTAGCGAGCAGAAATTGGGCAGTTTTGCGTTGAATGGGGACATGAAGAGGTTTAATTCTGGTGTCCACCATCTGTGGAACAGGACCTCTGCGACTTCCTGAAGCAGTTCCCATTCGTGGACCTTGGCTGTGATCGGCTTAGGCTGTCCACGATAGTGTTGTCCACACCGGGAACATGTACTGCAATGATGTGTGTGCCATGTTGCAATACCCAATTCCAAACCCTTTGAGCCTCCCTGCAAAGGGGGTAGGAATGAGTGTCTCCTTGTTTGTTGAGACAGCACATCACCGTGGTATTGTCTGTTTGTACCAGAAGAGTACCTGGTGGAATCTCCGTCTGGAATGCCTGTAGGGCATACAGGATGGCTCTCATCTCCAGAAAGTTTACGTGAAGTTGGGACTCTAGAGACGACCAGGAGCCTTGAGTCCTGACCCCGTTGAGGTGAGCTCCCCATCTGGACCCCAAGGTGTCCGTGGAGAGAGTCGCTGAAGGAGGTGGCGCAATGAAGGGGACTCCTGTCGAAAGGTGGTTTGGGACGAGCCACCAATTCCAGTCTTGGATGACAGCATTCATGATCCGGACTGGATGCTGCAGATGATCTTACTTCTGGTCCCATTGCGCCTGCAACATCCATTGGGTGACCCGCATATGGAGTTGAGCTACGGGAACCATTGCAACGGCAGCTGTCATGTGCCCGAGCACACAAAGAACGGTCAGGGCCAGTACCGTCTTCTTTTCCTTTATGTCCCTTATGAGGGATCTGATGCATTCTGCCCTGTCCTGGGGAAGGAATGCCCTTTCCTGAATTGTTTCCAGAACCGCTCCTATAAAGTGCAAATTCTGAGATGGAACAAGATACGATTTCTCCTGATTGATGGTGATGCCCAGCGATAGGAAGAGGGAACAGGTATCCTGTATTGCGGACATCAGGGCCTCCCGTGAGGGTGCCATGAGGAGCCAGTCGTCTAGGTATGGAAACACGTAGTGGCGCCCTCTCCCGAGAGCTGCTGCCATGATGCCATACACTTCGTGAACACCTGAGGTGCCAAAGACAGCCCGAAGGGGAGGGCTCGGAACTGGTAGTGGCGTCCCAGAAACTCTAAGCGCAGAAATCTGCGGTGCGTTCAAGCGATTGGGAGATGTAGGTAAGTGTCCTGCATATTCAGCGACGCCAGCCATGTGCCCCCTTTGAGCATGGGAATGAGACCCGACAGGGTCACCATGCGGAAATGCTTGTACAGCACAAAGTTGTTGAGATTGCTGAGATCCAAAATCAGGCGCAAATCCCCTGATTTCTTTGGAACCAGGAAGAAGTGGGAATAGTAACCGTTTCCTCTCTGGTTCAGTGGAACATGTTCTATGGCCTCCTTGTGTGTAGGAGGGCCAAGATCTACTGCTGAATAAGCAGCGCATGCCGACCAGAGTAACGGGAAAGCAGGGGAGATCTGGATGGCGGGTGATCAAGGAATTCTATAGAGTGACCTCGTTCGACGAAATGCAACACCCACCGGTCAGAGATGATCCTCTGCCATCCTGAAAGGTGATGAAAGATGTGACCCCCGACCTTCTCGACCCTTTGATCCAGAGGAGGGGCTGGGGCCAGGAAGGAGTCATACTGTGGTGCTGTTGGCCACCGCGTGCTGGGCTGCTTTTGAATGCTTCGGGCCCTGGCCCGAGGAGAACCTGGCTTAATTCTTATGGCCAAAGTTGCCCCTGGGTTGCTGGCTGGAACGTGACTGTTGCCTTTGTTGGTGGCCACAAAAATGATTCTGGTTCCTACGAAAGGAACCAGATTTTGGTCTGTACATGGCTTGTACAGTCCTGACTTCCCAGCGTCCTGCAATTTGGTGATGACCTTCTCGGACTCCTCACCAGAGAGGACTGCTCCACTATAAGGGACGTCCAGGAGATTCTTCTGGATGTCCGGGGTAAATCCGGAGACCCTCAACCGTGAGTGTCTCCAGAGAAAAACGCCTGTAGCTGCTCCCCTGGCTGCTGAGTCCGCTGAGTCATAAGCAGCTCGGAGAACCTGGGTCCCCAAATCAGACCCAGTTTGGAGGAGGTTTAACAGCTTCTCCTTCTTTTCGCCATCCAGTAGATCTTTAAGAAGGTCTTGGCCCTGATCCCAGAGGGCGTTCTGAAATTGCACCATGTGCGTCAGACAGTTCAAAGACCTAATACAGCATGTAGCAGCCACATACACGTGCCTTCCCATGGAATCTAATTGCTTAGATTCCTGGTCTGGAGGCTGGGTGCTCAAATGTTGAGGCTGCTGGGACCGGTCATGAGATGCAGTAATGACCAGGGAGTCGGCCAGGGGTTGTTGCGCCAAATACTGGTCCTCCGTAGCAGCCCTGTAAAGGCGGTCAGCCTTCTTTGGAACAGCCAGTGTGGAATGCGGATGCTTCCAAGCTGCCTCGGTGACGTCCATAAAGATGTCCACCAAAGGTGGGACCACCACAGGCTTCAGGTCTTTCTGCCTAAGGTAACGGGCAAGGCGTTGTCTCTCGGGGTCTAGTTCTTCTGTCTCCCTTCCTATATTGTCCTGGATGTGCTTCATGATTTCCGAAAAGAAGGGATCATCCGGAGGTGACCTTGGAAGGTCCCGTGGGTCTGGTGATGGGGGACTGAAAGGAGATGGAGACCTGGAGATGTCAGACGTATCCAGTCTGGAGTCATCTCCTGATGATCGACGTCTGCCCCAGGTTGCTTCGGGCTCGGGGACCCTAAGGGAGAGCGTGATGGGCGTTTATTGTCTCTCGATCGGCCCCGAGGAGGCGGAGTTGGCTCCTTGGGGGTCGGGGGTCTGTCACTTTCGGCGCCCCTAGGAGGAGGTGGAGGAGGCTGAGGCTGAGGCTTAGGAGGAACCACGTCCTTCTTGATGGTTTCCCACCAGAAGGTGAACAAATCCTTGACCTCCTGGATGTTCATACCGGACGACGGATCCGGCGTCGGTGTGGGCCTGTTGTCTGGGTCGGGCGTCGGGTCCCTGGGAAGCACTGGATCCGGCTCCCTGGGCAAGCTGGTGTCCTCCATGTCACCCATCTGGCGTTGCGGTAGTCTCTTTGCCTGAGGACCCCTGACGTCCGGTGTCCACCGGCGGCGGTGTAGTAGTCGATCAGCTGGTGCTGGGCTGGGACTTCTTGCACTCCAGTCGCCCCGCTTAAGGGACATCAGGCTCGAAGTCTTCCTTTCAGGTGCTTTATGAGGTTGGGAGACGGACCTGAAGTCGGTGTCCTGGCGTCGGTCAAATGCACCTCGCGATTTGGAGGAAGACTTTTTGTGCCTGTCCGATGGAACAGGCTTGGAGGCATCTGATGCCCAAGAGGTCTTGAGCGGGTGCAGGGAGGCGGAGGAGCACCCTGAAGACCTTACCTTTACTGGGGGAGGCTGGGAGTGAGCACAGGAAGGAGACCTATCAGACCAGGCAGAGTTGGAGCTAGTCCTGGACTCTGAGGCCCTGCTTGGGGATTTTGCCCTGTCCGAGTCCCGATGCTTGTCCCGGTGCTTCTCAGATTTATGAGAAGATTCCACTTTGGAGGAAGGTCTTTTCTCCATCTTTTTCAATTTCTCCTCGAGGAGCAATCCCTGAAGGGCCTTTTGGCAGCAGATCCGGGTCCTGCTAGTAAACTGTTGGCAAACTGAGCAGGCCTGGGTGCCATGCTTCGGGCCAGACACAGGCAGAATGATGGTCTGCAAAGGGGATTTGCTTGCCACAGGCACCCTTAGAGGGATGTCCATCGGGAGAAGGAGTAGAAGAAGCAGGCATGGATTTTAGTTTTACTTAAAATAAAGATTTCACACGTCGTAACAGCAGAGCAGGCTTCCGTGAGGCCGATGCTGGCAAGCTGACGGCGGAAAAAGAAAAAATTACTCACCTTAGTAATTATGTTTCTTCTATTAGAGTCTTGCTGTATTCTGACACGTTCTAAAGTTGTTTCATGCTGCTGTGGACTCTATAATGATGTGTCATCAAGAGTCATGGCTACATCTGTGACTCTTTGGAGAATGGCTTGGCTCAGATGTACTAGCCTCTCGCAGGATACCCAGGCTAAGGCCATGGATTTTCCTGTACTGGGTAATTCTCTGTTTCGGGAGCAGACAGAGAATTACATGAAGAAAATGGATGAGTACAGGACCACCTATAGGAGTGCTCAGGCCAAGAAGAGGCAGGCAACTCTTCAAAGGCAGCAGTCTAGGGGCAGGAGCAGGCCTTTTCAAAGGCCCTTTTTCCAAGCACAAGCCTCTTCTTCCTTTTCACAGAGGGGGTTCTTCAGAGGGAGAGGCAGAAGGGGGATGAGCAGGGCTGCATCCACTCCTCAGCCTAAGGCCCCTGCCAAGCAGACACCCTGATGGGCCTGCCTGGGTCGACTCTCCTATTCCAGTAGGGGACAGGCTGGCTTACTTTGTCCAGGACTGGATGTCTATTACATCAGACAAGTGGGTCCTGGAAGTAATAAGCTAAGGACTGGTTCTCAGCTTCAGAAAATTTCCAAAGATGAGAGCCAGATCTTTTCCACCAGCAAATCTATCAGAAACCCTTGCCCTAGAGGCAGAGGTTTCATCTCTTCTGGCCTTAAGAGCCATAGAGAGAGTACCTACCCTACACTGGGGTAAAGGGCTATACTCCAGGTACTTCCTAACCCCAAAAAAGACAGGGGAGTGCGACCCATCCTAGACCTAAGATATCTAAACAAACATCTTTTAAAACCAAAGTTCAAGATGGTAACTCTGGGAATAATCCTTCCCTCTCTAAGGCCAGGGGACTGGCTAGCCTCCCTGGACCTCAAAGATGCCTACTTTCACATTTCCATCAGGTGCTCCCACAGATAGTACCTCAGGTTCGAGTTGCTCTCAGGCCACTATCAGTTCAGAGCAATGCCCTTTGGCCTAACCTCAGCCCCAAGGGTTTTCACAAAGTGCCTGGCAGTAGTAGTTGCCTTTCTAAGAAGATTTACATTTTTCCATATCTGGACAATTGGCTAATAGTGGGCCAGTCTCCAGACCAAGTCAAGTCTCACCTGCAAGTGACCCAGCAAGTGCTCACTTCTCTACGATTTCTTCTCAACCTTCCCAAGTCAGTTCTCGAACCAGTCCAGCTTCTTACCTTTATAGGGGCAGAACTGGACACAGTCAGAGCAAGAGCGGTTATCTCTGAAGTTTTGATCCAGATTAAAATACTAAAGATGGGGGGGTCCGGGGGTGGGGGAGAAGCAGGAGAACTAATCATTTTACTTTATCCTCAGCTGTGTTGTCTGGGAGCCACGCAGGGAGGTTCAATATATGAAGAGACATGGATTGGGACAGCAATCTTTTGCAGTGTTATTAGTGGGGAGCGGCTCTTGGGTTCTATGGGGACGTTTGAGCAATAAGGGGACTGGAAAATCAAAAAGTATATGCTGGGGATCAGAGCTCACCCTCTGGAGTACTCACTCCGGAGTGTCCCTTGGTGGCTCTGTCTCTGTAGTGCCTTCCAATGGATATATTTTTCTTTAATACTTCTTAGTTTTTGCCTAATATTTGGGATATGTCTTTTTATATACCATAGGACAGCATAAACCCTGGAGGGGTTTCCTCAGACTCCGCGTGCTGGCTTAATATGCGAGCAGTGACGGTGGGGCCAGGAGGCTAATCCACGAAACTAAAGTGGGTAGTAACCAAGTAGACACTAGGTCGGGGGAAGGGATAAGGGAGACAAGTTCGACAACAGTTGTCCTCCCTAGTTGTGTTAGAAGTTTAGCTAATAGTTTGTTCTTTTTTTTTTTTTTAATTAGCGCTTGTTACGCAGGTTTTTCAGTTTTGGGAGGCCCAAATGCCTCATAAGGGAATAGAGAAGGGTGCTTTAGGGGGTTTAAAGAGGGAGGAGGGTTTAATGGTTTTGTTGTGTTTAATGAGTGGTTCAACATTAAAATAAAAAGTTTTTAGAGTCATGTGGGACGGGGTTGGCATACACAGACGCTGCAGGGTGTGAGGTGGAGGTATTGAGGCAAGGGCATCAGTGTGTTTTCCCAGATGGCTAATCTAAAATTACTGTCTTGGAATATAAATGGGATTAGGACGGCAGCTAAGCGAAAAAGGGTTTGGGTTTATGCAAGGAAAAAGAGGGCAGATGTGGTTATGCTACAAGAACTACTCTTGACACTCGAGGAGACGAAGCAGCTGGGAAATGAATGGGGGGTACCTTGATAGCCTCACATTTTATATCCAAGGCTCGGGGCACTTGTAGTTGGTTTCGACCTGGAATTAGGGTTCAGATCCATTCCTCCCAGACAGACAATCAGGGGAAGACATGTTATAGTACAAGCCATGGTGGAAGAAGAATTAATAGCATTGGTTTCCCTTTATGCCCTGCTTTTGACTGTCCTGAATTCTTTGAGCACTTTGCCCTGACATTAGCTATGTTTCCTGATACAATGATTATTGGGGGGGGGGATTTTAATACCTACTGGGACCCTATATTGGATCACTCTAATCCACGATTCAGTCGTTTCCCCAAAAGTGTGATGGCTTTACGAATTTTTGCAAGGGAAAGGGCCTTGCAGGAGATGTGGCGCTTTAAGCACCCTGATACAAAGGAGTTCTCTTTTTATTCTCACGCTCATAAAGTCTACACCAGGTTAGATTACTTTTTGGCCTCCTCTGCCTTTATGAACCAAATAAGGGTGGTTCAGTATGGTCCTATTCTTATTTCGGACCATGCCCCCCTCTACTTAGAGCTGGGGGGGGAGATAGAAGAGAAGGGGGCTCGGATGTGGAGACTTGATCCTACCATGTTGAATGACCCTTGTTTTTTCCAACAAATGTCCCAACGACTTGCGGAGTTCCTAGAAATTAATAAGGTAGAAGACACGTCAGACGGGATTACCTGGGAAGCCCTTAAAGCACATAGTAGGGGGGAATCTATTTCTTATGCGGCATTTAAGAAAACACAGGAGGAGGAGAAGGAACACGAGCTGGAGACACATATAATGTGACTTGAGAAGCAGGTTATGAGAAATCAATCCACTACTGAGATAGCAGTGCTGAAAAGCCTAAAGGGAGAATATAACCAAATGTGTTGAAAACGTATCGAGAGGGATATGTTGGTGTCTAGGGCAGGGGAATATTTTGAGGGAGATAAATCAGGAAGGTGGTTGGCCTGGCTAATTAAAAAACAAAGAGCAGAGAGAACTATTGTTGCTATAGAGAAAGAAGATGGGGAGAGTACCTCCTCTGCTCGGGAGATAAACAATACGTTTAAATAATACTACAAAAAAATTATATTCATCAGAAGTTCCCCAAAATCAGGATCTGAATAGCTTTTTAGATAGCATCTCTCTGCCTTCCCCATCAGTAGCTGAAAATGAGAAGCTTGCCCGGAAACCTACAGTTCAGGAGGTAAGGGAGGCAATCTGGGCTTCAAGATCGGGAATGGCCCCGGGCCCGGATGGATTGCCCCTGGAGTTTTATAAAAAATTCTGGGGGGGGAACTATCTCTGCTGTTTATGGATATGCTCCAGGAGGTGCTGGAGGGAGAAGGTTTAACATCATCCCAACAGATGGCCACAATAACAATCCTCCCTAAGTCAGGCAAGGACCCAAAAAAGTGTAGTTCCTACCGTCCCATCTCATTGCTTAATGCAGACTACAATATCATAGCAAAGTTTCTGGCAAGGAGATTGGAGGGTATTTTGCCAGGAGTGGTACACTCAGATCAGGGGAGTTTCGTCAGAGGCAGGCAAGCCAGACACAACTTGAGACAGGTCTTGAACGTCATGTGACATGGTTCGAGAGGTAGGGCTGGCTCTGGCGGTCTTCTTGCCTCAGATGCAGAGAAGGCCTTTGATAGGGTCAAACAGCCCATCATGTTTGCTGCTTTAAAGAAATTTGGCCTTCACCCGACCTTTTACGATTGGGTGGGGAGTTTGTGTGATCCCCCATGGGCACGAATACTCACTAATAACACACTTTTAGACCCTTTTTGGCTTTTTAGGGGTACTCATCCGGGTTGCCCTCTCTCGCCCTTGACATACAGTATGTTCTCACAACTGAGGTGCTGGCAGTGGCTATTAGAGGAAACTGGGAAATTAAGGGTTTTACAATAAATGAAAAGGAGCATGTTATTTCACTCCTTGCAGATGACGTTTTGTTATTTTTTTCAGATCCAGTAAATGCTATGCCTACGCTGACCTCCCTTTTTAAAAGCTAAGGCCCTCTGTCCGGACACAAGAAAAATTGGAGTAAAAGTGAGTGGCTTCCTTTGGAAAACTCTGGTGGGTCGATTTATATTGATGGAGTAAATATACCCTCCAAATCGGTAATAAAATCTCTTGGAATTCAACTTCCTAGAAAGGTGACAGAAGTGGGTCCTCTAAATTATAAATGCCTAGCACTAAAAATAAAGGAGCAGTGTAGTAGATGGAAGTCACTCCCTTTGTCTCTGCTGGGTAGGGTGAATTTAGTAAAGATGTAAATATTGCCACAATGTCTATCTTTTTCAGGCTTTGCCTGTAAGGTCCCATTGGGATATATGCAGTCATTGGAGGGTTCTATTACATCCCTTTTGTAGGCAAACTGAAAACCTAGAATCAGAAAAGTAGTATTATGGCTGCCAATACGAAGGGGGGGGCCTAGGACTCCCTCATTTGAAGCTTTATGCCCTTGCAGCGCAGTTAACCCAGGTCTTAGACTGCCTGAAAGATGGGGTTAACGTAAGGACTTGGGTATCTATTGAGTCACATTCCCCTAGGATCTCTCCTTTTGCCCAGTACCTTCTGCCTCTGGGCTCTGGATTATGGGAGGGAGAGCCGCCCCAAAATCCATTTACTAAGACTACTCTTAGATCTTGGAAGCAGGCCCTGCAGACTCTGGAGGAGAAAGGGGGACTATCTCCGGAGGGATCAATTTTGCACAGTCTATGGAGGGATGGAAGTGCCCCATGCCCAGTTAGGAGAGCTCTGGTGCAGTGGGAGAGAAGGGGGCTTTTTCTTTCGTCGTATTTGTTCAAAAATGGACTATTAGTGACTTTTTCTGAGTTAAATAAAATCTATAGTATTCGGCCTACCCATTACTTTATATATTTACAGGTAAAATCCAAGCTGAGCAAGTGCTGTAAATTGGGAGATGAGAGGCCCTCATTATCTAGAACAACTCTTGAAGAGGTCCTTCAGCACTGCAGAAAGCATAGTAAGGTAAAGCCCCTAAGTGCACTGTATAGAGTACTGTTGGGGGTGCGGCTGGATGTGCGTGGGAAACTGAGAGACAAATGGGGCATTGATTTGGGGAAGGACACCTTATCGGGAGGAGATTGGGATTTGGCCCTAAGGGGAAGTATGTGTGTCTCGGTAAACAACAGACTTATAATTATTCACTATAATATTATTCACAGGACCTACTGTACTCATAGAATAAACCCCAGGTCTCAGATCGGTGTCCAAAGTGTCTTTCACAGGGCTGTTCCTTCTTCCAGCTGGTATGGGCATGTCCAAAGGTGCTGGCTTTTTGGGAAGAGATAAACCATTTGATTAATAGATTCTTAGAAGCTGATATCCCTTTAGATCCGGTGGACGTTCTGCTGGGGGTACATGGGGGGGGGGGTGTGGACCAAGGTTTCACACCCCTTGAGGAAGTTGGCTTTTCTGGTGGGCGAACAGGTTCGGGCGCAGAGCTGGATGGCACAAGCCACACCTACTATTGCTCAATGGGCCAACACATTACTAAGTAACATGAAGTTGGAGCATATTCAATATAAGGTTCTGGGACATCTAGATAGGTATGATAAGATCTGGTCACCAGTGGAGAGGGCTCTGGGTGAAATGTGGTTCCCCTTACTTTAAGAAGGTAGTCTAAGCATAATTATAAATGCCACTCTGAACTTTGTGATCTTAATAGTCTCAGCCTAAAGAAACTCATATGAAATATGGGCATAGCTGTCAATCTTGTCCATTTTGTTGTATACAGTAGTAATTGTATATGTTTTTTTTCCTTCTTTTCTTTGCCTTGCAGTGCCTGTACAACCCTGTATATGAGATTATGAGAGTATTTGTCCTTGTGTACAATGACGCAGCCTGTGTATTGTTTTCCCGCTGCCTACCGACTTTTCAATAAATAAAGTTTAAAAAAAAAGGAAAAAAAAAGAGCAACTTATGCTATCTGCGAGATCATTGTGGATCCCTGGAACGTGAACGGACATTATTTCCAGATTGTGATCCACAGCCCAGTGCCAAATTCTCATCACTTCCCTGCACACGGGGTAAGAATGTGTGCCCCCTTGCTTGTTGAGGTAGAAGACAAATGGAATGTTGTCTGACTGGACTAGTAGAGGCCCAGGCATGAGCATGGATTGGAAGGCTTGAAGAGCATATAAGACGGCCCTCATCTCCAGCACATTAATGTGGAGATTGTTCTCCACCAAAGACCAGGAGCCCCTTGTTTGGTGGGATGCCATATGTGCCCCCATCCCATCCCACAAGCGTTCATAATTAGAACTTGCTGAGGACTGGGTTTTTGAAAGGGAACTCCGGTGTCCAGATGGGAAGGAGTGAGCCACCACTCCAGAGTATGGTGTACCGCCTTGGAAATCCTGACCGGTTGGTCGAGATCGTCCATGTGTTGATCCCATTGAACCCTGAAGTTCCACTGCAGAACTCTCATGTTCATATGGGCTAGGGAAACTGTAGTGATGGCTGCTGTAATGTGGCCTAAAAGCTGTAGCACTACTCTGGCCGGGATTGGTTTTGTTGAGATGACCCTCCGAGCGACAACTCTTAGCCTGTCTGTTTGGTTCTGAGGGAGAAAGGCTTTCCCTTGGATGGTGTCCAAGACTGCCCTTATGTACTGCAACCTTTGGGTAGGCTTGGGGAATGACTTGAGAGATGTTTAGAGTGATCCTCAAGTCTTGCAACATTTGGAAGGTCTCCTCTGTTGAACGACTTAGCTGTTCCTCTGTAGGAACTGTGAGTAGCCAGATGTCCAGGTAAGGGTAAACATAATAACCCTTTCTCCTGAGAGCTGCTGTCACAGCTGCTAGGCACTTGATTAAGACCCTCGGTGCCAATGAGAGGCTGAATGGTAGTGCTCTGAACTGAAAGTGTTCTCCTTGGAAGGTGAAACTGAGACACTTTCTGTGGAATGACAGGATCTTTATATGCATGTAGCAATCCAGCATATCCAGTGAGCAGAGCCAATCCCCCTTGGTGGATAATAGGCAACAGGCTGGGCAGTCACCATCCTGAACTTTTTGTACTCTACAAAGTTGTTCGGTTTGCTCAGATCTAGAATGGGGTGGAGGTCCTGTCTTCTTTGGCAAAAGGAAGAAAAGGAAATAATATCCCCTTCCCTGGTGGCCTGGATGTACCTCCTGAATCGCTCACTTTTGCAAGAGCGATTGGATTTCTGCTCTTATGAGGGCTGCATGGGATGGAGAGCAGTGGGTGGGAACTGGTGGGTTGTCTGGCGGAATTTGCGAGAAATCCAGTGCGTACCTCCTTTCTATAATCTGGAGAACCCACTGTTCTGTAGTTATACTGGACCATCCTCTGAGGCAGAGGGAGAATCTCCCTCCTACTACCTCCCCATGAAACTCCGCCGGAGGTGGGGGGGCAGGCAGGGAGTCATGCCGAGGTGGAGAGATTGGACACAGGAGGTCTGCCACTTTTTGCATTTTTGAGACCCTCAGTGGGGTAGGGAGGACCCCTTCTCTCAAATCTCCCTTTAGGTTGTTGATGTCTTCCAGGATGACTCTGGTTCTTAAAAAAGGCCCGGAGTCTGGTAGTGGCTGGCTCCAACTCATACATTCGGTGAACATCAGAGACTTCCTTACCAGAGCCCTGCAGCTCGGTGATCAGTTTTCTCGGTATCTGGGCTGAAGAGAACTGACCCTTGGAATGGTGCATCCAGGATAGCGTCCTGCAGGTCCTGTCGGAATCCTGATACACTCAACCAAGCATGACGTCTCATACAGACCCCTGTGGCAGCAGCTCTGGTGGCCATATCTGAGGAGTCATACGAGCTTCTCAGGATGTGTTTGCCTACATCCTGAATAACAGCCATCAGTTCAGATTTTTGATCGGAATCCAGCTGAGTGTTTACCAAGTCCATTGCCTTGTTTCATAATGACTTTTGGTACATAACTATATGTGTCAAGAAGTTCATGGACCTGACTGTGCAAGTGGCACAGGAATATACCTTTCTGCCCATTTGATCCAGCTTCTTAGACTCAGGATCAGGAGGCTGTGAACTCGTATGCCTAGGTTGCTGTGAGCTGTGGTCAGCACCATAGAGTCTGCTTTGGGTTGTTCACTCAAGTGAGGCTCTCCCCTTTGGTGTTGTATAGAGGTGGTCTGCCTTCCTTGGGATAGCCGAAGTAGTTGAGGGATGTTTCCAGGTCAATTTTGTGACATACTGGAAGGGCTCCACAAGAGGAGGGATGACCAAGGGTTTAGGGTCACTTGCCCCTAGAAACTTCGCCAGACAATGTCTTTCTGGGTCACATTCCTCTGTATCCCACTGATTAAGGTATTGTATATGTCTCATTATGTCCAGAAAAGGAGGATCATTTGGAGGAGATCTGGGGGAGTCCTTCTTATGGTCTGGAGAGGGCAGAGGGAGCTCGTCCTCGGAGGAATAACAAGAGGAAGAGTCCCCTGGATCTTTGTCTGAGGACGAATACAGACATCCTTTTGAAGATGGAACGGGTGACGGCCATGGCTGCTAGGCGCTGACAACCCCCCGAATGTCGTTCCTCGATGATGGGTGGTCAGGTGTTGGGAGGCCATCTGGAAGGTCTGTGAGGTGATGGCTCTTTTGGCAGAGGTGGCGGCGGGAGATGCCTAGGACTAGGCAACCACTCCTGTGGTCTGGGTAGCAGGTCTCCCTTTATAGTGTTCCACCATGAGTTGAACAGGGCTCCTACCTCCACCAGAGGGACAACAGGCTAAGCTGGCAGTGGGGTAGGGGTAGGTACATTTGGTGCCCCTGACAGTGGCCCTTGTGATGCATCCAGCATGGCCATCCGGTCTACTGGTTGACTGCCATCAGGCGTTGGTATCTGAGGCTCTGGGGTAGAATCCCCTGAAGGTGGGACATCCGGCTCCTTAGGAGGAGGTACGACAATGATTTTGAACCTTGTTCCACAGGTCCCGGCGTTCGGTCCTCAGGCATAAGGCCCGTCACGTGGTCAGAAGTCTGGTCCTGCGGAACAGACAGCTGTTTGGAAGGGGGCATCTGGTCCAGCTCTGACATGGAATCGGAGGGCCCTGAGGTCTGATGATCCTCTGAAACGGTCGCCTCCTTTTCTCTGAGCAGTGGGTGCTTCTGGCGGCGTTTCGATTCCTGGCATCTGGTGGAGCTGCCCGACCCCTTCGTCTTGTCGGATGACTCTAAAGTCTTACTGGTGGTAGATTCACAGGTAGCATCAAAAGAAGACGCCTGTCCTTCTGGCTTAAACCCTAGAGTCTGCTTGTGGGGCCTTAAAGCCAGGGACGTATGGGCGGATGAATGCCCATGCCCAGAGGACTCGTTTCTGTGTACATGGGAGGAGGCTGTAGTCGTCTTAACGGAAGCCCCGGGAAGGGTTAAGGAACCTGGGGGAACAGATTCTGACCTCCCGCCAGAGGTAGAGGACTTGAAGGTCTAGTGAGGGGACCTAGGGCAGGACTCTGACTTGGCTCAATCTTTGTCACCCGATTTCTTCTCTCTGGGGGAAGAATCCCTGGCTGAAGAGGAGAACTGTGTCCCAAATGAGTCCTCTGCATGGCGGCCACTTGCTGTTCCAGTAAGTAAGCCTTCAGAGTCTTGAGTCGTCGGATTCGTGTCTTGCTGTTGAACTTCTGGCAGTGCTGGTAGTCGTCTGGCTTGTGGCCCAGGCCCAGGCAGATAAGGCAGACCGAATGGCTATCTCTGGCCACGATCTGCTTGCTATATGCGCACTTAGACGTCAACCGTGGAGGAGATGAAGACATGCAAAAAGGGAAAAGGCGAGGAGAAATACTAATCGAACGACAAAATGTGCGAAGGGCGTAAAATGGTGGCTGACTGCGAGAGAGGCATCTGTGGAGCAGATACTAGCAGATTGATGGCGGAAAAAGAACTGAGGTGGCGCTGGGGGACCACCCCTTTATACCACGTGGGACGTCGGGCAGGGCCGTCAGGGGGCAGTCCCCCATCTTAGACTGCTGGCTAGAAATTTTCCATGGGGTCCTAGTGCCTGGCGTCATTGTCCTATGTGTGTTACCTGCTGCAAGAGCTCTCCCTTGAAGCAAGATACATAAATCTTTCATGTTTAGTGTCGATATACAGATTTAGTCTTTGCCATATTGGTCCTTGTAAGAACAGATCCAGAAGGAAATGATTTGATACATCTATGTTGGTCTGAAAGGTAATAAAGAAAGTGCTTTAGCTTTTGGACCAACTCAGTCCTTCCCCATTTCCGAGGAAGGACTGAGTTGGTCCGAAAGCTAAAGCACTTTTTGTTCTTTTTGTTACATCTATGTTGGTCCAATAAAAGGTATTATATCATTTGCTCCTGGTTCACGTTTAGTGTGACAGGATTGAATAGGACACTGTCTCACGTTACGCAGAGAGTTAAAAGCAAGGATCTGTTCCGTCTTCTTTTCTGCTTCTTGTCTGTCTTCTGCCTGTCTGACTATGCAATCAAGTTTTCCTGTGTCACCCAAGCCAGGCCACCCTGATGGGTCCCACAGCCCCCCCCCCTCGCTCCTTCCCTCCCTGCCTTCACTTGCTGCTTCTGACTTTTCTTTCCCCGCTGCTTCTCTGTGGTTATAGAAATACATGTGTATCTTTGTGTGAGACTGGGTTCCCTGGTTTATAACTTTAAATAGTTGTGTCATTTGAAATGCATTACAGAAGGCTATGTGGTAATTAGAAAAGGCAGAAAAAATAACACAGAGAGCTGACCTGGATAAACCTTTTGACCTCTTCAAGCTTGTTAACAGTACTGTCTGTCTACAGGACGCACTTGCAGCCATCATGTAGGCATTAAGCCACGACGGAGGTGTGCTCTAATGCTGGATTGATGCATGGGGGGGGGGCGCCTGAGGCCCAGGGCCGAGGGCTGCCACCCGCCCCCCCATGCATCAATCGCATTAGAGCACACCGATGGAGTGGCTTAATGCCCTTGTAACACGGGCCGTGGGTCGGTGGAGGCAGCTGGCAGGACCCCCCTGTCCGAGATCAACAATGACAGGCGGCAGCGGTGCGAGGTTTGTGCAGCTGCACTTCGGGATCAGAGCACAGTGTGGACCATCAGATACGTACCTATCTGGTGATCAGCTTCTGTCCCAAACTTCACCCGGAGGCACGCGGCCAACATCGCTGTTGCACTTGTGTGGAGGTTGGTGCGGGTATTCTGCTGATACCCGCAAGGGAGGTCTCAGGTGCAGTTCACCGCCTCAGGAGGATCGGACTGACGCTATGGATGCCGGGGGTGTCACTGCCTTCTGCCTCCGACACACTGCTCTGTCCTGCCGTGCTCCAGTTGGGCTGCCACTCCTGCTCCTCGGTGTGTCCTGTGCTCTCTTCATCTCCCCGGCTGCTTCCACTCCCAGTCACCGGTGGCCCCGTTCCATCAAAGACAGTCTCCGTGCCATGGGTGGTGAAGGTCTGATGCTCGAAGTGTCGCCGCTCGGTGCACCGCAGCTTCAGGTTCCCCCTTCCCTGTTTCCACCCTCAGATGGGTAATGCGGCTGACTCCCCGGCGCTCCTGCCACTGCTCCTCTTGCTGGGCCACAGGACCCAGTGCTGCTAGGCTGGGGGTCTGGCTGGTCACGGTACTGCCGGAGCGGGAACGGCATATATGCTGGGTTAATACCCGCTCCGGCTATGGTCCCGTGACGCTTTTAAGCCTATCCCCGATCCCGATTCTGTGTGTGCCATTACTGCCATGTTACAAATTGTATTTTGTTACACCTGTGGAGCCTGGATGTACTTGCTCAAGACAGAAACTGACAAATTTCTTACAGTCCAAGAAAAACTTGATGCAGTGAGAAACTACAAAGACAGCAATGTTTTTGTTGTTTTAGTTTTGGAGATGCACTCAGAAGGACATTTGCTTGGACTGCCTGTGTTAAAAGCCATCCCATACAAATGTTTGTTTGTTTTTATTATAATAAAAGTTTTATTTGTGAATTTTATAACTGCTCCTGATCTGCCTATGCTTCCTGACCTTGCCTCTATGACATTTAGTGATCGCAAAATCTTCCATATTTTTGCAGGCAAATAACTGCAGAGCACTGAAACATTCTCACAAATCCTAATTCCTGAGCATCACACAGTTCTTTGCACAATTAGGTTAGAACAACACAAATTTATTTTTACTGATTCAAAAAGAAGTATTTATTATACCTGGGGTTCAAGTAACAAAAAGGTGAAAATCAAACAACATGGATCATGGAAGCCCTTTATTGTGAAAAAGACGAACAGGTAGATGCGATTCTCTGTTTTATCTAACAGGCAGATGTGATTCTAGGTTTTATCATGCATCTCCCTCCTCATGCTTATTTACCTTTGAGCACCTTATGTTTTTAATTTGAATGTTATTTACTTAATTGTAATCTATCTTTATATTTGCACTACCCTCCTTCCCTTGGGTTGCACCTGGGAACGAGCTTCGGCTCAGTGAGCCTCTCCCGGTCATCAAAATTTTAAATAAATAAGTAGAGAAATACCTACCTTCTGAAGAGAAGGAAATGGTTGGTTGTCTGACTCATAGTTTTCTTCCTCTAAACTCCCTACTGGAGGCAGAAAATAAAAACAAAAATCTGAACACAAATAGTCTACATGGTACTCTCCAAAAAGGGGAAATAAAATACTATAAAGTACATTTGTAATGAAAAAAGTGATTCTACCCTGATTTCCATATGACTAGTACACTGCCTCAACATATGCGTGGCACACCCTGCTGACAGTATCACAGCTAACAAAAATGCAATAATTGAGCTTTTTTTCTCAAGTGTAATATTAACTTACATTTAGATTTCACACAACAATGTACCCAAATGTCCCTCAGCAACTAATGATTTAACATGCATGACACAAAAAGAAAACTTTGTATAGTTAAGTGATGACATATTAATTACTATACAACGGCAGTATATTTTAATCACCTATTTTGTTATCTTAAAGTTGCAAGATTCCCCAAATGCCTTTTACACATGGTATGCCATTGCCAGACATGCTTCAGATGTTGAAGCTGCGGTTTGTTTTGTAAACAAAATCTGTCATAGTCATATTTTTTATCTTTTTATCAGCATTTTGTCCTCCAGTTTTCTGTGTGTGGCCACACTCTCAAAATGTCATAATTCCAGGGAGCTGTCAATAATTTACATACAGCAACAATGAACTCTGGGTAATTTATAACGTTGACTTAAATGTGCCTTACTCAGAAGTACAGTCCCGTATGTTGGTAGTGGTAAGCACTTGTATGTAAATGTGCATATCAGGGAATTACGGGTAAAATAAAAACATGTTTTCCAATTTCCTTACTGTGAGATGCTGTCCCATATTTCTGTAGTGGTGTCAACAATATAAGCTTTTTGTATGTTTATGTTCACCATAATGCACTGTGCATATCGTATCTAGCTACAAGACTTCTATACTGAGAGATGTTATCTCCTATTTCTGCAGTGAGCACAGAAATGTAATAGCCTGTATACTAATTAACATAGTGAGACATTGTGGGTACAGTACATAGCTGATTTGTCTATCTAAAACTAGAGATGATGGAAGGTTTGATACCTTTTACTGGACCAACAAGTGCCTTCTACAAAGACGGAATTTTACAGAAGCTTTCGTGGCCTCACAGGTCCCTTTTTCAGGTGAATAGCAAAACTGAGCAACATAAGCAGCATTTATATCCACGCTATCTAAAACTAAAAACTGACACTGTCCCTTTAATAAATTTGTTTCCCTGGTATGATGTCAGAGCTGACTGCTGCAGCACTGAGAAAAAACAAGCAGGTTATGCAAATGAAGCACAGCACCAAAATAAAATGATTTTTTTCATGGAAAACAGCATTATTTGGCAGTGTGAATGGTAAGAGTCTGATTCACAACACCCACAGGTTACTACTCCCATTTGTTATGGCAAACTTGCACCTTTACTTTAAAGAGTGCATCATCACGTGCAACAGTCGTGAGACAATTATACTACATCATAAAGACAATTTCATTGACTTACGCTTCAGAAAAAGTCTTTAACTCTACATTTGTATGTGTGTTGGGGAGTTTGTAATGAAAGCAAAAACTACTCTCCGTAGTAATGTTGCTTCTTCCAAAGGGATCCCTCACTGTACTTAACAAGTGCAATCATTCCCCTGGAATAAGTTGCCCCAGAACTTTTAAAATTGTATGCTAATTATGGAACTTAGAATGAAATTCAAACTATGCTTTGTGGTCATTTTTATTTATTTATTGAATTTTGTTGACCAGGTAAACCGACTGGGCCTCAGAGAGTCCCTTTTTCTGGGGCAACCCGGAAATAATACATCAGGAATAACAATTACAAAGAAAATTTTGACAATAACAAATATAATGGTAGCAAATTAGGTTGAAGAGACATTTGTAAGAAACAGTAACAATACAATAAGACTGCATGAGAGTTACGTCAGTGTACAAAGAGTTGAAGTTTTTATCACAGTGTACGCAGGAAAAATAAGAAGGGAAATTCAGTCATAACCCATCAACATGGTAGTGCATTGGCCTATCACCGGTAGTAGTTACACTGATTCTGCTCCACCAAATAAGCTTTTAAATCTGTCTTAAAACTCCCAAGAGAGTAGTTTTCTTGCACAGCATTGGGAAGAATGTTCCAAAAGGATGGGAAAGAGTTTGCTAAGGACCTACCGCCTACTGATGTTCTAACTTTATGTACCTGGAGGAGTGTTCTATCAGAAGACCTAAGGGGACGCCTTTCATGTTTAATATTTATTAGGCCGGCTAAGTATTGTGGGGGTGGGGGTGGGACCTTTTAGTTTGAAGGCAAACATAGGGATGCATATTCCAGCCTCCCTTGGAGAGAGGGCCATTTAAGGGAATCAAGTACTCTACAATGGTGTTCCTTGGTTGAGGCACCTAAAGCAAAACGAGCTATAGAATGGTATCATGATTTTAGCTTTTCCAGTTCAGAGCTTCTGAGTGGAGGACTGGAGGGCCATAGGGTGGGTAGGAGGGTTGAGTTAGCAATGTAACGGCGAGATTTGTTAGTGAGATAGGGGAAAAGACAGTAAAGTATACCAATCTTTTGGTGCAGAGTTTTCACAAGATTTTCTATGTGGACCTTGAAGGTCATGTATTGATCAAGTTGAACACCGAAGTAGCTGAGAGAGTCAACTGTATCAATTGTAGTTCCATTTGAGAGGGCAATGGAGAGCTTTCCTGCCCTTTGCGGGCCTACACTTTTTGGACCAAAGAGGATGGCCTTTGTCTATTTACCATTTAGAACCAATCTGTTAGTCTTAAACCAGACCACAAGTTTATTTGTTATACTGTTGTTAATTTATTCTATTAAGTGTTTGAATATTTTGGAGTGTGTATGGTGTGTGGGTGTATGATTGGAAAGTTGAGTGGTTGGGTGTATAAGTGTGGTGTGGATTAAGTGGAGTAGGTGTGGTAGTTTTATTCTGGGTGCTTGCTGAGTGTGAGATGATGTGTTGGGAAGGTGCTGGGATGGTCAGGCATTATTCCCCCTCCAGGCTTAAGGAACTCCACCCTTTTAGGTGTCCCCCACTGTCCCCGGAGGTATATAGATGGTGTCGGGCTCTGGGGTTTGTTAGGAAGAGGAGGGCGGGGCCAGGCCTGGTGGGGGAATGGAAAAGAGTGGGCAGATTGGGACAGTGGGGACAAGAAGATGCCCTGGGGCAAAATGGGTTCAGGAGAGGGGTCCTCCTTGCCCGATTCCCATACCCAAGGGTTCTACTTGTAGCAGGCAGGTAGCTTGGTCTTCACCGGGGACTCATCCTACTCAGACGGTGTTATATAACGCCAGGTCCATTAAAAACAAGACTGCTATAATAGCGGATCTTGTTGGGTCATCGGACCTGGCGTGCATCACCAAGACTTGGATGGATGAGAATGCCGGCCCAGTTCTGGCATCAGTTATACTAGACAGGTACTCGGTGATACATTGCTCAAGGATGGATCGTAGGGGTGGGGGAGTTGCCATCTGTTTTAGATCGGAACTGAACCTGGTGGAGGTACCAGTGGGGACCACCAACTCCTTTGAATGTATCATGAGTGAGTGTGTGGGGTGCAGGATTCTTCAAACAACATGAAGTCTTGCTGTATTCAGACATAATGTAGTTAGCCCCAGCACTTGAACTGCCCCGGAGAGAAAAGGGTTAACGCCATGCAGAAGCATGGAACATTGAGCTAGAGCTCGGTTTTCAAACCTCTGTCTGTGGTACTTCCCAATGTAACCGTCAGATTCTTTACTCCGTTTAACAGTGAAGTCGCTCCGGAGATTTCCTCTGCTCAGTTCAGTAAAAGTGAAAAGTTCTGTTTTAAACCAATTCTTTTATTGTTTTTCAGATTTCCAGCCTCTGTCGATGGTATAGGTAGTGTAGTAGATAGGTAGTGACTGTATTTATTTTAAACAACTTGTGGAAATTGTTTCTTTTTGGTCAATCCGGTTAGGAACCGACCTTGTGTTTTTTTCTGGTGTTCCGGTACCGATCGGTCTCAAAAGAACTGGGCTTTTTCTTGGTTCTTTTCCAAACCCGTGACACAGTTGTTACCGATCGGTTGGTATTACCTGGCTTGAAAGCTTCTATAGGGTAATTTTGGTAGGTTGGTCATGTCTGAGAAACACAAAAAGAAAACCGGTCCCACTGGGTTTCAACACTGCACTGAGTGTGGGGAGGCCTTTGCTAAGGCCGACCCCCACCTCATCTGCATTTATTGTCTGGGGTTTGACCACCTCCAGTCAGACTGCCAAATTTGTAAAAACTTTCCCAAAACCACTCTAGATAAAAGATTGAGTAGGTTGAAAGAAAGGCAGGCCGCGAAGTCCGCGGACCCGGATGGCCAGCCCGGTTCGGTTTCGGTCGAACCTGAGGAGGTGCCTACTAACCTAGGCGATACCTCCTCGGGCAAAAGGAGAGCCGACCCGAGGTCCGATTCCATCAAAGAAAAAAGTGCAAGTCTGCGGTTCGGATCCTGTATCCCACTCTCCAACCTCTTGAACCGAAATAGCGCGATTAGTATTGTCCAATCACATAGACTGAATCTGGTCTGAACGATACCGCCGGTTCGGCGGTCGGTTCGGTCAGATCCATCTCCTCCGGATTATGACCTAGATGCTTATTATGAGGAGTGGGAAGGAGACGAAGACTATCCTGGTGATGATGATGATGATGATGATGATGGGGGTCTGGATGTCCCCATTGAACTGGACATCTCCCCAGACAGGCCCTCAGGTGTCTCGCCTACCAGGCTCTCTGAGTCCCCTTCACACTTTTTGTTCTACAAAAAGGTAGCACAAACCCTGCAGCTTCCCTTGGTTTGAAGCAGCAGAGGAGGGTGAAGAGCCTGATTTTGTCGAAATGATGACATCCGAGAGTCCAAAAAACTGTGTATCCCTCTTCATAAATCATTGGGGAAACAGACACACAAAATTTTACAAAATCCTAATTCAATATCTCCTGTGGATAACAGAAAGGACAGAAGGTATTCGTTATCAGGCTCAGCTGCAGAGTTCCTTTATAGTCATTTACGGTCCACCATTGGAGAGCGTCCCACATCTTCTGGGTTACAGTGATTAGCTGGTTGAATTGACCATATCGCTGAGTCCACTGGGTGGCCAGCTCTCATTGGAGGGGATGTACGTGCAACTGGACCCAACGGACCACTGAGGTGCACACCGCCATGAAACCCAGAAGGTGCCAAAGTCCTGGGCAGGGCGCAAGTGCCCAACCAGAAATGATTGGGCAAAGGAGGAAAGAACTTCGGCCCTGTCCGACGGGAGCCGAGTTCTGGCTTGACAAGAGTCGAGCTCTGCCCCGATGAAGCCCATCACCTGGGAAGGCACAAATTCCGACTTGACCTTGTTGATCAGGAGGCTGAGTTGGGAGCAGGTTTGTAGGGCCAGATCCCTGAACCTCTCCACCTCCTGTTGGGTGGAACCTGCCGGGAGCCAGTCGTTGAGGCAGGGGTACACTCTGACCCCTCGACACCGGAGATGGGTCGCCATCACTGCTATGCATTTGAGGAAGACCCGTGGGGCCGATGACAGGCCGAACAGCATGGCTTGGAACTAGTACAGGGTCTCTTTGACCCTGAAACAGAGGAACCGCTGATGGGACGGACGGATTGGGACATGAAAGAATGCGTCCTGCAGATCCAGTGAACAGAACCACATGTTTCACTCTAATGATGGTATGATCTGGGACAGAGTGACCATCCGAAAGGTGCGAGACCTGAGAAACTGATTCAGGTCGTGGAGATCTAGAATGGGGTGCCAACCCCCCAATCTACTTGGGTACCAGGAAGTACCTGGAGACAAAGCCTGGGTATGCTGGAGGATCCGCCATGGGGGCTACTGCCTGCCTGCGGAGGAGCTGAGACACGTTGTTTCGAAGAGCCGACTGGGTGCATGCGGAAATTCGTTCCTCCCGAGTGGTGCGGGCTCAGCTGGGAGGGTACTGCTCGAACTCTAGAGGCAGTTCCCGACCGACCACTTCGAGAACCCACCTGTCCGAAGTGGTAGCGGACCAGGCAGAAAGGAAGTGGCGGAGCTGACCCCCACAGGAAGGCCCAGAGCTGGCATGATGGAGACAGGGGAGACAACCCCCATCCCGTCACTAGGCGGGCTTAGAAGAGGAGGAGGCTCCAGGACTTGAGCCTCTGCCTCCTTAGCGGGCCTGTTGGGGTCCAAGCTTGGGCCGAGGGCGCCAAGCTTGAGCCTGCTGATGATGCTGCTGTTGCTGTTCTCCTTGATAGGACGGCTGCCGAACCGCAGGGGAAGAGTGCCAAAAAGGCTTCTTCTTCTGCTGCTGGTTCTTGCCTGAAGAACCCTTGGCAAGGTGGAATTGGAATGCTCTATATGCTGTAGGTGACCGGCCACTCTTGGACCGAACAAGCTGGTCCCAAGGAAAGGCACATCAGCAAGTTTATGCTCAGCATCCACCAGGAAGAAGAAGAGCCTCAGCTAAGCCATGCGGCGAGAGGCCACTGCAGCAGCCATGAAACAGGCACAAGAATCTCTGATGTCCAGTGCCATCTGGAGCTGTTGTTTGGCAACAGCACGGCCCTGGTCCCAGACTTGTTTGACCGTGGTCTGCATGTCTGTGGGGAGATGAGGGAGGACTTCATCTAATGACCCGAGAAGGGCATGAGAGAAGTCTGCCATGATGACAGCCGAGCTGGCCTGACGAAGGCCCAAGGAAGAGGCCGCATAGACCTTCCGAGCTGAGTGGTCCATATTTGTGGACTCTTTATCCGGAGGTCCGTCAGTGTCAGCCAAAATGCCAGTACGCCTGAACACAGAGGTGGTCACCAGGCTCTCGGCTGAAGGGTGCTCTGTGAACCCCGCAAGGGACCCCATGAGCACCGCATACTTGAGGGCCAATGGTGCTGGGCAGATGGTGCTGGGCATGAGGCAGGGCGCTGACAAAATTCGAGGACCAGACCAACAATGGCTTCAGCCACATGAAAGGCCTCCGTCGGGGTATCCCCTCTCTTCAGGATGTCCGTGAGAGGGTACTCTGCCTTTTTTCTGGATAGGTTCCAGGGGCATTCCAGTAGAGTCAGAAATGAGAAGGAGAATTCCTTGGAAGGAGGAAGGGCCTTCCTCCATCCCTGTACCAATGGATGACTCGTCATCTCCAGGACGAGAATGGAGTCGGGTGGCATCAGAGTCCAAGGAGTCAGGATACAGCAGCCTGCCGCCTAAATCACCTTCGATCCACCAAGGACAGTCCAGTGTCCTCTCGGTCCTCTTTCGAGGGAGCTCCTCCCACAGGCTGTTTAGGCGGCTGTTCCACCCAAATAGGTGGAGACACCGGAATAGGCCGAACCGGGTGACGGGCCAGCCCCATGGGCGGAGGAACCAAAGGCTGTGCCTCTGGAGGGGTTGGCTTCAGCCGGGGAGGTGAGATCCAAGTAATGGCCGGGGTGGGCAGTGAAGCCTACTTCTGCCTGGTCAGGATCAGCTGTTGCCACATAAGGTCCTCATAGCGCCGATGGAGTTTCCGCCAGAGCCTCTCCTTGTCTGAGGAGGATGAGGCGACCTATGACGTCCCCTCTTCTTGGAGCGCTTGTGTCTCTTCCTCGGTCATTCGGCCGAGGGGGTTCTGGACCTCGACCGAGATCGGGCAGGCTGACTCGGTCGATCGGGAGACACTGGTGGAATCGGCGAGACCCGAGGGTCTGGAACCGGATCCTTGATGGGGATGCCAGGGGGCTGGGTCTCCTCATCAGGAAACACTAGGACTGGAGTCGTTTCTAAGGAGTCGTCAGCCATGGCTGGCGACAAGGGGTCGATCGGGTCGAGAATGATCTCGACCTCATCGGCCACTTCTTCGGTCGTCTGGCCAGATGGAAGGTCCGTAAAGCCTGCGGCCAAGGAGGCAATCTCGACAGAGGTCAAGACCTCATGCTCCTGGGACTAAGACCTCTCTCGGTCCCAAGATCGCCTTTGAGATGAAGACAAAGAAGGTTATTTTTCTCTCTTCCGAGAGCGGGAGGAGTGCAAGCCCATGGGCACCTCACCCCAGGTGGTGAGATACTGGCACAACTCCTTAAACGAACCTGTAAAGGTGGAGCCTAGGTTCAGTGGGACGAAGAAGCTTCGATTAGCCGAAGCATGAGTGGCTAGTTTATCGGGTTCCAGCTGCTCGGCGGAGCCTGCGGCCATGGAAACTGCCCACCTAGCCTCCTTGGACTTCACCAGAGGGTTCCTTTTCTCCAGTCTCCCCAGTTTCAGATGTGCCCGTGTGGTCGTCCAGGACGTTGGGATGGAAGGCCAAGCGGTAACCTGCAGGACGAGGTGTCATGGCCGACACACAGGCAGTAGACACACGAGAGATGGGTACCGGTGCGCAACATTTTTTGGCTGCAAGGACACCGGCGAAATCCTGGGGAAGATTTCTCCTCCATGATCGATGATGCAAAGGCATGATCGCTAACTCGAACGAGTTTCAACTTCGGTAAAACCGAAGATTTGAAAGCCATTGCCTACGAAATGTGAGAGCACGAGGGAGGCAACCTGTATCTTCCAGCGGAAAGGAAGATCTGGTGTCATGGGGCGGAGCTGAGGCATATACCACCCGGGGTGGGTGGGAGGAGCCAGCTTGAAGACTTCCAGCAGATTTAAAGAGGAAAGGAACAATGCCAATGAGTGTGGATTAACAACACATCCAAGCTCCTAGACTGAAAGGTGAAGATATCTTGGAAGATCAAGAATTACGGTGTGTGTACTTCCGGTGATGTCATCAGCAACATGGCTGCTTAGTCTCGGAGCTCCCCCTACTCTCCAGCAAAGTTCAGACTCCACACAGCCTCAAACTACAAAATTTCAAAGAAATTTGCATAAATCGCATAGTGGAGCCTCATATGTGAAACGATCTCGTACCAGGAACTCTAAAACAATAAAGGATCAATCTGGATTGAGCCCAACTAGTTCAATCACCAGTGGAAGAGACTCCCCTGCGAGTATAGCAGGCAGGGATACTGAGACAGAACCTGAGACTTTATCTCATTCGAGGTTTGAAACCTTACTGGCAGAAATAAAGCAGTCCAGATCAGAAGCAAAACTAAGAGTTTGAAAAACTGTATAAGGATATCAACGGGCTAGAAACCAGAATCACTACAGCAGAGGACAGAATCTCGACCGCAGAGGATGATCTAGTACATATTTCCTGAGCGGTTAAAGTCCTCGCTCAACAGCAGGACTCTTTGAATGCTAAATGCTTGGATCTAGAAGCCCATTCCCACCGGGATAATTTAAGAATCTATGGCCTGCCAGAAGTCACTGAAATAGGGGACATGACTGATTTTCTGGAAGACCTCCTCTGGTGTGTGCTTGATCCCCTCCGGCATTCACTTTCAAGATTGAAATGGCACAATGGGCTCTTGTACCCAAGCCCACCTCAGCAACTGCTAGACCCAGATCAATAGTGGCCAAATTCGCTAGTTACCGGGACAAAGAGGTGATCTTGAAAACAGCGTGGAAGCAACAAAAGGTAGATTACAATGGAACACGCTTATTCTTTGACCAAGACTACCCCCCTTCTATTCAACAACAATGACTGGCCTACGCACCTATTCTGCGGCAACTGAAAGCCCTGGGCATTAGATTCCAAACTCCCTACCCCTCTCGCCCACATGTACATTGGAGTTCAGGCTCTGAGTTATATTATTCATATGAAGAGGCATTTCGGGCCATGACAAGCAAAGGACACGTCATTCCAGATGCAAATCAATGAGTGGAGCACCCCTCTAAATCTTGGAATCAGTGGCAAACAGCGTCGCAACAAAACACAAAACGGGCAGGGAAAAGAATGGCCCCTAACACTCTACAAGACATAAAGATGATGTTGCATAAGCTTACCCACTCGCAGGACAGTGCGGATTCGTCAGCTGGAGAGTTGAGGACACCTGAGGCGAGAGACTAGCTATAGTGGGGTTGTCATGCTGTTCTTTGTCCTCGTTGGAGAGGAGTGCCTTTTCCCAACACATTGGTTGTATGAGTCTGCAGCCTATGTAGACACCCGTCCAGAAGTAAACTGTATTGAGATTTCATCCATCGCGACGGCATGCTATCTGAGCATGACGTTAATTGCCCAGTAGATGGCGTTAGTGAAACGTCTCCAAATGTTTATTTGTTCCCTCCAGTTCAGCCTCGCACACTATTGGATTTTACCAAATTAATCTGGTTTAGTTATCAGGATGAGGCGTCAACTACTTGATTTTTGGCATCCCGCTGCTTGCTCCTAGAACAGAGACTTACTAAGAAATGGACCTGAGATGTCTTTCTACAAATGGGACTGGTAATTTGAACAATTTCTTTCACTGATCACGGGCCCACTGGAGGGGATCTGCTGGCCCCTTTTTCTTGGATTTGGAAAACAGTCTTAGTTAATTGGTACCTTACAGGAGCTCACAATGGGCAAGGTTCTGTTCTGTGGATGTAGATTAAAGTTTTTTCAACTGTTTACACTTTTACTGGGTGAGGGAGGGGTAGGAAGGAATGTTTAAGCGGCTGACTCAGCCAAAGGCTTTCTCGGTGCTCCTTCTTTTGGGCTGCGTTGGATGGGTGAAATCCTATTCATGTCCATGGCAGGGATTTCTAACCGCCCCGCGCTCCTCGGAGGTGGATCTGCTGATGATGCTAGGCCTTTTCATCTGGCCAGGACCCGCTTTTTTTAGGGTCTAGGAGGATCAAACCAATTCCCTGGTTCTTAAGCCCCTGAGCTCACGTAGTTCAGGCTTATAGGGAACTCGACACGTTGTTCCCCTCCCTTGGGAGTCGTTATTTATATAGTTTACCCCCCCAGGAAAGTTTTATCCGGGTGGTATTACCCTGTGGGAGGTCAGAGATTATCTGTTATCTTTGTGGTTATGTCTATATGTTGGGCGTGGTTGTCACTTGCAGTACAGGATTTTATGGTCCCTGCTTGGAATGGCAAATTAAGGGGAGAAGCGGTTTTGGGCAGTCCCATGGAATGGGCATGAATAATACAGAGGAAGGGGAGGTCAGAGTCAGGGGAGATTCATATGGGGCACAAAGGCATGAAGTAACAAGCACAAAGTTTCGCCACATGATTCTAAATGGGTGACATCCCCAGCATAAAAATCCTTTCTCATAATGTCAATGGACTAAACAATCCGGTCAAAAGATATAAAGTGTTAACAGCCATAAAACGGCAGAAACCCACCATCATCCTTTTGCAGGAAACCCACCTTACTAGAGTTGAGCATCAGAAGCTCAGGAAATTTGGGTTTGCCCAGGTCACTGCAGCTTCTTATGGACGGGGGAAGAGGAGGAGAACTGCTATACTGGTGTCTCGCAACACCCAATTCCAGACAATTTCTAACTATAGCAATCCTGAGGGCCGCTTGGCCATTCTCACTGGAAATATGGAAAGGTCCCTGACCACCATAATTTCCCTTTATATTCTCCTGGGCTCCACAAAGGAGGTTGCTCCATCCCTATTGCAGAAAATCACCGAACATCAGACAGGAGTGTTGATGTTGGGAGGGGATCTCAATCAGATTTGGGAACAAAGGGACACTTCCAGAACTTCAGTATTCTGACAAAATCCAGTTAGCAGGTCGATTAAAGATCACTTAAAGGGAGCATTCTGGGTGGATGCCTGGAGACTTCAAAATCCAGGTAAAAGAGAGTATACACATTTTTCACACCCACATGGTTCATATGCCCGTACTGATTACATTATGGTATCCGGGGAACATCAGAGCCAGGATAAGGAATGCCAGCATGTTCCATCCATTCTTTCAGATCATCCCCAAATTTTGATGCAGATGTACTGGAACATCAAGAAGGGCCAGACACTCTGAAGGTTCAATAATTATCTGCTGAGCTTAAAAGAATTCACAGACATGGCCAAATCTCGGACAGCACAGATTGTACAGGATAATGACTCGCCTGATGTTCCTAAAACTACCTTATGGGATACTATTAAAATAGTATTCAGGGGAGACTGTATTAAATATGCTGCTTACTTTAAGAAGCAGCAAACTCAAAGACTGCTTTCCCTCCAAACTCAGTTGCATGCTCTGCAAAACCAGCATGCGGCAGGGGATGTAACAGTGGTCTCTGATTTACAGGAAATAAGCAACAGATACAGAAAATCTCAGACATAAAAACTGAGCAGGCACTACAACACCTGCATCAGCGTTACTATGAGTGCGGCCCCCGGGCCACAAGTCTTCTAGCCCATATGTTGAGGCGTCAGACCTTTCATACCACGGTCACACAGATTCGAGATCCCAGAACGGGACAAATGTTGAAATCCTCAGATAAAATTCTGTTGGGTTTTAGGGAATTTCACCAAAGTCTGTATACAGTACTCCTGATCAATTCCCAAGTGCAACACAAATAGAACCATATTTGAATAAGCTTAAGCTTCCTAAGTTGTCACAGGAACTTAGGGACTTTTTGGATTCCCCTGTAGAACTGGATTCTGTTACAAAAAATCTTAAAACAAACAAGTCACCCGATCCTGATGGGTACACCCCATAATTTTTTACATTTTTTAGGTCAGAACTTAAAACCCATATACTGGAGGCTTGCAGAACAGCACAAATGGGGGAAGCTTTTCCAGATACATAGAACTATGCCATTATTTCAAGCATACTGAAACCAGGGAGGGATGCAACACAGTGTAACTCATTTCGCCCCATCTCTGTTCTTAATATTGACTACAAATTATATGCCTCCATATTGACTAAACGTTTAGAGACTGTGCTTCCTAGGCTGACTGACTTTGATCAGACCGGTTTTGTCCCGGCAAGGCAAACCCAGGATAATATTAAAAGAACTTTGCATTTGTTGCACCATGCTGCCCGGCTGGAGACTCCCTTCCTGCTTTTAAGTTTGGATGTGGAGAAGGCCTTCGACCGGGTGGCACGGGAGTTTCTGGGCTCCGCTTTGTGTGGATCTGGTTTTTCAGATCAAGTTGTTGAAGTTATAAACAATATTTACACTAACCCCAGGGCACATGTTAAAATCAATGGCCGAGTGTCCTCTCCAATCTCCTTATTCCGAGGCACTAGAGAGGGGTGTCCTCTCCCCCCCCTTCTCTTTGCCCTATTCCTGGAGCCCTCAGCTCAAGCAACAAGATTGGGTGCGAAGGTGCGGGGCTGGGAACTGGGTGGAGACACGCACAAATTGGCCTTGTATGCCGACGATTTTCTTATATATCTTAAAGATCCGGAGCAATCCCTGGAGCCCCTTTGGGAATGCTTGACAGAATTCAGTAGGTTAGCTGGATATAAAATAAACACGGCCAAGACTGAGGTCCTACAGGGTCACTACCAGCCCTCGAACAGAATTCAAAGCATATTTCCCCTTCAAATGGAACCTCACTCATGTAAAATACCTAGGAGTTCATATTAGCCTCAACCCAAGCCAGCTTTTTTCTCTGAATTTTAGCCCAATACTGGAAAAGCTAAAATGGGAGTTGGATAACTGGGCTCCGATCCTTATCCCTCTGATACAAAGGGTGGAAGTGATCAAAATGGTGCTTCTCCTTAAACTGTTATATCTTGTACAAACAATCCCTTTGTCTATTCTGGACTCCTACTTCACCTCCTTCAATAGGAAGATTTCTCATTTCCTGTGGGGCCCCCAAAGACCCAGGGTTCAGCTCGTGGTCCTCCAGATTCATAAAAGAAAGGGTGGTCTTTCATTACCGAACTTGAAATTATATTATCAAGCAACCCAATTACGAACTGCATTTTACTGGCTCGATCGAACATATACAGCCAAATGGAAAACACTGGAGTTGCAAGAAGGAGCTCTCACAAATCTGAACAGAGTTCTTCTCCAACAAAGAGAGAAATTGATATTGGCAGAGGTTGAAGACCTATTTACAGTCTCTACCCTGGAAATCTGGTATAGGACCTTATCTGATAGGGATGCCAAGGACTGGAGATATTTACTTTGGTCGATACCTTACTTAGATGCATTCATTCCTGCCAGTTGGGATAAGGGTTTTAGGAAATGGGAGGGAAAGAATCTACATCCGATTTGGCATTTTCTAGAGGGTAATGAGATTCAGGCTTTCCAAAGTCTAGTTACCAAATATGGTATACCCTGGCAGGACAGGTTTAGGTATTTCCAAATAAGAGACTATATTAGAACCCTTCAGACCACAGCAGGGCCTGAGACTTCGTCTCCCCCTCAAATTGCAGAATTATTTAAGTCAGCAATAGAGGGGAGGCCACCTAAGAATTATATCATCTCCATTCTTTATGAAGCATTGCTCACTTGGAAAGAGGACTCTGTTCAATCATTAAGGAGAGCGTGGGAAAGGGACTTAGGCTTTCAGGTCCAAGATAGTGTATGGGATCGATCCCTACAGAGAATACACTGGGGCCTTTTGGCTTTATCCTGGAAGGAATTTTCTTGGAAAATTTTCAGTAGATTTTTTAGAACTCTGGCAATGCAGGGGAGGTTTCAGAGGGATGGCTTCTCTTCCTGTTAGAGAGGGTACGGACACTCTCCGGCTGCAATGGAGCATATTTTCTGGGGCTGCCCAGGGCTGCAACCTTTTTTCAAAGACTTACAACAAAACAAGCCTTGCAGTCTATAATGGGCTCAGACCTATGGTTAACGCATACCCTGTACTTTTTCCTTGGATTTTCCAAGGGAATTTAGGGATCCCCCTACGAGTAACTTCTTGAGAATCTCTTGCTTGGCAGCCCAAAAAATAATAACAAAAAACTGGATGTCCCAAAAACACATTACTTTATTTATGTGGCAGGATCTCATGATAACCATCTATCAGATGGAAGCTCTCATGACAAGCCTCAATAAAAAACATCTCCAGTTTGAGATCCTCTGGAGGAGGTGGGTATCATATATGTTAAAGAAGAGATCAGACTTCATTCCCTGATAACCCCTCAGTTTATTTCACCAGCTGTGGGCACGTTACCAGGCCCTGGTTTTCTGTTTTTGTCTCTTGACTTATACAATGTGGAGTGTTTCATTCTCATTTCATACTCTATTATACTATATTAAATTTATTATAAAATGAAATTATGGTGAAACTGGAGGCCTGGCCCTCAGTGGGGCACACCACTTCCTTGCGGAGGCTTTTCTTGCGAGGGGCCTCCTGGATGAGTGGAGGACCTACTGCCTTAGTGAGTGTGTGCATCATACATAGCTGACCCCTTCCTGATTGTCATTATCTTAACCTCCCATAAGAAGAATGAAATGTATTACTTGTGCCAAATGTTATCTGTATGTGTACTGTCCCTGTTATGTACTCTGTTTTGTGTTACCATGTGTTTGTACTGTGTTTGTGATATAAAATGGTAAAATGTTAAATAAAGTAAGCTTAAAAAAAAAGAATTATGGTGTGTGTGTTCTTTTCATATCTTCCAGAGATCAATCTTCACTATTCATTACTGGTGGGTGAGTACCAAGCCCCGCACCTCCCTTAGACAAGGCTAGTTCCATCGGCCTCCTGTGGGGGAAGACACAAGAGGAGGGGGGCCTTCACAGACCTGGCTAGGCCCAAGATTGGTCAGGGGAAAACGGAGGCTCCTGACACTCAGGAGATAGAGGATTCCCTGAACGTTTTTGCATGGCCCTGCAGGAGAAGAAACGGACCCCCAGGAAAGGTGAGGCAATCACCCTACACCGGGGGCCAAGAGTGATAACTGGGACAGACAAAGCCATGCCATCTGCCTAATGCAGATGGACGTTCCCACCAACCTGGATGCTACTGCGTTGGCATCGTAAGATGCCCTCGCTTGGTGTCTCGCCAGCTCCAAGCCCCTGGTAGAGATGGCTACGGCATGTCTCGTTGTCTCACAATCAGGCATGGTCACCAGGATCTGCCCCAGTATAGCCCACAGGTGACTCGCACAGACAAACTGATGTGCCTGTTGAGCAGAGATGGAAAGGAGATGGGCCGAGGAGAAAACTCTCCTTCCCCAGTGGTCAAACTCTGCAGGGTCAGCCTCTGGGGGGGCAGTCTTGTAGAGGGTGACGATGCCCAATGGGGGTGTCCAGCCACTCCAAACCTGAGGAGGGAAGTGGCATAGCACCTGGAGACGGGGGGGGGGGCGCAATACCTGCGCTGGCAGTCCTGTGGGGCTGGAACAGAGGAAGAAGCAGACTGGCAGACACTGTGTGGCTCCTCCAGGAAGGGTTGCAGCCATGCATGCAGCCACCGTTGCCCTGTACTGATCCTAGGTTAGGTAACCAAGGGGGCCAGAGAGCCCCAGAAGAGGGGTAGGAGGAGGCAGAGGAGAAGAAGGAGGAGAGGAACAGTCTCGGGAGACCAAAGACCCTCTGCCAGGGTTGTGGGAGAGTGCAGAGGACCCCCTCCTGAGGGAGGGGCTGTACTGCCCGGCCACCAAAGACTGCTCAACCTGCAAGCAGCAGACTGGGTGGTGCCCTTGAGGGGAGACCCTTGGCGAGGAGACCAGAGTCATACAGACCCATCAGGGTGGCCCTTATCCCCACTGACTGCAGATTCCTGACCACCAGGAGAGGAGGGGAGGCCCGAGTTGGCACTCCTGCTCCATCCTGAGGCACTAGGCACCACGTGAGCAGGCTAGGATGCCAGACTAGACCTCCCTAACCCAGGCTCAGAAGAAAGAGACCTGCCCCTTGAAAAAGGAGCTCTAGAAGCAGCTGTCCGAAGTGAGGGAGGGAGAACCCAGCACCCAGACTGGTGCCAGGGTCGTCCCTGACACTTGACCCAGCATTAACAGCTGAACTGACACCGGAATAGCCCCGGTGTCAAGGCCTTCGCTATATGCAGGTCCTGCATTGATGACTCCCTCGGTGACACCTACTGGTGCTGTCTCAGCTCCCGTAGCTGCTTCTGGTGTCGGTGAGCAGGGCAGTGCCATTGGCATCTCTGGGTCTCCTTCTGACACCATTCTCGGTGCCAGTAGTGATAGGGTGACTGATGTTGCTTCTCTAGGGGTCTCCATGGTCTCTTCAGACAAGTCCAGCAATGACTGGGGTGACTTGGATTGGCTTCTGAGCTCTGTCAAGCTCCGGTCACTCTCAAGGCCCAGTCTGAGGTCTTTTTTGCAGCCTCTGCCTCTTGCTGGTGCCCAGTGCGGTGCCACTCCCAGATCTCTCGACACCACTTGTGGTGTCGTGAACACTCCTGGCACCAACCGCAGTGCCAGGCCCGAGGGTGGCACCGCATCCAGTGCCACCCTGGCCAGTGCCGTGTTAGAGGGCAATTCCGGGTCCGGCGTCGTAGCTGCTTGGATATGCAGGATGCACACCAGCACATTTTGGTACTCCCCAGCTGCCTCAGATACATTTGATTCTTCATGCTGGGCTAGCTTACCAGTTCAGAGTCCTGCCCTTTGGGCTCTGCTCGGAACTAGAGTCTTTGTGAAGTGCCTTGCAGTACTTGCAGTGCACCTGATAAAATTAGGACTCCATGTTTATCTTTACCTGGATGACTGGCTGATACCCAGTCCATCCAGGCACAAAACACAACAAGCAATGGCCACGGACTCTCAGTTTCTTACATTCATGGGGGTTCTGCTTAATCTAGAAGTTTAAGCTCCAACTCTAGCAACAGGTGCTGTTCATATAAGCTCTTCTGAGTACGACCAAGGCCGAGCCTGCCTTCCAGAAAACAGAATGCAGGCAATCCTGCAGATAGCCACATGAGAAAAATTCAGTGGGTGCTCAGTACACAGTGGTTACAAGCAGACCTATTCAATTCAGATGACCAAGCCGCTGGTTCGGTCACTCACATGCTGGTCTCTGGAGCACAATCCAAAGATCCAGTACTCAGTGGCAAACCAGCAAAAGAAGCTCACAGACCATGATGAAACAGTGTAAGGCTAATGCTCTATTTATTCGGAGTTTCAAGTGCAGCAACAAACAACGCTCGAGCCATTACCAAAGCCACAGTGCTTTGGCTACACTCAGCCTTCATCAGGGGGCATGGAAGAGAGACTCAGGTCGTTGCTTAAATAGCAAACTATTGTGCGATGTGCAATAGTGAAAGTGCATACCAATGAAACACGTGCAAAGTACATGTGTGCCTCACATATAATATATTACAAGGGCACCACAGAACGTACACTACAAAAGAGGCATCACAAGTAATACCCTCCCAAATTACCAGGGTGGAAAAAACTGTTGCCTTGTTGAGAGTATTTGCGTATGTTGCACCTGCGGCATTTAAATGAACCTGCAGATCTTTCTGGCAGCCAATTCAAATGTGCCCTTGGATCAGGATCAGGATCAGAAGGCAACCTGCTGTGAACAAGCCTAGCTTGTAAATTTACAGCTTTACTAAATGTAACTCTAGGCTTACTTCCTACCACCTTTGCTACCTCTAGATCCCCCTACAGTATAGGCTAGTTGCGAAATATATTTCCTATCTTGCCAGACCAATTATTAAATTCAGTTACAAAACTTATTGGTCCCACCTGTTTTTCTCTTACTTCACACATTATTAATCAAAATCTCAATTCTTTCAATATTAAGCCCCCTCTCTTTAGATTCCATTAACAGAGGCTGCTGACCAGGCAGATGTATGGGATGACTGCTATGATGAATGCAGCAGATGCTTGCTTGCATCAAGGCTGTGAGAAACAATGTACTGAGTATTAGTCATAGCAGGCCCATCCAACATCTGCACAATAATGGCAAACATGTCTTTCCATAGGCTGTTTTGATACTTGTTCATATAAGGCAAGTGGTCTGTAATGAGAAGGAAAAGGTTTGCCTATGTCTAGACATCTAGATTCCCTGTCAGGAGGATATGCCCTTATGTTGAGAGGTGCTTTTGACCCATCATGAGTAGCTATGATAAGCACTGAATCTGCATCTGGTTGGGTGGACAACAACAGAGAACCAAAATAAGTAGGATACTGTTTGTTAGCTTTTTTAGATATAGCAAGCAAGGAATTGGGGTGATGCCAGCCTGCAAGTGTACCATCCTCCAGGGCTCTAAAGAGAGGAGGTATAATGAATGAGGAGACCGCAGGGACATCTCCCTTTTGTGGAATCTTCCATCCCTGAGAAAGAACAATTACATAAGAACTTACTGTAACAATAGATCTTTGAGTGGATCTCAGTCATCAGGTCATACCACAGGAACTTCATCGTCGGTGAAGCAGAATCCACATGGAAGATTTTCCAGCAGTACTACTGGGGCCACACACACCGTCACCTGCCAACTTCACCAACCCTATAAAGGTGTGAGCAGCCCCACTCCCTCTTCAGTTCTTTCTCCCGGAGACTAAAGGAGCAAACTCGTGCCATGGGGAACCGAGGAGAGAGGGTGGGGGAGGTGCCTAGGCCAGGATAAAAGGCTGGATACACCAGTTAGCTAGTTCTGAGAAAAGAGACCCATAAGAGGGGGATGGTGGGAGGGAAGGCAGACCAGATGACTGAGAGCCCCTCAAAGATCTATTGTTATGGCAAGTTCTTGCGTAACAGTTCTATCTTTGGGAGTATCTCAGCAATCAGATCACACCATAGGAACAAGTCCCAAGCAGTTGCAGCTGCAGCAAGACAGTCTGGGAGGAAGGCCAACCAAAGTCTAAGACAGGAGGCCCTGCAAGACAGCCTGGCCAAACCCTGCTTGGGCTCTAGAAGCAATATCGACAGTAGTGTTTGGTGAAAGTGTGGGCAATACTCCAGGTAGCAGCAGTGTAAATGTCAGCAGCTGAGACCCCTTGAAACAGGCCACAGAGGTAACCATGCTCCTTGAGGAATGGGCTTTCACCATCCCTGGCAACTCTTTGCCATGCTTGCTGTAGCAAAACCCTACACAATGGGCCAACCATCTGGATAAGCTTTGTTTGGAAACCTTAGTGCCTTCTCCTCCAGGGGCGAAAGAAACAAAAAGCTGTTTTGTTTTTCTGCAGTGCTTACTTTGGAGCAGATTGTGTTTCAAGATTCTGGGCACATCTAAAGTGTGGAGCAGTGCTTCCCCTGGATTAGCACGCTCTGGAAAAAAAACTGTCAGGTGGATAGACTGGCTCAGGGTAAACTCCGACATCACCCTTAGGAAGAAACTTAGGATTTGTACACAAAGACACCCTGTCTTTGTGAAAAATCAAATACAGCTCTTCACACCAGAGAGCCTGAAGCTCAGAAATCCTTCAAATAGAAGAAACGGCAACCAAAAATAACACAGAAGCTGTCGGCAGAAAAGGACCTCCTGGCTCGCCTAGTATGCCCTAAGGTCCCTACCTACTGTGCTACTGTAGACCCTAACTGATCTCCAGCCTTACCACCACCACCCCCAGTCCTGTTACTAAGGTCCCCCTGTGTCTATCCCATGCATGTTTGAAACCTGTTTACATTTCGGTACCCACCACCTCTGCCGGGAGTCTGTTCCAGATGTCCACCACCCTTTCTGTAAAGAAGTGTTTCCTCACATCTTCTCTAAGTCTCCCCCGTCTCCCTCCTTCCAACTTCATAACTTGCCCCCTTGGTCCCTGAACATCTCTTTCTGTGCTAAATGCCTCCCTCCTGTACCTTATTGATATCTCTGAGATATCTGAATGTGTCTGTCATGTTAAACCTAAACGATATTCCAGGTGGCAGCAGCGCAAATGTTGAACTCAAGCTTCCTTAAACTTATTGCCCCCTATATCACCCAACCCCCGACTACTATCTTCAATATTGAACTCTCCACTTCAGCTATGCCTGCCATATGGAAAACTGCAAAGCTAGTCCCTATTATCAAAGCCGGAGATCCCCTGTCCGTGGATAATCACAGGCCAATCTCTATACTGCCACATCTGAGTAAGCTCCTCAAAAAGGTCATTCACTACCAAATCTCAGATTATGTCAATAAGTATAACCTTCTCTGTCCAGACCAGCATGGTTTCAGGAAACACCACAGTACTACATCTGCCTTGGCCCATTTCACTAATCATGTCTTCAGAAACATGGATACAGGTAGCATCACAGGCACCATCTTCGTCGATCTAACCAAGGCCTTTGACCTGGTCAACCACAACTTGCTCCTCAACAGGCTAAGAAACCTTGGTTGCACTGTGGGGATGGCTACCTGGTTCCAGAGTCACCTCTCTGGCAGACTCCAACCAGTTGGTATTAATGGTGCCACCTCAGTAGCTAAGGCAGTGACCACTGGTGTTCCCCACGGCTCCATCCTGGGCCCCGCTTCTCTTTTCACTCTTCATAAACTCCAGACTGTGAGGCCATCTTATATGCAGATGACCTGGTGCTGTACCACAGCGCCGAGTCGCTGGCTAGTTTCTCCTTCGCCCTAACTCAGAATTATGGAGCTGCCCATAACTGGTTCCTAGAGAACAGACTCCTTGTAAGAAACAAAACAAAGGCCATGCTTCTGGTATCCAAACCCAAGATCATCAAACTGATCAATTCTCACTCTGCCCTAACTGTCCTATCTCACCCCCCCCCCCGAAAATGTTCCCTTTTTTAAATACTTGGGTGTCACCCTAGATCCCTCCCTAACCTTCTTTCTGCATATCAGCAACACCTGCAGTGGAACAAAGATAAACTAGCAGTGGGTTTCCGGGCTTCCGGCTAAAACAGTATCTGACTCCCGAGGCCAGGCTTGCCATAGCCCAAAGCAACCTCCTTCCTCTTATGGATTACTGTGCCCCCATCTATACCAATACTTCCTCCCAACTTCTTGTAAGGCCTACCACCGCCTACAAATTGTTACAATAACATCTGTAGGTTTGCATTGCTTGCACCCAGCTCCACTCACCACTGCTCCCTGTACCAGTCCTTGGGCTGCTCCCCAAAGACAGGAGCAGCTACTTCCTTGTTTGTACTATAGATAAAGCCCTCAGAATCAATAATCTGTCCCCCTTTTTCTCTCTGCTCAAAGAGGCTGCCCCATGACCTTCAGAACTCCAGTGTCCTTTCATTAGAGGTTCCCCGTACATCCACCTGACTGGGGAGTAAAGCCTTCTCCTTTGTAGCACCCAAACTGTGGAATATTTTATCTGCCCCACTCCGCTCACTAGACTCACACCTAATTTTCAAATCATACCTTAAAACTGCCTTGATGGCAAATGCCACCTTCACCTGCCCACCTGGATGATACTTGCTGCACTGGGCTCCTCAACTTACTTTATTTTGCGTCTTTCCTCATCCTGATGTACTACACTGTAATCTGCTATTCCTGAATTGCTGATGTACAATGTGCTTGCACTTTATATTCCCTTTGCCATACTTCTGTACCATTCTGTGCCTGTGAATTTGTATTTTCCTAACTGTGTAACTGAGTAATCTATGTGCCATCATTATGGCCCGGGTTGTGCCTGAAAATGTTCCTTTGGATTGGTGCACTTATCCGGTAAATAAATAACTAAATAAAATGTCTCCTATTTACCTACTTTCCTCTACAGAGTACATATTTGACTTTCAGAGTCTTTCCTCATAGGGCTTCTGATGCAGGCCATGCACCATTTTCATTACCCTTCTCTGTACTGCCTCCACCCGATCTATGTCTTTCTTGAGATGGGACCTCCAGAACTGGACATGGTACTCCAGGTGGGGCCCTTATGATTACTCTCCACGAGGTAACACTACCTCCCTCTTTCTGCTGGTGATATCCCTCCCTATGCACACCAGCATTCTACTAGCCTTTCCCACTGCTTTATCACACTGCTTTGCTATCTTCAGGTCATCAGATACAACCACCCCAGGATTGCTTTCCTGTTTTGTGGTTAATACCCCCCTCCAAATGACGCTACCCTTGGGTTTCGGCGCCCCATGTGCATAATTTTGCACTTTTTGGTGTTAAGGCCCAGTTGCCAAACCTTTGACCAGCCTTCCAACTTTTTCAGATCTTCCCTCATTCTCCCGTCGAACCCCGTGTGCCTACATTGTTGCAGAATTTTGTGTCATTCATGAACAGGCATACCTTTCCTTCCAGCCCCTCTGCGATATCGCTAATAAAGACACTGAAGAGGACCGGTCCCAGTACTGACCCCTGAGGCACCCCGTTGGTTACCTTACTTTCTTCCGAGTGATCTCCATTAACCACCACCCTCTGAGTTCTGTTACTTAGCCAACTTTGTACCCATTTTACTATTTTGCACCCAATCCCAGGCTGCCCAGATGGTTTACCCGTCTTCTGTGTCTAAGAAAGAAAGCGTAGCTTGCAAATTGCAGCTGGCTCAAACGAAGACAGAGTCAATTTCTCCAAAACAAAATTTAGATCCCAAACCAAGACAGGGGAATGGATAGGAGGTTTCAGGTGCAGGATGCCCCTGAAAAAGGTACATGACACATCTAACTGAGCCACTGTATGACCACCCACGGGCTCGTGGAAGTCTGAAATAGCTGAAAGGAACACCTTGAGGGAGGAATACTGGAGGCCTGAGTCCAACAGGGAGATCAGATAGTCCAGAACCTGGCTCACTGGACAGGTGAACAGGTCCAGATGGTGCTTAGCAACCCAGATGGCAAACCTCTTCCACTACAAGACATAAGTGACTCTAGAGAGGGCTTTTAAGCTGCCATGAGGACACCTGCCACTTTCTGAGATATCCTGAACCTGTCGAGGGCTATGCCCTCAGGAGCCAGGCAGGCACACAAAGGGACTTGAGATTCGGATGGACCAGGGTCCCCTGAGCCTGTATCAGCAGATGCCTGCAGAGGAGCAGAGGGAAAAGAGGTTCCTCCGCTGTTGCAGTAATGGAAACCATATCTGCCGTGGCCAGAAGGGTGCGACCAGGATCATGCTGGCCCCCTCCTTCTGCAGTTTGATTAGCACCCACTGAGTTAGAGGAAATGGAAGGAAGGTATAAAGAAACTTCCCGGTCCAGGAGAGGGACAACGTGTCTCACCAGAAAACTCCAGGCTCTGGATCTAGCGAGCAGAAACTAGGCAGTTCTGCACTGAGTGGGTATGCAAAAAGGTCCAACTCTGGATGCCACCATCTGGTGAACAGATCTTCTGCAACAGATGAGAGAAGTTCCCATTTGTACATGCTGGACTGAATTCGGCTGTGGTTATCCGCCAGGGTGTGTAGCATGAGGATCTGCTGGGAAGAAGAGATCAAGAATGGAACCCCTTGTAACAGGTTCTGGAGGTCCATACCATACTGGAGCACCTTGCGGACTCGGGAGGCGACCAGCACTAGCTGTTCTAGGTCTTCCATGCATTGGTCCCATTGCACCCTGAGTGTCCACTGGAGCACCTGCATGTGCAGTCTGGCCAAAGGGACCGTGTCCATAAGTCCTAATAATCTCGGGTACACCCTCGCAGGAACATAACGGCTGTGGGTGACCTCCTCAGCCTGGGCAATGAGGCACTTCGCCCTACTAAGAGGCAGGAAAGCTCTGCCCTGTGCAGAGTCCAGGACCGCCCCTATATACTACAGCTTCTGACAGAATCAAGATGGACTAGGGCAGACTGACAGTGATGCCCAGGGAAAGAAACAGCTGAAGGGTCCTCTCCAGGGTCTGAAGAAGATGATCTCTGGACAGAGCCTTGAACAACCAGTTGTCCAAATAGTACAGTCCTTTTTTCCAGAGGGCAGCAGCTACTGCTGCTAAGCACTATGTGAAGACCCATGGTGCAGAGGATAAGCCAAACAGCAGTACTTTGAATTGGTGATGCTCACCCTGAAAAAGAAATTGTAGAAATCTCCTGTGTGGTGGACACACCAAAATATGCAGGTAAGCATCTTGTGTATCCAGACAGCACAACCAGTCACCCTGCTTGAGTAGGGGCAGCAGGCCTAGAAGATGGACTATGCAGAATTTTTTGTATTGGATATAAAGACAGGTCCTTGAGATCTACAGTAGGCCTCAGATCTCTGATTTTTTTGGGGACCAGGAAGAACCTGAAATAGAATCCCCTGTTCCTCTGGTGCCTGGGCACTGGCTTGATGGCCTTTTTCCCCATAGGGACTCTACCTCCTTCCAGAGAACCATCAGATGGGCCAGGGGATAGGTGTAGGGTCCTGGAGGAGTCTCTGTAGGCATATCTACAAGTTCGAGAGTGTGATCCCTCTCTATAATTAAAAGAATCCAGGCATCTGAAGTGACTGTTCTCCATTGACTGAGATGGAGGGAGAACTGATCTCCGAGTACCATCTCTTGTTCGGGGACCGGAAGAGGGGGGTCTGGCAAGGAGACAGGCAGAGTTAGATCTGGCCGCTGGGGCTGATATATCGCCTCTGGGTTGCTTTGTAGCAGAGCTTGAAGAGGAGGGGGTTGGCATGGCAGAGGAGGCTTTTCTTTTGCCCTGTGGAAGGGAGCCTGCTCCAGATTTGTAGGACCCCTTACAAAAGGATGGACACTGTCTGCTCCTAGACTGCGTATAGTAAAGTGAATGGAAAGACTTGATAACCCTACCAGATGCCTGCAAGTCACTGATGATGTCTTGGACATCTGGCCCAAATAACGTGGAGCCACTGAAGGGGGCATTCAGCACCTTCTTCTGCTGGATATCTGCTGCAAAAACAAATCAAGATCCTCAGCCAGGAATGCCTATGAAGGCAAATGCCTGTGGCAGCAGCCCTGGCACCAGTGTCAGAAATGTCATACAAGGCCCTGACGAGATGAATACTAATATCCTCAGCGGTCTGCAAAGTTTTGAGAACCTCCTGTTTCTGGGAACACTCTGGGAGGGCTAGGGTAGCCACCTTGCCCTTCTTCCAGACGGTGTTTTGGTATTTAACCATATGCAAAGAGATAGTTAGCATTCCGAAGCCCCAAGGTGGAGAAGGCATTGACCCTCTTGCCTCAAAGGTCAATCTGCCTGGATTCCCTGTCGGGGGGGAGCTAAGGTGCTTGGGCACCCTGGACTGGTCATGTGCTGCTTTATTGAACACAGAATTGGTCTCAGGTTGGGCAGCATAGTAAGGCAGGCCTTGAGGGGCATGATAAAGTTTATCCACCCAAAGGGGTATGGCAGGAACCATGTCTGGTCTATGCCAGACCGTGGTAGTGGTATTCCTCAGGGCAGGAAGGATGGGAGGAATTACCTTAGGGGAAGATTCTGGAATCTCCAAGAAGTCCACTAGGTCTCGCCTGGTGACATCCTCTTCTTCAGTCTGGAAGCCCACAGCTGAGGACAGCTGCTTCATCACATTAAAGAAGGTAAGGTCTTCAGGAGTGGACCTAAGAGTATGTTTAACAGAGTCCTCGCTGACTGCAGAAGTAGTAGACCTATCTGAGGAAAGAAGCTCTTCCCCCTCCTCCTCTTCCTCAGGGAGACTCAGGTCAGAATGGTAACTCCTCTTCGACGTCGACCTGCTTCAATTCGAGATTCAATGAGTAAGGTACAGATGGCACCGTACAAGGCGATGACTGAAGAGTCCCAAGGGGTGTTAATGACGATGGGGCTGTCAACAGCGCCAGGGACTCAGACCTGTATGAGCCCAACTGGTGCACTAGGGCTGTAGTGACCTAGGTCGGAATTGGGTTAAGGTTGACGTCAGGAGAGGGATGCGTCAATGGTGGATGGGTCATCGGCAAAGGGCGCGATGAACCATCTGTCAGGAATTGAGAGCCCGACGGCCGTGGACCTGTGGAAGCATCAGGCCGTGATGGAGGGGCTGGCAGCGAGACCCAGGGGTCGACGGACAGGGGGCCGAAGACCTGAGGGTCGACTGATGGCCTCCCTGACAAGCGGGAGGTGGTGCTGTCAGTATGGGCCTGGAAGACGCAGAGGCCTGGACAGTGCAGGATGTCGGTGCAGTCGCAGCTGACAGAGCATGCCCGGACAAAGAAGCAGCAGTTAAGGAGCGTGAGCGCTGCCAAGGGGAGTGGTCCCATTCACAGTCTTTTTTTGTGACTTTACCCAGAGGACTTGTCTCAGACCTTTGAGACCTGGGAGCTTGATGAACCCACCAGCAACTAGAAAGAAGGGACCCTAGAGCACCCCTGCTCAGAACTGGTTACCTGTTGCTCCATAAGAAATTTCTTCAAAGCCTTTTTGTGTCACCTAAGGGTTGTCTAGTTCAATTTCTGGTGCAGTTCAGCCTCATAGTCAGAGACGTCCTGGTCAGGTCCAAGACAGCTGACACAGAGGTTGTGGTCGTCTGAAGAGGCAATCTTCTTTCCGGAGCGGCAGCAACAGAGGAGAGAAGTAGAGGGAGTAACTCTCGACATAAACAAGGTAAAGGAATCTCTTTTTTAAAAGAGATTCTCAAAACTAGGGTGAAAGAAAAAAACTGCAAGCAAAAATGGCACAAAACTGTGTTGGAGCTTCCATGGAGACCCATGCGAACAAAGTCGACGGTGGGAAAGAAATGAGAAGGAAGCAGAGCCACTCATGCCTTTATAGGGGTGGTGACGTTGGTGTGGGTGGCCCCAGTGGTACTGCTGGAAAATCTTCCATGTGGATCCTGCTTCACCGACGATAATGTTCCTACAGTGTGACCTGATGACTGAGATACCCCTGAAGATCTGCAGCTTATCCCACATATTGTGCAATAATGCCTAACAAGAGACCTCTGCAGGAGACTTTAGTGGAAAAGCGACCGATTTCTTTCCTTTTGAGGATGCGGTGAAGTACAAGTCAAATGCCCTTGTACGGAGATACTCCATCCTACTGTCCCATTCCATGTCATCCACTAGATGAGGATTACATTCCAAAGAAGAAGAGTAGGCCCTTCAGCAAATATAGGTCACCTGAATAGAGGAGGGACCTGAGATTCACTAGAACCAGGCTGCTTCGACTACGACAACATCACTGATCTGAGTTAAGAAACCCTGCTGTTTTTAAAGATATCGACAGCTGTGGTTGTGCAAACTGCTTGGGCTATGTAAGCAGTGGACTTCAGTTGTGCCGTCGACATCTGTAGTGCTGTCAAATTGTGGACAGCAAGGAAGGCAACAATCTCTGAATTAGTGCAAGAACTGCATGACCGTCGCCAATGAAATCACTGTTGTCGCACTGCAAGCAGAGGGCTCTGGTACCACTGAAACCACGGACACACTCTGGGATCCAGAGACCTTGGTAAAAATCAGAGTCTGACTCCATCTTCCGGAAGCAAAAACAAAAGTCTGCATCCTGCAGTGTCTCCACAAGGTTCGGCAACAAGAATAACTACAAGGAATGGTGTTAGAGAAACAAAATGCAAAGCTTTGTACAGAAGAAAATAAATTAGGAAAAACTCAGCAAAGATGATTGTTAAGATGTGTTCTTTCAGTCCAATGCAAAGTCAATAGCAGCAGAAAAGAAACCGAGTAGGAACAGGAGCCACCCAAGTTATACTGGTGGTCATATAATGTGGCCATGAACTGCCAATGTACCGTGTGGTGTATCAATGTAAGCAGCTCCTGCTGGGCTAACGTTTCCGAGTGATCCTGATGCCAATGTCTTAACATTCCAGTACATGTGGTTCTATGGAGGGATATTTCCTTGGAGCTCATCTTTTGTTAATGAAAGGTTGAAGTAAGCTATCCTGATACATCAATTTATCATGTTGTTGCAGCTTCTTTTTTTTTTGTTATAAACTTCTTTATTGATTTTCAAAACTTTAGACAGACATACATATACCTGGCCAAACCAGGGTACACAGTCCCAAACTGACTGTGAGAACTAATACAAAACACCTATATACAGTGGCGTGAAAAAGTATTTGCCCCCTTCCTGATTTTCTCTATTATTGCATATTTGTCACACTGGATGTTTTCAGGTCTTTAGAGAAAATGTAATATTAGATAAAGGGAACCTGAGTGAACAAATAACACTTGTTTTTTTTTTATTATTTCACTTATTTAATGAAAAAGTTAACCAACACCAACTGGCACTGTGTGAAAAAGTAATTGCCCCTTACACTTAATAACTGGTTCACACATTTAGCTGCAATGACTGCAACCAAACACTTCCTATAATTCAATATCAGTCTTTCACATCGCTGTGGAGGAATTTTAACCCACTCTTCCTCATAGAACTGCTTTAATTCAGTAACATTTGGTAGGTTTCGAGCATGAACTGCTCGTTTCAGATCCTCCACAGCATCTCTATTGGGTTTAAGTCTGGACTTTGACTAGGCCTCCAAAACTTTAATTTTACTTCTTTTTAGCCATTCTGATGTGGACTTGCTTTTGTGTTTTGGATCATTGTCTTGCTGCATGACCCAACTACGCTTCAGCTTCAGCTGACGGAAGGATGACGGACATTCTCCTTAAAAATTTTCTGGTACAGAGCAGAATTCATGGTTCCTTTAATTATGGCAAGTCATCCAGGTCCTTAGGCAGTAAAGCATCCCCACACCATCACACTACCACCACCATGTTTGACTGTTGGTATGGTGTTCTTACTGTGGAATGCTGTGTTTGCTTTCTAGCGAGACATTATGGGATCCATGTCATCCAAAAGTTCCACTTTGGACTCATCTGTCCATAGAACATTTTCCCAAATGGCTTGTGGATCATCCAGGTGCTTCTTGGCAAATGAGAGCGGCTTATGTTCTTCTTGGTTAGCAGTGGTTTCCGCCTTGCTACTCTCACATGAAGCCCATTTTTGCCCAGTCTCTTTCTGATTGTGAAGTCATGAACACTGACCTTAGCTGAGGCAAGAGAAGCCTGCAGTTCTTTGGATGTTGTTTTAGGATCCTTTGAGACTTCCTGGGTGATTTTACGCTGTGCCCTTGAAGTAATTTTGGCAGGCCGCCCACTCCTGGGAAGATTCACTACTGTTCCAAGTGTTCTCCATTTGGAGATTATGGCTCTCACTGTGGTTCGATGGAGTCCCAGAGCCTTAGAAATAGCTTTGTAACCCTTTCCAGACTGATAGAGGGCAACAAATTTTTTTCTGATCTTTTCAGAAACTTCCTTTGATCATGGCATAATATGCTTGTTGAATCTTTGTGCTGGCAACGTGACTCTGATGGTAAGGTTCAAAATAAGTGAGGTTTATATTGAGCAGGGCTGGCTGTAATCAAGCCTGGCTGTGTTCAATCAGCTGACTCTAATTATCCCTTTAATTGGGTTGATTTAACTAGGGGGCAATTACTTTTTCACACAGTGCCAGTTGGTGTTGGTTAACTTTTTTCATTAAATAAATGAAATAAGTAAAAAAAAAAGTGTTATTTGTTCACTCAGGTTCCCCTTTATCTAATATTATATTTTGTCTAAAGACCTGAAAACATCCAGTGATCCAGTGTGACAAATATGCAATAATAGAGAAAATCAGGAAGGGGGCAAATACTTTTTCACGCCACTGTACATATACAGCACAGGAGACCACCCTCTAAAGTGCTCATATACACTTACAGCACCTTTATCCCAGAGTAACAAGATCAATAAATTAATTTAATCAAAAGGAAAATAACCCCTATAACCCAACTCCTGTTTCTCTAATGAGGGCATCAAATCATAAGCTCTGTCTTGGATGCAATCCCTCTAGGTGGTGGCTCCCTGCTGCGTCCCATGGAAAGAAAGAGAGTCCCCATCCCCTCACCTATCCTAGCAGAGCAAGACCATCAAACTAATACCCTTATGTTAGCACTACAACCCTTCCAAAATAATGGTTTATCTGACCAATCAGACCAACATCATTCTAAACATATCTGCATCATATTCCAGCATAACCATCTCCTGCTAATCACATCTCGACAGACAGGCCTGTATTTGGGTAGCTTTACTCTGCAGTGAGTAAATCGCTTCCAATGTTGACCATCTTTTAGCATATAGCCCTTTTTACCCTTTGAGCCAAGATGCCTCTGTATTCTACCCAAGGCCCCAATAAGATCTCTCACCCACTGATTGTGTGCATACACCTGATCATCTTTCCAATGTTCTAGCAGAAAAGATTTGACAATCGTCATTAAAGAAAGATGATATTTGGGTGTAGTACCTGAGATTTGTGAAAAATCACCTAAAACAGAAATCTCCAGCGTTATAAATTCTGAATAATCCAGCAATGGGTCCATACGTTGTTTAATTTCAACCTAGAGGGGCGCTATTTTACTAATTCCCACAACACATGTAGGAGATCCACTATTCCCGACTCACATCTAAAGCACAGGTCCGTCTGTCTGAGGTGTCTATCACATAGTTTCACAGAGGTAAAATACATATTAGAGACAATAAAATATTGCATACTCTTATATTTGGGTATAGATATATACTTGTTACTCTTCCACATACTGTCCCAATCCAAGTTCCTGGGGGCCATCGTCCTGATCCAATATGCCACTTTTATAGGAGAGTTCGGACTAAGATAATCCAAAAGCACCTTGTATACTTGTGAAAGAGATTTAGATATAGGATCAACATCCTTTAATTTGTCCCAAGTAAAGGAATTATCCACAGAATCCCCAATCCTTTTCCCCACCCCCTCTAACATTCGTGTGAGTTGCAACCTTCTAAAGAATGACATTCCTTCACACCCAGCTGGGAGGGCCACTCTATTACCCTGGATCACATACCTTATCTTCAGACCCAACAACTGATCAGCCCATCTTTTACTAATTACTTGATCCCCAATCATACCTCTCAACCTTTTGCCCCCCAAATGTGGAACATTGCCTGTCAAAATGTGGAACAAATGGGCAAAATGTGGAACACTTAATCAAATCTTTACCCAAGAAGCTCAGAACACTGTTAACATGTTGCATTTATGTTCAGAAAGTCTGTTATGAATTGAATAATATATTTTTTGCATCATTTACTATGGATTTTTACTTTAAATTGTTGACTTGGAATGTGGAACAAGTCCTCACAATGTGGAACAGGGAGCTTTTGAGAAGTAAAATGAGGAACGTTCCTCGTAATGTGGTACAGTTGAGAGGTATGTCCCCAATTACTAAGTTAGGATTGCCTAGCACAGGTTGGTCTCTAGCCTTCACTTGGTTCTTTCTCTGAACTGGAGTAAGAAACGACCACCAGGCTCCTGCCGATTTCACAATTGGATTCCAGGATATCTTTTATGGGCCCTTTTCTACGTTAGCAAATAGGAACGCCTCCGGAGAAAGGCCGGAATCCTTTAACATTTGCCTCTCAATTTGTAACCAGGTTGGTACATAGGACTCCCCTTCCAGATTTCTAATCCATCGAATCATGAGACCCAAATGTCCCGCCACATAGTATACATGGAGATCAGACAATTTAATCCCCCCATCGCATGTGGCAAACACAAAATACTATGCTTTTTCCTAGGAGGTTTAGCGTCCCATAAGAATTCTGAAAGGAGCTTCCTACTTATGTTAAACCAGGTTGCCGGAATGCTATATGGGGCTAAGTATACTGGATACAGTAACCTGGGCAATAAATTCATCTTGATGAGACCCAGTCTAGCCCACGAAATTCAAAGGAAGCTTATTCCATCTTAATATGTCCCCCTAATCGCTGACAGAACCCCCTCCATATTTGATGCAGCACCCTTTTCAATACTAGATGTAATCCAGATGCCCAAATATTTCATCTTGTCCATCTTCCATTGTATCTGTAGTGGTGCAAAATCTGCTCTACATACATAAGGTGTCAAAGGAAGAATCTGGGTCTTAATCAAATTTAGTTTATAATTCGAAACTTTAGAGTATCTCCCTATTAAATCTATTGTTCTTCTAAAACTTAGTGCCAGATCTTGTAAATGGAGAAGTATATCGTCAGCGAAAACTGAAAATTTTAACTCCCTCCCCACTATTTTAATCCCCCTTTATTTGTGCATCGATATTAATAGCTTTCAACAGAGGTTCCAAATATATGTTAAACAAGATCAGCGAGAGAGGGCATCCTTGTCGGGTCCCATTTTCTAGCTGAATCTCTCGAGAAACATAACCATTGCACAATACTCTAGCCGTTGGAGCTGCATATAGATTTTTGATACCTCTAATCAGGCCCTCTGGAAAAGCCATCTTCTCCATTGTAGCAAAAAGAAAAGGGTGGGAGACCCTGTCAAAGGCCTTTTCCGCATCTAAAGATATCAAAGCTGGGGTAATTCAGAGTCCGGCGCATAGCTAAGTATATGGTGTAGCTTCCTAAGGGCATCATGTGCTCCCCTCCCTGGCATAAAGCCCACTTGTTCATGACTAATTAAAGTTGGGGAAATACTCAATATTCTATTAGCCAGAATTCTAGTAAGAATTTTAATATCTTGATTCATCAAAGCTATAGGTCTGTAATTGCCCGGTATATCTCTAGGTTTATCTGGTTTGTGAACAAATGTGATATATGCCTGGTACAATGGAAAATGACACACCCCCTCTCGCATTATGGTGCTAAAAAATTCTTGGAGTATAGGAAGTATCATCTGAATATGCAACTGATAAAACTTAGCCGTAAGACCATCTGGCCCCAAAGTTTTACCATGGGGCAAAGATTTAACCACCTCCACTATCTCCGATGCCCTTATGGAGCTGCTAGCTCACTAGCCTGTGCGGAGTCTAAGACTGGGAGCGGAACTCCCTCCAAAAATGTTCTGATTTCCTCCTCACTAGCAATGTTTCTTGCTTGATATATTTCTTTAAAATAGGAAGCAAAGGCATCCGCCATTTCCTGGGGGTCCGTTAAATGTTTTCCGGCATATTGTATAGAAGTAACTGTTCTATTACCTTCCCATTCCTGTTGTTGCAACTTCTGTATATTGATGATTTTCAAATAATACTTTCAGAAATACATTAACACTTCAGCCTGATGCAAGACAAACTGTGCCATTTTACCTTTCACACCTGCATCTTGTACTGTTAGTCACATTGCAATAATTTCACTCACCCCTTTAGCAACCCCTACTCTTTCTTGCTTGCCTGTGAAAGCATTGGAAGACACTCAAATAAGACCTTAGCATGAAAACAGACTTTCTTGAATGTTTCTGTGTATGCCGTGTTTCATGCTGAAGAAACGTTCAAGTACTGCACACATCAGTTTGCACAAGAAATGCACAGCAAAACAATTGGGTTCAAATGTATTATCATCATAAGAATATATAACCATCTTAAAGGAAAACTGCACCCTCATATCTTCTAAATGTCATTTGCTTCCATCTCAACAGACAACTCTTTTCATGTAGCTGTTAAAGATGTATGCAGCTGCTTCTGTTAGTTTTCACACTAGGCACTGTCACTTTCCTGGGAGGGTCCATTTCGTGGTTGTTGAAATCTCATTGTCCCCAAGAGCTGCATTAGCATATGAGAACATGATGTCAGATCAACCATTTATATCATGTATCTTTATGCTAAAATAACAAATACCCTGCAAAAACTGTCTGGAAACTTATAAACTGAATGGAGTTTGAAGGAGAAAAAAATGCATTACAACTCAGATAGCTTGTAAAACTCACTGAAGGTAAATGTGGTATTTCACATCATCTTGCAGCTTGGTTCTTTTAAAACTACTTAAGCAGACAGGCATACTGGGGAGTTTAAAGGTTGATTACGCATCACATTCTCATATGCTAATGCAGCTCTCAGGGACAATGGGAGTTCAACAGCCACGAAATGGACCCTCCCAAAAGCAGTTGCATACATCTTTAACAGCTACATGAAGAAAAAATTACTCACCTTAGTAATGTTGTTTCTTCTAATGGAGTCTTGCTATATTATAGACATTAGCAGTTTGATCCAGCTCTAGAACTGCCCCGGAGTGAAATGGTTAAAACCACTCCAAAATAGAATTTTGGCACGAGAGCAGCTCTATCTGTGTCATTTCAAACTTGAACTGTCAGATCTTTACGAGCCAAACTCACTAAGGTCTGTGTGGAAGCTGTAACTCACACTAGCCAAATGGCTACCTAAATAATAACAACCATTGATGGTCCCAACACCCAAGACTCAAGTCAGGGGACCAGAAATACTAACACCATTCTAATAATATGAAAATGGAACATAAGTATAATAAAACACACACACGCTGCACACATACACACCCCCAAAGTCCCAAAGGGACAAAATGCTAACAGGACATAAGTAGTGCCCACACTGTTGCCCGCACCCCACCAAGTAGAGGTTCTGAGAGGGGCAGGTTGGGGAGGTCTATAATATAGCAAGACTCCATTAGAAGAAACAACATTACTAAGGTGAGTAATTTTTTCTTCAAACAACATGAAGTCTTGCTATATTATAGACATTAGCAGAATACACAGCAGTACCTCCATGGAGGAGGGCAGAACCTAGTTAGGAATAGGCTCTGAAGAACAGCTGTGCCAAACCGAGCATCTCTCCTGGCCTGGACATCCAGGGAGTAATGCTTGGTAAAAGTGTGTACCGCTTTCCAAGTAGCAGCCTGGCAAATCTCTAATAAAGGGATATCTCTGGCAGCAGCTAGAGCAGCTGTACCCTGGTAGAATGAGCCCTCAAACCGGAGCTCTGCCCACTTTCTGATAACAAAATTGCATACAAGAGACAATCCATCTGGCTATTGATCTCTTAGTGGCAGGTTTGCCTTTCCCAGCTTCACCATAGGTAAGGAAAAGTTGGAGGGATTCGAACCTGTGACCTTTGTACGCTCTATATAATAACTAAGAGCTCTCTTAACATCCAGGCTGTGCAACCTCCTCTCACCCAAGAGAAGTGATCATGAAAATACTGGAAGGAGATAGATTGATTAAGATGGAAATCTGAAACCACCTTAGGCAAAAACTTCCTATTAGTCCTAAGGACTACCTTATCCCTGTGGAAAGAAATAAAGTCAGTCTCCACTGACAAGGCTTGCAATTCACTTATGCGCCTGGCAGAAGTGATAGCCACTAGAAAACAGTTTTCCAAGTTAGGTACTTAAGCTCTGCAGAAGACAGAGGTTCAAAAGGGGTTGCATTAACTGGGCAATGCAAACATTAAGGTCCCAAGCTAGGGCCGGTTCCTAAAAGGGAGGATTAGTATGGAGTAATCCTTAAAAACTTGGAAAACACAGGATGAGAGGAAAGAGGGGATGACTTTCCTGCTGACACAAAAGCAGACACAGCTGCCAAATGAACTCTCAGGGTAGCTGGTCTGAGACCCAAGGAATTAAGATGTACCATGTAATCTAACAAAATAGGCAATTCAGCAGATTCTGGGGAAATATTTTTCCCAGCACACCAAATGGAAAACCTTTTCCATTTAGAACTATAAGTAGCCCTAGTGGAAGGCTTTCTGGAAGCCTTTAGGATCTCAAGAACACCCGAGAGAGGTGTATATTAGCAACTCTAACTCCTCAAGAGCCAGGCCTTGAGGTTGAGGGATTGAGGTCCGGATACAAACCTTCCCTGGGCACAAGTCAACAGATTGTGATTCCTGGGGAGGCACAGGGGAAGATGGACTGTCAGAGACAGAAGGAGTGGGTACCAGGGCTGCCTGGCCCAATCCGGGGCAATCAGAATCACCCTGCAAGGCTGAGATCTGATTTTGACTAGTACTTTGAATAGGAGAGGAAAGGGGTGGAAAGCATAGAGGAACTTCCCCTCCCAATCCAGAAGAAGGGCATCCAGGGGAACTGAGCCCAGCACTGGAGGCCTGCAACAGAACAGAGGAAGTTTGTGATTGTCTGGGGCTGCAAAAAGATCTATCTGAGGGATGCCCCACCTGGCAAAAACTATCCCCAGCACTTGAGGATCCAGGGACCATTTGTGATGGCCCTGGGAAATCCTGCTGAGGGCATCCGCTAGGACATTGTCCTTCCCTGGAAGATGAACTGCTATGAGGGAAGTGTTCAGGAATAGGCCAGAGACCACAACTTCATTGCCTCGGTGCACAAGGCCGAAGACCGAGTGCCCCCTGTTTGTTGATGTACCACATTGTTGTGGTGTTGTCTGTTCTGACTGTATCACCTTGTCGTGGACAGATGCAGAAAAAGCTTGAAGAGCTAAAAGACAGCTCTGAGTTCCAGCAAATTGATGTGGAGCAGAGATTCCTGGGGGACCAAACTCCTGAGTGGAAAGGTCGCCCATGTGGGCTCCCAACCCAGAAGGGAAGCATCTGTAGTGAGAGTCAAGTCGTGAGAAGGGGAAATGAAGGGACCCCGCTCTTAAATTGCTCTGATCCTGCCACCACTGGAGAGCTAGGATCAAGGTTCGAGTCACTGGGACCAACTTGGAAAGGGGGCTCTTCTCTGAGACCAAAAGGTTCTCAAGTGAAACTGAATGTCTCTCATCTGAAATCTGGCTCCCTGCACAACAGCTGTGGATGCAGCCATGTGCCCCAGGAGCTGCAGAAAGTGTCTTGCTGTTCGAGAGACCTGCAGAGTGAAGGAAGAGGCCAGAGCCACTAAATTCCTTACCCTTTCTGAGGGAAGAAAGGCTCTGGCTAGCTTTGTGTCCAGTTCTGCCCCTATAAAGGTGAGTACCTGGACTGGTTCCAGAACCGACTTTGGTAGGTTTAGCAGGAAACCCAGGGAGGTGAGAAGCTGCTGGGTGACCTGCAGGTGAGATTTTACCTGTTCTGGGGACTGGCCTACAATGAGCCAGTCGTCTAGATAGGGAAAACAGCAATCCTCTGCCTCCTTAAGTGGGCCACTGCCACTGCTAGACACTTTGTGAATACCCTTGGAGCAGAGGTAAGGTCGAAGGCATTGCTCTGAACTGGTAATGACCTGAGAGCAGTTCAATCTGAGGTACTTTTGATGGGATCTGATTAGGACATGGAAATAGGCATCCTTGAGGTCCAGGAGGCTAGCCAGTCCCCTGGCCTTAGGGAAGGTAAAATCATTGCCAGAGTTACCATTTTGAACTTTGGTTTCAAAGATGCTTGTTCAGATATCTGAGATCTAAAATGGGCCGCCATTCTCCTGTCTTTTGGGGTAAGGAAGTATCTGGAATACTGACCCCTGCCCTGATGCAGGGAGGAACCCTTTCTACTGCTCTGAGAGCTAACAGGGATGAGACCTCTGTCTCCAGAGCGAGGTCTCTGAAGCACTTGCAGGTAGAAAAGTCTGCTTCAACTTGGGAAACTTTTGAAGCTGAGAACCAGACCCTGGCTTACTACTTCCAGAACCCACTTGTCTGAGGTTAAAGAAGCCCAATTCTGACTGAAGTAAGCCAGCCTGCCCCCCACTGGTACAGGAGAATCGGCCCTGGGCACCCCATCAGGGTGCCTGTTTCGCAGGAGCTTTAGACTGGGGGGTGGGAGCAGGTCTGCCCACCCCTCGTCTGCCCCTGCCTCTGAAGAAGCCCCTCTGAGCATAGGCAGAGGAGGCCTCAGTCTGGTAGAAAGGCCTGTGAAAAGGCCTACCCCTACCCCTGGGGGCATGGCTTTGAGGAGTGGCTTGCCGCTCCTTAGCCTGGGCACTCTTGTAAGTAGTCCTATATTCATCCATCTTCTTCATGTAATTCTCTGTCTGCTCTCCAAACAGAGAATTTCCCACCACAGGAAAATCCATAGCCTTAGTCTGGGTATCCTGTGACAAACTAGTACACCTGAGCCAGGCCAACCTACGAAAAGCTACAGAAGTGGCCATGACCCTAGAGGAAACATCATTAACATCCACAGCAGCATGAAACTGAACCTTAGAGGCTTCAATGCCATCAGCAGCCACCTATTCTAGTTCACTAGCCAGCTGGCCATGGGCCTGCTTGGCCAACTGCATAACAGTATCCCATCTAGATTTCTGATACCTAGCTACATAAGCCATATAATTTGCTTGCCTGAGTCCCAGAAGCTGCATATACTGTTTTTTTGCCATGGCATCAATCTTCCTGGAATCCTTGTCAGGAGAGTAAGCCAAGGGAATATTAGCTTTATCACAGGCAGCAGCCTGAACTACCCCAACATGACTGCATTGCTGAGAAAGGAATTCTGTATCAGGGCCTGACAATGTATACCTTCTGTCCATCTTTTTATCTACAGGAGGCACAGAATTAGGAGCTTTTAAATTTTAATTGTTTGTTTCCTAAAAGACTTATGTAAAGGAATAGACAATCTCCTAGACTCTGGAATATCCATCATTTCTACAAAATCAGGCTCCTCTTGCTCATCCACAGCCTCTTCTAAAGGAAGCTGGAGGGTTTCAGCAACTTTTTTATAAAACATAAAATGAGATGGGGACTCAGACAGCATAGGGGGAGAGTCTAAAGGTCTGTCTGGGGAGATGTCCGGTTCAATGGGCACACCCAGACCTTCCCAGCCACATTCATACTGTTCATAATCCTCCTCCCCCTCCTCTGGTTCATAAAATTCCTCAATATCATAATCCTGAACCACTGGGACCGGACGAACCGACCTTTTACCAGATATTGGTGGTTCGAACGGACCCTGAGACAGTGACTGGACAATTTGTATGGCTTTTGCTATCTCTGCAGCAGTTGGAGAAGGAATTTTGGACTCAGACCTGCTGATTTTCTTGTTTTCTTTACTGGAATTGGTTCCTCAGAACCAGCTTTGCCCGAGAAGTCTGGCCTGGTCAGAGCTCCTCTGGTTCAGCCCGCACCGAACCGGGCTGGCCATCCGGTCAGCGGACATTTGGCTTCCTGCTCCTGAGCCTGCCCAATCTTTTTCCAGGGTGGCTGCAGGAAATTCTTACATACCTGGCAGTCTGACTGAGGTGGTCAAACCCAGACAATAAACACATGTGGTGTGGGTCAGCCTTGGCAAAGACTTCCCCACAAACATCACAGTGTTGAAACCAGTGGGCCGGTTTTTCTTTTGGGTTTCTCAGACATAATGCCAGCCTAACCAAAAACTTGCCCTTAACGGGTAGTGCCAGGCAAGACACCCTTATCGGTTCCTAACCATGTCACGGTATTGGAAAAACGAATAAATCCGCTTATTTTAGAACCGATAAGAACCGGAACCGTGACTCTAAAATAGTAACTTTTAGTTTTAAATGAGTTTTAACCCACTGATCGGTTCAAAACCGAACCGATAACTTACAAGTTCCACACAGACAAAACCTTCATTTACTTACGGTTACCACAGATAGAGCTTGAACCGAACGGTTTTTATGTTAAAATAAAACTATTCTCGGTTAAATCCAACCGAGAAAACACTTTTAAACCGAGAAATGAACCGAGCAGAAGGAGAAATCTCCGGAGCGACTGTTCACTGAGGTGGAGTAAAGAATCTGACAGTTCAAGTTTGAAATGACACAGATAGAGCTGCTCTCGTGCCAAAATTCTATTTTGGAATGGTTTTAACCATTTCACTCCGGGGCAGTTCTAGAGCTGGATCAAACTGCTAATGTTTATAATATAGCAAGACTTCATGTTGTTTGAAAATAGTTGTCTGTTGACATGGAAGCAAATTACATTTAGAAGATATGAGGGTGCAGTTTTCCTTTAATCAGGCTTTAGTTATGCATTAGCCAAAAAACAGACATCATCATTCAATGATGTTTTACAGTCTAATAAATTTACTGGCATCTTGCAAAAGCATGCCGTTTGCGTGAGGCCTTAGTATCCCTTGGTGGGCAACAATGCATACATTTCAGGGAATAAAAGGTACTGTAAATGTTTTCTGTAGCTGTCACTACATGATGCCATGCATTCCACACAGTGCCTTCTAATCTGGGGAGGATTCATTCTATGTATTTTATGCACTCAATATTCTGCCACATCCTAATATTACAGTGCAAATAGATTACCAGCAAACTGTTATGTGTGCTGTACTGACACATACCTTTATGATTTTTCACCTTCAGTGCAGTCACATGGGCCAGCTGTAAAATAAAAATTGTAAGTAACAGCAAGCTTGTGCAGCTAGTAAAAGAAAATGGGTGTACCATAACTATATAAGAAAACTGTACATTTTCTAGGTTATATACATAAGTATTAGACATCAGTTACATTAACAAATGTCAGTTAAGTTAGAACTACAAATACCTCACTATCTTTCAAAAAAGTCTATTTGGTGGCACCTCCTACAGATTTAAACTATGATCAGTCTCTGAAAGTTATTAAGACCTGCATGTTAACACCTAATGGGCTGAACTTCAATATAGTTAATTACACTTGAATAAGAATGTTCAGAAAAATGAAAATTATGTACTCACCATAATTGTTGAACTTCCAGAATATCTTCATCATTCATTCACACGTATGGGTCTAGGTCTGGAGGTACTAGGATCCCGCAGGAGCAAAGCCTTTCACAGCCTAGGGGACCGACATCGGTGTCTGCACCTTCTGTGAGGCAGATGTAGTGACATCAAGCTCATGGACTGGCCAGTAACTGATGCCGTCCCCTACCTTACTCAGTGGAAGAGCGAGGGGGGGGGGGGGGCTACAGACTCCTAGCCCAAAGAAATAAGAAAAGAATATAGGATATAAAATCACAAATATAATAAAACCCAACTACCAACATACAGAAACTAAAGAATGGGCCTAAGTGGCACAGGGGTAGCAGGAGGAAGAGTCAGAGCCTACTAGCCACCTGTGCAGGAAGGTGGAGAAGGGCAGCAGTCCACGCATGGAACTCTAGCTGGCCTTGGAGAGGCCTGAAGGAATCTCCTGAGGGTTAAAAAAGCAGAAGCCAAATCAGGAAGGGTCTTGTACTCTGTAGTACAAGGACCAAGATTACATCAAGCTAGAGAAGAAAAGAGACTGGAGATTACTCAGAGCACAGCTACTATCCTCTTGCCAGTCCAAAAGAATGAAGAGAGAGAAAAGAAGGTCCCAGCACCAAGGTGTGGGGACTGGATATAGCTTGAGAGGATGAAAAAGAACAAAAAATAACCCACTTGGTATCCACCTCTCCAAGGACCAGAGGTGGCGGTTGCACTCTTATAGAAGACTATGCTGCCAGCTGGCAGAATATAAGGTTAAAGGAAAAAATTACTCACCTTAGTAATGTTGTTTCTTCTAATGGAGTCTTGCTGTATTCTGACTACTTGCAGTAGTCTCCAACCTTTGAACTGCCCCGGAGAGGAAAGAGTTAACTTTCCATGCAAGGCATGGAATGCTGAGCTTGAGCTCGGTTGAAGCCTCAGTCTGCTGTTGTTTGAACCCCAACCGCCAGATCTTTACGAGCTATACTCACTAGGCGTTCTGTGTGGAAACTGTAAACTAACACTAGCCAACTGGCAACTAAATTTAATAAAGAGGGTTTGTTTTTTTTTGTTTCAAAGCAAAGACTCAAGTCAGGAAACCCAAAAAACAAAACACAACACACACCCAAAATAAAGGAGGGTGAGAAAATGGGGCACCTGTAGGTGCCAACACTGCTCCTGCCCACCCACATCCCAAAAACCAGGTTCTGAGAGGGGAGGCGGGGAGGAGGTCAGAATACAGCAAGACTCCATTAGAAGAAACAACATTACTAAGGTGAGTAATTTTTTCTTCAAACAACATGAAGTCTTGCTGTATTCTGACTACTTGCAGACTACCAAGCAGTACCTCCATGGAGGAGGGACAGAACCTACTTTGGTAATAGGCTCTGAAGTACTGCTGTGTCAAACCGGGCATCACTCCTAGCCTGGATATCCAGAGAGTAATGCTTGGTAAAAGTTTGGACTGTTTTCCAGGTGGCTGCTTGACATATCTCTAAGATAGGAATATCCCTGGCAGCAGCCAGGGAAGCAGCTGTACCTCTAGTAGAGTGAGCCCTTAGGCCTGAGGGTGGAGACCTACCCAATTTTTCAAGCAGAATTGTATACAAGAGACAATCCACCTGGCAATAGATCTTTTAGTGGCAGGTTTTCCCTTACCGACCTCACCATAAGTGAGGAACAATTGGAGGGAGTCAAACCTGTGACCCTTGGTGCGCTCTATGTAGTTGCTAAGGGCCCTTTTCACGTCCAAGCTGTGCAGCCTCCTGTCTCCAGAGGAGGAATGGTCGGTGAAGAAAACAGGAAGAGACATGGACTGGTTAAGGTGGAAATCTGAAACAACCTTAGGCAAAAACGTCCTATTAGTTCTTAGGACCACCTTATCTCTATGAAAAGAGATAAAATCAGGCTCCGCTGACAGGGCCTGTAACTCACTGATGCATCTGGCAGAGGTAAAGGCTACCAAAAACACAGTTTTCCAAGTCAAGCACTTAAGTTCTGCAGAAGACAAAGGCTCAAAACGGGGTTGCATAAGCTGAGCAATGCAAACATTTAGGTCCCAAGCAGGAGCAGGGTCCCTGAAGTGGGGATTGGTGTGCAACAATCCTTTGAAGAATTTACAAAATACAGGGTGAGCTGAAAAAGAAGAGGGCTTACCTACTGACAAAAAAGCAAAAACAGCTGCTAAATGTACTTTGAGTGTAGCTGGTCTGAGTCCCAAGCTATTGAGATGAACCATATAGTCCAGGACTGTAGGCAACCCAGCAGACTCTGGAGAAATATGCTTACCAGAGCACCAAATAGTGAACCTTTTCCATTTGGAGTTGTAAGTCTTTCTGGTGGAAGGCTTTCGAGAAGCCTTTAGAATATCCAAAACACCTTGAGAGAGATGCAGATCAGCAAACTCTAACTCTTCAAGAGCCAGGCCTTGAGATTGAGAGATTTGAGATTCGGATACCAAACTCTCCCCTGAGAGGATATCAAGAGGTTGTAATTCCTGGGAAGAGACAGGGGGAGGTGGACTGCTAAGGACAGCAACAGTGGGTACCAGGGCTGTCTGGCCCAGTCTGGAGCAATCAGAATCACTTTGCAGGGTTGAGACCTGATTTTGACTAGTACCTTGAACAGTAGAGGGAAGAGGGGAAAAGCATACAAAAACTTCCCTTCCCAATTGAGAACTAGAGCAGCCAGGGGGACTGAGCCCAATACTGGGGGTCTGCAGCAAAAAAGTGGGAGTTGGTGATTGTCTGGGGCTGCAAAAAGATCTAACTCTGGAGTGCCCCATCTGGAGAAAATCACCTTCAAAACTAGGAGATCTAGGGACCATTCGTGATGGCCCTGAGATATCCTGCTGAGAGCATCTGCCAGGACACTGTCCTTCCCTGGGAGGTGCACTGCTGTCAGAGACGTTCGCAGGGAATAGGCCAGAGACCACAACTTCATTGTTTCTGTGCACAAGGCCATAGACAGAGTGCCCCCTTGCTTGTTGATGTACCACATTGTGGTGGTATTGTCTGTTCTGATCTGGAATACTTTGTTCTGAACAGACTTGGAAAAAGCTTCCAGTGCCAGAAACACTGCTCTGAGTTCCAAGAGATTGATGTGAAGCAGAGATTCTTGAGGTGACCACAGCCCTTGGGTAGTCAGATCCCCCAAGTGGGCTCCCCAGCCCAAGAGGGAGGCATCTGTTGTAAGGATTAGAGAATGAGGTTGAGTGACAAAAGGAACCCCTTGCCTTAGATTGTCCTGATCCTGCCACCACTGGACAGCTTGAATCAGGGTTCGAGATACTGGGACTAGTTTGGTCAGGGGATCCTTTCTTTGGGACCAGAAGGTTCTCAAGTGGAACTGGATGTCCCTCATCTGAAACCTTGCCCCCTGGACCACTGCTGTAGAGGCTGCCATGTGGCCCAGGAGTTGCAAGAAGTGCATTGCTGGCCGAGACACCTGAAGGGTGAAAGAAGAGGCCAGTTTTACTAGTGTCCTTGCTCTGTCCAGGGGAAGGAAGGCTCTTGCTCTTATTGTATCGAGCTCCGCCCCATAAAGGTGAGGAGCTGAACTGGTTCCAGAACTGACTTTGGAAGATTTAGGAGGAATCCTAAGGAAGTGAGCAGTTGCTGAGTTATATAAGCCAGTCGTCCAGGTATGGGAAGATGGAAATCTTTTTTCTCCTCAGGGAAGCAACAACTACTGCCAGGCACTTTGTGAACGCCCTTGGGGATGATGTTAGACCAAAGGGCACTGCTCTGAATTGATAGTGGCCTGAGGGCAACTCGAACCTGAGGTACTTCCTGTGGGAGCACCTGATGGGAATGTGAAAATAGGCATCCTTGAGGTCCAGGGAGGCTAGCCACTCCCCTGGCCTTAGAGGGGGCAGAATTATTCCCAGAGTCACCATTTTGAATTTTGGCTTTAAAAGGTGCTTGTTTAAATATCTCAGATCCAGGATGGGCCGCCATTCTCCTGTCTTTTTTGGGGGTTAGGAAGTACCTGGAGTACAAACCTTTTCCCCTGTGTAGGGCTGGAACCCTTTCTATGGCTTTGAGAGCCAAGAGGGAAGAGACCTCTGCCTCTAGGGCAAGGGCCTCTGAAGGATTTGCAGGTGGAAAGGATCTGGTTCTCATCTTGGGAAATTTTTTGAAGCTGAGAACCAGTCCCTGGCTTACTACTTCCAGGACCCACTTGTCTGATGTTAAAGACTTCCAGTCCTGGACAAAGTAAGCCAGCCTGCCCCCTACAGGTAGTGGAGAATCGACCCGGGCAGACCCATCAGGGTGTCTGCTTGGTAGAGGCTTTAGGCTGAGGGGTGGAAGCAGGCCTGCTCATACCCCGTCTGCCTCTCCCTCTAAAGAACCCCCTCTGAGCAAAGGCACAAGAGGAGGCCTGGGCTTGGTAAAAAAAGGCCTATGAAAGGGCCTGCCCCTGCCCCTGGAATGCTGCCTCTGAGGAGTGGCTTGCCTTTCTTTGGCCTGAGCACTCCTGTAGGTGGTCCTGTACTCGTCCATTTTTTTCATGTAATTCTCTGTCTGCTCCCCAAACAGAGAGTTACCAATGACAGGAAAATCCATGACCTTAGCCTGGGTATCCTGTGACAGGCTAGTACATCTGAGCCAAGCCATCCTCCGAAGGGTCACAGATGTAGCCATGACTCTTGATGAAACATCACTGGAGTCCACAGCAGCATGAAATTGCACCTTGGATGCCTCAATCCCATCTGCAGCCACCCGCTCCAGCTCCTTGGCAAGCTGGTCAGGGGCCTGTTTAGCTAGAGCCATAACAGTGTCCCACCTGGACTTCTGGTATCTAGCTGTGTAGGCCATATAATTAGCCTGCCTGAGTCCCAGGGATGCTGCCATGTACTGTTTCTTTGCCATGGCATCAATCCTCCTGGAGTCCTTATCTGGTGGGGGGGGGTGTGAAGCCAAGGGTATATTTGCCTTATCAGAGGCAGCAGCCTGCACTACCCCAACATGGCTGCATTGCTGGGAAAGGAACTCCGTGTCTGAGCCTGACAGAGTATACCTCTAGTCCATTCTTTTGTCCACAGGAGGTATGGAATTAGGAGTTTTTAAAATCTTAAATGTCTATTTCCCAAAAGACTTATGAAGGGGAACAGACAATCTCCAGGACTCTGGGATGTCCATCATTTCAATGAAACCAGGCTCCTCCTGATCCTCTACTGCTTCTTCCATAGGAAGCTGGAGGGTTTCAGCCACTTTTTTGTAAAACATAAAATGTGAAGGGGGCTCAGAAAGCCTAGGAGGAGAAGAAAAAATTACTCACCTTAGTAATTGCTTTTCTTCTCATGGAGTCTTGCTATATTAGGACTTATGCAGTTAGCCTCTGGCTCTGAACTGCCCCGGAGAGGAAACAGTTAACTCCAGAGTGATCTGAGTTCCACAGCGAGGGCGCTGTTCAAAACTATTCTGGCCAGTTTCAAATGAAACTGCCAGGTTCTTCACGGTAAACTAACATAGCAAGTCTGTGTGGAAAACTCTACACTAGCCATTGGCTACCTCACCGTAGTAGAACAACAAAAACACAACAACAATCACAGAATAATAACAATATTACATATTATTGTTAGTATCACTCTGACAAGCACTAATAGGCCCCTCTCCCCAAAAGACTCAAGTCCAGGAGGGACCATCTACCACTTAACAAAAAATAGAATTACCTAGTTCCCTAACCCAAATGAAACGGGGGGGGGGGGGAACTAGGGAGAACTAACATGGCATGACACAGTGCTTGCACTAACTTGCCAACCCCGCACCCAAGTAGGAGTTCTGAGAGGGGTAGGAGGGAGGGTTGTCCTAATATAGCAAGACTCCATGAGAAGAAAAGCAATTACAAAGGTGAGTAATTTTTTCTTCAAACACCATGAAGTCTTGCTATATTAGGACTTATGCAGATTACACAGCAGTACCTCCATGGAGGAGGGCCAGAACCTACTTAGGGAATAGGCTCTGAAGCACAGCTGTGCCAAAACGAGCATCTCTCCTGGACTGGACGTCCAGGGAATAATGCTTGGTAAAGGTGTGAACTGTTTTCCAGGTAGCAGCTTGGCAAATTTCCAAAATGGGAATATCTCTAGCAGCCGCTAGAGATGCAGCTGTACCCCTGGTAGAATGAGCCCTCAGTCCTGAGGGAGGTTCTCACCTAGTTTTTGGTAACAGAACTGGATACAAGAGACAATCCACCTTGCAATTGTCCTCTTAGTGGCAGGTCTCCTTTGCCAACTTCTCCATAGGTAAGGAAGAGTTGGAGGGATTCAACCTGTGACCCTTGGTGCGTCCAAATAGTAGCTTAGGGCTCTTTGACGTCCAGACTGTGCAATCTCCTCTCCTGAGGAGGAAATGCTCAGTGAAAAATACTGGAAGAGAGATGGATTGGTTGAGATGAAAATCTGAAACCACTTTAGGTAAAACTTTCTGTTAGTCCTGAGGACTACCTTATCTCTGTGACAAGAAATAAAATCCTTTTCCACTGACAAGGCTTGTAATTCACTTATATGTCTAGCAGAAGTGATAGCCACTAGAAAACAGTCTTCCAAGTTAAAACTTGAGATCTGCAAGACAGAGGCTCAAGGGGATTGCATTAGCTGAGCAATGCAAACATTCAGGTCCCAGGCAGGAGCTGGTTCCAAAGGAGGGTTAGTGTGAAGTAACCCTTAAAAACTTGGAAAACACAGGGTGAGAGGAGAGAAACAGGTTTCTGCAGATACAAAAACAGAAACAGCTGCCAGATGAACCTTCAAGGTAGCTGGTTTGAGGCCTAGGGAATTTAGATGGACCAAATAGTCCAATAAAATGGCCAAGTCAGCAGATTCTGGTACAATTTGTTTCTCAGAACACACAGAAGGAAAACCTCTTCCACTTAGACTTGTAGGTGGTCTCTAGTGGAAGGCTTCCTAGAACCTTTTAAATATCCAGGACACCTTGAGAAAGTGTAAATCAGCAAATTCTAGCTCCTCAAGAACCAGGCCTTGAGGTGGACGGAATTGAGGTCCGGATACCACACTCTCCCTGTGCACAGGTCAGCAGGTCGTGGGTCCTGGGCAAGCTCAGGAGGTGGAATGTAAGGGACAGGAGAAGAGGGTACCAGGGCTGTCTGGCCCAGTCTGGAGCAATCAGAATCACTTTGCAGGGCTGAGTTCTGATTTTTACTAGTACCCTGAATAGGAGAGGGAAGGGGGGAAAGGCATACAAGAACTTCCCTTTCCAATCCAACTGAAAGGCATCCAGGGGGACTGATCCCAGCACTGGAGGCCTGCAACAAAACAGAGGAAGTTGGTGGTTGTCTGGGGCTGCGAAAGATCTATCTGAGGGGTGCCCCATCTGGCAAAGACTGACCCCAGCACCAGAGGATTCAGGGCCCATTCGTGATGGCCCTGAGAAATCCTGCTGAGGGCATCCGCCAGGACGTTGTCCTTCCCTGGAAGGTGAACCGCTATCAGGGAGGTGTTCAGGGAGTAAGCCAGAGACCACAACTTCATTGCTTCGGTGCACAAGGCTGAAGACCGAGTGCCCCCTTGCTTGTTGATGTACCACATTGTTGTGGTGTTGTCTGTCCTGACTTGAACTACCTTGTTCTGGACAGTAGCTGAAAAAGCCTGGAGAGCTAAGAGAACAGCTCTGAGTTCCAAGAGATTGATGTGGAGCAGAGATTCCTGAGGGGACCACACTCCCTGAGTGGAAAGGTCGCCCAAGTGAGCCCCCACCCAACAGGAGGCATCCGTGGTGAGGTGAGGGAATGAAGAACGGGTAAGAAGGAACCCCTGAGTTAATTGCTTTGATCCTGCCACCACTGAAGGGCCAGGATCAGGGTTTTGGTCACTGGGACTAATTTGGTAGGGGTCCTTCCTTTGAGACCAGTAGGACCTCAAGTGGAACTGGATGTCCCTCATCTGAAATCTTGCTCCCTGCACGACAGCTGTGGAAGCAGCCATGTGCCCTAGGAGTTGCAGAAAGTGCCTTGCTGGTCGAGAGACCCAGGGTAAAGGAGGATGCCAGGGCAATGAGTCTGTCCACTCTTCCGAGGGAAGAAATGCCCTGGCTGACTTTGTGTTCAATTCTGCACCTATGAAAGTTAGTACCTGAACTGGTTCCAGAACTGACTTTGGAAATTCAACAGGAATCCCAGGGAGTGAGAAGCTGCTGGGTGACTTGCAAATGGATTTTACCTGATCTGGAGACTGACCTACTATGAGCCAGTCGTCCAGGTAGGGAAACACAGCAACCCCTTGCCTTCTTAAATGAGCCACTACCACAGCTAGACATTTTGTGAAAACCCTTGGAGCAGAGGTAAGGCCGAAGGGCATTGCTCTGAACTGGTAGTGGCCAGAGGGTAGTTTGAACCTGAGGTACTTTCGGTGAGAAGGCCTGATCAAGATATGAAAATAGGCATCCTTGAGGTCCAGGGAAGCTAGCCAGTCCCCTGGCCTTAGGGAAGGCAAAAACATTGCCAGAGTTAACATTTTGAACTTTGGTTTCAAAAGATGCTTGTTCAGGAACCTTAAATCTAGGATGGGCCACCATTCTCCTGTCTTTTTTGGGGTAAGGAAATATCTCGAGTACAGACCCTTGCCCTGATGGCAAGGAGGAACCCTTTCCACTGCTTTGCAGCGTAGAAGAGAAGAAACCTCTGCTTCCAAAGCAAGGGCTTCTGAAGGATTTGCAGGTGGAAAATGTCTGGCTCTCATCTTTGGAAACTGTTTGAAACTGAGAACCAGACCTTGGTTACCACCTCCAGAACCCATTTGTCCGGGTTAGGGACAACCAGTTCTGGCTGAAATAAGCCAACCTGCCCCCACCGGTACAGGAGAATCGGCCTGGGCACCCGTCAGTGCCTGCTTGGCAAGCAGCTTTAGACTGGGGAGAGGGAGACGGTCTGCCTGTGCCCCGCCTACCTCTGCTCTGAAAACCCTCTGTGCAAAGGCTGAAGAGGCTTGAACTTGATAAAAGGCCTGTGGTAAGGCCTGCCCTACTCCTGGGGCATGCCTTTGTGGAGTGGCATGCCTCTCCTTAGCTTGGGCACTTTTGTAGGTAGTTCTGTATTCATCCATCTTTTTCATGTAATTTTCTGTTTGATCCCCAAACAGAGAATTTCCTACTACAGGAAAATCTATAGCCTTTGACTGAGTATCTTGGGACAGATTAGTGCATCTGAGCCATGCCAACCTACGGAGAGCTACAGAAGTGGCCATGACCCTAGAGGAAACATCATTAACATCAACAGCAGTATGAAATTAAACTTTAGAGGCTTCAATGCCATCAGCAGCCACTTGTTCAACTCACTAGCCAGCTGGCCCTGGGCCTGCTTGGCTAACTGCAATATAGTGTCCCATCTAGATTTCTGATATCTAGCCACATAAGCCATATAATTAGCCTGCCTGAGTCCCAACTGAAGCTGCCATATATTGTTTTTCGCCATGGCATCAATCTTCCTGGAATCCTTATCAGGAGGATGTGAGGCCAGGGAATATTAGCCTGTCACAGGCTGCAGCTTGAACAACACCTACATGACTACACTGCCCAGTGAGGAAGTCCAGATTAGGGCCTGATAAAGTATACCTTCTGTCCATTTTTTTATCTACAGGAGGAACAGAATGAGGATTTTTAAAATCTTTGTTGTTTGCTTCCTAAATGATTTATGCAAAGGAATAGACAACCTTCTAGACTCTGGAATATCCATCATTTCTACATAATCAGGCTCTCTTGCTCATCCACAGCCTCCTCTAAAGGGAGCTGGAGGGTTTCTGCCACCTTTTATAAAACCTAAAATGAGAAGGGACTCAGACAGAAAGGGGAGATTCTAAGGTCTGTCTGGAGAAATGTCCGGCTCAATGGGCACGTCCAGACCTTCCCAGTCACAAATACACTGATCAAATTCCTCCTCCCCCTCCTGTGGTTCATAAAAATCCTCAACATCATAATCCCGAACCACTGGACCTGAACGAGCCACCCTTTTTCCAACTGTAGGGGGTTCGACAAGTCCCTGAGACAAAGACTGAACAATCTGTATGGCTTTTGCTATCTCTGCAGCAGTTGGAGAGACAATTTTGGACTCCAGACCAGCTGATTTCTTTGTCTTTCTTACTGGGACTGGTTCCTCTGAACCAGCCTTTCTTTGCCCGAGGAAGTCTCGCCTGGTCAGAGGGCACCCCTCTGGTCCAGTGGGTGCTGGACCGGCTGGCCATCCGGTCAGCGGACTTTTTGGCCTCTCGCCCCTGAGCCGGCCCAATCTCTTTCCAGGGTGGCTGCAGGAAATTTTTACACACCTGGCAGTCTGACAGGAGGTGGTCAGCCCCCAAACAACAGACACAGGTGTGAGTCAGCCTGGCAAAGGCTTCCCCACAGACATCATAGTGTTGAAACCCAGTGGCCCGGCTTTTCTTTTGGGTTTCTCAGACATAATGCCAGCCTAACCAAAAACTTGCCCTTTAAACGGCCGTGCAGGCAAGACACCTTTATCGGTTCCTAACCGTGTCACGGGTATTTGAAAACCAAGATTAATCCAAGGTTTTTAGAACCGATAAGAACTGGAACCGCACTTAAAAGCCCATTCAATGAATAAAATCGTTATTTAAAGCAAACCGATCGGTTCAGACTGAACCGATAATGAATTTCCACACAGACTTAAATACTTGTACTTACGATTTACCAGATAGAGCTTTTGACCAAAAACGCGGTAAAATAAACACTTTTGCCGGTTCAAATGAACCGAATAAACCCGCGAAATGAACCGAGCTGAAGGAGCTGATCTCCGGAGCGACTGTTCAGTGAAAGCGGAGTAAAGAATCTGGCAGTTTCATTTGAAACTGGCCAGATAGAGCTTTGAACAGCGCCCTCGCGCTGTGGAACTCCAGATTACTCTGGAGTTAACTGTTTCCTCTCCGGGGCAGTTCAGAGCCAGAGGCTAACTGCATAAGTCCTAATAATAGCAAGACTTCATGGTGTTTGAAACACCTGAAGGTCTGTCTGGGGAGATGTCCGGGTCAATGGGCACATCCAGACTTTCATAATCACCATCACTATCTTCATACTCTCCCTCCTCCTCCTCCGGTTCATAAAATTCTTCTAAAGTATAATCCAGAACCGGGGGGAACCGACCAAACCGAGCCCCTGACAGATGGTGCCAGTTCGGTTGGAACCGAAGTTAGCAACTGAACAATCCTTATCGCTTTGGCTATTTCATCAGCGGTCGGAGAGAGAACCTGTGGATCCGAACCAGCTGACTTATCCCTTCTTTTTCTTTTAACCGGAACCAACTCCTCAGAATCGGTTCTCCTTTTGCCCGAAGAAGTTTCGCCCTGGTCAGAGGGCACTCCTGGTTCGGTCGGAACCGAAACGGGCTGGCCATCCGGGTCAGCGGACTTCTCGGCCTCCTTTTCCCTCAGTCTACCTACTCTCTTATCCAGGGTAGCTTTGGGAAAACTTTTACAAATTTGGCAGTCTGAATCGAGGTGGTCAAACCCCAGACAATAAACACAAGTGATGTGGGGATCAGCCTTAGCAAAGGCTTCCCCACACACACTACAGTGTTGAAACCCAGTGGGCCCGGTTTTTTTCTTGGGTTTCTCAGACATGGCCAATCCTAACCAAAACTTACCCTTTTTTTAGGCAATCCGCCAGGCAAGACACCCCTATCGGTTCCTGACCGTGTTCAGAGTCTTGGAAAAAAAAAAAACAGTAAAATCCTTTTTTTTATAACCGATACGGAACGGTTACCACACTCTAATAAAAATAGAAAACTTTCTCTCAAACCTGATCGGTTCAAACCGAACCGATCCGATGTTTACAAGTTCCATACAGAAAACTAATATGGAAATCTATCTAGTACTCACGGTACCACAGACAGAGACTTAACCAACATGTTAGATTGCAGAAATTCGGTTGAAACCGAGAGAAAAAACAACACTTTGACTTTTTTTGAACTGAGCGAAGGAGAAATCTCTGGAGCGACTGTTCAGTGAGGCGGAGTAAAGAATCTGGCAGTTGGGGTTCCAACAACAGCAGACAGAGGCTTCAACCGAGCTCGAGCTCAGCGTTCCATGCCTTGCATGGAAAGTTAACTCTTTCCTCTCCGGGCCAGTTCAAAGGTTGGAGATCACTGCAAGTAGTCAGAATACAGCAAGACTTCATGTTGTTTGAACAGAGAAATACAGAAGCCCTGGCTGTGTAACCTGAAAACCTCCCACAAGGAGGGGGAGGAACGAAGGGGGTGAAAAAAAATACAGAAAACATTTATTTTTTTTAGAAAGGGGATAGAGACCCCTATCCTGGTGCTGTGTGTGTGTGTATATGTGTGTGTGTGTTTTTTTTTTTTAAAGAAAAACCAGGAGAATGGGAAGGGGGAGAGGATCCAGGTCACACAAAAAAGGAACAGGGGTATCCTGAAAGGGAAAGAGACCATAGGGAGTGGCAAGAGGTTATTTATGTGCTCTGAAAAGAAACACACACAGGGTGGGTTGCCAGAGGCCCTGGATCTTACCTGAGCGAGGGATGGTAGGCGGGTGTGTGAATAAACAGTGAAGCTATCCTGGAAGATCAGCATTACAATTAGTACGTAATTTTCATATCTTCCAAGAAGAAGAAAAAATTACTCACCGTAGTAATTCTATTTCTTCCAAGGGGTCCTTTAGCATCAGTAACAATAGCTGTAAGCTGACCAGGTTGAACTGCTCTGAGGTGGAGCCATGAGTATTCGTTAAAATAGAGTGGCCAATCAGAATCAAGCAGGAAGTTGTGCTGAGTGCAAAGAGCCCACAGGACTTCAGAATTGTTTTCGAAGGCAAAAGGAGAACAATGACTAAAAGGACTGTGCCAACAGGCTCTAAAACCATGCAACAGCATGAACTATAAAAAGACAATAATTAACCATTAACATGCTCTAAAAATAATTAAAAAAAAACTGAACAAATTTGGCAAAAAGATACAGAAGCAGAGCCCTCTTAACGTAGTTCCTTGGGGAGGCAGGGTGGGAGGTTATTGATGCTAAAGGACCCCTTGGGGAAAAAAACAGAATTACTACTGTGAGTAATTTTTCTTCTCACCCCGGGAGTCCTTTAGCATCAGTAACAATAGCAGACTACAAAGCAGTACAGTTGGTAGGCGGGTACAGAATCTACTCAGGGAAGAGGCTCTGCAGGATCACCCTGCCAAATTTGGCATCAGACCTTGACTGTACATCCAGGCAGTAAGGCTTTATGAATGTGTGTACAGTCTTCCAGGTAGCTGCTTTGCAGACCTCTAGCAAGGGGATGTCCCAGCAGCTGCCACAGAGGCAGCAGTGCCCCTAGTAGAGTGGGCCTTGATGGGGCTGGCTGTCTGCCAGCCTTGGCGTAACAGAAGTGAATACAGGAAACTATCCAGCAAGAGACAGTTCTCTTGGTGGCTGCTTTTCCCTTGCCCACCTCACCACAGGTGAGGAAAAGCTAAGGAAAGGAGCCTCTGATCTTTTGATATGCTCAATATATAGGACAGAGCTCTCCTGACATCTAGGCTGTGAAGCCTTCTTTCCCTTGGAGTGGAACTGTCAGTGAAAAAGATGGGGAATAATGGACTGGTTAAGGTGAAACTCAGAGACCGCCTTGGGAAGGAAGAAAAAATTGCTCACCATAGTAATGTTGTTTCTTCTAATGGAGTCTTGCTGTATTCTAACAATAAGCAGTTAGCCCTAGCACTTGAACTGCCCCGGAGAGGAAAGAGTTACAGTAGCTCTATGCAGAAGCATAGAATGTTGAGCTCGAGCTCGGTTTTCAAACCTCTGTCTCTGGTACTTACCAGTGTAACCATCAGATTCTTACGAGCAAACTAAGTAGTAAAAATATGGAAATCGTTTACTGTATAGCCAAAAGGCAACAATCTGGGTCCAAAAGACAAGTCGAGAACCAAAGAAAAAGGTAGTGTCAATATATATATATATATATATATATATATATATATATATATATATATATATATATGAAACATAGCAACAGCAACAATAAAACAACTACCCCACCCTTAAGAGGGAGGGTACAAGGTACACCCTGGAGGTGCAACACTGTACCTGCCAGCCCATTTCCCAGTAACTAGGTTCTGAGAGGGGAGGCAGGGAGGGAGGTCAGAATACACCACGACTCCATTAGAAAAAACAACATTACTATAGTGAGTAATTTTTTCTTCAAACAACATGAAGTCTTGCTGTATTCTGACAATATGCAGACTGCCATGCAGTTCCCCCAGGAGGAGGGAGTGCAGAACCTACTTTAGGAACAGACTCTGCAGTACTGCTGTACCAAACCTAGCATCACTCCTAGCCTGGATGTCCTGAGAGTAATGCTTGGTGAATGTATGGACTGTTTTTCAGGTGGCTGCTTTACAGATTTCTAGCAAGGGTATATCTCTGGCTGCAGCCAGAGAAGCAGCTGCACCCTTAGTCAAGTGAGCCCTCAGGCCTGGAGGGGGTGTTTTGCCCAATTTGTCATAGCAGAATTGTATATAAGACGGAATCCACCTAGCAGTAATCCTTTTAGTAGCAGGCTTACCTTTCCCCACTTCACCATAACTGAAAAACAATTGAAGACAGTCATTTCTGTGTGCCTTAGTATGCTCTATGTAGTAGCTAAGTGCCCTTTTAACATCCAAACTATGTGACCTTCTTTCCCCTGAAGAAGAGTGGTCAGTGAAAAACACAGGTAGAGACATAGACTGGTTCAGATGAAAATCTGACACCACCTTGGGTAAGAACCTCCTATTGGTTCTGAGGACCACCTTATCCCTATGGAAGGAGATGAAGTCAGGTTCAACTGACAGGGCCTGTAATTCACTAATCTGCCTGGCAGAAGTAATAGCTACTAGGAACACAGTTTCCCAGGTCAAGTACTTAAGCTTGGCTGAAGCCAAAGGTTCAAAGGGTGGCTGCATAAACTGAACAATGCAGACATTAAGATCCCAAGCTAGAGTAGGCTCTCTAAAGGGAGGGTTAATATGAACCAGACCTTTGAAGAACTTACTGAAAACAGGATGAGATGCCAGGGAAGAGCCCGTCCCTGCCGAAAGGAATGCAGACACAGCTGCTAGGTGAACCTTCAGAGTTGTAGGTCTAAGGCCTAGACCATTAAGGTGAACCAGATAATCTAAGGCTGTAGCAATGTCTGCAGAATCAGGCAGAATGCCCCTCTGAGAACACCAAATGCTGAATCTTTCTATCCGGAATAAGTTTTTCTAGTGGAAGGTTTCCTGGAGACCTTCAAAATATCCAGAACTCCCTGAGAAAGATGCAGGCCTGCATATTCTAACTCTTCAAGAACCAGGCCTTGATGTTGAGAGACTGGAGATTGGGGTACCAAATCCTCCCGAGAGGAGGTTAGGAGATTGTGTCTCTTGGGAGGAGATGGGGGAAGTGACACTGCCAGAGACAGCAGCAAAGGATACCAAGACTGTGTTGCCCAATCTGGAGCCACCAGTATCACTGTACAGAGTTGAGATCTGATTTTGATCAGAACTCTGAACAACAGGGGGAAGGGAAGACTGCCCTGAGTTCAGCAGACTGATATGAAAGCGAGACTCTTGTGGAGACCAAACCCCCTGAGCCGTTAGGGCTCCCAAATGGACTCCACAGCCTAGGAGAGAAGCATCTGTGGTTAGGACTACTGAGAGGACTTGAGAGAGGAATGGGACACCTTGTCTGAGACTGTCCTGGTCCAGCCACCACTGGAGATCTTGGACCAGAGTCTGAGTCACTGGAACCAATTTGGTGAGAGAATCTTTTTTCTGAGACCGAAAGGACCTTAAGTGGAACTGAATGTCCCTCATCTGAAACCTGGCTCCTTGTACCACTGCAGTGGAAGCTGCCATGTGGCCTAGGAGTTGAAGAAACTGCCTTGCTAGGCTAGAGACCAGAGGTCGGAAAGAGGAAGCGAGATCTGTAAGGGCCTTTACCCTTGCCAGTGGGAGGAAGACCTTTGCTTGGACAGTATCCAACTCTATTCCTATGAAAGTAAGAAGTTGTACTGGTTTGAGAACTGACTTTGGAAGATTGAGGAGAAACCCCAGAGAACTGAGCAAGTCTTGAGTGATTTGTAGAGCTGACTTGACCTGGTCGGAGGACTGACTGACCTACAATTAGCCAGTCGTCCAGGTATGGGAAGATGGAAATACCCTGCCTTCTGAGAAAGGCAACTACTACTGCAAGGCACTTTGTAAACACCCTTGGAGCTAATGTTAGGCTGAAGGGCATGGTTCTGAACTGATAATGGCCTGAAGGCAACTCGAACCTGAGGTACTTTCTGTGGGAGCACCTGATAGAAATATGAAAATAGACATCCCTGAGGTCCAGGGATGCTAGCCAATCCCCTGGACTTAGAGAGGGAAGAATTATTCCCAGAGGAATTTTGGTTATGAGATGTGTTTGTTCAAATACATTAAGTCTAGGATGGGTTGCCACTCCCCTCTCTTTTTTGGGGTAAGGAAGTATCTGGAGTACAGACCTTTGCTCCTGTACTGAGTAGGAACTTTCTCTACAGCTCTGAGAGCCAGCAGAGAAGAAACCTCAGCCTCTAGAGCAACGGTTTCTGAGCTGGATGCAGGTGGAAAGGACCCAACTCTCATTTTTGCAAACCTTTTGAAACTGAGGGCCAGTCCCTGGCTTACTACCTCCAGGACCCACTTGTCTGAGGTAACAGATTTCCAAGCCTGGAAGTAGTAAGCCAGCCTGCCTCCTACTGGAATGGGGGAGTCGACCCGGCCTGACACATCAGCGTGTCTGTTTGGCAGGAGCCTTCAACTGGGAAGAGGATGCAGCCCTGCTCATCCCCCTCCTGCCTCTCCCACGAAAGAACCATCTCTGTGGGAAGGAAGAGGAAGTCTGACCTCGGTAAAAAGGCCTGTTGAAAGGTCTGCCCCTAAACTGCTGCTTCTGAGGAGTGGCTTGCCTCTCTTTGGCCTGTGCACTCCAGTAAGTGGTCCTGTACTCATCCATTTTCTTCATGTAAGTCTCTGTCTACTGCCCAAACAGAGAGTTACTCACTACAGGGAAATCCATGGTCTTAGCCTGGGTATCCTGCAAAAGGCTAGTACATCTGAGCCAAGCATGTCTCCTGAGAGACACAGATGTAGCCATGACTCTTGATGCCACATCACTGGAGTCCACAGCAGCACGGAACTGTACTTTGGATGCCTCAATTCCATCAGCAGCGATCAATTAATCACCAGGCCCATAAAGTACTTTTTTCACCCCCTTTTTTTTTTTTTTTAGTGTTTATCACCATAGATTTGTTTTGGTTTTTTTAAATGGTGACTGTTTTTCTATATTCTGTATATTTCTGTTTATATGGGCCTGGTGATTAATTGATTTACTTTAATGGAGTCACCAGTTAATTACGCACACTATAAAAAGGTTTGAAACACTTCAGTTAGTCACGACCCCTGATGAAGGGTCAGTGAGGACCCGAAGCACCGGGGTATTTTGTGGCCAGTGAGCATTTCACCGAACTGGTGAGTCTTACATATGTGTTATTCTAATACATTTTTGAAAACTGAAGCTTGCCAGAAGAGTGGACATTGAAATCTGTGGAGTGCTGTTACTTTTTTGGACTGTCATATCAGGTTTGGCACACCTTTTTCATGCACCCCCCCCCCTTTGTCTCATTGAGTCGTGGTACATCTCCCTTTGGATATTGCTTGCCATATACTGCCTGGTGTGCCCGATGCGCAGAGATGCACATCATGGTGAGGGCCACCACAGATACCCTTTTGCCCCAAGCATCAAACTCCGCAAAGTCAGTGTTAGGGGGCAGTCGTACATCAGGTGCCTAGGCCCAGAAGGGGGGTCTGCAACACCAAAATCGCAGAGAATAGATGATGGATAGATGCTGGAGACCCTGATGGAGTGCAGTACCTGTGCTGGAAATCTCTAGGGCTGCAGAGGGGGCAAAGGGATGAAGCCAGACATTCCTGGATACCCTCTGCAAACATCTGGGACCACGGAGGAATGACAGTACTGTCACTGCTGTATTCCCCAAGGAATGAAAATGACAGGGTAACAGTACTGCAACCTGAAAATGGCGAAGACTCAGCTCCTGCATCATCTCCAAAAGGAACTGCTGGAACAGAGAGTACTCAATATCACAGGAGAGATGGACTTAGGGATCCTCTTCCTCAGAGGAGGAAGCAAGACAGGAGGAGCTAGATTCAGGTAGCGGCAGTGAAGGGACCTCAGGTCTGAATACAGCCTGGTCAGCTCTAAAATGGAATTGGTGGAAAATACCAGCCACTGACCTGAACTGGTCACCGGTCATGGGCTCAAGAGGACCGGAAATAACTGGGAGAGAAGTAGAGGGGGGATAGCGGATTGGGGGAGAGAAAGGAGGGTCATGAGAGACCAGGCCATTTCATCTTCCAGGGCTGCGAGAAAATGGGCCCCAAAGTAGCACTGTGCCCCCCTCTAAGCAAGTGATTGCCTCACCAGTGCTAAACCTGCCCCAACCCCCCACCAGCCAAACCCAAACTCAGGGCCAGGGCTACCAGAAGGGGGTGTCTCAAGGTTGGCATCATGAAAAGCACCGGCCCCATCCCTGGCACTGCGGATGGCACCAGGACCAGGCTCAGCACTGAGAACAGAATCAAAACCATGAATCATCACAGTGAACGGTGTGACGTAGACAGCCAGCTCTGAGTGCTCTGAGTTCTGTATTAATTTTTTGTTTATTACATATAAAATATGTGATGGGAAGGTCAGTTTGAGGAAACTACAGTCTTGCTGAACTGACATATCAAGACCCCCCAGGGATAGTTCAAAGGACAGGAGCTGGTTTGAGTCTGCAGCTCTTAAAATGCAATTCCTTTGTTCAATTTTCCTTGAAGGCAGGAACCAAAGTATCCACTTTATAATACCCTAAGGGAGATCCTTTGACTTGCATAGTTGCCAGGAAGGACTTGTGGGAAGGGGTGTCGGAGAGAGGCCAGAACGGACATTGAAGAGAGTTTGATATCTGAGCTAGGGAGGATCCAGACAAATTTGGAAGGTCCAATATACATTCCCGGGGGAACCCTTGAATTACATCAGAGAGACCTTTGAGGTGTAGATTCCAAGGTCCGGACAGGATTAAAGAGGCAAATACACTTTTGCTTTGAATAAAGTGACTTAGATCAAAGAAACTTTTGAGATGTATGTGTAGCAGAGCAAAAACCAGTTCTGACCAGTTAACCTGTGGAGAGGAAAGTCAGTGAGATCACCTATTATGTTTTTTAAGTATTTTATTTGGACATCCTGTATGGTAAAATATAGATTTTGATACACCAAGTCGGAGCTAGTGACCTCATGAGAAGGCCGGCTCAGAACTGTGTTTTAATTGCTGAGAGAACCTAACAGAGACACACAAGAGAATATTATCTGACTGAGGGAGAATCATCACAGTACTGAAAGAGAGTAAGATTAGAGCAGTCTGAATGTATGTACAATATTTTAGAAACCTGCACTTTAAACCTATTTGTTTTAAGGCTGTATGTGTTGGGATATATTTTGTTCTGTAATTATTGTTCTATTTTTGATATTTTTAAAGTAGAGAGATATTTTTACAACGGAACTCTCTGGAGTGCCTTGACATTTCTTTTTATTTAAGTGGAGCTTTTAAAGGTTATAAGTACACTGTGTATGGGCTTATTGTATATCAAACTGGGAAATGGATAGAGTTCTCTAAAGGTCTTGCATAGAGTTCTAAAGGTTCATTTGAAAGACCTGGTTGGGTGCATGTAGGCAAAGATATCTGGCCCCCCAAAGACAGAATTATCTGAGCCTGATAATTGGGTGTGCTAACAAGAGGTTATCAGTTTGAATCCTTCCAGAGCTTGAGACTAAGGTGACTTGAACCCATAAAACAGACAAGAGGGTTACCTTGTCTGTTACACTGTATACAAATCATACGCTCAAAGGTTGGCACTTTGGGAGTAGAGGGTTGACCGGCTGAGCGAGTTTGTGACAAACGGCACCAGAAGGGACCCCGACACCATCCCCAGTGCCAACAGCAGAGGCAACTCCCAAGAAGGCTCCTGGCCCTGAACTAGGCCAAGGAAGGCATCCATCCTTGTTGGCCCCATCCACAGGCCCAAGGTCGATGCCAACATCCTCCACTGGGTCATCCGACTACTGGGGAGAAGAAATTACAAAGTATAGTTGCGTAAGAACTTACCGTAACAGTAGATCTTTGAGAGAATCTCTTGCAGCAGGTCATAACACATAGCAATGTCCAGCTGCAGGTGTCATTTCCTCTGGATGATTTCTCAGCTGTCGACCTGGGACCGTGTGTTGCGTCCTGACACGTATAAAAGGGGGCGGTCCCAGAAGCTCCTCAGTTCTTTTCCACCCCAGTGATCGAAATGAGAATATGATCTAACTAGCCTCTGAGGGGAACCAAGAAGTAAAAGAGAGTAGTCTAATATTTTTTGAAGAGAATAGGAGCATGTCAACCTCCTGAACCAGGTAGCAAGGGGGTGGAGGGAAGGACAAGAGATTCTCTTTAATCTACTGTTGTGGTAAGTTCTACACAACTGTACTATCTTCATTGAGGAAATCTCTTGCAGCAGGTCATAACACACAGGAATGAGTCCCCGGCAGCTGGGATGTATAGGGGTAGACGCAGCGAAAATAACTTAGGACAACAGGCTTTGGAGAATGGCCCGTCCAAATTTTGTTTTTTTGGAAGAAAAAATTACTCACCATAGTAATCTTGTTTCTTCAAAGGGATCACTCATTATGATTAAACTTAGTGCAGTCAGCCTCCTGTGTTGAACTGCCCGAAGAGATGGAATTTTATGCAAATTATGGAACTCTCAGTTGGCTCATGCCACTTTCAAACTGCTGCCCTAGCAACTGCTGCACTCTGAGTGCTTCAGATTCTTATGAAGCCTAACTGAGTAAAAGACCCACTAGCTAAAATTAACAACCTTAAAAAATAATATTTTTTGCCCTTTCAGGTCAAAACATCTTTAACCAACAAACCTAAGAAACTTGAGACCAACTGGACACCAACTGGTTAAACAAAGTGAGTCTCTATCTTAACCTATATAGGAGAAAAGAAAAAACCCTAATGCAGGGATGCAGAGCAACTTCTATAGGTTCTAGTAGGAGGTAGAGAGTTTTATCATAATGAGTGATCCCTTTGAAGAAACAAGATTACTATGGTGAGTAATTTTTTCTTCTAACCCCAGGAATCACTCATTATGATTAAACTTAATGCAGACTACCTAGCAGTACCTTTGGAGGTTGGGCAGAGAACCTATTTCGGAAACAGGCTCTGCAGTACTGCTGTACCAAACTTAGCATTACCTCTGGATTGCAAGTCCAGGCTGTAATGCTTTGTGAAGGAGTGTACTGTTTTCCATGTAGCTGCTTTACAGATTTCCAGTAGCGGAATTTCTCTTGAAGCTGCCACTGAAGCAGCTGTGCCCCTGGTGGAGTGTGCTCTCAGGTCCAGAGGTACCCGTTTACCCACCTTACTATAACAAAACTGTATACATGTCACTATCCAGCGAGCAATTGTACATTTTATTGCAGCTCTGCCCTTACCAATTTCATCATATGTGAGAAAGAGCTGTGATTGACTTGTCCTGTAAGACTTGGTTCTGTCAATGTAGTGACTAAGAGCCCTTTTGACATCAAGGGAGTGAAGTCTCCTTTCTGGAGAACTGGAGTTGTCTGTAAAGCTCAGATACCACCTTGGGAAGGAATTTTCTATTCGTCCTAAGGACCACCTTGTCCCTGTGGAACGAGATGTAGTCCACATCTGTGCACAGGGCTTGTAATTCACTGATCCTTCTGGTTGAAGCAATGGCAACCAGGAAAACAGTTTTCCAAGTGACATACTTCAAATCTGCGGTTGCATAGGTTCGAATGGTGCATCCATGAGTTTAGCAATGCAAATATTTAGATTCCAGGCCAGAACCAGTTCCCTTAGGGGAGGGTGCAGAAGATTACGGCCTTTAAAATATTTTCTAAATACTGGATGAGAAGCCATAGACCTTTCCTTACCAACCGACAGGTAAGCAGAGACTGAAGCTAAGTGAACCATGAGGGTGGAAGGCTTCAGACCTAAGGAATGTAAATGCGTAAGGTAATCTAGAAGAATAGCCAAATCAGCCCGGAAAGGGCTCAAACCTTTACCTGTACACCATATCGTAAATCTTTTCCACTTAGAGGCATATGTCTTCTTAGTAGAAGGCTTCCTGGAACCCCTAAGCACTGTCAGCACGTGTTCTGATAAATTAAGGTTAGCAAACTCTAAGTCCAAAAGAGCCACGCCTTGAGCCTCAGTGATTTGAGACTGGGGTACAGGATCCTGCCCTGAGAGGAGGTTAACATGTTGTGCCTCCTGGGCAGACGGATTGGGGAAACCACTGACAGAGACAGCAGAAGAGAGTACCAGTGCTGTCTCGCCCAATCCGGAGCCACCAGTATCATTTTTGCTGGTTGGGACTTCAATTTCAGTAGGGTCCTGAATATCATTGGGAAAGGAGGGAACGCATACAGAAATTTCCTTGTCCAATCCAGGGCCAAGGCATCCGGGGGATTGTGCCCCTTACAGGAGGCCTGCAACAGTACACTGGAAGTTGGTGGTTTTCTGGGGAGGTGAAGAGATCCACCTCTGGAGTGCTCCATTTTCTGAAAATTGTACTGAGTACCTGAGTATTCAGGCATCACTCGTGGTGGTCCTGACTTATCCTGCTTAGAGAGTCTGCCAACACACTGTCCTTCCCTGGAAGGTGTATGGCTGACAGGGATACTCCCATGGAGTATACCAGGGACCACAGTCTCACTGCTTCTGTGCACAGTAGATGTGACCTGGTACCTCCTTGCTTGCTGGTGTAATACATGGTTGTGGTGTTGTCTGTTCTGACTTGCACCACCTTGTTTTGCAGGTAAGGATCAAATGTTTTCAAAGCCAGGTAAACAGCCCTGAGCTCCAAGAGACTGATGTGCAACAGAGACTCTTGGGGGGACCATGTGCCACTTGCTGTGTGCTCTAACATGTGTGTCCCCCAGCCTAGAAGAGAGGCATCTGTTGTGAGGATTATTGAAGGTTGTTCTCTTATAAAAGGCACACCCACCCTGAGGTTGTGTTCGTCCAGCCACCATTGTAAGGCCTGGACTAAACTTTCTGTGACTGGAACCAGTTTGGACAAAGGATCCGTCCTTTGAGACCAATACTGTCTGAGATGGAACAGAATATCTCTCATTTGAAACCTGGAGCCCATTACCACTGCCGTGGCAGATGCCATGTGGCCTAGTTGCCTGAGAAATTCTCTGGCTGTTCTGGGTCTCCCAGACACAAAGGATTTTGCAATCTGCAGAATGCTTGTCACCTTGTCCTGTGGCAGGAGGGCTCTGCCCTGTCTGGTGTTTAGTTCTGCTCCAATAAACTCCAGCACCTGGAGTGGTACCTGTTGAGATTTTTCTTTGTTCATCAGAAATCCCAGGGACTCTAGTGTAGATTTTGTTAGTGCCAGTGACTGTACTGCATGCTGCAGAGACTATCCTACTATTAACCAGTCATCCAGGTAGGGGAAGACTGTTATACCTTGTTTTCTCAAAAACTCTACCACCACTGATAGGCACTTTGTAAAAACCCTTGGTGCCGGAGTTAGCCCAAAAGGGAGAGCTGCAAACTGATAATGCCCTGAAGCCAGCCTGAATCTCAAGAATTTTCTGTGAGATAGTCTGATGTGATGTGGAAATAAGCATCCCTTAGATCTAGGGAGGCTAGCCAGTCTCCCTTTTGCAATGAAGGAATGATTATGGCAAGAGTGACCATTTTGAACTTTGGTTTCAAAATGTGCTTGTACAGAAGTCTTAGATCCAAAATAGGCCGCCAATCTCCGTTTTTCTTCCTTATGAGGAAGTACCTGGAATAAAAACCTTTTCCCCTGCTTATTAGAGGCACTACCTCTACTGCTTTGATTGCTAGCAGATGTTTTACCTCTGCTACCAACAGAATCCTGTGTGCAGCTGTTACCAGAGCAAAGGTTCTTGTTCTCAGCTTTGGGAATGATTTGAAACTGAGTGCCAGGCCCTGGCTTACTACCTCCAACACTCACTTGTCTGTGGTGATCGAATGCCAAGCGTGAAGGTAATGAGCCAGTATGCCACCTACTGGTGGACCTGTAATAGGGGATGCGACCTGCACTAGCCCATCAGGGATTTTGTGTGGGCTGAGCCTGAACCTGTGGTGCAGGAGCCGCTCTTCTCATGGCTCTCCTGCCACTTCCTCTAAAATAACCTCTGGCCTGCTGCTGAGGCTGAGAGGCCTGCGCCTGAAAGAAAGGTTTGGGGTAAAAAAACCCTACCCCATACCTCCCCTACTCTGGGATCTATAAGAGGTGAAGGGCCTATCCTTGGAATTGCTCTGATAGGTGGATTTATATTCCTCCACCTTCTTCATGTATGCCTCAGTTTTATCCCCAAACAAGGAGTTGTTCTCTGGGGGGAAATCCATTGCTTTGGCCTGGGTGTCTAAAGTTAGGTTGGTGGCTCTAAGCCATGCAAACCTCCTGAGTGAAACTGACAAAGCCATTAACTTGGGCGCAGTATCATTGGCATCCACTGCCATATGAAATTGGTACCTGGTAGCAGCAAGTACAGCCCTTGCTGTATCTTGCAAGTCTACAGCCACTTCCTCTGGGACCCTATCAGCCAAAGCTAGAACAGTGTTCCATAGAGCTTTTTGGTACTGCACTGAATATGCCATGTAATTGGCCTGCCTAACTAATAAAGAGGCAGCCATGTACCCTTTCTTTCCCATAGCATCCATTTTTCTTGAATCTTTGTCTGGTGGATGGGTAGCCAATGGGATCCTGGCCTTGTCACAGGCAGCAGCTTGGACTACTCCCTCAGGATCAGGATGGTTAAATAGAATATCAGCTGTAGTTCTGTCCAGCTGATATTTCTTGTCAACTTTCTTATCCACACCAGGGATAGAGGTTGGAGTTTTAAAAATCTGCACTGCAGCCTTCTTTAAAGATTTATGCATGGGCAGAAGTAGATGTTTCTTGGGGGTTAACCCCAACATTTCTAGAAAGTCTGCCTCCTCCATATCCTCTTCTGTTTCCTGAAGAGGAAGGTTCAGGGTTTCCACCATGTTCTTAACAAAAGCATAGTGGGAGGAGTATTCCTCAGGACCCCTAGGAGGAGATCCAAACTCTTGCTCAGGAGAGACCTCTGGATCTATAGGTTCCCCTTCAAAGTCATCCTCCTCCTCCTTCTCCTCACCAAACACTTCCAGCACTTCTTGCCTTGCTGGGGCTATAGGAGGAACTGGGGCAGTCGGTGTAGGAACCGGGATTGCACCCTGTAGGGCTTATAACACTTGTAGTGCCTTAGAAATGTCCTCAGCCGAGGGCATAATATGCTTGTCTGCTGGGAGCTCCTTAGCCTTCTTGGCCGGAGGCGCAGCTACATGTTTTTCTTTACACTTTTTCTTTAATGGAACAGGTTCAGTGCCTGTTTCCAAAGCCCTTTTTATTTTACCTTGTTCAGATTTATCTGAACTCCTGTCAGGATCCTTGGCTTTACCTCCATCCTTTTTGTGGGACGAGGAAGAAGCAGAATTATCCCCAGAAGCAGAAGCCATCTCTTCCAAAATTTTAGACCTTTTCTTTAATGTTTTTGGGCAAAAGGTCTTACAAATATCACAACTGGCAAATCTGTGACTTATACCCAAACAAGAAATACAGAGAGAACGTCTATCTGCTTTTGCTATAAGTTGCCCACAAGATTCACAACATTTAAAACCTGTGGGTCCTGTGCGTTTTTTAGGTTTATCCAAATGGACCTCTGACATTTAAGCTAGCAAAAAAAGATTACTTCAAAAAAACGTTATTTAAAGTAACTCGGAACCGGAGATTACTTTAAAATAACTACCGTTAGCGGTTCCTGGAACCGAGCGCTATTCGGTTCCTGAAGAAAAAGGAAACCAAGAAAATTACTAAATTTAGACAAAACTAAAGTGGTTCAAGGAATCAACCACTAAATATCTCTAAATAATAATAAACTGAGATAAAAACCTTTAAAATAGACGCAGAACCCTCAGTTCCAAGGAACCATGAGGGAACCGCGAATATAAATAAAAAACTACTAAAACACTAATTTACTATACTAAACAATGTTTCTAAAGCAGCAATTTAAAATTAAACTGAAAATGAGTACTTATCTACAGATAAACTTTAGTCAGAGACAGTTCAAGGAGAGCTCTCCGGGACGTCCTTACTAGGCAGGCGGAGTAAAGAATCTGAAGCACTCAGAGTGCAGTAGCTGCTAGGGCAGCAGTTTGAAAGTGGCATGAGACAACTGAGAGTTCCATAATTTGCATAAACTTCCACCTCTCGGGCAGTTCAACACAGGAGGCTGACTGCATTAAGTTTAATCATAATGAGCGATTCCTGGGGTTAGAAGCAATGTTCAGGCTGTAATGCTTAGTAAATGTATGCACAGTAGATCAAGTAGCGGCTTCATAAATTTCAGTTGCTAAAACGCCTCTAAAGCATGCCGCTGAGGCAGTCATGCCCCTCAAAGAGTGAGGTTTTATCACCCCAAGGAGTGGCTTATTGTACTTTTTATAATAAAAAGTAACATAGTTGCCAACCAAGTGGACAAGCATTGATTGGAAACAGGAACGCCCTCTTTCCCAGGGGTGAAGGAAACAAAAAAGTTGCTCAGACATGCACACTGGTTTTGTGAGAAGTTGTGGAGCAAAGATTCTCCTGGATTAGTACACTCCGCATAATACACAGGTAAGTGTACGGTTTGATTCAGGGTAAATTCAGATACCACTTTTGGAAGAAATTTAGGGTTAGTACTGTATGTAAAGAGACGCCATCCTTGTGGAAATTCAGGTAAGGTTCCTTGCAGATCAATGTATGTAACTCTGATATACGGTGACCTGATGTTATAGCCACCAAAAAAGAGTTTTCCTGGAGAGATAATGCAGCACTCGCAGAAGGCTGTGGGTTCAAAAGGATCTAGCGTCAGTTTTTCAATAATAAAATTCAAGTCTCAAGAAGGGACAGGGTCCCTAATAGGGGCGTGAGATTAAGAATGTCTTTCAAAAAGGTCTTCATAACTTGTAGTTGACTCAAAGGTTTGTCGTCCAAAGGCAAATGAAAGACCAAATTGGCTAATACATGGACTTTTACAGAGGAATACTTGAGACCACAGTTAGACAAGGAGAGCAAATAGTCCAGAATGTGCTGTGGAGGGCAAGCATACAAGTCCAAATTGTGATTTTTAGGCTGTCCCGGTGGCGCTGAGGGTTGAGGCGCTGGACACCATACTTCGTGCCACACTGGCGACCCAGGTTCAGGAATGGACTCGGGCCGCCGAGAGCTGGCAGGGGAGAGGAAGGATCGAGCGTCCGACAACTGCTCTCCTTCCTCTGGGGTGGGTAGGAGGTATCACACCACCCTGCAGCAGCAACTGGTAAAGGCCAGCTGCACTACAGAGACGTGCTTAACAAAGGGGGGAGCGCAGCAGGGTCAGCACTATGTGCTCGGATGCCACTGCATGTCCGGCTCCCACAGGGGACAAGAAGCAGAAATTGCGGGGGGCAATCTCTGCAGCTCATGGCCGTGCCCTGCACCCCGGATCTGAGAGAGGTGCCTAGCCAGGGGTGCGGAGTGATGAAAGTCCGGCCCCCGAGTGTGGGTTCGTGTGGCCTGTGCACATGACTGGGTCTGGGAGTGCAGGCATTGGCGGCTGTGGATTGTGGGGGCCGCTCCACCGGAGAGAATAAACAGAAATATGATAAAAAAAAAAAAAAATTTATGACTTTTAGCCCACAAGAAAAACCTTTTCCACTTCATGGAATAGGAAGATTAGGTAGACTGTTTACAGGCTGCCCAGAGGACTTTGCAACTTGTGGGGAGACCTGAAACCTGGAGAGGACTATGTCCTCATGAGTCAGACATGCAGATGCAGGGAACGAAGGTCTAGGTGCAGTAGAGAACCCCTGGCCTGTGATAACAGAGCAGAGCAGATGGGAAGAGGTAGCAGGTCCTGGACTGTCAGTTGTAGTAACAATGGGAACCAGACTTGTCTCGGCCACTGAGGCACAATGAGGATCATGGCAGCCTTGTCCCTGAGAAGTCTGAGTAGAATCCTCTGAATGAGAGGGAAGGCATAAAGAAATGTTCTTGTCCAGGAATGAGATAATGCATCCAGCCATAAAGTTCTACGACCTGGTACGAGTGAGCATTCTAAGGTTCATACTAAGGTGAATAGTGAGCAAGAAAGCTGCATAGCTCATGACGGCTCACATACTAAACAGTTTAATAATAGGAAAATTGTTTTGTGGATAGCAAATGATTATCCAGTCTGATTTAAAAAGTCTCTTTATTCTTACTTATTATAATATTTAATGGTAGTTTGTTCCAAGGTTTGATCACGCTTATTGTGAAAATATATTTCCTTTTGAGGACGTTAAAAGATTTACATACCAACTGTAGAGGATGACCTCTAATATTATGTGGTGAGTCCTTAAAGCTTAGCCCTAGGTCTACCATTAGCTCCGGATCCTGAATTATATCATAGAGATATAATAAATCTCCACGCAACCTACGAGTTTCCAAGGAAAATAAGTTTTAACTACACAGCCTAGATTCATAAGATAGATGCTTCATACCATTCAAATTTGTTTGTAAATCTATGCTGAACTTTTTCCACTTGTTGAATATTAGATTTCTTATAAGAAGAGCTTGAATTTCTTCCAATACAACTGATTTTTGGTCTGGGGGTAATGAGAGGTTCAGGGGGACAGGTGGGGGTGGGATCCCTTTTAAATTCAAGATGTGACCGGAGTGAATCAGCTGAAGAACCCATACATCCAAGGTTATCTCTCGCCACTCTTGAAAGTGCAAGGAAATCCCGCCCCCGACAGTTGTGGGATGGGCTTCTAATTCCACGGACAAGGGGGGCCCTCAGGCAGTGGGTTGTCCCTGCTGGAGGGGCAGCAGGGACATAACGGGTCACCTTAGGGTTGGCACAGGGACCTTACAAGGAAGCTTGGGCCTTTCTTTTCATTATTTAGTTGCACTTTTGGAGCACACTGTCTTCTTTTCGCAGGTCTGCGAAAATTCCTTCTGTAATAGGGTTTGGCAGGGATGTGGTACAAAGTACGGGTGGACTGCAAGGTACGACCTGAATTCTGTAGTAAGGTTAGTATATCCTGGGTTTGAGATCTGAAAAGCTTATCACCTTTAAAGGTTGCATTAAGGATGGATTGTTCTACATCTGGGGCAAATCCGGAGACCCTGAGCCATGAATGTCTTCGAAGGCAAGCACCTGTTGATAAGACCCGAGCTGTGGAATTCACAGTATCATATGTAGCTCTCAGCAAGTGATGGCAGTCTGCTGCAGCAGTAGATAACTTGGCCATAAGGTCCTCCTTGGGGACAACCTCTGGAAGAGAGTGAATGGAGGACTGCATGGCCTTCAAGATTTCTTTACAGTATTTCAGTAAATGACCCATATAATTAAGAATTCTGAGAGTCATAGTGGAAGAAGAATACACCCTCTTCCCTATCACATCGTTTCTATGATTCCTTATCCAGAAGCTGCGCACTCAAGTGTTTTGTTCTAGCAGACCTGCCATGAGCCACATTAATGATGACTGAGACAGCCTGTTGGGGGAGGGGAGAAGAAAATAATTGTGTTTCTTCTAATGGAGTCTTGCTGTATTCTGACTTATTGCAGTTATCCCCAGCACTTGAACTGCTCCAGAGAGGAAGAGTTAAATTCTATATAAAGCATGATACGTTGAGCTTGAGCTCGTTCGAACCTCTGTCTGCTGCATTTTGAAGTGTAACCGTCAGATTCTTATGAGCTAATACTAACTAAACCCACTATGTGGAAATTGTAAATTTTACTAGCCAAATGGCAACCAAATATTTTGGATCCCCAAAAAGACAAGTCGAGAAATCCAAAATCAAAAACTAGGTAGTGAACAACTTATGACTATTAAAATAAAAACATAACCCACTCCCCCTCTCTAAAAACATGGAGTGTCCAAATGCACCCCTGGGGTGCAACACTGCACCCTGCCAGCCCACTTCCCAAAAAACAGGTTCTGAGAGGGGAGGCAGGGAGGGAGGTCAGAATACAGCAAGACTCCATTAGAAGAAACACAGTTACTAAGGTGAGTAATTTTTTCTTCAAACAACATGAAGTCTTGCTGTACTCTGACTTATTGCAGACTACCAAGCAGTACCTCCATGGAGGAGGGAATCAAACCTATTTTGGGAATAGGCTTTGCAGTATTGCTGTACCAAACTGAGCATCACTCCTAGCCTGGATATCCAGAGAGTAATGCTTGGTGAATGTATGGACTGTTTTCCAGGTGGCTGCTTTGCATATCTCTAGTAACGGAATATCCCTGGCAGCAGCCAGGGAAGCAGCTGTACCTCTAGTTGAATGAGCCCTCAGGCCTGGTATTTTGCCTAGTTTCTCATAGCAGAATTGTATACGAGAGACAATCCACCTGGCAATTTATTTTTTTTATTTTATTTAGTTTTTGTTAACCGGGTAGGTGCACTAGCCAACAAGACTATTTTCAGGCACGACCCGGGAGGGTACAGAGACAAACTTACTGAATACATTTAGTAGAATACTACAAATGGCAAGTAAAAATTTGAGTGCAATAACAGTGGAAAACGGTGACAAGAACAATTCATTATTTAGGTTAAGCATGTATCAAAAGTACAAACAGGTACCGTACATTTTTAGAGTGACTGAGCAGTGTACAAGGGACGAGAAGTAGAGCGCAGAGACAGCAGGTAGTAATAATGCAGGAGACAGGTTGGTAGTGGGCAGAGAAAGATAACAGAAAAGGAAAAGAAAAATAGTTCTCTTAGTGGCAGGCTTGCCCTTCCCCACAAGCGAGGAACAACTGGAGGGAGTCAAACCTGTGTACCTTAGTACGTTCAATGTAGTAGCTAAGGGCCCTTTTAACATCTAAACTGTGTAATCTTCTCTCTCTCTTGATGAAGAATGATCAGTGAAGAACACAGGGAGAGACATGTATTGGTTCAAATGAAAATCTGAAACCACCTTGGGTAAGAACCTCCTATTGGTTCTGAGGACCACCTTATCTCTATGAAATGAGATAAAATCGGGCTCCACCATCAGAGTTTGTAATTCACTGATACGTCGGACAGAGGTAATAGCTACCAGAAACACAGTTTTCCAAGTCAAGTACTTAAGTTCTGCTGAACACAAATGCTCAAAAGAGGGTTGCATAAGCTGAGCAATGCAAACATTAAGGTCCCAAGCAGGAGTAGGATCCCTAAAGGGGGGATTGGTATGGAGCAATCCCTTGAAAAGTTTACAGAAAACAGGATGAGATGCCAGTGAGGATGGCTTCCCCACTGACAGAAAAGCAGAAACCGTGACAAGTGTACCTTGAGGATAGCTGGTCTAAGGCCTAGGCCATTACGATGAACCATGTAATCCAGAACTGTAGACAAGTAAGCAGTATCCGGGGATATATGCTTCTTAGAACACCAAATGCTGAACCTTTTCCATTTGGAGTTACAAGTTTTTCTGGTGGCAGGTTTTCGAGAGGCTTTGAGAATGTCCAGAACCCCTTGAGACAGATGCAAATTTGCATACTCTAACTCTTCAAGAGCCATGCCTTGAGATTGAGACACCGAAGGCTGGGGTGCCAGATCCTCCCCTGAGAGGAGGTTAACAGATTGTGATTCCTGGGAAGAGACAGGGGAAGATGGACTGCTAGGGACAGCAACAGGGGATAGCAAGACTGCCTGGCCCAATCTGGGGCAATCAGTATCACTTTGCAAGACTGTGATCTTATCTTGACCAGCACCAGCACCTTGAATAGTAGAGGAACAGGAGGGAAGGCATACAGAAATTTCCCTTCCCAGTCCAGAACCAGAGCATCCAGAGGGACTGAGCCCAAGACTGGGGGTCTGCAACAGAACAGAGGAAGTTGGTGATTGTCCGGGGCTGCAAAGAGATCTATCTCTGGAGTGACCCACCTTGAAAAAAATCACTTTTAACACTAGAGGATCCAGGGACCATTCATGCTGGCCCTGAAAGATTCTGCTCAATCCATCTGCTAGCACATTGTCCTTTCCTGGAAGGTGGACTACTACCAGAAAATTCTATAGAGAATAAGCCAGGGAGCATGATTTCATGGCTTCCATGCACAAGGCCGTAGACCGAGTGCCTCATTGCTTGTTGATATACCACATGGTGGTGGTGTTGTCTGTCCTGACCTGAACCACCTTGTTCTGTACTGATTCCAAGAAGGATTGCAGGGCCAGGAAAAACTGCCCTGGGCTCCAGGAGATTGATATGGAGAACAGACTCCTGAGTGGACCATACTCCCTAGGCTGTGAGAGTCCCCAGTTGAGCTCCCCATCCCAGGAGAGAAGCATCTGTGGTTAGAACCACTGAATGAGATTGAGTGATGAATGGCACTCCTTGCCCGAGATTGTCCTGATCCTGCCACCACTGAAGAGCCTGGATCAGAGTCTGAGTCACTGGAATAAGCTTGGTTAGAGGGTCTTTTTTTCTGAGACCAAAATGCCCTCAGGTGAAACTGAATGTCCCTCAGCTGAAATCTGGCCCCTTGGACCACTGCAGTGGAAGCTGCCATGTGGCCCAGAAGCTGAAGGAAGTGCCTTGCTGGTCGAGAAACCAGAAGGTGGAAGGAGGAAGCCAGCTCTATGATGGCCCTTACCCCTACCAATGGAAGAAAAGCTCTTGCTTTGACAGTATCCAGCTCTACTCCTGTGAAGGTCAGAAGCTATACTGGCTCAAGAACTGACTTGGGAAAATTGAGAAGAAATCCTAGAGAAGTGAGCACTTGCTGGGTCACTTGCAGATCTGCCTTGACTTGGTCTGGAGACTGGGCCACAATGAGCCAGTCATCCAGGTATGGGAAGATGGAGATATGTTTTCTCCTTAGGAATGCCACTACTACTGCTAGGCATTTTGTGAACACCCTTGGAGCTGATGTTAAGCCAAAGGGCATTGCTTTTAACTGGTAATGGCCTGAAGGCAGTTCGAACCTGAGGTACTTTCTGTGGGAGCACGGGATGGGAATGTGAAAATAGGCATCCTTTAGGTCCAAGGAGGCTAGCCAGTCCCCTGGCCTTAAAGAGGGAAGGATTATTCCCAGAGTTACCATTTTGAACTCTGGTTTTAAAAGGTGTTTGTTCAGGTATCCTAAGTCTAGGATGGGCCGCCACTTCCCTGTTTTTTTTACGGGGTAAGGAAGTACCTGGAGTACAAACCTTTGCCCCTGTGTATTGCAGGAACTTTCTCTATGGCCCTTAAGGCCAGTAGAGATGAAACCTCTGCCTCTAGGGTAACGGTTTTGGAGATGTTTGCAGGTGGAAAACATCTGGCTTTCAGCTTTGGAAATGTTTTTGAAGCTGAGAGCCAGTCCCTGGCTTACTACCTCCAGGACCCACTTCTCTGAGGTAACAGACTTCCAGTCCTGGAAGTAGTAAGCCAGCCTGCCTCCTACAGGAAAGGGGGAGTCAACCCAGGCTGACACATCAGGATGTCTGCTTGGCAGGAGCCTGAGGCTGAGAGGTGGATGCAGCCCTGCTCATCCCCCTTATGCCTCTCCCTCTGAAGGACTCCTCTGAGAAAAGGGAGAGGAGGCCTGTACTTGGTAGAAAGGCCTACGAAAATGCCTGCCCCTGCCCCTAGCTTGCTGCCTTTGAGGTGTTGCCTGCCTTTCCTTGGCCTGTACACTCCTGTAGGTGGTCCTGTATTCATCCATCTTCTTCATGTAATCTCTGTCTGCTCCCCAAACAAAGAATTACCCATCACAGGGAAATCCATGGCCTTAGCCTAGGTGTCCTGTGAAAGGCTAGTATATCTGAGCCAAGCCATTCTCCGAAGAGCCACAGATGTAGCCATGACTCATGATGACACATCACTGGAGTCCACAGCAGCATGAAATTGGATCTTTGATGCCTCAATCCCATCAGCAGCCACCTGCTCCAGCTCCTTGGCAAGCTGGGGGGAGGCCTGCTTAGCCAGTGCCAGTACAGTGTCCCACCTGGACTTCTGGTACCTGGCTGTATAGGCCATGTAATTCACCTGCCTGAGGCCCAAGGAGGATGCCATGTACCATTTCTTTGCTATGGCATCCAGCTTCTTGGAGTCTTTATCTGGGGGGTGTGAAGCCAAGTTATGTTAGCCTTATCACAGGCTGCAGCTTGCACGACCCCAACATGGCTGCACTGCTGGTACAAGTACTCTGTACCTGAGCCCGACGGCATATACCTCTTGTCCATCCTTCTGTCAATAGGAGGTAAAGAATTTGGAGTTTTTAACAGTTTTTCTGTCTGTTTCCCAAAAGACTTATGATGGGGAATAGACAACCTCTTGGACTCTGGGATGTCCATCATCTCCACAAAAATCAGGCTCCTCTTGTTCCTCAACAGCCTCTTGCAAAGGGAGCTGGAGAGTTGCTGCCACTTTCCTGTAAAACATAAAGTGGGAAGAGGACTCAGAAAGCCTAGGAGGGGAAACACTAAAAGGCCTGTCTGGGGAGATGTCCGGTTCAATGGGCTCATCCAAACCTTCCATTCCATCATCACCACCTTCGTAGTAGTCATCCCCTCAAATCCGGTTCATAAAAATCTTCAGGGCATAATCCAGAACCAGAGGAACCGACCTAATGACATACCAGAAAGCTCGGATCAATCAGAACCAGACGAAGCGGCTCAACAATCCTAATCGCCTCGGGCAATCTCTCAGCGGTCAGAACATGCGTTCTGGATCCGAACCGGTCGATTCATCCTTCTCTTTCTTTCGTCGGAACCAATCCCTTGGAATCGGCTCTCCTTTTGCCCAAAGAAGTATTGCCCTGGTCAGAGGGCACTCCTTCAGGTTCGGTCAGAACCGAACCGGGCTGCCCATCCGGGTCACTGGACTTCTCGGCCTCCTTCTCCCTAAGCCTGTCTAATCTCTTATCCAGGGTGGATTTAGGGAAATTCTTACAGATTTGGCAGTCTGAATCAAGGTGGTCAAACCCCAGACAATAAACACAAGTGGTGTGGGGATCAGCCTTAGCAAAGACCTCCCCACATACACTGCAGTGTTGAAACCCAGTGGGCCCGGTTTTTTTTTTGGGTTTCTCAGACGTAGCCATACTAATAATCAAAACTCACCCTTTACTCGGCAAAAGCCAGGCAAAACCCCTTTATCAGTTTCTAACCGTGTTACGGGTATTTGAAAAAAAAGTAAAAACACATTGTTTTTTTTTTTTAAACGATAAGGACCGGTACCACACACTTAACCAAAAGAAGGAAAGAGAAAAACAGTAGCACACAAGGTAACCGGTTCAGCTGAACCAGTTAAAAGTTTATAAAAATTACAATTTCCACAAATTTTTTACAGCTTATCCACTACCTAAGCACTTACTGTACCACAGAGAGGGATCTGAACCGAAAATAAACAAACGGATCGGAAAAGACGATGACTTTAACCGACTTTGAACCGTGAGCAGAGGAGAAATCTCCGGAGCGACTGTTCAGTTAGGTGGAGTAAAGAATCTGACGGTTACACTTCAAAGTGCAGTAGACAGAGGTTTGAACCGAGCTCGAGCTCAACGTTCTATGCCTTGCACAGAATTTAACTCTTTCCTCTCTGGAGCAGTTCAAGTGCTGGGGCTAACTGCAATAAGTCAGAATACAGCAAGACTTCATGTTGTTTCAAGTAGGGGTGATCCAATGGGAGAAAAAGGCTATTGCCAAGCAGACCAGATCGCATCTTCAAATGCATCATTAAACGAGGAATGACCAGGGAAGGACACTCTGGGAGACCCAAATAATTGGCAAATTTCCTACTGGAGGCATTTTGCTCCATTTTTTGGAAGCCAAACGTTTTCTGAAGATGAGTCATAATATCAGAAAAACTGGAGTTGTCAGGAGGGGAACAAGGAAGAGCTGGAGCGGGTTCCCCCAGCATAGAAAAAGCTGGAAAGACGGATAGGGGGGACACTGGGTCCTGATCCATATCATCATCCTGATCCCCCTTCCTCCCATTCTTGTAGAAAAGGTCCTCCATTTCTATGTCCCTATGTAGGGAATCCGAAGAAGCTGGGGAGGAACTTGCTATTCTAGAGACAGAGGAACATCTAGAAGAGGCAGAAACAGGCACATAAGAAGAACTCAGGGAGGCAGCATAGTGTAGTGGTTTAAGGCTCTGAGCTGCAAATCTGGAGACCTGGGTTTGAATCCCACGGCCCCCACTTGCATATTACTGTGTGACCCTGGGCAAGTCATTCAACTTCCCTGTGCTCCCAGGTTGCACCTGTAAAAAAGCTTTCAGCTTAGTGTGTCTCACCTGGTTAAACAATTGGCAAAAAAAAAGAACTCTTACTGAAACGAGGAGTACACTTTGTAAGGTCAAGAATAGTGTGTACCAGTGCCTGGACATATACCATAGCAAGCTGTGGAGAAGAGGACGTAGTCGGAACTGTATGAATCGACTGGACTGGCACAATAGAAGGGACTGAGACTGTTGAGGCACCAATCGATCCATCAATGAGGGGTGCACAAAGCTCTCCAGAATCATAGATGGCAGAGTCATTGCAGGGCCCATAATGTCTTGAACTAGTTTTAGTAGAAGAGCTCGTTGGCGAACCTTGAGGCGTCATCGATGGATGGTGGGTAGATCCCATTGACGGGGCAGCAGCAGTAGAAGTTGCAACTGAAGCACACCCATGGATGTCATCAATAGGGGATCCATCGATGGGTGGGAAGGCAAATCACCAGAGGTCGTCGACGGAATAGACAACGACTTGGTTACAGCCTCTGAAAGGGCACCCACCTTAGTTTTAAGGAGGTCTTGCTCCAGACAGCGGGAGGAAGAAAGCAGGCCTGTCATTGACAGGGAGGAGGCAGAAGGACCATGCTTACACTTACTAGAGTGTTTCCTTGGTTTCTCTGGAGCCGCCATCGATGAGGGGTGAGCACCAGAATTGAGAGACTCAGAAGATGATGCAGAGGACACCTGGGACTTTGAGCACTGTTCCTGTTCCAGGAGGGCAAATTTCTGCTCCATGAGGTATTCTTGAACTTGTTGGAGTCGTCGACATTTAGTGGCCTTGTTAAATCGCTGGCACAGGACACAAGCATGGGTATCATGTTCAGGACCTAGGCACCTGACACACACTTCATGGAGGTCCTCAGTCGCAATCTTCTGGCCACAGGAGCACTTATGTAACAGAGGATCCGAAGATATTGGTAAAGGAATGCGACGAAACTGGGAACGCCGCCAAGAATCCGTTGATGAACTCTCTGTCATTGACTGAAGCTATACTCCGGATGGAGAACATGTAGCATGCAGGTCACAGATGGAAAAGAACTGAGGGGCTTCTGGGACCATCCCTTTTATACATGCCAAGAAATCACCTGGAGGAAATGACGCCTGCGGCTGGAAATTCCTATGTGTTATGACCTGCTGTAAGAGATTTCCTCGATGAAGATCAACCTCAAAGCCAAGTGAGAGACCGGCTCCAGACCCATTCCTTCCTCTGGCACCGTGAATGGTGCCAGAGTGGGATTTGGTCTTGCGGTCGGCACCGCCCAGCTCACTGGTATCGGCCTTAGAGCCAGGTGCCAAGGTGGCACCGTGCTGCAACACTGAGGTGCCTACCAGTGCAGACCTAGCGTAGAGCTTCAGCCTCACCACCAGGAGCATCTGCTTCCCCAAAGGGCCAACAGACTTTGAGGGCTGCTCAGCTGACCTCCTGAGGGAAGCCAGCTGTTCAACTGAACCCCTCACCCAGGGCATCTGACATCTCAGTGAGGTGAGCGTGTGGGAGCCATGGTCTTCCTCAGTAGGTATAGTACTGGGAGGGAGCTCAGGGGAAGAGCCCAAGGACCTTACCTTGGCATCTCTGGTGTGATGCCTACCTCTGTAAGTGGGGGCCTTGCGATCATACATCAAGGCATGGAGTTTGAGGTGGCAGTAGTACACTGAAAAGAAGGAGCTGCATCTATTCATGTTGTGGTCGACGCCAAGGCAGGCTGAACAGACCTCATGCCAGGTCTAAATGGCAATGTGTCACCCACACGAGTACTAATGCGTGGGGGGACCACCGTGATGCTTCATTTGTGTGGCCTTCTTGCCCTTATGCTACCCAGGACTGGACATGATGCCACAGACAAGAAAATGACTAAAAAGACAGAAAACAAGTTTAGCGCCACACTAAAACGAAGGAGAAACAATAAAACGGTACAGAGGAGACTCAGTGTCGAGAGGCATAGCACTGAACTAACGGAGGCAAACTGAGGAAAGTACTGTGACGCAGCTGCGATGACAAAGCTCAGACAGCGTGCACTTAATGTCAGGAAAAAAGGAACCGAGGAAGGTAAGTGGCTGTCGTCAGTTACTGATCAGTCCATGAGCAAGAAGTCACTACATCTGCCTTGTGGGCGGTGCTGGCACCAATGTCGGTCCCCTAGACTGCAAAAGACTTTACTCCTGCAGGGTCCTAGTGCCTCTGGTCCTAGACCCATAAGTGGGAATGAATGACGAACATTCATTCTTGGAAGATCATGCCTCTTTATGCTTCTCAGTTCTCTCACCAGGGAGCTATCACCCCTCACCCCTCCCAAGTTTGCAATGTGCAATTTTTGTTTTTTTGTACATCATGTTTGGTAACAGAAAGAATAAAATGTTTCACGAGTGAACAAAATACTGCATGCAAATAGTCTCTTTTTTTAGAATTTTGGCTACAGTCGTGCCTTGGTTCCTTTCTACCGACTGGTCTAGATGATTTTTTTGAGCATTTGACCCACTCATGTCTATGGCCATTTTACATCCTACACATAACTAAAAAAAGCTATTATTTCATAGAATACTTCTGGTTTCCTAGTCATCCCTCATGTAAGATGAACCATTTTGTTTCAATTCAGTCAGGAGTCTTTTCAGAACGGAGGTCGGTGCAAAGTCGGAAACTTCACGCTTCGTAAAGACTTCGCAAGTTCCCAATGGCTGGACCAACTTGCCTGTGGCTTTTTTAATATTTCTTGTCAAAAAACAAAACAAAAATAAAATCACCCCCCCCTTACTGTTTTGCCTCCCACTACACCACATCTTTTTCAACAGATTTCCCCACCAGTCCCCCACTAGACCCCCCACTTCATTGATCCCTCTTGCACCCAATCAAGTTTAATAGAAGTTCTCTCTGTCCATATTAATCTCTTCCATAAGCAAGTTCCTTCCCACCACCATCCCTGCACGTCTCATTTAGTGATAACAGAACCCTCTTCCCTTTACCCCCTCTTGACAAAAAATATTCCATTCCCCCTAGGCCCTAAACTCCAGTTTCCAGTAAGAACCTGTAACAAAAAAAAAAAGAAGACATCCCTCATCGAAGCAAGCGTGTCCTCACTCTCCAAGTCTGTCAGCAGAAAGAATAGTGAGTGATGTATCTCCTAGTAGAAATACCTGCTTAGCTAGTTACCAGCCAATCAGGTATTATTATTTATTGTTATTTATTTATTTGAAAGCTTGTGACCGAGAAAGGCACACTGAGCCATGGCTCGTTTCCAGGTGTGACCCAGGGGAAAGGGAAGGGGAACATGTATACAGATGTAAAGTGACTTACAGAACCAGATTAAGCTGTTGGTGGTATTTTTAGTGAATGGTGGGAAATCTGGCCAGGACACCAGAGAAATACCCCTACTCATACCGAGAAGTCCATGGGATCTTTAACGTCCACCTCAGCAATCACCAGAAAAAACAGGTTACTCACCTGTAACAGTAGTTCTAGGAGTGGTATATGTTGTTCATATGCACTATCTGGCAATGTCCTTCCCCTTTAAATCTTGCTGGAAAGTCTTCAAACTGGCTCCTCCCACCCACCCGGGTGGCATATCCCTTGGCTTTGCCCTGTGATGCCAGATCTTACGCAAAGACTTTTGTCGTAACAGTAGATCTTCTAGGAATGTCTCTTGCAGTAAGTCATTACTTCTGGGAGTTTCCTCTAGGTGGCGCTCTCACACGGTAGATTTCTCTAGCAGTCTCTATACCAGGGACCACCCACACGACCTCACTTCTTGGGCTGTGGCTATAAAAATGGGTGGTCCCTGGCAATCCCCATTCCCCACCGGTTTCAGCACAGGCGAGGGACCGAGGGGAACCAAGGTACCATAGCATCCCAACCCTATATTGTTTTCCCTGTTACAGAATGGCAGGGGGTCGGAGGGATGGAAGCTACTTCCTGCAAGAGGCATTCCTAGAAGATCCACTGTTACGACAAAAGTCTTTGCGTAACTATCTTCCACGGAATGGTCTCTTGCAGTAAGTCATTACTTCTGGGAGATTCCCAAGCAGTTATTTGCCCGTGAGAAGGCCACATATGGCATTCTGCCTTATAGAGGGGTGCGGTCGGATGACCAATATTGTCCTAAAGGCAGTATACCAGTACATTGTCTGGTAAAAAATTTGTATTCTGTATGTAGTTACTCCATTATAATATTGGTGATAAAGTCATGGCTGAAACAAGCCAGATCGGCTGTTAACAGTTATTGCCTGATAATCTAAGTGGATACAGACTTGATTAGGGTATGGTGATAAGTCATTTGACGTGTAGCCATATAATGGAGTAACAGGTAGGTTTCAGTGGCATGCACTGGAAAAGAGTGCATGGAAGCATCTGGGGTTCTGAGTGTTGAACAGGAACCCAATAATACAATGTTATTTTGGAATGCTACAATGTGGCAAGTTAGTGCAGTTTTTTGCTGTGTCTGCCAAATTGTTAGAGAAATGTATCCATTTTTGGAATGAATAAGCTACAAAAGTATCAATGAATGATGTTGTGAAATGTAACAATGTATCTATTTCACAATGGAACATACTGGTTCAAAAGTATTATTGTAGTCAATAGTAATACCAGTTTTTCGGCAAAGCCATGGAATGCAACAGAGTGAAGCTGACAATTTCCTCCTGCATTTGTAAGGGAGTCCCAAGTATGTCAAGGCGTGCGGCCTTGGTAGATGTAAACCTGAGATGTTAGTATAGTGGGCCCATTATTTATGCTGTCGGGTGAACAGAAGTAGAAACAATAATCTGGATAATTGTAAATTATTAGCTATTAGATTTCATCCTTGAGATTCCAAACATGTTAATCTGAAATACACTCATAAGGTTTGTGTCACGCACATTTGTTAAGTAAACATTGGTGTCAGCCTTGGTTGGAAATAAAGTCTATTTCAAGAAGATCGCAAGCGTGATTCAGAAGACTTATGTCTTGTCACAGCAGCAACATTTTTATTTTTTCCCCGTAGCGTGGATCATGAAATGATAAATTTATAATATATATAAATCACACTTGTGTCAGTGGTCTTTATCCATTGCTATGTGAAAACAGCCTGTAGCAGTATTAGTTTGGTAAGAATATTATGATCCATGGCATAATATTGTAAAGATATATAGTTTTTTTTGTTTGTTTTTTCTCAGCATGTGAGAAGTAGGCTGAGTTCGAGGTAGGGACAGAGGACAACCGCTCGACAGGCCGAGAGGTATCCCGACGGAGATGATCGTAATGACCCATTAACAAAGATACCTCTAATAAATATGTATATATAAACATGGCAAACATGTGCCCTTCCGCCCTGAGGTGTGCCTCTATAGTGTACTGAGAGGTTATCCACAAGGCATAGTATGGTGCATAACAAGTCAGTTCTGGGTCCCAAGTGGTGGACACTAAAGAATCTGAGATGCTGACTGTAGTAAAATATGAATTAGATGTCGACTAAGCAGGCCCCTTTGAATAGTAGGGTATGCCATATACTTCTTTTGATAAATAGTGTTCTTGATGCATACATTGGTGTTGTCGACTGGAGGGGTGTTGTGCACCATTAATGAGTGCGAAAAGCCTTGTACCCTTGCTAATAGAGAAGGCAACCAGGAGACATCCTTCGAAGGGGTATACCCTGTCGCTGAATCTTATATATGACTATGTTAATGTTCCATTGACGGAAAACATGTCTCCCATTAATAATACATATATTGCCAGGCATGATCCGTCGACTGTAGAATATTGTCCATTGATGGTGGGATCAGTCTAAATCGACCAGTGAAGAAGAAGTCCATGCCCCAAGGGTGTCTCATCAACAATGAATGAAGATAGTGGGCCTCATAGACGGGTGTTACAACTACCGATGATGGAGGCATGTTCTTCTATATGTAGCCAATTGGCCGATGAGATTCATGGAGGAAGCCCCAACGACGGAAATGAACCTCCCGTTGATGAGAAGAAAAAAATTACTCACCTTAGTAATTATGTTTCTTCTAGTGGAGTCTTGCTGTATTCTGACAATTGCAGTTAGCCCCAGCCTTTATACTGCCCCGGAGAACAAAGGGTTAACTTTTCTATGCATGGCATAGAATGTTCATCTCGAGCTCGGTTGAAGACTCTGCCTGTTGTTATTCGAACTGCAATCATCAGATCTTTACGAGCAAAACTCACTAGGTGTTCTGTGTGGAAACTGTAAAATTTTTAACTAGCCAACTGGCAGACAAATAATGTTTTGGGTCCGCAAAGGAAGACTCAAGTCAGGAAACCCAAAAACAAAAACCAATCAAATGAAATAACATTCCACCCAAAGAAAAAAGAGGGTGTAAAAGGGAGCACCTCTAGGGTGCTAACACTGCGCCTGCCCACCCACATCCCAAAAAATCTAGGTTCTGAGAGGGGAGGCGGGGGGGTCCAGAATACAGCAAGACTCCACTAGAAGAAACATAATTACTAAGGTGAGTAATTTTTTCTTCAAACAACATGACGTCTTGCTGTATTCTCTTAACTACTGAACTACCAAGCAGTACCTCCATGGAGGAGGACAGAACCTACTTTAGAGATAGGCTCTGAAGTACTGTATGCAGAAGCCGAGGCATCACTCCTAGCCTGGATATCCAGAGAGTAATGCTTGGTAAAAGTATGGACTGTTTTCCAGGTGGCTGCTTGACAAATTTCTAAAGGGGATATCCCTGGCAGCAGCCAGGGAAGCAGCTATACCTCTTGTGGAATGAGCCCTCAGGCCTGAGGGTGGAGTTTTACCCAGTTTTTCATAGCAGAATTGTATACAAGAAACAATCCACCTGGCAATAGATCTCTTGGTGACAGGTTTGCCCTTCCCAACTTCTCCATAAGTGAGGAACAACTGGAGGAAGTCAAACCTGTGACCCTTTGTGCAGTCTATGTAGTAGCTAAGGGCTCTTTTAACATCTAAACTGTGTAGGCTCCTCTCTCCCGAGGAAGAATGATCAGTGAAGAAAACAGGGAGAGATACAGACTGATTCAGGTGGAAATCTGAGACCTCTTTAGGCAAGAACTTTCTGTTGGTTCTAAGGACCACTTTATCTCTGTGAAAAGAGATGAAATCAGATTCCACTGACAGGGCTTGCAATTCACTGATACGTCTAACAGAAGTAATTGCTACCAAAAACACAGTTTTCCAAGTCAAACACTTAAGCTCTGCTGAAGACAAAGGCTCAAAAGGGGGTTGCATAAACTGAGCAATGCAAACATTAAGATCCCAAGCAGGAGCAGGATCCCTAAAGGGGGGATTGGTGTGAAGCAATCCCTTGAAAAACTTACAGAATACAGGATGGGATGACAGTGAGGAAGACTTGCCTACTGACAGGAAAGCAGAAACAACTGCCAAGTGTACCTTGAGAGTAGCAGGTCTGAGACCTAGGCCATTGAGATGGACCATATAATCCAGAACCGTAGACAATTCAGCAGAGTCTGGAGAAATATTCTTCTTAGAACACCAAATGCTGAATCTTTTCCATTTGAGTTGTAAGTCTTTCTGGCGGAAGGCTTCGAGAAGCCTTAAGGATATCCAGAACCCCTTGGGAAAGATGCAGATCTGCAAACTCTAACTCTTCAAGAGCCAAGCCTTGAGATTGAGAGACTGAAGATTGGGGTACCAAATCCTGCCCTGAGAGGATGTTAACAAGTTGTAATTCCTCGGAAGAGACAGGGGAAGATGGACTGCTAGGGACAGCAACAAGGGATACCATAGCTGCCTGGCCCAGTCTGGAGCAATCAGAATCACTTTGCATGGTTGTAACCTTATCTTGACTAACACTTTGAACAGGAGAGGGAAGGGGGTGGGGAAGCATACAGAAATTTCCCTTCCCAGTTCAGAATCAGAGCATCCAGGGGGACTGAGCCCAAGACTGGGGGTCTGCAACAAAAAGAGGAAGTTGGTGATTGTCTGGGGCTGCAAAAAGATCTATCTCTGGAGTGCCCCATCTTGAGAAAATCACCTTCAACACCAGGGATCTAGGGCCCATCGGTGATGGCCTGGGATATTCTGCTCAGTGTATCTGCTAGAACATTGTCCTTTCCTGGAAGGTGAACTGCTATCAGAGAGGTTTGCAGGGAATAAGCCAGGACCACAACTTCATTGCTTCTGTGCACAAGGCCGTGGTCAGTGCCTCCTTGCTGTTGATGTACTACATGGTGGTGGTGTTGTCTGTTCTGACCTGTACCACCTTGTTTTTGCAGGTTGGAAAAAGCTTGCAGTGTCAGAAACACTGCCCTGAGTTCCAAGAGATTGATGTGAAGAAGATTCCTGGAGCGACCACAGTCCCTGGGTGGGTAAGTTCCCCCAAATGAGCTCCCCAGCCCAGCAGGGAAGCATCTGTGGTGAGGACCACTGAATGAGACAGAGTGGCAAATGGAACCCCTTGCCTCAAATTGTCCTGATCCTGCCACCATTGCAGGGCTTGGATCAGGGTTCGAGTCACTGGAATTAGTTTGGTAAGGGAATCCCTTCTTTGGGACCAAAAAGCTCTTAAGTGTAACTGAATGTCCCTCATTTGGAATCTTGCGCCTTGGACCACTGCTTTAGAAGCTGCCATGTGGCCCAATAGCTGAAGGAAGTGGCTTGCTGGTCAAGACACCTGAAGGCTGAATGAAGAGGCCAGTTCCATGAAAACCCTTGCCCTGTCCAGGGGAAGGAAGGCTCTTGCTTTTACCGTATCCAGCTCTGCCCCATGAAGGTGAGGAGCTGCATTGGTTCAAGAACTGACTTTGGTAGGTTGAGAAGAAATCCTAAAGAAGTGAGCACTTGCTGGGTCACTTGCAGGTGTGACTTGACTTGGTCTGGGGACTGGCCCACTATGAACCAGTCGTCCAAATATGGAAAAATGGAAATCTTTTGTCTTCTTAGGAAGGCAACAACTACTGCCAGGCACTTTGTGAAGACCCTTGAGGCTGATGTTAGGTCAAAGGACATTGCTCTGAACTGATAATGGCCTGAGGGCAACTTGAAACTGAGGTACTTTCTGTGGGAGCACCTGATGGGAATGTGAAAATAGGCATCTTTGAGGTCCAGGGAGGCTAGCCAGTCCCCTGGCCTTACAGAGGGAAGGATAATTCCCAGAATTATCATCTTGAACTTTGGCTTTAAAAGATCTTTGTTCAGGTATCTTAGGTCCAGGATGGGTCGCCACTCTCCTGTCTTTTGGGGGGTTAGGAAGTACCTGGAGTACAATCCTTTGCCCCAGTGTAGGGTAGGCACTCTCTCTATAGCTCTTAGAGCTAGAAGAGAAAAAAAACTCTGCCTCTAGGGCAAGGGTTTCTGAGAGATTTGCAGGTGGAAAAGACCTGGCTCTCATCTTGGGAAATTTTTTGAAGCTGAGAACCAGTCCCTGGCTTACTACTTTCAGGACCCACTTGTCTGCTGTAACAGACATCCAGTCCTGGACAGAGTAAGCCAGCCTGCCCCCTACTGGGATAGGAGAATCGACCCGGGCAGACCCACCAGGGTGTCGGCTTGGCAGGGGCTTTAGGCTCAGGGGTGGATGCAGGCCTGCTCATCCCCCTTCTGCCTCTCCCTCTGAAGAACCCCTCTGTGAAAAGGAAGAAGAGTCCTGTGCTTGGTAAAAAGGCCTTTGGAAAGGCCTGCCCCTGGACTGCTGCCTTTCCTTGGCCTGAGTACTCCTGTAAATGGTCCTGTATTCATCCATTTTCTTCATGTAATTCTCTGTCTGCTCCCCAAACAGAGAATTACCCACTACAGGAAAATCCATAGCCTTATCCTGGGTATCCTGTGAGAGGCCAGTACATCTGAGACAAGCCATTCTCTGAAGAGCCACAGATGTAGCCATGACTCTTGATGATACATCACTGGAGTCTACAGCAGCATGAAACTGAACTTTCGATGCCTCAATCCCATCTGCAGCCACCTCCTCCAACTCCTTGGCCAGCTGGGGGGGAAGCCTGTTTAGCCAGTGCCAGTACAGTGTCCCACCTGGACTTCTGGTACCTGGCTGCATAGGCCATATAATTAGCCTGCCTGAGTCCCAAGGACATCAATCTTCCTGGAGTCCTTGTCTGGGGGATGTGATGCCAAGGGAATGCTTGCCTTATCACAGGCAGCAGCCTGTACAACCCCAACATGGCTGCACTGCTGATAAAGGAACTCCGTATCTGAGTCTGAAAGAGTATACCTCTTGTCCATTCTTCTATCCACAGGAGGTATGGAATTGGGAGACTTGAGAATTTTTGTGTCGGTTTCCCAAAAGATTTGTGGAGGGGAATAGACAGTCTCCTGGACTCTGGGATGTCCATCATCTCTATATAGTCAGGCTCTTCCTGATCCTCCACTGCCTCCTCCACCGGAAGCTGGAGGGTATCAGCCACCTTTCTGTAAAACATGAAGTGTGAGGGGGGACTCAGAAAGCCTAGGAGGAGAAACACCTGAAGGTCTGTCTGGGGAGATGTCTGGGTCAATAGCCACATCCAGACTTTCAGCATCACCATAATCATCTTCCAGCTCTCCTTCCTCCTCAAACTCTGGTTCATAAAATTCTTCCAGGGTATAATCCGGAATCGGGGGAACTGACCAAACAGAGCCCCTGACAAAGGTGCGGATCAGTAGGAACGATCGAGCGATTCCTGTCTGAATCGCTTTGGCTATTTCATCAGCGGTCGAGACATGAAATTCTGGATCTGAACCGGTCGATTTGTCTTTTCTTTTTCTTTTTTGTCGGAACCGATTCCTCGGAATTGGCTCTCCTTTTGCCTGAAGAAGTAGCGCCCTGGTCAGAGGGCACTACTTCTGGTTCGGTCGGAACCGAACCGGGCTAGCCATCCGGGTCAGCGGACTTCTCGGCCTCCCAGTCCCTCAATCTCTTTTCCAGGGTAAATTTGGGAAATTTTTTTGCAAATTTGGCAGTCTGAATCGAGGTGGTCAAATCCCAGACAATAAACACAGCTGGTGTGGGGATCGGCCTTAGCAAAGACCTCCCCACACACACTGCAGTGTTGAAACCCAGTGGGCCGGTTTTTTTCTTGGGTTTCTCAGACATGACAACCTAACTAAACTTACCTTTTTCGGCAACCGCCAGGCAAGACTCCCCTATCGGTTCCTGACCGTGTCATGGGTCTTGGAAAAAAACGTACTAAAACCCAGTTTTTTTTTTTTAACCACACACTAAAGCAAAGTACAAATTTTACCTGAAAATGATCGGTTCAGCCGAACCGATCCACACTTTTACAAGTTCCACACAGAAAACAGAACAAGCCTATCTAGTACTCACGGTACCTCAGACAGAGACTTGAACCGACTATGGGGAAACAACAATTTCGGTAGAAAAACCGACTGAAAAACAGACACTTCAACCGACTTTGAACCGAGCAGCAGGAGAAATCTCCGGAGCGACGGTGCAGTAAAGAATCTGACGGTTGCAGTTCGAACAGCAACAGGCAGAGGCTACAACCAAGCTCGAGATGAACATTCTATGCCATGCATAGAAAAGTTAACCCTTTGTTCTCCGGGGCAGTTTAAAGGCTGGGGTTAACTGCAATTGTCAGAATACAGCAAGACTTCATGTTGTTTGAATCATGAAGGAGGCTTCCGTCGACGGGGGAGGGGTATTCCATCAATGAGAAATCATGAAGGAAGCCTCCATTGACGGTGGATAAAGGTTCCATCAATGAGAATCCTGTAGGAGGCCTCTATCGATGGTGGGTGAAAGGTCCATCGACGAGAATCATGCAGGAGGCCTCCGTTGACGGGGTATGACCCTATGGTCATCAAGAATTATGTAAGAGCCCTCTGTCGTCGGGGTATGGACCTTCCATCGACGAGAATCACGTAGAAGGCCTCTGTCGATGGGGTATGACCCTCCCGTCGACGAGAATCAGGTAGGAGGCCTCCGTCGATGAGGCATGACCCTCCTGTCGATGAGAATCATGAAGAAAGCCTCCGTCGATGGGATAGGACACTCCTGTCAACAAGAATCAGGTAAGAGGCCTCCACTGATGAGACATGACCCTCCCGTCGACGAGAATCCTGTAGGAGTCGACGAGAATCCTGTTGGAGGCCTCCATCAATGGAGAATGTGCATCCGTCGACGGGAAGATAGTGTAAGCCTCTGTAGAGTATGTCGAAGGTCTCCGTCAATGGGGTGTGTGCTGTCGACAGGAGTATAGTGTAAGCCTTTGTAGAGCAAGTTGGAGGCCTTCGTCGACGGGAAGAAGTGTTAGCCTCTGTTCGATGTTTTTTCTTTAAAGATGATGCAGAAAATGTCTGCCATCAATGGGACGTTAGCCACCGACAAAGAAAGCCCCTGATAAGGTCTGAGTTAGTAGATAGAACCGTTGGGTCACAGCCAGGCAGAACTTATAATGAAGGTATTTCCTTCTCTTCTCATGCAACAAGTATTTCTTCCATCATGTAAGGCTCTTGGCCTAATCTTCCAAATATGGTGCAGTGTTTTAAGCTCAGCCACCCCAAGCTGCAAAGGTGCAAGTTCAGACGACTTCAGAGACTGGCCTGCAGAGGAGTGTTCTAGCTGCTGTAAGAGCTGAAGGCGGTGGGAAAATGAAACATGGATTGCCAGGGACCACCCACTTTTGTAGGAACAGCCCAGGAAGTGAGGTCGTGTGGGTGGTCCCTGGTATAGAGGCTGCTACAGAAAACTACCGTGTGAGAGCGCCACCTAGAGGAAACTCCCAGAAGTAATGATTTACTGCAAGAGACCATTCTGTGGAAGATCTACTGTTACAGGTGAGTAACCTGTTTTTCTAGGGACGTGGATATGTTGTTCTATCCACATTATCTGGCATACTCCTAGCAGTTCTCTGGGAAGAGTGAGGCAAGATGAACACCCCCTACTTAGGAAATAATGATTACCGGCCCACGCCTGGTAAGCAGAGATGGCTGCCAGGTGCACCTTAAGGGTCGTTGACCGAAGTCCCCCTTGGGGGAGAGAGAGAGACCACAGATAGTCCAAAATGCTGGCCACCGGACAGGTCAAGGTGTCCAGCCCTTGCCCTGACACCAAATGGAGACTCTCTTACATTTGAAGGCATAGCATTTCTGGTCAGTTCCTTCCGAGAGTCCTCCTCAACAGTGACATCATCTTCAGAGAGACCCAAAGCCTGGAACTTTAGCCGCTCAGGAACCAGGCTGTCAGGTGCAGGGATTGAAGGTCCAGGTGAAGTACCTTCCCCTGATTGATGGAGAGCAGGTCCAGGCATGCTGGAAGATGCCGCAGGAGCCTGTTGCTGAGACTGAGGAGATCTGGGTACCAAAGCTGGCATGGCCAGTCCGGAGCCACCAGGATCACCTGTACCTTGTCCCTCCTGACCTTGAGCAACACTTGATGGCCCAAGGGAAGTGAAGGAAAGGCATAGAAGAGGCCTGGGGTCCATGGCCTTGAGAAGGCATCCCCCTGCAGAAAGCCTTGCTGAAGGGGGTGGGCACAGAACAGCCTCAGCTTTGCATTCTCCCTGGAGGCAAAACAGGTCCACCTGAGGGGGTGCCCCACTGGGAGAACAGATTGTAAACTACCTCTGGATGGAGAGACCACTCATGAGACACCTCGCCAACCCGGCTAAGAGCGTCCGCCAACTGACTGGAAGCTCCTGCCACAGAAATGGCTAGAATATCTGCCTCCAGGGTGCAAGTGCAGAGAGCTTCCTTGCACAATGACAAGAAATGCATCCCTCTTTGTTTCTTGAGATAGTACATGGTCGTGGTGTTGTCCATCTGGACTTGAACCACTTGACCCCGGACAAACGGAGCAAATGCAGTCAGTGCCAGCTGAACTGCCCAAAGTTCCAGCAGGTTGACATGACATCGGGACTCTTTGGGGGGTCCAAAGCCTGTGGACTCTGTGTGCCCCTAGATGGGCACCCCAGCCCATGAGAGAGGCGTTGGTCACTAGGGAAAACCTCGGCTTGGGGTGGACAAACAGAATCCCTTCCTGTAGATGCTCTGGAAGGATCCACCACTGGACAGCGTTACACATTCTCTGAGTCACAGTGACCAGCTGGTCGAAGTGACCTTTGCACTGGGACCACTGGCTACCCAGTTCCCACTGCAGGGAGCGCATATGCCACTGGGCCCATCGGACTACAGTGGTGCAGGTCACCATGTAACGCAGGAGGCGCAGGAAGTCCCGGACAGAGCGCAAATGCCCAAACAGAAATGATCGGGCAAAGGAGGAGAGACCCTCCGCCCTGTCTGCTGGGAGCCTGGCTCTGGCTCTGGCTCGGCAAGAGTCGAGCTCTGCCCCAATGAAGTTGATCACCTGCGAGGCCACGAGTTCCGACTTGGCCTCGTTGACTAGGAGGCCCAGGTTGATGCAAGTTTGAAGGGCCAAATCCCTGGACCATTCCACCTCCTGCCTGGAGGAACCTGCTATCAGCCAGTCGTCCAGGTAGGGGTACACCCGGACCCCTCAACACCGCAGGTAGGCTGCCACCACTGCTATGCACTTGGTGAAGCCCTGAGGGCCAAGGAGAGGCTGAATGGCATGGCCTGGAATTTGTAGAGGGTTCCCTCGACTCTGAAGCAGAGGACCTTCGGTGGGATGAATGGATCAGGACGTGAAAGAACACGTCATGTAGATCCAGAGAGTAGAACCATGTGTCCTGCTTGAGAGATGGTATTATCTGGGACAGAGTAACCATCTTGACGGTGTGAGACCAGAGAAACTTGTTCAGGTTGTGCAGATCTAGAATGGGGCACCAGCCCCCATCCGTTTCGGCACCAGGACGTACCTGGAGACATACCCTGTGTGTACTGGAGGATCCGCTACCGTGACCACTACCTCCTTGTGGAGCAGTTGGGCTATGTCGTGTCGAAGAGCCGACCGGGTGTCTGCTTATACCAAGTCCTCCCATGCTCGAATTCCAGAGGCAGACCCTGGCCGACCATTTCCAAAACCCACCTGTCTGTGGCAACAGCAGACCAGCTGGAAAGGAAGTGGTGGAGCCGGCCCCCACAGAAGGACCCAGGGGAGTGTGATGGGCATGGGGGTGACAACCCCCATCCTGTCACTGGGCAGGCTTGGAGGAGCAAGAGGACTCAGCCGAGGAGCCACGGGGCCTTTACCTCCGGACTTCCGGGGCACCAAAGCCGCTGGCTTGGGCCGAGGGCACCAACACTGGGCCTGCTGCCCACGCTGATACTGGGCTGGTTTGGCCACAGGGTGGAAGACCGAAAGGGCTTGCATTTCTGCTGCTTGGAGCCCTTAGAGTCCTTCTGGATGGCCGTAACAGAGTGCAAGGTAGCACTGGACTTCTCGATATGTTGGAGGTGGCTGTCTACACCGGGTCCGAACAGGTCAGTGCCAAAAAAGGGAACTGCCGCCAAATTATGCTGAGTGTCTGCCATGAAGGTCGAGATCCTCAGTCAAGCTCTACGGCCGCCACCGAGCAGCACAGGAATCCTCAATGTCCAGAGCTGTGTGTAACTGCTGTTTGGCCACAGCCCGACCCTGATCCCAGACCTGTTTGACCGTGGTCTGGAGGTCCGCAGGAAGGTGAGGAAGCACTTCATCCAGGGTGCCCAAGACGGCATGGAAGAAGTGTGCCATAATGACGACCGAACACGCCTGGCAGAGACTGAGCGAGGAGGCAGCATAAACCTTTTTTGCTGAGTAGTTCAGTTTCTTGGATTCCTTATCTAGAGATTTATCGATGTCCTTTTGGCCTGATTGCCAAAAAAACTGAATCAGTCACCAACCCCTCAGCCAAGGGGCATTCTGTGAATCTCAAAAGGGAACCAATGAGTACCGCATATTTGTGGGCCATGTGGGCTGATGGCGCAGGGCAGGAAGCAGGGTGCTACCAAAACTCCAGGGCCGGGCTGACAATGGCTTTGGCCACTGGGATGGTCTCCATCGGTGAATCCCCTTTATCCAGGATATCTGTAAGGGGGTAACAAGCCTGCATCTGAATGGGCTCTAGTGACATCCCTGTAGACTCAGAGATAAGAGGAGGATGCCCAAGAAGGACGAGGGTTTCTCCTCCGTCAAGAGACCCTCCCCCAACACAACTCCTCGTTGACCTGACGGGAGTGCATCAAGGAGTCTTCAGACTCCAAAGAGTCCGTGTACAGTGGCTGCACCCACCCCCCAAGTCACTCTCGACCCGCCATGGACAGTCGGGCATGAGAGTGACAGACGGCATATGGGGAAGCCCTTCAGCAGGTCGAGACTCTTAGGTCGGTGCCTTGGTCGGTGGTTGTGAGGGTGGTGGTTCCACCACGATCGGTGGAGAGGCCAGCTTAGGCCAAGCCGAGAAGGTCTTCACCAGCTCTGGCAGGCAGAGGGACAGTGTCGACCGGCTCTAAATGCGCCGGCATCAGCCTGTCGGGTGACAGCCATGCCATGACAGGTGACAGCCATGCAAAGGTCAGTGTCTGCTTCGGACTGGCCAACATCAACTGTTGCCACATGAGGTCCTCATAGTGTCAATGCAACTTGTGCCGAAAGTCTCTTCTTGGCCGAGGAAGACTAACAGTGGTGGCGCCATTTCTTACGGTGCTGGTGAGATCTGCTCGATCCACTAAATGAGGAAGACCGAGACCTGGACCTCAACTGTTGGAGAAACTGACGGAGGCACTCGGAGGGAGCTGGAGAGTGCCGTGGCTCCTCCTGGTCTGGGTCAGTGGCCCAAGGGTTCATTAGCCAGTAGGATCGGAGTCCACAAAAGGGAGTTGTCAGCCTTTTCGAGCGACTGTGGGTCGAATGGGTTGAGAAAAATCTAGACTGGATCGTCGGTCTGCAGCTCAGCAGGCTGGCCTGATGGGGGTACCGTGAAGCCAGTGGCTAAGGCCGTGGTTTGGACCGTGGTCAAAACTGATGACTCCTGAGGCCGAGACCGCTCTTGATTCCAAGAACGTCGATGGTGAGTCTTCTGTTTTTCTTTCGATTCAACTCCTTCTTCTTCTTCTTGTAGGAGTGTGAGCTGTGCGAAGCCAAAGGGCCCTCTCCCTTAGTTGGGAGAGACTGTCACAGCTCCTTGAAGGAGCCTGAAAAGGTGGAGCCCAATTTCAGGGGAAAGAAGGCTGAAGTCGAAGAGGACTGATTGGTGGCCTGAGCCGCCTCCTCCTCAAAAGCCTTCATCTGCTCCAACTGCTCGGCAGACCCCACAGCCATGGAAACCATCCAATGGGCCTCCTTGGATTTGACCGGCGGGTTCAGTTTCTCTGGACGTCCCAACTGCAAACGGGCGAGACGGTCGTCGAGCACCACACGGTGAAACGAGCGATAAATATCGCAGGCCTGGATATCATGCTCATGGCCCAAGCAGTACATGCACATGGCGTGCGGGTTGATACACGACTTCTTTTGCCCGCAGGGGCACCGGCGGAACCCGGGCAAGGACTTCTCTTCCATTGCGGTCGCGATCGAAGATCGTGTTGAAGAAAAAACTCTAATGAGTTTAAGTTTTGGACTAAGATCTGAAGATTTAAGCACCAGGACCTACTCAATACAGGAGTGGTAAGTAGGGAACCTGCTTTTTCCAGCGGAAAGGAAGATCTGGCGTCATAGGGCGAAGCCAAGGGATATACCATCTGGGTGGGTGGGAGGAGCCAGCTTGAAGATTTTCCGGTAAGATTTAAAGGGGAAAGGACACTGCAGGATAGTGTGGATAGAACAACATATCTACGACCCTAGAATGTAAATTACGTACCTACCATAATTCTTGATCTTCCTGTATATCTTCATCATTCATCACTGGTGGGTTCTAGCCGAAGGCACAAGAGCCCCCCACGGGAAGCTTTTGCTTTAAGAAAAGGGTTTTCTGATCTAGGAGGAGGAGGGGCGATGTCAGGAATGGCACCGCCCTTGAGGTCGACACATTGCGTGGCGCTCGAGGGTTGGCCAGTAACCATCGTCGTTCCCTCCTCTATCGCAGTTACACTCACTGGAGAGGAAGACAGTAAAGAGAAAACAAAGGTGGAGGGTGAGCAAGGGAGCCCAAAGGGATAGTAAAATGAAAGGATATAAACTGAAAAAGGATAAGCAGACAACAGAGGACAGATTATAAGGAAACTGAAGCCCAGCTGGGTGTGGATTAGGGCTCCAACCCCTGGGCAGAAAGATAAGGAGGAAGGAAAAAGAAAGCATGAAGAAAGAAAGATGAAGGATGAAGAGGAAGGAGGAGAAGGCACAGTGGGAGGATGGACAATACCTCCAGAACCCTAGTGGCCGGTTCCACCCCCTTGTAAAACAAACCAGCCTTACTGATGACTTTTTTTTGGGGGGGGGGCCCGAGGTATCCCAAAAGGGGAGGGATTAAAATCCTTACCCACAAGAGGGGTTGACAGTAGACCTGCCAACAGGTCAGAGTGTCCCAGGTCTACAGTGGGGAACACCAGGATTTAGCGCCCTCTCTCCCTTCCCTCTTCAAGGCTGAGGGCCAAGAAAACACAGCCCACTAGCCAGAGATCACCTCAGCACCCAAAGGAGACCCAGGGTGGTAAAGGAATAATTTGCAATACACAGCACCACCAGGGAGGTAATATATCAGGTCAAGACCTCAGGGAGGTTCTCCTAACCTGAATCCCAAAGAATTAAGAACATAAGGAGCACTAGAATGAGTCCCTTGTTAGGAAGTTAAAAAGTCAAGAAGATAGTGGGTCCCAGAAATGAAAATTACGTACCTACCGTAATTCTTGATCTTTCTGTGCATCTTCACCATTCATCACATGTGGGTTAGTGGCCGGAGGTCACTACCCCGCGGGAGCGCTCTTTTTTTTTTTTTGATGGGCGGAGTCGACGCAGTAGGGCGCCACCTCGAGGCTGACGTACTGCGTGGCACCTGCAGGCTGGCTGTTAGGGCTCGCTCACCCCACCCTCCCACAGTTCTGAGTTGCCGAGAGTAAGAAAGGGTTGGGGAGACAAGGAAGTCCAAGGACAGACAAAGGAAAATATATTATATATGAACTAAAAGGAGAAATAAACGACAGACAGGAGAAAGAGAAAAACTAAGGGGATTGGGAAGGGGCTCCAATCTCTGGAATCAAGAAAGGAAAGGGAAGGAGGGAGGGAAACAAGAAATGGGAGGGGAGAGGAGAGGACGTACTCTGGACTCGCGATCTGGTCCCTAAACTGAGTTTGAGTACATTTGATACCTCTCCTGCCAATGACCTCCGCACAGCTCAGGGCCCACCAACCCACGAATCCCCCTCTACCGAGGAGGCTTTCTCCCTCCTGCCTGTCTCTCTAAAAGAGATGGAAGACCTACTGCTTCAACTGGACACCAGGAAGGGAGCAGTCTCCAACTTCATAGAGCCATTCTATCTGAAATGTGCCTACCATGTGCTTGCAGTGCCAATCACCCACCTATCCAAACATGTCACTCTCCCAGGGAAGCCTCCCCACTCAATGAAAAATAGCCCATGTCATCCCTCTATTAAAAGCAGGTGACCCCTGCGATCTAAATAATTACAGACCGATCTCCCTCCTCCCCATCCTGTCTAAATTACTAGAAAAAATAGTGTGTGGCCAGCTACTTAGAATCCAGAAGCCTATTCAACCCGGTTCAGTCTGGATTCAGAGCAAAGCACAGCACCATAACAGCCCTAGCTAAGGTGACCAATGATTGGCTCCTAGACTTTGACAAGAAGAAGCATGTCTGTGCTGTTTTCTTGGATCTTAGTAAGGCATTCAGCACAGTCGATCATAGCCTGCTTCTTTCCTCCCTAAGCACCTTAGGCCTGGACCATAAATCTATGTGCTGGTTTGCAGACTACCTCGGAGAGCGGAAACAGCAGGTTAAAGCTGAAGGTGATCTTTCTCCATTAAAACCTATGGTGAGGGGCATGCCCCAGGGCTCTATCCTTGGCCCCCTCCTCTTTGCAGTCTACATTAACAACATCAATGACCTCATCAAAAAAGCCAACATCCACTTATTCGCGGACGACACTGTACTGTACTTGAGTTGTCCCATGCCAGAAGCAGCCTGTGAAGACCTCCAAGCTGAATTTAACCTTCTACAATACCAGCTCATAAACAAAAAAGCTTTTGCTCAATGCGAAAAAGACAAAAGCCATGCACTTTCCCCCCTCCTTGCATGAGGCAGCTCCTGCTGGGGGGGGAGCTATCCCACAGATTACTACTGTTCTTGGAGAAACACTAGAATATGTAGCTAAATTCAAATATCTAGGAGTTTGGCTCAATCATAAACTTTCCTTTGCCAACCATCTCGAAGAACTACAGAAGAAACTAAGGCAAAGATTAGGACTATTCTACAGAATTAACCACCTGCTCACAAAGAAGGCCAAGATTCAACTGGTTCAAGCTACCTTCCTATCTTTAATAGATTACGCGCGGACCTGCTCTATAGCCACTGCACTGGCTAAGCTGGACACACTCTACCACAGAGCTATCAGGTTCATTACTGGCCTTCCACTTTCCACACACCACTGCTCCCTGTACTCATCGTTAGGCTGGACTTCCCTTCACTACAGAAGGAATAGAAACGCCGCCCTATGGGCCTTCAGAGCGGTGACCAACAAGCTCCCCTCATATGTCTCAGATTGTATTCAACGGAGTGTGTCAGGCACCTACACTCTAAGAAGATATTCCCTAATTGTCCTCCAAGTTCCAAGGGTCAAAACTCATTTCGGCAAAGCTGCTCTAAGCTTCTCTTTAGCCACATTGTGGAACGGTTTACAAAGGAACTTGAAGCTGAGCTGCCCTGTTAGCCTGAATATCTTCAAGACGCTCTATGATCACTACATGAAAGCACCTTGCAAATGTTTTCCTTACCGCTGGCCCACTAATTCCGCAACTCCCCCTTTCCATCCTGACGCTCGCCATGTTTCTACCTGACTCTCACTCTTTCCCTATAAACTCTAAGTTAAGGAGGCAGTACAGCGCAGTGGTCTAAGGCTCTGAGCTGCAAATTTGGTGACATCCAGCAGACCAGACCTGGGTTTGAATCCCACAGCTTCCACTTGCATACTGTGTGACCCTGAGCAAGTCACTTAACCTCCTTGTGCTCCCAGGTCGCTCCTGTAAAAAAGCTTTCAGCTTAGTGTGCTATACCTGGTTAAACAACTAAATAAAAAAAATAAATAAATAACTCTTCCTACTGCACCCACCCTTCCCTGTCCACTCCAGCCTGGCTAAAGTCCCACCCAATACATAATTATCTACCCCTCCTCCGTCATTATCATAATAAACAAGTACACGACAGCCATCATCACTTTCTGTGGTTTTAGCTCAATTTTTCCCCCAGTCGTCGGTAATATATCCCTCCTCTTCTTTACCTCTCTAACCTGCCACCCAATACACAGCCTCTTTCCCCTATATGTGTAGTTGCCAGCTGCCTCACTCAAAAGATCTCTGCTTATAACCCCTGTATGCCTATGGTTAATTGTACATCTGCTGACTTCTTCAATTGTAAAATAATGCTGTTTTTTTTATTTCAACCTTGTACTGTATACACTGTATATACTTTTTCTTCCTTGTATATTATTGCTTTTTGTATACCTGCTTCTGTACTGTACTTTGATGTATTCATCAATCAATCAAATCTTTATTTATCCAGGCGATCACCATTGAGCAAGCTCATTTACAAGGTCCACCTTGCAAATGAGCCTTGCTCAATGGTGCCCACCTGGATAAATAAAGATATTGATTGATTGATTGAATACTGCCTAGGAGTAGCAACAACGCTATACTTCCAGAATTCAAGGCATAGAATTACTGGCAACATACTCCAGCAGAAGCATTTAAGGGATGCAAGGGAACAGGAATCCAGGGTTGTCCTCCCCAAAACCAAATAAATTGGAATAGGGGAGGAAAATCAAGTCTCCCTAATTAAAAAATGAGGAGAAGGAAGAAAAAATTACTCACCATAGTAATCTTGTTTCTTCAAAGGGATCACTCATTATGATTAAACTTAATGCAGTCAGCCTCCTGTGTTGAACTGCCTGGAGAAATGGAATTTTATGCAAATTATGGAACTCTCAATTGGCTCATGCCACTTTCAAACTGCTGCCCTAGCAACTGTTGCACTCTGAGTGCTTCATATTCTTATGGAGCCTAACTGGGTAAAAGACCCACTAGCTAAAAATTAACATTAAAATAACATTTTTGCCCTTCCAGGTCAAAACATCCTTAACCAACAAGCCTAAGAAACTTGAGACCACCTGGACACCAACTGGTTAAACAAAGTGAGTCTCTCCTTAACCTACATAGGAGAAAAAGAAAAAACCCTGATGCAGGGATGCAGAGCAACTTCTATAGGTTCTAGTAGGGGAGGTAGGGAGGGTCTTTAATCATAATGAGTGATCCCTTTGAAGAAACAAGACTACTGTGGTCAGTAATTTTTTCTTCTAACCACAGGAATCACTTATTATGATCTTAATGCACACTACCAAGCAGTACCTTTGGAGGTTGGGCAGAGAACCTATTTTGGAAACAGGCTCTACAGTACTGCTGTACCATACTTAGCATCACCTCTGGATTGCAAGTCCAGGCTGTAATGCTTTGTGAATGTGTGTACTGTTTTCCATGTAGCTGCTTTACAGATTTCCAGTAGTGGAATTTCTCTTGAAGCTATCACTGAAACAGCTGTGTCCCTGGTGGAGTGTGCTCTCAGGCCCAGAGGTACCTGTTTACCCACCTTACTATAACAAAATTGTATACATGCCACTGTGCAGCGAGCAATTGTACGTTTTGTTGCAGCTCTGCCCTTACCAACTTCACCATATGTGAGAAAGAGCTGTGATTGACTTATTCTGTAAGACTTGGTTCTGTCAATGTAGTGGCTAAGTGCCCTTTTGACATCAAGGGAATGAAGTTTCCTTTCTGGAGAACTGGAGTTGTCTGTAAAAAAGACAGGTAGAGTGACAGACTGATTCAAGTGAAAATCAGATACCACCTTGGGAAGGAATATTCTATTAGTCATAAGGACCACCTTGTCCCTGTGGAATGAGATGTAGTCCACATCTGTGCACAGGGCTTGTAATTCACTGATCCTTCTGGCTGAAGTAATGGCAACCAGGAAAACAGTTTTCCAAGTGACATACTTCAAATCTGCGGTTGCCATAGGTTCAAATGGTGCATCCATGAGTTTAGCAATGCAAATATTTAGATTCCAGGCTGGAACTGGTTCCCTTAGGGAAGGGTGTAGAAGATTAAGGCCTTTAAAATATTTTCTAAATACTGGATGAGAGGTCATAGACCTCTCCTTACCAACTGACAGGTAAGCAGAGACTGAAACTAAGTGGACCTTGAGGGTAGAAGGCTTCAGGCCTAAGGAATGTAAATGTGTAAGGTAATCTAGGAGAATAGCCAAATCAGTCCTGAAAGGGCTCACACCCTTACCTGTACACCATACAGTAAATCTTTTCCACTTAGAGAAATAGGTTTTCTTAGTAGAAGGCTTCCTGGAACCCGTAAGCACTGTCAGCACCTGTTATGATAGGTTAAGGTTAGCAAATTCTAAGTCCTCAAGAGCCACGCCTTGAGCCTCAGTGATTTGAGATTGGGGTACAGGATCATGCCCTGAGAGAAGGTTAACAGGTTGTGCCTCCTGGGCAGATGGACTGGGGGAACCACTGACAGAGACAGCAGAAGAGAATACCAGTGCTGTCTTGCCCAATCTGGAGCCACCAGTATCATTTTTGCTGGTTGGGACCTCACTTTCAGTAGGGTCCTGAATATCATAGGAAAGGGAGGGAATGCATACAGAAACTTCCCTGTCCAATCCAGGGCCATGGCATCCAGGGGAATTGTGCCCCTTACAGGAGGTCTGCAACAGTACATTGGAAGCTGGTGATTTTCTATGGAAGCAAAAAGATCCACCTCTGGAATGCCCCATCTCCTGAAAATTGTACTGAGTACCTGAGTATTCAGGCACCACTTGTGGTGGCCTTGATTTATCCTGCTTAGAGAGTCTGCCAGCACACTGTCCTTCCCTGGAAGGTGTCTGGCTGACAGGGATACTCCCATGGCGTATACCAGGGACCACAGTCTCATTGCCTTTGTGCACAGATGTGACCTGGTACCTCCTTGCTTGTTGATGTAATACATGGTTGTGGTGTTGTCTGTTCTGACTTGCACCACCTTGTTTTGCAGGTAAGGAGCGAATGTTTTTAGAGCCAGGTAAACAGCCCTGAGCTCCAAGAGACTGATGTGCAACAGAGACTCTTGGAGGGACCATGTGCCACTTGCTGTGTGCTCTAACATGCGTGCCCCCCAACCTGGACGAGAGGCATCTGTTGTGAGGATTACTGAGGGTTGTTCCCTTATAAAAGGTACACCCACCCTGAGGCTGTGCTCGTTCAGCCACCACTGTAAAGCCTGGACTAAACTTTTTGTGACTGGAACCAGTTTGGATGTAGGATCCGTCCTTTGAGACCAGTACTGTCTGAGGTGGAACTGAATATCTTTCATTTGAAACCTGGAGCCCATTACCATAGCAAGTGGCAGATGCCATGTGGCCCAGTAGCCTGAGAAATTATCTGGCTGTTTTGGGTCTCCCTGACAAAAAGGATTTTGCAATCTGCAGAATGCTTGTCACCCTGTTTGAGGCAGGAGGGCTCTGCCCTGTCTGGTATTTAGTTCTGCTCCAATAAACTCTAGCACCTGGAGTGGTACCTGCTGAGATTTATCTTCGTTTATCAGAAATCCCATGGACTCTAGTGTAGCTTTTGTTAGTGCCCATGACTGTACTGCATGCTGTAGAGACTGTCCTACTACTAACCAGTCATCCAGGTAGGGGAAGACTGTTACACTTTGTTTTCTCAAAATCTCTACCACCACTGATAGGCACTTTGTAAACACCCTTGGTGCCGGAGTTAGTCCAAAAGGGAGAGCTTCAAACTGATAATGTCCTGAAGCCAGCCTGAATCTCAAGAATTTTCTGTGAGGTAGTCTGATGGGAATGTGAAAATAAGCATCTCTTAGATCTAGGGAGGCTAGCCAGTCTCCCTTTTGCAAAGAGGGAATGATTATTGCAAGAGTGACCATTCTGAACCTTGGTTTCAAAATGTGCTTGTTCAAAAGTCTTAGATCCAAAATAGGTCACCAATCCCCGTTTTTCTTCCTTATGAGGAAGTACCTGGAATAAAAACCTTTTCCCCTGCTTATTAGAGGCACTACCTCTACTGCTTTGATTGCTAGCAGCTGCTTTACCTCTGCCTCCAACAGAATCCTGTCTGCAGCTGTTTTTGGAGCAAAGGTTCTTGTTCTCAGCTTTGGAAATGATTTGAAACTGAGTACCAGGCCCTGGCTCGCTACCTCCAACACCCAGATGTCTGTGGTGATGGAATGCCAAGCGTGAAGGTAATGAGCCAGTCTGCCACCTACTGGCGATCCTGTAATAGGCGATGCGACCTGCACTAGCTTGTCAGGGATTTTGTGCGGGCTGTGCCTGAACCTGTGGTGCAGGAGCCGCTCTTCTCATGGCTCTCCTGCCACTTCCTCTAAAATAACCTCTGGCCTGCTGCTGAGGCTGAGAGGCCTGCGCCTGAAAGAAAGGTTTTGGGCAAAAAAAAACTACCCCATACCTCCCCTAGTCTGGGGTCTATAAGAGGTGGAGGGCCTATCCTTGGAATTGCTCCGATAGGTGGATTTATATTCCTCCACTTTCTTCATGCATGCCTCTGTTTTATCCCCAAACAAGGAGTTGTTCTCAAGGGGAAAATCCATTGCTTTGGACTGGGTGTCTAAAGTCAGGTTGGTGGCTCTAAGCCATGAAAACCTCCTGCGTGAAACAGACAAAGCCATTAACCTGGATGCAGTATCATTGGCATCCACTGCCATATGAAACTGGTACTTGGTAGCATCAAGTGCAGCTCTTACTGTATCCTGCAAGTCTACAGCCACTTCACCTGGGACCTTATCCGCCAAAGCTAGAACAGTGTCCCATAGAGCTTTTTGGTACTGCACTGAATATGCCATGTAATTGGCCTACCTAACTAATAAAGAGGCAGTCATGTACCCTTTCTTTCCCATATCATACATTTTTCTTGAATCTTTGTCTGGTGGATGGGTAGCCAAGGGGGATCCTGGCCTTGTCACAGGCAGCAGTTTGTACTACTCCCTCAGGATCAGAATGAGTAAACAGAAAATCAGCTGTAGTTCTGTCCAGCTGATATTTCTTGTCAGCTTTCTTATCCACACCAGGCATAGAGGTTGGAGTTTTAAAAATCTGCACTGCAGCCTTTTTTAAGGATTTATGCATGGGCAGAAGCAGACGTTTCGTGGGGTTAACCCCATCATCTCCAGAAAGTCTGCTTCCTCCATATCCTCTTCTGTTTCCTTAAAGGTTCAGGGTTTCCACCATGCTCTTAATAAAAGCATAGTGGGAGGAGTATTTTCCTGAGGACCCCTAGGAGGAGATCCAAACTCTTGCTCAGGGGAGACCTCTGGATCTATAGGTTCCTCTTCAAAGTCCTCCTCCTCCTCCTCTTCCCCATACACTTCCAGCACTTCTTGCCTTGCTGGGGTTGTAGGAGGAACTGGGGCAGTCAGTGTAGGAACTGGGACTGCACCCTGTAGGGCTTGTAACACTTGTAGTGCCTTAGCAATGTCCTCAGCCGAGGGCATAATATGCTTGTCTGCTGGGAGCTCCTTAGCCTTCTCGGCCGGAGGCGGAGCAACATGTTTTTCTTTACACTTTTTCTTTAATGGAACAGGTTCAGAGCCTGTTTCCACAGCCCTTTTTGTTTTACCTTGTTCAGATTTATCTGAACTCCTGTCAGGATCCTTGGCTTTACCTCCATCCTTTTTGTGGGAAGAGAAAGAAGCAGAATTATCCACACTAGAAGCAGAAGCCATCTCTTCTAAAATTTTAGACCTTTTCTTTAATGTTTTAGGGCAAAAGGTCTTACAAATATCACAATTGGCAAATATATGACTTGTACCCAAACAAGAAATACACAGAGATTGTCTATCTGCTTTTGCTATAAGTTGCCCACAAGACTCACAACATTTAAAACCTGTGGGTCCTGTGAGTTTTTTAGGTTTATCTAAATAGACCTCTGACATTGATAGAGTAAAAGATTACTTCACAAAAAAAATGTTCAAAGTACCTCGGAACCAGAGGTTCTTTAAAATAACTACTGCTAATGGTTTCTGGAACCGAGCACTATTCTGTTCCTGAAGAAAAGGGAACTGATAAAATTCAGTAATTTAAACAAAACTAAAGCAGTTCAAGGAACCGATCACTAAATATAAAGAAAACGGAGGTAAAAACCTCCAAAATAGACGCAGAACCCTCGGTTCCAAGGAACCATGAGGGAACCGTGAATAGAGACAAAAAACTATTATAATACCAATGACTATACTAAACAATGTTTCTAAGGCAGCAAATTAAATTTAAACTAAAATTGAGTACTTATCTACAGATAAACTTTATTCTGAAGACAGTTCAAGGAGAGCTCTCTGGGACGTCCTTACTAGGCAGGCGGAGTAAAGAATCTGAAGCACTCAGAGTGCAACAGTCTCTAGGGCAGCAGTTTGAAAGTGGCATGAGCCAATCGAGAGTTCCATAATTTGCATAAAATTCCATCTCTCCAGGCAATTCAACACAGGAGGCTGACTGCATTAAGTTTAATCATAATGAGTGATTCCTGGGGTTAGAATTAGTCCCTAAGGACAAGGATTGGGGGAGGCAGCCACCAACATCCCTCCCCAAAGGGTGGAGCCAAGGCACTGAGGAGGGCAGTCCCCTCCCTGATCCCTCCCCAAGCCAGAGGAAAATCCCCCTATGTGCCCAAGGTCACCCCACTCCTGACCTGCGGAAATGAAGGGGGGGCACACAGAGGGAGGGGGACACAGAGACTGAGGGCCCCAGGGGGATTGAAGGTGGGATTTGTGATGAATGGTGAAGATATACAGAAAGATCAAGAATTACGGTGGGTACGTAATTTTCATATCTCATCTGTGTCAGTCTTCACCATTCATCACACGTGGGTGAGTATTCAGCCCCCAAAGGGAGCCCCGATACCCTAAGAGACTAAGTCCCTTAGCTCCCAGTGGGGGAGACACTGAGATGGAGAACCTTTACAAGCCTGGCGAGGCCCGAGACTGGGGAGAGTGAGACGGGGACCCCCCGGAAGAGGCATGAGGTTGCCCCAACAGATGCCGCCTCATCCTATGGGAGAAAAGGTGGGTTCTCTGGTAGGCGGAGGAAATCATCCTATGCCAGGCCAAGGGATACCAGGAAAGACACAGCCATGCTGTCCACCTAATGCAGATTGCTGTCCCTACGATCCTGGAAGCTACCTTGTTGGCGTCATAAGATGCCCTCGCTTGGTGCCTTGCTAGATCCAGGCCACGTGCAGAGAGTGCAATGGCTTGTCTGGTTAGCTCTGAATCAGGCAGGGAGGCTAGGAGCTGACCTAGCCTGGAACACAAGAACCTATCATAGGAAGCACAGTGGGCCTGATGAACAGTAATCGACAACAACAACCATGCCAAGTAGAAGGTCCTCCTTCCCCAGAAGTCAAAATCACCAGAGTCTTGATCTGGGGGCTGGTCATGGTGGAGGACATGATTGGGAGTGTCCAGCTGCGTCAGCTCTGACTGAGGGTCAGGCATACGACCAGGAGACTGCGGGGGGCACAATACCTCTGGCTCAGATCCCTAGGGGCTGGGACTCCGGAAAAGGGTCATTACCAGAAACGCAATGACGCCTCCTGAAAAGGAGCAGGCCAGGCGGGCACCACAAGGGTGGCCGCACTGAAATCACCTAAAAAGACATGCGTCAAATGCTCCAGATTGTACTGAGAGGTGGATGGGGTGATACGCAGGTCCTCCAACATCCTTGCGAGGAAACGCTGATACTCGACGAGATCAGCAGCAGGGGAGATGTGGACAGACGGCTCCACTCCTCCAGAAGAAGGATGAGGAAGCAGAAGACTTCAGAGATTGAGGGGCTGTTTGCTCAGGGGAGGGTGAAACACCCACTCGTCCAAGGCCCTGACATAAGTAGGAAAGTTAGCAGTCGCACCCCTGAATTGTTCCCAGGAGAGAGGTCCTGTAGGACCAGGAAAGTACAGTTACACAAGAACTTACCGTAACAGTAGATCTTTGAGAACAGCTCTTGCAGCAGGTTACACCATTAGGACTGAAGCAGGCAGGCGCCAGGACCCCACAGAAATTTCCTAGCTAGCAGTATTCAGCGGGGACCGCCCCCGAGTAGTACATAAGGACGCGGTCCCCCAGAATCCCCAGTTCTCCCGCCGGAGACTCCCGGCCGCTGGATGACATCAGAAAAGGAGACTGAGGATCCACCATCAAATGACAATCAGAGTGGTGTTGAGAACACCTGATCCTAGGAGAAGGACATCGGAACCAAAATCTACCTCCAGCGGGGATGGTGGGAGGGAAAGTACCTGCTGCAGGAGCTGTTCTCGAAGATCTACTGTTACGGTAAGTTCTTACGTAACTGTACTATCTTACTTCGAGAAACAGCTCTTGCAGCAGGTTACACCATTAGGACTGATTCCCAAGCAATAGTGGAAATCCCACACCATTGGGAGAAGGAAGGTAGAAACTTAATAGAAACCTAAGTCAGCACAGAAGTCCTGAAGGACCTGCTAGACCAAACCTGCTCTTAGCCTCGATGCAATGTCCAGGCTATAATGCCTGATGAAGGTGTGCACAGTGCTCCAAGTAGCTGCTGCACAGATGGCTGAGGTGGACACGTTCTTTAGGGCCACAAAGAAGGTAGCCACCCCCCTTGTGGAATGACCCTTAACCACACCCGGTAAGGGTTTGTTGCGCTTCTGGTAACAGAACGTGATACATTGTATGAGCCACCTGGACAGCGACTGTTTGGAAAGAGAAGCTCCCATCATTCTGTGGGCAAAGGAGACAAAAAGCTTATCAGATTTTCGGTGGTGTTTGGTTCTGGTCAGGTAGTATCGAAGACACCTATGCACATCTAAAGTGTGCAACAGGGCCTCTCCTCGATTAGAATATTTGGGGAAGTACACTGGTAGATCGATGTCCTGATTAAGAGCGAGAGCTGAGACCACCTTAGGCAGAAACTTTGGATTAGTCCGTAAGGATACCCTGTCCTGGTGGAAAACCAAATAAGGTTCTTTGCACATCAGTGCGTGAAGTTCAGAAATTCTCCTGGCCGAAGTAACAGCAACTAAAAACAATGTCTTTCATGTAAGGAGATGTAGCTCGCAATACACGGCTGGCTCAAAAGGTGGCAGCGTAAGTTGCTCCAGGACAAAGGGTAAATCCCAAGGTGGAATAGGATCCTTAATCGGAGGTCTAAGGTGGAGGACCCCTTTCAGGAAGGCTCGTGCCGTGTCCAACTGAGATATGGGACGTTGGCCTATAGACAGTGTGATAGGCTAAGATGACACAGAGGTGTACTTTTATTGAGGAGTAGGCCAAGTCTGTCTGAAAAAGAGACAGGAGGTAGTCCAAGACCAACCTTTCTGGACAATCCATTGGTGAAAACCCACGCGCTTGAGCCCATAGGCAAAATCTGCGCCATTTCATGGCGTAAGTAGCATGGGAGGCCAGTCTTCAAGCAGCCGCTAGAACGTCTGCTACCTCTTGCGAGACCCCGTATCGCATAATGGCTATGTCTCCATAAGCCAAGTGTGCAGGTTCAGTGAATGAAGGTCCAGATGGACCAAGGAGCCCGCCTCCTGAGACAGCAAGTGAGAGCTGATAGGCAGAGGCACTGGAGGTTCCCGGGACAGCTGATGTTGTAGAGGGAGCCAGATCTGCCTGGGCCAAAACGGCACGATTATCAGCGTCGCTTGCTCTCTGCGAAATTTCAAAAGGACCATCTGGATCAACAGAAAGGGGGGGGAAGGCATAGAGGAATCTGCCTGCCCAGGAGAGGGACAACACGTCTCGCCAGAAAACACCAGGCCCTGGATCTAGCGAGCAGAAATTGGGCAGTTTTGTGCTGTATGGGGACGCGAAAAGGTCTAACTCTGGTGTACCCCATCTGCGAAACAGATCCTCTACTACCTCCTGGAGTAGTTCCCACTCGTGGACTCTGGCCTGAGAGTGACTCAGGCTGTCTGCGATGATGTTGTCTGCCCCTGGTACATGAACAGCAATGAGGTTTGCACCGTGTTGTGAAACCCAATCCTACATCCTCACGGCCTCCCTGCAAAGTGGGTAGGAACGGGTGCCTCCTTGTTTGCTGAGGTAATACATCACCGCGGAATTGTCTGTTTGTAATAGAAGAGTACCCGGTGGAATCTCCGACTGGAAAGCCTGCAGGGCGTAAAGAACTGCTCATTTCCAGGATATTTATGTGGAGATGAGTCTCTTGGGCTGTCCACAGGCCCTGAGACTGGACACCGTCAAGGTGTTCTCCCATCAGAGCCCTGAGGCGTCTGTGGAGAGCGTCAGAATCAGAGACGGCACAATGAAGGGGACCCCCACCGATAGGTTCTTCGAATCTAGCCACCATTGCCAATCCCGGATTACGGCCTTCGTGATCCGAATTGGGAGCTGCAGATGGTCTTGCTTTTGATCCCATTGGACCCGTAACATCCACTGGGTCACCCGCACATGTAGATGGGCTATCGGGACTGTTGCAATGGCCGCAGCCACGTGTCCGAGCAGGCAAAGGACCAGTCTGGCTGAGACGGTCTTCTTCGCCAAGATGTTCCTGACGAGGGATCTGATGTGTTTGCGCTCGGTCATGGGGTAGAAAAGCTTTCCCCCAGACGGTATCCAGAACTGTGCCTATGAACTGCAGAATCTGTGACGGAACCAGGCATGACTTCTCTTGATTGATAATGATGCCCAATGTCTCGAACAGAGACGGAGTACAATGAATGGCGGACATCAGGGCCTCCCGAGAGGGCGCCATGAGAAGCCAGTCATCCAGGTAGGGGAACACGTAGTGGCCTTGTCTCCTCAGAGTCACCGCTATGACCGCCATGCACTTCGTGAATACCCGAGGTGCCGATGACAGTCCGAAGGGGAGGGCTCGGAACTGATAATGATGACCCTGAAACTCAAAGTGCAAAAACTTCCTGTGCGCTTGAGCGATGGGTATATGCAGATAAGCATCCTGCATGTCCAAGGATGCTAGAAAGGCGCCCTGCTTGAGCATGGGTATCAGACCTGGGAGGGTCACCATGCGGAAGCATTTGTATAGGACTGAAGTGTTGAGGTCGCTGAGATCGAGTATTGGACGGAGGTCCCCATCCTCTTGGGAACCAGAAAGAAGTGAGAATAGTAACCTGCACCTCTTTGGTTCCATGGTACGTGCTCTATAGCTTCTTTTCCGAGAAGCGCGAGCACCTCCTGCTGTATGAGCAGGGCGTGCTGACCCGAATAATGGGAGAGCAGGGGAGGTCTTGATGGTGGGTGGTCGAGAAATTCCATGAAGTGACCTTTCTTGACCAATTGGAGAACCCACCAGTCGGTGGTAATCGACTGCCACCCTGAAAAGTGGCGAGCGATGTGACCCCCGACCTTTTGTGCCGTGATCCAGAGGAGGGGCGGGGGCCAGGAAGGAGTCATGCTGTGGCAGCACTGGTTCCTGCAGGCTAGGCCAGTTTGGTGTAATGCTGGCCTCAGCCTGGGGAAGACTTAGCCTGGGCTTTGCGATGAAAGGTACCCCTTTGTTGCTGGCCGGAACATGGCTGCTGCCGTTGTTGCCAGCTGCGAAAATGGTTCTGGTTCCTACGAAAGGAACCAGGCCTTGATCTGTACATAGCTTGTACAGATCTGACTGCCTTCCCAGCGTCCTGGAGCTTGGTGATAACCTTCTCCGAGGGTTCGCCAAATAGGACTTCGCTACTGTATGGGACGTTAAGAATGTTCTTCTGTACGTCCGGGGTAAAGCCGGAGACACGGAGCCAAGAGTGTCTCTGAAGACAGATGCCTGAAGCTGCAGCTCTGGCAGATGAGTCCGCAGAGTCGTATGTGGCTTGTAGCACTTGGGTTCCCACATCAGACCCTGTGCGGAGGACGTTTAGGAGTTCCGCCTTCTGATCGCCATCCGGTAATTTGTTGACAATGTCCTGGCCCTGTTCTCACAGGGATCACGTCTTTCCGGATGGTGTTCCACCAGAAAGTAAAGAGATCCTTGACCTCTTGAATGTTCATACCCGACAACAGGCCTGGCGCCAGTGGTCTGTCGCCAGGGTCGGACCCGCAGGTGTCTCCGGGGTGGGTGAAGTTCCCTCGGAAGCCCAGCATCCTCAGTGTTGCCCGCCTTCTGAAACTGTACCATGTGAGATAGGTAGTTCAGGAACCTGATGGAGCATGTAGCAGCTGCATACATGCGCCTCCCCAGGGCATCCAGCTGTTTGGATTCCTGGAGGGAGAGCGGTCAGATCGGGTGGAGCCTGAGCTACGTGAGTCCGAGGCCCTATTCGGGAATCTGGACCTTGCTTTTTCCCGTGTTTGTCCCGGCGTTTATGGGCCTTCGATGAAGAATCACCTCTGGAGGAAGGTTCTTTATCCATTCTGCTAAGTTTTCTTCTAAAAGGTACACCTGAAGTGTCTTCTGATGGCCGATCCTGGTGCAGCTGTAGAACTCCTGATAGAAAGAGCAGGCCTTGGTGTTGTGGTCCAGGCCTAAGCACCACAGGCAGGATGAGTGAGGATCCTTGAAGGGGATCTGTTTTCCGCAGACACACTTGGAAAGGTGTCCCTCAGAAGGAAAAATTACTCACCTTAATAATGTTGTTTCTTCTAATGGAGTCTTGCTATATTATGACATATGCAGTATAACCCCAGGTTAGAACTGCTCCGGAGGTGAAAGAGTTAACTTTCCATGCCAGGCATGGAACCTTGAGCGCGAGCTCGGTTGAAAACTCTGTCTGTTGTTGCTCAAACTTAAACTGTCAGATCTTTAAGAGCAAACTCACTAAGGTTCTGTGTGGAAGCCGTAAACCTACACTAGCCCATTGGCTACTAACTACAAAAAACACATTTGTGTTCTTGATCCCAAAACAAAGACTCAGGTCAGGGGAATCAAGAAAGAAAATTACAACACAACACTCAGGCACCCTAAAGAAAGGGTGAAACAAAGTGGGCATCTATGAAGTGCCAACATTGCGCTGCCCACCCACATCCCAAAAATAGAGGTTCTGAGAGGGGCAGGCTGGGGGGGAGGTCATAATATAGCAAAACTCCATTAGAAGAAACAACATTACTAAGGTGAGTAATTTTTTCTTCAAACAACATGAAGTCTTGCTATATTATGACATATGCAGACTACACAGCAGTACCTCCATGGAGGAGGGACAGAACCTACTTAGGGAATAGGCTCTGAAGCACGGCTGTGCCGAATCGAGCATCACTCCTAGCCTGGATGTCCAGGGAGTAATGCTTAGTGAAAGTGTGAACTGTTTTCCAGGTAGCTGCTTGACATATCTCTAGGATAGGGATGTCCCTGGCAGCAGCCAGAGACGCAGCTGTACCCCTGGTAGAGTGAGCCCTCAGGCCTGAGGGAGGAACTTTACCCAGTTTTTCATAACAAAATTGGATATAAGAGACAATCCACCTGGCAATGGATCTTTTAGTGGCAGGTTTTCCTTTTCCGACCTCACCATAAGTGAGGAACAATTGAAGGGAGTCAAACCTGTGACCCTTGGTACGTTCTATGTAGTAACTAAGGGCTCTTTTGACATCTAAACTGTGCAATCTCCTCTCGCCAGAGGAGGAATGGTCAGTGAAATACACAGGAAGGGATATGGATTGATTAAGGTGGAAGTCTGAAACCACCTTAGGCAGAAACTTTCTGTTAGTCCTGAGGACCACCTTATCCCTGTGAAAGGAGATAAAATCAGGTTCCACTGACAATGCTTGCAACTCACTTGTCGCCTGGCAGAAGTGATGGCTAAAACACAGTTTTCCAAGTCAAGTACTTGAGCTCTGCTGAAGACAACAGCTCTCAAAAGGGGTTGCATAAGCTGGGCAATGCAAGTATTAAGATCCAAGCAGGGCAGGGTCCCTGAATGGAGGGTTGGTGTGAAGCAACCCCTTGAAAAACTTGGAGAATACAGGGTGAGCTGAAAAAGAAGAAGGTTTACCTGCTGATAAGAAAGCAGACACGGCTGCCAGGTGCACTTTTAGGGTAGCTGGTCTCAGCCCTAAAGAATTCAAATGCACCAAATAATCCAGGATTGTGGGCAAATCAGCAGATTTTGGTGAAATATGCTTGCCAGAGCACCATATGGAAAATCTCTTCCATTTGGAATTATAAGTAGCCCTGGTGGAAGGCTTCCTGGAGGCCTTCAAGATATCCAATACACCTTGGGAGAGGTGTAGGTCAGCAAACTCTAACTCTTCAAGAGCCATGCCTTGAGATTGAGAGATTTGAGGTTCGGATACCAAACCCTCCCCTGGGCACAGGTTAACAGATTGTGATTCCTGGGGAGGGTGGACTGCTAAGGACATGAGGAGTGGGTACCAGGGCTGTCTGGCCCAATCTGGAGCAATCAGGATCATCTTGCAGGGTTGAGATCTGATTTTGACTAGCACCTTGAACAGGAGGGGGAAGGGGGGGAAGGCATAGAGAAACTTCCCTTCCCAACTGAGAAGGAAGACATCCAGAGGGACTGAGCCCAACACTGGGGGCCTGCAGCAAAAAAGGGGAAGTTGGTGATTGTCTGGGGCTGCAAAAAGAGCTATCTGCGGGGTGCCCCATCTGGCAAATACTACCTCCAGTACTAGGGGATCCAGTGCCCATTCGTGATGGCCCTGGGAAATCCTGCTGAGAGCATCCGCTAGGACATTGTCCTTGCCTGGAAGGTGAACTGCTGTAAGGGAGGCGTTCAGGTAATAAGCCAGAGACCACAACTTCATTGCTTCGGTGCACAAGGCCGTAGACCGAGTGCCTCCTTGCTTGTTGATGTACCACATTGTAGTAGTATTGTCTGTTCTGACCTGTACAACCTTGTTCTGAACAGATGTGGAAAAAACCTAGAGTGCTAGAAAAACTGCTCTGAGTTCCACAAAATTGATGTGGAGCAGAGATTCCTGTGGGGACCACAACCCCTGGGTAGTGAGGTCGCCCATGTGAGCTCCCCACCCCAAGAGGGATGCATCTGTAGTAAGGGTCAAGGAGTGAGACTGGGGTTGAAGGAACCCCTGCCTCAGATTGCTCTGGTCCTCCCCACTGAAGGGCCTGGATCAGGTTCGAGTCACTGGGATCAATTTGGTTAGAGGGTCTGTCCTTTGAGACCAAAAGGCTCTCAAATGGAACTGGACGTCCCTCATCTGAAATCTTGCTCCCTGCACTACTGCTGTAGAAGCAGCCATGTGCCCCAGGAGCTGTAGAAAATGCCTTGCCGGTCGAGAGACCTGCAGGGTGAAAGAGGAGGCCAGAGAGACCAATGTCCTTGCTCTTTCCAGAGGGAGGAAGGCTCTGGCCTCTTTTGTGTTCAGTTCTGTGCCTATGAAGGTGAGAAGCTGGACAGGCTCTAGAACAGACTTTGGAAGACTGAGAAGGAAACCTAGAGATGTGAGCAGTTGCTGAGTTACCTGAAGGTGTAGTTTGACCTGGTCTGGGGACTGGCCTACTATGAGCCAGTCGTCCAGATAAGGAAAGATGGCAATCTTTTGCCTTCTTAAGTGGGCAACTGCTACTGCCAGGCATTTTGTGAATACCCTCGGGGCTGAGGTGAGGCCGAAGGGCATTGCTCTGAACTGGTAATGGCCTGAGGGCAGTTCGAATCTGAGGTACTTTCGATGGGAGCTTCTGATAAGAACATGGAAGTAGGCATCCTTGAGGTCCAGGGAGGCTAGCCAGTCCCCTGGCCTTAGAGAGAGTAAAATAATTCCCAGAGTCACCATTTTGAACTTTGGTTTTAAAAGGTGCTTGTTTAGATACCTGAGATCCAGGATGGGCTGCCATTCTCCTGTCTTTTTTGGGGTAAGGAAGTACCTGGAGTACAACCCTTTGCCCTGGTGTAGGGGTGGAACCCTTTCCACAGCTCTGAGAGCCAGGAGGGCAGAAACTTCTGTTTCTAGGGCAAGAGCCTCTGATGGATTTGCAGGTGGAAAGGACCTGGCTCTCATCTTCGGGAATTTTTTGAAGCTGAGAACCAGTCCCTGGCTTACTACTTCCAGGACCCACTTGTCTGATGTTAAAGACTTCCAGTCCTGGACAAAGTAAGTCAGCCTGCCCCCTACCGGTAGTGAAGAATCGGCCTTGGCCACCCCATCAGGGAGCCTGTTTTGCAGGGGCTTTGGGTTGAGAGGTAGCAGCAGGCTTACTTGAACCCCTTCTGCCTCTTCCTCTAAAGAACCCCCTCTGGGCATAAGCAGAAGAGGAGGCCTGGGCTTGGTAAAAAGGCCTATAAAAAGGCCTGCCCCTGCCCCTGACATGCCGCCTTTGAGGAGTGGCTTGCCTTTCTTTGGCCTGTGCACTCCTATAGGTGGTCCTATACTCATCCATTTTTTCATATAATTCTCTGTCTGCTCCCCAAACAGAGAATTGCCCACAACAGGAAAATCCATAGCCTTAGACTGGGTATCCTGTGACAGGGCAGTACATCTGAGCCAGGCCATCCTGCGAAGAGACACAGATGTAGCCATGACTCTTGATAAAACATCATTAGAGTCTACTGCAGCATGAAATTGCACCTTGGATGCCTCAATACCATCCGCAGCCACCTGCTCCAGCTCCCTAGCAAGCTGGTCAGGGGCCTGTTTTGCTAGGGCCAGCACAGTATCCCATCTGGATTTCTGGTACCTAGCAACATAAGCCACATAATTTGCCTGTCTGAGTCCTAAGGATGCCGCCATGTACTGTTTCTTTGCCATGGCATCCATCCTCCTGGAATCCTTTTCGGGAGGGTGAGAGGCTAGAGGAATATTAGCCTTGTCACAGGCTGCAGCCTGCACTACCCCCACATGGCTGCATTGCTGAGAGAGGAACTCCGTATCAGGGCCTGATAAAGTATACCTCTTGTCCATCCTTTTATCAACAGGAAGGATAGAGTGAGGAGTTTTTAACATTTTTACTGTCTGTTTCCTAAATGATTTGTGCAAGGGAATAGACAGTCTCCTAGACTCTGGAATATCCATCATTTCTACATAATCAGGCTCTTCTTGTCATCAACAGTCAGCAGGAGTTGGAGAGTTTTGCAACTTCTTAGTAGATTTGATCCGGGACTTCTGTCTGATAACCGTCGGGCATCCAGACTTTCAGAATCACATTCACCTCCCTGTCCTCCTCCTTCCTCCGGTTCAAACTTCGAATCATAATTTGAACCAGTGGAACCGACTGAACCAAGCGCTTCCCTGATGGTGTCGGTTCGGACGGAACCGGGAAAGAGACTGGACAATTTGAATAGCTTTAGCTATTTCCTCACAGTTGGAGAAAGAACTTTTGGCTCCACACTAGCTGACTTTCTAGCCCTTTAGTTGGAACCGGCTCCTCAGAGCTGGCTCTTCGTTGCCGAGGAAGTATAGCCCTGGTCAGAGGTACTCCCTCAGGTTAAGCTGGAACCCGAACCAGGCTGGCCATCCGGGTCAGCGGACTTTTTGGCCTCCCTTTCCCTGAGCCTACCAACTCTCTTTTCCACGGTGGCAGCAGGAAAATTCTTATAAATCTGGCAGTCTGCATTGAGGTGGTCAAACCCCAGACAATATACACAAGTGGTGTGTGGGTCAGCCTTAGCAAAGGCTTTCCCACAGAGGCCACAGTGCTGAAACCCAGTGGGTCCTGTTTTTCTTTTGGGTTTCTCAGACATAGTGCCAGCCTAACCAAAACTTGCCCGTTAGTGGCAATCCGCAAAGCAAGACTCTCTTATTGGTTCCCAACCGTGTCACGGGTCGTGGAAAAAAACGTAATGAAATCCGTTTTTTTTAGAACCGATAAGAACCGGGAACCGCACTCTAAAGGACTAGAAAGTTATTTTAAACCAATCTGAACGGTTCAAACCGAACCGAAAAAGACGTTTACAAGTTCCACACAGAAGAAAATAAAAATAAGCCTATCTATTACTTACAATACCACAGACAGAGCTTGAACCGACCGATTGCGGTTTAATTTCGGTCAATAAACCGAAAATTACACTTTTTTAACCGACAAACGAACCGAGCAGCAGAAGAAATCTCCGGAGCGACTGTTCAGTGAGGCGAAGTAAAGAATCTGACAGTTTAAGTTTGAGCAACAACAGACAGAGTTTTCAACCGAGCTCGCGCTCAAGGTTCCATGGCTGGCATGGAAAGTTAACTCTTTCACCTCCGGAGCAGTTTTAACCTGGGGTTATACTGCATATGTCATAATATAGCAAGACTTCATGTTGTTTGAAGAAGGAGTTGGAGAGGACATTAGTTTTGTAAAACTACTCAGAGAAGTTCTTAGTTGTTGTGTGCTAGATACTGTAGAGACCGAGAGGCCGATGCTGGCGAGTCGACAGCAGGAAAAGAACTGGGGAATCTGGGGGACCACCTCCTTATGTACTATGCCTTACGTCGGGGGCGGGACAGATGTCGGAGGAGGTCCCCGCTGAATACTGCTAGCTAGAAAATTTCTGTGGGGTCCTGGCGCCTGCCAGCTTCAGTCCTAATGGTGTAACCTGCTGCAAGAGCTGTTTCTCGAAGTAAGACTGCCTGGGAGAGCAGGAGATGGTGACAGAGGCATGGGGGCCAGATCCACAACAGAAGAGGAAGGTCTTCTATCCGGTCAAGAGAGCCCACCGGAAGTCTCCAAGGGAGGAGGAGTTCCGGACAGCCCAACAGCCGACAGCTGATCAACCATACTGGAACTGCATAGAACGTGCCTTGAAGCTGAGCACCTTATTACCTACGCTGCGCTGTCATACCGATAGATACCGATAGAATCCTTTGCAGAGAGCCAGCACGCCTGGGCACCCTTGATTGGTGCGGCACTGCCATAGGGGGATTGTGATTGGTATGCCCACTTGCCTGCTTTGCTCTGATTGGGGCACCTTCTCTATAGCCTGTTACAGTGTTCCTTTCTTAATTCTGACTTCTCAGCTCTCGCTCTGACCGAAATTTTCTCCCACTCCACCCCCTCCCAGGCCTCCTTTAAATACACTCATGATCCGCCTCCTATATCATATTACTACTTCATTGGCCTAGTTTGACTGCTGCCAACCTATGATTGGTATCTGAGTGTGGCCAATAAGACTGCCCTGTGTGAATATCTCTTGAGCCCGCCACTAACTAAGCTGCTCCTGCTCTCCTTGTTCCCCTTTCTGCTGTATTTTCTCACCTAGGTTTTCAAGTAGTACCTAGGTGGCAAATTCACCCTAGAAAATATTGCACTAATACAAATCACGAGACCACTCAAAACTGGGACCATGGCTCTCCTTATTGTGTTTTATTGCTCCTAAGGTGCAGAGTTCTCAGCAATACAGTGCAATTGGAAGTACCTCAATGCAATTCAGTTCTCCAATGTACCTTATCAATACCTAATGTTATAACGGTCTACCGTGCAGACACTATGTCATTCTCCTCTCCCCTTTTAGCCTATTCCCCCGGTTAGCCTACACCCCCTTGCTACTGTCCTCACCTATGTCTATTCAAGCACTTACATTGATCACGATCACCTGTCATTACAGTGGTGCGCCTCTTGCGCAGCACGATGAGTTGCTCTTGAAGAAATAAAAAGCAGTCTCCATTCTTACAAGCTCCTTAAAGAAAGTTATACTTCTCTTCTTCTCTGCTCAGAAATGTGGAGCTCAACCCTGCCCCCCCCCACAACTTACCTCACCTATCGATTTTGCTGAGGCCACAGGTCTCAAAGTGATGATGGTCAACATTTTAAGCCTGCCTAAAAAACTTGTACAGCTGCAAGCCTGGGCTGCACACGTTAACCCTGACCTTATCATAATTACTGAGTCGTGGTTAAAAAAGACGAACACTGATCAACAAATGTCACTGCAGGGCTACAATTTATTTAGAGCAGATAGAGAGTCTAGAGGCGGGGGTGTGGTTATCTATGCCAAATCTAAGTACTCGGTCACCAATATTAGTTGCAAATCTCTAGCCAAGGAATTTGAGTTAGTTTCGCTGAGCCTTCATCTCCCCTCCTCAGAATGTATCCCTAGCCTAGGTGGCTATAGACCCCCCTCTGGTGGTGACGAGGTCCTTAATCTTTTGAAATCCATGTTCGTAGATGCAAAAACTGAAACAATATTTCTAGGAGATCTAAATATGGACTGGCTGTCACCTAAATCACACGGCCTCAAATCCCTTTGTGACGAGCTAGGTCTTGGGCAATTAGTCAGTGAACCCACTAGGAACAACACTCTAAATACTGCCAACAGTTCCATTCTAGATGTGGTACTAACCACCCATCCACACAAAATATCTAATTCGGCAGTGTTTCACAACGACATGAGCGATCATGGAATTGTTGCTTGCATAAGATCTCAAATTAAGGCCTGGCCTCAACCCATCTTTATAACAAAAATATCCTTTCGCAAATTCAGTGCAGTAAACTTCCTATCTGACCTGAGCATGATCAGATGGCAAGATCTCTACCTAGCCAAACAAGGCAGCTTACATCCTTAATGACAAACTCACTACAATAATAAATAAGCATGCCCCTTTTATCAAAGTAAGGGTACGGAACAATTCCAACCCCTGGTTCACCTCGGATCTCAAGGCAGCCCTTATAGCTCGAGATAAGCTCTGGGCTAAAGCTAGACATTCCAAAGAATCTTCGGATTGGCAGGCCTTAAGAACAGCCAGAAATAACTGTGTGAAAAAACTTCGCTCTGCTAAAGCTAACTATTATATTTCTACTCTTGAACAAGCTAAAGGTAACCTCATAAAATATGGAAGACTATCAAAGCTATAGAAGGATGCCCATGGCCCCCTCTGTCCCAACAAAGATAGTTGCAAGTGGCAAGATTGTGGAAAACAAGTCCCTAGTCCTGGAGGAACTTAATTCCACTTTGCCACAGCTGGATTAGCTTTGACTGTCACCTTATGCTGGTGCTGCGGTGAGCCAGCATACCCTCCCCTACATCTAGTCCTGAACCCAGCCCCTTCCAACTGCGCGAGATAACTTATAAAGAAGTAGAAGATTCTCTTCTTAACTTAGACACCAAAAAAAGCGCAGGGGACGATGGCTTGGAACCCTTTTTCCTAAGGTCAGGCTACGCCCATCTCACTGCCCCCATTCTCCACATCTTCAATCTTTCCATTACATCTGCTACTGTGCCGTCCTGCTGGAAATCAGCACATATCCTCCCTCTATTTAAATCTGCGATGTAAACAACTATAGGCCTATCTCCATATTGCCTATCCTCTCTAAAGTTCTCGAAAAACTGATCCATATTCAGTTAAAATCTCACTTGGAAACCTTCTCTCTCATCAACCCAGCTCAATCCGGCTTCCGGGCTAATCATAGCACAATCACTGCACTAGCAAAAGTAACCAATGACTGGATCTCTGCTATAGATGCTAAGAAGGTAACTGGCGCAGTCTTTCTGGACCTCAGCAAAGCTTTTGATACTGTTGATCACAAACTATTAGTCAATTGCCTTGCAAAGTTGGGTGCCACATACCATACCACCCAGTGGTTCTCTAGCTACCTAACTGGAAGATTCCAAAAGTAAAGGCGGAAGGCTTTTTCTGCTGCCTTGCCAGTTGCAAGAGAGTCCCCAAGGATCCATCTTAGGCCCTATCTTGTTTTCTTTGTACATTAATGACTTAGATGCTAACATATCTCACGTCCAATCTGCACTTTTTGCAGATGATACTGTGTTGTATACTTCTGGCTCATCGTTATCTGAGGTCAAGGGGTGCTTCAAGTGGACTTCGCACAACTTGAGCATAATCTAATAAAGGCAAAGCTTCTGCTCAATGCTAAGAAGACTAAAGCGATGATATTCTCCCGCAGTGCTGTCACAGGCACCCCCAGTACCCTTGCCCAAGACTTCACTGTCACCACGCTAAACGAGCCTCTGGAAGTTGTAACCAAATTTAAATACCTGGGTATCTGGATAGACAATAAATTATCTTTCAATGACCACGTCGAAGATGTCTCTAGAAGGTTAAAAGCAAGGTTAGGTTTTTCTCTATAGAAATAGGCCCCTTTCCCCCTTGAAACTCGAAACAAGCTTGTACAGGCCACTTTTTCTCCCCTACTCACTATGGCGATGTAATCTATTCCTCCACCACTCTTGCAAATCTAAGTAAACTGGACATCCTTTATCACCGTGCGTTACGGTTCATTACCAACTCCCTTACCGTTTGCACCACTGTGACTTATATGCAGCTGTTGGTTGGACATCCCTTACTACTAGACTTGCTCCATGCTGGGCTATGGACTCTTAAACTGCTCCTGCAAAAATTGCCAAGCTATCTCTCTCCTTATTAGTATCTCACACAGTGCATACTAAGAAAATCTGACTTTATTATGCTTGACATACCAAGGACGCGACCTCCTTTGGTAAACGTGCTATTGCATATGCCCTTCCCTCCATTTGGAACCAATTACAAACCGTACTGAAACTAACTAGCACAGTTTCAATAAACTTCTACAAATCGCTAAGTTCAGCCAAAATAAAAGATACCTGTAACTGTCATTAAGTCTCTTCCTTCCCCATGTGTGCCATATTTATCCACTGGTAAGGTATAATTGCTTTGTCATATTAACTGCTTTCCCTTCCCCTTCTACTCCTGGCTTTATCTATGCTTACGCTCCACTGCTACTCTATCAAATCACTCCTCCCCCCATATCAGTTGTAGTCTGTTGTTTGTTCTAGCTGCCAAAATATATGTATTGCACACACCAGTCATCATGTCTCATTTATTAGTATGCAACCTGTAAGTCGCTTCCCTGTCTCATATTAATGTTTACCACCTGCGGTCACCCTATGTGGTACCCTTGTATGTATATCCAGCCTGTATCATGTAACGTGCATTTCATGTATATACTGTTATTACCTATCTGTGTTTGTACTTTGAGTGTTTATCTCACAGGACCTCCTTGTGAATGAGCTTGCTCAATGGAGTTTTCCTGCAATAAACTTGAACTATCCTTCCTAAGAGGTGACCGGGACACTGTGAGCCCAAAAGGACGGTCCCTTCCCTCCAAAGATAAGGGCACTCTCAAGGAGACTGAGAAGGAAGGGTGGGGGTCCGTGCTGCGACTCCTCCCTGAACCCGGGTGGGTGTCAGAGAGCCTCCTTGAACCCTGGCCATTAGACCCTTCGGACTCCAAGAGAGCCCTCCACCTCGAGAACACCAGCCTGGGCAGCTGGCAATCCTGGTCAGTCCCCAAGGAGACCACCCAGGGAGCAGCACTCTCCCCTACCGTGGGTGCCCTGGTCGGCCCTAAAGTTGGGTGATCCAAGCACACCACAGGAGGGGGTGTCCCCCAACTGAGGGGGCAGAAAACCCTCCAAGTCCAGGCTGCAGGGCAACAGTGGCCTGGACCACCGCCTGCTGGTCAGAACCCCTGATCTTAGACTCGGTAGCTACTGCCTGCTCCTCAGAGGGAGGATGGCTCCGGGCAGCAGAAGTGGCTACTTAGGTGCCCACAGATTCTGCCAACTCCGAGGTGTTGGACAGCGAGTCCAAACCAGACCTGGAGTCCACCTCCGAAGAAGTGGAGACCGAGGTCTGGTGCCAGACCCCCCGCGGATGCCTGCTCCTGTCCAGACTGAGGGAAGTGCCAATCTGGGTATCCAAACCAGAGTCAGCACCGAATTCCCCCACGGCACTGCAAATGGTGCCCGAGGAAGAGACAGCAGCGGAACCGGAGTCAGCGCTGGGAACGGGCGCTGTCCCCCGACGGCAAGAGCCAACGCACTAGAATGTGCTGACGGGCGCATTGACAGCCCCTCAGCACCACAGAATGGCACCTGGTACTTAATCCATAAACAGTTGAAGACGGCATCGAGAATCGCCGTCACGCCGGCGAATGGCGCCACAGCAGAAACGGTGCAAGTGGCGGACCAGTGCCAACCACGGAAGAGACGGCGCCAGAATGGTAGCGAATTGAATCAGGAACAGCACCGATGGCGGCACTGACAGACCCCTTAACACCGTGAGAACGATTATCTTCTCACGGCGCAGTGGTTCGCGTTACGCCGCAAGCGCACCACAGCCAGACATAGCGCTGTCCCTGGTCTCAGCGCCGAATCCAGAAACAGTCGAAGACGGCGCTGTAGAACTGTGAACGGATGGCGAACTGCGAGTGAACGGCGCCAACAGCAGAAACTGCGGCGAGTAGCAGACTGGTGCCAATCATGGTGCCGTCAGGGCCCATGGCGCCGCAAACAGCGCTGAGGCCCAAAAACGGCACCAATGGATGGCATAGAGGACAGTGCCAGTCCAGACTCTTGAGCCCGAGGACACAACACCGGGGGAGCCTTCGCCCAGCGGTGTGACTGCCAGAGCGGTGCTCTCCTACCGCCCTGGGAGCGAACTGTTCTTCCTGCACCGGAAGTTGCTTCCGGCCATGGCGAGGCTATTTAGAAGTGGAAGCCCCTCCTCCGCGGTCCATATAGAACTGGGAGGGGACCCAGAGGAAAGGCAGAGAGACCGCGGATTGGCCCGACGAGTGCACACCTGTCCCCCGAAAGTCGGTGGAGCTTGTCCTACTTTCCATGCGCGCTGTTCCAGGACACGACGATCCACAGAGAAACAGGTGTCGCTCGAATCCATGTCATGAAGCGGGTCAACACACGTTAAACTACGATCATGCTGGTCAGTAACAGAATATCTGCAGTTGCACGGGCACTGACGCATGGGAGGCCGCCTCGCTTTCTGCGACTTTTGGCCCCCTCAAACCAGACATGATCTATGGCAAATAAAGCATAAACAGAATCGACATCACTGTAACAAATAAAAAGAACAGTCTTACTGGTCAGTGGCATTGAGTAGGAGGCGAAATGGAACCGACAGGTAGGGAATGGCATCGACAGACAAAAACTAGGCCAAAGTGCGTAGTTCTTAATTGAAGAGCTCCTCATGAGGTGCAACCTTTACGGTGGGAGATGAAGAACTGGCGGGAGGGTGCGGTCGACGACACCTAACGGCCAACCATGAGCGCTATACAGTGCATCGTGCCCCTCAATGGCGGGCGTCAGGATGGCATTACATTCTGCCCATCCTAAAAAAAAGAAGAGCTCTCACGGGTCGGACCTCCAGGCAGTAACCCACATGTGATGAATGGTGAAGACTGACACAGACAAGATCTCTAGTTGAAGCAGAAGGACCAGGAAAAAATACCCCACTGAGGTGGGGGTGGGGAGGTCCACAGCAGATCTTAACAGAGACCTGAAGACTGTCCGCAGAAAAGAGAGAGCCCGGGGAGCCACAGGAAAAAGGGCCAGAACCCCACTTGCCCCCGCCCCCGGTGGGTCCCTGTTGCTTCAGAGCAGTGGCAGGGAGCCTAGAGGTACCAGTGGGACTCTGCCAACAACTGGTCTCACTGGAAGGGAAGATGAGCAGGGAGGAGGCACTGTTCAGAGGCTGACGCCCATGTGGGGATGGAGTGTGAGAAGCAGTGATGAATGATGATGATATACAGGAAGATCAAGAATTACGGTAGGTATGTAATTTACATATCTTCCCTGCACCAATCTTCACCATTCATCACTGGTGGATGAGTACCAAGCCAATAAAGTGGATCGGTACCTCCCTGAAGGCTGCACTGCATTCAGCCCCTTGTGGGGGAAGTCATGAGGGGGAGGATCCATCATGGGTCTGCCAGACCCACTACTGCTGACAGCCAGCGTGGGCCTCCTGACTGCCAGGAGAAGGAGGACACCCAGACAGCTCCCACCAGACTCTTCGGGTGAAAAATTGGGCCCCCTGCAAAGGTGAGGCAGTCACCATACGACGGGCCAAGGGCGACAACCGGGATAGGCAAAGCCATGCCGTCCATCTAATGCAGACCGCAGATCCCATCAGTCTAGAAGCTACCACGATTGTCGTCTCGCTAGCTCCAGACCTCTTGTAGAGATGGCAACAGTCCACCTGGTTGCCTTGCTATCAGGCAAGGCCGATAGGAATGATCTCATTGTGGCCCACAGGCACCTCTGATAGACCACCACGTGCACCTGATGTGCTGCGACAGATAAGAGATGCGCAGAGGCATAAATCCGCCTGCCCCAGCGGTCGAACTCCACAGAGTCTGCATCAGGAGAACGGTCTCTTGTTAGGCGCAGATGCCCAGAAGGGGTGTCCAGCCACTCCTGACCCAAGGAGAGGTGGGACAAAGACCCTGGAGACACCAAGGGGACACAATACTGGCACCAGCAGTCCGTAGGGGCTGGGAAAGTGGCAGGCGACTGCTAAGTGCTGTGCGACTCCACCGTTAAGGGCAGAGGCCACGGATGGCTCTCTAAGGATTCCTGGCTGTACTGCCCGAGGAACACCATAGTCACATGCTTGGTATTGTGTCATAGCTCTGGGGTTAAACTGAGCTCCTCCAGCATCGTTGTCAGGAACCGCTATTACGCCATAAAGTCAGCACCAGATGAACGATAGGAAGGGGAGTCCTCTTCCTCAGAGGAGGGAGTTGACAACCCGGAGGGACTCTGCATAGGGAATGATGGTGCTATGGGAGGAGCTGCAAAGACCAGTTCATCCACGGCTCTAAGGAATTTTGGGAAAGCACTCACTGTAGCCCTATACTGCTCCCAGGTAAGGGGCCCCAAAACACCTGGGAGAATGGGGGGGGGGAGTTGCAGAGAGGGTAAGGGCTGGGCAAGATGTTCATGAAAGACCGCCCCCTCTCTGACAGGGCTGTGGGACACTAGTGGAGAACCCCTTCACCATGAGGGGAGTGCGCCGTCCAGACCCCACCTGCTGCTCAACTGTACCCAAGCCAGCAGAGGGAAGCCCAAGGGGAGAAGACCCTGGTGGGGGACCGAAGCCCAGCAAGCCCAACAGGCCGGCCCCTGTCCCCACCTGATGCAGGACTCCATCCCCTGCAGGAGGAAGGGCTGCTCGGACCAGCACTCCTACTCCGCACCACAGTGTCCGAGACCACCTGAGCAGAGCAGACCATGGACTGCCCCCCCGGAGAGGACAGAGACCTGCCCCTTGAGCAACACCTCCCACTGGTGACAGGTCTCAAGGACAAGGGGAGAGAATAAAATGGCACCAGAATCAGGTTCAGACTCCCTCAACTCTGTGACGGCATCCAGCAAAGACCTGGCGCCGAAATCTGCCTCCTCCTCAGAGACATGCCCTACCACGGCACTGACTCCAAAGAGGCATTGAGGCCTGTACCGGCACAGACCTCAGTGCAATCCCCAGATGTGGCCTTGACATCAGACTCAACGTCAACATCAGAGGCAGCGCCGACCATGGGGATGGCGCCAATCATGTGATCTACCCCTGAAACGGCACCTGCTGTGGCACCGAGGACAGCACTGACTGTGGTACCGTCACTAGATGCAGCACCAACTGCAGCACCGTCACCGACACCACCTATGGCACCATCAGGCACGGCATCATTACCTGAGACAGCACCAGGGACGCCCGTGGAGTCCTGCGTGGCAATGACTGTGGCATCAGTACTGGAAGGGGTGGTGCCGGCACAGTGTCTCGTCCAAGTTCTGATCCCATGGGGGCCCCCCAGACAGAATCTGGGGGACGACTGCTCCGGACAGCTGGGTTGCCAGTCTGGCTCCTCCAGGTTATCCTCTGAATCCGAAGAGGGGACTATGGAGACCCCATGAGAAGGAACTACGGAGACCCCAACAGAAGTGATCCCGGTCACCCAACCCATCTCGCCACCGGGGCAGTGTCGGGAAGGGATTCCGTGGCACTGGGGAATCGGCCTAAACTCACCAACACTGGAATCAGTGTCAGGAGCCGAAGCCACACCCTCAGAAATCCCCGAAGGGACTACCAGTGTAGGTCTTGCGGGTAGCTGAGGCCTCGACACTGGGGTCACCAGATTTCCTAAAGGGGAACCTGGCCTGAAGCGGTCAGCAACCAACCTCACAGAGGAAGTTGACCGCTCCCCCAGGTGGCCGGACTCAGCATACACGAATCTGCGGCAGCCTGCCCTCTCCCGGTGCATATAATAATGGGGGGAGGCCTGGGGGAAAGGCCCAAAGACCGTGTCTTAGCGGCCCTCGTGTTTCGCTTGCTGCTGAAGGTTGGGGGTCGCGCCCCAAACTCATCGCATGGAGTTCAAGGGTGCGGTAGTTCATGCTGAAACAAGGGTCGCAGCGGTCTATGTCGTGATTCGGCCCTAAACAAGTGAAATATGGGTCCGTTATGGTAAAACCACTTCCACAGGGGCACCAATGCATGGGGGTGGGGTCCCTGCCTTTGAACTTTTGCGCTCTGAACCCGATATGGTACCAGTCGAATTAACAGTAAACAAAACAAAAGCGAAGATTCGAACCGACCAACTTTTCCATTGGAAAAATAACAAAATGGTGTTGAAAACGGCGTTGAAGAGTGACGTACAGTAACTGAGTGAGCAAAAACAGCACAGTAGATGACAAAGAAGTCACTGCCCCACACAGCACTTGCAGCCTTGACGGCAGGAAGAGCAGAACCGAGGTAGTGGAGGGGATGACGGTTAATGGCCAACCTGCGAGTGCCATGCAATGCTTCGGCCTCGAGGACAGTGCTGTTCCTGACGTCACCCCTTCTCCTAGAGCAGAAAAGCTTTTTTCTTAAAGCAGAACTTTGCCGCGGGGGTCCTGCCCCTTCGGCTAGAACCCACCAGTGATGAATGGTGAAGACTTGATACAGAGAAGATCAGGCACACGGGACCTCGGTTTAACGTCTCATCCGAGAGAAGGCACCTCAGAAGTGCAGCGCCCTCCTCATGATACACTACAGTGTCAGTATTGGGATTTACCCATGTTCCCAGTGTGAGTCTAGAACTCGCCAACTTCTGTTCTTCTGGCCTCAGAGAAGAGTGTGCTATTATTACTAGGATATATAAATTCAGGAAGACCAAAAGAGAGGTGGATAGGGAAAATTATCTAAGGTTGGCTGGTGATGCAAGTAAGGAAATCCGGCGGGCAAAGGCACAGAAGGAGCTGCACATAGCTGAAGGAATTAAGACGGGGGAGAAGGCTTTCTTTCGCTATGTAAGTGAGAAAAGTGACAAGAAGGAAGGGATTGTTAGGCTTAAGAAAGGGGTGGAGGATAATAAGGGAAAAGCAGAAATACTAAATGAATATACTTCTGTTCTGTCTTCACCAAGGAGATGGACGGACAAGTGCCTTCAGGAGTGAAAAGGGGAGCAGGGAGGAAGGGGAAGATAAATGTAGTGATAGAGAAGGACAGAGTGAGGGAGGGGCTGCTGGCATTGAAGGTGGACAAATCACCAGGCCCAGACAGAGTACATACAAGTGTACTAAAGGAACTGGCTGAGGAGCTGGCAGGGCCACTGGAAGACCTATTTAATAGTTCATTAGAGTCAGGCGTGGTAGCGAAGGACTGAAGAACAGCATATGTAGTGCCCCTCCACAAAAGCAGTCCCAAGGATGACCCAGGGAATTACAGACCAGGCAAGCTCATGGAGACCATACTAAAGGAAAGGTTGGTGGAATATCTAGAGGAGCATGGTCTCCAGGATGCGAGGCAGCGTGGGTTCATGGGGGGGGAGATCGTGTCACACGAATCTGATTGACTTCTCGGACTGTCTCACTAAGACAGGGGCCAAGCGGTAGACATCCTCTACTTTGATTTCAGCAAGGCCTTTGACTCTGTGCCCCCACAAAAGGTTGATCAGGAAGTTGGTGGATCTTAGGGTTGGGGAAAAGATGGCCAGATGGGTGGAAAATTGGCTGAGGGACAGAACCCAGAGGGTGGTTGTTGTGGGAAAGAGTTATCTGGTACCAGAGAGGTAACCAGTGGGGTCCCACAGGGCTCTGTGCTGGGGCCGGTGTTGTTCAATGTCTTCACAAATGACATTGGGGATGGCATTAAGGGCAAAATGTGCCTATTCACAGATAACACCAAGCTCTGCAGGAGAGTGGACACAGCTGAAGGGATACAGAACCTACAGAAAGATCTGGAAAAGCTAGGGAGGTGGTCCAGGATCTGGCAGCTTGGCTTCAATGCCAAGAAATGCAAAGTTATGCTTACTGGAGCCAATAATCCCACGACAGAGTACTACCTGGGTGGAGTCCGAGTATCTGCATCAGAGGAGGAGAAAGACCTGGGAGTAATGATCACTAGTGACCTGAAGCACTCCACGCAGTGCAAGAAAGCAGCAGCAAAGGCAAACAAGATGCTGGGATGCATATCTAGGGGGATCAGCAGTAGGAGAGAGGAGGTTATGCTGCCCTTGTACAAGTCACTGGTAAGGCTGCATCTAGAGTATGGAGTTCAGTACTGGTGCCCACACCTCAAAAAGGACAGTAATCTGCTGGAGAAGGTCCAGAGGAGGGCTACAAAATGACAGTGGGTCAGCAGGGTAAGGCATATGAGGAGAGGTTGAGGACACTGAACATGTACTCCCTTGAAGCTAGGAGAGAGAGAGAGAGAGAGAGAGAGAGAGAGAGGGGACATGATTGGGACCTTCAAGTACTTGAAAGGGATAAATAAGGTTGATAAGGAGAGTCTCTTTAAGCCAAATGGCAACCATAACACTAGGGGGCACATTCTTAAGCTGAAGGGTGGGAGGTTTAGGAGGGAGGTCAGGATGTGCTTCTTCACAGAGAGGGTGGTAGACACCTGGAATGCACTGCTGGAAGACGTCATCTTGTTGAAGACAGTGGGAAGCTTTAAGAGAGCCTGGGATAGGCATGGGGGAAAGTAAGGATCATGGGGAGGGAGGGTAGGGACATTAGCTAAAGCTGTGGACCCTGCAATATAAGCAGACTTGATAGATCAAACAGCCTTCCTCTGCTGGCTTCTTCAGATGTTCGTATATGTCACTCACCATTCATTTAGCTCATAGACTTTTTTTTTTATGTCGGCTCCCCGAACTCCCTGTAGGGACTCAGCTCCCACCCTCATCACCTCCCCATACCCAGGCTTACCCCCCTGGGCGTGGTCATGGGTGCCAACCCCCCAAGGTCAATAGTAACTTGCCCTGGCTTACCCCCCAATGTGGGGCCATGGGAGCAGGGCCCCACCCGTCGGACACAGTAGGCAGTGGAGGCGGCAGAGCACAGCTTCATGCATCGGGGGCCAGCATCTGTTTTGTATGATGTATCAGGGGAGGGGACATGCAATGATGGCCAGCATCCGCCCGGTCCCCCCACTGATACGACTTCAGCACTGTGGTTCCCCCAGCCTCCACTAGGGGTCTGTAGCGTGCCGGACACACAACCCCCAACCCCCTGAAGAAGGAGAGCAGTCCCCTAAGACGTTCTATCCTTCTCCACCAGCTGGCCCTCCAATGCCCAGAGTCCATTCCCGAACCCGGGTCATCGGCATCACAGATAGAAGCCCTGCCTCTGTGCCAGCAGGCCAGCGCCAGCTCCAGCTCACAGACTTTGAAGAATGATGATGACAAACTCGCTCCCATGGGAGACAGTCTAATTTTTTACAGGTTTTATTATTTATTTATTGAATTTTGTTGACCCGGTAGGCCCATTGGGACTAGAAGTCCCTTTTTCAGGGGCAACCGGGGGGAGGGGGATACAGATGGTAAGCAACTGAAATTGAACCAGATTAAGCTGTTGGTGGTATTTTTAGCGAATGGGGGAATTTGGCCAGGACACCAGGGAAATCCCCTACTCTTTTCGATAAGTGCCATGGGATCTTTAACATACACCTGCACTACCACCAATCCAGAGAGAGGGGACATCGGTTTAATGTCTCATCCGAAAGACCGCACCTCAGAAGTGCAGCCCCCCCCATGCTGCACTACAGTGTCAGTATTGGGATATTAATCCAAGTGCCAGATGTGGGAACTGAACCTACAGCCCTCTGATCTCCCGGTCTCAGAGGTGAGTGTGCTACCTGCTGAGCCACTGACACTGGAAAATGGGGTTTAGCTTTTTTGGGGACAAGAGAGGTCCTTTTTTTTGCATTTTTTTTTTTGTTTGTTTGCAAGGAAGGTAAAGGGAAGGGGGCTTCTATTATCACCAAGAGGAACAGAACAGGGGACTTGCTTTTCGCGGGGGGCAGGGAATAATATGGGCAGAATGGAATTTTATTAAAGTTCGCTGGGTACAGGGGTTGGAGAGAAGTGGGAGCCTAGCGCAGAGTCAGGGGGTGGATTCTATTGAAAAAAAGGGGTGTGGTGGGAGATATAACACAGGGTGTTTTTTTTTTTTTTTATTATTTTAGAAACAAAGTGAGCAGTAGCCACTTCATTAGTTCTTCCCGAGTGAAGAGCTATTTCACTTAAGGAAGAAGGCCCTTTGCAACACGGAGAACGTTGTGAAGTCGCACTTCGCAAAGTTGGGAAACTGCCAAGTATTTCCCGAAGCAAAGTTTCCTGACTTTGCACTTCTCTACATTATTTCCTATTTATTAAAAATAACTTAACTTAAAAATATTATATTCATTACATCTGAAACAGGTATTATTTCAATGTAACTTTTTAACTCCAAATTCTGCATCTTTCTTCCTTTCATTCTGTTCTTTTCCATAAGCTTTAAATAATAATCACAATACCATAAACAGCACTATAATTGTCATTCTTTTCAGATGATTAATTTTGTAAACATACGAGTTAGAGACAATTAAAATCAACATTTTTCAAGGACACATCATGATAAAACCTATAAATGTATATCTAAATGATTTGTGTAAAAAAGAAAAATAATCTGCTAGAGATTAATTCAGACATGTTGACAATTCCATGAGTTATCACTGCATTAAAAACAGATAATATATTAATTAATGCCGACTTGTCTGAAACAGATGATTTCATCTGCAGAATAGCTGTAGTGCATGGATAGAAACATAGACTTTGATGACAGATAAGAAAAAATTACTCACCTTAGTAATGTTGTTTCTTCTAATGGAGTCTTGCTATATTATAGACATTAGCAGTTTGATCCAGCTCTAGAACTGCTCCGGAGTGAAATGGTTAAAACCATTCCAAAATAGAATTTTGGCACGAGAGCAGCTCTATCTGTGTCATTTCAAACTTGAACTGTCAGATCTTTACGAGCCAAACTCACTAAGGTCTGTGTGGAAGCTGTAACCTACACTAGCCAAATGGCTACCTAAATAATAACAACCATTGATGGTCCCAACACCCAAGACTCAAGTCAGGGGACCAGAAATACTAGCACCATTCTAATAATATGAAAATGGAACATAAGTATAATAAAGCACACACACGTACATACACACCCCCAAAGTCCCAAAGGGGACAAAATGCTAACAGGACATAAGTAGTGCCACACTAAGTTGCCCGCACCCACCAAGTAGAGGTTCTGAGAGGGGCAGGTTGGGGAGGTCTATATATAGCAAGACTCATTAGAAGAAACAACATTACTAAGGTGAGTAATTTTTTCTTCAAACAACATGAAGTCTTGCTATATTATAGACATTAGCAGAATACACAGCAGTACCTCCATGGAGGAGGGCAGAACCCACTTAGGAATAGGCTCTGAAGAACAGCTGTGCCAAACCGAGCATCTCTCCTGGCCTGGACATCCAGGGGTAATGCTTAGTAAAGTGTGCACCGTTTCCAAGTAGCAGCCTGGCAAATCTCTAATAAAGGGATATCTCTGGCAGCAGCTAGAGACGCAGCTGTACCCCTGGTAGAATGAGCCTTCAAACCAGGGGGGGGGCTCTGCCCACTTTCTGATAACAAAATTGGATACAAGAGACAATCCACCTGGCTATTGATCTCTTAGTGGCAGGTTTGCCTTTCCCAACTTCACCATAGGTAAGGAAAAGTTGGAGGGATTCGAACCTGTGACCTTTGGTACGCTCTATATAATAACTAAGAGTTCTCTTAACATCCAGGCTGTGCAACCTCCTCTCACCGAAGAGGAGTGATCAGTGAAAATACTGGAAGGAGATAGATTGATTAAGATGGAAATCTGAAACCACCTTAGGAAAACTTCCTATTAGTCCCAAGGACTACCTTATCCCTGTGGAAAGAAATAAAGTCAGTCTCCACTGACAAGGCTTGCAATTCACTTATCGTCTGGCAGAAGTGATAGCCACTAGAAAAACAGTTTTCCAAGTTAGGTACTTAAGCTCTGCAGAAGACAGAGGTTCAAAGGGGTTGCATTAACTGGGCAATGCAAACATTAAGGTCCCAAGCAGGGGCCGGTTCCGAAAGGAGGATTAGTATGGAGTAATCCCGTAAAAACTTGGAAAACACAGGATGAGAGAAAAGAGGGATGACTTTCCTGCTGACACAAAAGCAGACACAGCTGCCAAATGAACTCTCAGGGTAGCTGGTCTGAGACCAAGGAATTAAGATGTACCATGTAATCTAACAAAATGGGCAATTCAGCAGATTCTAGGAAATATTTTCCCAGCACACCAAATGGAAAACCTTTTCCATTTAGAACTATAAGTAGCCCTAGCGGAAGGCTTTCTGGAAGCCTTTAGGATCTCAAGAACACCCTGAGAGAGGTGTAAATCAGCAAACTCTAACTCCTCAAGAACCAAGCCTTGAGGTTGAGGGATTTGAGGTCCGGATACCAAACCCTTCCCTGGGCACAAGTCAACAGATTGTGATTCCTGGGGAGGCACAGGGGAAGATGGACTGTCAGAGACAGAAGGAGTGGGTACCAGGGCTGCCTGGCCCAATCCGGGGCAATCAGAATCACCCTGCAAGTCTGAGATCTGATTTTGACTAGTACATTGAATAGGAGAGGAAGGGGAAAGCATGAGGAACTTCCCTCCCAATCCAGAAGAAGGGCATCCAGGGAACTGAGCCCAGCACTGGAGGCCTGCAACAGGACAGAGGAAGTTTGTGATTGTCTGGGGCTGCAAAAGATCTATCTGAGGATGCCCCACCTGGCAAAAACTATCCCAGCACTTGAGGATCCAGGGACCATTCGTGATGGCCCTGGGAAATCCTGCTGAGGGCATCCGCTAGGACATTGTCCTTCCCTGGAAGATGAACTGCTATGAGGGAAGTGTTCAGGGAATAGGCCAGAGACCACAACTTCATTGCCTCGGTGCACAAGGCCAAAGACCGAGTGCCCCTGTTTGTTGATGTACCACATTGTTGTGGTGTTGTCTGTTCTGACTTGTATCACCTTGTCATGGACAGATGCAGAAAAAGATCGAAGAGCTAAAAGACAGCTCTGAGTTCCAGCAAATTGATGTGGAGCAGAGATTCCTGGGGGGACCAAACTCCCTGAGTGGAAAAGTCGCCCATGTGGGCTCCCCAACCCAGAAGGGAAGCATCTGTAGTGAGAGTCAAGTCGTGAGAAGGGGAAATGAAGGGGACCCCTGCTCTTAAATTGCTCTGATCCACTGGAGAGCTAGGATCAAGGTTCGAGTCACTGGGACCAACTTGGAAAGGGGGTCTCTTCTCTGAGACCAAAAGGTTCTCAAGTGAAACTGAATGTCTCTCATCTGAAATCTGGCTCCCTGCACAACAGCTGTGGATGCAGCCATGTGCCCCAGGAGCTGCAGAAAGTGTCTTGCTGGTCGAGAGACCTGCAGAGTGAAGGAAGAGGCCAGAGCCACTAAATTCCTTACCCTTTCTGGGGAAGAAAGGCTCTGTTAGCTTTGTGTCCAATTCTGCCCCTATAAAGGTGAGTACCTGGACTGGTTCCAGAACCAACTTTGGCAGGTTTAGCAGAAAACCCAGGAGGTGAGAAGCTGCTGGGTGACCTGCAGGTGAGATTTTACCTGTTCTGGGGACTGGCCTACAATGAGCCAGTCGTCTAGATGAGGAAAAACAGCAATCCTCTGCCTTCTTAAGTGGGCCACTGCCACTGCTAGACACTTTGTGAATACCCTGAGCAGAGGTAAGGCCGAAGGGCATTGCTCTGAACTGGTAATGACCTGAGGGCAGTTCGAATCTGAGGTACTTTCGATGGGATCTTCTGATTAGGACATGGAAATAGGCATCCTTGAGGTCCAGGAGGCTAGCCAGTCCCTGGCCTTAGGGAAGGTAAAATCATTGCCAGAGTTACCATTTTGAACTTTGGTTTCAAAGATGCTTGTTCAGATATCTGAGATCTAAAATGGGCCGCCATTCTCCTGTCTTTTTGGGGTAAGGAAGTATCTGAATACAGACCCTGCCCTGATGCAGGGAGGAACCTTTCTACTGCTCTGAGAGCTAACAGGGATGAGACCTCTGTTTCCAGGCGAGGTCTCTGAAGCACTTGCAGGTAGAAAAGTCTGCTTCTCAACTTAGGAAACTTTTGAAGCTGAGAACCAGACCCTGGCTTACTACTTCCAGAACCCACTTGTCTGAGGTTAAAGAAGCCCAATTCTGATGAATAAGCCAGCCTGCCCCCACTGGTACAGGAGAATCGACCCTGGGCACCCCATCAGGGTGCCTGTTTAAAGCTTTAGGCTGGGGGTGGGAGCAGGTCTGCCCACCCCTCGTCTGCCCCTGCCTCTGAAGAAGCCCCTCTGAGCATAGGCAGAGGAGGCCTGAGTCTGGTAGAAGGCCTGTGAAAAGGCCTACCCCTACCCCTGGGGCATGCCTTGAGGAGTGGCTTGCCGCCCTAGCCTGGGCACTCTTGTAAGCAGTCCTATATTCATCCATCTTCTTCATGTAATTCTCTGTCTGCTCTCCAAACAGAGAATTTCCCTACAGGAAAATCCATAGCCTTAGTCTGGGTATCCTGTGACAAACTAGTACACCTGAGCCAGGCCAACCTACGAAAAGCTACAGATGTGCCCATGACCCTAGAGGAACATCATTAACATCCACAGCAGCATGAAACTGAACCTTAGAGGCTTCAATGCCATCAGCAGCCACCTGTTCTAGTTCACTAGCCAGCTGGCCATGGGCCTCTTGGCCAACTGCATAACAGTATCCCATCTAGATTTCTGATACCTAGCTACATAAGCCATATAATTTGCTTGCCTGAGTCCCAGAGAGGCCGCCATATACTGTTTTTTTTTTGCCATGGTATCAATCTTCCTGGAATCCTTGTCAGGAGGATGTGAAGCCAAGGAATATTAGCTTTATCACAGGCAGCAGCCTGAACTACCCAACATGACTGCATTGCTGAGAAGGAATTCTGTATCAGGCTGACAATGTATACCTTCTGTCCATCTTTTATCTACAGGAGGCACAGAATTAGGAGCTTTTAAAATTTTAATTGTTTGTTTCTAAAAGACTTATGTAAAGGAATAGACAATCTCTAGACTCTGGAATATCCATCATTTCTACAAAATCAGGCTCCTCTTGCTCATCCACAGCCTCTTCTAAAGGAGGCTGGAGGGTTTCACAACTTTTTTAAAACATAAAATGAGATGGGGACTCAGACAGCATAGGGGAGATTCTAAAGGTCTGTCTGGGAGATGTCGGTTCAATGGGCACACCCAGACCTTCCCAGCCACATTCATACTGTTCATAATCCTCCTCCCCCTCCTCTGGTTCATAAAATTCCTCAATATCATAATCCTGAACCACTGGGACCGGACGAACCGACCTTTTACCAGATAGTGGTGGTTCGGACGGACCCTGAGACAGTGACTGGACAATTTGTATGGCTTTTGCTATCTCTGCAGCAGTTGGAGAAGGAATTTTGGACTCCAGACCTGCTGATTTTCTTGTTTTCTTTATTGGAATTGGTTCCTCAGAACCAGCTTTTCTTTTGCTTGAGGAAGTCTGGCCCTGGTCAGAGGGCACTCCCTCTGGTTCGGATGGCACCGAACTGGGCTGGCCATCCGGGTCAGCGGACTTTTTGGCCTCTCGTTCCCTGAGCCTGCCCAATCTTTTTTCCAGGGTGGCTGCAGGGAAATTCTTACATACCTGGCAGTCTGACTGGAGGTGGTCAAACCCCAGACAATAAACACATGTGGTGTGTGGGTCAGCCTTGGCAAAGACTTCCCCACAAACATCACAGTGTTGAAACCCAGTGGGCCGGGTTTTTCTTTTGGGTTTCTCAGACATAATGCCAGCCTAACCAAAACTTGCCCTTTTAACGGCAGTGCCAGGAAGACACCCTTTATCGGTTCCAACGTGTCACCGGTATTGGAAAAATGTAATTAAATCCGCTTTTTTAGAACTGATAAGAACCGGAACTGCACTCTAAAATAGTAACTTTTAGTTTTAAATGAGTTTTAAACCCACTGATCGGTTCAAAACCGAACCGATAACTTACAAGTTCCACACAGACAAAACCTTCATTTACTTACGGTTACCACAGATAGAGCTTGAACCAACGGTTTTGTGGTTAAGAAAACTATTCTCGGTTAAATCCAACCAGAAAAACACTTTTAAACCGAGAAATGAACCGAGCAGAAGGAGAAATCTCCGGAGCGACTGTTCACTGAGGCGGAGTAAAGAATCTGACAGTTCAAGTTTGAAATGACACAGATAGAGCTGCTCTCATGCCAAAATTCTATTTTGGAATGGTTTTAACCATTTCACTCCGGAGCAGTTCTAGAGCTGGATCAACCTGCTAATGTCTATAATATAGCAAGACTTCATGTTGTTTGAAGGTCCACTTGGCCCACCCAGTCTGCCCATTTCCCTACCTATTGGATAAGCTGCAGATTCTAGTTAACCAACAGCCTACTTCCTGCAACCCCCACTATAATTGCCTTATGTCTGTCCCGGAGTCAAAGGCACTCTATTTACAGAGTGACAATAAAACTTTGATTCAGTTACAGGACAAAAGTGCAGAGAGACAGATACAGAGTAAAATGTATCACCTATTTATTTTACACATGCATAAAAGCACATAACAACCCAAGTTCTTGAGCAGAAGGCTGAGGTGGGGGCAACAGGGGTTATACGGAGTGTCCCCAGGACACTGTCCTCCTCCTGCAAGGGAGGATTCCTAGGCCCAGTGCAATGCAATGCAGGTGATCAAAGGGAGGGCATAAGAAATAAGGAAAAACACCCAAAGGTACAGTGGGATGAAGCCAGTTCACTCTCTAGCCACATCCAGCCAAGAAGGATGTTCCCGATTTCACCCCCAGCCTTTGGACACCTACACCTGTGGGGCAAATTTAAACTGGGGTAAGTGTTAGGAGAAGCTAGATGGGGCTGTGAGGTGACCCAGTCTGGTGGATGGGGGCAGTTCCAGAGGGAGGGAGCCCAAAGAATAAACTACAAAACACTGCATTAAATACAGAATAAAATTTAACCTTTTCGTGGGAAACTAGATGCTAAATGCATAAGAGTTCCCCCCATATTTGTTTTCCATTTCAACCAATGTAAATGGGTCAAAGAAACTGCTACTGATTCACCCAGAGTTACTTTTATTTGATAAACCAGTTCTGTATATACTTGCTATGGACCACAAGAATCTTTTAGAATAAAGTCTGTGTATAAGGGGCATCACACGGTTTCTTTATGACCAGGAGGGTCCCACTGCCAAAGTATTTTGTTAAAATTCAGGTGAATACACAAAATTATTTTCTACCTTCTTTTTCCTTGAAAGTTATCTTTTCTGTAATTAGAATTGGAAAACACCCTTTAGTTAGGACTATGAGACAGTCAACCTCGGGAGCTTGAAGCTTTCAAAGAAGTACAAGGGCCTCATTGGAAATTCAGCCATTGGTCTGATAACACAATTTAGTCCAAGCACGTGAAGGGGCATGTAAAATTGTTCCATAGTAAACAGATTTCCTAGGACAGGTAAAACACAGGTCCCTATCTAAATAAAACTACTGGTCTGAGTTAGAATGACAAAGAGCAAGCTTTTCTTACCTTCAGCAACTGCAACTGCTCAAAGGTCAGATCCTTAACAGGGATCTCAAACCATTCCAGCTCCTCTGTGTCTAATCTCTAGTTTATGAAGAAACAAAATTATTAAAAATAACCTAGTTTAGATGTACAACTCCATTCCATAATGAAACATCAACAGAAACATAGGAGTTACGAGATGAAATCAGACCTAGTGGTCCTATGTCCCTGGCCTCGTGGCACTCGCATCCCTCAGTTAGTTTATGTACCTTGGCTGTGCATTAAGTCGTATGTTACTAACCTTTGTTATGGGAGCTGGTTCTGAAGATAGAATATCCTCCTCAACTTACTAATGTATTTTTATTTGTGACCAGGACAGGCACTCTAAGCCAAGGTATATTTCCAGGTGTACACCCTGGGAGGGTGTTAGAGCAAAGTGGACAGTCAAAGAATACAGTAAAAAAAAAAAAAAACAGGACAGCAAAGAGAAACTGGTTACAAGATCTGACTATCTGCAAACAGCTAAGAGAAGTAGACAAATAAAACAAACTAGGCAGAAGTATGAGCAAAAACTAAACAAAAAAATGTATACAGTGGCTACATGCAATATACAATGTGTATTCAAAATAAAATGCAATTATACATACATTTGTATACATAAATTAAAGTGTAAATGCAGCTTACATTGGGTGCAGTTTTTTTTGTTGTTAAATTTACATTCTGGGTCACCACTGTAAATGAGCCTGCTCAATTGTGATTCCTTTAAATAAAACTAAGATTATAAAAGAACCATGCCATGGAAGTAGACTATGGTATAGTCATACTGTACGTCTACTTGGGTGTAGTAAAATCAAATGACAGTAGATAGATACATACAGTATTAAGTCACAAAAACATACACTTTGACAGCAGATAAGGACTGATTGGCCGACGCAGTCTGCCCATTTTTCCCTACCTACATTATCATCGCAGACCCTACTTAATAACAGCTCTTCCCTCCGCCCTTCCTTTCCAGTACGATTCCCTTGTGCCTAATCCATGCATTCTTGACCCACACCAGTTTTCACCCCACCACCTCTGCTGGAAGGCTGTTCTTGGAATCCACCACTCTTCCTGTGAAGAAACATAGACTTTGACAGCAGATAAGGACCGCTTAGCCCACCCAGTCTGCCCATTTCCCTACCTTTCGGATAAGCTGCAGATCCTAGTTAACCAACAGCCTACTTCCTCCTACCCCCCAGCTAGAATTGCCTTTTGTCTGTCCCATGCATTCCTGAATTCCCAACTGTTTTTGGCCCCACTACCTCCTCTAAAAGGCTGTTCCATGCGTCCACCACCCTCTCTGTGAAAAATACTTCCTCACGTTGCCCCTGAGCCATCCCACCTCTATCTTCAAATTGTGTCCCCTTGTTCTTGGACATCTCTTTTTCTGAAAGATGCTACTCTCTTGGACTTTGATTCCCTTGAGGTAATTAAATGTTTCTATCACGTCCCCACTCTCCCTCCTTTCCTCTACGGTATACATATTAAGCTCCTTTAATTTCTCTTCGTATGGCTTTTGGTACAGACCCTGCACCATTTTAGTTTCCTTCCTCTGGACTGCCTCCATCCTGTCTGTGTCCTTGCGGAGATGGAGTCTCCAGAACTGCACGCAGTACTCCGGATGGGGTCTCACCAGCTGTCTGTACAGAGTGATAACAACTTTCTGTTTTCTACTGGTGATACCTCTCCCTATGCATCCCAGTATCCCCCCAGCCCTCTTCCTATGCATCCTAGTATCCCCCGAGCCCTCCTTACTGCCTTTCAACATTACTTGCCTACCTTAAGGTCGTCTGATATGACCACCCCCAGGTCCCATTTCATTTTTGTTCTTAGTACCTCCCCAATTGTGTACTCTTGCCCTGGGTTTTGTTTCCCAGGTGCATTACTTTGCACTTAATCTAAGCTGCCATACTTTTGACCATTCCTCCAACCTTGCCAAGTCCCTTCTAATCCTTTCCACCCCCTGTGTATCAACCCTGTTGCAGATCTTTGTGCCATCTGCAAAGAGGCATACTTTTCCTTCCAGTCCCTCCACAATGTCACCTATAAAGACATTAAAGAGGACCGGTCCCAGTACTGAACCCTGCAGTACCCCATTAGTAACCCCCCTTTCCTCGGAGTAGACTCTGGTTACTATTACCCTCAGCATCCTGTTGTCCAGCCAATTTTTTACTCAAGCTACCACCCTTGGACCCACTCCCAGGCTGGCAAACTTGTTTATTAATCTTTTGTGTGGTACTGTCAAATGCCTTGCTAATGTCTAGGTAGGCCATGTCCACAGCCCCTCCCTGGTCTACTACTTCGGTCACCCAGTCAAAGAAATTGGTTAGATTCGTCTGACATGACCTTCCCGCTGAGAATCCATGCTTCCTTGGGTCCTGTGCCCGGCTGACCTCTAGGTACTCAACAATTCTTTCTTTCAGAAGTGATTCCATAATTTTCCATACCACTGAGGTCAAACTAATAGGTCTGTAGGTTCCTGCCTCTGCCTTGCTCCCACTTTTGTGGAGAGGAATAACATCCGCCTTCCTCCAGTCTTTAGGTACCACACCATCCTCCCACGATTTGTTAAAAAGGGTAGTCAGAGGTGTCACTAGTTTCCCCCCTTAGTTCTTTTAGAATTCTAGGGTGAATCCCGTCAGGCCCCATTGCTTTGTCCACCTTGAGTTTTAGGAGTTCTTTCATGACCCTTTCTTCTGTGAATGGACTGGTATCAACCCCATTATCCAGAGTGCTTCTATTGTTTGGTTTAGGTACCTCCCTATCTTTCTTCTGTGAATACTGAGCAAAAGTATTCATTCAGGATCTCTGTCTTTTCACCGTCACCCTCTGCCCACCTCCCTTCCCCTTTATTAAGCCTTGCTATCTCTCCCTTGGTCTTTTTATGCTCCCCAATGTATTTATAAAAGGTTGTAACCCCCTTCTTAACCTTAGTGTACTTCCTTACATCTCTCCTGAATGTACCCTACCCCATCCAGCCAACCTAGAATGTCTCCTTGTTCCTAAACACCCTGTTTTTTTTTTTTCTGAAACTACTTCCCCTGTACCTTATCAACCCCAGTGAAATATTTAAAGGTCTCTATCATACTCCCCCCCCCCTTCCAGGGTGTATATACAGAGGTCCTGCAGTCTCTTCTCAAAGGGCTTTAGATGCAGACCCTGCACCATTTTAGTTGCCCTCCTGTGGACTGTCTCCATTCTGTGTCCCTCCAGAGATGTGGTCTCCAGAACTGGACACAGTACTCCAGCTGGGGTCTTACCAACAATCTATACAAAGGCAACACCACCTCCTTTTTTCTGCGGTAATACACCTCCCTATGCACCCCCAGCATTCCATTAGCCCTCCCAACTGCCTAGTCGCACTGCCTGACCACCTCTGGGTTATCAGATATGAATATCCCCAGGTTTCTTTCCTACTTGATAGTTGTCAATACCACCCCAGAAGCTTTGTACTCCACCCTTGGTTTTCCGTGCCCCATGTACACGATTCTGCAATGTTTTGCACTGAAACCCAGCTGCCATACCCTTGACCACTCCTCTAGTTTTCTCAGGTCTCTGCCCCCCCCCCCCAACTGCCTCAGGTCTTTTAACACACTGGAGTCAAGACACTGCATAATCCTTTCCTTCAGCAGTGATTCCATTAACTTTCCCACCATCGATGTTAGGCCAACTGGCCTATAATTGCCAGCCTCCCCCTGCTACCACTTTGTGAAGTGGGACTATATATGCCCTTCTCCAGTCCTCCGCAACCACTCCTGTTTCCAGGGAGCTGTTAAACAGCACTATCAGAGGTGCAGCCAGTACCTTCCTGAGCTCCCTCAATACCCTTGGATACACGCCGTCAGTCATACTACAGTAACAAACTAATCTGCTCAGACCTGGAGAGAAGGTAGGAGGAAGTAGACAACAGAAAGAGTAGAGAGGGGGCGATAAAGGTGTTAGAAGGAGTAGGGAAAAGAGAAGGGGACAGGATGCTCAGAAGAGGGAAGGCAATGTGGCCCTAATGACCCACCTCCCCAATCCCATAATCCTTGGCCTTCACATCCTGCCATTTTAGTATCCAATAGGAATTTGTCTAGATTTGTTTTGCCTTTAAGCTATTTTACCTCTGTTGTGTGCTCCTGCAACCCCTTCCATAATCTTACTACTCTCTAAGCAGAAATGTGTAGCGGCACATTGCATTTCATCCTCCCTCCCCTTAGTCTAAGATCATACCCTCAACCATACAGTCCAACTGAAATCAATACCCGTTATCTTGCCCCAACTTTCGCTCTTTTTTTCTTTTTAATTTAATCTTTATTTTCTTTCATACAAAACATCAGTTCTCAATTCACAGCATTTATAATGTGATGGTTAACTGATTAAGTATTATATTCAGGTTTCATTCCTTATTCTTAATCCTTTAACTCAGTTAATCTAGTCACACATAGTTTGCTTTTAACCTGAATTTCCACCGTAACTTAAAAATGTACCTCAAACAAATAGAAAGTAAAAATGTTAACACAAGATTATACACATTGCAGGCTTACAATATCAGACAATTCATCCTGGATATCTACAGTTGATTAATGTCTTGTTCTACGTTTTGATAAGAGTTTCTCAAGGGCTCGCTAACCGTTTCCATCTTGTGTTATAAGTTTATTATTTATCAATTATTTCACTTTATTTGTACAAATCGGATTTACAACCTTTGAGTCAGAAACTCGTTTACAAAGGCACCTCATCACAGAGAGGACAAGACAGTAATACATAGTTCAAGATACAGACAGCGTTACATAGATTATGTACAGGCTATTTACATAGGTTACATATGATCAGTTAGGGGAAACATACCCGTTATACAGTTACAGCACAGGCAGAGAAAACATAACATGCAATGTTGGAGCGACTAAGGAACTGCCCTAGGGCTAGGCTACAGCATAGAGCAGACTGGTGACTGCAGGTGCAGCATGTAAGACAGATGTCCAGAAGAGGAGTGGACTATGGAGCCGGTGAGGAGGAGAAGGGGGGTGTGCGGGTGAGCTGTCTGGTGGACACTGTCGAAAATTATTGTGTACTGGAAGGCATGATTCCATACAAGCCCAGGGGGAGTGGGAGCGGCAACAGTTAGTTACATTTACAGCAGCGTATATTGAAACTGTGGTAATGAAGAATGATTTTAAAGGGACCGATTTTGAGAGTGCTGGTGATGTTGACTGGAAGACAGCTGAACCAGGAGGGAGCCCTGAGGTAGAAAGACTTCTGGGCTAGGGAGGTCCTGGTTCTAGGCACCAGTAGGGTGGCCTTATCCGAGCTACGGGTGGAGACAGTGGGGGTGGCATGCTGAAGGAAGGCAGACACCCGGAGAGCAGAGTTTTCTTGGCTAGTAGGCATGTCTGGTAGCGGAGTCTTTGAGTAACCATCTTTTCAGATGATTCTCTCTTTTCATCTAAACTGTAGTGAGCCTAGTCCCTCATCAAATTCTCTTCAGAGGACACGTTCTGGCTTTATTTACTATTATAGCTTTCTTTACCCGTTTCTTTACTCACAATGGTTTCTGTTACTACTATGCCCCCTTGTCAGGGGTGGCTAAGGGACAAACTCCAGGTAATTGTCTAACTGATGTCTTATCCATTTCTGCCATCTAGTATCGAATGATTTTATTCGGTTTAGCATTTTTGCTGATATTCTTTCCAAAATATATATCTCCCTGGCTACTGAGTTCCAGGTCTCCTTAGTGAGTGAGGTTTTAGTACACCACAAGCAGTTACTGCCTTTAGGGCTGCCAGGATCAAGAGGGTAACCTGCCTGTATGTCGCCTTTCATTCTTAGTCCCTCGGGGATAATGAGGATGTATACTGACATAAGCAGCTCCTGACATTCATATATTTTCTTAAGTTCTTGAGTCACATCTCCCCAATATGCTGCTGAGTCTGTCACATGCCCTCAGCACATGGGTCTAGTCCACCTGGATGTGGCCACAACCCATCAGCATTGCCTGCCCCCCACTATTCTTGCCATGGCGACCAGGGTACGAAAGAAGCACACCTGTAGCTTCCAAGAGAACTCTTTCCAATATGTTGAGCTTGAGGTTTTGTAAGCTTGAAAAGCCGTGCTCTGCCACTGCTGTGGAACTATATTCTCCAGCAGCAACTTTTCCCATTTAATTCATATTTGTTCTGTGGAGTCTCTGAGGTGCTGCCTTAAGGCTCTATAGGCTTGACTAATTAGGTGTTCCGTGATAGTCCCACCCATCAGTGACTGAACTAAAGATGTCGGCAATGATGGGTTTTCTGCTATGGAAGCTAGATTCTGCTCGTATGGTTGCAGAAACTTTTTTAGTTGTAAATGAGTGTAAAAGTGCTTCTGTGGTAGACCATAGGTCCTCTGCAATACCACAAAAGAGTGTAGGCCTGTACGGCATACTAGCTGAGATATGAACTTTACCCCATGTTCTATCCAGTGGTTTAGGTTCCCAACCCTAGTCCTGTTGGGTGGTAACCTAGGGTCAGCAATGAGTGCCGCCATGTAAAGTTGCTCTGAGGGACAGGTATTTTTGTTTTGCTCTAAGCCATCCTTGAATTGTTTCCCTGGTGTATTGAGGAAATGTATTCAACAGGCCACCAAGAGGTGTGCCTCCAAACAAGGCTTTCAACAAATTGTGATTCTCATTTATGGTTAGTTCTATCTGCTTCCAGTGTGCAGTATATCTGGGGTTAAACCAGTTTGCTACTGTTCTGATCTGGGAGGCTAATGTATATTGCTCTAAATTAAAGAGATTTAGCCCTTCGTCTTCCCATGCCAGCTGAAGTATTGTATATCTAATCTGGGTTGGGGGGGGGGTGTCCCTTCCAGATGAAGCGAAATATTAATCTGTCCCATGTTTGAAAATAATGTCTATCTGGGGGGTACCGGCAGGATCAGTATTAAAAACAGGATGCATAGTAGTACATTTTGTATTACAGCATCTATCCTGTTCAAAAAGTTCAGAGGTAAACTACACCATTTGGATAGATCGTCTATTAATTGCTGGGTTAGGGGTTCGTAATTCAACAGGTCCATCACTGTTAATTTTTGGGGGACTTTTATCCCCAGGTATTGCACTGCATATCTAGTCCATTTAAAGGGGTATGTTGTTTTCGGATGGGGGGGAGGGGCATAGTTGTAAGTCAAAACCTCTGTCTTTTGTTCGTTTATTTTGCATCCCGCCAGTTGTCCCAATTTATTTATTTGGTCCCATACTGCTGGGACAGATTTCTCTGGTGAGGTCAATGTCAAGAGTACGTCGTCCACAAACAGGGATATGGTGTGTTGCCTTTCCCCAAACTGTATTCCCCTCATCTCCGGTTGTGTTTTATGGCTTCCACCACGCGTTCCAGACATAAGGTGAACAAAAGAAGGGACATGGAGCATCCCTGATGGGTAGTTCTATTGGGTCAGATATAGAACCATCAAGTTTCAAATATGCTACTGAATTCTTGTAAATGTTTTTCAGCTGCATGATTAGCGCCTCTGGCATGCCGAATTTCGACAGGACTGCCTATAAAAACATCCAGACGACCCTAGCGAATGCTTTTTCTGCATCCAAACCCAGAAGCATCGCAGGAAATCTGTGAGTGGGTGTATGCTCCACCAACAAGAACATACGCCGCACCGCATCCTGTCCCTGTCTGCTCCTTACAAAGCCCACTTGATCCAGGTAAATCAGTATGGGAAGCAGGTTATTCAATCTGTGGGCTAGTACTGACATGTACAGTTTGTAATCATAGTTGAGCATCGAGATAGGTCTGTATGAAGTCGGGTGTCGGATATCTTTCTGGGGTTTGGGTATTGTGGCTATTACTGCATAGCTCCAAGTGGGGGGGAGGGGTTCTCCCATCTGGACCACCTGGTATGCTGACAGGAGTGGTGGGAGCAGTAGGTTTTTAAGCTGTTTAAAAAAATCAGCTGGGTATCCATCTGGTCCCAGTGCCTTTTGGGTCTTAGTTTTCTTTAAATTCAGTTTCATTTCCTCATTTGTGATTGGGATTAATAATGTATCCGCTTGTGCCTTTGTTAATTTGGGGAGAGTAAGCTTTTGTAAGTATGCGTTTATTTGTTCAATATCTGGGGCTTTACTCTCTGTATAAAATTGCTTGTAATATGATGCTAGTATTCCCCTAATTTCTTGCGGCCGTGTGTGAGTTTTCCCTGTGGTGGGGTCTATCATGCTAGTTATGCATGCTTCGGTTTTTCGCTCCCTTAATTTTCTTGCCACATTTCTAGCTCCACATGGTCCCCCCTTCGTGGTGTACAAATTTCAAATAGAGTAACTGTTGTTCAATTCTCTGATCCAATATCTGTTGAATTTGTTTAACTGTCTGTAATAGGGGCCTATTATTTAGTTACCCCCCTTTCTTTCCTAGTTTTGTTTTGTCTTAAGAAAAGACTTTAATGGTGTAAACCAGTAGTACTATGGGGTATTGCAGAATTGCTACTGGTTACCTTCTTGAACATTTCTAAGCATTTTTGGACTTTCTAGAGTAACGTTCTCTCTTTTAGTGTTTTAAAAACTGTTGCAACAGTACACTCGTTTTCTCTTTACTATCCTTTAGCTTTGTGCCTTCCCTACCTACACTTTGGTCACTTGTAGGTATCTTGCTGTCCCTATCCCTCCGTTTCTGTCTCTCTGAATGTCCAAATAACAGCCTTGTATGTCCGTTTGTAGTTTTACTGAAGAAAAGTACAGTTATGTAAGAACTTACCGTAACAGTAGATCTTCGAGAACAGCTCTTGCAGCAGGTAACACCATTAGGACTGAAGACAGCCGGCGTCAGGACCCCACGGAAATCTTCTAGCTAGCAGTCTTCGGCAGGGACTGCCTCCGACGTCGGTCCCGCCCCCGACGTCAGGCGTAGTACATAAGGAGGCGGTCCTGCCAGAATCCCCAGTTCTCCTGCTGGAGACTCTCGGCCGCTGGATGACATCAGAAGAGGAGACCGAGGATCCGCCATCAGAAGAAGAAGAAGAAAAAGCTTAGCTCCTGCCAAGGCCTGGATAGGCCATACCTCCTCCAAGGGGGAATGGTGGCCGGGAAGGTACCTGCTGCAAGAGCTGTTCTCAAAGATCTACTGTTACGGTAAGTTCTACGTAACTCGTACTATCTTACCGAGATACAGCTCTTGCAGCAGGTAACACCATTAGGACTGATTCCCAAGCAATAGCGCCTCTAAGCATTCTGGGAGGAGGCATAACGGGGAGATCTTGAAGAAATCCTGACTCTAGGACAGGAGACCCTGTAGAACGGCAAGGCTGAAACCGGCTCTCCGCCGTGAGGTAATATCCAGGCTATAGTGCCTAATGAATGTGTGCACTGAGCTCCAAGTAGCCACGGCACAAATGGCCGAGGTGGAGACATTGCGCAGTGCCGCAAAGGAGGTAGCCACCCCCCTTGTCGAGTGGCCCCGGACTGTGCCCAGAAGGGGCTTCTGTTTGTTGTTGTAGAAAAGGAAATACACTGGACAAGCCAGCGAGACAGGGTCTGCTTTGAGACTAGTTGGCCCAACATCCTCTCAGCGAAGGATACGAACAGCTGCTCAGACGTGCAAAGCTGTTTAGTCCTGTTCAAGTAGTACCTTAAGGAGCGGTGAACATCCAGTGTGTGAAGCAATGCCTCTCCTCTATTAGTGTACTTGGGAAAGTACACAGGCAGATCGATGTCCTGGTTAAGAGTAAGGGCAGAGACCACCTTAGGCAGGAATTTAGGATTCGTCCTCAAAGACACTCTGTCCTGGTGGAAAATTAAATAAGGTTCCTTACACATGAGAGCATGGAGCTCGGAAATTCTCCTTGCTGACGTGACAGCAACTAAAAATAACGTTTTCCACGACAGAAAACGCAGCTCGTAATCTGCGGCAGGTTCAAAGGGGGGAAGCGTGAGCTGTTCCAGGACGAAGAGTAGGTCCCAAGGAGGGACGGGATCCTTGATGGGTGGCCTAAGGTGTAACACCCACCTCAGGAAGTCCCGAGAGGCATCGAGTTGTGCCACTGTGCGCTGACCTATCGGGAAGTGGTAGGCCGAAATCGCACAGGGGTGAACTTTAATAGAGGAGTAGGCAAGACCTGAGTGGAAGAGGGAAAGCAGGTATTCCAGAACTGATTTCTCTGGGCATTCTAAAGGGGAGAGGCCGCGTGCCTGAGACCACAGGCAAAATCGGCGCCATTTCATGGCATATGTTGCATGCGTTGCCGACTTTCTGGCAGCGGAGAGAACTTCCGCCACTCCTTGCGAGACCCCGTGTCGCATAATGGCTATGTCTCGAGGAGCCAGGCATGCAGGTTCAGTGAGCGTAAGTCTGGGTGTACTAGAGAACCCTCCTCTTAAGACAGTAGATGGGAGCTGAAAGGCAACAGGACTGGAGGTTCCCGGGACAATTGCATCAGCATGGGAAACCAGATCTGCCTGGGCCAGAAAGGCGCTACCAGGATCACTGTTGCGTGCTCCCTGCGCAGTTTGAGAAGAACTCTCTGGATCAACGGGAAGGGAGGGAAAGCGTAGAGGAATCTGTCCGCCCAGTAGAGGGACAACGCGTCTCGCCAGAAAACACCAGGCCCTGGATCTAGCGAGCAAAAATTGGGCAGTTTTGCGTTGGATGGGGAAGCGAATAAGTCCAACTCTGGAGTGCCCCATCGAAGAAACAGATCCTCTGCTACCTCCTGAAGGAGTTCCCATTCGTGGACTCTGGCCTGGGAACGACTCAGGCCGTCTGCGATTGTGTTGTCCACGCCGGGAACATGAACTGCAATCAGGCTCGCGCCGTGTCGGATTACCCAATCCCACACTCTCATTGCTTCCCTGCAAAGGGGGTAAGAGTGTGCGCCTCCTTGTTTGTTGAGGTAATACATCACCGCCGTATTGTCTGTCTGAAGCAGAAGAGTACCCGATGGGATTTCTGACTGAAAAGCCTGCAGGGCATAAAGGACCGCCCTCATCTCCAGAATGTTGATGTGGAGGTGAGCTTCCTGAGGGGTCCACGTTCCCTGGGACCTCACCACGTTCAGGTGTGCTCCTCACCCCAGCCCTGAGGCATCTGTGGAGAGGATTACCTCCGGGGATGGCGCTGTAAATGGAACACCCGCAGAGAGTGTCCCTGGGTCTAGCCACCATTGCCAGTCTCGAATTGAATCACTGCGTTCGTGATTCTGACCGGATGCTACATTTGGTCTTGCCTTTGGTCCCACTGCACTTTGAGCATCCACTGAGTTACGCGCATGTGGAGCCTTGCCATAGGGATGGTTGGAATGGCCGCAGCCATGTGTCCGAGCAGGCGAAGGACCAGCCTGGCGGGGACAGTCTTCTTCGCTGAGAGATCTCCGATGAGGGATCTGATGTGTTCCGCTCTTTCCTCGGGAAGAAAGGCTTTCCCTTGGACGGTGTCCAGAACTGCGCCTATGAACTTCAGCTTCTGGGACGGTATGAGGAGAGACTTCTCGTAGTTGATAAGAATGCCCAAAGACTGGAAGAGAGCTTGGGTGTTCTGGATAGCCAGCAACAGTGCCTCTTTGGAGGCGGCCATGAGAAGCCAGTCGTCCAGGTACGGGAACACGTAGTGGCCCTGTCTCCTTAGAGACGCTGCCACGACTGCCATACACTTGGTAAAGACCCTGGGGGCTGATGACAGTCTGAAGGGGAAGAGCCCGGAACTGAAGGTGGTGGCCGAGAAACTCAAAGCGCAGGAACCTCCTGTGCGCTCGAGCTACGGGGATGTGCAGGTAGGCATCCTGCATGTACAGGGATGCTAGGAAGGCGTCCTTTCTCAGCATGGGAATGAGTCCTTAGAGGGTCACCATGCAAAAACGTTTGTAGGCGACTGACATGTTGAGGTCGCTGAGGTCCAGTATTGGACGGAGGTCCCCTGTTTTCTTCGGAACCAGAAAGAAGTGGGAATAGTAGACGGATCCTTTCTGGTTCTCCGGGACATACTCCACCGCTCCCTTTTGAAGGAGCGCGAGTACTTCTTGCCTGATGAGCGATCTGTGTTGACCTGAGTAACGGGAGAGCAGAGGAGGCCTTGTGGGTGGCTTGTCCACGAATTCTATAAAGTGGCCTTGTTTGACCAACTGAAGAACCCACCTGTCGGTGGTTATAGACTGCCACCCTGGCAGGTGGTCCGCAATATGACCCCCGACCTTGGTGTCCCGTTGATCCTGAGGGGCGGGGGCCAGGAAGGAGTCATGCTGTGGCGGCTGAGGGTCCTGCAGGCTGGGCCGACTTTGCAGGGCGTTGGCCTCGGCCTGCGGACGACTTCCCCTTGGCTCTGAGGAAGAAGGAGCCCCTCTGTTGCAGACCGGTGTGGGACTGCTGTCTCTGCATCCGCCTCGAAACGCTCTGGTTTCTGCAAAGGAACTGAGCTTGGGTCTGTACATGGCTTGGACAGACCGCACCGCTTTCCCAGCCTCTTGAAGTTTGGTGAGGACCTTCTCCGAGGACTCACCAAAAAGAACTTCCGTGGAACGAGGCGCCCAGAATGTTCTTCTGGACGTCCGGGTAAATCCAGAGACACGGAGCCAAGAGCATCTCCGAGGTATACCCGAGGCTGCTCTCTGGCCGAGGAGTCCGGGAATCGCACACAGCCTCGCAGCACCTGGGTTCCCACGCCTGAATTCGCAGGAGGAGTTGCAGCAACTCCTCCTTCTGCTCACCTTCTGGCATCTTTTCTGCCAGATCCAGTCCCTGCTCCCACAAGGCATTCTGAAACTGGACCATGTGGGTTAGATAGTTGAGGGACCTAATGGCGCAGGTAGCGGATGCATACGTGCGCCTGCCCATAGCGTCCAGTTGCTTGGACTCTGGGTCTGGTGACAGGGTGCTCAAATGTTGCGGCCTCTGGGACTGGTCATGTGAGGCTTTAATGACCAGAGAATCGGCCAGAGGATGTGATGCCAAGTACTGGTCCTCCCTAGGGGCCTTGTACAGGCGGTCAGCCTTCTTCGGCATCGCCGGGAGCGAGTGTGGACATTTCTACGCTGCCTTGGTGACGTCCACAAAGGTGTCCACCAAGGGTGGCACCACCACAGGCTTTGGATCTTTTTGCCGAAGATACCTGGCAAGGCGTAGTCTCTCGAGGTCAAGTTCCTCTGCGTCCCAGCCCATGTTCTCCTGGATATGCCTCATAATCTCTGAGAACGATGGGTCATCCGGAGGAGATCTTGGGAGCTCACATGGGTCCGGAGAGGGGACACTGATGGGAGAAGGGGATCTGGATCCATCCGAGAAGTCCGATCCCGTGTCCTCCGTCTAAGGCGAATGGCGGCGTCTTCTGGGTCTCTTGGGGCTGGGTGATCCTGAAGAAGATCTGGACGGAGGTCTCCTCTTGTCTGGTCTGCCCCTCGGAAGTTCCACAGGCTCCTGGGGGGAAGGTACTCGGCCTGCTACCCCGGATGTGGTGGGGGGCGCTGGGGCTGGTGGAGTCATGGGTGGAGGAGGAGGAGGAAGAGGAGGAGGTGTGGGAACCACATCCTTCTTTATGGTATCCCACCAATAGGTGAATAGCTCCTTAACCTCTGAAATACTGAGGCCCGACGACGGACCGGGCGCCGGTGGTTGGGTTCTGGGGTCGGCTCCCCCGGGGTCTCTGGTGCAGGAGAGGGTTCCCTGGGGGGGTGCGACAGGACCGGGTTCGCCCGTCTGGTCCTTGAGCTGGGTCAGCTCCTCCTCCGTAAGCTCCTCCTGACCGACGTCGGTAGGAGGCGTAGGTGTTCTCCTCTCTACAGCAGCGGATGTCGGTCCCCCGGCCGGCATCCGTGGTGGCGAAGGCCTGACCGGTGACGGGCGTCTGGCGGTCTTCGGGTCTCGGGACCGGTGATGCTTGGCCGACGTTGGGTGAGCCAACGTCGGATCCAACGTCCTTTTGAGCGAAGTCAGCTCCTTGGTCTTCCGCTGGGGCGGAGGGGGCAAGGAGACTGACCGGGCGTCGGGGTCCGGGTGACGGGAGCCGGACTTGTGGTGGTGGTGGCGATCCCCTGACCTCGGCGAGGCCTTGGAAGCAGAAGAAGAAGAAGGCCTGGAGGTCTTGGCCGGAGGTAGAGAAGAAGAACCCGAAGAAATCTTCACCGCAGCCGGGAGGCTGAGAGCGGGCCCGGAAGGGAGCGGTCGGACCGGAGCCGGAGCTACGGGAGTCGGAAGCCCTAGAAGGATTTTGATCTCACCCTCCCTGTGCTTTTCGAGGTGTCGCTGGCTTTTCAGACGATTCCCTTGAGGCAGAATCTATGGCCTTAACTTTTCTTCGAGAAGGAACGCTGCAGGGCCTTCTGGCGATGGATCCGGGTCCGCTATTGAATCCCTGACAGAAGGTACAGGCCCAGGTGTCGTGATCTCGGGCCTCACGACCGGACGAGAGGCCGACGCGGTCTTTAAAGGGATTTGCTTCCGCAGGCGCCGCTGGATGGCCTTCCGCGAGGTTGGGAGGACATCAGATGGCAGACTTCAGAGAAAACGGAGTTTCCAAGTTGGAAGAACTTTACCAGGCGTCATCAAGAAACAGACCGAAGGGTCGAGACATGTAAGTTGGACGGCGGGAAAGAACTGGGGATTCTGGCGGGACCACCTCCTTATGTACTACGCCGGACGTCGGGGCCGGGACCGACGTTGGAGGCGGTCCCCGCTGAAAACTGCTAGCTAGAAGATTTCCGTGGGGTCCTGACGCCTGCCGGCTTCAGTCCTAATGGTGTTAACTGCTGCAAGAGCTGTATCTCAAAGTAAGATCAGACCTTCGCGATTGTGTGCATTAGCGCACTGCACAAATGTGCGCATGGAGTCTAGTCAACAGAAACGAAGCGTTTACCTTGTTCTAAACTTACTCACTCTGCAAAAGCCTGTATTTAGAGGCTAAAATGAATCCTTTTGTTGGTTTAAAACCTCCTGTAAAGAAAAAGGGAATGTAAGCATTTTAAAACACAGCACACAATGGAGCCAATGGAACCTCCTCTTTAAGCTAAGCTCACGTTTTCAGTTGGTCACTGTGTTATATAAGAAATGTAAATACATAATTAGATAGTTGCTGGCAGTTAGCGAGACAACATGAATGCTGTATAAAATTTTAGGTAAACTTCTGAACACTCTTTAGTGCTTTAGAAACTAGAGTGTTTACCTTTCAGGTATGCTTAGGGTTCCCTGCTACAGAGTTTCCAGGATCTCCCTGCTGCTATTTTGTTTTTCTTAGGGCTGTCCGGCCGTGTCTCCTCCCCCTTTTATGATAATAGTTACTGGGAGGTGCCTGAAACCCTGGTGTAATCTTTTTCTTTTAGGTTTAAGGTATTATTATTTGTATTACTGTACTTCAAGCTATTAAAAGTGCTGTTTCTTTGCATAGCTATGTCAGTGAGTTAGGAATTTAACCCCTCTCAGGTTTATTTTTGTTTAAAGGTGATTCGTAGAAGAAGCTAATATAATCATGTGACTGATTATTTGTATACATGTCCTGAAGAATGTATTGTTAGTTCGTTGGTAGGAGTCTTACCCTACCAGTCCTCTAGCTTGATACTAGATGGATGAAGGACTTATTGTTGGAAATTGACTTTAGACTTGTTTTTGATTTTGCTTTATGTCTTTATTTTTCCGTACTCAGTCCGCTTATTTTGTCTGCTGAATAAATAAATCTGGAACTAAGTTTTTACATCCTGACGCATTGTCTGGACTCCATTTGTTCTCATGTCCACATATGGTGTTCGAAGTGGGATTCTGAGAGAGAAAGTAGCTCTTGGTGGACTTTGTTGCTACAAAACCATGGAAGACCAGACGCAGCAGGCCAAGACAGAGTTATCCATACCAGGGGGAGTCTTGATGAGGGCTATGGTGGAACAATTTCACCTCCCCCTATCCAGTGGTTTGGGTGATGTGAGACGAAAGGAGGCTAAGAAAGATTCTAAAAGAGATATGAAGGAAGAGGGCGCTACAGGAGGAGATTCTGATTCACTGGAAAAAGAAGATGAAGCACCCATCCTCTGAGATGCAGGACTTACTTAGATGGGTCTGTCTAAAGCAACTAGACCTGGAGAAACAAAGGGAACAGGACAGACTTCAAAGTGAGGGCAGGTGGGTGGATACCTTGAAGGCCATACAGACATTGGGAGTACGCCAGCAGAATCCTCCAAATGAGGGACCTAAAGACATTAAGCTTTCTAAACTAGCAGAAACTGATGATATAGAGGCTTATATAACCACTTTCAAAAGGGTGGCTACAGCTTGTGGGTGGCCTAGGGACCAGTGGGTAGTCAGACTAGCCCCTTATCTCACCAGAAAAACTCAACTGGCCTATAGTCATGTTGAAACTAGACATACCACAAATTATGATCATGTGCGTCAAGTCATTTTAAAACATTATGACATAAGCATAGAGACATACCGCCAGAGGTTTCGAACCTTTAGGTACCAGTCAACTGATTCTCCTCAGAAGGCTTATGTGAGACTACAGGATCTATGCAAAAAGTGGCTATAACCGTCTGTGAAAACTATGGACCAGGCAGTGGATGAAGTTGTTCTAGAACAATTTATAAAGATCTTACCCCATGATGTACAAATGTGGGTGAGGGAACATCGGCCAGTGACAGCTGAGAAGGCAATCAACTTGGCTGAGGATTTTCTAACAGCTCGTCCAGCACGTCAGAAGGGTCATACCTGGACCAGCACATCCTCACCCGCGGTAAGACCTATGCATCCTACCTCTTGTGTTAAAGTATCTAGTGACTCTAGTACAGTTAAGATGGATAAATCCACAAAACATTATAATACTGAAATTATCTGCCATGAGTGTAAGACTAAAGGACATATAGCCAGATATTGTCCAAAAAAAAAAAAAAGTGACCCACCCACCTGGCCCTAGCTAATTGGGGACAATATGTCATTCCTATACCTATTGAAGAAAACAATGTGATAGCGTTAATCGACTCTGGGATTCATCACACCTTAGTACATTCTGACCTGATGCATGAAGACTCAGGGATAGATCAAACTGGAGTCACCTGTATCCATGGAGACATTCATTTTTATCCTTTAAGAGACATCACCATAACTGTTAACGCTCAAGTGCAACCAATGAAGGTGGGACTGGTGCCAAGGCTGCCCGTACCTGTTATTTTGGGACATGACTTTCCTCTTTTTGAACAGTTATTTTCTTCTGCATCCTCTGTGTGTGCTGTAACAACTCGGGCCAAGGCTAAGCAAGAGCAAGGTGTACTGGACACTTACCCTTCTGATGAGGAAATATTTGATCCCCCAGGAAAAGAAAGGAAATCAAAAAGAGAGAAGAGACAGGAGAAAAAATAATGGACTCAAAAACAGGACTTAAAACGTGATGATCTGTTAGTTAATAACAGCATGCTTGATTCCTTTGCTGAAGATCAAAAGCAGGACCTATCCTTAACACCTTTATTTTCACAGGTGGTTCCTGAGGGGGTTGAGTTCACCTCTCCTGTTTTCAGAGTTATTAATGGAAAGTTGTACAGACAATGTATTAATGCAAAAACCAGTGAATGTGTGGCTCAACTAGTGGTCTCTCAACAGCACCGGGCCCATTTGCTGTACTTAGCTCATGATGTTCCTTGTGCAGGGCATGCAGGAAGGGACAGAACTCTCAGTAGACTGCAACGGCGTTTTTTTTGGCCTTGTACCACGAACAGGTAGCAGACTACTGTTATAGTATAGAATAGTTGTAGTACCTGCCAAAAAGCCCTTATTAAAAAATCAGACAAGGTCCCCCTGCAGCCCCTGCCACTAATGACCAACCCCTTTGAAAGAGCAGCAATGGACACAGTAGGACCCTTACCTAAAAGTACAAAGGGGAATCATTTTGTGCTACTGATATGTGATTATGCAACAAAGTGCCCCAAAGCAATTTCATTACGCACTGTTACAGCTGAAAAAGTAGCCGATGAGTTGAAGTTTTTTAGCAAAGTGGGAATCACGAAGGTAATACTTATGGATAGGGGTACTAATTTCTGTTCAAATTTATTGAAACGTCTCTACCTAGCTCTTGGAGTAGAAGCTGTGTACACTTCTCCCTACCATTCTCAGACTGATGGACTAGTAGAGTGTTTCAATAAGACCCTCAAGAAGATGATACAGAAATATGTTGAAGATGAGGGAAAACATTGGGATTTGTACTTACCACTATTTTTGTTTGCCTACAGAGAGGTGCTGCAAGCATCTACAGGATTCTCGCCTTTTGGATTATTATTTGGCAAAAATCCAAGAGGCCTTCTGGATGTGATCAAGGAACAGTGGGAAGGGGACAAAATTATGTCACCCACAACTTTTGTGGAATATGTGGCACAAATGCGAAAAAGGGTGGCAAGGTATGTCCAACTGGCACACTGACAGAATCAGGGTAAGCAAAACTACCAAAAAGAGAATTATGATTTGGGGGTAGGTAATAAGCAGTTCCAACCTGGGGATTGTGTTCTGTTACTACCCCCTTCCACTGACAACAAATTGACTATGAAGTGGCAGGGCCCTTATGTAGTACAAAGGCAAACTGGGCCTGTAAACTATGCCGTAGATATTCCGGATTGAAGACAGAAAGTTAAGATATATCATGCTAATATATTAAAGAAATGGTATGAACGCCCTGAAATGAAACCAGCCATGTGTATATGCCCTGATTCCCCTGATAATGAGATGGATCTTGCTTATAAAAGACTAGGAAACAGAAGAGCCGATGACCCCTATAATAAATAAAATGCTAACTGAAATAAAAAAAGGCAGAGTTAGACCAGTTGCTACAACAATTTCAGGGTACTTTTATTAACCCTCCAGGTAAAACCCAAGACATAACTCATCACATCCATGTGTCTCAAGAAATGCCCATTTGAGTAAAGCGGTATAGAATACCCGAAAAGGTAAAAGCAGAAGTGATGCAAGAAGTTCATAAAATGAAAAACTTGGGTGTGACTGAGGAATCCAGTCGTAGCTGGAGCTTCTCAATGGTGATAGTCCCGAAGAAGGAGGGTGGAGTTAGGATATGCCTGGACTTCCGCAGGTTAAACGCTGTATCCAAGTTTGATGGGTATCCTATGCCCTGCATCGATGACATCATCGATCAATTAGGCCATGATAAGTACATAAGCACCTTGGACCTTACCAAAGGGGTACTGGCAGATACCATTAGATCATGAGGCAAAAGAAAAGACTGCCTTCAGTACCCCTTTGGGACTGTTCCAGTTTACTATGATGTCCTTTGGCCTTCATGGGGCCCCAACCACGTTTCAAAGGCTGATGGATCAGCTTCTTCGTCGTCACCTTACATATAGTTCTGCTTATCTCGACAATGTCATTATTTTTAGTCCTACATGGGAAGAACATCTACAGCATCTCACCAGTGTTTTGAACACTATTGCCCAAGCAGGCCTCACTATTAACCCTTCAAAATGCTAACTAGCTATGAGGGAGACCAGGTACTTGGGATTTTTAATTGGTGGTGGACAGGTAAAACCTGAAGTGACTAAAGTAGATGCTGTGGCAAAAAGTCCCCGTCCTTTAACTAAAACCCATGTACATTCAATTTTGGGTCTAGCAGGATATTATTGGCGTTCTGTGTCGCAATGTGCTACTGCAGCCAGTCCCTTAATTGAACTGACTAAAAAGAATAAACCTATAGCTGTTCAATGGACCCCTGAGTGTGAGGAAGCATTTTGTGCGATAAAGGCTGCTCTGTGTGCAGCTCCTGTTTTGAAAAGTCCGGATTTTTCAAAACCATTTACTGTGCAAAAAAGATGCCTCCAATGTGGGCATTGAAGCAGTATAGTCTCAAGTACAGGATGGAGAGGAGCATCCCATCCTGTACATTAGTAGAAAATTGCATGTAAGAGACCAAATATGCCACAGTAGACAAGGAATGCTGGCTCTTAAATGGGCAGTGGAAGCCTTGAGGTATTATTTGTCGGGGACCGAGTTTGAAATATGGACAGACCATAATCCTCTTTGTTGGATTCAGCAAATGAAAAAAAAAAAAACAAGAATTATGAGGTGGTACTTGGCACTACAGCCTTATAAATTCAAAGTTCAGCACAGAGCAGGAGAGACATATAGCAATGCTGATTTTATATCCCATTTTGGTGCAAGCATATCAGAATAGAGAAAAAGAGTAGACCCCAGGGTATTGTTTGAATACATTCCTTAAAGGCATGTGTGAATGTGCAGTCTTAAGAAAGTGAGTTTATTTGAGACCCCGGGGTGGGGTGTTGGGAGAGGGTGGGTTGAAGCTCCATCTCTCCCCTAGGAGAGAGCTACTCACCTTAGCTGTCTGTTAGAAAACCTGTAGGTTTTCTCTTAAGAGGGGAGGAGTGTAATAGGGGCCTATTATTTGGTTACCCCCCCTTCCTTTCCTCATTTTGTTTCGTCTTAAGAAGAGACTTTAATGGTGTAAACCAGTAGTACTATCGGGTATTGCAAAATTGCTACCGATTACCTTTTTGGACATTGTTAAGCATTTTTGGACTTTCTAGAGTGATGTTCTCTTTTTCTGTTTTCAAAACTGTTGCAACAGTATGCTCGTTTTTCTCTTTATTGTCCTTTAGCGTTGTGCCTTCCCTACCTACACTTTGATCACTTGTAGGTATCTTGCTGTCCCCATCCCTATCCCTCTGTTTGGGTCTCTCTGAATGTCCAAATAACAGCCTTGTATGTCCATTTGTAATTTTACCGAAGAAACGGACCTTCACGATTGTGTGCACTAGTGCACTGCATGAATGTGTGCACAGAGCGTCACGAATGTGCGAACGCTCCGTGAAAACGAGTGCAAGCGGCTCACTTGTTCTAAACCTACTCATTTGCAAAAGCGCCTGTATTTAGATGCGAAAAGGAAAAATTACCCACCTTAGTAATGTTGTTTCTTCTAATGTAGTCTTGCTGTATTCTGACTATTGCAGTTAGGTCCTGCCTTTCAACTGCCCTGGAGAACAAAGAGTTAAACTTACCATGGCCAGCATGGAATGTTCACCGCGAGCTCGGTTGAAGCCCCTGTCTGCTGTTGTTTAAACTCCAACCGTCAGATCTTTATGAGCAATACTCACTAGAAGTTCTGTGTGGAAACTGTAAAACTCACACTAGCCAACTGGCAACTAAATTTATATAAAGGGTTTTTTGGTTTCAAAGCAAAGACTCAGGTCAGGAAACCCAAAAAACAAAACACATCCCAAAACACAACACTCACCCAAAATAAAGGAGAGTGAAAAAGGGACACCCCTAGGGTGCCAACACTGCTCCTGCCCACCCACATCCCAAAACCAGGTTCTGAGAGGGGAGGCGGAGGGTCAGAATACAGCAAGACTCCATTAGAAGAAACAACATTACTAAGGTGAGTAATTTTTTCTTCAAACAACATGAAGTCTTGCTGTATTCTGACTATTGCAGACTACCACGCAGTACCTCCATGGAGGAGGGACAGAACCCACTTTGAAAAATAGGCTCTGCAGTACTGTTGTGCCAAACTGAGCATCACTCCTAGCCTGGCTATCCAGAGAGTAATACTTGGTGAAAGTATGGACTGTTTTCCAGGTGGCTGCTTGACAAATTTCTAAGATAGGAATATCCTGGCAGCAGCCAGGAAGCAGCTGTACCCTAATAGAGTGAGCCCTCAGGCCTAAGGGGTGGAGTTCTACCCAGTTTTTCATAGCAGAATTGTATACAAGAAACAATCCACCTGGCAATAGATCTCTTAGTGGCAGGTTTGCTCACCAACCTCTCCACATGTGAGGAACAATTGAGGACTCAAACCTGTGACCCTTGGTGCGCTCTATGTAGTAGCTGAGGGCCCTTTAACATCCAGGCTGTGCAGCCTCCTCTCTCCAGAGGAGGAATGGTCAGTGAAGAAAATAGGGAGAGACAGACTGGTTAAGGTGGAAATCTGAAACCACCTTAGGCAAAAACTTCCTGTTAGTTCTTAGGACCACTTTATCTCTATGGAAAGAGATGAAATCAGGCTCCACTGACAGGGCTTGCAATTCACTGATACGCCTGGCAGAAGTAATGGCTATCAAAAACACAGTTTTCCAAGTCAAGTACTTAAGCTCTGCAGAGGACAAAGGCTCAAAGGGTGGTTGCATAAGCTGAGCATACAAAGCAAACATTAAGGTCCCAAGCAGGAGCAGGGTCCCTAAAGTGGGGATTGGTGTGCAGCAATCCCTTGAAGAACTTACAAAACACAGGATGGGCTGACAGAGGAGAGGGCTTGCCTACTGACAAGAAGGCAAACAGCTGCCAAATGCACTTTAAGTGTAGCTGGCCTAAGGCCTAGGCCATTGAGATGGACCATATAGTCCAGAACCGTAGGCAACCCAGCAGATTCTGGAGAAATATCCTTATTAGAACACCAAATAGTGAACCTTTTCCATTTGGAACTATAAGACTTTCTAGTGGAAGGCTTTCGAGAAGCCTTAAGGATATCCAGAACCCCTTGGGAAAGATGCAGATCAGCAAACTCTAACTCTTCAAGAGCCATGCCTTGAGATTGAGAGACCTGAGGTTCGGGTACCAAATCCTCCCCTGAGAGGATGTCAACAGGTTGTAATTCCTGGGAAGAGACAGGGGAAGGTGGACTGCTAAGGACAGCAACAGGGGGTACCAGGGCTGTTTGGCCCAGTCTGGAGCAATCAGAATCACTTTGCATGGTTATGACCTTATCTTGACTAACACCTTGAACAGGAGAGGGAAGGGGGGAAAAGCATACAGAAATTTCCCTTCCCAATTGAGAACTAGGGCATCCAGGGGGACTGAGCCCAAGACTGGGGGTCTGCAACAAAAGAGAGGCAGTTGGTGATTGTCTGGGGCTGCAAAAAGATCTATCTGTGGAGTGTCCCATCTCGAGAAAATCACCTTCAAAACTATGGGATCTAGGGTCCATTCGTGATGGCCCTGGGATATCCTGCTGAGAGCATCTGCTAGGTCACTGTCCTTCCCTGGGAGGTGAACTGCTATCAGAGAGGTTTGCAGGGAATAGGCCAGGGACCACAACTTCATTGCTTCTGTGCACAAGGCCATAGACCGAGTCCTCCTTGCTTGTTGATGTACCACATTGTGGTGGTATTGTCTGTTCTGATCTAGACCACCTTGTTCTGTACAGATCTGGCAAAGGCTTGCATTGCCAGAAACACTGCTCTGAGTTCCAAGAGACTGATGTGAAGCAGAGATTCTTGAGGTGACCACAGCCCTTGGGTGGTAAGATCCCCTAGGTGGGCTCCCCAGCCCAGCAGGGAGGCATCTTGGTGAGCATCACTGAATGAGACTTGGTGACAAAAGGAACTCCTTGTCTCAAATTGTCCTGATCCTGCCACCACTGCAAAGCCTGGATCAGGGTTTGAGTCACTGGGACTAGTTTGGTAAGGGAATCCTTTCTTTGGGACCAGAAGGCTCTTAAATGGAACTGAATGTCCCTCATCTGGAATCTTGCTCCCTGGACCACTGCTGTGGAGGCTGCCATGTGGCCCAGAAGCTGAAGGAAATGCCTTGCTGGTCGAGACACCTGTAGGGTGAATGAAGAGGCCAGTTCCATAAGGGCCTTGCCCTGTCCAGGGAAAGAAGGCTCTTGCCCTTCATGTATCCAGCTCCCCCTATGAAGGTGAGGAGCTGTACTGGCTCAAGAACTGACTTTGGAAAGTTGAGGAGGAATCCTAAGGAAGTGAGCACTTGCTGAGTTATTTGCAAATGTGACTTGACTTGTTCTGGAGACTGACCCACTATGAGCCAGTCGTCCAAGTATGGAAAGATGGAGATCTTTTTTCTCCTTAGGAAAGCAACCACTACTGCCAGGCACTTTGTGTAAACCCTTGGGCTGATGTTAGGCCAAAGGGCATTGTTCTGAATTGATAGTGGCCTGAGGGCAACTCGAACCTGAGGTACTTTCTGTGGGAGCACCTGATAGGAATTTGAAAACAGGCATCTTTGAGGTCCAGGGAGGCTAGGCAGTCCCCTGGCCTTAGAGAGGGAAGGATTATTCCCAGAGTCACCATTTTGAACTTTGGTTTTCAAAGGTGCTTGTTCAGATATCTTAGGTCCAGAATGGGCCGCCATTCTCCTGTCTTTTGGGGTTTAGGAAGTACCTGGAGTACAATCCTTTGCCCTTGTCTAGGATGGGAACCCTCTCTATGGCTCTGAGAGCCAGGAGGGAAGAAACCTCTGCCTCTAGGGCAAGGGTCTCTGATGGATTTGCAGGTGGACAGGATCTGGTTCTCATCTTGGGAAATTTTTTGAAGCTGAGAACCAGTCCCTGGCTTATTACTTCCAGGACCCACTTGTCTGATGTCAGAGACTTCCAGTCCTGGACAAAGTAAGCCAGCCTGCCCCCTACAGGTACTGGAGAATCGGTCCGGGCAGACCCATCAAGGTGTCTGCTTGGCAGGGGCTTTAGGCTGAGGGGTGGATGCAGGCCTGTTCATTCCCTGTCTGCCTCTCCCTCTGAAGAACCCCCTCTGAGTATAAGAAGAAGAGGAGGCCTGGGCTTGGTAAAAAGGCATTTGGAAAGGCCTGCCCCTGCCCCTGGACTGCTGCCTTTGAGGAGTGGCTTGCCTTTCTTTGGCCTGAGCACTCCTGTAGGTGGTCCTGTACTCATCCATCTTTTTCATGTAGTTCTCTGTCTGCTCCCCAAACAGAGAATTACCAATAACAGGGAAATCCATGGCCTTAGCCTGGGTATCCTGTGATAGGCTAGTACATCTGAGCCAAGCCATCCTCCGAAGGGCCACAGATGTAGGCAAGGCAAGGTAAGGCAAGGCAAAATTTATTTAAAAGACGCCCAATCCCAGAGGCTCTGGCCGCCGTACAAAACATTAAAACAGGCATCTTTATATAATAAATATACAATTAAACAGATATAAATCGTTAAACACTAAACCTTAACTATAAATCTTTGTCTAAACATTAAATTAAATTAAATGCCTTAGAGAAGAAAAAGGCCTTTAACTGGGCCTTAAAAACATCCACCGAAGGAGCCTCTCTAACCATAGTTGGTAAGGAATTCCACAGAACAGGGGCCACAGCACTAAATGCTCTATCACCGGCTGATTTCAGCCTAGTTCTGGGAATGGTTAGGAGGCATTCACCGGAGGAACGAAGAGGGCGTGAGGAGAAGGCAGGTGACAGAAGGTCTAACAGGTAACCAGGGCCCTGTCCGTGTAGGGCCTTATAGGTAAGAAGACCCACCTTAAAGAGGACTCTCCACCTGACTGGCAGCCAGTGCAGTTCACGCAAAACCGGTGTGATATGACAAAACTTTTGCTGCCCGGTCAACAGTCGGGCAGCTGCGTTTTGCACCAGCTGCAATCTGCGGAGAGATCCTCCCATGACCCCGTAGATAGAGCGCTACAAGTAATCAAGCCTAGATGTGACTAAGGCATGTATCAAAGTAGGGAGGTCCAGAGGCGGAACAAGGGACTTAATTCTGGCAATGTTTCTGAGATGGTAGAAACAGGTACGAACCACAGAGGATATATGAGCCTCCATGGTTAAGTCCCTGTCCAGAATCACGCCAAGATTTCGTACCCAAGAGGAGGCCTTCAATGGCACAGACCCTAGGACAAGCCCAGTTTCTGTGTCAGAGGCCATCCTATCACGAAATCTGTTCGACTCCACTACTAATACCTCCGTCTTATCGGGGTTCAGCCGCAACCAGCTGGACCAGTATGTAGCCATGACTCTTGATGAAACATCACTGGAGTCTACAGCAGCATGAAATTGCACCTTGGATGCCTCAATCCCATCTGCAGCCACGTGCTCCAGCTCCTTGGCAAGCTGGTCAGGGGCCTGTTTAGCCAGAGCCAGCACAGTGTCCCATCTGGACTTCTGGTATCTAGCTGTGCAAGCCATATACTTAGCCTGTCTGAGTACCAAAGATGCTGCCATGTACTTTTTCTTTGCCATGGCATCAATCCTCCTGGAGTCCTTATCTGGGGGGTGTGATACCAAGGGGATATTTGTCTTATCACAGGCAGCAGCCTGCACTACCTCAACATGGCTGCATTGCTAAGAAAGGAACTCCGTGTTTGAGCCTGAAAGAGTGTACCTCTTGTCCATTCGTCTGTCCACAGGAGGTATGGAGTTAGGAGTCTTAAGAATTTTATTTGTCTGTTTCCCAAAAGATTTATGGAGAGGAACAGACAGTCTCCTGGACTCTGGGATGTCCATCATTTCAACAAAATCAGGCTCCTCCTGATCCTCTACTGCTTCTTCCATAGGAAGCTGGAGGGTTTCAGCCACTTTTTTTGTAAAACAAAGTGGGAAGGGGACTCAAAAATCCTAGGAGGAGAAACACCTGAAGGTCTGTCTGGGGAGATGTCCGGGTCAATAGGCACATCCAGACTTTCATAATCACCATCATCATCCTCATACTCACCCTCCTCTTCATCCGGGTCATAAAATTCTTCTGAAGTGTAATCCGAACTGGGGAACTGATCAACCAACCCTGCCAGATGGCACCGGGTTCCGCCGAACCAAAAGTAAGCGACTGCACTCTTCTTATCACCTTGGCTATATCATCAGCAGTCGGAGTATGAATTTCTGGATCCGAACCGGACGATTTAGCTTTTCTTTTTCTTTTAACCAGAACAGACTCCTCAGAATCGGCTCTCCTTTTGCCCGAAGAAGTATCGCCCTGTCAGAGAGCATTCTTCTGGTCCAGTCGAACCAACCGGCTGGCCATCCGGTCAGCAGACTTTCTGCCTCCCTTTCCTCAGTCTACGTACTTCTTATCCAGGGTAGCTTTGGGAAAATTCTACAAATTTGGCAGTCTGAATCGAGGTGGTCAAACCCCAGACACAACACAGGTGGTGTGGGATCAGCCCTAGCAAAGGCTTCCCACACACACTGCAGTGTTGAAACCCAGTGGGCCCGTTTTTTTTCTTGGGTTTCTCAGACATGGCCAATCCTATCCAAAACATACCCTTTTTTCGGCAATCCGCCAGGCAAGACTCCCCTATCGGTTCCTGACCGTGTTACGGGTCTTGGGAAAAAAACGTAATAAAATCCGTTATTTTTTAAAACCGATACGGACCAGTTACCACACTCTAAGTAAATTCACAAACTTTTTTTACCTAAACCGATCGGTTCAGCCGAACCAATCCAACATTTACAAGTTCCACACAGAAACTAAATGCAAAACCTATCTAGTACTCACGGTACCACAGACAGAGACTTAAACCGACAGATTGGGTAGCAGAAATTCGGTAGAAACCGAGTGAAAAACGACACTTTAACTGACTTTTTTGAACCGAGCAAAGAAGAAATTTCCGCAGCGACTGTTAAGTGAGGCGGAGTAAAGAATTTGATGGTTGGAGTTTAAACAACAGCAGACATGGGCTTCAACCGAGCTTGCGGTGAACATTCCATGCTGGCCATGGAAAGTTTAACTCTTTGTTCTCCGGGGCAGTTGAAAGGCAGGACCTAACTGCAATTGTCAGAATACAGCAAGACTTCATGTTGTTTGAATAAATCCTTTTTGTTGGTTTAAAACCCCCATTAAGGAAAAAGGGAATGTAAGCATTTTAAAACGCAGCACACAATGGAGCCAGTATAAACCTCCTCTTTAAGCTAAGTTCATGTTTTCAGTTGGTCACTGCGTTGTATAAAAAATGTAAATAAACAGATAGTTGCTGGCAGTTAGGGAGACAACATGAATGCTGTATAAACATTTTAGGTAAACTTCTGAACACTCCTTAGTGCTTTACAAACTGTGGAGTTTTTACCTTTCAGGTATGCTTGGGGTTCCCTGCTACAGAGTTTCCAGGACCTCCCTGCTGCTATTTTGTCTTTCTTAGGGCCGTCCAGCCGTGTCTCCTCCCCCTTTTGTGATAATGGATACTGGGTGGTGCCTGAACCCCTGGTATAATCATTTTCTTTTAGGTTTAAGGTATTATTATTTGTATTGCTGTACTCCAAGCTATTAAAAGTGCTGTTTCTTAACATAGTTATGTCAATGAATTAGGAATTTAACCTCTCTGAGGTTCATTTTTGTTTAAAGGTGATTAGTGGGAGGAGCTAATATAATCATGCGACTGATTATTTGCATAAATGTCCAGGAGAATGTATTGTTAGTCGGTTGGTAGGAGTCTTACCCTACCAGTCCCCTAGCCTGACACTAGGTGGATGAAGGACTTATTGTTGGAAATTGACTTTAGACTTGTTTTTGATTTTACTTTATGTCTTTATTTTTCCGTACTCAGTCTTCTTATTTTGTCTGCTGAATAAATAAATCTGAAACTAAGTTTTTGCATCCTGACACATTGTCTGGACTCCATTTGTTCCCACATCCACACTGTCCTTATCTGGCTTCGTGTTTGTCATTTTGGTTTTCCTGAGCTTGCAGCTGTTTTAATTCTTTCTGCAGCCCCCCATCTTCTATCTCTGTCTTTTCTCTTTCTGGATGAAAATTTTATTATTTCCCTCTTAATACAGTTTTCACCGTATCCCATATTACTGGTGCCTTTGTGCCTGGCTGAGTGTTTTCTGCTATAATTCTGGGTATTAATTCCTTCATTAATTGTTTGAATTCTGGGTTATGCAGGTGGAGTAGGTTAAGCCTCCAGTGCCTTATTCTTTTTCCTCCACCCAGTTCGAATCAGGCGTATACTGGTGCGAAATCCAGCAGTACTGTAGTGCCATGCCACACATCTGAAAGAGCATCTATGTGCTCTATTGTTGAAAATATGTAGTCTGTTCTGGAGGCAGTATTAGTGTGTGCTGCCTGGTGCGTATACTCTCTTTTCGTTGGGAAGTAGTGCCTCCAGGCATCTACCAAGCTCAAATTTGTGATATTCTGTTGGACAGATTTTTGAATGGGATTGTCCGGGTGGGTCTAGAGATATCCAACTCTGGCTGCAAGGTGACATTTAGATCTCCCCCAATATTAGCTGTCCCTGCATTTTCGTGGTCAGTTGTGTGAAATGTTTCTGTGCTACCTGCTTTGGGGCCCCGGAGGTATATATAGTACGGCTAAGGTAACCTTGCATAGATGCAACGTGCCTACGATGATAGCATATTGTCCCTCTGTATATGTCACCTGTTCTATTACTTTGAAAGGTGTCTGCCTAGCAATTAACACTGCCACTCCTCTACGTCTACTGGAGTGGTGGTGGGCAGAGTCTGCCACCAGCCTATATCCCGTGCTTTGAAGTTTCTTATGGTCTGTAGTGGACAGGTGTGTCTCTTTCAAAAGTATTATCTCCGGCTTTTCTCTCTTAATATACTGAAAGAGGCGATAACGCTTAATAGGGCTATGTATCCCATTTATGTTTAGGGATATTACCAGAGATTGTTTAGCCATTTTAGATCATAATGTTTTTGCTTAACCAGACTGCACCCTCTTCTCCTGCCCCTGTTACTCTGCACTTTTCCAGGATCATTTACGAACATACGAAATTTGCCAGCAGATAAAGGCCTAGAGGTCTATCAAGTCTGCTCGAATGTGCAGCGAGCACCCCTTATTCTACAGCTGCACCTCCCTTCCACCCTTCCCCTTCATTAACCCTCCCCCTTGTCCTGTCCCATCCTCGTTTGAAGCAGTCCACTGTTCTACTGCATACCACTTCAGCAGGTAACGATTCCACCCAGCCACCACCCTCTCTGTAAAAAAGTGTCTCCTCATCTCCCTCCTGAACCTTCCTCGCTCCAGTCTCATATCATGGCCCCTGGTGTCCCTCCCCTCCCTTACTTTGAACAGCCCCTCTGTACCCGTCTTGTTTATTCCTTTCATGTATTTAAAGGTTTCAATCATGTCACCCCTGTCTCTCCTCCTCTCCTCCAGTGAGTACATGTTCAACTCCTTCAACCTGCTCTCGTATGATAAATCCCCCAGCCCCTTGATCATCTTTGTCGCTCTGCGCTGCACCCCCTCCAGTAACTTAATGTCCCTCTTCAGATACGGACGCCAGTACTGCACGCAGTACTCCAGGTGTGGTCTAACTAATGACCTATACAGTGGCAGAATCACCTCCTCCCTCCTCGAGGATATACCCCTTGCAATACAACCCAGCATTTTGTTGGCCTTTGCAGCTGCCTTCCTACATTGTGCCAAGTTGTTCATTGACCCTGTAATGAGCACACCCAGATCCTTCTCCTCCTCTGTCTGGGCTAGCTGCACTCCCCCTAGCTGGTAACTCTTCCTTGGGTTCTTCATCCCAAAATGCAGCACCTTGCACTTTTTGGCATTAAAGCCCAGTTGCCAGGTGTCTGACCAGGTTTCAAGCTTTGCCAGATCATCCTGCAACCCCTGCCATCCCCTAGGTCATCCACCACTCGCCTACCTTGGTACCATCAGCAAACAGACTGATCTTGCTCTTGATGTCCCATGATATGTCTGTAATGAATATCCCAAACAACACTGGTCCCAACACCGAGCCCTGTGGAACACCACTCGTCACTGCCCTTGGGTGTGAGAGTTCCCCACCCATCACCACCCTTTGTTGCCTTCCCTGCAGCCAGTTTCCTACCCATCTCACCAGCTTTGCACCCGCCCCTGTGCCCGCTAACTTCCTTCCCAGCCTTCCATGTGGCACCGAGTCGAATGCCTTACTGAAGTCCAGATACAGTACATCCACTGCATGGCCCCTGTCCAGTTGCCTAGTTACCCAGTCATAGAACTCGACCAGGTTGGTTTGGCAGGATCTGCCACGTATGAAGCCATGCTGTCTGCTGTCCTGCAGTCCTTTGGCCTCTAGTAGGGCCTCCAGCCTCTCCTTCAGGATAGTCTCCATTAGTTTACCCACGATGGATGTGAGGCTCACTGGTCTGTAGTTTCCCGGTTCATCCTTGGGGCCACTCTTGTGGAGGGGCACCACATGAGCCATCCTCCAGTCCTGAGGTACACACCCGAATGTAGTGAGGCATTAATAGGTCTGCCAAGGTCCTGCAAGGACCTCTGCCAGCTCCTTCAGTACCCCTGGGGTGGATGCCATCTGGGTCTGGTGCCTTGTCCACCCTTAGTGCCTTCAAACCCTCTCAACTCTGCTCTCCATGATTTCCCCATCTGTCACCACTTCCCACCCTGCTTCTGCCATTTCTCCCACCTTGGGTATCACCCCCTCTTCTCTTTAGTAAATACTGAGCAGAAGTACTCATTGGTGCTTCATATTATAGCACCTGCTTCCACCCAACCCCCTCCTTCCTAATCCTTACTATGTGGTCTCATAGCTCCTTTTCTCCCTGATGTACTTAAAGAAGTCCTTCTCCTTCTAATGCCTTGTGCCAGCCTGAGTTCCATAGATGCTTTGGCTCCCTTACTGCCCTTGTCACCTCCTTCGATTCTGTCAAGTACTCCCGTCCTCCCCCTCCCTGTTTTCTTTGTACTTACTAAAGGCAGCTCTTTCCTCCTTACCTTTCCATGACCTCCTTGCTCAACCAGATCGGTTTCTTAGCCCTAGCCTTCTTGCTCTGGGCTTTGCAGCAGGTTTTGATTGCCTCCACTATCCCCAGCTTTATGAGCTCCCACCTCTGGCTAGTGTCCATACTAGATTGGATTCTGGTCAGGTACCCTTTTACCACATCCCCCATCCTCCCAAAGTCAGCCCTCCTGAAGTCCAGCACTATTGTGCCAGATTCCACTCCTTCCTTGCCCATATCCAATGTGAGCCATACTGAGTGGTGGTCACTCCCTGACAGCGGTTCCTTCACTGTAAGTTCTCTCACAAAGTCCCCATTTGCCAGCACAAGGTCAAGGGTATTCCCTAACCTGGTTGGTTCACTGACCATTTGCAGCAGGAAGCTGTCCTGGAAGGCATCCAGCAGTACCTGCTCCCTTCTGTTCCTGGTTGTTGGGGTGTTTTCATCTCTTTGCCTGTCATGCCTGCTTTTAAATGAAACCAAATATAATACCTTAACAATGCTCCTATGCCTGATACCTGAGCCATAAATGTTCAAATGATTATCCATGACTTCCAAAGTAGGGAAAGTAACTTATTCCCTCCTGTTATGGGGTAGATGTAGATTCATTGGGGGGGTATGTCCTCAGATATTCCGGGGGCCCCCCGTGCCGCACCCATTACTAGTGTCGGCAAACAATAAATTACTTGTCACCAGGGATAGCCCTGCTATCAGTATATTCCAGCAGAGAGTAATCATTGTCCCTCCGATTAGGTCTCCACCTCTCCTGGGGACAGATTTGCTTTGGGGCCAAATAATTATTTAACTGAGAGGTGCTTTGGAGTTCTAATTGAGGGGAGAACTCTGAGGATGCCATTAATTAAAAGTTTTCCTTGCTTATGCTTAAGTTTTCATGCCTTCATCTAAATGCTTGTGTTTACACCTCCATTACTCCCCCCCAGCTATGCGCCTTGCGATTTGACTATGCTTGAAGTCCCATTTTCCTTCTTCCTCCTCTTCAGTGGGCCTTGGTTTGCTAATCGCTTGCCCGCCATCACGTACATAATATTTCTTCCCTTTAGAACCCACGGTCTTCTTTTTGTGTGTCCTCTTTGTCTGTAGTCTTTTCTTCTAGTCCTGTGGGAGCAGGGAGGTGTATCTCGACACAAGTCCCATTTGAGTTACCGCCTGGGGACCGCATTTTGTTGTATTATGCACAATGCTCTATGTTATTTCCAATTACTTTGTCTCTAAAAAATTCATCACTCTTCTAGGGCTTGCAGTCCCCAACTCCCCTCTCCACTTCCACCGTTCATCCCTCCACCCCCAACGGTTCAACTGATCCCTTTTACCCCATATTCCTGAGAGGAGATATTCAATTACAGTACCTTATGCTACTGTCCATGTGCTTTCAGGCTGAGGCTTCTCTGCTCAATTTTTTCAGTAGTTCCTTGGCGTCCTGAAGAGCTAACAGACCCTGTTGCCTGCATGACTGTTGGGGCTGAACTTTCTCCCATATTGAGTTTCTTAGATCCTGTTGTTCTCTTTCACCCGCCTGTCTACGGGGCTTTGGCACTGAGATCCCTTTGCTGTTCAATGTCTGGATGGTTTCTTCTGGTAAGTCAAAACTTTTAGGGCCCTCCGGAAACATGACTGTGAGGTGAGGTGAGCTGGGTATGGCGTAGTAAAACAGAGTTGCTGTGCTTTTAGTGTCCTTAGGATGGGCGCGTTGGCCCTCAATTTTGCTGAAACCAGGGGAGAATAGTCATTGTTAAAGTAAATTCTGTTGCCTTTATATTTAAGCTCTATCATTCTCCAGGCTCTGGTGAAAATTTTTTGCTTTATTGAATAGCTCAATAGTTTAAAGACAATCAACCTGAGACTCTGCTCTTCTTTTTTTTTAGGTTTTGGCTGAAGCGCACGATGGGCACGAGAAGGCCGGGTCTAGTTGGAGTAGTTCCCTTAGAAATTAGTCCAGGGAGGCCAACATGTCTCATCCTTCTTCATCTTGCACTCCTGAGATCCTTATATTGCATCTCCTAGAACAATGCTCCTGGTCGTCACATTTGGCAGCGAGCTCTTGGTTCCCTTCCATTAAATGAACAACAGGCATTCAAGTTGATCAGTTCTAGTGTTCATCTCTGTTTGCTGCATTTCTAAATTGGTAATCCTTTGCCTGGCTTGTGTAAGCTCAGCAGACAATTGCTCTCTGAAATTCCTGATCTTCTTTCTAAAGTCCTGCAGCTCTGTTAGTATTTCTGCATTACTTGGTTGGGTCTGTGTAATTTGCGTGGCCACCATGACAGTCAAGGAGTCCAGGCTTGCTATTTTTGTCTGTGATAATCTCTCAACATCCGTGCTCTGTTCGGTTTTTGCCTTTCTCTGCCAGCCTCCCATGAAGTTTGCAATGCTCCCCTCTCCATTTGTAGCATTTTTGATTTGCGTTATTTAGTTTTTGAGGAGCTGTTTGCCCCCAAGGAGTGGAGCCACTATTTCAATGATGCATCCCTGGCGATGATGTCACCGCAAATCTCTTCTCTCCTTTTCTCTAGTGTCAATATACCTAGATGCTCCAACCTAGCCTCAAGGCTCGGCTCCTCTGACCACCTACTGGTAATCAGTTTGGCTGTTTTATGCTGCACCTTTCCTATGTCCTTTATATCCTCCCTTGTATTGTGTTGACCAACACTGCACACAAGATTCCAAGTGAGGTTTCACCAACACCCTATAGTTTGGTGAAAATAACTTCCGTATATCTACTCCCTAGCCCCCCCCCCCCCAAATATGTAACACAGCACTTGATCTGTATTGCCTACTATCTTAGCAAGACAACATCCCCATCCAACCCTCCCTTTTTTTCTCAATTAGACTCAATATGGTACATTTGTTGGACTAATGATCTGCTCTGTTTTGAGTCATACCTGTACTTTTGTATTAATGTACTTTCATATATGTATATACACACATCAAAAAATGTGTTTACAGTTGTGCATTACAAGTCCCCCCCCCCCATACACCTAAGGTGTATGATGCCTCTTAAACCCTGAGAACAAAGTTTGAGAGCCTTAACTAGCCATAACATAATGAGGATGTGTGAAAATTATGAGTGATACACAGGCTTCACACATTTTGTTTTGCGTAACTGTTGGGAAGAGTGTGTTTCAGTGTTTTCTAATATTTTCCTACAAAAAGTTCTTCAGCATCAGAAACAAAAGTAAAATCAACAGAATGAGAGTGTTCCTATACTAAGTTCCTTCATGCTCAGTGAAACCGATACTGTAAACAAACCATTTTGTTTCTATTAAAAACTATGACACAGAGAGCCTGGTGGCGCAGAGGGTTGAGGTGCTGGACGCCACACCTCGAACCATGCCGGCGACACGGGTTCGGAAACGGACTCAGGTCATCTGGAGCTGGCTGGGGAAGGAGAGGGTTAGCGTCTGGAGGACTGCTCTGCTCTCCTCGTCTGGGGAGGGAGTGGGTGGGAAACCCGGCTCTAGTAGTGGCCCCGGTGGAGACCTGGGGTGCTACATGCAGCCAGCGCGGGCGGGACTACCAGAAAGAAACGGAAAATAGCTTCCGGCGCCACCGATGACGACCTCGCGCTCTCCATGTCCTTCGGAACCTCCGAGCATCCTTCACCACAGCAGCGCTCTGGACCGTAGAAAAATATGTGTGCCACAGTCCCTGCCACCAGTGCCTCCTCGGAGGAGGGGGACCCACCCGCAATGGGATACGTCGGGACAAAATCAGGGGTCAGCTGCGATGTGTGTGTGGGAGGAGCTCCAGAAGAGGACAGCCGAGGCATGGAAGCACTAGGTGGCACAAAGGAGAGGTGGACGCTGGAGTGTGAGGGGAGGTAAAAAAAGAGTATACAAAAAAAAAAAAAAACCTGACACAAATGGCCCAATCAGCAAACATTGAATGCGACTGCATTTCAAAGACACAGGACAGCATAGACATTGGCTTATTTGGATTGCATGCTAACACAATGAAAATCTTGCAAAATATCGCTCCGTAATAACTGGTTTTCAGTGTTAAAAGTTTTAGCAAATTACCTTGGGACCTAGTAAACCAAAACAGCCTATATGACTTTAAAAACAGGCCTTGATAATCTATTTTATTCTAGGGTACAGTCTGTATAATTTGCCCACACGGTGTGGGGGGACAATCCCGATGGGGCTAAATAGCCTTTTTTTGTCATCTCGAACCTAGTAAACCCAGAATTACTGCACTAACTTGGGTATTATGCAGAAAGATATTGCTGGTAGACAGGCTGATAAACTTAAGACACCAGTAATTATACACATATATTTACACAACATGTGTGGGTCTGGATTGGCTGAGATAAAACTAGTATCTTATGACCAACTTGCAAGATAGTACTACTATCTTGCAAAGCTGAGTATATCACAATGGAATATATGACAGACTTCCAAGACAGTGCTACTATCTTGCAAAGCTGGGCATGTCACAGTGGGATACTAAACCAGTCAGAGAGCAGTTTCAGCAATGCTGATGACATCACAATAGCAATGAGCAGCACAAAAACACCATATGTGAGATGTTTTTGTAGACTTTGTTGCTTTCTACTTTGCATCTATTTGGATTGTATTAACTTGTACTGTATACTGTACTGATCTGATTTAATGATTTGCTTCTCTTGTGCTGACACACTGATCAGAAGAGCACAGTTTACATTTTGTACTTTTGTAACTCTTGATCCTTTCTATCATAAAACCACCTAAACACCCATTGTACAAATCAAGTGTGACATGGGTGAGAGTGAGATAGTAGAAAAATTTTCACTCCCTGCACTTGACCTCTTCTAACATCATCCATGGCTTTGCCACTCATGAGGTTAGGAGGTCAAGTAAAGCTTGTGAAGATATTTGTACTATCTCACACCCACCCATGTCATATCTTATAGATTATATATACACAACACATGTTTTGGGATATTGACAGATATAAAAAGTACTATCTTAGACAATGCAGCTATCAGTAATATCTACATGTTCCTATATGTCATAGTGATATCTCCGTGTTCCTATACGTCATCCAATAAACTTATCCGTCTGATCCTGCCATTTTCACACTATGTTAGCGAAAAACCACTTTCACTGCTGCTGGTGTAACATAGCATCACCGAGCACTGTTAATAGTGCTGATGTGCTGGCAGAGATTTAAAATAAGCCGCACTGTATTCAAACAGTAAGAACATTTTCTTTTTTATGTTCAGTTTACTTAGTTTTCTATTAAGACTGTCTTTCCTTAAAAGCACATTCACTACCATTGGTCTAATGTAGCGTGATAGAGCGCTGTTAATAATGGTAACTGATGTGCTTGCTTGAGATTTTAAATAAGGCAGTCTCTGTTCAAATACTAAGAAAAGTGTGTTTTTTTTATCCTCAGTTTACTTAGTTTTCTGTAGAAGAAGTTGGTGACTGTAGCGAGTAAAGAGCGAGCACAGAATGAACGATTCAGTGGCTTCAGAAAAGCAGATGCCAGAGTGAGCGCATGATGCTAGAGCAATGGTCGCTCAGGCTCATATCTACTTTTCTGAAGCCACTGACTCGCTCCCACTGCACTCACTCTCCTCTCGCCATAGTCAAGGCTTCTTTTACAGAAACCTAAGTAAATGAAGGATAAAAAGCACCCTTTTTTTATATCTGAACAGGGAGTGGCTTATTTTAAATCTCTGCCAGCATGTCAATTACCACTATTAACAGTGCTCGGCTATGCTACGTTAGACCAACAAAAGTGAAAATGCTTGCAGGGAATCACAGTCAGAAAATGGCAGATCAACTAGAAAAGTTTTTCCCCGAAATGTATAGTATGTTGTATAAACAGAACATGACATGGCCTGACTGAAGATATCATATTTATCTTTACTCGAGGCCAATGACATCAAGATATCATTGGCCTCTCATGTAGATAAATATGATATCTTCAGTCAGGCCATGTCATATCCCCTATATGTATGTATGTATGTGTATCTATATATATATATTTATAGCCCTTTTTAAAATATTAATGTGTTAGTGAGGTGCTTTTGAATCTTTTTCAACAATCAGGTTGCAGGGCATTCCCTTCTCATTTTATAAAGAGCACTATGACTCATTTTACAGTATTGAATATTTAGTAGCACAAAACTATGACCAATGACGGACTTTGTGATTATTAGACTGGATATTAATGTACCTTTTTCATTGATAAGCAGCAGGTTAAGTCATGATATACAACTGGAACCAAGTCCTTAGAAAGATGCACATCAAACTCTACAAATGCAGCCCCCTAAGCAGGAGAAAAAAGCAAAATAGTTTATTTACATAGGCAAACCATTTTCATTGATCACATTAACTGATGAGAAATCATTGGCACAAAATCAAAGGACAGGCTTTACTCCATGTCTAGACAAAGTTAAGGGCTAATCCTAAAGAAAGACAGGTATAAGGGTCGTAGAATTCCTTCTTGTACTGATTAAATTACATTAGTCTAGCAATTCGGAGCATGCAATGTTATTGCCTCTGTAAGTTTGAACAGTTTTTTGGGGGAAGAAAAGGAACACAAAGGTTTACTCACCTGTGACAGTACTTCTAGGAGTGGTATATGATGTTCATCCACACTTACTGGCATGTCTTTTCCCTTTAAATATCGTGCTGGAAAGTCTCAAAGCTGGCTCGTCTCACCCACCCGGGTGGTATGACCCTCGGCTCTGCCCCATGACAGTGTCAGTGGCTCAGTAGGTAGCACACTCGCCTCTGAGGCCGGGAGATCAGAGGGCTGTGGGTTCAGTTCCCACATCTGGCACTTGGGTTAATATCCTAGTACTGACTCTGTAGTGCAGCATGAGAGGGGTGCTGCACTTCTGAGGTGCCGTCTTTCGGATGAGACGTCAAACCGAGGTACCATCTGCCTGGATTGGTGGTAGTTCAGATGGATGTTAAAGATCCCATGGCAGTTATCGAAAAAGAGTAGGGGAATTTCCCTCATTCACTAAAAATACCACCAACAACTTCATCTGGTTCAAGGTCAGTTGGCATTCATCTGTATCCCCCTCCCCCGGGTCGTGCCTGAAAATAGGCAGGATTTGTCTAGTGCACTTACCCAGTCAACAAAAACTAAATAAATAAATAAATGACGCCAGATCTTGCCTGCTGGAAGCAGAGGTTGTGCAGCGAAGCCGGGGAGGTCAGGAGGGTCAGTGCGGATAAAGAAAAAATTACTCACCTTAGTAATTGTGTTTCACCTAATGGAGTCTTGCTGTATTCTGACATATGCAGTTAGCCCCAGAACTTGAACTGCTCCAGAGAGGAAAGAGTTAATTTCTATGCCAGGCACAGAACGTTGAGCTTGAGCTCGGTTTTCAAAACTCTGACTGTGGTGCGTCAGAGTGTAACCATCAGATTCTTACAAGCAACTAACTAATTTTCGACGGCTGATAAGGACCGCTTGGCCCACCCAGTCTGCCCATTTCCCTACCTAATGGATAAGCTGCAGATCCTAGTTAACCAGCAGCCTACTTCTTCCTGCCCCCACCCCCTAGAATTGTAAAACATATAAGCCAACAGGCAACAACTTGGGTCCAAAAGACTCAAGTTGAGAACCCAAGAGAAAAAACAGGTAGTGAACAAAATATATAAATTTAAGTTAAAATATAACAACAATGACCACTCCACCCTGAAGGGGAGGGTGCAAAGTACACCCCTAAGGTGCAACACTGTACCTACCAGCCCACATCCCAAAACTAGGTTCTGAGAGGGGAGGCGGGTGGGGGGGCAGAATACAGCAAGACTCCATTAGAAGAATTTACTAAGGTGAGTAATTTTTTCTTCAAACAACATGAAGTCTTGCTGTATTCTGACATATGCAGACTACCAAGCAGTACCTCCATGGAGAAGGGTACCAAAGAAAAAATTACTCACCATAGTAATGTTTCTTCTAATGGAGTCTTGCTGTATTCTGACTAGATGCAGTTAGCCCCAGCACTTGAACTGCTCCGGAAAGGAAAGGGTTAACTCTCTGCAAAGGCATAGAACGTTGAGCTCAAGCTCAGTTTTCAAACCTCTGTCCCAGGTACTCCTAAGTGTAACCATCAGATTCCTACGAGCACTAAACTAACTAACAACCCAGAAATTGTTTTAAAAAATGTCTGCCAAAAGACAATAAACATAATTTTAGGGTCCAAAGACTCAAGTCGAGACCCCCAGAAAAGAATCCCAGTAGGTAATAAAGTATATAACAATAAAATATATGATAACAACGAACCTCATTCAAAGAAGAGGCAACCAAGTACACCCCTGAGGTGCAGCACTGCACCTGCCCACCCACATCCCAAAACAACTAGGTTCCAGGAGGGGAGGCAGGAAGGGAGGTCAGAATACAGCAAGACTCCATTAAAAGAAACAACATTACTATGATGAGTAATTTTTTCTTCAAACAACATGAGGTCTTGCTGTATTCTGACTATATGCAGATTACCAAGCAGTACCCACAAGAAGGAGGGATCTACAGAACCTATTTTGGGAACAGACTCTGCAGTACTGCTGTGCCAAACCTAGCATCACTTCTTGACTGGATGTCAAGGGAGTAATGCTTGGTAACTGTGTGAATAGTCTTCCTTGTGGCTGCTTTATAGATTTCCACTAAGGGTATATCCCTGGCAGCTGCAACCGAATCAGCTGTACCCCCGGTGGAGTGAGCCCTCAGGCCTGATGGAGGCTCCTTCCCCAATTTTGAATAGTAGAACTGTATGCAAGAGACAATCCATCTAGCAATAGTTCTCTTAGTGGCAGGCTTACCTTTACCCACCTCCCCATAAGTAAGAAACAGCTAGGAGCAGTCGTTTCTATGGGGTTTAGTGGATTCCATGTAGTAACTCACAACCCTGTTTATATCAAGACTGTGTAACCTCCTTTCTCCAGATAAAGAGTGATCAGTTAAAAATACAGGCAGTGTCATAGATTGGTTCAGATGAAAATCTGATACCACTTTGGGAAGGAAGAAAAAATTACTCACCTTAGTAATTATATTTCTTCTAATGGAGTCTTGCTGTATTCTGACAATTGCAGTGATTCCCAACCTTTGAACTGCCCCGGAGAACAAAGAGTTAACTTTCTATGCAGGGCATAGAATGCTGAGCTCGGTTGAAGTCTTTGTCTGGAGTGTTTTGAACTTAAACCATCAGATTCTTACAAGCCCAACTAAACTAAAAATTCTATGTGGAAATTGTAAAAATTCTACTAGCCAACTGGCTGAAAAAAGTTTTGGATTCCCAAGGAAGACTCAAGTCAGGATACCCAAAAACAAAACCCAATGTACTAAAAATAACAATAATAAATAAGCACCCAACAAAAGGAGGAGGGTGCAAGCAAAAAAACACCCCTGGGGTGCAACACTGCACCTGCCCACCCACTTCCCAAAAACAGGTTCTGAGAGGGGAGGCAGGAGGGAGGTCAGAATACAGCAAGACTCCATTAGAAGAAATATAATTACTAAGGTGAGTAATTTTTTCTTCAAACAACATGAAGTCTTGCTGTATTCTGACAATTGCAGACTACCAAGCAGTATCTCCAAGGAGGAGGGACAGAACCTACTTTGGGAATAGGCTCTGAAGTACTGCTGTGCCAAACTGAGCATCACTCCGAGCCTGGATATCCAGAGAGTAATGCTTGGTAAAGGTATAGACTGTTTTCCAGGTGGCTGCTTGACAAATTTCTAAGAGAGGGATATCCCTGGCAGCAGCCAGGGAAGCAGCTGTACCTCCTGTGGAATGAGCCCTCAGGCCTGAGGGTGGAGTTTTTCCCAGTTTTTCATAGCAGAATTGTATACAAGACACAATCCACCTGGCAATCGTTCTCTTGATGGCAGGTTTTCCCTTTCCCACTTCTCCATAAGTGAGGAACAACTGGAGGGAATCAAACCTGTGACCCTTGGTATGCTCTATGTAGTAGCCAAGGGCCCTTTTAACATCTAAACTGTGTAGCCTCCTCTCTCCTGAAGAAGGATGATCATTGAAGAAGACAGGAAGAAACATAGACTGATTCAAGAGAAAATCTGAAACCACTTTGGGCAAGAACCTTCTGTTGGTTCTAAGGACCACTTTATCTCTATGAAAGGAGATAAAATCAGGTTCCACTGACAGGGCTTGCAATTCACTGATACGTCTGGCAGAGGTAATGGCTACTAAAAACACAGTTTTCCAAGTCAAGTACTTAAGCTCCGCTGAGGACACAGGTTCAAAGGGGGGTTGCATAAGTTGAACAATGCAAACATTTAAGTCCCAGGCAGGGGCAGGGTCTCTAAAGGAAGAACTGGTATGAAGCAATACTTTAAAAAATTTACAGAACGCAGGATGAGATGATAGTGAGGAAGACTTCCCCACTGACAGAAAAGAAGAAACAGCTGACAAGTGCACCTTGAGAGTTGCTGGTCTGAGACCTAAGCTATTCAAATGGACCATATAATCCATAACTGTAAGCAATTCAGCAGTGTCTGGGGAAATACGTTTCTTGGAACACCAAATGCTGAATCTCTTCCTTTTGGAGTTACAGGTTTTTCTAGTGGCGGGCTTTCGAGAGCCTTTGAGAATATCCAGAAACCCGAGACAGATGCAAATCTGCATACTCCAACTCTTCAAGAGCCATGCCTTGAGATTGAGAGACTGAAGATTGGGGTACCAAATCCTCCCCTGAGATGAGGTTAACAAGTTGTAATTTCTGGGAAGAGATAGGGGAACATGGACTGCTAGGGACAACAACAGGGGGTACCAAGGCTGTCTGGCCCAGTCTGGAGCAATCAGAATCACTTTGCAAGGTTGTGATCTTATCTTGACTAAAACTTTGAACAGTAGTGGAAATGGAGGGAAGGCATACAGATATTTCTCTTCCCAGTCCAGAACCAGAGCATCCAGAGGGACTGAGTCCAAGACTGGGGGTCTGCAACAAAAGAGAGGAAGTTGGTGATTGTCTGGGGCTGCAAAGAGATTCATCTCTGGAGTGCCCCACCTTGAAAAAAATCACCTCTAACACCAGAGGGTCGAGGGACCATTCGTGATGGCCCTGTGATATCCTGCTCAGTGCATCTGCTAGCACACTGTCCTTCATTGGAAGGTGGACTGCTATCAGAGAGGTTTGCAGGGAATAAGCCAGGGACCTCAACTTCATGGCTTCTGTGCACAAAGCCGTAGACTGAGTGCTTCTCTGCTTGTTGATGTACCACATGGTGGTGGTGGTGTCTGTTCTGACCTGAACCACCTTGTTCTGCACTGACTGAGAAAGCTTGCAGGGCCAGAAGAACGGCCCTGAGTTCTAGGAGACTGATATGGAGAAGGGATTCCTGAGAAGACCACAGTCCCTGGGCAATGAGGGCCCCTAGATGGGCCCCCCGAACCCAGAGGGGAAGCATCCGTGGTAAGGACCACTGAATGAGACTGAGTGACAAATTGGACCCCTTGCCTTAAATTGTCCTGACCCTGCCACCACTGAAGGGCTTGGATCAGGGTCCGGGTCACTGAAATCAGTTTGGTAAGGGGATCCTTCCTCTGGGACTAAAAGGCTCTCAGATGGAACTGGATGACCCTCATCTGGAATCTTGCCCCTTGGACCACTGCTGTAGAAGCTGCCATGTGGCCCAAGAGCTGAAGGAAATGCCTTGCTGGTCGGGACACCTGTAGGCTGAAGGAAGAGACTAATTCTATAAGAACCCTTGCCCTTTCCAGGGGAAGAAAGGCTCTTGCTTTGACAGTATCCAGCTCTGCCCCTTAAAGGTAAGGAGCTGCACTGGCTCGAGAACTGACTTGGGAAGGTTGAGAAGAAATCCTAGAGAAGTGAGCACTTGCTGGGTCACTTGCAAGTCTGACTTGACTTGGTCTGGAGACTGGCCCACTATGAGCCAGTCGTCCAGATATGGAAAAATGGAAATCTTTTGCCTTCTTAGAAAGGCAACGACTATTGCCACACACTTTGTGAAAACCCTTGGGGCTAATGTCAGGCCAAAGGGCATTGCTTTGAACTGATAGTGACCTGAGGGCAACTCGACCCTGAGGTACTTTCTGTGGGAGCACCTGATGGGAATGTGAAAATAGGCATCTTTGAGGTCCAGGGAGGCTAGCCAGTCCCCTAGCCTTAGAGAGGGAAGAATTATTCCCAGAGTTACCATCTTGAATTTTGGTTTTAAAAGATGTTTGTTCAGGTATTGTAGGTCTAGGATGGGTCGCCACTCCCCTGTCTTTTTTTGGGTAAGGAAGTACCTGGAGTACAGACCTTTGCCCCAGTGTAGGGTAGGCACTCTCTCTATGGCTCTTAAGGCCATAAGAGACGAAACCTCTGCCTCTAGGGCAAGGATTTCTGAGAGACCTGCAGGTGGAAAAGATCTGGCTCTCATCTTCGGAAATTTTTTGAACCTGAGAACCAGTCCCTGGCTTACTACACTTCTAGGACCCACTTGTCTGAGGTAACAGACATCCAGTCCTGGACAAAGTAAGCCAGCCTGCCCCTACTGGAAAAGGAGAGTCGACCTGGGCAGGCCCATCAGGGTGTCTGCTTGGCAGGTGCCTTAGGCTAAGGAATGGATGCAGCCCTGCTCATTCCTCTTCTGCCTCTCCCTCTGAAGAACCCCCTCTGAGAAAAGGGAGAAGAGGCCAGTGCTTGGTAAAAAGGCCTATGAAAAGGCCTGCCCCGGCCCCTAGACTGTTGCCTTTGAGGAGTTGCCTGCCTCTCCTTGGCCTGAGCACACCTGTAAGTGGTCCTGTGCACGTCCATTTTCTTCATGTAATTCTCTGTCTGCTCCCCAAACAGAGAATTTGGAACCAGAGATGTCTGGTTCCACAGGCACATCCAGACTTTCACCATCGTCACCATCATCCTTAAACTCCCCCTCCTCCTCCTCACACTCCGGTTCATAAAAATTTTCAGGGGTATAATCTTGAACCGGGGCAAACCCGACCAGCGATTCCACACAATCGAATGGCTATTCCACTTCAGGCGGTCGGGAACATGAACCTCTGGATCCGAACCGGTCGATTTCTCTTTGCATTTCCTTTTTGTAGGAACCGACCCCTCAGAGTCAGCTCTCCTTTTGCCCTAAGAAGTATCGCCCTGGTCAGAAGGCACTCCCTCAGTTCGGTCGAAACCGAACTGGGCTGGCCATCCGGGTCAGCGGACTTCTCGGCCTCCTTTTCCCTCAGTCTACCTAATCTCTTCAAGGGTAGATTTAGGAACATTTTCACAGATTTGCCAGTCTGTATCGAGGTGTTCAAACCCCAGACAGTAAACACAGGTGGTGTGGGGATCGGCCTTAGCAAAGACCTCCCCACACTCACTGCAGTGTTGAAACCCAGTGGGCCCATTTTTTTTCTTGGGTTTCTCAGACATGGCCAACCTAACCAAACTTACCCTTTTTATGGCAACCGCCAGGCAAGACTCCCTTATTGGTTCCTAACCGTGTCACGGGTGTTGGAAAAAAAAAGTTCAAAATATGTTTGTTTTTTTTTAGAACTGATAAGGACCGGTAACCACATTCTACAGTAAAATACAGAAATTCATCAAAAGTGATCGGTTCAGCCGAACCGATCAAACAAGTTTTACAATTTCCACACAGAAATAGGTAAAAACCTATCTAGTACTCACGGTACCGCAGACAGAGGCTGAACCGACTAAGCAGAACAAATTCGGCTTAAAACCGACACTTTAACCGACTTTTCGAACCGAGCTGAAGGAGAAATCTCCAGAGCGACTGTTCAGTGAGGCGGAGTAAAGAATCTGACAGCTGGATTTCAAAGGGCTGCAGACAGAGACCTCAACTGAGCTCGAGCTCAGCATTCTATGCTTTGCACAGAAAGTTAACCCTTTGTTTTCCGGGGGCAGTTTAAAGGCTGGGGCTAACTGCAATAGTCAGAATACAGTAAGACTTCATGTTGTTTGAATACTTTTATTTTACCTAATGGGTTTTGCAGCTTTCTGTCTCCTGCTCTACTCTACTCTACTGAGGCAGTCACATTAATTTGGCATTGCCATCCTGGTCGTGCTGTGAACCTGATCCCTCTTGATATGCCCTGTGTTCTGGAGGATCCCCACAGACTTTTCCATCCTTTCAGGGGAGGGGCTCAACTGAACAATGAATACTGCCCTCTCCACCCACTCCAGGACCAGCACAGCTTGTGTAAGAAAGAACAGGGAACAGTCAGAAGCTGCAATTAAAAGACCTTTATTTTACTTGATGGGTTTTGTAGCTTTCTGTCCCCTGCTCTACTGTGGCAGCTCCCCTATTTTTGTTTTTTTGTTGTTGCTTTGGGGGCTGCTTTCTGTTGCCGTCTCGGTCCTCCTGTGCATCTCGGTGCCACTTGTGATGCCCTGTGTCCTGGAGGATCTCTGCAGACTTTGCATCCTTTTGGGGGGGGGGGGGCTTCACTGAATCATGAATGCTGCCCTTTACACCCGCTCCAGGACCAGCACGGCTTGCAGAAGAAAGAGCAGGGAACAGAAAGAAGCTGCAATTAAAAAGCTTTATTTTACTGAATGGGTTTTGCGGCTTTCTGGCCCCTGCTCTACTGTGGCAGCTCCCCTATTTTTTTTTTTTTTTTACTTTGGGGGCTGCTTGCTGTTGCCGTCTCTCCGTCATCCTGTGCATCCCTGATCTCTTCAGATGTCCTCTGCCCTGCATCCACAGCACAGGCAAGTTGGTAGCAAGTGGTAGACAAATCATATAAATCAAGGTTTGAGTCACACAAAGAAAGACAGCAGCAGGCTTTCACTGTGCCAGCCAATGCTCCCCCAACTGTAAATGTTTATATTTCAATTGAAGTAGTAAGCACTCAAACCAAAGACCATTATAAAAAAACATTTCTCTGCAGAAGCTTGGCATTTTCTGAGTGAAACGCAAGATTTCTGTTTTGTTCACTACTGCCATAATCGGGTGCCTGGTGGTGCTTTAAATCTAGTCCTCCAATCCGAAATGTGTTATTTTTCCATGCTTGTTTAATATTGGGGGAATCTACATTTCTTAACTGAGCTCCTTCACAGCGGGTGATGTACTGTAATTTGTTTTCCCCACTCCCTTTTTTAGGAGCCTGCCGACTTGAGATTGGATCATCCAATGGATGGGTGGAGCAGCACGATAGCTCCCTACTTCAGTTTTCCTTTTCTGGTCTCATGAGTTAGTAGTACAGTAGTTGGCATTTTGACAGCATGGAAGCTGCTCCTGTTTGAATTCAGTGTTCTTTTGTTTTTAATGGCTATTTTTTTCAGTAGCAAAGTGCCACAGATGCAGAGAACCTCATAGCGGTTCAAGAGTTCAGCACTGTACCAAGTTACCGATTGCTCTGTTGATCATTATATTTTCCTATTACTGTTTTTCTTCCTTTTGATTTTGTGCTTTCATCTTTGTATTTTTACTTTTTCCTGTTCTTCTAACCGTCTACCTTTTCTTTTAATCTGTCACTTATAGTGGTATCCTCAATATTGTTGTACTCCTGTTTTGTGTTCTCCAAGTTACACAGGTTATCCTGCTTACTTTCCCTCTTTCTTATTATTTTCTGTTCCTTTTGCTTGTATGAATAATCCTTTCCTGCAGCCAGTTTATAGGAATTGCATTAACTACTGACAAATGATTTCATTCCTGCCCTCTGATACTTCCACAATACTGGCTGAGAGTGTAAAATGCAACTAATTAATTCCACTAAGTATATTTAATACATTAGCTATGTAACCTTCTAGTGAGTTTAGTTTAGAAAGATGTCTCCTTATTCCTGGTGAGTTCAGTTAAACATTGAGGGACCTTGTGAAGGAGTTGGTAAAAGGAGATTGCCTAACAGGCAGATGATTACCTTTATGCTTTGTAGTGCAAATGATTGCTTGAATTCCTTCTGATTTAATAAAAATCATGTATTTAATTTTGTACTGCTCTATTTTTCTTTAAAATTCCTCCTCAGTTGTATAAACCTGTCTATTTAATTCTCACTTAAAATATTGATATATTGAACGTACTGTTATGTTACAATTTAGCACCTACGGCTTTTTAAAACTTTATGCGCAAGACAGAATATTTAATTGTAATTCATTTTATTTTCTTTGTCTCGAATGAATTTATGTACAGTCACATCTATAAAAATTAATAACTTAGGGTTAACCAAGACCTAATCCCATTGAAGGTATGCTGTTTAACCACAATTTATCTGCCGCAGAATGGCCGCAGAATCACCAGCTGTTCTGCCACAGAAAGTATGGAGTCCTGCCGCAGAATGTAGGTCCACTTTGCCGCAGTAAACACGGGGCCCTGACCTCAAGTGAGGAACACTGCAGACCAGAGTTGAACAGTGCCAGCAAGTATTCCAGGACAACATTTACAGGACAGGTAATTGGGTCCAAATTCCTGGAAGCTGCCCACAGAGTGAACCACTTCCATTTCAAGGAATATGTATTTCTGGTAGAGGGCTTTTTAGCCACAGTCAGCACATCTGCAACTTTCAGGGGATACCCCAAAACGTACAATGGATACATCTTCAGAAGCGTGCAGGCAGACGAAGGGACTTCAGTTCCGGATGGGACCAAAGATACCTTGTCCTGCGACAAAAGGTCTCAATACACTGGTAGGGGAACAAGAGGCTCCACTGTCTTCTGGTGCAGAAGTGGTAACCATATCTGGAGAGTCCATAACGGAGCAATGAGACTGAGAGTGGCACTCTCCCCCTTCAGCCTGGGTAGCACTGGAATTGGGAGAAATACAGGTATAAATTTCATTTTCCAAAAGAGGGACATCTCATCCTCTCAGAAAACTCCGAGTCCTACAGCGAGCGAGCAGAAACGCTGAAATTCTGCATTGTGTGGGGACACAAAAAGGTTCCACTCTGGATGACCCATCTTGTGAAGAGATCGTTTACCATGGAGATCAACAGTTCCCATTTGTGTATTTTGATCTGTGACCTCTTAACTCATCTGTTAAGACATTCTGGATATCTGGGAGATGTCTGGCTAGCATATGTAAGCCATAGGACTCATCCCATGACCATACATACATACTCTCACTGCCTAATGGATCCTTAGTGTCTACTGAGGGATTCTCATATAAAGACTGGCCAGTGGCATCGTCCTTGTGGTCATAGCCAACAGGCTTAGAAAACTCCTGTACACCAGTTGTGCTGAGGCAATCAGGTTGTTTGCCCTGTCCTGTGGCAAAAAAGCATATCCTTTTCTGTGCCCAAAACTGCTTCTACGTACCGTAGTCATTGCCAGGGAATCATCACAGTCTTTGGCACAAGTACTGTGACCCCCAAAGCCTTGCACAAGTGCCTTGTCAGAGACAATGTATGTAGGAGACGTTCCCTGGAACTGGCTTCCAACAGACAGTTGTCTAGGTATGGGAAGACATACAGGCCTTCCCTTTGAAGGGCTGCTGCCACTCCTGCACAAGTAGTTGGTGAAGATCTGTAGCACAGAAGCCAAGCCAAAGGGCCAGACTCTGAACTGGTAGTACCCCCACCCACCACCCCAGGACAAAGCAGAGGTACTGCCTGGGAGTCTGTCTGTTCTTGACATGATGGTATGCCTCTGTCATGTCCGGGAAACAGTCAGTCCCCTGTTTATGATAGGGGAATGATAGTCTGCATGTTATAATCTCCCTTTATTGTTTCAAATACAGGGAGACTCTGCCCCCCCCCCCACCACCACCACCACATTCACTCCTTGATGCAACCTTTGGAGTGGGGATATATCCTGTAAAGTCATGTGGAACCGGTGGTGCCAGTGACACTAGTACCTACTGTTTTGGGTGCTTTTCTATGGGTACCTGGTCAGAGGAAGGGGACATGGCAGGGAACCACATCCTCTACCTCTGCCTTGCTGACAGAAGGCACAGCCACCTCTGGCAGCAGGCTGGTGATACAAGCCCCCTCCTACAACCCCTAACTGGAGTGCAATACAGGGATCTAACAGACCTTAGAATGATTTTCAATGTCTGAAGATTTCTTATGGCTTCTTCCACATAATAACCAAACAGATTAGACCCTCTAAAAGGGGCATTTAAAACTGCTTGTTGAGGCCAGCCCGTCGGCACAGCGGTTGGATTTCCGCTTGCGACGCCAGTGACTCGGGTTCAGAAGCGGACTCGGGAAGCTGGAGGGCCGGCCGGGGAAAAATGGCTTGAGCATCCCACGACAGCTTGCCGTCTCAAGGGGGGTGAGGTGGGAGGGCCAATGCCCACCGCACTTGTGTGACTCCGGGCGGAGGCTCAGGAACTGCAAGCCCCAACTGGAAGGGGATGGGCAGCCCAGACGTGTAGTGGACGTCGGCGTGTAACGCCTTAACGTCAGGAGCTCACACTGCGTCAGGGAGAAAACAGAAAAAACACCTGTTGGCTCTGGGATGACGGGCTTCCTGGGGCATGCCTCCAATTTGCCCCTGCTCACCGACCACCTCCAGGCCCGACGAAATGAAGGATTACAAGGGTTCTGACCCCACCTGGTCCCCGCCCGGGGGGGAGTAAGCCAAAGCTACATGGGGGACTGGGGGGTAGGCACTGGTGAGCAGGTGGCAGGAGGATGACCCCTTGGATGCCCTGACGGGTCGGAGTCGGCAGGCAGTAAGGGGAAAAAGTACAATTTAAAAAAAAAAAAAAATGCTTGTTGCACATCAGCAGCAAAACCAGCAACCCTGAGCCATGAATGTTGCCTCACACAGAAGCCGTAGCAGCGGCCCTGGCAGAAGCTTAAGAGACATAACAGACTGAACAAATGTTTGCCAACCTCAGCACCAGATGTTAAAGTTTTAGGTAACTCATTCTTAGCAGAACCCTTGGGCAAAGCCTGGGCTGCAGCTTTCTATAGGCTATTTTAATTTCTGATCACATGGGCCTGGTAATTTGTAATTCAAAGACCCAGTGAGGCAGAGGCATACGTGCGCTTACCCATCACATCCAGCCTCCTAGATTCTTTACCAGAATCAGCAGCCCTACCACTCAGCCATCATATCTGGCTATTTTTAACCCCCCAGTTTCAAGGCTCTCAAAGCCTCTGCCCCCCAGTCTGCTAAAATAACATTTCTGGTTTTCACTGCAGGTCATGAACCCTGTACCCCTCCCACCAGTATCCTCAATTCTAACGCTGAGACAACCAAAGCAGGCTAACTCATGCTTAGTTTCTAAAGCTCTCAAAGCCTCTATCGTTATAGTCTGCCTAAAATAAATCTCTCCTCTGTCCCACTGCAGGTCTCAAACCCTGTGCCTTTGCCACCATAGTCGGTAGCTCTGCCACTGAGCCTACAAATCAAGCTACTGTATCATGGCATATCTCAAAGCTCTTACAGCTTTTCTGGCTCCCCCCACAACCTCTCTGTTCTGCCCCCAAAGCTATCTAGGCACCATGTCTGTTCACTTCCACCTTATGTGCCTCATCCTCATAACCACCCTGGGGTTCACCTCCCACCAGCCAGACCTCACCCTATGCCCTTTGTGGACTGCACCATTGCATCTCTCCAGAATTGGCCATTCCCCCCCACCTTGTCATCACACACTGGACTCCGCATCCACCTCCTACCAGCAGCCCCAACCCCAGCACCCACCCGGGCCCCCTGGCTCCACCCCTTCTCGTCCGCCCATCCCTCCAAACCCTGCCCATCCCCTGCTCCACTACATCTTCCCCTCCCCCAAACGTACTCCCAAAAATGTAACAACCTGCCGCTCTATGGTTAGACCCTTAGTCATCCTACTACTCCTCTCTGGTAATATCCACCCTAATCCAGGCCCTGCCCCCACCACTCCACCTACCAGACCCTCTGGACTCCGCACTGCCTCTCTGAATATACGCAGCTTGCCAAAGAAATCTGCAGCGCTTCAATGCTGGGTCACCCTTCATCAACCAGACGTCACTGCCCTTATGGCAACCTGGCTCTCCAAATCTACTCCGGACGCCTTTGTCTCACTCCCCTGATACACCCTGTATCGGGAAGACAGGGTAGGAAAGCGTTGGGGTGGCTGTGCATTCTACATCAATAATAACATTATTGGTCACATGCTCCCTCCCTCCAAACTCACAAACGGAACACAAGCCCTCACCCTAAAAATCACCCCGACCCCTCCAGGGGCCCACTATACCTCACAGTCACCTACATACCCCCTAAGAACCAAAAGCCTGCCGTCACATCTCTCACCAAATACCTCTCTACCCTACCACACAATGCAGAGCAGACACTAGTAGGGGACCTCAATATCAACTGGCTTGGCCCCTCGGCCACGCCAACAAAGGACTCGTTCTCGGCCCTTGACATGGTCCAATTAGTTACCCAACCCACTAGACTTCACCCATCTACTGGTACCCACACCCTCCTGGATATCATTATCTCTAACCGCCCCAACAAAATCCAGGATATAAAAGTACTTCCCGACTCCCTAAGTGACCACTCACCCATCCTACTCCAATGGATCTCTTCCACACCCAAACCCATAACCCAAACAACCTTCCGAAGGCATCTCTGCCCAGAAGGGTTAATAAAACTTAAACAGCTGCTTACCCAAATAGATTGGTCCCGCATTAATATAGCCCCAGCTTCGATGTTGCACTCAACCTGTTTACACAGGCCTTCACCAAGGCCTGTGACCTCTATGCTCCACTCACCAAACTCCGCACCAAAAGGCAACATGCTCCTTGGATAACCCCCTCCCTACTCCAAATGTTGAGAGACAGGGATAATCTCTGGCACAAAGCCACAGAATCTGGCAGGTTGGCGGACAGACAATCCTATAATGCCGCTCGCAATAGATACACTCGAGCCATCCATAAGGCCAATGCAGACCACTATCAATCCACTCTCACAACCACGTGGGGGTCTACGAGGACCTTCTGGAGTAATACAAAGAACTCAATGGGAAATCACGCTCCCCACCTCACCATAAATGGCACTGCCTCCACAGACACACTCACCATAGCAAACTGTCTAAACACCACCTTCTCGGATCTCAGCAATGTTCTTCCTAGTTGTTTCTTTGACCATGTGCCCCAATCCCAACCCCCAACCCTGCAGCATCCTTGTTTCCTCCTGCACAAAATATCCACCCATGAAGCTCGTCCTTACCTACAAAAAGCTCTAAACAGCAATAACCCTACAAATGACCCCCTAGATGCAAGGCTCCTTCGATTAGTCCTCGACGAGGTCCTAGTCCCCCTAATGGACCTGTTCAACAAATCCCTATGCCTAGGGCAATTCCCTAGTGCCTGGAAAACAGCTGTCATTACCCCCATCCATAAAAGTGGTGACAAAGCATCCCCAAATAACTATCGACCCATCTCTATTCTTCCCCCCTCTCTAAAGCGTTAGAAAAAGTGGTTGAAACCCAACTTACTGAATACCTAGCCAAGTATAACATTCTATGCCCACAGCAGCATTGCTTCCGTTCGGCCATAGCACCACCACAGCCCTCCTAGAATTCACCAACTTCCTGCACTCCTCCCTAGACACCGGTAACATTGCAGGAGCTGTGTTCATAGACCTATCCAAGGCCTTCGACATAGTCTAGCACCCTCTCCTTCTCGACTCTCTCCACCAATTTGTTTTCCCCCCAGTCCCCCTAGCCTGGTGCTCCATTTACCTTTCCACCTGGTCCCAATGCGTCAAAATTAACGGAACCCTATCGGAAACACTACCAGTCCACTCCGGGGTGCCCCAGGGCTCTATCCTGGGGCCACTTCTTTTCTCCCTCTACCTAAACACCTTACCAAAGGCCCGCCCAAAAATCTTACTATATGCAGATGATGCAGTGCTCTTGCTTCGCATCATAAACCCACGCCCCTTCAGGACTCCCTCCAACATACCTTCTCCCAGGCCGAAACATGGTTTAAGGACCGTAGACTGGTCATAAACTTAAAAAAGAGTAAATCAATGATCTTCTTTCACCGCCAAAACAAAGCAAAAAGTGCACCTCTCTGCATCCTCCCCAGCACCCTCTTGAACAAGTATCCAGCTACAAAGATCTTGGACTTACCCTCGACTTGGCCCTTACCTTCCATGACCACATAAACACCCCTGCTGCCGCAACAAACACCTAGATTGGACTCCTTTACGGACACAGGGACTGCCTCCCCCCCACGCCCTTAGGCTTGCCATCACCTCATCAACTATGGGCTCCCTGTATATGGGGCAGCAGATAACTCCGCACTCCAGAAAATCCAGGTCTCCCTAAACAAGGCCTGCAGGCTCCTAACTGGCGCACCTAGGCTCACTCACACCTGCTCCCTCTATACCTCTGCCAATCTTCTCAACCTTGATGAATGGCTCGCTACCAGACCTGCATACTGTCCAAGAAAATACTGCTCGGACTCCCAGGTCCTGCCTCTCTTCATCCTGCCACCCCACTATCTCCACCCGCAACTCAGAAAGCACCACTGGTTGTGCCCAGGGTAAAAACCTCCCTTGCCCAGAGACCTTTCCACTTCAGGGCCCCCACATGGTTTAATGCACTCCCAAACACCATCACTAGTGCACCCAAGATCGCCCACTTCAAAACCACTCTTCGTAACCACCTCTTCAATACCTGCTCCTGTAACTGCAACTAACATTTCACTCTCTCACCCACTCTGATCCAAATTCTCTGACAAAGTCCATTATGGACTGCAACCTCCGTCAATAATACTAAACCCATGAATAGGGCTGACTACTCTGTTTAGATGCTTTCTCAAGCTAATAATGTCTTTCTGCTGTGATGATGTAAATATCATCATCCAGATATTGTAAATAATGTCCGAAAATATCTACATCCAAATACTGTAAATAATGTCTGTGACAAATGTCTGTAACACATGCTTAATGTAATTGTTGTTATACCCTGTCTGTATTAGCTTCTGTCTTACATGTGACAAGGTACCTTTGGAAATGAGCCTCTGGCTCAAAGGCTGTAAACCCGATATATCAAATAAATAAAGTACTCATGTGTCTAGGTGCTTTAGACCTATCATGAACAACCAGAGTCAGTTTCTGGCTGGTTAGCATAATAAGGCTTAGAATATGGGGCTGGATATTACTTATCAGCCTTTCTGGGTACTGCTGGCAGTGAGTTTGGTCTGTACCATACAGCAAAGGTAGCATTGTCTAATGCAGGATATATATGTGGGATTACAAAGGAGGGGGAGCAAAGTACCATCAAAAGTTCCATGAGGTTTCTTTTTGGGGAGACTTCCTCCTCTGCAGCTCAAATGGCTTGTCCATGAGCACAGCCAGCACCAGCAGTAGGTCCCGTGGTAGTTCACACTCTGGAGGGGACAGGTGGTCAAGGTCCTTGGAAAAAGCACCCAGCAACCTTCTCCTGGACCACCTCCGGCATACAAGCCTGTGCCCGGTATGCACAGATGGCTTCCAGATGCACCCTGCAGGTCATCGCTTGCAGACCCAGCTGGGAAAGGAACCAGAGGTACTTGAGGATACTAGTTACAGGGCAGGCAAGGGGATCAAACTGCTTGCCCCGACAACAAATAGAAAACCTTTTCCATTTAGAGGCGTAGCACCAGCACGTCCACTCCTTTCAGGAGGCCTCCACAATGCGGAGCACTTCTTCCGAAAGACCCAGGGCCTGGAACTCAGTGAGGTGCAGGAACTGAAGGTCTGGGTGCAGGACAGTCCCCTGTTGTCTGGTCAGCAGGTACAAATGAACAGGCAACCACCACGGAGGCCTGCTGCTGACCGTGGCTAGTCTGGAGCCATCAAGATTATCTTCGCCTTGTCCTTCCGGACCTTGATCACCACCTTGCGACTGGGAGGAAGCATGCATGAGGCCTGCAGTCCGGGGCCTTGCGAAGGCATCCTCCATCAGTGTCCTGGACTGAGGGGGTGGGCACAAAACAGCCTCAGTTTTGCATTCTTCCAGGAGGCAAACAGGTTTAAGTAGAGGTGTGCCCACAGGGAGAACAGGTGGTCCACCATCTCCTGATTCAGAGAACACTTGTGTAACGTCTTTCCAACCCAGCTGAGAGGGTCCGCCAGCTAACTGTCTGCTCCACTGACATAAATCACCAGGAGATCTGCACCCAGGCTGCGCACAAGGGTCAAGGTGTGGAGGGCCTCCCTACACAAGGGAAGGGAATGTGTGCTGCTCTGCTTGTTCAGGTAGAACATGTTTGTGGTGCTGTCTGTCTGGACTTGCACAACCTGACCACTAACTAAAGGAGTGAATTCCATCACAGCTAGCTGCACTGTATGGAGCTCCAGCAGGTTGATGTGGTGATGGGACTCCTTGGGTGACCAGAACCCTTGGGCTCTGTGGTCTCCCAAGTGCAGGCTCCACCCTGGAGATGCATCTGTCATGAAAGGAATGGTCAGCTCTGGGTGGATGTATGGGACTCCTTCCTCTAGATATTCTGGGATCAGCCACCACTGGATGGCATCCCACATCAGCTGGGTCACTGTGACCAGCTGGTCCAAGTGTTCTAGGTGCTGGGACCCCTGAAAGCCCAACTCCCACTGCAGGTGCCGCATCCACCAGTGGGCCCAACAAACCGTGCTGGTGCAGGACGCCATGTACCAGCAGCTGCAGGAAGTCCCGGGCAGGGTGTGAGCACCAAACCTGAAATTATTGGGCAAAGGATGTAAGATCTAGTGCCCAGCCCGCAAGGAGGCACGGCCTTGGCCCACAAGGAGTCTAGCTCTGCCCTGATGAAATGAATCACCTGCAAGAGAATCAGTTTGTACTTGGCCAGGTTGACCAACAGCCCCAACTCTCTGTAGGTCTGGAAGGCCAGATCCTTGAACTGCTCCACAGCCTCCTTGGATGGCCTGGCAATCAGTCAGCCAGCCAGGCTGGGGTACATCCTGACGCCCTTGCACTGCATGAAAGATGCTACCACTGCCATGCACCTGGTGAAGACCCCAGGCATGGATGAGAGGTGGAAGGGCATAACCTGGAACTGGTACAGAACCCCATCAGTGGGGAGCAGATGGCACCGCCAGTGGGATGGATGGACAGACTGGGATGTGAAAGAACGCGTCCTGGAGATCCACGGAGTAGAACCAGCTGCCCTGCTCTACAGATGGTATGATATGGTTCAGGTTTACCATCTGGAACTTGCACTTCCTCATGTACTTATTGTGATCATGCAGATCCAATATGGGGTGCCATTCATTTCGGGCCAGGAAGTACCTGGACACGTACCCCTGACTTGTTAAGGTGTCTGGGAATTGGGCTATAGCACCTTTTGCAAGGAGCCGAGTGACGTCCTCCCTTAGGGTGCATAGTGCATCCTGCGACACAGAGGACTCCTGAGGAATGTCAGATCGGCAAGGTGGTAGAGCCTCGAAATCTAGAGGCAGCCCTCGAGAATTCACTTGTCCATGGCAATGATGAACTAATGTGGCTAGAAATGGCAAAGCCAACCCAGCTGGGTCAGAGAATGGATAGGTGGGAGGTTGACACCCCTTGACCCATCACTGGGCAGCTTTGGAGGGGCCAGAGGCTGCTGAGGACGGGGGGCACCACTTCCCCCACCCCTGCCTTGTTCTGGCCCCTGGCCAAAGAACTTGGCCTCGGTGAGCCAGGCTTCCTATTGCCTCTGCTGGGGCTGCTGCTGAGGCTGCTGTGGCCAAACGACCAAAATTGAAAGGCTTTCTTTTTCAGTTTCTGGGCCTTAGGGTTCTTCTGCGATGAAGCCACAGATTCCAACATGGCACTGGACTTCTCTACCTGGTGAGATGACATTCCACCCCTGGATCAAAGAGGCTGGTGCCCAAGAAACGGACACTGATCAGCTTATGCTGAATGCCTGCTGTGAAAGTGAAGAACCTCGGCCAGGCCCTGCGATGCATCGTGATGGCTGCTGCCATGACATGGGCTCAGGAGTTGCCCATGTCTAAGGCTGTCTGGAGCTGGTGTTCAGCCAGCATTTGACCTTTGTCTCTGACCAACTTCACTAGCAACTGCTTGTCAACAGTTAGGTGAGGGAGGAGATTGCTCAGCACTCCCAAGAGGAAGTGACCAAAGTTGGTCATCATTATGGCGCAGCTCGCCAGATGGAGACCAAGCGAGGAGGAGGCATGTACACCTTCTCAGCCACATGGTCAAGCTTCTTTGACTCCTTGTCTGGGGGCTTGTCCGTGTCCCGTTGTTTTCCGGTCTTCCAGAAAGCAAAGTCTGCAACTAGACCCTTGGCTGAAGGATGGTCCGAAAACCCAGAAAGGGACCCATTAGGGAGCGCACACTTGTGGACCATATGGGTGAAGGGTGTTAGGCAGGATGCTGGATGCTGCCAACGCTCCAGGGCTGGTCTCACTATAACCTCAGCCATGGGATAGGCAACTCTTGGGGATTAGTCTTTATTGAGGATGTCTGAGACAGGGTACCTGGCCCTTTTCTGAAAAGGCTCCAGATGGACAGACATGGACTCTGAGATAAGTAGGAGAAACGCTCCGAATGACACCGTCCCATGGTCGGTAGTCAGTTCCTCGACTGACATGTGGTCGAAGGTACGTGACCTCGATGACAGCATAGAACAGCCACCTACTGTAAGTCATCTGAGGACTCTTCAGAGACAGCCTCGACCATCTGCCATGGTGGACAACCAGAGAGTCTCACTGGATGATTTCTACAAACATCTGGCCTGGCAAGTCAGCCGCAGCACATGAGTCCTTCATCAGAACTCCCACCAAGGACTGCGGCTGAGACAGCTCCACCCACAGGGGTGGTGAGACATATGCTGGTGACATCTGTCGAAAAAGGGCCAGTGTGGGTATCACTGGCACCCACCAGTCGGCCACTGGTGTCAGGGGTAGAGTCCTGCCCTGCAATGGCCCACTTCTGCCAGAGGGAGTTCCTTGAAGCATTGCCGCATCCAGCAGCAGAGCCTCTCATCACCCAAGGATGAAGAGGTTGAAGAATGGCGATGCCTACCGGACAAACGAGAGTGCAAGTGGCACCTAGACCATGAGATTGACCTTTGACCTGAAGGTTGACACCAAGGAGGAGCCACCAGAGATGCATCATAGACCACATGTTGAGGTATGTGGGGAAGCACCGGCTTCAGTGGAATGACTGCCAGTGGAGACTGTTCCCATGTGGAGCCAGACGGGGATACTAACTGGTTCACATCCTCCTGAGTGAGGACCGAGAAAATTGGGGTCTTGGAGAGCAACTCCTTGTCGATCCCATATGACAACTAGTTGACAGAATTGAGAAAAATCTCGACCACCTGACTGGTCGGTGTCAAGGTCGACAAACCCAATGGGAGCACCCATGAAGCTTTTGATCTGACCCTCGATCACAGAAAATTTGGAGTAGAGCACTCAACCCCTATCAAGCAGTCGCAGGAGTCAAGGGAGTGGGAGTTCCACAATCTCTCCCAGTCCCATGACCATTGACGGTGGCATTTTTGTTTTGTACCATGGCGGGCAGGGCTCTCCCTGATGGCCTCAAGGGCCTGACACATCTACGGAATTCTCTGATGAAAGATACTCTAATGCTGGCCCCAGACGGAAGCAGCGCCAAGGCTGATGAGGTGCCCTCTGCAACAGTAGCCACTGTGTCTTCCATGGCTGTGAGCTGGGCAGTAAACTCCACTACAGTGGAGACCTTCCTCCGGTGTTTCAGCCGGAGCTTTGGTCCCAATCAGCCAGCCGAGAAGAAGCTGGGCCATGAGATCCTCCAAAGAGGAAGGGAGCATCGTCTGGCACAGGCCACAGTCTGAAATATCGTGTGAAGCCCAAAACAGTAGAGGCAAGACACATGTGGGTCCATCTGCGATATTATCTGGTGGCATGTGACACAGAATTTGAAGCCAGGAGCTGGCTTCACTTTTTCTTGTTACATCTTCCATTGATGAGGTTGGAGCCAAGCCGATTGTGAAGACAAAGGGACGAGGAACTTCCAAAATATCAGAGAACAAAAGCAGAAATTGCCAGTGGCACACATGGTAGTCTATAACGTGCAGAGCTGTGAAGGGGGAGACCAAACACTTCTCTGACGTCATGGGGCACAATCAAGGGATATAAAACACAGGTGGTGGGAGGAGCTTAGCTTAAAGACGTTCTGATGAATTAACACTTTCCAGTGGAACTGCCTATGTGTGGCTAGTGAACTGTATCCACGCGCCTAAAAATATAAATATATATAAAACACACACACATTTATATGTATTCATATTATGACTGGGAAAGGTGGGCTAGGCAATGATGCCTATTTTCAGCCTCGTCGTCGGGGGTGGGGTGGACACAGATGCAAAGTACTTAAACTGAACCAGATTAAGCTGTTGGTAGTATTGAATTTTAGTGAATTAGGGAAAATTTAGCCAGGACACTGGAGAACTTGCCCTACTCTTTTCTTGTTACTTTCTTTTTATTGATTTCTCAATATTTCATACAGAAATTATTCTGACGGTGCACATTAGGATTTATAATAATAGGTTGAGGTCGCCACTCCTCTTAATACACTCAGGTTAAAACAGGCATGCAGAGTCAATAAGATACGTCATATGGGGGGTACAAATAAGAAAATCTGTCACTTCAATACCATACAATAAATGAATCACTGTTACATAGACCATGAGCTGCATGCAATATACATAGTGCGGAAATACCTTAAGTAAAATCAGTAGTGTCCCTTATACCCTTTACAGGGAACTGAGAGTTAGGCATGCACTAAACAAATTTTATTTGCCCGGAGCGCAAGAAAAAAGGAATGATAAACAATAAGGCTCCCTATAAATCCACACTAGGGTAGCCCTCTATATAACTTAACTCATAACTTGGACAGTTCTGCCCTTAACCATCTCATTTTGGTAAAGGTAAAAACTCTGGCGATTTCAGACTTAGTACCTCTTTAAACCAGTCATGAACATTTGTACAAAATTAAGTTTAATAATAATCCCTTTTAGGTAGCACCACTCAAGGGAACAATAACGCTATTTATTCCGATTTTTAATCATATGGGCTATTGCCAACCTGTTCTAATGTCCATAAGGTCCCTCAAGAGTCCTCAATGTACTCCACTTCAGAATCGGATACTTCAGCTCTTCAGGATCTCGCAGAGGCATTTCTCTGTGCCCATTTCAAAGCTTCAGCCGGATCCGAAAAAATAAAGATTTTCCCCTGATGGACGATTCGAATGCGGGCTGGGAACAGCATGCCATGGGTAACGTCAGCCTCTCGCAGGATCGCTCTGACTCCATCAAATTTCTTCTTCTTCATCCGCGTCGAGTAACCAAATCGGATAAGTGGTACTTGTTGCCCATCACATAAAAGGGTTCTTTTCTGTCTGGCTAGTTTCAGTATTAAGTCTCTTGAGCCTACCCCATCAACACTATAACTACTGCTCCGGTGCATCCAGTTCAAGGGTCTTCCACGGGCCGCCCTCGGTAGGCCTTCTGAATGTGTTTCGCTCTCAGAAGAGTGTATCTCCAGTTGTAAAATCAGCCAGTCTCTAACAAACAGGGCTAAATGGTCACCTTCCACTCGTTCCGGTAACCCAATTATTCAAACATTAGAAGATCTGGCTTGGTTTTCCAGCGACTCAAGGCGATTCTTTAAATGGGTATTCTCTTTTATCAGACAGGCAGCAGTCCCCCGCGCCACTTCCGAACTTTTTTTCGATTCGAGCGTCTCTGTTTTAACAGTTTCCAGCTCCATTTCTAGGCTGCTTACTCTTTGTGTAAGGGAATCAAATTTCCCATCCAGTCCTGAAACTGCCAGGATAAGCCTATTGATTTTTAGGCTGAGGGTTTGCAGGGTTTCCTCGTTCTCAGTTGATGATGTAGAAGCCGTCTGGTTGGGAGCAGACCTCGTGTTCGGTGGGTCCAAAACTGTTTTGCTCCTGTCCCCCTGAGATTGCAGCCTTTCCTTTCGAGGGTTTCCCATGTTGAGGTCCAAGTGTTCTGCTTTCGATTTCTGTCTTTTTTCGCGATTTCTCTACCCAGAAAAACAAGTTTTATTTATTTTATCGTGGTAAGTGTGGAGAGTATTATAGATCTGCCTCCATATTGCTCGGGCTCCACAGCGCCCCACTCTTTTCAACTAGCACATAACTGTATGTACATATAATGTATTGATGTTGTTCTAATATGTTATAATAAAGAATACACCTACACAATTCAAGAAGTGCCATGAGATCTTTAACAGCCACCTGAACAACCACCAGCACAGGCAGACAGGACCTCAGCTTAATCTGTCATCTGAAAGACCACTATATATACAGTTTCAGAACTGACAGTTGTTCAGTCAAATAGGTATATCGGTCAACAAACTGAAATAGGTCCTTACCTCTTGCCAAAGGCTCCAGTACATAGGGGTAGTTCTGGAAACAGGTCTAGGATGGGTGTTTTTGCCCTCTGACCATGCTACGGCACTTGTGGCCCAGGCACAGATGGTATCATCCAGCCACTACATCTTGGCCAGATGCCATCTACAATTAAAAGGCTTGATGGCAGTTGCCATACTGCCTGTCCCACTAGCTTGCCTCCACATGAGGATCCCTCAATGGTTCCTCAGGGTGCAGTGGGCAAAGCATTCAGAGAAGTTAGTATGTCTCATACAAGTGATTCCTCTGCTCCCTCACTCCCTGTTCTGATGGTTGGACCGCTCCAACCTAGAGACGTGGTCCCCATTCCACCAGCCATCTCCCCTCCTGGTGATGACCACGGATGCCTAGGGTTCGGTTTGTTGTGCCCATCTGGGTCTCTTCGAAACTTAGGACCAATGGACCTCTCTGGATACAGTACTGCACAGCAACACTCAGGAGATGTGGGCTGTTCTGCATGGCATACAGGCCTTTGCCACCATCCTCTCAGGAAACCAGCTGCTGATCTGTACAGGCTATATTCTGGTGATGTATTACATTAACTGGCAGGTCACAGGACATTCGAACACTCTTTGCAGAGAGGTGATGAGAGTTTGGCTCTGGGCAGTGGAATGTGATGTATTTCTGTGCACAGTGTTCCTGCCCGGTACCCTGAATGCACTCGCAGATCACCTCAGTTAGTCTTGTGCAATGTACCATGAATGGAAACATGCAGATTCCATCATGGACGTCCATCTAGAAAAATGGGGTCCTCTGGACATAGACCTGTTTGTGTCGCCATACAAATATAAAACTGCCACGTTTCTGTTCGCTTACTCCAGGGCCTGGAGTTTTCTGACAAGACACATTGTCCCTCTCCTGGAAAAGGAGAGTTCGGTTCACTTTTCCTCCATTCTCTCCGATACAGTGGGTTCTAGTCAAGTTAAGGGTCAAACTGGCCTCCTTAATTCTGGTGGCTCCTTACTGGCCCAGACAAAGTTTGTTTCCTCTGTGCCAGCAACTAGCAGTGGACCCCTTGTCCCATTCCCCGTGAGCAGGCCTTCTGACACAGCTGCAGGGTACTATAGTGCACTCGGGTCTGCTATCCCTCCACCTCCCCAGAGATTGCTGATGTTCAGCTGGTGGGTAGAAAGCCATCTATGAAGTACACATACTCGAAAAAATGGAAATGCTTTACAATTTGGTGTTCTGCTCGTGCCCAAGATCCCTTTACATTCCCAGTTCCTACTGTGCTGGACTACCTCTTGCCCCTTAAGGACTCGGGACTGGAGTATTCCTCTAGTAAGGTCTATCTGGCCACAGTGTCAGCTTTTCATGCACTCACAGAAGGCAAGACAGTGGCCCAGATGGAGGTTTCCTGCAGATTCCTATGTGAATTCTACTACCGCCCCACCCGTCCGGGAATGACGGTTCCAGTGCGATACTTTACTTTGGTCCTACAGACCCAGACTGTACTTCACTTTGAGCTTGCTGCTACTTGTAAGCTGTGCTTCACCTCTTGGAAGACAATGTTGCTAGTGGCGATGAAATCTTTTAGACGTACATCGGAGTTGCAGGCTCTGGTGACAGACCCTCCTGTTATTACTTTTTACAAGGATAGGGTTACACTACGTAATAATTCTCATTTCCTTCCGAACGGTGTGTCTTGAGAGAACACTAAATCAGACTACTGATCTTCCTGTTTATATTTCAGCCCCCAAGGATCCCCATGGCTAGCTGCATTAGTACCTGGTTCATACCAAGAATTATAGAAAATCCTCATAGCTGTTTATACCATTTCCCCCCAGGATAGTGGGCTCCCTGATTCTAAAACAGGGTCTGTTCAAATGGCTGGCCAATTGTATTATGATTTGTTACCAGAAGCCTTATTAGTTGAACCATGGTATCAATCTTTCCCAAAACTCAATTTCAAATCAGTAAATCTACTTCAGAAATGACATTCCACAAAAATGAATAGAGTGTGCCTTGTGCTTTCCCTCTACAGACATCATAAAATGGAGTGCGGGGACAGAGCGGGCTACTAGGAAGTGGAAAAGGCTCATGCTGCCTGCCTCTCCGGGGCAAATTACGATCCCGTCCCTTCCTTTTGGGGCTGCATAAAATGATTTCACACCACAGAGAGCTCCTATTCAGGTAAGAGAACTCCTGTTCTTTATTACAACAACCAAGAAATCTCAAGAAAGATTCTCTTTAAAGGAGGATTTCACAGATGCTGCTTGATGCACCATAAAAACTGAATCTGCAGTGGTAATAACTGGAGGACTGAATCTGGATGTAGAAAACCAAATCATTCAGTCAAAAATCAAGTAGGTGGTAGCCAAAAAAAACACAGACTGCTGATGAGGATACATTCTGGCAAATAAACATGGTATTTTTAGTTTACTGGGGAACTAGAGTGAGAATATCATGTTATCCTCACTTTAGGTCACCATGGCCAAACTGATCCACACAGTAGGCTGCGAATGGCTGGAGGCGGCAGTATGAGCTCCCAACTCCAGCCAATCACTATATTTCAGTCAGAACTTTCACATCATTCTCAACAGCGCAATTCAACATACAACCAGACCCCTTTTCAATTCTGCAGCTGACTCCTGCACCAGCTCCCAACCCACAATGTCCAGACCAGACCCCAAACTCTTTCAAATAAATAGCATTTCCATTTAAATTGTGATTGATCAACAGCTCACACAGATTATATTATACAAAGACAAGTAAGTTGTATCTTGAGTCATGCCCCTACTGATAACGCCGTGGCTTTCATCCAACCACCACTTTCCTGCATCTGCAGCCAGCAGCTTCATACAGTAGCCTGGTATCACTCAGGTGCATCTGCTACGCTAACTTTCCCTTCCGCTACAGTAGATCCTAGGTCCCAACTTGCAGACACAGACCCAACTCACTGACGTAGTGATGCATGTAGCAGCATCAGCGTGTATACTGCTCGTGCCTATACTGGCTCGTCATCCGAAAAGATGGTTCAAAACAATACTTTTACAAAATAAATTATAAGGAGGTAGGAAAAACTAACGGAACTGCATACATGAGTTATGCAAGGGCACCCTTTGGAAATATCTGTGATATTTCCTCCTCATGCAGTTTGACCTTTGGCATCACCCATGGCTCCACCACTCCTGATATCAAGATATATAAACACATACACAGCAGGAGTGAGGGTACAAATGCATGATAAAAAATACAGCTAGGCTAGTGACATCAGTAACAGAATAATATCAAAAATATATTGTTACTGTTGTCACGATGGATATTTTTTTTAAGTTTACTCCACAGTGGAATACGGAACCAATCAGAGAGCAGCTTTCACAATGCTTATGACATCAAAATGCCTAGTGCAGCACTGATGCCCGCTGTAAAAATCAAAGAAAAACAACAAAATCTTCAAACTGCAGATTTAAAAGCTTTAACTTGTAAACTACTGTCGCATATATCAAATATACTATAGCCTAACTCAAAATAGGTAATTTATCAACACTAGTGAGTGGATAGGACTTTCATAACTCACTCTTGGCTCTACCTCTTGTGAGTTATAGTCCCGCCCCTCACACCTGAACATATAATTTGCATATTGAATCAGCCCACTGCGTACTCCATACTGTCTGTCTATATATCTATCTATATAGACCAGCCCATTGGCGCAGTGGTAGCGCTACCGCTCGCGACGCTGGCGACCCGGATTAGGGAACGAGCCCAGGGAGCTGGAGGGCTGGCCGGGGGGAGAAGGCTGAGCATCCGTGGATCGCTCGCCTTCTCCAGGGAGGGAGGGGGGACAAGGTCCAGAGCTTGACTGACCCCAGGCAGAGGCCTGGGGTACAGCAAGCACATGGCCATTCCAGGAGGGTCGGGCGTGCCAGACGTCGGCAGAGTCCCGCCTTGACGTCAGGGTGCATGGCACACCCAAGAAAAAGGGAAAAACACCTCCTTCACTCTGGGTAGATGGAGCGCCAGCACAAACCTCAATGGTCCCGTGCCTATCCCACGCGGGGGTCCCAACGAAATGCCGTTAGTTTAGGGTGTAAGGGCCCCCACCTCGTCCCCACCTGGGGGGAAATCCAAGGCTACATGGTGGGACCATCGCGTGGCTCCAGGTATGGAAGGAACCGAGGCAGATGCCAGGCACTCCCGAAGAAGCAGAGTGAAGGAGGCAGGGGAAGGCAGAAAAATAGAAAGTTTAAAAAAAAAAAAAATCTATCTATATATAGGCCAAAAAAAATTTCAGGGAAGCACAGTAACAGGAATTTCTACCTGCTCACACCCAACTGCCAGTCACAGTCTCCTAATAGAGAGAGGTTTATATGCCTTTGCATTGAATCCAGGAAAGAGTCATAAGAAGATCTGTTGTGAAGATGAAGCAGCAGGGGAGAAAATAGAGATGGAAATCAGGAGGGCTTTCCATCAGTGTTAGATCTGTAGTGGGCAGACAGACTCGGGGGGGCTATATTAAACACACATTTCTAAAAAAACATGGAGTGGTACAATAAAAAAAAATCATAAGCCAACAAGATACATAATATTAAAACAAGTAATAACAAAAAAAAGAGGCAAAATTATTTATGCAATAAACTGGGGCAGTATAAATAGAGGCTATTTACCTGTGACTGTATTCTACCACTTGTATTCAGTTCATAGTCACACTCTGGCAGAATGCAGGGTATAGCTCAGTCACAGGATGTCTTCAAGCTTGGCCCCTTCCCCTACCTCTAGTGTCATTCTCTGGCTCCATCATGTTTGAAATCAGATCTTGCACACTGACAGAGGAATCCATGTGTCATCTGCTAGGGGAGGTCAGGTGGATGTGAACTGAATAGCAACAGTAGAACTATTGTTCTATGTATCCCTTAAGGACACATCTGGAAACAAGCTGCTACCAGTTCAGTACATCTTTCCTGGCAGAAATTTTAAAGAAATAAATAAATAACTATGGTTACAGGTAAGTAACTTCTAGTTCTACCAACTTGGATTTAGTTCACTATCCACACTGTGGAAGACTCCTAGCAGTCTTCCGGGAGGAGTGGGTATGGCATGCATCCATACTACTTGGCGAACAGAGACTGGAAAACTGAGTCCCCCAGACGTAGCATCACAGTGACTGAGCATGTTAATTCTATAGTGGAAGATTAACACACATGCACATACATGCGGTGGAACAAGTAGCAGCCCTGAAGAGCTCCTCGATCAGGATGCACCTGGCAGCAACAAGAGAGGCAGTAGCATGTCTGGTGGAGTGAGTCTTCAACTCCTTTGTAAGGCTCCCTATAAGCCAACCTGTGGCACAAATTAATGCAGGAAGTTATCCATCAGCCAATCGTCTGGTTCTCTGCCAGTCTACCACAGGTGGTTTCAACACAGGTAACAAACAGCTGGCAAGCCTCACCGCAAACCCTTGTGATGCTTTCTTACTAATTAAGGAGCAAATGTCTGATGTGTGGAGTGCACACTTGGCATCCGAGGTGGGCTTCGAAAATTAGACAGGGAGTTATATCACCTGGCTAAGGTGAAACTCAAGACTACCTTGGGCAACAACTCTGCATGGCAACGAAGCACAAAACTGTCCTTGTGGAAGACTACTCATGAAGACTCCAATGATACAGCCTGGTAACTATCATCTTAGCTAGCACCAGAAGTTAAGTCCCATGTAGGTGGAGGATTGCGTACCATAGGGGACAAGTAAGCCCCGACCACTCTCTCTTGCATCACTGGCATACTGGCCTGTGCCTGGTATGCAGAGATAGCAGCCACGGCACCTTAAGGGACACAGCTCAGGACTCCGATTGAGACGGGAACCAGAGGAAGTCGAGGATCTGTGTCACTGGAATGGTAAAGGGATCAATATCCTTGTCTGCACACCAAAGCAAGAACCTCTTCCACTTCCATGAGTATGTTCCATGAGCTGACTCCTTAAGGGATGCCTCCATAACTTGAAGAACGTTCTCCATATGGCCCAATGCCTGTAACTCTAGCAGCTCAGGCCCCAGGCTAAGAGGTGCTGAGACTGAAGGTCCAGATGCCAGACCATCCCCCACCCCATCTCGTCAGCAGCTCTGAAGAAAAAATTACTCACCTTAGTAATTGCTTTTCTTCTCATGGAGTCTTGCTATATTATGACAATTAGCAGTTAGCCACAGCACTTGAACTGCCCCGGAGAGGAAGGAGTTAACTCCAGGCTGACTGGAGTTCAAAAGCAGCTTTGCTGAAAACTCTATCTGGCTAGTTTCAAACTGAAACTGTCAGATCTTCTGAGAGCCAACACTAAGCAAAAGTCTGTGAGGAAAACCCTACACTAGCCAAATGGCTACCTACTAGTAGAATAACAATAACAGAAACAACAACAACATCACCCCTAACAAGCACTATTAGGCCCCTCCCCAAAAGACAGAAGTCCAGGAGGGCCAAACATACAACCAAAACAGAAATACCTAGTTTTCCTAATCCTAAAGAAAAGGAAAAGGGAAAAGAGCTATAGACATGACACAGTGCTTGCACTAATTTGCCAACCCCTTACCCAAGTAGAAGTTCTGAGAGGGCAGGTTGGTGGTGTATAATATATAAGACTCCATGAGAAGAAAAGCAATTACTAAGGTGAGTAATTTTTCTTCAAACACCATGAAGTCTTGCTATATTATGACAATTAGCAGATTACACAGCAGTACCTCCATGGAGGAGGGCCAGAACCTACTTAGGAAATAGGCTCTGAAGCACGGCTGTGCCAAATCGAGCATCTCTCCTGGACTGGACATCCAGGGAGTAATGCTTGGTAAAGGTGTGAACTGTTTTCCAGGTAGCAGCTTGACAGATTTCCAGAATGGGAATATCTCTAGCAGCCGCTAGAGATGCAGCTGTACCCCTGGTGGAATGGGCCCTCAGTCCTGAGGGGGGTTCTCTACCTAGTTTTTGGTAGCAAAATTGGATACAAGAGACAATCCACCTGGCAACTGTCCTCTTAGTGGCAGGTTTCCCTTTGCCAACCTCGCCATAGGTAAGGAAGAGTTGGAGGGATTCGAACCTGTGACCCTTGGTGCGTTCCAAATAGTAGCTTAAAGCTCTTTGACGTCCAAACTGTGCAATCTCCTCTCACCCGAGGAAGAATGCTCAGTGAAAAATACTGGAAGGGAGATGGATTGGTTAAGATGGAAATCTGAAACCACTTTAGGTAAAAACTTTCTGTTAGTCCTGAGGACTACCTTATCTCTGTGAAAAGAAATAAAATCCTTTTCCACTGACAGGGCTTGTAACTCACTTATGCGTCTGGCAGAAGTGATGGCCACTAGGAAAACAGTTTTCCAAGTTAGGAACTTAAGGTCTGCTGAAGACAGAGGTTCAAAGGGGTTGCATTAACTGGAGCAATGCAACATTAAGGTCCCAGGCAGGGGCTGGTCCCGAAAAGGAGGGTTAGTGTGAAGTAACCCTTAAAAAACTTGGAAAACACAGGGTGAGAAGAAAGGAGGCAGGCTTTCCTGCTGATATAAAAGCAGAGACAGCTGCCAGATGAACCTTAAGGTAGCTGGCCTGAGGCCTAAGGAATTAAGATGGACCAAGTAGTCCAGCAAAATGGGCAAATCAGCAGATTCTGGGACAATTTGCTTCCCAGAACACCAGATGGAGAACCTCTTCCATTTGGAATTATAAGTGGCCCTAGTGGAAGGCTTCCTAGAGGCCTTTAAAATATCAAGGACACCTTGAGAAAGGTGTAATTCAGCAAATCTTAACTCCTCAAGAGCCAAGCCTTGAGGTGGAGGGATTGAGGTCCGGATACCAAACTCTCCCTGGGCACAAGTCAGAAGGTTGTGGACCCTGGGAAGGTCCAGGGGAGGGTGGACTGTCAGGGACAGAAGCAGTGGGTACCAGGGTTGCCTGGCCCAGTCTGGTGCAATCAGAATCACTTTGCAGGGCTGGGATCTGATTTTTACTAACACCCTGAAGAGAAGGGGAAGGGGGAAAGGCATACAGGAACTTCCTTCCCAATCCAACAGAAAGGTCCAGGGGACTGAACCCATTACTGGAGGCCTGCAACAGAACAGAGGAAGTTGGTGGTTGTCTGGGGCTGCGAAAGATCTATCTGAGGAGTGCCCCATCTGGCAAAGACCGACCCCAGCACTAGGGATTCAAAGACCATTGTGATGACCCTGAGAATCCTGCTGAGGGCATCCGCTAGGATCATTGTCCTTCCCTGGAAGGTGAACTGCTACTAGGGAGGTGTTCAGGGAGTAAGCCAGAGACCACAACTTCATTGCTTCGAGTGCACAAGGCTGATGACCAAGTCCCCTGCTTGTTGATGTACCACATTGTTGTGGTATTGTCTGTCCTGACCTGAACTACTTTGTTCTGGACAGATGCTGAGAAAACCTGAAGATAAAAAGACAGCTCTGAGTTCCAATAGGTTGATGTGGAGCAGAGATTCCTGGGGGGACCACACTCCCTGAGTGGAAAGGTCGCCCAAGTGCGCGCCCCACCCCAGCAAGGAGGCATCCGTGGTGAGGGTGAGGGAATGAGAAATGGGAATGAAGGGGACCCCTTGTCTTAGATTGCTCTGATCCTGCCACCACTGTTGAGCTAGAATCAGAGTTGGGGTCACTGGGACCAATTTGGTAAGGGGGTCCCTCCTTTGGGACCAATAGGCCCTCAAATGAAACTGAATGTCTCTCATCTGGAATCTTGCTCCTTGCACTACAGCTGTGGAGGCAGCCATGTGCCCTAGAAGTTGCAGAAAGTGCCTTGCTGGTCGAGACCGCGGGGTGAAAAAGGATGCCAGGGCAATCAGCTTCTCTACCCTTTCCGGGGAGAAATATCCCTGGCCAACTTTGTGTCCAATTCCGCACCTATGAAAGTCAGTACCTGAACTGGTTCTAGAACTGACTTTGGTAAATTCAGCAGGAATCCCAGGGAAGTGAGAAGCTGCTGGGTGACTTGCAAGTGGGATTTTACCTGATCTGAGGACTGACCCACAATGAGCCAGTCGTCCAGGTAGGGAAACACAGCAACCCCTTGCCTTCTTAAATGAGCCACTACCATAGCTAGACATTTTGTGAATACCCTTGGAGCAGAGGTAAGACCGAAGGGCATTGCTCTGAACTAGTAGTGACCTGAGGGCAGTTCGAACCTGAGGTATTTTCGGTGAGAAGGCCTGATCAGGACATGAAAATAGGCATCCTTGAGGTCCAGGGAGGCTAGCCAGTCCCCTGGCCTGAGGGAGGCAAAATCATTGCCAGAGTTAACATTTTGAACTTTGGTTTCAAAAGATGCTTGTTCAGGTACCTTAAGTCTAGAATGGGCCGCCATTCTCCTGTCTTTTTTGGGGTAAGAAAGTATCTGGAGTACAGCCCCTTGCCCTGGTGACAAGGAGGAACCCCTTCCACTGCTTTGCAGTCTAGGAGGAAGAGACCTCTGCTTCCAAAGCAAGGGCCTCTAAAGAGCTTGCAGGTGAAAATGTCTGGTTCTCATCTTTGGAAACTGTTTGAAGCTGAGAACCAGACCCTGGCTTACTACCTCAGAACCCATTTGTCCGAGTTAGGACACCCAGTTCTGGCTGAAATAAGCCAACCTGCCTCCAACTGGTACAGGAGAATCAGCCCTGGGCACCCTTCAGGGTGCCTGCTTGGCAATAGCCTAGGCTGAGGGGTGGGGGCGGTTTACCTACGTCCGCCTACCTCTGCCTCTGAAAAAACCCTCTGTGCAAAAAGCAGAGGAGGCTTGGGATTGATAAAAGGCCTGTGGAAAGGCCTGCCCTACCTCTGGGAGTGTGCCTCTGTGGAGTGGCATGCCGCTCCTTGGCCTGGGCACTTTGTAGGTAGTTCTGTATTCATCCATCTTTTTCATATAATTTTCCGCTTGCTCTTCAAACAGAGAATTTCCCACCACAGGAAATTCCATAGCCTTTGACTGAGTATCCTGTGACAGATTAGTGCACCTGAGCCATGCCAACCTCACGAAAGCTACAGAAGTGGCCATGACCCTAGAGGAAACATCATTAACGTCTATAGCAGTATGAAATTGAACTTAGAGGCTTCAATGCCATCAGCAGCCACCTGTTCCAATTCACTAGCCAGCTGGCCATGGGCCTGCTTGGCTAACTCTGCAACACTGTATCCCATCTAGATTTCTGATATCTAGCCACATAAGCCATATAATTTGCCTGCCTGAGTCCCAAAGAAGCTGCCATATACTGTTTTTCGCCATGGCATCAATCTTCCTGGAATCCTTATCAGGAGGATGTGAGGCCAGGGGATATTAGCCTTGTCACAGGCTGCAGCTTGTACCACACCTACATGACTACACTGCTCAGTGAGGAAGTCTGTATCAGGGCCTGATAAAGTATACCTTCTGTCCATTTTTTTATCTACAGAAGGGACAGAATGAGGATTTTTTTAAATTTTTGTTGTTTGCTTCCTAAATGACTTATGCAAAGGAATAGGCAACCTCCTAGACTCTGGGATATCCATCATCTCAACATAATCAGGCTCCTCTTGCTCATCCACAGCCTCTTCCAAGGGAAGCTGGAGGGTTTCTGCAACCTTTTTGTAAAACATAAAATGAGAAGGGGACTCAGACAGCATAGGGGGAGATTCTAATGGTCTGTCTGGAGAAATGTCCGGTTCAATGGGCACGCCCAGACCCTCCAGCCACATACATAATGATCAAAATCTTCCTCCCCTCCTGTGGTTCATAAAATTCCTCAACATCATACTCTTGAACCACTGGAACTGAACCAAACCAACCTTTGCCAGCTGTTGGTGGTTCGGCCGGTCCCTGAGACAGTGACTGGACAATCTGTATGGCTTTAGTTATCTCTGCAGCAGTTGGAGAGGCAATCTTGCACTCCAGACCTGCTGATTTTATGATTTTTTACTGGGACTGGTTCCTCAGAACCAGCCTTCCTTTGCCGAGGAAGTCTCGCCTCGGTCAGAGGGCACTCCCTCTGGTCCAGTGGGTGCTGGACCAGGCTGGCCATCCGGTCAGTGGACTTTGGCCTCCCGCCCCTGAGCCGGCCCAATCTTTCTCCAGGGTGGCTGCAGGGAAATTCTACACACCTGGCAGTCTGACAGGAGGTGGTCAGCCCAGACAATAAACACATGTGGTGTGTGGGTCAGCCTTGGCAAAGGCTTCCCCACAAACATCACAGTGTTGAAACCCATGGGCCGGTTTTCTTTTGGTTTCTCAGACATAATGCCAGCCTATCCAAAACTTGCCTTTTTATGGCAGTGCTAGGCAAGACACCCTTATCGGTTCCTAACCGTGAACACGGTATTTGAAAACCCAATTTAAGAGATAGGTTTTTAGAACCGATAAGAACCGGGAACCGCACTCTAAAAGCCCAAGCTATTATTTAAAATTTTTTTTTTAGAAAACCGATCGGTTCAAACCGAACCGATAATTAATTCCACACAGACTTTAAAATCCTGTACTTACGGTTTACCAGATAGAGCTTTGAACGAAATGCGGTAAAATAAATACTTATTGCGGTTAAAATGAACCGAAAACACTCGTTTGAACGAAAATGAACCGAGCTGAAGAGCAGATCTCCGGAGCGACTGTTCAGTGAAGCGGAGTAAAGAATCTGACAGTTTCAGTTTGAAACTAGCCAGATAGAGCTTGCAGCAAAGCGCTCGCGCTTGGAACTCCAGTCAGCCTGGAGTTAACTCCTTCCTCTCCGGGGCAGTTCAAGTGCTGTGGCTAACTGCTAATTGTCATAATATAGCAAGACTTCATGGTGTTTGAACAGAGAGGAATCCACCAGGGGATCTGCTGTTAACGCTAAGGAGATTCTGGTACCAGAACTGTCTGGGACAGTCTGAAATTATCAGGATCAGGTTCATCTTGACTCTGCCTGCCTTGAGCACCACCTTGTGAATCAATAGAAAGGAGGAAAGCCATACAGAAGGTCAGAGGTACAGGGCTGGTAGAAGGTTTTCCCTCTAGCGTTCTCTTCTGAGGGGAACTGGCACAGAAGAGCTCAGCTTTCTATACCACCAGGAGGCAAACAGGTCCACCAGAGGAGTGCCCCACCGGGAAAACAGCTATGTCACAACATCCTGATGCAAGGAACATTCGTGAGATGCCTTTTCCACCACCAACTGGTTGTCCTCCCCCACCATGTGCACTGCAAGGAGATCCGAATGCACGCTGGGTATCAAGGACTAGATGCAGAGCACATCCTGAAAGAGGAAAGAAGTGCGTCCTACCTTGCACATTCAGTAGAACATGGTGGTCATTTTGTCAGTCTGGACTTGCATGACCTGACCCCAAATCAGTGGACCACACTCAGTCAATGCCAGCCACACTGGTTGAAGCTCCAGCTGGCTGATGTGATGGGGGGGGGGGGTCTCACTGGGTGACCAGAACCTCATCTGTGGTCAGACTGGTGATCCCTCCATCCCACCTGAGACACATCCTTGGTCAAGGTGAAGGCTAGGTCTGGGTGGACAAATGGATTTCTGCAGATACAGCCACAATTCTATGACATCCCACATTGGCAGAGTCACATGAACCTACTGGTCTAGGTGACCATGGACCATGATGGTCAAAGCTGCCATGAATCCCAACAGACAGGTGAATTCCCCGGCCAGGCAGCATTGCCCAACCTAAAATGATCAGGCAAAGGAGGCAAGAACCTTCTTTAATGAAAAGGATCACCTGCTTTGGGACCAGTTCTGACTTTGTTTCCCTGGACATGCCCTCAATGAGCCAGTTGTCCAGAAACAGGTATATCATGGCGCCTCGGTGCCTGAGGTAAGCCACCACAACTCACAGGCATTTAATGAACACCCCTTGGGTATCGAGGACAGGCCGAACAGCATGGCCTTTTACTGAAAAAGTGCCCCTCCCATGCGGAACCAGAGATACAGTCTGTGGGTAGGATGAATGGGGATATGATAGAAAGCATCTGGAGGTCTGGAGTTTGTGATATTAAATAGGAACCTTTTTCAAATTCTGACTTATTTAATGTTATTTGAGTAAGAATGCTGCTATTCAGAAAATGGAGCTACTGTGAAAATATTTAAAAATGAACAACAAAACGTCACATTGAATCAAACAAGTAAGGTTTCAGATACTTACATGACTTGCAGCTTCTTTCAAGGAAGCAACTGTATTTTCCTTGACTTTTGCAAGCCTGTAACAGTACAGCAAATTAATACCATTATCAGTCATCAACAGATAAGAACATTGATATATATATATATATATATATATATATATATATATGTATATATATATATATGTATATATATATGTATATATATATATATATATATATATATATATATATATATATATATATATGTGTATCAGCATGACATCAAATGTTTATATATGATGAGACACTTTTTTTTTTTTTGAAGGAGAAGGTGGTGGCAAGAAATGAAAAATTAGGTGGGCAAGCAATGTGAGAGGGCAGCAAGGAGGGCTGGGGAGATACTGGGATGCATAGGGAGAGGCATCACCAGTAGAAAACAGGAAGTTATTATCCCTCTGTACAGACAGCTGGTCAGACCCCCATCTGGAGTACTGCGTGCAGTTCTGGAGACCCAGTCTTCGCAAAGACATAGACAGGATGGAAGCTGTCCAGAGGAGGGCAACTAAAATGGTGCAGGGTCTGCACGGAAGACATATGAAGAGAGACTTAAGGAGCTTAATATGTATAGCCTCGAGGAAAGGAGGGAGAGGGGGGACATGATAGAAACTTTCAAGTACCTCAAGGGAATCAACAAAGTCCAAGAGGTAGAATCTTTCAAAAAAGAGGTGTGCAAGAACAAGGGGCACAATTTGAAGATGGGGGGGGCTCAGAGGTAATTTAAGGAAGTATTTTTTCACAGAGAGGGTTGTGGATGCATGGAACGGCCTTCCGGAGGAGGTTGTGGAGTCAAAAACAGTGGTGGAATTCAAGCATGCATGGGACAGTCATAAGGCAATTCTAGGGGGTGGGGGTAGGAAGAAGTAGGCTGCTGGTTAACTAAGATCTGCAGCTTATCCAGTAGGCAGGGAAATGGGCAGACTGGGTGGGCCAAGCGGTCCTTATCTGCCGTCAAATTCTATGTTTCTATGTTTCCATACTTACTGTAATTCTTGATCTTCTCTTGTATCTTCACCATTCATTACTGTTGGGTGTAAGCCAGAGGTGCGCACCCGCCACGGGAGCTTTTTTTGGGGGGTGGAGAGTCTGCGCCAACAGCACCACCCGCACGACTGATGCACCAGCGCAGCGCACGTGGGTTGGCAATTAGGCACCACAGACTCCTCCTCCATCTCAGTTCTGTGTACCTGGAAAGGCAGAAAACAGGGTTAGAGAAGAGAGAGTGAGGCAAGAGAGCAGAGTGATAGGTAAAGGAAAAGATATAAACTGAAAAAGGTATAAGCCAGATAGAGGACAGAAGAAGAGAACCCTACCCTAATTGGCCATAGGGTCTCAGGGAGAGGAGAGGGTAAGGATAGAAAAGGAAAGACAGAAAAGAAGAGCGAGAGGGGATAAAGGGTGAGGGAAGGAGAAAGTTAACTGCCACAGCAATTTAGAAGACCACAGGCATGATAGTTTCAAAGTCCCGACGGGACTTGAAGACAAAGGAGCAAGGATCCCACCAATAAAGGGTATCAACCCAAGGTCTGAAAAGGGGCAAAGACCTTAGGAGGCTAGGTGAAGGCAGACTTCTCCTTCCCTCCCCCTTTATAAGTTAAAAAAGAAACCTAGGACCTAGGTTTCACCAACTATCCCTTGAAGGGGATCTGTCTAAAACAGAAGAGCAGTGTGTCCTGACATAGGTGCAGGAAGAAATTCTGGAAGAGTTTCTCCATGAAAGGACTAGCAAAGTTCTCACTCTAGGAGAAGAGAACCATGGCTCATCCATGTCGGGGAAGAAGAGAGAGAAGGAAAGAGAGGGATTTCCCACGGACTCACTCAGGGCTGCACTGAAGAAGACAGCCAAGTGGACCTGCCAGAGGATAATTCAGCCCCACGAGAGGTGACACTGTAGAATTTTGAAGAGAATCCGAGGAAGTTCCCTCAGTGATTTTCAGGGCGAAACCCCCCTATTCGCCTTCCTCCAGGGTGAACTCTCTGTGACTTTTTAAAAGGAACAGAAAGCTCCGAGGTACCAAGGGGATTCAGCCCCTAATTGGCCTCAAGAGGAGGAGGAGGGCGAGCATGGTAGAGGAGACGCCCCAGAACTGGGTGGGAGCCAGTAATGAATAGTAAAGATACAACAGAAGATCAAGAATTACAGTAAGTATGTAATTTTCATATCTTCCCCTTGTCAATCTTCACCATTCATTACTGCTGGGTGAGAACCAAGCACCCCCCGGAGGGGACCTGGCACAGCCCTGAGGGAACAGATCCCACAGCCTCCTGAGGAAAGATGAGGAAGGGGGAAACCCTAGCTGTACTAGACCAGAAAGGTCTAAGGCAGTTAAGGGCAAGGAGGTATCCACCGTGGCTGGGGGGGAACGGAGGGCGCCCCTGAGGAACCCTCCTCGCCCTGCGGGAGAAAAGGCAGGTTCCCCAGAAAGGGGAGGAAATCACCCTATGAGAGGCAACGGGTGACAATCTGGATAGACGAAGCTATGCTGTCCACCTAATGCAGATCGCTGTCCTTGCTAGTCTGGATGCCACCTCATTGGCGTCAAAGATGCCCTTGCTTGGTGCCTTGCAAGCTCCAGATGTTCAGCACAGAGGGCAATGGCCTATCTAGACTGCTCCGCATCAGGCAAAGATGCTAGTACCTAAGCTAGCATCGACCACAGGTTCCAGTTATAGGCAGCGTGGTGCGCCTGATGGGAAGCTATGCACATCAATGCACGAGCTGAAGAGAAAACCCTTCATTCCCACCAGTCGAATTCTGCAGAATCCGGATCCGAGGATCGGTTGAAGATCAGAAGTATCTAGGGACATCAGGCACAAAGGAGGGTGAGGCAGGGAACCTAGAGACTCCTGGAGAGCACAATACCGTCTCCTGCAGTCTGCCGGGGCTGAAGAAGGTGTGTCTAGAGACTGCCAGGTGTGGACAGATGCCTCCTGAAAGGGGATGGGCCAGGAGGGCACCACCAGATGGTGAGCACTGAATTTGCTAAGGAATGAATGTGTCTCCCGCTCGGTATTGCTCCTCAGAACATGGGAGATGTGAAGCTCCTGTACCAGCCTCGAAAGAAACCACTGATATTCTGTGAAATCAGCATCAGAGGACAGGTGGGCAGAATGTTCTCTCCCTCGGGAGGAGGGAGGCGAGGAGCAGATGTTCAGAGGACTCCTGGGCGGGGGCAGAAGACCTGTTACGTCCATGGCCCTAATGTAGGTAAGAAAGGCCGCCGCAGTGGCTCTGAACTGTCACCCAGGTTAAGGGTCCCGTAGGACCCACATGGCCAGGGAGAGAAGGGGGTGTCTGCAGAGGGATGGGCAATGGGCATCGCACTGAGAGCACCCAACCTCTGCCAGGCCTCTAAACCTCAGGGACTGATCCCACCGCTCGAGGGAGCCCTGAAGCCATACTGGGTTGCAAAGGTTGAGGCTGTGAAGGTAAACTCAGAAGAGTCCTGAAGGGGAGTCTCCCCTGTGACGTGCCTGGGGTTGCATGGGTCCAGAAGGACAACCCTCTGTGCTGCCCACCAAGGGAGCCTCCAAAACCTTGAGGGAAAGGCGGGGCTTAACACTGAGTCTCCTCCCAACCCCCGCAGGGTGGTGGAAGAGGGCAGCCACACCTCACCCCAACCTCTCAACCCCTCGGGCTCAGAGGCAGCCCTCTTCCTCAGTCCCAGCAAAATGGGGTCCCCCAATCCCGCAGGCCTCCGAAGGAGGCTGCAGAAGTGAGGGCCCCCACCCCTCAAGAGGGCCATGGCAGCTGACTGGGCCTCCCCAGAGGAGGGCACCCTGCCCCAAGCTCCTGAGCTGCTGTCCCCAGTGGATCCACGACCACCCCCAGCCTAAGGATCCCAGAGGGCAGCGGGCTCTGGGGACTCAGGGACACCTGGCGCTGTGTCCCATAGGGCTCTCTGACTCGAAAGAGTCAGGCCTCCAGTCCAAGTCAGCCTCTGAGTCGCCCCCCTCCGAAGAAGAGGCACGCAGGCAGACCTCCAGGCTGGAGACCCCAGGAGAGACCCTGGCAGCAACGCCGCGAGCAGCATTGCTACAGGACACAGCGCCGCCTTCAATGCCGTCCTGATCACCGGTGCTGCAAACAGTGCTGGGATCCAGGATGGTGCCAGAGGGTGGTGCTGAGAGTCTGTCATTACTGGGCCCAGCAGCCATGAACTGTGACACTGGGGAGCTGCTGGGGCAGCGCCAACAACGCGACTATGGGGGGAACCACGTTGCTCCTCTGGCACTGCAGAAGAGGCCTCCTCCTTGGCAAGGCTGGAACTGTAGGAGGCCCCCTCCTCGCTGGGCCGTATAGATCCGAGAGGGGACCAGGAGGAAGGGTCTAGAGTCCTAGCCTGGGAGACCTGCGAATGATGTCATCCTCCAAAAGTCAGCGGGGACCTGCCGACCTTAAATGCGCAAATTTCCAGAACACGATGGCCCATGGAGAAGCAGGGGTTGCAGTGGTCCATATCATGGTTGGGTCCCAGGCATTGCAGATAAACATCATGCCGGTCCGAAACAGAAAAACGCTGGCCACAGGGGCACCGACACATGGGGGCACGGACCACTTTAGATTTGTGCTTAGCCCCAGAACCAGACATGATGCAAAACTAACAGTAACTTTAGAAAAAGTTCCCGGCACAGACTACAAAAAGAAGAAAGGAATGGTCTTACCGGTCTACAACGGTGTCGGGATGCTGAGAACCGGGATGAAGGAGTTGACTTTGGAGAACAAACGAGAAGGCCAAATGGTGCAGCAAAAACTGTAAACTTGCGCAGCAGGTGCTACCTCGATGGTGGGAAAAACAGAACTGGGATGAAGTCAGAGTCTGTGACGCCTAACGGACAACACGCATGCACTGTGCCAGTGCGTCAGCCGCGCAGGCGGCATCGACTTCTCTCCCCCCCCCCAAAAAAAATAGCTCCTGTGGCATGTGTGCACCTCCAGCTTACACTCAACAGTAATGAATGGTGAAGATTGACGAGGGGAAGATCACTGATATATATATATACTGTATCCAGCATGACATCAAATGCTTATATATGATGAGATGAGATGAGGAGACACATTTTTACGGACAGGGTGGTGGCCAGGTGGAATGTGCTGCTGGCAGAGGTGGTATCTAGTAGAACAGTGTGAGGGCTTCAAGAGGGGATGGGACAGAGCAAGAGGGAGGGTCAAGGGAGAAAGGGCAAGGGAGGGATGGGCAACTGTATAATAGGGACTGCTAGCTGCACAACCAAGCGGACTTGGTAGACCGTAAGAACAGGTTACTCACCTGTAGCAGTAGTTCTAGGAGTGGTATATGTTGTTCATCCACACTGTTTGACATTGTCCCCTTCCACTTTAAATCTGCCGGAAGTCTTCAAGCTGGCTCCTCCCACCAACCCGGGTGGTATATACTTTGGCTCCACCCCATGACGCCAGATCTTAGCCTGCTGGAAGCAAGGTTGTGTGCGTCTGTAGCCGGGGAAGTCGGGTGGGTCCGAGTGGATTAACAACATATATCACTCCTAGAACTACTGTTACAGGTGAGTAACCTGTTCTTCTAGGAGCCTGGATATGTTGTTCATCCACACTGTTTGGCAGACTCCAAGCAGTTCTCCGGGAGGAGGGAGGTAAGGCACACACCACCTGCTTAGGGAACAGAGACTGGAGAACTGAAGCCACAAAGCCAGCATCCCAGCGTGACTCAAGGTTGATGTGGTAGTGGGTGATAAAGGTGTTTGCTGACTTCCAGGTAGCAGCATGGCAGATCTCCTGGATAGGGATGTCCCTGGAAACTGCCACTGATGCAGCAGTATGGCGGGTAGAATGAGCTCTTATCCCTCTGGGAGGCTCCATGCCCGCCAACTCATAGCACAGACCTATGCATGATATAATCCATCTTGCAATAGTCTGCTTCGCTGCAGGTCTGCCAGAAGCGGCTTCCGCATAAATGACAAACAGCTGGCGAACCTTCCAATGGTAATATCCGCCTCGCCCCTCTCCTTATAATAGAGAGAGCACATCTCGGGTCCAAAGTATGGAACCTGTACTTGGCATCTGAGGTGTAGTTAGGGTAGTAAACCGGCAGGGTCAACACCTGGTTAAGGTGAAACTCTGAAACCACCTTCGGAAGGAATTATCGGGTGGGGGCGCAGGACAACTTTGTCCCTGTGGGAAACCGGATGAGGGGAGTCCACCGAAAGCACCTGGAGCTCCCCTGTCCTTCTGGCTGACGTCATAGCCACCAGGAAGGCCGTCTTCCACAACAAGTGTGACAGCTCACACTTGTGCATGGGTTCAAATGGCTTGCCCATGAGCTTTGCCAAAACCAGCAGCAGATCCCACGGAGGTGGAGGTTCACGCACCGGAGGGGATATGTGATCCAGGCCTTTGAAAAAGCATCCGACCACTGTCTCCTGCACCAATGTCGACTGATCGCCCTTTGCCTGGTAACCAGAAATGGCTGCCAGGTGCACCTGTAAGGGTCAAAGACTGCAGACCCCCTTTGGAGAGAGACCAAAGGTAGTAGAGAATGTTAGCCACAGAACAGGATAAGGAGTTCAGACCCTTACCCTGACACCAAATGGAAAATCTCTTCCATTTGAAGGTGTAACATTTCCTGGTCAATTCCTTTCTAGATGCCTCCACCAAGGTGTAGACATCTTCAGAAAGACCCAAAGCCTGGAACTCTGGCCGCTCAGGTACCAGGCTGTGAGGTACAAGGATTGAAGCTCCGGATGGAAGACCTTCCCCTGGTGGAGAGATATCAGGTCCGGGCGTATGCCAAGCCGCTCCGGGGGCCTGCAGCTGAGGCTGAGGAGATCTGGATGCCAGAACTGGCGCGGCCAGTCTGGGGCTACCAGAATCACCTTCGCCTTGTCCCTCCTCACCTTCAGTAACACCTCGTGGATCAGGGGAAATGGAGGGAAGGCGTAGAGGAGGCCTGCGGTCCAGGGCTTCGAGAAGGCATCTCCCTGCAGCGAGCCTTGTTGAGGGGGGCGGGCATGATACAGCCTCAGTTTGGCGTTTTTCCGGGAGGTAAGCAGGTCCATCATCGTTTGCCCCAACGGGAGAACAGGCTGTAAGCTACCTCTGGATGGAGAGACCACTCATGGGATGTCTGGCCTATGCGGCTGAGAGCATCCGCCTGCTGGTTCGAGGCTCCAGGCACAAGTGCCCAACCAGAAATGATTGGGCAAAGGAGGAGAGAATCTCTGCCCTGTCCGCCGGGAGCCGAGCTCTGGCTTGACAAGAGTTGAGCTCTGCCCTGATGAAGGCCATCACCAGGGAGGGCACGAGTTCCGACTTGGCCTCATTGATCAGGAGGCCGAGTTAGGAGCAGGTCTGGAGGGCCAGATCCTTGGACCTCTCCACCTCCTGTTGGGTGGAACCTGCCAAGAGCCAATCGTCGAGGTAAGGGTAGATTCTGACTCCTCAACGCCAAAGATGGGCTGCCACCACTGCAATGCATTTGGTGAAGACCCGTGGGGCAGATGACAGGCCGAACAGCATGGCTCGGAACTCGTACAGGGTCCCCTCGACCCTGAAGTGGAAGAACCACTGATGGGATGGATGGATTGGGACGTGAAAGAACGCATCCTACAGATCCAGTGAACAGAATCACATGTTTCGCTCCAAGGATGGTATGATCTGGGATAGTGTGACCATCTGAAAGGTGCAAGACCTGAGAAATTGATTCAGGTCATGGAAATCTAGAATGTGGCGTCAACCCCCGTCTGCCTGGGTACCAGGAAGTACCTGGAGACAAAGCCTGGGTCTGCTGGAGGATCCCAGCTATGTCATCTCGAAGAGCCGACTGTGTGCACTCGGAACTCCGTTCCTCCCGAGGGACACAGGCTCGGCTGGGAGGGTACTGCTCAAACTCTAGAGGCAGTCCCCCACCGACCACTTCGAGGACGCACCTGTCCGAAGTGATAGACCAGGCGGAGAGGAAGTAGCAGAGCCGACCCCCCATGGGAGGGCCCAGAGTTGGAGTGACGGAGATAGGGGTGGCAACCCCCATCCCATCACTGGGCAGGCTTGGAAGAGGAGACTCCAGGACCTGAGCCTTGGCCTCCTTTTCGGGCCTGTTGGGGTACAGGCTTGGGCCAAGGGCGCCAAGCTGAAGCCTGCTGCTGATGCTGCTGTCCTCCTTGATAGGAGGGCTGCTGGACCACAGGGAAGAATGCCAAAAGGGCTTCTTCTTCTTCTTCTGCTGGTTGTTGCCCGAAGAACTCTTGGCAGAAGTGGCATTCAAGGTGGCACTGGACTGCTCTATGCTCTGTAGGTGACCAGCCACTCCTGGACCGAACAGGTCGGTCCCCAGGAAAGGCACATCTGCCAACCTGTGCTAAGTATCCGCCGGGAAGGAGGAAAGCCTCAACCAAGCCCTGCAGCGAGAGGCCACTGCAGCGGCCATCGAGCGGGCACAAGAATCCCCTATGTCCAGGGCCATCTGGAGCCGCTGTTTGGCAACAGCAGGGCTCTGGTCATGGACTTGTTTGACCATGGTCTGCATGTCCGCAGGGAGATGAAGGAGGACTTCGTCTAATGACCCAAGAAGGACATGAGAGATGTATGCCATAATGACAGCCTAGCTGGCCTGACGAAGGCCCAAGGAAGAGGCCGCATAGACCTTTCGGGCAGTATTGTCCATATTTTTGGACTCTTTGCCCGGAGGTCGGTCAGTGTCAGCCGAACTGCCAGTACGCCTGAACACAGAGGCGGTCACCAGGCTCTCGGCCGAAGGGTGCTCTGTGAACCCCGCAAGGGACCCCATGGGCACCACGTACTTGCGGGCCCTGCGGGCAGACAGTGGTGGGCATGAGGCAGGGCACTGCCAAAGTTCAAGAGCCGGGCCAACAAGGGCTTCGGCCACTGGAAAGGCCTCTGTTGGGGTATCCCCCCTCTTTAGAATATCTATGAGAGGGTACTCCGCCTTTTTCTGGATAGGTTCCAGGGGCATTCCGTTGGAGTCGGAAATGAGACAGAGAATCCCTTGGAAGGAGGAAGGGCCTTCCTCCATCCCCGTGCCAATGGACGACTCGTCATCCCCCGGATGAGAGTGGAGCCCGGTGACATCAGAGTCCGAAGAGTTGTGATACAGTGGTCTACCGCCTAAATCACCGTCGATCTGCCGAGGGAGGTCCGGGGTGACTGTAACAGACAGACGCCGGGGAAGTCCGGTGTCTAGTCGGTCTTCTTTCAAGGAAGCCCCTTCCTTAGGTTGCTTAGGTGGCGGTTCCACCAGGATAGGTGGAGAGACCGGAATAGGCCGAACCGGTGGACGGGCCAGCCCCACGGGCGGAGGAACCAGAGACTTCTGTTCTGGAGGGGTCGGCTTCATCCTGGGAGGTGAAAGCCAAGTAATGGCCGGGGTAGGTGGCGGAGCCGGCTTCTGCCCGGTCAGGATCAGCTGTTGCCACATAAGATCCTCATAGCGCTGACAGAGTTTCCGCCAGAGTCTCTCCTCGCCTGAGGAAGATGAGGACAACCTGTGGTGTTGCCTCTTCTTTGAGTGCTTATGGATCTTCCTCGATCGTTCGGTCGAGGGGTTCCTGGACCATGACCAAGATCGGGGAGGCTGACTCGGTTGATCGGGAGACACCGGAGTGATCGGTGAAACCCTAGGGTCCAGGACCGGGTCCTTGATAGGGACACCAGCAGGCTGGGGCTCCTCATCAGGAAATACCAGGACCGAAGTCCGTTCTAATGAGTCGTCGGCCACGGCCAGCGACAAAGGGCCGATCGGGTCGAGGATAATTTCGACCTCGTTGGTCACGTCCTCGGTCCTCTGGCCAGACGGAAGACCCGTGAAGCCAGTGGCTGAGGATGCGATCTCGACTGAGGTCGAGACCGCGTATTCCTGGGACTCGGACCTTTCTTGGTCCCAAGAACGTCTTCACTGGGACGAAGACAACAGGTCTTTATCTCTCTTCTAAGAGCGGGAGGAGTGCGAGCCCGAGGGTGCCTCACCCTGGGTGGGGAAGAGACTGACACATCTCCTTGAAAGATCCCGTAAAGGTGGAGCCCCGGTTCAGCGGGACAAAGAAGCTTCGATTGGCAGAAGTGCAAGCGGCTTCTTCCTCGAATGCCTTCATCTGTTCCAACTGATCAGCGGAGCCCGGGGCCTCGGAAACCGCCCACCTAGCCTCCTTTGACTTCACCGGAGGGAGGGTTCCCTTTTTCCAGTCTCCCCAGCTTCAGGCATGCCTTGCGGTCGTCCAGGACGTTGGGATGGAAGGCCAAGCAAAAGCTACATGACAAGGTGTCATGGCCGACACCTAGGCAGTAGACGCACATGAGGTGGGGATCGTTTCACGACATCTTCTGGCATGAGGGACACCAGCGAAATCCAGGAAGATTTCTCCTCCATGATTGATGCTGCAAAAGCGCTGATCGCTTAACTCGAACGAAGTTTGAGCTCGTAAACCGACAATTTGAAAGCCAGGACCTACGAAATGCAAGAGCATGAGGGAGGCAACCTGTATCTTCCAGCGGAAAGGAAGATCCGGCATCATGGGGCGGTGCCGAGGTATATACTACCCGGGTGGGTGGGAGGAGACAGCTTGAAGACTTCCAGCAGATTTAAAGTGGAAGGGGACAATGTCAAACAGTGTGGATGAACAACATATCTACGCTCCTAGAAGGCCTTTTTCTGCTGGCGATTTTCATATGTTCGTATATACTGTACTTGTAATCACATTACAGTTACAACAGGTGTGTAACACCTGCCATTTACTGAATCTTACTTTGCAGTCGTAGAATTTCCTGCTCCCCTGTGCCCCACATCAAGAGTCAATCTTTGCTTCCAATGCTTGCAATACGAGGCCTTCATGTTGCAAGTAAAATCTTTTATGGGCTTGATAACAAGGTAGTCGACTGCAAGAAAAACAATGCAATGTTACTTGAAGATATCAGCAAAAAGTTGATAAACCTCTTAATATTTCAGCAACTTTTTAAAATCTGTTTTTTTTTTTTTTTTGAGTAAGGCAGATTATGATAGACTAAAATACAAATGCGTCGTTCAGAACTAGGAGCACAGGATTAAATTCAATTTTGCAACTAGAAGTACCTCGCACTTTTCCAATGGTTTGTCTTGAGTTTCTGCTCATGATTGGAAGTGTAATGATTCCATTGCTCTTCCCACTTTCTATGATGGTGGAAGATAACAAGCAGGCTGTGCCCACAAGACCAGGAAGTGCATCTCCTTGTATCACTGTTTCACTCAAATCCTCCTGGATTTGTAAATAGAAAAAGAGGAATACGGCTTAATATGAAGTTCACATCATACCTCTCAACTGTCCCATGTTATGAGGACAGTTCCTCATTTTACTTCACAAAAGTTCCTTGTTCCACAATGAGAGGATGTGTTCACACTGAATGTGAACAATTTAAAGCAAAAATCCATAATAAATACTGTGAAAAATATATTAATTAAACTCTGTGAACAAGACAAATATTTGCACAGTGCTATGAGCTTCTTGTTAAAAGATTTGAATATGTGTCACACATTTTGCCTATTTGTTCCACATTCTGAGAGGCAATGTTCCACATACAAGAGGTATGGCTCACAAAGAGCGGTGATAAAATATACCAATGAAGATACACTTTTTTTTTTTTAAACTTTGTTCATCAAGTTTGCATTTTATACAAGACAACACACAAACAAAACAACATAAAAAGAAAACAAAGTAATTAATTACACTTTGTGCCATAAGCTCTATGTACATTGCATACTATACTTGAGTAGTGGGCAAGCAGATTTCATGTAGTACATCAGGAAGATTTGGTCTGTTAACAAGTAGATCAAGACAAATTAACTATTTACATCATTTACAGGTATACCTGTTAATCTCTGTAGCGTAGAAGGCAGTCCTAGAAAAGACATCAGACTATATATTGTCTTTTTCACTGTGCAGGTTTAACTATTAGGGAAGAGGGGTTCAGTATAGAGTTTTTCTTGCCACTCCTCTCCTCACTCCCTCAAGGTATGAAGTCAGATCTTATAATCATTACGTAAGTGATCCACCTCCTCCAGAGCAGTTCAAACTGAGTTAGTCTTTTATTAAGAGAAGTTGTAAACCTCTCCATCTGGTACACTGAAATCATGAGATCATGCCACCAATCTATAGAAATTTTGTTTGCAGTGAGCCAATTTTTGGTAATCAGTTTCTGGGCTGTCAATAGCATGATTCTCATAAGTCTCGCTGAGGCCGGGTCTTTGTGCCCAGGGGGGAGATCCAGAAAGAAATAAAGTGTGGGGGTCAAGGTAAGGTCCAAATCAAAAATGGTATGTATTGCTTGTTGAAGCTCTTGGAGGAAGGGGGTCAGGTGGGTACATCCCCAAAGTATATGAGTCAATGTAGCTGGAGAGTGACCACAACCCCTCCAACATAAGGACGAGTCCACCCCCTTCCCATAGTCCCCCTGTATTGCTGGGGTCCGTAAGAATCTTACAAAGACCTTCCAAGAAAACTCCCTCCAACTTATCACATTCATTCCCCAAGTAATTCTTTCCAGGGACCTAGTCCACACCTCGTCGGGTATTGGCAGGCCTAAGTCTTTTGACCATGCAGCTCTAATGGTTTGCGGTGTAGCACCCTTCCATTGGAGAATAGCACTATATAAATACGAAATAATCTTGTCCAAGGGCGCTCGATTCTCCAGAGCTAATTTAATAAGGTGCATGTTTCATGGGGGGGGGGGCCTCTCCCTGGGGGGCCATCCCAAGGGAATGAACACAGTCCCTGGCTTGAAAATATCTAAACCTGTCCCGCCATGTCACTCCATATTGGGACACCAACTCTTGGAATGTTAATACTGCTCTCTCTCCCACGAAATGCCAAACCAAGAAGAGGCATCCCTCCCCCCATCTACAAAATCCTGAATCCCACCTTGCTAGAACAAACGCTGGGTCATATGCTATTTGGTTTAAGAGAGGTCTCCATTTGCTTAAGGATTTGTCATTTAGAAGCTCGTACCAGTTTACCAGTGTGGACTCTATGTGTGGGTTCCCTTTCTGCATAGCCCGGAAGTTACTCTGTCCAGCAAGAAAGGATCCACATAGGGTGGAGGAGCCCTCTGCTCCAACCTCAAGGGTCTTCTACTTGGCATCATATTTTCTACCTAGCCAGTAAAATACTGTATGAAGTTGGGCTGCCCGGTGATACAGTTTCAGACTTGGGAGGGACAAACCTCCCCCTTCCTTTGGGATCTGAAGCACCAAGAGGTGGACTCTAGGCCTCCACGAGCCCCAGATAAAGCGAGAAATCCCTCTGTTAATCTGAATAAAGAACGAGTTTGATATACATACTGGCAAAGTCTGTGATAGAAATAGGAATTTAGGAAGGAGTACCATTTTAACTGCTTCAGTTCTCTGAAGCAAGGGGATAGGTATAAGGGCCCATATCTCCAAGTCTTTCCGCAATTGTGCCAAAATAGGAACAAAGTTAAGGTTAAAAATCTGGGAATGATCCATTGAAACTTGATCCCCTAGGTATTTAAGATGGTTCCTGTTCCAGCTGAAGGGGAAAATCTCTTTTATTCTGTCTGAAAGGGTATAGAAGACCCTCAGCGCCTCAGTTTTAGCAGTATTTACCTTATAACCTGCTAATTGGCTAAATTCCTCCAGCGTATCCCAAAGTGGGACAAGTCCCTCATCTGGATTACTAAAACAGATCAGGAGATCGTCCACATATAGGGCTAATTTATGAGATCCCCCTCCGATGCTCAGGCCCTGCACTTCCCTTCTTTGTCTCAGACTTTGTGCTAACGGTTCTAAGCAAAGGACGAACAGAAGTGGGGAAAGGGGACATCCCTGCCTAGTACCTCAGAGCAATGATATTGGGGCGGATATTCGCCCATTTATTTTAAAATAGGCCTTCGGGTCTAGATAAATTTTATCTATGATCTTAATGAACGCATCTGAAAAATCAAATGCTTTTAATATTCGAGATAAAAAGTTCCACGCCACCTGGTCGAAAGCTTTCTCCGCATCTAGGCTCAGCAGAAGGAAGGGTGAACCCAACCGGGAGGCGTGGTGGAGGATAGACAGGGTCCTCCTAATGTTATCCTGCGTCTGGCGACTACAGACAAATCCCGTTTGGTCATAATCAATTAGTTTAGAAAGGACCCCTTCTAAATGTTTTGCTATTAGTGTGGAATAGGGTTTGTAATCTATATTCAGAATAGATATAGGACGGTACGATCTGCACTGTGTCGCATCCTTAGCCGGCTTTGGTAGGCTGGATATGACCGCATAGCTCCAGGACTGGAGTAGATTCTCCCATTCCTGGGAGGCATTGCAGACCCTCAGGAGAGGAATCTCCAGTTCTTTAAAAAAAAAAAAAAAAAAATCAGAAAAATTTGGGCGTGTATCCTTCAGGGCCTGGGGCCTTATTGGTCTTTAAGTAAGTGATGGCTCTGGTAAGTTCTGCTGGAGAAAACGGTTTGTCTAGTTGAGACCGTAGGTCTGGTGAAAGTTTTGGTAGCTTTTTTTTTTTTTAGTTGTTTTTAACCAGGTATAGCACACTAAGCTGAAAGCTTTTTTTCACAGGAGCGACCTGGGAGCACAAGGAGATTAAGTGACTTGCTCAGGGTCACACAGTATGCAAGTGGAAGCTGTGGGATTCAAACCCAGGTCTGGTCTGCTGGATGTCACCAGATTTGCAGCTCAGAGCTTTAGACTACTGCGCTATACTGCCTAGATAGGTTGGACTGAATTTGTGAGTCACTCGCCGTTTGCTCCGGGATAGAGAGAGTACGGTAGTACTCTCTAAAGGAGTCTAAAATCTGATCTGGGTTCCTCTTCAGTTGACTGGTCCCAGGGTCCCTAATCTGCACTATCGTACTCCGAGTGGTCTGCTGCCTCAAATGATGGGCCAAACGTTGAGTTGCTCTCGGTCCCACCTCATAGTATTTTTGGCGCAGACGCTGTAGGGCCTGCTCTGTTTTTACGTCAATTATTTTTTGAATCTGCGGTCTGGTGGTTTGTATAAGCCTCCGGGCAGCTACATCCCCTCCTGCATGGGCTGTCTGTAAGTCCCTCAATTGCTGTTGGGAGTTTTTCTAGGCTCAAATTCTGTTGTTTTTTATAATGAGATGCATACTTAATTATATCCCCCCTCAGAACTACTTTTATGGTGTCCCAAAGGATAGCACTTGAGATCTGCGGAGAATCATTATCCTGAATAATCTGAAGCAAGCGTTTTTTTAGCAAGATCCGTGAGATCCTTCAAATTCAACAGATAATTGTTAAACTTCCAGAGGGATCATTTCTGAATGGGGCCCCAGTCTAATTTTAAGGAAAGTTGGGAGTGGTCTGACAAGGTCAAAGGGATGTGCTTACAATCCACTACTCTATGATAATGCTCCCCGATATTAAAAAGTGGTCGATATGGGCATAGGTGCCATGAGGGGGAGAATAACGCGTGTATTCTCTTTGCCCGTGGTGCTGGAGTCTCCAGGCATCCACCCATAGGGATCCCTTCATATATTCTCTTAAAGTTTTACAAGCCGAAGTTTTTCTAAGGTGTTTTAAGTTAGAGTCCAATTGCTCTATGGTTTAGTTTAAATCCCCTCCCACTATTAACATCCCCACCTGCAGTTCCGTTATTTTGTGCAGCAGGGACCTTATTGTAACCACTGTGGAACCTGGAGGGATATAGAGTGAGACTTGGGTAACTGGGGTGTCCTCCAGTATGCCCACTGCTACTGCCAATCGTCCCTCAGGGTCTGAATAAGTGGAGGAAACCCTCAATTGAGTACCCCGGTCTACTAGAATAGCCCGTGTCTTTTCCCTTTTCGATATGAGGAGGATACCACATGTGAAAAACTGAATTTCCCCAGCTTAAGATGTTCCTTATTGCTAAGATGCGTCTCCTGGAGGAGCATAGCGAGAGGAGCCTGCCTTTTGAGGACTGAGAGGACCTTCCGTCGTTTTACTGAATTATTTAATCCACTGACATTATGGGAAACAACAATTATCTTTCTTCTATCCCCCATTGTCCCTTAAACTATAAGGATCCATTGCTTTCGCTTCCAGACTTCTGTTCAAATTCAGCCTTTTCCCCATTCCTAACCCATAAGAAATTCCTCCCTGCTCTTCATTCTGCCCACGGGGAGGGTCATCCTCCCAGCTCTCCAAGCACCCCCGAGTTTCTACCCTTTCCATTTCACTATGCATGGCACTAAAATAAAAAATATCTAAATAACAACTCACTCTAACAACAAACAATAACAGTTGTAACAGGAATCCCAACAAGGTAGCGCCACTATCTCGAGGGCCATCTGTAGGGAGTAAACTATGTACACTTCTACTTCCAAGGCAGGAGCGCCATGTATAGGGCACTCTAAAAATCCAGTTGAGCTGCTGTGAGGCATACTCTACCCTGGTAGGAGAAGTAGGAGTCAAATATTTGACTCTGGTCTCCTGGACTCTAAACAAAGCGAGTCCTAGCCAGATGACAAGGCTACATATTAAATTCGGATGTGATAGGGAGCTGTCCTTGCGTAGCGTTACCCACGCACTCAACTCAACCCAGAGATATAGCAGAAGCATAATGTTCCCCATTCTGTTCCAGTTATGAATACCCCTCCCCAACCCAGTTCAGCATTATAGTGTCCCAAAGTACTATTTCTTAGTCAGGGCTACTCATCACCTCTACCGACGATTATATTTGCCCATGTAGCCTAAGAGAAAATAAAAGAAAATACCAAAGAATTTTCCCCTTTCAACCTGAGGGCCACATTTTACATACTTATAGCAGAACTAGGATTGCTTTCAGCTTTATCATTAGATGTTTAGGAGCTCGTAAGTCCACCAAGTCCCCATTCCTGCTTCCTGTACAGATCCATTTTTAGTCTATGCTCACAATACTATTTCAGATTACTCAGGCAATCAGAGCTTAGAGACAATCACCGCACTCAACTCAGCTCAGTTCAAATCAGAGGTTGAATGAGTAGAAAACTCAGAGATTCTGCACTTACGAGCGCCCACGATGAAGCTTATATAAGCTTGTTTCAATTAGCATTTCGGGGAGGTTAGGGGGTGTGCCTCTCTGGTGTCTTTTTTCCTCTTGCCCATACGACAAATTAATCCCTTTATGTCCTACGAGATGGATTTCATCATTGCTCTGGGGGTTGATCTGGAAGGATTATCCTTGGCCATTGACCAAGCGTTGGATATAACAGTTCATTCCAGCTGTGCCATCTCCATGTCCGGAGGGGTGATCTTCCATTCCTGCAATGACAGCAACAGGTCCAGCAAACTGATGAAGGTTTTAGGGCCCTCGTCAAGATAAAGCTTGATGATTCGTACAGGGAAAAGAAGCTGAGCACGTAGGTTCTTTTTTTCCCAAAATTTCTTTTAATATGGCTCTTGTTTTCAGTTGCTCAGATTGCAGCGCTGTTGAAAAGTCTTGCTCAAAAAAGAGCATGGCAGGATTAACCTGTATGCCAATTACGCCATGGCGTAGGGCCCCGAGGTTCAGGAGGGCCCCCACTGTTAACCTATTTACAGTTACTTTCTTTAATCCTGGCTGTACTGGGTGACTGCCGACAGGCTGAACTGCCCAAAAAGCACCCACCTTCTTGGAGTTAGTCAGCCCCCCCACCACACTGAGACAGCCTGGTGAGTGGTGACCCCTTCCCCCCATAGCCGCTCTGAACAAGCAAGCCTCTCAGTCTCTCCGACGGGCAGCTCCAACTTCACCTCTGATCCACCCTGACCCCACAACACAGAACCAATCATGTCCATCAGAGGTCCTCTGGAGGTGTGACTACTGGGGAGCTGAAATCAGTGCGTTCGTGTGCATGGTGTCAGAGTGTGTGGCTGGGCAGTGATGAGGAGTAGAGTAGGAAAACGAGAGAGAGCTGTGGTGGTCAGTTGTTGGTGCCGGTGGCTGGTCTCATCTATCAAAGAAGAAGAGTTTCTGCCTAAAGACACAGAAGTAGAGAGAGAGAGTCTGAGCAGGCTGCAGGGGGTCACCTAGAGTTGGATTTGGCTTCAGTGCAGCGTCGCATGCTGCTGGTGTTTTCCGTGTAGCCACTAGCCAGGATCAGTTAGTGCTGCTGCTAGTTGGGCCTTTGGTCCTGCTGTGACTGTGAGGAGTCCTCCCATGCCAGGCCGCACTGCAGGGCTGAGTCGTGTCACCGCTGCCTGCGTGATCTTGAGGAAACAATCAAGAGCACAGACTGGACTCATTACATTCACATTCACATCAGTCAGGCCCCACCAGGCATGTTGTGTTGACTAGTCATCTGTGTTCTGCAGTGTCCAAGCCAATTGTGATGCAGAAATAACTCGTTTTATTGCGTTGGAGAAACAAACTAAGTTGTGGTTGCCTCTGTTCATGGTCTGTCTGTGAGTGTTCAGTAACCTGAGCAGTGTACTGATGAGTCTTTAATAAGATTTGAGTTTGGCACTGAGTGGACCATGGGGTGCTGACAAGTCACCTGAGGGGAATTAACTTGTGGGACTTGCTCTTGCTGGCACAGTTTTGTCTTGGTTTGATTTGAGTCACATACATTACTGGGAAGTTGCAGGAGGTTGCTCTAGGAAGCTTAATCTCTGAAGTGACTGCAGTCAACACCTGCAGGTCCTGCAGGGTTCTTAAGGCTCAGCCTTCTTGGTACAACTCTCTTTAGCTGCTTTGGCATCAATGACTTGGAGTGGGGGCAAGGATGTGGCAACTCAGTATTGGCAGCAAAGCAACTTTTAAGCTGACAACAAAACTAGAAATGACAATGGAGATGGAGGAGAGGAGACAGTGGGAGAACAGACAGAATTGAGGACAAAGGTAGCTGCACAGAGGGTGATAGTGGCAGATGCATTGCGGAGGCAAGGAGCTTGATCAAGCGTGTCTCAGGTTTGGAGCTCGAAGGAATCTTGAGCAGGGAAATTATGTGAGGGAGCTGTGAGCCCCATTAACTGCTTCAATACATGTTTCAGTTTTTGGGTTTTGGCAGAGAGAAAATGTATTTAAGGAGGCATGAGCAGGGAGATTGTGGCAACTACAATCCCCATTTGTATTAAATTATTTATGTGGAATTTGAATTTGATATCTGGGAAGGCAGGGCACACTAATCGAAGTCTAATGTCCAGGTGTGTCTCGGAGGAGGGACGAAAAGAGGAAGAAAAGAGGATCCATAATTAATAATTAATCCATAATTATTAATAACAAAAATAGTTACAAGGTACATACAGTAGTGACAAGGGAAAAACAAGACAAGTTATAAGTAACTAAAAAGTGAAAATTTACAAAATGTTAATACTGTACCGATAAAATATTTATTTATGCAGTAATTGGTCATTCTGAATTGTGTTGTTTATAATCAAGGGCATATGACTGTCAAGTCATGTGGCATAACACAGCATTATAAACCACATCCTGCTTGAGTACCCTGGTCATTGCTGCCTTGCCAGCCCGGCACTGTAGAAGAGTGGGATGTTGGCATTTAGGGGCCCCCAGGCTACAAAATATGACTTGGAGTAGGGCCCCCACTTCCATTAATCTGGCCATGAAAAAGAGGGTGCTGTTCTTGTATTTTAGTGTTTTGAGCCTCCAGGCCTCTCGAAGCACCCACTCTTTGCTCTGGTGGAGAGCCATCCGTAACACCCATGATCTGGGTCGTGCTGAAAGATTGGTGGGCTTTAGTATGAGGGAACGGTGTGCCCTATCCATCATGATATCTAGGTCAGCTGGGATTTCCATCATCGAACGGAGCAGCTGTTGTATAAAATCAATAGGTGAGGCGAACCCCTCTTCTGCTCCCTTAGGGAGTCCATGTATACGAAAATTGTTTCGTTGGGCACGGTTTTCAATATCTTCTAACCGGGCCTGAATTTCCCAATCTCTTTTAAGTAAATTCAGTATCAGGCATTCACTTGAGTCCTGGGACTCAGATACCTCAGTTGGCTTCATGGTGTTTTCTGAGACTTTCACGTCCATGTTGTGGACGTATTCCCTGAGGTCTGCTAGGGAAGATTTTATTTTTCAAACTGAGCACAGGATTTTTTGTAGAGTTCTGCCAGATTTATGGGACATGACTAAATCTTCGTCTTCCGAATCTTGGGAAGAATCTGTATTCGACCCAAGACCGCACGGTCAAGCCGCCTGACTCTCCAACTCCTCGTCTAGGGTAAGCTGCTTAACTTTTGTTTGCGCTGGTGTAGCTTTCGGCCCTTCGGGTCTAGCTGGTTTGGCTGCCATCTTAGCTTGCTTCCGAGGGGAGAAATAGTCAGGACTTTTGAGGTTAAGTCCAAGGATTATTAAAGACTGTTGAAGAGGGATATTGGAGCTCGAGGATTATGCTGCTGCCATTCCCTAAACCCGGAAGTCCGAAGATGCGCTTTTATACCTTCCAAAGTTACTAAACCCAACTAAGTAAAATGCTATTATTTTTACTGTAGTTCAAAATTCACAATTCAATTATAACAAAAACTACTACTGTTTTTATGCGTGTAGTCATTTACTCTGCAGTGCTTCATTTGCTCTTTCTTCACGCATGACTTCCTCCTCAGTTGCCCCCACTCTTGAATGAAGGAGCAGCACTGCTAGCTGCCAGTGTTTTCCGAAATGTTTTTTGGGGGACAGGGAGAGAATCTCTTATTGCTATACTTGATGCCAGTACTGGGGCACAGCAGAGGCCACCTACTGTATGCAGCCTGTGATAATTCCCTACTGCACCTGGGGAATTATGTTTCTTCACAACTGACTCCTGCCCGCCCGACTATTATGGGCAGTCACATGGTGCAAATATCATGTAATCCTCCCAAAGGTGTCATCAGCTATTGCAGACTTTTGGGAGTCAAGAACAAAACACTCACTGTAGTAATTATGTTTCAATCTAGAGGGTGTATTTGTGAGTTAATACCATCTGCATCATCTCAGCTCTGAGGTGTTGCCTCACAAACAGCACTTTAGAATGCTGAAATTCAAACTCTGCAGTGCCGTTATGTTCCACTGCCCCCCCTCAACTGCAGATTTATACCAGAAGCACCTAAGAATGCTGTGACCGCCTAAGTAATCTATGATACGTATTAAGAAATGCTTGAAAAAGGAAATAAATCACAACTAGAAAATGACCTCTTGTAGGTACCAGCCAGAACTCTACGGCTCAACACATATCATGAATCTATAATACCAACATGTGAGATGTTAGTTGGGCCCATTGCTGGTATAAATTTGCAGTCTTCCACCCAGGGAAGGGAGGCACAGAAAGGACGCTTACCTTCACTGAGAGGAGCCTCCTCTCCTTCCTGCACCTCCATTTCATCTGTGGGTGAAGGTACCTCTGTTGCTGTAACCCTAAAACTGGAGCAGGCTCCCCATTACTCTGGTATGCAAAGTTCTGAAAAGGTACATAAATGCCTCTGGCCTCCCGCTGTCAGTCAAAACCCTGCCCTTTCAAGGCTGGGTACGCCTTCCGTTGGTGTCTGGACACTGATAATTGTCCTTTCTTGTCTTGGATGTCTTCAAAATGCCATCTAGCATCCAGGTCCAAATAACAGTTCTCCAGCAAGTCATGTTGGTTCGCAACACAGTATCAAAGCCATATGCTCTGTCTATCCGCTACAATATAATAAGTGGATCAGATTGACATGCGCAAACTGTCCACTGCTGCATCCCCTAGGAAGGCAGAAGCCATGGTATGAGCTGTAGAAGGTTTGCCCCCTCTGAACCAGCAAGGACAAAGCTGCCAAAGGCAGTCCAAGAGTTCAACACTCCAGAAATAATAAAGGACACACATGTTGATTGAAGGGTTTCCCTATTTGAGGCAAATGCGCATCTGCATGAAGCATCCACTCTTCTCGTTAGTGTCAACAGGGCTGCTGAGCCTCGATGAGTACAGTTGTGTGCCTGAGCACACTGTACACAGCCTTGTGTGCCACTGCAGGTATCTCACACTTTGAAAGCTCCTCCAGAAATAGGTAACATCTTCCCTTGGTCTCAGAAGCTGTTTATGCTTATCAGTTCTGGCCCATTGCTGTTCAATAATCTGATTGCAAAGCAGAAAATTTGGAAAACTCTTTGCAGCAGATGCCCAGGTGGGTAAGACAGGATTCACATTCAAGATCTCCGTGTTCTAAACCTCCTTCAACTACAATGTCCTACATGCCTCTGTTATAAGATAAGACACTGCCTTCACATCAAACAAAGGTGGGATTGGAATTTTCTTTTTAGGTTGCATCCACTCCTCCTCCTCCGAGGGATGTTCATCTTCATCTGACAACTCCAGTTCCATCAGGTCAGGATATCCCCCACACATCCTCATTTTGACCTTCCATGTCATTAAGGTTGGGGGTCGCTTCGAAATGTGGGTGAGCAGGATCACTCTGCTCTGGCAGACCTGGATGTGCCTGTATGCCCCCAACCCCCTACCTGAGGGAACCGTCCTGGTTTTGGGTGTATTAGTGGTAATGTCATGCAGGACATCTGGAGTCAGCAACTCATTTAAGACAAGGAAAAACAGATTTTCCCAACTTAGCGTCACCACTGCCAATCGGTACCACAGGTGCACCCCCCCCACACCCCCTGCTTGGGGGTTTGGCTTGGAGGGATCAATATAGGTCTGTTAGCTTGTGTTACACAGTTTGGACAGTATGACCCCACAGGCGTGTCATAATCCTTCTGCAGGTCTTATATCTTTAAAACTTAACTTGTCTCCAATAAGCCATGGTGCCACCAAGTCATACTACAAAGATTTATGTAAATAGACTCTGTGCTGCACACAAAATAAAAAACCTCTCTCTCTCTCTCTTAAGCTTCAGCTAAATACACAGCAGTGCTAGCCGATACATCAAGGACTGCAGTGCCACCTTATGTACAATGCACACCACTTATACCACCTACCGATACAATGGGCAGTCGGTTTTATTGGGCAAAATTCAAAAACCAATTGCCATTTGTGACAGCGCCTATTGTAATGAAGCTGCTTATATCGATCACTATCCACCTTCTACTGCGGGCACTTGAGGCAGCAGACAGCTTACAGCTGTCATTAATTAAGTGGTGCAATTAACACCTAGCTGAGTAGGTTTAATCAGGCGTGGCAGGATCTTTTGTCTTGTGTTGTTGGAGGTGTTCATAGGTGTTACGGCTGATCACTGTGGACTACTCTGCTGAATAATGGCACTGAAAAGAAAAGCCCTGTCACTTGGCAAAACGGTTGAGTTTTAATGGACACAATGCCAAAGCTCAGCCAACGTGATCTTTCTCAGCAATTAAACCTACCAAAATAAACTGCTACAGATCTACAGCGGCACAGAGAGGAGCTCATGCAGCAGTGGCATGAGAACGCCAACCCTGATAGAAAATGAAAGAGGGAAGGCAAGGATGCTGAAGTTGAGGAGGAGTTGCTGAGGTGGTTTGACAAAGTCCAAAGGGCATGATGTCCTAATTAGTGGTCTTTTGCTGGCTGACAAGGCAAAGTAACTGGCAACTGCCTTAGGTCTCTCTGACTTCAATCCCTCTGAGGGATGGCTGCAGCACTGGAAAAAACACAACATTGGATTCTGTCGTGCCCATGGAGAAAAGGGTAACGCTGACACTGCAAGTGCTGAGCAGTGGTTAATCCAAGTTCTCCCTGGACTGCTGGCTGGCTACACTCCTCACACTATTTTTAACTGTGATGAGACCAGCCTTTTCTTTAGGTGCACTGGCTATGGTACTTTGGCATACAAAACCAAATCTCTCCTTGGCCATAAGAAAGCCAAGAAGAGGATTTCGGTTCTCGCTTGCTGCAATATAGGTGGTAGCAAGAAAACAGATCTGCTTGTTGTGGGAAAATCTGCTTCCCCACGTTGTACTCGAGGCGTGAACAACTTGCCAATCATCTACTGGGCAAACAAATAGGCCTGGATGACTGGCGGCATCTTTACCGAGTGGGCTAGAACCTGGAACAGGAAGCCCTACTGTTAAGACAATTCTTCTGGGCATCCTGCAATCCCAGGGCTACAGAACATAAAGTTAGCTTTCCTGCCGCCCAACACGATATGCATTATCCAACCCCTCGATATGGGAATCATTTATGCAATGAAACAGCATTATGTGAGTGCTGTGAGACAACAAGTGATTGAGGAGACAGACGCAGATGTGGTCATCAGAGCCGCTCTGTGCACAAAGAAAATCTCAGTTCTCGATGCTGTCAGACTTTTAAAGCAGGCATGGGACTCAGTGACTAACCTCACCATTCAGCACTGTTTCAGAAAGGCAGGTTTTGTAATCCCAACTGACATGACTCCTGACTGGGAATGCGCTCACGGCTACTGCAAAGGTTTGGCAGTCGTACTGTGTCAAGTCTACATTGCAGGCTAAAATAAGTGAGCACTTCTAGCATGTCCAACACTAAACTCTAAATAGAATGTCCCAAGTAACAATATGAGATGGACATATGAACTGTGTATGGTGATTACTGGTGTACTGTACTGCACTATCGCATATGTTAAAAATCACACTTTAAGGCAGAAGTTATTTGAGTATTTATTTATTTATTTTTTAACTCATGACAGATGATATAGTGACCATTGGGTACAGCAGACAGGTAGCATCTGCACCGATATGCAATTTATAAGAGGTACACACTGTATAAGGGAAACTCCCATCCAAAGCGAATTGTGTTCAGTCCACCTAGTACCCTGTGGATTCAAAGGCGACATAAAACACTGGCCTGGGCCAGCCCACCGGCACAGCGGAAAGATTTACTGCTGTGATGCGGGTGACCTAGGTTTGGGAACGGATTTAGGACACCCGAGGGCTGGTCAGGGGTGCACTGAGCAGCCACTGCACGCTCTCCCTCCCCCCCGGGGGAGGGATGGTTGAGTGCCTCTGGCACATTGCCCATGGGAAGCACTGTAACCGGAGCACCTGTGAGTATAGCTCCTGGGGCGTTGGATGCATGACATGGTTGCATCGCAATGTCTGCTGACACGCCCACATGAAAATTAGCCCTCCGGCACCACATGACCTCCGCCCGTGGTTCAGAGCCCCCGCCATCCATGACAGAATTCATTGGGCTACTGGGCCTGCCACTCCACCCTGGCGGCAATCCAGGGGGCACTGCGCTTGTGGGAGGATCCCCGGTCTGGCGGTATTGGTAGGGCAGCTGACAGGGAGCCACTGGAAGAAAGGCATAGTAAGATAAAAAAAAAAAAAACACTGACCTGGGTAGCGCTGGGGAAACAGCACTAGCAAAAGCCACGTACACAGCTCCCAACCTCCTAAAGTAATCCATAGGAGGAAATTGTGTGGAAACTGCCTTTTAAATCTTTATACAGCCTTTGCAGCACTGCACTGCACTGCACTGCTTCTAACTCCTTATGCAGTCCTTGTGGCAACATGCTTCTCCAGCTCTGTGCGGAGGGGGTGAGTATGGCCACTGACAAGCATGATATCAGTGGCATGCACACACACCACGCTGTTCCTGAATGAGCAGTCCATGATCTGTGCCCAATGATGTGCTGCATAAACAGGAAAAAAAGTGAAACAGAAGCTGACAGGCAGCCAGCACTCATGGCACTCAAAAGACAGCACTGTACAAGGCCGGGAAATAGCAAGCGCGTCTGGCCAACAGATCATCATAAATGTACTGCTGAACTTAAAGGCAGATAAAAGCTAGCCTGGTGGCACTGAGGGTTGAGGCACTGGATGCCACACTTCATGCCACACTAGCAACCTGGGTTCGGAAACAAGCCAGGGTCATCGGGGGTCGGCCAGGAAGGGGAGGCGGGGAGCTAGATTGAGCAGCTGCAAGGCAGCTCTCCTCTCCTGGGAAGGGACACTGTAGCTTCTGCCGCATGGCTGCCACCAGGTGGAGGCCTGATGGCAGTGCAGGATGGAGGACGACATGAAGGGAAGGTGTTGTGGTACTGCAACATGACTGCACCTCTATGTGCGTACACATGGCTGCAACAGGGGGCAGGGAGAAAACTGGAAAAATGCAGCTGGCAGGCTCTATGAAGCTCCCGACTGCGATTCTGGTGATGGGGTTGCAGGTTGGGAACGGATACGAGCCCCCCCAAAGGGGAGAGAGCAGGAGCCCGCATGCCAATTCCAGGGGATAGAAAGAATATGGGGGGGGGATGGCAGAAACACACTGACCACTAATAAAGCACTTATTACTTAAATCATACACATGCCATATAAACACACTGACCGCCAATGAAGCTTTTGCTGCTTAATCCTTGCAAATCCCAGCAGAAACTACCACTTAGATTACACAAGTAAGTGGTCTGAACCCTCTGCCAGGATACGCCAGTAAAACATCAATCATGTGCAAAACAGAGACTGAATTCAAAGGTAGATGGGAGGGAGGGACCATGCTAGAAGAAGGCCAGTGAAAAAGGAAACGAACAAAGCATACAGTAAAAAAAAAATCTATACCCCCCCCCCGGCCTGCTGACCAACTGTGCTGCCCTCTCCCAAATGAAGTACAGTAAAATTAATGACCGGAGGCACCAGGCTAAATTAGAGACCCTGCTGAACACCCTTCAGAGACAAAAAGGTCAGTGATTCTTGTTCAGGAACTGCAGGCACTGAAGGAGAGTTTAGCCAGTAGGTTAGTTAATTTAAAAGCTGCAGTTTAACAGGCTAAATCTGAGGGGTACTCCTTGTCACCAGGTCACCCCAACTTGCCTCCAAGGGCTAGCAGTATAGCCTAGAGATTAGAATAACGAGCTGTGAATGAGCCTGGTACATCCAGCAGACCAGAGTTTGATTCTCACAACCTCCACTTGCATACTGTGTGACTTGAGCAAGCTACTTAACTTCCCCAGTGCCACGGGTCACCCCTGAAAACAGGCATTTGTGCCCAGTTACCAAAAAATACTTAACAAAAAAAAAAAAAAAAAGTCACTCAGTTGAACTGAACATAACAAAATATTAATAAAACAGCAACTTTTCTTCAGTGAGCTCTATCTATGCAGTCTACCCATCAGAGGTACAGCAAAGACTGAGTAACTGCTGCCTTCGGAATCCTCATGCCTCCAGAGTTCAATGCTGATTGATAACCTTGAGCTGTAACACTGGCCCAGTGGGGAAGCTCATTATCTACATGTATTAACTTCCCCATTGACAACGCAGAGCGACACAAAAACCAGCTGCACATAATGGTAGGTGATATCTTTTCAACTTTTCTTAATCAATGCCAGCAGCTGAATTGGGTGCTGATATGACTTAATGTGGCCTTTTGGAGGGACTTGTAGATGGGGACTAGTAGTCTCCATGTGGGGGCTAGCCCCATCATGTTCATGAACTCCATTTCTTCTTCTTCATCCTCTTATGTTTCACGAGAGGGAATGTTGCGGGTGTTCATCATGTTTCATGAACATGGGATAAGAGGTGTAATCCTCTGCAGGCCCAGTGATGCACTACCAAATTTTTAACAATCCTCCCTTGCTCCGCCTCCCCCCCCCCCTCAAATCCATGACCCCCGTATTCAAGCACTGATCTAGAACGGCTATGGAATTCTTGCACAGTACCCTTCCCCTCCATCACGTTCTAGGGTGCTGTTAACCATAAACACAGCGTATGTACGTTTGACCCTATAATTTTTGACATGGCAGGTTCCTTTAGGCCAAGGACAAACTTTACAAAGCACAGCAAGTTCAAGGATGACCGCCTCACATTCCCCCTTCTGTTCATTCCCCTTTGGTTACATAACTGGAATTCGGGGCTTAGCATTTTTATGTTTGGAGAAATCACAAAATTATGGCACCAGTGCCTGGTTTGGGCCTAGTTAGTAGTACACTGATATAAACTTTTATTTTGTAAGTATTGTGTGTTTGCTTTGTGCATGCCTACTGAGTTAGTGAGGCACACCGCACAATACATAATTTTTAGGTTAGCTCTTGGAGTACAGTGTGGACAGTAAAGCTGACTTAAAACTGTGACCAGCCATGACTGAGCCAAAACTGTGACAGTTTAACAAAAATAAAAAATGATGCACTAGTCTCATCATGTTCGTAAAATAAAGCACTTTGACACTACATCACGAAGCATATCACTTACAAATTCATTAAAAGCTCAAAACCGACGCAGTAGCTAAATGTAAGCAGTACACCCCTGGAAAACAAACTCGATTCAGTTTAGCACTGAAGACAGTGATTTATCAATGTTATCACCCTTGATTGATAACCTACTACCTACTGCTGCTGAACTGGTAGGCAAGCCTTTTTGGGGAGTTTACAACTTAAAAGTCTCACTACAGTGAGGTTGAGAAACTGCCACTACCAGACTGTCCCTCTTGCTTCCTGATCATTCCTCTTCCTCCAACTCTGAGACGTCTCCGTTCCTGCTCATCTCTCAGTTTTTTCTCATTCTGATTTGACCAAGAGCTGTAGAGAACCATTACTTTCCCAAGGACGAAAAAATTACTCACCTTAGTAATGCTGTTTCTTCTAATGGAGTCTTGCTGTATTCTGACTATTGCAGTTAGGTCCTGCCTTTCAACTGCCCCGGAGAACAAAGTTAACTTTCCATGGCCAGCTTGGAATGTTCAGTGCGAGCTCGGTTGAAGCCCCTGTCTGCTGTTGTTTAAACTCCAACCGTCAGATCTTTACAAGCAATACTCACTAGAAGTTCTGTGTGGAAACTGTATAACTCACACTAGCCCACTGGCAACTAAATTTATTAAAAGGTTTTTTTTTGGTTTCAAAGCAAAGACTCAAGTTAGGAAACCCAAAAACCAAAACACAACACTCACCCAATGTAAGGAGGGTGAGAAAGGGCACCCCTAGGTGCTAACACTGCTCCTGCCCACCCACATCCCAAAAACCAGGTTCTGAGAGGAGGCGGAGGTTGGAATACAGCAAAACTCCATTAGAAGAAACAACATTACTAAGGTGAGTAATTTTTCTTCAAACAACATGAAGTCTTGCTGTATTCTGACTGTTGCAGATCACTATGCAGTACCTCCATGGAGGAGGGACAGAACCTACTTTGGGAATAGGCTCTGAAATACTGTTGTGTTAAACCGAGCATCACCCTAGCCCGGATATCCAGAGAGTAATGCTTGGTGAATGTATGGACTGTTTTCCAGATGGCTGCTTGACAAATTTCTAAGATAGGAATATCCCTGGCAGCAGCCAGGGAAGCAGCTGTACCTCTAGTAGAGTGGGCCTCGGGCCTGAGGGTGGGTCTACTCAGTTTTTCATAGCAGAATTGTATACAAGAGACAATCCACCTGGCAATAGATCTCTTAGTAGCAGGTTTGCCCTTACCGACCTCTCCATATGTGAGGAACAACTGGAGGGACTCAAACCTGTGACCCTTGGTGCGCTCTATGTAGTAGCTGAGGACCCTTTTAACATCCAAGCTGTGCAGCCTTCTCTCCAGAGGACCAATAGTCAGTAAAGAAAACAGGAGAGACATAGACTGATTAAGGTGGAAATCTGAAACCACCTTAGGCAAAAACTTCCTGTTAGTTCTTAGGACCACTTTATCTCTATGGAAAGAGATGAAATCAGGCTCCACTGACAGGGCTTGCAATTCACTGATACGCCTGGCAGAGGTAATGGCTACCAAAAACACAGTTTTCCAAGTCAAGTACTTAAGCTCTGCAGAGGACAAAGGCTCAAAAGGGTGGTTGCATAAGCTGAGCAATACAAACATTAAGGTCCCAAGCAGGAGCAGGGTCCCTAAAGGGGGGATTGGTGTGCAGCAATCCCTTGAAGAACTTACAAAACACAGGATGGGCTGACAAAAGAGAGGGCTTGCCTACTGACAAGAAGGCAGAAACAGCTGCCAGATGCACTTTAAGTGTAGCTGGCCTTAAGTCCTAAGCCATTAAGATGGACCATATAGCCCAGAACTGTAGGCAACCCAGCAGATTCTGGAGAAATATGCTTATTAGAGCACCAAATAGTGAACCTTTTCCATTTGGAGTTGTAAGTCTTTCTAGCGGAAGGCTTTCGAGAAGCCTTAAGGATATCCAGAACCCCTTGAGAAAGGTGCAGATCAGCAAACTCTAACTTTTCAAGAGCCATGCCTTGAGATTGAGAGATTTGAGGTTCGGATACCAAATTCTCCCGAGAGGATGTCAACAGGTTGTAATTCCTGGGAAGAGACAGGGGAAGGTGGACTGCTAAGGACAGCAACAGTGGGTACCAGGGCTGCCTGGCCCAGTCTGGAGCAATCAGAATCACTTTGTGTGGTTGAGACCTGATCTTGACTAACACTTTGAACAGGAGAGGGAAGGGGGGAAAAGCATACAGAAATTTCCCTTCCCAATTCAGAATCAGAGCATCCAGGGGGACTGAGCCCAAGACTGAGGGCCTGCAACAAAAGAGAGGAAGTTGGTGGTTGTCTGAGGCTGCAAAAAGATCTATCTATGGAGTGCCCCATCTCGAGAAAATCACCTTCAAAACTAGGGGGTCTAGGGTCCATTCGTGATGGCCCTGGGATATCCTGCAGAGAGCATCTGCTAGGACATTGTCCTTCCCTGGGAGGTGAACTGCTATCAGAGAGGTTTGCAGGGAATAGGCCAGGGATCACAACTTCATTGCCTCTGTGCACAAGGCCGTAGACTGAGTGCCTCCTTGCTTGTTGATATACCACATGGTGGTGGTGTTGTCTGTTCTGATCTGGACCACCTTGTTCTGTACAGATTTGGAAAAGGCTTGCAGCACCAGAAACACTGCTCTGAGTTCCAAGAGATTGATGTGAAGCAGAGATTCTTGAGGTGACCACAGTCCCTGGGTGGTAAGATCCCCCAGGTGGGCTCCCCAGCCCAGCAGGGAAGCATCTGTGGTGAGTATCACTGAATGAGACTGAGTGACAAAAGGATCTCCTCGTCTCAAATTGTCCTGATCCTGCCACCATTGCAAAGCCTGGATCAGGGTTCTGGTCACTGGGACTAGTTTGGTAAGGGAATCCTTTATTTGGGACCAGAAGGCTCTTAAATGGAACTGAATGTCCCTCATCTGGAATCTTGCTCCCTGGACCACTGCTGTGGAAGCTGCCATGTGGCCCAGAAGCTGAAGGAAATGGCTTGCTGGTCGAGACACCTGTAGGATGAATGAAGAGGCCAGTTCCATAAGGGTCCTTGCCCTGTCCAGAGGAAGGAAGGCTCTTGCCTTTACTGTATCCAGTTCCGCCCCTATGAAGGTGAGGAGCTGGACTGGCTCAAGAACTGACTTTGGAAGGTTGAGGAGGAATCCTAACGAAGTGAGCACTTGCTGAGCTACTTGCAGATGTTACTTGACTTGGTCTGGAGACTGACCCACTATGAACCAGTTGTCCAGATATGGAAAGATGGAAATCTTTTTTTCTTCTTAGGAGAGCAACCACTACTGACAGGCATTTTGTGAACACCCTTGGGGCTGATGTTAGGCCAAAGGGCATTGCTCTGAATTGATAGTGGCATGAGGGCAACTCGAACCTTAGGTACTTTCTGTGGGGGCACCTGATGGGAATATGAAAGTAGGCATCTTTGAGGTCCAGGGAGGCTAGCCAGTCCCCTGGCCTTAGAGAGGGCAGAATTATTCCCAGAGTCACCATTTTGAACTTTGGTTTTAAAAGGTGCTTGTTCAGATATCTTAGATCCAGGATGGGCCGCCATTCTCCCGTTTTTTGGGGGTTAGGAAGTACCGGGAGTACAATCCTTTGCCCTTGTGTAGGGTAGGAACCCTTTCTGTGGCTCTGAGAGCCAGGAGGGAAGAAACCTCTGCCTCTAGGGCAAGGGTCTCTGATGGATTTGCAGGTGGAAAGGATCTGGTTCTCATCTTGGGAAATTTTTTGAAGCTGAGAACCAGTCCCTGGCTTACTACTTCCAGGACCCACTTGTCTGATGTCAGAGACTTCCAGTCCTGGACAAAGTAAGCCAGCCTGCCCCCTACAGGTATTGGAGAATCAGCCCGGGCAGACCTATCAGGGTGTCTGCTTGGCAGGGGCTGTAGGCTGAAGGGTGGAAGCAGGCCTGCTCATTCCCCGTCTGCCTCTCCCTCTGAAGAACCCCCTCTGAGCATAAGCAGAAGAGGAGGCCTGGGCTTGGTAAAAAGGCCTTTGAAAGGGCCTGCCCCTGCCCCTGGACTGCTGTCTTTGAGGAGTGGCTTGCCTTTCTTTGGCCTGAGCACTCCTGTATGTGGTCCTGTACTCGTCCATCTTTTTCATGTAGTTCTCTGTCTGCTCCCCAAACAGAGAATTACCAATGACAGGGAAATCCATGGCCTTAGCCTGGGTATCCTGTGACAGGCTAGTACATCTGAGCCAAGCCATCCTCCGAAGGGCCACAGATGTAGCCATGACTCTAGATGAAACATCACTGGAGTCCACAGCAGCATGAAAATGCACCATGGATGTCTCAATCCCATCTGCAGCCACCTGCTCCAGCTCCTTGGCAAGCTGGTCAGGGGCCTGTTTAGCCCAGAGCCAGCACAGTGTCCCACCTGGACTTCTGGTATCTAGCTGTGTAGGTCATATAGTTAGCCTGCCTGAGTCCCAAAGATGCTGCCATGTACTGCTTCTTTGCCATAGCATCAATCCTCCTGGAGTCCTTATCTGGTGGGTGTGATGCCAAGGGAATATTTGCCTTATCACAGGCAGCAGCCTGCACTACCCCAACATGGCTGTATTGCTGAGAAAGGAACTCCGTGTCCGAGCCTGAAAGGGTATACCTCTTGTCCATTCGTCTGTCCACAGGAGGTATGGAGTTAGGAGTCTTTAGAATTTTAAATTTCTGTTTCCCAAAAGATTTATGGAGGGGAATAGACAGCCTCCTGGACTCTGGGATGTCCATCATCTCAACAAAATCAAGCTCCTCCTGATCCTCTACTGCTTTTTCCATTGGAAGCTGTAGGGTTTCAGCCACTTTCTTGTAAAACATAAAGTGGGAAGGGGACTCAGAAAGCCTAGGAGGAGAAACACCTGAAGGGCTGTCTGGGGAGATGTCTGGGTCAATAGGCACATCCAGACTTTCATAATCACCATCATCATCATCCTCATACTCTCCCTCCTCCTCCTTCTCCTCCGGTTCATAAAATTCTTCTAAAGTATAATCCGGAACCGGGGGGACCAACCAAACCGAGCCCCTGCCAGATGGTGCCGGTTCGGCTGGAACCGAAGTTAGCAATTGCACTATCCTTATCGCTTTGGCTATTTCATCAGCGGTCGGAGAAAGAACTTGTGGATCCGAACCGGATGATTTTTCTCTTCTCTTCTTTTAACCGGAACCGACTTCTCAGAATCGGCTCTCCTTTTGCCCGAAGAAGTTTCGCCCTGGTCAGGGCACTTCTTCTAGTTCGGTCGGAACCGAACGGGCTGGCCATCGGGTCAGCGGACTTCTCGACCTCCCTTTCCCTCAGTCTACCTACTCTCTTATCCAGGGTAGCTTTGGGAAAACTCTTACAAATTTGGCAGTCTGAATCGAGGTGGTCAAACCCCAGACAATAAACACAGGTGGTGTGGGGATCAGCCTTAGCAAAGGCTTCCCCACACACACTGCAGTGTTGAAACCCAGTGGGCCCGTTTTTTTTCTTAGGTTTCTCAGATATGGCCAATCCTATCCAAAACTTACCCTTTTTTCAGCAACCCGCCAGGTAAGACACCCCTATCGGTTCCTGACCGTACTACGGGTCTTGGAAAAAAATGTAATCAAATCCATTTTTTTTAGAACTGATACGGACCGGTTACCACACTCTAAATAAATTCAAAACTTTTTAAGACTAAACTGATCGATTCAAACCGAACCGATCCAAAATTTACAAGTTCCACACAGAAACTAAATGTAAAACCTATCTAGTACTCACAGAACCACAGACCGTGACTTAAACCGACAGATTCAGTAGCAGAAATTCGGTAGAAACTGAGCGAAAAACGACACTTTAACTGACTTTTTTGAACCGAGCAAAGAAGAAATCTCCAGAGCGACTGTTCAGTGAGGCGGAGTAAAGAATCTGATGGTTGAAGTTTAAACAACAGCAGACAGGGGCTTCAACCGAGCTCACGCTGAACGTTCCATGCTGGCCATGGAAAGTTAACTCTTTGTTCTCCAGGGCAGTTGAAAGGCAGGACCTAACTGCAATAGTCAGAATACAGCAAGACTTCATGTTGTTTGAACTACTACTTCAGTGGTGTTACTGTCAGCATTAGCAAAATGGTGCATTCTCGTTCTCATGTGCCAGACACTTGAAATACCAGTCTGTTAGGGGGATTACAGAGGATTTGATGGGAGTGGCTCAGTGTCTGTGAGGATCCCACCGGCCTGAATTCACACATGCACAGACACAGGGCCAGCAGGAGTGTCCTAGAGCACATCACTAGAAACGGGAGGGCAGACAAGGTGGGATTCAAAAATAAGCGCTATGACCACATGCAGCCTGGACAGTCTGCATGCATGCAATGTGCCACATCCACAAGTCTCATCCCCAGCACAACCAGACCCGATCGCTCAGCTGAGGAGGAGGATGCAGGAAGGTCCACAAAAACAGATTTTTTTGCTTTATATTTGTATGCCCCCGTCCCCTTTGCCGGCCACTGCATCAGGCTGCCTAGGACTTCCCCAACCTGCCAACTGCCTGTTGTGCTGGTTGACCTGACACTATTCCTTTGCCCCCAGGAAAGGGAGATTTTGCCCAGAAGCGTACCTTCGACATTGGAAGCAAATATAAAATGAGGGATCGGCTCAGACACTTCCAGGCTGCGTGGCAAGTGGGGAGACCAGCCGCCGCCATCCAGTTGCCAAGCAGGCATTTTCCATTTTCTTCCCCAACCCACCCACCTCCCACGTACTGGTCTGGTCGCAGCAGGGTCCTGGGGGTGTTCAGAGGCATGTTGAGGTCACACTCCGGCAAGAACACTGACCGCAAACCACCACCAGGAGCCGCCTGACAGCGACCCAAGACCGGCACACCCCCTGGGAGGGAAACAGCCATAGGATGCTCTAAATTCCTTCCCCGACAGTCTCCGTGTCTGACGATGGGGCTCAGGGCACGAACCAGGGTCACCAGTGTGCCGAGCAAACACCCATCACTCAGAGCCACGGAGCTGGCTAAACAGATTTTTTAAACAATTTTTTTTTAATTGATGGTTGCTTGGTGCTCAAGCAAGCCAGTGCTAGCAGGCTCTAGCACATCGCTGTGCAGACCCAGGAGAGGAAACAAACTCTTAGCCAGGTCAGGTGAACCATCACGTTCTATACATTCACCTTCATCCTCCTCTTTGTAATACACATCCCCTTCCTCTACAGGCAAGTGCTCTAGGATCAGAGCGGGGGTCAGACACACCAAACAAATTTCCAATACCCTGGAAGGCTCAGAAAACCTGCCATACCCTAGTCATGTCCTCTGCTGACAGCATTCGTTTCTGTTCCACTGTCTGCTTTTTTTCCTTTGCAGGAGTGACATGCATGTGTTTTTCTCGGCGGGTACTGGTTCCAGCACCTGCTCTGAGGCTCCTACATTTTTTCCATTACTGGAATCACTGTTCCCCCTACTGGGCAACCTGATGTAAGTTTCCAGCTTTTCATGGTCTTTCTGATGGCTGAGCAGCTTTATATTTGTTATTTGTCCCCTTTCACAGTGGATGCTGCTCATCAGGAGAAGAACCCGCTGATGTGTGCTTTCCACCATCATTAGAACTCCCTTTGGGTCCTTTTTGTGCTTTGGTGACATGGAGGCAGATCAAGAAGCCATAAATTCTTTTTTTAAAGGCCTTTCCTTTTGAGTTTTAGGGCAAAACTTTTAACAAAAGACACAATTATTAAAATTGTGATCTGGACCCAGGCACTTCAGACAAAGCTTGTTGCAGTCTGCCTTTGCCAGGAGCTGAAAGAAAAAAATTACTTACCGTAGTGTCCCGGGAAGCCAACCAGTGCTGTGGCTTGAGGAGTGGTACCAGGGTCCCTAGGGAGATTATTTTGAACTTCTCTCGCTGCATGAACTTGTTCAGATTTCTGAGATCAAGAATGGGGCGCATGCCCCCTCACTTTTTCGGAACAAGGACGTAATGGAAGTACAAACCAGTGCTATGCTCTGCCTCCAGCACTGCTTCCACTGCCCTGTTGCTCAAAAGGCCTGCAATCTCCTTTGCAAGACGCTCCGACATGCAAGCTGACAGGAGGGGTTGCTTTCTGGGTGGATAATCCAGAGGAAGTTCTGAAAAATCCAGTGAGTATCCTTCCCAGATGATGCTGTGAACCCACGTATCCATCATAATGGATTCCTACTGACAGTAAAACTGAGTCTGATGCCCACTGGTGTGGACAGTCTGCCTCAGGCAGCTGAGGCAAGACCAGGGCCACAATTTCAGTGAGTGGCACTAGGCACTTTTGGGGCCTGTGCTTTCGACTGCACTTTATTTTGCAGGTGGGGAGGCTGAGACTTGATTTGAGCTCCCTTGCCTCTGCTTCAAAAGGACTGCCTGCTGTGGCAGAAGCCTCACCCTTTCCCCTCTGGGGATGGGATGGGGAAGGTCTAGAAATCTTGAAGCAGCGAATCGACAAATCACACAGCCAGACATCCCAGGCTACGAGTTCCAGCTGACGTACAATCAACTTTGCAACACCAAGTTGTCCCATGGACAGCCTCTTAGTGCTGTTCTCTTTAGTGCTGGTTTTTACCTTAATTTAACTTGTAAGTCCCTGGTCCCACCACTAGATGCACTGCTTCCTTGGTCAGTGGCAGATGCAGTCACATGAAGAACACCAGTGCACATCATATGGGAGCCAAAGGGGAACCGCTGACAGGTTCAGGTCTTCAGGACAGTATAGAGAGGCCAGAAGAATTGCGTGTGCTGCTATGACCTCCCACCCAGCCATTGCAGCAGCAGCATGAGACAGGACAGGTGAGTCAGCAAATAGCAAAGACTGACTGTCAGTCCTGGCACGTGGCCATGGTGGCTGGCAGAGACAGAAGCTAGAACAGACACTGCTGGGCTTTGGTAACATATAGTTTCCTCAAAAATGCTGATGTCTGTATGCTGTTTTAATACCTAACCATCTGTTTAATAATGCTTGTGCGGTGTTTACTGGAGTCTGTCCGCGGGAAAGGTGGGCATGTGGATGCTGGAATGCTGTGCGATTTAGCTGTGTGGTAATTCAAAATTGTGTTCGCTGTCACTATGGAGTTATGAGCAGGTGGAATGGCTGTTGCGAATGCAAACTCTCTTATCTTTAACAGAGACTCGCACCCGCACTAAGTAAGGCACTTGTGTGCAGTACAACCCATTTTTTTCAGAATCTCCACCACACTCAGTTTTCCTTAGTAGGATGGTTATTAATTCAGCTGTATTACCGATTGGCATTATAGTTCCCCATTCCTCTGGTTAACTATAAAGTTAAAAAAATACCATATGTATGGGTAAATAACTCATTTCCTTTAAAGTTTGTTTTTAGGGGTCAAATGTCATGCTAGCTTAAAAAATGGTTATCAAGCAGTGTGCTTTATAGGAATGTACTCGGGAATATATTCCTACTTTAGCCTTAGAGCTAATGTTTATTACTTGCTTGTGGTTTCAAAATGAGCATATTCCTTCATAAGCACTGGTTGAAGATATGGCCACAGTTGCAGCTGTTTAAAATATTCTGTGAGTTTAATTTCAGTGTCAGCCCTCATAGTAGTTAAATTGGGGACAACAGTCTTGATATTCTGTATTAATTTTAGGTGCAGTTTTATTTTTGAGTGATACAGTCTCATGTTATAACAGTGATGGTATGAAAAAGACACTGTCTGGGGCCTGGGAAGAAGTGCCATTTCGTTGTGTATCTTCAGAGCAGACAGACGCCCCTGTACTAGCTAGCAACACTATGAGGGCTATTAGAGTTTGACCTTTGGGGACCAGAGGAAACAACAGCAAAAAAAGAAACTAAGCATTTAAGGCAAAAAAAAAAAGTGCAACTGAAAAAAGAGCATTTTAGAAGGAAAAGATGACTTGGGGAGGAGATTGTGGGGAAAAGTGGGTGTGTAACACCAGAGGAGAGGGTCAGACAGACAAAGGAAAACAGTACAACCCCCACACCATTTACCTTGTTGACACGTAAAGTTTTTTAAAAGTTCACTTGAATATAGCCTTATGACCATGGACTACCACTCGAAACACTGGAACTACCATTTTTAACAAGGCCAGTTGTCCTTGGATAAGCACGTAATTTTGAAATTTGTCGATCCCTGTCTTGAAGGCTATCTTGGTTTTCTGGGAGGCCTCAAGAGTCTGTTCTACCTATTGCATAAACAGATACGAACCATCAAAGGGAACTTTCATAACCTGTTGCTGGAGGTCATTGGAGAAGCCAGATGTGCAAAGTCACAAGTGTCTTCTAATACAGATACCCGTGGCAGCAGAACGCGAGGCAGTGTCAAAGGCGTCCATAGCAGCCTTCAAGAGATGACTGTTAGAATAAATGCTATGAATGACAAACTGAAGGATTTTGTGCTTAGTCTCCAAATCAGGCAAGGACTCCACAAGAGACTTAAGAGAGGTCCAAAGGGCATACTCATACTTTGAGAAATGCCGCTTGTAGCTGGCTATCCTCATGCTAAGGGTAGTGCCAGTGAGCTGCCTTTTTCCCCATAGTGTCCATCTTGCATGACTCCATATAGATAGGAAGCACAGAGACTTCCTGAAGAAGAATGGCTTTGTCAGTTTCCGCCAAAATGAAAATCTTATCAGCAATTGGCTAGGAAGCAAGAACAGGTCTGTCCTTGGAGCAGTATACTTACGGTCTGCCTACCTACAGACAGATGGGACAGACACAGGCCTACCTCATACTGCATCCAAAAGATTCTCAAACTCAGGGGGAATGGAGGCTTGAGATTGACTGGTGTGGTGAAACAGCTGAGCCACTCCAGATGGAGACCTCTCCATTGGTCAATGGCAGAAGGCTCAAAAGCAAGAGTTGTGAACCAGGCACCACACTGGGCCAGGCCCCAAAGGACCTGATCCCAGCACCAAAAGTCCAGCCAGCACCGGAGTGGCCAGCAAAGGTACCAGGGCCGGTTGCAAAAGTTATACCGAATGGGGTGTGGCCTGTGGAACAGGCATTGGTGACGTGGTCACCAGCAAGGACCAGGAGGTCGCTGGCAGAGTAAAATGCTCCACCTGGCTGGAAAATCCCGTATGTGGCTGGGGCTTGGGGCGAGCTCCCCAAAAATGGGCAAATGAGCCAGATCTGTACTCACTGCTCCATAACAGCTTCCCAGTGATGAAACTGCCCACCGGTGTCACCATAGGAAGGTAGTGAGGGATTCCAGGCCCAAGACTTCAAGCATCGACAAGCAGAAACTGTCAGTGACACCGATGGTGCCAGGGAAGGCCTGTTCTGAGACGCCAAGGACCTCTCAGTGGATCTACAACAGGGTGACCTTGAGCTGTGCCACTTCTTCCCCTTCCGACTGGAGAGGAAAAACTTACGGTTGAACTGTATGAGGTGCCAGACAGAGATTGGGAATAGGTCTGCTTCATTTTACGCTTACGGAAGGGCTGTCCTCCCTCCCAAACACAGGACCGTCTATTATCAGAACCCTCCCCTGCAGGGGAAGTGGACCGGACACTCCCCTGCCACCGAAGAAGCATGCCTGAAGAGGCTCCCTACCGTCACCGTCGCCATCCATGGCCTTCAACTGCTGCTTGCCAGGGCTGAGATAGACTGACAGAAAAAATTAAATAAATACCCATCTCAGCAAAGACATAGACAGAGTGGAGGCTGTCCAGAAGAGGGCAACCAAAATGGTGCAGGGTCTGCACCAGAAGACATATGAAGAAAGACTAAAGGAACTTAATATGTATAGCCTCGAGGAAAGGAGGGAGAGGGGGGAACATGATAGAAACTTTCAAGTACCTCAAGGGAATCAACAAAGTCCAAGACGGTAGCATCTTTCAGAAAAAGATGTGCAAGAACAAGCAGGTACAATTTGAAGATAGAGGGGTGATGGCTCAGAGGTAATGTGAGGAAGTATTTCTTTACGGAGAGGGTTGTAGATGCATGGAACAGCCTTCCTGAGGAGGTAGTGGAGTCAAAAACAGTGAGGGAGATGACTTCCGGTTCCGGTATGTCTGGGTGAGCAAGAAGACAGAGAGGCTCCTGCATACATCAAAAATAAAAGAGTGCTGAACCCTCCTCTACAGCTTGACTCTTGCAATCTGACAAAAGATATAGTTGGGGTTTGCTCTCCATCAACTAGTGAAGGCAAAAAATAGCCGGAATCGGTTCTAGCCCATCGCCGATTTGACCGACGTAGAAGACTGCATGTCTGGCGAGGGCAACCTGCAGTTTGGGCTGCTCTGAGTTCAGGAAGAAATCCACAGCTTCATCTCGTAAGCCAAAAAGCCTCAAGGCCAACAATGAAGCTATACTTCAGAGCGATTACGGAATTCTTGACAGGTACGAGAATCTCTAAAAGACATTCAACTGAACTGGGAGTACTGCAAGGTCAAGTGGCAGAAGCGGACCTCCAGATATCCCGGAATACTACTAGGCTGGATGAGCTTGAGGGACCATTAAAATTCTCGCGACTGAGCAGCTAGCCATCTCCCTCGTCAAGAGGATGCAGAGAACTGTGGCAGGAGGAGGAATATTCGTATCTTCAGTCTCCCCGAAGATGAAGGAAACGACCCCAGAGCAGATTACCACCTACTCGCTTATTTACTCAACTTAGGAAAACCTGACTTTCAAATCGATGTGGAAAGGGCTCATCGAGCCCTAGGCCCTAAACCCTCAGGCCCTGGGGCAAGGCCACACTCTTTTGTCATTTGAATGTTGAGCTACCAAAACAAGGAGACCCTTCTACGAAAGGCATGGCAGAAGGGCAAAGTAATATGGGGCCAACAGCGTTTGCTTTTTGATAATGACTATGCCCCCTGTACCCAGAAATAACGCCGGGATTATAGCTTGCTGTTTCCTGCACTTCAGTCCCAAAACATTAGATTTCGTACCCCCATCCAGCTAAACTCACAGGCCCGGATATTCAAACTGCGCCAGGCCGTGGCGCAAGCCTGGGCGCAGCTCAACTTTGTTGCGCAGGGGTGTGGCCTGGGCGATATTCAACGGAGCTGCGCTATGGCGCAGCAGCTTTGAATATCGCACCCTGGCCACCCCCACTGTGCATGGCGCAGTGGCACTGTGCCAGCGCAAGTGGCCAGAGTGGAGCATGGAAATGCGCTAGCGCAAGTGCCATTGCGCCATGCACAGCACCTGTGATATTCAAAAGGGGACATACAAATGGGGCCATAATTTATGCAAGGCGCACATGGGGCCATTTGCATGTCATTATGGCCCCATTTGCATCCCATTAGCATGCAGGTGCGCCAATCCCCGACGACTTGCGCCTGGCGCCCTGCCAGGCAGCAGCCGTCAGGGACCAACGCCCTCTGCAGCCCGATCGGGTCATCTGTTTAAATCACACCTGGTCCCCTGCGGTCCGATGCGCTGGCATTTGTCTAAGTAGAAACCCCCTCTAATATCCCTGGTGAGTCAGTGGACGCAATGTGCCAATCGTGAGCATCAGTGTAATAACCCCCATCAATATCCCTGGTGGTCCAGTGGACGCCTCTGCCGATCACGGGCATCTATAAATCATAAAAATAGTCCTATTACCCTGGTGGTCTAGTGTACCCCTCCCCACCGCCACTGAGGCCCCCACTGCCCCCCCCGGTCAGCTGGCGGGCAGCAGCATCCCTCCCGCCTGCCGCCCGACAGTTCATAGTGCAGACACATTCCAGATATGTAAATGATTCATACACATATCTGAATATGTATGCTATATAGGCTGCACGCCCACTGGCTCACGCCAGAACCAATAAGCATGCAGCCCTACCGAGCTGTCAGTCGGCGGGCGGGTGGTGTTGCCGCCAACCGCTATCCGGGGGAGCGGAGCGGTGGGGTTCAGTGGGCGGTGGGTACACTAGACCACCAGGGTAATAGGACTATTTTATGATTTACAGATGCCCACGATCGGGCAGAGTGTGGTCCACTGACTACCAGGGATATTGGGACAGGGGTTATTATACCGATACCTCGCGATCAAGCACATAGTGACCACTGGACAAACAGGGATATTAGAGGGGCTTCATTTAGACAAATGCCCGCGATACGGGCTGCAGGGAATCAGTGTGTTTAAACAGATGCCCGTGATCGGGCACATAGCGGTCCACTGGACCACCAGGGATATTGGAGGGTGTTTGGTTACACGGATGCCCGTGATGGGCATGGGGGCGCCCAGATGCGGCAAGGAACAGGTGGCCACCCACGGTGGCAGCTGCCCATGCGCCCCTGCAATGTGGCAGCTCACCTGTGGGTGGCCATCATTTGTTCCTTTTTTTTTTTGGCTTAACTTTGTGCAGGCGCAGGTAGGGGTTGCGCATGCATGACTCTGCACATCCCGGGCTGAATATCGGGTTGTGCACGTTATGCATGGGCACACCCCCCTACCTGTGCCTGCATACATTACTGATGTGCTCCGGCGCATCGGGATTTGTGCGGCGCACTTTTCCCTTTTGAATATCGCACCGGGGTGCATCAGTGGGTTGTGCGTGGTGCAACACTGTTGCGCCATGCACAACCCTTTTGAATATCTGGGCCACAGTATTCCGCTCCACAGGCCAGCTGACTTATACCTTGGCTTCTGAGGCGACGGCAGATCTTTTGGCTAGAGGCATCATCTCGGATAAGACTGCTGAAGTGGTGAAAACACGACAGAACCAGATGAAGATAGAATGATCTAGACAATCACATGCGTCATCGATGCCACTTGACAAAACCCTGAAGAAACTGCAGTAGTATAGGAATCCTACTTTACCAACGTGAACTGCCCTGCTGGATTGGTAGATATAACAAAATCCCCCATTTGGGGGCTTGATTCTCCTTTGCTGGGAATGGGGATGGTGGGGAAGGGGGTTGGAGTGGGATGCTGCCGGGGTTGAGGGAGAGGGAGTGCTCCTAATACAGTCCAGGCATTTAAAAACCTTTTTCTATCTATGATTTGGCACTAGAATGCCCTTTGGACTTTTTCTCTGTTCTCAGATGGCAGGGTAGATCCCAGACTGGAGTACGGACATGGAAGCTTACCCCCCTTTTTTACAGCACCTTCATTGGCAGCCTCCCTTCCCCTCTGCCGCCTCTCCTCCTCCCCGTTTAACAGCAGAAAACTATGACTGGGCTGCCATCCGTTGGAGGAAGAGATTGAATATGATGGTCGTACCTCAATTACAAGAAGTGCATATAGAACAATAGTTACTGGACTTTCTTGAAAGACAAGAAATATGGGGTGTTCATTTTGGACATTTTAATCTCCCATGCTTACATCACTCCACGGTTTTTGATAGAAAGGCAAACTGGGCTTGGTTCCCCAGCAATTGAATTTTGTGGGGGGGGGGGGAATAACCTACAGACAGGATTATAATAAAGGCCTAAATGCTATTGTTAAACCTTCTCTCCACAACAAATGTGAATATTGCCAACCTTCTATTAAGGTGATAGGCATATTGCCTGTCCTGGGGTATGTCTGGATGTAGAACCCAGTTATACTGGTTCCATTTTGGAGAGGTATTTACGCTGCTTTATCAAGGGGCTTCTCTGCTAAACTTGGGCATAGTAAACTCTGAGTGTGCTATTGAGGCCCCACATCTCTCCCCATCCCCTTTTCATGAGGTGGGGGAGGATGTCCCAGGGAAGCTCAGAATGAGCACCTCTCACTTGGGAGTCATTGTGTATATAGTTTTGTTATGGTTACTCGGGCTCCTTGCAGTGAGGGTCCACAAGTTATAACTGGGTAGTTTACCCCAGAGTGTTCAAACTTTTACTTTGGTGGGGTGGGGTGGGAGGGTTTCGGAACTTCCTTTGGGTGTCAAGAAGCTCGACAACAGCTATTATGGGTTTATGGTTGCTATCTGTACCTACTTTTAGGCCCATATATTTTACAAACTAAGATAACATTTACTATTACTTTTGGAACCCTTATAGGTAATCTTATAGAACTGTTTAGTAGTTTGATAAACAAGGAGAGTATTGGGGGAGGGGAGGGAGAGAAAAAAAATTACACACATCTAGACTCTTGGATAATCAAACATGTTTTATTGGTTACAGTTATAAATCACAGTCAGCAGATATCTCTTTTCTCGCAGCTGGACTGCAGCCTTTGGGGAAGTGTGGTCTGGATTGAAGTTTCTTATACCACCCGGGGGGGGGGGGGAACGAATCCTGGTTACAACTTTAGAAACTTTGCATGATGCCAGTTAATCCAGTTAAGTTTTTATCACATAATGTCAATGGCCTCCATGACCCCATTAAAAGGGCCCGCATCATGCAACATCTTAAGAGCAGGAGGCGGACCTTAATTTCTCCAGGAAACTCACCTCTCGGATGCGGAGCACCTCAAGTTAGCCTGGGGAGGCAGATATAAGGTGATTGCTTTGCGCACCGAGGGTAGAAAGAGAGGTCAGGCTATTCTGATTCCCCACACCACTCCCCTCGAAATTTTACAGACACATATTGATGCTCAAGGGAGGTATGTGATTATTAAAGGCCTTTTGTATAGTCAGACGGTCACTTTGGCCAGTGTCTACTCCCCCCAGACAAAATTCCCTACTTTCCAGGGATCTAATACAACTTGTTAGATCTTCTCCAGGGTCAACTGATCCTTGGGGGACACCTTAATCTAACCTTGCTGCCCCATGTGGACTGTTCCAATCCGCAGAGACATCGGAACTCATCCACAGCTAAACAGTTTAGAAATAGCATGGACCACTTGGGGTTGATAGACGTGTCGCGATGCCTATTTCCTTCTTCCCCTGGTTACATTTACTGTTCTCCTAGATTTAAGTCTTATTCTAGATTGGACTATTTTATTACTACATGTGAAAATTTGACATCGGTCCAAGATTTATCAATAGGCCCGAAGATCCTCTCGGACCACCATCACTTAATGTTGAAGGTGGATATGGGTAGGGAAAAGAAACAAAACCTATGGAGATTGAACTCCTTGACCCTAGCCAATAAGGGATTTCAGGACAAAATCAGATCTAGACTCCCGCTTTTCTTTTCGGAAAATGCCTCGCTGGATATTACTGAGGCTATCCAATGGGATGCGATGAAGGTAACCATCGGAGGGGAAATAATAGCCTATTCCACAAAAAAACTTAAAAAAAGAGAGGCTGAATACCGTGGACTCTCTGAGCGGCTTCTGAACTGTCAGATGTTGTTTAGAGAGGGTGATACAGAGGTGCAAAGGCTGATCAAAGATACAAAGGCCGCATTGCAAAAAATGAAAGATAATGAGGTCCAACAGTCTCTATTTTATCTTCGACAAACATTCCATGAGAGCGGGCCAAGAGGGACCAGGACACATAGACGCACTGCCACTATTTTGAAACTTAAAAACTTAACTACAGGGAAGGTTCATCACTCAGACGAACATATCCTCCAGGCATTTTCGTCCTACTATGCCAAATTATATTCAGTGGAGGAACCTTGAACCCCCCCCCCGACCCCTCACAATTTCTAAATCAAGCTACTCTCCCAAAATTGTCACTCTCCCAAATCAATGATTGAAAAGCCCCCATCTCCCAGGCTAAGATAATTACAACAATTAAAAATCTTAATACGGGTCGTTGCCCAGGACCAGATGATTACACATCAAATGGTATAAGTTGTTTATTAAGGAAATTACCCCCAAAATTCATGCTTTATTTACTGAAGTCTTTCAGGGTGGCGTCCCTCCTCCATCCTGGGACTTCGCAACAATTGCCCCAATACCCAAGCCCCAGAAAGACCTCTTGGATCCTAGATCTTATCAACCCATCTCCATATTAAACGTGGACTATAAAATCTACACGGCCATTTTGGCCTCCAGATGGGGACCTATTATTCCACAAATTACACACCCTGACCAGTCTGGATTTATCAAAAACAGGAGTACTATGGATAATATTCACCGAACAGTAGTTCTCCAAGAAAATGTCTGTACCAGGAAAATCCCATCTGTATTTATTAGCCTTGACACCGAGAAGGCTTCTGACCATGTTTCATGGTCCTTTTTGTGGGACACCCTAGCGGCATTTCACTTCCCTTCCTCATTTATCACAAGTTTAATTAAGCTTTCTACGTCTCCAAGGGCTTATATACGAGCCAATGGAGCTCTATCCTCTTCATTCCATTTGAATAGGGGTACACGGCAGGGTTGTCCCCGTCTCCCTATCTCTTTGCAATATACATTGAGCCCCTGGACTCTGTCTTGAGATCTTCATCCTAGATAGAGGGCATACCCATAGGTCAATAGGAATACAAAATTAATATGTTTGCTGATGATATATTACTAACATTATTGTCCCCTAATACTTCAATTCCTTCAGTCTGGAAAGTTTTGACCTGGTTTGAGAAAATAGTTGGATTTAAACTAAATCTGTCTAAAACAGAAATTTTGACATTCAATTTTAAACCTTCTCAGCAACTTAAGAAGGCCTTTCCCTTTAAATGGCATTCCATTAAAATTAAATACCTGGGCCTTCATATACCTAAGGACTCAGCTGTCATGGAAATGATAAATTATGAACTCATCTCATTACAAATCCAGTCGGATCTGGATAGGTGGACTTCTGATATATTTTCTTTCTATCAGCGAACTGAAATTATTCGTATAAATATTCTTCCTCGTCTCCTGTACTTGATCCAAAATGTCCCCTTCTTTCCTTCGACTTTTTACCTTAAATCATGGAATAGAATGATAGAAGGTTATATGGGGTAAAGGACGCCCAAGAATAAGGTTATCCATCCTTAAGTTATCATTGGCCCAGGGAGGTTTTAATTTGCCAGATTTTAACCTATACGCAAGGGCAGCATTTCTAAGAATTTTGATACTGTGGCTGGTGGGACCTTATGTCTCGCCTTGGAAAACTATCGAATTTCACTTAAATGATCTATTTGATATTAACAGAATATTATTTTCCTCTGACGAGAGAGAGTGGTGTCAGCCTCGGCCCTCACGAAGGTTGCCTCTCCGGTTTTTAGACTGTGGAGGCGTATGAGAAGGTCCCAACCAATTCATACCATTTATGAGTACTGCAAGTTAATTTCCCAGGATGAAACTTTTGTCCCTATTCATATGGATAAAGCATTTTCCACTTGGAGACAGATGGGATTATCCCATGTCTTCCAGTTTCTTTCTCTCCAAGGGATTCTTCCCTTTGAAAAACTACAATCTCAATATAGCCTTCGGGACTCAGATTTATTTAGATACTTCTAAGTCCATAACCATATACTGCGAAACAGAGGCCTTCAGGTTAAAATGCCCTTCCCTCTTCCTGATTTATTAAAAGTATTTATTGAAGCTATCAGAGGAAATCTGGGGACTCACATTATAGGACAACTTTACAGGGGGCTGAGGAGGGAGCAGTTAGAATCCACAGCTTCAATCTTACAAGAATGGAATAGAGATTTGTCTCTAGAGGTTTCTCTTGAGGCTTGGCTGGGATTGGCACTACAACCTATAAAGATTACATCATCTCCTTGTTGGAGGGAATTTGCTTGGAAGTGCCATTCCCAATTTTTCAGGGCTCCAGCGATTCTCCTAAAGTTTCTACCAGAAAAATATGGGAGATGCTGGAAAGTGTGCGGGTGTCCTAGGGCCTCATTGGGTCATGTGTTTTGGCTGTGCCCTTTGCTGATGCCCTTTTGGCTCTTCCTTCAGAAGGAAGTTTCTGGGATATTCAATGAGCTGGTGGAGTTAACGGATGAACAAATTATATTAGGGATCTTTCCAGAACACACTCCCCCATGGTACAAGGCACTCCTTCCGGTCTGCCTTTTGGCAGCTAAAAAAGCTATAACTTGTAGGTGGATGTCAATTCTGATTCCTATGGTCCAAGAATGGAGAATTATCATGTCTGATATATACTGTCCTGAAAGTTTCAATGTTAAAATACAAAATAAGGGTCCATCTTACCTGTTGAAATGGCAGCAGTGGGTTCTTCACCAATCAACAGGGGACCCCACCTTCTGCCCATAATTCTCCCCTTATTGTGGGTTTTCATACCCGAGTTTCTCACCTAGCAGGTAATGGGGTGGGGTGGGGGGTTAAGAGAGGGTCAAATTGACCTGGATTTCCTCTTATACTTCACCTATATTATGAGGGGAAGGAAATTACAAATACACTCCTTTATACCTTGGTGATTATTTGGATACCTTTTAAAACTATAGGATTAATACTCTTTCCTTGACATTATTAATTGAGGTGCAACATGGAGATGGACTACTTATTATATATATCACTACCTGGTGTACTGATCTCATAGGACAACGTTTTTTACCCTCAGAGTTTAATGATTCTGCTGCAAAAATAATGCTACCATTGTAAACATTTATAAATTAACTGTAACCCTTTTCTTACTTGCAATGTGTGTAACAAAAACTTTTAATAAAAAGAAATTAAAAAAAACACGGGGAATTCAAGAATGCATGGGACAGACATAAGGCAATTCTAGGTGGGGGGGTAGGAGGAAGTAGGCTGTTGGTTAACTAGGATCTGCAGCTTATCTGTTAGGTAGGGAAATGGGCAGACTAGGTGGGCCAAGCAGTCCTTATTTGCCATCAAATTCTATGTTTGTGTTTCTATGTGAAATGACACAAAAATAACAAACACCAGCTTTGAACACTAAAATTGAGAAGAACTGAACACTGTTGTCGTACAGATGTGAAATTCTGACTCCCGGTTGGTGAGCAATGTTGTCAATGAAGTGCACTCGACGGCAGGAAAAAGGGAACTGAGGTGGCTGAGGGCCACTGCCAAGGTAAGCCATGCAGCATGGGCTAGTCTCACAGTGCTGCACATGTGCACAGCCTACCTTGGTGCCGGCCCTCCTGAAAAGTTCTGGCTGTTGCAGGCTGACGTGATGCATGCATGTGGAGGCATGGGAACGTCACCCTACAGGACGTCCCACCCCACCCTACCAGTCACCCATTATCACCTGCGCCTGTCACCGGACCTCCATACAGTGACGGCGGGACTATGGACGGGCGACCCACCCACCCGGGAGAGGAGAAACAATGCTCAATCCTGCTCCCACCCTCTATACCCCCCGTGCCGGCACCCCGACGACCTGAGTCCGTTACAGGGTCGCCGGCGTGGTCCAAGGTGTGGCGTCCAGCGCCTCAACCCTCAGCGCCACCAGGCCGGCTCTAAGATAGACTGTTCTGGAGAAATCGGATCATCTAGGACAGACAGAAACTATGCTATTTTGACCCCAGAAAGGTACAAAGAAAACACACATAGTACAGTATACTTAAATACACATAAATAATTTAAAAAACAACAGTATTAAGTTTTAAAACATTTTCAAATAGAGTTAATAAGTAGGCCGCTGTCCTTTAGTTTTTTTTTTTTTTAATGCTGCAGCTGAATCAATAGGCCAAAAGGTAGCAACATGTGAATTCCTACGTAAAAACTTAAATTCTCAAGTATGCACATAAGAATTAGTGTCAAGGTATTTTAGAAGCAAACTGAATTATACTGGCACAGGAGTGCCACAATAGTTAGGACTGAGAAGGTGCTTCCATACAAATCCCCAATTTTCGGCCACATGTAACCAATTTTTTTTTTTTTTTTTTTTTTGGCAGAGTAGCATTAAATCTGGAAAGCATGCATTCAGGCCCAGGGTCTCCAGACTTGCCGTTTTAGGGGAAATTTAGTTATGTTGTTTTTGTTCTACAATGTGGCAAAAATTATGTTAAAAATTCAAAAAGGGTGTTTCAATGACAAACAAACAGCAAGGATTTGAAACACAAAATGTGCAGGTTCATTAGATCCTGTCCAGAAGGTGATACATTTGGTGTGTTTTTTTAACTTTATGTTAATTATTTTGAGAAATACAAACATACAGTTTGAAAATACAAGCAGAGGCATATCAAAATACACCACTATAATCCTTGAGGGCGGCGCCACTCCTCTTAATATACACACTCAGTCCATCCAATGCTTTCAGATACATCCTTGGAGTGGAAAAAGAAAATCATTAAACACATTTCCAAGTGCACACATGGCTGTGTAATGAGCCCATGAGCAGCATGGTGCAATGCCCACAAAGTTCAGAACAAAATGTCCACGACATCCAAACCCTCTAGAGGGACAGAAAATACCATGCTCTACCACTTTTAGCGCACCAAGTGTGCAAAACTACAGTACAGTAAAGATATCGCTGCAGCTCAATTAATAACAATAGCACTAGAGAACCAGTGCTAGAACAATTACCTTAGAAAACCATTTTAATGAGGGCTATTCCTGACCCTTTCACAAAGGAAAGAGTCTCCAACCTTTATTAGGAAGTATTACAGGTAAATTTATAGTACTACAGCATAAGGGAGAAACATTTTTTTGTTGCCCATAATCTTCTTGGTTGAAGTGCTTTCTAAAACCCCAGGGCCTAATAATTTTAAAGTTTAAAGTCCCAAACAGTTAATGTGAGGGGTTTAAAGATGAGTCAAGGCATATAATCTAAAAGTTACACCGACAAAAAAAGGACCCCATCACAATCCTTCTTACCTAGGGCCATGGCACTCACCCATCCTAATGAAAAAGGAACAGGAAGCAATAACAGGGAAAAGTTTAAGTGTCGTCTTCCTCCAATGAACGAATCCTGGGATTCAGCCCCAGCACATACCGGAGCATGGGCCCAACGTCACTTTATTGCCCTGCCAGGATTGTTAAACAAATAAATCTTCCCACTATGCGCAATCCGAATGCAAGATAGAAAAAATCATGCCATGCTGGATAGAATCTTCGCGCAGCATGGACCTCACTCCATCAAAGCGTTTTCTTTTCTGATGCGTGGTGTAGTTAATGTCCCAGAATAGCTGGATCCTCTGACCATCCTGTAAAAGTGATCCTCCGCAATGACATGCCAAGGCCAGCAGAAAATCCCTGGTGCCAGATCCATCGGTGACCACCAAATCATTCTGGGGGCCTCTGGGCTGCCCAGTCGGACACGAGGTGTCATCCTGTAGGCCTTTTAAAACAGTTGGGCCTTGGGAGTGGCCTTTTCCCCCAACTGCTGCAAGAACCATTCCCTTAGGAAAAACAGAAGGTGGTCCCCATCACAGCCCTCGGGCACCCACAGAATTCTGATATTTGGAGATTGGATCTGATTCTCCAAAGTTTCCAGGTGGGACATCCAATGAGAGCTCTCCTTGAGTACGGTGCTAACATCCCCCCTTGCGGCATCTGCATGCTTCGAGGGGTCTATCGCTGTATTCTGGCCTGCTTAAAGCTGTTCTCAAGGGATGACACTCATCTGGTAAGCCCATCAAATTTACTTGAAAGATTAGCCACAGATGTAACAAGTCGGCTGAGTTTTATTCTAACAGATTGGAGCGTTTCTTCTTCCGACACATTCGATGGATCCTCTGTTTGGGCCTGTGTAGACCTCATGGCTGGAGCTGACTGGGGAATTCTTCGACTTAGCTCCTGCACCCTGCGATTGGTCCTTGCACGGATTCCCTATATTACTGTAGTGGGATTCCAACACAATATTTTGTTGTTTTTAGGCCAGTACGAGTAGTGCTGAGCACTTTTATGGTTAAAAGTGCTCCTTCCAGCTGCAGAGCTTTATCACTAAGTGGCTATCTTGCTCGGGTTCCACAGCGCCCCCCGCATTTGGTGTTTTAAAAACATTTTTTTATTATACAAATAAGGATTCAAATGTCCAAGAAAGTGACCAATGCAGCAAAGTGTATAAATTGTAAAACGTGAACTGTTTTCAAAGGAAAAAATAATTGGACAGTACCTTTAATTAACCATTATAAACGTCTACCTGGGAGAACTAAAAAGCAGGTTATTCACCTGTAACAGTAGTTCTAGGAGTGGTATGTGATGTTCATCCACACTTCTGGAAGCGTCTTTTCCCTTTAAGAGCTTGACGGAGAGTCTTCAAGCTGGCTTCTCCCACCCACCCGGGTGGTAACTCCCTTGGTTCCGCCCCATGATGCCACATCTCGCCGGCTGGAAGCAGAAGTATGCGCCCAAGCCAGGGGAGGCCGGGTGGGTTTGTGTGGATGAACAGCATATACCACTCCTAGAACTACTGTTACAGGTGAGTAACCTGTTTTTCTAGGGACAAGGATATGATGTTCTATCCACACTTCTGGCAGACTTCTAGCAGTTCTCCAGGAGGAGGGAGGCAAGGCACACTCCCTACTTATGGAACAGAGACTGGAGAACTGAGGCCACAAAATCAGCATCCCGGTGTGACTCTGGGTCAATGTGGTAATGGGAAATGAAGGTGTGTGCTGGCCTCCAGGTAGTAGCCCTGTAGATTTCCTGGATAGGGGCATCTCTGGAAGAAGCCACTGATGCAGCGGTATGGCGGGTGGAATGAGCCCTTAGCCCTCCGGGAGGCTCTTTACCTGCCAACCTGTAGGAGAGATCAGTGCAGGATGTGATCCACCTACCAATCATCCGCTTGGCTGCAGGTCTGCTTGGCAAACCTCTCCCCCAAACTACAGCCATGCGCTCTTTATAATAAGGGAGCGCTAGCCTCAGGTGCAGAGTATGAAGCCTGTGCTCGTCCTCTGAGGTGAGACTGGTGAAGTACACCAGGAGATTAATCACCTGGTTAAGGTGAAAATTTGACACAACCTTTGGAAGGAACTTCGGGTTGGGGCACTGGACAACCTTGTGCCTGTGGAAGACCAGGTAAGAAGACTCCACTGAAAGCACCTGCAGCTCACTGATCCTTCTGGCTGATGTGACAGCCACCAGGAAGGTGGTCTTCCATGACAGGTGAGACATGTCACACCTGTGCATCAGTTCGCATGGCTTGCCCATGAGCAGTGCTAAAACCAAAAAGTCCCACGGTTGTGGGGGTTCACGCGCCGGAGGGGAAATGTGGTCAAGGCCCTTGAAAAAGTGCCAGACTACTTTCTCCTGCACCACTGACTGCTGACCGGCCTGCACCCAGTAACCAGAGACAGCTGCCAGGTACACCTTAAGGGTCATCAACCGAAGGCCCGACAGAGAGAGGGACTACAGATAACCAAAAATGCTAGCCACTGGACAGGACAAAGGGTCCAACCTTTTGCCCTGGCAGCAAATGGATAATTTCTTCCATTTGAAGGCATACCACTTCTTGGCTGACTCCTTCAGAGATGCCTCCACAACGGTGAAGACAGCTTCCGAAGAGACCCAAAGCTTGGAAACTCTAGCCGCTCAGGGACCAGGCTATCAGGTGCAGGGATTGAAAGTCCAGGTGGATTCCCGATTGATGGAAAGCAGATTCGGGCATAGGGGAAGATGCCTCGGGAGCCTGTTGCTGAGACTGAGGAGACTGAGGTAAGAAAACAGGTGTGGCCAGTCCAGAGCCACCAGGATCACCTGTGCTTGGTCCTTCCTGGCCTTGAGGAGCTCCTTGTGGATCAAGGGAATCAGAGGAAAGGCATAGAAGAGGCCTGGGGTTTCCAGGGCCTCGAGATGGCATCCCCCCTGCAGCATTCCTTGCTGAAGGGGGCGGGCACAATACAGCCTCAGCTTTGCGTTCTCCTTGAAGGCAAACAGTTCCACCTGCAGGGAGCACCACTGGGAGAACAGGCTGTGCACTACCTCTGGGTGGAGAGACCACTCATGAGACGTCTCGCCCGCCCGGCTGAAAGCATTCGCCAGCTGACCGGAGGCCCTTGCCACATGGATAGCTAGGAGATCCACCTCCAGGCTGCGCACGAGGGTCCAAATGTGGAGAGCTTTCCTGCACAGGGGCAAGGAGTGCATACTGCCCCATTTGTTTAGGTAGTACATGGTCCTGGTGTTGTCCATCTGGACCTGGACCACCTGACCCCGGATGTGTGGAGCGAATGCAGTCTTGGGGTCCAGAGCCTGTGGACTCTGTATTCCCCCAGGTGGGCACCCCAGCCTTTAAGAGCCATTGGTCATCAGGATGACCGTCGGCTCTGGGCGGACAAACGGAATCCCTTCCTGCAGATGCACTGGGACTACCCACCACTGGATGATATCCCACATCCACTGGGTCACAGTGACCAGCTGGTCAAAGTGACCCTTGTGCTGAGACCACTGGCTGGCCAGCTCCCACTGCAGGGAGCGTATTCTCCTGCCCAGCAGGCACAGAAGTCCCAGGCACAGCACAATTGCCCAACCCAAAATGATCGGGCAAAGGAGGAGACAGCCTCCACCCTGTCCGCCAGGAGCCGGGTTCTGGCTCTGCAAGAGTCGAGCTCCGGCCCAATAAAGTTGATCACCTGTGAAGGCACGAATTCCGACTTCACCTCGCTGACCTGGAGGCCAAGGGAGATGCAGGTCTGGAGGGACAGGTCCCTGGACCGCTCAGTCTGCTGCCTGGAGGGACCTGCTATCAGCCATTAAGCCAGGTAGGGGTAAACCCAGACCCCTCGGTGCCTCAGGTAAGCTGCCACCACTGCAATGCACTTGGTGAAGACCTTGGGGGCTGAGGAGAGGCCGAATGGCATGGCCTGGAACTCGTAGAGGGTTCCCTCTCTTTGGAAGTGGAGGAACCTTCGATGAGACTGACGGATTGGGACATGGAAGAACGCATCCAGAAGATCCAGGAAGCAAAACCACACGTTTCACTTCAGAGATGGTATGCTCTGAGACAGAGTTACCATCCTGAAGGTATGCGACTGGAGAAATTTGTTCAGGTTGTGCAGCTCTAAAATGGGGTACCAACCCCCAATCTGCTTTGGCACCAGGTAGTACCTGGAGACTAGCCATGGTTGTTCTAGAGGATCCTCGACTGGAACCATGACCTCCTTACGGAGGAACTGGTTTATGTCGGCTCTTAGAGCGGACAGCATGTCTACGGCAACCATTTGCTCCCAGGGGGCGCAGGCTCAGCAAGAAGGGTACTGCTCGAATTCCAGAGGCAGATCCTGACCCACCACTTCAAGAACCCACCTGTCCGTGGTGACAGCAGACCAGGTAGACAGGAAGTGGCAGAGCTGGCCTCCCACAGGAGGACCCAGGAGAGGCATGACAAGCATGAGGGAGGCACTCGTCACCTTGTCACTGGGAAGGCTTAGAGGAGGAGGGCCTAGCTGAGGTGCCACTGGAGCCTCTCCCTCCAGGTTTGCGGACGACTGAGGCCAGCAACTTGGGCTGAGGTCGCCAGGCCTGAGCCTGCTGGATTGCCTGAGGCTGGGCAGGTTTGGCCACAGGAGTGGAGGTGGACCGAAAGGACTTCCTCTTCTGCTGATGCTTGGAGCCCTTAGGGTCCTTCTGGGTAGATATCATGAAGTCTAAGGTGGCACTGGACTTCTCCATATGGGTGAGGTGGCCCTCGATCCTGGGTCCAAATAGGCCGGTGCCCAGTAAGGGACATCTGCCAGCTTGTGACGAGTGTCCGCCGTGAAGGTTGAGATCCTAGCCATGCCCTGCAGCACACGCCACTGAGGCCACCATGGAGTGGGCACAGGAGTCCCCAGTGTCCGTGGCTGTCTGGAGCTGTTTAGATACAGCCCGGCCCTGGTCCCGGACCTGTTTGACCATGGTCTGAAGGTCTGCTGGCAGATGAGGAAGCACCTCATCCAGAGTGTCCAGCAGGACATGAGAGAAGTGGGCCATGAAGAGGGCCGAGCTCGCGTGGTGGAGACCAAGCAAGGAGGCAGCATAGATTTTCTTAGTTGTATGGTACAACTTCATGGACTCCTTGTTAGATGGCTTGTCAACAGCACTGGTGTTGCCAGAGTCTGCCACCAATCCCACAACCGAGGGGTACTCTGGGAATCCCAACAGGGAGACGGTGGGTAATGCGTATTTGCGGGCCATCTGACAAAAGGCACAGGGCAAAAAGCAGGGCACTGCCAAAGCTCCAGGACAGGGCCAAGAATGGCTTCTGCCACCGGGAAAGCCTCCACAGGAGTGTCTCCCAGGTTGAGGATTCTGGTCAGCGGGTAACGAGCCCGCTTCTGGACAGGCTCCATTGTCATGTCCGTCAACTCAAAGATCAGGTGGAGAAATCCCATGAAGGAAGATGGACCTGTGTCCTTTAAGATATCCCCCATGGACTCCACGTTGACCAGACAAGAGTGCAGGGAGGATCCCTTGTACTCTGAGGAGTCGTTAAAGAGTGGTCAACCACCTGAGTCCCCAATGACCCTCAGCAGACGGTCAGGGGTGACAGTAACCAACAGCAACAGGGAAGCCCCTTAGATGGCTGAGACTCCTTAGTCGGAGCATCAGTCGGTGGCTTTGTAGTGGTACTACCACTATCGGCGGAGATGCCGGGGTCAGCCAAGCTGGGACAGTTTTGGTCGGCTTTGTCAATGCAGATGGCATCGGCCTTTTGGGCGACAGCCAGGTGATGTCCGGCACAGAAGCCGGAGTCAGCTTGATGCCGGTAAGCACCAACTGTTGCCACATCAAATCCTTGTAGCGTCGATGCAATCTGCGCCAAAGCCTCTCCTCACCCGAGGAGGACGAGGATGAAGAGTTGCAGCGGCACCACTTCCCGTGGTGCCAAGAGCGGGAGCGCCAGTGTCGACAAGACCGGCTTGGCCCACGGGAGGAAGACCTCGTTCTCACCCGCCTGGGGAACCAGTGGCGGGGCTCAGAGGGAGTCGGCATGTGCCTAGGCTCCTCCAGGTCTTGATCGACTAGAGGCGGCAGGTCAGCGGACTGATCCGCACCTTCAACGGTTCGAGTCAGGACCGGAGTTCTGGACAAGGAAGTGTCTGCCTCTTCAGTCAACAACTGGTCGGTTCAAGAAAAATCTCAGCCAGGACCTCAACTTAGGTCGCAGCCAACTAGCCCAATGGGGGTTACTGTGGAGCCAGCAGCCTGGGTCACGTATTCAACCGAAGTCAAAGCTGGGAAAGTGCTGGAATCAGAGGCCCATGACTGACAGCACTCCCGATCCCACAAATGATGGAGAGTCCTTTCTTTTTTGGACTCTTTGTTGGATTTAGATTTGTGCCCTCTTTTTTAGATTTAGATTTTTTGCCCAGAGGGTCTCTGACCAAGGGTCGGCAGGGACTGACACAATTCCTTGAAGGACCCCATGAAAAGTTGAGCCCAGCTGTAGCGGCATGAAGGCAGAAGCCGAAGAAGTGTGAGCTGTGGCCTGGGCCGTCTCCTCCTCTAATGCCACAAGCTGTTCGGTGCATCCTGCTGCCGTGGAGACCAACCAATGAGCGTCCTTGGATTTGACCGGCAGGTTCCGAAGCACCGGGTGGCCCAGTTTAAGTCAGGCAAGGCGTTCCTCCAGGATGTTCGAATGAAAAGAACAACAAAGGTCGCAGGCTTGGGGAGCGTGATCGTACCCCAGGCAGTAGACACACATGGCATGCAGATCGGTCCTGGACATCCTCTACCTGCAAGGGCAGCGGTGAAACCCAGGAATGGACTTAACGTCCATGATGGCTGCAATCAAAGATTGAGCTGAAGATGAAACTCGTGAGTTTTAGGAAGAAAATCAGACGATTTAAGCGCGAGGGTCTACTCAACATGGAAGCAGTAAGGAGGGAACCTGCTTCTTCCAATGGAAAGAAAGATCAGGCATCATGGGGCAGAGCCGAGGGAGTTACCACCCAGTTGAGTGGGAGAAGCCAGCTTGAAGACTTTCCAGCAAGCTCTTAAAGGGAAAGGACACTGACAAAAATGTGGATAGAACATCACATCCATGTCCCTAGAACACGGGGTTTAGTTTAGAAGGGGACAGGCCTAAATGAACTGTGGCATCTTCTGCCAGATCCAAAGCCAACAATAAATGATGGTAAAAAGCTAGTATTTACACAGGTTTAAGAAATGTTATATTTTTAATGAACAGCTGGCTTAAAAGAGGTTCAGTCCAGCTGTAGTACATACCATAAGGTAGATTTAACTTACTGTATCTAATACCCCGAAGTAACATCTACTGCATTAAACACTTTTTACAAAGTTAATAAAAATGTACCTCAAAAAAGTCAAAAATTAGTTCTAAGTTATCTGGCTCCATGGTGCGAATGCAGTACTCAGTCCATCGATCAGATCGTATGGCATGACCACACTCTGGTTGGGAGTGTCGGAATATATAGTCGTCATTACTTAGTAAGGAGATCTCCAGTGAGGTTGTTAGTTGACAAGGAGTACGGGACACAACATTATCATCATCATCATCATCATCATCATCATTTTCCAGACCTTCCACGGTCAACTTCACCCTAAACGTAAAAATGAATGGCAACATGCATCAGTCAATTACCTAAATATTTTCTTTAGAAAAGAACAGACTAGAAGTTGGTTTATACAGCACCTACCATGCACAAAATAACCTGACGTACTATGAGCTGTGTATGCACATGCAAAATGTGCACATAATCCTAGACCTGTTAGAACCTGTTTAATCGTTAAGATGGCATTCCGCCCAACCCCCCCACACACACACATTTTGTTGGTTTCTATTTGTAGTAGCAGAAGGATCTTTCATATCATGAGAGTTTAAAAATTAAGAAAAGCCATGCCATCTCTGCCTAGAACTCCAGAGATGGGCACAAGGAACCTTAGTCCAACGATTCTTCTTATCCTAAGGACGGTTTTTCCAATAGTATACCACTCTCAGTATCACACTTCACGCAGCAGTTTTTGATATGAGCCCAAATGCCACATGTACAACATGAATCCATGTCATGGTGGACCAAAAGTGAGAGTGTTCCCAACTGAGATGCACTAATGAAGAAATTGGTTCCACAAATTAACCAAAAATACAAAAATGTTGTTTTCAGGTGGACAAAAGTCAATATAAAAATGTAAACATATCATGCAAACTGAAACAAAATACTTATAGAAGTTCTGTAAAAGGAAGGAATTAAGATATCAGTTTGGTAAACAAATCCAAAAATAGTACAAAAATGTACATGCTCTTAATTACTGAAGATAATTATCTGATAAATAAGAAATTCTAAAATTCTGTCAACTACTGAAATTTCTTTTTCTGTTAGCTTCAATGTTGTCAATGGGGGGGCGGGCTACTTACAATTTGGGTAATGTTCACACCGACAAGGGGCTCACTAGTACAGCTACAGCTTTTTTTTATTTAAACCTATTATTCACAATGAAATACATATAGACACTACAAACATACATCACATATAAACAACAAGGGTTCATAACATAAAGATTAAAGTAACACTTGCATACCTACACTGATACACACAGCATTACAGACTCTACAGTAGATACATAATACGGAATAGATTATTACAGGAGAGACCATACTTACTTGGTGTTCACCGTTTTACGAAGATCTGCATTTCCTAGAAGTATACTGTATAGTGTTCACCATCTTTCATAAAATAAATTCATTTAATTCTGCATACTTGCTGATACCTTTTCTAAGTGCAAAGAATTTAATGTATAACTGTACCATTCAAGATATGTGATTTAATTTGTACTTTTCCAATTTTTCAGAACCAGACACACATTGCTATCATGAACATCCAGTACTTCATCAACCTACTCATCTCTGATGGAACTTTTCCCAATAAGCAAGTCTCAAGACTGAAGACTTCACTAAAACCCAGCTTCACTCCAACTTTTTCTCTTATTATATCCCACAACAATTTCATCGAAGGACACTCTTAGTAAATGTGTTTTAACATTTTCATGTTGAAGTTGCCATCTGTAACCTAAGTCACCAGTGACCATCCATACCTCTCAACCTCTCAGCATTAAAATTCATAACACTGGCCTTTAGAAATCAGAGCAAATGGCCAGAATGTGGAGCTCGTTTTTATTTTAAAGAATAACATGCCTTTAAATAGTGGTCCCAATATATTTAGTGTCAAGGAATGTTTCTGTCAAGTTAGCGCAATGGTTTAATAGTCTGTGTGTCCAGAAATAGCTCTAAAATTGTTAAAAACATTAGTAAACCTTTGTGGAGCAAAGGTAAATTTGAGTGTAAAAATCATAGCGTTGTGTGAAATTCATAGCAGTTGAGATATATGTGACCATCTCATTTTTATTTTAACAGGTGTCCAATATGCACTGTGTATAATTTCAATGTGTTCATAGAATCCTAGAAGTGTGATGGCAGAAAAGGACTAACAGGCCCACCTAGTCTACACATTTGTCTAGCTATTTGCTAGGACATGCCCCCCCACACACACACACAATCCTCTGTGTCTGTCCCATGCCCTTTTGAAGCCTTCCACTGTCGCTTCTCCAACCAACTCCTCTGGGAGCCTATTCCACTTATCCACCACCTTCTCTGTGAAATAGTACTTCTTAATGTTACCCTTGAACTGTCCCCCCTCAATCTGTAACCCATGCCCTCTCATCCTCTGATTCCCTTTCAGCTGGAAGATGCTTCCCACTGGCACCTGGATTACACCCTTAAGGTACTTGAGGGTCTCAATCATGTCCCCCCCCTCTCCCTCCTCTGTTCCAGGGAGTACATGTTCAATTCTCCTAACCTTTCCTCATAGGACAGGTGGCTGAGCCCCTTAACCATCATTGTTGCCCTCCTCTGAACTCGCTCCAGCCTCCCCACATCCGTTTTGAGGTATGGCCTCCAGAACTGGACCCCATACTCCAAATGCGGTCTGACTAGATGGGTGTACAAGGGTACCATGACCTCCCTTTTTCTACTGGTAATCCCCCTTCCGATGCAGCCCAGCATTCTGCTGCCCCTAGCCACTGCTCCCTCACAGTGCCTTTCCACCTTCAGGTCCCTTGATATAGTGATGCCTAGGTCCCTTTCCTGTTCTGCTACTTCCTAGTGTTAAGTCTATGACTATCCAGTTTGTGAAATTCATGCAAATTGTTCCAAATCTTTTTTCCACTCCTCTTCAGCTAGTTCCACGGCGAGTTATTTTTCTCACTATTTATGCACTTCAACTGACATTTAACTATTTGTAATACATATTTATACATTAAACTGGTTTTCTGTCATTTCTTAGTTCTATTACTTTTATCAATTCAGCATCTTGACAATGTTGTATAACTGTGTGTGAGTGGAAAATTTTCATAATTGCCTAGATTAGTTGCAGATAATTACATTTTTCTTTCTCATCTAAGTTACATTTCTTCCGAATATCAACCAGTGGTGTGACATTATCATATTTAATCATATGACTAACATTTTTATACTCTTCTCTTCCCATAAAGTGTAGTGGGGCATGTTCCTTGACAATTTTATTTTTTGGGTTCTTCCACAGTGGTTGTTCAGCATGGGTCATCCAACAACCCCCAGGTCTTGTAGAGATTTGAAAGAGTCTACAGACATCTCTTTGGAGCATGTTTCATACTAATCAGGATACTGCGTTTATTTAAAAAAATAAGAAAGATTTTATGTCCATGCTATTGTTTAAACAAAAATCCAGCTATACAGATAGCCACATAGGCACGTACTGCAAGTGGTATCTTGAACATCACCTAGATTCTTAAACCTTAGGAGATACTGTGCAGTTTTATATGGTAGTGAATACAGGCAGGAATCGGGACTTAAGATCCCCCTTTTCCTTTCCCAGCTGTACATTTCTTATGAGCAATTCTTGGTGGATGACCATTCCAAAGGAGGACAATATTTTCCCATGTAGGACTCTGTGAAAGTTGAGCCCAGCTGTAGCAGCACAAAGGCAGAAGCCGAAGAGGTGTGAGCTGTGGCCTGGGCCGCCTCCTCCTCAAACACCACAAGCTGTTCGTCGGATCCTGCAGCTGCAGAGACCACCTAACGGGCATCCTTGGATTTGACTGGCAGGTTCGGAAGCGCCGGGTGGCCATTTTAAGTTGGTCTTTTTACATGGGGTTTTAGTTATTTCCATTGGAAGCAAACTAATTATATAACTGATTCTCAGAAGGACATCCATCTTAATATAGTTTCTCCCCATCCAAAAATGGCAAGTTTAGACCATCTTTTCATATCCACCATTACCTCATTCCAAATTTTCTCCATACCGAGTTTTCTTAGCGCTAATAAACTTGCTGAGATATTTATACCAAGATATCTTATATGCCCCGTTTCCCACTTAAGAGTGGTTGGACTGCAGTCACCTTTAAAAATGTAGCTCTCTGAAGGCCAAATACTAGATTTATCCAGATTAACTTTGTATTCAGGTACTTTACCAAATTCATCAATCAAATTCGATTCAATAGTTCTTTTAAAGAGTTGGGAGGATCAGAGGTATGGACAGAATATCATCAGCATAAAGAGGAGCTTTATATGCCTTTGACCCTCAGCCTCAGTTCCCATTATTTTGTCCAAGTTCTTAATAGATGTCACTAAAGGTTCTAAACAGAGGTTAAAAAAAAGGAGGACAGAGAGGGAATCCTTCAGTGATCCAGATTTTATGTCAAATTTGTTAGATATTAGGCCATTACAGTTTATGACAGATATAGGATGACTATACAGAATCGCTATTGCAGATATAAATGTTGGAAATAATCCATATTTCTACAAAAATTTAAATAAGAATGACCAAATGACCCTGTCAGATGCTTTTTCTTCATCTAAGGGCAGGAGTATACAGCTGGATCTTTAAGCCTCCTAGAAGCTGCCAGAATACAGAGCGTTTTGCGCACATCAGCAGAGGATGTTCTACTCTTCATAAATACAACCTGGTCTGCAGATATAAGTAGTGCAGATATAGTACAGCTATAGCTTTAAAGAGTTCAATCTAGCAGCATGGAATGGTGGTACTATGAGTGTTCCTATGCCAGTCCATCAGGAAACCCAATATAACACACATTAAGTCCTGCCCACCCATCTGTAGTTACCCAGGTGGCAGCACCACATCAGGAGTCCCTGTCCTCCCTCACCAGGAGAAGACTGTCACTAGGATACTGATCCTCCCCTGCCAGTCCACAATGGTGCCCCAGGCGTAGGGTGAAAATTGGGGGTTGCCAATTTGGCAAGTGGTGCCCACCACCACCACCACTGCACTGGCAAAGCCAGACTATTTCTGTTACACTGAGGCGAATCACAACTGATGGGGTCCTGTGCTGTGAGTGTCAACTTCACCAGACAGACAACCTAAGTGCAGTTCCAGGGTTTTACTAACAGTGGTACAGACATGGTGAGGTGTCCAATTTGAATGTCACCTGCCACAGTGAGAGAGCGAGATTCATGCCACTGTACAGCTCCCTGCGGAAGGTGCAAAACCCACAAGAATGCCACGTCACTAGCCGTACTCTCTTGAAGGAGTGGGATATGGTGTACAACAGGATTAGCTGCACAGGAGAAGTCCCGCTATTTGCCACATGCGTCAACCAAACCAAAGTCTGTAGACTGGCGACTGTCTCTGGCCTAGTTTTTAGAAAGACTATTCCCCTTGGACTGACTGCACCAGATAGTACTACCAACAAGGAGCAGGAATAGGGAGACCAGACAGGGCAATGGGACCTGGACCAAGGTGGCTCGTAGGGTAGAAGAAGATCTGGCAGAAGTGGAAGGAGGCCCAGTCAAAGACCGGAAGAAAGAATGGAGTAATAAAAAATATAACGGAACAAGTAATACAAGAGTATACTTTCTACAGAGCACATGAAAATTATTTCAGTTCTGTAAATAAGTTAGCAGCATGTCTTACCTAAACCTTGATTTCCTAAATTTTTTCTTGGATATGGAAACTGGTTCTTTTTCAGAGTAATGCAAGCGTAATCTTATTTCAGTCTGACATGTCAGCCACCCAGAATCCACCATTTCAACGCCATCTATTAAATTTAAAAACAAAACAAAAACAATTGACACATTTCCTTCTACAGTTCAATACCAAGCGTTATGATCATAAGTGTAATGCAGGGAGCTCCGCAGAACCCTATCCCATTTGTTATGCAGAAAGAGTTAAAAGCGAGTATCTGTTCTATCCTCTCTTTTTCTGTCTCTTGTCTGTCTGATTGCGCAATCAAATGTTCTTGTGAGACCTAGGAACTGATCACTCTGACAGTCTTGCAATTCCCCTCTCCCATTTGCAGAGCTGTTAAGAGGAGATCAGTTCTGGGACTCAATGTTCTGTTTTATTGCACCTGCAAGGAAAGAGACAAAGTTTTGGGACATTGTGTGAAAAACAGGATGCCTCTTAATGAGCTCAGGATAAAGAAATTAATTGCCAGGCAAAGACTTCTTATAAAAAGAAAGCAATCTTTTGTTGGAGAGTGAGAGACAAAATGAAATTTAGAATTAGAGCTACACTCAGATGAAGGACTTTGTTTTCTTTGTTTGTACTGCCTTTGTAAACAGCTATCCTGAACATTTTTTTTTGTAATTTTATTTTACCGTTATTGATAACAATAAAACACTACTTGTGAATTTTACAACTGCTCCTGGTCTTCCTATGCTTCCTGACCTGTGCCTCGACAACACAGACACACAAAAAAACATGTCACCCCATGTTTTCTGAATTGTGCACTTGTGGCAATGATGTGAGGGTGATATAAAAACAATGTGCACATACACCACTGATTATAAAAAGAAAAAATGTACAAGGATTTTTATTGCAATGGTGGTGCAGGACTTTAAATGATGTGTAAAAACAAGTGACATCAAATACAAACGCTGACATGACAGGCCCCAATCAGAGGCCCCCGAAAGTAATGCATTTGTGATTCAATATGAACTTTTTTTAAAAAAATTCAAATTATTTAGATTTGATAGTCTCACATACAGTATTAAGACACCTAATTTTTAAGAAGGTTTTAGGGATTGTCACAACAGCGAAAGTGTTACAGAAACTTTCTGCTTGTTCTGAGCAGTAGAACTAGAGGCTTTGCCCTACTCTTAAGGTGTACTAGAAGTTAACTTATGGGTAATGAGAGGAAGCCTTCAGAGAGTGGTAAACCAATGGAACAAGATCTCCAAAGAAGCAGTGCAACTTGTGAGTGTCAAAATGTTTTAAACCCAAGCTACACAATGGACCATTGGTCTTTTTTTTTTTGTTCAGCATTTCCTGTGTTCGTTTGTGCAGGACTTGGGAATGTATTTGTGGTCCATCTGAAATTTTACAGTTCATAAGCACTCACTGTGCAAAAATACAGGTTACTCACCTGTAACAGGAGTTCTAGGAATGGTATATGTTGTTCATCCACACTGTCTGGCAGGTTTCTTGCCGCTTTAAATCTTGCCGGAAGGTCTTCAAGCTGGCTCCTCCCACCCACCCGGGTGGTAAAACTCTCGGCTCCGCCCCATGACGCCAGATCTGGCCTGCTAGAAGCTCAGGTTGTGCGTCGAAGCTGGGGAGGTCGGGTGGGTCGTGTGGATGAACAACATATACCATTCCTAGAACTCCTGTTACAGGTGAATAAGAAAAAATTACTCACCTTAGTAATGTTGTTTCTTCTAATGGAGTCTTGCTATATTATGACAATTAGCAGTTTGGTCCTCCTCTAGAACTGCCCCAGAGATGAAAGAGTTAACTCCATACAGGATGGAGTTCTGAGCTGGACTCGGTTTTCAAAGCTCTATCTGGGCAGTTTCAAACTGAAACTGTCAGATCTTTTCGAAGCAAGAACTCACTAAGGGTCTGTGTGGAAGCTGTAACCTACACTAGCCTACTGGCTACCTAATAACAACAACAACAATAGCAACAATAACAACAACACTGCTGGACCCTACCCAAATACTCAAGTCAGGGGGCCAGCAAAAAATACCATTTAACAATAGAAACAACACTCCCCCAAAAACCCCAAAAGGGGAAGAAAATCCTGCAATGGCATAAACAGTGCCTGCACTAGGTTGCCCACCCCCTACCCAAGTAGAAGTTCTGAGAGGGGCAGGCTGGGGGGGTGGTCATAATATAGCAAGACTCCATTAGAAGAAACAACACTACTAAAGTGAGTAATTTTTTCTTCAAACAACATGAAGTCTTGCTATATTATGACAATTAGCAGACTACACAGCAGTACCTCCATGGAGGAGGGACAGAACCTACTTAGGGAATAGGCTCTGAAGCACAGCTGTGCCAAATCGAGCATCTCTGCTGGCCTGGATATCCAGGGAGTAATGCTTGGTGAAGGTGTGTACAGTTTTCCAGGTTGCAGCCTGACAAATTTCCAAAATAGGAATGTCTCTAGCAGCAGCTAGAGACGCGGCTGTACCTCTGGTAGAATGAGCCCTCAATCCAGGGGGGGGGGTCTCTACCCAGTTTCTGGTAACAAAATTGGATACAAGAGACAATCCATCTGGCAATTGTCCTCTTAGTGGCAGGTTTCCCTTTGCCAACCTCACCCAGGTGAGAAACAGTTGATGGAATTCGAACCTGTGACCCTTGGTACGTTCTAAATAGTAACTCAATGCCCTCTTAACATCCAAACTGTGCAATCTCCTCTCACCAGAGGAAGAATGCTCAGTGAAAAATACTGGAAGGGAGATGGATTGGTTAAGATGGAAATCCGAAACCACTTTAGGTAAAAACTTTCTGTTAGTCCTGAGGACTACCTTATCCCTGTGAAAAGAAATAAAATCATTTTCTACTGAAAGGGCTTGTAACTCACTTATGCGTCTAGCAGAAGTGATGGCCACTAGAAATACAGTTTTCCAAGTTAAAAACTTAAGCTCTGCAGAAGATAGGGGTTCAAAGGGAGGTTGCATTAACTGGGCAATGCAAACATTAAGGTCCCAGGCAGGGGCTGAGTCACGAAAGGGTGGATTGGTATGGAGTAACCCCTTAAAAAACTTGGAAAATACAGGGTGAGCGGAAAGGGAGGAAGGCTTTCCTGCTGAAATAAAAGCAGAGACAGCTGCCAAATGAACTCTTAAGGTAGCTGGCCTGAGGCCCAAAGAATTAAGATGGACCATGTAGTCCAACAAAATGGGCAAATCAGCAGATTCTGGGGCAATATGCTTCCCAGAACACCAGATGAAGAACCTTTTCCACTTGGAATTATAAGTGGCTCTAGTGGAAGGCTTCCTAGAGGCCTTTAGGATGTCAAGGACACCTTGAGAAAGGTGCAAATCAGCAAATTCTAACTCCTCAAGAGCCAAGCTTTGAGGTTGAGGGATTTGAGGTTCGGATACCAGACTCTCCCCTGGGCACAGGTCAGCAGGTTGTGAATCCAGGGAAGACACAGGGGAAGGTGGACTGCCAGTGATAGAAGGAGTGGGTACCAGGGTTGCCTGGCCCAGTCTGGTGCAATCAGAATCACCTTGCAAGGCTGGGATCTGATTTTTACTAACACCTTGAATAGGAGAGGGAAGGGGGGGAAGCATAAAGAAACTTCCCTTCCCAATCCAAGAGAAGGGCGTCCAGGGGACTGAGCCCACCACTGGGGCCTGCAACAGAACAGTGGAAGTTGGTGGTTGTCTGGGGCTGCGAAGAGGTCTATCTGAGGGGTGCCCCATCTGGCAAAAACTGTCCCCAGCACTTCGAGGATTCAGGGACCATTCGTGATGGCCCTGAGAAATCCTGCTGAGGGCATCCGCTAGGACATTGTCTTTCCCTGGCAGGTGAACTGCTATCAGAGAGTGTTCAGGGAGTAGGCCAGAGACCACAACTTCATTGCCTCGGTGCACAAGGCCGACGACCGAGTGCCCCCTTGCTTGTTGATGTACCACATTGTTGTGGTATTGTCTGTTCTGACCTGGACTACTTTGTTCTGGACAGATGCAGAAAATGCTTGAAGAGCTAAAAAGACAGCTCTGAGTTCCAGCAAATTGATGTGGAGCAGAGATTCCTGGGGACCACACTCCCTGGGTGGAGAGGTCGCCAAGTGTGCTCCCACCCAGGAGGGAGGCATCCGTGGTGAGGGTGAGGGAGTGGAAAGAGAAATGAAGGGGACCCCAGTCTTAAATTGCTCTGATCCTGCCACCACTGAAGGGCTAGGATCAGGGTTCGGGTCACTGGAATCAATTTGGTAAGGGGGTACCTCCTTTGAGACCAATAGGCTCTCAAGTGAAACTGAATGTCTCTCATCTGGAATCTTGCCCCCTGCACCACGGCTGTGGAGGCAGCCATGTGCCCCAGGAGCTGCAAAACGTGTCTTGCTGGTCGAGAGACCTGCAGAGTGAAAGAGGAGGCCAGGGCAATCAATTCTCTACCCTTTCCAAGGGAGGAAGGCCCTGGCCAGCTGTGTCCAATTCGCACCTATGAAAGTGAGTACCTGAACTGGTTCTAGAACTGACTTTGGTAGATTTAGCAGGAATCCCAGGGAGGTGAGAAGCTGCTGGGTGACTTGTAAGTGAGTTTCACCTGTTCTGGAGACTGTCCTACAATGAGCCAGTCGTCCAGGTGAGGAAAACAGCAATCCCTTGCCTCCTTAAATGAGCCACTGCAACGGCCAGACATTTTGTGAATACCCTTGGGGCAGAGGTAGGCGAAGGGCACTGCCCTGAACTGGTAGTGGCCTGAGGGCAGTTCGAACCTGAGGTACTTTTGGTGAGAAGGCCTGATGAGGACATGAAAATAAGCGTCCTTGAGGTCCAGGAGGCTAACAGTCCCCTGGCCTCAGGGAGAATAAAATCATTGCCAGAGTTAGCATTTTGAACTTTGGTTTCAAAGGTGCTTGTTCAGATATCTTAGATCTAAGATGGGCGCCATTCTCCTGTCTTTTGGGGTAAGGAAGTATCTGGAATACAGACCTTTGCCTGGTGTAAGGGAGGAACCCTTTCTACTGCTCTGAAGGTTAACAGGGTAGAGACCTCTGCTTCCAGAGCAGGGGTCTCTAGGGGGCTTGCAGGTGGAAAATGCCTGGCTCTCATCTTTGGGAATTTTTTGAAGCTGAGAACCAGTCCCTGGCTTACTACTTCCAGAACCCATTTGTCCGAAGTTAGGGACACCCAGTTCTGACTGAAGTAAGCCAACCTGCCCCCTACTGGTACAGGAGAATCGACCCTAGGCACCCCATCAGGGTGCCTGCTTGGCAGTTGCCTTAGGCTGAGGGGTGGGGACCAGTTTACCTGCGCCCGTCTGCCTCTGCCTCAAAAAAAGCCCCTCTGAGCAAAAGCAGAGAGGCTTGGAATTGATAAAAGGCCTGTGGAAGGGCCTGCCCTACCTCTGGGTGTGTGCCTCTGGGGAGTGGCTTGCCGCTCCTTGGCTTGGGCACTTTTGTAGGTAGTTCTGTATTCATCCATCTTTTTCATATAGTTCTCTGTCTGCTCCCCAAACAGAGAATTCCCCACCACAGGAAAATCCATAGCTTTAGTCTGAGTGTCCTGTGACAGATTAGTACACCTGAGCCATGCCAACCAACGAAAAGCTACAGAAGTGGCCATGACCCTTGAGGAAACATCATTAACATCCACAGCAGCATGAAATTGAACTTTAGAGGCTTCAATGCCATCAGCAGCCACCTGTTCTAATTCACTAGCCAGCTGGCCATGGGCCTGCTTGGCTAACTACATAACTGTATCCCATCTAGATTTCTGATATCTAGCCACATAAGCCATATAATTTGCCTGCCTGAGTCCCAGAGGCTGCCATATACTGCTTTTTGCCATGCATCAATCTTCCTGGAATCCTTGTCAGGAGGATGTGAAGCCAGGGAATGTTAGACTTGTCACAGGCTGCAGCCTGCACTACTCCTACATGACTACACTGCTCAGAAAGGAAGTCTGTATCAGGACCTGATAGAGTATACCTCCTGTCCATCTTTTATCGACAGGAGGCATAGAATTAGGATTTTTCAAAATTTTTATTGTTTGTTTCCTAAATGACTTATGCAAAGGAATAGACAATCTCCTAGACTCTGGAATATCCATCATTTCAACATAATCAGGCTCCTCCTGCTCATCCACTGCCTCTTCTAAGGGAAGCTGGAGGGTTTCAGCAACTTTCTTATAAAACATAAAATGAGATGGGGACTCAGACAGCATAGGGGGAGATTCTAAAGGTCTGTCTGGAGAGATGTCCTGTTCAATGGGCACATCCAGACCCTCCCAGCCACATACATACTGTTCATAATCCTCCTCCCCCTCCTGTGGTTCATAAAATTCCTCAACATCATACTCCTGAACCACTGGGGCCGGACGAACCAACCTTTTGCCAACTAGTGGTGGTTCGGATGGCCCCTGAGACAGTGACTGGACAATTTGTATGGCTTTTGCTATTTCTGCAGCAGTTGGAGAGGAAATTTTGGACTCCAGACCTGCTGATTTTCTAGATTTTTTTACTGGGGCTGGTTCCTCAGAACCAGCTTTTCTTTTGCCCGAGGAAGTATCGCCCTGGTCAGAGGGCACTCCCTCTGGTTCAGCTGGCACTGAACCGGGCTGGCCATCCGGGTCAGTGGACTTAATGGCCTCTCATTCCCTGAGACTGCCCAATCTTTTTTCCAGGGTGGCTGCAGGGAAATTCTTACAAATCTGGCAGTCTGACTGGAGGTGGTCAAACCCCAGACAATAAACACATGTGGTGTGTGGGTCAGCCTTGGCAAAGGCTTCCCCACAAGATCACAGTGTTGAAACCCAGTGGGCCCGGTTTTTCTTTTGGGTTTCTCAGACATAATGCCAGCCTAACCAAAAACTTGCCCTTTTAATGGCAGTGCCAGGCAAGACACCCTTATCGGTTCCTAACCGTGTCACGGGTATTTGAAAAAACCGTAATGAAATCCGGTTTTTTTAGAACCGATAAGAACCGGGAACCGCACTCTAAATATATTTTAAAATGTTTAAAATGAGTTTTAAAGCAAACCGATCGGTTCAAAACCGAACCGATAATGACAATTTCACACAGACTAAAACCTTGTACTTACGGTTTACCAGATAGAGCTTGAACCGAAAATGCGATAAAATAAAACACTGTTCTCGGTTAAATTAACCGAGAATACTTAAAATGAACCGAGAAATGAACCAAGCTGAAGGAGAAATCTCCGGAGCGACTGTTCAGTGAGGCGGAGTAAAGAATCTGACAGTTTCAGTTTGAAACTGCCCAGATAGAGCTTTGAAAACCGAGCTCGCGCTCAGAACTCTATCCTGTATGGAGTTAACTCTTTCATCTCCGGGGCAGTTCTAGAGGAGGACCAAACTGCTAACTGTCATAATATAGCAAGACTTCATGTTGTTTGAACCTGTATTTCTAGGGACATGGATATGTTGTTCATCCACACTGTCTGGCAGACTCCTAGCAGTTCTCTGGGAGGAGGGAGGCAAGGCGCACACCCCCTACTTAGGAAATAGAGACTAGAGAACCGAGGCCCCAAAACCAGCATCCCGGCGTGACTCAAGGTCGATGTGGTAATGGGTAATAAAGGTGTGCTGACTTCAGGTAGCAGCCCTGCAGATTTCCTGGATAGGGACGTCCCTGGAAGCAGCCACCGATGACAGCAGTATGACGGGTAGAATGAGCTCTTATCCCTCTGGGGCTCCATGCCCGCCAACTTATAGCAGAGATCTATGCAGGAGATAACCCACTGCCTATCGTCCGCCTGGCTGCAGGTCTGCCAGTCATGCGGCTTCAGCGTAGGTGACAAACAGCTGGCGAACCTCTCCCAGAATTTCAGCCGTCGCTCCTTATAATAAGCGGCCCCTAGGGTCAAAGTATGGAGCCTGTATTCGACCTCGAGTGTGATTGAGGGTAGAACACGGCAGAGTCAACACCTGGTTGAAACGGCCGACTTCACCTTCGAAGGAATTTCGGTGAAGCGCAGGATAACCTTGTCCTTGTGGAAGACCAGGTAAGGAGACTCAATGCAGAGTGCCTGGAGTTCCCCATCCTTCTGGCTGACGTGATAGCCACCAGAAAGGCGGTCTTCACGACAGGTGAGAGAGTTCACACCTGTGCATTGGTTCGAATGGCTTGCCCATGAGCTTTGCCAGTACCAGCAGTAAATCCGAATGGAGGAGGGGTTCTCGCCGGAGGGAAATGTGATCAAGGCCTTTGAAAAAGCGCCAGACCACCTTCTCCTGCGCCACCGACCGCTCCCCGGCCCGCGCCCTGTAAGCAGAGATGGCTGCTAGGTGCACCTTTAGGGTCGTCGACCTAAGCACTTGACTAGAAAGGGACCATAAATAGTCCAAAATGCTTGCCAAAGAACAGGAGGAAGGGTCCAAGCCCTTGCCCTGACACCAAATGGAAATCTTCCATTTGAAGCCGCGCCTCAACAACATTGAGGACCTCGTCGGAAGACCCAAGGCCTGGAACTCTGGCCGCTCAGGAACCAGGCCGTCAGGTGCAGGATTGAAGGTCGGATGGAACACCTTCCCTGATTGACTGAGAGCAGGTCGGCGAGCTGGAAGCTGCCTCGGGAGCCTGGAGCTGAGGCTGAGGAGATCGGGTACCAGAACTGGCGGGCCAGTCTGGGGCTATCAGAATCACCTGCGCCTTGTCCCTCCTTGCCTTGAAGCACCTTGAACCAAGGAAATGGGGAAAGGCGTAAAAGAGGCCGGGGTCCACAGCCTCGAAGGCATCCCCTGCAGCAAGCCCTGCTGAGGGGGCATGAAACAGCCTCAGCCGCGTTCTTCCTGGAGGCAAACAGGTCCACCTGAGGTGTGCCCCAGTGGGAGAACAGATCTTGTACTACCTCCGGAGGAGAGACCACTAAGTGGAATGCAGCCCCTATCGGCTCAGGGCATCGGCCAGGGTGTTGGAGGCTCCTGCCACATGAATGGCTAAGAGATCCGCCTCCAGGCTGCGCACTAGTGACCAAATGCGGAGAGCCTTGCATAGAAGCATGAACGCGTCCCACCCTGGCGGTTTAGGTAGTACATAGTGGTGGTATTGTCCGTCTGGACTCGGACCACTGACCCGGAGAGAAGAAGCAAAGGCGGTGAGAGCTAGGCGGACCGCTCGGAGCTCCAACAGGTTGATGGCATCGGGACTCCCGCGGGGACCAGAGGCCGTGCGCTCGGTGTTCCCCCAGATGGGCACCCAAACCAATCAGAGAGGCATCGGTCGATAGAGAGACCGTCGGCTCGGAGCGGACAAACGGGATACCCTCCTGCAGATGCGATGGGACGGTCCACCATCGTAGAGCATTCCACATCCCCTGGGTCACCACCACAAGCTGGTCCAACGAATCGCAGCGTTGTGACCACTGGTTGGCCAGTCCCCACTGAAGGGGGCGCATGCGCCAGCGTGCCCAACGGACCACGCTGGTGCAGGCCGCCATGAGACCCAGGAGAAGCAGGAAGTCCCGGGCAGGGCGCGATTGCCCAACCAGAAATGATTGGGCAAAGGAGGTAAGAACCTCGGCCCTGTCCGCCGGGAGCCGTGCTCTAGCTCGAAGAGAGTCGAGCTCTGCCCCGATAAACAGAATCACCTGCTTCAGCTCGAGTTCCGACTTGGCCTCGTTGATGAGAAGGCCGACTTGAGAGCAAACCTGGAGGGCCAAATCTCTGGACCGCTCCACCTCCTGTCTGGAGGGGGCTGCTATCAGCCAATCATCCAGGTAAGGGTACACCCGGACCACTCGGCGCCACAGGAAAGCTGTCACCACTGCAATGCATTTGGTGAAGACCCTGGGAGCTGAAGACAGGCCGAAGGGCATGGCTCGGAACTCGAAGAGGGATCCTCCGCTCGAAAGAGAAGGAATCTCCGGTGACGACGGATAGGGACATGAAGAACGCTGGCCCTGCAGGTCCAGAGAGCAGAACCACACGCCGCGGTTCCAGAGATAATATTATCTGCGCCCAGAGGGACTATCCTGAAGTTCGAGACCTTAGGGAACTTGTTCAGGTCGTGTAGGTCGTAGAATCGGGGCGCCTGCCCCCTGCCCATTTCGGAACCAGGAAGTACCTGGACACAAACCCGGGTCTGAGGGGGGGTCCGCTACCTCCCCAATCACCTCCTTTTGGAGGAGGAGAGCGATGTCGGCTCGACGAGCCGACAGTGAGGCTGCGCCCCGAGGCCCCCCGAGGTGCGACAGCTCTGAAGGGCGGGGCCTGCTCGAATTCCAGAGGCAGGCCTTTTCCCACCACCTCCAGTACCCACCTGTCCGTGGTAATAGCGGACCAGGCGGAAAGGAAGTGTCGGAGCCGTCCCCACGAGGGAACCAGGGTTGAGGTGACGGGGATGGGGGCGACACCCCTCAGCCCGTCACTGAGCAGGTTTGGAGGAGGGACCGGCCGAGGGACCTCCTGGGTCTTTACCTCCCTGCTTCCTGTTGGAGGAAGCCGACGGCTTGGGTTTGGGATGCCAAGCCCGAGCCTGCTGGCCCTGACGTTGCTGGGCCGGACGCGACGCGGGCGCAGAAGGACGAAAGGGCTTAGGCTGTGGCTTGCGGCCTTTGTCCTTCTGAGCGGAAGAGACCGAGTCCAAGGTAGCAATGGACTTCTCGATCCTCTGCAGGTGACCTTCCTCCCCAGGGCCGAAGAGGTCAGTCCCCAAAAAGGGAACATCCGCCAACTTGTGCTGGGTATCCGAAGTAAAGGTGGATATCCTCAGCCAAGCCCGACGCATAGCCACTGCGGCCACCACAGACCTGGCACATGAGTCCCCAATGTCTAAAGCAGTCTGGAGCTGCTGTTTGGCCACTGCCCTGCCCTGGTCCGCACCTGCCTGACCGTCTGCAGATCCGCGGGAAGATGAGGACGACCTCATCCAGGAAGCAACAGGGCATGAAAAAATGTGCCATGAGGACGGCCGAACTGGCCTGGCGAGAGAGAGGGCGCAGCACAAACTTTCGCCCGGCATAATCCAATTTCTTGGATTCCTTGTCGGGAGGTTTGTCCCACATCCCTAGGCGTTCGGGCGCGCTGAAAAACGCTGTCGGTAACCAACCCCTCAGCAGAGGGTGTTCTAAAACCGGACAGGGAACCGGTTAGGGACCGCATACTTCTGGCCATCCTGGCCAAGGCGCAGGGCAGGAAGCAGGGCGCCGCCAAAGTTCAAGGCCGGACCCACTCATGGCCTCGACCACGGAAGAAGGCCTCGTGGGGAATCCCTCGGTCCAGAATCTCCGTGAGGATACCTGGCCCGTTTAGAAACAGGTTCGACTTCATCCGGTGGACTCGAGATGAGCCGAAGCAATCCTAGGAAGGATCGGAGGGCTATCGTCCACTGACTGTCTCTGAGGACTCCAAGTCCATTCGCTTGGAGAAAGGGAGGAATCGTCCTTGGACTCGGAAGAGTCCTCAAAGAGCTGCCTCGGCCTGAGCCACCCTCCACCTGCGAGGTCTATCGGGAGTGAGGGTGACAGACAACCTATGGGGCAGTCCCGAGCCGACCGAGAATTTTGGTCGAGCCCCAACTAACAGCTGTAGGCGGAGGTTCCACCAGAATCGGTGGGGCAGCTGGATTTGGCGAACAACCGGCCTGGGAACAGGCTCGGCTGTGAGGGGTTGTTTCGGCCGCTCCAGTGACAGCCACTTAATGGGCGGGGAAGACAGCGAGGTCAGCTTATTCCGGTCAGAAGGAGCTGTTGCCACATGAGTTCCTCATACCTCCGGCGCAACTTGTGCGAAGCCTCCCTCGTCCGAGGGAAGGAAGAGGAAGAAGCGTGGCGCCCGCTTACCCAGCGGTGCCGAGACCGAGACCACCTATGGCCGCGGATCGGCTGGACCATGAAGAAGTCCGAGACCGAGAACCTCGGCTAGGCCGAGGACGGTGCGGGGAGGTGTCGGGAATCGGCACTCCCCTCGGTTCGGACGATTCCACCGAAGGCTCCGAAACCGGAGGCACAGACGAGCCGACGGGATCCTCAACTCCCACCGGGGAACCGGGGAGAGGGGATTCTCAGCTTCTCCAGCCGACAACCCGTCTAACGGGTCGAGAAAAATCTCGACCGCGTCAACGGGAGTCTCGGTCAACTGGCCTGACGGGGACACCGTGAATCCAGTGGCCGAAGCTGAGGGGTCGAATCAAGTCTACTGTCGACAACTAGGGGAGGGGGATCTTTCCCATTCCCAAGAGCGTCGACGGTGAGACTTACTTTTGTCTCTCTTTTTGGACCGAGAAAAGGTCCAGAAGGTTGGACCCTCACCTTTACGTCGAGAGGTCAGACAAAGCTCCCTTAAAAGAAGCCGAATCGAGGCACGAGAGAGGCCGGGACAAATGCCGCACGCCGAGGCAGAAGCGTCCCCGCCGCCTCCTCTTCGAGGGGTGCATCATCTGCTCGAGCTGATCCGCTAAGTCCGCCGCCACGGACACCGCCAACTGGGCCTCTTTGACTTTACGGAGGAAATCTTGCTCGGGCGCCCCAGCTGTAGCAGGCAGCATGGTCTTGAGGAACGTAGATCGAAAGGGAAGAGCACAGTGCAGGCCTGCAGGTTGTGCCAAGGCCTAAGCAGTGACGACGACGTGGAGTGCGGATCCGTCCGAGACATCTTCTGCCCGCAAGAGCATCTCCGAAACCGAGTCGATTTGTCCATCGTGAGCCGCAAGGGAGAGAAGACCAAGTCTTTTTAGCAAAAACTTTTAATTTCGAAAATTCGAAGAATTAGGAACCAGTCTTATACGCAGAGCGTTAAGGAGGGAACCTGAGCTTCCAAGCGGTAAGGAAGATCTGGCGTCATGGGACGGAGCCGAGAGTTTTACCACCCGGGTGGGTGGGAGGAGCCAGCTTGAAGACCTTCCGGCAAGATTTAAAGCAGCAAGGATACCTGCCAGACAGTGTGGATGAACAACATATCCATGTCCCTAGAAACACCCGTTCATGCATATACCTAACATATGAGGGGAAGGCCTCCACACAGCCTCTGAACGTCTCCCAGGATAACGGGCCCATAGGACTGACATGGCCTGGGAGGGAGGTGGCTGCAGAGGAATGGGAGAGGGGCACCTACAAGAAGGCAACTGTCCTCTGCTAGGGCTCTGAAATCCGGGGAACGGAGCCCGAGCTGGCGGGGTCCCGGATATCAATTCAGGTCACAAAACGGAACCCTGGGTGAGCGAACTTGGGAAGAGCCTGGATGGGGAACCTCCCCTGTGATGCACCTGGGGTTGCAAGAGTCCAGAAGGGCAACCCGCAGCAACACCACCAGAGGGGTCCCTTGAGCCCAAGAGGGAGAGACGGGGTTCGGCGTTTCGGCTCCTCCCTACACCCTGAGGGGCGGAAGGCGGAACTCGATGCCCCTCACCCCAACTCCTCAACCCCTCAGACTCTGAGGACGCCCTCCTCGACCCCAGTGATAGGCTCTGTCGAACCCGAGGTCTCCCGAGGGGGGCCCCTGGAGACAGAACCCCTAGTCCTCCCTGAGAAGGAACGGCAGCAGCCACAGCCCCCTCCAAGGAGACAGCCCGCTCCTAAATCCCCAAACCGCCCTCCCCGATGGACTCCAGGCCACCCCCAGCCTGAAGATCCTCAGAGGAGGATGGATCTGGGGACTCAGGAATGGGAACGCTGGATCGCCTGACTCCACGTTTCAGAAAAGACTCCAACTCCGAGGAATCGGGGTGCCAAGTCGGGTCAACCTCTGAATCGTCTGCCTCCAAGGAAGAGTCGAGCAGAAGGACCTCAATGCTGGCCACCCCAAGAGTCCCTTGAGAAACAGCACTGCTGGCGGCACCAGAACCAAGCACAATGCTGTGAGGTCCCTGCGCATTTGCCTGCAGCACCAGAGCCCAGTACCAATCCGCCTATGGCTCCAGCTAGGTCCCCGGCACCGCTAAATGCCGTAAATCATCGCAGCACCGTACATGGCTCCACCCCGATCACCAGCACCGCGAACGGTGCCAGGATCCAAGATGGTGATGGAGGGTGACATCAAGGGTCCACCAATGCCGGACCCAGAAACCATGGGCTGCGACACTGGGGGAGCCTGCACCTCAGAAGAGGTGACTGCCAAGACAATGTCTCCACCACGGCCGCCCCAGGAGGGACCACGACATTCCCCCTGACATCGTGAAAGAGGCCTCCTCGTCGGCAAGGCTTGAAGATGAGGAAACCTCCTCCTCCTCCTCCTCACCAGACCATATAGACCTGGGAGGGGACCTGGAGGAAGGGTCTAGAGACCTGGTCTGGGAGGCCTGAGAGCGACGCCGTCCTCCAAAAGTCAGCAGGGCCTTGCCGATTTTGAACGCACGGACTTCGAGAACACGGCAGTCCATCAAGAAACAGGTGCCGCATCTGTCCATATCATGGTTAGGTCCCAGGCACCGAAGGCAGACATCATGCCGGTCCACCACAGAAAAATGCCGGCCACAGGAGCACCAATGCATAGGGGCACGGCCCGCTTTAGACTTTCGCTTAGCTCTCGAACCGGGCATGATGCAAAAATAACCTAAAACACAGAAAAGCCCCCAGTGCCATCGAAAAAGAAAATGGAACGGACTTACCAGAGTCAACGGCGTCAGGAAAATCGAACTGGGATGAAGGAGTTGCTTCAAACGACGAACTAGGCCAAATTGCGCACTAGGAAAAACACTCTACACGTGCAGCAGGTGCAGCTTCGACGGTGGGAGAAACAGAACTGGGATGGAGGAGGAGTCTGCAGCAGTAACAGCCACCCTCACGCACTATGTAGTGCAGCGCTATTGGGGCGCGCCTCGCTGTTGACTCCTCTCAAAAACAACTCCCTGGCAGGTGTGCCTCTGGCTAACACCCAAGCAGTAACAAATGGTGAAGATTGACAAGGGAAGATCTGGAATAAAGGAAGGAAATGGACAGAATCCAAAGAAACCACAGGTGGTCCCAAACTGGGCAGATGACACCCGGCATTACATCACTCATGGTTTCATCCTACACCCCTGGAAATGGCCTTGGGTGCTTCCATTCCCTAATGCTAGCAGCTAGATTAAAAGGAAGTGCCTGCTAAGGAGCTGAAAGCCAGGCCCTGACCCAGTAAAGGGGTGCATCCTGGTAATGAACTGGCTGTGAGATATCCTGGGGTTCCCAGGGATGCATACTGAGATGTACCTCTTACATGCAATGGCAGGGACCAAGGACATCTTGGAAGGGTGGACGGAGAGCAGGATTAAAAAGAGAGAACTCTTCCTACACTTTTTCTTCAAGCATTTCATCTTAGGCTTAGCACCACATACCTTGACATCTAAAAAGGATCAATACATTTTTAATATTAGTGTTGCAGCTGTTAATAAATGCCTCACATTCAAATGGCTAGCCAAGTGCCCACCTACAATACAAAGTTCAGTACGTAAGTGTAAGGAAAGCAGGGCCAGACATATCACTGCTTGGTTTGGACTCTTAAGACAAGCACTGTGGGGCTGCCATTCCTACACTATACTGAGCTCAGAATTAGGCTCCCCCCACCAGCCACATCTAACAAGGTTGCTGAGTCCTATTATACAATGGTTAGAAAGAATCGTGGACTGTATTGATGTGCCACCAGAGAATTTGCTTTTCTCTGAAGAAACAAAGATATACTGCCTCACTGAAAAATCTACTAAAAACATTTTACATTTTTTTTTTTTTACATTTTTTATAACATCGAGCCATTGTATAATTGCAATAAGGCACTCCAAGGTGTGTGTTATCGTGTAATAACATCACTCCTGGGGTGGTGGACTTCAACCCACCCCAGGAGTGACATTATTACATGATAACACATACCTTGTCGTGCCTTACTACTTAATTATATACTCTAGTAATAAAATGGGTACAAAATACTGTATCCTCATTGACTAGGATCTGTGTGTTGAGAGGGCACAATGCATACGTGAAAAAGAGCTGGTAATCAGGACACAGTACACTAACAATATCAATGTCTTTTTTAAATATTTGTTTGTCATTAAAACCGTGTCTGCTTTTACTCAATAACAAAAAAAACAAAAATCACATAGGCCCTAAAAATTAAGATTCCCTCAAAATAAAAAATAAAAATGGACTAAATGTTATTTTCTTTTATACTCACCTCATTACACACATTCCCAAATTAAAATGAAGTACGAACAGTTTTATTTTTGGAGTTTCTTTTCTGACCATGGCCCCCTCCCAGCGAAATCTCTGCTGCCACCCTACACAGATACACTTGAATCCCTGACTTTATTAAGGCCTTCTGGTTGTGTGTGTTTATGTGGGGAGAGGTAAGTCCTCAGCCAGTGGAATTCTACAGAAATTTGAATTACTGCATTCCATGATAAACAAACATTCTATAAATTGAAAGCGTGGATAGGTAAATGCTTGACAACTGTACTGTGGTGGGACTACTTTAAAGAAAAGAAAAACTAAGCTACTCACCTATAACTGTAGTTAGCTCACAACCACACTCTGGCAGCTCTACTGAAACAGTCTGATTTGCCGGACATCATTAAGCTAAGCTCCTTCCAGCACTTGGGAAGTATATCCCCTGACGCCACCTTGCAATGTTAGATCTTGCAGATTGGAAGCAGGGATCTGTGTGCCATTTGTCAGGGGAGGCTGGGTAGGTTGTGTGGATGTGAACCATAACCCACTCCTAGAAATGGAAATTACGTACCTACCGTAATTCTGATCATTTTGTGAATCTTCACCATTCATCACCTTTGGGTACTTGGCCGGAGGTCATGAACCCGCGGGAGCTTTTTTTTTTTTTTTGGTAGAATCGACCAGCACCACTGGCATAGCGCCCCTCAGGAGTCAGCAGCTCACGGGTTGGCTGTTAGGTGATGTCGACTCTGCCCCTCCCACCAGTTAAGGAGTCGCTGTGAGAGGTGAAAAAGGGTTGGGAGGGTGGGACAACGAAGTCCAAGGGACAGACAAAGGAAAATACATATAACTGAAAGGAGAAATAAACGATTGAGAGGACAAAATAAGTCTGAAAGACTAAGGGGATTGGGTAGGGACCCCAATCTCTGGAAGAAGAAGAAAAGGAGGAGGGAGGGTAGGTTACGGATTTTGGAAATAAGGATAAAAGTGAGAGGGGGGGAAATGGGGAAAACATACCCTGGAACCTTGACCTGTCTCCAGATTGTATAGGAACAACGAAGGAGTAGCCAAGAGGCTAACTGCCAGAATTCAAAGTACAGAATCACTGGCAATAACTACAACAAAAGCAGAATCGGCTATTCTGGAAGAAGGACAGGCAACAGGGATATCTCCCCCCTCTCAAAAAGGACATTTTGGTGTAAGAAACCTAGTTTCTTAAATTAATTGAGTTTATGTCCAAAGGACAAGGAAATCAAAGGATTGACGGGGAGAAGGGGTGAAGGAAAGAAAGGAGGGCAACTGCCAACCCCCACCCAACAGGGGTGGAGCCAAAGCACTGAAGATGGAGTGCCCCCCACCCTGACCACTCTGCCCCTAAGAAAATTATCCCCCTATGTGCCCACTTTACTCCACTCCTGACTAACAGAAAGGCAGGGCCGGCATTAATCATTCTGTGCCCCTGTGCAGCCCTCTGCCGGGGCCCCCCACTCCATTCCCTGTGGGGACTCCCCCCTCACACATCCAACATTTAGACCTAACTAACCCTCCTGTCCTGTATTAATAAAGCAGTACCATGTATACTAGTTTAACCAGCATCTTTTAATTAGTGCCATTGACTGCACTGAATTATTTGACTTCACCATTGGAAATGAATCTGACTGAGCCTGGAGCAAGAACTTAAGTAACTATCTGCCGTATTCATTTCTGTAAGGACAGGGACATCATCACTGGACACTCACACCTCAGATACTCTGATTTGCAAACAAGTTAAACAATTTAACTTTTCTGGAGGTGTGCGAGAGAATAGAGAGGACTATCATAGGAGGCAGTATAGCGCAGTGGTTTAAGGTTCTGAGCTGCAAACCTGGAGACCTCGGTTTGAATCCCACAGCCCCACTTGCATACTGTGTGACCCTGAGCAAGTCACTTAACTTCCTTGTGCTTCCCAGATTGCACCTGTAAACAAGCTTTCAGCTTAGTGTGTCTCTCCTGGTAAAACAATAAATAAAATCACGGGACACGTGTAAGGTTGCCACCTGTCAGGCTTTTTACCTGGTGATCAGGTTTTCAGGGTCCCTATCAGGAAATCCGATTTTGCTCTGTGCTGGTCAGGTTTTTGAGCCATTGTGAGCAGGGGTCAACCTTAAATCATGTTTTGCACTAGCCAGCAAGGCAAGTTGATTCAAAATTGCACTAGCCCACAGATGGTTGCACTAGCCCTCAATTATAATGGCAAATTTTGATCACTTACACAGGAAACAATGCAAGCCAAGAACTACTCTGATTATTGGACATTTATCCTGCTCCCATATTGCTTCCAGCTCCCCAGCAGAAAAAAAAAAGACTGCAATGCTATCACACACAGTGAGACCCCCCTCATTGTTTTGTACCACAGCCTCCTCTCTTCCTCTTCTCTTTCTACACGCACACACCCAAAACCAGTGGATGTCACAACAGCAAATGTTCAATCAAGCAGTCCTAGCTCTGCACACACACAGTGGCTGACATCATCATGCACCTCACCACACTTTTACCGCCACCCACAGAGCAATGAACAAAGTCAGGCAGAGAAAGACACTCTCAGTCCCCACCCTACAGTCAACTGGAGACCAGCACTCCTGGAAGTTTTTGTACTATCTCAAGTGAGCCAGGAGTACATTTAAGATTTATTTGGGGTGGGGGCTACACAAACCTAATGGGCTTTGGAAATAGAAAACTATGATCTTTTTATTTTTAAAAGCATTGATTTTACTATGCTCTGCACCAACAATAACAGAACAATAACCGATTTTTCTTTAACATTGTCCTTTCTTCAGTGCAAGGGAAATAGTACACAGGCATAATGCTATACTATCTCTATTTCTATCTAGCAGTGGCTCTCAAATGGGAAGGCCCCAAATTGTTCCAGGGGAGGCCCAGTCAAGTCTGAGAATGTACAGTATTTAAATTTAAAGTTTGGGCTGTTTTGTGTGAAAGGATAAAACAAATTAAAATATGGACAATTGCAGGTGAATTTCTTTACTTATGTACAAATATTTGACCAGGAAGTCCCCACTGAGTCAAAGCTTGTTTATAGGTGTACATATGTAAATTAATGCCTGGGGAAGGCATGCTGAGTCAAGGCTCATTTCTACAACAGGTATTTATATGCAAATTAGTAACTTGGAAAGGCAAACTGAGTGAAGGCTCATTTCTATAGTAGGTATTTATATGTAAATTAGTAACTTGGAAAGGCAAACTGAGTCAAGGCTCATTTCTATAGTAGGTATTTATATGTAAATTAGTGACTGGGAAAGGCACAGAGATCCGATGCATGTTTTCAGGTGTGACCTGAGGTAAGGGTACAGGAAGTTGCTTAACAACAGGGTAATGGAGGGAGAAATGAAGTGGCTAGGGATGGCTGTTCCAGATAGAGAGGAAACAGAGTAACAAGGGCCCAAGAGTCAGAAAAAAGGAGTGACAAATATAACCTGGGATGCCAGGTCAGGGTGGAAAGCAATAAGTTGAATAAAAAGAGAACATAGTCAGCTTTATTAGTTTCACTTTATTCCAGGTGTACTGTGCAAAGTACGAGCTATTTTTCTCTGTGGAAAGGCCCAAGATTTTTTTCCAAATTTAAGGGAGTCTCGAAATCTGTTTTATGGCTTGGGGGAGGCTCACTATCAGAAAGTGTGAGAACTAATGCTATATAGGATGACCTATGTACCCCAGGAATACCTATTTTAAGCTTTCAAATTATGTATTTTATTAAAGTTTATTTTTGTAACATACATGATTCAAAGTTTTGTTTTTAGGATGAAATGACATGCTGGGTGGGATAAGGGTGGGATTGTATGGATAGTGATGGCTGGCATGGTCCATTTAGAAGAGCTGGGAACCCCCCACATTTGCCAGTAATGGCAGCTATGGATCTGTGGATGGTCACTTCAGAGTCTGGTCTGCAGTGGTGTCCAGGGAAAGAACAGAGTTAAGAGATTTGGAAGGGAGAGGGAAGTTATGGTGAGACTGTGATAAAACCCACCACCTGCAGGGCCGACCCTGTATACCTCTTCGCATTTTGTCACTGAAATATTGGATACATACACTCAAAATGTAGGGAAATGAGGGGCACTGATCTTAATAATATGGGATAAATTTTTAGACGGAGACAAATTCAGAAAACTGGAAGCTAGTGACTTTAACAGCACTCAACCCTTGATCACACCCTGGACACTAGCTGAAAGCCCTAACAGTGGAGTGATAATGACTCACATTGAGTCTTTTGTGGGATCCACCTCTTGAACTGCCAGATAACTGCAGCTCTTAATGAGCTGTTAACCACACCAGGCCATCTGGAACATTGAGTGAAATTAGCATGAGGACTAGAGCCTGCTAAAGTAGAATTTTTTAACTTCACTAACAGCCAGATGAAAACCTGCTCTAGTCAAGACGGACAAGTAGAGTTAGCTGCATTAGCCCTGGACAATTTGCACTAGTGTTTGGGCTAGAAAAACAATGTTAAGATCAACTCCTGATTTTGAGTGCTCACATACTTTTGAAACAGATTTTGTCATATCATTCATTGTTTCAGCTACATGTCCAGGCTAAAAACAAGTTCTCTTATTAATATAGCCCTCTGTTTGTGAAAGCAGTCAGCCTGGGAGGTGGAAAGTATGGCCATTAACACCATTAGCACTTGCTTAATCTAATCTTTTCCACTGCAGCAAAGCTATCCCCACCTTTTGTAACAGTAGCAGAGCCAGTTGTCTTCTACTTTGATTTGCTGGTAAACATTTTCATCTATAGCAAAATGTCGTAATTTTTAAATGTTTTAAATTATTTTTGCTTCCTCAAGAAACAAGTATGGGCCCCAAGGTGCAGGGGAACAGTTTGCATCTAGCTAAGGCTGGCCCTGCAGAAAGGAGGGGGCGAGAAATGGGCACAGAGAGGAAGGGGGACCCAGAGACGGAGGCCACAGGGGGATGGAGCGCGGGATTGTGATGAATGGTGAAGATGCACAGAAAGATCAGAATTACAGTAGGTACATAATTTCCATATCTTATCTGTGTCAATCTTCACCATTCATCACCTTTGGGTGAGTGCCGAGGCCCCCAGCGGGTTTAACCCCAAGGACTGAGTCCCTTAGCTCTCAGTGGGTGACACACTAAGAGGAGAACCTTCACGGGTCTGGAGGCCCAGGGGGAAAGAGTGAGGCAGGGGTAGAAGTTGCCCCGACAGGCGCCGTCTTACCTCTACGGGAGAAGAGATAGGTTCTCTGGTGAGCAGAGTTAATCACCCTACGCCGGGTCAAGGGTGACAACCGGGAGAGACGCAGCCATGCCATCTGCCTAGTGCAGATCACTGTCCCTACGACCCTGGTAGCTACCTCACTGGCGACAAACGATGCCCTTGCTTGGTGCCTTGCTAGCTCCAGGCCACGTGCAGAGAGTGCAATAGCTTGTCTGGTTTGCTCCGTGTCACGCATCGAAGCTAGGAGTTGACCTAGCCTAGACCACAGGAACCTGTCATAGGCTGCATAGTGGGCCTGATGTGCTGCGATAGAGAGCAGCAGCCGCGCTGAGTAAAATATCCCCCCCCCCCCCCGAAGTCAAAATCCATGGAATCTTTATCTGGGGGCCGGTCAGGGTGAAGGGCGCGAAGCCCATCAGGACTGTCCAGTTGCGTGAAACCCGACTGAGGATGAGGCATGGAACCTGGAGACTCCGGGGGGGGGGGCACAATACCGCTGGCAGAGGTCCCTAGGGGCTGGGACTCCGGAAAAGGGCCTCTGCCAGGAACGCAACGACGCCTCCTGAAAGGGAGCAGGCCAGAGGGGCACCACAAGGATGTCCGCACTGAAATTGCCTAAAAAGGCACGCGTTGAGTGCTCTGGATTGTGCTGAGTGGGTGGGGTGATGTGCAGGTCCTCCAACATCCTCACGAGGAATCCTTGATACTCGTCGAGATCAGCGGCTGGGGAGATATGGACAGACTGTTCCTCTCCCCCAGAAGAGGGGGATGAGGAGTCAGAGGACCTCGGGTGTTCAGAAGCTAGCTGCTCAGGGAGAGGTTGAAAAACCTGTCTATCCATTGCCCTAACATAAGAGGGAAAATGAGCAGCCACCGCTCTGAACTGCTCCCAGGAGAGACGACCCCCAGGACCAAGAATGCCTGGGAGCGCAGGAGAATGTGGCAGAGGAATGGGGACACAGCTGATGACAGGAATTGGCTGACCACCACCTGGGCTAGGGAGCGCACCAGGAGCCCTAAGGAAAGAAGGAGCTCCGGAAAACTCCACAGCTAACAGCTGATCAACCAAACTGGAACTGCCTAGGCTGCGCCTTGGAGAATCCCCCCGTGAGGTGACCAGGGCCGTGAAAGTCCAGAAGGATGGTCCCCTACCTCCAAAGAACAGGGTCCTCTCGAGGAAACCGAAAGGGAAGGGCGGAGATCCGCACTACGGCTCCTCCCAGAGCTTGGGTGGGCTCCGGAAAAAGGCAGCTGCACAGACCCCATACCCCTCAACCCCTCGGAATCCAAGAGTGCCCCCCTCAAGAGAGCCAGCCTAGGCAGCCGGCAGCCCTGGTCGGCCCCCCGAAGGAGCTATCCAGGGAGCAGCACCCTCCCCTCCCGTGGGTGCTTCGATCGGCCCCAAAACTGGGTGATCCAGGCACACCACATGAGGGGGTACCACCACTGAGTGATCAGAGAACCTTCCGAGACTAGACTGCAGAGCAATGGTGGCCTGCACCACTAACCCTGGTCCCGGGAGTCACTGTCCACTCCTCAGAGGGAGGCTGGGCCTGGCCTGTAGAGCACACTACCATGGTGTCCACATAAGCAGCCAACTCCAAAGAGTCAGACTGCCTGTCTGACTCAGAGTCCGATACCCTCTCCGAAGAGGTGGAGATCGAAGTCCTGTGCCAAACAGTGCGTGGACGCCCGCTACCATCCCGAATGAAAAGGGCACCAGAAACCAAGACTGCAACAGAGTCAGTGCTGACATCCCCAGCCGCACTGCAAACGGTGCCAGAAGAAGACATGGCTCCAATGATGGCAGCAGCCTTAGAGCTGGAGCCTATCACGGTGCCATCTCGGCCAACGGCGCCGAGACCAGAGACGGCGCCGCAGATGACAGCTCTGACCACGCGCCGAGTTCAGAGACCCCATGGCACCGCGAGCGGTGCCGAGGACAGAGACAGCGCCGACGGGCCCGACTGCACTCTCGGTGCCTCCAAAAGCCCAATGGCGCTGTGTCCATGCTTGGAGCCACGAGCAGCTCCAGAACTGGACATGGCACCGTGCTCAACCATGGCACCGGGGACAGCGCCAGGGCGAGAAACAGTCAGGGACGGTGCCGTAGAGCCTCCCACGGCGCCGCTAGCACCATCAGCACCGCAAATGGTGGCGACAGCAGCAACGGCGCTGAGCGACGGACCGGCGCCAATGACAGCACCATCAGGGCCCATGGCACTGTGAATGGCGCCGAGGCCCAAGACGGTGCCAACAGATGGCATCGAGGACGGCGCCGACTCAGGCCTTCCGAGCCACAAGTGCGACACCGGGAGAGCCTTCACCCCCGAAGGGGTGATTGCCAAAGCGGTGCCTCCTGCCTGTCCCCCAGGGGGAGCAGACTGGGCCTCCTGCACTGCGGAAGGGGCCTCTGTCATGGCTAGGCTACAAGAGGCAGAGGCCCCCTCCTCCTCGGTCTGTATAGAACCGGGAGGGGACCCGGAGGAAAGGCCAAGAGAATGCGGCTTGGCCAGACGAGTGCGCGCTCATCCCCCGTAAGTCGGCAGAGCTCGTCCCACTTTCCACACGCGTTGCTCAATGACACGGCGGTCCATGGAGAAGCAGGCATCACACAAATCCATGTCATATAGCGGGCCAAGACACGCGAGGCAACAGTCATGCTGGTCAGTGATGGAGTACTTCAAACAACATGAAGTCTTGCTGTATTCAGACATAATGCAGTTAGCCCCAGCACTTGAACTGCCCCAGAGAGGAAACAGTTAACTCTATGCAGAAGCATAGAACGTTGAGCTCGAGCTCGGTTTTCAAACCTCTGTCTGTGGTACTTCCCAGTGTAACCGTCAGATTCTTTACTCCGCCTAACAGTGAAGTCACTCCGGAGATTTCCTCTGCTCGGTTCAGTAAAAGAAAAAAAGCGTTCGGTTTAAACCGCATATTTTTGTTATTTTCGAATTTCCAGCCTCTGTCTACAGTACAGGTAGTATGTAGATAGGCAGTGACTGTGTTTTATTTTGCTAAAAAGAGTGGAAATGGTCTTTCTTCAGTTTCTTTCCAGTCGGTCCGGTTTGGAACCGACTTTGTTAAATTTAATTTAATTTTTCTCTTTCTGGGATTAGTGTGGTGTTCCGGTATCGATCGGTTTCAAAAGAACTGGACTTTACTGGTTCTTTTAAAAAAGCCCGTGACACGGTTTGTAACCGATCGGTTGTTTTATTACCTGGCTTGAAAGCTGCTATAGGGTAATTTGTTAGGTTGGCCATGTTTGAGAAACCCAAGAAGAAAACCGGTCCCACTGGGTTTCAACACTGTACTGAGTATGGGGAGGCCTTTGCTAAGGCCGCCCCCCACCTCATCTGTGTTTATTGTCTGGGGTTTGACCACCTGCCAAATCTGTAAGAACTTTCCTAAAACCACTCTAGATAAAAAACTGAGTAGGCTGAAGGAAAGGGAGGCCGAGAAGTCCGTAGATCCAGATGGCCAGCCCGGTTCGGTTGCGGCCGAACCTGAGGAGGTGCCTACTGACCTAGGCGATACCTCCTCGGCCAAAAGGAGAGCCGACCCCGAGGGGTCGGTTCTGTCAAAGAAAAAGCGCAAGTCTGCCGGTTCGGATCCTGTATCCCACTCTCCAACCGTGGACGAAATAGCCAAAGCGATTAGTATTGTCCAATCACTTAGACCGGTTCCGTCTGAACCGATACCGCCGGTTCAGTCGGATCCATCTCCTCCGGATTATGACCCAGATGCTTATTATGAGGAGTGGGAGGGAGACGATGACTATCCCGGTGATGACGACGATGAAGGGGGTCTGGATGTGCCCACTGAACCGGACATCTCCCCAGACAGGCCCTCAGGTGTCTCTCCTCCCAGGCTCTCTGAGTCCCCTTCACACTTTTTGTTCTACAAAAAGATGGCACAAACCCTGCAGCTTCCCTTGGTTGAAGCAGCAGAGGACGATGAAGAGCCTGATTTTGTGGAAATGATGGACATCCCAGAGTCCAAAAAGCTGTCTATCCCTCTTCATAAATCCTTGGGGAAACAGACACACAAAATTTTACAAACCTCTAATTCAATATCTCCTGTGGATAAGAGAATGGACGGAGGTATTCGTTATCAGGCTCAGCTGCGGAGTTCCTTTATAGTTATTGCAGCCATGTTGAGGTAGTGCAGACTGCAGACTGTGACAGGGCTAACATTCCTTTGGCTTCACAACCCCGGATAAGAACTCCAGGAAAGTGGATGCCATGGCCAAAAAACAGTATTTGGCATCCTCTGAGACTCAGGCAGGCAGGCTACTTATATGGCCTACACAGCCAGGTACCAGAAATCCTGATGGGACATGGTTCTGGAACTGGCTAAACAGGCCTCTCCCCAGCTAGCCAAGGAGCTGGAGGTGGTGGCTACTGATGGAATTGAGGCATCCAAAAAGCAATTTCATGCTGCTGTGGACTCCAATGATGTGGCATCTAGAGTCATGGCTACATCTGTGTCTCTCAGAAGACATGCTTGGCTCAGATGTACTAGCCTTTCACAGGATACCCAGACTAAGGCCACGGATTTTCCTGTAGTAGGTAACTCTCTGTTTGGGGAGCAGACAGAGGCTTACATGAAGAAAATGGATGAATATAGGACCACGTACAGGGGTGCACAGGCCAAAGAAAGGCAGGCCACTCCGCACAAGCAGCAGTCCAGGGGCAGGGGCAGGCCTTTTTACTAAGCCCAGGCCTCCTCTCCCTTCCCATAGAGGGGGTTCTTCAGAGGGAGGGGTAGGAGGAGGATGAGCAGGGCTGCTCCCTCCTCCTCTCAGTCTAAGGCTCCTGCCAAGCAGACACCCTGATGTGTCAGCCCGGGTCAACTCCCCATTTTCAGTAGGAGGCAGGCTGGCTTACTACTTCCAGGCTTGGAAGTCTGTGACCTCAGACAAGTGGGTCCTGGAAGTAGTAAGTCAGGGACTGGCCCTCAGCTACAAAAAATTTCCAAAAAGAAGGGCCAAGTCTTTTCCACCTGCATCAGTCTCAGAAACCCTTGCCCTAGAGGCAGAGGTTTCCTCTCTTCTAGCTCTCAGAGCTATAGAGAAAGTTCCTACTCAGCACAAGGGAAAAGGACTGTATTCCAGGTACTTCCTTACCCCAAAGAAAACAGGGGAGTGGAGACCCATCCTAGACCTAAGGTGTCTGAACAAACACATTTCAAAGCCCAAATTCAAAATGGTAACTCTGGGAATAATACTTCCCTCTCTAAGGCCAGGGGACTGGCTAGCATCTCTAGACCTCAAGGATGCCTATTTCCATATTCCTATTAGGTGCTCCCACAGAAAATACCTCAGGTTCGAGTTGCCTTCAGGCCATTATCAATTCAGAGCCATGCCATTCGGTCTAACATCAGCTCCAAGGGTGTTCACAAAGTGCCTTGCAGTAGTGGTGGCTTACCTCAGAAGACAGGGTATCACCATCTTTCCTTATCTGGACGACTGGCTGTTAGTGGGTCAGTCTCCTTTACAGATCAAGTCAGCTCTTCAAACTACCCAGGACCTACTCAGCTCCTTGGGTTTTCTTCTCAATCTTCCAAAGTCTGTACTCGAACCAGTTCAACTTCTCACCTTTATAGGCATAGAGTTGGACACTGTACAAGCAAAAGCCTTCCTTCCCCTGGCAAGGGTAAAGGCCCTAGTGGATCTCACTTCCTCCTTTCGAGCTCAGGTCTCCCGCCCAGCAAGACAGTTCCTCCAGCTCCTGGGCCACATGGCAGCTTCCACGGCAGTGGTGCAGGGAGCAAGGTTCCAGATGAGAGACATTCAGTTTCATCTGAGGTCTTTTTGGTCTCAAAAGAAGGATTCACTTACCAGACTGATTCCAGTGACTCAGACTCTGGTCCAAGCTCTCCAGTGGTGGCTGGACCAGGACAACCTCAGACAAGGGGTTCCATTCCTCCCTCAAGTCCCATCAGTAGTTTTAACTAGGGATGCTACTCTCCTAGGGTGGGGAACCCACCTGGGAGCCCTGACAGCTCAAGGGCTCTGGTCTGCACAAGAGTCTCTCCTTCATATCAATCTCCTGGAACTCAGGGCAGTTTTCCTAGCCCTGCAGAGCTTCTCGGATTCAGTCAAGGGCAAGGTGGTCCAAGTCAGAACACACAACACCACCACAATGTGGTACATCAACAAGCAGGGAGGCACTCGGTCCTCGGCCTTGTGCACAGAAGCCATGAAGCTGTGGTCTCTGGCATATTCTCTTCAGACTTCTCTGGTAGCAGTTCACCTTCCAGGGAAGGACAACGTACTAGCAGATGCTCTGAGAAGAATTTCACAGGGATACCACGAATGGTCCCTGGATCCTCACATCCTGAAGGTCATCTTCTCCAGGTGGGGCACTCCAGAGATAGATCTCTTTGCAGCACCGGACAATCATAAACTTTCTCTGTTTTGTTGCAAACCTCCAGTCCTGGGGACGGTTCCCCAGGATGCTCTCTTTTTGGACTAGAAAGGCAGGTTTCTCTATGCCTTCCCTCTGCTGTTCAGAGTTCTGAGCAAGATCGGGACTCAACCCTGCACAGTGATACTGGTGGCTCCAGATTTGGCCAGACAGCTTTTGTATCCTCTACTGCTGTCCTTGTCAGTGTCACATCCCCCGTCTCTACTCAGGACATACAATCTCCTGTCCTCCTCCCAGGGGCGGATCTGGTACCCCAATCTCCAGTCTCTCCATCTCAAGGCCTGGCTCTTGAAGAGTTAGAATTTGCAGCTCTATATCTTTCTCATGGAGTTCTGGATATTCTGAAGGTCTCTAGGAAGCCTTCCACTAGAAAAACTCAGAACTCCAAATGGAAAAGGTTCAGTATTTGGTGCTCTCAGAAAGGCATCCTGCCCGATTCTGCAGACATTTCCACAGCCTTAGACTATCTAGTTCATCTCAATGGTTTAGGACTTAGGCCTGCCACGCTGAAGGTTCATCTAGCAGCTGCCTATGCATTCCTCTCAGCAGGGAAGGGCTCTTCCCTGGCATCTCATCCTGTTTTCAGAAAGTTTTTCAAAGGTCTGGTTCACATTAACCTTCCCTTTAGGGAACCCACTCCGCCTTGGGATCTTAATGTCTGCATAGCTCAGCTAATGCAGCCACCCTTTGAACCTCTGGCTTCAGCCAAATTGAAGTACTTGACCTGAAAAACTGTGTTCCTGGTAGCTATTACTTCTGCCAGGCAGATTAGTGAGTTACAGGCTCTGTCAGTGGAACCTGACTTCATCTCTTTCCATAGGGACAGAGTAGTAGTCCTCAGAACCAATAGGAGGTTCTTGCCCAAAGTTGTTTCAGATTTTCAACTGAACCAGCCTATATCTCTCCCTGTGTTTTTCACTGACCACTCTTCTTCAGGTGAAAGAAGGTTACACAGTCTGGACCTTAAGAGGGCCCTTAGCTACTACATTGAGCATACTAAGGCACATAGAAATGACTGTCCTCAATTGTTTCTCACTCATGGTGAAGTGGGAAAGGGTAAGCCTGCCACTAAGAGAACTATAGCCAGGTGGATTGTTTCTTGTATACAATTTTATTATGACAAGTTGGGTAGGACACCCCCTTCAGGCCTGAGGGCTCACTCGACCAGGGGTACAGCTGCTTCTCTAGCTGCAGCCAGAGATATACCTTTGTTAGAGATCTGTAAAGCAGCCACCTGGAAAACAATGCATACTTTCAAGCATTACTCCCTGGAAACCAGGCTAGGAGCGATGCTAGGTTTGGTACAGCAGTACTGCAGAGCCTCTTCCCAAAGTAGGTTCTGCATTCCCTCCTCCATAGAGAACTGCTTGGTAGTCTGCATTATGTCTGAATACAGCAAGACTTCATGTTGTTTGAAGAAAAAATTACTCACCATAGTAATGTTGTTTCTTCTAACGGAGTCTTGCTGTATTCAGACCTCTCCGCCTCCCTCTCAGAACCTGGTTTTGGGAAGTGGGCTGACAGGTACAGTGTTGCACCTCAGGGGTGTACCTTGTACCCTCCATCTTGGGTGGGGTAGATATTAAAATTTTTCTGGTATTTTACTTAAATATTGTCACTACCTTTCCTTCTTGGGTTCTCTACTTGAGTCTTTTGGAGCCCAAGAAGAAATATTTTGCCCTTTGGCAATATTTTGAACAATTTCCATACTTTAGTTACTAGTTAGTTAGCTCGTAAGAATCTGACGGTTACACTGGGAAGTACCACAGACAGAGGTTTGAAAACCGACCTCGAGCTCAACGTTCTATGCTTCTGCATAGAGTTAACTCTTTCCTCTCCGGGGCAGTTCAAGTGCTGGGGCTAACTGCATTATGTCTGAATACAGCAAGACTCCATTAGAAAAAACAACATTACTATGGTGAGTAATTTTTTCTTACGGATGCATGGGCACTGACGCATGGGGGGACCGTCCCATCTTCAAAGTTTTCTTGCCCCCCAACTGAGACATGACCTACGGAAAAAGAACACCAAACAAAACCCGACATTGCAAAATAAAATAAGGAACAGTCTTACCAGGCGACATTGAGTAGAGTGAACAGAACCAGCAGGATAACTCGGAGCCGATGGTACTTCGACACAGAGTCGATGAATTGGAGTTGACGAACTGCGACACACGAAGGCTTCGAAGAAGTAGGCCTCTCAGAAGAGTCTTTCTCTCACACAGCTTCCCACGAGATGACCTCGACAGCGGGGAATGAACTGGTGGGAGGGTGGAGTCAACAACACCTAACGGCCAACCCCATGTAGCGCCATGCAGTGCGCTACCGAGAGCTGGCGCTGATGAAAAGGCCGACTCCGCCCTATCCCCCCAAAAAAGCTCCCATGGAGTCATGACCTCCGGCCAAGTACCCAAAGGTGATGAATGGTGAAGATTGACACAGATAAGATCTACGGTTACAGGTGAGTAAACCTGTTTTACTAGGGACGTGGATATGGTTCACAATCCACACTCTGGCAGACTCTTAGAAGCTCTCCGGGAGGAGGGGGGAAGGCGTGCACCCCTACCTGGTGAACAGAGATTGGAGAACTCAGGTTCCAAAACCAGTATTCCAGCGTGACTCAAGGTTGATGCGGTAGAGGGGAAATAATGGCATGTGCTGACTTCCAGGTACCAGCCCAAAAGATTCCCTGGATAAGGATGTCCCTGGAAGCAGCCATCGAAGGAGTGATATGTCTGGAGGAATGAGCTCTGAGCTCCAAGTTCCATAGATGGCTCCCTACCAGCCAACCTATAGCAGGGGTTGATGCAGGATGTGATCCACCTGCTAAATGTCCACTTTCCTGCCACTCTGCCAGGTGCAGCTTCAGCATAAGTGACAAAACAGCTGGTAAGCATCTCCCCGAACTCCAGCCATGTGCTCTACATAGTAATAGAGTGCCCTTCACAGGTCGAGGATATGGTGCCCATCGTCCGCATCCAAAGATAGGTCAGTAAAGTATACTGGTAGGTTAATCACCTGGTTACAGTGAAACTCTGATGTTAGCTTCAGGAAGAACTTCAGGTTGGGGCAAAGGATGACTTTGTCCCCGTGGAAGACCAGGTAGGGAGACACTACCGAGAGCGCCTCAAGCTCCCTGATCCTTCTGGTTAACGTGATGGTCACCAGGAAGAAAAAATTACTCACCTTAGTAATGTTGTTTCTTCTCATGGAGTCTTGCTATATTCTGACATATGCAGTGAGTCCCAACCTTCAAACTGCCCCGGAGATGAAAGAGTTAACTTTCCATGCCAGGCATGGAATGCTGAGCTTGAGCTCGGTTGAGACTCTGTCTGTTGTTCTTCAAACACAAACCGTCAGATCTTTACGAGCTAAACTCACTAAGGTCCTGTGTGGAAGCTGTAAACCTACACTAGCCAACTGGATACTAAACATAAAACACATTTTTTGGTCCCAAAACAAAGACTCAAGTCAGGAGACCCAAAAATGAAAAACACAACACCAACTCAGCCCAAGAAAAGAAGGGGTGAAAACAAAAAGGTGGGCACCTACTAAGTGCCAACACTACACTGCCCACCCACATCCCAAAAACAGAGGTTCTGAGAGGGGCAGGCGGGGGTCAGAATATAGCAAGACTCCATGAGAAGAAACAACATTACTAAGGTGAGTAATTTTTTCTTCAAACAACATGAAGTCTTGCAATATTCTGACATATGCAGACTACAAAGCAGTACCTCCATGGAGGAGGGACAGAACCTACTTAGGAAATAGGCTCTGAAGCACAGCTGTGTTAAAACCGAGCATCACTCCTAGCCTGGATGTCCAGGAGTAATGCTTGGTAAAGTGTGAACTGTTTTCCAGTAGCTGCTTGACATCTCTAGAATAGGGATGTCCCTGGCAGCAGCCAGGGAAGCAGCTGTACCTCTGGTAGAGTGAGCCCTCAGGCCTGAGGGAGGAACCTTACCCAGTTTCTCACAGCAAAATTGGATACAAGAGACAATCCACCTGGCAATGGATCTTTTAGTGGCAGGTTTCCCTTTACCAACCTCACCATAAGTGAGGAACAGTTGGAGGGAGTCAAACCTGTGACCCTTGGTACGCTCTATGTAGTAGCTAAGGGCTCTTTTCACATCCAAACTGTGCAGCCTCCTCTCGCCAGAGGAGGAATGGTCAGTGAAGTACACTGGAAGAGACATAGATTGATTAAGGTGGAAATCTGAAACCACCTTAGGCAAGAACTTCCTGTTAGTCCTGAGGACCACCTTATCTCTATGAAAGGAGATAAAATCAGGCTCCACTGACAAAGCTTGTAATTCACTTATGCATCTGGCAGAAGTGATGGCTTCTCAGAAACACAGTCTTCCAAGTCAAGTACTTAAGCTCTACTAAAGATAATGGCTCAAAAGGGGGTTGCATAAGCTGAGCAATGCAAACATTGAGGTCCCAGGCAGGGGCAGGGTCCCTGAATGGAGGGTTGGTGTGAAGCAATCCCTTGAAAAACTTGGAGAATACAGGGTGAGCTGAAAGAAAAAAAATACTCACCTTAGTAACGTTGTTTCTTCTATTGGAGTCTTGCTATATTATGACATATGCAGTGAGTCCCAACCTTCGAACTGCTCCGGAGGTGAAAGAGTTAACTTTCCATGCCAGGCATGGAATGCTGAGCTCGAGCTCAGTTGAAAACTCTGTCTGTTGTTCTTCAAACTCAAACCATCAGATCTTTACGAGCTAAACTCACCGAGGTCCTGTGTGGAAGCTGTAAACCTACACTAGCCAACTGGCTACTAACATAATAACACATTTTTTGGTCCCAAAACAGACTCAAGTCAGGAGACCCAAAAAATGAAAAACACAACACCAAGTCACCCCAAAAAAGGAGGGGTGAAAAACAACAAGGTGGTCACCTACTAAGTGCCAACACTGCACTGCCCACCCACATCCCAAAAACAGAGGTTCTGAGAGGGGCAGGCTGGGGGGGGGGGCGGTCATAATATAGCAAGACTCCAATAGAAGAAACAACATTTCTAAGGTGAGTAATTTTTTCTTCAAACAACATGAAGTCTTGCTATATTATGACATATGCAGACTACAAGCAGTACCTCCATGGAGGAGGACAGACCCTACTTAGAAATAGGTCTCTGAAGCACAGCGCAAGTTAGAAACCGGGCATCACTCCTAGCCTGGATATCCAGGGAGTAATGCTTGGTAAAATATGAACTGTTTTCCAGGTAGCTGCTTGACATATCTCTAGAATAGGGATGTCCCTGGAAGCAGCCAGGGAAGCAGCTATACCTCTGGTAGAGTGAGTCCTCAGGCCTGAGGGAGGAACCTTACCCAATTTTTCATAACAAAATTGGATACAACAGACAATCCACCTGGCAATGGATCTCTTAGTGGCAGGTTTCCCCTTACCAACCTCACGATAAGTGAGGAACAGTTGGAGGGAGTCAAACCTGTGACCCTTGGTACGCTCTATATAGTTGCTAAGGGCTCTTTTGCCATCTAAACTGTGCAGCCTCCTCTCGCCAGAGGAGGAATGGTCAGTGAAGTACACTGGAAGAGACATAGATTGATTAAGGTGGAAATCTGAAACCACCTTAGGCAAGAACTTCCTGTTAGTCCTGAGGACCACCTTATCTCTATGAAAGGAGATAAAATCAGGCTCCACTGACAAAGCTTGTAATTCACTTATGCATCTGGCAGAAGTGATGGCTACCAGAAACACAGTTTTCCAAGTCAAGTACTTAAGCTCTGCTGAAGACAAAGGCTCAAAAGGGGGGTTGCATAAGCTGAGAAATGCAAACATTAAGGCCCCAAGCAGGGTCAGGGTCCCTGAATGGAGGGTTGGTGTGAAGCAATCCCTTGAAAAACTTGGAGAATACAGGGTGAGCTGAAAGAGGAGAGGGCTTACCTGCTGAAATAAAGGCAGACACAGCTGCCAAATGCACTTTTAGGGTAGCTGGTCTAAGCCCCAAGGTATTTAGATGGACCATGTAATCCAGGACTGTGGGTAAATCAGCAGATTCTGGGGAAATATGCTTTCCAGAGCACCATATGGAAAATCTCTTCCATTGGAATTATAGGTAGCCCTGGTAGAAGGTTTTCTAGAAGCCTTCAGGATATCCATTACACCCTGGGAAAGGTGTAAATCAGCAAACTCTAACTCTTCAAGAGCCAGGCCCTGAGATTGAGAGATTTGAGGTTCGGGTACCAGACCCTCCCCCTGAGCACAGGTTAACAGGTTGTGATTCCTGGGAAGACAGAGGGGAAGATAGACTGCTAAGGACAGCAGGAGTGGATACCAGGGTTATCTGGGGCAATCAGGATCATCTTGCAGGGTTGAGACCTGATTTTCACTAGCACTTTGAACAGCAGAGGGAAGGGGGGAAAAGCATAGAGAAACTTCCCTTCCCAATTAAGGACTAAGGCATCCAGAGTGACTGAGCCCAACACTGGGGGCCTGCAGCAAAAAAGGGGAAGTTGGTGATTGTCTGGGGCTGCAAAAAGATCTATCTGTGGGGTGCCCCATCTGGCAAATACCACCTCCAGGACCAGGGGTCCAGTGACCATCTGTGATGGCCCTGGGAAATCCTGCTGAGAGCATCTGCCAGGACATTGTCCTTGCCTGGGAGGTGAACTGCCGTAAGGGAGGTGTCTGGGAGTAAGTCAGGAGACCACAACGCCACTGCTGGGTGCACAAGGCCGTAGGACCGAGTGCCCCCTTGCTTGTTGATTACCACATTGTGGTGGTGTTGTCTGTTCTGACCTGTACCACTTTGTTCTGAACAGATTTGGAAAAAGCTTGAAGTGCTAGAAAAACTTCTCTGAGTTCCAACAGATTGACGTGGAGTAGGGATTCCTGAGGGGACCACAACCCCTGAGTAGTGAGGGCGCCCATGTGAGCTCCCCATCCCAAGAGGGATGCATCCGTAGCAAGGATTAAGGAGCGAGACTGAGAGCAAAAGGAACCCCTTGTCTGAGATTGCTCTGATCCTGCCACCATTGTAGGGCCTGGATCAGGGTTCGAGTCACTGGGATCAATTTGGTTAGAGGGTCTTTCCTTTGAGACCAAAAGGCTCTCAAATGGAACTGAATGTCCCTCATCTGAAATCTTGCTCCCTGCACCACTGCTGTAGAAGCAGCCATGTGCCCCAGGAGCTGTAGAAAATGCCTTGCTGGTCGAGACACCTGCAGGGTGAATGAGGAGGCCAGAGAGACCAGGGTCCTTGCCCTGTCCAAAGGGAGGAAGGCTCTGGCTTTCTTTGTGTTCAGCTCTGCGCCTATGAAGGTGAGGAGCTGAACAGGCTCTAGAACTGACTTTGAAAGATTCAGAAGAAAACCTAGAGAGGTGAGCAGTTGCTGAGTTATTTGTAGGTGTAACTTGACTTGGTCTGGGGACTGGCCTACTATGAGCCAGTCGCCCAAGTAAGGAAGATGGCAATTTTCTGCCTTCTTAGAGAAGCAATGCCACTGCCAGGCATTTTGTGAACACCCTTGGAGCAGAGGTGAGGCCAAAGGGCATTGCTCTGAACTGGTAATGGCCTGAGGGCAGCTCAACCTGAGGTACTTTCGATGGGAGCTTCTGATGAGAATATGGAAGTAGGCATCCTTGAGGTCCAGGGACGCTAGCCAGTCCCCTGGCCTTAAAGAGGGTAGAATAATTCCCCGAGTCACCATTCTGAATTTTGGTTTTAAAAGGTGCTTGTTTGAGTATCTGAGATCCAGGATGGGCCGCCATTCTCCTGTCTTTTTTGGGGTAAGGAAGTACCTGGAGTAAAACCCTTTGCCCTGGTGTAGGGGTGGAACCCTTTCCACAGCTTTGACAGCCAGGAGGGAAGAGACCTCTGCCTCTAGGGTGAGTGCCTCTGAAGGATTTGCAGGTGGAAAGGATCTGGTTCTCATCTTTGGAAACTTTTTGAAGCTGAGAACCAGTCCCTGGCTTACTACTTCCAGGACCCACTTGTCTGATGTCAGAGACTCCCAGTCCTGGACAAGCAAGCCAGCCTGCCCTGGTAGTTGAGAATCGCCCTGGCAACCCCATCAGGGTGCCTGCTTGGCAGGCGCTTTGGGCTGAGGGGTGGAAGCAGGCCTACCTGCACCCCGTCTGCCTCTCCCTCTGAAGAACCCCCTCTGGGCAAAAGCTGAAGAGGAGGCCTGGGCTTGGTAAAAAGGCCTATGTAAAGGCCTGCCCCTGCCCCTGGGAAGCTGCCTTTGAGGAGTGGCCTGCCTTTCCTTGGCCTGTGCACTCCTATAGGTGGTCCTATACTCATCCATTTTCTTCATGTAATTCTCTGTCTGCTCCCCAAACAGAGAATTACCCACAACAGGAAAATCCATGGCCTTAGTCTGGGTATCCTGTGACAGGCTAGTACATCTGAGCCAAGCCATCCTGCAAAGAGCCACAGATGTAGCCATGACTCTTGATGAAACATCATTTGAGTCCACTGCAGCATGGAATTGCACCTTGGATGCCTCAATACCATCAGCAGCCACCTGCTCCAGCTCCTTGGCAAGCTGGCCAGGGACCTGTTTTGCAAGAGCCATAACAGTATCCCATCTGGATTTCTGGTATCTAGCAACATAAGCCATATAATTTGCCTGTCTGAGTCCCAAGGATGCTGCCATGTAATGTTTCTTTGCCATGGCATCAACCTTGGAGTCCTTGTCCGGGGGGTGTGAGGCCAAGGGAATATTTGGCTTGTCAAAGGCTGCAGCCTGCACTACCCCAACATGGCTGAATTGTTGTGTAAGGAACTCCGTATCAGAGCCTGACAATGTGTACCTCTTGTCCATTCTCTTATCCACAGGAGGTATAGTGTGAGGAGTTTTTAGAATTTTAAAAGTCTGTTTCCCAAAAGATTTATGCAAGGGAATAGACAATCTCCTGGACTCTGGGATATCCATCATTTCCACATAGTCAGGCTCCTCCTGGTCATCCACAGCTTCTTCCATAGGAAGCTGGAGGGTTTCAGCCACTTTTTATAAAACATGAAATGGGAGGGGACTCAGAAAGCCTAGGAGGAGAAACCCCTGAAGGTCTGTCTGGGGAGATGTCCGGGTCAATGGGCACATCCAGACTTTCAAATCCACATTCACTTTCCTCATACTCCTCTTCCTCCTCCTTCGGTTCATAAAATTCCTCTAACTCATACTCTTGAACCGATGGAACCGGCCGAACCGAGCACCTGCCTGATGGTGCCGGTTCGGTCGGAACCGGGGAAAGCGACTGGACAATTTTGATCGCTTTGGCTATCTCTTCAGCGGTTGGAGAGGAAAGTTTTGGCTCCACACCAGCTGATTTCTCTTTTCTAGTTCTTTTAGCCGGAACTGATTCCTCAGAATTGGTTCTCCTTTGCCGCAAGAAGTCTCGCCCTGGCCAAAGGCACCCTTCTGGTTCGGTTTGAGCCGAACCGGGCTGGCCATCCGGGTTCAGCGGACTTTTGGCCTCCTTTCCTGAGCCTACCAGCTCTCTTTTCTAGGGTAGCTGCAGGAAATTTTTACAAATCTGGCAGTCTGCATTGAGGTGGTCAAACCTCAGACAACAAACACAGGGTGGGGGCCAGGCCTTGCAAAGGCTTCCCCACACACACTACAGTGTTGAAACCCAGTGGGTCCGGTTTTCCTTTTGGGTTTCTCAGACATAGTGCCAGTCCTAACCAAACTTACCCTTTTATGGCAATCCGCCAGGCAAGACCCTCTTATCGGTTCCCAACCGTGTCACGGGTCGTGGAAAAAAAGTAATAAAATCCATTTTTTTAAAACCGATAAGAACCGGTAACCACACTCTAAAAGCACAATTTAAGATTTTTAACAACTTGATCGATTCAAAGCGAACCGATAAACCGTTTACAAGTTCCACACAGAACAGAATAAAATAAAACCTATCTAGTACTCACAAATACCACAGACAGAGACTGAACCGACAGGTTACGGTTTAAATTTGGTCGAAAACCGAGAAAAGCGGTACTTTAACTGACAAATTGAACCGAGCAGAAGGAGAAATCTCCGGAGCGACTGTTCAGTGAGGCGGAGTAAAGAATCTGACGGTTTGTGTTTAAAGAACAACAGACAGAGTCTCAACCGAGCTCGAGCTCAGCATTCCATGCCTGGCATGGAAAGTTAACTCTTTCATCTCCGGGGCAGTTTGAAGGTTGGGACTCACTGCATATGTCATAATATAGTAAGACTTCATGTTGTTTGAAAGGCCATTTTCCAAGACAGGTGTAACATCTCACACCTGTGCACTGGCTTGAAAGATTTCCCCATGAACATAGCCAATACCAGCAGTAGGTTCGATGGCAGAAGTGGTACATGCACTGGAGGAAAAAAGATGTCAAGGCCCTTGAAAGAGCACCCAACCACCTTTTCCTGGGTCACAGTCGGCTTACCAGCCAGTACCCAGTAAGCAGAGATGGCTGTCAGGTGCACCTTAAGGGTCATTGCCCACAATCCCAACTAGGAGAGGGACCAGAGGTAGTTTAGGATCCTAGCTTCTTGCCCTGACATCAAATGGAAAATCTCTTCTATTTAAAGGCATAGCATCTGCGAGTCAACATGGAGCGCATCACCTGAGAAACCAAAGGCCTGGAACTCTAGCCTCTCAGGAACCAGGCCATGAGGTGAACAGATGGCAGGTCCAGGTGCAAGACCATCTCCTGGAGTCTGGTCAGCAGACAAAGATGAAGAGCAGTCCCCACAGAACTCTGCTGATGAGGTTAAGGAGATCCGGGAACCAGAACTGCCTTTGTCAGTCTGGAGCTATCAGGAACATTCGTGCCTTGTCCTTCCAGGCCTTGACCAGTACCTTGTGGATCAAGTGGAAAGGAGGGAAGGTGTACACAAGGCCTGGGGTCCAAAGCCTCAGGAAGGTATCCCCAACAGCATCCCAGATTGGGGGGGGGGGGGAGAAACAGCCTCAGTTTGGTGTTCTCCCAGGAGGCACACAGGTCCACCAGAGGAGTGTTCCACTGGGAGAAATAACAGTAATATACTTACCATAACAGCATACAAGAAAATCTACTCCATTAGGCTACATCTTTGAAACTACAGTCATCAAGCACTAGCACCACGTGGAACCTTCTACTGGCCAGGAGCCGCCCATGCGGACATCCTGCATCAGTGTCTATACAAACGTTATCACTCCTCAGTTCCCCACCGGAGATTAGACTTGGAAGATCTCCATCCAGGAGATGGAACAAGGAGATAAGGTGAACATCAGGCACACAAGGAGAGGCGTGGAGCTGGATATATGATGCACGGATTAGGTTCAGCCACAATGTCTGATGTAACCCTCACTGAAGCAGAAGGGGGGATGAAGGGAGGGGCAGCATGACTTAATGGAGGAGATTCTCTCAAAGATCTACTGTTACGGTAGTATGCAACTGTTCTACCGTCTTCAAGGAAATCACATCCATTAGGTCACACCTCTGGAATGATTCCCAAACAGTCCCAAATAACAACTGGGAAATGGATACGGTCTGATATATATTCAGGACAACAGGTCTCCACAGCCTCTCTGGATGGATCGGCAAACAGCCAGTTGTCCAGGTAGGGTTCACCCCGACTCCTAGGAGCTGCACACATGCTGCCACAACTGCTATGCACTTAGTGAAGATCATGGGTGCAGAGGAGAAGATGAAGGACATGACTTTGGAACTGCTACAGGACCAATTCCACTAGGAACCGGAGGTACCAGATGCGGGACTGAGGAACTGGGATGTGGAAAAATGCATTATGGAAGTCAAGGGAGCAGAACAACATGTTCTGCTCTAGTGAAGAAATGATCTGATGCAGAGTGACAGAATCACTGAAAAGTGCCTGAAGATTCAGAAAGGAAAATGGGCCTACACCACATGCAGAGAACTGCGAAGGAGGAGACCCAACTCTTCCAGTGGAAAGGAAGAACTGATGTCATGGGGTGGAGCCGAGGAGGTATCACCGGTGGGTGGTGGGAGGACCTTATCTTGAAGATGTTCTGGCTGTAATTAAAGAGAAATGAAGACTAAGTGTGGATAGTGCTCTATAACCACATCCCTAGAACTTGTGTTTCCGCTGAACTGGTTCAGCCAGTGCAGATCCAGTAAGAGTCATCAGCTCTCCTGTTCATTTCGGGACCAGAAGTACCTGGAAATATAACCCTGACTGGCCAGGGCATCCTGGACAGAAGCTGTTACCCCTTTTGCAAGGAGCTGTGCAACGCCCTCCCGAATGGCAGACAGTGTGTCCAGCAACACCCTGGACTCTCAAGGCATGTGGAAGCAGTAAGAAACAATTACTCACCGAAGTAGTATTACTTCTTCCAGGGGATTCTATAGCATTATTGACACGTAGCCAGCTGGGTTCAGCTGCCTCGGAGAGGAGGAGTCAATGCAAATGAGGAAGGCATTGGCCAATCAGGATAAAGTTAAGAGTGCTGCCTGCAGTCAGCCTGAGGTACCTCAGAACGCATTTCGGAGCTGAAAAAGGGCAAAAACTGTGCCCGCTAGGGGCAACAAAACTGTTAGCAATAACCCACCATATATTCTAACCCACTATTATGAAAATGTTTTTTTTGTTTTTGTTTTGTTTTTAATCACACGCATGAATGACAGTCATCAAATTTTGCTAAATCCCCTAACAGAGCCTTTGACAAGGTTTCCAGGGGAGGAAGGGTGGGAGTGTCAATAATGCTAAAGAATCCCCTGGAAGAAGTAATATTTCTTCGATGAGTAATTGTTTCTTCTCACCCCAAGAATTCTTTACTATCTATTGACAGGTGCAGACTTCAAAGCAGTGTAGTTGGGAGGAGGGCACAGAAACCTATTTTAAGAAGAGGCTCTGAAGTACCGTCCTGCCAAATTTGGCATCCTATCCGAATACACATCCAAGAAAAGATCTTTTTGAATGTGAGAAGCAAATTTCAAATAAGTGATCTGCACACTTCTAGTGAGGATATAGCCTTGAACACTGCCAAGGAGGCAGCTGTTGCACAGGAAGTAGGCCCTAAGCACAAGAAGGGCTGAATGTCAGCCTTGCTGTATCCGACCCGAAATACGGGAAAACAGTCCCTTGGGAAAATACTCTTGGTCACTGGTTTCTCCTTTTCTGCAAAAACGCAGGAAAGGAAGGGATGATACTGACAGTACGTGAACTGATAGGACCGCTGACACAGACCGGCAGAAATAATTCATGCCCCATCCAAGCAGCTTGAGACAGCCTAGACAGGACTTGCCTGAGAGCAGTACGGGCAGAGAAAGATGGCTAATGAAGGTGGAAATGGTATACACTTGGGGAAAAAGAATTTCCTATTCGCCCAGAGGACCAAATTGTTCTTAAAGGCACTGAGAGGATAAGGCCTAAAAGAAAAACCTGAAAAATCCGTCTGACAGAGGAAAAGACAAGCAGAAAGGTTGTCTTCGATGTTACTTGCTTCAGGACAGAATTGTCACAGGTTCACGGGACACCCCATGAACTTGAATATATAGAGGTTTGTGTTCCATAGGAAAACACTCCGGTTCCTAGAGGGGTCTGGAAGTGAAACAGCCCCTTGTGGAATTCTTTGAAAAGGTCTGAGAAATCGCTAGGTGTACTCCCCAAAAAAGAGGCCTACTGCCCTACTATAGGTAAGAAAATAAAAACCTTTATATTTTTACAGGAAACAAGTCACAAAGACCAAACTAGTTCCACGTACAAGACAGTAATGCTTGGATATGAACTAAATAGTGCAGTCATGAGAGGAAAGAGGATTGAAAAACTCTAGGCTCTTGTCCTTGTACCGAGGGAAAAAAACTCTTCTACTAGGAAACTGAGGTTTTTATGGTATTAAAACACTTTTTTTTTTTTTTTTTTGGACATTCCAGGCCTTGTTTGGATACAAGGACTCTAGGAGATCTAGCCTCTCAAGAACCAGGCCTTAAGAAGGAAAGACTGGGAGCTGATAAAAACACTACTCCTGTGCAAGAAAGGAAGTAGCTTGTGGAAACAAAAGCAGCCAGAAGGCTGTTTAACTGAAACATTTTTTATCAGAAAGTACCAAGGTTGTCCAAAGCCACCGGGATCATGGTGACTGATTCCTTAACTAGAAAGGTACTTAGGAAACAAGGGATATATGGGAGAGAGAACACTTCTCCGACCAGTCTTGAGACGAGAAAGTCTGTTGGAAGGACCCCGAGTTGGGGCCTGCAACAGGAAAAAAGAAAAAACTGGTGGTTCGGGGTAGAGGCGAAAATTCAGATCTGGACCTGACCTACCCCCTGAAAGATGTGGCTAAGACTTGTGTGCTGAGGGCTCACTTGTGGTGGCCCTGACTAATGCGACTTAGAGGATCTGCCAAAGAGTCCACTTGCGGTGGCCCTGACTATGCCAAAGTGGTGTCCTTGCCCGACAGATGGAAGAGAAACTAAGACATCTCCAAAGAAGCCATCTAGAGATCAAAACTTATAGCTACTGCAGAGAGAGTGGAAGCCTTCTGGCCCAAATGCTCATTGGTGTGATACAGGGCAGGAAAATCATCCGGTCCTCTCTGAACTAAATGACCTCTGGACTGAAACAATGCAGGCCTGATAGAGATGCTCTGAGTTTCCAGGGACTGATGAAAGGAGGACTCTTTCAGAAACCAAGACCCAATGATGGAACCCCCCAAAGGGAAGCATCCACCGGAAAGAAGCCTCTGTACTGAAGATTTGAAGGGGAGAGGTGTGAAGTTCACTGTTTCCTTATACCAATTCAGCCTGTAATAGGGTTCAGGCTTCACAAAAATTATCTTATTTGGAATCTGACCTAGAGGTCTAGTCCCTGGGACTCTAGTGACGAAATTATGCACCATATACAGGGAAAGAACTTCCCCTGATAAGAGATGAACATTGCCCCCTAAGAGGTGCCAAAATTTAGATGGTTAGGGAACTTTTTCCTAGTAGGTTACGGTACAAAGAAACCCAAGACTGTATGAAATAACATGTCAGACTTAGGGCTTCAAAACCAAAGTCAAGGAGAACTGGCTAAGGACAGCCAAGCCTCTGAGAAGGGAAATCAGGGATTCCTTGTGTTCAGGTGAGAACCGCCAACCTACCCAGATACCTGAAGAATAGCCTGATTTTTACTCCATATCTGAGAACACTCTGGAGGCAGTCTAAACGGCATGGAAGAAAACTGGTAGCCGCCTGAGAAAAAAACCCAGGCTAAGGAACTGAGAACATAGAACGTATAGAGGGAAACAAGAAAATCCCCTGCGTTTACAAAAGAAAGACCTGAGTCAAGGAAGCATCCTGACTCCAGGTTGTGAAAATTGATGATTTGCTGTTCCCTATTTTCCTTTAAAATTCAGGTAATAGCCTAAAAAAAGGTCCAGCTCCCAAGGAGAAGGGAACCCTTTCACGACTTTGAACCTCACAAGGTTCTAGTGCTCTAGTTCCCACTGCTGACATGCTACTGGAGAAAAACAGAGAATGCAGCACTTGGAGGTAAACTTTAGTTATTTCTTTACTTATCATGTACACAGATAGACAGATATATAAGTTAGTATCTGCAGACGTCTATCTCCTTTCATTTATTTATTTTTACACCAACCAAAGAAGGGGTAAAAACTTGAACCAAGAAGAAAAGTAACTGAAGAAAAAGGGATTACCATGAATAAAAAAGCATTCCTGCCTATTTGGAATTTTTCTAATGTGTTGGCGTAGGGAAAAAGGGTTAGGAAAAAATTCCCTGAAGCCCCCTATCTTGAAACTCGGGGAAGGAACGCCCTCTTTAATTGAGTACTAGAAGAGTTAAACTCATCCATACGTGCCTGTCAGCTTTAGTCTGCCATAAAGACAAACCAAAATTTGCACTAAAACATAACCCAAAAGGTCGGAACTTTTCAGACAGGCAAGCCTGAGGGAAATGACCTACACCAAGACTCCAGAAGCTGTAACATTATGACTTAAGGCTATGAGAGCACAGTGCTACCATATGCCACTTGGGTATTTCAGCAAACCTCCTTGTGACTAGTGCTCCTGAGCTGTAGCACTATAGCAAGGATAGGAGACACCAAAAAACTCAAGTATATAACAGCGTATGCCACAAAGGTAGGAGGCATTAAGTAAAACCTCTTACACATGGTATATGATTATCTAGAGTCTATCTCTGGTGTGAAAGCAGACAGTGGCACAAGGCTGAGAAGCAGGCCGCTGCTTGCACTAACTCTCTTTAATCTGAAAGTGTACAGATAAAAACAGCAGAACACTTACCGAGCTGATATTTCCTCTGAATGCTTCTGTCAGCCCTGAAAAAGAAGGAGGGGTTTCCAGAACCTACCTGTAAGTGTCTTCAGAGTGTTGTCAACTTGTTCGGAGGACAGCAACCACCAGATCTATGAAGTCGTTGTACTCCACCTCTTTATTGGTGTCGTCCTGGAGGAGAAAGTCCGGGGAGTCCACCGGTTGAATATAAATGCCTCATTATACCATAACCTGAAATCAACCTCAGGGTGACCGACTAGAATTAGTGGGCCTCAAGAGGAGTTCATGAAGGAAAAATCTTCTCCTAAATTACTACTACTAATAATAATAACAACAATATCCTTGGGCATAAGGATTAACATGGAGAGGAATACTCGGACCCGAAGGAGCTGAGAACATGCCCAGAAATGTAAAGTCTGGAATAACTGCCAAGCTCTCAGAAATTCAGTTCCAGAGGGCATAATTTTATCAACCCCTGATGACTCCCTAAGTCCTTCAGGAGGGAGGATCAGAGGAGATTAATCTCTTATCTTTGTGCAGGGAAGAGGGCACCCTGCCTATTTTCAAATTAAAGGCTTGGACAGAGAAACAACTCAAACAGAGCCAGACTTGTAATAATAGAAGTCCCAAGGGTACTTGTCATTTCTTTTGTGTTAACTTGAGGTACCCTCCTCAACTCTTTTAGAGGAGGGGGAGGTAGACTGAAAGCCCAAATAATAATAGTTAGGTCAAAGCTTAAACAAATCAAAATCAACTTTTAAGAGATATTTATTTTCACAAAGAGGAAAAAACAGCACCACCTCCATACCTCTTGTCAACAAAGCCCACTGCACAGCAAACAAGAGGGTCTCACCCCAAAAGAGAGTGGATTACCCTTCAAATAGCAAATATTTTGAATTTAAATAGAGAAAATAGGGTTCCAAGAATTACACTAGTGCATAGCAAAAAACTATGCCTACCTTGAAAAAAACAAATCAATGATTTTAAGCGCAAAAAGCATTAAAACCACAGATAAATACAAAAACTAGTAAATAAAAAAATGACGTAATTTATCATGCACGCGGACAAATTTACTTGCAAAAAAAAAACCAAGTGGAAAACATAAAAATCCCGCAACTGAGTGGAACCCAGCGCAGATGCAATAAAAATAGATAAAATGAAGAAAATATACAAAATACCTTAAAAGCAGCACTCAAAAAGAAAGAAAATGGCACAAGAAGATCTCTGAAGAGAAGAGCTCCAGGGCAGTATTGCTAGTTCAGCGGAGAAAAAGTTCTGAGGTCCCTCAGGCTGACCGCAGGCAGCACTCTACTCTAACTGTATCCTGATTGGCCACTGCCTTCCTCATTTGCATTGACTCCTCCTCTCCGGAGCAGCTGAACCCAGCTGGCATACTGCACCTGTCAATAGATGCTAAAGAATTCCTGGGGTGAGAAGGAAGAAAAGCCTCAAAGTCCGAGGCAACCCTCCACCCATTACATCCAACACCCACTTGTCCACTGTGATGGTAAGCCAACGTGGGAAGAAGTGATGTAGCCAAACTCCAATGGGGACTGCAAACAGGGACAGGATGGATGGAGGGAAGACACCCTCGACCCATCACTCGGCAGCTTTTGCAGGGCACCAGCACCTATACCTGGAGTGGCACCACCACCCCTGCCCCCTCCTTTGTTAGGCTCCTGGCCCCTGGAATTGGGCTTGGGGCACCAGGCCTAGTACTGCCCCTGCTGAGGCTGCTGCAGGCTGTGGCTGAAAGGACCAATACTGGAAAACCTTTTCTTAGACTTCTTTTTTGTATCCATCTGGGACAATGCCAAAGAATCCAAGATGGCATTGGACTTCTCAATATAGGTGAGACGTCCTTCAACCTCAGGGCCAAACAAGTCAGTTCCAAACAAGGGGACTTCGGCCAGCTTGTGCTGGGTGTCTGATGTGAAGGTGGACAGACAAAGCCAGAACCTGCAATGCATGGAGACTGCCGCTGCCATGGCACAGGCACATGAACTGCCCATGTCCAAGGCTGTCTGGAGCTGTTGCTTAGCTAGTGATCGACCTTGGTCTTTGATGATCCTCACCGCTGATTACTCAGCAGCTGGGAAGTGAGGGAACACAGAATCAAAAACTTCCATCAGGGAGTAACCAAAATTGGCCATCATCATGGCACACACAGCCTGAAGGAGACCCAAAGACACAGCAGAGTACACCTTTTTAGTGGTGTGGTCAATCTTATGGGACTCCTTGCCTGGAAGCTTGTCTACGTCCCCCTAGTGTCCAGAAGTGCTAATCTGTGTGGTCCAATAACCCAGAAAGGGATCCAGTGGGGCTGCATATTTGTGGACTATACAGGCAGAGGATGCCGAGCAGGATGCTGCGAAAGCTCCAGGGCCAGTCCCAAAATTGCTTCAGCCATGGGAAAAGCAACCCCAGGAGAACTGTCCTGGTCCAAAATGTCTGTAAAAGAGTACTTAGCCCTTTTTTGGGCAGGCTCTAGCAGTACCAATAAGGACTCCAAGCTTAGGCGAAGAAGAACCCCAAAGGACACCAGGCCACACTCTGTCCTTCTCAACCGATCCCCCAGTTGAAGAGGGAAGTCCAAGAGAAGGCAAGGGTCGCATGGTCGGAGTCATCCAAGGACTCCTCGAAAATGGCCCTCAACCATTTCTCGCCACAGATCACCATGGTATCCTCCCTTGGGGGATCTAAACATAGAAACACAGAACTGAAAGCAGGGGGAGTCACGTGACGCAGGCAAGCTAGCAGCAGCAAGGATCTGGAGCTCCCATCCTTACCTCTCAATAATGCCTATTTTGTTTTAAAACAGGAGGGTTTCACCTGTAATACTCACACTATAAGTGAGGACCTGCCTTCAGCAATCGTTATTTGTGAGTTTTGCATCGCATTTGGCTTAAATCGCCGCGATGGACACTGATATGAGGCAGGCCCCCTTGAAACACACGCTGCCTCCAACAACCGAGACGGTGCCTAAAAAACAAAGGCCCAAGGATCTGTGGCCAGTAAAAATCAGCCTGCAACTTCTCAATCAATCCCACTTATGGAGGATTGATTCCTTCAAGAGTTATTACCTTTTATTTATTTTTTTAAATTCTCTATTTTTGCTGCCCTGCTATCGCCAAGGGATCTGTCCAATCACGGATCCCTGATACCCCCACTTCCATTAGACCATAGCTCCTGACACCCCCGGCTTTCACCCTCGGGTGGGGTCGCGACACCTGGGGCATGGTGCCGCGAACTTGGAACCAGAATCTCAGAGCTGGCTCTGGAAGCTGATTAGGGCCAGGGGTAGGCTTCATAGAGGTGGCCACGAGCAATTTTTCTAGTGAGGTTCCCCAGGGGCAGGGGCGTGCAATGATGACCTGCATCCGCCCTGCCCCAGACACCGGCACTAGCGATTCCTCCCAGCCTCCGTTAGGAGTCCTATGCGCGCCAGGCATTCTCCCCTACCCTCCCCCCGAAGGACAGCAGCTCTAAGGGCACTCTATCCTTCTCCCCCGGCCGGCCCTCCAGCTCCCCGGGACCATTCTCGAACCCGGGTAGTTGTCGTCGCAAGCGGAAATCCAACCGCTGCACCGGCAGGCCGGCAAGAGTTATTACCTTTTAAAGAAACCCTAACAGAAATCTCCTCAGAACTAAAATCTATCAGAGGGGACTTGTCTGATCTGAACAGGAGAGTGGGTGACTCGGAGGCCCGCTTTTCTTCCCTGGAAAAATGGAAAACCAAAATAGATCCTGAGACTGTCCAACTTCACCAGCAAATTCAAAAGCTTCAGCTGAAAACGGAGGATCTCGAGGGGAAAAGCAGGCGAAACAACATCCTCACCATAGGTCTGCCAGAATCAGAAGAGGGGCTGAATACTGTCGCTTTCCTACAGAAGTTTTTGTTGAAAGTAGTAGGCCCTTCTCCTCTCAACCCCTCATACCAGACTGAAAGGGCTCATGGGTCTCCTAGACCGAAACCGCAACCAGTAGCATCACCCAGGCCAATCACATTGAAATTCCTAAGCTTCATCGAAAAGCAACATGTCCTTTCGAAAGTTAGGGAACTCCAAGCAATCACTTGGGAAGGATCCAAATTAAGAATTACACAAGATTTACCCTATGAGACTTGTCAGAAACGTTCAGCTTTCCACCCCACCGTAAGCAAACTGACTGCGGCTGGCATTCCTTTCAAGATGCTCTACCCAGCGAAGCTACAAGTATCTATTGATGGTACCTGGTTTTTGTATGCATCCTCCACCCAGACCGTAACTGAGCTTACATCTAAGCTGCCCGATCTCTTTAAAGCTGGTTGAACAATTGCTGACTGGATATCTGGCTTCTGCTATTTCGGGGGATAATATCTCCTACTAGTGGGAATTTAATACAGTATGTCATTGGTTACCTGGTTCTGTTAGATTCTCTAGTTCGTGGTGGAAGGGCTTTCTTCTTGGGGGAGAGCACGGGTCCTGGGTTTTCCTTTTCTCCTATAATATCTAGGCCTCGTCCCGGAGAGACTGGTGCTGGAGTGCGCCTTATAACAACCGGAAGGAATTACAGTCTTACGAGGTGATTCCAGGGGGTCAGTTTTGCAACAGGAACGTTTTGCTGGTCCTGCTGCCGTCTTTTCCTCCCTGGTAACATCCTTGTGGTTTTAACATCGGAGAGGTCTGGACTTTACCCCTGTAAGTACTGTGTTTTTACTCAATCCTCATCCTGTTGTAAGTTCCAGTAGTTCTACTCTCTGACTCAGGGCTCCGAGGAATGGTGGTGGATGGAGTTATTTTCTTGATTGTTAATATGTGGGTTCAGACCTGGGCTTTGCCTACACTTAATAAAGCACAAAAAATGGGAGCGCACTGCTGGCAACAGGTACTAAGTGCTTAGAACAACCAAAAAACACAAGAAAACTAAGCAGCAACTGGTGGCAGCAATAAATAAGTCAGGTGAGAGTTAGTGCATAAGTGCAGAGGAGCCTACGGCTACTATCCCCGGTGCTTCGGGTCTAACTCGTGACCCTTTCTCAAGGGGTTGTGGCCCGAGTGCTACCTGCCCATTATGATGGATATTTCTTCACAAGAGTGTATTATGTGTTAAATTCCACAATCTAAGAAATAAGGAGAGAATAAGAGGCAAGATAATTCCCTTTTTAATAGTTAGAATATAATCTATGTACCAATAATTTCAGCAAGTGGTTGGATTAGAACCTGCCACTTGGGGAATTTAAAATGAAATTGAACAAGCTATATTCCATTTGCATAAAAAGAAAGAAAAATAAAACATGTTCTAGATAGTGGTGGGATTAGAATCCACCACTTATAAATAAAAACTGTAATGGTACAAGTGGATTTTTGAAAAGTCATTTATGCATCAAATGGGATATTTATACTAAGCAATCTTGGAAATATCTGTTTTTTTCTTAGCCTGTTCAGATATTGAAAGCATTCTTAACAAACTGTCTGTTATAAACATATTATATCAATTTTTGGAGCCTTGTATGTATAATAAGTATTGTGGATGAGTTCTACTGAGCAGATGTTTATACTTAAATAATTCTGACTGTGATATTATCACTTAAGGACACATTGTTGCTCTTATGATTATTATGCACTGTCACTTTAAATTCTAAATGAATAAAAAGAGTACAGGTAGCACTCAGGCCACAACCCCTTGAGAAAGGGTCATGAGTTATACCCGAAGCGCCATGGATAGTAGCCGCGGGCTCCTCTGCATTTATGCACTAACTCCCGCCTGACATTTATTGCTACCACCAGTTGCTGCTTAGTTTTCTTGTGTTTTTTGTTTGCCTACACTTGTTGGTATTGAGAATTAATTTACTACACTGGCTCCTGTCCCTCCTGTAAGATTTCACCATTAATGTCCTGAGTTCTAATCTATCCTCCACTCCTGAATGGATACAGTGGGCTACAAAAACAGTTGAATTTTGTTCTAAATTGGGGCTGCCCATGGTGTCTGTTTTTCTTTTTTAATAGTGTAAGGGGCTCAGCCCATAGTATGTTTCTCCATCCGGAGCCTCACAGCTGCAGTTAATCACTCCCTAATTGGTCGAGGGAGATGACATGCTTCCTAGTTGGACTGTGTTGAAACCCTATCTAAAAGTTTAGGTTCGGGCGGGGGATGGGATGCTCCGGATTACGAGGCTCATGGTAGAGCTGCATAGCGTACTGAATTATGGGGGAGTCTTTCTACCATATTATTACATTTTCTCCTCAGCTTGTGACTACTTGTAGCAGGTAGAAATGCCAAACAGGATTGGACTTCTGACACGTTAACTCTTTTCCAGGTAATATCTGGCTAACATTACAGAAGGCCTATGTACATAGTTGTTGGGGTCTGGGGAGAGGGAGACCTCGGAGGGTTTACAGTTCACAGGACCTGTTTTCCTTACCACTGGGGTCACTTGGGGGAGATACGGGTTTCACATGACAATTGCCACAACAGCTAATGCTAAGTCTATGTTGTTATTACCATCTACTGATGCAAATGCTGTGTTGGGAGGGTGGGCAGGAGTGTGCCCTACAGGTTATCATCTACTTGTCATTCTACGTTGGATATTCTTGTTACTAACTGTAACTGCCGATTAACACATGCAAAATTGTAACGTGGAATATTAGGGGAGTCAGAGACCCAATGAAGAGGTATCAGGTCCCAAAGTACTGTACCCTGCTCAATGCTGAAATCATACTGTTACAGGAAACTCGCTTGCTGGCAAAATAAGCCGTATGGTTATGTAGGCAAGAAGTGTCCCAATTTTTTGAATCAGGAGATTCCTCTTCGAGTAGAGGCACAGCCATTTTAATTATGGGTATGGTGCCCTTCCAAGCGGAATCAAATACTGAGGACTCAAATGGTAAATACATACTGGTTAAGGGCTCTCTCATGGATGCAGCAGTGGTATTAGGCTCTATATATGGACCAGTGGGAGGTGAGCCCACCTTTCTCATGGACCTTGCCAGTAAGGTCGCCTCCTTCCTGCCCACTTCTTTAATCCTGGGAGGGAGGGGACTGGAACATTCCTCCTACACAGGACTTAGATAGGACCCATCTGCCATTAAAGCCCCCTTCATCGTCTCAAAGAGCTTTGAGTGATTTTACAGATACGCTAGGGCTCTGCGATCCATGGCATATCCTTAACCCCTCCCATTGACTTTTCTCCTTCTACTCTGCCATCCACTAATCTTGGTCCAGATTGGACTACATCCTAACTACTATTTCCCTCTTGGCAAGCTTATGTCAGGCTGGGATTGAACCAATAGTTCTCTCCAACTATTCAATGGCCTGGGTGGCCCTATCCCCTGACCCTGGTATGCAGAGAGAAAAAGCATGGAAGCTGAATACCCAACTACTAAAAGATAAATCCACTGTTTCTAAGGTCCAATCCTTTACTCAAACCTTTGTGGACGTTAACAAGGGCTCTGTGCATAGACAGGATCTTGAATGGTGTGCACTTAAATGCTATCTCCGGAGTGAATTTAAGTTAGCATCTAGACGGAAGAGGCAGAAGGAGGAGGAGGCTGTATCTCTTCTATCTCAAATAAGGGCAGCCGAACTATCCTTATCTTCTACTTCTCCCAATTCTCTGATGGACTTGCTCACCCTTAGAAATAAATATTCGGACTTGTTGAGAGAGAAGGCAGAATATGCACTTTTGAAAACGAAGGCTTACTACGTAGACCAAGAAGAAAAAGCCGTCAGACTCTTAGCCCTCCGTCTCCGCACATTAGAAAGCTCTAGGCTAATTCCCTCCATTCTAGCCCCAGATGGTTCTACCAAAACGGCACCCCAGGATATTGCTCAGGTTTTTGAAAATGTTTACCGTAATCTATATGGGAAATGCCCCTCTCCACCGTCACCTCAAGATATAGAAACCTATCTGGATTCTCTTGACCTACCCTGTCTATCGATCATCAACGTACCTCCTTGTCATCTCCAGTTACTCTTGCAGAAGTAGAGAATGCAATTCAAGACCTAGCCCTAGATAAAGCATCTGGTCCTGACAACTTTCCTAACTTTTATAAAACCTTCTCTAAAGAATTAGCCCCTCCATTGCTCAGGTTATGTAGCTACATGCTTAATGCCGACTCCCTCGACTCATCGCTACTGGAAGCCACAACAGTCCTTCTCAAACCAGACAAGCCACACACACACACATACACACATCCGGCCAGCTATCATCCAATCTTTCTACTAAATTGCAACATCAAGATCTTAACCAAAATACTTTCTCTGCGAGTCAGGAAGGTTTGGACCCACCTTTTGAATCCAGATCAAGTAGGTTTTGTTCCAGGGCATTCTTCTGCAGACCATCTTAGGAAACGAACCCATATATTCCAGACTGCTCACTCCTCTCAGACCCAAATAGCATTGATCTCATTGGATGCCGAGAAGACTTTTGATAGAGTGGACTGGGAGTTTCTCTGGTTGACTCTATGAAAAATGGGCTTCCCCTCCATCTTCCTTCAATGGATCCAGTCCAGATTATCTACTCCTCCTCCCTTAGGATATACTATATGGCCCCGTTTCCTTCTTTACACTGGCACAAGGCAGGGCTGCCCCTCTCACCTTTCCTTTTCAATCTTTATTTGGAATCTCTCCTATGTCACATTAAACTGTCCCCCCAGATACAGGGCATCTCAGTGCTTAATCACACCTTAACTCTCTCTGCGTACGCGGATGACATTCTTCTTCACTTAGAACATCCCGTAACTTCTCTGGTACACTCTCTTGATGTTATAGCTCAATATGGCCATCTCTCTGATTACAAACAATCTCACTAAAACTTAAATCTTGCCCTTAAATTGCTTTACACTCTACCCATGGGGCGGACTTTAACCAAATTCTGTATGAAATGGTGCCCACACTCACTCAAGTATCTAGGTATACTTTTAACCACTGACCCCTCAAATACCAGGAAGTTAAATCTTGATGACCTGGTGGTTTCTCTCCAACAAAATCTTAGAAGGTGGGAATCTCTCCCACTATCCTTATGTAGGCGGATCAATATTATAAAGATGAATGTTCTTCCCAGGCTCTTTTATCCCTTACACATGTTGAACATCTGGCTTCCTTTTTCTTTCAACATATTCACTCCCTTATCTCTAGTTTCATCTGGCTAAATAAACATCCCAGGCGCTCTTTCCTTAAACTGAGTATTCCCAAAGAACCGGGTGGTCTCCGCCTTTCCAACTTTCTTCTATACTACTAGGCTAGCCACTTGGCTAGGTCTGGTAGATGGCTCTCCAATACTGTAGGTGACTACATACCCATCTGGCTACAACTAGAAACTCAGCTTTTGCAGAGGCGCAACCTACATTCCCCAGCCATCTTTTATCTTCCATGGAAAACCCTACCTGAGCCGCTACGTCATTCGGCGATCAGTATGTCACTAAAGGTGTTCTTTCAATGTTGCTCCTTCTATAAAATCTCCCCACAACGGGATTTTGCACAGCCGCTTGTTCTCAATCCCAATATCAGGATAGATGGTGTCCACATCACCCCGGTTGGTTGCCTCAGTTACGGGAAGCCATAGTGGCAGATTTCTACTCTCATGACTCCCCTCTTCCCATCTCCAGGGATCCTTGAGAAATATTGATTAACCCAAGTGCACATCTTCAAGATCTTCCAGTTGAGACATCTGATCGGTCTGTCATTTGGCACCACCCCTAAGTCATCCAGAGTAAAGCCCATTCTGGATCAATTGCAAGATGTATCCTACAAGCCCCACTGCATATCCCTGCTAAATGCCTACCTTCTGACTAAAGGTCACCCAGATTCCCTGCTTGGCTCCAAGGTTTGGAACTCCCTGCTACCAGATTTAGCCATTAACTGGGCTCAAGTCTGGAAAGACCTATATATCTATAATTCCCAAGACAGGCTTAGACTCACTCAATATCAAACCTTGAATGACATGTATTATACACCCATCAAACTGACTAAAATTGGATGTTTACCTGAACCTATTTGTTCTAGATGTGGTAAAGCAGAGGGGAACCTGCTGCATATATTCTGGCAGTGTGAGAAAGTCGCTCCTCTGTGGCAGCTAATCCATTCCAGGCTGGACCCCTTGCTGGGTTCGGAGGAATTTTTCACTCTGGAGATCTGTATTCTGGGTATTTACACTAATATCAGGGTCAAAGAATGTAAATTTCACATGGCTTTAATCTCTATGGTAGTCAAAAAGCTTGTGCTTAAACACTGGATGGACCAGCTAGCTATATCCTACAGTGAATGGTTGAATGATCTCTCAGCACGTTTTAGAACTGAACGCCTGATTGCCAGCTCTCATAACAGACTCAATCTTTTTGACAAAAAATGGGGCAAGTTATATGCCTTATATCTACATTAGTGTTTTATGTGATTGCTAACTCTCCATGTGTATAATCTTAAAACCAATGACGCTGCCTTTATAATTTCCTAAGGGGCACACTCCAGTCATGGAATGGAGGGGTGTGGGGGGAGGTGAGGAGGAGAGGGGTACAGTAATTTGAGTTCTTCGAAGGTGATGTCTTGATACTGTACCAAGGTTTGTATTTGTATTATAAAACCAATAAAGAATCTGAATTTCAAAAAAAAATAATAATTTGACAGCAGATAAGGCCCACCTGGCCCACCTAATCTACCTGATTTTCCCTACCTGCTGTATCACTACAGACCCTACTTGATTTCAGACTTATTCCTCCCTTGTCTCATCTCTAAAGTTCCTTCATGCCTATCCCATGCAGTTACTGCCCTCACCACCACCACTGGGAGACTGTTCCAAGCATCCACCATTCTCTCTGTAAAAAAGTACTTCTCTCACATCTCCTCTGAGTCTACCCCCTCCCCCCAATTATTAGTATGACCCCTTGTCCTTGAGCATCTTTTTTCTGAAAAATGCCTTTTCCGATCCCTCTCATCTCCTCCCCCGGTGAGTCTACCCTGTTGCAGATTTTAGTGTTATCCGCTAACAGGCAGAACTTCCCATCCAGCCTCTTCTGCAATGTCACTAATAAAGACATTTAAGAGGATTGGTCCCACTACAGACAGAAACTTGTGGTACTCCACTAGTCACCCTCCCTTCCTCAAAGTGAACTCCATTTACCACCACTCTCTGGCTCCTATGCCTTAGCCAATTTCTTACTCAGTTTACCACCTTTGGTCCCACTCCTAGGATACCCAGCTTGCTTACTAATCTCCTCTGTGGAATGGTGTCGAAGGCCTTGCTGAAGTCCAGGTAGGTCACATCTACCGCTCCTCACTGATCCAATTCCCTGGATACCCAGTCAAAGAACTCTATTAGATTCACCTGACAAGACCTCCCCCCTGTGAATCCATGTTGTCTTGGGTTCTGTAAGCCACTGGATTCAAGGTATTCTACTATCCTTTCCTTCAGTAGTGATTCCAGTGGTTTCCCCACCACCAATGTCAGGCTGACTGGCCTGTAGTTGCCAGTCTCCTCCCTACTGCCACTTTTGTGAAGTGGGACTACATTTGCCCTCCTCCAGTCCCCCGGAACCAATCCCGTCTCCCATCTCCAGTAGGAGGCTGAACAGGACTGTCAGACATGCAGACAGCATCTCCCCGAGTTCCCTCAGTATCCTTGGATGGACTCTGTCTGGCCCACTGCCTTATCCACTTTCAGATTTGCGAGTTCCTTCAGGACTCTCTCTCCTCTGTAAATGGACTAGTGTCCATCTTCCTTCCTTCGATGCTCCTGTTCCTTTTCTGGGCTCCTCACCTTCCCCTTCTTCTGTGAACACTGAACAAAAGAACAGGTTACTCACCTGTAACAGTAGTTCTAGGAGTGGTATATGTTGTTCATCCACACTTCTTGGCAGGTACCTTGCCGCTTTAAGAATGGCCGGAAGTCTTCAACCTTGCTTCTCCCATCCACCCAGGTGGTAAGTACCTTGGCTCCGCCCCATGATGCCAGCTCTTAGCCCACTGGAAGCCAGGTCATGTGTGTCCGCAGCCGGGGAGGTCGGGTGGGTCCATGTGGATGAACAACATATTCCACTCCTAGTACTACTGTTACAGGTGAGTAAACTGTTCTTCTAGGAGCATGGATATGTTGTTCATCCACACTTCTTGGCAGACTTCAAGCAGTTTTCTGGGAGGAGAGAGGCAAGGTGCACACCCCTTAATTAAGAAACAGGGATTGGAGAACCGAGGCCCCAAAACCAGCATCCCGGCGTGACACAAGGTCGATGTGGTAGTGGGTAATGAAGGTGTTTGCTGACTTCCAGGTAGCAGCCCGACAGATCTCCTGGATAGGAATGTCCCTGGAAGCAGCCACCAATGCAGCAGTATAGTGGGTAGAATGAGCTCTTATCCCTCTGGGAGGCTCCTTGCCCACCAACTCATAATACAGACCTATGCATGATGTAATCCACCTTGCAATGGTCTGTTTGGCAGCAGGTCTGCCAGAAGCGTCTTCAGCATAGGCGATAAACAGCTGGCGAACCTCTCCCCGAACATCCGCCGTCCTCTCTTTATACTAGGAGAGGGCACATCTCAGGTCCAAGGCATGAAGCCTGTACCCGGAGTCTGAGGTGTAATTAGGGTAGTATACTAGCAGAGTTTAAAAAATTACTCACCTTAGTAATTATGTTTCTTCTAATGGAGTCTTGCTGTATTCTGACTATTGCAGTTAGTCCCAGCCTTTAAACTGCCCCGCAGAACAAAGGGTTAACTTTCTATGCAAAGCATAGAATGCTGAGCTTGAGCTCGGTTAAGGTCTCTGTCTGCAGCCCTTTGAAATCTAACCGTCAGATTCTTAAGAGCAAAAAACTCACTAACTATCCAATGTGAAATTGTACATTTTTTACTAGCCAACTGGCAAGAAGGGTTCTGAATTCCCAAGGAAGACTCAAGTCAGGAAACCCAAAACCAAAAACCAATCCAAATAAGAATAATAATAAACAAACACCCAAACAACAAAGAGAGGGGTGTAAAAGAAGTACCCCTGAGGTGCAACACTGCACCTGCCCACCCACTTCCCAAAGGGGGGGGAGGTCAGAATACAACAAGACTCCATTAGAAGAAATATAATTACTAAGGTGAGTAATTTTTTCTTCAAACAACATGAAGTCTTGCTGTTTTCCTGACTATTGCAGACTACAAGCAGTACCTCCATGGAGGAGGACAGAACCTACTTTGGGAATAGGCTCTGAAGTACTGCTGTTCCAAACCGAGCATCACTCCTAGCCTGGATATCCAGAGAGTAATGCTTGGTAAAGGTATGGACTGTTTTCCAGGTGGCTCCTTGACAGATTTCTAAGAGAGGAATATCCCTGGCAGCAGCCAGGGAAGCAGCTGTACCTCTGGTGGAGTGAGCCATCAGGACTGAGGGTGGAATTTTTCCTAGTTTCTCATAGCAGAACTGTATACAAGACACAATCCACCTGGCAATAGTTCTCTTGGTGGCAGGTTTGCCCTTCCCCACTTCTCCATAAGTGAGGAACAACTGCAGGGAATCAAGCCTGTGACCCTTGGTACACTCTATATAGTAGCTAAGGGCCCTTTTAACATCTAAACTGTGTAGCCTCCTTTCTCCTGAAGAAGAATGATCAGTGAAGAAAACAGGAAGAGAGACAGACTGATTCAGGTGGAAATCTGAAACCACTTTGGGCAAGAACCTTCTACTGCTTCTAAGGACCACTTTGTCCCTATGAAAGGAGATAAAATCAGGTTCTACTGACAGGGCTTGCAGTTCACTGATACGTCTGGCAGAGGTAATGGCTACTAAAAACACAGTTTTCCAAGTCAAGTACTTAAGCTCTACTGAGGACGTAGGCTCAAAGGGAGGTTGCATCAATTAAGCAATGCAAACATTTAAATCCCAGGCAGGGCAGGGTCTCTAAATGGAGGACTGGTATGAAGCAATCCCTTGAAAAATTTACAGAACACAGGATGAGTTGATAGTGAGGAAGACTTCCCCACTGACACAAAAGCAGAGACAGCTGACAAGTGTACCTTGAGAGTAGCTGGTCTGAGGCCTAGGCCATTAAGATGGACCATATAATCCAAAACTGTAGGCAATTCAGCAGTGTCTGGGGAAATACGCTCCTTGGAACACCAAATGGTGAATCTCTTCCATTTGGAGTTATAGGTCTTCCTAGTGGCGGGCTTTCGAGAGGTCTTGAGGATATCCAGAACCCCCTGAGACAGATGCAAATCTGCATACTCTTAACTCTTCAAGAGCCATGCCTTGAGATTGAGAGACTGAAGACTGGGGTACCAAATCCTCCCCTGAGAGGAGGTTACCAGGTTGTAATTCCTGGGAAGAGACAGGGGAAGATGGACTGCTAGGGACAGCAACAGGGGGTACCAAGGCTGTCTGGCCCAATCTGGAGCAACCAGAATCACTTTGCAAGGTTGTGGCCTTATCTTGACTAAAACTTTGAACAGCAGAGGAAAGGCATACAGAAATTTCTCTTCCCAGTTCAGAATCAGAGCATCCAGATGGACTGAGCCCAAGACTGGGGGTCTGCAACAAAAGAGAGGAAGTTGGTGATTGTCTGGGGCTGCAAAGAGATCCATCTCTGGAGTGCCCCACCTTGAAAAAATCACCTTCAAGACCAGAAAGTCCAGTGACCATTCGTGATGGCTCTGTGAGATCCTGCTCAGTGCATCTGCTAACACATTGTCCTTCCCTGGAAGGTGGACTGCTATCAGAGAGGTTTGCAGCGAATAAACCAGGGACCACAACTTCATGGCTTCTGTGCACAAGGCCGTAGACCGCGTGCCTCCCTGCTTGTTGATGTACCACATGGTGGTGGTGTTGTCTGTTCTGACTTGAACCATCCTGTTCTGCACTGACTGAGAGAAAGCTTGCAGGGCCAGAAAAACTGCCCTGAGTTCTAGGAGACTGATATGGAGAAGGGTTTCCTGAAGAGACCACAGTCCCTGGGCAGTGAGGGACCCCAGATGGGCTCCCCAGCCCAGGAGGGAAGCATCCGAGGTAAGGACCACTGAAAGAGGCTGAGTGACAAATGGGACCCTTTGCCTTAAATTATTCTGATCCTGCCACCATTGAAGGGCTTGGATCAGGGTCCGAGCCACCGGGATCAGTTTGGTAAGGGAATCCTTCCCTTGGGACCAAAAGGCCCTCAGATGGAACTGAATGTCCCTCATCTGGAATCTTGCCCCTTGGACCACTGCTGTAGAAGCTGCCATGTGGCCCAAGAGCTGGAGGAAATGCCTTGCTGGTCGAGACACCTGAAGGCTGAAGGAAGAAGCCAGTTCTATAAGAACTCTTGCCCTTTCCAGGGGAAGAAAGGCTCTTGCTTTGACAGTATCCAGCTCTGCCCCTATAAATGTAAGGAGCTGCACTGGCTCGAGAACTGACTTGGGAAGGTTGAGAAGAAATCCTAGAGAAGTGAGCACTTGCTGGGTAACTTGCAGGTCTGACTTGGCTTGGTCTGGGGACTGGCCCACTATGAGCCAGTCATCCAGATATGGAAAAATGGAAATCTTTTGCCTCCTTAGAAAGGTAACAACTACTGCTAGGCACTTTGTGAAAACCCTTGGGGCTGATGTTAGACCAAAGGGCACTGCTTTGAACTGATAGTGGCCTGAGGGCAACTCGAACCTGAGGTACTTTCTGTGGGAGCACCTGATGGGAAAGTGAAAATAGGCATTTTTTAGGTCCAGGGAGGCTAGCCAGTACCCTGACCTTAGAGAGGGGCAAATTATTCCCAGAGTTACCATCTTGAACTTTGGTTTCAAAAGATGTTTGTTCAGGTATCTTAGGACTAGGATGGGTCGCCACTCCCCTGCCTTTTTGGGGGTAAGAAAGTACCTGGAGTACAGACCTTTGCCGCTGTGTAGGGTAGGAACTCTCTCTATGGCTCCTAAGGCCAGAAGAGATGAAAGCTCTGCCTCTAGGGCAAGGGTTTCTGAGAGACCTGCAGGTGGAAAAGATCTGGCTCTCATCTTCGGAAATTTTTTGAAGCTGAGAACCAGTCCCTGGCATACTACTTCCAGGACCCACTTGTCTGAGGTAACAGACATCCAGTCCTGGACAAAGTAAGCCAGCCTGCCCCCTACTGGAATAGGAGAGTCGATCTGGGCAGACATCAGGAGGAACATCAGGGTGTCTGCTTGGCAGGGGCCTTAGGCTGAGGAGTGGATGCAGCCCTGCTCATCCCCCTTCTGCCTCTCCCTCTGAAGAACCCCCTCTGTGAAAAGGGAGAAGAGGCCTGTGCTTAGTAAAAAGGCCTATGAAAAGGCCTACCCCTGCACCTAGATCGCTGCCTCTGAGGAGTTGCTTGCCTCTCCTTGGCCTGAGCACTCCTATAAGTGGTCCTGTACTGGTCCATTTTCTTCATGTAATTCTCTGTCTGCTCCCCAAACAGAGAATTACCCACTACAGGAAAATCCATGGCCTTAGCCTGGGTGTCCTGTGAGAGGCTAGTACATCTGAGCCAAGCTATTCTCCGAAGAGCCATAGATGTAGCCATGACTCTTGATGACACATCACTGGAGTCCACAGCAGCATAAAACTGTACTTTTGATGCCTCAATCCCATCTGCAGCCACCTCCTCCAGCTCCTTGGCTAGCTGGGGGGAGGCCTGTTTAGCCAGTGTCAGTACAGTGTCCCATCTGGACTTCTGGTACCTGGCTGTATAGGCCATATAATTCGCCTGCCTGAGTCCCAAGGAAGATGCCATGTACTGTTTTTTTTTTTGGAATTGCATCAATCTTCCTGGAGTCTTTGTCTGGGGAGTGTGAAGCCATGGGAATGTTTGCCTTATCACAGGCAGCAGCCTGCACTACCCCAACATGGCTGCATTGCTGGTATAAAAACTTTGTATCTGAGCCTGATAGTGTGTACCTCTTGTCCATCCTTCTGTCAACAGGGGGTACAGAATTGGGAGACTTCAGGATTGTTTGTGTCTGTTTCTCAAAGAATTTGTGAAGGGGAACAGACAGTCTCCTGGACTCTGGGATGTCCATCATTTCCACATAATCAGGCTCCTCATGATCCTCCATTGCCTCCTCCATAGGAAGCTGGAGGGTCTCAGCCACTTTCCTATAAAACAGAAAACGGGAAGGGGACTCAGAAAGCCTAGGAGGGGATACACCAGAAGGTCTGTCTGGGGAGATGTCCAGTTCAACAGGCACATCCAGACTATCACCATCATCTTCAAAACTCCCCCTCCTCCTCAAACTCCGGTTCATAAAAATCTTCAGGGTATAATCTTGAACCGGGGGGAACCGACCGAACCGAATCCCTGCGAAAAGATGTCGGATCCGTCGGAACCGGGCGAAGCGATTCCACAATTGGAATCGCTCTGGCTATTTCCTCGGCGATCGGAACATGAATCTCTGGATCGGAACCGGTCAATTTTCCTTTGCGTTTCCTTTTTGCAGGAACCGACCCCTCAGGATTGGCTCTCCTCTTGCCTGAAGAAGTATTGCCCTGGTCAGAGGGCACTCCTTCTGGTTCGGTTGAAACCGAACCGGGCTGGCCATCCGGGTCAGCTGACTTCTCGGCCTCCTTTTCCCTCAGTCTACCTAATCTCTTTTCAAGGGTAGATTTAGGAAAATTGTTACAAATTTGGCAGTCTGTATCGAGGTGTTCAAACCCCAGACAATAAACACAGGTGATGTGGGGTTCGACCTTGCAAAGACCTCCCACACTCACTGCAGTGTTTGAAACCCAGTGGGCCTGGGTTTTTCTTGGTTTCTCAGACATGGCCAACCTAACCAAACTTATCCTTTTTATGGAACCGCCAGGCAAGACTCCCTAATCGGTTCCTAACCGTGTCAAGAGTGTTGGAAAAAAAAAGTTCAAACCACATTTTTTTTTTTTTTTTTTTTTTTTTTTTTTTTTTTTTTAGAATCGATAAGGACCGATAACGACACTCTAAAGTAAAACACAAGGATTCAATACAAAAGATTGGTTCGGCTGAACCGATCTAACACTTTACAATTTCCACACAGAAAATGAGAACAAAACCTATCTAGTACTCACGGTACCACAGACAGAGACTGAATCGACTATGCGGAAATAAATTCGGTAAAAACTGACAACTTAACAGAGACTTTAACTGACTTTCGAACTGAGCTGAAGGAGAAATCTCCGGAGCGACTGTTCAGTGAGGCGGAGTAAAGAATCTGACGGTTGGATTTCAAAGGGCTCCAGACAGAGACCTCAACCGAGCTCGAGCTCAGCATTCTATGCTCTGCAAAGAAAGTTAACCCTTTGTTCTCCGGGGCAGTTTAAAGGCTGGGGCTAACTGCAATAGTCAGAATACAGCAAGACTTCATGTTGTTTAAAAACACCTGGTTAAGGTGAAACTCTGACACCACCTTTGGAAGGAATTTCGGGTGGGGGCGCAGGACAACTTTGTCCCAGTGAAAGACCAGATAAGGGGAATCCACGGAAAGTGCCTGGAGCTCCCCTGTCCTTCTGGCTGATGTGATAGCCACCAGGAAGTCTGTCTTCCACGACAAGTGTGACAGCTCACACTTGTGCATGGGTTCAAATGGCTTGCCCATGAGCTTTGCCAAAACCAGCAGTAGATCCCACGGAGGAGGAGGTTCACGCACCAGAGGGGATATGCAATCCAGGCCTTTGTCTCCTGCACCAGTGTTGGCTGACCAGCCCACGCCCGGTATGCAGCAATGTCTGCCAGGTGCACCCTAAGGGTCAATAACCGTATACCCCCTTTGGAGAGAGACCGAAGGTAGTCGAGAATGTTAGTCACAGAACAGGATAAGGGGTCCAGACCCTTGCCCTGACACCAAATAGAAAACCTTTTCCATTTGAAGGCATAACATTTCCTGGTCGATTCCTTTCGAGATGCCTCCACCACAGTGTAGACATCTTCGGAAAGACCCAAAGCCTGGAACTCTAGCTGCTCAGGTACCAGGCTGTGAGATGCAGGGATTGAAGGTCCGGATGAAGGACCTTCCCCTGATTTAGAGATATCAGGTCCGGGCATGTACAAAGCCACTCCAGGGGCCTGCAGCTGAGACTGAGGAGATCTGGGTATCAGAACTGACGCGGCCAGTCTGGGGCTACCAGAATCACCTTCGCCTTGTCCCTCCTCACCTTGAGTAACACCTTGTGGATCAAGGGAAATGGAGGCAAGGTGTAGAGGAGGCCTGGGGTCCACGGCCTCGAGAAGGCATCCCCCTGCAGTGAGCCCTGCTGAGGGGGGTGGGCATGGTACAGTCTCAGCTTGGTGTTTTCCCTGAAGGCAAACAGGTCCACCAATGGTTTGGCCCAACAGGAGAACAGACTGTAAGCTACCTCTGGATGGAGAGACCACTCACGGGATGTCTGGCCTATGCGGCTGAGAGCATTCGCCAGCTGGTTCGAGGCTCCTGCCACATGAATGGCTAGAAGATCCGCCTCCAACTGGCTTACAAGGGTCCAGATGCGGAGCGCCTCCTTGCACAGAGGATGGGAGTGCATTCCGCCCTGTTTGTTGAGATAGTACATGGTCGTGGTATGTCCGTCTGGACTTGAACCACTTGACCCCGGAGCTGAGGAGCGAAAGCTGACAGTGCCAGTCTAACTGCTCTGAGCTCCAACAGGTTGATGTGGCATCGGGACTCCTTGGCAGTCCAGAACCCATGGGCTCTGTTGCCCCCCATGTGGGCTCCCCAGTCCATGATAGAGGCATCGGTCATAAGAACGACCATCGGCCCGGGGCGGACAAACGGGATCCCTCCCTGCAACCGTTCTGTGGCGGTCCACCACTGGAGAGTGTCCCAAATCTTCTGTGTTACAGTGATCAGCTGGTCGAAATTACCAAATCACTGAGTCCAACAGGCGGCTAGCTCCCATTGAAGGGGGCACATGTGCAACCGGTCCCAATGGACCACTGGGGTGCACGCCACCAGGTAACCCAGAAGGCGCAGAAAGTCCCGGGCAGGGTGCAAGTGTCCAACCAGAAATGATTGGGCAAAGGAGGAGAGAACCTTTGCCCTGTCCACCGGGAGCCGAGCTCTGGCTTGACAAGAGTCCAGCTCTGCCCCAATAAAACCTATCACCTGAGAGGGCACGACTTCTGACTTGGCCTCGTTGATCAGGAGGCCGAATTGGGAGCAGGTAAGGAGGGCCAGATCCCTGGACCCCTCCACCTCCTGTTGGGTGGAACCTGCCAGGAGCTAGTCGTTGAGGTAGGGGTAGATTCTGACCCTGCGACGCCAAAGATGGGCTGCCACCACTTCAATGCATTTGGTGAAGACCCTTGGGGCCGATGACAGGCCGAACGGCACAGCTCGAAACTCGTACAAGGTCCCTTCAACCCTGAAGCGGAGGAACCGCTGATGGAATGGACAGATTGGGACACGAAAGAATGCGTCCTGTAGATCCAGTGAACAGAACCACATGTTTTGCTCTAGGGATGGTATGATCTGGTTCAAAGTGACCATCCAGCAGGTGCAAGACCTCAGAAACTGATTAAGGTCATGGAAATCTAGGATGGGGCGCCAACCCCCCGTCCCTTGGGCACCAGGAAGTACCTGGAGGCAAAGCCTGGGTCTGCTGGAGGATCTGGCACTGGAGCTATTGCCTCCTTGAGGTGGAGCTGAGCTACGTCGTCTTGAAGAGCTGAGTGGGTGCGAGCGGAAATCCGATCCTCCCGAGGGGCGCAGGCTCGGCTGGGAGGGTACTGCTCGAATTCTAGAGGCAGTCCCCGACCGACCACTTCGAGAACCCACCTGTCCGAAGTGATAGCAAACCAGGCGGAAAGGAAGTGGTGGAGCCGACTCCCCATGGGAGGGCCCAGAGCAGGTGTGATGGGTACAGGAGTGGCGACCCCCATCCCGTCACTGAGCAGGCTAGGAGGAGGAAAAGGTTCCAGGACCTGAGCCTCATCCTCCTTTACAGGGCTGTTGAGGGCCCTGCTTGGGCTGGAGGTGCCAAGCTGGAGCCTGCTGCTGTTGCTGACCTCCTTGATAGGAGGGCTGCTGAACCGTAGGGGAAGAACGCCGAAAAGGCTTCTTCTTCTTCTTCTGTTGATTCTTGCCCGAATAACCTTTAGTAGAAGTAGCGTCCAAGGTGGCATTGGACTGCTCTATGCGCTGAAGGGGACCAGCCACTCCTGGACCGAACAAGCCGGTCCTCAGAAAGGGCACATCAGCCAGCTTATGCTGAGTATCCACCGGAAAGGAGGAAAGCCTCAGCCAAGCTCTGCGGCGAGTGGCCACTGCAGCGGCCATTAAGCGGGCACAAGAATACCCGATGTCCAGGGCCGTCTGGAGCTGCTGTTTGGCAACAGCACAGCCCTGGTCCCAGACCTGCTTGACCGTGGTCTGCATGTCCGCGGGGAGATGCAGGAGGACCTCATCTAATGACTCGAGAAGGACATGAGAGAAGTGTGCGACATGGACTGCAGCCACATCCAAGAGCAGGGTCATTCTCGATGCCCTACAGGGACCATGCCTTAGACAGCTAGTGGTGGAACCCACTCGGGAGGGAGCAATACTAGACCTGGTACTCTCAAATGGGGAGAAGATCACAAACTTAGAAGTCAGTAGACATCTGGGAACAAGCGACCACTGCACAGTGTGCTTCACAATACGCACAACCATGGAGACAAGCCATACAAAGACAAGGATACTGGACTTTAGAAGGGCTGACTTTGGCATAATGGGTGAATACCTGAGGAATGCATTAGCAAATGGCCAGAAAGGAGGGGTGGAAGAACAATGGAGAAAAATCAAAACTGCCATCATGGAGGCAACAAGCCTTTGTGTGAAACAAATAAAGAAAACAAAGCGGAATAAAAACACTATAGCTCTCAAAGAGGTGTCAGGAAGGTTAAGGAGGAAAGGCTGCATTCAAAAAGTATAAGGAATCACAGACGGAGCACGACAGGGAACTGTATTAATTAAAGCAGAAAGAAGTGGGGAAGGCAGTCAGAAAAGCAAAGGCCCAAACCGAGGAAAAGATAGCCAACTCAGTTAAGAAGGGGGATAAAACCTTTTAGAGGTACATTAGGGAGCATAGAAAGGTTAAGGGAGGGATAGTGAAGATTAATAAAGGAGAGGGGAGGTGGGCAGAGGGAGACAGTGAAAAGGCAGAGATATTGAATGACTACTTTTGCTCAGTATTCACAAAAGAAGAAGAGGAGGAGTTACCTAAACCAAACAGTAGAAGCACTCTGGATAGTGGGGTTGACACCAGTCCATTTACAGAAGAAACAGTACTGAAAGAACTCCTAAAACTCAAGGTGGACAAAGCAATGGGGCCTGACGGGATTCACCCTAGAATCCTAAAAGAGCTAAGGGAGGACCTAGTGACACCACTAACCACACTTTTTAACAAATCATGGGAAGATGGGGTGGTACCTGAGGACTGGAGGAGGGCAGATGTGATTCCCCTTCACAAAAGTGGGAGCAAGGCAGAAGCAGGAAACTACAGACCTGTTAGTTTGACCTCAGTGGTGGGGAAAATGATGGAATCACTTCTAAAGAAAGAATTGTTCAGTACCTAGAGGCAGCGGGCACAGGACCCAAAGCAGCATGGATTCACAGCAGAAAGGTCATGTCAGACAATCTATTCGATTTCTTTGACTGGGTGACCAAAGTAATAGACCAGGGAGGGCTGTGGATATGGCCTACCTAGACTTTAGCAAGGCATTTGACACAGTCCGCAAAAAGATTAATAATCAGTTAGCCAGCCTGGGATTGGGTCCCAGGGTGGTAGCCTGGTAGCAAACTGGCTGCACAACAGGACACAGAAGGTAATAGTGAATGGAACACATTCTGAAGAAAGGGTTTACTAGTGGAGTACCTCAGGCTCAGTACTGGGTCCAGTCCTCTATAACATCTTTATAAGTGACATTGCGGAGGGTCTGGAAGGAAAGGTATGCCTTTTTGCGGATGACACAAAGATCTGTAACAGAGTTGATACACAAGGGGGGTTAGAAAGAATGAGAAGGGACTTGGCAAGGTTGGAGGAATGGTCAGGCATATGGCAACTTAGATTCAATGCAAAGAAGTGCAAAGTAATGCACCTGGGAAATAAAAATCCAGGAGAAGAGTACACAATAGCAGGGGAGGTACTAATGACAACAATAATGGAAAGGGATCTGGGTGTAGTCATATCAGATGACCTAAAGGTGGGTAAGCAATGTGAGAAGTCAGTAAGGAGAGCCAGGGGATACTGGGATGCATAGGGAGGTGCATCACAAGTAGAAAAAGGGAAGTGGTTATCCCTTTATACAGACAGTTGGTGAGACCCCATCTGGAGTACTGTGTGCAGTTTTGGAGACCTCATCTACGCAAGGACATAGACAGGATGGAAGCAGTCCAGAGGAGGGCAACTAAAATGGTGCAGGGTCTACATCAGAAACCATATGAAGAGAGACAGAGAGCTTAATATGTATACCCTTGATGAAAGGAGGGACAGGGGGGACATGATAGAAACTTTTAAGTACCTCAAGGAATCAACAAAGTCCAGGAGGGTAGCATCTTTCAGAAAAGAGATATTGTAAGAACAAGGGGCACAATTTAAAGTTAGAGGGACAGCTCAGGGGTAATGTGAAATTCTTTTTCACAGAAGGCGGTGGGACGCATGGAACCGCCTTCCTGAGAGGTTGTGGGGTCTAAAACAGTAGGGGAATTCAAACATGCAAGGGACAGACATAAGGCAATTATAGTGGGGGTTGCAGGAAGTAGGCTGTTGGTTAACTAGAATCTGCAGCTTATCCAATAGGTAGGAAATGGGCAGACTGGGTGGGCCAAATGGTCCTTATCTGCGCCAAAGTCTATGTTTCTATGACTGCTGAGCTGGCCTAACGAAGGCCCAGAAAAGAGGTTGCATAGACCTTACAGGCAGAGTGGTCCATATTTTTGGACTCCTTGTCCAGGGGTCGGTCAGTGTCGGCCGAACTGCCAGTACACCTGAACACAGTGGCGGTCACCAGGCTCTCGGCTGAAGGGTGCTCTGCGAACCCCGCAAGGGACCCCATGGGCACTGCATACTTGTGGGCAGATGGTGCTGAGCAGGAGGCAGGGCGCTGCCAAAGTTCAAGGGCCAGGCCAACAATAGCCTCGGCCACTGGAAAGGCCTCAGTTAGGGTATCCCCTCTCTTGAGTATGTCAGTGAGAAGGTACTCCGCCTTTTTCTGGATGACTCCGGGGCATTCCAGTGGACTCGGAAATGAGGCAAAGAATGCCCTGGAAAGAGGAAGGGCCTTCCTCTAGCCCTGCCACGGATGACTCGTCATCCCCTGGATAGTAGTGACATCTGAGTCCTAAGAGTCATGGTATAACGGTCTACTGCCTAAGTCGCCCTCAATACGCCGAGGGCGGTCAGGGGTGACAATAATGGACAGGCGTTGGGGAAGGCCAGTGTCCTGTCAGTCCTCTTTTGAGGGAGCCCCTCCCACGGGCTGTTCAGGCAGTGGTTCCACTCTAATTGGTGGAGAGACCGAGACAGGCCAAGCCCGGGGACGGGACGGCCCCATGGGCAGAGGAACCGGGAATTTCAGTTCCGGAAGGGTCGGCTCCGGCCTAGGAGGCAAAAGTGAAGTAATGGCCCGTGTGTCCGGCGGAGCCAGCTTCTGACCGGTCAAAATCAGCTGCTGCCACATGATGTCCTCATAGCGCCGGAGTTTCTGCTGGAGCCTCTCCTCGTCCGAGGACGATCTGTGGCATCACCTCTTTTTACAGCACTTATGGCTCTTCCTCGGTCATTCGGCCAAGGGGGTTCTGGACCTCGATCGAGAACGGTCGGGCCGACTCAGTTGATCTGGAGAAACAGGGTGAACCGGTGAAACCGGAGGGTCCAGAACCGGGTCCTTGATGGGGACGCCAGAGGGCTGGGTCTCCTCATCAGGAAAGACCAGGACTGGAGTCCTTTCCAAAGAGTCGGCGACCGGGGTCAGCGACAGAGTGTCGATTGGGTAGAGAATAATCTCCACCTCGTCGACCACTTCCTTGGTCCCCTGGCCAGATGGAAGATCCGTGAAGTTGGCGGCCGAGGTTCCGATCTCAACCAAGGTTGAGACCGTGTGTTCCTGGGACTCGGATCTCTCTCGATCCCAAGAAAGTCTTCACCGAGATGAAGACGACGGGTTCTTATCCCTCTTGTGAGGGCGGGAGGAGTGTGAGCCCGAGGGCGCCTCTCCCGGAGCCCAGGTTGAGTGGAACGAAGACGCTTTGACTGGCCAAAGTGCGAGCTCCTTCCTCTTCGAATGCCTTCATCTGTTCCAACTGTTCGGCAGAGCCCGCAGCAGCGGAAACTGCCCACCTAGCCTCCATAGATTTCACCGGAGGGTTTCTTTTCTCCGGTCTCCCCAACTTAAGTTGTGCCAAACGGTCATCCAGAACGTTAGGTTGGAAAGCCAAACAACTACTGCACGATGAGGTGTCATGGCTGACACCTAGGCAGTAAACGCACGTGAGGTGGGGATCGGTGCACGACATCTTCTGGCCGTAGGAACACCGGCGAAATCCTGGAGAGGATTTATCATCCATGACTGATGAAGCAAAAGCACGATCGCTAACTCGAACGAGTTTTAATTTCGCTAAAACCGAAGTTTTGAAAGCCAGGGCCTACGAAATGCGAGAGCATGACGGAGACGACCTGTATCTTCCAGTGGAAAGGAAGATCTGGCGTCATGGGACGGAGCTGAGGTACTTACCACCCGGTTGGGTGGGAGGAGCAAGCTTGAAGACTTCCAGTCATTCTTAAAGCGGCAAGGTATCTGCCAAGAAGTGTGGATGAACAACATATCCACGCTCCTAGAAATATTTGTTTAAGATGTCTGCTTTTTCTTGGTCCCCCTTCACACAATCCTCTTCTTCCATTCTTAGTCTTAAAATCCCTCCCTTGGTCTTTCTCTTTTTGCTTACATACCTACAAAACGTCTTGCCTTCTTTCTTAACTTCCTGGGCTATTTTCTTCTCTGTTTGTGCCTTTGTTCCTAACCAATTTCCCTGCCTCCCTCAGTTTCTCCACATACAGCTCCCAATCCTCCTCTTTCTGTGTCTTCTTATATCTCCTGAATGCAAACTTTTTTGTCCTCATCTTCCCAGCCACCTCCTTTGAGAACCATAGTGGTCATTTTAGGGCTGCAGTGGGCGGAGTCCTGCAGACCTCCTGCAATGAAAAAAGGTATCTGAATTCCTTGCATTCTTTGCAACTGAAAAACCTGTTAACGAGTTGCACCACAGTAGCCTCCACGTGTGTGGAGCACTCCACTCACACTGCACTATTTTTTATTGAAACAAAAAATCAGCACCATCAAGTTTGCAACACTGGGGGATTGGGCACCCCCAGTGTCACTCTTGTGTTTCAGGGATGGGTGCTGAGAGGGAGGGTCAGTTGGGGGGGGGATATATACAGGTTACTCACCTGTAACAGGAGTTCTAGGAATGGTATATGTTGTTCATCCACACTGTCTGGCAGGTATCCTTGCCGCTTTAAATCTTGCCGGAAGGTCTTCAAGCTGGCTCCTCCCACCCACCCGGGTGGTAAAACTCTCGGCTCCGCCCCATGACGCCAGATCTGGCCTGCTGGAAGCTCAGGTTGGAAGGCCGGGTTGGGGAAGTTGGAGAGTTGTGTGGATGAACAAATATATACCATTATTAGAACTCCTGTTACAGGTGAGTCACCTGTATTTCTAGGGACATGGATATGTTGTTCATCCACACTGTCTGGCAGACTCCTAGCAGTTCTCCAGAAAGAGGCAGGCAAGGCGCACACCCCCGATACTTACTTGGGAAAGAGAGACTGGAGAACCGAGGCCCCAAAACCAGCATCCCGGTGTGACTCAAGGTCGATGTGGTAATGGGTGATGAAGGTGTGTGCTGACTTCCAGGTAGCAGCCCTGCAGATTTCCTGGATAGGGACGTCCTTGGAAGCACCCACCGATGCAGCAGTATGGCGGGTAGAATGAGCTCTTATCCCTCTGGGAGGCTCCATGCCCGCCAACTTGTAGCAGAGATCTATGCAGGAGGTGACCCACCTGCCTATCGTCCGCTTTGCTGCAGGCCTGCCAGATGCGGCTTCAGCGTAGGTGACAAACAGCTGGTGAACCTCTCCCCGAATTTCAGCCATGCGCTCCTTATAATAAGCAAGCGCCCTTCTAGGGTCCAAAGTATGGAGCCTATATTCAGCCTCCGAGGTGTGATTGGGGTAGAACACCGGCAGAGTCAACACCTGGTTAAGGTGAAACTCCGACACCACCTTCAGAAGGAATTCCGGGTGGGGGCACAGGACAACCTTGTCCCTGTGGAAGACCAGGTAAGGAGACTCGATGCAGAGCGCCTGGAGCTCTCCCATCCTTCTGGCTGACGTGATAGCCACCAAGACGGCGGTCTTCCATGACAGGTGAGAGAGTTCACACCTGTGCATTGGTTCAAATGGCTTGCCCATGAGCTTTGCCAGTACCAGCAGTAGATCCCACGGAGGTGGAGGTTCTTGCACCGGAGGGGAAATGTGATCAAGGCCTTTGAAAAAGCACCAGACCACCTTCTCCTGTGCCACCGACTGCTTCCCGGCCCGCGCCCGCTAAGCAGAGATGGCTGCCAGGTGCACCTTAAGGGTCGTCGACCTAAGCCCTTGCTGAGAAAGGGACCACAGGTAGTCCAATATGCTCGCCAAGGAACAGGAGGAAGGGTCCAGGCCCTTGCCCTGACACCAAATGGAAAACCTTTTCCATTTGAAGGCGTAGCATTTTCTGGTCAACTCCTTACGGGACGCCTCAACTACGTTGAGGACCTCGTCGGAAAGACCCAAGGCCTGGAACTCTAGCTGCTCAGGAACCAGGCCGTCAGGTGCAGGGATTGAAGGTCCGGATGGAATACCTTCCCCTGATTGACTGAGAGCAGGTCTGGGCGAGCTGGAAGCTGCCTCGGAAGCCTGGAGCTGAGGCTGAGGATATCTGGGTACCAGTATTGGCAGGGCCAGTCTGGGGCTATCAGAATCACCTGTGCCTTGTCCCTCCTTGCTTTGAGCAGCACCTTGTGCATCAAGGGGAATGGGGGAAAGGCGTAGAAGAGGCCGGGGTCCCCGGCCTCGAGAAGGCATCCCCTGCAGAGAACCCTGCTGAGGGCGGGCATGGAACAGCCTCAACTCGTCATTCTCCTGGAGGCAAACAGGTCCACCTGAGGTGTGCCCCAATGGGAGAATAGATTCTGTACTACCTCCGGCAGGAGAGACCACTCGTGGGACGCAGCCCCTATCCGGCTTAGGGCATCGGCCAGGGTGTTGGAGGCTCCTGCCACATGAATGGCTGGGAGATCGCCTCCAGGCTGCGCCGCGAGGTGACCAGATGCGGAGAGCTTCCTTGCATAGAAGCATGGAGCGCGTCCGCCCTGGCGTTTAGATAGTACATGGTGCGTGGTATTGTCCGTCTGGGACCGGACCACTTGACCCCAAGAAACGGAGCAAAGGCGGTGAGAGCTAGGCAGACCGCTCGGAGCTCCAGCAGGTTGATGTGGCATCGGGACTCCCACGGGGGCCAGAGGCCGTGCACTTGGTGTTCCCCCAGATGGGCACCCCAACCCATCAGAGAGGCATCGGTCGATAGAGAGACCGTTGGCTCGGGGCGGACAAACGGGATGCCCTCCTGCAGATGAACTGGAACGGTCCACCACTGGAGAGCGTTCCACATCCCCTGGGTCACCGTCACTAGCTGGTCCAATGGATCGCAGCGTTGGGACCACTGGCTGGCCAGCCCCCACTGAAGAGGGCGCATGTTCCAGCAGGCCCAATGGACCATACTGGTACAGGCCGCCATGAGACCCAGGAGGCGCAGGAAGTCCCGGGCAGGGTGCAATTGCCCAACCAGAAATGATTGGGCAAAGGAGGAAAGAACCTCGGCCCTGTCCGCTGGGAACCGTGCTCTGGCTCGAAGAGAGTCGAGCTCTGCCCCGATGAAAAGAATCACCTGCTTCGGCTTGAGTTCCGACTTGGCCTCATTGATGAGGAGGCCGACCTGAGAGCAAACCTGGAGGGCCAGATCTCTGGACCGCTCCACCTCCTGTCTGGAGGGGGCTGCTATCAGCCAATCATCCAGGTAAGGGTAAACCCGGACCCCTCAGCACCGCAGGAATGCTGTCACCACTGCCATGCATTTGGTGAAGACCCTGGGAGCTGGAGATAAGCCGAAGGGCATGGCTTGGAACTCGAAAAGGGAACCCTCCGCTCGAAAGCGAAGGAACCTTTAATGGGACGGACGGATAGCAGAACCACACGCCGTGTTCCAAGGATGGGATTATCTGAGCCAGAGTGACCATCCTGAAGGTTCGAGACCTTAGGAACTTGTTTAGGTCGTGTAGGTCGAGAATGGGGCGCCAGCCCCCTGTCCGTTTCGGAACCAGGAAGTACCTGGACATGAACCCCGGGTTTGAGGGAGGGTCCACCACCTCTCTTATCACCTCCTTCTCGAGGAGGAGAGCGATGTCGGCTCGGCGAGCTGACAGCGAGGCTTCGGACCCCGAGGCCCCACGAGGTGCAACGGCTCTGAAGGGTGGGGCCTGCTCGAACTCCAGAGGCAGGCCCTTTCCTACCACCTCCAACACCCACCTGTCTGTGGTAATAGCAGACCAGGTGGAAAGGAAGTACCGGAGCCGTCCCCCCACGGGGGGAACCTGGGGTGAGGCGACGAGGTTGGGGGCAACACCCCTCAACCTGTCACTGTGCAGGCTTGGCGGAGGGACCGGCCGAGGGACCACCTGGGCCTTTACCTCCCTGCTTCCTGGAGGAGGAAGCCGCAGGCTTGGGTTTGGGATGCCAAGTGTGAGCCTGCTGGCCCTGGTGTTGCTGGGCCGGGCGTGCCGGGGGCGCAGACGGACGAAAGGGCTTGGGTTGAGGTCTGCGGCCCTTGTCCCTCTGAGTGGATGAGACCGAGTCCAAGGTGGCATTGGACTTTTCGATCCTCTGGAGGTGGCCTTCCACTCCAGGGCCGAAGAGGTCGGTCCCCAGGAAGGGGACATCTGCCAATTTGTGCTGGGTATCTGCTGTAAAGGTGGATATCCTCAGCCATGCCCGATGGTGCATAGCCACTGCAGCCGCTACTGACCTGGCGCATGAATCACAGATGTCCAAAGCAGTCTGAAGTTGCTGCTTGGCCACTGCCCTGCCCTAGTTCCACACCTGCTTAACCGTGGTCTGCAGGTCAGCCGGGAGATGAGGGACCACCTCGTCCAGGGAGCCCAACAGGGCGTGAGAAAAATGTGCCATCAGTACGGCCGAGCTGGCCTGATGAAGGCCAAGGGAGGACGCAGTGTAGACTTTTCGCCCGGCATAGTCCAATTTCTTGGACTCCTTGTTGGGAGGTTTGTCCACGTCCCTAACATTTCTGGCACGCCAGAAAACGCTGTCGGTAACTAACCCCTCGGCCGAAGGATGTTCCGAGAAACCGGACAGGGAACTGGTAGGGACCGCATACTTCCTGGCCATCCTGGCCGAAGGCGCAGGGCAGGAAGCAGGGCACTGCCAGAGCTCCAAGGCCGGGCCCACAATGGCCTCAGCCACAGGGAAGGCCTCCGTAGGGGAATCCCCTCGGTCCAATATCTCCGTGAGGGGATACTTGGCCCGCTTGGATACGGGCTCGAGCTGCATCCCGGTGGATTCCGAGATGAGTCTGAGCAACCCCAGGAAGGACGAAGGGCTGTCATCCAGCGACTGACCTCCAGAGGACTCCAAGTCCACTCGCTTGGAGAAAAAGGAGGAATCGTCATCGGACTCAGAAGAGTCCGCAAAGAGCTGCCTCGGGCCTGAGCCACCCTCCACCTGCCGAGGGCGATCGGGAGTGAGGGTGACCGACAGTCTATGGGGCAGACCCTGAGCCGACCGAGAATTCTTGGTCGGAGCCCCAAACCGCGGCTGTGGAGGCGGAGGTTCCACCGGAATCGTGGGCAGCTGGTTTTGGCCGAACAACCGGCCTGATAACAGGCTCCTCGGGTAAAACGGGGGGTTGTTTCGGCCGCTCCGGTGACAGCCACTTAATGGCCGGGGAAGGCGACGGCGTCGGCTTGTTCCCGGTCAGAAGGAGCTGTTGCCACATGAGATCCTCGTATCGTCGACGCAACTTGCGTCGAAGCCTCTCCTCATCCGAGGAGGAGGAAGAGGACGAGCGGCAGCGCCACTTACCACGGTGCCGAGACCGCCTATGACAGCGGGATCGGCTCGACCGAGAAGAAGTCCGAGACCGAGACCGAGAACCTCGGCTTTTCCGAGGACGGTGCGGGGAGGGGACGGGTGGAACCGGCTCCTCCCTCGGCTCGGAGGGAACACCCAAGGGCTCCGGAACCGGAGGCACTGGCAAGCCCACAGGATCCTCAACTCCCACCGGGGAACGGGGAGGATTTTGCTTCGCCGGTCGACAACCCGTCCAACAGGTCGAGAAAGATCTCGACTGCGTCGATGGGAGTCTCGGTCAACTGACCTGACCAGTGAGACCAGTGGCCGAAGCCGAATGATCGACCGAAGTCGACGGCCGACAACTCGGGGAGAGGGACCTTTCCCACTCCCAAGAGCGTCGACGAAGAGACTTACCCTTGTCTTTCTTATTGGACCGAGAAGAAGGTCCAGCAGACGTTGGTCCCTCTCCCCCCTAGTGGAGAGGGACAGACAAAGCTCCTTAAAGGAAGCTGTGTAAGAGGAACCCAGGGAGAGCGGAATAAATGCCGCGGTCGAGGAAGATGCGGCCCGTGCCGCCTCCTCTTCGAGGGCGATCATCTGCTCTAGCTGATCCGCCGAGCCCGCCACCGCGGAAACCGCCGACCGGGCCTCTTTTGACTTTACCGGAGGAAAACGTTTCTCGGGGCACCCTAGTTGTAAACGGGCAGCACGGTCTTCGAGGACGTAGGCTGAGAAGGAAGAGCACAGGTCACAAGCCTGTGGGTCGTGCTCAAGGCCTAAACAGTACACACACATGGAGTGCGGATCCGTCCGAGACATCTTCTGCCCGCAAGGGCACTGCCAAAAACCGGGAGTCTATTTGTCCATCGCAGCCGCGAGGGATAGAAGACCGAAGTCTATTAACTTTTAAATTCAGAAAACCAAAGAATTAGGAACCAGTCTTATATGCAGAGCGTTAAGGAGGGAACCTGAGCTTCCAAGCGGTAAGGAAGATCTGGCGTCATGGGGCGGAGCCGAGAGTTTTACCACCCGGGTGGGTGGGAGGAGCCAGCTTGACGACCTTCCGGCAAGATTTAAAGCGGCAAGGATACCTGCCAGACAGTGTGGATGAACAACATATCCATGTCCCTAGAACTATAATTTTAAAGAAAAAAACAAATTGTGGTCACAGCTGCCAAACCGCACTGTGCATGCGCTACTACTAGCATATGTGCAGTAGCACCCAATGGCCATCTTGGTCATGGCGGAGTGTGCCATATTCTGCTGTGACCACCAAAAAAATAGTTATAAATTACTGATATCCCCACCATGACTCGCCCTCTCTTCACCCCCAAAGCATACGAATGACACTGTGGGTGCCCAGTCTCCTGTGTCAGAAAACATACCAGTGACCTGAGGGTCCCACAGGGTCAGGATCGGGTTTCTTTTTTTTTTATTAAAGATATTCCCCACCCGACCCTCCTCTCAGCACCCACCACCACTCCCCCCCTTTAAGAACGTAACAGTTGCACTGGGGGTGCCCAATCCCCAGTGCAGGAATCCACTCATTTGTTTTTTATACCTGTAAAAAAGCCATCCATGATGTCTTTTGCGGCTGCCAGACTCCACCCACCTGACCCTCCCACTCAGCAACCACCCCCCACCACTCCTCAAGCCCTTACTTATTGGTCAGGAGTCCAACACCGTAATCCTCTCTGGACTGCAGACAGGGTTTCACTCTTTAAAGTCGGACCATGAACTGAAGAAACAGGTATGCAATTCAATGAGGTTTAGAACATAGTGGCATAACTTCGGCCTTTTTGCATATTTTTGGCCAAAACTTTCAACATGCCATTTTTGGGACCCCACCTCATGAACAACTGAACTGATATTAGGCAAATCTGTCCCGAAAGGTGATTTCGCGGTTCCTATGCGAAATCACCTTTCAGACAGGAGTTGAACACTTTTCTCTGCCCTTGTTCATGAGGTCGGGTCATAAGAAGGCTATATTAAAAAATTTGGTGTAAAAATATTAAAAAAAAACAACAAAGTTATGAGCCTACGTTGAATTTTGCGAACACAGGCTCGTAACTTTGGTAATTTTCAGTATTTTTACTCCAAATTTACAACACAGCCATATCTTTACAGCACCTCATGAATGTGGTAGTTGTCATTTTTCAGATCCTGGCCAAAATGTTTTGTTTACACCCTGAAAGATGATTTTGCGGTCCCTGCACGATATCACCTTTTGGGTAGGAGTTGGACATTTTCTCTGCCCCAGTTCATGAGGTGGGGTCATAAGAATGCTATGTTGAAAATTTGGTGCAAAAATATTAAAAAATAACAAAGTTATGAGCCTACATTGAATTTTGCGAACGCAGGATCATAACTTTGGTAATTTTCAATATTTTTACCCCAAACTTACAACACAGCCATATCTTTACAGCACCTACTGAATGTGATGGCTGTCATTTTTCAAATCTTGGCAATAACGTTTTTTTTTTTTTTTTTTTACATCCCAAAAGGAGATTTCACGATCCCTGCAAGAAAAAAAAAATCACCTTTCGGGCAGGGGTTGAAAGTTTTCTCTGCCCTTGTTCATGAGGTGAGGTCATAAGAAGGCTACGCTGAAAATTTGGTGTAAAAATATAAAAAAAAAAAAACATGAGCCTGTGCTGAATTTTGCAAAGCTCATAACTTTGGTAATATTCAATATGTTTACCCATGTCATTTTTCAGCTCCTGCCCAAAATTTGTTTTTGTGCCCTGAAAGTTGATTTCGCAGTCCCTACGTGAAATCACCTTTAGACCAGGAGTTGAACATTTGCTCTGTCCTTCATGAGGCAGGGTCATAAGAAGGCTATGTTGAAAACTGGGTGTACAAATATTACAAAACAACAAATTTAGGAGCCTACATTACATTTTGCTAATGAAGGCTCATAACTTTGGTCATTTTCAATATTTTTTACACCACATTCCTCACCTGCAGCCCTATCAGCTCATGCCAGAACTTGCTTTCCTCTTGCCTTTGTTTACCAGCCTGATGCAGAGTTTTGCTGCTTTTTCTATGCCCCCTTTAGTTTTGCCCAAAGTTCCTCCACTCCCTCTCAAGTCCACCTCTCACTGCCAGGGCATCCTGAAGCATTCCCCCATCTTTTAAAATCAGCCTTTCTGAAGTCAGTCTCCCCCCGTGAGGTTCGATTCTTCCCCAGTACTTATAGTGAACCACACAGAATGATGATCACTGGCCCCCAGGTGGCCACCCATCATGGCGTCTGCAACACTGTCCCCGTTAGTTAGTACAAGGTCCAGTACTGCCCCCCCCCCATGAGTGGGCTCCCTAACTAGTTGCCTGAGGAATACCCCCTGCAGGGAGTCCAGGATATTGCTACTCCTAGCTGAAGCGGCAGCTGGAATGTTCCACTCTACATCCAGCAAACTGAAGTTCCCCACCAGCAGCACCTCCACTTTTTTTACCAGATTTTGGATGGCTTCCCCCAGAAACTTATCCAACTCCCCACCCCTGCGCTGGAGGTCTGTAGATCATGCCAGTGCATACAGTGGTTCTATTCCCATTCTCCAGGGTGACCCACAGTACCTCTGCCCCTACCTGTATTCACTGTACGTCTGCCGCTTTTATGCTGTCTCTCACATAAAGAGGAACCCTTCCCCCCCTTTCCCCCACCCTGTCCTTTCCAAAGAGAGTATAGCCTGGTATGGCTATATCCTAGTCAAAGTTCTCAGTGCACCATGACTCTGTTATGTGACAATGTCCAACCCAGCCTCTACCATAATGGCCGCTGAGTCCGGAAATTTATTTGAGTGACAACCAGCCTGGCAAGCCAGGGGCCGAATGGGCACCCTTGGTCAGAGAACCCATCTTTAGCTGCTGTGGAGGTGGCTCCAGCAGAAGAGGTGGAGAAGCAGTTGCGAGAAGCACCTGCATTGCGTGTATCAGCATGGGCACCACTGGTGGCTGCCAGGGGACCAGAGGACCAGGAGTAGAGCCTTACCCTGCCCCGCAGTGCTTCACTGTTGTGAGAGGAGCTCCTCGTAGCATCAGCATGGTTTGTGACTGTCTCTCTCCTCACCCAAGAACGAGAAGGTCAATGAGCGCTGACAGCGACACTTCTCAGTTGAGCGGAATCAACAGTGGGAATGCCTCTACCAAGATCTCAATGGCGACCCTGATCATTGACCAGATGATCAACAGCAAGAGGGTATACCATGTGTTGGCCCACATTAGGCAGCACGGGCGTTGAAGGCTCAACTGCCGGTGGAGGCTGCTCTCACCAAGAACTGGACGCGGACACTGACCGAACCATGTCCTCTTGAAAGCGGACCAGGAACACTGGGGTCTGCAAGACAGATTGCTCGACCTTGTTCGATAACCGGCCGACAGGCTAAAGGAAAATATCCATGGCCTGCTCAAACAGAGTCAAAGCTGTCTGGCTTGACAAGGGGGAACCCAAGAGCCTATGACCTGCCTGATCTGCCCCTCGACAGAGTGGTGCTTGACCACCATCGAGCAGTCAGGTGAGTCGAGAGACTGAGAGGACTGCAGTCCCTCCCAGACCCACAACTGGCACTGGTGGCACTTGTGCTTAGTGCCACAGTGGGCAGTGCTCTCCCCTAGGGTATGGAGGGCCAAACACATGTCCTGAAAGCCTCTGCTGAATGACCCTCTGACGCTGGCCACAGCTGGAAGCAGCACTGAGAGCGAGTTGGTACCCGCTGCAGCAGCTGCCACTTCTACTTCCATGGCTGCAAGCTGCTGGGCAGCCCTGATCACAGCTGAGGTGTCCTTGCGGCCCAAAGGCCGGTCCTTCAGATCCCATTCCGAAGACAGACCCAGCAAGAGCCAGAGCTTGCTGTCCTCAAGATTCAGGTTAATCTTCAATATGATTAACTCTAGCAGTCAGACTCCAGTGTTGAACTGCCCTGGAGAAAATGGAACTTATGCAAATGATGAAACATCTATTGGCTCCTGCCACCATTCAAACTGCTGTCCTTAACAACTGCTGCGTTCTGCAACGCTCAGATTTATTGAGACCTGTTGGGTAAGACCCCTTAACTAAGCTATCTTAAAATATTAATTATAGCATTTTTAACAACAAATTCCTCTTTTTTTACTTGTCCACTGGTGATGCCAGATAAGACCACAAGAGAAAAAACAGAAGCCATCTGTTTTTTTAAAACTGAACACAACCCAGACATGGCTATCTTAACAATAAAATACACCAGCTATGATGCAGAGGCTAACTGGTTCTGGAAAAGGAGGTAGAGTGGGCGAGTTATTCATACTGAAGAATACCTAGGAAGAAACAGGATTACTATGGTGAGTGATTTTTTCTTCTAATTCCAAGAATTCTTCAATATGATTAACTCTAGCAGACTACGAAGCAGTACCTTTGGAGGTGGGCACAGAACCTCACTTAGAAAACAGGCACTGCAGCACTCCTGTGCCAAACCTAGCATCACTTCTGGATTGAGTGTCCAGACTGTAGTGCTTTGTAAAAGTGTGTACTGTTCTCCCTGGCAGCTGCATCTCTTGTGGAGTGTGCCCTCAGGCCCACTGAGGGCTCCTTACCAGCTTTACTGTAAAAGAACTGGACACATGTCACTATCCAGCAAGCAACTGTCCTTTTTGAAGCTGGCTTTCCCTTTCCCACATCCCCACAGGTCAAGAACAGCTGCTGTCAGTCCTGCCTGTGGGCCTTAGTGTGGGTAACATAATAACTCAAAGCTCTTTTGACATCCAGGCTATGCAATCTGTGTTCTCCTGAAATAGAATGTTCAGCCGGCCCGTCGGCGCAGCGATTGGATTTCCACTTGCGACATCGGCGACCCGGGTTCGGAAGAGGACTCAGATTGCTGGAGGGCCGGCTGGGGAAAAGGCTTGAGCGTCCCAGGGACTGCTCGCCTTCTCCAGGGGGGAGGGAGAGACAGGATCTGCGGCTTGTCTGACCCCGGGCAGAGGCCCGAGGTACAGCAAGCTGGTAGGACAGACCAATGGGGAGCTGTGTGATGGACGTCGGCATAAAGCCTTGATGTCAGGGCTCACACCACACAGAGAGGAAAAAGGGAAAAAGCGCCGCCGGAGCACGGGTAGATGGAGTTCCAGTGCCAGCCCTGATTGCGACTGCCTGCCTGACCACCGGAGGACCCGACGAGACACGAAGATATCGGGGTGTCCTGGCCCAGCCCGTACCCATACAGAGGTATAACACGGCTAATGGGAAACCTCTGAGATTCAGGTAGGCCAGTGTGGGGGCATGTAGGAGTCTCCAAGAAGCGTAGCTCCAGGGCAGGGGTAAGGCGGAGAAATAGAAAGTTAAAAAGAAAAAAGAAATAGAATGTTCAGTAAAGAAGACTGGCAAAAAGACTTGACTGGCTCAGGTGAAAATCAGAGACCACTTTTGGGAGAAATTTCCTGTTGGTCTTGAGGACCACCTTATCCCTGTGGAAGGATATGTAGTTCTCTTCCATACATAGGGCCTGTAACTCACTTATCCTTCTGGCTGAGGTGATGGCCACTAAGAATATGTCCTTCCAAGTGACAAACTTTAAATGCGCTGTAGCCATAGGCTCAAATGGAGGCTCCATGAGCTTAGCAATGCATACACTGAGATCCCAAGAAGGCACTGGTTCCCTATGGGGAAGGTGCAGGTGAACTAACCCTTTTAAGAGCTTTTTAAAAATAGGGTTAGCAGCCAGAGAGGCACCATTACCCACCAAAAGACAGACTGAGACTGATGCCAGGTGGACCTTAAGGATAGTGGGCCACAGGCCCAGCGAGTGCAAGTGGGTGAAATAATCCAGCATGGCTGATGGCCCTGCCTGGGAAGGTGATATCCCACTAGAATCACACCAGATAGAGAACCTCTTCCATTTGGAGGCATAGGTTTTCTTGATAGAGGGTTTCCTACAACCCCTAAGAACCCTGAGCACACCCTCAGAGAGGTGCAAGTCTTCATATTCTAGGTCTTCAAGAGCCAAGCCTCGAGTCTGAGAGACCTAAAATTTGAATACAGGATCCTCCCCCGAGAGGAGGTCAGAAGGTTGTGCCTCTGGGGGAGGTGTACGGGCTGTGCCACTGACAAGGTGAGTAGTAACAAATACCATGACTGTCTGGCCCAGTCTGGGGCTATCAGGATCACTGTAGCAGGTTGAGACTAAGCTTGATCAAGACCCTGAGCAACAGCGGAAATGGAGGGAATACATAGAGGCTCCTCCCAGACCAATCCAATACTAGGGCATCCATGGGTACTGTGCCCCTTGCCAGAGGCCTGTAGCAGAATAGAGGGAGTTGATAGTTCTCCTGTGAGATGAAGAGGTCTATCTCTGGGGTACCCACCTGTAAAACACCACCTCCAATATTTGTCTGTTTAGAGACCATTCATGGTAGTTTTTATAGACTCTGTTGAGTACATCTACCAAAGTGCTGTCCTTCCCTGGGAGGCGAACGGCCAACAGGGACACCTGTTGAGAGTATGCCAGACTCCAAATTTTCAATGCTTCTGTGCACAGCAGGTCGGATCATGTCCCTCCCTGCTTGCTGATGTAGTACATTGTGGTGGTATTTTCTGTTCTGACCTGTACTGTCTTGTCCCTCACCAGGGATGCAAAGGATTGCAGTGCCAGGAGCACTGCCCTGAGCTCTAGAAGATTAAATGTGCAGGAGTGACTCTGCAGGGGACCATGTATCATGTACTGTATGCTCTTCCAGATGTGCCCCCCACCCTAAGAGGGAGACATCTGTTGTGAGTACCAAAGCAGGGGATTCCTGTTTGAAAGACAGCCCTCCTCTTAGGTTGGTTCTGACCTGCCACCAGTGCAGGGACTGTAACAGTGTCCCTAGAACTGGTATTAGCTTTGAGAGAAAGTCTCTTCTTTGGCACCAATGTGCCGTGAGATGAAACAATGTTTCTCATTTGAAATCTGCAGACTTGCACTTGTTCCTGTTGCTGCAGCCATGTGCCACAGCAACTGTAGGAAGTGCCTTGCTGGCTTTGATCTCTTGAGACTGAAGGATCCTGCCAGCTGCAGAATACTGTCTACCCTGTCTTGAGGAAGGAATGCCCTCCCTTGCAGAGTATCCAGTTCTGCCCCTATGAAATTCAGTACCTGGACAGGTTGGAACACAGATTTTTAGGCGCTGATTAAGAACCCTAGCGACTCCAGTGTGTCCTGAGTGAGCTTGAGAGCCTCTTTTACCTGTTGTGGTGACTTGCCTACGACTAGCCAGTCATCCAAGTATGGGAATACCATGACACCCTGTCTTCTTAAGTGTGCCACCACTACTGCCAGGCACTTTGTGAATGCCCTGGGAGCTGAGGTCAGGCTGAATGGCAGGGCTGTGAACTGATAATGCCCGGAGGGTAGTCTGTACCCGAGGTATTTTCTGTCGGATTCCCTGATGGGAATGTGGAAGTAGGCATCCTTTAGAACCAGAGATGCCAGCCAGTCTCCTTGCTGAAGGGTAGGAAGGATCAAAGCCATTTCGAAAAACTCAAACAGAAAGTTTGCCTGTGGCGTACTAAATCATAAGCGGAAGACACAAAGAAGGTGACCTGTTCTTCCTGCAGGAAAAAAGATCTGATGTCACAAGAAGGAGCTGAGAGATACACCACCCCAGTGGAGTGGGAGCAGCATAGCTTAAAAATGTCCAGCAAATCAGACTGTTCCAGTGGAACTGCTAGAGTGTGGATAGTGAACCACATCCACACCCCTAGAAATGCCTGTTTTAGTAAAAACTTTGCCTTTTTTGTTTATTAATATTCTCAGTTTACCCATTTTACAAATGCAAAACGGCATTTAGAGGTTAGCATTGTGCCAGCATAAAACACTTCCACGGGCCAAAGGTACTCTGCTAGTGGTGTCAAGCCTCACAATGCCCCTGGGCATACATTATGTCAGCATAACACACACCCCATCTTGTCTTATTGCCTACTTGTTTAACCCTCTCTAGAAAACATCACACTAAGAACTACTGCTGGTCTGTTCCAATTGACTCAAGTACAGTACATCCACTTTGTTCAAATGTTCATTTTACAGTATATCCCAGAGCTATACTGCAGTGCACAATTTCACTTATGTGTTGCACACTGTATGGAAACTATGCTGCTTTTCTTCATGCATGTTCAATAAAGATCAGATTACAAAAACGAAAAAGAATGACGTAAAAAATAGGCTTTTTGTGGGGGGGGGGACTCTTCATTAGCTAATAATATAAAACTGAAAGTGGAAATCCAGTGTTCTGTTTGGCTGGAACCTGTACAGATACCACACAGTAACCAACTGGGTCAGATGCACGTGTCACACACACCATTAAGTGAAATCAGAATAAGTGTGCAGAAGAAGCAGGATCTTCCAATGTTTTATAATCTTGGTAAATAGCTGGGGGGCGGTTACCTTTCACACGTCATCCTACCATAGATGTGAAAGGAACTTTGCTTTGTCTTGTGGCATTTACATATAGGATGGCACCTTGGTTACCGAACTGCAACCACAGTCAGTTTTAGACACCAGCAAACCATGTGAGACACATGCTCATAGGATGCCCCTAGCCAGTGCCAGTGAATTTAATTGGTTTTGCTTTTAAATTTTTGTAATGAATTTTAGTGCATGTGAAAGGTACAGATTGATCACACAGGAGATTGAAGCCCTTTGTTTATCAACATGACAGTTACACAACAGTGACTGTAGTGCAACCTTCTCAACAATACTGTTCCAATGTGCCTTAACCTTTTCAGGGGCTATCGTGTAGGGTAATTCAGACTTCAAGTCCATTCAATTCATGGCTTCTGACGACAGACTGACAACAAATATGCCAAGTGTTGGTGATTTTCTGATGAGGGCAGGTGTCCACTAAGAACTGTATCAAGACCACCACAACTCATTTCACATAGGCCACCAAACAACCATAAGGATGATAAATGCTTTTGGGGCACTACTGACCTGAGCTGGCTTTGAATCAATGACAAGGAAGTTAAAAGTTCCCTAACCTGCTACCAATGCACTGGGCCATCCAGTCCCAACATAATTATTTTGTAAACATATATGCATTTAAAATTGTATTACTTGTTAAAGCAACAATAAACGGCATCACTAGGCTGGTCAGAGAGCCTACTAATGTAGCATCTTTATGTCATGGATTAACACACAAAGGCATGGCACAGCCAATCAGAAGATGATGAGCAGACATAGCTAAAATGGGTAGAGGGGCCCCATGGACTATTTCATGCTCTCCAAAATACTTTAAGATGCCTTGTGTAGTGAACAAATGGAGCATATATGAGATAGATTACAAATCTATTGTGAGAAATGAAGCATACTGATTGACCGGGACCAGTATATTTACAGTCGTGGCCAAAAATATTGGCGCCCTTGCAGTTTTTTCTAATAATGCACCATTCCTTCCAGAAAATTGTTGAAATTAAAAAATATTTTGGTATCCACATATGTATTTCTTTGGTTTGCAGTGGAATAAAACACAAAAAGCAGAAAAATTTACTAAGTCTTCACTTATTCCACAGAAATCCTTAAATGGCCGGACAAATTATTGGCACCTTTTAGAAGTAGTTAGAAATAATTAGATTTCAAGCAGGTGATTCTCCTTCACTTTGGAATTGAACTCACCTGTGGTGAGTTGCCGGTGCCTGCAATATAAAACTTACTCATTCAACCAGTTTGAATAGAGAAAAGGACTCATTCTCCTGTTTTGTGTCACTGTGTGTACCGCAGTGAGCATGGAGAAAAGAAAGACAGCCAGAGAACTGACTGAGGAGGTCAGACAGAAGATTGTAGCCAAGCATGGACAATCTCAAGGCTACAAATCAATCTCCAGAGACCTTGATGTTCCTGTTTCCACCGTACGTAATGTTATCAGGATGTTTAAGGCCCATGGCACTGTAGCCAACCTCCCTGGATGTGGCTGCAAGAGAAAACTTGATCGAAGACTGCAGCGCAGGATTGTTCGAATGGTGGAGAAAGCACTTCGATCAACTGCCAAACAGATTCAAGCTGACCTTCAGACACAAGGTACAACAGTTTCAACTCGCACCGTCCGTCGCCAACTCAATGAAAGGGGGTTATATGGTAGGAGGCCAAAAAGGACCCCACTGCTGAGAGAGAGAGAGAGAGAGAGACATAAGAAAGCCAGACTGGGGTTTGTCAAAACACACCTGAACAAGCCAAAATCCTTCTGGGAGAATGTCCTGTGGACAGATGAGACCAAATTAGAGCTTTTTGGTAGAGCACATCATCTCTATGTTTACAGAAAACAAAATGAAGCCTTCAAAGAAAAGAACACCTTCCCTACAGTCAAACATGGAGGAGGTTCAGTGACGTTTGGGTTGCTGTGCTGCCTCTGGCACTGGGTGCCCTTGAATGTGCATGGTATCATGAAATCTGGAAGATTACCAGGCCATTCTGGAGCATAATGTTGAACCCAGTGTCAGAAAGCTGGGTGCGTCCAAGGTCATGGGTCTTCCAGCAGGACAATGACCCCAAACACACTTCAAAAAGCACCCAGGAATGGTTCAAGACAAGATGCTGGACTGTTCTGAAGTGGCCAGCAATGAGCCCAGATCTAAATCCCATTGAAAACCTGTGGGGAGATCTGAAAACAGCAGTGGGAAGAAGGCACCCTTCAAATCTGGGAGAACTGGAGCAGTTTGCACAAGAAGAGTGGGCCAAACTGCCAATAGAGAGGTGCAGGAAGCTCATCCATGGCTATAGGAAGCGGTTGATTGCAGTTATTTTGACCAAAGGCTGTGCTACCAAATATTAAGTCTAGGGTGTCAATAATTTTGTCAATGCCATTTCTTTTCATTTTCTGATTTAAAAGGATATATTAAATTCTGAATCAAAAACAAAGGTTCTGTAATATTAACAGAGAAATAAAGAATTGTGGAGACCAAATACTGTACTGTTGTTAATTTCAACTTATGTTTAGAGGAAATTGTGAGTTATTTGAAAAAGTGCAAGGGCGCCAATATTTTTGGCTATGACTGTAACACACTGTATCCACGTGGGTTGAGAGTGCCCTGCCATAGGGTGATGCAGGCAGATGCGTAGTTTGGCACAAAGCGTGGTATTTAATCCCTTTTACCTTACCACCTAATCAGAATACGCGCCCAAGATGGGCTGGGTTGGGGGCCCATTACGTACCCTAAAGGGAGCCCCCAAACCCTAAAGCTGGCACTGACTGCAGGTTCCCCCACCCCAGTACCTAACTGCAATAATAAAGTATATCCTAAGCATATTACTACTTACTGTGGATTCCAAACTGTCCATCTTCAGTAATATATTCAGATTCTATAATGAAGAAAAGAATGGAAATAGATAAGCAATTCATTAAATCCACAAATACTAGTCAGTACACAGTTCTCCCAAATGAAACTGCTGCCTTCTTTCTGGAAGCTTGGTTTGACTACCTGACAATTTCCTCCTCAAGTTCCTATTCTCACAATATTTTCTATTGAAAAGTCCCCAGTCCCACAATTTTTTTTTTCAATTACAAATGGTGAGAACTAAGCCAAAAAAGCAAAATGAAACAAAAGTAAATCACTACCCCTTGTGCCTCCTAATTTTTCAATCGTGTTTTTTTTCTCTTTTGCATATATGGAGGCAGTATAGCACAGTGGTCTAAGGCTCTGAGCTGCAAATCTGGTGACATCCACCAGACCAGACCTGGGTTTGAATCCCACAGCTTCCACTTGCATACTGTGTGACCCTGAGCAAGTCACTTAACCTCCTTGTGCTCCCAGGTCACTCCTGTTAAAAAAGCTTTCAGCTTAGTGTGCTATACCTGGTTAAACAACTAAATAAAAATATATATATATGTGCTACCAAGTGCAAGCGCAGTCATGCACACGCTAAATTTGTCAAAATCTGTCTTTATGATTTTTCAAGAGAATGACAGGCTTTCTCCTGATAAAACATTTTTTACATGTCACATTTCACTACTTTTGTGGTCGATGGAACCTTAATAATGCATTATCCTTATTTTTTGAGAAAGTATAGTTATAACTTGCTTCATGCAAGATCTGAAGCAGGAGGGGAGTCCTAGTTTAAGTTGCTTCAGGCCCTACACAGAGCATGCAATGAGTCATAAGCTTCTTCTAGAACTTTGCCCCCACTGAACTGATTATAAGACCTGTAAACAAAAACAACAACAAAAAAAGGCTGTGAAATCTTTCCATGTCCTGCACGAACAAAAATGTGAAGGGCCCGAAGCAAGTTACAGTAGGACTTCTCGCCTGCTTCAGTTTATTCACTCTTACTATACCTTTTCATTCACATCACATTTTTGTTTACCAGCTTCTATTCTTACCTTGCCTATTATCACTTTTCCCCCTAGATCCTCCCCCTATTTTCTTTCCTTGCTTACATTTCTCTTATGCCCATTTACCACGCCACTAACTTTGCTTTTCTCTTTTTTAGATAATTCTTGGAAGAAAACCTATGGTCGAAATGTTGATTCTTACCCTATTTTCAGTGTGTGTTTATATTACTATTTTGTTTGTTTTTTTCAGACCACACACTGACACCGCAAATTTTTTTCTTCTTAATATTCTGTTTGCATATGAGTGGTGTAAAATGTATGTGATTGTTATTTTCATCATGTTCTCCACCTTAAAACCTTTTTTTCATGTAGGTCAAGGAAAAATTTCTCAAACTTTTTTTTTTTTACAAGTCTTATGATCGGTTCAGTACATGCAAAGTTCTTGAAGGTTAAAGATATAGAGGATTGTGTATGAACAGTCATACATAACAAGGATATTCTTGTATCGAGAGGTTTCCTTGGTAACAGAGGACCTCGAGAGCACAGCTCTCGAGGTCCTCTGTTACCAAGGGAACCTCAAGACACAAAAATTTCCTTGTTTGTGTATGACTGCTCATACACAATCTTTTATAGTATATGGGCAGTCACAGCATAGAAAATCACACAAAACCAGCTGGAGAAGACAACAAAGAATAGAAATGTTAACATTTTCTTTTTTTAAACTCACAGTGTGCTGCAGACGTTTCTGCAAGTTCAAGTTTAAAAAAAAAAAAAAGCAACTTCCAGCTTAACTGGATTGAGGAAAGCAACTAAGTGGCAGCATTCCAAGTTGTTATGCTGCAGTAGTGACATAGCTAGTACAGCATAACAGAGAGTACTGGATGGGCAACTATGCACAACCAGTGTGTTGTGCCACAGAGGGGTTCTGATTCCCTCTGACCTCGAGAGCGACACTCGAGAGGTCAGCGGGAATCAGAACCCCGAGGTGACAGAACACACAGGTTGTGCATAAAGTTGCTCATCCTGTATTTTATATAGTGTATAGTAGTACAATGTGAAATGTGTGCTTTGTGTTTTTCCTCTCTTTTTCATAATGAAACTGACTTTAAAAGTCTCTAGAGGTTCTAGAATACTGTCACCACAGAATTAAATAGAGGAAAGCAACAATGTGCCAGGATTCCAAGTGGTTCTGCTGCAGTAGTGACATTACTACTGCAGCAGAACAAGCATATTCCAGGCATGGAATTTAATGCATAACAGCATTCCACCATACACTATAACTCCATTCTAGTTATGGATTTCTATCCATAACAACATTCTACCATACACTATATGGAGAATAACCAATAGATTTCTGTCTATTACCAGTGAGTAATAGCATTGAGAGGTTCTGGACACATGAACCTCGACAGCGAAGCTCGAGAGGTTCCAGTGTGTCCAGAACCTCGAGTTGCTAGTACTCACTGGTAATGGACACAGAAACTGATCCGTTATTTTATATAATATATGGATGCGATGTTTTTTTTTTCTACTGGGCAGTCGACTGTTTTAGTGAACTGAGTTTGTACTGGTCGACCTCCGCACTGTCCTACGCTGTGCGCTCGCTAATGACGGTTGCCGCCTCCTGCCCATTTTTTATTTTATTCACATCCTACCCGCTCTTGAGGACCACAACGGTAGGATCAACCAGATATTTTCATTTCTTCAGGACAAAACCGCATTAAATCCGAGGAACACTATGACCGACTTCGCTCTCGGGGCGACGAAGCATACCATGTTTTTTAAACTGCTCTGCCCCACACAGGAAAACGGCCAATGAGAGGCACGCTTAGGATGTGGGGCAGGAGCTATTTTCTGAAGATTGCAACAATCCTATTATCAGCCCAAAACTGTAGTATTACCACTGATTGACAACACTATTACCACTGATTGACAATACTATAATCACTGAACCTTTGAGGGTATTGCCAGATTTTTTTTGTATGCTTTACAGACCTATTAAATTGAAGATCCATATATTAAATATAAATTCACCAATTTCTCATCAATATCTCAAAACTGCTTGGGATTTGACATCTGAAAAGTTCAAGTTTGATAGATTACAGCCCAATGATAATTATTTGCTTATTCATTTTTTTTAATTGCCTTTTTTTTTTGAGTTCATTACAAAAAGTGAAACTGTTTTTTTTGAGTATTCATAAGACTAAGAACACTTTCATGAAACCATTTTTACGCGGTTTTATCATTCGAAATTGGTTTCCTGAAACAAAAATACAGGTTACTCACTTGTAACAGGAGTTCTAGGAATGGTATATGTTGTTCATCCACACTGTCTGGCAGGTATCCTTGCCGCTTTAATTCTTGCCAGAAGGTCTTCAAGCTGGCTCCTCCCACCCACCCGGGTGGTAAAACTCTCGGCTCCGCCCCATGACGCCAGATCTGGCCCGCTGGAAGCTCAGGTTGTCGGTCAAGCCGGAAGTCGAGGGAAATGTGGATGAACAAACATATACCATTCCTAGAACTCCTGTTACAGGTGAGTCACCTGTATTTAGGACATGGATATGTTGTTCATCCACACTGTCTGGCAGACTCTAGCAGTTCTCCGGGAGGAGGGAGGCAAGGCGCACACCCCCAATACTTACTTGAGAAAGAGAGATTGGAGAACTGAGGCCCCAAAACCAGCATCCCGGCATGACTCGAGGTCGATGTGGTAGTGGGTAATGAAGGTATGTGCCGACTTCTAGGTAGCAGCCCTGCAGATATCCTGGATAGGGACGTCCCTGGAAGCAGCTACCGATGCAGCGGTATGGCGGGTAGAATGAGCTCTTATCCCTCTGGGAGGCTCCATGCCCGCCAACCTGTAGCACAACCCTATGCAGGAGGTGATCCACCTGCTATCGTCCGCTTTGCTGCGAGGTCTGCCAGTGCGGCTTCAGCGTAGGTGACAAACAGCTGGCGAACCTCTCCCGAACTTCAACCGTCGCTCTTATAATAAGCGAGCGCTCGTCTAGGGTCCAAAATATGGAGCCTATACTCGGCCTCCGAGGTGTGACTGGGGTAGAACACCGGCAGAGTCAACACCTGGTTAAGGTGAAACTCCGACACCACCTTCGGGAGGAACTTCGGGTGGGGGCGCAGGACAACCTTGTCCCTGTGGAAGACCAGGTAGGAAGGCTCGATGGAAAGCGCCTGGAGCTCTCCCATCCTTCTGGCTCACGTGATAGCCACCAAGAAGGCGGTCTTCCACGACAGGTGTGAAAGACCACACCTGTGCATTGGTTCGAATGGCTTGCCCATGAGCTTGGCCAATACCAGCAGTAGATCCCACGGAGGTGGAGGTTCTCGCACCGGAGGGGAAATGTGGTCAAGACCTTTGAAAAAGTGCCCGACCACCTTCTCCCAGGCCTGACTGCTTGCCGCCCGCGCCCGTAAGCAGAGATGACTGCAGAGTGCACCTTAAGGGTAACCGGATCAAGCCCTTGCTGAGAAAGGACCACAGGTAGTCCAGAATGCTTGCCAAGGGCAGTCGGAAGGGTCCAAGCCCTCCCTGACACCAAATGGAAAACCTCTTCCATTTGAAGGCATAGCATTCCTGGTCGACTCTACGGGACGCCTCAACGATGTTGAGGACCTCGTCGGAAAGACCCAAGGCCTGGAACTCTAGCTGCTCAGGAACCAGGCCATCAGGTGCAGGGATTGAAGGTCCGGATGGAATACCTTCCCCGATTGACTGAGATCAGGTCCGGGTGGGCTGGAACGCCTCGGAAGCCTGGAGCTGAGGCTGAGGAGATCTGATACCAGAACTGGCAGGGCCAGTCTGGGGCTACAAGATCACCTGTGCCTTGTCCCTCCTCGCCTTGAGAAGCACCTTGTGGATCAAGGGAAATGGGAGAAAGGCGTGGGACGAAGGCCTGGGGTCCACGGCCTCGAGAAGGCATCCCCTACGCGAGCCCTGCTGAGGGGGGCGGGCATGGAACAGACTCAGCTTCACATTCTCCCTGGAGGCAAACAGGTCCACCTGAGGCGTGCCCCAGTGGGAGAAGAGATCTTGTACTACCTCCGGCAGGAGAGACCACTCGTGAGACGCAGCCCCTATCCGGCTTAGGGCATCGGCCAGGGTGTTGGAGGCTCCTGCCACGTGAATGGCTAGGAGATCCACCTCCAGGCTGCACACTAGGGACCAAATGCGGAGAGCTTCCTTGCATAGCAGCAAGCAGCGTGTCCCACCCTGGCGGTTCAGATAGTACATGGTCGTGGTGTTGTCCAACTGGACCTGAACCACTTGACCACGTAGAAACGGAGCGAAGGCGGTGAGAGCTAGACGGACCACTCGGAGCTCCAGCAGGTTGATGTGGCATCGGGACTCCCAAGGGGACCAGAAGCCGTGCGCTTGGTGTTCCACCAAATGGGCACCCCAACCCATCAGAGATGCGTCGGTCGAGAGAGAGACCGTCGGCTTGGGGTGAACGAACTGGATACCCTCCTGCAGGTGAGCTGGAACGATCCACCACTGGAGAGCGCTCCACATCTCCTGGGTCACTGTCACGGGCCGGTCCAACACTGGCTGGCCAGTCCCCATTCAAGGGGACGCATGTACCAACGGGCCCAATGGACCACGCTGGTGCAGGCCGCCATGAGGCCCAGGAGGTGCAGAAAGTCCCGGGCAGGGCGCAATTGCCCAACCAGAAATGATTGGGCAAAGGAGGAAGGAACCTCGGCCCTGGCCACCGGGAGCCGTGCTCTGGCTCGCAGAGAGTCGAGCTCTGCCCCGATGAACAGAATCACCTGCTTTGGCACGAGTTCCGACTTGGCCTCGTTGATGAGGAGGCCAACCTGAGAGCAAACCTGGAGGGCCAGATCTCTGGACCACTCCACCTCCTGTCTGGAGGGGGCTGCTATCAGCCAATCGTCCAGGTAAGGGTACACCCGGACCCCTCGGCGCTGCAGGAATGCTGTCACCACTGCCATGCATTTGGTGAAGACCCTGGGAGCTAGGGAGAGGCCGAAGGGCATGGCTCGGAACTCGTAAAGGGATCCCTCCGCTCTGAAGCAGAGGAATCTCTGATGGGATGGACAGATTGGGACGTGAAAGAACGTGTCCTGGAGGTCCAGGGAGCAGAACCACATGCCTCGTTCCAAGGATGGGTTTATCTGAGCCAGAGTGACCATCCTGAAGGTCCAAGACCTTAGGAACTTGTTCAGGTTGTGCAGTTCGAGAATGAGGCGCCAACCCCCCGTCCGTTTTGGGACCAGGAAGTACCTGGACACAAACCCAGGGTCTGACGGAGGATCCGCCACCTTCCTGATTACCTCTTTTTCGGCAGAGGCAATGTCATTGGCCAGACCAACAGCGGACTGCGGACCCCGTGGCCCCGAGGGGCGACGGCTCAAAAGGCGGAACCTGCTCGAACTCCAGAGGCAGGCCTTTTCCTACCACCTCCAACACCCAGCGGTCCGTGGTGATAGTGGACCAGGCGGAAAGGAAGTGGCAGAGCTGTCCCCCCCACGGTGGGAACCCAGGGGGGGAGTGACAAGGTTGGGGGCGGCACCCCTCAACCCATCACTGGGCAGGCTTGGAGGAAGAACCGGCCGAGGGACCTCCTGGGCCTTTACTGCCTTGCTTCCTGTTGGAGGAAGCCGTCGGCTTGGGTTTGGGATGCCAATCGCGAGCCTGCTGTCCCTGTTGCTGGTGCTGCTGGGCCGGTCAAGGAGCAGGGACCGAAGGACGAAAGGACTTCTGCTGCTGACGGCGGCCTTTGTCCCTCTGGGTGGAGGTGACCGAGTCCAGAGTGGCATTGGACTTTTCGATCCCCTGGAGGTCCCTCCACTCCAGGGCCGAAGAGGTCAGTCCCCAAGAAGGGGACGTCCGCCAACTTGTGCTGGGTATCCGCCATGAAGGTGGATATCCTCAGCCATGCCCTGCGTCGCATGGCCACCGCAGGCGCTACTGACCTGGCACAGGAATCACCTATGTCCAGAGCAGTCTGGAGCTGCTGCTTCGCCACCGCCCTACCCTGGTCCCGCACCTGATGGACCGTGGTCTGCAGGTCAGGTGGGAGATCAGGAAAAACCTCATCCAGGGAGCCCATGAGGGCGTGGGAGAAGTGTGCCATCAGCACGGCTGAGCTGGCCTGTCAGAGGCCGAGGGAGGATGCAGCGCACCTGCGCCCGGCAAAGTCCAACTTTGGACTCTTTGTCGGAGGGGCTGTCCACTATCCGGAGTGTACGGAGCGCGGAAAGCTGTCAGCGACTAACCCCTCAGTAGAGGGGTGTTCCGAGAAACCGGGCAAAGAGCCGGTAGGGACCGCATACTTCCTGGCCATCCTGGCCGAAGGCGCTGGACAGGAAGCAGGCTGCTGCCAAAGCTCCAAGGCTGGGCCGACAATGGCCTCAGCCACCGGAAAGGCCTCCGTGGGAGAATGCCCTCGGTCCAGAATCTCCGTCAGGGGATACTAGGCCCGTTTGGACATGGGATCGAGCTGCATCCCGGTGGACTCCGAGATGAGTCGAAGCAGACCCAAGAAGGACGATGGGCTATTGTCCACTGACTGGCCTCCGGAGGACCCCAGATCGCACTGCCTGGAGAACAGGGAGGAATCATCATCGGATTCCGAAGAGTCTGCAAAGAGCTGCCTTGGCCCTGAGCCACCCTCCACCTGCCGAGGACAGTCGGGAGTGAGGGTGACCAACAACCTGTGGGGCAGGCCATGACCCGACCGAGAACTCTTGGTCGGGGCCCCCGACTTAGGTTGTGGAGGTGGAGGTTCCACCACAATCGGTGGACCAGCTGGTTTCGGCTTAGCAACCGGCCCTGGGGTGGGCAACTCGACTGGAACGAGTGGTTGCTTCGGCCGTTCCGGCGACAGCCACTTGATGGCCGGGGTCTTAGCGGGGTCGGCTTAGGCCCGGATAACAGCAACTGCTGCCACATCAAATCCTCGTAGCGTCGGGCGCAACTTGCGTCGAGCCTCCTCCTCACCAAGGAGGAGAGCGAGGAAGCGTCGCCAGCTCACGATACTGAGACCGAGACCGCCGATGATGGCGGGAACGGGTGGACCGAGAAGAGGACCAAGACCCCCGGGGGGACCGAGGGTGGGTCTGGGAAGGGCCGGGGGATACCCACTCTTCCCTCGGCTCGGGAACTTTAACCGGGGACTGCGGTCCCGAAGAAGCAAGCAGATCCTCGGTATCCACCGGGGAACCGGTGAAGTAGGGTTGTCGGCTTCTCCAGTCTACATCCCATCTAATGGATCGAGAAAAATCTCGACTTCTTTGACGGGAGTCTCGGCAGGCTGGCCTGACGGGGGCACCGTGAAGCCAGCGTCCTCAGCCGCCACCTCGACCGAAGTCGACGGTCGGCTGCCCGGGGAGGGGGACCTCTCCCGCTCCCAGGAACGCCGACAGTGGGACTTACCTTTCGACTCCCTTTTCTTGGGCTGAGAAGAATGTCCCGAAGGCCCCTCTCTCTTCGTGGAAAGGGACTGGCAAAGCTCCTTGAGCCGAAGCTGTATCTGAGAACTCAGAGGCGGGATAAATGCCGCGGCAAGGAAGAAAGATGCAGCCTGGGCGCTTCCTCCTCGAGGCGACCAACTGCTCGAGCTGCTCAGCCGAACCAACCGCGCCAGACACCGCCCAACAAGCCTCTTTGGATTTCACCAGCGAAGAAAGCGTTCTCGCGGGCGCCGAGCTTCAAACAGGCAGCGATCGTCAGAACATTGGCGAAAGGGCGGCACAACTCGCAAGCCTGCGGGTCGTGATCTAGGCCTAAGCAGTAGACACACGTGGAGTGCGGATCCATCCTGGACATTTTCTGCTCGCAGGGGCACCTCCGAAAGCCAGGAACAGATTTGTCCATCGCAGCCGCAAGGGAAAAGAAGACCGAAGTTTGGAAACTTCAAAATCAATTTCGGGCGAACCGAAGAATTAGGATCCAGTCTCAAACGCAGAGCACTAAGGAGGGAACCTGAGCTTCCAAGCGGTAAGGAAGGTCTGGCGTTATGGGGCGGAGCCGAGAGTTTTACCACCCGGGTGGGTGGGAGGAACCAGCTTGAAGACCTTCCGGCAAGAATTAAAGCGGCAAGGATACCTGCCAGACAGTGTGGATGAACAACATATCCATGTCCCTAGAACTTGAATTTTTGAGAGAGTTAGTAGGTAGTTACCCTGCATTTACACCTTAAAAACTCTGCTGCTGTTTGACAGAGTCTCCAAAAATTTAAACTGCGAGTCAGTACAGGACCTCAGGAGCCTGTAAATTTCAAGACTAGGCACAGTGGGGGAAAGTTGAAGAATCTTGAAAATACATAAATTAACGAAATTAAGACTTTTTGTAGTCATTAATAGTTCAAAAATGATTGTGATCTGAAATCTGAAATCTTCAGGATTGACAGGGTTTGGCCCAAGAATGACTCTTTGCTAATTAGTTTTTTTCTAACTTTTTTTTTTTTTTTTTAAGTTATTTACATGCCCAGTAGCAAGGGTGAACATTCTAAGAATAAGACCATTTTATAAAATCTTTTTTTATGGTTTCTTCAATTTAAAACAGCAGTGCAATGAAACTGGGCAAAAAATCTGACCCTATCCTTACTTCAACATAAAAGATTACAGGCCTCTTCCAATTTTACTTGGTGGTACAATTTTCTAATTGCATTAAAATTTGAATATTTTATAAATGTTTTAATGTAGTTTTTTCTCAAGAAAAAAATATTTCTGCCACATTTTGAAAAGACATAGCATTGTAGACCTGGCAAGGGTTAGGAATGAGAAAATAAAAAAGACTCGTGGTGTACAGCATAGGAGGTACCTAGACAAGTACATTTGACAGGTATGCTAATATTTTTATTAATTGTAGCCGAAACTAGCTTTCTTTTTTTTTAGTTCACGAAAAAGAATTCCACTGCACTGCTACTTTTTTAAATGTATATGTATGTATATATATATATATATATATATATATATATATATATATATATAATTTATGCACCTACCTCCTCGGCTGGGGTGGTCCTATGATCCCTCTTTCAGTTGGCGGCTCCCACAACAGGCGCAGTACCCAAGCCTCAACCTCCTCCCATCTCCCTAAGGCCACATCGCAGACCCCATCGCAGAAGACCAAGGTGTCAGGACTAGAGGGCTCCTGGAGTGTCAGGTGCAGTGCGGGCGGATCCTCACAAGCACCAGAGGATTCCGGCCTAAGTCCCTTCCCAAGTTTCTCCCCATGGGCGCAGGCGCAGGATGCCAAGGTTGCTGTGGCGACACCCCTACCGCCACACGTCCGCCCGCACCATCTCTCTCTGCCCGCGGTATCAGCACCGCCAAGAGCCAGCACTTTCACAGGAGTCCCTCCCCAAAGAAGGACAGCAGTCCCAAGGATGCTCAATCCTTCTCCCCCAGCAGACCCCCCCGACTACCCGAATCTGCTCCCGACCCCGGGTCGCCGGTGTGGCGTCCGGTGCCTCAACTCTCAGCATCACCGAGCCGGTCACCGCACTGCTACTTTAAATAGGTTTCATGAGGTGAAAAATTAGATTCTGTGAAATCATAAAAAAATGCTGTGGCACTAAAAACAGAAAACTGATGTGGAAGTGTGGTCTGTAGTTTGAGAGTTTGACGTCAGTGTGAAAGTAGGAATCGCTGATACTTTTCAATAGTAAACATTTTCATATTTTGGTTTAAATATTAATTTTAATAAACAGCAAATGACAAAACCATAACTACTATTTATTGGTTTGTGAGTTAGGTTTCATCACTTGTACAAATGGTTTTGCTATCTATTTTTTGTTTTGAGACAGCTAAAAATGCTAGTAACTGAGAAGAAACAACTTGAAAAAGTGGTGAATTTAAAAGTTCTAACATGTGTTTAAAAATTTTAAACTGTGCGAGTGATTCTTTTTGATGTGTATTATCGAAAGAAAATTGCCCTTTTTTTTTGGTAACAATGGAAACCTGCTGCGGGTACTGCTGGTGAAACCAAAAACAGGTTTATGATTTTGTGAGATAGGTTAAGTGACATATACACAGGTTATTCATCTGTAACAGTAGTTCTAGGAGTGGTATAAGTTGCTCATCCACAGTATCAGGCAGAGTCCTTTCCCCTTTAAGAAGTGCCAGACAGTCTTCAAGCTGGCTCCTCTAATCCACGCAGGTGGTAAATCCCTTGGCTCCGTCCCACGACACCAGACATTGCCCGCTGGAAGCAGAGGTTGTGCGCCTAAGCCAGGGGAGGTCGGGTGGGTCCGTGTGGATGAACAACACATACCACTCCTAGAACTACTGTTACAGGTGAGTAACGCGTGTTTCTAGGGACGTGGATATGTTCTATCCACACTATCTGGCAGACTCCTAGCAGTTCTCTGGGAGGAGGGAGGCATGGCGCACACCCCTATTTAGGGAACAAAAACTGGAGAACTGAGGCCCCAAAACCAGCATCCCAGCATGACTTGAAGTCAATGTGGTAATGGAAAATGAAGGTGTGTGCTGACTTCCAGGTAGCAGCCCTGCAGATTTCCTGGACAGGGACATCCCTAGAAGCAGCCACTGATGCAGCAATATGACGGGTGGAATGAGCCCTTAGCTCTCCAGGAGGCTCCCTATCTGCCAAACTATAGCAGAGATCAATGCAGGACGTCATCCACCTGTCAATCGTCCACTTGGCTGCAAGTCTGCCAGGTGCGGCTTCAGCGTAGGTGACAAACAGCTGGCAAACCTCTCCCTGAACTCCAGCTGTGCGCTCTTTGTAATAAGCGAGTGCTCGCCTCAGGTCCAGAGTACGAAGCCTGTATTCAGCCTCCGAGGTGTGATTCGGGAAGAACACCGGAAGAGTCATCATCTGATTGAGGTGAAACTCTGACACAACCTTCAGGAGGAACTTCGTGTTGGGGCGCTGGACAACCTTGTCCCTGTGGAAGACCAAGTAAGGAGAATCCACTGAAAGCGTCTGGAGCTCCCCAATCCTTCTGGCTGATGTGATAGCCACCAAGAAGGTGGTCTTCCACAATAAGTGAGACATGTCACACCTGTGCATCGGTTCGAATGGCTTGCCCATGAGCTTTGCCAAAACCAGCAACAAGTCCCACGGTGGTGGTGGTGGTGGTGGTTCACACACTGGAAGGGAAATGTGATCTATGCCTTTGAAAAAGCACCAGACCACCTTCAATGCACCACCGACTGTTGACCAGCCCACGCCTGGTAAACAGAGATGGCTGCCAGCTGCACCTTAAGGGTCATCGACCGAAGGCCCCCTTTGGAGAGGGACCACAGGTAGTCCAAAATGCTAACCATTGGACAGGACAAGGGGTCCAGCCCCTTACCTTAAAACTAAATGGAGAATCTCTTCTATTTGAAGGCATAACACTTTCTGGTCGATTCCTTTCTAGATGCCTCCACCATGGTGAGGACATCTCTGGAGAGACCTAAAGCCTGGAACTCTAGCTGCTCAGAAACCAGGCTGTTAGGTGCAGGGACTGAAGGTCAAGTAGAGTAGCTTCCCCTGACTGATAGAGAGCAGGTCCGGGCAGAGTGGCAGATGCCTCGGGAGCCTGTTGCTGAGGTTGAAGAGACTGGATACCAAAAACTAGCATGGCCAGTCCGGAGCCACCAGGATCACCTGTGCCTTGTCCCGCCCGCCTGACCCTAAGCAGCACCTTCTGGATCAAGGGAAGTGGAGGGAAGGCATAGAAGAGGTGTGGGGTCCAAGGTCTCAAGAAGGCATCCCCCTGCAGCAAGCCCTGCTGAGAGGGGGCGGGCACAGAACAGCCTCAGCTTTGCGTTCTCCCTGGAGGCGAACGGGTCCACCTGAGGGGTGCCCCACTTGGAGAACATGCTGTGAACTACCTCCAGATGGAGAGATCACTCGTGAGACGCCCTGCCTACCTGGCTGAGGGAGTCCGCCAGCTGACTGGAGGCTCATGCCACATGGATGGCTAGGAGATCCACCTCCAGGCTATGCACAAGGGTCCATACGCGGAGCGCTTCCTTGCACAAAGACAGGGAGTGCATACCGCCCTGTCTGTTGAGGTAGTACATGTTCATGGTGCTCAGTACAGTATGTCTGGACTTGTACCACCTGACCCCGAATATGCAAAGCGAATGCAGTCGGCACCAGCCAAATTGCCTGGAGCTCCAGCAAGTTAATGTGCCATTGGGACTCCTCGGGGGTCCAGAGCCCGTGGACTCTGTATTCCCCCAGATGGGCACCCCAGCCCATGAGAGGTGCATCGGTTGTCAGGATTACCATCGGTTTGGGGTGGACAAATGGGATCCCTTCCTGCAGATGCTCTGGTACCAGCCACCACTGGAAGGCATTCCACATCTTCTGGGTCACAGTGACCAGCTGGCTGGCCAGCTCCCACTGCAGGGAATGCATATGCCAATGGGCCCACTGAACCATGCTAGTGCAGGGTGCCATGTTCCTAGGAAGGCGCAGGACATCCCAGGTAGGGCGCGACTGCCCAACCCGAAATGACCAGGCAAAGGAGGAGAGAACCTCCACCTTGTCTGCCGGAAGCTGGGTTCTCGCTCGGCAAGAGTCGAGTTCTGCCCCAACAAAGCTGATCACCTGCAAGGGCATGAGTTCCGTCTTGGCCTTGTTGGCCAGGAGGCCAAGGGAGGTGCAGGTCTGGAAGGCCAGGTCCCTGGACCGCTCCACCTCCTGCCTGAAGGGACCTGCAATCAGCCAGTCGTCCATGTAGGGGTACACCCGGACCCCTCGATGCCTCAGGTAAGTTGCCACCACTGCCATGCATTTGGTGAAGACCCTGGGGGCTGAGGAGAGGCTGGATGGCATGGCCTGGAACTCATAGAGGGTTCCCTCGGCTTGATAGTGGAGGAAACTTCGGTGGGACGGACGGATCGGGACATGAAAGAACGTGTCCTGAAGATCCAAGGAGCAAAACCATATGTTTTGCTCTAGAGGTGGTATGATCTTAGACAGAGTTAACATCCTGAAGGTGTGTGACCTGAGAAACTTGTTCAGGTCATGCAGATCTAGAATGGGGTACCAGTCCCCTTTCCATTTTGGCACCGGGAAGTACCTGGAGACAAACCCTGGGTCTTCTGGAGGATCTGCTACTCTGACCATGATCTCCTTGCAGAGGAACTGGGCAATGTCACTTTGAAGGGCTGACCGAGTGTCTGCGGATACCAAGTCCTCCCGTGGGGCACGGGCTTGGTTTGGAGGGTACTACTCGAATTCCAGAGGCAGACTCTGACCGACCACTTCTAGAACCCACCCATCTGTGGTGACAGCAGACCAGGTGGAAAGAAAGAGGTGAAGCCGGCCCCCCACAGGAGGACTCAGGGGAGGTGTGATGGGTATGAGAGTGGCACCCGATCCCGTCACTGAGCAGACTTGCAGAAGGAGGGCCTGACAGAGGCACCACTGGGCCCCTTTCGCTCCGGGCTTACTGACCACTAAGGCCACTGACTTGGACTGGGGTCACCAGGACGGAGCCTGCTCGCCAGCCTGATGCTGGGCTGGTTTTGCCGCAAGAGTGGACGGCCGAAAGGGCTTTCGCTTCTGTGGTCTGGAGCCCTTGGGATCCTTCTGTGCGGATATTACAGAGTCCATGGTGGCACTGGACTTCTCGATGCGCTGGAGGTGACCATCCACACTAGGCCCAAACAGGTCAGTGCCCAAGAAAGGAACATCCACCAGCTTGTGCTGAGTGTCTGCTGTGAAGGTCAAGATCCACAGCCAAGCCCTACGGCACATGGCTACTTCAGCCACCACCGAGTGGGCACAGGAATCTCCCAGAACTCCCAGATCCAGAGTCATTTTGCAGCTGCTGCTTGGCCACAGCCCAGCCCTGAGCTGGGACCTGTTTGACTGTGGTCTGGAGGTCCACAGGCAAGTGAGGAATCACGTTGTCCAAAGAGCCCAAGAGGGTGTGGGAAATGTGTGCCATCAAGATGGCCAAGCTCGCCTGATGGAGACCGAGTGAGGAGGCAGCACAGACTTTTGTAGCCGCATGGTCCAATTTCTTGGACTCCTTGTCCAGTGGCTTGTCGACATCCCCGATACTGCCCAAGCACCGAAACATGGAGTCAGCAACCAGTCCCTCGGCCGAGGGATGCTCCATGAATCCCAAGAGTGTACCAGTGGGCACCGCATACTTGTGGGTCATCCAGGTAGAGGGTGCAGGGCAGGATGCGGGGCACTGCCAAAGCTCTAGGGCTAGGCTGACAATGGCCTCGGCCACTGGAAAAGCCTCCGGAGAGTCCCCTTCGTCCAGAATCTCTGTAAGGGGATAGCAAGCCTGCTTCTGAATGGTCTCCATTTTCATCCCCATGGACTCAGAGATGGGGCGGAGTATGCCCAGGAAAGAAGAGGGCCCTTCCTCCATCGATAGATCCCTCACAGACCCCTCGTCAACCGGACGGGAGTGTGGTGAAGACTCCTCAGACTCAGAAGAGTCCAAATAAACTGGCAGACTGCCAGAGTCACCTTCAACCCTCCATGGGCGGTTAGGTGTGATGGTGACCGACAGCTGATGGGGAAGCCCCTTGGCCGTCTGAGACTTCTTGGTTGGAGTGCCGGTAAACGGCTGCTTGGGTGGTGGCTCCACCACAATTGGCTGAGAGGCTGGCTTTGGCTGAACCAAAATGGTCTTGACTGGCTCCACTGGGGAAGGGGAGGTCTCGACTGACCCCACAGGGGGAGTCGGTGTCGGCCTTTCAGGCAACAGCCAAGTGATGGCCGGTGTGGAAACCGGGGTCGGCTTAGTACCAGCCACCACCAACTGTTACCACATAAGATCTTCGTAGTGCCAACACAACTTGCGCCAAAGCCTTTCCTCACCCGAGGAGGACGAACATGAGGAATAGTGGTGGTGCCACTTCCCCTGGCGCCGAGAGCACCGATGACAGCAGGAACTGCTCAACCCACTGGATGAGGACCTTGACCACTGGGGATGCTGATGGGGGATCCTGGAGGGAGCCGGGGAATGCCACAGCTCCTCCTGGTCTGGGTCAGTGACAGGAGGGTTCTGGTCAGCAGACTGAGCAGCCCTTTCTGTGGTCACAGGCAGGACTGGAGTCCTGAAGAGACAGTTATCGGTCTCTTCGGATGACACCCGATCGATGGGGGCTGAGAAAGATCTCAGCCACATCCAACGGCCGGCATCTTGACCGACTGGCCCAATGGGGTCTCCATGAAGCCAGCGCGTGGTTTCAACCATAGTCAAAACCTGAGAGTCGAAGAGATCGAGAATGGTCCCAGTCCCACAAATGTGGACGGTGAGTCTTCTCTTTTTTCGACTCCTTCTCCTTTCAAGGATGACAGCTGTGAGATTCAGAAGGACCCTGACCCTTCGTTAGGGAGGGACTGCTACAGCCCTGAGGGAGCCCATAAAAGTGGAGCCCAATTGAGCGGCCTCTAAAGCAGAAGCGGGTGAGCGGTGGTCGAGCCGCCACCTCTCAAGCGTCGCGAAATGTTCTAGCTGTTTACGGACCCCGCAGCCATGGAGACCATCCAATGGGCGTCTTTAGATTTGTCTGGCGGATGATGTTTCTCCGGCAGCCCAACTTATGGTGGGTGAGATGGTCCTTGAGAACCGTCGTGTGAAAAGACCAACATATATTGCAGGCCTGGGTATCATGTTAGCCAGGCAGTAAATGCACGTAGCATGGGGGTGATCGTACCTTCTGCCCACATGCACTGACGAATTCAAAGTGGACTTGTCCATCGTGGTCGGAAGTCAAGACGTAAACAGTTGTGAAAGTTTTGGAGCAACCAAAGGATCAGAAAGCGCTAAGGCCTACAACACTGGAGCGTAAAGAAGGAACCCGTTCTCGGGCAGAAAGGAAGATATGGCTGCCATGGGGCGAGCAGGGATATACCACCCAGGTCGGTGGGAGAGCCAGCTTGAAGACTTTCCGCACTTCTTAAAGGGAAAGGACTCTACCAGATAGTGTGGATAGAACATATTCACGTTCCTAGAAAGAAAAGGTCTTATGAGGATTTTTTGAGTGTTTTTGAAAGGAATTGTGTGAAAATGTTTGACTGGCTCAGTAAAATATACTTGTTGTGGTTTGGTTGTGTGGGTTAGTTTGTTTTCATGTGGTGTTCACAGGGCCAACGCCTTGAATTACTTGAGTTTGCTCCCAAACCCTAGTCATCAGTGTGGCAGGCAGCAGAACTACCACAGCAGCATCAAGCCAACCAAGTAGCACAAATCTGTTGAACTGATTTTCAGAATATTCTTACTGTGTGATGCATTTTAAAATGTTCATGAGACATTAAAAAAAACTTTTTAAAATCATTATGCTGCACGACAGTTTTCAAAATCTACATGCTGTGCAATGTTTTTCAAAATCTATATACTATGCAATGGTCTTTAACATTTGCACAGAAAACTTTTACAAAGGTTGTAAAAATCTATGCATTATGGGACAGTTTTCAAAATCTACGTGCTGAGCAACGGTTTTCAAAATCTATGTGATATGTTTAAAGAAAAAAAAAGTTGTTTTTCGATTTTGAAAATCTACACTGTGTGGAAGCTTTTATTTTAAGTACCAAATAAACAAAAGCTTTAATGTAAAGTAACCTATTAAACAGTTAAGGGCGATACTTTAGTGTTTGTTGCGGGGGGGGGTGCATGAAATGTTTGAACATACCTGGTGTGAACAATTGTAAGTACTACACAGATAAACGTTTTAAACCTGAGAAATAAGAAAATGAGGAATCCAAAAAAAAAAACCAACAACCCTGCATCCACTTTGTACTACCATTAGTCATACATGAACAAAATAGTACTTATGTCTCATGTGTTGCTTTATGCAGGGCCTACAGTGTCCTGCGCACAGAAAGTTTGGACTTATATGCAGGGCCCAAATGGCTCTTCTCATTCTACTTTTCACAGGGCACAAGGGCCCTGTGAAAAATATGTTACAAATTAATTTCTGCTCTGCGCTGGACCTCAAAGGCAATGCACAAAGCAACTTACCACTGTACTTTCTCAAAAAGTAAGGAAATTCATAGCAAAAATGACATTGCCAATCATTAGGGTTACTAAGGCACAAAAATCAAAACCTACAAAGTTTGGAAATGCCCCATTACTGTTGTCAACCCACTGCCCACAAAGTAAGTAAATGTGCTGTTAGGGTTGTTAAGCCTAACTGCCACCTCTTCTACCCTCATGACAGAAGGCTAAGCTAGAGGTATGGCCCCATGCCTCAGTGGTCTTGTACCTTACACAGGACCAACGTATTCACAATTTATAAACAGCAAAACTAATCCCCACCCCTTCCCCTCATAACCCAAGTTCAAGCTACAGGTAAGGCTCTGTGCTAAAAGGCAATGCTGGTTTACGCAAGTCTGTGATAAGTAGCACAGCTGCACCCCGCGGCCCCCAGCTGCATGGTGCTGTGGACCCTGTGTATAATGTATATTTAACAACAATGTGTCGTTTCATATATTGCCTAGTACAATACGTATCATCCACTTGTAACTTGTTTTGCACAGCTACAAGACCCTGTGTAAAACAGTATACATGTCCCAAAGTAGACATGTACCTTGCTTAGTGTATTTCCAAGCATTTGTCCCAAAGAAAGCAAGTTATAAGCGTGCAATGTGTACAGCAGTTAAATTTGCAACAAGTCTCATAGTACTGTGAGCAAAGTAAGCCACAACTTAAATGGATGTAAACCTCTGCTGATGTGCTCCACATGTATTCTAACTGCAGATCTAAAATTTCTAGGATGTGTGTAAAAAACAGGGTGATTTGATAATTTCTTTTTGGTCCAATAAAAAGTAACAAAACACAAGTTTTCAGGCTACACAAAGCCAATAAGGCATAGCAGCCAGGTTCTACAGAAAACAAGCTTATTCACTTAGGATAGAGAAATCTACTGGTAAAAAAACTTTTACACATGGGTATAACTGTTCTTTTTGATAACGATGTATGTAGTGACAAGAAAAAACGAAACTCTGGTCAGAGCCGATACAGCTGCCCAGAGCAACTGTGGTGCTTGTGTGTGTCAAGAGCGAGTAAAACCATAGACACAGCTCTCACTGCATCAGAGCCGGATATGCTGAAGATGGCAGCTTGGACAGATCTGCATGATACTCTAGCATGCGCAGTTTGCATTGGGGCGCCACTTCCGCAGTTGCAGAAAGTAGTGCGCGGGGGGCATGAGCACCACAGAGGGGAGCTGCGTCCGCAGTGGGCTGGGGAAGAGGAGACACCTCAGACCACAATCGACTTCAGTGCTGTGGATAGGAGACTGCATCACTGCAGGAGAACATGGACATCGGTTCCATTTTTCTCCTACAGTAATGTGATCCCAAAACGACTGCAGGGCTCCACCCACCCAGCCGTAAAAACAGTCTTTGAAATACTAGGTGGTTGTAAACCAGATTAGGGATGCAAACTCCTCTCCCAAAACAGAATGGAAACCACTCTTTAAGATGTGCATGAAACACCAGACCTGTATGGCAGGACTCGGGAACCCAAAGTTAGGCCTAGGATCATGAGAGTAGGGGAAGAAGGAGGGGAGTGCGGTCTGGGGTTGCTATTTAAAAATATTGACTACGAAGCCAGTGTGGTGGCGCGGAGGGCTGAGGCGCTGGGCGCTATGCCAGTGACCCCAGTTCGGGAACAAGCCCGGGTTTGGAGTCGTATGGGGGGGGTAAGGAGCAGGACTGAGCTGACGCAAGGCAGCTCTCCTCTCCTGGGGAGGTATGAGGGGCTTCCCTGGCCCTTGGCTGCCACCTAGTGGAGGGCAGGTGGCAGTTCAGGCAATGAGCCTGGCAACAGCTACGGGGTAGGGAGGAAGAGGCTTAGCCAGTACCCAGCGAGCGTGTGCGCCTCCACACACATGCATGGCCATGTCTGCCAGGGTACCGGGATCAGGGAGAAAAATGCAAAAATGTGAATTATTAAAAAAAAAAAAAAAAAAGGTTGACTATGTTAGCCACATATAAGGTAGGAGACTACTGATTCATGGTGTTGTACCTCTAGCTTGGCCTTGGATCATGAGGGTAGGGGAGGAGGTAGTTAGACTCCCTAACAGAACAATTCCAAAGTTTGTGGGCACTGGGTTGGCAACACTAACATCATACTTCCACACTTTGTGGCCACTACATTGATAACCTTAATAAGGCATTTTCAAATTTTATGAGGTCAACAGTTCCGTGCAGGAGCAATCCAAAAAAGCACAAATGTCATTTTTGCTAAGAATATTAGGGAGAGAGAGAATTCTTCACAATAGAAATATCTATTTCTTAAGATCAAGCAGTCTACTATTCTGTTGCTTAATTAAACATTATTACATGATGACATAAACACTGGCAAATGTGTGAAAAGGAAACAAAAGCATTAGCACCCCCCCCCCAAAAAAAAAATATACTTCTACTGCAGTACCAGACCAAACTGTTTCTCAATGTGATTCACTCTGATGAACTGGGATTTTTTATTTTCATTGTCTACTGAACCAAGCCCACCAGCCGAGGTGTAACATCTCATGTAACATGGGGTCCTGCTTTTATTACCCAATTTAACAACTGGGAAGACTAAAAAACAGGAAAGTCAAACTGGCACCAGGACACAGAGTGAAGTCTTGGCTGAACTTCAAGTGAACAACCCTCTTGACCATCACCACACCACAATGCCACCTCTTTTCAAATCTGGGTCTGCAGCAAAAGCAAAGAGCACTAGGAGTGTGGCAGGAAGCAAAACTGGTCAACACAGCTATTACCAACAATTCTGGCAATGAGGGTAGGTGCAGTCTGGGACTACCTAACTGGTCCCGAACAAGTGGGATTCATGCAAGATTGCCTCTCTTCTGACCACCTGCACAAACTCTCATCTAATCTCTGCATCCATGTACTCTGAACAACCAGCCATGCTAATGTCCCTGGATGCAGAGAAAGCCTTCAACAGTTTCCTGGCCCTTTCTGTATATAACAGTTCAGCAATTTGGCTTTCCTATTACTTTCATAGAATGAGTTAATCTGCTATATTCCCACCCATCAGCTTCCATCAGATGCAATGAAATCAACTCCACTCTTTTTCACCGCTGTAGGGGAACAAGACAGGGATGCCCTCTTTCCCTTATTTATTCAATCTTTACTTAGAGCCTTTGACCAGAAGGCTTCTCCTATGTGATAATGTCAGGGGAATCCAGGCTGGTCATCAAAGATGCAAAATTTTTACATATGCGCATGACATTCTCCTACATCTAGAGGACTGATCTCATTCAATATCTGCAGCCACTACACTCTTAAATGAGTCCCGACACCTATCAGGTTATAAACTTAACCTAGAGAAAAACCTGTATTATGCCACTCAATCACTGGGCGACTAAATCCCACACTCTACTCCGGGGTGGCACACGGTCCCCAACTACTCTCAAGTATTTTGGCCTTCACGTAGACACAAGTAATAAAAAGATATTCTCCAAAAACCTAGAACCACTTCTGGTAACAATTAAACAAGATCTCAGTAGATGGACTGCCTTACCTTTGACGCTGTGGGTCAGGGTTAACATTATTAAAATGAATATCTTACCCAGGCTACTATACTCACTTGGCATGACCAACCTATTCATATCCGTCCACTGGGTCACTAAACTGAAAGCCATACCAACTTCTTTTCTTTGGTGCAACAAGACCCCAAGGGGAGCCTACCATAAAATTACTCTCCTTAAGTTACAAGGAGGCCTCTAGCTTCCAGAGTTCTACCTCTATTACCTAGCCTTGCATGCAGGGAAATTCCTATGATGGAAACATGTCAACCCCACTAACCCTCAAAACTCCTATGTCCCTCAATGGCAACAAACAGAACCCGATCTACGCTAACAAGCTAAAATCAACATTAGCATCCTTATGCACATCACCCACTCTAAACTTCCTATACCTTTAAAGCAAACCCTGATAGGTACTTCTCTCTTGGTAAGCAAACAACTACATAGGCTCCTAAAAACCAAACCCCTATTTTCCCTTGACCAACCGATTTCAGGTAATCCCAATTTTAAACTCCAAAATAAACTAAACACAGACCATTTCCTCAGTACCCAACCTTTCACTCACCTGGGTCAGTTTATACAGAATGACTCCTCTGTATTCTTTAATACTCTCATACTAACCAACCTCAACACAAAAATACCCCCTTTCACTTTCCTACTACTTCACCATGCAATAACCTCAACCCTCAGACCCTGGTCCTTGTCAATGTCCTCTTTATGAGAAGAGCTCTCACAGCTTGCCACTCAGCATCACTCCACCTCAGTACTATACAGAAATTTACTGACAGAGCCCACATCTGAAGAGCAAGATTCCTGCTCCTTCTGGCAAAATGAATTCCCAGAACTGTGATCCTAACACAAGATCAACCATGTGGTCCAATATACACAAATACATAAAATCTGATGGACCCAGAATCATGCAATATAAGGTAGCCCATAAGCTGTACTACGCTCCTACCAAGCTTCACAAAATGGGATATCTGCAATTGCTTACTCGCACTAGATGCGAGCAAGAACCAGGCAACTTAAAACACATCCTATGGGATTGCTCCAAAGCAAAGCAGTTTTGGGATGCCATACAAAGCCACCTAGCTCCGCTCTTAGGGCTAGACTCTACCTTTACCCCACAAACTTGACTACTGAATCTTAACATGGATTTGGTTTTTGGCATACAAAAATTTAATATTTCCCTCATCTCTACTATTGCTTAAAAACGAAAATGTCATACTAAGGCACTGGCTAGATCGCACCATCCCCACTTACCAGGAATGGCATAACGCCATGCTAGAGGCTCTCAGAATGGAAAAGATGATTAGCTCTCTAATAACCGTCTAAAGCAATATCACCAAAGGTGGGATGCTCTTGAGACCCTTCTGCTTATAAATTATTCATTATTTAGTAAGCTATATTATACGGCTTGCACTTTTTACATGTATAAGAGTTCTCCTCTTTTGTATCTCTCTTACTAATGCTTAATGCACTTCACTGTACTGTACCAACTGTTTATCACTCAACTTCCCTATATGTTGTTGAGAGATTATAGGATTGTTACAGGCTGATTTATGTTGTCTTGTCCTGTTGTTTTGTTGTTTCCTTTTTTCTAAAAAGTTCAATAAAGTTTGCAATTTCAAAAAAAGGAAGCGAGGAAGCAAAATTGGACTGCAGAAGAAGCCTACATACCAGCTGCTATGGACTCTTGCAGTTTGATTTCACGTTTCCCTGCAGTCCTAGTTTTCTGCTTGTTAACCACAAGTACTACTGCTATATAATAACTAAGCAAGACAAAATTTCTTGCCTCATTTGAAACATTCTTCTAATATCTTGAAGGACAAATAGTTTGGTCTGGCCTGGCCTGTCAAATTTTGTCAGATATAGCCCATTAATAAACTAGGAGCTGGGTCGCAAAGCATTTGGTAGGCTATAACAACCCAATTCAATTGTGAGATGAGAATCATAAAACATGTTTCTTCTCACAGAAAATGTTTCTTTAATACAAGGAACAGTAAAACTAAAATAATCCCTCACTACAAATAAAATAAACTTCCATTTATGTTGCAATAGTTTTCCTACTGGTACTCCAAATAATGCAGTTTCTATATTCCAGCAATGTTAACAAGATGGTCATTTATGAAGTCTGGTTCTAACTCTTCCCTTGCCTAAGGCTTTGGCATTTAGTTCAGATTTAAATTAGAAGGTGTAAAATGTATTTTTGGTGTGTAATAAACTTCAAACCCAGACAAATGCTGCTTCTTTTGAGGCATCAACAAAGCTGCGAAGAACTGATCCTCCTGGGTCTGGACCATTTCTGTTTGCTGAAGATCTGTACTCATGACAAAAATGTTTTAAAGAGGATGTCTTTAAAAATAATGAGCAGATTATGCCATTACTCATCTTATCTGGAGCACTGGATACATGAGCATATGCATGTTTACACAACACCACCACCAAAGACAGAAAAAAACAGGTTACTTACTTGTAACCGTAGTTCTACTACAAGTATTATGCTCACATCCACACTCAGGGCCCGATTCCCAATGGCCTAGCACCCCCTTCCACACTTATCAGGGGGCAATATGAGGGCTTGTGTGTGCTGAGGTCTCCGCATATCCACACACCTGTCAGCTGGCCCCCTCTGCACTGGATCCTGGGAGCGGACGGGCGCTGATGCATGCCACATCCAGAAATTATTCTACACGGTGTGGAATGCTGGGGAGGGGGTAACTGATATGACTGCCTAGGGGCACCATTAGCAGCTAGGCACCCCATCCGCACAGCCACAGTTCTTCTGTCTGGGCCCAAGGCCTTCCCTCTCCCTCTCTCTCCAGCTCCCAGCCCTAGGAAGCTCCACATTTGGCTGGGAGCAACACTGGCCGGTGTGTTTAAAGAATATCCACAGAGTATGATGGGGATATTGTAGTTTTGGAGGACTGCTCACGCGCTTTTTCCATTGCAGCACCTTTATACTGGAACACATTACCTGTATAACTTCATTCTGCAACTTCTCTTCCATGTTTTAAGTTGATTTTTAAACAGTTTTTATTGGAAAATGCTATTTGTAAATGTATTATTTAATTATTTTGTTTTGTACCTTGTTTGTTGTATATTGTGTTTTATTCCCGGGTCAGACCTGAAAAAGAACCTTTGGTACAGTGTCCCTACCCGGTTAACAAATAAGAAAAAATTACTTACCACAGTAATGTTGTTTCTTCTAATGGAGTCTTGCTGTATTCTGACAATATGCAGTTAGACTGACTGATTCAACTGCCCCGGAGAACAAAGAGCCAAACTCTATGCAAATGCACAGAACGCTGAGCTCAAGCCCAGATTTCAAACCACCATCCTCAGCACGTTATAGTAACTGATCAGATTCTTTACTCCGCTCACCAGTGAAGACGCCTCGGAGATTTCTCCTCATTTTCTTCGGTTTAAAGTTGAGTTTCATCGGTTTATTCAAACCGCTTTGTTGTTTTTATTTTAGTACATTCTCAAACCGCTGTCTTCGGTATAGTGTACATTCCTAGGTTGGGTAAGTGTTCGGTTTCCGACTGGTTCTGCGACCGTGAGGGGACCGAACTTCTAAATTTCCTTTTTTTCCCTTCAACTTTTCACTGTATTGGGGTACCAGTGCAAAGTCCTGACCAGACCTGACCTTGGTTCATTTTTGGCTGGCGCTAAACCATTGGCCGGTTTGGACTTTGTCTTCTCTTTATCTGGCCTAACTAAGCCTACAGGGGTAAATCTCTAATTTCTTCATTTCTTTATCCTGGCCTAACTAAGCCACTGTGGATAAAGTAGACATTTGATTTTTGCTTAACTGGCCTAACTAAGCCACTGGGTTAACCTCCAAATTTTAGGGTTATGTCACAGAAGCTCAAGAGAAAAAACGGTCGCACTGGATTTCAGCATTGTACTGAGTGTGGGGAGCAATTTGCAAAAGCTGATCCACATTTGGTTTGTCTGTACTGTTTGGGTTTTAACCGCTTACAAACAGACTGCAATATTTGTAAAAATTTCCCTCAGTCTACTTTAGACAGGCACCTCAGTAAACTGAAGGAAAAAATGGACAATACTGCTGAGGCCGGTTCTGGTTCAACCGAACCTTCGGATCCGACAACGGACCTTTCAAGCCAGGGTGAACAGTCGATGGGTAAACAACGCTTGGAGTCGGTTTCAGAACCCGCATCATCAAAGAAAGCCAAACGCTCCGGTTTGGAATCGCGTAAGCAATCGGTCTCAGTTCCAACCACAGATGAGATTGCAAAAGTCATTCGAGTAGTGCAGTCTTTGCAATCTGGGTTTGGCGAACCGTCGCAGGTACCGTCTGGGTAGCCAATGATTCCTGATAGCTCCTCCAGCTTTTCCACCACTGCTGCATGCTGGAACAAGAAGAAAAAATTACTCACCTTAGTGATGTTTCTTCTAATGGAGCCTTGCTGTATTCTGACATATGCAGTTAGGTCCTGCCTTTCAACTGCCCCGGAGAACAAAGAGTTAAACTTTCCATGGCCAGCATGGAATGTTCACCGCGAGCTCGGCTGAAACCCCTGTCTGCTGTTGTTTAAACTCCAACCATCAGATCTTTATGAGCAATACTCACTAGAAGTTCTGCGTGGAAACTGTAAACTCAAACTAGCCAACTGGCAACTAAATTTATATAAAAGGGTTTTTGGTTTCAAAGCAAAGACTCAAGTCAGGAAACCCAAAAACAAAACACATCCCAAAACACAACACTCACCCAAAATAAAGGAGGGTGAAAAGGGACACCCCTAGGGTGCCAACACTGCTCCTGCCACCCACATCCCAAAAATTAGGTTCTGAGAGGAGGCGGGGGTGAGAATTCAGCAAGACTCCATTAGAAGAAACAACATTACTAAGGTAAGTAATTTTTCTTCAAACAACATGAAGTCTTGCTGTATTCTGACATATGTAGAACTACTAAGTAGTACCTCCATGGAGGAGGGACAGAACCTACTTTGGAAACAGGCTCTGAAGTACTGCTGTGCCAAACCGAGCATCACTCCTACCCTGGATATCCAGAGAGTAATGCTTGGTGAATGTATGGACTGTTTTCCAGGTGGCTGCTTGACAAATTTCTAAGATCAGAATATCCCTGGCAGCAGCCAGGAAAGCAGCTGTACCTCTAGTAGAGTGAGCCCTCAGGCCTGAGGGTGGAGTTCTACCCAGTTTTTCATAGCAGAATTGTATACAAGAAACAATCCACCTGGCAACAGATTTCTTAGTGGCAGGTTTGCCCTTACCAACCTCTCCATATGTGAGGAACAATTGAAGGGACTCAAACCTGTGACCCTTGGTGCGCTCTATGTAGTAGCTGAGGGTCCTTTTAACATCCAGCTGTGCAGCCTCCTCTCTCCAGAGGAGGAATGGTCAGTGAAGAAAACAGGGAGAGACATAGACTGGTTAAGGTGGAAATCTGAAACTACCTTAGGCAAAAACTTCCTGTTAGTTCTTAGGACCACTTTAACTCTATGGAAAGAGATGAAATCAGGCTCCACTGACAGGGCTTGCAATTCGCTGATACGCCTGGCAGAGGTAATGGCTACCAAAAATACAGGTTACTCACCTGTAACAGGAGTTCTAGGAATGGTATATGTTGTTCATCCACACTTATTGGCAGGTTCCTTGCCGCTTAAATCTTGCCGAAAGGTCTTCAAGCTGGCTCCTCCACCCACCCGGTGGTAAAACCTCGGCTCCGCCCCATGACGCCAGATCTAGCCCGCTGGAAGCCAGGTTGTGCGTCCCGGCCAGGAGGTCGGTGGGTCAGGGATGAACAACATATACCATTCCTAGAACCCTGTTACAAGTGAGTAACCTGTATTTCTAGGACATGGATATGTTGTTCAATCCATACTTATTGGCAGACTCAGCAGTTCTCCGGGAGGAGGGAGGCAAGGCGCACACCCCCGATACTTGGGAAATAGAGACTGGAGAACCGAGGCCCCAAAACCAGCATCTCGGCGTGACTCAACGTCAATGTGGTAGTGGGTAATAAAGGTATGTGCCGACTTCCAGGTAGCAGCCCTGCAGATATCCTGGATAGGGACATCCCTGGAAGCAGCTACCAATGCAGTGGTATGGTGGGTAGAATGAGCTCTTATCCCTCTGGGAGGCTCCATGCCCGCCAACCTCTGGCAGAGCTCTATGCAGGAGGTGACCCACCTGCTTATCGTCCGCTTGGCTGCAGGTCTGCCAGGTGCGGCTTCGGCGTAGATGACAAACAGCTGGCGAACCTCTCCCCGAACTTCAGTCGTCCGCTCCTTATAATAAGCGAGTGCTCGTCTAGGGTCCAAAGTATAGAGCCTATATTCGGCCTCCGAGGTGTGATTGGGATAGATCACCGGCAGAGTCAATACCTGGTTAAGGTGAAACTCTGACACCACCTTCGGAAGGAATTTCGGGTGGGGGCACAGGAGAACCTTGTCCCTGTGGAAGACCAGATAAGGAGACTCGATGGAAAGTGCCTGGAGCTCTCCCATCCTTCTGGCTGACGTGATAGCCACCAAGAAGGCGGTCTTCCACGACAGGTGGGAAATATCGCACCTGTGCATCGGTTCAAATGGCTTGCCCATGAGCTTGGCCAATACCAGCAGTAGATCCCACGGAGGTGGAGGTTGTCGCACCGGAGGGGAAATGTGGTTAAGACCTTTGAAAAAGCGCACGACCACCTTCTCCTGCACCACCGACTGCTTCCCGGCCCGCGCCTGGTAAGCAGAGATGGCTGCCAGGTGCACCTTAAGGGTCGCCGACCGAAGCCCTTGCTGAGAAAGGGATCACAGGTAGTCCAGAATGCTTGCCAAGGGACAGGCGGAAGGGTCCAAGCCCTTCCCTGACACCAAATGGAGAATCTCTTCCATTTGAAGGCGTAGCATTTCCTGGTCGACTCCTTACGGGACGCCTCAACGATGTTGAGGACCTCGTCGGAAAGACCCAAGGCCTGGAACTCGCCAGGAACCAGGCCGTCAGGTGCAGGGATTGAAGGTCCGGATGGAATACCTTCCCTGGCTGACTGAGATCAGGTCCGGCGGGCTGGAAGCCACCTCGGAGCCTGGAGCCGAGGCTGAGGAGATCTGGATACCAGAACTGGGGGGCCAGTCTGGGCTACCAGAATCACCTGCGCCTTGTCCCTCCTCGCCTTGAGAAGCACCTTGTGGATCAAGGGAAATGGGGAAAAGCGTAGAAGGAACCTGGGTCCACGGCCTCGAGAAGGCAACTCCCTGCAGCGAGCCCTGCTGAGGGGGGCGGGCATGGAACAGACTCAGATTCGCATTCTCCCTGGAGGCAAACAGGTCCACCTGAGGTGTGCCCCAGTGGGACAACAGATCTTGTACTACCTCCGGCAGGAGAGACCACTCGTGAGACGCAGCCCCTATCCGGCTTAGGGCATCGGCCAGGGTGTTGGAGGCTCCTGCCACGTGAATGGCTAGGAGATCCGCCTCCAGGCTGCACACGAGGGAACATATACGGAGAGCTTCCTTGCATAACAGCATGGAGCGCGTCCCGCCCAGGCGGTTCAGACAATACATGGTCGTGGTAACCACTTGACCCCGTAGAAATGGAGCGAAGGCGGTGAGAGCTAGGCGGACCGCTCGGAGCTCCAGCAGGTTGATACGGCATCGGGACTCCCGAGGGGACCAGAGGCCATGCGCTCTGTGCTCCCCCAGATGGGCACCCCAACCCATCAGAGATGCATCAGTCGATAGCGAGACCGTCGGCTCAGGGCGGACGAACGGGATGCCCTCCTGCAGATGTGCCGGAACGATCCACCACTGGAGAGCATTCCACATCTCCTGGGTCACTGTCACGGGCTGGTCCAACAGATCGCAGCGTTGTGACCACTGGCTGGCCAGTCCCCACTGAAGGGGACGCATGTACCAACGGGCCCAACAGACCACGCTAGTGCAGGCCGCCAGGAGGCACAGGAAGTCCCGGGCAGGGCCCGATTGCCCAACCAGAAATGATTGGGCAAAGGAGGAAAGAACCTCGGCCCTGTCCGCCGGGAGCCGAGCTCTGGCTCGAAGAGAGTCGAGCTCTGCCCGATGAAGAGTATCACCTGCTTGGCACGAAGTCCGACTTGGCCTCATTGATGAGGAGGCCAATCTGAGAGCAAACCTGGAGGGCCAGATCTCTGGACGCCTCCACCTCCACTCTGGAGGGCTGCAATCAGCCAGTTGTCCAGGTAGGCGTACACCCGGACCCTTCGGCACCGCAGGAATGCTGTCACCACTGCCATGCATTTGGTGAAGACCCTGGGAGCTAGGGAGAGGCCGAGGGCATGGCCCAGAACTCGTAAAGGGATCCCTCCGCTCTGAAGTGGAGGAATCTCTGATGAGACGGACGGATTGGGACGTGAAAGAACGTGTCCTGGAGGTCCAGGGAACAGAACCACATGCCTTGTTCCAAGGATGGGATTCTCTGAGCCAGAGTGACCATCCTGAAGGTCCGAGACCTTAGGAACCTGTTCAGGTCGTGCAGGTCGAGAATGGGGCGCCAGCCCCCCGTCCGTTTTGGGACCAGGAAATACCTGGACACAAACCCCGGGTCTGGAGGAGGATCCGCCACCTTCCTGATCACCTCTTTTTCGAGGAGCAGGGCAATATCGGCTCGGTGGGCCGACATCGAGGCTGCGGACCCCGTGGCCCCCCGAGGGGCAACGGCTCGAAAGGGTGGAGCCTTCTCGAACTCCAGAGGCAGGCCTTTTCTTACCACCACCAACACCCAGCGGTCCGTGGTGATAGCGGACCAGGCGGAAAGGAAATGGAGGAGCCGTCCCCCCACGGAGGGAACCCAGGGGGGAGTAATGAGGCTGGGGGCGGCAACCCTCAACCCGTCACTGGGCAGGCTTGGAGGAGGAACTGGCCGAGGGACCTCCTGGGCCTTTACCTCCTTGCTTCCTGTTGGAGGAAGCCGCTGGCTTGGGTTTGGGACGCCAAGCACGAGCCTGCTGGCCCTGTTGCTGGTGCTGCTGGGCCGGTCGAGATGCAGGGGCCGAAGGATGAAAGGACTTCTGCTGTTGCTGACGGCGGCCTTTGTCCCTCTGGGCGGAAGTGACAGAGTCCAGGATGGCATTGGACTTTTCGATCCGCTGCAGGTGTCCCTCCACTCCAGGGCTAAAGAGGTCAGTCCCCAAGAAGGGGACGTCCGCCAACTTGTGCTGGGTATCCGCCGTGAAAGTGGATATCCTCAGCCACGCCCTGTGGCGCATGGCCACCGCGGCCGCTACTGACCTGGCACAGGAATCACCTATGTCCAGAGCAGTCTGAAGCTGCTGCGCCCACCGCCTACCCTGGTCCCGCACCTGGCGGACCGTGGTCTGCAGGTCGGTCGGAGATGAGGGACAACCTCATCCAGGAGCCCAAGAGGGCGTGGAAGAAGTGTGCCATCAGCACGGCCGAGCTGGCCTGTCGGAGGCCGAGGGAGAATGCAAGCGACACCTTGCGCCCGCAAAGTCCAGCTTTTGGACTCTTTGTCAGGGTGCTTATCCATCCTGAGCGTTGCACGGAACGCCGGAAAACGCTGTCGGTGACTAACCCCTCGGCAGAGGGGTGCTCCGAGAAACCGGGCAAAGAGCCGGTAGGGACCGCATACTTCCTGGCCATCCTGGCCAAGGGTACAGGACAGGAAGCAGGCCACTGCCAAAGCTCCAAGGCTGGGCCGACAATGGCCTCAGCCACCGGAAAGGCCTCCGTGGGGGAATCCCCTCGGTCCAGAATCTCCATCAGGGGATACTTAGCCCGTTTGGACACAGGCTCCGAGATGAGTCGAAGCAGACCCAAGAAGGACGATGGGCTATCGTAAATGACTGGCCCCCGTAGGACTCCAGGTCGACCTGCCTGGAGAACAGGGATGAGTCATCGTCGGATTCCAAAGAGTCTGCGAAGAGCTGCCTCGGCCCTGAGCCACCCTCTACCTGCCGAGGACAGTCGGGAGTGAGGGTGACCGACAACCTGTGGGGCAGGCCGTGACCCGACCGAGAATCCTTGGTCGGTGCCCCAGACTTCGGTTGTGGAGGCGGAGGTTCCACCACAATCGGTGGAGCAGCTGGTTTTGGCCGAGCAACTGGCCCTGGAACGGGCAACTCGACTGAGGCGAGTGGTTGCTTCGGTTGTTCGGGCGACAGCCACTTGATGGCCAGGGTCTGCACCGGAGTTGGCTTAGACCCGGACAACAGCAACTGCTGCCACATAAGCTCCTCGTAGCGCCGACATAATTTACGCCGAAGCCTCCCTTCATCCGAGGAAGAGGACGAGGAGGAACGGTGTCACCGCTTACTTCGGTATTGAGATCGAGACCGGCTGACAATGGGCGGAACGGGTTGACCGAGATGAAGTCCGAGACCGAGACCTCGGGGACCGAGGGCGGGTCTGGGAAGGGGCGGGGGACACCCAACTCTTCCCTCGGCTTGGGCACTTTAACCGGCGACTGCGGCCCCGAAGGCGCAGGCAGATCCTCGGTCTCCACCAGGGGAACCGGTGAAGGTGAGTTGTCGGCTTCACCAGTCGACAGCCCGTCTAACGGATCAAGGAAAATCTCGACTGCGTCGACGGGAGTCTCGGCAGGCTGGCCTGACGGGGACACCGTGAAGCCAGCGGCCTGAGCCGCAACTTCAACCGAAGTCGACGGTCGGCTATCTGGGGAAGGAGACCTGGCCCGCTCCCACGAGCGCCGACAGTGGGACTTACCCTTCGACTCCTTCTTCTTGGGCCAAGAAGAATGTCCCGATGGCCCCTCTCCCTTCGTGGAAAGGGACTGACAAAGCTCCTTGAGCGAAGCTGTCGAGGAACTCAGAGGCGGGATAAATGCAGCGGCCGAGGAGGAGGAAGATGCGGCCTGGGCCGCCTCCTCCTTGAGGGCAATCATCTGCTCGAGCTGCTCAGCTGAGCCAGCCGCCGTGGACACCGCCACGAGCCTCTTTGATTTTACCAGTGGGAAACGCTTCTCGGGGCGCCCGAGCTTCAATCGGACAGCGTGATCATCCAGGACGTTAGCCGAGAAAGAGCGGCACAACTCGCAGGCCTGCGGGTCGTGATCTAGGCCTAGGCAGTAGACACACGTGGAGTGCGGATCCATCCTGGACATTTTCTGCCCGCAAGGGCACCTCCGAAAGCCGGGAATAGATTTGTCCATCGCAGTCACGAGGGAAGATGAGGACCGAAGTTTAGAAAACTTCAAAACCAATTTCGGACGAACCGAAGAGTTAGGATCCAGTCTAAAACGCAGAGCGCTAAGGAGGGAACCTGAGCTTCCAAGCGGTAAGGAAGATCTGGCGTCATGGGGCGGAGCCAAGAGTTTTACCACCCGGGTGGGTGGGAGGAGCCAGCTTGAAGACCTTCCGGCAAGATTTAAAGCGGGTAAGGAACCTGCCAATAAGTGTGGATTGAACAACATATCCATGTCCCTAGAAACACAGTTTTCCAAGTCAAGTACTTAAGCTCTGCAGAGGACAAAGGCTCAAAGGGTGGTTGCATAAGCTGAGCAATGCAAACATTAAGGTCCCAAGCAGAAGCAGGGTCCCTAAAGGAGGGATTGGTGTGCAGCAATCCCTTGAAGAACTTACAAAACACAGGATGGGCTGACAGAGGAGAGGGCTTGCCTACTGACAGGAAAGCAGAAACCGCTGCCAAATGCACTTTAAGTGTAGCTGGCCTAAGGCCTAGGCCATTAAGATGGACCATACAGTCCAGAACCGTAGGCAACCCAGCAGACTCTGGGGAAATATTCTCATTAGAACACCAAATATTGAAACTTTTCCATTTGGAATTGTAAGTCTTTCTGGTGGAAGGCTTCCGAGAAGCCTTAAGGATATCCAGAACCCCTTGGGAAAGATGCAGATCAGCAAACTCTTAACTCTTCAAGAGCCATGCCTTGAGATTGAGAGACCCGAGGTTCGGGTACCAGATCCTCCCCTGAGAGGATGTCAACAGGTTGTAATTTCTGGGAAGAGATAGGGGAAAGTGGACTGCTAAGGACAGCAACAGGGGGTACCAGGGCTGTTTGGCCCAGTCTGGAGCAATCAGAATCACTTTGCATGGTTGTGACCTTATCTTGACTAACACCTTGAACAGGATAGGGAAGGGGGGGTGGAGCATGCAGAAATTTCCCTTCCCAATTCAGGATCAGAGCATCCAGGGGGACTGAGCCCAAGACTGGGGGTCTGCAACAAAAGAGAAGAAGTTGGTGATTGTCTGGGGCTGCAAAAAGATCTATCTGTGGAGTGCCCCATCTCGAGAAAATCACTTTCAAAACTAGGGGATCTAGGGTCCATTCGTGACGGCCCTGGGATATTCTGCTGAAAGCATCTGCTAGGACATTGTCCTTCCCTGGGAGGTGAACTGCTATCAGAGAGGTTTGCAGGGAATAGGCCAGTGACCACAACTTCATTGCTTCTGTGCACAAGGCCACAGACAGAGTGCCTCCTTGCTTGTTGATGTACCACATGGTGGTGGTGTTGTCTGTTCTGACCTGGACCACCTTGTTCTGTACAGATTTGGAAAAGGCTTGCAGTGCCAGAAACACTGCTCTGAGTTCCAAGAGACTGATGTGAAGCAGGGATTCCTGAGGCGACCACAGCCCTTGGGTGGTAAGATCCTCCAGATGGACTCCCCAGCCCAGCAGGGAAGCATCTGTGTTGAGTATCACTGAATGAGACTGAGTGACAAAAGGAACTCCTTGTCTCAAATTGTCCTGATCCTGCCACCAGTGCAAGGCCTGGATCAGGGTTCGAGTCAGTGGGACTAGTTTGGTAAGGGAATCCTTTCTTTGGGACCAGAAGGCTTTTAAGTGGAACTGAATGTCCCTCATCTGGAATCTTACTCCCTGGACCACTGCTGTGGAAGCTGCCATGTGGCCCAGAAGCTGAAGGAAATGCCTTGCTGGTCGAGACACCTGTAGGGTTAATTAAGAGGCCAGTTCTATAAGGGTCCTTGCCCTGTCCAGGGGAAGGAAGGCTCTTGCCCTTACTGTATCCTGCTCCGCCCCTATGAAGGTGAGGAGCTGTACTGGCTCGAGAACTGACTTTGGAAGGTTGAGAAGGAATCCTAAGGAAGTAAGCACTTGCTGAGTTATTTGCAAATGTGACTTGACTTGGTCTGGAGACTGACCCACTATGAGACAGTTGTCCAAGTATGGGAAGATGGATATCTTTTTTCTCCTTGGGAAAGCAACCACTACTGCCAGGCACTTTGTGGAAACCCTTGGGGCTGATGTTAGGCCAAAGGGCATTGCTCTGAATTGATAGTGGCTTGAGGGCAAATTGAACCTGAGGTACTTTCTGTGGGAGCACCTGATGGGAATGTGAAAATAGGCATCTTTGAGGTCCAGGGAGGCTAGCCAGTTCCCTGGCCTTAGAGAGGGAAGGATTATTCCCAGAGTCACCATTTTGAACTTTGGTTTTAAAAGGTGTTTGTTCAGATATCTTACGTCCAGGATGGGCCGCCATTCTCCTGTCTTTTGGGGGTTAGGAAGTACCTGGAGTACAATCCTTTGCCCTTGTGTGGGGTGGGAACCCTCTCTATGGCTCTGAGAGCTAGGAGGGAAGAAACCTCTGCCTCTAAGGCAAGGGTCTCTCATGGATTTGCAGGTGGAAAGGATCTAGTTCTCATCTGGGGAAATGTTTTGAAGCGGAGAACCAGTCCCAGGCTTACTACTTCCAGGACCCACTTGTCTGATGTCAGAGATTTCCAGTCCTGGACAAAGCAAGCCAGCCTGTCCCCTACCGGTACTGGAGAATCGGCCCGGGCAGACCCATCAGGGTGTCTGCTTGGCAGGGGCTTTAGGCTGAGGGGTGGATGCAGGCCTGCTCATCCCCTGTCTGCCTCTCCCTCTGAAGAAACCCCTCTGAGAATAAGAAGAGGAGGCCTGAGCTTGGTAAAAAGACCTTTGGAAAGGCCTGCCCCTGCCCCTGGACTGCTGCCCTTGAGGAGTGGCTTGCCTTTCTTTGGCCTGGGCACTCCCGTAAGTGGTCCTGTACTCGTCCATCTTTTTCATGTAATTCTCTGTCTGCTCCCCAAACAGAGAATTACCAATAACAGGGAAATCCATGGCCTTAGCCTGGGTATCCTGTGATAGGCTAGTACATCTGAGCCAAGCCATCCTCCGAAGAGCCACACATGTAGCCATGACTCTTGATGAAACATCACTGGAGTCCACAGAAGCATGAAACTGCACTTTGGATGCCTCAATCCCATCTGCAGCCACCTGCTCCAGCTCCTTGGCAAGCTGGTCACGGGCCTGTTTAGCCAGAGCCAGCACAGTGTCCCATCTGGACTTCTGGTATCTAGCTGTGTAGGCCATATAGTTAGCCTGCCGGAGTCCCAAAGATGCTGCCATGTACTGTTTTTTTGCCATGGCACCAATCCTCCTGGAGTCCTTATCTGGGGGGTGTGATGCCAAGGGGATATTTGATTTATCACAGGCAGCAGCCTGCACTACTCCAACATGGCTGCATTGCTGAGAAAGGAACTCTGTGTCTGAGCCTGAAAAAGAGTATACCTCTTGTCCATTCGACTGTCCACAGGAGATATGGAGTTAGGAGTCTTAAGAATTTTATTTGTCTGTTTCCCAAAATATTTATGGAGTGGAATACACAGTCTCCTGGACTCTGGGATGTCCATCATTTCAACAAAATTAGGTTCCTCCTGATCCTCTACTGCTTCTTCCATAGGAAGCTGGAGGGTTTCAGCCACTTTTCTGTAAAACATAAACTGGGAAGGGGACTCAGAAAAGCCTAGGAGGAGAAACCTCTGAAGGTCTGTGTGGGGAGATATCTGGGTCAATAGGCACATCCAGACTTTCATAATCACAATCACCATCCTCATACTCTCCCTTCTCCTCATACGGTTCATAAAATTCTTCTAAGGTGTAATCCGGAACCGGGGGAACCGACCGAACCGAACCCCTGCCAGATGGTGCCGGTTCAGCCGGAACCGAAGTAAGCGACTACACTATTCTTATCGCCTTGGCTATCTCATCAGCGGTTGGAGTATGAATTTCTGGATCCGAACTGGACGATTTATCTTTTCTTTTTACCGGAACCGACTCCTCGGAATCGGCTCTCCTTTTCCCCGAAGAAGTATCGCCCTGGCCAGAGGGCACTCCTTCTGGTTCAGTCGGAACCAAACCAGGCTGGCCATCTGGGTCAGTGGACTTCTCGGCCCCCCTTTCCCTCAGTCTACCTAATCTCTTTTCCAGGATAGATTTATGAAAATTCTTACAAATTTGGCAGTCTGAATCGAGGTGGTCAAACCCCAGACAATAAACACAGGTGGTGTGGGGATCAGCCTTAGCAAAGACTTCCCCACACACACACTGCAGTGTTGAAGCCCAGTGGGCCCGTTTTTTTTCTTGGGTTTCTCAGACATGGCCAATCCTATCCAAAACTTACCCTTTTTTCGGCAATCCGCCAGGCAAGACTCCCCTATCGGTTCCGATGACGGTTAATGGTTCGTAAAAACGTAATAAAATACGTTTTTTTTTTTAGAACCGATACGGACCAGTTACCTCACTCTAAGTAAATTCACAAACTTTTTAACTTGAACTGATCGGTTCAGCCGAACCGATCCACAATTTACAAGTTCCACACAGAAACTAAATAGAAAACCTATCTAGTACTCACGGTACCACAGACAAAGACTTAAACCGACAGATTGGGTAACAGCAATTTGGTAGAAACCGAGCGAAAAACAACACTTTAACGGACTTTTTTGAACCGAGCAAAGGAGAAATCTCCGGAGTGACTGTTCAGTGAGGCGGAGTAAAGAATCTGACGGTTGCAGTTTAAACAACAGCAGACAGGGGCTTCAACCGAGCTTGCAGTGAATATTCCATGTTGGCCATGGAAAGTTTAACTCTTTGTTCTCTGGGGCAGCTGAAAGGCAGAACCTAACTGCATATGTCAGAATACAGCAAGACTTCATGTTTGAATCTGAGGCAAGCCTTGCTAACAGAGGTCAGATGGCTTGTGTGGATGTGAGCTTGATACTGATAACTGAACAATGGTTACAAATACAGTAAGTAGCATGTGTCTAACTAACTAGATTCCGTTCACTGTCCACACAACTTAGACAGACACCTAGCATTCCTCAGGAGAAGGGGGCAAGACAAAAGCATCCCACATTACACAAACAGAGCCTGGAGGAATGAGGACCCAAAATCTACATCTCCAATGACTGGGTAAAAGTCCATGCTGTACTGAGAGATGAATGTGTGCATATTCGACCAAGAAGCAGCCCTACAGATCTTTAAAGTGGGGATGTACTTGGCAGCAGCAACAGAGGCAGCAGTATGCACGGACTGATAAAGCTGGGATTCACCCAACAATTATCTGCTAACCTGACAGTCTGCCTAGGGTGGTGCCAGCATAGCAGGGAGCCTCACCACAAAATTCTCCCTTTTCATTCTTAGTAGAATAGGAGAGCCTTGCAATCGTGAAGTGTGTGGAGCATTTAATTGGCATCCAAAGCGTAAGGCTTTAGAAGATCGGTAGGATGAGTGACTGATACAGGTGAAACTCAGAAACTAACCTGGGCAGGAATTTTGCATGGGGGCATAGGACAACCTTGTCCTCGTGAAATGAAAGAAGAAAAAATAACAACAGATAGTAACACCACAGATCGCACATGGAGCTCACTCATCTTTCTGGCCGAGGTGACTGCCAACTAAAAACGTGGTTTTCCACGTTAAGTACAAGACATGGCACTTGTCCATAGGCTTGAATGGTTTACCTATTAGCCAGAACAGCACCAGAGGCAGGTCCCACAGTGGAGGTGGTTCACACACTGGAGGAAACAAGTGATCCAGATCTGTGAAGAAATGGTCGACCACCTTACCCTGTGCCAGCGTCCGTATACAGGACTTGAAACAGTAGGCTGAAATGGCAGCCAAGTGCACCTTGAGAAATGTGGCCTGCAGCTCTGTCCGAGACAGGGACCACAGTTAGTTAAAAACATGCATTATGGAACAAGAGAGGGGGACCAATCCATGCTCCTCTTCCACTTGCAAGTATAAGTCCAGTGAGTTCACTCCTTCTGAGATGCCTTCAACACCTGCAGAACATCCCCACAAAGCCCAAAGAGCCTGGAACTCTAGCTGATCAGGAATCAGGCTGCCAGGTGCAAAGACTACAGGTCTGGGTGCCTGATCATTTCCCCAGAATGTGTCAAAGGGTCAGGCAGAAGTGGAACCAGATGCTGTGGTCTGCTGCTGGGACTGAAAAGATTTTAGTATCAGTAACGCTGCACCCAGACTGATGCAATCAAAATCAAGATGCCTCGTCCCTCTTTGCCTTGAGCAACACCCTGGAGAACACCTGAGCCATCACCTACAAGTGTAGCGACCACTCATGGGTTGCCTCACCCACATGTGGACTGAGGACATCAGCCAGCTGGCTGTCAGTTCCTGCTTCATGAACCATCACCAGGTCTGCAAGCAGGAAGCAAGTCAGGTACTATGACCACAACCCCTCCTGACACAGACTGAAGGAGTGTATGCCAGACGTTTTGTTCAGTTAGCACACAGTGGTCGTGTTGTCCATGTCTACCAAGAACACTTGATCCTTGACCAACAGTGAAAACTCTACCAGGTCAACTGTGTGGCATTCCACCAACTTAACATGCAGCCAACCTTCAGTTGTTGACCAGAACCCATGCGTTCTGGGATCTAACAAATATGGATCCCCGCCCACTAGCGACACATCTGACACAAATCGGATGCCTGCTAAAAAGTTCACTGGGTGGAGGTGCTCTGCATCACCAGGTGATATTTCACATATTCTCTGGTTTTGCCCTTCATTGCAACCCTTTAGACAGAAGTCCAAAGGGTCTGTAGAGTGGTAGTGAGTGCGGATCTCATCTTGAACCCTACACTAGTCATGCTTGGAATACTTCAATCAGGAGAAGGATGCTTGCCGATATCAGCGCCAACCAAATGCTAGCTCCTGGGAGCCCTGGTCACAGCGAAAAGAATTCTCCAGCACTGGAGAACAACCACCCCCAGCACTTTCTGAATGGTTGCTAGAACTTGAGAAAGTGGCTTATTTCGAATGGGACCTCTACTCCTCTAATAACCAGATTAGCCTCATACGATAAAATATGGGGTCCCTTCCTGTCCTCTCCATACTGTCACATCCCGCAAGGCCATTACCTAATTCCTAATTTTTCCTCCTGTATGCTGTAAGGGGATAAATTAATACCAGGTGTAATGCCCCCTTTCTCTTCTATACAATCAACCTAGATGTTTCCAGCAGCAATCACAGCTGTAGTGCAGTGCCTATAGGTTCTAGTAGGAGAGGTAGGGTGGGAGCTCAGAATACAGTAAGATTCCCTTGGAAGAAACAAGATTACTATGGTAATTTCTTTCCTCTAACCCCAGGAAATCTTACTATATTCTGACATGTGCAGACTACCCAAGCAGGACATTTGGAGGTGGGCAAAGAACCTATTTAGGAAACGGGCTCTGCAGTACTGCTGTGCCAAATCTGGCATCACTCCTGGCCTGGGTATTCAGGCTGTAATGCTTGGTAAATGTGTGAACAGTTGTCCAGGCAGCTGCTTTACAAATTTCCAACAAAGGGATATCCCTTGCAGTTGCTATAGAAGTAGCTGTGCCCCTTGTAGAGTGGGCCCTGAGGCCTACAGGTTGTTCCTTGCCTGCTTTGGTATAACAGAACTGGATATAGCCAACAATCTAGCGTGCAATATTTCTCTATGAGGCAGGCCTTTCTTTTTCTACCTCGCCATATGTTAGGAAAAGCTGGGTTCTATCCTGTCTGTGATCTTGTGTGTGATCCAGGCAATAGCGGATAACCCTCTTGATACATAGATACATAGACAGTGTCGGCAGATAAGGGCCTATGGCCCACCGAGTCTGCCCATTTGAGCTTGTAAGTTCAGTTTATGTTTTCCTAGAAGTCTGTTGCCCCTTACCCCTGACCTCCAGAATTCCTTTATGTCTATCCCATTCATTCTTAAATCCTGTGATTGTTTCAGCCCCCACCACTTCCTCTGGCAGGGTGTTCCACTTGTCCACCACCCATTCTGTGAAGAAATTCTTCCTCATGTTTCCTCTGAATTGTCCTCCCTCCAACTTCATCCCATGCCCTCTAGTCCTGGAACATCCTTTTCGCTTAAAAATAGTGTATTCCTGCACCCTGTTCCTCCCTGTAAGATACTTGTTGTCTCTATCATATCCCCTCTCTCCCTCCTCTCCTCCAGGGAGTACGTGTTCAGTTCCTTCAACCTGTCCTCATAGGACTTGTGATGCAATCCACATACCATCTTTGTTGACCTCCTCTGAACCTTCTCTACCCTGTCTATGTCCTTACGTAGGTAAGGTCTTCAGAACTGTACACTGTACTCCAGGTAGGGCCTCACTAGTGTCTTGTATAGTGGAATTATGACCTCCCTTTTCCTGCTGGTGATGCCCCTGCCTATGCATCCCAGCATCCTATTTGCTTTACCTGCTGCCTTGTCACACTGTTTCCCTACCTTGAGGTCATCAGAGATGATAACCCCAAGATCCCTTGACATCCAAGCTATGCAGACTACGTTCCCCTGAACTGGAGTGATCAGTGAAAAAGACTGGCAAAGTGATAGACTGATTTAAGTGGAAATCAGACACCACTTTTGGGAGAAACTTCCTATTAGTTCTGAGGACTACCTTGTCCCTATGGAATGAGATTTAGTTCGGTTCTGTGGACAAGGCCTGAAGCTCACTAATCCTCCTGGCTGAAGTGATAGCTACTAGGAACACTGTTTTCCATGTCACATACTTGAGCTCTGATGGGTATATCCCTAGCAGCAGTCAGAGAAGCATCTGTACCTCTAGTCAAATGAGCCCTCAAGCCTGAGGGGGGTACTTTGCCTAGCTTTTCATAGTAGAATTGTATACAAAAGACAATCCACCTGGCAATAGTTCTCTTAGTAGCAGGTTTACCCTTCCCCACTTCACCATAAGTGAGGAAAAACTGGAGGGAGTCAAACCTAAGTGCCTTAGTACGCTCAATGTAGTAGCTAAGAGCCCTTTTAACATCCAAACTGTGTAATCTTCTCTCTCCTGAAGAAGAATGATCAGTGAAGAACAAAGGAAGAGATATGGATTGATTCAGATGAAAATCTGAAACCACTTTGGGTAAGAACCTCCTGTTGGTTCTAAGGACCACCTTATCTCTTTGGAATGATATAAAAATCAGGCTCCACTGACAGAGCTTGTAATTCACCGATATGCCTGGCAGAGGTAATAGCTACCAGGAACACAGTTTTCCAAGTCAAGTACTTAAGTTCTGCTGAGGCCAAAGGCGCAAAAGGGGATTGCATAAGCCAAGCAATGCAAACATTACGATCCCAAGCAGGAGTAGGATCCCTAAGGGGGGATTGGTATGAAGCAATCCTTTGAAGAATTTACAGAAAACAGGGTGAGATGCCAGTGAGGAGGGCTTTCCCGCTGACAGAAATGCAGAAACAGCTGACAAGTATATTTTCAGGGTAGCTGGTCTGAGGCCTAAGCCATTAAGATGAACCATGTAGTCCAGAACTGTAGACAAGTCAGCAGTACCTGGGAATATGTGCTTATTGGAACACCAAATGCTAAATCTTTTCCATTTGGAGTTATAAGTTTTCCTGGTGGCAGGTTTTCGAGAGGCTTTGAGAATGTCCAGAACCCCTTGAGACAGATTCAAATTTGCATATTCTAGCTCTTCAAGAGCCATGCCTTGAGATTGAGAGACCGAAGGTTGGGATACCAGATCCTCCCCTGAGAAGAGGTTAACAGGTTGTGATTCCTGGGGAGAGATAGGGGAAGATGGACTGCTAGGGACAGCAACAGAGGATACCAAGGCTGTATGGCCAACCTGGAGCAATCAGGATCACTTTGCAAGATTGTGACCTTATCTTGACCAGAACTTTGAAAAGTAGAGGAAAGGCACACAGACATTTCCCTTCTCAATCCAGAATTAGAGCATTCAGGGGGACTGAACCCAAGACTGGGGGTCTGCAAGAAAAGAGAGGAAGTTGGTGATTGTCTGGGGCTGCAAAGAGATCAAACTCTGGAAAAGATCACTTTTAACACTAGGGAATCCAGGGACCACTTGTGATGGCCTTGGGAAATCCTGTTCAAGGCATCTGATAGCACATTGTCCTTCCCTGGAAGGTGGACTGCTACCAGAGACGTCTGTAGAGAACAAGCCAGGGACCATAATTTCATGGCTTCTGTGCACAACGCCATAGACAGAGTGCCTCCCTGCTTGTTAGTGTACCAAATGGTGGTGGTGTTGTCTGTCCTGACCTGAACCACCTTGTTCTGTACTGAGTCCGAGAAAGCTTGTAGAGCCAGGTACACTGCCCTGAGCTCCAGAAGATGGATGTGGAGAAGAGACTCCTGAGGGGACCACACTCCCTGAGCTGTGAAGACTCCCAAGTGAGCTCCCCACCCCAATAGAGAAGCATCTGTGGTTAGAACCACACAATGAGACTGAGTGATGAATGGGACCCCTTGCCTGAGGTTGTCCTGATCCAACCACCAGTGGAGAGCCTGGATCAGAGTCTGAGTCACTGGAATTAGTTTGGTTAGAGGATCTTTTTTCTGAGACCAAAAAGCCCTCAAATGGAACTGGATGTCACTCATCTGAAATCTGGCCCCTTGAACCACTGCAGTGGAAGCTGCCATGTGGTCCAGGAGTTGAAGGAAATGCCTTGCTGGTCGAGACACTGGAAGGTGAAAAGAAGAAGCTAGCTCTATAAGGGCCTTTACCCTTGTCAGAGGAAGAAAGGCTCTTGCTTTGACAGTATCCAACTCCACCCCTATGAGGGTCAGGAGTTGCACTGGTTCGAGAACTGATTTTGGAAGACTGAGGAGGAATCCTAGAGAAGTGAGCACTTGCTGGGTCACTTGTAAGTTTGACTTGACTTGGTCTGGAGACTGACCCACAATGAGCCAGTCATTCAGGTATGGGAATATGGAAATGTTTTATCTGCTTAGAAAGGCTACTACTACTATTAGGAATTTTATGAACACCTTGGTGCTGATGTTAGGCTGAAGGGCACTGCTCTGAACTGATAATGGCCTGAAGGCAGTTCGAACCTGAGGTACTTTTTGTGGGAGTACCTGATGGGAATGTGAAAATAGGTATCCTTGAGGGCCAGGGACGCTAACTAATCTCCTGGCCTTAGAGAGGGAAGAATTATTCCCAGAATCACCATTTTGAATTTTGGCTTTACTAGGTGCTTGTTTAAGTATCTTAAATCTAGGATGGGCCGCCACTGTCTTTTCAGGGTAAGGAAGTATCTGGAGTACAGACCTTGGCCCCTGTGAGATGTAGGAACTTTCTCTATGGCTCTGAGAGCCAGCAGAGATGAAACTTCTGCCTCTAGGGCAATGGTTTCAGAGCTGTTAGCAGGTGGAAAAGACCGGACCCTCAGCTTTGGAAATTTTTTGAAGCTGAGGGCCAGTCCCTGGCTTACTACCTCCAGGACCCATTTGTCTGAGGTAACAGACTTCCAGGCCTGGAAGTTGTAAGCCAGCCTGCCTACTACAGGAATTGGGGAGTCGACCCGGGCTGACACATCAGGATGTCTGCTTGGCAGGAGCCTTAGACTGAGAGGAGGATGCAGCCCTGCTCATCCCCCTTCTGCATCTCCCTCTGAAGAACCCCTCTAAGGAAAAGGAAAGGAGGCCTGTGCTTGGTAGAAAGGCCAGTGAAAGGGCCTGCCCCTAGACTGCTGCTTCGGAGGAGTTGCCTGCCTTTCTTTGGCCTGTGCAATCCTGTAGGTGGTCCTGTATTCATCCATTTTCTTCATATAATTCTCTGTCTGCTCCCCAAACAGAGAATTCTTCATGACAGGGAAATCCATGGCCTTAGCCTGGGTATCCTGTGATAGGCTAGTACATCTGAGCCAAGCCAGTCTCCAAAGAGCCACAGATGTAGCCATGACTTGTGATGACACATCATTGGAGTCCACAGCAGCATGAAACTGGATTTTTGATGCCTCAATCCCATTAGCAGCCACCTCCTCCAGCTTCTTGGCAAGCTGGGTGGAAGCCTGTTTAGCCAGCTACAGCACATTATCCCATCTAGACTTCTGGTATCTGGATGTATAGGCCATATAGTTAGCCTGCCTGAGTCCCAAGGAAGATGCCATGTACTGTTTTCTACCCATGGCATCCAGCTTCCTGGAGTCTTTATCTGGGGTGTGTGAAGCCAAGGGTATGTTAGCCTTATCACAGGCTACAGCCTGCACAACTCCAACATGGCTGCATTGCTGGTACAAGTACTCCATACCTGGGCCTGACAACATATACCTCTTGTCCATTCGCCTGTCCACAGGAGGTAAAGAATTTGGAGTTTTAACTAACTTTTGTGTCTGTTTTCCAAAAGATTTATGAAGTGGAATAGACAGTCTCCTGCACTCTGGGATGTCCATCATTTCCACATAGTCAGGCTCCTCTTGTTCCTCAACAGCTTCATTCAGAGGGAGCTGGAGGGTTTCTGCCCCTTAAAATGGGAAGGGAACTCAGAAAGCCTAGGAGGGGAAACACCAGAAGGTCTGTCTGGGGAGATGTCCGGTTCTATGGGCTCATCCAGACCTTCTACACCATGCTCATCATCATCCCCCTCCAAATCCGGTTCATAATAATCTTCTGGGGAATAATCCGGAACTGGGGAAACTGACCAAACCGAATGCCTACCGGAAGGCATCGGATCAGCCGGAACTGAATGGAGCGATTCAACTATACTAATCGCCCTGGCAATTTCCTCTGCGATTGGACGATGCGGTTCTGGATTCGAACCAGACGATTTCACTTTTTTCTTTCTTTTTGCCGGAACCGACCCCTCAGGATCGGCTCTTCTTTTGCCTGAGGAAGTCTCGCCCAGGTCAGTGGGCACTCCCTCAGGTTCGGTCGGAAACTAACTGGGCTGGCCATCCGGGTCAGCGGACTTATCAGCCTCCTTCAATCGGTTCAGCCAAACCGATTGAAAAAATATTATTATTTATTTAGTTTTTGTTGACCGGGTAAGTGCACTAGACAAATCCTGCCTATTTTCAAGCACGACCCGGGGAAGGGGGATACAGATGAATGCCAACTGACCTTGAACCAGATTAAGCTTTTGGTGATATTTTTAGTGAATGATGGAAATTTGGCCAGGTCACCAGGGAAATTCCCCTACTCTTTTTCGATAAGTGCCATGGGATCTTTAACATCCACCTGAATTACCATCAATCCAGGCAGAAGGGACCTCGGTTTAAGGTCTCATCCGAAAGACGGCACCTCAGAAGTGCAGCACTCCTCTCTCATGCTGCACGACAGTGTCAGTACTGGGATATTAACCCAAGTGCCAGATGTGGGAACTGAACCCACAGCCCTCTGATCTCCCGGCCTCAGAGGCGAGTGTGCTACTTACTGAGCCACTGACACTGATTTACAATTTCCACAGAAATAACACTAGTCCACTACCTAAGTACTTGCTATACTGCAGACAGGGATCTGAACGGAAAGAAAGTAAGAAAATAGCCATTTAAAACCAACGTTTTTACAATACCAAACCAATAGCGAAGGAGAGATCTCTGGAGCGACTGTTCAGTTAGGCATAGTAAAGAATCTGACGGTTGCACTTCAAAGTGCAGCAGACAGAGGTTTGAACTGAGCTCGAGCTCAATGTTCTATGCTTTGACATAGAGTTAACTCTTTCCTCTCTGGAGCAGTTCAAGTGCTGGGGCTAACTGCATAATGTCAGAATACAGCAAGACTTCATGTTGTTTGTAACTACACAGGTATACAGAAAATAGGTTGAGTGGACTTTTCCTTTAATGTGCCACAGAACTTTAAACTTGACCTAACTGTGCCACAGAAGTTCACAGTCTCTGCCACAGAAGTTAGTCTAAAGTGCCTCAGAGTGCCTTGCTTTATGTCCATCATGAGCAGGACCCCATATTTTCTGCGATTCTGCGGTTGCAGCAGTGGCCTCAGAAATCAGTGCTTGCCGCAGAAATCAGAAAAACAGCCACTCAGCCACAGAAATGCTAGCTATGCTATGCAATCACACGAGGCACGGGCATATCTATTGATGTGTTAAGTATGCCATGGCACACATGGTCATTAGAAGGGGCAGCAAACTGATGCTGTCCACTACAAAGCCGAAAAGCTAGTGACTGCATGACATCTTGACTCGTGTTGGCTTTTGTTACATAATTCCTTCCAGCCAGCACTGTGTGTGTGGGGGGGGGGTGGACGCAATAGTAGCAGAGCTTGATTAGGTCCACGGCAGTTATGATTTGCTGCTGTGCACGTGTGGGTAGCTCAGCCATGTTAATTTTTTATTATGAGGCTGCTCATGGTGCATGCTGAATCCTAGGAAGATGAATTTGGAAGGAAGAACTGGAAAGCAAGCTGTAGTCAAGAAGTGAGAAGATTCAGTGGTGCTCATGGAGGTGGGACTGATCTCAGTGTGGTGACAGGTATCGAATCTCAATCAATCTCAATCTTTATTTATTTATATAAGGCGCCTTTCTAAAACCAAGGCGCCTGTACAATACTAGATAAAACAATTAAAACAGAATAAACAATAATATTAAAAATCATTATATGCTTTGCTAAAGAGGTGAGTCTTTAAAGATTCTTTAAAACTTTGGACAGTCGGGCTGTCCCGCACCTGACGAGGTAGAGAATTCCACAGGGTTGGGGCCATAAAACTAAAGATCTGGCCTGAGGTTTCTAAGCAGACCTGAGATCTCTAGCAATCCTAAATCCAGTGGATGGGAAGAAGGCGGGGAGGGACAGTGAAGGGAGATCTTTCAGGTAATCAGGTCCCTGATCATGTACGGCCTTATAGGTCAGCAACCGACTTTGAAGGTGATTCGCCAGCAGACTGGCAACCAGTGCAGACACGGAGCACAGGGAGTATATGACTGGACCTAGATGAGCCCGTCAACAGCCTGGCAGCGTATTCTGCACTAGCTGCAGGCGGCGAATCTCAACCCCAGGAAGCCCTAGGTAAAGTGAGTTGCAGTAGTCAAGGCGGGAGGTAACGAAGGCGTGGACCAAAGTAGGCAGATCATCTGGGGGAACCAGGTGCTTCACCCAGGCGATGTTCCTCAGATGGTAAAAAGAGGTTTTGACAACTGCTGACACCTGGGATTTAAATGTCAAGCAGTCATCAAATACAACGCCCAGATTCCGCACTCGGTCTGAAGTAATTAATGGGATACCTCTGAGCCATAGACCCGAGGGTGATCCAGCCAATAAACCCGCCTCCCAGCGATCCTGGCCCACAGCCAACACCTCAGTTTTATCAGGGTTCAACCTCAGCCAACTCACATTCATCCAGTCCTGGATTTCAGCAAGACAGTTATTAAAGACCGAAAAGGCAGCATCTTGGCCGGGCACAAAGGACATGTACAGCTGAGTATCATCTGCATAGCAGTGAAAACTCAGACCATACCGCTTAATAATCGCTCCTAACGGCAGCATATACACTGCAAACAACATGGGTGCAAATGGAACCCTGCGGTACCCACAGGATAGGGAGAATGATGTCGAGGAAAAATCCTGACACCACTCTCTGAGTCCTACCCTCGAGGTAAGATCGAAACCAACTGAGGACTGTACCAGATAGTCCACAGATAGACCGCAAGCGTTCCAATAGCACACCATGGTCCACAGTATCAAATGCTGCAGAGAGATCTAGAAGGACCAGAATGGAACGAGATGTTCGATCTCTCGCTATTAGGAGGTCATTTAGCACCCGAACCAGAACTGTCTTGGTACTATGTCTTTTTCTAAATCCGGACTGGAGAGAATCGTAGAGATTGTGGCTGGTCAAATGATCATCTAACTGCAATGCAACCACCTTCTCAATAACTTTACCCACAAAGGGTAAGTTAGAGACAGGCCTGTAGTTTGCCAGGCAGTCCGGGTCCAAGGAGGACTTCTTAAGCAGGGGCTGGACCACAGCCTCCTTTAGAGTATTTGGAAAATTCCCTCTCTCCAAGGACCTCCAGACTATCTCAGCAAGGACGGGACCAATTTTATCCACACACCCCACTAAGAGACGTGTGGGGCCCGGATCCAAACTACAGTTGGTCGGACGCAATAATTGTATGATCATCACAATTTCATCGATTGTGGGGAGGCCGAAGTCAGACCACACAAACTGGGTGTCCGACATCTCCTGCCGACCATCACTACTCCCATTAGAGAGGGTTAGATGGATATCCGATCTGATTGTGGCAACCTTATCTGAAAAGAATACAGCAAACTCCTCACACCGTTCTTGAGAAAACGCTCTTCTGGGCTGCAGACAGACTGGATTGCACAGTCTGTCCACTGTCCGGAAGAGCTGAGCTGGTCTGTTCTGCAGCAATCTCTCTGACAGGAATTCTGCCTTCTTACGACAGATTGTTGATTGATAGATCACATAGTGATCCATCAAGCTAAGTCTGTCACAATCCTGACCCGACCTCCGCCAACACCTCTCAACCTTCCGTCCAACTCTCCTCAACTCCCAAAGTCTCATCAAACCAAGGAGACTTGGGTCAAGAGTGAGAGGACTAACACGAACAGAGCAATGGAATCCAGGCCCCTGCCACCGCCGTATTATAGGCAAGTACCAGCTCTCCTGGATCCATGCAACCTCTCGGTAAGCCCGATAGGTCCAGCACCGCCATCAGGCCATCAGGAAACACCTTGTTGGGCGATACTGGGCTATCTCCATAGGGGCCGGGCCTACAAGGGTTATAAACTGAACCCAATGGAGTGATGAGTCCACCATCCGACTGGTTCCACCACCAAGTCGGATATCTCCATCCCAGAAGGAACACCAAATCCAATGAATGACCACCAATATGGGTCGAGGAGGAAATAACCTGTGTGAAGCCCAGTGAAATCATTAACTGAGGAAGTCTTGACTAATAGTAGACCTCATTGTCAACCCAAGCATTGAAATCCCCAGAACCAACCATCTGGGGGACCCCAATGTCAGGTCGACAATGAGGTCTGCGACTTCCCGCAGGAAAACATTCCCATCACCTGGTGGACGGTATACGAGAAGTATCCTGCACCCCACACCCTCGCCCATAATACACTCAAAGGATTTGGTAATTCCCACCGGTACCTCCACTAGGCCCAGTTCTGATCTAAAACAGATGGCAACAACCCCGCCCCTACGATCCAACCTCGGGCAGTGTATCACCGAGTACCCGGCTGGGACTGCTGCTTCCAAAACTGGTCCAGCATTTTCATCCAGCCAGGTCTCAGTGATGCACGCCAGGTCTGATGTCCCAACAAAATCAGCTATAAGAAAAAATTACTCACATTAGTAATTGCTTTTCTTCTCATGGAGTCTTGCTATATTATGACTATATGCAGTCAGCCACTGCAGCTGAACTGCCCCGGAGAGGAAAGAGTTAACTCCAGAGAGTCTGGAGTTCCACAGCGCGAGGGCGCTATACCAAAGCTCTATCTGGCCAGTTTCAAATGAAACTGTCAGATCTTTATGAAGCTAACAATAAGCAACAAGTCTGTGTAGAAAGCTCTACACTAGCCAAGTGGCTACCTACTAGTAGGAATAACAACAATATAAACAACAATATAAACAGCAATAATAATAATAACAATGAATAATAGTATTATTAGTTTCTCCCTAACAAGCACTATTAGACCCCCCCTTCCCCCAAGACTCAAATCCAGGAAGGGGCCAACATATTACTTAAAACAGAATACCTAATTCCCAACCCTAAATAAAAGGGTGAAGGGAAGAACTAAATGGCATGACACAGTGCTTGCACTAATTTGCCACCCCTACCCAAGTAGAAGTTCTGAGAGGGCAGGAGGGGGTGGTCATAATATGCAAGACTCATGAGAAGAAAAGCAATTACTAAGGTGAGTAATTTTTTCTTCAAACACCATGAAGTCTTGCTATATTATGACTATATGCAGATTACACAGCAGTACCTCCATGGAGGAGGGTCAGAACCTACTTAGAAATAGGCTCCGAAGCAACAGCTGTGCCAAATGAGCATCTCTCCTGGACTGAATATCCAGGGAATAATGCTTGTAAAAGGGTGAACTGTTTTCCAAGTAGCAGCTTGACAGATTTCCAGAATGGGAATATCTCAGCAGCCGCTAGAGATGCAGCTGTACCCTGGTGGAGTGAGCCTCAGTCCTGAGGGGGTTCTCACCTAGTTTTGATAACAAAATTGATACAAGAGACAATCCACCTTGCAATTGTCCTCTTAGTGGCAGGTTTCCTTGCCAACCTCGCCATAGGTAAGGAAGAGTTGAGGGATTCAACCTGGACCCTTGGTGCTGCTCCAAATAGTAGCTAAGGCTCTTTTGACGCCCAAGCTGTGCAGACCTCTCACCTGAGGAAGAATGCTCAGTGAAAAATACTGGAAGAGAGATGGATTGGTTCAGGTGGAAATCTGAAACCACTTTAGGCAAAACTTTCTGTTAGTCCTGAGGACTACCTTATCTCTGTGGAAAGAGATAAAATCTTCTTCCACTGACAGGGCCTGTAGTTCACTTTCGTGCCTGGCAGAAGTGACAGCCACTAGGAAAACAGTTTTCCAAGTCAGAAACTTGAGCTCTGCTGAGGACAGAGGCTCAAGGGGGTTGCATTAACTGAGCAATGCAAACATTCAGGTCCCAAGCGGAGCTGGTTCTTGAAAAGGAGGGTTGGTGTGAAGAAACCCTTTAAAAAACTTGGAAAGCACAGGGTGAGAAGAAAGGAAGCAGGCTTCCTGCTGACAGAAAAGCAGAGACAGCTACCAGATGAACCTTTAAGGTAGCTGGCCTAAGGCCTAAGGAATTTAAATGGACCAAATAGTCCAGTAAATGGGCAGATCAGCAGATTCTGGGATAATCTGCTTCTCAGAGCACCAGATGGAAAACCTTTTCCACTTAGAATTGTAAGTGGTTCTAGTGGAAGGCTTCCTTGAAGCCTTTAAATATCCAAAACACCTTGAGAAAGGTGTAAGTCAAATCTAACTCCTCAAGAGCCATGCCTTGAGATGGAGGGATTTGAGGTCCGATACACACTCTCCCTGTGCACAGGCCAGTAAGTCATGGACTCTGGGCAAGCTCAGGGCAGGGTGGACTGTCAAGGACAGAAGCAGTGGGTACCAGGGCTGTCTGGCCTCAATCTGGAGCAATCAGAATCACCTTGCAGGGCTGAGATCTGATTTTTACTAGTACCCTGAAAAGAAGGGGAAAGGGAAAGCGCACAGGAACTTCCTTTCCAATCCAACTGAAAGGCGCCCAGGGGACTGAGCCCAGCACTGGAGGCCTGCAACAAAATAGAGGAAGTTGGTGGTTGTCTGGGGCTGCGAAAAGATCTATCTGAGGGGTGCCCCCATCTGGCAAAGACCGACCCCAGCACCTGAGGATTCAGAGCCCATTCGTGATGGCCCTGAGAAATCCTGCTGAGGGCATCCGCCAGGACATTGTCCTTCCCTGGAAGGTGAACTGCTATCAGGGAGGTGTTCAGGATAAGCCAGAGACCACAACTTCATTGCTTCGGTGCACAAGGCTGATGACCGAGTGCCCTTGCTTGCTGGATGTACCACATTGTTGTGGTGTTGTCTGTCCTGACTTGAACTACTTTGTTCTGGACAGAAGCTGAAAACGCCTGAAGAGCTAAAAGGACAGCTCTGAGTTCAAAACATTGATGTGGGCAGAGACTTTGGGGAGACCACACCCCTGAGTGGACAGGTCGCTTAGTGAGCTCCCCACCCTAACAGGGAAGCATCCGTGGTGAGGGTGAGGAGTGGGAACTGGAATGAAAGGAACCCTTGTTTTAGATTGCTTTGATCCTGCCACCAGTGTAAGGCCAGGATCAGGGTTTGGGTCACTGGAACCAATTTGAAAGGGGTCCTCCTTTGAGACCAATAGGCCCTCAAATGGAACTGAATGTCCCTCATCTGGAATCTTGCTCTTGCACTACAGCTGTGGAAGCAGCCATGTGCCCTAGGAGTTGCAGAAAATGCCTTGCTGGTCGAGAGACCCAGAGGGTAAAGGAGGATGCCAGGGCAATGAGTCTGTCTACCCTTTCCGAGGGGAAATGCCCTGGCTAACTTTGTGTTCAATTCTGCACCTATGAAAGTTAGTACCTGAACTGGTTCGAGAACTGACTTTGGTAAATTCAGCAGGAATCCCAGGAAGTGAGAAGCTGCTGGGTGACTTGCAAGTGGGGATTTACCTGATCTGGGGACTGACCCACTATGAGCCAGTCGTCCAGGTAGGGAAACACAGCAACCTTTGCCTTCTTAAATGAGCCACTACCACAGCTAGACATTTAGTGAATACCCTTGGCGCAGAGGTAAGGCCAAGGGCATTGCCCTGAACTGGTAGTGGCCTGAGGGTAGTTCAACCTGAGGTACTCTTGTGAGAAGGCCTGATCAGAACATGAAAATAGGCATCCTTGAGGTCCAGGAAGCTAACCAGTCCCCTGGCCTCAGGGAGGCAAAATCATTGTCAGAGTTAACATTTGAACTTTGGTTTCAAAAGATGCCTGCTCAGGTACCTTAAATCTAAAATGGGCGCCATTCTCCTGTCTTTTTGGGGTAAGAAAGTATCTTGAGTACAGCCCCTTGCCCTGATGGCAAGGAGGGACCTTTTCTACTGCTTTGGCAGTCCAAAGGAGAAGAAACCTCTGCTTCCAAAGCAAGGGCTTCTGAAGGATTTGTAGGGAAAATGTCTGGCCTCATCTTCGAAACTGTTTGAAGCTGAGAACCAGACCCTGGCCTATTACCTCCAGAACCCACCTGTCCGGGTTAGGGACACCCAGTTCTGGCTGAAATAAACCAACCTGCCCCACTGGTGCAGGAGACCGGCCCTCGGCACCCCATCAGGGTGCCTGCTTGGCAGTAGCCTTAGGCTGAGGGAGGGGATGGTTTACTTGTGCCCTGGCCTACCTTTGCTCTCTAAAGAAACCCTCTGTGCAAATGCAGAGGAGGCCTGAAATTGGTAAAAGGCCTGTGGAAAGGCCTGCCCTACCTTCTGGGAGCTTGCCTCTGTGGAGTGGCATGCCTCCTTAGCCTGGGCACTTTGTAGGTAGTTCTGTATTCATCCATCTTTTCATATAGTTTTCTGTTTGTTCCCAAACAGAGAATTACCCACAACAGGAAAATCCATAGCCTTTGACTAGTATCTTAGGACAGATTAGTGCATCTGAGCCATGTCAACCTCACGGAAAGCTACAGAAGTGGCCATGACCCTAGAGGAAACATCATTAACATCAACAGCAGTATGAAATTGAACTTTAGAGGCTTCAATGCCATCAGCAGCCACCTGTTCCAACTCACTAGTCCAGCTGGCTATGGGCCTGCTTGGCTAACTGCAATACTATGTCCCACCTAGATTTCTGATATCTAGCCACATAAGCCATATAATTTGCCTGCTGAGTCCCAAAGAAGCTGCCATATACTGTTTTTTTGCCATGGCATCAATCTTCCTGGAATCCTTATCAGGAGGATGTGAGGCCAGAGGAATATTAGCCTTGTCACAGGCTGCAGCTTGTACCACACCCACATGACTACACTGCTCAGTGAGGAAGTCTGTATCAGAGCCTGACAAGGTATATCTTCTGTCCATTTTTTATCTACAGGAGGGACAGAATGAGGATTTTTAAAATCTTTGTTGTGTGCTTCCTAAATGACTTATGCAAAGGAATAGCAACCTCCTAGACTCTGGTATATCCATCATTTCTACATAATCAGGCTCCTCTTGCTCATCCACAGCTTCCTCTAAAGGAAGCTGGAGGGTTTCTGCAACCTTTTGTAAAACATAAAATGAGAAGGGACTCAGACAGAATAGGAGGAGATTCTAAAGGTCTGTCTGGAGAAATGTCCGTTCAATGGGCACGCCCAGACCCTCCCAGCCACACATGTAATGATCAAATCTGCCTCCTCTCCTGTGGTTCATAAAATTCTCAACATCATACTCCTGAACCATTGGCACTGAACGAACCAACCTTTTACCAACTGTAGGTGGTTTGGCAGGACCCTGAGACAGTGACTGGACAATCTGTATGGCTTTAGCTATTTCTGCAGCAGTTGGAGAGACAATTTTGGACTCCAAACCTACTGATTTCTTTGTCTTTTTCACTGAGACTGGTTCCCTGAACCAGCCTTCCTTTTGCCCGAGGAAGTCTCGCCCTGGTCAGAGGGCACTCCCTCTGGTCCAGTGGGTACTGGACTGGGCTGGCCATCCGGGTCAGCGGACTTCTTGGCCTCTCGTTCCCTGAGCCGGCCCAATCTCTTTTCCAGGGTGGCTGCAGGGAAATTTTACACACCTGGCAGTCTGACAGGAGGTGGTCAGCCCCAGACAATAAACACAGTGGGTGTGGGTCAGCCTGGCAAAGGCTTCCCACAGACATCACAGTGTTGAAACCCAGTGGGCCCGGTTTTTTTTGGTTTCTCAGACATAATGCCAGCCTAACCAAAAACTTGCCCTTTTGATGGCAGTGCCAGGCAAGACACCCTTATCGGTTCCTAACCATGTCACGGGTATTTGAAAAAACCCATTTTAAAAGCAAGGTTTTTTTAGAACCGATAAGAACTGGGAACCGCACTCTAAAAGCCCAACCACACTTTAAAACGTTAAATTAAGCAAACCAATCGGTTCAAAACCGAACCGATAATTGAATTTCCACACAGACTTTAAATTTCTACTACGGTTTACCAGATAGAGCTTTTAACGAAATGCGGTAAAATAAATACTTTTGCGGTTCAAATGAACGAAAATACTCGTGAACCGAGAAATGAACGATGTGAAGGAGCTGATCTCCGGAGCGACTGTTCAGTGAAGCGGAGTAAAGAATCTGACAGTTTCATTTGAAACTGGCCAGATAGAAACTTTGGTATAAGCGTCTCGCTGTGGAACTCCGACTCTCTGAGTTAACTCTTTCCTCTCCGGGCAGTTCAGCTGCAGTGGCTGACTGCATATAGTCATAATATAGCAAGACTTCATGGTGTTTGAATAGCTCGCTTTGTTTCTACTAGACCTGGGCTGCACAACACCGCCCGAGTAGGATGAGCCACCGAGGATGACCGATACCTGCTGACTACAGTCAGAACCCTTGGGTATGGGAACCAGGCAAGGAGGACCCCTTTCCTGGGCCCATTTCGCCCCAGGGCGTCTCCTTGTCCCCACTATCCCTATCCGCCCACTCGTTTCCATTCCCTCTCCCAAACCCAGGCCTTGTCCTCCTCCTTCTTCTAACAACCCCTAAAGCCCTACACCGTCTATAAACTTCTATTGATAGGGGAGGACAGGCGAAAGGACGAAGGTCTCTGAGTTTGGAGGGGGAATAATGCCCAACTGTCCTTGTGCTGTCCCAACACATATTTACTATTCTAATATGTATCAAAATAAACAATCCTAATTTTAAAAATTAACCCACCCCTTATTGCTAAATAAATACTGAATCCTAAATAATGATTTCACTAAAAACTCTCACCCTCCAAACCTATACAAAACACAATCGAATAAAACAAACCACTAATTAACTTCCCCACCCAGTCCTCTCACCACTGGGAAAGAGAAATAAAATATACCTAAAATGAATAAACTATACTAATACTGCTTACAATATAAACAAAAAATAACTTTAAAATTAGATGCTAAATAAACTAAAATCTAAAAAATCCAAACAGTCACAGTTTCACCAGAATATCAACCAGTAAAGAGATCACTCCTCTCACAAGTGAAATAGTTCAACAGGATTAAATAAATCCAGAAGCTTGTCTCTCCAAAGGCTGACGACAATATTCCAGTTCAGATGTACTCTCTCCCTCAAATGGAAACAGCAAGCCCAAAATAAACTAGCAAGATAAAACTCGATCAGACCAAAGATCAGGAGGTGAAGCAAAATTAATCCCAGAAATCAGGGACCAAAGTTCAACTCCTCCACTCTAGTTTATTGTCAGCAGGCAGGCAATGCGATTCAGTGTTCCACCAATAGCCACCTATAGGCGGCTTCAGGAGAGTCTGCCCAGCTCCTGATACCCTCTTTCAACTCCGCCACTGCTACGGTCACCCACCGCTACCGAGCAGTGAAAACGGAAGAGCTGCATATACAGCGGCCCTACGGCAACAGAACCACAGCACACCGTTGGCTAGAGGTCAGGACCAGGAAAGGCTTTCTCCCGGTGAACCGCCCAGGTCTCTTCTGTGGTCAGAGAGGATTTTGCAAACTGTAGGTTCCCACCCTCCTCCTATGAAGAGGAGCAGCTAATGTCACCTTAATTCCCCGAGTGGCCACAAATTCTTTGTGACTTATCACACACAGTAGAGTCCTGACAGCAAGAGCCTATGATTGTGTCAAGCGTTACTTCCGCGGTTAGTTAGTTTTCCTGCGGCTCAGACCCCGCCGCGGGCTCCCACTCACGGCAGACCGATCCCTGCAGTCACTCCGAAACAATTAACAGCATCACATTCCTGTGTGGCTAATACTCATGGACGGACCTAGCCCCAAGTACATTCACTTGTGCTTGCTTTCTCCCTCCCGGGCAACCTCGTTCCGCTACTGCAGCTTCTCCTCCGTCTGCTGGCGTCACCCCACGTCTGCGACTACAAACTTAAACAAAGGCTGGATCCAACGCTCACAAGAAAAAAAAACAAAAAAAAAAAAACTCCAAAATAAATCCCCCGGCAAACGCCAATGCCGGCAAAAGCCACAGTCAAAAGGTAGACTCCCAAAGCTCCTAGTAACAGGACTCTGAGGACTCTGAGCTATCCCCAGGGCAAACGCCACAAAACACAGCTGTAAATGCGACTCTCCACACTAGCGGAGCACGCAAATCAGGGCAGCCAGGATCGCACAACATAAATCAGATATCGATTCCAGCATTACCATAGAGCCTAGAACGATTCAGGGTCAACGCTAGCAGCAACTACGGAACCGGTAAACGATTACTGAAACTAATAACTGCTATAAACTAAAAAACGAAATCAAACAAACTATATTAAAATGGCTATTAAAATGACGATATAGAAGCTGAAGTAGAGCTAAAACAGAACTAACACAGAGGCTGACCCAGCGAAGGAGGAGGAGGAGGAGCTGACTGCAGAAACATAGGGCTGGCCGCAGACTGAGACGAGGACTCAGTCCCCACTGGTGGACATCTATCACAGTTTTGATTTGTGGGCTGCAGTTATGTACCTGCAAGTGTGAGAGTAATTTCTTGGCAAATCTGAACCTGCAGCTTAAGTGGCGGCATCAAGCTCAATTCTTAAGGAGGGTCAAGTTGCCCAGCTGCAGCAGAGTTGGGGGCCAGGGTATACTAGAACTGCAGCAAACAGGTGTGGAAATAAATCAGAATGGAGAGTTTGATTGCTGCTATACTTAAGTGAAATGAGGGTCACTGACTGAAGAACACCACCACCGCCGACTTGCCAGGAGAAGAGAACATGCTAACCAAGGTTACTCCAGCTTAATAAGAATTACTTGCTTGCAATTCTTAGTGTGTCCCCCAAAAGAAAAACCAGGAATCAACAAATCCTACAGACACTGCAAGTTACACCCTCCTTCACTATTATAGGAAGACAATTCCCACCATACCTGTCAACTGTACCACATTAGGAGGAACGTTCCTCATTTTACTTCACAAAAGCTCCCTGTTCCACATTGTGAGGACTTGTTCCACATTCAAAGCCAACATTTTAAAGCAAAAATCCATAGTAAATGATGCAACAAAGCTATTATTCAATTGTTAACAGACTTTCTGAACATAAATGAAACACATTAACAGTGTTTTGAGCTTCTTAGGGAAAGATTTGACGAAGTGTTCCACATTTTGCCCATTTGTTACACATTTTGACAGGCAATGTTCCACATTTGGGGGACAAAAGGTTGAGAGGTATGATTCCCACCCTCAAAACACAGATTTGTACACTGCACTCAACATGTTTGTTGCAAGGCAGTTGGAGTATTCCTAGATTACAAAAATAATAATTTAAAAGAACATTGATCAAAATCAGAAAAAAATGGCCTTCAAGTTGGAGTCTCTCTTTAGATCTGCTAACTGTAAATATAAACCAGAAGAAATCCAAGCAGGTTTTGCCTTCGGTGTAGTTTTAGCTAAGTGTTTATTTATGTCCTCCTCTGATAATAACCTAGGAGAACAGCAAAGGCCACCAATTTCCAGAAGAACAGATGAGCCTTCAAATTCGGGGTGGGAGGGAAAATTCATTAAAAGAGAACACTGATGCCCATGGCTGTGCCACGTTTGGGTTACTGCTGTTTAATATTTATGATAAGAAGACTACGTACTGTTAAATGACCTGCAGTTCCACTTTTAGTGTAGCAGAGTGGTTGCACAAAGGCAGCCAAAGGGTTAACTAAGACTTAACCCCTTTGAAGGTATGCTGTTCAGCCACAATTTATCTGCCGTAGAAAGTATGAGGTCCTGCCGCAGAATGTAGCTTCACTTTGCCGCAGTAAACACAGGGCCCTGATCATGAGCAGCCATGATGTCAGTTTCAGGCTGGTTAGCATAATAAGGCTTAGCAGATGGTGCAGAAGAAAAAAATTACTCACCTTAGTAATGTTGTTTCTTCTAATGGAGTCTTGCTATATTATGACTATTGCAGTTTGCCCCAGCCTTAGAACTACTCCGGAGGTGAAGGAGTTAACTTCCATGCAGAGCATGGAGCTTAGAGCGCGAGCTCGGTTCAGAAGCTCTGTTTGGCTGGTTTCAAACTGAAACCGTCAGATCCTTACGAGCAAAAACTCACTAAGGTTCTGTGTGGAAGCTGTAACCTACACTAGCCAACTGGCCACTAATATATTAACACATTTTTGCTGGTCCCAACACAAAGACTCAAGTCAGTGGACCAGAAAATTAAGATAAAATAACTAAATAAACACAACACCCAAACATGAAAGAGGGCATCAATAGATGCCAACAGAGGACTACCCACCCCATACCCCAAAGTAGGAGTTCTGAGAGGGGCAGGCTGGGTATAATATAGCAAGACTGCTAGAAAACAAATTACTAAGGTGAGTAATTTTTCTTCAAACAACATGAAGTCTTGCTATATTATGACTATTGCAGACTACACAGCAGTACCTCCATGGAGGAGGGACAGAACCTACTTAGGAATAGGTTTTGAAGCACGGTTGTGCTAAACCCGAGCATCCCTCCTGGCCTGAATATCCAGGGAGTAATGCTTGGTGAAAGTGTGTACTGTCTTCCAAGTAGCTGCCTGACATATCTCCAAGATAGGGATGTCTCTAACAGCAGCTAGAGATGCAGCTGTACCTCTGGTAGAGTGAGCCCTCAGGCCTGAGGGGGGAACCTTAGCCAGCTTTTGATAGCAAAATTGGATACAAGAAACGATCCACCTGGCAATGAATCTCTTAGTGGCAGGTCTCCCTTTCCCAACCTCACCATAAGTGAGAAACAGTTGGAGGGAGTCAAACCTGTGACTCTTGGTACGCTTCTGTGTAGTAACTTAGGCCCTTAACATCTGTTGTGCAGCCTCCTCTCACCAGAGGAGGAATGGTCAGTGAAGAACACTGGAAGTGAAATAGATTGGTTAAGGTGGAAAATCTGAAACCACCTTAGGCAAAAACTTCCTGTTAGTCCTGAGGGACCACTTTATCCCTGTGAAAGGAAATAAAGTCAGTTTCTACTGATAAAGCCTGTAACTCACTTATACGCCTGGCAGAAGTGATGGCTACCAGAAATACAGTTTTCCAAGTCAATACTTAAGCTCTGGCAAGACAGAGGCTCAAGGGGTTGCATTAGCTGAGCAATGCATACATTAAGATCCAAGCCGGGCAGGGTCCCTGAATGGAGGATTGGTGTGAAGCAACCTTTAAAAACTTGAAAAATACAGGATGAGCAGAAAGAGAAGAGGGCTTCCCTGCTGAAATGAAGGCAGAGACAGCAGCCAAGTGCACTTTCAGGGTGGCTGGTCTCAGTCCCAAAGAATTAAGATGGACCATGTAGTCCAATACAGTGGGTAGATCAGCAGATTCTGGGAAACATGCTTCCAGAACACCATATGGAAAACCTTTCCACTTGAGTTATAGGTAGCTCTGGTGGAAGGCTTCAGAGCAGCCTTCAGGATTTCGAGAACACTTTGAGAAAGTTGCAAATCAGCAAACTCTAACTGCTCAAGAGCCAAGCCTTGAGGTTGAGAGATTTGAGATTCGGATACCAAACTCTCCCCTGAGCACAGGTTAACAGATTGTGGTTCCTGGGGAGACACAGGGGAAGATGGACTGCTAAGGACAGAAGGAGTGGGTACCAGGACTGCCTGGCCCAGTCTGGAGCAATCAGGATCATTTTGCAGGGCTGAGACCTGATTTTGACTAGTACTTTGAACAGGAGAGGGAAGGGGAAAGGCATAAAGAAACTTCCCTTCCCAGTCGAGGAGAAAGGCATCCAGGGGAACTGAGCCCAACACTGGGGCCTGCAACAAAACAGTGGAAGTTGATAATTGTCTGGGGCTGAAAAGATCTATCTGAGGAGTGCCCCATCTGGCAAACACTATCCCCAGTACTAGGGGATCCAGTGACCATCGTGATGACCCTGGGAAATCCTGCTGAGGGCATCTGCCAGGACATTGTCCTTGCCTGGGAGGTGAACTGCTAGGGAAGTGTTCACGGAGTAAGCCAGAGACCACAACTTCATCGCCTCGTGCACAAGGCCAAGACCGAGTGCCCCTTGTTTGTTGATGTACCACATTGTAGTGGTGTTGTCTGTTCTGACCTGTACCACCTTGTTCTGAACAGATGCAGAGAAAACCTGAAGTGCTAGAAAAACAGCTCTGAGTTCCAACAGATTGATGTGGAGCAGAGATTCCTGAGGGGACCATAATCCCTGGGTGGAGAGGTCGCCCATGTGAGCTCCCCATCCCAAGAGGGATGCATCTGTAGTAAGGTCAAGGAATGGGACAGAGGGATGAAAGGCACCCCTGTCTCAGACTGCTCTGATCCTGCCACCACTGAAGGGCCTGGATCAGGGTTCAGTCACTGGGATTAACTTGGATAGAGGATCTCTCTTTGAGACCAGAAAGCTCTCAAATGGAACTGAATGTCCTCATCTGAAATCTTGCTCCTTGCACCACAGCTGTGGAGGCAGCCATGTGCCCTAGGAGCTGCAGGAAATGCCTTGCTGGTCGAGAGACCTGCAGAGGGAAGGAGGCGGCTAGGCCACTAAGGTCCTTACCCTTTCCAAGGGAAGGAAGGCTCTGGCCTGCTTTGTATCCAGTTCTGCGCCTATAAAGGTGAGTACCTGGACAGGTTCCAAAACTGACTTTGGAAGATTAAGAAGAAATCCCAGAGAGGCAAGCAGCTGCTGGGTAACTAGCAGGTGTGATCTGACCTGGTCTGGAGACTGACCCACAATGAGCCAGTCGTCCAGGTAGGAAAATGGCAATCTTTTTGCCTTCTTAGGTGAGCGACTGCTACTGCCAGACACTTTGTGAACACCATTGGGGCAGAAGTGAGGTCAAGGGCATTGCTCTGAACTGATAATGGCCTGAGGGCAGTTCAATCTGAGGTACTTCGATGGGAGCTTCTGATAAGAACATGGAAGTAGGCATCTTTGAGGTCCAGGGAGGCTAGCCAGTCCCCTGGCCTTAGGGAAGGTAAGATCATTCCCAGTGTCACCATTTTGAACTTTGGCTTTAAAAGGTGCTTGTTTAGATATCTTAGATCCAGGATAGGCCACCACTCTCCTGTCTTTTTGGGGTAAGGAAGTACCTGGAGTACAGACCCTTGCCCTGGTGAAGGGAGAAACCTTTTCTACAGCTCTGACAGCCAGGAGGGTTGAGACTCTGTTTCCAAAGCAAGAGTCTCTAAAGGGTTTGTAGGTGGAAAAGATCTGGCCTCATCTTTGAAATTTCTTGAAGCTGAGAACAGACCCTGGCTCACTACTTCCAGGACCCACCTGTCTGAAGTTAAAGACTGCCAGTCCTGGACGAAGTGAGCCAACCTGCCCCCTACAGGTAGTGGAGAGCCAACCCTGGGCATCCCATCAGGGTGCCTGTTTGGCAGGGGCTTTAGGCTGAGGGGTGGGAGCAGGCCTGCTCGAACCCCATCTGCCTCTCCCTCTGAAGAACCCCTCTGTACATAGGCTGAAGAGGGGGCTGAGTCTGGTAAAAGGCCTGTGAAAGCCCTACCCTACCCCTGGGGCTGCCTCTGAGGAGTGGCTTGCCGCTCCTTGGCTTGCAGTACTCTGTAAGTGGTTCTATATTCATCCATTTCTTCATATAATTCTCTGTCTGCTCCCCAAACAGAGAATTTCCCACCACAGGAAAATCCATAGCCTTAGACTGGTATCCTGTGACAAAGTAGTACACCTGAGCCAGGCCAATCTCCGAAAAGCCACAGATGTAGCCATGACTCTAGAGGATACATCGTTAGAATCCACTGCAGCATGGAATTGCACCTTAGATGCCTCAATACCACCAAGAGCCACCTGCTCCAGCTCCTTTGCGAGCTGGCCAGGGACCTGTTTGGCTAAGGCCATGACAGTGTCCCATCTAGATTTCTGGTATCTTGCAACATAAGCCATATAGTTAGCTTGTCTGAGTCTCAAGGATGCTGCCATGTATTGTTTTTTGGCCATGGCATCAATCTTCCTGGAATCCTTGTCAGGAGGATGTGAAGCCAGTGGAATATTAGCTTTATCACAGGCTGCAGCCTGAACTACCCCAACATGACTGCATTGCTGTGAAAGAAAATCTGTATCAGGACCTGACAAAGTGTACCTCCTGTCCATCGTTTTATCCACAGGAGGCACAGAATTAGGAGCTTTTAAAATTTTTATTGTTTGTTTTCTAAAAGATTTATGTAAAAGGATGGACAACCTCCTGGACTCTGGGATATCCATCATCTCCACATAGTCAGGCTCCTCTTGCTCATCCAAAGCCTCCTCTAAGGGAAGCTGGAGGGTCTCAGCAACTTTTTTATAAAACAAAAAATGAGAAGGGGACTCAGAAAGCCTAGGGGGAGACTCACCTGAAGGTCTGTCTGGGGAGATGTCCGGTTCAATGGGCACATCCAGACTTTCAAAGTCACATTCACACTGATCATAATCCTCATCCCCCTCCAATGGTTCATAGAACTCTTCTATATCATAATCCTGAACCACTGGAACGACCGAACCGACCTTTTTGCCAGACAGTGGCGGTTCGGAGGGAACCGGGGACAGGGACTGGACAATCTGTATTGCTCTGGCTATCTCAGCAGCAGTTGGAGAAGGAATTTTGGACTCCAAAGCTGCTGATTTTTGAGATTTCTTTGCTGGAACTGGCTCCTCAGAGCCAGCTTTTCGTTGCCGAGAAGTCTCGCCTGGTCGAGGCCCCTCCGTCCGTTGGCACTCGAACCGCTGGCCATCTGGCCAGCGGACTTTTGGCCTCTCGCTTCCTGAGCCTGCCCACTCTCTTGTCCAGGGTGGCTGCAGGAAAATTTTACAAATCTGGCAGTCTGACTTGAGGTGGTCAAACCCCAGACCAGACACATGTAGTGTGGGTCAGCCTGGCAAAGGCTTCCCCACAGACACCATACAGTGTTGAAACCCAGTGGGCCCGTTTTTCTTTTGGGTTTCTCAGACATGATGCCAGCCTAACCAACCAACTTGCCCTTTTGATGGCAGTGCCAGGCAAGACACCCTTATCGGTTCCAAACCGTCACGGGTCGTGGAAAAACGAATGTAATCCGCTTTTTTAGAACCACATAAGAACTGGAACCGACTTCAAAAGCCTTAAAGGCTTCAAACTTATATTTAATAGAATCAATCGGTTCAACCGAACTGATAATACTTTACAAGTTCCATACAGAAAAACCCTATCTATTACTTACGATTACCATAGACAGAGCCTGAACCGATCGGTTTTATGGTTAAAATAATGAAATCATGTTAAATTAAACCGAGAAATAGCGCTTTAAACCAAGAAATGAACCGAGCAACAGGAGGAATCTCCGAGCGACTGTTCAGTGAGGCGGAGTAAAGAATCTGACGGTTCGGTTTCAAACCAGCCAAACAGAGCTTCTGAACCGAGAGCTTAAGCTCCATGCTCTGCATGAAGTTAACCTTTCACCCGGAGCAGTTCTAGGTGATTAGCAACCGCCATCGCATATATAGCAAGACTTCATGTTGTTTGAATAGGGCTTATCAGCTTTTCTTTCTAAGGACTGCATGCAGCGAGTCCATCTGTACCATGCAGCAAACGTAGCATCCTCTGGTGCAGGATATATAGGTGGAATGATAACTGATGGAGAGCAGGGCACCTCCATAAATTCCATGAAATTCCGTTCAGGGGAATCTTACTGCTCCACATCAAAGCCCATAGTTGACTGCATTTGCTGCACCATGGCTTGGAAACACAGATCCTCAAGAGGAGACCTTAGGATATGAGCCATGGAGTCCTCACTACAGGAAACATTGTTCTCCACCCTCATATTCCTCTTCTAAATCTGCATCCAAGTCCACGAGGTCAGAATTATATTCTATTTCATCATGATCATCACAGACGACGACGGTAGCCGCAGAATGGATCGGCAATGCCGGCAGCAGCTAAAAGGCAAGAATCTGTGGCATGCTAATAAAATATTTCGACAGGGGCCAAGAACCAGAAGGCTCCATTAGCAGAATAACTGCCTGCAATGGCAATCCCCCTCCCCTCAGTTAGCAAATAGTTTCCTATTGGTCCTAATGCTGACAAGCTTACAGTTCCAAAGGTGTGGCCTAATGGAGGAGATATCATCTCTGAAGATACATTAATTAGCCTGAAAAGTAAGCAGAAGCCAAATTAACGAAAAGGAACTGTGAAAGAAAAGACCAGTTTCTTGCAGAAGAATAAAATATCTGAGTGCAAAAGGAGTGGAGCTGGAGGACCACACGGTTTGGTGGTAGTAGGAGTCAAGCTTGAAGACAGTTTCAGCGAAGAGTATGTTCAGTAGGAAAGTGCCAATGTGGTGATTGTGAATTCAGACTAGGAGATTATAAATTATATTTAATCTCTATGACATACACACTGGAGACAAATGTACTGGCACACAAACTGTGCAGATAAAGATTTATTGCACAGCTGGCCTGGTGGCGCTGAGGGTTGAGGCGCTGGACGTCACACCTCGCACCATGCTGGCGACCCGGGTTCGGACACGAGCCTGGGCCATCAGGGGTCGGCAGGGGAGGGATAGGATTGAGTGTCCAGAGGACTGCTCTCCTATCCCAGGGAGGGTTCCAGGGTGCCACCACTCCGCAGCGGCCCCTGGTGATGACCAGGGGTGTACTGTCAGAGTGGTGATAGAAAGAGGCAGAGTGCAGCAGATGTCAGCATGCAGTCCCTGACATCAATGTACACCTGCACTCCGAGGGGCGAAAAAACAGAGGAAAATGGCTGCACTGTTCATGCAGCTTGATAGCCGCTACTTCGCCAGCCGACAATGCCTGAATCCGTCACGTGCCGGTACTGGATCCTGGCCTAGTGCGGGGACATGGGGAGGTCCCCTTCGAGGGTACAGCTGCATATGCCAGCTGGGCATGACCCTCTCCGGGGTCGGTGGTGGAGGTGGAGCAGTGGCTGGAGATTGGCAGGTCAGTGGCTGCAGGAGCTAAAAATAAAAAAAATGTATTCCACTAAATCAGAAGTATTGAACATTACAGAAGAAAACAAATTACTCACCGTAGTAATGTTGTTTCATCCAAAGGAATCCCTCACTATGTGTAACAACAGCAATCATTCCCCTGGAAGGAGCAGCCCCATAATGTTAGAATTTTACACAAATTACGAAATTTTGGAATGAGATTTGAAACTCTGCTGTGTGATCACACTGCACTCTAACATCAGATTTATATCTCCACCTGAAGAAAATAGTCGCCCCAAAGTCTTCTCTACATTTCTGGCTGGTTTACAGTTTATTATTTTATAATTTTAGTGTTTAAACTGTTTTAGTTAAGTTTTTAGTTGCAATTTATTTTCTAAATTCCACTTTTCCTGCAGTTCCCAATTGGTTCCTAGTAACCGGAGAAGGATGGTTTTGGCACAGTTACCGCTTTGAGGGAACTGATATTTTTTTCACTTCCAAACTGAATAAAAATAACTTTACTTAAACTGGTTTGCAGTTTTATTTAAGATTATTCCCGGTTCCTCGTTTTCTGGGAAACAAGACGAGAATTGGCAAATTTTACTAAGAAACCTCTTTTGAGATATATTTAACTTGTGGTTTTAACTTATGAAGAACCGAACCACACTTTTCTTTTTTAAAGCCCCTTTTTAACAATTGTTGGGCTTTTTATATTTAGGACTTATTGTACCAGGAACTGCAAATGTCCTCCCAGTGACATCAGTGTTTGGCATGACTGACAGACCCAAAAAGAAGACAGGACCTACAGGTTTCAAAAATTGTAAAGTTTATTTTCAACTATTGACAAAGGCAGTCTGCCATGAGTTGTGTTTAAAGTGCCTGTGTCCGGACCACAATTTTATCAATTGCGAGCTCTGTTTTGCCTTGAAATGCAAAAGAACCCCATTTTGTTCTAAAGTCCATAATTATCATAAAATTCGTAAAGCTCCTGGGCTGCTCTTTCCAGGGGAATGACTGTATTTGTTAAGTAAAAGTGAGGGATTCCTTGAGTGTGAAACACTCAATGCTGACACCAGAGCTGGGCTGTAGCCATGGGAGAGTCAACAGCCTACAGTACATGTTAGAGCTTTTATAAGCTACAATCAGCTGTTTGCCAATCCCACTGTTCTCCTGGTGTTAGGTACAGTCCTCTGTACAGTCAACACTTGGTCTTAGAATAGCAGCAGGTCTGGCAAATAGCAAACTGGAGCCATTAATAACTCCTCCTAGTGGGACTTACAATACACACTCCCGTGGCTGCTCCCCAGCTCCATCAGACGCGGGATTTTTTTTTTTCCCATTTCATTTCATTTTTATTAAATGGGTTAGACCATTGAGTAAAACTCATTTAAAATGGTGACCCTTGGTTAGACCAAAATAATGTTACAACAATTACAATAAATACAAACATACAATATATAACATACCAAATACATACAATAATTATAATGCTATAACCAGTTAGCCACAGCAAGCCTTAGTTTGAGCAAAAAATGAATCCAAGAACCAGGTTTTAACAACTTTTCATGACAGGGTTTTGCTATTATACAAACGAAATTTCAAGGGCATCATATCCCAAAATTTAGGGACTAGCTGGCTGAAAAAGAAGTCAGAACGTTTAGTTTTTGATCTGGGAATTACCAACTCTCGATAGGCCGCATTCCTTAAAGAGGGATTAACATCCCTAAATTCTAACCTTTCGGCCAGATAGTCCGGAATCACTGCTGTGATGCTTTTAAATGGCAGAAGATATTTATGTAACTGTCTTCTATCTGACAAAGAAATCCATCCTAATCTGTGATACATCAGGCAATGGTGGGTATCCCTATAACATTGTAAAATCAGTCTCGCCAGACGATTATAAAGTACACCTAATCTATATAACTAACCAGAGTGAGAATAATCATAAAGTACGTCTCCATAATCAAAGAGGAAAAATCTGTGATTCAACAATTTTCTTTATCATATATCCACCCAAACAATTTTTGTTTCGATATAGTAAAACTACCCTTTTCCCCCACCAATCTAACTAACTCATCAACATGTGAATCGCCAGTAGCTGAGGGGTCCAACCAAAAAAACCAAGTACTTATAAGTCATCACTTGATCTAATTTTGTTCCCTCAGGATCAAACACTGATAGTTTAGTGCAAGTTCTAAGTTTCATAGTAGAACCAAATATTATACATTTTGTCTTACTTACATTCATTTTAAGTGTCCGTTGCATCAAACATCCATATAGTCCATCAAAACTTAAATGTAATTTTACTTGGATCTCATCCACAGAAGGAGCAGAAGTATAAACTATAGTATCGTCCGCATACAATTGGTAAGCCATACTATTCACATGGCATCCAAGCTCTTTCAGCTAAATCAAAAAAAGTAAGGGTCCAAGCACCGATCCTTGAGGGACCCCTCAAACTACTGGCAAAGGCGTTGAAACAATCTTATTAACAATAGTTGACTGCATCCTACCCTCTAAATAAGAAGAGAACCACTTACGGGCACTACCCGATAATCCAATGTCCCTCAAACTGGAGATAAGAGTTTGATGGTCCACCGTCTCGAAGGCCTTGGAGAGGTCAACAAAGATGTCACCAGTCAAAATGCCCTTGTCCACAGCTTTGTTGACATCATCCAAGACCCTCGACACAGCGGAGATTGTATCATGTGATTTACGAAATCCTGACTGATATTTATCAAATAAATCATTCCGATTCAAAAAATCAGTCAGTTGTCTAGCCACAAATCTTTCCAACAACTTTGAAACCTGGGACAAAAGTGAAATTGGTCGATAATTATTAAACTGATCCAGACTCCCTCCCTTAAAAATCGGAACAACCCTAGCTATTTTCCAATCAGAGGGCATTACTCCCTCACTAATGGACCAATTGTACAAATAAGTGAGGGGAGCAGTTATCGTTAAAGTTGAAATTTTTAATAGACAGGGGGTCAGTCCATCAGGGCCACTACTCTTTTTTGTCTTTAAATCCAACAAAGCCTCAATAACCTCGCATTCCTCCAGCTTTTTAAATGAAAACAAATTAGATGAATCTAAATGCGGCAGGGAATAGTCATTAGTATTACAAGGGTCAGGACCACCAAAAAAATTCCCCAAGCTCACAAAATAATCATTAAACCCATTTGCAAGAGACTCCTTCCCCCCGTAACGTGAAATATCAATTTTAAAGTTCCCACCCTGTTTGTGGTGACCATTTATTTATCTCTTTAATTATATCCCAAAAGATGTTAACATTCCCAGTAGAATTCTCTAATTTAGAGTTATAATATGATCTTTTACTTTCTCTAACAGCAGTTACATAGGAATTCCTAAGGCTTCTATAATATTGCCAATCCCTTAAAGAGTTCGAGCTGCATGCCTTTACCCAAGCTTGACCCTTTTTTCTTTTTAGCTTTCTCAATGTTGGTGAATACCATGGAGCAGAAGATTGTTTTATTTTCCTTAATTTCATTGGCATATGATAGTTTATGATCTGCATTAACTCTGAAAGAAAATAATTCCAGGCCAGATCAATTTCAGGAATCATAAACATTCTGTCCCAGTTAATTCTATCTAGATCTTCAGTAAAGGCTAAATAGTCAAACTTCCTAGTAGCTCGATAGGAAATAAGCCTAGGTTGCTTTGACAAAAAAGCTTTACCTCTAACACAATATCTAACATTGTGATCACTGACTAAACCGTCTAATACCCCTGCGTTTACATACTGAAAGGGAGGATTTGTCAAAATTAAATCTAACAAGGTTGATTCAGCTGAATTTTTAATATTAACATGAGTGGGTTCATTTATAAGTTGTTCCAGGCCCAATAAGAGTGCCATATTTTTCAATACTCCTGTATCAGCTGAATGCAACCAATTGTCATTAAGGTCTCCCATGAGTAGGATTTCATGGGTATCAATGAAGGAAAAAAGTATATCAGTAAGCTGTTGCATCCTACTTTTTACCTTCTTAGGGGGACAATAAACCCCAATGAGTAATATTGGTTTTCCCACTGGAAATTTAATTTCAAGTGCTAAATGCTCACATATATATCTGCACTTACTCCCAGGTGAATTTGATTTAAGGAATACTTCTCCAAAGCATAAACTAAAACCCCACCTCCCCTTTTATTCCTATCTGCCCTATACTCATTATAACCACTAATCGTGATATCCCCCCATCTACCACCGTATCACTTAACCATGTTTCAGTATATATTATAAAATCAGGATGATTTTCATTTGTAAAGTCCCTCACCAGATCTATTTTAGGCACAAAACTCCTAATATTAGAATGAGTAAAATGAATACCCTAGCCTAGATTATGTCTAATACCAGGGCCTGGATTGGGATTAATATAGCCACATTGTAGTAAACACAAAAGCAGAAAAGCTGACTTAACCATTCTCCCTTTTAACCCAGTCTTTCCAAAATCACAGAGCATTAGAAAAAATAAATCCAAATTTGTAGAATTTCTTAGACATAAGTGTATCTGTTTTCTAACCAAATCCAAAAGTAAATTTATAGACAAATAAAAAACATTCAAATCCAATAGAAAGTAGAGCTGTTTTGCAGCCATAATCCAAGGGATAAGGCCAAGAGTCATGATAGTAATTAACTACAGGGAGGTCAGACAAATATCATTCAAACCCCTGTACCCAAAGAAGGCAGATTCAAGACACCAAACTTATAATACATAGTATCTCTAAGTAATACATTTTTAATTTTTTTTTAACTTTATTTATTCCTCTCATACAGCGGGCATCCTTCAGGAGTGCCCACATGGAACTCCTCCTCTACTCCCAACCTGAACCCTCCGCATCTCTCAGACTGCCGCCCCCCGATCAACCCCAGGCAGACCCGACCCCCGGTACCATCTCCGGGGCTGATTCCACTCTCCCTTCAGCAGCGGCTCCTAAGTATGAGGGGCCTACCTGAACGTCGTCGGGTCCTCCAGAGGCAGTTCGTGGGTGCGTCTGGGCCAGTATTTAGGATGTGGAAGGGTCCACGGGGCCACACGTCATCTCACCGGCGCCGGAGCCATTTTTCGCTTTTGTTCCTACCCCTCGAGCCCGGGTTAGCACAGCAACGAGCGCCATAGTCTGCCCCTCCCCCTGAAAGATGCGCCACGCTGCTCAGTCGGGCAACCCCAGCTGCTGCCAGAGGTCGCTCCATGAGCGAGCGTATCCCACCCCCCCCTGGGAAGAGAGAGCAGTCCTTCGGATGCTCGATCTCTTCCCCTCCCGCCAACCTCCGGCGACTCTCGGCTCATTCCCGAACCCGGGTCACCGGCGTGGCACGAGGTGTGGCGTCCAGCACCTCAACCCTCAGTGCCACCGGGCCAGCCCAGTAATAAATGTTTGTTTGCTTAAAACTTAAACACATTATGTCACCTAGTTTAAAAGGTCTAACCCTTCAACATGATATAAAATCAATTAAATTATCTATAAAGTACCTGCCTATTTTTACTTCAGTATTCTACCAAATAGCTCAAATTGATTTCTTTTCTCAACTGTATTTTTATAACTTAATTTAGTAAAATTTTTCTACTGACTCACGCTCGCACTGTGCGGCGAGTGGTTACATTTAAAGGGAGAGTTGTCCCCGCCTCTTGAGGCAACCCCGCACTTGATTGGCTCGCCGCCGAGTCCCCTCCACTGCGGTATAGTCAAATGCCTCAGGCACAGTAAATTTCAACAGACAGCAGACTCCTAGTTTGACAACAAGCACTGGTTCAAATACTGAGGAGTACACACAAGTCCCACACAAAGAAAGCTTAAGACGTACTTATTCAGCGTTTCAGCCACAGTGTCAGGCAGTTCAGCATATGGTCAAGTTCGATTTAAAAGGCTGATAGGGACTGCAGTCAGCACACCAGTGTAGATCTTAACTCCTCCAGCATGTCACACTCAGAGCAGATGGAAAAGAAACGCTTGCCATTATCAGCTGTGCAGCGAGCAGTTAAATTTAAAGGGAGAGTTGTCCCCGCCTCTTGAGGCAAGCCTGCACCTGACTAGTTCACCGCCGAGCCCCCTCCACTGCGGTATAGTCAAATGCCTCAGGCACAGTAAATTTCAACAGACAGCAGACTCCTAGTTTGACAACAAGCACTGGTTCAAATACTAAGGAGTACACACAAGTCCCACACAAAGAAAGCTTAAAAAGCACTTATTCAGCGTTTCAGCCACAGCGTCGCGCAGTTCAGCATATGGTCAAGTTCAATTTAAAAGGCTGATAGGGACTTCAGTTGGCACACCAGTGTAGATCTTAACTTCTCCAGCACGCCACACTCAGAGCAGATGGAAAAGAAACATTTCTTGGATGCGCTACTAGAGGTGCTTGATACAAAATGCCAGGTGGGAGGAACAGCAGGATCAAGACAGTAAAATATAAATACTCCAAAGCCTGTAAGAAAAAATGAAATTTACTTGCGAGTACGTTAATCAGGGGCTGCCCCGCACTGAAGTGTGGGGCAGATATTAATGGACGTTTCACTTTAACGTTATGCAAGTGAATCACCGGACTTGTACAAACTTCAACAGGCTCAAAGAGTTAAGTCAAAGTGAATGCCTCTCCGATTTTAGAAGGAAATTTATACAGGCTTCACACTTTTTAAAATGAAGCCCTGCCCTCCTTTGGATTTTGAAGACATAAGTAAGGTGTTTTAAGATAAGTTTAAAAACAGCTTCATTAGGGGAAAAATACATTTAATGAAATAGCTACCAATTTAAACTGAATTAAAGTTTTTTTGTGGTTCTCCCACTTTGCAGTCTCTGCTTCTGCCCTTCTCTGGTTACTGTTTAGGTGGCAGTAAAAGATCCCATGGCACCTATCGAAGAACTGCAGTGGAGCTTCCCAGGTGTCACAGCCAATAGTCTCCCTGTCAATAAAACAGGTCCAAGCAACCCGCCCCAAAGGGTGCATGTGTAAACAAGCTATCATAGCTCAGTGTGCCTTTCCTCGTCAAAAATTACAAATAAACACAAAAGTAGCAATATTCTCAGCTCTGATAGTGATCGGGACCAAGAATAGTAAAAAAAAAAATAACTAGAAAACTGTAAGGAGCGCTAAAAATAACCATGTAAAGATATAAACTGGCAACAAGTAAAGCTGCAAAGCAAAACATCTTTTTAGTGGAGAAATTATTCTGGGTATTTGCCAGCATGGATCATATTATCATCATATGGAGTACTTTAAAAGTGTCATCTGTCTCACAAGCAAAAACTTTGTCCAAGATGGTGCCATTTCTAAAGATAGGATTATTTCATCCCTGTTAGAAACTGTTAGTAACATACTGATGACATACAAATTGTGGAACTGAACATTATTTTTGAAGTTGCTATGTAGAAATATGTTTCTCCCAATAGAGAAGCTTTCAAGCTTGATATTACAATGGTCCCATACTGCAATCAAAAAGCAGATGAGCCAGCCCAGTGGTGCCGAGGGCTGAGGCACTGGACGCCTTACCTTGCACCATGCTGGCGACCAGTGTTTGGGAACGAGCACAGGCTTCCGGGGGTCAGCAGGGGAGGAGAAGGACAGAGCGCCTGATGGTTGCTCTCCATCTCCGGGAAGGGAGAACTGCAAGCTCCCGCCGCAATACCACCACCTGGGGGAACTCAGGTGGAACGTACAGTAAGAGGGGGGAAGCAGTATTGCGATGGGGCTGATGTCGGCAGAGAAGCGGAGCAGGAGGCACATCTCAGCGCGTCTTCTCGCTCATTGGTCCTCATTGCACGCCGACGTCTAGGGGGAAGAACAAGGGAAAACACACACCCCCCTCGTGTCTCCTAGGTGACGACTCCTCCACACTGCACATCCTCCGGCCATCGGGGCAGACTCCTCTGTACAAGCCTACTCCTTAGCGGTTGTTTGGAAGGTAAGCGTGGGTCCCACCTCACCCTACACCAGGGAGTTATCCAGGCATCTAGGATTGTGGGAGTGGAACTGTGTACTCTAGAGGCAGACCCCGACAGGAGGAGTGTGTAGAGGAGGCAGTCTAAGAAAGTGGAGAGAGGGGTCAGTAAGGCGTAGAAAGAAAGAGTCCAAAAAAAAGGTTGGGACACACAGGAAAAAGATAGGGCTGGGAGAATGGTGGTCTTAAATGCTAATAAAAAATAAAATACATGCATTTTATGGAGTATAATACTTGAAACTGGATGGCATACCAATGCTAGGATATGCCAAGACAATTTTTTGAGGGTGGATGAACTTTTAAAAATTGTTAAAAATATTTAAAAGGATTTTCTTTTGTGTATTTATCAGCTCTCAAAAACTATAGCTCCATTTTATTTAGTAATACGATACTCCAGGGTTTGCATTGCTGTGGATGTCTATTCCTAGGTGGTTGAAGGCACTCTGCGATGCCTACTGACTGATTCACAACACACCTGAGGCATGCAGTTAGCCCACATAATGCACCTCCTGTTGCATGGGAAGACTGGGTGGACCAAGCGATCCTTATTTGCCATCAAAATTCTATGTTTCTATGTACTACCTGCTTAATTTAACCTTACTTGTGAGAATAAGATCTTTGCAACAAATGGCAATTTAAGGTCGGGTGTGTCTCTGCATCCTGCCGGAATACACTAGATCAACCATCTCCATCTGTCTGATCTTGCTCATACCCTTGAATATGCAGAAGAGTAGAAGAATACCACCTCTCAGCCTACTATCCTCCAGAGTGAACATATTATGGACCTCCAGCCTCTCCTCATGTCCGTCCCTATACCCCTGATCCCTTTGATGGTCTTGTGTTACACACTTTCAACTACCTCAATGTCCTTTTGTAACAAGAAGCCGAGAACTGTACACAGTACTCCAGGTGAAGCCAGAGCAGGGCTTTGTAAAGTGGCAGGATTACTACCTATGTCATTCCTCCCCAGGTGTAGCACCTTGCAGTTGGCTATGGCTACACTGAATTACTACATGAGACTGTCACACAGGAATTAGGTGATCATCAGATTGGCAAATTAAAGGGTTGTATCACTGCAGTTAATTGCATTTCTCCTATTTATCACCCCTTTTTGTATTACAATACATTTATCTTCAGTTTGTATTGTATAAAGACATCTTACTAAAAGAGCAGCTTTTACAATGCTTGATGACAGAGCCAGTGTGTGCATTAATGTTAAGCTGTTATACACAAACTAAACAGCTGAAGTCTTAGTTTAAGAAATGACCTTTTTAGTGGTATTGTATAAACAGCATATGTACAGGTTTGCTGCATGACCACACATTTATCCTCGTCAGCATGGACAGGATCTCCACAGCACACTACTGGCTCCACCACTTGTATATGGTAGCGCTTATCCTTAAATGTGGCAATACATACAGCAATCATACGGCAGCCCAATTATGTACCCCTAAAGGTTAATGTCTGTTTATGTTTTAGGACTTTGCAATGCATCAGTAAAAGTACTGGCTGGACAAAAGTAATGAGTTTCACCATCTTTCAGCAGATTATGTCCTGTATTTCAACCATCACCTCAAAGTGTTCTGCATTTCACAGAATAACATTCCAAATATTCTACAATTCGATTTTTGGAAGTCTCCCAACAAAAACAGAATACGAGTATCAACATAAATATGTAAAACTTTTTTGTTATTAGCTATATCTTATGGCAGGCAAATTATAATATGTGCTTTTAAGCCCTCTGAGATATTAAAAGTACAGCATCTGCAGACTAAAGTACAAATTTAATAGGAAGACTTTTAAAGCAGCAGTACAACTTATTTACCGAATTCAGACCCCCTCCCCCCCAAAAAATGTTGTCTCCAAATCCTCAGCCCTCACTCTAGTGGTCTTTGAGTGTATGGCATCACACACTGGATGTCAGAATACAGGCAGTACTCTCCTCGAAGACAGCCATGTCAAACCTGTTGCTCAGCTACAGAGTAGACATTCTCTGCCCCCAAACACTGACCTAAAGAGTGGGACAGCAGGTGCGACTCCCCTGCCTGAATCTCCACTTGGCAGTACAGCTGTTAAGCCACTGGTATGGCTAGCAGAGCAACTTTAATGTTTTTATAAACAAAGTCAGTTGTCCACTAAATTGTTGCCCATGCTGTGCAATATATTGTCTGTTTTCCTAATCTAACTCCTTTACCCCAACTCAGTATGACGTTTATAAGCCTGCTGGAGCAGTGCATGGTTGTTATGACATCTAAATAGCATTACTCAGATGTGGATACATTGGACTATGTGGAAACTGAAAGGGTACTGGTGCAAAAAAAGAAACAAAGCAGAAAGCAGTTAATGTTTTCATGAGCAACAATAAATTTAATTGGAGGATTACAGAAATCCCACCTTGGCACATACCACTGCACTTCCCTATCCTACTTCTCAATATCCACATCACTTAAAAAAAATTCTTCATACACCAGTTGTTTCCCAAAAACCCACTAGACTGTTGCTGTCACTTCACTCTACTTTCCTGCTACCAACCCAACTACGAAAAAATTACTCACCTTAGTAATGTTGTTTCTTCTAATGGAGTCTTGCTATATTCTGACATATGTAGTTAGGTCCTGCCTTTCAACTGCCCTGGAGAAAAAAGAGTTAAACTTTTCATGGCCGGCATGGAATGTTCACCACGAGCTCGGTTGAAGCCCCTGTCTGCTGTTGTTTAAACTCCAACCGTCCGATCTTTACCAGCAATACTCACTAAAAGTTCTGTGTGGAAACTGTAAAACTCAAAACCAGCCAACTGGCAACTATATTTATATAAAAAGGTTTTTTGGTTTCAAAAAGAAGACTCGAGTCAGGAAACCCAAAAAACAAAACACATCTCCACCACTTTGGGAGACACTCCAAAACAAGACTGGGCTAAGTCTGCAGGAGCCATGCATGCAGTTGAAGGGATTTGAGGCCTGGATGGACCAGGGTCCCCTGATCCTGGGTCAGTAAGCCTCGAGATAGAGGAAGAGAAAGAGGAGGATCCTCTGAGTATTGTTGTAGAAGAGAGAACCAAACTTGTCTGGGCCAGAAAGGAGCGACCAGAATCATGCGTGCTCCTTCCGAAGCTAATTTCTGCAAGACTTGTGGGATAAGTGGAATTGGGGGAAGGCATAGGCAGATCTGTCCTTCCAGTCTAGACCTGGGCGTCGCTCAAAAGCGCCTCGCTCTGGAGCAGCGGACTTGAAGACGGGAAGTTTTGCGTTTAGAGGGGATGCGAACAGGCCGACCTGTGGTGTTCCCCAAAGTTGAAAGATACTGTCTAGGACCCCTTGGTCTAGTTCCCACTCGTGAGTCAGAGCAGAAGAGCGACTTACCTTGTCTCCCAGAGTGTTGTCGACTCCCGGAACGTGAATTGCCGTGAGGTTAAGGTCGTGTTGTGTTGAACAATCCCAAACCCTCACTGCCTCCCTGCAAAGAGGGTAGGACCGAGTCCCTCCCTGTTTGTTGATGTACCACACCACGCACATGTTGTCCATCTGGACGGCTAGGTGGCCGGGAAGGATGTATTGATGAAGGGCTTGGAGAGCGTACAACACTGCCCGAAGCTCGAGCACAATGATGTGGAGAGCTTGTTCTAGCTTGGACCAGGAGCCCTGGGTCCGATGAGGGCCTAGATGGGTTCCACAACCTTCGCCCGAGGCGTCTGTCGTTAGAGTCTGGGAGGGGGGAGGATGAAAGAAAGGAACTCCCCGAAACAGGTTCTCTCGAACCATCCACCACTGCAAGTCTCGAAGCATCGGCGAGGAGAGCAGAACAGGGTGATCTAGGTCGTCAACTAGTTGATCCCATTGAGAGCGTACAGTCCACTGAGAAATCCTCTTGTGGAGTCGAGCGCGAGGAACTGTCAGGATAGCAGCCGCCATGAGCCTGAGAAGGCAAAGGACCGACCTCGCAGAGACCATCCTGCAGTCGGACAGCAGACTTATGTGAGTCTGGAGGGTGGACGCCCTGTCCGGAGGCAGGAAGGTCTTGCCCGTGGTCGTATTGAGAATCGCCCCAATAAACTGTAGCCTCTGGGATGGGTCCAGATGAGTCTTGGAATGGTTGATGGTAATACCCAGGCAGGCAAAAACCTGCTGGGTAAGGGAGAGGCAATGCAGGAGTTCCTCCCTGGATGGGGCCGCCAGGAGCCAATCGTCCAGGTACGGGAAAACCTGCACTCCCCTGGTACGCAGGTGGGCCACCACCACTGCCAGGCATTTGGTAAACACTCGGGGGGCCAAGGATAGACCAAACGGGAGTGCCTTGAACTGGTAGTGGTCCCCCTGGAATGCAAAACGAAGGTATTTGCGATGAGATGGGCGAATGGGAATGTGCAGGTAAGCATCCTGCATATCCAGAGCACACAGCCATTGACCCGCTGGAGGAGGGGCAGAAGGCTCTGCAAAGAGAGCATCCTGAACCTTTTGTATTCTACAAAGATTCAGGGAACTGAGATCCAAAATTGGTCTGAGATCTCCTGTCTCTTTGGGACCAGGAAGAAATGGGAATAGTAACCCATCCCCGCAGATGAAGGGGCCGGGCTCTATTGTTTGTTTCAACCCAGGAGAGCGAAATTTCCTCCTGGACCAAGAGAAGATGTTCCGTTGAATCTGAAGACTTCAGAGGGGGTGGTGGGGTGGTTTCTGAAGAAACTCTTATCGAGTGTCCCTCTGCTATGAGCTGGAGCACCCAAGAATCTGTGGTTATCCTCTCCCATCCCGGAAGGTGAAGGGAAAACCTCCCTTCTACCAGTTCCTCCGGGGAGTCCGGAGGTAGTGGGAGAGGAAAGAAGTCAGGTGGTGTGGGGCAGCGCCGCAGCTGAAGCACCCACTGCTTTTTTGGGTGGAGGGGGCTTAGCAGCTGTGGGGGCCCAGCGTTTTGTGGCCCACCTTCCTGGGTTTACGCCTTGGGCGATTCCGTCTACGAAAGGAGAGGCGCTGCTGCTGATGGGGCGGTACGAGAATCATCTGACTTCAGTGCCGTCCCTTCTCTTCTGTAATCGGTGATGATGTCCTTGACATCACCCGAAAGCACCGACCCCGGAAGGGTGCTTCCTGGATAGCAGATTGCACCTCCGTGAACAACCCTGACACACGGAGCCAAGCATGCCGCCGTCGGCCTACAGCGAAAGTTGAGCTCCGCCCAGCAGTGTCCACTGTGTCGTATGTCGCACGAAGCATGTGGCGACTGGCCGAACGAGCAGAGCGGACCAGATCAGCCAACTGCTGCTTGACTTGGGAGTCAGGCAAGGAATCCAGTTTGGCTTCCACCCGAGTCAGAATAGCCTTCTGGTAATCCCCCACATGGCTGACATAGTTCAGAGCCCTGATCCCCAGCGTGGAGGAAGCGTAAATCTTTCTCCCATACTGGTCCAGAGGGTGTGATTCCTTATCAGGTGGTGACGAGCTAAGATGTTAGGGGTTTGCCGACCGGCCATGAGCGGTGCTAATCACGACCGAGTCGGCATGAGGGCGAGAATCCAGAAAATCAACACCCTCTGGAGCCTGATATAGCCTGTTTGACTTCCTAGGAAGTGGGGCGAAAGCCGACGGCTGTTTCCATATTGTGGTAGCTAGGTCGGCATGAGGCTCCATCCAGGGTGGCACCAAGGTAGGAGCTGTCACGGGCAGATCCAGATGTTCAGCGAGTTTCAGACGCTGAGGATCTGGTTCCAGGGAGTGCCACTGATGAACCTCCTGGATTTTCCTAAGCAACTCCGTAAAGAGGAGACTTCAGAGGAGTCCTTGGCCTGGGCTTCGACGGAGAGCATGGCTCATCGTCTCTCTTGGAGCAGTCGTCGGAAGAATCTGAGGAGTCCGAGGGTGAAGAGGAGGATGAAGAGGAAAAAGACTCCCTTTCCCGACCCGGGGGAGGAACGGACCCCTTGGGAAGTCCCCGGGGAAGCGTGTCCTGCCCTTCTCTGGATCCAGACGGAAGAGCCCTGGAATATGGAGCGTATCCAAAACCCGGTTGCGAGTAGCCTGGTATCGGGTACTGTGGTGCCAGGAAGCCCGGCGTCGGGTACTGTGGTGCCGGATACTGCGGTCCCGGCTACGCCGGTGTCGGATAGGATGGAGGGTACCCGGGAGCCGGGGGGGGGGCTGCTGGAGCAGACGGCCCGGCCGGTGGCCTCACGGGCGGGACCATAATGGAGGGCCCGGAGGGCCTGATGGGAGCGGGATGTCTCTTGGAGTCAGTAAGGCCGGCGTCAGGGCCGACGTCGGAGGCCCTGGCATCGGAGGTGCCGGCGTTGGTGCTGGCGTCCGGGGAGCCGACGTCAGGTCCGGCGCACCAGGTGGTGGAAGGACTGACGGAAGAGGAAGATCCCCAGCTTCGCCCAGGGATGGAGGGGAAAAATCCCCGGGGTCGAGTTGGGGAGACTCTGGTTCCCCAGACGGCAGCGAAGGCTGCAGGGAACCGGGTACGACGGATGTGGGGGAGTCCGTCGTCGGTTCCTTCGCCAGCCGGACGTCGGATGAGTCGAAGTGTGGTTTAGGGGCAAGCTCCCAGCGGGCATCGGAGGAGCCGGCGTCCGACTTATGAGAGCCATCACCGGAGGCAGGCTGAGTAGAGTGATCGGCCTGGTCCGGTGGAGTGGAGGCCACGCGCCACCCCGAAGGGTCGGACGTCGGAGGAACCGATGCCCGGCTTACTGGAGTCGCCCACAGTGGTAGGCCGCAAGCCTGCGGCCGAACCAGGGGTAGAGGCCTCCAACTGCCCAAAGGTGCCCGCAAGGCCCGAGCGCAAGCCAGACGGGCAGGCCGACGCCCCCTCGGAAACCTCCAAGGCGGCCATCAAGGAGCGATCCCCCGGAGGGGATGTCACCTGCATCCCAGCGACTCCTGAGGGAGACGCGGTGGAGGAGCCCTTGTCCCAGTGCCTCTCCTTCTCCTTCTTCTTCCGATGGCCTTCAGGGGAAGTGGACGCCTGCCTCAGTGTTTTGAGCTCCTTCTCCATTGAACTCATTTTCTTCTTCAGAATATGAGCTTCCAGGGATTGCTAACGCCTTTCCGGGTAGCCGCGTTGAAACTGAGGCAGTGCTGGCACTTCTCAACCGGGTGATTGGGGCCTAGGCAGAACAGGCACAGGGAGTGGCCGTCCTTGTGTGGTAGTTGGGCGCCGCAGCGAATCGCTCTTATTCTTGTGCTCGGAGGTGTGGGGCGACACGCGATGATTGTACTGACGTTAGTCGAAAAACAATTATTTTGGTAAAAAGCAGCGATGGTAGGGCTGACGAAGCATGAACTTTTCCGCGAGGTGCTGCACGAGCTAACTGCGGTAAAGAACTAGAAGGCGGGCATCAGGGACCAGCCCTTTATACCGACATCTCCTGACGCCGGTCACCTGACGTGGGGGCGGTCCCTCGCCAGGGACTGCTAGCTAGAAATTTTTCCGTGGGGTCCTGCCGCCGTCAGTCCTATATGTAATTACCTACTGCAAGAGCCCTCTCGAAGTAAGATCTGACTTTGGAAGGTTGAGAAGGAATCCTAAGGAAGTGAGCACTTGCTGAGTCACTTGCAAACGTGACTTGACTTGGTCTGGAGACTGACCTACTATGAGTCAGTCGTCCAAGTATGGGAAGATAGAGATCTTTTTTCTCCTTAGGAAAGCAACCACTACTGCCAGGCACTTTATGAAAACCCTTGGGGCTGATGTTAGGCCAAAGGGTATTGCTCTGAATTGATAGTGGCCTGAGGGCAACTCGAACCTGAGGTACTTTCTGTAGGAGCACCTGATGGGAATGTGAAAATAGGCATCTCTGAGGTCCAGGGAGGCTAGCCAGTCCCCTGGCCTTAGAGAGGGAAGGATTATTCCCAGAGTCACCATTTTGAACTTTGGCTTTAAAAGGTGTTTGTTCAGATATCTTAGGTCCAGGATGGGCCGCCATTCTCCTGTCTCTTTGGGGTTTAGAAGTACCTGGAGTACAATCCTTTGCCCTTGTGTAGGGTGGGAACCCTCTCTATAGCTTTGAGAGCTAGGAGGGAAGAAACCTCTGCCTCTAAGGCAAGTGTCTCTGATGGATTTGCAGGTGGAAAGGATCTGGTTCTCATCTTGGGAAATTTTTTGAAGCTGAGAACCAGCCTCTGGCTTACTACTTCCAGGACCCACTTGTCTGATATTAGAGACTTCCACTCCTGGACAAAGTAAGCCAGCCTGCCCCCTACTGGTATGGGAGAATCGGCCCGGGCAGACCCATCAGGGTGTCTGCTTGGCAGGGGCTTTAGGCTGAGGGGTGGATGCAGGCCTGCTCATCCCCCATCTGCCTCTCCCTCTAAAGAACCCCCTCTGAGAGAAAGAAGAGGAGGCCTGAGCTTGGTAAAAAGGCCTTTGGAAAGCCCTGCCCTGCCCCTTGACTGCTGCCTTTGAGGAGTTGCTTGCCTTTCTTTGGCCTGAGCACTCCTGTAAGTGGTCCTGTACTCGTCCATCTTTTTCATGTAGTTCTCTGTCTGCACCCCAAACAGAGAATTACCAACAACAGGGAAATCCATGGCCTTAGCCTGGGTATCCTGTGATAGGCTAGTACATCTGAGCCAAGCCATCCTCCGAAGAGCCACAGATGTAGCCATGACTCTTGATGAAACATCACTGGAGTCCACAGCGGCATGAAATTGTACTTTAGATGCCTCAATCCCATCTGCAGCCACCTGCTCCGGCTCCTCGGCAAGTTGGTCAGGGGCCTGTTCAGCCAGAGCCAGCACAGTGTCCCACCTGGACTTCTGGTATCTAGCTGTGCAGGCCATATAGTGAGCCTGTCTGAGTCCCAAAGATGCTGCCATGTACTGTTTCTTTGCCATGGCATCAATCTTCCTGGAGTCCTTGTCTGGGGGGTGTGATGCCAAGGGGATATTTGCCTTATCACAGGAAGCAGCCTGCACTACCCCAACATGGCTGCATTGCTGGAAAAGGAACTCCGTGTCTGAGCCTGAAAGAGTATACCTCTTGTCCATTCATCTGTCCACAGGAGGTATGGAATTAGGAGACTTAAGAATTTTATGTGCCTGTTTCCCAAAGGATTTGTGGAGGGGAAGAGACAGTCTCCTGGACTCTGGGATGTCCATCATCTCAACAAAATCAGGCTCCTCCTGATCCTCTACTGCTTCCTCCACAGGAAGCTGGAGGGTCTCAGCCACTTTTTTGTAAAACATATAGTGAGAAGGGGACTCAGAAAGCCTAGGAGGAGAAACACCTGAAGGTCTGTCTGGGGAGATGTCCGGGTCAATAGGCACATCCAGACTTTCATAATGACCATCATCATCCTTATACTCTCCTTCCTTCTCCTCCGGTTCATAGAATTCTTCCAAAGTGTAATCCGGAACCGGGGGAACCGACCGAACCGAACCCCTGCCAGATGAAGCCGGTTCGGTCGGAACCGAAGTAAGCGACTGCACTATCCTTATCGCCTTGGCTATCTCTTCGGCGGTCGGAGTATGAATTTCTGGGTCTGAACCGGACGATTTATTTTTTCTTTTCCTTTTAACCGGAAATGACTCCTCAGAATCGTCTCTCCTTTTGCTCGAAGAAGCATCGCCCTGGTCAGAGGGCACTCCTCAGGTTCGGTCGAAACCGAACCGGGCTGGCCATCTAGGTCGGCGGACTTCTCGGCCTCCCTTTCCCTCAGTCTACCTAATCTCTTTACCAAGGTAGATTTGGGAAAATCCTTACAAATTTGGCAGTCTGAATCGAGGTGGTCAAACCCCAGACAATAAACACAGATGGTGTGGGGATCAGCCTTGGCAAAGACTTCCCCACACACACTGCAGTGTTGAAACCCAGCGGGCCTGGTTTTTTCTTGGGTTTCTCAGACATGGCCAATCCTAACCAAAATGTACCCTTTTTTCGGCAATCCGCCAGGCAAGACTCGCGGGTCTTGGAAAAAAACGTAATAAAATCCGTTTTTTTTTTAGAACCGATACGGACCGGTTACCACACTCTAAATAAATCACAAACTATTTTTTAACAGAAATTGATCAGTTCAGCCAAACTGACCCACAATTTACAAGTTCCACACAGAAACTACACAGAAAACCTATCTAGTACTCACGATACCACAGACAGAGACTTGAACCGACTGAGCGGTAACAGCAATTTGGTGGAAACCGAGCGAAAAAACGACACTTCAACTGACTTTTTTGAACCGAGCAAAGGAGAACTCTCCGGAGCGACTGTTCCATGAGGCAGAGTAAAGAATCTGACGGTTGGAGTTTAAACAACAGCAGACAGGGGCTTCAACCGAGCTTGTGGTGAACATTCCATGCTGGTCATGGAAAGTTTAAATCTTTGTTCTCCGGGGCATTTGAAAGGCAGGACCTAACTGCATATGTCAGAATACAGCAAGACTTCATGTTGTTTGAACACCCCATTCCCAACTGATCCTTGTCCAGTAACACCTTAAAAAAAAATCATCTTCTCCCATGCATCCGCCCACCTCTCCTGCAGCAATCTCGTTGATAACTTCAAGTCTGGTTTCTGCTACAGTACCTTCATGGCACCTTCAGTATGAACACCACTGATCATTCTACTTGACTGGCTTGAATGCAGTGCAAGGGTCGAAAGCACTCTACTGTCCTAGCATCACTCCTACTTCTCAAACTGCACTTTTAGTCCTGGGTCTAGATGCATCATTTCTCACTTTTTATTCCCTTTCTTGGTACAGATCCAATTTTGGCCACCTGAGGTGGTCTCATCTGAGTTCACCCCAAATTCCACTTGTTTCTAAGTTGCAGCTCAGCACTTTGTAATCTTTCCTTCCCACAGACAGAGTGCATCCCCTCTACAATACACCTGCCCTCCACTGGCCAATAAGTGAGACCCACGGTCACACCTGAACATGGGGTCTCCTGTGTGGCATTACAATGAGTTGCTTGGGAGTAACTGAGCTCACCAATTACTCCTTATTTGTCCCTAGTAGCAAATCCACCACAGCTTCTCCCCTATGGTGGTGTTCTTGCTGTCTGTTCTCTATGTTCTCCCCCCACAGTATCCCCCACAGTAATTTCATTCTTCAACTTTTGGTGCACCTTTTGTATCCCCTTTTGACTCCTTCTCTGATGATGGCACACCTGCTCTCTCTGAACACCTCTTCCAAGTCAGCATCAGACTCCATATCATCATCTTCCATCTCAATAAGTCCAAGACTGTATCTTCATTCCAGGCACACGCTACCTCTGTCATATCTCCACCACTTCTATCACCCTCCTTGACTGCAACCTCTTCTTTGACTCATCAATAACTGTTATGTCCTCCTTGAGCCCAAACTTAAATCTACTGCCCACATCACTACAATACGTAAATCTGCAACTTACTATTTTCAGAACAGAGCCCACACGCATCACGCCCTTGACCAGGTCTGCTGAAAAGTTCATTCTTGCTTTCATTTACTCCCAGCTCAACTATTTTATATCCCTCCTATAGTCTTCCTATGTCCATTCTCATCAAGCTACAATTTTCCCAAAACCTGCTGCACATCTTGCCTACTGCCATGAATGGGACTACATTTATTCTATTCTCAAACCTGTACTGGCTTCACAGTCATTTCTATCTATAATGCTAACCTCCACTGCTTGTCTAAATTTCTCAAGAGCCTGCCACTCCAGACCTTTCTGATATCACCTCCTACACATTCTGCTCTTTTGTCTCACTACTTCCCTACACCTCCCAGACTCCCTTATCCTCGTTAAATCTTGTCTCAAACCCCATTTTCCCCCTAATATTTTAACCCTGATCCTCAGGTGTCAACACGCCCAAAGCATTTTAATCCCAATCTGCATGTGTCAACCCTTGCCCTTGACCCCTAGTCCAGATCCCATTTCCCACCATTTAAACTTCAGTATGAGGTGCTTAAATTCCTATTTTTATTGCCTAACCATTTTAATTTACACTTTTCTGTTTGCTTGTTCTGTTGGACTGCCTTATAAAGCATTTGTGATAAGTTGTACGAAATACACTAGACAAGATATATTGTAAGAAGTCTAATATTTTTACAGAAAACTATTAGATTTGTTCTGTATTAAGTTGCACTACTGTTTTAAATTTTTTATGTACTCCCAAAGTATCACATTTTTGTTAACAAGAAACCTCAATTTATTTCATTAAAAATGACATAACCATTGTAAGAAACTCAAAATCTACCACAACTAGTACTGCATATCAGTTTAAAGAAAAACTGATAGCCACAGAAAATGTCATCATTTATTCCCCTTTTGGTATAGTCCTCCTGACTCAAGGCACAAATCATATATGGATACTTAAAAAAAAATACTTTTGGGCTGGGCCATGCCAGAGGAGTGCAATGTGCTCTCATATTGAAGACCCAGGTTTGTGGTGTATGCTTGACTCCCTGCCTTAGCAGGAGAAACCACGGGAGTGCAGCGCACAAGGCACTCTCAGGCTCCAGGAGGAGGGTTGCAATAACCTTGGTGCATTAGCACCCCATGTGGTGGTTTAGAGACTGCACTTAACTTTGTGAGTGACCACACTAATGAAGATATGTATATATCCCTTCCCCCATTCCAGTCTGCTTACAAAGCATACTTACTTGTTTGTTTTTTGTAATCAGGTAAATACACTAGACAACTGGATGCCTATTTTCAGGTACAAGGCGGGTAAAACAACAATAGACAAAATATTTGAGCAATTCAGTTTATAACATCTACACAAACATCAAAGGCATATAGTAATGAACATTACATATTGATAGCAGGTAAGATCAGGTTACTCACCTATAACAGTAGTTCTAGTAGTGGTATATGTTGTTCATCCACACTTATTGGCATGTCCCCTTTCCCTTTAAGGATCCACTGGAAGTCTTCAAGCTGGCTCCTCCCACTCACCCGGGTGCTATATACCTCGGCTCCGCCCCATGACGCCAGATCTTAGCCCGCTGGAAGCCAAGTGTTATACGTCTGCAGCCGGGGAGGTCGGGTGGGTCCGTGTGGACGAACAACATATACCACTCCTAGAACTGCTGTTACAGGTGAGTAACCTGTTCTTCTAGGATCGTGGATATGTTGTTCATCCACACTGACTGGCAGACTCCTAGCAGTTCTCTGGGAGGAGGGAGGCAAGGTTCACACCCCCTACTCAGGGAACAGAGATTGGAGAACTGAGGCCCCAAAACCAGCATCCTGGCATGACTCAAGGTCGATGTGGTAGTGGGTGATGAAGGTGTTTGCTGGCTTCCAGGTAGCAGCCCGACAGATTTCCTGGATAGGGATGTCCCTGGAAGTAATCACCGATGCAGCAGTATGGCGGATAGAAGAAAAAAATTACTCACCTTAGTAATTGTGTTTCTTCTAATGGAGTGTTGCTGTATTCTGACATTATGCAGTTAGCCCCAGCACTTGAACTGCTCCAGAGAGGAGTTAACTATGACAGAGCATAGAACGTTGAGATCGAGCTCGGTTCAAACCTCTGTCTGCTGCGCTTTCAAGTGTAACCGTCAGATTATTACGAGCTAATACTAACTAACTACACCTGCTAAGCGGAAATTGTAAAACTACTAGCCAAAATGCAACCAAATATTTTGGGTCCCAAACGACTCAAGTCGAGAACTCCAAAACAAAAATTAGGTAGTGAACAAATATAACTATAAAAACAACATAACATAACCCACTCCCACACTCTCTATGTAGAGGAGAGTGTTAAATGCAACATTGCACCTGCCAGCCCACTGCCCAAAAAACAGGTTCTGAGAGGGAAGGCAGGGGGGAAGGTCAGAATACAGCAAGACTCCATTAGAAGAAACACAATTACTAAGGTGAGTAATTTTTTTCTTCAAACAACATGAAGTCTTACTGTATTCTGACATTATGCAGACTACCAAGCAGTACCTCCATGGAGGAGGGACAAACCTATTTTGGAGATAGGCTCTGCAGTACTGCTGTACCAAACCTAGCATCATTCCTAGCCTGGATATCCAGGGAGTAATGCTTGATGAATGTATGGACTGTTCTCCAGGTGGCTGCTTTGCATATTTCTAATAATGGTATATCTCTGGCAGCAGCCAGAGAAGCAGCTGTACCTCTAGTCGAATGAGCCCTCAGGCCTGAAGGGGGTATTTTGCCTAGCTTCTCATAGCAGAATTGTATACAAGAGACAATCCACCTGGCAATAGTCCTCTTAGTAGCATGTTTGCCCTTTCCCACTTCCCCATAAGTGAGAAACAACTGAGGACAGGCGAACCTAAGAGCCTCAGTGCGCTCAATGTAATAGCCAAGTGCTCTCTTAACATCCAAGCTGTGAAACCTTCTCTCCTGAAGAAGAATGATCAGTGAAGAAGACAGGAAGAGACATGGACTGGTTCAGATGAAAATCTGAAACCGCTTTGGGTAAGAACCTCTTGTTAGTTCTAAGGACCACCTTATCTCTATGGAATGAGATAAAATCAGGCTCCACTGACAGAGCTTGTAATTCACTGATACACCTGGCAGAGGTAATAGCTACCAGGAACACAGCTTTCCAAGTCAGGTACTTAAGTTCTGCTGAGGCCAAATGCTCAAAAGGTGGTTGCATAAGCTGAGCAATGCAAACATTAAGATCCCACGCAGGAGTAGGAGCCTTAAAAGAAGGATTGGTATGGAGCAATCCTTTAAAGAATTTAGAGAAAACAGGATGAGATGCCAGTGAGGAAACCTTCCCCACTGACAGAAATGCAGAAACAACTGACAAGTGTACTTTCAGGGTAGCTGGTCATTGGCCTAAGCCATTAAGATGAACCATATAATCCAGAATTGTAGCCAAATCAGCAGTATCTGGAGATATGTGCTCATTGGAACACCAAATGCTGAATCTTTTCCATTTGGCATTATGTTTTTCTGGTGACAGGTTTTCGAGAGGCTTTGAGAATATCCAGAACCCCCTGAGACAGATGCAGACTTGCATATTCTAGCTCTTCAAGAGCCATGCCTTGAGGTTGAGAGACTGACGGTTGGGGTACCAAATCCTCCCCTGAGAGGAGGTTAACAGATTGTGATTCTTGGGAAGAGATAGGGGAAGATGGACTGCTAGGGACAGCAACAGAGGATACCAAGGCTGCCTGGTCCAGTCTGAAGCAATCAGGATCACTTTGCAAGATTGTGAACTTATCTTGACCAGAACTTTGAATAATAGAGGAAAGGGGAGGAAGGCATATAGAAATTTCCCCTCCCAATCCAGAAGTAGAGCATCCAGGGGGACTGAGCCCAAGACTAGGGGTCTGCAACAAAAGAGAGGAAGTTGGCGATTGTCTGGGCTGCAAAGGGATCCATCTCTGGAGTGCCCCACCTTGAAAAGATCACTTAACACTATGGGATCCAGGGACCATTCGTGATGGCCCTGAGAAATCCTGCTCAATGCATCTGCTAGCACTTTGTCCTTCCCTGGAAGGTGGACTGCTACCAGAGATGTCTGTAGGGAATAAGCCAGGAACCATAATTTCATGGATTCTGTGCACAAGGCCGTAGACAGACTGCCTCCCTGCTTGTTGATGTACCACATGGTGGTGGTGTTGTCTGTCCTGACCTGAACCACCTAGTTCTGTAGTGAGTCCGAGCAAGCTTGTAGAGCCAGGTACACTGCCCAGAGTTCTAGAACATTGATATGAAGTAGACACTCCTGAGGGGACCATACTCCCTGTGCTGTGAGGACTTCCAAGTGAGCTCTCCACCCCAGGAAAGAAGCATCTATGGTTAGTACTACATAATGGAACCAGGTGATGAATGGGACTCCTTGTCTGAGGTTGTCCTGATCCAACCACCATGGGAGAGCCTGGATCAGAGTCTGAGTCACTGGAATGAGTTTGGTTAGAGCGTCTTTTTTTCTGAGACCAAAAAGCCCTTAAGTGGAACTGGATGTTCCTCATCTGAAATCTGGCCCCTTGTACCACTGCAGTGGAAGCTGCCATGTGGCACAGGAGTTGAAGAAAATGCCTCGCTGGTCAAGACACCAGAAGGTGAAAGGAAGAAGCCAGATCTATAAGGGCCTTTACCCTTGCCAGAGGAAGAAAGGCTCTTGCTTTGACAGTGTCCAACTCTATCCTATGAAGGTCAAGAGTTGCACTGGTTCGAGAACTGACTTTGGAAGATTGAGGAGGAATCCTAGAAGCTGGGTCACTTGCAGGTTTGACTTGACTTGGTCTGGAGACTGTCCCACAATGAGCCAGTCATCCAGGTATGGAAATATGGAAATGTTTTGTCTTCCTAGAAAGGCCGCTACTACTGCTAGGCATTTTGTGAACACCCTTTGTGCTAATGTTAGGCCGAAGGGCATTGCTCTGAACTGATAAAGGCCTGAAGGCAGTTCGAACCTGAGGTACTTTCTGTGGGAGCACCTGATGGGAATGTGAAAATAGGCATCCTTCAGGTCCAGGGAGGCTAGCCAATCCCCTGGCCTTAGAGAGGGAAGAATTATTCCCAGAGTCACCATTTTGAATTTTGGCTTGACTATGTGCTTGTTTAAGTATCTTAGATCTTGGATGGGTCGCCACTCCCCTGACTTTTTTGGGGTAAGGATGTATCTGGAATACAGACCTTTGCCCCTGGTGTAGTAGGAACTCTCTCCAAAGCTCTGAGAGCCAGCAGAGAGAAAATCTCTGCCTCTAGGGCAATGGTTTTGGAGATGTTTGCAGGTGGAAAAGATCTGACCCACAGCTTTGGAAATTTTTTAAAGCTGAGAGCCAGTCCCTGACTTACTACCTCCAGAACCCGCTTGTCTGAGGTAACAGACTTCCAGGCCTGGAAATAGTAAGCCAGCCTGCCTCATACTGGAAAGGGAGTCTCGACCCGGACTGACACATCAGGGTGTCTGCTTGGTAGGAGCCTTGGACTGAGAGGAGGATGCAGCCCTGTTCATCCCACTTCTGCGTCTCCCTCTGAGGAAAAGGAGAGGAGGCCTGTGCCTGGTAGAAAGGTGTGTGAAAAGGCCTGCCCCTACCCCAAGACTGCTGCTTTTGAGGAGTTGCCTACCTTTCCTTGGCCTGTGCACTCCTGTAGGTGGTCCTGTACTCGTCCATTTTTTTCATATAATTCTCTGTCTGCTCCCCAAACAGAGACATCTCCACCACAGGGAAATCCATGACATTAGCCTGGGAGTCATGTGACAGGCTAGTACATCTGAGCCAAGCCAATCTCGGAAGAGACACAGATATAGCCATGACTCATGACGAAACATCATTCGAGTCTACAGCAGCAAGAAACTGGATCTTAGATGCCTCTATCCCATCAGCAGTCACCTCCTCCAGCTCCTTGGCCAACTGGGGGAAGCCTATTTAGCCAGTTCCAGGACAGTATCCCATCTGGACTTCTGGTATCTGGCTGTGTAGGCCATGTAGTTAGCCTGCCTGAGTCCCAAGGAGGATGTCAAGTACTGTTTTTTAGCCATGGCATCCAGCTTCATAGAGTCTTTATCTAGGGGGTGTGAAGCCAAGGGTATGTTAGCCTTATCACAGGCTGTAGCCTGCACAACCCCAACATGGCTGCATTCCTGGTACAAGAACTCCGTACCTGAGCCTAACAGCATGTACCTCCTGTCCATTCGTCTGTCCACAGGAGGTAAAGAATTTGGTGTTTTAAGAAGTCTTTGTGTCTGTTTTCCCAGGGATTTATGAAGGGGAATAGACAATCTTTTTGACTCTGGGATGTCCATCATTTCCACAAAGTCAGGCTTCTCTTGTTCCTCAGCCGCTTCAACCAGAGGGAGCTGGAGGGTTTCTGCCACCTTTTTGTAAAACACAAAGCAGGAAGGGGACTCAGAAAGCCTAGGAGGGAAAACACTAGAAGGCCTGTCTGGGGAGATGTTCGGTTCTATGGGCTCATCCAGACCTTCTAAACCATCATTATCATCGTCGTCATCGTAGTCTTCATCCCCCTCCAGATCTGGTTCATAATACTCTGCTGGACTATAATCCGGAACCGGAGGAACCGACCGAACCGAGCGCCTACTGAGAGGTGCCGGATCGGTCGGAACCGGACAGAGCAATTCAACAATACTAATCGCCCTGGCAATTACTTCGGTGGTTGGACGATGTGGTTCTGCATTCGAACTGGACGATTTCTCCTTTTTTTCTTAGCTGGAACCGACCCCTCAGGATCGACTCTCCTTTTGCCCGAGGAAGTATCGCCCAGGTCAGAGGGCACTCCCTCAGGTACAGTTGTAACCGAACCGGGCTGGCCATCCGCGTCAGCGGACTTCTCGGCCTTCTTTTCCCTAAGCCTGCCCAACCTCTTCTCCAGGGTGGCTTTAGGAAAATTTTTACATATTTGGCAGTCTGAATCAAGGTGGTCAAACCCCAGACAGTAAACACAGGTGGTGTGGGGATCAGCCGTAGCAAAGGCCTCCCCACACTGCAGTGTTGAAACCCAACGGGCCCGTTTTTTCTTTTGGGTTTCTCAGATGTAGTCATCCTAACACTTACCATTTAATTGGCTTAAGCCAAGCAAGACCCCCTTATCGGTTCCTAACCGTGTTACGGTATTGGAAAAAACATCTGAAACATTTTTTTTTTTTTTTTTAGAACCGATAAGGACTGGTACCTCACACTAAACTGTGAAAATAAAATTAAACCAGACAATCGGTTCAATCGAACCGACTGAAACATTTTTTTTTTTTTTATCAATTTCCACAATCAGAAAAAATACTCAGTCCACTACCTAAGCACTTACTGTACCGCAGACAGGGCTCTGAACGGAAGTAAAATAAGAAAAATGTGGTATAAATCCGACATTTTACTGTTACCGAACCGAAAGCGATAGAGAGCTCTCCACAGCGACTGTTCAGTTAGGCGGAGTAAAGAATCTGACAGTTACACTTGAAAGTGCAGCAGACAGAGGTTTGAACCGAGCTCGAGCTCAACGTTCTTTGCTCTAGCATAGAGTTAACTCTTTCCTCTCAGAGCAGTTCAAGTGCTGGGGTTAACTGCATAATGTCAGCATACAATGAGCTCTTATCCCTCTGGGAGGCTACTTGCCCGCCAGCTCATAACACAGACCTATGCATGATGTGATCCATCTTGCAATAGTCCACTTCGCTGAAGGTCTGCCAGAAGCAGCTTCAGCGTAGGTGACAAACAGCTGGCGAACCTCTCCCTGAACTTCTGCCGTCCTCTCCTTATAATAGGCAAGAGCACGTCTCAGGTCCAAAGTATGGAGCCTGTATTTGGCCTCCAAGGTGTAATAAGGGTAGTATACCTGCAGAGTCAACACCTGGTTAAGGTGTGGGGGCGCAGGACAACTTTGTCCCTGTGGAAGACCAGATAAGGGGAGTCCACCAAAAGCACCTGGAGCTCCCCTGTTCTTCTGGTTGACGTGATAGCCACCAGGAAGGCAGTGTTCCATGACAAGTGTGACAACTCATACTTGTGCATGGGTTCGAATGGCTTGCCCATGAACTTTGCAAATACCAGCAGTAAATCCCACGAAGGTGAAGGTTCACGAACTGGAGGGGATATGTGATCCAGGCCTTGGAAAAAGCGCCCGACCACTGTCTCCTGCGCCAACATCAGCTGACTGGCCCGTGCCCGGTAAGCAGAGATGGCTGTCAGGTGCAGCCTAAGGGTTGATGACCGTAGACCCCATTTGGAGAGAGACCAAAGGTAGTCGAGAATGTTAACCATGGGACAGGACAGAGGGTCCAGGCCCTTGTCCTGAGACCAAATGAAAAACCGCTTCCATTTGAAGGCATAACATTTCCTGGTCGATTCCTTTCTAGATGTCTCCACCATGGTGTAGACATTTTCGGAAAGACCCAAAGCCTGGAACTCTAGCCGCTCAGGTACCAGGCTGTGAGGTGCAGGGAATGAAGGTCCGAATGGTATGCCTTCCCCTGATTGAGTGATATAAGGTCTGGGCATGTACAAAGCCGCTCAAGGGGCCTGCAGCTGAGGCTGAGGAGATCTGGATACCAGAACTCGTACGGCCAGTCTGGGGCTACCAGGATCACCTTTGCCTTGTCCCTTCTCACCTTGAGGAGCACCTTGTGGATCAAGGAAAATGGAGGGAAGGCGTTGAGGAGGCCTGGGGTCCACAACCTCGAGAAGGCATCCCCCTGCAGCGAACCCTGCTGGGGCGAGCATGAAACAGCCTCAGCTTGGTGTTTTCCCTGGAGGCAAACAGGTCCACCATCGGTCTGCCCAATGGGAGAATAGGCTGTAAGCTACCTCTGGATGAAGAGACCACTCGTGGGATGTCTGGCCTAGACAGCTGACAGCATCCGTCAGATGGTTCGAGGCTCCTGCCACATGGATGGCTAGGAGATCTGCCTTCAATCGGTCCACGAGGGTCCAGATGCGGAGCGCCTCCTTGCACAGCAGACGGGTGTGCGTACGGCCCCGTTTGTAGAGGTGGTACATGGTTGTGGTATTGCCCGTCTGGACTTGAACCACTTGACCCCGGAGCTGAGGAGTGAAAGCTGACAGTGCCAGTCTGACTGCTCTGAGCTCCAACAGGTTAATGTGGCATCGGGACTCCTTGGGGGTCCAGAGCCCATGGGCCCTTTTGTCCCCCATGTGGGCTCCCCAGCCCATGAGAGAGGCATTGGTCGTGAGAACGAATGTTGGCTCGGGCCGGACAAATGGGATCCCTTCCTGCAACCGGTCTGGGGCGGTCCACCATTGGAGAGCGTCCCACATCTTCTGGGTTACAGTGACCAACTGGTCGACTTGACCGTGGTGCTGAGTCCACAGGGTAGCCAGCTCCCACTGAAGGGGTGCATGTGCCAGTGGGCCCAAAGGGCCACCGAAGTGCACGCCGCCATGTAACCCAGAAGGCACAGAAGGTCCCGGGCAGAGTGTAACTGCCCAACCAGAAATGATTGGGCAAAGGAGGAAAGAACCTCCGCTCTGTCCGCCAGGAGCCGAGCTCTGACTTGACAAGAGTTGAGCTCTGCTCCGATGAAGCCCATCACCTAAGAAGGCACGAGTTTCGACTTGGCCTCGTTGATTAGGAGGCCGAGTTGGGAGCAGGTTTGGAGGGCTAGATCCCTGGATCTCTCCACTTCTTGTAGGGAGTGACCTGCTAGAAGACAGTCATCGAGGTAGGGTTAAATTCTGACCCCCCCCCCACCAACGCCGCAGATGGGCTGCCACCACTGCAATGCATTTGGTTAAGACCCATGGGGCCGATGACAGGCCGAACGGCATGGCTCAGAACTCGTACAGGATCCCTTGATCCTGAAGTGGAGGAACCACTGATGGGACGGACAAACTGGGACATGAAAGAATGCATCCTGCAGATCTAGTGAACAAAACCACATGTTTCACTCCAAGGATGGAATGATCTGGGATAGAGTGACCATCCAAAAGGTGCAAGACCTGAGATGCTGATTTAGGTTGAAGAGATCTAGAATGGGGCGCCAGCCCCCCCGTCCACTTGGGCACCAGGAAGTACACGGAGACAAGCCTGGGTCTGCTGGAGGATCTGCCACGGGAACTATTGCCTCCTTGAGGAGGAGCTGAGCAACGTCATCTCGAAGAGCCGACTGGGAGTGAGCGGATATCAGTTCCTCCCGATGGGCTTGGCTTGGCTGGGAGGGTACTGCTCAAACTCTAGAGGCGGTTCCTGTCCGACCACTTCGAGAACCCACCTGTCCAAAGTGACAGCGGACCAGGCGGAAAGGAAGTGACGGAGCAGGCCCCCCCATGGGAGGACCCAGAGCTCTCATGACGGGAGAAGGGTTGGCAGCCCACACCCTGTCACTGAGCAGGCTTGGAGGAGGAGGCTCCAGGACCTGAGCCTCGGCCTCCTTTACGGGCCTGTTGGGGTCCAGGCTTGGGCCGAGGGCGCCAAGCTTGAGCCTGATGCTGATGCTGCTGTCCCCCTTGGAAGAAGGACTGCTGAGTTGCAGGGGAAAAGTGCCAAAAGGGCTTCTTCTTCTTCTGCTGGTTCTTGCCCGAAGAACCCTTGGCAGAAGTGGCGTCCAAGGTGGCACTGGACTGCTCTATGCGCTGAAGGTGACCAGCCACTCCAGGTCGGTCCCAAGGAAGGGCATGTCAGCTAATTTGTGCCGAGTATGCGCTGGGAAGGAGGAGAGCCTCAGCCAAGCCCTGCAGCGAGAGGCAACTGCAGCAGCCATCGAGCAGTCACAGGAGTCCCCCAATGTCCAGGGCCATCTGTAGCTGCTGTTTGGCAACAGCTCAGCCCTAGTCTCAGACCTGCTTGACCGTGGTCTGCATGTCCATGGGCAGATGTGGGAGGACTTTGTCTAATGACCCGAGGAGGGCATGAGAGAAGTGTGCCATGATGACAGCCGAACTTGCCTGACGAAGGCCAAGGAGGAAGCCGCATAGACCATCCTTGCTGAATGGTCCAAGAGCTTGAACTCTTTGTTGGGAGGTTGGTCAGTGTCGGCAGAACAGCCAGTATGCCTGAACACAGAGGCAGTCACCAAGCTCTCGGTCGAAGGGTGCTCTGTGAACCCTGCAAAGGACCCCATGGGAACCGCGTACTTGCAGGATATGCAGGCAGACAGTGGACAAGAGGCAGGACGCTGCCAGAGTTCAAGTGCCGGACCAACAATGGCCTCGGCCACAGGAAAGGCCTCCGTCGGGGTAGACCCTCTTTTAAGGATGTCCGTGAGAGGGTACTCCACCTTCTTCTGGATGGTTCCGGGGCATCCCTGTGGACTCGGAGATGAGGCAAAGGATCCCTTGGAAGGAGGAAGGACCTTCCTCCATCCCTAGGCCGACGGACGACTCATCATCCCCAGGAAGAGAGTGAAGCCCGGTGACACCTGAATCCGAGGAGTCGGGATACAGTGGCCTGCCATCCACATCACCCTTGACATGCCGAGGGTGGTCAGGGGTGACCATGACCGATAAATGCCAGGGAAGCCCGGTGTCCGGTCTGTCTTCTTTCGAAGAAGCCCCTCCCACAGGCTGCTTAGGCGGCGGCTCCACCACGATGCGTGGAGAGGCCGGTTTAGGCAAAGAGGTGGATTTGCTGGCCCCGTGGGCAGGGGGAATCAAAGATTTCTGCTCCAGAGTGGTCGGCTTCAGCCTAGGAGGCGAAAGCCAAGTAATGACCGGGGAAGGAGCCGGAATCGGCTTGTGCCAGACAAGATCAGCTGTTGCCATGAGGGCCTCATAGCGCCGGAGTTTCCACCGGAGCCTCTCCTCATGCGAGGAGGATGAGGACGACCGATGGCATCACCTCTTCTTAGAGTGCTTATGGCTCTTCCTCGGCCCGTCGGTCGAGGAGGTTCTACACCTCGACCAAGATTGAGCAGGCCAACTCGGTCGCTCCAGAGACACTGGCGGGACCAGTGACTCCCGGGGGTCCAGAACCGGGTCCTCGATGGGAACACCAATCTGGGAAGACAAGGACTGGAGTCCTTTCCAAGGAGTCGTCAGCCGGAGCCGACGACAGTGGGTCAATGAGGTCGATGACTATCTCGACCTCGTCGACCACATCTTTGGTTGTCTGGCCCGACAGAAGGTCCAAAAAGCCAGCGGCCGAAGAAGCGATCTTGACCGAAGTCGAGACCACATGCTCTAGGGACTGGGACCTCTCTCGGTCCCAAGAGCACCTTCGCCGAGACAAAGGTTTATTCGGTTCATTCTCCCACTTACGGGATAGGGAGGAGTGCGAGCCCGCAGGCGCCTCTCCCCAGGTGGGAAAAGACTGGCAAAACTCCCGGAAGGAGCCCAAAAAAGTAGAGCCTAGGTCAAGAGAAACAAAGAAGCCCTGAGTGTCAGCAGCATGAGCCGCTTCTTCCTCTGACGCTGTCATGCGTTCCAATTATTCAGCAGAGCCCGTGGCTGTGGAAACCACCCACCTAGCCTCCCTGGACTTCACCACAGGGTTCCTTTTCTCCGGTCTCCCCAACTTTAAGTGTGCCAGGCGGTTGTCCAGAACGTTGGGATGGAAGGCCAAGCAAAAGCTGCGGGACAAGGTGTCATGGCTGACACATAGGTAGTAGACACTCATGAGATGGGGATCGGTGCGCGACATCTTCTGGCCGCAAGGACACTGGCGAAAGATTTTTCTTCCATGATCGAAGACGCAAAAGCACAATCGCTAACTCGAACGGGTTTTAATTTCGGTAGATCCGAAGTTTTGAAAGCCAGGGCCTACAAAATGCGTAAGCACAAGGGAGGCAACCTGCATCTTCCAGCGGAAAGGAAGATCTGGCGTCATGGGGAGGAGCCGAGGTATATACCACCCGGGTGGGTGGGAGGAGCCAGTTTGAAGACTTCTGGTGGATCCTTAAAGGGAAAGCGGATATGCCAATAAGTGTGAATGAACAACATATCCACGATCCTAGAACACAAAATTATATAAGATTATTAAGACACCAAGTGTCAAACAGTACATTAATTTAGGCATAGGGAAGCAATTATGACACCAAGTAGCAAACAATACATTAATTTAGTTATGAGTCGTAACAGTAGTGTAGACAAATTTGCTATAAGCAAGGACTTGAATTTAAACTGGGCAGTCTGACTGCATAGTAAACAAGTGCGTTTAGTAAGCAGAGGGTGGAGGGTAATGGTAAGTGCATGTATAGGCCCCTGATTGAAGGTGATAAGCCTTCATGGCTGCTTTGAAGTCAGACATGGCTGGGGAGTTGTGAATGTTGGTAGGAAGTTCCACAGCTTTGGGGCCAATGAGAAAGCCTGGTAGCCCATTTTAGTTGCTCGTTTTGGAACAGTCAAGGAGGTGGTATCAGTCAATCAAAGTGAGTAGATAGGTCGAGCTCCGTGGATTAGATAGGAGAGGCTGGGGAGGGGAACCTGAGAAGTTTGAAAATAAAGCATCCTAGGGCATAGGCACGTGATGCAGGGGAAGGAGAGTCAGCCCAGAATGAAGTACAGTGAACAATGGTGGGTTAGGCAAGAGAGGACATGGGCAAAAGGACAGATGTTACTCTAAACTTCCCATTTGTGAAGCGATGTTCTGGGGGCACTTGTAAGGATGAGTGCACTGTACTGGAGGGAGGGGAGGAGTATGCCTTGGGATATGGTCCTGTGTGCATCAGGAGTTAGGAAGTTGCGGAGGTGATGGGCCATGCCCAATTTTGCCTGAGGTGAGCTAGAGATATAAGTGCAGAAGCTGGCTGCACTCATTACATCTAGCGTGGTCCAGTCACTGGCAGGCAACATGTCTGCTGGATCCTCTCAGCAGGCAGGTGGCACAAACCTGCGTGAAGCTCAGTGAGACTGGGCCCCTCTCCCTGGGGCCTGCCACAGGGGTTATTTTCCCCAGAGGCAGAGCATCTCACCACTGGGACTAGCAAGTGTTCTGTGAGGCCTGACTGGCAGAACTATCAGGGCTGCTGACTGATGCAACAGGCATGGTAGTCAGCAGACCGGAGGAGTACAAACAGTAAATAAAAAAAAAATAATCTATTATCCGATGTAATCAAGGATTGTTTCTTTTTCCAGTGAATCCAAGTACTATACTTAAAAGAAAATGTTTAACCCATTTTGCCCGGGGGAAGAAAATGCATTTTCATGGACATTTTTTTGATGTGATTGTAAGTGCCTTTGGAGGACCAAGGCAGATGACTATGCCAGAGGTGAAAAAAGAGACATTATTTTCTATAGCCATGAATCTTACACAAATGCAAGTCACATGACAATGGTTTCAATTTTTTCTTTAATGATTACATTTTAATGAAAAACATGGATTCATGTGGTCTTATACTGTATATGTTTCACTGATGCAATCTGAAACTGGAATGCTATATGGTTAGTTACTAAATAGCTGTCAAATCATACATCTATTTTCTATATTACCATCCCAAACTTCAACCATTAAAATTACAAGCAAATATCTATCCATACCAGATGGACTTAACGATCTTGGCGGTTGATGAGTCTCCCACTTGTTAACTATGGCCTGGCAAGAACCATCTGTGTTCTGCAAGTTAAAAGTTAAACATTTATGACATAAATATATGTTCTAAGAATTAAATAGTTCCCTTGTCAATTTTTTGTTTTACTGGTGACAAACTAGATTCTGCCTCTAAAAGACATTATACTGAGGTGACTTCTTGTCAATCCACCAGGATGCTTATTTACAGGGCAGTGTGTGGTGATAAGGCCCTGTAAAAAGCAGAACACTAAAAACTTCATTTTCAGTGTGCAAATGAGTTCAAAAAGCCACTTGGAATACGGCATAAGTAGAAAAGGTACCCGGTACAAAGGCATTCCAAGTATGTAAATATGAAAATTACATACATACCATAATTCTTGATCTTCTTGGACAAAGTCTCCACCACTCATTCACACTAATGGGGCCGGAGGCGCTAGGACCCCATGGGAGCCAAAAATCTTCAGGAGGGCGGGCGCTGGGATAGGACCACACATGTGCGGCATCGCAAGTCTAGCTTGTGCCGTATAGGCTATCTCGGCGTCGACCATCCAACCGCCTCAGTACCTTTCCGACCGAGGAGGTGTAGAGTAACTAATGAAAGAAAACCTAACCCTAACCATCAGGCATGTGAAGGCCCAGATGACCCATGTAAGAAAGGTAAACGGAACAATGTTTTCACAGCCTGAACAACAAGGTAGTGAAGACCAAAAACAGAACAAGTGAGCTCAGGGGATGGTGGGTGGGCATGTGAATGAGTGGTGGGAGACTTCATCCAAGAAGATCAAGAATTATGGAAAGTACATAATTTCCATATCTTCCTCGACTCAAGTCTCCACCACTCATTCACACTAATAGAGAGTACTGAGCTAAAATCCCCCGGATGTCTGTTTGGAGACAGAGCTCACTGAGGATGGAAGTCCATAAGGACTGTCCTGCCAAGAAAGAGAGCTGTCTGGTATGGACATCCAGAACACAGTGCTTTACAAAAGGTATGCACTGAGCTCCAACTCACCGCCTTGCAGATGACAATAACAGGTATATTACGAATCTCTGCCAGGAAGCCGCAACCACTCAGACAGAGTGATATGAATCAGGCCTTTGAATTTGCCTGTGACGTGGATTAGTAGTGTCAGAGACATGCTACTAATCAAGCCAAAAAACATCTCATGGCAAGAGACTTGACCCAGCCAAGGCATGCTGAAGATGCAATAGTTGCTCAGATGTGTATCTCTTTGTTCTGTCGAAGAAGAATCAGAGAACATCCAGAGAGTGAAGGGAGCGTTGCCCTTCCTTCTGGAGCTAACAAAGCAAAACTTGACTAATGGGAATTGAGCCAGTGACAAGATGTCTACTGGCTCAAGATAGACTGAAAATGCGCAGAGGTGTACTTTCACTGCCGAGTATGGCCGACCTGTGATCAACAGGTCCAAGAGGCACTCCAGCACCTTACTTGGTGGGCAACTGAAGGGTCCAGATGGGACTTGCACACCAGATGGAGAAGGGTTTCCACTTAGTCACGTAAGCCTTCCTGGTGGAAGGCCTATGCATGATTGAGAAGACATCTGCGATGGTCTGGGGAAAAACAGAGCTTATCCACTTCCATCTCCTCTGGCCCAGCATGGAGATGACGGGAGCGCAGGCTAGGATGGACTAAAGTCCCTGTGTCAGTGGGTCCACTCATAGAAGTAATCACCTCGGGGGAACATCTGACAGACTTTAGATCAATGCAAATCAATTTGCCGAGGCCAATCTGGGAAGATGAGAATCATCCGTTCCCCCAGTGTATACAACTTGATCAGCACCCTCTGAATTAATGGAAGAGGATGAAAACAGACAGGGGGCATCTTGAATATTGCAGTGATCACATCCTGACAGAAAACACCAGGGCCAGGATTTCTGAAGCAGGATAGAGGCAGTTTTGTGTTGAGAGGGGACGCAAAAGGACCAGGTCCGAACTGCCCCATTCGTCAAAAGTGACTGCACGAAATCTGAACTGACGCATCGTACTTGAGGTACCACTCTCACAACCTCACTGCCCTACTGCAGAGATGCTGATGTAATACATCACAGCTTTGTCGTCCCCCCGAAATAGGAACACTTCATGGCAGTGGGCATCCTCCAGGACTTTGCTTACAAGATAACTCTCATCTCTAAGAAATTTATGATAAGATGAGGATCCTCCTGGCTCCACACCTGAGTGTGGAGGCCTTGGCAGTGAGTCCCCCATGGATTTTGTCCGAGGCTCTGTCATTTTGTACGGCGGATTGTGGATGCGTGGTCAAAGACCACTGCTTGCTGCGGAGGACGACCCAAGTCCCAGCATCTGCTCAACCAAAAAGGAGGCTGAATAGTTATTTTCCATATTGTAATGAGCCATCTAAAGATGTTGTTTCTCCCATCCTCTGGAATGAAGTTGATGCCTTGGAGGTATCCAGGAGGGCTCCTAAGAAGAGGAGCTGTTGGGAAGATAAACTGGCACCTTCCCCGAACCTGGAGCGAACAACTGAGAAGCTGTGGTGACTGCTTCCTATGTCTCTTAACTGGATGGGCTGGCTAGAAGCCAAATGTCCAGGAGTGAAGCCTTGGACACAGAGATTTAGACAACTGTTCCCTGAACAGTTTAACCTTCCAAGGTCGACAAATGGGCGCATGCCGTCTGTTAACTTGGAACCAGAAGCAATGGAAATAGTAACCTGTGCTTCGTTCCACTGTGGAATGATTTTTACTGCCCAGTACCCTCAGAGGCCCCGTATCTCAGAAGAAGAGAGTGTGTGTGACTGAGAGGCCAACAGACTGGCTGCCATCTGGATGGAAGGTCTGGGGAAAGCTGCGAAATTGGGATAGTATCCGTCTTGGACAATCCTGATGACCTAAAGGTCCTCTGTAATGGACTTCAACTGGTTGTAAAACCGAATTAAGATGCCCCTCCTAATGCCGAGAGGCGCTCACCAAGACAGCTGGGAAGGGGGGTCTGGGCTGGATCCACATAGGTTAGTATAGGGCACTTTCAGATCCTGTGTCCTGTACTGCATTCTCTTCATGGCTGAGGGGTTGGTTCCTGAAAAGGGGACCTAGGCCTCTACCATGACAGGACTGCTTGTCATGAGGAAGTCGTGTGGTTTAAATGGCAGCGCTATTGTTCTGAGTGGTCTTTAGCCAAACAGATAAGCACAGTAAAGAAGACCTTAACCACCAGCTGCCAGCGGCAGCTGCCCTACAGGCAGAGACACAGGTGTCCATAAAAGCTTTCAGCTGATTATTGGGCTATATGCCCCTAGCAATGGAGCGTTAAGATTTCTGAAGGTTCTTGACCATTGCATTAAGTGTGTTCCACAGGGTGTACTCATACTGAGAAATGTAGGAACTCAAGATGTAGGACTCTGCTTTGGTCCACAGATGAATACTGAAATGTTATGGTGGACCCCATATCCCTGAGGAAAAGGAACAGGAAAGAAAGATCTTCCACCACACTGATACAGAGGGTTTGCATTCCAGCCCATAAAATGAGTCATTCACTGCGTCTTCGACAAAGCAGAAGAGAGAGAAACTCATCCAGATCCACTTCTACCCCAAAATACCTCCAAAGGGCAGGTCAGGACCAGGGAGATGCCACCACCTGGATCGGGGAGGAGTTCAGCACCATCCACGGTGCCAGCACCACACCTAGCACTGGCACTGCCAACGCCACCATATGGTGCTGCCGACGCAGCCGCATGGCACCGCCAAAGGCACACACAGTGCCGCAGATGGCATAAGTACTGCAAGTTGACACCGCACCACAGGGCGCCACCTAAGGTGGCAGCACCCAAAGCGCCAGTGCCAGACACGGCACCGCACAGAGCAGGCACAATGCATGGCACCAGAAGAGCTACTGGACATAGACCTGAAGTAAGAGGAAGAAGGAAACAGTACCCGTGACGGCCCCTGCAGGGAAAAAGGAGAGGGGGTAGGCACTAAGAGTTGGCGTAGATGGTGTTAGCACCAGAGAGGGCACCATGCACATTTTGGCCTGGCCGACCCGGCCACGGCCCGAAGGCCCCAGACCCAGGACCGCTAGCTAGGACAACCAGGCAGACGCCGTACCCCCTGCTCTAAAAGAGTGGCCCAGAGGAGAAACTGTTCACCGGAACTCCATCGAAGACAGAGATGAGAGCCAGTGTCGAAGATCACAGCCACAGTGGAACCCACCAGTCGGTTCAGGCTTACCACTCTCAACCAGCAACGATCAACACGCAGACATACCAGAGGGCGAACTTGAGAGGTACCAGTTCTTCTCCCACTGAGAGGAGGAAGAAGAGCTCAAGGTCAAACGGAGACGGGTCCCGGAACCGCTACATTTGTGCTATGGGTGGACTGTCCTCTCCACCCCAGACAACTGGACTGCCCATGGTCAGACCCCCCCCTGAGAAAAGGGCGGTGGACCAGATACAGCCCCACTGCCATCACAGCTTTCAAACAAAGTCTCCCTACTGTCACCGCTACCATCAAGGGTCGACTGCACTGACAGTAGGCTGAGAAGAACGTCCTCATTTTCTTTCTTTTTTTTTTTCTTCATTTAAAGAATAGAACACTAAAAATAGTAAGCTAAGTGAATACTGAATGGCTATATAGCTGCTGCCGTACAGACAAAGACTAGACTCCCGGCGGGCGATCGTCGTCGTCATCGAAGCACACTCAACGATGGGAGAAAAGGAACTGAAGTGGTTGGAGGGTCAACGCCAAGATAGCTATACAGCGCCGAGCTAGTTCGCAATGCCGTGGCTTGACGGTCCCATCCCGTGCCAGCCCTCCTGAAGATTTCTGGTTCCCGCGGGGTCCTAGCGCCTCCGACGTACTCCCATTAGTGTGAATGAGTGGTGGAAACTTGAGTCCCGGAAGATCAGTTTCTGATTCAAATTTCACCTCAAGAATGTTCAGTCACAAACTGAACTGTAAAGAGAAATGGCTTCAGCTTTGCGGTTTCCGGTGCTGTAAGAAACTTACAAGTTGTTGCATGCTAACCCCCCGTAGAATTCTACTTCTCCCACCTGAGGTGTTGGAGGGTCGGTCCACAGAAATAATGGCACTAGGCAGACCTTGTCACAGTGCCATTATTCCCCTCATAACACACTCCCCAACATCTCACCTGTCACTATAATACTGCTAGCCAGCCCAACTATCTACTGCTGCTGTAAGCAACTATAACCAAATTCAAATTTAAACACCATGCAGGATTTAAGTAGAGTCTCTCATGTTTAAAGAACATCTTCTAAGAGTCAGTCACCTCCAAAGAGCCACACTCTTTCGTCTTAAGAGCCAGAGGCTTTAGGACTCCCCCAGGGAAGCAGAAATTTTGGGGATGATGGCACAAAGCACACAACCCTGGCACACGTGTACATACTACAAACAGCTAAGCCAACCCCACCTGCTCCAGCTCCTCCCCCCACGTTTTCATGCTGCTGCTTTTTTTCTGTCAATACGTTAAAGAAAAAAAAAAATCAACTTATAGGCGCATTCCTTATTTAGGGTCTTGGGATTCTCACACAGCATGACTGCAATACTTGGTGACCAAATACAACACTGCAAACTGCTACTGCTGCCAGGTCATGACCAACCACATGGTAAAAGAGAGAGTTTACTGTTTAAAATCTCCAGATAAGCTACTAGGCTCGAGATTATATCATGACCAACCATAAGGCCAGTTACACTTGGGGAGGAAAATCAGAGATAAAAGATCTACACACTATGTGTGGCTCCACTTGCTGCAGTGGAGAGGGAGGAAAAGAATGGGGGGGGGGGGGCATAACAGACAAGAGGCTGAAGCAGGACAAGCAGTATGCAGTCACTGTCAAGGGAGCAAGCAGAATGCTGGAGTGAATTAAAGGGGTGGGGTCACCAGCAGGGCAGGGAAGTAATCCTGCCTCATTACAAGGCTGCACCTGGTGTACTACATGCAGTTCCGGGATCCTCAATACAATTATCCAGATGTTTTTCCTGTTACCTTAATTGTTATACTGCTTATCCATTTTTTCTGTATCTCTATATGTTGTATGCCTAAACTGTATTGTCTTGTAACTATTCCCTTACTATGCTGTAACTCCCGCTTCGTGCCTGAAAATAGTCACTCTCGTGTCTAGTGCACTTACTCGGTTATCAAAAACTAATTAAAATAAATAAAAAGGACTTAGTTGAAGCAGTCAAGAGGGTGCAATGCAGGGCTGGCCTGCCGGCACAGCGGTAGTGCTATCACTTGTGGGGCTGGCGACCCGGGTTCAGTAACAAGCCCGGGGAGCTGGAGGGTCGGTAAGGGGGAGGAGGACTGAGCGCCCTAGGGGTGCTCTCCTCCAGGGAGGAAGGGATGCCATTCCCGCTGCAACACTGCCACCTGGGAACACACAGGTGGCCGTGCAGTTGGGAGCACCATGTGGACAGGGAGGGCGTCAGCCTGGGTCCAGATTGACATCGTGTCTCAACATGCACACGTCTCCGTGGACCCCGTGGCAGCAGGTGTCCTCAGGGAATTTGAAGAGAAAAATGGAAAATGGCTCCACAGTTCACCTGATGATAGGCAGGTGGGGCGTGGTATGGCCCGGGTTGGTCGTAGGCCCGACATGTGGAGTAAGTGGGGAAGGCAGTCCCCTCCCCCTCCCCGCTTGCCCGACCGAGGGGTGATCCAAGGCAGGATGGGGGAAGAAGACCGGGTCTGGGCAGACCTCCGCCGTGAGTCTGAGGGTCAGGGTAGACCACTGAGACAATGCAGGGCTACCAAAACGATCAGAGGTATGGGAAGGAAAAACAGGTTACTCACCTGTAACAGTAGTTCTAGGAGCGGTATATGTCGTTCATCCACACTTATTGGCATGTCCCTTTCCCCTTTGAGGACTGACGGAAGTCTTCAAGCTAGCTCCACACACCCACCCGGGTGGTATAACCCTCGGCTCCGTCCCATGACGTCAGATCCCAGCCCGCTGGAAGCCAGGTTTGTGCATCCGCAGCCGGGGAAGATCGGGTGGGTCCGTGTGGATGTACAATATAAACCACTCCTAGAAAGTGCAGTTACACAAAGACTTTTACTGTAACAGTAGATCTTCTAGGAATGTCCCTTGCAGTAAGTCATTACTTCTGGGAGTTCCTGATAGGTGGCGGTCCAGCACGAAAGTTTCTTCCAGCAGTCTCTACACCAGGGACCAACCCCACGACCTCACTTCCTGGGCTGTACCTATAAAAGTGGCTGGTCCCTGGTAATCTCCGTTCCCCGCTGGTTTCAGCTCGGAAGTGAGGGACCGAGGGGAACCGAGGTACCAAAGCTTCCCAACCTACATCGTTTTTCCTGTTGTAAAATGGCAGGGGGTTGGAGGGTGGGAAACTACTTACTGTAAGAGACATTCCTAGAAGATCTACTGTTACAGCAAAAGTCTTTGTGTAACTGCACTATCTTCCACAGAATGGTCTCTTGCAGTAAGTCATTACTTCTAGGAGATTCCCAAGCAGTTATCGAACAGAAGGTGGCCATATATGGCATTCTGCCTTATATCTTAGTGTGGGCTTAGGACCGCAAGGGGCTGAGAACAGTGTATCAGCATGTAAAAAAGGATTTTGTAAGCAATCCATTATAGCATTCGTTATAGGATAATGGCTGAAAGACAAGCCAGATTTGGCTATTAGCTGGCATCATCAGATGAGTTCAAGCGGATGTAAACCCGATTAGGGTATGGCATATCAAATACTGTAATAGATCATAAGAAAGTCAGCCATATAATGGAGTAATTAGTAAATCTCTGGCATTTTTTTTTATTTTTTATTTATTGAATCTAGGATTACAAAGAGCCAAGGCTATTTTACAAAGGTTCCACGTCAGAGGCAAATACAAAACAGCGTTGGTACACAACAAGATAAAAGAACAGTAGTCTTGGCACAACAATATATAATGATTAGAGGCAGGAACAATGAAGACATGGTACAACAGCAATTTGAATTGGAGATAGGATCAATAAAACACTCCGGTTCGGAGCCAAGTAGGAGACCTATGGAATGACAGTAAGGCCTCGGTAGAGAGGCGGACAGAACAGAGAACAAGGGGGAAACGAAGGGAGGGAACCACAGGGATGCAGCCGGAGGCAGCTGTCAGATGAGGGGATAAGGGGTAAAGGAAAAATGGGTGAAGGGGAGGAGGGGCAGGGGATGGTGGAGAGAGGGGATGGGGAGGGTAGGTGGTGGGGGTAGATAGGATAGTAAGTGCAATTGGGGTACGAGCTGCAGGGAGGGAGGGAAGATGTGGAGGTTTCAGCGGCTGGACAAGCCAGCTAAAGCTTAAGTGTAGCAGTCGCAGAACCTCGAGGCAAGAAGATGAAGCTGTAGGTGAGTTTTAAAGGCACAACGTGTAGGAGCTGAGGTGATGTCAGGGCTAAGGTTATTCAGACAAAGTGGAGCCGTGTATGCGAATGTACATTGTCCCTGAGCAGTGCGGCAGCAGGGGATTTGAAGGAGTTGAGTTTTAAACCCCCTGGTAATCTGCAGTTATTTCTGCTGTTGTGGAACAAGGCAGTGACTCCCGGTGGCGCAAGGCCAAGGCTCATTTTCTTAGCCATTATGCAGGTCAGGAACTTAATGCAATGAGAGAGTTGGAGCCAGCGGGTTTGAGCATACAGATCACAGGTATGTGTAAGTTGGTGTGCCCCAGAGACTAGCAGACATGCCTTATTGAGGGCTGTTGAGATGTGCCTCAGGGTAGACCTAGTGGCAGAGCCATAGAAGAGAAGGCCGTAATCAATAATCACAACCTCGGAACTCTGAACGGCAAGATTCAGAGCTAGGGGTGTGAAATGCTGTCTGTGCCTGTAGAGGAGGCCAAGGCGTGATTTTACTGCTTTAGCCACGCTATCGACGTGAGCCTTGTAGGAGAGGTTGGAGTCGAGCAGTATCCCGAGGTATTTGAAGGAATGGACCTGTTCCAGGATAGTCCCTTGCGTAATGGAGATAGTTAGGCAGTGAAGCTTGTGTCTATTTTGAGAGCTGCAGAAGAGCATAGACTTAGTTTTCTTTTGGTTAAGGATGAGCTTGTGGTTATAGAACCACTTCTCAATGGCACTAAAACCAACCTGGAGATTTTGTTGCAATGATACGGGGTCTCTGTGTGATGAGCAGATGACTGCATTGTCTGCATAGAGGATGATTTTCTCCGTGGAAGATTGTGGTAAGGAATTTAGAAATAAGCTGAAAAGTAGCGGGCCAAGTATAGAACCTTGGGGAACTCCAGAGCGAACGGGTAAGGCATCAGAGAGAGTAGAAGCAATTTTTACCCTTTGTGTGCGGTTTTCCAGGTAGCTTTTGAACCACTGTGCTGAGTCCAGGGAGAGTCCAGTATTTAGGAGTTGGCTGACCAGTAGCCGATGGTGAACAGTATCAAAAGCCTTAGAGAGGTCAATGTAAACTGCGCCAGTAAGAAGGCCCTTGTCTAGGGAACTATGTACAGCACTAGTGAATTCAAGAAGGGCAGTGGAGGTACTGTGTCCCTTTCTGAATCCATGCTGTTGAGCACACAATAGATTGTATTTGACAAGATGGTCGGTTAGCTGGTCTGCTACAATACGTTCAAGTGCCTTGGAGAGAGGGGGCAGAATAGAAATCGGGCGATAGTTAGCATGGTTAGACTTATCACCACTTTTGTGAACTGGAGAGACAGTAGCAGCTTTCCATCTGTCCGGGAATTGACTGGAGCAGAGAGAGAGATTCAGGATTTTGGTTAAGGGATGTAGAACTTCCTCAAGAGTGAGCAACAGTAGCTTGAGGTCAAGGGTGTCACCACTTGCTCTGGATGTTGAGATGGCAGCTGATGTATCGTCGCGTGTTACACAAGTCAATCTGCTGAAAGTAGAAGTTGGGGTTGTTTACCAGGGAATCTCAGACATCCGAGGAACAGTTGTCATTAAAGAAGTCAGGAGGGAGGACGGCACTAAGGTCAGTGAAGGCTGCGTTAAAGGTGTTGGCAATTGTCATGGAGTCAAGTGTAGTGACATCGTCAACAATCAGCATAGCTGGGGAATTTTTTGGTTGTTTTCCTGTAATTTCCTTGATGTTGTTCCAGAAAGGATGACCATTGCCCCAGGTGTTTGAGAGGGCTTTGTTATAGTAGGAGGTTTTAGTAAGCCAGATGGCTTTGGTACAGGCATTCTGGGCTTGTTTGTAGTTTTGAATGTCTGATGGCCCAGAGGTGGTCCCTAGCTTTCAATTGTGAGAGAAGCTTGGAGTTTATCCAGGGATTGCTGAGTGTTTTGACTTTACGTTTTTTAGCAGGCGCAAAGAGGTCACAGGCCTTGTTAAAAGTGGCAATGAAGAGGTCAAGGGCCACATTGACATCAGCTGCATTGTAGATTGGTTGCCAGTCTTGAAGACTCAGGTATTGTTTGAAATGGGAGAGCTTCCCATGAGGGAGGACCCTACTATGTTATGATAGTGGGAGGTGGTTTGAGAAATTTGTTGGACCATTCGCAAATGACTGGGGAGTGGTCACTGAGGGAGTCTGGGAGAACGGAGGTACGAGAGATATGGGATGGGTGAGTTGTAAGTACCCAGTCCAGCAGAGTGCTAGTGCCAGTCTTGTAATTTGTTCTAGTAGGGGTGTTGACCATCTGTGTGAGGTTGGCAGCCGCTATGGCATCTTTATGAGCACCTACATCAGATCCGAGCCAATTTATGTTAAAGTCCCCTAAGAAGATACGTTCGGAGTCAGGAGGTTGGGAGTTAATGAAGTTGAGGACATCCTTAAGACCGTTGGCTTGGTCCCAGGGTGGAATGTATATGGTGACGATTTGGAGCGCTTTGTGATTCGGACCAAGGAGTAGTTTGATGGGTAGGATCTGGGTCTAGGATTCAGGCATCGGTGTAGCAAGGGAGTGAGCCATTAAGGTGTCTTTGACATAGACGACACAGCCCCCACCCTAATTAGAGACTTGATCCAGTCTAAAAATGTTGTAGCCTTGGAGGGTTATCACAGGGACAGGTACTTTCCGCATCAGCCAGGTTTCCACAACAGCTAGGACGTCAGGGTTGTGATGCCTAACGAAGGTTTGACGTGCATCGAACTTCGACAGAAGGCTGCAGATGTTTAGGGTTGCTAGGAGAAGAGCACCAGCAGTTGCTTTGAGAATTGGGCTGCGTGATCCAGGGTTCAGGTGAACGTTGTCCGAGATTAGTAGGATGAGGAGAAGCAGTTTTAAGGAGTAAAGGCATAGTTCCTTAATGCCTAATTTAAGATGTTGTTTGCTGAGGGAGTCTTAGGCGGGTTCCAGTTGGTAGTAGCCAGCCGATGCAATTAGTCGAAGCAAGGCTAGCAGGCCAGCCCACAGGGCTTTGTTTCCTTAAGCAGTAGCCAGGTACTGAACACAGGTGGGCCACAAGGAGGATGAGGCAAGAAGTGAAGAGTTCCCTTGGAGCAGAAGGTTGTGCCGTGGCGGGAGATGGGGGGGGGAGTGGGCAAGGGAGGTAGGGACTAGGGAGGGAGGAGATAGGGGGCATGACAAGGAGAAGGAAGAGAGTAGGAAGCAGGGAGGAGAGTGGCCTCGAGGTAGGCGTTAATTTGTCGGGGGGGGGCCATGCCAGAACAGTTTGAGGGAGATCAGAGGGCAGTGGAGAAAGCTACAAGAAGGAGGAGAAAGAGTTTGGTGAGGCAGGCACTGTGTGGGGCGAAAAAATGGGAAGGGTTGGTGTGAAGGACCAAAGCTGGTGAAATGAATGGGCTGAGGGAGAAAGAAGGGGGTGGGGCTGAACTTGAAGGCATATAAATTTAAGGTAGGAGGGGGGCGGGGGGCGGGCGAAAAATTACGGCAAAGTCCAATGTATTTCTATGGGTGCAGAGCCCAGCGAGCAGAGCAAAAGGCAGAGAGAGAGAGACGGGAGCCAATCAGAAGCAGCGTAGGTAGCAGGAGTCCAATCAGGGAGTGAGGCAGCAAACGCTAGACTAATGGTAGCTGCCCGTGCTTTCCTGACCCTAGGCAGGAGTCTTACCCCGAGTGGCTGGAGCTGTAAGGCGGGCAGGTGGTGGCGGCGGCTTGGGCAGCTATCTTCAGGAGCCGTGGCCACGCCAAAGAAAGGACCCGGCGGCCCGGTCAGGGGCTGGAATCTAAGGGGTGGTGAGAGAGGAAAAGAGAGGATTAGTTAAGGTAGTGCAGGACAAAAGGCTGGAGTCGTAGGGAAGAGGCTAAAACTGGGGGCATGGGCGAGAGAGAAGTACAGATGTGTAGAAAAGCGGCGGGGAGGCGGCAAGGCTCAGAACAATGGATAATTCCAATACCTGGTGCCAGAACAGGGAGGGAGAGAGAGACAGAGAGAGAGAGAGACGGTAGCAGCCAGACTAGTGAGGCAGAAAGGCTTTCAACTCCGTGACCTCAGGAGACAGGAAATTAGAAAAAGTAGGGAGAAGGGGGACCAGCTAGCAAGACAAGTTAAAACCAAAAAGAGAACTTTAAGTCACAGTTTAACAACAGGTACAAAAGGCTATATCAAAATATGCTATATGTAACAGTACAGTAAAATGGCTGTAAATCACACTGGAGAGAAACACAGCAATTAATTGCAAGAGAAAGCGGGCAAAAATTACGGCAAAGTCCAATGTATTTCTATTGGCGCAGAGCCCAGCAAGCAGAGCAAAAGGCAGAGAGAGATGGGAGCCAATCAGGAGCAGCATAGGTAGTGGGAGTCCAATCAGGGAACGAGGCAGCAAACGCTAGACCAATGGCAGCTGACCGTGCTTCCCCGAACCTAGGCAAGAGTTTTACCCCAAGTGGCTGGAGCTGTAAGGTGGGCAGGTGGTGGCAGCTTGGGCAGCTATCTTCAGGAGACGCGGCCACGCCGAAGAAAGGACCTGGCGGTCCGGTCAGGGGCTGAAATCCTGAGTGGCTGGAGCTGTAAGGTGGGCAGGTGGTGGCGGCTTGGGCGGCCATCTTCAGAAGCCATGGCCACGCAGAAGAAAGGACCCAGCGGCATGGTCAAGGGCTGGAATCCCGAGTGGCTGGAGCTGTAAGGCGGGCAGGTGGTGGCGGCTTAGGTGGCTATCTTCAGGAGCCGCAGCTGTGCCGAAGAAAGGACCCAGTGGCCCGGTCAGGGGCTGGAATCCTGAGCAGCTGGAGCTTTAAGGCGGGCAGGTGGTGGCGGCTTGGGTGGCATGCACTGGAAAGAAAAACTTACTCACCATAGTAATATTGTTTCTTCAAAGGGATCACTCATTATGATTAAACTAAATGCAGTCAGCCTCCTGTGTTGAACTGCCCAGAGAGATGGAATTATATGCAAATTATGGAACTCTCATGTGGCTCATGCCACTTTCAAACTGCTGCCTTAGCAACTGCTGCACTCTGAGTGCTTCAGATTCTTACGTATCCTAACTGGGCATAAAACCCACTAATTGACAACTAACATTCTAATAAAATAAAATATAGTTTTTTTTTTGCCCTCTCAGATTAAAAATGCCCCATACAAACAAATCTAAGAAACTTGAGACCACAAGGAAACCAACTGGTTAAACACAAAAGTGAGTCTCTAACTTAAGCCCTATAGGCAAAAACTTCCTACAGCAGGGAAGCAGAATAAACTTTATAGGTTCTAGTAGGGGAGGCAGGGAGGGAGCTTTAATCATAATGAGTGATCTCTTTGAAGAAACAATATTACTATGGTGAGTAATTTTTTCTTCTAACCCCAGGAATCGCTCATTATGATTAAACTAAATGCAGACTACCAAGCAGTACCTGTGGAGGCTGGGCCGTGAACCTATCTTAAAAGCAGGTTCTGCAGCACTGCTGTACCAAATCGAGCATCACTTCTGGGTTCAATGTACAGGCTGTAATGGTTTGTGAAGGTGTGTACTGTTTTCCATGTAGCTGCTTTGCAGAGTTCCAGTAGTGGAATTTCTCCTGAAACTGCTATTGACGTTGTTGTGACACTGGTGGAATGTGCCCTCAAGCCCAGGGGTGCCGGTTTACCCACCTTAGTGTAGCAAAGTTGTATACATGCCACTCTCCAGTGAGCAACTGTACATTTTGTGGCAGGCCTACCTCTACCTACTTCACTATAGGTAAGGAAGAGTTGTGATTGACTTGATCTGCAAGACTTGGTTCTGTCAATATAATGGCTAAGTGCCCTTTTGACCTCCAGTGAGTGAAGCTTTATTTCCGGAGAACTGAGTTCTCTGAAAAGAAAAAAGGGTAGGGTGATAGACTGATTTTACATGGAAAAAATGAGATACCACTTTAGGAGGAATTTTCTACTGTTCCTGAGGACCACCTTATACCTGTGGAACAAGACGTACTGCTCATCTGTGTACAGGGCCTGTAAGTCACTGATCCTTCTGGGTATAGTCATAGCCAGCAGAAACAGAGATTTCCAAGTGACATATTTTCGAACATACGAAGAAGCCAGCAGAAGAATGCCATTTGGTCTATCAAGTCTGCTCGTATTGCAGGGTCCACAGCTTGAGCAAATTTCAAATCTATAGTTTCCATAGGCTCGAATGAAGGCTGAAGGCCTTTAACTATTTTCTGAAGACCAGATGAGAGGCCATGGCTTTCTCTTTACCAGCAGAAAAGTAAGCAGAGACAGTGAGTGTGTCAGGCAGTCTAGGCAAAAAAACCAAGCCAGCCTTGAAGGGGTCAATACCCTTACCTGCAACCCATATATAAGAAACCCCTGCCACTTAGAAGAATATGTTTTATTGGTGAAAAAGGTTTCCTGGAACCCTTAAGCACTGGCAATACCAGCTCTGGCAGTCTAAGGTTAGCAAAGTACAGTTACGTAAGAACTTACCGTTAAAGCAGATCTTCGAGAGAGGCTCTTGCAGTAGGTAATTACATATAGGACTGGCGCGGTGGTAGCTGGGACCGGAAAAAATTTCTAGCTAGCAGTACTGGCGAGGAAGCCCCCTCGTCAGGTGACCGCGTCAGGAGACGTCGGTATAAAGGGGTGGTCCCTCACGCCCGCCTTCCAGTTCTTTCCCGCCAAGAACCAACAAAGGCCGGACGACATGGAAGCGGATATTTTCTTGAAGAGAAAAGGAGCTAAAAAAGCTAAGGGATGAGGGCGGAGGTAGATATTTCATTGCAAGAGCCTCTCGAAGATCTACTGTTATTGTAAGTTCCACGCACTGTACTATCTTACTGAGAGGGCTCTTGCAGTAGGTAATTACATATAGGACTGAGTCCCAAGCAGTCTGGAACAAGAAGAAGCACAGGGGAGGAGGAAAGCTCCTTAGAGTAGATCCTCTAGCTGAGAAGGCCTTAAGAAAGGACGCCTTGCAGAACAGCCAGCCTGAAGCCCGCTCTACGGCGAGAGGCAGTATCCAAACTGTAATGTTTCGTAAAGGTATGGACGGAGGTCCAGGTGGCGGCAGCACAGATGTCAGCCGCCGACACATTCTTGAAACAAGCTGCTGAGGCAGCGACTCCTCTGGTGGAGTGGCCTCTGACTTGACCCAGGAGGGTCTTGTTGTACTTGTCATAACAGAAAGTGATGTAATGAGCCAACCATTTGGATAGGCATTGCTTAGAAACAGCATTGCCTTCTCTTTTCGGAGCAAAAGAGACAAAGAGTTGATCTGTCTTTCTGAGATCCTTCATCCGGTTAGGGTAGTATCTCAGAATCCGGTGAACGTCCATAGTATATAACAAATACTCCCCTTGATTGGAGTACTGCGTAAAAAAGGCGGGTAACTCTATGGACTGGTTCAGAGTAGACTCCGCTACCACCTAGGGGAGAAACTTAGGATTGGTACGCAGAGCCACACATTCCTTGTGGAAAATTAAATTAAGAATTTTACACATTAGGGCCTGGAGCTCGGAAATCCTCTGAGCAGAGGTAATGGCCGCAAGAAAAAGTGTCTTCCAGGAGAGGAACTTCAAGTCTGCATAAGCTGCCGGCTCAAAGGGAGGCAGAGTTAGTTTCTCAAGAACAAAATTCAAATCCCAAGGAGGGCCGGGAACTTAGACAGGAGGTCTCAGGTGGAGAACCCCTCTGAGGAAAGTCTTGGAAACCTCCAGCTGAGCAAACGTTCTGTCTGCAAAGGGAACATGACAGGCCAAAATGGCTGCCATGTGGACCTTCAGGGAGGAATGACACACCCAGATCGAAGAGATGGCGCAGGTACTCTAGCAGATGACCAACAGGGCAGGAGAAAGGCTCAACGTCTTTTGAAGCCGCCCAGATTGTGAATCTTTTCCACTTCACGGCACAGGTAGACCTGGTGGAGGGTTTCCTAGCCTCCAACAGAATTTCCGCCACCTGGGGAGAAACTCCAACTCGGGCCTGAGCTATGGCTGCAGGAGCCATGCATGAAGCTGACGGGACTCGAGACCTGGATGAACCAGGGTCCCCTGCTCCTGGGTCAACAAACCTTGTGACAGAGGAAGAGGAAGCGGCGGTTCCTCTGAGAAATTTTGTAGAAGAGAAAAACAAACTTGCCTGGGCCAAAAAGGAGCAATCAGAATCATTCATGCTCCTTCTGACCCTAGTTTCTGCAGGACCCTTGGGATCAAAGGAATTGGGGGAAAGGCATAGACGAATCTGTCCTTCCAATCTAGAGACAGAGCATCTCTTAAGAAAATGCCTCGCTTTTGAATAAGCAAGCAGAAGACTGGAAGTTTTGTGTTTTGAGGGGGAGCGAACAGGTCTACCTGTGGTGTTCCTCAGCGTAGGAAGATATCATCTAGGACCCCTTGATCCAGTTCCCATTCGTGGGCCCGGGCAGACGAGCGACTCAGCTTGTCTGCCAAGGTGTTGTCAACTCCTGGAACATGAACTGCCGTGAGGTGAAGGTCGTACTGTACTGCCCAGTCCCACACCCTCACTGCTGCCCTGCAAAGAGGGTAGGATTGAGTCCCTCCCTGTTTGTTGATGTACCATACAATGCACATGTTGTCCGTCTGGACGGCTACGTGGCCTGGAAGGAGATACAGTTGGAAGGCTTGGAGGGCATACAGTACTGCCCGAAGCTCTAGCACATTGATGTGAAGGGATTGTTCGAGCTTGGACCAAGAGCCCTGGGTCCTATGAGGACCAGATGGCTCCCAACCTTACTTCGAGGCATCTGTAGTCAGAGTCTGGGGGGAAAGAATGAAACCCCTTGAAACAGGTTCTCTCTGACCATCCACCACTGCAAGTCTCGAACCATGGGAGAGGAGACCAGAACTAGCTGATCCAAGTAGTCCACCAATTGATCCCATTGGGAGCAAAGCGTCCACTGGGAAACCCTCATGTGGAGCCGAGCGCGAGGAACTGTCGGGATAGCAGCCACCATGAGCCCGAGAAGGCGAAGAACCGACCTTGCAGTGACTCACCTGTGACCGGACAACAGGCGTACCTGAGTCTGAATAGTGGCCGCCCTGTCCGGCGGCAGGAAGGCCCTGTCTAGGGTTGTGTCCAGTATTGCCCCGATAAACTGGAGTCTCTGGGATGGGATCAAATAAGACTTGGAATGGTGGATGGTAATACCCAGGCAGGCAAAGACCTGTTGGATAAGGGAAAGGCAGCGCAGGAGTTCCTCCCTGGACAAGGCCGCCAGGAGCCAGTCGTCCAGATACGGGAAAACCTGCACTCCCCGGGTACGCAGGTAGGCCGCCACCACTGCCAGGCATTTGGTAAACACTCGGGGAGCCGAGGAGAGGCCAAATGGAAGTGCCTTGAACTGGTAGTGGTCCCCTGAAAGCAAAACGAAGATATTTGGCGTGTGGGATGGTGAATGGAGATATGCAGGTAGGCATCCTGCATATCCAGAGTGCACATCCACTGGCCGAGCGGAGGAGGGCAGAAGGCTCTGCAGTGAGAGCATTCTGAACCTCTAGTATTCCCTTTAATAGGTTCAGGGAACTGAGATGTAGAATAGGTCTTACATCTCCTGTCTTCTTCGGGACCAGGAAGAAATGGGAATAGTAGCCCGCTCCCTGAAGGGAAGGGGGGACAGGTTCTATCGCCTCTTTCAGCAACAGAGCTGAAATCTCTTCCTGGACCAGAAGAAGATGTTCCCAAGAGTACGACGACCTTTGGGGAGGGTGAAGAGGTGGTTTCTGAAGAAACTCTATTGAGTGTCCTGCGACTAGTTGGAGCACCCATGAATCTGTTGTTATCCTCTCCCAGCCCAGAAGGTGGAGGGAGAACCTCCCTCCTACCGGTTCCTCCGGGAAGTCTGAAGGCTGTGGGAGTGGGAAGGAGTCAGGTGGTGTGGGGCAGCGCCGCAGCTGAAGCACCCGCTGTTTTATTCGGTGGAGGGGGCTTGGCAGCTGAGGGGGCCCAGCGTTTAGTGGCCTGCTGTCCCGGAGGTTTTGCCTTTGGCCAATTTCGTCTGCGAAAGGGACAGCTGCAGGTTGATGGGGATGGTACAGAGTCAACGGACTTAGTGCCGCCCCTTCTTCCTGCAGATCGCTGATGATGCCCTGACATCACCTCCAAGAGCACCGACCCCCAGAAGGGCGCTTCCTGGACAGCGGACTGCACTTCTGGGATCAACCCTGACACGCGGAGCCAAGCACGATGTCGTAAGCCTACAGCGAAAGCTGAGCTCCGTCCAGCAGTGTCCACAGCATCGAAGGTCGCACGAAGAATGTGTCGACTGGCCGAACGTGCAGAGCGGACAAGGTCAGACAGTTCCTGCTTGACTCGAGAGTCTGGCAGGGAGTCTAACTTGGTTTCCACCTCAGAAAAAATTGCCTTCTGGTAGTCCCCCATATGACCGAAATAGTTCAGGGCCCTGATCCCCACCGTGGAAGAAACGAAAATCTTCTTTCCATACTGGTCCAGAGGCGGAGACTCTTTATCAGGTGTGACGAGCTGAAGGTGTTTTGGATTAGCTGACCCGACCCGTGGAGGGCGCTCAATCACGATCGAAAGAAGCTCGAGGCGGGGAATCGAAGTCAACACCTCACCTGGAGCCTGGTATAGCCTATAAGACTTCAGAGGAAGAGGGCTAATGCCGACGAGTTGTTTCCAAATAGTGATAACAAGGTGGGCATGAGGCTCAATCCAGGGTGGCACCAAGGTAGGAGCTGTGATGGGCAGATCCAGATGCTCAGCGAGTTTCAGCCACTGTGGGTCTGGCTCCAAGGACTGCCACTTATGCACTGCCTGAATTTGACATAAGAGCTCCGTGAAAGAAGGCTCCTCCGGAGGAGTCCTTGGTCTGGGCTTTGACGGAGATCGAGGCTCGTCGTCCCTCTCGGAGCAGCCGTCGGAGGCATCCGAGGAGGAGGAAGAAACTGAAGAAGAAGATGACTCCCTTTCCCATCTGGGGGAAGAACGGACCCCGTGGGAAGACCTTGGGAAAGCGTGTCCTGCCCTCTGGACCCAGAGGGTTTATCCCTGGTGTCTGGAGGAGAGGCAGTGTGTCGCCGCGGGACGCATGGGAACCTGAACCGGCACCTGCCGGAAGACGACTTCCATCTCTGTGAGCTGGTTTCTGGCCTCAGTCCACCAGGAGGCCAGAGTCTCCTGCAAGTCCACCGGCGGCTCGAGGGGGCGGTGGAGGAGGAGGAGAAGGGGGATAAGGGTATGGGTTATACCCATAAGGCGAGTATCCATAACCCGCCGGCGGGAAGCCTGGCGTCAGGTATTGTGGCGTCGGGTAGGCCGGCGCCAGATACTGCGGCGCCGGATACCCGCGCTCCCAGGCACGACGGCATGAGATATGACGGGTCGAGAACCCGGGCTGGGGAGCCGCCGAGCAGATGGCTCTGCCGGGAGGCTCAAGGGCGGAACTGGAGCAGATGGCCCGGGATGGAGGTCTGCACGAGGCGCATCCGAGGCGGATGTCACCCCGGGTCGGCACTACCGGCGTCGGGGACGGCGTCTGAGGTGCCGACGTTGGAAACCGTCGTCCGGGGAACAGACGTCAGATCAGCAGTGGGTTGATCTGACGGAGGTGGAATCAGGACCTCAGCTTCTCCCGGGGATGGAGGGAAAAAGTCCCCGGGGTCGGGTTGAGGGGACTCAGTGTCTCCGGAGGGCAGCAAAGGCTGTGGGAAGCCAGGAATGACGGATGTGGGAGGGTCCATCGACAGCTCATCCGTGGTGCGGACGTTGGGCGCACCAACGTACGTCTTATCAGCAGGATCCGGGCAGACGCCGGAGGGCCCGCGCCCGACTTACACGGATCTCCGCCAGGGCAGGCCAATGCGCGAGGGCGATCTGGCATGGCGGAAGAGAGGTTGCACGCCAGCTCGGGAGGGTCGGGTGGCTTATTGACCTCTCCGAGCCGAACGTCGGAGGAGGCTGATGTTCTGCTGAGCCGCCTCACGCCTGTAGGCCGTGAAACCATGGTTGACCGGGGACTGAGGCCTCCTAAAGCCCAGAGGTGCCCGGCTGGCCTGAGCATGAGCCAGACGGGCGGGCCGGCCGTTTTGGAAACCTCAAGGCGCTCCATCGAGGAGCGTGCCCCGGGGACGCATTAACACGGCGACTCCCCGAGGGAGTCACTGTGGAAGAGGAGCCCTTGTCCCGGTGCTTTTCTTTGTCCTTCCTTTTGCGATGGCCTTCAGGGAAAGTTGACACCTGCCGAAGTTTTTTGAGTTCCTTTTCCATGGAGCTCATCTTCTTTTTGAGAATGTGGGCTTCCAGGGACTGCTGCCGCCTTCTCCGGGTGGCCGCATTGAAACTCAGGCAGTGCTGGCACTTCTCAACATGATGGTCGGGGCCTAGACAAAAAAGGCACAGGGAATGGCCGTCCTTGTGCGGGAGTTGGGCGCTGCACGAGTCGCACTTATTCTTGTGCTTGGAGGGTGTAGGGGATGACATACACAGACGGATGACTGACAAATGTAGTAGAAAAAGTGAAAAACTCAGTAAAATAACCGACGAAAGGGCCTGATGAGCAGGGAACTTTTCTGCGAGGCGCTGGTATAAGCCAACGGCCGGAAAGAACTGGAGAGGGATGGAGGGACCGCCCCTTTATACCGACATCTTCTGAAGCCGGTCACCTGACGTGGGGGCGGTCCCTCACCAGGGACTGCTAGCTAGAAATTTTTCATATTGTCCAAGAAGCCAAGTGGATTCAAGGGTGGCTTGATAATATTTGGCCTTAGCCTGCCTTATAGCACTTGTTACGTGCTGCATTATAGGCTTGTCTGTCAGCCAGTTTGCCAGTCTCGACAGTAACATGCCAGAGATATACAGGTTACTCACCTGTAACAGGAGTTCTAGGAATGGTATATGTTGTTCATCCACACTTCATGGCAGGTTCCTTGTCGCTTTAAATCTTGCCGGAAGGTCTTCAAGCTGGCTCCTCCCACCCATCTGGGTGGTAAAACTCTCGGCTCCGCCCCATGACACCAGATCTAGGCCGCTGGAAGCCAGGTTGTGCGTCGAAGCCGGGGAGGCTGGGTGGGTTGTGTGGATGAACAACATATACCATTCCTAGAACTCCTGTTACAGGTGAGTAACCTGTATTTCTAGGGACATGGATATGTTGTTCAATTCACACTTCATGGTAGACTCCTAGCAGTTCTCTGGCAGGAGGGAGGCAAGACGCACACCCCCTACTTGGGAAACAAAGGACTGGAGGCCGAGGATCCCAAACCAGCATCCCAAGCGTGACTCCAAGGTCGATGTGGTAATGGGTAATGAAGGTGTGTGCTGACTTCCAGGTAGCAGCCCTGCAGATTTCCTGGATAGGGATGTCCTGGAAGCAGCCACCGAGCAGCGGTATGGCGGGTAGAATGAGCTCTTATCCCTTTGGGAGGCTCCATGCCTGCCAACCTATAGCAGAGATCTATGCAGGAGGTGACCCACCTGCTTATCGTCCGGCAATTTGCCAGGTCTGCCAGGTCGCGGCTTCAGCGTGACAAACAGCTGGTGAACCTCTCCCGAACTTCAGCCCACTCCTTATAATAAGAGAGCCCTCTAGGGTCCAGAGTATGGAGCCTATATTGGCCTCCTCCGAGGTGTGATTGGGCAGAACACCGGCAGAGTCAACACCTGGTTAAGGTGAAACTCCGACACCACCTTCGGAAGGAATTTCAGGTGGGGGCACAGGACAACCTTGTCCCTGTGAAGACCAGATAAGGAGACTCGATGGAAAGCGCCTGGAGCTCTCCCATCCCTCTGGCTGACGTGATAGCCACCAAGAACGCGGTCTGCCATGACAGGTGAGAGATGTCACACCTGTGCATCGGTTCGAATGGCTTCCCCATGAGCTTAGCCAGTACCAGCAGTAGATCCCATGGAGGTGGAGGTTCTCACACCGAAGGGGATATGTGATCAAGGCCTTTGAAAAAGCGCCCGACCACCTTCTCCTGCGCCACCGACTGCTTCCCGGCCCATGCCCAGTAAGCAGAGATGGCTGCCAGGTGCACCTTAAGGGTCGTCGACCGAAGCCCTAACTGAGAAAGGGACCATAGGTAGTCCAGAATGCTTGCCAAGGAACAGGAGGAAGGGTCCAACCCCTTGCCCTGACACCAAATGGAGAATCTCTTCCATTTGAAGGCATAGCATTTCCTGGTCGACTCCTTACGGGATGCCTCAACAACGTTGAGGACCTCGTCAGAAAGACCCAAGGCCTGTAACTCTAGCCGCTCAGGAACCAGGCCGTCAGGTGCAGGGATTGAAGGTCTGGGTGGAGAACCTTCCCCTGGTTGACTGAGATCAGGTCCGGCGGCTGGGAGCCACCTCAAGAGCCTAGAGCTGAGGCTGAGGAGATCTGGATACCAGAACTGGCAGGGCCAGTCTGGGGCTACCAGAATCACCTGCGCCTTGTCCCTCCTCGCCTTGAGAAGCACCTTGTGGATCAAGGGAAATGGGGGAAAGGCGTAGAAGAGGCCCAGGGTCCATGGCTTTGAGAAGGCATCCCCCGGCAGTGAGCCCTACTGAGGGGGCCGGGCATGAAAAAGCCTCAGCTTCGCATTCTCCCTGGAGGCAAACAGGTCCACCTGAGGAGTGCCCCAGTGGGAGAATAGATCTTGTACTACCTCCGGCAGGAGAGACCACTCGTGAGATGCAGCCCCTATCCGGCTTACGGCATCGGCCCGAGTGTTGGAGGCTCCTGCCACATGGATGGCTAGGAGATCTGCCTCCAGGCTGCGCACGAGGGACCAAGTGCGGAGAGCTTCCTTACACAGGGGCATGGAGCGCATCCCGCCCTGGCGGTTTAGATAGTACGTGGTCGTGGTATTGTCCGTCTGGACCTGGACCACTTGACCCCGTACAAACGGAGCGAAGGCGGTGAGGGGCTTGATGGACCACTCGAAGCTCCAGCAGGTTGATGTGGCGTCAGGACTCCCGAGGGGACCAGAGGCCATGTGCTCTGTGCTCCCCCAGATGGGCACCCCAACCCATCAGAGAGGCGTCGGTCGATAGAGAGACTTCGGCTCGGGCGGACGAACGGGATGCCCTCCTGCAGATGAGCTGGAATGATCCACCACTGGAGAGCGTTCCACATCTCCTGGGTCACTGCCACTGGCTGGTCCAAAGGACCAGAGCGCTATGACCATTGGCTGGCCAGTCCCCATTGTAGGGGATGCATGTGCCAACCGGCCCAACGGACCACACTGGTGCAGGCCGCCATGAGGCCCAGGAGGCGCAGGAAGCCCCGGGCAGGACGCAATTGCCCAACCTGAAATGATTGGGCAAAGGAGGAAAGAACCTCGGCCCTGTCAGCCGGGAGCCGTGCTCTGGCTCGAAGAGAGTTGAGCTCTGCCCCGATGAATTGAATCACCTGTTTTGGCACGAGTTCCGACTTGGCCTCGTTGATGAGGAGGCCAATCTGAGAGCAAACCTGGAGGGCCAGATCCTGGACCGCTCCACCTCCAGTCTGGAGGAGGCCGCAATCAGCCAGTCGTCCAGGTAAGGGTACACCCGGACCCTTCGGCACCGCAGGATTGCTGTCACCACTGCCATGCATTTGGTGAAGACCCTGGGAGCTGGAGAGAGAGGCCGAAGGGCATAGCCCGGAACTTGTAAAGGGACCCCTCTGCTCTGAAGCGGAGGAATCGCTGGTGGGACGGATGGATTGGGACATGAAAGAACGCATCCTGGAGGTCCAGAGAACAGAACCACATGCCTCGTTCCAAGGATGGAATGATCTGAGCCAGAGTGACCATCCTGAAGGTTCGAGACCTTAGAAACCTGTTCAGGTCGTGTAGGTCCAGAATGGGGCGCCAGCCCCCGCGTCCGTTTCGGGACCAGGAAATACCTCAACACAGACCCTGGGTCTGGTGGAGGATCTGCCACCTCCCTGATCACCTCCTTCTGGAGGAGCAGGGCAATGTCGGCTCGACGGGCCGACAAAGAGGCTGCGGGACCCGTAGCCCCCCATGGGGCGATGGCTCAGAAGGGCAGGGCCTGCTTGAACTCTAGAGGCAGACAGTTCCTACCACTTCCAACACCCAGCGGTCCGTGGTGATAGCGGACCAGGCGGAAAGAAAGTGGCGGAGCCATCCCCCCTCGGGGGGAACCCGGGGGGAGCGACGAGGCTGGGGCTTACACCTCAACCTGTCACTGGGCAGGCTTGGAGGAGGGACTGGCCTTTCCTCCCAGTTTCCTGCTGGAGAAGCTGCAGGCTTAACTTTGGGGTGCAAGTGTGAGCCTGCTGGCCCTGATGCTGGCCTTGCTGGGCCGGACGTACGCAGGGGCAGAAGGGCGAAAGAGGGCTTACACTGCTGCTTGGTGGCCTTTGTCCTTCTGGGCAGACGTGACCCGAGTCCAGGGTGGCATTGGACTTCTCGATCCTCTGGAGATGGCCTTCCACCCCGGCCCGAACAAGTCGGTACCCAGGAAGGGCGATCTGCCAGCAGCTTGTGCTGGGTATCCGCCGTGAAGGTGGAGATCTGCAGCCAAGCCCTGCGGCGCATGGCACCTGCGGCCGCTACTGACCGGCACAAGAGTCTCCAATATCCAGAGCAGTTTGAGCTGCTGTTTCACCCGCCTTCCCTGATCCCACACCCCTTTGACCATAGTCTGAGGTCAGCGGAGATGAGGGATCATCATCCAGGGAGCCCATAAGGCGTGCAGAGAAGGGCGCCATCAGTGTAGCCGAACTGGCCTGACGGAGGCTCAGGAGGACGCAAGCAGCACACCTTACGCCCGGCATAGTCCAGCTTTTGGACTCTTTGTCGGGAGGCTTGTCCACGCCCTCGGTGTTCCCGAACACCGAAACACTATCGGTAACATGTCCCTCCTCAGAGGTGCTCAAAACCGACAGTGAACCGTTGGGACTGCATTTCCTGGCCAAAGGAGCTGACAAGAAGCCGCCGCTGCCATAACTCCAAGGCTGGGCCAACAATGGCTTCAGCCACCGGAAAGGCCTCCGTGGGAGAATCCCCTCAGTCCAGTATCTCCATAAGGGATACTTGGCCCGCTTGGACATGGGTTCAAGCTGCATCCCAGTAGACTCTGAGATGAGCCGAAGCAGTCCCATGAACGAGGATGGGCTCTCGTCCACCGACTGTCCCCCAGTGGACTCCAGGTCAAGGGGCCTGGAGAACAGGAAAGAGTCGTCATCAGACTCCGAGGAGTCTGCAAACAGCTGCCTAGGGCCTGAGCCACCCTCCACCTGCCGAGGACGGTCGGGACTGAGGGTGACCAACAACCGATGGGGCAACCCCTGACCCAACCGAGAATCCTTGGTCGGAGCCCCAGATTTAGGTTGTGGAGGCGGGGGTTCCACCACAATAGGTGGTGCAGCTGGTTCTGGTCAACAACCGCGCCCGTTTGGGCTCCCCACCATCACGCCAGGGGTTGTTTCGCTTCAGGTGACAGCCACTAATGGCCGGGAAGGCAATGGGGTCGGTTTGTTCTCGGTCAGAAGGAGCTGCTGCACTTAAGTCCTCGTAGCGTCGACACAATTTTATGCAAAGCCTTTCCTCCAGGAGGAAGAAGACAGGACGAGGGGCGCCCTGCCTCGGTGCCAAGATCGAGAGCGCCGGTGTCAGCAGGATCGGTGGACCAAGAGGAGGTCCGAGACTGAGACCGCCTGTGTTTCCGAGGTGGGTCTGGGAGGGAGCGGGGAAACCCATTCCTCCCTCGGCTTGGGAGCCTTAACGGGGACTCGGCACAGGAGGCACAGGCAAGTCCTCGGTTTCCACAGGGGAACCGTGAAGAAGGGTTGTCAGCTTCTCCAGTCAACAGCCTGGTCCGGCGGTCGAGAAAATTTACCGTCATCGACGGGTGTCTCGCCGGCTGACCTGACGGGACATCAGAAGCCAACGGCTCAGGGTTGAATTCCTCACCAAGGCGCCAGTGTCGACATCGTCCGGGAAGGGACCCTCCCACTCCCACGACCGACGGTGGGACTCACCTTCCGAGTCCTTCTTCTTGACCAAGAGGAGTGTCCCAATGGACCCTCACCTTTTGTGGAGAGGGACTGACAAAAGCTCCTTAAAGAGAAGTCGATAGAGGGAGCCCAAGGAGGAAGCGGGATAAATGCATGACCGAGGGAGGACTAAGATGTGGCCTGGGCCTTACTCCTCCTCGAGGGCGATCGCTCTGCTCAAGTTGCTCAGCCGAGCGCCGCCTCTCGCGAACACCACCGCCCAACGGGCCTCCTTTGACTTCACCGGCAGAATACGTCTCTCGGGGCGCCCAAGTTGGAGTCTGGCAGCACGGTCTTCGAGGACATTGGCCAAGAAGGACTTGCACAAATCGCAGGCCTGCGGATTGTGGTCAAGGCCGAGGCAATAGACGCACGTGGAGTGCGGATCGGTCCGAGACATCTTCTACCTGCATGGGCACCGCTGAAAACCGGGAGTCGATTTATCCATCGCAGCCTCGAAGGAAGAAACAGACCAAAGTCTTGAAAACTTTAAAATTAGTTTCGGGTTAACCGAAGAGTTTAGATCCAGTCTAAATGCAGAGCACTAAGGAGGGAACCTGAGCTTCCAAGCGGTAAGGAAGATCTGGAGTCATGGGGTGGAGTCGAGAGTTTTACCACCCGGGTGGGTGGGGGGAGCCAGCTTGAAGACATTCCGGCAAGATTTAAAGCAGCAAGGAACCTGCCATGAAGTGTGGATTGAAAAACACATCCATGTCACTAGAATATCTCTTTGTTTCAGTGTTTGGATGAGGGATGGGGAGATCCATGGGGCGTTGTATTTCTTAGTACGGATTCTGGTCAGGGGGGCGAAAAGGTTGTAGGCCTTGCTGAAAGCACTGGAGAAATAGGCTAGGGCAGAGTCAACATCCGTTGCGAGTAGGATTGGGGACCACTCAAGCTGGGCTAGGTGCGTTTTTAGCTTTCTGAGACCCCCGGGACGAAAGCACTGGCGTGAGGTGACCTGGGACACTGGTTTTGGTGTGGGCGATGACCAGTGGCAGAGGACAGCAGACTGGTCACTAACAGAGTCCAGTAGTACATTAATATCCCTGATTTTACGGGGGAGGTTCGACAGAATTACATCTAGGAGGGTGCTGGAGCTGCCTGACCAGTTAAATCTAGTGGGTGAGGTACCTAGTTGGGTCATATCTAGGGCAGCGAAGGAGTCCGTGATATGGGGGGCAGTGGTACTCAGCCAATTGACAGTAAGGTCACCTAGGATGAGCTGCTCCGCCTTGTGTGGGAGTGTGGTGAGGTAATCAATGAGAGAGTGGACAACTGGTCCCTGGGAGGTACGAAAGAGACTGTGAGAAAAAGAGGGCCCCTGGCTGGGTCAGGGGTAACCTTGAGGGTGAGGGCTTGGGCACTAAAACCGAGCTTGGGGGCAGGAAGAGCATGGCCTAAAAGAGTGAACGCATAAAGACTGAACACCCGCTGCCACGTTTGTCTATATGGTCTTCCCTGAACAGAGTGTAGCCATGGAGGGAGATAACAGAGTCGGGAGTTCTTCTCAAGAGCCAAGTCTCTACTTGTGCTATAACATCAGGATGGTGTTGTACAGCCCAGCACTGGAGCGGCAGATTTTTTTAGGAGGCTACTAATAATAATGGATGCAATGCTGAGGCCAGTACTAGAGTGGGGTGTGGGGTGGCTAGCTGACAACAGCCCGGGGTTGGGGTGTATGTTCCTGGACAGCAAAAGGAGTACAGCAATTAATCTGATGAGCGGTCTGTGGTGATCAGCACCCTTAGCCAGGTACCGATGTGAGGTCCTACTAGTGGGAGTACAAGAGATGGGTAGGGTGCAGAGGGTAGGTATGGCAAGGAAGGAATGTGCCCAGGGTGTCCGGGGGGGGAGGGCTATTGGAGGTGGGTCAGTGGAAAAATAGAGGTGTCCAGGGTGGGGAGGTTGGCTGCTGTGGGGTGGTAGAGGGGTGGGACCCAGGGTGGAGGGTAGGGGTAGGATGAGATGTGGGCAGAGAAAGAAAGGTAACCATGAGTAGGCTGAGTGTGATGGCCGTGGTGCCACTGCTATTTCAACTGGGGCGGGTGAGGGAATAACTGACCTTCAGTGAGTGTGACTGCCGCTGTGGAGTAGTTTTTTTTTTTTCTTCAGAGTACAATATGCTAAAAGTGAGAACAAGGCAGGGGATAACGGTGATTAGAACAGGAAAAGGCAGAGGCAAGGTTGGAGGATTAATAGGAAAAATAAGATGCCTCTAGTGGTAGATCAGTATAAACTGCAAATGGGGGAAAAAAATCTTGCAGGTGGTTTAAAGAACATGTAAAGTAATACAGTGATTTTAAGGCCGCCATCTTGTATCAATAATTTTACTTACAAGGGGGTCCCAGGTATGTCAGGGCCTGCAATCTTGTTGGGCGTAACTGAAAAAATTACTCACCTTAGTAATTATGTTTCTTCTATTGGAGTCTTGCTGTATTCTGACTAATGCAGTTAGCCCCAGCCTTTAAACTGCCCCGGAGAACAAAGGGTTAACTTTCTATGCAGAGCATGGAATGCTGAGCTCGAGCTCCATTGATGTCTCTGTCTGTTTCCCTTTGAAATCTAACCGTCAGATTCTTACGAGCAAAAACTCACTAGCTATTCTATGTGGAAATTGTAAAATTTTTACTAGCTAACTGGCAACAAAAAGTTTTGGATTCCCACAGGAAGACTCAAGTCAGGAAACCCAAAACAAAAACCCCCTTCAAATAAGAGTAATAACAAGAGAAACACCCAAACAAAAAGCAAAGGATGTAAAGGAGCACCCCTGAGGTGCAACACTGCACCTGCCTGCCACTTCCCAAAAACCAGGTTCTTAGAGGGGAGGCGGGGGGGAGTCAGAATATAGCAAGACTCCAATAGAAGAAACATAATTATTAAGGTGAGTAAGCTTTTCTTCAAACAACATGAAGTCTTGCTGTATTCTGATTAATGCAGACTACCAAGCAGTACCTCCATGATGGAGGGACAGAACCTATTTTGGGAATAGGCTCTGAAGTACTGCTGTGCTAAACCGAGGCATCACTCTAGCCTGGATATCCACAGAGTAATGCTTGGTAAAGATATGGACTGTTTTCCAGGTGGCTGCTTGACAGATTTCTAAGAGAGGAATATCCCTGGCAGCAGCCAGGGAAGCAGCTGTACCTCTTGTAGAGTGAGCCCTCAGGCCTGAGGGTGGAATCTTTCCCAGTTTCTCATAACAGAATTGTATACAAAACACAATCCACCTGACAATAGTTCTCTTGGTGGCAGGTTTGCCCTTTCCCACTTCTCTATAAGTGAGGAACAACTGGAGGGACTCAAACCTGTGACCCTTGGTACACTCTATGTAGTAGCTAAGGGCTCTTTTAACATCTAAACTGTGTAGCCTCCTCTCTCCTGAGGAAGAATGATCAGTGAAGAAAACAGGAAGAGACAGACTGATTCAAGTGGAAATCTAAAACCACTTTGGGCAAGAACCTTCTATTGGTTCTAAGGACCACTTTATCTCTGTGGAAAGGAGATAAAATCAGGTTCCACTGACAGGCTTGCAGGTCACTGATATGTCTGGCAGAGGTAATGGCTACCAAAAACACAGTTTTCCAAGTCAAGTACTTCAGCTCTGCTGAGGACATAGGCTCAAAAGGAGGTTGCATAAATTGAGCAATGCAAACACTTAAATCCCAGGCAGGGGCAGGGTTTCTAAAGAGAGGATTGGTATGAAGCAATCCCTTAAAAAATTTACAGAATACAGGATGAGATGATAGTGAGGAAGACTTCCCCACTGACAGAAAAGCAGAAACAGCTACCAAGTGTACCTTGAGAGTAGCTGGTCTGAGGCCTAGGCCATTAAGATGGACCATATAGTCCAGAACTGAAGGCAATTCATCAATGCCTGAGAAATATAGTTTAGAACGCCAAATGCTGAATCTCTTCCATTTGGAGTTACAAGTCTTTTGTAGAGGGCTTTCGAGAAGCTTTGAGAATATCCAGAACCCCTGAGACAGATGCAAATCTGCAACCTAACTCTTCAAGAGCCATGCCTTGAGATTGAGAGACTGAAGACTGGGGTACCAAATCCTCCCCTGAAAGGAGGTTAACAGGTTGTAATTCCTGGGAAGAGACCGGGGAAGATGGACTGCTAGGGACAGCAACAGGGGGTACCATGGCTGTCCAGCCCAGTCTGAGCAACAGGGGGTACCAGGGCTGTCCGGCCTAGTCTGGAGCAATCAGAATCACTTTGCAAGGTTGTGACCTTATCTTGACTAAAACTCTGAACAGAAGGGGGAAGGAAGGGAAGGCATACAGAAATTTCCCTTCCCAGTTCAGAGCCAGAGCATCCAGGGGGACTGAGCCCAAGACTGGGGGTCTGCAACAAAAGAGAGGAAGTTGGTGATTGTCTGGAGCTGCAAAAAGATCTAGCTCTGGAGTGCCCCACCTTGAAAAAAATCATCTTCAATACCAGAGGGTCCAGGGACCATTCGTGATGGCCCTGTGAGATCCTGCTCAGTGCACCTGCTAGCACATTGTCCTTCCCTGGAAGGTGAACTGCTATCAGAGAGGTTTGTAGGGAATAAGCCAGGGACCACAACTTCATGGCTTCTGTGCACAAGGTCATAGACCGAGTGCCTCCCTGCTTGTTGATGTACCACATGGTGGTGGTGTTGTCTGTTCTGACCTGAACCACCTTGTTCTGTACTGACTGAGAGAAAGCTTGCAGGGCCAGAAAAACTCCCTGAGTTCTAGTAGATTGATATGGAGAAGGGGATTCTGAGGGGACTACAGTCCCTGGGCAGTGAGGGCTCCCAGATGGGCTCCCAGCCCAGAAGAGAAGCATCTGTGGTAAGGACCACTGAATGAGACTGAGTGGCAAATGGAACCCTTGCCTTAAATTGTTCTGATCCTGCCACCATTAAACAGCTTGGATCAGGGTCAGAGTCACTGGAATCAGTTTGGTAAGGGAACTCTTCTTTGGGACCAAAGGCCCTCAGATGGAACTGAATGTTCCTCATCTGGAATCTTGCCTTGGACCACTGCTGTAGAGGCTGCCATGGCCTAAGAGTTGAAGGAAATGCCTTGCTGGTTGGGACACCTGAAGGCTGAAGGAAGAAGCCAGTTCTAAGAGCTCTTGCCCTGTCCAGGGAAGAAAGGCTCTGCTTTGATCGTATCCAGCTCTGCCCCTATAAAGGTAAGAAGCTGGACAGGCTCGAGAACTGACTTGGGAAGGTTGAAAAGAAATCCTAGAGAAGTGAGCACTTGCTGGGTCACTTGCAGGTCTGACTTGACTTGGTCTGGAGACTGACCCACTATTAGCCAGTCGTCCAGGTATGGAAAAATGGAAATATTTTGCCTCCTTAAAAAAGCAACTACTACTGCCAGTCACTTTGTGAAGACCCTTGGGGCTGAAGTTAGCCAAAAGGGCATTGCTCTGAACTGATAGTGGCCCGAGGGCAACTCGAACCTGAGGTACTTTTTGTGGGAGCACCTGATGGGAATGTGAAAATAGGCATCTTTGAGGTCCAGGGAGGCTAGCCAGTCCCCTGGCCTTAGAGAGGGAAGGATATTCCCAGAGTTACCATCTTGAACTCTGGTTTTAAAAGATGTTTGTTTAGGTATCTTAGGTCTTGGATGGGTCACCACTCCCCTGTCTCTTTTGGGGCAAGGAAGTACCTGGAGTACAGACCTTTGCCCCAGTGTAGGGTAGGTACTCTCTCTATGGCTCTCAAAGCCAGCAGAGATGAAACCTCTGCCTCTAGGGCAAGGGTTTCTGAGAGACCTGCAGGTCGGAAAGACCTGGCTCTCATCTTTGGAAATTTTTTGAAGCTGAGAACCAGTCCCTGGCTTACTATTTCCAGGACCCACTTGTCTGATGCAATAGACATCCAGTCCCGGACAAGTAAAGTCAGCCTGCCCCCTACTGGTATAGGAAAGTCGATCCAGGCAGGCCCATCAGGGTGTCTGCTTGGCAGGGGCCTTAGGCTGAGGAGTAGATGTAGCCCTGCTCATCCCCCTTCTGCTTCTCCCTCTGAAGAACTCCCTCTGTGAAAAGGGAGAAGAGGCCTGTGCTTGGTAAAAAGGCCTGTGAAAAGGCCTGCCCCTGACCCTGGACTGCTGCCTTTGAGGAGTTGCCTCCGTTCTTTGGCCTGAGCACTTCTGTAAGTGGTCCTGTACTCATCCATTTTTTCTTCATGTAATTCTCAGTCTGCTCCCCAAACAGAGAATTACCCACTACAAGGAAAATCCATGGCCTTAGCCTGGGTATCCTACGAGAGGCTAGTACATCTGAGCCAAGCCATTATCCAAGAGCCACAGATGTAGCCATGACTCTGATGACACATCACTGGAGTCCACAGCAGCATGAAACTGAACTTTTGATGCCACGATCCCATCTGCAGCCACCTCCTCCAGCTCCTTGGCTAGCTGGGGGGAGGCCTGTTTAGCCAGTGCCAGTACAGTGTCCCACCTGGACTTCTAGTACCTGGCTGTATAGGCCATATAATTGCCTGCCTGAGTCCCAAGGAAGATGCCATATACTTTTTGCCATGGCATCAATCTTCCTGGAGTCTTTGTCTGGGGTGTGAAGCCAAGTGAATGTTTGCCTTATCACAGGCAGCAGCCTGCACAACCCAACATGGCTGCATTGCTGATATAAAAACTCTGTATCTGAGCCTGAAGTGTATACCTCTGTCCAGTCTTCTATCAACAGGAGGTATAGAATTGGGAGACTTCAAGATTTTTTGTGTCTGCTTCCCAAAAGATTTGTGAAGGCGAACAGACAGTCTCCTGGACTCTGGGATGTCCATCATTTCCACAAAATCGGGCTCCTCTTGATCCTCCATCGCTTCCTCTATAGGATGCTGGAGGGTCTCAGCCACCTTTCTGTAGAACATAAAGTAGGAAGGGGACTCAGAAAGCCTAGGAGGGGATACACCTGAAGGTCTTCTGGGGAGATGTCTGGTTCAACAGGCACATCCAGACTTTCACCATTACCATCGTCATCCTCAAACTCCTCCTCCTCCTCCTCCAACTCCGGTTCATAAAATTCTTCAGGGGTATAATCGTGAACCGGGGGAACCGACTTGAACAGAGCCCCTGCCAAATGGTCAGAACTGGGCGAAGCGATTCCACAATCCGAATCGCTCTGGCTATTTCCTCGGCAGTCGGAACATGGACTTCTGGATCCGAACCGGATGATTTTTCTTTGCGTTTTCTTTTTGTCAGAACCGAACCCTCGGGATCGTCTCTCCTTTTGCCCAAAGAAGTATCACCCTGGTCAGAGAGCGCTCCTTCTGGTTCGGTCGGAACCGAACTGGGCTGGCCATCCGGGTCAGCGGACTTCTCGGCCTCCTTTTCCCTCAGTCTACCTAATCTCTTCTCAAGGGTAGGTTTGGGAAAGTTTTTACAAATTTGGTAGTCTGAATTGAGGTGTTCAAACCCCAGACAATAAACAAAGGTGGTGTGGGGAACGGCCTTAGCAAAGACCTCCTCACACTCACTACAATGTTGAAACCCAGTGGGCCCGTTTTTTTTCTTGGGTTTCTCAGACATGGCCAACCTAACCAACTTACCCTTTTTTCGGCAACTGCCAGGCAAGACTCCCTTATCAGTTCCTAACCATGTCGCGGTTAGGTTGGGAAAACGAAGTAATGCTTTTTTGGGAATCGATAAGGACCGTAACCACATACTAAAGTAAGATACAAGATTTAACAACTGATCGGTTCAGCCGAACCGATCCACACTTTTACAAGTTCCACACAGAAAAAACAGTACAAAACCTATCTAGTACTCACGGTACCACAGACAGAGACTGAACTGACTATGCGGAAATAAATTTCGGTTAAAAACAGACAGTAAACAGACACTTCATCCGACTTTCGAACCGAGCTGCAGGAGGAATCTCCAGAGCGACTGTTCAGTGAGGCGGAGTAAAGAATCTGATGGTTACATTTCAAAGGGAAACAGACAGAGACATCAACCAAGCTCGAGCTCAGCATTCTATGCTCTGCATAGAAAGTTAACCCATTGCTCTCCAGGGCAGTTTAAAGGCTGGGGCTAACTGCACTAGTCAGAATACAGCAAGACTTCATGTTGTTTGAAATGATGAGTCCATTATGGGTACTGTTTAGAAAACAGAAGCTAAAATAATGAATATAATCAAAATCATAAGGCAGTAGATCTCATCTTTGAGATTACAGAAACACATGTGTATGCATACACACTTTTTTGTTGTTTGTTTTTGTGACCAAGCAAAAAAGAAAAGACACTAGAATTTTTAAGACTTATAATCTGTGTATAGGTTATGTGATCTATGTACATGATTAAGTGAAAGCAGCTACAGCAGTAGAAAATTGAAGATAATATAATCCATATCAAGATATACAGATTGAGTCTCAGCATGTGAGTAGTAGTAGGTGGACCTGTTGAGGAAGGGACATGAGTCCCAGCACAACAGAGAGAGACATCACGACGGAATGGTTGTGATGGTCTCACAGTGATACCTCTGAAAATGTGGCTAGATGTATAGAGCCTGTTAAAAAAAAAAAAAAGGCCTCCATGTTCAGTTGAAGTCTTTAGTGAGAAGAAGAGGCGCTCGTACGGCCAGAGGGGTGGTCATGGGTTTAGAGGCTTATAGGTTATCCAGCATCGCTGGAGCCCCGGGGTCAAAAGATGGTCGCCTTAAAAAGAGGCATTAGCCACATTCCATTGAATATCAGGTGCTAGCCCTGAGAGTCGGAGCCATGCCTGATGGCGTAGAAAAAGACCGATAGCAGAAGCTCAAGCTGAAGCATCGGTAATGTTGCAATGATCTTTTTCAGCGGATGCAGGTAGTCTATTTATAAGGTCACCAGCAGAGATACTTACCAGACGCAGGTTATAGTACTTGTATGTTCATGTATGACAGTGCGGTTCGTGAGCAGCTGCAAGACCACAGAATCCACAGTGACCATATTTGTTAAATACGGCTAGTCAAATAGGAGCCTGATATAACCTGTGAGCTTTTCTAGGCATCTCCTGCGCCATTATGGGTTAATTCCATACTTCAGTAATTGTATTTCTGAATGTTATAGTAGTCTGTCGTCCCAGCTGTTTGGTACATCATAAGGGGACTCATATTCTCCTGAATATTCAGGAAGAGGCACGACAGGTGGGGCAGTCCAGCCCCGTGCATGCCAGTGTCAATGGAGGCTGAGACAGTCAGTGATAAATGGTGTGTGAGCACCATGCATGAGAGCAGATGAGGCTGGTATGCCTCTGTGTTCTGTAGCATATAATTCTTTATTTTTTAGTGATGCAGCCCCGTACTATCTTTTGATGCATGTTGCTTGAAAGTATTCATGGAAGTTCATGGTAAACTTGTAATAAGGATCCGTCATAATTGTATTATAGGCAGGTAAAGGTGCTGTTCTATAATGCAGGGGCTGCTCCGTCGACAGTGGCAGCAGCCAGCCCCCTCGACGGAAGAGGAGGAGAAGCATGCCTCGTTGATGATGTACTATGTCTTTTATAGATGAAGGGTAAATAAAAAATATACTCTGTCGACAGTGGAAGACACTCCGTCGACGATGAGGAAGACAGTACATGCTCCGTTGACGGTGGGACATGCTCAGTTGACGATGGAATAGTGAGTACATGCCCCGTCAACGATGGAAATGCAGTTGTCAACGATGAAGAGGTGAACGCATCCCCCGTCCACGGTGGGGCTGTGGAACATGTCCCGTCGACGATGGAGCATGAAGAGTGTGCTCCATCGACGGAGGAGGTGTCATCAATGAGGATGTCTTGTAGAGCCCTCCCGTCGACGGGGAAATTAGCAGGACCTCTGTCATTGATGGGGAGTGTAGCCCCATCGACGGGGAAGCTGAAAAATTAAGCTCTATCGACGAGGAATGTTCCTTTGATGAAGAAGAGCCTGCCATCGACGGAAGTGAATGCCCATCTGTGCTCTTTTGATGAGGTAGTGTCTGTCATCGATGGGGGTGAATGACTTCTTGATGGTCTCTGTTTCGGAGGTATGACCGCTAAAAGGCAGTCAGAGAGGACATTAGGTGAAGGGGTTTCCTTCCCTATGGTAGTCGTTGAATGGGACTCTCTTCATGAGCCCTTTAATTTAGTACCCGGTGTGTGTGACAGGAAAACATCCATTGTAGTAGTCTTATCTAGTACAGGAGCTAAGTGCCTTGTAGAAAGTCCAGGCACCCCAAGCTATATTTTCAATCCACTTTGATACTGCTGTAGAAGAGATGCTGCCAGAGCTGAAGCCCGTGGGAAAATAAACAGAGATTACCAGGGACCACCCACTTTTATCATGTACAGCCCAGGAAGTGAGGTTGTGTGGTGGTCCCTGATGTGGAGACTGCTGGAAGAAACTTCCGTAGCTGGAGTGCCACCTATCGAGAACTCCCAGAAGTAATGACTTACTGCAAGAGACCATTCCGTGGAAGATCTACTGTTACAGGTGTGTAACCTGTTTTCTAGGATCGTGGATATGTTGTTCATCCACACTTATTGGCAGACTCTAGCAGTTCTCTGGGAGGAGGAGGCAAGCGACCCACTGATACTCACTTGGGAAACTGAGATTGGAGAACTGAGGCCCCAAAACCAGCATCCCAGCATGACTCAAGGTCGATGTGGTAATGGGTAATGAAGGTGTTTGCTGACTTCCAGGTAGCAGCCCGATAGATTTCCTGGATAGGGATGTCCCTGGAAGCAGCCACTGATGCAGCAGTATGGTGGGTAGAATGAGCTCTTGTCCCTCTGGGAGGCTCCATGCCCGCCAACTCATAACACAGACTTATGCAAGGTGTAATCCACCTTGCAATAGTCCATTTTGCTGCAGGTCTGCCAGAAGCGGCTTTAGCGTAGGTGACAAACAGCCGCCATGCTCTCCTTGTAATAGGAGAGGGCATGTCTCAGATCCAGGGTATGAAGCCTGTATTCGGCCTCCAAGGTGTAATTAGGGTAGTATACAAGCAGAGTTAACACCTGGTTAAGGTGAAACTCTGACACCACCTTCGGAAGGAATTTCTGGGTGGGGCGTGGGACAACCATGTCCCTGTGGAAGACCAGATAAGGGGTCCACCAGCGCCTGGGCTTCCTGTCCTTCTGGCAGACATGATGGCCACCAGGAAGGCCGTCTTCCATGACAAGTGTGACAGCGACACTTGTGCATTGGTTCGAATGAGCTTGCCCATGAGCTTGCCAGTACCAGCAGTGGATCCCATGGAGGTGGAGGTTCATGCACTGGAGGTGATATGTGATCCAGGCCTTTGAAAAAGCCGCACTACCACTGTCTCCTGCACTAACGCCGGCTGACCGGCCCACGCCCAGTAAGCAGAAATGGCTGGCAGGTGCACCCTAAGGGTCGATGATCGAAGACCCCCTTTGGACAGAGACCAAAGGTTGTCGAGAATGTTAGCCACTGAACAGGACAGAGGGTCCAGGCCCTTGCCCTGACACCAAATGAAAAACCTTTTCCATTTGAAGGCATAACATTTCCTGGTCGATTCCTTTCTGCATGCCTCCACCATGGTGAGGACATCCTTGGAAAGACCTAAAGCCTGGAACTCTAGCCGATCAGGTACCAAGCTGTGAGGTGCAGGGATTGAAGGTCTGGATTGTATACCTTCCCCTGATTGAGAGAGATCAGGTCCGGACATGCTGGATGCCACTCCAGGGGCCTGCAGCTGAAGCTGAGAAGATCTGGATACCAGAACTGGTGCGGCCAGTCTGGGGCTACCAGAATCACCTTCGTCTTGACCCTCCTCACCTTTAGGAGCACCTTGTGGATCAAGGGAAACAGAGGGAAGGCACAGAAGAGGCCAGGGGTCCATGGTCTAAAGAAGGCATTCCCCCTGCAGCGAGCCTTGCTGGGGGGGTCATGAAACCGCCTGAGCTTGGTGTTTTCCCTGGAGGCAAACAGGCTCACCATCGATTTGCTCCAATTGGAGACCAGGCTGTAAGCTACCTCTGGATGGAGAGACCACTCATGGGATGTCTCGCCTAAGCGTCTGAGAGCATACGCCAGATGGTTTGAGGCTCCTGCCACATGAATGGCTAGGAGATCCACCTCCAGAAGGCTGACGAGGGTCCAGATGTGGAGCGCCTCCTTGCAAAGCAGATGGGAATGAGTGCCGCCCCATTTCTTGAGGTAGTACATGGTAGTGGTATTGTCTGTCTGAACAAGAACCACTTGACCCCGGAGCTGAGGAGCGAAAGCTGGCAGTGCCAGTCTGACTGCTCTGAGCTACAACAGGTTGATGTGGTATTGGGACTCCTCTGGGATCCAGAACCCATGGGTCCTTTTGTCCCCCATGTGGGCTCCCCAGCCCATGAGAGAGGCATCAGTTGTGAGGACGGCCACCGGCTCTGGGCAGACAAATGGGATCCCTTCCTGCAACCAGTCTGGGGTAGTCCACCATTGGAGAGCTCCCAGATCTTCTAGGTTACAGTGATCATCTGACCAAAATGACTGTGGTGCTGAGTCCACTGGGCGGCCAGCTCCCACTGGAGGGGGTGCATGTGCCACCGGGCCCAACAGACCACGGAGGTGCACGCCACCATGTAACCCAGAAGATGCAGAAAGTCCCAGGCAGGGTGCAATTGCCCAACCAGAAATGACTGGGCAAAGGAGGAGAGAACCTCCACCCTGTCCACCGGGAGCCAAGCTCTGGCTTGACGAGAGTCGAGCTGTGCCCCGATGAAGGCACGGGTTTCAACTTGGCCTTGTTGATCAAGAGGCCGAGTTGGGAGCAGGTCTGGAGGGTCAGGTCTCTGCACCTCTCCACCTCCTGCTGGGTGGGACCTGCTAAGAGCCAATCATCGAGGTAGGGGTAAATTCTGACCCCCTGACGCCTGAGATGGGCTGCCACCACTGCGATGCATTTGGTGAAGACCCGTGGGGCCGATGACAGGCCAAACGGCATGGCTCAGAACTCGTATAGGGTCCCTTCAGCTCTGAAGCGGAGGAACCACCAATGAGACGGATGGATTGGGACATGAAAGAACATGTCCTGCAGATCCAGTGAACAGAACCACATGTTTTGCTCCACAGATGGTATGATCTGGGACACAGTAACCATCCGAGTTGCGTGACCTGAGATACTAATTCCAGGTCGTGCAGCTCTAGAATAGGCGTCAGCACCCCACGTCTGTCCGCTTGGGCACCAGGAACTACCTGGAGACAAAACCTGGGTCTGCTGGAGAATCGCCACTGGAGCTACTGCCTCAAGGAGGAGTTGAGCAATGACGTCTCAGAGAGCCGACTGAGTATGGACGGATACTTTTTCCTCCCAAGGGGCGGCTCAGCTTGGAGGTGCTGCTCAAATTCCAGAGGCAGTCCTTGACTGACCACTTCCAAAACCCACCTGTCCGTGGTGATAACGAACCAGGCGGAAAGAAAGTGCTGGAGCCGGCCCCTCACGGGAGAACCCAGAGCTGGCGTGATGGGAGAGGGGGAGGCAGCCCCGGCCCCGTCACTGAGCAGGCTTGGAGGAGGATGATCCAGGACCTGAACCTCGGCCTCCTTTATGGGCTTGGGAGGGCCCAGGCTTGGGCGGGGGCACCAAGCTTGAGCCTGCTGCTGCTGCCCTCCTTGAAAGGAGGGTTGTTGTGCCGCAGGGAAGAGTGCGAAAAGCTTCTTCTTCTTCTGCTGTTTCTTGTTCAAGAACCCTTAGCAGAAGTAGCATCCAAGGAGGTACTGGACTGCTCAATAAGCTGAAGGTGACCTGCCACACCTGGGCCGAAAAGGTCGGTACCCAGGAAAGGCACATCAGCTAGTTTGCGCTGAATATCTGCCAGGAAAAGGAGAGTCTCAGCCAAGCCCCGCGACGGAGACAACCGCGGCTGCCATCAAGCGGCACAAGAATCTACAATGTCCAGGGCTGTCTGAAGCTGCTGTTTGGCAACAGCCGGCCCTGATCCCGACCTGCTTGACCGTGGTCTGCACGTCTGCATGGAGGTGGGAAGAGGGCATGGGAGAAGTGTATTTGCCTGATGAAGGCCTAAAGATGAGGCTGCATAGACCTTACCAGCTGGAACGATCCAAGAGTTTGGATTAGTTTCGGGAGGTCAGTTAGTGTCGACAGACCTGCCAGTACACCTAAACACAGAGGCGGTCACCAGGCTCTCAGTCAAGGGTGCTCTGTGAACCCCGCAAGGAACCCTATGGGCACTGCAAACCTGCAGGCCATGCGGGCAGACTGAGCTGGACAGGAGGCAGGGTGCTGCCAAAGTTCTAAGGTCGGGCCAACTATGGCCTCACCACAGGAAAGGCCTCCGCCGGGTACCCTCTGAGGATGTCCGTGAAAGGGTACTCTGCCTTTTTCTGGATAGGTTCCAGAGGCATCCCTGTGGACTCAGAGATGAGGCGAAAATGCCCTGAAAGGACGGAGGACCTTCCTCCGTCTCTATCCCACCAGCCGATTCGTTACCTCCCGGATGAGAATCTAGGCCAGTCTCATCCGAATCCAAGGAATCCGGATACAACGGTCAACCGCCCAGGTCACCTTTGACCCGCCGAGTGCAGTCTGGAGTGACAGTGACTGAAAGATGCCGGGAAGCTCAGTGTCTGGTCTATCTTCCTTAGAAGGATCCCTCCCACAGGCTGCTTGGGGCAGGTCCAGAGACCGATTTAGCTGAACTGAAGGTTTTCACCGCTCCACGGGTGGGGAGCAGACTTAATCGGTTCGAAGGAGTTGGCATCAGCCTGGGAGATGAAAGTCAAGTAATGGCCAGGGTAGAACAAAATCAGCTGTTGCCACATGAGATCCTCGTAGCGCCAACGCCTTTTCCATCGGAGGCTCTCCTCATCCGAGGAGGATGAGGACGACCAATGGTGTCGCCTCTTTTTTGAGCACTTGTGGCTCTTCCTTGGCCTGTCGGTCGAGGGGGTCCTAGACCTCGATCGAGATCGGACGGGCCGATTCGGTAGCATGGGAGACACCGGCGGGAGCGGTGATTTCCTAGGGTTGAGGACCACTTCCTCAATGGGATTCCCAGCGATCTGGGTCTCCTCGTAGGGGAAAGAAAGGACCGGAGTCCGACTGAGAGAATCGTCAACCGGAGTTGGCGACAATGGATCAATCAGGTCCATGATTATTTCAACTGCGTCGATCGACACTTCGGTCGACTGGCCAGACAGCAAAGCTGAGAAGCCAGCGGCTGAAGAGGCGATTTCGACCAAAGTCGAGACTGCCAGTTCCCGGGACCGAGATCTCTCCTGATCCCAAGAATGTCTTCGCCGAGACGAAAACAGTCCCGGGTCCTTTTCCTGCTTACAGGACTGAGAGGAGTGCGTGCCAGCAGGACCCATTCCCTTAGTCAGGAGAGACTGGCACAACTCCGGAAGGAACCGAGAAGGTGAAGCCAGGTTGAGCGGAAGAAGCCTCAAGAGGAAGATTCCCCGCACAAGCCTTCCTCTTCAAAGGCTTGCATGCATTCCAATTGCTCAGTGGATCCCGCGGCCGCGGAAACTACCCACCGAGCCTCCTTTGATTTCACCCAGAGGGTTCTGTTTTTCCAGCCTCCCCAACTTCAGATGGCTCAAGGGCGTTAGGTGAAATGCAAGACAAAAATCGCACTTCGAGGTGACATGGTCGACACCCAAGCAATAGACGCATGCGGTGTCGGGGTCAGTGCGCGACATTTTCTGCCCGTGATGAACACTCATGAAATCTGGGGAAGACTTGTCTTCCATAATCGAATATAAGCAGTCGCGATCGCTAATGCGAACTACATGAATTTTCGAATAACTGAAGGTTTTGAAGCCAGGGCCTACAAAATGCGGAGCATGAAGGAGGCAACCAAACCTTCCAGCGGAAAGGAAGATCTGGCATCATGGGCGGAGCCGAGGTTATACTGCCGGGTGGGTGGAAGGAGCCAGCTTGAAGACTTCCAGCGATCCTTAAAGGGAAAGGGACATGCCAATAAGTTTGAATCAACAACATATCCACGAATTCTAGAAAGAACTTTGAGATGATGCTGTTGGCCCTTAACATATTCACAGAAAAAAAGGAGGCTGAAAGCAGACATGATCTCAGTCTTCCGCATACTTATGGGTATCAACAAGATAGAACACAGATGTTTGATCTGGTGTAAAGCTTGTGACATCATTCTACACAGGAGGCTCATAAGAAAATTAGGCGGCTTAGGGGTGGGTTCAAAGGTGGCACACAGGTTAACAAACTGGTTAAGGGACAAGCGACACAGGGTGGTGGTAAACAGAGTTCACTCCAGGGAAGGGAAGGTAACCAGCAGGGTACCACAGGGCTCAGTACAGATCGCCACTTGTAACAGACTAGTTTGACATGCAGCACTGGCGTCCGCTATGTTGCGCCCATTGCATCAACAAAGCTTCAATAAGTGATCGTGGTACTGCCAGCAGGCTGGACACTGTGAGATCGGAACTAGGACCAACATTATGGAGTCTCTGTCCTCCGGTTCACCCCTGGAAGTGCAGCAGCAGATCAGGAGGGCACATCAGGAACTGAATTCAGAAGCTGCTTTGAATTCAGAAGTTCTCAGTGAGGCTAAGGAGGAACTGAGTGTGGCAGTGGCAGTGGGTGACACGATATTCATATTGCTGCATGCTTGCCTACTTTCAGAGACATTTATTTGAGGTCTTTGCAGCTGGAGCTGCTGATCATGTCGCACATTCCTGGCATTAGAATTGGCTATGAGATCAGAACTGGGACCAACATTATGGCGTCTTTGCACCCCTGGATGTGCAGCAGCGGGACCGGGAGGGCACGGCATCAGCCAGGAGTTGAATTCAGAAGCTGCTTTAGAGTGAGTTTAAATAGACAGTGTATATATGTAATGCTGGTCTGACTGAAGGCAGTAAAAGTGAAAACGTAAAAGTAAAGGAAATGAAACTGCCAGTAGGGGAGGCATTAAATAGTGTACTGTTGTAAACTGCTGGCACTTGTTTAACTGAAATTTAACGTGAGCACACTGATGGCTGAATCCACTGCTAATTGTCATCACTCAGAGGTGTTAATGGGCCACTAGGCGGCCGCTAAATAGAGAATAATAGATAGGCAACTGTGTGTTATGGATTTTTTTTTTTTTTACACACCCGAAGGGTATGATGACCCATAAACCTCGAGAGCGAAGCTCGAGAGGTTTATGAGGTCATCACACCCTGAGGGTGTGTAAATAAAATCCATATACATGCAGTTGCTTATTTTTAATTTTTTATAATTACTGGTGCAGAGTATGGTGCATTTGAAACACACACACACACCTCTCTCACAGACACTGTCTCTCACACTCACACAGACACTGTCTCTCACACTCACACAGACACCGTCTCTCACACTCACACAGACACTGTCTCTCACACTCACACAGACACTGTCTCTCACACTCACACAGACACTGTCTCTCACACACACACATACACACACACACACAGACTCTTTCCCTTTCCCTGCTTTGACTTACTTTATTTTTAAGTGTCATCCACGGCTTTAGTAGGAGTCAGCGTCTACCGATTCGGGGCACGGCGGGATCAACCAGATATTCAATTTATGTTTGAAAGGCAGGATCAACCAGATAAGCAAATGTAAAGAGAGGACAGAGAATTCAACTTAAGCGGCTCCTCAGTAGCGGAAAGCCGAGGCACTTCATTGAAATACTGCTGGCCGCCCACGAGGCACAATGCGAGGCCAATGAAGTGGCTCCAGAATGCTAGAGTGACAGACAATGGACGCTAGAAGTGGAAAAAGTAGTGAACGCCGTAATAACTCGATTTCGGGTTATTACGGCATTTTTACTGTGCCTGAAATCCGGATAGTAAAGGGAGTCACCAGTAATTATATGCGGAATTACGAATCAGCTTAATCAATTGACTTTATTATTTAACCATATAGAAAATGGCTGTTGGCAATGGGGATTCATCCATTAGAAGCGGACGTCCGCTACAAGCGTGTCCGTTTAATCTGGCGCATACTGTACCGGAAACAGTCCTCTTTAATGTCTTTGTAAGAGACAAACTACAGATGGGCTAGAAGAGAGGGTCTGCCCCTTGTGGATGACACCAAAATCTGCAACAGGGTAGACACTCCAGAGGGGAGAAAAGAATGTGCAGAGACCCGAGAAAACTTGAACTGATCAAGGGCACTGCAGCTGGGTTTCAATGTGAAAAAGTACAAAATCATGCATCTAGAGCACAGAAACCAAAGGGTGGAATACAATATGGGAGAAGAGGTTTTGACTGTCACCAAACAGGAAAGGGACCTGGGAGAAATCATATCTGATGATCTCAAGGTGGAGAAGCAGTGCCACAAGGCAGTGGGTAAGGCTAGTGGGATGTAGGGGTGCACAGGGAGGGGTATCACAAGCACGAGGAGGGAGGTGGTGTTGCCACTGTACAGATCGCTGCTGAGACTCCACCTGGAGTACTGTGTCCAGTTCTGGAGACCACATTTCAGGAGGGACATAGACAGAGTGAAGGTAGTCCAGCGGAGGGCAACAAAAATGGTGACGGGTCTGCATCAGAAGCCCTACGATGAGAGACTGAGGGATCTCAGTATGTATACCCTGGAAGACAGAATACTGAGGGGGATAGTGACAGAGACCTATAAATACCTCACAAGGGTAAATAAAGTACAGGAGGAGAGTATTTTTTCAGAGAAAAAGACGCACAACAAGGGAGGTGCAATGAAGCAGGAAGGGAGTAAATTCAAGAGAAAGCTGTAAGGGCTCTGTTTCTGCATGCAGCAGACAGGTTATGTTCACAAGCAGTGAACTGAGACCCTCTATTTATGTTGTATTTCCCTGGACTGCTCCACCTCCTCCCTCGAGGGACCTGCTATCAGCCAGTTATCCAGGTCAGGATACACCCGGACCCCTCGATGTCTCAGGTAGGCTGTCACCACTGCAATGCACTTGGTGAAGACCCTGGGAGCCGAGGAGAGGTCGAAGGGCATATCCTGGAACTCGCAGAGATTCCCCTCCACTAGAGCCGAAGGAACCGGTGGTGGACGGATGGATGGGAATGTGGAAGAACGATCCAAAGATCGAGGGAGCAGAACCACATTTTCGCTCCAGGGATGTAATTATCTGAGACAGAGTGACCATGCTGAAGGTGCGACAAAAGGAATTTGTTCAGGTCATGCAGATCTAAGATGGGTTGCCAGCCCTCATATGCTTTGGGACCAGGAAGTATCTGGAAACAACCCCTGGGCTTACTAGAGGGTCCGGACTTGAGCCACTACCTCGTTCTGGAGGAGCTGGGTGGGGTCTTCCCAAAGGATGACAGTATGTTGGTGGACACCATGTCCTCCCGTGGGGCTTGGGCTTGCATGGAGGATAAGCTCAACTCTAGAGGCAGACCCTGACCAACCACTTCAAGGACCCACCTGTCCATTGTTGCAGAGGATCAGGCAGAAAGGAAGGACAGAGCCGGCCCTCCCAGAGGAGACAGGAAGGGCATGGGGAGGCACTCCCCAACCCATCACTGGGCAGGCTTGGAGGCAGAGGAGGGACCGGCTAAGGACGCAGTGGGACCTCAACTACCTGGTTTGCAGATGACTGAAGGAACCAACTTCAGCTGAGGATACAAAGTCTGGTCTTGCTGCCCAGCCGGGGGCTGGGATGGCTTGGCCACAGGGGCAGAGAGGGGCCAAAAAGGATTCGTCTTCTGGAGCGTTGAGCCTCTGGGATCCCTCTGAGTGGAGATGACAGAGTCCAGGGTGACAGTGGACTTCTCCATCTGAGTGAGGTGTCCTTCCACCCGCAGGCTGAACAAGTCAGTGCCCAACAAGGGGACATGTGCCAACTTGTGCTGGGTGTCTGCCTTTAAGGTTGAAATCTGCAGCCAAGCCCTGGGACGCATGGCCACAAAGGCACCCACAGACCAGGGCGCAGGAACTGCCGATGTCCATGGCCATCTGGAGCTGCTGTTTGGTCACTGCCTGGCCCTGAGAACAGAGTCGGCCATCAAACCCTCAGCCGAGGATGTTCAGTGAAACCCAACAGGAACCTGTAGGGACCGCATACTTTTGGGCCATACGAGTCAACAGCGCAGAGCAGGAGGCAGGAGCTGCCAAAGCTCCATCTCGGTGATCAGGAAGGTGACACCAGGGGAGTCGCCTTGGCTGAGAATTTCAGTTAAGGGATACTTGGCCCGTTTTTCGATGGGCTCCATCTGAATCCCAGTAGATTCTGAAATGAGACAGAGCAAGCCCCCAAAAGAAGTGGGACTGTGCTCTGTAGACAAATCCTCCCCGATTCCATGTCCAACGGATGAGAATGCAGGGAGCAGTCCTCAGACTCAGAGGATTCACCGAAAAGCGGTCGACTTCCCAAATCCCCACTGACCCTGCAGGGTCTATCAGGAGTAACAGTGACCAATAGCTGACAAGTACGCCCAGGAGCGGTATGGGCGTCCTTAGGAGAAAGACCATCCTCCGGCTGCTCAGGAGGCAGCTCTACCCTGATGGGCGAGGAGGCCGGAACAGGCCAAGCTGGAGCAGGTTGGGGCCTTGGTGACGGCACCCACGGAACAGCTGGGGAGGGGGCCAGAATCAGCTTAACCTCGGAAAGCATGAGCTGCTGCCACATAAAACTCTTTGTGGAGCTGGCGATCTTATGCTGGAGCCTCCTACACCAAGGAGAAAGAAGATGAAGAACAGCAGCAGTGCCGCTTGCCTGAGTGCCGAGAGCACAGATGCCAGAGGGAGCTGCTAGACTCGGGCTACTGGATCTTGACCTCAGCCACCAGGGAACCCGGCGTCAAGAAAGAGAGGGAGCCAGTGAAAGCCAGGACTCCTCTGATTTGAGGCAGGATCCCTAGGGTTCAGGAGCAGATCAGGAAGCAGATCCGACTCCTCCCTGGGAGGTGATCGGTAGGATCGGGTCCCCTTGTCAGGCAACAATGGGTAGACCGGCTTTAGAAAAATCTACGACCAGTTGGCCCGTGCCTCTCTGCTGACAGGCCCAGCAGGGGAGACTGTGGGCTGGTCTAGAACAGAGCACTGACCATAGTTACCGGCGTTCAAGGAAGAGCAGGAACCGAGGTCTGAGAGCGCTTGTAATCCCACGATCATTGACAAGACCATTTCTTAATCTCCTTTGTCGAAGATTTAAAGGATTTTGTGCCATTAGAGGGACCATACCCAAAAGTGGGAATTGACTGGCACAAATCTTAAAATGCCCCGTAAAGCTGGCACCCAAGGAAAGTGGCACGAAAGCCGAAGCTGAAGAAGCATGCTCCATGGCCTGTGTCACCACCTCCTCAAAGGCTGCAAGTTCTTCTGTGGACCCCACAACCACGGAGACCACCCAGCAGGCGTCTTTCGAGCAAACTGGATGGTCCCGTTCCTCCAGGTGCCCCAAAAGAACTCAAGTGTGCCAGTCCTCCAAAGTACTCGGATGTAAAGCGCAACAAAGGCCACAAGCCTGAGGATCACGATCATGGTCTAGGCAGTAGACGCACAAAGTGTGCAGGTTGCATTTTTTTAAAAACCAGGCACCGACTTGAGTCGCCCACATGCTGACAGTGAGAGTTTCGAACAAATTCAAAACAACTTAAAGACATTTTGTTTTTAAAGCAAAGGCCCATTCAAGACAGAGCAATAAGGAGGGAGCCTTCTTTTCCAGCAGAAAGGAGCTCTGGCATCATGGGGCAGTGCCAGGAGTTACCACTGTTCTGTGTGGAGGAGCTAGTTTGAAGACCTTCTGGCCAGAACCTTAAACGGAAAGGACACTGTCAGAAGTATGGATAGTACTCCATATCCACGTCTCTAGAAAGAATGAATTACTCACCGTAGTAATGTTGTTTCATATTAGGGATCCATCAATGAGCCTTACAAAGAGCATTAGTGTGCATGAGCGTACTGCCCTAGAGATAGTACTTTTCTTTTTTAAACTTCCTGTTTTAAGACCCATTACATCACAACAGCCAGCCTTCCCTTCCAAGTTCCCTAAGGCGTCCTACGGCGCTGCCCGATCCCAGATATTGGTGGCCTGCACCCCCATATTGCTTTGGTTTACCTCCATTTGGGGAAGGAGGGAGCCCACTTATCTCCCTCCTAACACAAGCCATGTCAGGTTAGTGTCCATGGGTCCTGGGTCAGGTCCTTGCTAAGATGCCAGTGGCTCATCATCGGGCCCAGCTGTTGGGGCCTGTTTTTACGTCCCCCCTTCGCCCCAGACGTTAGCCTACAAGGAGCTAAAGGGAGAATGAGCATGCAGAGGCATGTCCAATCTGCTCCGGAGCCCAGCCAACATCTTCCCTCAGTTACAGCGCCCCCAAGTAGCACCCCCACCTGTGGTCACCCAGGTAGTGGCATAGCAGCAGGGACGATGGCCCTCCCTTTCCCTAGAGGAGGAGAGCGCCCCGCCTCGACATTCAATCCCCCCCTGCTGGCCCCGATGATCAGTGGACTAACTGCATCACCGGTGTCATGAGTGGTAGCGCTACTGCTGTGCTGATGGGGCCAGGTGAGACAGAACTTTATGCAAATTTCAGATTTTAGAAGCCAAGTTCAAACTCAGTACTGTGGTCACACCTCCTGCTGACTAACATCAGATTTGTTTCTATAGCCAGGGAGCAGTGACCACTAAAACTATTTCAATATCTACTAAAATTTATCAAAACAAAATTTTGAAAGACCCCAACAGATTGAAGCCAACAAAACATGTAGAACTGAAATAATCACAATTTTAAAACTGCTGAAACTGCAAATAAATAGTGCCTAAGCAAGAAAAATATTATCACTATAGTAATTCTTGTTTCTTCCCAGTGATGCCTAGATATTCATAACTATGCAGTAAGCCTGGAGGGTTGGACTGCCAGGAAAGATGGAACACATGCAAATGAGTAGAATTCTTTGCACGTGAGCATCTTTCAAATACCGCCTCTACCAGGTTCTTAGAGGAGGTGGGGGAGTCAAATATAGCAAGACTCCAATAGAAGAAACATAATTATTAAGGTGAGTAAGCTTTTCTTCAAACAACATGAAGTCTTGCTGTATTCTGATTAATGCAGACTACCAAGCAGTACCTCCATGATGGAGGGACAGAACCTATTTTGGGAATAGGCTCTGAAGTACTGCTGTGCCAAACCGAGCATCACTCCTAGCCTGGATATCCACAGAGTAATGCTTGGTAAAGATATGGACTGTTTTCCAGGTGGCTGCTTGACAGATTTCTAAGAGAGGAATATCCCTGGCAGCAGCCAGGGAAGCAGCTGTAACTCTTGTAGAGTGAGCCCTCAGGCCTGAGGGTGGAATCTTTCCCAGTTTCTCATAACAGAATTGTATACAAAACACAATCCACCTGACAATAGTTCTCTTTGGTGGCAGGTTTGCCCTTTCCCACTTCTATAAGTGAGGAACAACTGAGGGACTCAAACCTGTGACCCTTGGTACACTCTATGTAGTAGCTAAGGGCTCTTTTAACATCTAAACTGTGTAGCCTCCTCTCTCCTGAGGAAGAATGATCAGTGAAGAAAACAGGAAGAGACAGACTGATTCAAGTGGAAATCTAAAACCACTTTGGGCAAGAACCTTCTATTGGTTCTAAGGACCACTTTATCTCTGTGAAAGGAGATAAAATCAGGTTCCACTGACAGGGCTTGCAGGTCACTGATATGTCTGGCAGAGGTAATGGCTACCAAAAACACAGTTTTCCAAGTCAAGTACTTCAGCTCTGCTGAGGACATAGGCTCAAAAGGAGGTTGCATAAATTGAGCAATGCAAACACTTAAATCCCAGGCAGGGGCAGGGTTTCTAAAGAGAGGATTGGTATGAAGCAATCCCTTAAAAAATTTACAGAATACAGGATGAGATGATAGTGAGGAAGACTTCCCCACTGACAGAAAAGCAGAAACAGCTACCAAGTGTACCTTGAGAGTAGCTGGTCTGAGGCCTAGGCCATTAAGATGGACCATATAGTCCAGAACTGAAGGCAATTCATCAATGCCTGGAGAAATATGCTTCTTAGAACGCCAAATGCTGAATCTCTTCCATTTGGAGTTACAAGTCTTTTTGGTAGAGGGCTTTCGAGAAGCTTTGAGAATATCCAGAACCCCCTGAGACAGATGCAAATCTGCAAACTCTAACTCTTCAAGAGCCATGCCTTGAGATTGAGAGACTGAAGACTGGGGTACCAAATCCTCCCCTGAAAGGAGGTTAACAGGTTGTAATTCCTGGGAAGAGACCGGGGAAGATGGACTGCTAGGGACAGCAACAGGGGGTACCATGGCTGTCCAGCCCAGTCTGAGCAACAGGGGGTACCAGGGCTGTCCGGCCTAGTCTGGAGCAATCAGAATCACTTTGCAAGGTTGTGACCTTATCTTGACTAAAACTCTGAACAGAAGGGGGAAGGAAGGGAAGGCATACAGAAATTTCCCTTCCCAGTTCAGAGCCAGAGCATCCAGGGGGACTGAGCCCAAGACTGGGGGTCTGCAACAAAAGAGAGGAAGTTGGTGATTGTCTGGAGCTGCAAAAAGATCTAGCTCTGGAGTGCCCCACCTTGAAAAAAATCATCTTCAATACCAGAGGGTCCAGGGACCATTCGTGATGGCCCTGTGAGATCCTGCTCAGTGCACCTGCTAGCACATTGTCCCTCCCTGGAAGGTGAACTGCTATCAGAGAGGTTTGTAGGGAATATGCCAGGGACCACAACTTCATGGCTTCTGTGCACAAGGTCATAGACCGAGTGCCTCCCTGCTTGTTAATGTACCACATGGTGGTGGTGTTGTCTGTTCTGACCTGAACCACCTTGTTCTGTACTGATTGAGAGAAAGCTTGCAGGGCCAGAAAAACTGCCCTGAGTTCTAGTAGATTGATATGGAGAAGGGATTCCTGAGGGGGACCACAGTCCCTGGGCAGTGAGGGCCCCCAGATGGGCTCCCCAGCCCAGAAGAGAAGCATCTGTGGTAAGGACCACTGAATGAGACTGAGTGGCAAATGGAACCCCTTGCCTTAAATTGTTCTGATCCTGCCACCATTAAACAGCTTGGATCAGGGTCAGAGTCACTGGAATCAGTTTGGTAAGGGAATCCTTCTTTTGGGACCAAAAGGCCCTCAGATGGAACTGAATGTTCCTCATCTGGAATCTTGCCCCCTTGGACCACTGCTGTAGAGGCTGCCATGTGGCCTAAGAGTTGAAGGAAATGCCTTGCTGGTTGGGACACCTGAAGGCTGAAGGAAGAAGCCAGTTCTATAAGAGCTCTTGCCCTGTCCAGGGGAAGAAAGGCTCTTGCTTTGATCGTATCCAGCTCTGCCCCTATAAAGGTAAGAAGCTGGACAGGCTCGAGAACTGACTTGGGAAGGTTGAAAAGAAATCCTAGAGAAGTGAGCACTTGCTGGGTCACTTGCAGGTCTGACTTGACTTGGTCTGGAGACTGACCCACTATTAGCCAGTCGTCCAGGTATGGAAAAATGGAAATATTTTGCCTCCTTAAAAAAGCAACTACTACTGCCAGTCACTTTGTGAAGACCCTTGGGGCTGAAGTTAGGCAAAAGGGCATTGCTCTGAACTGATAGTGGCCCGAGGGCAACTCGAACCTGAGGTACTTTTGTGGGAGCACCTGATGGGAATGTGAAAATAGGCATCTTTGAGGTCCAGGGAGGCTAGCCAGTCCCCTGGCCTTAGAGAGGGAAGGATATTCCCAGAGTTACCATCTTGAACTCTGGTTTTAAAAGATGTTTGTTTAGGTATCTTAGGTCTTGGATGGGTCACCACTCCCCTGTCTCTTTTGGGGCAAGGAAGTACCTGGAGTACAGACCTTTGCCCCAGTGTAGGGTAGGTACTCTCTCTATGGCTCTAAAGCCAGCAGAGATGAAACCTCTGCCTCTAGGAGCAAGGGTTTCTGAGAGACCTGCAGGTCGGAAAGACCTGGCTCTCATCTTTGGAAATTTTTTGAAGCTGAGAACCAGTCCCTGCTTACTATTTCCAGGACCCACTTGTCTGATGCAATGACATCCAGTCCGGACAAGTAAAGTCAGCCTGCCCCCCTACTGAGTATAGGAAAGTCGATCCAGGCAGGCCCATCAGGGTGTCTGCTTGGCAGGGGCCTTAGGCTGAGGAGTAGATGTAGCCCTGCTCATCCCCCTTCTGCTTCTCCCTCTGAAGAACTCCCTCTGTGAAAAGGGAGAAGAGGCCTGTGCTTGGTAAAAAGGCCTGTGAAAAGGCCTGCCCCTGACCCTGGACTGCTGCCTTTGAGGAGTTGCCTCCCGTTCTTTGGCCTGAGCACTTCTGTAAGTGGTCCTGTACTCATCCATTTTCTTCATGTAATTCTCAGTCTGCTCCCCAAACAGAGAATTACCCACTACAGGAAAATCCATGGCCTTAGCCTGGGTATCCTGCGAGAGGCTAGTACATCTGAGCCAAGCCATTATCCGAAGAGCCACAGATGTAGCCATGACTCTTGATGACACATCACTGGAGTCCACAGCAGCATGAAACTGAACTTTTGATGCCACGATCCCATCTGCAGCCACCTCCTCCAGCTCCTTGGCTAGCTGGGGGGAGGCCTGTTTAGCCAGTGCCAGTACAGTGTCCCACCTGGACTTCTAGTACCTGGCTGTATAGGCCATATAATTCGTCTGCCTGAGTCCCAAGGAAGATGCCATATACTGTTTTTTTGCCATGGCATCAATCTTCCTGGAGTCTTTGTCTGGGGGTGTGAAGCCAAGTGAATGTTTGCCTTATCACAGGCAGCAGCCTGCACAACCTCAACATGGCTGCATTGCTGATATAAAAACTCTGTATCTGAGCCTGAAAGTGTATACCTCTTGTCCAGTCTTCTATCAACAGGAGGTATAGAATTGGGAGACTTCAAGATTTTTTGTGTCTGCTTCCCAAAAGATTTGTGAAGGCGAACAGACAGTCTCCTGGACTCTGGGATGTCCATCATTTCCACAAAATCGGGCTCCTCTTGATCCTCCATCGCTTCCTCTATAGGATGCTGGAGGGTCTCAGCCACCTTTCTGTAGAACATAAAGTAGGAAGGGGACTCAGAAAGCCTAGGAGGGGATACACCTGAAGGTCTTCTGGGGAGATGTCTGGTTCAACAGGCACATCCAGACTTTCACCATTACCATCGTCATCCTCAAACTCCTCCTCCTCCTCCTCCAACTCCGGTTCATAAAATTCTTCAGGGGTATAATCGTGAACCGGGGGAACCGACTTGAACAGAGCCCCTGCCAAATGGTCAGAACTGGGCGAAGCGATTCCACAATCCGAATCGCTCTGGCTATTTCCTCGGCAGTCGGAACATGGACTTCTGGATCCGAACCGGATGATTTTTCTTTGCGTTTTCTTTTTGTCAGAACCGAACCCTCGGGATCGTCTCTCCTTTTGCCCAAAGAAGTATCACCCTGGTCAGAGAGCGCTCCTTCTGGTTCGGTCGGAACCGAACTGGGCTGGCCATCCGGGTCAGCGGACTTCTCGGCCTCCTTTTCCCTCAGTCTACCTAATCTCTTCTCAAGGGTAGGTTTGGGAAAGTTTTTACAAATTTGGTAGTCTGAATTGAGGTGTTCAAACCCCAGACAATAAACAAAGGTGGTGTGGGGAGCGGCCTTAGCAAACCTCCTCCCTCACTACAATGTTGAAACCCAGTGGGCCCGTTTTTTCTTGGGTTTCTCAGACATGCCAACCTAACCAACTTACCCTTTTTGGCAACTGCCAGGCAAGACTCCTTATCAGTTCCTAACCATGTCACGGTTAGGTTGGGAAAACGAAGTAATGCTTTTTTGGGAATCGATAAGGACCGTAACTACATACTAAAGTAAGATACAAGATTAATAACTGATCGGTTCAGCGAACCGATCCACACTTACAAGTTCCACACAGAAAAAACAGTACAAAACCTATCTAGTACTCACGGTACCACAGACAGAGACTGAACTGACTATGCGGAAATAAATTTCGGTTAAAACAGACAGTAAACAGACACTTCATCCGACTTTCGAACCGAGCTGCAGGAGGAATCTCCAGGCGACTGTTCAGTGGTAGGAGTAAAAATCTGATGGTTACATTTCAAGGAAACAGACAGAGACATCAACCAAGCTCGAGCTCAGCATTCTATGCTCTGCATAGAAAGTTAACCCATTGCTCTCCAGGGCAGTTTAAAGGCTGGGGCTAACTGCACTAGTCAGAATACAGCAAGACTTCATGTTGTTTGAAATGATGAGTCCATTATGGGTACTGTTTAGAAAACAGAAGCTAAAATAATGAATATAATCAAAATCATAAGGCAGTAGATCTCATCTTTGAGATTACAGAAACACATGTGTATGCATACACACTTTTTTTGTTGTTTGTTTTTGTGACCAAGCAAAAAAAGAAAAGACACGCAGAATTTTTAAGACTTATAATCTGTGTATAGGTTATGTGATCTATGTACATGATTAAGTGAAAGCAGCTACAGCAGTAGAAAATTGAAGATAATATAATCCATATCAAGATATACAGATTGAGTCTCAGCATGTGAGTAGTAGTAGGTGGACCTGTTCGAGGAAGGGACATGGAGTCCGGCGCACAACAGGCAGAGAGACATCACGACGGAATGGTTGTGATGGTCTCACAGTAATACCTCTGAAAATGTGGCTAGATGTATAGAGCCTGTTAAAAAAAAAAAAAAGGCCTCCATGTTCAGTTGAAGTCTTTAGTGAGAAGAAGAGGCGCTCGGACGGCCAGAGGGGTGGTCATGGGTTTAGAGGCTTATAGGTTATCCAGCATCGCTGGAGCCCCGGGGTCAAAAGATGGTCGCCTTAAAAAGAGGCATTAGCCACATTCCATTGAATATCAGGTGCTAGCCCTGAGAGTCGGAGCCATGCCTGATGGCGTAGAAAAAGACCGATAGCAGAAGCTCAAGCTGAAGCATCGGTAATGTTGCAATGATCTTTTTCAGCGGATGCAGGTAGTCTATTTATAAGGTCACCAGCAGAGATACTTACCAGACGCAGGTTATAGTACTTGTATGTTCATGTATGACAGTGCGGTCGTGAGCAGCTGCAAGACCACAGAATCCACAGTGACCATATTTGTTAAATACGGCTAGTCAAATAGGAGCCTGATATAACCTGTGAGCTTTTCTAGGCATCTCCTGCGCCATTATGGGTTAATTCCATACTTCAGTAATTGTATTTCTGAATGTTATAGTAGTCTGTCGTCCCAGCTGTTTGGTACATCATAAGGGGACTCATATTCTCCTGAATATTCAGGAAGAGGCACGACAGGTGGGGCAGTCCAGCCCGTGCATGCCAGTGTCAATGGAGGCTGAGACAGTCAGTGATAAATGGTGTGTGAGCACCATGCATGGAAACAGATGAGGCTGGTATGCCTCTGTGTTCTGTAGCATATAATTCTTTATTTTTTAGTGATGCAGCCCGTACTATCTTTTGATGCATGTTGCTTGAAAGTATTCATGGAAGTTCATGGTAAACTTGTAATAAGGATCCGTCATAATTGTATTATAGGCAGGTAAAGGTGCTGTTCTATAATGCAGGGGCTGCTCCGTCGACAGTGGCAACCCCTCGACGGAAGAGGAGGAGAAGCATGCCTGGGTGATGATGTACTATGTCTTTTATAGATGAAGAGTAAGTAAAAGCATGCTCCGTCGACAGTGGAACCTATTCTGTCGACGATGAGGAAGACAGCACATGCTCCGTTGATGATGGAAAAGTAGGTATAGTAGTACATGCCCGTCAACGATGGAAATGCAGTTGTCAACGATGAAGAGGTGAAACGCATCCCCGTCCACGGTGGGGCTGTGGAACATGTCCGTCGGCGATGGAGCATGAAAGTGTGCTCCATCGGCGGAGGAAGTGTCATCAATGAGGATGTCTTGTAGAGCCCTCCGTCGGCGGAAATTAGCGGACTCTGTCATTGATGGGGAGTGTAGCCCCATCGACGGGAAGCTGAAAAATTAAGCTCTATCGACGAGGAATGTTCCTTTGATGAAGAAGAGCCTGCCATCGACGGAAGTGAATGCCCATCTGTGCTCTTTTGATGAGGTAGTGTCTGTCATCGATGGGGTGAATGACTTCTTGATGGTCTCTGTTTGGAGGTATGACCGCTAAAGGCAGTCAGAGAGACATTAGGTGAAGGGGTTTCCTTCCCTATGGTAGTCGTTGAATGGGACTCTCTTCATGAGCCCTTTAATTTAGTACCCGGTGTGTGTGACAGGAAAACATCCATTGTAGTAGTCTTATCTAGTACAGGAGCTAAGTGCCTTGTATGAAGTCCAGGCACCCCAAGCTATATTTTCAATCCACTTCGTATACTGCTGTAGAAGAGATGCTGCCAGAGCTGAAGCCGGCGGGAAAATAAACAGAGATTACCAGGGACCACCCACTTTTATACGTACAGCCCAGGAAGTGAGGTTGTGTGGGTGGTCCCTGATGTGGAGACTGCTGGAAGAAACTTCCGTGCTGGAGTGCCACCTATCGAGAACTCCCAGAAGTAATGACTTACTGCAAGAGACCATTCCGTGGAAGATCTACTGTTACAGGTGTGTAACCTGTTTTTCTAGGATCGTGGATATGTTGTTCATCCACACTTATTGGCAGACTCCTAGCAGTTCTCTGGGAGGAGGGAGGCAAGGCGCACCCCCCCACTGATACTCACTTGGGAAACTGAGATTGGAGAACTGAGGCCCCAAAACCAGCATCCCAGCATGACTCAAGGTCGATGTGGTAATGGGTAATGAAGGTGTTTGCTGACTTCCAGGTAGCAGCCCGATAGATTTCCTGGATAGGGATGTCCCTGGAAGCAGCCACTGATGCAGCAGTATGGTGGGTAGAATGAGCTCTTGTCCCTCTGGGAGGCTCCATGCCCGCCAACTCATAACACAGACTTATGCAAGGTGTAATCCACCTTGCAATAGTCCATTTTGCTGCAGGTCTGCCAGAAGCGGCTTTAGCGTAGGTGACAAACAGCCGCCATGCTCTCCTTGTAATAGGAGAGGGCATGTCTCAGATCCAGGGTATGAAGCCTGTATTCGGCCTCCAAGGTGTAATTAGGGTAGTATACAAGCAGAGTTAACACCTGGTTAAGGTGAAACTCTGACACCACCTTCGGAAGGAATTTCAGGTGGGGGCGTAGGACAACCATGTCCCTGTGGAAGACCAGATAAGGGGGGTCCACGGAAAGCGCCTGGAGCTTCCCTGTCCTTCTGGCAGACATGATGGCCACCAGGAAGGCCGTCTTCCATGACAAGTGTGACAACGCACACTTGTGCATTGGTTCGAATGGCTTGCCCATGAGCTTTGCCAGTACCAGCAGTGGATCCCATGGAGGTGGAGGTTCATGCACTGGAGGTGATATGTGATCCAGGCCTTTGAAAAAGCGCACTACCACTGTCTCCTGCACCAACGTCGGCTGACCGGCCCACGCCCAGTAAGCAGAAATGGCTGGCAGGTGCACCCTAAGGGTCGATGATCGAAGACCCCCTTTGGACAGAGACCAAAGGTTGTCGAGAATGTTAGCCACTGAACAGGACAGAGGGTCCAGGCCCTTGCCCTGACACCAAATGAAAAACCTTTTCCATTTGAAGGCATAACATTTCCTGGTCGATTCCTTTCTGCATGCCTCCACCATGGTGAGGACATCCTTGGAAAGACCTAAAGCCTGGAACTCTAGCCGATCAGGTACCAAGCTGTGAGGTGCAGGGATTGAAGGTCTGGATTGTATACCTTCCCCTGATTGAGAGAGATCAGGTCCGGACATGCTGGATGCCACTCCAGGGGCCTGCAGCTGAAGCTGAGAAGATCTGGATACCAGAACTGGTGCGGCCAGTCTGGGGCTACCAGAATCACCTCGCTTGACCCTCCTCACCTTTAGGAGCACCTTGTGGATCAAGGGAAACAGAGGAAGGCACAGAAGAGGCCAGGGTCCATGGTCTAAAGAAGGCATTCCCCTGCAGCGAGCCTTGCTGGGGGGGTCATGAAACGCCTGAGCTTGGTGTTTTCCTGGAGGCAAACAGGCTCACCATCGATTTGCTCAATTGGAGACCAGGCTGTAAGCTACCTCTGGATGGAGAGACCACTCATGGGATGTCTCAGCCTAGCGTCTGAGCATCGCCAGATGGTTTGAGGCTCCTGCCACATGAATGGCTAGGAGATCCACCTCCAGAAGGCTGACGAGGGTCCAGATGTGGAGCGCCTCCTTGCAAAGCAGATGGGAATGAGTGCCGCCCCATTTCTTGAGGTAGTACATGGTAGTGGTATTGTCTGTCTGAACAAGAACCACTTGACCCCGGAGCTGAGGAGCGAAAGCTGGCAGTGCCAGTCTGACTGCTCTGAGCTACAACAGGTTGATGTGGTATTGGGACTCCTCTGGGATCCAGAACCCATGGGTCCTTTTGTCCCCATGTGGGCTCCCCAGCCCATGAGAGAGCATCCAGTTGTGAGGGCGGCCACCGGCTCTGGGCAGACAAATGGGATCCCTTCCTGCAACCAGTCTGGGGTAGTCCACCATTGGAGAGCTCCCAGATCTTCTAGGTTACAGTGATCATCTGACCAAAATGACTGTGGTGCTGAGTCCACTGGGCGGCCAGCTCCCACTGGAGGGTGCATGTGCCACGGGCCCAACAGACCCACGGAGGTGCCGCCACCATGCTAACCCAGAAGATGCAGAAAGTCCCAGGCAGGGTGCAATTGCCCAACCAGAAATGACTGGGCAAGGAGGAGAACCTCCACCCCTGTCCACGGGAGCCAGCTCTGGCTTGGCGAGAGTCGAGCTGTGCCCGATGAAGGCACGGGTTTCAACTTGGCCTTGTTGATCAAGAGGCCGAGTTGGGAGCAGGTCTGGAGGGTCAGGTCTCTGCACCTCTCCACCTCCTGCTGGGTGGGACCTGCTAAGAGCCAATCATCGAGGTAGGGGTAAATTCTGACCCCCTGACGCCTGAGATGGGCTGCCACCACTGCGATGCATTTGGTGAAGACCCGTGGGGCCGATGACAGGCCAAACGGCATGGCTCAGAACTCGTATAGGGTCCCTTCAGCTCTGAAGCGGAGGAACCACCAATGAGACGGATGGATTGGGACATGAAAGAACATGTCCTGCAGATCCAGTGAACAGAACCACATGTTTTGCTCCACAGATGGTATGATCTGGGACACAGTAACCATCCGAGTTGCGTGACCTGAGATACTAATTCCAGGTCGTGCAGCTCTAGAATAGGCATAGCACCCCCGTCTGTCGCTTGGGCACCGGAACTACCTGGAGACAAAACCTGGGTCTGCTGGAGAATCCGCCACTGGAGCTACTGCCTCAAGGAGGAGCTGAGCAATGACGTCTCAGAGAGCCGACTGAGTATGGACGGATACTTTTCCTCCCAAGGTGGGCTCAGCTTGGAGGGTGCTGCTCAAATTCCAGAGGCAGTCCTTGACTGACCACTTCCAAAACCCACCTGTCCGTGGTGATAGCAGACCAGGCGGAAAGAAAGTGCTGGAGCCGGCCTCACGGGAGAACCCAGAGCTGGCGTGATGGGAGAGGGAGGCAGCCCCGGCCCCGTCACTGAGCAGGCTTGGAGGAGGATGATCCAGGACCTGAACCTCGGCCTCCTTTATGGGCTTGGGAGGGCCCAGGCTTGGGCGGGGGGCACCAAGCTTGAGCCTGCTGCTGCTGCCCTCCTTGAAAGGAGGGTTGTTGTGCCGCAGGGGAAGAGTGCCGAAAAGGCTTCTTCTTCTTCTGCTGTTTCTTGTTCGAAGAACCCTTAGCAGAAGTAGCATCCAAGGAGGTACTGGACTGCTCAATAAGCTGAAGGTGACCTGCCACACCTGGGCCGAAAAGGTCGGTACCCAGGAAAGGCACATCAGCTAGTTTGCGCTGAATATCTGCCAGGAAAAAGGAGAGTCTCAGCCAAGCCCTGCGACGAGAGACAACTGCGGCTGCCATCAAGCGGGCACAAGAATCTACAATGTCCAGGGCTGTCTGAAGCTGCTGTTTGGCAACAGCCCGGCCCTGATCCCGGACCTGCTTGACCGTGGTCTGCACGTCTGCGGGGAGGTGTGGGAAGAGGGCATGGGAGAAGTGTATTTGCCTGATGAAGGCCTAAAGATGAGGCTGCATAGACCTTACCAGCTGAACGATCCAAGAGTTTGGATTAGTTTTCGGGGAGGTCAGTTAGTGTCGACAGACCTGCCAGTACACCTAAACACAGAGGCGGTCACCAGGCTCTCAGCCGAAGGGTGCTCTGTGAACCCCGCAAGGAACCCTATGGGCACTGCAAACCTGCAGGCCATGCGGGCAGACTGAGCTGGACAGGAGGCAGGGTGCTGCCAAAGTTCTAAGGCCGGGCCAACTATGGCCTCGGCCACAGGAAAGGCCTCCGTCGGGGTACCCCCTCTTGAGGATGTCCGTGAAAGGGTACTCTGCCTTTTTCTGGATAGGTTCCAGAGGCATCCCTGTGGACTCAGAGATGAGGCGAAAATGCCCTGAAAGGACGGAGGACCTTCCTCCGTCTCTATCCCACCAGGCGATTCGTTACCTCCCGGATGAGAATCTAGGCCAGTCTCATCCGAATCCAAGGAATCCGGATACAACGGTCAACCGCCCAGGTCACCTTTGACCCGCCGAGTGCAGTCTGGAGTGACAGTGACTGAAAGATGCCGGGGAAGCTCAGTGTCTGGTCTATCTTCCTTAGAAGGATCCCTCCCACAGGCTGCTTGGGCGGCAGGTCCAGAGACCGATTTAGGCTGAACTGAAGGTTTTCACCGGCTCCACGGGTGGGGGAGCAGACTTAATCGGCTCCGAAGGAGTTGGCATCAGCCTGGGAGATGAAAGTCAAGTAATGGCCAGGGTAGAACAAAATCAGCTGTTGCCACATGAGATCCTCGTAGCGCCAACGCCTTTTCCATCGGAGGCTCTCCTCATCCGAGGAGGATGAGGACGACCAATGGTGTCGCCTCTTTTTTGAGCACTTGTGGCTCTTCCTTGGCCTGTCGGTCGAGGGGGTCCTAGACCTCGATCGAGATCGGACGGGCCGATTCGGTAGCATGGGAGACACCGGCGGGAGCGGTGATTTCCTAGGGTTGAGGACCACTTCCTCAATGGGATTCCCAGCGATCTGGGTCTCCTCGTAGGGGAAAGAAAGGACCGGAGTCCGACTGAGAGAATCGTCAACCGGAGTTGGCGACAATGGATCAATCAGGTCCATGATTATTTCAACCGTCGATCGACACTTCGGTCGACTGGCCAGACAGCAAAGCTGAGAAGCCAGCGGCTGAAGAGGCGATTTCGACCAAAGTCGAGACTGCCAGTTCCCGGGACCGAGATCTCTCCTGATCCCAAGAATGTCTTCGCCGAGACGAAAACAGTCCCGGGTCCTTTTCCTGCTTACAGGACTGAGAGGAGTGCGTGCCAGCAGGACCCATTCCCTTAGTCAGGAGAGACTGGCACAACTCTCGGAAGGAACCCGAGAAGGTGAAGCCCAGGTTGAGCGGAACGAAGAAGCTCCAAGAGGAAGATTCCCCGGCACAAGCCGCTTCCTCTTCAAAGGCTTGCATGCATTCCAATTGCTCGTCGGATCCTGCGGCTGCGGAAACTACCCACCGAGCCTCCTTTGATTTCACCAGAGGGTTCTGTTTTTCCAGCCTCCCCAACTTCAGATGGCAGTCAAGGACGTTAGGGTGAAATGCAAGACAAAAATCGCACTTCGAGGTGACATGGTCGACACCCAAGCAATAGACGCATGCGGTGTCGGGGTCAGTGCGCGACATTTTCTGCCCGCATGAACACCTGCGAAATCTGGGGAAGACTTGTCTTCCATAATCGAATATAAGCAGTCGCGATCGCTAATGCGAACTACATGAATTTTCGGAATAACTGAAGGTTTTGAAGCCAGGGCCTACAAAATGCGGGAGCATGAAGGAGGCAACCAAACCTTCCAGCGGAAAGGAAGATCTGGCATCATGGGGCGGAGCCGAGGGTTATACTGCCCGGGTGGGTGGAAGGAGCCAGCTTGAAGACTTCCAGCGATCCTTAAAGGGGAAAGGGACATGCCAATAAGTTTGAATCAACAACATATCCACGACCCTAGAAAGAACTTTGAGATGATGCTGTTGGCCCTTAACATATTCACAGAAAAAAAGGAGGCTGAAAGCAGACATGATCTCAGTCTTCCGCATACTTATGGGTATCAACAAGATAGAACACAGATGTTTGATCTGGTGTAAAGCTTGTGACATCATTCTACACAGGAGGCTCATAAGAAAATTAGCGGCTTAGGGGTGGGTTCAAAGGTGGCACACAGGTTAACAAACTGGTTAAGGGACAAGCGACAGGGTGGTGGTAAACAGAGTTCACTCCAGGAAGGGAAGGTAACCAGCAGGGTACCACAGGGCTCAGTACAAGTAACGCCACTTGTAACAGACTAGTTTGACATGCAGCACTGGCGTCCGCTATGTTGCGCGCCCATTGCATCAACAAAGCTTCAATAAGTGATCGTGGTACTGCTGCGAGCGACAGACACTGTGAGATCGGAACTAGGACCAACATTATGGAGTCTCTGTCCTCCGGTTCACCCCTGGAAGTGCAGCAGCAGATCAGGAGGGCACATCAGGAACTGAATTCAGAAGCTGCTTTGAATTCAGAAGTTCTCAGTGAGGCTAAGGAGGAACTGAGTGTGGCAGTGGCAGTGGGTGACACGGTATTCATATTGCTGCATGCTTGCCTACTTTCAGAGACATTTATTTGAGGTCTTGCAGCTGGAGCTGCTGATCATGTCGCACATTCCTGGCATTAGAATTGGCTATGAGATCAGAACTGGGACCAACATTATGGCGTCTTTGCACCCCTGGATGTGCAGCAGCGGGACCGGGAGGGCACGGCATCAGCCAGGAGTTGAATTCAGAAGCTGCTTTAGAGTGAGTTTAAATAGACAGTGTATATATGTAATGCTGGTCTGACTGAAGGCAGTAAAAGTGAAAACGTAAAAGTAAAGGAAATGAAACTGCCAGTAGGGGAGGCATTAAATAGTGTACTGTTGTAAACTGCTGGCACTTGTTTAACTGAAATTTAACGTGAGCACACTGATGGCTGAATCCACTGCTAATTGTCATCACTCAGAGGTGTTAATGGGCCACTAGGCGGCGCTAAATAGAGAATAATAGATAGCAACTGTGTGTTATGGATTTTTTTTTTACACACCTGGCAGTATGATGACCCATAAACCCCGAGAGCGAAGCTCGAGAGGTTTATGAGGTCATCACACCCTGAGGGTGTGTAAATAAAATCCATATACATGCAGTTGCTTATTTTTTATTTTTTATAATTACTGGTGCAGAGTATGGTGCATTTAGAAACACACACACACACACACTCTCTCACAGACACTGTCTCTCACACTCACACAGACACTGTCTCTCACACTCACACAGACACCGTCTCTCACACTCACACAGACACTGTCTCTCACACTCACACAGACACTGTCTCTCACACACACACACACACACAATCTTTCCTTTCCTGCTTTGACTTACTTTATTTTTAAGTGTCATCCACGGCTTTAGTAGGAGTCAGCGTCTGCGATTCGGGGCACGGCGGGATCAACCAGATATTCAATTTATGTTTGAAAGGCAGGATCAACCAGATAAGCAAATGTAAAGAGAGGACAGAGAATTCAACTTAAGCGGCTCCTCAGTAGCGGAAAGCCGAGGCACTTCATTGAAATACTGCTGGCCGCCCACGAGGCACAATGCGAGGCCAATGAAGTGGCTCAGAATGCTAGAGTGACAGACAATGGACGCTTGAAGTGGAAAAAGTAGTGAACGTCAGAATAACTCGATTTCGGTTATTACGGCATTTTTACTGTGCCTGAAACCGGATAGTAAAGGGAGCAACCAGTAATTATATGGAATTACGAATCAGCTTAATCAATTGACTTTATTATTTAACCATATAGAAAATGGCTGTTGGCAATGGGGATTCATCCATTAGAAGCGGACGTCCGCTACAAGCGTGTCCGTTTAATCTGGCGCATACTGTACCGGAAACAGTCCTCTTTAATGTCTTTGTAAGAGACAAACTACAGATGGGCTAGAAGAGAAGGTCTGCCCCTTTGTGGATGACACCAAAATCTGCAACAGGGTAGACACTCCAGAGGGGGAGAAAAGAATGTGCAGAGACCCGAGAAAACTTGAACTGATCAAGGGCACTGCAGCTGGGTTTCAATGTGAAAAAGTACAAAATCATGCATCTAGAGCACAGAAACCAAAGGGTGGAATACAATATGGGAGAAGAGGTTTTGACTGTCACCAAACAGGAAAGGGACCTGGGAGAAATCATATCTGATGATCTCAAGGTGGAGAAGCAGTGCCACAAGGCAGTGGGTAAGGCTAGTGGGATGTAGGGGTGCACAGGGAGGGGTATCACAAGCACGAGGAGGGAGGTGGTGTTGCCACTGTACAGATCGCTGCTGAGACTCCACCTGGAGTACTGTGTCCAGTTCTGGAGACCACATTTCAGGAGGGACATAGACAGAGTGAAGGTAGTCCAGCGGAGGGCAACAAAAATGGTGACGGGTCTGCATCAGAAGCCCTACGATGAGAGACTGAGGGATCTCAGTATGTATACCCTGGAAGACAGAATACTGAGGGGGGATATGACAGAGACCTATAAATACCTCACAAGGGTAAATAAAGTACAGGAGGAGAGTATTTTTCAGAGAAAAAGACGCACAAGAACAAGGGGAGGTGCAATGAAGCAGGAAGGGAGTAAATTCAAGAGAAAGCTGTAAGGGCTCTGTTTCTGCATGCAGCAGACAGGTTATGTTCACAAGCAGTGAACTGAGACCCTCTATTTATGTTGTATTTCCCTGGACTGCTCCACCTCCTCCCTCGAGGGACCTGCTATCAGCCAGTTATCCAGGTCAGGATACACCCGGACCCCTCGATGTCTCAGGTAGGCTGTCACCACTGCAATGCACTTGGTGAAGACCCTGGGAGCCGAGGAGAGGTCGAAGGGCATATCCTGGAACTCGCAGAGATTCCCCTCCACTAGGAGCCGAAGGAACCGGTGGTGGGACGGATGGATGGGAATGTGGAAGAACGCATCCCAAAGATCGAGGGAGCAGAACCACATTTTCTGCTCCAGGGATGTAATTATCTGAGACAGAGTGACCATGCTGAAGGTGCGCGACAAAAGGAATTTGTTCAGGTCATGCAGATCTAAGATGGGTTGCCAGCCCCTCATATGCTTTGGGACCAGGAAGTATCTGGAAACAACCCCTGGGCTTACTAGAGGGTCCGGGACTTGAGCCACTACCTCGTTCTGGAGGAGCTGGGTGGGGTCTTCCCGAAAGGATGACAGTATGTTGGTGGACACCATGTCCTCCCGTGGGGCTTGGGCTTGGCATGGAGGATAAGCTTCGAACTCTAGAGGCAGACCCTGACCAACCACTTCAAGGACCCACCTGTCCATTGTTGCAGAGGATCAGGCAGAAAGGAAGTGACAGAGCCGGCCCTCCCAGGGGAGACAGGAAGGGCATGGGGAGGCACTCCCCAACCCATCACTGGGCAGGCTTGGAGGCAGAGGAGGGACCGGCTAAGGACGCAGTGGGACCTCAACTACCTGGTTTGCAGATGACTGAAGGAACCAACTTCAGCTGAGGATACAAAGTCTGGGCTTGCTGCCCAGCCGGGGGCTGGATGGCTAGCCACAGGGGCAGAGAGGGGCCAAAAGGATCTGGCCTTCTGGAGCTGAGCTCTGGGATCCCTCTGAGTGGAGATGACAGGAGTCCAGGGTGACAGTGGACTTCTCCATCTGAGTGAGGTGTCCTTCCACCCGCAGGCTGAACAAGTCAGTGCCCAACAAGGGGACATGTGCCAACTTGTGCTGGGTGTCTGCCTTTAAGGTTGAAATCTGCAGCCAAGCCCTGGGACGCATGGCCACAAAGGCACCCACAGACCAGGCGCAGGAACTGCCGATGTCCATGGCCATCTGGAGCTGCTGTTTGGTCACTGCTCGGCCCTGAGAACAGAGTCGGCCATCAAACCCTCAGCCGAGGGATGTTCAGTGAAACCCAACAGGGAACCTGTAGGGACCGCATACTTTTGGGCCATACGAGTCAACAGCGCAGAGCAGGAGGCAGGAGCTGCCAAAGCTCCATCTCGGTGATCAGGAAGGTGACACCAGGGGAGTCGCCTTGGCTGAGAATTTCAGTTAAGGGATACTTGGCCCGTTTTTCGATGGGCTCCATCTGAATCCCAGTAGATTCTGAAATGAGACAGAGCAAGCCCCCAAAAGAAGTGGGACTGTGCTCTGTAGACAAATCCTCCCCGATTCCATGTCCAACGGATGAGAATGCAGGGAGCAGTCCTCAGACTCAGAGGATTCACCGAAAAGCGGTCGACTTCCCAAATCCCCACTGACCCTGCAGGGTCTATCAGGAGTAACAGTGACCAATAGCTGACAAGTACGCCCAGGAGCTGTATATGGGCGCCCCTTAGGAGAAAGACCATCCTCCGGCTGCTCAGGAGGCAGCTCCACCCTGATGGGCGAGGAGGCCGGAACAGGCCAAGCTGGAGCAGGTTGGGGCCTTGGTGACGGCACCCACGGAACAGCTGGGAAGGGGGCCAGAATCAGCTTAACCTCGGAAAGCATGAGCTGCTGCCACATAAAACTCTTTGTGGAGCTGGCGCATCTTTCGTTGGAGCCTCTCCTAACCCAAGGAGAAAGAAGATGAAGAACAGCAGCAGTGCCGCTTGCCTGAGTGCCGAGAGCACAGATGCCAGAGGGAGCTGCTAGACTCCGGGCTACTGGATCTTGACCTCAACCACCAGGGAACCCGACGTCAAGAAAGAGAGGGAGCCAGTGAAAGCCAGGACTCCTCTGACGGAACGGGATCCCTAGGGTTCAGGAGCAGATCAGGAAGCAGATCCGACCCTCCCTGGGAGGTGATCGGTAGGATCGGGGTCCCCCTTGTCAGGCAACAATGGGTAGACCGGCTTTAGAAAAATCTCGACTGGTTGGCCCATGTGCCTCTCTGCTGACAGGCCCAACAGGGAGACTGTGAAGGAAACAGTCTAGACCAGAGCACTGACCATAGTCGAAAACGTTCCAAGGAAGAGCAGGAACCGAGGTCTGAGAGCGCTGGTAATCCCACTATCATTGACAAGACCATTTCTTAATCTCCTTTTGAAGATTTAAAGGATTTTGTGCCATTAGAGGGACCATACCCAAAAGTGAGATTGACGCACAAATCTTAAAATGCCCGTAAAGCTGGCACCCAAGGAAAGTGGCACGAAAGTCAAGCTGAAGAAGCATGCTCCATGGCCTGTGTCACACCTCCTCAAAGGCCGGTAGTTCTCTGTGGACTCCCACAACCACGGAGAGGACGACTTCAGCAGCGCCTCTTCGAGCAACTGGATGGTCCTGCTCCTCCAGGTGCCCCAAAAGAACTCAAGTGTGCCAGTCCTCCAAAGTACTCGGATGTAAAGCGCAACAAAGGCCACAAGCCTGAGGATCACGATCATGGTCTAGGCAGTAGACGCACAAAGTGTGCAGGTTGCATTTTTTTAAAACCAGGCACCGACTTTGAGTCGTCCATGCTGACAGTGAGAGTTTCAAACAAATTCGAAAAAACAACTTAAAGACATTTTGTTTTTTTAAAGCAAAGGGCCCATTCAAGACAGAGCAATAAGGAGGGAGCCTTCTTCTTCCAGCAGAAAGGAAGCTCTGGCATCATGGGGCAGTGCCAAGGGAGTTACCACCCGGGTGGGTGGGAGGAGCTAGCTTGAAGACCTTCTGGCCAGAACCTTAAACGGAAAGGACACTGTCAGAAGTATGGATAGTACTCCATATCCACGTCTCTAGAAAGAATGAATTACTCACCGTAGTAATGTTGTTTCATATTAGGGATCCATCAATGAGCCTTACAAAGAGCATTAGTGTGCATGAGCGTACTGCCCTAGAGATAGTACTTTTCTTTTTTAAACTTCCTGTTTTAAGACCCATTACATCACAACAATGACCTTCCCTTCCAAGTTCCCTAAAGTCCTCTGGCGCTGCCCGATCCCAGATATTGGTGGCCTGCACCCCCATATTGCTTTGGTTTACTCTCCATTTGGGGAAGGAGGGAGCCCCTTATCTCCCTCCTAACACAAGCCATGTCAGGTTAGTGTCCATGGGTCCTGGGTCAGGTCCTTGCTAAGATGCCAGTGGCTCATCATAGGCCCAGCTGTTGGGGCCTGTTTTCACGATCCCTTACGCCTCAGGCGTTAGCCTACAAGGAGCTAAAGGAGAATGAGCATGCAGAGGCATGTCCAATCTGCTCCGGAGCCCAGCCAACATCTTCCCTCAGTTACAGCGCCCCAAGTAGCACCCACCTGTGGTCACCCAGGTAGTGGCATAGCAGCAGGGACGATGGCCCTCCCTTTCCTAGAGGAGGGAGAGCGCCCCGCCTCGGACATTCAATCCCCCCTGCTGGCCCCGATGATCAGTGGACTAACTGCATCACCGGTGTCATGAGTGGTAGCGCTACTGCTGTGCTGATGGGCCAGCGGAGACAGAACTTTATGCAAATTTCAGATTTTAGAAGCCAAGTTCAAACTCAGTACTGTGGTCACACTCCTCCTGCTGACTAACATCAGATTTGTTTCTATAGCCAGGGGAGCAGTGACCACTAAAACTATTTCAATATCTACTAAAATTTATCAAAACAAAATTTTGAAAGACCCCAACAGATTGAAGCCAACAAAACATGTAGAACTGAAATAATCACAATTTTAAAACTGCTGAAAACTGCAATAAATAGTGCTCAAGCAAGAAAAAATTACTTACCATAGTAATCTTGTTTCTTCCCAGTGATGCTCAGATATTCATAACTATGCAGTAAGCCTGGAGGGTTGGACTGCCAGGAAAGATGGAACACATGCAAATGAGTAGAATTCTTTGCACGTGAGCATCTTTCAAATACCGCCTCTACCAACTGTAGTGTTCTAACCTCTTCAGATTTGTGAGAAGCTTGGAAGTTAGGCATTAGGAAACGAATGCAACTTTAAACATTTTATAAAAAGAGGGGTTAGCCCTAATGAAAGCATAGAATGTTATCGAAAAAACTCCAAAGGGAGGAGAATGATAATATTTGACAAAAAACACATCAAAGAAAAACTCCAAAAGGAGAACACATTGAAAAAATTCTGTTTAAAATTGATTATAAACAGAGAATATGCAACAAAACAACATGGCTTGGTGGCACCAGCATACGGCGTGCAGAGGCTGAAGTTCTGGAAGGGGAGGAAGGGAGGGAAGTTATGAATATCTGAGCATCACTGGGAAGAAACAAGATTACTATGGCAAGTCATTTTTTCTTCTAACCCCAGTAATGCTCATGATATTCATAACTTTATGCAGACTACCAAGCAGTACCACTGGAGGTGGGCACAGAACTTATTTTGGAAACAGACTCTGCAGGACTGCTGTGCCAAACCTAGCATCACTCCTGGATAGAATTTCCAAGTTGTAATGCTTTGTAAAGGTGTGTACTGATTTCTAGGTAGCTGCTTTGCAAACATCCACCAAGGGAACCCCCCTGGCAGCTGCAAGGGTAGCAGCGGTTCCTCTTGTAGAATGCGCTCTCAATCCAATTGGGGGCTCTTTACCTGCTTTAGTGTAGCAGAATTGAATACACCGGACTATCCATTGAGAAATGGATCTTTTTGAGGCTTTTTCTACATCCCCATATGTAAGGAAGTTGTTTTCCATCATCCCTATGGTCTTCAGCGGCTGTCATGTAATAGCTGATGGCCCTTTTCACATCCAGGCTGTGGAGCCTTCTTTCACCAGAACTGGTATGGTGGGTGAAAAAGACAGGTAGAGTGATTGATTGGTTCAGATGAAAGTCTGAAACCACTTTATGAAGAAACTGTCTGTTCTGAGGACTGCCTTATCTCTGTGAAATGAGATATAGTCTTGATCAATGCAGAGAGCTGCAGCTCGCTAAGTCTCCTTGCAGAAGTAATAGCTACTAGAAAGACTGTTTTTCCAGGTAAGGTATTTCAAGTATACAGTAGCCATGGGCTGAAAAGGAGGGCCTATGAGCTTGGCTATACACACATTCAGATCCCAAGCAGACACTGGTGCCCTGTGATGTGGGTGAAAATGCATCAGTCCCTTAAAAAATATTTTAAAAAGTCTGTCTGATGCTGCTGACACCTTTGTCCCTGCAGAAAGGTAGGCAGATACTGCTGCTAAATTAACCTTAAAGGGACACTGTCAACCCCCTTAGGTCTCAAAGTGTCCCTAGTTTAAAAAACACATTTTATGACTGCCAACATTCTGTAAAGATTGCTGATATCGCTGGTAGTTTGATTCTGACTCTTATTTTGTTTGAAAAAGTGAAAAACAGACTGCTCACCATACTGGTGTTACCACACAAACACAGGTTTGTTTACATTCCTTAATCAGCTCTAGCTGCATCTTTCCTGGAATTAGGAACACTCCCCAATGCAGTCTAGCCACTCATGATGCAGTAGGAGTTTAGGAGGCTATTGCATTATGAATGATTGCACTGTTTGGGTATGTTTCTAATGCTCAGGAAGTATGCAGTAAGAACAGATCCAGGATTATAAACAAAACAAGGTTGTTTATAAATACACATTAGCATACATTTCCGTTCTACTAAACAAGGAGACAGACAAAACAAACAGCATCATCAATGAATGTTAGAGAAGGTAAGCAATCATAAAATGTAGATTTTTAACTAGAAATATTATGATCAAAAACAGGCTGACAGTGCATCTTTAAGGGAACTAGGTTGAAAACCTTGTAAATGCAAATGAGTGAGATAGTCTAAGACAACTGAAACTCCAACCTTATGTGGTATAAGGTTTATACTGGAATACCAGAAAGAGAATCTCTTCCATTTGGAAGAAAATGTTTTCTGCATAGAGGGTTTTCTATAACCCTTTAAAATATGTAAGACAGCTTCTGAAAGACTTAAATCTGCATACTCTAATTCCTCAACAGCCATGCTTTGAGATGAAGGGACTTGAGATACTGGTAAAACAATGTTCCCTGATTGGAAGTCAGGAGATTGTGTCTGAGAGGCAATTGTATTGGTTTGCTGACAGACATGGAGAGCAGAAGAGAGTATCATGGCTGCCTGGGCCAATCTGGAGCTATCAAGATCAGAGATGCCGAGAGGGATTTTAGCTTCAGTAACACCCTGAAAACCAAAGGGAATGGAGGAAAGGCATACAGATGCCTGCCTGTCCAATCCAGAGCCAGGGCGTCCAGAGGAACTTTGCCCTGTGCTGGTGGTCTGCAGCAATACTGAGGTAGCTGGTGGTTCTGGTGGGATGCGAACAAGTCTATCACTGGCGTGCCCCACCTTCTGAAAATAACTTGTACCACCTGCTTGTTTAGAAACCATTCGTGATGGGCCTGGTTGATGTGGCTTAGTGCATCTGCCAAGGTATTGTCCTTTCCGGGCAAATGGATTGCCTGCAAGGATACCTTCAGAGAGTACGCCAGAGTCCACATTTTCAAGGCCTCTGTGCAAAGGAGGCCTGATCTGGTACCTCCCTGCTTATTTATGTAATACATTGTGGTGGTATTGTCTGTTCTGATCTGTACCACCCTGCCCAATATCAGTGAAGAGAAAGCTTTTAGGGCTAGGAGCACTGCTCTGAGCTCCAGTAAGTTTATGTGCTGAAGGGACTCTGCTGCTGACCAGGTGCCTTGAGTCGTGTGCTTTCTTAAGTGGGTGCCCCAGCCCAAAAGAGATGCATCTGTTGTGAGTACCAGAGAGGGCTTTTCTCTCTGAAAATGAACTCTTTGCCTTAAATTGGATTCCTCCTTCCACCACAAGAGGGCCTTTAATAGCACCCTTGTCATTGGTATAAGCCTTGAGAAGGGGTCTCTTTTCTGACTCCAGTGAGTCCTGAGGAGAAACTGGTTGTCTCTCATGTGAAACCTGGATCCTTGCACTGTGCCTGTGGATGCAGCCATATGGCCTAGTAGCTGCAGAAAACAGAAATTACGTACCTACCGTACTTATGATCTTTCTGTATATCTTCACCATTCATCACAGATGGGTACTGGCCGGAGATCAGGACCCCGCGGGAGCCTTTTTTTTTTTTTTTAAAAGATAGGCGGATCGGCGCAGCATGCGCCGCCCTCGAGGACCAACGATTGGGCGTGGCGCTTGAGGATTAGCCGTTGTTGTAGTTTACTCCTACCTGACTACCAGTTCTGAGTCGACGGAGAGGTAAGAGGAAGGGATGGAGGGTGGGACAAGAGAGTCCAAGGGACAGAAAAAGGAAGAGAAAAACTGAACTAAAAGGAGAAATAACGACTGAGAGGACAGCATAGAGGAAGTAAGACTAAGGGGATTGGGTAGGGGCCCCAATCTCTGGAAAAGGAGGAAGGGGGGGAGAGAGAATTTAGGAGAGAGTGAGAGGTAACAAGGATCCAGGACCCTTGTCCGTCACCAGACTATATAGGAACTGCAAGGAGTAGCAAAGCTCATTGCCAGAATTCAAGGCACAGAATAACTGGCAATACCCCAAAAAGCAGAGTCGGCTATTCTGGAGAAGGACAGGGTACAGGGACTCAGTACTCTCTGTAAAGATATTTGGTGAAAAAAGGGAGTTCTTTTTTCTTTTTTTTTTAAATAGATGGATAACAGAAGGAGGGCAACCACCAGTTCTCACCCGTAGAAATGAAGATAAATAAAGAGAAGAAATGCCACTCAGAACTGTACCCCTTGGGGAAGAAACTACCCGTGTTCCCAACTTTACCCGCTCAAAAGAGGGTAGGCACAGAGGAGGAGGATCCAGAGACTGGAGCCCCAGGGGATGGCGGGCAGGTTGTGATGAATGGTGAAGATACACAGAAAGATCATAATTACGGTGAGTGCGTAATTTCTATATCTTATTTGTGTCAATCTTCACCATTCATCTGAATAAATGAATACCAAGCCCCGAAGAAGTGATTAATTGCACCCTAAGGGACAGTGTCCCTTAGCCCTCAGTGGGTGACACACTAAGGGGGGAACCCTTCTGGGCCTGAGGAGGCCCGAGAGTGGGGAGAGCGAGACGGGGTCCCCCCAGAGGGGGAAGGAATTTGCCCTGACAAACGTCGTCTCGCCCTACGGGAAAAGAGATAGGTTCCCTGGTGAGCGGAGCAAATCACCCTATGCCGGGCCAAGGGTGACAACCAGGAAAGGCAAAGTCACGCCGATCTCCTGGTGCAGATCGCTGTCCCTACTACCCTGGTAGCTACCTCACTGGCATCGTAAGATGCCCTTGCTTGGTGCCTTGCTAGCTCCAGGCCATGTGCAGAGAGTGCGATGGCTTGCCTGGTTTGCTCCGAGTCAGGCAAAGCAGCAAGGATCTGACCCAGCGCTGACCACAAGAACCTGTTGTAGGCTGCACAGTGGGCCTGATGAGCGGAGATGGAGAGAAGCAACCGTGCCGAGTAGAAAGTCCTCCTCCCCCAGAAATCAAAATCCGAAGAGTCCTGATCTGGGGGCCGGTCACGGTGGAGGGCGTGAAGCCCGTCAGGAGTGTCCAGGTGCGTCAATCCGGACTGTGGATGAGGCATAGAACCTGGAGACTCTGGGGGAGCACAATACCTCTGGCTGGTCCCTAGGGGCAGGAACTCTGGAGAAGGGCCTCTGCCAGAAACGCATGGACGCCTCCCGAAAGGGAGCAGGCCAGGGCGGCACCACAAGGGTGGCCTCACCGAAATCACCTAGAAAGGCGTGCGCCGCATGCTCAGGATTGCTCACGGACAGGGGAGAGAGGTGAAGGTCCTCCAGCATCCTCACAAGGAAACACTGATACTCGGAGAGATCAGCGGCAGGAGAGATATGGACAGACGGTTCCTCTCCCCCTGAGGAGGGGGATGAGGAGCTGGAGGTCACCATGCGCTCTGAGAGTGGCTGCTCGGGGGGAGGTTGAAAAACCTGGCTGTCCATGGCCCTAACGTAGGCAGGGAACCGAGCAGCCACCGCTCTGAACTGTTCCCAGGTGAGAGGACCACTAGGACCAAGAATACCTGGGAGGCGCTGGAGAAGAGCGGCAGAGGGGAGGCAGAGCCGAGAGGGAGTCGGCTGACCTCTGCCAGGGCTGAGGGGCGGACCATGGACCCCGGGAGGTGTCCTGGAAGACTCCGCAGCCGACAGCTGTACAACCACGTTGGTACTGCCTGAGCTGCGCAGAAATCCCAAGTGAGGCGAGGCCGTATAAATCCAGAAGGGCGGTCCCCTGCCTCCAAAGAATGGGACCCCTCAAGGAACCAGAAGGAAGGCGGAAGTCCCCCGTACTAGCTTTGTCCAGGGCCCGGGTGGGTCCCAGAGAAAGGCCGACGCGCCGACCCCACACCCCTCGGAGTCCGAGAGAGTCCTAGTCCTCGAAAGGGCCAGCCTAGGAAGCTGGCAACTCTGGGCTGCCCCCGAAGGGGAGACCCAGGGAGCAGCACCCTCCCCTCCCGTGGGCTTCCCGATAGGCCCCAAAGTTGGGCGATCGAGACACACCACCGGAGGGGGTACCACTGCCGAGGGGTCAAAGAACTCCCCAAGGCCAGGTTGCATGGCAATGGTGGCATGCACCACAGCCTGCTGGTCAGTACCACTGACCCTAACCTCGGGGGGGGAACCAGACGCACCTCAGTAGGGGGCTGACTTGAGACCCGTCGTGGAGACCACTGGCTCGTCCTCCTCTGCAGACAACTCCGAAGGGTGTGACTGCCCGTTCGACTCCGAGCCCAACTCCGACGAGGTAGAGTCTGAGGCCCTAAGCCAGACGGTAGGAGGGCGAGAGAAGGCGACCTTACAAGGGCCCAGAAGTCAAAGCAGTGGCCAAGGCGGAACCTGCACCTCCACAGCCCTTAGCGGCGCTGACAGAAAGCGGCAGGGCAGCACGGACCAAGGTCCTGAACTAGGAGCCTCTCTGGCACCGTCAAGTCCACCGGCACAGGGGTACCAGGAAAGAGGCAAGCCAGCAAAGCCCCAGCAACAGCCTCGGCCCGCCGCCGCCACCAGGCCCCTCAGTGCTGCGGCGGCACCGAGGACTGAAACAGCGCCAACGACTCAGAGGCGGACTCGGCACCCAAACATGGCACTGCCAGACCCTCGGCGCCGTGGGCGGCCACCGAGAACCTGTGACACCGAGGCGGCACCGACAGGCGACTCCGAAGCCCCACGGCACGTGCTCAACCTTGGCCTCGAGGCAGGACATGAAAGGCGACACTGATTCCAGGGTCCACGGTGCCACCCGAGCAGGGGTCGGCACCTGACAGCGCTGACAAGGCCCACAGGCGTCGAGAGGCAGTCGGCGCGCTGTCGGCGCCGACAGGGTCCACGGCACCACAAGCGGCGCCAAGGCCCCAACAGCACCGAGACGGCGGCGCCGACCAGGCCTTCCGGACCGCTGGAGTGCGACACGGGGAGCCTTCACCCCGAGGGTGACTGCCATAGCGGCGCCCCACCCGCTCCCGGAGGAAGTGGACGGGCCTCCGTATCAGCGGAAGGAGCCTCGCCAAGGTTAGTGCTAAGAGGCCGAGGCTCCCTCCTCCTCGGTCCGTATAGAACCGGGAGGGACCCGGAGGAAGGCCGAGGCATGGCGGCCTGATGAGTGTGATCCTACCCCGAGAAAGTCGGGCGAGCTCACCCTACTTTAAGCCGCTGTTCCGAGGATGCGCGCGGTCCATGGAGAAGCAGGCGTCGCATGCAATCCAATGTTGTGAAGCAGGCCAAGACATGAGACACCGGTCATGCTGGTCGGTAGCGGATGTCTGCTGACGCCCGAGGCACCGGCATGAGGGGCCGCCCCGCCTTAGACGACTTCTTGCCCTCCGACTGCGACATGACCTACGGAAAAAAACACCAAAAACAGACTCGACGTCACTTATACTGTAAAATAAATGGAAAGATCTTACCAGCGACGTCGAGTAGGGCAGACTAGAACTAGCAGGAACCGACGGACTGTCGACAACAAAAGGCTAAGGCCTAAAAGTTTGAAAATTTCTTCAGCTGGCTTCCCACGAGGCGACCTCGATGGCGGGAGATGAAGAACTGGTAGGCAGGCGGAGTCGACACAGCTTAACGGCTAATCCTCGAGCGCCACGTAGTACGTCGGCCTCGAGGGCGGCGCTCGATGTAAGGCCGACCACCATCTTTTTAAAAAAAGGCCTTCATGTGGGTCCTGATCTCCGGCCAGTACCCATCTGTGATGAATGGTGAAGACTGACACAGATAAGATCTGCCTTGCAGTTTTGGGCTTGTTCAGAGTGAAGGAATTTGCTATCGACTGAAGACTTTGCACCCTGTCTAAGGGTAAAAAGGTTCTGCCCTGAAGTGTGTTGATTTCTGCCCCTATGAACTGGAAAGTTTGAGCAGGATTTAGAACTTATTTCTTTTAGTTTATTATAAAACCCAGGGACTCCAAGAGGTGCTGGGTGATTCTTAGGAAATTCCTTACTTGGTCTGGTGACTTTCCCACCACCAACCAATCGTCTAGGTATGGGAAGAGAGTCATTCCCTGTCTTCGGAGATATGCCACTACAGCAACTACGCATTTTGTGAATACCCTTGGTGCTGAAGAGAGACTGAAAGGGAGAGTTGAAAACTGATAGTGACCCGAAGGGAGCCCGAATCTGAGATATTTTCTGTATGATTCCTTTATGGGGATGTGGAAATAGGCGTCTTTCAAGTCCAGTGATGCCAGCCAGTCCCCTTTTTGGACTCTGGTCAATATCCGAGCAAAAGTTACCATTTTGAAATTTGTTTTTTTCACATGCTTGTTCAAAGCTCTGAGATCCAAAATTGGCTGCCACTCCCCACTTTTCTTTGTTGTTAGGAAGTATCGGGTGTAAAAAACCCTTCCTCTCAGGGTGGTAGTAACGGATTCCACTACTCTGAGCTGTAACAATTTCTGAACCTCTGCTTCTAGCAGTGTCCTTTCTGCTAGAGAAGATGAGCAGCAAACCCTGGTCTTTTGTGGAGGAAAAGATCTGAAGTCCAGAGACAGACCCTGACCCACTACCTCCAGAACCCACTTGTCTGTGGTGATGCTTAGCCAAGCCTGGAGGAAGTGGGAGAGTCTGCCTCCAACAGGGAGGGAGGGAGGAGGCAGCCTGAGACTCAGGGGTTTTGTTTTGATTGGGGCTGAGGCTGGGTCTGACAGCCCCTCCTGGAGCCCTTTCTACCCCTACCTCTAGAGTATCCCTGCTGTGGATGCTGCTGGTACTGGGGCACAGCTACTGGCTGGAAAAAGGTCTGGTCATAAAAGACCTTCCTCTGCCCCCATAGGGCCTAGTGCATGGAAGCACACTCCTTAAGCGGAGTTGCTATAGGAGACCTTATACTCATTTACTTTTTTCATGTATGCAACCGTGGATTCTCCAAAAAAAGATTCCTTCAAAGGAAAATCCAGGGCCTTGGATTGAGTATCCTGAGTAAGGTTAGTGGCCCGAGCCAAGCAAACCTTCTCTGTGCCACAGTGTTAGCCATCCATCTGGCTGCAGTGTCGTTTGAATCAGCAGCCATCTGGAACTGGTACTTAGCTGCCTCCAGCCCAAACCTGGCAGTTTCAGCCAGGTCTTCAGACAAGGGTGAGGGGGCTTGCATGGACATGTCCAGTACCGACTGCCACAGGGATTTTTGATACTGGGCAGCATAAGCTTGAAAAGCAGCCTGTCTCATGGCCAAAGAAGCAGATAAGAAAAAATTACTCACCTTAGTAATTGCTTTTCTTCTCATGGAGTCTTGCTATATTATAACAATAGCAGTCAGCCACTGCAGCTGAACTGCCCCGGAGAGGAAGGAGTTAACTCCAGAAGATCTGGAGTTCTACAGCGCGAGGGCGCTGTGCCCAAAGCTCTATCTGGCAGTTTCAAATGAAACTGTCAGATCTTTACGAAGCCAACATCAAAGGACGGAAAAAGTCTGTGTGGAAAAACTACACTAGCCTAAGGCTAACCTACTAGTAGTAATAACAACAATATAAACAACGAAGAAACACCCAGAACCATAATAACAAAGGTTGATGGTATTATGGTTCGTTTTACCACCCTTGACAAGCACATATGAACCCCCCCTTCCCACCAAGACTCAAGTCCAAGAAGGGGCAATAAAAATAACCTAAATGAACATCTAGATCCCTAACCCAAAGGAAAACAGGGTTAGGGAAAACTAAAATGGCATGACACAGTGCTTGCACAATTTGCCACCTCTACCCAAGTAGAAGTTCTGAGAGGGCAGGAGGAGGTGGTTATAATATAGCAAGACTCCATGAGAAGAAAAGCAATTACTAAGGTGAGTAATTTTTCTTCAAACACCATGAAGTCTTGCTATATTATAACAATAACAGATTACACAGCAGTACCTCCATGGAGGAGGTCAGAACCTACTTAGGAAATAGGCTCTGAAGCACAGCTGTGCCAAACCGAGCATCTCTCCTGGACTGGACATCCAGGGAATAATGTTTGGTAAAGGTGTGAACTCGCCTTCCAGGTAGCAGCTTGACAAATCTCCAGAATAGAATGTTCTAGCAGCCGCTAGAGACGCAGCTGTACCCCTGGTGGAGTGGGCCTCAATCCTGAGGGGGTACTCTACCCAGTTTCTGATAACAAAATTGGATACAGAGACAATCCACCTTGCAATTGTTCTCTTAGTGGCAGGTTTCCTTTGCCAACCTCGCCATAGGTAAGAAACAGTTGGAGGATTGAACCTATGACCTCTGGTGCCCTCTAGATAGTAACTTAATGCCCTTTTGACATCCAAGCTGTGCAGTCTCCTCTCACCTGAGGAAGAATGCTCAGTGAAAAATACTGGGAGGAGATAGATTGATTCAGGTGGAAATCAGAAACCACCTTAGGCAAAAACTTTCTATTAGTCCTAAGGACTACCTTATCTCTGTGGAAAGAGATAAAATCTTCTTCCACTGACAGGGCCTGTAACTCACTTATCGGTCTGGCAGAGGTGATAGCTACTAGAAAACAGTTTTCAAGTTAAATACTTGAGTTCTGCTGAAGACAGAGGCTCAAAGGAGGGTTACATTACTGAGCAATGCAAATATTCAGGTCCCAGGCGGGAGCTGGTTCCCGAAAGGGAGGGTTAGTGTGAAGTAACCCTTTAAAAAACTTGGAGAACACAGGGTGAGAAGAAAGGGAGGCAGGCTTCCCTGCTGACACAAAAGCAGAGACAGCTGCCAGATGAACCTTCAGGGTAGCTGGTCTAAGGCCTAAGGAATTCAGATGGACCAAATAGTCCAGTAGAATGGGAAGATCAGCAGATTCTGGGGTAATCTGCCTCTCAGAGCACCAGATGGAAAACCTCTTCCACTTAGAATTATAAGTGGCCCTAGTGGAAGGCTTCCTTGAAGCCTTTAAAATATCCATAACACCTTGAGAAAGGTGTAAATCATCAAATTCTAGCTCCTCAAGAGCCAAGCCTTGAGGTGGAGGGACTTGAGGTCCGGATACCACACTCTCCCTGTGCACAGGCAGTAGAGTCGAGAACTCTGGGCAGGCTCAGGGCAGGGTGAACTGCCAGGGACAGGAGCAGAGGGTACCAGGGCTGTCTGGCCCAATCTGGGGCAATCAGAATCACTCTGCAAGGTTGAGATCTGATTTTCACTAGTACCCTGAAAGGAGAGGAAGGGGAAGGCATACAGGAACTTCCCTTTCCAATCAACAGAAAGGCATCCAGAGGGACTGAGCCCAGTACTGGAGGCCTGCAGCAAAAGAGGAAGTTGGTGGTTGTCTGGGGCGCGAAAAGATCTATCTGAGGAGTGCCCCAACTGGCAAAAGACAGACCCCAGTACTTGTGGATTCAGAGCCCATTCGTGATGGCCCTGAGAAATTCTGCTGAGGGCGTCCGCCAGCACATTGTCCTTCCCTGGGAGATGAACCGCTATCAGGAGGTGTTCAGGAGAATAAGCCAGAGACCACAACTTCATTGCTTGAGTGCACAAGGCTGAAGACCGAGTGCCCCTTCTTGTTGATGTACCACATTGTGGTGGTATTGTCTGTCTGACTTGAACCACTTTGTTCTGGACAGAATCTGAAAAGACCCGAACAGCTAAAAGACAGCTCTGAGTTCCAGAAGATTGATGTGGAGCAGAGATTCCTGGGAGACCACACTCCCTGAGTGGTAAGGTCAGCTAGGTGAGCCCCCACCTAACAGGGAGGCATCCGTGGTGAGGGTGAGGGAGGAGAAATGGGAATGAAGGGAACCCCTTGTTTCAGATTGCTTTGATCCTGCCACCAGTGTAAGGCCAGGATCAGGGTTTGAGTAACTGGGACCAATTTGGTAAGGGGTCCTTCCTCTGAGACCAATAGGCCCTCAAATGGAACTGAATGTCCCTCATCTGGAATCTTGCTCCCTGCACAACAGCTGTGGAAGCAGCCATGTGCCGAGGAGTTGCAGAAAATGCCTTGCTGGTCGAGAGACCCAGAGGGTAAGGAGGATGCCAGGCGATGAGTCTGTCCACCCTTTCCGAGGGAAGAAGGCCTGGCTAACCTTGTGTTCAATTCTGCGCCTATGAAAGTTGGGGCCTGAACTGGTTCCAGAACTGACTTTGGTAAGTTTGAGGAATCCCAGAGAGTGAGAATCTGCTGGGTGACTTGCAAGTGGGATTTCACCTGACCTGGAGACTGACCCACAATGAGCCAGTCATTCAGGTGGAAACACAGCAACCCCTTGCTCTTCTTAAATGAGCCACTACTACAGCGAGACATTTTGTGAATACCCTTGGCTTAGAGGTAAGGTCAAGGGCATTGCCCTGAACTGGTAGTGGCCTGAGGGCAGTTCGAACCTGAGGTACTTTCGGTGGGAAGGCCTGATCAGAACATGAAAATAGGCATCCTTGAGGTCCAGGGAAGCTAGCCAGTCCCTGGCCTTAGGAAAAGCAATATCATTGCCAGAGTTAACATTTTGAACTTTGGTTTCAACAGATGCTTGTTCAAGTATCTTAAATCCAGAATAGGCGCCATTCTCCTGTCTTTTGGGGGTAAGAAAGTATCTTGAATAAAGCCCCTTGCCCTGATGGCAAGGAGGAACCCTTTCACTGCTTTGCAGACCAGAAGAGAAGAAACCTCTGCTTCCAAAGCAAGGGCTTCTGAAGGATTTGCAGGTGGAAATGCCTGGCTCTCATCTTTGGAAAATATTTGAAGCTGAGAACCAGACCCTGGCCTATTACCTCCAGAACCCATCTGTCCGAGTTAGGGACAGCCAGCTCTGGCTGAAATAGGCCAACCTGCCCCCACTGGTACAGGAGAATCGGCCCTGGGCACCCCATCAAGGTGCCTGTGCCAGCAACCTTAGGCTGAGGGAGGGGAGGCAGGTCTACTTGCGCCACGTCTACCCCTGCCTCTGAAGAAACCCCTCTGCGAGACAGCAGAGGAGGCTTGAAATTGGTAAAAAGGCCTGGAAAAGGGTCTGCCCCTACCTCTGGGAGCATGCCTTTGTGGCATGGCATGCTTGTCCTTAGCCTGGGCACTTTTGTAGGTAGTTCTGTATTCATCCATCTTTTTCATATAATTTTCTGTTTGCTCCCCAAACAGAGAATTTCCCACTACAGGAAAATCCATAGCCTTTGACTGAGTATCTTGGGACAGATTAGTGCATCTGAGCCATGCCAACCTACGGAGAAGCTACAGAAGTGGCCATGACCCTGGAGAAACATCATTAACATCAACAGCAGTATGAAATTGAACTTAGAGGCTTCAATGCCATCAGCAGCCACCTGTTCCAACTCACTAGCCAACTGGCCATGGGCCTGCTTGGCTAACTGCAATACTGTGTCCCACCTAAATTTCTGATATCTAGCCACATAAGCCATATAATTTGCCTGCCTGAGTCCCAAAGAAGCTGCCATATACTGTTTCTTAGCCATGGCATCAATCTTCCTAGAATCCTTGTCAGGAGGATGTGAGGCCAGAGGAATATTAACCTTGTCACAGGCTGCAGCTTGTACCACACCTACATGACTACACTGCTCAATAAGGAAGTCTGTATCCGAGCCTGACAAAGTATACCTTCTGTCCATTTTTTATCTACAGGAGGGACAGAATGAGGATTTTTAAAATCTTTGTTGTTTGCTTCCTAAATGACTTATGCAAAGGAATAGACAACCTCCTAGACTCTGGAATATCCATCATTTCCACATAATCAGGCTCCTCTTGCTCATCCACAGCCTCCTCTAAAGGAAGCTGGAGGTTTCTACAACCTTTTGTAAAAATAAAGAAAGAGGGGACTCAGACAGAGTAGGGGAATTCTAAAGGTCTGTCTGGAGAAATGCCCGGTTCAATGGGCACGTCCAGACCCTCCCAGCCACACATATATTGATCAAATTCTCCTCCCCTCCTGTGGTTCATAAAAATCCTCAACTTCAAAATCCTGAACCACTGGGACTGAGCAGACCAACCTTTTACCAACTGTTGGTGGTTCTACAGATCCCTGAGACAGTGACTGGACAATCTGAATGGCTTTAGCTATCTCTGCAGCAGTTGGAGACACAATTCTGGACTCCAAACCTCCTGATTTCTTTGTCTTTTTACTTGGGACTGGTTCCTCTGAACCAGTCTTCCTTTGCCGAGAGTCTCGCCCTGGTCAGAGGGCACTCCCTCTGGTCCAGTGGGTACTGAACCGGGCTGGCCATCGGGTCAGCAGTTTTTGGCCTCTCGTTCCCTGAGCCGGCCCAATCTCTTCTCCAGGGTGGCTGCAGGGAAATTTTTACACACCTGGCAGTCTGACAGGAGGTGGTCAGCCCCCAGACAATAGACACAAGTGGTGTGTGGGTCAGCCTTGGCAAAGGCGTCCCCACAGACATCACAGTGTTGAAACCAGTGGGCCGGTTTTCTTTTGGGTTTCTCAGACATAATGCCAGCCTAACCAAAAACTTGCCCTTTTGATGGCAGTGCCAGGCAAGACACCCTTATCGGTTCCTAACCGTGTCACGGGTATTTGAAAAAACCGTAATAATTTTGGTTTTTTTAGAACCGATAAGAACCGGGAACCGCACTCTAAAACCCACAGTACAGTTTTAAAAGGCAGAAAAAAACCAAGCGATCGGTTCAAAACCGAACCGATAATTAATTTTCCACACAGACTTGAAATTTTTGTACTTACGGTTACCAGATAAGAGCTTAAGAACCGAAATGCGGTAAAAATAATGACTTTTGCCGGTTCAAATGAACCGAAAACTACTCTCTTGAACCAAGAATGAACCGAGCTGAAGGAGCTGATCTCCGGAGCGACTGTTCAGTGAAGCGGAGTAAAGAATCTGACAGTTTCATTTGAAACTGCCAGATAGAGCTTTGGGCACAGCGCCCTCGCGCTGTAGAACTCCAGATCTTCTGGAGTTAACTCCTTCCTCTCCGGGGCAGTTCAGCTGCAGTGGCTGACTGCTATTGTTATAATATAGCAAGACTTCATGGTGTTTGAAACAGCCTTTTTCAGCCAGGCTGTCTGTTTTTCTGGAGTCCTTGTCCAAAGGGTGGGAGGACAGGGGGACTCTGGCTTTGTCACAGGCTGCCTGCTGTATGACTCCTTGATGGTCCGGATGGGAGAAAAGGTAATCAGCTCCCATCCTGTCCAACTGATATTTTTTATCTATTCTCCTATCAATAGGAGGAACAGAATTAGAGGTCTGTAGAAGTTTCAGGGTGTCTTTCTTTAAAAATGTACAGACTGGCAAGAGGAGAGCTTTTGTGGGTGTTAAACCCATCATAATTAAACATTCAGTTTCTTCCTCATCCTCAATCTGCTCTGTGGTAGCAATATTAAGAGCATCTGCCATTCTCCTCACAAATGTGAAATGTGAGGAGTAACCCTCTGACACCCTAGGGGAAGAACCAAAATCCTGCTCAGGGGTCACCTCTGGGGGAATTGGTTCATCCTCATCAAAAGGATCATCCTCCTCATCCTCCTCCTCCAAATAGTGTTCCTCTTATAAAGAGGGCAACACACCACTGCTAGCCTGGGGACCCTGAGGATGTGCAGGCTGCTGGGGAACGATATTTTGTAGTGCCTGAATAATTTTAAAAGCCTGGGCTATCTCTTGAGCCGAGGGCAGAACAGGCACTTGTGCAGAAATCCCTGGTTTAGCAGGAGAGAGTTATGCATGTTTCATTTTCTTCAATTTCTTTGAGGGAACCGAGTCAGCCAGTTCTTTACCTCTTTTTGCCCCTTTTTTGCCCATCTCAGGGGCAGGGGTAAGCAGACTTGTGGGTTCAGCCACAGCAGATAGCGGTTCCTCTGGCTCTGACCAGCTGACACCCCAAGGAAATCTTTTATTTAGCCTTTCAAGGCGTTTTTCTACGGTTTTGTCCAGGAAAGTTTTACATATTTCACAGTCTTGGTCCAGATGTTCGAACCCCAGACAAGCCACACATAAGGTGCGTTTGTCTGCCTTATCAAACATATATCCACATTTTAAACAATTCTTAAAACCGTGTTCTCCGGTTTTCTTTTTAGGTTTCTCTGACATGGTAATGCCCAAAAAGAAAAAACACTAACCGCTAAATAAAAAAAGTAAATGCGGTTACTTTTCTTTCTTTTTTTTGCAGTCAGTTCCAGAACCGATAGGAACCAGTGGAACCGAACCGAGGAGATGATAAATGAACTGGTACAGCAGTTCTGTAACCGATAAAAAGCGGTTACGAAAACAGTGAAATACACATAGAAACTAAACTAATACACAAAAAACAAGGTTCTTTAATCAGAGAACCCCAATGAAGTACACAACTAACCCGGTTCCCTCACGGTTATCCCGAACCATGAGGAACCAGAAAAAATAAGTAATTTAAACAATAAACAAGATTTATATTAACAATTAGTAGAGGTAGTAAAGGAAATTAAATATATTTACGTTTTTTAAGGTTTTGAATCTTCTTTCACACGAAAGAGTAAGACTACCACTCCAAGCAACCAAACTTTCAGGTGGAGAGAAAAATCTAAAGAGGTTAGAACACTACATTTGGTAGCGGCAGTATTTGAAAGATGCTCACGTGCAAAGAATTATACTCATTTGCATGTGTACCATCTCTCTGGGCAGTCCAACCCTCCAGGATTCCTGCATAAAGTTATGACTATCCTGAGCATTACAGGGGTTAGAACCACAATATAAAGAACTGATTTTTGTATAAACCTATTTTCAGACTTTAGAAGGGGAGGCATGGTCAGGGTTTATAAGGCTCACTGATGGATCTCTGAGAAGAAACAACTTTACTACAGTGAGTTAAGTAGTTACGTAAGAACTTACCGTAAAAGTAGATCTTCGAGAGAGACTCTTGCAGTAGGTACCAGCCAATAGGACTAAGCCGGCAGGTGTCCGGACCCCGCGGAAAATCTTCTAGCTAGCAGTTCCTGGCAGGGACCATCCCTGGCGTCGGGTGACCGTTGTCAGCGGACTTCAGATTAAAGGGGCGGTCCGGCGCCCGCCCTCCAGTTCTCCTGCTGGAAGCAGCATATGGCAGGAGACAGAATCATAGCCCCTAAGGAAAAAGAGAGAAGAAACTCAGGGGGATGGAGGGAGGGAATGCAGTACCTACAGCAACAGTCTCTCTCGAAGATCTACTGTTACAGTAAGTTCTTACGTAACTGTACTATCTTACTTCAAGAGGGCTCTTGCAGTAGGTACTAACCAACAGGACTGAGTCCCAAGCAGTTCTGAATAAAGAAGCCAGGAAGGAGGACAAAATAAACAAACTGTCCACAGAAAGTCTGACAGGGGGTGTCTCAGGATAAGATACCCTGCAAGACAGCCAGGCCGAAGCCTGCTCTGCGACGGGAGGCCACATCCAGACTGCAGTGTTTGGTAAAAGTATGGACAGAGGTCCAAGTAGCAGCGGCACAGATTTCTGCTGCTGAGACGCCTCTGAAGCATGCAGCCGAGGCCGCCATGGCCCTAGTAGAATTCCCTTTCACCTGACCCAGAAGGGGCTTGTTGTATTTGTTGTAATAGAAGGTAATACAATTAGCCAACCATTTGGAGAGATACTGTTTAGAAACAGGGCAACCCTCTTTCTTTGGAGCGAAGGATATGAGCAATTGGTCCATTCTTCTGAGGTCCTTCATTCAGCTGGTGTAATACCTCAAGATTCGGTGCACGTCCAAGGTATGGAGGAGGTGCTCCCCCCCCCCCCATTAGAATATTCCAGGAAAAAAGTAGGAAGCTCAACCGACTGGTTGAGCGTGGACTCTGCCACTACCTTCAGTAGAAAACTGGGGTTAGTTCCCATGGCCACTCTGTCCCTATGAAATATCAAATAGGGAAGTCGGCATATCAAAGCCTGAAGCTCAGAAATCCGCCGAGCGGAAGTGATAGCCATCAGGAATAAGGTCTTCCAGTACAAAAAATGCATATCCGCCTCCACTGCAGGCTCAAATGGAGGCAGCGTGAGCTTATCCAGGATGAAATTAAGATCTCAAGGGGGAGCTGGATTGTGGATGGGAGGTCTTAAGTGCAGCACTCCTTTTAAAATGGTCTTGGAGATTTACAGCTGGGCTACGGGACTTGTCTCCCAGAAGAAGATGGTAGGCAGAGATGGCCGAAAGGTGAACCTTGAGGGAAGAGTAGCTGAGGCCTAAATCAAAAAGGTATTTCAAGTAGTCCAGAATCTTGACCACATGACAAGAAAAGGGCTCCAAAAACTGAGCTTCAGCCCAGATGGAGAAGCGTTTCCACTTCATAGCATAGGTGGACCGAGTGGAAGGCTTTCTGGCTTCCACTAGGATACGGGCCACCTCTGGTGACACCCCAAAGCAGAAAGTCGATATGTCTGCAGGAGTCTTGCGTGCAGATGGAGGGACTTGAGACCTGGATGGACCAGGGTCCCTTGGTTCTGAGTCAGCAGATCCTGGGACAGGGGAAGAAGAGGCGATTGAACTAAAAGCTGGTGCAGGATACTGAACCAGGCTTGTGTCGGCCAAAGAGGGGCAATGAGGATTATCCTCACACCCTCTCCCCTGAATTTGAAAAGAACTCTGGGGATCAATGGAATCAGAGGAAAGGCATAAATGAATCTACCTTTCCAGGACAGAGACAGCGCATTCAGACAAAAAACACCTCACCCTGCAAAGAGCAAGCAAAAGACGGGAAGCTTGGCGTTGGATGGAGATGTGAATCCATCTGAGGAGTTCCCCAGCAGGAGAAGAGATCATCTGTGATGTTTTGCCTTAGCTCCCACTCGTGTGTGCTCGCAGGAGACCGGCTGAGAGCATCCGCCAATGAGTTCTGAATTCCCGGAACATGAAGCGCTGTCAGATGCAAGCCAAGGAGAATTGCCTGTTCCCAGACCCACATGGCCTCCTGACACAGCGGGTAGGATCGGGTCCCCCCTGTTTGTTTAGATACCAGACCACACACGTTGTCTGAATGTACCCATCATTGGGCCTGGAGGGAGGAAGGGCTGAAAGGCCTGAATAGCATACAGAACCGCCCTCATCTCAAGCACACTGATGTGAAGCAGAGAATCCTCTGAAGACCAAATCCCTTGGGTCCGGTGGGACCCAAAGTGGGCTCCCCACCCAGTCCCCGACGCGTCCATCGTCAGGGAGTGGGAGGGGAGCTCTGGGCAAAACGGCATTCCCAGAGACAGATTCTCCGGTAGTAACCACCACTGAAGATCCCCAACCACAGGGACTGAAATAAGGACCTCCTGATCTAGGTCGTCCACCATCTGATCCCACTGAGCCTTGAGGGTCCATTGGTGGATCCTCATACATAATCTGGCTAGGGGAACCATAGGTATGGCCGCCGCCATAAGCCCAATAAGCTTGAGGACCATTTGGGCGAGGACGCATCTCCGTGAAGCCAGAGATCGCGCTTGTGAGTGCAGAGTCTCACTCCAATCTGCGGGTAGAAAGGCTTTGCCCAGACGGGTATCCAGCATTGCCCCAATAAATCGTAAATGCTGAGTGGGGACCAAATGAGACTTGGCCATGCTGACAGTGATGCTCAGCCTGGAGAAAGTCTCCAGGGTAAGGGCTAGGGAGTGCTGCAGGTCCTCCTGAGAGGGAGCTGCAATCAGCTAGTCATCCAGGTAAGGAAACACCTGGACTCCCAGAGTGCGCAGGTGGGCTGCCACCACTGCCAAACACTTGGTGAACACCCAGGGAGTCAAAGACAGGCCGAAGGGCAGGGCCCAAAACTGAAAATGTTCCCCCTGAAAGCAGAACCGGAGGAACCTGCAATGGGCAGAATGGGTGAGGATATGAAGATAAGCGTCCTACATGTCCAGGGTGCAGAGCCAAAGACCCTCTCTGAGAAGAGGCAGAAGATTTGGGAGGGAGAGCATTCTGAACCTTTTGTACGTCACGAAAAGGTTTAATGAGCAGAGGTCCAGGATGGGCCTCAGATCGTCCATCTTCTTGGGGACCAAGAAGGAGTGGAAGTAATAACCCGCCCTGTGAAACTGAGGAGGAACAGGTTCCACACTCTTTCAGAAGACGGGAGCAGATCTCCTCCAGAACCAGAGGGATGTGATTGGGAGGAAAAGAAGAAGTGGGGGTTGGGGGGGGGGAGTCTGTGCAGAAGGTTTTCAGAATATGCTGTTGGGTGCCCTTGAGCAATCAGTTGGAGCACCCAAGAGTCTGTCGTGATCCTCTCCCATTCCGGCAGTTGGCAAGAGATACGACTGTCCACCGGCTCCACTGGAGGTTCCAGATGGAGAGGGAGAGGCACCGAGTTAGGAGATTGCAGGATGGGTAGCTAGCTGCGGAGGCTCCCGCGGCTGGGGGAGTGCCAGCAGCTGTGGTGGCTCCTCGCTCATTTTGGTGACAAGGCCGCCACTATCTGCATTGCCAACAGGCTTGCTTACGAAATGGCCGTTTCTGACCCTGAGGTTTATGGTACATCCCTTTGACTGACCTCAGAGGCTGGCCCTTGTCCTGCAGGTTGGTGATAATATCCTTAGTGTCACCCCCGAACAGGACCAACTCTCTGAAGGGGGCATTCACAATGGCTGTCTGGACTTCTTGAGCCAGGCCCGATAGCCGGAGCCAAGGATGTCTACGCAGGCCTATGGCAAAGGCGGAAGAACGTCCTGCCAAATCCGCCGCGTCACAGGTGGCCCCCAACATATGACGGCAGGCGGATCTGGTCAGCTGGACCATCTTGCCCAGCTCTTGCTTGATGGCGGAGTCCGGGAGAGTGTCAATCTTAGCAGCAAGCTGCCCCAAAATGGCTTTCTGATAGTCCCCCATGTGCCCCACGTAGTTGAGGACACGTAATCCTAGGGTGGAAGAGGAGTAAACCTTCCTACCATACCGGTCCATAGTCTTAGATTCTTTGTCTGGGGGGATGGAGCCGAGATACTTAGGGTTGGTCGGTCTATCAAATGCAGCGCTGATTACCACATAATCAGCCTTAGGCTGAAGGCTTAAGAATTCCCTGTCTTGCGGGGACTGGTACAACCTGTCTGGCTTGCACACCAAGGTAGCCAAGGAAGAAGGTTGCTTCCAGATCATGGTCACCAAGTCCTCGTGAGGCCCCAACCACGGGAGGATAAGGATGGGAGAAACCTCCTCAAGGTCCAAGTGTTCCGTCAAACGTTGGTGTTTCTCATGCGACTTGGATGGAGTAGGGGACGACATACACAGCCGATTAGGTAATGCTGTAATGGAGAAAAGAAGAAAGGAACTATTTTGTCGAAAAATACGGAGAAAAGTACCTATCCGAGTGATGCTAGTAGCGCAGATCTTCCACAAGGCGACTGAGTAGGAGCAGACGGTGGGGAAGAACTGGAGGGACCCCGCCAGGAACTGCTAGCTAGAAGATTTTCCGTGGGGTCCTGATACCTGCTGGCTTAGTCCTATTGGTTAGTACCTACTGCAAGAGCCCTCTCAAATAAGATCTTTTTCTTCAAACAGCAATCCATCAATGACATGACTTACAAAGAGCAGCCTCACTAGCAGTACCTTAGAAGGATGTGTCTAGAAGCCATTTAAGAAAGAGGTTCTGCGAAACAGGCATTCCAAAACTGGCATCCCTCATGCACTGTATGTCCAGACAGTGGTGCTTAGTGAAAGTGTGTACTGTTTTCCAGGTAGATGCTTTACAAACTGCTTGAAGGGGGATGTCCCAGGTATGAACCACAGAGGCAGAAGTGCCCCTTGTGGAAATGAACTCATAGGCTTCTGGGGGTATCTTGCCAGTGTTTTTGTAACAGAACTGTATACAGGAAACTTCAATGAGAGACAGTCTTCCTAACTGCTGTCTTACCTTTACCAGTCTCCCCACAGATAATGAAAAGACGTGTACTCTGGAACCCGACATCCCTTGTGCGGTCCATGTGGTGACCTTGCACTCTTCTTGCGTTCAGACAGTGCAATTTTTGCCCACCTGTACTGGAGTGCTCAGGATAAAGAACAGAAAGGGTAACTGACCAAGTGGGACTCAGAGACCACTTTAGGTAGGAACTCCCTACTGGTTCTAAGGACTACCTTATCTCTGTGGAATACTATTTACAGAGGGCTTGCAGTTAGCTTACCTTTCTGGCAAATGTCATGGCTGTCAGGAAAACGGTTTTCTGTGCGACATACTTTAAGTAAGCTATATCCGTGGGCACAAAGGCAGCCGCCATCAGCTGGGCAAGACAGATACTGAGGTGTCATGGGGGAACTGGTTCCCTTACTGGGGGAATGCAGATAGTTGAGGCCGTTAAAAAAAACTTTTAAAAAACAGGTTGAGGGGGCTGGCCCAGTGGCGCGGAGGGTTGAGGCACTGGACACTACGCCTACCATCATGCCAGAGACTCTGGTTCAGGTTTGGACCAGGGTTGCTGGGGGTTGACAGGGAGGAACATAATTAAGCATCCAGGGACAGCACTCCTCTTCCGGGGGTTAAAACAAGTTAAAGTTACCTATTGAACAGATATGTATGTAACTGCTCTTAATCCACTGTATCTTTCCACTGTTGTGCAACTTATTGTTTGTCATCTTGTGTTTGTTTACCATTGGACGCCTGTGAAAAACAGGCAGTTTTGCTCACGTGCCTTTCCAGTAAAAAAAATAAAAATAAATAAATTATTGTTGGCTGTCTCCTGAGAGTTATGAGCAGTCTCTGTATGAGTGGAAATTATGGGAAGGCATACAGGAACCTCCCTGTCCAATCCAAGGCTAGGACGTCCTCTGGGACTATGCCCCTGGCTAGTGATCTGCAACAAAACTTTGGGAGCCGGGTGTTCTCCCAAGAGGGGAAAGGTCTACTTCTGAACTAACTTCACTGCCTAATTTCGGGCCATCAGCAAATTTTGCCATGTAACCACCAATAGAGCACCTCATGTCACTCACATAAATTCAGACTCAGAAGTCATAAACTCTTCTGTGTTCAAAGTCATTTTCTTTTGGGTTTTAGGGCAAAACTTTTTTACAAAGTTCAGTTATTAAAACTGTGATCTAGATCCAGGCACAAACAAAGCTCATGGTAGTTTGCCTTTGTCAGCAGCCGAAAACACTTTATACAAGTTTTAAAACGTGTCTCTTGTCCTTATTTTATGTCTATCAGTCATGCCAAACACTGACAGGGTTTGTAAAATTAAGTATTTGGTTTCGTCACACATACGCATACTGGTAAAACCAAAATTATCTTTTTTGAAAAATACAGTATATAGAAACCACCTAAAAGTGAAAATAAATGTAAACGAATTAAGAGCTTCATTCAAAATGCAGTTGGTTCCACGTTACACAAAGGCTTTCTACATTTCCCGGGAACCAGAGAAACTGCAAAAAAATACATAAAAATTTAAAAAATACCCTCAGAGTATTAGAAAGCTAACAATATGTTAAACAATAACGTACCGTATAAACTTATAAGACCAGAAGGCTGACGATGACTTCAAGACAACTGCTCTCTTCAAGTACAGAAACAAATCTAACATTAATCAGACAGGGAAGTGTGACCACAGTGCAGAGTTTGAACTTGTATTCCAAATTCTGAACTTCGCATAAAGTTCTATCTCAAGAGCAGCACACTCCTGTGGACTGATCAAGGGTGTAGACAGGCATACTCACTGTACACATTTGTGTACAGTTTTGTTGAGAGCCTGTCACAAACCATAAGCCACTCTGTTAATATTATCATTCTAATCTGTAGTATTTAGGTTAGTGTAGGCCACTGAGGAGTGTCCAATACATGTATAACCTCCTTAGAGAGTAGAGGAGTCATCTGACAACAATCTGACTTGTTTGGAAGGGGGTGCCATTTGGAAAGGATGTGTACATTTTTTAATTAGGGGGTGTAACTGTTGGAGATTGTGTACAAAATGGAAACTTCTGGCTACACTCCTGGGACTGATACCCTTTGTAAGGCATCTCGCTGATGGATTCCTGTTGTCTGAAGGAGGTCAGGAGACGCTTCTTTATGGAGTGGGTGGTGTCAGTGTGGAACAAACTGCCGGCAGAGGTTATTAACCAGACAATCAGTCAGTGTATTCAAGACAGGTGGGATAAGATTAAGTGGAGGGGGAGCAGGGCCCACTGTGAACAAAAGAACAGGAGGCCCACGTTGAGCAGGCTAGATATACCGTATGGCTGCCCTCTGCTGGCGAATTTGTACATTCATATGTATGTCTGTATGATTACTCATTTGTCTTTCTCACTGGTCAGTACCAGAGCATTACAGGACTATCTTGTATGACACAGATATATTAAAGGGAAGTTCTAAAATACTTTACTTTTAAATGTGAGATCAAGTAGGAGCTCCCTAACCTTTACGGGAGCAAACTGTCAACATAAACAATGTTAAACACTGCCCCTCGAGAGAGAAGGTGTCATAATTTGGCCCGAGGATGTGGCCAGCCGACCTCTTCCACTTCATGGTGTGACAGCCCCGCCCCGTACTAAGAAGCATTGTGACATAAGGGAGAGTGCCACGGCATGTTCCACTGTAGAGAATAAGGCCATTTTAATAAAATCAGGCTCACATTTAGCATAAATGAAAGCCACCACTCAACTAAAAACAGCATTTTTAGTTGAGAAGTGGCTTTCATTTACACTGAAATAGAGGCAAACTTATAAAGACATTAACCACAGAATTTGCCAGCAGATAAGGACCGTTTGGCCAACACAGTATGTCCATTTTTCCCTACCTACAGTATCGCCGCAGACCCTACTTGACTTCTGGCCCATTCACCCCTCCCCTTCCTTTCCCCTAAGATTCCCTCATGTCTAACCCATGCGTTCTTGAACTCCACCACTGTTTTCACCTCCAATGGAAGACTGTTTCAGGAATTCACCACTCTTTCTGTGAAGAAGTACTTCCTCACATCTCTCATGATGAATCTCCACCCCTCCAGCTTCACAGCATGTCCCCTTGTTCTTGAGCACCTTTTGTTTCTAAAATCTACTTCCCTCCTGTACCTTGTGTACCCCCATGAGGTATTTAAAGGTCTCCATCATATCCCCCCCCCCTCCAGGGTGTACAGTACATATTCGGGTCCTTTAGTCTTCTACGTACACTAAAATGACTCCATTCACTTCAAGGAACACGACCAGGACTCTCCCTGTTAATATATCACAATGTGTCTCAGCGCGGGGTGAGGACAGAACACCAGGTAATAGAACAGACTGGCTGCCTGCTTCCTCAGGGCCAAATTATGATCCCTTCCTTCCTTCCCAAGGGACAGTGTTTAAAATGTTCTTATTTTACTGTCAGCTCCCACAAAGATAGAAGAGCTCCAACTTTATCTCATATTTCAACACAAAGTATTTTAGAACTTTCCTTTAAAAAAATAAGTTTGAAAAAAGAGGAGGTACAGAACAAAGGAGAAAGCAGCAAGACTGTAAGTACTGTGTGTATATATATATATTTTTTTTTTATTGCACTCATTCCAAAATAGATGATATTTGCATGAACTGTGGTCAATCGATTGCTGTCTTATAATCATGTAACGTTTTATTTTGACCTTTAGAACATGCTTCAATGTGTTCGTAGTACCGTTCCATTTTGTTTATATTCTCTTTTCGTCAGTACTGCCCTTTGGATACAGGTCCATACTATGTTTTGTGAGGGAGCTGTCTGACAATTGTATGAATGGGAGTCTTTTATCGGTTCATCATTGGGGTAACAGTTCTATTTCTGCCTTTTCATGTTTCGCTCTGTGAAAAAGCACTGAGACAGTTGGGGCTGGCATTGCTATTTATACTGTGCACACATGTGGCGTAGGTGCCACTCACGTGGTGCTGCCACCCCCCAAAAGTTTCTGTTCCCATGGAGTCCCAGCTCCTCCAGCTCCAAGACCACACAGTGCAACTATGGAGGAGATCATTTAAAAGATCAAGGGTTTCTAGTAAGTAACTTGCCCTTTACCACTTTTTTTTGTTACATACTGTATATTCAGCTCCTTTCTTTGGACGAAAGGCTAGCTAGTTTGCCTTATGTATTAATTAAGGCCAAAGTTTCAAGACATGGAGAACACTCAGGTGGGGAGCTTCAAGTGTCTGCCAACAGGCAAATATTCATTTGTTTACCAGCCTACTTCATTACAACACATATCAGAGTTACAGTAAATTCCCAGAGTTACAGTAAACCCTCACTGCAAGGCTCTTTATATATAGAGTACTGTACGTCACTACCCCTTGATACAAAGCTATTTTACCTCATTTCCCCAATACATTTAAATATAAAATAATAAACTGGAGATTGTAAAGAACACCTCTATCCTGCCACTTTGGGGTTCTGGTGACACTACCAGAGAGATGCTTGAGAGGCTCTGTGAGGTACCCAAAACCCCGAAGTGGCAGAATAAAGTCATTTTTCAAAGTCACCAGTTTTTATTTCATGTACAGTAATAGGATAATTAGCCCAGTTAGCAACACTTATAGTAGGTTTACAGATGAGACAGGAGAACCCCTTCCCCATGAATGCTTTTTGTCATCCGTTCATTTTAAAACTTCCACAACAAAAAAAAAGTCCCACTCTCAGCTGCTCATAACCCACCCAACGTCTGTCATATTGCTTCCACAATAATTGTATTTATTATAATATCTGGCAAAAAGATCTGACCACAAATCAATACATAACCTCTCCATGCTTCCAGCCCACTGAGCACTGCTGTAGAGTAAATCAGCAGTGTTCAGTCAGCCAATAAAATCAAAAGTTTAAAGATTCACTGCTTCTCATTGGACCATCTGACCAAGAAATGTTAACATTTGTGAAAGGATATGACAGCAGTAGGGTGCGTTATGAGCATCTGGGAGCAGGTTTATTTTTTCATTTGAAATTTTACTACAAACGGACGAAAGAAACTTTTTCGTTGGGGGGGACAGAATCCAGGGGTGTTGACGCCACCAAAAGGTCATTTTTATGTTTAAACATTTCTATAGTCAACCACCAAGGAAAAAGCCAACAGAGAATATCCCCAAATGAGAAGACTACTTCCTTAGAAGCAGGAGAGTGCTGTGGGGTGGCAAAGCATTTTCTGTATAGGCACTTCAATGGTCACCATAGTGACACGTCTCGTCCTTTTACATTCTTAAAAAAGTAATACTTCACAATTCTATGCGAGTGGCTTTTTGAAAATACCAGCAAAATACGTTAATTAGCTATTACAAGTCATTATGCTGACTCTAAATATCACCCACAGTGTGCCTGACCAAGAGCCTTATAAAGAGGATCTATTGCACCTCTTACAGATCTGTCATTAGGCAATAATTTTTAAAAAGAAGGGAACTGGGCAGGTGAAGGGAAGCGCACCAAGGATGCATAATAAAAAGACAGCTGTCCCAATCACACAACAGTTAACATGCATTATGACATTAACAATTTAAATATTAATTTAACAGCCATTATGACATTAAACAATTTCATTAGTAATTTAAAAATTATTAAAAAATGATGGGACATGTCTCGTTTGAAGGGCGTGAGCTTCCTCAGTACCACTGCAATAAAAAAAGGCCATGGGCCATGAACCAAATGAAGCCTAATAAAACAGAATTTATTACTATCTTAACAAAAAAGAAACAGTACAGCTCTGTGGCTAAACAGAGACAAACTAAAAAGAAGCAAGATCAGAAATGTTACTGATACAGCTTAAACCCATTTAACTTCCTGATAACTTCTTAAGACAATGCTGGCATGTATTTAATATCCATGACTGGGACAGAAGCATCCGCAGCTGCCACAATACACAGCAGCTCAAGGCAGTTCAGACAGTTTTGTTGTCCTCTGTGTCTGCATAATGGTCAACTGGATAAAACAGCTGCACTGTGCCTGACTGAGGTACAGTTCTGCAGTGTCCTGCCTCTCATTAGTTCTCCCTAAACGGAAAATATCCACTTCAGTTTGTGAATAAATTTGTTGACCTTTCAGTTTCCCTTTCCAGGGCATATAATGCATACTGTTAGCCTGCCTCTAAAGTGTATATAAAAAGATGTTGTCTACCTCCAAACTACTGCATAGTGCTCTTGTTCAGGATATCATAGTGCGTTCCAGTGTAACAGACTCTGATACCACAGACACTGCAATTGTGAGGCCAGCTGGGGGCAGTCAGCTGCTCTTTGAAAGGCACAGTGAAAAAAGAGGTACATTAGTGGAACCATGTAGAAGACAAACTAGAAAAGCTTAGGCCACCCTATGGCGATGCATGACTGTGCTGGTGACTCAGGTTTGGATGAGAGTATGTGATGCCAACAAACCAGCTACCACTAATCATGGAGTGCTATTGGTGGCAGCACATCCTCGATCTACCTGGTCGGCGCCACATTTCCACAGCATCAGCCATCCCTGTGGTAGGGTCCTGGGAAGTTCACCTACCAGCCACGGGGGAAGATGCATACTAGTGAGGCCCCCAGCGGCCACAAGGGTGTCACTGAGTGGTCTAAGGGCAAAAAGTGTGCATGTGTGCCACCTAGGGGTGTGGGTAGGACTTCCCCCGGAGCTTAAGATCTGGCTAGTAGAGGAAGGGGCAGAACAGTGACCACAAAGTCCTGAAGAGGACGTACATGGAGCTGAATGGAAGAAAAAATCTATATGGCAGCGGAAAAATCCCCACACAAAAAGGTATAATGCTATTAATAACTGCTGTAAATAAAACAGATGTACGCTTTTTATTTTAGTAGATATTTGTTCTTTAAAAGGAGCATTTTACAGAATTGTGCATCGTTTATACAACTTTGCCACACCACCACAATATGGGATGCACAAAAAAGTCTGCTGAAAGATATAACAGACAGTAATGAATTGAATGACCATACCTTCGATTTTAGAAAATAGCCTTTAAAATATCGATACTGAATTAGAGTATTTCTTGGGAGACTGACTGTTGCTGTCCACAGTGTGCTATAAAGAAAAAGTAAAAAAAAAAAATAGAAATGTTAAGACAGAATTATCAAATGCACAAAATGCAACCAAATTACAAGTATTCCAAGTGAGAGTCATAGCAGAATAGTTTTTACAGGGCAATAAAAAGCACCCTATCGAAATATGAGGGATAAAGCAGGCCAAGAAAGTGGAAAAGAAAAGGAAAAAGTATGGCTTTAAATCAACATACAATCACCACATAATCTAAGAGTTTATGCTTTTTTTTTTTTTTAAACTTTAAGGTCTTTATTGTCCGTGTCAGTGGCTCAATAGGTAGCACACTCGCCTCTAAGGCCGGGAGATCAGAGGGTTGTGGGTTCAGTTCCCACATCTGGCACTTGGGTTCATACCCCAGTACTGACACTGTAGTGCAGTATGAGGGGGGTGCTGCACTTCTGAGGTGCCGTCTTTCGGATGAGACGTTAAACCGAGGTCCCATCTGCCTGGATTGGTGGTAGTTCAGGTCAATGCTAAAGATTCCATGGCACTTATCGAAAAAGTATAGGGGAATTTCTCCTGGCCAAATTTCTCCCATTCACTGAAAATACAACCAACAGCTTAATCTGGTTCAATTTCAGTTGCTTACCATCTGAATCCCCCCCCCCCCAATCACCCCTGAAGAAGAGACTTCTTGGCCCAGTGGGCTTAGCGGGTCAACAAAATTCAATAAATACATTTATTAAACATTTTCATCAGCATAGAACATTCATGGTTCTACCTTCAGTACAATCAACTGTAGATTCATAAAATCGAAATAGTAATATTCTCTCTGAGATTTGGAATACATAAATGACAACAACTCTTGAAAGAGAATCAATGTGAAACATAATACAACAATAATACTAACATCAATAATCAACGTAAAAGAGATGTGTATGCGCCTCCTGATTTCATCCCCGTCATTTAATGATGTGACTTAAGGAAAAATTACTCACCTTAGTAATTACGTTTCTTCTATTGGAGTCTTGCTGTATTCTGACTAATGCAGTTAGCCCCAGCCTTTAAACTGCCCCGGAGAACAAAGGGTTAAACTTTCAATGCAGAGCATAGAATGCTGAGCATGAGCTCGGTTGATGTCTCTGTCTGTTTCCCTTTGAAATCTAACCGTCAGACTCTTACGAACAAAAACTCACTAGCTATCCTATGTGGAAATTGTAAAATTTTACTAGCCCACTGGCAACAAAAAGTTTTGGATTCCCAAAGGAAGACTCAAGTCAGGAAACCCAAAACACAAACCCAATTCAAATAAGAATAACAACAAATTAAAAAAGTAGAGTGTGTAAAGGAGCACCTCTGAGGTACAACACTGCGCCTGCCCACCACTTCCCAAAAACAGGTTCTGAGAGGGGAGGCGGGGGGGAGGTCAGAATACAGCAAGACTCCAACAGAAGAAACATAATTACTAAGGTGAGTAATTTTTTCTTCAAACAACATGAAGTCTTGCTGTATTCTGACCAATGCAGACTACCAAGCAGTACCTCCATGGAGGAGGGACAGAACCTACTTTGGGAATAGATTCTGAAGTACTGCTGTGCCAAACCGAGCATCACTCCTAGCCTGGATATCCAGAGAGTAATGCTTGGTAAAGGTATGGACTGTTTTCCAGGTGGCTGCGTCACAAATTTCTAAGAAAGGAATATCCCTGGCAGCAGACAGGGAAGCAGCTATACCTCTTGTAGAGTGAGCCCTCAGGCCTGAGGGTGGAATCTTTCCCAGTTTCTCATACCAGAAATTGTATACAAGATACAATTCACCTGGCAACAGTTCTCTTGGTGGCAGGTTTGCCTTTTCCCACTTCTCCATAAGTGAGGAACAACTGGAGGGACTCAAACGTGTGACCCTTGGTACGCTCTATGTAGTAGCTAAGGCCTCTTTTAACATCTAAACTGTGTAGCCTCCTCTCTCCTGAGGAAGAATGATCTGTGAAGAAAACAGGAAGAGACATAGACTGATTCAAGTGGAAATCTGAAACTACTTTGGGCAAGAACCTTCTATTGGTTCTAAGGACCACCTTATCCCTGTGAAAGGAAATAAAATCAGGTTCCACTGACAGGGCTTGCAATTCACTGATACATCTGGCAGAGGTAATGGCTACCAAGAACACAGTTTTCCAAGTCAAGTACTTCAGCTCTACTGAGGACATAGGCTCAAAGGGAGGTTGCATAGGTTGAGCAATGCAAACATTTAAATCCCAGGCAGGGGCAGGGTCTCTAAAGGGAGGATTTGTATGAAGCAATCCTTTAAAAAACTTACAGAATACAGGATGAGATGATAGTGAGGAAGACTTCCCCCACTGACAGAAAAGCAGAAACAGCTGACAAGTGTACCTTGAAAGTAGCTGGTCTGAGGCCTAGGCCATTAAGATGGACCATATAATCCAGAACTGTAGGCAATTCAGCAGTGTCTGGAGAAATATGCTTCTTGGAACACCAAATGCTGAATCTCTTCCATTTGGAGTTACAAGTCTTTCTGGTGGAGGGCTTTCAAGAAGCTTTGAGAATATCCAGAACCCCCTGAGATAGACGCAAATCTGCAAATTCTAACTCTTCAATAGCCATGCCTTGAGATTGAGAGACTGAAGATTGGGGTACCAAATCCTCCCCTGAGAGGAGGTTAACAGGCTGTAATTCCTGGGAAGAGACAAGGGAAGATGGACTGCTAGGGACAGCAACAGGGGGTTCCAGGGCTGTCTAGCCCAGTCTGGAGCAATCAGAATCACTTTGCAAGGTTGTGACCTTATCTTGACTAAAACTCTGAACAGAAGGGGGAAGGAGGAAGGCATACAGAAATTTCCCTTCCCAGTTCAGAATCAGAGCATCCAGGAGGACTGAGCCCAAGACTGGGGGTCTGCAACAAAAGAGAGGAAGTTGGTGATTGTCTGGGGCTGCAAAAAGATCCATCTCTGGAGTGCCCCACCTTGAAAAAAATCACCTTCACTACCAGAGGGTCCAAGGACCATTCGTGATGGCCCTGTGAGATCCTGCTCAGTGCATCTGCTAGCACATTGTCCTTCCCTGGAAGGTGAACTGCTATCAGAGAGGTTTGCAGGGAGTAAGCCAGGGACCACAACTTCATGGCTTCTGTGCACAAGGCCGTAGACCGAGTGCCTCCCTGCTTGTCGATGTACCACATGGTGATGGTGTTGTCTGTTCTGACCTGAACCACCTTGTTCTGTACAGATTTGGAAAAATTTGTAGTGCCAGAAACACTGCTCTGAGTTCCAAGAGATTGATGTGAAGCAGAGATTCCTGAGGCGACCACAGTCCTTGGGTGGTAAGATCCACCAAATGGGCTCCCCAGCCCAGCAGGGAAGCATCTGTGGTGAGGATCACCGAATGAGACTGAGTGACAAATGGAACCCCTTGTCTCAAATTGTCCTGATCCTGCCACCATTGCAAGGCTTGGATCAGGGTTCGAGTCACTGGAATCAGTTTGGTAAGGGAATCCTTTCTTTGGGACCAAAAAGCTCTTAAGTGGAACTGAATGTCTCTCATTTGGAATCTTGCCCCCTGGACCACTGCTGTGAAAGCTGCCATGTGGCCCAGTAGCTGAAGGAAATGCCTTGCTGGTCGAGATACCTGAAGGCTGAATGAAGAGGCCAGTTCCATGAGGGTCCTTGCCCTTTCCAGGGGAAGGAAGGCTCTTGCTTTTACCGTATCCAGTTCTGCACCTATGAAGGTGAGGAGCTGCACGGTTCGAGAACTGACTTTGGTAGGTTGAGAAGGAATCCTAAAAAAGTGAGCACTTGCTGGGTCACTTGCAGGTGTGACTTGACTTGGTCTGGAGACTGACCTACTATGAGCCAGTCATTCAAGTATGGGAAAATGGAAATCTTTTGTCTTCTTAGGAAGGCAACAACTACTGCCAGGCACTTTGTGAAGACCCTTGGGGCTGATGTAAGGCCAAAGGGCATTGCTCTGAACTGATAGTGGCCTGAGGGCAACTCGAACCTGAGGTACTTTCTGTGGGAGCACCTGATGAGCATGTGAAAGTAGGCATCTTTGAGGTCCATGGAGGCTAGCCAGTTCCCTGGCCTTACAGAGGGAAGGATAATTCCCAGAGTTACCATTTTGAACTTTGGCTTAAAAAATATTTGTTCAGATATCTTAGGTCCAGGATGGGTCGCCACTCTCCTGTCTTTTTAGGGGTTAGGAAGTACCTGGAGTACAATCCTTTGCCCCAGTGTAGGGTGGGAACTCTCTCTCTATAGCTCTGAGAGCTAGGAGAGAAGAAACCTCTGCCTCTAGGGCAAGGGTCTCTGAGAGATTTGCAGGTGGAAAAGATCTGGCTCTCATCTTGGGAAATCTGTTGAAGCTGAGAACCCAGTCCTTGGCTTACTACTTCCAGGACCCACTTGTCTGATGTAAGAGACATCCAGTCCTGGACAAAGTAAGCCAGCCTGCCCCCTACTGGTATAGGAGAATCGACCCGGGCAGACCCATCAGGGCATCTGCTTGGCAGGGGCTTTAGGCTGAGGGGTGGATGCAGGCCTGCTCATCCCCCTTCTGCATCTCCCTCTAAAGAACCCCCTCTGCGAAAAAGAAGAAGAAGAGGCCTGAGCTTGGTAAAAAGGCCTTTGGAAAAGGCCTGCCCCTGGACTGCTGCCTTTGAGGAGTTGCTTGCCTTTCTTTGACCTGAGCACTCCTGTAAGTGGTCCTGTATTCGTCCACTTTCTTCATATAATTCTCTGTTTGCTCCCCAAACAGAGAATTACCAACTACAGGAAAACCCATGGCCTTAGCCTGGGTATCCTGTGAGAGGCTAGTACATCTGAGCCAAGCCATTCTCCGAAGAGCCACATATGTAGCCATGACTCTTGATGATACGTCATTGGAGTCTACAGCAGCATGAAACTGTACTTTCGATGCCTCAATCCCATCTGCAGCCTCCTGCTCCAGCTCCTTAGCAAGCTGGGTAGGAGCCTGTTTAGCCAGTGCCAGTACAGTGTCCCACCTGGACTTCTGGTACCTGGCTGCATAGGCCATATAATTAGCCTGCTTGAGTCCCAAAGATGCTGCCATGTACTGCTTCTTTGCCATGGCATCAATCTTCCTGAAGTCCTTGTCTGGGGGGTGTGATGCCAAGGGAATGTTTGCCTTATCACAGGCAGCAGCCTGTACAACCCCAACATGGCTGCATTGCTGAAAAAGGAACTCCGTGTCTGAGCCTGAAAGAGTGTACCTCTTGTCCATTCTCCTGTCCACAGGAGGTATAGAATTGGGAGACTTAAGAATATTTTGTGTCTGTTTCCCAAAAGATTTGTGGAGGGGAATAGACAGTCTCCTGGACTCTGGGATGTCCATTATCTCAACATAATCAGGCTCTTCCTGATACTCTACTGCCTCCTCCACAGGAAGCTGGAGTGTATCAGCCACCTTTCTGTAGAGCATGTAGTGTGAAGGGGACTCAGAAAGCCTAGGAGGAGAAACACCTGAAGGTCTGTCTGGGGAGATGTCCGGGTCAATAGGCACATCCAGACTTTCACCATCACCATAATCATCCTCATACTCTCCCTCCTCCTCAAACTCCGGTTCATAAAATTCTTCCAGGGTATAATCCGCCAGATGGTGCCGGTTCGGTCGGAACCGATCGAAGCGATTCCATAATCCTAATCGCTTTGGCTTTCTCATCGGCGGTCGGAGTATGAGATTCTGGATCCGAACCGGTCGATTTGACTTTTCTTTTTTTTTGTCGGAACCAATTCCTCGGAATCGGCTCTCCTTTTGCCCGAAGAAGTATCGCCCTGGTCAGAGGGCACTCCTTCTGGTTCGGTCGGAACCGAACCGGGCTGGCCATCCGGGTCAGCGGACTTCTCGGCCTCCCTTTCCCTCAGTCTACCTAATCTCTTTTCCAGGGTAGATTTGGAAAAATTCTTGCAAATTTGGCAGTCTGAATCGAGGTGGTCAAACCCCAGACAATAAACACAGGTGGTGTGGGGATCAGCCTTGGCAAAGACTTCCCCACACACACTGCAGTGTTGAAACCCAGTGGGCCCAGTTTTTCTTGGGTTTCTCAGACATGGCCAACCTAACCAAACTTACCCTTTTTTCGCCAGGCAAGACTCCCCTATCAGTTCCTGACCGTGTCATGGTCTGAAAAAACGCATTTAAAACCCGCTGTTTTTTAGAACCGATACGGACCGGTAACCACACACTAAAGTACAAGTTTTACCTCAAAATGGTCGGCTCAGCTGAACCGATCCATAGTGTACAAGTTCCACACAGAAAACAGAACAAAAACCTATCTAGTACTCACGGTACCACAGACAGAGACTTGAACAGACTATACGGAAACAAGAATTCGGAAGAAACCGACCGAAAACCGACACTTCAACCGACTTTTGAACCGAGCAGCAGGAGAAATCTCCGGAGCGACTGTTCAGTGAGGCGGAGTAAAGAATCTGACAGTTGCAGTTCGAATGACAACAGGCAGAGGCTTCAACCGAGCTTGTGATGAACATTCTATGCAAGGCATAGAAAAGTTAACCCTTTGTTCTCCGGGGCAGTTGAAAGGCAGGACCTAACTGCAATAGTCAGAATACAGCAAGACTTCATGTTGTTTGAAAGCAATGCCTGCTGCAAGAGCTCCTCTCCAAGATCTACTGCTACGGTAAGTTCTTACGTAACTGTACTATCTTACTTCAAGTGGGAGCTCTGGCAGCAGGCAATAACCATTAGGACCGAGTCCCAAGCAGTAAGGAGACAAGTCACGGGAAAAGTCCGGGAGGAGGCTAGAGACTAGACTGACAACTAAGGGTCTAGGACAGGAGGCCCTGGAGGACTGACAGTCCAAACCAGACTCTGCGTCTAAAAGCAATGTCCAAGCTGTAGTGCTTGATAAAGGTGTGAACCGAGCTCCAAGCAGCCGTTGCACAGATGTCTGTTGCAGAAACATTCTGGAGAAAGGCGAAAGAGGTCGTCATTCCCCTGGTGGAGTGACCCCTTACTGGTCCCGGTAGGGACGTACTGTTCTTGTAGCAAAATAATACAGTTCACCAACCATTCAGAGAGCATTTGCTGGGTGACTGGGGACGGGGTGCCCAGAGACTTAGGGGAAAACAAGACAAACAACTGATCCGTAGATCGAAAAGGAGCTGTGTGGGTCAAGTAATAATGAAGCATTCTGTACACGTCAAGGGTATGCAACAACACCCCCCCCCCCCGACTGAAATATTCAGGGTAATAAACTGGGAGGTTGATGTCCTGGTTAAGAGTGAACTCGGACACCACCTTAGGCAAGAACGTAGAATTTGTGCGTAAGGACAGCCTGTCCTTATGAAAAAATAAATAAGGCTCTTTACACATTAGAGCCTGGAGCTCTGAAATTCTTTGAGCGGAAGAAATGGCAATTAAAAATACCGCTTTCCACAACAGAAGGCGGAGCTTGCAATCCACGGTTGGTTCAAATGGCGGGAGCATGAGTTTCTCCAACATAAAAAGGAGATCACAAGGGGGAACGGGATCTCTGATGGGCGGTCTTAAGTGTAGAATGCCCCGCAGTAAAGTACAGGACAAGTCCAGCTGAATGATGGTTTTGCCTTCTATCGAGGCATGCTATGCCAAAACGGCAGATAAATGCACCTTGATAGAGGAACAGCTCCGGACCTGTTCATATAGAGAGAGGAGATACTCGAGCATGGAATTCAGAGGGCAGGAAAGGGGATTAAGCTGGTGCGTGGAAGCCCAGAAGCAAAATCTCTTCCACTTCATGTTAATATAATTTTTATTGGCAGGTTTTTACAGGTTTAAAGGAGGGGGTAACAGCAGTCAGATATTCTTCATAATTCATACATTTGATCTTACATAGAGCAGGATACACAGTGGGGATCAGACAGAGTACATCAGAACAATTTCTACACGGCTTTTACATAAGGTGGGTATACATATACAATGTTGATTTTATATTCATAGGTCCAGGCATATTGACATTCTCCCCTCCTTCTCTCCCCCATTTTCATTCTCCCATCACCTCTACACCCCCCCTCCTCCCTCCAATCCCCCCACCCCTCCACACTTACTTTTACATTTACTTTAATTTAATCAGGGAACACAGTCAGGATCCCGAGTCATAATGTAGAGAATCCATCTAGTCCATTTCAGAGTACATAAATCTGCCTGATCATTTAATTGGTAAGAAATTCTCTCAGCCCTGTATATTTGATTCACTGTGTCTCTCCATGCCAAGATGGTGGGAGACTGCGGTGAGAGCCACAGTCTGGTTATGGTCTTTTCTGCTGCCATGAGGGCTATCCCCAACAAATACCTGATGTGTGGGTCCCTAAACTTATGTGGGAGAGCGAGAAGTAGGAAGCACTCTGCGGTCAAATTAAATTAAGCAATAAGGCACAACAGGGTGTGGGTTATTGGGGATTTACTCACGCCTTGTGTAGTGTGTCACGAGGCGCAGCCGAGTGACTTAACTACACAAGAAGTGGGTGAATCACCCTATAACTCACACCCTGGAGTGCCTTATTGTGATTATACAATGGACTTGTGTAAAATACATTTAAACTGTGTTTAATTATGTTTTTTATAAATGCCATTCCTCAACCGTGGGTTATACAGGAGTTACCCACGGTCATATGACATGTTTTGACCAATGAGGTTACAGGATTTTCACACATCATTGTATAATATAGCATTCAGTATGTCTGAAAGCTTCTGTTGTAGGGAGGTTAAGAAAGGTTGTAGGACAGGGCAAGCCCAAAAGATATGGGTGTGATGTGCAGGCATCACCCCACATTAGCGCCAGCACCTCTTAAAAGTCGTGGACGAGTAATGGGCTGTTATAACTGGGGTAAGAAAGAATCTGATCATTAAATTGCCAAGAGAATAACCTCCATGTGTGGGAGCAGGTGAGCTTCACCGATAGAAGCCATCCCTTATCCCATTGTTGTGCAGAGACATCTGAACCTATCTCTCCCTGCCACCTATCCTGTATCTCAATGGTACTTGGGCTGGAGGTGTTACTGAGTGCTTGTAGAGGGAAGAGATGGCATGGAGAATCTGACTTGCTGAGAGGGTGGATTGAAGCAGTAAAATTAGAGGGGGTATATCATCGGGTTTTCGTTGTTCAGCGAGTGGAGAATAGAAGTAGTGTCTTAGTTGTAAAAATCCGCCTGCCGGAGACCATAGGTCTGCCGCAGCTCCTGGAAGGACCTAAACTCATTGCCTTTGAGTAACTGAGAAAGAGAGTAGGTGCGAAGCCGATCCCACTGTTTGAAGATGTGATCGTACCGGGCTGGGGGAAAATTCTCCAAGAGGGCTAGCAGGCACATATTAATTAGAAAAGATGAGAGAGCCAACCGCCTTCGAATTGCCCACCAGGTTTTAAGCTGGTGTGCAATCCATGGACCCGGGTTCAACTGGGGTGACAAAGATGGAAGACTGGTGGAGAGCTGCTCTCACCAGGTCATTAAATGGGGGTAAGCTTTCCCCCATCTCCCTCCATTTAGCACAGCTGCTACGTACAAAGCGAGTTGCAAGAAAAGAGACGCGAGGTGCCCAGTTATATACTTTTAAATTTGACAAGGCCAGTCCGCCTCTCTGACGAGGGAGGCAAAGCACCGAGAAACGAACTCATATAAATTTTAGTATTGCTTTATTCCAGGCCTGAATTGTTTTTGTTGGCACGCATGCTGGGATGTTTTGAAAGAGGTATAACACCCGGGGGAGGGTCAACATCCGAACAACCTCTACTCGTTGAAGTAGGCTGAGCGGTAGTATGGCCCACCTAGTAAGATCTGCCTGAAGCTGGGCATGAAAGGGTCGTAGTTGTGCCGGATTGTCTGCTGGATAGACCGGGAGAGATAGATGCCCAGGTATTTCAGTCTGTCAAGTTTCCATCGGAATGGGTGGGACTGCTTAAGTGTTGAGAGGGGGACAAAGTGAAATGTAAGGGCATCCGTTTTAGAAGTATTCAATTTGTAACCCGAACAACCACCATAATCCTCCAGGATCTGGAATACAGCTGGGACTGAATGCGTAGGGTTAGCAAGGAACAACAGCACATCGTCCGCATAAAAGTGATACGGTGTTCTTCTCCCTCCCTCAACACCCCTGTTATCTGCAGTGAGCGCCTGACTGCCTGGGCTAAGGGTTTGGTAAAAATGGCAAACAATCCGGGGGACAGACGGCAGCCCTGGCGGGTGCCCCTGTGCAGTGGAAAGTACTCAGAATGATGACCTGAAATTTTTACACACGCCCTTGGGGAGGAATAAAGAGCCCTAACCGTGGATATAAACAACGAAGGGATCCCCATTTTAAGCATTGTGGTAAACAGAAAGGGCCATGAGACCCTGTCGAATGCCTTCTCAGCATCAAGGCTGAGAAGGACTGATGGGGCACTATGTAGCTGCATCTCCTGAACCAGATGTAAGACCCTTCTAGTGTTGTCAGTGGTTGACCTTGAGCTTACAAATCCCGTTTGGTCCAGTGCTATCAGGTGTGGTAGAATCGCATCTAGGCATTTGGCCAAAATGGACATAAGGATTTTATAATCTACATTTAGCACTGAAATGAGGTGATATGAGCTGCACAATTGTGGGTCTTTGTCTGGTTTTGGGATGACAGAGACAGTGGCATACGACCAACTGAGGGGGGAGGCATCTTGTCCCTGCAATAGTTTGTTGTAGGTTTGAAGCGTAAGAGAGCCTACCTTTAAAATCCATACATTTATAAAATTTTATCCCATATCCATCAGGATCGGAGGCCTTCATGGTCTTTAGGTTTGAGATAGCTACTCTGAGTTCTGCGAGGGTTATGGGGCAATGAGGCCTTCCTGCCAATTCCCATCAATTTTGGGAAGATCCGGGGAGAAAGGCCTCAATGGTGTCCCGGTCAATTAAATGATCTGGGGTGTATAGTTTCTTATAGTAGTCACTAAAAGCCCTTGAGATCTGCCCCAGCCTTGTGTGGATTGCTCCCATCACCGGGTCTCTGATGGAAGCTATGGTGGAAAGACGCCTTTGTCTTCGAAGTCGGAAAGTTAACAGGCGGGAGGGCCCTGGGTCCCACCTCTCCATACCTCCGTATAAGGAATGCTAAGGCTTTCTCAGTTCGCAGCATGCACAACTTATCTAGTTCCTGTTTGGTCTGCTTTTGTTGTTGTCCACTGTTAAGTCCCCATATTGGTGAGCTGCTTGGAGGAAACTGAGGGTCTGTTCTAATAGTGTCTTTCTCTCTCGGCGTTGTTTCGCCAAGGTGGTGGTATATTGTATTAAATGGCCCCTTAGGACTGCCTTCAGTGTATCCCACCTGATGGCTGGGCTGATGTCCTGTGCTCCACTGTCTTCTAATATCTCCTGTATCACGTCACCAACATAATTCCTGAAAGGTTCACTTTTAAGATGCATTGGGTTAAGTCTCCAGAAGGTACTGCGTCTGTCTAGGCCCAGGTCCCAGTGTGTTATCACCGGGGCGTGGTCTACGTGAGCAATAACTTCCATGGCGGCATCTCTGAGAAGCCCTAAATTTTCTTTTTGTGTGTAACAGTGGTCAATCCTAGTGTACGTACCATGGGCAGCTGAGTAGAAAGAGTAACGTCTGTCTCTAGGATGAAGAGTATGCCACACGTCCAGCCAGCCCACATCTTGGACTAATCTCTTAAAAAAATTTATGAGGTGCCAGTTGCCTACTCTTGGCAATGTTGGTAGTGTCCATTGAGGGGCTTGTGGTTATATTAAAATCCCCTGCAAGAATCAGAATACCTCTGGACATTTCTAATATTTTCCTTAGTAGGTAGCCAATTGTCGGGGTGGATGAACCCGGGGGAAAGTAGGCGTTCGCCAGGGTCACCTCTTTGTCCTGTAACATTTCCTGGACTATTACCAGGCGCCCCTCCGCGTCCGCCCACTCCTGGGTCACCTGAAATGGTGTCTGGCCGGAAATCAATATGGCAACCCCCCCCTCCTCCTGTCTCCATCAAACAAGGATGAGAAGACCTATGAAAATCCCTTTAAAGCTAATTTTTTATGTTCACTAGCATTCATATGCATTTCTTGGATACAGGCAATTCCAGCATGACTTTTCTTAAGCATTGTAAGCATTCTGGAACATTTAATGGGGTTACCCAGCCCATTCACATTTAAAGATATGACTTGTAATGATTGATTAGCCATTCATATTTCTCAAGGATGTGTAGGAAATATACTAGCTCTTTCCATCACTCCCTGACCTGCATTCCTGCCTGCATCAACATCTGCTGCATTAGAAGGTGACTGCCTGTAACTTGGTGAGGGGGATAAATCTCCCTCCAACATTAAACTCTCTAACTTTATGCGAGAAGGAGGGATATACTAACTTTAGGGGGAAAACATGGGGCAAAAACTAGAGCAGATCCCTGCCAACAGGGCTTGAGCTGCTAAACTACGGGTGGCATCCATAAGTCTGAGGGCTGTGAGGCTCTCAGGCCTAAAAGTGCCAGTTTGGCTTAGCCCGCCTCAAAGAGAGGACCCAACGTAACACGTCTCTTCTAGGGAGGGGAGGGTAGTCATGCCTAAGTCCCTATCCTGGCAAAATCCTTCTCTACTCATTAACTAAAAATAAGTTCAGCTGGTGGCTTTATTTGGATCAGGCTTTACCGGGCCATTCATCATTATGTGCTACTCAACGGAGTGGCCCTGGGTTAATCCTATATCTGCCATTGATGGAAGCTAAGTGCCTGGCTGTGTACTCTTTAAGGCCCCTCCTGTCTCAACCCCACCGTTGCAGCGCTGGTGAGGTGAGGCGGAAAAGGGTGAGCCTAGGCTGGGTTCAAATTTATGCTCGATCATGGCATCTAATCCCCCCACCCACCCTGTGGTCCCCACCCTTGGCGAAGTGGCCAGAGCGGGAAGGAAGGACCAAGTGGGTATGCCAGTCCCTCCTGTACAGTTTAAAATCCAGCCGTTCAGCATCCGAGGGAGCCATCGAGGTGTGAGCCTTTCCCCCTCATTCCCCCCCCCCAGGACTTAAAAAGAATCGGGTGAAAAAGGGACAAGGGAGGAATGCAAACCAAGACAGCCATCAGGAGGCTCTAGGCCTGGCCCCCGCAACCACCCGCGCCCCCAACCCTGCTCCCCACCTCACAATCCCTCCTCCTCCTGATCCCAGTCATGTTGAACATCCCGCCTCTGATTTTTCCAATGACTAGTTGGTGTAGTTAGCCACCTAAGTGACTATACCCATCCAAACTGGTTCTTAAAGTTTGCCCTGTTACCCCTGCGTTATATCTTATGGCAGAGGGGACATTCCATCCTATTTCAGCAGAGAGGTTGGAGTGACTTGGGAGGAGGGGTGGGCAGAGGGGGAACATCAGGGAAGAGCAGAGACCCATGAGTCACAGGGCAACAAAATTTAAGGGGGGAGCATAGCCGGCCTACCTGTCCATTTGCATCTCGGCACCAGAGTCCATTACATCAGCACATTGTTCATTTCACCACTTGTGGTGTTAAATCCGGGTCACTCTCAGCCAATGCCTGCTTGTGGAGTCCAGCTATGATCTGCCAAAGGGCTGAAGCGCCTTCCCACCGACGTTGTTCTTTCTGCGGCACATGATTCCAGGCCATCATTGCCAATTTGGTTGCCAAGGTTTTGTTCAGAGGTTTCTGATCCAGTGTTATCTTGATACCCTCTTTTGTAAGTCCCTGTGCCACCTCCTCAGCATTCTCATATGTTTTGGGAGCATCAGCAAGCTGGACTACTAGTTTAGCCGGGTATGGGGTTCTAAACTTGATCTTCACCTCTAAGTTTTCTGAGGATGGGAGCATAAGCGCGACATCTAGCAGCAATGGCAGCAGAGTAGTCATTATCAACGTGAATACGTTGGTCTTGGTGTTTTAATTCCCTCTTCTGCCAGGATTTATGAAGCACCAGCTCTTTATCCTGGTATCGCAGGAATCGTAGTAAGATTGTACAAGGGCGATTGACTGTCCGTGGGCCCAGGGTGCGGTGAACTCAGTCCATTTCCAGCAGGCAACTTTCCAGTAGGTCTAGTGCTTTTCTGAAGAACTGCTGCATAAACAATATAGGGTCACTGCCCTCCAAACCCTCCGGGAAGTCTGAGATATGGAGATTGCTTCTTCTGCTGCGGGCCTCCGCATCCTCTGCTCTCTCGCGCAGTCCCTGTACTTCTCTATGAAGTTGTAAGATGGCATTTTCAGCACTATATATGAGAGAGTCCGCGGTTGTGGCCTGCTCCTCGATCTCATCCATTCTTTTCTCCATTTTCCCCATATCCGTCCGAAGTGCTGCAAAAGTGGAGTGGGTCTCTCTTCTAAAATCTCTCAGTTCTGACAGCACTAAATCCATTTGTCTGGAAATATTCGAAGGCCCTACCGCGTCGGCGCCCGTGATTTCACTTCGTGCCAAGACATGTGAGCCATCGCTAATCCGAGCCATTTCCATCGAGCTCAGCAGAGTCCAGAAGTGATTTAATTTTTTCTGGCTTACGTTTGGGCATCTTCCCCTCCTTCTTCTGTTAATTCGGCCCGTTTCTGATGCTAAGTTTGGTAGGTTTTTTTGCCTTGATGGGGACAGAGCTGAGAGCTCAGGCTGCTTCCAAGGGCATGACGTCACCAGAAGTTGCCATCTCTTCCACTTCACAGCGTAAGTAGATCTAATGGATGGATTTCTGACCCTCAGCCAGTTTGAAACATCCAATCACTGGATAAGGGGTGAACTTTAAAATGCTTAACACACTGGAATTATTATTCACTTGTGGACTGGACACTAATATCGCATGCTGAATGATGTAGCATCAGTATTCCCAGACGAAGATGGCGGCCATGCTGGGCTAGTTGTCAGAAGCGGGATTTGACTAGCCTGATTAATGGTCAGCATCTGTGGATTGCGAACGTTGGAACGAGGAATGGAAGGAGCTATGACCTGTGGAGTCCTGGGCAGTGTGTGAGTGTGGAGAGTGGAGCGTGGAGTCCTGGTGACAGACTGAGGAGCGAGTGAGGAGAAACCTGAGAGCCCTGACTGAGCAGCGAAGAGCAGGGAGGAATTTTGAACGACGTCCGATTTAGGATATACTCTGGTTGACTATGGGGAGGCGTTCCTTCCCGACCCCGACCTCAACCTAGTGGTGTGCCGTGGTGCTGCTGTCGTTGGGCGGCCGTATCTGTGGCACTTCCGCGTCCACCGCCCGGTAACTGGTGGGCAGCCGTAGCGGGGAGCGGGTCTGGGAAGAGGTATTGGGGTTTGGACGGGACTCTCCTTTCGCGAATGGTGGAGTATCGGTGGTGACCGGGAGGCCTCTTTTGTGAAGCGCTGTTCGTGCCTTGCTATCAGTGACTTAGTGGAGCGAAGAAACAGAACTTTAGTTTCCTGGATGTCCTGGCTTGCTTTCCTTGCTCCCCGTTTTTGGATTTTGTAGTGGGTCGTGGCATTGTCTGTAGACTGCATGTACTTTTCCAGGATCGAGAACACTGACTGGGGCTCTGTTGTTTCTAGTGGAGGTGAGAGCCCACTTGAGAAGAACAAATCGAATAGTGCTACCATTTTCTCTCTTTGGAGGTGTGATCTCCAGGTAAGTGGGGTCTGCAAGCTATTATTCTTGAACTGGTCCTTCACTCGTGAGAGGGGTGAATTAACTATTAGCCGATCCTGTACTTCTGACAAATCTGTGACTCAAATGGACCTGCTGCGACTCTCAGATACTAGCCCTTGATTCTTTGTTTGTAATTAGGCAGCTCTGAGCTCTTGGGCTCTTTTTAGTTTTGACTCTGATTGTTGTTAATTTTCTATTTGGGGAGGGTTGATAGTATTTAGTTATTTTAATATATAGTTGTTGGGTGGGTATTTTGGGGAGGGGAAGGGGTTTTTAAGGTATTATTATTTATATGGGTGAATTAGAGGAGTGTATGGTGTAGATTGTGTTTGTGGGTCATATTTTGAGTTTGTTTAATTAGCAGGGATATGTCTGGGAAGGTATGAGGGCCTGGGGAGGGCTAGAATTGTGTATGAGGCCCCCCCAGCTGTACGATCTATGGCCTTTTCTCAGCCTCCCAGTATCTGCTTGCATGGGCAGGCGTTGTGGAAAGATTGGAATAAGGAGGAACCGTTTGATTCATCTGGGTGGGAGTGGTAGGATCGTGGTAGTAGGATGCAGAAGGCGCCTGGGGATAGATGGGTTCTGGAGAGAGTCCAGACGTGTTTAATTCCCGTTACTAGCGTTCCCACCAGACCGAGTGGGCAGGTAGCCAGAGGGGCTGCACTATCCACCAATGCCCCGAGGGCAGTGCTTTGCAATGCCAGATCGGTCAGAAACAAGACTGCAATTATAGCAGACTTGGTTTCTCCGGCCGATCTGGCTTGCACTACGGAGACCTGGATTGGTGACGATGCCGGCCCAGTTTTAGAGGCTGCCATCCCGTCCGGATATACTGTTGTGCACTGCCCCAGAGTGGAATGCAGGGGAGGAGGGGTAGCCATCTGTTTTAGATCCGAACTTGGCTTCACCCTACACCCAGTGACAACACCTCATTCATTTGAATGTGTGGCCATCCATGGGGGTCCAGGTGCTGGTTGTCCAATTCTTCTGATTTATCGCCCTTCTGGGACAGTGGGAGACTTCCTCCAGGAGGTGGCCAATTTCATGGTCAGTGAGATGTTGGAGGCCCCTAGATGTTTGGTGCTGGGGGGACTTCAACATCTGGGCCGACGACGAATCATCTCGGCTTGGTTCCAACTTCCTCCGGACGATGTCTTCCCTGGGCTTTGCACAGGCCGTGTCCTCCGTAACTCATCTGGGTGGCCACATGTTGGATTTGGTGTTCTCACTAGGGCTGGAGATCACTTGTCTCAGGACTGATCGGGTCATTTGGTCCGATCATTGTACGGTGAAGTTCTCGTTCAGGCCCCCCCGGTTAGCCCGCCCCCTGCTGAGATGGTCAGCTATCTAGTGTGGATGGTGCATGCGTTGGGGGTGTGGGTGCGGCAGTGGATAATAATAATAAAATTTATTTAGTTGAGCGCCTTTCAAAGTCTGAAGGCGCTGCACAGCAAGAACAGACAAAAAAGCATATTCAAATACATTCAGTATAAAATCAAATACAAACATATATTCAAATACAACAATATAAAATCAGAACAAAGTAGGAAACGCCTTTTCCCATAAGAAGGTCTTTACTGCCTGCTTAAAACTCCCCACCGTCCTACACTCCCAGAGCTGACGGGGCAGAGAATTCCAGAGGGTAGGTGCAGCAAATTCAAATGCACGGGCACCAGATGACTTCAAATTTACCCTTGGAATCTCCAGCAACCCCTCGTCAGCCGAGCGGACCTATCGCAGAGGGGTGTAAGGCACCAGGAGCTCTTTCAAGTAGTCGGGACCCAGACCATGTAGGGCTTTATAGGTCAAAAGACCCACTTTAAAGGTGATCCACCACTGTATTGGCAGCCAGTGCACAGCGCGCAGCACGGGAGTAATATGAGAACTTCTAGAAGCCCCAGTCAACAAACGTGCTGCCGCGTTCTGCACTAGCTGCAAGCGGTGGATATCAACCCCAGGAAGTCCTAGGTAAAGGGAGTTACAGTAATCAAGGCGTGATGTCACAAAGGCATGGACCAAGACTGGCAGGTCACTGGGTGGAACAAGATGTCTAATCCTGGCAATGTTCCTAAGATGGAAAAAGGCCAGCTTGACGACTGCAGACACCTGATGACGAAGGGTCAGACCAACATCAAGTTCCACTCCCAGGTTACGCACCCGTTCAGAGGTGAGGATCTGGTCCACCCCCAGGATTAATCCGGAGGGGAGACCAGTCCTCAGTCCCTCTACCCTGTGACCCGGATCCACAACCATAACCTCAGTCTTTCCTGGGTTCAACTTTAAACCGCTGGAATTCATCCAGTCTTGGATGTCTGCGAGGCAGTTGTTCAGTACCGAGATAGCACTAACCTGGTCAGGTGCGAAAGACAGGTAGAGCTGGGTATCATCAGCATAGCAGTGAAACCTCAGCTCGTACCGTCTTACAATGTCTCTGAGGAGTAGCATATATACTGCGAATAACATGGGGGAAGCACCGAGCCCTGAGGCACCCCGCATGGCAGACAGAAGGCCCCAGATGAAAACAAACCTGAGACCACTCTCTGCGTTCTCCCTTCGAGGAAAGATGAAACCATCTGAGGACTGTACTCGACAGCCCACAAATGGACCTCAGGCATTCGAGCAGAACCCCATGATCCACAGTATCAAAAGCTGATGATAGATCAAGGAGAACCAAGATAGAACGGTGTCTCCGATCTCTCGCCATCAGGAGATCATTGAGCACCCAAACCAGAGCAGTCTCGGTACTATGCCTCTTGTGAAAACCAGACTGGAGAGGTTCATATAAACTATGGATGGTCAAATGGTTACCCAATTGAGCCGTCACAACTTTCTCAATAACCTTCCCCACGAAAGGGAGGTTAGAGATTGGCCTGTAGTTTGCTAGGTCATCCGGGTCTAAAGATGCTTTCTTCAGAAGGGGGGTCACCACCCCCTCCTTCAGAGAGCTAGGAAACACTACCATATCTAAAGAACACCGGATAATCCGAGCTAAAACCGGGCTGATGATCTCGCTACAACCCAAAATCAGGGAGGTAGGGCCAGGGTCTAAACTACAACATGTGGGACGCATCTCATGGACAGTCCTCATAGTGTCTACGAGATCCGTCAGGTCAAAGGCACTCCAGGAAACTCCGGGCTCTGCGACAGGGCACCGATCAACTGCAACATCCTTAGGATGAGGTTGGAGGCACTCCCTCCTGATGTCTTCAACCTTATTCGCAAAGAATCGAGCGATGATCTCACAATCAATTTGAGTAAAAACTCGACGGATCTGCTGACAGGCTGGGTTGCACAGTCTGTCAACAGTTCTGAAGAGCTGAGCTGGTTGATTCCGTGCAACAGAAATTTCCCTGGACAGGAATTCTGCCTTCTTATGGGAAATTGCTGTTTGGTAGAGTTTACAATGCTCTAGCAAAATAAGGTGGTCGGCATCAGTGGTAGTCTTCCTCCAACGACGCTCCAACCTACGCCCCGTCCTCCGCAACCCTCTCAGAGACCCATCAAACCATGGGGCGGCGGGACGACGCGGAAGGGGGCGAACATGGACTGGTGCAATCTGATCAAGTGCTACCGATATGGCTCTATTATAGGCCACTACCAGCTGCTCAGGATCAGTGCAAGACTCGTCCAACGGCGAGAGGTCAATAACCGCCATCAGGTCTTCAGGGACCACGTCCCGCAATGGGTGGTACCTGACCAGCTCCACAGGGGCCGACCTACCCAGGGGGGCCTCAAAATTGAACCCAACTGAGTAGTGATTGAACCAACCGACTGGTTCCACCACAAAATCGGAAGCTTCGATCCCCAGGAGGAGGACCAGGTCAAGAGAGTGACCTCCCTTGTGTGTAGCTGAGGAAACAAACCTGTGTAAAGCCCAGAGATGTCATCTCCTGGAGGAAATGTTGACCAAAAAGCGAAGATTTGTCGTCGACCCAAGCACTGAAGTCACCCAGAACCATCAGTCTGGGCGACTCAAAGGCCATGTTGGCGGCAAAATCTGCTATTTCCTGCAGAAAAAGCTTCTCATCATCTGGTGGACGATAAATGAGGGCAATCCTGCACCCTACACCAGCTACCACAGTACACTCAAATGACCTGGCCTCCTCAACTGGTACACCAGTTAGGCCCAATTTGGTCTTGAAACAGACCGCCACCACCACCCTCAGATCCAATCTCGGTCGGTGTATAACCGAGTACCCGTTGGAACAGCGGCCTCTAAAAAGGGCGATTTCCATCCAACTAGGTCTCGGTAATGCAAGCCAGATCTGCCCTTGCAACAAAATCTGCAATAACACCAGTCTTGTTGCAGACAGATCTGGCATTGCATAACAACGCCGAGTTGGACAAGGTTGGCGAGTTGTCCCAGCCACTTGCCCTCCCAAACTGGAGGTGCCCTTGGGTATGGGAACCAGAACAAAGTCACCACGTTCTAGATGCCATTTCGCCCCAGGGTGTCTTCTGGGCCTGACCACCCCTATGGGAAGGCCCTGTTCACTCCGCTGTCCACAACCCCCACCCTACTCCCCGAGCAATCCCAGCGCCCGACAATGATGATAAATGTAAGCAGGCAGGGGTGAAGAGAAGGGGCTATAATAAGGCACTAGCTGGTGCATTCAACTCCCTTGCACCAGTCCATGTACGACCCAAGTCTTTTCATTTAAGATCCCCTTGGTATGAAGGTGAGCTCAAGGGGTTGAAGACCTTGGGTTGGAGATTAAAGCTCTGCTGGTGGAAGTCCGGCCTGGAGGTGGACAAACTGGCCCTACGTGTACACTACCGTGCATACCAGGAAGCAATCAACAGTAAGAAGGCAGAGTTCCTGTCTCGGGAGATTGCTGCCAGGAGGAACCGACCAACTATGCTCTTTCGGACAGTGGACAGGCTTCTCCATCCTTCCTGTCTACAGCCGAAGGTAGCTTTTTCTAATGCACTGTGTGAAGAGTTTGCTTGGTTCTTCTCCGACAGGGTGTCCGCCATCAGGCAGGGGGCTCTGCCAGTGGGTCAAAGTTTGGCTGACAGTGGTCACCATGGGCATCCGGAGAGCTCTCCTCCTGGTTAGGGCGAGTTTAGATTGGTGGAGGTGGTTGAGGTAACTGAGATTGCTTCTAAGCTTCAGCACACCTTTTGTGAACTGGACCCGATGCCAATTTGTTTCTTAATGAGACGTGTCGACTCTGTTGGCCCGGTATTTGCCTTGATTTCCCGGTGTTCCTTGCTGGAGAGGGTCTTTCCTGATGTCTTGAAAGAGGCATTGGTAAGACCCCTTCTGAAAAAACCATCATTGGACCCTGAGATCAAGGCAAATTATCATCCTATCGCCAGTCTTCCATTTTTGGGTAAGATTGTTGAGAAAGTGGTGGCGCTTCAGCTGGAGGAGCATCTCGTAGCCCATGAGTTGTACAAACCGTTCCAGTCTGGATTTCGTGCAAGGCATAGCACAGAAACTGCGTTGGTTCGGGTGCATAATGACCTCCTTAGGGCTAGAGAGCGAGGAGAGGGGACAATTCTTGTTCTCCTCGATCTCTCTTCAGCATTTGATACAGTTGACCATCAGGTATTGCTTGACCGCCTAAGGGAATTCTGTGGACTCACCGGCAAGGTCATCTGCTGGTTTGAGTCCTTTTTATCCAACAAGAGACAGAGGGTGGTGATGGGGAACTTTTCCTCTTCCCCTGTCCACCTTCTGTGTGGGGTTCCCCAGGGTTCAGTCTTGTCGCCGATGTTGTTTGCCTTGCCTTGCCTTTCTGGTGGCCACGAGGACATCCACCACCTTTTGAGAAACCCCATACCTATCCATAACTAAGTCTGCAGGAGCCACGCATAAAGATGCAGGGACTTGAGGTCTGGATGGATCACTGTGCCCCAATCCTGGGAGAGCAAGTGTGAGCTAAGAGGCAGAGGAAGGGGAGGCTCCACTGCCAGCTGCTGCAGTAGTGGGAATCAAGTCTGGCGAGGCCAAAGAGGGACAATGAGAATCATTTCTGCCCCCTCCGCCTGAAGCTTCAGAAGAACCCTCTGCATAAGAGGAAAGGGAGGGAAGGTGTAAAGGAACCTCCCTGTCCAGCAGAGGAACAATGTGTCTCACCAGAAAACTCCAGGCCCTGGATCTTGCGCACAAAAATTGGGCAATTTGGCGTTGAGCGAGGACGCAAAAGGTTTAACTCTGGATGACCCCATCTGTCAAAGAGCTGGTCTGCTTTCGACTGAAGGAGCTCCCACTTGTAAGTCCTGGACAGAGATCGGTTTAGGCTGTCGGCCAAGACGTTTTGGATGCCTGGAACATAAACAGCGGTGAGTTCTAGGTGGTGTTCCAGCACCTAGTACCAGACCCTCATTGCCACCCTGCGGAGGGGGTACGAATGAGTTCCCCCGTTTGTTGATGTAAAACACTATCGACACACTGTCCAATTGGATCAGAGCAAGGCCCGGAAGGAGGTCCGCTTGAAAGGCCTGCAAGGCATTCAAGACTGCCCACATCTCCGGGACACTGTTATGGAGAGACTGCGCGTCTGTAGACCAGACCCTCCCCGAGTCTGCACCTTAAGGGTCATCAACCAAAGGCCCAACAGAGAGGGACCACAGGTAGTCAAGGACGCTAGCTACTGGACAGGATAAGGGGTTCAGTCACTTGCCCTGGCACCAAACAGAGAACCTCTTCCATTTGAAGGGATAGCATTTCCTGGTCGACTCCTTCCAAGATGCCTCCACAACAGTGAGGACATCTTTGGAGAGACCCAAAGCTTGGAACTCTAGCCGTTCAGGAACCTGGCTGTCAGGTGCAGGGACTGAAGTTCCGGATGGAGTATCCTTCCCATGACTGATAGAGAGCAAGTCCGGAAGGAGAGGAAGACGCCTTGGGAGCCTGCTGCTGAGGCTGAGGAGATCAAGGTACCAGAACTGGTGGGGCCAGTCCAGAGCCACCAGGATCACTTGTGCCTTGTCCCTCTTGGCCTTAAGCAACATTCTGTGAATCAAGGGAAGCGGAGGGAAGGCATAGAAGAGGTCTGGGGTCCAGGATCTCGAGAAGGCATCCTCCTGCAGCATTCCCTGCTGAGGGGGACGGGCACAAAATAGCCTCAGCTTTGCGTTCTCCCTGAAGGTGAACAGGTCCACCCAAGGGGTGCTCCTCTGGGTGGACAGACCACTTGTGAGACACCTTGCCCACAAGGCTGAGTATGTCAGCTAGCTGGTTGGGGCTCCTGCCACATGGATGGCTAGGAGATCGGCCTCCAGGCTGCGCACAAGGGTCCACATGCGGAGGGCTTCCTTGCACAGTGGCAGGGAGTGCATCTTGCCCTATTTGTTGATGTAGTACATGGTTGTGGTGTTGTCCATCTGGACCTGGATCACCTGACCCCAGATGTGTGGAGCGAATGCAGTCAGTGCCAGCCAAACTGCTTGGAGCTCCAGCAGGTTGATGTAACATCAGGACTCCTTGGGGGTCCAGAGCCCGTGGACTCTGTATTCCCCAAGGTGGGCACCTCAGCCCAACAAAGAGGCATCAGTCATCAGGATGACCATCGGCTCTGGGCAGACAAAACGGGATCCCTTCCTGCAGATGCTCTGGGATTAACACACTGCAGGGCATCCCAAATCCGCTCAGTCACATGACCAGCTGGTAAAAGTGACCCCTGTGGAGTGTAGGTCCATTCAGGACATCTTATGCCCTTAAGGGCACCGGTAAAACCCGGGAGTGGACTTGTCATCCATCGTGGTCGCGATGATGATCAAGCTGAAGACGAACTTGAAAGTAGAATTTGGAAGAAAATCCGAAGATTTAACAGCAAAGGGCCTACTCAGCACAGGAGCAGTAAGGAGGGAACCTGCTGCTTTTTCCAGCGGAAAGGAAGATTTGGCATCATGGGGAAGAGTCAAGGAAGTTATCACCCGGGTGGGTGGGAGGAGCCAGCTCGAAGACATTTCCGGCAAGTCTTAAAGGGAAAGGCAACTGCCAGAAGTGTGGACAGAACATCACATCCACATCCCTAGAGATGTACTTACTGTGATGCCCAGATATACTTATGAATCCATAATACCAGAGATCTGTAGTAATTACCTGTATCTTCAGTTTGAGAAAGAAAAAGAACAGCCATCTATACAGAGTGATGATATATGACAATATTCTCCAGAGGAGCCAACAGCTAACAGAAAATAAAATGATGCCAAGTATGGATGGAATTTGCCTCTTCTTTATCACTCCATGTTGCCAATGGCGGAGGAATTTAGTACAAACTGCTTCGAAGAAACAGAACCTATCCATGTTAGGGAGGGGGAGAAACTGTCCCATATATGACCCCTATGTGTTGCTACTGAATTCAGCTGCTAACCAACAGCTGAAACACTCTGCACCAAACGCCCACATCTGCAAAGTTCTGAACCTTTGATAAAGGACTGCTAAAGTCTGAAACGTGTCAGGCGTGTGCAGACTTTGTTTCATTTCATTCCCAACATGGGATTTTAATATTTATTGTTTTTTCATAAGCTGCAGTGTCTAGAATAATTGGTTTGTGAGAGCCCGGCCTCCAGTTTGTGTTGTTCTTGCTTTTTGCCATAAGCACCACTATCCCAGTGCGCACCTCAAAATGAATTCAGCTGATAACCATCAGCTGAAACACTCTGCACCCAAAGCCCACATCTGCAAAGTTCTGAACATGAAATGTGTAGGGCTTCAAAATGTATGCATGAAGGAATGCACTGCTGTTTGCAGAGTTTAGACATGGAAGTCTTCACTTTCCTCCCAGGATTCTGCTAGCACCCTGGTGAAATGTGCTTTGATCACAGCAGTGCCACTTCCATTTCTGACACTTATGTCAGCACAAGGGCATAAGGATGGAAGACAAACTTCATAGCTCACAAGAAAAGCTGTTGGAACCTTTGGAACCAAAGAAGGTGCCATCCTCAGGACTAGATTGTCCTTATGTACTATAAGATAAGATTCCATATGCAAAAAAGCCTGGAGTTCATCAACACCCTTGTCTGAGCAAATCACTGTCAAGAAAATGGAAATTACGTACCTACCGTAATTCTTGATCTTCTTGGACAAGGTCTCCACCACTCATTCACACTAAGGGGAGTTCGCCGGAGGCGCTAGGACTCAGCGGGAGCAAACTTTTTCAGGAGGGCCGGCGCCTGAGATGGAGCCCCGAGGAAGCAGCACCGCGAGATCCAACACGTGCGGTAATGACTATTTCGGAGTCAACCCTCCAACCGCCTCAGTACCTTTTTTCCGAGGAGGTGCAGCGTAACTAACCTAGAAAGGACTAACCTAAAAATCGGACATAAGATAGTCCGAATGACCCGCGTAAGAAGGGTCAACAATAAAGTCTTCACAGCTCAGTCATTGAGGGAGTGAAGACCATAAACAGAGATGTGAGCTTGGGGGATGGTGGGTGGGCATATGAATGAGTGGTGGAGACTTCATCCAAGAAGATCAAGAATTACGGTAGGTACGTAATTTCCATATCTTCCTGGACATAAAGTCTCCACCACTCATTCACACTAATGGGAGAGTACCGAACTAATAATCCCCCCAAGATGGGCAGCAGGAGATAAAGAGCTCACGTGCTTAGGACAGAAGTCCGTTAAGAATGGTCCTGCCAAACGACAGATGTCATCTGGTATGGTCATCCAAGGCGTAGTGCTTAACGAAAGTATGCACGGAGCTCCAGGTAGCCGCATTGCAAATATCTGCAATGGGCACGTTACGGATTTCCGCCACAGATGCCGCGACTGCTCTAATAGATTGAGCATACACTCTGCCTTCCAGCTTGACCTGTGCCATAGAATAGCAGTGGCGAAGGCATGCCACCAGCCACGCTGAAATACATCTGATAGCGACAGGTTGACTCAGCCGGGTCTCGCTGAAGGAAACAAACAGTTGTTGAGCCTTGCAAATTTCTTTCGTTCTATCTAGATAGACTCGCAACGCTCTCTTAACATCCAGTGAATGAAAGGCACGCTCTCCTTCATTCTGGAAGTTCGCAAAGTAGGTAGGAAGGACTAAAGGTTGGATTAGATGGAATTCTGAGACAACCTTAGGGAGAAACTTAGGATGAGTCCTAAGAACTACTTTGTACGGAGGGTCTGTAACCAGTGCATGTATTTCAGAAACTCTACGGGCCCAAGTAATGGCCACCAGGAAGGCCATTTTCCAAGTGAGGAACTTCAACTCACAAGTAGCTAGAGGCTCGAAAGGTTTACAAGTGAGCATGTCTAGCACAAGGTTAATGTTCCAGGCTGTGACTGGACATCTGATAAGATGTCTAGTATGCAGAATACCCCTAAGAAACCTCTTAACTACAGGCAACTGAGCCAGTGACATGGAAGGTACCAGCTCATGATATGCCGAAATGGCACAAAGATGAACTCTGACTGTGGAGTATTGCAGACCTGAATTTGAGAGGTCTAAAAGATACTCCCAAGACTTTATTCGGTAGGCAGGAAAAAGGATTCCAAGAGGATTTTGCACACTAGATAGAGAAACGCTTCCATTTAGCTGTGTAGTTTCTTCTAGTGGCCAGCTTACGCACAGCCAAAAGAATATCTGAAACTCTACGAGAAACATTGAACCTATTCACCTCTATCTCCTCAGAAGCCAAGCGTGAAGGTGAGGTGACCTCAGGTTGGGATGGACCACGGGACCCTGGGTCAGAAGGTTCGTCTGAAAGGGAAGCGTCTTCGGGGGGGGGAGGGGCTTCCGACAGACCGCTGAGTAGCGGGAACCATATCTGCCGAGGCCAGAAGGGGGCAATGAGAATCATTTTGCCCCCCTGAGACTCCAATTTGAGTAGTACCCTCTGAATTAGGGGACGAGGAGGAAAAGCGTATAGAAAGCGTTCTGTCCACTGCAGCCTGAACGCATCCTGACAAAAAATGCCAGGTCCTGGATTTCTGGAGCAGAGGAGAGGCAGTTTTACGTTGAGTGGGGACGCAAAATGGTCCAGGTCTGGAGTTCCCCACTCTTTGAAGAATGACTGAACGACGGTTAAGTCGAGAGACCACTCGTGAGGATCTGCCTCCGTTCTGCTGAGACGGTCTGCCAGCTCATTTTGCACTCCTGGCAGGTAAACTGCCTGAATCAGAGCCTTCGGTTCCAGTCACCATTCCCACACTCTCACTGCTTCCCTGCATAATGGGTAAGAGTGTGCACCACCCTGTTTGCTGATGTAGCACATCACAGCCTTGTTGTCCATTTGAAGGAGAATGTCCTTGTGACAGAGTATGTCCTTCAAGGCTCAGACTGCATAGAGGACAGCTCTCATTTTCAGGATGTTTATGTGAAATCGAGACTCGTCCTGAGTCCACATACCCTGGGTGTGGAGATCCTGGCAGTGGGATCCCCGACCCATCAGGGACGCGTCCATGGTAATGGAGATCTGATTATCCACAGAGGCAAAGGGATATCCTTCCAGAAGATTGTCCTCATGTGACCACCAGGTGAGCGACCATTTCAGAGGTTCCGTCACCTTGCTGGGAAAGGACTGAGGTAACTGTTTGGGGTCCACTGAGTACTTAGCATCTGCTGAGAGGTTCTCATGTGGAGACGAGCCAAGGGTACAGTGAACACCGAGTATGCCATGAGGCCCACATCCGTTGCATCGAGATAGCTCAAACCAAGCTGTGTTCTCTGATGTATCGGGCCATCTGTAAGATATCACTCCTTCTGTCCTCTGGAAGAAAAGCCTTCATACAGGAGGTGTCCAGAAGAGTTCCTATGAAGAGGAGCTTCTGGGAGGGTTGCAGCTGTGATTTGTTGAGATTCAGCAGGACTCCTATGGATGTGAGGAAGTCTGAGGCCGTGGCGACGGCCTCCAGAGTCTGTTGCCTGAACGGACTTGCTAGTAGCCAGTCATCAGATATGGGAACACTTGTATTCTGATTTTCCTGAGGTGCGCCACAAGAATTGCACAACACTTTTTAAAAACTCGAGGCACTGAGGTTAGCCCAGGGACTCTGAACTGATAGTGTTGACCCAATGCCACAAACCTCAAGTATTTGTCGTGCTTTGGGTGCATGAGAATGTGTTGGCAGGCATCCTGCATGTCCAGGGAGGCTAGCCAATCGTGTCGATGAAGCAAAGGTAGCAGGGGTACCTAGTGATATCATCTTGAACTTCTCCTTGTGAAGGAACTTGTTTAACTTTCTGAGATCCAGAATGGGGCGCACGCCGCCGGTTTTCTTCAGGACCAGAAAGTATTGGGAGTAAATACAGAGGGACTATTTCTACTGCCATGTTGTTCAGAAGGCCTTGTACCTCGGAAGCAAGAAGGTCTGACCGTACTGCCGACAGCCTGGGCTGTCGTTTGGGAGGATGATCCGGAGGGGCTTCCGAAAGACTGAGCAAGTGCCCCTCGCAGATTATCCGGAGGACCCATTTGTCTGATGTTATAGATTTCCACTGGTTGTAGAACTGAGTCAGACGTCCTCCCACCACTGAGGAGGAATTCCCCTCAGACAGCTGAGGTGGGACCTGGGCCAGAAACTCAGAAGGTGGCACTGGGTGCTTTGGGCCCTTGTGCCTTCTGCTGCGCTTTCTTTTGTGGCTGAGGGATGTGGCTTTTGTTAAAACCTCCTCTGCCCTGAATGATTGTGAAACCTACGCTTGTTCGCACCCCCCTCGGGAGGGGGCAGGTGGAGATCTAGCCATCTTAATAGCAGTACTAGTCTTCTGCGTGCCCTCCAGTGCTTGCTCCACCTGAGGCCCTAACAGATACATACCGTCAAAAGGTAAGACCATGACCTACTGCTACGCCATTCGTGAAGCCCTATATTATTAACAGGGCGGTAGCGCAGTAAATGCCAGTCATTGCTCTTGAGGCGTATCAAGGCGGCCCATTGCAGCTTTAACCTGTTGGTTACTGGACTCGATACCCCTAGTTATGGTTTGAAGTAGCTCTGAGTTAACTTATGAATCGGGCAGAGCTTCTACCATTTCCTTGAGCGAATGCCAAAGGACATACTCATATTGAGAATAATAGCCCCGGGAGCTGGCAATGCGCATACCCAGGGTTGAGGCAGCAAAGGCTCTCTTACCCAAGGTGTCTATCTTGCGAGATTCTTTGTTCATAGGCTGGGCTGTAGATCCCTGAGGAAGGACGGCCTTATCATTCTCTGCCAAGACTGCAATGGCATCAGCAAAGGCTTGTGAGGCCAATATGGGGCGCTCCTTCGGAGGGGCATATTTCTTATCTATGGACTTGGCCACAGAAGGAATGAGAGCCAGATTCTTCCCCACCATTTGTGAAAAGGTCTCGAAAGAGGGCCGTATCGGAGGAGTTAAATCCATAGGGATCGCTGGGACATGAAGATATTGGACTCGCAAAAGCCTCCCAGGATCGATTTCTGTAATCTGGAGAGAAAGAACAGAATTTACATTTTTGAGCAGAGACTTAAAAGAAAGGTCTTCAACCACAGGCTCTGCAGAAGGATTGGTCCCTGCTCCCAGGGTAGTGTCATCAACATCATCACCCAGGTGAAGATCTGGATCAGGCTCAAAATCATCTCCTGACAGTCCAGGAGGAATTGTATAGACAGGAAAGGAGGGAAAATCAGGAGGAAGAACAGAAGAAGAAAGAATCGGGAGTCGAGAAGCCCTGAGGACCAGCCAGCGCCTCACCAGTCCCCGGCGCCATAGAGGAAAATGGCGCTGAGAACAAGGAGAAAGGTGCTAGCCAAAGTGGTGCCGCAGACGGTGCTGACAAAGCCCCCTGCGCCGCACACTGCGCCGACAGAGCCCCCCGGCGCAGTGCATTGCGCAGACAGAGCCCACGGCACCGTGGATGTTGCCAACAGAGCCCATGGCACTGCGGATGGCGCCGAGAGCCTGCGGCACAGTGGACAGTGCCAAGAGAGTCCCAGGGGTCTGTAAACTGAGATTTGAGGTAAAAGAGGGAAAAATGTCAGGAGATAGAGGCATCGGTGTGGACCCCTGTGCCACAGCTATGTGAGGGGGATAAACACCTGAGCGCGGAGTCGATGGCACTGAAGAAGGTGCTGCGCACAACTAGGAAGGCCCAACCACCCTACCTGTCCATCCAAAACCGAATGGCCCCGGTGTCTGACTGACCAGCTCGGGCAAATGGACCAACCTCCAAGCCCATTGCTCCATAAGAGCAGCCCACTGGTGAAACTGCTCATCAGAAGCTCCTCAAATAGGCGGGATGGGGCTCTGGTGTTGAGGAGGTCAGCTACCAGAGACAGAAACCAGTGATTTTGACAGAGATGGAGACTGGCGGCTGCTCTATGCGCAGACATACCAGAGGGTAACCTCGAGTGATGCAGTTTCTTCTTCGACCTATGTGTCGAAGAAGAACTCAAGGCCGAACGGTGCCAAGAATGGGTCAGTTTCCTTTTATGCTTTTGGAGGGACTGCCCATCCCCGAGCATTGGACCATCCGTTGTCAGACCCCCGCCTACGGGAAGGGCGGCGGACCAGACCCAGCCCGGCTGACTGAACAGCTTTCATACAAAGCCTCCCTACTGTCACCTGACTCGCTCATGGTTGACTCCTTCAATGGAGGGCTTAAGACTTCTTTTGCACAATTAAAATATATAATCGGTACTGATTCGAAATAATTCTACAAAACAATAAACTGACTATTGCTGCTAGTGAAGCTTAACTCCTAGCGGGTAAGCGACGTCGTCAATGAAACGCACTCGACTGCGGGAAAAAAGGAACTGAGGCAGTTGGAGGGTCGATGCCGAGATAGCTATTACCACACGAGCTGGGCTTCATGGCGCTCCTCTGGCTCCATCTCAGGCGCTGACCTGAAAAGTTTGCTCCTGTTGGGTCCTATGCCTCTGGCGAACTCCCATTAGTATGAATGAGTGGTGGAGACTTTATGTCCAAGAAGATCAAACCATATGAGTCTATCAAGCAGAACCAACAAAAAGAAGTTCCAACGGTGGTTTGCACAGATTGTACAACTCTAAGCTCGAATCCCATGGTGAGACTGGAGACCAAAAGAACGCCCAACTACTTTGAGAAAACAATATCCATGCTGGTCCCCCCAAAGAGGTACCAATAGCTGGACCCAGCATCGCGCAGAGAACGAATACCTGACCTTGCAGGGTGCTCAGCACTACTCCTTTGTCCACTCTTGCCTGAAAAAAAGTCCAATATCCGCAGAGCCATAGCCTCACTGGGTCTAAAACCATGAGTGAAGGCCCATAACTAAAATATAAATGCTCTGACACAGGCCACTGCAGTTGGTGTCACCTTTCTGAAGGCCATTAAGGTATCTATTACTTTTTCAGAAAACCCATTTCAGGAGTCTCCTTCTCTTACAAGCCAGGTTTCTAACTGCATCGCCTCAAAGTCTGGATGCTGAACTGAGCCCTGATTGTGCAAGTCCTTGTGACGTGGGAGCCAAATGCTCCCCATGTTGCCAGGCTGATCAGGTCTGAGAATCATGGTCATCTTAGTTGCTCCAGGGTTATCAGAGACAAAAACTTCCTTTGACTGCTGAACCTTTCACAGCACCCTGGGCAGCAAGGAACAAAGCATCCACTGCTTCTGTCCATGGGTTCCAAACTGACTGAAGAACCTTAGAACCAGAGAGCTGTCTTTCAACAGATCTTTCTGAGACCATCCATACCTTCTCCACAGCAGATCAAACTCTTCTGGAATTAGGGACCACTCCCCAGTGTGAACTCTCTTGCGGCTTAATGAATCCACCTGAAAATTTAGATCCCCTGCTAGATGAAAAGCTGTCAGTGACCAGAGATTTTCCTCCACCCACTGAAGGACCATGTTCTCTTCCATGAGCATGTTTGTGCTCCATGTGCCTCCCTAACTATTTATGTATGCTTTGGTGATGGCACACTCCAGTCGCAACTTCACCGCTTGGGACATAAACAGGTCCTGGAAGTGCATCATAGCTAGATACAATGCTATTTCTGAAAAATGTATCTGGAGACACTGTTCCTGTGGGCAACAGACTTCCTGCACCGGGATTTGGCCCAGAACCGCACCTTTACCCAAGAGGCTGGTATCAGTAGTCACAATCTGCTCCAGAAGAGCCTCTAGGGGAGTTCCCCTGAGGGGATTCTCGGGGCTCTCCCACCATGCAAGCAACTGCAGGATGTGTTTAGACAATGAAAATGGGTTCTGGTAGTTCTGCGAGGCTGGAAACCACACAGAAAGGAAGGTGTTCTGCAAAGGTCTCACATGGAGTCAGGCCCAGATCACCAGCTCTACACTGTCATCACCGGGCCTAATACTTGGAAGTATCTTGAGTAAATACTATTGTCCAAGACCACAGTCACTGGATTTCCTTGATTAAGGCTTCCTTTGTGAACGTGGTTAGGAAGATCTTTCGTCTGTACATCAGAAAACACCCCTCCCACGTGTTCCGATCTCTGTGATTGTGTCAGGAAACTTTTGTCCCTGTTTACTATCCTTGCTGCTGACCTCTCCACTATCAGCTGTGCTGGTGCCCTGCTAAGATCATCATCTAGACTGGTGTAAACATGATGCTGCTCTTGCCTCAGTAGTACAATCAGTACTACCTGAATATTTAAGAACACTTTCAGCATTGTTGCCAGACTGAAGGGGAGAGTTCAGTACTGGTAATCAAGCTCCTGCATTGCAAATCTGACCGATTTTTGGTGTGATCCATGAATCATAGAAACATAGAATTTGACGGCAGATACGGATCACTTGGCCCACCCAGTCAGAATGTGGAAAAGAGCATCCTTTAAGTTAATGGAGGAAAAGAAGAGTCCCGACTGGACTGCTCAGATGATAAGACCTCAGGGACTCCATCTTGAACATCATATGTCTGACAAACTTTTTGAAGTGCTTCAAGCCATGAATTAGGTAAGGGCCCCGGATTTCTTGAGAACTATGAATAAGACTGAGTAAGACCCATGTCCCCTCCTGTGAGGGGGAACTGGAGCGGCTGCCTCTATCTAAATCAGATGGTCCTGAGTTTAACTTGCTGCTCATTTTTTCACCTGGTTTAGACGATCCATGACTGTAGAAAATGATCTCTTGCGGGCATGAAGGAGAACTCTATGACACAGCCCACAGCCAGAATCTTCAGAACCCACGCTTTCGTAGTTGTCCAGGCCCATCACTGGTAAAACCTTTCGCAGCCTGCCACCAAGGGAACAATGGCACAGAGGGACCTGCATACTGTATCTTCATTGTGAGGATCTGCCTCTTCTACCTGCACCTCCATTGGGTCTATCAGCAAAGGTGCCTATGTTGCTATTAAATGTGAACCCAGAGTAGGTTCACCTACTTCTCTGGTTACTGAAATTCTGGAAGAACCAAAACCCACCCCTCGACAGCTTGGAATGGCCAACACTACTCCCTCTAAAGGATAAAGTCTACTTTTGCTGTAACACCAGCAACTGCCCTTCTTAGCTTGGAAGTCCTTCAAAATTCCATCCAGTTCTGTGCTAAATAGCAAATCTCCAGAAAAAGGGGCATATGGTAAAGTTGGTCTTAGATGCCAATCTGCAGCCCAGTGGTGAGGCCAGGCCATACCCCATGCATGGCCAGGCCATACCCCATGCATGGCCGACCCGACAGAAATAGAACAGGCTGTGTAGACTCACATATACAAACTGTCTACAGCCGCAGCTCCCAAATAAGGAGGAAGTCACTGAAATGAGCTGGAAGGCTGGCCCACCAGCGCAGCGGAAAGATTCACCACTGCAACGCTGGCAACCCGGGTTAAGGGAACAGATTCAGGAATTGGAGGGTCAGCCAGGGAGAAAAGAAAACATTACTTACCACAGTAATCTTGTTTCTTCCAAGAGAATCTTACTGTATTCTGACAAATGCAATATGGTCTCACCATAGGACTGCCCCGGGGCCGAAATGGTTAGTAGAATCTATGCTAATACTGGAATGCTAGACTTGAGCTTGGTTTTTAAACCACTGTCCCTGGTTGTACTTCCTGCATCCGTTAGATTCTTACGAAGCATGCAGAAGGGAAACAAACTAGCTAACTAATCTATCTCAACAAACAAAACCAATCCTCCTTTTCGGGGCAAACACCTCTTAAATAACAGAGGGCATCTCCTAAGACTCAAGTCAACAGATGCCCAAGAGACAACCAGGCACCCACAGATTTCCAACATCAACTGTACAGTCAGTATGCAGTGCCCTGTAGGGCCTAGTAGGGGAGGAAGGGTGGGAGCTCAGAATACAGTAAGATTCCCTTGGAAGAAACAAGATTACTATGGTAAGTAATGTTTTCTTCAAGCCCCAGGAAATCTTACTGTATTCTGACAAATGCAGACAACCCACTCAGTGCCTTTGGAGGCAGGCAGAGGACCTATTTAGGAAATACGCCCTACAGGACTGCTGTGCCAAACCTGGCATCACTCCTAGCCTGGGTATCCAGGCAGTAATGTTTGGTAAATGTGTGAACTGTTTTCCAGGTAGCTGCTTTGCAGACTTCCAGCAAAGGGATATCCCTTGAAGCTGCCATTGACGCAGCTGTTCCTCTGGTGGAGTGGGTCATGAGACCCTGTGGGGGTTGCTTGCCCACTTTGCCATAACAGAATTGAATATGTGCCACGATCCCCCTTGCTATGGACCTTTTTGTGGCTGTTTTACATTTTCCTACTTTCCCATGAGTCAAGAAGAGTTGGGTCCTGTCCACTCTGTGGCTTCTTGTATGCTCCAGGTAGTAACTGATGGCTCTTTTTTACGTCCAGACTATTAAGTCTACGTTCCCCTGAAGAGGAATGGTCAGAGAAAAAGACTGGTAGTGTAATGGACTGACTGACATGGAAGTAAGACACCACCTTAGGGAGAAACTTATTGTTAGTCCTAAGGACTACCTTGTCCCTGTGAAATGCAATATAGTCAGTCTCCATGAACAAAGCCTGGAGCTCACTAATCCTCCTGGCCAAGGTGACTGCAACTTAAAACACAGTTTTTCAGGTTACGTACTTGAGATCAGCTGACGACATAGGCTCAAAAGGTGGCTGCATGAGCTGTGCAATACATATGTTCAGGTCCCACACTGGAGTGGGAGTCCTACAGTATGTGGTGGGTGCAAATGTAGCAACCCCTTAAAGAATTTCCTGAACACTGAATTTGAGGCCATAGATCATGCCTTGCCTGCTGACAGATAAGCTGAGACAGCTGCCAAGTGCACTTTCAGTGTGAATGGTTTCAGACCAAGGGAATGAAGGTGGGTTAGGTAATCCAGGACCACTGGCAAACCCGCCTGAGTGTGGTCCAGATTCTTGTTCTGACACCAAATGAAAATCTTTTCCACTTGGATGAATTGTGGAGGGCTTTCTAGAAACCCTAAGGACCCCCATGACCTCTTTAGAGATATGCAAATTAGCATTATCTAGGTCCTCAAGAGCCAAGCCTTGAGCCTGAGACTGAAGGTTGGGGCATAGGATCCTGACCTGGGAAGAAGTCAGCAAGTTGTGCTTTCTGGGTATGCTGATTGGTTTGGCGACTGATAGTGTCAGAACCAGAGAGTACCATGGCTGCCTGCCCCAGTCTGGCGTTCAGGACCCTCAGCAACAATAGGAATGGGGGGGGGCATACAGAAACTTCCCTGTCCACTCCAGGATCAGTGCATTCCGTGGTATTGAGCCTCTCACTGGGGGCTGCAGCAAAATTGAGGAAGCTGGCAGTTGTCTGGGGCTGCAAAGAGGTCTATCTCTGGAGTGTCCCACCTTTTGAACGCCATCTGTAACACCAGCTTGTTCAGGGACCACTCGTGGTGGTTCTGATTGATCCTGCTCAGAGCATCTGTCAGTACACTGTCCTTCCCTGGCAGGTGGACTGCTGACAGGGAAATTCCCAGGGAGTATGCCAGACTCCAGACCGTCATGGATTTTGTGCACAAGGGGGATGACCTTGTGCCTCTCTGTTTGCTGATGTAGTACATTGTGGTTGTGTCTGTCCTGACCTGCACCACCTTTCCCTGTATCATGCTGGCGAATGCCTGCTGTGCCAGAAAGATTGCTCTGAGCTCCAGCAGGTTGATGTGAAGCAGTGACTTTTGTTTGAGCCATGTGCCATGAGCGATATGCTCCTCCAGGTGTGCTCCCCACCCCAGTAGGGAAACATCTGTAGTCAGCACTAAGGAAGGATTTTCTTGCTGGAATGGAACCCCTTGCCTAAGGTTTTCCATGTCCAGCCACCACTGAAGAGCTTCTAGGAGTGTCTGTGTAACTGGCACCAGTTTTGATAGTGAATCTCTTTTCTGATGCCAGTGTAATTTGAGATGATACTGTATATCTCTCATTTGGAACCTTGCCCCTGACACTGTAGCTGTTGCTGTTGAGGCTGTCATATGGCCCAGCAGCTGCAGGAAGTGCCTTGTTGGTCTTAGGCTTTGAAGCTTGAACGTACTTGCTAACTGCACCAGACTGCTTACCCTTATCTGAAGCAGGAAAGCCCTTCCTCTCACCGAATCCAGTTCAGCTCCTATGAACTCCAGGAGCTGCACTCGCTGTAGCACTGACTTTTTCAGGTTGACTAGGAACCCTAGTGACTGTAGAAGCTCCTGTGTAAGTGCCAGAGACTCCCTTACCTGTTGAGGGGCTTGCCCTACGACTAGCCAGACATCCAGGTAAGGAAAGACTACCACCCCTTGTCTCCTGAGGTGTGCCACAACCACAGCCAACCATTTTGTGAACACCCTTGGAGCAAAAGTAAGTCCGAAAGGCACTTCCTCGAACTGGTAATGGCCTGACAGCAGTCTGAATCTGAGGAATTTTTTGTGGGACTGCCTTATGGGGATGTGGAAATATGCATCCTTCAAGTCTAGGGATGCCAACCAGTCCCCTTGCCTTAAGGCTGGAAAGATTGTTGCCAGGGTCACCATCTTGAACTTTGGCTTTACCAGATACCTATTCAGGTGCCTGACAGCCAGTATGCGTCACAACTCCCCTGTTTTCTTTATTGTGAGGACGTACCTTAAATAGAGTCCTTTTCCTCTCGGCGTCAGAGGAACTGGTTCTACTGCTCCTAGGGACAGATTTACTACTTCCCCTTCCAGTAGCACTGTTTCTGATGGGGAGGAGGGTCTGAAGACCCTTGCTTTCAGCTTTGGCCTGAGCTTGAAGCTGAGAGACAGACCTTGGTCAACTACATCCAGGATCCACTTGTCTGTAGTGATGGTTTGCCATTCCTGGAGGTAGTGGGTCAGCCTGCCCACTACTGGGGTTGGGGAGACGACTCGAGCAGACACCTCAGGGTGTCTGCTTTGGTTGGAATGCTGTCTGAGTGCTGGGGCTTGTTCGGTTGCCACCTCTCCTGTCCCTGCCTCTGAAGTAACCTCTCTGCTGCTGATACTGGGGATATGCTTAGGGCTGAAAGAATGCCCTAGAAACAAAGACTTTGATGGCAGATAAGGACTGCTTGGCCCACCTAGTCTGCCCATTTCCCTACCTAGAGGATAAGCTGCAGATCCTATTTAACCAACAGCCTATTTCTTCCTACCCCTCACAAAAATTGCCTTATGTCTGTCCCATGCATTCTTGAATTCTCCCACAGTTTTAGACCCCACAACCTCCTCAGGAAGGCTGTTCCATGCGTCCACCACCCTCTCTGTGAAAAAATACTTCCTCACACTGCCCGAGCCGTCCCCCCCTCTATCTTCAAATTGTGTCCCCTTGTTCTTGCACATCTCTTTTTCTGAAATATGAGAAGCACCTTGTGGATCAAGGGAAATGGGGGAAAGGCATAGAAGAGGCCCGGGGTCCACAGCCTCGAGAAGGCATCCCCCTGCAGCGAGCCCTGCTGAGGGGGCCGGGCATGAAACAGTCTCAGCTTCGCATTCTCCATGGAGGCAAACAGGTCAACCTGAGGTATGCCCCAGTGGGAGAACAGATTTTGTACTACCTCCGTAGGAGAGACCACTCGTGGGACGCAGCCCCTATCCTGCTTAGGGCATCGGCCAGAATGTTGGAGGCTCCTGCCACATGGATGGCAAGGAGATCCGCCTCCAGGCTGCGCACGAGTGACCAAATGCGGAGAGCTTCCCTGCACAGAGGCATGGAGCGCGTCCCGCCCTGGCGGTTTAGGTAGTACATGGTCGTGGTATTGTCCGTCTGGACCTGAACCACTTGACCCTGTAGAAACGGAGTGAAGGCGGTGAGGGCTAGACGAACCGCTCGAAGCTCCAGCAGGTTGATGTGGCATCGTGACTCCCGAGGGACCAGAGGCCGTGGCGCCTCTGTGCTCCCCAGATGGGCACCCCAACCCATCAGAGAGGCATTGGTCGACAGAGAGACCGTCGGCTCGGGGCGGACAAATGGGATGCCCTCCTGCAGATGTGCTGGAACGGTCCACCACTGGAGTGCATTCCACATCCCCTGGGTCACTGTCATTAGCTGATCCAAGGGATCGGAGTGCTGTGACCATTGGCTGGCCAGCCCCCATTGAAGGGGACGCATGTACCAACGGGCCCAACGGACCGCGCTGGTACAGGCCAACATGAGGCCCAGGAGGCACAGGAAGTCCCGGGCAGGGCGCGATAGTCCAACCTGAAATGAATGGGCAAAGGAGGAAAGAACCTCGGCCCTGTCCGCCGGGAGCCATGCTCTGGCTCGTAGAGAGTCGAGCTCTGCCCCGATGAATTGTATCACCTGCTTTGGCATGAGTTCCAACTTGGCCTCGTTGATGAGGAGGCCAACCTGAGAGCAAACCTGGAGGGCCAGATCTCTGGACCGCTCCACCTCCATTCTGCAGGAGGCTGCAATCAGCCAGTCGTCCAGGTAGGGGTACACCCGGCCCCTTCGGTGCCGCAGGAATGCTGTCACCACTGCCATGCATTTGGTGAAGACCCTGGGAGCTCATTCCAAGGATGGAATGATCTGAGCCAGAGTGACCATCCTGAAGGTTTGAGACCTTAGGAACCTGTTCAGGTCGTGCAGGTCTAGAATGGGGCGCCAGCCCCCTGTCCATTTCGGGATCAGGAAGTACCAGGACACAAACCCTGGGTCTGGTGGAGGATCCGCCACCTTCCTGATCACCTCTTTTTCGAGGAGCAGGGCAATGTCGGCTCGGCGAGCCGAGAGGGAGGCTGCGGACCCCGTAGCCCCCCGAGGGGCGATGGCTCGGAAGGGCGGGGCCTGCTCGAACTCCAGAGGCAGGCCCTTTCCTACCACCTCCAACACTCAGCGGTCCGCTGTGATAGCAGACCAGGCGGAAAGGAAGTGGCGGAGCCGTCCCCCCACAGGGGTGTGACGAGGCTGGGGGCGACACCTCTCAACCCGTCACTAGGCAGGCTTGGAGGAGGGACCGGCCGAGGGACTTCCTGGGCCTTTTTCTCCCTGCTTCCTGTTAGAGGAAGCTGCAGGCTTGGCTTTGGGATGCCAAGCGTGAGCCTGCTGGCCCTGATGCTGGTGTTATTGTGCTGGACGTGCCGCAGGCGCAGAAGGGCGAAAGGACTTACGTTGTTGATGACGGCCCTTGTCCTTCTGGGCGGAGGTGACAGAGTCCAGGGTAGCACTGGACCTTTCGATCCGCTGGAGGTGGCCTTCCACTCCAGGGTTGAACAGGTCAGTCCCCAAGAAGGGGACGTCCGCCAATTTATGCTGGGTATCCGCCGTGAAGGTGGATATCCTCAGCCATGCTCTGCGGCGCACGGCCACTGCGGCCGCTACTGATCTGGCACAGGAGTCTCCAATGTCCAGAGCCGTTTGGAGCTGCTGTTTTGCCACCGCCCTTCCCTGATCCCGCACCTGCTTGACCGTGGTCTGCAGGTCGGCCGGGAGATGAGGGATCACCTCATCCAGGGAGCCCATGAGGGCGTGGGAGAAGTGTGCCATCAGCACGGCCGAGCTGGCCTGGCGGAGGCCTAGGGAGGACGCAGCATACACCTTGCGCCCGGCATAGTCCAGCTTTTTGGATTCCTTGTTGGGGGGCTTATCCACATCCCTAGCATTCCCGGAATGCCGGAAAACGCTATCGGTGACTAACCCCTCCGCAGAGGGGTGCTCCGAAAAACCGGACAAAGAGCCGGTAGGGACCACATACTTCCTGGCCATCCTGGCCGAAGGCGCAGGGAAGGAAGCCGGCCGCTGCCAGATCTCCAAGGCTGGGCCAACAATGGCTTCAGCCACCGGAAAGGCCTCCGTGGGTGAATCCCCTCTGTCCAGTATCTCCGTCAGGGGATACTTGGCCCACTTGGATATGGGCTCGAGCTGCGTCCCAGTGAACTCCGAGATGAGTCGAAGCAGACCCATAAATGACGATGGGCTCTCGTCCACTGACTGCCCCCCGGGAGGACTCCAGGTCAAGGGGCTTGGAAAACAGGGAGGAGTCGTCGTCAGACTCCGAGGAGTCCACGAAGAGCTGCCTGGGGCCTGAGCCACCCTCCACCTGCTGAGGACGGTCGGGAGTGAGGTCGACCGACAACCTGTGGAGCAGACTCTGACCCGACTCAAAGTCCTTGGTCGGTGCCCCCGATTTCGGTTGTGGAGGCGGAGGTTCCACCATAATCGGTGGGGCAGCTGGTTTCGGCCAGACAACTGGCCCAGGCTTGGGCACCTCGACTACAGCGAGGGTTTTTTTCGTCCTTTTGGGTGACAGCCACTTGATGGCCGGGGAAGGCGACGACGTCGGCTTGTTCCTGGACGAAAGTAACTGCTGCCACATTAAGTCCTCGTAGTGTCGACGCAATTTGCGCCGAAGCCTCTCCTCTTCCGAGGAGGAAGACGAGGACGAGCGGTGTCGCCGCTTACTTCGGTGCCGAGACCAAGACCACCGATGTCGGCGGGATCGGCTGGACTGAGACGAGGTCCGAGACCGAGACCCTCGGTGTTTCCGAGGGCGGGTCTGGGAAGGGCCGGGGGACACCCGCTCTTCCCTCGGGTCGGGATCCTTGACCGGGCACTCCGGCACGGGAGGCGCAGGCAAGTCCCCGGTCTCCACCTGGGGAACCGGTGAAGGATTGTCGGCTTCACCAGTTGACAGCCCGTCCGACGGGTCGAGAAAAATCTCGACCAGCGTGAGCGGGTGTCTGCCTGCTGACCTGATGGGAACACGTGGAAACCAGCGGCCTATGGCCGCAACCTTGACCAGGCTGAGTGTCAACTGTCCGGGGAAGGGGACCTCTTCCGCTCCCACGAATGCCGACGGTGGGACTTACCTTTCGAGTCCTTCTTTTTGGACCCAGAAGAGTGTCCCGATGGCCCCTCTCCCTTCGTGGAAAGGGACTGGCAAAGCTCCTTAAAAGATGCTGTGTAGGAGGATCCCAGAGAGAGGATAAATGCCGCGACCGAGGAAGATGAGGATGCGGCCTGGGCCGCCTCCTCCTCGAGGGCGATCATCTGCTCGAGTTGCTCAGCCGAGCCAGCCGCCGGACACCGCCCAATGGGCCTCCTTGGACTTCACCGGCGGTTAGCGCTTCTGGGCACAAGCTGTAACCGGGCAGCGCGGTCTTCTAGGACGTTGGCCGAAAACGATCGACATAACTCGCAGGCCTGCGGGTCGTGATCTAGGCCGAGGCAGTAGACGCACATGGAGTGCGGGTCCGTCCTGGACATTTTCTGCCCGCATGGGCACCGCCAAAATCCAGGAGTCGATTTGTCCATCAGCAGCCGCGAGGGAGTAATTAGACCAAGTCTTGAAAACTTTAGAATTATTTTCTGGCGAACCAAAGAATTAGGATCCAGTCTATACGCAGAGCGTTAAGAGGGAACCTGAGCTTCCAAGCGTAAGGAAGATCTGGCGTCATGGGGCGGAGCCAAGAGTTTTACCACCCAGGTGGGTGGGAGGAACCAGCTTGAAGACCTTCCAGCAAGATTTAAAGCGGCAAGGAACCTGCCACTAAGTGTAGATAGAACAACGTATCCATGTCCCTAGAAAAAGCAATTTCCTGTCATACTACTGCTAGTACTCCATCCGGCTCTGGACCTAGCCCCCCTCCCACCTACCCACCTACTCTGTCCTGCCCTCTTGCAGTGCTGCATAAGCACAACAGCATAAGGTAAAAAAATTATAGTAACACAACACACACAAAGATAACACAAAATATAATTTTATTGTGTACAATAATGCAATACAACAACAATCTTTATTTCACATTTGCAGCATAGGAGACAGTTAAAAAAAAATGAAACGAAATAAGCCAAAGCAAGCTACTCTATTTTCCCTTTGGACAGGGAAAAAATCCACATCTTCTTCATCGGAAACAAAAAGTAAAGAGCCTGAGCCTTCTTCACAGTCTGAAAGCCAGCCCCAACCAGTCCCCCCGGCCCTACTAGTAGTCAGGAAAAAAAAAACGATCAAGGTTCTCGGTCTGGGTCTGTGTTTGTAGACATGAGGCGATCAGTCTAACTTGATCGTACCAGTTTCTGAAACGACTGAGCGTAACAGTAGCAGCAGTTCAGTGCCATCACATTCTGGTTCAGTACAGCTAAAGCGACCTTTCATTTTAGATGATGAGGAAATAAACACTGAGAAAAGAAGCAAAGATAAAAAATATGATGTTGAAAAAAGGGCTCGAACATTTCAGCATCACTGGCTAAATCAGTTTACCTGGTTAAGGCATGATGACCAAAAATACATCATGTACTGCGCTGACTGTGAGAAATATCCCACTCTTATGACTCCTGCTTATTCAAAAAACCTAACGTGTTTGCCACTGGTTCAAATAATTTCAGAACTGAGTCCATGAGAGCCCATGAAATCTAATCCACATATAATTTTGTGCAAACCAGCATAGTCACGAAACTGGTCAACATGCAGTCAATTTAACATATCTGAAACTGCAATATATCACGCATTTTCTCAGATGGAGAAAGTCACCAAAAACAAAATGAGGCGTTTATTTAACACCGCATATTCCTTGGCTAAAAATTTACGTCTCTTCTCAGATAAGGAGTGGCTTTGCACATTGCAAGAAAAATAGGGTTAAACTTGGCAGCAATTACAAAATGGTAAACGGCAAGAGATTTCTGATCTCCAATATCAGCTGTCATGTCTGAAACTACAGATCCAGCCTGTCAAAATACAAAATTTGTTTCCGTTCTGCAGATGGCAGTACAGATGCAAGTATTGTAGAGTGGGAAATGTCTTCCTTCGCTTTGTTGATGGCGGAGAAAAAAAGTTACAACTGTGTTAATTAAAGCTGTACTCTTGAACATTCTCACGCAGATGGAGTTTTTAAAGCAATAACCTCTGCACTTGAGTCTGTAGATCTTTCTTTATGGACCTTAACGATGTGAGCAGACCTGGACCAGTTCTCTGGACAGCAACTTGATGGTGCCAGTGTGATGATGGGCCATACAGGTGGCACCATAGCAAAAATCCGAGAACATGTCCCCACTGTAATACCCATGCATTGCGTAGCCCACAAACTGGAGTTAGCAGTTCTCGACGTCATGAAAAAAATCCGTTAGTTCAAAAAGTAGAAAACACCTTGAAAGGAATTTTTAAATGTTACCACTACAGCCCCAAGAAACTTAGGGAACTGCAGGAAATAGAGGTTACTCACCTGTAACAGGAGTTCTAGGAATGGTATATGTTGTTCATCCACACTGTCTCAGCGGGTTCCTTGCCGCTTTAAATCTTGCCGGAAGGTCTTCAGTTGGCTCCTCCCACCCACCCGGTGGTAAAACCTCGGCTCCGCCCCATGACGCCAGATCTGGCCCGCTGGAAGCTCAGGTTGTGCGTCAAGCCGGGAGGTCGGGTGGAGTCGTGTGGATGAACACATATACCATTCCTAGAACTCCTGTTACAGGTGAGTAACCTGTATTTCTAGGGACATGGATATGTTGTTCATCCACACTGTCTGGCAGACTCCTAGCAGTTCTCCGGAGGAGGGAGGCAAGGCGCACACCCCTACTTAGGAATAAAGACTGAGAACCGAGGCCCCAAAACCAGCATCCCGGGCGTGACTCAAGGTCGATGTGGTAATGGGTAATGAAGGTGTGTGCTGACTTCCAGGTAGCAGCCCTGCAGATTTCCTGGATAGGGACGCCCCTGGAAGCAGCCACCGATGCAGCAGTATGGCGGGTAGAATGAGCCTTATCCTCTGGGAGGCTCCATGCCCGCCAACTTATAGCAGAGATCTATGCAGGAGGTGACCCACCTGCTTATCGTCCGCTTGGCTGCAGGTCTGCCAGGTGCGGCTTCAGCGTAGGTGACAAACAGCTGGCGAACCTCTCCCGACTTCAGCCGCGCCTTATAATAAGCGAGCGCCCTTCTAGGGTCCAAAGTATGGAGCCTGTATTCGGCCTCCGAGGTGTGATTGGGGTAGAACACCGGCAGAGTCAACACCTGGTTAAGGTGAAACTCCGACACCACCTTCGGAAGGAATTTCGGGTGGGGGCGCAGGACAACCTTGTCCCTGTGGAAGACCAGGTAAGGAGACTCGATGCAGAGCGCCTGGAGTTCTCCCATCCTTCTGGCTGACGTGATAGCCACCAAGAAGGCGGTCTTCCACGACAGGTGAGAGAGTTCACACCTGTGCATTGGTTCGAATGGCTTGCCCATGAGCTTTGCCAGTACCAGCAGTAAATCCCACGGAGGTGGAGGTTCTCGCACTGAGGGAAATGTGATCAAGGCCTTTGAAAAGCGCCAGACCACCTTCTCCTGCCCACGACTGCTCCCGGCCGCGCCCGTAAGCAGAGATGGCTGCCAGGTGCACCCTTAGGGTCGCTCGACCTAAGCCCTTGACTAGAAAGGGACCATAAATAGTCCAAGATGCTTGCCAAGGAACAGGAGGAAGGGTCCAAGCCTTGCCTGACACCAAATGGAAAATCTCTTCCATTTGAAGGCATAGCATTTCTGGTCGACTCTTACGGGACGCCTCAACAACATTGAGGACCTCGTCGGAAAGACCCAAGGCCTGGAACTCTAGCCGCTCAGGAACCAGGCCGTCAGGTGCAGGGATTGAAGGTCCGGATGGAACACCTTCCCCTGATTGACTGAGAGCAGGTCCGGGCGAGCTGGAAGCTGCCTCGGGAGCCTGGAGCTGAGGCTGAGGAGATCTGGGTACCAGAACTGGCGGGGCCAGTCTGGGGCTATCAGAATCACCTGCGCCTTGTCCCTCCTTGCCTTGAGAAGCACCTTGTGAATCAAGGGAAATGGGGAACGTGAAGAGGCCCGGGGTCCACAGCCTCGAGAAGGCATCCCCTGCAGCGAGCCCTGCTGAGGGGCGGGCATGAAACAGCCTCAGCGCTGCTGCCTCCCTGAGGCAAACAGGTCCACCTGAGGTGTGCCCCAGTGGGAGAACAGATCTTGTACTACCCGGCAGGAGAGACCACTGTGAGATGCAGCCCCTATCCGCTCAGGCATCGGCCAGGGTGTTGGAGGCCCTGCCACATGAATGGCTAGGAGATCCGCCCAGGCTGCGCACGAGTGACCAAATGCGGAGAGCTTCCTTGCATAGAAGCATGGAGCGCGGCCCCGCCCTGGCGGTTTAGGTAGTACATGGTCGTGGTATTGTCCGCCTGACTCGGACCACTTGACCCCGGAGGAAACGGAGCAAAGGCGGTGAGAGCTAGGCGGACCGCCGAGCTCCAGCAGGTTGATGTGGCATCGACTCCCGGGGACCAGAGGCCATGCGCTCGGTGTTCCCCAGATGGGCACCCCAACCCATCAGAGAGGCATCGGTCGATAGAGACCGCCGGCTCGGGCGGACAAACGGGATGCCCTCCTGCAGATGAGATGGAACGTCCACCACTGGAGAGCTGCCCACATCTCCTGGGTCACCATCACTAGCTGGTCCAATGGATCGCAGCGCAGACCACTGGCTGGCCAGTCCCCACTGAAGGGGCGATGTGCCAGCGGCCCAACGGACCACGCTGGTACAGGCCGCCATGAGACCCAGGAGGCGCAGGAAGTCCCGGGCAGGGCGCATTGCCCAACCAGAAATGATTGGGCAAAGGAGGTAAGAACCTCGGCCCTGTCCGCCGGGAGCCGTGCTCTGGCTCGAAGAGAGTCGAGCTCTGCCCCGATAAACAGAATCACCTGCTTCGGCTCGAGTTCCGACTTGGCCTCGTTGATGAGAAGGCCGACTTGAGAGCAAACCTGGAGGGCCAGATCTCTGGACCGCTCCACCTCCTGTCTGGAGGGGGCTGCTATCAGCCAATCGTCCAGGTAAGGGTACACCCGACCCTTGCCAGAGGAATGCTGTCACCACTGCAATGCATTTGGTGAAGACCCTGGGAGCTGGAGACAGGCCAGGGCATGGCTTGAACTCAAGAGGGATCCTTCCGCCGAAGCGAAGGAATCTCTGGTGAGACGGACGGATAGGGACGTGAAAGAACGGCCCTGCAGGTCCAGAGAGCAGAACCACACGCCGTGTTCCAGAGATGGTATTATCTCGAGCCAGAGTGACCATCCTGAAGGTTCGAGACCTTAGGAACTTGTTCAGGTCGTGTAGGTCGAGAATGGGGCGCCAGCCCCCGTCTGCTTCGGAACCAGGAAGTACCTGGACACAAACCCGGGTCTGAGGAGGGTCCACCACCTCCTGATCACCTCCTTGGAGGAGGAGAGCGATGTCGGCTCGACGAGCCGCCAGTGAGGCTGCGACCCGAGGCCCCGAGGTGCGACGGCTCTGAAGGGCGGGGCCTGCTCGAATTCCAGAGGCAGGCCTTTTCCCACCACCTCCAGTACCCACCTGTCCGTGGTAACAGCGGACCAGGCGGAAAGGAAGTGTCGGAGCCGTCCCCCCACGGGGAACCAGGGGTGAGGTGACGGGGATGGGGGCGACACCCCTCAGCCCGTCACTGGGCAGGCTTGGAGGAGGGACCGGCCGAGGGACCTCCTGGGCCTTTACCTCCCTGCCTCCTGTTAGAGGAAGCCGACGGCTTGGGTTTGGGATGCCAAGGCCGAGCCTGCTGGCCCTGACGTTGCTGGGCCGGGCGGGGGCGCAGAAGGACGAAAGGGCTTAGGCTGTGGCTTGCGGCCTTTGTCCTTCTGAGCGGAAGAGACCGAGTCCAAGGTAGCATTGGACTTCTCGATCCTCTGCAGGTGACCTTCCACCCCAGGGCCGAAGAGGTCAGTCCCCAAAAAGGGAACATCCGCCAACTTGTGCTGGGTATCCGAAGTAAAGGTGGATATCCTCAGCCAAGCCCGACGACGCATGGCCACTGCGGCCGCCACAGACCTGGCACATGAGTCCCCAATGTCTAAAGCAGTCTGGAGCTGCTGTTTGGCCACTGCCCTGCCCTGGTCCCGCACCTGCCTGACCGTAGTCTGCAGATCCGCGGGAAGATGAGGGACGACTCATCCAGGAGCCCAACAGGGCATGAGAAAAATGTGCCATGAGGACGGCCGAACTGGCCTGACGAAGGCCAGAGAGGACGAGCATAGACTTTTCGCCCGGCATAATCCAATTTCTTGATCCTTTGTCAGGAGGTTTGTCCACATCCCTGGCGCTCGCACGCCGGAAAACGCTGTCGGTAACCAACCCTCAGCAGAGGGTGTTCCAAAACCGGACAGGGAACCGGTAGGGACCGTGATACTTCCTGGCCATCCTGGCAAGGCGCAGGGCAGGAAGCAGGGCGCTGCCAAAGCTCCAAGGCCGGACTCCACTATGGCCTCGCCACCGGAAAGGCCTCCGTGGGGAATCCCTCGGTCCAGAATCTCCGTGAGGGGATACCTGGCCTGCTTGAACGGGTTCGAGCTCCATCCCGTGGACCCGAGATGAGCCGAAGCAGTCCTAGGAAGGACGACGGGCTATCGCCCACTGACTGTCCTCCTGAGGACCCAAGTCCATTCGCTTGGAGAAAAGGGAGGAATCATCCTCGACTCAGAAGAGTCCTCAAAGAGCTGCCTGGCCTGAGTGAATTCTAAAAAGAGTTAATTTGTCTTCCTTAGAGTTGTATTTTAACCAAGAACACTCCAGCCTCCATCCCTTAGTCTTCAACCACCTCAGCTCCTCGCAGTACCATAGTGAGCTGCAGCAGGAGGTCAAGGGAATCCAAGGCAGCCACAAGAACTGTGCTGTAGTGCTCCATGAGCATAAGCAGTCATCATGCCCGAGACAACCAGCACTGCCTGGAGTTTGCAAGACTCGAAATTAAATTGCAGCTGGTATCTGTCCATTTCCAACAGAGTGGTACTAAAACGGGAGGCTCCACAAATGAATGACATGGCATGATGATCTGACCAAACAACCAGCTCAACCTTGATCATACTTAAGTCAAGCCCCAACCAACTAGAAGACCAGGTCGGGAGTGTGACCAAGTAGATGGGTCACAGATGCAACCACCTGTGTGAGGTTTAGTGATGACATTAACTGGAGGAGCTGTTGACCAAAAGGAAATGTTTCATCATCCACCCAGGCACCGAAGTCCTCAAACACAAACAGCTTGGAGGCATCCAATACTCATCCATGAAATTTGCCAGCTCCTAGAGGTAATCACCTTCACATTCCGGAGGCTCATGCATGACAATGACCCTACAGGCTGCACAAGCCCCACATCTAACAGACAACACTCTCAAATGAACTGTAAGTTCCTGTGGGCTACACTGTGAATCCCAAAGAGTATCTAAAACAGATGGCCACTCACCCCCACATTCCCCCCGTGGGCAATGTACCACAGAATACCCATCCGCAATCACTACATCAAGCACAAGGCCAGTGTCATCGCACAACCAGGTCTCCATGAAACAAACAGGATCAACCTCAGAATCAGGGAGGAAACCCTCCATCACTGCTGTCTTATTCCTCAGAGATCTCACGTTACAACGAGCGGCCCAAAAGGGAGAAGAAGAGTTGGTTGTCTGTTAACCTGTTGTCTGCTGATATTTGGCACAGCCCTAGGGCGGGGGAACAAGACAGAGAGGACCCTTCTTATTATTCCATCTCCTCCCTAGATGCCTCGAAGTCCTCACTAACCCTATCTGACCCTTCTTGTCAGCCCAATCAGAACCTTCACCACAGCCACTGCTCCACCTTCAGAGAGTCCCCAGTCCTGCACAGCAGCTGATGACATGATGGTAGGGGATCCTCCAAATGGACGGAACAGCCTTAGCTGGTCTGAACTGTAGCTGCGGCTAATAACATCCTCACACTTGAATATAATGCCATCCCTCTTAACAAATTAAACTAAAATAATAAAATTTCCGACACTATAAAACCACTCACCAGAATCCAAACCACCTCTACCCTATCCATCGCTCATGCTTGCACTCATACATTTAACAATAAATAATACCACTCACTCACCCCATCCATGCTGACAAATAAATTAAACTACTGTAGTTTTAAAACCAAAGCTTAGAAGCAAGGAGTGCAAAATAAAATATACGTAAAACAGTAAGATAAGTACTGTATTCTAAATGTCCATGCATGTTTTAACCATGCACATAGAGTCCCACTCCATGCCACTGAGGGGCTAATGTCCAATAACAACAGTCAAAAGGCACAGAGCTGGATCAACTCTCCAGGGAGGGATTCCATTGGCTCTTGCCTGCCTCGCAGTGGAGGCTTGGGGGCAGCGCAGGCCGAGAAGGAGCCAGGCACTAGGCCAGGTGGGAGGAAGGGGTTGTTACTGGGGTGGCAGGGCGCATGCACACATCCACACACAGGTGCTTTTGCGTCTGGGGCCCCAAGAGTAAGGGGAAGAAAACAGGAATATGCCTCCCCTCTCAGGATGATGGCCGGCCCCTCGGAGGCTCCACCGATGACCAGGCACCTACAGCAGACAAGAGACAGTAGAAGGTATTTCCTGGGTCACTGGGGCCGGGAAGGGGGTGGCCAGAATTGGGGCAGAGGAGGAGCGAAGTTGCACAAACAGATAATAAAAAAAAAGTTTATTTGTTTTCATCTATGCTGGTTGGACACAGGCTAGGAGGTGAAGATGACACAATGTTAAGGAAAGTAAGCTGCAGCCAGTCTTTTTCCATGCTCTCTCACCATGTGGAGCACACAGCAAGCTGAACAGGTGGAAGACAGAATGGCCGATAGCGTTCTGTCTTCAAGTACACACAAGTCAACTACTCCAAGAAAAGTAACAGTGCCCCCCTCCCCCAATCGCCACTCTGTTACAGCAGCCTTCGCAGGGGAGAAAATCCTAAACTGGGTGTTATGTCTACAGTGCCGAAGGGTACATCACTGACTTGCAAACAGGTGGATTAAGCAACTCAGAATGATACCACAAAACTCTCCTGGCTCCTCTTCACGAACCTCCTGCTGCTAGCATAATCTACTCTGACACACCAGGCCAAGAAACGGGCCTAAACACCCGTTCCTTGAAAACAAGGGGGAAGTTCACACCCCTGAAGGCAAATCCAAGGTCAAAAATAATCAGCCCTCCACCACGTTGCTGAAAGACCCCAGAAGCGGTCAGACGCCAACAACAGTATATGGTCAGAAAAAGCTACTGGAAACAGAAACAGGCTGTTGATAGATGAATAAATTCAAAACAACTTGGCATATCTGAGCCTATATCCCAAGTAGACATGTGGAACATCGAGTTAACAGAACACCCTGAGCTTCAAAGTGCATAAACTGAAACAAAACGCCTAACCTACCTCGCCTATCTCACTCACAGACCCTAGCTACACTAAAAGCACAGTGATATCTCTAGCTCGAATTACAAATAAAATTTCTGTAGTAGGGAAAGGCATTTATACAGCACCAGATGCTTTATTAAATCAGCTCATATCACAGCCAATCCAGATGGCCACCCAGCACAGCGGCCATCTACCATCCATCAAAAAAGGCATACATTATTCTTAGAATGGTGCCATTCACTGCAAAGACTCCTCTACACAGTCCACTTTTTATGAGCATCTGACAAGGCCACCGAAACTTCCAAAGGTTTAGTGGTGTGTTTTACTGCACAGCATATTGATTTATTTGTCTGTACTGAACCTACTATATCTGTAACATCCTCAGTTATCAGAAAGAACACCAATTTGAGTCAAACATGGGAGGGATAGTACAGTTATGTTAGAACTTCCGTAACAGTAGATCCTCGAGAGGATCCCCTGCAGCAGGCCATCACTGGTAGGACTTCACTGCTAGCACTAGGACCACATGGAAACCTTCTAGCAAGCAGTCTACCAGAGGGGGGCCGCCCACCTCCGACATTAGCCAATCCTATAAAGGCTGGCAGCCCCCACACCCTCAGTTCTCCCACTGGAGACCATAAGCAGGGTGCCAAAAAGGGGAAACGGAGAAGGACTCAGAGGTATCCTAATAGCATAGAAACAGTGAAAGCAGAAGGCTCACCCCTATGGAAGGGAACAGAGAGAGACACACAGGAGAGGGGAAAGGAGGGAGGAGGGAGGGAAAGCAGGGCCTACTACAAGAGATCCTCTTGAAGATCTACTGTTAACTGTACTATCTTACTTCAAGTGTATCTGTTGCAGTAGGCCATCACCGGTAGGACTGAGTCCCAAACAGTTCTGGCAGTATAGACAGTCTGGGAGGTAGGCCAAAGGAATAACAGTCTATGAAAGAAGGCCTTGGAGGACAGCTAGGCCAAAGTTGGCCCTATGCCTAGAAGCAATCTCCAGACTGTGATGCTTGATAAAAGTGTTGACTGTGCTCCAGGTGGCAGCAGCACAAATCTCAGCAGCTGACACATTACAGAAACAAGCCACTAATGCGGACGTACCGCTTGTGGAATGGCCTTTGACCCCTCTGGGAAGTTTCTTGCCATACTTTTGGTAACAACAGACAATATAATTGGCCAACCATTTAGACGGACACTGTCTGGACACCAGGGTGCCCTCTTTCCCAGAGGCGAAGGAAACAAACAACCTACTGAACTTCCGGGAGTCCTTAGTCCGGTGTGTATAGCACCTCAGGATTCTATGTACATCCAAAATATGGAGCAATGCCTCCCCTTGGTTGGAATGCTCCGGAAAATAAACAGCAAGGTGGACGCACTGATTCAAAGTAAACTCTGACACCACCTTGGGAAGAAACTTAGGATTGGTACGCAAAGACACCCTATTCCTACTCCTACTATGTTCCTCATTCCTGCCTCAGCCTTACCAAAGGTATAAGAGTGAAAAGGAGGGCTGGATTCTTGATGAGCGAGACCAAAGTTTGTAGAGATGAAAGTCATGCGTGACAAAAAGTACACCCGCAAGCGTGCTTTGGAATGTGTGCCCCCCCCCCCGGAGAGTGCAAACAGAAAACTGCAGCATGTGAAGTGCCATGGAGGCAGAGCTGCTGGCTCACAACCAACACAGGAATGTATGTGAGACGGGCAGATATGGTGCAGTGCACCTCGAGGAAAGTAGACTTGAACAATCTAAAGGTAAAAAAAAAAACAGGTCTTGTGCTTCAGACCATATGTTACACAAACAAAGCATACCGATCAAACATAAGGACACTGACTAGGAGGAGAAAGGGATAAAGAGGATGGCCCTAAGGCACAAACCAGACGGCTACCACAACTACCAAGATCTGTCTAACTACAAAACTGTTCAAGAACATTCAAATTTTAAAAACTAAAACCCACTTCCCTTCAAGGCAAGCCAAGAAAATCAGCCAAGAAGAGATGGCACCACACTATTAGATGCTGCAGCGAGGGAAGAAATAGTGAAACACACAGGGGAGGAAAAATAAATAAATAAAAAAAACCTATCCTGACTAAATTCCCCACTACAAAAAAGCCAAACTTTACTTAACTGAGGCACCAGGCTAGCAATCTGCGGTAGACCTAACACACTACAAAGACACTACTAACGGCAAGAGGTCCTAAGTCAGGCACTGTAGGCACCAATAACGAGAGCTGCAGCCAACAGGTATGTAAACTTTTAAGCCTCAGCTTAACAGGCACAAATTTCTAAATTTTGGGGTGCCACATGTCACGAGGTAGCCTTGCCTCACAGTCGCACAACTGTGCCTATATTAAAAAACGATGAAGAATCTCAAAACTTCCAGAGAACTCTCTCTATGCTGCTATCCTCTCATGTGGTACAGCAAAACTTGAGCAACTGCTGTCTTTGGAATGGTCATGTCACTAGGGTTCTATGTTGAGGTAACAGGTTGGGCTGTACCACCATCCACAACAGGAGAATGTATTACCTCTATGTACTAAATTCCTTCCCCATTAACAATGTGGAGCAATACAGAAATGACACCTTGAGGGACTGCTAGACTGAATATTAAATCAAAAAGACAATGTGTCCCATATTCAGCTGTGGCATTTTACACCAAGTGCGACAGGGTTGGGGTTAAGACCTTGTCCCATTTGTTAGGCAAAGAAAGTTAAAAATCAAGGATCTTTCCTGTCCTCTCATTTTCTGTCATGTGTCTGTCCCTTGCCTGACTGCTTAATCAAACTTCCCTTGTGGCACCAAAGAACTGGCTCTTCTGAAGGTCCCACTATTTCCCCCTGTTATCGCCCATCCTTCACTTGCAGTTTCTATTCTTTCTTTCTCCCCTTGCTTCTCTATGGTTAAAAAAATGAAAATCTTAATGTGAATCTGAGATTGCTTGGTTTGCAAATGTATATACTTATACTGTTGACATGATTTCAGACAGCTACTTGGGTGTTAGAGAAGTCAGCAGTTTGGAACATAGGGGGTTGACCTTGAGAAACCTTTTGACCTTTCACAAGCTTGTTAACAGAACTGTTAACAGGAAATCAGCCCTGGGACATGATGCCTTCAATTGACTGCACATGTTAAGAAGACTAAAGTACTTTTCAGGCTGGTCACAGGAAGGTCAATGAAAAAAATGGCTTGCTGCATTTAGTGAAAACAGGAGAGGAAACTTACAAGAACAGGATGCAGAGGTTAAACTGCCAGGCAAAGACATCTCATATAAAGCGTGCAATGTTTTGTCTAGATAGATAGAGAGAGATTGGGATTTAAAAGAGAAGACTCAGATTAAGAAGTTTGTTTTTTGTTAGTACTGCCTTGTAGAGCTATCCTGTACAATTTTATTTTTTATATTTTACTGTAATAATAATAATCATAATAAAATGCTACTTGCGAATTTTACAACTTCCCCCTTTGCCCATGCTTCCTGATCTACGCCTCGACCACACCAAGCAAAAAAACCACCATGCAAAATATAGCACATGGTCATCAGGAAACCATATTCCTACAGACGATGTGCCCAGTTTGGCACATGATGCCTATATGACTATCCGGCTGTGTTAGTACCATGCAGTGTGGGGCGCTGCCACTCCCCCCCTGCAGTCAGACACCCCAGGAATAAAAGGGGATAATGGACATTTGCATGTATTTATGTGGCCATTATCAGTTCTGCACAATGCCCCTGTGCACAAATGTGCAAAGCCACTGTGAAGAGCCTTGGTTGTTGCACTCATCCAGTTCCCTACACACTACTAGACAAGTCCCTGAAAGTCTGATGGTACCCTCTCCTGCAGATCTGCAAGCAAATGCATTACCTCTCTGGTAGTCCAGTGATATCCTCTTCCTCTGGGTGGAACAAGTGAGCAAAGGCAAGAGGAAAGAGTCCACTATAGTTCTTGAAAGATGTGGCAGAAAAGGTAAATGTTAAAAGGGTAGAATTCAGAAGGTACAAGAAGACACAGACGGAGGAAGGAGGACAGGGACCTGTGTCAGGAAAATAGAGGGAAACAGGAAGAGCAGAAGGAAGCGCAAAGGTGCAAACAGAAGAGGGAACAGCCCAGGCAGTAATGAAAGTGACTGTACGGTTAAAAAGGGAGGGGTGGACTGTGCGGGGGGGGGCACCAGGCAAAGGCAGACACACTGAACAAATACTTCTGTTCAGTGTTCACGGAGGAAGGAGAGGGACCACAAAAAAGTATAGAGGGAAATAGACACTAGCCCATTTTCAGAGGACAGAGTCCTGAAGTAACTCGCTAAACAAACTATTTAACAGCACACTACAAACAGGAGTGGTTCCAGAGGACTAGGGGAGGGCAGATGTAGTCCCACTTCACAAAAGTGGTAGTAGAGAAGATGCTGGCAGCCATAGGTCAGTCAGCCTGACAATGGTGGTTAGGAAGTTAATGGAATCACTGGCTGAAGGAAAGGATTGTGGAATATCTTGAATCCGAGGCAGTGTGGATTCGCAGGGGGGGGGGTTGTTATGTCAAATGAATCTGACAAACGTATTTGACTTGGTGACCAAGGAACTAGATCTGCATCGTGGTCCGGGCCTAAGCACCTCATACAGGCTAAATGCCTGTCTTTGAAGGGGTTCTGCTTGCCACAAGCGCACTTAAGAGGGGTGTCCTTCTGTAGAAGGAGTCGGGGAAGAAGACATCTACTTGATGGTTATTGTTGTGAAATTAGTGAAAAACGAACAAAATTCTTTCTGTCGTCGTTCATCTGCTGAAGGCGTCTATGGAGCCGATGCATGCGAGTTGACAGCGGGCAAAGAAATGAGGTACACTGGTGGACCGCCCCTTTTATGATGTATCTGACGTCGGGGGTGGGGCCAACGTCGGGGTGGCGGTCTCCCGCTTGGTATAGCTAGCTAGAAGTTTTCCATGGGGTCCTGCTGCCTGCCAGCTTCAGTGCTTATGCTGTAACCTGCTGCAAGAGCTGTATCTCGAAGTAAGATCTTCTTTGACTTGGTGACCAAGGAATTAGATCAAGGTGGAGAGGTGGATGTAATCTACCTAGATTTCAGTAAGGCTTCTGACACCATTTGGCGCAGTAGACTAGTAAGCAAGCTGGCTAGCTTAGGAGTGGGTTCAAAAGTAGGTAGGTAGGTAACATTTATTTATAAGGTGGAAAACTGGGTAAGAAATTGGTTAGGGGATAGGCAACAGAGGGTGGTGGTAAACAGAGTTCACACAGAGGAAGAGAGCGTGACCAGTGGGGTGCCTCAAGGACCCATCCTCTTCAGTGTCTTTATAAGAGACACTGCAGAGGAGCTGGAAGGGAAAGCCTGCCTCTTTCAAGTTCAAGTTTATTGTGAAGGGACACATCCATTGAGCTCATTTGCAAGGAGGTCCTTTGTAATAACATAAAACCAAAACAAAACAGCAAAACTATGCATACAGATTGATCAAATAGTTGCAGTACAACATAGAAAAAGTACCAGAATGTGAATAACAGTGACAAATAATACATGGTATAGTAATATTAGAATAATAGCCGGTTAAAGGGCAATATTAAACAATAAATGCATGACTGAATTAATACTTCTTCAGGATGAAAGGACAGAACTGACAAGGAGACAGATACTGGAAAGGGCATTAAATTAGTGACGTAGTGAATTGGTGAAATTTTTATTTATAATCCTCTTAAAAACATTAAGAGGTATTATACTGTAGCTTGCAATTTTAGCACAGATTGGAGTTTATTCCAGATGGTGAGGAGTATATAGCCCATGGCTGCCATACCATATTGGGAGCGACACTTTGGCACCAATAGTGAGATGTATGAGCATTTCCTAAGTGCATAAGAACTATGTAAGCAATGTAGGGTACAAGTAATGTATATAGGCAGTTTATTTAGGAGAGCTTTATAAGCCCAAATATACGTATGGCTAAGTCTTCTGGAGGCCAGGGATGTCCAATTTAATTCCTTGCACAATGTCCAGTGATGGGTTCTAGTCTTAGCATTGGTTATAAATTGAATAGCATGGTGGTAAACGGTGTCTAACGTACAGAGGTTTGTTACTGCGCCATTGTTGTAAATTATATCTGCATAGTCCAGAAGAGGCATTAAGGTAGCCTGTACTAGTCTCAATCTGGAGTCCCGGGAGAAAAGGGATTTGTTTCTGAAGAAAAACACCAAACTCAATCTTAGTTTTTTTTGCCAAGGCCTCAGTGTGAGAGAAAAAGGATAGATGGGAGTCAAGCAGGAACCACAGATATTTGAAGTTCTCTACTAACTTGAGCGTGTCTCCTAATAATGTAGTAACTGTGGATGAAGAATTAGGATTAGAACTAGCCAAAGAAGGATTAGGCCCTAAGGCTATCAAGCAGAAGGAGATGGCCCACTGTATCGAAGGCCTTGCTGAGGTCTAAAAAGACTGCACCTGTGACTAGTCTATTATCTATGGCTTCAAGCCAATCACAAGTAACTCTTGATAGTGTCGATGTGGTACTGTGGAGTGGTCTAAAACCAGACTGAAGTGGGCTGACCAATTGGTGTTTTTCAAGGAAATCCCCGACTTGCAAACTAACCTGTTTTTCGAGAAACTTAGGGCTAGCAAGATACAGACCTGTAATTGTTTAAGTCACTAGGGTCTCCTGACTTAAAGAGAGGTAGCAGATGGGCTACCTTCCATTCATGAGGTACAGTGTCTTCTGCCAAAGATAAATTACATAAACATGTGACCAGGGCTGTGAGGTAGTGGTAGCCTATTTTCAACAACAGTGGGTCAAGGTTATCAGCGCCAGCACTCTTATTAATGCCCAGTCTGAGCAGAAAGACTTCTACCTGTTTATAGGTACCGGGTGAGAAGGAAAAGAGGAAACGGGTGGAGCTGCAGGGGGATGCCACTGTTTAGAGAATAGTGGGTCACAAGGTAGCTGAAGGAGAAGTGTCAAAGGCAAGCCCAGCCAGAGCAAAATGTTACACAAGCTGGTCAAATGGGTGTTCTTGACAAAGTAATACCTCCATTACAAAATCAAGAGGTCCCAGCTGCAACAATGACCCCCCACCACATATACCCTACACTACCCCTAATGCCAGGAGCCCCAGTAGGGACAGTACGCAGGAGTCCAAAACTGGCAAGATTCACAGATGAACTACCAGGAGGGCCACTAGAGGAAAGGGTAGAACTAAGAAGGAATCAATACAACCAAGACAGGTATGGGGAGTCGAACAGGGGGAGGAGCACCAACCGCTATGGAGGCAGGAGCAGGGGCCTCAGGTACAACTGGGGGAGTCAATACCATTAATGCAGAGGGAAATGACTGATAGTAACAGCAATGACCTTGTTGTTAATATTTTGAGTTACACCCTCTCAGGCCCCGAAAAGTCATTGATGAATAAAGGTCTCACTCTCATTTATCCCTATGACCTCCAATAACAACTTTGGTACTGTCCTGGATTTACATATGCTTGGCCGTAAACTTAATCATAAAGTTTTATACTCTGGAAATGATAGCCATGCTGATTCGGATATTAAAGCAAATGATGACGAACAAGCTTGTGATGCACAGAAATGGAAGAAAATGGAAGATAAAATCCACATTTATGCATGTTATGAATTTTACAGTAAATGTTTTTTTGAGGATGTTGCTGAATATTTTATTTATTTATTATGAATCAGATTTGAAACCTCTGAGCCAGAGGCTCATTTACAAAGGTACCTCATCACAGAGAGGACAGGGCTGAATACAGATTTACAGGACTCAAACATATGGGTTCATACAATAACATTATACAAACAGCAAACACATGATTTTTTAAAGATTATACAGAAGTATTACATGCAGTTGAAATAACAGTATAAAAAAGTTTGTACATTACAGAAGTAATTAGTTGAGTACCTAATAGGCACCTGGCCGGGGTGGGTGGGGAGACCGGGGGAGTCAGTCCAGCGGACATCATCTGGTGCAGCTGGAGAGCATCAGGCCACCTGCTAGGGACATGTGCAGCAGTGGGCATTAAGCAGTTGGTCCCAAAGAGTAGTTTTGAATGAGAAAATTTTGGCAAGAGTTTGTGATGGCTGCAGGGAGAGAGTTAAACCAGGAAGGGGCCCTGTAGCAAAAAGACAAGGATTTGCCTGCACCAAAGTTTTACAACTGCACGAAAGCTGAGAAGGAGGCTATCTATTCATTACAACGGAATAGCACCATCACCATCAGGCCAGCCAACAAGGGGGGAGACGTGGTGGTGATGGACCAAGATAAGCATAATATGGAAATGCTGATGCATTTGGGCAACAGTGATTTTTACTGTGTATTATAAAAAGGGTCTGAGAAATGGAGCTTTCTGATTGGCTGCAAACATTCTAACAGTCTTATGTTAATCTTTTATTAACATCATGTAGAGCTTAGCCATATGCTGAACAAGATTTAACACTGTTTAAAAACATTTTTTATTATAATAGCAATAAGACACTCCCAGGGATTATGTTAATGGTCAGTTAATCACCCTCTAGGGGCATGTGGCACTCGGCTACACCTTGTGCCACAGTACACCCCTAGAAGGTGATTAACAGACCATTAACATAACCCCTGCTCATGCCTTATTACTTAATTAAACAGGGATCCTGTTGCATCATTTAAACAGCAAATATTAGTGACCCTGCATCATGTGGTACTGGAGGGATTAATTTCTCAGCAAGTTAGCGACTTTTTAAAGGTGGAAAGTTCTATTAAGTCTCATTTTTATGGGCTGCCTAAAATTCATAAAAACTTACATGAACCACCTATGAGACCTATAGTGTCAAGCATAGGGTCTCTGACAGACCCCTTGGCTCAGTTTGTGGATGTTCAAATTAAATCTGTAGCAGTTAACACTAGAGCATACTTGAGGGACATAATGCAAGCCCTTAGCCTGTTTGATGAGATGAGTGTTGAGTTAGATTGGCGGCTGGTTACCTTGGATATCCAGTCACTGTATACTAATATACCTCATGATGCAGGGTGTGAGGCTGTTTTTACTTCTTTGTCTATGCATTCCACCTACAGTAATAAATTTATCTTGTTTATATGCAAGCTTCTAGAACATGTACTCACTAAGAATACCTTTTAGTACAATAAGCAATTATACCATCAGATAAAGGGCATGGCTATGGGGGCAGCTATGGCCCCGAATTATGCCACAATCTATCTCTCTGAATGGGAGAAACAGTATGTATATGATCATGCCAACAATCCATATTTGCGCTTTATTAATTTTTACAGGAGCTATATAGGTGATGATATTATGATCTAGACAGGTGACAGGGAAGCGTTGACTCATTTCGTCCAATATCTAGAAAGTACAAATGTGAATTTGAAATTCTCTTTGACAGCGAGTCAGAACAGGTTTCATTTTTGGATCTCTTGGTATATAAGGATGACAGTAGGGGGCTTGGTACTAGAATTTTGGAAAAAATACAGACAGAAATACTATTTTATTTCAGAATAGCTGCCACCCTAACCATGTAACCGGAAAAAACAGGTTACTCACCTGTAACAGTAGTTCTAGGAGTGGTGTATGTTGTTCATCCACACTTCTTGGCATGTCCCTTTCCCCTTTAAATCTTGCCGGAAGTCTTCAAGCTGGCTCCTCCCACCCACCTGGGTGGTATAAATCTCGACTCCGCCCCATGACGCCAGATCTAGCTCACTGGAAGCCAGGTTGCGCGTCGAAGCCGGGGAGGTCGGGTGGGTTGTGTGGATGAACAACATATACCACTCCTAGAACTCCTGTTACAGGCGAGTAACCTGTATTTCTAGGGACATGGATATGTTGTTCAATCCATACTTATTGGCAGACTCCTAGCAGTTCTCCGGCAGGAGGGTGCAAGGTGCGCACCCCCTACTTAGGAATAAGGACTGGAGAACCGAGGTCCCAAAACCAGCATCCTGGCATGACTCAAGGTCGATGAGGTAGTGGGTAATGAAGGTGTGTGCTGACTTCCAGGTAGCAGCCCTGCAGATTTCCTGGATAGGGACGTCCCTGGAAGCAGTCACCGAAGCAGCGGTATGGCGGATAGAATGAGCTCTTATCCCCTTTGGGAGGCTCCAAGCCCGCCAACCTATAGCAGAGATCTATGCAGGAGGTGACCCACCTGCCTATCATCCGCTTGGCTGCAGGTCTGCCAGGTGTGGCTTCAGCGTAGGTGACAAACAGCTGGCGAACCTCTCCCCGAACTTCAGCCATCTGCTCCTTATAATAAGAGAGCACTCTTCTAGGGTCCAGAGTATGGAGCCTATATTCGTCCTCCGAGGTGTGATTAGGGTAGAACAAAGGCAAAGTCAACACCTAGTTAAGGTGAAACTCCGACACCACCTTCGGAAGCAATTTCGGGTGGGGGCGCAGGACAACCTTGTTCCTGTGGAAGACCAGATAAGGAGACTCGATGGAAAAGCGCCTGGAGCTCTCCCATCCTTCTGGCTGATGTAATAGCAACCAAGAAGGCGATCTTCCACGACAGGTGGCAGATATCACACCTGTGCATCAGTTTGAATGGCTTGCCCATGAGCTTAGCCAATACCAGCAGTAGATCCCATGGAGGTGGAGGTTCTCGCACCAGAGGGGATATGTGATCAAGGCCTTTGAAAAAGCGCCTGACCACCTTCTCCTGCACCACCGACTGCTTGCCGGCCTGTGCCCGATAAGCAGAAATGGCTGCCAGGTGCACCTTAAGGGTTGTCGACCGAAGCCCTTGTTGAGAAAGGGACCACAGGTAGTCCACAATGCTAGCCAATGAACAGGAGGAAGGTTCCAATCCCTTGCCCTGACACCAAATGGAGACTCTCTTCCATTTGAAGGCAAAGCATTTTCTGGTCGACTCCTTGCGGGATGCCTCAACAATGTTGAGGACCTCGTTGAAAAGACCCAAGGCCTGAAACTCTAGCCGCTCAGGAACGAGGCCATAAAGTGTAGGGATTGCAGGTCCAGATGGAGTACCTTCCCCTTGTTGACTGAGATCAGGTCCGGACGGGCTAGAAGCCGCCTCGGGAGCCTGAAGCTGAGGGTGAGGAGATCTGGATACCAGAACTTGCGGGGCCAGTCTGGGGCTATCAGAATCACCTGCGCCTGGTCCCTCTTCACCTTGAGAAGCACCTTGTGGATCAAGGGGAATGGAGGGAAGGCGCAGAAGAGGCCCGGGGTCCACGGCCTCGAGAAGGCATCCCCCCTGCAGCAAGCCCTGCTGAGGGGGGCGGGCGTGAAACAGCCACAGCTTCGCATTCTCCCTGGAGGCGAACAGGTGCACCTGAGGGGTGCCCCAGTGGGAGAACAGATCTTGTACTATCTCCGGCAGGAGAGACCACTCGTGAGAGGCAGCGCCTATCTGGCTTAGGGCATCGGCCAGACTGTTGGAGGCTCCTGCCACATGGATGGCTAGGAGATCCGCCTCCAGGCTGATCATGAGAGACCAAGTGCAGAGAGCCTCCTTGCACAGGGGCAAGGAGTGCGTCCCGGCCCTGCCGGTTGAGGTAGTACATGGTCGTGGTGTTGTCCGTCTGGACCTGGACCACTTGACCCTGTACAAACGGAGCGAAGGCGGTGAGGGCTAGTCGGACCACTCGAAGCTCCAGCAGGTTGATGTGGCATCGAAACTCCAGAGGGGACCAGAAGCCATGGGCTCTGAGCTTCCCCAGATGGGCACCCCAACCCATTAGAGAGGCGTCGGTCGTCAGAGTGACCATCGGCTCGAGAAGGACAAATGGGATACCCTCCTGCAGATGAGCTGGAACGAGCCACCACTGGAGGCTGGTCCACATCTCCTGAGTCATGGTCACTGGCTGGTCCAGAGGACTGAAGCGCTGTGACCATTGGCGGACCCAGCCCCCATTGCAGGGGATGCATATGCCAGTGGGCCCAATGGACCATGCTGGTGCAGGCCGCCATGAGGCCCAGAAGGTGCAGGAAGTCCCGGGCAGGGCGCAATTGCCCAACCAGAAATGACTGGGCAAAGGAGGAAAGGACCTTGGCCCTGTCCTCCGGGAGCCGTGCTCTGGCACGAAGAGAATCGAGCTCTGCTCCGATGAACTGAATCACCTGGGATGGCACGAGTTCCAACTTGGCCTCATTGATGAGGAGGCCAATCTGAGAGCAGACCTGGAGGACCAGATCCCTGGACCACTCCATCTCCAACCTGGAGGAGCCAGGTAAGGATACACCCGGATCCCTCGGCGGCGCAGGAATGCTGTCACCACTGCCATGCATTTGGTGAAGACCCTGGGAGCTGGAGAGAGAGGCCGAAGGGCATGGCCCGGAACTCGTAAAGGGATCCCTCTGCTCTGAAGCAGAGGAATCACTGGTGAGACGGACGGATTGGGACGTGAAGGAACGCGTCCTGAAGGTCCAGAGAACAGAACCACATGCCTCGTTCCAATGATGGAATGATCTGAGCCAGAGTGACCATCCTGAAGGTGCCAGACCTCAGGAACTTGTTCAGGTCGTGTAGGTGAGAATGGGGCGCCAGCCCCCCGTCGGTTTTGGGACCAGGAAGTACCTGGACACAAACCCTGGGTCTGGAGGGGGGTCCGCCACCTCCCCGATCACCTCCTTCTGGAGGAGCAAGGCAGTGTCGGCTCAACAAGCCAACAGAGAGGCTGCAGAACCAGTAGCCCTCCGTGGGGCGACGGCTCAATAGGAGGGGGACTGCTCGAATTCCAGAGGCAGACCCCTGCCTACCACTTCCAACATCCAGTGGTCCGTGGTGATATCGGACCAGGCGGAAAGGAAGTGGCGGAGCCGTCCCCCACGGGGGGAACCTGGGGAGGAGTGACAAGGTTGGGGGCAACACCCCTCAACCCGTCACTGGGCAGGCTTGGAGGAAGGGCCGGCCGAGGAGCTGCCTGGGCCATTTCCTCCCGGCTTCCTGCTGGAGGAAGCAGCAGGCTTAGCTTTGGGGTGCCAAGTACAAGCCTGCTGGCCCTGATGCTGGTGTTGCTGGGCTGGATGTGCCGCAGGGCTGAAGGTCGAAGGGCTTACGCTGCTGCTGGCGGCCTTTGTCCTTCTGGGCAGGCGTGACCCGAGTCAAGGTGGCGTTGGACTTCGATCCATTGGAGATGACCCTCCACCGGATCTGAACAAGTCAGTACCCAGAAAGGGGCGTCTGCCAGCTTGTGCTGGGTATCAGCCCGTAGTGGAGATCCATGCCAGCTCTGCGGTGGCTTAGCTACTGCGGCGCCACTGACTGGGTACACGATCAGGCGATGTCCAAACGTTTGTAGCTGCTGTTTAGCTGCCGCCTCTTCTCTGATCCTTGGACCTGCTTGACCGTCATTTGAAGGTCAGTCAGGAGATGAGGAATCACCTCATCCAGGAGCCCAAAGGGCATGTTAAAAGTGTGCCATCAGAACGGCCGAGCTAGCCTGACGAAGGTCTAGGGAGGAAGCAGCATATTCCTTCCCGCCTGAGTAGTCCAATTTCTTGGACTCCTTATCGGGCTGTTTGTCCACATCCCGAGCATTCCTGGAATGCGGGAAAACGCTGTCGGTCACTAACCCCTCCACAGAGGAGTGCTCCGAGAAACTGGAGAGTGAACCTGTAGGGACAGCATACTTTCAAGACATCCCGGCTGAAGGTGCGGGACAAGATGCTGGCTGCTGCCACAGCTCCATGACCAGGCGAACAATGGCTTCGGCCACTGGAAAGGTCTCCGTGAGGTCCTCTCAGTCCAGCCTCTCGAGAGGATATTGACCCGCTTTGAAACAGGTTCGAGCTTCATCCCAGTGGACTCTGAGATGAGTGGAAGCATTCCTAAAAACGAGGATGGGCTCACGTCCACCGACTGACCCCCTGTAGACTCCAGGTCAAGCAGCCTGGAGAACAAGGAGGAGTCGTCGTCAGACTCCGAGGAGTCTGTGAACAGCTGCCGAGCGCCTGAGCCACCCTCCACGTGCCGAGGTCGATCGGGAGTGAGGGTGACCGACAACCTATGGGGCAAGCCCTGACCCGACCGAGAATCCTTGGTCGGGGCCCAAGTCTTCGGTTGTGGATGCGGAGATTCCACCACAATGGGCGGAGCAGCCAGTTTCAGCCGAACAACCAGTGCCGGTTTTGGCTCCTCAACTACGAGGGGTTGTTTCGGCCGCTCAGGTGACAGCCACTTAATGGCCAGAGAAGGCGACGGAGTCAGCTTATTCCCAGATAATAAGAGCTGCTGCCACAATAAATCCTTGTAGCGCCGACGCAACTTGCACTGGAGCCTAGCCTCTGAAGAGGACGACAAGGATGAGCGGCGACGCCACTTTCGTGAACAAGACCGCCGATGTCGGCGGACCGGCTGGACCTGGAAGAGGTCCAGACTGAGACCTTTGGGGATTCGAGTGGTGGGTCAGGGGAGGGATGGGAAACCCGCTCCTCCCTCGGTTCAGGGACCTTAACCAGGGACTCCGGCACAGGAGGTACAGGCAAGTCCTCTGTTTCCACCGGGGGAACCAGTGAAGTAGGGTTGTTGGCATCACCAGTCGACAAACCGTCCGACGGGAGTTGAGAAAAATCTACGACTGGGTACGGCGGTTCTCGGCGGCTGACCTGACAGGACACCGTGAAGCCAGCGGCCTTAACGCAACTTATGACCGAGTCGAGAAAGTCGACAATCCAGTGAAGGGTTCTCTTCCGCTCCTAGAACGTGAGATAATGGGACTTACCTTTGAGTCCATCTTTTTGGAGAGGCTGGAATGTCCCGATGGTCCTCTCCCTTGGTGGAAGGGACTGGCAAACTCCTTAAAGAAGCTGTATTAGAAGAGCCCAAGGACAGTGGGATAAATGCATGACCGAGAGAGAAGATGATGCAGGTTTGGCGCTCCTCCTTGAGGGTGATCATCTGCTCCAATTGATCCCCGGAGCCGCTGGGCGTGACACCACCAACGGACCTCCTTGACTAGACCGGAGGATATCTCTTTTCAGGGCACCCCAAAGAAATCCTGCAGTGTAGTCCCCAAGACCAAAGCCGAAAGGATTTGCACAAATCGTAAAGCCTGCAAATCGTGACCGGGTCCTAGGTAGTAAATGCATGTGGAGTGTGGGTCGGTCCGGGACTCTTCTACCACAGGGCACCGACAAAATCCAGCAGTTGATTTGTCCGTCATGGCAGAGGAAAAAAGACGATAAGTCTTGTAAAATTGAGAATAAGTTTCGGATTAACTGAAAAGTGTGGATCCAGGCCTAAGACGCAGAGCGCTAAGGAGGGAACCTGAGCTTCCAAGCGGTAAGGAAGATCTGGCATCATGGGGCGGAGCTGAGAGTTTTACCACCCAGGTGGGTGGGAGCAGCCAGCTTGAAGACCTTCCAGTAAGATTTAAAGCGGCAAGGAACCAGCCAATAAGTGTGGATTGAACAACATATCCACGTCCTAAAACCTGTTCTTCTGGAATGGTCGTTGTTCATCCACACGCCTTAACGAACTCAAGCAGTTCTCCGGAGAGGGAGGCTGGCGCACCCCTACTTGGAAACAGAGACTGGAGAACTGAGGCCCCAAAACCAGCATCCCGGGCGTGACTCAAGGTCGGTGGTAGTGGGTAATAAAGGTGTTTGCTGACTTCCAGGTAGCAGCCAACAGATTTCCTGGGTAGGGATGTCCTGGAAGCAGCCACCGCACGATAAACGTATGGCCGGTGTAGTGAGCTCTTATCCTCTGGGGCTCCTTGCCCGCCAACTCATAGCACAGAACCTATGCATGATGTAATCTATCTTGCTATGATCCATTTGGCTGCAGATCTGCCAGAAGTGCTTCAGCGTAGGTGATAAACAGCTGGCAAACCTCTCCAATTTCCGCCATCCTCTCCTTGTAATAGAGAGAGCACATCTCAGGTCCAATGTATGGAACCTGTACTCAGCGTCAGGTAGTGGTGGGGTGAGTATACGGCAGAGTCAACACCTGGTTGGTGAAACTCTGATATCACTTTCCGGAAGGAATTTAGGTCGGGCGCAGGACAACTTTATTGTCCTGAAAGGCCAGATAAGGTGAGTCCAACGAAGAGCCTGGAGCTCCCTGTCCTTCTGGCTGATGTGATAGCCACCAGGAAATGTCTTCCACGACACTGTGAGCACACACTTGTGCATGGGTTCGGAATAGCTTGCCCATGGGCTTGCCTAAACCAGCAAAAGAGCTCCACGCAGGTGGAGGTTCACTGCACGGAGGGATATGTGATCAGGCCTTTGAAGAAGACACCCGACCACTGTCTCCTGCCAATGTCGCCCTGACCCATTCCGCGCCCAGTAAGCAGAAATTGCTGCCAGGTGCACCCCTAAGGTCAATGACCATGGACCCCCTTTGAAGAAGGCCAAAGGTGAGTGGGGATGTTAGCCACAGAACAGGATAAGGGTCCGGGCCTTATCCTGACACCAGACGAAAACCTTTTCCATTTGAGGCATAACATTTCCTGGTGATGTCTTTGCGATGCCTCCACCATGGTGTAGACATCGTCTGAAAAGACCAAACCTGGAACTCTAACCTCGCTCAGGTACCAGGCTGTGAGGTGCGAGGATTGAAGGTCCGGATGGAATACCTTCCCTGGTTTAATGATATCAGGTCGGTGATGTACAAAGCCTTTTCGGGGCCTGCAGCTGAGGCTGAGGGATCTGGGTGACCAGAACTGGCGAGGCCAATCTGGGGCTACCAGAATCACCTTTGCCTTGTCTCTCCTCACCTTGGTAACACCTTGTGGATCAAGGAAATGGAGGAAGGCGTAAAGGACCTGGGTCCATGTCCTCGAAGGCATCCCCTGCAACGAGCCCTGCTGAGGGGGGCGGGCATGGTACAGCCTCAGCTTGGTGTTTTCCTAGGAGGCAAACAGGTTCACCAATGGTTTGCTCCAACGGGAGAACAGACTGTAAGCTACCTCTGGATGGAGAGACCACTCATGGGATTTCTGGCCTATGCGGCAGAGAGCATCCGCCAGCTGGTTCGAGACTCCTGCCACATGAATGGCTAGGAGATCCACCTCCAACCAGCTTACGAGGGTCCTGATGAAAAAATTACTCACCATAGTAATGTTGTTTCTTCTAATGGAGTCTTGCTGTATTCAGACATAATGCAGTTGCCCCAGCACTTGAACTGCCCCAGAGAGGAAAGAGTTAACTCAATGCAGCAGCATAGAACGTTGAGCTCGAGCTCAGTTTTCAAACCTCTGTCTGTGGCACTTCCCAGTGTAACCCTCAGATTCTTACGAGCACTAACTAGCATACTATAGTATGGACATTTTCAACTATATAGCCAAGGCAAAAGATTCTTCTTGGGCCCAAAGACTCAAGTCGAGAACCAGAAGGAAGGTAGTGACAATATTTAAGTATAAAACACCAGGAAAAACAACATCCAACCACCCAATAGGGAGGGTACAAGGTATACCTGATTTAACACTGCACCTGCTTGTACTTTCAAAGCCAGGTTCTGAGAGAGGAGGCAGGGGAGGTCTGAATACACAAGATTCCATTAGAAGAAACAACATTACTAGGTGAGTAATTTTTCTTCAAACAACATAGAAGTCTTCCTGTATTCATGTACATAATGAACTACCAAGCAGTTCCCTATGGAGGAGGATGCAGAACCTACTTTGGGAAGAGCTCTGCTAAATGCTGTGCCAAACCTAGCATCACTCCTAGGCCTGGATGTCAAGGGTAATGCTTGGTGAAAGTATGTACTGTTTTCAGGTGGCTGCTTCAGATCTCTAACAAAATTGGTATCTCCTGGCGCAGCTAGAGAAGCAGCTGTACCCCTAGTCGACTGAGCCCTCAGGCCTGAAGGAGGCGTTCTACCAACTTGTCATAACAGAATTGTATACAAGAAACAATCCGCCTGGCAATATTTCTTTTAGTGGCAGGCTTACCTTTCCCCACTTCACCATAAGTGAGCAACAGTTGAAGACAGTCATTTCTATGTGCCTTAGTATGCTCAATGTAGTACCTAAGGGCCCTCTTAACATCCAGACTGTGTAATCTTCTTCCACCTGAAGAAGAATGGTCAGTGAAAAAACACAGGAAGAGATATAGACTGGTTCAGATGAAAATCCGATACTACTTTGGGCAAGAACCTCCTATTGGTTCTTAGGACCACTTTGTCCCTATGGAAGGAGATGAAGTCAGGTTCAACTGGCAGGCCTATAACTCACTAATCACGCCTGGTAGAGTAATAGCTACCAGGAACAGATTTTCAGGTCAAGTAACTGGTCGGCCAAGCCAGAGGTTCAAAGGGTGGCTGCATAAGCTGAGCAATGCAGACATTAAGATCCCGAAGCAGTGGGCTCCTAAAGGGAGGTTAATGTGAAACAGGCCCTTGAAATACTTTCTGAAAACAGGATGAGATGCCAGGGAAGAGCCCTTCCCTGCTGAGAGGAATGCAGAGACAGCTGCTAGATGAACCTTCAGAGTGGCAGGCCTAATGCCTAGACCATTCAGATGAACTAGATACTCTAAGGCTGTGGAAATGTCCGTAGAAATCAGGCAGGATGCCTTTCTGAGAGCACCAAATACTGAACCTTTTCCATTTTGAGTTGTAAGTTTTTCTAGTGGAAGGTTTCCTGGAGACCTTCAGAATATCCAGAACTCCCTGAGAGAGAGAGATGTAGTGCTGCATATTCTAACTCTTCAAGAGCCAGGCCTTGAGATTGAGAGACTGGAGATTGGGGTACCAGATCCACCCCTGGGAGGAGGACAGCAGATTGTATGTCCTGGGCAGAGACAGGGGACGGGACACTGACAAGGATAGCAGTAGAGGATACCAAGGCTGTCTGGCCCAATCTGGAGCCACCAGTATCACTGTGCAGGGTTGAGTCCTGATCTTGATCGAACTCTGAACAGCAGAGTGAAGGGAGGGAAGGCATGAAAACCTGCCTTCCAGTCCCAAAATGAGAGCATCCAGAGGAACCATCCCAGGACTGGAGGTCTGTAACAAACAGAGAAGTTGATTGTCGGTGCTGCAAGAGATCTATCTCTGGAGTGCCCCACCTGGAAGATGACCTTCAGGATGTGAGGATCCAGGGACCATTCGTGATGTCCTGTGAAATTCGACTCAGAGCATCTGCTGATACGTTGTCCTTCCTGGAAGGTGAACTGCTACAGAGCAGTCTGAAGAGAATAGGCCAGAACCACAGCTTCATGGCCTCTGTGCACAAGGCCGAGGACGAGTGCCTCTCTGTTGATGTACCACATTGTGGTAGTGCTGTCTGTTCTGACTTGGACCACCTTGCCCTTGACTGAATCCGAGAAGCTCTGCAGGGCTAGAAAAACTGCCCAGAGTTCCAGCAGATTGATATGAAGGAGAGACTCTTGTGGAGACCAGACCTCTTGAGCTGTCAGGGCTCCCAGGTGGGCTCCCCACCCAGGAGAGAAGCAACCGTAGTTAGAACTGTTGATGGGACTTGAGGGAGAAATGGAACTCCTTGTCTGAGGTTCTCCTGGTCCAGCCACCACTGGAGAGCCTGGACCACAGTCTGAGTCACTGGAATCAGTTTGGTAAGTGAATCCTTCTTTTGAGACCAAAAAGACCTTAGATGAAACTGAATATCCCTCATCTGGAACCTTGCTCCCTGCACCACTGCCGTGGAAGCTGCCATGTGGCCCAGGAGCTGGAGGAACTGTCTTGCTGGGCAGGAGACCTGAGCTCGAAAGGAGGAAGCGAGATCAACCAGGGCCTTCACCCTTGCCAGGGGAAGGAAGGCTTTTGCTTGCACCGTGTCCAACTCTATGCCTATAAGGTGAGAAGTTGAACTGGTTCGAGGACTGACTTTGAAAGACAGAAGAATCTCCAGGGAGCTGAGTAGGTACTGGGTAGTTTGAAGGGCTGACTGACCCACTAAGAGCCAGTCGTCCAGATACGGGAAGATGGTGATATCCTGTCTTCTGACGTAAGCCAGCACTATTGCAAGGCATTTTGTGAATACCCTTGGAGCTGATGTTAGGCCAAATGGCATGGCCCGGAACTGATAATGGCCTGATGGCAACTCGAACCAGAGGTATTTTCTGTGGGAGCACCAGATAGGGATATGGAAGTAGGCATCCTTGAGGTCCAGGGATGCTAGCCAATCCCTGGCCTTAAGAGGAAGGATTATTCCCAGGTTACCATTTGAATTTGGGTTTGATATGTGTTTGTTCAAATACCTTAGGTCCAGGATGGTCGCACTCCCTGTTTTCTTTGGGTAGGAAGTACCTGGAGTACAGGCCTTTTCCCCCGTGTTGAGTAGGAACCTTCTCTATGGCTCTGAGAGCCAAGAGAGAGGAAACCTCTGCCTCTAGGGCAAGGGATTCTGAGATTGATGCAGGTGGAAAAGACCTGACCCTCCTTTTTGGGAAACTTTTGAAGCTGAGGGCCAGTCCCTGGCTTACTACTCCCAGGACCCACTTGTCTGAGGTCACAGACTTCCAGGCTTGAAAGTAGTAAGCCAGCCTGCCTCCTACTGAGATTGGGGAGTCAACCCAGGCTGACACCTCAGGGTGTCTGCTTGGCAGGAGCCTTAGACTGGGAGGAGGAAGCAGCCCTCCTCATCCCCCTCCCTCAGAAACCCCCCGTGGGAAAGGAAAGAGGCCTGGGCTTGAGTAAAGGCCTGTTTCAAACAACATGAAGTCTTGCTATATTATGACAATTGCAGTGAGTCCCCATCTTCGAACTGCTCCGGAGGTGAAACAGTTAACTTTCCATGCAGGCATGGAACTCTGAGCACGAGCTTGGTTGGAAACTCTGTCTGTTGTTCTTCAAACAGAAACTGTCAGATTCTTTACTCCGCCTCACTGAACAGTCGCTCCGGAGATTTCTCCATCTGCTCGGTTCATTTTGTCGGTTAAAGCATTATTTTATCGTTTTTTTGACCGAAATTAAACCGCAACCAGTCGGTTCAAGCTCTGTCTGTGGTATTGTAAGTAATAGATAGGTTTTACATTTCTTTTTTCTGTGTGGAACTTGTAAGCGGTTATCGGTTCAGTTTGAACTGATCAGGTTGTCTTAAAACTTACTAGTCCTTCTTTAGAGTGTGGTTCCCGGTTCTTATCGGTTCTAAAAAAGCAGTTTCATTCGTTTTTCCGACCAATGCTACGGTTGGGACACGGTTGGGATAAGTAGTCTTGCTTGGCGGATTGCCATAAGCGGCAAGTTGGTTAGGCTGGCACTGTGTCTGAGAAACCCAAAAGAAAACTGGGCCACTGGTTTCAACACTGTGGTGTCTGTGGGAAGCCTTTGCTAAGGCTGACCCACACACCACTGTGTTTGTCTGGGTTTGACCACCTCAATGCAGACTGCCAGATTTGTAAACATTTTCCTGCTGCCACCATAGAGAAGAGTTGGTAGGCTCAGGAAAGGGAGGCAAAAAGTCCGCTGACCGGATGGCCAGGCCGGTTCGGTCCTTAACCGGAGGAATGTCCCTCTGACCAGGCGATGCTTCCTCGGGCAAGCGAAGAGCCAGCTCTGAGGAGCCAGTTCCAACAAAAAGGACTAGAAGTCAGCTAGTGTGGAGCCAAAGTTATCTCTCCAGCCGCTGAGAAATAGCTAAAAGCAATTCAAATTGTCAGTCACTTTCCCGGTTCGACCGAACCGACACCATCAGGGAAGCGCTCGGTTTGGCCGGTTCCACCGGTTCAAGATTATGACTTTGAGGATTTTTATGAACCAGAGGAGGGGGAAGAGGATTATGAGGAGAGTGAATGTGGATTTGAAGGTCTGGATGTGCCCATTGAACCGGACATCTCTCCAGACAGACCGTCAGGGGTTTCTCCTCCCAGGCTCTCTGAGTCCCCTTCTCATTTTATGTTCTATAAAAAAGTTGCTGAAACTTTCCAGCTCCCTGCTGAGGAAGCTGTTGGTGACCAAGAGGAGCCTGATTATGTAGAAATGATGGATATTCCAGAGTCTAGGAGACTGTCTATTCCTTTGCATAAATCTTTTCAGAAACAGTAAAAATTTTAAAAACTCCTCACATTATACCTCCTGTTGATAAAAGGATGGACAAGAGGTATACATTATCAGGCTCTGATACGGAATTCCTCACACAACAATGCAGCCATGTCGGGGTAGTGCAGGCTGCAGCTTGTGACAAGGCAAACATTCCCCTAGCTTCACACCCCACTGAAAAGGATTCCAGGAGGATTGATGCCATGGCAAAGAAACAATACATGGCAGCATCTTTGGGATGCATCTTTGGGATGGGACAGGCAAATTATATGGCTTATGCTGCTAGGTACCAGAAATCCAGATGGGATACTGTGCTGGCTCTAGCAAAACAGGCCCCTGACCAGCTGGCCAGGGAGCTGGAACAGGTGGCTGCAGATGGTATTGAGGCATCCAAGGTGCAATTTCATGCTGCAGTAGACTCTAATGATGTATCATCAAGGGTCATGGCTACATCTGTGGCACTTCGCAGAATGGCTTGGCTCAGATGTACTACCCTGTCACAGGATACCCAGTCTAAGGCCATGGATTTTCCTGTTGTGGGCAATTCTCTGTTTGGGGAGCAGACAAAGAATTACATGAAGAAAATGGATGAATATAGGACCACCTATAGGAGTGCGCAGGCCAAGGAAAGGCAGGCCACTCCTCAAAGGCAGCTTCCTAGGGGCATGGGCAGGCCTTTTCATAGGCCTTTTTACTAACCCCAGGCCTCCTCTTCTGCTTATGCCCAGAGGGGGTTCTTTAGAGGGAGAGGTAGACAGGGTACAAGCAAGCCTGCTTCCAACCCTCAGCCCAAAGCCCCTGCCAAGCAGGCACCCTGATGGGGTTGCCAGAGCCGATTCTCCTCTACCCGTAGGGGGCAGGCTGGCTTACTTTGTCCAGGACTGGAAGTCTCTAACATCAGACAAGTGGGTCCTGGAAGTGGTAAGCCAGGGATTGGTTCTCAGCTTCAAAAAGTTTCCAAAGATGAGAACCAGATCCTTTCCACCTGCAAATCCTTCAGAGGCACTTGCCCTAGAGGCAGAAGTCTCTTCCCTCCTGGCTCTCAGAGCCATGGAAAGGGTTCCACCCCTACATCAGGGCAAGGGTTTGTACTCCAGGTACTTCCTTACCCCAAAAAAGACAGGAGAATGGCGGCCCATCCTGGATCTCAGATATCTAAACAAGCACCTTTTAAAACCAAAATTCAAATGGTGACTCTGGGAATTATTTAACCCTCTCTAAGGCCAGGGGACTGGCTAGTGTCCCTGGACCTCAAGGATGCCTACTTCCATATTCTCATCAGAAGCTCCCATCGAAAGTACCTCAGGTTCGAGCTGCCCTCAGGCCATTACCAGTTCAGAGCAATGCCCTTTGGCCTCACGTCTGCTCCAAGGGTATTCACAAAATGCCTGGCAGTAGCAGTTGCCTACCTAAGGAGGCAATTTGCCATCTTTCGTTACCTGGACAACTGGCTCATAGTAGGCCAGTCCCCAGACCAAGTCAAGTTACATCTTCAGATAACTCAGCAACTGCTTACCTCCCTAGGTTTCATTCTGAATCTTCCAAAGTCAGTTCTAGAGCCTGTCCAGCTCCTCACCTTCATAGGCGCAAAACTGAACACAGAGCAAGCCAGAGCTTTCCTTCCCTTGGACAGGGCAAGGACCCTGGTGTCTCTGGCCTCTCATTCACCCCTGGGTCTCGTCAACAGAGGCATTTTCTGCAGCTCCTGGGTCACATGGCTGCTTCTACAGCAGTGGTGCAAGGAGCCAGATTTCAAATGAGGGACATCCAGTTCCATTTGAGAGCCTTCTGGTCTCAAAGAAAGGACCCTCTAACCAAGCTGATCCCAGTAACTCGAACCCTGATCCAAGCCCTACAATGGTGGCAGGATCAGAGCAACCTGAGACAAGGGGTTCCCTTTGTCACTCAGTCTCACTCTTTAATCCTTACTACAGATGCATCCCTCTTAGGGTGGGGAGCTCACATGGGCGAACTCACTACCCAGGGACTGTGGTCCCCTCAGGAATCTCTGCTCCATATCAATCTGTTGGAGCTCAGAGCAGTTTTTCTGGCACTTCAAGCTTTTTCCAAATCTGTTCAGAAACAAGTTGTACAGGTCAGAACAGACAACACCACTACAATGTGGTACATCAACAAGCAAGGAGGCACTCGGTCTACGGCCTTGTGCACCGAAGCAATGAAGTTGTGGTCTCTGGCTTACACCCTGAACACCTCCCTTACGGCAGTTCACCTCCCAGGCAAGGACAATGTCCTGGCAGATGCTCTCAGCAGGATTTCCCAGGGCCATCACGAATGGTCACTGGACACCCTGGTTCTGGGGGTAATATTTGCCAGATGGGGCACCCCGCAGATAGATCTTTTTGCAGCCCCAGACAATCACAAACTTCCCCTTTTTTGCTGCAGGCCCCCAGTGTTGGGCTCAGTCCCTCTGGACGCCTTAATTCTCAGCTAGGAAGGGAAGTTTCTTTATGCCTTTCCCCCCTTCCCTCTCCTGTTCAAAGTGTAAGTCAAAATCAGATCTCAACCCTGCAAAGTGATTCTGATTGCTCCAGGTTGGGCCAGACGGCCCTGGAATCCACTCCTACTGTCCTTAGCAGTCCATCTTCCCCTGTGTCTTCCCAGGAATCACAATCTGTTAACCTGTGCTCAGGGAAGGATTTGGTACCGGAACCTCAACTCTCTCAATCTCAAGGCCTGGCTCTTGAAGAGTTAGAGTTTGCTGATTTACACCTCTCCCAAGGTGTAATGGATATTTCAAGAGGCTTCTAGGAAGCCTTCCACCAGGGCTACTTACAATTCTAAATGGAAAAGGTTTTCCATGATGGTGCTCTGGGAAGCATATTTCCTCAGATTCGCTGATTTACCACAGTCATGGACTATATGGTCCATTTAAACACTTTAGGGCTGAGACCAGCTACACTAAAGGTGCATTTGGCAGCTGTGTCTGCTTTTATTTCGCAGGTAAACCCTCTCCTCTTTCAGCTCATCCTGTATTTTCCAAGTTTTTAAGGGATTGCTTCACACAACCTCCATTCAGGGACCCTGCCCTGCCTGGGATCTTAATGTTTGCATTGCTCAGCTCATGCAACCCCCCTTTGAGCCCTTGTCTTCAGCAGAGCTTAAGTACTTGACTTGGAAGACTGTGTTTCTGGTAGCCATCACTTCTGCCAGACGCATAAGTGAATTACAAGCTTTGTCAGTGGAGCCTGATTTTATCTCCTTTCATAGAGACATGGTGGTACTCAGGACTAACAGAAAGTTTTTGCCTAAGGTGGTTTCAGATTTCCACCATAACCAATCTACATTTCTTCCAGTGTACTTCACTGACCATTCCTCCTCTGGCAAGAGGAGGTTACACAGTCTAGATGTGAAGAGAGCCCTTAGCCACTACATTGACCGTACCAAGGGTCACAGGTTTGACTCCCTCCAACTATTCCTCACTTATGGTGAGGTTGGTAAAGGGAAACCTGCCACTAAAAGATCCATTGCCAGGTGGATTGTCTCTTGTATCCAATTTTGTTATGAAAAACTGGGTAAGGTTCCTCCCTCAGGCCTGAGGGCTCACTCTACCAGAGGTACCGCTGCTTCCCTGGCGGCTGCCAGGGACATCCCTATTCTAGAGATATGTCAAGCAGCTACCTGGAAAACAGTTCACACTTTTACCAAGCATTACCCCCTGGACATCCAGGCTAGGAGTGAGGATCTCGGTTTAACACAGCTGTGCTTCAGAGCCTATTCCTAAGTAGGTTCTGTCCCACTTCCATGGAGGTACTGCTGTGTAGTCTGCAATTGTCATAATATAGCAAGACTTCATGTTGTTTGAAGAAAAAATTACTCACCTTAGTAATGTTGTTTCTTCTAATGGAGTCTTGCTATATTATGACCTCCCTCCCTGCCTGCCCCTCTCAGAACCTCTGTTTTTGGGATGTGGGTGGGCAGTACAGTGTTGGCACTTATTTGATGCCCACCACCCCTCCCTTTTTTGGGGGTGAATTGGTGTTGTGTTTTCATTTTTTGGGTCTCCTGACTTGAGTCTTTGCTTTGGGACCAAAAAATGTGCGTTTATGTTAGTAGCCAGTTGGCTAGTGTAGGTTTACAGCTTCCACACAGAGCCTTAGTGAGTTTTAGCTCATAAAGATCTGACAGTTTCTGTTTGAAGAACAACAGACAGAGTTTCCAACCGAGCTCGTGCTCAGAGTTCCATGCCTGCATGGAAAGTTAACTATTTCACCTCCGGAGCAGTTCGAAGATGGGGACTCATTGCAATTGTCATAATATAGCAAGACTCCATTAGAAGAAACAACATTACTAAGGTGAGTAATTTTTTCGAAAGGGCCAGCACATGCCCCATGACTGCTGCTTTTGTGGAGTGGCCTGCCTTTCCTTTGCCTGTGCACTCCTGTAAGTGGTCCTGTATTCATTCATTTTCTTCATGTAAGCCTCTGTCTGCTCCCCAAACAGAGAGTTACCAACTATAGGAAAATCCATAGCCTTAGTCTGGGTATCCTGTGATAGGCTAATACATGTGAGCCAAGGATGACTTCTGAGAGACACACACAGACGTAGCCATGACTCCTGATGCCACATCATTGGAGTCTACAGCAGCATGAAATTGTACTTTAGATGCCTCAATTCCATCCACAGCCACCTCCTCCAGCTCCTTGGCTAGCTGGGGGGAGGCCTGTTTAGCCAGTTCCAGAACAGTATCCCACCTGGACTTCTAGTACTTGGCAGTGTAGGCCATATAGTTTGCCTGCCTGAGTCCCAAAAAGGATGCCAAATATTGTTTTTTGGCCATGCCATCAACTTTCCTGGAGTCCTTGTCCGGGGTGTGTGAAGCCAAAGGAATGTTAGCCCTGTCACAGGCTGCAGCCTGCACTACCCCAACATGGCTGCCATGAGCATAAAGGAACTCTGTACCTGAGCCTGATAACATATACCTCCTGTCCATTCTTTTATCCACAGGAGGTAATGAATTAAGAGTTTGTAAATTCTTTTGTGTCTGTTTCCCCAAAGACTTGTGAAGAGGGAGACAATCGTTTCGACTCTGGGATGTCCATCATCTCCACAAAATCAGGCTCTTCTTCCTCCTCAGCAGCTTCAAGCATAGGGAGCTGGAGAGTTTCGGCCAGCTTCTTGTAGAACAAGAAATGTGAACGGGACTCAGAAAGCCTAGGAGGGGAGACATTAGAGGATCTGTCTGGGGAGATGTCCGGTTCAATGGGCACATCCAGACCCCCCAGGTCATCATCTTCATCATCGAGATAGTCTTCGTCTCCCTCCCACTCCTCATAAAAATCATCTGGATCATAAGCCAAAGGAGATGGATCCGACCGAACCGACCACCTAACCGGTGGTACCAGTTTGGACGGAACCGGGCGAAGCGATTGAACAATGCTAATCGCTTTGGGCTACCTCGTCCACGATTGGAGTATGCGATACTGAATCGAAACCAGCAGACTTTCATTTTTGACGGAACTGGCCCTTCAGAGTCTGCTCTCCTTTTGCCCCAGGAGGTATCGCCTAGGTCAGTAGGCATCTCCTCAGGTTCGGCCGCAACCGAATCGGGCTGGCCATCCGGATCTACGGACTTCTCAGCCTCCCTTTCCTTCAGCCTACTCAATCTTTTTTCTAGAGTGGTTTTAGGAAAGTTTTTGCAAATTTGGCAGTCTGACTTGAGGTGGTCAAACCCCAGACAATAAACACAGATGAGGTGGGGATCGGCCTTGGCAAAGGCCTCCCCACACGCAGTACAGTGTTGAAATCCAGTGGGACCGGTTTTCTTCTTGGGTTTGTCAGACATGGCCAACCTACTAAATTACCGTATAGCAGCCTTCAAGCCAGGTAATAAAGAACTGATCAGTTACAAAATGTGTCACAGGTTTTGAAAAAGAATCAGAAAAGGCCGGTTCTTTTGAAACCGATCAGTACCAGAACACCACTCTAATCCCAGAAAAATTAAAATTAGGAAACAGAAGAAAATACAAGGTCGGTTCCTAACCGGACCGACCAATAAGATATCAAGAGAGAACAATTTCCACCCTTTTTTACAAAAAAACAAACAAAAAGAAACAATCACTACCTATCTTCAGCACTACCTGTACCATAGACAGAGGCTGGAAATCTGAAAAAATAACATATAATGATTTAAAACTGAATGCTTTACTTTTTACCGAACCGAGCAGAGGAAATCTCCGGAGCGACTTCACTGTTAGGCCGAGTAAAGAATCTGACGGTTACACTGGGAAGTACTACAGACAGAGGTTTGAAAACAGAGCTTGAGCTCAACGTTCTATGCTTCTGCACAGAGTTAACTCTTTCCTCTACGGGGCAGTTCAAGTGCTGGGGCTAAATGCATTATGTCAGAATACAGCAAGACGTCATGTTGTTTGAAGAACAACCTACATCTACAGAATATTTATATAGATATCCGACTCCAGACTGGACCATGTGCCTAGAGTCTGGAGCAACTCTTGGTGGGAACCCTGAGGCATCCATTGTCATTATATGCAGGTGAGCTGGATGAAAAAACTGTACACCCTGCAGCAGGTTGAAGCATTCTGTCCACCACACTAGAGCATGGCAGAGAAGGGACATGACCCGGACCATTTGTCCTAATTTGTTCATCAGCTGGTACCACTGCACCTGAAGCATCCACTGTTGAATGCACATACAGAGGCAGGTAAAAAGGGATTGTTATGATGGCCGCAGCCATCAGACCCTGCAAGCGTAGCACTGTTCTGGCTGATAACACAATGGCTTCTGTGCATCAAGCAGGCCTGAGCAATCGGGCCTCTGCACTGCCTACTGTTGTGTCCAGCACAGCTTCAAGGTACTGGAGACACAGACAAGGAATGACTTTGGTTTATTCACCATAACACCCAGTTCCTCGAACAACTGTCTCGTTCTGTAGAGTGAATACAGAATCCTCTCCCTGGACAGGTCTTGAGGAGCCAATTGTCCAGACAGGAGAATACATACAGCCCTTCCCTCTGGAGGGTTGCTGCCACTACCCCAAAGAATTTGGTAAATACCCACAGTGCCAACGATAAGTCAAAGGGCAATACTCTGAATTGATGATGACAGTCCTCCATCATGTAGCGGAGGTACTGACTGTGCCATTTGCTGATTCTGATATGAAGGTATGCATCCTTCATGCACAGTGCACACAGCCAGTCCCTTGTCTGTAACAGTGGGATGAGAGGCTGAAGAGAAACCATCAGAAACTTTTTGTATTTGATGTACTCATTCAGCTCTCTTAGGACTAATCCAGGATGCAGATCTCCTGTCCGCTTAGGGACCAGGAAGTATCGGGAATAGAACCCCTTGTGTATCTCGCGTGACAGAACAGGTTCAATAGCACACTTTTGTATCAGTGTTTGAACCTCTGTCAGCAAAAGGGACAAGTGGCCCGGAGGATACTGACAAGGAGGCAGTGGATGCACTGGAGAGGAGGACAGCAGCTGCAGAGCATGCCCCATTTCTACAATTTCCAATATTCACTTGTTTATGGTGAAACGGCTGCAGCTGACAGTCGGGGTAAGGGATACCCGCTCAGTCAGGGTGATGACAATCAACAAATGCCTAGGCAGTTGCTCAGGCACAGACTCTTTGGGCGCCACCAGAATCGGTGCTGCAGTACCATCTAAACCACTAAGAGGGAAACGCTGGACACTGCCCCTCAAGTTGAATCACCATAGGTAATCTGGTGGGAATTGAGGCAGCCAGTGACACCGGTCGACCTAGTCCCTGGCCCACTGCCACTAGAGCCTAGAGTTGCCACATGAAATCCTCATACTCGTGCACAGACTATGCCTTCAATGCCCACTCAAAGAAGATGAGCTGTCCGATGACTGCAAATGATGACTGCATTGATGTGAATGAGATCAAGATCTTGACCAGGACCATCAATCTTTAGGTCAACAAGACCCCAACAGCAGTGGAGAAAAGTACACAACCAGCTGGGGCACATTTACAACTATGAGTGCAAATGGAGCCTGGAGCAGCATAGGGACCAACAGTGAAGACTGCATGGGAGTAGGGTCAACTGGAGGCACAATCTATTCCACTTTCTCAACAGGAGAAGGCCCCTGCATCACCGGTGTCCAGGACAGAGATGAAACCTTGTCCTTCCTGGACTCCTGGTCCACCAGGTCAAGAAGAAAAAATTACTCACCTTAGTAATGTTGTTTCTTCTAATGGAGTCTTGCTATATTATAGACATTAGCAGTTTGATCCAGCTCTAGAACTGCCCCGGAGTGAAATGGTTAAAACCATTCCAAAATAGAATTTTGGCACGAGAGCAGCTCTGTGTCATTTCAAACTTGAACTGTCAGATCTTTACAAGCCAAACTCACTAAGGTCTGTGTGGAAGCTGTAACCTACACTAGCCAAATGGCTACCTAAATAATAACAACCATTGATGGTCCCAACACCCAAGATTCAAGTCAAGGGACCAGAAATACTAACACCATTCTAATAATATGAAAATGGAACATAAGTATAATAAAACACACACCGCGCATCACATACACACCCCAAAGTCCCAAAGGGACAAAATGCTAACAGGACATAAGTAGTGCCCACACTAAGTTGCCCGCACCCCACCAAGTAGAGGTTCTGAGAGGGGCAGGTTGGGAGGTTCATAATATAGCAAGACTCCATCAGAAGAAACAACATTACTAAGGTGAGTAATTTTTCTTCAAACAACATGAAGTCTTGCTATATTATAGACATTAGAGAATACACAGCAGTACCTCCATGGAGGAGGGCAGAACCTACTTAGGGAATAGGCTCTGAAGAACAGCTGTGCCAAACCGAGCATCTCTCCTGGCCTGGACATCCAGGGAGTAATGCTTGGTAAAAGTGTGTACCGTTTTCCAAGTAGCAGCCTGGCAAATCTCTAATAAAGGGATATCTCTGGCAGCAGCTAGAGACGCAGCTGTACTCCTGGTAGAATGAGCCCTCAAACCAGGGGGCTCTGCCCACTTTCTGATAACAAAATTGGATACAAGAGACAATCCACCTGGCTATTGATCTCTTAGTGGCAGGTTTGCCTTTCCCAACTTCACCATAGGTAAGGAAAAGTTGAGGGATTCAACCTGTGACCTTTGGTACACTCTATATAATAACTAAGAGCTCTCTTAACATCCAGGCTGTGCAACCTCCTCTCACCCGAAGAGGAGTGATCAGTGAAAATACTGGAAGGAGATAGATTGATTAAGATGGAAATCTGAAACCACCTTAGGCAAAATCTCCTATTAGTCCTAAGGACTACCTTATCCCTGTGGAAAGAAATAAAGTCAGTCTCCACTGACAAGGCTTGCAATTCACTTGTGCGTCTGGCAGAAGTGATAGCCACTAGAAAAAACAGTTTTCCAAGTTAGGTACTTAAGCTCTGCAGAAGACAGAGGTTCAAAAGGGGGTTGCATTAACTGGGCAATGCAAACATTGAGGTCCCAAGCAGGGGCGGTTCCCGAAGGGAGGATTAGTATGGAGTAATCCCTTAAAACTTGGAAAACACAGGATGAGAGGAAAGAGGGATGACTTTCCTGCTGACACAAAAGCAGACACAGCTGCCAAATGAACTCTCAGGGTAGCTGGTCTGAGACCCAAGGAATTAAGATGTACCATGTAATCTAACAAAATGGGCAATTCAGCAGATTCTGGGGAAATATTTTTCCCAGCACACCAAATGGAAAACCTTTTCCATTTAGAACTATAAGTAGCTCCTAGTGGAAGGCTTTCTGGAAGCCTTAGGATCTCAAGAACACCCTGAGAGAGGTGTAAATCAGCAAACTCTAACTCCTCAAGAGCCAGGCCTTGAGGTTGAGGGATTTGAGGTCCGGATACCAAACCCTTCCCTGGGCACAAGTCAACAGATTGTGATTCCTGGGAGGCACAGGGGAAGATGGACTGTCAGAGACAGAAGGAGTGGGTACCAGGGCTGCCTGGCCCAATCCGGGGCAATCAGAATCACCCTGCAAGGCTGAGATCTGATTTTGACTAGTACTTTGAATAGGAGAGGAAAGGGGAAAGCATAGAGGAACTTCCTCCCAATCCAGAAGAAGGGCATCCAGGGAACTGAGCCCAGCACTGGAGGCCTGCAACAGAACAGAGGAAGTTTGTGATTGTCTGGGGCTGCAAAAGATCTATCTGAGGGATGCCCCACCTGGCAAAAACTATCCCCAGCACTTGAGGATCCAGGGACCATCTGTGATGGCCCTGGAAATCCTGCTGAGGGCATCCGCTAGACATTGTCCTTCCCTGGAAGATGAACTGCTATGAGGGAAGTGTTCAGGAATAGGCCAGAGACCACAACTTCATTGCCTCGGTGCACAAGGCCGAAGACCGAGTGCCCCCCTGTTTGTTGATGTACCACATTGTTGTGGTGTTGTCTGTTCTGACTTGTATCACCTTGTCGTGGACAGATGCAGAAAAAGCTTGAAGAGCTAAAAAGACAGCTCTGAGTTTCAGCAAATTGATGTGGAGCAGAGATTCCTGGGGGGACCAAACTCCCTGAGTGGAAAGGTCGCCCATGTGGGCTCCCCAACCCAGAAGGGAAGCATCTGTAGTGAGAGTCAAGTCGTGAGAAGGGAAATGAAGGGGACCCCGCCTTAAATTGCTCTGATCCTGCCACCACTGGAGAGCTAGGATCAAGGTTCGAGTCACTGGGACCAACTTGGAAAGGGGTCTCTTCTCTGAGACCAAAAGGTTCTCAAGTGAAACTGAATGTCTCTCATCTGAAATCTGGCCCCTGCACAACAGCTGTGGATGCAGCCATGTGCCCCAGGAGCTGCAGAAAGTGTCTTGCTGGTCGAGACCTGCAGAGTGAAGGAAGAGGCCAGAGCCACTAAATTCCTTACCCTTTCTGGGGAAGAAAGGCTCTGGCTAGCTTTGTGTCCAATTCTGCCCCTATAAAGGTGAGTACCTGGACTGTTTCAGAACCGACTTTGGTAGGTTTAGCAGAAAACCCAGGAGGTGAGAAGCTGCTGGGTGACCTGCAGGTGAGATTTACCTGTTCTGGGGACTGGCCTACAATGAGCCAGTCGTCTAGATAGGGAAAAACAGCAATCCTCTGCCTCCTTAAGTAGGCCACTGCCACTGCTAGACACTTTGTGAATACCCTTGGAGCAGAGGTAAGGCCGAAGGGCATTGCTCTGAACTGGCAATGACCTGAGGGCAGTTCGAATCTGAGGTACTTTCGATGGGATCTTCTGATTAGGACATGGAAATAGGCATCCTTGAGGTCCAGGGAGGCTAGCCAGTCCCCTGGCCTTAGGGAAGGTAAAATCATTGCCAGAGTTACCATTTTGAACTTTGGTTTCAAAAGACGCTTGTTCAGATATCTGAGATCTAAAATGGGCCGCCATTCTCCTGTCTTTTTTGGGGTAAGGGAGTATCTGGAATACAGACCCCTGCCCTGATGCAGGGGAGGAACCCTTTCTACTGCTCTGAGAGCTAACAGGGATGAGACCTCTGTTTCCAGAGCGAGGGTCTCTGAAGCACTTGCAGGTAGAAAAGTCTGCTTCTGACTTGGGAAACTTTTTGAAGCTGAGAACCAGACCCTGGCTTACTACTTCCAGAACCCACTTGTCTGAGGTTAAAGAAGCCCACTTCTGACTGAAGTAAGCCAGCCTGCCCCACTGGCACAGGAGAATCGGCCTGGGCACCCCATCAGGGTGCCTGTTTGCAGGAGCTTTAGGCTGGGGGGTGGGGCAGGTCTGCCCACCCTGGCTCTACCCCTGCCTCTGAAGAAGCCCCTGAGCATAGGCAGAGGGAGGCCTGAGTCTGGTAGAAAGCCTGTGAAAAGGCCTACCCCCTCCCCTAGGGGCATGCCTTTGAGGAGTGGCTTGCCGCCCTTAGCCTGGGCACTCTTGTAAGTAGTCCTATATTCATTCATTTTCTTCATGTAATTCTCTGTCTGCTCTCCAAACAGAGAATTTCCCACCACAGGAAAATCCATAGCCTTAGTCTGGGTATCCTGTGACAACTAGTACACCTGAGCCAGGCCAACCTACGAAAAGCTACAGATGTGGCCATGACCCTAGAGGAAACATCATTAACATCCACAGCAGCATGAAACTGAACCTTAGAGGCTTCAATGCCATCAGCAGCCACCTGTTCTAATTCCACTAGCCAGCTGGCCATGGGCCTGCTTGAGCCAATTCATAACAGTATCCCATCTAGATTTCTGATACCTAGCTACATAAGCCATATAATTTGCTTGCCTGAGTCCCAGAGAGGCTGCCATATACTGTTTCTTTGCCATGGCATCAATCTTCCTGGAATCCTTGTCAGGAGGATGTGAGGCCAAGGAAAATTAGCTTTATCACAGGCAACAGCCTGAACTACCCCAACATGACTGCATTGCTGAGAAAGGAATTCTGTATCAGGGCCTGACAATGTATACCTTCTGTCCATCTTTTTATCTACAGGAGGCACAGAATTAGGAGCTTTTAAAATTTTAATTGTTTGTTTCCTAAAAGACTTATGTAAAGGAATAGACAATCTCCTAGACTCTGGAATATCCATCATTTCTACAAAATCAGGCTCTTCTATAAGGAAGCTGGAGGGTTTCAGCAACTTTTTTATAAAATATAAAATGAGATGGGGACTCAGACAGCATAGGGGGAGATTCTAAAGGTCTGTCTGGGGAAATGTCCGGTTCAATGGGCACACCCAGACCTTCCCAGCCACATTCATACTGTTCATAATCCTCCTCCTCCCCCTCCTCTGGTTCATAAAATTCCTCAATATCATAATCCTGAACCACTGGGACCGGACGAACCGACCTTTTACCAGATAGTGGTGGTCTGACGGACCCTGAGACAGTGACTGGACAATTTGTATGGCTTTGCTAACTCTGCAGCAGTTGGAGAAGGAATTTTGACTCAGACCTGCTGATTTTCTTGTTTTCTTTACTGGAATTGGTTCCTCAGAACCAGTTTTTCTTTTGCCCGAGGAAGTCTGGCCCTGGTCAGAGGGCATCCTCTGGTTCGGTTGGCACCGAACCGGGCTGGCCATCCGGATCAGCAGACTTTTTGGCCTCTCGTTCCCTGAGTCTGACCAATCTTTTTTCCAGGGTGGCTGCAGGGAAATTCTTACATACCTGGCAGTCTGACTGGAGGTGGTCAAACCCCAGACAATAAACACATGTGGTGTGTGGGTCAGCCTTGGCAAAGACTTCCCCACAAACATCACAGTGTTGAAACCCAGTGGGCCCGGTTTTCTTTTGGGTTTCTCAGACATAATGCCAGCCTAACCAAAAACTTGCCTTTTTACGGTAGTGCCAGGCAAGACACCCTTATCGGTTCCTAACCGTGTTCATACGTATTGGAAAAACGTAATAAATCCATTTTTTTAGAACCGATAAGAACCGGAACCGCACTCTAAAATAGTAACTTTTAGTTTTAAATGAGTTTTAAACCCACTGATCGGTTCAAAACCGAACCGATAACTCATAAGTTCCACACAGACAAAACCTTCATTTACTTACGGTTACCACAGATAGAGCTTGAACCGAACGGTTTTATGTGTTAAATAAAACTATTCTCGGTTAAATCCAACCGAAAACACTTTTAAACCGAGAAATGAACCGAGCAGAAGGAGAAATCTCCGGAGCGACTGTTCACTGAGGCGGAGTAAAGAATCTGACAGTTCAAGTTTGAAATGACACAGATAGAGCTGCTCTCGTGCCAAAATTCTATTTTGGAATGGTTTTAACCATTTCACTCCGGGGCAGTTCTAGAGCTGGATCAAACTGCTAATGTCTATAATATAGCAAGACTTCATGTTGTTTGAATGATGTCGACCGGATCAAAGACTGCTGTTTATGACTCCTTTGGGGGTACCAAGGCCAACTCGATCAAAGTCAAGCAGTCCAGGGAGCCGAAAGAGAAGGAATTTTCCCATTTTCACAAACTGATAGTGGTGGTGCTTTATGTGCTTCTTTTGGTAGGGAGGGCTTTCCTTGAAAGTCTCGGCTCCCAAAACTCCCAGATGCTCCTGGAATGGGAAGCGGTCCGTGGAAAGTCCCACCAGAAGCAAGGCCAAGACCAAAGAGGCCCCTGCAGCCTCTTGCATCATGGCCTGTAGTTGGGCTACCAAACCTGCTGCGGGAAGGCCTTTTTCTCCTGAGGCCTACCTCAGAGGAAGCATGTCTGGCATTCATCAAACGAAGATGGGTGCGTGGCCCAGCAACTACAGCAGTTTGCAATGTCATGCTGGGCCCTCAGACAGTAAATGCAGAGACTGTGTCTACCCATGACAGACAGCTTCAGCCTGCACCAGAGGCAATGTTTAAAGCCTGGCTTACTGCATTCCATCTTGTTATCATCAATGAAGCGGTAACCGGAAGATGAGCATACAGGATCAGTTGAAAAAACAAAATAAAATTCAAGAAACAGCAAGTTACTAAAGTTGCAGCTCCGAGTTCGGTCATGCACAGTAGCACCTAGTGCTACCGTGCATGCCTGAACTCTGAACGCTAGGTGCTACTGCGCATGACTGAACTCAAAGCTGCAACTTTAATAATGATTTTAAGTACCTTACACTGCTCAGTTTTCACCAGGAATTGCTTCTAGAGGTTCAGTTAACAGACCTCTACATGGCACAATGTTTCTTTTTATCCCGTGTAAATGTGCCTCGCTCGTCATTTTTACAAGCACTCCGGCACATGACAGGATGCCAGAGTCACCCTCCGTCTTCCGGTATGGCGGCACTTTTGACATGGCGCATCCAGGAGCAACACAACAATAAATAACTCACGAAAAGTTAGCTGCATTCATTTTAAACTATATAGGTTGTTTTAATCGGGCGTTTTTTGCAGCCCTGGTGATTACCCCCACTGTTTTGGACAGTTTTCCTTTAAGAGTTGAGCCACGCCACTGCAGTGTCCCTCATGCCACAGTCGCTTGAAGAGGTCTCTTTTTTTTTCTCACTAACCGTCTGACAGACACTGCACTTTCATAAAGCTTTCAAACACCATACTATTTTTTCAAACTGCCCTATTTGAAAAACAGATGCCAGTAATTTCTCATAGTATGATAAAGCATATTGGGGGGGGCAAGCACTCCAAGCGGAAACTCGGCTTAACAGTCACATCTTCCTTCTTTTTTTTTTTTTTTCTATTACTGGCGTGACGCGAGTCAAGAGCTGTAGCCCCGCAGTATCTTTTACATATATATAGCGTGACTGTTAAAATGCAGTGTTTTGACGTTTCATGCTGTTCTGACCTGTTCTAAGTGAATTTTCAAAATACAGCTGTTAAACACAATCTGTTCTCCTTGTCTCACTGTCTGTGACTGCGTTTTTCAGTAGGGACTGACTATATTCTGTGTAAAACAGTGCCTGGGTGACCATACACAAAAGGTCTGTGCTTCCTTAAGGGGGTGTATGTCATAGAAACTTCTCAAGCTTCACTCTGAAGGTCTCTAGAAACATAGACTCGCTGTGTATGGTCACCCATATGCTATTCTAATATACTAGAATTTGGAGGCAAACAGCTGACCATTTTGTGTTCAATTATTCTTGATTACTGTTATTTAGTAATGAAATTATGCATGTATGACCAAAATGTTTCTGTTACTTACTCATCAGAAGGATCAGGCTTAAGAACTAAAGCTTTCTCAGGGTACCAGCTTCCCAGCTCTTCACAGCTCCCACAAATACCAAAGGCCTCACCTGTGTCGAAAAAGAGAACAAGAAACGATGTGTGCTTCACATCTGTGATGAGAATGTCACTAACACTCTGAAAACATTTTTCGCTTAGCAGGCTCATTACAAATGTCCATGAACACTGTAAGAAAGATACTTCAGTTACATCATGGAATTCCTAAAACTTGTAGTTCAGCCCCAGAAAATGGTGCAGTAAGTCTCCAGTTCTGCTAGCTAAATTCTAATGTGAAGAGCTTTACAATTTTTTTTTTAAACTTAGTTTTTATTGGTATTTTGACAGGACACCAAAGATAACAGCCAACCAGTCTGGTTCTGCCTGGGAGAAAACAGCTTATACAGGATTGAATCTCTGAATCACAGAATACAGCATATCAGTCCAACAGGCTTACAATAAAACTAACAGCTTGAACGTTCGCTACATTAGGGCTAGAAAGGAGAGGTCTTGTTGTGTGTTGTTCAATAGCTAATCTATAGGACTCGTCTCCCACTGATGATATTCGAATAACTCTAAGCACTTGGAAGCTATTATATGTTAGAGGGGCCGACCGGTCCCTCATCGCCTCCCTGACCCATTCCTCTGCTATGGAACAAACGTAGGTCTATGAGGAGAGATGTAATGGAACCAAATGGCCCATGAGCTTTACAATTGTTATTTATTTACTTAGGATAGCCCAGCTGAGATCTTGTTTTCAGTGAGGTCCAGCTTTTACCACCCCCTTTTTTTTTTATTTAAACACAGCCACTTTCAACTCCTTAGCACCTGTCCCAGTTTGCCCATGGATTTCCCGCTGCAGATTACTATGGCTTGATAGTGACCTGAAAAGGCTCAAGGCTAAGGGGCGGACCTTGGAGCGTTGTTGGCAGAAGTCCAAGTCTGAAGAGGACAGGCTGGTACAGAGAGCTCATTAAGATGAGTATCAGCGGGCAATTATTCTGCCCCCCGACCGTCTCTATGGTCACTTGTCACTATAAACCAGAGATGTGAAAATCCACCTTGGTTGAAAAAAAGCTTCCAAAAGGCTTCCATTCTTGCAAAGACTGCAATATATGTAAATATTATGCACAGGGAAACGTGTTTAAAAAATCCGAGAGATGAAACAAAACCAGAAATAAGACAATAACTAACACACTTTTTGTCATCTATGCAGTTTCGTGCTCTTGCTCTCGTCATGTCTAGCTAGGGCATATAGTACAAAAATACAAAGAAAGAATACACCACCACTTGGGTTTATTTAATTTAGTTTTTATTTACTAGCTAGGTGCACTAAATAAAACATTTACCTATTTTCAGTCACAACCTGGGAGAACACAACATTGGAAGTCATCACCACAGTATACAAAAATACAGTTACATCATACATGCGAATACAGAGAAGGCCATGAGACAGCATGCTGTGAAGAGATGCAATTCAGACCTGAGAAGCTTAAAGGGTATGGGAATCGGCCATGTGCCTCCATTCAAACGTGACGTGGACAGAATTAGAAGACTATTGCAACAAAATTCACATTCGATATTCTTGATGGAAAGTTGTACACCAGAAGGCCTGAATGAAAAGCTGAATTTACTGCCTTTCTAATAGAAATGGTCTGTGATGTTATATGTCCAGATTCTTCTGGACATGTGTTGTTTTAGAAAGTAGTTATTATGCTTGTATCGAAAAGAATGCTTTTTCCTAAAATGTATAGCTACTGTGTTTCTATTTGTAATATGCCCCTTATATCATTTAAATTGAAATAATAGTTTGTTAATGTACTGTACCTTAGTTATGTCCTTTTATTGAGGAAGGGGGTGATATTATTGAATTAAGAATAGGGCTAGAAATTTGTTTTAAAAAGTGGTGTACCACACGGATTACCAGTTCCCCAGATTTGGTATTCTGTCCCAGAAAGTGGTATGCCACCCACTTTTTTTGTATACCTGCTATCACAATGTCACCAACCATCAGTACATCCTTGTTTTACTAAATAAAAGCTAATAAAAGACAAAAACAAGTTATAAAAATTCTCAATTCATTTTTTTTCTTTATATATATTTTTTTCTTTCTCTTTACCTCATTTTTAGGTAAGGTGTTGAACTTCTGCTTTATTCTGTGCATGTACAGAAAAGAGTGATGCACAGAATGAATAGCAGCCAGGCAGTTACATACATTTTTCAAAGTGCTTTTGCAGCATTGACTGACAGCAATCTCATCACAGTTAACAATAATTGACACAAGCAGTGAAAAACAGAAAGTGTCTCTGCAATCCATGCAGTATAGAAAGTCACAGTAAAGTTTGTGTATGATGCAACTTAACCCAAAAATGCAGCACAAAACCCTGGACAGTCACTGATTTTGCTGTCAATGATGACAGTGAGCTTATGCACAGCTAAAATGTTCAAACAGCTATTGACATTATTCAAAATCAGTATCTTTTTGTCTTCTTGCTTTTTGTCTACCCCATTACGATAAAAAGATTACAAAAAATGAATCTGGCCAATGTAAACAGAAGCTCATGATTCAGTCATCTGACATGATTTGTTGTAGCACATGACAGTACATGATAGTTTTATTACCGTGATATGACCAGTTGGCCAGATTTTACAAATTTAAATTACCCCGCTCCTAATCATGATAGATTTATGCAATTTTTTTCCGAGAAATACAATTTGACCAGAATGTTACTGTACCATTCAGTTATCAGATTTGCTGTGCTGTGTGGTCCAATACACCACGTCTCATGTCGATGCGTGGACTCTCCGTGATTATTTTATTGTAGGGAGTCGGGGATAAGAACATTTGGGAAGAAAAATGAAGACGACTAAAAGATACTCTGTTCACACACCCACATTCTGGACTACTTGGTGCTCATCTGCCTCCCTCACATAAATTGCAGGCACATTTAATTGTAAGATAAAACAGTACCTGATATGGTGCATTACTGTTCAGCTGCCTCACCGACTTGCACTTGCCTGCTGATGGACTGTGCTAGGACTGTCTAGTCTGTGCTGCTGCTCAACAAATTAGCATTAGTCTAGCAAGTAACACAGAAATATAGACTCTGATGGCAGATAAGAACCGTTTGGCCCACCCAGTCTGCCCATTTCCCTACCTATTTGATAAGCTGCAGCTTCTAGTTTACCAACAGCCTACTTCCTCCTACCCCCCACAATTTATTTGTTTATTTATTATACTCTAGGATTACAAATACCTTTGAGCAGGAAAGTACAGTTACGTAAGAACTTACTGTAACAGTAGATCTTCGAGAGAGGCTCTTGCAGTAGGTAATTACAAATAGGACCGATGCCGGCAGGCGGCAGGACCCCACAGAAAATTTGTTAGCTAGCAGTCCCTGGCGAGGGACCCGCCCCCACGTCAGGTGATCGGCGTCAGGAGACGTCGGTATAAAGGAGCGGTCCCGGACGCCCGCCTTCCAGTTCTTTCCCGCCACAGGCCGAAAGAAGGCGGACGAGAGAGAAGCGGATATTTCTCTACACGAAAAGGAGCTGAAAAAGCCTAGGGGGGATGGAGGGCGGGAAGGTATTACCTACTGCAAGAGCCTCTCTCGAAGATCTACTGTTACGGTAAGTTCTAACGTAATTGTACTATCTTACTTAGAAAGGGCTCTTGCAGAAGGTAATTACACATAGGACTGAATCACAAGCAGTCTGGAACAAAGAAAGGCACCGGGAGGAGGAAACTACTCCAAGAAGTAGCTCTAACCCGTGCAAGCCTCAAAACAGGAGGGCTTGCAAAACAGCTAGCCCGAAGCCTGCTCTACGGCGAGAGGCAATATCCAAACTGTAGTGTTTCGTAAAGGTATGGATGGAAGTCCAGGTGGTGGCAGCGCATATTTCTGCCACAGACGCATTCTTGAAACAAGCTGCAGAGGCAGCTACTCCTCTTGTGGAGTGGCCTCTGACTGGACCCGGGAGGGTCTTGTGGTATTTGTCATAACAGAAAGTGATGCAATGAGCCAACCACTTAGACAGGCATTGCTTGGAAACTGCATTGCCTTCCCTTTTGTGAGCAAAAGAGACGAACAACTGATCAGTCTTTCTGAGATCCTTTGTCCTGTTGGTGTAGTATCTCAGAATCCGGTGAACATCCATAGTATGGAGTAAATATTCCCCTTGATTAGAGTACTGTGTAAAAAAAGGCAAGTAGCTCTGTGGACTGATTTAAGGTAGACTCTGCTACTACTTTAGGTAGAAACTTAGGATTCGTGGGAAGAGCAACTCGTTCCTTGTGAAAAATCAAGTAGGGGATTTTACACATCAGGGCCTGGAGCTCGGAGATTCTTGAGCGGAAGTAATGGTCACCAAGAAGAGCGTCTTCCACTAAAGAAACTTCAAATCTGCAGAGGCTGCAGGTTCGAAGGGAGGAAGGGTAAGTTTCTCGAGAACAAAATTCAAGTCCCAAGGGGGGGGCAAGAGTATGGATGGGGGACCTCAGACGGAGAACCCCTCTGAGAAAGGTCTTGGAGACCTCCAGTTGAGCAAAAGCCTTGTTTGCGAAAGGAACATGATAGGCCGAGATGGCCGCCATGTGTACCTTCAAAGAGGAATGGCTGAGACCCAGGTCAAACAGATGACGTAGATACTCCAGCAGAAGCCCCACTGAACTGGAGAAAGGTTCCATGTTCTTGGAGGCGGCCCAACTAGTGAATCTTTTCCACTTCATGGCATAAGTGGATCTGGTGGAGGGTTTTCTGGCCTCCACTAAAATCTTTGCCACTTTGGGAGATACACCAAAACGGGATTGGGCTAGGTCTGCAGGAGCCATGCATGCAGTTGAAGGGATTTGAGGCCTGGGTGGACCAGGGTCCCTTGATCCTGGGCCAACAAACCTCGAGATAGAGGAAGAGAAAGAGGAGGATCCTCTGAATATTGTTGTAGAAGAGAGAACCAGATTTGCCTGGTCCAGAAAGGAGCGACCAGAATCATTCTCGCTCCTTCTGAAGCTAGTTTCTGCAAGACTCGTGGGATAAGAGGAATTGGGAGAAAGGCATAGACGAATCTGTCCTTCCAGTCTAGAGACAGAGCGTCGTTCCAGAAAGCGCCTCGCTCTGGAACGAGCGAGCAGAAGGTGGGAAGTTTTGCATTTTGGGGGGATGCGAACAGGTCGACCTGTGGTGTTCCCCAAAGTTGGAAGATACTGTCTAGGACCCCTTGGTCCAGTTCCCACTCATGAGTCAGAGCAGAAGAGCGACTTAGCTTGTCTGCCGGGGTGTTGTCGACTCCTGGAAGGTGAATCGCCATGAGGTGAAGGTCGTGTTGTGTCGCCCAATCCCAAACCCTCATTGCCTCCCAGCATAGCGGGTAGGATTGAGTTCCTCCCTGCTTGTTGATGTACCCGACCGCACTAGCCCACACGGACAGGTAGGAAGGTTTCTGCACTAGCCCGAGGCAGTCTGCACTATGCCCCGGGCTAGTAAATGTATGTTAAGGTCGAACCCTGCATATGAAGCATATCCAAAACCCGGCTGCGGGTAACCCGGTGTCGGGTATTGAGGTGTCGAGTACTGCGGTGTCAGGAAGCCCGGCATCAGGTACTGCGGCGCCGGATACGGCGTTCCCGGGTACACCGGCGTCGAATAAGACAGCGGATATCTGGAAGCCGGAGGGGGCTGTCTGAGCAGACGGCCCAGCTGGGAACCTCATAGGCGGGTCCGTAGTGGAGAGCCCGTAGGGTGAAGGGCCCGATGGGAGCAGGAAATCTCCCTGGGTTGGTAAGGCCGACGTCAGGGCCGACGGCAGAGGCCCTGACGCCGGGGTTACCGACGTCACAGGGGCTGGGGTTAGAGCCGGCGTCTGGGGAGCCGACATCAGGTCTGTCGCTCCAGAAGGAGGAAGGACTGGCGGAGACAAAAAAATCCCCAGCTTCGTCCAGGGACGGAGGGGAAAAGTCCCCAGGTTCAGGTTGGGGGGACTCTGGCTCCCCAGACGGCAGCAAAGGCTGCGGTGAACTGGGAACGACAGACGTTGGGGGGTCCGTCGTCGGTTCCCTCGCCAGCCGGACGAGCCGACGTGAGGAGTAGAGGAGAGCCCTCGGCGGGCGCCAGAAGAGCAGACATCCGACTTACGAGAGCCATCACTGGAGACAGGTCGAAAGGAAGGGTCAGCCTGGTCCAGTGGGGAAGAGGCTGCGCGTCGCCCCGGAGGGTCGGACGTCTTACTAGCCCTCTCCGGGTGGACATCAGAGGCCGGCCTCGGCTCACTGGAGTCACCACGGTGAGCCGCAAGCCTGTGGCCGAACCAGGCGGAGACCTCCAACTGCCGGGCGCCTGCAAGGCATAAGCGCTGAGCCAGATGGGCGGGCCGACACAGCCTCAGAAACCTCCAAGGCGCCATCAAGGAGCGATCCCCGGAGGAATGTTATCGTGCACTGACTCCGAGGAGACGCTGTGGATGGATCCTGTCACGGTGCTGTTCCTTGTCCTTCTTCTTCGATGGCCTCGGGGAAGTGGACGCTGTTTTAGCTTTTAAGCTTTTTCCATAGAGCTAATTTTCTTCTTAAGAATATAAGCCTCCAGGGATTGCTGCCATCTTTTTCGGGTAGCCGCGTTAAAGCTAAGGCAATGCTGGCACTTCTTGACCTGATGATCAGGGCCTAGGCAGAACAGGCAAAGGGAGTGGCAGTCCTTGTGCGGTAGTTGGGTGCCGCACGAATCGCACTTGTTCTTGTGCTCGGAGGGTGTAGGGGACGACATACACCGACATTATTACTGACGTTAGTTGAAAAAAATAAAGATTTTTCAGTAAAAACCGAGAAGAGTAGGGCTGACGAAACCTGAACTTTTCCGTGAGGCGCTGTAAGAGCTAACGGCAGGAAAGAACTGGAAGGCGGGCGTCCGGGACTGCCCCTTTATACCGACGTCTCCTGACACCGGTCACCTGACGTGGGGGCGGTCTCTCACCAGGGACTGCTAGCTAAAAAATTTTCCGTGGGGTCCTACCGCCTGCCAGCGTCAGTCCTATATGTAATTACTTACTGCAAGAGCCCTCTCGAAGTAAGATCTGCTCATTTACAAAAGTTCCACGTCAATGGATGTAGGGTAACATACATACAAAGAAAAACGACAGTTACATTCTTAATACACAAAGTTGACTTAAACATGACATATACAGTAAATAGAGGAGAGAGACAGCAAAAGCCAGCTTGTATCAGTTTTCAAGGTGAACTGTATATGGGATATAAGGGAGTCAGAATGGAGTCAGCAGGCTAAGGGGGCATTGTCGGAAGGTAGAGATGGATAGCAAGAGATTGGTGTGAGTGGGTTGGAGGTCTTGTGTCAGCTGAGAGGGGAGGGGTGGGTAGAGGATGGGTGGTAGTGGAGGCTGGTGAAGAAAAGAGTGAGGCAGTACGGCCGGTTTCAGGTAACCAATGACTAAGGTAGGAGGTGATGACCATTGTTTAGGAGAGGCAGTCACACTGCGTGGTACAGGCGAGGGATAGTCGTAGCTCCCTTTTGAAGGGACCAAGGGTCACAGCTGCAAGTGCTTCTTTGTTAAGAGTATTGTACCACTGAGGAGCCCTGTGCGAGAATGACCTCTGACCCATAGTGGTCCAGCATCTGGGGACCTGGAAGGTGTGTTGGTGAGCTTTCCATGTAGGCTGGGAGCTGCTGTAGGCGGTAAGAAGTTTTGCCACTCCTGATGACATGTGCCAGAGATTTTTTTTGGTGAGCAGACAGGTCTGGTGTTGTATTCTACTAAGGAGTGATAGCCATCCGGTCTGGGCATATAGGTCACAGGTGTGCGTTTACGTGGGTGGCACCCGTTAGGAGCCTACAGGCTTTGTTGAGTGTCACAGATATCCTCCGGAGAGCAGTAGGGGAGGCAGAGCCGTACAAGACTAGACTGTAGTCAATAATGGAGGTGACAGAGCTATTGATGGCCAGTCTAAGGGCTTCAGGGATCAGGCAATGCTTATGCTTGAGGAGCAGGCCAATCCGTATATTGGCAGCCTTTGCTACATTACCAATGTGGTGAGAGTACGAAAGTGAGCTGTCCAGGGTGATGCCAAGGTATTTAAACTCAGGAACATGTTCAAGTGAGGCCCCCGCATGGTTCTTGATGTTTAGGGACAGAGGCCTGTACCTGCTCCTTGGGTTGCAGAATGTCATGACCTTGGTTTTGTTATAGTTCAGTATAAGTTTGTGTGAGCTAAACCAATCTTCAACGTGCTTGAAGTCGTGTTGCAGTTGACTCTCAAGTTGACTAGCATCTTGGTCCCTGGTAAACAGTACTGCATCATCCGCATAAATACAGGTTACTCACCTGTAACAGGAGTTCTAGGAATGGTATATGTTGTTCATCCACACTATCTGGCAGGTTCCTTGCCGCTTTAAATCTTGCCGGAAGGTCTTCAAGCTGGCTCCTCCCACCCACCCGGGTGGTAAAACTCTCGGCTCCGCCCCCATGACGCAGATCTGGCCCGCTGGAAGCTCAGGTTGTGCGTCGGCCGGGAGGGTCGTAGATGACAACATATACCATTCCTAGAACCTCCTGTTACAGGTGAGTAACCCATTTCTAGGACATGGATATGTCGTTCATCCACACTGTCTGGCAGACTCCTAGCAGTTCTCCGGGAGGAGGGAGGCAAGCGCACACCCCTACTTAGGGAATAAAGACTGGAGAACCGAGGCCCCAAAACCAGCATCCCGGCGTGACTCAAGGTCGATGTGGTAATGGGTAATAAAGGTGTTTGCTGACTTCCAGGTAGCAGCCCTGCAGATTTCCTGGATAGGGACGTCTCTGGAAGCAGCCACCGTTGCAGCAGTATGGCGGGTAGAATGAGCTCTTATCCCTCTGGGAGGCTCCATGCCCGCAACTTATAGCAGAGATCTATGCAGGAGGTTACCACCTGCTTATCGTCCGCTTGGCTGCAGGTCTGCCAGATGCGGCTTCATGCGTAGGTGACAAACAGCTGGCGAGAACCTCTCCCAATTTCAGCCGTGCGCTCCTTATAGTAAGCGAGCGCCCTTCTAGGGTCCAAAGTATGGAGCCTGTATTCGGCCTCCGAGGTGTGATTGGGGTAGAACACTGGCAGAGTCAACACCTGGTTAAGGTGAAACACCGACACCACCTTCGGAAGGAATTTCTGGTGGGGGCGCAGGACAACCTTGTCCCTGTGGAAGACCAGGTAAGGAGACTCGATGCAGAGCGCCTGGAGTTCTCCCATCCTTCTGGCTGATGTGACAGCCACCAAGAAGGCGGTCTTCCACGACAGGTGAGAGAGTTCACACCTGTGCATTGGTTCGAATGGCTTGCCCATGAGCCTTGCCAGTACCAGCAGTAAATCCCACGGAGGTGGATGTTCTCGCACCAGAGGGGAAATGTGATCAAGGCCTTTGAAAAAGCGCCAGACCACCTTCTCCTGCGCCACCGACTGCTCCCCGGCTCGCGCCCGGTAAGCAGAGATGGCTGCCAGGTGCACCTTTAGGTCGTCGACCTAAGCCCTTGACTAGAAAGGACCATAAATAGTCCAAAATGCTTGCCAAAGAACAGGAGGAAGGGTCCAAGCCCTTGCCCTGACACCAGATGGAAAATCTCTTCCATTTGAAGGCATAGCACTTCCTGGTCGACTCATACGGGACGCCTCAACAACATTGAGGACCTCGTCGGAAAGACCCAAGGCCTGGAACTCTAGCGCTCCAGGAACCAGGCCGTCAGGTGCAGGGATTGAAGGTCTGGATGGAACACCTTTCCTGATTGACTGAGAGCAGGTCCGGGCGAGCTGGAAGCTGCCTCGGGAGCCTGGAGCTGAGGCTGAGGAGATCTGGGTACCAGAACTGGCGAGGGCCAGTCTGGGGCTATCAGAATCACCTGCCCTTGTCCCTCCTTGCCTTGAGAAGCACCTTGTGGATCAAGGGAAATGGAAAAGGCGTAAAAAAACCGAGGTCCACAACCTCGAGAAGGCATCCCTGCAGCGAGCCCTGCTGAGGCGGGCATGAAACAGCCTCAGCTTCGCGTTCTCCCTGGAGGCAAACAGGTCCACCTGAGGTGTGCCCCAGTGGGAGAACAGATCTTGTACTACCTCCGGCAGGAGAGACCACTCGTGAAATGCAGCCCCTATCCGGCTCAGGGCATCGGCCAGGGTGTTGGAGGCTCCTGCCACATGAATGGCTAGGAGATCGGCCTCCAGGCTGCGCACGAGTGACCAAATGCGGAGAGCTTCCTTGCATAGAAGCATGGAACGCATCCCGCCCTGGCGGTTTAGGTAGTACATGGTCGTGGTATTGTCCATTTGGACTCGGACCACTTGACCCCAGAGAAACGGAGCAAAGGCGGTGAGAGCTAGGCGGACCGCTCGGAGCTCCAGCAGGTTGATGTGGCATCGGGACTCCCGTGGGGACCAGAGGCCGTGCGCTCGGTGTTCCCCCAGATGGGCACCCCAACCCATCAGAGAGGCATCGGTCGATAGAGAGACCGTCGGCTCGGGGCGGACAAACGAGATGCCCTCCTGCAGATGAGATGGAACGGTCCACCACTGGAGAGCGTTCCACATCTCCTGGGTCACCATCACTAGCTGGTCCAATGGATCGCAGCGCTGTGACCACTGGCTGGCCAGACCCCACTGAAGGGGGCGCATGTGCCAGCGTGCCCAACGGACCACGCTGGTACAGGCCGCCATGAGACCCAGGAGGTGCAGGAAGTCCCGGCAGAGTGCGATTGCCCAACCAGAAATGATTGGGCAAAGGAGGTAGAACCTCGCCCTGTCCGTGGGAGCCGTGCTCTGGCTCGAGAGAGTCCGAGCTCTGCCCGATAAACAGAATCACCTGCTCGGCTCGAGTTCGACTTGGCCTCGTTGATGAGAAGGCTGACTTGAGAGCAAACCTGGAGGCCAGATCTCTGGACCGCTCCACCTCCTGTCTGGAGGGGGCTGCTATCAGCCAATCGTCCAGGTAAGGGTACACCCGGACCCCGCGCCGCAGGAAAGCTGTCACCACTGCAATGCATTTGGTGAAGACCCTGGGAGCTGAAGATAGGCCGAAGGGCATGGCTCGGAACTCGAAGAGGGATCCCTCCGCTCGAAAGCGAAGGAATCTCCGATGTGACGGACGGATAGGGACGTGAAAGAACGCGTCCTGCAGGTCCAGAGAGCAGAACCACACGCCGTGTTCCAGAGATGGTATTATCTCATGACGAGTGACCATCCTGAAGGTTCGAGACACTAGGAACTTGTTCAGGTTGTGTGAGTCGAGAATGGGCGCAACCCCGTCCGTTGAACCAAGAAGTACCTGGACACAAACCCCAGGTCTGAGGGGATCGTTACCTCCTGATCACCTCCTTTTGGAGGAGGAGGCGATGTCGGCCCGGCAGGCGACAGTGAACTGCGGACCCGAGGCCCCAGTCGACAGCTCTGAAGGCGGGGGCCTGCTCAAATTCTAGAGGCAGGCCTTTCCCCACCACCTTCAGTACCCACCTGTCTGTGGTAATAACGGACCAGGCGGAAAGGAAGTGTCGGAGCCGTCCCCCCACGGGGGGAACCAGGGGTGAGGTGACGGGGATGGGGGCGACACCCCTCAGCCCGTCACTGGGCAGGCTTGGAGGAGGGACCGGCCGAGGGCCCTCCTGGGCCTTTACCTCCCTGCTTCCTGTTGGAGGAAGCCAGCGGCTTGGGTTTGGGATGCCAAGCCCGAGCCTGCTGGCCCAGACGTTGCTGGGCCGGGCGCGCCGGGCGCAGAAGGACGAAAGGGCTTAGGCTGAGGCTTGCGGCCTTTGTCCTTCTGGGCGGAAGAGACCGAGTCCAAGGTAGCATTGGACTTCTCGATCCTCTGGAGGTGACCTTCCACCCCAGGGCCGAAGAGGTCAGTCCCAAAAGGAATGTCCGCCAACTTGTGCTGGGTATCCAGTAAAGGTGGATATCCTCAGCCAAGCCAGCCGACGCATAGCCACTGCAGTCGCCACAGACCTGGCACATGAGTCCCCAATGTCTAAAGCAGTCTGGAGCTGCTGTTTGGCCACTTCCCTGCCCTGCCCCCGCACCTGCCTGACCGTAGTCTGCAGATCCGCAGGAAGATGAGGGATGACCTCATCCAGGGAGCCCAACAGAGCATGAGAAAAAAGTGCCATGAGGACGGTCAAACTGGCCTGACGAAGGCCGAGAGAGGACGCAGCATAGACTTTTCGCCCGGCATAATACAATTTCTTGGATTCCTTGTCGGGAGGTTTGTCCACATCCCTGGCGTTCCCGGCGCGACGCTGTCGGTAACCAACCCCTCAGCAGAGGGGTGTTCCGAAAAACCGGACAGGGAACCGTTAGGGACCGCATACTTCCTGGCCATCCTGGCCGAAGGCGCAGGGCAGGAAGCAGGGCGCTGCCAAAGCTCCAAGGCCGGGCCCACTATGGCCTCGGCCACCGGAAAGGCCTCCGTAGGGGAATCCCCTCGGTCCAGAATCTCCGTGAGGGGATACCTGGCCCGTTTAGAAACTGGTTCGAGCTTCATCCCGGTGGACTCCGAGATGAGCCAAAGCAATCCTAGGAAGGACGAAGGGCTATCGTCCACCGACTGTCCTCCTGAGGACTCCAAGTCCATTCGCTTGGAGAAAAGGGAGGAATCATCCTCGGACTCGGAAGAGTCCTCAAAGAGCTGCCTCGGGCCTGAGCCACCCTCCACCTGCCAAGGCTTATCGGGAGTGAGGGTGACAGACAGCCTATGGGGCAGTCCCTGAACCGACCGAGAATTTTTGGTGAGCCCAAACACGGCTGTGGAGGCGGAGGTTCCACCAGAATCGTGGGGCAGCTGGAATTTGCCGAAACGGCCTGGGAACAGGCTCCTCGGCTACACGAGGGGTTGTTTCGTCAGCTCGGTGACAACCACTTAATGGCGGGGAAGGCGACTGGGTTGGCTTATTCGGTCAGAAGGAGCTGTTGCCATGAGTTCCTCATACCTCCGACACAACTTGCGAAGTCTCCCTCGTCTGAGGAAGGCGGCGGCGCCGCTGCTGATGCGAGACCGAGAGCGCCTATGGCTGCGGGATCGGCTGGACCTAAGCGTCCAGACCGAGACCGAGAACCTCGGCTAGGCCGAGGAGCGGTGCGAGAGGTGTCGGAATCGGCACTCCCTCGGTTGGAAGATTCCACGAAGGCTCCGGAACGGAGGCACAGGCGAGCGGCAGGACCCTCAACTCCCGCTGGGGAACCGGGAGAAGTCTCAGCTTCTCCAGCCGACAACCCGTCCAACAGGTCAAGAAAAATCTCGACCGCATCGATGGGAGTCTCGGTCAACTGGCCTGACGGGGACACCGTGAAGCCAGTGGCGGAAGCCGAGGGGTCGACCGAAGTCGACTATCGACTACTGGGGGAGGGGGATCTTTCCCGCTCCCGAGAGCGTCGGCCGGTGAGACTTACTTTTGCTCTTTTGGACTGAGAAAAGGTCAGAAGAAGTTGGACCCTCACCTTTAAGTCGAGAGGGTCAGACAAGCTCCTTAAAGAAGCGAATCAGAGGCACCGAGAGGCGGGACAAATGCAGCAGCAGGAGCGGCCCGCGCCGCCTCCTCTTGAGGCGATCATCTGCTCGAGCTGATCCGCGAGCCCGCCCACCGGACACCGCCACCGGGCCTCTTTAGACTTAACGAAGGAAATCTTTTCCGGGGCAGCCCCAGCTGTAAGCGGGCAGCACGGTCTTCGAGGGGCGTAGGCCGAAAAAAGAAGAGCACAGGTCGCAAGCCTGCGGGTCGTGCTCAAGGCCCAACAGTAGACGCATGCGTGGGTGCGGATCCGTCCGAGACATCTTCTGCCGCAAGGGCATCTCCGAACAGAGTCGACGTTGTCCATCGCAGCTGCGGGGAGAAGACCAAAGTCTTTTAGCAAAAACTTTTAATTTCAAGTTGAAAAATTAGGAACCAGTCTTATCAAGCGTTAAGGAGGGAACCTGAGCTTCAGCGGTAGGAAAATCTGGCATCATGGGGCGGAGCCGAGTTTTACCACCCGGGTGGGTGGGAGGAGCCAGCTTGAAGACCTTCTGGCAAGATTTAAAGTGGCAAGGAACCTGCCAGACAGTGTGGATGAACAACATATCCATGTCCCTAGAAAGTAATATTTTCTGTTGGCAGACGCCAGGGAGACCATTAAGAAAGAGAGAAAAGAGTAATGGCCCCAGTATTGACCCCTGGGGGACACCTGAGAGGACTGGTTTTTCATCAGAGGTGACTCCAGCAATCCGGACATGTTGAACCCTATCCCCAAAGTAACTAGCAAACCACAGTGGTGCATGATTGGAGAGCCCAAGGGCGGTCAGTTGATCGAGTAGGACTGGGTGGTTAATGATATCAAAGGCCTTCGTTAGATCAATTAATACCGCCCCCCAACATAAGCCTTGGTTGAGGGTGCCATGGAGGAAACCAGTAAATTCCAACAGTGCCGTGGTACTGTGCCCTTCTCGGAAGCCATGCTGTTCTGGGCAGTGGATTTCATACTTGTCCAGGAACTCTACAAGTTGGTCAGAGACTATACGTTCCAAAGCTTTTGATGGGGGGGGGGGGGAGATGGAGATGGGCCTGTAGTTGGTGTGCAGTGACTTGTCTCCGCTTTTGTGCACAGGGGTGATAGTTGCCTGTTTCCAGAGAGATGGGAATTGACCCAGACTTAAGGATAGGTTAAAGATCTTTGTCAGGGGTTCAAGGATCTCTTCCAGGACTAGTGCAAGCAACTTCAGGTCGAGGGAGTCACCACTGTAGCCAGTTTTGCTGATGGCCTTGCGTATATAGGTTCTGGCTAGGTGCATTGGGATCTCTTAGAAGAAGAACTGCGGAGCAGAGTGTGCTTGGGATGCAGTTGTAAAGGTGGAGTTGGAGGTGGGGGCACTGAAAAAAAAAATTGGGTGGAAGGACACTGCTCAGGTTAGAGAACGCGTTGTTGAACGTGTTAGAGATGGTGTTTAGGTCAAGCGTAGGTGTACCATCAATGTTGAGCATAGTGGGCGGCGCCTTAGCTTCCTTACCTGTGAGGTCCTTCAAGTTATTCCAAAATGTTTTCCCATTACCCCAGGAGTTGGAAAGTGCCTCTCTAAAGTATTTGCTTTTGGCTTTCCGTATAGCTCAGGTACAGCCATTTCTTGCTGCTTTGAATTGTTGGATGTCCCCTTTCGCTGCTGTGGCTCGAGCATGATGCCAGAAGTGGTCCCTTTGTTTGAGCTGCGCTATGAGCTCTGAGTTTATCCAGTGGTTAGACCTGCCCTTGACTTTCTTCTTTGAAAGTGGTGCATAGGTATCACAGGCCGCAGTGAAGTGGCTGATGAACAGTTCCAAGGCTTTGTTTATGTCCTTGACAGTGTCAATTTTAGACCAATCCAGCCTGCTTAGATTAAATTTTAGCAGGTGTAGGTGCCCCTGCTTGAGAACCCTGGTGTATATTATTTTAGGTAGGGGCTTGGTGAAGTTGTTAGCCCAAGAGCAGATTACAGGTGAGTGGTCACTTGAGGAGTCCGGTAGAACAGATACCTTAGTGATTCTTTCAGGGTGGTTTGACAGTATCCAGTCGATTAGGGTGCTGGTCCCTGTCCTGTAGTTGCTTCTTGTGGGTGCGGGGACAAGCTGTGTGAGGTGCAGTGCAGTGACACTATCCTTATAGATGCAGGTCTCGGGTGAAAGCCAGTTGATATTAAAATCACCCATAATTATGGTCTCCATTTATTTATTTATTTGTACAGCAGTTTGAAAACCTTTGAGCCAGAGGCTCATTTACAAAGGTACTTTGTCACATAAAGGCAGGTCACAATACAACAGCAGGTAAACAGTATAGGGTACTAAACAATGGGTGGTACATCAAGTTGATACAACAGAGGGAGACAAACAAAAATATAGTGCGGCACTCTAACTTCAATAGTCATAAGCAGCTTTCAAGTGGCATTGTCATATTGTTTGTGCCAGGCTAAAACTAATAGCAATTACAGCTACGAATACTAATTAGGTGATTTCGTAGGGAGGTTTTGAAGCAGGATATAGAATGGGCATCAGAGACGGATGGGGGCAATATGTTGAACTAAGAAGGGGCTCTGTAGCAGTAGGCTCTTTGACCGTGCGCGGTCCTAGCCCTAGGGATCGATAGGGTGGTTTTGTCAGAGAGCAGGTATACACTTGAGAGTTAGCACGTTGTGTGGTTGACATCAGACCCGGGGGAGGAATAGCAAGAAGGGTTTTTAGCTATGATACAGGTCTGATATTTAAGCCGTTCATCCAGGTCAAACAGTACAGTTTTCTCATATAACTGACAAGTGTCTGCGTTAGCCTGGGGCCCCAGTGATTAGCATGCAGGCTTTGTTTAGTATGATGTGAATTTTGTTGACAGCGGTCTGATCAACAGCGCCGTACAGGCAGCCCATAGTCAACTAGTGACAGGATGGAGGAGGTGACTACGAGTCAAAGGGCCTCGGGAGGAAGACACTTTTGTGCGGTGTAATATGCCTAGTCTGATATTTGCCGTTGTGGCAAGTGCTGAAATGTGGCCATGGAAGGAAAGACAGGGGTCAAAGTATATCCCAAGGTATTTATAGGAGCAGACTTGCTCAAGCATGAGCTTGGAGCTTGAGTGTATGTGGAGCTTAAAGTTGCACAACTTGTTTCGTGGGTGAGCAAAGACCATGGTTTTAGTTTTTTTGAGATCTGTCACCAGCCTGCGTTCCTTGAACCATCCCTCAGCTTCATTAAAGGATCTTTGCAGGGAGGCTTGGAGAGCGATAGGGTTACGATCAGTGGCAAAGATAACGGCATCATCCGCATACAGTAATATATTACCACTGCAGGAACCCGGGGGTGAGTTAAGGTAAAGGGAGAAGAGTAGAGGTCCAAGAATGGAGCCCTGGGGAACACCGGAGAGAATGGGACGGATGTCAGAGAGAGCCCCCCAAATTTTTACGCGCTGTGAGCGGGCTGACAGATAGCTGGCGCACCAGGAGAAAAGCCTAGCGGCAAAGCCAGAGTAACTGAGGGCATCCAGAGGGAGGGGATTGGGAGATGGTATCGAAAGCTTTAAAAAGGTCTACAAACACAGCAGCAGCCAGGGAGCCCTGGTCAAGGGAGGAGTGGAGGAAATTAGAGAATTCTAGGAGGGCAGTAGTGGTACTGTGGCCAGCACAGAAACCGTGCTGTTCAGGGCAGAGAATGTCATAGTTGGAGAGGTAGTCAGTAATTTGGGAGGACACTATTTTTTCAGGGCTTTGGAAGAGGGAGAGAATGGAGATAGGCTGGTAATTTCCGGTCAAGGACCTGTCTCCCCACCTTTAGAATGAGAGTGACTGTGGCAATTTTCCAGATTGGAGAATTGCCCCAGGCAGAAGAAGATTTAATGAGTAGATTGGTAATTGGCGTAAGGTTCAGATCTAGAACTTGTTGAAGGATACACAGGGGTCAGGGGTGTCACTACCGTACTATTGCTCCTAAGAAGCGTTGATTAGGTGAGGTCTAGTTCTTGAGCAGTGACCTGGCGGAGGTGAAAATACAGGCGTGTAAAGACGGTGCGGGGGGAGGGTTGAAAAATCCTTAGGGAGGATGAGGCTAAGATCCGTAAAGGAGGTATTGAGGCAGTTAGCAATAAGGGCAGGATCGGAGGAGATAGTGCCATTGATACTGATCTTGGAGGCACGTACTACCATTTAACTGTTTGATACTATCCCAGAAGGTTCTAGGATTCCCCAAGAGGGAGGTATGCGAGGCCTGATAGTGATCAGCCTTGGCCTTTCTGATGGCCCAGGTACACTTATTTCTGGCAGCCGCATACACCTGTCTATCGCTAGGCCGGCCAGTCTCAGTAGCACGGTGCCATAGATTATCCCTATGTCTGAGTTGTTGGATCAGGGCTAGGGTCACCCAAGGAGCATTTTGCACCTTGGAGCAGTGGACTGTCAGAGGAGCGAAGATATACAGGTTACTCACCTGTAACAGGAGTTCTAGGAATGGTATATGTTGTTCATCCACACTCATTGGCAGGTATCCTTGCCGCTTTAAATCTTGCCGGAAGGTCTTCAAGCTTGCTCCTCCCACCCACCCGGGTGGTATAACTCTCGGCTCCGCCCCATGACGCCAGATCTGGCCCGCTGGAAGCTCAGGTTGTGCGTCGAAGCCGGGGAGGTCGGGTGGGTCGTGTGGATGAACAACATATACCATTCCTAGAACTCCTGTTACAGGTGAGTAACCTGTATTTCTAGGGACATGGATATGTTGTTCATCCACACTCATTGGCAGACTCCTAGCAGTTATCCGGGAGGAGGGAGGCAAGCGCACTCCCTAATTACTTGGGAAAGAGACTGGAGAACCGAGGCCCCAAAACCAGCATCCGGCGTGACTCAAGGTCGATGTGGTAATGGGTAATAAAGGTGTTTGCTGACTTCCAGGTAGCAGCCTGCAGATTTCCTGGATAGGGACGTCTCTGGAAGCAGCCACCGTTGCAGCAGTATGGCGGGTAGAATGAGCTCTTATCCCTCTGGGAGGCTCCATGCCGCCAACTTATAGCGAGATCTATGCGGAGGTTACCCACCTGCTTATCGTCGCTTAACTGCAGGTCTGCCAGATCGGCTTCAGCGTAGGTGACAAACAGCTGGCGAACCTCTCCCGAATTTCAGCGCGCTCCTTATAATAAGCGGCGCCCTTCTAGGAGTCCAGAGTATGGAGCCTATATTCGACCTCCAGGTGTGATTGGGGTAGAACACGGCAGAGTCAACACCTGGCTAAGGTGAAACTCCGACACACCTTCCGAAAATTTCGGTGGGCGCAGGACAACCTGTCCCTGTGGAAGACCAGGTAAGGAGACTCGATGGAAAGCGCTGGAGCTCTCCCATCCTTCTGGCTGGCGTGATAGCCACCAAGAAGGCGGTCTTCCACGACAGGTGAGGAGAGCACACCTGTGCATGAGTTCGAATGGCTTGCCCATGAGCTTTGCCAATACCAGCAGTAGATCACGGAGGTAGAGGGTTCCCACACTGGAGGAAATGTGATCAAGGCCTTTGAAGCATCGAACCACCTTCTCCTGCCACCGATTGCTTCCCGGCCAGCCCGATGAAAAGCAGAGATGGCTCCAAGAGCACCACTTAGGGTCGCCGACCCTAAGCCCTTGACTAGAAAGGGACCATAAAATCCAGATGCTAGCACAAGGAACAGGAGGAAGGGTCCAAGCCTTGCCTGACACCAAATGGAAAACCTTTTTCCATTTGAAGGCATAACATTTTCTGGTCGAGCTCATACGGACGCCTCAACTACATTGAGGACCTCGTCGGAAAGACCCAAGGCCTGGAACTCTGGCAGCTCAGGAACCAGGCCATCAGGTGCAGGGATTGAAGGTCGGATGGAACACCTTCCCTGATTGACTGAGAGCAGGTCAGGCGAGCTGGAAGCTGCAGCAGGTCCTGGAGCTGAGACTGAGGAGATCTGGGTACCAGAACTGGCGAGGCCAGTCTGGGGCTATCAGAATCACCTGCGCCTTGTCCTCCTCGCCTTGAAGCACCTTGTGGATCAGGGAAATGAGGAAAAGGCGTGAAGGCCGGGGTCCACTGCCTCAGAAGGCATCCTGCAGCGAAACTGCTGAGGGGGGCGGGCATGGAACAGGCTCAGCCGCGTTCTCCTGAGGCAAACAGGTCCACCTGAGGTGTGCCCCAATGGGAGGAACAGATGCTGTACTACCTCCGGCGGGAGAGACCACTCGTGGGATGCAGCCCTATCCGGCTCAGGGCATCGGCCAGGGTGTTGGAGGCTCCTGCCGTGAATGGCTAGGAGATCCGCCTCAGGCTGCACGAGTGACCAAATGCGGAGAGCTTCCTTGCATAGAAGCATGGGCGCCTCCGGCCTGGCGGTTTAGATAGTACATGGTCGTGGTATTGTCCGTCTGGACCGGACCACTTGACCCGGAGGAACGGAGCAAAGGCGGTGATAGCTAGGCGGACCGCTCGAGCTCCAGCAGGTTGATGTGGCATCGACTCGCGGGGACCAGAGGCCATGAGTCTGTGTTCCCCAGATGGGCACCCCAACCCATCAGAGAGGCATCGGTCGAGAGAGAGACCGCCGGCTCGGGCGGACTTAACGGGATGCCCTCCTGCAAATGATCTGGAACGTCCACCACTGGAGAGCGCTCCACATCCCCTGTGTCACCGACAAGCTGGTCCAAAGGATCGGCAGCTGCCAGACCACTGGCTGGCCAGTCCCCACTGAAGGGGACGATGTTCCAGCGGGCCCAACGGACCACGCTTGGTGCAGGCCATGAGACCCAGGAGGCGCAGGAAGTCCCGGCAGGGCTAATTGCCCAACCAGAAATGATCGGGCAAAGGAGGAAAGAACCGGCCCTGTCCGCCGGGAGCCGCTCTGGCTCAAGAGAGTTGAGCTGCGCCCGATGAATAGAATCACCTGCTTGGCTCGAGTCTGACTTGGCCTCGTTGATAAGGAGGCCCAGTTGAGAGCAGACCTGGAGGGCCAGATTTCTGACCACTTGCCTCTTCCTGGAGGGAGCTGCTATCAGCCAGTCGTCCAGGTAAGGGTACACCGGACCCTCGGCGCCGAGGGAATGCTGTCACCACTGCCATGCATTTGGTGAAGACCCGGAGCTGGAGACAAGTCAAGGGCATTTCTTGAACTCAAGAGGGATCCTTCCGCCGGAGCGAAGGAATCTCTGGTGAGACGGACGGATAGGGACGGAAAACGCTGCGCCCTGCAAGTCCAGAGAGCAGAACCACACGCTGCTCCAAGGATGGTATTATCTGAGCCAGAGTGACCATCCTGAAGGTTCGAGACCTTAGGAACTTGTTTAGGTCGGGTAGGTCGAGAATGGGGCGCCAGCCCCCCGTCCGCTTCGGAACCAGGAAGTACCTGGACACAAACCCTGGGTCTGAAGGAGGGTCCACCACCTCTCTTATCACCTCCTTCTGGAGGAGGAGAGCGATGTCGTCTCGACGAGCCGCCAGTGAGGCTGGGGATCCGGAAGCCCCCCGAGGGGCGACGGCTCTGAAGGGTGGTGCCTGCTCGAATTCCGGAGGCAGGCCTCTTCCCACCACCTCCAAGACCCACCTGCCTGTGGAAACAGCGGACCAGGCGGAACGGAAGTGCCGGAGCCGTCCCCCCACGGGGGGACCCAGGGATAAGGTGACGGGAATGGGGGCGACACCCTCAGCCCGTCACTGGGCAGGCTTGGAGGAGGGACCGCCGAGGGACCTCCTGGGCCTTTTCCTCCTGCCTCCTGTTAGAGGAAGCCGGCGGTTTGGGTTTGGGATGCCATGCCGAGCCTGCTGGCCCTGACGTTGCTGGGCCGGGGCGCCGGGGGCACAGAAGGACGAAAGGGCTTAGGCTGTGGTTTGCGGCCTTTGTCCTTCTGAGCGGAAGAGACCGAGTCCAAGGTAGCATTGGACTTCTCGATCCTCTGCAGGTGACCTTCCACCCCAGGGCCGAAGAGGTCAGTCCCAAAAAGGACATCCGCCAACTTGTGCTGGGTATCTGAAGTAAAGGTGGATATCCTCAGCCAGGCCGACGACGACAGCCACTCGCGGCCGCCACCCGCATCTGGCACATGAGTCCCCTAAATCCAAAGCAGTCTGGAGCTGCTGTTTGGCCACTGCCCTGCCCTGGTCCCGCACCTGCTTAACCGTAGTCTGCAGATCGGGCGGAAGATGAGGAGGACCTCATCCAGGGAGCCCAACAGGGCATGAGAGAAATGTGCCATGAGGACGGCCGAACTGGCCTGTCGAGCGTCGTAGAGGACGAGCTGACTTTTCACCGACATAGTCCAATTCTTGGACTCCTTGTCAGGAGGTTTGTCCACATCCTGGCGCTAGCCGGCGCTACGAAAACGCTGTCGGTAACCAACCCCTCAGCAGAGGGGTGCTCCAAAACCGACAAGGAACCAGTAGGACCGTGATATTTCCTGGCCATCCTGGCCGGCGCGAGGGCAGGAAGCAGGGCGCTATGCTCCAGTGCCGGACCCACTATGGCCTCGGCCACCGGAAAGGCCTCCGTCGGAGAATCCTCGGTCCAGAATCTCCGTGAGGGGATACCTGCCCGCTTTGAAACGGGTTCAGTCCATCCCGTGGACTCCGAGATGAGCCGGTAGTCCTAGGAAGGACGACGGGCTATCGTCCATTGACTGACCTCCTGAAGACTCCAAGTCCAGTCGCTTGGAGAAAAGGAGGAATCATCTCGACTCGGAAGAGTCCTCGAAGAGCTGCCTCTGGCCTGAGCCACCCTTCACCTGCCGAGGTCGGTCGGGAGTGAGGGTAACTGACAGTCGATGGGGTAGACCCTTAGCCGACCGAGAATCCTTGGTCGGAGCCCCAATTGGTGGCTGTGGAGGCGGAGGTTCCACCGGAATCGGTGGAGTAGCTGGTTTGGTCAACAACCGGCCTGGGATAGGCCTCGGATAAGTCGAGGGGTTGTGTCGGCCGATCCGGTGACAGACTTAATGGCCGGGAAGGCGACGGGTCGGCTTATTCCCGGCCAGGAGGAGTTGTTGAACATAAGGTCCTCGCACTGCCGACGTAACTTAGATGCCAAGCTTCCTCATCCAGGAGGAGGACGAGGACGCAGCGGCGACGCTGGCTATCGCTGTGCCGAGACCGAGACCGCCTATGACGGTGGGATCGGCTGGACCGCAAGAGGTCCGAGACCAGACCGAGTCCCGGAATTTCCGAGGTCGGTGCGGGAGGTGTCGGCCGAACCGGCACTCCTTCGGCTCGGATGGTGCATCCGAGGGTCCGAACCGGAGGCACAGGCGAGCCTACAGGATCCTCAACTCCTCCCGGGAACCGGGAGAGGGAATCTCGGCTGCTAAAGGCGACAGCCCGTCAGCGGGTCGAAAAAATCTCGACTTCATCGGTGGGAGTCTCGGTCAACTGACCTGGCGGGGACACCGTGGAGGCCAGTGGTCAAGCGGCGGTCGACCAAGCCGACGGTAGACGGCCGGGAGAGGACTTTCCCGCTCCCAAGAGCGTCGACGGAGGGACTTACCTTGTCCTCTTTTGGACCGAGAATAAGGTCCGTCAGCATCGAGGCCCTTCTCCGTTAGTGGAGAGGGACAGACAAAACTCCTAAAGAGCCGTGTAGAAGAGCCCAGAGGCGGGATAAATGCGGCGCCGAGGAGATACGCCGCGCGCCTCCTCTTGAGGGCGACCATCCGCCGAGCTGATCTGCCGAGCCCGCCACCGCGGACACCGCCAACCGGGCCTCCTTGGACTTCACCGGAGGGAAACGCTTCTCGGGACGGCCCAGATGTAATCGGGCAGCACGGTCTTCGAGGACGTAGGCCGAGAAGATGAGCACAGGTCGCAAGCCTGCGGGTCGTGCTCAAGGCCTAAGCAGTAGACACACGTGGAGTGTGGATCCGTCCGAGACATCTTCTGCCCGCATGGGCATCTCCGAAATCCGGGAGTCGATGTGTCCATCGCAGCCGCGAGGGATAGAAGACTGAAGTCTTTTTGCAAAATTTTATTTTTTAAATCCGCAAACGGAGAAATAGGAACCAGTCTCAAACGCAGAGCGTTAAGGAGGGAACCTGAGCTTCCAAGCGGTAAGGAAGATCTGGCGTCATGGGGCGGAGCCGAGAGTTATACCACCCGGGTGGGTGGGAGGAGCAAGCTTGAAGACCTTCCGGCAAGATTTAAAGCGGCAAGGATACTTGCCAATGAGTGTGGATGAACAACATATCCATGTCCCTAGAAATCGCAGGTTTCATTGAATGTTTGGATAAAGAAGGTTAGTGCTGTATCAGTGTCGGGGGCATACAGAATAGGTGACCAGTCAATTTGGGACAGAAGCTCCTTGAGTTTCTTCAGGCCACCGGGCTTCAGGCGCCGCCGGGGACTGGACTGTGCAAATGATTTGGATACTGTGGAAGCCCAGTGAAAAAGTATGGGTGAGTGATCGCTAAGCGAGTCAGGAAAGACTTGGATGTTGACGATCCGATTAGGGCGATTGGAAAGGACCACATCAAGAAGAGTACTAGTGCCTCTCTTTGGGTTGGTCCTAGTGGGGTGGGTGACGAGTTGGGTCATATCGACCGCAGCAAAGGAGTCATGGGCAGAGGAAGAGGGGCTAAGCCAACTGATGTTAAGGTCACCCACTAGTATTTGGTCCGAGGGGTGAGGCAGCGAGGAGAGGTATTCCATAAGGGAGGCTAGAGCCGGGGTTTGGTTTCTAGGGGGTATGTAGGCTGTTGTTAGATAGAGCGGGCCCTTTAACAGGTCAGGGGTCAGCTTCAGGGTCAGCGCCTGAGCCCCAGAGTCAAGGGTAGGAGCTGGTAGGACAAGTCCAGGGAGGGCTTCTTTAATGTAGATGGCACAGCCACCATCCTGTTTACCAGCCCGGTCCGCCTGGAAGAGGGAGTATCCAGGGAGAGAGACAAAGGAGTCAGGGGTGGATTTTGTCAGCCAGGTCTCAGTCAAGGAAATAACGTCTGGATTGTGAGATTTGACCCAGCACTGGAGTGAGTCAAATTTTTTCATGAGGCTACAGATGTTCATGGAGACCACGCAGAGTCCAGAAGGGCCTGTGGCAGGGTTGTCCTGAACAGGGCCAGGGTTGGGGTGAATGTTACCTGACAAGAGAAGTAGCATAACTAACACCCTGGTCAGGTGGCGGAGAAGGGTATTTCTACGACAGACACGGGAGGAGGAGGAGGGATGCTCTGATACAGGGAGGGCAGGGTAGCACAGGATGGGAAAGCAAGAATGAAAGTCTTACATAGGCGTCAGGGGTGGGAGCTAGGCAGAGGCTGCTGGGCAGGCATGGTGGGCAGCAGCACCCAGTGAGAGCCAGCACAGATACATAGGAGGGGTCCAGTACCTGCCCAGAGAGGGGCATAGCCACATGGCTTGTTTTCAGTAGTGATGAGATAGTTGGGTATGACAGTGGTAGTAGACATGGGCTGAGCATGAGACATGTCCAGAGATGAGTGGCAAGCATAGTGCTAAAGACCTAATACAGGTACGGAGGAAAGAAGTGGAGACGGATTACCTGAGACCGTTAGTGCCACTTTGGTTCAGTGGTAGTGACACCGCCTCTGGTATACAGGGTAACAGGTTCAAGACTCACCCCGGGTATTAGGAGAAGGGATCAGGGGAGGGTCAGGAAGTCGGTGTCCGGGCACCGGGGCAGTAGAGGTAGGACCTAAAAATAGGGAGCTCGGTAGCAACTCCTAGTGGTCAGTTGCAAAAGGCTGGGGTCGCAACCGGAGGGGGTCGCAATTATAGATTAGACAGGAGGCTGACAGGCAGGGAGAGTAGAGGCGAAGGGAGGGGGGAGATGCTGCAGACAGGTGAGGAGAACCAGCAAGTTTGCCAGGTAGCTGAGGAGGTGAAGGAGAGTAAAGGCCAGAGGAAGGGGGAAGAGAAGCTGTAGGTAGGTGAGGAGGGCCGGCCAGAGGGGCACAGGTGCTATCAGGGCTGGAAATAAAGTGAGAGATCGCTGAGTCCCTCTGGTGGTCAGCAGTTATAACCTGCAAAGAGGAAAGTGGGGAGATAGAATTTCGGCAGCAGGAAATTATGTCACAGGGGAGGCTCTATAAATTAAACACGGTGGGTGGTTGGGGCGGGCGGGGCAGACGATGCGAAGCGTCATCGGGCTAGCACCCCACAGCAGGAGTCAAGCAGGAGGGTAACAGAGGTGCTCTTTACCTCTTCAGCTGTTTCCTTGCAAAACGCTGGTTTCAGCCCCTCTGAAAGGGGCGCTGGTGTCCTGAGCCTGCCGCAGTCGGCCGTTTCCTTGCTAGGGCACAGTCCCTTGAGGCCTTCTATTAGGTTATTGAGGCCAATGACCAGCCCTTTGGGGGAATATATACGGAGACTATAGTGAGACTTTTGTTATGGGCCCCTAGGAGAACTCCGATAGTGAGGACCTGAGATGGAGATCCCGGGCTAGGAAAAGGGATAGTGTGTCCCATGATAGTATCTCTCAGGTAGATGGCGCAGCCACCACCCTGCTTCGAAATCCTGTCCTGCCTGAAGATTGAGTATCCGGGAATTGCAACCGCAGAGTCAGGGATCTTGGGGGTAAGCCTTGTTTCGACGACAGAGAGGATGTCAGAATTGTGCTGTTGGATCCAGGTTTGGAGGTTATAGAGTTAGCTAAGGAGGCTACAGACATTGATAGACGCCACAGTGAGAGACCACGTTGTTCTATTCTGGGGGTGGGCAGACAGTCCAAGAGGTCCAGGGTTAGGGTGAACATTTCCTGAGAGGAGAAGTAGCATTAAAAGAAATCTCATGAGAGAGGTTTTATAAATTTTGATGGCTTGCTTGTTTGTTAGACGTCTGGGTGCCCTGGTGTAATGGTGCAGGGGTTGTCCTGCCTTAATGCAGAGAGCTGCTACTGCAAGTAGGTTCCCCGGTGGGCTAGTTGTATGAGGCTTCAGAGGATAAACACTAAGCCAAAGTGGGGAGCAGTGGGCCATGGGATAATTATCTTAAATCCCCGTTGTCATGCCAAGAGTGTAATGCAGAGCGGTAAATGGCATTAGCTGGCAGGTGGATTGAGGGGAGGTAACCTCATGTGGAGTGGGACAGAGCAGCACTATCATAAGCACAAATAACACTGTGGGAAGCAGGTTTAAAGCCGCAATGGTTTGGGATAGGAGGGAGGCACAGTTTGGCTAAGAGGGAAGAGAGAGAAAAAGAAAAAAAATAGATCTGCTATTGCAAGTATGATTGGATGCAGCTAAGGGTGCTGTAATGGGTTGGCGAAGCAGCCCGATGTGGGAGGGGTGAGACTGTATTTAAACGAGGCCTGGGAGGGGGTGGTGGGGGGTGGGACAAAAATAACAGTGTCCCCAAAAGACCTGAGTAGCTGAAATGCTTCGGGAGGTTGAAGAAATGCAGTGTAGGCAGCAGTCTGTGTGCGCACCAATGGCTGAGGTGAAAAAATTGTCCTGTCCAATCACAGGACACTGGCAGCAGCGCTGCACCAATCAGAAAGCAGCCGCAAATATGGAGCTTTCACAGCCGCAGGCAGTCGTACCTGGTGTCAGGATCTGATGCAGGGTTCCAGCGAGGCAGGGTTGAGCACCGCTTTTGGCAGTGGCGCTGAAAATTCCACCAGGGATCCTAATGGGGCCCAAAGGGAGAGGAGGATTAATTTAACCCAAGAGTTTTAGAAGTATGGGTGGGAGGCTGGCGGCAGTCCATCAGCAGGGGCGGGGGCACTAAACAAAATTAACTATGAATGGGGCGAGGTAGCTAAGGGTGGGGTGGAAAGACAAAGGAGCTGAGGTGCAATTTAAGTGAGTGGGAGGACAAGATTCCAGATGGGGGAGGGTAGAGGAGGCAAGAACTATAATTGCATTATGACTGTCCCATGCATTCTTGAATTTCCCCACTGTTTCTGACCCCACAACCTCCTCAGGAAGGTGGTTCCACGAGTCCATCACTCTCTCCATGAAAGAATATTTCCCTCACGTTGCCCCTGAGCCGTCCCCCCTCTATCTTTAAATTGTGCCCCCTTGTTCTTGCACATCTCTTTTTCTGAAAGATGCTACCTTCTTGGACTTTGTTTATTCCCTTGAGGTACCTGAAAGTTTCTATAATGTCCCCACTCTCCCTCCTTTCCTCAAGGGTATACATATTAAGCTCTCTTAGTCTCTCTTCATATAGCTTCTGATGCAGACCCTGCACCATTTTAGTTGACCTCTTCTGGACCACCTCTATCCTGTCTATGTCCTTGCAGAGATGGGGTCTCCAAAACTGTATGCAGTACTCCAGATGGGGTCTCACTAACTGTCTGTACAGTGGGATATCAACTTCTGTTTTCTACTGGTGATGCCTCTCCCAATGCATCCCAGTATCCCCCCTGCTCTCCTTACTGCCTTCTCACATTGCTTGCCTTCCTTAAGGTCATCTGATATGACTACCCCCCAGGTCTGTTATAACAAAATTGAAATTAGTAGAACATGGACTGAGAGCTCACATATTTGACAAATTAGACTGCACTGATCTACTTTTCAAACCTACTGACTTGTAAATCTGGCACCATGACCCGAGACAATTATTTTTGCCACCAAAAACCTGGAGTGACACATTTTAACAACATTGCACAAAGCAATATTAACTGTTTCATAGGAAAAATGAAGACATTAGTCCAAGCAGGACTCAACAGTTGGGTGGCAAAGAAAGGCCAAACCTAAAATCTGGGACATGATCACAACACCATGTCATCATCTGACAAGACTCAGTGACGCAAGAGTCCCCCGGAGTTAACAGTTTCATGGTAGTACTAGCACAACACTGACATGGGAGTACATTCAAGTCCTTCAGCAGATATAACCTGAGAATCATCATTAGACAAACGTTTTTCAGATTAAGTTTCAGATATAAAAGATTCATCTAGTTCTTTACCTACTTCTGACTCTGAGCTGTCAGCCTCTTCTTCCTCCTGCTCATTGCTTTGTTTTTTGTTCTGGGGACCATATGGCTGCAAAGCAGGCCTTTCTTTCTGCTACCACTTTTTAACCAGTACTCAATGACTGGAACTGGATCGAATTCCTGTTTACATGGTGTATGTAATGAGATCCTCATCAGACTGTCCTTTCCTAACGAACTTCGCCAATCGGATTTTATTCTTTTCATTACACAAAACCCACGTTCACAAACAGCTGTAATTGCTGGTAGAGTACGAATTAAGGTTACAAGTCCCAAAATGTTGTGGCACTGGTCTTGGCAAGCCTGATGAATATCTGGCCACGTTGCTTCTACAGCACTGGCGTACCTTTTTGGGGGGAGGATGACCCTGACCTGACCAGCGGCCTGACAGTACATTGAGAATGTGCTGAATGTAGAAGAAGAAATTCACCGTCTCTTTATGTGTTTTTTTTAGTCTGGTCCACTCTGCTACGCATGTCTGGATCTATGTTCTGTTCTAGGAGGACTGGTCTGAACTCCTCTATGGCACCAGCTACTGCATCCTCCACATAATCTGAAACAAATTGGAAAAAAACTGTCTCACCTCCACCTCGCTAAGCTAAAGATTCTCCCAGTGCCACCCAGTCAGAGTTATTTGCCCATCCTAACACATCTGTCAAGTCCACATGGCTTGTTTGCCACTGTTTAAAGTTCACAATATGGTTCATGGCCACCATAATGGAGTCTGGCTGGTGCATGTCTTCAAACCTGTTCGTGACATTTAGGATTCTGGCTGTCAGTAGTGTCTCTCTGTCAACAGAAAACTGGTCTGCTTCATCAACAGATAGGGTGTGTCCATGGAATTCAGGTCCCTCCAAGGCATCAAGATTTCCAAGTGCTTTCCAAGTCTCGAAAACAAGGACAAAATGAAAAACACACATCCCCCAGCCTGACCTAATTTATTTAATAAGTCCTGACAGATAATATTACTAGTAGCTATTTTTTCTGGCTAGGGTGGAGGAAAATAGTCTAGCTAAAGCGCCATCATTCTGGAAAACAAACTGTCCTTGTTTTCAGCTTTACAAAGCAGACCTTCAGATCCTGAAGTGATTCAAACACCTCTCCCACTGAAGTATAATTTGCTTGAAGAAGCAGGCTGCCTTTCATGAACTCTTCCAGGATGTCTGCCGTCAGGTGAATGTAGCGTAGACATCTCCAGGTCTGCATTGTCTTCAGGTAGCCCCTGGCCTTCACTGTTTGGTCCCCTCGAGCTCCGCCATGTTGCATCTGAGAAGCCAAAAAATGGCACAAGTTGTTGCTTTAGCAGTTCCAATTTTAAAACAAATCTCTAGAAGACTGTACTTAAAATGGAGTGGGACAGTATATACCTGTTGGAAGTGCAGTCCGTGATGAGCACTTTCAGTGCTGTCAGTGTGTGTTGTGCCCATCTGGTTCCTCCCACTCTGGTTGGAATAAGGCATCTTACTCCCGCCACCTGACAGGACTCTCTCAGATTTTTCCAGTTTAGTGATGAAAAATTATAAAAAAAGATAAGATCCCTAGCAGTAGTTGGTCTATTTTTTTATGATACGTGGTGTTTTTAAGACATCCTTCAGGGCTAACTGCAGCCTATGTGCACTGCAGTGGATCGTGACTAGATGAGAACGATCCTTTTTCAATAGTGCGGCCACCCCTCCCCGCCATCATCACTGCTGCCCCATCGGTGGTAAGCCCTACCAATTTGTTTTTCCACTCTGCTGACTCTGCCTGTGACAGCATGGCCTGATCGATGCATGCCGTGATTGATGCTGCATCAGCTTTGTGTGTATTTTCCAGGGACACAAAAAAAACATCTGGCACCACCTTGTTTACTGTTCTTATGTAAATTATTTCCTGTTCTTTTATACTGGAATCTGTAGCACCATCTACCATTACGGACATGAAGTCCGCATTCTTCACCTCATCCACCAGCTTCTTACGTTCCATCTCAGTGATATTACTAATGAACATGTGGCATGATTTGTCATTGTGATCATTGTGATAGGTTTCCCCAATATCAATTCCTTTACATTTGTCAAGGTCACGCATCCACTGGAAGTCTGTATATGGCCTAGCGCGTTTGGCCAAGACATGTGCATTTCGACTTAAGATCTGCACAACGTGCCACGTTGGAATTGACCATTTTAATTGTTCTGTCAGCAGCAGATGCCTGCTGGGATTCGGCTAAAACTCTGGCATCAGCGAGGGAGTGCTTCTTAGACTTGGCATGTTTTTGTAAAGACTGCTCAGTTAAATTATTGCAGCACCCCTTCATAATATGCTGATGTTGCATCTGCAATGTCTGGGAATTTCCTACATGATTTACAAAACATAACGTTTTTCTCAGGGTCAAGCTCAACCCAAACGTACTTTGTTACCCAGTGTTCTTGAAAAGTATGCAGACGTTCACTTTTGTCATATGCAGCATCTCTCTCCTTTTTCCTAACAGCCTCCTTTCTCTGCCGCTATGGTCCTAGGGTTCTTTATTCAATTCCAAAAATGCTACATCTTGGCAGTTCTGGCAATTTCTTATTTATTTTCCCAGCAAAGAAGCAGGCCCTGACCAAACAGGCAAGGGCCAGAGAATGCAGAACTGACTAGCTGGGATAAATCCACCCCATGACACCCCAAAGAGTGAGAGATATGGGTCCCGCAGCAATCGAGAATTTTCTGTTCAAGGTGAGTGTCAAGCAGACTTACTACATTCTATATCAATATTTTTAGACCTGGGCCTTGCTAAAATATTTTTGCTGTGTTGCAGATTCAACAGCAGGCAGGTGTGAGGGGAGAGTGTTGGGTTTTGATATTCGTCCTCAGACCAGCTAAGAAAATGTATATATTCTTGGCCAACTGCAAATTTGTTAACTGCCCAGTCTAATTTTCTTTTTTTGTTCCACAGGGTGAAGTCTGCTCAGAAAAAAAATGAGGAGCTGCACAAAGCTGCTTTAATGAAATACCTTACAGCCTAATGTCTTTTTTTCAATAAAAAATTTAAAAGAAATGTCGATGTCTTTTTGGGGGTCCCAAAACAAGGAAAGCGGCAGGACTTTTTTGCTTCACCAAGTCAGGGAGATTAGGGCATCATTATCGTACCAAGGCAAATTTTATCCTTGTTGTTGCCTTCAGTTATTCTGTGGCACAGTGCCCCTCGCTGAAAAACAATAAATCTGTCTCTGGGATAGAAACTTAATGCCCCAAGTACTAAGGCAAAGTTTGTTTTCCCTTGGCTTTTGTTTCCCTTCTTGCCTTTTGTGTTCTATACCAGGGAATGTGCCCCAAAAGGCTAAATTTGTTCTTTTTTTCTGGCTTGTTGCCTTTGTTTGTTTTTTTGGGGGCAGTGCTCTCCCTGTAGGCAAAAGTTTTCCCGTGTTTGCCTTTTTTGTTTTGTTCCTCCTGTTTTTTAGGCAGTCTGCCTAATTTCTGAAGAGAAATTGGCTAAGTCTGCAAAACACAGCAAAATGGAACATTTTCTCTCCCTCGACTGTTTCCTTGAAGCGCACTGATGCTCATCAGTTGCAGAAAATCCTCTCTCCAGATATCTACAACCCACCCCCAAAATCCTGACTGTACTGTTCCCTTTCCCTTCACCCTCCCGTTTCAGCTAGCTCCCCCCACCCCAAATTTACCAGACCACCATGGAGCAGTAGTGTTGTCCGGAGTGAGGAGCCAGAGCAAGAGAGTCCTGTCAGCATGGTTGTTGCCCGGGAAGTGAGGGAAAGCAAGTATGCAATGGCTCAGCCCGAGACCAAAATCTCACTAGTGAACGCAAGATTTTGATCTGTCTCGGGCTGGGCAGTCAGATTGCGGCATACTGGTAGGCTGGAGCATCTTAGAAGGTGCCAAACAGTCTCCGGAGCTGAAAAAATACTTAAAAATTAAAAAACACTTGGAGGCAAAACGGGTGGCCAAAACAAAATGGCGGCGACTTGAATCTCACTCCTTAAAGCGGTATACACCACGGTTTACCAGGGGGCCGAATGTGGTGTTCCATCCTTGGTTTTTGGTGTGCACAAAACACCATTTCAATGGGAATTTCGAGCCCTCACGAAGCTCTTAATGCTCTCCCATCCCTCAACCCCTCTAAAGGATCCTCACCAGATGAGCTTTTTTTTTTTTTTTTTTGTTGACTTCATTGCTACACCCCTGCTGGAGGAACTCTCTCCAGCATCCACCTTACCTGCTCTCTACCTCCCGCTGTGACGACCACAGCTACTCCCCTCACTCCGACCAGCAGCACCCTTGGATCTGTGCCCCCAAGGGGAAGTGCTGCCCTATCCTCCCAGGGCACCTTATCTATAGTTTAGAGTGCCAGTCGGAATGTCGGCCACAGGGAACAAGAGGTGCCCAGTATTGGGAGTGTGGTGCAGGTGGTGGTGCCTTCGCCTATCCTCCAGAGGTTTTTTTTTCCCCCTGTTTTTCTGTTTCCCCCGGAGCTCGGTCATACTATGGCGTCCTGGCACGAATGCTGAAGCCTGCCACAGCTCTGCCCCTCACTGTGCGTGGCGACACAATCTTGGCTTCCTCCGGATACTGCCAGAGGTTGCGCTTGTGCGACAAAGCCCCTAGAGACCACCCCGGGAAGAGAGAGCAGTCCTTCGGATGCTCAATCTCTTCCCTCCCCTGCCGACCCCTGGCGGCCCAAGTCAGTTCCCGAACCCGGGTCACCGGTGTGGCGTGAGGTGTGGCGTCCAGTGCCTCAACCCTCAGTGCCACCAGGCTGGCCACCAGATGAGCTTGATCCTAAACTTCTCTACCTTTCTGCTCCTGCAATCGCTTATCCTGTCTCCCTAATCCCTAACCTGTCCTTTATTTCTACCCAAGTACCCTCATCCTGGAAACACGCTGTAGTCCTTCCTCTCCCTAAGGGTGGTGACACATCCACTCCTGGCAACTATCGCCCCATTTCCCTCCTACTACCCTGGCCAAACTTCAAGAACATTTAGTTCTCTCAATTATCACCCTTCCTCTCCGATTCCTCCTCCTTCACCCCCTTCCAATCTGGTTTTTGGTAAAACCACTCAACAACCACCTCCCTCCTCAGGCTTACTGACTCCATCCTTTCAAGGACAGATGATGGCCTGATCGCCTCAGCCATCTTTGTCGACCTAGCCAAAGCTTTCAACACTGTTTCCCATCCCCTGCTTCTTGATTCAGTCTCCTCAGCTGGCCCTGATCAGTCAGCTACCAACTGGTTTAAATTCTACCTCATTAGCGGAACCCAATCAGTGAGAATCCTTGATTCCATCTCCCCTCCACTCCCCATCAACACTGGTGTCCCTAAGGGCTCAGTGTTCAGTCTCCTACTCTTCTCCATTTTCCTTAATGATCTTCCCACAGCCTGCTCATCCTCTTCTATCCACAAGTACACTGACGATACTGTTTTGTACAGTTCCGCCAAAAACCCTGTTGCTGTGCAAACCAGCTTACAGCATGACTTCAACCAAGTTCAGCTCTGGTTTGCTTCTCACCAGCTTTTTCTAAATGCCAAGAAAACAGTCTCAATGACCTTTGGCACCAGGCAGAAACTCTCTAGGCTCCTGGCCCTACCCACCTTCCACACCCTTGATGGGACCATCTTGGAGGACACCTCCTCATTTAGATATCTGGGGGTTTGGCTGGACCAGCACCTCAACTTCTCTGTGCATATCGATGCTATCCTGAAGAAACGGCACCCCCAAGCTTGGTGCTCTGTACAGGAATTGTAGTTGCATCCCGCTGACTGCGAGGCATGAAATTGTCCAGAAGATGATACTCCCCATTTTGACTACTGTGACGTAGTCTATGGTGCTGCTCCTAAGTCTTCCCTGACCAAGTTGGACACTCTCTAACTCCTTTGGCCGCTTTGCTATCAAATTCCCTTCCTGCTCCCACCACTGTGAACTATATCGCTCTCTAACCTTCCTTCCACTATCTCACAGATACATCTCTCACTGTGCCAAACTAACCTCCAAATTCTGGTTCGGGGGGGCTCCCTCCTCTCTCTCTCTCTCCCTCCGCCTCCCCCACCCACTCCTCTCAAATGACACCGCACCTTAGCGGTTCTCGCCCTCCATCCTCATCGGTCAGACTGGTTTCGCCCATCGTTTCCCTAAAATCTGGAATTCCCTCCCCCCTGAAATACAACACTCCTCCTCCAACTACTCTCTTACCGCTGCCCTACGCAACTACCTTTCCCTTAGCTGTTCCTGCTTTAACCCACCTGAAATACCTATCCCCAGTTTCTGCCTTCCTACCATGACCCCTCCGGCAGAGTTCTCAACATCCTGAAGGGGGGAAATCAGGAAATGACTACCCCTTCTCCTCATATTCAGTTCTTGCCTCTCCCCCTCTCTTCTCCACCTGCCCTTCCGGGTCACCAATGTGCACAACCTATCCCCAACCTTTTTACTCCAACACCACTTGCGTACTACCTCGAGCCTGCTCCTGGCACACTCATGCACTACACTGTAAATGGCTCTATTGCATTATTACTGTTTTGTACGTTTATATGTTCTTTTGTATGATTTTGGACATGTATTGTAATTTACCCAATGTTCCACTACTCTTTATTGTACAATACCTTGTGTTCCAACTGTTGCACAATCTTACAATGTTGTATTGTTTGTACTACCCACATACTATTGTAACTGATCATCCTTCACAACCCTATGTAACCCTTCCCCCTAGGTCGCACCATGTGAAGAGCAACTTGCTGTTCAGTGTGCCCTCCTGGTGAAACATTTCAATAAATAAATAAAAATAAATAAAATACTGTGCTGCCTGTTTGTGGCATTTGTCAGTGTTAGTTAAAGCATAACGGAAATGTTGACAGTATTACTAAACTAGTAGATACGGGTCTTCTACCCTTATATGATATAGTAATCGAGTGATGTGACTGTATAATATCCTTGCTCAGTAAATAGGGAGAGACAAATCTTGATGTTGATTGGCTAAAACCACCAACCAGGTTGTCCAGCAAGAGGCAACAGAGACCAGGAAATAATGAGTCCCAGCCTCTGTGTGCCATTTCATTCTGATATTCTAGTGCCCATGGAATTTAAAAAAACAAATCCCACCATTTTTTTTTCCTCACTTAGTGAGCGAGAGTCTCCCCCCACACACACTCAAACTGTCAGCATGCACAACGGCAGTCACAGTAATTGCCTGATTTAACAGAAGGAAGTAAAAACTTTCTGTAAAAAAAAAAAAAATCAGTTGCAGTGTGTACTTTACGCTTCACCGCACTGATCATCGGCGCCTCTTCTAAGGTTCATACTAAGGTAAAGTGAAGGAGCGAGTAGGCCGAGGCCCATAATGCTCCTACTGTATACTATGCCAAGGAATAGTAGAGTAAGTCATACCCTGACATGATAAGATTATCCAGACGATGTTTGAAAGTCACTTTATTATTACTGGTAACTACATTAGATGGGAACCGATTCCAAGGCCCAATGATCCTAACAGTAAAAAAAGTACTTTCGACTAATATGCTTAAAACATTTGCCAGTTAATTGAAGAATATGACCTCTCGTATTATGAATAGATTTTTTAAATGAAAAACCTAATTCAGACATTATATAAGGATCCTTAATGATGTTGTATAAAAGAAGGAGATCCTCACGGATGCGTCTGGTAGTTAATGGCATTAATTTTAAAATATTCAACCTAGATTCATATGATAAACTTTCCAATCCCGAAATTTTTTTAGTATATTTTCGTTGGACCCTTTCAAGTGAATAATTATCCGATTTTTTTAAAGGACACCATAATTGTGAGGCATACTCAAGATGCGGTCGAACATAGGATCTAAATAAAGGCAACAACACTTCCCTATCTCGGGATCTAATATTGCACAAAATAGACCACATAAATTTTATTACCTCTATTAATAACAGAATGCAAATGCTCAGAACAGGTTAAATCCTCAGATATTGTAATACCTAAGTCTTTTTTGTCAACAGTGGAACACAATGGAAGATCATCCAAAATATACTGGAATTTTTGACTACTGGAACCCAAATGCATAACCTTGCATTTGTCAGTATTTAACTTCATTCCCCACTGTGTTACCCAAGTACTGATTACATCAAGATCATGCTGTATACAGGATATTTGCTCAATATTAGAGCTAGGACCACCGATCTTGACATCATCAGCAAACTTAATAGTGTTAGAGAGGCAGGAATTAGTTAAGTCAGCAATAAAGGCCTGAAAAAGACGAGGACCAAGAACAGATCCCTGAGGCACACCACTAAGCACCCTACCAATATTGGAAAAAGATCCGTTCATCATCACTCTCCGAGTCCTATCCGAGAGCCAGTTTTGAATCCATTTAATAACATAACTATTGATACCAAGAATAGAAAGTTTATGAATGAGAGCCCAATGAGGTATAGAATCAAAAGCTTTACTAAAGTCAATGAAGATAACATCACAGGCTACCCTATTATCCAAAAAGGAGCTAAAGATCTCATAAAAACAGAGCAAGTTAGTTAGGCAGCTTCTGCCCTTCTTAAAGCCATGTTGTTCTTGGTCAGAGTCATCAATTAAAGGAGACACCATATCCTTGAGTAAGCTTTCAAGAAGTTTACAAATGGCTGATGTCAAACTGATGGGTCGATAATTATTACTTGAATGTTTTGAACCCATCTTATAAATGGGAACAATAAATGCCTCTTTCCACTCACAAGGAATAAAGTTATGTAATAAAAAAAGATCAAATAAAATGTTTAAAGGAAAAGCAATATATGCAGACAATAAGTAAAGTAAATGTCCAGCAATTAAATCGGCACCTGGACAAAATTTACCTTTTAATAATAATAATTTACTAGAAATAGATTCCTCTGAAAAAAGGATAGGTGATTCAGTTGGTATTAGACTGTAACTAATAATTTGCTCCTTAGATTTGGAAAAAGCTTTACAAAATTCTTTATTAAAGACATTTGCCATAGTTTTAGGTTCATGAATAATAATATTGTCTGATGTTAAGGGCCCAACCATACTTGGATTTTTTCTAAGGGAGTTAATATAAGAAAATAATTGTTTGGAATTAGATTTATCTGCAGAAGATGCCAAATAAAGTTCCCACTTAGCCTTAGCCTTTCTGATAGAAGACTTACATTGCCTACTAGTTTTCAGATACGAGTCCCAATTTGAAACTGTCCTGTTTTTTAAATAATTACTATGTTTTTGGTTTTTTAAATTAATTAAACGTTTGATATTTTTGCTTAACCATCTAGGAGACTGTTTCCCGTTAGAGTTTTTTTATTTGGACGGAATATAGGTGTCCCTATTAGTCAAAATGGTGGTTTTAAAAATATTACAGCACTGTAATGGAGTTTGATCCTTAAACAAGGCTAACCAATTTATCTTGTTTAAGTGATAATTGATACTAAGTGTGTCAGCTTTATCATACAAATAAATAATTGAAGAATTATTATTAAAGACTACATGTCTATGAAGATCAAATAGGATAGAATTATGATCACTGCTACCAATCGGAGTAGAGACACATACATCCTTAATATCTAAGGAGGAACTGGTAAGAACAAGGTCAAGAATATTATTACCCCTTGTGGCAGTGTTTACCCATTGATGTAGATCCAGATCCAAACAAGTAAATAACATTTATTACTAACACTACTAGTTGTAGTAAATGATTGCCAATTGATGTCAAGGAGATTAAAATTACCGGTAATTATGACATCTCCCAATTGAATAGCTAATTCAAACTCAGACAGAACAGCAACCATGACTAAGCAAGATGAAGTGGGGGGCAAATAACATGTCCCGATAATAATAAAATCAGAATCAGATAGAAAAATTTTAAGCCAAAGAGTCTCAGTTGACAAATTATGAGTTTTAATAAGGCAAGAAATGTTAGTAGAATCAAGTGTGTTAATAATAAATGTGGCGATGCCACCTCCCTTTTTTTCTCTGCGATTTAAATAAAAGGATTTGTAACCTGGAATTTGCATAATCCAAGGTGAATCAGGATCTCTCCATGTTTCAACCACTGTAACTATATCAAGATTTTTATTGGTAATAACTGTCAATAACTCATCAAATTTAGGTGTCAAACTCCTAGCATTAAAGCTTAGAAATTGCAATGAATTACTAGACACTTTAGGGGAAAAGGATGAAGGTATTTGAGCTTTTTGTACACCCCTCCCCCCACAAGTCAGTTTAAATGTAAAATGGCATTAATAGAATGAAATTGCTGACTCAACAGAGCATTCCCTTTTTTACTTAAATGCAGGCCATCAGGACAGTAAAGTTCCTCTCTGTCAATGAATTCCTCCCAGTGTGTTAAACACTGTATGTTTTGTTGAAGACACCATAACCTGAGCCAGTTGTTAACAATTTTGATTTTATGGTTAAGAAAAGCAGAAAATTGTGGGATAGGTAATATCTCAGAAAAAATAATTTCACACCCCAATTCAACCAGTTTATTAGTCAAGGAAACAAAAGCCTGTTTAATATTTTGGACAGAATCCCTGAGAATATTATTTGCTCCAACATGAATAAGACACAATGGGTGTGATTCATGAAATCCGATAAAATTATTAATCATTAATGTGATGTCAGAGATCCTGGCTCCACTGAAACTGGAGCAGGTTCTGTTATGTTTATCAGGCTCACATAGGACTCGATCTAAATGCTTAACTAAAGAGTCACCCAAAACGGACAGCTGCCTCATACTAGGGACATCTCCATCTGAACCATTCATGGGGGTACAATTATCTCAGAATGATTGGTAACAAAATCTATCAAAGGAGAGTTAGGCAAATTAACCCTTCCTGTAGTTAACTCAGTATGACAAGTATTTGTATTTATAGAATTAGTAAGGATATTATTTGAATCAGCAGGGGTAACAGACAATGGATCAAAACTATTATAAGTGGGAATAATGAAATGATCGGCCTTATGCCTTCTTTTATTTGTAGATTTAGACCCCTGTATGTTGTACCAATTTGTGTCTTCAGAACTATAAATAGGACCAGACTCTTCATCTCTTACTCTCTTTTTATTTAAAACTTCTGTAGAACTTGTATGATGGTACCCATCCATTTTATTAACTTCAGATAAGAAGTGAGATGAGTTAGATGATCTCTGATCAATAGAACTATTACACATATGTTTAGCGGGTACAGGAATGATGCTGCTCGCTCTCAAGTACAGCTTGCATACGCTCCTCTGGCCACTGCCGACCGAATCCCAAATAAATGTAAAAAAAGTATAAAAAATTAATGCAAGCCTCAACTTTATTTTGAAATAAACAAAAGAAATATTGTCAATGTTCCGATGGCTCTTCCTGTATACTTCCTGGCATCACACCATTCGGTCGCGCGCAACACAACAACTGCGTCCTTCTTCTCACATCACTTTAAAAAAAAAAAAAATGGACCACTAGTCACCCTGGCAACATACTTAAAACATAGGGATGGGGGAGCGTCCTGCATTCAACATGATAGCTACTGTGCCCTCTGCTGTCAGTACTAGCATTATGCAGTGCAGTGACTACTTTACACAAACTGGATTTTCTACTGATTCTTACCTCTTTTTTTTTTTTACACCTTTTAATGTATTTTTTTAATATTTTATATCACCCCCAAAACCACTTGCTAAGCGCAATAATACCCTCCAGGGTGGGAGATATTGGGCTATACTGGACCTTCCGGGAGCTATAAGGCCCTCCCACCTGTAGCGGTGGGCCGCATTACGCCCCTGGGCAGTCAGGTATATACAGAATACTGCATGGGGAAGTGTGTATAATGAGGATTTTAACCACACCTGAGGTGTGCGATACCCCATAAACTCCCAGGCGAAGCCAAGGGGTTTATTAGAGCATCGCACACAGAGGGTCACGGGTGTGCATAAAATCAGAGTTTAAACACTTCACCATATTTTCTTTCTTATATTAATGGGTTAATTTGTTTATTTTCAGTTAACACTTTTCTAAGTGTATGGAACAATGAACCACAACAGTAATTCTGAACTCACAGTCACAAACAAGCAACACTCCAAAATCTTCTCTTTTTTCTTCAATGTTTGCAATACCAGCATAGAAATAGGGTGCACCTTACCAGGACAATCCAAATTGTAGCACACTCTCCATTAATGGAAAAAGGTCAGCACACCTGGATAGGTATTCTCATTCAGTGTACTTATACCATATAATAGTCAACAGCAGCAGTAAAGAATCGGCGTTGAAAAATGTACTTTTCATGTAGACCATTAGCGATTCCAAAGCATTGGTTTTCTTTTCCCCTCTAGGTGCATGTAACTAATCCCGAGTCACCCCTGAAAAAGACACTGTCAAAGTCTCAGTGGGCCTACCCTGTTACCAAAATTTAAATAAATATGCTATAATGTTCAGCAAACAATTCAAGTTCCGTAGGCTTAAACTATTCCAAGCTTCCATAACGCCATCACATAGACCATTTACGTTTCAGCATTTAGAATATAGCATTATGGTACTGTTCTCTTAAAGGATATGTTAGAACACTGTTGTATAGCACTTTAGTAAGCAAGCATGTAGCACTTTAGCACTGTCTCTTTAAGTAACGTGTTTTTTAGACAGTTAGCCAGGGCAGAGCACATGTTCTGATGAAGGTGTTGGTTATGACGCTGAAACGTAAATGGTCTATGTGATGGCATTTTGGAAGCTTGGAATAGTTTAAGCCTGTGGAACTTTAATTGTTTGTTGAATATTAGAGCATACTGGAACCGCAAATGGGCTACATGAAGAAAAAATTACTTACCATAGTAATCTTCTTTCTTCCCAGTGATGCTCAGATATTCATAACTTTATGCAGTAGCCTTCTAAAGTAGAACTGCCCAGAGAGATGGAACATATGCAAACGATGGAAATCTTTTGCATGAGCCACTTTTCAAATGCTGCATTCTACTAACGGCCTTTGCTCTAAACCCTCAGATTGCCTAGAAGTCTGGAAAGACAGGCCCACGAGGACCAAGTGTGACAATGATGACAATATTGAGCATGAGAACAATAAAAATAATAATAATTTTAGTAGGAACTCTAACACCCCAAAAAAAAGGCTTCCAACAGGAGGGCACAGCACGTGAAAGAATACCCCTGAATGGCAGAATCACCTGGCAAGGGGGGAATAACAACAGTGAACGCAATCACAACATATGTGCCACACATGGCATTTGTAACCCTGAGAGCACAGTATACAGGAGTGCAGAGGCTGAAGTTCTGGAAGGGGAGGTAGGAAGGGAAGTCATGAATATCTGAGCATCACTGGGAAGAAAGAAGATTACTATGGTAAGTAATTTTTTCTTCTAACCCCAGTAATGCACCAGGAACTTTAACTCATGGTTGAAGAACTGGTGCTGTGAGGAAGGGTTTGAATTCATTGGTGACTGGGGACCCACCTGGAGGGATGGAGGTTTGTTCAAGCCTGACGGCTTGCATCCATCCTGGAGGGGAATCCAAGCACTCAATGATAAGTTTAAATGCTACACTGACTAGCATTTAAACTAGCAAAGTGGGGTGGAGGCCAGCAATGAGGGTACCTACTTGCTCACCCCCCACAGCTAGCAGTGGAACCAGTGAACCAGAGGAGGGGCTATCTCTACAAAGCAGTGTGCAAAAGATGGAGATTAACGCCCAAGAGGTGGATAGGCAGAAAAGGGCCAAAATTCAGCAGAAGGGCAGACAGCAAGGAGAACCAAGGATAAAGGACAACCAAGGAAGGGGCTGGAGAGAACAGCAAAACAGTCTAGGAGGTCAAATCATGGAAGCCATGTGTGCAAATGCCAGGAGCCTTGCAACAAGATGGAAGATCTGGAGGCTGTCATGGTGCAGTCAGACCTGGACATTGTGGCCATCACTGAAACCTGGTGTAATGATAACCACGACTGGGAGATGGCCATACCTGGCTACAACATATTCAGAAGAGACAGGGCAGGCAGGAAGGGAGGAGGAGTAGCACTGTATGTGAAAAATGACATAAGGGCCACAGAGATCCAGGAGGAACAAAATGGGGGAGCGATACTATGGGTTAAGCTGGAAAGGAAAATGGGGCCAGCCATCCACATAGGTGTGGTCTACAGACCACCAGCCCAGGAGGAAGAAACAGATAGGGAGCTGATGCTAGCCATCCAAAGGATGGCAGACAAGGGTGAGGTAGTACTGGTTGGAGACTTCAATATTCCAGATGTGGACTGGAACATCCCAGCAGCAGCATCAACTAGGAGCAGATTTATCCTGGACTCCCTTCAGGGTGCCTTCCTCAAACAAATGGTCATGGAACCAACTCGGCAGAAGGCAATACTGGACCTTGTGCTCACAAACAGGGACAGTGTGATGGGGTAACAGTGGGGAGCACCTGGGGAACAGTGACCACAGTCACTGTGGTTTGAAATCGCAGAAAGAGCAGAAACCAAACCACACAAAACACGTATCCTGGATTTTAGGGGGCAGACTTTGGGAAATGGGAGATACTTGAACGAGGCATTAAGGGGAATGTAAGGAATCAGGGGTTGAGGAACAGTGGGCAGTATTTAAAATGGGGATTACAAGAGCAACAGAATTATGCATTAAGCAGGTTAGCAAGAGGAAAAGGAAGAGGAGACCATTATGGTTTTCCAAAGAGGTAGCAAAGAAAGTGAAAGCCAAAAAGATTGCATTCAGACAATGCAAAAAGACACAGGCAGAAGGGGATAGGGAGAAGTACCAGGAGAAGCAAAGGGAGGCAGGGAGGTCAGTAAGGGAAGCCAAAGCTCAGACAGAAGAACACATTGCAAAATCAGTAGGTAGAGGGACAAAACCTTTACAGGTACATAAATGAAAAGAGAAGGAAAAGGGATAGTGAGACTGAAGGGGAGGATTGGGGCGTGGAGGATGACAACAGTAAAAGCTGACATATTGAACTGGTATTTCTGCTCAGTCTTTACTGAGGAAGATGAGGTAATGGGTCTGAAGGGAGCACAAAGGCTGAGAATGGTGCAGAAATGGACACAAGTCCTCTTTACGAGAGAAAGAGTCCTGAAGGAACTGGAAGTAATGAGTTGATAAAGCAATGGGGCCAGATGGGGTGCACACCAGGGTCCTTAAAGAACTAAGAGAGGTGGTGGCTGAACCTCTGGCTATCCTGTTTAGCCGATCACTGGAAACAGGGGAGGTACCCAAAGACTGGAGGATAGCAGACGTAGTCCCCTTATACAAAAGTGGGAACAAAGAGGAAGCGGGGAACTACAGACCAGTCAGCCTCATCTCGGTAGTGGGGAAGATCATGGAAGCACTACTGAAGGAGAGATTGGTGGAACATCTGGTTGTCAATGGACTACAGGACCCAAGGCAGCATGGTTTCACTAGAGGGAGGTCATGTCAGACCAACCTCGTTGATTTTTGACTGGGTGACTAAGGAGGTGGATCAGGGAGGGCAGTGGACATGGCATCTGGACTTCAGCAAGGCCTTTGACACTGTGCACATAGAAGACTATTACACAAACTGGGGAATATGGTGTGGGCAGGACAGTAGTGTGGTGGGTAGGTAACTGGCTGGGCGGCAGGACACAGAGGGTGGTGGTAAATGGCTGTCACTCACAGAGGAAGATTGACCAGTGGGGTACCACAGGGATCAGTGCTGGGACCGGTCCTATTCAACATCTTCATCAGTGACATTGCACAGGACCTAGAAGGCAGAATTTCACTATTCGCTGATGACACAAAGCTCTGTAACAGAGTAGACACACCAGAGGGTGTAGACAGAAAGAGAAGGGACCTGCAGAAACTTGAAGAATGGTCAGGGGTTTGGCAGTTGAAATTCAATGCAAAGAAATGCAAGATAATGCATATGGGGCACAAAACCCTGGCACAATATATCAGTTGGGGGTGAGGATATAATGCACCAAGCAGGAAAGGGATCTTGGGGTTATCATCTCTGATGACCTCAAGGTAGGGAAACAGTGTGACAAAGCAGCAGGTAAAGCAAATAGGATGCTGGGATGCATAGGCAGGGGCATCACCAGCAGGAAAGGGAGGTCATAATTCCACTATACAAGACACTAGTGAGGCCCCACCTGGAGTACAGTGTACAGTTCTGGAGACCTTACCTACGTAAGGACATAGACAGGGTAAAGAAGGTTCGGAGGAGGGCAACAAAGATGGTGCATGGATTGCATCACAAGTCCTATGAGGACAGGTTGAAGGAAATGAACATGTACTCCCTGGAGGAGAGGAGGGAGAGAGGGGATATGATAGAGAGACACACAAGTATCTTACAGGGAGGAACAGGGTGCAGGAATACACTATTTTTAATCGAAAAAGATGCTCCAGGACTAGAGGGCATGGGATGAAGTTGGAGGGAGGACGATTCAGAGGAAACGTGAGGAAGAATTTCTTCACAGAATGGGTGGTGGACAAGTGGAACACCCTGCCAGAGGAAGTGGTGGGGCTGAAACAATCACGGGATTTAAGAATGCATGGGATAGACATAAAGGAATTCTGGAGGTCAGGGGTATGGGGCAACAGACTTCTAGGAAAACATAAACTGAACTTATAAGCTCAAATGGGCAGACTGGGTGGGCCATAGGCCCTTATCTGCCGACAATGTCTACGTATCTATGTATCTAATGCTCAGTATATTCATAACTTTATGCAGACTACCAAGCAGTACCCCTGGAGGTGGGTACAGAAATCTAACTTGGAGACAGACTTTGCAGGACTGCTGTGCCAAACCTAGCATCGCCCCTAGATAAAATATCCAGATTGTAATGCTTTGTAAAGGTGTGTACTGTTTTCCAGGTAGCTGCTTTACTAACGTCCAGTAATGGAACATCCCTGGCAGCTGCTAAAGTAGCAGCTGTCCCTCTTGTGGAATGAGCCCTCAAACCTGATGGGGCCTCCTTACCAGCCTTTGTTTATTTTCAGGACCACTTTGTCTCTGTGGAATGAAATGTAGCCATGTTCAATGCAGTGAGACTGGGGCTCACTGATTTCTCTTGACAGAAATTACCATAAGGAAAGAACAATTTTCATGTGGCATATCTCCAATAAACTGAAAGCATAGGCTCAAAAGGGGAACCCATGAGCCTAACCATACACACATTTAGGTACCATGCTGGCAGCGGTTCCTTGTGAGGGTGTGTGCAAATAGGACAGGCCTTTAAATAACCTTTTGAAAACAGGATCTGGGGCACAGAGAACTAGAGGAACATTCTGTCCACTGAAATGTAAGTATATGCTTCTAAGGTACTGAACTGTAAGTCCAGTAAATGCAATAGGTAAGATAGTCCAGCACAGTTGGGACACCAGCCTGTACTGTTGTGTGTGAAGCCCTTAAAGAGCCCTTTTGGAGATAGGATCTGGAGTGACTTGAAACATCTTATCCAGCTGATATGCAGGCTGATGTTACAGCTAGGTGAACCTTAAGGGTGCTGGACTGCAAATCCAATGAATGTAAATAAGAACATAATCAGACACAGCTGGGACCCCATCATGTGCTGGTACCAGTTCCTAGTTGAATAGCAATAAAAAGAAACAGCCTTTTCCATTTGAAGCATAGATTTCCTTAATAGAAGGACTCCTGTAACCGCTTAAAATGCCTAAGACATTTTCAGAAAAATGCAATTCCACATATTGTAGGCCCCCAAGAGCCATGCCTTGAGCCCAAGTTTTAGGTACAGGAGCCTCCTTTGGTTGGAGGTTAACAGATTGTACCTCCGAGGAAGGTGCATTGGTTCAAACCCAGACATGGAGAGTAGCAGAGAGCACCATGGCTGCCTGGCCCAGTCTGGTGCTACTAAGAGCACTGATGCTGACTGGCACCTGAGCTTAAGAAATACTCTGTACACCAGAGGGAAAAGAGAAAAAGCATGTAGATGCTTCTCTGACTAATCCAGAGCCAGAGCATCCAGAGGGATTGTTCCTGTACCTGGTGGTCTGCCATAGTACAATGGCAGGTGGTGGTTCTGGTGGGATACAAACAAGTATACCTTTGGGGTGCCTCACCTCCTAAAGTTTCTTGCACCACCTGACTGTCCAAATCCCCTCTATGATTGGACTAGCTGATTTGAGTCAGGGTATCTGCCCAGGTATTGTCCTTGCCTGGCAGATCAATAGCCCCCATGGAGCATCCTATACTGACTCCCTATTATCATAAGTCTTCTGCAGGCAGGGCTTGACTTTATCCATCCCTGCTTGTTTGTGTAATACATTGCGGTGGTACTGCCTCTTTTGACCCGTACCACCTTCCCTGTACTAGTTGTATGCAAACCCTTAGTGCCAGGGACACTAATCTTGGCTCGAGCAGGTTTGTGTGCAGAAGTGACTCTGTGCTGGGATGGTGTGAACCCCCAGATGGGAGTCACACACTAGCAGAGATGCATCTGTTGACTGAACAATTGATGGGGATTCTTGCTGAAAAAAAGGGGACCCCTTTCCTCAGATTGGTTTCTTCTTTCCACCCTTGGGTGACCTGTAACAATAGTTATCAGAATTAGTTTTAAAGGAGGGACCTTTCTCTAGTGAACCCAGAGGTGAAACTGAATGTCCCTCATCCATAACCTGGATTCCAGGACTATGCCAGTGGCAGGTGTTATGGGGCCAGTAGCTGAAGAAACTGTCTTTTGGCTTTTTGTTTGTTCAGGCTGAATGAGCCCACTATCAGTGGGATACATCTTGCCCTGCTGAGAGGCAGGCAGGCAGGCCCTGCCTTGCAAGGTATCTAACTCTGCTCCTATGAACCGTAGTGCCTAAGCAGGCTGAAGGACAGAACTTCTTTAGATTATCAGGGACCCTAGTGACTCCAGGAGCCCCAGGCCACTTGCTGGGTTGATTTTACAACCCCTAGCCAGTCATCTAGGTATGGGAAAAACTGTGACACCTTGTCTTTGAAGGTATGTCAGAAACCCTGCCGAACACTTCGTGCAGACTCTTGGAGAGTGACCTGATGGGAGTATGCACCTGAGGTACTTTCTGTGAAATTCCCTTATGAAGGTGAGGAAATAAGCACCCTTTAAGACCAGTGATGCCAAACCTTCCCTTGTCTGGAGTGTGGGCAGAATCAGTGACAAGGTTATCATTTTTAACTTTGGCCTTGTTAAAATGCCTGTTTAGTACTGTGAAGTCGAAGACAGGCCAGCACACCTCATTCTCTTTGTGGTACCTTTTGCTGTACTAGGACAGGCTCTAGTTTGTGACAGTAACATGTTTTGAATCTTTTTTTTTTTTTTTTTTACTGTTGGCAGGGATTTGAACTCTGAGCCAATCCCTAACCCACTGTGGAGCCTGAAGTACCCCTGGTGTGGGTACTGCTGATACTAAGGTACAACTCTAGCCTGATAAAAGAAAGGCTTAATGTGAAATTATCTGTCTCTGCCTCCCCTTCCATATTTTTAGTGAAGGGGAAGCTCTCTTTTGCAGAACTGCAACTATAGGCGTTTTTGTATACATCCACCTTTGTCATGTAAGCCTTTATCTTTCTTCCAAGAGGGGGATGACCCTCAACTGGAAAAAACATAGCCTTGGTTTAGGTATCCCGAATGAGGTTTGTGACTCTCAGCCAGGCAAACCCCCTTGAGCTACTTAATCTGCCATTTATCTGGTAGTAGTGCCTGAAAAAGCAGCAGTCATATGACTGGTATTTGGCTGCTCCCAAACCCAACTTAACTGTTTCAGCTAGATCATCCGGCAGGGGAGTCTCAGCCTTGACTGCCATAGCAAGGATAGACTGCCATAGTGACTTTTGGGATTGAGCATCAAAGGCTTAAAAGCCGTGCTGTCAATTCTCCTGAAATCCTTGTTAGGATGAATGCCAGGGTATCTTTGCCTTGTTACAGGCTGCCACTTGTACTACCCCTTGGTGAACAGGGTGGGAAAATAAAAATTCAGCTCCCTCCCTGTCCAGCTGATATTTCCTATCCAGCCTCTTTTCAAGAGGGGAAGACAGAGCTTTGAATTTGTAGAAATCCTTAAAGTATCTTTCCTGAAGAATGTATTCACAGGAAGGAAAGCTTTTTAGTGGGTGTCAGCCCAATCATTTCTCACAATATAAGAAACATGAGGAATAATCCTCAAATGCTCTGTGGGAATAGCCCAACTCCTGTTCAGGGAAAACTTCAGTTTAATAGGTTCCCCTTTCTTCTATTTAATCATAAACATATATTCTTCCTCTTAATAATAGGAAGACTGATCAGAGGAGAAAGACTGCTTTGCAGTCTGTTGTTGAGAAACAGACAGCCCTTGCAAGCCTAAAAGTTTTTTTTTTTTTTTTTTAACCCATTCAAGGCATTTTTCCACACTTTCTCTTAGAAAGCTTTACAATTTCTGCAGGAGTTGTTAGGTTTTATAGCAGACACAGAAGTCCCCAAATGCTGTACAGCAGGCGGTTCTGTGTTTGATTTATTTGAGAGAATCAGGGAGCCAGCCGGTTCAATAAGTCTAGCAGGCACAGAAGCCCCATACGCTGTCTAGCAGGGGGTTCAGTGTGCTTAGTTTTATTTCTTAGAGGGAACCAGGTAGTCAGCCAGTTCAGCAAGCCTCTCATAAACTGCTTGTATACCCGTCTCAAGGGTAGCAGTTACAATAATTATTGTGGTTTCAGCCACAGAAATTTAGGGTGTCTGCTGGTCAGAGCTAGAGGGACCCTTAGGAGGTGATAACTTTTTTTTTTTTTTTTAGCACCCTTATCCAGGCATGTTTAAATAGTTTTCTGAGGACATGTAATGCAGATTTCACTCTGCTTGGAAATGAACATGCCCAGAGAGCAAACAAAGACTGTTTGCCTTAACAAATATCATCACTCTCAACACATGATTCAAAACCGGGATCACCAGTTTTCTTTTTCTGTTTTTCTGACATCTTCCAATAAAACAGATAAAAGTTGTAACCGCTAAAAGAAATGTATTTATTTAAACTTTATTTAACATTCGCGGTCAGTTCCCGACCGATGAGGAACCGATCGGGACCAGAAACCCTGTAAATGAACCGAGGCTATTGGTTCAAAACCCAGTATTAGCGGTTCTTAAAACAAGCTAAATTAAATAAAATTAAACATAACTAACGGAGTTTTTTAGTCAGAAAACTCCGATAAATGTAAAATACACTTCGGTTTCCCCCCGGTTATACCGAACCGGAAGAAACCGATAAGCTTACAATTTAAACACTAAAACTACGGGTTTACTTAAAACTATAAAAGTAAGAAGGCAGCAAATGAAATGTAAAGAATACTTTTATAAATTTTATAAGTTTTCTCACATCAGAGCAAGATGATGAGGAGAGGATCTCTGTGCATCTAGTCTTGACAGGCGGAGAGAAAAATCTGAGGGTTTAGATCAAAGGCAGTTAGTAGAATGCAGCATTTGAAAAGTGGCTCATGCAAAAGATTCCATCATTTGCATATGTTCCATCTCTCCAGGCAGTTCTACCTTAGAAGGCTACTGCATAAAGTTATGAATATACTGAGCATTACTGGGGTTAGAAAAGTACATTTTCCAACACCAATTTTTTTACTGCTGCTCACTGTTATACAGTTTATGGTATAAGTAAACCGAATGAAAATACCTATTCAGGTGTGCTGACCTTTTTTCCGGTAACGGAGTGTGTGCTACAGTAATTCTGAACTATAGGTAAAATTTATTGTAGTAACCATGAAATTTAAACTTTTTAACTAGTAAAACAGTTTCAGATATATCTACACAATCAGACTGGTGATGGGGATAGGAAGCACTAGATGTCAGGCAATGACATATCTATATCCAACCATATGACTGCACTGCTGAGCCGGAAGGTATTTTTTCCTGCCATCAACTTCTATGTTTTAGAGTGCGAATTGCACAAAGGCGTGCCTCGGGGCTCGGCGAAACCTGCAGAACATCTCAGGCATTTACATAAAACACAAATAATACACACAGATGTAAACGCGTGTCCTGCAATATTTTCCTTTTTTTTTTTTTTGGCAAAGGAGTTTCTGTCATTTGTGCTGGCGGTTTCAGTGAGGTAGCGCAAGCAACCTGGCAGCTTGAGAACAGAGTGCATTAAAGCAGTACAGCTGGCACTGGGAGGCATTTTTAGAACTTTAGTGAAAGGTGGTTAAACAAACTCCATTATACACAGGCCATTATTCACATGTGTGTATAAACATAGTTTGTGAGGTTCTGCCAATGAGTTATAATTGTCACCAACCAGTTAATACAGACCAATACCGCCCACCCTGTTGGGTATTATTGCTTACAAACATTATGTTAAATTTGCTCTGAAAAGCCTGATAGTCCTCATAGTATTTTTGTACCAATATATTAATAAGGAACATGCTTGGATTATTGTAAATAGGAGACTGAAGATTGCTGTGTGAGAACTTTTCAGATGCTCCATCTCAGTGTACTTTAATAAACATGTAAGCACTTTAGCTGTTTTGTAATACTTTAATTTTTTTTTAAATGTTAAAGGTATTAACTGCTATTTGTAAACAGAACTCCCTAGGTGTTGATTGTTTAGGGTTGGGATTAAGTCCCAATTCAAACCAAGATGGGTTTGGCACCACTTTAAATTGGCCTTCCCGAGTACCACGTGTGTTAAATTGGAAACACCTGGTATCCTAAATTTACCTTAGCGACTTTAGTAATGGAATGGCCAGTTTAAATTTTGACCAGTTACCAATTTGGCGTGGCTCAGATTATAAAAGAGAGCATGGCTAAGAATGGAACCCCTGAAGCTCAGAGAGAGAGAGCTTTGCCTCTTGATCCACCCATTCTTGCTGTATCTGCATGTCCAATAAGGAAAAAATATCCAAACTTACAGTCCTGAAGTCTTCAGCCCTGTCACCCCAGTGAAAGAGCTATGCTGCAGAGTACCTGATCTTTGCAAGGCAGGAAGTAAACTGGGGAGAACAGGAAGTGGAGGGCTGGATGTCCCCCTGCTGCAGAAGTCTGATTCCTGCCTGTGGATCATCATCAGGGGGTACAGCCCAGGAGTAAGGAAGCCCGGAGACCAGCTTAGGAGAGAGAATTACCTTAGTGACTTTAGTAACGGAATGGGCGGTTTAAATTTTGACCAGTTACCAATTTGGCGTGGCTCAGATTATAAAAGAGAGCAAACCTACTAGCCACTAGATTTCTTCATTTTGCAGTAGCCTTTCAATCACTATTAAATTTAAAGGCATAAATCCCCCCCCCCCCAACCTCAAAAGGCTCCAAATGGTATCATGCGCTGGCATAAACTGATGCCCAACACACCGATACCAGATAGCACAATAGGACAAGCATTTGTCAATGCCGAATGCTACAGTGGCAGTGTAGGCGATCGAGAGATGCATAACAGGAATGTCAGTGAAGTACTGAAGTGACGCCAACTCCACCCCACCCTGCAGAGACTGACAGGCATTGGGGATGTGCCTTTGGGTCATCAGTCATAACGTGCACACTATTTCACCTCACCCTACCCTGCAGATACTGACAGGTGTAGCGGTGTGCCTTGGGGTCTTCTGGCCTTCCGCTCACCCCATTCCATAAGGAAATACACTAAGATGGGTGCAGTATAGGAGAATGGGGTGAACTCTGGGGCGGAAGACTCCAAGGGACACCTTGATGCCGGTCACTAGCTGCAGGGTGGGGGTGGAATGGCATGAGCATTACAGCCGACGACCCCAAGTCACCTCCCCGATGCCTATCAGTCTCTACAGGGTGAGCCGTTACGATTGGAAACCCTAAAACCCCGGGCGTTTGTTGGTATTTTCACTCCAAATTTTCAACATGGGCTTTTTGTGACACCACCTCACAAAACAGTGACACTATCAGTTTGTTAGCACAAAGGTGATTCTACACGACGACTGCACCGTTTGGCACCACAAAATCTGGAGTGAAAATATGAAAAATTGGTGAAGTCATGAGCGTGTGCAGAAACTGCAACGCATGCCCGTAACGTATCATTTTTTCGATTTTTTTTTTTTTACTAAATTTGCAACATAGGCATTTTGGGACCTCCCCTCATGGACAGTGGCACTGTGATTTTGTTAATCTGTCCCGAAAGTTGATTTCCCACAGCGACCATTCCATTGTGCGCCACAGGTGTGAAAACACATTTTGGGCAGGATATAAAACATGACAGCTGTACTGTTCATAAGGAGGTGTAAAAATGCCAATGCTGAAAATCCAGAGTGAAAATATTAAAATTGGCAAGTGACGAAGGCGTGTGCAAACTGCACAACGCAGCGCTCATAACGAGTCATTTTGGGAATTTTTCACCAAATTTGCAACATGGTTTTTAGACCCCACCTCATGAACAGTGGCACTGTCATTATTTTTTTTTTTTAAATCGGTCACAAAGGTTACTCCATGCAGTGATTGCGAAATCACCTTTTGGGACCAAGTAACAAAATGACAGTCACATGTTCATAAGGTGGGATCCCAAGAACCCCCATTTGAAAATTTGGAGCAAAAATTCCAAAAAATGGCTGAGATACCCATCTAAGTTGAACCCCCCCCCCATTGATGTCATTATAAAGCTTACCGCATTTTTTTCAGTTCCAGGGCGGCTTTGAAGAGTTCAGATGTGTCCCGCTCCACCAAAGATCGCAGCCCCGGACCCCCAGAAGTAAGTATAGGGTGTGGGGAGGTGGGGCACGCAAGGGTGAGTACAGATTGTTGGGGGGTGGCAGGACGACAAGGGACTGTTTTCTTTTTTACAGGGACAAAAAAAAAAAAGACATCAGGGGAAGGTTTTCTATCTTTACAGGTTTACAAAAAGTACTTTGGGGCACACTGGGGTGGGCTCCCAGTGTGCTACATGAGTTTGGGGCATAGAGGGGGGACTGACGCCAACTGGGATTGGGCACTCCCATCATGAAACAAAGGGGGGGACATGATGCCGACAGGAAGTGGGCATCCCCATCAGCAAACTAATTAAACTGGGGGGGGGCATTATGTCGACAGGTATTGGGCACCCCTGTCGGCTAACCAATTAAGCATGAGGGGGGGATACATGATGCCGACAGGGATTGGGCACCCCCATCGGCAAACAAACTGAACTGGGGGGGGACATGCCGACACAGGGATTAGGCACCCCCAAAGTCGTCTTTCTGGGGATTATGTGGCGACAGTAGGAGCCACCATATTTACTGAAATGTTTCACCCGGAAAGGCACGTAACAGAGTCTTGTCATCTGACACTGCAATGAGGAAACTGCACCTCATTGGAGCGGCAGATTTCTTTCAACTCTGTGGCTCTCTTTGAAACTGCTGTCATCGGCAGCATGCTCACTAATTGGTGGCTGAAGGACGCACCCACTAAAGCGTCCCCTGAACTGGTGACAACACTGACACACCTCTGAAATGCGCTACTGCCACAAGATGTTGCTTGCGCACGAGCAAGCCAACATAAAAAATTACTCACTGTAGTAATCTTCTTTCTTCCAGGGTATTTTTCAGTATCATTAACTCTAGCAGTCAGATTCCTGGATTGCACTGCCCCAGAGATGAATGGAATTTTATGAAAATAATGGAACACTAACTGGCTCATGCCACTATTCAAATCTGCTGCCCTGTCAACTGTAGGCATTCCAAGACGCTCAAATTTCGAATAAGCCTGTACCTAAATTCCATACTATGCTAACCTAAGACTTTACTATAAAGTATTAATATTTTAATTGAATTAAATCCCCCTTATTTCTATATTTCCCTAAGCCAACTGGCAATGTCCAAAAAAGACCAATGAAGCAGAAACTGGGCCAACTGGTTCAAAAAAGATTTTGTGCCAGTGTAGGCCAACCAACACACACTAGAATACTTGCATTCTTATGTTGCTAGGTTCTGAAAGGGGAGGCAAGGTGGGAGAGTTCATGATATTGAAGAATACCCTGAAAGAAAGCAGATTACTACAGTGAGTAACTTTTTCTTCTAACCCCAGGTATTCTTCAATATCATTAACTCTAGTAGACTATAAAGCAGTACCTTTGGAGGCGAGTCCAGAACCCTGTTTAGGGAACAGACTCTGCAGCACTGCTGTACCAAACCTGGCATCATTTCTGAACTGAATGTCCACACTGTAGTACTTTGTAAAGGTATGTACTGATTTCCATGTGGCTGCTTTGAAGATTTCCAACAAGGGAATATCCCTAGCTATTGCTGCTGTAGCAGTTGTACCCCTAGTGGAATGTGCCCACAGGCCTACTGGGGTTTCCCTGCCAGCTTTGGTGTAACGGAACTGTGTGCATGCCACAATCCAGCGTGCAATTGTCTTTTTTGAAGCTGGCCTACCTTTACCCACATCACCATAGCTCAGGAATAGCTGTTGCTTCTCTTGCCTATGCTCCTTTGTATGCTCAATGTAATAGGTTAGGGCTCCCTTTACATCAAGACTATGCAATCTACGCTCCCCAGAGCTAGAGTGCTTGGTGAAGAAGACTGGCAAAGTAATAGACTGATTCAGGTGAAAGTCAGAAACTACTTTAGGAAGGAATTTCCTGTTAGTTCTGAGCAACACTGTCTCTGTGAAATGAAATGTAGTCTTGCTCCAGACACAGAACCTGTAACTCACTTATCCTTTTTGCAGTTGTGATAGCTACTAGGAAGACAGTCTTCCAAGTGACAAATTTCAGATGGGCATTAGCCAATGGCTCAAATGGTGGCTCCATGAGCTTGGCACTACAGACATTTAGGTTCCAGACAGGAACCAGCTCCCTGTGAGGGGGATGCAGATGGGCCAACCGTTTAAAGAATTTTCTAAAAATGGGGTTGGCTGCTAAGGAGACTCCCTTACAAGCTGACAAATATGCAGAAACGGATGCCAGATCGGCTTTGGGTGTGGATGTCCGAAGTCCCAGGGTATTTAGGTATGTCAGATATTCCAGCACGACTGACAACCCAGCCTCCGTGGAGACCACCCTTTGTGAGACACACCAGACTGAGAATCTTTTCCACTTAGAATCATAGGTTTTCCTAGTTGAAGGTTTCCTAGAACCCCTGAGTACCTGTAACACATCCTCTGAGAGGTGTAAGTCAGCATATTCTAGGTCCTCAAGAGCCATGCCTTGAGCCTGAGAGACCTGAGGTTCGGATACAGAATACTGCCCTGTGAGGAGGTTAGTAGATTGTGTCTGTGTGGGAGATGTATCGGTTGTGCCACTGACAGGGAGAGCAGCAGTGAGTACCAAGGCTGCCTTGCCCAATCTGGGGCCATCAGAATCATGGTGACTGGCTGGAACCTGAGCTTGATCAGGACGCTGAGCAACAGAGGGAATAAAGGAAACACATTCAGGGTTTTCCCTGCCCAGTTCGGCACCATGGCATCCACTGGTATTGAACCCTCGGCTGGTAGTCTGCAGCAACATTTTGGTAACTGGTGATTCTCTTCTGAGGCAAAGAGAACCATCTCTGGAGTGCCCTACCTTCTGAACACTATCTCCAGCACCTGTCTGTTGAGACACAATTTACGGTGGTTCTGGCTGATTCTGCTTAGGGCACCAGCCGAAGTGTTGTCTTTCCCTGGGAGTTGCACTGCCACCAGGGACACTTGTAGAAAGTATGCCAGGCCCCAGATTTTCATTGCTTCTGTGCAGAGTAGGTCAGACCTTGTCCCTCCTTGCTTGCTGATGTAATACATGGTGGTGGTATTGTCTGTTCTGACCTGTACCACCTTTCCCTTCATCAGAGATGCAAAAGACTGAAGTGCTAGAAGCACTGCCCTGAGCTCCAGTAGATTTATGTGCAGCAGTGACTCCATAGGGAACCAAGTGCCACGTACTGTGTGTTCCTCTAGATGAAAAAATTACTCACCTTAGTAATGTTGTTTCTTCTAATGGAGTCTTGCTATATTATGACAATTGCAGTTTGTCCCACCATTAGAACTGCTCCGGAGGTGAAAGAGTTAACTCCATTCCATGAATGGAACTTAGAGCACGAGCTCTAAAGAGAAGCTCTGTCTGTGTAGTTTCAAACCTAAACTGTCAGATCTTTACGAGCAAAAACTCACCAAGGTCTGTGTGGAAGCTGTAACCTACACTAGCCAACTGGCTACCTAAATATTAACACTCACTGCTGGTCCCAAAACAAAAGACTCAAGTCAGGGACCAGAACTAATAGTATATTTAACAATATGGAGAAATATAAGGAAAAATGAAAAACACCACACCCCAAACCCCAAGAAGGGTGAAAACACATAAAAGGGCATAAAATAGTTCCCACACTAGGCTGCCCACCCCATACCCAAGTAGAAGTTCTGAGAGGGCAGGCTGATGGGGTCATAATATAGCAAGACTCCATTAGGAGAAACAACATTACTAAGGTGAGTAATTTTTTCTTCAAACAACATGAAGTCTTGCTATATTATGATCACGCAGACTACACAGCAGTACCTCCATGGAGGAGGACAGAACCTACTTAGGGAATAGGCTCTGAAGCACAGCTGTGCCAAACCGAGCATCTCTCCTAGCCTGGACATCCAGGGAGTAATGCTTGGTGAAAGTGTGTACTGTTTTCCAAGTAGCAGCTTGACATATCTCCAATATAGGGATGTCTCTGGCAGCAGCTAGAGACGCGCTGTACCTCTGGTAGAATGAGCCCTCAAGCCAGAGGGGGATCTCTGCCCAGTTTCTGATAACAAATTGGATACAAGAGACAATCCACCTGGCAATTGATCTCTTAGTGGCAGGTTTCCTTTCCCAACCTCACCATAAGTGAGAAAAAGTTGGAGATTCGAACCTGTGACCCTTGGTACGCTCTATATAGTAACTAAGGGCCCTCTTAACGCCTAAACTGTGCAATCTCCTCTCACCCGAAGAGGAATGTTCAGAAAACACTGGAAGGGAGATAGATTGGTTAAGATGGAAATCTGAAACCACCTTAGGCAAAAACTTTCTGTTAGTCCTGAGGACTACCTTATCCCTGTGGAAAGAAATAAAGTCAGTTTCTACTGACAAGGCTTGCAACTCACTTATGCGTCTAGCAGAAGTGATAGCCACTAGGAAAACAGTTTTCCAAGTTAGATACTTAAGCTCTGCAGAAAACAGAGGTTCAAAAGGGGGTTGCATTAACTGGGCAATGCAAACATTAAGGTCCCAGGCAGGGGCCGGATTAGTATGAAGTAATCCCTTAAAAAACTTGGAAAATACAGGGTGAGCGGAAAGAGAGGATGGCTTTCCTGCTGAAACAAAAGCAGAGACAGCTGCCAAATGAACTCTCAGGGTAGCTGGTCTCAGGCCCAAAGAATTAAGATGGGCCATGTAATCTAACACAATGGGCAAATCAGCAGATTCTGGGGAAATATGTTTCCCAGAACACCAAATGGAGAACCTTTTTCACTTAGAATTATAAGTAGCCCTAGTGGAAGGCTTCCTAGAAGCCTTTAGGATTTCAAGAACACCCTGAGAGAGGTGTAGGTCAGCAATTCTAACTCCTCAAGAGCCAGGCCTGAGGTTGAGGGATTTGAGGTTGGATACCAAACTCTCCCTGGGCACAGGTTAATAGGTTGTGATTCCTGGGGAGACACAGGGGAGATGGACTGTCAGGGACAGAAGGAGTGGGTACCAGGGCTGCCTGGCCCAATCTGGGGCAATCAGAATCACCCTGCAAGGCTGGGATCTGATTTTTACTAACACCTTGAATAGGAGAGGGAAGGGGGGAAAAGCATAAAGAAACTTCCCTTCCCAATCCAGGAGAAGGGCGTCCAGGGGGACTGAGCCCAACACTGGGGGCCTGCAACAGAACAGTGGAAGTTGGTGATTGTCTGGGGCTGCAAAAAGATCTATCTGAGGGGTGCCCCATCTGGCAAAGACTATCCCCAATACTTGAGGATCCAGAGACCATTCGTGATGGCCCTGAGAAATCCTGCTGAGAGCATCTGCTAGGACATTGTCCTTTCCTGGAAGGTGAACTGCTGTGAGTGAAGTGTTCAGGGGAATAGGCCAGAGACCACAACTTCATTGCCTCGGTGCACAAGGCCGAAGACCGAGTGCCCCCCTGCTTGTTGATGTACCACATTGTTGTGGTATTGTCTGTTCTGACTTGTACCACTTTGTTCTGGACAGAAGCAGAAAACGCTTGAAGTGCTACGCTTGAAGTGCTAAAAACACAGCTCTGAGTTCCAGCAAACTGATGTGGAGCAGAGATTCCTGGGGGGACCACACTCCCTGAGTGGAGAGGTCGCCCATGTGGGCTCCCCACCCCAGGAGGGAAGCATCCGTAGTGAGGGTCAAAGTGTGAGAAAGGGGAATGAAGGGGACCCCCAGTCTTAAATTGCTCTGATCCTGCCACCACTGGAGGGCCTGGATCAAGGTTTGGGTCACTGGGACCAACTTGGAAAGGGGGGTCTCTTCTCTGAGACCAATAGGCTCTCAAGTGAAACTAAATGTCTCTCATCTGAAATCTTGCTCCTTGCACTACAGCTGTGGACACAGCCATGTGCCCCAGGAGCTGCAAAAAGTGTCTTGCTGGTCGTGAGACCTGCAGAGTGAAGGAAGAGGCCAGAGCCACCAAGTTCCTTACCCTTTCTAAGGGAAGAAAAGCTCTGGCCAGATTTGTGTCCAATTCTGCACCTATGAAGGTGAGTACCTGAACTGGTTCCAGAACCGACTTTGGTAGATTTAGCAGGAAGCCCAGGGAGGAGAGAAGCTGCTGGGTGACTTGCAGGTGAGATTTTACCTGTTCTGGGGACTGGCCTCAGTGAGCCAGTCGTCAGATAGGGAAAACAGCAATCTTTGCCTCCTTAAGTGAGCCACTGCTACTGCCAGACATTTTGTGAATACCTTGGGGCAGAGGTAAGGCGAAGGGCATTGCTCTGAACTGGTAGTGACCTGAGGGCAGTTTGAATCTGAGGTACTTTCGGTGGAGCTTCTGATTAGGACGTGAAAATAGGCATCCTTGAGGTCCAGGGAAGCTAGCAGTCCCCTGGCCTAGAGAGGGTAAAATCATTGCCAGAGTTACCATTCTGAACTTTGGTTTCAAAAGATGCTTGTTCAGATATCTGAGGTCTAAAATGGCCGCCATTCTCCTGTCTTTTTGGGGTAAGGAAGTATCTGGAGTACAGACCCTTGCCCTGGTGTAGGGGAGGAACCCTTTCTACCGCTCTGAGAGCTAACAGGGTTGAGACCTCTGCTTCTAGAGTAAAGGTCTCTAAAGAGCTTGCAGGTGGAAAAGACCTGATTCTCATCTTTGTGAACTTTTGAAGCTGAGAACCAGACCTGGCTTACTACTTCAGAACCCACTTGTCTGAAGTTAAAGACACCCAGTTCTGACTGAAGTAAGCCAACCTGCCCCCTACTGGTAAAGGAGAATCGGCCCTGGGCACCCCATCAGGGTGCCTGCTTGGCAGGTGCTTTAGGCTGAGGGGTGGGGCAGGCCTGCCCACGCCTGCCTGCCTCTGCCTCTGAAGAACCCCTCTGAGCATAAGCAGAGAGGCCTGGGTTTGGTAAAAGGCCTGTGGAAAGGCTCACCCCTACCCCTGGGGTGTGACTCTGAGGAGTGGCTTGCCGCCTCCTTGGCTTGGGCACTTTTATAGGTAGTCCTATATTCATCCATCTTCTTCATGTAATTCTCTGTCTGCTCCCCAAACAGAGAATTTCCCACCACAGGAAAATCCATAGCCTTAGTCTGGGTATCCTGTGACAAGCTAGTACACCTGAGCCAGGCCAACCTCACGAAAAGCTACAGATGTGGCCATGACTCTAGAGGAACTGCACCTTAGAGCCTCAATGTTATCGGGTAGCCACCTGCTCCAGCTCACTAGCAAGCTGGCCAGGGCTTGTTTGGCTAAACTCATAACAGTATCCCATCTAGATTTCTGATACCTTGCTACATAAGCCATATAATTTGCTTGCCTGAGTCCCAAGGACGCTGCCATGTACTGTTTTTTGCCATGGCATCAATCTTCCTGGAATCCTTGTCAGGAGGATGTGAAGCCAGGGGAATATTAGCTTTATCACAGGCTGCAGCCTGAACTACCCCAACATGACTGCATTGCTGAGAAAGGAATTCTGTATCAGGACCTGACAGTGTGTACCTCCTGTCCATCTTTTTATCTACAGGAGGCACAGAATTAGGAGTTTTTAAGATTTTTATTGTTTGTTTCCTAAATAACATGCAAAGGAATAGACAATCTCCTAGACTCTGGTATATCCATCATTTCTACAAAATCAGGCTCCTCTTGCTCATCCACAGCTTCCTCCAAAGGAAGCTGGAGGGTTTCAGCAACTTTTTTGTAAAACATAAAATGAGAGGGGGACTCAGAAAGCATAGGGGGAGATTCTAAAGGTCTGTCTGGGGAGATGTCCGGTTCAATGGGCACACCCAGACCCTCCAAGTCACATTCATACTGTTCATAATCATCCTCCCCCTCCTCTGGTTCATAAAACTCCTCAACATCATATTCCTGAACCGATGGAACCGACCGAACCGACCTTTTACCAGATAGTGGCGGTTCGGACGGAACCGGAGAAAGTGACTGGACAATCTGAATAGCTCTTGCTATCTCTGCAGCAGTTGGAGTAAGAATTTTGGGCTCCAAACCTGCTGACTTTCTTGTTCTCTTTACTGGAACTGGTTCATCCGAGCCAGCTTTTCGTTTGCCCGAGGAAGTCTCGCCCTGGTCAGAGGGCACTCCCTCCGGTTCGGTAGGCACCGAACCGGCTGGCCATCCGTCAGCGGACTTTTTGGCCTCTGCTCCTGAGCCTTCCCAATCTCTTTCCAGGGTGGCTGCAGAGAAATTCTTACAAATCTGGCAGTCTGACTGGAGGTGGTCAAACCCCAGACAATAAACACATGTGGTGTGTGGGTCAGCCTTGGCAAAGACTTCCCCACAGACATCACAGTGTTGAAACCCAGTGGGCCCGGTTTTTCTTTTGGGTTTCTCAGACATAATGCCAGCCTAACCAGAAAAACTTGCCTTTAAACGGCAGTGCCAAGCAAGACACCTTTATTGGTTCCTAACCGTGTCACAGGTATTGGAAAACCGTAATGAAATCCGTTTTTTAGAACCGATAAGAACCGAACCGACTTAAAATATCAAGTTTAAAACTTTAAGTTTTAACCTAGCTGATCGGTTCAAACCGAACCGATAAAACTTACAAGTTCCACAAGAATTAAAATAAGAATTACTTACTTATACCACAGACAGAGCTTGAACCGATCGGTTTTGAGGTTAAATAAAACTATTCTCGGTTGAATCGAACCGAGAAAACACTGTTTAAACCGAGAAATGAACCGAGCAGTAGGAGAAATCTCCGAGCGACTGTTCAGTGAGGCGGAGTAAAGAATCTGACAGTTTAGGTTTGAAACTACACAGACAGAGCTTCTCTTTAGAGCTCGTGCTCTAAGTTCCATTCATGGAATGGAGTCAATTCTTTCACCTCCGGAGCAGTTCTAATGGTGGGACAAACTGCAATTGTCATAATATAGCAAGACTTCATGTTGTTTGAAGGGCCCCCAATCTAGCAGGGAAGCATATGTTGTGAGTACCACGGTAGGAGACTGAGTCTCGAATAGTACTCCCTCCCTCAAATTGCTTTTGTCCTGCCACCACTGTAAGGCCTGTACCCGGGTCCCTGACACTGGCACCAACTTTGACAGGGGGTCCCTTCTTTGGCACCAGTGGGCCCTTAAGTGGAATTGGATGTCTCATCTGAAACAGATATCCCTGCACTATGCTTGTAGCTGCAGCCATGTGTCCCAACAGTTGCAGAAAATGTGTTGCAGGTCTTGGCCTGTTTAGGACGAAAGAACCTGCCATGCTCACGATACTGTCTCCTCTGTCTTGGGGAAGGAAGGTCTTTCCTTGCACAGTGTCCAATTCCGCTCCTATGAATTGCAATACCTGAACAGGTTGCAGTACAGACTTCTGGACGTTTATGAGGAATCCCAGAAACTCCAATATCTCCTGTGTGAACTCAAAGCATCTCATACCAGGGATCGACAAATTTCAAAATAAGGTACTTGTCCAGGACAACTGGTCTTACCAAAAATGGTAGTCCCATTGTTGAGAGTGGTAGTCCATGGTTGGAAGGGTATATTTTGAGGGAAATTCCAAAGACTTAATGTAACAACAAAAGACTTGCTGTGGGGATTATATTATTAATACTAGGTAGGTATAGAACATCAGGAAACAGGAAAATAATTTATGAATGAAATGTTTTAATATATTCTTTTTCTCTTGTTTCCTTCTCTCACTCATCATAATGCACAACCCATCATCCGACACCATGTCCCACATCCTTTTCTAGAGACAGCAGTGAAGTAAATAGGTTTTTATATAGTATATATTTATTTTCAATTTTTTTTTCAGTTATCAACTTTGCTGCATTCTATAAGGTTGAATTGATCCAATGTGACCCTACAGCCTGACCCCCCCCCCAAGATCTCCTCGTCCCCTTCCTCTTGTATCACTTTTCTTTTACTTTTTACATTAAATCTGTTTGTTTAATTTTGCATCTTTTTTTAAAGTTCTGTTACTGAGGACAGACTGAAATTAAGGCAGAGATCTGCTCACCAAATGCACCTTTCTGGCTTCAGAATTTAATTAGTCAGTTCAGCAGTGCTGTGTGAGACATGTCTGCTCTCTACATGACCACCCACTGACAAGCTGCCTTCATGTGTGCCACTCACACAGAATGCGGTTCTACCCATCGACAGTTCACCTTCGCAATCAACTGCATTGAAACTGGTGAACTACCCTTGAGTGACATGCAGCCTACAGTTGCAATATGCAGACTGATCTGTCACTCTTAAGTGGCACGGCCACTGGGATGGCTGGGTGGGAGGTACTGGGAAGGCTGCGACACTGTTTAAACTGTGCTTTCTCCCAGTGCTGCTCCAGAATGACAGCTCCCTGAAAAACATGTGGTGCATCTCTTCTCCATTTTGCTCTCTCATGTGAATTCCATGGCAGCAGCCAACCTGACTACCTACCTGACAACACCTAGTGGCCTCAACTGAACAATGCAGTACTTGTAGATAAAAACAAACAAACAAAAAAAAAAAAACAAACAGACATCCGGAATTAATCTGGTTGTCCATGGGACAACCTCTGGCTCAGTTGATGCTTGCCCCTGTCAGTAGACTGGTAGCCCGGGACAAGGGACTACTGGATTTTCGATCCCTGTCTCATACCCGTTGTGGGGGTTTTCTCACCACCAACTAATCATCCAGATATGGGAACACAGATGCCCTGCCTGCTCAGGTGTGCCACCACTGCTCCCAGGCACTTTGTGAATACCCTTAGAGCAGATGTTAGGCCAAAAGGCAGAGCTACAAACTGATAGTGGCCTGATGGTAGTCTGAACCTCAGGTACTTTCTGTGAGATTCCCTTATGGGGATGTGGAAGTAGGCATCTTTCAGGTCCAGTGATGCCAGCAAGTCTCTTGATGTAATGTGAGTAAGATTATTGCCAAAGTAACCATCCAGAACTTTGGTTTTATGAGATGCCTGTTTAGGGATCTCAAATCCAGTATGGGCCGCCACTCCCCATTTTTCTTTGAGGTCAGGAAATACCTGGAATAGAAACCTCTTCCCTTTTGAGAGGAGGGAACTGGTTCTACTGCCTTTGCCACCAACAGTGAGGAAACCTCTTTTTCCAGCAGTTTCCTCTCTGCTACGTCTGGGCACCTGAACAATCTTGGTCTTAGCCTGGGGAAAGTTTTGAAACTGAGGACCAGTCCTTGACCCACCACCTCCAATACCCACTTGTCTGTGATGATAGATGTCCAGTTTTAGAAACAGTGGGTCAGTCTTCCCCGACCGGAACAGGGGAGGCAACCCTGACTAGCACATCAGGGGGTCTGCTTCGACTGTGTGGTAGGCTGAAGGGATTGTTCTCCCCTTCTGGAGCCTCTACGACCCCTACCCCTATAGTACCCTCTCTGTGGGTAACTAGGAGTAGCTTGCACCTGGTAGAAAGGTCAGGTGTAACTCCTACCTCTACCTCCCCTTCCATAGGGCCTGTACAAAGTAGAGGCCCTCTCCCTGGCAAAGTTACTTTTATAAGTGGCCTTATATTCATCCACCTTTTTTCATATATTATTTTCCACTGGGAAGTCCATGGCCTTGTTTTGAGGGTCTTGTGTAAGACTGGTTGCCCTAAGCCAGGCAACTCTTCTGAGGGCTATGGACAAAGCCATCCATCTGGCTGCACTGTCATTCGTGTCAATAGCCATGTGGAATTGATATTTTGTGGCTTGCAGGCCACACCTGGCTGTTTCAACAAGGTCAGCTTGCAGGCTTGGAGGTACCTTGTCAGCAATGGCCATGACAGAATTCCACAGGGTTTTCTGATACTGGGCTGCATAGCTCATGTAATTAGCCTCTATAATACCCAGTGAGGCTGCCAAGTAACCTTTCCTGGCCATCCCATCCAGTTTTCTGGAGTCTTTTTCCGGTGGATGTGTAGCCTGGGGTACTTTAGCCTTATCACAGGCTGCTGTTTGTACCACCCATTCAGGGTCTGGGTGAGACAATAGGAATTCCGCCCCAATGGATCAAGCTGATATTTCTTGTCAGCTTTCTTGTCCACAGGCAAGATAGTGTTTGTGGTGTCGAGTACCTTAAGTACTTGCTTTTTAAAGCATTTGTTAATTAAGCAATAAGGCACAACAGGGTGTGTGTTATTGTGTATGCGCCACTCCTGGGTGGGTTGAAACGCGAGGCGGCAGTGCTTCCACCATCAGGAGTGGCGATTATGTAGTAATAATACCGACAGGGTGGGTATTGGGGATATAACGGGACTTAGGGCGAATATGCCAGACGCCGTAGGTGGAGGGCCTTATAGCTCCTGGAAGGTCCGTTATATACCATAACGCCTAATTTGGAGGGTATTATTACACTCAGATAATGGGATATAGATGTAATGTTTTGGAAAACTACATAATAAATATTTGTATATAAAAAAATAAAAAAATAAGTGTTCTTGTAAAGTAATCCCTGCAGTAGTGAATGACCACAGGAGGGCGCTGCCGTGTTTCTATGAGTGCCATAAGCTTGTGCTGTTGCTTTCGTTTTCCACACAGTAAGACAGGAGAGGTGGTTCTTCAGCTTGTCGGCTCGATTTCTGTCTCGTTTGTCCCCAAGTCACAGACAAACAGAGATGAGACCTGTTTATTTGAATTCGAATTGCCTGCTTCTAGGTATTTTGAGATAAGTACCTCTACGCTTTTCTTTTTGCTGAATTATGCGACATGTGGCGCCGCAACTCTGGAAGTCAGTGTACAACTATTTTTGAGAGGAAGCGCTGACCGCGCTTTTAGTAAAGAAATTTCAGTAATTAAGGGGAAAAACATTTAGTATCGTCATTTCTTTTGGACTGAGCTGCGGATGACACTAAGCGAGCGGCGCAAAAACGGAAGCTGGCGAGTTTCGAAATTCGGGGTGCCCAAGGATAGTTTTAGTAATAGGGCACCCAGAATTGGCACTTTTTCTGAGCGAGCCATTGTTAAGGAATAACGGCCCGGGTGCCAGGCTGTTTGAACCAATCAGGAAGCGAGTTTGAATTTACCCATTATCTAATACACAATAACACATACACACTGGAGTGCATTATTGCTATTATACAATGGGTCGTTGTTCTACAAAATAAAAAACATTTAAAAAATGTTTTTAGTAGATTTTTAGTGTGGCAGTATATCCTGTTCAGGTTCTTAAGGAGTGAGGTCCAGAGCTTCAACCATCTGCCTCACGAAACTAAAGTGTAAAGAAAAATCCTCAGTCACCCGGGGGGGGTTTGAACCCATGTTCAGGAGAAATTTCTGGTTTGATTAGTTCATCCTCATATTCCTCCCCAAAATCATCCCTGGAGGGATCCACAGCCTCTGCAGAGGAGACAAACTTGGATGCTGAAAAACTAGCTAGTTGCTGGTTAACTGATCTGCAAGGCCTGCAAGATTTGGAGAGTCTGCGCCTCTTGGTCAGCAGTTGGCATATTACCTAGAACAACTGGAAGCCCCATTGCTTTTTCAGCCGCAGAACCAGTATTCTTTTTCTTGTCCAGCTTTTTTAAAGGAGGTGAATCCTTTACCGGTTCTCCAGGCCTTTTCAGTCCAGATGTCTCGCCTTTTTCAGAGGTGTTTGAACAGACATATTTAGACATATATTTTTATCAACATTCAGATCCCTTAGCTCTGAAACAGAATCTGTGGAAGTTATTTCTTTAAAACATTTTTTACGCTTTTCCACAGTTTTCTCAGGAAAACTTTTACATATCTCACACTCAGAATCAAAACATCTGTGGGCTTCTCAAGCTGCTCCTGTGGCCTTGGCTCTCTCCAAGCAGGCCACAGCTAACAGACCACCCGACTGACCCCCCGGACAGATTCAGACAGCCCATCTGTAGGCTTCCTAAGCTGCTCCTGTGGCCTTGGCTCTCTCTGAGCAGGCCACAGCTAACAGACCACCGATTGACCCCGGACAGATTCAGGCAGCCCATCCATGGCTTCCCAAGCTGCTCCTGTGGCCTTGGCTCTCCGAGCAGGCCACAGCTAACAGACCACCCGACTGACCCTGGACAGATTCAGACAGCCCATCTAGGGCTTCCCAAGCTGCTCCTGTGGCCTTGGCTCTCCGAGCAGGCCACAGCTAACAGACCACCCGACTGACCCCGGACAGATTCAGACAGCCCATCTGTGAGCTTCCGCTGCTTGTGGCCTTGGCTCTCTCCGAGCAGGCCACAGCTAACAGACCACCAACTGACCCCCGGACAGATTCAGCCGAGACACCCACCCAGCTCCCAGCTCCTAAGCCATGGGATTCCGCTACCGGGCGGTCGGTGCCCCTCTAGCCGACGCTCGAGACTGCAGACACGGACCCAAGGTCCTACAAGGTACGGCAACTGCTGCAACCAACCGGATTGCGAGCGCCCTCTCAGACCACACTCTGACTGGTCCCTGGTGGAAGCCGGCTTCTGCTCTTTGATTTTAAACCCTAAAAATGTTTATGTTGGGACAAATGTTAAAAAGCCAAAGTGTTAACCCAGTCTGTAATTGAAAGGACTTGAATTGTGGTTTGGGAAAGAAATCTAGTGTCTACAGCCCTTTCCCTGCATACATGCACTGGCCCTAGACACTTTTGGGTGCCAAAGTAATACACATCCTTTTGTTCTGCAAATTCTGGACTCCCCACTGTTCTGTCTAACCCTTTATGTGTGAATCCCCTTTATTAACCCTCACTCTCCTTTTCTCTATCAGCCAAGGAACTGTCGCCCAGGCTCCCAGCTCCTAAGCCACGGGATTCCCGGCTACCGGGCGGTCGGCGCCCGTCTAGGCGACGCTCAAGACCGCAGACACGGACCCAAGGCCCTACAAGGTACAGCAACTGCCGCAACTTTTTCGACCGCCCCCCTCCCCCACCTCCGCTGACTATTAAATACAGTAGCTCCTGCCAAAATATTAGTCCACGTCCCCTGGCACAGTGCCCCACCAATAGAGACTTAGCTCGTGATCCCCCTCTTCTCTGTCCAGCCTACAGGATCCAACTCTTAGGGCCTCGCCTTACTAAAACGCATAGGCTCTCCTTGGCTGTGCCTTCACCACTAAATATTTTTAATGCTATCAAATTTGGGTCGACCTGGATCGGAAAGCTACAGATAAGCTGCATTAATCCAGCAACCCCACTGGCCCCTGGGCTAACTGAGTGGCTCCTTTTTGAGGTACCATCATGTCGGGCCCTATCATTTTATACTGCCCTTCTTCTGCTGATACCAGCTGCCCAGCAATGGACACCTGAACTACCATCATGTTTGGTCTCTAGCGGCACCTTGTGCTGTATACCACATGGCAACTTATCCTTAATTGCCTCCGTGATTCCAAGTACCAATACCTCGAACCCTGCTCTTGGACCACATACCAGTAGTACTTATAACACTCCCCACCACAAGGCCCACCTCCCACCACGCAGACTTCTATCTCCTCCCGCCTATTGTAGGGGTACTAGCTCTTGCTACAACAGATCAGCTCTTCTATGGTGGCTACTTTCCAGTCCCTAAAAACATCAGATCTACTAGACAGGAGAAAGGCAGGAATTACAAGCTTATAATTAGCGCTCTTAGAAAAATCCTACTCATCCTCCTGCTATGTTCAGGCAACGTAGAACTCAACCCTGGCCCCCCAGAAGCTATTGCTTTGCCAGCAGAACTAGCAAATTTCAAAGGAATAAGCTTCTTACATATTAACATATGTAGCCTCCTTAAAAAGATAACCTTAATACAAACCTGGGTAACTCATACCTCTCCTGACATACTTGTGATTTCCGAAACTTGGCTTAGACCCAGCACCACTGACAGAGAAGTAAACATACCCAACTATGCCTTGTTCAGAGCTAATAGGCATGCCAGAGGAGGAGGGTTAGCTATCTTACGTTAGACAAATTTTCTGCCTTCTGCTTATCCTCAGCATCTGTCGCCAGTGAATTCGAATGCCTAATTCTCAAAGTGGAAATTACACAGACTACTGCACTCTGCGTAATAGGATGCTACAGACCACCGTCTGCTGGCCTACAGCTTGTGTCACATTTAAGTGACAAGTTGGGACAGGGGCTGCCAGAAACTATTATTTTAGGAGACCTCAACTTTGACTGGCTCTCTAACACAGCTGCCCCCTTTGCATCCTTCTGTGATGAACATGGGCTGACGCAACTTATTACTGAACCAACAAGCCCAAACGTGAAGAACCCCAGTAAAAGTACACTTTTGGATGTGCTAATGGTGAGCAAACCTCATCTCTTCTCCCACGCTGATGTCTTCTTCTCAGACGCCAGCTACCATTGTTTTATTGCAGGAGTAAGATCCACCAACAACCCAGCACCCATCAGCAAGTTCTCTATAAAGAGATCCAGGCGCAACTTCAATGAACATGCCTACCTAAACAAGCTTAAGTACTCCCCTGAGTGGCAAGATTTCTACCTGGCCAAAACGATTACTTCAGCTTACAATATATTCCACAACATTCTATCAAGGGCCCTTAATAAGTATGCTCCCCTGATTAAAGTTCGAACTAGGACCAAAACCTGTAAATGGTTCACCCTCAAATCAAGTCCTTGCTTCTAGAAGAGATAAGCTCTGGAAAAAGCGCTAGACTGAACACTGCAGAGGATTGGAACCAGTTCAGAAGACTACTGAATTTATGTACCAAAACAATCAGAGACTCGAAGGCCACCTTCTTCAAATCCGAACTCGACTCTGCCACAAAGAGTCCAATCAAGCTCTGGAACACAATCAATGATCTGCTAGGCCACTCCTCAGGAAATTCACTCCCAACCAAGATTACCTCTGGCAACTTGACAATAACCGAAAAGATGGATATACTTGACACATTCAATAACCACTTTGCTACTGCAGGCATGGCATTTGATAACTCCCCTGCAAACATACTTCGCTCCCAGACTGCCAGCCAACTGCCTGAAACTCCGATAGCTTTGCCGCCTTTCTTGCTTCAGCCTGCCCCACTGAAAGAGGTAGAGGACCTCTTGCTTCAGTTGGATACTAGAAAAAGTGCTGGGGCCGACATCCTTGACCCTTACTTCCTAAAAATTGCCTACCACATACTAGCAATACCCGTCACCCACCTTTTTAACTTATCCCTGTCTCAGGGCACCTTACCACCTATATGGAAGACAGCACATGTCATACCACTGTTCAAATCAGGTGACCCTGCTGATCTCAATAACTACAGGCCAATTTCCTCCTTCCAGTCCTGTCCAAGCTCCTAAAGAAAATTGTAAATGCACAGCCGAGGACTCACCTTGAGTCTAGGGAACTCCTAAATCTTATGCAGTCCGTTCAGAGCTAAACATAGCACTATCTCAGCCCTCGCCAAAGTTACTAACGACTGGCAGCGTAATCTTGAGAGCAAAAACTTTATTTGTGCTGTTTTCCTTGATCTAAGCAAGGCTTTTGACACCGTCAACCATAGTCTGCTCCTTCCCTTCAAACCATAGGTGTGGACCCTCTTCTCTGCGTTGGTTTACTGACTATCTTACAGGGCGCCTTCAACAAGTTAAAAGCGAAGGAGGCCTGTCCCTAAAACTCTGCAAAGAGGTGTACCTCAAGTTCTATATTAGGGCCCTTACTTTTTGCAATCTACATTAATAACATTGACTACTGTATAAAAGAAGCCAACACCCATCAGTTTGCAGATGATACAGTTCTCTACGTGAGTCGCCCAACACCTGAAGCTGCCTGCAATGACCTACAGTCAGAATTCAACCTTTTGCAAAGCCAACTCCTCCAAAAAAAGCCACTCCTTAATGCCAAAAAAACTAAAGCAATGGTCCTCTCCCCTTTTATCCGTACAGCTAACCCTGTGTCCAGTGGGACAGTTCCCCAAATTACCACAGTTCTAGGTGAAAAACTAGAATTTGTTACAAAATTCAAGTATCTGGGAGTTTGGATAGACCAAAGACTCTCCTTCATTGAACATATCGAGGACTTGCTAAAACGACTTCAGCAAAGGCTTGGACTGTTTTTTAGAATCAACCAATTTCTCACCAGAGATGCCAAGAAACAACTGGTCCAATCCATCTTCCTGTCATTGGTTGATTACGCTGACTTCCTCTACAGCCAATGCCCCAACTCTTACATGGCTAAACTGGACACACTCTACCATCGAGCACTGAGGTTTATAGCGGACTCCTTTCGACACGCATCACTGCACCCTATATCGGCAGTGGGGTGGACATCACTAAGTTCAGGCGCCACAGAAGCGCGCTCTCTGGACTTATAGAGCCAACTCTAATAAGCTGCCTTACTATATCTCCTGCTGTCTTCCCCTGAGTGTAATTGGGAAATCGCGTTAAGAAGTTACTCAGCTATTACACTTAAAGTACCCAAAGCAAAATCCCGCTCAGGGGCAGCCATAAGCTTGCATACCTACCTTATGGAACGATCTACAAAAAACCCTTAAATTAAGCACTCTAATCAGTATAAATGCCTTCAAGACACTTTATTTCCATACAATCAGAGAAGTATGTAACTGCTTCACCCACTCAGACCCAGTACTGGTGTCTGCACTGGTATATAGCCACCTAGACCCAATTTTAAGTACTGACCCCCCAGCTTGCTCCTCACCAGCCTAATTGTTCTCTCTCTCTCTTATCCCCGTCTTATCAACACTAGGCCCATCCATCCCCTTATTCTTCCTTTCCCAACCTCGGATAGGAGCTCACTACCCTGGGTTGTGACATCCTACAATACCCGTACTTATAGCATTCAATCCGGGGCTCACACCTCCTTTCTCCATCCACCTTCTCTACATCCCGCTTTACCAACTCCTTTCTGTGCACCGTGCCCTCCTAGCCTTTCTCCCCCTACCTCCCTCCCTCCCTACCTTCACCTCTACCTGGTGTATATTTTTATTTTTAATTTTTTTCTTCCATTACTTCCTCCTGCAACCTTAGATAACCTGCTTTATCTTCCTATAGACACTTCTATGTATGTAAATACCGTATAATCTGTACAATATCTGTATAAATTCTATGTACATATGAACTTCTTTTTCTTCCTCTCTGTAAAGAGTATTATCTGTATTGCCTTGTAAATACCTGTGTTGACCTATATATACAATTGTTCATGCTCCACCCAGGTCCATCTTGCAAATGAGCTTCTGCTCAACGATGAACGCCTGGTTAAATAAAGACTTGATTGATTGATTGATTGAAAATGTTCAACCCCAAGACAAAATAAGCAAAGTTCACGCTTGTCAGCCTTGGCAAATATTTCCTGCCATTTAATACAATTTTTAAATCCAGTCAGTCCTGTGTTTTTCTTAGCTTTATCAGACACTGTTACAGTAAGCTTAATAAATTTGTAATTTAAAACCTAAAGTTTATTTCTTGGTTCCTAAACCGAGAAGTAACCGGAGAGCTACCGCAAGTTTAAATGTAAACAACTCACAGTCGGTTCCTCAACTGAGGAAACCGTCAAAATCACAGGGAAAAAAAGTTACAATAAATAAACAATCAATACTAGTTAAACTTAGAAATAGTGATTTAATGCTAATGTATACCAAACTAAGAAGGTTCCTCACTGGCTACTGGGAACCGATGGGGAACTGCAAAACTAACTAAAAAAATGAATTAAATCACACTAAAACTAACTAAAATTACAGCGGGCTGCAGAAAAGTAGTAAAATAAAAACAATACTTACGGTTTTGTACAAAAACTAAGTTCTCTCAGTAAATGCTGAGGAGCAGTCTCTAAGGCAACCAACTAAGCAGGCAGAGAAAGAAATCTGAGCGTCTTGGAACACCTACAGTTGACAGGGCAGCAGATTTGAATGGTGGCACGAGCTAATTAGTGTTCCATTATTTGCATAAAGTTCCAGACATCTACGGGGTAGTGCAATCCAGGAGGGTGACTGCTAGAGTTAATGATATTGAAGAATACCTAGGGTCAGAATGTGTAATTTCCCTGACAGAACAGGTAGTTTAGAGCCTATCTGTCAAAATATTTCATAGGAGCTTCAAGGAGCTTCAAATAACTGGAAAAGGGAAAAAAAAGAGTGTGGGGGTTATGATGGCTTTAATAGTAAGAAATTTCAACAGTATTCCATCAATCTTAACACGCTTGCAACTAAAACAAACTCCCAAAGGGTATAAAAGATGGTACACAGGGTATATAACTTATCTAGTTTTTTTTTTTTTGCTCCTCTTGACCCCGACTGGCCACTCCTTCAGGGTGCTCTGCCCGTCGCCGCCCACCACACCCCACTGCCATCGGCTACCCCATCATAGTGGGCCCGGGTAACTCAACAAAACCTATCAAGTAGGCCCCCCGTCGTGGGAGAAGTGCCCACAGGCACATTAACGTATCCCGGGGCCTGTGGGGTCAGTCGGGTGATCCTGGGCTACCGTGGCGAAAAGGGACCCAGCGGCCATCATCCAGCCAATTGGGGGGGATTTCCTGGTTTTATGGTCCCAGCCCCCACCCACAGCGGCCGCACCTAGAGTCCTTCCAGCATGATGCACAGGCGGTGCGCGTACAACCATGCTGCATCATAAGTAGCTGCAGGAGTTCACAGGCCGGTACAGAACCGCGCCCACCCCGGAAGGACAGTGTCTCTTCGACACCGTATACCTTCCCTGCCAGCCTCCGCTCCTGACGTCCCAGGCTCGGCGCACAAACCTGGGTCGCCAGCATGCCAGGCAATCTCCCATTGCTTGGCGCAATGCAGCACGTAGGGGAGTTTTAACACTGCACTGAGAGTGGCTCAATAAATTTTTTTATACATTTCAGTAGCATTGTGGGTTCTGCTCTTCTTTGTTTTCTTTCGATCCAGGTACAGGGGTACTGGTATAGCGGCACCTTCAGAGGTAGGAGTGCTCTGTTTTGTTCTTTTTGTTACTCTTTGGCGCTAGACAGCTTGGTTGGATAAGCTTTATTTATTGAGAACTTCAGAATAGCTTTGCGGACACGTGCAAATTTACAAAAGGTTCCATGTCAGCTTGTACAATCAAAAAGTAAGACAAAACAAGTGCTGCAAGCAGTTCCAGAAGAATGTAGCTGAAATCAGGCACATAATAAACAACACAGTATCAAATACAGCCAGCAACTGCCTTTTTGCTGGTCTTTTTTGCTATGTATTGGGACAGAGCACTTTGCACAGATCACTATTTAGCCAATCATATGTGCCCAAAGACTTGTAGCACTCTGAATTCTGATCCGCTTTGGGCAAACAGTGGCCACACTTGTGGCACTTTTTGAAACCTGTGGGACAGTTTGTTTTTTCAAGCTTTTGTTTTGATTTCGACTCAGACATCAGATCAAAAAATTGCACCACAGTAAACTTCACAACATCAGTCATTTAGAAGAGGTGTTTTTATGTTGACTATAGTCATGTGCGGACAATTTTTAGTTCAATAGACCACAACCATTGTGAGCTAGAAAACAGCCTAAAATGGTTCCAAAATGAAAGCTAAAGCACTTTACCAACAGTTAAAAAGGACCCACTAGTCTGTTAATGTAAACTGCAAATACAAATCACTGTGAGCAGAGCATCTTCTGCAGTTTAGCAGTGGTTCCCGGAACTGATCAGAGACCATGTAAAAGTGCAGAATACACCACTATTTTCTGGCAGAACACCATTCAGAAGAGACAGCAAAGACATACTTCCAATAGCGTCATATGAAGTCCAAACTATCCATCATTTACCTAACACAAAATGGGAATGGCCACCCAGGTAATCATGAGTTAACTAAATAAACGTATATCCAGCAAACACATCTTTAGGACTTATGGCATCGAAATAGCTGGGAGCATCATCCAAGGTGGCTGCCCTTTTCAGGGGAAACTTGAGGTCTACTGTTAGAATGCTGAAACACTCGAGACCATCACAGTGAGAGACCACCTTTGGTGGGGGGGAATTCCTATGCACCTCACAGAGATGATTCACAAGTTTGACTGGGCTGTTCTAATTCATGTAGTTAGAAGTAATTTTCTCTTGGGTTACGATCTGTGCCCATACCTCTCAACTGCTATGAATTTCGCATAGCGCTATGGTTTTTACACTCAAATTTATCCTTGCTATGCAAAGGTTTACTGATGCTCTTAATAATGTTAGAGCTATTTCTGGACACACAAACTATTAAATCACTGACCCAATTTGATAGAAACATTCCTTAACACTAAATATATGGGGACCACTAATTAATGGCATGTTGTTCTTTAAAAATGAAAGTGCTACACGGTCTAGCTATTTCCTCTGATTTCTGAAGGCCAGTGCTATGAATGTTAATGCTGAGAGGCAGAGGTATGTGTGTACCAAAACATTATTCAGCTAAGTAAAGATCCAAAACTGATAACTATATATACTAATTTAATATCCTACCTGGAACTGTTGTTCCCCATATTTTAAAAGTAACCTGAGAGAAAATCATGGTTGCCGAGGATGAACAGCAGCTTAAACTTCAGTGCCACCTATTGAAACAAAAACAGCAGAAACATCCTGTCAACAACATGGTTCAAGTCAAATCACTATGGATAGTCTGCCTAGATAACAGGACAGGTGTCAAACCAACCAGAATTAAACCCTTGAAATTACAGTGTGCCGTGTTTTTTACCTTCAGGGCAACTTTCTTCTTCATTCTTTTGGTAACTGGGCAAGGCCCATTACGAACAAGGCCTGTTTACAGGGGCAACCTGAGAGCACTGGGGAGGTTACGTGACTTGCTCAGGGTCACACAGTATGCATCTGAAGCTTGTCGGAATTCAACACAGGTGTGCTGGATGTACCTTGCTCATTCACAACTGGCAGCTCTCATTTCTAAGCTATACTGCCAGCCCCGACTTAAGTTTTTTTTATATATATAGAGTTTATATATGTAGATGTTTATCCTCCTGAGTACGTGCATGGCGACTGTTCACCCTGTCCCTGCCACCTGCCTAGCAACAGACTCCCTGGTCCACCATGCCCACAGATCCCCCTCCACCCATCGCCCCCCGTGGCAGGGGCTGGAAGGGAGGGCTATCTTCCCCTCACCTGGAAGTCGTGTCCAGATTTTGGAGGGTCAGCGTGCGGGCAACAATGCGGGGTGAGGGCAAGCAGGCAAGGCTTCATATGGCCTGCAACTGCCATTTTCCACCATTTTTCTCCCCTTGTCGTGGCAGGCCATATGCACGTGCCAATGGAGATGCACACACACTACATAACCACAGCGGTTTCTTCTACGCTGCTCTAACTCTGTCACTGCCACCCGGCCCCCACCAGATGACAGCCAAGGAGCAAGACAGCGATCCCCTACCCTGGACAGGAAAGCAGTCTAGCAGAAGCTCAATCCCCCCACCCCCGGCAACCTGAGCTAGTTTCCGAACCTAGGTCGCCAGCATGGTGAGAAGCAAGCACACAGCGCCTCAACCCTCTGTGCCACTGGGCCGTCTAACTACTCAAGTCTTTTCTACAGCACCAGTGACACCTTCTGGGCAGGCACAAGCAGCTGCATCCTGGAGGGACAAAATCAGCCACATTTTGAATTATTTTATTAATACATTAGTTAATTATTAAACATACTACTCAGTGCTAGCACGTTCTGCACTGGAGCCATGCAGCCACCACCCTCTGCAGCTCAGCCCTCAAAAATCAGCATTTTGATGGCGAGAAGTGGGAACAAGGCATGGGGGGGGGGATGTGTTATCAATTTCTTAAACTGTGCAGGCTACTGTACATGTTAAGGGGTGTATATAAACCAAATACCAACACCCCCAAAAATATGTATAGTGGCCTGCATGGTTTAAAGAGCAGCTTCCAACTAATCATAGTAACACCTTAGTCCCAAAAAACCGATGACTGTCCTGGCCAGGGGTCCAAATATGCATACTTTTTCTTTTTTTCCTCGGATATTTTAAAGTTATGCCCCTCGTAATTTTATTCCCAGACCCGCCAGCAAAAAAGAGAGCCAGTGCCTGATCCTACGGCCACGCCCCCAAGTAAACGGAGGTTGCATGTGCACGCCCCACTGACTTGAATGGGGGCGATTTTTTTAAAGATTTTATACCCATTTAACAACAGGATTTTAACAAATAAAAGCGATTGCTCACTAACAGGGACCCCAATAGTGGGTGATCATTTTGATTGTTAAAATGCTGTTGAATGTATAAAATCTTTCAAAATCACCCCATTCAAGTAAATGAGGCGCACGACACGTTGTTCTCTGCTTTACTGACATCACAAACGGGCTGCATGGGGGCGTGACCAGGGTCTGGGAATAAATTACGATAGGCTTAACATTTAACTAAATATGAAAAAAAAAAAAAAAAAAGGAAAACTTTGCACATTTGGACTCCTGGCCGGGTCAGTCATCGTTTGTGTTTTAATAAGGGGCTAGTCGGAAGCTGCTCTTTAAGAAGTTTATATTTTCACAAGCACACTTCACCACCCCACATATGCACCTGATCACACTCTATTATTTACCCTGCTTCCCTTTATCATCATCAAAACGCTGGCTTTGGGGAAAGCACTGCTAAGAACAGGGGCAGCATGGATCCACCATGGAGAGTACAAGTGCTGAGTCTTAAGTTTAATATTAAATCCATTCATAAAAAATAAAATAAAGTATGGCTAATTTAGCCTCTCAGCAGGAAGCCCCTTGAAGTGTTCATTTTGGGTGGGGGACTGGGACAACTGGCACGCAGTTTTTAATTTTGACCCACCTTTTCTTCTATGTTGGGACAACCTGCTCACTGTTACAGTAGTTTTAAAATACAGGTTACTCACCTGTAACAGGAGTTCTAGGAGTGGTATATGTTGTTCATCCACACTTACTGGCAGGTTCCTTGCCACTTTAAATCTTGCCGGAATGTCTTCAAGCTGGCTCCTCCCACCAACCCGGGTGGTAAAAGTCTCAGCTCCGCCCCATGACACAAGATCTAGCCCACTGGAAGCCAAGCTGCGTATCGAAGCCGGGGAGGTCGGGTGGGTTGTGTGGATCAACAACCTATACCACTACTAGAACTCCTGTTACAGGTGAGTAACCTGTATTTCTAGGGACGTGGATATGTTGTTCAATCCACACTTACTGGCAGACTCCTAGCAGTTCTCCGGGAGGAGGGAGGCAAGGCACGCACCCCCTGCTTGGGAAATAAGGACTGGAGAACCGAAATCCCTAAACCAGCATCCCGGTGTGACTCAAGGTCGATGTGGTAGTGGGTAATGAAGGTGTGCGCGGACTTCCAGGTAGCAGCCCTGCAGATTTCTTGGATAGGGACGTCCCTGGAAGCAGCCACCGAAGCAGTGGTATGGCGGGTAGAATGAGCTCTTATCCCTTTGGGAGGCTCCATGCCCGCCAACCTATAGCAGAGATCTATGCAGAAGGTGACCCACCTGCCTATCATCCTCTTGGCTGCAAGTCTGCCAGGTGTGGCTTCAGCATAGGTGACAAACAGCTGGCGAACCTCTCCCCAAACTTCAGCTGTCCGCTCCTTATAATAAGAGAGAGCTTTTCTAGGGTTTAAAGTATGGAGCCTATATTCGGCCTCTGAGGTGTGACTGGGGTAGATCACCGGCAGAGTCAACATCTGGTTAAGGTGAAACTCCGACACCACCTTCGGAAGGAATTTCGGGTGGGGGCACAGGACGACCTTGTCCCTGTGGAAGACCAGATAAGGAGACTCGATGGAAAGCACCTGGAGCTCTCCCATCCTTCTGGCTGACGTGATAGCCACCAAGAAGGCGGTCTTCCATGACAGGTGAGAGATGTCACACCTGTGCATCGGTTCGAATGGCTTGCCCATGAGCTTAGTCAATACCAGAAGTAGATCCCATGGAGGTGGAGGTTCTCACACTGGAGGGGATATGTGATCAAGACCTTTGAAAAAGTGTCCGAACACCTTCTCCTCTGCTACCGACTGCTTCCGGCCTCGCCCGATAGCACAAGATGCTACCAGGTGCCTTAAGGGTCGACCAAAGCCCTAGCTGAAAAGGGACCACAGGTAGTCCAGAATGCTAGCCAAAGAACAGGAGGAAGGGTCCAACTCCTTATCCTGACACCAAATGGAGAATCTCTTCCATTTGAAGGCATAGCATTTTCTGGTCGACTCCTTACGGGATGCCTCAACAACGTTGAGGACCTCGTCGGAAAGACCCAAGGCCTGGAACTCTAGCCGCTCAGGAACCAGGCCGTCAAGTGTAGGGATTGAAGGTCGGGGTGGAGTACCTTCCCCTTGTTGACTGAGATCAGGTCCGGGTGGGCTGGAAGCCGCCTTGGGAGCCTGGAGCTGAGGCCGAGGAGATCTCGATACCAGAACTGGGGCGGCCAGTCTGGGGCTACCAGAATCACCTGCGCTTTGTCCCTCTTCGCCTTGAGAAGCACCTTGTGGATCAAGGGAAATGGAGGGAAGGCGTAGAAGAGGCCCAGGGTCCACGGCCTCGAGAAGGCATCCCCCTGCAGCGAGCCCTGCTGAGGGGGGTGGGCATGGAACAGCCTCTGCTTCGCATTCTCCCTGGAGGCAAACAGGTCCACCTGAGGAGTGCTCCAGTGGGAGAACAGATCTTGCACTACCTCCGGCAGGAGCGACCACTCGTGAGATGCAGCACCTATCCGGCTTAGGGCATCGACCAGAGTGTTGGAGGCTCCTGCCACATGGATGGTTAGGCGATCTGCCTCCAGTCTGCTCACGAGAGACTAAGTGTGGAGAGCCTCCTTGCACAGAGGCAAGGAGTGCATCCCGCCCTGGCGGTTTAGGTAGTACATGGTCGTGGTGTTGTCCATCTGGACTGGGACCACTTGACTCCATACAAATGGAGCGAAGGCGGTGAGGGCTAGTCGGACCCCTCGAAGCTCCAGCAGGTTGATGTGGCATCGAGACTCCTGAGGGGACCAGAGTCCATGGCTCTGATCTCCCTCAGATGGGCACCCCAACCCATCAGAGAGGCGTCGGTCATCAGAGTGACCATCAGCTCTGGGCGGACAAATGGGATACCCTCCTGCAGATAAGCTAGAACGAGCCACCACTGGAGGCTGTTCCACATCTCCTGGGTCACTGTCACTGGCTGGTCCAGAGGACCGGAGTGCTGTGACCATTGGCGGGCCAGCTCCCATTGCAGGGGATGCATGTGCTAGCGGGCCCAATGGACCACGCTGGTGCAGGCTGCCATGAGGCCCAGGAGGCACAGGAAGTCCCGGGCAGGGCACAATGGCCCAACCAGAAATGACTGGGCAAAGAGGAAAAAAGCTCGGCCCTGTCCCATGGGAGCCGATGCTCTGTCGAAGAGGTAAGCTCTGCCCGATGAACTGGATCAGCCTGCGATGGCACGAGTTCCAATTTGGCCTCATTGATGAGGATGCCAATCTGAGAGCAGACCTGGAGGGCCAGATCCCTGGACCACTCCACCTCCAGCTTGGAGGGGGCTGCAATCAGCCAGTCATCCAAGTAAGGGTACATCCAGACCCCTTGGTGCCGCAGGAATGCTGTGACCACAGCCATGCATTTGGTGAAGACCCTGGGAGCTGGAGAGAGGCCGAAGGGCAAGGCCCGAAACTCGTAAAGGGATCCCTCTGCTCTGAAGCGGAGAAATCGCTGGTGAGACGGATTGGGACGTGAAAGAACGCGTCCTGGAGGTCCAGAGAACAGAACCACACGCCTCGTTCCAAGGATGGAATGATCTGAGCCAGAGTGACCATCCTGAAGGTACGAGACCTTAGGAACTTGTTCAGGTCGTGTAGGTCTAGAATGGGGCGCCAGCCCCCCCATCCGTTTTGGGACCAGGAAGTACCTGGACACAAACCCTGGGTCTGGTGGAGGATCCGCCACCTCCCTGATCACCTCCTTCTGGAGGAGCAGGGCAATGTCGGCTTGACGAGCCGACAGAGAGGCTGCGGAACCCATAGCACCCCCCCCCCCCGTGGGGCGATGGCTCGACAGGGTGGGGACTGCTCGAATTCCAGAGGCAGACCTTTTCCTACCACTTCCAGCACCCAGCGGTCCATGGTGATATCAGACCAGGTGGAAAGGAAGTGGCGGGGCCGTCCCCCCACAGGGGGAACCCGGGGAGCAGTGACGAGGTCGGGGGCGACACCCCTCAACCCGTCACTGGGCAGACTTGGAGGAAGGGCCGACCGAGGAGCCGCCTGGACCTTTTCTTCCCGACTTCCTGCTGGAGGAAGCAGCAGGCTTGGCTTTGGGATGCCAAGTGCGAGCCTGCTGGCCCTGATGCTGGTGTTGCTGGGCCGGACGTGCCGCAGGGGCTGAAGGACGAAAGGGCTTACGCTGCTGCTGGCGGCCTTTGTCCTTCTGGGCAGACGTGACCGGGTCCAAAGTGGTGTTGGACTTCTCGATCCTTTGCAGGTGACCCTCCACCCCGGGACCGAACAAGTCGGTACCCAAGAAGGGAATGTCTGCCAGCTTGTGCTGGGTATCCGTTGTAAAAGTGGAGATCCGTAGCCAAGCTCTGCGGCGCATGGCCACTGCAGCCGCTACTGACCGGGTACACGAGTCAGCGATGTCCAAGGAAGTTTGGAGCTGCTGTTTTGCCACTGCCCTTCTTTGATCCCACCCCTACTTGACCGTCGTTTGAAGGTCAGCCGGGAGATGAGGAATCACCTCTTCCAAAAGGGCATGTGAAAAGTGTGCCATCAGAACGGCTGAGCTGGCCTGATGAAGGCCTAGGGAGGAAGCAGCATAGACTTTCCGCCCGGAGTAGTCCAGTTTCTTGGACTCTTTATCGGGTGGCTTGTCCACATCGGCGTTCCTGGAGCTGAGGCATGTCGGTCGCTAACCCCTCCGGCGTAGGGGTGCTCGAAAACGGAGTGTGAACGGTGGGAACAGCATACTTCCGAGCCATCCTGGCCGAAGGTGCAGGACAAGAAGCTGGCCGCTGCCATAGCTCCAGGGCCGGGCCAACAATGGCCTCGGCAACCGGGAAGGCCTCCGTGGGGGAATCCCCTCGGTCCAGTATCTCCATGAGGGGATACTTGGCCCATTTTGAAACAGGTTCGAGCTTCATCCCAGTGGACTCTGAGATGAGCCGAAGCATTCAAAGGAACGAGGATGGGCTCTCGTCCACCGACTGACCCCCAGTGGACTCCAGGTCAAGCGGCCTGGAGAACAAGGAGGAGTCATTGTCAGACTCCGAGGAGTCTGCGAACAGCTGCCAAGCGCCTGAGCCACCCTCCACCTGCTGAAGTCAATCGGGAGTGAGGGTGACAGACAACCGATGGGGCAAGCCCTGACCCAACCGAGAATCCTTGGTCGGGGCCCCAGTTTTAGGTTGTTGGGGGGGGGGGAGGTTCCACCACAATTGGTGGTGCAGCCGGTTTCGGCCGACAAGCCGATGCCGGCTTCGTCTCCTCGACTACCACGAGGGGTTGTTTCGGCCACTCCGGTGACAGCCACTTAAAGGCCGGGGAAAGCAGCGGAATCGGCTTATTCCCAGACAAAAGGAGCTGCTGCCACATTAAATCCTCGTAGCGCTGATGCAATTTGTGCTGGAGCCTATCCTCCAAAGAGAACGACGATGAGGATGAGTGGCGCCGCTGCTTTCCATGGTGCCGAGACCGCCGATGTCAGCGGGATCGGCTTGACCTGGAAGAGGTCCGAGACCGAGACCTTCGGGGATTCAGAGGGTGAGTCTGAGAGGGGGCGGGGGAAACCCGCTCCTCCCTCGGTTGAGGGACCTTAACCAGGGACTCCAGCACAGGAGGCACAGGGAAGTCCTCAGTTTCCACCGGGGGAACCGGTGAAGAAGGGTTGTCAGCTTCTCCAGTCAACAGACCGTCCAACAGGTCGTGAAAACTCTCAACCGCGTCGACGGGTGTTTCGGCCGGCTGACCTGACGGGGACGCCGTGAAGCCAGCGGCCTTTGCCGCAACCTCGACCGAAGTCGAGTGTCGACTATCCGGGGAAGGGGACCTCTCCCGCTCCCACGAACGCAGACACTGGGACTTACCTTTAGAGTCCTTCTTTTCGGACCAAGAGGAATGTCCCAAAGGCGCTTCTCCCTATACCTATAAAAAGTTTTATCCCCCCTTCTTAACTGAGTTGGCTAGCTTTTCCTCGATTTGGGTCTTTGCTATTCTGACCGCCTGCTTTAACTGGTACAATTCTCTGTCCTGCTCCTTCTGTGATTTCTTATACTTTCTGAATGCTATCTTTTTCTCCCTAACCTTCCCCGCCACCTCTTTTGAGAACCATATTGTTTTTTTTCCTTCATTTTGTTTTATTTTGCTTCACACAAAGGCTTGTTGCCTCTGTGATGGCAGTTTTGATTTTTCTCCATTGCTTCTCCACTCCTCCTTCCTGCCCTTTTGCTAGTGCATTCCTTAGGCACGTTCCCATTCTGCCAAAGTCAGCCCTCCAAAATTACAGTACCCTTGGCTTTTGTTTGGCTTGACTCTATGGCTGTGTTTATTGTGAACCACACTGTCTGGTGGTCGCTTGTTCCCAGATGGCTACCCACTTCTAAATCTGAGATCCTCTCACCGTCCCCATTTGAGAGTACCAGGTCCAAGACTGCTCCCTCCCAAGTGGGTTCCAACACTAGCTGCCTGAGGCATGCCCCCGTAGGGCATCGAGAATAACTCTGCTCTTGGATGTGACTGCAGCAAATGTGCTCCAGTTAACACCTGTGATATTCAGGTCCCCCAACAACAATATCTCCCCTTTATCTGCCATTCTAAGGATGCCTCCTACCAATTCCTTGTCCATTTCCTCCCCCTGAGATGGGGGCCTGTATACAATCCCTGTGAGGACTGTGGTGCCATTTCCTGTCTCTAAGGTGACCCACAGTGCCTCCTCGCCTCCCGGTTTACCTTTTTAGTTCTGTTGCTTTGATCTCTTCCCTTATTTAAAGAGCTACTACTCCTCCTCTTTTACCCTCCCTTTCTCTCCTGTCTATTGTATACCCTGGAATGCTGACATCCCAGTTATAGTCCTCTGTGAACCAGGTTTATGTGACTGCAACGATATCCAGGCATCCCTCTTCCATTACGGCCACTAGTTCAGGAAGCTTGTTACCCAGACGGGCATTGGTACTCATCGCCCTCCATTTTTTGATGGCCTTACCCCTATCTCTGTACTTACTGTCTTTGCCTTTTTCTCCATTTACCCCTGCCCCTTTTGACCTCTCTACCTTGGTGTTAACCTTGCTAACTACCCTGTTTTGGTCATTTGTCCTTAGCTGGACAATGACATCTAGCTCCCTCTGCCGTTCAGCTGCACCCGCAATCCTGAGGATTCGCTTCCTGTCCCTCCATGCCTTGGCACCAGGCAGGCATCTTACCTCTCTCTCCCCTTCCTCCCTTTCTCCTCCCGCCCCCAGTTCTACCCCCCCCAACAGTTTGGGCAGATCAAGCCTCTGCCGGCCCACCACATCCTCTACCGGATCCGTGCCACCGCCCACCGAGGACACCAGTTTTCACCTCTGCTGTGGGTGGCCAGACGTTCATGGAGTTGAAATGCCGAAGGAGCTGAAGGCATACCCGGCAAGCCAAGAGGGCAGCACAACGGTGTGTCACGGGTGGACTGGTAGGATCTCAGCCGGATGATATACAGGCATTGGCAGCTGGTGGAAGGAGGTCACCGGATGGTATACAGACGGTGGCAGCAGGTGGGAGGAGGTTCTGACCTGACCTGAAGCCAAGGAGGATAAACAACGTTAAAATGTCTTTTTTTTTTTTCGTTAAACCTAAGCCTTGACCCAAGTTGTGATCCAAGGGGTTAGCTTCCCTTTTGCTCAGAGACAGAGTGGAACCATATGTTAGAAAGCCTTGTGTAATCAACTGCCATGGCATTTTAATTTGGGATCTTACTGTATACATACTCCGTGATCAACTACTGATAATGCACAACAACAAATGGAGATTTAGTATGAAACAAATCCAATGGCTTCACCAGAGGTCATTTCCCAAATAGAGTGGCACTTTCAGCTCAATTCTCACCTTTGCGAAACCCTAGTGGGAGGAATGGCAGTCCAGCATTAACCATCATTTGAGTGCACAACTCTAGCTTAAGAGCATCAGAATACCATAATGTGGTAGCATTCCACCCTGGACTTTGATTGCTTCAAAGGCTTTCCAAGTCTGTATGCCTCGTATACTCCAATAATATCGAGGATAAAGGACACCCTAATGTACACAGTAACTAAGACTAATGGCATAAAGGGGTTCTGGTGTAGTTTATATTTGACACTATAACCCTACGATGCCGTTACAGCCTTATTTGTATACTTGAGGTGTATGTATTCTGTTATAAATTGTTTTTCAATTTCAGTCTACCTGTGCCTGCTCTGGTGCCGAATGAATTTCACTTTTAGTGTCCAAGGCAGCAGCGACACAGAAAATCAGTTTACATCCTTATGATCGGTGGGTTCCAAAGACAAAACTCACCGATAATGAGCAATGATGTAGAAACTCACTGATAACGGGTGAGGTGCTGGACACCACACCTCACGCAACGCCTATGACCCAGGGTCAGGAGTGATCTCGGGTGTCGGCGGGTTGGCTGGGGGAAGGAGGACTGAGCGTCCCACAGACTACGCTCCTCTTCTGGGGAGGGTGGGGCGGTACAACCATGGACGTGCTGGCTTCTGGCAGTGGTTGGAGGTCGGTGCAAGCCACAGTGAATTGGCGGGGCTGATGTCAGGTGTGCAGTGTGTGTGAGGTCGCACTGCAGCATCCTGGCGATCACTTACTGCCTTCGTGCACGTGGGGGTCAGAAATTGCCCCAATCCTGGCACTCTAGATGGCGGCCCCTCGGCACTGCACCAGATATTCCCAGGGTGCTCCCTCTGCCCTGGACTCCCGGAAGGTCTTCTGTGCTGTGTAGTCCACGATGTGGCCTGAATGGGTGAGCTCGGGGAAGGCACCCGATGCAGGGGCCGCCAGGGCCAGTCCAGAAATAGGGGAACCACAGGATCACCTTTGCCGAGGAGGTAAGGCACATAAAATATGTAACAAAAAAAAACATTATATATGTTAAACACATTTCAGTGACCTTTCTATAAGGAATTATTTAAAATTCAACCATGGTAGTCATAACTGCTAAACTGAATGTAGTACCTGTGGGAGGGAAAGGGAAAAGGGTGGGTGGGTGAATGGGCTGGAGATTAAGCAGGATCTGCGATGATACTATACTCAAGGAAAAACAGGCAGACTAGGTGGGCCAAGCGGTCCTTATCTGCCAGCAAATTCTATGTTTTTTATGATACAGGCACAAAAATACATACTGCTAACAAACTAGGTAATATAATATTTCAGAAGTACCCCACCTAAAAAAAAAAATACTTGCCAGATATTCAGCCTAAGCCGATGCACAAGTGGAACTGTAGTACAGCAGTGGAATGTGCCAGGGGAGGGAAGAAATGGAAATTACGTACCTACCGCAATTCTGATCTTTCTGTGTATCTTCACCATTCATCACCTTGGGTACTAGCCGGAGGTCATGACCCCACAGGAGCCCTTTTTTTTTTGGATGGGTGGAGTCGACGCACTGTGTGGCTGCCTGCAGGTTGGCCATTAGGTGTTGTCTACTCCGCCCTCCTGCCAGTTCTGAGTCGCCGTGGAGTGAGAAAAGGGTGGGTGGGTGGGTGGGGACAAGGAAGTCCAAGGGACAGATAAAGGAAAAGATATATAAACAAAAAGAAGAAATAAACGACTGAGAGGACAGAACAAGTTTGAAAGACTAAGGGAATTGGGTAGGGGCCCCAATCTCTGGAAGTAGAAAGGGAAGAGGGAGGGTGGGTTAAGGATTTAGAAATAAGGATGAGAGTGGGGGGGGAAACATACCCTGGAACCTTGACCTGTTTCCAGATTGTATAGGAACTGCGAAGGAGTAGCCAAGAGGCTAACTGCCAGAATTCAAGGCACAGAGTCACTGGCAGTAACTCCAACAAAAACACAATCAGCTATTCTGGAAGAAAAGACAGGACACAGGGATATCTCTCCCCCCCCCCCCAAAAGGAAATTTTGGTGTAAGAAAGTACAGTTACGTAAGAACTTACTGTAACAGTAGATCTTTGAGAGAGGCTCTTGCAGTAGGTAATTACATATAGGACTGACGCCGGCAGGCAGCAGGACCCCACGGAAAAATTTCTAGCTAGCAGTCCCTGGCGAGGGACCGCCCCCACGTCAGGTGACCGGCGTCAGGAGACGTTGGTATAAAGGGGCGGTCCCAGACGCCCGCCTTCCAGTTCTTTCCCGCCACAGGCTGAAAGAGGCCAGACGAGAGAGGAGTGGATATTTCCCTAATTGGAAAAGGAGCTGAAAAAGCCTAGGGGGATGGAGGGCGGGAAGGTATTACCTACTGCAAGAGCCTCTCTCAAAGATCTACTGTTACGGTAAGTTCTTACATAACTGTACTATCTTACTTCAAGAGGGTTCTTGCAGTAGGTAATTACATATAGGACTGAATCCCAAGCAGTCTGGAACAAAGAAAGGCACCGGGAGGAGGAAAACTACTCCAAGAAGCAGTTCTAGCTGTGCAAGCCTCAAGATAGGAGGCCTTGCAAAACAGCTAGCCGAAGCCTGCTCTACGGCGAGAGGCAATATCCAAACTGTAGTGTTTCGTAAAGGTATGGACGGAAGTCCAGGTGGCGGCAGCGCAGATTTCTGCCGCAGACACATTCTTGAAACAAGCCGCAGAGGCAGCTACTCCTCTTGTGGAGTGGCCTCTGACTTGACCGGGGAGGGTCTTGTGGTATTTGTCATAACAGAAAGTGATGCAATGAGCCAACTACTTAGACAGGCACTGCTTGGAAACAGCATTGCCTTCCCTTTTGTGAGTAAAAGAGACGAACAACTGATCAGTCTTTCTGAGATCCTTCATCCTGTTGGTGTAGTATCTCAGAATCCGGTGAACATCCATAGTATGGAGTAAATATTCCCCTTGATTAGAGTACTGCGTAAAAAAGGCAGGTAGCTCTATGGACTAATTTAAGGTAGACTCTGCTACTACTTTAGGTAGAAACTTAGGATTCGTGCGAAGAGCAGCTCGTTCCTTGTGAAAAATCAAGTAGGGGATTTTACATATCGGGGCCTGGAGCTCGGAGATTCTTCGAGCCGAAGTAATGGCCACCAGGAAGAGAGTCTTCCACGAAAGAAACTTCAAATCTGCAGAAGCTGCAGATTCAAAGGGAGGAAGGGTAAGTTTCTCGAGAACAAAATTCAAGTCCCAAGAGGGGGCAGGAGTACGGATGGGGGGCCTTAGATGGAGAACCCCTCTGAGAAAGGTCTTGGAGACCTCCAGTTGAGCAAAGGCCTTGTTTGTGAAGGGAACATGACAGGCTGAAATGGCCGCCATGTGTACCTTCAAAGAGGAATGGCTGAGAAGCACGAACTTTTCCACGAGGCGCTGCACAAGCTAACGGTAGGAAAGAACTGGAAAGCGGGCGTCTGGGACCGCCCCTTTATACCAACGTCTCCTGATGCCGGTCACCTGACATGGGGGCGGTCCCTCGCCAGGGACTGATAGCTAGAAATTTTTCCGTGGGGTCCTGCCGCCTGCCGGCGTCAGTCTTATATGTAATTACCTACTGCAAGAGCCCTCTCGAAGTAAGGTATCTAGTTTTTTTAAATTAATTGAGGTTATGGCCGAAGGAAAAGGAAATCAAAGAACTGATGGGGAGAAGGAAAGAAAGGAGGGCAACTGCCAACCCCCACCCCACAAGGGGTGAAGCCGAAGCACTGAAGGAGTGCCCCCCCCATCCTGACCACTCTGCCCCTAAAGAAAATTATCCCCCTATGTACCCCAGTTTCCCCACTCCTGACTAACAGAAAGGAGGGGGCGAGGAAAGGGCACAGAGAGGGATGGACCCAGAGACTGAGGCCCCAGGGGATGGAGGGCAGGATTGTGATGACTGGTGAAGATACACAGAAAGATTAGAATTACGGTAGGTACGTCATTTCCATATCTTATCTGTGTCAATCTTCACCATTAAATCTACTTTTAGGTGAGTGTACAACCCCCAAAGGGCTTTAACCAAGGGAATCCCTTAGCTTTCAGGGACACACCAAGAGAGAGAGAACTTCATGGGCCCGGAGAGGCCCGAGAGTGGGGAGAGTGAGACGGGGATCCTTGGAGGGGCTAGGAAGTTGCCCCACCAAACGCAGTCTCACCCTACGGGAGAAAAGATAGGTTCTCTGGTGAGTGGAGTTCATCACCCTACGCAGGGCCAAGGGTGACAACCGGGAGAGACGCAGCCATGCCGTCCGCCTAGTGCAGATCACTGTCCCTACGACCCTGGTAGCTGCCTCACTGATGTCGTATGATGCCCTTGCTTGGTGCCTTGCTAGCTCCAGGCCACATGCAGAGAGTGCAATGGCTTGTCTGGTTTCCTGTGTCAGGCATCGAGGCTAGGAGTTGACCTAGCCTGGATCACAAGAACCTATCACAGGTAGCATAGTGGGCCTGATGAGCAGATATCGAGAGAAGCAACCGTGCAGAGTAAAAGGTCCTCCTATCCCCAGAAGTCAAAATCCAAGGAATCTTGATCTGGGGGCCGGTCATGGTGCAGGGCGCGAAGCCCGTCGGGAGTATCCAATTGCGTCAATCCTGAGCTAGGATGAGGCAGGTTACCTGGAGACTCCGGGAGGCACAATACCTCTGGCGTAGATCCCTAGGGGCTGGGACTCTGGAAAAGGGTCTCTGCCAGAAACGCATCGACACCTCCCTAAAGGGAGTAGGCCAGGGGTGCACTACAAGAGTGTCCGCACTGAAATCGCCCAAAAAGGTGCGGGTCGGATGCTCCAGATTGTGCTGAGTGGGAGGGGTGACATGTAGGTCCTCCAACATCCTCACAAGAAAACGCTGATTCTCAGTGAGATCAGCAGCTAGGGAGATGTGGACAGACTGTTCCTCACCTCCTGAAGAGGAGGATCAGAAGTCAGAGGACCTCAGAGGTTGGTTGCTCAGGGGGAGGTTGAAAAACCTGTCTGTCCATGGCCCTAACATAAGAGGGAAATTGAGCAGCCACAGCTCTGAACTGCTCCCAGGAGAGAGGACTGCTAGGACCAAGGATACCTGGGAAGGCAGGAGAATGTGGCAGAGGAGAGAGGGCAGAGGCGACAAAAGGAATTGGCTGTCCTCTGCCTGGGCTAGAGAGCACATCTGGAGCCACAAGAGAAGAAGTAGCTCCGGAAAACTCCACAGCCAACAGCTGGTCAACCATACTGGAACTGCCTACGTTGCGCCCTGAAGAATCCCCCCAGTGAGGTGACCGGGGCCGTGAAGGTTCAGAAGGGCAGTCCCCTCCCTCAAAAGAATGGGGCCCTCTCAAGGAAACCAAAAGGGAAGGGCGAAGGTCCATGCTACGACTTATCCCAGAGCCGGGGTGGGTTCCAGAAAAAGGTCGCTGCATGGAGCCCATACCCCTCGACTCCTTGGAATCTGAAAGTGCCCTCCCCATCGAGAGAGAAAGCCAGCCTAGGCAGCTGGTAACCCTGGTCAGTCCCTGAAGGGGCTATCCAGGGAGGAGCACCCTCCCCTCCTGTGGGTGCTCTGATCGGCCCCAAAGTTGGGCGATCTAGGCACACCACTTGAGGGGGTACCACCACTGAAGGGACAAAAAACCCTCTGAGTCCAGGCTGCAGAGCAATGGTGGCCTGCACCAGTGCCTGATGGTCAGCACCCCTGACCCTGGCCCCCGGAGCCATTTTCTGATCCTCACAGGGGGGCTGGTTCCAGCCTGTCGAGGACACTACCAAGGTGTCCATGTGAGCAGCCAACTCCAAAGAGTCAGACTGCCTGTCTGACTCAGAGTCAGATTCCTCCTCCGAAGAGGAGAAGTTCTGTGCCAAACAGTGCGTGGACGCCCACTGCCATCCCAACTGAAAATGGCACCAGATCCAGAGACCGCACCAGAGTCGGCGCCAACGTCCCCAGCCGCACCACGAGCGTTGCGGGAAGAATACACGGCTCCAATGTTGGCAGCAGTCTTGGAGCTGGAGCCTGTCATGGCACCGTCCCGACCCACGGCGCCACAAGTGGTGCCGAGGCCAGAAATGGCGCAGATGATGGCTCCAACCACACTCTCGGCACCGCAAACAACACTGAGGTCTGAAACTCCCTACAGTGCTACGGCCCGGTGCGAGGACAGGAGGAACAGCACCAGCTTCATTTACCACCGCACTTTTAGCGCCCACGATCAAACCCCCATGGCGCCATGTCGTTGCTCAGAGTCGCAAGCGGCTCCAGAGCTGGACACAGTGCTGTGCTCAACCACGGCGCCAGGGCGAGAGAGTCAAGGACAGCGACATAGAGCCTCCCATGCCGCCGGGAGCACCATCGGTGCTGCAAACTGAGCCAATGACAGCAATGGCGCCGACAACAGTGCCACCAGGGCCCATGGCACTGCAAACGGTGCAGAGGCCCAAGACGGCGCAAACAGACTGTGTCGACCCAGGCTTTCCAAACTGAGGGTATGACACCGGGGGAGCCTTCACCCCGAAGGGGCGATTACGGCCGCACAGGCACAGATGCATAGGGGCCATCCGCCTTCATAGATTTCTTTCCCCCCCCCAACCGAGACATGACCTACAGAAAAAACAACACCAAAGAAGACCCGATGTCGCAAAATAAAGAAAAAGGAACAGCCTTACTTTTAAACTCAGGCGACGTCGAGTGGGTGAAATTGAACCGGCAGGTGAATATGTAACGGAGTCGGCAGACTCAACACGGAGCAGAAGGCTTCAGAATATTCTTCAGGCCTCTCACACAGCAGAGCTTCCACAAGGTGACCTCGACGGCTGGAGACAAAGAACTGGCGGGAGGGTGGAGTTGACAACACCTAACGGCCAACCCACGAGCACCACTCAGTGCGTCGGCCTCGATGGTGACGCCAATGGTGCGTCGACTCCGCCGATCCAAAAAAAAAAAAAAAAAGCTCCCGCGGGGTCATGACCTCCAGCCACTACCCAAAGGTGATGAATGGTGAAGATTGACACAGATAAGATCAGGATTTAGTGAATCAGTGCTTTGGCACATTAGTGGATTAGTAGGAACGAATAGGAACCTAATGGTTGCAGAATTTTGGCTTCCATATAACAGAGTTGTTACTGTAATGAAACTCTTATCCTGGGTCACAGTAAACTAATGAATGCATTTTATAAGATTAGGCAGAGGTCAAAATAAGGTTTTGCCAATGAAGAGCCTTGAACAGCTCCTGGTCATCTGCATTTTTTGTCCGACCAGGAGCTAATGCCTAAAAATAAATAAAATGTTCATAAAAATAACAACAAGAATTTTTTTTTTGTTTGCTTCAATAGGGAAAAAAATGCTCATTTGAAGAATAGGCAAGGATAATACACTGCCAGGATGAGAGGTGCAGTGACAGCAAGCCCAGAAAGTCTCTGACCAGGCAGACAGCAGAGACTGCAGAAGAAGGCCAGCAAGCACAGAAACAAGTTATTGGGTCGGACGATCATTTTTTTATATTTTAGGAAGAACACACTCAGGACTTTACCAGACTCATTTTATTAAGAATACAGTGTAGCCTAGCTTTCCACAATTCTGTCCACATTATGCCCTTAGAAAGGCTACGTGCTGGAGTGCCAAGATGGCTACTGCACGCTGTGTAAGCTGAGGAGGAGCTGCAATAGCAGGGATCGTAAAGGTCTTTATAGCGTTTAAAACACGTACACCACTTTTCCCTCAACTGCTATAAGTTTATAATCCTTTCCAGGCCAACTTGTGAAGCCTTCTGGTATTGCAATATCTCCCAGATTGTTTTGTCTTGTTGCCCCACAGGGGAAGGAGAGCTGGAGGTGGAGTAGCCTTACTCAAGAGGCGCTAAGTCAAGCAACCCCGCAGGGGGGCTGTTTCGAATGAACAGATGCTGTGGCTGATGTGGAGAACCGAGATAGTTTCCGGGGAAAGGACAGTAGCGAATATCAGAAAGACGCTAGAAAAATGAAACGCTGAAAGAAAGGAAAAAATCTGGAGATGAGCTAATCACATTTTATTTCATCTCTTACTACATTTTACCTGCTATTAGGATATCGATTCTGCCTTTGTAACAATGAAGGGGAGTATAAATAATCAAAATTTATTTTATTTAGGAGTTGTTTCACTGCCGAAGTTACATATGTGGCAAAACCCCTTTTCCTTAAAGTTTAAATAATTTCCATTTTCGTAATATAAGTAAATAGTTTTAAGACTTTTTTTTTAATCATTTAAGGAGTTAAGATAATTTAGTACCTGGCTGCACAGTATTGGCTGGAGCCATTCACGTGCGGCTGGGCCACATAAGTGCGTATGTATGGCGTCTGAAAGTCAGATTTGCCATCTTTGCATGAGCAACAGGAGCATGAGCAGCAGGCCGACTATCGTACTACGCTCTCTATGTTGTAATGCTGAGGCAGTCTAGATCAGACACCATACTCTTGGGGCAGAAGTAAGTAAAATGACTTTCTGATTTGCTTTTAAAGAAAAGTCAAGTGGTATTAAGGGGGGTTATTGGAGGTATACAAGGCTTTTTAAGGTAAACGAGAGATAGCTGCTAAGGTACATGAGAGCTAGTAGCTGCTTGTAATTCAGCAAATGCTGGCTACTGCTTTAGGACATTCAGTAACCTCCCACACAGCTTTGTCTAGAACTATTCATCTTGCGCCAATATAAATAATCAACTACAAACAGACCCTTACATTTAATTTTTTTATATATTACTTTTTAGAATAACGCTAGGGTTTAAGCTTCAATGGCTGTTACCTGTTCTGGCTCCTGTTTCAGGGAAAAAAGAAAACAACACAGATTTAAAGAGCCATTGTTGCAAACTGCCCAAGTGCCAGGATATCTAAACAAACACAGTATTCTACTTCAATTGGACCAACCTTTTTTGAAAAGCAGGTGTTTCTCTTCTACTCTCTTCTACTTCTAATTCAGCATGTTGGAAAACTATTTGTGAATGCTGGCTACTTACTGTGCAATATATTCTAAAGTCTAAACCAACAAACTGTCATTGAAGGCTGATCTGCACAAGTCGGGCCTGGATTTTCTTGAAGAATTTGTTATTGCCACATTGCAAAGTTACACAGAGATATTTGACTGTGGTTTTCTCTTTGGCCTGTTCTTGAACATTACTTGGACTGCTTAACTTACTGTGTGCATTTTCCCTGCAATCACGATACTATGGTACTAACTAGAAAGCAAGCTGCTGAAGCTGCAAGAGAAGCAGAACTTGAGCATGCTGCCGCCGGGGGAAAGAACGACATCAGTATACCAATGGATGATTATATTTATATATAAAATGAAGTGGTGTGAATGTTAGTCACATATTAAGTGATTTTAAAACTGTAATTAAAAAAGCAAAAGTCTTAAGAAAAGAAAAGAAAATTAGAAAAAAAATCAAGTACAGAAAATACTACAGGGCTAAACCAGTCAAACGATCAAAAGGAAATGAAAATAAGCAAAGCATTGCAGATCAATGTAATGCAGAGTAATTGGGTAGAAAATCAGTACAAGCAAACACAGATTAATGAACACTTTGTGAAAGCAGTCTCAGATTCTAGTATCTTAGCTGAGCTAGACTTAGTACAAAATGAATTAGCAATAGAGCAGCTGCAAGATATGGAGCCTGCGGAGTACTCTAGGCGCCCATCTACCCTAAGTTATTTGACGTTACTAAGTCTAATTTGTACAGTCAGGAAAATATCAAAACGTAGCTCTGAAGAGATAGCTAACTCGGAAAACACAGTCAAGTAACTGTATTTCAGCTAAGTGGGACTAGTGATCTAAAAATGGGGGAATCTCCACTCTCACCAGTTAGCTCCACAAAATCCTCTTAGCCCGACTCCGAACAATATGAATCTCCATCTTTGTTTTTTTTTTTCCCCCAGAGACATATACCCCAATATTAACTAGAGAGCACAGTGGCCCCCCTTTGATGAATGCTAATATGAATGAAGTCTTAAGAGGAATTTCAGACAATAATCTCAGGCTTAAAAAAGCTCGACATGTCTGTTAAATCTCATAACCTAAACAGTATGTCAGAGGCAATAAATAACTATCCCTTTGCACTAAGTGAAGACCATAAGAACTTTATAAAAATCCATATGCTGCCAACCTGATGATTTTAGATCAAATGGTGAGCATACAGAATGAGATGAAAAATCTCAAACAAAATACTGCCTTGAGCAATTTTAGACCAAAAGGCATTTTAGAAAAATTAAATAGAATCGTACCGAGTGTGGGCTCTCCTTTTCTGCATCTGGAGAAAGAACCCAGCTGAGACCTGATTTTTTGGTGGTGGGAATCCCAAACTCTCCTGATAAAATTAAACCAAAAAAGAAAGGCAGAACGAATAAAAACAATAAAAAGGTCAGTATAGATAGCAATGCCAGGAACATGGTGCAAATTTTACAACCTTTACATACTGATTTAATTAAGATACCTAATTTTGAACAGATTGCTGTTGCTGTAAAATCACCAGGAATTGACAGTGTAGTCAACCAGGTGAAGTCAGCAACTCAAAGAGATCCTGCATGGTGTTCCCCAAAAAACTAGGTAAGTAATTTTTTCTTCTAACCCAGTAATACTCAAGTATTCATAACTGTCTGCAGACTATCAAGCAGTACCTTTGGAGATGGGCACAGAACCCTAGCTTAGGAACAGACTTTGCAGGACTGCTGTGCCAAATCTAGCATCACCCCTGGACAAATTATCCAAAGTGTAATGCTTCATAAAGTTGTGTACTGATTTCCAGGTAACTGCTTTAGAGATTCACAGGGGAAACATCCCTGACAGCTGCTATGCCCCTTGGGGAATGACCCTCCACCCACAAGGGGCTCTTTTCCAGCCTTAGAGTACCAAACTGGTTATATTGTACTATCCAGTAATAAGTGAACATTCTTGCTGCTGGGTTATTCTTTCTCACATTTCCATAGGTCAGAAACAGCTGTTTTCTGTCCTGCCTAAGGGCTTTAGTGGCTGTCAAAAAGTAGCTAAACTACTTTGACATTCAGACTATAAAGACTTTTTTTTCCCACCAGGACTAAAGTGTTCAGTGAAAAGGCAGGGTTTTAAATCATTGGTTAGCAATTTTTTTTGTGTGTGGGTGGACAATACTAACTGTACAGAAAGCATTTTTATATGTTTTCTAGAAGTGTTATGTTTGTTAAACACAGTGAGGCAAGTACTATGCATTTTCACAATTTTTAGAACTTTTATGAGCAAAACGCTAATCAATTTTTAGAGTTAAATGAAACCCTGAAAATACAGGTAAGATAATGGTTTGGTTGAAATGATAGTTAGAGGTCATGTTAAAAGGAAACTTTCTGTTTGTTCCCAGGACAACTTTGTCTCTGTGGAATGAAGTATAAACCTGTTCAATTCAGAGAGACTTGAGCTCACCGATTCTTTTGTCAAAAGTGATTACCACAGGAAAAACAGGTTTTGGGGGGGTTTTTTGGGGACATATTTCAAATAAACTAAAGATAAAGGGTCAAAAAGGGAGACCCATGAGCCAAACTATACACACATCTAGGCCACATGCTTGCACTGGTCCCTTGTGAGGGGGTGCAAATGGGACAGGCCTTTAAAGAACCCTTTGAAGATGGGGTCCGAGGCCTGAAAAACATTCTGTCCAACTGAAGTGTAAGCACATGCTGCAGCCAGGTGGACATTTAAGGTACTGGACTGTAAGCCCAGTAACAACAAATAGGTAACACAGACCAGTACAACAGGAACACCAGCCTGTGTTGACATGTGCTAGGCCCATAAAGAGCCTTTTGTAGCTACGATCTGAAGCAATAAAAACATTTTGTCCAACTAATCTGCCAGCAAATGCTGCAACCAGGTGGACCTTAAGGGTACAGGATAGCCAGTCCAATGACTGTAAATAGATAAAATAGTCAGACAGCTGGGACCCAGCATGTTCTGGGACCAATTTCCTGGTTGAACACCAATCATAAAACTTTTTCCCATTCTGAAGCGTAGATTTTCTTAGTGGAAAGCTTCCTGTAACCACATCACATGCTTAAGACACTTTGAGAAAGATGCAAACCTGCATATTATACCAAAGGTACTCAAGAGCCATGCCTTGAACGTGAGTGATCCAAGGTTTGGATATAGCAGCTCCTGACAGGAGGTCATCAGATTGTGCCTCCGAGGGAAGGTGTATTGGTTCGTGCCCCAGCATGGAGAGTATCAGAGAGAGAGAGAGAGAGAGAGAGATGTCTGTCTGGCCCATTCTAGTGCTATCAAGATTATTGATGCTGCCGGCCTGGTGGCGCTGAGGTTGGCGCTGGATCACAGCTCGCCTCGCCATGTGACCAGGTTGAGAACAGTCAGAGTGCCAGGGGTCAGCGGGAGGAGAAGGATGGAGGCGCCCAATGACTGCTCTCCTTCTCGGGGGAGTTCTCTGCAGACTCCCGCCGCAATATCGCCATCTGGGGGAGCCCGGTGGTAGGTGCGGTGCGGAGTAGCAGCACGGGTATTGGGCAGACATTGGCAGGGGCGGAGCGGGAGGCATGTCTCAGCGTGCCTCCTAGCTCATTGGCCCCATTGCATGCCGATGTCTACGGAAGCTCACCAGGAAAAAAAGCAGGAAATGGAGCGCGTCACTCCTAGGTGACGACTCCTCTGAAGTTGGACCACGTCACCAGCGCTCACTGAAGCAGACTCCAATGTGGACCACTCGCTCTACCGTTGTGTGGGGGAAGGTTTGGGGTGACCTTCCCCTGCCCCGCCCGGGGGGGGGGGGTATACCGGGTTACCTGAGGGCTATCTGAGAGTGCAGACACTCTAGGAGCAGGAGTTACCGCAGTAAATTATACCATTTCAGTGGGAATTAATCCCTTTAGTGATACAGTAAGCCTGAGACACTGTACCTCATCCTGGTGGGCTTCACCATAGGAAACAATCTGCAGGAACTGGCAGGCATTCTAGCGGGCACAGAAGTCCCCATACACTGTCTAGCAGGGGGTTCTGTGTGCTTAGTTTTATTTGATTTCTTAGAGGGAACCAGGTAGTCAGCCAGTTCAGCAAGCCTCTCAAGAACTGCTTGTATACCCGTCTCAGGGGTAGCAGTTTACATTAGTTGTTGTTGTTTCACCCACAGTAATTTAAGGTGTCAGCTGGTCAGAGCTGGAGGGACCCTTCGATGGTGAAAGTTTCCCTTTTTTTTTTTTTAGCCATATTCCAGGCATTTTTCAATAGTTATTACAGGACATGAAATGCAGATTTCACTCTGCTTTTAATGTTCATGTCCAGATGGGTATGACAAAAGGAACTTAACAGAATTTCACCACACAGAATGCAGAGTTTGAAACCGGGATCACCAGTTTCCTTTTTCATTTTTAAAAGACAGTTTGAATGTAAAAGCAATAAAACTTACAATTTAAACACTAAGGCCCGGTCCGCAATAGAGAGCTTAAAACGGTTTAACTGCCTTAAACCGTTTTAAACTCCCGGAACACGGTTTGCATTCATACTGTAACACGGTTAAAACCGTGTTACAACTATGTGCTAAAACTGTGCTAAAACCCTGCTAGAGAGGTGGTCTTTAGCATGGTTTTAGCTAAACACGGTTGCCTTAACCTGTGTTAACAGCAGTGTGTACGTAAACCGTGCTGTAACATGGGTTAAGGCACCCCATCCGGCAAGAAATGCATTTTGTGAACCACAGAATAAAAAAATAAAAAAAAATTAATTACAAGCACCGCTGTGCAGAGTAAGTATCCCCGATTCTGTCAATATTCTTTTTGTCCCAATCAATTTTGATCGCCGTTCACAGGTATCCTGTCATGCACTTCCGTACCAACTGGAACTCATAATGCTTTGAGTTGGTGCTGCAGTCATGACTGGGAACCCCTTCCACCTGTCACAGTTATCGGAAATGAATGTGGACGCTCTGATAACCGTGCTAGGGAATGATTTATAAAAACGATTTTAGTAACGTTTTATAAACGTCCACTAGTGTGGCCACGGCCTAAAAATACAGGTTACTCACCTGTAACAGGAGTTCTAGGAATGGTATATGTTGTTCATCCACACTTATTGGCAGGTTCCTTGCCGCTTTAAATCTTGCTGGAAGGTCTTCAAGCTGGCTCCTCCCACCCACCCGGGTGGTAAAACTCTCGGCTCCGCCCCATGATGCCAGATCTATCCCGCTGGAAGCCAGGTTGTGCGTCGAGCGGGAGGCTGGAGTGGGTCGTGTGGATGAACAACATATACCATTCTAGAATTCCTGTTACAGGCGGTAAATACAGGTTACTCACCTGTAACAGGAGTTCTAGGAATGGTATATGTTGTTCATCCACACTCATTGGCAGGTATCCTTGCCGCTTTAAATCTTGCGGAAGGTCTTCAAGCTTGCTCCTCCCACCCACCGGGTGGTATAACTCGGCTCCGCCCCATGGCAGATCTGGCCCGCTGGAAGCTCAGGTTGTCGTCCAGCCGGGAGGTCGGGTGAGTCGTGTGGATGAACAACATATACCATTCCTAGAACTCCTGTTACAGGTGAGTAACCTGTATTTCTAGGGACATGGATATGTTGTTCATCCACACTCATTGGCAGACTCTAGCAGTTCTCCGGGAGGAGGGAAGGCAGCACACCCCCAATACTTACTTGGGAAGAGAGACTGGAGAACCGAGGCCCCAAAACCAGCATCCCGGCGTGACTCAAGGTCGATGTGGTAATGGGTAATGAAGGTGTTTGCTGACTTCCAGGTAGCAGCCCTGCAGATTTCCTGGATAGGGACGTCCCTGGAAGCAGCCACCGTTGCAGCAGTATGGCGGGTAGAATGAACTCTTATCCCTCTGGGAGGCTCCATGCCCGCCAACTTATAGCAGAGATCTATGCAGGAGGTTACCCACCTGCTTATCGTCTGCTTGGCTGCAGGTCTGCCAGATGCGGCTTCAGCGTAGGTGACAAACAGCTGGCAACCTCTCCTCAATTTCAGCCGTATAGCTTTATAATAAGCTTGTGCCTTCTAGGGTCCAGAGTATGGAGCCTATATTTGGCCTCCGAGGTGTGATTGGGGTAGAACACGGCAGAGTCAACACCTGGTTAAGGTGAAACTCCGACACCACCTTCGGAAGGAATTTCGGGTGGGGCGCAGGACAACTTGTCCCTATGGAAGACCAGGTAAGGAGACTCGATGGAAAGCGCCTGGAGCTCTCCCATCCTTCTGGCTGACGTGATAGCCACCAAGAAGGCAGTCTTCCACGACAGGTGAGAGAGAGCACACCTGTGCATAGGTTCGAATGGCTTACCCATGAGCTTTGCCAGTACCAGCAGTAGATCCCACGGAGGTGGGGGTTCCCGCACTGGAGGGGAAATGTGATCAAGGCCTTTGAAAAAGCGCCACACCACCTTCTCCTGCGCCACCGACTGCTTCCCGGCCCGCGCCCGTTAAGCAGAGATGGCTGCCAAGTGCACCCTTAGGGTCGTCGACCTAAGCCCTTGACTAGAAAGGGACCATAAATAGTCCAAGATGCTTGCCAAGGAACAGGAGGAAGGGTCCAAGCCCTTGCCCTGACACCAAATGGAAAACCTTTTCCATTTGAAGGCATAGCATTTTCTGGTCGACTCCTTACGGGACGCCTCAACTACATAGAGGACCTCGTCGGAAAGACCCAAGGCCTGGAACTCTAGCAGCTCAGGAACCAGGCCGTCAGGTGCAGGGATTGAAGGTCGGATGGAACACCTTCCCTGATTGACTGAGAGCAGGTCCGGGCGAGCTGGAAGCTGCCGCGAGTCCTGGAGCTGAGACTGAGGAGATCTGGGTACCAGAACTGCGAGAGGCCAGTCTGGGGCTATCAGAATCACCTGCGCCTTGTCCCTCCTCGCCTTGAGAAGCACCTTGTGGATCAAGGGAAATGGGGGAAAGGCGTAAAAGAGGCCCGGGGTCCACTGCCTCGAGAAGGCATCCCCCTGCAGCGAGCCCTGCTGAGGGGGGCGGGCATGGAACAGACTCAGCTACGCGTTCTCCCTGGAGGCAAACAGGTCCACCTGAGGTGTGCCCCAATGGGAGAACAGATGCTGTACTACCTCCGGCAGGAGAGACCACTCGTGGGATGCAGCCCCTATCCGGCTCAGGGCATCGGCCAGGGTGTTGGAGGCTCCTGCCACGTGAATGGCTAGGAGATCCGCCTCCAGGCTGCGCACGAGTGACCAAATGCGGAGAGCTTCCTTGCATAGAAGCATGGAGTGCGTCCCGCCCTGGCGGTTTAGATAGTACATGGTCGTGGTATTGTCCGTCTGGACTCGGACCACTTGACCCCGGAGGAACGGAGCAAAGGCGGTGAGAGCTAGGCGGACCGCTCGGAGCTCCAGCAGGTTGATGTGGCATCGGGACTCCAGCGGGGACCAGAGGCCATGAGCCCGGTGTTCCCCCAGATGGGCACCCCAACCCATCAGAGAGGCATCGGTCGATAGAGAGACCGTCGGCTCGGGGCGGACGAACGGGATGCCCTCCTGCAAATGATCTGGAACGGTCCACCACTGGAGAGTGTTCCACATCCCCTGTGTCACCGACACAAGCTGGTCCAAAGGATCGCAGCGTTGTGACCACTGGCTGGCCAGTCCCCACTGAAGGGGAGACGCATGTTCCAGCGGGCCCAACGGACCACGCTGGTGCAGGCCGCCATGAGACCCAGGAGGCGCAGGAAGTCCCGGGCAGGGCGCAATTGCCCAACCAGAAATGATCGGGCAAAGGAGGAAAGAACCTCGGCCCTGTCCGCCGGGAGCCGCGCTCTGGCTCGAAGAGAGTCGAGCTGCGCCCCGATGAATAGAATCACCTGCTTCGGCTCGAGTTCCGACTTGGCCTCGTTGATAAGGAGGCCCAGTTGAGAGCAGACCTGGAGGGCCAGATCTCTGGACCACTCCGCCTCCTTCCTGGAGGGAGCTGCTATCAGCCAGTCGTCCAGGTAAGGGTACACCCGGACCCCTCGGCGCCGCAGGAATGCTGTCACCACTGCCATGCATTTGGTGAAGACCCTGGGAGCTGGAGACAAGCCGAAGGGCATGGCTTGGAACTCGAAGAGGGATCCTTCCGCTCGGAAGCGAAGGAATCTCTGGTGAGACGGACGGATAGGGACGTGAAAAAACGCGTCCTGCAAGTCCAGAGAGCAGAACCACACGCCGCGTTCCAAGGATGGTATTATCTGAGCCAGAGTGACCATCCTGAAGGTTCGAGACCTTAGGAACTTGTTTAGGTCGTGTAGGTCGAGAATGGGGCGCCAGCCCCCCGTCCGTTTCGGAACCAGGAAGTACCTGGACACAAACCCTGGGTCTGAAGGAGGGTCCACCACCTCTCTTATCACCTCCTTCTGGAGGAGGAGAGCGATGTCGGCTCGACGAGCCGCCAGTGAGGCTGGGGATCCAGCCCCCGAGGCGGCGGCTCTGAAGGGTGGTGCCTGCTCGAATTCCAGAGGCAGGCCTCTTCCCACCACCTCCAAGACCCACCTGTCCGTGGAAACAGCGGACCAGGCGGAACGGAAGTGCCGGAGCCGTCCCCCCACGGGGGGACCCAGGGGTAAGGTGACGGGAATGGGGGCGACACCTCTCAGCCCGTCACTGGGCAGGCTTGGAGGAGGGTCCGGCCGAGGGACCTCCTGGGCCTTTTCCCCCCTGCCTCCTGTTAGAGGAATCCGGCGGCTTGGGTTTGGGATGCCAAGGCCGAGCCTGCTGGCCCTGACGTTGCTGGGCCGGGCGCGCCGAGGGCACAGAAGGACGAAAGGGCTTAGGCTGTGGTTTGCGGCCTTTGTCCTTCTGAGCGGAAGAGACCGAGTCCAAGGTAGCATTGGACTTCTCGATCCTCTGCAGGTGACCTTCCACCCCAGGGCCGAAGAGGTCAGTCCCCAAAAGGGAACATCCGCCAACTTGCAATGCTGTATCCGGCGTAAAGGTGGATATCCTCAGCCAAGTCCGGACGATAGCCTACCGCGGCCGCCACCCCGATCTGGCACATGAGTCCCTATATCCAAAGCAGTCTGAGCTGCTGTTTGCCACTGCCCTGCTTCGGTCCCACCTGCTTAACCGTAGTCTGCAGATCGGGCGGAAGATGAGGGATGACCATCCAGGAGCCCAACAGGGCATGAGAAAAATGTGCCATGAGGACGGGCGAACTGGGCCTGACTAAGGCCGAGAGAGGACGAGCGCAGGACTTTTCATCGACATAAAGTCCAATTTCTGACCCTTGTCAGGAGGTCGTCCACATCCCGGCGAGCCGGGCCACGCCGAAAACGCTGTCGGTAACCAACCTTTTCAGCAGAGGGGTGTTCAAAACCGACAAGGAACCGGGTAGGGGATCAGACATTTCCTGGCCATCCTGGCCGAAGGCGCAGGGCAGGAAGCAGGGCGCTGCCAAAGCTCCAGTGCCGGACCCACTATGACCTCGCCACCGGAAAGGCCTCTCGCCGAGAATCCCTCGGTCCAGAATCTCCGAGGGGATACCTGGCCCGCTTTGGAACGGGTTCGAGTCCATCCCGTGACTCCGAGATGAGCCGGCAGTCCTAGGAAGGACGACGGGCTATCGCCCATTGACTGACCTCCTGAAGACTCCAAGTCCAGTCGCTGGAGAAAAGGAGGAATCATCTTCGACTCGGAAGAGTCCTCAAGAGCTGCCTCTGGCCTGAGCCACCTTCACCTGCCGAGGTCGGTCGGGAGTGAGGGTAACTGACAGCCGATGGGGTAGACCCTTAGCCGACTGGAGAATCCTTGGTCGGAGCCCCAAATAGTGGCTGTGGAGGCGGAGGTTCCACCGGAATCGGTGGAGCAGCTGGTTTTGGCCGAACAACCGGCCTGGGTATAGGCTCCTCGGATAAGTCGAGGGGTTGTGTCAGCCGCCCGTGACAGCCACTTAATGGCCGGGGAAGGCGACGGGGTCGGCTACTCTCGTCAGGAGGAGCTGTTGCAACATAAGTGACCTCGCATCACGTAGCGAATTTACGCCAAGCCTCCCCTCATCCGAGGAGGAGGACGAGCGGCGACGCCGCTTACCGCGGTGCCGAGACCGAGACCGCCTATGACGGTGGGATCGGCTGGACCGCGAAGAGGTCCAAGACCGAGAGTCCCGGAATTTCCGAGGTCGGTGCGGGGAGGTGTCGGCCGGAACCGGCACTCCCTTCGGCTCGGATGGTCCATCCGAGGGCTCCGGAACCGGAGGCACAGGCGAGCCCACGGGATCCTCGACTCCTCCCGGGGGAACCGGGGAGAGGGGAATCTCGGCTGCTAAAGGTGACAGCCCGTCCAATGGGTCGAGAAAAATCTCGACTTCATCGGTGGGAGTCTCGGTCAACTGACCTGACGGGGACACCGTGAGGCCAGTGGCCGAAGCCGAGCGGTCGACCGAAGCCGACGGTCGACGGCCGGGAGAGGGACCTTTCCCGGCCCCAAGAGCCGCCGACGAGGGACTTACTCCCTGTCCTCTTTTGGACCAAGAATAAGGTCCAGCAGACGAGGCCCTTCTCCTTAGTGAGAGGGACAGACAAAGCTCCTTAAAAGAAGCCGTAGGAAGAACCCAGAGAGAGCGGGATAAATGCCGCGGCCGAGGAAGATACGGCCCGCGCCGCCTCCTCTTCAAGGGCGACCATCCGCTCGAGCTGATCCGCCGAGCCCGCCGCGACACCGCCAACCGGCCTCCTTGACTTCACCGAGGGAAACGCTTTCGGACCGCCCAGTTGCAATCGGCAGTACGGTTCCCGAGGACGAGGCCGAGAAAGATGAGCACAGGTCGCAAGCCTGCGGGTCGTGCTCAAGGCCTAAGCAGTAGACACACGTGGAGTGTGGATCCGTCCGAGACATCTTCTGCCCGCATGGGCATCTCCGAAATCCGGGAGTCGATTTGTCCATCGCAGCCGCGAGGGATAGAAGACTGAAGTCTTTTTCGCAAAATTTATTTTTAAATCCGCAAACGGAGAAACAGGAACCAGTCTCAAACGCAGAGCGTTAAGGAGGGAACCTGAGCTTCCAAGCGGTAAGGAAGATCTGGCGTCATGGGGCGGAGCCGAGAGTTATACCACCCGGGTGGGTGGGAGGAGCAAGCTTGAAGACCTTCCGGCAAGATTTAAAGCGGCAGGATACCGCCATGAGGTGGATGATCAATATATCCATGTCCCAGAACCTGTATTTCTAGGACATGGATATGTTGTTCATCCACACTTATTGCAGACTCTAACAGTTCTCCGGAGGAGGAGGCAAGGCGCACACCCCTACTTAGGTATAAAGACTGGAGAACCGAGGCCCCGACCAACATCCCGGCGTGACCCAAGGTCGATGTGGAAGGGGGAACCGGTATATGCCTGCTTCTGGGTAGGAGCCCTACGGATACCCTGGACAGGGGTATCCTCGGAAGCAGCCACCGATGCAGCCGAAGGGCAGGTAAAATGAGCACTTATCACTCTGGGAGGCTCCATGCCCGCCCACCTATAGCGGAGATCTATGCAGGGGGTGACCCACCCGCTCGTCGTCCGCTTGGCTGCATGTTTGCCAGATGCGGCTTCAGCGTAGATGACAAACAGCTGGCGAACCTCTCCCGAACTTCAGCCCTACGCTCCCTGGGAAGGCGAGCATTAAATAGGGTCCCAATGGATCCTATATACGGCCTCCGAGGTGTGAATGGGGTTGAACCCCAGCAGAGAAAATACCCGGGTTAGGGAAAAAGACTCAGCCACCGCCTACGGAAGGAACTTGGGTGGGGCGAGGACAACCTTGTCCCTGTGGAAGACCAGATAGGAGATTCAGGAGCGCCTGAACTCTCCCCTGCCTCTTCTGGTTGGCATGGTAGCCCCAAGAAGGTGTTCTTCCACAACAGGTGGGGAAACTCTCACCTGTGCAAAGGTTCGAACGGCTTGCCCATGAGCTAAGCCCATACCAGCGTAAGATCCCACAGAAATGGGGATACTCTCCCCAGAGGGGGAGGTGTGATCACGGCCTTAGAAAGCGCCAGACCACCTTTCCTGCACCACCGACTACCTTCCGGCCCGCGCCCGGAAAACAGGAGTAGCTAACAGGAGCACCTTGAGGGTCGTCAACCGAAGCCCTAGTTCAAGAAAGAACGGACCGCAGATAGACCGGAATGCTCGCCGAGGAACAGGAGAGGGGACCAGGCCCTATCCCAACACCAAATGGAGAATTCTTCCATTTGAAGGCGAGTGTATCTGGTCGACTCCTGGCAGGACACCTCGAGACATCGAGGACCTTGCCGGAAGACCCAAGGCCTGGCCACTAGCTGCACAGGGACCAGGCCATTAGGTGTAGGTGATTGAAGGTCCGGATGGAGTACCTTCCCCTAACAACAGAGATCAGGACCGGGCAGGCTGGAAGCCGCCTCGGGAGCCTGGGGATGAGACTGAGGAGAGCTGGATACCAGAGCTGGCAAAACCAGTCTGGGGCTACCAGAATCACCTGCGCCTAGTCCCTCCTCGCCTTGCCTGAGGGTCAAGGGAAATGGGGGATAGGCGTAGAAGAGGCCCGGGGTCCACGGCCTCAAGGGCATCCCCTACAGCAAACCATGCTGAGGGGGCGGGCATGAGACAGTCTCGGCCTCAAATTCTCCCTGAAGGGAAAAACAAAAGGTCCACCTGAGGTGTGACCTAGAGGGAGAAAGATCTTGTGCTACCTCCGGCAGGGAAACCACTCGTGAGGCGCAGCCCTAATCTGGCCTAGGGCATCGGCCAAGGTGATGGAGGCTCCTGCCATAGAAATGGCTAGGAAACCGCCTCCCGGCTGCGCAAAAGACCCAATGCGGAGAGCCTCCTTACGCAGAGGCAAGACGCTCATCCGGTCTGTTCTGCCAACTCAAACCAGGCAGCTATTTGCCATTCACACTCACATACACACAATAACAGTACAATAAGTATAGCAAGCCAAAGCTTTATTATAGCCAAATATAATATAAAAGGTTACAATAAGTACAGCAAGCCAAAGCTTTATTATACCAAAATATAATACAAAAGGTTATACATCACCGATTCCAAAAGCTACATCCAAGCCTGTTTCAATGGCTGGGAAGCCCCCTTGTCAGCCTGGCTAGGAGTCTCACGAACCGGGAATTGGCCCCACAGCGATGCGTCCACCCTGCAGGTGAGGCTTCTAACCAGGCATTGAGAAAGCTACATTTATATCTTATTCTATGCTAAAAATAACCGTGCAGCCTTCATAGTGTCGTTTTCCCACATTCTAGAAGCTGGCCAGGCTCCCAGGATGCTAAAATTCACACCATAAGGACTGCTCAGAATTCCCCACACCTGCTAGGTCACTGTGCTCCAAACACTGGCCGGGTGCCTAGAACACTATGAGCTAGCAGAAGTTTAAACAAAACTACAAAAACAGGTTGCCTGATAATATGCAACCTTCAAGTCAGCAAAATACACTGTCTGAAGCAAAACATAATAATGAGGCTATCTAAAGAGCAAAACACCAATTAAATGAAGCAGCATGTAAAATGGAGTCACACGATACAAAATGGAGTATAAAATGACATACATTACATGAAATAGCATACAAAATGGAGTGACAATAATCAACATATTATACTATCACTACACGGTCCTGGCGGGATAGGTAGCACATGGTCGTGGTGTTGTCCGCCTGGACCTAAACCACAAGACCCTGCACAGACGGAGCGAGCGGCGCAAGCTAAGCGGACCGCCTGGAGCTTCAGCAGGTAGGAAGACATCAGGACTCCCGAGAGGACCAGAGGCGGTGCACTCTGTATTCCCCTTGATGGGCACCCCCACCCATCCGAGATGCTTGGTTCGGAGAAGACCGTCGACTCGGGCGGACGAGCAGGATGTTCTCCTGCAAAGAGCTGGAACGGTCCAAGGAGAGCATTCCCTAACCCCTGGGCTGTTGTCACGGACTGGTCCAAAGCATAGCCGCTGTGACCGCTGGCTAGCCACCCCATTGGGGATGCATGAGCAGCCGGATCCAAACAGACCACGCTGGGTGCAGGCCGCCGCAAGGCCAGGAGGTGCAGGAAGTCGGTCAAGGCGCAAATTGCCCAGTCAGACCTGACTAGGTAAGGGAGGAAGAACCTCGGCCCTGTCCACCAGGAGCCGAGCTTGGACCCAAGAGTCGAGCCTGGTCCCGAAGAAGGATCACCCACTAAGGCACGAGTTCCAATGTGGCTCCAATAAAAAGGAGACCGGTCTGAGAGCAACCTAGAGGGCCAGAGCTCTGGACCGTCCCCCTCCGCCTGGAGGGGTTACGCCCGGACCCATCAGTGCCACAGGAATGCTGCTGAGCAGAGACCAAAGAGCCTGGCCTGGAACTCGTAACGGAATCCCCCGCTTAAGAAATGGAGGAGTATCCCAAGAAATAGACGGAACGAAGTGTAAGTACGTCCTGGAGGTCCAGGAAGAGCCACACGCCTCGTTCTGAGGATGGGATATCTGAGACAGAGAGACCTTCCCGACATGCGGATCAAGAATGGGGAGCAAGCCCCCCGTCCGTTAAGGACCAGGAATACCTGGACATGAACCCAGGGTCTGGAGGGGGGTCCGCGACCCTCCTGATCACCTCAAGATCGAGGGGCCAGGCAAGTCGGCTCGGAAGGCCGACAACGCGGTTGCGGACCCCAAGACCCTCGTGGGGCAACGACTCGAAAGGGTGGGGCCTGTTCGCAATCCCAAGGCAGGACCTTCCCCTAGCACCTCCGACACCCAGAGGTCCGGGAAAGCGGACCAGGTTGAGAAGGGCGGAGCAGTCTCCCCACGGGGGACCCTGGGTAGGGGTGACGGGGCTGGGGACAGCGCCCCTCAGCCCGTCACTGAGCAGGCTTGGAGGAGGGATTGGCCAAGGAAGCTCCTGGGCCTTTACCTCCCTGCTTCCCTTTAGAGGCAGCTGGCTGGATTCAGGACACCCAGCGCAAGCCTGCTGGCCCTCATACTGGAGTTGATGGGCGGTCCGGCCACAGGGGCAGAGGGGCAAGGGAGACACGCAAAGGCTGCAGCGTCTGCCCCTCCGGGTGGGGTGACCGAGTCCGGAGTGGTATCGGACTTCTCGGTCCCCTGGAGGTGTCCCTCCACTCCAGGGCTGAAGAGGTCAGTCCCCAAGAAGGGGATGTCCGCCAACTTGTGCTGGGTTTCCGCTGAGAAAGAGTATAACCTCAGCCACGCCCTGCGGTGCATGGCCACTGCAGCCGCCACCGACCTGGCACAGGAATCACCTAAGTCCAGAGCAGTCTGAAGCTGCTGCTTCGCCACAGCCCTACCCTGGTCCTGCATCCGCTGGACCATGGCCCTCAGGTCGGCCGGGAGATGAGGGAGCACCTCATCCAGGGAGCCTAAGAGGGCGTGGGAGAAATGTGCCATCAGTGCAGCCGAGCTGGCCTGTCGGAGGCCTAGGGAGGACGCAGCGTAAACCTTGCGCCCGACATAGTCCATCCTTTTGGACTCTTTGTCGGGGGGCCTATCCACATCCCGAGCGTTCCCAGAACACTGGAAAACATTATCGGTAACTAACCCCTGAGCCGAGGGGTGCTCCGAGAAACCGGGCAAAGAACAGACAGGGACAGAGTACTTACTGGCCATCCTGGCCGAGGATGCAGGACAGGAAGTAGGCCGCCACCAGAGCTCCAAGGCCAGGCCGACAATGGCCTCGGCCACTGGGAAGGCCTCCGAGGGTGAACCCCCTCGGTCTAGAATCTCCGTCAGGGGATGAGAGACCCGTTTGGACACGGGTTCAAGCTGCATCCCGGTGAACTCCGTGATGAGCTAAAGCAGACCCATAAAGGACGATGGGCTGTCATCCACAGAACGTTCCGGAGAGGACCCCGGGTCCTCCCGACTGGGGAACATGGAGGAGTCGGCGTCCGGACTCGGAGGGTCTGCAAAGAGCTGCCTCAGGCCTGAGTCACTCTTCGACCGCCGAGGGCGGGCGGGAGTGAGGAACAGACAGCCTGCGGGACAGGTCGTGACCCGACCGGTTCCCACCAGGGCGGTGGGGCAGCAGGGTTGGACGAACAACCCCCGGCCCCGGGTGGGCACCTCGACTACAGCAGTTGTGTGGCCGATCGGCGGCAACTGCTTGCTGGACGGGGAATGAATCGGTGTAGATTGATTCCCGGACAATAACAACTGCTGCCACATGAACTCCTCGTAACGTCGACGCCATCTGCATCGAAGCCACTCCTCATCCGAGGAGGGAGACGAGGAAGAGCGGTAATGCCACTTAACTAGGTGCCCCGACCGAGATCGCCGAAGTCGGCGTGAGCGGCTTGACCGAGAGGAGGACCGAGACCGAGACCCAAATCCTCGGGGAAACCGAGGGTGGGCCTGGGAAGGAGCGGGGAGCGCCTGCTCTTCCCTCGGCTCGGACGAAAGGACCGAGGCCTGTTGCCCTGACGGTACAGGCAGAACCTCAAGCCTCCGCCCGGGGAACCCGGCGAAGGGATGGCGGCTCCAGCAGAAGACAGCCCAGATGGCGGGTAGAGACTACGACAACGTCGGCGGAGTCTGGCCGGCTGACCTGGCGGGGACACCCGTGAAGCCAGCGGCCTGAGCTGCACCCTCGGCCAGTCGAGCGTCAGCCGGCAGGGAAGGGAACTCTCCGCTCCCGCCAGGCGCGGCGATGGGACTTAGCCTGCGACTCTTAGACCTGGGCCAAGAGGCAGGTCCCGAGGTCCCTCTCCTTCGAGGAAAGGGACTGGCGAAGCTCCTTGAGCGAAGCTGAATGAGGAGAACTCAAGGAGAGCAGGATAAAGCGCCGCAGCTGAGGAGGAGGGGAACAGCCGCCCCCTCCATTGAGAAGAAGATCGAGCTGCTCAGCGAGACGGCGTAGCGGACACTGCCCGGCAGAGTCTCAAAGTTTTTCGGTCGCGGAAAAAGTTTCAGGTCGCCTGAGCCCCGAACAGGCCATACGATCCTCCAGGGCGCTCGTCAAAAGTGCACAGCAAAAATCGCAAACTTGCAGATTATGATCCAAGTCGAGGCAGTAGACGCACGTGGAGTGCGGGTCTTTCCTGGAGGTATTAACCTGGCGCCTCCGGGAGCCGGAAAACGAATGATTCGTCACAGCAGCGAGGGAAGAAGATCGAAGTTTTAGAAAACTTCAAACTAAATTCGGAGAGACCGAAAAAATCAGGAACCAGTCGAAACGTAGAGCACTAAGGAGGGAACCTGAGCTTCCAAGCGGTAAGGAAGATCTGGCGTCATGGGGCGGAGCCGAGAGTTTTACCACCCGGGTGGGTGGAAGGAGCCAGCTTGAAGACCTTCCGGCAAGATTTAAAGCGGCAAGGAACCTGCCAATAAGTGTGGATGAACAACATATCCATGTCCCTAGAACTACGGGTTTACTAAAATTACAAAAGTAGAAGGCAGCAAAAGAAATGTTCAAGAATACTTATTCTGTAAGGTTTCTCACGCCAGAACAAGATGATGAAGAGGAGAGAATCTCTGAGCATCTAGACTTATCTGGCAGAGAGAAAAATCTGAAGGGTTTAGAACTAAGGCAGTTAGTATAAGGCAGCATTTGAAAAGTGGCTCATGCAAAAGATTCCATCATTTGCATATGTTCCAAATTCTCTCCGGGCAGTTCTACTTAAGAGGAAGACTGCGTACAGTTATGAATACCTGAGTATTACTGGGGTTAGAAATAATATGTATTTTTTTCTGTTACCAAAAAAGCCAAACATTGTATAATAGTAATATACCCTCCAGGGTGTGGGTATACTGTTGGATTTACCACTTCTGGTATGGTTAAGTCACTCGGCTGCGCCGCGTGACCGAACCACACCAGCTGTGGTATATCCACCAATATACCCACACCCTGGAGGGGTATATTGTTTAATTACCCTACATGTTTATCTAATTTCCTCTTGAACTGTTCTGTGGTGGTACACCCTATAACCTCAATATGGAGTCCATTCCACATTGGAACCACTCTCTGACTGAATCACTGGTTACTTTTAATCAATTTACAGTTCCTTTTTTCCAGCTGTAGTGAATGAGAACGGGTGGTATAAATCTGTTCTCTAAATTGTAGCCCCAAAATATCCCATAAATCATCTGTCCAAGCCCTATGTAAAATACACGTCCCCCCGTGATCTCCTATATTCCAGGGTAAACATGTCCAACTCACTCAGTCTCCGATAATCCCCCAAGGTCTTTGATAGCTCCGCCCCCAAGGTCTTTGATAGCTCTTGTCACCCTTTTCTAATATAGTAACTGGTAAAACTAAAAGCAGCCTACTCAAAAGCTTTAAATTTAAGATTCAAGACAAAAAATATTCAAAGACAGACACAAGGAATCTGCTAAGAACACATATTATACCCGAGTAGTACTGCAAGATTAAATAAGGGATATACAATGGTGAGCTATCAGATAAATGATTTATCTACACAAGTGCTGTTTAACCTTGGGTAACCTCACAAGTGGCGTGAGCCACTAGTGAGGTGTCCAAGGTCAAACAGCACAAGAGTAGATAAATAATTTATCTGACAGCTCACTACTGTATATTTCATTTATGCAGTAGTGATGCTTTCTGTCAGTGCAGGGACATTTGCTTTTGATGATTTATCTTTTTTTTTTTTTAATGTAAATGATCATTTCTGGGACTTTCAATTAACTTTCCTAGTACATGTCCGCCTAGCATAGTGGTTGCTATTAAATGAAACACCACTCATTTTGTAGAAAACTTCTTGCTAAACAAATGTCATGCTCACAGTACCATGCCATCTTTGTGAAAAGAAAACAGACTTTTCTGTTTTTTTGCAAATTATAAAAAACTAAAAGGTATCTATAAATCAACCACCACTCATTTTGTAGATAATTCTGTGCTGAACAATTTTCATGATCACAGTACCATGTTATCTTTTTTTTTGTTTTCATGTTATTCAAATTTGAATATGGTTAGTGTGGATAAACGAGTACTGTGTGGATAAACGAGTAACTGTGTGGATAATCCACAGTTACTCAGATAAACAAATTTATCACACTCCATTTATGTCCACCCCTATTACATAAACAAAGTTTCCTACTTTTCTTGTCTCACAGAAAAGAAAACTGACTTCAGGACAGTTTAGGATGAAGTACAAGGTGAAATATCTGCCTTTTTCTCCAAGCCTGATACATCCTAGCCTGTCTAAAGCACGATATGTTCAGTGGTTTTCCAAAAGCTCCTACTCTCGCAATGCTCCACTAAGAACTGCACCAGAATTAAGGTTTGCTGTGTGCATATCCTCATGTCTCCTGCCCTCCAAACTTCCCGATTTGCTGACAGACAGTGTGTAGCAGAAGGATACGCTAATCATGAGCAGACACTATCAGCAAAAAAAAAATCGCAACCCCAACTGGCCTGCACAACAGCCGGTCACATGGTGCTTCCACAAACTCCCCCACCCACCCCAGCACGGTGTGCTGGCATAGGCTTGTACTTGTTTCTCCCCAGTCTTCTACTGACGTGCTCTCGAACGCTGCATGCTCGCTAGACTCCCTGCCATGTTCTGCTGTTCCCTCTTCCCACCAGTCCAGTGCTATTCAAACCCAGTTGTCCAACCCTGGCTCTACTTCGGCACCTTTCACAGCCCTCTGCTCAACTCACTCCCGACCCACCTTACACTGTAAAGGTCCTGCTCTCTTGCCCATTCTGTCCCCATCCTCTGCTTATTAACCACCCTCCAATGGCTTCAAAACAGTCCCGCTGTCCTCCCAGCCCCTTCTCTGCCCTCTGCTTATTTTTCACCACCCCTGCGGGTGTGACAACTGTCCCACTGTCTTCCCACCCTTCCCCTTCCAGTAAAGTAAGTGTTTCAGTGTCAGAGTTGTAGGTAGCACCTCTACTTTTCAATCACGGAGACAAGTAGGCACTCATCAAAAATGCAGAGACACAAATCAGCACTCAGCGCCCCCTTATTTCAGTCCTTGGATTAGGTGTTTTATATCTCTTTTGTGCTTCTGATGTTTTACCTTTTTTTGGTTACTCTGCAGTGTTAAAATTTGTTTTACAATACAGTTACTTAAATGAAATTTCATTTTATTTTTGTCAGCCCAGTCAGAAATCTGTATTAGATCCTGCCCAAAGAAGAGTCTGTCCTCAAAGGTGTCTACTACAACCTCCAATTTGACATCATCCACAAACTTTTCCAGCTTGTTTCCACTTTTAATATCCAAGTCGCTGATAAAGATGTTAAACAGCAAAGGTCCCAACACTGACCCCTGAGGCACATCGCTCGTCACCTCCACCTAATCTGACAAGTAACCTTATACTATCACTAACTATGTGCTATTCCTCAACCAGTGATTTATCAACCTAATAATAATCTTGGTGTCAATTCCTAGATCCATTAACTTGGAAATTATTTTCCCATGGGGGACCGTGTCAAAAGCTCTGCTAAAATCCAACATCACCATATCAACCTTTCTTCCCTGATCTAGACAGTTACCTACATAGTGACAGAAACTTAAATTAGTTTCACAGGATCTATTCTTAGAAAAAACATATTGTGATTTGTCAACTATCCTCCATCTGACAAAAGGGTGGTAATCTCCTCAACTAGAATCCCTTCAATCAATTTTCCCACTATCAAGGTCAAACTCACTGACCAATAGTTTGCTGCCTCAGCCCTATTCCCCATCTTAAATACTGGCACCACATAAGCAGTTCTCCACTCCCTTGGCACATAACCTTCCTTTATTGATCATTGACCTGTTAAGGAAATAACGGAGGCTAGCTCCACACCGAATTCCTTAATAAATAATGGATGCAAACCATCCGGGCCAGCAGCCTTATCAGTCTTAAGCATCTTAATTCTTTTGAGTACTTTATCGACTGTTATTAATTCAGCTTGACCCGAGTTGCTTGTTTCAACTGGAGTTTTAACCATACTTGGGTCCTCCTTAGTAAAGACCTTACTAAAAGATTTACTGAATTCTCTTACCATTTCCTCAGGTTTTGCAGCTATTATACCATCGATATTTAAAGGGTCCACATTACTACTGTTCCCCCCTTTTGTTGTTAAAATAAGCCAAAAAGCCGTTGTGTAATTTTTCGACACAGCCAATCGAAATTCTAGTTGTTTTTTTAGCTTTCTTTCATTTTTTTACAAATTGTAGTGCTTTCTTATATTTATCTATATTTTCTGCAGGCTTCAGTCTTGTCATCCTTCTATAATAAAATCTTTTCTTGTTACATAGTTTAATAATCCTCCTGCTGATCCATGGTGTTTTTTTTCCTCTACTATTATAGATATTCTTTTTTGGAATATGCCAATCAACCAAGTTATTTATGGTTGATGTGAACAGGTCCCAGGCCTCTTCAGTCAATAACCCAGTGATTACACTGACTGTACCAGTCAGTTTCAGTTAGTCTATCCCTTACATCCTTGAAATTTGTTCTATTATACAGGACTTATGGTTCTTCTTACTTTCTTTACTATAAAGGTAATAGTGCAATGCTCACTTGTGCCTGTTGGGGGCCAATATTGATATGTTGTATATCTGGTACTGTATATTAGTGAAAACAACATCCAAGATGTTCTCTCTTCTCATGGACTCCTGTATACACTGTTGTATTCCAGCTGATATTAATTCCTCTTGCATCTTTGCTGCTAAAGAGTGTTTAGTATTAGTCTTTCTCCATTCCATATCCGGGATATTTTAGTCCCCCATCACTAGCACATCAGCATCCACTGCCAATGTGGCAACATATTCGATAAACTCTTCTGTATCCCTTAACTACTGTATCAGGTGGCCTAAAAAAAAAAATCAGCTTAAGTTTTTTTTCCTGATAGCCCTAGTAAATCTGCACCAGTCACTTCTATATTGCCAAACTCATTACTGATATGGGTACCCAGGCATTCAATCCCTTCCCTGACATACAGAGCAACACCTCCCCCCCTCCTAACTGGCTTGTTATTATTAAAGAGTATATAGCCAGGTATATGGTTGTTCCATATAGTGTCCCTGTCACACCATGTTTCCACTACACCAACGATCTCCATCTCGTCCCTATCCAGTAATATCTCTAACTCTGCCATTTTGTCTTTGTTTAAACTACTGCCATTAAAAAACATGACATTTGCCATTGTTTTGATGTTCTTACTTGTACCGCTAAATGGCTTAAACTGTAAATGGACACCATTCGTCCCCCTTTTATTTAGTTTAAACATTTGTCAATTTCATGCCATAACTGTGTACCTAATATTCTGCTACCCCTAAAGCTTAAGTGTAGCTCATCCCTATAAAAAAGGTAATTCTTACTGTGGAAGGTATCTCAGTGTTTAATGAAGTGGTACTCATTTGCATGTGTCCATTTTTTAAGCCATGCATTTGCTAATGCTATTTTCTTTTGATTATAAATGGATACTCTGGGTTCAGGTAATATCTCGGAAAACAGGATTTTGCTGTCTTTCTCCTTAAGTTTATCTGCTAACTTTGTAAATTCCTTTTGAATAACAGGCAATGGCTGCTTAGCTAAATCATTTATGCCCACATGCACTTCTGCAATTGCTCCTGCGCCTGCAAATATTGTCAACCATACTGTACAAGTCAATAGCTCCTACTCCAGAGAAGCTGCTGACCATATTATTGGCCTTATCCTCCTGCAACTATATTTGTCTGTATACTTAATGATTGAGTCTCCAATCACTATAACTTGCCTAGACCCTTGTTTAGAGGGACACTCCTGAGCAACCATACTATCTGCATTTTCTGTCCCCTCCATCTGAGGGTTTGGGGGTTTGGCAAGTATGCTGTAACTGTTGGCTAACAGCAACTCGAAACCCGTCATGTCACCCATTTTTGCACCCTCCATGAGCCTATGTTTTATTTATTTTTTATTTATTGAATTCTCAGATTACAACCTTTGAGCTACAAGCTCATTTACAAAGGTTGCACGTCGGGGAAAAATGTGAACATATAATATGAGACACACAGCGTTGCAGTTACATTAAACAAATGACAACAGTATAATAATGACAAACTACGTGGTATAGGTTTGTGACTCAGCATACAGGTTAAGTTGGTACTTCAGTAGTAAACAGAAACAGAGGGAGCAGGAGGAGGCAGGGTAGTTCAAGAGAGTAGGGAGAGAGAGGGGGGAAACGGAGAGGGTGTTAACTTGCAGTAACCTCTGGCTAGGGGTCACCTTGTCAGAAAGAGTAGGGGAGTGGAAGGACAGAGGGTTCGGAAATTGGTAGGGGGCTGTGGACCCCGGATGCATAGAGAGGGGTAGGACTGGGGCTGTGGGGGAGGAAGGTGGAGTAGGGTGGGAGGGGGAAATAGCAGGTTGGATGTTGCATAAGTGCGCGGTAGGTGGGGTAGTCAGTATTTGTTACTGGAGGAGTTGATCAGGTGGCAGGTGCACATCACTTGGCTGGACAGGTGGGATCTAAGTGCAGATTTGAACAAGCCGATTTTGCTGATAGTGGCTAGTTCTGGCAGAAGCGAGGTAAGCCACAGTGGGGCCCAGTATTCAAAGGATCGCTGACCTTGGGTGGTGCGACGGTAGGGGATTTTGATGGAGATATTATTGGATGCCCTTATAATCCTTGTAGGTGCCGCCTGGTGTATGAGGGAGCTGGGTCCCAGGGGCAGTAGACCCAGTGTTGCTTTTTTGGCAAGAAGACAGGTTCAATAGCGGGCCCTGTCATTCAGATTTTGCCAACCGGTTTGCTGGTAGAGGTAGCAGGTATGGGTTAGACGAGGGGCTCCAAGTGCAAGTCTGCACGCTTTGTTAAGCGTAGTGGCAAGCCGCCTGAGGGTGATGTCAGGGGCTGCACTGTAGATGGCAAGGCTGTAATCAATAGTTGAGAAGACCGAGCTGGTTATGGCAAGCTGGAGGGCTTTATCAGTGAGGCAGCTTCAGTGCTTATATAGCAGGCCGAGCTTCCTGTTAGCTGTAGTGGCGACATGATCAACATGTGTGGCGAATGAGATGGAGCTGTCTAGGGTGAGACCCAGGTACTTGAACTTGGGGACCATTTTAATGGAGACATTTTGTTTGTTCTGAATGTTCAGAGTTGCAGTCCTGTAGTGGCTATGGGCAGGGGCAAACTGCACGGACTTAGTCTTTTTGTGGTTGACTAGGAGTTTAGCTTTGCTAAACCAGTCTTCCACATTGTAAAAATCCTCTTGAAGTCGCTGCTCCAGTGTGATCGGGTCAGAGTGACTGGAGTAGATTACCGCATCATCAGCGTAGAGAAGGATTTTTTGTTGACAGGCTAGTGGTAGGTTATTTAGAACAAGGCTAAAAAGAAAGGAGCCCAGGATGGATCCTTGGGGGACACCTGCAGACACTTGTTGGGGGTCCGAGAGTACAGTCCAGAGTCCAGAGAGGTAGCTCCGGAACCAGCACAGTGAGTCGGAGGAGAGCCCAGTTTCCTCTTATTGGGCCAGGAGAAGGTCATGGTTGACTGTGTCAAAAGCCTTGGTGAGGTCAATAAAGGTTGCCCCCACCAAGTGCCCATGGTCGAAGGTGTTGTAAATGTAACCCCTGAACTCGAGAAGCGCTGTGGTAGTACTGTGGAGTTTACGGAAGCCATGCTGCTGGCATTGTAGTTGGTATTTCTTGAGGTGTTCAACCAGCTGATCGTAGACTATCTGCTCGAAGGTTTTTGAGATCGGGGGGAGAACTGAAATTAGGTGGTAGTTGGCGTGGTCAGTCTTACTGCCTGCTTTGTAGATGGGGGTTATGACTGCGGCTTTCCAGAGTTTTGGGAAGATATCTGTTGTGAAGGACAAGTTTACAATACTGGTGAGTGGTGTTAGCAGTCCGCCACGGGTAAGAGAGATTAGGTTTAGGTCAAGGCCCTCGGAGCTGTGCCTTGACTTCCCAAGGACTCTGGAGAGGTATTTTTTACCTCTCCTGTAGATAATACTCCAAGGTAGAATGGGGGGGGGGATGATTTGTTGGGAGGGAACTTTGGGGTTTGGGTTGGTTAGTGCTGACTTGGTCTTGGAAACTAGTGGGAAAAACTGTACTGAGGTCAGTAAAAGCCTTGTTGAAGATGTCTGTGATGAATTTGGGATCTTGTGTATAGGATCCTTTATGGCTCAGAACTGTGAGAGACGAGGTATCCCGTTTCCCAGTGATTGCATTAACGTTCTCCCAGAATCGACGGCTGTCACCCCAGGCGGAGTTTAGCTTGAGTCTGTGGTAGTTCGCTTTTGCCTAACTGACTGCGATGGTGCATGTATTCCGTGCTGCCTTGTAGTTTTGCATATCCTGGTCTGTGACAGTATTTTTGTACTCATACCACAGGCAGTCCCTGGAGCTCATCAGGTCAAGGAGGTGTGGAGTTATCCACGTTTTGTGCGAGCCACTGGTTTTTCTTTTTGATACGGGAGCAAATATATCGTAAGCAGCACTGTAAATATCTATAAATTTACCCAATTCTGTGTCAATGTCCTTGGCACTTAGGATAGGTTCCCAGCTCAGTTGCTGGAGGTGTTGCTTAAACAGCCCTAACATGCCCCTTTTTTTAGTATGCAGGATATTATCACCTTAGTAGGCAGTTTAGGGGCCTTGTTGGACCAGGCAAAAATGACGGGTGAATGGTCACTTAGGGAGTCAGGGAGCACTTTTAGGCCAGAGATATGTTCTGGGTGGTTGGTTAGCACCCAGTCTAATAAGGTATTGGTGCCCGATCTGTAGTTTGTATGGGTGGGTTGGTCCACCAGTTGAAGGATGTTGATTGAGGAGACTGCATCCTTGTAAGTGGCAGAATCCTAGGACAACCAATTGATGTTGAAGTCACCCAGCACTATGACTTCGCTGATAGAGCAGAGGTTGGCTAGATGCTCATGCAGTAGTCTAAAGCCCTCAGCTACTTCTCTAAGGGGTAAGGAGGCCGAGACAAGAGTAAGGCCCTTGCCCTGGGTGCCCAGGGTTATGCGCACAGAGTGTATCTGTATGTTCTTTCCAGTACATAATTGTGGGAAAGCTATCCCTACAGGTACTCTTTTATACAGATAATGCAGCCGCCTCCCCTCTTTCCTAACCGATCGAGGCGGAAAGGGGTGTACCTGACGAGCTGGACTTGACTGTCCTTGGTCCTGGATGTAAGCCACATCTCAGTTATGGGCAGGACGTCCGGGTTGTGTTGCACTACCCAGGCTTGCAACATGTCTAGTTTTGGCAGAAGACTACAGATGTTGAGGGGTGCAATGCTGATCAGTCGACTTTTCCTGGTTTTCCCTGCAGCATTGTAACTGGGGCCAGGGTTAGGATGAATATTGCCTGAGAGCATTAAGAGTAGCCAGGCTACTCTGATTGCAAGAAGTTTAAGCTGCTTGACTGAGCGAGGTGAAAGGTGTTGGGATGGGGACTGAGTACGAATTATGCATGCAAAGGGGCTTGTAAATATAGTAGGCGGTGGGATAGGGTAGTGGTGGTCAGCTGGTAACAGACACAGTGTCCCTGACATCAGCGGGGCTTCGGTCATTGGGATACCAGGCCCCCTGATGTGGGGTTTGGAATCCCATCCCTGAACAATGGGAGCGTTCCAAGAGCTGCATTACAGCAAGCATGCGGCACTGCAGCAGGAAGTAGTAGAAAGGCCATGAGAGATGTTGCTAGCCAGACTGCAGGTGGTGGCATTATTGGTTTTCCAGTGATGGGCATTACTGGCAGGTGTGGGTGCACTATGGGAGTCTGATTGAGGTTCAATCAGTGGGAGTTTATTTTGCTTTTGGAGTGCACTTTCCAGCACTCTGGGCACTATGGATGTCCTTTTCCATTTGACGTTGGGATACTTATTTCTCTAGTAATTTCTGAATCCTCATCATTAAAATTGCTTAGTGCTGGTTTCAATGGACTTCTCCCTCTTCTCTTTCGTTTTATTGAAATGACTTCACTCCATTCATCATTTTCCATGTCATTTATATCACTATCCTTTTTTTCTTCCCCAAACCTTCTAATGTTTCAACAGCCTCCCGGTCACCATTGGTTTTATTAAGACTAGACAGTATTTTCAATTTGGCAGTTAAATCCAATGGACTTCTTTCCAATATCTCTAACCTCTCTATAAAAAGGTTTAGATTATGCAACAAATCCTGGTTCTGTATGCATGTCTCACATTTGAATTCTGTGTAGTCTATCTCCTCATCTGCTATCTTGTACATGCAGCAGCCTCTGCACTTCACTAGCAGATCTCCGTCCTTAGTACTGATGCTGACATTTTGTTGTTATTCGGTAACCAAGCAGTTTAACTCCCTACACTTCACCGCTCTTACTTTAGTTATGTTGTGCGTCTTATAATTCTTTCTGAAACCCCTACTTCTTGCTCTGCGTAAACTCGCGCTGGACGCACATGTCTCTGCATGCGCCGAGGTGCGCCGCTCGTACAGCTGTTTGTTTTAAGTGCACCTGTGATCCGGAAGTGCAGCAGCGGTTATGGCTCACATTTTCAACCAAATACAATTAAAATCAGTCTTTAACAGTGCCCAAATGTTTTAAATGCTGTTAGGTCTGCCTTCTATGAGCTTGCTACCTCCCAAACTATAAAAAATACAATATACTGAGTACTGTAGTCTGCAGACGCTCTTTCTGGACTACAGCTCCCAGTGTACTTCCTGCTGTAGAGTTACTCACTGGCAAATTGGGAGTTTCATAAAAATGAACACGATGCGTTTAAAGTCGAAAAACAGCACACTCTCTGGCCACTTAGATAACAAAATGCTCCTCAACACCAAAAAGACAATCTGTGTTTTTTGGGGTTTTTTTCAGGGTTACATAAGAAATCGGCTTGCTCTCCCTTTCATAGTCACAATTTAGAAGGCACTGTGGTGGAGCTTGCCTCACAGTTGAAATACCTAGGTGTCGTTCTGGACAGCACCCCTGTGACACCCACATCAATAACCTGATAAAAACAGTGCACCAGGGACTTGGTGCCCTGCACAGGGTTAAAAGCTTTTTAATCCCAGAAACAGAGATTACTCGCATACAGCCTACTGTTCCCTGTTGTCGACTATAGTTCCCTCGTGTACGCTGCTGCTCCTTCCCTGTCCCTTGCCAAGATGTGCATTGTTTACAACAGTAACTGGGCGGTCGCTTGCTGACTGGTATGCCTTACTGCATCCACCACTGCCAGCTCTACAGACCTACCGCCTGCTTCTCCCTGGAGGACAGCTTCACCCATGGGTCGCCAGTGTTCCTATAGAAGGTGGCACTGGGTAAAGTTTTCTGCTGTATTACCTCGCTCTTTCCCCATTCCACCAGTAAACTGATGACACACTCTCAGTCCAAATTTACTTTCCAACTCCCTTTTAGAAACATGGCTGATGGACAAAGGGCACTGTCCTTCAGGGCATTTGGCCCTTCACCGTCCCCCCCAAAAAAAAATTAAAAATCACCTCAGGAGTTGGCATCCCTTCCTTCGGTGTTAGCCTCGGTCAGCATTTATCTGCTATTATCCTGCTGCTTGCTCTTTCCATCATGCAAGAATGTGCCATTATAACCAAACTGGCTTATCGGGTTATCTGTTGTATTCACATGTGCTTGCTAACTGTGTAACCCATTTTGCTGTAACCAAAAGTCTGTTATGTATTTGTCCTCAATGTGACGAGGTACCTTTGGAAATGAACCTCTGGCTCAAAGGTTGTAAACCGATGTACAAATAAATAAATAAAGCATTTATTGACAAAATGCACTTTAACTAGTCTGTATGTGTGCTACTTTGCATATTCCTGTGTATGTACCATCCAGGTACTGCAAATGTATACTTCGTTTCAAAATGTGGGTCCAGTGTGATGGAGTGCGTGTGTGTGTGTGTCTCTGTTAAAGGCTTCATAAACCCTTTATTTGTCTGGGTGTAAGCTGGAAATTGTCATTTTTGGCGAATTGCTACTGAAAGTTTGTAGTGAAATCCCAAATATGTAGCCAAACCCAGACATGTCATTTAGTTAGAATCGATACACAACAGCTGTCAGCATCACAATTTGGAGCCAAGAAAAAAAAAAACAGCCAAATCTGGAATTTTATAGCAAAATGCCATTTGGCAAGCGGCTATGTAAATGCCAATTTGGGGGGTTGCACAATTTCCCAAGCCCTCCCGTATGCCTTTTTAGGCAAAGGATAGCACTTTCAATACAGTGTTTCCCATAAATTCAGTGGAATACGTTTTTGTTGATTTTCAACCTATTGCCAAGGTGAAGCATTGTTTTTAAATGTCCCACCCTGATCCAGACTATAAGATGGCTGTGGACATGCTGCGTGAAGATATCATAGGAGCAAGATAGTTCTGTGTACAGTAAATGTATAAATGAAACCAAGGAGAAGCTACCTAAATGAAGGCAGCCTATCAGGAGGGCAAAAGCAAACAAAGCTAAGGACCGAGGAAGATGTTACAGTAAATGAGAAGATATTCTTTGGGTATAATAAAGTAAAAAGACAAAGAACAGCATAGAAAGGATGATGATAGGGAAAGTGCAGAGGATGATGTGGGGAAAAGGTCCTAGCTATGCCACTGGCTGGGCTCCTTGACAGCTGGCTGGAGACGGTATTATCTAAGGACTGGAGGATAGAGGATGTAGTTTCCCTCCACAAGTGCAGAAGGAGTGATGAACCAGGGAACTACAGACCTGTCAGTCTGATATCCATGATGGGGTAGTATCTAGAGATCTTGGTAAAGGTTTGACTAGTGAGTTTGCTGGTTATCACACAGCATGGGTTTATGGGAGAGAGGTCATGTTGGACTAACCTGATCAGCTTGTTTGACTGGGTGATAAAAATGGTGGGAAAAGGGGTCAGGCGGTAGGCGTACAGTACTGTACATTGATTTCAGCAGAGCCTTTGACTCTGTTCCACCTGGATGGTTGGCCTGAACGTTGGGGTGACGGGGGGAGATGACAGAATGGGTAGGAGTTGGCTTAGTGACAGAACCCAGAAGATTGTCCTTAATGGGGAACATCAGAGGTCAGAGAGGTCATCAGTGGTGTGCCACAGGGGTCAGTCATGAGTCTGGTCCTCTTCAATATCTTCCTTTTGGCATAAAAGACTGGTGAGCAAGCTGGGCAACCTAGGAGTCGGCCCAAAAGTAGTAAAATGAGTAAGAAGTTGGCTAAGCAATAGGGGTCAGAGGGTGGTAGTAAATGGGGTCCACTCTGGAGAAGGCAAGGTGATCTGCAGGGTGCCACAGGGGTCAGTATTAGGCCTGGTCCTCTTCAGTGTCTTCATTAGTGACATTCAGAAGGGCTGGAAGGGAAAGTATGCCTGTTCGCATATGACACAAAATTCTGCAACAGAGTAGACACACACGTGTGTGTGTGTGTGTGTGTGTGTGTGTGTGTATAAAGAATTAGGGACAATCTGAAAAAGCTGTAAGAATGGTCAAGGGAATGGCAGCTGGGTTTCAGTGCCAAAAGTGCAAAATCATGCATTTGGGGCACAGGAACCCAGGGGCATCGTACCAATTGAACGGGGAGGTATAAGCAACCACAAAATAGGAAAGGGACCTAGGGGTAATAATTTCTGATGGCCTAAAAGTAGCTAAGCAGTGCAATAAGGCAGCGGGGAAGGCTAGCAGGATGCTCAGGTGCATAGGGAGGGGCATCATCAGCAGAAAGAGGGAGGTAGTATTACCCCTGTACAGCTCACTGGTAAGACCCTGTATCGAGTACTGTGTCCAGTTCTGGAGGCCCCACATCCGGAATGACATAGATAGAGTACAGGCAGTACAGAGGAGGGCTACCAAAATGGTGCAGGGTCTGCATCAAAATCCCAACGAGAAAGGATTCGAGGAATTAAATATGTACTCTCCAGAAGAACGGAAGGGGAGATATGATAGAAACGTTCAAATACCTCATAGGTATAAATAAGGTACAAGAAGGTAGCGTTTTCCATAGAAAAAGTTGCTCCTGGACAAGGGGTTACACTATGAAATTGGGAGGGGGGGGAGACTGGGAGGAGATGTGAGGAAATATTTCTTCACAGAGAGGTCGGTGGATGCCTGGAACAGTCTCCCAGCAGAGGTGGTGGGTGCTAAAATGGTAACAGGATTCACGCATGCAAGGAATAGACACAAGGGAACCTTAGTTGGAAGTAACACAAGGGGGGAGAAGACTGGAGAATCGAGTAGGGTCTGCGGTGGCACAGAAGTAGGGAATATAGGGCGGACAAGTGGGCCAAGAGGTCCTTATCTTCCAACAAATTCTGTTTCTATGGAGAAAGGACCCAGAGAAAGATCGCCTCTTCATAGACAACACTAAGATCTGCTGAAGAGTGGCGAGTGATGAAGAGGTAAGAAATTCGAAGGAGGACCTGGAAGAAAAAATTACTCACCTTAGTAATGTTGTTTCTTCTAATGGAGTCTTGCTATATTATAGACATTAGCAGTTTGATCCAGCTCTAGAACTGCCCCGGAGTGAAATGGTTAAAACCATTCCAAAATAGAATTTTGGCACAAGAGCAGCTCTATCTGTGTCATTTCAAACTTGAACTGTCAGATCTTTACGAGCCAAACTCACTAAGGTCTGTGTGGAAGCTGTAACCTACACTAGCCAAATGGCTACCTAAATAATAACAACCATTGATGGTCCCAACACCCAAGACTCAAGTCAGGGACCAGAAATACTAACACCATTCTAATAATATGAAAATGGAACATAAGTATAATAAAACACACACACTGCATACACACACACACCCCAAAGTCCCAAGGGACAAAATGCTAACAGGACATAAGTAGTGCCCACACTAAGTTGCCCGCACCCCACCAAGTAGAGTTCTGAGAGGGGCAGGTTGGGGAGGTCTATAATATAGAAGACTCCATTAGAAGAAACAACATTACTAAGGTGAGTAATTTTTCTTCAAACAACATGAAGTCTTGCTATATTATAGACATTAGCAGAATACACAGCAGTACCTCCATGGAGAAGGGCAGAACCTACTTAGGGAATAGGCTCTTGAAGAACAGCTGTGCCATACCGAGCATCTCTCCTGGCCTGGACATCCAGGGAGTAATGCTTGGAAAAGTGTGTACCGTTTTCCAAGTAGCAGCCTGGCAAATCTCTAATAAAGGATATCTCTGGCAGCAGCTAGAGACGAGCTGTACCCTGGTAGAATGAGCCCTCAAACTGGGGGGCTCTGCCCTCTCTGACAACAAAATTGGATACAAGAGACAATCCACCTGGCTACTGATCTCTTAGTGGCAGGTTTGCCTTTTCCCAACTTCACCATAGGTAAGGAAAAGTTGGAGGGATTCGAACCTGTGACCTTTGGTATGCTCTATATAATAACTAAGAGCTCTCTTAACATCCAGGCTGTGCAACCTCCTCTCACCCGAAGAGGAGTGATCAGTGAAAAATACTGGAAGGGAGATAGATTGATTAAGATGGAAATCTGAAACCACCTTAGGCAAAAACTTCCTATTAGTCCTAAGGACTATCTTATCCCTGTGGAAAGAAATAAAGTCAGTCTCCACTGACAAGGCTTGCAATTCACTTATGCGTCTGGCAGAAGTGATAGCCACTAGAAAAACAGTTTTCCAAGTTAGGTACTTAAACTCTGCAGAAGACAGAGGTTCAAAAGGGGGTTGCATTAACTGGGCAATGCAAACATTAAGGTCCCAAGCAGGGCCGGTTCCTGAAAGGAGGATTAGTATGGAGTAATCCCTTAAAAACTTGGAAAACACAGGATGAGAGGAAAGAGGGATGACTTTCCTGCTGACACAAAAGCAGACACAGCTGCCAAATGAACTCTCAGGTAGCTGGTCTGAGACCCAAGGAATTAAGATGTACCATGTAATCTAACAAAATGGGCAATTCAGCAGATTCTGGGAAATATTTTTCCTAGCACACCAAATGGAAAACCTTTTCCATTTGGAACTATAAGAATTCCTAGTGGAAGGCTTTCTGGAAGCCTTTAGGATTCTCAAGAACACCCTGAGAGAGGTGTAAATCAGCAAACTCTAACTCCTCAAGAGCCAGGCCTTGAGGTTGAGGGATTTGAGGTCCGGATACCAAACCCTTCCCTGGGCACAAGTCAACAGATTGTGATTCCTGGGGAGGCACAGGGGAAGATGGACTGTCGGACACAGAAGGAGTGGGTACCAGGGCTGCCTGGCCCAATCCGAGGCAATCAGAATCACCCTGCAAGGCTGAGATCTGATTTTGACTAGTACTTTGAATAGGAGAGGAAAGGGGGAGAAGCATAGAGGAACTTCCCCTCCCAATCCAGAAGAAGGGCATCCAGGGGAACTGAGCCCAGCACTGGAGGCCTGCAACAGAACAGAGGAAGTCTGTGATTGTCTGGGGCTGCAAAAGATCTATCTGAGGATGCCCCACCTGGCAAAAACTATCCCCAGCACTTGAGGATCCAGGGACCATTCGTGATGGCCCTGGGAAATCCTGCTGAGGGCATCCGCTAGGACATTGTCCTTCCCTGGAAGATGAACTGCTATGAGGGAAGTGTTCAGGGAATAGGCCAGAGACCACAACTTCATTGTCTCGGTGCACAAGGCCGAAGACCGAGTGCCCCCCTGTTTGTTGATGTACCACATTGTTGTGGTGTTGTCTGTTCTGACTTGTATCACCTTGTCGTGGACAGATGCAGAAAAAGCTTGAAGAGCTAAAAAGACAGCTCTGAGTTTCAGCAAATTGATGTGGAGCAGAGATTCCTGGGGACCAAACTCCCTGAGGTGGAAAGGTCGCCCATGTGGGCCTCCAACCCAGAAGGGAAGCATCTGTAGTGAGAGTCAAGTCGTAAGAAGGGGAAATGAAGGGACCCCGCTCTTAAATTGCTCTGATCCTGCCACCACTGGAGAGCTAGGATCAAGGTTGAGTCACTGGGACCAACTTGGAAGGGGTCTCTTCTCTGAGACCAAAAGGTTCTCAAGTGAAACTGAATGTCTCTCATCTGAAATCTGGCCCTGCACAACAGCTGTGGATGCAGCCATGTGCCCCAGGAGCTGCAGAAAGTGTCTTGCTGGTCGAGACCTGCAGAGTGAAGGAAGAGGCCAGAGCCACTAAATTCCTTACCCTTTCTGGGGAAGAAAGGCTCTGGCTAGCTTTGTGTCCAATTCTGCCCCTATAAAGGTGAGTACCTGGACTGGTTCCAGAACCGACTTTGGTAGGTTTAGCAGAAAACCCAGGGAGGTGAGAAGCTGCTGGGTGACCTGCAGGTGAGATTTTACCTGTTCTGGGGACTGGCCTACAATGACCCAGTCATCTAGATAGGGAAAAACAGCAATCCTCTGCCTCCTTAAGTGGGCCACTGCCACTGCTAGACACTTTGTGAATACCCTTGGAGCAGAGGTAAGGCCGAAGGGCATTGCTCTGAACTGGTAATGACCTGAGGGCAGTTCGAATCTGAGGTACTTTTGATGGGATCTTCTGATTAGGACATGGAATAGGCATCCTTGAGGTCCAGGGAGGCTAGCCAGTCCCTGGCCTTAGGGAAGGTAAATCATTGCCAGAGTTACCATTTTGAACTTTGGTTTCAAAAGATGCTTGTTCAGATATCTGAGATCTAAAATGGGCGCCATTCTCCTGTCTTTTTGGGGTAAGAAGTATCTGAATACAGACCCTGCCCTGATGCAGGGAGGAACCCTTTCTACTGCTCTAAGAGCTAACAGAGATGAGACCTCTGTTTCCAGAGCGAGGGTCTCTGAAGCACTTGTAGGTAAAAAGTCTGCTTCTCAACTTGGGAAACTTTTGAAGCTGAGAACCAGACCCTGGCTTACTACTTCCAGAACCCACTTGTCTGAGGTTAAAGAAGCCCATTCTGACTGAAGTAAGCCAGCCTGCCCCCACTGGTACAGGAGAATGGCCCTGGGCACCCCATCAGGGTGCCTGTTTCGCAGGAGCTTTAGGCTGGGGGTGGGAGCAGGTCTGCCCACCCCTCGCCTGCCCCTGCCTCTGAAGAAGCCCTCTGAGCATAGGCAGAGGAGGCCTGAGTCTGGTAGAAAGGCCTGTGAAAAGGCCTACCCCTACCCCTGGGGGCATGCCTTTGAGGAGTGGCTTGCCGCTCCTTAGCCTGGGCACTCTTGTAAGTAGTCCTATATTCATCCATCTTCTTCATGTAATTCTCTGTCTGCTCGCCAAACAGAGAATTTCCCACCACAGGAAAATCCATAGCCTTAGTCTGGGTATCCTGTGACAAACTAGTACACCTGAGCCAGGCCAACCTACGAAAAGCTACAGATGTGGCCATGACCCTAGAGGAAACATCATTAACATCCACAGCAGCATGAAACTGAACCTTAGAGGCTTCAATGCCATCAGCAGCCACCTGTTCTAGTTCACTAGCCAGCTGGCCATGGGCCTGCTTGGCCAATTGCATAACAGTATCCCATCTAGATTTCTGATACCTAGCTACATAAGCCATATAATTTGCTTGCCTGAGTCCCAGAGAGGCTGCCATATACTGTTTTTTGCCATGGCATCAATCTTCCTGGAATCCTTGTCAGGAGGATGTGAAACCAAGGGAATATTAGCTTTATCACAGGCAGCAGCCTGAACTACTAACATGACTGCATTGCTGAGAAAGGAATTCTGTATCAGGGCCAGACAATGTATACCTTCTGTCCATCTTTTTATCTACAGGAGGCACAGAATTAGGAGCTTTTAAAATTTTAATTGTTTGTTTCCTAAAGACTTATGTAAAGGAATAGACAATCTCCTAGACTCTGGAATATCCATCATTTCTACAAAATCAGGCTCCTCTTGCTCATCCACAGCCTCTTCTAAAGGAAGCTGGAGGGTTTCAGCAACTTTTATAAAACATAAAATGAGATGGGGACTCAGACAGCATAGGGAGAGATTCTAAAGGTCTGTCTGGGGAGATGTCCGGTTCAATGGGCACACCCAGACCTTCCCAGCCACATTCATACTGTTCATAATCCTCCTCCCCCTCCTCTGGTTCATAAAATTCCTCAATATCATAATCCTGAACCACTGGGACCGGACGAACCGACCTTTTACCAGATAGTGGTGGTTCGGACGGACCCTGAGACAGTGACTGGACAATTTGTATGGCTTTTGCTATCTCTGCAGCAGTTGGAGAAGGAATTTTGGACTCAGACCTGCTGATTTTCTTGTTTTCTTTACTGGAATTGGTTCCTCAGAGACCAGCTTTTCTTTGCCGAGGAAGTCTGGCCTGGTCAGAAGGGCACTCCCTCTGGTTGGGTTGGCACCGAACGAGCTGTCCATCCGGGTCAGCGGACTTTACCTCTCATTCCCTGAGCCTGCCCAATCTTTTTCCAGGGTGGCTGCAGGAAATTCTTACATACCTGGCAGTCTGACTGGAGGTGGTCAAACCCCAGACAATAAACACATGTGGTGTGTGGGTCAGCCTTGGCAAAGACTTCCCACAAACATCACAGTGTTGAAACCCAATGAGCCAGTTTTCTTTTGGGTTTCTCAGACATAATTCCAGCCCTAACAAAACTTGCCCTTTTAGCGCAGTGCCAGGCAAGACACCCTTATTGGTTCCTAACCGTGTCACGGGTATTGGAAACCGTAATAAATCAGTTTTTTTTTTAGAACCGATAAGAACCGGGAACCGCACTCTAAAATAGTAACTTTTAGTTTTAAATGAGTTTTAAACCCACTGATCGGTTCAAACCGAACCGATAACTTTAAGTTCCACACAGACAAAACCTTCATTTACTTACAGTTACCACAGATAGAGCTTGAACCGAACGGTTTTATGTTAAAATAAAACTATTCTCGTTAAATCCAACCGAGAAAACACTTTTTAAACCGAGAAATGAACTGAGCAGAAGGAGAAATCTCCAGAGCGACTGTTCACTGAGGCGGAGTAAAGAATCTGACAGTTCAAGTTTGAAATGACACAGATAGAGCTGCTCTCGTGCCAAAATTCTATTTTGGAATGGTTTTAACCATTTCACTCCAGGGCAGTTCTAGAGCTGGATCAAACTGCTAATGTCTATAATATAGCAAGACTTCATGTTGTTTGAAAGGCTAGAGAAGTGGCCAGAGGTCTGCCAGTTGAAATTCATGTGAACATACAAAATTGCCACCAGAAGACTGTTATGGTCTATTGAGTCTGCTCGATGCAGAACTCATCTGGTGTTACATAGCGCTTTAAATCCATTTGTTACATAAGAAATGCAAGGTATACAGGGACAAAAAAATACCCCCTACTCTGTATTGTATTTTTGTAATAGTGGAAATTACAGTCGAGGAGCGGGACCTGAGTAATGATATAGTAAAACTTAAAAACATTTGTGTAGTGCAGCAGGGTAGCGGGTAGGGCGGACAAGAAGCTGGTTTGCATTGGAGGGGGATATGGATGCCACTGTATAGGTCCCTGGTTCATTTTCACCTTGAGTACTGTGTTCTGTTCTGGGGCATGCGCTTGAAGAAACGTAAGGAGATGGAAGTGGTGCAAAGGAGGGTAACCAAAACGATCTGTGGTCAACAGGAAAAGACTTACATAAACACGTTGAAGGATCTCAAAATTAAACACCGGAGGCAAGAAGAACTTGGGGAGTTTAGACTGGGCTGGGCAGACTTTTTGTATTTTTTTTATTTAGTATACTTTAATGAATTTTTCAAAAACATACACAGCACAATTAACAACGAGTAGCAGACTAGACCATAACATACAAATAATTAAAATAAGATAAAAACTCAGACCACTCCCCTCTTCAATTGACATTTCATTAGCAATTCATCCTGAACAGTGGTGTATTTTTCAGACTTCAGCACCATAATTCAGAGAATCAGCCCCATGTAAATGTGTATCACCTGACCATCCAGGCTCCATACCTGAAGTCCTTCATTCTAGAATAATCAAGACGTGTAGCCTTTTCCACCCTTTTTGATACGTTTTAAATGTGTTATTTACACTGCCAGTTTTTTTTTTTTTTTAAACTTTTTTTTTTTATTTAGTTTTTAACGTATATGGCATCACAGATCATGTTTACAGGAATTCAATATCATGTGCAGTAAATGGTTAACAGTAAAGGCTATAGCAATCTCAACTGGCCAAAGAAAGAAAAAAGGAAAGCAATAGTTTGTTATTAAACTAGATAAGAAAGAGGATAAATATCCTTAGACAATGGGTTGGGGAAATTCTGTAAGCTGACTGGCCAAAGTCACCAACCAGCCAGTCCGGTATCAGGCAACAGAGACCGGGAAATAATGAGTCCCTGTCTCTGTTGCCTGATAAGGTTCCAAACCCTTGAGCCAACAGAATTTTCTATTTAGCCAACAGAATTATCAGTTTTGAAGTGCCGCCATGTTGCCCTCTCGCTATGTGAGAGATACCCCCACCCGGTGTCTGGACATATGCCGCACAAAACTTTTTTTTCCTGAAACGTCTCTGCATAACCTCTCCACACTTCACAGAACAAAATGGCAAAAATGTAAGTAAACAGTGCCATCACGCTCTTACCTCGCCGCTGAGACTTTGGGTCCGATGCCACTCAGCCATCTTCCTGATTCCTGCTGTTGCCGGTCAGTCTTAAACTTAAATGCCTTTGGAGTGTGTGTGTGTGGGGGGGGGGTGGAGACACTTAGGAACACTGAACTCCAACGAGTGTGTTTTGGCAAGGGGTGGGGGTGCGATCAACAAGCGATAGGACAGATAGAAAGAAACAGAAGTACAACATTTCGACTTTATCCCTGAGTGAGTGAGTGAGTGAGTGAGTGAGTGTGTGTATAAACACAGTAGTGCCTTCTAAGCATCATTCTAATGCAGGCGGAGGAACTATTTTATTACAAAACTAACGTTATCCTAATTTTTCATTAACATTTTTTTTTTTTATTAAACTTTTTTTTTTTTTTTTTTTTTTTTTTTTTTACAGTGCCCATTTTCTAAGCGCAATAATAACCTCCAGGGTGGGTGGTATTGTGCTATACTGGACCTTCCAGGGACTATAAGTCCCCTCCGCCCGCGCGCCAGGCCTCATAATGCTCCTGGCTGTCTGGTATGTACAATACTGCCCACCCGGTTAGGTATTACTGCTTACATAAAAGGGTATGCATAATATAATAAATACCCTCTGACTAGCTTTGAAGCTTATAATTATATTCTACAAGGTAATGTTTAATAGAAATCAGTATACAAGCCCATTTCGCACTTTCTATCTGAGAATATAGCGGGGAACGGGGGAAGCCCGGGAGCCGGTCTGTCCATCAGGAAGGGAATTAGATAGGGTCCCTACCCATCCAATCAAAGGGACGTCTCCACTAAGGGGACCAAGAATACAGGACTGGCCGAACCCCTACCCTAAGGACATAAGTGCTCTTGCTCACTCCCGCATCAGGCCTCTAAGGGGGTTAGTCTGTTCTAAATTGAGAAATGTTAAGAAACCAAATGTTCCAATGATTCATTAACTCAGGAACTGTATTTTGGATTCTGGCCGTCATATGTTCTAATTTATAAATGTCATATACAGTGTCTTCCCAAGCTGAAATGGAAGGGGACTCCGGACGAAGCCATAGTCTAGTGATGCATTTCTTGGCTGCTCCCAGCAAGATATTAACAAGGTATACTCGGTGAGGATCTTTGAAGTGACAGGGACAGTGGAGAAGAATCTCCAACGCCGGAGAAAATACACCCAAAGCTGGGAATAGATGTGTGATTCTATTTTTCATTAAAGACCAGTATGTTGCCAGTACAAGACATGACCATAGAATGTGGGTATGCGTGGCCACATCACAACCACATCCTCTCCAGCAGGAGGAATCCCCTCCAACCATGTATTTAGCAGTAATCTGAGGGGTGCGAAAGAATCTGGACACCACCTTCCAGGAGTATTCCCTCCAGGTGTACGAGCTGGAGGTTTTGTGTTGCCTCCACCAAATCCGGAGCCAGTCCTCCTGAGATAATTCAACCTGGAGCTTGGCCTCCCAGTGAATTGCACCAGGTCCACAGTATGTGTTGGTGCCCCTTGTAGGGCCTTATAGAGGCAGGAGACCAAGTGGCTATGGTCTCCACCTCCTGCTAACTGGATGAGCAAGGGGCATAAGGGGGGGGAATAATCTAGGTGGTAACGTCTAAACCAATTTTTGAATCTAAAAAGTGACGGATTTGCAAGAATCTAAAGAAGTCACTCTTATCTAAAGAGAACTTCTGTTTAAGTTGATCAAATGATTTAAACACAGCTTCATCAAAGAATTGATGTGTGTGCGGGAGGCCCCTCTGAGCCCAAAACTGGAAGGTGGCATCAAGTCACACCAGTGCCCACAATGGGTCTTCAGCCAGGACACTCAACCAAGTGGACAGAAACGTATTAGATGGATGAGCTAAAAATTTCATCCAGGATTGAAGCATCCCCTTAGTGAATCTGGAGCCCCTCTGTAGTTGGACTATATTGTTAGGCTGGAACACTCTGGAGTAATTTAAGCGGCTATCCGCCATGGTCCGCTCCACCATCAACCATGGTGGGGCACGAGTTTGAGGCAGAAGCCAGGTAGTTATATGTGCAAGCAGAGTGGCTATCCAATAATGATATATATTAGGAAGGGAGAGTCCTCCTCTGTCTTTAGGGCATTGAAGCTTACTCAATGCTAGTCTAGGTCGTCGATTCACCCATAAAAAACAGACTAATGGAGCTGTCCCATCTCCGAACATCTCTCATTGAAAGAGGTAGGGGGATATTTTGCATTAAGTATAGGATCTTTGGAAGAGAGTTCATCTGAATGGACTGGACTCTAGCCATCAGCAAGAGGGAAAGGGGTGTCCACCTCATCAGGTCCAAATCTATTTTAGAGAGGGCTGAGGAATAGTTCAAGATACATAAATCTGAAAAGTTTTGTGAGATTTTAATTCCAAGGTAGGTTATGTACAGTTTGTCCCATTTATATGGATATCTCCGAACAAGATCTTGGGAAGAAAGGGTTATATAAGTAAGGCCTCTGATTTTTGATTTATGGTGTAGCCTGTGAGGATTTCTATTTCTTTCAGAAGAGAAGTTAAGTTTGTAATGATTCTTTGGGACAGGTGATAAGGAGAAGATCATCAGCGTTGTAGGCTAATTTATAATATGATGACTCAGAGACTCTATATCCATAAAGGTTGGGGGTTTGTCAGAATAGCTGGGCTACAGGCTCGACAAAAAGGGCAAACAGGTACGGGGAGAGGGGACAGCCCTGACGGGTGCCCGTGCATAGAAAGAAGCGGTCAGAGTGTGAACCATTTAGTTTCACGATCGTCTCCGGGTCAGTGTGTATTCCTCTAATAGCATCCATAAAAGGGGCAGGGAATTTAAATTTTTGTAAGGTGGCTTGAAGAAACCCCCAAGAGACTATATCAAAAGCCTTTTGGGCATCAAGACTCAATATCAAAAGGGGGGGATTTTGTGGACTGGGCATGGTCTATGAGATATAGTGTTTGTTTAATGTTGTCTGTTGTCTGCCTACCTTTGATAAATCCTGACTGATCTGGATGTATTAATGAAGGGAGACTGTGATCAAGTCTATGGGCTAGGATACTTGTATAAATCTTATAATCTTGGTTGAGTACTGAAAAAGGGCAGTATGAGTCACACAGATGTGGGGTTTTTGGGGGTTTCAAGATCACAGAGATTGTTGCTTGTCTCCATGAAACGGGGAAAGTAGTAGTAGTATGTGTGGTTTGAAGGCTTGTAGGAGGGGAGTTTGCACTAGGTTCCATGTACCTTTATAAAATTCTGCCCCAAAGCCATCAGGGCCTGGAGATTTCCCGTTTTTAAGTCCCTGGAATTTAGTCTGAAGCTCCAGTTCAGTGATGGGAGCTATTATCTGTGCCTGCTGCGAGGCTGAAAGGGTAGGAAGATGAAGCTGGGAGAGAAAGGCTGTTATTTTTTGTGGGTCAAGCTCTATCAGGAGGGAGTAAAGGGACTGATAGTATTTCTTAAAGGCATCAAGAATATGTGACGTAGAGTATTGGGTCTGTCTGGATATGGGATCCTTGATTTTGGAAATGGTGCACTGTTGTCTTTGACTTCTGAGACGATAAGCTAGGAGTTTAGAAGCCCGAGCCCCTCCCTCGTAATAACGTTGTCTCAGCCAGGCCAGAGCTTGTTCAGTTTTGGCTATCAGCAAGTGTTGAATCTTGGTCTGTGTTTGTGATATCAAAGGGAGGAGATCAGTGTCACCTTGCATGTGAGCCTCCTGGAGGAACCTAAGTTTTTCTTGTAGGGCTAATAGACTTGACTCCGCCTGTTTTTTCTTATGCGAAGCATACGCTATAATTAAAACTGGCAGTTTTATCTTTTTCTATTTCTAAAGAGGCCAACATTTTGTTGTGCCATTCTTTTATTTGGATCTCTCTTCATCGAGCCAGTGCCTTAAAATTTTTTGGTGGCTGCCATTTCCATGTGATACTTATGCACCCCCAATACTTGGTCACCATAATCACCTATAAGATATACCTCTGGTGCAAAGGCATCCTCTGAGATCAGTAGTGGGTCTAATTGCAGACTTGATAGGCTACAGGGTCCGTTTCTGCGACGACTTCTAGATGTTTTGGCAGTACAGCCTAGAGGTTAAAGGAACGAGGTGTGAACGAGCTTGACACATCCAGCAGACCAGACCTGAGTTTGATTCTCACAACCTCCACTTGCATACTGTGTAACTCTGAGCAAGTCACTTAACCGCCCAGTGCTCTCAGGTTGCCCCTGAAAACAGGCACTTGTGCCTAGTGGGCTTTAGCTGGTTACCAAAGACTAAAATAAAAAAAATTAAAAAAATGTCTATGTAAAGGCAAGCATATTGAATTGATACTTTAACTCTGTGTGGAAGCTATAGGACCAACACTGGAAAGTAAGTTAAAATTCAAGTGCAAGAATAGCAATAAGTTAGTAATGGGACATACAACTGAGGAGGAAGCACGAAAGGGTCTGCAGGACATAATGGAGAAAAAAGTCCTCTGGGCCAGATAAAATGCATCCAATGGTATTGAGGGAGTAAAGGAAGGCCCTGGTGGCACCTTAGGCAGACCTTTTTAATGAATCACTACCAACGGCTGCAGCAGGAGTGCAGCAGGGAGAGAGTGCGCAGAATAGGACCAGAAAAAGCAGACATCTTGAACAGGTACTTCTGCTCAGTCTTTACAGAGGAGGGAGAGGGAGATAGAGAATCAGGGAGCAGTAGGAACAAAGGGGTGAGGGGAGAAGTGGACTCCAAGTCCATTTTCAGAGGATAGAGTCCTGAAGGAACTTGTTGGTCTGAAAGTAGACAAGGCTATGCGTCACTGGACAAAATACACCCAAGTGTACTATAGGAACTTACAGAGGTGCTAGTTGCCCCAGTGATGGCCTTATTCAACAGCTCACTGAAAACAGGCATGTTCTGGAGAACTGGAAGAGAGCAGACAGTACTTTTCCATAAGAGCAGCAGCAGCAGAGGTTGCTAGCAACAACAGGCCAATCGGTCTCACATTAGTGGTGGGGAAATTAATGGAAACCTTGTTAAAGGAAAGATTGACAGAGCATCTTGAATCCAGTGGGCTTCAAGACCAAAGGCAGCATGGACTCAGGGGGGCAAGGGGTGTCATGCCAGACAACTCTAATTGATCTCTTTGACTTGGTGACCAGAACTAGAACAGGGGAGGCCAGTGAATGTGGCCTGTCTGGACTTCAGCAAGGCCTTTGACACTGTGCCGCACCAGCAGACTGTTAAGGAAATTGAGCAGTGTAGGGATAGGATCCAAAGTGGCGACTTGGGTAAGGAACTGGTTATTAGGTAGGTGCAAGAGGGTGGTGGTTAACGGCACTCACTCTGATAAGGGGAGAGTGACCAGCGGGCTGCTGCTGGGCTCAGTACTGGGACTGGTTCTCCTCAGCGTCTTCATAAGTGACACTGCAGAACTGGAATAAAAGGTATGCCTTTTTGCAGATGATACCAACATCTTAATAGTGTGGACACTCAGGAGGGGTGATGAGAATGTGTAGGGACCTTGGGAAACACGAGAGTGGTCAGGACCATGGCAGTTGGTGTTCGGTGCCAGAAAATGCAAAATGATGCACCTAGGGCAGAGAAGCTGAGGATAGGATGGGGAGGTACTGACCATCATTAAGCAGGAAAGGGAGCTTGGGGTTATCATACCTGATGACCTCAAAGTGGCGGAGCAGTGTGACTGAGCAGTGCGTAGGGCAAGTGGGTTGCCTAGGCAGAGGTATCTCCAGCAGGAGGAGGGAGGTGGAGTTGCCACTGTATCACTAGTTTGCGAGACCCCACCTGGAGTATTGTATCCTGTTCTGGGGCCACACCAGATGGAAGCAGTGCACAGGGGGCAACTAAAATGGTGCATGGGTTGCATCAAAAGTCCCATGAGAAGGAGCAGAGGGATCTGAACATGTTGACCCTTGAAGAGAGGCAAGCGAGAGGGGACATGATAGAGACCTACAAGTATCTCACAAGGGTTACATGGTGCAGGAAGGGAGTTAAAGAAGCACAGAATTTGTCAACCGAAAAGGACCAGTAGGCCCATATAGTCTGCCCTATTTTTCCCTACCTATGACTACACCCTGTACCCTGTTTAACTTCTAGTGTCCCTCCCTCCTCCCTTTTCTCTATTTGCTATGCCCTTGTGCCTATCCTACGCATGCTTGAAGGTTCCCACCATCCTCATCCCCACTTCCTTTGGCAGGCTGTTCCAGGCATCTGCTACCCTTTCTGTGAAAAAATATTTCTTCCCATCCCTCTTAAACTTCCCCCTCCCTGAAGTTGCATGCCCTTGTGTTTTGGTGCTCCTCTTCTGAAGGAGACCCTCCACCTGCATCTTGTTCACCCCTGTGAGGTACTTACAGGTCTCTATGATGTCCCCTCTCGCTTTCTTCCTCAAGGAAGTACATGTTGAGCTCCCCCAGTCTCTCCTAATGTGGCATATATTTTGAGCTCCTGTAGCCTGTCCTCATATGGTTTCTCTTGCAACCCTGGTACCATTTTGGTAGCCCTCCTCTGGACTGCTTCCACCATCTCTATGTCCTTGCGGAGGTGGAGTCTCCAGAACTGGACACAGTAGTCTAGGTGGGGACTCACTAGTGACTGGTACAGTGGCAACACCACCTCCCTTCCCCAGCTAGAAATCCGCCTCTCTATGCACCCCAGCATCCCACTAGCCTTGTCTACTGCCCTACCACCTTGAGATCAGATATGATTATCTCAAAGTCCCTTTCTTGCTTGGCGACTGTAAGTACCTCCTCCCAGTCTTATACATAGCCCCCGGGTTTCCTCACTCCAGGTGCACGACCTTAAACTTTTTGGCATTGACATCCAGTTGCCACACCTCAGACCACTCCTAGTTTCCCCAGATCACTTTGCATTCTCTCCGTCCTTCCTTGGTGTCCACCCTGTCGCAGATTTATGTTTCATCCGCAAAGAGATATGCCTACCCCTCCAGTTCCCCAGCAATGTCACTTATGAAGACTTTGAAGAAGACGGGTCCCAGTAATGAACCCTGTGACACTTCGCTGGCCACTCTCACATCCCCGAGTGACTGCTGATAATTGTCACCCTCTGCATCTATCCTTCAACCAGCCTGATACCTAGCTTACCACCTTCTCCCCAACTCCCAGGTTACTAAGTTTCTTTATTAGCCTCCTGTACAGCACAGCATCAGAGACCTTACTGAAGTCCAGATAGGCCACATCCACTGCTTCCCCCGAGCCATCCCCCTAGTCACCCAAAGAAATTTGTGAGATTTGTTTGACATGACCTTCCCCCGTGAAACCATATGGCTAGTTGTTCGGCAGCCTGCTCACCTCCAGGAGCTCCATCAGCCTCTTCTTCAGCAGGGTGTCCATTAATTTCCCCACCACTGATGTGAGACTGACTGGCATGTAATTGCTAGCCTCCTCCCTACTGCCACCCTTATGCAGAGGGACCACTTCGGCCCTCCTCCACTCCTTTGGAGTCTCTTTCAAATGAGAAAAAAAAACACCAGGACCAGAGGGCATGCTATGAAGCTTGGGGGGGAGGGGGGAGTTTAACTGGGATGTGAGGAAGAAGTACTACTTCACTGAAGGAGTGGTGGAAGACTAAAAACAGACTGCCAGTGGAAGTGGTGAATGCAAAAACAGGGGTCTTTAAGTATGTGTGAGCTAGGTATACAGGAGTACTAGTAAATAGGGAAGAAGGAAGGTTGCCAGAGACGAGTTAGTGTCTGCAGAGACAGACTAAGCAGGGACAATCTCAGCAGACTGGGTGGGCCAAGCAGTCCTTTTCTGCCAACAAATTCTATGTTTTGCCGATACACAGAAGTGTGGAATTTGATGGCAGACAGGGCCGCTTGGCCCACCCAGTTGGACCATTTGTTTTCCCCCCTGCCTATACTGTCACAACAGATACTAATTGGTCTCCGGCTCCCTCCCCCAGATCTTGCTTCCCTCTAAGATTCCCTTGTACCTGTCCCATGCATGCTTGAAGCCCCCACCACCTCCGCTGGAAGACTGTCCCAGGCATCCACCACTTTCTCAGTGAAGAAGTACTTCCTCACATCTCTCTTGGTATTTACCGCCTTCCAGCTTCATTGTATGTCCCCTTGTTCTCGTGCCTCTTTTCTTCTGAAAAATGCTCCCCTCCTGTACCTTATTAACCCCAGTGGGTTATTTATAGGCTGTATCATAGCATGATATCCCACCTCTCCCTTCTCTCTTCCAGTGTGTACGTATTGAGGTCCTTCAGTCTCTCCAGACCCTTCACCATTTTAGTAGCCCTCTTCTGGACTGCCTTCACTCTATGTCTTTCCTGAGATGTAGCCTGCAGAACTGGACACAGTACTCCAGGTGGGGTCTCACCACTGATCTATAAAGTTGCAACACCAGCTCCTTCTTTCTGCTGATGACACCCTTCCCTGTCCACCCAATCTCACTGATCTTACCCACTCAGGGCTCTTGGCAGGATTTTTTTGTTTGGGTGTCCTGGACTTTCTGGAAAAAAACAGGGGTCCTAAGCTAAAATCTGTGAGTCCTGCTGACATTTTTGGGGCTCCCTATTAAAAATAATGCAGTAAGTCTGACTGCAGTGTCCTATGGCCATACCTCTCAACTGTCCTGATTTTCAGGGATGTCCCTAATTTGGCCACAAAATTTTCCTCCGTTTCTCCTAATCTGTGTTACCATAACTGAATGGTAGGGATTATAAACCCAGAATAATGTCAAGTATTTGATTTACAGACTTGTTCTTCAGAAAATGCATTTTACACTGTGCCTCTTATTCTCCCAGGCTTCCTGAGGAAATATCACTACATTTTAGGATCTGTCCCTTATTTATTTTGGTCCTTTGTCCCAGATATTTTTTTTTTTTAAACCCTGTCCCTGATTTATGATGTAGGAGGTTGTGAGGTATGTAGGGACAGGAGTGAGTGAGTGAGTCAACAAGAGGGCTGGGAATGAGAGCCAAACTGAGATGGGTAACTGGTGAACAGCCTTCAGCTACCAGCCTCCCCACCCAGCAGTGCATCTCAGAATGCAGAAACAGAGGCCAGCCGGTGGCACTGAGGGTTGAGGCGCTGGACGCCACACCTTGCACTGTGCCGGTGACCTGGGTTCGGGAACCGATTCAGGCTGGCAGGGGAGAGGAAGGATCGAGTGTTCCATGACTGCTCTCCTTCCTCTGAGGTGGGTGAGGGTTCTGTGCCACACTGCAGTGGCACCTGGCGGAAGCAGGGTGCACTACAGTTGCGGGCATGATAAGGGGGTGGAGCACGGTGGGCGTCTGCATGTAGGTGCGCTGATGCCATTGCACGTCCGGCTCCTCTGGGTAAAAATGTGGAGGAAAACGGAGGGACAACTACATCGACAGCGTCCAAATCCCTGTGCCCCCAGGCCCGAAGGCGTAGCCACCGGGTGTCTGTGCTGCAGATCCGGGGGTCTTGTCATTGGCCGGCCTGTGTGGATGGGCATATAAATTTGCACGCCAGACCAGGTCCAGGGGATGCGGGTGCTGGCGGTCGTTGGGGGGCTGCTCTGCCCAGAGGAGGAAAAACTGTTCGATGTTTAAAAAAAAATGCAAAAAACAGAGATAGACAGCCAATAGTTAATGAATAAAAAGTTTAAAAAGAAAATAATACAGTAAAGCCATAATAAAAACAAGAGAAGATGAAAACACTGTTAGAAAGACGAAAAGAAGAATGGGTTGTGACAGTCTGTTTCCTATACTTCACAGTTTGCAAAAGGCACACAGTGGAGGCCTGAACTGAAAGATACAGCAACATAAGCACCAGGCGGTAGGGAGGGCCAGTGGCATGCTGAGGTGCATAGGCAAAAGCATCACTAGCAGACGGTGGGAGGTGGTCATGCCTTTGTATAAAACACCAGTCAGGACTCATCTAGAGTACTGTGTGTAGTTCTGGAGGCCATATTGATAGGGTGGAGGCAGTCCAGAGAAGGGCAACTAAGATAGTACAGGGTTTGCACAACAACATTTATGAGGAGAGATTAAGGGACCTCAATATGTACTCACTGGAGGAGAGGAGGGACATGATAGAAACATTCAAGTACCTCAAGGGCATCAACAAGGTGCGGGGGGGAGGACATCTTCTAGTACAGGAGGAGTACAAGAACGAGAGGGCATGATATAAAACTGGAGGGTGGCAGGTTGAGAGGGAATGTGAGAAAGTTTTTTTTTCATGGAGAGGATGGTGGATACATTGAATAGTCTGCCACAAGAGGTGGTGGGAGCAAGCATGGTGGAGGGGTTTAAACATGCCTGGGAAAGACACAAGGGAACCTTAGCGGTGGGACAGAGGAAGGGGAAGCCACTGACCAGATTGGGTCAGAGGAGTTAATCAAGCATACGGACAGACTAGATGGGCCTGGCGGTCCTTATCTGCCGACAATTTCTTTGTTTCTATAAGTAAGCATTATACAATGGGATCTAAAATATAAGCATTTTAGCCGGCTGGTGGTGCTGAGGGTTGAGGTGCTGGACACCACACCTTGTGCCATGCCAGCGACCCGGGTTCGGGAATGGACTTAAGTTGTCAGGGGTCGGCTGGGAAGAGGGGGGACGAGGAATTGATTGAGCCGCCGCTGGGGAGGAATCTGAGGGGCTCCTCCCGGTTCAGTTGCCTCCTGGTGGAGGCCAGGTGACAGCATCACATTCGAGGAGCCCTGGCGGTAGGCCAGGGAAGGCGGATGAGGCTGTGGACTGGAGCTGCAGTGCGTATGCGCGCCTCTATGCATATGCGCTACTGATTCCGGGGCCTTGGGATAATGGGCTGCACGTAGAAAACCCTCAGCAGACCAGGGAGGCGACGAGGGCTCCAGGGACCAGGCTTGCATCCTCAAAGCCAGACCATCTCTCCTCTGGGGCTCTCAACCAGGACCGACCACAGCTAATAGAAAGGCCGCCAGTTAGGTGTGTGGGCCTCTCCTGGGGGTGATCGGGGGCCTGGAAGGTCCTGGGGGTCGAGGGAAGGGAGGTCTCGGGCGGGAGTAGAGGCGACAGTCAAGCGGGCAACTCTGAGAGATGCCCTGGCCAAGCCAAGTAAACAAATGGTTAAAAAAAATAAAATATAAGCATTTTGACTGGTCGGCTGACACTTCATGCGGTTATTCAAAAATTACCCCACAGCATAAAGTGCCAGCCAGCTGTAAAACAGTAAACTCATTCCATGCAGAACGTTAAGCGTTCCAATACACTCTCACAAAGTCACCATTTTTTCCCTCTCGCTAACTGTCTGTTTTGCAAAATCAAAAGCCCTTAGTGAAAACAATATAAAGTATCAGATCCTACCTGTAGTTTATTTTCAAACCCGTGTTTTGGTGCCAAACAGCAGCCAGCCTATTTTCCAAGTGCATCAGCCTTTAAATTAATTAATTATACCTAAGGACTATTTCTGACTAAATTAATTATTCTAAAGGGACCATCTCCTCTGCCTTTAATTTATCTCGGCACAACAATTATTTTGCCTTGTGTTCTGCCATTTGTAATTGTAGCCCTGTGAGGCTGATTACCTGCACCGTGCTGTGGACTGTAATTTATAGTGGAACCAAACAAATCAATGCGTTCTATAGCACAGCTTTAACTCTAGTATTTTAAGTTTCACTTTAAGTGCCTGTGTGGATTTTAAGTAGTGTAAGCTACTCAGTTATTTCCCTATCCTGTACTGCATCTAAACGATTCGATGCTGCTGCGTGACACAGTTTAAACTTCTGCATTTTAAATTTTAAATATATGCTTTTACGTGTATGTGGGTTTTTTACCGAGTGTAAGCAGCAAAGTTATTCCCCTTTCCTGGGCACTCACTAACAGAAGCAATTCGGTACAATTCCCATTCAGTTTGATTTGAATCCCAGTTTCCCTATCTTTTCAGCCCTCTGTCCCTCAATCTGCATAGCCCCTTCCTTCCCAGTACCTGTATTTAATCCTCTGTGTTTGTTCTCTTCTCTCCCTGTTCTTAGCTGGTGTGGTCGTGAGGGCCAGGAGTGCCTCGGCCCTCCCGCGAAGCTACAAGCCGACCTCCGGAACAGTATCCTTTCAGGTATGCGGCATGGACAGGCGCGCAATGGACTAAAATTTTCAAACCTGTGTTTTGGCTCTGCCAATGCACTGCGTCGGCTAACCCACCACCACCTCCACCCTTGGTCGACAGCTTATTTTATAGCTGTGGTCACATGTGGTTGTAACCAGTCAGTCAATTTTCCCATCTGCAGCTTATCAGCAGCCACCACTAGAGGCTACTATTCAATACCAAACCAAAACCCTTCTAGTTAATAACACACAATGCCACTCGTAAACCTATCAATGTTTCTACTTCTAGGCTCTCTGGTCTCGCTACCACCCTCCTCCTTCCCAGAGGCGCTGCCTTCCAACCAGCACCCTACACTCTAGTCACACCTCCTACTACCTCTACGACCACTACTGTCGAGCTGACTCCTTCAACTCCTTTATTCAATCTGTGGCACTGATCCTCTGTTCTTCCACCCTCCTTCCACTGGGCAAATCACTCTGAAAATTAATACCCAGGTCCCCTGGCCCCCTCCCAGCTAGCCACATGCCTCAGGCGGAAGCTCCTAGGGCCACCAAAACTAAAATTCTAATAACCTTACAACTCCTCTTATCTAGGGCTATTGAGCCTAAGCTTGGTCCCACTCGACCTAACCCCACGCCCCCCTCCAGCTGCCCCAAGGCTTAAAACTTGCTCACCTAAATATCTGCAGCATTATAAATAAAATTAGCCTGTTGCAACCAATTGCTCTCTCCCTAAGACCAGATATACTGGTTATTTCTGAAACCACACAATCTGGATGCCGAATTTGTATTCTTGGTTACACGCTAATCTGCTACGACTGGCAAGGCAACAAAAGAGGCGGGGGAGTCGCCATGTATATTGATTCTTCACTTCAGTTCACACCTGTCCCGCTGCCTGGTCCCACGCATACCATAGACACTCTATTAATTAAACTCTCCCTCCCCTACACTTGCCCCATTTTCACTGACAGGTCCTACTGCTCACCTGACTCATCCACACCTTCCATTTCAGAACCTCTGAACGTTCTTATAATACTGGCCACTGGAGGTGAACTACATAACCTCTGTGTTTTCAACCAAAACTGGCTCTCAAGCAGCAGCTCCAAGCTGCAGAGCCAGGTGGCATCATTAAACCTTTCTCAACTGATCATGGAACCCACACGCAACAACCACAGATCAATGAACCATTCTCTCCTGAACTGGTCTCTAACCTCGCACCCACACCGGATTCTTGCCTCTGGCCTATTACCTGATGCCTTAGGCGAGCACCACATGATCTACGCAGTTATAAAAATTCACAGACCCAAAGCACCCCCTCCCTGACCCATCCTGTTTAGATCCTTCAAATCCCTGGACCTTGCCTCCTTCCTTACTGACCTATCAAACACAGTCTGGTCCTACATCCCCAAGGCTACCTCTGTCGACTCCGCCTGGAAGTATTTCAAGTTCAGGTTCACTGCCGTCTGGAACTCACATGCCCCCCTCAGACATGCCCAGGTGATGGGCACCCACCTACCATGGATTTCCACGGACATCACTACCCTCCTCAAGGACAGCAATCAGGCCTGGAAGGCTTTTAAAGGCTCCGGCTCTCCCGCGCTCCACCATAAGTATCGGGCCCTATGAAATGCCTGCACCAGCAGAATCTGCAGAGCAAAGGCAAGCTACTTCCATGACACCTTCAACGCCAACTTAACCCAGCCAACAACATTTTGGAAAGTGGTAAATTCTCTGTTCTTTCCTCCCTTGCAGCCCCCCACCCCTGCTCTAGTCATAAGCGGCTCCACAATCACAGATCCTCTCAAAGTGGCCTCACAATATATCATATTCTTCACAGAATTCACCTCATCACTTTTGGCCTCCATCACTCCAGATGCACAAACCCACCCCAACTGAGCCCCTTTAGCTGGTTCCTCTTTCACTTTCCATCAGATTTCCACAGCAGAAGTCTACCATGCCCTACTTGCCCTAAATCCTTCCAAGGGCAAATGCCCCACGGGCCTGGACTCAAAACTCCTATACTTATCGGCTCCAGCCATCACTACCCCCCGGCTTCTCTCTACAGCCTCTTGTTCTCACTAGCGGCCACCCCAACCGAGTGGAAGCTCGCCACTGTCATCCCTCTACCGAAAGGCAGCGACACCTCTAACCCTGGAAACTACCGCCCAATTTCCCTCCTACCTATCCTGGTTAAAATCCAAGAACATCTAGTCCTCACACAACTCTCTGCATATCTTGACTCCACCTCTTTTTTTTCTCACCCTACCAGTCTGGGTTAAGGAAATCCCACTGCACCACCACCACCTCCCTCCCTCCTTCCTAAGACTTACCGACTCCATCCTCACTGGTACGAATAGGGACCACATCACCTCAGCCATTTTTGTCGATCTGGCAAAAGCCTTTGACACCGTTTCCCACTCCCTTCTTCTTTTCAAGCTCTCCCAAGCAGGGCTCTCAAGCGGGGCCACCAGCTGGTTTCACTCATACTTGTCAGGAAGATCCCAGTCAGTCAGAATTGGTAATACCATCTCTGCCTCGCTACCTGTTACCTCGGGTGTACCTCAAGGCTCTGTCCTTAGCTTGCATCTGTTACATATCTTCCTAAACAACCTGCCCTCTGTCTGCCACTCATCCATTCACATGTACACAGATGACACAGTGCTGTACACATATCTGTCCCCTCGACTTCTGATGTAACAACCAGACTCCAGCAGGACTTCGATGCAGTTCAGCGCTGGCTCTGCTCAAATCAGCTCTTTCTCAATGCCAGGAAAACTGTCTCCATGATCTTCGACACGAGGCAGAGACTTTCTAGGCTCCCCTCCTCCTCCTTCCACACCCTCAATGGGACTACTCTTGAGGCTTGCACGACTTGCAAATATCTCAGGGTTTGGCTGGACAAGCACTTTGATTTCTCTGCACACATCGATGCCATCCATAAAAAGCTCCACCCCAAGCTGGGTGCACTGTATGGTAACAGTGGATGCAGCCCTCTGCCGGCTCGCCAGGAAATTGTGTTGAAGATGATCCTCCCTATCTTGGCTACGGTAATGTAGTCTACAAAGTCCACCCTAACCAGACTGGACCCCTTTTTCCACTCCTTCTGTTGTTTCACCCTTGTCTGTCCTCCAACCACTAATCACTGTGTCTTATACAGGAACCTAAACCTCCCCTCCCTGCAGGACTGGTGACTCTCACACTGTGCCAGTATCACGGCCAAATATTGGACACTGTCCCTCCCTCCTTATCTCGCCTTCGCCCTCTCAGCCCATACCAATCCGGGTTATACACTTAGGAAAAGCGACTCGCGTCTCCTGTCCATTCTATTCATGACCACCTCGGCTGGCCAGTCAGCTTTCTCTTATCGCATACCTAAACTTTGGAACTCACTCCCCCCGGATATCCGGCACACCTCCCCCAGCCAGTGCTTCAACTTCCTTCTCAAACCTCACTTCTCTCCCATCTGCACTTGCTCCAATGTTAGCCCTTGACTATGGATTTCTGGATAGCTAGCGGTTTAAGGTCGTCTTAATCTTGTGCAATGTTACCTCACCCCATTATACGTCGTATGCCTCAACCGTAATCTTCACCACATTGTTATAGCCTAATGAGCTGCTCACTCTGTATGCTGTACTGCACTTCCACCTTGTATAGTTGCCTTGTAAAATCGACAGAAGTATGTTTTATGTTTGAACTCCCTTTACCCTACCCCCAGGGTGCACCTGGAATCGAGCAGTAGTTTGTTCAGCATGCCCCACGGTAAAACCTTTAAATAAATAAGTGGGAGACAACTGACAGTTAACAAGCATATTTTCAGTTTAAATCACTGTCTCACATAGCTTAGTTTACTCACCTTGCTGCCAGCTGGCTTTAGTGGCACACAAGGGCTTCTGCCCAGCATCAACAGACTCTTCTGTTTGGGGGGGGGGGGGGGAGAAAAAATTACTCACCTTAGTAATGTTGTTTCTTCTAATGGAGTCTTACTGTATTCTGACTATTGCAGTTGGGTCCTGCCTTTCAACTGCCCCACAGAACAAAGAGTTAACTTTCCATGGCCAGCATGGAACATTCAGCGCGAGCTCGGTTGAAGCCCCTGTCTGCTGTTGTTTAAACTCCAACCATCAGATCTTTACAAGCAATACTCACTAGAAGTACTGTGTGGAAACTGTAAAACTCACACTAGCCAACTGGCAACTAAATTTATTAAAAAGGTTTTTTCGGTTTCAAAAGCAAAGACTCAAGTCAGGAAACCCAAAAAACAAAACACAACACACATCCAAAGTAAAGCAGGGTGAAAAAGGGGCACCCCTAGGGTGTCAACACTGCTCCTGCCCACCCACATCCCAAAAACCAGGTTCTGAGAGGGGAGGCAGGGGGGAGGTCAGAATACAGCAAGACTCCATTAGAAGAAACAACATTACTAAGGTGACTATTGCAGACTACCAAGCAGTACCTCCATGGAGGAGGGACAGAACCTACTTTAGGAATAGGCTCTGAGTACTGCTGTGCCAAACTGAGCATCACTCCTAGCCTGGATATCCGGAGGTAATGCTTGGTGAATGTATGGACTGTTTTCCAGGTGGCTGCTTGACAAATTTCTAAGATAGGAATATCCTGGCAGTAGCCAGGGAAGCAGCTACCTCTAGTAGAGTGAGCCCTCAGGCTTGAGGGTGGAGTTCTACCAGTTTTCATAGCAGAACTGTATACAAGAGACAATCCACCTGGCAATAGATCTCTTAGTGGCAGGTTTGCCCTTCAACCTCTCCATATGTGAGAAACAACTGGAGGACTCAAACCTGTGACCCTTGAGTGCAGCTCTATGTAGTAGCTGAGGGCCCTTTTAACAGCCAAGCTGTGCAGCCTCCTCTCTCCAGAGGAGGAATGGTCAGTGAAGAAAACGGGAGAGACATAGACTGATAAGGTGGAAATCCAAACCACCTTAGGCAAAACTTCCTGTTAGTTCTTGGACCACTTTATCTCTATGGAAAGAGATGAAATCAGGCTCCACTGACAGGGCCTGCAATTCACTGATCGCCTGGCAGAGGTAATAGCTACCAAACACAGTTTTCCAAGTCAAGTACTTAAGCTCTGCAGAGGACAAAGGCTCAAAGGGTGGTTGCATAAGCTGAGCAATGCAAACATTAAGGTCCCAAGCAGGGGCAGGGGCCCTAAAGGGGGGATTGGTGTGCAGCAATCCCTTGAAGAACTTACAAAACACAGGATGGGCTGACAGAGGAGAGGGCTTGCCTACTGATAAGAAGGCAGAAACAGCTGCCAAATGCACCTTAAGTGTAGCTGGCCTAAGTCCTAAGCCATTAAGATGGACCATACAGTCCAGAACTGTAGGCAACCCAGCAGATTCTGGAGAAATATGCTTATTAGAGCACCAAATAGTGAACCTTTTCCATTTGGAGTTGTAAGTCTTTCTGGTGGAAGGCTTTCGAGAAGCCTTAAGGATATCCAGAACCCCCTGAGAAAGGTGCAGATCAACAAACTCTAACTCTTCAAGAGCCATGCCTTGAGATTGAGAGACTTGAGGTTCGGATACCAAATCCTCCCGAGAGGATGTCAACAGGTTGTAATTCCTGGGCAGAGACAGGGGAAGGTGGACTGCTAAGGACAGCAACAGGGGGTACCAGGGCTGTCTGCAGCAATCAGAATCACTTTGCATGGTTGTGACCTGATCTTGACTAACACTTTGACCAGGAGAGGGAAGGGGGGAAGCATACAGAAATTTCCCTTCCAAATTCAGAATCAGAGCATCCAGAGGGACTGAGCCCAAGACTGGGGATCTGCAACAAAAAAGAGGAAGTTGGTGATTGTCTGGGGTTGCAAAAAGATCTATCTTTGGAGTGCCCCATCTCGAGAAAATCACTTTCAAAACTAGGGGATCTAGGGTCCATTCGTGATGGCCCTGGGATATCCTGCTAAGAGCATCTGCTAGGACATTGTCCTTCCCTGGGAGGTGAACTACTATCAGAGAGGTTTGCAGGGAATAGGCCAGGGACCACAACTTCATTGCTTCTGTGCGCAAGGCCGTAGACCGAGTGCCTCCTTGCTTGTTGATGTACCACATTGTGGTGGTATCATCTGTTCTGATCTGGACCATCTTGTTCTGTACAGATTTGGAAAAGGCTTGCAGTGCCAGAAGCACTGCTATGAGTTCCAAGAGACTGATGTGAAGCAGAGATTCTTGAGGTGACCACAGCCCTTGGGTGGTAAGATCCCCCAGGTGGGCTCCCCAGCCCAGCAGGGAGGCATCTGTGGTGAGTATCACTGAATGAGACTGAGTGACAAAAGGAACTCCTTCTCTCAAATTGTCCTGATCCTGCCACCATTGCAAAGCCTGGATCAGGGTTCGAGTCACTGGGACTAGTTTGGTAAGGGAATCCTTTCTTTGGGACCAGAAGGCTCTTAAGTGGAACTGAATGTCCCTCATCTGACATCTTGTTCCCTGGACCACTGCTGTAGAGGCTGCCATATGGCAGGAAATGCCTTGCTGGCCGAGACACCTGAAGGGTGAATGAAGAGGCCAGTTCCATAAGGGTCCTTACCCTGTCCAGGGGAAGGAAGGCTCTTGCCCTGATTGTATCCAGCTCCGTCCCTATGAAGGTGAGGAGCTGTACTGGCTCGAGAACTGACTTTGGAAGGTTGAGGAGGAATCCTAAGGAAGTGAGCACTTGCTATTTGCAGATGTGACTTGACTTGGTCTGGAGACTGACCCACTATGAGCCAGTCGTCCAAGTATGGAAAGATGGAGATCTTTTTTCTCCTTAGGAAAGCAACCACTACTGCCAGGAACTTTGTGAACACCCTTGGGGCTGATGTTAGAACAAAGGGCATTACTCCGAACTGGTAGTGGCCTGAGGGCAACTCGAACCAGAGGTACTTTCTTCGGGAGCACCTGATGGGAACGTGAAAATAGGCATCTTTGAGGTCCAGGGAGGCTAGCCAGTCCCCTGGCCTTAGAGAGGGCAGAATTATTCCCAGAGTCACCATTTTGAACTTTGGTTTTAAAAGGTGCTTGTTCAGATATCTTAGATCCAGGATGGGCCGCCTTTCTCCTGTTTATTTGAGGGTTAGGAAGTACCTGGAGTACAATCATTTGCCCCGTGTAGGGTAGGAACCCTCTTAATGGCTCTGAGAGCCAGGAGGGAAGAAACCTCTGCCTCTAGGGCAAGGGTCACTGATGGATTTGCAGGTGGAAAGGATCTGGTTCTCATCTTGGGAAATTTTTTGAAGCTGAGAACCAGTCCCTGGCTTACTACTTCCAGGACCCACCTGTCTGATGTCAGAGACTTCCAGTCCTGGACAAAGTAAGCCAGCCTGCCCCCTACAGGTATTGGAGAATAGGCCCGAGCAGACCCATCAGGGTGTCTGCTTGGCAACGGCTTTAGGCTGAGGGGTGGAAGCAGGCCTGCTCATTCCCCGTCTGCCTCTCCCTCCGAAGAACCCCCTCCGAGCAAAGGAAGAAGAGGAGGCCTGGGCTTGGTAAAAAGGCCTGCCCCTGGACTGCTGCCTTTGAGGAGTGGCTTGCCTTTCTTTGGCCTGAGCACTCCTGTAGGTGGTCCTGTACTAGTCCATCTTTTTCATGTAGTTCTCGGTCTGCTCCCCAAACAGAGAATTACCAATGACAGGGAAATCCATGGCCTTAGCCTGGGTATCCTGTGATAGGCTAGTACATCTGAGCCAAGCCATCCTCCGAAGGGCCACAGATGTAGCCATGACTCTAGATGAAACATCACTGGAGTCCACAGCAGCATGAAACTGCACATTGGATGCCTAAATCCCATCTGCAGCCACCTGCTCCAGCTCCTTGGCAAGCTGGTCAGGGGCCTGTTTAGCCAGAGCCAGCACAGTGTCCCATCTGGACTTCTGGTATCTAGCTGTGTAGGCCATATAGTTAGCCTGCCTGAGTCCCAAAGATGCTGCCATGTACTGCTTCTTTGCCATGGCATCAGTCCTCCTGGAGTCCTTATCTGGGGGGGGTGTGATGCCAAGGGAATATTTGCCTTATCAGAGGCAGCAGCCTTGACTACCCCAACATGGCTGCATTGCTGAGAAAGGAACTCTGTGTCCGAGCCTGAAAGGGTGTACCTCTTGTCCATTCGTCTGTCCACAGGAGGTATGGAGTTAGGAGTCTTTAGAATTTTAATTGTCTGTTTCCCAAAAGATTTATGGAGGGGAAGAGACAGTCTCCTGGACTCTGGGATGTCCATCATCTCAACAAAATCAGGCTCCTCCTGATCCTCTACTGCTTCTTCCATTGGAAGCTGGAGGGTTTCAGCCACTTTTTTGTAAAACGTAAAGTGGGAAGGGGACTCAGAAAGCCTAGGAGGAGAAACACCTGAAGGTCTGTTTGGGGAGATGTCCGGGTCAATAGGCACATCTAGACTTTCATAATCACCATCATCATCTCTCCTCTCCTCCTCCTCCGGTTCATAAAATTCTTCTGAAGTGTAATCCAGAACTGGGGAAACCGACCAAACCGAGCCCCTGCCAGATGGTGCCGGTTCAGCTGGAACCGAAGTTAGCGATTGCACTATTCTTATCGTTTTGGCTATCTCATCAGCGGTCGGAGTATGAATTTCTGGATCCAAACCGGATGATTTATCTCTTCTCTTCATTTTAACCGGAACCAACTCCTCTGAATCGGCTCTCCTTTTGCCCGAAGAAGATTCGCCCTGGTCAGAGGGCACTCCTTCTGGTTCGGTCGGAATTGAACCGGGCTGGCCATCTGGGTCAGCGGACTTCTCGGCCTCCCTTTCCCTCAGTTTACCTACTCTCTTATCCAGGGAAGTTTTGGGAAAATTCTTACAAATTTGGCAGTATGAATAGAGGTGGTCAAACCCCAGACAATAAACACAGGTGGTGTGGGGATCAGCCTTAGCAAAGGCTTCCCCACACACACTGCAGTGTTGAAACCCAGTGGGCCTATTTTTTTTCTTGGGTTTCTCAGACATGGCCAATCCTATCCAAAACTTACCCTTTTGGCAATCTGCAGGCAAGACTCCCTATCGGTTCCTGACACGTGTTACGGAGTCTTGGAAAAAACATAAAAAAAATCCGTTTTTTTTTTTTTTTAGAACCTATCTGGACGGTTACCACACTCTTAGTAAATTCAAAACTTTTAAACTAAACTGATCGGTTCAGCCGAACCGATCCGAAATTTACAAGTTCCACACAGAAACTAAATGTAAAACCTATCTAGTACTCATGGTACCACAGACAGAGACTTAAACCGACAGATTCGGTAGCAAAAATTCAGTAGAAACCGAGCGAAAAACGACACTTTAACCGACTTTTTTGAACTGAGCAAAGGAGAAATCTCCTGAGCGGCTGTTCAGTGAGGCGGAGTAAAGAATCTGACGGTTGGAGTTTAAACAACAGCAGACAGGGGCTTCAACCGAGCTTGCGTTGAACGTTCCATGCTGGCCATGGAAAGTTAACTCTTTGTTCTCCGGGGCAGCTGAAAGTCAGGACCTAACTGCAATAGTCAGAATATAGCAAGACTTCATGTTGTTTGAAGGACATTTTGTTAAACTCAGTATACAAAAAAAAAAAAAAAAAAAAAAAGCTTTCCCTTTATGTCTTTTTGCGTTACTCTCATATTTCCTAATTTTATAATCGGAATAATCCATGATCAAGTGTGAGCTGGGCTGGAATTTACCCACAGCTGTGTGGTTGGTCACTTGGGCTGCTCCCTTGTGACCAAACCACGCCAGCCGTGGGTAAATTACAGTCCAACCCACACCCCATCGTGGATTATTCCTTAAATAACCCACAGCAGGGTATGGGGTTATTGGGAATTAATCAACACCCCAAGTGCTGTGAGGGCACTTGGCCGTACACTTCATTCACCACCTCTCACTGTTCTCCCTTCAATAATGGCTACCTTTCACTTTTCATTTCAGAACACCATAATGAGTGCCGCTCTGCCCAATGATACTGCTTGCTGGCGATTCATAGCAATTATGTGTTTACTCATACTTAATCCACAGTCAGGTGATGCTGTTTCACCACTTGGGTTTCTTGTTCTTCCTACCCATGTTATAAAGTGACTTATGACATAAAGCTACTGCCTAGGAGACCAGAGACTATGGGCTATACCAGTAGTGCGGCTGTGGCTTGTATGTTGCATTCTATTGTTTTACACACTGGGTAATACCCCCACCACAGCCCCCGCTGTCAGTACCCATCATCTATCAGAGTGAATGGTCTGCTGTGCTAAAATGTCTATGATTCTATGCAATGCATGTTGTTATGCCTGACTCCTGTATTTCTCAGGGGCTACAAGCCAGACCTTGTTTTATACAGTAAAACCAGACCTTGCTTTATACAGTAAAACCACACTGTTATAGTATTTTGCATTTCTAAGAAGTCCAGGCTTTAATTATCCACTTCTAGCTGACTGTCACATTTAAATTTAAACACATGGTTTGGATATTGTTCAAGTGAACTCTGAGCCTTGACACTGAATCTGCCGCAGCTGCTGCTTTAAGGAAACAGCATGCCCTGATATCGTTCCTTCCAGCAGAGCTCTGTTGCAGTGTTGGGAAGAGGAGCGTATCTGAGCTCCATAGCGAGTGTTTCACAGTGCTGAAATTGAAGCAGAAGAGAAGGGGCATGAAGTATGTCATTTCCTTGCGATAAATTGGTTTATAGAAGCACAGAACATAGAAACATAGTGCTCCCCTAAAATGAGATAAGTGGCACAGGCACATGAGTTATCGCTGAGTTAGGAAGGCAAGGAATGAGACTACAGGAGTGGAAGGAGGCATAAGCAAAAGGAAGGGGTTGTAGGCAGAGCACAAATAAGAAGTCCAAAGCAGACAGAACTGCAGGGGGATGGCAAGTGGAGGGCAGTTAACTCGAATGCTAGGAGTTTGGGCAATAAAATAAGCAAACTCCAGGTACTGGTAACGGAGGCAAGTCTTAATATAGTAGTTGTAATATGGATAAAGGCCACGGGAGCAACGAGAAGATCTTATAGCCCCGCGATTTGCCCTATTCAGAAGAGATATGGGGAAGGGAAGAGAGTGGGGTTTACCCGGTTCGTAAGGGAGGGAATAGAGGCCATTAAGAACTCTGCTGTCAGGGAGTGGGGAGGTGGAAGATGGGAAGGCAATCAGGTGAGAGTCAAGACAAGGTGATGTGGTGATAGTGGGGGACCTCAATATGCTTTAAATAGACTGGGAGGCTCCTACAACCAAAAGTGGGAGAAGTCAGTTGCTGCTAGACAGCATGAAAGACTGCTTCCTAGTGCAGTGGTTCAGGTGAGCCAACCAAACAGGAGGCAGTTCTGGTTCTAACACTGAGACGGTGGGGGAAGTCTGGGTTTGGGAGCCCCTAATGTCCAGCTTGTTGTGGTTTGAGATGGCCACAGGAAGTCACTGGTTAACATCCAAGGCCATGGTACTGGATCTTAGAAGGGTGGACTTTTGGACTGTAAGAACACTGATCAAGGAATAAACAGTAGAAGGGCAGTGGGAGTCGAGGATTAATGGATAATAGTAGAGGGCTGGCAATGGATTCCTGCATATGGAAAGTTGCAAATAAACACAAGAAACGAATCTGGTTTTCTAAAGAGGTGGGAAAGTGTGTGGGCCAAAAGAAAAGCCTTCAGGCGGATATGCAGCGGGAGGAAAAGTGGGAGCGAAGTATCAGAATAAATTAAGAGAAGCAAAGGGATCAGTATAGTAGGCCAAATCAGAGGCAAAGTTGTAGACAGTGGAAAGGGTGATAGAGGGGGCTCATGGAATTTTTCAGGTATGTAATCATTAGGGAAAAGAGAAAGGCAGTTGGGGGTATAATAAGGCTGAAGGATCAGAGGGTAACCAAGGATGACAGGCAAGAGACCATAGCACTGAAGAACAGCTTCTGCTCGGTATTTATGGTGGAAGACAGTGGACCACTGCCAGATAGCTGGGGTATGGTGTTAGATGGGGGATAGAAAAAACAAAATGGGTGGAGGTCACAGTGGACAGAATCTAAAAAGGACTTGCAGGCTGCGTTCAACTTATGTACTTTATGCTACTGTTCTTGTAATTTCATTTTCAGCCTGGTTTGTATTTATTTTTAGTGTATTCTTCCCTGCCTCTTCCCCCAGTTTACACCTGTAAACGAGTCTCAGCTCAGTGTGCCTCTCCTGGTCACCAATTTTCAAATACTTCAAATAACTAAAAATAAATAGGCACGGTTCCAAGTCCTGGTGGTCTAAACCCTAGAACACTGAAGCAGTTGGTCCCAAATTGGCAGCAACACTGGTGGATCTGTTCAGATATTCCTGTACGGAGGATAAATACCAGAGAACTGGAGATCAGTTGGGGGGCAAGGAGGATCCCAGCAACATGGATTCATGGTAGATAAGAGTGTTCCAAACCTTCTTATTGGTGTTCTTTGATTGGATGACAAGAGCAGTGGATAAGGTACAGGCAGTAAACATGCCAGATATTTATCTATTGTTAATGGAGATATTAGGATTGAAGAACCCAAAGTGCACAAAGTAGGAAAATGGAAAACCATTAGGGTTTTGGGTCTCTGGAGAATTGCCGAATCAGTGGTGGTGTCTTTCTTGGGCTTGTCAACAGTAAAGCCCAGCCCATAGCCTCCTGTCCTAAGCACAAGGTACAGCTCCAAGTTAGTGCCTCATAGTGATACAGTATAGCCAACATAATCTATTTTAGTTTTCTTCACATAGGGCCCTACAGGCCCTGCTTGAAGACATCACATCTGAGCTCATTTGCTTAGGGAAGGGGGTGGGCATTAGGGTTGACAACCCCAAGGAAGACACCACCACTGATTCAGCAATACTCCGGAGACCCAAAAGCCTGATGGTTTTTCAATTCCCTGCTTTGTGCAGTTTCCATTCTTCAATCCTAATATCTGCATTAACAGTTTTTTTGCAATTTATTTCCCTTCTTTTTCTGATAGTGGAATTGTGTCCTCATTTGCGCTTGTCCCATTAGGTCCTACAGAAAATGAGACAAATACAATATTGGAGACAGTCCTGACCCAGTGCATGGGCCCAACAGGCCTCGGCATGCATGTCAGTAACTTGTGGGGAAAGCTCCCTGACCCACCACAGGGTGTCGCGTCTGCGCCAAAACACTGCTCTGTCCCTACCCAGGCCGGGGCAGGTGCTGCATGCTGCAGCATCTTCCTCATTAGTCTTGTCCCATTAAACTGGCTCACTGAGTTGATCACAGACTTTCAACATAGTCTTCTTATGACCCCACCTGAAAATTTTCAAATCCCCGCCGAAACGCCATTCCATGCCACAGGTGTGAAAACACGTTTTAGCCAGCATGTGAAAAATGACAGCTGTAATGTTCATATGGTGGTGTGAAAAAATGACTGTTGAAAATCTGGGGTCAAAATATTGAAAATTACCAAAGTTATGCATGTGTGTAGAAAAAGTTCAATGTACACTCATTACATGGCCATTTTTAAGACTTTTTTCACCAAATTTTTAACATGGCCTTTTTGTGACCCCACTTCATGAACACTGGTGGTGAAATTACATTAATCAAGCATGAAAGGTCGTGCAGCAACCATAAAATCGCCTTCTGGGCTCGATTAATGAAATTTTATCACCAGTGTTCATGAAGTAGGGTTCCAAAAAGGGGATCCATACTAAATCCTGACATACTAAATCCAGACTTTTAATATTCCGTCACCAAAATGCCGACATACTAAAAAGCCAGCAGAATAGGCCTAATGGTCTGTTGTGTCTATGAAATCCCGACAGCTCAAATGCCCGAATAACTGAAATCCCGACAAAAAATTGCAATTACAAACAGACTGTGTGTGTGATGCTTCATTCAGATTTTGGCCAGCAAAAGAAGTTTTCCTTTGCAGTGTTGTTGAAGTGCCTACTTTGCTATGAGCAAAACTCTGTAGCTTTTCCAAGGCACTGAGGGCTGACACAATGAGGGCCCACTTCTATCCGTCAAGTGACCACCCATGCTAGCTTTTAGAAACTTCACCGTGAGCATCTGCGTACCGCACACCCCTGCACTTGCTTTAACCCACCTTGAACCTTTACTTTCTCCTTGCCCTCTTACTTTTCCTCTCTAGACAATCCACTTCTTTGATACCTCTTCCCATCCTTCTCATACCCTATCATGCCAACTCTCTCTTCACCTCCCTCCCTCTCTTTCTCTCCTCCAACCACTCTCCCTTCCTCTCCCCTGCTCATTAACCACTCAGTTTGGCACTTATTGTACTGTTTTGCAAATGCCTGTCCCCTGTTTGTTTTTCCTGTGTTAACTTGTTCCAATCTGTATTGTAATCTGCATACTACTGTAACATGTTTCAGTATCATCTCTGTCGAAGCAATTGTCTCTTCATCCCCTCAGTATTGTTATTCTCTCTGAATTGTACTGCTTTCATGTGCTGCGTCACACGTATTTTGTATGTATTTAAACTGTTTTTGCCCAGGTCGTGCCTGAAAATAGGCATTCTTATGCCTAGCGCACTTACCCGGATACCAAAAGCAAAATAAAATAAATAAATATTAGCAGCCCGTGAAAATCCAAGAAATGCAGGACAGCTGCAGTCTTTGGCAGAGAAAAAAAGCCGCAATGTCGGGAACTCATAGGGCTGCATAAGTATAGTACTGATCAGTCAACTGAATTACCTTGCTAATGGGGCTCCTTAAGTATCCCTGGTCTTTGGCACCAAAATTAAGCTGCGTGTCTATTGTTGTGTTTCCCAGTCCCCACTTCTGTGTGCTCTGCTCCACTCCCCTTTTCTCCGCTGCTGTCCCACTTCTGAATTAGGGAAATGCGCTAAATAAAAAATATTACAAAAAAATTAGTTTAAAGCTTTCCTAGATGCTGTCCTGTCTTCCTGTTGTTGAGTCTCCTAGTCCCCGCTTCTGTGTGCTCTGCTTCACTCTGCTCCCATTTTCTCTGCTTCTGTCCCACTTCTGAATTAGTTAAATGTATTAAGAGAAATAGAAAAATAAACCAAGCTGCTTTATTTTACCCTCCCCTTGTCTCCACTTCTGTCCCACTTTCAGAACAGTTGAATGCCCAAGAAATAACCACAAAAACTTAGTTTAGAGCTCTCCCAGCTTCTCTGGCAGCTTCACTTCAGGTAACTGACAGAGAGCTGAAAGAATCTATCCGTTCTGACCTCCGATTCTGAGGTCTGTGGAGGAAGAACTCACCAATGCAGTACTTAGCGGTTGTTGGGATTCAAGGGGTCCTTCCTCCTGTCCTCAGTCCCCATCCCCCACAAGCATTGTTGTATATAGTTACCAACATTGGAAGTGCTTCTGGACTTTACCACATTTTCAACATGACCTTTGGGGATTAAGTACATAATCCCCAAAAGGTCATGTTGAAAATTTGGTGAAAAGTCCTTGAAAATGCCCCCCCATCCCGATGTTGGCAACTATATATAACGAGCTTATAGGGGGAGGGGGATGGGGGGGGCTGACGACAGGAGGAAGGACCAGCATCGGGGGGTGGGCATCCCGGTGTCGGATTATATAAATAAATAAAAAAGTAAATGAGCTGGCACCAGGGATTGGGGCCCCTGGTGTGCAGATACTGTGGTAATAGCAGTAGAGCCTTTTTTAAGACAGCTATACTAGCAATGAGGCACAGCACATTCAGCACGGCGGGGCTACACAGTGACAGTAGCCCCATCCCTACTGAACGAATGATGACACAGCAGGGAATTATATATAACAGACTGTCATGTTTGTTATCAAACAACAAAACAACAGCTGTTTCGTATAGTGCAGCCCTGCCAAACAACAAACGACAGCTGTGTTCTATAGTACAAACTGCCACATTCACAAAAATCCAGCTACCCAGAGAATGCTGATGTTTTAAATTACGCATGCTCAGAAACGGAACATTTTTTCGTAAGTAATTTAAAAGTTTGAGTCATGAAAAAACAGAAAAGCACATACCTTGGGCCAAACTATCAAACCTGAGAGTTTCAGGTTACAAATCCTCATATTTTTTCAGTTACTGGGGAGCAAAAAAAAGTCTAAAGCTGTGATTTTTACTTTTTTTTTTTTTTTTGTTTTTTTTTTTTAAACACATCTCTGTAACTTTGCCACCTCTGAACCAATGTACATGAAATTGTCGGGATCAAGAGATCCTTGCACTAACACTGTGCTTTCCAAATTTCATGTAAATGATTGAATGGGGCAGAGTTATTAAGGTGCACAAAGGTGGGTTTAACATTAAGGTGCTTACTCAACCCTAATATACAGGCGCAACGGCTTCTGTAGTATAGTGGCCCTACCGTGCCACTATAGTTAGGGTTGAGTGCTCACTTTAGTGTTAAAGCCCAATTTTTGCACTTTAATAACTTCGCAACGGTTCAACAAATTTGCATGCATAATCTCCTGGGGTAGGTCTCTTGCTGAGGTAATGTTTGTTTGAATCAGTTGTGTGATTTCTGAGATACAGAGTCTGACAAATTGTTAAATTCACGTGTTTTTTTCTGTTTCTTTGTCCACCTGTATCTCAGACACTATGGTCTGAAAGTTCCAGGGTAGAAAGCCTTTGCCTCACAAATGTGCTTTTTGCTGGTTTGGTGAAAAAATATTAAACCATTCCAAAGTTATTAAATTTTGAAGTTCCCATTATTTTCAATGGGAAATTATAGATGTTCGGCATGAAAAAGGACCCTGTGTCGCAGGAGCCTAATCCCTTCTCGCAGATGGGTCATCCTGTGTTGCAGGTGGGAAATCCTTTTTTGTGGGTTTGCCATTCTGTTTTGTTTTTATTAGCGAGAGAAAGAAAACACAAAATTGAATGGATTTCAAGAAAACAAACAGAACCTAGCTAAACAGGACCCATTTCGCTACATTCTGATGTGTATTTTTCAAAATTATGGCAAGAAATAACTTTCGTAGGCTCCCAAAGTCCCAGGTGCCCAGCTTAGCGAGAGGAGCACTTCCCTGCATTTTCTGTATGAGAACATTGGGTTTTCTTTGACTTCTGCAGTCATGGCTGGAACTTGTGCTGGCGGCTACAGTGTGAGCTGTGAGACGCCCTTTCCCTGATGTCTAGTGCAATGTTCCCATTCACGCATAAATGTATGAGAGTCACATACAAAATACGAAATTCACGCACATCTATGTGTGAAAGGGGTACACTGCACGTACAGAAGCAGTTGTGACATTTGTGAAAGCAGTCCTGTCTGTGCTCCTTTATGTGCAGCCTGTACTCTTAGAAAGGGAGCTTTCTTTTTTCTCCTTATTTTGAGCCGCCGTGTGATTGGTTGACATCCACAGTTAGCTGCCTTGCACCCTATCAGTTTCAAGATGGTCTGACCATCACGCCATTGGGTTCAGTTTCTTGGCCCCCCCCCCCCAGGAAGGTCGGCCCCTACGGAAATGGTCCGGTACCGCCCTTTGAGGGGTGTTACCCTGGAGGGCCTGATGGCGGTGCTGGATCTATCGAGTTTGCCGAGTGAATGCATGGATCCTGGGGACCTGGTTCTTGCCTATAATAAGGCAGTAGTAGGGGCCCTAGATTCCACTGCTCCTGTTAGTGTTCGACCCCTCATCCTTCGCTACAAGTCTCCTTGGTTTGAAGAGACTTTGAGGAAGTTGAGGAGAGTGGGAAGAAGGCTTGAGAGATGTTGGCGGAAGTCAGGTCTGGAGTGTGACAGGCTTAGTTTGATGGACCATTATCATGTCCATCAATCAGCAATTACCCTCAAGAAGGCAGAATTCCTGTCCAGGGAAATTGCTGCTGCACAGAATCGACCAGTCCAGCTCTTTCGGACCGTGGACAGACTGTGCAATCCACTCTGTCTTCAGCCTGAGAGAGCATTTTCACAGGAACGGTGTGAGGAGTTTACTCAATTCTTTGCGGATAAGGTTGACACAATCAGGTCCAATCTCCTAACTCTTTCAAACATGAGTTATGGTGGTCGGCAGGAGATGTCGGACACCCAGTTTGTGTGGTCTGACTTCTACCGGCCCACAATCAATGACACAGTGATGATCGTCCAATCGCTGCGACCGACCAACTGTAGTTTGGACCCGGGTCCCACCCGCCTCTTAGTAGGATGTGTGGATAAAATCGGCCCGATCCTTGCCAAGACAGTCTGGTTGTCATTGGAAAAGGGGATCTTTCCTGATCTCTTGAAGGAAGCCGTGATTAGGCCCCTTCTTAAAAAGCCCTCCTTGGACCCAGACTGCCTGGCTAACTACAGGCCTGTCTCTAACCTACCCTTTGTGGGTAAGGTTATTGAGAAGGCGGTCGCGTTGCAACTGGACGATCATTTGACCAGCCACAATGTCTATGACGCTCTCCAGTCCAGATTTAGGAAGAGACATAATAGTGAGATGGCCCTTGTTCGGGTACTAAATGACCTCGTAATAGCGAGAGATCGAAAGGCTCATTCCATCTTGGTCCTTCTTGATCTCTCTGTGGCACTTGATACCGTTGACCATGGAGTGCTTCTGGAGCGCCTGTGGTTTATCTGTGGACTATCGGGCTCAGTCCTCAGTTGGTTTCGATCATTCCTCGAGGGTAGGACTCAGAGGGTGGTATCTGGGATTTTTTCCTCGGCATCACTCCCCCTGTCCTCTGGGGTGCCGGAGGCCTCTATTTTGGCACCCATGTTATTTGTGGTATACATGCTGCCGTTGGGAGCGATTATTAGGCGGTACGGTTTGAGTTTTCACTGCTATGTAGATGATACTCAGTTGTACATGTCCTTTGTGCCCGACCAGGGTGATGCTGTCTCAGTCTTTAACAACTGTTTCACCGAGATTCAGGACTGGATGACTGTGAGTTGGTTGTGGTTAAACCCGGAAAAAACTGAGGTGCTGGTTGTGGACCCAGGTCATCGGGGGGCGGGTTTGCTGACTGGATCACCTTCAGGTCTTTGGCTTGGGGGGACCCAGTTGGTGACCTCAGACCGGGTGCGGAACTTGGGTGTTATATTTGATGACTGTCTGACCCTTAAACATCAGGTGTCAGCCGTTATCAAAACTTCCTTTTACCATCCAAGGAATATAGCCCGAGTCAAGCATCTGGTTCCTGCTGATGACCTTCCAACATTGGTCCATGCCTTCATTACCTCCCGCTTGGACTACTGCAACGCCCTGTACCTAGGGCTACCGGGGGTGGATATCTGCCGCTTGCAGTTAGTGCAGAATGCGGTGGCCAGGCTTTTGACTGGTATGTCAAGGACCAGTCGTATAACGCCTGTCCTCCGCGGACTGCACTGGCTGCCAATACAGTGGCAGATTACCTTTAAGGTCGGTCTTCTGACCTGTAAGGCCCTACACGATCAGGGACCTAGTTACCTGCAAGATCTTCCTCGTCCCTACTGTCCTTCCTGTCGGCTCCGATCCACCGATGAGGGACTGCTAGAGATTCCCTGGGTTTGTTTAAAGACATCTGGGGCAAGATCATTTAGTTTTATGGCCCCAACCCTGTGGAATTCTCTACCTCATCGGGTGAGAGATTGCCTGACCATCCAAAGTTTTAAGTTAGCCCTAAAGATGTATTTGTTTAGTCTGGCATATTCAGATTTTTAAATATATTTATTGATTAATTTTAGGATGTTGCTTTAATTTTATGTATTGATTTATTGTAATAGCACCTTGGTCTTGGAAAGGCGCTTTTTAAAAATAAAGCATTCATTCATTCAAGCAGTCGCAACAAGTGGGCTGGACAAACTGCACCCCATGGGGTGGTGCTAAATGGAATCGCGGGCTTCGTGTGCTGGCACCAGTGAAGAGGAAAGCTGCAACTTGGAGTTCATGCAAACAGAGAAGTCTGTAATCGCTCACACACTAGGCCAGAGATGTGTCACCTCAACCCCTGACCTCCGTGCAAACCGCCCGCCATCGTGATCACCTCCCGAGTCGTACTCCCAACTCAATGGACCCATAACGTGTAGGCCAGTCCTTCGTTTGATGAAGATCAGGTATGTGGACTGTGTCTTTTATCGAGCATTGATTTAATTTACTTTCAGCTGCCCTGAATTGGATTCTTCTTTTCTTCCTGGTGACTTGTCTCCCCCCCTCCCCCACACCAGCCTAGTTCATCATCGCTCAGTCCTCCTTTAAAGATCAACCGTCGCCCGATCACCAGCTTGGTGATATCGAATGGTTAGTGCAGCAATTACTGCACTACCCCTTGATATCACCGAGCTAATCGGCAAAGCGACGGTCGTCTAAGGAGGACTGTGTGTAATGAAATAGACCGGGGGACAACATGTCATTGGGATGAAAGAAAAATCCAATTCAGGACAGCTCAAAATAAATTTGCTCCCTTTGCTGTACTCTATGGAGTTCTTCTTTCTGACCTGCTGTGCCAACCTGTGACTTGGCTAAAAACACACTGTACTGCTCGCTGAGGCACTGGTCTCCCCCCCCCCCACCTTTCCTATCCTACCGGTTTTGCCTTCCCCAACCCCTCCCCCCATGCAGTCACCTTTAAATCCACTCACCACATTTCTGACCCTGAGAGGCCAAAAAACAAAAAAACAAAACAGAAATGCTGTCAGTATCTTCTACCTGCTCTCAGGTAATCTGACCATGGGTGTACTAGTGAGTGGCCAAGATGGTGACTGGTGATGGACCAGGTAGGATATATGTCTGAGGCACCCAGTTAGTGCACTACTGATTTTCTGTTCACACTGTAAACAGTTTCACCTACCTATCCTCGACCACTGTGTAAAAAATTACTCTTCATACTGCAAGTCATAAATCTGCTGTGCTGATTGTCATTTTGTGGAAAGGTAAAAGTGATGTTGCCAGTCATAAACATGGCAGTATTACTTTCAGTGCCAGAAAGAAATCATAGTTGATTTGAAGGGGGCAATGCTTCTTTTTATCTCATGTATAACCTCACCTATATACCTGTAATAAAAAAAGAATGGTGGGAAAAGTCAAGTTTTTAATGTAATTTGTGGCCCATATGTGATCTGCCCATCTGCTGCTTTGTTGTTGGTTTATTTTTTTTTTTATTTTTTTTTTGTCTACTCTGTTGCCTTGATGGGATCTAAAATAGCTGTTCTGCTGTTGAGTGATTACGCAGGCACAGGCCAAAAAACACATACCTCCAGTGATTTTTTACAAGGGGAACGACATACCCTCAAAACTCCTATTGTACCCCTGAAAAATATAGAGGAGGGTTCACTGTACCCTCTATTATGTGGATGCAGTGGGAACATTGGTCTTGTGGCACCCTTCACCCTCCGATCCCCATATTTTATTGTATACAATTTCTCCGCAGGTGTTACTGGCATCAGCCCAGGCTTCTACCTGGTGTCCAGTGGTACTACCCATTCTCCGATCCCCATATTTTAATTTTTTTTAATTTGTCAGTTGGTGATTAATTGTACTCCCCACTCTCCCATATCTTTTCCTGGTATCTAGTGGCACCCCCATCCTCCGTATTTTAAATATTGTAATACGTTGGTGGTTAGTGGCCACCCCCCTTGTATGTCCTTTGAATCTGAAAATAAGAAAACCATCAATCGATGTTTTCCCCCCCATTAAAAAAAAAAAAAAAAGAGGCCACCAGCTATCAGAATTGCACCACTCACCTGACCTCCCACTGTGCAGACACCTCCCCACACCCTCTTTGACACCCCCACACACTGTCACTCACCTGAACAGGTCCCAGGTTCGAGAACCAGTCTCCGATGGAAGACATGTCTTGCTGCTAGCCCCGGTGACTGCAATATGAGAAACTAAGGTACAGGCAGTTCAATGTATTTCAATAGGGGTTTCAACTCTGATGCACAATCGGGGCCCCTAGTGTTCTGTGGCAGCATTTTCTGATTTTCACGGCAGGGCTCCTAGGCTTCTGCAGCAGCATTTTCTGATTTCTGCGGCATAATTTATTCATTTCTGTGGCAGAATGCAGTCCTACCATTGGCTAAAATATGATGTGATGTCACTGCTAACAGCACATGCCAATCATAGAGGAGAGGCTTCAGGACAAAAAAAAAGATGGGTATGGGAGCCTGGCAGTATAGAAAAACTACATCTGAATGAAAATTCACCAAAAACAATGAATTCTGTGGCACTATATGGATTCTGCAGCATAATGAAAATTCTGCGGAACATTCTGCAACTGCAGAATCGCAGAATTTAAGGGGCCTTGTTCATAATTCAGCCATTTTTTGAGACTCTGACCACACATTTTCAACATGGCCTTTTGGGGCCCTACCTCATAAACAATATGACTGTTCCTACGCAACTCCCACTCGAAAGGTGATTTCGCGTTTGCTTGACAAATTTGCTCCCACAGGCAAAAAGGATACAAGTAAACTATATGAAAAAGTCAGGAAATTAATTGCATTTTTGCTATACTGTACCCATCTCTGCTTATTTTCTTATGGAATGGGGTGAGCGTTAGGGCTAACTACTGCAAGGCACCCCCCCCCCCGTCACCTTTGGGTGGGGTATTAGGGTTGGAAACCCTAATGCCACATTTCCCTACTGTTGTCGTGGCAGCCTAACTAATTAATGAGGTTTTTTGCAATAAATAATATATATATTTATAACGTGTATGTGTGTGTATATATTTAAAGACTTCAGTAAAGCTTCTGATGTGGTGCCAGATAGGAAGCTGCTAAAAAAGCTAGAGGATCTAGGGATAGACGAAGGGCACATCCAGTGGATCAGGGTCTGGTTAGGGAGGGAGAAAGCTATGGGTAGTGGTTAATGGGGTGAAATTTGAAGACAGGAGGGGTTACGAATGAGTGCCATGGGGTTCGTTTCTGAGTCCTGCGCTATTCAGTATGTTCATTAGTGACATCAGGGAACTAATTCTGGGCAAAATGTGTCTTTTTGCAGGTGGCACAAAGCTCTGCCACAATATGGAGAGTTTGGAGAGGGTCTGGGAAATGAGGCAGGACCTAGAGATGCTGGAAAGGAGTTCTGACTAAAGTGTGGCAATTGAAATTCAGTGCCAAGAAGTGTAAGGTAATGCACATTGGCTGTAAAAATCCAGCCACATACAACTGGATGGGGGAGGGGGATCAAAATAGCCAGGATGGTGGAGGAAAGGGACCTGGGGGTTAATATTGTAAGCAATAGTCTCAAAACCTCCAGTCAGAGTAACAAAGTGTACAGCAAGGCATTAAGGATGCTGGGCTGTATGGGGGGGTAGCAGCAGCAGAAGTGATACTGACCCTATATAGGTCCCTGGTTAGGTCACACATGGAGTACTGTGCCCATCTCTGGAGTCTACATCTGATGAAGGAAAGGGATGGGCTGGAGGTTGTGTGGCACATAGAAACATAGAAGCTGATGGTAGATAACGACCGCTAGGCCCATCGAGTCTGCCCATATACCCTACTTATATCAGCAACCACTGACCCAACTTGGTCATCGGCTTTAGCTTCTCCTTCCCACCTCTAGGGTTTCCTTATGCCTATCACATGTATGTTCAAATCCCACCACTGTGCTTGCTCCTACCACCTTCTGAGGCAGGCTATTCCATGCATCCACCACCCTTTCTGAGAAAAAGAACTTCCACACGTTGCCCCTTATCCTGCCCCCCTTCCAATCTCATATCGTGCACCCTTGTTCTTGTACCTCTCCTGTACCGAAAGATGTCTTCCACTTGAACCTTGTTTATGCCCTTAAGATACTTGAAGGTTTCTATCATAGCTCCCCATTTCTTTCTCTCTTCCAATGTATACATATTTAAGTCTTTTAATCCCTCCTCATAAGTCTTCTATTGCAAGCCGTGCACCATCTTAGTTGCCCTTCACTGAACAGTCTCCACCCTGTCTATGTTCTTATGAAGGTGCAGCCTCCAGAACTGCACACAGTACTCCAGAAGAGATCCCACCAGTGTTTTGTATAGTGGTATCACAGACTCTCCTCTTGCTGGTGATACCCCTTCCTGTGCACCTCAGCATGCCACTGGCCCTCCCTATACAGCCTTTGTACTCTGCTTGGCCACCTTTAGGTCATCAGAGATGATAATCCCCAAATCCCTTTCCTCCTTGGTGACTGTCAGTAACCCCCATCCTGTAGCTCTGCACAGGGTTTCTGCGCCCCAAGTGCATGATTTTGCACTTCTTTGTGTTGAATCTCAGCCAATTTTTTTTCCAGCTTTCCTAGGTCTCTTCTCATTTTTTCCACCCCATCTGGCATGTCTACCCTGTTGCAGATGTTGGTGTCATCTGCAAACAGGCAAACCTTCCCTTCCACAGTATCACTATGAAAGATAATACAAAAGGACTGGCCCAGGACTAATCGTTGAGGTACCCCACTGGTCAACCCCTTTCCCTGGATTGTATCCCATTTACCACCATCCTCTGCTTCCTGTCCCCCAACCAGTTTCTAACCCAGTTCACCACCTTGTGGCCCATGCCCATCATGCTTCCCAACTTATCTGCCAGTCTTTTATGTGGAACGGTGTCGAAGGCCTTGCTGAAATCGAGGTAGGCGACATCTGTCGCTCCCCCCGATCCACCTCCTTCATCACCCAATCAAAAAAATTTATCAGATTGTTTGAAATGACCTTGCTGCTGTGAATCCACGCTGCCTTGGATCCTGTGCTCCACTGGATTCCAGGTGTTCCACAATCCTTTCCTTAAGCAGTGCCTCCATAATCTTACCCACTACTGAGGTGAGGCTGACTGGCCTATAGTTTTCTGCTTCCATTTATGTGAAGAGGGACTACATGTGCCCTCCTCCAGTCCTCCAGAACTACTCCTGTATTGAGCAACGCACTGAACATGGCTGCCAGTGGTGCTCCTAGCTCCATCCGTAGTTCCTTTAGTATCCTGGGAATCGGATGTATGCCATCTGGTCCCATTGCCTTGTCCACCCTCAGTTTTGTGAGCTCCTGTAGGACTCTCTCTTCTGTAAATGGACTGGTGTCCACTTTCCCCTCTCCATGTATCTGATGCCCAGCTGTGGTCCCTGTCCCCTTCCCCTTCTTCAGTGAAAACTGGGCAGAAGTATTTATTCAGTACTGACGCCTTTTCCAGGTCTTCCTCCCCTTACTCCCCTCTGAGCCTTACAATCCCACCCTTGGCCTTCCTTCTCTCACTGATGTACCTACAGAATGTCTTGTTCTCTTTCTTCGCCATTCATGCTGATCTTTCCTCTGTTTGCACCTTTGCACTCCTAATGGCTTTCCCGGTTCTCCCCCCAGACAATTTAGGTACACCACCCAATCGTCTTCCTTCTGTGTCTCCTTGTATTTTCTGAAAGCCCTCCTCTTGGCTCTTACTTTCTCTGCCGTAACTTTAGAGAAACATAGTGGCTTGTTCCTTCTCTTTCCTTTTTTTCTCAGCCTAATGCACCGATTTGTCACCTCCATTATGGCTCCTTTTAGGTGTGCCCACTGCTCATCAAACCCCCATTTTGCACCCCTCCCTGCCAGGGCTTCTTTGATACCTAGCCCCATCCTAGCAAAGTCTGCCCTCCTGAAATCCAAGACCCTTGCCTTTCTGTGGCTTGATGTGACCCTGTACCAATGTTAAACCGCACTGTGTGGTGGTCGCTGGATCCCAGGTAAACTTCCACCCGGACATCCGTGATTGTCTCCATTGGTCAGTACTAGGTCCGGTATCGCCCTGCCACAGGTTCACTGGTAATTCGAGGGCAGATTCTGTGAGGAGAGGTTGGCAGACCTAACCATATGCATGCTGGCAGACAGGAGAGCAAGCAGGGGATGTGATGAAAATCTACAAATTCCTAATAAAAATAAACAATGTAGACAGGGATGTTCTGTTCACCAGTGTTAACACAGTGATGAGAGGTCACAGGTGGAGACTGGTGGGGGAGATTTAAGAGGGATATCAGGAAGTGCTTCTTCACTGAGAAGGTGGTGGAAAAATGAAATAGATTACCAAGGAAGATTGTTGAGGGTGGAGTCCATTGTCTACTTCAAGGAAGTCTGGTGTATATTCAGGGGACTGGTAAGCCCTAAGGAAGGGGTAGGGGCAGGGTTAGAGACGGTGGAGAGGTATTAAGTAGTGTGTGTGTGTGGGTGTGTGTGCAGGGTTTGAAATTAGCACCGGCCCGCCCGCCAAATGCGGGTAGATTTCAGGTTGGGTGGGTACAAGTGTCTGTGTTGTGTGCCCGCCGGGTGCCTTTGTGCCATGACAGTAGCTGCAGTTTGGAGGATGGCCACTAGAGTGACTGCGGATGCTGAGACTTGCCAAAGTGAGCTCAAGTGCTCAGGAAGAGCACCACCAGTGAGAGGAGGATCTGCGTACTGCGAGAGTATGCCGGGTGAATAGGCAGGCATTGATCGAGGCGGGAAGTCGCAGTTCTCGTTGGCGCCATATCGAGTCAGTCGGGAGTCGAGCACTGCAGATTGGTACCACCATTAGAATGTTCAAGTCAAGGAGTCGTGATCAGATCCAGAAGTTCAGTGAGCACCACTAAAGCTAAGAAAGCCTGCCTGCAGGTAAGATGGACTGCAGTCAAGTCGGAAACTTAAACTGAAGGTGGGGGAACAATATCGGGGCTACTTACTGAAACCTGTGCAGGGGAAGTCGCACTGAATACTGTAACTGTTAGTGCAAGCTGACATCTGTTCTGCTGTGCTGCCTGTTACTGCCTAGGACCTGAGCTTATGACTGGCACCTTGTTTTGAAATTGGCACAGACTGGGGGGTGTCATGCACAATCAGGAAATGACAGCAGTGCCATACCTCTCAGCTGGCCCCGATAACGAGGGACTTCCCTAATTTATTTACACCTCAAAGCTGCTCTGTCCCTCTTCTATCCCCGTGGAAAAAAAGTGTTGCTCACACAGAAAATGTGCTGTAAATTAAATAAAGCAGAAATTAATAGCTGAAGGGATGGGATGGCTGCTGGGTTCTACTTTATGAAAAATAAACCAAAAGTAAACACAATGAATTTCATGTGTTCTGAGCTAGCCCCATTTGAGAATCATATGTCCCTCATGTCATGAGGTTAGTGTCCCTCACTGCCCCTTATTTTAAGTGTCTATTATTTCCTTTCAGTGACAAATTAGGAAGTACAACTAGTGCTGTGACTACCAGGTCCAGTGCATATAGCACTAGTGTTGCCATACAGATTGCTTATGGTAAAAAAACAAACAAACAAACAAAAAAAAAAAAAAACAGTGTAGCGCTCAGACTGCAATGTATTTAAAGTACCTAGTACAGTCCAATTTGAATTTAAAAAGTAGTTGTGCATTTTAAAGCTGGTAATACACTTTTAACCGTAAATACTCTCCGCAGGCTAGTCAGTAGTTACAGTGGGGCAAGTATTAAAGTTTCCTGCCCTGATGGCCATAAGTTCCATGTGTTCACAAATCATGGGAGTCTCAGGTAGAAGAGGGTAAGCAGGTGTGAAAAACCTTTGACTGCTCTGCCCACTTAAAGTCTGGAGGCTATTAGGCAAATGGTTACAGCAGCACCGAGCTGATTCCATTATTTATTTATTTTTTTAAGGAAAACTGAAAAGTCTGTGGGTGAGACTAGACTGACTTAGTGTGCGTGTTCTGTTGTGTGAGACAGACAGACTTGTGTGTTTGACATGACACTGACTTCCGTAGTGACAGATTTGTTCTCTGTGTTTCAGTAGTTTACAGAGCTGATAAATTAAACAGAGACACATTTTATAACACTAAAAATTCAGTAATTGTTAGAATGTGTTGGTAACTGCAGTAAAACTTTTTTTTTTTTCTAAACGGAATTTCTCGTAATTTTTGTGCTGGGCTGGTGAAAATCCTGTTGGGCCGGTGGATTTTTCCTGTCACTAGCCCTGCTGGCTAGTGGCTGAAAAAGTTAGTTTCAACCCCTGTGGTGTGTGTGTGTGTGTGTGTGTGTGTGTGTGTGTGTGTGTATATGTATATGTATGTGTGTGTGTGAGACACATGGGGTAACTTCCCAATCTGGCCATAGACCAGTAATGTGTAGGTAGGGCTTTTGAGCAGACTGGATGAATCTTTTTTTTGTTAGTGCTTTTTTTCCTAGCCACCAGTCTGCTTACCTCACGCTTCCAGGCATCCTCTTGAGGTTTCTGACCACCATCCCAGGGACCTTCGGCTCCACATCTGGGCCCACGGCGTACCCCCGCGGCAGGGAGGTGGAGAGCTCCCTTCGCACTCTCGCACCCACACAGGATCCAGTACAGCCCCGCACTCTCAGCGCTGAGCAAGTCTCTCATGGAGACGGCCATCAAGCCGCCACGACTGGTGCCCATATTTTCCCTTTTTCCTGCCCCCGTGGACGTCTGTGGCATGCAATGACGCCAAGGGACAGGAGCACACTGTTACCGCCCCTTCCCGCGCCGGTCACACGCCCCTAAGTCTGCCAGTGGCCTGCCGTCAGCCTAGCCACCGCTTAGAGGCCACTAGGCCACAGAGGCGTCCGCCCCGGAGAGGAGCAGTCCTGGGACGTCATCCTTCTCCTCCCCTACCGACCCCGGCGGCCCAGGCTCGTTGCAAACCTGGGTCGCTGGCGTGGTGTGTGAGGTATGGTGTCCAACGCCTCAACCCTCAGCACCACTGGGCCGTTGACTGGATGGATCTTTGACCATTCTGTGTAGTCATGTTTTCAATGTTTCTGCGATAGAGTCAGGCATGGGTTCTCAACAGGCCGATCTTGCCAAATGAACTTGACTTTTTTTTTTTATCCAATTTGGTGACACAAATGGTTTCGAGGGACCAGTCAGTCAACCTAATTTACTTGAATTTCAGCAAAGCCTTTTTATTCAGTGCTGCATAGGATGCATGTGAAGGAGACTTAATTCTTGGGGTTGGGTTATATGACTGGATTAGGAACTGGTTGTCTGACAGGGCACGGAGAGTAGATCATTTTTTTTTTTTTGTAAAACTTTTATTTATTAGTTTTTAAAAATTGATCCATAATACATGAACTCACAATTATTTTCTTATATAATGAATCTCACAGCTTCCACTTGCATACTGTGTGACCCTGAGCAAGTCACTTAACCTCCTTGTGCTCCCAGGTCGCTCCTGTAAAAAACCTTTCAGCTTAGTGTGCTATACCTGGTTAAACAACTAAATAAAAAATAATAATAATAATAATACATTACAGTAGGATTCATAGCTCAATGTGCCCAGGCTGTTATATCTTGGAGGGTCAAAAGTGGTACAGTACTAGCCACAGGTTCAAATAATTATTAGGATAAATTGTCAGCATACTAACAGCAAGTGAGGACCCGTTTAGCAAAATCTTAGTGTCCAGAAAACGTGTAACAAGCATTACAGCTTATAAGGGTCCTAACTCTGCATGCAGTAAAACCTTGGCTTGATAGGTCTGTGCCTCGTCAGATAGCTTCCTTTCTATATTTTAAAGACTTCCAAACACTACAGTTTTATTTGGTCATGATGTACTACCAGCTACTTTCTTTACCCCATTCCTACACCTAAGGCTCCATTTTGCTTAGGATTATGATAAGCACTTCAAACGTTGCAACTTTAAAACCAAGTACAGTTACATTAATCCTGAGGTATAAGCTACACTGAAGCACAAAAAAAAAAGAACTATTTCAGCTATGAGAACCCAACTTTGGTTCCGGGTATAACTCAAAATGTTAGTGGGAGATGGAGATACAGTGGCGTGAAAAAGTATTTGCCCCCTTCCTGATTTTCTCTATTATTGCATATTTGTCACACTGGATGTTTTCAGGTCTTTAGAGAAAATGTAATATTAGATAAAGGGAACCTGAGTGAACAAATAACACATGTTTTTTTTTTTTAATTTCACTTATTTAATGAAAAAAAGTTAACCAACACCAACTGGCACTGTGTGAAAAGTAATTGCCCCTTACACTTAATAACTGGTTATGCCACATTTAGCTGCAATGACTGCACCAAACACTTCCTAGAATTCAATATCAGTCTTTCACATCGCTGTGGAGGAATTTTAACCCACTCTTCCTCTAGAACTGCTTTAATTCAGTAACATTTGGTAGGTTTTCGAGCAGGAACTGCTCGTTTCGGGTCCTGCCACAGCATCTCTATTGGGTTTAAGTCTGGACTTTGACTAGGCCACTCCAAAACTTCGATTTTACTTCTTTTTAGCCATTCTGATGTGGACATGCTTTTGTGTTTTGGATCATTGTCTTGCTGCATGACCCAACTATGCTTCAGCTTCAGCTGACGGAAGGATGACCAGACATTCTCCTTAAGAATTTTCTGGTACAGAGCAGAATTCATGGTTCCTTTAATTATGGCAGGTCATCCAGGTCCTTAGGCAGCAAAGCATCCCCACACCATCACACTACCACCACCATGTTTGACTGTTGGTATGGTGTTCTTACTGTGGAATGCTGTGTTTGCTTTACGCGAGACATTATGGGATCCATTTCATCCAAAACGTTCCACTTTGGACTCATCTGTCCATAGACCATTTTCCCAAAAGGCTTGTGGATCATCCAGGTGCTTCTTGGCAAATGAGAGACGAGCGTTTATGTTCTTCTTGGTTAGCAGTGGTTTCTGCCTTGCTACTCTCACATGAAGCCCATTTTGCCCAGTCTCTTTCTGATTGTGGAGTCATGAACACTGACCTTAGCTGAGGCAAGAGAAGCCTGCAGTTCTTTGGATGTTGTTTTAGGATCCTTTGAGACTTCCTGGATGATTTTACGCTAGCCCTTGGAGTAATTTTGCAGGCCACCCACTCCTGGGAAGATTCACTACTGTTCCAAGTGTTCTCCATTTGAGATTATGGCTCTCACTGTGGTTCGATGGAGTCCCAGAGCCTCAGAAATAGCTTTGTAATCCTTTCCAGACTGATAGAGGGCAACACATTTTTTCTGATCTTTTCAGGAACTTCCTTTGATCATGGCATAATGTGCTTGTTGAATCTTTGTGCTGACAACGTAACTCTGATAGTAAGGGTCAAAATAAGTGAGGTTTATATTGAGCAGGGCTGGCTGTAATCAAGCCTGGCTGTGTTCAATCAGCTGACTCTAATTATCCCTTTAATTGGGTTGATTTAACTAGGGGGCAATTACTTTTTCACACAGTGCCAGTTGGTGTTGGTTAACTTTTTTCATTAAATAAATGAAATAAGTGAAAAAAAAAAGTGTTATTTGTTTACTCAGGTTCCCTTTATCTAATATTATATTTTGTCTAAAGACCTGAAAACATCCAGTGTGACAAATATGCAATAATAGAGAAAATCAGGAAGGGGGCAAATACTTTTTCACGCCACTGTAGAAAGTTTTTCATTACTGTGTAGTGTCTGGAGCAGTATGACCGATGGGCAGGGGAGGGAAATCGAGCACCACCACGAGATCAGTAACGATCAAATACTATCAGGGTTCCAGTCCCCTTTTCAGTATAACATGCCTAACAACTGTAAAGCTATGGACCTGTTCTAGGAACTGAAATGTATTAACATTAAACTTTTAAACCATTTTAACCACCGTACCTCCAGTTGCCTCCTCCTTTCCCTACCCATTACCTTAATTACCATGCGGTCATTTCAGACTTGTTCAATTTTCTTCGGCATGAGATCTTTCTGATTGTGGTTGGAAGTGTTTCTTAATTTTCCCCAGCAAAGTTCCTGCTTCTGCAGGGTCACTGAAGATGTAGGTTTCCCCAGAGTAGATCTGGTAGGTCGTAGCACAGAAATACAGGTTATTCACCTGTAACAGGAGTTCTAGGAGTGGTATATGTTGTTCGTCCACACTTATTGGAAGGTTACTTGCTGCTTTAAATCTTGCCGGAAGGTCTTCAACCTGGCTCCTCCCACCCACCCGGGTGGTAAAACTCTCGGCTCCGCCCCACGACGCCAGATCTAGCCCGCTGGAAGCCAGGTTGCGGCGTCGGGCCGGGAGGTCGGTGGGTTAGGTGGATGAACAACATATACCACTCCTAGAACTCTTGTTACAGGTGAGTAACCTGTATTTAGGACGTGGATATGTTGTTCAATCCACACTTATTGGCAGACTCCTAGCAGTTCTCTGGGAGGAGGGAGGCAAGGCACCCTACTTAGGGAATAAGGACTGGAGAATCGAGGTCCCAAAACCAGCATCCCGGCGTGACTCAAGGTTGATGTGGTAGTGGGTAATGAAGGTGTGTGTTGACTTCCAGGTAGCAGCCCTGCAGATTTCCTGGATAGGGACATCCCTGGAAGCAGCCACCGAAGCAGCGGTATGGCGGGTAGAATGAGCTCTTATACCTTTGGGAGGCTCCATGCCCGCCAACCTATAGCAGAGATCTATGCAGGAGGTGACCCACCTGCCTATTGTCCGCTTGGCTGCAGGTCTGCCAGGTGCAGCTTCAGTGTAGGTGAAACAGCTGGCAAACCTCTCCCTGAACTTCAGCCGTCTGCTCCTTATAATAAGAGAGCGCTCTTCTAGGGTCCAAAGTATGGAGCCTATATTCTGCCTCCGAGGTGTGACTGGGGTAGAACACCGGCAGAGTCAACACCTGGTTAAGGTGAAACTCCGACACCACCTTCGGAAGGAATTTCGGGTGGGGGCGCAGGACAACCTTGTCCCTGTGGAAGACCAGATAAGGAGACTCGATGGAAAGCGCCTGGAGCTCTCCCATCCTTCTGGCTGACGTGATAGCCACCAAGAAAGTGGTCTTCCACAACAGGTGAGAGATGTCACACCTGTGCATCGGTTCAAATAGCTTGCCCATGAGCTTAGCCAATACCAGCAGTAGATCCCACGGAGGTGGAGGTTCTCGACTTGGGAGGATAGGGTGATCAAGGCCTTTGAAAAGCACCCGACCACCTTCTCCTGCGCCATCAATGCTTTCCGGCCCACGCCCGGTAAGCAGAGATGGCTGCCAGGTGCACCTTAAGGGTCGTCGACCAAAGCCCTAGCTGAGAAAGGGACCATAGGTAGTCCAAAATGCTGGCCAAGGAGTAGGAGGAAGGGGCCAACCCCTTATCCTAACACCAAATGGAGAATCTCTTCCATTTGAAGGCATAGCATTTTCTGGTCGACTCCTTACGGGATGCCTCAACAACGCTGAGGACCTTGTCGGAAAGACCCAAGGCCTGGAACTCTAGCCGCTCAGTAACCAGGCCGTCAGGTGCAGGGATTGAAGGTCCGCGTGGAATACCTTCCCATGGTTGACTGAGATCAGGTCTGGGCGGGCTGGAAGCCACCTTGGGAGCCTGGAGCTGAGGCTGAGGAGATCTGGATACCAGAACTGACGGGGCCAGTCTGGGGCTACCAGAATTACCTGCGCCTTGTCCCTCCTCACCTTGAGAAGCACCTTGTGGATCAAGGGAAAGGCGTAGAAGAGGCCCAGGGTCCACAGCCTCGAGAAGGCATTCCCCTGCAGCGAGCCCTGCTGAGGGGGGAGGGCATGAAACAGCCTCAGCTTCACATTCTCCCTGGAGGCAAACAGGTCTACCTGAAGTGTGCCCCAGTGGGAGAACAGATCATGTACTATCTCCGGCAGGAGAGACCACTCGTGAGATGTAGCACCTATCCGGCTTAGGGCATCGGCCAGACTGTTGGAGGCTTCCGCCACATGAATGGCTAAGAGATCCGCCTCCAGTCTGCCCAAGTGAGACCAAGTGCAGGGAGCTTCCTTGCACAGAGGTAAGGAGCGCGTCCCACCCTGGCGGTTTAGGCAGTACATGGTCATGGTGTTGTCCGTCTGGACCTGGACCACTTGACCCCATACAAACGGAGCGAAGGCAGTGAGGGCTAGTCAGATCACTCGAAGCTCCAGCAGGTTGATGTGGCATCGAGACTCCTGGGGGGACCAGAGGCCGTGCGCTCCGAGCTCCCCCAGATGGGCACCCCAACCCATCAGAGAGGCGTCGGTCGTTAGAGTGACCGTCGGCTCTGGGCGGACAAACGGATACCCTCCTGCAGATAAGCGGGAACGATCCACCACTGGAGAGCGTTCCCCATCTCCTGGGGCACTATCACTGGCTGGCCCAGAGGACTGGAGCGCTGTGACCATTGGCGGGCCAGTCGCCATTGTAGGGGATGCATGTGCCAGCGGGCCCAACGGACCACGCTGGTGCAGGCCGCCATGAGGCGCAGGAAGTCCCGGGCAGGGTGCAACTGCCCAACCAGAAATGACTGGGCAAAGGAGGAAAGAACCTCGGCCCTGTCCGCCGGGAGCCGTGCTCTGGCTCGAAGAGAGTCGAGCTCTGCCCCGATGAATTGAATCACCTGCGTTGGCACGAGTTCCGATTTGGCCTTGTTGATGAGGAGGCCAATCTGAGAGCAGACCTGGAGGGCCAGATCACTGGATTGCTCCACCTCCGACTTGGAGGAGGTTGCAATCAGTCAGTCATCCAGGTAAGGGTACACCTGGACCCTTCAGCGCCGCAGGAATGCTGTCACCACTGCCATGCATTTGTTGAAGACCCTGGGAGCTGGAGAGAGGCCAAAGGGCATGACCTGGAACTCGTAAAGGGAACTCTCCGCTCTGAAGCAGAGGAATCGCTGGTGGGACGGACGGATTGGGACATGAAAGAACGCGTCTTGAAGGTCCAGAGAACAGAACCACACGCCTCGTTCCAAGGATGGGATGATCTGAGCCAGAGTGACCATCCTGAAGGTTCGAGACCTTAGGAACTTGTTCAGGTCATGGAGGTCTAGAATGGGGTGCCAGCCCCCCGTCCATTTTGGGACCAGGAAGTACCTGGACACAAACCCTGAGTCTGAAGGATGATCCACCACCTCCCTGATCACCTCCTTCTGGAGGAGCAGGGCAATGTCGGCTTGATGGGCCAACAGAGAGGCTGCGGACCCCATAGCCCCCTGTGGGGCGACGGCTCGATAGGGTGGGGACTGCTCGAATTCCAGCGGCAGACCCTTTCCTACCACTTCCAACACCCAGTGGTCTGTGGTGATATTGGACCAGGCGGAAATGAAGTGGGGGAGCTGTCCCCGAGCCGGGGAGGAGTGACGAGGTTGGGGGCGACACCCCTCAACCCGTCACTGGGCAAGCTTGGAGGAAGAACCGGCCTAGGAGCCTCCTGGACCTTTCCCTCCCAGCTTCTTGCTGGAGGAAGCAGCAGGCTTGGCTTTGGGGTGCCAAGTGCGAGCCTGCTGGCCCTGATGCTGGAGTTGCTGGGCCGGACGTGCCACAGAGGCTGAAGGACGAAAGGGCTTACGCTGCTGTTGGCGGCCTTTGTCCTTCTGGGCAGACATGACCGAGTCCAAGGTGGCACTGGACTTCTCGATACGTTGAAAATGCCCCTCAACCCCGGGACCGAACAAGTCGGTACCCAGGAAGGGAATGTCTGCCAGCTTGTGCTGGGTATCTGCCGTGAAAGTGGAGATCCGCAGCCAAGCTCTGCGGCGCATGGCCACTGTGGCCGCTACTGACCAGGCACACGAATCAGCAATGTCCAGGGAGGTCTGGAGCTGCTGTTTGGCCACCGCCCTTCCCTGATCCCGCACCTGCTTGACCGCAGTTTGGAGGTCAGCCAGGAGATGAGGAATCACCTCATCCAGGGAGCCCAAAAGGGCGTGTGAAAAGTGTGCCATCAGGACAGCTGAGCTGGCCTGATGAAGGCCTAGAGAGGAATCGGCGTAAACTTTCCGCCCAGAGTAGTCCAGCTTCTTGCACTCCTTGTCGGGAGGCTTGTCCACGTCCCTAGCATTCCCGGAACGCCGGAAAACGCTATCAGTCACAAGCCCCTCTGCAGAGGGGTGCTCCAAGAAACCAGAGAGTGAACCAGTGGGGACAGCATACTTCCAAGCCATCCTGGCCGAAGGTGCTGGACAAGAAGCTGGCCGCTGCCATAGCTCCAGGGCCGGGCCAACAATGGCTTTGGCCACTGGGAAGGCCTCCATGGGGGAATCCCCTCGGTCCAGTATCTCCATGAGGGGATACTTGGCCCGTTTTGAAACGGGTTCAAGCTTCAGCCCGGTGGACTGTGAAATGAGCCGAAGCATTCCCAAAAACAAGGATGGGCTCTCGTCCACTGACTGACCCCCGGTGGACTCCAAGTCAAGTGGCCTGGAGAACAAGGAGGAGTCATCATCAGACTCCGAGGGTCTGCGAACAGCTGCCGAGCGCCTGAGCCACCCTCCACCTGCCGAGGTCGATCGGGAGTGAGGATGACCAACAACCGATGGGGCAAGCCCTGACCCGACCGAGAATCCTTGGTCGAGGCCCCAAATTTTGGTTGGGGAGGCAGGGGTTCCACCACAATGGGTGGCGCAGCCAGTTTCGTCCGAACAACCGGTGCTGGCTTCGGCTCCTCGACCACTGCGAGGGGTTGTTTCGGCTGCTCCAGTCACAGCCACTTAATGGCCAGGGAAGACGATGAAGTCGGCCTATTCCCGGTCAAAAGGAGCTGCTGCCACATTAGCTCCTCGTGGTGCAGGCGCAATTTGCCGGAGCCTATCGCCGAAGAGGGCGAAGACAAGGATGAGCTGCGCGCTTTCCCGTGCCAGACCGAGACTGCCGATGTTGGCGGATCGGCTGACCGAGAAGAGGTCCAAGACCGAGACCTTCGGTAAGCTTCCAGGGTGGGTTTGAGAGGGGCGGGGGAAATCCGCCTCCCTGGGTTTAGGGACCTTAACCGACTCCGCACAAGAGACATGGCAAGTCTCAGTTTCCACCGGGGAACCGTGAAGAAGGGTTGTCAGCTTCTCCAGTCGACAGACCATCCGATGGGTCGAGAAAAATCTCGACCGCGTCGACAGGTATCTCGGACGGCTGACCTGATGGGGACACCGTGAAGCCAGCAGCCTTAACCGCAACCTTGACCGGAGTAGAGTGTCGACTCTCCGGGGAAGGGGACCTCTCCCGCTCCCACGAACGTCGACGGTGGGACTTACCCTTGGGGTCCTTCTTTCTGGATCAAGAGGAATGTCCCGAAGGGCCTTCTCCCTTGGTAGAGAGGGATTGGCAACGCTCCTTGAAAGAAGCTGTGTAGGAGGATTCCAAGGAGAGTGGGATAAATGCCGCGACCGAGGATGAAGATGATGCGGCCTGGGCCGCCTCCTCCTCGAGGGCGATCATCTGCTTCAGCTGTTCTACCCGAACCGCCGCCGCAGACACCGTAGCAGACTCCTCCAACTTGACTGGAGGATAATGTTTTCTGGTCGCCCCAACAGTAATCGGGCAGTCGGTCCTCCAAGACCGAAGCCGAAAAGGATTTGCACAACTCACAAGCCTGTGAGTCATGGCCGAGTCCAAGGCAATAAACACACGTGGCGTGCGGATCGGTCTGGGACATCTTCTGCCCACAGGGGCACCGACGAAATCCGGGAGTCGATTTTTCCATCGCAGCTGCGAGGGAAGATACAGACCGAAGTCTTGTAAATCATAAAATAAATTTCGGATTAACCGAAGAGTGTGAATCCAGCCTAAAACGCAGAGCGCTAAGGAGGGAACCTGAGCTTCCAAGCGGTAAGGAAGATCTGGCGTCATGGGGCGGAGCCGAGAGTTTTACCACCCGGGTGGGTGGGAGGAGCCAGCTTGAAGACCTTCCGGCAACATTTAAAGCGGCAAGGAACCTGACAATAAGTGTGGCTTGAACAATATATCCACGTCCCTAGAAGTGATTATGCTTGGGGACTTTAATGTCAATTGGTTGACCCCAGTGCAAACAACTGTAAGGACGCCAAGTTAGTGGTAACGTGAGGAAGTACTTCTTCACTGAGAGGGTGGTGGATGCTTTTAACAGCTTTAACAGCCTCCCAGAGGAAGTGGTGGGAGCTAATACAGTCACAGAATTTAAGAATGCATGGGATAGACACAAGGTAATCTTAGAAGCAAGGTAGGGTGTACGCCCGCGTCCAAGTAGGGTCTCTGGTGGAACTACAGATAGGGAATTTGGGGTAGACCAAGTGGGCCAAGTTGTCCTTATCTGCATACAACTTTTGTGTTTCTATTACTCTGACTTAGTTAGGGTACAATCTTTTTGTTTTTGTAAAAACACAATTTCTTCTGTAATGGTCTGAGTGGGCCTGCCCGGTTACCAAAATTAAATCAATCAATCAATCTTTGGTTCCCAATTGGTTCCCAGGAACAAGAGAAGGTCTCTTTGAAATGTGCTTCCTGCCTAAGGGAACTGACCACATTCTGTGACAAAAATTAAAATCACTTTCGTGTTCTTTATAGTTAAGTGGTTTAAGTATTTCTTGTTAAAAATATATTCTAATCTACCATTATTGTGACTAGGAACTGATTTGGGTTACCAGGTAAGGCCCACTAGGCACAATGCCCTGTCTTCAGGAACAACCTGGGAGTACTGGGGAGGTTACGTGACTTACCCAGGGTCACACAGTACTGTATGCTGGTTGAGGTTGTGGGAATCAAACCCAGGTCTGCTGGATGTCCCAGGCTTATTTACTGCTCATTACACAAACCCCAGGCTATACTGCCAGCCAAATATATAGGCATGAAAAGAAAACAGGGTCACAGGTTTCACAAATTCTACTACTTGTTTCAAATAATAGGAATCCATCAATGAGATGTCTTATCTCCTGCCTTCCACTCTTAATTTTAGTTATATTTATTACTGTTTGTTATTTTGTTTTAAAAATTTAGTTTTATGAGTACTCTGCGCTAGTTATGGTGTTTATTTTAATAATTTAAAGTCTTTTGCAGTTTCTCCAGTTCCTGACTGGTTCTGAGGAACCAGAGAAGGCCAACTGACAACGCAGTTCCTGTCCGAGGGAACCGACCACATTTTGTGGATATAACAAAAAACTTTGTAAAACTGCTTACATTTTAATCACTTCAAAAGCGGTTTTACATATTTTTTTTTTTTTTTTAACAAAAATACTTTTAGTTTACCATTTTTGTGACTGGGGACCGACTGAATACCTACTTTACTTGGGTACTATCAGCACCATATTAGGCATGACTGATAGTCCCAAAAAAAGAGAAGAGAAGAGGACTCACAGATTTTAAAAACTGAATAAAGTGTTCAAATAGGAATCTATCAGTGATGCCTTACAACAAGTATTATCCTGCCAGATTGTGATGACCCAGAGATAAAACTTTTGTTAATTTTAAAATGTAGAATACAAGTTTAAACTCTGCACTGTGGTCACGCTCCCTCTGTGGTGCTAATGCCTTTGTTTGTCCACTGAAGAGAGCAGTTTCCCCAAGGGCCGCTCCAGTTTTCTGGTGGCCAACTCTAAGTAATTATATTTATTTATTGTCAAGTACTGTATTTAATTTAAGTATTTTAAATTAGCTGTCAATACTCTCTATTAGAGTAATATTTTGTATTTATTGTTAAATGTTGCAGTTTTCAACAGTTCCTGATTGGTTCCTGGAACCAGGGGAAACCACGCTATAATGCGGAACTGACTGTGTTTTTAATTTTTAAAAAGTTTAAAACTGCTGTTGTTCTGTTGAAGTGGTTTTGGATCTTGGTAATACTTGGTTCTCATAAACTGCATTTTGGACACAAATTGAGAACCGCTGTACTTTAGCAAGTGTTTGTAGTGGTTCTCACATATTCTGAAGAAAGAACTTAAGACTTTTTTTTAATTTGGGAACTGAACAATTTGTTATACAGGTCTTATCAGCTTTTGATATGACTGAAGATAGACCCCAAAAAACACACCGGACTAACAGGCTTTAAAAATAGTTCAAATTAGTTTCAGCTCCTGGCAAGGTTAGACTGCCACGAGCTTTGGCTGAAGTTCCTGGGTCCAGACCACAGTTGTATCAGCTGTGTATTCTGTATAAAGTTTCCCCCTAAACCCCCCCCCCCAAAAAAAGAGAACCAGAGCAGGGTGGATGTGCATTCCGAGGTGCAGGGCTAGGGTGCTGTTGCCGCAGCATACCAGGCCTCAACACATGTAAACCAGGGCAAAGATGAAGCTGCATGCCAGTGCAGGATTTTATGTGCTAGATGTAGGGATTTGCAGTTGGACAGAGCACCAGAAGCTTCTCCCAATAGCCTAGAAATACATAGGCAAAGTATTGTGCCATCACTACACCTATGCTGTACTGCACGTTTGCAGGAAAAAATCCTTATTCAGTGCATGAGCGCATGCTTGTACAAGGATACGCTCAGTCAGCGCCCGACCATGGTGGAGCGAGAGTTGTGCCTGCGCCCGGTTCTGGTGGGGGTGGGGAGGAACGGTGGTGGGGCACTACCTGCTGGGGTGGGGGATCCATTAGACACCAGGGAATGGGGACTACCGTTTTTTTTATTATAGGAGATCGGGGATAGGGAGAGGACCACTAGACACCAGGGAATGGACTCCTTTTTTTTTTTCCTTATTACAGGTGATCGGGGATAGGTAGAGAAACGTGAAATTGTTTTTATTTTTTATAATTTTTCTTTTTATTTTTCTGGAATTTCTCATTTCTTTTTATTCATTGAAAATTTAGTTTTATTTCTTGTTATCACTTTTACATTCATAAAACTACCTCAAAATGACCTTATATACACTAGAAATCACATTCCTAGTATACTACACTATATTAAGCAGCATTATGCTATGGTCTTGCAAGCTTTTGTGGCAACGATGGAGCATAAACAACAACTGCTGTAAGCATTTATTTAGATTTTGTCTGCCAAAAAGCATTTTATTTCCACTTTATTCATGTGTTTTTTTTTTCATTTTATTACTTTTATATGGTGAATTTCTTGCTATTTCTTGTTATACCTTGAATTTCTTGTTATTTCTTGCTATTTCTCATTTAAGCAACACACAGGTCGATAGGGATGAGGAGCTGCTAGACACCAGATAAGTATACATTTCTTTCACACTGGGCTGGCGACAGGCAGGGGGGGCATTGGATGCCAGGGAATTTTATGTGACATTGGGCCGGTGAACGGTGGCAGGGGGACCACTAGATACCAGAGAGTTTTATTCTATATACTGTATTTTACATCGGCCAGCAGTCGGTGGGGGGACACTAGACACCAGGAATTGTATTTTAAGTCAGCTGATGATCAGCGGCGGGGCACTAGACACCAGGTAATAATCAACATTGAGTGGGCAATAGTGGGGGCACAGAATTCACCGCTTGTAACTCTGCCTTGCCTTTTTTTTTTTTTTTTTTAATAGGGTAATTTGCACTTAAAAAACCTAAAAGCAAGGCAGAGTTACAAATGGCAAATTTCCTATTAAACAGAAAGACTTCGCAAAATGATCCAGGGAGGCAGATTTGGCGACTGTCAGAAATACGCCAGCAAATTAAAACTTAGTTGCGTCTCTACTGTCCAATACCCTATGCTCCTTATGAATACCAACAGCAAAGAGGTTACTGCAGAGGCAGGAGGGACATCAGGCGTGCTGCAGCACCAGCCCCCAAGCCACAGCCAAGGCAAAACCCCTGACAATTCTACCCATGTCACCAGTCACCCATTGCAAGTAGGGGGAGGCTGACCCACTTTTTCCAGGAATGGGCAAAAATTACCACAGACAAGGAGCTCCTGTAAGTGGTGGGTTAGGGATTGTCCCTGCAGTTCAGAAGGTTTCCAAAACTACAGAGACCAGAAAACTTTTCTGGCACATTCTCCAATGGAAAGAATTCTGCTGGAACTGGAAGTAATAAAACTACTGCAGGCAAAGGCAGTGAAAGAGTCCCTACTTTGCAGTGAAGCAAGGGCCTGCTTTCAAGATACTTCCTGACCTGCAAGAAAAATGGGGCCTGGTGATTTATTTTAGATTAAAGACATCAGAACAAACATATGAAAATAGAAAAGTTCAAAATGGTCACACTGTGCACCGTTTACCTTACTAAGAGGCCCAGATGAGAGGTTCATCAAAAGTTTGCACTGGCAACAAGTCCTTCCACAATATTACAAAGCAGACTAAAACTTCAAAAGAGACTCCCAGATATAGTAATGATAATGAACATAGTACTTCTATGGCTCCTCAAAATGCCATGTTGCTCCAAAACCCTAAGTCCTAAAACGTATAAATAGTTGAACCAGTTACTGAAACTTAGTCCTGGGAGTTGCATAAACAAAATAACTGAATAATTTTACAGACGCTACACATTCATAATGTCAAAAATGGTAATAAAATTAAAATAGAAATCTAAGAGAATTAAATAGTTTGTGACAATGCAGTTGTAAACTGAAGCCTTGTATCTTGTAACCAACAATTCAGAAAGAAGCCCAATATAATAAAAAGACTTGCATGTCATACATTGTATAACAGTTCTGAGCCCAATGCAAATGCTAGCATCCAGTGCTGTAGGTTATTTAAAATGGCACAGGAGGAAAGCCCTTAAATTAATACCAAAGTACTCTGATTGGGTTATTATATAAAAAAAAAAAAAAAAAAAATGAAGCTTGTAACATACACGGATATACTGAAGTTAGAGTACACATATATTTTACATAAGCAGCCTAAAGATCTTTTAAATCTATGCTGTAATCCTCAGTATAGAACAGAATCAAGTTCCAGGTTGTATGCAGAAACGGGTTCCTCTGAGCTGTTCGGTATACAAATGAATTCGTTGTTATCCTGCTGAAGAGCTAAAGTTGTCAGAACTCGTCACATAGGTTGCTCAGCTTGTGAAATTTGAAAAGAGAGATCACAAAATAGATACTAAATTGAAATGGACAAAAATATCTATAGTAGGACACTATTGCCAGAAAATAATGTGCGGTGTGTAATTTAATGCAAATGGGGTATGGTAACATTAAGCAAGACTTCTACATTCAGGAAGTTAAGACTAAAAGACTCAGTCGCTGAGAAGGATCTGGGAGTATACATCAGAAATTACCTGAAGAGCGGGTCTCACAGTAAATTTGTTGCAAACAAGGCAATACATCTTGTCAATTGTATTCGTAGAGGGTTCCAGTCGAGAAATAAAGGGGTACTTCTACCACTATTCAAAACATACGTGAGACCCTGCTTGGACTATTGCTCCTCAAGTTGGAGTCCCTACCTGAGGAAAGATACATCCATGGTTGAGAAGCCACAAAGGGCACTTACAAAAATGGTAGAAGGGATTAAGGATAAATCCTACGATGATAGGGTAAGCATACTAGGACTATGGCCATTGGATATCAGACGTGCCAGGGGGGAATTTATTGTTATTACACAAAGTCCTAAATCAAGAAAACTTAAGGAAGGACCTTGAAGAAATGTAAGGAACAAAACTATAGTTTAAGAGGGCATAATCTTCAGTTGCTGGAATCCCACTGTAAGACCAATGTGTGAAAGTACAGCTATAAACCTACAATAACAAGGCTTTGGAATAAATTAATTACTGAATGAGGTTTCTGGGGCATCTAGCTTCAATACCTTCAAAACAAGGTTGGATCAGTTTATTTTGGTTGGTAATTTCGGTTGCCTCCACTGATATGGTGGGGACAACTTACATGGGCTTACACCTTCTAGATGTCTTAAAATCCCAGTATGAACCAAGTTTGGAGAAGGCTGAAGTCATGTTGAATGGTTTTATAATTATGGGAAGGGTTCACCGTGTATGGAAATCCATATAAGGACCTCAGTTTTTACACTCTGGAGAAAAGGAGGCAGAGGGAGATATGACAGAGGCTTTCAAAATACCTCAAGGGTATAAACAAGGTTCAAGAGGGAAACCTTTTCCAGAGAAGGGGATCCTCAGAAACAAGGGGTCATGAAACACAGAAACATAGACTTTGACGGCAAATAAGGCCCACCCAGTCTGCCTATTTCCTACCTATTGGATAATGCATTCTTGAATTCCCCAACTGTTTTTGATCCCACTACCTCCTCAGAAAGGCCATTCCATGCGTCCACCACCCTCTCTGGGAAAAAATGCTTCCTCACACTGCCCGAGTCATCCCACCTCTAACTTCAAATTGCGCCTCCTTGTTCTTGCACATCTCTTTTTCTGAAAGATGCTACCCTCTTGGACTCTGTTGATTCCCTTGCAGTACTTGAAAGTTTCTATCATGTCCCTTCTCTCCCTTCTTTCCTCAAGGGTATACACATTAAGCTCCTATAATTACTGGCGACCCCCTTTAATACCCTTTTTTCAGACTCTGCCGAAATGCCGTAATAACTCGAATTCGAGCTATTACGGCATTTCCAAAACATTCTTCATTCACAGTTCTTGAGCGTGTCTGAGCTCAAGACATTCTGAGCGGTGAAGCAATAAATTTAAACCGCGAATCAATTTAACTTACAGCCACTAGATTCAGAGCAGCATCCTTCCTGCCTATAAAGTCTCTTGTTCATCACATTTCCTGAAAAAAAAAAAGAAAATGGCACAAAGATTTCAGCTACCTTCAGGAAGAGAGAGAGAAATCTTCATTCTTGATCAAGACAATCAAAACACAGCACGAAAGACAGGTAGTGACAAAGTTGTTAAAAGCATTCATGGTACAGAAAAAGGAAACAAGGGAGCTAAAATCTATAAGTGCCACAGAGTTGGATCTCCTGTTGGCAGAGTTTATTTTTTGTGTAAAAAAGCAGATGGTTCCGAATATGAACCCAGCACATTACAAGGGATATTACCGAGCATTGACAGGCACCTCAGAAATGAAAAATACCCCACATCCATATTCCAAAGTACTGAATCTGAAATCACACAGACAAAAGAAATATTAAGAGCAAAACAAAAGTTCCTAAAAAAAAAAAAAAAGGAAACCGACCACTGAAAGCGCAAGCTCTCTCAGAGGAAGACATAAACCTCCTACATACGTCTGGCACCATATCCATGCGAATTCCAACAGCACTACTGAATTTAATATTTTTCTACATTGACTGCATTACGCCTGCGAACAAAGGAACAATACGGGTTTAACGGGGAGACATAAGTGAAGGAAAGACTCAGATGGGCATCGCTATTTAGAATATACTGAAAGGCAGACAAAAACAAGAACGGGGAAAACCCCCATGATGTCCGACCTGTGGCTCCTCGACTATATGAGAACCCCCGCAATCCAAGCAGAGACCCACTTACTGCCTATGACATCTACAAATCCAACCGTCCAAAATCAACACTAACAGCAGAGTCACCCTTTTATCTGGCGCCAAACATAAATTATGTCCCTGGTAAATCGCTGTGGTTCTGTTCCATGAAAATAGGAATGAACAAATTGCGTAAAATGATGCTTAACATGAAGCTGTCTGCAGGAATACCAGAAGAAAAACGAATAACTAATCACAGCACTCGCAAAACATCAATTCAGCATCTCATAGATGCCAGTGTGCTACCCACAGATGTTCAGCAGGTCTCAGGACATAAAAGCTTACAGAGCATCAACAACTACTCTGTGCTAAGTGAAAAAAAGCAAAGACACATCTCGAACATCCTAAATAAAGTTCAGATTCCAGACGGCATCCCAAGTACCTCAAGAAATTTCTTGTGTCCAGTCCCAGAGATCACCATCGCCAACAAGACTAGCACCCACGAGGCTCTCTATGGACGACAACACTGAAAGCCTCCACAGTATGTTCGGTCCCAACTGTGTATTCCATCAGGGAGTGACGATAAATATAACAAATCAAGGTCCAGTTGTGAAAAAACCCAGGCATCGGATCATCTATGACACTGATTCCGACTGAAGCGGCGGCATGTGAGTACCACAATTTCAGCATTACATACCAAACATAAATAACCCAGAAAGCAGTAAATTTCCAGCCGTCACTCTAAAAAAAAAAATGTGACGAGTGTAAGTACTTGAACCTGGTCCCTAACAGAGTTTTTTTTTCTGTCCCTAGGTTCACCACAGCAACCGGAAGATCTTAAAAGATACAGACTGACTTCCTGCGTGGCACATCGAGAAAACAACAACCGCTTGATAGAATAGACTATTTAAAAACGTTTAAAAAGAAAATGTTTTGCTCGTTTTAACTGTATTTATTAATAGTTTAAAAAATGATACAACATTCAGCCTAGCTCCAAGATGGATTCCCTGACGATGTTTCGAACTGGTAATCGTAATATTTTAAAACGCTGCACTTTTATGTAAAAGAGTAGTATAGCTTGAGAAACCTTAAGAATGAAAACAAATGGTTTCATAGATAAATAGACTGTTTAATGAGTTGAAATAAAAAAAAAAAAACAACACACAACAATTCTCAAACTGTTTTTCCTTATCATTGTTCAGGATATTAAAGGGGGTCACCTGTTATTATAAAAAATAAAATATAGGCAAGTGTTAACTTATGCATATTTTTTTCATACCCTCGTTCTTGATGAACAAATAAAACTCTCTGAGCTCCGCTCTCGGGGTTTATTGTTCAAAAACTAGGTATGAAAAAAGCATAACACACACTTGCCTACCTGTCTCTCTATTTAGTCTCTCTTCAGAGGGATTCTGCAACCCTGAACCATTCTGGTTGCCCTCCTCTGGACCGCCTCCATCCTGTCTATGTCCTTGTGGAGATGGGGTCTCCAGAACTGCATGCAGTACTCCAGAAGGGGTCTCACCAACTGTCTGTACAGAAGGAGAAAAACTTTATATTTTCTACCAGTGATGCCTCATGCATCCCAGCATCCCCCCAGCCCTCCTTACTGCCTTCTCACATTGCTTGCCTACCTGTAGATCATCTGATATGACTACCCCCAGGTCTCTTTCCATTTTTGTTGTTGTTAGTACCCCCCACCAATTGTGTACTCTTCCCCTGGGTTTTTGTTTCCAAGGTGCATTACTCTGCACTTCTTTGCATTGAATCTAAGCTGCCATACATTGGACCATTCCTCCAACCTTGCCAAGTCCCTTCTCATTCTTTCCACCCCCCTCCTTGTGTATCGAACCTGTTGTAAATCTTTGTATCATCTGCAAAGAGGCATACTTTTCCTTCCAGAACCTCCGCAATGTCACCTATAAAGATATTAAAGAGGACCGGTCCCAGTACTGAACCTTGCTGTACCCCACTAGTAACCCCCCTTTCTTCAGAGTGGACTCTGTTTACTATTACCCTCTGTGTCCTGTTGGCCAGCCAATTTTTTACCCAGCCTACCACCCTGGGACCCACTCCCAGGCTGGCTAACTTGCTTATTAATCATTTGTGTGGGACTGTGTCAAATGCCTTGCTAAAGTCTAGGTAGGCCATATCCACAGCCTCTCCCTGGTCTACTACTTTGGTCATCCAGTCAAAGGAATCTATTAGATTCATCTGACATGACCTTCCCACGCCTCGCTATGAAGCTGGAGAGGGGTACACTCGGGGGGGGGGGATGTATGGAAGCACTTCTTCACAGAAAGGGTGGTGGATGCCTGGAATAGCCTCCATGATGGGTGACCAAAGTAGTAGACCAGGGAGGGGCTGTGGATATGGCCTACCTAGATTTTAGCAAGGCATTTGACATAGTTTCACACAAAAGATTAATATACAAGTTAGCCAGCCATGGAGTGGGTCCCAAGGTGGTAGCCTGGATAAAAAAACTGGCTGGACAACAGGACACAAAAGGTAATAGTAAACGGAGTCCACCATGAAGAACGGAGGGTAACTAGTGGGGTGCCGCAGGGTTCAGTACTGGAACCAGTCCTCTTTAATGTCTTTATAAGTGACATTGGAGAGCACCTGGAAGGAAAGGTATGTCTCTTTGCAGATGACACAAAGATCTGCAACAGGGTTGAATACGCAAGGTGGGGTGGAAAGAATGAAAAGAGACTTGGCAAGGTTGGAGGAATGGTCAAATATGTGGCAGCTCAGATTCAATGCAAAGAAGTGCAAGGTAATGCATCTGGGAAACAAAAACCCAGGGGAAGAGTACACAATGGGAGGTGAGTTAATAACAATAAAAATCAAAAGAGATCTAGGAGTAATTATATCAAATGACCTAAAGGTGAGCAAGCAATGGAGAAGGCAGTAAGAAGGGCTGGGATACTGGGATGCATAGGAAGAGGCATCAACAGAAAACAGGACGTTGTTATCCCTCTGTACAGACAGTTAGTGAGACCCCATCTGGAGTGCTGCGTGCAATTCTGGAGACCCCATCTCCGCAAAGACAGACAGAGTGGAGGCTGTTCAGAGGAGGGCAACCAAAATGGTGCAAGGTCTGCACCAGAAGACATACGAGGAGAGACTAAAGCAGCTTAATATGTATACCCTTGAGGAAAGGAGGGAGAGGGGGGACATGATAGAAACTTTCAAGTATCTCAAAGGAATTAATGTACAAGAGGGTAGTATCTTTCAGAAGAAAAGATGTGCAAGAACAAGGGGGCACAATCTGAAGATGGGGGGACGGCTCAGAGGTAATGTTAGAAAGTATCTTTTCACAGAGAGGGTTGTGAATGCATGGAACAGCCTTCCTGAGGAGGTTGTGGAGTAAGGAACAGTGGAAGAATTCAAGAATGCATGGAATAGGCATAAGGCAATTCTAGTGGGGGTAGGAGGAAGTAAGCTGTTGATTAACTAGAATCTGCAGCTTATCCATCAGGTAGGGAAATGGGCAGACTAGGTGGGCCAAGCGGTCCTTATCTGCCATCAAATTCTACGTTTCTATGTTTCTATGATAAGTTGGTGGCAGCAAAATCTGTAATGGGATTTAAGAAGACATGGGATAGGTAAGGGAAGGAGGGGTCAAGCCAGGGTGTGCTATGTGACTGTAGGTAGGGAAAATGGGCAGACTAGGTGAGCCAAGAGGTCCTTATCTGCCATCAAATTCTGTTTGTCAAAAGAGGATGTGCTGTAGTAGTTGTCACTGAGCAATTGTGCTGATGTCAGGTTGAGCATGGCACAGTCCAAATGAAGTTGGTGGGAAGGGTGCTCGATCCAACACATAATTTACACAAGCTGTGGGAATTTTACCACTGCAAAGCAGATAGCAATAACACAAGGTTGTCACCGAAAGATGTATACCAAGAAATATGAACTGTAAGCTTTTCCTGTGTTTATGGACTGTATGATTTTAGCAGACATGCTGTATTGCATAGTACCTCAATAAAAACTTTTAATTGAAAAAAAATTGTAGAGAAGCTGCGGGGTGAGCCACTGGGCGGGAGGCAGCAGCGGCATCTACATGCTGAATGGCTGGGGGTTGTGCTGTTCAGTGTACTGTGGGGAAAGAAAGTACTTTTTCTTTTTTTGGTTCAGGCTTGTGTTTGGTTATATGCCTATAGCTGACAGGTCTCTGCCCAAGCTAAAGAGGGCTGTATCATCAGCATATAGCAACGTTTCTGTGGGTGGGCAAGTGTGGGTATGTCTGAGGCTTCATGCACAGTAGCAGTAATTTCTGAAAAGGAAGAGGTTTCTATAAATAAAAATAAAACTTCCCAAGTTTTCCAATAAAATTTAACATCAATTTCGGCATACAGTATAATAATTCTTTATTTATAGCGCGCCTTTCCAAACCAAGGCTCATAACAGTCAGAACAGTTAAAACTTATAAAACAGCATTACGTTCAATAAATATAAACATGTTAGCCAACATCTTCACTATAAGCCTTATTCCACAGGAAAGTTTTTAAGGCCTGCTTGAATCCCCCCACGGTCGCGCACTCCCTGATCCGACGGGGTAGAGAATTCCAGAGGGTCGGGGCCACGAACATAAATGCCCAGGCTCCCGCTGATTTTAAAGTCACCCTCGGAATCTCTAGCAACCCCTTGTCGGCTGAGCGAAGTGGTCACTCAGGGTGATAAGGGACCAGGAGCTCTTTCAGGTAGTCACGGCCCAGTCCGTGTAGGGCTTTACATGTCAGTAACCCGATTTTGAAGGAGATCCGCCACTGGACCGGCAGCCAGTGCAGTTCCCGCAGCACCAGTGTCATATGGGCAGATCTAGAAATCCCCATCAACAACCGGGCTGCTGAGTTCTGCACCAGCTGCAAGCGACGGATATCAACCCCCGGTAGCCCAAAGTAAAGCGCGTTGCAATAATCTAAGCGTGAGGTCACAAAGGCATGGATCAATACAGGCAGATCTACGGACAGAACAAGGTGCTAGATCCTGGAGATGTTTCTTAGATGGCAAAAAGATGACTTTACGACGTCCAACACCTGCGCTCGAAGTGTCAGTCCCGCGTCTAACAAAATCCTCAGGTCTCACACCTGTTCAGAGGCCTGGAGCTCAGTCTCTCCCAGGAACAGTCCTAGGAAGCAGCCTGCCCCCAGCCCCCCATCCGGCGGCCTGGATCCAAAACCATCACCTCCGTCTTCCCAGGGTTCAACTTCAACCAACTGGACTTCATCCAATCTTGGATTTCATCGAGGCAGTTATTAAATACCGAGACTGTTCCTTCCTGGTCAGGAGCAAAAGACAGGTAGAGCTGGGTATCATCGGCGTAGAAATGAAACCTCAGCCCATACCGTCTTACAATGTCTCAGAGGGGAAGCATATACACCGTAAAGAACATGGGGGACAACACTGAGGCCTGAGGAACCCCACATGACAGCAGGATCGGATCAGAGGAAAAAAACCCGACACAACCCTCTGAGTTCTTCCAGTGAGGTCCGATGTAAACCATCTGTAGACCAACCCAGAAAGTCCACAGATAGATCTCAGGCACTCAAGCAGCACCCCATGGTCAATGGTGTCAAAAGCTGATGACAGATCTAAAAGTACCAAAATGGACCGTTTTGTCTGGTCTCGCGCCATCAGGAGATCATTGAGCTCCCGAACCAGCGCAGTCTCAGTACTATGCCTCTTCCGGAAACCAGACTGGAGAGGTTCGTAGATGCTATGGATAGTCAAATGGTTCTCCAGTTGTGCAGCCACTACTTTCTTGATCACCTTCCCCAAAAAGGGAAGGTTCGAGATAGGCCTGTAGTTAGCAAGGGAATCTGGGTCCAAAGAAGCTTTCTTCAACAACGGTGTCACCACTGCCTCTTTCAAGGAACAGGGATAAACACCGGAGTCAAGGGAGCACCAGATTATCTGTGCCAGAAGCGGGCCAATAAGATCACCACAACCCATAATTAGGGATGTCAGGCCCGGGTCTAAACTACAGCATGTAGGCGCATCCCCCCGGGCAATCCGCATAACATCCACAACTTCCGGACGGTCGAAGGTACTCCAGGAGAATGGAGAGACTGTGACCAAAACCTGATCCTCCGCAACTCGCATAGAATGTGTCGCAAGGATTTCCAACCTGATTGTCAGTCACTTTATCAACAAAGAACGAGCAAGCTCATCACACTGCAATTGTGAAAAAGCTGCATACAGGTTGGGTTGCACAACCTGTCCACAGTTCTGAAGAGCTGAGCTGGTCGATTTTGAGTGGCAGAAATTTCCCTGGACAGGAACTCTGCCTTCTTATGGGAAATTTCTGACTGGTAGAACTGATAATGTTCTAGCAGTCTAAGGTGGTTGCCATCCAGGCTGGATTTCCGCCAACAACGTTCTAACCAGCGACCTAGTCGCTGCAACTTCTTCAAGGCTCAATCAAACCACGGAGTCCGAGGATAAGGGAGAGCGGGCACACACGCACTGGTGCAATGGTATCCAAAGCAGAGGTGATGGCAATATTATATGCCACGACCAAGGGTTCAGGATCCTTGCAATCCACAGGAAGTTCTGATAGGTCAAGGACTGCTGCTAGGCCATCGGATGTAACATTCCGTAAAGGCTGGAACTTGACCATCTTCACAGGGGTCAGCCTACAAGGGGGATGTCAAAATTGAACCTCACCGTGTAGTGATCAGATCAACCGACTGGTTCCACCCCCACGTCAGAGGCCTCGATCCCCAGGAGGAAAACCAGGTCAAGGGAACGGCCACCTTTATGAGTAGCAGTGGTAACCACCTGTGTCAGAACCAGTGAATTCATCAACTGGAGGAAGTGTTATCCAAATTGTGAGAGTTCGTCGTTGATCCAGGCATTGAAGTCACCCAGGACCATCAACCTGGGCGACTCAAATGCCATATCGACGACAAAGTCCACCACTTCCTTAAGGAATTGCTTTCCACCTCCAGGTGGACGATAGATGAGAGCTATTCTATAGCCTGCACCTGCTACTACAGCACATTCAAATGAGCAGGTCACCTCAACTAGAACACTGGTGAGCTCCAATTCGGTCTTAAAACAGACCGCAACCCACCCACCCTCACGATCCTATCCTCGAAGTGTGTATCACCAAGACACCATCCGGAACTGCGGCCTCAAATATGGGACCCGCATTATCATTCAGCCAGGTTTCGGTGATGCATGCCAGATCTGCCAGCCCGACAAGATCCGCAATCACTGCGGTCTTGTTCTTGATAGATCTGGCGTTGCACAACACCGCCCGAGTCAGACTGAACTCCTGGGATGCCCCTACCACTAGCCCATTCCAACAATGGTGCCCTTGGGTATGGAGACCAGGCATGGAGGCCCACGCTCTAGACTCCATTTCGCATCAGGGCGTCTCCTAAACTTAACATTTCCGACAGAAGCATCCCGCTCTTCCAGCCTCCGCTGTTCACCTCCCACCCCACCCCCCTTCAATGGGCAATACCTAAAGCCCGATAACGTTGGTAGATAGAAAAAGCCAACGAAGGGGGGCTTAAAGGGCGGAGGGCGTGGAGAGCAGAGGCTGAATAGCACACGATCGGGGAGAACCCAAGCTGACAATTATCTCAGGACCCCCTCATAGCCAAACAACACCAGTCTAACTGGTTAAATATAACAATTAAACAAAATATATAAAACCTCAAATCACAGCCAAACCTTTTCTCACCCCCCCCCGACTAAATAATTATACCAAGTCTAAATAAAACAATTAACTAACTAAGCAACTTAAACAATAAAACCTAACCTCCCTAGTACACACATTAAATTAGATTGGCCCACCGGTCCTCTCACTACCTGGGCCACCTAATAAAACAAAATTATAGTACCTGGACTCTCCCTCCCCGCTGCTCTAACACTCAAACCAAGATAATAAAATAAACAAATAAACTGAAAAGTTTATGGACGTTATTCGGAAACACCCTTCAGAAAAGTTTCTCACAAATCTCTGTAACAGGGTGAATTCACAGATGTCAACTGAGCCCTCTCACTGTTCATAACTTCCACAAAATGTATAAAATCAAAAGTAATTGCAGTTGGGGAAGGATCAAACTGGCTGTAATCCAACCAACCCACAGTTTAGAACAGTCAAATATAAGGATATAAGCATATGATCATGGACAAACGAGTAGCCATCTGCCTTATTTGAGAACAGAGGTCCACTTGCCCCTAATACAAAGTATTCTGCTTTCTAACAAATAAAATGCCCCATCACAAATGTTACTTTGGATGTATCCTGAGGCTGCATGCATCAATGTTTGAAAGCCTTGTTTAATGCACATTATACAATGGAGTCCAAAAATGGCAGCCTCTGATTGGTCAGCTAGCACCTCTTTCCCATTGTAAATCCTCAACAGTAACAACGGGAAGAGGTGCCAGCCGACAGTGAGCCACATCAAGAACTCGCCCAAAATCACTCCAAGCACCAGAAACCCGGGACACAGAAAGATGGCAATCCCCACCAAACAGCCATCTGACACAACTGCTGCTCTGGCTCAGCTCCCATTCTGATCCACACAGAGGTGTGCACCAAAGAGGAGAGACAACCGTCTAAAAAAGAAAATGTTCTCTCCCGTAAACCACGGACTGTGACCTATAGTGCAATTCCCAAAACCATGGACAAACGAACATACAGGAAACACAGTTAAAACTCCTTCCCCGTAACTAGACACACCACACTCACATCATGCTCAGTCTCCGGTCATCTCCATTCATCCTCTCTCCCCTGTATTTCAAAGTCTTCACCCTCCAGTCCCAGGAGTACCAAACACAAGGTGCAGCATGGCAGTCACCAGAATTCCACACTTTAAAATCACTGACCAATGCCCACCTCTCTCAAGATCGAAAAGCAACCAGGAAAACACTGCTATGAAGCACGGCAACAATGCGGTGCATGCGCAAGAAAACAAAGACAGGCTCTGTACTTCAAATGTGGCCACCAAACAGTAAATTAAATAAAATAATTACAAATATATGCCCAAAAACTACTTTTGAAATCTCATTTGCCACAAAACAAAAAGAGAAACCACTAACACCACTGCAAATCTGGAAGCACAAAATGGTAACCTCATATCTCGCACTGCTGTCTCTACACATCTATTACAAAGGAACTCTCACGCTCTCGGTTCACAAAAATAAATAAACCAACCTCAAAACAAAGCCTAACACACACTAAGGAGGATGAAGAGGAGAATTAAAATTAAAAAAAAAAATGAAAAAAAAAAAAAAAAATCGAAATTTAAATACCTGTAAATTTTCTTTCTCCGACGGCTGGTCTCCAGGCTTCCTTACTCCTGGGCTGTACCTCCTGATGCTGATTGACAGGCAGGAATCAGACCTCTGCAGCAGGGGACATCCAGCCCCCCACTTCCTGTCTCCCTCAGTTCTTCCTAAAGCAGTCCAATGTGGTAATACTACTAGAACTTGGAGACAGAAAACAAGATTACGAAGTTTACAGCATAGATGGCCGTGAGGCCAGCCAACTATATACATTCTGGGAGGGAATCCGAAGCCTGGAGACCAGCCGTCAGAGATAGAAAATTTACAGGTATTTAAATTTCGATTTCTCTCTCCTAAGCTGGTCTCCGGGCTTCCTTACTCCTGGGATATACAAAAGCAGTGACGTCCCCAGATGTCCCGGGTGAAAGAATGCCAGAACCCTGAAGGGTTCATACAGCTGAAACACTCTGCAGCTAAAGGATGCTCTCCGCCGACATCACCTTATCGAACCCCTCTTTGGGGATGGGTGAATGGATGATCAAAAGGCCACCAGGATGAGTCTGCTGTCGATGCTTCTCTGAATTATGCCCACAAAGGGGCCATGGGCTCTCACTGAGCCAGGCAAGTTACTCTGGCCTGATCATAAGCCGTAGAGATGACGGATAGAATCCATCTAGCTTTAGAGCCTATTGAATCCTTGCTGCCCCCAAATTTTTTCCTTTAGCTGGCATGAACAAAGTTCAAGTTTTGCGAATAGCTTCCTCTCTCTTAATGTACATTTTTCTCCCTCTTCCCAGGTGTAGTGTATGAAAATTTTTCTTCCTTGCTGCTTTTAGAGAGTGGGCAGAAGGAAGGATGAACCCTTGATTGTAATAGAGGGGAGACATAACTGTGGCAAACAAAAATTGTAACTGTTCTAGCCTGATGAACGAGTGTACTGCCCTTGGGCAAGCAATGCTTTTAGTATGCTGAAACTCCTGGCTGGAGTAATAGCTTTGAGAAATAAGGGCGACCTTTATTTTGAGATGCATGATGGATGCCTTGAGAGGCTCTAAAGGGGGGCCTTGGTCACGGCCTTGAGACCCATACTGAGACTCCAAGGTGATAGCTTTGGTGGATTGAAGATGCTTTAATGCTGTTGCCTGAAGAACTACCAGACATGGGGATATGAGCCCCAACAATTCCCCAGGGTCCGTCAAGAGTGCCCCCAGTGCAGAAACTCTAATTTGTAAGGTGGGTGGTTGCGGTCCTTTGTCCATCTGCCTTAAAGGAACTGCAGTAGTACAGGCGATTATATTGTCTCATTCTGTATGTGTCTGGAATGAAGCCAGAACCAAATTCTCCTCCAGATTCTATAATGCACTTTAGAGGAATAAGAGACACACAAGTTCCCCATCATGTCAATAACAGGAACTGTGCCGTATAGCTCCTTGAAAGTTTTTCCACTCACTTTCCAGGCCCAGAGAGACCAGTTGTTAAAATAGGATGCAGAACCGGACTTTGATGGAGAATGTCCGGGCTGAATCTGAATGTTAGAGGTGGTCGCCTTGACCAATGAATGAGAAACAACTAAGTGCGGAAAACCGTAAGGGACAGACTAGAATCATGACTGTCCTGTCCAAGGCCACTTTGTGGAGGACTCTTGATAGAGGCAGTATTGGAGAAAAGGCATACAGGAGACAAAACAGATCCCAGTTTAGGGGGAAAAGGTGTCCTGAGCCACCGCTGTTTCGTCCTTGGCCAGGGAACAGAACTGCTTTACCTTGGAGTTCTCCTAGCAGGTGAAAAGATCTGTCTGAGTATTGCCCCACTATTCTGTCTGACTGTGGGAGGCACTGTCCTTCAGTTGCAATTCGCTTGGTCGACCCACCTTGCGACTGAATCATTCTGCTGTGACCTTTTCCTGTCCTGATACAAACACCGCTCAGTGGTACTCAACCCACTGAAAAAGAAGTTATCCCTTTAGCATCTTTGATCATCTTGTTTTACCCTGATGGTCGGTGTATGTCAGCGTTGCCAGATTGGCAGTTGGAATCAGACTATCCTGATTGAGGAATTGCTGTTCAGTGTGTCTCGGGGCATGGCCTACCATTCACCTCTAAGGAACGCTTATACTGTACCTTGTGTCTAACAGCGATCCCCTGCCCAGTGCCACAGCTAATGCAGGTGAGCCCTTCCCAGCTCCTGAGGCTTGCATCGGTCGTGATTCTGACTTAGTGTGGATGGCCTAACTTGCGGCCGTTCATTACCTCTGACCTCCAGGACCGTGCCTGGAGGAAGAGTTTAATCCGTCTTAATGAGCTGTGTGACAAAATAAGCAGGCAGCTGAGGAGCTTACGGAACTCCTTGATGAGCTATTACAGATCCCAAAATCTAGTTTTCTGGGAGAGAAAACTTTGTGTCATGATGTGAGCCCCCCAGGAGGATCAAGGTCTGGTTTGGAATTAGGGAGCACTTTCTCCAGTTGATGAGAAAACCATGTGCCCTAGGGCACCCGACTACCTCTGCCACTACCTGTAATGCTTGGTTGTGGGGCCTTTAAGTGGACTATAACCACTACTAGCAACTTACATACTGTCCGTGGGTCTGAGGAAGGCCACAATGGCAGAGTCTTAAATGGAAGTACTGCTCACCCACCTGGGAAGGTGTGTGCGCCATTACTGCGTGGGAATATGCAAGACTGGCCTGAATCCCCTTGTGCGTTTAGGCATGCTGAAGAGTGGGGGGAAAAGAGAAAATGCACAATTGATCTCCGAGGTGGAAGCCTGCTCCATAGCCCTTGCGTGCCCAAGACCTGTAATGGCCTGTAACCTCACCTGACTTTTTGGATTGGTTGCCAGAGATGGGGGAGGGCACCGCACAAGGAAGTGGGGGCTTTGATGTCTAGGACCCTGCTCTCCGAGTTGGTTTGGATTCCTCGAAAAATTTATAAATGTCTGCCCCCTACATGAGGATGTGCCTGGGAAGGCTTTTTTTTTTTTTTTTCCTCTCTCTTCCTCCTTCCCCGAGGAGTTATTGTTCTGACCTTATAAGATGCTTACGAATAATGCGTCTGGGGCCTGAGGACCAGGACTGGCCCCTGCCTCTTCATTGTGGTATATGTGCCTAGCCAGCTCCCTGGAGGCCTTCACTACCTCCTTCAGGGCTGAACCAAACAGGAGATTACCTGCATAGGGTATATTAATCAACTGGCTCATCGAAGAGGCGACTGCTACCCAGACCCGAAGCCAGAGGTTGCAAGATCCGAGGTTCAATGAAAACATGGTCCGAGCGGCGCACCTGACAGCCTGCTCGTACATGACTGCTGCATAAGCCTAAACCAAACTCCTGGACTGCCACTGATGAAAAATAGGCATGTTCTTCTCTGGGTCCCCAGTGAATTGAGAGGCGAAGAACCTGGGCCCAGAGACAGAGAGACTTAAGCCGGTAAAGGATTAGCAGATGCTGCCTGGATATGTTGCTGATGCATGGAAGCCTAGATGAAGACGTCCACGTTAATCACCAGGTCCCTGAGAGAAGCCCCTCCATCGGCTGTACTGAGAGACTTCTTGGTTAGGTGCGAAATCAGAAGGTCGATTCTTTGGCAGTCTGACTGCTCCTTGCCAAACTTAAGAAGCTAAGAAATCCGTCGGGCCACTGTATAGGTGTGTTCTGGACCTTGTCATTCCTCCTTTATCAAGTCCCCTATGGCCGGAGGAATAGGGAAGGCTGAGGCCAGATTGGTGACAGCTGGTAGGCGGAAGCTTGCCGACTGGGTGAAAACCTCCGGGGAAGATCTGAGGGGACTCTCGGGTATGACCTTTGTTTTTTTGGTTTTTTTTAAATGAAAGATCAGGCCCTCCCGGCCTTGTGATTTAAGGACAACTGCTCCTCTTCAGATGACGATGGAGATGGGGACCTCTTCCATTAGCCTTCTTGTGAGGTCTCCCATCTGGAACCCCAGAGGTTGCCCTTAGAATGTGTAGGGAACAAGGCAAAGGCCCCAAGTTATCTGCGAGGAGGCCTGGGGCACGAGAGGGGGCTACGAAGCATGTAGGGTCCAAGGTAAAGGCCCCATATCACCTGTCAATGAGGCCTGGGACCCGAGAGGGGAATGTGGACTGCTGGGTTCCTCGGGGCCGCTGCTCTCTCAGACCTGGTGGTTATCCGTCTGAGTCGAGGAAGGGGTTGCATCCTTTGAGATCTTGGCATTCCCAGATGCTGTCCTTTGTTATTCAGCGTACCCCTTCCCCTTGGAAGCTTTCGGGTCTATGCTGCTGCTGGCCCTTAAAATGCAAAATACTGAGCACTGCAATTATATTTTCTGCCCCAGGGATATTAGAGCTGATCCTTTAAGGGCCACATAGGATTGACTGCTCCCTTCTCAGGCACTGGTAAAATCTCTGTCTTTGATAAAAGAGATTGGTTGGGGGGCCACAGGAGCTGAACTCAATTCCCCTGTCACGGCGCTACCCCATTAGGCTCCTCAGTGCTCGACAACGAGAAGGCAGATTGACATGCGGCTTGGCGCACTTTTTGAATGAGCGACGACTAGTTCTACCGATGATGAATGGCTGCAGCTTTCCCAAAATGCTTGTTGATCGGAGACCATGCAGTGTCTGCCTAGCTTTGGAAGCACTCCGGTGCTTTTGACTTCTTTATTTTCTAAGGAATTTCCCTTTGCTTGCAGTAACCTAGACTGCTGTAAGTTTGAGGTGCTTTCCCGTAGACTATGCTGCAGTGCTCCAGCGCTAATTTCCCTCCCGACGAAAAAGCTGAACGTCGAAGAGCAGCCTGGCTCTCCTCAGCGCTTGTCGACGAGAGAGATGATCGTTGACGAGCATCTTGGTGCCTTACTAGATCTGTGCCGACCAGTAGTACCATCGACGAGCAGCTATAATTTTCCTCAAGCCGTTCGTCGATGAAGGCACACGTCTCTAGAAGCACTCCGATGCTTAACTGAGGAGTTCCTCTTAGCCTTCAAGGCTTCCAGACAGTCAACGAGCGGCTGCAATTTTCCCCCAAAGCCGTTCGTCGATGAGAGGCACTCGACCCCAGAAGCACTCCGGAGCTTAACTGAGGAGTTCCCTTAGCCTTAATTGTGCCCAGACATCCGTTGTGGGGAAGCCAAAACTGCAGGAAACACAATGAGCCGCTGCGAGGTGGGGCCAGTCTGTGCAGCTTGCAAGATTGAGACTGGCTCCCACCATGGAGCATATCCAAATCACTCCTAACAGTAGTGCTGTATCCACAAGTAGAAAAAAGGATTTTATGACTTACAGTCTTCTTCAGCCCTGCCACGTTGACAGGGTTCTGCTGCAGAGTATCTGCTGCACTGAAGGCAGGAAGTAAACTGAGGGAGACAGGAAGTAGGATGTCACCTGCTGCAAAGGTCTGATTCCTGCCTGTCAATCAGCATCAGGAGGTACAGCCCAGGAGTAAGGAAGCCCGGAGACCAGCTTAGGAGAGAGAAAGGGAACACTGGTAGGCACTCTCTCTGTTCAAACATATGGGGGTGAGTATTCTGCCTAACAGCAAGTAAGAAAAAATTACTCACTGCAGTAATCTTCTTTCTTCCAAGGGGTCCTTTAGCATCAATAACTTTTTTGCACTTAGCTGGCTAGGTTCAACTGCCCCGGAGGTGTGCCTTTAAGAGATATTTAAATGAGCATAGGGCCAAGCCAATCAAAAGACAGGAGGGGGTGTGAGCTGAGAGAGCTGTTGAATGCTTCAGAATTTTTTCAAGAAAAACGAGGGTAAATGCCCCGAAAAAGAATCAACAGGGTTCAAAAAACATGCAAATGTCCACAAAAGTGGAAATAGAAACAACAGCAACACGAGTTAAAAACTCATCAATAAGAAACTCCAAATTTGGTAAGAGGTGACACAACAACCCTTCTCAGACAGGTGAACCGGGGAGGAAGGGTGGGAGCTTACTGATGCTAAAGGACCCCTTGGAAGAAAGAAGATTACTGCGGTGAGTAATTTTTTCTTTTTACCCCAGGAGTCCTTTAGCATCAGTAACTTTTTTGCAGACTACCCAGCAGTACCAGGTGGAAGGTGGGCAGAGAACCTACTTAGGAAAGAGGCTCTGCAGAACCGTTCTGCCAAATCTGGCATCAGATCTGGTCTGCACATCCACACTGTAGTGTTTCACAAAGGTGTGCACAGATTTCCAGGTAGCTGCTTTGCAGACATCCAGTAGGGGAATGTCCCTTGCTGTTGCAAGCAAGGTTGCAGTTCTCCTGGTGGAGTGGGCCCTGAGCCCCACTGGAGGTTGCTGACCAGCTTTCTCATAGCAGAATCTAATACAAGAGACCAACCAACGAGAAACAGTTATCTTGGTAGCTGGTCTTCCTCTGTCTACATCCCTGTTGGTGAGGAACAACTGAGTGGAAGAGCCTCTGGACTATCTCATATGCTCTAGGTAGTGAAAGATGGCTCTTTTGACATCCAAGCTGTGGAGCTTTTGCTTGCCAGGAGAGGATGCTTCAGTAAAGAAGACAGGCAGAGTGATGGACTGGTTCAAGTGAAACTCTGAAACCACCTTTGGCAGAAATTCCCTATTTGTCCTGAGCTCAACTTTATGGTTGTGAGAGATGACGTAATTCGGCTCAGTGCACAGGGCCTGTAGCTCTGAAATCCTCCTGGCAGACGTAATGGCTACCAGGAAGACGGTCTTCCAAGTTACAAACTTGATGTGGGCCGTGGACATAGGCTCGAAAGGTTTATTCATGAGCCCATCTATGCAAAGGTTCAGGCTCCAAGGAGGAACAGGCTCCCTGTTTGGAGGCTGGAGGTGCAAGAGGCCTTTGAAAAACTGTTTAAAAATGTCATTGGAAAAAAATGATTTCTTCTTTCCCACGGAAAGGTAAGCTGAAATTTCCGCCAGGTGTAGATTGAGTGAAGATGGTTTTAAGCCTGACGTCTGTAGGCGTACCAGGTATTCTAGCAGCTGAGGGTCTGAAGCTGATAGGGGTTCGACTTTTTCGCCCTTGCACCAGAGGGAAAACCTTTTCCATTTGGCTGCATAAGTCTTTTTAGTGTTCACTTTTTTAAGCCATCCTCAGTACCTTAAGGACCTGTTCAGAGTACTGTGAGGATGGAAACTAACTCCCCAAGAACCAGGCCTTGAGGTGAAGAGAGTGTATGTCTGGGTACTGCACTCCCGTCTGAGGAAGGATCAGCAGGGAGAGAGTCGGAGGCAGGTGAATGGGTCTGTTGCAGAACACTGAGAGAAGGAGAGGGTACCAGGCTTGCCTGGGCCAGTCCGGAGCCACTAGGATCATCGATGCAGGCTGCTGTCTGAGTTTCAGCAAAACCCTGAATATCAGGGGAAAGGGAGGAAATGCTTATAGGAACCTCCCTGACCAGTCCGAGATCAGGACATCCAGAGGATGTGTTCCCAGAACTGGGGGCCTGCAACAGTACTGAGGAAGCTGAAAATTGAGAGGGGAGGCAAACAGATCCACATCTGGTGTGCCCCAGAGCCTGAACACTGTGGGTAGTACTTGCTTGTTCAGTGTTCATTCGCTCTGACCTTGACTTGAAGCGGCTTAGAGCATCCACCAGAGCATTCAGTTTGTCTGGGAGGTGAATAGGTGAGAGGCTGACTCCCAGGGAGAATGCTAGAGACCAGAGCTTCAGAGCTTCCAAACAGAGTATTCCTGATCTGGTACCACCCTGCTTGTTTATGTAGAACACTGAAGTGGTGCTGTCTGTTCGAATTTGAACTGCCTGCCCTTCTATGCTGGTAACAAAAGCTTTGAGAGCTAGTAAAACTGCTTGGAGTTCCAAAAGATTTATGTGCAACTGTGACTCTTTGGGAGTCCAGTTGCCGCTTACTGAGGCACTGTCTAAATGAGCTCCCCAGCCCAAAAGGGAGGCATCTGTGGTGATCACCTTTGTGGGAAGAGGAGCTTGAAAGGGAACCCCTGCCTGCAAATGTTCAGGGTTCTTCCACCACAGCAAGTTTTGGAGGAACTGCTCCGACACAGGTATCAACTTTGAAAATTTGAGACCAGCGAGATTGGAGGTAGGCTTGCAGGAGTCTCACCCTGTACCTGACCCCTGGGACTACTGCAGTCATACAGACTATATGTCCCAGAAGTTTGAGGAAATGTCTGGCTGGTCTTGGCTGTCCCTGGGCGAAAGAATCTGCCATTGAAAGGAAACTCTGAATTCTTTCCTGTGGGATGAAAGCATACCCCTTCCGAGTGTCCAGCTGGGCCCCTATGAAGGTGAGCAGCTAGGTGGGTTCTGGGTGAGATTTCTTTAGATTTACCCAGAAACCCAGAGACTCCAGAGTGCGTTCTGTGAGGGAAAGATTCCTTGACCTGGCAAGGAAACTTTGCTACTATGAGCCAGTCGTCCAGATAGGGGTAGAGAGCGACACCCAGTCTCCTGAGATGTGTTGCTACCACTGCAAGACATTTGGTAAAGACTCTTGGGGCCGAGGACAGACCGAAGAGCATTGCGGTGAACTGATAGTGATCCGAAGGAAGTTTGAACCTAAGAAACTTCTTGTGACATCTCCTCATGGGTATATGGAAGTAAGCATCCTTTAAGTCGAGGGAGGCTAGCCAGTCTCCTTGCTGTAAGGACTGTATGACCAGTGACAGAGTGACCATTTTGCAGTGATCCCCATTCATTACTATTGAGAGGCAGGCCACCACGCATTCCTAAGCAGCCGTCTCTCATCTTGTGCAGCCGCCACTCTTTCAGGCTGCAATTTCTGTGTGCTGTGCCTTTAAATTTGTGCACTTGCGCTAGGAACGCGCGCGCATGACGAGGCATGAGAGGCATGGACGAGGAGCCAATTATGAGACCGAACGTGGTCGGGATTTCTGGCGCAGCTGCAGTAAACATAGAAACATAGACTTTGACGGCAGATAAGGACCACTTGGCCACCCAGTCTGCACATTTCCCTACCTATTGGATAAGCTGCAGGTTCTAGTTAACCGATAGCCTACTTCCTGCAACCCCCCACTATAATTGCCTTATGTCTGTCCCATGCATGTTTGACTTCCCCCACTGTTTTAGACCCCAAAACCTCCCCAGGAAGGAGATTCCATGCGTCCACCACTCTCTCTCTGTGAAAAAGAATTTCCTCACATTACCCCTGAGTCATCCCCCCTCTGTCTTTAAATTGTGCCCCCTTGTTCTTGCACATCTCTTTTTCTGAAAGATGCTACGCTCCTGAACTTTGTTGATTCCCTTGAGGTACTTGAAAGGTTCTATAATGTCCCCCCGTCCCTCCTTTCATCAAGGGCATACATATTAAGCTCTCTCTATCTCTCTTCATATGGTTTCTGATGCAGACCCTGCAACACTTTAGTTGCCCTCCTCTGGACTGCTTCCATCCTGTCTATGTCCTTGCGTAGATGTGGTCTCCAAAACTGCACGCAGTACTCCAGATGGGGTCTCACCAACTGTCTGTACCGAGGGATAACCACTTCCCTTTTTCTACTTGTGATGCCCCTCCCTATATATCCCAGTATCCCCCTAGCTCTCCTTACTGACTTTTCACACTGCTTACCCACCTTTAGGTCATCTGATATGATTACCCCTAGGTCCCTTTCCATTAGTGTTGTTGTTGTTAGTACCTCCCCTGCCATTGTGTACTCTTCTCCTGGGTTTTTGTTTCCCAGGAACATTACTTTGCACTTCTTTGCATTGAATCTAAGTTGCCATACATCTGACCATTCCTCCAACTTTGCCAAGTCCCTTCTCATCCTTTCTACCCCCCCCTTGTGTATCAACTCTGTTACAGATCGTTGTGTCATCTGCAAAGAGGCATACCTTTCCTTCCAGACCCTCTGCAATGTCACCTATAAAGACGTTAAAGAGGACTGGACCCAGTACTGAGCCCTGAGGTACTCCACTAGTAACACCCCTTTCTTCGGAATGAGTTCCATTCACTATTACCTTCTGTGTCCTGTTGTGCAGCCAGTTTGCTACCCACACTACCACCCTGGGACCCACTCCCAGGCTGGCTAACTTGATTATTAATCTTTTGTGCGGTACTGTGTCAAATGCCTTGCTAAAGTCTAGGTAGGCCATATCCACAGCCCCTCCCTGGTCTATTATTTTGGTCACCCAGTCAAACAAATCAATTAGATTTGTCTGACATGACCTTCCCGCTGTGAATCCATGCTGCTTTGGGTCCTGTGCCCCGCTGACCTCTAGGTACTCAACAATTCTTTCTTTCAGAAGTGATTCCATCATTTTCCCTACCACTGAGGTCAAACTAACAGGTCTGTAGCTTCCTGCTTCTGCCTTGTTCCCACTTTTGTGAAGGGAAATCACATCTGCCCTCCTCCAGTCCTCAGGTACCACCCCATCCTCCCATGATTTGTTAAAAAGTGTGGTCAGTGGTGTCACTAGGTCCCCCCTTAGTTCTTTTAGGATTCTGGAATGAATCCCATCAGGCCCCATTGCTTTGTCCACCTTGAGTTTTAGGAGTTCTTTCAGGACTCTTTCTTCTGTAAATGAAATGGTGTCAACCCCCCTACCCAGAGTGCTTCTATTGTTTGGTTTAGGTAACTCCTCCTCTTTTTCTTTTGTGAATACTAAGCAAAAGTATTCATTCAGTATCTCTGCCTTTTCACTGTCTCCCTCTGCCCACCTCCGCTCTCCTTTATTAATCTTCACTATCCCTCCCTTAACCTTTCTATGCTCCCTAATGTACCTATAAAAGGTTTTATCCCCCTTCTTAACTGAGTTGGCTATCTTTTCCTCGGTTTGGGCCTTTGCTATTCTGACTGCCTTCCCCACTTCTTTCTGCTTTAATTAATACAGTTCCCTATCGTGCTCCTTCTGTGATTCCTTATACTTTTTGAATGCAGCCTTTTTCTCCTTAACCTTCCCTGCCACCTCTTTTGAGAACCATAGTGGTTATTCACTCCACTTTGTTTTCTTTATTTGTTTCACACAAAGGCTTGTTGCCTCCATGATGGCATTTTTGATTTTTCTCCACTGTTCTTCCACCCCTCCTTCTTGCCCATTTGTTAGTGCATTCCTTAGGCACTCGCCCATTTTGACAAAGTCAGCCCTTCTAAAGTCCAATATCCTTGTTTTTGTATGGCATGTCTCCATGGTTGTGCTTATTGTGAACCACACTATGTGGTGGTCACTTGCTCCCAGATGGCTACCGACTTCTAAATCCGTGATCCTCTCTCCATTTGAGAGTACCAGGTCTAATATTGCTCCCTCCTGAGTGGGTTCCAACACTAGTTGTCTAAGGCATGCCTCCTGTAGGGCATCGAGAATGACCCTGCTCTTGGATGTGGCTGCAGTACATGTTGTCCAGTTAACATCTGGCATATTCAGGTCCCCCATCAACAGCATCTCCCCTTTTTCAGCCATTTTGAGAATGTCCTCTATCATTTTCTTGTCCATTTCCTCCCCTTGAGATGGGAGTCTGTATACAACCCCTGTGCGGATTGTGATGCCATTTCCTGTCTCCAAGGTAACCCACAGTGCCTCTTGTCCTCCCCCTTTACTTTTTAGTTCTGTAGCTTTGACCCCCCCTTCCCTTATGTAGAGAGCTACACCACCTCCTCTTTTACCCTCCCTGTCCCTTCTGTAGATTGTGTGCCCTGGTATGTTGACATCCCAGTCATGGTTCTTCGTGTACCATGTTTCCGTGACTGCCACAATATCCAAGTGTTCCTCTTCCATCAGGGCTACTAGCTCAGGAAGCTTGTTTCCCAGACTACGGGCATTGGTACTCATAGCCCTCCATATAATGTTGGCTTTACCCTTTTGGCCCCCATCCCTGCTCTTATATCCTTTGTCTACTTCTCCATTTACCCCTGTCCAGCCCTCTGCCAACCTCTGTACCTCAGTGTTTACCTTTCTACCTGCCATGTTTTGTGGGGGGAGGCTTGACATTTCCTGCTTCCTATCAGCATTTCCTCCCTTGGCTAGTTTAAAAACTTGCCAAGCAAGCATTTAAACCCATCACCTAGGAGCTTGGTTCCCTTCCTGGACAGATGCAGACCATCATGCCAGTACAGACCTTCATCTCTCCAGGTGGACCCCCAGTCCCCAATGATGCATAAGCCCTGTGCTCTGCACCAGTTTTGCAACCATTCATTAAACTGCATGGTGTGCAGTACCCTAGCATCACCCCTGCCACAGACTGGCAGCACCTCTGAGAAGGTTACTGTGCTTGCTACCTGTCTAAGGCCCCTCCCCAACTCCACAAATTCATCTTGCACTGTCCTGATCTCATGCCTAGCTACGTCATTTGTGCCAAGGTGGACAATGATATCTCGTTCCCTCTCTTGTGATGCTGCTTCTGCAATCCTGAGGATTCGCTTCCTGTCCCTCCAAGCTATGGCACCAGGCAGGCACCTTACTTCCCTCTCCCCTCCCTTTTCCAGTTCTACCCCCCTAACAACTGAGTCCCCTACCAGAAGCTGTTTCCTTCCCCTGTGGTGTCCCTTGCCACCCTTTTGTGGGTCTCCCTTGTGGATGTCCCCAGCATTCTTCTTGGTCTCCACTGAGGGTGTCATCATAGAGGAACCTTGCTCTGCCATACTGGCATATGATTTGTGAAGAGGTACAACTAGAGGAATTCGCCTCTGTTCCACCACCCTCACCCTCCCAGAACCCACTGTGGTCCAACTGCTCCTCATACTTGGCAACCTCTGTGGCAGTGGTTGTGGCACTGGTGCTCTCTGGGTGGGGGAGACCTCCATAGTCCTTGCCAGTTGAGCCTGGAGATGGGCAACTGCCTCCCTCAGAGCCGACAGCTGCCTGCAAATAGGGCAGCAATGCAGTTTCCAGAATGTTTCCCGGAAAACTGCTGCCCCACAGCCAGTGTACTGCACCACTCCCCACATGTCTCTCTCTCTTACAATATGTAATATATAATGTTTTTCTTTTTTTATGTTTTGGTGGGTACTTACCCTTTGTGCACTTGGTGAGTTATTAAGAATATGACAGTTCTGTCCCAAGACCTGTTGAGGAAGTGACAGCAGAACTTTGGCTATAAAGGAAATGCCATGCCTGAGGCGGGTGGGGTGGGGGAAGGGTGGGTGGGTAGTCCACAACCACCAGTGACTGTTAGAAACAATCAAACACACCACTGCTCCACCACTCTGGTGAGTACTGCCCTTCTTTACAGTAATTCAACCAACACCTGGATCTGAAACTGGATCATACCAGTAGTTTATAGTAATTGATCAATGCTGGAATGTTTCACCCAGAACAACTGGCTATGATGCAGGCCTCCCTGACTAGTGAAGACAACTTCCCCCACCTGAGGCTCTGTCTGGCTTCAAATTACAAACTGTAGCCTATGCTATTAGATGTAAACAGCCACCACCAGTAAATTATTTCAAAATATTTTGATGCAAACTCTCACAGAATACTAGTAGACAGTCCAGTTAAGTTACCCACAAAGGAAAATCAAATATGTAGTTATTTCAACCCTTCTGAAGTTACTCACAAGATAAGCAGTTTTGAAAACCCCCTTCCTGATTTAAAACCTAAAATAATTAAACACAAAGCAATACCAATGTAAGACTGTAAAGTAAGGAAAACCTCCCTCAGATGTAAGCAAGAGTGAGCTGTGTTGCAGATTTCTAGTCCAATACAGTATCTCCCATGCAGCTCTCAGTTGTTTCAAAGCACTCCCTCTTAACACAACTTCAAGAAGATGGGCTTGTAGGTCGGGGATCACGGAGTAAACTACTCTGTAAGTCAGCAGACCAAGCTAATAGACTGGAAGGCACCAAATTGCAGAACCAATAGAGAACGAAGCCTCTGGGAGTGACAGTCCAGCAGCCTATAGTAGAGCAGCTACAACTGTTGGTTAAGTTCCGTATCAGTAGCCTGCTGCCACTTTAGGGCACTGCGGTTCTGTCCTTGAATCACAATGGATAGATCGTTCAGTCAGCTCCAGAAGTACTGGTCTGTCTACTAGTGTAGTCAGCTTCCTTTGCCTAAATATTGTTTGGAAACCTTAGGCAGTTATTTTATTTTAGAAAGTCTCCAAGTATTTGAAGTTTTACTGAGTGGGGAGGGGCAGAGATCGTTGCATGGTCTCCAGCATTTCAGACCTGCACAAAAACGTTTTGCCTTCACTCAAAGGGCGGCTGCAGCAAAGAAAAAAAATACTGCCAATAAAGGAAAAAAACACCAGTAATATGCACTGGAATCACTGATTTATTTTCTGTGGAGAGTCAGATTCACTGAACTGAATGTAGCTGCTGATGTTGCAAAATAACCCAAGTATCTGGTTTCTTGCACGCCTGATGCACACTTAATTAGGATTAATATTCAAACCTGCATTTTGATAGCTTGGGTAACTGCTTGTAGGTGGTGTGACTTAGGTGGTTCTGGACTGTAAACTACAACATCAGACCAGTAAGCACACTGTAAGCAGTGCAAGGGAGCTAGACTATCTGTCCTGGAAAAAAAAAATCTTATTAAATTGAAGTGGGTCACTGAGTGAAGGGGGTAGGAGCGAGAGAGCTCATTGTGTGGTCTCCGACAGTGGGTGTTTGAAGGGCTGCAGTGCATAAAAAGGAAAAAATAGAAGATATTACTGGCAGTAAAGAAACAAAATAATTCATCAGTGCTCTGCACAGTAGACAGATCATTACTACCTGTACGGCACAGCCGGTTGTGTTTGTGAGGAGACACTGGGGACAGATATTAGCCTGACTACTTGACCCCCCCCAAAAAAAAATATAAATAAATACAATTCCGGCTAAATCAGCCTAGCGCATGGAAGCGCTATCCCCTGGAACTTTCTGGCACCAGAAAAAAAAACCTGGGCGCGAGCGGTCTCCTAAATCTGCTCCAAGCGCTCGACCGGCAAGGGAATCGCACCGTAATGCGAAAAATGCCGCTTTGTCTCCAACAATGCGATCTTCGGCTAGCTGTTGAAATGAAGCCTTGCTTGATCGCTGGGGCTGATGCGCGGGAAAAACAGCTGAGAGGGGCTGTTGCGAGGTGAGACCAGACTGAGTAGCTTGCAGGGCTAAGGCTGGATCTCACCGAGGCTACCTCGACATTAGGAAAGGATGAAGTAACTTACAGTTCTCTTCCGATCCCCCAAAAGAAGCCTTTTCCCTCACAAATTCTTCAGAGTACCTGCTTCACACAAGGCAGGAAGTAGACTGAAGAACTCCAGATGTGGAGGGCCTGTTATCCCCCGCTGACAGCGTTGGACCTGCCTAACACTGACATCAGGAGGAACAGCCCAGGAGTAATGAAGCCTGAAGACCAGCCCAGGAGAGAAAGAGAAAAAAAATAAAATCGGTGCTCCAAATGGTGCCTCCAAGGGGGTCTGCCAGTCCTGTCCTGCCATTCTTGTGCAGTCAGTTGCTTTGTCAGTGTGTGGTCACTTGTTTCTAAACACTGAGAGAACAAAAAAATATTTGTGAGAAAAAAAAAAAAAAATTCAGGGATCCTACCTTAACTGTGCCACCAAGGGTCTAGTCTCTGTCCCACCAGTCAGGTTGTGCAGCTTTGCTTCGTCAGTGGTCACTTGTTCTAAACCCTGATTCAGGGAACAAAAAAATATTTGTGTGAGAAAAATAAATTGGGGCTCCTTAACTGTGCCACCAGGGGTCTACAGGCTCTGTCCCACCAGTCAGGTTGTGCAGCCTTGCTTTGTCAGTGGTCACTTGTTTCTAAACCCTGATTCAGGAGCAAAAAAATATTTGTGTGAGAAAAAAAATTCGGGGCTCAACCAGCATTACCAAACTCTCGTTCTGTATTGACAAATAAACACACGACAACACTTAGGAAAAAAAAGCTTTATTGTACACAATGCAGAAATTAACTAACTTTGGTTTCAAATTAACTCAAAAACAGAAACGTCCTGATCAAGATGACAATCGTGAGTCGATGGGTGGGACAATGCCAGTCGGTCCAGTTGATATCGCCGTCGATGTCCAAGAGACTCCCTGCACCACCTCCTGTAATACAAAAAAAAAACACCTCTAAGCATAGGGCAACAGATTTTTATACTGGCTGGCTTAACAAATACTGTTGGTTACAGTACAAAGAAAATGATGGCATGTTTTGTGCATTTTGCATAAAACATAAACAGATGTCCAAATCAGGAACAGTTTGGGTAATCAGTGGATGCAAGACATTCAGAGAAGATGCTATAAAAAGGTATCAGAACAGTTCAGTTCACGTCGTTGCTTCTGAACTGGAAGCTAACTGCAGAATTTCAGCTTCAAAAGGTGGAATACAGCAGGCAATGCAGCAGGCCCTGACCCTGGAACAAGAAGCATTTGTGGCATCCCTTTGTTGCATGTATTGGCTAATAAAAAATGAGCTGCCTCACACAACAAAATATGGCTCACTGCTGGATCTTACCAAATAATTGGGATTGAAATACCTAAACAATATACATATTGCTGATGCTGTTAAGTATCGTTCCGATCGAACTGTCGGAGAAATGGTTCTCTCTCTGGGTAAGGTGATCAGGAGATCAGTTCTTACAAATTTGAAGGCTGACAAATTTTTTTCGAATTTGGTGGACGAAACAACTGACATTGCTGTTATGAAGCAGCTCATTTTGTATGGTATGTACTGCAAAAGAAGGGAAACCCATAGTTTCTTTTCTGGAAGTTGAGGAACTAATTGATGGAAAGGCAGACACAATTGTTAAAAAAATGCTGGAGTTCCCTGATAATCAAATCTCGGGTGATCACCTTAGAGGGTTAGGCAGTGATGGAGCAGCCGTTATGCTGGGCAGGCAAAATGGGGTGGCTAAAAAGCTGAAAGACGTCAGCCCAATTCTTGTTGAAAATCACTGTATGGCTCATCGGAAGGCCTTGGCTGTAAAAGAAGCAGCAGCAAATGGAGTGAACGCTATTAAAAAGCTTAATCAAACACTAGATCACTTATACAGATATTATGAAAATTCTGCTGTTCGCATGGCTGCCCTGAAAGAAATTCAGCAGGTAATGGAGAACCATGCTTTAAAGCCTGAACAGGCAAAAGCAGTTAGGTGGTTGTCCCATGATGTAGCATGTGACACACTAAGGAAGATTTTCCCATCCGTTGCTACGTCCTTGCATAGAGAGGCCTCTGAAAGGCATGATCCCCAAGCTGTGGGCCTAGTAAAAATGGTGGAAAACTGGGAGTTTTTCTCTATTTTATGCATGATGTGTGACATACTTCCACACCTTAGCATCTTATCCAAATGCTTTCAAACATCAGCTCTGAATTTTACTGATATTGAGACATTTACATTCCACTTTAGAGATTCTTAGAACACGCCTACTGGTACCTGGTCTGTACTTCTCCTCCATTTCAAATGAACTAGTACTCCTGAATGATAATGGCCTGAACTTGCCATTTAGCGAAGCACAGTTAAATTGTTTCAGAACCGCTGTGCATGACAACTTTATTAGGGCCCTAATTGCTCAAACTGAACAAAGGTTTCCAAGCACAGAACTGTTGGATGCGTTCAGTATCTTTGACTTCAGCATGATACCGGAAGGTGATATTGAAGAGTTGGAAGGGTATGGTAGTGATAGCCTTGACATTATTCTTGGTCAGTATGGTACTGTTGTGGATGTAGATGCTTCTGCACTGGAAAGGGCTTCCCTGTGTAGTCTCATGTTCACGGAAAAGATGGCCTTTAAGACTATTTCTGATGTGCTACATGCTCTAACTACTAAGTATGTAGACCTGTATCCAAACATATCTACTTTAGCAGAATTGGCAATGATAATACCAATGTCGACTGCAGATTGTGAGAGGGGGGTTTCTGCACTGAATCGAATAAAAACACAGGAACGAAATAGATTAGGTGCCAGTGTGCTAAATGCACTTATGCTTATCTCAATTGAGGGTCCTGATGTTGAGAATTTCCCTTATTTGGAAGCCGCAGCTCACTGGGCAGGACTGCAAAACCGAAGATCAGATCTTGGCCTTGCAGCCACTAGTGAAGAGATGTAGTATGGCCACACCAAAATGTCAAGACTCTCTCAAACTGTTCCCTGGCCTGCAAATAGAATGCAGAGGTTCTCCAGTATGTCACATTTTACCACACTTTTCTTTTGCTACTGCACACTACCCAAGGCCTCCAGATCGTCATATTACTCCTATTTCTTGCTTCTTATGCATTTAATGCATCCCGTGACTGACTCCGCCCACCAGTAGCTCCGCGTCCGGTGACCCTGCTCCTGTGGCTCCTCCCCATTACTACCGCTCTATATTTATTTTTGTGCAATGTGGAACACTGTTTTGAATTTGTTTGTTTTTTCCAGATGTTTGTTTAAATATCTGAGATCTAAGACAGGTCACCACTCCCCAGTTTTCTTTTGTGTCAGAAAATACCTGGAGTAGAGGCCCTTACCCTTCTCTTGGGTGGAGACCCTCTCTACTGCTCGTAAAGCCAGAAGGTTTTGTATCTCCATTTCCAACAGCGGTATCTGTGTTGGGGACAGAGGTCTTGACACCTGGGTATGCTTGAGGTCTGGCAGCTGCTTGAACTGCAAAGACAGACCCTTCTCCACTATCTCCAGCACCCACTTGTCTGACGTGATGAGGGACTAGTGCTGAAGATAGTGAGAAGGTCTGCCTCCAACCGGAAATGGGGAGGCGACCTGGACACTCACATCAGGACTTAGACCGAGAGGCAGATGGCTGGGTAGAGGTGGCTCTTCTTTGGCCCCTTCTGCCCCTGCCTCTGAAAGACCCTTGTTCTGGCTAAAGTCAGAGTGGGGATAGGGATTGTAAGGCCTGGGAACAAAACTTCTGCCCCTACCACCCCTGGGACGGGATCTCTGAAGGGTGGCAGGTTTAGGCTTGGATGAGTGGCTCTGCCAGGAGGCCTTGTACTCATCAACTTTTTTCATGTAGTCAGTGGTTCTGTAATCAAACAACATATTTTGATCACAGGGAAAATCCATGGCCTTGTCCTAAGTGTCTGTGGCCAGACTGGTTGTTCTAAGCCAGGCGTAGCGTCTCAGAGAGATGGCATGGGCCATCGCCCTAGAGGCTGCATCACTGTTGTCATCTGCCATGTGCAATTGGTACATAGTAGCTTCCAGGGCAGTTTTTGACATATCCACCAGCTCCTGCACCACAGCATCTGATCTGTTGCGGGTGATAGCATGGACAGATTTCCAAAGGGCTTTCTGATACTTGTTTGTGAATGCCATGTAAGAAGAAAGCCTGAGAAGCAGGAAAGCTCTGGCATACATTTTCTTTGCTATAAAGACAATTTTCTTGGCATCTTTGTCAGGAAGACAGGGCGACAAGGAGACTCCAACTTTCTCACAAGCTGCCTGCTGCACTATACTTTCGTGGCTAGGGTGCGCAGACAGGAACTCAGTACCATTTTTAGACAATTTATAATTTTCTCTCAAGCCGCTTATCAACCCGATACTGAAGTGGGGTGTTGAAGCACCTTCATGATATTTTTTCTAAATGCATTATAGATAGGGACGACCAGGGTCTTTGAGGATGAAAAACCCTTCATCTCCATATAATCTTCATCTTCACTGATGTCCTGGTTGGGCTCCTGTGTAGGGCGGTCCAGGGTATTCAGCATATTCTGTATAAATGTAAAAATAGAGGAAGGATCCTCGTGGTCACCCGGGGACCCCAAGGTGAGGTTCCGGGGACTCCTGGGGCTCAAGGACCTCAAAATCCAATTCAAGGGCGTCATAAAATTGATCATCATCTGCGTCACCCTCACAGTCTACAGAAGAGAGAACTGTGGAAGACTGCTTGCCAGCCCCAGTAAATCGAGGACCCATCTTTTGAAGGGTCTGAAACAGTTGCCAGGTTTTTTCCACATCTTGCACTGACGGAAGAACCTACACAGTTTGTAAGTGTTTTGTTTTTTCTATATGCTTTAAGCTGCCTGTTGTCTCGCTATTGGCTTTCCCGGGAGCATATCTGTCTTGACAGTTTCTTTTTAGCCACTTCATCAGAAACTTGATCAAGCTTCCTTTTTTCGTCACTCTTATTATATTTCAATTTGTGAGGAACTTCATCTTTGGAAGCTTAATTTTTTTTGCTGGGGTTTGGAGCATTCCCTCAGCACCTCTGCTTTTGGTATTAGTACTTCTGAATGGCCCCTCGTCGGAAGCCTTTGATTTATCCTTAGCCACAATAATCAAAGGTTTGTCTGTTATGTTTGCCAATTTAAGCAAAACAAACCAATTCTGGACCTACAAACTGAGTGCAGGTTTCTGTGAAAATGCCACCGGCCAGTCCTGCCCCAGTTAAACTCTGTGTATTACTAGTGCCTTTTTTTTTTGGTAGTAAAACTGGGATCTTTACCAGTGCCAATCTTAAAAGAAACCCAGTAATACTCAACTGCGCACAAGTGGCTGCTGGACCCTTATGGACAGTCCCGACACAGATGATACCAAAGTCTAGTAATATAACAAAAAAGGTTCCTCATAATTGCCAATCTAGAGAGAAACCCCCCAGGCACTGTTTAAATTTGAAATCTACTGCAGGTGCCTCGCAGTAAACCCCGCAAGGTCTGAGGTAAAAAACAAGGCAACTGTCCCTAATTCGACGGTTCCCTCAAGAATTTGCCCCCAAAGTGAAGGAAACCATCGAAAATAAGAACCCATGATAAAATTAAGCTTTAAACTAAATAATCACGGTAAAAACAAAGTCAAAATAGCGCCGTAGCACTAACAAAAAAAAAAATTTTTTCGCAGCGCTAATGAAAAAGTAAAACTTTCACTCAGCACACTAAAAGGAATAATTTATGAGGAAAACTTTAACAGATAAGCCCTAGGAGACTGTCAACAAGGAAAGTTGGGAGACACCTCAGACTCAATGGAGACACCTCAGAGGCAATATTGCTCAGTCCAGAGGAGAAAAAATTCTGAAGCATTCAAACAGCTCTCACTCAGCTCACACCCCCTCCTGTCTTTTGACTGGCTTGGCCTTACACTCATTTAAATATCTCTTAAAGGCACACCTCTGGGGCAGTTGCACCTAGACAGCTAAGTGCAAAAAGGTTACTGATGCTCAAGGACTCCTGGGGTAAGAACTATTTTTTCCTGGTGGAGCAATGAAATCAATAAAAATAATATAAAATTAAAAAACTTTTCCTTTATTTTTTTTTTCTCACCAAAAAAAGGGGGACCACTGTATAATTGCAATATACCACGATAGGGTGTGGGTAATGCTAGGATTTACCATGCCTGGTGTGTTTTACTCACTCGGCCTGTGGCCTCATGACCAAACAACACACCTAGCGTGATAAATTATTTATATTTTTTATTTATTGAAAAGTTTCACCAGGTAAGGTACACTGAACAACAAGTCCCAGTACGACCTGGGGGAAAGGGTGATGAGAGTTACATAGTATCAATGGGTACGCACACAATTATACAATAGCATAAAAAAAGCATAGGTTGTAAGTGAACAATATATTAACAAAAAAGCAAAATAGCTGCGGGGTAGAGTAGATTAAAACCATGAGGCTATTAACCAGAGGTGATACTAGAATGACTGGTAAAGTACAGTGCCTTCAGAAAGTATTCACCCCCCCTTGGATTTTGTCACATTTTGTTGTGTTACTACCAGAATTTTTAATGCATTGAAATGTGGAAAGACTTAAAGATTGCGGTTCTCCGACACTCCCCAGCCAACATGACAGAGCTTGAGCATTTTTCCCCCCTTGATTCACACAGCATACTCAACATTTAAAGGCGCAAAAATATTTGTATTGTGTAACAAAAATTTATGAAACATTAAAAACTGAAATATCTTGTTTACTTAAGTATTCACCCCCCTGAGTCAATAGAACTGCCTTTGGCAGCAATTACAGCTTTGAGTCTTCTTGGGTATGTCTGTATCAGCTTTGCACATCTGGATTTGGGGATTTTCGCCCATTCTTCCTTGCAGATTTGCTCAAGCTCTGTCAAGTTGGCTGGGGAGTGTCGGTGAACCGCAATCTTTAAGTCTTTCCACAGATTCTCAATGGGATTCAAGTCTGGGCTTTGGCTGGGCCACTCAAGGACATTCACCTTCTTGTTCTGAAGCCACTCCAGTGTTCCTTTGGCTGTATGCTTGGGTCGTTGTCCTGTTGGAACGTGGAATCTTCGCCCAGTCCAAGGTCTATTGCAGACTGATGCAGGTTCTCCTCAAGGATGTGCCTGTATTTGGCTCCATTCATTGTTCCCTCTATCCTGACAAGTGTCCCAGTCCCTGCCACTGAAAAGCATCCCCGTAACATGCTACCACCACCATGCTTCATGGTAGGAATGGTGTTACACGGGTGATAAGCTGTGTTCGGTTTGCGCCAGGCATAGCGCTTTGCATTCAGGCCAAAGAGTTCAATTTTTGTTTCATCAGACCACAGAATCTTTTGCCACATGGTCTCAGAGTCTGCCACGTGCCTTCTTTCAAACTCCAGGCATGCTATTATGTGGCCTTTTCTCAGGAGTGGCTTCCGTCTAGCCACTCTCCCATAGAGGCTACATCTGTGAAGTGCTGCAGAGATTGTTGTCCTCTGGACAGGTTCTCCCATCTCAGCCATGGAACTCTGTAGTTCTGTCAGGGTGGTCATTGGGTTCTTGGTCACTTCCCTGACCAAGGTCCTTCTTGCCCGGTTGCTCAGTTTGGGAGGACGGCCTGCTCTAGGAAGAGTCTGGGTGGTTCCGTAATCTTTCCATTTCCTAATGATGGACTTGACTGTGCTCCTGGGAACTTTCAAAACCCTAGAAATGTTTTTATACCCCTCCCCAGATCTATGCCTCCTCACAATGCTATCACAGAGTTCTACGGACACCTCCTTGGTCTTCATGGTAGAGTTTCTGCTCTGACATGCACTGTCAACAGTGGGACCTTATATAGACAGGTGTATTTCCTCTGAAATCATGTCAACCATTTGAACTGACCACAGGTGGACTCCATTCAAGTTTAGAGTGATCTCACAAGGAAATTGGATGCACCTGAGCTCAATTTGAGTGTCATAGCAAAGGGGTGAATACTTATTAACTCAAGACATTTCAGGTTTTTATTTTAAATTACATATACAAAAAATTCCAGAAGTTTCATTCCACTTTGACATTATAGAGTAATTTGTGTAGATACGTGACAAAAAAATCCCATATAAATGTATTTTAATTTGAGTTTGCAACATCACAAAATGTGACAAAATCCAAGAGGGGTGAATACTTTCTGAAGGCACTGTAGCGGCCAAGGGGACCTAAAGCCTTACACACTACAGATTAAGAATGGCAAAGAGCAAACAAGTGATGGAGAGGTAGCAAAAGTGGCAGAGAGGTGAGCCTGGGCCAGGTCTAGGTCAGCAGGCTAAGGAGATAGTCCAATATAGAGAGGGAGAGAGAGAGCGAGCGCGAGAGGGGGAGGGAGAGAGAGAGAGAGAGATAGATAGGTAGGATAAGAAGCAGGTATATACAACTGGAGCCAGGATAGGCTCCGAGACTATAAGTGCATCGAATTGGGATTAAGCTAGGCAGATAGGGCAACAGACAGGGGTGAGACAAGAAAGGGGGGGGCTAGGGGCAAGTGCAATTTACAGAGAGGAAGTTATGTAGAGCTTGGTTTAGGGAGCCAGGCGAGGAAGAGGATCGGATTTATGTACGGAGCGCATTCCACAGTTTAGGGAGATGCTAGGAGAAGGAGGCCTGCCCACTAGAGGTGGATCTCCACGGGACAGTCAGAGTTCTGTGGTCGTGGGATCTTAGGAGTCGTGAGGGAGTGGGTTGGGGGGAGATTAGGGAGTTTAGATAGGGAGGGAGTGTAGCAAGCCAGGACTTAAGAGACGAATTTTGCGCAGTGGTGTAGTCGTCTATTTGATAGGGAAGGGAAGGCTAAAGCTCGGTACAGGTGACAGTGATGGGTAAAGGGAGGTGCATCCAGAGCAAACCGACAGAAGGAGTTAAAGAGTGTCCAGGTTAGCTAAGGAGATGGCAGGAGCAGAGCAATAGACGATATCACAATAGTCAATAATCGTGAGAATAATTTTTTGGATCAGTTCACGTCTAGCCTGGTGTGGTTTCTATAAAGAGCGCCGAGCTTTGGGCAAAGCTTTTTTATTATGGCGTCTATGTGGGCCGAAAAAGTGAGATGTTGATCCAGTCACACTCCCAGATACCTGAACGACTCAGTGGCAAGAATAGGTGCCCCGTCGAGGGTAGTGAAAGAGAGGGCAGACTGGAGCCATGACAGTTTCTGACGCGTGCCGAATGTCATGGACACAGTTTCCTTGGCGTTAAGGAAGAGTTGGTGAGATTGAAACCAGTTCTGGACATTAATGAAATCAAATTGGAGCCTGGAGGAGACAACCTCAAGTGAGGACCCTGTGAAGAAAAGAACCGTGTCATCAGCATACATATGTATGGAAGATGAGGTGCAGACAGTTGGCAGGTTGTCTAGAAAAATGGAGAAGATAATTGGGCCAAGTATGGACCCTTGAGGGACCCCAGAGCATATGGGTAGAGGAGGGGAGATGTGGTCGGATATTTTTAGAGACTGTGTGCGGTCATTTAGGTACGCGCGGAACAATTTTATGTTGTGTTCCGACAACCTGGCAGATGAGAGGGAGCAGAGCAGGAGGGAGTGGGATATGGTGTCAAAAGCTTTGGCTAGATCAATAAAAATGTCAGTGGTGATGTGACCGCAGTCCATGCCTGTCAGGATGGCATCGGTGAGTCAGAGTAGCGAGGTAGTGGTGGAGTGGTGTTTACGGAACTCAGATTTATATTGGGTGAAGAAATTAATGTCAGAGAGGTACGAGGATAGTTGGTCAAGGACTAGATGTTCTTGTAGTTTGGCTAATGTCGGGAGGAGTGATATAGGGCGGTAGTTCTCAGTGGAGGAGGAGTCGCCGCACTTTGGGAGGGGGAAGGATGATTGCATGTTTCCAATCAAGGGGAATTTCCGCCAATTTAAACGAGAGGTTGAGAAGGGCAGTCAGTGGGAGAGCAATGGCTGAGGCAGACAGGTTTAGTAACCTCGGATACAACCCATCAGGGGAGCTGCCTCTGTTCAGGTTAAGGACTTCCAAGGCCATCAGCATGTCAGCTGTCAGGATTTTTGAGAAGGAGAACCCGAGAGAGGGGATTGAAGAACTTCCAGTAGGTGCTGAGGTCGACATATTAGTGGATGGGTGAGGGCCTAACAGGGCAGAATCCTAGCATAACCCACACCATGGTGTGATATATTGCTTAAAGGTTTTTTCCCCCTACAAGTTGCATTTTTAATTGCATTCTATTTTTGCTCCCCCATAAAAAAAAAAAAAAAAAAAAAGGCTAGTTCCCTTTTGTTATTCAGCAAAAAATCGTCCTGACTAGGGTTACCACCTGTCCCAATTCTGGCAGGACAGTCCTGGTCTGGACAGCAGTGTCCTGCCAAAAATCATGAAAAATGCTAGTACACCACGTCCTGGTCCTGCAGTAGAAAAATATGTTCTTACCTTCCTCCAAATATTGCAGAAAACGATAATGCCGTAACTAAAGTACCTTAAAGAGCAACTCTCTAGTATAATGAAAAACTTAAAAACATTACATTTACAACAATTATGTTTTACCGGCATTTTACCTTTTACCTATTTTACGTTTTACCTATTTCACCGAGTCTTTCAAAATATATCTGACTCTCCCCTGCTTACCACAACAAATGAAATTTCGGGACACATCACAGTCTGCTGTCATGGTGAGCACTATGATGTTATGGACAAAGGCACAGTGAGGTAAATAGGGCGAAGGCAAATGTTTTCAGTACATACTTTCTAGACGAACCATCAAGACGTGCTATAAATCTTGAAAAGAAACACTAAAAAACCAACCAACCTGTACTCTCTAGTAAATTATCACAGCTTATTCATGCCAGCACATGCTGAAGTGCAGAGTTGCTATTTAAAATGACAATATGAACTAAGAAACAGCACTTAGCTCCGATTATGTAGAGAAAACGAGTCGGTTGTACTGATGAAGGTTACATACCGTCCTGGTAAAAATCATGTTTCAGTAAGAAATGTCCCACTTTGGACTTCTTAAATGGTGATAACTTTAAATAAACGTTGCCATCGTTCCTGTTAGTACTAGATTACATACTACAGGCTCGAGTCGTTCTTACCAGGTTTGCAGGGCTGAACTGCTGCAGGCTATCCGACTACTTCTATGATGCGCCTAGCGAAGTGACTTCCCTCTGCGGTTCTCCTCACCAGCTCCTCTTCCAAACCCGGCTACAGTCCTAATGTAACTCCCAACACTCCGGACGCACCTCTCTTCCGGTGCCTCAAATCCCTCCCTTTCGCTGCTGTCATAATGTATTTACCACTGAGCTCGAACATTACCTTGCGTTAGTCACGGCCGCTGGCGCCGCAGTACTGGCACCCAACCCGCACATGCGCCTACAGCGCCCCACGAGTTGTGCGCATGCGCTTGGCTCCTGTCATCATTAAAAAACAGATAGTATCTTATTTCTTTTAGTTGCTGACCTAACTGCAGTGGTGCGGAGCTGAATGCTGCATTTGAAGGAGGTGGAGTTTTTTACATCCAGTATGTTCGCTATCTCTACAGACCACCTAACAACCGCTGCGTAACAGCGCGATTTAAAAAAAAAACAAGCCTCAGACTGCAAAGGAGCTGGGTGAGCATCGTGACGTCAGTTACAGTAAGACGTCAGCGATACTCTGGCGTGCACAGCCTCCGACGCGACTTGTGCTCGTTCCCGCATTTAATCTTGGGCACGCTTCTGGAGTGACAGACTGTGTAGGCGGGACCCGCGCAAGCTCTAATGGATGTGCAGTTGTGTGCTTATGTGTCATGCTGTCTCCTCGCCGTTTAATTCCTTTGGTGTTCTTTCAGTGGAAAAGAAAAGTAAATAAATATTTATACTAGTGAGTCGCTTTATGCAGTGTAATTTGTCTTTTTATGACATGTCAATTCTGCTTAATTTAAAGTACACTTTTGCTCCTGAGGTTACAACCGCACACACAGTGCACCTTTGTATGACAGTCAGTGGCTGACAGGATTACCCCGGCTGTCGTGACCTCATCCTGTGGAAAGAGTCAATGTCACACATCTGATTTTAGAAATTAAATATCATTTAAGCTCTCTCCCTATTGTGCCTGTTAAATGTTGGGCAAGTCTACACATTTCATGCCATATTCCAGCTCAGTATTTTTTTTTGTACTCAACGATCTCCAAATTTATGGCTTTTGGCATAGACTTGCATTTTAAATGTTTTTTACAAAATGCACTTTGTTTGTCGGTACTATTTTTATTTCAATATCCTAGTGCCTTAGCAAATCGCAGACATGTAGCTCCTGTAATCTAAACACTCTTGGTGTGTAGAGTAAATAATAATACAGATTCTTGGAGTCTGTCAAGAAACATTTGTAAACAAGCAAAGAGTACTAATAAAGTTTATTTAAGCAATTTATCCTCCAGGGTGTGGGTACACTGGTGTGATTTCGGTCACAAGGCGCAGCCGAGTGACCGAATCACACCAGTCGTGTTAACTCTTCCAGTGTACCCACACCCTGGAGGGATAAATTTATATTATACAATGGCGAATGTTTTTTTTTTTTTTATGTTTTTTAACTATTTCCTAACTCACTGAGGTCCCTACACTTCGAAAGAGGATGTCATATTGTTAAAAATTTACGCGGTGTTTTAGCGAAGCGGCGACAGGACAAATCGCGGCAGTTTCGTTTGAAGTGAAAGCGACCGGATTAGCACCACATAAGGTTGGCTGGCACTTCTTCCAGTGGGTACACTGGAGGATTTATCACAGTGGTCATTGTGCCAGCCAACCAATCAGGATGCAGGATTTGGGACATTGGATTTACCACATTGTATAATTAATATAGACGACAGAGGTGTGGTATATCATGGGATATACGTCACGCCTCGGTGGTTGGGCACGAGGCTGCAGGCGAAAGTAAAGGCCCAACCGTCTTTAGAAGTGACGTATATATCCTGCGATATACTACACCCTGGAGTGCCTTATTGCTATTATGAACTGGCTTTAATGTTTAAAAAAATAAAATAAACAGGTTTTAAAACATTTTAAAATTAGTTTTTGGGTGGTGTAGGGTCACATTTTGATAAAATAGTTCTTGAGACAGTAGGTGGCGCTATTATACTGGTAGTTGACAAAGGTGGGACTGTTGTGTCCCTGTGAACTCATCTCTCATTGCATCCGGATGTGAATTGTGGCTGTTTTGAAGAGGTTTCTGTTAATTTGTGGTAACGAGCGGCGTGTAAGGGATTTGTGGAGCTTACTGTTTTTTCTAAATGAAGAATAAAAAGACGCATACTGAAATGTTATGGCGATGATGCGAGTCAGCGTGAAATAGACAGTACATTGGTAAGTAAGCACATGGAGGAGTTGCAGCTCTTGTGTTAATCAGAGACCGATTGTTTTTATTTGTGACAGAAAAAAAAAATCACCTGTTACTGTCAGTCGCGCGCTGCTGCTATCGAAACCAAGTCAGAAGTTACCGACCGCAACTTCTGTGCAGCTGCCGCTCCCCTCCCCTTACTAACGGATTGATTTTTTTATTTTTTTTACATATGTGGCTGGTTGTAGTAGATTGGAGGACACGTTCTGTGTGGGGAGACTTCTGTGAAGGTCGTGAGGGATCTGGAGAATGCTGGCAACAGTGGAAATTTTGTGAGCGAGGAGCCTGGTTGCCAGAGCTTTTTTAAAGCCGTGATGATGTAGCCCGATATCATCACGGCTTTAAAGAGCTGTTGGCCAATCAGATTGCTCCATTTACGATCGCCGGTTCATAATATACTACTTACACCCCCAAGCATGTGACAGAGAAAATCACAAGGGAGATGGGTTTCTCACCACTAGACTGAAGAATGTACATAACCTCCAGGATTGTAGATCTTAGGTTCTCGAAGGTCTTGTGTTCACTCTCCTGCTCTCTGCCAGAGTACTAATCTTGTACAGCTGAACTAGTAGTGTCAAGAACCCTACAAGTGGGCTGGAGACAGCTAAATACTACAGATAACAGTATTTATTTATTTGGTTTTTGTTTGCCAGCTGGGTGAGCTAGCCATAAAATAACTATTTTCAGTCACGACCCGGGAGGATACAACATGGGAGAAAAAAAACACAAAAACAACATTGCAAAAAAACACAAGAGCATTATAAGTACAGTATGAACAAGATTGGAGAAAGTACATAAACAAAATACAAAATTGGCTGAGAGAGTATACATGGTGAAAATTAACATGTAGGGCAGAGTAAGCATATCCAACCAGGATCAGCTATCTAACATGTAGGGAGAGCTAGGTAACAGTTACATTTGGCTAGCGAGTACATAGTAAGTGCAAAGTTCAAGTTAATATAATTCATTGTACACTAGAAAGAGACTGGACAGCAGTTTTACTTATGAGGCATATAGAAAAGGAACACACCAGTCTGTAAGAAGAAAGGCTAAGGCATTTCACTGGACATGGCAATAGGGAGTGAAAGTGGGTAGGGGTGAAAGGCAACCCAAAATTCATGTTGAGGGAGGAGGAAGACATAGAGATGGGAGGTCATTTAGAACACAGCTGACTATGGGCGGTAGGCAATGAGAGAAATCAAGGGGGTTGAAAACAGGTGCAATGGTTAGAAGCAAACAGCATAGCAACAGAGATTACCTCATAGTTACAGATATGAGGAACAATATGTATTGGTCCTAAGTCATTCTCCATTGGAGAATGACTTAGGAGACAGAATTACCAATAGAAACATAGAAACATAGACTTTGACGGCAGATAAGGACCACTTGGCCCATCTAGTCTACCCATTTTCCTACCTACAGGATAGGCCGCAGATCCTAGTTAACCAACAGCCTGTTTCTTCCTGCCCCCACAAGAATTGCCTTATGTCTGTCCCATCCATTCTTGAATTCTCCCACAGTTTTAGACCCCACAACCTCCTCAGGAAGGCTGTTCCATGCATCCACCACCCTCTCTGTGAAAAAATACTTCCTCACATTGCCCCTGAACCGCCCCACCTCTATCTTTAAATTGTGTCCCCTTGTTCTTGCACGTCTCTTTTTCTGAAAGATGCTACCCTCTTGGACTTTGTTGATTCCTTGAGGTACTTGAAAGTTTCTCATGTCTCCCTCCTTCTTTCCTCAAGGGTATACATATTAAGCTCCTTAAGTCTCTAAATGCAGCTTCTCTTGCAGACCATGCACCATTTTAGTTGCCCTTCACTGGCTGCCTCTATCCTGTCCATGTCCTTGGAGATGGGGTCTCCAGAACTGGACGCCAGTACTCAGATGGGGTCTCACCAACTGTCTGTACAGTGGGATAACAACTTCCTGTTTTCTGCTGGTGATGCCTCTCCCTATGCATCCCAGTATACCCCCAGCCCTCCCTACTGCCTTCTCACATTGCTTGCTAACCTTAAGGTCATCTGATATGATTACCCCCAGGTCCTTTCCTTTTTTGTTGTTGTTACTACCCCCCATTGTGTATTCTTCCCCTGGGTTCTTGTTTCCCAGGTGCATTATTTTGCACTTCTTTGCATTGAATCCTAGCTGCCATACTTCTGACCATTCCTCCAACCTTGCCAAGTCCCCTTCTCATCCTTTCCACGCCTCCTTATGCATCAACCCTGTTGCAGATCTTTGTGTCATCTGCAAAGAGGCATACTTTTCCTTCCAGTCCCTCTGCAAAGTCACTTCTAAAGACATTAAAAAGGACTGGACCCAGCACTGAACCCTCCGGTACCCCACTAGTAACCCCTCTTTCTTCAGAGTGTACTCCATTTACAATTACCTTCTGTGTCCTGTTGTCCAGCCAATGTTTTACCCAGGCTACCACCCTGGGACCCACTCCCAGGCTGGTTAATTTGACTATTAATCTTTTGTGTGGGATGTCAAATGCCTTGCTAAAGTCTAGGTAGGCCATGTCCACAGCCCCTCCCTGGTCTACTACTTTGGCCACCCATTCAAAGAAATCTATTAGATTCGTCTGACATGACCTTCCCGCTGTGAACCCATGCTGCCTTGGGTCCTGTGCCCCACTGGCCTCTAGGTACTCAACAGTTCTTTCCTTCAGAAGTGACTCCATCACTTTCCCTTCCACAGAGGTCAAACTGACAGGTCTGTAGTTTCCTGCCTCTGTCTTGGTCCCACTTTTGTGAAGAGGAATCACATCCACCTTCCTCCAGTCCTCGGGTACCACACCATCCTTCCATGATTTATTAAAAGTAGCCAGTAGGCCGGCCCGGTGGCGCTGAGGCTGGCTGGCGCACACCGCTCGCGGCGGCCGGGTTCGGGGAATGAGCCTGGGTCGTGGAGTCGCGAGGAGGAGAAGGATCGAGCATCTGTAAGACTGCTCTCCTTCTCCGGGAGGAGTGTGTTGCCTCGGTGGCCTGGCGGCTCCCAGCGGTGGCTGGGGCTTGGCAGGCTATGGGCAGAACTAGAGGGCGCTGAGGCAGGCAGCTGGGATGGGGGGGGCGTGCGGTGGCGACGCGCTCTGATCCCTTAGGCGTCATTGCCGCGCCTCAGGCGTATGGGGAGAAAAGTGGAAAAACCTTGCGGGCTACATGAGGGCGGACAGGCAGCACGCCGGCTTCTGGTCCCTGGATGCTCCTCCTTGCGAACCCCCGGTTCCGTGGCGGTGGGTCGCGTGCCCACCATGGCTGATCGCTGTGTAGGTGGAGGTAAGGGGTAGAGCTTGGGGATTGGGGGGGAAGTGCAGGGGCTGAAGGTCAGGCCGGATTGGGGGGGACCATAGGTAACACCCCCCAGCCGCAGAGAAGGAGTAAAAAAGTATAACAAAAAAAAAAAAGAGTAGCCAGTGGTTTCACTAGTTCCCCCCTTAATTCTTTTAGAATTTTGGGGTGAATTCCATCAGGCCCCATTGCTTTGTCCACCTTCAGTTTTAGGAGTTCTTGCAGAACCCTTTCTTCTGTGAAAAGACTGGGATCGACTCCCCTATCAAGAGTGCTTCTGTTAATTGGATTAGGCACTTCCCCCTCCTCTTTTGTGAATACTGAGCGGACATATTCGTTCAGTATCCCTGCTTTTTCACTGTCCCCCACTGCCCACCCACTGTTCATTCTCTTCAGCCTCACTATCCTTCCCTTTGTCTTTCTGTGCTCACTGATGTACTTATAAAAGGTTTTATCCCCTTTCTTAACTGAGTAGGCTATCTTTTCTTCAGTTTGGGCCTTTGCTATTCTGACTTCCCTCCCTCCCTGCTTCCTTCTGCCTTAACTGGTACAGCTCTCTGTCCTGCTCCTTCTGTGTTTCCTTATACTTCCGGAATGCTATATTTTTCTTCCTGACTTTCCCAGCCACCTCTTTGAGAACCATAGGCTTTTCTTTCGTTTGATTTGTTTATTTGCTTCACACAAAGGCTTGTTGCCTCTGTGATGGCAGTTTTGATGATTCCCCATTGTTTCTCCACCCTCCTTCTAGCCTGTTTGCTTGTGCTTTCTGAGGCACTCTCCATCTTGCCAAAGTCAACCCTCTTGAAGTCCAGTACCCTTACTTTGTGTGGCTTGACTCTGTAGCTGAGTTCAGCGTGAACCACACTGTTTGATGGTCACTTGTTCCCAGATGGTAACCCACTTCAGATCTGAGATCCTCTCTGCCCCATTTGAGAGTACGAGTCTAAGATTGCTCCCTCAGTGGGTTCTGAAACTAGCTGTCTGAGGCCTGCCACCTGTAGGGCATCGAGAATGGCCCTGCTCTTGGATGTGGCTGCAGCAAATGTTCTCAGTTAACATCTGGCATATTCAGGTCTCCTATCAACAGTATCTCCCTTTTTCTGCCATCCTAAGAATGCCTTCTATCATATCCTTGTCCATTCCCTCCTGACATGGGGGTCTGCACAAACCCCTGTCGGATTGTGGTGCCTTTCCAGTCTCCAAGGTGACCCACAGTGCCTCCTCTCCTCCTGTTTACTCTTTTGTTCAGTTGCTTTTATCCTTCCTTTACATAGAGAGCTACTCCTCTCCCTCTTCTCCCCTGCCTGTCTCTCCTATAGGTTATGTACCTGGTATATTAACATCCCAGTCATGGTTCTCTGTGACCATGTTTCTGTGACTGCTATATCCAGGCATCCCTCTTCCATCAAGGCCACCAGCTCAGGGAGCTTGTTGCCCAGACTATGGGCATTGGTACTCATTACCCTCCATTTCCTGATGGCCTTACCCTTTTGCCCCATCCCTGTCCTTCTTGCCTTTGTCACTTTCCCCATTTACCCTGCCCTTCTCCCTATCGACACCTCTGTGTTGGTGTTTACTTACTTACTACGTGATTTTTGGGGGCTAGGATTTCCCTGCTCCTTTCAGTGCCTCCCCTTGGCTAGTTTAAATGCCTGCCAATGAGCATTTAAACCTATCGCCCAGGATCTCTGGTTCCCCTCCTGGACAGATGCAGCCCATCATGCCAGTATAGGCTTGCATCACTCCAGGTGGACCCCCAGTCCCCAATGAAGCCAAATCCCTGAGATCCACACCGGTTTTTCAACCACTGATTGAATCCCATGGTGCAGAACACCCTTGCCTCTCCTACGCCATAGATGGGCAACACTTCCAAGAAGGTTACCATGCATGCTACTCGTCTAAGGCCCCTCCCCAATTCCACAAACTCTTCCTGCACTTCTCTAATCCCTTTCTTAGGTCATTTGTCCGTAGGTGGACAATGACATCCAGCTCCCTCCCTATGCAGCTGCTCGCAATCCTGAGGATTCGCTCCTTGTCCCTCAAGCCATGGCGCCAGGCAGGCACCGCCTCTCTCTCCCCTTCCTCCCCAGCTCTACTCCTTCCTAACAGTGGAGTCCCCATCAGGTTGTTTCCTTCCCTGTGGCCTCTGCCACCCTCCTGTGGGTCTTCTTTGGAGGTTCCAGCATCCTCCTTGGTCTCCACTCATGGTGCCTCCATGGAGGAACCACACTTTGCCAGACTGGCATAGGAATTGTGGAGAGGTACAACTGGAGGGATGTGCCTCTGTTCCACCACCTCACCTCCCTGAGCCCACTGTGGTCCAACTACTCCTCTTTCTTGGCAACCTCTGAGGCAACAGCAGTGGCACTGGTGGTCCCTGGATGGAAGAGGAGGTCCCACAAATCCTGGCCAACTCAGCCTGGAGATGAGCAACCTCCTCCCTCAGCCCAGAGAGGTGCCTGCAGATGGGACAACACCGCATCCACCAGAACGTCTCCCGGAAGACTGCTGCTCCACAGCCACTGCACTGCACCGCTCCCATCGTGTCTTATTTCTGACCCCTTAACTGTTTAGAATCCTTACTCTTTCCTCTGTTTTTTTTTTCTTCTCTCTCTACTTACTTTCTGCCTGTGTGCCCTTTAAGCTCCTGATTGTCCTGTTCTGAGACAAGAATATCCTTTATTTCTCAGTAGACCCCTTACTTGCTCAGTGGCAGACCTCCAGCAGCTAGAGGGGGCCGGAGAGCTACGCTTGCCCTTCTAGGATGGTGGGTCTTTGGTGGCTCTGTGATCACTCACTTCCTGCTCCCAAATAGGAAGTTCGTGTTGTCAGTCAAATCCTGTGCCTATAAAAGTAGAACTAGCTTTGGGTGGCAGGGTAGAGGGGACGGAAGGAGGGCAATATAGTCCCAGTAGAGAAGTCCAGTCACACAGCAGTCCTTCCTCCTGGTGTCTTCTGCCAATCTACTAGCAGAATCTTTCTAAGGCAGTCTTTAAATTTAGCTTCTTTCTAGCTAAGCCACTCCCCCTACTTACTAGATCTTTCTACAAGTAATTTAAACTGCACAGCTATCAAGTCCTTTCAATCATCTGAGATTTACACCTAGATAACTGTTCAGATAACTATTCAGTTCAGTTAACACAGACAAACACACACTTTTTTTGTTTTGTTTGTTAGTTTGTTTTTTTTACCCTAAATTAAAGGTCCAAGTACAAGAGTTCTACTTCTTTAGTCCCAGTAGAGATGTCCAGTCACACAGCAGTCCTTCCTCCTGGTGTCTTCTGCCAAGCTACTAGCAGAATCTTTCTAAGGCAGTCTTTAAATTTAGCTTCATATTCATATCAGTATCATATGAGACAAAATATGCTTCCATTAGCATTGTACCTTAGACAAAAGAAATGCTCACTGGTTCAAACTACATGCGACATTTCTTGCTTACATACAGTATAAAACATAGAGACATAATAAAGGATTTCTCTCTGTATCAGCTTGCTTAGACAAAGAGAACTGCTGACAGGTCCCTATTACATACCTGCCTGAGGGTAATACACACACTACATATAATTATATGAGAATATAAGCATATAATAATCACTGATGATCCCTCAGAGTCATCTTATCAGTAATTAGATTATATATGGAATATCTATGATAGACAAACTAATCTAGATAAATGTGTTATAGTGAGGTATAATGAATCATGCATGACAATATTAGTATATCTTAGCAGCAAAGCACATTCCTAGCACCCTTGCTTATATGATGTGTGCTCATATCTGAAGGTTAGTGCAAAATAGTAGTATCACAGTACAATAGACCAGGAATACAGTGTGAGGTGTATGTGGGACGATAGGGGCATAACCCAGACATAACAATCCCCTCTTTGTTGCCCTAATTGCAAAGGTGGCAACACAACAAAAAAGACGGTGGTTAGGCACCATTCATCTACAGGCCCAAGGCACGAGCCTGATAGAGGAATATTAACTGGTCATGGTAGTGTTTCAGGGGTTTCCTTAAACAACAAAATGTAATTATAATGGAAAATGTTGGTAAACCTTGTATTCTCTCTCCTGAGCTGGTCTCCGGTCTTCCTTACTCCTGGGCTGTACCTCTTGATGTCAGTGATAGGCAGGACCAACGCTATGCAGCGGGGGGGATAACAAGCCCTCCACATCCGGTGATCTCCAGTCTACTTCCTGCCTTCAGTGAAGCAGGTACTCTGCAGCAGAGCCCTGTCACACGTGGCAGGGCTGAAGAAACTGTAAGTGGAAATCTTATTTTAAGGACCTTTTTCGATGATCTAGCCTCGGTGGGATCTGGCCTTTGCCGTGCAAGCTACACAGACTGGTCTCACCTCGCAGCGGCCCCTCTCAGCTTTTTTCCCGCACAACAGTCCCGACGGTTGGATCACAGGGACGCGGCTGTCGTAGGAGCCAAGCTACGAATTTTCACACTACAGTGTGATTCAGCTGTTAGACGAGAAGTCAGAACAAAATTAAGAGACCGCTCATCATAGCTCGCGCCTAGTGTGATTCTGGCACCAAACGTACTCAGGCAGCAATGCTGAGATAGCGCTTCCACGTGCCATGCTGCTCACGCTGGAGGGGCATCGCTGAGGAAGCACTGCCACGCTACAGAACATTCAGAGGGGTTAAATAGCACCCAGCCAAAGCCAAGCAATGGCAGCATTATGTGGCAGCTAAAGGGCCATACAGGGATTACTGCACAATTGCAGGCAGTGCTTAAAGGGGCCATTGCAGCAGGGCTCCCAGGCCAGGTTTTCAGTTATCTGCAGCTAGCAGTGCCTAAAGGACTGTTTCAGCCTCTCTTTGACCACACAACAAGGGGGGATTATAGAATCATGATCTCAGAAAAATCAAAAGTAGAGGTAAAAAATGCCTGCACTACAAGTCCCCTCTCCTGATCACCTTCGCTGGCTCACTCTGCCTCACATGTGAGAAGGTAGTGGCAGCTAGTGGGGACAGCACAGCAGACGCCACCTCCATCTCTTCTCAAGCAAATGGCCAAGAGAGGTCTGACTGTCCAGTGTCCTCCAGGTCCGAACGAGCACAGTCAAGTATTCCAGAACGGTCTGAATGACTAGTTGCCTCTAGGTCCGAGTGAGGAGCAACAACCAGGGACCCTTCTCCCTCCCTCCCTAGACCCCAAACTTATAGACAGGTTGAATAGAGATTTTGCTCTGGACCCCTCTTCCTTTGAATGGCACCCTCCTGGGTCACCAGATGGGAGACCACACAAGAAGGCTAGGAGAAAAAGAACCCCCTCCCCATCCTATTCCGACGAAGGGGGGCTATCCTCGCATCGCTCCCTCGCTAAGAAAAAATTCAGAGATGGGGGCAGGTCTTCAGAGGAGGACGGCCACCATTATGCTAGCCACAGGCGGAGGAAAAGGTCTCATTCACGGAGTGGACCAATGGCCGGCCAGAAGGGCAAACATCACAGAGGATATTCCCCGGGCTGCTCAGTCGCCAGCTCTTTCACAGGAGGGGGAGATAGTAGATTCCTCATCAGATTCCGACGACTCCCCGGCCAGAAATTTTGACCTAGAGGACCTAGACTTCTTTATCAAAAAGGTCATATCCACGGCCAGCCCGCCGGTGCAGCAGGGTTAGCCACGCACGCCAAGTGACCCGGTTCGAAACAGACTCGGGCAGCTGGAGGGCGGCCAGGGAGGAGGATTGAGTGCCGGAAGGCTGCCTCCTCCGGGTGGGGTGGGATGCAAGTCTTGCTGCTATACCGCTACCTGTGTGAACACAGGTGGAGGTGCAGTGAAGGTAGCTTGCAGACAAGGGTGGGGAGGCGCCCGTCGGAAGTCGTAGCACAAGCGCGTCATGACGTGCTTAGCCCCTAGGCTTTCCTAGTGTACGGATGCCTCGAGGGCTGGGACCAGAAAAATGGAAAATACCCTGTCCCAGGTTCCTGTAGACGGGATCCAGTCGTCCCGAGAAAATCCATAACTGGGCTCTAGAGATGGGGCCAGCTGACCTCCCGACACAGTCTCGAGGTGTGAGAGAGGGTAAGTGATGGCCCTCTCCTCCCTGCCCAGGGGGTAAACCGCAGCAGGATGGGGGTAGGCAGTTGGCACCCGGAATAAAGGTACCCAGGGTGGAACTACGGGAGTGTGCATGACCTAGGAATCCCTGAAAAAAGGTTCCTGGAGCAGTGAAAAAGGAGACAGAAAAATAGTAAGTAAAAAAAAAAAAGGTCATATCTGAGATTCTCTTCAGCTCTCCCCCACCGGTCACCTCACAACAGAAACAGGTTTTTCACTTGGTGTCCAACTCTAGACCTGCTACAGCTTTCCCCATTCCACCCACCATTGAGGACTTGCTAAAAGAAGAATGGCAGGGTCCGAAGCGTGCATATCCTGTTCCCAGACGGATCTCCAAACTTCTCAAGTTTGACAAAAAACAATCCGAAAAGTGGTTAGACTGCCCCAGAATTGACCCCTTGATTTCTAACCTGACCAAGAAAACTGTCTTCTCAGCCAAGGGAGGGGCTTCTCCAAGTGACCCAGTAGACAGAAAGGTGGACTCATTGCTCAAAAAAGCCTTTCAAGCCTCGGCAACCTCCCTTAAAGGCAGCCACGGCAAACCTGACCTCGCCAGAGCCACACTTTTATCCTGCATCGGATTTACTTTCAATTCGCAGGTGGATCCAGAAAGAACTCCCCATTATCCACCAGCTACAGTTAATGGTTGGCCACTCCGCCTATGCAGCGGATGTATCAGAAGAGGCTTGTTCCAAGTGCCGTACGGACCATATTCTACCAAACCTGCCTGACGCCACGATGGCTTTATGCATGGTGGTATGGATGCTTCCTCAAAGAGCCATTTGGTGAATGCACCATACTAAGGCAACCTCCCTGTCTGGCCAGCGCTGAAGGAGGCGGTGAAGGAATCAGGTGAAACAGCGAAGGTACATATGCCCCAGTCCAGGGGCCGGGGCAAAGCCTGCTCTTCAGGCACAAGTCGCAATTTTCATGACAGAGGTTACAACAAGGGGCAGAATTCCAAATTTTCAGGGAAAAGACCATGGTACTCCTGAAACCAGCAGAATTTTAGAGGAGGTGGATCAGGCAGAGGGGGACATACCAGAGACACAGGAAATGGCAACAAGAAAGCACAATGAGGAAATGCAGGCCCATCCTCGAGTAGGGTGAAGACTAGGCTTTGCCCCGGCCCCTGGACTGGGGCATATGTACCTTCACTGTTTCTGTCCAGGAAGGGAACAAGTCTTTTAGGCAATCGGTTTAAATGCTTCATTGGCAAGCTTTTAAACTAGTCAAGGGTGGAGGCACTGATGAGCAGCAGGAAAATCCCAGCCTTCCCCTACAAAACAGGGTACTAAATGAGAAAAAGACCAAGGCAGAAAGGTCAATGGTGGATGCTGCTGCAGAAGGTAAAGCCATCAAAAATGGAGAGCAATGAGTACCAATGCCCATAGTTCTAGGTAACAAGCTTCCTGAATTAGTGGCCTTGATGGAGGAGGAACATCTGATATTGTAGTAATACAGAAACATGGTACACAGAACCATGACTGAGATGTAAACATGCCAGGATACACTCATCTACAGGAGGGACAGGGAGGGTAAAGAGGAGGAGGAGTAGCTCTTCACATAGGGAAGGAATCAAAGCAACAGAACAAAAAGGTAAACAGGAGGAGAAGAGCAGTGTGGGTCAATTTGGAGACAGGCAATGGCACCACAATCTGCACGGGTTGTATACAGACCCCCCTCTCAGGGGGAGGAAATGGACAAGGAAATGATGGAAAGTATACTTAGAATGGCAGAAAAAGGGGAGATATTGCTAATGGGGGATCTGAATATGCCAGATGTTAACTTGAGTGCATTTGCAGCAGCCACTTCTAGGAGTGGGTTAATTTAGATGCCCTACAAGGGGCATGTCTTAGACAATTAGTATCAGAACCCACTTGAGAGGGAGCAATCTTAGACCTAGTACTTTCAAATGGAGATGGAGAGAGGATCGCAGATGTAGAAGTGGGTAGCCATCTGGGAACTAGCGACCATCGAGCAGTATGGTTCACAATAAACACAGCAATAGAGTCAAGCCATACAAAGGCAAAAGTACTGGACTTCAGGAGGGCTGACTTTGCTAAATGGGTGAGTGCCTAGGAATGCACTAGCAAATGGGCAGGAAGGAGGGGTGGAAGAACAATGGGGAATACTAAAACTGCCATCACAGAGGTAACAAGTTTTGTGTGAAGCAAATAAACAAAACAAAATGATGTAAGAAACCACTATGGTTCCTCAAAGGAGGTGGCAGTGAAGGTTCAAGAGAAAAGAAAGTATCTAGAAAGCATAAGGAATCACAGAAGGAGCAGGACAGAGAATTGTGTCAGTTAAAGCAAAGGAAGCTGGAAGGCAGTCAGAACAGAAAGGCTCGAACCGAGAAAGATAGCCAACTTAGTTAAGAAGGATAAAACCTTTTAGGTACATCAGGAGCGAAGGAAGACCAAGGGAGGATAAGCGAGGCTTAATAAAGGGGGAGTGGGCAGGGTGACGGTGAAAAGGCAGAGATACTAAACAAATATTTTTGCTCAGTATTTACAAATGAAGAGGGACAGGTACCTAAACAAACAATAGAGACACTCTGGATACAGAAGTTGATACTAGCCCATTTACAGAAGAAAGGTTTGAAAGAACTCTAAAACTGAAGGCGGACAAAGCAATGGGGCCTGATGGGATTCATCCCAGAATTCTAAAAGAACTAGGTAGAACTAGTGACACCACTGACTACCCTCTTTAACAAATCATGGGAGGATGGGTGGTACCTAGGACTGGAGGACGGCAGATGTGATTCTCCTTCACAAAAGTGGGAGCAGGGCAGAAACAGGAAACTACAGACCTGTTAGTTTAACCTCAGTGATAGGGAAATGATGGACTCTCTCTGAAGGAAAGAATTGTCGGTATCTAGAGGCCAGAGGGGCACAGGACCCAAGGCAGCATGGATTCACAGCGGAAGGTCATGCCAGATGAATCTGATAGATTTTTGACTGGGTGACCAAAGTAGTAGATATGGAGGGGCTATGGACATGGCCTACCTAGACTTTTAGCAAGGCATTTGACACAGTCCTACACAAAAGATTAATATATTGTTAGTCAGCTTGGAGTGAGTCCCAAGATGATAGCCTGGGTAAAGAATTGGCTGGAGAATAGGACAGAGGGTAATAGTAATGAGTCCACTTGAAGAAAGGGTAGCTACTAGGGGAAACTTCAGGTTCAGTAAAACTGTCCTTCAATGTCTTCTATGTTTACATTATGGAGGGACTGAAGGAAAAGTATGTCTCTTTGCAGATGACACAAAGATCTGCAACAGAGTTGATGCACTGTTGGGTGGAAAGGATGAGAAGGGACTTGGCAAGGTTAGAGGAATGGTCAAATGTATGGCAGCTTAGATTGCAGTGCTAGAAGTGCAGGTAATGCACCTGGGAAACAAAAACCTAGGGAAGAGGTTACAATGTAAAAGTAGAGATACTAACAACAACAAAAATGGAAAGGACCTGGGGGTAGTCATATCAGATGACTTAAAGGTGGGCAAGCAATGTGAGAGGCAGCAAGGAGGCTGGGGGGATACTGGGATGCATAGGGAGAGGCATCACCAGTAGAAAACAGAAAGTTGTTATCCATCTGTACAGGCAGCTGGTGAGACCCCATCTGGAGTACTGTGTGCAGTTCTGGAGACCCAATCTCCACAAGGACATAGACAGGATGGAAGCTGTCCAGAGGAGGGCAACTAAAATGGTGCAGGGTCTGCACCGGAAGACATATGAAGAGAGAATAAAGGAGTTTAATATGTATAGCCTCGAGGAAAGGAGGGTGGGTGGACATGATAGAAACTTTCAAGTACCTCAAGGGAATCAACAAAGTTCAAGAGGGTAGCATCTTTCAAAAAAAAGAGGTGTGCAAGAACAAGGGGGCACAATTTGAAGATGGGGGTCGGCTCAGAGGTAATGTAAGGAAGTATTTTTTCACAGAGAGGGTTGTGGATGCATGGAACGGCCTTCCGGAGGAGGCTGTGGAGTCAAAAACAGTGGTTGAATTCAAGCATGCATGGGACAGTGATAAGGCAATTCTGGGTGTTGGGGTTAGAAAGAAGTAGGCTGCTGGTTAACTGGGATCTGCAGCTTATCCATTAGGTAGGGAAATGGGCAGACTGGGTGGGCCAAGCAGTCCTTATCTGCTGTCAAATTCTGTGTTTCTATGTTTCAGATTTTCTTGAGGAATGGGCCTGGACAACATCGGACAGATGGGTTTTAGACATTATCCGCCAGGGATACCTGATAGAGTCCAAGCCCTCATTACCTCACGTTGTGCCCTCTCCCATCTCAAACAACTCGTCCAGAAGACAAGCCATATTGCAGGCTATCACGGATCTTCTGCAAGCAGGGGCTATCGAATGGGTCCCCCCCACAGAGGTCAACCGGGGGGGTCTACTCCCTATTTTTCATTGTGCCCAAGCGCACAGGAGGTCACAGACCAGTCCTAGACCTAAAATTCCTAAACCGCTTTGTGCACTGCAGACCATTCAAGATGGAAACACTGGCCTCAATTACCAAGGAAGTGCTGCAAGGAGACTTTCTAGCATCCATCGACCTGCAAGATGCCTACCTCCATATTCCTATTCACAGCCTGTACAGGCAATAACTGAGGTTCAAGCTGGGGAACCGTCACTTCCAATTGAAGACTCTCCTGTTCGGCCTGTCATCAGCCCCAAGGACCTTCTCGAAGGTTCTAGTAGCAGTGATAGCCCACCTCCGGAACCGGGGGATCCAGCTGTTCCCTTATCTGGACGATATCCTCATCAAGGCTCTGCAGCTCGACCAAGCGGTACAGGCAGTGGCGGATGTAGTCCAGTGCCTCACTGCTCACGGTTTTCTCATCAACCGGAAGAAGAGTTCCCTAATTCCGAGCCAGAGACTGAACCACCTGGGAGCGGAATTCAGGATGCAGGACAACAAGGTCTCCCCCCCCCCCGAGTCAAAGTTCAGGGACCTGTTAAAACTCATCAGCAAATTCCAAAGGAACACTCAACTGCCAGCTCAGTCCTTTTTGCAACTAATCTGGATGTTAGTGTCACTGAGACTCGGTCCCATGGGCTCTGGTGCACATGCGACCCATTCAGAAGCATCTGCTCAAGCTGTGGTCCCAGTCCAGGAACAGTCAGCACCAGCTCATCCCAGTTTCACAGCAGGTAAAAAGCTCTCTCGCATGGTGGTCTCAGAGGGAAAATGTGATGAGAGGTCAAGGACTAGGCCATCCCCATCAAACAAGAATCACAACAGATGCAAGCCTCAGGGGGTGGGGGGCTCACCTAGAACAGATGTCAACCCAAGGCAAGTGGTCCCTGACTGAATCAAGGTACAGCATAAACATCCTAGAGATGAGGGGAGTTTGTCTAGCCCTGACGCACTTCCATTAGCAAGTGTGCAACAGGGATGTGTTGATTCTAATAGACAATCGAACAGCAATGGCCTACATCAACCATCAGGGCGGCACAAGAAGCTCACAGATGCTTTGGGAATCTCTTCTGCTCTTTCACTGGGCAAAGAAGCACCTGGTAAGCATAAGAGCAGTGTACATACCAGGGCAGGAAAATGTCAAAGCAGACTGGTTAAGCCGCAAAGACATTCTCCCGGGAGAATGGGAGCTGAAGGACGCTGCCTTCCAACTCCTCATACAGAGGCAGGACAATCCACTAGTAGATCTGTTTGCATGCTGGCAAAACACCAAGACTCAGCAGTTCTGCTCCCTGGCCAGAGATGATCTAGCATTAGCTCAGGGCGCCTTTTCCCTAAACTGGGATCGCCTCAGCCTCCTGTACACTTTTCCTCCGATCCCACTGCTATCCAGGGTCTTACACAAGGTGGCCCAAGACAGGGCGGAGATAATTCTAGTCTGCCCCAGGTGGCCAAGCCACCCCTGGTTCCCACTACTCATTTAGCTGTCAAAGGCACAACCTTTCGTTTTCCAGCTCACCTCAGACCTTCTTCATCAGGGTCCGGTTTTACACCACAATCTGAGCAATCTGTCCCTCTCAGCTTGGAGATTGAGCGGGAAACTTTCAAAGAGTTAGGATACACTGCTCCAGTTATTGAAACGATGGTAAGCTCTCGAGGTCCCTCATCCTCTAAAGTGTATTATAGTATCTGGAGAAGATTCTTATTCTGGTTCCATTCTAAAGCTATACAGGATCATCCAATATCCCTGCCGGTGCTTTTACAATTTCTTCACGAGGGATTCGACAAGGGTTTGCTGCCAGCCACCTTACGAGTTCAAGTTTCTGCACTGGGGGCGCTCTTGTTCGCAGACTCAGGGGATACGCTGGGATCTCACCCTCATGTCAGGAGGTTTTAAGAGCAGCAACGTTAAAGCGCCCCCCCCCCAATTAAGCCAACTGTACCACCTTGGAGACTTAATCTTGTCCTCAAGGCCCTAACAAAAGCGCTGTTTGAGCCTTTGAAGGAAGCATCAGTCATGTATCTTACAATGAAGGTGGTCTTTCTGGTGGCCATTACGTCAGCCAGGAGAATCAACGAACTTGGGGCGCTGTCAACCAGAACCCTACACCATCTTTCATCAGGATTCAGTGGTACTCGGGATGGATCCAGGTTTTTTACCGAAGGTTATGTCTCTCTTCCACTGTAACCAAGAGCTCATACTTCCTTCTTACTGTCCTCACCCGAAAAATGAAAAGGAAAGAGAGTTTCATACTCTAGATCCAAGGAGAGCAATCAGAATCTATATTAAGAGAACAGTCGCTGTTCGCAAAACATCAAGCTTGTTCATTTTGACTGCAGGCCACAATGTGGGTAAAAAAGCATCAAAAGACTGTATAGCCAGATGGATTAGATCAGTAATCACCATGGTGTATGATCAGGTGGGAGTAGCTCTGCCTGGTCCAGGGAGAGCCCATTCCACCAGGGCGATAGCCACTTCATGGGCGAACTTCAGAGAGGCATCTCCAGCAGATTTATGCAGAGCGGCCACGTGGTCATCCATTCATACGTTTACAAAATTCTGTAAACTGGATGTGATGTCCTCGGCAGAAGCATCCTTTGGCCGCCAAGTGCTTCAGACAGTGATGGAACCCTAAGGGCACTTGACATTCTTCCCACCCGGGACATCTAGGGATGTAGTGCTTTTGGATATCCCAGGAGTTAGGAAGGCCGGAGACCAGCTCAGGAGAGAGAAATCGAAATTTGGGTACCTGTAAATTTTCTTTCTCTGATGGCTGGTCTACAGGCTTCGGATGCCCTCCCAGAATGTATATTGTTGGCTGGCCTCAGGGCCACTTATGCCATAACTGTTTGTGTTTTTGTTTCCAAGTTCTCATAGTATTACCTCAGGGGAACTGCATTGGGAATGACTGGAGATCACCGGATGTGGAGGGCTTGTTATCCCCCCCCCCGCTGCACAGCATTGGTCCTGCCTACCACTGACATCAAGGGGTATAGCCCAGGAGTAAGGAAGCCCGGATACCAGCTGTCAGAGAAAGAAAATTTACAGGTACCCAAATTTCGATTTACTATAAATATTTGGAATAAAACTTCACATTGGGGTTTTCCAATATCAAAACAATCAGTAAATACTGATATGTATCAGGTGTGTATCTGTCCAACTGGGAAGAAATTGAAGAGACAAACTTAAATTGCCTGTATGGAAATTAAAAATAAGTAAAAATTGAGATAGAGCATTAAGATAGTTAGGATTAGACTTAATGATATCTGGTTTCAGGATGGGAACAGCTGTGATTACCGTATAACATATAACCTGTTTAGGGAATAAAAACAAAAGTTAGAAAAGTTCACTTTGCAAAAATCAGAAGAATGTATAGTTGGTCACCACACAATGTTCCACATCAGCAGAATATAGCACCTTGAAGGATGGCATTTTTCAGTTGGTAAGTTGAACAGGACACGAAATGTCAATGTCCACAAGGCATAAACTACGAACGGTTCCAGGGATAAATCCAGGGTTTCTACAAGTGTTAGATGAAGATTCATAGTTCAAATTCAATGCATTCAGATTTTCCAAAGATAGATCCAAATGTTCAGGAGGCTGCATTATTTTCAGAGGCCTCAGCAGGGGGTGCATTAGATTGCACATTGAGTTTTACAATGGAATAGCAACAGTGTTCAGTTGAAGATGATCACATGGCTGCACAAAGTATAACAGTTTATGACAGTACTCAGTTTGTATGAGGTGCCAGCCAGGCTTGGAAAACAAGCAGTGAAGAAAATGGATTTCTTGATTGTAGATCAAATGAAGAAGATTCTTCTTGCTGAGTTAGGTGATTGCCCCTACCCCAGACTAGCTTCATAGTATGCATAACAATGAGCTTGATTGTAGAATCTTAATTAGCTGGACTGAATATGGTTTATTTGAAAGTTCACAAGTGGAAGCCTAATTTCAGTTATTAGACCTGCATTCACAAGTTGGTAAGACAAGTTGGAAGATGTCACATCTGCATAAAAGGTGGTGTTCCTTTCAGGTACGACATTCAAAGTTCAGGGTCAGTCACAATTCCAAGACCTCATGGTAAACAAGGAAAGGAGGTATTTTTAACCTTTCACGATAAAAGTTCCCATCAAGATGAACAACAGAATGGACAGTTACCAGACGATCAGAGATGGATGTTGCTGGATGAAAATGCGGCAATGACACTGTGAGAGTCACAAACATGGCTTCCTGGATTGTGCAGGAATAAGTTTCTAAACAAAATGGGTGAGTGCCTAAGGAATGCACTAGCAAATGGGCAGGAAGGAGGGGTGGAAGAACAATGGGGAATAATAAAAACTGCCATCACAGAGGTAACGAGCCTTTGTGTGAAGCAAATAAACAAAACAAGACGATGTAAGAAACCACTATGGTTCTCAAAGGAAGTGGCAGTGAAGGTTCAAGAGAAAAAGAAAGCATTCAGGAAGTACAAGGAATCTAGCAGGAGCAGGACAGAGAACTGTATCAGTTAAAGCAAAAGGAGGCTGGGAAGGCAGTCAGAACAGCAAAAGGCCCAAACTGAGGAAAAGATAGCCAACTCCAGTTAAGAAGGGGAATAAAACCTTTATAGGTACATCAGGAGCAAAGGAAGACCAAGGAGGGATAGTGAGGCTTAATAAAGGGGAGGAGGGTGGGCAGAGGGAGAATGTGAAAAGGCAGAGATACTAAACAAATATTTTGCTCAGTATTTACAAATGAAGAGGGACAGGTACCTAAAACAAACAATAGAGACACTCTGGATACAGAAGTTGATACCATCCATTTACAGAAGAAAGGGTTCTGAAAGAACTCTTAAAACTGAAGGTGGACAAAGCAATGGGGCCTGATGGGATTCATCCAGAATTCTAAAAGAACTAAGGGTAGAACTAGTGACACCACTGACTACCCTCTTTAACAAATCATGGGAGGATGGGTGGTACCCGAGGACTGGGAGGAGGCAGATGTGATTCCCTTCACAAAAGTGGGAGCAAGGCAGAAGCAGGAAACTATAGACCTGTTAGTTTAACCTCAGTGATAGGGAAAATGATGGAATCACTTCTAAAGGAAAGAATTGTCGAGTATCTAGAGGCCAGAGGGCACAAGACCCTAGGCAGCATGGATTCTAAGCGGGAAGGTCATGCCAGACGAATCCTGATAGATTTCTTTGACTGGGTGACCAAAGTAGTAGATCAGGGAGGGGCTGTGGACATGGCCTACCTAGACTTTAGCAAGGCATTTGACACAGTCCCACACAAAAGATTAATATATAAGTTAGCCAGCCTGGGAGTGGGTCCCAAGATGACAGCCTGGGTAAAGAATTGGCTGGAGAATAGGACACAGAGAGTAATAGTAAATGGAGTCCACTCAGAAGAAAGGAGGGTTACTAGCGGGCACTTGCAGGGTTCAGATAGGACTAGTCCTCTCAATGTCTTTATGTTTACATTGCAGAAGGACTGAAGGAAAAGTATGTCTCTTGCAGATGACACTAAGATCTGCAACAGAGTTGATGCACAGGGTGGGGTGGAAAGGATGAGAAGGGACTTGGCAAGGTTAGAGGAATGGTCAAATGTAGGCAGCTTAGATTCAATGCTAAGAAGTGCAAGGTAATGCACCTGGGAAACAAAACCCAGGGAAGAGTACACAATGGGGTGAGAACTAACAACAACAAAATGGAAAGGACCTGGGGGTAGTCATATCAGATGACCTAAAGGTGGGCAAGCAATGTGAGAAGGCAGCAAGGAGGGTTGGGGGATACTGGGATGCATAGGGAGAGGCATCACCAGTAGAAAACAGGAAGTTATTATCCCTCTGTACAGACAGCTGGTGAGACCCCATCTGAGTACTGTGTGCAGTTCTGGAGACCCAATCTCCAAAGACATAGACAGGATGGAAGCTGTCCAGAGGAGGGAACTAAAATGGTGCAGGTCTGCACCGAGGACATATGAAGAGAGACTATGAGCTTAATATGTATAGCCTCCAGGAAAGGAGGGAGAGGGGGGACATGATAGAAACTTTCAAGTACCTCAAGGGAATCAACAAAGTCCAAGAGGGTAGCATCTTTCAAAAAAAGAGGTGTGCAAGAACAAGAGGGCACAATTTGAAGATAGAGGGGGCGGCTCAGAGGTAATTTAAGGAAGTATTTTTTCACAGAGAGGGTTGTGGATGCATGGAATGGCCTTCCGGAGGAGGTTGTGGAGTCAAAATCAGTGGTGGAATTCAAGCATGCATGGGATAGTCATAAGGCAATTCTGGGGGGTGGGGGTAGAAAGAAGTAGGCTGCTGGTTAACTAGGATCTGCAGCTTATCCAGTAGGTAGGGAAATGGGCAGACTGGGTGGGCCAAGCGGTCCTTATTTGCCGTCAAATTCTATGTTTCTATGTTTCTATATGTAGCAATACTGGTGTATGTGTGGTGACATATCCAAGGTTCCTTGCCTTTGACAAGGGAATAGTGCTAAGTTCAAATAAACATTTGTTAACACATGCAATAGAAGTGCAAAATGTGGCAATGCCACTGACTCATACGTCTGTCATGTATGAGATCAAGGATATGTCCTAATTCCAGATCCCAGAAGAGATAACCAAAGGGTTGTAAAAACATAATAGCTGTAGGCAGTACAAATGACTTTCCTAGCTATGTGATGCTCATCTGCTTCCTTAATGTGAGCAGAAATTAATTCATTAACATGAACATTTGTCAGGTCAAACCCCTTCACAATATCTTTAATATTGTAAATGTAAATCACTCTTAATGAGCAAAATCATGTATACCATGCAGTTGGGGGGTATGATATTTTTCATACTATCATGAACCTTTAACATATATGCTTGAATAATGGCTATATCAGCCCTATTTCAAATAGATATGTCAGCGCCAAATAGGCCTGAGTCTAAACCTGTGTTTGTTGTTTTAAATTAGAAAACAAAACAAAAACAAAATGCCTAGTGCATTTGGGTAGGTTTATAGTCATAAGATGTACCACTAGCAGTCAGGATGTGAAATTCCTGTGTGTGTACGAGTGGTGCTATCAGTCCCTGTATAGGGAGTCATTAATGAGTACCTGGTATGCTGCCAGGGTATCTAATCACATCATTATTTAAAAAAAATGTGGGAAATGTTTGTTGTGAAACATAAAATAAATCATTCCAAGTTCTAAAGGGTGAGATTTAAAAATCACTGGGATGTGCATAAGCTGCACATTATTAACTAGGGTACCTGGTTTGGAAGTGGCTGTTAGACCACTGGTTGGGCCAAGGTTCTGGATTGGGCACTCAGTATTAAGTGTCACAAATTATGGGGCATCATAGGGTTAAAAACCTTAAGGTCTAATGACTTTTATTGCCATATAATTTTGAATGCAAAATTCCTGATTATCAATAAAATGTAAACAGGAGTCCATATCAAGTCTAGCTGTTAGAATTGATCCAAAGCAATGATCATAATATTCAATAGGGCCTCACTACCCTTCTGGATGATGAATATGTATTTTAGGGCTTTAGTGTAAGTTCCACAGGATGCAATTAAATCATGTGGGCTTGTGAGGTATTCTGCCTCAACAACCTTTTAGGATTAGTTCACTGGTTCTTATCTGCAATACGATGTGCAATTTGGGCTTGTAAGAAGATCCATACTTTTAAAAAGAATAATAAGCATAAAAGCAAGCATCTCTCTCTCTCTGGAACCTAAAAGGAAAGAGAAAAGAAAAACATAGTTTAGTACTATTCCTCCAACTGGGGTACGGAAAAGTAATTTAATCTCCTTTAAACAGATTCATTTGATTGGCATATAGCCATTTATCAATGACAGTTATTGTGAGGCAGTCTAACTTGGTAGTCTGCTGGACTGCATTTGTTTACAGTGGGATAGGGCCTGTTAATGTGCCTTGCCCATACATTGTGCAGCAAACAAGTGTACCTTTTGGATGTCTTGTTTGAGATATTTAACATATTTACCTGCTGATGCTCCATCAGCAGTGGCACTACACAGGTCCAGAAGTAAATGTTCTGGGAGTCTCATGAACCGTCTGGTCATGATTTCAAAAATGGGGTACACTGTGTACCTGCAGAGGGTGTCCTTCTTATTGCCATAAGGAGTAAAAGCAATAATGAATTCTAGTCCTTTAGGGTTTTCTGAACAAGTTTGGATAATATAACTTTGATCTGCCTGTTAGCACATTCCACCTGTCCTGATAACTTTGGGTGGTAAGGGATATAAAACTTTAGTTTTACCCATAATAAATCCAGAATGTCCTGCATTACTTTGGCTATAAAGCCGGATCCCTGTAATCAGAATTTACTTTTAGGGATAAAATCTTACCTGGTAAATAGCTGGTTTACCAAGACATTTGCAGTCACTTTGACTGTGTTATTTCATTTTGGGATAGCTTTAAACTGTTTGGAAAATAGGTCGGTGATCACTAGTGCAAACTAATTGTTCTTACTGGTTGGCATAAGGCCAATGTAGTCCATCTGGATATTTTTCCAGGGGACTTTTGCCTCTGGAAAAACAATGTATTTTTCCTAGCTGGCATAGGATTGTTCCGTTCACAGATCAAACAGTTACTAATGTAATGTTCTACATCATTTCTCATGTGTGGCCACAAGACAGAGGATGTCAGTCTGTCTAGGGTTTTTACTGACTCACTGGTGTCCACCAGTTGGAGTATCATGTACTTGGTACAGTAGATAAAATCTCAGGTGTTCAGGAATTACCCGTAACTTTTCATGAGTGTTACAGCAGTGATGTTCCAATTAAGTAGGCTATCACTGGATAGGTGAGTGTCATTTTCACTTATAAGAGCTTTTTCTGGAAGTTATTCCTCAGTTCCTTTATTAAGGAACCTATACACTCCCCTCAAATAAGGGTCCTTCTTATGGAGCATAAATATATACATACAAAATGCTCAAACCTTATGAACGTACAGTTTGTAAACTGTTAGGTTGTGATGTACACAAGCAAGTCACTGTATTTCACAGCGATACTATAGAGTGCTGGAACATAATTTTCTTTTCTGCCAAAGAAATTCAGTTTCGTGAAAAACAGACCCAATTAGAATCTACAATAAAAACATTGTATCTGCAGTGCTTTCTGTAATTATCTCAAGGACATTTCTTGAAGTGGGCAGAACTTAACCCTTTCATAGAGTGCTGGTATCATTTTACGTAAGGAAAAATCTTTTTATTCCTTTCTTAACACAAGCTGTGTCTCTCTCAAGGACTTTCGAGCTCTCTAAACCATCCACAAATATTTGTGGTAATTAGGAGATGCTGCACCTCCCTGCTTTTCATTTTATTTGCCAGGTATGATTTAACATTGCCTGTGAATTGTGCATATATGATAATGCAATTACTAACCATGCACAATCTATCATCACTAGGATGTCCAATAAGAATTCCAAACCCTGCTATCTGACCCTTGTTGGTATGTGTGGCTGAGTCATCAGTCAAAACATGACACACAGTGGTGTCTTTTAACACTTCCTGAGGTTCTGTCAGAAAGGGCACTGGGACAGGTAGGTCAGGGGGTTGGAGTGAACAATCATGGGTCTCTTCTGCAAATTGTAGGCCATGGGCCAACAAGGATGGAGTTTTGATAGGAAGGACAGTGATTTCATGATCCTGTAAAATGAGAGACCAGTGTGTAAGTATGGCATTGGATACAGAGTCATCTTTTAATTTGTCTGACAACAGAATGTTAGTTGGCAAATGATTGGAATGCAGTACAATGGGTGCATATCCAATGATGTACATGAAGTATCTCACTGCCCAGTATGTAGCCAAAAGATTCCTTTTATAAAGGTTGTATTTCAGCTCCACTGGGGCAAGCATCTGGGATGCATAAGCAATGGGTCTGATGTGTCCATTGTATGTTTGGGCTAAAACTGCTGAGATTGTTATATCTAATGTAGCAGTTTCAAAATAATACCCTAAAGCTGTGTTAGGATTAACCAATGCTGGGGCCGTGGTCAGTGATCCCAAAAGAAAAACCAATGATATCAGTATTAGGATACCTTGTACCTTCTTGTAAGAAGTTCCTGCCATTGTATGTTCTGGGAATAACCCAGACTCTTCCTGGCTTGTGCCTGCTATTGCAGTCACTGTATGGGATGCTCCAGGTGTCACTGATGGAGGGGGTTCTGCATCATGTGCAGGGAGTGCTGGCACTATCAGGGGTGCCTGCACAGTGGAGAAAAGTGTTGTGAAAGCTGCACGTAGTTCTCCAGCTATGGATTGTGGTTCAGTAGCCATCGGGGTGGAGAAAATAGTGCTGAGACAATTGTCAGCTCAGGTTCAGAAATAAACCTGTAACCCTCTCCCCAACGCGGCCTGTGATACTGAAAATATCACAGCCATGGGGCTTTCAGAATCAGGGTTGTCCCTTCCCCCCATCAAATGTAAAGTGGGTTTCCCCACCTGAATGTTGCTGGATGGCCTCAACATTGTTTTTACTGTTACAGCTTAAAGTATTAATGAGCTGCATAGGAAAAGCAGTACATTCAGTCTTCTAAGGGAAAGCTGATGTTAAATTGCATAGGAAACAAAAACAACCTTTCATGTAATTAACTAAAATGTGTTCTTTAACCAAGGCCATGCTAATAAAGCAAACATTAACAGCATAAGCTGTTTCTGCAGCATCAGACGCTGACTTCATGACAGATTGCGTATCAGCCTCATTCAAAAGTACATCAACATCATTTTTAATGAGACTCTTCTGTCCCTCAGAAATACTAGTGTTACTGATAACATTATTAATCATGCCAAAAACTCTGGTTTGTTTTGTTTGGTTATGGCAGCAATCGCAGGTCCCTGTGACTGCAAGATCGAATCTCCGTGGTATGGTGGTCGTCCATTGTGGATTACCTCATGGGCATCATGGGTTTCTGTGTCATGACCATCATCACATGACCACGAGCGGCCATCTTGGGGATGGTATGGGGATGCAACTTGATGACACGTGTGTCCACCATTTTGAAACTCTAACAATGCTACATTTTGTGAATCGCAGAAAAACAAGTGGCTAGCCTTTGCTCTAGTCCACCCCACAGCATACTGTGAGTGTTCAAAATCAAACTCTTCAACATCAGAAGAGGAAAGGTCTTTGGGCATTAAGTTAGTATGCCCTGCCAATACCTCTGGCTGATGGCGCAAGTTCGTCATATCTGACTTTTTACTCCTACATTCTGACTGCTCAGATACAGGAGTTAGCACAATGTAAAGTGCATTGTTCTCATCTTGGAAAACATGCATATTATTGACAGAAGCTGTGTCACAGTTTATATTGAAAACCTTCATGTCAAGTCTGCTGTAATTAAAACATACTGAATCATGCTGTACAGTCAAGGTCTGGTGTTGAAATTCCAGCACATTAACTCTTTCAGTAATTACGTCAGACTTATCTCTAAGTTCCTGGTTTCCAGAACATAAGGAATCAGTGTTACTAGCCAGAACACCATTAGTTTGAAAAACTGTTTTACTAACAAGTTTTGCCTTTTCAGCGTTATCTCTTAAGGCATGCAGGTCGTGGCTGCTTCTCTCACTAAAGAGAGATTAATTTACTAGACGCTAAGATTGCAGCTCAAACTGTAGTCCGGTTATCTTCTCTGTATGAGAAGCCCATTTCAAACAAATTGTCTGCTTGAAAGCAGCATTCTCCATTTTGCAAGCAATATACTCAGATTCCAAAACACATATCTTATTTAGAACAGCAGCAAAACAATTAAACAATGTTGCAATTAATAATCCTTCAGGATCATTGGTGTCATTTTTCAATTCCCATAATGGGCATTGATATCCCTTAAAGGGCTATCATTGGATTCTGCTACCTCAGCAAAATCAAACCAACTACAGTTAGCAGTTTGGTTTGTTAAGGCATCCAGCCTCAACTCAATACTGATATATTTAGACATGTCATGTAAGGTAAGAAACCCTTAGCTGTCTGTGTATCAAAAACTTTGTTTGCAACCAAAGTTCATGACAGGACACAAACAGAATTTGTCGTATGTGGACTCCTAGATGAGTATATACCCATTAGGATTTGAATCCACAAGAAAGCAGTCTATATGTCTGTTTCAGATCCCTTGATAGCTAAGTTCTCATAGAGAAAGAATAGGAAAAAAGAAAACCTCATTACACAGAGATTTAATATGTACCAAGAGATTGTTTTGTCTGCACTGTGGAACACACAACAGACCAAAAATTTTAACATAAGACACTTTTAGCTTGTTTTTTACTGGGGATTTCTTGCCCAGTGTTTTAATTTACAGAGGAAATTAAAATGAAACTTGGCAAACATCCAGACTCCACTCACAGTCTCCATTTATGTAATCTAAACACTCTTGGTGTGCAGGGTAAATAATAATAATACAGATTCTTGTGTCTCAGAGTCTGCCAAGAAACATTCGTAAACAAGCAAGGAGTACTAATAAAGTTTATTATACTACTTACACCAAGCATGTGACAGAGAAAATCACAAGGGAGATGGGTTTCTCACCATTAGCCTGAAGATTGTACATCATTTATTTTATTTATTTAAGTCTAGGATTACAAATAACTTTGAGCCAAGGCTCTTTTACAAAGCTTTCACGTCAATTACAGTACAACACAATACAACAAGGAGAAATACAATGAAGATGAGTGGATAAGCAGTGTCAGTGGCTTAGTAGGTAGCACACTCGCCTCTGTGGCCAGGAGATCAGAGGGCGGTGGATTCAGTTCCCACATCTGGCACCTGGGTTATTATCCCAGTACTGACACTGTAGTGCAGCATGAGAGGGCGCTGCACTTGAGGTGCCGCTCGGATGAGATATTAAACTGAGGTCCCATCTGCCTGGATTGGTGGTAGTTCAGGTGGATGTTAAAGATCCCATGGCACTTATCGAAAAGAGTAGGGGAATTCCCCCAGTGTCCTGGCCAAATTTCCCTCATTCACTAAAAATACCACCAACAGCTTAATCTGGTTCAAGGTCAGTTGGCATTCATCTGTATCCCCCTCCCCCGGGTTGTGCCTGAAAATAGGCAGGATTTGTCTAGTGCACTTACCCAGTCAACAAAAACTAAATAAAAAAAAATAAAACAAGTGGGTTTACTTAGGGGATGACAAAGTGGAAAGCGGAATGTGGCACAGAGGGGATGGTGGGTATCGCAGGAGCACGGAGCAGCCAAAGGGCATTTGTCAGGCATACAAAGGGGCATAGAGGGTGATATATAAGGAACAGTATGGGGGAAGTGCTAGAGTGGGAAGGGAGGAGGGAAAAGGAAGGGGAGGAAAGGGAAGGGAAAGAAAAAGGGGGTATGGTATAACGTGTGGGTAGAGTAGGATGAACAGGCAGGGGAGGAAAGTGGGAGTGGCCAGCTGGATAAGTGCATGGAGTTGATTTGAACAGGACTAAAGGGGTCGGTTATATGTAGCAGTCACATGCGCTGGTAGCAAAGAGATGGCGACGGAGCGTGGCTTTAAAAGGGCCGAGTTTTGACATAGAGGAGATGTATGGACTGAGTTTGTTTAGCCAGCTAGGCCCCCTATGGGCAAAGGATCTTTGTCCCTGGGAGGTGCGGCAACGGGAAACTTGGAGGAGTTGAGTTTCAGATTTCCTGGTGTTACGAGTATTCAGGCAGGGTCGCAGTAGAGCTTGGACACCGGGAGGTGCGAGGCCCATGGTAACTTTCTTAGCCATAGTGCATGTTAGATACCTTATGTGGTTGGAGAGTTGTAGCCATCCGGTTTGTGCATATAGGTCACATGTATATGTCAGACAATAGGCACCAGTGATGAGCCTGCAAGCCTTGTTGAGAGATGTCGATATTTGTCGGAGTGCAGTGGTTGATGCAGAGCCATTGATGATTAGGCCGTAATCAATGATGGAGACCACCGAACTCTGGACAGCGATCCTCAAGGCATCCAATGTAAGGTGATGTCTGTGGCGGTAAAGCAGGCCTAGCTGAGTATTTGCAGCTTTGGCAACACAGTCAATGTGGGAGTCATATGACAGGTTTGGGTCCAGATGAATCCTGAGATATTTTCATGACTGAGCCTGCTCAAGGGTACTTCCGAGGTTAGTAGTGATGGAGAGAGGATGGAGCCTGTGCTGGTTTTGGTGGCTGTTGAAGAGCATAACCTTGTTTTTTTTATGGTTTAGGACAGACTTGTGCTTGCTAAACCAGTTTTCTATGGTGGCAAAGCCTTGCTGAAGATTGTGCTGAAGCAGTTCAGGTTCCATGAGAGAGGCAAAGATTACTGCGTTGTCAGCATAAAGAATTAATTGTTCAGGACAGGATTGGGGAAGGGTGTTCAAGAAGAGGCAGAATAGTAGGGGGCCCAGAATTGACCCCTGGGGGACTCCAGAGTAGACTGGTCTGGCATCAGAGAGGACCCCATTGATTTTCACTCTTTGTGTCCGATTTTCTAGGTAGCTACTGAACCAGTCGGTAGCGTCAAGGGAGAGTCCAGTCAACCAGAACTGTTCAATCAGCAGACGATGATGTACAGTGTCAAATGCTTTTGACAGATCGATGAAAACGGCCCCGGTTAGCTGACCTTTATCCAGAGCGGAATGTAGCTCACCAGTGAATTCTAGTAGGGCCGATGATGTACTGTGGCCTTTTCTAAAACCATGTTGTAGAGGACCTAAGATGTTGTATTTTTCCAAGAAGTCAGTAAGTTGATTTGCCACAATGCATTCCAGAGCCTTTGAGAGGGGAGGGAGTATGGAGATAGGATGATAGTTTCCATGGTTGGTTTTATCACCGGTTTTGTGGACTGGCGTAACAGTTGCAGCTTTCCATAGGTCTGGGAATTGGCTGAGTCTAAGGGAGAGGTTGAAAATAAGAGTAAGTAGACCAAGGGTGAGAGATAATAGTTTGAGGTTGAGCGAGTCCCCTCTAGCTCTTGACTTGGATATTGCTTTTTTGATATAATTGCGGGCTGCATGCTTCTTTACTATTTGGAAATAGAAAGGCGGGAGGTTTGATGGGGTGGGATAGCTACAGGGATTAGGGGAGTCGGGTTCCAGAAAAAAATCTGGGGGGAGAACACTACTAAAGTCAGTGAAGGCATCATTGAAGGTGTTAGCAATGACTAATGGATCAAGAGTGATGGACCCATCAACCTTTAGCATCATTGGAGAGGATTTTGGCTGCTTCCCTGTGACTTCTTGAATGTTCTTCCAGAACTCACAGCCGTTACCCCATGCATTAGAGAGAGCATCTTTGTAGTACATACTTTTCCTCAGTCTGATAGTTTTCGTACAGAGGTTATGGACACGTTTGTAATTTTGAATATCAGTTTGAGAACCAGAGGCCCTAGCAAGGGCCCAGAGGTGGTCCCTGGATTTCAGCTGCACCAGGAGCTCACCATTTAGCCAGGGATTTTTTAGTGCCTTCACTTTTCGTTTTTTGAAGGGAGCGAAGGAGTCGCAGGCAGCATTGAAGGATGCAACAAAGTAGTTGAGAGCTGAGTTGACATCCATGACTTTGTAGATGGGGGACCAATCATACTGATTAAGGCATAATTTAAGGTGAATGAGCCGACCACGAGGGAGAACTCTGCTGGCGATGACCTTAGGCGGGGGTTTGCAGAATTCGTTTGACCATTGACAAGTAACAGGGAAATGATCACTAAAAGAGTCGGGGAGCACGGAGGTGTTTGAGATATGGGAGGAATGACTGGTCAGGATCCAGTCCAGCAGGGTAGTAGTGCCTGTTTTTTAGTTTTTTCTAGTGTGGAAGAACACCATTTGTGTGAGGTTTGCAGCCGAGATGGCATCCCTATAAGCCCCGGCATCAGATGCATGTCAGTTAATATTAAAGTAGCCAAGGATGATTGTCTCAGAGCCCATAGGTAGGGTTCTGATGAAATTTACAGTGGAATTGTGGCTTTTCCTTTGGCCTTTAGGGGGGATATATACAGAGACAATGGTGAGGGCTTTATTGTGGGCCCCGAGGATAATTTTTATTTGGAGAATCTGGACTGTGGAGTCATGGGGGGGGGTTAGAATGGGGAACCCCATGAGATAGTCCTTGACGTAGATAGCACAACCCCCTCCTCTTTTGGAGATGCGATCAAGTCTGTGCATATTGTATCCTAGTAATTCAATTGCCATATCTGGAATTTTGGGTGTCAGCCAAGTTTCAACAACTGAAAGGATATCAGGACGGTGTTGGTTTGTAAAGATGCGAACAGCATTTAGCTTAGGTAATAGGCTGCAGACGTTGATGGATGTGAGGGTTAGATCCCCAGTCGGTTTAGCATGGCAGGCCTGGTGAGCAGGGGTAGGGCCTGGATTAGGGTGCACGTTGCCAGACATCAGCAGGAGGAGGAGCAGGAGGTTCAAGGTGCACAAGCAGAGTTTCTTGTAGGATAAGTTATGTGGCCTTTCCATGGCGTGACATAGGCAGGGCTTCAGGTGTTTGTCCCAGAGGTTTGACATATATGATACTGGGGACAGGTGGGCTCAAAGTCTGAATCTGGAGAAACTCAGGACCTGCCAGTCGGGAGCCGGGGGGGCTGTGTAAGGGAACATGATTCAAAGTGGAGTGTGCCTAGGTGGTGCTAAGAATTTTTCAGTTGGTAAGTGGGGGAAAGAGGGGTAGAAGCATTCAGGAAGGTAGGATAGCTGCAGAAGGAAGGCTAGGATAGAGAGGTGAGTGAGAAGATTAGGGGAGAGGTACATGGTTAAGTCAGAGAGGTGATCGGGGCAGTGCTAATGCAGGGTGAGTGATGAGCCAGAGAGGGAGGATCCATAGAGGGTAATGAAAAGAAGAGGGAGGAGATCTAGAATGAACTGGAGTGGGAGTATGAGAGCTGGGAGGTAATCCAATCAGGTAGAGGCAAGACGGAACAGAGAACAGGTGGGCGGTGCTTAGGTCTGTTTAATAAAGGTGGGGGGGGTGGGGGAGTGGGCGAAAACGTTCGTCACTTGCCAATGCCCGAGGTGAGCAGAGAATCCCAGAAAGGCACCGTGAGGTGCAGAGGAAGGAAGGGCCAATCGGGAACTCAGGCAAAGAACAGGAGTCCAATCAGGGGAGAAAGCGCAGAGCAGGAGCCAATCGCAGCTGCTCACGGCTTCCTTGGCCCAGGCTGAAGGCTTACTCGGCTTGGCTGGATGTTCTTGCAGGTCCAAGAGTGGCGATTGGGGCACTAGCTTTGATAACCGCGGCCGCACCTGCAGCGAGCCCGATCAAGGGCTGGATCTAGAGGGCAAAGCACAGACAGATTAGAGTTAGAAGGGAGAGAGAGAACAAAAGGGGAGATGATGCCAAATAAATCAGAGGGCATGTAAATGGTAGGAGAGAAATTAGCTAGTGGAAAAGGAAGCGGCGGTGGGGAGGCAGGCCTGGGACCAGCAGTAATTTGTCCTGGTGCCAAGGGGGCAGGGTGCTAGACAGCTAAGAGCGGGAGGTTCAGTGAGAAAGAGACGAAAGAAAAAATAAAAAAATATATATATGTAACCCCGCACACCTGCCTTTTTGCAATATGATAGGTGGCATGCTGTTGAAGCTGACAGCAGTACCTGGTGGGGACTGGGTTCAGGGAGGATGAGGTTACTCGGCACAGGGGGCCCAGGTTTGGCTACTCTGCACAGGGACACCCAAGTAAATCCAAACACAGGAAGCAATAACTGTAATGTCCTTGAACCAGGAATGGGATTCTACAGTGTGGCTTTTATTCACATCCAAGCTGAACAAACAAAGCATAGATGGACCCCCATGGGGCTACATTCCTGGTAATGCAGATTAGAGACAACAGAACACTTCTTTACTATTTCCAGCCCTTCAGGCTCTGAACCCACCAGGCACACAGCCCAGACTTGCATGCAGCTTTGGATTACACAGCCCGACTTGTACACTACTTGGGTTTTCCCCATGGGCCCGGCTCCCCCTCCGGCCACTTGATCCACGGTCCATTTTGGGAAATGAACCAGTTTTCCAATTGGTGGCTCCCCAAACCACCTTAGAGCCTTCGACTCCTAGAGGGAATTTTCCTTCCAATCCCATGTCTGGGTACTTCCTCATCACTGGCCAAGTGCATGAGGCAAAGTAGAAATCCACAGAGCAAATCCAGAGAGGGACCTAGTCACTAAAGATGGGGGTCTCCCACCTCCAGCTCCCACAGTCCATACCCAGCCATTTCTCTGGAAACTAAACAACTCTTTTCTGAAAGCTTGGCAATGTAGATTACTGGGTAGACGTATGTCACATCTCCTCTACATGTCTTGACTTCCCATAAGTGCTGGACTTAAACATACTTTTACTTTTGGCTAAGCCTAATACTCTAGGCCTCCCACTACTTCAGTAGTCCAATCTCCACTATCACACAAGTCCCAGGGTGAAAAACATAGGCCCTTTAGAAAGAGCAGAAACTCACCCTCTGGTTGCAGGTGCCCCACAGGCAATTCACAAATCTTCTTGTTTCCAAAAAACTCTTGGACAAATAAGGCAGCTTCTCCACTAGTAGAAAAACCACGGGGTTGCCCCTGGAATATTCAGGAAACCCTTTCCTGCCCCATCCCCTGAGGGATGGGGCTCTGAGACCCGAATCAGCGGTCTCCACCACTTCAAACTATCTTCTGTGTCTCTCTTTTGTTGGAAACACACGCCTTATTCCTAAATGTAGCCCTATGTCAGGGCTGAGGCTCCACGAGCCTACACAGAGCTGCTGTGCTCCTCTCTCAGCAAGCTCCAAACTCCAACTGACCTACAGACTACTGTTCAAACCTCCCAACATTCTATTCCAACTCCCTGCTGCAGATTCCAGTGTGGCTCATGCAGCTGTGACAGTTCTATGGTGATGTCGTCCCTCAGTCTTAGCTGAGACTGAGAACAGAGTGAGACAGTGTGAAATCAATTTAACTGGAGTTTCACAAGCTGCCTTCCCTGCCTACCACTAGGTCTTACTGGGATTCTAGTAACCCTGGGTAACAAGGGGGTTACATATATAACAGTAGTATAGAGTTAGAGTCAAGGGCAAAGCAAGCAGCAATTTTAAACAGTAATAAAAAATGGCAGTGGAATACAAATGCTCCCGAGCTACAGTGGGAGTTTAACCTTTAACAGCAGTACAGTTATCAGCAGATTTTACACAAACAAGCCCCAATTGCTTAACTCCCCATAAAATGTCAGCACTTTCCAATGCCCGAGGTGAGCAGAGAAGCCCAGAAAGGCACCACGAGGTGCAGAGGAAAGAAAGTCTAATCAGGAGTTCAGACAAGGAACAGGAGTCCAATCGGGAGAAAGTGTAGAGCAGGAGCCAATCACAGCCGCTCACAGCTTCCCCGGCCCGGCCCGAAGGCTTACCCGGCATGGCTGGATGCTCTTGCGGGTCTGAGAGTGGCGGTTGGGGCGGCTAGCTTGGAGAGCCGCAGCCGCACCTGCAGCGAGCCCGATCAAGGGCTGGATCTAGAGGGCAAAGCACAGACAGATTAGAGTTAGGGGGAAGAGAGAACAAAAGGGGAGATGACACCAAATAATAAATTGGGGGAGCATGTAAATGGCAGGAGAGAAATTAGCTAGTGGAAAAGGAAGCGGGGGGGCAGGCCTGGGACCAGCAGTAATTTGTCCTGGCGCCAAGGGGGCAGGGTGCTAGACAGGATTGTAGATCTTAGGTTCTCTAAGGTCTTGTGTTCTCTCCCCACTCTCCAGCTCTCTGCCAGAGAGTACTAATCTTGTAGAGCTGAACTAGTAGCGTCAAGAGCCCTACAGTGGGTTGGAGACAGCTAAATACTACAGATAACAGCATAGCAACAGAGATTATCTCATAGTCACAGATATGAGGAACAATATGTATTGGTCCTAAGTCATTCTCCATTGGATAATAACTTACGAGACAGAATTACTAATGAGTATCATATGAGACAGAATATGCTTTCATTAGCATTATAGCTTAGACAAAAGAAATGCTGACTGGTTCAAACTACATGCGGCATTTCTTGCTTACATATAGTATAAAACATAGAGGCATAACAAAGGATTTCTCTCTGTGTCAGCTTGCTTAGACAAAGACAACTGCTGACAGGTCCCTATTACGTATCTGCCTGAGTGTAAAACACACACTACATATAATTATATGAGAATATAAGTATACAATAATCATTGATGATCCCTCAGAGTCACCATATCAGTAATTAGGTAGACTATATATGGAATATCTATGAAATACAAACTAATCTAGATAAATGTGTTATAGTGAGGTATAATGAATTATGCATGACAATATTAGCATATCTTAGCAGCAAAGCACATTCCTAGCACCCATGGTTATATGATGTGTGCTCATATTTATAGGTTAGTGCAAAATAGCAGTATCACAGTACAATAGACCAGGAATACAGTGTGAGGTGTATGTGAGGTGTATGTGGAACAATAGGGGCATAACCCAGACATAACACTCCCATTTGTGCTCTGTGAGTGGTTCATAATACATAGTAGTAGCAAAAAGTCATAAAATGGTGTTGTTAATAGCCCGCAAACTTTCTAAATCTGCACAGAGTGCTTATTTCCACAGTTGTTATGCATTACTGTCTTGGATCTTTGTCCCACATGTTGCCTCTTTTCCTGCATTATGAAAGTACAGTCTCACACACATGGGGTGATTGATTCCTTTATATAGGATGTCAAGAAGAATGTGTGTTTGTTCAGTGGTGGGATTCGAACCAGGTTTAAATACGTGCACACTGCAATACTAAATATATCAGATTGCCTCATTTTTGTTAAACATCTGATGCCTTTTAATAACTATACAGTTATTCTCCTGCCTTTATTTTCGATGCAGAATTCATTTAGAAGATATGATTTAAATAAAGTACAACAGATGATGCTGTGATGGTTAATTAATAAATGTGTCCATAAATATTAGGTGAGTCACTCATTTTCCCGCAGAACCCATTTGTTCACATCGTTCACCTACCCCACATTAGCAGTGCAAGCCCACGTTTTACATCACAGTACCTCAGTGCCGATAATGCTCAAGTGTCTCACATTAGTAGGGATGTTCCTCGTTATTACTGCACAGTAGTGAATCCTGCTGTCCACGCTTCTCAAATAAACCCACATTTGAAGAGACATCATTTATTTCACCCCTCTGAACCCGTCTGCCTCACATTAGCTGCATGGTATGTAACTGATTTAACCCTTCATAACCTCACATTGAGATAAACTGCAGTAGAGTTGCTCTGTTTTTTTTACATTCACGCAGTCAAATAATCTAGATAGGTGCTGTTCCTTTCTATTTAATTTCCCGATTCAAAAATCTGAGCAGTTGGATTAGAATTTCATTCGAAAATGCTGGACACTAGGCAAATGATTGAGTCAGGAAGTTTTTGTGTGGTGTTTTTTTTTTTTTTTTTACTTGCTAATGTTTTTAACAATGTAAAGTGGAGCATAATAATGTATTGTTTCCTGATCAATGTTTAGTATTTCTCTGAGACTGCAAAAGACCAGCTGTGCATCTTGTTTCGAGTTGGGTCAACATTCAGGCATGCTGTTTAGCTTTGTTGGGGACTCCCAAATCATTTATATGGGATGTCAAGATGAATGTATGTTTGTTCAGGGGTGGGATTCAAACCAGGTTTACATGCGCGCACAGTGTGATAGTAAATACATCTCATTTCCTTACTTTCCTTAAACATCTGGTGCCTTTTTGTGACTATACATCATGCTCATGTGAGATGTGATAGTGACTGCAAATGATTGTTTACGGTTCAAAGAACTGCATCATGAAATTTTTTTTTATTATGGTTTGCAATTATAATCAATGCTGTTTAATAAAAAGTTAATAAATAAAAGTATTAGGAATGCTCAGCATCCGCATTTACTGTAGACAGAATCAGTTGTTTTTTTTTAAATGCAGCTGTCTGTAAGCAATGTATTCAAGTTACAGATTGTAATGGAATGAAATTAAATTTATGCTGTTAATTTAGATGGCGAATTTGTTTAAATGTTATGATTTAAATAAAGTAATGTACAACAGATGATGCTGCAATGATTAATCAATTAATTTGTCCATAAAGATCAGGAGAGTCACTCATTTCACCTCCGAAGCCGTTTGTCCAAGCCGTTCACATACCCCACAGATTATCTGACTACGTGAATGTAAAAAAAAAACAGAGCAAATGAGGGACTCACCTAATATTTATGGACAAATTTATTAATTAACCATTGCAGCATCATCTGTTGTACATTACTTTATTTAAATCATACCTTCTAAATGAATTCTGCATCTAAATTAAAGGCAGAATAACTGCATAGTTATTAAAAGGCATCAGATGTTTAACAAAAATTAGGCAATCTGATATATTTAGTATCACAGTGTGCTCGCATTTAAACCTGGTTCCCATATAAAGGAATCAATCACCCCATGGGTGTGAGACTGTACTTTCATAATGCAAGAAAAGAGGCAATGTGGGACAAAGATCCAAGCCAGTATTGCATAACAACTGTGGAAATAAGCGCTCTATGCAGGTTTAGAAAGTTTGCGGGCTATTAACAACAGCATTTTATGACTTTTTGCTACTACTACGTATTATGAACCACTCACAGAGCACAAATGGGAGCTATGTGTCTGCAACTTGCTAAAGCACTAGGATATTGAGATAACAATTGTACTGACAACAAAGTACATGCTGTAAAAAACATTAAAAATGCAAGTCTGTGCCAAAGGGCATACATTTGGAGATCGTGAGTACAAAAAAAAATACTGAGCTGGAATATGGCATGAAATGTGTAGACTTGCCCAACATTTAACAGGCACATAGGGGGAGAGAAGTTAAATGATATTTAATTTCTAAAATCAGATGTGTGACATTGACTCTCTCCACAGGATGAGGTCATGACAGCCGGGGTAATCCTGTCAGCCACTGACTGTCATACAAAGGTGCATTGTGTGTGCGGTTGTCACCTCAGGAGCAAAAGTGTACTTTAAATTAAGTAGAATTGACATGTCATAAAAAGACAAATTACATTGCACAAAGCGGCTCACTTGTATAAATATTTATTTATTTTTCTTTTCCACTGAAAGAGCACCAAAAGGAATTAAATGGCGAGGAGACAGCATGACACATAAACAGACAACTGCACATCCACTAGAGCTTGCGCGGGTCCCGCCTACACAGTCTGTCACTCGAGAAGCGTTCCCAAGATTAAATGCTGGAACGAGCACAAGTCACGTTAGAGAGTGTGCACGCCAGAGTAGCGCTGACATCTTACTGTAACTGACGTCACAATGCTCATCCATCTCTGTTGCAGTCTGAGGCTTCTTTTTTTTAAATTGCGCTGTTTCGCAGCGATTGTCAGGTGGTCTGTAGAGAGCTTGAGCATACTGGATGTAAACAACTCCACCTCCTTCAAATGCAGCATTCAGATCCACATCACTGCAGTCAGGAGGTCAGCAACTAAAAGAAAAATCAAAGAAATAAGTGAATATCTGCTCTTTAAGGATATGAAATGACATTGGTAAGCTGTTGGTAAGATTGTAGGTAGTTATGTTATCTCTGCATCATTTATTTAATCCTGCATCCAGATCAATTTTGGCGATGGAGTAGAATATCGGTTACACCTAGGCAGCTTGCCATAAAAGCTTCCTGAATACAGCGTTGATTTGGTTGTGTGCCTTACTTGGTGTCAGTTTATTTAAGTTCGGGGGCTTTGCCGCCCACACCCCATTTCTTTTTTTACAGGGTGATGTGGGGGTGAACCCCAACCCAAATAAATAGAGAATAATGGATAGGTAAGTGTGTGGGTTATGGATTTTTCTCACACACCCGAGATGTGTGATGACTCATAAACCTCGAGAGTGAAGCTCGAGAGGTTTGTGTGGTCATCACATACTGAGGGTGTGTGAAAAAAATCCATAACCTCAAACTTACCTGTCCTTTATTTTTTATAATTGCTGGTGTGGAGGTTTAGACTGTATTTCTAGCAGCTTGAAAGAAAAAGCAGTTTTTTTAGCTAGAGTGCAGTTTTCTTGTTTTGAAGAAATTTGCCTTTGTTTTTTTTTTCGCTGACGACGGTGGCAGAGCAGACCACCACCGTGACTACCCGCTTTCAGTGTCTCACACTGGCACTGCAGCGCTTCGAGGTTCAGATGCACTGTTTGTTTGGGGAATGCCATAACAACTGGATTTCAGGTTATTATGAAGTGTCATATCAACCTGATTTCAGGTTATTATTGCCTTTGGAGCATAATAACCCCAAATCTGGTTGATACTATGCATTTTTAACAAAACAGTAATGTGGGTGATATTTATGGTCACCAGTAATTATACTAATAAAAAGTATAGGAATGGGTCAAAGTTGCCAGACAGCAACTTAAGCTCTATGCTATTGGCACCTCTTGGATTGGGAGATCTGGACTCCCATAAAACAAAACTATCAATTGGTTTTGTTAGAAATAGGGGCTCTGTCCCCCATTTATTATTTAATGAGGTAGTGGGCCAATTGTGTTTTTGTTTTTGGTTTTTTGGTTATGATCCCTATTGTTAGCACAGTAGCACACTGCAGAGTAGCATAGCCAGATCCCTTAAGAGGAATTCTGGGCCCCGGGAAAAGTTCAGACTCTAGAGCCCCTATGCAGCTGCGTACAGTATCATGCTGGGCAGCCTGGGCCTCAGTTTGGTGCTGAGCCCCTGGAATTATCCCCAGCTCCCCCATCTTCTCAAGGGCCCTGAGTATAGCATGTGCATTTGTTAAAGGAGAATTCCTGGTACAGATTTAGTAGCCACCACTGCACAGATCGGGGGGGGGGCTTCAGTACCCTGACCCCCCCCTGCAGACACAATCTTCATTTAAATGTGTCAGTGCTTGATCCCTCGTAAAATCTGAGAAGCGTCTTGTAGCAAGCAGCATTTTCTGCCAAGCCTGTGCTCACCTCTGAGATCGCACTGCTCACAACGCGATGCCATAATGTCTCCAATGCCCTGCTCTGTTTTCAAAGACTTTGCCTAGATGCTATGTGTATGATCAAGATCGTGCAGCTGAATCACAGGAATCCAAGGGAGGAGTACAGGATAGGTGGGAAAATTCTGGCCACCACAAGTCAGGAGAGAGACCTGGGGGTTATCATATCTGATGACCTGAAGGTGACCAAACAGTGTGAAAAGGCGGTGGAGAGAGCAAACAGAATGTTGGAGTGCATAGGGAGGGGTATAACAAGCAGGAGGAAAGAGATGGTGATGCCACTGTTCAGATCACTGGTGAGGCCTCAGCTGGAGTACTGTGTCCAGTTCTGGAGACCACATCTCCAGAAGGACATTGACAAAACAGAGGCAGTCCAAAGAAGGGCAACGAAGATGGTACATGGACTGCACCAGAAGCCCTACGAGGAAAGACTTAAAGACCTTAAAGCAGCAGTGCAATGAAAAAAGTTATTCCAAAAAGCTCATTTTCTGTTATGGCTATGAAAAATATTGGCAGAATTGTTGGTTTGGGTTTTCTGGATGCTTTCTATGCTGTGTACTGTACATTTGTATTTTTGTCTAGACTCTTCCTCTCCTCGGGTCCTCAATATTATTTCTATACAAAAATCAGGCAGCCATCTTTTTTTCTTGAGAATTAATTAATTTAAAACATTCATAAAATTCTTAAATGAAAATGAAAACTGAAAATGTCACCGCCAAAATACACAGGAAGAGATTTGACATCAATTAGGAAGAAAGAAAAGTGGAATCAAATTTTAACCCATTTTCGTTGCACTGCTGCTTTAATATCTATTCACTGGAGGAAAGAAGGGAGAGGGGAGATATAATAAAGACTTTCAAGTACCTTAGGGGAATAAACAGGGTACAAGTGAAAAGCATACTTCAGAGAAAACTCTGCACAAGAACAAGGGGGCATGATATGAGGCTGAAGGGTGGAAGGCTCAGAGGTAATGTTAGGAAGTACTTTTTCACTAAGAGGATGGTGGAGCTGGGGAACAGCCTTCCGGCAGAAGCGATGGGTGTGAAAACAAGACGGGTTCAAGAGTGCATGGGAAAAGCATAAGGGTACCCTGGAGATGTGCAGAGCAGGACAGCCACAGATCAGATAGGGTCCGGGGCTCCAGCAGCGAGTAGGGAAATGGGCAGACTAGGTGGGCCATATGGTCCTTATCTGCTGACAGATTCTGTGTATGCTATGTATACACATGGCATTAAGGCACAGTCTGTGAAAACAGCAGGGCATTATAGATATGGAGATTATTAATTCTCTGTACATAAGGGCACAATACAGGAAGGGGCAGTGGCATGTCATGACATCGCGTTGTTAGCAGTGCGATCTCGGAGGCAAGCACAGGTATGGCAGAAAATGCTGCCTGCTCGAGACGCTTCACAGATTGTAAGAGGGATTGGGTATGAACACATTTAAATTAAGATTATGCCTACAGGGGAGACTGGGGTTCTGAAGCCTCGATCTGTTCTGTGGTGCCTGCTTTATCTGTACCAGGAGTTCTTTAACTGCCCATAGTACAACCATAGAACTAACAGACAGTCTTATTAGTTCTACAAGTACTATAGAGCTGATTACATAGCAGTATGTTAAACAACTAGTGGGATCCTTAGTACTCCACTTACGCCCTACTCTGATGATGTATTCAAAATACCACAATGAGATCTCAGTTTGGGAATTTCTGTGTAACTCCAGGGTGATTGTAGGAACCTGGATTAGTCAGCTTTCCTGTTTAACTAATTCTGTGATTGCCATTTGCTGTAGACTGCTACATTTTTCCTTATAAAGCTGACTGAGAAAAAAAGCATTGCCTTGGAGGACATGCCCCAGTTTCCCTCTCTGCGACCGCCTCACTCCACGGAACTTGCCAGGACTCTCAAACACGACTGGGATAGAGTCCACGGGGTATTAGCTACTCAGCAGGAGGGGGGGGGGTGAAGATACTGATAACAAGGGTGAATAGTGTAAGCGAGGACCTAACAGAGACAATAGATCCTGGGCTATGATAGAGTAATATGGGCAGACTGGATGGACCATCAGCCTTTGTCTCCCATCATCATCTGTGTTTCTGTCACTTGGGGAGACCTCCCAGGTGGTCCGGTGCCCTGGGCTGGTACTGGGTTGCAAAGCAAGGGGGTTAGCACACACAACATTCCTCACAAGAACTGAATGTCCAAACTTGTCAAAGACTAACAAAAAAAGTCACCTTGATTGAACAGCTCATGAATAGCATACCCCAGTAGCTACTGTTTCTGTGGGGTCTTCACTTACACTATTCCCCCTTTTGTTATATGTGTTTCCACATGCCGCTGAGTAGCTAATATCCTCTTGACTCTATCCCAGCCTTGTCTGAAGCCATTTATGGTTTCGGCACCCACCACCTCTGCCGGCAGACCATTCCAACCACTCTTCCTTTAAAATAATATTTTACTTTCTCTCATTCTATTAAACCTTCCACCTGTTAACCTCCATTTGTGACCCCTTGTCCTGTCCTCTTTGGTCTGGGTAAATAGCTCCTCATAGTCATTTCAGGAACTTGAAGGTCTCTATCATATACCCCCTTTCTAGTCTGGATTTTGAGTGAATAAATGTTCAGTGCCGTACGTGCTTGATGTAGTTATGAGTGGAAACTAACAGGAAGGAAGGTCAGGAGGGTTATGAGGAAATACTATTTTACAGAAAGGGTGGTGGAGCTGTGGAATGGGGTAGTGGGTGCAAAACCAGTAGTAGTTTTGAGCATGGCTGGGACAGAATGAAGGGTATAGTAGTTGCTCAGGGCATCAGAATTAGGGAGGAGAATGGTGACAAGGACTAGAACCCTGGAGGAACAGTAAGCCCCAGGGCTAAGTAGGGAACTCTGGTAGACTGGATGAACCTTTGGTCTTTCTTTGCCGTTATTGTCTATGTTTCTATGTTAAGCCCCTCCTCATAGGATCTGCCCCCAGGCCCTGAATTATCTTGGTCATTTTGCCTTGTACCTTCTCTAGCCTGTCCCTGTCCCTTTTTAGGTGGGGAGTCCAGAACTGGGCCCAGTACTCCTTGTGTGGCCTTACTAGCAACCTATACAGTGGTAACAGTACCTTCTGTTGTCTACTGTCAAACCCTCTCGATGCACCCCAGCATCTGGTTAGCCTTGCTTAAGGCCTTGTTGCATTAGCTGGTTTGTCACTAATGATGATTCTAGGTCCCTTTCATCTGATGTGTCTAGCTTACTCCCCCACCACCACCACTCACCACCACATCCAGTACTCTGTTCTGGGATGTTTGTTTCCTGAGTGCATCTCTTAGTACTTGTTTGGCATCAAACTTCAGCTACCAGACTTTGGACCAGTGCTCCAGCTTTTGCAAGTCTCTGCAACTCCCTTATTCCCTCCATGTTGTCAACCGTACCACAGAGTTTAGTGTTTTATTTATTTATTTATTTATTTATTATTTTAACTTTTATTTACCAGGTAAGTGCCATGAGCCAAGGCCCTTTTTCAGGCATGACCCGGGACCATACAGTCATGCTACACAATACTACAAATAACATTATATATAACAGTATATTACAATACAATAATATTGTACTTTCACAAACCATAATATTACCACACCACATCATCAACTAAAACAGTTACGTTGTGCTTGGTTCATATAGTGTCATCTGTACATTTTTATTTATTTTTTGTCTTACAAAAGTGTCTTGAGGCAGCTTCCAGATTATTTGATGGAACATATTACAGTTAAAAAAACAAATCCATCATTGCAAAGGACAAATTGTCTGGCATTAGAAGCCCCTCATAAAACTGTGGGTGGAGCCAATAGGAGTATTGCATGTACAAAAGGAGTGATGTCATGTTTTCTGTCTGTGGAACTGACTGAAAATGTAAATAGTCTCCTCTACCTTACCCTCCTCCAAGCAATGTTTTCCGCTCTCAAATAAATACGCTTTCATGTTAGTCAATGGTTGCAGGGTACTATTTTCTTTCTTAAATGGGTGGTACAAGAACTGGAACCTGAGTAGTGGGAGGCAGCATTGTTTTTTGGAGGGAAGTAATATCCACCCCACCTCCACCCAAGAAGTTCCAAAAGATCCAGTCCACCTTCTTTTTTTATTCATGTGGGAAGGGCATCAGGAGGATCTATCATGCTGAAAGAAGACTCACTAGTTTGGGATCTGGACCAAGGAACAGAACAAGTCTGTGAAGTCCCTGCATTTTGTTAAGGACTAGGAGAACAAGCTGACTTAAAAACCCTTGGAACAAATAATTATCAGTCACCTGGTGTCTCAAAAGGAAAGACTAAGAAGTGTCTACAGCTTCCAAGGAAAATAGACAGCTTTTAGGTATTTCTTAAACATTTATATACTAAAAACAAAGTTCAGCTTTTGGGATTGACCATATTTGTTTAATTATGGGCACAGTACTTGGTAAACACAGTCTGTGACGAAGTGTATTTTTCTTTTTAAGTTTGAGAAGTGGAGTTGACTTGCACATGTTAAATATACCAGCTGCAATTAACAACTACTTGTAGAAACAAAATGCTGTTTTTTTTCCTACTTACTTTTTCCTGGCTCAGTTTATATCAGTGAAAAGAAAGACTGGAACAACTATCAGAGCTGCCCCCGACAAGCTATGTACCACTCATTTAAAATAACACAAATGTAGTTTCTGTGAGGGAAGCAAGAAAATGAACCAGCATGGTTAACAAATACATTCATTGACACCTGTGAATGAATGGGGAGGGAGAGGTTTTTCTAACATTCCTGGGGAGTTTATACTCCTTGGAACCTGTTATTCCAGTTTTTATGACTGTGGGTGGAGTCAACAGGAGTATTGCATTCAGAAAAGGGCTGATGTCATCTTTCCTACCAAACAACATGATAGCATGTTAAAAATAGATTCCTCAGCTGAAGCCTCATTACTATGTTGCCTGTGTGTGTTTTTTTGGGGGTGGGGGCTGCCACAAGCAGAATTGGACGTCACAGATGGGGGAACTCACAGCAGCAGAAGAAGCATATTGTCATTAAAAGGTTAGTGGCATGGATGTAGAGGTACCAGTATTTAAGCATGACTTTGGTAGAGGATTAATTGTGACTGGGGGTTGAGAGAGGGAGGGAGTCTTGATATTTTTAGCATAATGGTTTTCTGAAACTTCAACCTTCAATGGGTTAGACTCTGCAGCCATCTGTATAGTATATCACTAAGCCACATGCAGTGTGGTATGGGTAAAACCCAGATCACCAGACTAGGACCAGTGCTGTAAAATCTGCACTGGGCACAGCTTGTGCAAATATTGCTGATCCAGTGGAGCAGCAATAAAGTATTGCATTCAGAAAAGGGCTGATTTCATCTTTGCTACCAAACAACATAATAGTGTGTTAAAAATAGATTCCTCCGCTGAAGCCTCATTACTACGCTGCCTGTTTTGCCTTGCCTTGTGCTTCAACCCACCCCAGGAGTGATATTACATGATAACACACACTCTGTCATGCCTTATTGCTTAAATATGCCCTTTCTCAATGTACTGTACTTTGATTCAGTTAATGTATGCAACAGCCTTCATGTGAACACTCCGGGCTTCTCTTTGACTCCTGATGTCTATTTGCTTTAGCTATTGTATATTGTTTGAACTGCTTTGGTCTTCTTGATGTGGTGCCTGTGTGCCTAAACTATGTGATCTGTTTATCTACTGCTATCCCTGTATCTCCAGTGCAGCAGCGGCTCTAGCCACAAATGGTTACCAGGGCACAACAGATGGCAGCCAGAGCACTGATATATTGTTACTATGGGGGAAGCTCTGCACCATAAGGGGCACCAACTGGGGCACAGCATTTTTTTACCGGGGCACGTGCCGTGACAGGCCCTGGTGTAGAGCCACCACTGCTCCAGTGAATGATTGTTATAACTGTCTGCTCTCCGAGCAATTGTTTTTTGACTTGTTAACTTCTGTCTTTGTATTAGTTTCAATGAGGTGCCTTTGTAAATGAGTCTCTGACTCAAAGGTTTGTAAATCTGATATTTTTTAAATAAATAAATGTTTATGTTTAAGCTCATGAAACACCCTTATCTAGTTAATGCATTCACAGTCGTAGTGTATCTGTCAGATCTTGTTTAGTAAGGTTGTCACTACTGCGTGGAATTCACTGCCACCCTAGTTTCATAGTCTGGACTCAAGATTCCCTTCAGTTGCAAGCCTTGACAAATGGTACCTTTCTAATCTGCCAAATTGTACATGTTTCTGAAATTTATAAGATGCTGGGCAATACAGATAAATCCAAATAGTGTTTAGCCCCCACCCAAAAAAAAAGCTCAAATACAGCACACTGTTTCAAATACAATACTCAAAAACTTTTAAAGCCTTAAGTAATTCAACCTTAAGCAAATTCTGTTTCAATTTTCCCTTTCCTTACAAATAACCCTCCCCCCAGACAGTACCCAAATGTAGTAACCCAAATGTAGGTCACATAACCTGAAGCTTTAAGTTACCACTAACCTAAGTGGAGGCAGTATGGCGCAGTGGTTTAAGGCTCTGAGCTACAAATCTGGAGACCTGGGTTTGAATTCCACAGTCCCCACTTGCATACAGTGTGACCCTGAGCAAGTCACTTAACTTCCTCATGCTTCCAGGTTGCACCTGTAAACAAGCTTTCAGCTTAGTGTGTCTCACCAGGTTAAATATATGAATGCATCAAGCCAATTGTTCTGGGTGGAACATTCCAGCATTGATCAATTACTATAAACTACTGGTGTGATCCAGTTTCAGACAGAAACCCATCTTTTTGAAGTTGTGTAACAGGGTGTGCTTTGAAACAACTGAGAGCTGCATGGGAGATACTATATTGGACTAGAAATCTGCAACAAATCTCACTCTTGAGGGAGGTTTTCCTTACTTTACAGTCTTACATTGGTATTGCTTTGTGTTTAATTATTTTAGTTTTTAAATCAGGAAGGGGGTTTTCAAAACTACTTATCTTGGTGAGTAACATCAGAAGGGTTGAAATAACTGCATATTTGATTTTCCTTTTGGGTAACTGGACTGTCTACTAGTATTCTGTGACAGTTTGCATCAAAACTATTTTGAAATAATTTACTGGTGGTGGCTGTTTACTTCTAATAGCAAAGGCTGCAGTTTGTAATTTGAATCCAGACAGAGCCTTAGGTGGGGAAAATTGTCTTCACTAGTCAGGGAGGACTGCATCATAGTCAATTGTTCTGGGTGGAACATTCCAGCATTGATCAATTACTATAAACTACTGGTGTGATCCAGTTTCAGACAGAAGCCCATCTTTTTTAAGTTGTGTAACAGGTGTGCTTTGAAACAACTAAGAGCTGCATGGGAGATACTATATTGGACTAGAAATCTGCAACAAATCTTACTCTTGCTTACATCTGATGGAGGTTTTCCTTACTTTACATTCTTACATTAGTATTGCTTTTGTGTTTAATTATTTTAGTTTTAAATCAGGAAGGAGTTTTCAAAACTGTTTATCTTGAGTAATTTCAGAAGGGTGAAATAACTGCATATTTGATTTTCCTTTGTGGGTAACTGGACTGTCTACTGGTATTCTGTGACAGTTTGCATCAAACTGTTTTGAAATAATTTACTGGTGGTGGCTGTTTACTTCTAATAGCAAAGGCTGCAGTTTGTAATTTGAATCCAGACAGAGCCTTAGGTGGGGGAAATTGTCTTCACTAGTCAGGGAGGACTGCATCATAGTCAATTGTTCTGGGTGGAACATTCCAGCATTGATCAATTACTATAAACTACTGGTGTGATCCAGTTTCAGACAGAAGCCCATCTTTTTAAGTTGTGTAACAGGTGTGCTTTGAAACAACTAAGAGCTGCATAGATACTATATTGACTAGAAATCTGCAACAAATCTTACTCTTGCTTACATCTGAGGGAGGTTTTCCTTACTTTACATTCTTACATTAGTATTGCTTTGTGTTTAATTATTTTAGTTTTTAAATCAGGAAGGGAGTTTTCAAAACTGTTTATCTTGAGTAATTTCAGAAGGGTTGAAATAACTGCATATTTGATTTTCCTTTTGGGTAACTGGACTGTCTACTAGTATTCTGTGACAGTTTGCATCAAAACTATTTTGAAATAATTTACTGGTGGTGGCTGTTTACTTCTAATAGCAAAGGCTGCAGTTTGTAATTTGAATCCAGACAGAGCCTTAGGTGGGGAAAATTGTCTTCACTAGTCAGGGAGGACTGCATCATAGTCAATTGTTCTGGGTGGAACATTCCAGCATTGATCAATTACTATAAACTACTGGTGTGATCCAGTTTCAGACAGAAGCCCATCTTTTTTAAGTTGTGTAACAGGTGTGCTTTGAAACAACTAAGAGCTGCATGGGAGATACTATATTGGACTAGAAATCTGCAACAAATCTTACTCTTGCTTACATCTGAGGGAGGTTTTCCTTACTTTACATTCTTACATTAGTATTGCTTTGTGTTTAATTATTTTAGTTTTTAAATCAGGAAGGGAGTTTTCAAAACTGTTTATCTTGAGTAATTTCAGAAGGGTTGAAATAACTGCATATTTGATTTTCCTTTGTGGGTAACTGGACTGTCTACTGGTATTCTGTGACAGTTTGCATCAAACTGTTTTGAAATAATTTACTGGTGGTGGCTGTTTACTTCTAATAGCAAAGGCTGCAGTTTGTAATTTGAATCAGACAGAGCCTTAGGTGGGGAAATTGTCTTCACTAGTCAGGAGGACTGCATCATAGTCAATTGTTCTGGGTGGAACATTCCAGCATTGATCAATTACTATAAACTACTGGTGTGATCCAGTTTCAGACAGAAGCCCATCTTTTTTAAGTTGTGTAACAGGTGTGCTTTGAAACAACTAAGAGCTGCATGGGAGATACTATATTGGACTAGAAATCTGCAACAAATCTTACTCTTGCTTACATCTGAGGAGGTTTTCCTTACTTTACATTCTTACATTAGTATTGCTTTGTGTTTAATTATTTTAGTTTTTAAATCAGGAAGGGAGTTTTCAAAACTGTTTATCTTGAGTAATTTCAGAAGGGTTGAAATAACTGCATATTTGATTTTCCTTTGTGGGTAACTGGACTGTCTACTGGTATTCTGTGACAGTTTGCATCAAACTGTTTTGAAATAATTTACTGGTGGTGGCTGTTTACTTCTAATAGCAAAGGCTGCAGTTTGTAATTTGAATCCAGACAGGCCTTAGGTGGGGGAAATTGTCTTCACTAGTCAGGGAGGCCTGCATCACAGTCAATTGTTCTGGGTGGAACATTCCAGCATTGATCAATTACTATAAACTACTGGTGTGATCCAGTTTCAGACAGAAGCCCATCTTTTTGAAGTTGTGTAACAGGTGTGCTTTGAAACAACTAAGAGCTGCATGGGAGATACTATATTGGACTAGAAATCTGCAACAAATCTCACTGTTGCTTACATCTGAGGGAGGTTTTCCTTACTTTACGTTCTTACATTAGTATTGCTTCGTGTTTAATTATTTTAGTTTTTAAATCAGGAAGGGAGTTTTCAAAACTGCTTATCTTGTGAGTAATTTCAGAAGGGTTGAAATAATTGCATATTTGATTTTCCTTTGTGGGTAACTGGACTGTCTACTAGTATTCTGTGACAGTTTGCATCAAATTATTTTTAAATAGTTTACTGTGTCTTTTCTTGTGCTCAACTGACTTGTTTTGGGGCTGATTGCTTTCAGTGCACAAATCACTGCACTGGGGAGGTTTACCTGTGTTTGACTCAACTGTTTGTGTTTCTGTTTGTTTAAGGTCAACACTCACCATATTGATGGGTCAGAGCTTTTAACTGATTGTTTCAAGAGGGCACAGTTTCCTTTATACCAGGGATTCTGACATCATTTCCTCAAGAGGGCAAGGTGCATACCACTGTCATATCCCTTCCAGCATACTGCACTGACAATATAAGCGTACACATTATATACAACTCATACATACCTACAAAACAATAACAAAGGGACAAATAAAAAAAATTACACAGGATAAACAGGAAGGTAGACTAACATGTGGGGAGTAGTGCAATGTACTGGCTGTGGGGCAGCAGTCTTCCGGGAGTCTTTCTGGAGGCTGAGATGCTGCCTTATTTGCAGGCAACTCTCTGCCCTGAGGGAAGAGGTTGCCCATCTTCAGGCCATACTGGACAGTAGTAAGGGAACCTCCCTCATCCAGGGAGCACCAGGGCCACCGCCACTACCTCAGAGACTGCCAAGAAAGCGCAACAGTTGGACCACAGTGGGCTCGGGAAGGGTGAGGGTGGTGGAACAGAGGCACACCCAGTCAGTTGTACCACTCCACAATCCATGCACCATTCTGATGGAGCATAGTTCCTCTATGGATGCACCCACAGAGGAGACTAAGGAGATTGTGGACAACTGTCACAAGGGAGCCCTACAGGAAGGAGGCAGAGGACACCACAGGAAAAGGAAGCCACTCCTGGTGGGGGACTCGATTGTTAGGGGGCTAGAACTGGGGGGATCATGGAAAACTGATGTAAGGTGCCTGCCTGGCACCATGGCTTGGAAGGACAGAAAGCGCATCCTCAGGATCACGAGAACAGCTGCATGGGAGACTGAGCTGGACATCATTGTCCACCTAGGGATGAACAACTTGGCTCAAAATGAGATTAGAGTAGTGCAGGAGGAGTTTGTGGAATGGGGGAAGGGCCTAAGACAAGTATCACACACAGTATCCTTCTCAGAGGTGCTGCCTGTCTATGGCAAGGGTGAGGCGAGGGTACTTCGCACCATGCAATTCAATGAATGGTTGAAAAGATGGTGCAGAGCACAGGAGTTTGGCTGTATTGGGGACTGGGCTTCCACCTGGAGGGATACCAGCCTATACTGGCAGGATGGTCTGCATCTGTCCAGGAAGGGAACAAGTCTACTAGGTGATTGGTTTAAATGCTTCATTGGCAAGCTTTTAAACTAGTCAAGGGGGAGGCACTGATGAACAGCAGGAGATTCCCAGCCTCCCCCTAAAAAACCGAGTACTAAATGAGGCAAAGACCAAGATAAAAAGGTCAGTAGGGAGCAGGACAAGGGTAATTGGAGAAGGCAAGGTCAATGAGGACAGGGATGGTGCTACAAGAGGTAAAGCCATCAAAAAATGTAGAGCAGTGAGTACCAATGCCCACAGTCTGGGTAACAAGCTTTCTGAATTAGTGGCCTTGATGGAGGAGGAACATCTGGATATTGTGGCAGTCACAGAAATGTGGTACACACAGAACCATGACTGGGACGTAAACATACCAGGACCACCATCTACAGGAGGGACAGGGAGGGTAAAAGAGGAGGTGGAGTAGCTCTCTACATAAGGGACGGCATCAAAGCAACAGAACAAAAGGGTAAGCATGGAGGAGAGGAAGCACTGTGGGTCGATTTGGAGACAGACAATGGCACCACAATCTGCACAGGGGTTGTATACAGACCCCATCTCAGGGGGAGGAATAGGACAAGAAAATGATAGAAAGTATCCTTAGAATGGCAGAAAAAGGAGAGATACAGTATTGCTGTTGGGGGATCTGAATATGCCAGATGTTAACTGGAGTGCATTTGCAGCAGCCACTTCTAAGAGTGAGGTCATTTTAGATGCCCTACAGGGGGCATGTCTTAGACAACTAGTATCGGAACCCATTTGAGAGGGAGCAATCTTAGACCTGGTACTTTCAAATGGAGATGGCGAGAGGATCACAGATTTAGAAGTGGGTAGCCATCTGGCAACTAGTGACCGTCGAACAGTATGGTTCATGATAAACACAGCAATAGAGTCAAGCCATACAAAGGCAAAGGTCCTGGACTTTAGGAGGACTGAGTTTGCCAAAATAGGTGAGTGCCTAAGGAATGCACTAGCAAATGGGCAGGAAGGAGGTGTGGAAGAACAATGGGGAAAAATCAAAACTGCCATCACAGAGGCAACAAGTCGTTGTGTGAAGCAAATAAACAAAACAAAACAATGTAAGAAACCACTTTGGTTCTCAAAGGAGGTGGCAGGGAAGGTTAGGGAGAAAAAGAGAGCATTCAGGAAGTACAAGGAATCACAGAAGGAGCAATACAGAGTATTGTATCAGTTAATGCAAAAGGAAGCAGAAAAGGCAATCAGAACAGCAAAGGCCCAAACCGAGGAAAATGAATGAATACTTTAAAAAGCGCCTTTCCAAAACCAAGGCGCTTTTACAACAAATCAATACATAAAATTAAAACAAAATCCTAAAATCAATCAATAAATATATTTAAAAATCGGGATATGCCAAACTAAACAAATATGTCTTTAGGGCTGACTTAAAACTTTGGACAGTCAGGCAATCTCTCACCTGATGAGGTAGAGAATTCTACAGGGTTGGGGCCATAAAACTAAATGATCTTGCCCCAGATCTCTTTAAACAAACCCTGGGAATCTCTAGCAATCCCTCATCGGTGGATCGGAGCCGACGGGAAGGACAGTAGGGACGAAGAAGATCTTGCAGGTAACTAGGTCCCTGTTCGTGTAGGGCCCTATAGGTCAGAAGACCGACCTTGAAGGTAATCTGCCACTGTATTGGCAGCCAGTGCAGTCCATGGAGGACAGGCGTTTTATGACTGGTCCTTGATGTACCAGTCAAAAGCCTGGCCACCGCATTCTGCACTAGCTGCAAGCGGCGGATATCTACCCCCGGTAGCCCTAGGTACAAGGCGTTGCAGAAGTCCAAGCGGGAGGTAACGAAGGTGTGGACCAACGTTGGAAGGTCATCAGCAGGAACTAGATGCTTCACTCAGGCTATATTCCTCAGATGGTAAAAGGAAGTTTTGACAACGGCTGACACCTGATGTTTAAGGGTTAGACAGTCATCAAATATAACACCCAAGTTCCGTACCCGGTCTGAGGTCGCCAGCTGGGGCCCCCCAAGCCAAAGACCTGTAGGTGACCCAGTCAGCAAACCCACCCCCCGGTGACCTGGGTCCGCAACCAACACCTCAGTTTTTTTGGGGTTTAACCACAACCAGCTCACAGTCATCCAGTCCTGAATCTCAGTGAGACAGTTATTAAAGACCGAGACAACATCACCCTGGTCGGGCACGAAGGACACATACAGCTGATTATCATCTGCATAGTAGTGAAAACTCAAGTCATACCGCCTAATAATCACTCCCAATGGCAGCATATATACTGCAAATAACATGGGTGCCAAAATAGAGCCCTGTGGCACCACAGAGAATAGGGGGAGTGATGCCGAGGAAAAAATCCCAGACACCACCCTCTGAGTCCTACCCTCGAGGAATGATCGAAACCAACTGAGGACTGAACCAGATAGTCCACAGATAAACTGCAGGCGCTCCAAAAGCACTCCATGGTCAACAGTATCAAATGCCACAGAGAGATCAAGAAGGACCAAGATGGAACGAGTCTTTCGATCTCTCGCTATTAGGAGGTCATTTAGTACTCGAACAAGGGCTGTCTCGGTACTGTGTCTCTTCCTAAATCCGGACTGGAGAGAATCATAGACATTGTGGCTGGTCAAATGATCATCCAGCTGCAATGCGACCACCAAGATAAGATAAGAAAAGATAGCCAACTCAGTTAAGAAGGGGGATAAAACCTTTTATAGGTACATCAGGGAGCGAAGGAAGACCAAGGGAGGGATAGTGAGGCTTAATAAAGCGGAGGGGGTGGGCAGAGGGTGACTGTGAAAAGGCAGAGATACTAAACAAATAGTTTTGCTCAGTATTCACAAATGAAGAGGGGGAGGTACCTAAACCAAAGAATAGAAACACGCTGGATATGGGGGTTGATACCAGCCCTTTCACAGAAGAAAGAGTTCTGAAAGAACTCTTAAAACTGAAGGTGGACAAAGCAATGGGGCCTGATGGGATTCATCCCAGAATTCTAAAAGAACTAAGGGTAGAACTAGTGACACCACTGACTACCCTCTTTAATAAATCATGGGAGGATGGGGTGGTACCTGAAGACTGGAGGAGGGCAGATGTAATTCCACTTCACAAAAGTGGGAACAGGGCAGAAGCAGGAAACTATAGACCTGTTAGTTTAAACTCAGTGATAGGGAAAATGATGGAATCACTTCTGAAGGAAAGAATTGTTGAGTACCTAGAGGCCAGAGGAGCGCAGGACCCAAGGCAGCATGGATTTACAGTAGGAAGGTATTGTCAGACTAATCTAATAGATTTCTTTGACTGGGTGACCAAAGTAGTAGATCAGGGAGGGGCTGTAGACATGGCCTACCTAGACTTTAGCAAGGCATTTGACACAGTCCCACACAAAAGATTAATATACAAGTTGGCCAGCCTGGGAGTGGGTCGCAAGATGGTAGCCTGGGTAAAAAATTGGCTGGAGAACAGGACACAGAAGGTAATAGTAAACAGAGTCTACTCTGAAGAAAGGGGGGGTTACTAGTGGGCTACCGCAGGGTTCAGTACTAGGACCGGTCCTGTTTAATGTCTTTATAAGCGACATTGCAGAGGGACTGAAAGGAAAAGTATGTCTCTTTGCAGATGACACAAAGATCTGCAACAGAGTTGATACACAAGGTGGGGTGGAAAGGATGAGAAGGGACTTGGCAAGGTTGGAGGACTGGTCAAATGTATGGCAGCTTAGATTCAATGCTAAGAAGTGCAAAGTAATGCACCTGGGAAACAAAAACCCAGGGGAAGAGTACACAATGGGGGGGGTGTGATAGTGACAAAAAAAATGGAAAGGGACATGGGGGTAGTCATATCAGATGACCTAAAGGTGAGCAAGCAATGTGAGAGGGCAGTAAGTAGGGCTGGTGGGATACTGGGATGCATAGGGAGAGGCATCACCAGTAGAAAACAGGAAGTTATTATCCCTCTGTACAGACAGCTGGTAAGACCCCATCTGTAGTACTGCATGCAGTTCTGGAGACCCAGTCTCTGCAAAGACAGACAGGATGGAGGCAGTCCAGAAGATGGCAACTAAAATGGTGCAGGGTCTGCATCAGAAGACATATCAAGACAGACTTAAGGATCTTAATTTGTATAGCCTCGAGGAGAGGAGGGAGAGGTGGGACATGATTGAAACTCAAATACCTCAAGGGAATCAACAAAGTCCAAGAAGATAGCATCTTTCAGAAAAAGAGGTGTGCAAGAACAAAGGGGCACAATCTGAAACTAGAGGGGGGATGGCTCAGAGGTAATGTGAGGAAGTATTTTTTCACAGAGAGGGTTGTGGATGCATGGAACAGCCTTCCTGAGGAGGTTGTGGAGTCAAAAACAGTGGTGGAATTCAAGAATGCAATGGACAGACAAAAGGCAATTCTCGGGGGTGGAGGTAGGAAGAAGTAGGCTATTGGTTAGCTAGGATCTGCAACTTATCCATTAAGTAGGGAAATGGGCAGACTTGGTGGGCCAAGCATTCCTTATCTGCCGTTAAATTCTACATTTCTATGTTTAAATAATTGAAAAAAAAAAAAGTAACCTAAATACTAAGCAGATTAAATGTATCTAACTAGAAATCCCATCAACTCTGATAATTCCCACTGGACAGTGTGCAAATCCTAACACCAGCAAGTTGAATTTGAAGTTGACTAAGTTAATTAATTTAATACTAAACAGATTGAATGTATCTAGCTAGAAATCACATCAACTCTGATAATTCCCACTGTACAGTGTGTAAAAGCTAAACCCAACAAGTCAAATTTACAACTACTGTACCTAGATGACACATTAAATCTTGACATTAACCAGTTCAAAAATTCTGCACTTTCTAAGACCAGACTTAATGCACAGCTAAACTCTCCCTTTTAAGTTAACCTCAAAATTAAAGTTTAAAATATCTCATCTCCTCCCCTCTTAATTGTAATGCATCTTAGTGTATAGCACAGTTGTATGTATTAATACTGTGTAAAGATTTTTTTTTATTGTATAACATCTTGCAGTTTTTTTTATGATGGTATATTTGTGTAACTTGTATTGTCTTCTGAACTGGGTCCCCATTGCAAATGGCCTTCGCTCAGTGGGTCTCAACCCTTGAAATAAAAATGAAATGAATAAACGCAACCTGACCTGGATTTCCTCTCCCATGTCACTGATGAACATATTAAAGAGTACTGGGCCCAGAACAGATCTCTGTGGTACTCCACCAGTGTCCTCTTTTTCCTCTGATCTGACCCCATTTACCTCAACTATCGGCTGCCTCCCTTCCAACCAACTCCCTACCCACCTTCCTATTGCCTTAACTGTTGCCGGGTCCCCCATCTTTATCGGCGGCCTTCAGTGTAGCATCGAATTGAATGCCTTGCTGAAGTCAAAGTAGAGTAAGTTTACAGCATGGCTCTCATCAATTGTCTTGGTTTCACAGTCAAAGAATACTATCAGTTTGGGCTGACAAGACCTCTGTGTCACAAATTTGTGCTGCTTACTCTCCTGAAGTCTCTTTTTCTCCAGGTACTCCACTAGATCTTCTTTGACTAGTGTCACCATTAGTTTTCTTACCACAGAGGTAAGGCTGACGGGTCTGTAGTTTTTCAGCTGCTCCTTGTACCCTTTACTTGTGCAGTGGAATCACATCTACCATCCTCCAGTCCCTGGGAACCACCCCTTGCTGTGCAGAGGTATTGAGTAGCCCTGCCAAGGATTTTCAGTGATTAACTCTTTTGGAAAAAGGAACACAGGCACATCGTAACTGGCAGGTAGTTTTCATCCAGCTCTCCAACTGGGAGGAGACTTAGCCTTCCTAGAAGCTCCAGAGATTAACCAATTCAGGCCTAGTAAACTTACAGGGGCTCCCAGGAGGCTACACACACACACACCACACCCATCTTTGACTTTTATGGCCTCAGCACATTTACTCAAGCTTAAAAATTATTAATAGGAACAATAATATTCAGAGAGAAAAACAAACTGCAAAATTATAATCAGTTGCCCAAATTGCATATTTTCAACCCTTAACTGGCTGAGCGGGGTACCTTGGAACCCAGCCAGCCATGACAGTTCACTCTTGACTAGGAAAGTCACCAACCACCATCAAAGGGGGCCCCTTCTGCCACACTAACCTCACACAGAGGTGGTGAGCAGGACTGCCTCCATTTTACCTTTCTTTGCTCTCCCCAGTTGAGGAGGGGTCCCTGCTACCACCCTTAACCAGCCTTCCACCATATGCACTTCAGGCCAGTGGTGGGCAGACAGCGGAAATTTGGCCTCCAATTGGAGATACCTGTGGTACTCCACCACCACAGAAAGGACTCCACCACCACAGAAAGGACACAATGACACCTAGTTTGTGCCCCCAACCTTCCCTACTGACTGTCCTGTCCTAAGTTTCTGGATAAAGTGCTAGGCAGGTCTCTAAGTCCAGACTGAATATGTTTGATGGATGTCTAATAAGTAAACCCAATTCATATGGAAGAGGCCCGGACAGCTGAGTGTGGCCTCCTCATAAGGCACCACCAGCCCTCCTGAGCACCTAAGGGTTAGCAACCTCCCAGTTTGGTTTTCACCAGGCCCTCTTCATCCATTTGGGGTCCCTGGCATGGCACCAGAGCAACCATGGGAGCATAGCTGATCAAACTAGATGGCACCCCTTGCAACATCTCCTTAATCATTAACCAGTCCCATTTATGGAGATGATTAAGTCCATAGTGACCTGTAAAACCATACTGTTGCATTCCAAGCGTATCTCCATGGGATCTTGGGAGCCCATTTTCTCTTGTTTCTGATGACCACCAGGATCAGTTGTTCCTACTGCATACTGCAAAGCTCATTCCACTGCACCAAGACCATGTCATTGGGCAGTCCAAGTTGTACCCTGCCAGACCTCTTCTCTGCCCTCTTACTGATGTGTTGCATAACACAATCTGATTATCCAAAACTACGCCAGGTGTTTTGTTACTGCGACCAAATAAAGCAGATCAAGTTAGTAAAACTTTCCATAGTCACCCTCTTGCGACAGCCTGACATACTGTTTGAGCCTGTCTAACTTCCACCTGCCTATGCCCTGTATGACAATGTCAAGAAAAATGAGACTGGCAGCCATGCTTGCTGTCCCAATGCAGAAGGAGTGTGATCCAAACTAAGTTGTATCAAAGTTACCTATCCCAAGGGTTACCTTCAGGATCTTAAAAACTGGCACCTTGTGAGTGGTGACCTATCCTTGTGCACCAGTAGTCGCCCACCCACCTGGGGTACACTGACCAGTAATGCTCAAAAAAAAACATTGGCCAGCTCTTCCCTTGGCAAGCCTGCTGCATAGATGCAACAGCCCCCTTTCCATGCTGATCTTACCACCTGTACCATATCAGGGCCTCACATCATGTCTGTGACCTAGAGACCCCTTACTGTGTCGTCCTTAGAGTAGGCCATTAATTGTCCACCTTAAAGGAGGCAGTATAGCATAGAGGTTAAAGGCACTGAGTTGCAAACCCGGAGACCAGGGATTGAATCCCATTAGTCCCACTTACATACTGTGTGGCCCTGAGCAAATCAGTTAGTGTCCTTGTGCTCCTAGGTCATACCTGGAAACAAGCTGTGGCTTAGTGTGCTTTTCCTGATTAAACAATTTCACCTTTCCCTTTAAATGCCCCATGGAAGGCCAGACTGAATCCTGCCCAGAAGAGGGCCGCCTCAAAGTCATTCTCTGTGCCTTGACCCACAGCCCTTAGTAGACTGACCAGGTCCTCCACTGATAAGGGTCTCTTGCTGTTGGGTGCTGCTGATATGTGCCGGATTCACCCCTCCATGAAATCTTTAATTGTGAAGTGTTGTGTCTCCTCCCTTTTCCCCATTAGTTTGCCAAAAAAATGCTTTGTCAGCCAGTTGAGTGCCAGTGGTGGTTCTAAAAACCCATGCCTTTCCCTGCCATCAGGAAACCCAAATAATAACTTACTGAGGCTGGCCAAGAGGTTACCCCCACCCCGCACCCAGCAGTACTCAGTGTAACACAACACTCTTTGGTTGTAGGTGCCCTATGTCCAGGAGTAACTGACTGTGATATTACCTACCAAGCTTGATCCAACTGCGATCCTACAAGTGGTTGGGCAGCTTCTCCGGGGACTCCTCCGCCTTGGGTGCCAGTTGCCAGAATTGAGCCCACTGAAAATGAGAAAGAGCATCTGCTGTCCGGTTTCCACCTCAGGGATATGTCTGACTCTAAAATTAACATTTAGCCTTAGGCATTTAAGCATGAAAATCCTGAGACAGCAGAGCTCCCAGGCACAGCTCAGTGATTGCCTGTTAATTACCTGTGCCACACCAAGATTATTAGATCAGAAATCAACCCCTTTGTTTCTGAGTTTCTCTCCCCATACCTGTAATGAGACTACTTTGGGAAAGAAATCCAGGAACATCAAGTTCTTGGTCGAGCCCTCCATATGCACACTTTGGGCCTCAAGGCTGCAGACCAGTCTCCCTGACAACAGATCCCAAAACGGTTCCCATCTGATGCATACATAAAGAATTTTATCTATTGGTTTGACATCACAATAAAAATGTTATCTCTTGGTTTGACATCACCATATCATGTCATATGGCCAACCAGTTTAATTGGCCCAAAATTCCACCCACACTGGGAGGTCTTCCCTCATGTCCTTTGTCATTCTAATAAAATGGTGTGGGGCTTGTACCCCTGCCATGGCCTTTGTCATGCTCCTACAAAGGGAGCACCCCACAGGAATCACCCGACATGCAAAAGTTAGGTGGATGTGGAGGACCTGCATCTGGTGGAGGGTGACCTTCTTGGCCCATCTGGCTTCCCCAGCCAGACAGAGGAGGCTAACAGCCGTATCTGCCGATAGCTGAGACACTCCCTACCTGGAGTCCAGCTCAGTCTGCTGGAAGGTGAGGACCATTTGCAGCTGCTAAGGCTTGTTGGTGGCAAGCAGGACCCCGGACTTCCCGGCCATGGCCTCAAAAACTCCCAGGGCCTTTAACACGTGTTCATCCCTGTTGAGCCTATGAATAAGAAGTCTTTGAGATAGTGCAGAACTGACTCCACTCCACCTCTTCTGTAGGCCACCCAATTTGGGAAAGTCCTGAACTTCTCAAATATCACACAGGATAGTGAACACCCCATAAGCATGCACATACCCATAGAATAACTGCCCCCCACTGCCATACCCAGCAGACTGAAGTCTGCTGGGTGAACCAATATTTGACAAAAGGCAGACTCTTATGTCCGCATTTCACCCTCATCTACTCACCTGCCCTGTTGAACGATGTGTAAGACACTGCTGCAAGATCATGGTTAGTGTAATCATTTACTGAATCCCGGAGGGGGAGGACAGGTGATGTATCAGCCTAAACTCCCCCATGTCTTCTTCAATACAAAAGACAATGGGGGCACTATGTTCTCCAGTTGGGGGGGCACCAGCAAATAGACCTGCAGCCATGCCAAGTGAGGCCTCCTTCTGCAGCTTTGCTGCCAAAATCTTGTGCCTCTTGGCCACCAACTTCAAACTGGCCACCTGTCTCACTACTCCAGCCTGATGTAGGGTATCCTAAAACCCTGCACAAACCCTTCCCTCACCTCAAGTGCTTCCTCCCTGCTAAGGTGAATGTCCAACTATGGGGACAAGACCTCCACCTTAAAGGGTGCAAATCCTTTTCATGCTTGATATTGACTACAAACTAATGAAAGCACATATAATGAAATTATGTAAAAACTATATAAAAAAAACTGTAGGGCAAAGCAGGGTCTGACCAAATTATACAATGAGAAAATAAACTATAAAAGTTTGTTAAAGCAAAAAAACAAAAAAAAAAAAATATATTACAAAAATCAATGGCAAATAATGTTGGATGCTGTTCAAGAAAACAACTCTAAGGCATTTTGGACTCTAGTGGCTAGGGGTAGCAATAATCTTAAAACTGAGATTGACACTTATATTACAGAAGATAAATGTTTAGCACATTTCTGTTTTCTTCGGTCCTTTTGAATGTAACACTACTAGGGAATTACTCATTGTAAAAGCAGGCTTTAAACCAATAACTCCTGATGAGATTTATCTAACAATTGCCACTGTTAAAAGAAACAAGGCCGCTGGCCCCGATGCGGTTCCTGCTGAGGTATTCCTTTGTTCATTGTTGACCTGGAGCAAATTCCTGGTTATATTTTTCAACAAGTGTATAATGTCAAATACCTTTCTAGATTCATGGAAAGGAGCAAACATCTTACCTATTCATAAAAAAGGAAGTCTATCTGACCCGACTATGTATAGGCCCATAAGCCTCCTGGATGTGAATCTAAAAATATTATCTAGAATTATCTTGGAAAGGTTAAAAAAGGAGGTGGAAAGAGTTGGGGGATTAACAGAATTCCAGGCTGGCTTTAGATCCAGTTATTCGACTGTGGATAATATATTTGTTCTAAGACATTTAATTGAGAAATATGTACGACTAAGACATCAGAAACTCTATACAGTCTTTATCGATTATTTTTCTGCCTTTGATTACATATCTAGACATATACTGTAGACTACACTTGTGGATAGGGGGATTGATACCAACGTAGTAGCCTTGATATCACAACTATATTCTGATAATTGGGCTAAAATAAGACTAGGCAGATTGGGTGGTTTAACATCCTCATTTAAAATCAACAGAGGAGTGAGGCAGGGGTGTGTTATGGTCCCCCTTACTATTTTCTCTTTATATAGAGACAATGTGAGCTGATTGTGAAACCACAAATTCAGATTCTCCAAAAATGTCATCTCCTCCTTGCCCCCTGTTGCCTTACGTGGATGATATTGCCCTCCTTTCTCTCACAAAGTCAGGACTACAGAAGAAATTGAGCTTTATTTACAGTAGATCAACAGAGTTAAAATTAAAAATCAATCTGAATAAAACTAAGGTTGTAATCTTCAGTGCTGGAAAAAAGAAAGTTTCAACTTACTGGTATGCGGGCAAAGGGAAACTAGAGGTAGTAACAAGCTACATTTATTTGGGAATTCTCTTTCAAGAAAATTGCACCTGGACTTTACATATTGAAATGTTAATAGAAAAACTCAGAAAGACTGTAACAGGGCTTATTCGATTCAGTGTAAAATATGGTGGTAGGACCATAAAACCATTAATAAAGGTGATTAGGGTGAAATTTGATGCCCAGCTTATTTATGGTTCTGATGTATGGGACCATCAGAACCTGAACAGATTAATGTCCCCTCTATACAAATTTCTACGTACTGTTCTGAGGCTCAGGCACTCTTACACAGCAGCCTATTTAAGATCTGAGCTGGAGATTGTCAATATAGGTGCCTTAACTTGAAACAAGGAAAGTTAACTATTGGATTAGGTTTTCTAGACAAAATAACCCCACTTTGGCAAACCGTGCCCTAAAAGAAAAAGGAACATGGTGCAACTTAGGTTACAGAGATGGGTACTGGTTAACTACTCTTTTGGCCATGTGAAAAAAAACCATAAAATGCTAAAATTGAAACATGCTGTTACAAAAGGTATAACATTTAATATAAAGTATACAAATTTGTTACTAAAGGAATAATACCCAACAGGGTGGGTGTTATGCTGGGATAACATCTCACCTCGGGTGGTTGGGCCCGAGGCCTCCGGCCAAGGGTGTCCAACACCAGAGAGATGTTATCCAGCATAACACCACCCTAGGCATTATTCCTATTACACAATGACCCCTCAGTAAAATGAAGTAAAAAATATATTAAGAATATGTTTAAAATGCTTTCTTTACTTATTTTTTTTGTTGTGTAGGTATATATATTAAAAAAATAGTGCTCCTCTATTGTTTGCCCAGTATGTCGTGGTGTTTTTTTCCCCTTTTACTAAATAGAGTGGGCTACTCCCCCCCCCCGACTTTTCTTTGGTTGTGAACTGTTGCTGCCCCTATTGAGTTTAATTGACCAGGTAATTTGCTCTTTCTTGGAATGGTTGAAGATGTGAGTATTTATTTTTTTTTTCTTTAAAGACTGCAAGCCGTGCCACAGGGACAACGCTCTAGGTCCACAGTTCTCATTTCCGGTTTCAATCGGTTACTTGAAAACATGGTTTGCGGTCTTCAGAGAAATAAGAAAAATATACAGTCATCTTCACCAGATCCCAAGAAAGACAGAAGAACCTGTTCAATTAAACTGGATGGATAGCAATGTATATTGAAAGATTTTTTTTTAAATGTATACTGTTTTCGTGCAGTTCTTGTGGGCAAACTGCAACACGTCAACGGATGAACTCGCGCTGAGAGGTACAAAGCTGTTTCAGGGACATGTAAAAATAATAATTTAAACTTTGGGCTTAGGAAGGGGAGGTTCTACTATTTTCTGTGGGTCAATTAATGGGCAGCGCGATAAAGCGCATGGAGAAGACTAGTCCGAGGCTTAGCAGGGACTGCTGAAGCTGCTGCTAGGGATAATTGTGGAGCAGTCTTTTTTCTACATTAGATGCGGTCATCTTTGTAGTGGGACTAGACTCGGGATGTTATGCTGGGGTAACATCCTGGGTCCATTTTCACTCTGACCAATCAGAGAACATGAATCCTTCTTGCCATTGTATAATAAAAGGATAACAAATGACTGGAATTTTTTGGATTTGAATTTAATCAGAAATTCTCATTACTCAAAATGGTTTTCACAGAACAACTATTACTTAGGGTTTAAACCCTATTTAGAAATATTAACTGACCCAAAACATAGATCTATTGTTTCCAATTATAAATTCGAACAATATCCGAGTAATATGTTGTCATATCGTTATAAGAAAAATGGTCTCCAGCCTGGAGAGTGGGATTGTAGTTATGGAGGTGAGGAAAATTGAGTATGTATTTGCCTTTCAGACAACTATATTGCCAGATATACACTATAGTACATTAGTCCACACTGTGTTTTTATATTTCTTATATTGTACTGTCTTGTATTTATACAATACACTGTATGCTATCGATGTATTTATATGTAATTGTTATACTATGAATGTATATGTATTTGTAAAGGCTTTTTAGCCACACAATAAAAACTTTGAAAATTGAATACTTTTCACGCCTTTGGTGGTCAAGGGGGCACTCAAACCCTGACCCCTCTGCTGAGCTCATTCATACTTGCGAATGGGGCGCTTCCCCCAACAGGAAGAGCAGGCATGCTCATATTTGTACAGTTTACATGGAACTGACAGGTTCCCTTGTTGAATTTCCAACAAAACCCACTCCATTCTCCCCCTTCTTTCTTTGTAGCAGGTGGGGGGGTACGGGGGGGCCCAGGACCGGAAAGCCACTGTCCGTCTACTGCCTGATATAAGGGCAGCCTCAGGCACATGTTCTCTATATAGAGGAACATCTACCTTATATACTCGCATATACATCGATTCACATATAAGTCGGGGGGGTATAATATAGGTGTACAACCTGGATATGTTCTCATTGACCCTCATATAAGTCAGTACCCTAAAATCACCCTCCCTAACAAAGATAACCCAAGCATGCTTCTTTATTGATCATTTTTTGTGTTTTTAAGTTTAAAAAAATGGTTAAAAATAAATAAAATTCTCTGGGCTTCTGTGTTTCACTGCACTTCAAGATACAGGGGCTGGGTTAAGCTTCATTCACTTTACAGTTTTTTCAACTGCCAGTAGCTCATTCTTTTTTGCTCGCCAGTCTCGGATCAACTTTTTGTTGATGCCATAGTGTCTTTCGATGGCGGTGTATGAATGCAACTCAGCAAAAGAAATAACTGTTGTTTTAAATTCTGCATCATAAGTGCTTCTTTTCCACTTATAAACATGGACACACTGAAAAAAATCAAGAGGTACACCATCACTTGGACAGCAATTAGCCTGCAATCAAGAAGTGTGACATTCAAAGGGGGCAAATCTGTATGCGGTGCACTGTTCCGGTAATGAGGTGCAAAAGACCATTCAGTTGAGTACTTAAGTGAGAACGGTCATAATAGGAGGCATTTTTGTCTGACTAATGTGACCCTTAACTTTTACCACATTGGATTTGTTTGCTCATTTTGTAGGACTCGCGTATAAGTTGGTACTGTTTTTTAAGCCTCAAAAAAAGGTACAGAAAATCCGACTTATACGCGAGTATATACGATACATCCTGCCCCATTTCAAGTTAGGGGCGGAGACCTTTTCCTCTGGAAGCGCTCATCATAAAGTACATCACCACCATAAGAATAATAAGCTTTCTGGATGTGATCCTGATATTTGCAATTTTTCTTTTTATTCATTTTACAGTGTTGTCGTATAAAATGATGCATACAACTGAATTAGTTTACACATTCACAGACATATGTTAGCATCAGTATCAATTATCAGTTGCCACATTTAACACCATGTGGGGTATATTCCAGAGCTTCTCCTTCAGGGAGTATACAGTTTAAATATTTAGGAAGGCTAGCCACATTAAACTTGTGGGGTAAAGACGAAATTAGGTACTAGTTTAAGGATGGTTACTGTTGCCCTAGGCCACTGCCCCCACTTAATTATCCATCAATTTAAGGAAATTATTTCCCCCTTCCGCTCCTTGCACTCCTTCCCTTAATCACCAACCATCTTAATCTAAGCATAGAAAAGCATAACATCAGTTTCCCACGTTATCTAATTAAACATTTAGTACTTAATTTTTAATACTCCCTCTAACATATTCCCTCTAAAAGGGGAAATTTAAAATGGAACTATTAGAGCTATATAGTCCTGGAGTAATTTCCTTAGCACTCTTCGACCTCGTGGTCACCTCAGGGAGAATGTTATAAACAGTACCAGTCTTGGTTAGTCCTCATCGTCTTCAGAATCTATAGGCAGTCCCGAATTCTACGGCGGTCTCGATCGAAATTCTTGGGCAATCACCTCAACCTTTTTCTTTGCTTCCTCTGGATCATTAAATTGGTAAACCTTCCCTCCGTTGGTCAGCCGTATGACGAGCTGGGGTAGCAGAATGTGCCACACCTAAGCTCCGAAGTTGTTTCCTTAGTGGGTCAAACATTTTTCTCCTGGTCCAGGTTGGAAAGGACCAGTCAGGGAATATTTTAATCTACTGGCCTTCCATTTCTGTTGGATAAGATGTTCTCGCCCATTGAAGAATTTTGTCCCTGGTTGCTGGCCCGTCCGTTATCAGCAGGATTGTGCGTGGAGTCTCACGATCTAGTGGGGCCCTTCTGGAATGCCTGTCTTATGGAATCTGCCTCAAGCTGTAAGTCTGGAGGGACAGAGGTAATTAGCCAGTTCTTTAAATATGTCAAAATATCAGCACCTTCAGTAGCCTCTTGGACACCCACCAACCTTAGATTCATGGCCCGCTCGGAATTTTCGAGCCTCTCCATGCAGGCACGCAGGTAGTTAGTCTCCGAAGTTGCTTTAGCAAGTGTTGCCTGTGTCCGTTGCGAACGGGTATCAGCATCTTGTGCTATTTTAGTTGTAGAATCAATTTTTGCATCCTGCGCACCCAGGCGATCTAGGACCCGTTCTAACTTTTGGTCCATCTCTCGGACTGCATTTAACACCATCTCCTGGGGGGAGTATCTTTCCCTCCACTCGGGCCCGCTGCTTGTCCTGGCCCTCCTGATTAACTCAATGCTGGTACAGGTACCAATTTTTTGGGATGATCCCGTAGCTGCTCCTTTCGGTCTACCCATCTCAAGTTTAGCATCTACTTGTTCAGAGGGTAATAAGCTGTTGAGTTATAGAGCTTTTCTTTGTTGAAAAGGAGTTTATTTTATGTTTTTAGGTGATATTAGGGAGCTCGAGGTGTAGAGCTTTAGAGGAAGCTACCGGTTGCGAATGCGGCTCTCTAGTGCCCCCTGATCCTGATATTTAATGAGAGTGCATGTCTCCTCAGGGCACTTTTCCAGGATAACTTGCTCAATATTTTGAACAAGGCAGTCCACAAGAGCATATCCCATCTAACTTTGGGTTTTTGGGTTTTTTTTGGCTCATCCTTTTCTTTCTTGTCCTTTGTATCCTTTTCTCCCTCCCCACCTTCATCTGCCCTGTACAACATTGTAAAAATAACAGTGTACTTCCTACGCCAGATTATTCTTTCATTGCCAAGGTGATGTGATTGCTTAGCAAGCCAGGGTTACATGTAGTGGCTCCCTTTTCCAGCTTCAGTATTATGGCCTCTATTTTCAAGACCCACCCAGCTAGGTCCTCGTTGATCCTAAGGGCCTGAGCAACCCCTAGCATTCCAAACAGCCGGGCCATCTGCAGTTGCCTATTGGTGATTGCCTCCCTGGAGGAAGGCCTGGGGATTACCATGCCATCAGCTGGCTGTCCACTACTCATCAAGGGAGGCACAGGCCACACAACCTGTGCTGTGGAGGCTGGAGACAGAATGCCTCTTCCCTGGGGTGTAGGGGGAGCTGTTGCCTGGGCCTGTGTTCCTGTGCGAACACCAAGCAGAGGTGCAGGCCACAGTTCTTGGGATGGGGGAGCTGGATGGGACACACCAAGGGGGGTTGAAAGCTGATGGCTGGGTGCAAACCTCCATCCGGGAGGGGGCACAGCAGTGATGGTAGAGACCATCCCGGCCATGGTGGAGAACATCCCTTGTAGCAGGGCCACGCTCTGGACCACCTGTTCCACCAGCCTGGCAAGTAGGGGGCCCCATCCCCAAGCACTGTGGCCAGGACAAACACAGCCTCGCTGCCCCCCCCAGTGTATACAGGAGGCGAAAGAGTTCTCCCACCTGCCCAGCACCTCCCAACACAGTCCATCTCTCCCAGCAATAAGTCCTTACCCAAAGACCACTCAATATTTATTTCAAAAGTTTTACCAGGAAAACATATTGAGCTGGTAACAGTTTGTTTTCAGATGCATCCTGGAGGAAAAGGGGGAAAAGAGTTAAGATTATAAGAAATATTGTACAGTACAATTAAAGTAAATAAAACATAAGCAGTAAAAATAAAGACAAGTCAGTTGTATCAAGGCAATAGGGCCTATTCACTAAGGGTGTGGATGAGTTACACATAGCCCACCCGCACCTGGCCATGCACACTACACCCCCTGTGCTCCATGCATGATCCCAGTGCACCCCGCCTGTGCACCCGGCACAGCAGCCGAATGCACAGCTCCGTGTGGGAGCAGACTGGGGACAGGCATGGGGGGTGTGGTAGCACTCCATGCCATTCTCAATGGTGCGGGTGCCTTGCACGGGGGGGGACAATGGCTACGCCCTCTGGAGGCAGCAATAACCATTACGCGCTCCCCCCGGATGCTGACTCTGCGATCAGCGGGGATTGCGGAGGTCAACGGACCCCTCAATGTGTCTGCCCCGGCCCTGGGGCACATTTAGGAGGCTGAGGGATGTGCTAGTGGGGTTCCCCACAACTCAGTCCACTGGCCGCCTTGGCAACATGGCAACCAATGGGTGCAAGTGATCCACCAGAGGTCCTGGTCCGGGCAGCCGATTGCTTGCGCGACCAGGTCCACTGCCCCACACCGGACCGCCCCTGTGTAGCTGTGCACCGGGGGGCAGGGTCACGTAATGGGGCTGGACAGGGATCACTGTTCGTGAATGCAGTCCCCACGTGGATCTCCGGCGGGTGTGGAGCTGCACATGGGGGGGATACGTGCGAATCACACGTATCCCCCCCCCACCGTTTGTGAACAGTGCCCTATATGAGTACTACACAGTAATACATCAAGCTCAGGTTTCACGTTTTTTATTTAAAACAGGAATAGTTATCATACAACCATTTGAGCAGTGCTCATTTACAGTGGCCTCCTGAAATGTGTACAGATTAAACTGAAATAAGTTACAAGAGTACATTCTAGCAAAAAGCAGCAAATTTCTTTAAAAATTAGTGTAACTTGTCAACAGTGCACAAGACATACAGACTTACATAACAGCAGGTTACAGTTGTGGGGTGGGGGGGGATTACAGTGCCTGACCATAGAGCTACAGTTGTGCATTAGGTAGCTGGGGGAATCAGCGGCTTTTGTAGGTGTGAGACAAGTAGTCATGAAGGAGGGTTTTTAGAGACCAGAAGGAAGAGGCTAAGTGAATAGCAGGAGGCAGAGAAGATCAAAGCTTAGGGAAACACAATGAGAAGGCAGCTTGAGCTGCAGAGGAATTAAAAAAGGGGGAGGAAGAAAGGGTGAGAGTCAGAGTTGCAGAGGGAGTACACAGGGGCAGGAGGAACTGGAGAGGTGGCAGGGAACCATGGCAGAATTTGGATATCAAGGAGGCACAGCGAGCGAGGCACCTGGCACTGAGAGAAGGAAGAGAAGGGCAGTGTATTAGGAACAGTGTTGGGGGGGGGGGAGGTATGAAGGGGACATTCCAAAGTGAAATGGCAAAAGGAGTGAAAGAGGGTGTCCAGTCTGGCAAGAGTGGAATTATGAGTGGCACTGTACACTGTGTCACCATAAATGAAGATGGAGAGAATCATCTTCAGGACAATTTCTCTGCAAGCTGGATGCGGGGTACAGGTTTTGTTCCTGTGGAGAGAGTGATCTGAGTTAAGAGTGGAGATTTTGTCAGATGACATCCTCATACAGGAAGTTACCTTGACGATGGTCCAAGCAAACCCTGACATCCTCAATCAAAGCACCATCAAAGGTATAAAAGGAGGGTAAAGGAGAGAGTCTGGTTAGATTCTGTGTGGTGCCAAAGTTCATAAAGACTGTTTTTGTGACACTGAGGGGTTGTTAATTTGCTCAAAATTAGTGCTGGATGTTGATGAAATCTGATTGGAGCGGAGCAGCCAAGTCAAGGGTGGAGGAGCCAGAGGTGAAAAACACAGTATTGTTTGAATACATGAGGATGGATTCAGAGGTACAGTAAGAAGGTTATTTATTTATTTATTTCATTCATTTTTGTGCTACCAGGAGCCCTAGCCCCACAAATGGGCTCATCTATCCTCGGTGACCCTAACCCTCACCCTCACCCGGGGAAGCCCCCCAAGTGGGGCCGTCAAAGCAGAGCTGTGGTGGCTGGAGGGTTGGGCACAGAGGCAGCTTATATGCTGGGGCTGGTGATTTTTTTCTGTACTGTCCCCCTGGAGCTGGAAATGTGCAATGACGCCAGTGGGAAGGAGTCCATCCCAGCTCCACTCCATGTTACAGCATGACACCCTGTCCCCCAGCCTCCACCAGGGGGCAACTGACACCGGCACCAGGAAGCCCCTCCTCCCTCCCGGAGAAGGAGAGCAGTCCTTCGGATGCTCGATCCTTCTCCTCCCTTGCTGACCCTCGGTGGCCTATGCCCATTTCTGAACACGGGTCGCCGGCGTGGCACAAGGTGTGGCGTCCAGCGCCTCAACCCTCAGCACCACCGGGCCGGCTGTAAGAAGGTTATTTGATACAATGGAAAAAAGGATTGAGCCAAGGACAGGGCCTTGGGGAACACCTGAACAGTTGGGAAGATGGGAGAGATGGTTGTCTTCAGTGTGGGTATCTTGGGGCTTGCTCTCAAGATAAGAATGGAACCAGCTAAGTGGTCAGATAGCCCCACACTTTTAAACTTGTCCAGGAGAAGGGGGTGCCCAACTGTGTCGAAGACCACAGCCAGGTTGACAAAGATCACAGAGGTAATCAGTCCCCCAATTAAGTGTGGATGGAGTCAGTGAGCTGGAGAAGGGAGGTGGTGGTAGATAGGGTCTTACTGAAGCCAGACTGGAAAGGAGTGAAGTGGGAGTTACAGAAACCAGACTGGAAAAGGGCAGAAAAGGATTTGAGGAAGGGAGAGAGAATTGAGAGAGAACAAGATTTTCTTAAATCTTTGACAAGGAGGAAGAAGAGAGATCAGGTGATAGTTCCCCAAAGAGGAGGGATCTCCCCCCTTTGGGTAGGTGGATAACTGTTACCCACTTTAAGGAATCTATGATAGCAGCCAGGTAAAAGTCCAACTGTTAAGTCTAGTCAATGAGTACTCACCTCTTTCACAAGCAGTAGCACCATCCCTGAAAATCTCACAGGGACCCATATCAGAGGGTTTTGTAGCACCTCTCTTCCTTTGGATTGCTAGATGCAGACAGAGGTTCATTTGGCAGAGGATGAGCAGGACCTGGAAGCACAGTGGAGCTGCAGAAAGGAGGGACAAAAGTTCTGGTTGCACACTGTGGGCCCAGACAAGAAAGAACAGTGGGGTGCATCACTTCAAGTGGAACCAGAAGTCCCTCCTACTGAGCCTCCGTAATGAGGCTGCCCACTCCAGCAGCAACAGCAGGATGAAACATTTGGGACACTTGCCCAGGGCCAAGAGGCAGGCCGCTGATCGATGGAGCAGGAAGCCCATCTGGGTGCAAAAAATCGTGCCACGAGCAAGGAAGAGCAAACAAATTGGGATGCTGCAACTATTTGGTGCGAGAGCTACCAACCCCCCCCCACACACACAGAGCGGGTGGCCTCATGGAGCTTGATTGTGACCCCTGACACCACAGTTTCCCGTGGCAGCTGTCCCCAACCTGCCACCCCATCAGAGACAGAGGGACTGCTGCGGCCAATCTGTGCCCTTGGCAGCTGTCAAGGCCTGAATATGGCTAATTATCTCCTCAAGTGATATTCTGGCTGGAGGGGTGTGCAGCCAGTGGAGACAGTACAGAGGCAAGGGAGCAGAATTCAGATTAGTTCACTGGGTAGAAAAAGCAGTCATCTAAGCCAGCAAAGGGGGTGTACAGCTGGCCGTGGTGGTGACAGAGGACGCCAGTCAAAGGGCATCATAGGAGGATGGCTGCAGATAAGCCAGGGCTCTGGATGAAAAACCTGCAAACTTAGGAGTGCAAAGGACAGGGAAATTCTGAGGTTATTCTTTAAGCCAAAAAGCCAAATTTATCTCTTGGTGGTTCAGTGCAGCCAAAGAGACCGATGGTCTCTGAGCCAAGAGAAGCTGAGAGAAGCTGGGAAAAATACCCAGTATGCCCTCTAGGAAAAATTAGGCTCAGATACAAAATAAGCTACACTGATCCTTCATACTAGCCTATACTTTCCAGTTGTAACTTACCTGTCTTAGTCTTAATCACTGTATTTGTATTCTGTAACTGTACTAGCTGTACTTGTGTAATAGATTTGTTATATGTGACGTAGAACCTTTGTAAAGGAGTCTATGACTCAAAGGTATATCTGATTCTTCCGAAATAAATTATATTTAACTTAATCAGCGTTAACACCCAAAGTTATATTTTATATAACTTTTTCTTTAATCAAGCTTTTTCTCCTGTGACCTGTGGCTCCAGCAGGACCCCGTGGATTACCCCCCATGGCAGGTGAGGGAACGAAATCTGTCCACTCCACCCCCAGAGCACAATCCAGTTGGCAGGCCCCAGGGGATAGTATGGGCCAGGCTGTGGGTATGGCTTCATATGCTGGAGTCTGGCTTTTTTCCATGTTCTAGTTCCCCATATGTCCAGCAGCATGGAATGACGCAGGTCCCTATGCATGTGGAGGCACGCCTGCAGTGGCTACTGGACATCCCCCTCTAATAGGTGCCTACTGCCCTTCCACCATAGATAGATACTTTATTTCTAAAGCGCCCCATTCCAAAGGCTCAGGGCACTGTACAGTATACAGTACAATTTTTTAAAATCATACAAAATCAATACGTTTAGCTTGTCTCCAAGTGGTGGCAATATAGGAGCAGTGCATCAAGTCTCCCCCACCCTGGAGGAAACAGAGCAGTCCTCCAGGCACTCAATCCTCTCCCATATTGGCCAACCCCCAGCAGCCCGAGCTTTCTCCCAAACCCTGGCTACTGGCATGACAGGCAGGAAGGTGTCCAGCTCCTCAGCCCTCCATTCCACTAGGCCTGCTATATTATTATTACTTATCATGCCTTAGCAAAAGTATTCTGATTAAAGAAATCCGGTGCATACATGCAAGAGAACTTGTGTTACTGTGAGACTGAGATGCTCTGAGGCTTGGAAAAAGAAAGCAGTGTAAGACACGAGCATGCCAGTGTGAGGAAGGAAGGAGTTAATATAAAAGAAGATATTCTCACAAAAATATTTAAAAAAAAATATCCCCAATGCTAGATCAAAGGACATTCCATGGAAGATGTATCTCAAAGTTAAGATGGCCTTCACAACTTAAGAGGCCACGTGTCTATATTGCCCTTACTGTTAATTTACTGCTGCTTGTGCCTGATCAGTCTCTTCTTGAGCTGGTGAATGTATGTTGTGTTTCTCATTCCTTGTGCTTGTCAGAGGTGGAATCTTTGGAAAAGAGCACTTGTGCTCAAAGGTGTTTTCCAAATTATAGATAAATAAAATGAAGAATTGGAATGTGTGACAGCTATAAAAATCTAGGTACAATTCAGGTAAAGAGGTCTTGAACTTTTGATCAAAGGACTGATGAATAAATGCATAAAGGGGGCTTGGCTCAGCATTTAAAAAGATGAACCCACATGCTTTGAGGGCATTTTGCTGGAGAGATAGATAAGACAGAAGAGTCTAGACACTTGTCTTTTGCTGCCAGCTCTGGACACAGCTCCTCCTGCTCTTCTTGCCTTGGACCCAGGAAAGGAAAGGGCTCTTTACTTTTTTACTTAAACATGAACTTACAACGGTCTCTGGAATCTCCCTTGGGCAGCATGAGAATGCTATGGAGAGACAGAAAAGAACTTTAAGACACTGTTTTGCAAAACATAACTGAAATAATTTGGAATAATGCCTTCTGCTAGTTAATAGAGTAAGCTTCCTGGGAGATCAAAGTAACTTAAAGGACACCTGAACCCTTATTGTATGGTATTTGAGACTGCAAAATCTGGCTGCATAACTTTGTAAAGAGTACCCCTTCTGTTAAACAGCTCAGCTACTCACCTCTAAAAATGAGGTTTAACATGTTTTCCTAGCTTTTAAATTTTGTAAACAGACCCATCCTCCGTGCAGAAGCCGGCACTGAGAATCGCTCCTAAAATGGCTGGACTGTCATACAGAATGACATTCTTGAGGCCAGACCACTGGCAAGCATATACTAAATTCCAATGGGGACTCTAAAAGCCTTTTTATTTCAGCTCTGTAGCACCTCTCGGCATATTAATTGTACCAAATATGTGTATTACAAGCTAATACACATATTGGCACCAATTAGTATGCTGAGGGTCATTACAGAGCTCGAATACAAAGACTTGTAGAGAGTCCCCATTGGAATTCAGTATATGCTCACTGGCAGTCTTGCTTCAAAGACGTCATTCCGTATGATATCCTGGCCATTTTAGGAGTGATGCTCAGCTTCATCTTCTACACGGAGGATGGGTTCGTTTACAATATTTAAAAGCTATGAAAACATGTTAAACCTCATTTTTTAGAAGTGAGCAGCTTGACTTTTTAACGGAGAGGTGTCTTCTTTACAAAAGTGACTTAGTAGGTAGCACACTCGCCTCTGAGGCCAGGAGATCAGAGGGCTGTGGGTTCAGTTCCCACATAGAATTTTGCCAGCAGAAAACACCATTTGGCCCATCCAGTCTGCCCGAAAGAGATATTCCTCCATGCCCTTTTTCTTTACCTCCAACCCCCTTGCCCTTCCTCACCAAGTCCCATATTGATATCCCATGATCTCTCAAATTTTTCCACCATATCCACTTCCACAATCCTTTCTGGCAACCTGTTCCATGGACCCACCACCCTTTCTCAGAAGTAGCTCCCCCTTATGTCCCCCCGAAATGTGCCCCCCTCTAGCTAGAGTGAATGACCCCTGGTGTTCTTACTTAGCTTCAAGATACTATCCTGCTTTACTTTACCTATTCCCATCAAGTACTTGAAGGTCTCAACCATGTCTCCCCTCTCCCTTCACATCTCCAGTGAATACAGACCTAGCTCATCCAGCCTTTCCCCCATACGGCCTTTCTTGCATCCCTTGAACCAGTCTGTTCACCCTTTGTTGGCCTCGTTCCAGTCTGTCCTTGTCACTTTGCAAGTGGGGCCTCCAGAACTAAACCTGTATTCCAGCTGTAGTCTGACCAGTGTTTTGCATAGCGGCATAATCACCTCCCTCTTTCTACTTGTAAAGCCCCTCCCAATGCATGCTAGCATTCTTGTCACTATACCAGCCACTTGCTCACACTGGTATCTAACCTTGAGGCTGCTAATGATCCAAATTCCCAGGTCCTTTTCCTGCTCCATGGCCTGCAGCGTCTCTCAAACCCCCAATGCAGTAATTAGCCCCGGGATTATTCCATCCTATGTGCATTATTTTGCACTTTTCTGCACTGAATCTCAGCTGCCACTTTTTCGACCACTCCTCCAGCCTGGCTAGATCCTGTTTCATTTTCTCCACCCCGGAGTGTCCACCCTGTTGCAGACTTTCGTGTCATCTGCGAACAGACACGCCTTTCCATTTAGACCCTGTGCCAGGTCTCCTATGTACACATTGAACAATATGGGACCTAACACCAATCCTTGTGGTACCCCACTTGCCACTCTTACCTCTCTGGAGTGCCTTCCATTGACCAGCACTCTCTGCGTCCTCCTTCCCAGCCAATCCTCCACCCACCTTGTTAGTGCAGCTCCCACCCCTAAGCTACCCAACTTGTTTACCAATCTCCTATGGGGGACGGAATCAAAAGCCTTCCTGAAATCCAGACAGGCCACATCCACTGCCCCCCCTTGGTCATACACTTCTGTTACCCCCTCAAAGAATTCAATCAGGTTGGTCTGACACGACCTACCTCTCGTGAATCCATGTTGGTTGTCATCCATTAGCCCTTCTTCCTCTAGGTGTCTTACCAGTCTCTCCTTCATGAGAGCCTCCATTAGTTTGCTTACCACAGAGGTGAGACTGACTGGGTGTTAGTTGCTTGGTTCCTCCTTTCTCCCTCCCTTGTATAGTGGTATCACCTCTGCCTGCTTCCAGTCACCCGGGACCCTCCCCGATTCTAGGGATAGGTTAAACAGTCTGGTAAGAGGTCCTGCCAGCTCCTCCCTTAATTCCGTAAGTACCCTGGGATGTACCTCATCCAGACCCATGGCCCAGTCGGTTTTTATTTTTCCCAGTTCCTCCAACACCCTCACCTCTGTGAAGGGGCTTGTGTCCACCTCCTTGGCCGTTCTCCCCTTTCTGGTTAATGCAGGCCCTCTTCCTTCCTTCTCAGCCGTGAAGACTGATGCAAAGTATTTGTTTAGCAGGGTTGCCTTCTCCATATCCCCCTCTACCATTACCCCACCCTCTCCCTGAAGTCTTGGAATTCCCTGCCTGCTTGTCCTCCTGTTGCTTACATACCTAAAAAATCTTTTGTCCCCCTTTTCACCTCCCTAGCTATTCTCTCCTCCGTATTTGCTTTGGTCCTTCTTAGGCCTTTCCCGCTACCCTGAGCTTTTCCTTGTAGTCTGCCCTTTCCTCTAACCCTTGTGACTGTTTGTAAGCTTTGAACGCTTTTCTTTTCTCCCTGATGGCCTCCCTAACCCCCACCTTGAACCACAGGGTTTTCCTCCCCCTTTTGCTAATTTTGCAAATGCATTTTTTCTATGGCCTTTAGGATTCCTCCCTTTATCGCCCCCCACAGCTGCTCTACTTCCCCTTAGATCTGAGTCTCTTCTAGTTCCCACCTTAAGATGTCCTTCATTCCCCCCAAATTTGCCCTCCTGAAGTCCAGTACCCTGGTGGTTGATCTGCCTGATTCTGACGCCGTCCGGATGGTGAACCTGAACATCTGGTGGTCACTGGCTCCCAAGCTTCCCCCACCTCTACCCCCCCATGCTGTCCCTGTTTGTCAAGACAATGTCCAGCATAGCCTCCCCCCCTTGTGGGTTCATCCACCATTTGGTGCAGGAGTGCGTCCTGCAAGGATTCCAACGAATCCCTGTTTTATCTGATGTAGCCGATGGTATCTCCCAGTCCACATCGGGTAGGTTCAGATCCCCCACCACTAGGATCTAACCTTTACCCACCTTCTCCTGTATGTCCTTTGCCATTTCCCTATCCACTTCCACACCCTGATGTGGTTATCTGTAGACCTCCCCTATCCTTATTGTCCCTCCTTCCCTCCTGCCCAAGGTGACCCATAGGATCTCTGCAGATCTCTTTTCTACCCTACCCTCTACCACTCTTATCCCCTGCTTCACATACAGAGCTACCACCCCCCTCCTTTTTGCCCTACCTGTCCCTCCTAAACAGATTGTACCCTTGTAACTCCACTTCCCAACTATGGTAATCCGTCCACCATATTTCTGTTATTGCGACTAGGTCCAAGTCTTCCACCCCCACCACTGCCTCCAGGTCTTCCATTTTATTCCCTAGGCTCCTGGCATTGGCTAGTATACCCTTCCATCCCCCCCCCCTGCACTTTCAATCTCTTCCCTTCTTGTGTCCCTTGGTGCTCCCAGTGGGAGAGTGTGAGTTAGGTTCTCTCTGCTAGGCCGAGAATTTCCATTCTCCTTAGTGCCGCAGTCTCCCCTACCTAGTTTAAATTTAAATTGATCCCCATTCTTTCGTCAATGTACCCCTGCAATTTTGCTCTCATCAGTCTAGCTCCTGCATCACTTATATGTAACCTGTCCCTAGCGTACAGCTGTTCATCCACCCACGCATCCCCCCAGTCTCCCAGACATGTGAAGCCCTCCCCCTTGCACCACTGCCTTAGTCAGAGGTTAAATTCCTTTACTCTGAGTTGGCTGGCTGTACTAGCACAATGCACTGGTAGAACCTCCAAGATGGCCAGCAGGGAGCTGACCAACCCTCTACATCCCTCTGCTAGCTCCCGGACCCTCCTGTGAACCACCTCCACCTCCTCCCCAATTAAATCATTTGTTCCTAGATGCAATACTAGGTGTGGCTTACCCCCCACTAGATTGATACAGTCCTTAATCCTAGGGAGCGCTCTTTTGACCTCCATTCCAGGATCACAAAAGATTGATCTCCCCTTAAAAGCTACTTTCCTCCTTTGCCAATGAATCCCCTTGATGATCGAATCTCCATACTCTACAACTACCCTTGTAGCCTCGTCACTCCTATACTGATCTTTTTTCTACCCTCTCTCCCTGTGCAGATGCCATTCTCTGCTCCCCTTCCTTTTTTACTTGTCCACCCCTTGATCCCTTTTCCCTGCCTCTCATTCCAGCTCACTGATTCTGCCTCCCCTACTTAGCTTACTACATATTTCCAAGCCCCCTTTCCTGCCTTCCCCCCTTGTTGCAACTCCACCCTAATCCTTCTCGCCCATGCCTCCTGCCTGTGTTTTTCCCCTTGCTTAACCTCCCCCACACTCCCCCAAAGCATCCTACTCTTATGTCGCCCTCTGTTTCCCTTCCCTTCCCTTCCCTTCCCTGCACTGATCCCCGGGACTCTCTATCCTTGTCCCATGTACATAGAAACATAGAAACATAGAAGTTGACGGCAGATAAGGACCGCAAGGCCCATCCAGTCTGCCCATTTGGAGTAGCTAGGCTGTGGATAGCGAGCCATTTTAACTGTGCATTTCATCTTTTTTTTTTTTTTTTTTTATTTAGTTGTTTAACCAGGTATAGCACACTAAGCTGAAAGCTTTTTTACAGGAGCAACCTGGGAGCACAAGGAGGTTAAGTGACTTGCTCAGGGTCACACAGTATGCAAGTGGAAGCTGTGGGATTCAAACCCAGGTCTGGTCTGCTGGATGTCACCAAATTTGCAGCTCAGAGTCTTAGACCACTGTGCTATACTGCCTCCTTTCCCTCTAACTCAGCCAGGGGTCTGTGCCTATTTGATACCACTGTGTGCCCCCTGTTGAGTACCCTTACCCCTTTGGGCCCTAGCCCATAGGTTCTCTGCCCCCCGCCTGCCCTGGACCATCTTTCTCCTCCCCGCCATCATGCTGTCGCCTCTGCCCTCTCAATACTCCTCCCTGTCCATCATCCATCTTCCCATCCATGCTCCTTCCTTTCTCCCCTCTCAATGTCCCTCCGTCACCGTGCCAATTGGACCTCCAACCTCCACATTTTTTGACAGATCGGGCATTCCCCCAGCTTCCACAGACTGCCCATGAATACAGCAGCTCTGCAGCCATTACATTCTACTATTCTCCCTCCCTCAGATCCCTTGCCTCTTCCTTGGAGATTTGTCCCCCTCCCTCCCCTATGTTGCACTAGCTGCTGTTGCCTGTTTCCCTGCCATACCCTTTTGCCTGATCCCCCCGGGCCAAGTCGGCTCCTCACCAGCTCTCCACATTTTTGCTTTTGTCCTGCACCTGCCCCCCCAGTGGTTAACCAGTTAGACAAGACTAGTGAATTAGCAATATTAATTCAAAAATTTGAGAACAGAAGAAAATAAGCCAGAGAAAATTAGCTAACAAAGCAATGTCGTATTGGTATCAATTAGAAAAACTTTGGTTCAACTTCTTGTTCTTTTGTACCCTCGTTTAAGAGTGCTCTGCATACAACATTTTCTTTAGTGTACATTCCCTTTAAGTGACCAGCCTTTCTTGGAACATTTTGTGCAGTTTTATAGGGCCAATCCATGAGTCTGCCTTCCTGCTGACTGCTCCTCATTCTGGTGTTTAAATACAAAACAAAAACAGGGAGGGTGGGCTGGAGAAAACAGCAGCTGGAGGCAGTGACTGGCAGCTGGACTCCTGGGCTTTTTAAACCTGGCTGCGTAGTCAAACTTTGGTGCTCTGGCCCCTGATTGGCTGCATGGCCTCTCTCAATATGGCCGCCGACTGTGGTGATCTGATCCTCCCCTGCGGTTCCTCCAATGCGTCGGAGAGCTCTACCTTCCTCTCTGATGCGGCTGAGGTCTGCCCCTGTCCCTGCCGCCAAATGCAGCGATCCAATCCTCCCTTGAGAAAACAGCAGCTGGAGGCAGTGACTGGCGGCTGGGCTCCTGGGCTTTTTAAACCTAGCTGCGCAGTCAAACTTTGGCGCCCTGGCCCCTGATTGGCTGCAGGGCCTCTCTCGATACGGCTGCCGACTGTGACAATCTGATCCTCCCCTGCGGGTCCTCCGATGTGGCTGAGAGTTCTAACTCCACCGCCGATGCGGCCGAGGTCTGCCCCTGTCGCCACCAAATGTGATGATCCGATCTTCCCCTGAGAAAACAGCAGCTGGAGGCAGTCTTGTTTCCCAGACTGCAGGCATCTGTGTACATGATTTTCCATTGGCCAGATGTCGGTGCGTTAGTTGTGGGGTGAGGTATGGCTTTTCCCCTGCATGTTGTATGAGGAGCCGGACCTTTTTCCTTACCTGGTGATGCAAATAAACTACAAACGTGCTGATCTCCTGTTTGATCACTAGCTGAGGGGGAGGGGTGTTCTTCCCATTCGATGTATGGGGTGCTGTACCCCCCTCTCCCCATTTGCAAGTTTAAATATTCTGTAAAGACATCAAACTTCTGCCCCAATGCACTGACTCCCTCCTTAGTCAGATGCAGTCCATCCAGTTTAAAGAACTTTTGCTCCCAAAACTGTTGCCAGTTACCTACAAAGTTGTGTCCTTTTTATTGGTACCAGCCCTTGAGCCACATGTTTAGCTTCCCTGTCTCCCCTTCTCTGACTTTCCATCCATCTGCCCTACTCTCCCAGACTGGCAGAATCTCAGAGAAGGAGATGCCGGATGAAATGGATGACAGTTTGTCTCCCAGCCTAGTCAGGTGTTCCTTGGTCTCCACAACTGACCGGCTGGCGAGATCATTAGTCCCCTCTGTGTACCAGGACGTCAATGTTTTCTCCTGCTTCCTGCACAATTTTAGCAATGCAGTCAGTGTCTCTCCATGCTGATGTACCTGGGAGACATCTGACAATTACCCCAAGACAGAGAGTAGGTACCAACTCCCCGAATCATGGAGTCTCCAATGATCAGAAGCGCTTTGGATTTCCTTTTTGCTTTTTTTGTTTTGGTCCCTGTTATGGGCAAGTTTTGTAGCACTAGCTCTTGTGCTGCAGTGTCCTGCTCTGCAGTGTCCTCTGCCCATACAGGCAGATACCTGTTTGTAGTTTTTATATGGTTTGTGGAGGTGATATATTGGTGAGCAATGAGTGATGGGGCACCCAATTTGCCCCTCCTAACCACCTGCCAACCTCCCAGACCAACTACCCTCTGTGGTTGAGGTGCTTCAGTTGGATGCTGGGGAAATGGCAGGTGGTTCTTGTAATATATTTCCTCCTGAATATGTGATTTGAAGTGCTCAATCTCTGCCCATGCTGCCTGGAGCCAAGCCATTACATCTCCGATGGGCCAACATGTAGGACCCTCAGCTTTCTCTAATCTATTGGCTTGGGCTGACATTTGGTCCACGATCTCCTGTAACCAGCTATCCAGGCGTCCCTTGAGTTTATCCAGCCTTGGTGTTAGAGCTGCAAGCACTTGTCTGGTTACTTCTCTTCCTAGAGCTGCCATTTCAGCCGCAGAGGAGGATATTGGACCTGGCGCCTCAGAGTGCTGCATGGCTGCTTGTTTCTTTGGCAGATTTTGAAGAGCAGCACTGCGTTTTCCCACTATTAGGCAGCAAAAAGTCATCCATACTGTTTTTTTAGTAGATATTAGTTGGTAGTTTGCAAAAAAAAAGGACGGATGCAGGTAATTTTTGAGAGATTTTAGCCTTGAGGGTGAGAGCTATAGGAATCCACATCCTCACAGCTGGCTGCTCATCAGTGCCCCCTCGTGGGTTCTTTTAGTACTCTCTCTTCTGTAAATGGACTGGTGTCCATCTCATTCCCATATTTGCTCATGTTGCCTAACTGTGATCCCTCACCTTCTCCTTCTTCATCTTCTGTGAATACAGAACAAAAATATTTGTTCAGTATTGGTGCTTTTTCCAGGTCCCATTCCACACACTCCCCTTCTTCCCCTTTAAGCCTTACAGTCCTACCCCTGGTTTTTCTTCTCTCACTAATGTACCTATAAAAAGTCTTGTCCCCTTTTTGTTTTACCTCCTGTGCTATTTTTTCCTCCATTTGCACCTTTGCGCTCCTGACTGCTTTCCCTGCCTCACTCTGTTTATTCAGGTACACTACCCTCATATAGAATATCAATTGTTCAAATGTGCTTTACCTCCATGGAGTGATTTACTCTAAATTAAATGGAACCCCCACTGTGGCCACTAATTTATTTACTTAGCTATTTATCTGACACTTCAGAATACACCTTTGAGTAAAAGACTCATTTGCAAAGGTCCCCGTCACAAATACAAAAGGCAGACATTTTCACAGTTTTACAAATACAATAGGTGGTGGGCAGGGCTGGCTTTAGGGTATATGGTGCCCCTAGGCGAACTTGCCAGTAGTGCCCCCCCTCGATTTCTCTTGTTAACTTGCCACAGTCCCCCCCAAAGCCACCTGCTGCATTTAGTCCTCCAAATATTTTCTATTAAAATATATCAAAGCCTGCTTGAAAAAATGGAAGTTACTCCCAATGCTCACTGAGAGACAGAGTATGTGTGCACACCGAAAGAGAGACCATAGCAACCGAAGCCACCAGGACTAATTTTTCTTTTTACGCAAGAACACATTACACAAAAATAATGTAAAATAAAAAAAAACAAAACTACTTTTTCTTAATATTTTAGCACAAAATAAAAGGGGGCATTGTATAATCACAATACACCACTCCAAAGTGTGGGATAATGCCAAGATTTACCCACTTCTGGCGTACTTTACTCACTCGATCTGTGGCCTCATGACTGAACCACACCAATATTACCCCACACCCTGTCATGGTACATTGCTTAAAAAGTAAATGGGGAGGGGGAGCAGAACCACAGAACAAGAGCTTAATACAAATAACAGGACCATTCTAGAACAAACCATAAACACTGCCCCCCCCACTGTCACTTCCCACACCAGCTGTGGGTTCTGTTCCTTCCCTACCCCACAAGTACAGCTCATGGATGTAACCCCTGCCTGCCCACAAGCTTCACATCAGAGATAGTATGAGTGCTCTTCTGATGGACTGTCAGTGCTAGTGGTGCATGCAACCTGTAAATCACGCAAACAGAAGTGAAGATAAAACATTAAACCCTGTGCTGCTGCCCTTGAGTAATGGGGAGAGGGGCCTGTTAAGTGACTATACTCAACTGCCCTGGGACAGTGGTGGGTGTTATTTTAACGTCATACATAATGCATTACTGACCCTACAAGAACTGGGGTGTTAACTTAAGTTACATGCACATCTTCACCATCTCCCACATTGTTTACTCACTACCCAACCCATTAACTCTGCTATCATGATCTCTGTAATTGCCATTTGCCACAGACCCCCTACTCTTCTGCCTTGCAAATGCCCACTGCCCAGCTTTGTTGATCTTCACAGGACAGGCATGGAAAGTGCCTCCTGTAAGTAAAAGACCAGCAACTGCATCTTACATATGACTGTCTGTACAAATTAAAATGTAGCGCTTACTCATAATGCACATCTCACTCTGACCCACTGCATAGTGATGTAACCCCTAGGTGATGCTATCCCAAGGGCTACTACCCCTGCCTGCTTGGCTAGTAGCAGGTTAAGGGGCCTGAGTTCTGAAACGCGTGCCTCCACCTGGAGGTCAGGGTTGGTAGTGGTCAAGCTAACCTGGGCACAGCCCTCCGGGACACTATAACCCCCCTCTTTCCTTACTAGTGGCCAGAACAATACACAATAATCACTTTCACAATACCCCTGACACACCACACAAGTACCCACACTGTTTGCACTTACCACTAGGGCTTTTCTCTGGCCCGGCCCTGGGGACCCCCTGTAAAACAAGGTTATATACAGCAAATATCAGCAGTACAGTACTCTTGCACAAACTGGAACCACAGTCAAGGTAAATGCAAAAAAGAGTTAGATCTGATTTATTTAAGGGATTTGAACAAGGGAGGGGCATAATCAGGTTAATTTGCTTAAAGGCTATATCAATCAAACAGTTGTGCATGCACTTCAGGGTCCATAAACAGTCACACGCTCTGGGCACCCAGATGGAGAACGGTGGGCTAGCCAAGAATGTTGCAGCTGGTTGGGGCCCTGTGATGGAAGAAAACAACATGCACAACACACACTCTTTGTAATCCAGAGCCAGAAGGCTCAGTTCGTGAAAAGAAAACAAGACAATCAGATGACACACTTTTCACATCTGGCACTTGGGTTAATATCCCAGTACTGACACTGTAGTGCAGCATGAGAGGGGTGCTGCACTTCTGAGGTGCCGTCTTTCGGATGAGACGTTAAACTGAGGTCCCACCTGCCTGGATTGGTAGTAGTTCAGGTGGATGTTAAAGATCCCATGGCACTTATCGAAAAGAGTAGGGGAATTTTTATTCAAAACTCAAGACAAAATATACAAAATTGCATTACTATGTACAAAATCACAATGAAAGAAAATTAAAAACATAAGTATTATATCATACATGAAAGTCAAACATATATGTCATAATGATAGAAAAACCCCACTCCATAAAAATTAGGAGAGGATTATTTTCAAAACTATAAAACAAAACATGCGAAAATGGTAGTACTTCATACAAAATCCTGCTGATAAAAATCAAAACATAAAGAAATAACACATCATACCTAAACTTCAAAAAATAAAGAAGTCAGATTGCTACAACCCCCACCCTCCCCACTAAAAGAGTAGGGGAATTTTTTCTACAAAACTTAAAAGAACATACAAACAGTCATATAAATCATTAAGGTACTGTCATAAAGCTGCAAAACTCAAATATATCCTAATCCTGAAAAGATCCCCACCCCTCACCCCTACTAAAAGAGTAGGGGAAGTTTAGTTAGGAACTTCAAAAATAAATACACAATAGTGTTAATTCACACAAAAGAATATACACATCATAAGAAAAATTAAATAAGTATTGCAGTCATACGATTTCTTTTCAAAGTGCAAGCTGTAAAACCCAAATATATCCTAATACTGAGAGGATCCTCACCCCTCCACCCCACCAAAAGAGTAGGGGAATGTTTATTCAAGGTTCACAACCAAGGAGAATACACAAAAAGGATGAAAAACTGTATAGAAATTGATAATTCCACAATATAGGGGCATGTCTCTGTAACCATATGAGAAACTATTTGTAACAAAAATTCATCTCTAAGGTATACCTAGTGAAACAGCAAAGTACGGAATACAACAATGCTAATTCTAATAAATAAGCAAATGGACATAAAAGGATATCAGTGCATCAATCATAAGGCTGTAAAGAAACTTCCCTAAATAGAACAGCAAAGGAGTCATGCAACTAGGTAAAGTCTCAAACCCCTTGTTTCTCCCTTACTCAAGTACTTAAATCAATCAAGTCTCATAGTACAACCAGAGAAACATACACATGGCAAAGGGCAATAACAAATGCCCTAGAGAAGTTGTCAATAATCTGGCAATGATAGCAGTTCCAAATTGTCACAGAGAAGAAAACTAATTACAGTCAGTTGTTATCCATCTTATTCATAAATGTCCACATGTGTCCATTTCTTCTCATTCATGGTACATTTAGTACATTCCTGATATTTAATAGTACTAATATTGTCTCTTGTCACATCGAACAATTGTACTGATGACCATTCTTTCTGTTGCAAAGTAAGCTGACATCTGGCTTGCCAAATCCAATATTTGATACTTGTGATTATAACCCTCAAGGTCCCCATTTCGTATTTGAAATTATGTGTCGGAAATATTCCATAATATAAAGCATCAGGAGTGCCCAACCAACGCAGGAATCAGACCCATGTGCTGTAAACTACAGACCAAAAGGACTGAACAAAATAGCATTGAAAGAAAAGATGATCCATTGTCTCAGGTACTTCCTCACAACCTATTCTCGGGCAATTCCTCTCTGAAATCTCTTTGTGTTTTTGATTATCCTTAACAGGAAGCTTCCCATGTATACACAACCAAGTGTTATCCCACATCAGAGGAGATAGCCTGTGTTCCAATAATAAGGCTGTAATACACTGAATCTCTCTGTCTGATCTGGACATGTAGTCTGCCAGTTGTGTGAAGAATTTCTGTTGTATATCAGCATAAAACTGTTTCCTATTCATTAATTTAATCATTCCCAAACTGACTTTCCATACTTTTAATTTACTTACATGCTCTCCTTAAAATAGAGCGGAATCCCAGTGTATTGACTCTGTCTAGGAATTACACCAAATGTCCCCACGTATGCAAAACCTGCTGAAAATTGTCTCTAACCCATGGGCCCCATATAAGTAGCATCTCTTTAAGTAGAGGTATAACATTTGCATATAAAAAAATGTTATGATAAAATGAAATGGAGTTTATCAATTTTAATCCTCCTGCTCTAATGTCTAAGTATAGTATACCTCGTTTAATGGGGTTCGACCTACTGCCCCATATCCCTTGAAAGAAATAACTATATAATCTTGTTTCAATTTGTTTCGGGGGTGGAAATATATAACTTAAATAAAGAAACATTGGCAATAAAAAGGTATGAATCATATATATTCTCTTTTTTTTGCCCATCCTCCATCTATTCCATTTAGCTACTCTAGCCAAGGCTATATTCAATAAATACTTCCAATTATATAATGCAACATTTGGGACACCAAAGAAGATACCCAAAATTTTAATTCCTGTAGTATTTTTCGGTATATTGTATACATGAGTATCATGTGAAAAATCTCTACCTACAGTAAGGCAGGAGCTCTTCTGAAAATTAATCTTCGATCCTGAAATGACAGAAAATTCTTCCAACAGATGTCCCAAAGAGACTGATGAATTCACATCTGCCAAAACAATAATGAGATCATCCGCATACCCCAGTGTTTTTTTATTTCAGAGTCTTGGCTGGATACCAACAATCCCTGTATGCCCAGGTGTAAATGTATCTTCCTAATTAATGGATCCAATGACAAAATATAGAGAAGCGGGCTCAAGGGATACCGTTGTTGTACTCCTATTCTAACCGGGCATGCTTTCCCTAACCGTCTATTCACATAAGGCATCACCTGGGCTTGGGCGTAACACAACCTAATCCATTCAATAAATTTTAATGGGAAGCCATATTGTGCTAGACAGGTCCATAAATACCGATGTGAGACCTGGTCAAAGGCCTTGGATTGATCAGGGTTAACTATGTATCCCAAGATCTCTCCATTTTCTCCTTTCTCAATTATTTCTCATAAAAGGATTAGAAGGTCAGAACTCTTCTGTCCTGGAAGAGAGCACATCTGTGAATAATGTATTATTGATGTCAACGCTGACGATAATCGATTACTGAGCAATTTAGTCAGAATTTTGAAATCTGAATTCAGTAAGGAAAGTGGTCTCCTATTATCTAGGCTGTCTTTAGGTCCTCTTTTATCTTTAGGTCCTCTTTTATAAATCAATATAAGAAGCCCCTGATACATTGAGTGTGGCATCTCCTTACGGTTCAAGATCATGTTATACACTGTCATCAGCTCAGGCCCCATATATTCAAGTAGTATTTTATAAAAGACGTTTGGCAAACCATCGGGTCCTGGTGCTGTCCCTACCTGTAACTGTCCTATAACTGACCTGAGCTCTTGTATCGTGATCTCTCTAGTTAGCATCTTTTTAACAGTGTGAGATAGTTGAGGTAAGTTACACTCATGTAACCAATCTACAGTATTCTCAGGGAGATCATGGGCTGTCCCAAATAACTGCTGTACATAACTCTCAACTGCAGTCATAATGTTCAAATTACCAGTAATGACTTGGCCTTCTGACGTCAACAATAAAATGTATTTCTTATTAGTTTGTGAGATACAATTTTCATAAGGGTTAGCCTGTGCTTGATTACCCTTAATGTTATACCTTTGCTCGAATTCTATGGACTTATTCCTATCATATTGTAAATTAGTAATTTCCCATTTTATATGTTTTATTTGCTCTGAAAAATCATGGCTACCATCAAATTGCAAAGAAATCAGCAAATACATTTGATCTTGTAATTGACCATATCTTGTATTCTTGAATACACCCATCAATCGGCCTGTGTTTTTGCAATACTTAGTTAAATCCACCTTCATTTGTTCCCACCAATCTATCATACTGTCGTATAAACATATAACTGAAAGTCTAGCATTGATTGTATCCAAAAAAACTCTTTTTATATTAGGAATATCCAATAAGGAAGTATTACATCTCCAATACCCCTTCCCCAATGTTAATTCCGGGAACTAGGATAGAGTGATGTCCAACAATAGATGGTCAGATGTTGCCATCGGGGGCATCCTAGAATTTTGAATGGGAAGATATGGTGAAATAAACCAGTAATCTATCCTAGTTTTAAGACCACCTCTGAGATAGGTATATTGCATAATAGAGTGAGTGGTGTGAAAAACATCAATCAAATTAGTTTGAGAAATAATTCTATTCAGCAATGCAGCATCACAAAATATTTTCTCAGTTCTAACGCCACAATCCCTTTTTAGTCTGCTGCAATTGAAATCCCCACCCCATAAAACTACATGTGCTGTCAGTAACAGGGGCTGTAAGGTGTTAAACATCTTTGTGCAGTTCGCTCTTTCCTGTGGAGCATAAACATTCAATAAATGAAAGGCTCGTTGCTCTACTACAAAATCCATTAACATGGTCCTACCAGGTATGATGTCCTGGGTTCTTGTAACTTCTATCGTGTTGTTTGTAAGGCAGATCCCAACCCCACTGCAGATATCAGTTCCCACTGACCAATTGGAGAAACCCCTTATCCATTCAGCTTTTGCTTTTTGAATCTCAGTACATGAAAAAAGCTGTGTATCTTGAAAGAGGACAATATCAAAAGTCTGGGAAAGGAAATACTGAAAAGATGATTTCCTTTTCCTGTCAGACTTTAAGTTGTTCGCATTAAGCGATGCCAACCGCATGGAAGAGTACTTCAGGAGTTACAGGCAACAGTTGTTTTCTTCTTTCTTAAATTATATCGAGTCCCCAAACGGCATTTTTTCTTAACTTTGCCAGCCAATTGTGAACCTTGCCCCTCATGATCTGAAATTTCCCCTACACAGGATGAATTATCCGACATCCCGGCCGAATCATCACCCACCTCATAGTCACCCCATTGTAGGACCTCATATTTATTCTGTAGAGGAATCTCTACAACAGGTTGCCCAGGCACTGGATGGGATTTAGAGACCACAGTAGTAAAAGCAGTTCCTGAGGAGGAGGGAGCTTGGAGCGGGGGCATGGCAGAGCCAAGAGCATCTGTCCCATTCGTCTGACTAGAGAGTACTAAAACTTCTACCTCTCCAACCTGAGACCCCCCTTCCAGATCAATCACCAATGCCACGGAAGAGGGCTGTAAACCCAGATCCCTATGTGTCAACAATAATGGCGTCTCCTTCTGTGGACTAGTGGGGGTGCTGTAGCTTCTTGTCTAGGTGGAGGGGTAGCAGCTGCTGTCTGCACAGGTGGGGGGGAGCTGCACTCTTCTGTCTGGGGAGAGGGATGAGTGCCACTGTCCTTTCTAGTAGCCCAATTGATATAAAAATCTTGTTCAGCAAAGTCTCCATTCCCAGTATATTGGGAAGCCCATTAACAAGAGAAAAATAGAGTGACCTACTTCATCACATAAATGACAAACAGGGGGAACCGTACATTCTGAGCTGGTATGCCCTTGACTACCACAATGCAAACACCTCTGAATCTCACAAGTGTTACTGAGGTGTCTCGGGGAGCCACACTAATAACATTGTCTGGGTTGTCCCTGGTAAAATAGCACCCCTTTGTCTTTCCCTAGATAAAAGCAATAAGGTAAATGTTTAATCCCAAAATCATCCTGTTGAAGTTGAATTTTAACTTTCCATCCCCCTGTCCAAAAAACCCTCCTCATCCACTACAGGTTCTGGAGTATCTTTTACGTCACACTTTGTTCCCAACCAGTAGAGGATATCTGTGACGTTTACCTCTTCATTCCTAAAGAAGATGGTAATTATCTTAAAGGTTGGTTTTGTAAGTGGAATCACTTGAAAAGGGGCCCATAGGGGGTATGTTTATGAGCAGTATACAAAAGCCAAAATCTATCCAACAATGAGGAAGAACAAAAACTTAAATCAAAAGAGGTTTCCCCCAGAGCATGTATTAATGCGTATACCTCTGAAGGTGTAAAACCCATATCTTGTTTAATTAAACATTTCCCAACATAAGCCCTATCTGGAGGTAGTTCTAAACCTCCTACATATCTCAATTGTACCGCAAACCGTCTTTTAGCTTGTTCTAAGGGTTTTTTCAATAAGCTGGCATATGTAACTCTATTGTCAACAGGCACTTACCCATCAAAAAGCACATCCCCATCATTAGTTAAATCATGCCCCTCAGTGTCTTTAATAACATCCATATTGGGTGGTACTACTGTGGACAAGTAGGATATCATTCAAAGGCAGTACTGGGGAGTAAGAAATACCTGGAGAGTCCCAGGTCCCCTGCATCGGAGCCACACCCGTCAGCTGTCCCACACTAGGTGATAAACCATAGTCCATGTCCGTCTGCTCAGCTCACATGTCCACATCTTGTACAGACAGCTCATCATGTTCTGCCGAAATACAGTGAGTCCTGTCATCCGTACCTCCAGTAGCTACTCCTACAGCCCCAGTGTTTGGTGTGTGAGGTTGTAACATAACCGGGGATGAACCCGGAAATGGAATCAATGGATCGTCGAGCCAGGTCCCGACTGAATCTTGGCTCCATCCAGCTCTCTCCAACACAGTCCTAGCATTCCACTCTTCCCCTTCAGAAGATTGAGCGAGTCCTACTCCACAACCGCCACCAGATGACTGCAAGGTATCAGTATCAATTGGAAAAACACTGTCAGCTGTTGGCACAGCTACACATCGATTCGGAGCTAAGGGTGCCTTCAAAGAGTGAGTCAACAAACCTTTTAAAAACTTTTTTTTAGAAAGAACATAGGTTTGTTCTAAAAGTCGCAATTGTGAGGCTAGGTACCCAGTTTGTGGAGTTTCAGCTCCCTCATTCTTGTGAAGATGTTCTGGGCAAACCTCAGAGCTATGTGTTGTCATTTGTGGAGTCTCAGATCATCTGCTAGATACTGAAGAGGTCTCATACTCAAAGACGCCGTGCTGGCTATCATGCAAGGGATGCAAACCAGCCGTCTCCTCCACAGCCAGAATGACTTCCGGCTCCTCCATCTCGGACGCAAAGTTCCCCCCCCCCCAGGAGAGTAGGGGAAATTTTTATTTAGGAGAAACTGTACATTACATTCCAAAGAAACATGATACATAAAACAACAGAAACAAGAAATCCCCCCAAAAAAGGCCCAAGAAAACTATCCTATTTTATCCTTAAGGAATGGTACCTCTGTCCAACGGAGGGCCCAACAATCTGAAGGCATATGTTGTTTTTCAAATATACATTGTTTCAAGAGTTCATTCTCTATAATAATAACAGTCTGTTTAGGATCTTGATATAGTTGTTGTAAAACAAACTTACATCTTGTTTGCCATAAAACAAACTTTATAAAAGCAAAAATGATACGTAATGTATCCTTATAAATACCCAAGTCCTGGAAAGTAAAGTCACCAACAATTTCTTCATACGAAATATTATTCCAGTATCCATTGTGCCACCTAGTGGCTATTGTACCCCATATAGTTTTAACATATGGACATTCAATAAAAAAATGTACCATTGATACCTCTTGTGTAATACAAGATACCCTTGGGCACATCCGTTACTCTATTTCTTTTATGTTTAGCGTTACCTTTCATAAAAAGACAGACATGTGCACTTAACCGACAAACATCCCATATTCTTGGTGGAATATGAGGGTCTTTCAAAGATTCCAATACAAGTTTAGTATAACCCGGCTCTATTTGCCTAAAGGAAAGAAATGGTGGATTAATAGATGTATGAATTGTAGAATAAAGTGATTTAGTGGTGAATTTGGACAATGTATTAAATTGTAACTTCCAAGATTTAAATTTTCTAAGAGCAGGCCTGAAAAAAAAACACAGCTTGTCTTAACCTGTGCTTTCAAAACCCCTTGTTCTTCCCAAACGTTATAAAGAGGCTTTAGCCATTCACTAACAAATAAGGACCATACAGCAAGACTTGGTTTAGTCAACTCAATGAAATTAACATGGAAAAAATTACAAAGGAAAAAAAGTACTGGATTAATCAAATTTAACCCGCCTTCTGCTCCCTATAAATATATTATTTCACGTTTGATAGGATTCAGGCGGCTTCCCCATATTATCTGGAATACGAGTCCTAATAGTGTAGTTTCCAAAGATTTAGGTAAAGCATAAACAGACCTAAGGAAAATAAATATTGGGAGAAAAAAAGTTTTATTTACCGCCACCTTTTTCTTTTTAGTCTGATTCCATTTTTTCCATACTTTCACCTTTGTTTTTGCAAATTCTAATTTCTTTGTCCAGTTGTATACCCCATTATCCCCCCATCCAAACTAAATTCCCAAACACTGAAAGGGGTCAGTAAACACCTGAATACCTTTCCAGGATATAGGAGAAATATTGGAATTATTTAATGGATAAATAATACTTTTTCCAATATTCAAACATGCTCCAGATAATCTAGAAAATTCTTCAATACACTTATGAGTACCTGAAGCGTAATCAGCTACTAGAACACATAAATCATCTGCATAGACAGTCACCTTAATGTCCATATCACCCCCCCCCCAGTATAGGGATCCCAACAATACATGAATCCTGCTGGATAAGACAAAGCAGTGGATACAAACACAAGACATAGAGTAAAGGACTGAGTGGACATTCTTGTCTTACTCCCCTTGATATATCAATATAAGAACCCAGATGACCATTAACAAGGGGCATTGCCCTGGCATTATTATACAACAATGAGATCCAGTTTACAAAACTAGCTGGAATCCCATAATGTGTTAATATTAAAGAAATGTAATGGTGTGGTACACGATTAAAGGCTTTTTCCTGATCTAGGGACATGACAAATCCCTGAGTTTGACCATCCTTACCCCTTTCTATAATCTCCCGAAATAATAATAAATTATGCGTAATTGAGCAACCCAAAACAGAACATGTTTGAGTTGATATAATTAGCAATCAGGCTATATTAAGCAGGCGATTATGTAAAATTTTCAATAATATTTTATAATCAGTATTTAATAAACTCAACAACCTCTAATTATCCAAAATTTTTCTGTCACCTTTCTTATAAATCAAAATCTGTGCGCAGTGCGTGCACCCTCAGTGCCATATTCAATGGTGCTGAGCCATGGCGCAGCACCGTTGAATGTCGCCTGGACTTTGCCCTGGCCCAACCCAGTTGCGTTGCACCCAGATTTGCGCCCCTGCCTGGCACAGTCTGAATATCTGGCCCAGAGTGTACTATTTTTCTGTATAAAAAGAATATTACTACTACAACTACTATACACCAGTAAAACTCTAGTAGGTAGCACTCATTTGTAAACCCCACTCAGCCTGCCAGCTAATCCTGTGAATGTCCTGATTGGGGTGGGCGTGACCCAGGGTAACTACTGTGTCTAGAGGTAAAGCAGATGGTTGGCTTCCCAGAATCTCCCTTGCACATAGATGCAGCACAGCTGCCATTTACTTAACTCTCCCTGAGACAGGGACAGCACAAAACGGTGAAGTAATTGCTTAGCACCTAGAATGGCAGTTCCTATGCATTTTAGTAACTGCCATTCTAGGTGCTAAGTGAAAAGAATGGCAGTTCAAGAATGCAAAGGAATTGCCATTCTAGGGGCTAAGCAAGAAGAATGGCAGTTCCTACGCATTCTCTTTACTAAGGAGTGAAGCACATATGTAAAAGTTCATTACAGTAGTTAATTCTGCTTCCATGCTCCAAACAGTTCATTGTAGCACACACTTCAAATTACAGAAACATACCAGTCGCCTTTAGGCCACTTGACTCTGGCTCATGTTTGTGGACTCTGCCATCCCTATTGTCTGTAGATGGGGCTTACTAGCCAGGATCTTGAGACTCTGCTTTATCCTGCTATTGGCCACCTTAATTTGGATATTATTCGATCAGAGCCGTTTTCAGCTAACTGTACCTTTTGCTCAAGAGTCTTGCCTTAGAGCTGGCCTGCCAGCGCAGCAGTACAACTACTGCCTGTGATGCCAATGACTCAAGTTTGGGAATGAGCCTAGGCTGTTAGAGGGCCAGCCAGGGGGAAGAAGGATCAAGCATCCCATGGACCACTCTCTTCGGGGACGGAGGGTTACTATTCCCCCTCAATACCACCACCTGGGTGACGATGGCTGGCAGTGCAGCAGGGAAAGCCCAGTTGGGAGAGGGTGATGTCAGCTGGGAGACCCGCATTCATCGCATTGGTTTCCCTGTCTGCATACTAATGTCACCAGGGGACTGTGGAACCAGGAACAAAAAACTTGGCCCTATTACTGGCTTCTGGCGGGACCCTGTTAAGTCCGGGGAGGACCTCACTACCAACGCTCAGCTACCCAACAATGTGCATGACTGGGGATGTAGCCAGCTACCCCTTGCCCCTGCCCCGAGGGTAAACTGAGGCTTCATGGGGGCGGGCTGCGGTGGGTCACGCAGGAGACCACGGATGGCCCAGTGGCTCCTCAGGCTGGAGGATTGGCCCAGAGAATCAGGGGCAAATAATGTCAATTAAAAAAAAAAGTCTCTCTTTACTCAGTGAATTGCTCACCAGCTGGGCATGTTATTGATCCTGGGGCAGCACTTTCCTTGTAGGGCACTACAGGAAATCCTCTAATGGATCAGCACAAACCCAACCAACCTGTCCTTCAGAATCTCTTGCCCAGATAAATGACGCAGCCAGTACTCTCTGAAATATTATGATTAAGCATTCTGCTTTTCACATTACAGATGCAGGTCTCATAAGCCTTTACCAATCTTTACTTCTAGATACTAGCCACCACCTTAGGATATCCCACCTTCATGGATTCCTTCCAGGTCTGAAAGCTATTGATACGCAGTCCTCAAAGGGGGTGCCTACCCTAGAAACCCACTTCACCTGCATCCCATTAGGCTACGGGTTCCCAGACACAGACAGCAAGGAAACCCACAGGCCTGGTGCCAAAGGTGCAGACCCCACATGTGGTGAACCAACAGAGTTTATTTATTTAATTTCATTTTTGTTGATGAGGAAAGAAAGAAAGAAAGGCTAGGCAAGTCTGTTTATTTTCAGCCTCTTCTGGGAGGGGAGAAGAGGGAGAGATACAGATGCAAACCGACATATTGAATCAGATTAAGCTGTTGGTGGTATTTTAATGAACGGTGGAAATTTTTCCAGGACACTGGGGTAATTACCCTACTCCTACAAGAAGCCATGTAGGTAAAGACTGGTGCTGGTACTGAAGATTTTAATAACCAGGGTCTGCTAGAAGAAATGTCTGTTGCCAGTTTAGGCACTGTTTTTGGAAACGTGTCTGACTCAGGACTGAACCTGTAGCTGAGTCCGCTAGGAGCAAGGTTATGCTGGAAGAGGAATGTCTGGAATTCAAATTGCAGGAGAATGAACAAATCCTGTTAGCGATGATCACTGGAGAAGAGGTTAAATGCACCAAGAGTAATAGTCTGTTACTTATAGGATCAGAACTGTCTGAGGAATAGAGAGTTCAAAAGCTTCAGTGGATGCTGCCACTGTCAGTGACATGAGTGAAACTGACAGTGCCTGTGTCAGTTTCAAGTTACAGAATCAAGGCAGTGCTGACAGCCCACTTCATGCCTGGGGCAGTGTCAACATTGGTAGCAATGGATGAGGAATATGCAGTTTCAGGGGATAGCGTTGTGGAGGGATGAAGCTGTCCACACTCTCAGTGGAGGGGGCCTTAACTAAAGCTGGCTGGAGACAGTCGCCAGCAGCTTGGAGTGGGAGTGAGACAGGCCCCTGGAAGAACAGGTGGGAGCAGGTACCTCAAGAGTAGCAGCTGGACAGAACAAGGATTCCCAGATGTTGGGAGCTCAACAATGTCAGCGACAGCTTGTACAACTAGAGGTATGTGACACTGCCTCTCATAACCAGTCAAGGAAAGCTCTGCCCTTAAGTTTAGAAGTTCCCTTTTTGTTTGAATTTTCTCAGTCCCCATAGCTATTTAAACAAGGTTCCTTATGAAACCTGTTCAAGAAGCTGTGGACATGTGAAAGAATTTGAGGACATTGTGAAAGAAAGTCTGGATACTACAGCAAATGTACAGTCAGTTTCCCCAGAGTAGGTCGCTGCAAACCCTAGGACTCATACTGCCACTTGATGACTCAGTTCCCTCCCTCTCATCACAACTGGAAGCAGGCCAACAAACTAGGAAGACTAATGGTACCTCTGAGGTTCAGCTGGTCCCTTCTCAGTCTGTTCCCTCCAACTCTAACTCCACACCTAACCAGCTGGGACTTAGTCACCGTAATTCTGAATCCCAGACTCCAGGGACATCTTCAGCTTCAAGGGTGGAGACCGGGAGGAAGAAATGTGTTCAGTAGTTGGAGCAGGAGAAATCATGGTTCACATGAATCAGGAAACCATGTAAACCAGGAACAGCAGCTTTGTACATGGTGATGGTCAAGTAGCACTGACCAAATCAGGAAGCAGTGTGGCTGATGTACTCAGTAGGCCCCAAGCTGAGACTGGAAGGGGATGACTTTGCTAACAGATCCAGGCACCCCATTCTTTGGAGAGCCATCTAGCACTCAGGCCAGTCCTTCTAGGACAGAATTACAAGGGGCTTCTCAGGATTCTGGTAAAGGGACCTGTTTAAGGATGGGAAATGTAGCAGGCAGACACACAGAAATTACGTTTAACACACTGAGTTCCATGTGCCATTTATTAAAGCAAATGATATTTCAGAATACAAAAATAAAATAGGCTTTAAATGCAGAACAACATATGTACATACTGGAGCTGCAACAGTGCATAACACTAGAAAGTCTTAAGGCAACAGATATTTCTAGTGTCTCAACTAGGGTTAATCCACAAGGCAGCTTCTTTCCCTAGAAGGTCTCTCTCACTATTAAATGAAGTGAGATTCTGTCTCTAGAGCAGAAGATAATCAAAAGATGTTATTCATTTTCTGGCTTGAGAGGAATGACTTGGGCTGCCTCAAGTCAAAAAAGCTAAGAGAGGGGCAGTCAGCAACAATGTGGTGCTGTGGGAAAAAATATATAGTAAACACCAGGAGACCCTGCACTGACTCACCCCAAAAATATAGCTGAACTCAACAGGAATGTAGTGTTCAAACTATTTATTTACATTACAGAAAGTTCATAAGCTCTGGGGGCAACTCAAACACAGCCTCCAAAAATGGCCACCGCTGCGTTTCCTACCTACCCGGGTACTTTCTCAAAGGGAATAAAAGACACATTCAGCTATGTTGATTAAACAGCCTAGTCAGCATGATGTCATTACGTGGTATATAAAACCACATAAAGTAATAATACCAAATATCAAAAAGATTATTATAAAAAACACATCCCATAGATAAATACTAACTATACAAGCAAACCATGTTCCTCTGACTGAGAAACCGTACACAAACTGTTTTGGATATTGTTTTTATGGACTGAAATAAAGTACAGCATAAATCATAGCACACATAACATGCTGTTATTTGAAATTAGAGTAGTGAGAATTGAGCCAAGTACCACTGATGAGGGATTTGACAATTAGTTACAACTTTTTAAATCTTTTTTTATATTTACTTTTAGTGTAGTTAGGCACATTTTGCTTGTATAGGTAGTATTAATTTATAGGATGTGTTTTTTATAATAATATTTTTGTTATTATCACTTTAAGTAGTTTAATATATCACATGATTAGATGGCATCATGCTCACTAGACTGTTTAATCAACATACCTTAGTGTATTTGTTATTCCCCTTGAGAAAGTACTTTGGCAGGTACAAAACATGTTGGGGGCCCTTTTTGGAGGTTGTTTTTGGGTTGCACCTATAGCTTATGCACTTTCTGAAATGTAAGTAAATAACTATTTTGAATGCTACATTTCTGTGAATTTCAGCTATAGTTTTGGGGTGTGAGAGTGCGAGGTCTCCTTGTGTTTACTATATAGTTTTCCCTGCAGCACCACATTGTCTCTGAGTGTCACTCTCTTAGCTGTTTTGACCTGAAACAGCCCACGTACAAGGTCTCCCGGTGTTTACTGTCTCAGGTCAGCCTGAAGGGGTCTGTTACACTCCTCCTGAATCATATGATCCACTCCTTCTTTAAATTTGTAAATATTCAGACTTCAATTTCTCAGCATAACCAAGTTGTGATGGGCATGTGACCAGATGGATCTATTAATTTAGTTTTGTTAGTGTAATTATACTTCCGTCATAAGTTCTGCTATTTGCAATGTGGACACAAAAATATGGCTTCCAAGGTCACATGACCAAACAGGCTTTATGGAGAATATTGGCCAGAGCTACTCAGGAAAATGTTCCCTTGGGAACAGTCAGCCACAAGATTCTGTAATGCAGATGTGAGCATTCCATTCTGAACGCATCCATCAGCCTGGAAGGCAGGGGCATGAGGTTGCACACCTTGGGCATCCTGCAAAACAGAATCATAAAAGTGGACAGAGCAATTTGGGTGTGAAGGGAGCCAGCTGGCCAGGATGATGTCATCCTTCCACACACCCACCTATTTGGGGAGGGGCAGTGGAGAACCGTCACTCAGAAGGGGTGAGACCCCTCACCACAGTGAGAAAAGGAATAAATTGAGATAATGAAAGCAAGCACTTTTTCTTTGAACTCAATAACATCTGAAAACCAAGGGCCCTGCAGCTAGAGAATCTGGTGAGAAATACAGCTTAGGGAATAGTATTTTCTTCAGATAGCAGAAGTTAAATTAATAGATTGTGTCATGAACCCACTCCTGTGGGGTCAGGTCCACTGAACTCACAGTGTCCACCCCTAAGTGCAATCTGTGACAGGTGGGAGAACAGGGTTAACCTCCTTGTGTCTTTTTCAGACTGCTCGCCGAGGTCACGACCACACCTCTGCCACGAGGACTCAGGGAGTCCCTCTAAACTGTGGATAAGGGCACAATACCAGTCTCAAGTCTTGTAGACAAATATGAACCCCTTCTTGGCTATTACACAAAGGGGGAAGACCCAGGCATAACACACTCTTCGGGGGTAGCAGAGTAAAACCTAATTTTGCCTTTTCCCTACAGCACATGCAACAGCCTGGTTCAAAATCCCTGCAGACTCTGGTATTCTCCCTATCCTTCCAGATCCCTTACAGACAACTTTTTTGATTTATTTGCTGATGGCGACAACCCCTTAGCAATAACAGTTTGTCACAGATTATTAATACTGTCCCACAATTCACACACAATTATAGAAATCTCACTCAGGCAGATTTTCTTTAGAAAAACAAATGTTTTTACTAAAATACTTAAATAATAATCATACAGTTACAAATAAAAAAAAACATTAATTTGGTCACAGAATATAGAAAACAATGGTAAAATATACATGAAAACGCAATATGACTGATAGCTGAAGTCTACCTGAAATTCGTAGAAACCTGAAAACTGAAAGTTTACTTTCGTTGGTCTTTGCAGCAGTTTTGTTCCTTGTGTGTCAAATGAAAAGTATGTGTGCAGCCACTGAGTCTCGGCAGTTTGGCTTCTCGTGTGTTGGGTGGAGTCCAAATGAAAAGCACGTTCAGATGCCTTTAGCTGGGGCCTTAAGTACTTTCTGTAACTTGCAGTGTCATCAATTATTCCCAGTTCTAAAGAACTGGTCTAATTCCCCAGAGCAACTACTCCATTTGGCCAGGAGATGTCACTGTTCTACTGTTTCCTCAAATCCCAAGACTATCACAATCCTGAGACATATAATTAACATGGAAATGACATTCAGAGTTTAAGCCTTTTGAAGTCCCCTGTAGACAGCTGGCACCCGTAAGATAAAATTCACAATATCCTGTCAGAATGGTCATTTGCTGCTCAAATCCTGGCTAAAACATTCTGGGCTTGTGAACTGGCTTCCTTCAGTTAGTTCCAAGGTAGATCCTGTAAGGTTTATGACTATACAAGCTGATTTTATTATCTCTGTTTCCCTTGGTTAGTTAACTAAGGGGAATACCATTTGATCAGCTGTCCCCAAGCCTTTGACAATAACTTGTCAGTTTCCTGGCAAGCAAGCTGGCCTTCAGGTCAGAGGAAGGTCAGACCCATTTTAATATATATTCAGTTTCTCTCTCTCTCTCTCTCCTTAGGTGCCCTTGTATTAACACTGGCATTTCTTGTGGAATGTACATATACACAGAATGACATCTATATATATATATATATATATATATACACACACACACACATATGCACAACAGAATTATGTCTTCAAATAAGGACTGGCAGTTGAGTAGCTCGCACATCCCTCCCTCCCTCCCTCCGACTGAATTTGGGAACACACCCCAATGCATGAGTAAGGCTTTCACAAATTCAGCTACTGTTCTAACAATAGCCCATCTGCATTGGCATTGGCTGATCTGGCCATGTGGGTAATGGTCATATTGTAGGCCTGTAGGGCAATACTCACCTTAAGAGATGACCATTCGGACTTCCAGTGACGTCACTGGCATGTAGGGAGCGAAGTTCTATACCTCCCTCACTTCAGCGATAAAAATCGATATAAATCCTCCCCATCTAAGAACCTTGGTACCAGAAAAACAACAAAACCTGATTTGGGGAATGCTACCAAAGGGAAACAAAGAAAAAATGTTCAAATCGGGTACCTCAGCAGCAAAAATGAAGCAACTTAAATTGGGGACCAGCATGGAGAATTTCGTGGCCTGCACTCCAAAACCAATCTCAGCCTCAGATTCTTCATTGGACTCGATGGAAGATGATAGTCTGCACTCTACAAGAAACAGCCTTACTCTGAAACAAATACTACATTCAGTCCAAAAGACTGAATCTACAGTAGCGGATTTTAGACAAGATTTAAAATCTGTAAATCAAAAAGTAGCAGAGAATACAACTAAAATAACAGAATTAGGGGAGACTCAAGATACATCAAATCGACTCTTGCTGTACCTAATGAAACAGGACCGAGTATCATGTTCCAGAATGGAGGACATAGAGAATAGAGCGAGGAGAAACAACTTTAGGATGCATGGCATTCCGGAGGGATCAGAGGAAGGGTTTCCACTGCTGATAGATTTTACACAGCAAATTCTCCGATCTATGCTCTCTCTTCCTGCCAACTTCCATTATGAAATGGACAGAGCCCATAGATCACTGGGCCCGAGGCCGATTACCTCTCAGGCCAGACCTCACTCAATTATAGTGTGTATGATATATTACCAAGACAAAGATTATATTCTTCAAGAAGCCTGCCGACAAAAAGAGATTAAATACAATGGCACACAAATATTTTTTTACCACGATTTTTCCCCCTCGCTACAAGTGGAGAGTGAGGAGAATAATTAAAGAAATCAGGGAGAAAATGGGTATCAAGGTGCAGTTAAATTTCCCAGTGAAATTAAAGATTCATACCTCAGAGGGAGTTAAAATATTCTCATCGCTGATTGAGGCGGCACCCCATTGAGAAGTTGGAAAATACAAATGCCAGATTTGGAGATGGAGGAGTTGCAACAAAAGATACAAGGGGAAACCTGGAACAGGGCAGGAGGGAAAACCGGAAGGGACATGCCGGGCGTACTCCCGAAGGAACTGGCTAGAGACCTGAACAGTTTGCTGCACCACACAGAGATGTGAGGGACGGGTACCAGAAACCAGAGGATGGAAATGGAGAAGAACATTGGAGAACATGAGGAGAAATCAATGGAGGTGACTTAAGGAACGAAGGAAGCAATAAGACTTACTAATGACTCCGTACATAATGGCTGGGTGATAAGCTGTAACTTGGACTGACTAAATGTGCAAGCAGAATATTGGGACTAAGCGGAGGGAAATGAAATGAAAAAGATGGTTTCTAAAGAGACTAAATATTGGGTTAATCAGAGCTAATTCCCTCAAAAACTAAGGGCCTGTAAAGATGGGGGGGGGGAGGAAAACAACAAGGAGAAACGGAAAGCTGAAGGACAGAGGATGGAAAGAAAGGGGTTTTGGGTGTCTGAACAGCAGCTTCTTACATACGGTGACTAAGCTTTAAACCTGCAAGGGGAAATATTCTTTGTGCAGACCATATCCCAAGAGAGGGATAACAGGACTACTGAGGCCCCTACACAGACGGTGAAGAGCTATTAAGTTGGCTCATTACTCCTCTGTGGTAGAAATTCAACATAGGAAGAACAAAGCATTGTTTAGTGTTTCTCTAATTAGAGATCTGTTAACTTCCCGTAGTGTTTAGGGAAGAAAGTTAATATGTTGTTTTTTTATTGTTATCTTAAGTTTGGAAAAGGAGTTTTTCATAGTTTCTTTTACAAAAGTTTTGAAATGTTGCACAAATGGTCATGAAAAGAATGATTAGAAGGAGGGAGTTAAAGAAACAACCACAGTTTTATAGGAAGCAAAAAGAAAATGGATCTCAGAGACCAGAGAGGCTGGGATTGGAAGAGAAAATACTAAGTAAGTGAGTCTGCCAAAAAAACAAAGGGGTAGTTGGACATGGCGTAGAAGGGGAAAAAACAAAGGATTCTGAACAGAATAATGGGGGAAGTTAAAATTATATCCTATAATGTAAAAGGAATACACTCCCCGGAAAAAGAACAAGGTTGCTGGGAGAACTGAAATGGATGGGGGGGGGTGACATAGTTTTTTTACAAGAAACTCATCTAACAGGAACAGAACATGAAAAATTAAAAGGGGTTGGGTGGGAAGGGTGGAATCAGCAGCTTCCCCGAATCCTAGGAAAGCAGGGGTAGCGAAACTAATTAAGAAAGACTCACCGTTCCAAATAAAATCAGTGGAATCAGGACTGAAGGGCGGTTTGTAAGGATCACAGGGGATTTGAAAGGATTGCTAGTATACTTAGTGAACATATATGCACCTAACAAGAATCCAGAAGAGTTCTTGACTAAAGTTCTGCATAAGATGGCAGGGTATCAAGAAGGACAAATAATAATGGAAGGAGACCTAAATACAGTCAAGAACCCTTATAATAGACAGATCCTTAGGAATCACAGTAACAAATGCCCAGGCAACAAAGACCTTAAATAGTCTAACCAAAGAGCAAGGTCTGACAGATGTGTGGAGAAGTCAACATGGAAAAGAAAGAGATTTAACTTTCTACTCTCCAGCCCATAAATCATATTCTAGGATTGAAGCCTTTTATACACAGCAGCAATACTTGTATAGAACACCCAGTTCTCAGATAGGTAGCTTCACCTTATCTGACCATGCACCAGTAATAATCCAGTTGGGAACAGGATATGAACAGAGGCGATCTTTGTGGAGACTAAATGTATCTTTGTTAAACAATAAAACCCTTAAAAAAATGGCGGAGACCATAGCAGAAGTGGTAAGATTGAACAGATTACAGGGATGCTTGGACCTGCTCATTTGGGACACTGTCAAAGCGGTGATTTGAGGGGAACTAATAAGTCATGCAGCTAATCTTAAAAAAATTTAAAATATAAAACGAACAGAGTTAATGGGGAAAATAAAAGAATTGGAGAAGATACATAAACAAAAATCACAAGATCCCAGAATATACAAAGAACTAAGAGCAGTTAGAGAGAAATTACACAACGTGGAAAAGGAAGAAATAGAGGGTAAATTAAGGCTCTTAACCCACAAATATCAGAAAGTAGGGGGGAAAGCATCACAGTTACTAGCATGTAGATTAAAAAAAGCTCAATCAGAAAGGGTAATAACTTAGATCACAAACAAAGAAAATCCTAGCAAGCCTTGGAGTAGTCCCAAAGAGATAGCCCAGCAATTTTTAAACTTCTATAGAAAGTTATACTCGGAGGAAAAAAATGATGAGGTGAAAAAAGGAACTGAAAGCTTTCTGCAAGAGTTAAAAATACCCAAATTAACAACTGAAATGAGGGACACCTTGGCTGGGATATTCAGACTGCGCCAGGCTGTGGCGCAAGCCTGGGTGCAGTGCAACTGGGATGCACCAGGGCGGTGACAGGGTGATATTCAATGGTGCTGCACCATGGCTCAGCACCATTAAATATGGCATTGTGGCCACCTGCATTGCACATTGCACAGTGGCACTGCACCAACGCAAGTGGCCAGAGAGGAGCAGGGGGATGTGCTAGCACAAGTGCCGTTGCGCTAGGTGCAGCAACCGTGATATTCAGCAGTGGACATGCAAATGGGGCCATAATGCATGCAAGGCACAAATGGGACCATTAGCATGTCATTATGGCCCCATTTACATGCAGTTGCACCGATCCCTGGCAACTTGCGCTTGGCGCCTTGCCAGGCAGCAGCCGTCGGGGACCAACGCCCCCTGCCCCCACCAGCAATGTGCTTCAATGCCCGATTGCGGGCATAAGTAGGAATATAAAAGTCCAATATCCCTGGTGGTCCAGTGGACCACTTCCAGCCCGATCACGGGCATAAGTAGTAAAACATAACAGTCCAATATCCCTGGTGGTCCTGTGGACCACTTCCAGCCCGATCACGGGCTAAGTTTTAAAATGTAAATGTCCAACCATTCCTGGTGGTCCAGCGGTACCCCTCACCCGCCCACTGGGCCCCACCACCCTCTCGCCCGCTGACTGACTGCGTACAGTATGACTGTCGCCCATTAGTCCCAAGCGTGAGCCAATGAGCATCTGAACCATACCGTACTATACGGTCCAGATATGTGAATGGATTCATTCACATATCTGGACTAATATGGTATGTCTGCTACCAATAGCCATGCTGGGACTAATACATCACTGTACTTATGCAGTCAGTCATGGCCTGCGGCCACTGAGGGTGAGGGAGCTACTGACCGGGGAGTGGTGGTGGGGCTCAGTGGGCGCATGGGGAGGGGGTTACCGCTGGACCACCAGGGATGATTTGGACATTTACATTTTAATACTTATTCCCGCGATTGGGCTGGAAGCGGTCAACTGGACCACCAGGGATATTGGATGTCTTTAATTTATTACTTATGCCCGTGATTGGGCTGGAAGCGGTCTACTGGACCTCCAGAGATATTGGACGTCTTTAATTTAATACCTACGCCCGTGATCGGGCTGGAAGCGGTCCACTGGACCACCAGGGATATTGGACATTTTTAATTTAATACTCATGCTTGTGATCGGGCATGGGGTGCTACCAAGACAGATGGTGCCGCCGGAGCTCGGGTGGCCACCCACAGCTGACAGCTGCCGTGTTGCACCCTGCAACATGGCAGCTCACCTGTGAGTGGCCAGCTGTTGCTCCTGTTTTTTTTGGCTCAACTGTGTGCGGCGCAGGTAGGGGTTGCACCTGCAACTGCTCAGCACATCCCGGGCTGAATATCGGGATGTATGGAGTATGCGCATGGGCATGCCCCCCCATTTTGCACTCCGCATACATTACTGCTGCGCCCCGGCGCATCGGGATTTGTGCCACACACTTTCCCCTTTTGAATATCGTGCCGGGGCACATCAGTGGGTTGTGCATGGTGCAACTGTGTTACACCATGCGCAACCCTTCTGAATATCCCACCCCTTAAATACACCAATCACAGCCTTAGAAGTGAAGAAAGTTATTGAATCTTTACCTACTGGAAAATCACCAGGTTCAGATGGGTATAGTTCGGAACTCTACAAACAACTTAAAGGGACCCTAGCAACAATCCTGGCTCAGGTGTTCAGCAACTGCCTATCAGCAGAAAATAGGCCAGAGACATGGGCAGAAGCATTAATTACAGTGTTGCCAATACCAGGAAAACAAAGGGACAAATGTGAAGACTACAGACCTATATCATTATTAAATCAAGATTTAAAAATATTAACCAAAGTTTTAGCTCTTAGATTACAAAATTATATGGAATATTTAGTACACATGGATCAAACAGGCTTCATTTCCAATAGACATTTAACAGATAATATTAGGAAGTTATTAAATATATTAAATTATAGCAACCCCACAAATTCGGCCCAATTAGCAATATTCATCAATGCTGAAAAAGCATTTGATCGCTTACATTGGACATATCTAGTAATGGTATTAGAAAAATTGGGAATTGGAAAGGAATTTCTGAAATGGATTCAGTTATGTTATAAGCAACCAAAGGCTAGGATCAGAGTGAACGGCACAATTTCAGAATTTTTTAATATAGAAAGAGGTTCTCATCAGGGGTGTCCTTTATCACCACTTCTGTTCGCTCTGAGTCTAGAACCTCTGGCAGAAGCCATTAGAGCAGCCCCAGACATAAAAGGAATAGCAGTGGGAGCTAATAGTTGTAAAACATCTTTATATGCAGATGATACCCTGATTTACCTAGAAGACCCTGAAACTTCAATGCCTCCTCTCCTAAAATTATTAGAGCAATATGAAAATATATCGGGGTTCAAAGTAAATAAAGATAAGAGTGAAGTATTGCTTATAAAAGGGAAAGTTAACGATAAAACAAGAAATTTAATACCATTCAAATGGGTTTTGAGTAAGGTTAAATACTTGGGCATCTGGTTCCCAAAAAATACTAATGAGCTATTTAAGGAAAACTACACTCCGCTGTTCATACAGATAGCTATAGATTTGAATAGGTGGAAGGATCTTCCCCTCACCTTTTCTAATAGAACAGAAGCAATAAAAATGAATATTTTAGCGAGATGTTTGTTTCTTTTTTCCAAACTTCCCTTAAATATACCATCCCGTGAGTGGAAAGGTCCAAAGACAAGGCTCTCACACTGTGTGTGGGCTGGACGAAAACCCAGAATCAGATGGAATATACTTCAAGAGATAAAAGAAAAAGGGGGTTGGGGACTACCAGATTTTAAAAATTATTACATAGCAGCACAGATACAAATGATAGCCAAAATGTGTAACCCTAGGCAGAGAGGAGGCTGGCAGACTCTAGAAAAGGATGCACATCCTCAAATTCCCTTGCATGTACCGCCATGGTCGATGCTGAAAAGGGATCTATCCCAATTCGAAACTGCTGGACAAAACACACATTAACTATTTGGCTGCAAGCCAGGCAGGTATGGGAACTACCTATTAAAATATGGAGGTATATTCCTCTCAGATATATTTCAGAGGGGATGGTAGGCAAATGTTTGGGCAGATGGGAACTGAAAGGGTTGAGATATTTAACCCAATTACTGGGAGAAACAGGGGTTAAAACATTTGACACAATACAACAGGAATTTATGATTCCCAAGCAGGACTTTTTTGTTTATTTGCAGTGTAGGGATTTTATATTAAAAGGTCCAGGATTAATTATGATTATGGAAAACCCAGTCCCAATAGTCCAAATGATTTATATAGGAAGCTCACAATCCGAAATTAAGAATTTAATCTCACAGGTGAATAGATCCTTGCAAGAAGGAAAGACTACATTAGCAATTCAAAATATTCCACACAAATGGGAAATGGAAAGTGAAATGATGATAGAGGAGGGAGACCGGGAATGGATTTGGCGTGGGGTGCATAAAACAACTGCAATGGCATCATGGAGAGAGTTCAGGTGGAAAGTTTGTGGAAGATTTTTTATAACCCCTTTAATATCAAAACATTATACGAGATCCTATTCGGATTTATGTTGGAGAGGATGTGGAGAGAGGGGAACATTTTACCATATCTTCTGGAGTTGCCAAATGGTATTCTTATACTGGGAAAAATTGAGAAAGCAGTCAAAAACGTGATGAACCTGGTAACCCCATTAACTTTTATACACTTGGTTCTGGGTAGACCCCTGAAAGACCTGAAAGGAGCAAATTCCAGATACCTTTTTAGTGTATTAACAGTGGCAGCACTTAAAGTAATAACCCAGAATTGGATGACAAACAATAAAATGACTCTTAAACAATGGAAAATAAACATTAAAAAAATAAAAACCTTAGAAGCCATCACGGCAAGGATAAGACTAAATGTTGATAAATTTTACTCACGTTGGCTGCCCTTTTTCACGTACATTGAGCAGGTAGAGGGAACAGAAGTAGTGGAACAATTGTTGGGGGGGGGGAGATTAAACTATATTTACTATTGGGACCTGATAAAACTTGAAATAGAAAAAAGGGTCAAATTGAAGACAGACATCCTTCCTTAAAAGAAGATATGGTGAAATTTTTAGAATCTACACACACTCATAAACAACTTACTGAAGTGCAACAACAAAGAAACTTGTACATAGTTATGAAATAATGTTTATTTGGGGGAAGGGGAATTAAAATAAACAAGCAGGGCTACACAGACTGCTAGAAAAAAGGAGATAGAAGTTCTTAAAAATAGTTATGGCATCATATATAAGATGAAGAGGAGTACAGAATATAGCACGGACAGAAAAGTCTTAGGGATGACGATCATGATTAACCTATGGAAAGAAAAGAAAGAGATATCAGTAATCAATAAAACCTATAGAAAAAATAAGGTAGAATGTAGGTTGAAGAGAAGTTCAGCTGGCAAACTTACATGATTGTTAAGTAAAGGAGATTTCTATTGAACTAACAAAATTATAAGAAGAAATATTAATGTAGAAAACCACACTGGAGTAATATGTTTCTGTGTCCTATAGAATTGTATAACTTGAAATACGAAAAAGCCTGTACAAGCTGTGTAACCAATGCTAAATGAACTACAAGTTCAAAAAAAAAAAAGAGATGACCATTCCTTTTTCCCATCTGAGTTAGCCACACCAGGGGGTTATGATCAGTCTGTACCTCGAAGTACCTTCCGTAAGTGGTACGGCTCTAATTTCTTCAGGGCCCATACCGGCGCAAGGCATTCCTTTTCCACTGTGGAATATGCCTGCTCCAAGGGAAGTAATCTTCCGCTAAGGTACACTACTGGATGATCTTTTCCCTGACTGGAGGTCTGACCAAGGACTGCTCTAATCCCACATCTAAGGCATCTCTCTGGACTACCAATGGTTTACTGTAATCTGGACTGGCTAACACAGGGGCACTGCACAGTGCCTCCTTTAGCCGTGTGAAGGCTCGTTCACAGGCTGGCTCCCACTTTACATACCTGGGCATTGTTTTCTTTAGCAGGCCAGACAGGGGAGCTGCCAGGGTACTGTAATTTGGTACAAACTCTCAACAGTACCCAGCGGTCCCTAGAAAACTCCTGACCTGCTTCTGCATTTCAGGCCTGGGCCATGCCTAGCCCCCTTAATCTTTGCTTGATTGGGACTAAGCTGCCCCAACCCCACTACTTGTCATGGGTATGCCACCTCTACCATGGCCACCTGGCACTTTTCAGCCTTTACAGTAAGCCCTGCCCTCTGTATCCTGCCCAACAGTTCCTCCAGGTGGGACAGGTGTTCCTTCCAGCTGGTACTGAAGATGGCAATATCATCCAGATAAGCCACTGCATACTCTTCAGTACCATGTAACACCTGGATGACCAACCTTTAGAAGGCGGCAGGGGAGTTCTTCATTCCAAAAGGTATTACCCTGAACTCTAATAATCCCATTGGAGTGATGAAGGCCGACCTCTCCCTAGCTCTGGCAGTTAACTCCACCTGCCAGTACCCTTTTGTCAAGTCAGTGGTGGTAAGGTACGTCGCCCCTCCCAACTTGTCCAGTAGTTCATCCATCCATGGCACTGGGTGGGCGTCAGACTTCATGACTGCATTGAGTCCATGATAGTCCACACAAAAGTGAGTGGAGCCATCCAGCTTGGGAATGACGACTACAGGTGAGGCCCAGTGGCTGTAGGATTTCTGGATCACCCCTAAATCCAGCATTTCCTCCACCTCCCTTCTAATGTCCTTTAGGACAGCCTCAGACACCTGGTAGGCTGTCTGTCAGATGGGTGCTTGCATTCCGGTATCTACATCGTGTGTCACTAAGGGGCTACATCCCAGCTTGGCCGTAAACAAAGGGGCAAAGTCCGCTAAAACCTCCCTCACTTCCTGGGACTGTTCCGGGGTCAACTGGGGCAACAGTTTGCCTCCACAGAGGACTCCCGCTTGCTTTCCTCTAGCAAAAGTCCAGTAGGGGGTTTTCTTCATCATCCCCTTCCCAGGACTACACACTGCACATACCGTGTCAGCCCTATTTGCATATGGCTTCATCATGTTGACATGGTACATTCTATGGGTATGTCTCCTGTCAGGCAGTTCTACAATATAGTTCACATCATTTACCTGTTGGACTACCTTGTATGGTCCCACCCACTCGGCCTGCAACTTGTCCTTCTGGACCGGGATTAGAACCATGACTTCCTGACCTACACTGTACAAGCGAGCTCAGGCTCTGTGGTTGTACCAGACCTTTTACTTCTGCTGGGTGGCTGATAGGTTACTCTGGGCTGCTCCCATAAGCTCCTTCAGCTTTTCCCTAAACTTTAGGACATACTCCACTATGGGGGTTCCCTGGCTGGTGTGCTTGCCCTCCCAGTCTTCCCGGATCAAGTCTAGGGGTCCACACAATCTACACCCATATAAGAGTTCGAAGGGGAGAACCCTGTTGACTCTTGGGGCACCTCCCTGTATGAGAACAGCAGGTGGGGAAGGTATTTCTCCCAGTCCCTCCCATGCTGTTCAGCAAATGCTTGGAGTATCGAATTTAGCGTACCATTAAACCTTTCCACCAGCCCATTGGCTTGTGGGTGATAAGGTGTTGCTTGTCTCTGCAACACACCGCACTTCCACACTTCTCCCACAAACACTTCTTCAGGTTCGACATGAAGGTACCCCCTCAATCAGTGATGACCTCCTGCAGAAACCCGACATGGGAGAAAATCCCTAGCAAGGTGTCTGCCACTTTGTCTGTCCTAAGTGAGGAGAGGGCAACTGCCTCTGGGTATCAAGTGGCATAATGTACCACCATCAGGATAAACCTCTTCCCAGATGAGGCTGGGGTACTCAAAGGTCCCACAATATCCATTCCTATCCTCTGGAATGGCTCCTCCACAATGGGCAAGGGAATTAGGAGGGCTTTGGTTTTACTACCTGCCTTCCCTATTTGTTGGCACAGGTAACAAGACCTGCAATATTCCTTCACCTGCTGGGTGTAGTTGGGCCAATAGAAATTCTGGGCCAATCGCTGTGTGGTGCACGTGATTCCCAGATGTCCGGACATGGGGATATCATAAGTGATCTTGAGCAGCCGCTCACAGTACCCCTGAGGAACAACAAGCTGCCTGCCCATCACCCCTCCCTCTGTCCTTACGTCCTGTGTATACAACAGTCCATTGTCCCAAAATACTCTGTCTCACGTCACCTCCTTGTGTCCCACCAGATTCTGCACAAGCCCTCAGGCTCTCCAAACTAGGATCAGTCCTCTGAGCAGCTGAAAATTCTTCACACTTTCCTAAGGCATGGAACATGTCCCCTTCAGTTCCTAAACTGGAGTCCACAGCTCTAGCATCAGGGCATTCAGGGTCACTGCCATCCCTAACCTTCTGACCATTGGTTATCCCTCCCTCCTCAGAGTAACCTTCTGTAGCTGTTTTGTGAACTGCTACTTAGGAAAGTCCTACCTCTCTTTCACTACTCTCCATTTCAGGAGACACAGGCTGGTTCCCCAGCCTCTCATTGTTTTCCACAGGGGCTTCTACGGGGTCCAAGGAACTACAATCAGCCTTTGCCATCTGACTGCAGGTAACCACACACACCACGCCCTTCTGGAGATTGTCCCCTATAATCACATCTAGGGCGAGGTTGTCTGCCACTTCCACCTTTTGCACCCTCTCTCCTGTATCACCCCAGTCCAGGAGAACACTAGCTAGTGGCGGAGTTCTCTCCTCCCCAGTGAATCCCCTCACTGTTACAAACTGATTAGGTATAAGCTGTTCAGACCCAACCAAATCCCCTTTTACTAACGTAACCCCGTGTCCCTTAACTCGTGGGTCTGTACCCCATTTACAGTAACCGGGTGTATGTGTTCCATCATGTTTATAGGCATGCTTTCAGGGATACACAGTGCACCAAACTCTGCTCAAGCACCACTTTGTCCACTCTGTGCCTTTTTAGGACACTGTCTAGCAAGATACCCTGGCTGTTTACAAAACCAACAGTCATCATTTCTTTCATCTGAGAAATCCCTTTTTTGTAACATGGGGATTCCCCCTTTCTCTGGAGGCAGTGAGGGTTTTAGCTGCCCTGAAGGTGCTTTTTTCCTTTCTGTGCTGCCACACCCGCTCCACTTCCTTTCAGAGCAGGCCTGCTCCTGGCATAGCAATCTAAAAGCTCAGCAGCCTGCTATGCTGTTTTGGGGTCTCAGTCCTCTAACCAGGTTTTTAGCTCTGCTGGGCAAGCCCAAAAGAACTACTCTAGCAACATGACCTCCTCAATTTTTTCTACAGAATTTGCTTCTACTCCCACCAACGTTTCAAAAACTGACGTTGCTTTGTGGCGAGTTCCTCATAGCTCATGTCAGGACTTCTCTGGAGCTTATGAAACTTAACTCTGTATGCTTCAGGGGTTAGTTCATACTTTTTAAGTAAAGCAGTTTTAAGTTTCTCATAATCGCTACTGTCCTGATTGTCCATTTGGCTGAGTGCCTCATGCCCTTTCCCAGTATGTAGCGGGGATAGCTAGAAGCTCCAGGACTCCCTGGGTATTTTTGCCTGAATACAGACCTTTACAAAAGAATTCAAAACTGCATCCATATCCTCCCCCTCTTTAAATTCTGCTATTAATTTTAAATTTTACTTATACCCCAGCCCTGGAGTTTCAGGTTCACCCCTGCTACTTAACTCCTCTGGCATTGGTCATTGGAGTCGTAGCTTTTCCAGTTCAGACTCCCTCTGTTGCTGTTTTTCTCTTTCCTTGGCCTCTCTCTCTCTGAAGCTGTTTTTCTTTTTCCTCTGCGTCTTTCTGAAACTGTCTTTCTCTTTCCTCGGCCTCTCACTGCCACTGCTTTTCCTGCAACTCCATCTCAAACTTCCTCTGCTCGAATGCCAGCTCCAGTTTCCTCAACTCCAGCTGCAGCCTGATCCCTTTGGGCTCCAGCCCTGTGGCGACCTTCCCCTGCTGCTGTGGCTCTGGGTTCCTTCTGGTCATGCTGTCTGCCTCCCTGGGACTAGACTCTGCTATGGATCCTGGCATCCCCATGCCCAGGCTCTGGTCCTTTTCAGTCACTGGCAGTGACTTGAGGTTCTGGGCAGCTGCTAGCTCATCGGCTGCCATAAGAGACTCCACGAGGTACTTTTTGGCTCACCCCTCATACTGGACCCCTCTTTCCTGATACAAGTGCCTTAGGTGGTCTGCAGTACATTAGTTACAGTTGGAAGCCATCTTCTTCCCTATTACTACACTAACTTAAACCCAAAAAAAAGAAATCAGGTAGGGAACTTTATACTGTAACCAAATTATTTTTTTTTTCAAATATCTGCCTTGATTGTGTGTGGATTGCTTTCAGTTTATCAAGCTGATACACTGGGCCCGAATCCAGCTGTTATGCCTATGTCACCAATATCTCTTGAATTGCAACACTATGCAGTCGAATCTCTCAGATCCCAACACTGTGCACCAGATCTGTCATGAACCCACTTCTGGGGGGCCATGTCCACTGAGCTCACAGTGCCCACCCATAAGTGCAATCTGTGATGGGGGAACAGGGCTACCCTCCTCGTGTCTTTTTAGACTACTCACCAAGGTCACGACTGCACCTTTGCCACAAGGACCCAGGGCATCCCTCGAAACTCTGGATAAGGGCACAATACCAGTCTTGAGTCTTGTAGCCAAATATGAACCCCTCCTTGGCTATTACACAAAGGGGGAAGACCCATGCATCACACTCTCTTCGGGGGTAGCAGCGTAAAACCTGAATTGGCCTTCTCCCTACAGGACATGCAACAGCCTGGTTCAAAATCCCTGCAGACTCTGGTATTCTCCCTGTCCTTACAGATCCCTTACAGACCACTTTTTGATTTGGTTGCTGATGGCGACAACCCCTTAGCAATAACAGTTTGTCACATATTATTAATACTGTCCCACAATTCACACACAATTATAGAAATCTCATTCAGTCAGATTTTGTTTAGAAAAATAAATGTTTTTACTAAACTACTTAAATAATCACACAGTTACAACTAAAAAAAAACATTAATTTGGTCACAGAATATAGAAAACAAATGGGAAAATATACATGAAAACACACTATGACTGATAGCTGCAGTCTACCTGAAATTCGTAGAAACTTAAAGTCCAGAACAATAACTGAAAGTTTAGTTTTGTCGGTCTTGGCAGCAGTTTTGTTCCTTGTGTGTCAGGAGAAGTCCAAATGAAAAGTGTGTGTGTGCGCTGCCACAGAGTCTCAGCAATTTGGCTTCTTGTGTGTCAGGTGAACTCCAAATGAAAAGTGTGTTCAAATGCCCTGAGCTGGGGCTTTAAATACTTTCTGTAACTTAGTGGCATCAATTATTCCCAGTTCTAAAGAACTGGTCTAATTCCCCAGAGTAACTACTCTGTTTGGCCAGGAGATGTCACTGTTTTGCTTTTTCCCAAAATCCCAAGAATATCACAATCCTGTGACTTATAATTAACACAGATATGACATTCAGAGTTTAAACCTTTTGAAGTCCACTGTAGATAGTTGGCACCCATAAGATAAAATTCACAATATCCTGTCAGAATGGTCATTTGCTGCTCAAATCCTGGCTAAGACACCCTGAGCTTTTGAACTGACTTCCTTCAATTAGTTCCAAGGGAGATCCTGTAAGGTTTATGACTATACAAGTTTATTTTATTATCTTTGTTTCCCTTGATTAGTTAAGTTAGGGGAATACCCTTTGATCAGCCGTCTTCAAGCCTTTGACAGTAACTTGTCAGTTTCCTGGCAAACAAGCTAGCCTTCAGGTCAAAGGAAGGTCAAACCCCTTTTAACAGAGATCCAGTCCCTCTCTCCCTAGATGCCTTTGTATTAACACTGGCATTTCTTCTGGAATTTACATATGCACAGAATTATATATAAAAAAAAACTATATAACAGAATTATATCTACAACTAAGGACTGGCAGTTGGGTAGCTCACCACAGGTTATAGAGGGAGAATAGTTCAGATTCTTCTATCTGTTAACTGCTTAGTGCAATTCCATTTATTTTCATTTCTAGTAAACTGTAATCCTTTTGTCTGACTGTACATAAATCATGTTGTAAATACTTGTAGTCTTTTAGTAAAGAATCTATTTTTAATAGAACAAGTGATTTGTTAAGGTAATTTGGTTATTTCTGGTGGACTTTGTTTGCAGTCCCTCTCTGAAGGGGTACTCTACCCACAGTTATTGTGTTGACCTTCCTGACCTTATGCAAAAGAGGAAGTAAGAAACAGGTTTCCTGGTTCCTACTGGTAAAAAAACCTGGTGGTGGTGAACTAAAGGCCCTGGTGAGAGATTTTCATCGCATGGGTGGCAAAGGTGGGATCAGTGTTGCAACTTGTACCAGTGTAGTGCAGAGCAGTGCACAGTGGACTTTTCTGTGAGGCAGGAACTCTGAAGGAGAGGTAAAGCTTTACATAGAACACTGGTGACAGAGTGCCTGCAGAGATATACCTAAAAAGTCACAAAACAGGATTTCAAAAGGTTACAGTGTTTACTACTGTTTTTTACATATATTTTTAAACAGCATAGTGCAGTGTAGCTAGAGAATATGAGCTCCACAACCTATGTCAAATTTCATGTACAGCAGCTTTGTGAGCTGTGGGCTGAGAGGGGGATTGTCCATGAGGGCCTGACAAAGAGTGCATTCATGGAAGTCCTGATGGTGCATGACCGGATGCAAGAGGGGCAGACAGTCTCAGAGGGGCATGGCCCAATCCCTGTGCAGTAGGGGGTCACTGAGGAAGGTGACACAGGTAGTGAGACTGAGGTCCCAACAGCTGAGCAAGGGAGGCACCTTGTGGCACAAGCTGGGGAAGCTGTGCAGCCCAAACCTGAGCTGAGAGCCGGTGCAGCAGTATCTCAACCTCAGCTTGAAATCCTAAAGGTGGAGCTTGTTCTGAAGGTGGCTGACCAGCAGAGAGCAAGGCTGGAGGCTGAGGAAAGAGAGAGGGCTCAGCAGCATGAAATCCAGATGCAGGAGGAGAGAGCAAGGCTTGAGGTAGAGGAAAGAGAAAAGGTATGAGCAGAGAGAAAGAGAATGAGAAGACCGAGAGAAAGAATGACAGTACAAGATTGAGATGGAGCAACTGTGCAAGTAAACACAGCAGCAAACCATAGGTAATGGCAAAGGGGGTTCAACCCACAAAGCCATGATTAATTCTAAAATGTTCCTACAATCCAGGATGGAGATGATCTGGATTTGTTTTTCAAATCATTTGAGAGAGTTTGTGGGCAGTTTAAATTGGACAAGGCTTCTTGCATGACCCACCTGACTCCATTGTTTACTGGCTGTGCTTTACATGCATTCACTAGAATGGACGATAATAATTGCATGAACTATGATAAAGTCAAAAGAGTGTTATTAAAACTTGTTGAACTGACTCCAGAGGCTTATAGGCAGAAATTCAGAGAATTAAGAAAAGTCCCATGAGACAGCCATGTAGAACTGCATGTCCAAATAGCTGCCTATTTAGACCATTGGGTAGATGGGGCTAAAGCAAGAACTGTGTAGCAAATTAAAGATTTAATTTTAAGGGAACAATTTCTTAAAATTGTACCTGATGACCTGCACATATGGCTGCTGGACTGGGCATGCAACTCCACAAAGGAGGCAGCAAAAAGTGCTGATTTGTATGTGGCCAGCAGACCATATTTGCAGCATAAGAACAATGGAAGTGGGGCAGCACATGGATTTAAGGGGACCCAGGGAGGGCAGCCTAAAGGGAGCCAGCCTGCACCCAAGCCCATAACAGAACTCACCAGTTCTAAGGGGAACAAGGAGCCAGGCCAAAGGAATGCTGGATTTGCCAGAAAGTGGGGCATTTGTCCTATGACTGCCCTAAAACAGGAGTAAAGGGCAAAAGCCTGGGGGAGGAGGTGACCAAGACAGTACACAGCAGTTGGTAACCTGTGCACACACTGTACTGCCACCAAACTCCACCAAGCATATGTCAGTGGGACAGTAACACAGGGATTGAGGGATACTGATGCCTCCATCTCCATGGTGAGGCAGGATCTGAACCAGGCAGAGCAGATTCTGCCGGGGCAGTTCTCCAAGATTCAGGGAGTCACGTGTCCAGCGGTCCAGGTGTCAGTGGCTTGGGTCTTCCTGAGCTGGGAGGGTGGCCATGGTGTGCAGAAGGTGGGAGTTGTATCTGATCTCCCTGTGGATATGATCATGGGGAATGATTTTGACCACAGGGAAAACCTAGCATGTGTTACTACCCATAGCCAGGCAAAAGGGCAAGCTTCTGGGGGGGGGACACAGCCTGTGCAGACCCCTCCCTCAGCAGCTGAGTAATCAGCTGGTGTGGGTGAGGGGCTAACTAGGAGTAGGAGCCCTGAGCCCCAGCTGCAAGCAGAGGAGGTAACCACCAGGGGCAGCTTTCCCCCGAAGGGGAATTGGGGAGGATCAGACGGGAGGAGCTGGGCAGGGCGCAGCAAGCTGATCTTAACCTCCAAAAACTGAGAGAGGTAGCAGATAGTGCTGAGGACTCTCAGGGGAGTAGAAAGTCAGTTTATTGAGAGAATGGGCTGTTCTTCAGGGAGTGAACACCTTAGAGGGGGCTAGAGGAAGAGGTATTCCAGCAGCTGGTAGTCCCCCGGGACTACTGAAAACAGCTTCTGGCCCTGACCCATGGCATTCCTTTTTCAGGCCACCTGGGTATTAACTGCACAAAAAAGCAGCTTGCCAACAACTTCTTTTGGCTGAGCATGTACACAGACATGGCAAATTACTGTCTGACTTGTCCACAGTGTCAGAGGGTCGGAAAGGTCAGGGACAAGGCTAAGGCAGCTTTGGTGCCCCTGCCTATTATCAAGGAACCCTTTAAGAGGGTAGCTGTGGCCATAATGGGGCCCCTGAGTACCCCAAGTTGCACGGGCAAACAATACATACTGGTTGTTGTGGATTATGCAACCAGGTACCCTGAGGCAGTGGCCATGTCTTCCATTGAGGAAGAAAAGGTGACTGATGAGCTCCTGGAAATCTTTAGCCAAGTGGGATTTACCAAGGAGATTTTGTCAGACCAGGGGATGAATTTCATGTTGTCCTTAATGACCTGTTTGTGAGAAAGATGCAGGGTGAAACAGCTCCATGCTTCGCCCTATCACCCCGAGACAAATGGCTTGGTTGGGTGGTTCAATGGGATCCACAAAACTATGCTCAGGGCATTTTCTGACCAGCACAAAAGGGAGTGAGACAAATATTTGCCCCATCCTCATGTTTGCATACAGGAACGTCCCACAGGCATCCACAGGGTTCTCACCCTTCGAGCTCCTGTTTGGTCCCAAGGTGAGGGGGCCTCTAGATTTAGTCAGGGATGAATGGGAAGGTAACCATGCCTCCCAAGGGGAGTCTGTTGTGGAATATGTCCTGAATGTCAGGGCTGTGGCTTAAAGAGCTCATGTGGCTCACCCAGGAGCACTTAGCCACCACACAACAGCAACAGCAACAGAAAGCCTGGTACAACTGTAGGGCCAGAGCCCGGGAGTATGAAGTCAGATAGCGAGTGATGGTACTTGTCCCTGTCTGACACAATAAATTGTAGGCAGCATGGGAGGGCCCATTCTCAATAATCAGAGAGGTGAACAATGTTAACTAAGTAGTAGGGCTGCCTGACAGAAGGCGCAGGCAGAGGATATATCATGTGAACATGATGAAGCCCTACTATGATAAGGAGGAAATGGTCCTCACTATGTGCAGCGCACCAGAAGGGAAATGAGGCTGATCTCCTTGGGGAAGCACAGGAGGGATTCCTTAGCGACAGTGAATAATCTCACCCTCTCAGGGCAGCTGACACCAGCCCAGGCAGAGGAAAAAAAGGGGGTGCTGCAAAAATTCGGCTACATTTTCACGGAGGAAACTGGAGTGGTGCACAGAATGCCAAGGCGGATGGACTGTCGTGGTGGACCTAAGTGCATGGCATATTCCTTTAGGTACTCCCCAGTCTCTACATGAATGGCAGTGTCTGTTGGGGGTTGCCCAAAAGAGACACGCCTTCATTTCCCGGGGGGGGGGGGACATGTGAAGGGCATATGACCAGACAGATCTATTAATTTAGTTTTGTTAATGCATTTTGTTAGTGTAATTATACTTCTGTCATAAGTTCTGCTATTTGCAATGTGGACACAAAAACATGGCTTCCAAGGTCACATGACCAAACAGGCCTAATGGGGAATATTGGCCAGAGCTGCTCAGGAAAATGTTCCTTTGGGAACAGTCAGCCACAAGATTCTGTAAGGCAGATGTGAGCATGCCATTTTGAACACTTCCATCAGCCTGGAAGGCAGGGGTGTAACGTTGCACAGCCTGGGCATCCTGCAAAACAGAATCATAAAAGTGGACAGAGCACATTTGGGTGTGAAGGGAGCTAGCTGGCCTGGATGATGTCATCCCTCCATACATCCACCCATTTGGGGAGGGGGGCAGTGGAGAACTGTCACTCAGAGGGGGTGAGACCCCTCCCCACATTGAGAAAAGGAATAAACTGAGGTGCAGAAAGCCAGCACTTTTCTTTGGACTCCTTGACATCTGTAAATCAAGGGGTCCTGCAGCTACAGAATCTGGTGAGAAATACAACTTGGGGAATAGTGTTTTCTTCAGATAGCAGCAGGTAAATTAATATGTTGTAGAGCGAGAATAGTTCAGATTGTTCTAACTGTCTAGTGTAATTCCATTTATTTTCAGTTCTAGTATACTGTAATCCTTTTGTCTGACTGTATATAAATCCTGTTGTAAATACTTGCAGTCTTTTAGTAAATAATCTGTTTTTGATAGAATAAGTGACTGCCTATTTATTTGTTAGGTAATTTGGATTATTTCTGGTGGACTCTGCAATCCATCTCTGAAGGGGCACTCTACCTACAGTTATTTTTAATTTTATTTTTTTAGTCTTTGGTAACCGGGTAAGCATACCTCTCAAGTGTCCCTGATTTCACCTCAAAATTTTACTCTGTCCCTCCTAAAATCTGTGTTCCCGTGACTAAACAGTGATGATTGTAAGAATAAAAGTATGTCAAACAATACAGTTGCAGACTTCTTATTCTTCAGAAAATATATTATACACTGAGTCCCTTATTCTGCCAGCTTCCTGAGTGGATAGCACCAATTTTAAAAATGTGTCCCTGATTTTGGGCCTTTGTCCCTGATTTTTTTAAGCATTGTCCCTGATTTATGAGGCAGGAGGTTGAGAGGCATGCAGGTAAGGCCCACTAGGCACACATGCCTGTTTTCAGGGGCGATCTGGCTCTGCTGAATATACCAAGCTCGGTCACACCTCATTCCTTTAACCTCTAGGCTATACTGCCAGCCATATTGTGATGACCTTCCTGACCTTGTGCAAAGGAGGAGGTAAAAAACAGATTTCCTGGTACCTGCTGGTAAAAACTTGGTGGTGGCGGTGAACTGAAGGCCCTGGTGAGGGGATTTTCGTTATACAAGTAAAATGAGCATACGATACAAAACACTTGATTTCAAGCACATAAGGGAATAGTCTTAAAAACAGCAGTACAAAATGTGTCATAAAGGCTTAATCTGTAACCTTCACTAAACCAGACATTTCTACCAAGAAGACAGGAAGGGGGAACACACTGTAACCAGAGGAAAGGAACAGGGCAGGACAATTAACCATTAACAAAAAAAAAAAAAAAGCAAACATCCAGAGTTTTTCTTAGCAGGCAGTGAAGAACAAACCTACAGCTATGACAACTGCTCTTTCTGCTGACAGCCTCAGAGCCTGATTCTAGCTTCTAGCTGCATTTAGGAGCATACTAAGAGGGAAAGCAGAAAAGGTAGAAAGAAACAGGAAAGTATGTAAGATTAGAATGACTGCCTACAGGTGGCCATGCTGCAGTCAGAAACGAAAGAAATACTACTGCATAACAGAGTAAGAGAACGAGAAAACAGGGTACAGAAAGTATGCTACAGGAAGGGTTTTCTTTATTCCACTCGTGGTTTCCTAACTTTATTTCTTTCAGGGAATCGAGAGCAGGGAGTTAACCCTGCCACAGGACCCCTCGCTCAAGTACTAGGAGAGATGGCAAAAGTGACCAACATCAGGGTCAAAAGTTTTTATAGATCTGTTCAACCCCCCTGCAGAACCAGCTAAAAGGCACACTGCAGCTCAGTGAAAGAACAGGGCGTGATGGAAACTGTTAAAAGACAGTATGAACTTTTCATAGTGGAGATCTATGTTTTAATACATACATCTGGGGACTTGGTGTTCAATGTGAGATTCAAGATGGCAGTGGGGTTGTAAATATTTTGACAAAAATATCATGAGTTAAAAAACTTCACCATTATGGGTTCAATTTACAGTCATTCCTCTGACTAAACCAGCATTCAAAACAGTCACGGTTTAATTCGAAAATGAAGGGGTCAGTGTTCTGGATATCACATACTGGTTAAAGCAGAGGTTCACAGTCCTGGGTACTCTGGACCCAATAATCGAATTAGAGCAAATATGAACTGGTGGTTGGAGAATTTGGACACGATTACTACAGACTGCTATAAGGGTACAACATCTCCTGAATAACTTTTTTCTTGGCAAGGATTGTGGAGTCATCATTTATGCTGAAGGCGTGTTATCTGTGCAGTTCCAGGATGCATCTCAGCAATACTTGTGATAAGATAAAGTGTCGACTTTGCTTAGAAGTGGGACATGTCAGCCTAAACTGCCCTAATTGGATCCAGTGCAATTTGTGTGAAGATAAGGGTCACTCATATGGAGAAGACCCCTGGGTGTCCCACAGTGAAGATAACCCCCACAGAACAAGCTGAACAGGAAGTCAGTGTGACTTTAGCCCAGAATGCGAGACCCAGAGAACTGACCCAGTGAATCATCCTCCAGGAGCTTATATAACAGGAGGCAGCACACAACTGTGACAGAACAGGCTCATTGTTCCATAAACACCTAATACAGTCCCGTCAGAGGAACCACAGGAGCAAGGTTCCACCATTGAAAAATTACCAGTGAAGGATACAGTAGAGCCAGTCTCAGAACAAAGTACAGACACTGCTCTGTCTCCCATGAAACAGGAGCAGGAGGGACAAAACATGCCATATCCTCCATTCCAGTGACAGAAAAGCTACAGGAAGTGACAAGGAAAAGGAGAACAAGGGAGCTGTCATGATCAAAGATTCTCAGGAAAAATGATGTACCTTTGTGTGATGGAAACTGCCCCTCGGCCACCTTGCTTACAGGACAGTTCCTCAGTCGGGGGACTTCTAATCCTTTGCCACTACCTGAGTTTTACCAGGAAACAGCAAACCTGTCTTAGTCTCCTGCTCAAGGTCAGGGAAGTCACCACAATAGCTATTTGTAGAGTGCCTTTCGGAGGCAGCCTGCAAACAGAGCCCAGCAGAAATAGTAAAATTACCTTTTAAAATAAAGCAAGCGGTCACTGATTCTGTAAAAAATGGATTCTTTACTAGAAGAACTACAAGTATTTACAAACAGGATACATTTACAGTGAAACAAAATAATTACCAGTTTACTAAGAAACAGAAAACAAAGCAAGTTACACACGGAAAGTTGATGTATAGAAAATCTGAGCTTTCCTCACCTATACTCAATACCTGCCAACTAGCTACAGAGCCACTGTCCCTAACTGTGCTGTCCTACCCTTCAGCTAGTCCTCAGCAGGGCCCTCTTTCCTTCTGATGTTGAGTATGCCAGAGAGAGTGAGGGCTTGGCCCACTCCCTTGATTTACACCCTTTGGAGGAGGGGAGTGGCTTCACCCCTTTGAGTGACAGTTCCTTCCTGTCCTCCCTCCCCAAATGTGTGTGTGGATGACATCATCAGAGCCAACAGACCTCCTTCACACAGACATCCTCTGTCCATTTTTACAATTTTATTTTACAGGACGTCTTTCACACCCAAGACCTCCTCTGACCAGCCTTACAATCTTGTTTTCCAGGATGTCTGAGGTGCTCAAAATCATGCCCTCCCATCTGCCAGGATGTGCAGCTTAGATCAGCTCATGGGAAAGCCACATTGAGTAGTTAATCAATAGTTCCCAGAAGACTTGCCTGGACATGCGACTTGAAAGACATGTTTTCATTTACTTTCAAATAACAGAACCTATAAATGGAAACTATCTACGCTAATAAAAGAAATGAACGGATCAGTCTGGTCATATGCTCATCACATCTCCCCATCACACTTTGCAAAACAGGTTCGATGCCCTGTAGAAGATCCGGGAATGGGGGCATATGGTGGAAGACTTGGATGCTTCATCAATTCTCTCCTCCCAACTAGATCCATCGTCGGAGATAGAGGACATTTTGCCAGACTCCCAGTCCTTGAAAAAGAGAAAATCTTGAACTAGATCTGAATAAACAGTTTGGAAGATCCTCTAGGAAAAAATAATGAGAGTCTGGCTACTGCTTGTCTTCTTTTTTCATGACCTCAGTACAGTACTTGACCTGGAACATACTGTGGCATCATTTCGGTCACCTTTGCAAAATATCTCCATTCTAATGCAGATACAGTACATCTTCAAGATACGAGGTTTCTGAATAAAGGCGATATTTCTTTGCCCCAAAAAGCACAGTATGAGGGTCCATATTTTTGGTCTCCATGGGAAGACCCTTGTTCAGTTAGAAATTTGTTTTTAAAACCTCAACTTATGTGTCACTAGGTTAGTTGAAATTTGTCCGGGGAGAGGAGCTCTTTTACTGAATATTTCCTATAAGGGGGCACATTTATATTTAACATTTATGCCCCACAATTGATTTTTCTTAGGGCAGAGTTATTTGAAGTCATTCAGCCATTTTTATGTACAACTAGAGTATTCTGTTTGGTGTGTACTTTACTTATGCAGTAGGGGTGACTGACAGAAGGGCAAGGCCTCACATTTTTTTTGTGCCATTTCATTTCTGAAAAAGATGTATACATTGGCTAGGTTGTTAGTTGCTGGTGCTCAGTTTGAGAGGTCGGGGGGGCATACTTTATTCAAAGGGAAATTGTTATGCTGAATATATTTTGTTTTTTTCTCTCTGGTTGCCTCTGAAAGGGGAAAAGAACACTATTATGGAAACATTGGATCATAATATCCTGCACATTTCTTTTGAGGAATTAACTTCTAAATTCGGGACTGGTTTATGGAAATGGAATCCGTCAGTTTAAACAGCTGTAAAGATCAGGGCTGGATTGCAAGGCCTCGTAGAGGCCCGAAAGTCTGTAGTAGAGATGTTTGTTTATCTAATGGATTGTGGGAGGATACTAAAATGAGACAAGACATTTTTTTTCCAATGGAAATCAGGTAAAAGGAATAATGAGCAATATTTATAAACCACAAATCCAGTTAGCACACCCTTCTGGACTGGGCTCTTGCATCACACCCTTACTAGGTAATTCCTGCTGGAATCCTCCCAGACGTACTCCGTGACCACCACATGGTATACCATGTGCGTAAAAATCCACTGCCCTAAAGCTCCTTGAAATATCCTCCTACTCCATTCCTTTTGTCCTCCCTCCACAAGGAACTAGCAACAACTGACTGGTAACCTATGTCCACTGACTCCTCAGTTGATTCAGCCCTCAGTTACTTTAAGACCAAGTTCTTAAACATCTGGGATCAGCATGCTCCCATCAGGAAAACTAGGGTCAGAGGCTGCCACCTCCCCTGGGTGTCATCTGAACTGCCGACCTGTCAGTGCACTCAAGACCTCGCTTGGAAGGCATACAAGGCCTTAGGCTCCCATGTGAACTTATATACTGGGCTCTCCATGACGCCTGCACTAGGGCCATCAAACTTGCCAAAGATGAATATTTTTCATCCACCTTCCAGGGTAACATTAACCACCCATCTAAGTTCTGGAAGGTCATCCATGCCTTTACCCCCCAATCCAGTCCCCAGCCCCAGCCCCAGTACTGATCTGCCCTCTGGTGGCTTCTGAGTTCAACACTTTCTTCACCACCTGTGCTTCCACCCTTCTATCCTCCCTACCCCCTCCTCTCTCCATCCACCAGTCCCCACTCACTCCCTATGCCCTCCTATTTCTCTTTCTTTACCTAGCTCACCAGCAGACACCCTGAAGGCTCTCCTAGCCCTTAACGCTCACAATGGTAAGAGCCCGGATGAGCTTGACCCAAAGCTCCTGCACCTCTTGGCCCTAGCTATTGCCCTCCCACTCACCGCCCTTCTTTTTTTTTTATTTTATGTTTGTTAAATGCAGAACAAACATACAGCTACATATGCAAGCATGGTACATACAAGTGAAAACAAAACAAAACATGAGGGTGCAACTCCTTGTAACACAGACCCATTCTCTGTCTCATGCTATTACGATATGACATAGGTGGGGAGAGGAAATAAGAAAACAACATGTATAATACGGAGAATAATGGTTGTGCAACTGTGTTGTGCAATTTCTTTACACATCCAAGGGGTGTGATGACCCATAAACCTCCAGAGCGACGCGTCAGAGGTCTATGAGGGTATCACACCCAAGGGTATGTAAAACAAAATGCATAACCTTAATTTTTTATAATTGCTGGTTACCCCCTTTTTTGAGGTTTTTATTTGAATTTTAAGAAAGACAAGTTATAGCATCAAATGAATTTATTTTAACTTTTAGAGAAACACAGAACATACTCCTTTAGTCACTCTTAACTACTTTTAAACACAGATTTACTTTGATAAGAAAGAACAAATGCTTTTATTTAATGAAATTAGAATTTAAACACTGAAACTTTAAACTCATACCGAATGATTTGTGTGTCTAGTTTCTTTGTGGAATCCAGTTCATTTAGAAAATATGCTAAAACTATTTGAAAACATTTAGAACTTTTAAAATTAATCCAGCTATGTGAATAAGCTACTGCTTTTTCCATGAAAAAGTCCAGTTCTGGGTATTCATGATGTTTGGTCTTCTCGTCTGTGCCATTTTGGGGGTCATGTAACAGTTTCTGGAGGTTGTCTAGCATTTGCAAAAGTTAGAGAGCGTCTGAAAATTACATTCTTAGCATTGTTTTCATAGGACTAAAACTTTAAAAAATATCTGTTTTTCTTTATGAAACTCAATGATTTTTGTACATTTCTGTGGTAGTGGCATCATGCTTACATGAATTTAGGCATCAATCTGAATCTGTGTCTGACAATACACAGGGATGTCTTCTTTTAGTAGTGGAGTAGTAGTGGTTGATGTTTATGGACACTCCCTGGTTGATAACACGGTTGGGCCCAAACAACGTTTGCAAGCTGCCAGTTTCTAGACTGGAAGAGACTGTTGATGAAGTTAGAGTTCTTCGTGGAGCCCTTGCTGGGTTTTGGCCTTCATTCAAAGATTTAGAGGTACTTGGAACAACAGAGTTATCTGCCACCTGATTAAAAATATTGGAGATGTGCAGTTGTTTCTTTTCATTCAGGACAGAGTAGTTATTTATACTTTGAATGTTTTTGTGTCCTGAGATCTGCTGGACTTCTGTCAGTGCTATATTTGCATCAGTGAGTTGCTGGATTGCTGTTTTGTGCGTACTATGATTTGTTATGTATTTTTCTTGAGGGATGCCAGCTGATTGCTTCATTTAGGACATCATTTCTCGCAGCTTGTTAATACCAATCTTTATATTTCTATACCACAATGATTGTCCTAGTTTAAAATTTATGTTTGGCGCGAGGCAGAATGGGCTTTCATCTGTGAGAGTGCTCTGGGTTCTGTTTGTTTTGTATATCTCGTATGCCAATAGTGTATTTTGATCTGGAATTGATGGGTTTTCATAGAGCCTGGAGCAAACTGGTCTAACATCACGTAAGTTTTCTCCTGTTCGAGTCTTTGTTTGTCGTTCACTGTACTGTAGGTAGCGACAGCCTTCCGAATCTTTGCCGTCCGTGATGTCGCCCTGATGTAAATCATATTATTCCTTTGTATGGAGCTCAAAATGCAGTCTGATTTGAAAAACAGAAAGTTTAGCAAACCAGTTGGACTTTTCATTGATATTGTTTCTGTGGTATAGAGAAGGTCAATGTCTTCTATACTGAGGGGTTGTGCTTTGAGGGACCTGTTGCCCTTACCTAATTTTTTGAGGTATCATTGTTTTGCCCTTATTGTTTTCTTTGTCTCTTGAAACTGAGTTTCATCACTTTGGAATATTGAGGCAGGGTATTTTAAGGAGTGCAGATGCCTGTTGATGCTGGCTAGGACGCCTCTTATAGTGCTGGGCTCAAACTCAGAGCCATCACCTTTTTTTTTTTTTTACACAATATGTAAACTCTGCTAGTAGTGTGTCAAGATATTTTGGAGAGATTTCACTCAGGTCTCTTACCTCGTTTTTGCTGCCGAGGAACTGATTAAATAGTTTAAGGTCGCTACCCATTTTTCGTGTGGTGTTTGAATTTTCTTGCTGAGCTATGAACTGCTGCCTATCCTCTTCAGTTACTGAGGAGGACTGACTTCCCACTTTTTTTTTGTTTTGTTTTAGGAAGCTGCTGGTGCCGCTATGAACTGAACGAAGAATGGTACCCGACTTTTGGTTTGCTGTTTTCCCAACAGAGGACAACCGTAAGTAGTGAGAAAGTGTTGTTGAGGCAGTGCTTGTGGCGGGTGCACACACTGTGCGAGATGCTGAGTCAGAACGCCGTAATAACCAGGCAGCCCAGTTATTACGGCATTTGAAAATGTGTCAGAAAGCATACATAAAAGGGGGTCACCAGTAATTATATACAATTAAACACTGCACACTGAGTCCAAAAGCAACACGGTAAAGCGTCCATAGTAAGTAAAACAGTTAAATATTAAAGATTTCAGCCTTACCTAAATAGGAGGTGACAGAAAATTCCACCATATAATACTAGTAACTAATGTACTAACTAGTACACTAACTACTAATAGACTATCATTAGAGCTCCCTAAAAAGTAAAGTGCCAACACATTAAGTATAACCAGATGAAAACAGGAAAAAACTGATCAAACAAGCAATCTACCATAACACTGTAGAATAAAAGAACAGTAAAATCCCCCTTAATTAAAAATCAAGGAGGTAACCAACACAAGTCCATAGATTAGGTCAGTATAGTAGGTGTTAAGTGGAGCGTGGATTCAGGATTCTTTTTGGAAGTCTAACAAGTAGAGGAGAACAAAATAACAATTGGCTCACCTGAAATCCTACCACTTACCCACTGCACAATGCAGTTTACAAATTAAGGGAGACTTAAAATAAGAAAACAGGAGAAGCACTCCCTCAGGTGTTGACCTCAGTGGGATCCTCTGGATCTTCATCATGACGGCGAGGTGGAGCGTACTTTTGTTCCCACTTCTGGACGTCCACTGGATCTGAAAAGAGGAAAATTTATTTATTTTTCTGGTGGGTGGCACAGCTTAAATCCGAATACATTTGAACAGCTTGGCCATCCTCTAACAAAGTACATTTACTACATGCCAAAGCCCCCCAAAAATCCCTTATTCTCACACCATCTGTCACCAAGACAATTGCTTAAGGGGCATCTGAGTTATCGAGTCTGCCCCAAGGGGTAACTCTGTAGGCTTTTTGAATAGTAAAAGAACGAGTGGATACAGCATCTCCAAACTGTTGTATTAACCAGTCCTATACAAAAATAACCAGAGAATCTCCCTCGCTGCCCTCTGGTATGCCAAGGATCCTTAAATTTGCAGCCCTTGCTTGATTCTCAAGCATCTCCAGATGAGAACGTAAATGCATATTCTCCTTAGTAAGGGTTGCAGCTGTCCCCAGGGCCACATCCACTTTCTTAGAAGCCTCCACAGTAGCAGTTTGCACAGATTCTTTTTTTTTAATTCGTACTGTTTGTGTTTTTTCCCTGGTTTTCTCCTGAAGATCCCGGGAACCTGGCAGACATGACAGTGCATGCGCGTGGAGGTGCACACACACTCTGGGTACAGGCTCTGCCCCTTCAGCCCCACCCTTAGCTATTGCCAGGATTCCCATTGCCGGAACTGCCATCTGTCCTTCACCAGGTGGTAGCCAAGGAGTCGAAAACCATCATCCTTACCGGGAGAGGAGAGACCCACGGCAGCTCAATTCCACCCCTCAACAACCCCCGCCTTACCCCTAACAACCTGGCTTTGTTCCTAAAACCCAGGTCATTGGCGTGGCACAAGGTCTGGCTTCCAGCCCTCAACCCTCAGTGCCACTGGACCCACTAGTTTTCATTGATTCAACTGTTGTTTCAAGACCCACAACACAGTTTGTTAAATTATCAAATTTATCAGTCAAACCTGTGACAGATTTAATAAGTCTGTTAAATTTCACCACATGAGTCTGCAGAGTTTCTTCGGCAGGGCCCTCTGTAATATCTGAGATGCCACTCTCTAGTGACCATTTAGTGGGAGCGCCCGACGGACCTTTGTTTTTTGTACCCTCCTACGTTGTTTTATCTTTTTGAGGGTTGCCCATTGTGTCCAGAGGGACTTCAGCAATGTTTTCTCCTGATATGGTTGCCAAAAATAAAGTTTAAAGTGGTGATAATAAGTTTGTAAATCGAAGAGTTCCCAGAGCTCTAAACCCTAACATCAGTTTGCTCAGGTGCTAGCGCCCCCATTGCCTCCTTCTAAACCCTTTCTTTCTCCCTTGCCTCCATCCCCAATGCCTGGAAGCTTGCCATAGTTATTCCCCTCTCTAAAGGTGGAGAATCCTCCAACATAGGCAACTACCGCCCTACATCCCTGCGCCCCATTCTTGCCAAACTTCAAAAGCATCTCATACTGGCTCAGCTTTCTCCTTCCCTCAACCCCTCCTCCTTTTTCACCCCTTTCCAGACTGGTTTTCACAAGGATCAAGCCACCTCAACATCCCTTCTCCGACTTACAGATTTCATTCTCTCTGGCATGGATCAGGGCCACATCACCTCTGCCATCTTTGTCGACTTGGCCAAAGCCTTCAACACTGTTTTCTACACCATTCTCCCCAACAAGCTTGCAGCAGCTGGGCTCTCTGCCCCCAGCACTAGCTGGTTTCATTCCTATCATGTGGGTAGGAGGCAATCAGTCAGAATAGGCAACACCACCCCCATCAACACTGGAGTGCCTCAAGGTCAGTTTTTGGCATGTTGCTTTTCTCAATCTTTTCATATGATCTTCCTGCTGCCTGCTCCTCCACATCCATTCACATGAACACAGACGACACTGTTCTGTACACCTCCAGCACCTCTCCCACTGATGTGGTAACTAGTCTCCAGCTAGACTTCAAAAAGTACCGCTCTGGTTTCACTCAAATCAATTGTCCCTCAATGCCAAGAAGATGGTCTCCATGACCTTTGACACCAGGCATAGGCTCTGTAGGCTTACTGCCACCCCATCCTTCCATACCCTCAAAGTGTCCAAAACAGAGGATGCTACCTCCTTTAAATACCTTGGGCTCAAGCTCGACTGTCACCTCAACTTTTCTGGACATTTAGATGCCAGCCACAAAAACTGCACCCCAAATTAGGTGCTCTGTACAGACACTGTGGTTGTATCCCCTTACTGGACTGCTGTGAAATTTTCCAGAAAATGATCCTCCCAATTTTTGATTATGGTGACATAGTCTACTGTGCAGCCTCTAAGTCCACCCTAACCACACTGGACACCCTCTTCCACTCTCTCTGTCAGTTTGCTCTTGTCTGCCCTGAACACACCATTGTGACCTTTATCCCTCTCTCTCTCCTTCCCTTCCCTTCCCTTCCTTTAGGGCCAGATGCCTCGCCCACTGCTCCTCCCTAGTCGGGAAGTACTGGCTTGGCTCCCTCTCCCTCCACCTCACTGCCCTCATCTCCACCCCTCCTCCTCTCACCTACTCTCTCTCTGTAACTCTGGCTACTGGACCCCTACCCTGCCTGTCAGATCTTCCACTTCGGGCCAGGCTGCTATCTCCTACGATTTCCCTAAACTCTGGAATTCCTTTCCGTCAGCTATCTGCTCTGCTCCATTCCCTCTATCGTTATCTTCCCTTCTTCACAATTTAATTTCCCCATCCTGCAACTGCACCTGACCCTCTTCCCACATAGACTCTCACCACCCCATTTCTTTCTTTAAACTGTGTCTTACTTCTTGCTATCTCCACTCCTAACCTTTCTCCAGGCAAGCCTGTAAACCATGATGCTGACTGGGTGTGCATCCAGCAGTGTCAGGCCCTTGTGGGGTTTTCACTCCACAGGGTCAAAGGCTTACCTCCCCCTTACTACCCTCTCTCTCTCCCCTTGCAGGCCTGGGAACCAGTATTCCATCTGGGTTTGCACCCTGCTGAGTCTAACCCTTGTGGAGTGTGCATCCCAGAGGGATGAAGGTCTGCTCCCCTTTCTCTACCCTCTCCTACTCATCCTCGGTCTTTCTTGTCCTCCCACTACTCCTCTCCTGTCACCCTAGTTCTATACTCTCCTTCCCTTTGCCTGTTCTGTCTCTGCTGAGAGAGAGGCCTCCCTTCTCTAGCTTTGAATGAGCATTATTTATTTCATATGTGCTGTCTTCCCCACACACTACGTCTGTTCATAGCTGTGTTTTTTTTTATCTTATATCAATGTATGATGTGTTATTTTATTGTATTCTTTGGTATCTATACACCAATTTGTACTTACCCATCACCCCTCCTCCCAGAACACATCTGGAAATGAGATATTTTAGCTCAGTATGCCTTTCCTGGTGAAACTTTTTAAATAAATAGATACATTTATAATATTTACAATATAGGAATCAGTTGCATAAATTGTTATCTGTATACCATTCCAGTACAGACAATTATTCTCAGCAAATTCAGAATATCAAATTGAAAATGGAACATATCTAATATGATGGAGAGAAGTTCTTATCTGTGGAGCAGAAATATGGGATGCAGGATATACAACAACAAATAAACCCATATGATAGTTGTAACAGAGTGAAAAAATGGGGGTAAATACACAAAAAATCAGGAGGGTATAAGGATAGTGGGCTGTGCAGGGATTAAAAGTCTAGTACAGGATTGTGTGATAAAAATATTTGGCATGGAGTCCCAGTTTGAGGGTGATCTGGACACTTTCCTACTGGGTGTTCCATTGCCTTCTCTATCAGCTGACCTTGCAGAGAATATGGTTCTCCCAGTCTCATAGGAGGAAGTTTGTACTGCCATTAGTACTCTTGCCCTAACTACTGCCCTGGGGTCGGAGGGACTGGCCAGTAAGCTGTACAGGGACTTGGATTAGTCTTTAGGGGACAAATTGGTGTGGTAATTTAATCATATATGTAGTCAGGGTTAGGTATCGGATAGTGTGATGGACGATAACCTGATTCTGCTTTTCATAAAAGAGGATCTGGACTGAAGGCTGATAACCCTTTTAAATAAAGATGTGCAAATTGTGGCCAAGGCCTTGGGAAGAGATTACAAAATATTGCCCAACTTCTAATATCTCAGTCCACAACTTGTGCTGTACAATGCTGAACTATACACAATAACTTACTGATTATTAGAGAAGTAGTGGCTAGTTCTCTTGAAATTGAATCAAGAGAAAGCTTTCGACAATGTGTCACACAAATTCCTTTTTTGAGTACTGGGAAAATATGGGATACATATATCATTTATGTCATGGGTGAACCCAATTTATGGAACAGCTGTGGTGGCTCTGTTTGTGAATGGTTGGGTAGGGGATTTATGCTAGGTTAAAAAAGGAAGTGAGACAAGGCTGCTCCCTCAGCCCTACTTTGTATACCTTTTGTACTGATCCAACTTTGAGAAAGGTAGAACAGGATAATAGTATCTGGGCCATGTCATCTGCTTTAGGAGCATTGCCTTTTAAGGCATAGAAACATAGAAGTTGACGTCAGATAAGGACCGCAAGGCCCATCCAGTCTTCCCATTTTTTCTACCTTATGAATGTGCCATAGGCCTGTACTATGTCAATGGCCTATCTATTCATACTTATCTGTATTGCTTCCTTTTGCCTATCCCATGCCTGTTTGAAGCTCTGCACTGTATTCATATCCACCACTTCCTGAGGTAGGCTGTTCCATGCAACTGTCACAAATGCACTCCGCAGGTCAAACCCTCTGCTCCCACAGTGCCAACCTCAGAGTGCAATAGTGTGAACAGGTAACAGACAAGGTAACCCTCCTGTCTGCTTTGGGTCCGAATCACCTATTAGCCTCAAGTTCTGGAGAGATTCAAACTGTGAACCTTATGCTAGCATACCCAATTAACAGGCTTGGATATGTAACCTCTTTGGGGGGATGTGGTACAATCCTTCGCCCAGGGGCACCCAGCCAGGTTTTCCAAAATGTACCCTTAGAACTCCATAAGAGACCTAGGTATTTCTTACCTTGAAGTAAGCTTAGTAACACCATCAAGCCCTTGTCAGCTGTCAGCCTTAAATACAGATTCAGCAATCATATGTAAAATAACAGAAAAGAGAACAGGCAGTATTTTAAAGAAAATGTTGTTTACTAAAAAATGTTAAAAGAGGAAAAATCAAATACAGAACAAACTATATCACAAATCTCACAGTGATACAAACAAAAAAGGAAAGTTACAGAAAGCAAACTCCTACCACAAATACTTAATTATTTTCTAAGTATTACATTTAAGTGTTTTTTTTTAAGTCCAGAGAACTATCTTTCTCAGAGTCCAAGAATCACATGTGCATTTCCCAGATGAATGTTTCATTTCAACTCTATCTCCCCTCCCCCTTTTTGTTGAGGTCAGCTAGATCCTCCCTTAGATTTAATTTCTGACATAGTTATCCACAAGGATAGAAGTCATTACTTTGAAAAATCTGTAACAAGCCATTTCCCAATATGACAGTCTTTAATCAAACATTTCTCTTTGAACTTAACAATCCCACACTCATGTTCCTAATTCTCAGGTACATGAGAAAACCATTAAGAGTCAGACCAGTGACTTCTTCTTCCTGCTATGTCATAAAATTCATATATGTGGAACACTTCAAAGGCAGCAGAGGTTATGAGGGCCACATTACCCCTTAATTGGCCTCCCTCTAATCTCATGCTGTGTCCTCTTGTGTCCTGCTATTTTTCTTATATTAAAACATGTTAGACTCTTTCACCTTGTTAGCGCCCTTAAGATGTTTGAATGTTTCAATCATATCACCTCTCTCCCGCCTTTGCTCTAGGGTATACCTATTGAGCTCTGTTAATCTGTCCTCATATGTTTTCTGATGCAGTCCTTGCACCATTTTGGTTGCCCTTCTCTGGACTGCCTCCATTTTGTTAATGTCCTTGTACAGGTGTGTCCTCCAGTACTGCATGCAGTACTCCAGATGGGGCCTAACCAGTGTCTTGTAAAAAGGGATTATTACCTCCCTCTTATGACTTGCGAGACCCCTACTAATACACCCCAACATCCCTCTAGCCTTACCTACTGCTTTAGTGGTCTGCTTGGATGATTTCAGGTCATCTGTGATGATGGTGCCCAAGTCTCTTTCTTCCCTTGCGATTGCCAGCAACTCCCCTTCCAACCTATAGGTGGCTTCAGGGTTTCTCTTCCCTATGTGCATGATCTTGCATTTCTTTGCATTAAACCCCAGTTACCACTCTTCCGACCATTTTGCCAGTTTCTCCAGATCTCTTCTCAATCTGTCCACCCCATCTGGATCATCTACTGTGTTGCAGATCTTGGCGTCATCTGCAAACAGACAAATGTTACCCTCCAGTCCATCTGCAATGTCACTGATGAAGATATTGAAGAGGACTGATCCCAGAACTGATCTCTGAGGTATCTCACTTGTGATTTGCATCTCATCTGACTGTATACCACTTACCACCACTCTCTGTTTTCTGCCCGCCAACAGTTTGCCACCCAGTTGACCAACTTCTGACCCACCCTGAGCCGATCCAGCTTATTAATCAATCTTCTTTGTGGAACAGTATCAAAAGCTTTGCTGAAGTCAAGGTAGGTGACATCAACTGCACCCCCTTGGTCCACCAGTCTGGTTACCCAGTCAAAGAAATCTATGAGATTAGTTTGACAGAACCTTCCTGTTGTAAACCCATGCTGTCTTGGATCCTGTGCTCCTATGGATTCAAGGTGTTGCACTATCCTTTCCTTAAGGAGTGCCTCCATAATCTTGCCCACTACTGAGGTAAGGCTGACTGGTCTGTAATTCCCTGCCTCCTCCCTGCTACCACTCTTGTGGAGTGGGATCACATGAGCCCTTCTCCAGTATTCTGGGACCTCTCCTGTGCTCAGAGGGTCACTAAACAGTTCTGATAATGGCTCTGCTATTTCCACCCTTAGCTCCTTTAGTACCCTGGGATGTATGCCATCAGATCCCATTGCCTTGTCCTCTCTGAGCTTAGCGAGCTCTTGTAGGACTCTTTCTTTTGTGAGGAGACTATTGTATACTTCCCTCCCCTCTGTGTCCATGGTGCTGAGCTTTGGGCTCTGCCCTACCGTCTCCTCATCAAATATTAAGCAGAAGTATCTATTTAGGAGGCAGTATAGCCCAGTGGTCTAAGGCTCTGAGCTGCAAATCTGGTGAAATCTAGCAGACCAGACCTGGGTTTGAATACCACAGCTTCCACTTGCATACTGTGTGACCCTGAGCAAGTCACTTAACTTCCTTGTGCTCCCAGGTTGCTCCTGTAAAAAAGCTCTCAGCTTAGTGTGCTATTCCTGGTTAAACTAAAAAAAAAAAAAAAAAATTTAGGATAGATGCTTTTCCTTTGTCCTCCTCCACACACTCCCCCTTATCCCCTCTGAACTTAGCAATACCCCCTTTCACCTTTCATTAATGTATCTATAGAAGGTCTTGTCCTCTTCTTTTACTGTTCGTGTTAGTGTTTCCTCGGTTTGGGCCTTTGCCTGCCTTACTGCCTTCCCTTCCTCCCTTAGGGAAATTTGGTATGCCTCCCAGCTTAATCCCACTGTGTTCCTTTATATTTCCTGAAGGCCAGTCTTTTGGCTCTGACCTTTTCTGCTACTGTTTTTGAGAACCAAAGTGTTTTCCTCCTCCTTCTTCTACTCTTGCTTTTCTCTGTAACACAATGGGATGTTGCTTCAAGTATTGCATCCTTAATGCTTACCCACTTTGACTGTGCCCCCTCACTTGTATTTCTTCTTTCCAGGGCTAGCTTAACTGTGTTAGCCATCTTATCAAAGTCAGCTCCTCTAAAGTCCCATATTTTTGCCTTGGAATGTGATGATTTAGTTATATTGGCCAAATTGAACCATACCATGTGATGGTCACTGGCCCCCCCAAGTGACATTCTACCTGGAGATCTGTGATCCTTTCCCAGTTAGTCAGTACTAAATCTAGGATAGCCCTGTGTCTTGTGGGTTGTTGTACCAGTTGTTTGAAGCCCTCCCCCTGCAGGGAATCCACTATGTGTCTAGTTCTGGCGAATGTTCCTGCTGGTGCTGACCAATCTGTATCTGGCATATTAAAGTCTCCCATTATCAGAACCTCCCCTTTAGCTGTCATGTTTTGTATATCTTCTAACAGTAATGTGTCTATGTCCTCCTCCTGGTCTGGAGGCTTGTAGACAACCCCAGTTCATATGGCTGTTCCATTTCCTGTTTCCAGGGTGACCCACAGTTCTTCTGGCTCCTTATATGTATTCTGAATTTCTGTAGCTTTGATATTTTCATTGACATAAAGGACCACTCCCCCTTTTTGCACCTTGGTCTCTTCTGAACAGTACATAGCCAGGTACTGAAGTCTCCCAAGTGTGATTACTGGTGAACCATGTCTCGCTAATGGCTACTATGTCCAGTTTAACCTCTGTCATTGTTGCCTGCAGGTCTGGGTTCTTGTTTCCCAGACTACAGGCATTTGTGTACATGATTTTCCATTGGCCAGATTTTGGTGTGTTAGTTGTTGGGCGAGGTCCGGCATTTCCCCTGCACATTGTAGGGGGAGCCGGAACTTTTACCTTACCTGGTGATGCAAATGAACTAAGAACATTGCTGAACTCCTGTTTGATCACTAGCTGAGGGGGGAGGGAGTTCTTCCCATTCAATGTGTCAGGTGCTGCACCTCCTCCCCATTTGCTAGTTTAAATATTCTGCAAAGACATCAATTGTCTGCCCTAATGCACTGACTCCCTACTTAGTCAGATGTAGTCCATCGAATTTAAAGAACTTTTGCTCCCAAAACTGTTGCCAGTTACCTACAAATTTGTGTCCTTTTTCCTGGCACCAGCCCTTGAGCCACATGTTTAGCTCGCCATCTCCCCTTCTTTGACGTTCTATTCATCTGCCCCCTCTCCCAGACCAGCAGGATCTCAGAGAAGGAGATGCCAGACGAAATGGATGACGGTTTGTCTCCCAGGCTGGTCAGCTATTCCTTGGCCTATGTAGATGACATCTCCCTTTTTTTGGCATCTGAAAACTCAGAAGTGGCTGCTATGTATTTATGAACATAATGACATATGATTATGCCAGCAGATAAAGGCCTTACTGCTGATCTAGACTGCTCAAGTGTGCAGGCCCCCATTGTATAAACAGAGGGATCTGCCCCCTCCAAATCCCCCTGACCCCCTCAAGTTCTCCCTTCTCCCAGTCCACCAGCAACTTTTCCCTTCATTCTGTCCCATCCTATCTTGAAGCTATCCACCGTTTTCAGGGAGACCACCTCCTCTTGCAACTCGTTCCACTTGACCACCACTCTTGGTGAAAAAGTGCCTCCTTATCTCCTTCTTGAACCTTCCCCCTACCAGCTTTAGGCTATGCTCCTAATGGACTTGTTCCCACTAAGACTGAAGAGGCCCTCCATATTCACGCTGTTAATACTGGTACGGTATTTCAGGGTCTCGATCATGCTCCCCCTTCTGTCCTCAAGGGTGTACATGTTGAGCCCCTTGAGTCTCTCTTTGTATGTGTTGCCCTGCTGGCACTAGATCATTTTGGTCATCCTTCTCTGGACTGTCTCCAGCAAGTCAACATCCTTCTATAGACAAGGGCATCAGTACTGCACACTGTACTCAAGGTGCAGCCTTACCAGTGACCTGTACAGCAGCAGTATGACCTCCACATTCCTGCTGGTAGTCCCCCTTAATTTAATGGGAGAGTTTGCTAAAATCTCTGGTTCTAGGATTAATATGAACAAGAGTGTTGGTGTGGTCATAAGGTAACTGGAGCAGTATAGCGCAGTGGTCTAAGACTCTGAGCTGCAAATCTGGTGACATCCAGCAGACCAGACCTGGGTTTGAATCCCACAGCTTCCACTTGCATACTGTGTGACCCTGAGCAAGTCACTTAACCTCCTTGTGCTCCCAGGTCGCTCCTGTAAAAAAGCTTTCAGCTTAGTGTGCTATACCTGATTAAACAAATAAAACAAACAAAAAAAAACTGGATGAGCCTGTGGTTAAAACAGTGACAGACATTTATCTATCATCAGAACCCATTCAATTACTGGGGTTCATTTTGGGGTATAGAATCCAGCAGCAGACAACTGGCACAAAAAGGTGTCTCCACAGAACAAAATATTGCAAAATGGAAGTCTTGGCTGATCTCTTGGAAAAAAAGAATATTTCTGATTAAATCTTTTTTTGCTTCCCTTGTTCTATACATTAGTCTCCTTTTCCCACCAGCAGTTTGCATGAAATCTAAGGTACATGTTTTGTTCTTCTAGTCTGCTATGGGTGAATACACTTAACCATGTCGAGTGAGACCACACTTACAGATAACTGAAAGAAGGTGACTTTTCCCTGATAAACCTGATAGCCTTTGCTTATTCTCTGTTTTTGTTAAAAAAGTTGGTAAACCCTGGGTAATGTTTGTGTCACATTGGTGCCTTACTTCTCTACAACATTGGAAAGAAGGCAAACTCTTTAAGTTGCTGGGGAAATTAAAAGAATCATCACTGTGCTGTGTTTTCCAGAACTGAAATCTGCCCTTGTGGAAACGTTTTGTAAACCATTATCTATTTGTGCTCATGAAATGTAATTTCCTGGGTCGTACCTGAAAATAGGCACATTGCTGTCTAGCATACTTACCCAGAAATCAAATAAAATAAATATAGTCTGAAGAGACTTTGAAAATACAGATGTGGCATATTACTCCTGACTCTGGTTTCTGGCAATAGAAAACTGCTGTATAATTATGTGATGTGATGTAAGTTATCTTAATCTCAGACATGTTTTTTCATGTAGGGTAAGGGTTCTTATTTGTAAGGAAAGACAAGGGGAAGGCTAAGTAAAAGAAAGGCAGAGGTGTACAAGGAGTAAATATGAAAACAAGCAAGAGGTAAAACAAAAGAAAACAGGGGAAAAAAAAAAAAAAACACCCTATGTATGGTAGGTGACAAAGTAATTACCAACAGAAAGTGTAGGCAGAAAAAACCTAAACCAACAGGAAGGGGTTAATAGAGGGTTGACACAGTCAGCAATAGTAAAGAGCAAAACATAATGGCAGTTATGGGAGTGGTGCAGTGTAATCGCAGTGTAAGCTGCAGTTTTCAGGGCGACTTTCTTAACATTGAGATGCTGTCCCATCTGAACGCACTTCTCTGGGCCTGAGGGAGGAGGTCACTGGTCTTCAGGCTGAGTTGGCTAGGATACAGAAACCCTCTTCCCCCACCCAGGGACCATTGAGTCCACCACCATTGCCCGAAAGGATGCCTAGGAGAAGGAATGCCAGCTGGGCTGTGGGGGGGCTCCGGGAGGTTGGGGCGTGATGGGTCAGGGGTGCATTCTTCAGCCTGTACCACTACAAAATTCATTCACCGCTTAGGCAGAACGAGACTGCTGGGAGGAGGCACCCATGGTAGTGGCCAGGGAAGCTGTGGGGGTCCTCCGTTTGGAGGCCCCAAGGTGGGAGGTAGAAGACCACAGTAGATGAGGAAGCAATGTCTGGTGGGGGACTTGATTGTTAGGGGGGTAGATCTGGGAACAACAAGGGAAGAAAAGAGGGAGGTAAGATGCCTACCTGGTGTCACAGCTCAAAGGGATGGACAGCGGATTCTAAGGATCGCTAGGGTGTCAGGGCAGGAGGGGGAGCTGGATGTCATTGTCCACCTGGGGACTAATGACCTAGCTAGTGAAGAGGCTGGGATTGTGCAGAGAGATTTCAGGAAACTGGGGAGGGGTCTTAGGCAGGTAGCATGCACAAGTAGCTTTCGCTGGGGTGCTGCCTATCTATGACCGGGGGGGAGGATAGGGTTCTCTGCACCAGGAGACTTAACTCGTGGTTGAAGGAATGGTGTAGAGAAGATTGGTTCAGCTACATTGGGGACTGGGGACCAACCAAGTAGGATATGGGCCTATTCAGAGGTGATGGTCTACATCTGTCTGGCAGGGGAACAACAGTTCCCAGAGGATGTTTTAAATATTACTTGGATGAACATTTAAACAGCTGAGGGGGATGGCAGAGGTAAAAAAAAATGGAGGCATAAACTCCCCACCACCACCACAGACTGAAGCACTAAGAAGGAAGGACCCAAGGGGAGCAAAATCCCCAAGGGAGCAGGGTAAAGAAAAAGCAGTGTGGTACAAGACAAAGGGGGCAGGAACAAGGGTTACAAAAGGAAACGGGAAAAGGATGTGGGAAAAAAGGACAAAGGGGGGTTTGCTGCTAGAAGCAGGGACACCCTAGACTCCCTACAGGGAGTGTTTCTCAGGCAGCTAGTCAAGGAGCCCACTTGTGATGGGGCAGTTCTGGACCTGGTGCTCCCTAACAGGGACAGTGTTGCAGATGTCAAGGTTGGAGGCCACCTGAGGACCAGTGATTACCATACAGTGCAGTTCAACATAAGGATGACAACGGAAGCAAACCACACAAGAAGACGGGTCCTGAACTTCAGGAGGGCAGATTCTTAAAAAAATGTATGAATGCCTCAGAGACAGCCTGGCTGGCTGAGGTGGCCTGAGTGGGTTGGGGGAACAGTGGGCCAAGTTAAGAGGTGGCATAGTGAAGGCAAAAAACTTTGCACAAAAGAAGTGAGCAAACACAGGAGAAAAAAAGAGACCGCTATTGTTCTCAAGGGAAGTGGCTAAAAAGGTAAAGGCTAAAAGGGTAGCATTTAGTAGGTACAAAAAGATGCTGAAGAAAAAGGAGAGGGAGGTGTACCAGGAGAAGCACAGGGAAGAAGTGAGGAGCACAAAGCTGCAAACTGAGGAAAAGATAGCCCATGGGACTAAAGGGAACAAGACCTTTTTTAGATACGTAAGTGAAGGGGGGGTGCTAGACAGCCATTGTCGTGACTGGTCACATTTTAGATCAGCTCTGCCGTTTGCTCCAACTTAACAGTTCAAATTTATACTTTATAGTCACTTTATCAGTATTTTGAGGCTTTCATTCGATGGATCACTGAATTTGGAGTTGATCAATACCAAACTTGATGCTGGGTCATCAGAAGAATCCAGCTGGAGGCCCGGGACAAAAATCTTCCTTGCAACCAAAGCAGGCCCAACATAGCCCCAGGGATGGTACCACTGTCACAGGCCAGGGGTCGCGTTAAGGATGTGCTCCGTGCTCAGAGCTCATTTTGCTTATTGAGGAGCACGTTTTAAAAGTCATTTTCCCTGTTGTCTGTGCTCCTACTGTATACTAGGAGCACGGGGAGAAGGCTTTGAAACCATGTGCAAGTGAAAAAAAAAAAAAGAACTGTGTCCACGTGCATTTTCTTCTTTGTAATGCAGTGCAAAAACAGAGGGTGGTGTGCAATTTTGAAAGCGGGTGTTTAGAAGGAATCTAGTGGCTGTGTTAAATGCCAATCACAGTACAGTTGGGGTGGGCAGTCTCCTTTGATTGGCTGTGAAGAGCACTATTAATTGAGCGAACGTGGCAAGCACGAGGAGAAGGAGTGTGAAGGATTGGAGAAGAAGGTGGTCGACTGGAGAACATTTTCAACTGATGCAGCAAGCCATCGAGGACACACAAACGGTAGGTTAATTAATGTACTGGCAAATGCCATGTGTCAGTAATGTATTGTGTTTCTGTATCGAGGTGAGCACCGATTATAGGAGTCGTGGGCTTGGCGGGGTCATCTATGTGTGTAGGAGAGCATGTGAGCTTCTTTATGTACAGACTGTGCCGTTGTTTTGTTGTTTTTTCATTTAGAGCCAGGCAGTCAGTGAACGATTGGCCCAGTTCCGTTGTAAAGGGTTTTTCTCTCCCTGCAAAACCATGGTGCGATTAGTGAGCGTACAGTTCAGAAAATTCACCCTGTCCCCTCCCACCAGTTGCTAGTGTTTGCGTGCACATATACTGTTTTAGGCTTCACAAGTGAGAGAGAGAGTGAAGTCGCCGGACTACGAAATGAACAGAGATGCTCCTGCCCAAGTCCAGAGACACACGGATAATACACTGCATGCCTGAAATAGTGTTCCTTTCGTTCCATCTGGCGCAAATCTAGTGACAGTCCTTCCTTGACCGCAGTCCTAGTGATAGTGCTTTGCTATCAGTTACCCGTGCCACGCAATCACTTGATTTCAGAGGCAAACAGCCCAGTACTGTAGAGTAGAGTGCAACTTGACATCACGGTCATGCGACTGCTGATTACTCTCAGTTCTTAGTAAGTAAGTGTTGTCCTTTGGTCAAGAGACCCCCCTCGCTCTCCCGATTGCCACTGAGATTCCCCAGCCTGGAGTTGTCCGGTGAGGTCCTCCTCTGCCTACTGACAGTCCTTCCTCCCTCCCTCCCTCTTCCCATGCGTAAGGTAAATTTTAGTGACCATAAGCGTCTGGCGTGACTATACTGTGCAAAATAGATGGGGCGGCGAGCGACTCTCTCTCAGGGCCCCCATGGACTGATTGAACTGAATCCAGTATGACTTAACTCCAGTGACAAGCAAAGTCGGGCAACTTGCAAACTAAAATCTACAAGTCAAACTAACTGACCCGGGCACCAAGTTTCAAAGTGGACAGGACCCATAGAGGTTTAGGTTTAAGACAATGACCTGATAATAATGCCTCACCCAGCCTGATAAATTTTTTAAATCAAAAGATAAATATACATTTATGTCAGCAGTGTATTTATGTGTGTGTATGTATGTATGTATATGTGTGTGTGTGTGTGTGTGTGTGTGTGTGTGTGTGTGTGTGTGTGTGTGTGTGTGTGTGTGTGAATGAATGCATCACTGATGGGGGCAAAAAAATATTTGTCTACATTCATGACTTGCCACCTGAGATTGCTGCACAATAAAATACTGGTGTATCCAGACAGAACGTTAAAATAAATGGGGTACCTTATATTTATGAATCTTTGGAAGATGCATCAATTCATTCAACTGATTTAAAAGATTCCTAAGATTTTGACTGAAATACCTACCTAGCAGTTTAAAATATGGGTTTTGTGCTGAAGGAGGTGGGGGGGGGAACTACATTCAGGAGGGCCGTCTGGTAGGTGGCAGGCCAGAAGCGGCACGCAGCAGCCAGCCACTGCAGGCTGGCAGCACATGCAGTAGGTGGTTGGTGGTCAGCGTCAGGTCATAATGGTCATCCTTCCCCCATTCCAGGAGTACATTTAATAGTGCAACCCGCCAGACAGGCCAGGGTCACATCATGTGAGAAGAAAGGGTAAGTGGGCGGTCCGGTGTGTGCCTGGTTTTGGTCTGGCTGGGCTGGGCAGGCTGGCAGGCAGTGGACCATGACAGGCCCATTGTGCAATGTGCTGCAGGTAGACTTACAACAACTACACAACATAGTACCAGGCAGGCAGGTACAGAACTGTACAGCAGACAAACAACATAAGTAATGTTCTAGATGGTAGATGCCATGGGTATTATGGCATGGCAGCAGCTGTTGTGTGTGTGACTGACCGATTGACTGCCGGAATGCTAAACATTTTTTTTTATTTGATTGTTTTAATTTTTTTTGCAGATCTAGATTGCTCTCTTTGTTGGAGGTATGAGGGCAAGCCAAGGCCAAGTGTGGATCCCAATAATTGTCCATCGTTTGTGACAAACGAGTGAAGATTGGCGAGAGTCACAAGAATCACCAAGTGAGAGTGCCTGTGAGGTTAGTAATTATTATTATTGTGCATGTTTACTTTAGTAGTTGAAAAGTGATGATGGGCCAGACATTCTAGACATTGTGACTGTGAATCCGTCACAATGACTGATTAGAATGTTTTTTGTGGGGTGGGGTGGGAGGCGGGGACGGGGTGGTGAGGTGACTGGTCTGGTCAGTGGATCGGGGGCACAGTTCCATGTGGAAGAGAATGTGGATCAGATTTGTCCTTTAGAGTTTATCTTTGTTGTGAGGACTCATTGTCACTTTCTCAACTAAGATGATGGGGGTTACACCTGGGTGGAATAAGACCATGATGTTGGCATTGGCGGCATACTGGCAGTAGTAGCACTAGTGGTACACAGACACACACAGACAGTGGCTCACACTCACACACTGACTCTCTCACTCACACACACACACACACACACACACACACACACACACCTCGTAATTAATGATACATGATGATGGTGCTGTGTTCGTTATATGATGTGATTGTGAGACAGTAAGTTGATTTTTTTTTATTTATTTTTTGCAGATCCAGTTTGGTGTGAAGTGGAAGGACTCCTCATTTGGATGTCTGTGCAGTCATTAATCCTGACACCGCCCCATAAACAAACAAGTGTTTTTGAGTTTGCCTGTTCGATCCAAATCCATCTACAGTGGTGGTGTCTGCCAGTTGCGACCAAAATTTATTTTCCAAAAGCTGGTTCCATTCTGTACTTACTGGTTTTGAGGTTAGTGAAAATTTATTGTATGGCAATTAAATAGTCTATATGTTTCTATGATTGTCAGCAGTTTACGATGGGAGAGGTCGTGCAGCAGTTGCGGGCCTCCCTTGCGGATGCCTGTGTGGTGTGGTACAGTGGTGGTTGTGTGTTCTGGTAGGCAGCCACAGCCGGCAGTCTGGTAGCTAGCACTACACTTTGGTGTGAGGGAGCCAATGCTGTAACTAAATGATAAGGGGTTCGAGGTTCAGGCAGGGATGCAAGTGCAACTGTATTGCCAATTTGCAGCAGTTCTGGTAATAAGACAGTGATGCTGCTGTTTTTTGTGGGAGGGTGGGGTCTGGGAATGGGAAAGCGGCATGGCCCAGGGCGGTGGTGGTTGGTAGGTAGGTGACCCAGACCCAGTGGGTAGCAGTGTGTGCGTGTCTTGTCACTTGGGACAGGGATAAGGGGGCAAGGCACTGGCTGCCATGGGCATTGGTGGTGGAGGTGTTGGTACTGGTACAATTGGGTAGCAATCATACAGTCACGACATGTGCCAATTGTGTGTTTTTTTCCTTCCCTTACTGAAGATTACATTCATCATGTCATGTTCATCTTCCACGAAGAGTCTCGTCAGAAGTACCAGTACTAGGAGTCCACGGTTATGTGACATCAGAGCATTCTTCCAGAAGCAAACTGGTAAGTATTTACTAGTAGGGTAAGGGTTGGGAAAGCTGTATGGGGAACCACTATTGCAGCATCGGGCCGGGGGCCTGGAGCTGGTCAGCTGGAGGGACACTCTGGGATCTGGAACAAAACGTGCGAATATACATGGCAACCGTTGCACTTGTTTGGTACACTGCAGTACTGGTTTGGTGATTTCACAGACAGACTGAATCTTCCATGAAGCTGAACAATACAAAACTGTTTTCGTCAGTACATGTATGCTAAGACACTGTTGGATGGGGGAGACTGTACAAAAATGTTTGTGGTGCAGGACAGGGAGGATAAGTGAAACAGAATGGTGGGGGGCAGGATATGTAACAGCACAGACATGGAGGGACTACTTTAGAAGTAAAACACAAATGCAATTGCTAGTCCTTTCTTTCTATTTTTTTTTAAATGTTTTTGAAGTCCACAAAAAATGATGCTAATAGCCAATTTTGCTAGCACAATAATAGCTTCCAGGGTGGGCGGTATTGACCAATACCGCTCCGCCCACACTGGAGGGTATTATTGGTTACTGAATTTGTGGTCTGTCTTGTCAGTTGTACTAGTACTATTGTGTGTAATTTACCCCTTTTATTTTATGTTTCTAGAGACTGAAGCTAATGGAATTGAAACGGGAAATCTGAATACAGCACCACGACCACCAGCAAAGATGTTACGCATTGTTCCTGTGAATCCGAAGGATCCTGATCCTCAAACATCGAAATATTGTCCACGCCGGATACCAACGACAACCAGCAAGGATACGTATTAAATAAACTGAAAATGATGACATGTGTACACACGTATACTATAGTAGTCGTAGTCACGCCACACATACATCCCAGCCAGGCTAGCAACTAAAGTCCGTGAATGTTGTAGTGGACTCTGAATTAAGAGCAAATTGTGACACTTTTTTTTTTAATTATTTTCCACCCTTGTTTATACTGTATGCGCTCCATAAATGCTTATACCCTGCACCATACCATATTGACATAATGCAGATAAAGTGAAGTGAATACATTTTCATGCACTTTGAGTGAACTATGTGCATTGTGGTCTACCTGTGCATATATCCAATAGTGAGTAGGTAATTATGATTAGGTGGAGCACTGGGAGGCCACAGCATCAAAAAGTGGTGAAAAATGGATTACAAAATATGACCAAAGGTTTATGACCATTGCTTTTAACCAAAGCCAAGCTTTATCATAGTACCAGAACACAGAAGTTAACATGACGACCAATGCAAAAGCACACCATCATTTGTATATTTTTTGTATTTTACATGTCATACCATAAGTCTAATTTTACAGTCTAGATATGATCCCTCTCACACAGTTAAAGGAGTGTAAACTTTGTTGCAATGAAAACTAACGTCAGGAAAATCAGTTGGATACATTTCGGGACGTGATGGTGGGGAGTACAGGTGTTTGAAGAGCTAATGTGATTTATTTGTGTTTGTGACTTAACTTATGTATTTTAATGTTACGACCAAAATGCACAGCAGCCAATTGTTTTTACAACGCAGCACTGCATGGGGTAGGGACAGTGATTAGTTGAGAGCGCATCTGTCGCCTGCATATTTGTGGGTGAGGTCTGGTCATCAGTAAAGTCCTGTCATCACATTCATGACATAACGAAAATTGTGTAATGTAATTTAAAAGGCGCTCTTTATGGTGGTTAGGTTGGGGAGCTCTATCTCAAGGTCAAAAGCCACAGATTCATATGTGCCTTCTCACTCTGACATTTGTTTTGCTATCTCTGAGGGAAGTAGGGTTAAGCTGAATGTACTGGATTGCTTACTACATGATGACTGGTATGGTAGACCTTACCTGATTTTGAGCTGTTGCATCAGGTTAAGATTGTTCCATCCCAAGTGGCTTGAAGGTTTAACACTAGATGACCAAGATCATCTCGGACGTGCCCCCTTGACTTGTATGAATCAAATTAAAAAGCAGGGTCCTGGGTGTCCCCCCCCCCGCAATCCGTGGTCGATAACTGACCTTGACAAAGTTGACAGGAGTCGCTAGATAAAATCTTGCACATTAATTCCCACTAAACGAAAAGTTCTGCCCTTCGCAAACTTCATTTTTCAGCAAGCCCCGAAGAAATGACAGACTTGCCGGTCCGAAAACCACACCCCCATGCCTGACCATGCAGCCCTGTTTAGTGATGTCAGAAACTGAAGGGTGCGTGAGAGCACCCCATTGACTTCTATGGAGGTGATATTTTCATATATTTTATAACACTTGATGTCACAACTGTAATAATTCAGAGCGATCGATCAACTAATAGGGATAGTATTAGTTGATTGGTCACTTTGAATTATTGAAATCGCAACATTAAGTCATACAAAAATGTGTGAAAAATATCACCCCCCCTCAAAGTCAATGGGGCGCATCACGCCGCCTTCTCTGATATCACAAAAACGGTGCTGTAGTGTGGACGGCTTGGGGCATGTTTCGGACCAGAAATCTGTCATATCTCGAACTTGCTGAAAATGAAGTTCAACTTTCATTTAGTGGGAATTAATGTGCAAGATTTAATCGACGGGCTCCTGTCAAGGTCAGTTGTAGACTACGATGGAGGGGAGTGATACATTACTATGAGACCTGCTCTTTAAAGTAGTACAACAGTGGTGTCACAGCTGTAATCCTCAACCATTGTTGCACAGATCGCAGGCCGAAGGGCTTCATAACCCTGTTTCTCCATACTGGTCTGGTACCAGTCAGATAAATGTTTGTTACCCTAACAGAAATTATAAATCCCGACTTCCCCAGAATTTAGCAGCCATATTGTATACTGTGTTGGTGAATCCAATAACCTACACCCTGCTGTGCGCGTGCGCCAGCCGCCCTTGTCTCTTAAATATTCAGCCTTCTCCCCTCCCTTGGTCCCGCCAACGACCCAGGCTCGCTCCCGAACCAGGGTCGCCGGCGTCAGTCAGACGGCAATCCAAGTGCTGTGCCGGTGGGCTAGCATAATGGGATTTAGGTTAATGTATACCCGTCCCTAACCCCTATTACCCCCTGGCTGCACCTTCGCTACACTACAGAACTTCAGATCTTCATTTCTGCCAGAAACAGTACGTTCTCTCATTTTACAGGCTATGAGTCTCTATTTGGAAAGATGTCCTCACAGTAATGTGCTGCCACATAATAGTAGATCTTCCTTTCAGTTGGAAGAGATTAGCATGTAACTTCTTTTGTTACATCTTATGGGATGCGCCGAACATGTCCTCTCTGTTGCCAGCCCCACCACATAACTTCAGATTTTCATTTCCGCTGGACGAAACTGTTTTCACTTATCCTTCATTTGATGGGTCTCTTGCAGCTTGACAAATTGACAATCCAGCAAGATTTTAATGTCAAAACACCTTGCCAGTTTGCCAGATAGTAAATACACCATAACCTGATAACCATGTCCTGTCACTACTGTCATACAGGTGAGCAACTTGTATTTCTGTTCTATGGGGCTGTTCCATCACTTTGCCCATTTACTCTGTGACCCGCCAAGACATGCCACACAGTTATCAGATGCAAGTCCTTTTATAGTCCATAACTCTACTTGCCTTCACTCAGTAAAGATGAACCATGCTTTCTGCCTGCTGTTTCTGTCCTCTTGACTAAATTTTAATAGTTTCTGTGACTCATACATTAAGAAAATAGTGCAATTTATTACAAATTTGCTGCATGCTACTCAGTTTCTGTCAAATCTTACTTTGAGGGGAAGCTCTTGCAGCAGGTAACACATGTTGGGCTGATGCCACCTGGCAGCAGATCTCGGCAATTATTTTTCTCCAGCAGTACCGACATGGGATCAGCCGCCCACCTGACATTGCTCCTCCCGTAACGTCAGATGTTACAAAGGCAGGGAGCAGTTCTCTTCCCACGTGCTGTAATTCTTTCCCACTGCGGCATGCGTTACAAATACATAGCTGTCGTTTCTCTTGCTAGTTCTGTTTGTTTAAGAATCAGTTGTTTTGGTAGTTCGCTCTCAAAATCGACATATGTCCACTTCATCTATGGGGCAGACAGATTACATCTAAAGATGGTCACTTCACCTGCCTTTATTGCCTGAGCCCTGGCCACAACTCTGGTGCCTGTTCCAGGCCCACTGTCAGGCCTTCAATGGTCTCATAATAATCAGGTGGTGGCAGATCTCATGAGATCTTCCTGTTCCTTTTTCTGGTGTCTGTACTTTTCCTTCCTCCTCCCAAGGGTTGTCTTAAGCTTTATACTGCTTGGGAAGTGTATGTTTTCTTCCCCCAAGTCCCAAGGGTTGTCTTAAGCTTTGTACTGCTTGGGAAATGTATATTTTCTTCCCCCAAGTCCCAAGGGTTGTCTTAAGCTTTATACTGCTTGGGAAATGTATGTTTTCTTCCCCCAAGTCCCAAGGGTTGTCTTAAGCTTTATACTGCTTGGGAAATGTATGTTTTCTTCCCCCAAGTCCCAAGGGTTGTCTTAAGCTTTATACTGCTTGGGAAATGTATGTTTTCTTTCCCCAAGGCCCAAGCCCCAAAGGGTTGTCTTAAGCTTTATACTGCTTGGGGTGTATCTGTATGTTTCCTTCCTTCACAAGGATTGTCTTAGTTTTATACTGTTGGGAATCAGTCCTGCATGTGTACCTGCTGCAAGAGCTGCCCCACCTCTAAGTGAGATAGTACAGTTAACGACCTGCCATAACAGATCTAGAGAAGCTCTTCCAGCAGGTATGATTTCCCTCCCCCCTGTACTGTTGCAGAAAAGAAATTGTCGCGATCTGCCGCCAGGTGGCATTACTCCTACATGTCTTACTGTGCAAGAGCTTCTCTCGAACATATACTGGTACGGTAATGTCTTATGCAACTGTACTATAAATATCTAAGTACAAATTAGTTGAGGAGTCTGATGTTGTGCAATTGAATAATTTTACTGCTTCTGTAAACCTAGTATTGTTAGGGAGCTGACTGCATCCAGATAACAGTGGTGGTGCATGATTATAGAATACAGTTCTTGTACAGTTAACAGTAACCATATTAACCGTTCCATTGGATACTTCAGAAATCACATTTGGGCACACCATTCCTGCAAAAATGCTTTGCTTTAGGCTAAAGTGAAAAAATCTGAGCACTAATATAATCTGAAAAGTACATCACCAAAAACCAATTGGTGACATATTTGACAGCCACTGGAACTGTAGTCGCACATAGTGCCAACCCTGTTGTGCTGTAATATTAACTCAGTCAGTAGCCATATTTGCTAATTTTTTTTTTTTTACTTCAATGAATAAGTTAGTGGTTGATCTCATTTATCAACTCTGATCCTAATTCACTACTTATGTTATTTGATAGGGCAGCACAGCATTCCAGTAGATGAAGACTGTCAGGATTCAGTTGATCAGTTTGAACGTGAAGAGAATGAGTGTAGCAGAAACAGGAATGCATGTTCTAAATCATCAGACATTGACCCTTCATCTGCAACGTCAGCTGTATCGGTAATGACAACAGGCGAGAAATCAGATGAAGCAGTAGTATATAATGAGGACTTAGCAATAGGAAACACATCAGACTCCTCATCTGAATACATACGTAAAGCCTCTAGACCGTGTAGGCAGAACTGGGCCCAAAAAAAGGAATTGTGTTATAAAGAAAAATGTGGGAAAATTCTTTATTATGACCCTCAATGGGAATGTACTTTTTTTATGGCTTGCAATTGATCTAAATACTAAAAATATGACATGTCGACACTGCTGCAATTGGACAAACAAAATTTATAAAAAATCAACACTTGGCAGACATGAATGCAGTGTAGAACATCGTCAGAGAGTCAATGCAGTGTCAGGAGTTAATTTTGGTAAAGCAGTGGAAACAGCCAGAATTGTTCAACAACAACAAGAAGGGAAAGGGAGAAACCAGGAACTTTGAAATGCAGTTAGCACATTTGTGGCAGAAAATGGGCTGCCAAATACAGTGTATGGTAAATTAGTAGATTTTATTGGGTCTATACCAAAAATAGAATGAGTGCAGTGCAGAATGAAATTGTAAAGGGGGCAACACTTATAGTAGTCATGACAGTGTTGAGGAAAAACATGAAATTTTATCTTGCAAAATAAGGAGTATGTAGTCAGAGGGCACAAACAGCAGGCAGATATGCAATTTTAGTTGATGAGAGTACAGATATATCCACAGAGCCATGCCTCCTTATATTTGTACGTTTTTACGTAGAGAATAATATTGAGGAGCATTTTCTATCGGCTGTTAAACTCTCAGGGTGTGATGCCGTTAGTATTACTAATCATGTCCGCTCTGAAATTGCAGCATGCGGACTTGCGTTAGACAACTGTGTGGCATTTTGTTCAGATGGTGCAAGTGTGATGTCGGGGATTCATTCTGGAGTTGCATCACTGCTGAAAACGACAACCCAAAGTTAATCACGTTCCATTGCTCGACTCATCAGTATTAATCTAGCTGCATCAGATGCAGCAAAGATGTTCACAATTTAAAACACTTACTAAACTCCCAGCGTATTACAACATGTCAAGTCGCATGAAAGGAAACTAAAGGAACTTTGCATTGCCCATGAGGCTAAATTCAAAAATAGCATCAGCAACAGACATTCGCTGGCTGTCGTTCGAGTCATGTGTAACCTCGGTACATAAAATGCTACCCTTTATTATACAGGAGTTGCAAGATGATAGCTTAGACCCCAAATCAGCAGAGGAAACAAAAACTCGGGCTCAAGAGTTACTTTCTGAAATGTTAACACTAGATTTCCTGTATACTTTAAATGCTCTGTGTGATGTCCTCCCACTTCTGACCTTGCTTAGTAAAAAATGTCAGAGTGAGAAGGCAACATATGAAGATCTAATCCCCGAATATAGGTTATGCTGTGACAAACTGAAGGGTCTAAATAAAAATCCAGCAACTAGCTTAGCTGCAGATTCATAAATGAGGTAAATGACTCACTAAGTGAGGTAGTGGCTTATGAATTGGAAGCAGCAGAGGCCTTACTCAGGAGTACGTCAGGCGAAGTAAGGTGCTAGAAAAGTGGTGACCGATTCAAAATGTACTCCATTAAAATAGGACACATAACTGTGTCGCTCTCTTTGAGTAGGCATGAACAAGCCAGAGTAACTAGAAAAATAAATGGATACATAGATAATCTAATACTTAAACTGCAGGAGACGATTTGAAGACAAGGATCACTTTTAAGAGATCTGTTTAAGGTACTTGATGGACAAGCAGACCAAGTGTTACTGCAAAAGGTGTTTAAGTTCTATGAACTGACTATTAATCTAACTGAATGGGAAGCATACAGGGACTTAATTAAGTCCATTAAGGGCGACAGCAGTCTTCTTAAGATAATGCAGAAGGTTGATAAATTTGCAGATGCCTTCCTCAACTTTTATTTTCTGTGCACTGTAGCATTGACGGTACCTGTGTCGACGGCTAGAGTAGAAAGGGGGTTCTCTGCACGAAATGTTATCAAAAACGAACTTCGAAATCGTCTTAAGGCTTGTTATGTGGGGAACCTGTTAACATTATTTTGTGAAAGTGAGTGGTACTACAGTGTACAGAAAATTGACTACCATTTAATACGTAAAGACTGGGAACAAATAAAGTTGAAGAGAAGGTCAACACACCACTCTACAAAAAAAGGTAGAAGTAATGACTCTGTTAGTTTACATTCCAATGATGAAGAATAAATCCTGGATTTAACTGACAGAACACTACTTTCTCACAGTACATCTTATTTACGAACTTATTTGTAATAGCTGGGGTGCATTTTCTCCTGTTCAGTACGACTATCAAGGATTTGTCAAAGTGTGCATTAGGGATTCATTCCCTTTTTGGGGTGTATGTGTGTGCGTGTGTGGTGTGTACATCACCAACACATTTTTGGCATCTTGTTCATCAAGTACCATGATGTCTGAACTTATTCTAAGTAATGCCTCTGCTGCTTCTGATCTATTACTAATGGGAGGGGGGGACTATTGGCAGGATCGTCATCGTACAGATTCTTACATATATAGACAAAATGACAAATGTGTCAAGATCAGGAGCCAGATTACAAAAATCTACTGAAATGACCAGACCTCATCCATGTAGTGCTGATGACGATGTGCCAAATGCCTGCATTGTTGCAAATTATACATGTTCTAATCTGTGATGAATTCATCTAAGCAGTATTAATACAGTTATTTGATGTGTCAGGTGTCGTGTATGTTATATCTGAAAGTTGCCTTAATTATGTAATGTTACTGCTGAGACTGCTCTGAATAAGTGAGTGGAATGCAGCTAAGAATCATACAAGACTGACACACGATTGCATTTTTCTACAACCTTTACTTTATTGCTGTTGAGAACAGTTTTTACATATTTCAAGAGTTGTATAACAATTCCAAATGTAATTCTTGGTAATTGGTATCATACATTTCATGTGTTGTACTGCATCAAATATTGTAGACATTTTTATATGATTACTACTACCGAATGTCCTTAAAAAAAAAAATGGTGAATTGTATTTGCTCTGCCCTCACATACTCAGTTTCAACTTCAAGGTGGTCTACTTAGTAAACTGCACCCTCCATATGTTCTAATCTAAATGTCATTTGTTTCCATGTCAGCACAGACAACTCTTCATGTTCATGTAGCTGTTAGATGTGTGTGCAACTGCTACTTCCATTAGTTTCCACACTAATTACTATGCCCTGTCACTGTCTTCCTGGGAGGGTCCATTCCGTGGTTGCTGACATCTCATTATTCCTGACCGCTGGTGCTGCATTAGCATATGAGAACATGTCAGATTAACCATTTATATCATGAATCTCTGTCGAAATAACAAATACCCTGCAAAACCTCGCTGGAAAATTATAAACCAGATGGAGTTTAAAGGGGGGGCATACATTACAACTCCAGTCCGATAGCTTGTAAAAGTCATTGAAAGTAAATTAATTATTTCACACCTTCTTACAGCTTGCTTCTCTTAAAACTACTTCAGTAGACCGGCATACTGGGGAGTTTAAAGGCTTTGGGCATCACATTCTCGTATTCTAATGCAGCTCTCGGGAACAATGACATTTCAACAACCACGAAATGGACCCTTCCAGGACAATGACAGGGCATAGTTATGAAGTGTGAAAACTAACAGAAGCAGTTACATGCATTTTTAACAGCTAGAGGAAAAGTTGTCTGACACTGCTATTGTAATGATGATGAATCAACTTAGTCCACATTTTATTTATTAATACTATTTCAGTCTGTATTTCACTGTGGTGGATATCCTGAAAGGCAGACTACATAGCAAAGCAGCAGTCCTACCACAGATGGCGGATTTCTGTAGCATACAGTGCAGTCAAATAAAAGTAGATTTGAGTAGCATACATAACACGGCATTACATTTCAGCTTACAAGCTCTGATCTTATAATATTTCTGGCCCATTTCAGTAAATTTCTCTTCAAGCCACATGAGAAATGTGAGTATTGCCAATGCCAAACAAAATATTCTATAGCCATTACAAATCTGACTGCCATGCAGCATGCACTGTATTCTATTAAATCCGTCATAGCGTACGTCAAGCGCTTCTGTATTTTTGTAATATCAACAGTGTGGGACAATAGCAAGTGTGACTCTGTTTAAATGATAAAGATCAGCACTATATTTATTCTAATCATCATTAGGACAATGTGAGGATAACAAATTACAATGAGCCCTTCAAAAAACAACAAGAATGAAGTCTTGCTGTATTCTGACAATATGCATGTAGCTGCCTCAGCATTTGAACTGCCATGGAGAGTTAAGTTCTCTATGCAAAACAATTGAACGTTGAGCTTGGTTTTTAAAATTCTGCCCCTGGTACATTCCAATGCAACTGTCAGATTCTTTACGCCCACCTGCTTCCCTTCCTACCACAAATCGAAGTAGTGATCCAAGGCCATCCTAGACCTAAGATATCTGAACAAACATCTTCTGAAACAAAAATTCAGAATCGTGACTCTGGAAATATTTTTCCTCTCTGACACCAGGAGGCAGGCTAACGTCCCTAGACCTTGGATCCCAAGGATGCCTATTTACACATTCCAATCAGATGCTCCCACAAAGTAGTTCAGCCTCGCTCACATTGTCTTTCGGTCATTATCAGTTCAAAGCAATGCCCTTTGGCCCAAACCCTGTCAACAGACTCTTTACAAAATGTGTTCTAGTGGTTGTAGCCTTATACGTCACAAAGCAGGTTCCACTGCAGTTGTCCAGGAAGCCAGCCAGGTTCCAAATGTCAGTGTGGATCAGTTGGTAGCACATCTGCCTCTGGACCAGAAGGTCATGGGTTCTCATACCACCCACATCTGGATTGCACTTGCACAGTGATATATTGGTGGCACCGGATCGGGCCAGGCAACCAAATTGGCATCCCCTGTTGCTGTTCCTCTAGCAGTGACAATTCCTCTGTCTTTCTTCTTCCCAGGAGGCACAACCTACTGTCCTCTCACCACCACCACACCATGGGACACTTTGATACCCCAATCTCCAGTCTCATTAACTCAAAACATGGCTCAAGAGTTAAGAGTATGCAGGATTACATCTCTCACAATGAGTCTGATATTTGTAAAGTTTCTAGGAAACATTCCAGCACAAAACCCCATAACACCAAATGGAAGAGATTCAGCATCTGGTGTTCTCGGAGGAATATACAGATAGATTCCACTAGCATTTCCACAGCATTGGACTATTTAGTCCATTTAAATAGCTTAGGCCTTAGGCCTACCACTCTTGAGAGTTCACCCAGCAACTGTCTCTACTTTTCTCTGCAGGTTGGGATCTTCCTTGCTTCTCACCCTGCCTGTGTTCAGTAAGTTTTTCAAAGTTCATGTTCATCTCATCAACACCCCATTTAGGGACCCAACTCCTGCTTGGGATCTGAATAGTTGTATTACATGGCTCATGCAGCCCTCCTTCAAACTCTTGTCTTCAGCTGAGCTAAAGTACTTGACTTGGAAGACTATGTTCCAACTTCCTGGTAGCCATTACCAGGAGAATCAGAGTTACAGGCCCTGCATGTAGAATATGAATAGTTCCTTTCACAAGGATAAGGTTGTCTTCGGAACAAATGGAGAATTTCTTCCTAAAGTAGTTTCAGATTTTCATCTTAACATGTCCATGTCTCTGCCTGTGTTTTTCTCTGATCACTCTTCTTCAGGTGACAGTTTAGATTTAAAAAGGGCACTGCGTTATTATATGCAACATACTCTCCAGGGCACTCCAAGTGCTGAGGAAAACGTATAGTGCTAGAATACAGCAGGCAACACTCCATTAGAAGAAACATTACTGTGAGTATTTGTTTCTTCTGGAGCATAAAGTGTATGCAGGAAAAACGTGCATAATGATGCAAAAGAAAACTGCATACAAAAAACAATGTGGCCACTCTGTCCACACAACTAATGTGTTAAACTATTTTATGCTTACTATAACTGTATACATATTAAAAAAAGAAACTGAAAAGCACAACATTGATCCCACTAATGTACTGCTGTATGATTTAGACTTTTTTCTTTAGAACTTGGACTCTCCATATCATTTACAAAAACCACTGTGTGTATAATGTTGGCATAACGGTGTTCTACACCTTCAATAAATATACACAATATGATCAACTTTTCATCTTTGTGTGCGACTGGTTCATAAATGATGCAAATATGGTATATGATATGGTAAAATGTTAAATGCTTAGTGCATCTTAACAAGCTTAATATTTCTAGTGATACATTGATGACTATTCTTCCATGAATCCAAGGCACAATCATTTTCTCACACTGGCTGGTGGTCTACCGTCTGACAATATCACAAATCCCATCCCTGGTAAGTTTATACAAACTTCATTCTTTACTTTCATAAAAATGTAATTGTCCTTTATTAGAACAACAACTTCATCAAATTGTAACCAAAACTAAATAGTAGGAGTCTGTCAGACACTTTATCCATAAGTTTATTCACAGCATGCTGTGGCTCATGTTCTCTATGTATTGCTACTTTGATCATAATGGCAAACTGCTGGCAGATTAATCTTATACCGACGCATACACAAATAAGCAATAAGTACTATACAGTGTACTGCTGCTGGAGTCCACTTGCCGTACCTACAAAATAAAAAAAATTAGTATTACATTTACAATAGATTTAGAAACCGTACTGTCTGCACAATAAAATAGAGTGGTACATACCAGGCATAACATCGAAGTACTTGTCCATATATGATGACCTTAATGTTTTAATACACTTTCTCTTCACACAATGATTGTTCTTCTATAAACAGTTGCATAACACATTTTAGTGATATACTGGCACTTCTACACATGTTAAAAGTCTCAATTCACATACCCTTTCAAAATGTCATTATGTGCATAGGAGCACACATGCAATGGTCAGGAGCACATATTTTAGGTCTACATTTTGTCAATGTGTGCTCCTAAGTTTTGAAGGAGCACACCTTGCCGAAACCTTAATGCCATCCCTGTCACAGGCTCAAGTGGAGCAGGGGACTTTCCACCATGGAATATGGTCCTGAGAGCGGTACAGGAGATGGATTTCAAAATCACAAAAATTCCTAACCACCTCAGTGCTCAGGATGTTAAAATTGATGATGCTCTGAAAATGGCAACTGAAGCTGAGGAGCAGTCGCTAACTACAGAGCTGAATCATGTACAAGCACACCTGGAAAATATGGAAAACATCAACCAGACCATGAATATACATTTAGTGGGCTTCTGGGAGGGGACTAAGGGAGAAAATCTACTTACTTTTTTACAGCAGTGGCTGCAATCTGACATTCTGGAAGATTCTGTGTTGGATCCTGATTCCCTCAAGAGAGGTTACCGGGTGAACTTTAGAAGAGCCCAGGAGACTTGTGATGCCAGTCTGACTGTTCTCCTGGTTACAGCTGGAACTGAAGTGTGGGATTTCATCTTTAATTGGGCCTGAGTCCATTATGCTCTGCAGCTGGAAGTACAAGAGGTTAATGTTTTCCCCGACTGGTCTTTCACTACCCGAAACTGCCTCAAGATGTTTGACCCACTTCGGCAGTAACTCTGAGGCCTTGGAGTTGCTCATTCAGTATTAGCAACTGCATGGCTCCAGATAACATATGGGGGCAAAACATTTCAGTTGATGGACCCTGGAGAGGTGAAAAAGAAAGAGGACACAATAGTAGCTGAACTCAGAAGTCAGGACTCTGTTACCCTGGGCCATACTGCTGATTCTGATGAGGGCAACTGAAGTTAATTTCCTTTGTGTTGATCAAAGGTTGACTGGTAAACACTGTTGCAGTTGATCTGTTGGATTTGAAATTAGCTTTTTCGTTTCTGAACCCCTGATTGGAACCCAGCTCCGCTCTGCCGACCCCCCCATGCTCAGGCGTGCCCCCCTGAGTGGGGCCATTGGGTGAGCACCCCCTCCTGATGGAATCAATGGGGTAGGCGAGACCCAGCTTACCCCCCTAGGTTGGGGCCAAGGGAGCTGGGCCCCCCTGGCAGATACTGGTGGGCAGCAGGGATGGCGGTGAAGCTGGTGTCATACACGGGGGGGGCATTTTCCTGATACTAAAGCTTCAGGGGCAGGGACGTGCAATGACGTCCAGCATCCACTCCGCCCCCATATGTGATGGCGCCAGCCGCTGTGGAACCCCCACCTCCGCCAGGGGTCCATAGTGTGCCGGACACTCAGTCCCCCTCCCTCAGAGAAGGACAGCAGTCCTCCAGGTGCTCAGTCTTTCTCTCCTTGACTGGTCCTCCGACTTCTGAGTCCGTTCCCGAACCCAGGATGTCAGCACCGCAGATGGACGCCTTGTCTGTACACTGGCAGGCTGGCCAAAATGATTTTTTTATTTTTATATCAAATACCTTACTACTAGCAGCATGAGGGGTTTATTAATGACTTTTCTTCACACTTGCATACTTACCTTAATTTACATATTTCCCCTATTCTTTAGCTAGCTGAACTTTAACAACATGGTGCATACCAGGAGGTGCCCTTCTGCAGTGCGACTAACTTGTGTGGTCTCAACAGCTAGTTTGAAAAAAGATTTATAAGACTCTTCCTTGCTATGTTTCTGGACTTGATGTTTAAATAGTGTACTGCATCTGTTAATAAAAAATCAAAAACCAGGCACCACAGAGTACTGTGAAAAAATGTTCCTTTATTTAGAATAGCGCTACATGCTCAGTAGGAGCTGCCCTACGCACTTGGGACACCCCTACCAGTTTTGCACATCACGTACATCCTCAGGAGGATGTACTCCACAATATCCACACCTACTTAAAAAGCTACTACTTATAATCACAAATATGATCTTAAACTAAGTAAAGAATAAAATTAAATTGGTCAGAATATGAGTGCGAGACAAGCATAATACCATGAAAGCTTGCAATGTTATCATTAAATGTATACATGAAGCTGGAACCTCTGTATGGAAAACTTCCAATAAGAATTAAGTTTTTAAAAAAAAGCTACTACTTTAAAGTGTCAGTTCATTAATAAAAAAAAATATATATATATATATACACACACACATACATAAGACAACAATACGTCACAATGAAAATTAAATCAGTAACTATACATTCCACATTATTCCAATGGATTATAACCACAGTTAATAATTTGAAGTGCACTGGTATAAATATAATGGATACCTATTTTCAAAAGTGGCTAGAGTGCCTAGAATGAATACATTCAAATTAGGCCATTAACCTATGCTTATTCAATATATGCAAATCTATTGTGGAAGGAATTTTTCGGAGAATTTGTAGACTATTTGGAGAACAGTAACTCTAATCTGAAATTCAGTATGTTCAAAGTGACTCAAGTGCTGTCACATTTTTGGATTTAGAAATTAAAAGGGATGCAAATGATGGGATAACAGACATCCCTTTATCAGAAGCTAACGGACAGAAATTCTCTTTTGAGCGCCCCCAGTTGTCATCCTAGACACATAATAAATAACATTCCCAGGGCACAACTAAAATAAAGAAGAAACATTTTTTCACAGTACTCTGTGGTGCCTGGTTTTGGATTTTTCATTCGTAGCATTTTACCAGTGGCACGCATGGTGTCTGGAGCTAGGAATTCCTTTGTATGACTTGATACTGCATCTGTTACACTATTATTATAACAGTTGTTAAAGTTGGGGACTACATTTTGTTCCTCTTGTAAGTTATTTTTTAGCTCATACTGGTACAGGGGCCATTTCTGTTTGCCATGCTACTTTTGAGCTGGGGCTAGGCTGTACTGACTAAGACCCATTCTCTGCCTATGCCTTCTTTTTTAGGATTGTGGGAAAAATGTTTTTTGGAACCATGTCTAAATTATCCATTGTTTACCTGTTTTATAATGTTTTCACCCACAGGTTTTAGTGTGGCTAGCCTTCCTAGCATTTTGATAAGAGCTCACTGTGCAGCATTCTCATGAACTCTACGTGTATATACCCCCTCTTGTGGTTATCTGTATCCTGATGCTAGCATATGTTGTACTGTCCACCAATTTGTGAACTATTTGCTTATATGGTAGCTTTAATTGTATGGCATGTTTCTGTCAAACTGAATAAACAAAACTGTTAATAAGTGAAAAGAAGAAGAAGACGAGGGGAGGAACTGTGAGGGTAAGAGAGACGGGGGGGGGCTGTGCAGAGAAGGATCAGGAAAAAGCAGATATCCTGAACAAATGCTTTTGTTCAGTCTTCACAGAACAAGGGGAAGGGGATCTTTACCAGGTTCTGCGCTGATTCACTGTTTAGGTTACTGAAATAAAAAGTAAAAAAGTGGATCAGTTGTCCTTCTATTATAGCATTAACTCATTTCGGAATTCTATGCCGAAATGTCTAAGAGAAATTGACAAGTTTGGCTCATTTGTATTTTATCTTAAGAAACATGTTCATTCACCTAATATACTGTAATCTTATATAAATGCACACTGTAATCATATGTATTTATTGTTTTTGTCTGTATTTCTGACTATGGGCACCTTTGAAAATGGGCAATATTTCTCAGAGGCTTTCATTCAAATAAAAAATGAAAATGAGTGGACCACATAAAAGCTGCAGAAACACTGGGAGGAGGGAGGCAGACACAAGTTCATATACAGAGAGTCCTGAAAGGGCTTGCAGATTTGAAAATTGACAAAGCTAAAGGCCGGATAGAATATATCCAAGGGTGTTGAGGGAGCCTAGGGAGGTACTGGCTGCACCTCCGACAGCCCTATTCAACAACTCACTGGAAACAGGAGTGGTTCAGAGGACTGGAGGAGGGCAGATGTGATCCCGCTTCATATAAGCGGTAGTAGGAAGGAGACTGGCAACTCTAGGCTGGTCAGTCTGACACTAGTGCTGGGAAATGAAGTCGCTGCTAAAGGAAAGAATTGTGGAGTACCTTGAATCTAGGGGGTTACAAGACCCAAGGCAGCATGGATTCATGGGGGGGGGATCATGTCAGACAAACCTGATAGATTTCTTTGACTGGGTGATCAGGGAGGGGTGGTGGACATGGCCTACTAAGACTTTAGCTATGACTTTGACACTGTACCACATAGTAGGCTCATAAGGAAACTCTGCAGCTTAGGGTTGGGTACCAAGGGTGGTTAACTGGGCAAGAAATTTGTTAATAATAGGCAGCAGAGGGTAGTGGTAATTGGAACTCACTCAGGGAAGGGAGGTTGACCAGTGGGATAACTCAGGGCTCAGTAGTAGTGGGACCAGTCTTCTTTACTGTCTTTATAAGTGACATTGCAGATGAGCTGGAAGGAAATGTATGTCTCTTTGCAGATGACACCAAAATCTGCAATAGGGTGGACACTTCAGTGGGGGTGGAGACAAATGTGCAGAGACCCGAGAAAAGTTGAGGAGTGGTCACAGATGTGGCAGCTGGGTTTCAGTGTGAAAAAGGGCAAAATCATGCAGCTAGGTCACAGAAACCCAGAGGCAGAGTATAAAATGGAAGAAGAGGTATTGATGGTCACCAAACAGGAACGGCACCTTGGAGCAATCATATCTGATGGCCTCAAGGTGGCGAGGCAGTGAGACAGGGCAGTGGTAGGGCAGTGGAATGCTGAGGTGCATAGGGAGAGATATCGCTAGCAGAAGGAAGGAAGTGGTGTTGCCACAGTATAGATCATTGGTGAGACCCCACATGGAGTACTGTGTCCAGTTCCAGAGATCACATCTCAAGAAGGACATAGACAGGGTGGAGGCTGTCCAGAGGAGGGCAACTAAAGTGGTACACAGGCTGCATCAGAAGCCCTATGAGGAGAGACTGAGGGTACTCAGTATATGCATCCTGGAGGAGAAGAGGGAGAGGGGGACATGATAGAGACCTATAAATATAACACGGGGTTGAACAAGGTACAGGAAGGGAATTTTTCAGTGGAAAAGATGCATGAGATTAAGGGGACACGCAATGAAGCTGAAAGGCAAAAACTTTGGGAGAGATGTGAGGAAGTACTTTTATTTATTTTTATTTTATTTTCGTCTTTGGCAACTGGGTAAGGCCCACTAGGCACAAGTGCCTGTTTTCAGGGGCGACCTGGTAAGTGACTTGCTCAGAGTCACACAGTATGCAAGTGGAGGTTGTGAGAATCAAACGCAGGTCTGGTCTGCTGGATGTACCAAACTTGTTCAAACCTCATTACTCCAACCTCTAGGCTATACTGCCAGCCCTTACTTCTTCACTAAAAGAGTGGTGGATGCCTGGAACAGTCTTCCAGTGGAGGTAGTATGGTGAAGACAGAAGTAGGCCTCAAGCATGCATAGGATAGGCACACAGGAATCTTAGCTGGGAACCATGGAGGGAAGTTAGCTGGAGATCAAGTAGGGTCTGCAGTGGCTGTATAGGCCAGGACAAAGGGGCATACTAGGTGGGTCAAGCGGTCCTTATTTGCCAACAAATTCTGTGTTTCTCTGTTCTATGTTTCAGTGTCCTTCTCGTATTGCAGAATCCTGTCTGATCACATGTACAAGGATCCCAGAAAAAAGTGTGAGAGATACACTATGGACTATGGATTTGCTGCCATGAAAGATTAAATATAAATGCAAACCAAAAACACATGAGCATTCAAGATTGTTGTTGTTCAGAGGCAGTTGTGATTCAATAGAAGAAACAGTAGAACATTTGTTTTTTGACTTTTCATGCATATTTTTGTGTTTATAGATTTGTAGCTCAATCCTGGAAGGAGCCACAACTTGCACATACGTCATATGATACAAGTGCATTTAAGAGCTAGTATACTGGCTGAAAATTTAAGGGTGAACTCTCGGCTCCTTGTGACCAAAGCTATGGGACCTGTTTACAAATCCAAATAAAACAGAGTATAATTTTAATGCAAATGAAAACCAAAGTTCCAAGCACACAACCAAGCGTTATAGAAGGACACTGGACAGAAATAGAGCTTTAAAACTTACATTTTATTGCGTAAAAAAATCACCACGCCTGACATGTTTCGAAGCCAATAGATCCTTTTTCAAAGGCTAATATATCTCAGAGCACAGCACTCTTGATATACAAAACAAGGCACTCCATGTGACATCAATATATTACAAGTGAGTAAAAACACCAATCTAAAAACCAATTAAATAATTTATATCTTACGGTTTGTTGCTCACAATTAGTGGTTGTTGCTAAGCATTTAATAGAATCTAATTGCCTTTAATTGCACTCCACTCACACTAAATTAAATACCTTTGCTCAACATTTTACTCCAGAGCTTCAAAACCTAACACATAAAAATTTAATATGACCCATATGTGTTCATCATTTATAGTTACAAATTAGAACAAATACCATACTCATTGATACTGAATTTAAAGTCTACTGTAGGGTCTTGTTTTAATTTTTTATAAAACCTTTTGTCACTTAGCTGTCGATTAATTTCTTCCACACATTTGTCTTTATCTAGAAGGACTACAGCGCCCCCCTTATCGGCTGCTTTAATGATTAAATTTCTATCAGCTTGTAAAGTATATATAGCCTCTCTCTCTAATTTACTAATGTTATTAGAAAAATAAAATGCAGGAGTTTCAAAGAACTGCTCTAAATAATTTTCTACCAAATTCCTAAATACAGTCACAGTATAATCCCACGAGATGGGTGGCAGGAAATAAGAGCTCACCTACTTAGGACAGAAGTCCGTTAAGAATAGTCCTGCCGAATGACAGATGTCGTCTGGCATGGACATCCAAGGCATAGTGCTTAATGAATGTATGCACTGAGCTCCAGATAGCCGCCTTGCAAATATCTGCAATGGGCACAGTGCGGATTTCTGCCAGGGATGCCGCGACTGCTCTAGTAGAGTGAGCGTACACTCTGCCTTCCATCTTAACCTGTGCCATAGAATAGCAGTGGCGAAGGCATGCCACCAGCCATGCTGAAATGCATCTGATAGCGACAGGTTGACCCAGCTGGGTCTCACTGAAGGAAACAAACAGTTGTTGAGCCTTGCGAATATCTTCTGTTCTATCTAGATAGAATTGCAGCACTCTCTTAACATCCAAAGCATGAAGAGTATGCTCCCCTTCATTCTGGAAGTTTGCAAAGTAGGTAGGCAGGACTAAAGGTTGGTTTAGATGGAATTCTGAGACAACCTTAGGGAGTAATGTAGGATGAGTCCTAAGAACTACTTTGTCCTTGTGAAATACAGTGTATGGGGGATCTGTGACCAGTGCGTGTATTTCAGAAACTCTACGGACCAAAGTGATGGCCACCAGGAAGGCCGTTTTCCAAGTGAGGAATTCCAAATCACAAGTAGCTAGAGGCTCGAAAGGTTTTCGAGTGAGCAATTTTAGCACAAGGTTAATGTCCCAGGCTGTGACTGAACATCTGATAGGAGATCTAGTATGCAGAATACTCCTAAGAAACCTCTTAACTACAGGTAACTGAGACAGTGACATGGAAAGTACTGGCTCATGATACGCTGAAATGGCACAAAGATAAACTTTGATTGTAGAGTACTGCAGACCTGAATTTGAGAGGTCTAAAAGGTACTCCAAGACTTTATCTGGTGGGCAGTAAAAAGGGTTCAATGAGGATTTTGCACACCAGATAGAGAAATGCTTCCCTTTGGCTGTGTAGATTTTTCTGGTGGCTGCCTTACGCGCAGCCAAAAGAATATCTGAAACCCTATGAGAAACGTTGAAGCTATTCACCTCTACCTCTTCAGCAGCCAAGCATGAAGTTGAAGCGACCTGAGATTGGCATGGACTATGGGACCCTGGGTCAGAAAGTTCGTCTGAAGGGGAAGTGCCTTCGGGGGGGGGGGTTCCGACAGCCTGTTGAGCAGTGGGAACCATATCTGTCGAGGCCAGAAGGGAGCAATGAGGATTATTTTGTCCCCCTGAGATTCGAAATTGAGAAGTACCCTCTGAATTAGGGGAAGAGGAGGAAAGGCATATAGAAAGCATCTTGTCCACTGCAGCCTGAATGCATCCTGACAGAAAATGCCAGGTCCTGGATTTCTGGAGCAGAAGAGAGGCAGTTTTGCATTGAGTGGGGACGCAAAAAGGTCCAGGTCTGGAGTTCTCCATTCTTTGAAGAGTGACTGAATGATGGTTAGGATCTGTCTCTGTCCTGCTGAGATGGTCTGCCAGTTTGTTTTGTACTCCTGGCAGGTAAACCATGTGGATTAGAGACTTGTGCTCCAGGCACCATCCCCACGCTCTCATAGCTTCCCTGCATAATGGGTAAGAGTGTGCATCGCCCTGCTTGTTGATGTAATACATCACAGCTTTGTTGTCGGTTTGAAGGAGAATGTTCTTGTATCAGAGTATGTCCTTCAAGGCTCAGACTGCATAGAGGACAGCTCTCATTTCCAGGACATTTATGTGAAGCTGGGACTCATCCTGAATCCATATACCTTGGGTGTGGAGATTCTGGCAATGAGCTCCCCACCCTATCAGGGACACGTCTGTGGTAATGGAGATCTGATGATCCAGAGGAGCAAAGGGATATCCTTCCAGAAAGTTGTCCTCCTGCGATCACCAGTCGAGTGACCTCTTCAGAGGTTCTGTCACCTTGATGGGAAAGGACTGAGCGTGAGTGGTTGGGGAACACTGAGTACTGAGCATCCACTGAGAGGTTCTCATGTGGAGACGTGCTAGGGGTACAGTGAACACCGCGGATGCCATGAGACCCAGCATCCGTTTCGTTGAGATAGCTTGAACTGAGCTGTTTTCTCTGATGTAATGGGCCATCTGTAAGATATCACTCCTTCTGTCCTCTGGGAGAAAAGCCTTTGCACAGGAGGTGTCCAGAAGAGTTCCTATAAAGTGGAGCTTCTGGGAGGGCTGCAACTGCTATTTGTTGAGATTTAGCAGGACTCTCATGGACGTGAGGAAGTCTGATGCCATGGCTACGGTGTCCAGAGTTCCTTGTCTGCAGTGGCTTGCTAGAAGCCAGTCGTCCAGATATGGGAACACTTGTATTCCGATTTTCCTGAGATGCGCCGCTAGAATTGCACAACACTTTGTAAAAACTCGAGCAGCTGAGGATAACCCAAAGGGCATTACTCTGAACTGCTAATGTTGACCCAACGTCACAAACCTTAGGTATTTGTGATGCTTTGGGTGTATAGGAATGTGTTGGTATGCATCCTGCATGTCCAGGAAGACTAGCCAATCGTGTTGATGAAGCAAAGGTAGCAGGGTACCTAGCGATATCTTGAACTTTTCCTTGAGAAGGAACTTGTTTAACTTTCTGAGATCCAGAATGGGGCACATGCCACCAGTTTTCTTCGGGACCAGGAAGTAATGGGAGTAGAAACCTGTGTTTCATTGATTGAGCAGAACTACTTCTACTGCCCCACTGTTCAGAAAGCCTTGTACCTCGGAAGCAAGAAGGTCTGACTGTACTGCTGACAGCCTGGGCTGTCATTTGGGGGGATGATCCAGAGGGGTTTCTGAAAGATTAAGTGAGTACCCTTCGCGGATTATCCAGAGGACCCAGTTGTCTGATGTTATGGATTTCCACTGGTTGTAGAACTGAGTCAGGTGTTCTCCCACTGCTGAGGAGGAGTCCCCCTCGGACAGTTGAGGTGGGACCTGGGCCAGAAACTTAGAAGGTGGCACTGGGCGCTTTGGGGTCTTGTGCCTTCTGCAGCATTTTCTTTTGTGGCTGAGGGTTGGGGTTTTTGTTAAAACCTCCTCTGCCCTGAAAGGACTGTTGGTTGTGAAATTGACACTTGCTGGCACCCCACGCGGGAGGAGGTGGGTGCGGGTCGAGCCGTCTTAATAGCAGACCTAGTCTACTGTGTGGCCTCCAAAGCTTGCTCCACCTGGGGCCTGAACAGATACATACCATCCAAGGGTAACGCCATGACCTGCTGCTCGGCATCATTCGTGAAGCCCGAAGTACGTAGCCAAGAGTGGCGATGGGTGCTGATGCCAGCCGCCGCTGCTCAGGAAGCAGTATCAAAAGTGTCCATTACAGCTTTAACCTGTTGGTTATTGGACTCGATACCCCTGGTTATGGTCTGAAGAAGCTCTGAATTAGCCTCCGACTCGGGCAGAGCTTCTACTATTTGTTTGAGTGAATGCCAAAGAACATACTCATATTGCGAAAAATAGCCCTGGTAGCTGGCAATATGCATACCCAGGGTGGAGGCAGCAAAGACTGTCTTACCTAAGGTGTCTGTCTTGCAACTCTTTATTTATAGGCCGGGCTGTAGATGCCTGAGGAAGGATGGCCTTATCATTCTCTGCCAAGACTACAATGGGATCAGCAAAAGCTTGTGAGGCCAATATGGGGCGATCCTTGGGAGGAGCATACTTACTGTCTATGGACTTAGCCACGGAAGGAATAAGAGCAGGATTGTTCCATACCTTCTGAGAGAGGGTCTCGAAAGAAGGTTGTACCGGAGGAGTTAAATCCATAGGGATCTCTTGGACATGTAGGTATTGGAGTCTCAAAAGCTTCCCAGGATCTGTTTCTGTAGTCTGGAAAGAAAGAGTAGAATTTAAATTTGTAAGTAGAGACTTAAAGGAAAGGTCTTTGACCACAGGCTCTGCAGCAGGAGTGATCCCTGCTCCTTCAACATCATCACCCAGTCGAAGATCTGGGTCAGGCTCCAAATCATCTCCTGACAGTCCAGAAGGGACTGTGTGGATAGGAAATGAATGAAAATTAGTAGGAAAAGTAGAAGAGGAAAGAATCAGAATCGAGAACCCATGGGGGCTGGGCCGTAAACCAAAAGTCGGCGCCATGGATAGCCACCAACATGGTGCTGACAGAGCCATAGTGCCAACAGAGCCAGCGGCACCACAGACAGCACCGACAAAGCCCATGGCACCTTGAACGATGCCGACAGACTCCGGCACTGACAGAGCCCCTGGTGCCATGGACAGCACAGACAGGCTCCCTGGCACCTCGGATGGTGCCAAGAGTGTCCCAAGGGTCTGGAAACTGCGATTTGAGGTAAAGAAGGAAAATTGACAGGAGATAGAGACATCAGTGTGGACCCCTACGCCGCAGCCATGTTAGGGGGGAAAACACCTGAGCGCGGAGTCGACTGTACCGAAGAAGGTGCCATGTGACTAGGAAGGTCTAATTGCCCTACCCGTTCCCTCGAATGACCCGAAGGCCTTGGAGTGACTGGATCAGGCAGCTGAACCAACCTCCGAGCCCATTGCACCATAAGAGCAACCCACTGGTGAAACTGCTCATCGGAAGCCCCTCCAATAGGCAGGGATGGGTTCCAATGTTGAGGAGGTCAGCCACCGGAGACAGAAACCAGTGACTCCAAAAGAGGTGGAGACCGGCACCTGGACCCAATAACCGATCATCGACGCACAGACATACCAGAAGCAACCTCGAGTGATGCCTTCCCTTTTTTGACTTGTGAGCCGAAGAAGAGCTCCAGGCTGAATGGTGCCGAGAGTGGGACCGTTTCCGTTTATGCTTTTGGGGGGACTGCTCATCTCCCTGAGCATTTGACTGTCCGTTGTCAGACCTCCTCTACAGAGAGGGTGGCGGACCGGACCCATCCCGGCTGACTGAACAGCTTTCATACAAAGTCTCCCTACTGTCACCTGACCCACTTATGGTCGACTCCATCAATGGAGGGCTGAAGATTTCTTTCTTATAATAAGTAAAAGCATAGTTTTCAGTTTATTATTTGGTAATTTATCTTTGAAGATAAATTACTAAATAATAAACTGAAAACTATGCTACTAGTTTGAAGTTTGACTTCTGGCGGGTGAATGACATCGTCACTGAAGCGTACTCGATGGCAGGAAAAAAGGAACTGAGGTGGTTGGAGGGTCGATGCCAAGATAGTCTTTACCGCATGAGCCAGGGCTCATGGTGCCACTTCCTCGTGGCTCCATCTCTGGCACCGGCCCTCTTGAAAAGTTTGCTCCAGCTGGGTCCTAGCACCTCCGGCGTAGATTCCATTAGTGTGAATGAGTGGTGAAGACTTTATGTCTAGGAAGATCTAACTTTATTTTCTTTATACTGAGGTGGATTTAATTGTATGATTTTGTTTTGTTTTATTGATATGATGTTCTTTGAGGTTTCTGGTGTTTAGTTGATTTCTGTATTTATTTATGGTATTCTACAAAACTTCCCTGCTCTTTTCGAGAAGAGCCATGAGATCTTTTGGTTTTTTAATTGCAATCCTAAATTTATCCTCCTATTCGACTCCAGTTGGCCTCTGTCTAGGCCAGTCCCCCAAGCCCAGTCACCTTATCATTATCTTATTCCAGTGTGTCCTCTGCCACAGGACTGCCTGAAAGGGTCCAGTAATTGGTGTGGAGTCTGCGGTGGACAGGGCTGTCACCCAACTTTGGCTGAAGGATTTTTTCCTCCATGTTCTCCTTGGGGCCCACGCAGGTGAAACAACATGATGTACGTGCTCCACCTCTGTGAGGCACCCCAGACATCGAGCCATTGGGGCCCCTTCCCCTGTGTCTGCTGTGCTGCCAGCCAGATTTCTCCAGGTGGCAGCCCCTGTGTCTGCTGAGCTGCCAGCCAGATTCCTTCAGGTGGTAGTCCCAGTCTGCTGTGCTGCCAGCCTGACTCCTCCAGGTGGCATCCCCAGTCTGCTGTGCTGCCAGGCAGATTCCTCCAGGTGGCAGCCCCTGTGTCAGCTGAGCTGCCAGCCAGATTCTTCCAGGTGGCAGCCCCCTGTCTCCATGAGGCCACGAACTGACCCAACCCAACAGAAGGCAGGCAACTGAGTCCTATCTTAGCCAGCACTTCATGAGTGCCTTGCTGCAAGGCCATGGACATCCCCCCCCCATTTGGTATTACAGTTAGAGGGACTGGAAGGTGCCCATGCCACTGTGGACCTGGAACCATTTGTACTTTTGCAGCCCTTGTGTGTGTGATAGGGAGTGAGGAATTTATCTGGTGTTATCTGCTGTATATATCTATGGGTTTGAGGGTGTAGTGTTCCTAAAAATACAGGGGTGTCAGGTCTGTAGCCCATGGCAGCAGCAGGTATTGCTGGCATGTCAGTCCAGGTGCTGGAAAATTTGCACCTACACTGGCAGATCAGAACCAGGTGCTAGCATGCCAGCATCTGTCCAGGTGGCAGCACACTGATGAATGTGCCTGTAAGTCTGTGAAGGTATGGGGTTACCAGCACAAGGACTGACGTCAGCAAACAATCCCTTTCCCCTAATGTAGCTGTGCACTCGCAAGCCCCACAAATTTCACTCATGAGTGTGGTCATCTGGCCAAATAATTACTTAATAATTGTGTTGGTCATGTTATACTGGCACAGAGGGTGTCACATCTATAGCCACGTGAGCTTGTTGTGTGTGCTTTATGTGAATGGAGGTAAACAGCCTATGTTCCTTGTGTGACATTTTTGGTTGAAATTGTGTTTGTGGTGGGCTTCTGACAATTCCGGTTGTCTGTCCTACTCCCATTTTGGTTTTGGTGAAGGGTGACGTATAGTGTTTCTAACAGTACAAGGGCGCTAGATCTAAAGACCATGCTGATGCAGTGTGGGCAGTCTTGTTAGTATTGTTTCAATTGGTCTGCTTATCTTCCGTGGTTATATATTTTTCTTTTTTCACTTGATGTTTATCCTCCTCACTCTTTGCCTGTCCCTATCTGGACCCCCCTTCCAGCCCAGTCACCCACCATTCCTGGGACATACCTGTAGTTCCCCCACAACTTACCCCTCATGGCAGGGTTGGAGGGGCTTGCCCTTGCCTCTCTGAAGCAGGATCCAGATGGCAGCCTAGTCAGTGCTGCCATGTCTGCGGGGGACGATCCTTCATCCTGCCATAGGAAAGAGATTTTTCCTCCATTTTGTCTGCATCTAGGACATCCCCATTCAATAACACAGAGCTTTCATCACTGTCTCACACCCTTCTAGACCTCCATTCTGCTTTGACACTCAGCCTCTGCTAGGTGTCAGGTACATTGTGGGAGGCACAACTCCCCTACCCCCATGAAAGTAGAGTGGTCTGTAGGACACCCAATCCTCTCAACCACCAGCTGACCCTCTATGACTTGAGTTCACTTCTAGCAAGTGGTAGCATTACCATTACACAGCCTGGCCAGCTCCTTGATTATTTTCTTTAATAACAAGTTGGATTTTAGCTCATGGAGTGTGTGCTTACTGACAGTCACTGTGTGTGTGTATGTGTGTGTCATATATCCGTGTAGCCTTGTTGCTTCTTGCTACTGTAGTACTTATGTTACCAAGGTTTTCTACATATGTGTTGTTTTTAACCAATCTTTTTATTTACATGGTATTACTAACACTTGTTTTTCTGACCAGTGCTGATCAGGAAGGACCTTGATGTAGTGGCATTGCTTTTTATTTACACTTCCCATATTACTTTGTAGATATGGTAACTATTTCTGTAAACTTTTTTCTTTAATGGTAATGCCAGTCCTTGGGTGAGGGGGTGATGTTGTGGCCAGTGTCATGGTGTTGGTGCGCACTTTTATAACCTCCAGTCTTCACTTGTCCCTCAGGCTGTCACTGTGGCAAATTTAGCCACTGCCAGTAATATCTGCAGACATATTCTGTTATTTTTTTATGTGATTTTATGTATGTCAAATACCACAAGAATGCCAGTGTTAATGAAAGGGTCAGAGAGAGAGAGAGAGAGAGAGAGAAAGAACGAGAGAGAGACACTGGATTTTTCAAATATTTGACCTTCCTCTGTGACCTGAGGGGGGAGCTTGCTGGGCAGGAAGACAAATTACTTCAAGGGCTGCTCAACAAGGATATGCCAAAATCCATTTGCCTGTAATAAACTATGCATTTCAAGAGAGAGAACAGTCTTGCAAAAGTATTTGACATCCTTCTATGAACTGAGAACAAGCCGATCAGCAGGAAGTCAAGAGTCCACTTTCAAAGGGCATTTCCCAGGTTTACTAATTGAGGGAAGCAGATGCAATAAAATGTTTCAGGAGATAACCCTTTTCCCTTCAAAGCAGGAAGCTTGAGAAACCAGGATCTAGGAAGTAATCAATCTTGACAAGCTGGTGTCAGTTGTATTACCAGTAAGACAGTGAGACGTCACAAGGCAGCCCGGAAAATTAAGTTGTTGGAAAAGTGCAAGAGTGACATCTACTGGCCTAAAAGTTATGACCAGACCAAGGATTTTGACCCACTATATAAGTGATGAGCCAGAGTCATTTTCTCTCTTTTTTTTCCTGGAACATTTCAACAGACCCTCTTCTGACACACAAGAAGCAAGACTGCTACAAAGGAAACTGAAAATTTAATTTACTTTTTCTTTTTCTGGACTCACTACAAACTTAAGGTAGAATTAGATAAAAGTATAGTGTGTGTTTTCTGGTGCATGTCCGCTTTTTATTTGTGTTATTCTGTGACCAAATTGATAAAACCTTTTAGTTGTAAATGTATGATAGTTATTTAAGTATTTAGAAAAAAAATTTTTTTTAAAGAAAACCTGCCTGAGCAAGATTTTTTTTACTGTGTGTGATTTGTGGGACATACATTAATAGTCTGTGATCAGATTGTTATTGCTAAAGGGATACCACCATAAGCAACCAATTAAGCAAGGCTCTATAAGGGAAATCTGGGTAAAGATAGAGAGAATACAGAAGTTTCAGGAAAGAGTCTGTGGAGATTTGAACCAGGTTATTGCGTGTCCTGTGGAAGAAGACAAAATCAGGGTCACACAGCTACTCCTAAGAGCATGTTATGCCTGGATCTTCCCTCTTTGTGTAACAACCAAGAAGGGTTCATATTTGGCTACAAGACTCGAGCCTGATATTGTACCCTGATCCAGAGTTTAAAGAGGGACGCCCTGGGACTTCATGGTGAGTGTTCAGTTGTGAACCAGCGAGCACTCTGGAAGGATGTGAGGAGGGTATTTCTGTTCCCCCTCATCACAGGTTGCACTTAGGGGTGGACTCTGTGAGCTCAGTGGACCTGACCCCCAGGAGTGGGTTTGTGACAGTCACCATATGCTGCCGACCACCATCACTGACTAAGCTCACTGTTTCCGTTTCCCCATGGTTCATCCCTCCTTGGCAGGACAGTCCAAGGTAGACTTGTCATCCCCTCTCTCAGGTTCACATATGGTAGTGGGTTGCGTGGCTACATGTTGCATTTCCTGTAAGTGCTTTGCAGCTGTCAACAATGGTAAAGTGTTGTATTTTCTCCATTGTGTTTCTACCTGCCTACTCCCACATCCTTCTTGTGTGGTCTCATGAACACTTAACGTGCCTGGCCAAGATGCAGTGTCATGTGGCAGCAACAATCACTGTCTGCTTCCAAACCCAAGTCATCTGCAGTGTCTATCATTAGTCACAGTGTAGGTGCTTTTATTTATCCATGCATGTGTAGGTAGACTTCAGGGCAGTCATTGTTCATGCCTGTAGAATGGCACAGTGTGGTCTCTTACAATGGAAGTTGTCACGCTTATATAAATCAAAATGACAGACGTGACACACTGCACATGAACTTTGGAAAATAAGAAAATAAACATCTTTTGTGCCTCCCACTTGTCCAGTGAGTAATGCATTATGCTCCCATGCTAGTGACCCTGGTTTAGGTTGTGAGTGGACTTTGCAGTTGGTTCAGGTATCTGAGAGGCCTGGGAGCTGCTGCAGATGTGTGTGGTAGTGCTCCTAGCCATAGAGAGACAGGATTGTTGTTTTCCAGCTGAGGCGACCCCAGTGGTGGGCTGGGGAGCTTGTTGCCTCCAGAAGTCCTCACTGTGTTCTTGCATGTCCTTCAGCTGCACTGGCCAGTACCAAAGTGAGGTGTCCATGGATAAGGCAGAAAAACACAAAAACAAGAATGTGCACCGAGCCACCTGAATGATAGTCGCTGGCACCTTCTGGCTCTGCTTCATATTGATCACCACCATATATGACAGTAGGTGTTGTGGCAGATGTGGGTGAGTGGTCATTGTCAAATTAATCCGAAGCAGGAAAATGTGGCTGCTTGTGGGCAAAAAAGCAATCTGACAAAAAAACATGATTCACTGCCAGACCTGGGTGGTATATTATGGTCTAACCTGGCCATAATTCTTCAACAGTGGGAAGGGGTGCAATAGCACCTGCTGCTACTGCAGACACACCTCATCCTGTGTTTGTGGGTCAAGCATACAGTCCTGTGCATGGTGCTGTGATGGCATCATGACAAGTGAGGTAGAGAAGGGCAACTAAGATGGTACAGGGCTTGCAACACAAGACTTATGAGGAGAGATTAAGGGACTTCAATATGTACTCGCTGGAAGAGAGGAGGGAAAGAGGGGACATGATAGAAACATTCAAGTACCTCAAGGATATAAACAAGGTGCAGGGGAGAGACATCTTCCAATACAGGAGGAGCACAAGAATGAGGGGGCATGACATGAAATTGGAAGGTGGGAGGTTAAGAGGGAATGTGAGGAAGTTCTTCTTCACAGAGAGGGTGTTAGATGCAGGGAATGGTCTGCCTCAGGAGGTGGTGGGAGCGAGCACTGTGAACTGATTCAAGCATGCTTGGGACAGGCATAGGGGAACCTTAGAGGTACAGCAGCGGGTGGGTCGGAAGCAGTAATCTAGTACAAGGGCTTACAGGCAGGCTAGATGGTCCAGGTGGTCCTTATCTTCTGACAATTTCTATGTTTCTGTATCCATGTGTGGGGTTGGTGGTCACGGCTTTGTGACAATATCATGTTGTCATGCCTATATGCTTGTGTGAGGTGTGGATTAAAGTGAAAGTCTGTTGCAGGTCACAGCTTTGTGACGTCATCATGCCTATATGCTAGTGTGTGGTGTGGATTAAAGCGAAAGTCTGTTGCAGGGACTTAGCCTTTGATGGGTGTGAGTGGGTTATTTACGATGGATGCTGTCAGCACAATACCTGTAGTTGGTTATGTGTATTTTTTGTCTCTGTGGTTATAAAATACACATCACTTATGTTTTGTATTTTTCTTGTAGGTGTACATGCGGCAACTGTACTATAATGCCGCCTGACAGTGCTGCTGCCACAATGGAATACAACAAGTAAGGATGACATTTGATGAGCCTGAGACAGGGTACTCTTGCACTATTGATCATCCAGGGTTTTCTGATGTTTGCAAACAGTATCACCAGGAGCATGGAAGGCCGGAGGAACCAGAATTGCAGGAGTAAGTAAACACTATCAAGAAGATCCTGTTCATCCACTCAGGCAGCCATTCTGAATTAAAGGAAAATTACACCTCACATCATGTACATTTTATTTGTTTCCTTGTCAACAGACAACTCTTTTCCAGTAGCTGATGGGGATATATGTGTTTTCTTTAGTTTGTTTTCACTGTTCATACTAGTTCCCTGTAGCTCCTGGGGGTTTCCATTTTATGGTTGTTGAAATCTCATTGTCTATGAGAGCTGCATTAGCATATGAGAACATGGTATCAAATCAACCATTTATACCGTATGTCTCTATGCTGAAAGTACAAGTATCCTGAAAAAAAAAAAACTCTGGAAACACACACACTGAATGCAGTTTAATGGGAAAACCCCTGTATTACAACTCAGATAGTTTGCAATGCCAACTGAAGGTAAATGTGGTATTTCACACCTTGCTGTGACTAGTTTTGTTGAAATCTAATTAAGCAGACAGGCATACTGTAGAGTCTAAAGGGTGATTTCACATCATGTTTTCATATGCTAATGAAGCTCCCAGGGACAGTGAGATTTCAACAACCATAAAATGGAGACCCCCAGGACAGTTACAGGGACTAGAATGAACAATGAAAATAAACTAAACCAATCACATATATCCCTAACAGCTATGGAAAAAGAGTTGTCTGTTGAGACATTTATTTATTTAGTTTTTGTTGACCAGGTAAGTGCACTAGACAAATCCTGCCTATTTTCAGGCACGACCCGGGGGAGGGGAATACAGATGAATGCCAACTGACCTTGAACCAGATTAAGCTGTTGGTGGTATTTTTAGTGAATGAGAGAAATTTGGCCAGAACACTGGGTAAATTCCCCTACTCTTTTCGATAAGTGCCACAGGATCTTTAACATCCACCTGAACTACCACCAATCCAGGCAGATGGGACCTCAGTTTAATGGCTCATCTGAAAGATGGCACCCCAGAAGTGCAGCACTCCTGTCATGCTGCACTACAGTGTCAGTACTGGGATATTAACCCAAGTGCCAGATGTGAGAACTGAACCCACAGCCCTCTGATCTTCCAGCCTCAGAGGCAAGTGTGCTACCTACTGAGCCACTGCCACTGCCACTGCCACTAACATGAAAACAAACAAAATTTACAAGATATGAGGGTGTAGTTTTCTTCTGTGTAGTGTTTGTTTGGTGGGGTTGGGATTAACATATGGCAGCTGTCAAATGGGATTAGTAAGGGTGGGACTTACACATGCACATTCTTTCCTATTGGTGCTGCCTAGCTTGGAGATCTCTTTGCTATGTGCAACAAGTGCCAGTGTCAGTGGCTCAGTATGCTCAGATGAGTGTCAGTGGCTCAGTAGGTAGCACACTCGCCTCTGACGTGGGGAGATCAGAGGGCTGTGTGTTCAGTTCCCACATCTGGCACTTGGGTTAATATCCCAGTACTAACACTGTGGTGCTGCACTTCTGAGGTGCCGTCTTTTGGATGAGACGTTAAACCGAGGTCCCATCTGCCTGGATTGGTGGTAGTTCAGGTGGATGTTAAAGATCCCATGGTACTTATTGAAAAGAGTAGGGAATTTTTATTATAACTTCAAAATCAAATAAACACAGAAACAGTGTTAACTCACACTTAAATATACAAAGCATAAGAGAAAGCAAATACGTATTACAAGCATACCTTTTCTAACGTACATTCAAATAAATATTTAGAACTCAAATGAAATCAGAACACTGCCCCCCTTCCCCCCTCACTAAAAGAGAAGGGGAATTTGATTACAACTTAAATGAAATACATATATAATAGTGATACTCCACATTACATCTTAACATAAATAAACAGTTCAGCATATGGTAATTACAGCAATGCAACCTAGAATATGTATAATCCTAAAAACTATTAACTAAAACGAAAGACCCACCCCACAAATAGGGCAGGGGTATATTTACTAAGACTGAAAAGAAACACAGACATAATAGTGTAGCCACACAGTAAATCATGATACAATATCTGAAAGAAGTAGTACATTATACAGGAAAACATCATTTGATAGTCAAACAATACTTGGGTGGAAAATAATGGATAATTCTAACAGTGTTACGTCACACTATAGCAATATATAAAATGTAAAAAAAATGACAGTCATATAGAAGTGTCAAAATAAATTAATCCGTCTCCTAGTAAGAACAGAAAACTATTCCAAATAAGCTCTAGGCCACAAAACTGTCTCAGCAATCAGAGGTTAATAATTATAAGACCCCCTTCCCTTGAATGCAAGCCGGATAAAACTTGAGCATGCCAAAATGGGGTCTACATCATATATGTTGGTGCTAGGTGTGTATCATAAGTTGAAAAACCATGCGCCATGAAGGGGAGACAATGTATTAACCCAGCTATGATCTGTCACCTGTCCATAAAAAACAATCTACGGTATCCAATCAATGGATCCCCATCTGGAAAAGAGTTACAGGCACCATATCCATATCCTGTAGTTTCAAATTTTTAATAGTGTTCTCAACCAAAAAAGAACAATTCTTCAACCGTATATTGTAACTGTTGAATAGTTAATCTACACCGAACGTACCAGATATAGAATTTAAAACAAACTAGAAACAACCACAGAGTCGTTCTGTCATGTTTGGTCCACAAGAAGGGCAAAATCCCTAAACATAAAATTTCTAAAGTCATAGAGTAAAATGGGGATGTAGGCCATTTCTGTCTGAGAGTCCGCCAGAAACCTTGTATAAAGGGGCAATCTAGAAATAAATGTTTCGACAATACCAGGGCAAGTATCTCTCGGACAATCTTTCAGAGAGCTGTCTGTGCTTCAGATTCCCTCTGACATTTAACTTCCCAGTAGGGCCAACCACATAACATCCCACATAAAGATAGGAATACGGGGGGGGGGGGGAACTAGCATCTTACCCATTAAAAACTTATCCTGTTGGGAATATTTATCAAAAACAGCTGTCTCCTGAAAGTATGTTTTAATTAAGTATTCATACATTTCTTGCCTAGTAAATTGATGCAAATGTTCTTTCACTAGGCCCCATGTTTTGATCTTACCAAAGCATATTTTGAAAGGCTCAAGTAATTGCATAAGAGACTGCTGTCTGGGTAATTTAGTGTGCGCAGACCATGTTGAGAAAATAGATCCCAAAGAATCCAAAACCCAAGGTATCCACTGTTTGATATTCCTGGTTACCAAAGGAGATCAGTTCGAATAAAGAGACATAGTAAAGAAGAACACAACTGGTTGTATCATTTTTAAACCCCAATGTTTTTTCTCATGCAATAATAGACACCTTTTAATGGGGTTTAACCTACTTCCCCATATACATGAGAAAAAACAACTATACATTTTTGTTTCCAAAGTGGTAGGGAGGCTAAACACTGTACTTAAATAGAGAAAACCAGGAAGTAAAATGTTTTAATATATAAATCCTTTTCAATTTCGACAATCTCCATGTATTCCATAGGGTAACTTTTTGTCGAGCTTCTTGTAGCTTAAGTATCCAATTTTGGTATGCCAAATCCCCTGCACTGAACAATAACCCCAGTATTTTACAAGTTTCAGTAATCACTGAAACACCTATTAAATATGAGGTCTGAACATCTTCCACTCTGAGTGGAACGCAATGTGATTTGTCATAATTAATTTTTGCACCTGTATGAGCTATAAAGTCATTCAGTACATACCCTAGACAATCTGCTGACCGGAAGTCACTTACTATAAACAAATGTCATCAGTATACGCTATACATTTTATTTCAGGATCTTCACTGGAAAAGGATATACCCTGAATATCCAGTCTACTATGGACCTGTCTTATCAGAGGATCAATTGTAAATAAATACAACACTGCACTTAACGGGCACCCTTGCCAAACCCCCTTTCATAATTTACACTGCTGCCCTAACCAGCCATCACAATACGCTTGTGCTGTTGTATTCACATAACACGACTTAATCCAACCTATAGAGGATGCCAATATCCCATACAATGCCAAATAACTCCATACATAGTCTTGATTTACATTATCAAATGACTTTGCTTGGTCTAGACTAAAAATCAGGCCAGTAAATTCACCTGCGTTTCCCCTTTGTAGTATTTCACATAGCAAAATAAGTCCATCTGTTATCTTTCAGTCCGGAATCGAACATACCTGGGTTATTTGCAATAAAGCATTCTCATGCAGTATAAGTCTGTTGTTCAACAATTTTGTTAATAGTTTAAAATCTAAATTAAGCAAAGTTATTGGTCTCCAGTTGGCTAGATCTGCTCTATCTCCTTTTTTTATAGAGAAAGATTACAAGACCTTCAGTCATACTGTTGGGCAATATCCCAGAATCCAAAATTTCCTGCAAAACTTCAGTGAATTCTTGCAATAATATTGAAAATATTATTTTGTAAACTTCATAAGGCATACCATCTTTGCCAGGGGCACTTCCCATCTTAGTTCAGGAAAGGAGAGCAGATACCTCCATGGGGGTAATCTGGGCTACCAACAAAGCTTTGTCAGGGAGGTCAAGTTGTGGAGCTGTACACTAATTTAACCAAGACTCATATGCTTTTTTTGGCACTTCAGGGGAACCAGATAGTTTATATACGTGATGATCTACAGCCTGCATGATAACTGCCTTAGTCGTACAGCACTTTACCATCGGATCCCGTGATTCTGCCATATATTTTTGTTGTCTTTGGTGAGCACAAAAATGATATCGGTCCATAAAGGCTTTATCACTTTGAGAACCAAATCTACGCTCAGTGTCACGGGATTTTAATCGGTAATACTGTGCATTATTCATTAATTTTCGTACTTTTATCTAATTCTGTGAGGGCCAGCCTAATACCTTGTGCAACCTGAAAATGCAACTCTAAGAATCGTCTCCTATACTCCAAGTATGTATCAGCTTTAGATTTGCCATTATTTTCCCTATAATTTGAAAATAACGTTTAATGTCCAGTTTAGTATCTTCCCACCAGTCCCTATATACATCATAAAGACAAACCACCGATTTCCTAGCATGCAACAAGGCTGTAAAACCATCTTACCATCTTCCACAGAAGGAAGAGTAAGGAGCTCCAAATAAAGTCTTCAATAACCCGGACCCGATGCATAGTCTCATGGCTACCTACTAAGACTTCTAGCATAGCATGGTCTGATGGGGCAACTGGTAGCGTTTGTGTTTTCAAGATCTGTAATGAGTCAGGCAAAAAACAGAAATCTATCCTAGTGGCTTTAGTGCCGTGAAAGAATGTCTTTTGTAGATTTCCCATCTTATCAAAGGCATCTACCAAACCTGTCTGCAGAAGCAGGTCATTTAAACAGTTAACATCACAATACATTTTTTTTTGTTTAAAACCCTCTATCAGTATGGTACCTACTACAGTTAAAATCTCCACCTAGAAAGACATATTTAGCAGTAAAAAGGTATGGTTGTATCGCTCTAAATACTGCAATCCATGCAGATTTAATTTGGGGAGCATACACATTAATAAATCTACAATGCAGACTACTAATAACCAGATCTAACATTAACACACGCCCAGGTATAACATCTACCAACTGAACTAGCCGAGCTGTTGGATTATTAACAGCTATAACCACTCCAGAGCACAGATCTTCACCCACTGACCAAAAGGTTACCCCCCAAGTCCATGCTGCTGAGGCCTGTTCTATATCAATGTCAGTGTGCAATCGAGTATCCTGAAAAAATACAACATCCTGGTCACCATTGTGAAAGAGGGAATAAATCAAAACTCTCTTCCTCTCTGACTGTATACTACTAACATTAAGTGATGCAACACACAGTTTGTACCGCAGAGCCATGTAGACCAGTAACAGGCACCAGATAGATGGAGTCATCCTACAGGTATGAAAGAAACATCATTTTATGTTTTCCTTGACCATTTCCTTGTGCCTAAATGTTTTTCCTTTTTTTTTAACTGAATCTGAATGTTCCAGGGAATGTTCGACATCCAAAGTCCCCTCCGGCTGGGAGGAGTGAAAAGAAGTGGAATCTGATTCTGTACCAGTGTCTTCTCGTAATATAGTGAAGGTATTGTGCAAAGGGAGCTGATCTTGTTCGGGCACAACTTTTCCAGTGGTCCTGGATCTGAGGCTACTATGCCTATTACAGACAAGGGTATAGGTCTCTTCAGGCAGAAGTGAAGGGGGCATTGAGGTATGCAGTGGAGGCAATTCCTTAGGAGTATTTCCCTCTGCTAAAACAACCAGATCTTGTACAGTTGTTCTAGGCTCTGGAAGAGGTACAGTACGTCTGGAGCCACTGTCAGGCAACTGTCGGAAGTCTCCCAGTGGGTGAGGGTGGGGCTTTTTGTCTTTGGGCCGCATGGACTGCTGTATTTATATAAAAGTTCTGGATGCAGAAGTCTCCATTCATTTTGTTTTGAGCAGCCCAGGGACAATCTACATAAGAGTGGGACGCTTCGCATAAGGAACACTTAGCAGGGTAGTGACAGTCAGACATTACATTGCCCAGTTCCCCACACTGAACACACTTCACTATCTCACATGTTCTGCTCAGGTGTCGTCCCAAGCCACATTTGTAACAGTGACGTGGTTGCCCTGGGTAGAAAATAAAGCCCTTATCCTGTCCTAAATAAAAACAATTTGGTAGGTGTTGTAATCCTTCCTCATTTTGTAATATGTTAATTTTATACCTCCAACCCCCCATTCCAGAAACCTTCTGTATCCAGAATTGGTTCTGGATTGTCCTGAAGTGTACATTTTCTTTCCGGCCAATACGTAATGTCCTCAACATTAACCCCTTCATTCCAGAATAGTATTGTAATGGCTTTAAATGATTGTTTTGTGAGGGGGATGGCTTGGAAGTGAGACCATGCAGGATTTGTTTTCAACAAGGCATACTTCATCCAAAACCTGTTCAAAAGGTCAGGTGTTCTGAAGCTAATATCATAAGTATTATCACCCGGTGTATGGATCAGGGCATACACTTCAGTATGAGAGAAACCAAGCATCTGCTTTATCAGTACCTTGCCCACATAAAATCTATCAGGCATATCATCTATAGGTCCCAAGAACTGGAGCTGCACTGCATTTCGTCGTTTTGCTAAGGATACAGATTTTTGGAACAAACTAGCATATGTAGGTTTAGGGGACGATAAACGTGGGTGTTCCACCACATCTTCTATAATCTCCTCCTGCTCTAATGGTGCACAGTCAGTAGACACTGGAGCTGTACCAGCAGCAATGTTATCAGACAAAGGCAAATCTTGGATAGGGGAAAATGATAACTGGCTATGGGAAGTACTTTGAGGCTGCTCTACCCCTGCTTCCATGGCCATATGTCAATTATGTGTAACATTCAGTGGGAGGAGATTGTCAGCTGTAACTGATATTGACTCATGGCAGGTTCCTAATACAACCTGTAACTTTACATTCACCTCCTCTTGTTGGGGGGAGGTGTGCTAAGCCGCATCCCACCTTTCCCAGATACCACCGGGATTGGTATTGCAGGATCCGCAATCCACTGTCCTGACTCAGTTTGTAGCCATCCCGCTCTCTCAAATGCAATTTCAGGTGACCAAGTGAGTTCATCAGTGGCCATATTGCCAACTGGGGTCTGGGGTGGGGATATAAAAACTTTTGGTAAACTGGTATCAATGCCTTTAAGAAGTTTAGGAACAGTACCTGTAGCACCTGCAGGTGAATCCACATCAAGGCATTTTCATTTATTTAAATCCTCCTCTGCTGTGAGTTGCACCGCCTTATAATCAGCTGTAGCTACCTCCCAAATCCTTCGTTTTTCAGCCAAATATAGCAGAGGTTAATCGGAACCAAAATCAGCTTCCATAGCATCAGTGAGTAGAACGCCAGCTTCCATAGTGTGTCGTGAAGCAGCAGCTGTAGCATTGTTTACAGTGAGGGAAATCCTCTTCATTCATCAAACAGTCAGTCACTGCAGCACCGTCCAATAAGAAAACTGGAAACGAGGGGGTTGGTATGATTTGCTGGCCACCTTCTGGGTGCACCCCTGCCATACCGTTCCCCTTGGTAGTCTCGTACAGTAGGCAAGTCGGCGCCCTGTTTCCTCCAACCACGCTTTGCATCTGAGCACCAAAACTGTCATTTGCATTGCCAGCTCCAGTACAGGAATTAGAAGAAGTAGGTATTCCTCCGTGGAGCACAATTTCTGGTTGTCCATGCTGTGGCAGTTGCTTTACTTTTTCTTTTTTTAAATCAGGCATCTCCTCAAGAAGAACGGACTCCGGTGGGTCTCTGGCTGGAGTGGAGTCCTGTACTCCAGCCACCAGCACGTCTGCACTCATCTCCACCTAGCAACGAACTGACTGCCAAGCAGTCAGACCTGGAAACCCCCAGTGGAGAGTAGGGGAATTTCCCCGGTGTCCTGGCCAAATTTCCCTCATTCACTAAAAATATCACCAACAGCTTAATCTGGTTCAAGGTCAGGTGACATTCATCTGTATCCCCCTCCCCCGGGTCGTGCCAGAAAATAGGCAGGATCTGTCTAGTGCACTTACCCAGTCAACAAAAACTAAATAAATAAAAATAAATAAAATAAACATGCAGACACAGCAGGCCTGCTATGTGACCTGATCAAACAGGAAAAGAGACAATCCTGCTTGTGCAGGGAATTAGCACTGCAGTGCAGAATTTGTGGGACAAGTCTCTATACCTCATCTGCAGTCACAATCCACAGAGGTACATCAGAGTGCTCAAAAATAGTACCAGAGGCTGCAGACTTGGGTTGAGGGAGAGGCACACATAATATAAAGCAGTGACTCTGGCTCACACCTGAATGAGCTCTATATTGCACATTTCAGCAGACCGCAGGGCATGCTGCATTCCTGATGGATGCAGAGGATCTCAAGCAGTGGCACAGAGCAGCTGAGCAACAAAAAAGGCCTGCATGTGCCAGCCAGATATCTCCCTAGAAGAGCAGACTGAGAACTAGTGCTGGATTATTTGTATTTCAACAGGCAGGTCCAGGTGTAAATGACAACCAGGTTCAGGTCCATGTGCAGTGCCAGACAAGAAGGGTCCATCCCCTACTAACCATCCTTGATCTGGCCACCATGTCCATTCTGAAGATCAAGTGGTGCTCAGAAGGATCCACACCAGTCTGGATCCACCAGATATCTGCTCTTTGCAGCAGGATAGTGGCTCCACTGGGATACTACCCCTATTCACCCGTGGATCCAGCTGTCAGATCCCTGGTCGGATACCGCTTTATCTGATGGCTGAATCAAGGGATCCAACACCAGAACTCTGGATCTGGTGCTGGGATCTGATGCCAGATCCAGGGGTCCGGTATCAGATCCCTGGATCCAGCACCAGATAATGTGGGATCTGACCCAGGATCTGGCCTCCATATTCAGCTGGATCCCGGGATGGATCCCACTCGAATAGTGCCGCCATCCACCAGATCACTGGTGGATCCATGGTGGCACTATTTGAGCATGGTCCCTTGGATGAGCTATCCAGAAATTTCTCACTGCATTATTAAGTTCCTGGAGGAAATGCTGTCACACATGGCTGCACTAATCCAGTTCTCATAGATGAGGAAGAACTGAGCAGCACAAGGGAAAGGTGTCTACTAAATGGCCTATAATTGTGTTGGGTGCAACAGACAGCTAGTAGATCACAGCTCCCAGTACCAGAGATAAGGTATGCAGAAATCTCTTCCACAATTTGCCCTGCCTGTTAATGTATGATGCAGGCAACACCCTTACCAATTTGTTTACTTCTCTGGCTTCTCTCATGATCTCTCTATTTATTTCAAAAGTTTTACCAGGAAAGACATGCTGAGTTGGTAACAGTTCATTTCCAGATGTGTCCTGGGGCGTGGAGGGAAGAGGGGATAGTTAGTACACAATACAAGAATGCCAAGGAAAAGATGACAATACTGCAGGAACAACAGTGACATAAAAAAATTACAATAAAATAAAAACACATTATAATAAAAAATTGAGTAAAATATAATAGTAGGACATTACATAATAGTATGCAGTCACAAAGTACAGGTGATAGTAATGCAACAGAATGATGTAAGACTTGTATCAAGGTACAAGTGTAAATAAAGTATGGGCAGAAATCCAGCACAGAACAGTATTATACCACTCAGTCTATGAAAGTGCTGGAGTTAGCAGTGCAAGTGCAGCAAAGTAGGTACAGGAGCTAAACATTACCAAAGTGAGTCAGTGAAGAGGAGCAGTTCAAGGCCACATAAAGCAGGGGTCGTGTGTGTGTGTGTGTGGGGGGGGGAGATTCCTCACAGCCAGGGAGGAGGCATAGGGGGCAAAACAGCAGTGAGGAGGAAGGAAGAAAACACAAGGGTCAGGAATTAGGAACAGTTACAGGAGATGGTAGTAAGTCACAGAAAAGGGACCTGAGGGAAGTGAGGGACAAGGCTGAGTGGAGAGATAGAGGAAGGGAGGGTAAGAGTTTAGGAAAACTACATGAGAATGCAACTAGGCCAACAGAAGTTGTCCTGGAAGGGAAGGAGAGTGAGTGAGTGAGTGAGGAGCAACGTTACGGAGAGGGTAGAAGGGTGGAGGAGGGGGAAGATAGGAGGGCACAAAGGTCGGGAGACAGAGAGTGCCAGACTAGAATTTGGAGGTAGGTAGGTAAAATTTTATTTACATAGAAACATAGAATTTGACGGCAGATAAGGACCGCTTGGCCCACCCAGTCTTCCCATTTCCCTACCTAATGGATAAGCTGCAGATCCTAGTTAACCAGCAGCCTACTTCTTTCTACCCCAACCCCTAGAATGGCCTTATGGCTGTCCCATGCATGCTTGAATTCAACCACTGTTTTTGACTCCACAACCTCCTCCGGAAGGCCATTCCATGCATTCACAACCCTCTCTGGGAAAAAATACTTCCTTACATTACCTCTGAGCCGCCCCCCATCTTCAAATTGTGCCCCCTTGTTCTTGCACACCTCTTTTTTTGAAAGATGCTACCCTCTTGGACTTTGTTGATTCCCTTGAGGTACTTGAAAGTTTCTATCATGTCCCCCCTCTCCCTCCTTTCCTCGAGGCTATACATATTAAGCTCCTTTAGTCTCTCTTCATATGTCTTCTGGTGCAGACCCTGCACCATTTTAGTTGCCCTCCTCTGGACAGCTTCCATCTTGTCTATGTCCTTGCGGAGATTGGATCTCTAGAACTGCACACAGTAGACCAGCTGTCTGTATAGAGGGATAACAACTTCCTGTTTTCTACTGGTGATGCCTCTCCCTATGCATCCCAGTATCCCCCCAGCCCTCCTTACTGCCCTCTCACATTGCTTGCCCACCTTTAAGTCATCTGATATGACTACCCCCAGGTCCCTTTCCATTTTTGTTGTTGTTAGTACCTCACCCCCCATTGTGTACTCTTCCCTGGGTTTTGTTTCCAGGTGCATTACCTCACTTCTTAGCATTAAATCTAAGCTGCCATACATTTGACCATTCCTCTAACCCTGCAAGTCCCTTCTCATCCTTTCCACCCCACCTTGTGCATCAACTCTGTTGCAGATCTTTGTGTCATCTGCAAAGAGACATACTTTTCCTTCCAGTCCCTCTGCAATGTCGCTTATAAAGACATTGCATAGGGACTGGAAGGAAAATATGTCTATTTGCAGATGAGACAAAGATCTGCAACAGAGTTGCAGGATATCACCAGTCATTAGGGATACAATCCCTGTTTACAAGACAAGTCCTGTTAGGTGTTGCAAGAAGCATAAAAATGATAAGGTTAGTAGCATATACATAATTTATACAAAATTAAGTTAAATACAACATACACTACTGTATATGAAATACATATAGACAAAATTGTTTAATGCCTCAAACACATAATGACATTAATACAAGTGTGCAAACAGATTTGAAGTACAAGTTTCATTACGTAGACAGATATTACTACATGGAACAGTAAGCAGATAACATCAATTGTCAAGCTAACAATTACACACAATTCTGGAAGTTAGTTTTAACCTTGTACTAAATGATTTTGGAGATGCCACTCTCATTGAGTATGGAAATATATTCCAATATTTTTGCAGCTTGATGTTTTAATATTTTTTCACCAAATCTTATTTTATTATGATTTGTCTTTATTTTATTTACATAAACAGACCCGGTTAAGGTCCGAGTAGGTTCAGTTTTTTTCATCAGTGCATTAACCGATATGTAATGCGCTGGTTGGTTTGTGAAAAAACGATGCAGTAGTTTTAACCATACCTCCACATTTCTTTGTTGTAAGGTTGTCCATCCCAATGTATTTAATAGTGTACAATGATGTGTTCTGTAATGACAACCCAGTACAAACCTCTCAAGCTTATATTGAATTTTATCCAGTTTGTCCCAAATTAGTTTAGGTGCAACCCTGTATATAATACTTCCATAGTCAATAGAGGGCATCTCCATCTGCTTCACAATGGTTTTCCTAGCTTTAAAATTCAAGCAACTTGATGTTCATCTGAGAGCTCCTAATTTTTTGCTAACTTTATTTAGCATCTCCCTGATATGTTCTTGAAAGTTTAGCTCTACATCAAAGATTTCACCCTAGTATCGATAGTCAGTAACTTGATCTATTAGATATTTGTCAAAGATATTGTACCCAAATTTGGTTTATTTCTGTTCCCAAAATAGAGAACTTTTGTCTTCTTTATGTTCATTACTAGCCCTGACCTGGTGAAACACTCCCCAATGCGCGCTGAAATTTCTCTGCAGTTTAATTCTCAGGTCTGCAGTGTTCACCCCAGTTGCAACAAGTGCCATGTTATCGGCATACAGCTGAATGTTTGATGTTTGTACTGTCTGGGGAAAGTCATTACAGAATACTAAGAATAAAAAGGGCACCAGTATAGATCCCTGGGGGACTCCTCTGTCTACTGGTTTCATTGTTGACAGAGTCTGGGACACACATACCCTTTGAGATCTTCCTATTAGGTATGATTTGATCCAGGCCCATAGTCCCTCTGTGATACCCATAACCCAGAGTTTATTCAGCAGCAGGGAGTGGTCCACCAGGTCAAAAGCTTTCGACAGTTCTACGAACATGACAGCAGTCTCCATTCCTGCATCCAGAGAGGTTGCCACAATGTCATTAAATTCAATCAAAGCTGAACTTGTAGAGAGCCGTCTTCTGAATCCTGCCTGGTATGGCGTAAGGATTTTATTGGTTTTGAAGTAATCCATTATTTGTATGTGTACTAATTTCTCCAGGCATTTGGATATAGCTGAGAGCAAGGCTATGGGCCGATAGTTACTTTGATTATTTTGTTCACCCCCTTTACATATTGGGATAATTTTACTTTGTTTCCATGTAGTAGGGAAAGACCCTATTCAAACTCCAATTAAACATGTATGTTATTATTGGTGGTATGTAACCGTCGGTCATTTGTAAAAACTTTCCTTCCAGCCCATCCATGCCTGGGGATTTGTGAATTTTTATTCACTGTAAACATGTTTTTACCTCATTTATGTTTAGTATTCTAAAGCGAAAAGGTGGATGTGGCCCTTTCAAGTTGAGTTCTTCCTGTGTCTCATTAGATGGGACTTTTGTGTCCAAGCCTGGTAGATTTACAAAAAAGTCATTCAAAAGGTTTGCTATTTCTATAGGTTCCTTCACTACCTTTCCCTCATATGTCAGTTGTTTTATGTATTGTTTATTTTTATTTCCTAGACTAATAATATCATTGACAGTTTGCCAGCATCTTTTTGGATTGTTAGTCATATCTATTTTTGCCCTATAATAATTTGATCTAGCTTTCCTAATCTGTTGTTTACAGTGATTTCTTTTGTTTATATAACTATCCTAATCGCTATTTGTTTCTGATTTTTTTAGCTAATTTCCACAATCTATTCTTTATCATAATACTTTTTAACAGTTTGTCATTAATCCAGGGCTCCCTAGCCTTTCTCTTACTTGCTTTTATCTTTGGTGCATGCTTATCACATAACTCCAGGAAGCTGGCTGTGAAATACTGTAATGTTTGATCTAAGTCTGGGATTAGTTTACATCTCTCTCAGTTTTCTGTCTGTATGTCCAGGTTAAATCTATCAACTGAGAAATGTTTCAGATCCCTAACCCACACCTCCCCCAAGTGTGTCCGAGATTGTGCCATACTTCCTATAATTGCCCAAATTCAATTATGGTCTCCCAAAACGGGTGATTCAACTCCATTGGAATGGACAATTAACTGAGGAGAAACTAATCATAGGTCCAATAACGTTTCCTTAGCCATGGGATTAGTATATCTAGTAGGTTAATCTATCAATTGTATTACATCAAGGGGTGCCAGCATATCCCTTAATTTATTACCTCTCGAGTTATGCCAGTCTGAATTTAAGTCACCCATTAAAATCAACAGTTTGTCTTTCACTTTGTCCTGGATTTTATCAATAGTATGTTCTAAATCTGCCATTTTAGTGTTTGGTGGAGAATGCATAATCCCGACAGCTACTTTTAAATTTTGCAGGTAAAGTACTATGAAATCCACATTTCCTGAATTACCCTTTCTTAAGGTTGTGACTGGTCCCAGTGTATTTTTTATATAAAGAATAACCCCCCCCCCCATTCTTCCTAGCTGAACAATATATTTGGTATTCTACCAGGCCTATTTCATCATCTTCTACTGTATCTGTCAGCCAAGTTTCAGAGAAACCTGCTATATCTGGGTTTTGATCTTCAAATACCATTTCCACCATATCCATTTTTGGGGCCAGGTTCCTTGTGTTGTCATGTATAATTTTTAAATTTTCTCTATTCCTCTCTGTGGGTCCTGGATTTAGTTCTATACCCCCCTCCAACACTAGAAGCAGAGCATACATGATATTATCTTGACACATATTCCTATGGATTTAATGGGCCTCCAGTAATCTAATCTGTCCAGCTAGGCAATATATTGTCCAAGTTCTTGTAAACTAATTTCTGCAGAATTTTAGGAAACCCTGACCTCCGCCTTGTGTTCCTGTTAATGAATGAGTTGGCCAATAATAACCTCATTTGTTTGAATCTTCCTTATTTGTACAGAAATAATTGATCAAACAAAAAAACATCAACAAGCACATCATTTTCCTGTATTCATTATAATGCCTCAGACATGTTAAAAATAATTCTCAAATTGTCACCTCTCTACACTTTGAGTACTCATAAACTTAATAAAATCAGTTTAAAACTCTCACATTAAGCCTACTGCTAACAATAAACATACAGCCTATTTCTAAACTTTTAAGTTACATCTGTCTGTATATGTATTAAAGCCTAAAAGCAGGTCTACCGTCCTTTATATGTTCTAATATGCGTTTCTCTTAACTTCGTGTTACTTTATCTACAATACATACTGATAATAAATCAAACTCACCAGAAAAAGATTCCAAGTTCTTTTCCTACTAGGAGTGGTGAAGGAGGCATAATGGATGAGACATCTGGCATCAAGGGAAGGTAGGGAGAGGGAAGAGTACAGTGAGCAGTGGTGAGTACAAGGAGGGCAGTCCAGTGCAAAATGGTAAAATGAATGGAAGAGGGGATCCAGTCTGCCAGGGTACATTCGGGAGCTGCACTGTAGACAATGTTACCATAATCAAAGAGAGGGAGGACCATCTTTGTAACTAGCTCCTATATGCCCAGGTAATAAGAACAAGCTGGTCAAAATAGGGGCTTATACATTCCAGGTGATGAAACTGCTGCATAACGTATTGATATGTACAATGTTTATCTTTACAATGTATGGAACCTGTGTATGTAGGTCTGTAACATCTCTAAACTTTCTCAATATAATTTAACAAAAAAAAAACTAGTTCCTGGCAGGTAGGGAGAGGGATGCTGGCTTTGTTTCTATAAAGCACACCCAGTCTGGGGTGGAGCTTAAGGTGCATGGCCTTAGTGTGTGCCAAGAAGTCCAGGCAAAGGTCTAACCAGACCCCAGGTACTTAAAGGAGAAGACATCTTCAAGCACAGTACCATCAAGAGTGTGTGTGTGTGTGTGTGTGGGGGGGGCCTGATGAGCCTCTCTTGGGAGCCTAAGATCATGAAGACTTTTTTCTTGGTGTGGTGGGATAGATGGTTTGAATGGAACCAATGCTGGACACCGTTGAAATCCTGTTGCAGACGGGCACCAAGATAAGCAGCAGAAGACTGAGAGGCAAACAGAACAGTGTCATCTGCGTACATTTTTTTTTTGCTCTCACCCACACACTGGTTGGTCTCTCTTTCGGGCTCCACACGGACTTTCCCACCCCGGCAGCCCTTGACCCCCATTGCCCCACATCGCATCCAGTCCCAGGGTACCCTGATATATCCCTTCATCGGGTGGGTCCTCTACCATTGCAGGGAATGAGCCTTACAGGCCTTCCACATGGTCCTGGGAGCTGCTGAGGCAGCTGATGAGGTCTCAGGAACTCCAGTGGCGAGGATCCAGGGGCCCATCACCTGACTGACCAGTGTACCATTTCCACATTTTTTCCCACAGGAGCATGACGTCCAGGACGCAAGGCAGACACTAGCGTCTGTCACGTTCCTCAACTAGCAGGACCAGGCACACATAGAAACATAGAATTTGACGGCAGATAAGGACCGCTTGGCCCACCCAGTCTGCCCATTTCCCTACCTACTGGATATGCTGCAAATCCTAGTTAACCAGCAGCCTACTTCTTCCTACCCCCACCCCCTAGAATGGCCTTATGACTGTCCCATGCATGCTTGAATTCCACCACTGATTTTGACTCCACAACCTCCTCTGGAAGGCCGTTTCATGCATCCACAACCCTCTCTGTGAAAAAATACTTCCTTAAATTACCTCTGAGCCACCCCATCTTCAAATTGTGTCCTCTTGTTCTTGCACACCTCTTTTTTTGAAAGATGCTACCCTCTTGGACTTTGTTGATTCCCTTGAGGTACTTGAACGTTTCTATCATGTCCCCCTCCCTCCTTTCCTCGAGGCTATACATATTAAGCTCCTTTCGCCTCTCTTCATATGTCTTCCAGTGCAGACCCTGCACCATTTTAGCTTCCCTCCTCTGGACAGCTTCCATCCTGTCTATGTCTTTGCGAATGGGTCTCCAGAACTGCACACAGTACTCAGATGGGGTCTCACCAGCTGTCTGTACAGAGGATAATAACTTCTGTTTTCTACTGGTGATGCCTCTCCCTATGCATCCCAGTATCCCCCAAGCCCTCCTTGCTGCCCTCTCACATTGCTTGCCCACCTTTAAGTCATCTGATATGACTACCCCAGGTCCCTTTCCATTTTTTGTTGCTAGTATCTCACCCTCCATTTGTACTCTTCCCTGGGTTTTGTTTCCCAGGTGCATTACCTTCACTTCCTAGCATTGAATCTAAGCTGCCATACATTTGACCATTCCTCTAACTTTGCCAAGTCCTTCTCATCCTTTCCACCCACCCTGTGCATCAACTCTGTTGCAGATCTTTGTGTCATCTGCAAAGAGACATGCTTTCCTTCCAGTCCCTCTGCAATGTCGCTTATAAAGACATTGAAGAGGACGATCTAATACTGAACCTGTGGTACCCACTAGTAACCCTCCTTTCTTCTGAGTGGACTCCATTTACTATTACTCTCTGTGTCCTATTCTCCAGCCAATTCTTTACCCAGGCTGTCATCTTGGGACCCACTCCCAGGCTGGCTAACTTGTATATTAATCTTTTGTGTGGGACTGTGTCAAATGCCTTGCTAAAGTCTAGGTAGGCCATGTCCACAGCCCTCCCTGATCTACTACTTTGGTCACCCAGTCAAAAAATCTATCAGATTCGACTGGCATGACCTTCCGCTGTAATCCATGCTGCCTAGGGTCCTGTGCCCCTCTGGCCTCTAGATACTCGACAATTCTTTCCTTCAAAGTGATTCCATCATTTTCCTATAACTGAGGTTAAACTAACAGGTCTGTAGTTTCCTGCTTCTGCCTTGCTCCCACTTTTGTGAGGAATCACATCTGCCCTCCTCCAGTCCTCGGGTACCACCCCATTCTCCCATGATTTGTTAAAAGGGTAGTCAGTGGTGTCACTAGTTCTACCCTTAGTTCTTTTAAATTCTGGGATGAATCCCATCAGGCCCCATTGCTTTGTCCACCTTCAGTTTAAGAGTTCTTTCAGAACCCTTTCTTCTGTAAATGGGCTGGTATCAGCTTCTGTATCCAAGTGTTTCTACTGTTTGTTTTAGGTACCTCCCCTCTTCATTTGTAAATATTGAGCAAAAATATTTGTTTAGTATCTCTGCCTTTTCACAGTCTCCCTCTGCCCACCCTCCCTCCCTTTATTAAGCCTCACTTTCCCTCCCTTGATCTTTCTTGCTCCTGATGTACCTATAAAGGTTTTATCCCCTTCTTAACTGAGGTTGGCTATCTTTTCCTCGGTTTGGGCCTTTGCTGTTCTGACTGCCTTCCCAGCCTCCTTTTGCTTTAACTGATACAGTTCTCTGTCCTGCTCCTTCTGCGATTCCTTGTACTTCCTGAATGCTTTCTTTTTCTCTTGAACCTTCACTGCCACATCCTTTGAGAACCATAGTGGTTTCTTACATCATTTTGTTTTGTTTATTTGCTTCACACAAAGGCTCATTACCTCTGTGATGGCACACTGCTGTACCTCTGGCCTCCACCAGGGGTCAGTGGGCACTGGTCCTCCACCCCCCTCCACCCCGAGAGAAGGCGAGCAGTCAGAGGATGCTCCAACCTTCTCTCCCTGGCCGGCCTTCCAACGCCTGGGTCCGTTCCCGAACCCCAGTCGCTGGCATCGCAGCAGTGAATCTTTCTGCTGCACTGGCGGGTCGGCTGTGTATATTTTTTTAATTATTATTTTGGTAACCAGGTAAGGTCCACTAGGCACAGTGCCTGTTTTCAGGGGTGACCCTGGAGCACTAGGAAGGCTTTTGTAACTCTGAGTGCTGGACCTTTGTTCAACTGAAGTCATTTATTTTTTAATTTTTATTTATTTAAAATTTGGTTTCCAGGAAAGGCACACTGAGCCAAGGCTCGGTTCCAGGTGTGACCTGAGTACAAGTGTACACTGAGTTTTACAAGAGGTACAAAAATATTTAGGAATACAGGCGGTATATATAAACATCTGAAAAAGTACAAACAGTATTACAGATTACAAGCATTAAGTACAACATTCGAAAAACAGTACAGGCATTTAAACAATTTGCAGTATCGTAGAAACAAGTCCTGGAGTTATACGATAGAGAGGAGTGAATTCACTTTGGGACCTGCTGTACAGTGATGGCTCTAATGACCTCTGAGAGTTTGGCCCAAGTAGTGGCGGGCTCCATGGAGAATGTATGGCAGGGAGGTGGGGGGAGGAGCCTAAGGAGTTGTTTAACGGCTGAAAGGAAGGAGGTCTGATGAAGGTGAGGTGGAAGATTGTTACATAGAAGGGGAGATTGTATGAAAAGGCAGCTTTGCCGGCAGCGTTGTGGGGGCGTGAGAGGTGGAAAGTGTATGCGTCCCTGTGGCGGAGTGAGTAGTCTAGAGAATTTGCTGGCGAAAGGCGGGAAGTGAGGTAGGGGGGTAAGGAGCTTAGCCAATATTTAGCTATGAGGGAGGCACTGTGGACAGTTCTCCTGTGTGAGAGTGGGGCCAGGGAAAGGGTGGTGTATAGGATGCAGTGATGAGTAAGTGGGGGGGAGGCAGTGGCAAAATGACAAAAAGAGTTGAGTAGAATGTCAAGCTTGGAAAGTGATGAGGTTGGGGCTGTTCCATAGATGATGTCTGCATAGTCCAGCACGGGCAGGATTGCTTTCTGCATGAGTTCACTATGGGTGGAGAGGGGAAGACTGGCTTTGTGGCGATACAGAATGGCGAGCTTCGGCCAGAGTTTGGTGCAGATGGCCTCGACATGGGTGGAGAAGTTGAGGTGGCTGTCCAGCCAGACTCCCAGGTACTTTAAATCAGGGACCAACTTGAGGGGGGAGTTGTCCAGAGTGATGACTGCAGGGGGGGCAGGTAGGGAGGCAAGCTTTTGTCTAGGGCCGAAGATCATGGTTACAGTTTTTTTGGCATTGAGTGTAAACTGTTTTTTCTGGAACCAGGATTGGACTCTGTTGAAGTCATTTTGAAGGATTGAGAGGACATTGTTGTGGGAGGGGCCCGAGGCATAAATGATAGTGTCGTCGGCATACAGGTGCATATTAGAGGAGAGGCAGGTGAGGGGAGGTCATTTATGAAAAGGGAGAAGAGGATGGGGCCAAGGATGGAGACTTGGGGGACTCCTGAGAGGATGGGTGGGGGGGGGAGAGGATGTCTCCAATTTGTATGGACTGCTGTCTGTTCTGGAGATAAGAGTGGAACCAGTTGATGGTGGGTTGGGTGAGGCCAAAAGAGCTAAGTTTGCGGAGCAGCAGGGGTTGGGAGACAGAGTAGAAGGCTTTTGCCAAGTCGATAAAAATGGCAGTGGTGGTTTGGCTGTTGTCCATGGCAGTGAGGATAGAGTCAGTAACTCACAGAAGGGTAGTGACAGTGGAGTGGTGTTTTCTAAATCCTGACTCAAAGGGTGAGAGGTAGCTGTTGGAGGAGAGAAAAGTAGACAGTTTTGAGAGCATAAGGGATTCTTGGATTTTTGCAAGGGAGGGGAGAAGTGAGATGGGCCTGTAGTTACCTGGCAGGGAGGGGTCACCGCCTTTGTGCAGAGGGAGGATCTTGGGCCATTTCCAGGCAGACAGAACTGTGGCTGTGGCAAGCGAGAGGTTGAGCAAGTGAATTAAGGGTGCAGCTATGGCTGGGGCCGAGATGCGGAGCAAACTGGGGTGCATGCCATCAGGGCTGGATTTGGACTGGTTTAGGGAAGTGAGAGCATTGTAGACTTCCAGGGAAGTGAAGGGAGAAAAGTAGGAGCCAGAGGAAGTGGGGGAGGATGCGGAATAGTCGGGTAGTGGAGGGGATGAGTCGGGCACGGCACAAGAAACGAAAAACGAGTTGAGCAGTTCTGCTACTGAGGCAGGATCTGAGACAGGTTTGCCGTCGATGTTTAGGACAGGACAAGTCTGCTTTGGGAGTGGGTTGGTGAGGGAGTTGATCATCTTCCAGAAGGACGCAGGGGAATTTTGGTTCCGTGTAAGTTGTGCTTTGAAGTAGGAGGACTTGGATTGCTGAGTGGCTTTTGTACATTTGTTTCTAAGGTGTTTGTAAGCTAGGAGGTCACGGGTGGCAAGGGAGGCTTTGTATAGCCTCCATGCCTTATCCCTGGAATGGTCATAGTAGACCTGTGGCAGCCTGATAATGGGTGAATCACAAAGCCACTATCTAGCCAAGCCCGCACATTTCTGTCTTGAACTATGTCCAATGAAGTCCTGATCTAAGAAGGGCACACTTTGGCCCTGGCATGTGGTCCCCACACCCCTTTATATAAGATGAGACTGCTGTTACTATGGATGGAACTGGCAAGGTTCTTGAGAGCATTGCCAGTGTCAGGTTTAAATTCCATCTGGGATGGCAGATTTTGTTTTTGTAAAGAGCTACTGACGCCTCTCAGAAAACTTTGAAAAACATAATAATTAGGTAAAATTCAGCTTGCGTTCCATGTATATTTTACACATTTCTCTTCCCCTTTATTTATTACTGAGTTTGTTTGTAGGAATACATGATGGTTATGCCTTAGAGTTCCCCTTAGAGTTTATCTGCATCTTTAGCTTACTCCCTACTTCAAGTCATATTCCTGTGTTGTGACATCAAAATCTGTTGCCATGGGAGTAACTATGATGTCACAAGCAGTTCATTATTACCTCAGGTAAGGAGAAGGCAACAGGACTAGATGAACTCTTCAGGAGCAAAGATCTTGTTAATTTTGTTTTCCTGCAAATGGCTTCAGTGAGAAATAATGGGGAGGAGGAATGCAAAATTTATGTGAAAATACAAGCTGAACTGTGTCTAAATTTTGTGTTTTGTTAAAGTTCTCCTGAAGGTGTCAGCTGCTCTTTAAACTTACTTTATGTTACTATTATTATCAGTGAGCACACATTTATAACATGATCTAGTGTTCATAGGACATAGAAAAGGATATGACAGTAAAACAATCAAGCACATACATTCCTAAAGAGTTATTACTATATTCCTGTTACAATGTGTAAAGATAATGAACTTCTTTAAAATAATCTCAATCACATTAAAAATGATTACTCATAGACCAGTAATTTACCGAAAGAGAGAGAGAGAGAAAGAAAGAAAGAAAGAAAGAAAGAAAGAAAGAAAGAAAGAAAGAAAGAAAGAAAGGAAAAAACAAACAACAAGACATCTAAATGGGGTTAGAAAATGGGCTTGAAAAATAAAGCATGCTGACTGGCTAAAAGCCATGCTCAGCATGCATTTATTTTTAAATAGAGCCCGCTAAAAAATAAGTGCCAGTTCGGGATGCCCCATTACTCAGTGAATTTTTGGGCACTCTGAATTTTCAAACCGCCAACGCCATTTTTATCTCCCCGAGAACTCACCTCCACATCACACCACAGAGCCAAACCATGACTTTCAAAAATTAATTCTTAAGAAAACTTAAGCTTTTGTGTGTCACAGCACACTGTTAATTCTGTCCAGACAGAAGTACTTGCAGCAGCTCCACTTCCACAAAAGTCGGCCAATGAAGTACTTCCAGTAAGCTGGCAACAGGTCTCAATGTCCAGGGAGCTGAAGTTAACGAAGTCCCAACACACCTCCTGACTCCAACTGTGCTGATCACAAAACGGTAAGGGGTTACTAACTAAGGCACCCTAGTTCATTACTACAGAACAAACATGCTGCCATCTACCTGTTTTGGACGTGCTTAATTTTTTAATTTAAAAGGAAAGGTACTGATTCACAAATGGTCCCGACCATAACTCCATGCTTGCTGCATCAACCCCACTTGGTAATGCTGCTCAGCTCATGCACAGAAAGACACAGGCAGGTTTAAAATAAAATTACCAAGACACATGGCTCTCTCAGTAAACAAGCTTCCATCAGTACTCCGGGAACGTCTTAACTGCATTCAACCAGCTTTTTTTTTTTTGTAAACTTCCGAGTCTCCACTAGGACAAAAGTCCTTAGCTCCCAAAGAGACACACGTAATTCCTAAGCAGGCGGAGGAACTATTTTGTTACAAAACTAATTTCAAAGTAATTTGTTTATTAACAATTTTTTATTAAAGTTATTTTTTTACAGTGCTCATTTTCTAAGCGCAACAATACCCTCCAGGGTCGGCTTTATTGGGAAATACCAGACCTTCCAGTGGCTATAAGGCCCTCCGCCCTGCAGTGTCCGGGCCTCATTACGCCCCTGGGTGGTCTGGTATTTCTAATAAAACTCCCCTATTCAAGTGTGTGCTTACCTAAAAACATTCTGTGATAAAGAGAAAAAAAGACACCTATTGCTCTACCACCTCAGGGGCGTCGTCCGAGAGTGGGCACTATCTTTCAAAAGGGATTAACCTAGTTAATGAAAAGTCAATATCTTCCTGTCTCTTTTTGGTATAGCTGTTACAGTCTGAAAAGAACTTGAGTGTATTATTGCTAAGATTAGTGAAAAGAAAAAGGGTACAGTCTCACCCCACCCATTCTCCAGCTCCTAATGTCCCTGTAATACATTCCATCGAGACCATCTTTCTACAAAGTTCTCTAGCCTATTTTGCACTTGATATATCAAGGCTTCCATGTTTTGTACGTTCATAATAATTTGTTTCCAGTTCCCTGCAGTTCATGGAAGCTGTTTTAACCACTTACAGGTGACTGCTTTATTATATGCAGCAACACAGATGTACCAAAGATATAAAGAATTATCTCCCCTAACTCCCAACGGGGGGAGTCCTAGGACTAAACTATAGAAGGACAAGGGATCAATTGGTTGGAATAAGTTGACAATGTTCTGTGTTACCTCTTGTCTAAATGACTCTATATTTGGACAGGTATAGAATATTTGAGAATGAGAGGCTTCCTTCTCCCCACTCTGGCGCCAACAGTGGGGGAAGGGGGCATGGCCGAGTCCCACTTAGCAATTCGACTAGGGGTCAAGAAGAATCTCACCTTAACCTTCCACGTATACTCCTGCCATACTGGTGAAGACGTCACTTTAGGTGAACTCTCCCAGATTTTACTCCACTCCACCCACAATAAGTGGAAGACTGCTTCTTGCTCCCACTTTACCATAATAGGTTGAGCCACCTCCCCTCTATGAGAATTTAAAAACAAATATATCTGTGAGATAGCATGTTTAGGCTTTGAGAGGGAGAAAAGATTCAATAAGGTGGGACTTGGCTGAGGGTCAATCTGATCATTAGGCTGTTGTCTTAATTTTGTTTGTATATAGGCTTGGATCTGCAAATAGTACAATTTATCCTTGGGAGTCCACCCCATTTTTTCAGAGCACTCCTCAAATGGAAAAATGAGATCTCTCCTTTTTATCTGTACTGGGCTGTAAAAGCCGGCAGAAGCCTGACATTTATACCATGGGTTTATGGTACCAGGCGGAAAGTCAGCGGCTTTGATAAACCAACATTGTCTCCATATATCTTTTTAACCCTGTAATATTTTATAAACTGATCCCAGGCCCTCAGAGTCACTTGGACTGCTATATAATTTTGAATACTGGGTCTGTTCTGGGGGGGGGGGGGCAATCAGAAGAGATGGGATGAGATGACCCTGTACTAGATCCCTCTCCCTATCCTGCCAGTGAGCCCAAGTTGGGGTATGAGACCAGAACAATGCCCATCTCACCTGGGCTGCGAGACAATAGTCCTGAAAATCTGATATGGCTCTCCCCACAACCCCTGCCCCCCCACCACCACTGCTTCCTTGCTAAAAGAAGGAACTTCTGGATCCGTGGTCTCCGATTAGCCCAGATAAATCTAAAAATCCTGTTCTGGGTCTCCCTGAACCAGCTCTGTGACAGCTGCACGGGAACACATTGAAATAGATATAAGAGTCTAGGGAAGAGATTCATTTTCACTGCTTGAACTCTGGCATGCATTGGAAGAGGCAATAAAGACCGGCATTTCATATCCACTCCCATTTGCTTAATCATATGTAGATAGTTATCTGTGTAAAGATGTTTACTGGTTGATCTTAATGTAACTCCCAGGTATTTAAGTGTACACATATCCCATCTCATCTGATATCTAAGGTGGAGTGGAACCAGTGGATCATAATTAAACTTCAATATCTCCGTCTTACTGGAGTTAAGTGAATATCCTGAGAGGGTAGAAAACTCTGTGATCATTTCCATTATCCTAGGTAGAGACGTATATGGTGAGGTTAAATACAAAAACATGTTATCAGCATAGAGAGCAACTCTATGCTCCTGCCCCCCATCACCACCCCATGTAGTTTCTGATCCTGCCTAATCCACTGAGCCAAAGGCTCAATATATAACACAAATAATAATGGCGATAAGGGACATCCTTAATGGGTGCCCCCTTCCTAAACTAAAATTCTGTGAGACTGTTCCATTAGTATGAAAATAGGCCTGGGGACCCATGTACAAGTGCTTTATGATATTGACAATGCGGTCAGGAAACCTAAACCCAGCAAGGACACCATAAAGAAATTCCCAGTCAACTTGGTCAAATGCCTTTTCGGCATCTAAATGCACAATCATGACATGTCTACTGTGTTTATTCAGATGATCTGTGATATGTAAGGTCTGACTGACATTATCCAAGGCCTGTCTGCCAGGGACAAATCCTGTCTGGTCTCTATGAATTATCATTGGTATTATTTGTTGTAAACGTCTAGCTAAAATGGCTGTAAGGACTTTATAGTCCACATTAAGAACTGATATGGGTCTATAGGAAGGACAAAGTGTGAGATCCTTGTCGGGCTTGGGAATCAAATAAATAACAGCCTGTCTCCAGGAGGGGGGCAGAGTGGAACCATCCTCCAAGACCTCTTGGTAAGCAGGTTTCAATAAAGGTATGATGGTCTCTCAAAATGTTTTATAAAATTCCACTGACAGCCCATCATTATCCAGAGACTTCCTAGTTTTACCAGCCCCTATTACTGTATTGATTTCAGCCTCCATAATAGGGGCTGTGAGACAAGCACCCTGAACCTCTGTCAGGTGTGGCAGGTTCAACCCCCCCAAAAAATGTTGTATCCTCTCTGTCTCTGGTCTTTTCTGTTGGGCATAGAGTTGTTTATAGTATACTGTAAAGGCCTCAGAGATTTGCTTAATTGTACTAACCTTGGCCTTGGTCTTTGGATGGACAATGTGCACTATTTGTGCATGAGCCCTTCTTGCCCTAAGTTGGAGGGACAAAAGTTTCAAAGCCCTCGGCCCTCTTCATAATATTTTTGTTTAAGGAACTGTAAATTCCATTCAACCTTAAGATCCAAGATTCGATTCAGCTCCCTTCTAAGGGCATTTAATTCTCATTCTCATTCTCTCTCTCTCTCTCTCTCTCTCTCTCTCTCTCTCTCCTCTCCCTCTCCCTCTCCTCCCTCTCCTCTCTCTCTCTCTCTCTCTCTCTCTCTCTCTCTGTCCTATCTAGTTTTCTTGGGCCTGGATTTGTAGCTCCGAATTTTTCTGTTTTTCATATCTCTGATGCTTCCTAGCTGTGGCTATTGCTATTAGTCTGCCCCTAACAAATGCTTTAGTTCTGTCCCATATCAATCCATGACATACTTCACTGTTAGCATTCTCATGAAGGGTTTGGATTATAATTTGAGGGACTTGCATTAAGACCTCTGGATCATTTAGAAGGGAGAAATTAAGTCTCCAGAAGGTTCTTTTTTGGGCAAGGAAAGGACTACAGTCAAAACCAGGGGACAGTGATCCAATATACCTATAGGTCCAATCTCGCATCTCTTAAACTTGTGACAGAGACTCCCTTGAGAGAAATAATCTAATCTAGAGTACATATGATATGTGGCAGAACAATAAGTGTAGCCTTTTGTAGAACCCTCTAGAAATTTTCATGTATCTTGCAGGCCCAGCTTTTGTAAAAGAGACCTGACCTGCCTTATGGTGTTATAAGATTTCCTAGGAATCCTAAAGGTAGTATCATTAGTTGGGTCTAAGGTCATGTTGCAGGAAGCAGGCTGTTGGTTAACTAGAATCTGCAGCTTATCCAGTAGGTAGGGAAATGGGCAGACTGGGTGGGCCAAGTGGTCCTTTTCTGCCGTCAAAGTCTATGTTTCTATGTTCTAAAGATGGCAGATTTTAAGGCAGGCTTGAACATGTTCAGTGGTAGGTTTAGCCACAGATAATACCTCTACCTTAAATTCCCTTGAAATTTGAAGCTGGAAAAAAAAATATTCTTACCCTCAGGTGAAAAGACAGGAAAGCCAGCCTAGTGGAAGAGCAGTTGCACTTCTGCCACCTCGCCAACGACCTGGGTTCAGAAACGGACAGGGATCACTTGGATCAAGCACTTAATGGCAGCTCACCAACCTTGGAGGGGGAACTAGGTCTTGCTGCTGAGACGGCCACCTGGTGGAGGTTGGGCGGCTGCACATCGGGAGTGCAAGAGGGGCCAGGCTGTAGTCTCACATTCTTAGTGCACACATCCTGATGCTACAGCCCAGAGGGAGAAAATGGAGGAAAAAGATGCTGGGCTGCCCACGGCCAGCACCTCCCTTGCAGACTCTCACATGGGCAACACAGTGGGGCACCCACCTATCAAGGTTCTGTGCAAGTGGTGGATAACCGGTAAGTCTGTAAGAAGATCGGTGATGGGGCTGGAGGAATGCCATTGCATTAGTTCCCTAATCTACTCTGTAAGTGCACTATACATCTTATCCCTATTAGGGTTGTCATGGTATGAAATTTTTACGGTATGATAACCGCGGTGTGTTGTACCGCGGTTATCGTGATACCGCGGTATAAAGTATTCCAATGGGAAAACCTAAAATATTAAAAAATAATGCAATTTTAACCAGATTTTACATGTAAGAGCAGTTAAAATACTAGTAAATCACACATTATGAATTTAATGAGAGATAACAAAGCTAATGAGTCAAGTATGTGCAAGAAAAATATATTTTTTATTGACTGGAAGTCACATTCCTCCTGACCTGATGATGAGCATGAAGCTACAAGCACTATAAGTATTTTTTTATTTTATCCATTTAATTGAAGTAGACAAGTGACGTGACACTGCCATGACATAGACATACATTATAGTAAAGTGTTTGTTTAGTGTACTCTTGTCTTAGCTTACAGCACAAAATGCAGTACCACACAGTACCTAAACCTACTACCTAGTACCAAGTTAACCAATACCAAAAGTACCCTACCAGAACCATACCATACAAAAATAGCAGCACAAGCACACTGTGTGACTGAGTAGGAGACTGGAGTAATAAGTCGGTCATTTGATTTACATTTGTGTTAATGTAATGTGAAATTGTCCTTCTTAAGTTGCAGTCAGATAGATGAGAGATGATGAAAGGAATGTCCATGTACAGTTGTCCGTCCACAGACTACTCCTCCACACACACTTACTCCATCCACTTCTGGTGGTGGTGCACTGCAGCAGACTGAGTAGACTAGAGTTGCAGAGGAGATGCACTGATGCAGGACAGACCGAATGTGTGCTGTTCTGTATACTGCTACTAGTACTACTACAAGCCTTAGTTAGAAGCAGGCACAGCAACAGCAGTACTATTACTAGTACTAACAGAATTAGAACATTTCTGATTGGAAAATCAAGGATCACTGTCGGGAAATCAAGGCTCACTGTCTGTTTGGCTATGGTAGGCTAGAATCTAGGCTGATTGTACCTCTGTCCTCCTCACCTATAGCCTCGGGCTCCTTCCCAAACCCAGTCCCCTCAAGTGAAGTTAGATTAGTAGTAAAAGTAACAGTAAGTTGTACTACTACTAGTGCAAATAAATCTGGAGAGAGGTTCATATTTACTTTTTCATTTGTATCAAAGAAGTACCCCGTACCTAACCCTACCCTACCCTACCACCACAACCACACTGTCCAAGTCTGACACAACTCCTGCTTGTAATGCAGACAAGTGACTCGCCACTGCCACTCACTGTGTCCGAGTGCGAGAGACTACGCCAAGTCTGAGTCCTCCAAGGCAAGGCAACAGCCGTCAGAGGCAATCAGCTGAGCTGAGCCAACTGTCAGAGTTAGTTTGGCACTGTTGCCGTGGTGGCATGTAAAGGAATCAGCGTATATATATCCCTAATGCCATGGTGGCCGCCAGCAGTGGCTCAGCTCAGCTGGCTGTTTTTTTCTTTCTTTTTTTTTTTGGTAATAAATATTTAGCTAAGTAAATAGATTCACTATCGACAAGCCTCTAGTTGAAGCAGTGAGCCAATGTAAATGTGAGTTAATAAAGCTTGTTTGACTAATTGCTTGGGTTGAGTCACGTGAGTGAATCATGCCATAGTGTGGTGAGTCGAGTCGTGTCAAGTGACTGTGATGTGACATGAGTCCAATTTTGCATCAAAGGAATCAGCTTATATAACCTAAGTGCCAGGCCCATGTCATCATGGCAGTGGCATGCACTCACTGGCTGTTTTTTTTGTTTGTTTTTTAAAGTACTACTATTAGCTTAGCTATAATAAGTAATTAGGAATTTATAGATTAGTATTTCCCATGGGTTTTGTCTTAGCTAGCCCCCCCTCCACTGAGTGACTTCAGTCATCTTGTCAGACGCTGCCTTGGACTCAAGACTCATAAATCAAGACTGAAATCATGATTCGTGAGCCGTGATTGATGATGAGAGTGAGTCAGAAGGACTGGAGTCCTGGGTCATCAGGGTGGCATTAAAGGAATTAGCCTATATATCCTCAGTGCCAATGCCATGTTTGGTGGCTGGCTGCTGTGACTGGTGCTGACTGAGTCAAATCGGATGTGACTGTGATTCTTAAGCTAGCAGCTATGCTATTGTTAATATGGCTAATTATGTCTGAATGCAAAATGCAATAGAGTAATTTGTCTTACTGGTTTTGTTTTAGGCAGCCCCCAGCCACAGTCAGCCAAGAGCTCAGTTGAGCCAGCCTGAGCCAACCAAAGTTTTGTGACACAGATGACAACAGTCAGTCAGAGAGGAGGACTCATCAGGAGTCAGACTCACTCCATCCCAGGGACCACTGTAGTGGAGGTGTCAGCCAGCTGTCAGGCGAGCAGAGACAGGAAGTGTTCCTCAGTGGAACTAGACTACTGGAGGGACTCAGGGGGGCATCAAGCAGACAGATGAAGATGAGACAAGAAGAAACAGCAACTTCACTAAGTGTGCGAGCTCAGCTGAATTGCCATTGCTAATGCCGAGTACAAAGTAGTAGTCCCTCATCACAAATTCACATCAGGAGGACAGGGAGAGGAAAAGGACTCTCAGACTTGGAGTCAGAATTCAGGAAGCAACAGCAGCAGATGTCAGAGTCAGAGAGAATTTGGATTACTAAGCGGAGAGTGTACTCCATCCATATGGCGTGTGTTTTTGTTGGAGGGCAGGCGTCAAATAAAAATTACTTTTCTAATCACTACACCGCAGATGTACTGCGCAGCAGTAACTGTTGCAGAATCGGACAGATAAAGGGGCTTTGGGAACAACTGGGAATGAAAATTGAAGGAACAGACAACAGAATACATACTAGTGCCTGCCAATTCTCATCAATAACTAAAACTGAAAAACACTACGTGTTTTGCAAATGGCATTTGGCATCATGACAAATCAAATTTTTGTGGTATTATTAAACAATAAAAAATGGACCTGAAAAAGTTCTTGGTGTGTATATTCCATTCTCTGTCTGACTAATCTTTGCAGTTTTGTGCCTCTGACAGGTTGACAGGACTATCTACTTACTCTCCATTTTTACAGTGATGAATGAACATGAACACGCATGATCACTTGAAACAGACAGAGCACCAGCAGCACAAGTAACAGTAATGTCAATGAAATGATCACTGCTGTCTCATGATGATCTGTCACTCACTGACCCTGCTGCCAGTAAGGTGATTGACACTGACAGTGATGACAACTCAGAGTCTGCAGTCTGAGTCTGCACAACAACACACGTCGGTGATGATGATGACAGTCAGTGACAGACAACCTGTCCCCAACCACAGACACTTTGTTACCCAATACCCTATAGATAAGAAAACGTAACATACATGATGATGATCATTACAATATGACATGAGACAGAGAGACATCGTGTTACGGTCATGTTACTAGCAGTGTTAACAACTTAACATCATAACAGATTTTTGATGCTGGGCCTGGGTGCTGCTGCTGATCCCTCCCTCTTCCCCATTCCATGCCTATTGCTCAAGTCCAATCAACAATAAGAGTGTCAGTGTTTAGTTGTTCAACTTCTCTGGAAGGAATAGGGATGTCATTATCATGTCACTCACTCTGAAACCAGTACTGCATCATTTTCTGTTTCTGTTCCAAAAGAACAGCAGAGGAGAGGACAATAATGAAGTGCAGTTTTGTGCACATTTAAAAATGTTGCTTCAAACAACATGAAGTCTTGCTATATTATAGACATTAGCAGTTTGATCCAGCTCTAGAACTGCCCCGGAGTGAAATGGTTAAAACCATTCCAAGATAGAATTTTGGCACGAGAGCAGCTCTATCTGTGTCATTTCAAACTTGAACTGTCAGATTCTTTACTCCGCCTCAGTGAACAGTCGCTCCGGAGATTTCTCCTTGTGCTCGGTTCATTTCTCGGTTTAAAAGTGTTTTCTTGGTTGGATTTAACCGAGAATAGTTTTATTTTAACACAAAACCGTTCAGTTCAAGCTCTATCTGTGGTAACCGTAAGTAAATGAAGGTTTTGTCTGTATGGAACTTTAAGTTATCGGTTCGGTTTTGAACCGATCAGTGGATTTAAAACTCATTTAAAACTAAAAGTTACTATTTTAGAGTCGGTTCCGGTTCTTATCGGTTCTAAAAAAGCAGTTTATTCGTTTTTCCAATACCAATGACACGGTTAGGAACCGATAAGGGTGTCTTGCCTGGCACTGCCATTAAAAGGCAAGTTTTGGTTGAGCTGGCATTATGTCTGAGAAACTCAAAGAAAACCAGGCCACTGGGTTTCAACACTGTGATGTTTGTGGGGAAGTCTTTGCCAAGGCTGACCCACACGCCACATGTGTTTATTGTCTGGGGTTTGACCACCTCCAGTCAGACTGCCAGGTATGTAAGAATTTCCCTGCAGCCACCCTGGAAAAAAGATTGGGCAGCCTCAGGGAACGAGAAGCCAAAAAGTCCGCTGACCCGGATGGCCAGCCCGGTTCAGTGCCAACCGAACCAGAGGGAGTGCCCTCTGACCAGGGCCAGACTTCCTCGGCAAAGAAAAGCTGGTTCTGAGGAACCAATTCCAGTAAAGAAAACAAGAAAATCAGCAGGTCTGGAGTCCAAAATTCCTTCTCCAACTGCTGCAGAGATAACAAAAGCACATACAAATTGTCCAGTCACTGTCCAGGGTCCGTCCGAACCACCACTATCTGGTAAAAGGTCGGTTCGTCCAGTCCCAGTGGTTCAGGATTATGATATTGAGAATTTTATGAACCAGAGGAGGGGAGAGGATTATGAACAGTATGAATGTGGCTGGGAAGGTCTGGGTGTGCCCATTGAACGGACATCTCCCAGACAGACCTTTAGAATCTCCCCTATGCTGTCTGAGTCCCATCTCATTTTATGTTTTATAGAAAGTTGCTGAAACCCTCCAGCTTCCTTTAGAAGAGGCTGTGGATGAGCAAGAGGAGCCTGATTTTGTAGAAATGATGGATATTCCAGAGTCTAGGAGATTGTCTATTCCTTTACATAAGTCTTTTAGGAAACAAACAATTAAAATTTTAAAAGCTCTAATTCTGTGCCTCCTGTAGATAAAAGATGGACAGAAGGTATCGTTGTCAGGCCCTGATACAGAATTCCTTTCTCAGCAATGCAGTCATGTTGGGAGTAGTTCAGGCTGCTGCCTGTGATAAAAGCTAATATTCCCTTGGCTTCATCCTCCTGACAAGGATTCCAGGAAGATTGATGCCATAGCAAAAAACAGTATATGGCAGCCTCTCTGGGACTCAGGCAAGCAAATTATATGGCTTATGTAGCTAGGTATCAGAAATCTAGATGGGATACTGTTATGCAATTGGCCAAGCAGGCCATGGCCAGCTGGCTAGTGAACTAGAACAGGTGGCTGCTGATGGCATTGAAGCCTCTAAGGTTCAGTATCATGCTGCTGTGGATGTTAATGATGTTTCCTCTAGGGTCATGGCCACATCTGTAGCTTTTCGTAAGTTGGCCTGGCTCAGGTGTACTAGTTTGTCACAGGATACCCAGACTAAGGCTATGGATTTTCCTGTGGTGGGAAATTCTCTGTTTGGAGAGCAGACGAGATTACATGAAGAAGATGGATGAATATAGGACTACTTACAAGAGTGCCCAGGCTAAGGCGGCAAGCCACTCCTCAAAGGCATGCCCCCAGGGGTAGGGGTAGCCTTTTCACGGGCCTTCTACCAGACTCAGGCCTCCTCTGCCTATGCTCAGAGGGCTTCTTCAGAGGCAGGGGCAGGCGAGGGTGGGCAGACCTGCTCCCACCCCCAGCCTAAAAGCTCCTGCGAAACAGGCACCCTGATGGGGTGCCCAGGGCCAATCTCCTGTACCAGTGGGGGCAGGCTGGCTTACTTCAGTCAGGATTGGCTTCTTTAACCTCAGACAAGTGGGTTCTGGAAGTAGTAAGCCAGGGTCTGGTTCTCAGCTTCAAAAAGTTTCCCAAGTTGAGAAGCAGACTTTTCTACTACAAGTGCTTCAGAGACCCTCAGCTCTGGAAACAGAGGTCTCATCCCTGTTAGCTCTCAGAGCAGTAGAAAGGGTTCCTCCCTGCATCAGGGCAGGGGTCTGTATTCAGATACTTCCTTACCCCAAAAAGACAGGAGAATGGTGGCCCATTTAGATCTCAGATATCTGAACAAGCATCTTTTGAAACCAAAGTTCAAAATGGTAACTCTGGCAATGATTTTACCTTCCCTAAGGCCAGGGGACTGGCTAGCCTCCCTGGACCTCAAGGATGCCTATTTCCATGTCCTAATCAGAAGATCCCATTGAAATACCTCAGATTCGAACTGCCCTCAGGTCATTACCAGTTCAGAGCAATGCCCTCGGCCTTACCTCTGCTCAAGGGTATTCACAAAGTGTCTAGCAGTGGCAGTGGCCCACTTAAGGAGGCAGAGGATTGCTGTTTTTCCTCATCTAGATGACTGGCTCATTGTAGGCCAGTCCCCAGAACAGGTAAAATCTCACCTGCAGGTCACCCAGCAGCTTCTCACCTCCCTGGGTTTCTGCTAAACCTACCAAAGTCAGTTCTGGAACCAGTCCAGGTACTCACCTTTATAGGGAAGAATTGGACACAAAGCTAGCCAGAGCCTTTCTTCCCCCAGAAAGGAAGGAATTTAGTGGCTCTGGCCTCTTCCTTCCTCTGTGGGTCTCTCGACCAGCAAGACACTTTCTGCAGCTCCTGGGGCACATGGCTGCATCCACAGCTGTTGTGCAGGGGCCAGATTTCAGATGAGAGACATTCAGTTTCACTTGAGAACCTTTTGGTCTCAGAGAGAGACCCCTTTCCAAGTTGGTCCCAGTGACTCGAACCTTGATCCTAGCTCTCCAGTGGTGGCAGGATCAGAGCAATTAAGGCGGTGGTCCCTTCATTTCCCTTCTCATGACTTGACTCTCACTACAGATGCTTCCTTCTGGGTTGGGGAGCCCACATGGGCGACCTTTCCACTCAGGAGTTTGGTTCCCCGGAATCTCTGCTCACATCAATTTGCTGGAACTCAGAGCTGTCTTTTAGCTCTTCAAGCTTTTTCTGCATCTGTCCATGACAAGGTGATACAAGTCAGAACAGACAACACCACAACAATGTGGTACATCAACAAACAGGGGCACTCGGTTCTTGACCTTGTGCACCGAGGCAATGAAGTTGTGGTCTCTGGCCTATTCCCAGACACTTCCCTCATAGCAGTTCATCTTCCAGGGAAGGACAATGTCCTAGCGGATGCCCTCAGCAGGATTTCCCAGAGCCATCACGAATGGTCCCTGGATCCTCAAGTGCTGGGGATAGTTTTTGCCAGTTGAAGTATCCCTCAGATAGATCTTTGCAGCCCCAGACAATCACAAACTTCCTCTGTTCTGTTGCAGGCCTCCAGTGCTGGGCTCAGGTCCCTGGATGCCCTTCTTCTTGGATTGGGAGGGAAGTTCTCTATGCTTCCCCTTTCCTCTCCTATTCAAAGTACTAGTCAAAATCAGATCTCAGCCTTGAGGGTGATTCTGATTGCCCGGATTGAGCCAGGCAGCCCTGGTACCCAATCCTTCTGTCTCTGTCAGTCCATCTTCCCTGTGCCTCCCCAGGAATCACAATCTGTTGACTTGTGCCCAGGGAAGGGTTTGGTATCCGGACCTCAAATCCCTCAACCTCAAGGCCTGGCTCTTGAGGAGTTAGAATTGCTGATTTACACCTCTCTCAGGGTGTTCTTGAGATCCTAAAAGCTTCCAGAAAGCCTTCACTAGGGCTACTTATAGTTCTAAATGGAAAAGGTTTTCCATTTGGTGTGCTGGAAAAATATTTCCCCAGAATCTGCTAGATTGCCCATTTGTTAGATTACATGGTACATCTTAATTCCTTGGGTCTCAGACCAGCTACCCTGAGAGTTCATTTGGCAGCTGTGTCTGCTTTTTGTATCACAGGAAAGTCATCCCTCTTTCCTCTCATCCTGTGTTTCCAAGTTTTTAGGGATTACTCCATACTAATCCTCCCTTTTGGAACGCCCCTGCTTGGGACCTTAATGTTTGCATTGCTCAGTTAATGCAACCCCTTTTGAACCTCTGTCTTCTGCAGAGCTTAAGTACCTAACTTGGAAACTGTTTTCTAGTGGCTATCACTTCTGCCAGATGCATAAGTGAATTGCAAACTGCTTGTCAGTGGAGACTGACTTTATTTCTTTCCACAGGGATAAAGGTAGTCATAGGACTAATAGGAGTTTTGCCTAAGGTGGTTTCAGATTTCCATCTTAATCAATCTATCTCCCTTCCAGTATTTTTCACTGATCACTCCTCTTGATTGAGAGGAGGTTGCACAACCTGGATGTTAGAGAGCTCTTAGTTATTATATAGAGCGTACCAAAGGTCACAGGTTCGAATCCTCAACTTTTCCTTACCTATGGTGAAGTTGGGAAAATAAACCTACACTAGGAATCAATAGCCAGGTGGATTGTCTCTTGTATCAATTTGTTATCAGAAAGTGGGCAGAGCCCCGTTTGAGGCTCATTCTACCAGAGGTACAGCTCGTCTCTAGCTGCTGCCAGAGAATATCCCTTTATTAGAGATTTGCCAGGCTGCTACTTGGAAAATGGTACACACTTTTACCAATCATTACTCCCTGGATGTCCAGGCCAGGAGAGATGCTCGGTTTGGCACAGCTGTTCTTCAAAGCCTATTCCCTAAGTAGGTTCTGCTCCTCCTCCATGGAGGTAATGCTGTGTATTCTGCTAATGTCTATAATATAGCAAGACTTCATGTTGTTTGAAGAAAAAATTACTCACCTTAGTAATGTTGTTTCTTCTAATGGAGTCTTGCTATGTTATGAACCTCCCAACCTGCCCTCTCAGAACCTCTACTTGGTGGGTGAGGCAACTTAGTGTGCAGTACTACTTATGTCCTGTTAGCATTTTGTTCCCTTTGGGACTTTGAGTGTGTGTGTATGTGCAGCGTGTGTGTTTTATTATACTTATGTTCCATTTTCATATTATTAGAATGGTGTTAGTATTTCTGGTCCCCTGACTTGAGTCTTGGGTGTTGGGACCATCAATGGTTGTTATTATTTGGGTAGCCATTTGGCTAGTGTGAGTTACAGCTTCCACACAGACCTTAGTGAGTTTGGCTCGTAAAGATCTGACAGTTCAAGTTTGAAATGACACAGATAGAGCTGCTCTCGTGCCAAAATTCTATTTTGGAATGGTTTTAACCATTTCACTCCGGGGCAGTTCTAGAGCTGGATCAAACTGCTAAGGTCTATAATATAGCAAGACTCCATTAGAAGAAACAACATTACTAAGGTGAGTAATTTTTTCTTTTTGTGCAAGGCTGCTGCATTCAGTGTGTACTGCACTGCAGTGAGCAGTGCCAGTGACTCAGTGTGCAGTTGGACACTGCGCAAGGCAAGCGCAGTCTATGACTGTGCATTGTGCAATGTGCACTACTGCACTCAAGTTCAAGTTCAAGTTTATTGTTCGACTATAAAAGTCATCAACAAGTACATATACAAACAATACCATATATAAATACATATACAAACACACATACAGAAAACTTTAGTTGAGTTTTCTACACATCTTTGGAATTGATGATTCCAAAGCCCATTATCACTAAATTCAACCCCTAAATAAACATATGTTTTCACTACTTCCAGTTTATTACCCTGAAGGAACCAAACACCTTTCTTGTCCCTATCTTTAGGGCTAATAATAAGAACCTTAGTCTTGGATAGATTAATTTTCAATTTCAATTCTCTGGATCTTTCATCAAGTATTTTGATTTTTTTCTTGAAGCCCCTTCTGCGTCAGGGAGAATAAAGCTATGTCATCTGCATAAGCAAGAGCTGTGCATGATTGACCCTGTATTTTTGGAGAGTCTATAGTTTGATTGTTTAATTCCTGTTAATAGCCCATCAATATATTATGCAAATAAAGTAGGGGCCAAAACACAACATGTCTGACCCTCTACTTATTTCAAAAGGGCTGAAAGTTGTCCATTCAAAGCTGATTAGTACCTGTGCCCAGTTATTCATATAAAGATTATACATAATACTGACCAGTTCTTTATCTATACCCACGATTCAATAAAATATCCCAAAGCTTTTCCTAGATATGAATGTCAAATGCTGTCGAGTAATCTACAAACATTATATATAGTTTTTGCTTCCTAAGACGTACGTATTTCTCTACTAGATGGCACAGTATATAAATGTTATCCAAAGTTGAAAATTCATTCTGGGGACCAGATTGGAATGGAGAAAGCCCACATGTGCCTTGTATAACTTCATTTAATCTTTCAAGAATTATCTTGGAATAGATTTTCAAATTATTATCCAATAGACTAATTGGCCTATACACAGCAGGGTTCACTTTATCTCCCTTTTTATGTATGTGCTCCTTTCCAAGTATATGGACAATTATTTTCCTGTATACATTTATTATACAGATTGGTCAACACTCTACACCATAAACCAGTATTACATAAATATACTTCTGCTGGAATATTGTCTGGGTCAGGAGCTTTTTGCAATTTCAATGAATTAATAGCCAAATACACCTCTTGATAGGTAATTTCTAATTTTGGCTGCCCTTTTATTTTACTTATATTGTTATCCAGATTTGGGTCCATAAAAATATGGGCAAAGTAATTAATCCAGACAGATTCTGGTATACAGATATCCGTATCTTCTTCATAATTTGTGGTACCCCTCGCTAGCAATTGCCAGAAACCTTTTTGATCTTTATTTATAATCACTTTGTTCATTTCTTCCCATTGTTTAATATAATATTTTTTCTGTTTATCTTTCAAGAAAGCCTTGTATTTTTTCTTTGTCTGTTTGATAACCCCTCAGTAAATCTTTATTTTTAAACCTCATATATTGTTTATTTAGTTTTCTTAATTCTTTTGTATACTTTAAACAATCATCACACCATCCCCTTCTTCTATTACTCTTTATATTAACAATAACTTCTAACTCATTCTTTATTCTCTCAAAAAGCTCATAGAATTTATTGATCAGTTGTTCAGCAGTATATAATTTCAAAAATTCTAGGCTTTCTATTAAAAATGATTTACTGATTACATGCAAAATGTTATAAGGTGCCTCTGTTCTCCATATAATTTTTTTGTTTGTTCTAATTTGTATCTGAATCATTTGTCTAGGTACAGGTAATTGTTTAATTCCTTTTATTTTGCTTTTAAGAATAATAGGGTACTGGTCTCTCTCAGATCTTAAATTAACAGTCAGGCTTTCCCAGAATTCTACTGATCCTGCCCATAATGCCAAATATATCAGTGAGGATCCTCTGCTATATAGATAGGTACATTCACCCACATGGTCTCCTTTCACTCTTCCATTCAACGGATATAGATTAAACTCCTTCAATAAATTAATCAGTGCAATACCAGCTTTATTAACTTTTGTATCTTTAGTTACTCTTTTATCCCAATAATATGGGGTATTGCACATTGGTAATAAGAGTTATCTCCCAGTCCATCATATGTGCCTATATGGGCATTTAAATTGCCGAGTATTAAAATATCTACTTCCAAAAATTTACTTATAGTTTCATTCAATAAGTGACCCAATTGTTCCCATATAGTCACACTATAAGTTGGAGACCTTTCTGGGGGTACATACCCATTTATTACTATTAAACTCTGACTATCATACTTTAACAAAACAATAATAAAATTCTCACTGGACATAATACATTCAATAGATGAAAAACTTTTAACATTTATATATGTGGCAATCCCACCAGAATTCCGCCTGCACTTAGCATACCTTTTCAAACAACATGAAGTCTTGCTATATTATATACATTAGCAGTTTGTTCCAGCTCTAGAACTGCCCCGGAGTGAAATGGTTAAAACCATTCCAAAATAGAATTTTGGCACGAGAGCAGCTCTATCTGTGTCATTTCAAACTTGAACTGTCAGATTCTTTACTCGCCTCAGTGAACAGTCGCTCGGAGATTTCTCCTTCTGCTCAGTTCATTTCGGGTTTAAAAGTATTTTCTCGGTTGTTTAACCAAGAATAGTTTATTTAACATCCAAAACCGTTCGGTTCAAGCTCTATCTGTGGTAACCGTAAGTAAATGAAGGTTTTGTCTGTTGGAACTTGTAAGTTATCGATTCGGTTTTGAACGATCAGTGAGTTAAAACTCATTTAAAACTAAAAGTTACTATTTTAGAGTGCGGTTCCGGTTCTAAAAAGCGGTTATTACAGTTTTCCAATACCCGTGACACGGTTAGGAACCGATAAAGGGTGTCTTGCCTGGCACTGCCGTTAAAAGGGCAAGTTTTTGGTTAGGCTGGCATTATGTCCAGAAACCCAAAAGAAAAACCGGGCCCTGGGTTTCAACACTGTGATGTTTGTGGGAAGTCTTTGCCATGTTGACCCACACACCACATGTGTTTATTGTCTGAGGTTTGACCACCTCCAGTCAGACTGCCAGGTATGTAGAATTTCCCTGCAGCCCCTGGAAAAAGATTGGGCAGGCTCAAAGGGCAGGAACAAAAGTCCGCTGACCGGATGGCCAGCCGGTTCGGTGCCAGCAGACAGAGAAGTGCCCTCTGACCAGGGCCAGACTTCCTCGGGCAAAAGAAAAGCTGGTTCTGAGGAACAATTCCAGTAAAGAAAACAAGAAAATCAGCAGGTCCAGGTCAAAATTCCTTCTCAACTGCTGCAGGATAGCAAAAGCCACAAATTGTCCAGTCACTGTCTCAGGGTCCGTCTGAACCACCACTATCTGGTAAAGGTCGGTTCGTCCGGTCCCAGTGGTTCAGGATTATGATACTGAGGAATTTTATGAACCAGAGGAGGGAGGATTATGAACAGTATGAATGAGCTGGGAAGGTCTAGGTGTGCCCATTGAACGGACATCTCCCAGCCAGACCTTTGAAATCTCCCTTATGCTGTCTGAGTCCCATCTCATTTTATGTTTTATAAAAAGTTGCTGAAACCTCAACTTCCTTTAGAAGAGACTGTGGATGAGCAAGAGGAGCCTGATTTTGTAGAAATGATGGATATTCAGAGTCTAGGAGATTGTCTATTCCTTTACATAGTCTTTTAGAAACAAACAATTAAAATTTTAAAAGCTCCTAATTCTGTGCCTCCTGTAGATAAAAAGATGGACAGAGATATCCATTGTCAGGCCCTGATACAAATTCCTTTCTCAGCATTTCAACTATGTTAGGGTAGTTCAGGCTGCTGCCTGTGATAAAGCTAATAGTCCCTTGGCTTCACATCCTCCTGACAAAGTTCCAGGAAGATTGGCCGCCATAGCAAAAACAGTATATGGCAGCCTCTCTGGGACTCAGGCAAGCAAATTATATAGCTTATGTAGCTAGGTATCAGAAATCTAGATGGGATACTGTTATGCAATTGCCCAAACAGGCCCATGGCCAGCTGGCTAGTGAACTAGAACAGGTGGCTGCTGATGGCATTGAAGCCTCTAAGGTTCAGTCTCACTGTTGCTGTGGATGTTAATGATGTTTCCTCTAGGGTCAGCCACATCTGAGCTTTTCATAGGTTGGCCTGGCTCAGGTGTACTAGTTTGTCACAGGATACCCAGACTAAGGCTATGGATTTTCCTGTGGTGGGAAATTCTCTGTTTGGAGAGCAGACAGAGAATTACATGAAAAAGATGGATGAATATAGGACTACTTACAAGAGTGCCCAGAGCTAAGGAGGCGTAACCACTCCTCAAAGGCATGCCCCAGGGGTGAGGTGAAGCCTCTCAGCCTTTCTACCAGACTCAGGCCTCACTGCCACTATGCTCAGAGGCTTCTTCAGAAAGCAGGGGGCAGGCGAGGGGTGAGGCAGACCAGCCACACCCCCAACCTAAAGCTCATGAAACAGGCACCCCTGATGGGGTGCCCAGGGCCAGATCTCCTGTACCAGTGGGGCAGGCAACAGCTTACTTCAGTCCACAGGAGGCTTCTTCAACCCTCAGACAAGTGGGTTCCAAGTAGTAAGCCAGGGTCTGGTTCTCAGCTCAAAAGTTTCCCAAGTTGGGAAGCAGACTTTTCTAGAAGTGCTTCAGAGACCCTCGCTCTGGAAACAGAGGTCTCATCCTATTAGCTCTCAGAGCAGTGAAAGGTTCCTCCCCTGCATCAGGGCAGGGTCTGTATTCAGATACTTCCCTTACCCAAAAAAGACAGGAGAATGGCAGCCCATTTTAGATCTCAGATATCTGGATCATCTTTTTGAGCAAAGTTCAAAATGGTAACTCTGGCAATGATTTTACCTTCCCTAAGGCCAGGGCTAGCTAGCCTCCCTGGACCTCAAAGGATGCCTATTTCACATGTCCTAATCAGAGATCCATCAGAAACTCTCAGATTCGAACTGCCCTCAGGTCATTACCAGTTCAGAGCAATGCCCTTGACTTACCTCTGCTCCAAGGTATTCACAAAGTGTCTAGCAGTGGCAGTGGCCATCAGGAGGCAGAGGATTGCTGTTTTCCCTATCTGAACGACTGGCTCATTGAAGCCAGTCCCCAGAACAGGTAAAATCTCACCTGCGGGTCACCAGCAGCTTCTCACCTCCCTGGGTTTCTACTAACCCTAAAAGTCAGTTCTGGAACCAGTCCAGGTACTCACCTTTATAAGGAAGATGGACACAAAGCTAGCCAGAGCCTTTAGAAGGGTAAGGATGAGTGTCTGGCCTCTTCCTTTCTCTGCAGGTCTCTCGACCAGCAGACACTTTCTGCTCCTGGGCACATGGCTGCATCCACAGCTGTTGTGCAGGGATTTCAGATGAGACATTCAGTTTCACTTGAGGACCTTTTGGTCTCAGAGAAGAGACCTCTTTCCAAGTTGGTCCCAGTGACTCCAACCTTGATCCTAGCTCTCCAGTGGTGGCAGGATCAGAGCAATTAAGAGCCGGGTCCCTCATTTCCCCTCTCACGACTTAGACTCTCACTACAGATGCTTCCTCTGGGTTGGGGGAGCCCACATGCACGACCTTTCACTCAGGGAGTTTGGTCCCCAGAATCTCCCTCCACATCAATTTGCTGGAACTCAGAGCTGTCTTTTTAGCTCTTCAAAGCTTTCTCTATCTGTCCATGACAAGGTGATACAAATCAGAACAGAACAACACCAACAATGCATACAACAACAAACAGGGGCACCGGTCTTGACCTTGTGCACCGAGGCAATGAAGTTATGGTCTCTGGCCTATCACGAACACTTCCCTCATAGTTCATCTTCCAGGGAAGGACAGATGTCCTGTGGATGCCCTCAGCAAATTTCCAGGGCCATCACGAATGGTCCCTGGATCCTCAAGTGCTGGGGATAGTTTTGCCAGGTGGGGCATCCCTCAGATAGATCTTTTTGCAGCCCCAGACAATCACAAACTTCCTCTGTTCTGTTACAGGCCTCCAGTGCTGGGCTCAGTTCCCCAGATGCCCTTCTTCTGGATTGGGAGGGAAGTTCCTCTAGCCCCCCTTTTCCTCTCCTATTTAAATACTAGTCAAATCAGATCTCAGCCTTGCGGTGATTCTGATTGCCCGGATTAGGCCAGGCAGCCCTGGTACCCCTCCTTCTGTCTCTGACAGTCCATCTTCCCCGTGCCTGCCCAGGAATCATGTATCTGTTGACTTGTGCCCAGGGAAGGTTTAGTGTATCGGACCTCAAACCCTCAGCCTCAAGGCCTGGCTCTTGAGGAGTTAGAGTTGCTGATTACCCTCAGGGTGTTCTTGAGATCCTAAAGGCTTCCAGAGACCTTCCACTAGAACTACCTTATAGTTCTAAATGGAAAAGGTTTTCCATTTGGTGTGCTAGGAAAAATATTTCCCAGAATCTGCTGAATTGCCCATTTTGTTAGATCACATGGTACATCTTAATTCCTTAGGTCTCAGAGCAGCTACCCTGAGAGTTCATTTGGCAGCTGTGTCTGCTTTGTGTCAGCAGAAAGAGTCATCCCCTCTTTCCTCTCATCCTGTGTTTTCCAAGTTTTTAAGGGATTACCCATACTAATCCTCCCTTCGAGAACCGCCCCTGCTTGGGACCTTAATGTTTGCATTGCCCAGTTAATACAACCCTTTGAACCTCTGTCTTCTGCAGAGCTTAAGTACCTAACTTGGAAAACTGTTTTTCTAGTGGCTATCACTTCTGCCAGATGCATAAGTGAATTGCAAATCTTGCAAGTGGAGACTGACTTTATTTCTTTCACAGGGATAAGGTAGTCCTTGGAGACTAATAGGAAGTTTTTGCCTAAGGTGGTTTCAGATTTCCATCTTAATCAATCTATCTCCCTTCCAGTATTTTTCCACGGATCACTCCTCTTTGGGTGAGGAGGAGGTTGCACAGCCTGGATGTTAAGAGCTCTTAGTTATTATATAGAGTGTACACAAAGGTCACAGGTTGAATCCTCCAACTTTTCCTTACCTATGGTGAAGTTGGAAGACAAACTGCCACTAAAGAGATCAATAGCCAGGTGGATTGTCTCTTGTATCCAATTTTGTTATCAGAAAGTGGGGCAGAGCCCCCGGTTTGAGGGCTCATTCTACCAGGGGTACAGCTCGTCTCTAGCTGCTGCAGAGATATCCCTTTATTAGGAGATTTGCCAGGCTGCTACTTGAACAGTACACTTTTACCAAGCATTACTCCCTGGATGTCCAGGCCAGGAGAGATGCTCAGTTTGCACAGCTGTTCTTCAGAGCTTATTCCCTAAGTAGGTTCTGCCCTCCTCCATGGAGGTACTGCTGTGTATTCTGCTAATGTCTATAATATAGAAAGATTTCATGTTGTTTGAAGAAAAAATTACTCACCTTAGTAATGTTGTTTCTTCTAATGGAGTCTTGCTATATTATAGACCTCCCCAACCTGCCCTCTCAGAACCTCTACTTGGTGGGGTGGGCAACTTAGTGTGGGCAATTACTTATGTCCTGTTAGCATTTTGTCCCTTTGGGACTTTGGGGGTGTGTATGTGTACACGTGTGTGTTTTATTATACTTATGTTCCATTTTCATATTATTAGAATGGTGTTAGTATTCTGGTCCCTGACTTGAGTCTTGGGTGTTGGGACCATCAATGGTTGTTATTATTTAGATAGCCATTTGGCTAATGTGAGTTACAGCTTCCACACAGACCTTAGTGAGTTTGGCTCGTGAAAGATCTGACAGTTCAAGTTTTGAAATGACACAGATAGAGCTGCTCTCGTGCCAAAATTCTATTTTGGAATGGTTTTAACCATTTCACTCCGGGGCAGTTCTAGAGCTGGAACAAACTGCTAATGTCTATAATATAGCAAGACTCCATTAGAGGAAACAACATTACTAAAGTGAGTAATTTTTTCTTCCCTGGCATCCGTAAAACTTGATAACCATTTAAACCAATCTGATCATTTATACCATGCCATGTTTCCTGCAGACAAATCACATCATAAGTAGTTATAAAATTAAGCCAATCATCATCCTGTTTTCTATCTCTTATACCTGTGATATTCCAGGACATAAATTGGTAACTATCACTGTTGCTAGTATTAAAACTAGATTCTGAATCTGAGATAATTTCTCTATTGATTAAAGTTCCTAATGCCGCTGGTTGTCAGTCTGAATAATCAGCTAATAGCTGAAATTTATTATTGAGTGAAATTTGCATAACATCGTAATTTCTATCTAATTTCCCATGATGACTGTCCAAGACTTTTGACTCTACTATGTTCAAGCTCATAGCATCTAATATAGATACTTTCTTTAGAATTTGATCAGCAATTCCACTGTTCTTAGCTTGAATGTTAACTTGAGATCCCATTCCTGCTGTTCTTACAGATACTATCTCATCCCTTCCTAACCGGACTTGTAGAAAATTCTTTAGTAGATTACATATCTCTCTGGTTAATTTCCTATTTGTTTCTCTATATAAATCATTTATACCAAAGAGCACTAACTCTACAGTGTTTTGTTCAGAGTTATTAGACTGAGGGACATGTATATCGAATAAATGCCTATTAGGGAAAGTAAAAATAATCTCTTTATCCTTTTTGTCTATACCATTAAGCCAAACGTAGTTGGCCATTCTAGATGAATGAAAGTAAATATCAATTAACAATGCTGAATCAACTCGCATGAATTCAACCTCCAGTATCCCCTCTGGATCAGTATCCATATCCAACACTATTTTTAATTTTTCTACCAATTTCCTTGTTTGGTTTTCACCTTCTAGTTGTATCCACCCACTTGGTGCCAAAACCCTAACTAATGGTATAGAATTAGCAACTTCTACTGGATTACATATAGTTACTCGTTCATCCTTTCTTTCATGACTATCATCTTGATATACCCATCCATTTGGAGCCAAAACCTTAACCGTGGGTGTAGAATTAGTAAATTCTACTGAGTTAAATATTTGTTCTTCTTTTCTATCATAACTACCACTTTTTTCTTTATGTATATTACCCTTTGTATTAATATAAGTGGATGGAAGTTTAATCTCTGGGTTTTGTATATCTTTTACTTCATTTGCTGCAGTAACATTTCTGATCTCCAAATCATGATTTAAATGTGTAATTTCTTTTTCCAATTGATGGAGATGTGTAATCAATTTAGATTGAATAAATGGCTTGCTAGTTACTACAGTGGCATGCATGTCTAATTTTAGACTGGTTTCCTGTTTCCCCTTAACTACCAATTGATTGGGTTTTGATTTTTCTCCAATTAAAGCTTGAGGCTCTTCCATAATTGAGTCCGTCAATACTAAATTGGTTTTAGAGACAATTGTTTTCTTTTCCTTATGTTTAGTCGTTTTCCCTGGTGTATTAGTCTTCCTACCACTTTTACATCTTTTTTTTTTTCATAGTAGGACTATCAGGTATATATATACTATCAAAATCAGGCCTGCTCGCAATAATCTTCCCATGAGTTTTCCTCTTTTCTCTACCTTCTTTGGTTTCCATAGATTCAGTTAGAATTGCTCTTATATGTGCTATATCATTTCTAACTGTTTCTATTATGTCTTTATTTAGTAAGACTTGTTCCATTACCAATATATTGGCTGTATGTTGATGGGATAATAGGGCAATTAATTTGTCACTCAAATAACTTGATAGTCATACTTTAGTTCTTCATTAGGATTCATAACAGACTCTTTATAACATTCTTTATGACATTTCTTTCATAACTCTGTTGTATCATTATGCTCATTGAACTGTTTTAAACCTGTTATTATACCTTGCAAGTCCCTTGAAACTTCCTCTAACAGAGTCTTCTCTTTTATTAGATAACATTCATTGCTCCATAATTCTGGAGTTGTTTCGTGAAGGCTAATTGGAGAAGCCATTGTGTAACTAATTAGAGATTTATTTATCTCAATTGTCCTTACGTCACTTATAAGAGAATGATTTAATTCATTTCCAAAAAGTCCACTTGTTTTTCCCACTGCCCCTTCAATTAGATATAAATCGGGTATAAAGCTATTATCTGACATCTGTGTCAGTGGTAAAGTAGAATTACATGATTTACTTGTAAGAGTAGAAGTTCTGCTAAGATTAGCACCCTCTTTAATTTTGTTTAAATGATCTGTAATTTTGGTCTGTTTTATCTGCTTTACCAGTCGCGTATTTACAGAAGATGAATCATTTAAGGGAGAAAGAGTTGGATTATTCATTCTTTGATGTCTGGTATTAACCATAACAGACACAGATCAGTAATAACAAGTACTGTTTTAACCAAATGACCAAAAGTGTATCCAAAGGAAGGGAAAAATAAAACAGAGCTCTAATATCAAAGCCCCCAAATCCTAGTTATTAATTGAGACTAAAAATGCTCAGATATACTATGGAAGTAAGCTCAAAATGAGCTATAAAAATATTCCACTTTTCACTGATATCTAGTTTACAAAATTAGTCAATAACCTTAATTTCCAATTCTCTAGTTCTCAGACACAGATGACTTAATCACCTTTTAGAAGTAATACCAGTTCAAGTAATCAATTGACCATTATCCATAGTATTCATACGTTGCACTCTTTGATTGTTGTTAAGCTCTACAGTAGTATAGATCAGGTATAAAGCAGTTCTCGATGTAGTGAGTTCAGTTAGTCCAGAGAAGTTTTCAGGTGAATTATCCAAAGTTATCCAAAATGCAGTGTTAATTCTCCTTATGTTCTGTCCTTTTATTCTTGTCTTTAATGAGGTTTCAAATCTTAAGCTAGTCAGAAGAGATACAAAATAAGAAAGGGATCAATATATTTTATCCAGTGTATCAGATGCATAAATTACTTATCCTTAATTTAGAGTTGGTTAGCTTCACTTGGGTAAGGTGTAACCAAAAGCTAATAAGGAAGACTAATTCAGAACTAATTCTAGAAATTATAACGTACACTGCTATTCACTATACACTGTTCAATGTGAATACAGGCACATAAACACATACGAACACTCGAACTTACATAGTATGCACTTTCTGCCTTCCCTCACAACTCATGTTATCCTTCGATATATGCAAAATTCTAGGCCGAATGGTACAGTAGCAGGCTGAGTAAACCCCAGGTCTCCAACAGGTCTCTAGCAATAAAATCGTTTCTTAGGAAAAGCAAATCCCCTCACAAGTCATTGCTGCTTAATTCCACTCAGTAATGCGATGTAATGCAGGCCAGCGATCTGATCCAGAACGCTGCGCATGCTCTATAAGTACAAAGTGGAAGGTCAGCTGACTCCCAGAGGCGCGACAGTTTTAAAAGAAAAATAAATATATTTTTAAAATTGGCTATCAAGCTAGTTAAAAAGAATTAGAATTACGAACTCAATTAATACCTATCGTGCACAAAAAACACCCCTAAGAAACTGGTCAACACCTGTAGATCACGGAGTCTAACTCTAATTTTTCCTGTTGAAAAATAAAGTGGCATAACCAGTTACACTTATCTTAGTTACAAATCCAGTATTTTCAATAAAAAGAAGTTCATTCGTTCTTTTCTTTCATTCAGACTCAATGGTCCTGATGAGGATTGAGTTTAAGTCGTCACTGAGTTCACTTGTAATAATGAGTTCCACCCCTGCAATCATACGCTCCGCAGCGCTTCCCTCAAGTCTCCTTCCAGCTCAGCTAATCCATCATGAAACTCCAAGCTGTAAATGAAGCAAAAAGGGAGATGGCAGAAGGGAACCCAGAAAAGGAGCCGTGTGAGGCGGCCCGGAAAGGCTGCACACTCAGACAGGTATGGAAGGCTAGGATGGCATACCTCTTCTGGAAAAAATTAGGCATTGTGCAGCTCCTGCTCAAACAGCTACTCCTCAACTGATCAGCGTGCAGTGACTCCTCTGAACTCAGCAATCTGCTACAGATTTCCCAGGAGTCAGTGTCTTCAAAAAGGGCTCACTGCTTACTAACTGGCAGATTCAGACCAAGCGGAGGCTCAGGTTAATTTGCTGGTGTGTAAACAGTCCTGCAGAGGTTAAAAAGCACTCACTGAGTGACACAGCCAGTCACACTTGCACTAGCTCACTGACAGTTTTGTGCGCAATTGCGCATGGCCTGTCCTTGCCATTTACCATTAAGAAACAGTTATAAGTGTCACTGCCCGGTAGGTAATACTCATCACAGTCACTTGGCCTCTGTATGCCTTGTGTCATGTGGCACTGTGTGTGTGTGTGTGTGTGTATGTGTGTGTCATTGTCATACACAAAGTATGTGATGATGATGACTAAAAAACTTACTGAAACTGAACATTGAAAATTCATTCAAAAAAGGAAGGAAGAAGTCAAAAGACTGACTTACGTTTAGTTGAAGAAGTCAAGCTCTTTCAAGTTCAACCAACATCATCAGTCCACTGTCCACTCATGGATTGAACAGGTGATGAGAACACCTAACCTTACCTTGCTATAAAAATCTGTAGCAGTGCAGTAGAGAGCAGACGTCACACATTAGCCAAGCCACAAAACTTGAACAAGGAAGACTGCCTGCGCCGCTTGTCAGCTAAGCTCACTAACGATGCAGTAGCTTTGCCTGCCTGGCACATGCATGCTGCTGTTAATAACCCTGCTGCTGTACTAAGCTGGCTGACTCTGAGCCTGAGAGAGAGAGAAATGGTTTAGACAAAAGCAAGCAGCACCGGTCATCAACAAGTAACTACATGAGGAAAACCAACAAATGATGTGTCGATCATTCATCACGTCATGTCTCGACTCATCTGAGGCAGACGTGTGAGGCTGGACTGCTGGACAGTACTGTGGGGGCAGTGTTGGGCACATACTGAATTTTAGAATGGGATAGCCCGGCTGCCAGCACTTTGGCCCAATTGGCTTGGGCCAGCTGTAGGAGAACTGGGAATGGGATGCCAGTGACCATGAATGATATGATGACCCAGACTCACCCATGACCCACCCCCACCCCATATTTGCATTGCATTGCTGCACTTTTAAATCATAACCGCAACAAAGATTACTTCACTGCGTCTCTGCATGCTGTGCGACTCACTCGAGCACCACCAAGCACGAGCTTCATCAGCAGCAGTAGCGTAGTAGTAGTACACTGCTGCTAAAGCAGCAGCAGAAACACTAGACTGTGCTGCAGCCTGTGCATCTGCATCTGTAGCTCTTGCAGATCTGCATGCAAACACTTAAGTTGTGAAGTACAAGTGCAGCGCTCGCCCAGTCTACCTGTCCTGCCCAGCCCACTTTCCCCAGTGTCCACTGCCCCCCAAGCACAGTGTCAGCTACGTCCACCCTTGACCCAACCACCCCAGGCCCAGTGCCCCTGCCCTCCACTACCCAGTAGTAAGTATAGCACAAAATGCCCATCCATTGCTGGCCAACCTGGCCACCACTGCCACTGCCCTGATGCCGTCCCCATGCTGAAACAATATAGATATTGAATATAAAGTAAACCTCATCAAGGAACATGATGCACTATTTACATTTTGAAAATTGTACCCTCATGCAATGGGTGAGATGAGAAGATATGCGTGAGTGAACTGAAAACTGAATAACTGAACCTTGATTTGATTGATGATATGGATGGGTCAGCCAGGTGTGGCACCGCTCACTCAGAGGCCTACATTACTATATCCTGCCTTCCTCCCAGCAGTGCTGCTTGGTCTGCAGTTCAGTCTGTAAATAAGTCACACTGAGTCCCACATGACACGACAGACATGTCACACGACACAGAGGAATGAAAGCGAGAGGGGAGAGAGATGAGCAACTCAGCGACAGGACCGGACTGCCGACTATGACCAAATTGCAACTTTAAATTGCATTTGCATCAGACTCAGACATCATCCACCCTGATTCCAGACCAGTGCTATGGTTCAGTTCCCCAACCCCCCCAACTTAGTTCAAACAAGAAAGGTACTACTAACTAGATAGCACTGTGGTGCAACTGCTGCAATGGCAGTGCCTACATGGCCTGGCCTGCCCTACCAAATCATGTCAGATATAAGATTAATTCATTCATTCAAAATTCCACATGACGACATGTTTAGTGTGGTTGTGTGGTAGGAGTGAACTAGTCTGTAAGTCTGGACTGGTCTTCAGTCAGGGTAATCAGGGTAAGTTCCTGTGGAGGAAGACAAGCATGTTAACTTTCTCTGGGGATAGTCTTGAACGAAATGGTGTGAGAATTTGGCCACTGGAGCTGAAAAGTCTCTCAGATGGTATGCTTGTTGCAAGAATGCAGAGGTATTTTCTTGTTAAGTTTGACAACAGTAGCAGTTCTGTGGCATGTTCACTCCACCACTGTAATGGTTCACCATCGGTGTGCAGACGCAGCAGTGCTAAATAGTGAGAGATTTCATTTTTGACTTTGATGTCCAGTGTGATGTCCTCGTCATTACACCCTTCCACTGACAATCATTTGTCTGTAATCTGCCTTAGTAGGTCAGCTTATCCTTTTTGGTTTTACCACCACTTGTTGTACAGCTGTTGCTGTAGAAGGAGGAGGTAGACTAAGACTTGGGTTTCGCTGCTGACTGGATATGGATTTGGATACTGTGCCTCCTGTGGCATATGCAGAAGAGCTAGATGATGATGATGAACCTGAACTTGTCCTTGACCTCTTCCTTCCCTTTTCCTGTACTGTTGGTGTTGGTGGTGGTGGCACCGGCACCGGCAGTCGTGCTCGTCGTGGAGTAGCTGGTGGTCTCATTTCTGAGACTGAATCAGATTCATGAGAGTAATGATCATGAGACAAACCAGGATCTTCTTCAGTAAACTGCTGCTGCTCCAGGTGCTCCTCCTAATTAGCTTCACTCACAGAACAAAATGATGACTGCTCCTCAGTGACACTACTGTCGCCACAGCCACTGACATTGATGCCAGTGCCAGCAATGGCATTAGCAGGACCAGCAAGTATATTTGGCGGTTGTGGAACTGGCACAGGCACTACAGTAAGAAGATGGGATGGGCGGGTGCCGCGGGGCCATCATCAGAGGCACAGTCCAAGAGGTGATCATCAGTGTAGCAAAACATGACCTCTTCATGTACTAAGCCCACTATAGAGTCCTTGTCATTGCTAAAGAAAGCTTTAAATCTTGTGTCCAGGAAACAGGAGATGTCAATTATTTTTGGTTTTTGTATTCACATGAATAACGGGTACCCAAATCAGTTCTGATAGTGAGTTTCATTTGCTTTTTCAGAGTGCTGTCTTCAGGTAAGAGCATCAACAAGTCATTCATAAGATGATGGAGTACTGGCTTCAGGGCAGACATTGTGACATGCTTATCAGCACCAAGAGAGTCTGTGAAATCATTCAGTGGTCCAAGCACCTGACTTACATCTTCAAGAATACTGACGTCTGTATCTTTAGGCATTAAGTGCCAGGTGTTTCTATCAGAGATACAAGAACAGTGCACACTGCTTGTTGTTGCTGCAGAAATCTTGATACCATGTCGTACGTGGAGCCCCACTGTGTGATGACATCATGAATCAGAGAGTGTTGAGGAAGACCCAAGTCTGCCTGCTTAGCTTTCAGAGTTCGTCTTTTCTTCCAGCTTCTGCTGAAACCTTGCACAAGATGTCTGCAAGCTCTGATGGCAGCATCAACTTTACTGATCTTTAGAGCCTTTCCGATACCCAAGTTTAAGTTATGGCCAAAGCAACTTAGCCAGGTAACCTCAGTAAGCAGCTCCCCAAATGCCTTCTTCATGTTAGCTCCATTATCTGTAGTTACAGCAGCTAGTCTGTTTTTGCTGATTTTCCACTCGTCAAGCATACCTTGGAAGATTTCAATTATATTTTCAGACGTATGATCCTGTGGTATGAATGTGGCCTCCAGACAGTGAGCCTTGATTTTCCAATCAGAAGTAATGTAATGCACTATTAAGCTCATGTATGGCTCACCAGCTCCGCCATGACTAGTCCACATATCAGTAGTGGCAGCATACCATGTTGCACCGACCAATGATTTTTCAACTTGCATTTTTACTACATTGAATAACTTCGGCACCTCTTTACCAGTGAAATAAGCTCTGGATGGCAGGTGATATTTAGGGTTTAATTTCTGCAGCAATTTACAGAAGCCAGGCTTTTCTACTATGTGGAATGGCAGCATGTCTTTAGCCAAAAAGTAAGCCACTGCTGCATTAAGTTCCTGGGCCTGCTTAGAACTGGCATCAAATTTTTTCCCTCTTTCAAGAACTGCAACCAAACTTGGCTGGCTAGCATCTAGTTTTGCACCGTATTGATGACGACAACCCCCGCCACTGCCAGTGCTGCCACCACCACCACCCCTTGGCCGTCCTCCTAATCCAGGACTAGTAGCAGCACTCACTCCACCACTCTAAAATTAAAAATCAAGAGAGAAATTTGATAACTAACTAAACTTTCACTGAGTATGCATCACAGTTCTTTATGAGTCATGTCACGACTTCACTTCACTTTCACAAAACAGTAATGGCTCAGGCAGCCAGGGCAAGGTGGTCAACGGGCATAAATGGACAAGGAAAGGGCAGCAGTGGAGTGGGCAATAACTAAATGTTAGCAGCTGAATTAGAAAATCATCATTTGATGATTCATTTTGGAATCTTGAATCATGATGGAATGATGAATCATGGATGGTTGTTGTGACTGATGAGGACTAGGTACCTGGGAGTTGGGAGGACTCTGGAGCAAGAGGAGGGACATCACAGTATGAGCTGATGACTTCACTGGACAGTGGAGGTAGAAGACTCATCAGGAAGGACACAACAACACACACAGGAGGACGAGTCGGGCCAGGGAAAAGGAAGGACAGAACAATCATCCTTTCTACAGTGACCCCGGTTGTAGCAGGCAGCATGGCTGCCAGACCCATGCCTGTGGGCCATGGCCACGATAGGAAACAGGAGGACACCGATCCCCCACCAGTATTTTCTACCACTCACATATCAATACTGCACTGTCTGTCTGTTATCATGTCATGCTAGGTGTGCATTGCATGGATTGCAGTGGCACTGCTGCACTACTGTGAAGTGATAGTAAGGTGACACTGGTGGGGGACACAGGGGGTCCTCCCCCATTTCCTAATCCTCACTCCAGTGGGCATGGGCAGCCGCTGCTACCACTACACCCATAATGGTCCCACTCCCTCCAAGTCCCAACTCTGCTGTAGAAAGAATGACTGTGCTGCTGGCTGCTGTCATTCATTCATCTTGACTCCTCCTGTCTCTGTGTGTCCTACTGTCCTCTCCTGTCCTGTCCTGTCATCATCCCTCTCTCGCTCTCAGACCCAGCCTCCGGCTCTGCCTCCCACCCACAACAGACCATGATCCCATTTCCCCTCCCACTCCCATCATAATCCAAGTCCAACCATGAACTACTTGGTATATCAGTTCCACCAACCGATGAGATCCAAATCCTAGTTCCTGATCCTGAATACCCAGAGCTGGTAGAGCAGCCAGCACCCCAGACCCCATGACACCCCCCAAGTACACCATGCAGGTGCGCAGCGCATGTCCACTGGATCCTGAAGACCTTCCCTAATTTGTATTCTGTACCTAGGCTAGTAGTTGCATCCCCTCCCCTCCCTGGTTGCCCCCCCGAGCAGTGGGTGAGCATGGGCGGGCACCACTGGGCAGCTGAGCAGTGGCCCCGGCTGCTCGGCCCCATCCATTCACTATTCTATTCTATTCTATTCTCTCTCTGAGTGTGATAATGATTTAGTTAGTTCAATTCAAAATCATAGTGACATAAGTCAAGAAACCAACCGGGCTGATACCTGAGCTTCTCTGTATTGAAGTGGGTGATAATCTCACAGGTGGGTAAACAAATTGGAAGTGTTCCCTCCATGAGCTGCAACTCTTGTTTTACACATATGGTAGATAGGCTTCCCATCCTCATGCACGATACCATCACTATTTTTTTGTAACCAAAGTAGGTCCACACTGTGGATTTTATTATTTTTCTAGGTGGGAAAAGCTCACAATTTTCATCGACTTTCCCATCAGATTCTTTCTGGATCTCAGAGACAGGAGAAGGAGGTGGGGGGATCAGACACTGCTGCTGAGTCGGGTCAAGGTCACAGCTCTGGCTCTGATTACTTCTCTGATTCTGGCTTTCCTCCTGCTGCTACTACTCTTCCAATAATAGTACCAACTCCACATATGCCATATTTCAAGATAGATAGATAGATTTCTTCGACTCCCAGTCCTACAATTACAATACCAAGTCTGGTGGTTACCTACCTTATGCAACTTAACAAAAAGAAAGATTACAATTTTCAGCAGCTCATGAAATTGAAACAAAATAGATGAGATGATGAGACGACCGGCAACAGGCTACAGCTACTTAAAAAATTGACTGACTCACTACTGCAGCAGCTGCTGACAAATCAAATGGGTACCACTGCTGGCAGTGGCACTGACTGAGTGCACAGACTTGACTATGACCACCTGACCTCGTCGGACTCGTGTGACCACAAACACAAAACCAACAGTGACCAACACCATGTGGTCCCCACTCACCAAACCTGGGGTGAATTGATGATTCAACCTGACCTGATCATGACCAGGCAGGGACATGCAGTCACGCATAGTCACACACTCACCACCACACTAGCCCAGGCCCCCACTGGCTTGGTTCTTGGCATGCTGGGAGGAGGATGGCATCTGAGAGAGATGGGCTGGCTGACTTAATTGGCAATGAAATAAATCACAGAAGCAGAAACATAAAACAAACAGCAGCCGTTGCACTGCAATGCCAGTCTGCCAGTGCCCCCTGTGCCACTGCCACCAAGACTCAGTAAGACTGCCAGCCAAGTCACTAGTCTGGATTACAGCAACGCAAGAAGCAAAGCAGTCATGATGATGGCATTTGGCACTGGCAGTGGTGAGCAGCTGAGGTTAGTCGGGCACTACTTGTGTGACTCGTCACTGGAGTCGACCTGAACTGTGAATGTGCAATGCAACTGCATGATGCATCAGCTCAACTCGCTTTATTTAACCTGTAATGCTCACTTCTACCTTCAATTTGACTGTCTGACTGGTGATGGTGACATTTAAAAAATTAAAAAACTACTAGATAAAGTGCTGCATGATGACAGTGAGTGCTGCCCACCACGTTGCCTGCCAGCACCAGCCAATGCCTTGCAATTACCAATGTCATTCACAGTTTAGGTCGACTCGAGTGACGAGTCACACAAGTAGTGCCCAGCCATTGCCAGTGCCAAATGCCCTCATCATGATTGCTTTGCCATGCATCATTTTCTATTCTAATCTCAGTCAGCCATTCTCTTTGAGTCTCTATGGGCACTGGCACTGTCAGAGAGACAGTGGGCACTAGTGGGCAGCTGGCGTGGCAACTTTAGGAAAGCATTTTTTTTTTCAATTCAACATCAGACCAGGTTTCCCAATTCCCATTTCCACCAACTGGACTGAATCCATTCAGTTTCAGCCCCCCCAATCAACCCCAATCCATCTAACTCCTTCCCTGTTTCGGCAGTCATGAATGATGCCAGCTACTTCCAGTGACTTACTACACTGATTTAGTGACATGTGTACCTGCTCCTGTTTTCAAAATTCAGTCAGGCAATAATAAATATAATCCCTCACATTTAAATTAGGCCAGGTTTTCCCTTCCCTGCCAACCCCCACCAAGGATCCACCATGTCTGATTCCACCATCATCCTCCAACTTCAAGTATTATTCCCTGCCCCCCCCCAATCCCACCTAATCTCAGTAACTTAAGTCCTCCTCTAGGGCTCTCACATTACAAGTTTACAACAAGTTACACTTCATTCAACAATCATGAACATTCCTTCCCAACAAGGATAGTAGGGATTTCAGAAGGATGCACATAATCATACAGCACAACAGAACAGAACAGCAACAGATACATTATAAAAAGTCCCCCATTCCCCAACTCCTCCCGAGTTAGTGCCACTGCAACCACCCATGTGCCTCCACCTGTGGCTGTTTTACCCACCCCACCACCCCACTTTTGTATAAATAAAAAAGAAGAACTGGCCTGGGTAGGAGCAAGGTAGCCTCAGGCTCCTACAGTCCTCTCCTTGTCGACACTCTCTCGACTCACCACCACCAGCTGGCCAAGGTTCTCATTCTGTCTCTCCAACACTCTCATGTGGCCTGGGGGCTTGGGGAGGGACTTGGGGGATGCAGGGAGACGATTGGGAATTCTGGGGATCAACTACTCGGTTGGGAACTAGGGGGTCTGTCAGTCGGACTACAAAAATTACCTCTGTGCAGTCAATGGGCCTAAATTTAGTACACACGCTTCACTAGTGCTCTCCTGGTCACAAACTTTTTCCTCTGTCCTCACTGCTCCTTCTGGATTTCTCTCCCTCAGCACATGAAGCCCTCACGCAGACCACACTGAAGAACACCCACTTTCAGAAGGTGGAAGGGGATTGGCTGAGTTCCCTCTATCTCCACCAACTGAATAAAAAAAAAAGCTTTTCAAAGGGCATACTGCTGCCCTGTACTACACGTCTGCACCCCTTCACACTCCAGGAAACGTGGTTGATCAGCACACACTGCAGTTTACAGTGAGCAACGTTTACCGCGGTTTGGAAAAACTGTCACTGTGTCTATACCGTACGGTTTCAAACCGCGGTATACTGTCACATCACTATACCGTGACAACCCTAATCCCTATTCACTAGTGAATGCTGTTCAAATCACCTGTCTCATAAGTTATGTTATGAGAAAGGTGATTTGAACAGGATTTACTAGTGAATAGGGATAAGATGAATAGTGCATTTATGGACGGGTGACTTAATTGCGTGAGGGAAGTTGCCATGGATCAGATGTCAAAACCCCACCTTAAATTCCAGTCAGAAGGATAACATATTTGTGCTTCTCCTGGTATATAATTATTTCTTACATCAGTTAGAGTATGCTATAAGAACATAATGTACCATAAAACAGAAGAGGGAATGACCCTGAAACTCCTTCAGGTACAATAGGCACGGATCCAGAACTGCTTGGTAACAAAGCTTGTATTTCAAAGCATGTAACACATTATTGTTGTTGAGTCAATTAGTATATAGCATTCGACTACTGTATATCTACTGTATACTGTATGTATTTTAGGTTCAGAATAAAAACACAATCTAGTTGCATCTTGTAAAACCCAACAGGCTGAATTCTCAAAAGACAATGCAGGCTATTTCAGAGATTACACCTATATTTTAAAATGTATTGTTGCATTAACCCAGACAGTCTCAGATGACATCCTTTAATAACCAGAAAGCTATTCTTTTGGTTGATGCCATTGTAGGCCAGGAGGGAGAAGGTATTTATCTTTCCAATAATGCACAAAAAAATGATTGTGTACTCTTTGAAGACAGAATGCACAGTCTACGTCCTTTTGAACTTGCTCTTTCCTTTTTACTGATATATATTTCACAACAAGACAAATTCTCTTCTCACACACGGTGAGTCACCCAAGTAGGTACTGTACAGCAGAAATGGAATGTTATGAGATAAACTATTAAAGGGGTCAGACAATGTATGCAAATTGGTAGCTGTTCGTATGTTCCTATTGTAAGAAACAATAATCATATATCCAAGTGATCCATATATATCAGGTACCCAAATTCAATATGATGTGTAAAACTGTTTTTTTGTTGTTTGTTATGGGTAACATTCTGAACTGTTTTGTTCCTGGAAACGTAATGCTGGTGTTCTGATTACGTCACTGCATGGGTACAGAACTCTACGCATAAAGAAGAGACCCATCAGAGCAGTGCTCAGAGTTTTGAATGCAGTCAGTGACATAGTCAAAACTCAAAATTTCAGAGCCCATGCAGATTACTGCTCAAAATGTGTTCTGTTACAAGAGACCTGGGTTCATCAGGGCTCAGTTTGGTAAAGTTAAATATGCACCATTTGGAGGGATCAATATAATTTCTGAAAACTGGAACATTTTGCAAGCAGCTGATAATTAGCAGAGACAAGTACTGCAAACAAACGTTTACAAATCTTAACATCTATGCTAAGACAAATGCTATAAAACACAGTTCACTTACTATTGCAGCAAAGTTCAGTCCCAGCAGGTCCAACTGAAACAAACACACAAACTCAGGGGTGGCACCGGCTTTAGGGTTTTGGGGGGCCCAAGCAGGATTAGTGAAGTCATGGGGTCCCTCTATTTGGCCCACCTTCATATCATTGGTTGTACTGAAAATAAAATACATTTTGCACGTATAGGCTACTGTCAAACACATGGGGTGAAGCCTTTACCCCATGTGTTTGACAGTAGCCCACACATGCAACACTTTATTTTATTTTCAGTACAACCAATGATATACAGTAGTCCCTCGCTATAACGAATGTCTTTGGAGCCACATCTGCTGTTTGTTATAGCTCCTCGTTTGTTACAGTGAGGAACGCTAATACAGGACATGCATGCTATGCTATAAGTAGTTCCTCTACTGCTCTCCTTTTGCTAAACAGGCTCTTATCCAAAAGCTGTTGTATATTCTGCTGTCTATATATTCAAACAGAACAAAAATGCCAGCACCAGCCTTCAGCATTTACTTCATTTTTTACGGCTGTAGGCAGAGCCTACAGCTGTTTTGTGATTGATCTGGTGTTCCTAAAATGGCCAATCGTGGCACCTTCTATTGGACATTTGGAAGCATCCTTCTGAAAGTCTGATGGAGCTTCTAACACTCCACTATGATCGGCCGATATGGAGTGACAGCCACACTATTTTGGCTGTTACTTCCATATTCCTGGTGCTGCCATCTTTGAACCGCAAATACACATGCGAGAATGCCACACGTGCGCAGGTCCGTTGCCTCCGCCATCTTGCAGATGGCACTCCACCCACACTCTCCCACTCCTTCTGTCCTCCCTGCTCCCTCCATTTCCTCCCAGCACCGGTGGGTAATGAAATCCTTCTGCTCCCTCCCACTGCTGCAGTCCTCCCCGCTCCCTCCGTTTCCTGTTCCCATGCCGACATTGGGGTGCCCAGTCCCCGTGTCAGTATCATGTAACCCCCCAACTCATGTGGCAGACTGGGAGCCCACCCCAGTGTGCCCAATTTTTTTTAATTCATTCTTCCCCCAGCCAACATCAGGGTGCCCAATCCTCATGTTGGCATCATGTCCGCCCCCACTCATGTGGCACACTGGAAGCCCACCCCAGTGTGCCCAAATTTGTTTTTTTCCCTGTAAATAAAGAAAAAAGTCCCCCAACATCTTTTTTAACCTGTAAAAGAGAAAACAGTTCCTCATTGTCGCCCCAGTTCCCCATCCCCATCCTCCCACTGAGCAACTACCTCTCTGCACCCCCCCTTACCTCATACTTACCTCTGGAGGTTGGCGCAGTCATCTTCTCTGGACTGGGACATGTGTGCACTCTTCAAAGCTGAACCATAAACTGAAGAATCAAAGGTAAGCGCCGTATAATGGCACTCAATGGGATTTTCAACTTATCTTGATGTATCAGCCATTTTTAGGAATTTTGGCCCCACATTTTCAACGTAGGGTTCTTGGAACCCCTCCTCGTGAACACTGTCACTGTCATTTCATTACTCGGTCCGGAAAGGTGATTTTGCGGTCAGTGCACAGAATCACCTTTTGGGACTGATTAATGAAATGACAGTGCCCCTGTTCATGAGGTGGGGTCCCAAAAAGCCCATGTTGTAAATTTGGTGAAAAAATTCCCCAAAATGACTGCATTACGAGCGTGCATTGTGCAATTTCTATTCATGCTCCTAACTTCGCCAATTTTTCATATTTTCACTCCAGATTTTCAACATTGCCATTTTTGCACACCGCCTTATTAACAGTATAGCTGTCATTTTTCACATCCTGCCCAAAATGTGTTTTTGCATCTGTGGCGCAGAATAGCATGGTCACTCTGTTAAATCACCTTTTGGGACAAGTGAACGAAATGACAGTGGCACTTTTCATGAGGTGGGGTCCCAAAAAGGCGTGTTGAAAATTTGGTGAAACAACTCCAAAAAATGGCCAAGTTACACCCGGCTGTTCCAAATTTTCTAAGCACAGGTGCAACTTTGGTCATTTGGCAGCTCGCCACAGCTGTATTGGCTCTGGCTAGATATTGTTTAAAGAGCCGTAGTAACCCTGACCAGTTTCGCACTTTGGCATTCTCCAGCCAGAGGGCGAAACTAGTCGAGGTTACTACGGGTCTTTGAAAAATGAAGTAAATCCCGAAGTCTGGTGCTGGTATTTTTGTTGTGTTTGCACTTACTGAAGCCGGGCATGGATAGTCACTGTGGAGCAGTGTCTTTGCTGTTGTCTGTATATTCAGAAATGCTCCACAAATAGAGCTAAACAATCTGAGGTCTCTTTATAAGGTGCAGGGGAAACTAACACACATTACCCTAAGAGCCACCACCACATGGGGAAATGAACTGTGTGTCATAGACTCCGTTCTAGCCACGGGGGAGGGGGGTGCATGCACAGAACAAAGAACCTCCGCATTGGTCAGGCGTGAGGGAAGGGGGCATGGACTGACACCTGGCAGGCACTTCACCAAGGATTTGTAATTGTGTGCCACTACATGCCTCTGCCTGCTCTGGGTTTGCGCTTCTCAGTCTGCTGTAGCCATTTTTTGCTGCCTCAGTAGCTGACTGTCAGACGGTAGCCAAATGGACCATTCACTATAGCTGAAAATTTGCTATAGTGAGGTTCAGTATAGCGAGGGGATACTATATTTATATTTTTTAGGGGAGACAGCAGTGTTAGTCCTTGGGGTTGTTCTTCCCAGCCCATCCATTGTTGCCCATCCACCTCTTAGTGACTGGGGCATAGCTTGGTATGGCATTTCATGACATCATGAGGCCACATCAGAAGGAGCTGCACAGCCCTTTATTGCTGTTTTAAGAAAATAATAATACTGTATTTAAAAGAAATCTAAAAATTAATAATGTAAACTGCTCTGGTTGGGGCCCCCCATAAGCAGGGGGCCCACAGTGACCTCAGGGTTTGTTGGCACCTAAAACCAGCTGTGCTCAGGGAATCTGTGTCATAGTCAGTTTTAGGTACCAGCAAACCCTGCAGTTGCTGGGGGGCCCCTACTACTGAGGGTACCCCAGCCAGATCCAGAGTACCACAATTATTATTATTTTTGAAGTAAAACAGCACTAAAAGGGCCCAGTGGCGCTGAGGGTTGAGGTGCTGGACACCACATACTCGCGCCACGCTAGTGACACAGGTTCGGGAACAGACTCGGGTCATTCAGGGGTCAGCCAGGGAGGTAAGAATTGAGCATCTGGAGGACTGCTCTCCTTCCTCGGGGTGGGGGTTTGTGCTGCATGTGTCAGCACAACAAGAGGGGTTCAGCCCGCGTCCAGGGTGCTTGGCTGCCTCCGTGGAGGTGGAGACAGCTGCTACGCCCACTGCATGGGTGATGGCACAAGGGAGAAAATGGAGGAAAAATACTAGGACCCAGTTGGGCCAATGATGGCCCTGATGGGCCGGAGGACGTACCCCTCAGAGGGGGGGATCGTAGCCTCTGCCAGGTCCATGGACTTGGTACAAATAATGTTGTGATAAAAAAACAAAAAACAAACCAGCACTAAAGGGCATCACTGAGCTCTGACAAGCCTTCTCTCATATGGTGTCATAACATCATGAAATTACTCAATAAGGTATATATCCCAGTCAATCAGAGGCTGATGAACAGACATGGACTGGATGGGCAGTGGGTCCCCAGAGACTAAAATTGCTATCGCCCTCTAGAAAAACAGAAATATGTAACTGGTCATATTGAAAATAAAATGTGCATTTTGGACACAGTAAAAGATGAGGTGAGTTTTGGTTGGGTAAGGGCCACATGACTTATCTCACTGGGTGCCCCCAAAACTCTAAAGCCAGCCTTTAAATGCCAGTCTGTGGTCAGCTTGCAGTCACGTGCCCTACCCCCCCCACACACAATGCCTCTCTCGCCCACACAATCCCTGTTCTCGCCTCCACATGCTTGCAGCCATGTGCTCTAGCCAAAGCCACACATAAAGTGTCACCCTGCCACGCTATCCCTACAAGCACACAGCAACCTTTAGCTCCACTGGTCAGTTCCACAAAGTCTCAGCTTGACTAGTCTAAATACTCTAAATACCCCCTTCTCTGGAACAACCTCCCCTCCAGTCTCTGCCTGGCCCTTACTCGTTCGGCCTTTTCCCAACTCCTCAGGCTCCTACCCACCCCACATTGCCCTAATTGTACTAACGGTCCCAGCATGCAGCAGAGGCCCCTCACAGTCTCTACTCACCCTCCCTAGCCCCCTGTCTGCAACCCTGCCCCTTTCCGCTCATCTACTCTGCTCACTTACAGTTTGTTTTAATATAGGTAATGTATTATATTCCTTGTAAAATGTCTGTACATACTGATTGTATTCTTCACCATTTGTTACTCTTTTTCTCTTCACTGTACACTTTGTACCCAGGTCGCACCTGGAAATGAGACTCCGGTCAGTGTGCTTTTCCTGGTCATCATATTTTAAATAAAATACAGTAGAACAAGACAGGACGGCTACCACCCATTTAAATAATGCCCCCCCCTGTTTAAATAATGGGACAGCTTGTCAAAGTCTCCCATTATTTAAAGAGAGGTGGGGAGGGGGGCTGTGCTGCCCTGTTCTAATGTATTTAGACTAACTGAGCTGAGACAATGTGGAACTGACTGGTTTGCTGGGAACCTTCCAAACAAATTAATTATTCTGCTAAAGAGAAGAAACAAATGCGATATTCTATCAAATTCAAAATGTATTTTTTTTAATGTATATGTACTGGCTTTTGTAAATGACAATGATCTCAAATCAATCCTGGTGACATAGTAGAGCAATGCATGTCCAACAATAATTATTAGAATATGCTGTACTAAGCCCCCTGTGTTACAGCATGTAGGATAAATCAACAGACCTGATAAAGAGTCCCAACAGAGTGCCTGAAATGCGGGTTATGCAGCAGAGCCATGGACCTGACCCTGAAAGAAAGCGCTTATTGCAAGGGGCTTCTGATGGAAGCTACAGGAGACTCTATAAAATTCTGGTTCCATATAAAATCATTCCTAGGAACAAAGCAAATTAAGCTGGCAGACGATATGCTCATAAATGGCGTTCACTGTACTAAACCTAGGACCATAGCAGAGGCCTTTAACAAAAAATTCTCTGACCTTTCAAGCTGTACAGCAGTCTTCATGAATAGCCAGCCTTTACCCGGCCCCCCGTCACTGAACCTACCCTGCATTTCCATTTTAAGGCAATATCAAAACTCTGACGTCCAGGGCTGGCTAGGTGCCATTCCTGACAATACTAGTGTAGGCTCTGATGGGCTTGAACCTAAACTCCTCAAACTTGCCGCACCATTTATTACCCTACCACTATCAAGGATGTTTACCCTATCTCTCTGCCATGGTGCTGTTCTTGACATCTGGAAAATGGCATGTGTCACTCCAATCCATAAGAAAGGGGACAAAAGTGATATGACCAACTATCGACCAATAGCTATACTCTCAGTCCTAAGTAAAATCCTGGAAAAACTAGTATCAAGACAAGTCATTGACTTTTTGTCTAAACATAACCTTCTCTCACCAGTTCAGTACGGCTTTCGAAAGGGTCATAGCACCTCCACAGCCCTGCTTCACCTAACAAATGACACCTTAACTGCAATGGACAAAGGGCACCTCACTGGAGCAGTTTTTATTGACCTAACAAAGGCCTTTGACCTTGTTGATCATCCTATTCTGCTCGACAGTCTCTCAACCCTTGGTTTCTCTCACAACACAACTGCCAGGTTTAAGAGCTAACTGTCAAATAGGACTCAGCTTGTTAGGTTCAACTCTGCACTATCTAGCCCTAGGGCTATCAATCTAGGCGTTCCCCAGGGATCTATATTAGGACCGCTTCTCTTCTCGATTTTTATTAACAATTTCTCCCCAAATATCCCCGGCTGCTCGGCTATCCTCTATGCGGACAACCTGGCCCTGTACTGTAGTGACAAGAATATCCATAATATAAACCAAACCCTTACTACTGCATTTAAGTCCACCCAATCCTGGCTCCTTCACCACAAGCTAATCTTGAATACTGATCAAATGCATAGTACGCTGCTTGGCTCTGCAGTCAAACTAAGTAATACCCGTGACAAATTTGCAGTCTCTTGTCAGGACAGAAAGGGCCTCGAACCAGTTCACGCCTTCAAATATCTAGGTGTCCTCCTCAACGAGAATCTCAATTTTGGTCAGCATATAACATCCACTTGCAAATCGATTAATGCCAAACAAGGAGTAGCATACAAAACCAGCTCTGTCTTTACACAGTCAGCAAGACTAACAGTTGCCCACAGGATTCTGCTCCCATCACTATCCTATGGAGTAGCTACCTATCTTAATGCACCTAAAACTCTCCATAGAGAATGGGACACTACCTACAACAGCATATGCTGCTACGCATTGGCCTCTCCCTGGTCAAAACACCATTGCAAACTCTATGCTGATCTAAATTGGCTCCCCCCTACTTCAGCTAGAACCCTTGCCCTTGGCTCCCTGGCAGACAATATCATTAGAGCAGGCTCCCCAATCTCGCTGGCATCTCTACTCACTCCACTGACCTCCTCTCATGGCCTACAATCAGCTGATAAGTCACTGCTGCAAATACACAGATGTAAATCTAACAAAGGAACTCTTGCTTTCTCTTATTTGGCGCCTAAACTCTGGAACTCCCTGCCTCTTGATGTCCGCTTAGCCCCCAGTCATGCCCAGTTCAAACGCAGGTATCGCTCCTTCCTCTTCAGTTAGACTTCCTGTTCCTGCTTCAAACCACCCTGAATTTCTGCCTACTTTCAACCACATCCCAAGCCGCTATAAACCGATCTCCACCTATCCTGACCTTCTAGTCTACCACCCTAGGCACTTATTGTCTCAGTCTGTCTGTACAGTAGTTACCCTTACTCAATAAACTATCAGCCGTATGCAGCTTTTCTCACTGATTCTCCAAGTATTGCTTTTACCTAATTACGTGATTGTAAAACTTGTTTTAACATTTATTTTTAATTTTTTGCCTAATCATGTGATTGTAAAACCTTGTTTAGCTCTGTATGTACTACGCCTCTACCCAAAATCAAATTGTATTCCATTGTTCACTCTGCTTATTGTAATTCTCCCGGGTCGCGCCTAAAAATAGTCATGTTTTGGCTAATGGCTACCCGGTTAACAAAAACTAAATAAATAAATAAAGAGTGTCTCAAACGTTAATGAGGTGCAAGGCACCCTAGATGACACTCTAGATAACTCTATAGTCCAAGCTGAAAAGAAGTTTACCAGCATATACAGAACATATTGAAGTGGCAGTATCGCATGCTTATTCTCCAGGTTATGCAGTTATCACAAAACAGTTAATCACTTTAATTCTGTTCTTGTTCTTTGTACAGCTGATAAAAACTGTGGCAATCGTATCAACTGTAAAATAACACTGTCAAAATGCTAATAAAACTCTATTTGACTTTGGACCATCTCTTGCAGTAGGCCACACCTACGGAACTATAGCCGCCAGGCACTAGGACCACATGGAAGCTTTTCTAGCTAGCAGTCTACCAGGTGGCGGCCCACCCCGATGTCAGGCGCCAATGTCATCACACGTTAGAATAGTGGGGGGCCCTCACACCCTCCTCAGTTCTTTTCCTGCTGTTGATCAATGCACATTAGATCTTTCAGAATGTCACAGCTTCAGTTGACCACCATTCTTCCTTCTTCATTTATGTCTTCTTAGTCTTCTTCATCTTCTGACTGGATGACCAAGCGCACCTGTGGAAAGCAACTCACAGAGAAAGATGGCCATTCTGCCCGTGTTCTTTGCCTAAGCCCAGACCATGATGTTGACGCCTGTTCCATCTGCCATGGCTTCAACCAGGCCACCCAGCGCCATCACCAGCGGACCTTGGAAGATTTTCTGCTTCGTTAAAAAATCGCCAGAATGGAGAAGGAGTTGCAGGTCAGGAGTTCCTTGGCCTCCCTGGTCTTATTCACGGGTTCCTCGTCATTGAAATCCCGGGATAAATGCTCAGGTAAACATAAACACAAGGACAAGGACTGTGCCAAACCCCGGTCCCTGCTTCACTCGGAGGCCGCAACGGGGCCGTCCCCCACTTCAGGAGAGGCAATGTCTGCCTCACATGCCCTGTCTCCTACAGGGCTACCGTTGGCAGCACCTCCAGCCAACCTTACTCTGATGGGTGGAGGTTATTTGGGGCTGGGCTCCCTCCCGGCCCCCAAGCCCCCCAGCCCCTGCTGTTTCAGCCCTTCTTTTTAGTGGGCTCACAGTCAGGGGGCTCTGCCAGTCTGCCTTTGACCGGCCCAGGCTTAGCAGCCTCTGGGTCTTCTGTTGCTACCCGGCTGCTGGCCACTGCCGCAATAGCATCCTCCCCCTACGCTGGAGCTGCTGCCTTCCCCAGCGTTGCCCCAGGCCACCTCCCAGTCCTCTTCACCATCCCATAGGGGGACTCAGGCTGGGGACTCCACCTCGGGGTCTAGGCCTCTCCGGCCTTCGTCAGTGGCCCTACCTCCGATGCTTATTTCATTTCATTTTCATTTATTTATTTTTATACTGGTATACTGGCTTATGCTGGTCCCTCCTCTGCCAGCACCATCTGGCTACCCAATGCCAGTAACAGTGGACTTTCCTTCTTTACTCTCTTCCCTATGGGACTTCATGCAGGCCCACCAGACACCACTGCAGGGCCTGACCCCCCCCAGGGAACCCCAAATGCCGATCCCCATACCCACATCTCCAGTGAGCCTGTGCTGATCCCCTCACATCTGGACCGCCTTCACTTCCTCTGGGCATTCGGGTGAAGGGGAAGAATATCAATCAATCAATCAATCAAATCTTTATTTATCCAGGCGAACACCATTGAGCATAGCTCATTTACAAGATGGACCTGGTTAGCACAACAGTCACAATATAACACCTCAGTAATATTACACAATACAGAGATACAATAGTTAAATGTAGTCATAAGTTAAGAAAAGTTTGGAAACAGCGGTTCAATTCCTTCGTGGTGTATAATGAGTCTAGTAACAGTAGCTGGAAGTACTAACGAGGACAATTGTTAGGTAATGGTATATTACATACAATGCCATAAGAAACAAGACAGACAGTGAGTTAAAAAAAAGAGAAAAACAAACAGTGTAACAGGGTAGAAGGGGGGGTGGTAGGCGAGGCGAGATAGGGTATAGGCAGGGTGGTAGGGGATAGATGAGGGACAGATGAAGCCTCGGAAAGGACACAGGACAGGAGGGTGGGGAGCACAATTAGGTAATAGAGAAATATGAAGGAGAGGCCACAAGGTCAGGTGTAGCAGAAAGAACAACACCATCATGGTACGCTATAAGTGCAGGGAAGTTTAGGATTGGGGGAAGCAGTTGCAAATTTCCATGATCGAATGGTCAAATAGTGTCTTGAAGGAGGATAGACTGACCGGGGTACTAAGCTTTAGTGATTTTTGTATTTTGTTTCATAGAGATGGCAGCTCAAAGCTTATAGCCGTTCTCCCAAAGCTTGTTTTTAGCTTAGGTACCTTTAAGGAAATAAAGGAGTAGCTTCTCAGTGCATAGTTCCCAAACTTGCATAGCGGAAGACAATCAGAGATATATAAGGGTAATTTTTTTGATAATAGCTCTAAACGTCCAGAGTACAGCATTTCTGTTTCTCCTGTACCGAAGGAAGGGCCACCCCACGGCAGCATAAAGGGCACAATGATGAGTGGAAAAAGGTAGGCCAGTAATGAATCTCACAGCCCTGTGATACAACATATCCAATTTAGCAAGATGAGAGACAGGGCAGTGGCTATAAAGAAAGTCAGCATAGTCGACCAAGGAGAGAAACGTTGTTTGTACCAGCTGCAGCTTGGCATCGCTAGTAAGGAAGTTATTAATCCTGAAAAAGAGTCCAAGCCTCTGCCTCAATTTCTTTAGCAGATCTTCGATATGGTCCATAAAGGAAAGTCTATGGTCGATCCACACTCCCAAGTACTTGAATTTATTGACAGATTCTAGGTTTTCTCCCAGGATTGTTTTATCTGTGGAATGGAGCCAGCAATGACCAGGTTTGCAGCATGGAGAAGTGGAGAAAATAGCATTGCTTTAGTTTTTTGGCATTTAATAGGAGCTTTTTGTTTAGGAGTTGGCTCTGAAGTAGACTGAATTCACAGGCAGCTTCTGGCGAAGGATGACTTAGATAAAGAACCATGTCGTCTGCGAACAGATGGATATTGGCCTTAGTTATATTGGTATCAATGTTGTTTATGTAAATTGCAAACAGTAGGGGACCAAGAATTGATCCCTGGGGGACCCCTCTTTGCAGAGGTTTAAGGGGAGAAAGTTCACTTTCTGCCTTGACTTGCTGCCACCAGTCAGAGAGGTAGTCAGCAAAGCAATGCAAGGATAGTGAGTCCAGTCCTATCGCCTCAGTCCTCAGTCCTCAGGGAGGAAAGGAGCAGGCCATGTCAAAAGCCTTACTTAAATCTAAGAACACTGCACAGACGAAGTTTTGATTCTCCAGGTCCCACTGCCAATCATTGGTCACTTTGGCTAGGGCTGTAATGGTGCTATGCTGTGCTCTAAAGCCAGATTGCATTGGGTTTAGAAGACTCATAGTTTCTACATAGGTTCTCAACTGCTTGCTTACAATTGTTTTCAACAGTTTGGACAGTATAGGGAGTAGAGAAATCGGTCTGTAGTTGTTAAGATCACAGGGGTCCCCAGATTTAAACAGAGGGATAACAAGAGCTGTTTTCCATAAGGGTGGGAGGATTCCGAGGGACAGTGAGAGATTGAATAGGTGGGTAACTGGTACAGCTAAAGCATGGTGGGCGACCTTTAGAAAGTATGGGTCTTGAGAGTCAGCACCCACACTTTATTGGTGTCCAACTGTAATAGAAGTTCTTCGACCTCTTTCAACGAAGTAGGCTGGAGAGAAAAGACTGAGTTGGTAAGAAGAGGTTCAGAGTTTTGCGCACCCAACTGGGAGCATAAAGAACATGCAGGGTAGTTGTCAAATGCCAGCCCTGCGGTGGCAAAGTGGTTGTTAAATGCATCCAGGATCTCCATTTTGTCGCAGACAATATCACCCGCACCTTCAGCTCCCTGATGAGGAGAAGGAAGGTGATGCAGACTACAAAGGGGAGGCCACCCCTTATACCTCTGCCTCTATGGTCTTGTCGGATGGGGAGGAGACCACGAAATACATTCCGTGGTCCTCCCAGATGATCGGTCGTTTGTGGCGGTCTTCTGCCACATGCAAGTGGTGAAGGGTTTTGACATAGATGAGCAAGACCCCAGCAGACATGGGTTAGCTACCTACCTACATCTGCCCAACACTCCCTCCTTGGCAGTTCCTTCTCTGATTGAACCCTTTGAGGACACCACCATGGCAGCTTGGCACTGCCGCAGCCTGGTCCCCGCCATGCCCAGGAAAGCAGACAAACTTTATCACACCCCAGTGGGGAAGCCTTTCTTCATGGAGCAGGAACAGGCCAATTCAGTGGTCATTAATCCAGCCCATGACGGCACGAAAAGGCCAAAACATCTAAGTTCACTCCTTCTGGACAAAGAATCCCAGAGATTGGACTTACTGGGCATGAGGACCTTTGCCTCGGCCACCCTGGCCATCAGGATCCTAAACTACATGGCCCATATGGTCCAGTTCCCAAAACCTTCATTGGGACCAAGCCAAGGAATTGGCCAGTTCCCTTCCCGACAACTTGCAGAAGCAGCAGCTCTAGAAGTCCCTTCAGTTGGGAGCTGACATCAGTCTGCACCTCCTCTGCTTGGCTTACGATGCTGTTGATGCTTCGGCCAGGGCAGCCACGGCCAGTTCCACATCATGTCAGCGACTGCATAATAGCGCTGAACATCACAGCGAGTGCAAGTTGCCGAAAACCGCAACAGCGACTTGCACAACAGCAACCATAAAAACAGCTACCATCAGGTGCATGTTAAAACGTAAAAAATTGCAGGACTTTGCCCCCTGCACCCCCCATTATTAATATAATCAACTCCAAGGGTGGACCTGACACAGGGGAAAAGTTAAAAAGTCAAATGCAGCAAAAGTTCGGCAGGTCGCAAGCTGCAAACCCAGAGCCTTCTGCATGAGTGGCATACAGCCTACCACTGTGCTAGACAGCCAGCTCAATTTTGCCCTGTCACTCTTGACTCCCCTTACCATGTACCACACTCCCATCGTCTTTCACTCACCATATTTCTGCAGTCACTATTCTTGTCCCTTAACCCTGCTATCCACTCAGTAGCTATTGCTCCACAGTTGCTTTTATTATCAGCGGTTAAACTGAGTCGCTCATATTGAGTCACTCAATTGTGACTCACCCATATCACTAGATACCGCCGCGGCCAGCATCCGCATATGCCAGCACTCCTGGCTTAGAGTGTCAGGGTTCACGCAGGACATTCAGTTATCTATGCTGAACACCCCTTCTAGGGATACAAATTGTTTGGGGCTGATGTGCAACAGATCATCAATGCCCTACAGGCCTCTGGATGTACCCTGAGATCTACCCACACCATGTACCACACTCAACCTAAGAGTGGACGTGTGCCCTTTCATAGGGCAATCAACTTGTCCAGACCCTCAGCCAGACCTCAGAGTAAGCAACGGGCATCCGGCTCTTTGCCTACCCCCACTGCCATGGCCAGCAAGGGTCCCAGAGGGGGTAGTGCAACCACAACTGCACTCTCTTCCATCTCCGCCTGACTCCTTGCCCAACTCCCACCCCAACAAATCAGGAAGTGGCAATCGGGTGTCACTTTTCTTTACACCTGGACAGCTGGAGGGAAATAACCAATGACAGTTGGGTGTTACAGTCCATAGAGCACGGCCACACTCTGGAGCTTCTAGAATTGCGTTCAGAAAAACCTCCTGTTCTGTCCTTTTACCCTTCTGACCACATACTGGTGCTTTGGGAGGAAATCTAATCCCTGCTGCCAAAGAAGGCTGTGGAACCCCTAACAGTGAACCAGAAGGGCAGGGAGTTCTATTCTCACTTCTTCTTGGTCCCCAAATGCACAGGAGACCTCAGACCCAATCTATACCTCTGAGAACTCAATCTGTTCATTCAGTACAAAAAGTTCCGGATGGTCACACTTCAGGGTCTGTAGCCCCTCCTGCACCAGGGGGATTGGATTTGCTCCCTCAATATGAAAGATGGCTTCCTACATATCAAGGTGCATTCCTCCCACCGACAGTACCTAAGGTTTCAGTTCCAGGGGGAATACTTCCAATTCAGGGCCTTGCCCTTTGGTTTGTCCTCGGCCCCTCGGGTGTTTGCCAAATGCTTGGCAGTGGTGGCAGCTGCCTCTGGCGGGAAAGCCTTTATGTCTTCTCCTACCTGGATGACTGGGTCCTCAAGGCCCAATCGAGGGACTGCCTGCTACAGACCCTGGAATGTATCACCCATTTATTCCAGGATCTGGGGATCACTGTGACCCTACCCATTGGTTCTGATTCCATGCATGTGCCTTTAGTACATTGGAGCAGTCTTGGACATGGATCAGGGTATGGCTTTCCTGCACCCCACTATGTTTCAGCCAGAACATTCCTTTGGCTCTTGGGCCTGATGGCAGTGGCCATAGCCACAGTGCCTCTCACCAGACTGAATATGAGGGTACCCCATTGGACTCTCAAGAGTTCAGTGGGACCAGCGTATGGATGACCTAGAACAGCAGATCCTGGTCTCCTCTTCATTGAAAAAAGTTCTGCTTTGGTGGATTCATCCCAGCCACTAGGAATTCCTTTCCTCATTCCCTCCTCTTAGCAAATTCTTGCCACGAACGCTTGGAGGATGGGGTGGGGAGCCCCTATGGGGTTTCACCAAACCCAGGGGACCTGGTCTACTCTGGAGTCCTTACTCCACATTGATGTCTTGGAGATGAGAGCAGTTCTCTGTTTCCTGCAGGCCTTCCAGACTCAGCTGTCCTCAGGCCTTCTGCTAGTGCAGACAGACAACATCAGTGTAGTCCACTACATCGACAAACAGGGGGTACTCACTCGTACCCTCTCTGTTGGGAGACCATGTGAGTCTGGTACTGGGCTCTGGAACACGGTCTAGAACTGTCAGCCATTCATGTTCCTGGTGCCCAAAATGTCCTGGCAGACAGCCTAAGCCAGTCACAGTCATGGATACATGAGTGGGAGCTACTGACCTCAGTCGTGGAAGACCTGTTCATCAAGTGGGGTTATCCAAAGTTGGACCTTTTTGCATCTCCACTCAATGCAAAACTACCACATTTTTGCTGACTTGATCCAGGGCTTGGAGTTTCCTGGTGAGATGCGTTGTCTCTCTCTTGGAAAGGGAGGTTTCTGTATGCATTTCCTCCCTTCTCTCTGCTCCAGAGGGTTCTGATCAAGCTCCAGATGGAAGTGGCCATGATGATACTCTTAGCCCTATTCTGGCCTCATCAGATCTGGTTCACTTTGTTTCAACAGCAGATAGTGGAACCTTCAATACCCCTTCTTGTGTGCATCTACTTGCTCTCCCAGAACTGGGGCACCCTGGTCCATCCAGACCACAAATCCCTACATCTTCACATCTGGTTCCTGAGGACCTAGCCATGGCTTGGTTCAGGGTGTCACCCAAGGTGGCTGATGTCCTGGTGGTGACTAGGAAGCCTTCCACTAGGGCCACTTATTCTATGAAGTGGAAACATTTTGTGCTGTGAGCTTGTTACTGTTAGCTGGATCCTTTCACTTGTCCAGTGAATCAGATTCTGGAGTACTTACTGTCCCTTTCAGACTCCGGTCCGAAGTACTCCTCTCTTAAAGTGCACATCTACCATCTCTGCCTTCCATTTGCCTATTGATGGACATATGGTGGCACAATTGGAGGTGTCCCATACATTTCTGAGAGGCATCCTTCACCTGAAGCATCCTATCCACAAAGCAGTCCCACCTTGGGACCTAAATTTTGTGTTAAAAAACTCACTTTGGCTCCTTTTGAGCCCGCCGTGACATGCGAGCTACACTTTCTGTCATGGAAAGCATTGGCTTTAGTTGCTGTTACTTCTGCTTGAAGAATTTCAAAGCTACAGGCGCTCATGTGTGAGCAGCCTCATTTGGTTTTCCACAAAGACAGGGTGACTTTGCGTGCTTATCCTAAGTTTCTTCCTAAAGTGGTGTCTGAGTTTACTTTAAATCACTCCATCCACCTTCCTGTTTATTACCCAGAGCATGCATTGCTCTACACTTTAGATGTACATAGAATTTTGCATTACTACACCCATCATATGAAGGACTGCCGGAAGTCCAAACAGTTGTTTGTTTCTTTTACCACTGGGAAAGAGGACATCCCTGTTTCTAAACAGTACTTGTCCAAATGGATGGCCCACTGTATCACCTATTGCTATAAGAAGTATGGCAAGGATCTTCCTGGCATTGTTCGTGGCCATTCCACCAGAGGCATGGCCACTTCTGATGCCTTTTTTAGGAATGTGATGCTGCAACTTGGGGGTACTGTCCACACCTTTACCAAGCACTACAGTTTGGACATTGCCTCTAGGCGCAGGGCCAATTTTGGTCTAACTGTTTTACAGGACCTACTTTTTTAGGCTCTCGGTTTCCTCCGCCCAGACTACATTTCTTGATGCCAGAACTGCTTGGGACCTGTTCCAAATGGTGTGGCCTGCTGCAAGAGATACCCACAAAGTCATATAGTACAGTTATGTAAGAACATACAGTAATAGTAGATCTACGAGGGGATGTCTTGCAGCAGGCCATGCAGTCCCTCCCTCCTTCCCCCAGAAGAAGACCTGCCTTGGGGCTTGTGGAGCCACCAGCCCAGGAGGAACTCTTTGTTGTCCTGTGTTGCCTTCCAAGAGCTGGAAGGAGTTTGTCAACAGAGTGAAAGTGTTGTCCGCCAGTCAGATTCCAGGAAATTGGGAGTTTCCAGAGGGAAAGGAAACTTGCCTGTGATGTATGAGAGAAGTATGGAGGCTTACTTGGAGGCGTGCACAGCCAGAGGGCCAAGGGAAGCCTGCCTTTTGTGTTCCTGTGGAAGGAAAGTGAAGTGAGATGAGTTGCTCTTCTGTTTAAGTCTGCACCTGTGAAATGAGATTCATTCTTCTACTTGTGTCTGAGCTTCCGAAGTGAGAAGTTTCATTCTTCTGTATAAGCTTGTGTTTTCGAGGTGAGAAGATATGACCACAGTCTTCTGCTTAAAGTTTGAGCCTTTGAATTCGCAGGTGTGACCCGTTCCTAGTTGCTGAGGCTGAAGAACTGTTTCCTACTAGCATCTCGTGGAAAACCCAGAGACTATGTCCCATTTGAGTGACAGCCACTACTGCAAGTTGGCAGTGTGGCTGAAGCCATTTACAGCTGGATGTCCGTAAGTGACAGAAAGAGAGTGACTGCCTTCTGAGGTCAGTATGGGGAATCGGCCTGATAGTGTCACTGCTAGGCATTACTAATGCATCTCCCCCTGAGAGTTCATGCCTAGACATGGTGGTTGAGGCGTGCTGGCCTGGGTTCCCATCACTGGTCTCTCCAGTACTGTGATGCCACCGAAAAGAAGACAACAAGATGCCAGAGAAGCTGAGAGGTGTCCCACCTGCTAACAATGCAAGCCCTTGCTGCAGAGAAGGCTCAAGCTGCAAGATGCAGAGAGAAAGTCCAAGCTGCAAGAGCCTGCTGCTCACCTCAGCTATCCTGCTGTCCAAGCTTTACAGATCTGGATACCCCAGATCTACAGTCTGAATGTCATCTGCTGCAAAAGCCAAGAGACTGTTCTTCAAAACCGTGAGTAACTCTGGACTTGCCCTGCATCTGGGGGTTCCACGATACCGGTTCGATAGAAATCCTGTCGACCAGCGTTACAGCAACGTCACAATGTCAACCACGATCGCATGATACCCATCTGGGGAACTGTAAATAGTTGCCATCAGTTGTTGCCAAATTTCAATAACCAAATAGTTGTTGCCACTATTAAAAGAAGTGTATTTAAATTGTGAGTGCACCAACGACGGCCAACCAGTTGCACCGTTCAGGCCTGCAGCTAGACCCTAGGTACCCATATAGGACTCTTAGAGGTTAAACTGGTACCAGTTGGGGAGAGTAATGTAAAATACGGTGAGCTAACATCTGTTCTAATGTAGAGGCTGGTGGGAGGTGGGCACTGAGAATGTATCAAGGTTTTCAGTTAAAGTGATTAAATGGTGTTTGCAATAATGCTAACATGGTGCCAAATGCTACCAGCTCAAAATGCTAAAATGTTGTTTAGCCTCTATATCCACTTTTCCCAGCCCTACCCAATGTAAATAAATTGTTGGTTAACCTTTTTACAAATGTCTTGTGAGCATATAAGTTGTGAGTATGTTATTAGTTTAAGTCAATAATTGAAAGTATATTGAAATGTAGTTTTGATTAATGGAAATCCAAGTGTGGGGTGACTGTGAGGGGAGGTGGTGAGGTACAGCATCCCAGGGGGTTGTATGAGACAAGCATCCAGCCCCGCTATATTAACTCTGAGTGGAGGCACCACACTAGTTATTTTATCTTGTGAATGAACCCCCCCTTTTTCACCAGAAACAGAGCCCAGGGCCCCTCAGCCTTGATCTTGCCAGCAAGGCAGGGGAAGTAGCCCGCTGGTACATGAAACCTGGGTTGCACAAGTGTTTGGAATCAATTGTAATAGATTCTTTTTTTTTTTTAACTGTCTTTATCCTTCTGTGGTAGGTCCTCCCTCATCGTCCACCAACCTACCGGACTTGGGGTCTTTCTGGGGCTTGTAGCGCCACACGTGCCCCGGCAGATCCCCAGAGCTGGTCCAGAGGTATCATCCTCGGCGGACCCCCACTTTTTCCTCCTTTTCTCCCATGGATCTACTCCCGAGACCCTAAGAAGTGGTAGCGCATGCGCGTGGAGGCGCACATGTGCACCACAGCTCCAGATGGGGTCTCCACCCCTCCCAGGCAGGCCCCTAACGCCGATGGTCCTCGGAGAGGCGCCCTTCTCCGGCCTCCACCAGAGGGTAGCCAAGCTCCGAGGTACCTGCTACCCCTATCCCCGAGGTAAAGGGACGCCTGTCGGCAGCCTGCTCTAGTCCTCTCCGTCCCCCCCAGCCGACCTCTGATGAACCAGGCTCATTCCCGAACCCTGGTCACTGGCGTGATGCGAGGTATGGCATCCAGTGCCTCAACCCTCTGCGCCACCAGGCCAGCTCTTGTTTTTGTTTTTAATAAGAATAAATGTGTGCTTTTAACATTTTTGTTATTAGAGTGCCATACTGGCTCCTGTGCTTTATGGTGGCCAAATAGAAATTTACAGAGAATTTAGACATCATATTGTCCATGCAGAATGTTGTTTCCTACATGGACAATGATGTCTAAATAAATTCTATATACATTTCTCTTTGGTCACCATAAAGCTCAGGAGCCAGTATGGTAATCTAATAATAAAAAGGCGAAGAATGCTGAGAAGTAGTGAAATATTTAAAATCCCCAAACTGAGTACAGCATAGAGCATTTTGTGGCAAGCCCCTTAAACCTATTTAAAACAGCAGTACATCAGATCAGGGGTTCTTTGTTATCACATTGCATTCTGCCCCTTTTCATTGCTGCCTGTTCAATTTCCAAGATTTTAATATAATATTTAATGGTTTACATTTAAGGCATCAGTGGCACAATCAAAATGTTCAAAACTGCAAGAATAGTGACTTAGCCAGCACCCAGGGGACAGCACTAATCCCAATAAACAGTTAGTAGCCGCGCTGACCTTATGTGTGTGGGAATTAGTTGATAACATACATTTTAAATACTCAGCCACAGCCAAATTACAGTGCCCCCCACCCTTCCAGGCAGCAGGTGGTTTTGTACAGCAGCAGCAGGCGACAGATGGTTCCGTCGGTCTGTCTGAGCTGGTATGGTCAGGGCAGGCAGGCAGTGGATGGGGACTAGTGGCAAGTGTTTTCAAGGTGGGATGCCAGGAGGATGGAGGCTGAAGCTGTTGGAGGAGGCAGTTGGGCTGCTGACTGGGTGCAGTGAGAACGAGGAGAGCCCAAGGCAGCAGAGCAAAGGGCAATGAGATGCAGATGAGAGCAGCACTCAGAGCACTTCAACAGCTTACTGTAAGGAGGTGATAGTGGGTCACTCACAGCGGAAGGGGGGCAGCAGTGTGCATAGGACCCTATTTTATATCTTATCATCACTGCGCTTTTGTTTTACTTATAAGAAAGAGAAGCGATAAGATATTTACAAACAAAGGAAGCAATTGCCTGGCCCTGGCAGAGTTCAAAGCTCTGCTCGGCTGCCGAAAAACTGGCTTCCGATTTGAAAGGTGTGAAGTGCCATTGAGGGGATAATTTCTGGTGCCAGGGAGTTGCATTGAAGTGAGTAGTTAATGCTGGAGACAGTCCGATCACTGGAGGTACTTTCCATTGTGCATGGATGATCGGGCTGTTTGCTGCATAATTACTCACTTCAGTGTGTAAATGTGTGAGGAAGTAGCGTGGATGCCTGGCTTCAAAGGAGACAACCCCCCACCCTCCAGTGACAAGCACTGACAAACATCTAAACACCTATTTAAAAAACTGAGCCAGGCAAGAAGGAAAAAAAAGAAACTCTGGGGGCCCCCCTCAAACTCGGGCCCTGGGCAACTGCCCAGTCTTGTTAATCTGGCCCTGGTTTCTCCAACCTCTAGGTTATACTGCCACCCCATGTGGATGGACACAGAGGAACAGGCTGAAGGGAGGTCATTAAGGAATATGGAGAAGAGTATGACACACAGGACAGAACCTTGGGGGTGCCTGGGGGGTATGGACAGCTTGTGAGCTGCCCTCAAGGTACGAGCAGAACCAGCTGATTGAGGAGGTAGAGAGCCCTGCTGCCTTAAGCTTGTCTAGGAGAAGGGAGTGTGACCCAGTGTTGAAGGCTTTGGCCAAGTCAACAAAGGTTGCAGCCATGAACTGGCCCTGGTCCATGCCGGACAGAATGGAGTCAGTAACTGGAGAGGGAAGGTGGATGTGGAGTGGGACTTCCTGAAACCAGACTGGAAAGGAGAAAAAAATGAGAAATCATCAAGGAAAGAGGTTAGCTGTGAGAGGACAAGATGTTCCTGTAGCTTGGCCATGGTAGGGTGGAGAGAGATGGGGCGATAGCTACCAGGAGAGGAGGTATCACCCTCTTCAGTGAAGGGGATGACAGTAGTCTGTTTACAGGCATTAGGGATAGAGGCAGAGGGGAAAGAGAGGTTAAGGAGGAGGGTGATAGGAAAGGTGATGGCTTGTGCGAAGAGGGACAGAGGCTTGGGGTCAAGGCCATCTGGGCTTGTACCCTTGTTTGTGTTAAGAGCTAGAAGGGCCTTAAGAGAGGCAGACATAATAGTAGCAGAGAAGAAGTGTGAGGGAAAAGGGAAGGGGGAGAGGAGTAGGGCAGGGGAGGAGAGAAAGGGCACAGGTTGTGAAGAAGGAGAAGGAGGATGAAATGACAGTGGGGTCAGTGATATGGGAGTTGCCAACCTTGAGGATGGGGGGAATTTGGTCGGGGGAGAGAAAAGGGAGTGAAAGCTTTCCAGAACTTGGAGGGGTGATTAAGGTTGTTCTGGAGCGTGGATGCAAAGTACTTGGACTTCACAAACCAGGTAGCTTTGGTTCAAGCATTGCAAAAGATCCAGCTATTTAATGGAGCAGCAGGGGAACTAGTGATCTTACAGGACCACCAGGCTAGATCAGGAGCATACAGGCAGGCCAGCAGCTCAGTGAAGATCCAGAGGAGGTGGAGGCTCCGAACCCTGGTCTTCCTGAGGGGAACATGGTAGTCCGAAACAGCCATATATTTGGAATGGAATTATCCGAGTGTGGAGTTGATGGTGGCTGTAGCGATGTGGGATCTGTCAGTGGACAACAGGCCAGCATGGGGGGAGGATAAATCCAGTGACCTGAAGGATCTTAGGAGAATAATTCTTTTTTGGGGGGGGGGTTGGGACGATGGGTCTTGCTCACACAGCAGACCACATAATGTCACTGAGGACATCAGGAGGATATCTGTATCCACAATATGATGGGGGTGAGAGGAGAGTACCAAGTTCAGAAGAGTGTGGTTCAAATATTTATGATTAAGACTGGTGGAGTTTGAAACTAGTTGAGATAGTTGTAGGGATTTAACATTTTGACAAAGGGAGGTACGAGGAGGGGCATGATAATAGAGACCTCCAAGTACCTCACAGGGTGAACAAGGTTTAGGAGGGTAGTATGTTTTAGAAGAGAAGGTGCACCAGGATAAGAGGGCATGCAATGAAGCAGGAAATTTAGGAGGGATGTGAGGAAGTACTATTTCACTGAAAGAGTGGTGGTCACCTAGAACAGTTTACCAGCAGAAGTGGTGGGAGTGAAAACTGGTGGGCTTCAAGCATGCGTGGGATAGGCACAAAGGAATCTTAGTAAGAAAGCGGGGGAAGGGATAGCTGGAGATCAGGTGGGGTCTGTGGTGGCAATATAGGCAGGGACAAATTGGGCAGACTGGGTTGGCTAAGCAGTCCTTATCTGCTGACGTATTCTCTGTTTCTAAGTTTGTGCACTGAGGTGGACAGTCAAGTAGTGTTAAAATCCCAAAGTATCAGCAACTCAAAGTGGGTGTGGGAGCAGATGGAGGAGGAGAGTTCAGTGACCATAGCAGGGGAAAAGCCAGAGCAGCAGTAAACTCCTGCTATGAAAGGAGGGACTGTACAGGGGATGGTGGGTTTGAGAACAAGCAACTCATGTGCAGGGGGGAAGAGACTTATACCACAGGCAGAATTTGATGGCAGCAGAAAGGTATTCAAACCCTAGGAATCCCTCACTGTGTTTAACTACTGCAATCAGCCTACAGGTCTGAGCTGCCCCAGAGCTTAGAATTTTATGCAAAATTAAAGAATATTGGAATGAAATTCAAACTGTGCTGTGTGCTCATGCTCACCCCAACATTCCAGTAGCAGATTTATTTCTCTGCCTGAAGAAAGCAGTCGCTCTGGAGACTTCTTTTCAACTTCAGACCAGTTTTCAGGTTATTACTATGTAATAGTATATTATGTAGTTATTTAGTTATTTTATCGATAACTTTGCATAGTTAGGTAGTTTTTATATTCTTTTTCAACTTTTCTAATCAGTTCCCAGGAATAGGAGAAGGCCATTTTTTGGCACGGTGCCTGCTTTAAAACTACACTGTTTTCACTAAATTACTAAGAAAGGTAACTGCTTTGCGGTTTCTACTGTTTATTATTCTCAGTTTTTCATTATTTGGGAACTGAGCCAATATTTTACAGTTTAGCCTAACTAAATAATTTGCTAGACTGCTTTTACTTGTGGTTTCATTTTTAAGGGAACCGAACCACATTTTATGGGTTCTAAATCCTTTTTACATATACAGGGCTTTCTTCTCATTTAATTCAAAGAAGTGCAAAATAATGCACCTGGGATGAAGGAACCCTGGGGAGAGTTACAGGATGGGTGAGGGGGGATTGCTGACGATCACCAGGGAAGAAAGGGATCTGGGCATTATCATTCCAGATGACCTAAAGGTGTCTCAGCAGAGTACAAAGGATGTAGGGAGGGCCAGTGGCATGCTGGGGTGCATAGGCAGAGGTATCACCAGCAGAAGGTGGGAGGTAGTGATGCCATTGTATAAAACACTAGTGAGGCCTCACCTAGAGTACTGTGTGCAGTTCTGGAGGCTGCACCTTCGCAAGGACATTGACAGGGTGGAGGCGGTCCAAAGAAGAACAACTAAGATGTTTTTTTTTCTCTTTTAGATATTTCCTGAAGAAGACCTAAGGTCGAAACGTAGATTTTTAACTCATTTTTTATTTTCAGCGTGCATTTAATATAACCATTTTGTTTTGCTTTTAGACCACATGCTGACACAGCGCCTTGTTTTTGTTTTTTACAATTAAGATGGTACAGAGCTTGCACCAGAAAACATATGATGAGATATTGAAGGACCTCAATATGTACTCGCTGGAGGAAAAGAAGGAACAGGGGGACATGATAGAAACATTTAAGTACCTTAAGAGCATAAACAAGGTATGGGGGGAGATATCTTTACAGACCTGACCAAACTTTTAACTCAGCCAGGTCAAATCTTTCTCCTATGCTCATGGGGGTTCCCCAAGGCTCCATACTTGGCCCGCTACTTTTCTCTATTTTTATAAATCACCTCCCATCATTTGCCCCAGCCTGCTCGACATTGCTGTATGTGGATGACCTTGTTATTTACCGCAGTGGTACTAATACCGTGGATATTAACCATTCCTTAGCTGTTGACTTCTTAAGCATTCAATCCTGCCTAACAGAAAATAACCTTGCTCTTCATGCTAGCAAAACTCACTCCATGCTTTTCGGCTCTCCAGCTAGACTCAAAGCAAATCGCAACGCCCTCCAATTATCTAGTGCCAATGGTTCCCCAGTAGTTACAACTAGCTCCCTCAAATATCTGGGCATTCTCCTTGATGAATCCCTGGATTTTGACCTCCATATCACCGCCACCTGCAAATCAGTTAATGCTAAAATCGTAGGTGCCTACCGTACTAGTGATGCCCTCACACCATCAGCCAGGCTTGCCGTAGCTCAAGGCCTACTGCTCCCGGCCCTAGCTTACAGTTCAGCCACCTACCTAGGGGCATCTAAGACCTCCCTTCGTAAATGGGACACTACCTATAATAACATCTGCCGCTATGCTTCTGCATCACCACGGTTCAAACATCATTGTCAGCTTTATGCTGACCTAAAATGGCCCAGCCCTGCTGCTCACCGGCTTCAGTCCTATGGCTCTCTAATTGACGGTATAATTAAATCAGGCCTCCCCCAGTCCCTCGCCTCCTTGCTACACTCTCATATTCCCTCCTATGGTCTCCATCTAATGGCCATGCCCCTCTCTCCATCCCTAGATGCAAAACCACTATGGGTACTCGTGCTTTCTTTTATGTGGCCCCTAAGTACTGGAATTCCATCCCTCAAACTATTTGCCTCGCCTCTACCCATGCTGGATTCAAGAAGCTCCACCGTGAACATCTATTGGCTTCAAATCTACCTGCTTCCATCCTCCTTAGCTTATTCATTCCTTCCATCCTCACCTAAGTCCTTCCTGCACTGTCCTCCTTACCCTGCACGCCTTCATCCTTCTCACCTCCATCCTCCCTGTTCCTACCACCCTCTCCTCGTCTTTTTACTTCTCTACGTTTTTGGCCTTGTGATGGCACTTACTGTGTTTTGTACTCTCCGGTTAGTAATTATACTGACTTGTTGGCACTTGTTTATATTTTTTTTATTTTTTCTAACTGTTCTGTGTATAAATTTTGTCACTGTTAACTCTGTATATCACCCAGTTGCTAAGTTGTTGTATTTCTGACCATCCCTTTGTTTACTTCCTTGTGCTGCTCATGTATTTTTTCTCTTGTATCCTCCCGGGTCATGCCTGAAAATTGGCATCTCTATACCTAGTGCACCCACCCAGTCACCAAAAGCAAATAAATAAATAATACAAAAATGATCTGCCCACTGTCCCTAATGACCCCGCGGTCTCCAACCTTGACAACTCTCTCTCCCCCTTCCATCTAACGCTTGCCACGAGGCTAGAGGTACTCAAGCTGATACATGGTCTCAACCCAGATAGTTCCCCTGGATTTGATTCCCTTCAGCCTAAATTCCTTAGTATCAGAGTGCCTGCCATAGCTCATCTGGTAATGCTTTTAATCAACAAATCCTTCCTCACTCGGACTATTCTGGACAAATGGAAGACTGCAGTAGCAGTCCCTGTACATAAAAGTGGCCCAATAAACCTAGTCAAAAACTATAGGCCTATCTCTATATTATGTCCCCTAGCAAAAATTCAAGAAAGAATCCTCTATAACCAGCTCTACTCTTACCTAGAGCTTACAAATGCCATAACCATCCATCAACACGACTTCCGAAAACTACACGGCACAGAATCAGCTTTTCTTTGGGTAACTACAGAAATCTTTCAGGCCATGGATCAAGGTGAGGCATCTTGTGTAACTTGCGTGGACCTAAAGAAAGCCTTTGACCTCGTCAGTCACCAACTTCTCCTAACAAAACTCTGCAACATAGGGCTCGACTACCTCTCCCACTCTTGGCTAGCAAATTACTTAACCAAAAGGTTACAGTGCATTAAGAGGTCTGATGCTATGTCATCCCTATCTCCCATTACAGATTGAGTCCCCAAGGGATCCATATTAGGCTCTCTCTTATGCTCTATATTCATGAATGAACTTCCCCTAAACTGCGAAGCAGCGTCAATACAGCTATATGTGGGGAGGAGGGGGCGTGGCTAGCTACCTTGCTAATCAGACGTGCTTTCAGGGAGCTCCCATCTCAGCATCCAACATTAAAATTATTTATTTGTTTTTAGCTTTTGCCGAGCCCTGAATTTGCCTATCCAGATTATTGATGGTGTGGTCAATTTCCAGAAAAAGATTTATCTGCTGAAATGGGAAGGAAAAATGCAGATCAGAAAACCAACTTCTTTGCTGCACGCGATGGGGCCTCCAGACCGCCTACTTCAATGGCTATGTCTTCAACCACGGACCAGAGTTCGGAAGAGCGCAGTCCTGCAACACTGGATTCATTGCACCAAGTGGCATGAACCTTACAAAAACAGTCCAGCAGATTGATAAAAAAATGGACTCGTATAATGACAGGATGGTCCAGGTGGAGCAACAATTGACCTGCCTGGTTGATACCATGCTGGCAGCCGAAAAAGTGCCTGAGCAGGCCCAGGCCACAGTCACCACGTGCATTCAGGAACAAGCTCTGCTCCTATCTCAGTTGGAACATTTGGAGAATGTCACCAGAGCAGCCAATGTCTGCTTAATTGGGATACTGGAGGGTATGGAGGGAGAGGATCTAATCTCATTTTTGACAGCCTAGATGGAGGAGGTACTGGGCCTAGAACTGCAAGGACAAGTGGTTCATGCCTATCAGATTAACACCCGCAGAGCAAGCTCAACATCTGAGGGTGCAAGAACTGTAATGATGGTCACCGCTCCGGTGGTGGTGCAAGATCGGATTCTGCAAGCTGCCTGGATGAAACACAATTTGGAGTTGGAGGGCTCTAGGGTCCTGCTTTTCCCTGACCTTTTGTATGCCACATGGATGAAGCAGAAGGGATTTGATGCAGTACGATGCCGGCTTTGGGCCATGGATGCTCCGAACAACATGCTGATGCCTGCCTGTTTGCATGTCACCGTAGAGAGAAAGGCTTACATTTATATCGACCTGAAGGAAGTAGCAAAAATGGTGGACAAGCTGGAGGCAGAGAGAGCAGCGAGGGAGGGTGACTCAGTGTCAGACTGTGAGCATGAGGACACGATCTAAAACTGTGAGTTTCAATAAGATCTATTCAGCCCAATATTCTGGGTGTAAAAATCCTTCCAATTGGGTTCTCTTCAGAATCATTCTGCTTTAAGTTGATTTTGCTCATGGAACTCTATTCCTCATCTGAAAGTACTGCTGACCCTGGTTATTTGAGTTTGTCTATTAAACATTACAGTTTAGATTCTTGGACACAGACTGCAGTACAATATTAAAAATTTTCTTTATCTGGTTTGTAGGACGTTATTAGAGAGGGTCTAAGCTAGAGCTACAGTCACTATGTTTCACTGAGACTGTGAGCTAAATTATTACGGCTTAGTGTTCAAAAGCTTTAAGTTTAAAAGGAATGTTCGGATGTTGTGGGAGCGTACTACTAGTAGTAGAAGTAAAAAATGTTATTCATTATGAATAATGAATTGGTTACTCAACTGAGTCGAAACTCATTTCCAGTGAGATCCATTAAGAAATTACATACATAGCAATAATAATTCTAACACATATTACTAAATAATAAAAAACAACATAATACAGTTCCACATACAGTATTAAATAGGTACAAAATTCACACTTACAACAATCCTTAACACGCTAATAAACTACAATAGAACATATATGAAAAACAATATAATATTGCACTCTCTCATACTTAACCACCCACCAATGATGCTTCCTTGATCCAAACCAGTTCTTAATCTGTCTTGTCCTCCTTTTACCAGCATAGGTTCTAATCTCAACTGGTAGTAGATTCCATAAGGACGGACCTGCGAGTTTTATTAAAGTTACAATTATTGTGAAATGTTATATGGGGTGCTAGTGCCTGTTTTCTACTTTGCTTAATGTTTAAAGATCAACAAATTTAAGCACTGGGAGCAATAGCCAATTGTTTGGAAAGTATTTGATAACTGCTAAAAGCTGGTATTCCCCTCCAATCTTGTACCAATTGTAGCAACGACTCTCATCCCTGTACTGTATATCATCATACTCCTTTTATACCCTGGCTGTATGGCATTGCTCAGTGTGTTTAAGTGCATTATGAGATGCTTAAAATGTATAAATGAAAAGTAAAAAAAAAAAATACAGCTACATGCAGATGACGCCGTACACAGAAACACAGACGCTGACGGCAGATAAGGACCACAAGGCCCATCCAGTCTGCCCATTTCTTTTTCTACCTTATGAATGTGCCATACGCCTTTACTCTGTCAATGGCCTATCTATTCATACTCATCTGTATTGCTCCCTTATGCCTATCCCATGCCTGTTTGAAGCCCTGCACTGTATTCACATCCATCACTTCATGAGATAGGCCGTTCTATGCATCCACCACCCTTTCTGTGAAAAAAACCCCTCCCATTACCCCTTAATTGGCTTCCCTCTAATCTCATGCTGTGCCCTCTTGTCCTACTATTTTTCTTATGTTGAAACATATTAGACTCTTTCACCTTGTTAATGCCCTTAATATATTTGAATGTTTTGATCATAACACCTCTCTCCCTCCTTTGCTCTAGGGTATACATATTGAGCTCCGTTAATCTGTCCTCATATGTTTTCTGATGCAGTCCCTGTACCATTTTGGTTGCCCTTCTCTGGATTACCTCCATTTTGTTAATGTCCTTGTCCAGGTGCAGCCTCCAATACTGCATGCAGCACTCCAGATGGGGCCTAACCAGTGTCTTGTACAGAGGGATTATCCCTCTAGCCGTACTTACTATTTTAATGGTCTGCTTGGATGATTTCAGGTCATCTGTGATGATGATGTCCAAGCCTCTTTCTTCCCTTGTGATTGCCAGCAACTCCCCTCCCAACTTATAGGTAGCTTCAGGGTTTCTCTTCCCTATGTGCATGATCTTGCACTTTTTTACATTAAACCCCAGTTGCCACTCTTCCAACCATTTTGACAGTTTTTCCAGATCTTTTCTCATTCTGCCCCCAATCTGGATCATCTACTCTGTTGCAGATCTTGGTGTCCTCTGTAAACAGGCAAACCTTACCCTCCAGTCCATCTGCAATGTCACTGATGAAGATATTGAAGAGGACTAGCCCCGGGACTGATCCCTGAGGTACCTCACTTGTGACTTGCATCTCTTCTGACTGTATACCATTTACCACCACTCTCTGTTTTCTGCCCGCCAACCAGTTTGCCACCCAGTTGACCAACCTCTGACCCAACCTGAGCCTACCCAGCTTATTAATCAATCTTCTCTGTGGAACAGTATCGAAAGCTTTGCGGAAGTCAAGGTAGGCGACATCAACTGCACCCTCTTGGTCCACTACTCTGGTTACCCAGTCAAAGAAATCTAAGAGATTAGTTTGAAAAGACCTTCCTCTTGTAAACCCATGCTGTCTTGGATCCTGTGCTCCTATGGATTCCAGGTGTTGCACTATCCTTTCCTTAAGGAGTGCCTCCATAATCTTGCCCACTGCTGAGGTAAGACTGACTGGTCTGTAGTTCCCTGCCTCTTCCCTGCTGCCACTCTTGTGGAGCGGGATCACATGAGCCCTTCTCCAGTCCTCTGTGACCTCTCCTGTTCTCAGACTCAGTTCTGCTAATGACTCTGCCAGTTCCACCCTTAGCTCCTTTAGTACCCTGGGATGCATGCCATCAGTTTCCATTGCCTTGTCCACCCTGAGCTTAGTGGGCTCTTGTAGGGCCCTTTCTTTTGTGAAGGGACTTGTGCACACCTCCCTCCCCATGTGTCCATGGCGCTGGGCTGTTGGCTCTGCCCTACCTTCTCCTCAGTAAATACTGAGCAGAAGTATCTATTTAGGGTAGATGCTTTTCCTTGGTCCTCCTCCACACACTCCCCCTTATCCCCTTTGATCTTAGCAATACTCCCTCTGGACTTTCTCCTCTCACTAACGTATCTGTAGAAAGTCTTGTCCCCTTCTTTTACTGTTTGTGCTAGTGTTTCCTCGGTTTGGGTCTTTGCCTGCCTTACTGCCTTCCCTGCTGGATATAAAAGGCTTGGTTAATTGAGGCGTGTAAGACACACCTGATATATGACTTTTTAAAGTTAAAATATTGCGAATGAGCAAGGGACGCATAAGGAGTCTTTAAATATTTTATTTTGAGCAACTTTGTTGCGATCATTCAGTGACCTCCCCGAAGCATTTCCGGGGTATTACACCATTAAATACGCCACCTGCTGCGAGCATGCAGGCATATAAAAGGCTTGGTTAACTGCAGCGTGTAAGATGCACCTGATATATGACTTTTTAAAGTTTAAATATTGCACAATTTAAAACTATTTCGTGTGTCCATTTTTAGAGGATCCCTGACCCCTACATTCCACAGTAAAGGAAGTGGGTAGAAAGTGGTAGCTCTGAGGCTGATTCAAGGACTACAACACTATTGATTTGTAAAATAATTGTCTAGGACACTGTTTTATCCTGTGCCTGCCTTGCAAATGAGCAAGGGATGCATAAGGAGTCTTTAAATATTTTATTTTGAGCAACTTTGTTGCGATCATTCAGTGACCTCCCTGAAGCATTTCCGGGGTATTCCACTGTTAAATATGCCACCTGCTACGAGCAGGGTGCTCATTATCGCACGCGGAGGTGCGTGCGTCAGCACATGTCATACGTGTCAATAGGGCCTAGGGCCATATAAATAAAAAGCCATAATGTGGAAGTATAGCGAACGATACAAAATGGATTCACTGAAGCCAGGAGAGTGCTTAAATAGTACATGTAGCAAATGCCAAATGTTTCTACTGGGTGAGTGAAAAATCAACTTCACTTGTGTAAAGTGTGAATTAATAGAAATTTTGCAGGCTGAAAATTTAGTGCTACGAAATAGATTAAAAACATTAGCTGATATAAGCAGCTTAGAGGATTACATAGATACTGTAGCTGAGGAGGCAGGTTCCAGTACTTTACAGGTGGTTACAAGTCCATGTAGAAATGTACTAATATCAACATCATATGCTGAGGAGAAGGAAGAGCAGTGGTGTAAAGTCCCCCAGAAAAATAAGAAAGGTAGACGAAATATTGGGAGGTTAATAAATGTGTTGACACCAAATAGATTTAGCCTCCTAGCACAAGATGTCACGACTGAACAGGAGACATATCAACAAAATCAGCAGTTACACATTAAGGACTCCAATGTGGTTTGTCCTGAAAACCAGGTAGAACAGGTTGATACATTAGTTAGTACAGTCCAGAGGGATGTCTTGGTAATTGGAGCCTCAATGCTAAAATATACTGATTCCATACTATGTAAAAATAGGAACACCTCAACTACTGTCAACGTATTACCAGTTGCAGGAATTTCAGATATTAGACGTCTTATACCCGGTCTTCTTGAACACAATGAACAACCATTGGTGTTGTTACATGTAGGTATTATTGACGTGGGCAAGAGAAAAATGCTTAACATCCAAAGGGACTTTGAGTACATAGGTGCAGATCTAAAAGCTAGAGGCTGTGACCTGATTATTTCAGGCATTATTCCAAGCCCTGGGGTAAATTTTCATAAAAGGTCAGAAATTGAGAGTTTAAATGGGTGGCTGAAGAGGTGATGCCTCAGAGAGGATTATGAGTATTTGGAAAATTGGGATAACTTCTATGACACATGGCTATTTGCATTAGATGGCATTCATTTGAATAGGCAAGGAAAATGCTGTCTTTTGCAAATATTAAAACAGAAAAATTATAAATCTTTAAACTTTCAGATTGGGGGAAGGGGAAATGTATACCTCAAACATCAACAAAACTTGGGTTGGTACAGTCAGAACAGTGGAACTGTCTGTTACTAAATGCAAGAAGTCTCAATAATAAATTGGACGAACTGGTGTTTACTTTAAATAAATACCACATTAGTCTATGTGCTATTACAGAAACATGGTGGAAACAGGATGACTCGTGGGATAAACAAACCTCTATTCATCTCTATCACAGAGATAGGCCACTTTATGAGGGTGGGGGTGTTGCCCTATACATAGCCAATTATATTATATCTGAAAGTGTAGATATTTTTAAATGTGATACAGCGGAATTAATCTGGGTTAAATTAGTCCCTCCAATGCCAAAAATAAATGTGGGTGTGGTATATAGGCCACCATCTAGCTCACAGTCAGATGACCTTAAATTACTAGAATGCATACATAAATTCGCCCAGGATGGAAATTCCTTGCTATTAGGTGATTTTAATCTTCCAGGGTTGAGTTGGGATCCCCTCAAAGCAGAATCATTAAATGAACAAAGATTTCTAGAGTGTTTTCTGCTAAATAGTCTAGAACAGTACGTTAAAGATCATACTCGGGGTACTCATACCTTGGATCTGGTACTTAGCAACCTGGAGAATGATATCCAGGACTGTGGGGTTTTACATCCCCTAGGTTCCAGCGATCATAATATGGTGGAATTTAGCATTAGTAAGGTTACATCTATGGTGGTCAGCAGGACAGTGGTATATACTTTCAGCAGGGCAAATTTTAACTGCATAAGTGAACATTTGGTCTCGTGGGACTGGCAGACAGATTTCAGGGGATTGAAGTTACAGCATATGTGGGACACTTTAAGCAATAAAATCAAATCCCTGGTTCAAGAATTCATCCCTAGTTTTAAGAAGACTACAAATTCCCGAAAAAAAAAAAACATGTTTTACCTCACAAATAGTTAAAAATATAAAAGGTAAAGATAAGGCATACAGTAATGCCAAGAAAAGTGGGCAGCCTGAAAGTTGAGCAGAATATAGACTTGAACTTAAAAAATGTAGATTAAATATACGTAAAGCGAAAGAGGATTATGAATATAAACTGGCAACTAAAGTTTAAAATAATTACAAATCATTTTTCTCCTATATAAATAATAAAAAGGGTGCTAACAAGTCAATAGGGCCCATAAAGAGACCAAATGGTGATTTGATACTAGATGACAAGGATATGGCATGCTATTATAATGCATACTTTGCCTCAGTGTATAATCCAAAAACCCATAACACTCTAAAACATCAGGCTAAGGAAGTAGGCTCATCTCTTATAATTGAGGTTAAGGATGTGAGAGATAGGCTAAAAGCTTTGGACCAGAATAAGGTGCAGGGACCCGATGGCCACCACCCTAGGGTGTTAAAAGAGCTGGCTGATGTATTAACTGCCCCAGTTGCACATTTATTTCAACATTCTATTGACATGGCAGAAGTTCCGGACGAATGGAGGCAGGCAGAAGTTATCCCAATATACAAGAAAGGGTCAAAAAGGAGGCATCTAACTATAGACCTATCAGCCTGACATCGATATTGGGAAAATTTTGGAAGCCATTATTAAAACTCATATCACTAATATGTTAACTGTGTCAGGAGATCTCGACCATAACCAACATGGTTTTAGAAAGAGTAGGTCCTTCAGACAAATTTGTTGGAGTTTTACAGTAAGGTAAACCAAGCACTTGATTCTCAAAATGCAGTAGATGTTATTTTTTTGGACTATTCAAAGACATTCTACAAGGTCCCGCATGGCCTCTTGATTGAGGCTTTAATTAAGCATGGTATACATGCAAATATCTCTCTCTGGATCGAAAACTGGTTATTGGATCGGAAGCAGAGAGTATTGGTAAAGGGAACCTTGTCAGATTGGGCAGCTGTGACTAGTGGTGTCCCACAGGGCTCGGTTCTGGGCCCCTGCCTTTTCAATTTATATATCTCATCCATGCAAACTTTGACACAAGTGTGGTTATCCAAATTCGCAGACGATACAAGAATAGGTTATATGATTCATTCTAAGGAGGATGTGGATATTTTACAATTAGCTCTAAGAGAACTTGAATATTGGCAATAAGTAATAATTCTATGTTCAATGTTGACAAATGCAGGGTTATGCATCTGGGGAAACATAACATCCATTATAAATACATGTTAAATGGAGTAGTGATACAAGAGACATCAGAGGAAAAAGATTTGGGCATTTATATTATCAGCGACCTGAGTTTCAAAACACATTGTAATCATATTATCAGTAAATCTAGTGGACTTTTGCACTGTATAAATAAGCATATTAAAAGTAAAGATAGACTAATGGTAATGCTTTTGTATAAGGCATTGGTCCGCCCACACCTGGAGTAGTGTGCACAATTTTGGTCACCAGGGGAAAAGGGACTATAAAATCACTAGAGCAAGTGCAAAGGAAGGCTACCAGACATGTGGCAGGCCTACAAGGATTATGTTATCAGCATAAGCTACTTGAGTTAGACCTGTTTTCACTGGAGTTCCGTAGGTTCCGAAGTGACATGTGTATGGTATATAGAGCTCTCCTGGAAGAGGATTTATGGCAACAATTGGGACTTGAATTAAGGATACAGCTATATGACACTAGAGCACATCCACTTCAAATAAAGATTAGCTCTTATCGTACAAATACTAGAAAAAATTGGTTTAGTAAAAGGGTTACTAGAATCTGGAATAATCTGCCAATACAGGTGGTGGCAAGTTTTACCATGGCTGAATTTAAGAAATCCCTGGATGATTATTTGATTAAACAAGGTATTACGGGATATTAATATGGCAGGCCGCTATGGACTTTGTCTTCTTGGCCTAGTAATTACCTATGAGACCTATGAGACCTGCTTCCCTTAGGGAAGTTTGGTATGCCTCCCTATCTTCATCCCGCTGCGTTCTCTTATATTTCCTGAAGGCCAACCTTTTGGCTCTGATCTTTGCTGCTACTGTTAGGAGGGGTGGAAGAACAATGGGGAATAATAAAAACTGCCATCACAGAGGTAACTAGCCTTTGTGTGAAGCAAATAAACAAAACTAAACGATGTAAGAAACCACTATGGTTCTCAAAGGAAGTGGCAGTGAAGGTTCAAGAGAAAAGAAAGCTTTCAGAAGTAAAAGGAATCACAGAAGGAGCAGGACAGAGAACTGTATCAGCTAAAAAGCAAAAGGAAGCTGGGAAGGCAGTCAGAACAGCAAAGGCCCAAACTGAGGAAAAGATAGCCAACTCAGTTAAGAGGGGATAAAACCTTTATAGGTACATCAGGAGTGAAGGAAGACCAAGGAGGGATAGTGAGGCTTAATAAGGGGGGTGGGCAGAGGGTGACTGTGAAAAGGCAGAGATACTAAACAAATATTTTTGCTCTGTATTTACAAAGGAAGAGGGGAGGTACCTAAAATAAACAGTAGAAACACTCTGGATACAGAAGTTGATACCAGCCATTTACAGAAGAAAGGGTTCTGAAAGAACTCTTAAAACTGAAGGTGGACAAAGCAATGGGGCCTGATAGGATTCATCCCAGAATTCTAAAAGAACTAAGGGTGGAATTAGTGACACCACTGACTACCCTGTTTAACAAATCATGGGAGGATGGGGTGGTACCCAAGGACTGGAGAGGGCAGATGTGATTCCCCTTCACAAAAGTGGGAGCAAGGCAGAAGCAGGAAACTACAGACCTGTCAGTTTAACCTCAGTGGTAGGGAAAATGATGGAATTACTTCTGAAGGAAAGAACTGTCAGTATCTAGAGGCCAGAGGGCACAGGACCCAAGGCAGCATGGATTCACAGCGGAAGGTCATGCCAGACAAATCTGATAGATTTCTTTGACTGGGTGACCAAAGTAGTAGATCAGGAGGGCTGTGACATGGCCTACCTAGACTTTAGCAAGGCATTTGACACAGTCCCACACAAAAAGATTATACAAGTTAGCTAGCCTGGGAGTGGGTCCCAAGATGACAGCCTGGGTAAAAATTGGCTGGAGAATAGGACACAGAGTAATAGTAAATGGAGTCCACTCTGAAGAAAGGGGGTTACTAGTGGGTACCACAGGGTTCAGTATTAGGACGGTCCTCTTCAATGTCTTTATAAGCGACATTGCAGAGGGACTGAAGAAAAGTATATCTCTTTGCAGATGACACAAAGATCTGCAACAGAGTTGATGCACAAGGTGGGGTGGAAAGGATGAAAAGGACTTGGCAAGGTTAGAGGAATGGTCAAATGTATGGCATCTTAGATTCAATGCTAAGAAGTGCAAGGTAATGCACCTGGGAAACAAAAACCCAGAGGAAGAGTACACAATGGGGGTGAGATACTAACAACAACAAAATGGAAAGGGACCTGGGGTAGTCATATCAGATGACCTAAAGGTGGGCAAGCAATGGAGAGGGCAGCAAGGAGGGTTGGGGGATACTGGGATGCATAGGAGAGGCATCACCAGTAGAAAACAGTGTTATTATCCCTCTGTACAGACAGCTGGTCAGACCCCATCTGGAGTACTGTGTGCAGTTCTGGAGACCCAGTCTTAAAGACATAGACAGGATGGAAACTGTCCAGAGGAGGGCAACTAAAATGGTGCAGGGTCTGCACCGAAGACATATGAAGAGACTTAAGGAGCTTATATGTATAGCCTCGAGGAAAGGAGGAGAGAGGGGACATGATAGAAACTTTCGAAGCTACCTCAAGGGAATCAACAAAGTCCAAGAGGGTAGCATCTTTCAAAAAAGAGTGTGTGCAAGAACAGGGGCACAATTTGAAGATGGGGGAAGGACTCAGAGGTAATTTAAGGAAGTATTTTTTCACAGAGAGGTTGTGGATGCATGAACGGCTCCGGAGGAGGTGTGGAGTCAAAAACAGTGGTGGAATCTGCCACGCATGGGACAGTCATAAGGCAATTCTAGGGGGTGGGGGTAGAAAGAAGTAGGCTGCTGGTTAACTAGGATCTGCAGCTTATCCAGTAGGCAGGGAAATGGGCAGACTGGGTGGGCCAAGTGGTCCTTATCTGCCGTCAAATTCTATGTTTCTATGTTTTGTGAACCAAAGTGTTTTCCTCCTTCTTTTGCTCTTTCTTTTCTCCCTAACACAATGGGATGTTGCTTCAACTATACAGATCCTCTAAGGATACCTCCTCCCTCAACTCCAACCTGGAGAGTGACTTCCAGACGTTGGAGGCGTGGTTCAAGGCCAACTTACTGGTGCTTGATATTAAAAAAAAAATCAAAAAAACATGCTATTCCACCACACCTCCTTTGACCTGTCTAACCATCCTCTTCCGGTAGTTAAAACATCAACAAGTGAGGCACTCGAAAGGGGTAAACTTCTTCAAATATCTTGGCATTACCCTTGATGAGAACCTATCCTTTGAAACTCACACAGGTAAAGTAATAAAATCCACTCATCAGAAGCTAGGTCTGCTATACCGCACAGCCCCCTACCTCACATCACAATCCAGAAGGACCATTGCCTCTGCAACTCTACTCCCAGGCCTCCTTTACAGAGCTCCGCTAATTATCACGGCAAAGCCCTCAATCATAAATAAACTTCGGGCAAACATATCACAGGATAGCCCAATTTGCTGCTTCTGCCTCAGCCCGAACCCACCACTGCAATGTGCTCAACACCCTAGGTTGGTATCTAGTGAAAATGGTGACTGAGATTTGAGCGACTCAGTCTCAGTGCCTGTAGTGTCAGTGATGCTGAAAGGGTAGCGACGGGGAAGGACAGGGAGAAGGGAGGAGCGTCGTCATACTGGAAGAGGAGGGAAGGTATGTAAGGGCTGATAAGGTGGGAAGTTGCCGAGCTGGCTGCGTGGTGTGGTGGTGAGGGTGGCTGGCTACAGTAAGGAGGGTTTGGGGCTGGGGAGGAGCACAATATTTTGTGCTTTTCTGCAGCGGGTGTTTTAGCTTTTTTTACAAGTTCCCCCCCCTCCCCTCCCCGACATACACCCTCCCCAAAAATAGAATAACCTCCCACAAGGCTTACTTTCCTGCACATCCCTTCTTCAGTTTAAAAAACATTTTGAGGATATATTCTTTCTCCTCCTACCTGCAACTGTAAATAACCTCTAATTTCATAGCTGGTTTTCTATCCCTACCTAACTTTCCCATCTTCTTGAACCAATAGCTACCTGTCCTCGACCATCCCTTATGCTTCACCTTTTATGACTCCTTTCTCATATGTATGTATATATACTGCATGTAAATACAAAATCACACATGCCCCCACAATGCAAAGCATCATGGGCTGCATATGCAAATCACCACAGAATGTTATGCTGGTCCAACTTTAAGCAGAATTGCATGGTGCCGAAAGGCCTCTCACACAGTTTGCAAAGGGTGCTAACAGAAGACATAGACACGTGTTTCATCCTACCAGGACTCATCAGTATGCCTCGCTGTTTGACACCCCAGTGGAATGGACCAGCTACCCTTAAGACAGTGTGCCTTGGATATATTGTACTGAACCCATTAAAATAAAAACTATTTAAAGACAAAGAACCTCTGTGTGCAAACACTGAGGCAAAAGTTACCTAAAGGGCATTTGGCTGGGAAGCCAAGTTTCAAGAAATACAAAATCACACACGCCCCCACAATGCAAAGCATCATGGGCTGCATATGCAAATCACCACAGAATGTAATGCTGGGTCCAACTTTAAGCAGAATTGCATGGTGCGAAGGCCTCTCACACAGTTGCAAAGGGTGCTAACAGAAGACATAGACACGTGTTTCGTCCTACCAGGACTCATCAGTATGCCTCGTCTGTTTGACACCCCAGTGGAATGGACCAGCTACCCTTAAGACAGTGTGCCTTGGATATATTGTGCTGAACCCATTAAAATAAAAAACTATTTAAAAGACAAAGAACCTCTGTGCGCAAACACTGAGGCAAGGGTTACCCCAAAGAGCATTTGGCTGGGAAGCCAAGTTTCAAGAAAATACAAAATCACACATGCCCCCACAATGCAAAGCATCATGGGCTGCATATGCAAATCACCACAGAAAGTTATGCTGGTCCAACTTTAAGCAGAATTGCATGGTGCCGAAAGGCCTCTCACACAGTTTGCAAAGGGTGCTAACAGAAGACATAGACACGTATTTCGTCCTACCAGGACTCATCAGTATGCCTCGTCTGTTTGACACCCCAGTGGAATGGACCAGCTACCCTTAAGACAGTGTGCCTTGGATATATTGTGGTGAACCCATTAAAATAAAAAACTATTTAAAAGACAAAGAACCTCTGTGCACAAACACTGAGGCAAGGGTTACCCCAAAGGGCATTTGGCTGGGAAGCCAAGTTTCAAGAAAATACAAAATCACACATGCCCCCACAATGCAAAGCATCATGGGCTGCATATGCAAATCACCACAGAATGTTATGCTGGTCCAATGTTATGCTGGTATACTGCATGTATATGACCTACGCTAGGTACGTAATTAATTCTCTGTCTGGTTCATTGTATGATGCTGAATGTGTCTGCGAAGCAACAACTACCACTACACCACTAACCCCAGAAGGACACTTTTTGTATGTCTCATTAGCCCCTTGATGCATTACTAGTGTACATTATTATTAGTTCAGATATGTGTATTACTCCGTTGTCTCGTAATATAGGTTTTTACCTGAATGTGTTATTTATATATTTTAACTATATTTTGGTATACTAGAACTTGAATCTATATTATCTGTGTTTTTGCAATGTATTAATTATGGAATGTTTAGATTCCCTGAGTCACCCCTAAAAAAGGGAACATTTTTTGTCTCAGTAGGCCTACCCGGTCATCAGAATTCAAATAAATAAATAATGTTGCTGGCAGTATAGCCTAGAGGTTAGAGTAACGAGCTGTGAATGAGCTCGGTACATCCAGCAGACCTGAGTTTGACTCCCACAACCTCACTTGCATACGATGTGACTCTAAGCAAGTCACTTAACCATACCAATGCTCCTGGGTTGCCCCTGAAAACAGGCACTTGTGCCTGGTGGGCCCTACCCAGTTACGAAACAATAAAATAAAATAAATTGAGTGTTGCTGCATAGCACACAGAGAGCAAGAGGTCATTTCCCTTGTTTGCCAGGGAGGTGATTGCAAATGGTGGGCAAATGCTTGAATAATCTGTAGGAATTTGAATATGCTGCTATCATCTATAGGAGTTTGTGCCTTACAGGTCTTAAAGGGAATAGGTCTACCTGCCCCCATACTAAATATCCCACACTGGGGATGTTAGTTCCAGGCAAAAAATTAGGTTTAATGGGGACACCTACAGTTTTAATGTCAGGACTGTTGAAACGAGGCTGGCTAAGATCCTTAATGTAGAGTACGCTCAGAAATTTACAGAGTTGCTGGTGCACCCTGAGGGATGTGTCTGTTACCGTGCTTGCCACAGGCATGTGGAGGTTTCCATGGAACAAACAGAGGAGAGCTTTCGGCTCTATTCCTGCTTCCTTAGTGATGTGCTGCTTGATGGTCAGCCACCGGGGCTGGTAACTCTGTGCTACATCTGCCGGATCGTCTATCAGCCACCTCATATATTTGCTAGCTTGAGCTGCATACTAATATATTGTGACGTGAGGCAGGTACAGATCACCGTTATTTAGGATGAACCAGTTCGGCATACGCGCTGCGGTTACCTTTGTTTGTCCATATAAAGTTAGCTTTGAAGGCGTGGATTGATGGGAATCAGTTTATGGGTAGGCAGATGTTCAGAATATGTTTAAGTTTAACAAGCAGATAAACTTGTTATGATCCACTGGATGTTTAGGTTCTGTTGCATATAGAGATTTTTAGAAGAAGTCGGTAAATGCCAACACTCTCTCTCTGGACTTGGTGAGTAGAGGGCCTTGGGCACTGATTCTTACTCCTTTAATAACTCATGCCATTTCATGCCGCCTTAATCTCAAAACTAGTAACCTTCTGGCCTTCTCCCCTTGATCCACATATTTCATTTTGGCACAGATAACTGCATGCTCTGCTTGCTCTCTCAGAATCTTCCTATATTTTGCTGGGAAGGAATTCAGTTGAAGCCACTCTGCATCACCGGAGGCCTGTGTCAGATTCTGCTCCAGTTCTCTTATTCCTTTAATAGCTGGGCTTTCTCAGACTCTTGCTTCCTTTATATAGCTGAGGCAATTCTAATCATTTCCCCCCTCAGCGAACATTTAAAGGCCCCCCAGACATAGCCCTAATTCTCTACAGTGTTAGAATTCTCTTCAAAAAAACAGTCTGATTTATTTTACTTTAGAGAGAGTTGTGGCATCTTTCAGCAGGTTATCATTCATGTGTCACATGCTATCTCTGTCATTACTGTCAGCTGGCTGTAGGGTCAGGCGGACTGGGGAGTGGTCTGAGATCACCCTGCGTATCATTTCACAGGTTTGGAGACTGTTTAAATGTTCTAGACTAGTACAGAAATACTACAGTCCAGAGGAGATGTGGTGTAAGGGTGACCTAAAGGTGTACTCTCTGGTATCTAGGTATAACACCTTGGAAGGCTCCACCAAACCAAGCATGTCATCCAGTTCCCAAAAGACCCTTTGGGTCACAACCCCCACTGGCGCTATGTTAAGATCAAATGGTCAAAAATGGAGCAGACAAAAAGCGCACTGCGTGGTCAGTAAAAAACTGCGCAGTCTAAAACCACACTAGATTAGATAAACTCTCACACAGCACACGCTGTTATGCCCATGTGGTTTTTGACTGCTCATATGTGCTGTCACGGTTTTGACTGGACCCCCCCCCCAGCCAGGTCATCTCCCCATGTCAAGTCATCCCTGAGGCATTTACCCATCTTTATAAAATCTGCCGTCCTGAAGTCCAGGACCCTCACCCTTGTGTGGTTTGATTTTGCAGCTGTCCTTATACTGAACCACACTGTATGGTGATCACTGGTCCCCAGGTGGCCTCCCACTGTGATATCTGCAACACTATCCCTGTTAGTGAGTACCAGGCCCAGTACTGCCCCATCACAAATGGGTTCACTGACTAGTTGCCTGAGGAACACCCTTGTAGCAAGTCCAGGATGTCCCTGCTTGTAGATGGAGCTGCAGCTGGGAGGCTCCAATCTACATCTGGCAGACTGAAGTTCCCAACCACTTTTTATGCCAGCTAGTCAGTGACTTCCACCAATCCCTTATCTAACTCCGTCCCCCTGTGTGGGTCTGGATAACTGTTGCTGGATGGTGCTCTGGATCGCTGTTGCTGGGGGGGGGGAGGGTGCTCTGGATCACTGTTGCTGGAGGTTGGGGTGCTCTGGATCACAGTTTTTTAGGAGCCTCTCTGGATCCCTGTTGCTGGGGTGTGTGTTGTCAGGATAGCTGTTGCCTGCAAGCATGGTTGTGAAAAAGGTGTGTGTGTTGGGGGGGAGAGGCTCTAGATAACAAGTAAAATACAGTGAAATAATGAACTGTATGTGTGTTATTTGTATACACAATAAAAAAAATTGGATTTGATTTTTTTTTTTATAAGAATGTTGTTCCACCCAGCATGTGTGCGGGGTGCTTTGGATCACTGTTGCTACCGGTGTGTGTGAAAGGGGAAAGAGTGCGCCATATTGCAAATCATTAAAATAAATTGTAATTAATTGTATGTGTGTTATTTGTATATACAAGTTTTCACTAAGTTATTTCAGGAGCAGAAAAGGCATAGCCCATGATAGTTCCTTAGGACAGCATGTAGTAGCTCATATTTCCGTTTGATGCAATATATGTATCCAGATTAGTTTTAAAGTTTACTTGAGATTACATCAAAAGGAAGTCTGTCCCTGAAGTTAGCTGTTCTCAGTGCATAAAAATATTTTCTGTTATTGGATTTAAACCTTTCAAGTTTAATCTGCAAAGGGTGCCCCTGGTATCTAGCATGTCATCTTTATATTCAGTATTTAAATCTACAATTAGTAGTGGGTCATTTAGAATGTCAAAGTAAAAGAGAATATTCCCTCTCTGTTTTCTGACTTCCCGGCTATGAAATCCTAATTTGGCTACTCTCTCTTCATAAGAGAGATTATTAAGAGGGAGAGAGACTACTGATTTAGTATATCTTCGTTGGACCTTTCCAGTTTTCTTATTTCTGTTTTCAGATAGGGTGACCATATTTGACTACCATAATCCAGTGAAGGTTTAACGTATGAAAGATATAGTGGTAACAGCACCTCTGCTTCTCTGCTTTTAATGTTTCTTTTAATTACAATACTTGTCCTATTGGCTTCTGTAATAGCCAATCTACGTTGTTCATTAAAACTTATTTTATTATCTATTAGTATTCCCAGATCCTTCTCGTAAGTTTTATTGAGCAGGAGTTCTCCATTTAGGTTATAAACATGGTTTGGATTATGATGACCAATATGTATTACACAGCAATTATTGGTGTTAAGCTGCATACCCCAATTCTTTGTCCTTAATGATATAGCGTTGATGTCGTTCTGTAATGTCTCAATCTGTTTAGGAGTTCCACAAGGACCGCACAGTTTTGTATCATCTGCATATTTCATAATAACGTTATTAATATTATCATCCACATCAGCAAAAAATATTTGAAAAACTAACGGTCCAGTGACTGACCCATGTGGAACACCATTAGTCACTGGGCCCTCGGATGACAAATGACCCTGGATAGAAACTATCCGCATGCTATTTTGTAGCCAATTTTTTATCCATCTAATAATGTATTGGTCAATGTTGTACTTCTTTAGTTTCAGGTTTATTGCCCAGTGTGGGACTCTGTCAAAGACTTTGCTTAAATCAAATAAGAATATGTCAACCAGAATCCCATTGTTGAGCATTTTGTTCACATTATTGTAAAAACAAATTAGATTTGTGACACAAGAATGTTTCATTTTTGAAACCATGCTGCTTGTGATCAAATAAGGGGTCAGCATTAAGCTGTTTGGAGATTCTGTTTTTAATTAAAGTTTCTAAAATTTTACATGGGATTGATGTTAGGCTGATAAGCCTATACTTAGAAACTTTAGTTTTGCTTCCATTTTTAAAAATCGGTGTGACTCTAGATTTTTCCAGTCGTGGGGTACAATACCTGAGTTAAGGGATTTTTCAAATAATAGTTTTAAGGGTTTAACTTTGTATCACCCACATATATAAGGTATCCAGTGAACACAGTGATTGTGATTGAGTGCTTTCAAAAAGGGTGACTTAGTCACAGTGCCTGTGATTAGGACTACCTGGCAGGGGTAGCGACCGGATACCTGGTGGGTGAGGCGAGCGGAAGCATAAGCGCGTATGCCTTTACTATGAGGAGAAGAAGGGGAGGTATGTGGAGGGAGTATGAGCAGTTGCCGAGCTGGTCACAGCGTGGTGGAGAGGGTGGTCAGTTGGGGTGTGCAGGGTTCGGGTCTGGGTGGAATGTTTTTTTTTTTTGTGCCAGTAGGCGTTTTGTTTCTTTTTTTTCTTTAAAGATTTCACCACCCCAACATACCCCAGAGTTGAGAATCCTTACGTGGGGGTGCGGGGCACAGCCCCGCATACATGTAAATTCCATCACTGCCTTGCAGTTTGCCTCAAGTGTACATCACCGTAATTCATTTTTGGTGATGTACACTCGCCTAACCGGTGGTCGCTATTCCGTGATCACCGTTATCACACAGAACCCAGAGATAATAAGGTGATGCTCCACAAGGTGGCCAGAATACACTAGAATCAACAGTATACCAACTACAGCACTACACCCCTGTATGTCTGTCCGTACCGGAAGGCATCCCCTGTCCCTGGCCTCTGCTAATGTGGAACTGTGCAGTGAGGTTGGGGGGGCTGGAGTGGGTCCAGACCACGGCATCATATCAGATACCAGTTCTAGTTCACAAATGGATCCCAGCTTGTGCAAGGGATAGGGCTTGTCAGGATACAGCAGTCCTCCAGAACTGCTGTATCCCTACTGCAAACATTAGCATTTATAAATCAACCCCAACCACTGCCAGTAATGCCTTAGCCCGCCACTGAGGCTCCTAGGGCTGGCAGCTGGAGGACAGAGGGCTGATCGGGCCTGGAATTTCGGTGTGTGGCTGGACTGTTGTTGAAACATAGCTGCCAATGCAGGCCGGAAAAGGGTTGGGGACGGTTTTGTTGTAGCGTGGCATGCCAGCATCCTTGTCACGCCGAAAATGGGATAGTACAAATTTGGCTAGATAATGTTGTTTATCCTCGGCCAACCTCCCTCTCAGCAGCTGTACTACCCTTCAAGGACCAGTCAGGGCCAGATCAAGCCTTAGGGGGGCCTGGGACACTCACAACTTGGGTGGCCAGGTAAAAACGCCCAATTTTTCATACCTATTTTTTTGCGCAACATTTTCCGAGAATATTGTTCATTATAGTTTTAGTTCATTAACCTTAACAACCACCATATGGGGAGACAAGCCCCATTATTCACAGGTACAGCACTCTATTGCACTCACCGTGTCATGTGACATATGAAGGCTGGGGTCTGGTCTGGGGGCCACCAGGCCCCAGAAGCTCTGGGGGTCTATATGTTCTGTGGTGAGTTTGGGGGCTTTTATTGATGATAAAATGCTTGTTAGATCTTCCAAACAATTGCCCCACCAGCTGCTTAAAGGGACATCAAAACCCCTTAGGCCTCCATGTGTTAAAAAAAATAATAATAATTGCTAACATTCTATAGGGACTGTTGATGCAGCTGGTAGTTTTATTCACATCCCGTTTTTGTTTTTAAAGAGTGAGAACTTGACTGCCCACCATACTGCTGTTAGAACAGCAAAACATGTTTGTTTACATTTCCTGCAGTTAACAACAGAATACCAGTGCACAACCCCCCTCCCCAAACATGGTACATTTTAATATTTAAACAATTACATGGCCACTGGCTCTACTTACTTTAAACTTCATGTAAAACAGGGGGTCCTCTTAGTCTTCAGATTGGAATTCCAAAGTGAGCAAGCTATACCACCACTCCACGGTGGGACCCTTTCGTTATAGTCCCTACACTAGTTTAATAGCTTTGAAATGGCCGCAGTGGCTACTCACAAATATAGAGTGCTGCCTGAATTGGCCTACAATACATAGCCTAATTGGCTCCTTAAATAAGGTACTTCCACCCAGGAACATTTACAGGTGGTGGAAGGGAGCGTGTTGTAAGGGGCGCCACCACACCTTCCCCAAATCAACATGCTCAACTCTGCATTGCCCACAAATGTAATTAACATTTCTGCTAGAGGTGCTACTGGGTTGTGGTGGCAGCAGTTAACAGAATACCAGTGCACAACCCTCCCAAAATGGTACATTTTAATATGTAAACAATTACATGGCCACTGGCTCTACGTACTTTAAACTTCATGTAGAAAAAGAGGGTCCTCTTAGTTTCCAGATTGGAATTCCAAAGTGAGCAAGCTATACCACCACTTCACGGTGGGACCCTTTCGGTACAGTCCCTACACTAACTTAATAGCTCTGAAATGGCCACAGTGGCTACTCACAAATATAGAGTGCTGCCTGAATTGGCCTACAATACATTGTCTAATTGGCTCCTTAAATAAGGTACTTCCACCCAGGAACATTTACAGGTGGTGGAAGGGTGCATATTGTAAGGGGCGCCACACCTTCCCCAAATTACATTTCCTGACCTGCTCACCCTGCATTATAACCTTAAAAAGGTGGACTGAAAATAAAGACAGCTGTGTCTTTCAATCTGATAACTTCACTTGTGTTGGTACCTCCTCTACTGATTAGGCAGACTACAATTATCTTACCCAAGAAAAATTACCTAAACAGACCAGTTGCAAAGGTTAGGCAGAAATTGTTCCCCTGAGTCAGGGGGTGTGGGAAACCAACTGGCTTTAAGTCTACAGCTGCAGCTGGTGTGAACAATACCACTAGTCACCACATGAGCATCACTGTACTGCAAAGCTCTGGGGTTTAGATGTTCTGGGGCAAGTTCTGGGACTCCTAGAGGAGAGTTAGGTGCACTGCACCATCCATGTCAAAGGTGTGGGGTGCATGCATCCAAGGGACATGAAGCAGGAGGTCTCACAGGCAGATAAAACAAAACAAAACAAAACAAAAAAAAAGGCACCACACACATCCCAGATACAGGGAATTACCTTCTAGAGGCTACAATCCCCAGGATGCTTATCCAGCTGTAGACTTAAGGCCAGATGGTTTCCCACACCCCCCTGACTCCAGGGGGAAACAATTTTCTGCCAGAAGTGGTCCAGTGCACAGGCTTTTGTGAGTCAATTTAAAAGAAGACCCCTAACTGGTTCAGTACCGGAGAGAGAATCCCATAGATCAGGATATATCTTGCTAAATACATCCATAGACATTCTGAACCCTTGTCCTTTTCCCCAATTTTTACAGAGTACTCCTTTCTGTAGAGAACTACAGCCCAAAGAAAAAGGAACAGCACAATTTATGCAAGGTTCACTTGACATTTCCGTGACTTAGCAGTAGCAAACTTATCAATTAGCTCATTAAAGTCAATTTGTCGCAGTAGATCACTTTCGATACTTAAGAGTGTGAGTGCACTCAAATGATCATCTCGCATTGTAGATCTAAGTTTGTTTTTGATGAGTGCCATCTTGCTGAAGGAGCGTTCACCTGAACAGTTAGTCACCATCAGCGACAGGTAGATACGAAGAGCTACATAAACATTTGGAAAGGTCTCCTGCGGTTCTTCATTATGTAGTAGTGCTGCCTGAGAGAGTGGCAGATCACATCCTCTTGCCTTTGCAAAGCTGATGAATTGTGCCATTTCACCAGGGAAGACCTCTGCAGACAAGTCTGATGGGTATGCTTGAGCTAGTTTCTCAGCCTCAGCATTAATTTCTTCATCTGTTAGTGTTTTGAAGTTCACTATGACTTTAAAGTGGTCATAGACAGTTTGGTAGGCTGAAATCCTTTTGTTTAAGGCCATGATGAGGCAATCAATTATAATCAAATAAGTCTCAGTCCTGAATTTTCTCTCTGCCAGTTAAAACAACTCCCTCAGACTGCAAGTCATCGTACTGAGTGTTTCTCTTTCTCTTCCTTGAATGATCACTTCTGTAGCGTAATGTGCCAGATAACTCTTGCGCTCGTGTTTCAAATGTATCGAAACAATCACGTAATGCATTCACAAAGTTTCCCAGAGAGGTCAGTAGTTCGACTGCTACTTTCAAATCAATTTTTTGTACTCTGCAAAGATTTGCTTGTTGCATTAAATCTTGCAAGAATTGTATTCCACAGGTCACAGAGAAATGCAGTTTCCAGTAGCTCCATATTGTGGGACAAGCAATCTGCCTCGTATCTCGTAGTGCCATTCTGCTGTTGGTCATCAGACATTTCCTCCAGGGCAGCTTTGATGTCTGTGTAGCCTTCAAAGAGTGCCTTCATTGCATCAGCACCTGCAGACCACCGTGTGTCAGACAGTGACTTCACTGTCAGTCCTCCACCTTTCTCTTTCAGGTGTTTTATAAAAACTGACCAGCGTGAGTAGATGCAGAGAAGAATGTACAGTTTCTGGAGAAAGCCAAAGAAGCTGACTGCCTCAACGCAGCAATCGACAGCATTAGAACCAACTAGGTTGAGAGAATGTGCAGCGCAAGGCACAAATAAGGCAAGAGGGTTCACTGTTTTGAGACGCGCTTGCATACCAGTGTACCGGCCAGCCATGTTATTTGCATTATCATAAGACTGGCCACGGCAATCCATAAAATCAATTGATTCAGCCTGCAAGTACTGTAGCAGAGTATGTGCAAGTTCTTCAGCCATGTGACTGCCGATTTGCAGGAAAGTCAAGAACCGCTCAATTGGTATGCCATTTAGCACATACCGGGCAATCACAGTCAGCTGGTCAACGTGAGTCAAATCTGGCGTTGAATCAACGGATACTGAAAAGTACTTGGCTGTTGCAATTTCTTTCACAATTGTGCCTCGGGCGTTTCCATGATTTGCACAAATTCTTGAAAATAGTGGAGGACTAGTAAGCTGGCTTTCCCAATCAAGCGTTACTAAATTTCTATATGTGGCCAGAAAGGGTCGAACCGTGCTATTATTTCCATGCAGCCGAGGAAGTTGCCATTATGTTTTGAGCCAATTAATTCATCATCTCCTCAGGGCCAGTCCTCTCTCCGCCAACAGTGTCACAACAGCAACTACCCGATGTAGTACATCACGCCAGTATTTCTTCCTCTCCTGATACTGCTTCTCCAAACTGTAGTCCACACGGCAGTATTCTTTGCGACGGCTGCGTACCTTCAAAATGCATTCTCTCTGTGCTGCACTTTCTTCATGGATGCGGATTCTCTCATCTGCCTTTTTCCAGTCACTTAAACCCTCAACTTGTGAAAACTGGTCCTTTCGACTCGCCATCAGTGTGCAGAAGAAACAATAGCTGGACCCCTTTAAAGGACTATACAGCAACCATTTCCGAAGATGCATCTCACCATTTGGCGGCCAGGCATAGAACATGTGATTTTTTAGAAACTGGAAATGCCCCTTTGGTTGGCTCTGTGTAGGGTTGTAGTACCTCTTTGACTTTAAGTAACTGTCAGAGTCGCACTTATTCTGGCAAGTGTCTGGTCCTTTCTCAACCCAGAAATTTACATTAGCAGAACTTACTGGGAACCACTCCGCAGGATCTGTCAAGTGACATTCAGGATCACTTCTTTGACTGGGTTGAGTTGCTGGTAAACTCTGGAGACAAAGACAATGCATCACCAGTTTCATCTGTAGAAGCAGCAGTCTCAACCATAGTACCTTGATCAATCTTTTCAATATAGGATCCGGTGTCAGGCCGCTCATGTGACGTTTCAGAGTTGCAGCCATGTACACTTGTCAGGAGAGAAACAGATGAGGTGACAGATGGTGCAGACGAGTTGCTCACAAAAAATTGGTTGAGTCTAGGAGTCTTTGCGAGGACGGCATCCAGTTTTTCTTGCTTTTCCTTTGCAGCACGGCATTTCTGAGCACCTGAATGTAAAATGGTTCGTGGCACTTTCCAGAATGTTCTCTCCCTGTGTTTCAGACCTGGGGAAACAAATGAGAGATTGGATTTTATGACTAGCACAGGGCATTAGTCCATGTAGGATGGCATTGGCTCCCACCATTTCTGTGGTTTTAGTTGCACTTTTCTTGCCATTACACCAACAATTAGACTTCCCATCAGCAACCGTTGATAACACAGCTGTGCACACAAGGCAGTCACTATGCAAGAACCATTGGAGCATGGACTCAATGTCTGCTGGCAACATCTCTTTCTGCAGAAGAGTTGAGAGAGAAGATACTTGTAGTGCCCCTGGAGTCTACAGTATTTCAGTCAAGGCGGCAAGCAGTGCATCGTCAGAGTCACGTGCTTCTTTCAGACAGAGCGCATTTGTAATCTGGCTCATGGCAGACTTTACTCCCTTGCTTAGCTTACCAACCTCTGTGGCACAGTTCTTGAAGGCAGCGTCCTGTATGCTACACAGCAGCTTGAAGCTTCCCAAGAGACCAAGACAGACAGAGCACGACATGAACAGAGAAAACCCACTGCGGGGAGAGACATACCGAGAGCAAGACACAGCAGTGTTCCCCTGGCCCTTCCCATCCTCTTCCAAACCATTCACCCAACTGTACCTTTGCAAGAGCCTACGACAGTGTAGGTAAATACAAGTTACTTAACTTAGCATTAAAGGAGAAGTTCAGGAAGTACTGAGTGCTCAACAGCATACTTTTATGAAGCCTGCAAAACGCTCCAGTGCTGCTCAGAATAATTATTTTAAAATTGCAACTATTTTAAATACTGCGACTTAATAAAATACGACTGTTTGACTTATTTTCAGTCCAAAATATGGGTATGACAAGGGCTGCATGTTGGGGGTGGTACATGCCACACGTTGGGGCTCACATCTGATTCAGAAATTTACATGAGGCTCATGACCCTGAAAAGGCTGGACACCCCATCTTACAAATCCACAGTAACTCATTATCTCCAATAGCTCTATATGGCGTCCAAACTATCCATTGTCAACCTGACATAAAATGGCCACCAAGGTGGTTATGAGTACCTTTTTTTTTTTTTTTAATTAACATCTATCTAGTGAGCAGTGGGACTTAATGCCATAGTTTGAAAAAACAGGTGCAAAAGCCACTTAACATGTCACAGTAATAACGGACACTGGAAACATTCTGAAGACTGTGTGTGTGTGTGTGTCCCCAAAGACTATGCTATTTATTACACAATGTTTGTAGCACTTGTCTAATAAATACCTAAGGAGAAGGGTCTGCTCGTCACTTATAGGGCATTGATACTATAACACTCCATCTTAAGATGCCTGTATTGTAATCAAATTTGGAGTTATTATTTTAGGTAATGTTTTGTTTGCTATTATCTAGAATTATGGAAACAACTGTTTCATGGTTTTTCATTTTGCTTGCAGGACAGAAGATAAAGCCAGAGCAGAGTACCGGATCTGTCACAGACTCACACTTGGACATGGAAATATTTAATTGCAATAAATATATATGCCAAGATAATACGATCTGTTAGAGTTATAATTTGTAATGTTATATTTATTGTATTGTGGCTTTTTTTTTAAGATATATGAATATAATATGATTATGATGACAGCTAACCTAAATAAAGTGAATTGACATTTTACCTTGCATGCTTATTGGGGGAGAGTGACAGAATAAATATTTAAGAAGCAGAATGACATAATAGAAGACCAATAGCAACGCTGGTTTCTGGAACTTTACCGGTAATGAGGGACAGTTATAATTTTTTAGTAAGTAAACTATATACTACACACCTATTATTACCATCTGCCCAATCCATCTCCGGGCCACATACTACGCACCTATCATTACCATCTGTCCAATCCCTCTCCGGGCCACATACTATGCACCTATCATGACCATCTGCCCAATCCATCTGTGGGACTTTGAAACATTTAAGGCTTTTAGGGCAAAAGTAACAATTATAGGATACTCCTCTTGTACACAGATTCTACACTTTCATGATTACCATCTAAAAATCTAGATTACATCTTAAAGTAGTTTAAACTAAATAAAACCGTTACAAATATCAAAGTCGTAGCACTGTGTCTTCTACCACAAGTTCTGAGGGCACTCTCCCCTGCTGTGAGATGGATCAGTAATGCAGGGGCTGGGAGCCCCAGTTAAACATGACCTCCTGCTGCGCAGTGACAGCACTCCATGCATTGCATCTCCATTCCTAAGCCAAGGCTGGCATTCCACTCCTCCACCGCTTGCCTGCTGCCGCCAGTGACACAGCCTCCTGATGACCATCGTGCAGAACTAGCAAAGCCTAATACAGAGCCAGAGGCAATGAATCAATGAGTTAGAACGCAGGCTAGTGGACTTGCACAAGGAGAGCCAGAGCCTGAGGGAGCCCTCCTTTTCTACCCAGCTCCAGCAACAGCAGTATCCCCCTCCTTGCAGCATGTATCAGCGCGGCAGTGCCAGCAGCCTCAATGCATCAGACAGCCGGATCCACCAGACAGCAGCAGCAACAACTATGTCCTGTGGAGGGGGGTACTCCACAGGGTGGGACAAAAATTCCATGGCAGTATTAACTGGGTGTATAGCAGTTCTGAAATAACTAGAAGGAAAAAAAAAAAACTGGGAACTGCGGCTTAACAAATTTTTCCAGCACAACTGTGTCGGTTACTTTCTCATGCAATATTAAAACTGCACACCTCTGGCTCTGTACCATGCAAAATACAAAAATAAAACAAACAGTACTTTACTATGATGTATGCATATGCATCCATTCCTACTCCAAAGGACAGTAACTAAGTAACTATTTACTGTATGTATGTACAGAGGTGTGCAGTTCCAATATACCCAAAGCCATAACTACAAATAAACAGATGGTTGTACACACGATTCTACCATCAACATGTATAGTGCACGTTAACGTCTTACAACAAGCAGACTGCTAGGACCAATCATTTCAGTTTAAAATAAAATACAATAATGCAATTATTTGACACAACCTGAAAGCAAACCAGACGTCAGTGAAATGTTCTTAAAAAGTGAAGCCAATTCAACTGAATCATGGTACATTGGAACTATAAGCACTATGGGATTGGGGGTATATAGCTTTGTACAGTACCTATCAGTTCCAATGTACCCCATATATTCAACAGACAGTGCTAGCACTTCCAGAATAATAAGCACAGAAGTAAATGTGCACATTGACAGCCATGAATTTAGGTTTTGCTCCCTCTGACCCATAAGCTCCAAGACCACACAAGCTCAGAATAGGTGGGGCATCTCTAGAGGAGGGGTGGCGTTCAGTATTGATGAGAGGAGTCAGCTGAGTGCAGGGGTGAGCAGCAGGGTTATCAGCAATATGCAATCCCACACACACATACACACACACACACACACACACACACCTCTGCCTGCAGTAAGAAGTTGTTCCACAGGACCCGCTTGTGTTGGGAGCTCTACTTGACTTTCTCAACATCCAATATTCTGGTCAGCAACAAATGGAGGGAAGTGAGCTCCAGTCTTCACCGTCTAGGACCCAAGAAGGGAGAAGTCTTCATTCAGCATCTGTGTCCCCTTTCTATCTGAGCACCCGCACCCCCCACACAACTAATGTGATCGTTTAGTTTGTGTGATAACAGATTCCAAAACAGCATACAGTTGCCTTCACTTGCTGTTTTATTTGCAGTCAGATTAGCACTCAAAACTTTTGGTTGTCAAGGATTGCAAAGCCCAAACGTGTCTGTCTCTTTCGCTCTCTCTGCCTCTCTCTCACTCTATATATATCTCTATCTCTCACCCAAACTATCATCAAAATGAAGCAGACCCCAGAGGGATAGACACTCAAAGGGAGTGAATTAAAATAGCAAATATTCTAGAACCTATGGTTTATTCTTTGCTAAAACCCTCTCAGGTATTCAGCGATATTACAACACCCCCTTTTATGTACTGCAAACAGATGCTGATAAAATAAATAGCAATAGCATTGCACCACCTCTGTCAGCAGATACCGAAGGAGTATCCCCACCCACCCCACCCCTTCTCCACACACACACACACACACAACTTTCTTTCCGGTAAATGTCACCCGTGGATGCTGGACAGCTCTCAGTCAGAACACTCCCAAGTCCAAGATCCACAGCAGGGCTGAAACCCTCAATGAACAATCACAGCTTTAAAAAACAAAATGAAAAACAATAGATTTTCCAGTTCCAACAACAGTCGTTTTTTTTTTTCTTTTTAACTGCAGAGTATTGGGGATAGGGGCAGACAAGAGATTCATTTTTACCACTATTTTTTTAGAGACCGCTAACAGAACAGAAAAGGCAGGGAAAAGCACACAACTCATAAGCAATGTATAAAGCTACAAAGCAAAAGGGCAAACCACACTAAACATGCCTTTAGCCATGCTGCATATTCACAGAGGCTGTTCTTCAGGCTTCATTTAAGGGGGAGAGCAGGAAAATGCTCTTTGCAACTTTCGTTTGAAGAGCAGGAGTACTTCCAGCTAAATCAATTTAAGAGGGAAAAAAATGAACCATTCAAGAATGTTTGGAAAAAACAACAATGTAGCATCAAAACAAACCAAAGCACAAAAACTTATAACCTCAAACTTCTATAGAAGCAGCCATTAGTAAGTTGCATGGGGGGGGGGTGCAAAACTAATTTCTATCCGTTTTCACCGTGTTGTTGAATAACATCATCTCATTAGGTTATGTCCTGTGGTCAGATTAGTATTTAAAGTTAGTAAGTTACAATGGAGAAAAATACCTTTATGGAGACTAACACTGTGTAGATTGGGGGCACATGGTAACCAGATCATCCAGTACTTAGTTTAAGCTTAGCATGGGCACAACTGTTTCTACTCATTACATCTTTTCATGGAATATACATAGATATATATATATATGTATATACACACACACATACACACACACATATGCAAATAACTGAATGATCCTGTTTTACATGTGCTTCAGCCTCCCCCCGGCCCCAGTACTACACAGTCAGTGTCAGTTTACATGAAGTTATTTACTTACAGACTGCAGTTTATTTATACTATACCCCCCAGGCCCCCAATCAATAAAAAAATAAATAAACAAACACCACCAGCATGTTGTTATGAGCTTACCTCAAATAAGCCAACACAAATAGTCCAAGTTCAGGAACAGAGTTGGCCACTGGTGGTCTCCGACTCTGGCACAGAAGGTGTCCGACGTCCTGGTTCTCTCAGTCAGCTGGTGGAGTAGGGCTGGTCGGTAGGGAGATCAGGATGATGTCCTTGGCTTCCAGACTTTGTTCTTCCGTGTTCTTCTTCGGTAAATTTCTTCACCTTCAAAGCAGGTGATCAGATCAGGTGATTACAGCTCTGATACCTAAGTGGGCTTTAAAGCCCCAATTTATAGGGCAAAGTAGCCAAGTTTTTCTTTTGTTTATTTTTCCCGCTGCATATTTCCCTAAATACAGACTTGTGATTGGTTCTCCTAACTGAACCAATCATAACCCTGGTCTGCCTCCCCTACTCCGATTGGCCCATTTATGCTTTTCTGCTCTGACTGGTGGCTTTCTAAGCCACTTTCTGCAGTGAAGTTGGCTGTGCTTGGGGATTGAATGAAAGAAACTGTAAGCGCAGCCAGCAGCATGTACAACAGGCAGTTTAGTTAGCAGCGCCAGTAGCCCACGCAAACAGCGAGCAATAACACTCATTGTGTCTACAGGGTCAGTCGAGTCCAGACTACTACTCTACTGCTTGCTCCCCGAATCAACCGACGACCCAGGCTGACAAGGGCGGCTGTCCCCAGTCCCAAACCAGCAGCAGGCTTCCTTCCAGAATCGATTCACTCGGTTGTACGCCGTTGTAGCCAGTTAACTGTTTTCTTTTCTGGGTGTCGCTCGGCCCCGCCGCTGTACCGTCCGTTGGTACGCACACAAGTTCCAGACTTGGAGTCTAATTTCTTTCCATCCAGTTTCTTGGACAGGACTATCACTATACTGACTCTCGAGTCGCTGCCACCCAACCAGAAGTCTGAGAGCGGAGACTAGTCACCCGGGCAGCAGTACGGTACCCTAGCTAGGAGGTAGGTGATTGTGAAGGTGCTTCATTTATTATTACATAACTTAAACTTGCACTGTGACATATCTGCTTGCTGTAAAAAAAGGCTGGGCTGCTGGGGCGGGGCCTAAGTGCTAATCTGTGGCGGCCGGGGGTTTAAAAATGCTTAAATGCATTGCTGGCTCATCCCCAGGCTCGGACACAGTCTCAGTAGTCGCATCACATGCATGCATATGATGGCGAGCTGCTGCCTGGCCAGGGGGCCTATATTGGGAGTAGTCGGGGTCCACGGTCCGGGGAGTGGGAAGAAGTTTGTGCTTTTTTTTTCTTTTTTTTACTCAGTTGTACTGTGGCTGTGGGCGGGAAGGAGTCCGGCGGGGGGGGGCCCTAAGCAGTAATCTAGACTGGCACGGGCCGGGTTACACCTACAACATGCCGGCTCAGGCTCTCCCGGCTACTTAAGTCCAGAGCAGTCATCGCAAGGAAGGCAGTTCAGTTGGCAGTCAGTGACTCACACAAGATGGTCACAAACAGTTTGCGGCCAAACTGTTCAGTCTACAGATGGCGAGCTGCTGCCTGGCCGGGGGGCCTATATCGGGAGGGGGAGGGGGAACAAAGAAGTTTGAGCATTAGTGTCTTGCACTGTGGGCGGAGGTTGTATCCTGGCATGAATGGGAAAAACGTATTTCTGTTTCTGTCGGCTTCGGGGGGGCAGGGGGCCAGTCTATCATGGGGGCATGGGACATTTGCCCCATTTGTCCCCCCCTTAATCCGGCCCTGGGACCAGTCAACATCCTCCAGCTGACCACCCTTCCAGCCCCTGGACCAGCCTCCTCTTCTGACTAGCCTCCCTGTACCTGGAACGCCCTTTTAGCCTGCAGACCAGCCTTCCATCCCAAGCCAACTTGCCTCCAGCAGCTGGACCACCCTTTCAGACCCTGGAACAGCCTCTTCTTCCCAGCTGACCAGCCTCCTTGCACCTGAACCACACTTCCAGCCCAAGGACTAGCTTCTTTTCCCCAGCCGACAAACTTCCCTGCAGCTGGATCACCCTTCCAGTCCCGAGAAAAGCTTCTACTCCCCAGCCAACCAGCCTCCCTGCAGCTGAACCACCCTTCAAAGCCCTAGACCAGTCTACCCTATCCAGCCAGCCAGCAGCGGAAGGGCTCTCAGTAGGATTTTTAAACTGGGGGTCCAGGACTTTAAAAAAAAGGGGGGGTCCACAGCCCAAAAGGAGTCGTCCCAGGTAAGTTTCCGGGGTTCCCCATGTAAATATATGCAAGCCACACCCCAGCACTCACAAGTCTCGTAGTGTAAGAATCTATAGAGTGTGGGGGCATGCCCCATTGGTTTCTATGGGGCTGTGTCTTAATCTAGAATTTTTAATGTTTTAGAGGGCAAATTCAAATTACAGCCACAGCTCATCTAACAAGGCCCTTGTTAGATGAGCGGTGGCTGTAATTTGTTGGAATACCCCTCTAAAACATTAAAAATTCTAGTTTAAAACACTACCCCACAGAAACCAATGGAGCGTGCTCCAACGCTATACTGATTCTCACATTACAAGACAGGGGCGTAGCTCTGTCTGTGGACTTGCAGGGCTTGGTGAAGGAGCGTCTCTGGGACTTAAAAAAAAAAAAAAAGTGTGTCCCAATGTACAAAATGTGGGAAAAGGACACGGGTACCTGCATCCCCGAGAGCCCTGACTGGGACCACCGCCTACATCCTGACCAGCTTTCCACTTCTAGGCAACCTTCTTGTCAGCAGCTGGACCACAATTTCAGCCCTGGGCCAGCCTCTCCTCCCCAGCCAACCAGCCTTGCTGCAGCTAGACAGCCTTTGTAGGCCTTGAAATTGCCTCTATTCCCCAACAGACCAGCCTTACTGCACCTGAACCACCCTTCCAGGCCCTGGACCTACCCCCCCGTCCCTTCCAAGCTAACCAGCTTCCCAGGAGCGGGACCACTGCCTGTCCCAGAACCAAGTTCCCACCTCTAGCTTCCACCAAGCAGCTAGACCACACTTCCAGCCCCTGGACCAGCCTTCTTGCAACAGGACCACCCTTCCAGCCCAACATCAGCCTCCCCTCCTCAGATTGCCCAACCTGGTAGCTAGAATGACCACCGTCTGTGTCTCGATGCCCACCCTAGGGCCAGAATGGCCATAGGGGGCAGAAATATCCATTCCAGGGATGTAGTGCCAGCCTTGTGGGCCCCCTGAGGAAGCTCTACTGAGCAAAGCGCTGGGGCAATGCAACATGGTCGGTGACTGACCCTGACCCTGTTTGGAGACGCATTTTGAAATAAATCAGGGTGTATTCAGCAGTTGGTCTCGCCCTTCTTATTTGGAAGCTTAACCTTTGCTATATTTTTAACTTGAAACCTACTGGAGTTCTCTTTAGCAGCTAGTGTGCAGGTACACATTCTTGTTTCCATGTTTTATCTTGTGGCTGGAATGCCTGCCCTCTGTGCCTCAGTACCCACCCTGGTGACCAGAATGCTCACTCTAAGTGAAGGACTGACCACCCTGGGTAGCAGAATGCTTTTCCCAGGGCAGCAGTGCACTAACAGCGAAGCAGAATATTACCCTGGGTGCCAGAATTGCCGCAGTAAGGCTGGAATACCCACCCAGTGTGGAACACTGTCCACTAACTCTCATGTCAAAGAGTGTCCACAGTGATGGAGATCATCATTTTTTTATATAACCTGCATGTTACACCTTTTCTAAACACAAAGGGCTATCAACTCTTCTTGCACTATTGCACAAAAGTCTAACAGCACAGCCAAATGGGGAAGGGAAGGCCCAGTTAATCATAGCATGGGTATGCATGACTATGGTGTGCTGTACACAATATCTCCACAGCACCCTCACCACCCAGTACACAAAGTGCAGAGATCACATGACCACAAGAAGTACTATAAATATGCAATAAGACATGCATGGGTGTGTAAATATGCTTTCATAATTGCACGGCCCGAGGGTATTGTTCGGCATGAGGCGCTTGCGCCGAGTTCCGTTAAACACCCAAGAGCCAAGTGCAATTATGAAAGCATATTTACACATCCCTGAAGTGTCTTATGGCACTTATAACACAGAGAGAAAAAAATGAGTCATTCCGGTCTACAAACAAATTAAAAACAACAAATTTAGAGCTGAAAGGAAGCTGAAGTTATTTATGATTAAACAGTCCCTGTAAACAGAGTGGGAGTAACTAGTAAATGGAGCTCAATGGAGCCACTACAGTAAGTAGGGACTTAATGAAGAGTACAACCGAGCCCTTACACTGTGCAAGCAGAGGCAAACATTTAATGTCCTGTTCATAACAGTGGAAGAAAACATCGCCAGTGAAGGTACAGTTCTGCACAGTTGTGCTGTTCTTCAGATACTGGATTTTGTTGTCAGGAGTGATCTCGGCTATTTCTGCAGTGGCGCTCACAGCAGGAGGGTTTGCTTCGTTGCTGACTGGAGGTGCTGTGTTGAAACTGCAGCTGTGGTTTCCATTGGTTGTTTTCTTTTGGTGCTGATGTCACTTCCTTTGCCCAAATTGCCAAATGAATTCTGCTTAGGTGAAGTAGTCAGTCATTTCATACATTTTCTTTCCAGCGTTGACAGCTACTGTCAGGTTCAGAAGTAGAGTGCAGTGTACTGATTTTCTGTTATTGCTTGTGCTTAGGCTTTTGTCTATGAAAGAAGCACCGGAGTGTAATTATTCTTTCATAATTATACTCCTGTACTTCTCCCTCAGCCAATCAAATTGCTCAGTTTTTTCTCACTGTGTTATAAGCACTTTTACAAGGGTTTAGCTAAAAAGAGAAAGGCATTATAGGGGTATGTGCGATTTTGTATTTCTTTACAAGGCTTTGCTGCCTTGTGAGCGAGAACATCCATCCCAGCAGGAGGAACAGTCATGTAGTGTACAGTGTCACACTGGAATACTCGGGAATGCGGATATTGAAGTAGTATCTACTGCACACCAGGAAGAAACGATCGTCATCAATGGATATAGGGCCCCTGAACCACCAGGGAAGACCACAGAGGTACATTAAAATTCAGAATGGACATTCACAGGAAGTATCAGTGGCGTGAAAAAGTATTTGCTCCCTTCCTGATTTTCTCTATTATTGCATATTTGTCACACTGTATGCACAAAGGTACAGTTCTTTTGGGGGGTTGTGTTGACAGCTATCGCAGTAGCACCAAGTGCCTGTTGCATGGATCTTGACATGCCATTATGTCTGGTGCCATGCTATACGCCCACCCCTGCTGTGGTTAAACCCACCATGTTGGTGACTGCACAGCCTATGTATGGCCACTAACATTTAGATTAATGGTCTGCATAATTAAGACATGCGCAGTGTCAGAATGTCCATTTCGGGTGGGGAATATGGGTCATTGCTAATGTGGCCTTGAGGTGATATTGGAGGTGTCACCCAAGTTTATGGACAAAAGAGTGTTCCACAGCAGAGTTATGGGTCTGAGATGAAGTACTGCTGAAATAAAACTTAGTCACTGCATAGTTAATGTTCGACCACTTCCTGTATCACTATACAACCTTGTATAGCGATACTGGATGTGTGTGGGGCATACAAAGGCCAGTCAGGAGCTGAACAGAAGGTAAGCAATAAAGCCTTGAGGTTAGCGTAGGAGCTGTGAATGAGCTTGGTGCCCCCAGTAGGCCTGTACTTAATTCACACTATAGCCAGTTGCATACTGTGTGACCATAAGAAAGCCACTTAACCTCCCCAGTGCTCCCGGGTCACTCCTGAAAACAGGCCTTGGACCAAGCGGGCCTTACCAGGTTATCAAAGAATAAATAAAAAGAAAAATGTGTTAGTCGCCTTTTTGGGATGGCAGGGGGGCAGGACTATCAGACACCAGGCAAGCTATATTTATCTTAGCAGATGGGGAATTGGGTGGGTAGGGACCACTCAATGCCACGGAAACTTTAAAGAGGGACTCCCACCAAAAGTGCTACATTGCAGAATTAGAATAAACATACTCCCAACAAATCTCATACCAAAAATTAGGTTTTTACGTTACTTCATTTTAAAGTTATGAGCTATTTTGTAACCCTGATTTCACTACCTATTAAAAAAAGCCAGTTTCAGCAAAGAGCCACTGATGATGTCATCTCCTGAACTCACATTCTAGTCCTCCCTGTCAGCAGCCTTATAGGACCTGCTTCTCCAGAGTTTAAGAAAGTATAGTAATCCTTAAAAAAAATGACATAGAGTTGTCTGCAGTGCTTGCGTTTCCAGAACATTCAGACGCATGGCACTGAACTTCAGAACATGTCAGAAGGTAGTTTTGGAATGCAGCACCGAACCAAGGCATAGAATGTCAAGGTGGTGCACAATTTAAATATGCTGGGGAGTGGGGGGGTGAACACGCAATCTTGGAATGTGACGGGGATGTTTTCCACCTCAAAATGGTGGAATAATCAGTCTCGGAATGCGACAGGGACAGACATCAAGGAATTTGGTGGGGACTGGCAATTTCGGAATATAGTGGGGATGCACACTGTCGGAATGTGACAGGACACACCATATAATCTCAAACTGCTTGTCCCTGCCACATTCCAGAAATGTATGCACTCACCATATTTCAAAATTGTGAATCACATCCCCATCACATTCCAACATTATGCGTCACAGCCACATTCAAAAATTATGCATCCCTGCTACACTCCGAAATTGTGCATCCCTGCTACATTCTGAAAGGGTGCATCCACACCAAATTCCATAATTGCACTTCCCCACCAAGTTGTGTTTCAATGCCACATTCCAAAATTTTCACTGCCATATTACCAAATTGTGCACCATGCCACATTCTGAAATTATCTGCACATTCCAAAATTGAGCATCATTGCCACATTCTGAAATTGAGCATCACTGCCGCATTCCGAACCTGTGTGTCACTACCGCATTCTGAGTATCGTCACTGCCACATTCAAAATTGTCACGCTGCATTTACAAAACTGTGCGTCACCGTTGCATTCAGTACCCATCACTGCCACATTCTGAAACTGTTCGTCACCGCCAAATTCCGAAATTGTGCGTCACCGCCGCATTCCAAAATTGTGCGTCACTGCCGCATTCTGAATCTGTACATCACAGCCACATTCCGAAACTGTACATCACCGCAACATTCTGAAATTGTGTGTCACCACATTCTGAAATTGTGCGTCACCGACACATTCTGAAATTGTGCATCACTGCCGCATTCCGAACCTGTACGTCACTGCTGCATTCCGAACCTGTGCGTCACCATTGCATTCCGAACCTGTACGTCACTGCTGCATTCCGAACCTGTGTCACCGCCGCATTCAGAAACTGTGTCACCACTGCATTCGCACGCATTCTGAAATTGCGTTACCATCACATTCCGAAATTGTGCATCACTGCCGCATTCTGATGCTGTGCGTCACTGCCACATTTTGAAATGATGTGTTCCAGCTACTTTCTGAGACTGTGTCGTTGCTGCATTCCACAACTGCAACCTGGTGACATTTCGAAAGCTCATACCTGCAGTATTTTAAAAATTGCACACAACTTTGTCATGCTAAAGCCATGTTTGCCACTGCATTCTACCCCCGTTACATTCTGAAGTACTCTACCTTGCATCTACACATTTTGGGAGTGCATGTACTGACCTACCCAGTGTCAGTTTTCCTTTTTCAGATTTTTTTTTTTACATATTCTGTTTATCCTCCTCAGTTCTGCGGGTGGGCAACCCCGAGTCCTTTTCCGCATGGATTACCCCCCACCGTGGCGGGGCAGAAGGAGAGAGGGCCATCCTCCCCCCTTTTCGACACATATCCGGAAGGGCAATTTCAGGCGGTGTTGCCGGCATGCTGGAAGGGGACTTCATAGAGTCCTTAGCTGTACTTTTTCTTGTTTTTCCATGGCACTCCCCTCGCAGCTGGTGTGCACGCATCATGATGCCATGCTTCTCATCTCCCTGACTCTGGCACTGCCCCCAGTCGTCCACCAGAAGGCAGTCAGGGAGGCGGGACAACGTGCCCACCCGTCCCACGAGAGAAGAGTTGTGCGTGGACGCGCGATCCTCTCCTTCCCCTGCCGACCCCCAGCGACCCAAGCACGCTCCCGAACCTGGGTTGCCAGCATGGCATCCAGCGCCAACGAGCTGGCCGCTTTTTTTCTCAGATGTTTACTACAACTGCAGTTTTAAGTAAGATAGGAGAAATAAGTCATGTAAGGCAGCTTGCAGGGAGGACTAAATTGTGAGTTTAGGAGATAACATCATTAGCAGCTCTTCACTGAAACTGGCTGTTTTTGAACAGGCAATGAATTAAGTGTTACAAAATGACTTGTAACTTTTAAATGAAGTACCTTAAAGATCTGATGTTTTTGCATGAGGCTGATTGAGGATATATTGATCAAAATTCTGAATTTATTGATGCCAAAAATGTTGGCCTCGTCAGTCCCTCTTTAATTAGCTTATCAGTCAGGGATTAGGTGATGGGGGGTCACTCTTTCATGGCCCATAGGTTTGACAGTATCCCAGGGTGCAGTGAGGAGCACACAGCCTGCACGCAGTCCAAGGGTAAAGGATTGCTCCTCTCATTGTAATGAGACTATGATCAGATGCAAATGTTCAGTCCACATGTGGGGACCATGGCACCTACAGTGGCATGCGAGGCCATGTGCTGGAAACGAAGTACCAATAGCAGCATAGTGGGACACCTACAGCAGCATGTCGGTCCGGATTCCAAAAATCCTGCACCTACAGCAGCATGCCGGATCAGGTGCTGGGTTTCCGGCACCTGGACAGATATGCCACTGTAAGTGATGAGCATGTCACTATAGATGCCATATTCCCAGCACCTGGAAACATACATAAATGGAACTCCTGATGAAATCAATGAAGAAAAAAGATTCTCAAATACAATTTATTTCATTTTGGTAACCAGGTAGGCCCACTGGAAACAGAGGGTCCCTTTTTCAGGGGCGACCCAATTTATTTGACAACTTGTGGACAGGCTAGGGTGCCAAAGAGCAATGGCGTGCCGCGCTTTGCTTCCCACTGAAGCTTTAGGGGGTGTGGCTTATTAAATTTTTTTTTAACAATATAATCACAAAATACAGAATCACAATTTAAACCATACTACCAATTGAAGAAAAGTGTGAGTATAATGCAATACAAAAACATTTCAGTGCTTTCTTGACATACAATATACCAACAGCATATTTTGTCCGTGTTCAGAGCCTTTATTTGAGTGCTTTAAATCTATTTAATGCTAATACGGAAAGAGGGAGGGAGAACCACACATGTCGAATGTAATCTGTAAGTGGGAGGGGCATTTTTGTTAGATTTATAATTTAATCATACTGTGCATTTCACATAACCTCTTACACACGAAAAGCCAAAGAAACCAAAAAGAAATCATTCAAATGCATTGAAAAGGATTTTCCTGACTCAGCAACAGGTCTCAACGACAACGCCTTCTCCTACTTATTTCCCAGCTCCTGGAACTCCCTCCCCCTCGAACTTCGCTCTGCAAGTTCTCGCCGATCCGTCGCATTCCTCCTCCGGACACACTCATTACACTGTTGCAACTAATCACTGTCATACCTTCCCTACTTAATTCATACTCTGCAACTGCAACTCATTCCCCATGTATACTCTCCACTATATCATCCCTACCCCCCGCCACTCCTGCTCCCCACCAACCCATACCTCACAGTACACTCATCCCTTTTCTCTCCGTCTCACAACTCACAGTACACTCATCCCCTCTCCTTCCCTTCCCCCTATAATCCTATCTCTCTCCCCCCCAGTCCTACTCCACTTCCCTCTGCAATCTCCGCATCCCCTTCTCTTCTCCCTCCTATAACCTCTCTCCAGCTACTCCACTTCCCTCTGCAAGCTACTCATCCCCCTCTCCCCCATAACCTCTCCCCACCCCTCCACTTCCTCTGCAAGCTCCTCATCCCCCTCTCCCAGCTAGTGCCTCACCCACTTGCAGGGTTCTCTACATCCTGAAGGGGAGAAGGCTCTGGCTCCCCATCCACTAAATCTTCCATCAAGTTTCTCCTTACCTCCCCCGCCCCGGGCTACCACTTGGTTCCACCTCTCCGACTACAGCACTTACAGTCGGTAGGACTCCATCCTGTCTCTCCCCTCTGCACTACAAAGGGGTGACCACCTGGCATAAGTTAAATGTATATCCAAGATAAATTGTTGCCTGCTCACCTATAGCCTGTATTTAACATATTGTTCATGCTTTTTCACCTGTCTGTAACCTAAATGTTTATTTGCACAAAACTGCTGCTCTGCTCACCTTGGTCTACGATCTAACTTATGCTCATACTTCTATTACCTGATCTGCAACTGAAATGTAAGATCTTGTTTATAGCACTTGTTCCTAGCTACCCACTATCTGCTCTGTATTTATTCCGTGCATGATTCTGGACTCTGTAGTCCCTTAAATGTTGTATTATCGCTCCACCTATGTACCCCCTTCCCCCAGGATGCTTCTGGAAACAAGCTGTTCTCAGTTCATGTTGCTTTCCCGGTAAATCTCTTCTAAATAAACATAGTGGCATGCCAATCCAGGTTTCCGTCACCTGGACTAGCATATCATAGTAGGTGCCAGCCTTTCGACACCTGGTCCAGCATGCTGCTGAAAGCACCTGGCATGCCACTGTAGGTGTTGGGTTTCTGGCACATGGACAGGCATGTGGTAGGCTCTAACAGAGGTGGGCAAGCCAGAGCAGGCTCGAGCTTAGTGCCTTGCTTGGTTCCACTCCACATCTATGAGCAACTCAGCGCCAAGGTAAACCCAAGCTAGTTATGCTCAAAGTAAGCATTTTTGTCATCCTGAGCAGTTACTGTAGTATCCGAAATGTTCAGCTCCTATGTAGAGAACCTGCAGTAGTCAGGGTGGCTCTTTTTTGGCTCGTAGAGTCAAGCCAGATCCTTGACAAGGCTATGGCTTGGCTCTAGATGAAAAATTCCTGGCTTGCCCACCTCTAGCCTGAACTCATTCTCCAGTGGCAGCACAACTAAAAAAACGTTTATTTAAAAACGTTATCCAATAGAGAACTGCAGAGCCGTGAATAGCTGGTTTCCAGGTTTGTCCTGGAGAGGGACACCCAGCAGACTTACGAAGCAAAATACAAAAGTACTGTACAGAAAAAAAGTAATATAGGAGAGCTTCTGGAAACTAAGGACGCAAACAAAATGCAATCATAAAGAGTAAATCGGATAAAAACTGAGCCGGAATAATAAACTTGCAAGGCAGTACAAGGATAACCTCTAATTATAAATATTAGTAAGTTAAATTGCTTTGGTTCTTGCAGCGTCGTCATCATCGCTGGATATACTGCTTTGGTGTAGAATATCGTTTCCCTAAGACCTTTATAGGAGCAATCATCTCCCTCTCCGTAGCTCCCGCTCTTTTTTTATGTGACTGCTTCCCAGGAATATGCCAGTCAGTCATTTACTGCCAACTAAGTCTAGTTCTGTATAAGCATAAAATGAGGGCAGCCGCCCATTTGCTACGCCAACCCAATGCCGCACGTCACATTCTTTCGCTTTGAAACCATAGACTTAATAGAGCTTTAAACTCTAGCACATCTATTATTCTCTAGAGAGAAATTAACTCAATTATTTATTCTATGTTTGAAACACGGAATACCGATTTATGCGACGCACAGGGGCTGCCGGACCGTTTATTTAGCACACTTCCGGTACGGACACGCAGGGATATAGCAACATAACATCCTAGCCTAACATTATCGGGAAGGAAGAGGGTGAGTTGCTTTGTCCTGCAGCACTCTGTTCTGGTTCTGGGCCAGTAATATTATGTAGATCCCCGAACAGTGTGTGGATTTGATTGGCTGGCTGTCCTGAACCACCTTTCTCCCTAACCACATGTTCCGTTAGGGTTACCACCTCTCCCTGTTTTCGCAGGACAGTCCTGATTTGTGCAGCTGTGTCCTGCAGAAAAACATGGAAAATACTAAATGTCCTGACATTATAGTAGAAAAAATAGTTTTTGATTTTCCTCTAAATGTTGCAAACAACTATAATGCCTTAACTAAAATACCTTAAAATAATAAAAAAAACACAAGAAACAACTAAAAAACTACAACACTTACTCTTAATTCTGATTATTTAGAGAAAACATGTCTTTTACATTGGTCCAGATGACATACTGTCCTGCGAAAAATCCAGTTTCAGTAAGAAATGTCCCACTTTGGGCTTCTTAAAAGGTGGTAACCCTAGTTCCAGTTTGTAATTCTTAGCCTCACTGCTAGTAGGCACAACATTCTTTTGTCACAGACCATCACTGGGACATATTCAAAAATAGTTATGTCTTTCAGCCTAAATACAGGAAATGGTACCACCGTTTTAAACTTTTTAATTTCATGTGGTTACAGAGGGTAGCTCAGTTTCCAGTGGCATCCTGCTACCTATACACAGCTGGGTGGACTTGAGCAATGAGAGATTAGTTGATGTAGCCAAGGTCACACTGTGAGCTTTTGCTCTAGTGGGATATGTAATCTGTAATCTTTCAATTCCTAAACCACTGCTCTAACTAGTAGCCCACACTGCCTCTAGTAGATCATACTGCCTTTATAATCTAGATTGGCGAGACAGGCATACAGCGCATTCATCAGGATCATGCCTTCTGTGTGAGATGTCACAGTTTATTGCATGACATATTACAGAAATTAAAGAGTACAGGAAATCATTTGTAATTGGCAGCTGTTTATAAAGTTATTTTCAGAAATTATATTAATTCACCTTAGTTATAAATATTTAACCGTACCTGAATAAAAAGTAATATGAAAAACTGTATTTTGTTTTGTTTTGATTTCATGGGCAGCACTCTGTTACAGTTTTCTTCATGGAACCTGTAATCTGGAGTTGTAACTATATCACAGATTGTGCACAGAACACTGAGCAAGGTTCTGATAAATCAACACCTCGTAATTAGCATTCTGTACACAAACTGATGTAGTAAAAACTCCAAACTACCAGTTCCATGAAAAGAGCTGTGCAGCATGTCCATAAAAAGAAAATGAAAGCACAGTTTTTCACATCAGTGTTTATTCAGGTACAGTTATATGTGGATTATACAAAGGCAAGAAAGAATGCTGGCCTCTAATTGGTCAGTCTGGGACTGAACCCGGGTTGTTATCCCACCATAACATCCCGGCTCTATTCCCAGTACACAAATGACTGAATGTCAAAAAATCGCTGCCCATTGCATGCCGCTAACTGCTTTTGCTATGTGATCCATGGTCAACAGTGGAGTTTTCAAAAATGCAGCGCACCTCACTTCACTCGCTCCAATGAAAAATTCACCCCTTCAAACAAACCGCACCAAGCGTTATTTTGTTATCCACATTTAAACAAAGAGCCACACTGAGTGGCTTCTAAAAGTAACGGGCGAGCCCACACATCCTCTGCTCCAGAAGCTCCCCAAATTCATCGGTGCTGCCAAGCAATTTCACCATTGCCCTTAGGTTTGTCCAGGTACACATTAGAAAATGCTGCACACTGTACCGGGAGAATATAAAATACAAATAAAATCGAAACCCGATCGCCAACTGCAATGTCAGTGTGTGCGCAGATCAACAGAGCTACGCTCCCAGTTTGGCGGCAAACCCGAAGAAAAACTAACTCCTATTAGTTTTGTTCGTTTTCTCACAAACCTAGCACTGGAAATTACCAGAAGGTAATGGAGAAAATCTGAAAAAACAGAGAGATGGAAGGATAATAGCAGATACTGACAGCCTGGGGTGGGGGAAGACACAGACCTACACACGGCAAGCACACCACTTGCTGCAGAAACACAAAAGGAACTATTTTGTGTATAAACACTCCACACTACTAGATCATTAAAAATGCATATATAAATGTGTTGACTATTTTTGGTTTTTCAAAATATTACAAGCCATTGTATAATAGCAATAATGCCCTCCAGGGTGGGTGTTATGCTGGGATATTATCCCTTCTTGAGTGTTGGACGCCCTTGATCTCGGGCCCAACCATCTGAGATGGGATGTTATCCTAGCATAACACCCACCCTGTCAGGCATTATTCCTTTATCATTTGGAGGTATGAATTTCATTGCTTTAAACAGGAACATTACTAACTGCTGCCAGTTAGCACAGATTACCTGTCCCCTTTAAATTTCATTGAGATCCAGCAAGAACTTTGACATTGCCCTTGATCCTGGCAGACAGCACTGTGTATCTATATAAGGGACAGTTTTATGAAACATTAGCAAAAGATTGAAAAGGACATAATTAAGCAGCAAGGCAAGATGTGCATTATTGTGGGATGAAGGCAAGCCTTAATTAAGACATGAGGCAGCCTGCCAGTGCAGCAGTAGCACTACTGCTTGTGTCACTGGTGATCTGGTTCAGAAGCGAGCTGAGGGAAGGATGCTGTCCAGGGAGAGAGGGTTGTCTGTTCAAGTGCATGTCGGTGACCACAGGTGGTAATGCACTCTAAAGTGGCTCTGTGGACGGTGGGATGCCGGAGCATGATGTGCACCTTGCTGCATTCATGCTTGCATTACACGACATGTCGGCATCTCGGGAGGGGATATGTGTCAGGCCTGGGGCAGAGTGATGGACTGACCCCTCGTCAGCCCTGCACTGATGACATGGCAGCCCTCCCCCAAACTGGAACCTGGGCAGTGGCATTTGGGGCCCTTCCATACTCCATCAGGGGAAGCAAGCTGTTGAGGCGCATGGGAGAAAGCCAGTAAGTCCACAGGAAGCCACGTGATATGGCTGGTGGGGGAGTCAGTCCAGATCGGGGCACAGGCCTACTGAGAAGGAAAAAAGGGCATAATGAGGCAGTCGTGTGCCCTACACATGTGAAAAGTGCCATTATGCCACAATTATGCACCCTCTGGAATGCCTTATTACAGTTATAAAATGGCTCTCCTAAGTAGTTACAGAATTAACAAGATTCGGAATGTATTTCTGACTTGTGACAGAAAAACACATTATGTGTTCAGATTCTACCAACCACAGCACAAGATTTTCCCAATCCATTTTATAAATATTTTGTAAACTTAGTCATAGAACTTATACAAGGGGAATCTGTAAGGCATCTAACCTCCAGTCTTTATGAGAGTACAAGAGTTAAGAGATGGGTATCCAACTGTAATGGCAAAGGGAATGTAATAGATTGCTCCCCTATAAAACATGGAAACAGATTTGGACTTGTGTTCATCACATCACACATTTGGGGGTCTGGAGGGAGTGTCTAACATACTGTGATGGACCCTGCGGTGCAGTATTCTTGGGTCACTCACTTGGCACTGCCACCACCTTTGATAAATTGAGAAGGTCTGATATGAATGAGGAATAGGGCGCGTGTTGGAGGCACTCCAACCAAGGCAGAGTTCTCAGCTCTTGGTGGGCTTTAAAGGGAGACCACTCAATAATGCACTGCGCATAGTGATTAATGTACGAATAACAATATTGGGGGGGGGGACAAAATCAGGTCTAGCAGAAAAAGGGGTTAAGTAAACTGAGGTAGCAGTGTATACCAGCTGGTCTTCTGGTTCCTTGCTAGGCTCAGCCTTAATAAATAGTAGTCTATCCCAGGGGCGTTCAGATCAAAACTTTTAGGACTTGTCCAAACATGACTGTAGCTGAATTTGCACTTGCCCCTTATTTTTTTACAGTAAAATTGGCTCTCTTTTATACTTGTCCTTCAATGAAATTTTACTTGTCATGGACAGGGGGCTATAGGATTTGCACTATTTTGAGTCCAGCCCACACGTGCAGTTTTTCAGCTCATCTGTACTGTTGGGCACTACCTACGTCACACTGGTAGCAGTGTATATACCCTTAAATACTGGAGCTCCCTATGCTGCATCCAGCTGTCAGAATGGTGTAGGACAAGTGATGTTGTGTGTGGTTGACTGACATTGGTGTACTTAAAAAAAAAAAAAAATTAACAACAACTTTATGTTGTTGATAAAAAAAACAAAACAAATGCAAACCCCTGTTGGGTATTTGTATTCCCAGACAGATGACCCAGTCTGTTAAAGGATTTCCTGAATTAACACACAAATGTAGGGATGCAGAAGGCAAGGCCCTGATTTACTCACTGTTTCCCCAGACCAGAGGGATTTCCCTTGGTGCACAGAATATAGTGATGCAGAAGTGAGTTCCTCCTCTGTTGGGTTCAGCGCCTCTCTCGGTCTTAGGCCTTTTGTGCATCTTATGAAAACTGCTGTCTGCTGGTTCAGTCAGGGCTCTCCTCTTTATACAGCAGATGATCCTTCTTCTGAACTCACAGATGCAACTTTAATCTGTGAAGCACAATTTTGTCAGATCAGCACACCACATCCCACCATCCGACAACCAATACTTAGCAGTGCTGGCTTTGCTGCTTCTCAGACATAGAGCTACAGGTTTATTGCTGTGACACCGTAAACGTATATGCCATCCATACATGCCAGGGATTACTCCTTTTTTTAGGTGAGGGGGTTTGAGCCTATTTCAGTATGCTGTTTTGCCGACATATCAGTGTGCTACAAAACGGGGCATGTTGGCATCTCGAAACCCTCCTTATTGGGTATCCTGAGATGCTGGCATGTCTGAAAAGGCAAGGGTGCTGCTTTCTAAATGTCAGTGTTGCATCTGATTATGCCATAGTATTATTAATTTAACTACTGTTAGATTTTCCCAGGATTAACAGCAATTAAGAAAATACATGCATAATCAGATGGAACACCAGCATCTAACTGGCACCATGCCGGCAGCATCTTAGAATGCAGAGCAAGCGGCATGCCACTTTTGCCCAGAAAACACCCCACAGCAAGCTAATAGGTGATTTCTAAAATCTAATTTGAAATAAAAGAACAATGTTTATTTAACCTTTAGGTTGCAGCTGAACCAAAGAAAAAGATTTTCAGGTGAAAGCAAGAAGCAATCATTGGTTTCCAATTAAGCTTGCAGAGAACTGGCTTTGTTAATACACTTGTATTGCCTTTTTAATTTTTACTTTGCTTTTTGCTGATTGCAAATGCTTCTGATATTAGTGACTTGATTGACTTGATTGTTGACTCACAGCTCTGGCATGTCTTGCTGAGATGCTGGTCCAGGTGCCAGAAATGCAACAACAGCACCAGCATGCCAGCACCAGTGTAGGTGCTGCAAACCCAACACTTACATTGGCACTTGGTGCCAGTGTAGATGCTGGGTTTCCAGCACCTGGACTGGAATTCAAGCAAGACATGCTGATAGTAGAAGGAGCTTCAACCCTTATTATTTTTTAGTCTTTCGTCTGCAAGAATGACGCCTCTCTAGTCCAAATGTCTGCACAAGCCTCACACAGCCAATGCAGACAGCAAGGATGCTGTCTTACTTAGCTTCACACAGACTGACTGGCTCCAGCCTTGTTCCTGGGGCTTCACACCAGCAGACAGTTGTCCCAGTGGACAGAACAGGTGTCAGTCACAGAAAGGCGGGTCAAACTGTCACTTGATAGGTGACTGGCCAACACTCTCCTGGGTGAATTACGGAAGTCCTTCAGCATCCTTGGGCCCTTCTGGCTCTATACCAGGCTGCTGGAGCTTGATTGGAACTTGCCGAACCCCTGACCCTGACAGCCATGTTGAAGGGAATCAGAGGTAGTAACGATGGTTGCCCATTATAGTTTTTTGGGGGCACTAGCCCACATGTCCTCCCCAGGCACTCCACCAGCAGCAGAGAAGCCACAGCTGCTGCGGGGGAACTGGTGTGGAAATGAGCATGCCCACACAGATTAGTTATTATACCTCTGACCTATCCTTATTATGAGGGCCATCTCCCATTTTACCCCTCACAATTTCTCTGTCCCTCCTTCTCTTCCACATAGGGAAGGAGATGGTGGTGTTACGGAGAAGGTACTGTAAATGCAGGCATCGAAGCAGAAATTCATATTGTTCGAAGATGCTAAATCAAAATTAGAGCAAAATGATTTTTCAATAACACATATTTAATTGTAAAAACTGACCAGTTCTATTTAGTAAATTCTTAAAATCCATATTCCCCAAAATTGAGGGAAAGTAAGTATGTTTTGTACATCACTTAGTAACGAGATTTTAGCCATCTTGGTCATTGGAAAACAGGAGTGGATGGATAGTTAGATTCTTTTATTGGACCAATATGTGACTTGGACAAAGATGGTATAGGACATCAGCTGTGGGGGACCCACAGGTCCCTTCTTCGGGTGAGTAGCAAATTAAACAAAATAAGCTGATGTTATACACACTGCGATGCCTTGTTTTAAAATGATTTATGACAGGATAGTGAAAAGACTTACAATGAAGGGTGAGAAGAACTTAACAGTAAGGGTGGGTGGGCAATGCATAGGAACAGGTACATGGCAGTGAGGGAATGATTACAAAGAAGTACCAAGATATTCATGACAGAGACTGAATGGATGCCTTGAAGTGTTAGTTTGAACGGTAACTGGACAGAACACAGATGAGTACTAACCTGAGATACACAAAGTGCGGTGGGGGGGGGTCACAGAAAGAAAAAACATATTTTTATAAAGTGACAACTGTAACACTGCATGGTACTTTATACAGATATGTTTTTTTTTTTTTTTCTGTAACCCCCCCATGCCCTATGTGGATCTCATGTCAGTACCTGCAGCAGTTCAGAAGGAACACAGTTTCCCTTCGGCACTTCAGTGTCATGACACAGCACTTATTACAGAGAGCAAGCCCCGGGCATGTTCAAATTGCTGGCAAGCCACATTGGCTGCAGCAGCCAGTCAGTGACACTGGAACTCCTCATACTGTGCACATTTCAGTGCCATTTCCAGCTTTCACAGGAGAAGGACCTGGCTACTGATAGTGTTTTATATGGAAAAGTGTGACTTTGATCAGAAAAACTTTAAAAATCAGAGAACTGTGCATTATTATTCCAGGTAGCTAATTCACTGCATTTAATGTAGTTTCAGATAGGCAGGCTTGTGAAATCCTACTGTTGAAAAGAGGCGAGAGGGCATAGTATGAGACTGTACTGGCAGCTGCAGGCCTTGCAGCAGGAGGAGGGCAGAGTGCATTAAGCAGACCGGGAAAGGTGCAGTGGTGATTTAATAAAGATTATTTTACGGATTGTTTTACTGAATGCTGGTGATGATTTCTTTCCCTCTGTAGCAGGAGCAGGGCAGAGGGAATTTAGCAGACTAAGACAAGTGCAGGAGAGGGGAGTTTATAGGATTTATTTGACAAATAATGTGACTTCTGGTGGTGAGGGCTGGGGCACCAAAATCCATCTTTATATTTTTTACTTTTTTTTGCCCGTGAGTGAAAACTAGGTGAACTAGACTGTTGCAGTGACACACTAGGGGCCAGATATTCAAAACTTTGCCCAGTTGGCAAAGTGATTGTGCTGTTTGCCTGGAGTTTACGCCCACGCACAATATTCAAAAGAGTCTTATACACACACTAAAAGGGTTAGCACGTGCAAAAAAATTATATATGCATCAGGCAAAAGAGGGGGCAGGGACAGGAATACTGGCGCAGTGCAATATGCAGTGCATTTGCGCTGAGTAAAAGGGTTAGCTCAGGTCACTTTATGCAGCACAAATACTGCCAGGAAGAAGCCCGACTTACTCCGGGCAACCCTAGCATCCGGTGGAGCCGCTGCAGTCAACAACCACATTGGCGGTGGGGGAGTACACCAGCTCCCTCATGGCTAGTGGCATCCCCCACCCTCGGAACCCTGGCTATGTTAAAACACAATAAATCTCTGGGGTCCTATGGTCCCCCACACCCTCCAATCACCATCCCCTATTGTTTTTCAAATTTCCTCTGGTGCCTAGTGATCCCCCCCAGCTCTCCGATCACCAGTACCGATATAGGAAAACTAACTCACTAGTGCCTAGTGGTCCCCCCTGCCGTCCGATCTGCAACTCTGGTATAGGAAGAATAACTCCCTGGTGCCTAGTGGTCCCCCCTGCCCTCTGATCGCCAGCCCTGGTTTAGAAAAAAATAACTCTCTGTTGCCTAGTGGTCCCCCCTGCCCTCCGCTCATCAGCCCCTATATAATAAAAGAACTCCCTGGTGTCCAGTGATTCCCCCTATCCTCCGATCACTGGCCCTGTATAAAAGAATAACTCCATGGCGCTTCCAGGCACCCTCACACTGCAAGCACTGACCACCCACCCAGCCAACCCTCTCTTATCTTAAGTACTGGTGCTGTGGGAGCCCATACGCGACTGGAACAGCCTCCTCTCACTACCTTGGCTGGCCACCATATGATAACAGGAGCGCCAAGATCTCAGTACTGTAAAGGAGCACGCGGTACCGTCAGTACACATCGCCTCATAGCACAGGGACGATGCTCTTTCCACGCATACGGCAGCCTGCTGAGGTGGTAGTACAGGTGACTCCGCTTCCTGGCATTGCTTACGGCAGCCAACTGAGGTGGTCAGAGGAGGGCTGTGCCGATCACATTATGGGATCCCGCAGCACCAACGCTTAAGGAAAGGGGTGTTGGCTGGGTGGGTGGTCAGTGCTTATGGTCCGGGCGGAGGTGCCAGTAGATGCCAGGGAGTTATTCTTTTATGCATGGGCCAGTGATCGGAGGGTGAAGGGGAACCACTGGACACCAGGGAGTTATTTTTCCTATACCAGGACTGATGATCGGAGGGTGCAGAGGAACACATGGCACCAGGGAAAGCTTGAAAAACTATAGGGATGGTGATTGGAGGGTGGAAGTGCCACTAGACACCAAGGACATTCTTTTAATCTATCAGGATGGCGATCGGAATGTGGGAGGACCACTGGACACCAGTAACTTTCTTTTAATCTAAAGGGTTGGTGATCAGAGGGTGGGATGTGCCACTAGACACCAGGGACATTCTTTTAATCTACCAGAAGGGTGATTTTGGGGGGGACTGACCAATGGACACAACATTCTTTTGAATATACAGTAATGACAATCAGAGGGTGGGGGGGTGCCACTAGATATGAGGTGCATTCTTTTAATCTACTGGGACATGGCTCAGAGGGCGGAGGGACCACTGGAAATGAGGGACATTCTTTTAATCTACTGGGATGGTGATCAGAGGGTGGGGAGTGCCACCAGACACCAGGAAATTTGTCCATTTTATGGGACCAGGCAGTTGGGGTGGGGGCGGAGCTAGTCGCATGTGCCCTGCCAATGCTTCCCATGCAGATGTGCCCATAATGGGCATGCAGATGGCCCCTTAGTGTCTTGCATGCCCAATGGGCTAATTTACATGGGGCCATCTGAATATTGTGCTGGGACTACTGATGCTATCAGGTCTGGAGACGCTGTTCCCTGCACTGCCAGGTTCCATGTCGGGGCAACGCAACTTAGCTTAGCGCTGCGCTGACATGCCCCTGTATTCAGTTAGATAGCACCGGTGTGCTGTTCAAGTGAATATGGCAACCTTGGGGTCCTGGGCAATGGGTAGACACAGCGCAAACTTCTGCACTTCGCTGTACCCATTTTTGAATAATGGGCCCCAGGTCTCCCCATGAGTATGAGGAAGAGGGTGTGTCAGAGTGGGCAACGGGTGTATGTGTGTAAGGAGTTCTACCATTGTGTTGTGTAGAAACCATGAGGAATAGAAGTGGAGGAGAAAGGGATGCGGGGGGGGGGGGTGGCAAGGAGCAGGGAAAGGTTCCACCATGCCAGTTTCACCAAACTGTGCTGGTGGAGTAGGTGTTGGGACAGGGACTGGAAGTCATAGTGTTGGTGCATGCCTGACAGAAGGACTAGAGTTTGGAGCATGATAATACAGGCAAAGAAAACCAAACAGGGTTTGTAAGACCCCAGAAGTCCACTGTTTCCACTCCCTTTGCAAGCAGCTTTCTCAGCTGGACATACAGTGCATCTGGTGATGAAACCCCCTGAGCAATCCAGAAGCACACCAGTCTGCTTTTCTTCCTCCTTCTGATGCTTTCAATTCCCCTAGGATAGACTAGATCCATCCAGAGTTTGTAAAGGCAAGCCCTTCCCCTGTCTGTCCTGTACAAACAACATGACCACAGCTGCCACCACATCCATCTGTGTGTGGGCATGGACAATTGCCAGTCTGCCTTGAAGCACTGTATAATGCCCTGCCACATAATTATGCATCAGCAGCAGATCCTCAGAACAAACCAGGGGCACCAAGGAAAAACTTGAAAAAGTTAATAGAAATGAAAAATTGGATATTCTTTTTGTTTTATCGCATCAAAATACAACTAATTCTCTGGTGCATAGTGAGGTACAAGTAGACTTGCACTGATGGAAAGAGACCTGGGGATAGTCATATCAGATGACCTAAAGGTAAGCAAGCAATGTGAGAAGGCAATAAGGATGGCTGGGGGCATACTGGGATGTATAGGGAGAGGCATCATAAGTAGAAAACAGGAAGTTGTTATCCCTCTGTACAGACAGTTGGTGAGACCCCATCTGGAGTACTGCGTGCAGTTCTGGAGACCCCATCTCCACAAGGACATAGACAGGATGGAGGCAGTCCAGAGGAGGGCAACTAAAATGGTGCAGGGTCTGTAGCACCCAGTGGCACTGAAACATCCAGCAGTACCCAGCAACAGAAGCCCCTCACACAGCCCTTCTCCCCACCATATCCAGGAGTCTCTCTCAGTAAGCCCCCTTGGGCTGTGACCGCAGATCTGGTTGGGAAACCTGTAGCACTCAATGGTGCTGAAGCCTCCAGCAGTACCCAGCAGCAGAAGTGCCTTACGCAGCCCTTCTCTCCACCATATCCAGATGTCTCTCTCAGCAAGCCCCCTTGGTCTCTGACCACAGCTGCGGTCAGGAAACCTGTAGCACCCAACAGTGCTGAAGCCTCCAGCAGTACCCAGCAGCAGAAGCGCCTTACGCAGCCCTTCTCCCCACCATATCGAGATGTCTCTCTCAGCAAGCCCCCTTGGTCTCTGAATGCAGCTGCAGTCGGGAAACCTGTAGCACCCAACAGTGCTGAAGCCTCCAGCAGTACCCAGCAGCAGAAGCGCCTCACACAGCCCTTATCCCCACCATTTATTTATTTATTTGCTTTTGGTAACTGGGCAAGTGCACTAGACAGAACTGCCTATTTTCAGGCACGACCTGGGAGACTACAAATCAAGGAACATGTAAAAACAAATACATACTGTATACAGTGTTGTACAATAGGAGATTCCAAACAGTTTACAGAAGTGCAAGTTACAGAGTACATAGAGGGGGTACATATCACACAGTATAATAGGAAAAAAACAGACAAAAAGGCACAATTTACAGTTAATAATGTACAAAACATGACAGTGCTGTTGGTAAGTCAGCAAGGAGACAATTCCCAGGCAGAGACAGGGAACAAAGTGCGTAGCTGCAGCTGAGGAAGAGTGGGGATGGGAGGGTGTGCCATATCCAGGCGTCTCTCTCAGCAAGCCGCCTTGGGCTGTGACTGCAGCCGCAGTCAGGAAACCTGTAGCGCCCAACGGCGCTGAAGCCTCCAGCAGTACCCAGCAGCAAAAGCGCCTCACACAGCCCTTCTCCCCACCATATCCAGGTACAGAGTTGGCTCTGAACTGCTGATTTTTTGGACTTTTGGCACCTACTTGGGCCCAAACCTAATTGGCTGGTCAGTGAACCTTGAGCTTCCTGGTTGGTCAGAACTATACCGGGACTTTTTAAAATTGCTGAAGTTTGGGATTGTTAAATATTGTATGTAATTACCTGTGTAACCCCCTTGTTACCCGGGGTTACTAGAATCCCAGTAAGACCTAGTGGTAGGAAGGGAAGGCAGCTTGTGAAACTCCAGTTAAATGGGTTTCACACTGTCTCACTCTGTTCTCAGTCTCAGCTGAGACTGAGGGATGACATCACCAATAGAACTATCGCAGCTGCATGAGCCACATTGGAATCTGCAGCAAGGGAGTTAGTTAGAACATTGGGAGGTTTTGAAGTCAGTCTTCAGTCAGTCTTCAGTGAGTGAAGTGTAAAGTAGGGAGCTTGCTGAGAAAGCAGCTCAGTGAAGGCTCCAGGAACCTCAGCACTGACAGAGGGCTACTTTTAGTTTAATAGGGTGTGTGTCTCCACCTTAAAGAGATACACAGAAGATTATTGAAGTGGTGGAGACAGCTGTTTTCGTGTCTCAGTGCCCCCTCCCTTCGGGGGGGGGGCAGGAAAGGTTTCCCTGCAGATTCCTGGGGCAACCCCCTAATTCTGCTTGTGAAGGAAAAGCTGCCTATGTGTTCCAGTGTTTATTTGGGAGAACAAGAAATGTGAGTCGCCTGTGGGGCACCTGCAACGTGAGGGTGAGTGTCTGCTCTTGCTAAAAGGGCCTATGTTTTTCACCCTGGGTCTTGTGTGACAATGTGGGGATTGAACTACTAAATATTGGGAAGCCTATAGTAATGGGCTAAGCAAAGTCAAAGTAGGTTCAAGTCCAGAGTTTGTTGGGATTCAAATGATATGTAGAGGAGATGTGACAGATGTCTACCCAGAATCTACATTTAAAAGTTCAGTAAAGGAATTGTTCAGTTTCCAGAGAAATGGCCAGGTATGGGCTGTGGGAGCTGGAGGTGGGTGGCCCCCCATCTTTAGTGACCAGGTCCACCTCTACGGATTTCATCTGTGGATTTCTACTTTGCCTCAGGCACTTGGCCAGTGATGAGGGAAGTACCCAGACATGGGATTGTAAGGAGAATTCTCTCTAGGAGTCGAAGACTCTAGTGTGGTTTGGGGAGCCACAACAGGATAATTGGTTCATTCTTCAAATGAACCTCGGATCAAGTGGCCGGCGGGGGAGCCAGGCCAGTGGGGAAAACCCAAGTAGTGTACAAGTCGGGCTGTGTACCCAAAGCTGCGTGCAAGTCCGGGCTGCGTTCCTGGTGGGTTTAGAGCCTGAGGGCTGGAAATGGTGATAAAGTGTTCTGTAGTCTCTAATCTGCATTACCAGGAATGTAGCCCTGTGGGGGTCTGTCTATGCTTTGTTTGTTCAGCTTGGATGTGAATAAAAGCCACACTGAAGAATCCCATTCCTGGTTCTGGACATTACAGTTATTGCTTTCTGTGTTCGGATTTACTTGGGTGCCCCTGTGCAGAGTAGCCAAACCTAGGTCCCCGTGCCAAGTAACCTCATCCTCCCTGAACCCAGTCCCCACCAGGTACTGCTGTCAGCTTCAACAGCATGCCACCTGTCGTTTTGGCAAAAAGGCAGGGGTGAGGGGTTACACCTGTGTTGTGGACGTGGAACTGAATTCGTACTTTGTGAAGTTGTGGAAATCTCTGTTTGTTAACAAGCATGCCCGGTCTTTTGCTCTAGCAGTGAGCCTAAGAACCTGGTGCTCAGTCCCTGTTGCCCTAGTGGCTTCAGCGCACTCACCCACTTTAAACCTGGGCTACAGAAAAACGGTGATACCCACCGGCCTTGCAAATCTGATCTAAGCTCCCACAGTATTACAAAAAAAAAGTTTAAAAGCTAAAAAGATTAGAACAGGAGTTATGATTTTGTTGGCAAAGAGGAGTAATCGCCACTTACTTGTTGTTCTTTGTGTTCCCAACCCTGCTCTTGTTTCTGCCCACCCTCTTGCTTTTGTCCCTTTTGTTAGTTAATTTTGTCCTTTCTTACCTCCTTGGCTCCAGACCCAGACAGTTCCACCTCCTGATTACAGGACACAACTTGAGTGACACAGCTCTTTTGTGTTCCTTTGTCTTGCCTGTTAATCCTTATTTACTGTGGTCCCTACAGTATGTAAACCCCGTTTTTCTCTTCTCTCCACAGGCGTCTCTCTCAGCAAACCCCCTTGGGCTGTGACCGCAGCCGCGGTCGGGAAACCTGTAGTGCCCAACGGCACGGAAGCCTCCAGCAGTACCCAGCAGCAGAAGTGCCTCACGCAGCCCTTCTCCCCACCATATCCAGGTACAGAGTTGGCTCTGGACTGCTGATTTTTCAACCCACCCATGCCCCCTACCTAGCCCACCTTAAACGTACTTTAGCGCTGCCTACTGCACTCTTATTGGCCCTAACTTCTAGCCTTCTCATTGGTTCTCTTTGTTATCCGCTACTCTCGCAGCCCTTACTGCATCTATTGGCCTTTAACTACTCTCCTACAAAACTTAATCTAAAATTACAAAAAAAAGAAAAAAACTGCATCTATTAGTCTTTAACTACGTCCTACAAAACTTGGTCTGAAATGTAATAGAAAAAATAGGCAGCTATCGGTTATGCTTCCCTGTTTATCCTTCCTTTCACTATGCCCCATTTCTATTTACTCGACTTCCCAGAATTCTCCACGTATGACAGGGGACTACACCACTACTCTGGATCAAGCTGATCTTCTTACTGTTGAACTCCTTATATGTGCCTCCTTGCGTGATTCATTTGACTTGGATACTCAACCAACTTGGCACTCCATCATTCTAACCATGATCAGGGATAAAACCCTGAATCCGTCTCCTGACACTGGCCGCTCTCTCTTATCTTTTGCTGCCAAGATCTTACTCTGCGTGGCCCTGAATAACCTAGGCTCCAGCCCAAAGGTGCCTCCTTGCCAAAACTGTGCTCCATGCAAAAGTGAAAGAAAAAAGTTTCTAAAGATCCTCCTAGCTATAACCAGTAAGCTCTTGCTCCTCCTTTTAATGTGTTATGGCAATGTTGAGCTCAACCCTGGGCCTCCCACTGCCACCGGCTCACCTGCAGATCTCTCTGACCTCAAAGGACTAAGCTTTATGCACATCAGTGCGTACAGCCTGTTGAAAAGAATCACCTCTAGCCAGGCTTGGATAAGCCATACCTCCCCTGATATACTAGTGGTCTCTGAAACTTGGCTCCACCCTTCAACTAATAGCCATTCTGTACCTCTCCCCTCTTACTTACTGTTCCGTACAGACAGGCAGACCAGAGGTGGAAGGGTGGCTATTTATGTCAGGGACAAGTTCTCGGTCTCCATCATTGACTCGACCATGGTCCCTTATGAGTTTGAAACCCTTTCCCTTCAAGTGGAGATTGCTGCTGGAATCTCAATTAGCGTAACAGGCTGTTACAGCCCCCCTTCAGTGGGTATGCAGCTCCTAACTCCTTTGAGCAACATCCTGGGTCCCAGTTCTTCTGAAGCCATAATACTTAGGGACCTAAACTTAGATTGGCTCTTCAATGCCTCTACTCCCCTCAAAACTCTCTGTGAGTCCCTTGGACTGTCCCAGCTCATCAATGAAACTACACATCCAAATAAGAGTAATACTGCCAAAAGCACCCTATTGGATGCTGTCTTAGTTAGCAAACTGCACCTGTATACCCACGCTGGAGTCTTCTTCTCAGACATCAGCGATCACTGCCTTATTGCCTGTGTTCAGTCTAGCCATATCCTTGCATTACCTCCCAAATTCACAATAAAAAGAAGCAATCGCAACTTTGATCCTTGGGCATATACTACTGAGTTAAGTCATTCCTCTCGCTAGCAGGACTTCTACTTAGCAGAAACTGTGGCTCTTGCCTATGATATTTTCCAAGATATAGTGCTAAATGCCCTAAATAAGCATGCTCCATTATTAAAACCCATGCTAGGAGCCAATCTTGCCACTTGTTTTCTCCAAAACTAAAGAGCGAACTACGGAAAAAGGACAGATTGTGGAAAACTGCTCGTAGGACAAAGTCACCTAACAACTGGAACTTCTTTTGGGAGAGCAAGAAACCTCAGTAGTAAGTTGGTTAGAGAAACTAAGGCTAATTACTGCCGCTCTCAACTTGAAGTTTCTTTCAAGTGCTCGTCCAGATTCTGGAAGACAATTAGAGACATTGAAGGCCACTCAACTGGTAACTCCCTGCCTGCAAAAATCTTGGTCGGTGCCTCTACAGTCACAGATAAACCTACCATCCTTGACTCCTTCAACAACCATTTCATCACTGCAGGGTTAGCGTTCGATTCCTCCCCAGCTAGTACATTGCGGGCACAAATTGGATTCGACGCCCCAGACTCCACCTTAACTAACATACCGTTCTCTCTCCAACCCACATCTCTGAAGGAAGTGGAGGACCTCTTGCTCCAACTGGACGATAGGAAAAGCCCAGATGCTGACCACATTGACCCTCTACTTTCTAAAGGCAGGCTACTGTGCTCTAGCGGTGCCCATCACACATTTGTCCAATGTATCTATCTCCCAAGGCAACTTTCCTGCTATCTGGAAAATCACACACGTTATTTCTGTATTTAAGTCCGGAGATCCCAGTGACCTGAATAATTACAGGCCCATCTCCCTCCTTCCAGTCCTGTCTAAATTGCTGGAAAAAATCGTTAATTCCCAGCTCAGAAATTACATGGAATCAGTGAAGCTCCTAAACCCACTACAGTCAGGCTTCAGGGCTCAACACAGCACGATCTCTGCCTTGGCCAAGGTTACTAACGACTGGCAGGGCGAGCTGGATAACAAGAATTATGTTGGTGCAGTCTTTCTGGATCTCAGCAAGGCTTTCGACGCTGTTAACCACTCCTTACTTCTTTCGTCCCTCCAGAATATTGGCCTGGATGCTCTTTCACTTAGATGTTTCAATAACTACCTATCAGGCCGTTGTCAGCAAGTTAAGGCTAATGGTGAGGTCTCGCCCCTAAAACCCTTGGTTAGGAGCGTACCTCAAGGCTGTATCTTGGGCCCCCTGCTCTTCGTAATCTGTATTAACAGAATTAACGCCACCATCAACAAGGCTCAAATACATCTTTTTGCAGATGACACAGTGCTCTACACAAGCGGGCCTTCCTTTAAAACCGTACTGTCAGCTCTCCAGAGTGAATTCACCCTGTTGCGACTCCAGCTCCTAAACCAGAAGCTGATTCTGAATGCTAAGAAAACTAAAACCATGCTCTTCTCCTCCCTCCCCACTGGCCAACTCTCCAAACCTGCTCTCCCTGGATCTCTCTCTCCAGTTCCTATCATCCTTGGTGTACAGCTGGAGTACGTGTCTAAATTCAAATACCTGGGGGTCTGGCTCGACAACACTCTCTCATTCCAAGGACATATTGAAGAGCTGATAAAGAAACTCTGCCAGAGACTAGGACTTTTCTATAGGATAAAAAACCTTCTCCCCAGGGATGCCAAAATGTGGCTAGTCCAAACAATCTTTCTCCCTTTGTTAGACTATGCTGACTTTCTATACAGCCAAGGCCCAGTTGGTACTCTTACCAGATTTGATACACTCTACCACAGAGCCTTATAGTTCATAACAGAGCTCTCCTACTCCACCCACGACTGTCTCTTGTACACTGCGGTGGGTTGGTCATCCCTTACTCTCAGACACCAAAGAAATGCGGCATTCTGGACCTTCAAAGCCATTATAGACAAACTGCCTAATTATAGTGCAGCCTGTTTACCAATAAGCACACCAAGTATTTACGCCCTGAGAAGTGCCTCTTACATTACACTGAAAGCACCCAAGGTTAGATCCTGCTTCGGCAGGGCCTCTATGAGTCATGTACTTCCTTTGTTATGGAACAAGTTGCAAAAAACCCTGCAAATAAGTCTCCCTGTTAGCTTAGCATCATTTAAAGCCTTAATCATGAGTCATTCCAAGGAATCCTGTGCCTGCTTCCCTTAAACCTAGGAATGTATTCACTTAAGTCTACCCTGTTCCTGCCCTGTCACTGTAGGTTCCAACTCCTTGTCTAAGACCTGGCCTTCACCCTCTCCGGGCCCTCTATTGCCCATCCAGCCCTCTTCCTCAACCCCCCCCAAAAAAAAAAAATTATAATTAATTTCATATCTGTTATGCTTGTAACCTGTATATATCTGTTACTGTAATACTAAGCTCTCTATATTTTTTCTGCTATAACTTTTATCTCCATGTTAGCCTGTACATATCTGTTACTAAGTGCTTTTGCTTTGTTTTTTGTATCAATACCTTATCTGCTGATTCCTCCTATACACCTGTATTGTCTACCCCAGGTCCACCTCAAAAATGAGCTTGCTCAATGGTGTCCACCTGATTAAATAAAGATTTTGATTGATTGATTGCAACAGAAGCCATATGAAGAGAGACTAAAGGAGCTTGATATGTATACCCTTGAAGAAAGGAGGGAGAGGGGGGACATGATAAAAACTTTCAAGTACCTCAAGCGAATCAATAAAGTCCAAGAGGGTAGCATTTTTCAGAAAAAGAGATGTGCAAGAACAAGGGGACACAATTTGAAGATAGAGGGGGTACGGCTCAGGGACAATGTGAGGAAGTATTTTTTCACAGAGAGGGTAGTGGACGCATGGAACAGCCTTCCTGAGGGAGGTCGTGGAGTCAAAAACAGTGGGGAGGGGGGGAATTCAAGAATGCATGGGACAGACATAAGGCAATTCTGGTGGGGGTAGGAAGAAGTAGGCTGCTGGTTAACTAGGATCTGCAGCTTATCCAATAGGTAGGGAAATGGGCAGACTAGGTGGGCCAAGCGGTCCTTATCTGCCATCAGAGTCTATGTGTCTATGTTTCTGAGGTGGTGAAAAAAGAAATAACCTGGCACTTCACCTCCTAACACGCGGCTTCATCAGGGATTAGTTACCTATCAGTGCAGCATCTCTGAAATACATTTTAAGCATGAGAAAAAAGTATAAATTCACAGTTTTTAGCAATTAAACAATTATTGCATTAAGAGATGTAAAGAGGAACAACAGTGAAGAAATACAAGTGTAACTTAAAGACCTGTCTATAACCAGGGCCCCTGGTGTTCTGCGGCAGAATTTTCTAATTTCTGCGGCAGGGCTCCTTGACTTCTGCGGCAGCATTTTCTGATTACTGCGGCATGATTTATTCATTTCTCTGGCAGAATGCAGTCCTGTCATTGGCTAAATATGATGTGATGTCATCGATGACATCATATGCTGAGCATAGAGATGGGGCTTCAGGATAAACGAGGTAGGAAAGAAAGCCTGACACTATGGAAAAACAGTATATTTAAATGAAAATTCATCAAAAACAATGAATTCTGCGGCACTATATATATTCTGCGGCATGATGCAAATTCTGCCGCAAATTCCTCAACCTCAGAACCGCAGAATTCCAGGGGCCTTGTCTATAACTTTCTGAGTTTATTATGTTCATAACCTCTGTTGAGATTGTTTTTGTGTTATGCTGTTGTTTTTACAGCCCTATACCTGTGCCTTTTCTCCAAGTTAGTATATTTTGTATTTTTGTTCCTTTGGATATTTATTCAGTAGTGTATGTTCACCTTGTATCCTGTGTAACGTTTCTGTTTACCTCCTATTTTGTGACTCTCCTGGGTCATGCCTGAAAATAGGGAAATGTCTTGCCTAGTGCACCCCTACCTAGTAAATAAAAAATAAATAAGTAAATTTCCAAACAACATTATTAATTAAACATAAACTAGAAATTATGACATTTTTCAAATGGTACAGACTTACCAGTTCATTCATATGTTAAATTATTTATAATGGGCATATAAGTTACAGTACATCAATACATACGCTAGAAAGATTGTTAGAAAAATTGCAAGTAAATAGAATACTAATTAACTGGAGAAATACCCAATACAGCATACAGTATGTATTGATCTATAAGCAGTTGCTAGTAATAAATAAATCCACAATGTATTAACAGTGTCATCAGGCTGGAGTTTTTATCTGTGTTCTTAGTAACATCCTGCCTTTGCTTACTTCTCAGACCAGGGTGTCCATTTTTCAGTTCTTGAAGTATGCATTGAATTATTAATTAACACTCATAAGGCAGACAGATGCCACAGCAGGAGATCAAACCGACCAGTGCTGCTGCCCAGTCATCCATCACATGTGGAATGTGATAGTGAGTCTAGGTCTGGTACGGACACTATGGCTATCTTGTCACCAGAGGAAAAACTACATTTGTTCATGGGAGTAAATGTTCTTAAACACCTAAATTCCTAAATAGGGAACTCGGGTAGAATGGATGCACTTTTTGTCTTTGCTTGCCATCATTGTCTATGTTTCTGTGAGTACAAGGCAGGGTTAGGCCAGGGCAAGGTAGTCCAATGCTGCAGTTCCACTAAAGCAAGCCAGTATGAACTAGAGGGGAAGGTTTGCCTGTTCACAGATGATACAAAGCTCTGCAACAGGGTGGATACACTAGAGGGGGCATTAGGTAGGGAAGCTGATCTAAGGAGACTGGAAGAATGGTCCAGAAATTGGCAGTTAAAATTTAATTCCAGGAAGTGTAAGGTAATGCACCTCGGGAAGCAGAACCCAGGAAAAAAGTACGTGCTAGAAGGGCATCAATTAGAGGAGACAGAGATGGAACGGGATCTGGGCGTGGTCATTGCCAGTGACTTAAAGGTAGGAAAACAATTCGAAAAAGCAATGCAGAAGACAAGTGGTATCCTCGGTTGCATAGGAAGGGGTATTATGAGCAGCAAGCAGGACGTTATCATGCCCCTCTACATATCCTTGGTGAGGCCACACCTCGAGTACTGTGTCCAGTTCTGGAGGCAGCACCCAGAAAAGGACATCTTGGAGACAGTGCTGAGAAGGGCCACAAAGATGGTGCAGGGGCTGCATCATGAGCCATACGAGTCAAAACTCAAAGAGTTGAATTTACTCTGTCTGGAACAGAGAAGAAACAGGGAGGACATGATAGAAACATTTAAGTACATCAAGGGAATTAACACAACTCAAAAGGAAAACCTCTTCCAGGAAAACAGAGTGGCATGCACAAGAGGTCACAACTTGCGTCTGGTGGCAGGCAAGTTTAAAAGCAACTCTAGAAAGTACTTTTTCACCGAGAGCGTGATAGACCCATGGAACAGCCTGCTACCAGAAGTGGTGGCATCAAAGACAGTAAGGGAATTCAAACTCACTTGGGACAGGCAATGTGGGCAACTTAGGAAAAAAATATAACTGGGGGGGTAGCCACCTTGGGCAGACTAGATGGACCACATGGTCCCCATCTGCTGACACTTTTCTTATGTTCTCAGTAGCACCACCACCAACATAGCAGCATATGGTGGGTGCCAGTGAGGAGGATATGGAAGTGGGGCTATCAATATAGGGGTCTGATGCAACAGGGTAGAGCCCCTCCTCCATCCTGGAAGCATGCCACTCTCTGCACTCCTTAAATTGGGGAAAGACCACACTCAGCTCTCAGAGGTCAAAATTAAGTTTTGGAGCTACTAGCCAGCAGAGATAGTGACTGAGAAAGTCCGCTATCCTCACAGACTTTTCCACTGGTCCAGCTGGTGTACTTATTGAAATGTTACCTTCTCCAGTACAAGCCCAAAGGGCTAGTTAAAGGAAACTCTTATTAGTCTAATACAAAATCTGCCAGCATTTGTCAAGTGGACCAGTGCCAATTTTGACCACTGCTTCCAATTGGAATGTTTCAATTTTAAACTACAATTACAAGGTCTTCATGGCTGTGTGAGCTTCATGAGTAGATGTCCTGATGTCCTTCTCCTGTCATTGCTGGACGGAAACTGGATAGGTTTTTGTTCATTGCAGGCAAGCCCATGATAATATGCTCCACACATTACAGCTTCTGAAATATGCAACATCTAGATCGATCCCCCTGGTCCTCATTAGCAGTGACACGGAAAAGGCTTTCAACAGGGTCTCCTGTCCCTTCCTGTGGCAGACTCTGTATCATTTTGGCTTTATTTATTTATTTAGTCAATCATAGCAATTACAACCCTTTGAGTCATAGACTCATTTACAAAAGCTCCGCATCAGCATAATCTTACATTCAGAGATAGTACATTAGTGGGTCATCACATTTTAAGTAATTACGTATAATAGCCAAGGTGGCTGAAAGTTTATACATGTAGTAGCTAAGGTATTGATATTATTACAGTGGAACAATTATAATACAAGTGTAGCCTCTGGGGCATTGTCGTATAGTAGTAACAGTGATCTATACAATAGTGAGACAACACAGTTTTAAGGAAGTATTTACATATAGTAGCCTGGGTGGCTGTTGACCTATACATTTAGTAGCTAGGGTATTGGTATTAGTACAGGAGTTATAGGTTAGGTGCAGCCTCTAGGGCATTGTCATATAGCAGAGACAGAGATCAGCAGCAGAGATGTCCTATACAGTTAGCCATATACAATTGGTGGCAATGTCAATGGGGAGCGGCCATAGTGCAGCTCTGTGCAGGTCATTTAGGAGGATTAGCAGCTGCACTGGCATTCCTGATGGAATGGGTGGAGATTGTATAGAGGCTCTACTGATCCCCCCAAGCTTGTATCAGGGTTGACAGTAATCTAACGACTCCTATTAATTTATAATTGGGTACTTGACAAGGTTGCCCCCTCTCACCTTTGCTTTTTGCTTTGTATATGGACCCTCTAGCAACATCAGTATGTCGAGAGGGGGCAATAGAGGGGTTCCCTATAGGGGGATGGGAATATAAACTGGTGCTGTTTGCCGACCATATTTTACTTACACTATTCTCTCTGGAAGCCTCCCTCTTTCAGGCCTGGGAGCTTCTAGTGCTGTATGAATCCCTAGCAGGATTTCGCTTCAGTGCCTCCAAAACTGAGGTGCTTCTGTATGATTTCTGTCTTTCTCAAGCACTGAGGTCTCATTTTCCTTTTTGATGGACAAGGAATGCTGTTAAATATCTTGGTATTTACAACACAGAAGATTGGGCTCACACAGAGCTCCTAAACCTCGAACCTGTTATGAATACTATCTGAAAAGCCTGAATAGCTGGTCTCAGTTGACATTTGGGTTTTTCAACTGGGTTGTGGTTGTCCAGCAAAATGTTTTACCCAGAATATTATATTACCTTCAGACACTGCATATTATGCCCAATACCTCATATTTTCAATCCTGAGATTAATATATTTCACGTTTTCTCTGGGAAGGGGACACCTTAGAGTAAAATTTTCAGTCTTGCAACTTCTCAGGGATAGAGTGGTGGTAAACCTTCCAAACCTATGTAACTGTGCCAGGGCAGCCTACCTACAATGATCTGTTTATGGAGTACTCACGCTTTATGTGTCACACTGGAAAAATACTGAATTTAAGCTCAATGATTTTTACCCCATAGAAAAATACTTATGTGCCTCCCCCTTGGGGTTTCTCCCTTTTACTAATTTTATGGGCTATATGGCAACTAGTCTGAAGGTCTGGCATAGACTGGTACAGAGCCCAGATCTTAAAACATTTAAAATTTGGACTCAAGCTTTCCCAAATTTACAGGATTGCCCTTAAATAAAAGAGATACCACCATTCTGCGATGGAGCCGGTTAGGGCTGACTTGGCTACACCAAATGATTGTCTTTATTATCTACAGAGCAGGGAACATACAAAATATTTACAGCTCTGATCATACTTGGTCCATTCTTAAGGCACAGTCCTGAAGTTGCCTGACAAGCCAGGCATTCTTTTTGCTATTCTATGGTAGTCACAGCGAGGGAAACTTTGGCAGTGTTTAATAGGGAACCTATACCAAGGTCTGACTGAAATAATTCAAATTTCTGCTCTCTCTATTCTTACCAAACGGAACAAGGAATTGAATACTTCAGTCCTCTTAGACATCTGGTTGCAGTATACACTCCCAGCATATAAAATCACCTCTGTCCCATACCTCTGGCAGTTTTCTTTGAAGTGCAGGACTAGGTTTTTTTGGAACCCCAGTGGTGCTGGAACACTATCTGGGACCCACGCGGGGATCCTCTTGGAGGGCCTGTGGGGTGCAGCATGTGGATCAGATGCATGTTTTCTGAGTTTGCCCTGTCCTTGTCCGATATTGGTGGGAGGTTCAATAAGTTTTGGAAAATGTAGTCAAACTGCAAAATGTGGTTACTTCTTCTCTGATATTGTTAAACATTCCATCAACTGTGCACAAACTAAAAGGCAAGACTTTGAAACTTTTATTTTTATTGATTATAACTGCAAAGAAAGTAATTACATGATAATGGATGACCCCCACTGAGCCGAACAAGGCAAATGTAGTTTCAGATGGTACAGTTTATCTGTGAATGGGAAAGCCAAACGACAATCTGTACTGATACACAGCGTCCTTTTGACAGTCTCTGATGTAGATGGGTCCTTTGTTATACGGAGATAGTCAACTTTTGTTCCATAATGGCACTGACTGTGATAGGTTCCCGTTTTTCTCTGTCCATTAACTCCTCCTCTGGACCTGCCTGTAACAGATAATTAATTGCACTACCACGTAATACTTGATTTTACTGAATACTTTTATAATGTCTGTATTTATTTTTGTTTTGTATTTCCTTGTTTTCCTACTGTCACTGTGTTTTAATTATTGGAAAACCAAATAAACATTTCTAATAAACATTAACTTACAAAAGGAAGAATAGTGGCATGAGAGTGAGGATGTAGTGCCAGGGGAAACACATGAGGAGTATAAGAAAAGACAGGAGAAAGCACACAAAATATGCAAGGAGAAGGAGTGGAAGAAGAAAGACAAGAAGAGGAGGAGAAGCAGGAGAAGAGGGGCAGGGGGAAGCAGATGTGGAAGAAGAGCTTGAAAGTCTGCTGTCAGTTATGCCACTTAGTGGTGATTATGAGTGTGACACTGAGGAGTGGAGGCCATGGCGGGAGGAGATGGCAACATTTAAAAAAATGAAAAAGAAAAAAGCAAGAAAGCAAGTTTCTCAGGCAGGGAAATTGGCTGAGCTGATGTCATAGTGTTGTGCTTCTTTGTAATCTTCCACTCAACTGATGTCACTGGGTTCTGGAACTGCTAAGTTATTAAAAAGTAAATATTGGATGGGAAGAAGGCTGCATTAATATGGGGCCCTAATAAGGGAAAATAGCACTATTTCAAAACAAGCCCACAAAACAGTAAACTGGGGTGATTAAACAGACTTCTCATGTGCCAAATTCACAATTATATTAAAAAATGCAAACCACATTGTTTATGTTCCCTTTAAATTTCCCACCTAGACCTTACGAATCACTGCTGCCTTTATCTTAAGATCTCTTTTCCCCTTCCCTGAAGCCCAGTGTCTCTCCCACTGTTCAGCTTTCCTGGCTAAACACTGGCTCACCAGCATCCTCTCCTGTCCCTCCATCCTATCATCATACTCCCTTTGTTCACCTGACTCTTGATTTCTCCCTGTCCCTCACTGCAAAATCTCCACTGGTCTGTTTGTCTTGTATGTCCACTATCTTACAGTCTTACCTTCGTCTGACCTCTGCTGCACCTCCATACTGTTTCACCACTTGATTTATTTACAACTGGAGACCAAAAAAGATGCACCAAGTCAAAACTGGTTTCCCGATGTGACCTGGGGAAGGGTACAAAGGGTAAAAAATGTGGATGGCATAAAACAGTACAACACCCATATAATGCAAATAAACACAATACAGTTCAAGAAGCAAACAGTGCAAGACTGATAACATATACATTATATATATATATATATATATATATATATATATATATATGTATGTATTGAGAGAGAACAAAGTATCTTCAGTAGAAACAACAGTAATACTGTAAAAGCCACGGAAACAGAACCCATGGGTGGCCAAGATATCACCTCGTTTAAGCAGCTGTTTCAATTATCTCATGTTCATCGGGGCAGCCATTTTGTATCAGGTTAAGCAGTGGATGATTCAGACTTGATACAAAGTTATTGAAAGTAATGGGTTAAGTCTGTCCCAATTATCAGAAGAACAATTTTTAAATGAAAAAAACAGTCATGGTTAGCACATTATGCTAAATAGTGTGAGATTTAGTGATTTTGTCAGCTTATTTTTTGTTTAGATTTTTATGTTTTTGTTAGCAGATAAGTAGTTTAATTCCTTTTTTGTTAACAGTGAAATCTTTAAAATAAAAAGTTCAGTGACTGTTTTTCCCCACTTAATTATTAGCCATTGTTTACTGCTCCAAAGAAGCTAGTTATCGTACTCTGATTTGAACTGGATGCTGTCTGATGTACAGTCATCCCCTTCAAGTTGAAAAGTAGCTCCTGCTGCTGTATCCTATCATGCTGCACACATTAGTTGTGTAGCACGCTGGCGTATTCATCTTTGGTGATTATAATTGCTAGCACATCATTCACGTTACTTGCATCATTCTCCAGACCTTCCTCCAAGTTTTCTCCTTTAATTGATGTGAAAATAGCATTATGGAAAGGTATCCCTCTGCTTTTTTGGTGACATCACAGTCCACAAAAGCCTTAAACTCTTCCAGTGTCATGTCATGAGGTTGTTAAACATTGGCCAGCACGTCTGCTTCCTCTGTCCCCACCTGTAGTGTATTGGTAGGTGTTTGATCAAGCACAAAGCCAACTTTTCTAAAACAGTTGACTACTTTGGCTTCCTTGATGGCTACTCACACTTTGTGTGCTGTAGAGATTGCATTTAACTATAGGTGCTGGAACCTGTTGCACGGGGGGGGGAGGGGGAGTGCAGCCCCCTGCTTTTGTCCACATTCATTGAACATGCCTCTTTTACGCATGCAAGGTCAGGAGGGAAGCAGTCATGGTCTCCTTTGTAATTTTTTGTGTGCCTCCCAGTTTAAATTGAAATGGAGGCTCCCAGCAGGCTGGCATCTAGAAGTACAGTACTTAGCATCACCCCCAATTCAACAATTAACACCGTCTCCATCAACTACTCACCTATCCTGTATGAAAATAATTTCCAGAATAAGGAATGTAGTCTGCCTCAGACCTGCTTCTTTTATACTCTCCAGGATTGCATAATCATAAATATCAGGTACAGTGCTGGGTACAGTAAGGAACTGAGCAATGAATCTCTTTCTGCAATGTTATTAATTTCTTAACAACTAATTGCTTAACTTGAGATTTCATTTCATAAACTGACTGGAATTTTTGGACACCGTGACAGGATATGTGGCCAGAGGCATTTATTCTTTTCCTGTTAGTTCAGGATGTGATAGGATATGTGACCAGATGCATTTATTCTTTTTCTGTTATTAGTTTAAAAAACATTCTTCTGTTACAGTTTCTGTTGCCCCTGGGAAGATTACTGACAATATAGCAGGCAGGAGACGAAGTCATAAAGTCATTGTGAGGATCTTTTTCCTGGGATATGTTCCCATGTCAGACAGTGGACCCAGGTGCATGTCATAAAACCTTCTAGAAATAGCGAGAATGCCCACCCACTCACACACACACACACACACACACACACACACACACACTCACTCACTGATGATGGGTTGGGGAAGTGTGGGGAAATGTCACTCAAAGGGTGAAACCACTCCCCACAGCCAAAAGGGTATAAAGTGGGGACCTGAGGAGCTCTCTCTCCCTCTTGGACATTCAGCATCGAAAGAAGGGAGTCCTGCTGAACTAGCTTGGTAAGGAAGCACACGCTAGACTGTGTCTTCTGTAGCAGGGCAGGTAAAGAACTTTTTAGATGAGGAAAGCTCAGATTTTTCTGTCCAACTGTCTGTTTAACTTCCTTTATTTTCCATTCTGAGTCAATGTGCAAACCTTTTGTCTTACTGTAACTAAATCCTGTTTGTAAATAACTGTAGTATCTTCCAGGAAATGATCTGTTTTTGATAGAACCATTGACTGCCTCGTTATTAAAAAGGTAATTATTTGAGGGGTTAGAAATCCACCTTTCCTCGTGCAATGAACATATGTTAAAAATTTGAGGAGTTAGAAAGCCTCCTTTCCTCATGCAGTGAACAGTTAAATGCTATTTTTTTATTCCTATTCATTTATTTCTATTCGTTCTTGCCCAGTTGTCACTGCACTGCATCCTGTGTGGACTGTATCTGCTTTTTGGTGACTGGCCAGCCGGCTGATTTCAGTGCAGTTTTTCTTGCCAGGCTTGCGTCCTTGTGTTGAAAGATATGTTGTTTGTTTCTAAGTTGACTGATATTCTAAAGGACATAAAAGGCAAGAGGGTTTTGCTACCAGGGACAACAGCCAGCAGCCTTCATATATTACATCTAGGAACTAGGGTTCCAACAGATCTCGGCCATCTCATAGCAGTTTTGATCCTTTTATCAATATGGAAGTCAGCGTAATAGAGAAGCCTCATTGGCTTCAGCTTAAAAAAAAGTATGACTGAAGGTTCTTTCTGACAAGCATTATGGATGTTCAAACCGCAGATGTAGTTGATCTAGGTAAAGGTTTGCAGTTCATCATTGTCTTCAATCCTTGGTCAATAACTGTATCTTACATAGGTTGTGTTATTTACCAGTAACAGTAGATCTTTGAGATAATCTTCTCCATAGAGCCCCTCAAAACCATCCCCCTGTGAGGAGGAGTTCTATGGTATTTCTTTCAGGGATAGTGCACAGTCTGCCTCCTGGCTTTCACTGTTACAGTATATTTGACAGCTTGCATGTTTCTGCTTCTCGCTTTGACTTCTAATGTGGTTGGCCTTGGAAGGATTCTTGGTACCATATATTGGCAAGGCACAGCGGGCTGCCATATTGGTCATTCTAGTTACCAGAGCATAGAATGTAAAGATTTAAATGTACAGTATTTAGATATTATGGGGCCCAATGTATGTCGTCAACCCTCCACCCCAGTCTTTTTTATTAGTATTTCCTGTTAACATGTTTTAATTGTTTACCTATTTTATTAATATCTACCCTTTCCCTACCCCCTTTTTTCATCCTATTTAATGTATAGTGACAACATTTCTACAATGATTGATATGGTATCCTTAGTTCTCCACTGTGGGGAGCCCCGTGGATTAGGTCCCGCATTCAGTTGCAGCCTCCATAGCAGTCCAACTCCACTACCTGCAGTCCCCCAGGTGGATGCAGACCTGGGATTCCAACTCTTGCAGGACTGCTGGGGCTGATTCACACTGAGCTGTTGATCTGGCTTCCAGATGCAAGTCTACAAGTGGAGGATGTGCAAATGGAGCTGGAGTGGGTGCTGAGTCCCGGGCTGCCAACCTTCAGTACAAACAGTAGGCAAAATGATGGCACACTCGCATCGGAACACAGAGGAAGTCCACGTTGTGTAAGTTATCAGCGTAGTTATTTATTTCTGTGTCAGAAGTGGTTGGATTCCTCAAGATAAATTGCAATACTTTTCGAGTAAGCCCGGTCACCAACAAAGGACAGGATAGGTGGTGTTTACATTACTGATACACATGCGGAGCAAACAACCTTTAAAGATTTATGGTTACTGAAATTCAGTAACAAAGAAAGCGCTTTATATTTAGCACAGATACTTTTAGTATCTACAACGGACGTAGTAAGCACACTTACACTTCTCCACATGTAATATGCATAATAAAACCTAATACATACAACATTTATAGCTTGCATACATAATGTTATAAGCTTGATAACTCTTTTTACAAACATCATATGTAGTTTAGGAATCCTTAAAAGGTTACATACATTTTTGTCTGTCAACACTGTGCTTAGATTAGATAGATTTTAGAAAATGGGCTTAGAAATTCCCGAGCTCTGATTGGCTGATACCCCTGGCAAAGGGGGCAAGTATCAGACAACAGAGGAATAAGTGCCAATGCCAACTGACCTGATCAGTGAAGTCATGGGGCCAGTTAGAATTTTTTTAATTTGATCCAACGCCATTTTGTTCTCCCACTTAGCGGGTGAGCCCCCGAGTCTATCTTATTTTTAGGTAAACAAATAAATATTAGACACGCATAAGAACAAAGGAAAGAAAAAAAGGAGTCAGTCCAATTGGCTTCTCATTGAGCGAGAGAGAGAGAGAGAGAGAGAGAGAGAGAGAGAGAGAGAGAGAGCGCTATCTCCGTAGCACTACTGTGTGTCACAGCAGCGGTACTTTCTTTGTTTTCCATACCGCAGATGGATGTCTGTCTGAGATACGGAAAATGAAGAAAGTAATGCTCCTGTCACACACAATAGCACTACAGGAGATAGTGGTCTCTCTGAAGTCATTTAACCATTATGCAGCTAAGTTAGCAGTTTAGCAAGCAAGCGCTTCCTCCTCCCGCCGCCCTTTATGTGGTGAGCAAATAAAAAAATGAAACAGCACAGTACCTCACTCCAGGTGCTCTCAAATTGCTGTAACATACACACACTGTACAAATCCATAAGTGCTGACTACCTGTTTCAGCATCGTGACCGGTGTGTGTGTGTGTGTGTGTGTGTGTGTGTTGGGGGGGACCCATGACAACCAGTTGCAAAGGCAGAACTACAGAGGCTCCAGTAGGACAAAAGACCCTAGTTTAAAAGAAAAAAGAAAACACAGCATTCTAATGTAGATGGAGGAACTATTTTACTACAAAATAAATAAAACATCCTAGTAGTTAACATTTTTTTTTCCAAACATAAATAATACAGTGGACCATTTTCTAAGTGCAATAATATCCTCCAGGGTGGGTGGTATTGTGCTATACCAGACCTTCCAGTGGCAATAAGGCCCACTGCTTGTGGCGTTGGGCCTCATTTCATCCCTGGGTGGTCCATTATAGTACAATATCGCCCACCCTGTCCAGTATTATTGCTTACAGAGCCACTGTAACACAGGGCCATGAAGAAGATCTGTGGTCTGCAGTGCCTGGTGTAGGACGAGAGATGGAAAAGTCAGACAGGTATTTAATGGAGGACAGAAGAGAGGGGGGCATGACAGAGATGTTCAAGTTCATGATAGGGTGCAAAAGAGTGTACAAAACTCTGTTCTAAGTAAGAAACCGTGCATCCACCAGGGCATACCTTCAGGCTAGGGGGAAGGGGGTCAAAAAGGACATTGGAAAGTGTTACTTCAGGAAGGGGTGGTGGATGGGTGGAACAAACTTCCTGACAAGATTTTGGAGGCAGAGATAATAATTTGTAGGTGTTATCAGACTGGAAGTAGATGGAGGGGGAAGGGGTGACTGGGGTGTGGGTGGAGGGACAGAGAGTAGAGCATCTCCAGTTTGGAATCTTGGGACAGACTGGATGGACTGACTGTTCAGGTTCTTGTCAGTCTGTTACTTTTCCATGTTTCTGCTGGCACACATGCTATAAAAGCAACTCGTTTCCATGTTTCTGCTGGCACATATGCTATAAAAGCAACTCTTTTCCATGTTTCTGCTGGCACATATGCTATAAAAGCAACTCTTTTCCATGTTTCTGCTGGCACATATGCTTTAAAAGCAATTCTTCTCCATGTTTCTGCTGGCACACGTGCTATAAAAGCAACTCTTTCCATGTTTCTGCTGGCACATATGCTATGAAAGCAGCTCTTTTCCTTGTTTCTGCTGGCACACGTGCTATGAAAGCAACTCTTTTCCATGTTTCTGCTGGCACACATGCTATGAAAGCAACTCTTTTTCATGTTTCTGCTGGCACATATGCTATAAAAGCAACTCGAAATGTTTAAAGCTACAGTATTTCATTATCCAAGAGAGAGCGCTATAATTAGCACAGATACCTTTAGTACCTACAAGGAATTTGGTAAATGTACTCACACTTCCCTGTGTGAAATATACCAAATATATAACACTCTTAACTTGTGCGCATAATGTTATTAGCACCCTGTGGTAGAAAGATTTTGCAAAAAATGCCCCAGTGGACCAGGGGTAGAGCGTTGCTCTGCCATGCAGGCAACTTGAATTTGGAAGTGATATTGCAAAGACTCATCAGGAGGCAGGCCAGACTACATAAACTGCTACAGTGTAGTGCATTGTGGTTGGGAGGGATGCCATCAAGCACCAGGGACAACAGCAACCCTTGTGGTGGGCCTGGGGAGCTTGCTCACTCCACAGGATGTTGCTGCGTGCAGCTGAGGCTGTTAGCAGGTTCTGCCCTTGTCAGAGGAGGAGGAGAGAGGAAAACCAAGAGGAAAACCCACCACCACCCCCTCCTTTGCCAACCCCTTTCTAGTTCTGCTCCTAGATTCTTATCTCTCTCTCTTTCCCCTATCCTGGAGGTCTAAGGGTTACCACCCCCCGTAGTTTCTTGCCTGAGGATGCTGTGAGCTGAACCCACAGCGATTCCATCTTCCCATTATCTCCCTTGATGTTTCCATCCTCCACTGCCTCTATGCCCTGTGTGACATATAGGGCTACACCTCCTCCTTTACCTTTTCCTCTATCCTGTCTAAACATGGTGTTACCTGGGATTGTCAGGTCCTAGTCGTTAATCTCTCTTGCACAAGTTTCTGTGATGGCTACTAGCCTTGGTCCATTGCAGTGTCTGACACCATTGCTTTGAGCTCACTCATTTAATTCCACAAGCTCCTGGCATTAAAGCAGACTCATTTTCATTTTTTTCATGATCTCCTCTTACTTTCCCTATTCATTCTCCCTTATTCTTCCCTAATCAGATTCATTTTTTATTTTCTTATGTTGAACGTAGGCTTTGTCAGCCTTCGATCACTGGCCTGTTCCCAATACCTAATTTGAATTTCAGCCTTACTGTTACCTACCTTGCTGCTTCTAGTCCCCAAGGGTGTGCTGTAGCTAGAGACCCCACAGGCTGTCACTTCTCAGTGGTACCCCTAGCCACAGTCTCCGCCCGCAGTCTGTTTAACTGTCCAATGTAGACATCAAATGTCTCCCCCAGAACACTGGCCCCCTCTTTTGTCAGGTGAAGGCCATTACCATTGAAGAGCTCCCCCCAGTGCCCCACAAAGTGGTACTCCTCCTCCTGATACCATCCCTTCAACCCACCCATTGAACTCCTCAGTCTCACTTTTCCTTACGCTGTCATTCCCATTAGAAACAGAAATATAGAATTTGGCAGCAGATAAGGACTGCTTGGCTCACCCAGTCTGCCCATTTTTCCCTTCCAACGGTATCACCACAGATCCCACTTAGCTTCAGCCCATTCTCCCATCCCCCTTTCCTTATGTCTATCCTGTCCATTCTTGAACCCCACCCCTGTTTTTGCCTGGACCACCTCCACTAGAAGACTTCTCCAGGAATCCACCACTTTGTGAAGAAGTACTTCCTCACATCATTCCTAAATCCACCCCCCCATTTCAGCTTCATATCATGTCCCCTTGTTTTTTAGCATCTTTTGTTCTGAAAGATGCTTCCGTCCTCTACCTTATTTACCCGCATGAAGTATTTAAAGATCTCAATCACACACCCTTCCCTTCTTTCTCCCAGGGTTTACATATTTAGGTCCTTATGATTCTCCTCATAGGGCTTCTGATACAGGCCCTGCACCATTTTAGTTGCCCTCCTCTGGACCAACTCCTCCCTTTCTATGTCCTGCCAGAGGTGTGGTCTCCAGAGTTGGACACACCACTCTAGGTAGGGTCTTGCCAGTGATCTATACAGAGGCAACGCCACCTTTCTCTTTCTGCTGATGGAGCATCCCACTCGCCCTCCCTACTGCCTTGTTGCACTGCCTGGCCACCAGTAGGTCATCCGATATGATTATTCCCAGGTCTCTTTCCTGCTTGGTGGTTGTCAGTACCACCCCTGCCATTTTGTACTGTGTCCTTAGGATTCTGTGCCCCAAGTACATTATTTTGCCCTTTTTTGCAATGAAACCCAGCTGCCATACCTTTGACCACTCCTTGAGTTTTCTCAGGTCACTGCTCATCTCCTCCCCCCCCCCCGAAGTGTCCACCCTATTGCAGATTTTTTGGTGTCATCCGAAAAGAGGAAGACCTTCCCTTCCAGCTCTTTTCCATTGTCACTTACAAAGACACTGAAGAGGACTGGTACTGATACCTGAGGCATCCTGCTGGCCACCCTGCCTTCCTCGGAAAGAACTCTGTTTACCTCCATTCTCTGCCACCTGTCCCCCAACCAGTTTCTTACACAATTGACCACCTTTGGACTCGTTCCTAAGCTACCCAGCTTGCTACTAGTCTCCTATGTGGAACTGTGTTGAAAGCCATACTGAAACCTAGGCAGGATATGTCCACTGCTCCACTCTGATATAGTTCCCTGGTCACTCAGTGAAAGAAATCAATCAGATTCAGGTCTTTCCTAAGTCCGCCGGGGCTAGGACCTCTGCCAGTGCCTGAGGACAGAATGGAAAAGCCGATGTTGTGGTCCTGATTGCTCTCATAGCAAAATGCTCAGCTTTTCAGCGCTGCTCTCCATAGCAAACATTTCTTCCCTCCGAACTCCGGTTCATTGAGGGATAAGACCGCCAGACTAACTAAGAACACTAGTCCCCCCCCCCCCCAGCAGCTCAGCTTGGAGTTGCGGGGTGCAACACAGCCGAAGGCGCTACAGGTCCTTCCTAAGCCCGCCAGGCTAGGACCTCTGCCAGTGCCTGTTGACAAAACAGAAAAGCCGGCGCCACGGTCCTGCCTGCTCTCATAGCAGACCGCTTGTCTTTTCAACGCTGCTTTCCTCAGCAAACATTTCTTTCCTCCGAACTCCAGTTCGTTGAGGGATAAGACTGCCAGACTAATTCAAGGGACACCGCCTCTCCCCGCCGCAGCTCAGTTCGGAGGCGCTGGGTGAAACACAGCTGAAAACGCTACAGGTACATGGAAACTGTTGGAGCTCAGGAGCACATCTTTGAATTCAGATGCCTTCAATTCCATTGGTTGCCACCAGCTCACTGGCCGTATCTGATTGGTGGTATAGACTCATTTGCTCGTCTCCAAGTACCTGTCTGTATGAAAGTGCACAACAGCCGTAGCTCCTCTTTATTCCTGATTTGGCACCTTTTTAAATACCTTGCTTTTTGTCCCCTTGGAAAAGTTTGTACAAATAGTCTGTGCTTGATGTTAGGTGTATGGCTACTTGCCATCTCTGCTACTGTTATAGTCATTTTTGTTAGTACCTACAGTTAGGAAATACTGTCCTGTTAAAACGAAATTGTCTTAAAGTGAATTACAGCCCTCTTTGGAGCACTTTAGAGTAATAAGTTTAAACCTGTGTTTTTCCTGATACTGCTTATCTTGCCCCTCTGACTAGCCTACTCCCCGATTATTTTTATTTTCTTTTTAACTTGATTCCCTTTATCTCTACCTCTTCCCACTAATCTAATTTGCCCTCTCTGTTTCTTTTGTTTTATGACCTGCCCCTCCTCACTGGCTCCCTGCTTAATCTGTCTCCCTTTCCTCTGCCCCTCCAGGCCTTTCCTAAGACCACTGGGGCTAGGACCTCTGCCAGTGCCTTGGGACAAAAGGGAAAAGCTAGCACAGCGATCCTGCCTGCTCTCATAGCAGACCACTCGGCCTTTCAACACCGCTCTCCTCAGCAAACATTTCTTCCCTCTGAACTCCGGTTTGTTGAGGATAAGACGCCAGACTGACTAAGGCTGCGCCCAGCAGCTCAGCTTGGGCAGGGTGGCTACAATAAAAGTGCTACAGGTTTTTCCTAAGCCTGCTGGGGCTAGGACTTCTGCCAGTGCCTGGGGATGGAAAAGCCACGCCAGAGTCCTGCCTGCTCTCAACTGACCACTCAGCTTTTCAACACCGCTCTCCTCAGCAAAGATTTCTTCCCTCTGAACTCCGGTTCATTGAGGATAAGACCTTCAGACTAAGTAAGGACACCCCCCGCAGCTCAGCTTGAAGCTCATGGGCAAACTCAGCCAAAGCGCTACACAGCGCCTCCCCGCTCGGCTCTATACCGGCCCCCACCCCTCCCCACCTAACCCACCGTGGGTGGATACTTACTTTTATAGTTGTTGCTTAGTCAGATGACTAAGTGTCTAAACTTCCATTGGCTCCTTATACCACATGGTCACTAGTGGTGCTTCTGAGCCGTGTTTTCTTATATTTTTATGTTTTCTGTTCTTTAACTCCTGAGGCTGTCCCAAACTCTTTTTTATGTGATAAACACTGTGTATAATGTGCGGTCTCTGCTGAATCAGTATATCCTTTAACAATTATTCTTATCTCTCCCCATACAACTCGAAATGAAAGTATTGTATGGTGTGCCTAACGGTGCCATTAGGTCTTACACATGGATTCCCACTGTCTGAGCCTTCACGAAATTGCTGGCTTTTTTCTAAACATCGATCTCATATGTGAAGTGTTTGAATCTAAAACAGGAAAGCCCTGGGAGATATCTAAATACTGCTTCTCATACTAGGATTGTTACTTATTTCCAGTACTATGTTCTAGGCAAGTTTTTTCTTTGCTTATACTGCCGGGTTTTTACTTAATTAAACTGACTGCTTTCTTTTACCCTTTGCTGCAACATGACTGTTTGCCTCATAAGAGGGCTGCTCTCTACACTTCTACTAGTACTCTGTCTAAATGTGATTATGCTAACTATCCCCTGTATCAAGACAACTTGTACTACCTGGTCAGGACTCTCTGACTTCCACTTTTCACACCTAATTGTTGCTCATCGACCTGTTCCTAAATGGAACCTCCTACTTTTTTAGCAAGGGGTGTACCTACCATGCTATCTCAGCTTTAAAAAAGTTGACACTAAGTCTGACTATGCCTCTCACTCTCCACCGTGGTAGGTTCTGATTCCTTGCAATCCTGACAATACTTCTATCAGGTGATGTCGAACAGAACCCAGGTCCCTCTGCTTATTACTCCTCAGCTGATCTACCCATGATCTCTAACAAGGGGCTGTTTATTGCCCACATGAACATAAGAAGCCTCACTTGTCACTTCTCTGAGCTGGAGGCGTGGGTTAAAATATACCATCCTGACAGTGTCTTTCTCACAGAAACTTGGCTCAAACCGGGGATACCAGACTCTGTTCCCTGGCCAACTACTCTATGATTCGACGGAACAGAATAACCTCAACACAACCCCCCAAACCATGCATTAATTCCCCATTAGGTGCCACCTTCGTCGTGGCTTAATGCTTACATCTACTACAGTCCTCTGTCTTTAATACAACTGGCATTTTTTTAATCAATTCTTCACCACTGGGCTGTTGTATTTACAAGGGGATTCTCATTTTTAAAATATTATATAGTGGCAGCTCAAATACAAAATTACAAGAAAAGTTTCCTAACAAAAGGGATAGTACAGGGAAATAAGAATGTCAAGTTGGCCGCCCTGACATGAAAGAAAGGGATAGTTTGAAGAAGAATTAGTAGACAGGACAGAGTGAAAAGTAAGAGAAAAATAAATGTTTTAATTTGAGCTGGTTTTCCATCCTGCCACAAGGTGGGTTGGGATAAGGTTAGAGGGAAGGGGGGGCAGAGGATGGTAGGACGGAGGTAGGAGGGGCAGACAACAGGGTGGAGGGGGTGGGAAAAGTGAATATAACAGGGTGGCTGTGTTGGCTGGGGCAAGGGCACTATGGAGGTAGTGGGGAGAGGAGGAAGAGATAGAAGGTAAAGAAAGGATAGCTGCAGATAAGGGCAGGGACTGTTGAGTGACGATAGTGTGGGATACAGACTATGGGTAGATTGTGTGGTGATGGTAGTGTAACATGGAGAAGGGAAGGGGAGAGGAAGAAGGGGGAACGGAAGTATAATGGCAAGTCACTTAGGGGTGAGGGAGGGGGTTGGACAAGAGGATAGAGCGGTTACTGCAATAGACCAGGCTGAGAAAAGGTGCTTTATCAATGCAGTCACCGAAGTCCCGTAGGTTGTCATAAACAAGTCTTTTGAAGCTATTCAGGGGGATCAGGCTTTGCAGTTTGAGCCTGGATTGGGCTTTATTCCAGGCAGCCGGGAGGGCACGGCTTATAGCCATGTTTCCAAACCGGGAACAGGAGGTTGGAACATCTAGCATAATGAAGGAGTTACTACGTAGGGGGTAGGGGGTAGGGGCAGGTAATTCATTGGAAGAGGTTGGAAATATAGGGGGGTAGTTTTGCCAGCAGGGCTTTGTAGAGCCAGGTAGCAGAATGGAAGAGACGCCTAGTTGCTAAGGAGGTCCACCTGAGGGAGGCAAACAGGTCACAACGATGAGTCTGACAGTGAGCGTTGGAAACAAAGTGTATCGCTGTGTGACAGAGAGTGTCCAGTTGATGTAATGGCATCAGAGCATCTGCCATATAGAATATCAACATAGTCGATAAGTGGTAGAAAGGTTGTTTGGACCAGGCGCAGTCTGAAGTCAGAATCGAATAGAGATTTATTCCTATAAAAGAAGCCAATTCTTTGATGTAATTTCTTTGCAAGGGAGTTGATGTGAGCTGAAAATGTTAGGTGTCGATCTAGTTCACAGCCTAGGTATTTAAAGTTGCAGACTAACTCGAGATCATCGCCATGGAGAGTTTTGATGGGGGGCAGGGAAGCAAGCGAGATAGGGATGGAGGGCAAGTGGTTGGAATAGAAGAACATCACTTTTGTCTTTTTAGCATTTAACAGCAGTTTGGAACGTATGAGATTGTGCTGGAGGAGACTGAATTCTGCCTGTAATTCTGCGCGGGCTTCGTCTACCAAGGGACTGGATATGTATATCACTATATCGTCCGCAAAAAGGAGTAGTTTTGCTTTGCTGATGCCATTTCTAGTGAGGTTGATATATATCCTAAATAGAAGTGGTCCAAGGATCGAACCTTGGGGTACCCCTCTCCTGAGTGGAAGGAGCAGGGATAGGGAGCCATCAGCCTTCACTTGTTGAGATCTAGCTGACAAGTAACTGTCGAACCATGATAGCACAGTGCCAGAGATTCCATGCCACTTCAATGAATCGAGGAGTAGAGCATGATCAACTATGTTGAATGCTTTGCTGAAGTCCAGTAAGACTGCCCCGTGATTTGTTTCCTGTCCATTGCAAGGAGCCAGTCATTTGTAACTGAGGCTAGAGCTGAGGTGGTACTATGGGAAGGACGAAATCCTGATTGTTCTGGGTCTGTAAGGTTTGCTTTCTCAAGGTAATTTCTCATTTGTGCATTTACCAACTTCTCAATGAGCTTAGAGAGCAGAGGCAGAATGGAAATAGGTCGGTAGTTATTTGGGTCAGTATGGTCGCCTAACGTCTAAAGAAAATGGGAGACTTCTGCCCCATTCTGGATCTCAGTCAGTTGAACGAATTCATAGAATACAAAAGGTTCAGGATGATGACACTGGCAAGCCTGTTGCCCATGCTCCATCAGGAGAATGGGTCACTTCGTTAACCCCTACCTGTACGATTGGCTCCTCACTGCCCAGTCAGAGGACCACTTAACAAAGTCCTTGGAAGAGACAGTCACGATGTTCCAGTCCTTGGGCATCACCTTGAACTTACCCAGGTCGCACCCATGGCTCTCTCAGAAGCTGCAGTACATAGGAGTGGTCCTAGATTCAGCACAAGGGATAGCCTTCTTGCCCCCGGATCAGGCTCAGAGGCTAAGGGCAATAGCACACAGGATTCAGGACTCCAACCTGGTTTCAGTAAGGCTGGTTCTCCAACTATTAGGCCATATGGCCACAGCCAATTGCCACAGTTCCGATGGTGCACCTGAACATGAGGGTCCTCCAATGGTACCCCTGGGTTCAGTGGAACCAGGGCACAGACAAACTGGATCAGTTCATCTGAGTATCCTCAGCGGTTCGTCAATCACTGACTTGGTGGTTAAACCCAGCTCACTTAAGCGTAGGAATGATCTTCCAGTGACCCAGCCAAAGTCAAATTCTCACTACAGATGCCTTGGGTCTAGGTTGGGGAGTGCATCTAGGTACCCATCAGATCAGGGGCTCCTTGGATGCCATAGAAAGGTCTCTGCACATCAACCTTCTCGAGATAGGAGTGGTGCTGTATGCCCTACAGGCTTTTCAGGGCTTGATCAGCCCGGGTCCAGTCTTGGTCCAGTCAGACAGTACGCTGGTGGCATTCCACATCAAGCAAGCAGGGAGGGACTCATTCCTACCCCCTGTGCAGGGAGGCCATGAGAGCTTGGTCCTGGGCAGTGGCCCACAACCTGGATCTCACAGCAGTGCACGTTCCTGGTGTTCAGAACGCCCTTGCAGACAGCCTAAGTCACTCTCAGTCTCTAAACCACGAGTGGGAATTACAGCAGGAGGTCACAGAGCACCTCTTCGACAGGTGGGGCCAGCCAGAACTGGACCTCTTTGCATCCCCACACAATGCCAGACTGCTCAATTTCTGCTGGTTAGATCCAGGACCTAGGGTTTTTTGGTGAGACACATTGTTCCTCTCCTGGGCAGGGAGGTTTCTATATGCCTTCCCTCCCTTTCCCCTGATTCAGAGGGTTCTGCTCAAGCTACAGGTGGAGGAGGCCAGAATGATTCTGGTAGCTCCATGCTAGCCCCCACAGATCTGGTTCCCTTTACTGCAGCAGTTAGCATCAGAACGACCCCTCCCTGCATGAGAGGTTCCCAGTCTATCTGCAAGAGCTCCTTGTGCCGTGCTGCCCAACCTGGGCTCTCCGTTCTGCCGGGGGTGGCCTCCTTGGAGTTCACGGGGTTAGGCTGCGGCATCCGGGTGATAGAGTGTTTGTAGCAGCTGCGCCTACCCTGTGGAACTCCCTGCCTGGTTACCTTAGGGAGGCCCCCTCGGTGGAAGCCTTTAAGAAGGGCCTCAAGACATATTTATTCAATCAAGCCTTCAATTGAAGGTGTTTTAAAAATAGTAGTATTTGCTTGATTGTTAGTTAAGCTGTTGCTCCCAGTTGTATTTTTATGTTGTTGTTGTTGTATTAAATTTGTTCTATCCTATTTTTAAAGATGTTATGTATGCTATGTGTGTTATATTGTGCAGCACCCACAGTCTCCGGAGATGGGTGCTATATAAATAAAATATCTATCTATCTCTCCCATTGCCCCTCTCCACGCACTTGCTGTCCCAGGACCAAGGGAGATTAGTCCATCCGACACTTCAGTCCCTGCACCTGCATGCTTGGCTGCTGCAGTCCTAGCCCAGAACAGATTCTGGGTGTCCCAGAGAGTAGCAGAGGTCCTTGTGGTGTCAAGGAAACCCTCTACTAGGGCAACCTATGCCATGAAGTGGAAGAGATTCTGCTTATGGGCAACTCTGTGCTCTCTGGACTGTCTGGGTTGTCTGGTGGAATCTGTGCTAGAGTACCCTCTCCATCTTTCAGACTTGGGCCTTAGCTACTCGTCCATCAAGGGGCACCTCTGTGCCATATCAGCTTACCACGCACCACTGAATGGGAAGACTCTAGCACAGCTAGACATTTGCAAGACCTTCTTATGAGGGATCTTACATATCAAACCACCCACGGGAGACCTTATGCCTACATGGCATCTCCTGTTCATCTTAGAAAAGCTCTCCCTGCCCCCTTTTGAACCAGCCGCGACTTGTGATCTTCGCCTTCTTTCTTGGAAGACATTATTTTTAGTTGCCGTTACTTCAGCTCGGAGGATTTCCGAATTGCAGGTCTTGATGTGTAAAGAGCCTTACCTTATTTTCCACAGGGACAGGGTAGCCCTGTGAACCAATCCTAAGTTTCTGCCAAAGGTGTTGTCTGAGTTCACGTTGAACCAAGACATCCAGCTACCCATTTATTATCCAGAGCACTCCAGTAGAGGCAAAGCCTTGTTACGCACTCTGGATGTACACAGAATTTTGCATTATTATCTTTCCAGAACCAGTTCTGTTAGGAAGACAGACCAGTTCTTTGTCTCCTTCACCCACAGGAAGGCAGAGGTCCTGTGACCAAGCAAACACTAACGAAGTGGTTAGTACATTGCATTACGTTTTGTTATCAGCACAACAAACCCGTGCCGGGACCAATAAAGGGACACTCCACTAGGGGAGTAGCTACATCCTTTGCCTCTCTGAGGAATGTGTTGTCAGCGGACCTCTGTGCAGCCACTACTTGGAGCTCAGTACACACATTCATTAGGCATTACATCCTGGACATTGCCTCCAGGAAGAGAGCAGGTTTCAACCTTGCAGTCCTTCAAGGGCTCCTCTCCTGATTACTTACATCTGTTTTTGTCCTCCACCCCTCTGACCTAGGTCGTTCTTGGGGGTACTGCTTGGGACTCTGTCCTCCTCAGTCGCCCCACTCCCAGTCTGGCTCCCCTATCTATTTCTATCTCTTCCTATACCCATTCCCTCTCCTGTGCCCACCTTTTCCCTCTTATCTATTGTGTATATATGTTGCATTTATTGTACTAAGAACTGTTAACAGTTTGTAAGATCTTTAGTGCAATATTCCCAGCGCTATGTATTTATTTTGCATTTATTGTACTACGTACTGTTATCAGTTGTAAGATTCTTTAGAGTAATATTCCCAGACCTGTGTATTTATTTTGCATTTATTGTACTACGTACTGTTATCAGTTGTAAGATTCTTTAGAGTAATATTCCCAGTTCTATGTATTTATTTTGCATTTATTGTACTACGTACTGTTATCAGTTGTAAGATTCTTTAGAGCACTATTCCTAGCTCTGTGACAGAGGTCCCCTGCCCTCATCTCAATGGTCCCAAACTAATCCATAGCATCTTCATCCTCCTGACCCTACTGGACCAGCATGGAATCATCGGTCTGCAGCTGTGGAAACGAGACTGTCCATGCCTCAACACATCTACAGTATATATTTCTGCATATATTTGTATTTTATATTTTATATTGTTCTCCTTTTAACTAGTGTTACCCTCTTGATTTATACTTGTTCCTCCTGCATTTATCTGTGTTTGTGCATTGCCTTGGAATGTCTCTGTTCCCCAGGTCATCCCTGAAAAAGGGACATGATTGTCTCAGTGGACCCACCCAGTTATCAAAATTCAAATAAATAAAATAAATAAATAAATTATGGTATTACCTGCTGAAAGAGCTCCTTTCTTGAAGTGAGGTAGTACAGTTACGTAAGAGCTTACCATAACAGTAGATCTTCGAGAGGAGCTCTTGCAGCAGGTGGGTTTCCTATCCTCCTTCCCCTGGGACAAAAATTCACTTTTTCTCTTTGGGATTAGGAGACCCTCTTGGTTCTCCCATTATTTGTTTTCAGACGGGTCTCTGGCGGGAGAACTGGGATGGCGCCGGGGGACAGCCCCCTTTATACCACGTCTGATGTCGGGCAGAGCCCATGTTGGGGGAGGTCCCCCACCATAGACTGCTAGCTAGAAATATTTCTGTGGGGTCCTAATGCCTGGCGGCCTTAGTCCTGATGGTATTACCTGCTGCAAGAGCTCTTCTCAAAGAGCTACTGTTACGGTAAGTTACATAGAAACATAGAAACATAGAATTTGACGGCAGATAAGGACCGCTTGGCCAACCCAGTCTGCCCATTTCCCTACCTACTGGATAAGCTGCAGATCCTAGTTAACCAGCAGCCTACTTCTTCCTACACCCACCCCCTAGAATTGCCTTATGACTGTCCCATGCATGCTTGAATTCCACCACTGATTTTGACTCCACAACCTCCTCCAGAAGAGCGTTCCATGCATCCACAACCCTCTCTGTGAAAAAATACTTCCTTAAATTACCTCTGAGCCGCCCCCCCATCTTCAAATTGTGCCCTCTTGTTCTTGCACACCTCTTTTTTTGAAAGATGCTACCCTCTTGGACTTTGTTGATTCCCTTGAGGTACTTGAACGTTTCTATCATGTCCCCCTCTCCCTCCTCTTCCTCGAGGCTATACATATTAAGCTCCTTCGTCTCTCTTCATATGTCTTCCGGTGCAGACCCTGCACCATTTTAGTTGCCCTCCTCTGGACAGCTTCCATCCTGTCTATGTCTTTGCGGAGATTGGGTCTCCAGAACTGCACACAGTACCCAGATGGGGTCTCACCAGCTGTCTGTACAGAGGGATAATAACTTCCTGTTTTTACTGGTGATGCCTCTCCCTTGCATCCCAGTATCCCCCAGCCCTCCTTGCTGCCCTCTCACATTGCTTGCCCACCTTTAGGTCATCTGATATGACTACCCCAGGTCCCTTTCCATTTTGTTGTTGTTAGTATCTCACCCCCATTGTGTACTTCCTTCTGGTTTTGTTTCCCAGGTGCATTACCTTGCACTTCTTAGCATTGAATCTAAGCTGCCATACATTTGACCATTCCTCTAACCTTGCCAAGTCCTTCTCATCCTTTCCACCCACCCTGTGCATCAACTCTGTTGCAGATCTTTGTGCCATCTGCAAAGAGACATACTTTTCCTTTCAGTCCTTCTGCAATGTCGCATATAAGACATTGAAGAGGACCGTCCTAATACTGAACCCTGCGGTATCCCACTAGTAACCCTCCTTTCTTCTGAGTGGACTCCATTTACTATTACTCTCTGTGTCCTATTCTCCAGCCAATTCTTTACCCAGGCTGTCATCTTGGGACCCACTCCCAGGCTGGCTAACTTGTATATTAATCTTTTGTGTGGGACTGTGTCAAATGCCTTGCTAAAGTCTAGGTAGGCCATGTCCACAGCCCCTCCCTGATCTACTACTTTGGTCACCCAGTCAAAGAAATCTATCAGATTCGTCTGGCATGACCTTCCCGCTGTGAATCCATGCTGCCTAGGGTCCTGTGCCCTTCTGGCCTCTAGATACTCGACATAACTGTACTTTTTAGACTGAATTTGCCATTTTGACCAGATTGTCAGCATATCCTTCCTATTACCCCACCTCACATACCCGGTGCAGAAAATGTTCCAATCCCTGCCAAACCGTAATTCTGTGCAACTGCAATGCCATTCTGTACCACAGGTGCAAAAACATATTTTGGGCAGTATTTGAAAAATGACAGCAGTGACATACATGAGGTGGGGTAATAAGAAGGCTAAGTTGAAAATCTGGGGTCAAAATATTTTAAAATTCCAAAGTTATGAGGGTGCGTTTCGAAATTGTAACAAATGGTCATAACTTTGCCATTTTTTCATATTTTGACCCCGAATTTGCATCACAGCCTTCTTATGACCCCACCTCATGAACAATATTACTGTCATTACACAAATCCTGCCCGGAAGGTGAATTCGGCAAGCAACTATGAAATCACCTTTTGGATTGGAGTTACGTACTGACCATATATTGTTCATGAGGTGTAGTCCCCAGAAGGCCATGTTGAAAATTTGGGGTCAATAATTTTTTTTTAATTTATTTAATTTAGTTTTTGTTAACCAGTTAAGTGCACTAGCCAAAATTGACAATTTTCAGACACGACCCAGGAGAGTACAAGTATAAACAGACAGTTAACAATTCATGGGAGCAATTTCAAGTAAATACAGAGGAGGGTTACAATCAGTAGTAACAAGTATTACAAAGGAATAACATTACATAAGAGCTAAACAAGAATTACATAAGTGACAAGAAACAGCATTAGGCAAAACATTGTATCCAAGGGCAGGAAGGTAAAAAATAAAAACCGGGTTAGAGAGGGGAAGTTGTATTGATGACAAATATTCATGCCTGCAGTAACATTTGAGGAGTAAAGAGTAAAACATGAAGAAGTGAGGGGGAAGAGAGAACCAGAGAAGGCAAGTAGAAGCAGAGTAGAAACAGAGGGGCAGAGTTAGGCATGACTTGAGAAAAATTTGGTCAGGGCAGAAGGTGGAAGGATAGGGTAGGTTAAAGGGAAAGGAAAAAATGTTAGGTAGGGAGTAGAGAGAAATTAAACAGGATATAGGAAAAGAGGGACAAGACAGGGATCAGGGTAGTCAGGTGTGGTCAAAACAAGTGCAGTTGTCAATCAGAGATAAGTATCACCTCATCTCATATTTGCAGCAAAGATGAGACTTTGTCAGCCTTAGGTCCAGGGGAAGCGAATTCCAGAGATGAGGGGCAGTATGCTGAAAAGCGGCAGCACCTTTGAGCATACAACACCTGGTCACATGAAGTAAAGATTTATCAGCCGACTGCAGACCATGGTAGGAGTTTGGGGGGACAAGCATTGTAGCAAGTGAGGATGGGGTTTTTTGTCGAAGAACAGAATCAACGAGCAAGCGCAAAGCACATTTCCTGTGGGCCGAGGGAGAGAGCCATTTTAAGTCCCTGTAGAGTTGGCAGCGGTGTGTGTGAGGCGAGGAGATGAAGAGGCATACCTACATATGTTGTTGTACGTAACATCCAAATTATGGAGGGAAGTCTTTTGTGCTGCAACAAAGATAGGGGCACCATAAGTAAGGGCAGGGAGCAAAATACCCCTGGCAATTGCCAACTTAGCAGAGGGTGTTAGCATATAGCTACTCTTGTATGCAATACCCAGCTTCGAATTTACAGATTTGCAGGCAGATTGAATGTGTAAGTTAAAGTCAAGGGATTGGTCAAGAAGGACCCCCAAGTAATTGAAAGACTTTACATATTCTATTGGTGATCCTCCTGAAGCACTTATCTGCAGGTCAGTAAAACAAGCCTTCAGCTTTTGGACCAAGCCAAGAAGCATTGCTTTTTTTTTTTTTTTTTTTGTGTTCAGTACCAGCTTATGGTCATACGGCCAGTGCTGGATGTTTGTAAGATCAGTAGACAAGAATGAGCTGATACACCTTACGTTTAAGGAGCTGGAGTAGAAGACCAGATTATCAGCATACAGAATCAACGAACGTGATTTGAAAGCGTCTGTAATATTGTCTATGTAAAGTGAAAAAGGCAGTGGACCCAAGAAAGATCCCTGGGGCACCTGAATGTTGATGGTGGTGCTTCCAGATAGGGAGGAGTTATATTTCACCATTTGGGACCTATTTTAACAGCTAGCTCCTAAACCATTCGACAACAGGGGATGAGAAACTGAATTTTAGAAGCGTGGTAAGAAGCATTTGGTGATCAGCAAGATCAAAGGCCTCCGTAAGGTCAGTAAACACGGCACCAGTAAGTAGACCTCCATCCAATATATAAAAAAATGACTGAGTTATGCACCAAAGTTGAAACCCTCATTGAAATACATAGGACCACATTTACCTTAGTTTGTCATAGTGCAGTCGCCGGTTCCAGCCGTGTTTTTGATCAGGAGAGCGGATCTCGAACCTAGGACTTGTTCAGGTGAGTGACAGTCTGTGGGGGTGCACTGGAGAGTGGGTGCACAGTGGGTGGTCGGGTGGGGGTGTGGGAGTGATTGGCGATGGACCATTTTTGGTTTTGCAGATTAAAAAAAAAATAATTGAGGGACAAAATGTGGACAGCGATCAGATGGTGGGGGGATGCCTTTGCCACTAGACACCAACAAATAACAGGGACAGCGATTGGATGGTGGGGGTGCCACTAGATACCAGGCGACAAAATAATGGAGACATTGATATTGGATGGGGGGGTGCTGCTGGACACCATGGGTAGAAAAAAGACATCACAAGGATGACGGTGATTGGTGGAGGTGGGGGGCACTGGACACCTCAGGGGCTGCACTCGGAGGTTGGGGGGGCACCACTAGACACCAGGGAACATTTTAAAAATATGGAGGACGGCCAGCTTATATGATTAGCAATCATTGCTAATCAAGCTGGCAATTGACTCACGTTTCCCGATTCTTGGGTTGCAAATTGCAATGCGAACCCGCTTATTTTATCCTTTGAATACTGTCTGTGAATGGTCTATATTGTGGTGTTCCCTTAGGCGATAATGGTGTTCTTTGTATGTTTATTTATTTGTTGCCTACCATGTACAATACATGCATTTCACTTGGTACATGTCTGGCACACGTGCATTGACCTACACACTTCTGACCTTCCAAGTGTGCCACCTGCCCGACCTGCAGCTTGCGGCAGACCTGCCAGATGCACTATCTGTATGGCGCATGGCCACAGTTGCTGCAAGTTGCGGGACTTTGGCGTCGGGACCCTACCTGATGGAGTATCGGGTGCGGGGTCTATGATGCACTGGCAGTTGACGCAAGCTGCCGTTGGCCCAGCTTGCGTTGCTCTTTGAGAATCAAGCCCATTGTTAGTTGCGAAGCAAAGGCAAATGCCCTACCTGAAAAGTTTGATTACTGTACCATAATAACACATCCAAGAGTATTTCATTACATTTATAAAATGGATTTTAAGTTTTGGATTTTACTCTTTACATACCTCATTTGCTGCCTTCCAGTACCATTGGTACTTTGATTTTGAATTGCCAGAAGACTGCCAGTCTCAGGGAAGCAATTTTTATAGGTCATTAATTTACAGAATAAACAAATGTGGTTCCAGTATTGATTCTCGTGGAACTCCTTTCAGACCTGATATCCTGTGCCCTCATTCTCTGCCTTCTGTCTCCATTCAGGATCTTAATCCATTCTAGTAGGTTCCTGCTGCGTTATGTTTTCTGACCTTGTAAATAATTACCTGCATTTTAGTCGCACAAACTAGTTATAAATAATCAGTTAAAAATCTGTGGTGCATGACTGTGAGACTTGGTCTTATTCAGGCTGCTCCAAGCTTTTTGCCAGGGTCCTGGGGAAAAAAGTAAGAGCTGCAGTTTCAAGATCAAGTTTTCCAAAGTGTTTATGAGAATTTGGCACTTCCCTTGCTTCCTAGATGAATGGCATAATCTGTTCCTCAGTTGCTGCTTCCAGCACATGTTCAGTTGACCTCCATGCTGAGTCCGTCTTGCCAAGGCAGCAGGTCAATGTAGAGTAGGGCTGGCAGAAGCACAGGATGTAACTGCAGTGCCAGTTGGCTTTGACATTTTGGCCTCATTATTCTGTTACGTATTTGGAAATCATGACTGTACTCCACCATGCCTTGCAAAAAGTATGAAGAAACATGGAATATCTGATGCAAACTACACTGGAATGCTATCAACATTAATTTACTTTTGAGCCAAAAACTCTCTGTTGAAGGTTTTTTTCCCCCTCAATCCTGCTTTTCTAGACTAAACACGTAACCATAATATGTTAGGTGAAATATTGCTGTAAATTTGTATTCCCACACACTTCTGCCTCTGTAATGTAAGACTCACCTCAGGACCGTTACCCTCCTGTCCACCACTGATTTCATTATATGTGTTCACATCTACAAAAAGCAAGCAGAGATAAGTAATTTATATTCCAGCTGTAGCCTAGGGAAGGAGAAAGAGGAAAAGGTGCCAAGAGGAACATAGAGGGTGTTTAAATTAAGAATGTTAGATGGAAACAGTACAAACTGAGTAAACTAGACAAATAAATGCATGACTGCTGGGAGAGCTTACCAGGTTTACAAGTGCAGCTCAGTACAAATAGTACAACACAGTTTTGTGTGAAATATGTCAGCCTCCCATGCGTCGACCCTTGGGTCATCTACACCAGGCCCTCCATCGTGGCCTGACACTTCCCCAGGCCCTCGGATGTAGGGGCCCTCGGGTTCTAAAGACCCTGTGCCGGCGACCTCTCTGCCTTTGACGGATCCTTCTCCTGCTGTTGACCTTAATACTATTTTGACCCAGATAACTACAGCCCTGGTACACCAGTGGGGCTCATACAGGCCTGGGTCCCCAGTGCCATTGACCACCCTGTCATTATTGATGCCTCTTCGGCTTTCTCAGTCCGCATCCCGTAGGGTGCCGTTGGTACCTAGATCATCGGACCATGAGTTAGAACAAATCGACGTTGAAGAGGATTACTATTCTGACATCATCCTGTCTGAGGAAGAGGAGAGACCTCTTTCCTCAGACAGGTCCACTGCTTCTTCAGTAAGTGAAGACTCTTAAACATACTCCCAGGTCCCCTCCTGAAGATCCCACATATTTTAATGTCATGAAGCAGCTGTCCACAGCTATGGGCTTCCATACTGAGGAATAGGATGCCACCAGGAGAGAATTGGTGTACTTCTTGGAGATCTTGGAGTCTCTCCCTAAGGTCATTCCTCCTATTCTTCCAGCTCTGAGGAATGCCACCACTATGGTGTGGCACTGCCTAGACATGGTTCCTGCAATGCCCCGAAGGACAGACAAACTTTATCATGCCCCTAAGGGTCTGCCTTATTATGCTGCTCAACCTGAGACTGGTTCTGTGGTCGTCAAAGCCACACATGACAGGTCTAAGGTGCCCAAGCACCTTAGCTCCCTCCCCCCCTGACAGGGAATTCAGATGGATTAACCTTTGGGGTAAGAGGATTTATGCATCCTCCATCTTGGGACTTCGGACTGCCAACCATCGATCACATATGATCAAGTACCAAAATACCATCTGGAAGAAAGGCAGGGTGGCTGCCCAAGCCCTCCCAGAATGCTCCCAGAAACAGGAGGTTCTCAAATCCTTGCAGGTCACCGAGGATACTAGTAAACACCTCCTCAGGGCCTTATATGACATTTCTGATACTGGTGCCAGGGCTACTGCCACAGCTACTTGCCTTTGTAGGCACACCTGGCTGAAGGAATCGGGCTTCGCAGCGGATGTCCAACAGAGGGTGCTGAATGCCCCTTCAATGGCCCAAAGCTTTTTGAGCCAGATGTCCAGGACATCATTAATGATTTACAGGCATCCGGTAGGGCTATTACGTTTTTCCATTCGCTTTATCATACATAGCCCAGGGGTAGACAACACCCATCATTTCGTGAGGTGTCCCACAAGTCCAGAGCAGACTCCTATCCCCAGGGCAAACAGAGGGCCTCCTCTGCCTTGCCTACCCTCCCTCTTCCTCGGGCCCTGCTGTGAAGCAACCCGGGGGGGGATGGATCAGCCCCAGCGGCCAGATCCACCTCTGCCTGACTCCTTGCCAGACCCTCGATCAAGAGGTAGTGGTCAGAGGACAGTTCTCCCTCCATCTCAACCATTGAAGAACCAAAACTTCAGATGCCTGGATTCTTCAGATTATAGAATGGTGTCACACTCTGGAGCTTGTAGAGAAACCCCCAGAGACTCCTTCGGTACTCTCCACCTACTTTCCGGCCCATGTAATGGTTCTTTGGGAAGAGGTACAGTCTCTTCTGTGGAAAAAGGCCATCGAGCCAGTGCCCGGGCGGCAGAAGAACAGGGGATTCTACTCCAGAGTCTTCCTGGTCCCCAAAAGAACCGGAGATCTGAGGTCTAGTCTAGATCTCAAGGACCTCAGTCTTTATATCCAGTACAAAAAATTCTACATGGTCACTTTACCAGGCCTGCTACCCTCTACTCAAGCTGGGCGATTGACTGTACTCCCTAGATATGCAAGACACTTGCCTGCATATCTCAGTTTGTTCTCCGTAGAGGTGGTTGCTCCAGTTTCTTTTTCAGGGCGAACATTACCAATTCAAAGTATTGCCATTTGGCTTATCCTCTGCACCACGAGTCTTCACAAAATGCTCAGCAGAAGTAGGCGCTGCCGTTCCAAGGGAAGGCCTGTACATCTTCCCCACCTGGACCACTGGCTCCTTAAAGTTCCATCCAGAGATTAGCTCCTCCAAACCTTGGAGAGGACTCTCCAGCTGTTTCACTCCCTGAGCATCACTGTCAATCTGCCCAAGTCTGTATTGATACTGTCCCACAGGCTGCAGTATATATGGGTGGTCCTGGACTCAGCACTGGGAAGGGCCTTCCTGCCCCAAAACAGGGTGGAGTGCCTCATTTCGCATGCTCAGGAAATGGCCCAGAGCCATTACATTCACGCAAGGGTGTACTTGAGGCTATTAGGTCTCATGGCTGCAGCCATTGCCACGGTCTCCTTGGGCAGACTGCACATATGGGTGCTCCAGTGGACCTTCCGGGTGCAGTGTGACCAATGCACAGATGATCTGGAGCAGCTGGTATTGGTCTCCTCTCCAGTCTGCAAGGTGCTCCAGTGGTGGATGGACCTCCAGAACCTGTTACGAGGGGTCCCATTCCTGATCTCCTCTCCCCAGCAGATTCTCACTACAGATGCCTCCAGCTTGGGCTGGGATGCACACCTGGGTCCCTTTCAGACTCGGGGCACATGGTCCCAGATTGAGACGTCTCTGCATATCAACGTCCTCAAGACGCAGGCAGTCCTGTATGTCATGCAGGCCTTTCAGAACCATCTCCTTCCGGGTCACTTGGTCCAGTCAGACAATCTTAGTGTTGTCTACTACATCAACGAGCAGGGGAGAACGCATTTGTACCCCCTGTGCAGGGAGGCCATGAGAGTTTGTTACTGGGCACTGGACCATGGGCCTGGTCCTCTCAGCAGTCCATGTCCCAGGCATGCTGAACACTCTGGGGGAACAGCCTCAGTAGGACTCAATCCAGCATGCACAAATGGGAGCTTCTCTCATGGCGTCGCAGAAGATCTGTTCAACAGATAGGGTCGGCCAGAGTTGGACCTTTCTGCATCCCCACTTAATGCAAAACTGCCCAGTTTCTACTCGCTAGATCCAGGGCCTGGAGTTTTCTAGCGAGATGTGTTGTCCCTCTCCTGGAGCGGGAGGTTCCTTTATGCCTTCCTTCCATTTCCTCTGATTCAGAGGGTGCTAGTCAAACTGCAGATGGAGGGGGCCAGCATGATCCTGGTTGCATCTTTCAGGCCAGGGCAGATATGGTTTCCATTACTGCAACAGTTAATGGAGGAACCTCTGGTGAGTATCTCAGAGGGTTGCCGGTGTCCTCGTGGCAGCTCGAAAGCCCTCCACTAGAGCCACATATGCCATGAAGTGGAAAGAGATTTGACATCTGGGTTGTGAAGCATCATCTGGACCCTTTTACCCATCTGGTGAGCCAGATTCTAGACTACCTGATTTCCCTGTCAGACTCGGGCCTCCAGTACGCCTCCTCCTTAAGGTGCACCTTTTGGCTATTTCTGCCTTTCACGAGCCTATAGGCAGTCGTACTGTGGCTCAGTTAGATGTGTCCCATACCTTTCTCAGGGGCATCCTACACCTGAAACTTCCAATCTGTTCTCCTGTCCCACCTTGGGATTTAAATTTTGTTTTGGAGAAACTGACCCTGTCTCCGTTTGAGCCAGCCATGACTTGCAAGTTATGTTTTCTTTCTTGGAAAGCATCATTTTTGGTTGCTATTACTTCTGATGGAAGGATTTCCAAGCTTCAGGTTCTCTGGTGTGAGAAGCCCAGTTTGATTTTTCACAAAGACAGGGTGTCTTTGTGCACGAATCCTAAGTTTCTCCTTAAAGTGGTGTCGGAGTTTACCCTGAACCAATCTCTCCACCTATCTGTTTATTTTCTGGGCGTGCCAATGCAGGGGAAGCACTGCTTCATACTTTAGATGTGCGCAGAATTCTGAAATATTATCTGCTCCGGACTGAGGACTGCAGAAAAACAAAACAGCTTTTTGTTTCTTTCGCCCCAAGAAGAGAGGGCATTCAGGTTTCCAAACAATGTTTGTTCAAATGGTTGGCCCATTTTATTGTGTTCTGCTACAACAAGCATGGCAAAGAGTTGCCAGTGGCATTGAAAGTCCACTTCACAAGGGGCATGGCTACCTCTGTGGCTTATTTCAAGGGGGGGCCTCAGCCGCTGACATTTGCATTGCTGCCACCTGGAGCACCTCCCATACTTTCACCAAACACTGCAGTCTGGACATTGCTTCTAGAGCCCGAGCAGGCTTCGGCCAGGCTGTTCTGCAGGGCCTCCTGTCTTAGGCTTTGGTTGGCCTTCCTCCCAGATTCTTCTGTAGCACCATAGCTGCTTGGAACTTGTTCCTGCAGTGTGACCTACAGACTGAGATACACCCGAAGATCGAACAGTTACATAAGAACTTACCATAGCAGTGGATCTCTGAGAGGATCTCGGTCATGAGGTTTGCCTCCCCCCCCCCCGCCATTGCCCTTCTTGGGGTCCTCTGCTCAGACTGGCTATATGGTGTATCCAGCCTTTTATTTAGGCCTAAGAACCTCTCTCTCCTAGGTCCCCCATGGCATGGGTTTGCTCCCTTAGTCTCTGGGGAAAAGAACTGAGGAGAGAGTGATGTCGGCGTGGGCAATCCCAGTGGTACTGCTGGAAAATCTTCCGTGTGGCTCCTGCTTCACCGATGGTGAAGTTCCTATGGTGTGACCTGATGACTGAGATCTTCTCAAAGATCTACTGTTATGGTAAGTTCTTTCTTTTTTTCAACTTATTTTTATTTCAGGTAGATACAGTGCACATCGCATGAACAGGTAGAAAGGGTATACAAAATCAGGATACAGGATCATACATGCTGATATACAAGCAGTGCATTGATGTAACTCCTGATTCCCCTCTTGGATCTGAGGTGCAACCCTCTAAGAGTGCCCAACCACCCCCCTTTCTGTTAATGCAAGATTTTACTCTTTTGACTGTCTCAGTCTTACCTCTGCGACATGCACTACTCCCTTCTCTTTCATATGTGTCGTCTTTATCACAGTAGTCATTCATAGGGAAACTAGTGCGTTATCTGATGTGGCATCTGGGTATTCCTTTTCCACCCTGTCTTAATTTTACATGAAATCTAACTTGAGAGCTGAGAAAAACAAAAAAGAAACCTCAACTTACGACTCAACTAGAGTCTCAAAGCAGTTTGGAGAGACTCTGCTTTTGCTCGGGCCTGTTTGGCTCGTATATGCCAGGGGCCTCTGCGTATCCACACAGACCATCCCTATGGTTATTGGAAGGTTGTGTTTTGAAGAGTTGTGTCTGGGAGAGTTTAGTCTCATCTGGGCAGCTCCCCTCCCATGTTACCCATCACACTAGGCAACTACTTAGTCTAGGTATCCCCAAACACTCCAGAGCTCCTTATGTTTCTCCTCTGTGAGTCGGAGCCAGGCTGTTAGGCTCTCCATGTGCCTGATTCTCTCCACCCTCACCCTCCAGGAACCCAACACCGGTGAGGAAGTGCTCAGCCAGGTGGCCGTTATTTCTTTCAATGCTGCTAAACATAGCAGCCTGAACAGGGCTTATTGTTTGTTATTTCCTATCCCTGATAGCCCCAGGCCCAGTATCATTGTGGCAAACATGAAGGGGATCTGAGACCCCCAAATCCAGCCAAGTGTTGAGTGGATTCTCTGCCAGAACTCCAAAATGGCCGGGCAAGTCAAGAAGACATGACTGTGGGTTCCCACCTGACCATATCTCCTCCAACCCAAATCTTGATTGCCTCCCTGAAAATGCTTTGTGGTTGAGGGTGTGTGAAAAAAGCGAGTCAAGCATTTCCACTGGAACTCTCTCCAGCTGGGGGACGCCGTGGTCCGCCAGCCTCTCTTCCAGGTCAGTTCTCAGTGCTCCCTGAGGAGTGGGGTCTCCATATCCCCATCCCATTACTCCCTGAGAGCCTGAAATTGAGGGCAGTTCTCACCTTGGAGAACCCTGTAGGCTCCAGAGATCACCCTCCCCAGTCCTGTCAATCTGGTCAACCAGTACAAGAACTCTTCGAGGCCTGTGAGGTCTTTTATGATCTTGTTATAGAAAGTTCTTACACAACTGTTCTTTCTCTTGCATGTCATGCTGCGCCTGATTGTAATGAGTCTGTCATCAATAAGCATGGAGAGTTTTTACCAAGAAGGTATACTATAAAGTACTGTTGTTGTTCTCTGTTGCTAGTAGTGGTTACTCAATATGATTGCTTGCAGTTGTCTTTTATTGTTTATTAAACAAATTGACTTTCAGTATAGCCCCCACATTCCAGAAAATGTAATGGAGCAAAAGTTTGAAAATAATTGTTGAAGTTATTGAAGTAATTAGGACAAAGATAGGCAGGTGGCTTAGCACTTCTCAGTAGCATTGGTACCTTAATCGACTGCTTGTAGAGTGTGACCTATAGAATCGTATATACAGTATAGTGCTTTTCAAATACTGTATCCTAAAGGGATTTACAAGTAGTTTATTCACAGAAGCTAACCTAACTGGGGTGCCACATCTCAGTCAGTGCAAATGATCAGGTGCCTAGATTGTAAAGTGTCAGGTGACGGATCCTTTTGATTGTGTAGTCCTGGGACTACGTCTGCATAGAATGATGGAAATACTAGTTAGGGTCAATAATGCACTGAAATCCTGTCAGAGAAACCTCTCTAATAAACAGCTGTGTGTTATGACTCATGTAGTATGGGGTTTCATTTTGCACATAGTACATTCTATTTCAGTCAACAATTTCACACGTTAACAGTCTACCAGGCCACAGTGGCAAAAGTCAGAGTGTGTTTCTTTGGAAGCAACAAGTAAGCAAAGTCCTTGAGCTTCAACAAGTAAACTCCTGTAATTATAAAAAATAAAATGAGGAAAGTGATGAGAATCCATTTTCTTTACAACTCTTCAGTGTGTTATGACTTCATAAACCTCTTAAGCTTCGCTTTCAAGGTTTGTATGTCATTACACACCTTGCACGAGTAAAAAAAAAAATATATAACTCATAATAACTACTTTACATACATCATTGTTGGAACTGTGGTAATGAAACGAGGACCTTGATACACACTTTATGAACATCATAAGAGTGTTTGCCTTCTGGGGAGAGGTCATGAGAACCATTACAACAGTAGTTTGACAGGGCTTGCTTGTAGAGCAGAAAGCAGCTAACTAAAAGAAGCTACATTTTCTTATTAATTTAACACTTATATCTCAGCAGGAGTCAGTGTCTGTTGAGATTAAGCAAGACAGATACTTTATTAGAAGTAGAAGGGGTCTTATTTAGGGTTAAAAAAAGGAAAGAAAAGAAAGAAAGTCAGTGTGTGTTCTGTGCTGTGAAGGGTTCTGTATCAACTTACTTTGCTAAACCAGTAGGAGGAGAGAGAGCTTAATTGGGTGTGTGTCTTAGACACTATAAAAGCAGGTGACTCAAATTACAGCTTCCTGTTGCTTGCCTTGCTTGTAGATCAGAAAGCAACTAACTAAAAGAAGCTACATTTGCATTTTCGCGTGTCTGTTGGGCACGCTGAAACTGCTGGCATTAGACAAACTTGGATAAGATAATTTTAGCATATCCTCTACTTAGTAAATATACACCTTTAATAATGGAAAAGAACTTAGTAAGTGTATGCAATGTTTGATGTATAGTGAGGAAAGTATGGGGCGGTATGTATGTGCTAATTGCCATCTGATTACTACTCTTGAAGCAGAGATAGTGTTTCTGCTTAATATTAAACCAGTTTCTACTGATATTAGGGAATTGGAAAGTTACATTGATCTTATGGATGAACAACTTCATTCTAATGAACAATTTCCTTCACATTTAGGTAGCATTTCTATGCCTCCTGATGAGGAGACAATTGTAATGACTAGTACTAGTATACCTGTTGCCTCTGCCCCCTCTTATAAGGTGGATGATTATCTGCCCTCTTCTCATGATGTTGATGACTGGACCATTGTCACAAAGCCTCTTAAAAAAAGGAGGGGCGGTCAAATACACAATAGTGCCCCTATTGAAACTCGTAATAGGTTTGAGCAATTGACTGTATCAAATAATGAAGTGCTACATGATTTATCCTGTGCATCACCCTCTGTTGATAATAATGGTTTAAAAACACTTTTCAATCAGGAGTTAATGCCCATGAATACTTGTCCTAGTAAGTCTCAAGCTACCAAATCAATACCTGTTAAGTTAATCGCTCCAGAGTGTGTTAAACAATCACCTGTTTCTGATTCTTGTACCCCTACTGTCTCACAACAAGTGTTAGTCCTGGGAGATTCAGTCATTAAGCACATTGACAGGGCGGTATGCAATAGTGACAAGAGCAACCGCACTTGTTCTAGCTTCCATGGGGCCAGGGTATCTGACATTACCTCCATGATACTTAAAATTTTACAAAATGCGGGGGAAAATCCACTGGTTATCATACATGCTGGTGTTAATGATATAAACAACATCCCATTTAATCAGTTACAACAGGTCTATGTGGCGTTATGTAACCTGTTACTTGATAGGGGATGCTGTGTATGTATATCTGAAATTCTACCTGTCCCGAAAGCAACATCTACCATGACGCAGAAAATCAAAGCCCTAAATGAATGGCTGAGAAAGTGGTGTTTTAAGCAGGATATACCCTGTATTGCCCACTGGGAATCATTTCAGATCGTTCTTCCTTGTTTTGCTGGAACGGTTTACATCTCAGTCGTAGGGGTAGTACACTTATGAGGAAAAGTATCACTAAAATCATAAATCATTGTTTAAACTAAAACAATGGGGAGAATGGGTCTATTCCCAAGTCTCTGAATACTTACAAAATATTATTACAACTAAATGTAAATTCTTAGCTTTGAATGCAAGATCTTTAAACCAACTCAAATTAGCAGAACTAGAAGCCAAATGTAAAACTTTAAATATAGGTGTGGTGGGAGTAACTGAAATTTGGTAGGACGCATCTTCAATTTGGTCCAGAGAAATTCCAGGTTATAAATTAGATCATAAAAACAGATTAGATAAGCAAAGTGGTGGAGTTTGTATGTACATCTGAGAAATGATATTCTTTCTTTTGAAGTGTGTTCTCCCTTTCCTTTGGAAAGTATATGGTTAAAACATTATTGAAGGAGCAGTCCTATATAACTGTTGGTAACATCTATCGACCTCCATCTGCAAATTCAGATTACACAACTGATATGTTTAAAGAAATTACACATTTTCAGAATCTCAAGATACTGTAATATTTGGTGACTTTAACCTCCCTCATATTAACTGGGACTCATTCTCAGGACAGTCCTGTGCTGAGAAAGAACTAATAGATGTGGTAGTTAGTACTGGATTACAACAACTTGTTACTGAACCCACTCGAGTTCGTAATATTTTGGATCTATTATTTACTAACATAGAGCAGCAAATTAGCAATTTACAAATTTGGGATCCACTTGGGACCAGTGATCATTCATTTATTCTTTTTGAAATTCAACAGTTTAAAACTACACAAAGGAAGTTATACTATACAAAAAATTATAACAAAGCAAATATTTCTAAAATCAATGAATACTTACAAAACATAAACTGGGAATCTAATCTTCTTAATTGTACAACACAACAAGCTTGGGACTTTTTTAAAAACATTGTACATTATTTGGAAAATACTTTTATTCCATCTAAGAGGAAATTCAATAATAAAGGAAAAATTACCCCTTGGTTCAACAAGACAATTAAAAATCAGATTAAAATAAAAATTAAACTTTTTAGGAAACTTAAGAATAGTTTTGTTCCATTTAAAATTATTCTATTACATAAATACAGACTATCTGTGAAAAACGTTAAAAATTTTATTAAATTGGCAAAAAATAAGCTATAATTTAAACTAGCTCACATAAAAGACTGTCACAAATCTCTTTTCTCCTATATAAATAGTAAAAAAGGTGTATCAAGGACCACTGGTCCCATTATAACCAATGTCTCTTTTCTATCTGATATAGAAACCTCGAATCTCTTTAATAAGTAATTTTGTTCTGTCTTCTCTCAAAAATCACCTATTAGTACATTTAAAGTTCACCACATAGATTATCATAGGTTATATCCAACTGACATTATACAGGCTATCAAAAAACTAAAAAAAAAATACTAGTCCGGGCCCAGACAGTATTCATCCATGGTTTCTGATCGAAACCTCTATAAATATTTGTATACCTTTATCAATTATTTTCAATAAATCCTTACAAGAAAGCATTGTACCAAATGATTGGCGTTCAGCAATAGTTACTTCCATATTTAAAAAAGGCAATAGAGGTTCTGTGCAAAATTATCGTCCAATTAGCCTGACCTCAGTGGCTGGTAAATTAATGGAATGAGTAATGAAGTCTCTAATAGATCAAGATTGTAAAAAATTAGGAATTTATGATTCAAATCAGCATGGGTTTACTCCCAAGTATTCCTGAACCACCAATCTGATATCTTTTTACAATAATATAAGTACTCTACTAGATGTGGGTATCCCTACTGATGTCATTCTTTTGGACTTTAGTAGAGCTTTCGATAAAGTCTCACATGAAAAACTAATTACTAAAATGCACACTCTAGGTTTGTCACCTGATATTGTCAACTGGACTTTAAACTGGTTGACAAATCGTTCTCAGAGAGTCAGAATTAATGATATCTTGTCTGATTCGGGTAGTGTGAAAAGTGGTGTACCACAGGGGTCGGTCTTGGGACCAACATTGTTTAACCTCTTTATCAGTGATTTACAAACAGGGCCAAATAACTTCATGGTTAAATCTGCAGACGATACTAAATTGGGGGGCAAGGTTAATAATCAAGAAAATATTTCTGCATTAAAGAAGGATTTGGAAAAATTAACACTTTGGGCAAATGAAAATCATATGCAGTTTAATCAAGACAAATGTTTAGTAGTGCATTTCGGTGTAAATAATCCAAAAACGATATATCATATAAACGGACTACCACTTCACTCATCAAATTGTGAAAAAGATTTAGGGATATATATTTATAATAAACTTACATCAAATGATCACTGTGTTAGAACTGCTTGCATGACCAACAGACTTTTGAGGCAAATAAAACATACTTTTGTTAATTGCACTGAACAATGCCTTATTCCATTGTATAGGGCATACATTAGACCGTATCTAGACTATGGCTCCCCTTTCTGGAATCCAAACCAAAAAAAAGACATAGCAATTCTTGAACAAGTTCAAGGGAGTATAACTAGAATGATTCCAAGATTAACAAACTTGGATTATCAGAACAGATTAAAAGCTACTGGTCTTTTCTCTCTTCAAACTAGAAGATTAAGAGGTGATATGCTTATGGTTTTAATTTAATAAATTCACCAGATCTAATGGAAAAATGTGGTCTAACACTCTCCAAAAGGAGACATGTTCCGAGACTGCATAATAAACAGCTTGAAGTAAAAACTTATAAAACCAGCAAAAGGGGAAACTTTTTCCAATAAGAGCATCCATTGTATGGAACACCTTGCCACAAGAATTGGTAGAGGTAACTAGTGCCACTGTCTTTAAAAACAAATTAGATGTTTGGTTGAGGGATTATAGATAAATAATGTCCCACATAGTGTGGGAAATAGTCTCAATGGACTCTGGCCTTCTTCTGTTCTTTCATACCAAGTAATACCAAGTAATTATTCTATGTTTAACACACTAAACTCTGGGTTCAATAGATAGTGTTTTAATGTCACATTATGTAACTTGAAAATCTTGACTACATCACAGAACATTTCCTGTGCATTAAACCTGTCAAGGAACTGACTGCAACACTGACACTTCACTGACTATGGGCCAGATGTAAATGGAACATAAACAATTACTACTACTCTCTGTAGTGCTTACCTTGCATAGCCAACGGATAGCCTTCCAACACTTTAACAGTTACCCCAACTTCTGGATTTGCCATGTTTTCTCTGATTCATTACAACTGAATCTTAGGGACCTGTACTGAATTAACTAAATATTGTGACCCTGAACCAGTAAACTGAAAACAAATCATAACAGATAAATGAACTAGGAGGTATAAATTATAAATTAATTTCTTTATGCAGTAGTGTTACAGTCAACCCGCTTGATGGCATGTTTGTATTTGTTTGCCATTTGAGGAGAGGCACTTGACCCCTCTTGTGTCATCTCCCCTTCGCTTTGTTAGAGTTTCATATCTCCTGAAAATTTAGACCCCTAAAACAACCTGTTCTTTGTATAGTACTGGTGAGCTCCTTCAGTTTTGCGATTTCAGTAATTTTTGCTAGCCATGCAGTGTGTGTTACTGTAGTTTGGTCTTTCCACCCGTGGGCTGTCAGCGTTTTGGCTCTCACCCTTGTCACACAGCGCCACTTCACTAAGTGATTATTTGCCTTTGTCATAAGACTAGTTTACTCAGGACACAAATCTGGGCTAGCATGGGATGCCCTGTCAAACTACTGGTGTAATGGTTCTCATGACCTCTCCCCAGAAGGCAAACACTCTTATGATGTGTATAAAATGTGTATCAAGGTCCTCGTTTCATTACCACAGTTCCAATAATGTGCAGTCATCAAGTGTGACCTGCAACAGGTGTGTTACCCTCTGTTGAGCAATTCAAATTGTAACTGTAAAGCTCTAGTGTCCTTAACAGTCTCCACAGTGTATATTTTCCCACACTGTTTCCTGTTCCACCATACCTTGTATCACCCTAGGTCCCTTCCCCAGCTTGCATCTAGAGGTATGACAGGCTTCAGGAGGGCTGTCTTGATATGTTTACAAAATTGGGCCATCAGGCTTCTAGGGCTGTCCATAATAGTTTTTAACAGGCACAGGACAGGAGATGTGTCTGATTTGTTTCCCTTGGCTGAATGTAGTGCCCTCGAGCGCTGTCATAGCTCTGTATACTGCTGTTGCTCCTTTCTGTATAACTGGAACCTGGCCCCTAATCTCCCAAATGGGACTATGCCCCCATTTTTCTGCACATGGTCTCTCGCGATCAGTCTGGAGGCGGATCTCCTAGCCATCCATGTGGCAGGAGCCTCCAACAGTCTGGCCGATGCCCTCAGCCGGATAGGCGCTGCATCTCACAAGTGGTCTCTCCTGCCGGAGGTAGTACAAGATCTGTTCTCCCATTGGGGCACCCCTCAGGTGGACCTGTTTGCCTCCAGGGAGAATGCGAAGCTGAGGCTGTTTCACGCCCGTCCCCCTCAGCAGGGCTCGCCGCAGGGGGGATGCTTTCTCGAGGCCCTGGACCCCGGGCCTCTTCTATGCCTTCTCTCCATTTCCATTGATCCACAAGGTGCTACTCAAGGTGAAGAGGGACAAGGCGCAGGTGATTCTGGTAGCCCCAGACTGGCCCCGCCAGTTCTGGTATTCAGATCTCCTTAGCCTCAGCTCCAGACTCCCAAGGCGGCTTCCAGCCTGCCCGGACCTGATCTCAGTCAACAAGGGGAAGGTACTCCATCTGGACCTTCAGTCCCTGCACCTGACGGCCTGGCTCCTGAGTGGCTAGAGTTCCAGGCCTTGGGTCTTTCCGACGAGGTCCTCAATGTCGTTGAGGCGTCCCATAAGGAGTTGACCAGAAAATGCTATGCCTTCAGATGGAAGAGATTCTTCATTTGGTGTCAGGACAAGGGGTTGGACGCTTCTTCCTGTTCCTTGGCTAGCATTCTGGACTACCTGTGGTCCCTTTCTCAGCTAGGGCTTCGGTCGACGACCCTTAAGGTGCATCTGGCAGCCATCTCTGCTTACCGGGCATGGGCCGGCAAGCAGTCGGTGGAGCAGGAAAAGGTGGTTGGGTACTTTTTCAAAGGCCTTGATCACATATCCTATCCAGTACGAGAACCTCTACCTCCGTGGGATCTACTGCTGGTATTGGCTAAGCTCATGGGCAAGCCATTTGGACCGATGCACAGGTGTGACATCTCTCACCTGTCGTGGAAGACCGCCTTTTTGGTGGCTATCACATCAGCCAGAAGGATGGGAGAGCTCCAGGCGCTTTCCATCGAGTCTCCTTATCTGGTCTTCCACAGGGACAAAGTTGTCCTGCGCCCCAACCCGAAATTCCTTCCGAACGTGGTGTCGGAGTTGCACCTTAACCAGGTGTTGACTCTGCCGGTGTTCTACCCCAATCACACCTCGGAGGCCGAATATAGGCTCCATACTCTGGACCCTAGAAGAGCGCTCGCCTATTATAAGGAGTGAACGGCTGAAGTTCGGGGAGAGGTTCGCCAGCTGATTGTCACCTATGCTGAAACCACATCTGGCAGACCTGCAGTCAAGCGGACGATAAGCAGGTGGGTCACCTCCTGCATAAATCTCTGCTATAGGTTGGCGGGCATGGAGCCTCCCAGAGGGATAAGAGCTCATTCTACCCGCCATACCGCTGCTTCAGTGGCTGCTTCTAGGGACGTCCCTATCCAGGCAATCTGCAGGGCTGCTACCTGGAAGTCAGCACACACGTTTATTTCCCATTACCACATTGAGCATGAGTCACGCCGGGATGCTGGTTTTGGGACCTCGGTTCTCCAGTCCTTATTCCCTAAGTAGGGGGTGCGTGCCTTGTCTCCCTTCTCCCAGAGAACTGCTAGGAATCTGCCAGACAGTGTGGATTGAACAACATATCCACGTCCCTAGAAATACAGGTTACTCACCTGTAACAGGAGTTCTAGGAGTAGTATATGTTGTTCATCCACCCTGACACCTCGGCCCGGCGTGCAACCTGGATTTCAGCGGGCTAGATCTGACATCATTGGGCAGAGCCGAGAGTTTTACCATCTGGGTGGGTGGGAGGAGCCAGCTTGAAGACCTTCCGGCAAGATTTAAAGCAGCAAGGAACCTGCCAGACAGTGTGGATGAACAACATATGCCACTCCTAGAACTCCTGTTACAGGTGAGTAACCTGTATTTCCCTTCTCATGCTAGAGATCCCTCTCACTAGGTATACCAGCATCCAGCTCACCTTACTTATTGTCCCGTTGAACTGCCCTGCCACCTTGAGATCGTCAGATATGATAACCCCAAGGTCTGTCTCTTGCTTGGTGACTGTAGGTATCCCCCATCTTATACACAGTCCCTGGGTCACCCTGTGCCACACACATGACTTTGCACTTTTTGGCATTGAAACCCAGCTGCCACTCATTAGACCACTCCTCTAGTTTCTCCAGATCCCTTTGCATTCTTTCCAGACACTCCTGGTTGTCCACCCTGTTGCAGATTTTATGTGCAAAGAGACACATCTTCCCCTTCAGTTCCTCAGCAGTGTCACTTATGAAGACACTGAAGAGGACAGGGTCCAGTACTGCTCCCTGTGGTGCTCCACTGGTCACTCTCCTGTCCTCCGAGTGACTGCCTTTTACCACCACCCTTTGCCTCCTGTCTTTCAACCAGTTTGCTACTTCCTCCCAGCTCCCAGGCTGCTAAGTGTCTTTATCAGCTTGCTGTGTGGTACGGTGTCAAAGGCATTACTGAAGTTCAGATAGGCCACATCCACTGCCCTTCCTGATGCACTTCCCTAGTTACCCAGTCAAAGAACTCTGTGAGATTTATTTGACATGACCTCCCCCCTGTGAAGCCGTGTTGTTGGTGGTTCTACTCCAGATGCTCAATCAGTCTCTCCTTCAGCAGGGACTCCATTTACTTCCCTACTACTGATGTAATACTGCTGTGAAATTGCTGGCCTCCTCCCTGTTGCCACTCTTGTGCAGTGGACCACATTGGCCCTCCTCCATTCCTCTGGAGCCACCATGTCTCCAATAAGGTGCTAAGTAGGATTGCCTGAGGGGCGACTAGCACCGTGCTCAACTCTTTAAGTACCCTTGTGGGGATCCCATCCAGCTCCATCACCTTGTTTTCCTTTTGGGCTTCCTACCCATAGTGGAATCTCTATTCTGTAAATGGACTTGTGTCCAGTGCTCCCGTGCGTGTTGCTGCACGTTGGCTCATTCCTACTTCTTTCTAAGGTGAATACCAATCACAGTATTTGTTTACACATTTTGCTTTTTTCTTGGTCTTCCTCTGTACAGTCCCCCATTCTCCTGATCTTCACTATACTACCGCTTGTCTTCCTCTTCTCATTCACGTATCTGAAGAAAGTCTATCTCCATTCTTGATCTCCTGAGCGATCATTTCCTCTGTTTCCGTTTGGGTCTCCTTGTACTTTCTGGAAGCTGTTTTTTTTTCTCCTTTACTGCCTTAGCCACCTCCTTTGAGAAGCACAGTGGCCTTTTTCTCCTCTTACCCTTGCTTATTACCTTTAAACAGCTTGCTGTTAACTCAGTTATTCCCTTTCTTATTCTGTTCGATTGTGCCTCTACCTCCCCAACTGCCCCCTTCGAGGTATTTCCTAGGGCAGCTCCCATTTCTGTAAAATCTGCTGTTTTGAAGTCCAGGACCATTGTCCTAGTGTGTTTTTTTTTTTTTTCCATGTCCAATCCATATGCTAAGCCACACTGTATCATGATCACATGAACACAGGGAGCTACCCACTGTGATGTCTGCTATGTTGTCCTTGTTTGTAAGTACAAGATCCAACACTGCCCTGTCTCTAGTGGGATCTGTAACCATCTGCCTGAGAAATGCCCCTTACAGGGAGTCTAGGATGACCCTGCTTCTAGTCATAGCTGCAGCGGGGATGTTTCAGTCCACATCTGGCAGATTAAAGTCACCTGTGATTACTGTTTCCCCTTCACTTGCAATTTCGCCCATGGCCTCCCCAAAAACTCTGTCCAGTTCCTCACCCTCTGTTGGTGGCCTGTACACCACCCCCGCATGAATAAAGGCCCCAGACCCTATTTCCAAGCCAACCCAAATAACTTCCAGCCCCTACCTTTCTCTGATGTGTCCTTGTATTTCTGTGGCCTTTATACCTTTCCTTACATGTAAAACTCCCCCCTTTTCTTCCTGTTTTATCCTTACGACACATGTTGTAAACTGGTATGGCCACCTCCCAGGTGTGGTTGTTTGTGCACCATGATTCTGTTATGGCCACCAGATCCAGGTCCGCCTCCACAGTGGTAGCCTCAAGGTCAGGAATTTTGTTATCTATGCTCCTTGTGCTGGTGCACATGGTGCTTCACTCCTTTTTGTCCTTCCCTGCCTCTGCTTTGCTGTCCATTCCCAATTCCATCTTATACGGTTACCCTATCCTTTTCACTGGTACATATTGTCACTCTCCTTTTCATCCTCCCAGTATTTTTCCCAGCCTTATTTCCACCTCTCAACCCCCCCATCCATCCCCCCCTTGCCAATCATCCCCACTACACCTGGGGATTGGCTGGCGGTATAGCCTAGAGGTTAGAGTAACGAGCTGTGAACGAGCTTGGTACATCCAGCAGACCAGACCTGGGTTTGATTCTCACAGCCTCCACTTGCATACCAAGTGGCTCTGAGCAAGTCACTTAACCGCCCAGTGCTCCCAGGTCGCCCCTGAAAACAGGCACTTGTGTTTAGTGCGCCTTGCCCGGTTACCAAAGACTAAAATAAAAAAGATAAATAATAGTATTTCCCTTGGAATTTTCTTCACTGCTGCCCCATTATCTGGGAGTGGGGACATTCACTGCCTCCCTGTTTACATCTGCCTCCCCCCTTGGCTGGTAGTATTTAAACTTTCCACCCAGGACTGTTGTTCTCCTCCTGGGGGATTACTCCTTAATCTGATGGTTTGTAGCAACACATTGGGCAAAAATAAGGTTGAAGTTCAAACTGGACTAGGGAAACAGACAAAGTTAGCTTATGAATCTCCAATATGGTACGGTGTAAGGTGTTTAATGCCTTACTAAACTCTAAGTAGGCCATGCCCACTGCCCCACCTTGATCTTTTTCCCTGGTCATCCAAAGAAATCTCTCAGATTTTTCTGATATGACCTGCCCTGCCCCATGAATCTGTGCTACCTTGGGTCCTGTAACCCACTGGATTCAAGATACTCCACTGTCTTTTCTTTTAGCAACCACTCTTGTTTCCATTGAGTTGAATAGCGATGCATAAGGTGCAGCCAATACCTCCCTGAGCTCCCTCAGTACCCTTGGGTGTACCCCACCTGGCCCTATAGCTTTTCCACTTTCAGATTTGTGAGCCCCTTTCAGACTCTCTCAGGCTCTCTCCTCTGTAAATGGACTTGTGTCTCTCTCTCTCTCCCACCAAGTGCTCCCGCTGTCTTTATGTCACCCATCCCCTTCTTCTTCGTCTGTGAAGACTGAACAAAAGTATTTGTTCAGAGTATGTAAGAGACACATTCTTCCACTGAACGTTGCTTCCAGGGCAGTGGTTCTTAAATGGTGAGGCCAGCCTCCCAAGAGAGGCTCCAGACTGTTCCAGGGGAGGCCCAGTCAAGTCTTGGAATGTACAGTATTTATTGGGTGTTTTGTGTGAATGGATGAAGCAAAATAAATATGGATAGTGGCAGGTGAATTTCTTTACTTATGCACAAACTGGTGGCCAAAAAAAGGCTGAAACTTGTTTCTAGCTGTGGATTTATATGCATACCTCTCAATTTTTTGACACTAAAATGAGGGACACAGGCATTCAAAATGAGGGACAATGTGGGACACTGGCTCTCAAAATGAGGAGCACGTCTTCAAAAATGGCGATACAAGCTCAAACTCTGTGGGAGAAACATAGAGATTGTCAGCAGATAAGGACCGCCAGGCCCATCCAGTCTGCCCAAAAACTGTCCTACCTTAATTGGCATCCCATGTCCCTATCTGGTCATTGGCTTTAGCCTCTTCTTCACACCTCTAGGGTTCCTTTATGCTTATCCCATGCATGTTTAAGTCCTCCCACTGTGGTTGCTCCCACTACTTCCTGGGGTAGGTTATTCCATGCATCCACTACCCTTTCAGTGAAAAAGAACTTCCTCACATTTCCCCTTATCCTGCCCCCCCTTCCAGTCTCATATTGTGCCCCGTTGTTCTTGTGCCCCTCTTATATTGAAAGGTGTCTCCCCCGTGCACCTTGTTTATGCCATTAAGATACTTGAAAATTTCTATCATATCCCCTGTTCCCTCCTTTCTTCCAGTGTTTTGATGTCTTTTAGTCTCTCCTAATATGTCTTCTGGTGAAAGCCCTGCACCATCTTTGTCACCCTTCTCTGGACTGCCTCCACCCTGTCTATGTCCTTCCAAAGATGCAGTCTCTAGAACTGTATACAGTATTCTAGATGAGGCCTCACCAGTGTTTTGTGTAGTGGTATCACCACCTCTCTTCTTCGGCTAGTGATGCCTCTTCTTATGCACCTCAACATGCCACTGGCCTTCCCTACATCCTTTGTACTCTGCTTGGTTACCTTTGGGTTGTTTGAGATAATATCCCGAAATCTCTTTCTTCCCCGGTGACTGTCAGTAACTCCCCCCCTCCCATCCTGTAACTCTCCCCAGGGTTCCTGTGGCCCAGGTGCATGGTTTTGCACTTCTTCACATTTAACCTCAGTTGCCACTGTTCGGACAATTTTTCCAATTTTTCTAGGACACCCCTCATTCTCTCCACCCCATCAGGAGTGTCAGCCCTGTTGCAGATCTTGGTGTCATCTGCAAACAGGAAAACCTTCCCATCCAGCTCCTCCTCAGTATCACTAATGAAGACATTAAAAAGGACTGGCCCCAGGACTGATCCCTGAGGTACCACACTGGTCACTCCCCTTTCCTCGGACTGGATCCCATTTACCACCACCCTCTGCTTTCTGTCCTCTAACCAGCTTCTTCTTTTTTTTCTCTCGAGTTTTATGTAATAAAATATACAAACATTTATAACATTAAACAAACAGAAAGAAACCATTGCCTGACAATTCATCTCATGAGTACAATAAGTGAATTATTTTTTCATAGGGGTTTAATCATTGATATTCAGTTATATACCCACATACAGAAGAAGTTCACAGACCCATAGTAACCAGGTGTAAGAAAAAAATATGTAAGACTGTGCTTATCCTATGGAATAAAGTCTGGCCTATGGGGTGTGACATATAGTACCCATCTTCTCCAGATCATTTCAAAGTGCTCTTTCCTTTTATTAACCGCTGCTGTTAGTTGTTCCATTTTGTACACCAGTATCATCAAATTGTGCCATTGGCTTAGTGACATGGGGGCTGAAGAAAGCCAATTTTTAGTTATAACCTTCTTTGCTGTGAGAATACAGATAGTCAAGAGTTTTCTTGTATTTGGGTCTTAAATGTTTTTCGGGTAAAAAGAAAACAAAAAGAGATGAGCTGTAAACTGGGGGAAAGGCGTAAATATTTCAGACAGGGCCCCATGCAAGTCAGTTAAAAAGGTTTGGAGGTTTGGGCAGTGGCAGAAAATATGTCTATGTGTGGCCATAGGGCAACTGCATGTTCTCCAACACAGGGCATCTCTGTGCTCTGAATATTTCGCCTGAATGGCTGGAGTCTTAAAAAATCGGAGTGTGAGTTTCCAAGGGAGATGCCCAAATCAGTTGCCCAGGTCATCTTGAGTTTCTGCAAGGAGTCCCCCTTCAGTGAAAGCGCACTCCCTGATATAAATGTGTTATCATATGTGATAAGGACACCCTGCCATCCAATGCGAGTTGTAACATTTCCAGAATTTTACGTGGAGGAACTTCAGCTGGGATCTTCGCAATCTGTGACTTGACAAAAGTCGGTCGCCTGCAATACTCTAAAGCGGGCTTGTGCACATATGCCATATGTGGTACTGAGATCCACAAAGGTGATCAGTCCCCCCCTTGATGAAATGCCCCACTAGGTGGAGGCCTGCTTGCTTCCATCTTTGGAAGCCGTGATCTAGACGGACGGGTAAAAAAGGGCTGGTGGTATGGCAAGGAATAAAGAAGGTGTCTATGGCTAGACAGCTGTTTAGAATTTAGTGTGGTCCTCCAGACTCAGATAGTGTTACTTGCATATGGGTTCTCAGTCACCTCCCCCAAAGGTGAGCTGGGGCTTTGTAGTAGTACCTTATTTATGTTAACAAGGTCTTCCTTCCGCAGTTCTAAATCCCTCCATTTGGCCTGATAATGTGGATGGAGCTAGTAAAAAAACTATCCTAAGCTGTGAGGCAAGATGGTAGGCCTCCAGGTCCAGCAGAGCTAGTCTCCCCAACCTCTTTGGCAGTTGTAATATCGTATATCGTACTCTGGGCTGCTGCGAATCCCAAATGTATCTGGTCATGTTCTTGTTTAGTTCCCTAAACAGGTGTGTTGGTAGAGGAACAGGAAGGGTCTGGGCCAAGTATAGAAAATGAGGTATAAGGTTCATCCAGACTGCATCTATCCGCTGGATCAACGGCAGAGGCATGGTCTTCTATCTGTCCAGATCAAGCGTAATCTGGCGTATCAGAGGAAGGTAATTTAGGTTACTTAACTGGGTGTAGTCCCCCATCGAAAGGACTCCCAAATATTTTAAACAGGGGAGGTCCCACTGAAAAGGAAATGACTGCTGTGTTAAGGATGAAGGAGAATAATTGATTCTCAGGGCTTCATTTTTGGTGGTGTTAACTCTGTAACCTGCAAGTTTGCCGAATCTGGTGGGTAACTGCCACAACGGTGGCAGGGAAGTCTCAGGTTCTGAGATATAAAGCAATACATCATCAGTATATAAAGCAAGTTTATGCTGATTCTCCCCTGCCACAATGCCCCGTGTGTCCAGGTCTTGTCGGATCGCCTGAGCCAAAGGCTCCAAATAAATAGCGAAAAGCAGAGACGATAACGGGCACCCCTGTCTGGTGCCACACAGTAAAGAAATAAGCTCCAAGAGGGACCCATTTATTTTAATATGGGCCATAAGTCGATTATATAAGGTCAAGATAAGTTGTATGAAGTCTCCCGAGAACCCCATCCTCTGGAGTGTAGCTGTCAAAAAGGGCCACGCTACCCAAACGAAGGCCTTCTCCACATCTAGACTCGGGAGCAGAAAAGGGGAGTTCGACCAGGTGGCGTGGTGAAGGAGGTGAAGTGTTCTTTTTTTATCTTGGGCTTGTCTAGTAGCAACTAAGCCACATTGGTCAGTGTTGATTAAGAGAGAGAGAAGACCCTCAATTCTCCTGGCGATCATGGCCTCAAAAATTTTATTATCAACATTGAGTACAGAAATTGGTCTGCAGGAGGAACGGGACAAGAGATCCTTGCCAGGTTTTAGGATACTGAAGATGGTAGCATATCTCAGGATACACGGGCCCGCTCCTACTCCAACATGCCTTGACAAGCTGGTAGGAGTACTGGGATCAGCTGCTCCTGAAACATCTTATAAAACTCATTCGTATATTCATCAGGGCCTGGACTCTTATTTGATTTTAGGTTTGAGACAGCCTCACCCAGTTCCATTGGTGTAATAGGAGAGTCCAATGCCTCCCTCTGGGATTGTGTAAGGTGTGAGAGGACCAGACATGCTAAAAAGGCCTGCATCCTCTGAGGATCCACCGATTTTTCCGGAGTATACAAGGTCTGATAAAATTACTTAAAGGCATGCACAATTTGAAAGGGCATTTTCTCTACCTTCCCTGTCACTGGGGATTTGATCTGGGTTATAAATGATTGGGTTGTCATCTGACAGGGGCGGTGAGCTAGCAAGCAGGTGGCTCAGGGGAACCCCCTCGTACTATTTCAGTTTTAGATATTGGAGGGCCTGCTCGGTTTTAATATCAAGCAAATATTGAATATTTTGTTTAGTGGCCTTCAAGAGAGGGAGGACCCCCCCCAATCCCCCACCGTATGTTGTTCATGCAAGTTTTTTTAATTGCTTTTTGTAGGGTATCTAATTGGGCTGCCTGTCTTTGTTTGAAATGAGTAGCAAACTTTATGATGTCTCCTCTGAGAACAATCTTAAGGGTGTCCCAGAGGGTGTGCACCTCCACCTCTGCAGTATTGTCCTCCTGCAGGATCTGGGGTATCCGTTCTGCCACTAGTTCCCTAAACTCAGGAAGATTCAATAGGAAATGATTCAGCTTCCACAGGGTCGTCTTTCTGGTCGGTCCCCAATCTAGGCAGAACAACAGTAAAGAGTGGTCAGAAAGGGTGGACAAAAGTATATCACAGCTACGTATCATAGAAGTTTGATGGCAGAAAAGGACCACACCGGCCCATCCAATCTGCCCCATTTTGCCCCTACAACCCCTCCCTGCTAGCCCCCAATATTCAGCCCCATATGCCTGTCCTGTGGCTTCTTGAATTCCTCTACCAATTTAGCCCCCACCACTCTGTCTGGCAGTCTATTCCAGGGCTCCACTGCCCTCTCCATGAAGAAACGCCCTCTCACATTACCCCTGTATCTTTTTCCTTGCAGTCTAAAGTTGTGCCCTCTAGTTCTGGCCCCCTCCTTCCTCTTGAGTAATCCCCCTTCCCCTACCTTATTGAGTCCCTTTACATATTTAAAAGTTTCAATCATGGCTCCCCTTTACCTTCTTGCCTGCAGCATGTACAGATCCAGCTCCTTACACCTCTGCTCGTATGTCTTCCCCTGCATACCCTGCACTATCTTGATTGCCCTTCTCTGAACCCTCTCCATTGCATCTATATCCTTGCGGAGATGTGGTCTCCAGAACTGAACTCCATACTGCAGTTGCGGTCTCATCAAGACTTTGTAAAGGGACATTATTACCTCCCTCCTTCTGCTAGTAATGCCCCTGCCTATGCATGCCAACATTCCATTGGCCTTTCCCACCGCCCTGCTATATTGGATACCTGTCTTAAGGTTTGAGGAGACTATGATCCCGGATCTCTCTCCTGTTCCATTTCTTTGATTTTCTCCCTACCTAGGGTGTATCCTGCTCATGTGTTTCTACTCCCCAAGTGCATCACAGCACACTTTTTGTCATTAAATTTCAGCTGCCACTTCCCAGACCATTCCTCAATCTTCTTTAGGTCATCCCTCATGTCGTCTGACCCCACCCCCACCCTGGGGTGTCCACCCTATTGCAGATTTTTGTATCATCAGCAACTAGGCACACCTTCCCCCTCAAACCCTCCCCGGCATCGCTGATGTAGATGTTGAAGAGAATTGGACCCAAAACTGACCCCTGTGGCACTCCACTCTTTATCCTCTCTGTCCTGGAGTGCACCCCGTTTAGCACCACCTTCTGAGTTCTTCCTGCTAGCCAGGCCTCCACCCAGCCCATGCTTTCCATCTTGGCCACCAGCCTCCTATGAGGGACGGTGTCGAGATAGACACCGTCCACCGCCCCTCCCCCCCGTCAATCACCCAAGTCACCCAATCAAAGAACTGAATTAGGTTTGTCTGGCATGACTTCCCCTTTGTGAAGCCATGCTGTCTGCTGTCCTGCAAGCTTCTCTTCTCCAGGTAATCCACCACACTCTCCTTGATTAGTTCCTCCATTACCTTCCACACAACAGATGTGAGGCTGACAGGTTGATAGTTCTCCTTCACCTCCCTACTACCTCCCTTATGCAAAGGCATCACGTCTGCCCTCTTCCAGTCCTCCAGCACTCTCTAGCCAGGTCATTAGTCCCCCAAGTAAATAATGACATCCAGCTCCCCCCTCCTTGCTACCGCCCTTGCAATCCTAAGGATTTGCTTTCCCTCCTTCCGAACTGTACCTCCTAGTAGGCACATTACCTCTCTTTCACCACTGCTACCTGGCCCCAGCTCAGTCCCCCGGTCAGTGGAGTCCCCAACCAGGATTTGCTTCCCCCTCCTGTGTGTTCTCCTTGCATCTTCCCTTGGGGCTCCATCCTGGAGGACCCCCTCAACCCCCATAGTGTTCACTTCCGGAGATGCTGCACAATCTCTATGCTCTGCCAGAATGGCATACGAGCTGCGAAGTGCCACCAGCTGGGGTATGTGCCTCCGTGCTGCCTCCCACACCCTCCCCAAGCCCACCATCCTTCCCTCCTTCTTGGCAACTCTCTGAGGGAGCAGTGGTGGACATGGTGGTATCTGTATGGGGGGGGAAGTATGGAGGGAAAGGTCACCTGTATCCTCGCCAACTCTGCTCGTAGTTCAGCTACCTCCTTCCTCAACACAGAGAGGTGCCTGCAGATAGGGTAGCACTGCAGTGTCCAGAAGGCCTATCCGAACACTGCTGCCCCACCTCCACTGCAAAGCACCACACCCATCATCTTCCTTCTACTCTGCTTGCCATAACTGCACCTTATTGCCCTGTACCCTCTGTTGCTCTTTTATTCTATACCATGTCCAGTGCCCAGCTATATATGTTTGTACTGTCAGTACTTTTTAGTGGCATAATGTATCAAGGAATGTAGATTTATGTCAGGGTGTGGTGTGTGTGCCTATGTTGTATACTGAAATAAGATGGCTAACAGAGTGTGTGTGTGTGTGTGTGTGTGTGTGTGTGTGTGTGTGTATGCAGTCAGCTGGTTCCGTATGATGTCACAGGTTAACGGTATAAAGGAAGTGATGCACTGGGATGGCCCCTCATGATCACCCGAGATAATCAGCCACACCAGCAAACCCCCACAGAAACACTCAGCTGCACCTACAAAATCCCCAAAACAGTTAACTTTCCAAATTAATCCAGAAAGCAAGCTGGTACCAACTGAAAGCAACAATAAGCTGCAAAAGAAACAATAACCACAGCAATAAAATCAGCAAAATCAACAGTCACTTCCCTGAAATGAACTGCTTCCTTCCTTCCTCTTCTTGTCCCTTAACTAGTCTTAATAACTCAGTCTCCCCGTCCTCCTTTTGTCCTTCAGTTACACTTATGTCTTCCCTGATGTATAAAGCAACCCCCCCCCCACCAACCCTTACCCTCCCTGTCCCTTCTGAACAGTCTGTACCCTGGAATAGTCATTTCCCAGCTGTGTTGCTCTGTCCACCAGGTCTCGCTTATTAATAATAATAATAATTTTATTTGTATAGCGCCTTTCAAATTATCAAAGCGCTGCACAAGTTAATAACAAAAATACACATAGCCATTCACACATAAACTTATAAAAGCGCATCATAAATACATCAAAAAACTTTATAAATTACAATAAAATCCAGTCAGATACTGACACTTTAATCCTCCACAAAGGCCTTTATTGCTACTATACAGTATCTAGTCCTTCATCCCACATGATAGCCTCCAAGTCAACCATCTTATTTCCTAAGCTCCTGGTGTTGGCTGCTAAGCCCTTTCAACAGATTCCCCCTACATACCCCTTCTCTTGTTACCCTCATGCCCAACATTTTTGCAGTATCCTGGAGGGAGGCTGGTAACCCCCCATGTCTCCTGCCTTGTGGTGCAGATATTCCCCCCCCAATCTAATTTAAATTGTAGGTTTCCTATATGAACTCTCCTAATTTGCTTTTCAGTACCGCCGCACCCTCCCTATTCAGGTGCAGTCTATCTGGAGAAAATAGGCTCTCATCCCCCATGTTTATCCCAAGTCCCCTAGTAACCCATACCCAATTTGCCCACATCACCCTGCCAGCCACTCATTGAACTCCTTAATTCTCAGCCTCTTATTGGTACTTGCCTTTGGTACTGGCAACACCTCAGAAAAGGCCACAGATTTGAACCCCAGACTGCTGCAGTATCTACCGAGTGCTCTGGATCTTGCCTGCACCTCCAACAAGCTATGTCCCGCCACGTTGTTTATTCCCAGGTGGAACATCAGGTGTGTTTTCTCATCCTGCTGTTTCCCTCTTGAGGGGATATAGTGAATGACCTCTGCCACTGTCATGCCTGGCAGGCACTCAACCCATACTGCGCTACTTTTGTCCCCCCTGCCCCCCATCTAATTAATTTTATTATAGAGTCCCCAACAAGTAGGACCCTGCTCTCCATCCCCTTTGGCTTACATTTCCCTGCTATCCTTCTCCCAACCCCTTGCATCCCATTTGCTTCCCTATTCTCATATTCCCTTTTGTCCTTGTCATCTTTCGGAGTACTGTCTTTTTTACCCTGTGCTGCCCTATCTTCATGCCCTTCACAGATATTTTATGCTAGGCTGCCCACCTCTGTCTCACCATCTGCGAGCTTTTTTCCTCCCCAGTGATCTGCCCCTAACTGTGCCCTGACTGATGTCCTCAGAGAATGTCCCCCTTTCCCAGCCCCGTCTAGCACTATCCCTTCTGATCCTGAGCATGGTGCTTCCCCCTCCTTTAAGGTTTGCCCTTTCTGGGGTGAGTCCACTTCTGCGCCCCATCCCCTGTGTTTACTACCCTCTTTGTTCTTACCCGAAAGGGCTTCCCCCTTTTCCAATTTTCCTGAGCCTTTCTTCATGCTTGTTTCTCCTATTTTCCCTGTGTACTCATCAACTCCATTTTCCTGATCCCCCCCCTCCCATTTAGTGCATGTAGTGGGGCATATCTGGGTTTTTTTTGCTCTATTCCCCCTACCTATATCCCACTGGCTGATGCTCCTCCCCTTGGTCCCTCCTCCCTTGCCCTCTTTGCAGGCTTTGGACCTTTATACTTTATCTTTTGCCATTCCCCTGGTTACTCTTGAGTCCCTTGCTGCCTCTATCTGGGATTCCTGTATCCCCTCTGGTGCCTTTCCCTACCCCTCCCTCCTTGCTTCTGTGCTCCTTAGTTTTCCTCCAGTCCCCATCCCATCTTCCCCTGCCTGTTGCTGTGCTTGCTCCTTGTCCCCCTACAGCTCCCCCTTTTACTGCTACTTGTCTCCCCCCATAGCTCCCGCTCTAATTGCTATAGTTCCCTTGGCGGGACCCCTCCTGTCCTGCCTTCTGTTCCTCTCCCTTTCCCAGCTTAGCGTCCATCTCAGCCATCCCACCTCCTTCCTTAGCTGTGCAAGCTGGCTGCAAACCTTGCATCCCCCCATTTTCCAAACTGTGTCCAGTACCATGGCTGTCCCACAACCAGTGCACCCTACCACCCTCCCAAAGATGCCGCCAGTCTTTGTAGCCTGGGGATCATGCCTCGGGAGCCACCCCCACCCTGCTCCATTGGCTTCTCCAGTGTGTTCGCCCTTCTTTTTCCCCATTGCCTATCTTAAGCTTTTGGTTTCAGACCGTAGGGTGAAATTTTCCCCATTCAAAATAACAGTATCCAGCCCGTGACCTTGAACTTCTGTGGCTTAAGATCTTAGGCCACTAAGCAACTTCCACATTCAAAGTACTAGACACCACAGTATCTTATAAGTAGTTTTATTTATTTTTTTTTCTCCTTTCCTGCCTTTGTTGCTCAGTACTGAATTTATAGGGCTGACTAGGGCACGTTAGGGGCTGCACCTGTCTGCACTGTCCACCAATCGTAGGGGAGCCCCTCCCCTATAAAAGAGAAGCACTCGAGGGTGGGAGTGATGGGGAGGGTGGGTTTGGACTCTATCCCGACTCTCGTGAGAGTCAATTAGCCCTTTCCCTCACCTCACCGAGACTCCTGTAGCCACCAACACAGAGGCCTCCCAACAGTTTTCAGTGTGTATCCTTCATTACTCCTTACTGCTGAGCCCTCTCCTGCCAGACGAAAGTCAAGGACAGCAATACAGAATGCACAGGTAATACAAGTACAGTTGAAGTGTAATGCCAACCACTACCTTTCCTGCAGAGAAATGTCCTCTTACTCTCGTCTGCTTTGAAAGTATGCATACAAAGCAAATCCCCTTGTTACTCTGCTGCCCCACCAGTCCACTGCTATTAGTGTTTCCCCCTCCGAACCCCAGATTGAAAAAATAAAAGAATAACATCAACGCACATAATGTATACAGCGTTGGTGTTCCTCCGTAATGTGAATAAAATCTATTCTGGCATATGTCCCGTGGGGAGCGGAATAGTGCGTGTAAGCCCTACTCTGGGGGTTCAAAGACCTCCAAACATCCGCCCATCGGGCCTCCTTTAAGTATACTTGTGCTGCCCTTTGGGCTCCAGATTTTCAAGGAGGGTTGGGGTTGGTGGTGTCCAGATTGTCATGTATAAAATTATGGTCACCTCCAATTAGTAGCACCCCCCGGCAGTGTTCGGTTATCTTTTGAAAAAGGGATCTCACCACTTTGGCATCTGATCCGGGGAGAGAGAGATATATAGATATAGATATATATATATATATATATATATATATATATATATATATATATACTGCTAAAGTCATTTTGGTCCCCTCATATAAATCTGTTGCTACAGCTAATCACCCCTCTGGGTCTGCGTAGGTGAATATAACTTGAAATGGGGCATAGCAAGGTATTAGAACAGTTCCCCTCCTTTTCCCCTCCTTATAGGAAGATGCTATGACATGCAGGAGTCCAAATTTCTGCGATTTCTGATGCTCAGTTCACCCCAGATGGGTCTCTTGCAGCATCAGGAAAGTGTGTTTTTGTTTTTTGAGGGAGGATGAGACCTTATATCATTTTACTGGGTTATTCGGTCCATTCACATTTTGTGAACAGACTGTGACTTCAGTTCAGGAGCCATCTAATCTTCATTAAGTAATGGTAAACTCTGTGCTGTAAGAGAGATGGAACCTGTGTAGGCCTCTGCCTGGGAACATCCCACAGTTATTCCACCATCTTCCCCCCTCCTGATATGTCTAGGTCAACCCCTTCTAAACCTCTTAATGAGATGTTGTTTGCACTCCCACAGTCTAGTAGTGGGCTGTAGATTTACATTCCTCTAGATTTCAGGTGTATCAACAAGGAACAACAAGAAACAAATAACCATTGACACATATAACCCTATATACATTGTAACTTCCAAGAGAGGAGGGCTGTGTATTTTGCCCTGTCGACTTGCCTGCATTGACCACAGATGGAGTCTCTGCTGGCATAGGGGGTAATGTGATGGAGTAGCCCATCAGGCCCCCTAGGTCTTAGGTTAAACCGGACTAACGTAGGATGGTGCAGTGAAAAATCAACATCACACACTAGTGACCAGGTGAGAGGCATTCACCTCCCATGTAGCGGTCGGATTTCTAAGTGTGGCTGCTACCACAGGCCCACTCAAATTTGTACTAACTTGTTCTAATTAATGAGAGCTAGTCCCATCATGTATATGACATGTATATGCTATTATTATTTGTGAGCAAGAAAATAAACCTCCAGTAACAAATAGCTCAGGGGACCCAGGTATTTGATGCTGACTAGTTAGCTCCGGCCCACCTCAACATTAGTGGACAGAGCCAATAGCCCCCGCGACGCAAGGCAAGGCCACAATAGAACATCAGTGTGGGCTGATACGTTCAGCATTCCCCAAAGGAGAAATCTGGAATTGTATCTGATGGCACAGTTTATGCATTACAAGAACCAAAGAGCCAAAAATATTTTGCCCACAATTCATTTGCTTCAGTTCATCCCTGTATAACCCCGCCGAAGTGCCATGTCCAGCTCAAAAAGTATGATCATGAGAGGAATGAAGTTGTCTGATTAGTGCTCAAGTTCCTGTTAGTCTGAAGTCATATTTCATTTTAAGTCCGTATCAGAGAATATTAATCAGGGTAAACAAAAGCACTCGGCCATATACGGTCATTAAGTTTTTAAGCCAGAAAATTATGTAGCAAGTCAGGAGCACCCCATTTTTAATAGTGAAAGCAAAATCCAAATATAGCATCCATGATACTTTGCACAAGGAGGGACCAGCTGAGTGTTTGAATGATCAGGAGTCAGCTAGGTCTAGACATGTGCTCTGTAGCTGGTAACATATTAGGCCCCTGCGGCAGCAACAAGGCCTCTAAGGGGATCCAGTTCAAGGTTGCCCCACTGCTGCTCTCCATAGGAACAGAGAGGAAACAGTAAAATCATAACAGTTAAAGAGACTAACCTTGTGGATTTAGGTTTCCGCTGTCATCGCTGCCTGTGAGGAGGAACACTTTTCTTGTTTCTTGGAGTGAATGAAGCATGTTATGGATGTCCTGTAGGATCGCGGGAGCCACCCGCCTTGAAGTATTCTTGTGGTGGTGCAATGCTTCCAAGGTCCATCTTGAGCAGGGGGGGTTTCAGGCGCTGATCCTGAGGTACAGAAGATGATGTCATCAAGCTCTTCTCTTTAAGTGCTGCTAAAGCCTCCTCGGTAGTCTGGTAAGTCGCCGGGCCGGAGTCCCAAAATACCTTTAACTTAGCTGGGTATGGAGTTTGGAAACGCAGGTTATGTGCCCATAGCTCTTTTAGGGTAGGAGAATAGGCCAGGCGCTGTTTTAAGATGTCGGTGGGGTAGTCATGATCAAAGGTAAGTCTGGCTGCGTTATACTTGACTACCTTTTTTGTCCAGGCTGCTCTCAGTATCTCCTCTTTATTTTTGAAACTGGAGAATTTAAGCACCACAGAGCGTGGCCTGACATTTTGATCTGAGGGTCGGGGAGTCAGAGCACAATGGGCTTGATCGACTCTTAAATGTAAATGTAGGGGGAAGCTCAAAAACGTCCCTAAGGAGATCCTCTTTAAAGTCCCCCATTTTGCTAGTTTTGGAGCCCTCCGGCAGCCCATAGATCTGGATGTTGTCTCTTCTTGAATGGGCCTCCAGGTCAGTAAGTTTGTTTTGAAGGACTTAATGGTGGTCCACCAGGTAATTGATGGCTGTGTGGAGCTGCTCGGACTCCGTCTCCAGGGAGGTAATGCAGGTCTCAGATTTATCCATTCGCTTCTCCACGACTCTTAGCTGCTGGCCTAAGGACTGAAATTCCTGTTTAGTTTCACTCCTGAATGATTTTATCTCCTGCAGGAGAGTCTCAAAGCGGGAACAAGAGAAGCAATCTATCTCAGTATCCATACTGGGATAATGGTCATGTTGGCTTGCTGGTGAAGAGCTCTGGCTAGGCCCCACTCTCTCTTGCAGTCCATTGCCATTGAACTTAGCTGGGGGGTTCTTGCTGCAGGACCTACTCGACTTCGGTCCTCCAGTTGTTCCTGAAGCCATTACTAGGGTTTTCCATTAGTTTTATCTGTACTGGAGGTGTTTTATTTAAGGAGTCTGGCAAGAGCTCAACTACAGTGCAGCCCAGATGGTGACTTCAAAAAGTCCTCCTCTAACCAGTTTCTAACCCATTTTACCACCTTGTGTACTGTAGAGTCAGTAACTTCTGACCTGATGGTAAAACATCACGCAGGAGACAGACGTGCGGAATAAGAGTTTATTACCCTGACACTATGCAGAGGACAGTCTAGACAAGTAATCTTACCAACTGGAAAGCCGGAACAATCATACACTTGGTGTGGAAGCATGGCGCTCCCGAGAATCCCGAGCCTTGTACCTAACTTTTTATTGTGGAGATAACAAAGTCCCGTTACAGAGTAATGTGTTCATGTGCATAATTATATTATTGTGTTTGGCTTCTCATTGGTGAACACATTGGGTGTCTTGCACTCAAGGCCATAAGATGTTGCACTTGCACAGGATACATTATTATGCTGACTACCTTTCTAAAACAATAGAGTAATTCTCATATTATTGCTGATCACAGCATCATGATTTCGTACCATAGGTGGCGCTCTAAGACACAAATATATTATTAGACTCATAGCATAACATTTGTCAGTAGATGGCGCACTAAGGCCATAAAATGTATTATCTGGCTAATACAGTAGTTCTCAGTAGTGCACTAGTTCTGTCAGTATATCCTAGCTACATTAGTAAACATTATCCTTTGTCTCTGGTATAATAGGAAATGTTGGTCCACCTCAGGTTCGGCAGGGCAGGCAGGTCTACAGTACCAAACCCAGGCTTCCCAGTTTGTTCAACAGTCTCCTGTGTGGAACGGTGTCAAAGGCCTTGCTGAAATCAAGGCAGGCGACATCCACCGCTCCTCCCTGGTCCACCTCCTTCGTCACCCAGTCAAATAATTCTTATCAGATTTGATTGACATGATCTTCCCGCAGTGACTCCATGCTGCCTCGAGTTCAACTCTCTGGTAGATTCCAAGTGTTCCGCAATCCTCTCATTTAGCAATGCCTCCATTATTTTGCCTACTATTGAGGTGATGCTGACCGTCCTGCACTTCGCTGCCTCCTCCCTGTTACCACTTTTGTGTAGGGGGACCACGTATGCCCTCCTCCAGTACTCTGGAACCACCCCTGTGCTGAATGACTCACTGAACATGGCTGCCAGTGGTGCTGCTAGCTCCATCCTTAGTTCTCTCAATATCCTAGGATGTATGCCATCTGGTCTACCTTTAGTTTTGTGAGCTCCTCTAAGACTCTACCTTCTGTAAATGGACAAGTGTCTACCTCCCTCCCTACTTTGTTGTTGGTACCTAGCTGTGGCCCCTGTCCCTCCATTTCCTCAGTGAATACCGAATAGAAGTATATGTTCAGCATTGACGCCTTTTCCTGGTCCCCCTCCACACACTCACCCTCTTACCCCCTAAGCCTTACAATCCCCCCATAGACTTCCTTTTTTCACTGATGTACCTATAAAATGTTTTATCCCCCTCTTCACTGTCTGTACCTTTGTGCTCCTAATAGCTTTCCCAGCTTCCTTCAGACAATTCAGGTACATCACCCTATCTTCTTCCTTCTCTGTCCTCTTATACTTTCTAAATGCCACCCTCTTGGTCCTAACTTTCTCTGTTAACTCTCTTGAGAACCATAGTGGTTTCTTCCTTCTTTTCCCTTTGTTTCTGTGCCTAATGCAGTGCTTTGTCACCACCACTATGGCTCCTTTTAAGTTTGCCCACTGCTCCACCCCCCACCTCTCCTTTTTTAGGGCTTCTTTGATAGCCATTCTCATTCTAGCAAAGTCTGCCCACCTGAAATCCAAAACCCTTGCCTTTGTGTGGTTGGACTGTGACCCTGTACCTATGTTAAATCACACTGTGTGGTGGTCGCTGGCCCCAAGGTGACCTTCCACCTTGACGTCTGTGATTCTGTCCCCATTGGTCAGAACTAGATCCAGAATTGCCCTGTCTCTGGTGGGTTCTTTCACTAACTGCCTGAGGCCTGCCCCTTGCAGGGAGTCCAATATGCCCAAGTTCCTGGCTGTGGCCACCTCTGGGATGGACCAATCCACATCTGGCATATTGAAATCACCCAGCAGCAGCAGCACATCCTCTTTTGTTGCCATCTCATGTACTTCCTCCACTATCACCTTGTCCATCTCCTCCCACTGAGTCAGGGGTCTGTAGATCACCCCTGTTCGAACTCTTGTGCCATTGCCTGGCTCAAGGGTGACCCACAGCGCCTTGGCATCCCCCTGTCTACCCTGTACCGCAGTAACTTTTATGCCTTCCCTGATGTAAAAGGCTACCCCTCCCCCTTTTTTACCCCCCATCCCTTCTGAATAGTGTATAACCTGGTACACTTACCTCCCAGTTGTGTTTTCCAGAGTACCATGTCTCCATTATTGCCACTATGTCCTGGTCTGTCTCTGCCATCATAGCCACCGGGTCTGGGATTTTATTACTCAGGCTGCAGGTGTTTGTATACTGTACATTGCCTTCCATGTGTTGCTGCCTGTCCACCTTGTATTCCTGCGACAGCCCACTGGTTTCTTTCCTCTAACTCAGTCTTCCCTCATGTGCTGCCTCCCTTTGTCTGCCATACCCTACAGAACTTGTTTAGGTGTGTCTGCTACCATCTTATCTGTTTGATTTCTCTTTCTAAGTGCTCTAACCTGTGGGGGTGAGCTGCTTGAGACTCTCTGTTCCCATCCCCCGGCTAGTCTAAATGCTTGATAAGGAAGCATCCAAACTTTTCACTGAGGACTGCTGTCCCCTTCTAGGGTGGATGCAGGCCATCACCCTTGTACAGATCAAAGCAGCCACCTTTACTTTACTTTTACAAAGTCTGTTTTTGATTTAACAAGTTGGAATATTAGGAATTTCTGCTTTAAAATCTAAATTTACAGCACCTTCTGTGAGTGGGCAGCAACTTTTCTAAGAGGGATGGATGAAGGACAGAGCAGTTTTGAGGGGTAAAATGAGGAACATCCCTCATAATCAGGGACCGTTGTTTATGTAAATTGGTAACTGGGAAAGGCACACTGAGTCAAGGCTTGTTTCTGCAGTACGTGTTATATGTACTGTAAATTGGTGACTGGGAAGGGCACACTGGGCCAATGCTTGTTTCTACAGTAGGTGTTAATTTATATATAAATTGGTGATTGGGAAAGGCACACTGAGCAACACTTGTTTCTGCAGTAAGTGTTTTATGTGTATGCAAATCAATAATTGGGAACAGCACACTGAGCAACACGTGTTTCTACAGTAAGTGTTTATCTGTGTGCAAATCAGTAACTGGGAACAGCACACTGAGCCAACACCTGTTTTCAGGTGTGACCTGGGGTAAGGGTACAAGAAGTTGCTTAACAGCAGGGTAAGAAGGGGAAAGATGAAGGTGGGGTGGAAAGGTTGAGAAGGGACTTGGCAAGATTGGAAGAATGGTCAAATGTATGGCAGCTTAGATTCAACATAAAGAAGTGCAAAGTAATGCACCTGGGAAACTAAAACCCAGGGGAAGAGTACACAGTGGGGAGTGAGATACTGACAACAACAAAAATGGAAAGGGACCTAGGGGTAGTTATATCAGATGACCTAAAGGTGGGCAAGCAATGGGAGACGGCAGTAAGGAGGGCTGGGGGATGCTGGGATGCAAAGGAAGAGGCATCACCAGTAGAAAACAGGAAGTTATTATCCCTCTGTACAGACTGTTGGCGAGACCATGTCTGGAGTACTGTGTGCAATTCTGGAGACCCCATCTCTGCAAAGACGTAGACAGAGTGGAGGCTATCCAGAGGAGGGCAACCAAAATGGTGCAGTGTCTGCACCAGAAGACATATGAAGAAATACTAAAGGAGCTTAATATGTATAGCCTTGAGGAAAGGGGGTGGGGACATGACAGAAACTTTCAAGTACCTCAAAGGAATCAACAAAGTCCAAGCGGGTAACATCTTTCAGAAAAAGAGATGTGCAAGAACAAGGGGGCACACTCTGAAGATGGGGGGGAGGCTCAGAGGTAAGGTAAGGAAGTATTTTTTCACGGAGAGGTAGATGCATGGAACAGCCTTCCTGAGGAGGTCGTGGAGTCAAAAACAGTGGGGGAATTCAAGAATGCATGGGATAGACAAAAGGCAATTCTAGTGGGGGTAGGAGGAAATAGGCTGTTGGTTAACTAGGATCTGCAGCTTATCCATTAGGAAGGGAAATGTGCAGACTAGGTGGGCCAAGCGGTCCTTATCTGCCATCAAATTCTATGTTTCTATGGCTAGGATGGTTGTTCCAGATTGGGGAAAAACAGAGTAATAAAGGTCCAAGAGTCAGAAAAGAGGAGTGACAAAGATAATCTGGGATGTGGGTTGGGGGGGCAGTAAGTTTAATATAAAGAGAATACACCCAGTCAACTTTATTGGTCTCACTTTATTCCTGGTGTACTGTGCGAAGTATATTATTTCTGTGAGGAGTCCCAAGATTTTTTCGAATCTGAGGGAAGCTCAATGTTTTCTATGGCTTGGGGGAGGCTCACTATCACAAAGTATGAGAACTAATGCTCCAGGGTAACCCTGCCTCTGACACAGTGCTGCCTTGGAGGCAGACATCAAGGCTAAGGCTGCCTTGCAGGGCAGGGCTTTAACCTCTACTGCCAAAGAGTTGAGTTTTACTGCTGGTACCAGCTTGGTGGTGTAGTGGAAAGGTCTATTGCCTGATAAACAAGAGACTGTGAGATCGAATCCAGACAAGAACCCCTTAGTTTTCTTTTGTCAGAATTTTACTAGAGTGGTGATCCATGGTGGCGTGGTGTTAGAATAGTAAATATGTAGGAAAAGGGAATTAAATGTGAAAAAGAATAACTTCAACAGTAAAGCGCTGCCTCTGAGGCAGGCCTGCCCTGGATTCAGCTTTCACTGGAAGAATGTGTCCCCTGCTCAGGATATCCACTTTTTCCTGATCCCACCCTGCACAGTCCTCCCCTGTCCTTCTTATCCTCAAACAATCCCTCCCCTTGTCTTCCTCTTTTCACTTGTATATCTAAAAAAGGTCTTGTCCCCTTTACTCTTTGGTCTGTTCTTTCCTCAGTTTGCACCTTTGTGCTCCTTACCTCTTTCCCTGCTTCCCTCTGCTTTTCCTGATATACCTCCCTATCCTCTTCCCTCCACATCTTTTTATACCGCCTGAATGCTACCATTTTAGTCTTTACCTTTTTAGCCATATCCTTTGACAACCATAGTGGTCTCTTTTTTTTCCTCCTGGTTTTGCTTACTTCCTTTGTGCAGAGGTTTGTTACCTTCACCATGCTTTCCCTTAACTGAGTCCACTGTTCTTCCACTGCACAGGTCATCCCCCCTGCTAGGTCATCTCTGAGGCATTTCCCCCTTTGTTTTAAAAATCTGCCATAGTGAAGTCCAGGACCCTCATCCATGTGTGGTTTGCTTCTGCTGATGTCCTTAAATTGAACCCCACTGTACGGTGATCACTGGTTCCCAGGTGGCCTCCCACCTTGACGTCTGCAATACTGTTCCTGTTTACGAGCACCAGGTCCAGTATTGTCCCATCATGAACTGGCTGCCTGACTAGCTGCCTGAGAATTTGCCCCCTGTAGGGAGTCTAGCGTGTACTTGCTTCTAGCCGAAGCTTCTGCTGGGAGGCTCTATTCTATATCGAGCACATTAAAGTCCCCCCAACAGCAGCACCTCCCCTTTTTCTGCCATTGTGCTAATGGCTTCCACCTGTGCCTTGTCCAGTTTCATCCGTGTTGGAGGTCTGTAGATCACGCCAGTGTGAATAGTGGCTCCAGTTCTTTTCCAGGGTGACCCGGAGTACATCCAACCACTCCACTCCCCCCCCCCCCGGGATCCCTGTCTCTATGGCACCACGATACTTTCTCTTATGTACAGTACCTCCCCCCTTCCTTCCCACCCTATCTTTCCTGAACTGTGTGCAAAAGTTCTGAAATTTGCTCCTGTGCCAATTAACCAGGCAGGTGCAAGTAAATGAGTTACTAGCCCGAACGCTAAGACAGTTCACAGATGAGTTGCACTCCTTTTTAACACAACTCACGTAGACAGTATCTTGCAGTAAAAAATGAAAATTTATTGAGAATCAGCTCTAAAGTAAAGTCTACAGGCACTTTACTCAGGCTCAGTCCCCAGCGCTTCCCCTTCTTAATAAGGCTTCATGAGGGGGTGAGTTACAATGGAGACTATAGTGTTTTATATAATGCCCCAACTGATGACATCATAATGATGTTGACATTTAATGCTACTTACTCATTTTCAAACATTTAAAGTGATACAGACATAGTATACAAAATCTAGAACGGTGATAGTTAAGGAACTAAAATTGAAACAAAAAGTTGCTCAGACCCTGCTGTATAGTTTACATATTTGTAATTCATAATTTTATAATTTGCAGACCTTGGCTTTATATTATGCCTAGTGTAAATATTCCACATAAAACAAAATTGCTCCAGCAAGATGGATAATCAAACCATCAATTTTTTGGATTTGAAACTAATTGGAGACTCTGTTCGGGATACAGTTCTGACAAAAGGGTACAGAAAAAGTACTGCAACAAATGCAGTACTAGGACAGAATAATGCATATCCTAATAAACTCAAAAAGTCCATATATCCTATAGCCAGATGTTACAGGTCAGAAGGAATTATACTAATGATGATGATTTTGAAGTACAATCTAAATAGTTAATAATAATAATAATAATAACTTTATTGTTTGAGTGCCTTTCTACAACCAAGGCGCTGTACAGCTTTAAAAACAGAATAAAATCCAGTAAAAAACATCGAGTTCACATATAACAAGTTAAATTAATAAATAACTGTCAAAATAAAATTAATCCTGGTAGGCAAGATGCCATAAATGGGTCTTCAGGGCCTCTTAAAACTCTCCACAGTCATGTTCTCACGTATCTGACGAGGTAGAGAATTCCTCAGGGTTGGGGCCACATACATAAAAGCACGGGCCCCTGATGTTTTAAGACGTACCCTGGGAATCTCTAACAACTCCTCATCAGCTGAGTGGAGCGGTCGTCCTGGGCAGTAAGGCAACAGGAGCTCTTGCAGATAGCCTGGGCCCTGTCCGAGGAGGGCCTTAAAGGTCAGAAGCCCGACCTTGAAGGTGCCCACCACTGAATCAGCAGCTAATGCAGTTCACGCAGCACAAGTGTGATGTGACTCGAATGAGGAGTCCCCATCAACAACCGCAACGCAGCATTCTGCACTAGCTGCAAGTGATGGATATCAACCCTGCGGTAGCCCTAAGTACAGGGAGTTGCAGTAGTCAAGGTGTGAGGTCACAAAGACATGGATCAGCGTTGGAAGGTCGCCGGATGGAAGAAGGTGCTTAATCCTGGTGATGTTTCTGAGATGGTAAGACGAGGACTTGACGACTGCCGACACCTGCGAACGTAGTGTCAGCCCGTCATCAAAAACCACCCCCAGGTTTCGCACCCATTCAGAGGAAGGCAGCTGGACACCTCCGAGTCAAAATCCAGAAGGTTGTGCAGTCACCAGTCATTTTGAAGAAAGGGGTTATGGGACAGATACTCTACATGAAGCCTATCAGAAAGTTAGAAATAAAATGCAGAAAGAGTGTTTAAAGACAGAAGGAAAGAATGTTACAAAAGAGTGGGGACCTAGCACATTCTCTACCCAGTTCAATAACATATCTGGGGCCATAGGTAATGTTATCTGGAGAAATTGGCCTACCCTGTTAAGTGACCCAACAGTTAGAAGTGCAGTAGGAGTCTCACCACAAATAACTTTTAAAAAGGCCCCAACTATCCGAGGCAAAGTAGTACATAGTTATTTGTCTGCAAAAGAACCACAAAAAAGTATCTGGCTATCTCACAGGAGACCAGGCATTTATAAATGTCTGAACTGCAGTATTTGTAAGTTTGTACAAACTGGTAAAAATGTTATGGTGGGAGGGAGTGAGATAGCAACAGTGAGAAACTTTGTAACATGTAATACCACTTTTGTAGTGTATTTGATATGGTGTACTTGTAACCTATGCTATGTGGGGAAAAACAGTGAGGTCACTAAAAGAAAGAATTCAAAAACATGTTCGCTACATTATTAATGAAAGAATGGACAAAGCGATAGGGAGATACTTAGCAGAAAAACATTCCTCTGACCCAACTGATATGAAAAGTATGGGAATTGAGCATGTGAAATGTGGGAAAAGAGGAGGGAATAGAGCAGATTTGTTATCCCAAAGGGAAAGCTTTTGGATTAATAAAATGAATACCATTAATCCTAATGGTTTAAATAAAATGTTAGATCTCAAACCCCATTTAAAATAGAGACTGTATTGACTAGTACCTCCCCCCCCCCCCCCCGCTGCCTCCTTGCAGTCATTTAAAAAAAAGAAAAGAACATATGTTTTTTTAAGTGGTTGAGAAATATTACTCTATCCTTTCAGTGTCCTTGACCTTTCTCTGCATCCTGCTATCTATATTTTGGTCTATAAGTTAAAAAATATTATTTATACATTTTATATATTGGTACTAATGTTTTCTGGGTTTGATTTTCTCCAGGTTCTTAGAAGCCATGCCAGTGTGAGTTTCTATTCTTTTGAACATTGCCACCAGTATAGATATTTTTTTGGACCTGATGATCCCCAGGGTATGTCCTGAGAAAGTTTGGGAGATCTGTGGACCCTTAAATAGGTTCATAGGTGTGGTTACAAGTCAAACGGCTACTAGCATCATAGAGACTCACTACTGCATTAGTGGTAGAAATCCCTAAACTTGTCCCCATGTGCTTGTCCAGCCATAACTTAAATGTGTCAGTTGTGGGTGCGTCTACCACATCCTTCAGTAATGTATTAGTGAATCTCCTCTGGACCCGTTCAAATGATTTTATACTACCAAGACTCTGTGGTGTGGAAAATGGGGCACCATATTCTAAAACTGGTCTTTTCAGTGATTTATAAATGGTTATCAAGACTTCCTCTTTTCTACTTTGTATATTTCTAAATATATTGCCCATTAATGTATTTGTGTTTTTAACAGACACTCTGTTGTGAAGTTCAAAACTTATATCATCAGAAATATACACCCCCAAATCCTGTTCACTGGATGTAACACTTACAGTCTTATTATTTATCTTACATACTGCATTTAGGTTATTGTGACCAAAATGCATGACTCTACATTTGCTGTCATTAAAATCTAGCTTTTGTTGATGAGCCAGCTGTTCCAGTGAGTGCAGATAATTTTGTGATTTCCGAATAGATTCAGCATTATTAATAATAACTTAACAAATAAGGTGGACTTGTGTGAGACTTGTAAGTTAAACACATGAGCAAGTTATGTAAGTTTTTTTTAAGTTATGGAAAAAAAAGCAATGCTTTGTTTAAGAAATCTAATAAGGGCAGAGTTATGTTACTCTCTATAATGAAGTAATGCCTGGGTTACTATTCTTGGATACTGTTTTCATGGTTTTCTGAAATTGGTTATGTGCTTTAGATGCAGTAGCATCAATTAATAAACTAGGAGAATCTTTATAGTCTCCCAAAACATGTGTAGATTATTATATTAGATATGTTCAGGATGTAATCCATAAAATGTTAAATATAATTATTTTTTAACCCAGTGTGGTTCCTTTTGGACCTTCCCACTGGAGCAATTTTGTTTTATGTGGAATATTTACACTAGGCATAATATAAAGCTGAGGTCTGCAAATTATAAAATTATGTATTACTAATATGTAAACTATACAGCAGGGTCTGTGCAACTTTTTGTTTTAATTTTAGTTCCTTCACTATCACTGTTCTTGATTTTGTATACTATGTCTGTATCACTTTAAATGTTTGAAAACGGTTAAGTAGCATTAAATGTCTACATCATTATGATGTCATCAGTTGGGGCATTCTATAAAACACTGTAGTCTCCGTTGTAACTCACCCCCTCATGAAGCCTTATTGAGAAGGCGAAGCGCTGGGGACCGAACCTGAGTAAAGTAGCTGTAGACTTTACTTTAGAGCTGATGCTCAATACATTTTCATTTTTCACTGCAAGATATTGTCTACGTGAGTTGTGTGAAAAAGGAGTGCGACTGATCTGTCAACTGTCTGAACTGAGTGCAGCCTGGTATGGCCATGTCTCAGTCATGGTTTCCTGTGCACTGTGACTCAGTTATAGCCACAATATCCAGGTCCACTTCCACTATGATGGTTTCTAGGTCCAGAAATTTGTTTCCTAAATGTCTTGCATTTGCATACATGGCCTTCCATGCCTTGTTCCCACTCTGCCTGATTCCCCAATTTTCCCCTTTGCCTTGCCTCCTTTTCTCCTTCTCTTTTTACAGCTCTTGTTCCCACCCCTTTGTTTTCTGCCACACTACTTTTTTGTTTATTTTTCACCCTGGGAGATTTTTCTCCCCTCTGGTCCTCCCTTCTCTGCTTCAGTCCGTGGAGGGGAGCAGCCATATATTTGTCTGTTTCATCTTTTCTCAATGCTCTTGCTGACTTGATTGGCTGTTTGTTGCTTTGATTTTGTGGACTGGATTGGGACTTGAGTCAGGAGCCGGGTATGCTTTGCAGATTTCTTCACAGTGGTCTCTCGAACTACTCTGTACTTGCAGCCTCTGTGACTATGTTTGTCATGCTCATACCCTCCGATTGGGAGGTGAGGTGTTGCTGTTGGGTGGGGCTACATCTGTCTATTTCTGGGCCCACTTCCTAGCGGTCCTCCTCCATGATCCAGAGCCTAAGGACCAGAATACAGGGACATTACACTGTGGACGTCTGGGGCTGGATTTTCAGCCATTCAGGGACTAAGTTCCACTTTGCAGCCACTGCTGCGTGATGAAATTTCCGCAGCTGCGGAGATTTCTATTTCTAGTCAGCGCTCTGCATGGGTGGCAGGCACAGTTGCAGGAGAAGTTGTACCTGGTCCCACCACGTGTAACATTTTGGCATAGCTGCACTGAAAAAATGGCTGCAAGCTCTTGTAAATCAGGGAGAGCATCTTAAACTGGTTCTGTCTTTGAAAATCTGGCACATGTGGGAAAAACTTCCTGTGAAACCCCACTTGTGGCATTTTTTCCTCACACCTGCGCCGATTTCTGGGGTTTTGAAAATCTAGCCCCTAGCTGTGGAGTTGGCCATGTGCCGGACACTCTGCCTGTCACTTTACACCTGCTCCTGCCCTCAGTAAGTAAAGGGTTGGTTCTCCTAGTCTCTATTTGTGTTCCAGGGACTTTGTAAGCAATAATCCATCACAGATATGCAGTTATTGAGGATTAATCAACACCCTGGGTGCATTGTGAGGCATGGGGCTGCAGGCCGAGTGTCCTCACAGCACCTGGGGTGTTGATTAATCCCCAATAACTGCATACCCTGGAGTGTTTTATTGCACTTATAACATGTGTAATGTTTCAACAAGAAAAGTAGTGTATCCTGCCACCTTGCAAAATAGTCCCTAATCAGCAATGCATACTGCATTATTTTTATGCACATTAAAATATCACACATACATTTCTGAATGATTTGTGACATTTCTTGCATATAATTCTGTCTGCTACATTGCCTACCACATTTAATGTAGTCCCCCACTGAAAAAAAAACACACACTCACAGATCCAACTGCACAGTACTGAGGAACACGGGGCAAAACAACAAGATTGCCACAGTGTCATTCTAACTATGCAGGAAGGACAAATGGAAGGCAATAGAAGTACTGTTAGCCAACTCTTTCTTCGCTAACAAGGAACTGTGCAGCAACAGCGCTTCTCTCTCTCTCTCTCCCCCCCCTCCCCACTTACTATCTCTTTTCGTCTCTCTCTCTCTCTCTGCAATGTGTGTGTGTGTGTGTGTGCCCCTCCCAAGCAGAGCGTGTGGCAAAACTTGGGGTGAGTGACCAAAGGTATAAGTAACAGGAATGGAGGACAAGCTACAGGGTGGGGGAGGCCTTCTCTGTCTGTCTGTCTGTCTCTCTCTCTCTCTCTCTCTCTCTCTCCTGGTTTATTGCAGGCATGCCTTCAGCCAACCACTGACAGTTCACTCGGTGTGCACTCGCTCGTGGTCCTTTGGCTGTCTGTATCCACTGCTTCTCAGGTTCTCTCTCTCTCTCTCTCTCTCTGCTCTCTTGCTTTGGGTTGGGGCTGCTGGGACACATTACAGCTCTTCAGAGAGAGAGAACCTGAAATTGGGCCATCAAAACATTACTTCACCAAGTAGGAGCTGAACACAAACAGAGAGAGACACAGATAGAGAGAGACATACAGACAGAGAGACACTCTTGGAACTCTGCACTCCATGTCCCGATCCTGCTGTCACTGTGTGTCTGTCTTGCTCTCACCACCGCATTTGCCTGCCCAGGGTGACAGCACTTCAACTGCTGTGCGACCTCTCGCTGTGTCTCTCTCTTACCCCTACCTGCCGCGGCTTGCTCGGGGGGGGGGGGGTGACCTAGACCAAGAGAGCCATGCTGAGCTGATGCTCATTTGCAGTTACGCTCCAGGGGGTAGCATATAAGAAAAAAGGTACTTGCTGTCCCGGTCACCGTCTCTGCCGTTTCTTCTGACTGAAACCTCGGTGACAGGGACAGGTACAGATGAACCCGAAAGGCGGATCTCGTATCCAGCTGTGCCTCGCTCCCTTGAAATGCCCGTCTCTCTCCTCATCTCTCCCTCAGTTGCACGGCACGGAAAATGGACCGCACACAAATCAAAAGACAGAGAGAGAGAGAGAGAAGAGAGAGAGAGAGGACACTGCAGGAATTCCGATCTCACTGTAAGTGTCTGTCTCTCACTCTCTCACCCTCTTTCTCTGATGTAGGATTTTAGGGGGGGCGGCTACTGTGTCACAATACATCAGAGACCTACGACACATGTTGTGCTGCCCTGCCACTCTCCTGTCAACATGGAGACTGCGCCACTTGTTCTTGGTCTCTACCTGTCACTGCTGAGCTCTTCCTCTCATCACCGTGTTTCACAATGCTACCTGTCACTGTCTCGCTCGCTCTCTCCCTGTGTGTGTCTCATCCACTCCCTGTGTGTCTGCTGCTCCCATTTGGTGTCTCTCTCTCTCTCTCCCTCCCCCTCTGCCTGTCTTCCTCTGTGTTTGCATATCTGTACCTCGGGGGACACTGTGTGGGCAAAAACTGATTAACCCTCCTACCTACTGCACTACAAGCCACATGACATATACTGTACTCCTGCTCGTTCGGCACTTTACATGGCTGCCAGTCAACTTTCTTTTTTTCTCTACATAAGGAGACCCAGCGGCATATCTCCTGAGTTGCTCCACAGACCCATGGATTAATGCTAACTTAATCCATGGGCACGCAGAGCGACTCCACCAATTGCTTTGCTTATTTTACCGAACCCATGTTATAACTGTTGTACTCTATTTTGTTTTGGCTGTAATTACTGCAGCTGCTTAGTCGTATGCATGTATATAAACAATTGCATTTTATATCTGTTGTAGTGTGCATTGTATTGAGAATTTTAATATAGCTTTTACACTTACTGCTTACATTTATTAGTACTGCCTAATTTGTTTATGGTGTTGTTGTGAATTTCCTCATTTAGTTTCCTGTTAGGGGATGTTATTGTATGTTTCTCTCCGGGTTAGTTTGTATCCCTCCCATTAGCCATGTCTAGCCTCCTCCCCTTTAGACAAGCCTATTTTCCCCTTCCTTCTAAGTTTTATTTCTGGCAGTTTTCCCTATCTGTGTGTAGCCAAATTTTCTCTCTTTGTTTTTTGTCCTCTTTTCCATAATTACCACTGGGTAACCAGTTAGTTTCTTCTAAATTCTAATCAATTTTTTTCTAAGCAAGTCTTACTTCTGTTTTATACTAGTTACCCAAGGTCTAGCTTATTACATCTTCTACATTTAAAGTTCTAGGGCAGGTTTTCAAAAGGTCTGACATGGCCTGGAGACTGAGTCCCTGTGCACAACTCACAGGTACAGGGAAAAATTCCCACACCTGTGGAAATGCGATTTTCAGCAGTGTGTGAGCACAGGCAGCATTGAGCAGCATTTCCCTTTTTTCCACAGCTGCGCAAAAAGTGTTACCCCTGGTAATATCAGGCATAGCATTTTTCCACACCTGCACAAAAAAAATGTGCAAGCTGCCCAAAATTGGGAAAGGCTGCAAAAAGGCAACCTGTTTGAAAATTGAACACCTGCAGAAAAAATTGCAGTTGCACAAGGCAATCCTCCCTTGCGTAACTTTTTTCCACACAAGCACAATTTTCAACTTTTGAAAATCTGGCCCCTAGTCTTCTCCCTATCTGACTGGTCCTAGTTTTCCCTTTTTGTTTTACTAGTTACCTCCACACCAGTGTTTAGCCCCTGGTTTAATTTTTTTTACAGCCTCCAAGTAATTTAATTCAATTCTTGTCTCGAACATCTGGTTAGACCATTTTCACCTTATGCAGCTTTCATTAATTTTTTACTATACATTTTATACCCCGATTTCCCCATATTTTTGATCTTGGCATGTGCACATGTGGAAGCATGCACATGCTGGGGTTCGAGGTGCCCTCCTCTGCTTTGCTGCCTGCCCACCCACACTGCCCTTGTACCTCCACCCGGGGGCAGTGGAACTACGGTGGGTGACAGGGTTCCTCCCTGGGAGAGGACAGCTGCCTTTCGGCTGCTTGATCCTGCTCCTTCCCCCCTCCTCCCAGCTGGCTCCTGACAACGCTGGCTTGTTCCTGAACCCAGGTGGCTGGTGTGACGCAAGGTAAGGCCTCCATTGCCTCAGCCCTCAATGCCACAGCTTTCACTCATTTTGAGTGTAACTTATTCTCACTAGACTAAATGTGTACACTGCAGGGTGTGTTTTTACTTTGCTTCCTTACCACTATGATGCTCCTAATACTTTCTCTCTTCCTCTTATTGTTTACCCTCACCTCCCTTGCCTCTTCCATCAGTCCTTACCTCCTCTTGTCCACCACCCTCCCTTCCTCACCATCTCCCACCCCCCTCCTCCAGTCTCCCTGCATTACCTCACTCTCCCTGGTATCCTGGCTTTAATCTCCTCATCTGCTTGCTTTCATATTGAAATCCACAGGTCCCTCCTACCTTCCTTACTCTTACCCTTCCTACCACCTTCCTCTTCCAATAAGCATCTCATAGGTTCTCTTAAGCTCCTCATCTCCTTGCTGTTTTTAATTGCTGGAGATGTTGAGCTCAACCCTGGCCCTTCTCTGACATCCCCTCTCCCAACGGTTTTGAGAGTGGCCCATGTAAACATCCATAGCCTTCTCCCAAAGATCGACCTGTTGCAATCACTCACTGTTAATCTCAAAGCTGATGTGTTGGTGATATCAGAATCTTGGCTTTCCCCCAGGATCCCTGATTCTTCTTCTGTTTTGCTATCCCTGGATTCACCAGTATTTGACAGGATCAAACAAAGAAGGGTGGTGCTGTAGCCATATACTTCTCATCAGACATTCAGTTTGAGTCTGTGCTCTCTGTCTCTTTTCATCTGCCTATGAGATGCTCCTTCTCAAATGCATCCTTCTATTCTCTACCCTCATATTTATTACTGGCATCTGCTGCTGCCTCGGCATGTCCCCACCGTCAATAACTGAGTTGCTCCCTACAATCTCCTTCCAGACCTTCTCTGGAGAGTTACTCATACTAGGTGATTTCAATTTAAATTGGCTATTCCCCTTTCTTCATAAATTTTGCCTCAGCGTGAAGTCCCTCCTTTTAACCCGCCTCATCTCTGTTCCCACTTGCTTTAATGTTAAATATTTAAGTCACTCCATCTTGGACTGGGTCTTCACCTCCCATTCCCATTATATTGTGGATGATGATGCCTTCCCTGGTGCCCTTAGTGATCACCATGTGGTGTACTGTGTGTGTAAGATCCAGTGCCCACAGGCTCCCCCCAAATACATCCAGATCCGGTCTTTTCAATCACTGGGTTTTCCTGCTTTCATACTGACCTCAAAGCCACAGACTGGTCCCCTATTTCTACAGCTGGCAACATAGACAATGCTCTTAATTTCTTCACCTCCAAATCCATGTCTGTCTGGGATCATTACACCCCCCCAAGAAGAACCAGGGTCCGAGAATCTGCCCTTCCATGGATCTCAGCAGAGTTGCTGCTTGTCACCTGCGTGTGACCTTACCTGGAGGTTCTACAAGTTCTCTGGCTCCTCTTCTGACCTTACAGTTTACAGAATCCTTCATAATGCCTGTACTAAAAAGCTACTAGGCTTGCACAATCTGAACACTTTGTAGCCACACTGCAGAAGAACCTTAACCACCCCTCTAAGTTCTGGAAGGTAATTCATGCCCTTTTCTCTCCTCTGACCCAGTCCCCACTCCCTGTTCTCAAGATGGGTGATACTCCTCGAGCTGATCCTGCTGCAGTCATTTCATCTCCCTCCACCTCTCCCCCCCCTTCCTCTCTACCCTCTTACTCTCCTTTCCTACCCATCCTTCTGCCACCTTCCTCCCTTTTTTCTTTTTCTCAATGCCCTCTTGGCTCTGAATCCATTTAAGGGAGCCCTAATGGTCCTGACCCCAGACTCCTGCATCTCTCTGCTCATTTTTTTTTAAATTTTGTTTTTGTTTACCGGGTAGGTGCACTAGCTATAGAAATGACTATTTTCAAGCACGACCCGGGAGATCACACAGTGGACTTGCATAAAACAGGGAAACAAAACAAGGTTTTACAGTAAAAATACAAGCAAGGTACAAAACAGTCTGATTCATAACAAATGATGCAATAAGGCAATTTGTTCACAGGTGCAGGACATAGATCACATATTTGCAAGGAATTATCATGATGCAACGTTTGGCGAGAGGTTCAATGAAAACTAACAACCACATACTTGCAAGGAACTATCAGGTATAGTGAGCTGGGAAAATTACAAAATAACATACAGTAGGCAGATCCTTAGGGGAGAAACGTATTCACATGATTTGGGAGATCGGGCACAGAGTATTGCAAGTAGGAGCTTTTCGGCAAGGATTACAAAGATCTAAGGAGTAGAAAATTAGTTGTAGTAGGACAGGGCAAGGGGTTTGAGATAACAAGCCAAAGAGGAGAAGCACATCAAGTTGGGAGAGAAGACAAGTAGATAGGCAGGGGGAGGATTAAGTGGAAGGCATTAGGTAGAGAGCAGATCAAGTGCGCAGCAGTGAGAGTAGGAGAGGTGCTAAGGGGGGGTTGAAGCAAGGGCATCGATTAGAAGAGATGAGGTAGCTATGGAGCTCCTTTTTAAAGGCATTATGTGAGGGTGCTTCATGGATCGCTAAAGGGAGGGAGTGCCATAGCTGAGGAGCATGGTGCGCAAAAGCACTGGTGCCGTTGGTGGTGTTACATTTTGGGACACATAGAAGGGATTTTCCAGCTGAACGTAGGCCATCTGAGGAACAAGTAGATCAGCTAAGGTTTTTGGAGTTTGAGACTGCATAATGCTGTTGACAGTTGACCCAAGGGAGTAAAATCTGGCAGCATTTGGTGACGACCAGTTTAGATCTGAGTAGAGGAGGCAGTGGTGTTTCTGCCAATGGGAGGAGGAGGGATAGTGACAGATATTATTATAGGTGATGTCCCATCTGTGATGCTTGTATTTAGGTAAGACAGTATAGGTCGCAACTCCATATGTAAGGGTGGGTAGTAGAATACCACGAGCAATGGCAAGCCTCGCTGCAGGGGTTAGTGCATATCTGGTCTGGTACATTATACCTAATTTAGAGTTGACAGATTTACACGAGTTCTGGAAGTGAAGATCAAAATTTAGGGATTGGTCCAGTGTTACCCCTCATTACCTCCAATAGCTTCATATGAAGTCTGAACTATCCATTGTTTAACTGACATAAAATGGCAACCCAGGAGGTAATGAGTTAAACGGGGTCACAGAACCAATACGGGAGCCATCCAGGCATGAGACCATGAAATTATTTTGGCAGGTTTTGAGTTTAACATTTGTCCCAAATAGCATGGATTGGGTTTTGGCCTCATTAAGGACTAGTTTGTGATGTGAAAGTCAGGCCTGAGTGTGCTGAAAGTCAGTGGAGAGCCACAGATTGATGTCAGAGATGCTTTTCGCACTGGTATATAGGACTATATCGTCAGCATAGAGGAGGAGGCAGTAAGATTGGAGGTGATGTTATTGATAAATATAGAAAATAGCAGTGGGCCCAAAACTGAGCCTTGTGGTACACCAATATTCACTGTTGCCAGGTTGGAATAGATTGAATTGTATTTTACAACTTGGACCCTGTTTGACAGGTAACTTTTGAACCAGTTGACAACATTATATGCGAAGCCCAAAGACTTCAGGGTGGCAAGGAGAATGGAGTGGGTCACCAAGTCAAAGGCCTTTGACATGTCTATGAAAACAGCTCCAGTTAGAAGGCCTGAGTCCATAGCAGTGAATGTGTCAAACTTAAGCCGGGCCGTGGAGGTGCTATGGGCCTTGCAGAAACCATGCTGGTCGGTTGTAAGAATGCCATTTTTGAGAAGGAATTTAATGGTTTGTGTGGCAACTAATTTTCCTAGGATTTTGCTCAGAACCGAGAAGATGGCAATGGGTCTGTAGTTAGATGGATCTTTTGGGTCACACTTTTTGAAGACAGGAGTGACCCTGGCTATCTTCCATATGTCAGGGACACTATTATGACATAGAGAGAGTGTGAAAATTTTGGCTAAGGGAGTGGCAATGAGCGGGGCTGCTATTTTTAGTAGTCTGGGTTCAAGACTGTCCAAGCCTGTGACTGTGCTGTCTGAGATTGAGCTAAGTAGATCTTACTTCAAGAGGGCTCTTGCAGTAGGTAATTACATATAGGACTGACGCCGGCCGGCAGCAGGACCCCACGGAAATATTTCTAGCTAGCAGTCCTGGCGACCCTTCCGTCAGGTGACGGCGTCACATGGCGTCGGTATAAAGAGGCGGTCCCGGACCCGCCTTCCAGTTCTTTCCCGCTGTCAGCTCGTGCAGCGCCTCGCGGTTAAGTTCATATCACTCAGTCCTGTTACTCCGTCGGTTTTTCCGAAAAAGTTTTCAGTATAGAATTTTATACTTCTTTTGTCTGGTGAACGTCAGTATATGTCGTCCCCTTCAAAGAATAAGTGCGACTCGTGCGGCTCCCAACTGCCTCACAAAGACGGTCACTCCCTCTGCCTTTTCTGCTTAGGCCCCGACCACGCGGTCGACAAGTGTCCGCACTGCCTTGATTCAACGCTGCCACCAAGATTACCAGCAGTCCTCAAGCCCATCTCCTCAAAAAGAAGATGTCCGCGATGGAGAAGGAGTTGAAGAAACTTCGGCAGGCGTCGACCTCCCCTGAAGGGCATAAGAAGCGGGACAAGGAAAGGCACCGGGAGAAGGCCTCCTCCTCCGCGACTCCAGCCGGAGTCGCGGGCAAGGTAACATTCCCTCCGGGGGATCACCCGACGGCAGCCTCCAAGGCTTTGGAGAAGGCGTCAGCCCACCCGTCGGGTTCGCGTTCGAGCCCGCCGGGCGTCTCCGGGCAAAAGGAGACTCTAGCCCCCAGTACCACCGCAGGCCTGCGGCCTACTGGTGCGGGCACCTCCCTTAAGCCGGACGCCGGCTCCTCTGACGTACGCCGGGAGAAGGCTGCTAAGACGCTCGACCCTTCAGGGTGGCACACGGCAGTGTCCCCCCCCGGACCGGGCCTCCTCTCATCCTCGGCCCGCTTCCGACGAGGGACCCCTGAAGTCGGACACCGGCTCCTCTGTCGTCCGCCGGGATTCGGCCCATAAGCCACACGTCGGCTCCTCCGACATGCGCCGGGCCTCGGAGCCTACGGCAGACCCTGCTGCGTCTGTCGTACCAGGCTCCCCGCAGCCTTCGCTGCCATCAGGGGAGCCCCAGTCCCCCCTGACCGACCCCGGGGTTCCCCCCCTGTCCCTGGACGAGGCTCGGGACCCTGGGCTACCGTCTGATCCTCTTCCAGAAGAGCCAGATCTGATGCCGGCTCCGGCGCTGGCTCCTCCGATGCCGGCCCCGACACCGGCCCTGCCAACGCCGGTTCCGACGCTGGCGGGGGATATTCCTCTTCCATCAGGCCCTCCACCCCACGGGCCTATCCCGGCTGATCCGCCCGTGGAGTACCCGGCTGGGCCGTCTGCTCCGGCAGCTCCTCCAGTGCCTGGGTATCTGCCGTCATATCCGACGCCGGTTTTCCCAGGTCCGCAGTATCCTGCGCCGCAGTACCTGGTGCTGACTCCTTCAACGCCGCAGTACCCGACGCCGCAGTACCCGGCTCCGGTATACCCGCAGCCGGGTTACGGATACTCCCCCTACGGATTTCCTCCGTACAACTATCCCCCTCCTCCTCCTCCACCGCCCCCTAAGCGGCCGGTGGATCTTCAGGAGACTCTTGCCTCCTGGTGGGCTGAGGCCAAGGCTTAGCTGACCAAGAGTGAGAGCCATCTTGGCGATGGTGCCACCCCCGGCTCCCCGTCGCCCAGGCAGCACCTCTCTCTCCTCCGGTTCCTGGGCTTTACCCTCGGATCCAGAGAGGGGCAGGACGCGTTCTGGGATCCCCCCCAAGGAACCCGTTCTTCCCCCTAGACGAGTTAGGGAGTCTTACTCTGATTCAGATTCTTCCTCCCCTTCTCTCTCGGACTCCTCAGAGGCTTCCGATGGATGTTCCGAGAAAGATGACGAGCCACGCTCTCCGTCCAAGCCCCGGCCGAGGACTCCTCTGAAGTCTCCTCCGGAGGATCCTTCCTTCACGGAGTTGCTCAGGAAGTCCATCAGTGGCACTCCTTAGAGCCAGATCCTCAACGGGTTAAACTCGCCGAACATCTGGACTTGCCCCTTATGGCTGCTACCCTAGTGCCACTCTGGATCGAGCCTCACGCCCACCTTGTTTCCACTATTTGGAAGCAACCGTCGGCTTTAGCCCCACTTCCCAGGAAGTCAAACAGGCTATATCAGGCTCCGGAGGGTGTAGACTTTTTAGACTCTCACCCCCGTGCAGACTCGGTTGTGATTAGCACCACTCACGGCCGGTCAGCACACCCGAAACACTTGAGCTCATCTCCCCCGGATAAGGAATCTCGCCTTCTGGATCAGTATGGAAGGAAGATCTGCGCTTCTTCCACACTGGGGATTAGGGCCCTGAACTATGTAGCACATATGGGGGATTACCAGAAGGCCATCCTTACCCAGGCAGAATCTAAATTGACTCTTTGCCTGACTCCCAAGTCAAGCAGGAGTTAGCCGACCTGGTCCGTTCTGCTTGTTCGGCCAGTCGTCATATTTTGAGGATGATCTACGATGCAGTGGACACCGGAGGACGGAGCTCTGCGTTTGCCGTGAGTCTTCGGCGTCATGTATGGCTCCGTGTGTCAGGTCTGGTCCCGGAGGTGCAGTCAGCAATCAAGAAGCACCTTTCAGGATTCTGTGCTTTTGGTGGTGATGTCAAGGACATCATCACTGATTTGCAGGAGAAGGGGATGGCCCTTAAATCTGTTGATTCAATGTACCGTCCCCATCCCCCACAGCGCCGTCCCTTTCGCAGACGCAGCCGGCCTCAAGCAAAACCTCAGGGAAGGCGGGCCACTAAACGTCGGGCCCCCACAGCTGCCAGGCCCCTGCCGCCCAAAAAAGCAACGGGTGCCCCAACTGCGGCGCTGCCTCACACCACCTGACTCCTTCCCTCTCCCACCGCCTCCAGACGCCCTGGAGGAACTGGTAGGAGGGAGGTTCTTCCTCCACCTTCCGGGTTGGGAGAGGATAACATCGGATTCATGGGTACTTCAGATCATAGCAGAGGGGCACTCCATAGAGTTTCTACAGAAACCTCCACGTCACCCCCCTCTGAACTCCGCCTACTCAAGGGACCATCTTCCTTTGGTCAAGGAAGAAATCTCTGCGCTCCTTGCGAAACAGGCTATAGAGCCCGCCGCCTCACCTCTATGGGACGTACATTATTCCCACTTCTTCCTTGTACCAAAGAAGACGGGAGATCTCAGACCTATTCTCGATCTCAGCTCTCTGAACCTGTATGTGGAATACAAGAGGTTCAGGATGCTCTCCTTCAAACCCTTTTGCCCTGCTTCAGCCGGACCAGTGACTTTATTGCACTGGATATGGGCAGGATGCGTACCTGCACATCCCATTCGCCCTTAACGAAGTACCTCCGGTTTTGCGTTCCAGGGTCCCTACCAATTCCGGTGCTCCCATTTGGTCTTTCCTCGGCCCCCAGTCTTTACCAAATGCCTGGCAGTGGTAGCGCCCACCTGCATTCTTTGGGAGCTCAGGTTTTCCCTACCTGGACGACTGGCTCCTGGCGGCCCGGCCAGGGAGAACTCCTGCATTTTCTCTCCTCACCCAGCAGGTTTTCACTGGCCTGGGTATTACCATCAACCATTCCAAGTCTCACCTGGATCCTTCACAGAGGCTCCAGTTCATCGGGGCAATCCTCGACACAACAATGTGCAAGGTCTTTCTGCCTGCGGACAGGGGGGCCTCCCTTCAGTCGCAGATTTCCCTCCTATCGGAACACAGGAGGGTCCCAGCGAGGTCAGTGCTCCGTCTACTGGGGCTTATGGCGGCGGCCATCCTGACGGTTCCTCGAGCACGCCTCCACATGAGGATCTCTCAGTGGACACTCAGATCTCAGTGGGATCAACAAGTAGACGACTTAGATCATCTGGTCCTGATCTCCTCGCCGATGGTAAGAGACTTACAATGGTGGATGGTTCGAGAGAACCTGTTCCGGGGAGTCCCCTTTTTTCATCCTCCCCCCTATCAGACTGTGACTACGGACGCTTCAGGCGAAGGTTGGGGAGCCCATTTAGGTCCTCACCGAACCCAGGGCCTATGGTCAAAGTTGGAGATCGTTCTCCACATCAACATGCTCGAACTCCGAGCAGTGCTGTATGCTCTCCAAGCCCTTCACCAATACATCCTTCCTGGTCACATAGCTGTCCAAACGGACAACATGTGCGTGGTGTGGTACATCAACAAGCAGGGAGGAACCCGGTCCTACCCGCTGTGCAGAGAAGCGATGAGGGTCTGGGATTGGGCTACGCTTCACAACCTTCACCTCATGGCGATCCACGTTCCGGGAGTCGACAATGTCCTGGCAGACAGACTAAGTCGCTCGTCGGCTCTACCACACGAGTGGGAATTGGACGAAAATGTTCTAAAAAGCATCTTCCACATTTGGGGGACTCCTCAGATAGACCTGTTCGCCTCCTCCCAAAACGCAAAGCTTCAATCTTTTGCTCGCTCGCTCCAGAGCGAGGCGCTTTCTGGAGCGACGCTCTATCTCTAAGCTGGAAGGACAGATTCGTCTATGCTTTTCCCCCAATTCCTCTGGTACCTCGTGTGCTGCAGAAACTTGCTTTGGAAGGAGCAAGAATGATTCTGATCGCTCCTTTTTGGCCCAGGCAAATCTGGTTCTCTCTTCTACAACAATACTCAGAGGTTCCTCCTCTTCCTCTTCCTTTATCTCCAGGATTGCTGACCCAGGATCAGGGGACCCTGGTCCATCCGGGACTCAAGTCCCTTCATCTTCATGCATGGCTCCTACAGACCTAGCTCAATCTCGTTTTGGAGTTTCTCCAAAGGTGGCCGACATTCTGGTGGAGGCTAGAAAACCCTCCACTAGGTCCACCTATGCCATGAAATGGAAAAGATTTTCCATCTGGGCTGCGTCCAGGAACGTGGAGCCCTTTTCCTGTCCTGTGACCATTCTGCATGAGTACATGCATCATCTTTTCGACCTGGGTCCCAGTCACTCCTCTTTGAAAGTCCATATGGTGGCTATTTCAGCCTATCACGTCCCTTTCTCTGACAAGGCATTCGCCCAGCTGGAAGTCTCCAAAACTTTCCTTAGAGGGGTCCTTCATCTCAGGCCCCCTGTCCGGACCCCAGCTCCGCCTTGGGAATTAAACTTTGTCCTTGAGAAACTTACCCTTCCCCCCTTTGAGCCTGCGGCTTCCGCAGATTTGAAGTTTTTATCATGGAAGATGCTCTTTTTGGTGGCCATTACTTCCGCTCGCAGAATTTCTGAGCTTTAGGCCCTTATGTGCAAAATCCGTTATTTGATTTTTCACAAAGAACGAGTAGCTCTTCGCACGAATCCTAAGTTTCTCCTGAAGGTGGTAGCGGAATCTACCTTGTATCAGTCTATTGAATTACCTGCTTCCTTCACTCAGTACTCCAATCAAGGAGAATACCTGCTCCATACCATAGATGTTCACAGGATACTGAGATACTACACCATTAGGACAAAGGATCTCAGAAAGACTGATCAGTTGTTCGTCTCCTTTGCTCCCAAAAGAGAAGGCAACGCTATTTCTAAGCAATGCCTATCAAAATGGTTGGCACATTGCATCACTTTCTGTTATGACAAGTACAACAAGACCTTCCCGGGTCAAGTCAGAGGTCACTCCACTGTGGAGTTGCTGCCTCTTGCTTGCTCTTAAGAACGCTGTCTGCGTAGACATCTGTGCTGCCGCCACTTGGACTTCTGTCCATACTTTTACTAAGCATTACAGTTTGGACATTGCCTTTCGCCGTAGAGCAGGCTTTGGGTTAACTGTCTTGCAAGGCCTCCTTTCTTGAGACCTGTTAGACTATTTGCTACTTTTTGGAGTAGTTCCTCCTCCCGGTGCCTTTTCATTTGTTCCAGACTGCTTGGGATTCTGTCCTATATGTAATTACCTACTGCAAGAGCCCTCTCGAAGTAAGATAGTACAGTTACGTAAGAACTTACTGTAACAGTAGATCTTCGAGAGAGGCTCTTGAAGTAGGTAATACCTTCCCACGCTCCATCCCCCTAGGCTTTTTCAGCTTCTTTTCCATTGAGGGAAATATCTGTTTCTCTCTTGTCCGGGCCTGTGGCGGGAAAGAACTGGAAAGCGGGCATCCGGGACCGCCCCTTTATACCGACGTCATGTGACACCGGTCACCTGACATGGGGGCGGTCCCTGCCAGGGACTGCTAGCTAGAAATTTTTCCGTGGGGTCCTGCCACCAGCCGGCGTCAGTCCTATATGTAATTACCTACTGCAAGAGCCTCTCTCGAACATCTACTGTTATGGTAAGTTCTTATGTAACTGTACTTTTAGAGACCTTCTGTCGAGTGATAGCCTTAAAGCAGAAGGAGGGGCCAATGACTTCTTGGCTGGAGATCACAGGAGGGCAGTGGTGTTGTGAGGCAGGGAAGGAGGATGAGTATTTATTTAGATCTGAGAATTGATTATTAAAAAAGTTAGCTATGGTCTGAGGATTGTTTCAGTGAGTACCATTGAGGACCACGTCATTTGGGGTGGCGGAGCGGGTAAAGCCCAGGAAGATTTTTATATGTGACCAGAATTTTTTGGGGTTGCCCAAGGCATTCACTAGTAAGCTTTAGCAGTATGAGCCTTTGGCTGTTCTTATTTCTTTTTTGCAGGCATTCTGCTGCTGCCTGTAGGTGTTATAATCCGCTGACAGGCCAGAAGACTTAAAGCAGCTCCAGCTCTTGTCCCTTGCTCTTAGCTTAGCAATTAGTTCCTTTTTTAGCCATTTGGTTTGTTTACCCTTAATTCCGCGGGTAACGAGAAGGGAGTGTAGGTCCTGCAGTGCCATGAATTCTGTCAGAAAAATGTCGAGGGCAGACTGTACATCATTGGCATTGTAAAGATTGGAGCAGTCAATGTTAGATATGTCACATAGAAATTGTTGTGTATCTAAATTAGCATAATCCCAGAAAGTGATGTAGCGAGGTTATGAAGGGGGGAGGGTGCAACCGAGCCCCAATGCAAAAGATAGGGGAATGGTCAGTGATAGCATCTGCCAGTGTACCAGCAGCTTGGATGTGTTCAGTACAATTTGCTAGTACGCATTCGATCAGGATGCTAGAGGTTGAGTGAGGAGCAGCTTTAGTAGGCGTAGTGATCAGCTAATGCAGATTATGGTTCTGAATTTTGGAGACGGATGAGGCTTGGCACTTCCCTAACCAGTTTAGGGTAATATCTCCGAGAATTATAACTTCATTTTTACCGGAGAGTTTGGATGTATGGTTCAGTAGTTCGTCCAGGCCAGCATGGCCACTGTTTGGGGGGTTGTAAAGGGCATACAACATGTAGCTTTTTAGCCCCAAGGGTTAGAACTTCATGTAGAGATTCAGAGTGGGTCAGGGGGTTGGTTTTTATGGCAGTGAGGGGTAGGTGTTCTTTGAAGTAGATGACAACCCCCGCTCCTCTTTTGGGGGATGGTCTGTCCCTCCGTAGGAGGCCATAGTTGGGTATGGAATACAAGGAGTCAGAGTTAGAGGATTTTAGCCACGTTTCTGATAGGCAGAGTATGTCCAGGTGGTAGAGGGTAATTCATGCCTCAAGTTCAGCAAGGTTGTGCTCAAGGCTTCTAATGTTGTGATGTACAATAAGGAGGCCTTTAGAATTGACTAGTAGGGAGTTTGATGGAGAGAGATGGTGTGTCGGGCCCAGATTAGTTTCGATATCACCAGAGAGAAAGATTGCCAAGAGCAGAATATACCAGAGATCCGGTGTATAAAAGAGGAGGTGGTCAAGCGATGAAGGAAACATTTGTTGGGATCATACGTGGTTAGATACTTTAGCCCTTGTGCACTAGCAATGGGTCAAGTCAGGCCATGTGGGAGAGAGTAGGAGGAGGTTGGAGAAATGGAAGTCGTCCCGAGTCGGCTGTGTAGCAGAGTGGGCCAGACTGCTGTTGCTGATGGTAATAAGCCGAGAGCAAGAACAGCAGTAAGACCACTGCCTGGATGATCAAGAGTTCTCGGCAGCTCATGATACCAGATGTCCGCTTTGACTGGTATTGATACAACTTGGGTATAGGAAGAGCACAATTAGAAGGCATTGATTGTAAAAAGGTGCTTTAGCTATCATCCTTGGGGATTGTTTTTACCAGAGCAGTAACTTTGTGTTTGTAGGCGAACGATTTCAATGTGGGGAACCCCTAGTGGTCAGGCAATATAAGGGAACAATGGAAAAATCGGCACTTCGTCATCTGACCACATGGTGTCTATGTAAGGCAGGGTCTACCCAGGGTGGGTGAGGTGGAGGGGCGAGTGGGGAGCTGGCGCAGAGTGCCGGCGGAATAAGACTTTCAACAGAACCAGTGGGGTGGCTCAAGGCTGCTATCCGGTGTAGGAGGCTTGGTCTGCAGTTTTCATTCCTGTTTCTGGCCCTGCTCCACCAGCATGGAAGCGGCACAGGGGCAGGCGTTCAAGTCTTGTGGCTTTATAAGGTGAGCGTGGTCCAGCCCGAGAAACAGGAGGGAACTGCGGCTCTTGCCCGGGGATGGTCCTTAGAAAGAGCGGTGTCCCAGGTCCGCTGAAGTGGAAGAGGAAGGAGTAAATATTAGGTATTTACTCGTGGAAGAGGAAGGAGTAAATATTAGGTATTGCTCCTTTAACAGGAGAGACTGCTGCTGTTGCCTTCTAGTGGCTTTGCAGTATAATTTACAAATGGGAGAGTAGACACGTAACAAAAAAGAAAAAAGGAGCTGTACAAAAAATAAAGATCGTCTCAGGGGGAGCAGCGCTGATAAGTGGCTCTAATGAAGCAAGGTAAAATGGAGACCAGCTAGAGGGAAGTCAGTGAGACTGAGATCCTCCAATCAGAGTGTTGGCGCTGAAAATTCAAAATGTCCAAAGGCGTCGAACACCAACGTACCTGAGGGGGTATACAGCTTTCCGAACCACAGCTCCAGATAAGCTACCAAAGCATGGTTCAGTACTGGTTGGGATAGTGGGTCCTAATTTGGCTGCTTCTGTAGATTCTGGACTCTGCAACGAACCAGAGTTTGGAGGATCCCAGGCGGCAGTTACGGTAGGGGAAAGAAGCTACACGGTCTGCCGATTAGCAGGAGCAGGACTGTGGGTCACTTCCCAGGGCAGGCTTGTAGCTTCTCCTCTGGCGGTGATATCTGAGCCCCGGTCAGGCACAGTACACCTGAGGGGGAGAGGAAAGGAGATGGATTAAGTAGGGGTAGGCAGGGGAGGAGTGGTTAGCTAAAACAAAGAAACAGGGTGTGCAAAATTACTTAAAAGGAGGAGGCTAAAATATAGGGCAGGCAGAGAAACAGAAACAGGGAGGAGATGTAGGTGGGTGAGAGAGCAGACAGGTGGGAAAGCGAGAGGCAAGGATTGGGCTGTAAGCATAGAATACTGGCAGTGCAGTAGAAGGTCTATTAAACTTAAAACTCTACAGCTTTACACTGTTAAACTTAAAACTCTACAGCTTTACACACAGAATTAATTCTAGAAAGTCATTGCCCTCCTTATTACCTGCCTCCTCAACCTCTCATTCTTCTTATCATGTTTCTCTGTCTCTTGGATGCTGGCTTCTGTCATTTCTCTTCCTAAAGGAGGTGACCTCTCTTCCCCCAGTAACTTCTGTCTTATCTCTGTCCTCCCCATACTGGCTAAACTCCAGGAACATCTTGTTTTCTCTCAACTTCCCCTTTTTCTTGACTCAACATCCTTCTTCACTTCTTTCCAGAAGTCCCACTCCACCTACACCTCTCTCCTCTGTCTCACTGATACTGTCCTCTCTGGTATTGATCAGGGCCTTGGCACGTTTGCCATATTTGTCGAGTTAGCCAAAACTTTCGACACTGTTGCTTACCCCATTCTTCTGGACAAATTTCAGGCTTCTGGACTGCTTGAATAGTTCCACTCTTACCTTGAGGGCAGGGCACAAACTGTCCATATTAGAGACTTCCTCTCCCCTCCACTCCCAGTTAGTTGAGACGTCCCCCAAGGGTCTGTCCTTGGCCCAGTTCTTTCTTCCATTTTTCTAAATTACCTCATCACTGCCTGCTTCTCTGTGTCCATTCATATGTACGCAGATGATATGATTCTCTTTACCTCTGTCTCCTCTGCCTCTGACCTTCTCAAACTAGCTCCTACTGGACTTTAACAACATCCAACACTGATTCCGAGAAAATCAGTTATCCCTCAATGCAAAGAAAATGGTCTCTATGACTTCTGGCTCCAGGCAGAGGCTTGCTAGTGTCTCCTCTTCCTTCCTTTCATACCCAAGGTGCTGCAACTATTGAAGATGTCTCCTCCTTCAGGTATCTCAGGGTCTGGTTGGATTGCCACCTTGATTTTTCTGTTCATGTTGATATTATCCACAAGAAGCTCCACCCCAGACTTGGAGCACTTTACAGAAATGGGAGATACATTCCACTTCCTGTTCAAAGAGAAATCCTCTCTAAGGTGATTCTTCCCATTTTTCACTGTGGAGACATTGTTTACAGTGCTGCTTCAAAGTCCACTTTAACTAGACTGGATCCCTGTTTCACTCTTTCTGTCGTCTTGCCCTTGACAACCCCCTGCGTACTCACCACTGTTCTTTGTATATTTCCTTCTCCCTTTCCACTCTTGATGTCAGGCGCCTTTCCCACTGTGCCTCATTTATCTCCAAATTTTGGTTTTGGCTCCATTCCCATATCTTGCTTCTCTCCCGTCTTCCCCCCTTCTACCTTGTAATCCCTTTGTAATGCTTACTTTTGCTCTCTTGCTCTCCCACCAATGAAATCTACTGCTGGCCAGGCTGCCTTCTCGTTCCACTTCCCTAAAATTTTGGGCTCCCCCCTTCTATTCACTCTGCTCATTCCCTCATCCTGATTAATGACCACTTCCTCTCATGTCCTGTTCCTGACATTACAACCTGCGAGTGTCTGGTACCTCACACTCATGCTGTAATCAATTTAACTTGTTATTATGTCAGTACCTTACTGTGTATTGCTGTGCCTAAAGTACTTATCCCCCCACCTCACCCCAACACACACACACATCTGGAAACAAGCTTTATAGCTCAGTATGTCTTTCCTGATAAATCTCTTTAAATAAATAAATTATTTTCTTAAGATCCTGACCACTGCCAGAGAAATACATAACTTCAGTTAGCAACAATAGCTGGGTACCTAATTACTGTATAGGCAGAGTCCAGCTGACAAAAGACAGACAAGACGTTTGACAATGTCATCAGCTGTCAGACTGGGATATTTGCTTTGTCTATAATAAAGTTGCACAGGCACGATTAGCTGTACAAAATTATACCCGAAAAGTGTTTGCAGACTCGCTTGTAAGAGAACCTTTCTCGGAATGACGAGATACCTGGCAGTACAATTTTTCTTTGGTGTAGGGTGTCAGTAAATAACTTCCTCCTCTATAAATTAGTGGGAGACACCTAGACAGCGACACATAGGGAGATCCGGAGGCTGCTACAGTAGTTCTTGAAAGTTACAGTCACCTATGGAAAAGACACTCAGATTTACTGCACTCAGTGCTCCCAGCTATGCATGCGTTGCTGATGAGGTTAGAATAAGATGATCTGACACTGCACCGCCCGGGATGACACGACCCCACCTGACAACGGCTCAGGGACTCTGACACTCCACCCCTCTCTTAACTTACCATGGAAGCAGCTTGCAGCGACCCTTCACATGAAGTGATGGAAGGAGCCGAGCCTCTGCGGTCCATGCCGCAGACAGGATGGATGACGCAAATCTGAGCATTTATCATTCCGCTGTCTAGTGGGAAGCAACAAGACGGAGAAACAGGTGGAGAGATGCACGAAGCAACAAGTTATCCTGTCTAATGAGCCAGAGGGGCCAAACAATATAAACTCCGTCATTTAACACTCTCGTCACCATGAAGACGGCAGACAGCGTAACCCATCACCAATTGAGACGACAGACTGCGCAGCATATCCTGATCTTGCCTCACATTTTTCTGTCCCTCGTAAAATTTGTGTTTTTATAACTGAACAGTGGTTGTAACTGGTATAAGAGTTGAAATACTGGGGTCTGGATGGCAGAAACATTTTCCAACAGACTGCTTCATCGCAGCCATTTAGTGTCTAAGTGTACATGTACTTGGCCAGAGGATTTTTTAAAACCAAACCAGTGAGCCAGATGAAAGCAGTGTCACATAGAACCCCTCCCACAGTATCTTTTTTCCAGACACTAGTCTGCATGTCACATCCTCAGTATGTTTTGACAGTCTTTTTTGATGAAAACTATAATAATTTTTGCACACTTTGAGGAAAAACTGAATAAACTACAAGACTGTAGTAAATGCCCATTTTTGCTGAGAATGGTGAAAACTGCAGATTTCCATAATAAAATCAGATGCAGTTTTCCAGCGTCTCGGTGATGGCTTGCAGTCCAATGTTTGTGGCTTAATGGAGGAGATATCCTCACAGAAGATCAGGAATCTTCACTCAGCCCTGAGGTGCCCGCACCCGACCAACCTATTACACCAGGGGTACTCACTGAGTCCAAACTTAATCCTCGAAGCAGAGACATGGACACACGGTAAGCTGAGCACCAGCTCAAATGTTGTTGCTGTGTTGCTCTTCTGAAAACAACATCGACGACAGCCTAGACACAGTGCACAATGCAGTACTGTTACTGTTTGCCGCGCGGCACTAGTCAACCGCCTTCTGCGTTCTGCCAATGGCTATTGGTCAGGTAGTTTCCACCAATCACAGACTGCGTTGTGTCTACAACACAATCCGTGATTGGTGGAAGTTACCTACCTAACTGACCAATCTTTTTCATTAGCCACCGGACTCTCTGACTCCTAGTCTGACCCCTACGAGAGTTTCCAAAAAAAGGACACTTACATATGAAGTTTATATTCGCTATGACAACGTATTATAAACTTCATAGCAGATGGAACGCCCAGTTAATCGGGTTTATGGCACAGAGCACAAACAGTTAATACCGTGCAACATGTTATGTTAATGATATTTTATGAAGAGACAGAATATGGCATTGTTCTGGCCAGGTCTGTTTATACTGACCTAATGAGTGGTGAAGTACGGAGCGGCGTTCGGTCTCAGAAAAAGTACCGGAACGCTGTTCCTGTGCGTTCCGGCTCACTTTCATCACTGAAATAAATAAATAAATAAATAAATAAATAAGTATATACAGTGCATACATACATACATAATTCTTCCACCACTCCCTTTAGCTAATTTAAATGTTCATCAAAGTAAAGAGCAGTCACGTAAGAACTTACTGTAACAGTAGATCTTCATGGGGATCTCAGTCATCAGGTTACACCGTAGGAACTTCACCGTCGGTGAAGGGGAATCCATATGGAAGATTTTCAGCAGTACAACTGGGGCCTCCCATGCCATCGACTTGACCAACCCTATAAGGCGTGAGCAGCACCATTCTCTCCTCTGCTTTTTCCCCTGGGGACAATTGGAGCATGGTCCTAGCCATGGGGGACCGAGGAGAGAGAGAGAGAGAGAGAGAGAGAGAGAGGTGCCTAGACCTATGTAAAAAGGTAGATACACCAGACAGCCAGTTTCTAGACAGGAGCCCCAAAAAGGGGAATGGTGGGAGGGAAAGCAGACCTGATGACTGAGATCACCTCGACAGTCTACTGATATGGTAAGTTCTTACGTAACTGCTCTATTTTCATTGGGGTTGTCTCAGTAAGCAGGTTACACCATAGGAACAAGTCCCATGCAGTGACAGGTACAAACAGTCTGGGAGGAGGGCTTTAAACTTAAGACAGGAGGCCGTATACCACAGCCCTGCCAAAACCTGTACTGGCTCTTGAGGCAATGTCCAGACTGTAGTGCTTGGTGAAAGTATAAACGGTACTTCAGGTAGCAGCCGCACAGATATCCATGGCTGAGACCCCTCGGAAACAAGCTACAGAGGTAGCCACCATGCCTCTGGTGGAATGAACTTTGATAGCACCTGGCAGTTCTTTGCTGTACTTGTTGTAGGAAAACACAATGCAATTAGCCAACCTTTTGGATAAATATTTGTTAGAAACTTAAGCACCCTCTCTACATGGGGCGAAAGAAACAAACAACTGCTTTTTTTACTTTCGACTTTCCTTAGTCTGAAGCAAGTAGTATTTCAAAGTTCTTCGCACATCCATCATATGGAGCAGTGCTTCCCCTGGATTGGCACGCTCAGGGAAGTAAACAAGAAGGTGGATAGACTAATTGAGTGTAAACTCTGAGACCACCTTAGGGAGAAACTTAGGATCCGTGCGTGAACAGTCAGAAAAGACTCCTCACACCAGAGGGCCTGAAGCTCTGAAATTCTTTGAACAGAAGTATTGGCAACTAAAAATAACTCTTTTTTCAAGAGAGAAAGCGCAGATTGCAAGTTGCGATAGGCTCAGATGGAGACCTGGTCAACTTCTCCTAAATAGAATTCAGTTCCCAAGCTGGGACAGGAGAACAGATTGGGGGTTTTAGATGCAGGATGCCCCTGAGAAAGGTATGGGAGACATCCAGCTGAGCAGTCATGGAGTCATCCACGGGCTCATGAAAAGCAGAAATGGCCGTAAGGTGCACCTTGAGGGAGAAGTACTAGAGACCTGAGTCAGGCAAGAAGAACAGGTAGTCTAGGATGTGGTTTACTTGGCAGACGAAAGTGTCCAAACGATGTTTGGCAGCCCAGATGGCAAACCGCTTCCACTTCATAGCATATGTGGCTTGACTGAAAGGCTTCCAGGCAGCCACACGGACATCCGCCACCCTTTTTGAGACCCTGAACCTGGCTATGGCTATGTCCTCAGGAACCAAGTATGCAGCTGGAGGAACCTGAGGTTGGGATGGACCAGGGTTCCCTGATACTGGGTCAACAGGTTCCGTCATAAAGGAAGAGGGACCGGAGGTTCCTCCATCAGCTGCTGTAGTAGAGGAAACCTTATCTGCCAAAGCCAGAATGGAGCTAGTAGGATCATGCTGGCCCCCTCCATCTGCAACTTGATTAGCACCCTCTGGATCAGGGGAAATGGAAGGAATGCATAAAGAAACCTCCCACTGCAAGAGTGGGACAATGCGTCTTGCCAGAAAACTCCAGGCCCTGGATCTAGCGAGCAGAAACTGGACAGTTTTGCATTGAGTGGGGATACAAAAAGGTACAACTCTGGATGACCCCATCTGTCGAACAAGTCTTCTGCGATGGATGAGAGAAGCTCCCATTCATGCATGCTGGACTGAGTCCTGCTGAGACAGTCAGCCAGAGTGTTCAATATGCCTGTCATATGGACTGCAGAGAGTGTCAGACTGTGATCCAGTGCCCAGTACCACACTCTTATGGCCTCTCTGCAGAGGGGGTACGAATGTGTCCCCCCCCATGCTTGTTGATGTAGTAAACTACACTTAAATTGTCTGACTGCACCAGCAGCTGTCCTGGAGAAAGGTGGTCCTGAAAAGCCTTCATGGTGTAGAGCACCACCCTCATCTCCAGGACATTGATATGCAGGGAGGTTTCCAGCCGGGACCAAGAGCCCCTGGGTCTGGAAGGGACCCGGGTGTGCTCCCCAGCCTTGACCTGAGGTATGCGTGGTTAGAATCTGATGCGGGGAAGAGATCTGGAATGGGACACCCTGAAGTAGGTTTGGGGGGTCAATCTACCACTGCAGTACCATGCAGACTGGGGAAGAGACCAGGACTGGGTGATCTTACTCGTCCATGCGCTGGTCCCACTGCACCCAGAGGGTCCACTGGAGAGCATGCATATGAAGTCGTGCCAGCGGAACACTGGTTATGGCAGCTGCCGTCAGGCCCAATAATCTGAGGTGCACCCTGGCAGGGATGTAGAGGTTTTGAGCAACTTCCTGAGCTTGGGCTATAAGACACTCTGCCCTGTTTTGGGGTTAGGAAGGCCTTCCCTTGTGCTGAGTCCAGGACCACCCCTATATATTGCAGCCTTTGGAACGGTACCAGGACCGACTTGGGCAGATTGACCATGGGGCCAAGGGAGTGGAAGAGCCAGAGAGTCCAATCCAGAGTCCGTAAAAGCTGGTCCCTGGATGGGGCCTTTAGAAGCCAGTCATCCAGATAAGGGAAAACATACAGACCCTCCCTTCTGAAAGCTGCTGCGACTGTTGCTAAGCACTTGGTAAAGACTCGTGGCATAGGGGATAAGCCAAAGGGCAGCACTTTGAACTGATAATGCTCGTCCTGAAAGGTAAAATGGAGAAACTTCCTGTGAAGAGGGAAGACCGACATATGCAGGTAGGTATCATGCATGTCCAGTGAGCAGAGCCAGTCCCCCGTTTTGAGGAGGGGCATCAGGCCTGGCAAAGTTACCATCTGAAACTTTTTGTACTGGACGTACAGAATAAGGTCCTTTAGATCCAGGATGGGCCTCAAATCGCAGGTCTTTTGGGGTACCAGGAAAAACCTGGATTAGAATCCCTTGTTTCTCTGGCTCCTGGGGACTGGTTCAATGGCCTGCTTGTGTAGAAGGGACTGTACCTCTTCCTGGAGAGCAGGCAAATGATCTGGAGGGTAAGTGGAGGGTGGAGGAGGTGTTTCTGGAGGTTGCTTGATGAGCTCCAGAGTGTGCCCCTGCTCTATGATTTGCAGAATCCATGCATCTGAAGTTATGGTTCTCCATTGATTCAAGTGGAGGGAGAACCGGCCTCCGACCACTGTCTCCTGGTCAGAGACCAGAAGAGGGGGGTCTGGCAAGGAGTCAAGCAGAGGTGGAGCCAGCCGCTTGGGCTGGTCCATCATTCCTGGGATGCTAGGCCGCTGCTCCAGTGCTGGTGGGGCAAAGAAGGCAGCTGGGGCCTGCGCGTCCCTTGGGGCCAGGGGCCTGGACCGGGCGTATTGGATGCTGTATGAAAGGGAGGGCGTCCTCTGCCTTTCAGTTGCTTTGTATGGTACGGGAGTGGACAGACTTGAGGGCCCTGCCCAAGGCTTGTAGGTGATTAATAATATCCTGGACATCAGGGCCAAACAGCTTTGTGCCATTAAAGGGGACATTAAGCACTTTTTGCTAAACATCAGCAGCAAAACCGGATACTCTCTGCCATGAATACCTACATAGACATATGCCCGTGGCATCAGCCCTGACAATGATATCAACCATGTCGTAGAGGGTTCTGAGGAGATGTTTACTAACATCCTCTGCGGCCTGGAGGTGCTGAAGCAGCTCTTGCTTTTGTGTGCCATATGAAAGGGACTGTGCCACAGCCTTGCCCTTTTTCCAACTGGCATTTGGGTATTTCACTGTGTGAGACATGTAGTTTGCGATCCTCAAACCCAGAGTGGAGGAAGCATATGCTGTGTTCCACACAGGTCAATTCTGCGAGACTCCTTATCTGGGAGAAGGGAGCTTTGGTGTTTAGGCACCTTAGACCTGTCATAAGCTGCCTGGATGACCACTGTGTCTGTCTCGGGCTGGGCAACACAGTAGGGAAGACCTTGGGGGCATGATAAAGTTTATCAGCCCTGCAGGGCATAGCTGGCACCAAGTTTGGTCTGTGCCAGGCTGCCGTGGCTGCATCCCTCAAAGCAGGAAGTACTGGAGGAATGATCTCTGGAGAAGATTCAGGGATCTCCAAGAAGTCCACCAGCTTTTTCCTGGTGGCATCCTCTTCCTCCATGTTGGAAGCACATGGTGGAGTACAGCTGCTTCATCACATTTAAAAATGTGGGGGAGGAGACTTCGGAGTATGTTTGATTGAATCCTCACTGACAGAGGAAGCAATATATCTGTCAGAGACCAGGATTTCTATCTCTTCTTCCTCCTCATCTTGAGGAAGAATGAGGTATGTATGGTACTCCTCCTCAACGTCTACCTCTTTGGCTTCTATGTCTGGTGTCGGATGCACCAATGGAAGTTCACGGGGAAGTTCCCATGGCTGAGTAGGCATCGACAACAAAGCTGCCATCGACGGCATCAGTGACGGGTGGCCTATAGGCGCCCAGCTGTGTACCAGCACATTTGTGAATTTAAGCAGGACTTTATTCAAGCTGATGGTGGTCATCGATGGAGAGGGGATCGACGGCACAGGTGTCGATGACCCACCTTCTGGGTCCTGAGGAACCAAAGAGCCTGTAGCCCTGGAGGGAGAAGGAGCAGGCTTCGACAGAAGAGTCATCGGCGACAAGTCTGTCCTTGACAAAGGAGGGGCCAACAACCCAGATGTTGACAGCCGGGTGCCCTGAGAATCGGGCAGAGCAACTGTCAGTGTGGGTCTGGTGGGCACAGAGACCTGGACAGCAGTTTTCCGCGTCATTGCAGCCGCAGCCGATGAGGATCCCCCAGGGGAAGGAGAAGAGGCCATCAGAGAACTAGATCATCGCTGGGGGGAGCGGTCACGATCTTGGTCTTTTTTATGACTTTTCCCCAGAGGATTTATCTCAGGCCTTGGAGGCCTGGGAGTTCGACAGTCTGGTTGGCGACTGAGAGAACGGGACCCCAGAGGACCCCTGCCTGGAGCTGGCTACCTGTTGATCCATCAGGAAATTTTTAAGAGCCTTTTTGTGTTGCCTGAGGGTTGTTTGATTAAACTTCTGGCAGAGCTTACAGTTAGAAACTTCGTGATCAGGCCCAAGACAGCAGACACAGAGAGAACGTTCGTCTGTGGAGGCAATCTTATTTTCACAGCAGCAGCAATGAAAGAGAGAGGTAGAAGTAACTCTCAACATAAACATGTTATAGGAATCTCTTCAAAAAAGAGATTCAGTAAGAAAATTAAAGAAAAAGTGTAGGTGAAAAAACGGTGTGAATACTGCGTCGGAGCATCCGTGGAGACCCATGTGATCGAGTCGATGGTGGGAAAGAACTGAGAATGGAGTGATGCCGCTTATGCCTGTTATAAGGTTGGTGAAGTCAACGGCATGGGTGGCCTCAGTTGTACTGCTGAAAATCTGCCGTGTGGATTCCCCTTAACAGATGGTGAAGTTCCTACAGTGTAACCTGATGACTGAGATAACCCCAATGAAGATCAGTTCAACCATCCACTGAGGACTGCAATTCCCCTCTCAGACAGATACAGGCCATAACAACTGCATGGGCCCACGATTCCTCCAGTTTGGTCCCCAGTTCACAGTGTAGCTGAACTGTTCTTCTGTGCACTATTCCTTTAACCATAAGTTGAAGCTGTTGGTGCGGAGAACCCTATCCTCTCCCTGGTCATAAACAGACAGCATTTCGTCGAAATCCACCAACCACGCTATCTGCTTAAGAGCCCTCCATAACTCCCTAAATTCCCCCTGCACAATCCCAGCCCCGTCTCTAGCCATCTCATTAGTTTCCCAGGTGCACAACGATATCCAGTTCCCCCTGCTGCCCTGGGCAAGTCCTTAGGATCCTTACTTTGTCAGCCACAGCTCATAGAAGGACAGAAGTAAACTGCAGATCAGTGGTAGGATGAAGTAAAAGGTTTTTTATTACATGCAATATCCACCCAGCTGTGCGGCTTCCACTACAGCCAACATTTCATGTTAAGTAAAGCTCAGTCTCACTTAGGATTCACTTTCCATTCCTCCAGGTAGGCCCCTGACGCATGGGCTCACAATATTCTGGGCTATCAAAATCCTGAAATCCATTTTTTTGAAACACAGGTGACAGCAGATGGGGCAGAGCAACATGTATCATACTCACATAAGCTCTGCATCGAGCAGACTTGATATACCTTCCGGCCTTCTTCTGTTGGTCTTTCCTATGTTCATATAAATGTTTGTATGTCATATGAACTTTGATTGTTTTCTGACAACCGCACACCTCACTTAAACTGCATATTTTATTTAACAAATAAAAGCCCAATTTATAAGTGGCTACCCCAGAGAGAGATCATAAGTGAATAATACACTTTTCAGGTGGTTGCAGAACTCAGCTATGCCTCATGCCTAACAACCACCTGAGGCATGCATTATTCCTTTATAACTGCTCACTGTCATGTGTTGTCCCTTACTTATTCTTCCTGTCCTCCATCCTGACAGATGGAGTCACCGTGGATGTCTGCGCCAATGCCACTCATTGATCAGCCATCAGATGGTGTGTGGATGCCAGGTGAACATGTTCTCCCTCTCCGAGAATTGAACATCTCACTTCCACAATATGCTCAGCCCCCAGGTAGCCCCAGTGCATACACAAACCCTGGCAACCCAGCATAACGACTAAGCCAGCCCTCTCCTGATAACTTTTTGCTTGAGTGTCTTGCTCTTCATCTAAAGAAGTGAATAAAGCTGATGGCCAGCCTTGATAGTTTTATATCTTTCCAGACATATTATTGCAGTGCTCTTGTAGTACGGTAAGGAGCATTTATAGTTGCATTCTTACCTTGAGCTTCCAAAATACAAAGTAGTACCAATGATATAATTTGTATTGCTTTTGGAATTTGGCTTTCTTTTTCCTTTGGCGCCTCATATAAGAACCTGGAAAAATGAGGGTGTGACCTATGCCTGATGGCCATGATTACAACTCTCTCTCTTGCCATTAGGGTTGGCCGCACCTCCTCATGGTACAAACTGTGCAGTCACACAGGGATGAACTAAATTGATCGCAACTTATATAGTGCCTTTTCAGGGCTCAAAGCACTACTATACATCATCACAACACATTATACAATAAAAATCTTAGACCTGGTACTGTCAAATGGAGATGGTGAGACAATCACAGATTTAGAAGTGGGTGCCCATCTGGGAACTAGTGACCATCGAACAGTATGGTTCACAAAAAACACAGCAGTAGAGTCAAGCCATACAAACGTAAAGGTACTGGACTTCAGAAGGGCTGACTTTGCCAAAATGGGTGAGTGCCTAAGGAATGCACTAGCAAATGGGCAGGAAGAGGGGGTGGAAGAACAATGGGGAATAATCAAAACCGCCATCACAGAGGCAACAAGCCTTTGTGTGAAGTAAATAAAGAAAACAAGACGATGTAAGAAACCACTATGGTTCTCAAAGGAGGTGGCAGGGAAGGTTAGGGAGAAAAAGAAAGCATTCAGGAAGTACAAGGAATCACTGAAGGAGCAGGACAGAGAATTGTATCAGTGAAAGCAAAAGGAAGCTGGGAAGGCAGTCAGAACAACAAAGGCCCAAACTGAGGAAAAGATAGCCAACACAGTTAAGTAGGGGGATGAAACCTTCTATAGGAACATCAGGAAGCGAAGGAAGACCAAGGAGGGATTGTGAGGCTTAATAAAGGGAGGGAGGGAGGGAGGGTGGGCAGAGGGTGACTGTGAAAAGGCAGAGATACTAAACAAATATTTTTGCTCAGTATTCACAAATGAAGAGGGGGAGGTACCTAAACCAAACAATAGAAACACTCTGGATACAGAAGTTGATACTAGCCCATTTACAGAAGAAAGGGTTCTGAAAGAACTCTTAAAACTGAAGGTGGACAAAGCAATGGGGCCTGATGGGATTCATCCCAGAATTCTGAAAGAACTAAGGGTAGAACTAGTGACACCACTGGCTACCCTCTTTAACAAATCATGGGAGAATGGGGTGGTACCTGAGGACTGGAGGAGGGCAGATGTGATGCCACTTCACAAAATTGGGAGCAGGGCAGAAGCAGGCAACTACAGACCTATTAGTTTAACCTCAGTGATAGGGAAAATGATGGAATCACTTCTAAAGGAAAGAATTGTCGAGTGCCTAGAGGCCAGAAGGGCACAGGACCCAAGGCAGCATGGATTCACAGCGGGAAGGTCATGTCAGACGAATCTAATAGATTTCTTTGACCTGGTGACCAAAGTAGTAGATCAGGGAGGGGCTGTGGACATGGCCTACCTAGACTTTAGCAAGGCATTTGACACAGTCCCACACAAAAGATTAATATACAAGTTAGCCAGCCTGGGAGTGGGTCCCAAGATGGTAGCCTGGGTAAGAATTGGCTGGAGAACAGGACACAGAGGGTAATAGTAAATGGAGTCCACTCTGAAGAAAGGGGGGTTACTAGTAGGGTACTGCAGGGTTTAGTACTAGGACCGGTCCTCTTCAATGTCTTTATAAGCGACATTGCAGAGGGACTGGAAGGAAAAGCAGCATGTCTCTTTGCAGATGACACAAAGATCCTTAACAGAGTTGATACACAAGGTGGGGTGGAAAGGATGAGAAGGAACTTGGCAAGGTTGGAGGAATGGTCAAATGTATGGCAGCTTAGATTCAATGCTAAGAAGTGCAAGGTAATGCACCTGGGAAACAAAAACCCAGGGGAAGAGTACACAATGGGGGGTGAGATACTAACAACAACAAAAATGGAAAGGGACCTGGGGGTAGTCATATCAGATGACTTAAAGGTGGGCAAGCAATGTGAGAGGACAGTAAGGAGGGCTGGGGGGATACTGGGATGCATAGGGAGAGGCATCACCAGTAGAAAACAGGAAGTTGCTATCCCTCTGTACAGACAGCTGGTGAGATCCCATCTGGAGTACTGTGCGCAGTTCTGTAGACCCAATCTCTGCAAAGACATAAACAGGATGGAGGCAGTCCAGAGGAGGGCAGCTAAAATGGTGCAGGAACAGTGGTGGAATTCAAGCATGCATGGGACAGTCATAAGGCAGTTCTAGGGGGTGAGGGTAGGAAGAAGCAGGCTATTGGTTAACTAGGATCTTCAGCCTATGCATTAGGTGGGGAAATGGGCAGACTGGGTGGGCCAAGTGGTCCTTGCACTGGAAGACATATGAAGAGAGACTTAAGGAGCTTAATATGTATAGCCTCGAGGAAAGGAGGGAGAGGGGGGACATGAGAGAAACTTTCAAGTACCTCAAGGGAATCAACAAAGTCCAAGAGGGTAGCATCTTTCAGAAAAAGAGGTGTGCAAGAACAAGGGGCACAATCTGAAGATAGAGGGGGTGGCTCAGAGGTAATGTAAGGAAGTATTTTTTTACAGAGAGGGTTGTGGATGCATAGAATGGCCTTCCGGAGGAGGTCGTGGAGTCAAAAACAGTGGTGGAATTCAAGCATGCATGGGACAGTCATAAGGCAGTTCTAGGGGGTGGGGGTAGGAAGAAGCAGGCTGTTGGTTAACTAGGATCTGCAGCCTATGCATTAGGTGGGGAAATGGGCAGACTGGGTGGGCCAAGTGGTACTTATCTGCCATCAAATTCTGTGTTTCTATGTAACATTGAATAATTAAGCATATCAACAATAAATAACATCAAAGTAAAAATAATTGAACAGAAAAGCAAGGGGCATAATAACCTAAAATTGTGATTATTCTGCTTATCAAGTGTTGATTTTTTTATCCCAGAAACCTGGGAAAAAGTCTGGTCATTAGCTTTAAAGTGGTCAACATGGCGGGGGGGGCTTCATGAATTTTCATAGAGGTTGCTGTCAGCAATGTGTAGTGGGAATGGGCTAGGCAAATCTAATACTGGGCTACATTAAAAGGGGCATAACGTGCTCTGAAAATGTCATTTCATCACTTTATAGGGAAATAACTGATAAGGCTGCACTTCCAGTAATGTACTGTTTGTGCTGGTCTGGTCACTGCTGTATAAAAGGACATTGCTGCAGATGGTGAATAAAATGATTATTGGAATGGAGAGGTACAAAAGCTATGAGGTGTATTTAGATGAGACTAGATTTTTTTTCAGAAAAAAATTGTAATTAAAAATATGAAGGCAAATAATTTCTGTTTTTTTGAATTTCAAGGGACTTTGATAAGACGGATAAGAGAACACTTTTCAGCTTGTTCAGGGTAGTAGAACTACTGTATGCTTAGGGGGCGGGAGATGCCATAAGGAATAATATGAGGAAGCATTTTTTTACCAAAGGAGTGGCATACCCATGGCACAAGCTCTTAAAGGGACTGGATCATTACAGGATTGATTCACAGGTAACAACCCAAATAGACCAATTGGATTGCAGGATTTTTTATCACTTGGCCTCTGGTTTTCAGAAATTTCTGACACAGGTGGTTTTCCCCTTCATAGTGCTGAATTAGATAAGATATAGGTAGCACCCTTCATAGTGCTGAAGTCCATAAGATATACTGGTAGAACCCTTCATAGTGCTGAATTCGATAAGATATAGGTTGCACCCTTCATAGTGCTGAAGTCCATAAGATATACTGGTAGCACTCCCTGTTTAATACTGACCTTTGCTTAGTCACATGCTATTAAATGTATCTGCTTCTTGTATGGCAGGAGACAAACCCTTGGTTTGTTTTCATCTAGAGTATTGTATGTTCCTGTGTCATGTGCAGTCTTTTGCCAGAGAGTGTTGGTCAGAGTGGTGACTGGGCTTGGGCCCAGGCCTCTTCTAACTGGCCAGAAAGGTCTTCTGTCTGAGGCTGTGTCCTAGTGGGTGGACTGTAACATAGGAGGATAGAAAATAGGTGGAAATAATAGTTGCACTCATCTGTATGCTGTCACTATGTTCTTCTCATCTATCTGTAGTGCTTGCACCTCTGGTTCTTTTGCCCCGATTTTCTGGTCAGGAAAGCTCCAAGCAGCTTTCTTCCTGGCTGGCATCACCCAGAAGGGTAAGCCTGGGTTTGTATTCAAGTGTATTGGCTGTGGGTAGTATCTTAGGATGTCTGCTGCAAGGCATTGGATCCATGGGCCTGTGGACAAGCCTTGCCACCAAGTAGAGAATGAGAAATAGTGCCTTTAGTCTCCTCACATAGTGACTGAGATTTCATCCCAAAAGTTTGTTTCAGTAATCTAGCTACTGTACAGAATTGGGGTGGGTGGGGGCTTTGTCTCCTCCTCACTCTCACTTGCTTGTATTGCACTACTTCCCCAACCCCCAAAAAACAAGTAGTTTATTTTGATGACCTAAGTGGCTGTTGTCGGTTAACTATGTGTGTGACATGCCTGATTTTCACATTTTGTCAAAGACAGGCCAGACACTTCCGAAGAGGTGCAATCTGCATCAATCCCAAGGAGGAAAAAATAAACAGTATATTAAAAAAAAGTGGCTGCATTAGGTTTTCAGCAGAATTCTTAGAATCTGCGCTGCCTGATGACTCAGAAGAAGCGCATTGCACTTCTGTGCTGGTGACCTGGTTTTGGAAGTAAGCCCAGGGAGCCAGGATCAGTGTGGCCGTGGCTGGGGAGTGCTGCCGAGTGCAGTGCAAGCCACCCTGGGGTTGGAGACGTCTGGGCTCCAGTGCAGCAGCAGCCCCTTGTGGTGAGCCCCGCAGGGTGCCTGCTACTTTGTGGGGGATGCATCTTGCCAGAGCGCGCTGCTGTGACCATGGCCGTCAATGCACCGCTCAATGTCAAGAGAGGTGTGAGGGACTGTGTATGTAAAGAAAACCCAGAAAAAATATGTGTACCTTGAGCTGTCCAAATGACGATCTTTGGCTCCCTGGGTTCTGCTCTGTGTGGATCCCTGCTGGCTCGGTGGTAATGGGAACGAGTGATGGGGGTGGGCAATAGCAGGGGCCTGGAGTAGGAGTGGATAGTAGCTTGAAGAGCCAAAAAGCTTAGTTAACAAACAAACAAAAAAAAACAATGGAATTCTCAGCATTTTATGAACACCCATTGTTTCAAGTTTATTGATAGGAAAACTCCATGGAGCATGCTCATTTACAAGGAGGTCCTGATAGGACAATGTAAACGTAGGTGAACAGTACAAGGAAGAAAAAAAGGACTGGTATACAACAATTCATAGTATTCAAAGTAAATATATATGGACATTGGTACTACGGAAAGACTATGCCTATAAAGTATCACAGTATACTTACTAACTAACTAACATAAAATCCTGTACCAACGATAAGCTATCATAAACTAGAGGCAAGGGAGAAAGAGAAGATTGATGGGGAGACAAGTGCTAAGTAAGGTAGCTTGCCAAGGTGGGCTTGTGCTAGCGATTATGGCAGCGAAAAGTTTCTACAAGTGCCTTGGTGGTCAGGACTTTAAATTAATTTAACAAAACTAATTCAGGGAGCTTAAGTGAGGCTTGAATTTTATTCCATGCAGTCGGTATGACATGACTGATAGCAGCTCTTCCATAAAGAGTGTGAAATTTGGGGACGTCTAGCAAGGTGCAGGAGTTTTTCCTCAGGGAAGAACAGCTGTGAGAATGGTGGAAAAGGGCAGTGATGTACGGTGGGGGTTTGTTCAGCAGGATTTTGAGAGCCCAGCTGCCAGAGTGGCACAGCCTTCTTGTGGTAAGGAATGGCCAGCCCACTGCTGAGTAGAGGGCGCAGTGATGTGTTCTGAGTGGTGCACTGGTTATGAAGCATAGAGCATGGTGAAAAAGAACGTCTAATCTGTGCAGGTTGGTTGCCGTGCTGTTGTTGTAAATAATGTCAGTGTAGTCCAGGAGTGGAAGGAAGGTGGCTTGTACTAATCATTTCCTAATACCTACAGGAAACAGGGATTTATTCCTGTAGAAAAATCCTAGCCTTTCTTTTAGTTTTTTGGTGAGGGTATCAATGTGCACAGTAAATGAGAGTCTGCTGTCTAACCAGATTCCTAGATATTTAAACGTTTCGATGGTTTCAAGTGAATCTCCGAGAAGAGTTGTGATAGGCGCCAGCGTGGCCTACTGGCATAAGGGTGTTGGAGGATGTGATGGGGTAAAGTACATTACCTTAGTTTTCTTGGAGTTTAACAACAGTTTAGAATCGAAAAGGTTGTGTTGTAACTGGTCGAAGTCAGACTGTAATTCAGTGCCCACATCTAATATGGAGGGTTTAGATATGTGTAGCACCATATCATCCGCAAAGAAATGAAGTTTTGAGTTATGTATGTTATTACTTACAGAATTAATGTAGATTGAGAACAGCAATGACCCCAAAATGGAGCCTTGGGGTACACCTCTTGTGAGTGGAAGTGGTGAGGATAATTGCCCATCAGCCTTGATGCATTGCAGCCTGCCAGTAAGATAACTAGAGAACCAATTTACTGCATTTTCATTCAAGCTGTGTTCTTTAAGTTTCGCTAACAGTATATTGTGGTCAACCATTTCAAAAGCTTTGCTTAAGTCTAGGAAGACAGCTCCTGTGGTTAGTTTATTATCAAGGGCAGTGAACCAGTTGTTTGTAACTAAGGCTAATGCTGACACCATGCTTTGATTTCACCTGAAGTCAGACTGAAGTGGGTTGAATAGGTTTGCATTTTCCAGATAATCCCTAAATTGATTAACTAACTTTTCTAACAGTTTTGATAGGATAGGTAAAATGGAAATTAGTCTATAGTTATTTAGGTTGCACGGGTCCCCTGATTTAAATAGGAGCAGTATGTGGGCTGTCTTCCAACATGACAGTACTGTGCCTGATGTGATAGACAAAAAAGGTGTGTTATGGGGGCAGGTAGGTAATGGTACCCTAATTTTAGAAATGCAGACTCAATTCTATCTTCGACGACACTCGTTTTTTGTGTCCAGTTTACTTAATAGATCCACTACTTGTTTATATGATACTGGGAGAGACAGAAGGAACTCTGGATTGGTAGATCCACAGGAACGTCCTTAGTGGTGGAGCAGCTAAAGAGCCCTGCTGCTGGGGAGGAGTAACGCGAGGACCGCTGTCACATAGTGTGCATTTACTCTTTCTAGGATAGTGCCCTCAGCCCTGGTCTGAGATCGTGGAGCCTTGGGATGTAATTTTGATGGGAATTAATGGTAGGATTCTATGGCCTTCAATGGATTTGATTGTTTGCCAGATTTTTGTTGGATTGCCTTTAGTGCCCTCTAGGGCTTCCACAAGGAAGTTACTTTTGGCTATTCTGACAAGCATCGTACAGGCGTTCCTTGAAGCTCTAAATGCCATCCAGTCTGCAGCAGCTTTGGTATGTCTCGCCAGGGCTCAGAGTTTGTCTCGTTGTGTAAGGGCTGATCTCCTATCAAGGGGGAGCTCTTGCAGCAGGTTACACCATAGGACTGAAGCGGCGAAGCATCAGACTACGGAAACTTCTAGCTACAGTAGCGGTCTGCAGCGGGGACTCGCCCTGACATTGTACGCCCTGACGTTGGCCAGTGGTATAAAAGGGGTTGTCCCCCAGCCTTACCTCAGTTCTTTTCCCACCATCGACCCGTGCACACTGGCTCCATATTCGCTTTCTGCTCTAGTCGCCTGCCTTTACTCACACGTTTAATAGCGTTTTATTATTTTAAACATTAGTCTTTTTTCCTGTGTATGTCTTCTTCACTGTCTTCCTCTGTCGAGTGGTGCCAGTCCAAGTGTGCCTGTGGCAAGCAAATTCCATCTAAAGACGCCCATTCGGCTTGCCTCTTTTGTCTGGGCCCAGATCACAACACGAGGCCTGCCAGCATTGCTTGAAGTTCAACAGCATGACCAGAATTTGCTGTCAGAAAGCCCTCAAATCCTTCTTGATAGAGAAACAACTAGCAGTCATGCAGAAGGAGATCCAGGGGAAAAGGTTCTTCATCTTCCCCTGCTTCAGGAGCTTAGACTTCTTCAGCTTACCATAAGGACAAGAAGTCATCGGGGAAGCACCACCATAAGGAGTAACATAAGGACAAGTCCTCCTTGGACTCCCATTCCTGGTCCCCGCACAAGCTGGGCACCAGTTCTGGGTCCTCCTCCTGCTGGAGGTCAGACATGGTTACCCAGGCAGCCCTCACTCCTTCCGGGCTCCTGGTGGTTAGGCCTTCCGCTCTTGTCCTGACGTTGGGTGGTGGCTCTTCTGGATCCAGGGACTCATCCTTGGCCCTTCAGCCCCTGAAGCTCAGGCCCTCTTCTCAGACTTCTGGTCCTCAACCAGGTGGCTCGGCCGATTCTTCTTTGGGGTGGCAGGTCCTTGACCGTCAACCGACCAGCCACGGCGTCCACCAAGTCAGTCTCTGACTCCATGGCTGACTCCCTGGACTAGTGCTGGGGGCGTGCACTCACCCCCCCTGGGAGAGTGACGCCCCTGCCCTCCTCGGGACTTAAGCTCCCCTCGGTGAGCATCTCCTAAGCCGATACCAGCCACCACTCCGGACTGGCGCCAACACATGCTTGACCCTTCGGCACCTCCCTCCCCAGCAACCATTCTGGCGAACATCCAGCTGTTGTTGCCAGACCCTTGTACATCGCCAGTGAATGAGCATGCCTTTCCTAAGACGACGCCTGAGGGACCATCGTCCAACCAGCCGATGGCTCCGGATGACAGGACTCTGACTACCTCTATTCCACAAGGGTCACAGCTGCCTCAGGGCCGACGCCTGATCAATCTACTCCTCTGAACCCAGGTGCTCCCCCTGAGTCCAGGATCTCACTATCGGACATCAAAGAGCCTTTTCGCCCTGGTGGAACACTATTAAGGGCAACCTCTTTTCACAGACGCCTTCCTTGCCCTCTATTAAATCAGTGGCTCAGCAGGTTGTACATTCAACTCTGAGGCACTTAGATCAGAAGGCTGTGGGTTCTATCCCCACATTAGGCACTTGGGTTAAATCCCAATACTGACACTGTAGTGCAATATGGGGGGGGGGTGCTGCACTCCTGAGGTGCTGTCTTTCGTATGAGACGTTCAACCGAGGTCCCATCTGCTTGTTCTGGTGGTAATTCAAGTCGATGTTAAAGATCCCGTGGCACTTCTCGAAAAGAGATGGGGAAGTTTTATTTGGACAATGAAACATACAGGAGAAAAATAACAGAATGGCTACTTGCCCAAAAACACAATCAACAAGATACTTGCATACGAAAATGAAACAGTAACATCCCAACCCCCTCCCCCCATCACCCCATAAGTACAGACCCCATTCATCCCCCACACTGCCCTCCCGAAACCCAAAGCAAAAGAAGGGTGCATGAACAGTGAAGGAAAACAGCCATCCTACATTCTTCAAGGAGGCTCGAAGTGGGCCTGCATGTTTCTCCACATAAAGGGGCACCCCTCACCCTTAAAAAAGTGACAGCTTGACATGTACATGGAAAGCAGCTCTCCTTCTACCATTTGGAGCACGGCTGCAGGAGGTAGAAGCAGGGCATGTAGGAGATAGATGCATTGGATGTGCCATAAAAAGTATTTTGAAAGTGTAATAATAAGTCTCCCACAGGACTCCCCATAAGTATCAACTGAGGGAGATAGGCCCAAAATGACAGCCTCATAAGTCAGGGACCACCAACCCTGGTCCCCCCAGCTCCCAGCCAAGATTCCCCAGAATGACCTGGCAAAGGGGCATTCTAACAGAAAATGTGACATTGATTCCAAAGCCTGGGAACACTCCTCTCTGGGACAGAAACGCTCTGCCAAGGTTTAATGCTTTGCTTTGGCCTTCACACTCAATCTGCCATGACTGCTACGCCAGAGCATGTCCCACATCCTAGGTGGGGTGAGGGAGTCGCTCAGGTTGGCATGTAAGAACGCGCACCGAACCTCATCAGTGCCCAGGTACCCATGCGGTTTCATAAAATATCTAGACTGGATGTCTTGATATAGCTGTCATGGCAGTGCCAGCTTCGGGAGGGTGTATGTCCCCCTCCATCTCTGTAATTTTTCTAAAATCTCATGGAAGTAAAAATCCATTCCTCTTGATAACAGGGGAGAAAAATTCTGTCTCGACCATTGTTGCAAGATAGGATTGAGCCAAATCGCTATCCAGAATTTCCAGCATCTTTCCTCCCCATCGAAATATAAACCAAAATTCCATTTAAAGAAATGACAAACTATCTTCACCACTGGATTGATCATATTTAAACCACCACCCTTGATGGGAGGTATAAAACATCCCGTCGGATAGGATTCAACCTGCTGCCCCAAATCATCTGAAAAAATAAACTATAGAAATTAATTTCCATATCTCTGGGGATCGTATATATCTGACCCAGATGAAGAAATAGGGGACGCAGAAACACCCTGACCACTGCCACCCTCTTCCTCTTGGTCTGTTTCCACGACTTCCAGTGGGAAACCGTGGATGTGCAATAAGCCAGTTTCCTATCCCAGTTATATGCCGCCATATCCCCAGGTCCAAAATATACCCCAATATACGGGTTGGGCCGGATGTTAGAGGAATTCCTCCTATTGAGCCTACCCCGACACAAAGTGTTCCAATCGCCATCGCAGTACACTTTGAAATGTTCAAAACAGCACCCAAAATGGGACTAAACGAGCGAAAACATCCAGAGCAATGCACCCTGAAGCTTCATCCTGAACCAGGAGAGTGACATCGTCTGCATAGGCAGCTACCTTCACTTCACTGTTGGACGAGGGAGGTTGGATACCCCTAATTTGGGGTTGTGTTATAATTTGCCGAAGAATGGGATCCAAGCAAAAAGTGTACAGGAGGGGGTTCATAGGACATCCTTGCTTGACTGCAACCTTCAAAGCAAACCAAGATCCCAGGTGCCTATTCACTAGGGGGATCAATGTAATGGAGTCATAGATCATGCAGAGTCAATCACAAAACAAATCCGGGGTGCCATAATGCTGAAGGACTGCATACAGATAGGAGTGTGACACCCTATCAAATGTCTTTTCCTGGTCGAGCACCAAGAGGAAACCACCTTGTCCCCCCCCGAACAATTCCCTCACAAGGATCAGATTGTCGATCATGTGTTGGGCAGGGATGGCACACATCTGAACCAGAGCAATGACATACTGAGCCACCGCCGCAAGGCAGTCATAATTATCATCAGAGGTTGAAGATCTGTATTTAGGCAGCACAACGGTCTCCAGTTGTTAAGATCAGCCGTAGGACCCTTTCTTTACAGCAGAATCTGGAGTGCCTCTGACATGGAGCCCAGAAGAATACCTTCCTGCAGGATCCAATTAAAAAGCACCATAAAAATTTCAATCATCCTAACACTGAATTTCTTAGAGGTCAAACCATCCAATCCCAGACCTGTTTCATGTGCAAATGAGCAATTGCGCATTCAGCCTCCTCCGGGGCAATGGCCCTTGTGAGGTGATCAAGTTTTCCCTCAGGAATACAAGGAAGGGCAAGAAAGGTACCCGCTGTGCCAGTACTCTGGGGACTTCTGAACAGGTTCTATAAATGCGCCCATATTCCCTGTAACACACAGTCCCGTTGCGTAACAACCTGACCATTTGGCGTCAGGACCTCTGTAACCATTCTGTGTGTCACTCTGTGACAACGGCTGTCATAAGGGTCAGCCATCCTGTATGTCCCCTGTGTGCCTGTCTGGTGTTTCATAAACAAGGACTTACTCCTGTCATACCGGAGGGCCTTCATACGAATCTTTAACTTGCGTAATCTGGGCTAAAAAATCACCACCCATGTCATATTGCAAGGTAAGGAGCCGCACCTATTGGAGTCTCAGCTCCAGGTACTCCATATACTGGGACCTAGCCGCTGCCCAGAAAAGGTGGAGACACAATAACTTTAAATCTTGCTTAGTGTCCACCTACCAGAGACCCAAATCCACATACACACAGGCCACTGATTGTCAGGCCTGGAGGAATTCCTCTATAGCCCTCCCCTCAAACACGTGCTGCAATATCACGTTATTAAGTTTCCAGTATCCCCTCCCAGGGACAAGGCAGGGAGATTCACCAAATGAACCTCCGAGCAGAATATGATTGGAAACGTCAATCTGAACCAATGTCATTTGACTAGGAACCAAATAAGTAGAAACAAAAAGAAAATCTATCCTAGTTGCTTGTGCAGCTTGTTGAAAAGTATGACCACCCATGGGAAATTCTGCCTAGTAGAGAAGCTCCCTGCATGAGCTCCCTAAGGGCAGTGGTATCATAAAGAGATTTTGTGGGGTCCACCCGATCGAGGTGGGCCCGTATCACAGTTAAAGTCCCCCCCCCACACTACGTACCGAGAAGTGTGTAAACGGGGTGAATGGTGTGGAAAAGATCCATCCTGTCCTTTTTATCCTGTACACATTAATAAACCAGAGAGGCATGTCCTGGTAAGTGACATTCAATAGGAGCACCTGGCCAGGAACCACATCCACCAGTCTCGTAACCTGCCATGCATTGCCCAAAAATAAAATACCCACCCCCACACAGTGGTCCATACCCGCCAACTAAATGGAAGGTCCCCAGCACCAATGTCTACCAGCCTTGTAAATGTCATTAGCAGTGTGTAAGAAGGAGTCTTGAATAAAGAAGACATCATAGTCTAGATCTCTTAAGGGCTGTGAATAGTAATCCTCTCCTTGTCAGGGTTTTTTTTTTTTTTACTTGCCCAGCTCCTCTGCCTCTTCAGAGGGGGCCTCGTACCTCCTCCTACTCATCCACCAGGGCATTCCAAGGCCTCCCCCCAGTTTCATTATGCTCATGGAGCCAGGGTGTATGTATTTTTCCCCATTATCTCCCAGTTCCCCTGAGGATGCCTGCACAGAGGACAAACGTCCAGACAGAGGGCGTGCTGATGTACGCCATTGTGAAACGCCCACAGCATCCTCCCCGACTCCAGAGAGCTGCCAGTGCCCCTAATGCCCGTGCTTCCACAGGCATAGATGCGTCGGGTGCTTGTAAGCATCCCGGAGAACCCACTCCAGGAGGAAGAGAGCATCTGTTGGGACGCTTGATCCTCCTTCCCCTAACTGACCCTCGGCAACCAGAGCCTTGTCAGGGATTTAACACTATTGTCGTTCAAGGTGGCCAGACGAAACATAGTCGCCATTGGAGACATAGGAGGGAGAAAGAAAAAGACGAACAATCACAAATAACATCCAAAACATGAATCAGGTATGGTCCATAGCCGGATCATTCTTCAGTCAGGTCCCTGTCTTCTGTTTCTTCTGCATGTTGATTTTCTTCACACCTTCGGGTGTTCTTCCTCCATATCCGTGGTGGCCAGTGGTCGCCCCAAAGCACAGGAGGAATATTCCGTCTCAATACTAGGGTCCTTATCCCCCTCCACCTCCATCAAGGCTGAAAATTTATTATCCAGTGGGAGTGTGGACTCCCCATCCTTTTCTCCCATCATCGTGTGTGAGCGAAGAGATAGTTTTCGGTTGACCAACGTTATATCTTGTGAAGGAGGGGGCACTGTCTCGCTTGTACCAGGACAGTCCTCCTGCCATCCTAACCCCTCCTGACAGGACCTCCTTCTGGTCAGGAACAGCAGGTGCCGGAATTGGTGCCACTTGCTGAGGCGGGATAGGCTGAGGGGCAAGGGATACCTCCTCCATGATCTCGGGGACCAGGTTCTGTACTGCAGGGACCAATACTGTACATCTGGTTCCTCGGAATGGGCCAGGGATGCAGCAAGCATCCTGCTCCATTGCTGTTGTTGAGTACGATGGGCCTTTTCCAGTATGATATCCTGATGGTCCACCACATCACTCTGGTTGTGCATGGCCCATGGGCATGAACGAAAGGAATGTACTGTATCTTTGCATAAGTCACAATATAATGCATTGGCGCACTGCGCTCCTGAGTGCCCCCGTTCCAGACACAGATTGCATTGCACCGTGTCCCAGGCATTGCTGAGATGACCATCAGAACCACAATAAAACCACATTTTGGGCTGTCCCGGGTAGAAACATTGTGCCGTATATCTACTGAGATAAAAGACACTGGGCAAATGCTGAAGACCGAAGGCCATATGGCACAGCTTGATTTTAAAGTGCCAGTGCCCCATCCAGAAAAGTCCGGTGTCCAAAATGGGCTCTGGTTCCCCCATTACTTCACATTGTTGGGCCAAGCAGTAGTGGACATCTTAAACTTTAACTCCTTCATTTTTGAGCATTATGGTCAACATCCTCACCGGAGGCTTTGTGATGGGGACCACCTGAAAGGGAGGTCCATAGAGGGCTATCCTTGAGTCGATAATAATCTGTCCAAAACCTATCCAAGTACACTGGGGATTGGAAGCTCAAATCAAAGTAGCCATCCATCGGGGCATGTAACAAAGCATAGAGTTCATGGAGTGCTACCTGTGGGGAATCCAGGAGCAGGACCTTCCTTACATAGGCTCTGTCTGGCTTCTCCTCCAAGCCCCCTTTGTAAAAGAAGTGGACAGCATTCCGCCTCTGGGCAGGGGCTGGAGAGGTCACAAAAGTATCAGCTTTTCTGAAGCAAGTCCAATTACTAGCCGCTGATCGGGAGGCTGTCTGTGAAAGCTGAGGAAGGCCAGACTGAGAGGTGGCGGAGGAAGCTCTAGGTCCACTCTTCCTGCCTGTGACAAGACACATTGCTGGGTATCCCTGCCTGGGAAATGTTCTGTATCCCCATTTTGTTCATACCAGATTGCGGCATGTCAAGCTGTCTGGGGCAGCCCCCCTGGAAGATGCCATCCCGACAGTGGTGCCCTGGATATGACCAGTGACCTCCGTAGGAGGTATCGGGTGACTTTTGCAGAGCAGGTATACCAGAAGGAACCTCAGTGTCAGCAAACAGGTCCATACTAGGGGGGTTAAACAAGGGTGGTCCATCTGAAGTCACCAGAAAAGCAGGTGAAGCAGTGTCCAGAGAAAACCCGGCTCCAGTGTCCACCATCCCCACCTGAGCTACACCCCCCCCAGTCCAAGCTTCACTGAATAGCTAATCACCCTTGGTTCCATGGGGTGCTCCATATGCCACTGTCCAGTGTGGTCCTGGATCCATCCCGCATCTAGCAAAGTGCGGACTGGGGACCAGTGACTTAGTGGAAAAAGTTCCTGCCCCTCCTTCTTCTGCTGTCAGAGGGGTGGGAATGTCCGCAGTCCCGGCGGAGGGGGAACTACTCCCAGTTGAAGCAGACCCTGTATGTTTCAGGCCGTCCTCCTGATACCTGGTCCGGCCAGGCTCCTACACCCCCCCATGTGTTCTGAGCCCCATGCAGCACAGCTCCATCCCGGAGCGCCTCCTTCACCCATTGTCCAGCATTGGCCACAGTCCCAGTAATATCAGAAGATGAAGGCAGAACATGCCACACCTGCACATCTCCCGCTGTGGGGGCATGAGTCCATTCTGGCTGCCTAAAGTCCCCATCAGACTAGTGCAGATGTTGCACTAGTCCGGGCATCACCTCCACTCATTGCGGGAGCGTTCCATCCTGCCTGCACCCATCTTCCACCAACTCTGCATCCTCCATAGGTCAAGGAAGGGTTGTAGAAAATTCTGGGGTGGGGGGTGATGTCAACAGTCTCAAGAGCAGCAGACCCAGCTGCCTCACTCACAGGTGCTTCCGGTTCTGTCCCTGGGAGCGACCTGCTGGAAGACCACAGGAGAATAGTTGGGCGCTCAAAAGAGAACATCTCTTGCGTCATCTGCTCCACAGCACTAGACACTGACTCAGGTACTGGCTTGTGCATTACCTCACCATATCCTTCTTTCCTGAGCCCCACAGCAGTCAACACCACCTTCTCCACCTCTTGCTCAGTTCGACTGGCCATGAACCTGACCAGCAGTTTCCCCCTACAGGATGAGTAGGGGATGTTATGCAGCATATCCAAGCCAGTATGGGGTGGGACACAGAAGATCTGGATCCAAAGAGACATTGTCTGGCCAAATACCTCCATCGGAAGGATCCTAAGCCCATTGTGGTGCCACCTTTGTTTGAAACCTTCCAGGATGTCACCAGGATTGCCTGGAAGCACCCTTCTACTTCCTCGGCAGTGTCCAAGAAGTCTGATCATTTTTATAGGGCTCCCAGGGATTAACCCTTTTCAGGAGAACAACCTCTGGCAGATTCAGTGGTCATTACAGTTACCCATGACAGGTCTAAACATCCTAGCCACATCAGCACCCAACCTCCTGACAAGGAGTCCAAGAAACTGGACCAGCTTGGTAAAAATGTGTACTCCTCAGCCACTTGCACTATTCACACCCTCAATTTCTTAACGCATATGGTGCAATACCAGAATGCACTCTGTTAGCAGGGCTTGGAACTGGCTCAGACTCTACCTGATGTTCCCCAGAAAGCAGAGCTGGTCAACCTTTTAAAGTCTGGGTCAGATGTCAACACCCACATGCTGCGTTCTTCCTATGACTTGGCTGACACTGCCGCTAGGGCTGAGGCTACAGGCATCTGCATAAGATGACATTCCTGTCTCTGGGTCTCGGGGGTCTTGGATCTCCAGGCAGGCATTATGGATTTCCCCTTCAAAGGACCAGTCCTTTTTGGAGAAGGGTCTAAGAAAATCATTACTTGCCTCCAGGATTCTGGCAGGGCTATCCGATCCAATCTAACCAGAAACAATTCAGGTGTCAGTCCTTTTACTGTTCCTCTGGACAACAACCCTGAGGGCAGCAGCAGCAAGGGGCCTTTAAATGAAAGGCCACCTCTTAGACCTCTGGAGGAGTAACTCCTAGAGCCGCCAAGTCCTCCCAGGCTACCCTGCTTACCCCAAGCACCTCCGCCTGACTCCTTGCCCTCCCCCCTCCCCTAGCCAAATCCCTGGGGGAGGTGGTGGGGGGTTGTTTCTCCTTCTGTCTAGAATCATGGAGCAGGGTAACATCAGATCGCTGGGTCCTGCAATTGATCAAGACGGGACACATTCTAGAATTCCTAGAGCTGCCACCAGACAACCCTCCCCTGCCCTCCCGCTATTCCTCATCACACGCTGCTCTCATCCAAAAGGAAATCCAGGTGCTTCTGCACAAATGGGCCCTAGAACCTGTTCCAGTGGCCCAAAGAGGGAAGGGCTTCTATTCCCACTTCTTCTTGGTTCCCAAGAAAACTGGGGATCTGAGCCCCATCCTGGATCTCAGCAACGTGAACAAATATGTGGAATACAAAAGGTTCACAATGGTTACCCTTCCAGGCCTGATCCCCCTTCTACATCAAGGGGATTGGCTTTGCTTTCTGGACATGCAGGATTTGTACCTCCATATCCTAATCGCCCAGCCCAACGTAAGGTTTCTGTGGTTCTTTTTCCAGGAAAACCATTACCAGTTCCAACCTCTGTGTTTGGCCTGTTCTCAGCACCTTGGGTCTTTACAAAGTGCCTCGTGGTGGTGGCAGCGGCCTTATGGAGGAAAGTTCACTATGTCTTCCTCTACCTGGATGATTGGCTTCTCACAGCCCCCACCAGAGAATGGCTACTAAGCACTATGGAAGACACCTTTACTCTGTTTCGTGCCCTAGGGAATACCCTAAACTTTCCAAAGTCCTCCCCTTGGCTGAGTCAGCGGCTCCAGTTCATTGGGGCAGTTCTGAACACCATCCAAGGCAAAGCGTTTCAGCCTCCAGGTAGGGAGGGACACCTCCACGCTCTTGCTCGGAAGGTGTCCTCATCTCACCTGGTTCCAGCCAGGGTCATCCTCAGGCTTTTAGGACAAATGACAGCAGCTACTGCGACCATTCCTTTGGCACGGCTGCACATGAAGGTGACCCAATGAACCTTACGAGTCTAGTGGGATCAGCGCTCGGACAACTTGGACCAGCCTGTGAGAGTCACAGAGCCAGTTCAACAGACTCTCCAGTGGTGGCTACTTCCTCCCCAACCTCTCCAGGGGAATGCCCTTCTGAAGGACAGCTTCTCTCTAGTCTCCGACTATGGATGCTTTGGGTCAGGGCTGGGGAGTTTATCTTGTAGGCCGCCGGACTCAGGGAATGTGGTCTGCTATGGAGAAAACCCACCACATCATTGTGCTGGAGATGAGTGTGTTCTTGTATGCCCTACAGGCTTTTCAGTCCGATCTAGCACCAGGCCATCTTCTCATCTGGACGGACAACATGTCAGTGGTTTTCACATCAACAAGCAGAGGGGAACTCCTTTGTATCCCCTCTGCAGAGAAGCCATGAGGGTATGGTACTGGGCCATTGAGCACCAACTGGAACTCTCAGCCGTGCATGTTCCAGGTGTCCAAAACACCTTGACCAACAGCCTAAGCCGGCCTTGGTCCAAGGCTCATGAGTGGGAGCTTCTGCAATCAGTGGCAGAAGACTTGTTCGAACGATGGGGTCATCCTGAGTTGGACCTCTTTGCATCCCCATTCAACGAGAGACTGACCAGTTTCTGCTCGCTAGATCCAGTGCCTGGTATTATCTTGTGAGACACACTGTCCCTTTGCTGTACAGGGAGATTCCTATATGCATTCCCTCCCTTTCTGCTACTCCAGAGAGTTCTTCTCAAATTACAGTCGGAGGGAGCAGACATGATCTTGATAGTATCCTACTGGCCTTAACAGGTTTGATTCCCTCTACTCCAACAGCTGGCAGTGGAACCTCCACATCCTCTGCCCCTGAGCTTGCACTTGCTCTCCCAGGAGAGAGGGACTGTAGTCCATCCGGACCTCAAGTTGCTGCACCTGCATGCATGGCTCCTGCAGACTTTGCCGTTACCCGGTTTGTAGTTCCCCCTAGTGTAGCGGAGGTCCTAGTAGCCACCAGGAAGCCTTCTTTTTTTTTATTTTTTTTTACACTGTATTTCTTTACTGCCACTACGGGGAACTCTCTCAGGCATCCACCATACCCCCAACTCTGCCTCCTAGCCTGAAACTCCCCCTGCATCCTGGCACCAGCCCGACTATCCCCTCAGCTCTGAGCCCCCTGAGGAAGGGCCGCCCTATCTGCCCAGGGTGCTCTATCTACAGTTCGGGCTGGGCTGGGCTTGGCCTAGGACAGGAGGTAGTCCAGCCTATGGAATGTGGCTGATGGTAGGTGGTGCCGTCGCCTATCCCCGAAGGCAGGGTATTTCCATTTTTCCTCCGGTTTCCCCCGATGCTCAGTCGTGCAATGGCGTCAATGGCACTATTGCCGATGCCTGCTGTAGCACCGCCCCCTCACAATGCGTAGCGACGCAGACTCGGCATTCCCCTGGTCTCCACCAGAGGTCGCCCCTGTGTGACACATCCCCTAGAACCCTCCCCGGGAGGAGAGAGCAGTCCTCCAGATGCTCGATCTCCTCCCTCCCCTGCTGACCCCCGATGACCCAAGCTCGTTCCCGAACCCGGGTCGCCGGCGTGGCGTGAGGTGTGGCGTCCAGTGCCTCAACCCTCAGCGCCACCGGGCCGGCTCAAGGAAGCCTTCTACTCGGGCCACCTATACTATGAACTGGAAGCGGTTTTGCATGTGGGCCTCTGCTTGCCCCCTTGATCCTTTTATCTGTCCAGTAAACTCCGTTCTCGAGTAACTCCTTTCTCTGTCGGACTCAGGACTGAGCTATTCTTCCATTAAGGAGCATCTGTCCACTGTGTCTGCATATCATCCACTGGTACAGGGCAAGGCTGTTGCTCAATTGGATTTACCCTGCACCTTCCTGTGAGGTATTCTACACTTGAAACCTCCCATTCGGGATCCTGTGTGTCCTTGGGCCCTTTTGTTTATTTTGGAGAAATTTACTTTGCCTCCCTTTGAGCCAGCCGTGGACTGTGGGCTGCACTTTCTGTCCTGGAAAGCATTGTTTTTGGTTGCAGTTACTTCTGCTCAGAGGATTTTCGAGCTTCAGGCTCTGATGTGCAAAGAGCCTTATTTAGTTTTCCATAAGGACAGAGTGTCCTTGCGGACCAGTCCTAAGTTTTTGCCAAAGGTAGTGTCTGAGTTTACCCTTAATCAGGACATCCACCTTCTAGTTTACTACCCAGAGCACTCTAATCGAGAGGAGGCCCTACTTCATACTCTGGATGTTCACTGGGTCCTTCGTTATTATTTGACTTGCACCCGGAATATCAGGTAGTCTGATCAGTTGTTTGTTTTTTTCACCCCGAAGACTCTAGGTGCGCCTGTCTCTAAGCAGACTCTGTATAAATGGTTGGTTCACTGCATTGTTTATTGCTATCGAAAGTATAACGAGCTTTTACCGGGATCGGTTAAAGGCCATTCTACCAGGAGAGTTGCTGCTTCTTTTTTTTCTTTGCGCAGTGTGTCAGCGGCAGATATCTGTGCAGCTGCCACCTGGAGTTTGGTCCACACCTCCATTAAGTACTACAGTTTGGACATTGCTTCCAGGCGCAAGACAGACTTCACCCTTGCCGTCCTCCAGGGCCTGCTCTCATGAGCATTCTAGGTACCCGTTTCCTCCACCCATATGTGACGGGTTTGTCCTTGTATTGCTTGGGACTCAGTACGTATGGTGTAACCTGCTGCAAGAGCTCCCCCCTTAAGTGAGATAGTACAGTTATGTAAGAACTTACCATAACAGTAGATCTTCGAGATGAGCTCTTGCAGCAGATGCTGCTTTCCCTCCCACTTTCCCCCTGGTATCTGCTTCTCCATGTTCAGCTACCTTCTTGTCCTCCATTTGAGGAGCCTCCTCAGTTCTGCAAATTTTTATCTGTGCCAGGGTCTCTGGAGGGAAAACTATGGTAGTGCTGGGTGACTGCCCCTTTTATACCATTGACCGATGTCGGAGTGGGCTGACATCAGAGGCAGTCCCCTGCTGTAAACTGCTAGATAGAAGTTTTCTGTGGGGTTCTGGCACCTGCTGGCTTCAGTCCTTATGGTATAACCTGCTGTAAGAGCTCCTTCTGAAGATCTACTGTTATGGTAAATTCTTAAGTAACTGGTACTTTTTCAGTTCAGTGGTGAACCATGGATATGAAGTCTTTTTGACTCAATATTTAACTGGGGGGGGGGGCATGTTTATTTGCTAAGTTTGTTTGGTTTGAATTGAGGATGTCAACAGCCTCATCTGCTTAAATCATTATAGAAGACGGCTGTATGTGAAATTTTGTGTGGTCTGTTTCTAAGGATCAAGTCTAGGATAGAGCTTTTAACGTTATTTTTTGCATTAATTCTGGTAGGTTCTGAAATGAGCTGCGAGATACCCAGCTCGTCACACAGGTCTTTCAGGATATTCGCTCTTGGCGTAAGCCAGTCCATATTCAGGTCACCGAGGATAATGGATCCATTGGGGTTGGTTTCAATTAGTTTCCTGAGGGTAGGTAAGAGTTCTACACCCCCTGCTAGTGGTCTGCTGCATCCAATGATATTGAGTGCCTCAGCCGAGGGTGAGGCGAGTCTTATGGCTAGGCATTCAATATCCCTAGGTTTGGTGGCTGCATGTATTTCGGAGGCAGGGTATTTAGAGTTAGTATAAAATAACTACCCTCCTTCCCTTGTAGGTTTGTTCAATCTAAAACTGCTGAAGGAGGGAAGTGAGATCTGTTGATCTGTGGTGGTACCCTTTAAGCAGGTTTCAATGACTACCAATATGTCGGGTTTGTGTGTGTCACCCGTGTTTTTACTAAATCAAGTTTTTTTCAAAAGACTACAGGCATTAATAAGCATCATTCTCAGGCCTGGGGCTGATGCGAAATCCGTTGGTGAATTGAGGGGGGAGGGAGGGCCTGGTTTAGTTGCAGTGTTTCCTGAACATAATAGTAAAAGTATGATAATTTGTTTTAGCCTAAATCTTAGGAGTGTAAGCTCTTTCTTAGCATAAATAGCATTGTGCGGCATTGATGGGGAGGGGTGCCTAGACTGGGTAAAGGCAAAAGGGGCGATCGTATATGCGAGTGATATGGCCCAGAAGACATGTTTTTGAGATGAAATGAGGGTAAGTGCAAGGGAGATGGAGGGCGCATCCCAAAGGGGTTAGAGCTCAACCAGGATAGCAGTTTCAGGTGAGAGTTGGCCTCGTCAATTTGCACTTGACTCTACCACACATGAGCTCAGGGTGGGGGACTGGATTATTCCACTCAGCAAGTACAGTGGGCACACAAAACTCCACTGATTGTTTATTGTAAGCCTATAAAATTAACACCACCTTAGGGTGGTAGGGTGGCTGGCTTGGACAAAACGTGGCACCACCTACCTGAGGCTTGTTTCCAAGGGAAGGGGGGAGAGCTTTAATCACTTTCCTTGTGATTAAAAGAAGCAGCTCCCTAATGTTATGGACTCTGAGACATAATGGCTGATTTCAGACCTGTGAAGGTTAGTGGGTGAGACAGATCCGCAGACTTAGGTAAAAGGTGTAGAAAGCACTTTGTGGTATTTATTTTCCAAAAATGAAATAATTAACATACAGAAAGGAAATAGGTGAATAGTCCTTCAGTTCAGCAAAAACAGTGCACAAATCCTCAGTGCACATCTTCTAGGCTTCGTTCCAGCCAAATAGATTCCTAACACATGGAAACTTGCATGTAGTATGAGAAACAGTGCACAATTCCTTCAGTGCACAACTTCAAGGCCTTGTTCTAGCCAAATAAATTTCTAGCACATGAAAACTTGCATCTACTATGAGAAACAGTGCACAAATCCTCAGTGCACAACTTCCAGGCCTTGTTCCAGCCAGATAGATTCCTAGCACATGAAAACTTCCATGTCTTGTGAGATGCTTCGTCCATGGCAGTCAGGTCTCCACTGACTGACTCATTGTTTTGCATCTTAGGAGGCAGGCTTTTATCTCTGTCTACCGATGATGTCAGTGCCATGTGAGCTGTCTGAATCACAATTCTCTAAGTAAACACAGCTTATCCTGAATAAATACATTTCTCTTAATAAACACAGGCAGGCTGACTTGTCTAACCTTTACACACCTCTGCTTCATCTAGGAAAGAATGTTTTGCTTTTGGCTTCTTGCAAACCCAAAGCAGTTTACACAGAATAAAGCACAGAGTGCAAGGCTCTATGTTGCAGTTCTTTTTCATTACTTAAATCCCCTTTTCACCCATCTTCTCTGCCAATGCTCTGGTCAAGATAGTTGACTTGTATTCCACACATTTACCTTTCTGCAGCTGCTGTTCCTGTGACATCTGCCAGGATATCAGGGTGATATCCCCTGGCGATGTCTCTCTCTCTCTCCAGCCTAGCTGCACCAGTATCCCACTTCTGACAGCAGATGTAAAGGTTTGTGGGTGAGACAGATGTACAGACTCTGGTAAAAGGTGTAGAACGCATTTTGTGGTATTTATTTTCCAAAATAATAAACATACAGAAAGGAAATAGGTGAGTAGTTCTTCAGTTCAGCAAAAACAGTGCACAGTTCCCTCAGTGCACAACTTCCAGGCTTCGTTCCAGCCAAATAGATTCCTAGCACATGAAAACTTGCATCTACTATGAGAAACAGTATACAATTCCCTCAGGGCACAACTTCCAGTCTTCGTTCGAGCCAAATTGATTCCTGGCACATGAAAACTTCCATGTACTGTAAGATGCTTCCTCAATGACAGTCAGGTCTCCCACTGGCTGACTCATCTGACTTGCATCTTAGGAGGCAGGCTTTTATCCCTACCTACCGATGATGCCAGCACCATGTGAGCTGTCTGAAGTGAACACAGGCAGGCTGACTCATCCTGAATAAACACACTTCTCTAAGTAAACACATGCGGGCTGACTCATCCTAATAAACACAGACAGGCTGACTCATCTGACCTTTACACACCTCTGCTTCACCTAGGAAAAAATGTTTTGTTTTTGGCTTCTTGCAAACACAAAGCAGTTTACACAAAATAAAACGCAGAGTGCAAGGCTCTGTGTTTCAGTTTTTTTCATTACTTACATTCCCTCTGTGTCTGCCTGCAGTACAGCACAGGAGAAGGCAAGCAACTTAGTGCCTTTTGTCTTACTTATGTTCTTTGTACAGTACTTGGGAGAAAGGAGGGAGAGACTACAAGACTGAAAGTGGCCAGATTTCAGTCTGTAGCTAGAACTGTAACCTTACAAAAACAGGACAGTATAAAAGAAAATGCAGCACAAATTCAGACAGGAGCTCTGACCCTGTCACAAGGCCACACAGAACTGAAACTTTAATATGGGACTCTATGCACAAAGCCTATGCGCCATTCCTGTGCACTGGGGTCCCTCGGACACCTGTGTGCATGCATGGAAGGGACATGTGTCCCTTCTGCACCTGAGCCCCCTAGCTGGTCATGCGGCTATACGCATGGATAGTCGGGGGGGGGGGAGTGTTGGAGGCATGTCCACACTCCACACCATTCACAAAGGTGTGGAATGCTGGGTGAGAGGGCACAAGGTACGCTGAGGGACCCTGCCACAACATGTATGCACCCACCCCATGGACACCTACCGGCTGCAGTGGGATGGGAACACCCTATACCCTGCTGCCCCTGCCCACTGGGCTGACAGTGAAGGCTGGGGGTTGCCATTTGGACACTCACCCATGGTCTGACATAAAGAGTGTCCTGTGCCTTCCCAAGGTCCTGTGCTTGCATGCAGAAGGGGCAGGGGATCCACTTCAGGACCAAGGGAAGGCATCTCATTGGATGCCCACCTGTGTACCTCAGTCTACCCCTGCGCAGCTGCATGCCAGGAGGGCAGGGCCGCAGACGAGTGGCCGGTGATCATGAGTGCCGGCTGCCGCACGCCTGTCCACAGATGCATAGCTGCGCAAGCTTTGATATGCTCGTTTCGCACGTACCTAGCCCCATTCGTGCATAGAGCCCCTGGTCAGGGCTGCAGCTATGAATTTTGGGGCCCTGGACAAGTCACTTGAAATGGGCCCACGTTTCCCAAACCAGCTAATGCCAGGGGTAATGCCAGCTCCTCAGGTGGGCCCCTCCTGAGCTCAGGGCCCCAGACAACTTCCCCACTTTCCCCCCATTACTGCGGCCCTGCCCCTGGTGAACATTAAATGACGTGGTGCAATATAAACAGATTTGGAAACAAAAACGAACTGTAGAGATCAACCTTAAAGTTGAAAAGTAGTGCATTATATGAAGTGTATTAATTTTGGTTTTGTTCCATATCATACCTGTCTGTCTGGTTCTAACTGGTCCCCATCTCCTGCTGATAGTACTGTACTAGATCCTGCCACCTCTCCAGGCCCATGAGCGGTCCACACCAGTCTGTTTTAGTCTTACACGCAGGTCTTCTTCTTCCTGTAGTGGCTACACAAAGTAGGAGGTAACTGCTGTATTTGGATAGGTGCATTATGGAACATCAGAGAAAGAGCAGGGTCCTCCAGATCATGGATTTGGAAGCGTGTACAGGGCAAGATCAAAATGGTGTGCCAGCTCTTTTTCCCTGTTTGCAGCTCTCCTTTCAGGAAACAGTCATGATGTCAGTGCGCTTCTCTAAGTACCTTCTGTCCCTCTGTAGCATCCCCTTCCTTGTGCTGTAGTGTGTCTGCATTCTGCTGCCTCACTTCAGGAAACAACTGTGTAGCAGAACATAGGGTCTCGTCCTCGGAGTAGGTGAGTGTGTGTCCGATCAGGTGCTTAATTCTCTACTCACTACCTTCACTTCTGGTATCCCAGCCACATGTATACATTTTTTACTTAAACTGCTGCTTTAAGCCTGCCTTTATTAGAGACTGTTATTTTTTTTTAAACTGAATTCAAACTATAAGCACCGCTTGCTATAAGGAAGCACCCCTCACTTTTCGCAAAATATTTTGTGTTGGTACTGTTTTATATTCTCTGTATTTAAATATCCCTTTTATCGTTATTTCTCCTACTCCCATTATGTGTATCTCTAAGGACCCATTTCTCAGACACAAAATTGGAAAGAACTCTGGAGAATTAGGTCCCCACAGGCTAAATTGGCTGATATTGCTGTCTGTTTACAGTCAAAACCAACAGCACTTACCTACTGAATTGTAGAGACTAAAGTGGTGTTCTGTTCCACATAACTATGTGTTTGCTATTACGCTGCATTTGCAAACTTGTAATGTAGCTTTTACCTGATTTCCAGGCAAATTACTTGTCTTTACCTTCCAGTTTGTTTCTGTTGGTGATGGAAGATAGTGCACAGAACTGTGAACCCGGGATTGGCAGCTTGAATTTGAACCTTAAACAAGTTACTTCACCTCACTGTGCCATCCATCCCCATGTAAAACTTGGCAGAAACAGGAACTCTCTGAAGCCAAGAAACTGCAGCTCAGTTATGCTGTCCTAGTACTACAAATAACTCCCAATGTTTAGCAAAACAAATCTTTGTTGTAACTTCCGTTGTCCTAATCACATTGCAAAAACTTTCAACCTTCAGAACTTCATTTCTATTCCTTTCTGCTCAATACCCTATGTAAACAGGCTTCTGTTTATATTAGCTAACAAAGAGACCTTTGTGGTCTCAGAAGCTCAGCTATTGTCTAATAACCAGTACATACTCGAAAAAAAGATTGTGCATGTCCAAGTGATGCTTTTCATGGGTATAAATATTTTAATAAATAGAACTATTTTCCAGTTAGCGGCATATTAGTAATGTATCACTCACTAAATCAAAACCTGTTAGAGGCTGTGTTATGAGGTCTCAGACGTTCTTGTTTTCCTTCTGGTTAGTGGAATATAAATATCACTATTCTAGGTTTGTCTTACAGTTTGTCCCACAGTTCAAGGTCCATAGTACAAAACAGTTCCGTTGGCCATATGTGAGGAATGTTTAATAACGATCAGTGTGATTTTTTTTCTAAAATAGTCATACATATTTTGTTAAAGTGCATTTGCTTTTTCCATCCAGTAAACAGATTCTTATTTTTACTATCCTGCAACATGGCTCAAGTAAGTTTTTATTAATGGAAATCCATAACCACATATGTTATTCAAGTACAAAGACTGTGAACTCCTGAACAAAAAGATGTGTATTTTTGTGTAAAATGCTTTTATCATTTCACTAACATAGGAACATGGTATTGTGACAATGCACGGGACATAGTGTTCATCTTGGCAGGGGATGAAATCCTGCCACTTTACAAGACCCTGGTCAGGCCCAACCTGGAGTATTACATGTAGTTTTTGTCTCCTCTGTACAGAAAAGACATTGAGGCAGTTGAGAAAATGCAGTGCAGAGCCACCAAAATGATCAAGGTTATAGGAGCATAACAGTTCAGAAAAGCCACTAACAAAGTACAAGGTCGATCCTTAGTGTAGTGTGCCAGTAGTACATAAAGATGAGCTGGTCACTGCACAACTTCGGCAAAAAAGCACAGAAGCTGCTTGTTAGTTAAGAATCTTTACTGGAATTTCCAAAATCTATTTGAATTTATATAAATTCAAAGCATTAAGTTAACCCATCCTGGGTACTGTGGCTAGATGCACTTTGTTTGGAAATTCCAATAAACACTCTTTAAGTGTCAGCCCACTGGCATGGAGGACTGGGGCGCCGTGTCTCACCTCTTGGCATGGCAGCAATCCAGGTTCGGAAATGGATGTGGGTCACTTGGGGGCTGGTTGGGTGATGGAGGATTGAGAATCCGTAGGATTGGTCTCCTCCCGGGGGGGGGGAGGGTTGCTGTGGCTCGCTGGGTGGCAGTGCACATGACAATACCAGAAGGTGAAAGAACCCATGTTCAGGGCGCCAGGGGTGTCTCCACGGAAGCGAAGCTCATACATTGCGCTCATTACATGTCCTGTCAGCCCATGGAAAAAATCAGTGGAAAAACCTCTTGGCTGCAGGATGACGACCAACCCCTCGCAGGTCCTGCACCAGTGATTGGGCACCCCCCAATCCTGTGGCAGAGGACTACGGCAGGAAGGTAAAAACTGGAGCCAGATGATGGGGCTGGGGGAGGGGTCGGTAGGAAGGGTACAGCCAGGCCGGCTCAGGAGATAAATAAATGATGGAAGAGAAAAGACTCAGCTGATCAGCAGTATCTTTTCTTTTCTGCTAGAGCTGCATGGCGACCAGTTCATCTGTAAATAGCCCATCTAAACATCAGGAGCCTCCTCCCCAAACTAACTTTGCTGCAGCCACTAGCCTCAGACCTATCCTCTGACAGTCTAATTATTTCTGAAACATGACTAAACCCAGTATTACTGATGCGAGTGTCTCAATTCCTGGGCACTCCCTCCTCCGCTAGGACCGCAGTACTCGAGGAGGTGATACTGTCATGTATATCACCTCCTCCATCCAGTTCTCACCAATCCTCACATCATCCCTTCCAAAGACCTACGAATTACTTCTGCTAAAGATCACACTCTTCTTCTTCCTGCTCATTTTTGTCACTGGGACATACTGCTGCCCAAATCCTTCACCTGCCTCTATCACAGCTCTACTGTCTACCTTTCAGTCCTTCTCCTCTTTAGATGAACTGCATATACTGGGTGACTTTTAACTTGAACTGGCTCTCTCCCACCCAAAATAAAACTTGGAATGAGACAGCCTCCCTTAACCTGACTCGGTTAATAAGGGAACCCACCCGACTAAACCCTAAATCCACAAATCACTCCCTAATTGAGTGGGCTCTCGCCTCCCACCCACATTGCATCATTGCAGCTGATATATTACCTGATGCCCTAAGCAACCACCACATGATACACACAGTTCGTAAAATCCATCACTCAAAAGCCCCTCTGAAAATCTTATTGACCTGCTGGTATAAATACTTGGATCTGACCCCTGTATTAAATGACCTATCTAATACTAATTGGTCCCCTATTCCCCTTGCTTCCTCGGTTGACTCTGTCTTGGATTATCACAACTCCTAGCTACTCACTATCTTGGATCACTGTGCCCCATTAAGATGCACCCATGTGCATAGTTCCCACCTTCCTTGGGTCACTGATGAGCTGTTGGCATGTCTACGTGCCAGGGATCAGGCAAGGAAATTGTTCAAATCTACCAGTTTGTCATTATTATCAGAATTACTCTCAGAGATGCTTGCACCAGGGCAGTTAAACTAGCTAAAGCTGAATACTTCTCAGCTACGTTTAATACTAACATCAGCCACCCGTCCAAATTCTGAAAAGTGGTTCACTCTTTGTTCTCCACTGCTTCCCCTTCTCTGCCACCTGTTCTTAAAGTGGGCGCTATCTCCCTAGCTGATCCCTTCCCTGTGTCTATAGAGTTTAACACATTCTTTACCTCCTGTGACTCCTCCCTTCTCTCCACCCTCCCTTCTCTCCACAGCTCTATCCTCCCCCCTTGTTCCCTCTCAGTTGTAATCTCCCTCATCCCTCTCTTTCTCCCTCTGTCTGGTATCACCAACCGATGTCCTCAGTGCACTTCTTGCCTTGTACCCCTCTAAGGGTAAGTGCCCATCTGGTCTCGACTCCAGAATCCTATACCTGTCTGCTCTTGCTATTGCTACCCCCCCTGCTTCTCTACTAAACCTCTCTTTTACTTTTGCAGCATCTTTTCCATCTGAATGGAAACATGCCACTCTTATCCCACTCTCTAAAGGAGGTGATCCCTCCTCCCCTGGAAACTACTGGCCTAGCTCTCTGCTCCCCATTCTTGCCTAGCTTTAGGAATGCCTGGTGTTATCCCAACTCTCCTCCTACCTTGACTCCTTCTCTTTCTTCACACCCTAACAGTCTGGTTTCCGAAAACACCACTCTACCACCACCTTCTGTCTCCTGAGGCTCACCGACTCCATACTCACTGGTATGGACCAGGGTCTCATCACCTCTGCTATCTTTATTGACCTTGCCAAGGCATTTGATATGGTCTCCCATCCCCTTGTGCTTGCCAGACTCTCTGCTAATGGGCTTTCAAATGCAGCTACCAGCTGCTTCCATTCTTACCTAGTGGGAAGAACTCAGTCCATTCGGATTAGTGAAACAAAATCCACTCCCCCCTTCCCATCAACCCTGGAGTTCTCCAGGGTTCTGTGTTGGGCCCTGTACTATTCTCGATCTTCCTAAATGACCTTCCCACTGCCTGCCCACTCACCTCCATCCACATGTATGTGGATGATACTGTCTTGTATGCATCTGGCCTCTCCCCCTCTGATGTAGCGTCCAAACTTCAGCATAACTTTGACAAAGTTCAGCTCTGGTTTCGCTCTAATCAGTTATTTTTGAATGCCAAGAAGGCAGTTTCCATGGAGGGTGGGGTGGAAGGGATGAGCAGCGACCTGTGAAAACTTGAGGAGTTGTCTTGGGTATGATAGCTGGGTTTCATTGCTAAAAAATGGAAAATAATGCACTTGGGGCCCAGAAACGGAGCGGGGTACAAAATTGGGGGGGGTGGTACTGATGACCATGAAACAGGAAGGAGACTGGGGGTGATCATATTGGATGACCTAATGGTGGCCAGGCAGTGCAACAAGGCATTTGGGAGGGGCAAGTGGGACTGGGGTGTGTATAGGGAGGGGTATCACCAGCAGAAAAAGGGAAGTGGTGTTGCCTCTGTAGAGATCACTGGTAAGACCCCCACCTAGAGTACTGTGTCCAGTTCTGGAGACCATATCTCTGGAAGGACATAGAGTGGAGGTGGTCCAGAGAAGAGAAAATAAAATGGTGAATGGTCTGCATCAAAAGCCCTATAAGGAGAGATTTAATCACCTCAATATGTACACCCCAGAAGGTCTCTCTGAAAACTGCCGTCCCACTGCTACTGCACTGCACCACTCCCAGAATTCCCAATTCCTGCTCTCCCTGTGTTACTTTGAAATCTCTTCCCCTTAAACTGTTTGTTATACCCATCTTTACACCTGTACCCATTTGTACATCTACCCTAGATAGGTGTTACTCCTATTCCTAGTTCTGGTCTATCCATTTTCTTTCCCCCATCCCTTTTGTGGCCATTACCTCTGATGGGGTGTTATTTGTTCTACCCCCTTCTGCTGTTTGTTATTCACCTTATACACCTACCCTAGATAAGGTTAGTATATAGGTTGCAGTGGTGTGTGAGTCCATTTTCAGATGAAGCAAAGCGGCATTTTTATAAGTTACATCCCATCTGGACAACATTACTTTGATGTAGCACATGAAGACAAGGGCACCATAGTTTAGTCAAGGGAGGACACCTCTAACAATGGCAGGGTGGGCTTCAGGGGTGAGAAAGTGTCTGGCTGTATATGCTAAGCTCAGTTTAGCATTCATAGCCTTTCCAGTGGCAGCAATATAGATGGAGAAGTAAAGGGAGGGAACAAGGGGGATTCCATAGTACTTAAATGAGGAGACTGCTTCCAGAAGGGAGCCACCTGGGCTGGTTATAGTTAAGTTACTAGTGCAAAATCTGATTCTTGTAGGAGAGACAAAGAGCATGGCTTGGGTCTTTCTGGAATTTAAGACAAGTTTGTTTCTGACAAGCCACAACTAGATGAGTTGAAGGCCTGTGTTTAGGCATATAATAATGGAAACAAGATAAGACACAAGGACGACCCTGAGGTACTCCACAGCTGAGAACAGCAGCTTCTGAGATGTTTCCACCAAGAGTCACCTGCTTCACTCTGACAGTCAAACCACTAAAACATTGTCATTCACAGAGGTGCAGTTTGCACATTTATGGAACCCAAACAAACAGAAGAGAGAGAGAGAGAGAGAGAGTAATAAAGTGACTCAGCTGGGACTTGAACCCAGGCTGCCCAGTATACGATTCCGATTGTGCTAGCAGCTGTGCCACCAAGGCAACTGAAGACCTGAAACTTCCAGAAGTGCCTTACTCTTTCTCTGATTTACAACCTGGTGCTGCACGTATCATTTTTCATTCACAAGGGTGTGGTGTGCACATTTATGGAAACCAAACAAACAGAAGGGAGAAATGTTTTTTTTTTTGTTGTTGTTTTAATACTTCACAATTAACCTTTGATCTATGAGCTCTTTTACAAAGTTTCCATGTCAAAAGACAACAGTTACAACAGTACAGTTCACATAAACAGAAATACAGGTGTCTTACGTAGGAATACTAGCTGGATAAGATAGTAGCTTTGTAGTTGATTACAAGCAGTCACCTTTAACAAGTTTGATAGGTATAACCAGCTGCCTTGGGAACAGGCATTGTCACAAGTTTTAGGTCCGAAATTCTTCAAAATAGATGCAGGTAAAGAGAGGAGAGAGAGAGGGGCATGGGGGCAGGGGGATAAACAGGTCCAGTACTGGAGATGAGCTAGAAAAATTGGAGCTAGGAAAGCAACTGGTGATAGGTGAAATAAAGTGGAGGTGAGTATGAGGTAAGGGCAGGACTGGGTGGTGAGACAGTAGTGAGGGGGAGAAGAAATGAGGTGGTAGGAGCAGGTTGAGAGTCACAGGGATGGGATTGAATTAATGGAGCTGAGGCATGCATGTACACCTGTGCCCATCTGTGCACCTGCCCTAGCAAGTGCTTTAGCTGGGATTTGAACCCAGGTCGCTTGGAATACTGTTTTAAATGTGCTCCCAGCTGTGCCACCAAAGCAAGTGGAAAATTGGGACTCCCAGAAGCACCGTACTCTTTCTGTAACAACCTGGTGCTGCACAAATAATTACATCTTATTCACAAGGGTGTGGTGTACATTTATGAAACCCAGACAAACACAAGAGAAAGAAAGAAATAAGTTCCTCAGCTGGAATTTGAACCCAGACCATCTGGAATTCCATTCTGATTGCACTACTAGCTGCTCCACCAAGGCAGCTGGAAACCTGGGACTCCCAGGAGCACCCTACTCTTTCAGTAATGCACAGCCTAGTGCTGCATAGGTAATTAAATTATAATTACTGACACGCACTTTTTCCCATAGGGAAACCCAGTTATAATTTGCCATTATAACCAGCCGTCCTGGTTATAACTTGTGAAGCACCTTCAACCCTATGAAGTTTCCTCGGAGCAATACATGTGGCAGTCGCTGAATTTCTTTCTCTAGGGTACCTTCCTCTTGGCACAGACTTCTACGCCGATCTTGGTGGTAAGTTGCTTTTTGTGAAAAAACTCTCCCTCTGACTCTGCAATAAAAAAAACAAAACGGAAACTTGGCACGCGCTGGATGGCCCTCTCAGCAACCATGCGCCAGCTCACCACAACTGCCGCTGGCCAGTCAGTTTCAAAATAAAATTAAAAAATACATCTAATCAATCTTTTAAATGAAAAGCCCATTTCTTTTTTCCTCGAATAAATGGGGTACTTTAACTTACGGACTGCACAGAAACCAGACTGCTTCATGGCTGCCTGAATTTACTTTCCGCGTACTTTATTTTATTTTCTATAATTGCTGATGCAAAAAAGCGCATGCCAGAAATTATAAAATATAAAATATGGGGTGGCTTGTATAAGCCGATTTACACACACTCTAGTTGTGGGATGCTTTTACAAACCCTCGCTCAGCCACGGGGTTTATGTAGCATCCCATAACTTGGGTATGTGTAAAATCTCGTTACACAGGCCACCCCATATATTATTCTCTATTTAATTCACAAAAATGTTGTGTACAAATTTATGGAACCCAAAAAAATGGAAGAAAGAAAGAAATAAGTGCCTCAGCTGGGATTTGAACTCAGGCTCCCTGGAATACTGTTCCAATTGCACTGCATGCTGCACCACCAAGGCAGCTAGAAACCAGGGACTCCCAGAATTATCTTACTCCTTCTTTAATGCAAGAAAACAGAGAATATTCAAACACCAAAAAGCACTCAGAATTTATTTCCAGTTGTGTGAACTGGCCACCTTAATACTCCCAACGTTTCACACATATGTTGTGCTTTGTCAAGGACAGAGAACATATGTAGTAAATGTTACAAAATTCATATTAGAATCATTTCATGTCAAGTCATGTTATACCCCAAAAAAACATGGCTATAAATGTTTTGTTTTTTTACAATTTTAACGTTTAAATATCTAGCAATGAACAGTGAAATCCAAATTTCCATAATCTGACAATTGATTACTCAGAAAGATATAGAGTAAAGGCCATCTCAGATGTGCTGAGCCTCTCCCAGAGGTCTCATAAATATGTATCAGCTGACGCGATGCCAAAATGCCATACTGGCTTGGTGTCCGTGTCTTCTCCTTAAATGGAGCTTGCTGCCCAAAGGATCGTCTCACGTGTGACACACTGTATAGTGACAACATCACACTAAACATGTGATGACGTCACACGCCCGTAGTAGAAAATAGCAAGCCCAGTAATCTAGTACTCCTAGAAGCTTGATCCTGGTTCTAGTACCAGATTTATGTTCTGACACCCTCTGTTTAAACATCCTAACTGCTTTCCTTGCATAACACAAATCGCAGGGACACTTTTGTTAAGTCTGACCTATATCTTGTGTTAACCTCAGCTTCTGCTGTTTAATAACTGTCATAGGGTAACCCCTGGCACACAGTCTGTTTTCCATCACCTGTTTCTCCAGCTGATAGCTCTTCTCTCTGGAAGAGTTCCTGTGTGCTCTTAGAACTGTTCCACTGGGATGCAGTCTTTCTGCTGTCTAGGATGACAGCTTTTGCAATGCAGTGTCATGTCTTTTAAACAAACCTTGCATGTAGTCTGTCTGGTTCTTTACAGATCTCAGTGTGTAAGTATGCCATTTTTTTCAATACTGTATTCCAAAGAAAAGTTCAGGTTCTCTTTACAAGCATTCAAAAATGTATGGAATTCTATTAGTTCTTTTTCTGAACCTGTCCACAGAAACAATATATCATTTATGAATCATCTGTGTACAAGTATTTTGTTAACAAAATCTGTTAACAGTTTGATTCATAATAAAATGTTCTTCAATATAAAAACATTGGTGTACAATGGGGCCATTGTGGACCCAATCGCTGTGCCCCTTTTTTGCTGTTAATACTGTCCCTCAAATCTGAATAAGTTTCTGTTCAGGACTGTACTTACAAGTTACCCTATGAAAGTTATTAAAAAGGCAGAAGTAGCGCCGTCTGCTGGCACAGCGTAGGCCACCGCCGTGATGAGTGACACGGGTTTGGGAACGAGCCTGGGAAGCTGGAGGGGCTGCCGGGAGGAGGCGGAGTGTCCCAGGGACTGCTCGCCTTCTCCAGGGGAAGGGGGGACCAAGACTCGGCACTTGGCTGACACCGGGTGGAGACCTGAGGTATGACAAGCCCAGCCAATAGTAAGGGAGCCATGTGGTGGACATTGGCACTCAGTGCCTTGACATCAGGGTGCACACCACGCAGGAAAAATAAGAAAATGGCCCGTGGTGCCCCTGGTAGACGGAGAACCAGGCCTCGATCCCCAGTGCCTCCTGCCTGCCTCGGAACTGGCATCCTGACAATACCAAGGGTGTACGGGCCCCAACCTCGACCCCGCCTGGGGGGTAGAACCAAGGCTTCATGGGGGATGGACCACTCCAGGAACAGGTATGAGAGCGGGGACTGAAGGCTATAGGTGACTCCTGAAGAGAGTGGAGTGTCACGGGCCCGAGGAGCATAAAGGGAAAGTTAAAAAAAAAAAAGGCAGAAGCTGAGGCTGACACAAGAAATAGGTCAGACCTTGTTTATCATGTGTTAGAGAAGTAATCTGCAGAACACAAAATATTTTTCCAAACCATACTCACCAGTCTTTGGGACGGTAAAAAATGCTTTGCATAAATAATAGAAATGCTGAGATCTAATACAATAAGTCGGCGTACATTTTTGAGAGCACCTTTTATAGTGGCAAAGAAATGTCAAACTTTTACAAGATAGATTACAGCATACAGAATATACAGCATCGGAACAAAGGTACAAAGACTGGCATTTTGGCACAGCACCCCTGGGAAATTTCCCCTGTGGTTGCTGTGCACAATGTTGTAACACACACAAACTTAACCCTTAGGCTGCTACCGACATAATATCTTGTCATAAAAACCTCTGCATTCTAAATCTTCCAGCAGCCTAAGGGTTAAAACTATTTCTGATAAGCTCAAAAATGAAGCCATAATGATATGACAACATATAACTTGTAAAAGGTATTAATTCCGAATGTTTTCAGTAAATAAATAAAATAAATAAACAACACAACACATGTGATATACTTCCTAAAATGCCCCTACGATTTATGTTAAGTAGAGAAAACAGCTAGGGTGCTTAAACAGAGGGTGTTGTAACAGAAGTCTGCTATTAGAACCAATGATCAGAGATCAGGTGTTGCTAGACACTGGTAAGAGAAAGGGCATTCCATTACCTCTTTGAGGTTTTTTGGTTTGGAAAAGGTTTTTATGTTGGGGGGGGTGGGTAGTTGGGACCAAAAATGATTAGAGAGAGAGAGAGAGAAAGAGTGTAAGAGAGGCTGTGTGGATACAAATACTTGGTGCTCTGTCATCAGCATATGAACTGACCAAGTCCACTGATTGGGCGCCTATACTATAGGGTTTCATTGAACTGTTTTTTTTATGTTGCCTATTTTCTGTTATTGTCATATTGTTAAATGTTTTTAGTTATAATACTTTCTGAAATTTGGTTGAAGTGGCATATAACAAGAAATAAGGGGTTTGCTTTTGTAAAGAAAAATAACTTTTTCATTTTCATTGTAATGATTAAGTTTACTGATAATATGCACACTTTGACCTTTTTGATTATGTATACTAATGATGTGCACACTTTGACCTTTTGGCATTCTTATGAGTTCACGTTTTTGTTGTATATCTTTGAAGCATGTTGAGTTTATTAGTGGTGGAACTGTTTGTTCTCCACTTTCTCATATGAGCATTTCCTCTTTTTACCCTGACCCCACATAGCCTTTGATCCTCTACAAATGACTGGTTTGCTGTAAATTAACTTTGGCTAGTCACATTATGTTCTGAAAAGATGATTTGGTTTGAATTTCAAAAACTGTTTTATATATATATGCAGTTTGGGTCTATGTAAGTACGAGGAATCACAAGGCTGAGTTCAGGATCAAGCTTCTAGGAGTACTAGATGATTGGGCTTGCTATTTTCTTCCACGGACGTGTGATGTCATCACATGTTTAGTGTGATGATGTTACCATACAGTGTGTCACACATGCACTGATGCTTTGAGTGGCAAGCTGCATTTAAGGAGAAGACACAGACACCAAGCCAGTATGGTGTTCTGGCACAACGTCAAGTGAAACTTATTTATGAGATCTCTGGGAGAGGATCAGCACATTTGTGATGGGCGTTCACTCTGTATCTCTGTAAGTAATCAATTCTCAGATTGTGGAAATTTGGACTTTGCTGTTTATTGCTAGATACTTAAATATTAAATTGTAAAAAAAAACAACGTTTATAGCTTTGTTTTTGGGGGTATAACATGGTTTGACATGAAATGATTATGATATGAATTTTCTAACATTTACTACATAGGTTCTCTCCTTGACAAAGTACAAAATATGTGTGAAACATTGGAGTATTAAAGTGGCAGGTTCACATAACTGGAAATAAATGCCGGCCTGGTGGCACTGAGGGCTGAGGCATTGGACGCCTTACCTGGCGTCACGCCGGTGACCCCTGTTTGGGAACGGACATGGGCAGCGGGGTTGGAAGGGTGGAGAAGGATTGAGCGTCCCCAGGACTGCTGTCCTTCGCCGGGGAGAGGATTGGGGCTTTCGGTGATTGCTGCCACCTAGCGGAGGAACTGGCAGGTGACCGTCAAATGCTGGAGACTGTGGGGCGAGGAGTTGCGGAAGGCACTTGGCGGGGGTGTGTGCACAGGGCGTCGTGCCACCGCTGGCACCATTGCATGCCACAACCTTGGGGACACAAAGAACAGTGGAAAAATGGAGAGTCCTCTGCATGGATGTCGATGGTCCCCCTCCGCAATGGCCCGGCAAGGCACCTCCCCGAACACGGAATCCGGTCTGGTGGGTCAAGTCGCTCCTCACCCCCTGCCACGAAGGGTAAGTCACGGGGTCTAGGGAAGGGGGGCCTCATACGTGGTGCTTGAGCGGGAGGGGGACGTCAGATGTAGGGCAGAGTACTCTAGAGAGGCATAAATAAGAAACTGCAAAAAAAAAAAAAAAAGGAGATAAACTATGTAAGTACAAGGAATCCCAAAGCCATGGCCAGTTCGAGCTTCTAGGAGCCCCCAGATGCTTTGGGCTTGCTATTATGAGTGCTGTGCACTCAACCACAGGCATGTGACATTATCATGCATTTGGTATGGTGGCATGATGCTTGGGGTGGCAAGCTGCCTACAAGGGGAAGACACAGATGCCAAGCAAGTATGACTTTCTGGCATGGCATTGGCTAAAACGTATTTATGAGACCTCTGTGAGAGGCTCAGCTTGTTTGAGAAGTGCTCTCACTCTATGTCTCTGTAAGTAATCAGTTTTCATATTATGGTGATTTTGACTGTACTGTTCATTGCTAGATATTTAAATGTTAAAACTGTAAAACATGTTTAAAGCTATTTTTAGGGGTATAACATGTCTTGACATGAAATTATTCTGATATGAATTTTCTAACATTTATTACATAGGTCCATTCTCCTTGAAAAAGGCACTATGAAACATTGGAGTTTTAAGGCTTCCAACTCCCGATAGACAGACAACGCTATGGAGAGGCTAGGAACAAATGCACCTGGTCCATTTGCCAAGCTAAGGCAGCCCATTACCAAACAGCACTCTCCTCCACCTGGGGCTCAGGGAAGAATTTCTAGGAGAACATGAAAGAACTTAATGGGAAAGATGCCTCCCCCCAGCCTAGCTCTTGGTCTCTGGCAACCTTACCCAGGATCCACAGACTATTGCAGATACCCTTAACACCTCCTTCTTCAACCTTAGTAGTGTTCCCCCCCCAACTTCTTTGACCCCATCAACTGTACTCCAGGCCGCTACTCTCCACTCAACATCCCTCTATTCTGCCTCCGTGTCATCTCTCTACGCGATGCCAGGTGCTACCTCTCCAATGCCCTAGCCAGATCATACATGAGTGGTGATTCCATTGACGTAAAACTCCTCCGGCTTGTCCTAGATGAGGTCCTACAACCCCTTAACAAACTACTAAACTTGTTCCTCTGCCTTGGGCAATTTCCAGACCTCTGGAAACGTGTCATCATCACCCCCATCTTCAAAAGTGGAGACTGCCTCTCCCCAAATAACTATCACTTTATCTTTATTTATTTATTTCAATCTAGGATTACAATACCTTTGAGCCGATGCTTTTTTAGAGGCCAAGTGTTGGAGCAGTCGCTGCCAAGAGAGTTGAGCCAGTTGGATGCCTGATAGGCGAATTATCTTTGTCCTTGGGTCGTGCAACATCGTAGGATATGTAGTAGATGGGATTTGGATCTCCTTATAGTGATGTTCCTATGTCTAGGTTTAAGGAGGGTACAGACACCAGGTGGGGCAAGCCCCATTGTAATTTTCTTGGCCGTTGTGTATTTTATGCGTTTGTCCAGTTGAAGCCATCCAGATTGGGAATAAAGGTCACATGTATGGGTACGGTGATGTGAGCCAGTAATGAGACGACAGGCCTTATTCAGGGAGGTCGCAATACATTTGAGAGCAGTGGTAGTTGCAGACCCATATATGATAAGACCATAGTCTATGATGCTGACGATGAAGCTTTGGACGGCCACTGACAGTGCTTCTGGGGTTAGGTGTTTCCTGTGCTAGAATAATATGCGTAACCTCGAACTGGCAGACTTTGCAACATTGCTGATATGGACAACGTATGAGAGGTGGGGATCAAGGGTGATGCCGAGGTACTTGAACGATTGTGTTTGCTCTAGGATGGCTCCTTGTTCGGTTGCAGTGGAGAGGTGGAGTTGTTTGTTTTTGTGTGGGGGCTGCAGAAGACCACAGATTTGTTTTTTTTCTGCTTGAGAAGGAGTTTATGATTTAGGAATCATGATTCGATGGAGGAGAAGGCCGCTGAAGTTTATTTTGTAGTTGGATTGGATCAGAGTCCAAGGTGAGGATCACAGCATCGTCGGTGTAGAGAATTATTTGTTCTACGCAGCTGTCCTGTAGTGAATTTAAGAATAGGCTCAAGAGGAGGGGTCCCAGAATGGAGCCCTGGGGGTCTCCCGAGCGGACCGGTCTAGAGTCCAAGAGTGTATCAGCGATTCTTACTGTTTGGGACCGTTCTTCTTATCTCACTTCTCCCTCCACTCTACAAGGCGCTTGAGAAAATTGTAACAGATCAACTTATGGACCACCTATCCAAGCATCAATTACTCTGCCCTGAACAACATGGTTTCCGACCTGGACGCAGCACCACCACTGCCCTTCTAGATTACACCTCCTTTACCCATAGCACACTCGAACGTGGCCACGAAGGCATTTGACACTGTTCACTGTGCTCTCCTCCTTGCCACCCTGCCCATCCTGGATCTCTCTGATGAAAAAATGCGCTGGTTCCAGAGCTACCTCTCTGATAGAACCCAGCAGGTAAAAATCAATTCCACCTTTTCCAGCAACCTCTCTGTCCACTCTGGTGTGCCCCAAGGTTCCATCCTCGGATCCCTCATATTCAGCCTATTCCTTAACTCCCTCCCCAGCTCCTGCGCTGGGAAAATGCTGCTCTATGCGGATGATGCAGTTATCTACTGGAGTCACCAGAGTCTCCATTCTCTCCAGCACTCCCGCCAAGCCTTCTTTTCTGAGGCTGAGACCTGGTTCAACTCCCATCGCCTAGTCATAAATTACAAAAAAACAAAATCCATGATTTTTGCCTACTGCCAAAGCCCTCTCCACGCCTTCCCTATGTCCATCCGTAACTCACTAGGAGCCCCCCTTGTACAGGTTGAGCCTTCAAATACTTAGGCATAACCCTCAACACATCCCTCTCCTTCTGAGAACATGTCCGACAACTGTCCACTGCTGTAAACACCAGGATCGGGATACTGTATCGCCACAAACTCTGCCTCTCCATTGGCCATCTGGCTAGCAGCAACCTCATCTGTCCTATCCCTAGTAGATTATGATATCATCATCTACGTCTCTGCAGACCCCACTATCCTGCGGTGTATCAGTATCGCACTAAACAAAGCATGCAAGAACTGATTTTTGGGGCTCTTACTTTGCTACTCTGTGAAGTATGTGTCTGGTACTTTGATGTTACTGCTCCTTTTAGTATATTGAACTTGGGGGGAGGGGATCTCTTTGAATTCACTGTTCTATATACAATTTCCAACCAACTAATCTTCCTCTTATTTTCTAGAAGTTAGTACTGCAACCTTGAATACATATTACAATGGCAACTGGTTATTTCACATCGCAGCACAAATCTTGCTAACTTATTATACAATCTATTAAGTGTTTTCAGAGCTCTTGTACTAGCATTCGTGCATACATTACAGCCGTATTTTTTCACAGGTATAATAAGAGTGTTTGCATTTCTTTTCCTTGACTCTTGGGAGAGGTAATGCGTTGGTCTTCTTAAAGCCCCAGCCCTGTTTTTTTCTTTACCTTTTGACTGAGGACCGAGATATAATTTGAATACTTCAGCTCACAATCAAACAGCACTCACTGGCATACATCCTGATCTACAGGAGACTCAAGACATGCGGAAGGTTATTTGTAAAGGCCAAGAATAGTTGGGGGCTCAGGATTGATCCCTGCAGTACCCCAAAGTACAGGGTCCTGATCTCTGACATTTTGTTACCCACCATGACTAGTAAGGAGCACCAAAAAACTAGCAAAGGCACTATAACTCTCCAAAATGTTGCATGATGATTAAAATGGGACAGCCCCGTGATGTGGCCTCCAAACAAGTCACCAAACTAATAAACAGTATTTATGCCACAGTACATATGGTAAATGTCACAATATTGTAGAGCTGCAGTCCTCTTAAAGAGGACCTTCCCCAGTCACTTTGACTTTCATGCATTAATTACCCCTTCTTGCATTGATTCTGAAATTGTATTCCATTAATGTCTGCTGCAGTTAGTTTTTGCATTCTGAGCTGCTAAAAACTGCAGGGTGTACCAGAGCTTCTATAGCAAGCCTGGTGTTGCTGTGGGCCCAGGGTTGTACTGCTGACATCACTGTAGGGCAGAGTCAATTTCACACAAAAATACAAAAATACACAGACCAGACATTTAGATTTTGGCATAATGCATTGCTAACAGGGTGTCTTGGGGAAGGGGAACACAGTATGTTCACTGAGTACTGGCAGGTTTCCCTTGCAACATTGTTTCAACTGCATGGTACTGCGCAGTGTGAGTCACTTCTCTATCCTACAGTGATGTCATCAGGAGCTAGCAGCCCAGCAAGCTGAACAGCAAAGGCAAGTGCAGCAGGGCTCAAAAATGAATCCAAATTGTGTAAGGCAGAGTAAACCATGGCCAGAAATAACAAATGCATACACCTTTTCAGGTCAAATGCTGCATATAATGACTACAAGCTGTAACTTTTTGGACCATCAGGGAAGGTCCTCTTTAATGGAAAGGTAAAAATGCAGCCTACAGAAAAGTCACAGTAATAGTAAGTGAAATTTAATCAATACATTTGGAAGCTGGAGTCCACCCTGTTGGACACATCAGTGGGAAAGCCAGCAAATGATTGGAGCACAGAGATAAAGTGGTGGCCAGGACTCCAGGCGAATGAACATGCAAAATGTGGCAATGTAGCATTTGTTCAGCATTCGTCAGAACTCAGTCGTCCGACAGCACTAACATACCACTGTGTGCACAGGTGTTGTCTTGATGCTAATTCCACTAGAACTTGATGTAATTTCTGTAAAACCACAGCTCAGCAGCAGCCAAGCTAGAACACCAAAGCTGAAGCTGAAGTTGAAATGGGAATCTAACCACTCGGCTGTGCAAGGTTTGAATGTGGAGATGCCAAAGAACCTCACTAAACTTACAGCTAATCTATTTGGTTAAATCCACAGTTCACTTCTTACCAACTGCCCTATTTAACTATAAGAGTGTAAATTTTTAAAAAATGCAAAATAACATTAAAACAAGTTAAAAACAAAATAAAAACAGCACAAGGGGCGCTCAGCATACTCAGAGCTCCAAACAGCACACTTCACTTGATGGCCATCTTCCCCTCTGCTGTTGCCAATCCAGGGCCAGGTGTGCTAGGATGCTGGTTGAAATGCATCAGTAGATCTTACTTTGAGGAAGGCTCTTGCAGCAGGCCACACCAGTAGGACTATGCCGTCAGGCACTAGGACCACACAGAAAACTTCTAGCTAGCAGTCTACCACGAGGGACCGCTCCTCGCCGACGTCAGCCATCTAATGTCAGTGTAGACAATATTGGAGGGTGGTCCCCCATACCACCTCAGTTCTTTTCCCGCTGTCGACCTGTGAACGTCGAGCCTCAGTGAACGTCACAGCTACAGTCGATCACCATTCCCTCGCCTTTTTTATTTTCTTTATTCTACAGTGTGTAACATCGAATTTTCAGTGTCCCCCTTTGATAGGTTTTTGTCTTCTCCACCTGCTTCATCTTCTGACCACTCCATGAAGTGTACCTGCGGCAAACAGATCCCTGAGAAGGATGGCCATTCTTCGTGTCTGATCTGCCTAGGTCCCACCCATGTCACCGAAACCTGCAAACATTGCCAGAAGTTCAACCAGGTCACTCACAGATGTCAGTTAAAAATACTGGAGAGCCACCTTCTTAAGCAGAAGCTGCTTGCAGTGGAAAAAGAGCTACAGGCCAGGAGCTCTTTAGCCTCGCTGGCACACTCCTCTTGGGCTCTTTTTCTTCTCACAAGGAGAAGTTGGAAAAGCACAAACATCAGGAAAAACATCGAGACAGGGCCCAGTCTGCTTCCTGGTCACGACTGTCCATCAAACCCATGACTACGGCAGCATCGCCCTTCAGCGGGAGGGTCAGTGCCTCCAGCCCCACCAGATCTCACTCCTTCCATGCTCCTGGTGGCTCTGCCACATACCCTTATCTCTTTTTTGTTTGGCGTCTTTTCGAGCAGGGGACTTTGTCTCCTGCTCCCCAGCCCCTGATGCTCAGGCCCATGACTTCTTTGGGCTGTCAGTCAGGTGGCTTTGCCAGTTCTGGGCTCTCAGGCAGTGGCCTTGCACCCATTGCCCCCGGCTACTCTCAGGCAGCGGCCTTGCACCCATTGCCCCCCCGGCCACAGCTCTGCCTCTGTCACCTCACAATCCAGGGCCTGACACCAGTTTTGACAGGCAGCGCCCAAAGGGAGTCGACTGTCGTTTCCTCCTCCATGGCATCACCTCTACCTCTGCTCAGGGGATCTCCATCTCCCCTGGTGCCGGCTTCTCCTGTTGGGCTGGCATCTCCTGGCCCTTCACATGTGCCCTGTCGGTCGTTGCCTGTAGGGCCGCCTGTGCTGCCAGCACCCCAACCTGTGGGCTAGATGCCAGCACCACCTTCACTGCAGCAAATTCCTATTAACCTGTCTCCAGATCCCTTGCCGGCACCAGATGAGCCTATGCTGGGTTACCCCTTGCCAGCTCCTCTGCCGTCGTACCCTAACCTGATGCCATCTTTACCTTTTCTACCTGTATATAACTTTATGCCACAGGTAGACTTTAATGCCCTGTTCTCGACGTGGTGGTCGTGGTTCAGAAGCAGACCCCTGTACCTCAAGGCCTGCCTCTGGCCTCTCCTCTCCCTCCCCCCCAGGATCCCCCTCCTAAGGACAGCAGTGGGGCTGGCCAGAGTGAACCATGCATGACTGGGTCCGCTGGCACCTGTCTTGACACTGGTACATCTATAAGAGGGAGGATCAACAGCCTCTGATGCTGGTCCCTGATAGTGAGTCCTCTGAGGATGACTCCTTCTCTTCAGGGTCTTTCTCTCCCCCAGAGGAGTTGTCGGCAGGGGAGAATCAACCCAAGGAGGTAGCCAAGTCCCCCCCCCCACCTCAGAGGACCCATCCTTTATGGATGTTATGCATCGCATGCAGTCTGTCATGGGATGGGAGACCGAGGAACGGGACCCAGAAAGTTGTCGCTTGGCTATCTTTCTTAGGGAAAAGGATGCCCTGCCTGTTGTGGTGCCACATTTGATTGACATCTATGAGGATGTCATGCGAGTGGCTTGGGCTCACCCCTCCTCCATTCTGCCTCTTCTTAAGAAGGTGTATCAGCTTTACCATGCCCCAGCTGGTAAGCCCATTTTGGGGAGTAATCCCAAGGCAGACTCTGTGATCTTTAATGCTGCCCACAACTGAACCAAGAAGTCCAGGCACCTTAGTGCTCTCTCTCTCTCTCCAGACTGGGAATCCAGACAGCTGGACCAGATTGGTGAACAGGTCTTTGCCTCTGCTTCTTTGGTCATTAGAGCCATCAGCTATCTGACCCTAATGGTACAAAACCAGAATGCCCTCTGGGACCAGGTCAGGGACCTGGTCCAGATGCAGCCTGAAAAGTTCCCTAAGACTCCGCTTGCCCAGCTTATGAATTCAAGCTCAAATGTGGGCAACCATGTCCTCTGGGCATCTTACGATGCCGTCGACACCTCTGGGTGTGGAGCTGCCACTGGCATTTGTCTCCAGTGCCACTCCTGGCTCTGTGTCTCCGTGTTTGCCCCGGATGTCAAAGCCAACATTTTTTTTTTGTAAATATAGTTTTTATTGAATATTTTTCACAATTTTTACAGTCACATTTTCTTGTCTATACTTTACTATGGAGACAGGGTTACAATTCATACAAACTATCAGTAATACACATCGAGCAAGCGGTACATTTTTACCTTAGAACTTAACATTTCCTTAAACTGCATATATCTCTTCACACACCCCCATCTCTCACCTCCCTAGGACCGCTCATCCTCCATTAAACCCCTGTTCTTATCTGGTTCTACTCACTCTAATGAGTGCCTCCTGATGTATTTCCATCACCTCAGGTACAAGGGCCCTTTGCCCTGTTTACAGTCAACTGCTCTCATCTTAGGTGGTAGGAGGCAATCAGGATGTACTAGGTCTGTATAAATTTGGAGTAGTGTACAGTACTAGGGTACAAAGTGTGGGTCTTTGGTGATGATGTACATTATCCGTCTTCTCCACTTTGTGGAGCAGAGGTCTGAGTTATCATTCAGATTATATGTGATTCTCTCTGACCTGTATATGCAGTTGACTATATCTCTCCAATCCGTTATTGAAGGTATCATTATGGTGAGCCAGTGTTTGGTGATAGCCTTCTTCGCAGCAAGGGGGAAGATCCCGACTAAGTAGCGGCTGTGGGAGTTTCTTAGCTTGCGTGGGAGGAATGCAAGATAAAGAGCTCCTCAGATAGGATTATCCTGTGCCTGAAGAGCTCTTCCAGCTCACCCTGCAATTCCTGCAGAAATGGTTGTAGCCTTGGACATGACCATAGCACATGGGAATGGTGAACATCTGTTTCCCCACATTGGCGCCAACATATTGCTGATCTGGAGATGTGGTAATGTGAGGTTATAGCTGGGGTGCAGAAGAATCTCATAAGCAGCTGCCAGGAGAACAGTCTCCATGTATGAGAACAGGTGATTCTTGATGCTGTGAGTCATATAGTGCCCCACAGCTGTGGGGTTATTTGGATATCCAGGTCGGCACTCCATTTTTCACTTGTTGACCCTGTATTTCCACCAGTTGTTTCCATCAGGGATTTATAAAGGACCGAGATGGCATGAGGCAACACCCTGGCTTGCAGTACTTGTTGAAGCAGCTTTACCAGGTGGGGATGCTCCCCAGGGCTACGTACTGCCAGTGGGAGGGTATCATAAATAGTGTTGTATCTGTAGATACCGAAAAAAGTCTGATTGTCGCAAGTGGAACTCCTGCCGGATCTCCCCAAAGACTAGAAGTGGGGTCCCATTAGGAACTGCGGGAGTTTTGTAAGGTACATGTGCCTCCAGTTATGGAATGTGTGGTAATTTAAAGCTGGAGCAAAATTCTCCAGCAGTTCTATCGGGCATAGCAATACCAGGAATGAGGTGAGCGTTAGGGATTTGCGGGCAGAGTGCCAGGCCTGAATTTGGTGTGTAATCCAGGGGTTCAAAGTCAACCGCCCCAATAAAGGGGGATTTAGGTGTAGGGTGAACATTTTAAGATCGGATTGAGGCAATGCACTATCCTCCATCTCTCTCCAGCGGGCTGGGGTGACCCCCATAAGGTGTTGGATTATGAAGGACAGATGGGAGGGCCAGTAGTATAATTTAAAGTTAGGGAGCGTGAGTCCTCCATGTGTTTTGGGTAGAAAGAGAGTTTTAAGTTTAATTCTGGGATGCCTGCCTGCCCAGATGAACCCGGAGATGGCCCTATTCCATGAATGGAACAGTTTATTCGGCAAGCTGAGCAGGACATTCTAAAAAAGATAGAGAGCCCTAGGGAGAATCACCGTCTTCACCACTTCAATTCTCTGGATCAGGTTCAGAGGAAGAATGCTTCATCTTTCGAGGTCCTGCTTCATCTGTATGGAGAAAGGTAGATCATTATTATGCATAGCTTCCTCTGCCTTATGAGACAGATAGATGCCCAGATACTTCAACTTATCAAGCCCCCATCGGAATGGGTATCTCTCCTTAAGTGTCTCAGGGGGATTGTAGTGGAAGGTAAGGGCATCCATCTTGCTGGTGTTAAGCCGGTAGCCTGAGTAGGCTCTGAATTCCTCCAGAATGTGGAAGACTGCTGGAATGGATTGTGAGGGTCTGTGAGGAATAATAGAACATTGTCCACAAAGAGGGCTATGCAGTGTTCAGTTTCATCCATCATTACTCCCAAGAGTCCCGAGGCTAGTCTTATTGCCTGAACCAAGGGCTCAATAAAAATGGCAAAGAGCCCGGGGGACGGGGGCAGCCTTGACGTGTTCCCCTAAAAAGGGGGGAATAATCAAAGTGGTGACCCGATACTTTAACACACTCCTGGGGAGAGGAATATAGTGCCCGGATGGTAGCTATGAAGGGAGCCGGGAAGCCCACTGTGGCCATAGTGGAGAAGAGGAAGGGCCATGACACGCGGTCAAAGGCCTTCTCAGAATCTAGGCTGGCTGGGTGTAGAGAGCCCTGTAATATTGGCAAAAAGCTTGGGCTATATTCTTAAGTTTAGTATGGTGGGCTTCCATATTTGGGTCTTTTATTGCCACAATAATGGACATTTTGTGCTGTTGGTGTATCCGGTACGCCAATAAGCGAGAGGCCAGTGGGCCAATCTCGCCATATCTCTGCCATAGGTATGCCGTTGCTACCTCAGTCTGTTGGGAACACAGGGCATCCAGATGCTTTTTGGTCTGTTTAATCTGCGCTAGTGCTGTGTGGTCATCTTGTTGGTGTACCATTTGTAAAAATTGTAGTGTTTTTCTAGTTGTGTTTGTCTCCCTTTACGCTCTTTGGCCAGCATAGCTGTATATTTTATTAGGTGGCCGCTAAGGAGGACATTCAGGGTGTCCCATTGGATAGTTGCAGGGGTTTCCGGATAAGAATTGTCTTGGATAACTTCCCTAATTTTCTGTTTGAGAAATTCTCTAAATTATTCACCCTTCATGTGGGCTGGGTTGAATCTACACCTGGTATTGTGCCTCTCAGTGCCTAGGTCCCATGAGGTTATTACCGGGGCATGATCTGCATGTGCTTTAGCGCCCATTATGGCACTGACCAGCGAGCCCAGACTCTCCTTCTGCGTGTAGCAGTGATCTATTCGTGTGTAAGTTCCGTGGACTGCTGAGTAGTATGAGTACCCCCTTCCCTTGGGTGTAGGGATCGTCATACATCCAAACAACCCACCTCCTGAACAAACTGTTTAAAGAATTTGTGTGGGGCTGGCTGCTTGCCCCTTGAGGCCTTGGTAGTGTCTAAGGATGGACTTGGGGTGATATTGAAATCCCCTGCCAAAATCAGAATCCCCCTGGTCATCTTGACCACCTTATCGAGCAGGAGTCGGATTGTTGATGAGTTTGAGGCCGGTGGGAGGCATATATTAGCTAGCATTACTTCCCGCCCTTGCAGAATCCCCTGAACTATTACTAGCCGACCCTCCGGATCTGCCCATTCCTTTACTATCCAGAAGGGGGTATGGCCAGAGATGAGTATGGCGACCCCTCTTTTTCTGGCCCCCCCATTGCTGAGGAGAAGACCTGTGTGTAGCCCCTCCCTTTGAGTTTTCTGTGTTCTGCAGGAGTCATATGGGTTTCCTGCATATAAACAATTTCGGCTGTGGACTTCTTTGTTAGGGAGATACTCCTAGACCTCTTTGTAGGGCCACCCTGGCTGTTTAAATTCAGGGAGTATACTTTCAAGTGCTTGCTTGCCATTTATAAAACATATAGATACAGACTGACTTATTCTGCCTAGCTCAGGTTGACACTGACATAACCACTGCCAATACTGATACAACCTTGTGACTGTTTACTATCTTCCTAGGGTGCAGGTCCTCGGGGCAGGAACTGGAGAGGAACCTAAACAACAGGGAGCCCATAACTAATGTCCTTGGGCCTGAAATGTTAACCTTTTCAGTTTTTAGTACTTTTATCACAGAGGATAATTTCTTGATTCTTAATGGGAGATTAGAAGGGGATCGTCGGGGTGATAGCACTTTTTTCTCCCCAGTTGGTAAGAGCGTAATTGATTTTATATTATGCTCTCCTTATAGTTATCATTTCTGCAGGAGATTATATGTGGCTATGAGAACAGAAAGCGATCATGCAGCAATTTTGCTGGATTTTAAGATTTCTGATAGTGTCATTCCTCCCCCCAATAAGCCCTTGGCGGATATTGAGATTAGTGGGAAAAAAAGGTTAAGATTGAATAATGAGTCGCTGCGAGGAGTTTAGAACCTTTTATACTCTTCTATTTTTGTCGAGTTATTTCAGCAGGTACACAATGGCTCCAAAGGTGAAAGGATCAGTGAATTATTAAACATAGGGTATCAACAGATTAAGACACTGATTTACTCAGTTAATAGTGTTAAGCCCCAGTTAGCATCCTGGTTTGATGAGTATTGTAAGAGAGAGAAAAGAAATTTGATGAGGGCCATCAGGCAGACAAAAAAAAATCCGAGTAAGATGGCGATTATAAACTTGAATAAAATGCGAAGGGAGTACAAGGAATTTCTCCGTCAGAAAAAAAGAGAATTTACTGAAAAACAATGGGGTGTTATGTACCGAGTTATTAAGGAGGGTGATATTAAGCTTTTTTGGGCTTTGGTGTCCAAGGGGACAGCTGATCAGAATTCTAGACCTCCCATATATATCCCCAAGGAAACCTGGATATCTTATTATAGTTTACTATTTAATAGACATTCTAGCAACGATGATGATGTGATAGAAAATTTTAACATTGAGGGGGAATACACATCGTTAGTGTTTTCATTTGGAGAGGTGGATGAAGTCATTGTGAATTTATCAAATAATAAAGCACCTGGACCCGATTTGATACCGGGAGAAATTTACAAGGGGCACTTGAATTATTGGGTAGTTTTTTTTACTAATTTTTTCAATATCTGTTTAAAAGAGAGATTTATTCCATTATCTTGGGCAAGAAATATAATAGTTCCAATCCATAAAAAGGGCCAACTTCATTTGCCATCTAATTATCGTCCAATCAGTCTTATTGACATTAGTGGAAAAATCTTTGCTAAAATAATATTACATAAATTACAAGATTGGATAACTGCAAACTCCCCTTTATTGATGTTTCAAGCAGGTTTTCGTAAGGATTGTTCTACGACAGATAATATTTACATCTTAGCCCATCTGATAGAAAATACAGATCATTTCGTAAAATGAAGCTGTATGCTGTGTTTGTAGACTTTTCTGCAGCATTTGACTCGGTTAATAGAGCCAAGTTATGGGAGATATTATTAAATAGACGCTGCACATTAAATTTATTAGCCCCATTATTAGGTTATATTCTCACACAACATCGGCTATTAGATATGATAATAAGGGCAACATTTTTGACTGTTTCAGTACAACTTCGGGAGTTAAACAGGGATGTCCTTTGCCCCCCCCTTCTTTTTAATTTATATATTGATGCCCTTTTGACTTATAAAGATATAGATATTCTTGATTCCCCCAAAATTAAAAATATCCCAGTACATTGTCTGGCCTATGCAGACGATTTGATTATTTTTGCTTTATCTGCTGAAGGTTTACAAAATAAAATAAATCAATTTTGCTCTAAATGTAAACATTTGGACTTATTAATAAATATGAAAAAAACTAATATGCTGATTTTTGCACCCTTACAGGGACATCAAATTAAACCAAGGATTTATTTAAATAACGAACTTATTGAAGTGGTATCCTCTTATATACTGTATATTTGGGGGTGAAGTTAGCTTCGAATGGAAATTGGATAGAGCATTGGAGAGGACAAGTGATAAGGGCAAAACTGATTGTTAGGGCTCTCTTACGTTTTGCTAGGAAATATGCAGGATATTTGGTCTTGCCGGCATTGATAGCCAGCGAGGCCAAAATTAATCCTATTCTTTTGTACGGCGCAGAGGTCTGGAACAACAATGTCCCTTCATGGTTGGAGATCCCACTTTCTCTCTACTATAAATCTTTATTGCAGGTTCCACTTGCCACTTCTAATGTTATAGCTAGGGCTGAACTGGGTAGAGTACCTATTGTTACAATAATTGATATACGTCTCATGAGTTACTGGGTCAAAATTATTAATCAACAGACTAATATTATGCCTCTACTATGCCTTAGAGAAAAATTATCTTGGCACAAACAGAATTTTAGGTCTCCTTGGGTCAAAAATATTCAACGTATTTTGGGCAGTGTTAATATGCTTAATCTTTGGACAGATTGGGAGAAATCAATATCAATATCTTATGTGTTCAAGGAGTATGTCAAAAAGAAAATACTTAGGCTTGCCTATGATAAGCAAATGGAGCTCCTCAGAGCTCAACGTCAGGCCAGATGGTTAGCTCAAAATAAAATTGATGTATTTATAGAGAAATATCTTACTCTTGGGCTGACCCTGTTAGAAAGAAAAATGATTACTTGGGCAAGACTGGGAATCATCTGTTCTAAATATGCTTATTTTAATAAGACGACTCCACCCAATTTAGGTTTGGAGTTTTGCAGATGTAACAAGGGTTTTCAAGAAGATCTTTATCATATTACGGTACAGTGCCCTTTATATAAAAATCCCGCGGTTTAATCTGTTAAATGATTTCCTTATTAAATATGTGAATGCAAAATATGATATTTTATTCATACTTCTTCACCCTCAGACATTGGAGGAGGCTAAGATGGTTTCAAGTTTTTTTTATCAGGTGTTGAAACACAAAGAAAAATGTCTCTCTGCCTATGACAATTAATTTGTTCATGGATTTTTATGTGTTAACATTTTAAATGTAATATTAGATTTAATATTTTTTTTTCCTCTTTTTTTGTACATAATTTTATGTCCTTAGTATGTTGTAAAGGCTTGATTGCTGAACAACAAAAACATTGAAACCTGAAAAAAAAAAAAAACCTTTACATCATTAACTACAATTAGATCAAAGTGATCAACTAGTGAACTTGGGTGATAGGTCTCACCCATCCTTTGGTGGTTACAGACACACCTTTGGGCCAACAGGGCTACCAGAACTAGCCTGATCCACAACCAGACTGCAGAACTTTCATTAATATGGTCATTTCTCATGGCCAAAAGAAGGCTCAAGGCCTACTTTGTGTATCCCCCGTGCGACCCGGTGGTTTCGTGACACTGTTAGTATCAGTGGGAAAAAGGGAAAAGGGGTTTTGGGACATCCGCAGCTCTCATAATCGTCCCCTTTGATCCAGCGGTGTACTGTGGGAGAGTGATTGGGTGGGTTACATTGCTGTGGACTGTTATCAGCCAACTCAATGGTAAGGAGGGGGAACTGCAGAGGACCCACATTTAATACGCCACCCTTCCCCCTGTGAGGAGGAGGGGTGCAGTCCTCTGCCTCCCCACAGTCCTGGCAGGAGCAGCGGGGAGAGAGAAATCAGAAGGCCCCTAAAAGAGGGGAGGAGAAAAAACTCCCCCTGTCCTTAGTGGTGTGGGGTGGCCCGGACCAAAAGCCCATTGTTCTTAAGCTTAACTAGGATTTATCTGTATTTCCAATCCTGCCCCCAACCCCCACCCCCCAATTGCATAACCTTCCATTGGTTAGTTATTAGCAAGTTGTGTTAATAAAGAGGGTCCCAGTCTGATAGAGAAATAGTTAGGGATCCCTTACTGTTGAGGACTTCTGTTTGAGTTAGTTATCGAGCCCAGCACCAACATCTAGGATCCTGGAAGAGAAAGATTTTGTACAGTCTCCCTGTTGGGGGGGGGGGGTTGTTTTAGAAAAGGGGTTATAACATGGGAGTTAGTGGGGTCAGCTGAAAGAAGGCAATACTGTTAAAAGAAAGAGAGAAAAATTAGTGTAGACTGGTACTTATCTGAACAGGCAGCATTGATTTGGTCCATTATTGAAGTCTTTGATGGGGGTATATGGGAGCAGAAAGTGTCCCCGGGTGCCCAGTCACAATCCCCGTCCCCCATTTTCCTTCGTCAGGTCCCATTTAGTAGACTTCGGATGACCAGATAAGTCCTATGGGCAGATTGCCCATTTAATTAGGTAGTCTTCGTCGAGGAGTTCTGGGGCTGGTCACTGTTGAGGAGTGCATCTCAGTGGGGGGGCAGCTGTCCTTTGCCATGCAGGGTGCTAGCTATCTGCTGAATGGCTTCCCTCCCTTGTCATCTACGGGAGTCCCACTGTCCAGTGTTCCATACATGTTGCACCAATTTGGAAGCGATCGTTGATCTTTCTGCATTTTGCCCCTGGAGCACCTCGATATTGTGTTTTTTTAACTCTGTGGATTCCTCTTCTGCACTCTCGAAGGTCTGGGCCCCCTCTGGAAAATGCATTGTCAGCTTTGCGGGGTATGGCATTCTAAAACAGAGCCCTGCTGTCTTTAGGGCCCTCAGCACTGAAATATACTGTTTGACAAGCAGTGACCACAGACAGTTGTGTACTTCAGCTCATAGCTCAATGTCACGCCCTGGAATTTCTGGATTGTTTGCCAGAAAATCCCCCGGTCCACTGTACCTACCCTCCCCTGCACCTGCCCCTAATTCATGAGGAAATTCACGCTATGCTGCAAAAAAAAGAGCCATAGAGTCCATCCCTCAGGCTTAGTGTGGAAAGTGGTTTCACTCCCACTTCTTCCTCGTCCCCAAGAAGACTGATAACCTCTGGCCCATCCTTAACCTGAGCAGCCTGAACCTGTACATCGAGTACAAATGCTTCAGAATGGTGACCTTTCGAGAATTACTACTCCTGCTGCAATAGGGGGATTGGCTCTGCTCACTGGACATACAGGACGTCTACCTGCACATCCAAGTCTTTCCTGCCCATCGTCGCTTCCTTTGTTTCCAATTTCAGGGTGCCCATTTTCAATTTTGGGTCTTCCAGTTTGGTCTTTCCTCTGCCCCCCGAATATTTACCAAATGCCAGGCAGTTGTGGTGTCAGCATTAAGGAGGCAGGGCTTCTATATGTTTCCCTACCTGGATGACTGGCTGTTAGCAGCCCCTCCAGGAAATGCTTGGTTCAGACCCTGTAATGCACCCTGCACCTTTTCTAGAAATTGAGGATCACAGTAAATCTGTGGAAGTCCTGCCTCTCTCCTTGCTAACACCTTCAATACATAGGGGTGGTCATGGACACCAGCCAGGGCAAAGTCATTTAACCCGAGGAAAAGGTGGAGTGACTGGTGGAGCAGGCCCATTGGGTTTCCTCAAGCTGGCAGGTCCCCGCCAGGTTTTCTGCAGCTTCTGGGCCACATGGCCATGGCCCCCCTGGCCTGTCTGCATATGCAGGATCCTCAATGGACCTTGAGGGTCCAGTGGAACCAGCGCACAGATGAACTGGACCAGTTGGTCCTGGTCTCCAGCACAGTCCAGAGGGTTCTGTCATGGTGTTTCGATCCAGCCAACTTCCTCCCGGGGATCTCCTGCCACTGCCCAACCTCTGAATCAAATTCTCACGATAGACGCATCCGGTCTGGGATGGGGTGCTCATCTGGCTGATCACTAGACCCCGGATACCTTGACTGATGTAGAACAAGGTCTACATATCAATGTCCTGGAGATGCAGGTGGTCCTTTATGCCCTGCAGGCCTTCCAGACTCATCTCCTCCCAGGCCCGCTGCTAGTGCAGATGGACAATATGTAGTGTACTACATCAACAAACGGGGGAACCCTTTCTTACCCCCTGTGTTGGGAAGTGGTGAGAGTCTGGTATTGGGTCATTGAGCATGGGCTGGAACTCTCAGCCATTCATGTTCCAGGCATACAAAACTTCTTGGCAGACAGTCTCAGCTGCTCCAGGTCACAGGGTCATGAGTAAATAAATAAATAAAAACATACTCCAGGCCTGGGATCGGGCTAGCAGAAAAGAGACAGTTTTGCATTGAGTAGGAACACAAAGAGGTCCAACTCTGGATGACCCCACCTGTCGAAGAGATCTTCGACCACTGAGGTTAGAAGCTCCCACTCATGACCCTGTGACCTGGAGCAGCTGAGACTGTCTGCCAAGAAGTTTTGTATGCCTGGAACATGAATGGCTGAGAGTTGTCTATTTTCAAGATGCATTTTCCTTCTCCTGGAAGGGGAGGTTTTTGTACATGTTTTCCCCCTTCCCCCTCCTGCAGAGGGTTCTGCTGAAGCTCCAGATAGAAGAGGCAGAGATGATTCTCATAGTTCCCTTCTGGCCTCACCAGATTTGGTTTTCCTGGCTGCAACAGCTAGCTGTGGAACCTCCGATTCCCCTACCCCCTGTGCACAGGCTTGTTATCTCAGGACTGGGGCACCCTGGTCCATCTAGACCTCAAGTCCCAGCATCTCCATGCGTGGCTGCTGCAGACCCAGCTATCATCCACTTCAGGGTTTCCTCTAGGGTTGCTGATGTCCTGGTGGCAGCCAGAAAACCGTCCACCAGGGCCACTTATGCTATGAAATGGAAGCACTTTTCCATTTGGGCCGCTGCTTGCCACTTGGATTCTTTCACTTGTCCAGTGAATCAGATGTTAGAGTACCTCCTTTCCCTTTTGGATTCAGGCCTGGGGTACTCTTCCCTTAGGGTGCACCTCTCTGCCATCTCTGTGTACCATGCACCTATTGAGGGCAAAGCTGTTGCCCAGCTTGAAGCGTCCCGTACGTTCTGTTCCTACAGGGCATTTTGCATCTGAAACCTCCCACTCAGGACCCAGCCAGTCCCTCCATGCGACCTCAGTTTCATGTTGGAGAAACTAACTTTACCTCCCTTTGAACCGGTCGCGAGCTGCAAGTTGTGCTTTCTGTCATGGAAAGCATTATATTTAGTTGCTGTTACTTCTGCTCAAAGGATTTCCGAGCTCCAGGGTCTGATGTGTAAAGAGCCCTATTTGGTTTTTCACAAAAAACAGGGTGTCTTTGCATATTAATCCTAAGTTTTTACCTAAGGTGGTGTCTGAGTTTATTCTAAATCAATCCATCCACCTGCCTGTTTATTTTTCTGAGTATTCCAGTCAGGGGGAGGCGTTGCTCCATACTTTGGATGTTCACAGAACATTGCGGTATTATACGAACCACACTAAATCTTTGAGGAAAACTGATTTGATTTGTTTATTTAATATGGTAAGGCCATGGGCCAAAGACCTGTTTTCATGGGTGACCAAAGTACATAGAAACCTACAATTACATGTCACTTATCAATAAAAAATATAAAATATAGGGTATGCATTAATACATGATAGTTATAAATACAAACAGGTTGGAGAGACAAACGAAGCACAGAGCAGCCAAGATGCCACATCCCATTTCCACTGAGGTCCTGATTCCACTCATTCTTATAGCTAGGTGGAATGGAAAAAATGGGAGCTTATGTGATTTGCTGACCAGTTGTTCGTTTTGTTCACCCTCAAAAGAGAGGGTGCTTCTGTTTCCAAACAGCGTTTGTCGAAGTGATTGGCAGATTGCATTGTTTACGGCTACTGCAAGTACAACAAGCCCCTTCCAGTGGTGGTTAAGGGCCATTTCACTAGGGGTATGGCTGCCTCCACAGCTTGTTTCAGAAATTTGTCCGTTGCAGACATCTGTGCAGCTGCCACCTGGAGTTCCTTCCACACCTTTATCAAGCATTACCGTCTGGACATTGCCTCTAGGCGCAGAGCCAGTTTTGGTCTGGCAGTCCTTCAGGGCCTTCTGTCTTGAGCTCTTGTCTGCTGACTTGTCCTCTTCCCAGTGGTGTTATTCTGGTGATAACTGATACTGCTTGGGACTCAGTCTTACTGGTGTGGCTTGCTGCAAGAGTCTTCCTCAAAGTAAGATTGTATAGTTACATAAGAACTTATTGTAACAGCAGATCTTTGAGAGAAGCTCTTGCAGCAGGCCCTGCTTTTCCTCCTCTCTCCTTCCCCCTGCTTTTCTCTTTCTAATGCATCTGCTTCTGCCTTCTTTTATAGGCTCTTGGAATACCCTCCTCTGTTTTCCATCAGCTGGCTGTGCAGAGTCTCCAGTGGGAGAACTGAGGTGGTGTGGGGGACCACCCTCCTATGTAGCCTATGTGGTAGACTGTTAGCTAAAAGTTTTCCATGTGGTTCTAGTGCCTGGTGGCATAGTCCTACCGGGTATGGCCTGCTGCAAGAACTTCTCTTGAAGATCTACTGTTATGGTCAGCTCTTACATAACTGTACTACTTTCTTTGGTGGTATCTCAGTCATCAGGTTACACCATAGGAACCTTCACCGTTGATGAAGGGGAATCCACTCAGAAGATTTTCAGCAGTAGCACTGGGGCCACCCATACCGTTGACATCAGCTGACGTCAGCAACCCTATATAGTCATAGGCAGCCCTACTTCCTTCTCAGTTCTTTCCGCCATGGACTTGCTTGCACTGTCTCCGCAAAGGCTTCATCACAGTATTCATACCTTTTTCGGCCCATGGCCTTTTTCCCTACCTTTTGCCTAAATCTCTTTTTAAGAGATTTTTTCCTTTTTATGTCACGAGTTAATCCTTTGTCTTCTCTTTTCCCATTGCTGCGGAAAGAAGATTGCTTCAACAGACGAGCACTCTGTTTGTGTCTGCTGTCTTGGGCCTTACCATGACATCTCTGACTGTGAGCCCTGCCAGAAATTTACCCAAACAACCCTAAGGTGACACAAGAAGGCTCTTAAAACATTCCTGACGGAGGACTTCCGGTGACATCACGGAGCGGGCAGTAGGGCACTGAGATGAGCTCCCATCCCTAAAGGCTTATTAAGTTGTTAATTGTCATAGCCCAGTAATCAAAACACGAAATTTCAACAGCATGAAACGGAATGACGAAAGGCAAAGCGGATCTAAAATGAAATCGGCACCGAGGGGACAGGATGCAGCTGGATTATCAAGGTAAGTGTGAGACAGCAGTAGGAGCCCGTCCCTCTCGAGTATGGCCGACACTGAAGAGGAACATGACCATCTCTCTAACAATAGATTTGAGCAGTTATTCAGGGAGCTTAAGGAGATGCATGTCGAAAACTAGGCTGAATTTTGACAGCTTAACCAAACTCTTGACTGGCCTTGAGAAAAGAGTTGATGAAACTGAGGAGAGGATTGGAGCTGTGGAGGAGGGTGCTACCAGAATGGGCCTCATTTTACAAACTCTTATAAGTCACACTGAAAAGTTGCAGGAGTAGTGTATAGACCTGGAGGGGGTGCTTCAGGAGAGAAAATATTCGAGTGTATGGGCTTCCAGAGGGTGCTGCAACCAGTCACATGACAGAATTCATGGCTGATCCTTTGTCAGATGTCCTCCAGCTATCAGCCAGCTTTCAACTGGGAATTAAACGTGAGCACATCGGGCACTTCAGCCAATGCTGCCCACTTCCTACACCAAACCACGCTCAATAATAATAACATTTAACAGCTTTAAGAGGAGATTCTCTCTAAAGCTTGGCAGCAAAAAGAGGTTAAATACCTCATCTCAAAATTATTTTTTGACCATGACTACCCACCAGAAATTTAAAAGCAATGGCTGAAATACCTGGACTTTCTAAAATTGCTGAAAGCTAAAGGGATTCGTTTCCATACACTATTCCTTGCACGCCTGAGAGTCTTCTGGTCTGGTGGAGTAAAAATCTATGATCCCCCTGAGGATGCGAGGGGGGGGCCTTCGTGGAAAAGGGCCTAGTGGAAGCTGAGGAACTACCTTCTTAAAACTCCATTTCCCAGCATGACCCGGGTGAGTTCCCTTATTGGCTGATTGTGCTGGCTAAGAGGAAGAGGGGTCGTGGATCATCTGCGTCATCACTTGCACCCTTCCAAGCACTTTGATTGCTCATGCAGAAAGTACAAGAAAGCAAGAAACTACGAAACAATGACCCCCAGGACTGAGAAAGGTGGGCATTTCTAGTTTACTCGCTTTCATTATGCTAAGCTCTAAACTACAGTTTAAGAAATGCTTCCTATGCAGCCTATCGTTTTACAGCCCGCATTATGACTGAACTCGAGCACTGGCTCAATTATTCCTTTGCCTTGTTCAACATAAGCTAACTCCCAGGGATTTTAAACAATCCGCTTGGTTCTATTTCTCTATTAGACATTAAAATACTTAAGCGATTTCATTTTATTAACCCCATAGTTACAATATAAGCCTTTACAACTCTGCTGGGACTGGGGTTTACTCATTCATCAGAAAGTTGGAATTATATGAGACTTTTTATTTTATTCACCCTGGACTGAGGTTATCAAGTTGACTTGGTTTCACAAATTTCTGTTCTCCCTGACAAGAAAATGGGGTTGTTAAGTTCAAAATACGCTGATCACTACTCTTTTTTATGTAAATGTTTACAATAATGTGATCTGGGTTATTTAGTTTTAATATCAAGTGGAGCTGGGGGGGACTTTGATACAACTGATTCATGGTTCTCTCTGTTTGTGAGTGTTGTGGCTGCTTGCACCCACTTCGGGGCTGAGATACTCCGCTTCGAGGGTCTTATGACGTCTCACAGAAGCTGCTCAGTGGCTTAAGAGCCTTTTGATATGCACTTGGGCTCTGGAGGAGAGCGACTTTTTAAGTGGCAAGGAGGCCTAGGCCCCATCTCCTCTGTCAGTCCCCTCCTTGGTCTGGGGAGGGGCACGAACGCTTAGAGATCTTTTAACTGTTGTTGAGATCTCCTCTAATGGAAGTCTATTTGTCTTGTTGTCAAGTTACCAAGTTCATTCTTGTTGTTATACTGTTATTACTAATTACTTTGAAATCTAGGGGAGTGCTTTGTTCTGTTATGCTTTGGGGGGGAACTGGATGGGGTTAGGAAACTGGGAACAGTTTGGGGAATTCCATAGGGGTATTTAACTCAGATAGTAATTTTTCGCTCAAATGGATGTCAGATGTTTTAATTTTATCTTATAATGTCAATTTGTTATCCCACCCTATCAAACGAAGTAGGGTGATGTCCTTTTGCGTACAGTAAATTGGAGGCAGCATTCATACTGTTGCAAGAGATGCATATGAATCCAGATGAGCACAAAAAGTTGTTGAAATCTGGGTACCAGGAAGTAGTGTCTTCCTCCTATGGTAAGGGGCGTAGAAGGGGTGCAGCAGTTCTTGTCCCTAATAGCTCACACTTTAGTTTAAAAGACATTATCTGAGACAAAGAATGCAGATATGCTGGTATAAAGGGAACCTATAACAGATCTTTAATCACATTGATCTCTGTTTATGCACCACCTGGAGCAGATTTTCATTTCTTTCAAGATGTTTTGCTTAAAATGGCAAACTGGGCAGAGGGGCATCTAGTAATTGGGGGCGATTTGAATTTGAGACTTAATGCTAATCTGGATTCCTCTGTGCAACTACCAAGGAAGCAAAATAATGTATCTAGGAAGGTGGCTAAGATCCAGGGGGAACTAGGATTGGTCGACGCTTGGCGTCAGCTGAATAAGGGAGTAAGGCAATACACTTTTTTTTTTACATCCACACTAATCCTACTCCAGACTAGACTATTTCCTTATATCCAGGGAGTCCTTGAGTAGCTGTAAGGCTTCTTGGATGGGAAATATGTCTTTATCAGACCACTCTCCCATTTACTTAAAGTTTACATTGGGTCATGCAAAACGCTCCACATTTTGGAGACTAAATGTTTCCCTCCTCCAGAAGGAGGATATCCAGGAGACAATAAAAAAAAAACTATTGAACACAACTTTCCAAAAGAACCAGCACCCAGATATCAGTCCTGGGATTCTGTGGGACACTGTAAAGGCGATAGTAAGGGGGTATTTTATTGAAATTTCCTGCAGGCTCCAAAAACAAAGGGAAACCAAGCGGAATGCCCTTCAGAAAAAAGATTACAGAATTAGAATTAATGCAACAGCAAAAGCTGAACAAGGAGAGAGGCAAACAGTTGGCAAAGCTGAAAGCGGAACTTCTAACATTAATAGAGTATCAGGTAGAACAGCAGTTAATTTATGTAAGACAAAGATTTTATAAAGGGGGCCCTAGAGCACTTAAGCTATTAACGAGCAGATTGAGACAATATAAAGCCAAAGCCTGCATGCCTGAAATTAAAGACCCCACTACCCACAGGTGGAAATACACTACTGAGGACATAGCTGGTACCTTCAGCTCATATTATGAAACAGTATATAGTAGCAGTGTTGTACCTACAGTGGAAGGAATTCAACAGTTTATAACCCCCCTGCAATTACCAGTTCTTTCTCTGCAATAACACAATTCTTTAATTACACCTTTTACATCAGAATAGATACAGAGGGAGATCAGAAGGCTTAAATCCAGTAAATGCCTGGGAATAGATGGGCTAACTGTTGAGTTTTTTAAGCAGTTTAAGGAGGAGGTTACCCCATTGCTGTGTCAAGCATATAACTATGTCTGCTCAGAGAAGGGGATATTCTTTCCTCATGGGCTCAGGAGGATATTTCAGTCCTTCCGAAGCCAGACAGGGACCCATTGATCTGCTCGTCTTATCATCCCACATCAATTATAAATATGGACTATAAGATTATGGCAGGTATTTTAGCTAGAAAAGTGGAAAGCATCTTGCTGGGCCTCATTCACATTGATCAAGCTGGTTTTATCCAGGCAGGAAAACCCTGGATAACATTCGGAGATCGGTGAACGTGATAGAACACTTACCAAAAACCTCACAACCAGCCTATATAATGAGTCTGGATGCTGAAAAAGCGTTCAACCAGGTTTCTCGGAGGTTTCTCTTGGATACCCTGGCCAGCTTCGGATTCCCTCAGATCTTTTGCCAAATCATAGCTCGGATGTATGCTAACCTGGTGGCATACGTTAGGACAAATGGATATGTTTCACAGTCCTTTGGGTTGGCTTGGGGAACCAGGCAGGGCTGCCCTCTGTCGCTCCTCTTATTTGCACTCTATATCGAGCCACTTGCTCAGAACATAAGGCTGAACCCTAAAATAGAGGGAGTTGTACTGGGTAACACACACCATAAAATTGTGTTATATGCAGATGATGTGTTGTTATATCTCACAGAGACTGAGGAATCACTGGTGGAAGTCTTTAACCAAATAGAAATATTTTCAAGATTATCAGGGTATAAGTTAAATTGGACAAAGACTGAGATCCTAGCCATGGTCCCCAAGATACCAGCAGAACTAGCAGAAAAATATCCAGTGAAGTGGAATAGTAAGGTTATAAAATACCTTGGGGTAAAGTTGGGTAAGCACCCGCTCACACTGTTTAGGGTTGATTCCCCAACCCCTTTTGAAACAGATTTTGACTGATTTGCGAAGATGGGATCTATTGCCACTTCCATAGATACATAGATACATAGACAGTGTCGGCAGATAAGGGCCTGTGGCCCACCCAGTCTGCCCATTTGAGCTTGTAAGTTCAGTTTGTTTTCCTAGAAGTCTGTTGCACCTTACCCCTGACCTCCAGAATTCCTTTATGTCTATCCCATGCATTCTTAAATCCCGTGATTGTTTCAGCCCCCACCACTTCCTCTGGCAGGGTGTTCCACTTGTCCACCACCCGTTCTGTGAAGAAATTCTTTCTCATGTTTCCTCTGAATCATCCTCCCTCCAACTTCATCCCATGCCCTCTAGTCCTGGAACATCTTTTTCGCTCAAAAATAGTGTTTTCCTGCACCCTGTTCCTCCCTGTAAGATACTTGTATGTCTCTATCATATCCCCTCTCTCCCTCCTCTCCTCCAGGGAGTACATGCTCAGTTCCTCCAACCTGTCTTCATAGGACTTGTGATGCAATCCATGCACCATCTTTGTTGCCCTCCTCTGAACCTTCTCTACCCTGTCTATGTCCTTACATAGGTATGGTCTCCAGAACTGTACACTGTACTCCAGGTGGGGCCTCACTAGTGTCTTGTATAGCAGCGAATTATGACCTCCCTTTCCTGCTGGTAATGCCCCTGCCTATACATCCCAGCATCCTATTTGCTTTACCTGCTGCCTTGTCACACTTCTTTCCTACCTTGAGGTCATCAGAGATGATAACCCCAAGATCCCTTTCCTGCTTGGTGCATGCTATATCCTCACCCCCAACTGATATATTGTGCCAGGGTTTTGTTGCCCCATATGCATTATCTTGCACTTCTTTGCATTGAATTTCAACTGCCAAACCCTGACCATTCTTCAAGTTTCTGCAGGTCACTTCTCATTCTGTCTACACCCTCTGGTGTGTCTACTCTGTTACAGAGCTTTTTGTCATCAGCGAACAGTGAAATTCTGCCTTCTAGGTTCTGCGCCATGTCACTGATGAAGATGTTGAATAGGACCGTTCCCAGCACTGATCCCTGTGGTACCCCACTGGTCACTCTTCCCTCTGTGGAGTGATAGCCATTTACCACCACCCTCTGTGTCCTGCCACCCAGCCAGTTACCTACCCACCACACTACTGTCCTGCCCACACCCGTATTCCCCAGTTTGTGTAGTAGTCTTCTATGTGGCACAGTGTCACAGGCCTTGCTGAAATCCAGATAAGCCATGTCCACTGCCCTCCCCTGATCCACCTCCCTAGTCACCCAGTCAAAAAATTCAATGAGGTTGGTCTGACATGACCTCCCCCTGGAAACCATGCTGCCTTAGGTCCTGTAGTCCATTGACAACCAGATGTTCCACCAATCTCTCCTTCAGTAGTGCTTCCATGATCTTCCCACTACCGAGGTGAGGCTGACTGGTCTGTAGTTCCCTGCTTCCTCTTGTTCCCACTTTGTATAAGGGACTACATCTGCTGTCCTCCAGTCTTTGGGTACCTCCCCTGTTTCCAGTGATCGGCTAAACAGGATAGCCAGAGGTTCAGCCACCACCTCTCTTAGTTCTTTAAGGACCCTGGGGTGCACCCCATCTGGCCCCATTGCTTTATCAACTCTCATTACTTCCAGTTCCTTCAGGACCCTTTCTCGTGTAAAGGGACTTGTGTCCATTTCTGCACCATTCTCATCCCTTGTACTCCCTTCAGACCCATTACCGTCCTCTTCCTCAGTAAATACTGAGCAGAAATACCTGTTCAGTATGTCAGCTTTACTGTTGTCATCCTCCACGCGGTCCCATCCTCCCCCTTCAGTCTCACTATCCCTCCCTTTGTCTTTCTTTTTTCACTTATGTACCTGTAAAGGTTTTGTCCCCCACCCACTGATTTTGCAATGTGTTCTTCTGTCTGAGTTTTGGCTTCCTTACTGACCTCCCTGCCTCCCTTTGCTTCTCCTGGTACTTCTCCCTATCCCCTTCTGCCTGTGTCTTTTGTATTGCCTGAATGCAATCTTTTGGCTTTCACTTTCTTTGCTACCTCTTTGGAAAACCATAATGGTCTCTCTTCCTTTTCCTCTTGCTAACCTGCTTAATACATAATTCTGTTGTTCTTGTAATCCCCATTTTAAATACTGCCCACTGTTCCTCAACCCCTGATTCCTGTCCCCATTCCCTTAATGCCTCTTTCAAGTATCTCCCCATTTTCCCAAAGTCTGCCCCTAAAATCCAGGATCGTGTTTTGTGTGGTTTGGTTCTGCTCTTTCTGTGATTTCAAACCACAATGACTGGTGGTCACTGTTTCCAGGTGCTCCCCCACTGTTACCCCCATCACACTGTCCCTGTTTGTGAGCACAAGGTCCAGTATTGCCTTCTGCCGAGTTGGTTCCATGACCAGTTGCTTGAGGAAGGCACCCTGAAGGGAGTCCAGGATAAATCTGCTCCTAGTTGATGCTGCTGCTGGGATGCTCCAGTCCATGTCTGTTCCCTTTTATTCCAGGTTACAAACACTTAAAACAAATGTTTTACCCCGGTTCCTGTATTTATTCCAGGTGGTCCCCTGTCCATTTCCCCCTTGAGAGATAGCAACATGGCAGAAGAAGGTGATGACTTTTTTATGGGCTGATTCTATACCTAGAATTTCCAAGAAAACCCTATTCCTGTCATGGCAGGAGGGTGGAAGGGCTTGCCCTAACTTTCAAGACTATTGGCTTGCTGCTGAAATGAAGGTTGCCCTTCTCTGGGCTCATCCAAAATATATCTCCCACTGGAAGCAGATGGAGATAGATGGCGGGGGGCTCATACCCCTACAGACGGCTCTCTTCAATCCTCCTTCTCAGATAGACTTGACTTAATGCCCCTTTTTTTCCATCGTGACTACACTTAAGGCATGACTCCAGGGTACAAAAAAGGGCTTTACCCTTAAAAACTTATGGAAGTACAAATGGTGTTTTTTTGACGATTTCTTTCTGCCTACCAAACACTCTGCCTGGTATGAGAAACAAATGGAGAAGGGCCTATGTGCCCCCTGGCAATTACTTAAAGGGAACTTTATACTTCCATTTGAGGTAGTCCAAGCTAAGGCTTTATGGAAACCAGGGGACTCTTTTCACTACTATCAAATCAGGGACCACATAAATAGTAATTTACGTTCCACTTCGAATTGGGTTGATAGTAGACCCTTTCCTTTGGCTTTTGAAACTGTATGGGAAGGCACACATGGGAAGGGGGCTATCACCATGTTATACTGGAATCTAATTGCAGATAAAACTTATATACAAGCCACACACCAGAAGTGGGAAAGGGAACTAGGAGTGAGGTTGGAATCTGGTTCATGTGTAAAGATCTTTAGAAACTGTTGGCAAACTACTTCATCACCCTCCTGGCGAGAGTTCACTTGGAAGATTAGAATCCACTATTTCCTCACTTCAAGTAGATTAGTTAAGATGAATTTCCGGGTGGGGGTGACCTGCGGGAGACACTGTGGCAATGGGGAAGCTAACCAAGCGCACATATTTTGGCTTTGCCCAATAATAAGGGACTATTGGAATCAAGTAAAGAAACACTTAGTTGGGCTATTTGTTCTATTGGGAGACACTGGTCCTGAACACATAGTACTTGGACTCTACCCATCTGAAATCAAGGGTAAGGAGGGTCAGTATCTCTGGGCAATTCTTGTTATAGCGGCATTGAAAGCCATAACTAAGATGTGGCTCCAGTCGGTCCCCCCATCCATAGAGGAATAGCTGATGGTGTTGCCTTGGATTTATGATATGGAACGAATAACTTTTGCTGTCAATCATAAAAAAGATCTATTAAACAACAGATGGAATGGGTGGGAGTCATACAAAGGCACTTTGTCTACGCCATAAGTAGTTTTACGCATGTTGATTATCTGTCCCTTCCTTTATGCCTTTATCAGGCTATTAAGTTGGAAAGCCACCTGTCCTAGGGTATTTTAAATTTAATGTGTTTTTTTTTCTCTTTTTAATGCCTGATATTTATATCTTGATAAATATTATTTACTCACAGTCCCCCGGTCCTCCCCTGCATAGCTAAGGTTATGTTATTTTCTCATACTTTCCATTATTGTTCTATTATTATATACTTACAACTTGATTGTTAGAGGTGCCATGTAATTGAAGCACCAAATGAATCTGTAAACTGAACATTTTATGAAAAAGTTTTAAAATGATGTATGTAACTGTTTAAATTATCAATAAACAAGTATAAAAAAAAAATTCCTGATGGAACAGCAGGTAGCCAGCTCTTGGCAGGGGTCCTCTGGGGCCCCAGCCACTCAGTTGTCGACCGGATCTTCACGCTTCCAGGCCTGTAAGGCCCGAGACAAGTCCTTGGGAAGGGGGGGAGTCATAAAAAAGACTGTGATCACGACCGCTCCCTCCAACGGTACTCTCTTTCCCCATTGGTTTCACCTTGTTCGGGGGCTCTTTGTCAGCTGCTGCTGCTCTGACAAAGAGGCCAGCTGTCCAGATCTCTTTGCCTACCAAACCCCTACCAACAGCTCCTCCGCCAGACTCCCAGGGTGCCTGGCCATCGACCTCCAGGTTGTCAGCCCCTCCATCGTTGACCACTGCCTCGTTGTTGATGACCGACCTATCGGAACCTGCCCCTTCTCCTTCTAGGGCTGCAGGTTCATTGGGTACCCAGGACAGAGCAGGAGGGTCATCGGCCCCTGTGTCATGGTCCACCATTGATCTGAATGAAGTACTGGTCAAATTCACAAATGTAATCTTTCAGCAGCTGGGTGCCGTGAACAGGCCCACTTCAAACCCCAGGAAATCTTACTGTATTTTAACATATGCAGTATGGTCTCACCATAGGACTGCCCCAGAGCTGAAATGGTTAATAGAACCTATGCTAATGATAGAATGCTAGGCTCAAGCTTGGTTTTCAGACCACTGTCCCTGGAATACATCCTGCAACCTGCAGATTCTTTACTCCACTTGCTTAAGTAAGACGCTTCGGAGAGCTCTCCACCTTTCCTGAAGATTTTATTTGCTTGTTTTTTAAGTACTTTTTATTTCTGTTCATTTTTGAAGCACTGTCCATGGTTTTACAGGTAGATTAGTCTAGATTTAGTGTTATTCCAGTAAGTTTTTCGGTTCCCTGCCGGTTCGTCACAATCAGGAGGAAACCGGACCTTTGTTTATATTTTAAAGGTAAATTTACTCTTAAAACTTCTTCTCTGGGCCAGTTATTTATTTTACTTAATTTGGGAAAGAAAACAGGGTAACTTTCAGTGCTTTCATCAGTCGCTGAACTGACCGCAAAAAAAAAAAAAGCTTTGTTTACTAGTGTGGGTATCTGACTCACAGAACCCCAGTTTTAGGGTTTTTTTCTTTGTTATATCACTACCCAAGAAAAGAACCAGCATTATGGGTTTTCAACATTGTACAGAGTGTGGTGAACCATTTGCTAAAGCAGATCCTCACTTGGTTTGTGTTTTCTGCTTAGGGTTTAACCACCTGAGAGCAAACTGTGAAATTTGTAAAAACATTTTTTCAGTTGATGCTTGATAGGCGATTGAACCGACTGAAAGGAAAAAAAAAATGCCCTATAAGGCTGCTGATCCAGCCTCGGATAAACCATCTCCTTATCATGCTAAAGAGAAACCCAAGGAACCAGCAGAACAGCCCTCTGACCATAGTGAAGGTTCCTCAGGTAGAAAGTGAACCGCAGATACTGCCTCTGCACCTGCAAGTTCTGCAAGAAAGAAGAAACACTCGGTTAAGGAACCGCAACTGACAAGCCGTTGTTCAAAAAACATGACGTCTTGCTGTATTCTGACATATTGCAGTGATTCCCAACCTTTGAACTGCCCCGGAGAACAAAGAGTTAACTTTCTATGCAGGGCATAGAATGCTGAGCTTGAGCTCAGTTGAAGTCTCTGTCTGGAGTGTTTCAAACTCAAACCGTCAGATTCTTTACTCCGCCTCACTGAACGGTCGCTCTGGAGATTTCTCCTTCAGCTTGGTTCGAAAATCGGTTAAAGTTTCAGTTTTCGTCGTTTTTTTAAACCAAAAAAGTTATCCGCATAGTCTGTTCAGTCTGTGTCTGTGGTGCCGTGAGTACTAGATAGGAACTGTTCTGTTTTCCTATGTGGAACTTGTAAAAGTGCGGCTCGGTTCGGCTGAACCGGCCATTTGATAGTGAAATCTTGTGTTTTGTGTTTTTTACTTAGTGTGTGGTTACCGGTTCTTATCGGTTCTAAAAAAAAACTTGTTTTAGTACGTTTTTTTCCAATACCCGTGACACAGTTAGGAACCGATAAAGGAGTCTTGCCTGACGGCTGCCATAAAAAGGGTAAGTTGGTTAGGTTGGCCATGTCTGAGAAACCCAAGAAAAAAAACGGGCCCACTGGGTTTCAACACTGTAGTGAGTGTGGAGAGGTCTTTGCTAAGGCCAATCCTCACACCACCTGTGTTTATTGTCTGGGGTTTGACCACCTCGATTCAGACTGCCAAATATGTAAAAACTTTCCCAAATCTACCCTTGAGAAGAGATTAGGTAGACTGAGGGAAAAGGAGGCCGAGAAGTCTGTTGACACAGATGGCCAGCCCAGTTCGGTTCCGACCGAACCAGAAGGATTGCCCTCTGACCAGGGCGATACTTCTTCGGGCAAAAGGAGAGCCCATTCCGAGGGATCTGTTCCGACAAAAAGAAAATGCAAAGGCAAATTGGCCGGTTCGGATCCAGAGGTTCGTGTTCCGACCACCGAAGAGATAGCCATAGCGATTCCAACTGTGGAATCGCTCCGTCTGGTTCCTACCGATCTGGCTCCTTCTGGCAGGAGTTCGGTTTGGTTGGTTTCCCCGGTTCAAGATTATACCCTCGAAGATTTTTATGAACCGGAATTTGAAGAGGAAGGGAAATTTTAGGATGATGATGGTGAAAGTGAGGGTCTGGATGTGCCCGTGGAACCGGACATCTCCCCAGACAGACCTTCAGGTGTTTCCCCTCCTAGGCTTTCTGAGTCCCCTTCTCATTTTATGTTCTACAGAAAGGTGGCTGAAACCCTCCAGCTTCCTATGGAGGAGGCTGTGGAAGATCAAGAGGAGCCTGATTATGTAGAAATCATGGACATCCCAGAGTCCAGGAGACTGTCTGTTCCCCTCCACAAATCCTTTGGGAAACAGACACAAAAAATTCTAAAGTCTCCTAACACTATACCTCCTGTGGATAGAAGAATGGACGAGAGGTATACACTTTCAGGCTCAGACATGGAGCTCTTATATCAGCAATGCAGCCATGTTGGGGTAGTGCAGGCTGCTGCCTGTGACAAGGCAAATATTCCCTTGGCTTCACACCCCCCAGACAAGGACTCCAGGAAGATTGATGCCATGGGACTCAGGCAGGTGAATTACATGGCCTATACGGCCAGGTACCAGAAGTCCAGGTGGAACACTGTATTGGCACTGGCTAAACAGGCCTCCCCCCAGCTAGCCAAGAAGCTGGAGGCGGTGGCTGCAGATGGGATTGAGGCATCTAAGGTTCAGTTTCATGGTGCTGTAGACTCTAATGATGTGTCATCAAGAGTCATGGCTACATCTGTGGCTCTTCGGAGGATGGCTTGGCTCAGATGTACTAGCCACTCGTAGGACACCCAGGCTAAGGCCATGGATTTTCCTGTAGTGGGTAATTCCCTGTTTGGGGAGCAGACAGAGAATTACATGAAGAAAATGGATGAGTACAAGACCACTTACAGGAGTGCTCAGGTCAAGGAGAAGGCAAGCAACTCCTCAAAGGCCGCAGTCTAGGGGCAGGCCTTTTCAAAGGCCTTTTTACCAAGCACAGGCCTCTTCTTCCTTTTCTCAGAGGGGGTTCTTCAGAGGGAGAGGCAGAAGGGGGATGAGCAGGGCTGCATCCACTCAGCCTAAAGCCCCTGCCAAGCAGACACCCTGATGGGCCTGCCCGGGTTGACTCTCCTATTCCAGTAGGGGGGCAGGCTGGCTTACTTTGTCCAGGACTGGATGTATATTACGTCAGACAAGTGGGTCCTGGAAGTAGTAAGCCAGGGACTGTTTTTCAGCTTCAGAAAATTTCCAAAGATGAGGGCCAGATCTTTTCCACCTGCAAATCTCTCGGAAACCCTTGCCCTAGAGGCAGAGGTTTCTTCTCTTCTAGCCTTAAGAGCCATAGAGAGAGTACCTACCCTACACTGGGGCAAAGGACTGTACTCCAGGTACTTCCTGACCCCAAAAAATACAGGGGAGTGGCGACCCATCCTAGACCTAAGATATCTAAACAAACATCTTTTAAAACCAAAGTTCAAGATGGTAACTCTGGGAATAATCCTTCCCTCTCTAAGGCCAGGGGACTGGTTAGCCTCCCTTAACCTCAAAGATGCCTACTTTCACATTCCCATCAGGTGTTCCCACAGAAAGTACCTCAGGTTTGAGTTGCCCTCAGGCCACTTATCAGTTCAGAGCAATGCCCTTTGACCTAACCTCAGCCCCAAGGGTTTTCACAAAATGCCTTGCAGTAGTAGTTGCCTTTCTAAGAAGGCAAAAGATTTCCATTTTTCCATATGTGGATGATTGGCTAATAGTGGGTCAGTCTCCAGACCAAGTCAAGTCTCACCGCAAGTGACCCAGCAAGTGCTCACTTCTCTAGGATTTCTTCTCAACCTTCCCAAGTCAGTTCTCGAACCAGTCCAGCTTCTTACCTTTATAGGGGCAGAACTGGACACACTCAGAGCAAAAGCCTTTCTTCCTCTAGAAAGGGTAAGGGTTCTTATGGAACTAGCCTCTTCTTTCAGCCTTCGGGTATCTCGACCAGCATGGCATTTCCTCCAGCTCTTGGGCCACATGGCAGCTTCAACAGCAGTGGTTCAAGGGGCGAGATTCCAGATGAGGGATATTCAGTTCCACCTGAGAGCTTTTTGGTCTCAGAGGAAGGATTCCCTTTCCCAAACTGATCCCAGTGACTCTGACCTTGAATCAAGCCATCCAATGGTGGCAGGATCAGGACAATTTAAGACAAGGTGTTCCTTTTGTTACTCAGCCTTGTTCAGTGGTCCTTACCACGGACGCTTCTCTTCTGGGCTGGGGAGCCCAACTGAGGTCCCTCACTGCCCAGGGGCAGTGGTCCCCCCAAGAATCCCTTCTCCATATCAATCTCCTAGAGCTCAGGGCAGTTTTTCTGGCCCTAAAAGCTTTCTCTCAATCAGTACAGAACAAGGTGCTTCAGGTCAGAACGGGCAACACCACCACCATGTGGTACATCAACAAGCAAGGAGGCACTCGGTCCATGGCCTTGTGCACAGAAGCCCTAAAGTTGTGGTCCCTGGCTTATTCCCTGCAAACCTCTCTGGTAGCAGTTCACCTTCCAGGGAAGGACAATGTGCTAGCAGATGCAGTGAGCAGGATCTCTCAGGGCCATCACGAATGGTCCCTGGACACTCAGGTGTTGAAAGTGATTTTTTCAAGGTGGGGCATTCCAGAGATAGATCTCTTTGCAGCCCCAGACAATCACCAACTCCCTCTCTTTTGTTGCAGACCTCCAGTATTGGGCTCAGTCCCCCTGGATGCTCTGATTCTGAATTGGGAAGGGAAGTTTCTGTATGCCTCCCCCCCCTTCCCACTCCTGTGCAAAGTTTTAGTCAAAATAAGGTCTCAACCTTGCAAAGTGATTCTGATTGCTCCAGATTGGGCCAGACAGCCCTGGTACCCCCTGTTGCTGTCCCTAGCAGTCCATCTTCCTCTGTCTCTTCCCAGGAAATACAGCATGTTAACATCCCAACAGGGGGAGGATTTGGTACCCCAATCTTCTGTCTCTCAATCTCAAGGCATGGCTCTTGAAGAGTTAGAGTTTGCATATTTGCTTCTTTCCCAAGGGGTTCTGGATATCCTCAAGGCTTCTCAAAAGCCCTCCACCAGAAAGACTTATAACTCCAAATGGAAGAGATTCAGAATTTGGTGTTCTAAGAAGCATATTTCTCCAGACACTGCTGGATTGCCTACGGTTCTGGATTATATGGCCCATCTTAATGGCCAAGGCCTCAGACCAGCTACTCTCAAGGTACACCTGTCAGCTGTTTCTGCGTTTTTGTCTGTGGGGAAGTCTTTCTCACTATCTTCTCATCCTGTGTTCTGTAATTGTTTTAAAGGATTGCTTCACACCAGTCCTTCTTTTAGAGACCCTGCCCCTGCCTGGGATTTGAATGTTTGCATTGCTCAACTTATGCAACCCCCTTTTGAGCTTATGTCTTCAGCAGAGCTTAAGTACTTGATTTGGAAAACTGTGTTCTTGGTAGCCATTACCTCTGCCCAGCTATCAGTGAATTGCAAGCCCTGTCAGTGGAACCTGATTTTTATCTCATTTCACAGGGATAAAGTGGTCATTAGAACCAATAGAAGGTTCTTGCCCAAAGTGGTTTCAGACTTCCATTTAAACCAGTCTGTGTTTCTTCCTGTTTTCTTCACCGATCATTCTTCCTCAGGAGAGAGGAAGCTACACAGTTTAGATGTTAAAAGAGCCCTTAGTTACTACATAGAGCGTACCAAGGGTCACAGGTTTGACTCCCTCCAGTTGTTCCTCACTTATGGAGAAGTGGGAAAGGGCAAACCTGCCACCAAGAGATCTATTGCCAGGTGGATTGTGTCTTGTATACAATTCTGCCATGAAAAACTGGGAAAAACTCCAACCTCAGGCCTGAGGGCTCATTCCACAAGAGGTACAGCTGCTTCCCTAGCTGCTGCCAGGGATATCCCTCTCTTAGAAATTTGTCAAGCAGCCACCTGGAAAACAGGCCATACCTTTACCAAGCATTACTCTCTGGATATCCAGGCTAGGGAGTGATGCTCTGTCTGGCACAAGCAGTACTTCAGAGCCTATTCCCAAGTAGGTTCTGTTCCTCCTCCATGGAGGTACTGCTTGGTAGTCTTCAATATGTCAGAATACAGCAAGACTTCATGTTGTTTGAAGAAAAAATTACTCACCTTAGTAATCATGTTTCTTCTAATGGAATCTTGCTGTATTCTGTCCTCCTTCCCTGCCTCCCCTCTCAGAACCTGTTTATGGGAAGTGGGTGGCAGGTGCAGTGTTGCACCCCAGGGGTGTTTTTTGTTTACACCATCCTCTTTTTTGTTTGGGTGCTGAATTATTACTGTTATTTGTATTAGATTGGTTTTTGGTTTTTGGGTTTCCTGACTTAAGTCTTCCTTGGGAATCCAAAAACTTTCTTCTGCCAGTTGTCTAGTAGGAATTTTTGCAATTTCCACATAGAATTTTTAGTTAGTTGGGCTTGTAAGAATCTAGTGGTTTGAGTTTGAAACACTCCAGACAGAGACTTCAACCGAGCTCGAGCTCAGCATTCTGTGCCCGGCATAGAAAGTTAACTCTTTGTTCTCCGGGGCAGTTCAAAGGTTGGGAATCACTGCAATATGTCAGAATACAGCAAGACTCCATTAGAAGAAACATAATTACTAAGGTGAGTAATTTTTTCATTCCTACTGCGGAGGAGATAGCTAACGCTATTAGAATTATCCAGACGCTGCAAACCGGTACCGCGGTGCCATTTCAGCGACCCGGATTACAGCCCTTGGTTCAGGTTCTGGGTTCCTCCTCGGTTCCCAGTTCTTTTGAACATTATCCTGATGTTTATGTTGAGGGTGAGGATGAGGATGAAGATGATAATATGGAGGACTTTGGGGAGCCTCCTGAGCTGGATGTTTCCCCTGATCTTAAATGTCCTGACTTCCCTGACGAAGGAGCTGAAGATTTTTCTACACATTTTGCTTTGACAAAGCAAGTGGCACAGACTCTGGACCTCTCCACTCAGGAATCTACAGAGAAGAAGGAGGAACCAGACTATATGGAGATGATGGATTTGCCAGCAGCTAAAAGGCTGTTATTGCCCATCCACAAATCCCTAAAGAGACAGGCCACTAGAATTTTGCAGACCCCCACTTCCATTCCACCAGTGGATAAGAGGATGGATAAGAAGTATTGAGTGGCTAAGGTTGGAGCTGTGTTCCTTTTTGGACATCCCAGCCATGAAGGGGTAGTGCAGGCTGCTGCATGTGATAAGGCAGGTATTCCCCTGGAATCACACCCACCTGATAAAGACTCTAGAAAACATGGATTCTATGGCCAAGAAGTCCTACCTGGGTTTTTCCTTGGCCATTAGACAGGCCACTTACATGGCTTATGTTTCCAGCTATCAAAAAAAGTCTGTGGAGCACAGTTTTAGAGATTGCGAAGGCTTGCCCTGTACCCATGGCATCAGACCTGGCTGAAGCTGCAGAAAGGGGCATAGAGGCTTCAAAATACCAATTTTGGATGGCAGTGGATGCCAGGGACATTGCAGCCAGGCAAATGGCAACTTCAGTTTCCCTGCAGAGATTTGCTTGGCTAAGGACCATTAACCTTTCCCAGGACACCCAGACAAAGGCCCTGGATTTTCCTTTTGAGTCCACATCCCTCTTTGGGTAGCAAACAGAGGCTTACATGAAGAAGATGGATGAGTACAAGTTTGCCTACAAGAGTGCTGTTGCCAAGGAGAAAGCAGAAACACCCCAGAAGTACCAGGGCAGAGGGGGTAGGGGTAGAACCCACTACAGGCCTTTCTTCCAGACTCAGGCCCTGCCAGCCTATCAACCTCAGAGAGGGTACTTCAGAGGCAGAGGCAGAAAGGGCAACAGCCGTGCTGGCCTCAGCACTCAGCTAAGTGCACAAGCAAAGCAGACCTCCTGAGGGGTCTGTCAGGGTCCCTTCCCCACTTCCAGTAGGAAGCAGGCTGGCTCACTATCTCCAGGCTTGGGAATCCATTGCCACGGGCAAGCGGGTCCTGGAGTAGTGAGCCAGGAGCTTGCCCTCAGTTTCAAGGCCTTACCCAGACTGAGGGCAAGAGTTTTCAGACCTGCCACCCTATCAGAGGCAGCACTGTTGGAGGCGGAAGTAGCAAAACTCCTTTAGGACAGGGCAGTAGAGCCTGTTCCCGCGGCCAGAAGGGGAAGTGGTCTCTACTCAAGGTACTTCCTCACTGTAAAGGAAACAGGGGAGTGGCGACCCATACTGGATCTCAGATATTTAAACAAACATCTGTCAAAGCCAAAGTTCAGAATGGTCACTGTGGCTGCCATTCTCCCTACATTCAGGCAGGGAGATTGGTTGGCATCTCGGGATTTAAAGGGTGCTTACTTCCACACTCCTATCAGGCAATACCACAGAAAATACCTCTGGTTCCGATTGCCATCAGGCCATTAAAAGTTCAGAGTCATGCCTTTTGGCCTGACTTCTGCTCCAAGGGTATTAACCAAGTGCCTAGCAGTAGTGGTGGCACACCTAAGGAGGCAAGGAATTACAGTCTTCTCATACTTGGGTGATTGGTTAGTGGTAGGCCAGGCACCTCAGCAAGTCAAAGACGCACTGGCCACCACTCAAGATACCCTGTGGGCATTGGGGCCTCCTGGTAAACCAGAAAAACTCAGTGCTGACACTGGTTCAGCTGCTGGAATTCGTAGTGGTGGAATTGAACACTCTTAAGAGGAAAAGACTTCCTCTCTCAGGGAAGGGTAGACAGCCTGGTACAGTTGGCCAGCTCCTTCCAAATGCATACCGCCAGACCAGCAAGGCATTTTCTTCAGCTGTTGGGGCACATTGCTGCATCAACAGCAACAGTGCCAGGTTCCAGATGAGAGACATCCAGTTCCATCTCCGATCTCACTGATCTCAGAAAAGAGATTCCCTGTCAGAAATGGTACCAGTCACAGGAACCCTTCTCCTAGCACTACAAAGGTGGCAGGAACAGGACAACCTCAGGGAAGATGTGCCTTTCCTTCAGCTGCTACCAGCAGCAGTTCTGACAACAGATGCCTCTGTCCTAGGATGGGGTGCCCACCTGGAGGAGCACACCGCACACGGTTCCTGGCTCCAACGGGAGTCTCTGCTTCACATAAATCTGCTGGAACTCAGGGCAGTTTACCTGGGCATTAAGTCCTTTGCCTCAGTGCTGCAGGGCAAGGCGGTTCGAGTCAGAACAGACAATACAACTACAATGTACTACGTAAACAAGCAAGGGACACAAGGTTGTGCTCCCTGGCACAGAGGCCATGAAAATTTGGAGTCTGTCTTATTCCCTGGGGATCTGGCAGTCCATCTCCCAGGAAAGGACATCGTCCTTGCAGATGCCCTCAGCAGGGTTACCAGGATGACCACGAGTGGTCACTAAACAGACAGATCCTGCAAGTTGTGTTCTGAAGGTGGGGCACCCCAGAGGTGGACCTCTTCGCACCCCCAGTCACCGGCTGCCATGATTCTGTTGCAGGCCTTCTGCAATGGGCACTGTCCCTCTGGATGCACTGCTGCTGGATTGGACAGGGAAGTTTCTGTACGCCTTTCCTCCATTCCTACTGTTGCTCAGAGTACTGAATAAGCTCAGGGTTCAACCAGCAACAGTGATGCTCATTGCTGCAGACTGGGCCAGGGAGCCCTGGTATTCTCTGCTTCTGACCCTTTCAACAGCCAATCTAATCTCCCTACCCAGGAGGCACAACCTACTGACCTCCTGTCATGGCAGGATCCTTTACCCAATCTTCAGTCGTTCAGACTCAAGGCCTGGCTCTTGAGGATTTGGAGTATGCTGACCTGCACCTCTCTGAAGGGGTGCTAGAGGTCCTTAGAGTTTCTAGAAAACCCTCTACCAGAAAGACTTACACCTCTAAGTGGAAGAGGCTTTCCATTAGGTGCCAGAAAAAAGAGATAGACTGTTGCCAGGCTGGTTTGTCAGTCATTTTGGAATATGTGGCACACCTTCATTCTCTCAGCTTTAGGCCTTCCATACTCAAGGTGCATCTAGCAGCTGTCTCTGTGTACCTCTCAGCTGGTAAAGGGTCATCCCTGGCTGCTAACCAAGTTTTCAGAAAGTTTTTAAAGGGCTTGCTGCACTTGCATCCCCCTCACAGGGAACCCACTCCTGCATAGGACCTCAGTATATGCATTGGCCAGCTAATGCAGCCACTGTTTGAACCCATGTCCTCAGCAGAGATTAAGTATGTGACATGCAAAACAGTGTTCCTGGTGGCCATCACCTCAGCCAGGAGGATCAGTGAGCTCTAGGATTTGTCCACAGAACCAGGTTACTTAGCAGTCCATAGGAACAAAGTAGTCCTTAGGACTAACAGAAAGTTTCTTCCCAAGGCAGTGTCGGACTTTTACCTGTATCAGTCCATCGCTTTGCCAGTCTTTTTCACTGACCATTTTAGTCCAGGGGAACGTAGACTGCATTGCCTAGATGTCAAGAGAGCTATAAGCTACTACTTGGATAACATAAAGGGCCACAGGCAGGATAGCATTCAGCTCTTCCTGATTTATGGAGAAGTGGGAAAGGGCAAATTTGCCTCAAAGAGGTCTATTGCCCACTGGATTGTTACCTACATTCAATTTTGTTACAGAAAAATGGGTAAAAAGCCCCCTGTAGGCTTCTGAAATTGCTGACTGCCTGTGTGTGAGTGGTGGTGTGGGAGACCTGTGCCTTGGTGGGTCCCCCCCTTCCACCGCCAAATGGACCGAAGTTGTAGATGCATGGAACAGCCTTCCTGAGGAGGTCGTACAGTCAAAAACAGTGGGGGAATTCAAGAATGCATGGGACAGATATAAGGCAATTCTAGTGCGGATAGGAGGAAGTAGGCTGTTGGTTAACTAGGATCTGCAGCTTATCCATTAGGTAGGGAAATGGGAAGACTAGGTGGGCCAAGCGGTCCTTATCTACCATCAGATTCTATGTTTCTGTGAAGTGCGGGGTTGAGGTGCCGACCTGGTGATCTGAGTCGGGCGATCCTCCCCTGCATGCCCTGTGGACACTTTCCCTGGAAACTTGTTTCTTAAAGTGACGGAGCCCCTGCATGAAGTGGGAGATTTAGGAAAGGAATTGCAACGCTGCACTGGGGGAGAATTTTTTTTTAATCCGCATCGTTATCCCTGTTCTGGATTTGCCAGTCTGCCTCTCGCTGTGGACCCCTGAATTTCGGCACCAATTTTGAATATCCACATTGTGCCAGATTGGATACTACCCGCTGTGACGCATTGCTCTGCCAGCTGAAAAGGCTCGAGCAGCGTCCAGCGGTCTTCTGAAATTGCTGACTGCCTGTGTGTGTGAGAGGTGGTGTGGGAGACCTCTGCCTTGATGGGTCCCCCACCCCCGCCACCACCAAACGGACCGGAGTGCAGGGTTGAGGTGCTGACTTGCTGATCTGAATCGGACGATCCTCCCCTGCATGTGCCGTGGACACTTTCACTGGAAACTTGTTTCTTAAAGCGATGGAGTCCCTGTATGAAGCAGGAGATTTAGGAAAGGAATCGCATCGCAATGTTGCACTGGGGGAGAATTTTTTCCGCCCTACCCACCCCGTTCCCTCCACCCCTTAAATGGCCTTAAGCCACTCCCACTGGTCTTATGTGTCCAGCCAGCCAGTGGGAATGGTTGGTAAGCTCTCACCTGTTGCTTCTGACTCTCACTAAACTCTTAACTCTCAGAAAACTGTTGCCCACTTTGGCTAGCTCTCCTCAGTCCAGAACTCTCACCTGCTTCTGGTCATTCTGAATGATGCTTATTCACTTGAACTGATGTAGGGGTGGGACTCCTGGGTGGCTAATCGTGAGCCTCATAACCCTGCTAGATATTGCTAGGAGGCTCACCATTGCCCAGTTAATATGCTTCTGTTATTTGGCCTGACTCTCAGATGAATAGATGTATACTGCAGCTAACACTCTTAGTGGTGTTTACAGTTCAGTTTAATCTTTCTTCTGAACTTTCTCAGGCCTCTGCCAGGCCTTTCTTACCCTGAGTGGTCTGGGCTTTGAACATTTTTTCAGCTGTTTTTGATTAGTTGACTTGAATCAATTGTGGTGCAAATCAACTGAATTTCTGAATAATTTCTGCCTATTCAACTGTCTTGCTTCAGCAACCTTGGCTAGGAAATGTCTCTATTTGCTTGTTAATATATTGTGATTTCTGATGATCTTCTACTAACCTCGCCTCTAGTGGGGACCACCACCACGGAACTTGGTAATCATTCAAGTAGCTGGTGGTGTGCTCCTGCGAAAGGGGGTACTATCTACTGACATAGGTTGTGGTGGGCGTCTGTAGGATAGACTGTCCATTAATTGGGTGCTTCTCTGAAGCCCACCTGGAAAGCCCAGTGGGGTCTGGTGGGCTAACACTACTGGGTTCTCCCTTCCAGGGCCCTCGTAGTGATTGATAGATTTGACCTGCCCTCCACATATTCTCCCCTCAGTACCTTGGTTAGTTTTAGGGACAGATCTTAATGACATGGGGGTTTCTAAGCTTCTCATGAGGGGGGCTAAGCCCTTCCCATCCACCAGTGCCCTCACCATTGGTCTGCTCACTGTTGTATGCCTCCCTCTACTCATTGCTGACTGCGCTCCTCACTTGGGGAGCCCCTGGGTTACACTTGGACAGCTTGAGGAACAAGACTTTACCTTCTCCAGTCTAATAGCCTGTGACAGACAGCCCCCCTAGCCTATCTGCTGTCTCGACCTCGGTGCTTCCTATATCCTGCCTTAGCGGTTGATGGCTGCCCCCCTACAAGGCATCTCCTCTGGCTCCTATTGGTGACACTAGCCCTCACAGGGAACGTTGAGCTCAATCCTGGTCCTGCCTACCAAGCCTCCTCATTCCCTGTGGGCTGGCTGTCAGGCAAAGGGATGAAAATAGCTCACCTCAACATCTGCAGCCTCCTGCCCAGTCTGGCTGAACTCCTTGCCTGGGTCACTCACTACGGGTCACTCACTACAAGCCTGACATCCTTCGTATAACTGAGACTTGGCTGAAACCTTCCACCCCTGACTCGGCCTGTGTGCTCCCTGGCTTTGATCTCATCAGGCAGGACCACCCAGGGAAAAAGCAGGGGGGGGGGGGTGGTATCTTGGTCTACTACAAGAGTCACCTCAACCTGACGGTTTTGTCCTGCCAACAGCCATTGCAGTCTTCCTGTGAACTACTGTACACAGTCCTATTACTGAGGAGCACCAAAAAGCTATACATTATCTGTACTTATAGTACCCCCATAGGTGGTATATTGGGGTTATTCTACCTTCTTGATACTGTTGGTTCAAAGGCTGGGAATAATGAGCTAATGATCCTGGGAGATCTTAACTTAAATTGGCTTGGAGGAAATACCAAGCTGTATGAGCCTCTGCTTGCTGGCCCCTCCTTGTCCCAACTCATTAAAGAACCCACTAGGTGGTCTTCCGCTGGTGGTACTAGCTCCCTCCTGGACTGGGTCCTCTCCAATAGACCTGAGAGGATTAGCTCTTCGAGTACCCTTCCTGACTATCTCCGACCACTCCCCTGTGTACTGCGTATGGAAGATCCCCTCCCTGAAAATTCCCTACAAAATCATCCAAGTTAGGGACTTCTCCGGGTTCGACCTGGGGTCCTTCCATAACGATCTGCAGCTTGTTGACTGGTCTGTGGTGTGGAATGCCCAGGACTCCTCCACTGCAGTCAATCATTTTCTCAGCACCTTCGGGCTGCTGCAGGATAAACATGCCTCTCTCATTAGGTGGAGGGTAAGGGGGTCTGCCACTAAGTGGCTGCATGGGAGCCTCCTAGCCCTCATGAGGACTAGAGACAAGTGCTGAGCCAACTTCAGTGTCACGATGGACCAAGCCATATTTCAGCAATATAGGAGGCTCAGAAATGAATGCAAAAAAGCAATCAGGGCTGCCAAAAGTGAATTCTGTAAAATTGCCTACTGAATTTAGCTAAGGACCCTAGGGATTTCTAGAGGAACATTAAAAACATAGTAAGTGGTTCCTCCAATTGTGAGGCCTCTGACATGCTCATCTATAGTTTTAGTTGTAACAATCCACTAACCATCGTTAATGTATTTAAGTCACATTTCTCGGACCTATCCGCCTTCACTTCCCTATTTTCCTCTAGTGGGTGTGATAGTTGTGTCCAGGTCCCTGCTCCACAGCCAGCCCCTATCTCCCACCCGTTATTCTACTTCAAGGCTGTGATGGCACTAGAGATGCAGAGACTGCTCTCTGGTCTCTCCCCCTACTCCATTGCTGGCCACGGTAGCATGGATCCTAAACTCCTCTGTCTTGGTGCCTCTTCTATTGCCTCCCCAGTGGCCTATATCTTCAATCTGTCCTTAGCCTCTGGAGTTAACCCTGACCCCTGGAAGGTGGCGAGGATTGTCCCTGTTCTCAAATAGGGCAACCCAAAGATTCTTGACAACTACCGACCGATAGCCATTTTGTCTACTATCAGTAAACTTCTCAAGAAAGTTGTGGCTGGGCAACTCACAGAGTATATTCAGTCCCATGAGCTGCTGTCTCCCGCCCAGCATAGCTTTTGTAAAGGGCACAGTACATCCTCTACCCTTGTCACTGTCTCTTCTGGGATCAGGGCAGCTATGGACCAGGGTAAACTCTCAGGTGCCATCTCCATTGACCTGTCCAAGGCCTTCGACTTAGCTGACCATGTCCTACTTTGCTCTCAACTTAGGTCCCTTGGTCTGTCCCCACCTGTGCTCAGATGGTTCTCCAGTTACCCACAGGGCAGACAGCAACTTACCAAATTCAGTAAGGTGTTCTCGGACACCACTCCCGTGTCCTCAGGTGTCCCTCAGGGTTCAGTCCTAGGGCCCCTGCTCTTTTCCATCTTTGTCAACAGTCTACCGTCTACCTTTTCCTACTGCAGGTCCATCCTATATGCTGATGACCTGGTCATCCTCACTTATTCTTGGGACATTGGGGTCATTAACCACCAACTGAGTGAGGATTTCAGGAGTATCCAATCCTGGATAATGACTCACAAGCTGGTCCTCAATCTTAAAAAAACTCGGGCCATGCTCTTTGGGTCCCTGGCCAAGATAAAGGCCTCCCCTGCCCCCCTGTGTATCACTGGTCTTGATGGTGCTCCTGTCCTAATCACTGACTCCATCAAATACCTTGGGGTGACACTTGATCCCCAGCTTGACCTTGGACATCATATCCAAAATGTGTGCAGAGTTGTTAACTGCAAACTGGGTCTGGCCTACAGAACAAAGACCAGTCTCACTCCTGCTGCTCGCCTTGCACTGGCCAGAGGTGTGTTTCTCCCTTCTCTCTGCTATGGGCTCCTCCTGTTTGCATGTACTGTACCTCCAAAGCCCACCTCTCTAGGTGGACGATAGCATACAACAGTATTTGCTGTTTTGCTCTTTCTGCCCCTCCCCCACCCACCACTGTGACCTGTATAGCAAACTTAACTGGCTCTCCCCGCCCAGTTACTTAAATTTTGTCTTGGGCTGTTTTACGGGCAAGGTTCTCGGAACTGGCACCCCACCCCCAGGACTGGCGGAGCTCCTCGAACCTCCTTTTCTTACTCCCTCAGGTCTCTGGGCCCTGCTGTTCTTAAGGTTTCTGCCATTCACACTCAGATGGGGGAACAGAGATTTTGCCTCATGTGCCCCCAGATTATGGATCTCCTTTCCCATCCAGGTCTGCTCCTCCCCCTCCCACGCATGCCTTCAAACCTCCCTGTGGAATTACGTGAAGCTCTCTTCAGCATGTGGTTGTTCCAAACCTCCATAATTATTCTTGGTCCCCTGCACTGGACTCACATGTCCACTTTTTGAACCCCGGCACAGGTCCTGCTGATGCAACCTGCCTGCTTGGGTTCGGCCCTGTATATAATGTTTCCACTCTCTGTTTCAGGCAATGCTTTGACTTTGGGGTCCTGAACTGTATATAATTGTATATAATTCAGGCATCCAACTGGCTCAACTCTCTTGGCAGCGACATAGCGACCGCTCCAACACTTGGCCTCTTCAAGTCCAAGCTGTGCCTCTCACTGCTTCTATCCTGCGATTGCCCATCTTAACATTTCCACCGTTCCAGCTGCACATGCCCCAGCACTTACAATAAGTCTTTGCACCCCTAGCACCTTACCTGTCATATTCCCTCGACAAGGCCCCCTGGCTGCACTGTCTTCTGCCCTTGCCCACCTCCCCCCGCGTATCTCCACTCCTGCCCCTGCCCCCAACCACCTCCCGTACTCCCTCTTACCCCTGCACCTTACTCCCCGATCTCCTACCCTCACTCTTCCCCCACCCCGCCCTCCTTCCCTTGTCTTGCTCATAACTCAAGTCTTTGTACTGGTTATTACATGTTTGTAAGTCAGTGACTATATGTTTGTAACTAAAAATGATGACTGTTGCTCACGCTGACGTGGAACCTTTGTAAAAGAGCCTCGGCTCAAAGGCATTGTAATCCTAGATTTTAATAAATAAATATAAAAAAAATAATGCACTGCTCCTAGCCTTGGTGACTATGTATATTTTCTGTCCATATTTCTAACTGTGTGTACTGACTGATTATGTTATGTTTCTCCTGATTCTGTGCAACTGCCTAACTTGTATCATGTTGTCCTCTGTATTGAACTCGTATTTCCTTGTATTCTCCCAGGTCGTACCTGAAAATAGGCAAATGTCTTGTCTAGCGTACTTACCTGGTTAATAAAAACTAAATAAATAAATAGGCCTCAGGGTCCATTCTACAAGGGGTACAGCTGCTTAGGTGGCTGCAAAAGATATTCTTTTGTTGGAAATTTGTAAAGCAGCTACCTGGAAAACAGTTCACACCTTTACCCAAACACTACAGCCTGGCTACCCAGGCCAGAAGTGATGTCAGATTTGGCACAGCAGTACTGCAGAGCCTGTTTCCTAAATAGGTTCTCTACCCTCCTTCAAAGGTACTGCTTGGGTAGTTTGCATATGTCAGAATACAGTAAAATTTCCTGGGGTTTGAAGAAAAAATTACTATCTTGTTTCTTCCAAGGGAATCTTACTGTATTCTGAGCTCCCACCCTACCTCCCCTACTAAAACCTATGGGCACTGCAGGACAGCTGTCCGTGTTGTTTGAAACCTGTGAGTGTTTCTTTGTTGGGCTTAGTGACTTGAGTCTTGGAGTTGCATAGAAACATGGAAACATAGAAGTTGACGGCAGATAAGGACCGCAAGGCCATCCAGTCTGCCCATTTGTTTTTCTGTCTTATGAATGTGCCATCGGCCTTTGCTCTGTCAATGGCCTATCTATTCATACTCATCTGTATTGCTCCCTTATGCCTATCCCATGCCTGTTTGAAGCCCTGCACTGTATTCATATCTACCACTTCCTGAGGTAGGCCGTTCCATGTATCCACCACCCTTTCTGTGAAAAAGAACTTCCTCACATTACCCCTTTATTGGCCTCCCTCTAATCTCATGCTGTGTTCTCTTGTCCTGCTATTTTTCTTATATTGAAACATGTTAGACTCTTTCACCTTGTTAATGCCCTTAAGGTGTTTGAATGTTTCGATCATATCACCTCTCTCCCTCCTTTGCTCTAGGGTATACATACTGAGCTCTGTTAATCTGTCCTCATATGACCTCTAATAAATAGCACCCATATAAAACACTGCTCTGTGAAGAAATAATGGCATCATACCTGTAAACCTTTCATATTCCCAAATTCTCCTTCCACTTCCTCCTTGTTCCCATCCCAACCTGCTCCCCCTAGCTACCATCCATAAATACCTTCATACAAGTCTTTTTTCAGTTGGTCACTGTATCGAATGTGGTTTACTGGACTGAAAGCATACAGGTTGAATTCGTGACCAGCTAGAAAGGTAAGCCACTGGCACTGTATTGCGGCTACCTGTACCGCCGAGATAAAGAGAAAGCTGGCAAGATTTATTGGCGTTGTAGTGAATCCTACAAATATTCATGTCTTGTGCGCCTTCATACAGTAGCCAGCTTGGTTGTAGCACAGGTAAAAGATCATAATCATGTACCTGATGCTGCAGAGGTCGGTGTTCGCCGCGTAATGGCAGACATCTGCAGTAGAGCAAGGACCACCGTAGAATCAACCTCACATGTTGTTGTTGAATGTACTGCTTCGGCTCCTGAAGCAGTGACTGGAATGCTACCTGAGATTAATCTAATAAAAAGAACTGTGCAGCGAATTAGGCAGCATGAGCATGGGTGCCCTGCAACACCTAGCACTGTACAAGATTTAGTAATCCCCCCCAAGTTCACTTCTCTCAGCACAGGTGACAATTTTGTATTGTTTGACAGTGGGCAATAGGCAGATAGATATATCATTTTTGGCACCGATGGCAACATGAGATTCTTGCGCCAATGTAATGACTGGATGCTCGATGGTACGTTAAGGTCTTGTCCTTCGCTGTTTAATCAACTGTACACAGTGTGTGCATTTCACAGTGGTAGTGTATTAACTGCTGTATATGTGTTAATGTGCTCACTGAAGATCGCTGCGTAAAAGTTAGTTTTTTGTCAACTTAAAGCACTGGTTGGTGACTTCTGCCCAGCAAATGTGATTATGGATTGTGAGAAGGCATCCTGGAAAGGCTTTACTAATGTCTTCTCTGAAACACAGCTATCTGGCTGCTTTTTCCACTTTGCACAGGCTGTATGGAGGAAAATTCAAAGTGCTCAGAGGTTGAGAAAAACTATTGCACAGACCCTGACTTCTCCCTTAATCTGCAAATGTTGCTGGCTTTAGCATTTGTTCCGCCGAGTGATGTTATAGCTAAGTTCGAAGAGCTTAAGGAAATGGAGTTCTTTATCAGAAATGAGGAGTTATTTCAGCCATTACTCGATTACTATGAAGATACATGGCTCGGTAGACCCAGAGGGTGCTCAGGTAGAAGAACAGCTAGTTTCCCAATCGAGAACTGGAACTGCTATGCTGTGACACAAATGAGATTGGCAAGAACGAACAATGCTGTAGAATGGTGGCACAGAGGATTTAATTTGCGGTTAAGTGCCTGCCACCCAAGCATATGGAAGCTGGTTGTGGTTTTGAAGCAAGCGCAGCAGCTAAATGAAATGAAGATGCAGCAGCTTATTTCCAGGGCTGCAGCTGGTGGCAAAAAACAGAAATATAAAGATCAAAACCAGAGAATAGCAACCACAGTGTCCCAATACAAGTCCCTCAACACGTATGAATATTTGTGAGGACTCGCGTACAAGTTTCAGTTTAAGCAATGAAAATGTGTGGTTTCCTGAATCTGGAAGTTACTTGAGACCTGACCTGAAGTTACCTGACTTGAGAATTTTCTGCATTACCTGAATAAAGTTGACTCCCCTGGCTTCGCCAAGGTTTTTTTTAAACAAGAAGAGTCGCTATTTCGACCCCCCCATGCTACGTTCATTGTAATCTGTCACGTAAGTCAGATTGCTAAAATGAGTTGCTAGGTGTTGCTAGGTGCTATAATGAGTTGCTAGGTGCTATAATGAGTTGCTAGGTGCAGATCGGTTGCTTGGTTGCTTATGGTTGCTAGTAGTAGCAAGGTATTGCTGGGTTGCTAGGTTGTTAAGTACGCTGAAGTCACCTTTATTAATTGAAGCTAGTAGTAGCAAGGTGTTTGCTGGGTCGCTAGGTTGCAAAGTAAGCAGAAGTTGCCATTCTTATTTGGAGCCGTGATGAACTGTCACTATTGCTGCATTCGCCGATTTTCTGTCGCTCATTTGACAATCGCGATTTTAAAGTCGCGACTATCACATGGAACCGTTTTCTGATGCAGTCCATGCAACATTTTGGTTGTCCTTCTCTGGACTGCCTCAATTTGGTTAATGTCCTTGTGAAGGTGTGACCTCCAGTACTGTACGCAGTACTCCAGATGGGGCCTAACCAGTTTCTTGAAAGGAGGGATTATTAACACCCTCTTAGGACTTGTGATACCCCTGCTAACACACCCCAACATCCCCCTAGCCTTACCTACCCTGAAGCCACCTATAAGCTGGGAGGGGAGTTGCTGGCAGTCACAAGGGAAGAAAGAGACTAGGGCATCATCATCACAGATGACCTGAAATCATCCAAGTAGACCACCTCCCCTCCCAGCCTATAGGTGGCTTCAGGGTTTCTCTTCCCTATGTGCATCATCTTGCACTTCTTTGCTTAAACCCCAGTTGCCACTCTTCTGACCATTTTGCCAGTTTATCCAGATCTCTTCTCATTCTGCCCACCCCATTTGGATCATCTACTCTGTTGCAGATCTTGGTGTCATCTGCAAACAGACAAACCTTACCCTTCAGTCCATCTGCAGTGTCACTGATGAAGATATTGAAGAGGGCTGGCCCCAGGACTGATCCTTGAGGTACTGCACTTGTGACTTGCAACTCTTCTGACTGTATACCATTTATCACCACTCTCTGTTTTCTGCCCATCAACCAGTTTGCCACCCAGCTGACCAACTTCTGACCCACCCTGAGCCTACCCAACTTATTAATCACTCTTCTGTGTGGAACAGTATCAAAAGCTTTGCTGAAGTCAAGGTAGGCGACATTAACTGCTCCCCCTTGGTCCACCGCTCTGGTTACCCAGTCAAAGAAATCTGTGAGATTAGTTTGACAGGACCTTCCTGTTGTAAACCCATGCTGTCTTGGATCCTGTGCTCCTATGGATTCCAGGTGTTGCACTATCCTTTCTTTAAGGAATGCCTCCATAATCTTGTCCACTACTGAGGTAAGACTGACTGGTCTGTAGTTCTCTGCCTCTTCCCTGCTACCACTCTTGTGGAGCAGGATCACATGAGCCCTTCTCCAGTCTTCTGGGACCTCTCCTGTTCTCAGAGACTCACTAAACAGTTCTGATAATGGCTCTGCTAGTTCCACCCTTAGCTCCTTTAGTACCCTGGGATATATGCCAACAGGTCCCATTGCCTTGTCCACCTTGAGCTTATCGAGATCTTGTAGGACCCTTTCTTTTGTGAAGGGACTAGTGCACACTCCCCTCCCCCTGTGTCCATGGTACTGAGCTGTGGGCTCTGCCCTACCTTCTCTTCAGTAAATACTGAGCAGAAGTATCTATTTAGGATAGATGCTTTTACATGGTCCTCCTCCTCACATGCCCCCTTATCCCCTTTGATCTTGGCAATACCCCCTCTGGACTTTTTCCTTTCACTAATGTATCTATAGAAAGTCGTGTCTCCTTCTTTTACTGTTTGTGCTAGTGTTTCGTCGGTTTGGGCTTTTCCCTGCCTTACTGCCTTCCCTGCTTCCCTTAGGGAAGTTTGGTATGCCTCCATATCTTCATTCCACTGTGTTCCCTTATATTTCCTGAAGGCCCGCCTTTCGGCTCTGACCTTTTCTGCTACTGTTTTTGAGAACCAAAGTGGTTTCCTTCTTCTTTTGCACTTCCTTTTATTTCTAACACAATGGGATGTTGCTTCAAGTATTGCATCCTTAATGCTTGCCCACTTTGCCTGTACCCCCTCACCTGCATTTCTTTTTTTGCCAGGGCTAACTTAACTCTGTTAGCCATCTTATCAAAGTCAGCTCCTCTGAAGTCCCATATTTTTGCCTTGGAATGGGATGATTTAGTTCTAGTGGCCAACTGAACCATATCATGTGATGGTCACTGGCCCCCAGGTGACCTACCTGGAGATCTGTGATCCTTTCCCTGTTAATCAGTACTAGATCTAGGATAGCCCTGTCTCTTGTGGGTTGTTGTACCAGTTGTTTGAGGTCCTCCCCCTGCAGGGAATCCATTATGTGTCTAGTTCTGGCAGATGTTCTGCTGGTATTGACCAGTCTGTATCTGGCATGTTGAAGTCTTCCATTATCAGAACCTCCCCTTTCGCTGTCATATTTTGTATATCTTTTAACAGTAGTGTGTCTGTATACTCCCCCTGGTCTGGAGGCCTGTAGACAACCCCAGTTTGTATGGCTGTCCCATTTCCTGTTTCCAGGGTGACCCACAGTTCTTCCAGTTCCTTAAGTATATTCTGAATTTCTATATCTTTGATATTTTCATTGACATAAAGGGCCAATCCACCCCCCCTTTTTATACCTCGGTCTCTTCTGAACAGTACATAGCCAGGTACTGAAGTCTCCCAAGTGTGGTTACTGGTAAACCATGTCTCACTAATGGCTACTATGTCCAGTTTAACTTCTGTCATTATTGCCTGCAGGTCTGGGATCTTGTTTCCCAGACTGTGAGCATTTGTGTACATGATTCTCTATTGGCCAGATTTTGGTGTGTTAGTTGTTTGGCAAGGTCTGGTGTTTCCCCTGTGTATTGTATTGGGAGCCGGACGTTTTTCTTTACCTGGTGATGCAAATGCACTACAAACATGCTGAACTCCGTTTGACCACTAGATGAGGAGGGAGGGGTGTTCTTCCCATTCAGCGTATTGGGTGCTGCACCCCTCTCCCCATTTGCTAGTTTAAATATTCTGCAAAGATGTCAGACTTCTGCCCCAGTGAACTGCCTCCCTCCTTAGCCAGATGCAGTCCATCAAATTTAAAGAACTTTCGCTCCCAAAACTGTTGCCAGTTCCCTTCAAGTCTGTGTCCTTTTTCCTGGCACCAGCCCTTGAGTTACATGTTTAGCTCCCCTATCTCCCCTTCTCTGACCTTCCGTCTATCTGCCCCCCTCTCCCAGACTGGCAGGATCTCAGAGAATGCCGGATGAAATGGATGATAGTTTGTCACCCAGCCTGGTCAGGTGTTCCTTGGTCTCCACAACTGACTGGCTGGCGAGATTGTTAGTCCCTATGTGTACCAGGACATCAATGTTTTCTCTTGCTTCCTGTACAGTTTTAGCAATGCGGTCAGTCTCTCTCCATGATGATGTACCTGGGAGATATCTGACCATTACCCCTGGCTGGAGATAGGTGTCAACTCCCTGAATAATGGAGTCTCCTATGATCAGAAGTTTTTTGGATTTCCTTTTTACATTTTTTGTTTTGGCTCCTGTTTTGGGTGAGTTTTGTTGTGCTAGCTCCTGTGCTGCAGTGTCCTGCTCTACAGTGTCCTCTGCCCCTTTGTTTGATTTCAGAGACAGAGGCGGATACCTGTTTGTAGTTTTTATATGGTTTGTGGAGGTGATATGTTGGAGAGTACCGAGTGATGAGGCACCCGATTTGCCCCTCCTAACCACCTGCCAACTTCCTGGACCAACTGCCCTCTGCAGTCGAGGTGCTTCTGTAGGATGTTGGAAAAATGGCAGGCATTTCTTATAATTCCTCCTGAATATGCGATTTGAGGTGCACAATTTCTGCCCTTACTGCCTGGAGCTGAACCCTTAGATCTCCAATGGCCCCACGTGTAGGGCAGTGTCCTACATCCTGTAAAACTGCCCTTCTGAAAAGTGTTCCGCAGTACCTGCAGTTAATAATATCCATTCCAGATAAGTTGCTGGGTTTTTAACCTGGTCAGAGTAATTAGGAGGAGGAAAATGAAAGCAAAAGTTTAACTTTGTGTTTCGTTGTTTTTGTACAACTTGTTACAACAAGTTAAATTACTTTTGCCCCTATAAATGAGTTGCCCACATTTTTAAATAAAGGAGATTTTATGTTTTTGGGGGTTGTTAACTAGTTAATTATTTTATTAGTATAGTTTAGATAGCTTGTTATTATGCATGCTCCGTAAGAATCTGATGGTTGCAGGATGTATTCAGCTGGTACCTCTTCAGCCACTTGGGACTTTTTATAAAAGAGATCATTCTGCCAACCTCTGCATTTTAAAAGTAGAGCTGGCTACCTGAGTTGGAGTACACCGCCCCCTCAACAAAGACACACAGTGTGTCTTTTATTTCCAGTTCAGAAACACTGCCAAGCTCTGCATTAGACTGAAAAAGCGTCAGTTTCATGTTACATGACCTTCACAAAAGTTTGTGGCAGTCACTCATCCTTGGCTCCCTGGCTGACTGTCGTTCCTGAGGCTCATCTCCGTTCACCCCTGTGTTCCTTGGCTCTCCCTCTCTGCAGCTCATTTTATTAATTTATTTACAAAATGTTTCACCAGGAACAACAACATGAGCTGAGGAACAGCTCGTTTCCAGAAGCGTCCTGGGGGAGCGGGGTATGATGGATGGGAGACAGTTAGAACATAACATAAACATAGTACAAAATAAAACAAGGCAGGTACTGAATATTACATCATAGAGTGGAAGACTGCAACATGATATCACAGAAGCCATATGGCCAAGTTGAGCAGACCAGCAGCTGGGAATTTACATGTTACCACCCAGTGCAAAAGACTAGAGGCCAGGTGGTAGGAGAACCAGTGAAGCGCAGGGCTACTTTGGCGGCAAGGTGTTAGTAAGTGCTAGTTAAAACCTAGGGAAGGAGTGGAGGAGGGGAAGGAGGATGGGGGAGCGAAGGGGAGATAGGGAGCCTGGTCCAAGAAACCTCCTTCAGGATGCAGAGAAATCCTGCTAGGAGGGCAGGACCAGACAGGAAAATTTGGAGGCGAGAGAGAGGAGGAGGAATAAGAAGGAGAGGGAGGAGGTAGGTGCCTGGAAATAGGGAGTAACTAGAGGGGGGTGGCTGAATGGGGCTGAAACCAGCCCAGTCAGGGTAACTGAGTAAATTGTGGTGTTACACTCTCCACTTTGCTTATTGGTGCATATGAGTGAGAGGGCTGGAATTGAGAGGATCAGCTCATGCCCTTGGGCTTGGGTGCAGTTGGAGGGTAAAGGGGAGAAAAGGGAACGAGGACTATGGAAGAAGCTCTGAGTTAGGGATGGGGTTGAGGGAGGACAGAGTGAGTAAGGATTAGATAGATGGTATAACAGGAGTTTAGGTCAGGTGGTGGGGTTAGGGGGATAGGGTGAGAGGGGAGGGTGATGAGCAAAGATTTAATGGGAGGAGAGAGTAGGGAGCAGGAGGGTGGAATTGGGCTAGGAGCAGATGGCGCTTAGGGGGAAAGGAGGGAGGAATGTAGAGCTAGGAGAGGGATGAAGGGGACAAGGAGAGTTAGAAAAATGGATAACGAGTTTTATGGAGTTAGAGAGTGGGGGCAAAGGGAGGGTGAAGGGGGGCTAGGAGCAGGAGCAGTTAGGGGAATAGAAATTGCGAAGTGCTAGGGAGAGGGAGGAAGGGAGTTTGAGAGTTTAGGGATTCGATAAGAGAAAGCTTCTTGACCAGTGGAGGTGTGACGATGAGGGATAGCAAGAGTGCGAGAGTCAGAGGATTTAAGAGGGCGGGAGTTAGGAGGGGGAGCAGAGAGTGAGGAGGAGAGGTAAGAGGGAAGGGACCAAAACCAATATTTGGAAGTGAACTTAGTGCAGTGAGAGAGGCGCCTGTAATGCAGGGAAGGTAGAGCAAGGGAGTGATATAGGGTGCAGTGATGAATGTAGGAGGGGGAGTCAAGAGCAAAGTGACAGAAAGCATTGAAGAGAGGATCCAGTCTGGTGAGGGAAGTCTTAGGAGCAGCACTGTAGACTATGTCACCGTAGTCAAAGGTAGGGAGTATCTTTTTCTGTACAGTATCATGCCTACCAGTAGTGATAAGGCACTGCAGTTTCTGTAAAGGGTGACCAACATGGGGAGCAATTTTTGCAGGATAGCGTCAATATGTACATAAAAGTTAAGGTGTTGGTCAAGCCAGACACCTAGGTATTTAAAAGAGGCGGAGTCCTCTAAAGTTGCCCTGTCAAGGGTGTGGAAGGAGGGAAGGGAGGGCAGCCAAGAGAGTCTCTGCCTTGTGCCAGAGGTCATGGAGACTGTCTTCTTGGCATTAAGAAAGAGTTGATGTGAGCTTAGCCAGTGTTGAACATTATTGAAGTCAAGCTGTAGTCTGGCAGTCACATCGGAGGGTGAGAGACTGGAAGTGAACAAGACAATATCGTCTATACATATGGATAAGGGACAATGAACAAGCAGATGGAAGGTTGTTTAAGAAGATTGAGAAGAGAAGTTGGCCAAGTAGAGAGCCTTGGGGCTCACCAGTAGAGATTTGAAATGGAGGGGACTTTGAGTCAGCTATTCTGATGGACTGAATACTTCCTACCAGGTAGGAGTTAAAGCAATCGCAGGCAGGCTGAGATAGCCTGGCCGATGAGAGGGTTTCAAGAAGGAGGGAGGGAGTAAGAGACAGTGTCGAAAGCCTTAGCAAAGTTGACAAAGATGGCAGGCGTAATATGGCCTTTGTCCATTGCAGAGTGGATAAAGTCTGTGAGTTTGAGTTTGAGTAGGGAAGTGGTGGTGGAGTGGTTCTTCCAGAATGCAGACTGAAAGGGAGCGAAAAAGGAGGAGTCATCAAGAAAGGAGGAGAGCTGAGTAAGAACAAGGTGTTCCTGTAGTTTGGCCAGGATGGGTAGGAGCGAGGTTGGGCAATAATTCCCTGGAGGAAAGAGATCACCACCTTTTGGAAGGGGGAGGACAGTTGTGTGTTTCCAGGCTGCAGGGATAGTTGCAGTACGAAAGGACAGGTTGAGCAGGTCAGCTATCAGGAGGGAGATAACTTGAGCAGATAAGTATAACAGCTTAGGGTCGAGGCCATCAGTTGAGCTACCCTTTGTGGGATTGATAGAGAGGAGAACCTTTAAGGTGTTGTTTGGAGGACTGGTGAGAAGGTAAAGCTATTAGATAATTGGTGGGGGGGGGTAAGAAGGTGGGGTTGGGAGGGAAGTTAGCAGGGTAGAAGTGCAGGAAGCAAAATAAGAGTTGAATTCAGCATCTACCAGGGGGTGGTTGGCTGTGAGGTGGTTGTTAATCATAAGCAGTGGAGGAGGAGGTTTAGCTTGGTGTGAAAAAAGTGAGTGGACTACTTTCCAGAATTTTGTCGGGTTATTTATGCTGGGGCTAAAGGTGGACCAGAAATTATCATATTTGGCCTGTCGGATGGCTTTTGTGCAAGCATTTCTGAGAGTGTGGTTTATTGAGAGATCATGAGGGAGTTTAGTGGATTTGTGTGTTTTCTGAGATATGTCACACGCTTGCTGGCAGGTCAGGAGCTTGGGGGTGACCCAAGGATTGTGTTTCCGCACTCTCTGACTTGCTTCAAGGGAGCGAGCTTATTCCAGATAGAGAGAAATTTGTTTTTGAAGTATGCAAGAGCAGATCAATAGATTTAACAGAAGTTATAGGGGCCCAATCTACAAGGGTTAGATCACAACATAGAGAGGCAAAGGTCAAGGGTTTTGAAGGAGCAGATGGTTAGCAGCTTGGGAGGGGCCTTAGGTTTGTGAACTTTCCCGACTAAGTAGATCATATGATGATCACTAAGAGCATCAGGCAGCAGGCCAGACTGAATTACCCTGTGTGGGTGTGAGGTAAGGGCTCAGTGCAGGAGAGTGTGATTTAGGGATTTGTGGTTATGGCGAGTAGGTTCTGAGATTAGCTGGGACAAGTTGAAGGCAGTTATATTTGTGCGAGCTCTCCTAGGAAGGGAGACAGCCAGTCATGGTTAAGGTTACCTAGGAGGTAGAGTTCACCCGAGGAGGCGAGGGACCCAATGGTGGAAATGAGCTCAGTGGTAACAGAGTAGTGTAGACCAGGGTGGAAATACACTCCTGCAATGAAAACAGGGACCAAGAAGGGTAAAGATAACCATAAGATGAGGGCTTCATAGGACATGGGTCTGAGGTTGCTAGAACCATTGTAATTTGTAGGGGGGCTGAGGAGTAGACACCCACACCCCTGCTAGCATGGTCCTAGCGGGTAACGGAGTACCCTGGGATTGTGATGGATGCATTTGGTACCTTATTTGTTAGCCAGGTCTCAGTAACTATTAGTATATCTGGGTGAGCGGATACAACAAGAGGGAGCAACAGGTCTAGTTTTGAGAGAAGACTCCGAATGTTAAGGTGGAGGATCTTAAGACCCTGAGGGAGGGTTGCCAGGGTTGGAGAGAAAGGAGGGAAGGGAGTTGTATTGTGTGAGGGGCCGGGGTTAGGACTTATATCGCCTGCAGAGAGCAGAAGGAGAGAGATAATTATGAAGTGGAGCTTGGTGCTCTTAAACCAAGATTGACTAGATGTTTTGCTAGAGCTGGGTGGGTATTAGAAGGTAGTGAGTTGGAATTTGAGGAAACGCAAAAGAGTGTGTGAATAGTGCAGAGATATGAAAGGGGCGGAAGGCCTAATTGAGCAGTGAGTCCATGTGAGGTATCTAGGAGTAGGGGTTATTGCAAGGTTGAAGCAGTGGGCAAGTGGGGTATTGGAGTAAGTGGGGGGGCAGAATGGGGCGTGTAATTGTTGAGCAAGTGAGGGGATGGGAGGGTGAGGAGGATAAGGGAGACAGTGAAGAGGGAGAGGGGAGCTGGCTGGATAGAGAACTTTGTTGCAGGGAGGGATACTTGCAGCAGACTGAGAATCAGGGCTGTGTTGGGTATCCGTTGTGCTCATCTTTGGTCCTCGCTCCCTCAAACCCCTCATAGACCATGACCTGAAGTCTTAAACACATCCATATAATCAACGGCTTTTCTTTCTTTGTAAAGAAACCATTCACAGCATGTAGCACACAGAAGAAATTGAACTGCGATAGTAAAAGCCGAACCAAAAGTGGCTCACTCAGTCAGCTCATTCAGCAGCTAGCACCCTTGTAATCTCGTCATCTTTGCCCCAGAATAACATGAATAGGCATAGAAACCACACATAACAAATGACACAAATATGAAAAAAATGTAATTCAAGCTAACCGCAAAACCAGAAGTGGCTGAAGGTTGTACAGTAGCTGCCAACGGACCCCAGCAATGGACATGCTCGTTTCCCACTTGCTCCTACTAAAATCTGGGGGAAAAAAAAACAGCCTACACCTTAAATGAAACAAAACAAACAAACAAACATGAAAAAAAATAATTAAAAAAGTGTGTGTGGGGGAGGAGGGGGCAGGGGACAGGGGACATAGACACCAGCTCCCTCTAGTGGGTTCCTTTCACACATGCACTCATTACAAATACTATACAAAAACAGGAACTATTTTTCTATTTCTTTATTTATATTAACATACTTTTTAAAACTTAACTGAAATTTTTAATAATTTGTTTTACATGAGAACCATTTTATATGCGGAATAAGACACTCTGATGTGTGGTTTCGGGCCTGATAAGAGTACTTCCCAGGTGCTAAAGGCACTCGGTGCAAGCGCTTCGTGCCTCATTACGCACCTAGAAAATGCTCTTATCAGGCCATAAACCAGACCTGCTCTGTATTTGCAATGTACTGTATGTTAGGCTTCTGGTTGATTGGCTTGAATCAATTCAGAAGGGCTTTGAATGTTACGAAACAGCATGTGTGTATTGTCTTTTGAACATCTGCATGTGACTTCATCATAATGGACTGCCTCTGCTACTTCAGAGCTAGCACCATATTTAGTATAACTCTCTTTTTCATTTTCCTTCAGAAATATACTGTAGCTGTTACAATTTAGAATAAATAACCATTAACAGTTAAGAACAGGGTTGTTAGTATACACAGAGGGATTCTGGTGACATTACAGAATCAAGAAAGCAGAGCTCGAGTTGTATTATAATGTCACCAGAACCCCTTGTGTCCTAAAAACCCTGTTTTATAGTTATGTAAACAGTTTTTTTTCCCCTTTGTAATAGATTATTTCCCCATGTTGCCATCAGACTACCTAATCTAAGCCAACCCTTTGCCCTGAGATCGTTATGTCTAGTGCCAACTATGAAGCAGTGGAAGAGACGTCTGTCTTTGACACCTTCTGCCTCAAGGAGCTAGGGGAGCTTCTCTTGCAGCACAGTTGCCCCATAGGGATACAGAAACATGGATGGGCTGGGAATAGATAAATCACAACCCTCCCGCCATCTGACCTGCCTCCTCCTTACTGGCCCCCACACCCTGGTTTCCAGGTCTGGCGTAGGACAAGTCACAGATTACTGACTGGGAACTAGTGTGGGAATTGAGTGAAGGCAGGCATGGCAGGGAGTGCCAGACCATAGACCCTTTCATAGGACAGGCTCTGCACCGCATTTAGTGGTGCAGAGCAACTGTAACGTTACCTGTCTTGAGTGTATAGACAACCCTACACCCCATTGAAAGAGAGTGTTTGCTGTCCCGGCATTCCCTGTTTCGGTTAGTTCATTGTTTTGTTTTATCGTTTTGTGCAGTTCCGGGTGCTGTCTACAAACATGACAGCAATCACTTCACTTTGCACAGAACCACTCGCGAGACTCCGCCATGTTGCAGGATCCCAGTCCCTATATGTGTTCCCAAGGCTCGTGCGAGTTCTGTGCTTGTGCATCAACTCCTGTATCCAAGTTCAGCTAAACATATCTTTAGGTAGTGAAAATTAAGCTGGACTCTGAAAACCTATTACTTTTGGAAATGAGGGCCAAAAACTACATTGAAAGTGCTCCAAAAGTGGAGCCGTGATGCTGGGCATACATAAATGCATATTCATATCCCAATGGATATGGATATGTATTAGTGCATGCCCAGTATCATGGCTCCACTTTCAGAGCACTTTTAATGAAGGTTTTGGCCCTCGGTTCCAAAAAGTAACAGGTTTCCCAGAGTTCAACTTAATTTTTACTACCTAAGGATATAGTTAGCAGAACTCGGGTAGAGCAATGCTAGCAAAGAACTCACTGGTGCCCCCTCCCAACTGCAAGTCTCAGGCTCTCATTCCGCAGGAAAGACAGCAGAAATACTGGATGAGCTCTGAGACTGTTGCACATAGTATGTGTGTGTAAGTGGACTGTGATGGTGATGACAGAGTGGCGCGAGTGCCTGGGAACTGCGCCGTCGTAAGTGCCGCTCATGTGAAAGGGGCTCATGAAAGGCTCCAGGGGGTGAGGGGACTTGAGGGCGATGGAAAATGTTTCTTAGTTAGGTTAAATGGGCAGAAAAAGAAAGCATAAAACATACTTAAAGGAAAATTCCATGTTAAGATCAGAAAAAGATATGTAGTAGTCTTTTTTTCCGTGTTCTAACCAGTTCACAGTGTTTTCTTTTCCTCTGGCTGTGACAGATGTTTTTTCTAACTTTCCCTAACTGTTTTATTGCCCTTGGAGGTTGCCATCCTGGTTTCTTTTATGGCCTCTTGTCCCAGATAGTCTTCCCAGAGCACCCTTTGGTGTGATGTCTAATTGCCCTTGCAGGAAGCCAGTGTCTTGTTAAAGGGTCTGTCACAGCTCAGCCACAGAGAAAATACTTCTTCCAGAGAAGACGCATTGCTAGATTTTGTGTGAGTGTAATCATTATTATTTTTTGATATCAGTACCTTGTCCTGCTATGTTCTACTATGTGTGTGTGTGTGTGTGTGTGTTGAATCATGTCACTGTTTACTCTATTCCTTTCAGTCACTTTCAGTTTTTGTACCAGTACTGAGTAGCAAAAATTGAACATCACCTTAAAGGTTGTAACATAGCAGGACAAGGTACTAATATCAAAAAATAATAATGATTACACTCACCCAAAATCTATCAGTGTGACTTCTGTGAAAGAAGTATTATCTTTGTGGTTGAGCTGTGACAGACCCTGCTAAATCTAAGGACATAGCTACATCGCTGTTACATGAGCCAGGGTGCACTGTAGGAGAAAGAAAGCCAATAAAACTATTTGTGATGGAGAGCCCCAGGGGTTGTAAAACTACCATACAGCTAGCAGGCTAATTTAGGAAAAACTCCGAATAGCAGACAGAAGGAAGGACACACTAGGACTTAACATACATATCAAAACACTCTACATAGCATATGTTTTTGCACATTCTGGGTGGACTTCTCCTTTAATCTAAATGTAAACAATCAGTACCAACACTTATTCTATTTGTCAGACACACCAGCTTGAAACTTCCTACTCTTGCTTCTCTGTTTGCGTAATTGTTTCTTCCTTTGTCAGTGTTGCTCTGGCAAACATTTACAAACAAGGTATCCATTTTCAGATGGGTTCCACAGTCGCCATAGAAACATGTTTTGCATGCTTCTACTTTCTAAAACAGTCGTTCTGCACAGCTCTAAAAGAACGACTTTTACCACCAGCAAAACAGGCACATCATCTGTTATACAGTTGTTCAGAAATCAAGTTTGCGTTGCAGTGATATGATGCATAAAGTTACCAAGGACATGTATTCTGTAAGCTGCTCTTAAAATATCTTTGAGAATAGATGTACTGTATACAAACCTTTAATCGACACGTCCTTGGTTATCAATGCAGTCCAAAGTCTGTGCACTGCTTTAGTTTGAGCTGTTAGGAGGCTTGCATTTAGAACAAAAATCTAACAGTTGCACTGCTGTTACACTAAACATGGATCTGGTCCCAGTTATTTTGTAACATGAGAACAAAGACAGAGTAGTTTTTTTGCAGGAGGAAACCAGATTGATCCTGAATGCACCAGCTCAGCAGTTCAGTGAACCAGTAATTGTGTAGTTGGAATGGTGTACAAGGTAGCAATCAGGCTTCCACACACAGAAATGCAGATATTAACTCTGCAGACAAATTGGGTTATATTACCGAGTGTAATATTCCAGCAGTGAAATCAGTGCTGTTAGTGCAGGTGCCCCCCATGACGCCTGTAGCTAAGTGTAGAACGCAGCGGCCAGGTTACTGATGACTTCCCAAGGTCATGTCATGTGACCCCAGTCTTGTGTGGCCTGCACTGGCTGCAGGTGAAGTGGCAAATCTCCTTCAAGGTCGGTGTGCCGACCTACAGAGCCTTATATGGACTGGGACTGGGTTAACTGAGTGAGCTCCTGTCCTCACACTGCCTAGCCTGCCCTCTCTGCTCCTCCGAGGTCAGCCTCCTAGCGGTTCCCAGGACAAGGCTCAAGACATCAGGGGACCACACTTCTGAGATGACTGGTCCAGCCCTGTGGAACTCACTCCCCAGATCTCTGTAGATCTCTGTATTCAATGCTAATGGTACTTTAACAACATACTTTAAAGGCTTGCAGTTTGAATTGTTTCAGCCATGCCCTTTGAGGAAGGGTCACGCTAGACCCGAAGCGCTGGGGTTTTGATCTTCGCATTCTTCATATAAATACTGGAGTTTATTTGCAAGTCACTAATTTGTTTCTTTTTTCTAATGGAGTACTTGTTTCTGTGTTTTCTGGGTGTGAAGGACACTTACCTTCATGCCAACATCCGAACATGCCACTGGTAATACACCCAATTTCTACTGGAGAACAGCCATTATCAGTTCTGAGTCTTGTCCTTTGGCTTATCCTCGGCACTGTGGGTATTTAATAAATGCTTTGAAGTTGTGGCAGCAGCCCTCCAGAAGGATGGGCTTTATGTTTTCCCTTGTCTGGACGATTGATTATTGCAGAGTCCATCCATGGAGGTGGTCCAGTACACAGTATCCACAACTCAGCAGTTGTTCAGGGACCTTGGAGTCATGGTCAGTGTACTGAAATCTGTTTGCGTTCTCTCCAACGTCTCCAGTACATTGGAACAGTACTGGACATGGCAGTGGGCAGTACATTCTTGCCCGCAGAATCAAGGTCCTGATTGACAAGGTCTGTTTGGTTCAGAGGAGTCATTATTTGTTTGCCAGCACAATGCTCAGCCTTGTGGGACTTGTGGCAGCTGCCATTGTAACATCCCATTGGCCTGCCTTCATTTGCCAAGTCCGGCAGTGGATACTTCGGGTACCATGGGATCAATTGAAGGATGAATTGGAATGGATGGTTCTCATCACGTCTCCACTGCGAAACTCACTATTGTGGTGGATGGAACCCCTGCACTTGTTTCAGGGCATCCTATTCTTTTCCCCGGCACTGGTGCAGAGCCTCATAATGGATGCCTCCAGGTTAAGATGGGGTACCCACCTAGGACAATACCAGACCCAGGGGTTGTGGACCGACCTAGATTTGGATCTCCTCATAAGTGTTCTGGAGATGAGGGCTGTTCATGGCCTTCAGACCTTCACAGAGCACCTCAGTCCTGGCCCCCTATTGATAAGGACAGACAACGTCAGTGTGGTGCACTGTATCAACAAGCAGAGGCACACTCACTTGAACCCTCTGTGCAGGGAAAAGTGAGAGTGTGGTACTGGGCACTGTCTCATGGCCTTTAATTGACAGCAGTTCTTCTCCTAGGCGTCCAAAACATCTTGGCAGATAGGCTAAGTCAGTCACAGTCTTGAGTACACAAATGGGAATTGCGTACTTCTGTGGTAAACAACCTTGTCACAAGATGGGGTTGTCCAGAGTTGGACCTTCTTGCATCCCTGCACAACATAAAACTGCTGCAGTTTTGCTCACTTGCTCCAGGGCCTGGAGTTTTTTTTGTGAGACGTGTTGTCCCTCTACTGGAGAGGGTGTTTTTTTTATGCATTCCCTCTACCTTATAAGCAGATGTATTGATTGGATTAGAACACAACAAGTACTGTGTAAAAGTTGGTGGGGTGTTTGTATAATTTGTGGTAGTGATCCACTGGTTTTGAGAGTTATAGATAGCCCTCAGCTGGCTCCACCCTGGTTGGAAATTGAGGAACTGAGCTCGGCCCATAGGGTATCTGTAAAAAATGTATTACACCAAGCCTCAGAGAGGGACAGCAGTGTGGGTGAGGGGGTTTATTTTTGAGTGTTGGGAATGTCTTGTGTGTAGGAGGGGTACGGGGGTGCCCATTTTACAGAGCCACTTGACAGCAGGTAGACAAGCAGGAATACAAACTCATAGCCGCAGTACTGTACTGCGCTGCTTAGCAACACCCCTTCTACGAGTAATGCAATACATCAGAGTCTTTTAATGAGATCCCCGTGACCACAAATAAGTTAGAATTTTTGACAAGGAATATCAAGGGGGCTAACTCCCTAGGGAAATAATCAAAGGTCTTGACACATCTCAAGAAATACACACCAAAAGTAGTATTTTTACAGGAGACTCACAGGCTTACCTAGCATCTTAACCTACTACAACAAAAGTGGGTGGGACAGGTTTTTGGTGTGGGGAAAGATACAAAAAGGGCAGGGTTATGTTCCTGATAGCCAGGAAGACCCCCTTTCACCATGCTATTGGAAATCACAGATATGGAAGTTAGATACATGACCATGGGTGGGTACTAGGTAGAACCGAAGTGCTCCTAATTAACACAGAGGACCCAGGCCTATTTACCAGTGTTATGATGCATTTAGCAGCATGGCCTAATCTGCCAACTGTCATTGCAGGGGACTGAAATATCCCCTTAGATAATGATTTAGATAGGTCAGGCAAACCTAGACTTAGTTTGTCCCCCAACCAGAGGGCCGTTAAAGAACTAATAGACACACACTCCTTAGTCAAGCTGTGCCATGCCCGTCATCCGTAAGGAAGGAAGGGAGTTTACCTTCTAGTCCACACCACATGGCACCAGCTCTGGATTATTTCCTGATTAGTCAGTCCCTGTTGCAAGGACTAGGTCAGGAGGAGATATTGCCACAGATCATAACGGATCACACCATGTGACAATGACACTAGTAATAAACGTACAGTCTGACATAGATAAAGTCTGGAGACTGAACAGCAATCTCCTTAAGAACCCTAAAAATGTCTGCCACTTGCTTGAGTTCACGGACAGATTTTTTTCAAGAAAACAAGGGCTCAGTGGGCCAAGCAGATATGGTATGGGGGCATATACAGATGTGCAGTGTGAAGGGAAATAATTAGGATTTCCTCCAATGCAAACAAATAGAAACAAGTGAAAACCAAAGCTTTGCTGGACAAAATTAGATCCTCGGAGAAACAGCTGGTGGAGAAACACACAGAACCCATGAAGCAGTAACTCAGTCTTGCCAAAGAGCAATACCATGAAATCAAGAGAAACTAGGCAGAAATGGCCTTGTTTAAGGCCACCTATGTTTGAACGTCAAAGCTGAAATTGCACAAAATTGACATAGGCTGTTTTTGCTCCTCTAGGCTCCCCATAAGAACTAAAACCATAAAGTGAGCACCAATATTTGGAGCTGCAATGTAAGCAGAACTTTACAAACATAAAACGATATTATTAATAATGCAAATTTTTGAGCACAGTATCTTCAAATGGGGACTTATCTGACCCATGTTGGGACATTACTCGATCTGCTTGGTGGACAAGGAATGAAACAGTTTCAATTAATAAGATGTCAGAAATTAGCATGAATTAATCATCAAAGAAATACAGTATGATAGATGACATTGAATCGACAATGCTTTTTTTAATTTTTTTACAAAACCCCCACACATTTTTACTTTTGAATTATGAAAGAATCTTGCAGTATGTGGTGAATTAATTTTTGATTTATGTAAGACTTTAGTACATTTAATGGGGATGGTGTGTTCTCACCATATTAAATAATTAAAGCTGTATTATTTTTTTAACAAGTTATCCATATACAGTATATAGGAAGTTATTGAACAGAACAAAGTAACTGTACATTGAAAACGTAAGTGTGGGTTACATATATGGGCTAAAAGGAAAATTATTTTCTTATGTAATATTGTAGAAATTTATATTTTATTATTTTTTTAAAAGATTATTTATTAGATTCTGGATTCCCTGAGGAAGGGGTATTCCTAACCCTGAAACACTGGACTAATAGGACTAATATTGTGTCTGGAAGTTGTGTAATTAATAATATAAATAATACATATATGGTGAGTGATTCTTGTTATTCCAATCTTGCTTTAAGTTGAAATTAAATGTCCAAAAATGTAAGGTTATGCACCTATGGAAAAAAAAACAAGACAGATCACTGGATGGAAGGGGTTAAACTGAGCACTGCGGCAGAGGAAAGGGACGTGGGGGTCCTTGTTAGTGATTCCCTGAAACAATCTAGCCAGTGTAACAAAGCCTGTAGTAAGGTTAATAGGATGCTGGAGCATATTGGAAGGGGTACTGACAGCAGGAAAAAGGAGGTACTGCTACCTCTGTATAAGTCACTGGTGAGGCTGCACCTGGAGTACTGTATTCAGTTATGGAGTCCTCATCTAAGGAAGAACAGAGACAGGTCAGAAACGGTGTAACACAGGGTGACCAACATGATTCAGGGCCAGCAGGGCAGATGTAAGTAAGAGCGTCTCAAGGCACTGAACTCACTGATGACCAGACGAGAGAGGGGGGATCTGATTGAGATTGTCAAGTTTCTGAAGGGAATTAATAGGTAAACTGTAGGAAACTATTTAGAAGGAGAACAGAGTCAAAAACCCAAGGTCATGAATGCAAACTGGCCGGGGGGTGAATTTAAGAGGGATGTGAAGAAGTTCTATTTTATGTAAAGGGTGGTAGAGTTGTGGAACAGTCTGCCAGTGGAAGTGGTGGGCACCAGGACTGTAAATGGTTTCAGGCATGGTTGTGACAGAGTAAAGGATTTGGTGGTCGGTAAGGACAGTAGCAGTAGGGAGGAGAGCAGAGGGGTGGACTGGGAGGGATAAACCCTGTCTTGTCAACAGTTTCTGGAGCATATGGGGAACTCTGGGCAGACTAGATGGATCTTTGGTCTTTTTCTGCCATCGTTGTCTATGTTTCATTTTCAAAAGTAATGACTCGCACTCTGTTGCTGTTCCATCTTTAGTGGCCTTTGAGTAGATTCTGTGAGTGTTTTCTGACTTGCACTCTGCTGCTGAAGACTGTTTAGATCTGTATGATGTACTGTAGTATGTATCCTTGCTAAGCTTTACATTGTTGGCACTGTTTATATGTGCTCCGCTGTAAAATTCTGTGGCTGAAAAGGGCATAGCCTACATCATCAGGGTCCAAAATGGCACAACCTACTAGTATGTAAATCAGAAACAGCCACTGAGTTTACTCACAGACCAGTAAAGATGAAACAATGAAAGCATTGGAAGTGATATTTTAAAAACAGTTTCCACAGGAAAATGACCTACAGCTTCAGCAAAGTTTTCTTTAAACCTGCTGGAGCTGTGAGTAATATGCCTGACACTGTTGAATATTTCTTCGCTGTTTAAGGGCCAGGCTGTCCAAGTCAGCACAGACAACATAACCACTATGTTCTACCGGAACAAACAGCAAAACTCACTCTTCTCTGTTGTGCCAGAAGACGCTGCAGATGTGGTCCCTAGCTCATGCACTGCAAGTAGATCTGTTAGCGGTCCATGTGGAAGGTGCAATCAGCCAGCTAGCAGACGTTCTGGTGCATGGGAGAGGCATCACACGAGTGGTTACTGCACCCTCAGATATTGTTCTACTTGTTCTCAACCTAGGGAACAGTATTAGTGGACCTGTTCACTTCCTTAGTAAACAGGAATCTGAGGCTGTTTGATGCTGTTGCCCTCAACAAGGCACTCTTCCTGGGGATGCATTCTCCTGACCATGGATGGGAGAGCTCCCGTGTGTATTTCCCCTGTTTCCACCAGCTGACACGGTGATCCTCAAGAACTCACCAGTTTTGCTATAGTGATCTCTGCCTCAGCAGCTGCCACCTTGGCTAATTCCACTATGGCCATTATGGCTAGACCTTCTTAGTAGATCCGAGGGGATGGTCAGGTTCCCTAGACGTGAATGCCCTGCATGTGATGGCCTGGTTCCTGAGCAGCGAAAGATCAGGCCTTGGGGCTTTCCAATTGTTCTTAGAGTACTGACTGTGTCTTAGAAGTTGACTCAGAAAACCTGTGGTTTTAAATGGAAGAGGTTTTTGTGCTAGTGCATGGAGCATGGGCTGCCCCAACCTCCCTGCTTGCTACGGCACATTCTTGACTACCTTTAATTCCTTTTTAGTGCTGTGAACCATGACCCTGAAGGGGTACCTGGTGGCCTGGGGGCCAGGCATAGGCGGCAGGGCCAGGGGATCGGAGGGGTCAGGCGACCCCTCACTTTATTTTCATGGATTATGCATCAATATGTAGAATAATCATGATTATAAAATGCTAGGTAAGTTGAACATAGTATATTCAAGAAGGCAATTACAGTATTTTCCCAGTGCCCTGGGCTAAAGGTTCTATGCAATTTTGACTCCCCACTTTTTGGTATGTTCCTCCGCTGCTGGGGCCAGGAGAAAGTAGTTTCCTGATTTTTCAAGGGTCTAGATGAACTGTCTCCTCACGTAAGATTTTATTTATGTCTTTGGTAACTGGGTAAGTGCACTGGTCCAGAGGACCTTTTTCAGGCATAACACAGCTATGGCATTCTCTTTTTGTGTCCTTAGCACCTACTTGCCCATCCTGTGCCACAGGACTCATTGCTGGTATTATCAAGGCTGATGGGCAAGCAGCCATTTGAGACTACGAACATGTGTCATCAGTCCCATTTGTTGTGGAAGACTGTTTTTGGTTGCCATCTTCTCAGCAAGATGGTGAGTGATTGCCAGGCACTTTTTGTAGAGTCATAGTATCTGTTGTTTTCCAAAGCCCCATGGTTTAAATACCTGGCAGGCACTCCATGCACTTGATGTCCACAAGACTTGGCTGTTCAGCTGGGAGCACATGACAGAATTTTGTGGTGAAGCTCGCCAGCTGTTTGTCACATACACTGAAGCTGCCTTAGGCAGACTGGCTGCCAAACAGATCATTGAGAAAAGCATTATGTCACATGTTTGAAAAGCTGCTTGTGCTGCCACAGTAGGGGCAACCTTTGTGAAAGAAAAAAATCCATTAAAAATATACACTCCAACTGTTGCACAGAAAAATAATAATTTTATTTGGTGCCAAACAATTGTGGAAAGCACACCAATTTTGTGGATGTGTTCAAATACACCATTAGCAGGTGGATCACATGTGCATTGTGCTCTGTTATCAATTGACAGTGAAGGAATTACCTAAAGTGTTGTTTATTTATTTATTTATTACAATCTTGGATAAACCACTTAAGCTCAGAGCTCTTTACATAGGTTCCACGTCAGGAGCAAAATACACAACAGGTGAGGAAAAAAAGAAAAAATTGCACAGTGGGGTCAATAACTTAGTTTTTGTGTGTTCTTCTGCAACTTGTCTATTTTTTTGCTCTTTGAAATGCTTGCTATGTATGCTGTTTGTATCTCACCTGTACTGTTCCCCACTGTCTTGCTTCACAAATATATTGTCTCCCCTCCCTGCGACGAGGTGTCTTTGTAAATGAGTCTTTGACTCAAAGGTTTGTAAATCCGATATATGAATTAAATAAAAATAAAATAAAATAACATGGCAAGCAAACAGAAAATTATAAACTGTTACACAATATTTATCTATTTATTTATTTATTACAGTATCAGAATTACAACCCTTTGAGTCAGAGACTCATTTACAAAGGCTCATCGTCAAACACAGAATGGGACAGGGAGGTGAAAAACATACAGTGAGTGGGGAACAGACATTAGTGTAGGAACAGTATCATGGTAGAAATATATACAGTTACACTTTGTACAGGTGAAAGGTCCATAACAGCAAGAGAAAAAGGCCCCTTCTTGCAGGAGACAGGCCTATACAAGATAGTAGCTAAGCAAGAAGGAGCGATCATTGAGCATATATTTTTGGGTTTAGTAGTGGTAGACAGCCGGAGTGTGGTGCTGAGCTCAAGACTGCAGGTGAGGTTTATATGTGATTGTAGCTCAGCAATTGTGGAAAATCTACACTGGTATAAGAACAGGGTGGGTGGTGTGGGATTAGGTGGCTGGTTGAGGACCAGTAGTGGAACAGTTATTTACAATTGCAATGACGGGAGCTTAGAAGGTGGCTACGCAAGGATGACTTGAAAGGTCCAATTCTGAGCTCAGACGAGGTATTAGGAGTGAGGGTGTTGAACCAGGAGGGTGCCCTGTAGGGAAAGGATCTCTGAGCGAGGGTCGTCCTAACCCTGGGGACTACTAGCAGGGTCTTAGCGGAGCTACAAATGTGGACAAGAGGGGCTGACGTGGCTGATTAGTTTAGTCAGTCCGGGGCTAATCCGACACGTATTTTTTGGGTGAGCAGGCAGGTCTGGTGGATTAGCCACTCTTCAAAGGAGAGGATGTCAGACACTGCGTGAAGTGTGCAGGTATGTATTTTCCTGTCAGCCCCAATGAGTAGATGACAGGCCTTGTTGATTGAGAGCTTGATTTTTCCCAGGGCAGTGTTGTCCGCTGCACTGTATATTAGGAGACCATAGTCCACTAGGGACAGAACAGATGAGTCAATCACGAGTCTTAGTGCTTCTGGTGGGGCGGGGACATGCTCGAGCCGATAAAGCAGGCCTATGCGGGAATTTATGGCAGAGCAGAGTGTTTGGATGTGTTCATGGAAGGTGAGGGAGGAATCGAGGATGATACCTAGGTATTGGTATGAGGTAACCTGTTCAATAAATTGGTGGGAGAGGGATTGAATGGACAGTGCAGAGCCCTTGAGTTTGTTCTGATTGTGGGTGAACAGCAGAGTTTTAGTTTTTTTCAGCTTGATCACAAGTCTGTGGTCGAGGAACCACTGCTCAGTCTGGGCAAAAGCGGATGGTAGCGCAAGTTGGAGTTTAGCGGGGTCAGGGTGGGAAGTGAAGAGGACCGCATCATCTGCGTAAAGCAGAATGTTTTCTGATGAGACATTGGGTAGCGTGTTTAGGTATAGGCTAAAGAGTAGTGGCCCCAGGATAGAGCCTTGGGGAACACCGGAGCAGACCTGATGAGGGCTAGAGAATATATTGTTTTTTTTTATGCACTGGGTACGGGCAGCGAGGTAATTTGCAACCCATTTTTCAGGGCTTGAGGTGAAGCCAAGCTGAGTGAGGGTGTTTATAAGAAGAGGGTGGCAAACCGTGTCAAAGGCCTTTGACAAATTGATGAAGACTGCCCCGGCAAGATGCCCTTTGTCCAGGGCCGAGTGAATGAAAGTGGAGAACTCAATGAGGGCAGTTATGGTGCTGAAGCCATGGCAAAAAATGTGTTGTTCCCTGCAGAGGAGGTTATACATAGTAGAGTAGTCTGTTATCTGGTCAGCCATGATCTTTTCTAGGGCTTTGATGGGGGGGGGGGGAGGATGGAGATCGGCCTGTAGTTGCCTGGGGTCGTTTTATCACCGCCCTTGTGTGTGGGGGTGATGATGGCTCTTTTCCTTGCTTGGGGGAATTGGCCAAGTCATAGGGAGAGGTTGAGAAGGTCAGTGAGGGGGGTGAGAACAACGTCTAGAGTAGAGTAGAGAAGACAGGGATTGAGTGAGTCACTACTATGTCTGGAGCCCTTTAGGGCTTTGATCAGATAGGGTTTGGCAGCAGATGGGGAGAGGGCTCGGAAATAGAAGGATAGGTATTAGAGAGTGATGGTAGGGGGATCAGGGGCTGGATCAAAAAAGTTGGTAGGAAGGGGAGAGATGAGATCTGAGAAGGCATCATTTAGTCCATTAGCACTACCGTGTAGTCAGTGGTGATGGCGCCAGCAATATTGAGCTGGGAGGGTGGGGGGGACTGGTTTTTGCCATTAAGTTCCTTTAGGTTGTCCCAGAACTTGTGTGAGGATCCCCAGGTGGATGCAAGGGTATTCCTGTAATATGCCGCCTTTGCACTACGGACAGCCCAGGTGCATTTGTTGTGCTCAGTTCTATAGGCTTGTCTATCGGCAGGCTTCCTGGACTCCAGGGCTCTGTGCCAAAGATCATCCCTGAGACGCATTTGCTTTATGAGAGCTGGGGTGATCCAGGGAGAGTTGTGTTTCGTTTGCATGGTTTTGGAGATGGGTGCATAAGCATCGCAGGCCCTCTTAAAGTAGTATGTAAAGTAGTTGAGGGCAGCCTCACTATCAGGGGACAGTTTTACTGGGGACCAATCACAGCTGGCAAGGTGCCAACGGAGTAAGGCAAGGTTACTCATGGACATGCGCCTCCTGGAGACGAGGACGGGCTTAGGCTTCTCAAGGTTACATGACCAGGAGAAAACAACTGGGCAGTGGTCACTGAGGGCATTTGGCAGTACTATCAAATCAGAGATCTTATGAGGCCTGTTTGAGAGTACCAGGTCCAGTAGCGTGGCACTGCCAGTAGTCGGGTGGGGGCGGAGACAAGTTGGGTGAGATTAAGCGCCGCAAAGGCATCTTTGGCATTGTTCCCAGCATTGGCGAGCCAGTTAATATTTAGGTCACCCAAGATAATTTGTTCCATCTTACTGGGTTAATGAGTGATGTAGTCTAATAGGGGTTGCAGGGCGCGGTTTTGGTGGTGCGGGGGAATGTAGGTGGCTGTGATGATGAGGGGGGCTTTTGAGGGGCCCAGGGTGACTTTTAGGGAGATAGCCTGGGCACCATGCTCCAGCAGAGGTTTTTCAAGGGGAAGGCATAGGAGGGAGTCCCATATGTAGATGGCACAGCCCCCCCTCGCTTCCCAACTCTATCCTCCCTGTAGAGCGAGTAACCCGGGAGGGAGATGAACAAGTCATGTGTTGTCTTTGCTAACCATGTTTTGATTAGTGCCAGCACATCTGGCTGGTGCTGGGTGACCCAAACTTGCAGGCCAGAAAATTTCTTTAGTAGGCTGCAGATGTTAATGGAGGCAGTTTTGAGTCCTGAGGTTGTTGATGGACGAGGCTGATTGCCGGTGAGCGGGCCTGGTTTTGGGTGAACATTACCAGATAGAAGGAGGAGTAGTGCAATCAGCCTGAGAGGAGTGCTGATGTGCCTGCGATGACTGGAGACAATACCCTTGGTGGGGGTAGTGGAGAGCGAGACTGAGATGGGAAGGGATCAGAGAGAGGGAATGGCAAAAAATAGTTGGGGCCAATTTGCCATCTGCCCTCTGATAGAGAAGTGGGTGTAACACTATACAAACAAGTTACTATGCTAATGTTAATGTTATGACATTACTCAACCAGGCATACTCCTGCCTCTGTTGTGGCTGCCAGGTATATCCCCATCTTGAAAATATGTCAGATTGCTACCTGGTCTAATGCACACACTTTATTTCCAACAAAAGCATCAAGCTATGGCATGCTGTTTTTGTGTCCGCAGCAACTAGCTTCCTCCTCCTGGAGGTCTGCTTGGAGTCTGCCTAAATGTGGTTAGCGAACAGAATCTAGTTAGTTAGAATAAAAGGTTTTACTTGTAACCCTAGTTCTACTGCTAGTATTCAGTTCCTGTTCACATGACCCACACAACCTTCCCTGACCAGGCTTTCTTTAGGTTGGTGTGTCCTAGTGTGCAGATCTTAGAGCAGTGAAGATTGAGCAGAAGGGTACAAAACCGGGTGGTAGGATGAGTGAAGCATTAAGACTGCCTCCAGTGACTGAAGCATGCTCAGTGGAAGACTACCTTAGACTGGATATGAGACTACTGGATACTAGTAGTAGAACTATGGTTACAAGTAAGTAACATCATTAATTAATTTGCAGATTGAGAAAAAATGCTTAAAAACTCCAAGGATCAACATTTATCTTTCCTGATCTGAACAATAACTTAATGCTGTGGGTATTTCACCTTGTTGCCCTGAACCCAGCTTGTTGTTAATTCTACAGAAAACACCCATAACAGAGCATTATATTATAGACTGAAATATCAACAAGAACATTTCTGAACATTTCCCATTGTGCAGATAATCTGTTACATGCTGCATCTTTTCATCCTGTTGACTTAACAGTGATCCGCTCTCGCAGTTATTTCCCAGGAGAAAATGACCATTAAAGTAGTCAGTCAGAATGTGTTATTTGTATCACAGTGGTTACAACATTATTGTCCCCCCCCCCGGCAGCCTTACTCCTTTGGACCTACCTATGCCCATATTGTTCATCTGGGACCTGTTTGAGCACCACCTGCCAGTGTCCTGTGTATCCCTCATAGGAGACCCAGTGCTAGTCATCGAGAAACTGAATGAGTAAGCCAGGCAGTGGCTAGGGGAGTCGAGAAGCATCACAGGCCCTGTGACATGGCGTGTCACTGAGGGGGATACATGGTAGGAGTTATTCAATGAGCCAGGTGGTTCTTTTCTCCAGCAAGCCCTGCTCCCCCTCCCAGTAGTCAGAATCAGCAGTGCCACACCCTGGAGGTGGAGGCAAGCCAAAGCTAGGGTCGTGTGATCACCCATGCTATAAAGCCATGCTACCAGCCACTGTAGACAGTGCTAACCCCCCCCCAAGTCAGAATGTGCTATCTTTGTAGTACGTCCCAGACTCCACTGGCCCAGTGATGCACTTGTGCCTTAGCAGCAACCCAGGTGTGTGTTATAGCTGGTGTCACTGTATCAGGCTCACAAGGCGTTTAGTACAAGATAGGCAGAATGCCTTACTGAGCTTTAATATGGAAATGAATTAAAGTGAGAATCCTCTTTCTGTGTAAGAGGAAGTAGTGTATGTAAGATACTGAGGTATTGTGGCTTATGTTAGCTGTAGCTTTGTAGCAGGGAATCCCATGCAAAGTTTACATTACTGAATCAATCTAGCAGTTTGTGTGTCAAGACAGAGCGAACGTCACACCCCCTTCCCCTGTGCACAGTGGCAGAGTTGGGCATGGTTTGCTATTTACCTAGATAGGCTGGGTAGCAAGGGGCCTACCAGAAAATTGGGTCATCGAGGCCCAGGTACCAACATGCCAACAGCAGTATGCGATAGCGTTCAAACTATAGTTTTTAGACATCAAATGTTCAAGCATACAAAAACAGCATTTATTCCTTTTAGAAGAAAGGTATTCCTTCAGTGGTTAAGCTCAGTGCCCTGCCAAGGGAACTCCAGAGGTTGAACTTTAATCTTTTCTTGTTCCTTATTCTTAGACAGTTCTTGTAAGATGCCAGGTTGCAAATGGAGAAGAAGGGTCATATTGCTAGCCATGCTGGTGACCCAGCTTTGGGAACGAGTCTGGATTTACTGAGGATCGTCTGGGGGGAAGGATGGAGTGTCCCAGAGGGCACTGTCCTCTTCGGGGGGGGGGTGCCACATCCCGCTACAGCAGTGCCATCTGCAGACGTGCAGGTGGTAGGGTGCGTGGGATGCAAAGTGGGAGGGATGCATCATGCAGTGTGTTGCATGAGCGCACTGACACATGCTTACGCCAAGGATGTAGTCCCAGAGCTGGCATCCCTATGGGAAGGGCCAGAATGGCACAACAAGAGGGGAAACATGGAAGACAAAAAAGACCCTGGCTGGCAGGTTGGTCACCAACCTACACAGGCCCCACATCGGTGACCCAGGCAACTCCCAGATCTTGGTCCATTGTTGGGCGGGTCGAGGGATTCCTCTCCACCTGGCCTTGGAGGGTAAGCTGTAGGGAACTCAGGGAGAGGTAAGATCATGGAGAAGCAGAATGATGGGGCTGGGTGGATCGGCAGGAGGGAGGGCCAGGTAGGAGTGTAGGAGGAAAAAGAGTAAATAAAAAAAAAAAAAAAAAAGATTCAAACTTTCAGGAAGTGGTTCCCAGTAATAACTCATTGTGTAGTGTATACTAAGCCAGGATTTCTTTAAAAAAAAAAACAGCACAATGTGGTTACACTGCTGTTTGGAGCAGATCTGTATTTCCATACTCTGTTCCAGCAGAAGCAATTAGGTGAAAAAGTAATATTACGTCTTTGGGACAGCGATGTTGACTACTCTACAGTGAAACACCCTGTGCCTGCCAGCTGGGAGAGGCATTGGCATTGGAAGTGAAATTAGTCATTCACGTGTCTGAGGGGGAAAATTTGTGCTGGAGGTGTATGGCCTGCAGAAAGGGCAAGAGAAAGGCAAGAGCTGTTGTGGGAGTGCAGGCAACTGGCGCTGTTGATTTCAACGGGGGAGGAAAGGTAGTCATAGTAAAGACAACTGTGTTGCTCTGGCCCTGGCACAAGTAGGAGGCCCATCTGGGAGAGGGGATCAAAAAAAGAATACAAGTAATTAAAACAATATCTTAAATTGATGTAAATCCTTGTTTACTGATAGCTGGACTTATAGCTTGTTTTGAACTTCCAATTAATCCATCACTGTATTCCCTATACCTTTAGAAACCGCACGTGTTTTTTAATAGGAAGGTTGCAGTTCTCAAATGAGCTTGGCGTGCTTTTTGAGAAATCACAAGTTCAGTGAATTTGTTTACCTTACCTCCGAAGTTCAGTGAACTCGTTCCCTTGCCTCAGGGAACTTTTACATGGAGTAGTCATCACAAGGTCACAAACATTTTCTGGGCCCTCAGCTGTTGCAGTGTTTTGGCAGCTTGTCCATTTCTGCTGAACAGTTAGAATGTGGAAATCTTAGCCAGGCTGTTGGATGGAAACAGAAACCTGATTACATAAAGCTGTGTGGTGAGCAGGCCACTTTTTCATGTCATGCTGTCAGCAAGTTGTAGTCTTTGAATTTCTGAGAATGGATATACTGAAGTGGTTCCAGTTTCCAGCCACTGTTGCAAAAACTGTGTTGTTTTAGGTCCACTTGCATACAATTTGTTGCTGTTTTTTCTTGCTTTAGAGAATATCAACACTTGCCAAGGTTTTAAATAATTGATTAGCAGTTTTTTTTCTTGGGGCAGTACTAATGTACAGAAAGCATTTATATAGGTTTTCTAGACGTGTTTGTTAAACACAGTGAGGCAAGTGCTATGCATTTTCACAATGTTTTAGAACTTTTGTGAGCAAAACACTAATCAATTTTTAGAGTTAAATAAAACCCTGCTTGTACATATATGCCAAGAGGTCATTTGTTGCAAAAAGACATGAAACATGAAAAAAACGGCTTCATGACAAAATATATTATAGTTCTGTGTCTCCATTTAGTAAGTAAATGTATTTATTGTTATTGAGCAAGGTAATATTTTTGTGTATTCTCCCATCCAGCCGCCCCATAGCAGCATATCACCCACCCTTATACTAACTGTATTGCATTCGTCACACCTCATCCACTTGGAGCTCAGGTGAACTGATAGATGCCATGTCCTACAGTGACGATATTTAGCTACGTGTGCTAGCCCCTCCACCTTGGAGAGCTACCACATCCCATCTTTTGATGTCCAGTTTCCACCGGTTCATGGAGTGTGTGACCAAAAGTTGCTTCAGAATCTTGGTCTCAGCAAGTCAGTGAGAGAGGCTGCATCATCAGCTAGGAGATGGGGACAGTTTCCCCATTATAATTACTGGTGACCTCCTTTATCACACTGTTTACTGGTATGTGTAAAACGCTGTAATAACCCGAAAACCATTTATTACAGCGTTTTGCTTTAAGTCTCCTGTCACTTCTCCAGTGTTTCATGTCACTCAATCCTAGCGCTCCACCTTATTGGCTCATAGTTCGTCTGTGGGAGGGACGTACATCACAAGCAGCATGGTAGCTCCATTTTTACCAGTACCGAAGCACCCGTGCTGATTGTCTACCTACTAGTCCCCACACAAGTAAAGTATTATCTTTTATAAATATTTATGTGGTTGATCCTGCCTTCAAAACAAAAATATATATCTGGTTGATCCTGCAGTACTCACGCTTTTGTCGGTGCTTCGTCAGTCAGTCAGTCAGATCGGGAATTGACTGCAGCTGACTGACTGACTGTTCTTGCTGGGCTACAGTAAAATGCACCAGTAATTATAAAAAATAAAGTCTAGGCAGGTGTATGTTCATGATGCTTTTTTACACACCAGGGGTCGAGTGTTGGTGTACCAAGATAACCACTGAGAGATTCATGGAGGAGGAAGATGCAATGGCCATGGGGAAATCTCACCTACGGTACTGCTCTGGCTTGATGTACTCAACTACTCCCAGCAGTTGCTGCATGAACTCGTGGTGCACGGTAGGTGCTGGAGGGAGGGTGGCTGGCCCAGCCCCAAAATGTGAAGACAGTCCAAAAAAAACAGCACTTACAGGCAAAAAACACAATAAAATATGAACTCCATAATTTAGGTGCAAAACCTTTTATTCCACTGTGCACGGCTTGGGCTGGGTTTTGACTGTAGCGCGAGCCATCCACAGTGGAATAAAAGTTTTGTATTTGCACCTAAATTGCAGAGTTTGTATTTTATTGTGTTTTCTGCCTATGAGTGCTGTTTTTTTGGACCGTCTCCCGCTTCGTGTGACCTGCACCTAGTTTTGATCTGAAGCCTTTTTTTCTGTGATCCCGACTCCCCTACATGAAGTATCCACAGATTGAAGGAGTCCATTTGACTGCTGGGGCTCCACTCACAGTATTCAGTGTTGGGCGAGAGGGTGTGGGTACATTGGGGGAGAGGGCAAACTGCCTGTTTCTGCCTTACAACTCCAGTAGTGCTATGACTATCGGTAAGGACCTTTCTAGGGACATGGATATGTTGTTCATCCACACTTATTGGCAGGTATCCTTGCCGCTTTAAATCTTGCCGGAAGGTCTTCAAGCTGGCTCCTCCCACCCACCCGGGTGGTATAACTCTCGGCTCCGCCCCATGACGCCAGATCTTCCTTACCGCTTGGAAGCTCAGGTTCCCTCCTTAACGCTCTGCGTTTGAGACTGGTTCCTATTTCTTCTGTTTGGCGAATTTGAAAGTTTTTGATAAAAAGACTTCAGTCTTCGATCCCTCGCGGCTGCGATGGACAAATCGACTCGGTTTGGAGATGCCCCTCTGAGTCAGAAGATGTCTCGGATGGATCCACACTCCACGTGTGTCTACTGTTTAGGCCTTGAGCACGACCTGCAGGACTGCGGTTGTGCTCTTCCTTTTCGGCCTACGTCCTCGAAGACCGTGCTGCCCGATTGCAACTGGGCCGTCCCGAGAAGCGTTTTCCTCTGGTGAAGTCTAAGGAGGCCCGGTCGGCGGTGTCCGCGGCGGCAGGCTCGGCGGATCATCTCGAGCAGATGATCGCCCTCGAAGAGGAGGCGGCGCGGGCCGTATCTTCCTCGGCCGTGGCATTTATCCCGCTCTCTCTGGGTTCTTCCTACTCAGCTTCCTTTAAGGAGCTTTGTCTGTCCCTCTCCACTAAGGGAGAAGGACCAACGTCTGCTGGACCTTTTTCTCGGTCCAAAAAGAAGGACAAGGGTAAATCCCTCCGTCGACGCTCTTGGGAGCGGGAAAGGTCCCTCTCCCCGAGTCGTCGACCGTCGACTTCGGTCGACCACTTGGCTTCGGCCACTGGTCTCACGGTGTTCCCGTCAGGTCAGTTGACTGAGACTCCCGTCGATGCAGTCGAGATTTATCTCGATCCGTTGGACGGGTTGTCGCCTATAGAAGCTCAGACCCCCTCTCTCGGCTCCCCAGGGGAGTTGAGGATCCCGTGGGCTTGCCTGTGCCTCCGGTTCCGGAGCCCTCGGATGAACCCTCCGAGCTGAAGGGAGTGCCAGTTCCTGCCGACACTTCCCCGCACCGACCTCGGAAAAGCCGAGGCTCGCGGTCTCGGTCTCAGACCTCTTCGCGGCGATCCCGCCGTCATAGGCGGTCTCGGTCTCGGCACCGCGGTAAGCGGCGTCGCCCGCTCGTCTCGTCCTCCTCCTCGACGAGGGAGGCTTCGCGGCTACGCCGACGGTAATGAGGGACCATGTGGCAACAGCTTCTGACCGGGAATAAGCCGACGCAGCCTTCCCCGCCATTAAGTGGCTGTCACCGAGCGCCGACACAACCCCTCGACTTACCGAGGAGCCTGTACCCAGGCGGTTGTTCGGCCAAACCAGCTGCTCCACCGATTCCGTGGAACCTCCGCCCCACAGCCACTATTTGGGCTCCGACCAGGGATTCTCGGTCGGCTAAGGGTCTACCCATAGGCTGTCTGTTACCCTCACTCCCGACCGTCCCTCGGCAGGTAGAGGTGGCTCAGGCCAGAGGGCTCTTTTGAGGACTCGCCCGAGTCCGAGGATAATTCTCCTTTTTCTCCAAGCGACTGGACTTGGAGTCCTCAGGAGGACAGTCAATGGACGATAGCCCGTCGTCCTTCCTAGGACTGCTTCAGCTCATCTCGGAGTCCACCGGGATGAAGCTCAAACCCGTTTCCAAACGGGCCAGGTATCCCCTCACGGAGATTCTGGACCGAGGGGATTCCCCAATGGAGGCCTTTCCGGTGGCCGAGGCCATAGTGGGTCCGGCCTTGGAGCTTGGGCCCCTGCTTCCTGCCCTACGCCTTGCCAGGATGGCCAGGAAGTATCCGGTCCCTACGGTTCCCTGTCCGGTTTTGGGCACCCTCGGCTGGGGGTTGGTTACGACAGCGTTTTCCGGCGCCTGCACGCCCAGGATGTGGACAAACCTCCCGACAAGGAATCCAAGAAATTGGATTATGTCAGCGGAAAGTCTATGCTGTCCCTCTAGGCCTTCGTCAGGCCAGTTCGGCCGTCCTCATGGCACATTTTTCTCATGCCCTGTTGGGCTCCCTGGATGAGGTCATCCCTCATCTTCCAGCGGATCTGCAGACTACGGTCAAGCAGGTGCGGGACCAGGGCAGGGCAGTGGCCAAACAGCAGCTCCAGACTGCTTTAGATATTGGGGACTCATGTGCCAGGTCGGTGGCGGCCGCAGTGGCTATGCGTCGGCGGGCTTGGCTGAGGATATCCACCTTTACTTCGGATACCCAGCACAAGTTGGCGGATGTTCCCTTTTTGGGGACTGACCTCTTCGGCCCTGGGGTGGAAGGTCACCTGCAGAGGATCGAGAAGTCCACGCTACCTTGGACTCGGTCTGTTCCGCTCAGAAGGACAAAGGCCGCAAGCCACAGCCTAAGCCCTTTCGTCCTTCTGCGCCCCCGGCGCGCCCGGCCCAGCAACGTCAGGGCCAGCAGGCTCGGCCTTGGTATTCCAAACCCAAGCCGTCGGCCTCCTCTAACAGGAGGCGGGAGGAGGGCCAGGAGGTCCCTCGGCGGTCCCTCCTCTAAGCCTGCCCAGTGACGGGCTGAGGTGTCACCCCCAACCCGCTCACCTCACCCTAGTTCCCCGTGGGAGCGGCCCGACACTTCCTTTCCGCCTGGTCCGTTATTACCTCGGACAGGTGGGTTCTGGAGGTGGTGGAAAGGCCTGCCTCTGAATTCGAGCAGGCCCCACCCTTCAGAGCCGCCGCACTGGGGCCTCGGGTCCGTAGAGTCTCACTGTTGGCCTCGCCGAGCCGACATCGCTCTCCTCCTCCGAAGGAGGTGATCAGGTGGTAGCGGACCCCCTCAGACCCAGGGTTTGTGTCCAGGTACTTCCTGGTTCCGAACGGACGGGGCTGGCGCCCATTCTCGACCCACACGACCTAAACAAGTTCCTAAGGTCTCGAACCTTCAGGATGGTCACTCTGGCTCAGATAATACCATCCTTGGAACGCGGGGTGGTTCTGCTCTCTGGACTTGCAGGGCGCGTTTTTTCACATCCCTATCTGTCCGTCTCACCAGAGATTCCTTCGGCTTCGAGCAGAGGGATCCCTTTTCGAGTTCCGAGCCATGCCCTTCGGCTTGTCTCCAGCTCCCAGGGTCTTCACCAAATGCATGGCAGTGGTGACAGCATTCCTGCGGCGCCGAGGGGTCCGGGTGTACCCTTACCTGGACGACTGGCTGATAGCAGCTCCCTCCAGGCAGGAGGTGGAGCGGTCCAGAGATCTGGCCCTCCAGGTCTGCTCTCAACTGGGCCTCCTTATCAACGAGGCCAAGTCGGAACTCGAGCCGAAGCAGGTGATTCTGTTCATCGGGGCGCAGCTCGACTCTCTTCGAGCCAGAGCTCGGCTCCCGGCAGACAGGGCCGAGGTTCTTTCCTCCTTTGCCCAATCATTTCTGGTTGGGCAATTGCGCCCTGCCCGGGACTTCCTGCGCCTCCTGGGTCTCATGGCGGCCTGCACCAGCGTGGTCCGCTGGGCCCGCTGGAACATGCGTCCCCTTCAATGGGGTCTGGCCAGTCAGTGGTCACAACGCTGCGATCCTTTGGACCAGCTTGTGTCGGTGACACAGGGGATGTGGAACGCTCTCCAGTGGTGGTTCGTTCCAGGTCATTTGCAGGAGGGCATCCCGTTCGTCCACCCCGAGCCGACGGTCTCTCTATCGACCGATGCCTCTCTGATGGGTTGGGGTGCCCATCTGGGGGAACACCGGGCTCACGGCCTCTGGTCCCCGCGGGAGTCCCGATGCCACATCAACCTGCTGGAGCTCCGAGCGGTCCGCCTAGCTCTCACCGCCTTTGCTCCGTTCCTCCGGGGTCAAGTGGTCCGAGTCCAGACGGACAACACCACGACCATGTACTATCTAAACCGCCAGGGCGGGACGCGCTCCATGCTTCTATGCAAGGAAGCTCTCCGCATTTTGTCACTCGTGCGCAGCCTGGAGGCGGATCTCCTAGCCATTCATGTGGCAGGAGCCTCCAACACCCTGGCCGATGCCCTGAGCCGGATAGGGGCTGCATCCCACGAGTGGTCTCTCCTGCCGGAGGTAGTACAGCATCTGTTCTCCCATTGGGCCACACCTCAGGTGGACCTGTTTGCCTCCAGGGAGAACGCGAAGCTGAGGCTGTTCCATGCCCGCCCCCCTCAGCAGGGCTCGCTGCAGGGGGATGCCTTCTCGAGGCAGTGGACCCGAGGCCTCTTCTACGCTTTCCCCATTTCCCTTGATCCACAAGGTGCTTCTCAAGGCAGGAGGGACAAGGCGCAGGTGATTCTGATAGCCCCAGACTGGCCTGCCAGTTCTGGTACCCAGATCTCCTCAGCCTCAGCTCCAGGCTCCGAGGCAGCTTCCAGCTCGCCTGGACCTGATTTCTGTCAATCAGGGAAGGTGTTCCATCCGACCTTCAATCCCTGCACCTGACGGCCTGGTTCCTGAGCGGCTAGAGTTCCAGGCCTTGGGTCTTTCCGACGAGGTCCTCAATGTAGTTGAGGCGCCCGTAGAGTCGACTAGAAAATGTTATGCCTTCAAATGGAAAAGGTTTTCCATTTGGTGTCAGGGCAAGGGCTTGGACCCTTCCTCCTGTTCCTGGCAAGCATCTTGGACTATTTATGGTCCCTTTCTAATCAAGGGCTTGAGGTCGACGACCCTAAGGGTGCACCTGGCAGCCATCTCTGCTTCCGGGCACGGGCCGGGAAGCAGTGTGGCATGAGGAGAAGGTGATCTGGCGCTTTTCAAAGGCCTTGATCACATTTCCTCCGGTGCAGTAGAACCTCCACCTCTGTGGGATCTACTGCTGGTACTGGCAAAGCTCATGGGCAAGCCATTCGAACCTATGCACAGGTGTGCTCTCTCTCACCTGTCGTGGAAGACCGCCTTCTTGGTGGCTATCACGTCAGCCAGAAGGATGGGAGAGCTCCAGGCGCTTTCCATCGAGTCTCCTTACCTGGTCTTCCACAGGGACAAGGTTGTCCTGCGCCCCAACCCGAAATTCCTTCCGAAGGTGGTGTCGGAGTTTCACCTTAACCAGGTGTTGACTCTGCCGGTGTTTTACCCCAATCACACCTCGGAGGCCGAATATAGGCTCCATACTTTGGACCCTAGAAGGACGCTCTTATTACAAGGAGCGCACGGCTGAAATTCGGGGAGAGGTTCGCCAGCTGTTTGTCACCTACGCTGAAGCCGCATCTGGCAGACCTGCAGCCAAGCGTACGATAAGCAGGTGGGTCACCTCATGTGAGATCTCTGCTATGTTGGGCGGGCATGGAGCTCCCAGAGGGATAAGAGCTCATTCTACCCGCCATACTTCTGCATCGGTGGCTGCTTCCAGGACGCCCTATCCAAGAAATCTGCAGGCTGCTACCTGGAAGTCAGCACACACCTTCATTACCCATTACCACATCGACCTTGAGTCACGCCGGGATGCTGGTTTTGGGCCTCAGTTCCTCCAGTCTCTCTTCCCAAGTAAGTATTGGGGTGTGTCGTGCCTCCCTCCTCCCGGAGAACTGCTAGGAGTCTGCCAATAAGTGTGAATGAACAACATATCCATGTCCCTAGAAATACAGGTTACTCACCTGTAACAGGAGTTCTAGGAATGGTATATGTTGTTCATCCACACGACCCACCCGACCTCCCCGGCTTCGACGCACAACCTGAGCTTCCAGCGGGCCAGATCTGGCGTCATGGGGCGGAGCCGAGAGTTATTCCACCCGGGTGGGTGGGAGGAGCCAGCTTGAAGACCTTCCGGCAAGATTTAAAGCGGCAAGGATACCTGCCAATAAGTGTGGATGAACAACATATACTATTCCTAGAACTCCTGTTACAGGTGAGTAACCTGTATTTACTTCCCGTAGATTGGGGTAGCCTAGGTGGGTGCAGTGTGTAGTGGATCTTTAACATTTTGTTTTGTTAAATCATTCTGGATTTAGCCGGCCCGGTGGCGCTGAGGGTTGAGGCACTGGATGCCACACTTCATGCCACGCTGGTGACCTGGGTTTGGGAACGAGTCCGGGTCGTCGGGGGTTGTCAGGGGAGAGAGAGGATTGAGCATCCGTAGACTGCTGTCCTCTCTATGGGGAGGGATCCAGGGGAATGCCCAGTGCAACAGCGACCCCCGGTGGAGGCAGGAGGTGTGTGCGCACGTTGAGCACAGCTTAGAGGGCGGAGCTGCGGCAGACATCCCCAGATGTCATTGCTCGTCCGAGCTCCGGGGGGGGGGGTCGGGACGAGGGACATAAAGTAAAAATCCCCTACCTTTGGGGAGGAGATGGAACCACCAGTGGCCTGGGCCCACTCGCCCAGTGTCGGCTGTAGAAACCCGACAACTCCCCTCGGGATTCTGAGCCGTTCTGAGGGGAGCAGAGTGGCAGGAATCCTGAACCCGATGCAATAGTTGGGCAGAACAGTTCAGGCGGGCTGTTAGGTGCACCAGCGCCGAGCATGGATTTCAGAGAGATGCCCTGGTAGGTAGGAGCATAAACAGAGTCTAAAAAAAACCCCAAAACATTTTGGATTTAGTGTTTCTCACCATGAGGAAGCAGCACATTGTACACAGTTGTCTGCACAGCTTTGAGAGTGTGCAATGGCTTGAGGAGCACAGCTGGCACTGTACACTATCAAGGTCTTGTGGATGCCTACTCTGGTTGAACTATTTTAAGTTAATCCCTTGCATTGGATTCACTGGGCCATAAGGTCAGTTAATAGTTTAATTCTGTTTTGGACTATGAGCTGTTGGGAGTTTGATATCCTGTCATGCTTCACTGGCTGTGAGGGAGGCCCCCCCATTGACTGCATCTTGGGATGCAGGTAATGGTGGTTGTGGTGGTGGAGTACTTTCTGCACGGTTAACTCAGGAGTCCAGGTTGAGAGAATTGAAAACCTTACATAGGGGCCAGCAAGCTGAACTGCATAAATGACGCTAGGGGCAGGCAGCGAGTAGAATTATTATACTTTCTAGACATATCTGCTGTGTGCCAGGGTTTGTATTCCACCTTGGCCCCCCACCTCATGGCTCCTGAATGCTGTTTGAGGAAGCTGCCCATAGGACACTCATTTCAGGACTGCTGGCTTAACAGAGTTCCTTCAGTAACTACTGGGGTAAAGGGTTGCAGTTAAGGCATGGTTTTACTAGTTAAATAAACTGCACTGCATCCAAGGAGGGGGCTCAGGCACTGGATGGTATGGCACCTCCCCCTACTTAGCGTCTTACTTAGGCCTTTAGCTGTTTATAAGATTACTGGACACTGTGCACAATCGCACACAATTAACACGTGAAAGAGATATATCCGTGGTGAATAGGTGCGTGGCATGCTGGGCACCCATAACACACAGTATGCACAACCGCCCATGCAGGACACACCGACCCAAGGGGTGGAATCACAGGGTCTGTGTAGGGGAACACGCAGAATGCACAGACAGGTCTAGGATACGTGGCACCGCCCATTGACCCTGCCATATTCGGGCATGCACCCCACCCTGCGGACCAATATGAACGTGAATACCACCCAGCACACATACGCAGCCACAATGGCAAAGAGAGGTGGAGGTGCGTAGTGCACCCCCCAAATACTAGAGCAGGCAAAGGGGACAGGCCACGCAGTTGGACATGTCTTCAGTGGCAGCTGTAGCCATGGCAGAGCCCGACCACGTGCCCCCAACTTCACTAGGCACAGGTGGCAGCTATGGTGAGCGACATCTGCGCCCAGTATGGCATACTGTACAAGGCACAGGCTCTGACGACCCCTGCTGAAGTCAGGGCACAGCTGTGTCTTGACATTCAGGCCTATGTCAGTGCTGCCGGACCAGAGACCAGGATACTCTCCACGATCAAGCACAAATGGAGGGACCTGCGCACCACCATGAAGTGGAAGGTGGTGACAGGAGCACGGGTATGGCATGGGCACCGGTGGTGGCTTACCCGCCATAGACAGCCAGATAACTCCTGTGGAGCGGATGATGGCGGACACGCTGATGGCCGTCAGTATCCATGGCGAAGTTGATGGCATGGACATCATGGCAGGTAGGCTTGAACACAACAGGCATCCGCACCCCAGGGAGCCTGGCACAGGGATGGTATAATGCTCGTGCCTTGCATCCACTGATACAGCCAGGGATAGACGTCTGCCATCCAGCAATGTGGGCAACAGCCAGGATTCACCGACAGCCCCGGTGGCACGGCAGGGGACTAGGTGGGATGAGTACGGCACAGGTGGGTACCCATGGAACACACCAAGGGGCCGCCGACTCCGACACTGTACTGTACGTGCCAACAGATGCCATTTCCTGTCCTACAGGAACAGAGCAGGACACAGAGGATCAGTTGGGGTCTGACACGGACGTGGAGACAACAGTGGCTGACACAGAGGAGGGGACCCAGGAGACCACCACCATGATGGAGGAGAGGAGTGGCGGCACTGATTGGCACATGGGACCACTGCCACATACAGACACCATTGACTAGGGCACTGGCAACGTACAGCAAAGACCCGCCACAGACGTCTGGGGGGAGTTCGGTGCCCGGCCAGGACTTGCACCCATGGATTGTGGTGATGTAGACCCATCTCGCCAGGTGCACATGAGCAACACGATGCCATTTCGGCATTGAGGGCCACTACAGAGGACTCTGGCAACTTAAGCTCAACAGGCTGGATGCCCAGTGCCGCAATACGGACACTCTGGTGGTACTGAGAGGTGTGGTGCAGGAGATGGGTCATGGCATAGACCGCATTACCACAGCATGCTTGGTGGAACTCCTATCCAAATGGCATGTGCCACCTTGCCACCCTGCCAACACACTGCATGTGTGGCACACGCACACACCCAGGTGTCACCTGCTACCAACACTGAGGGCCGGGAGAGGGACATGGAGCCCTGAAACGCTGACGTTGCGGGGGCCGATGGGGCCCAGCATGTCTGGGTCTGGAGTGCATGTTGTGGACACACCGAGCCCCAACACTGGTGGTACACAGAGGGGACTGCATGGCGATGCCGGCGGACAATGCACTGTAAACACAGACGCATTGTGTGACACTGACTCTGCGGCATAACAGGGCAGCAGGCATCAGCAGCGTGGTGCTTGGCCACAGGCACCAGGGTGGCAACAGGGTACATGGGCATCGACCTGGCTACAGGCCGTGCCATATGACTCACAGGGTCCATGACACGCACCTGGCACACACACACAGGGTAGGGGCAGCACTGGGACACATCGAACAGCTTTGCACAGGGCACAAGCATACAACTCACAGGCGGGGCATTCATCGGTGCATGTACACAGCGTGGTGGTGGTGGGGTGCACACAACACAGGCCAGGGCAGGTGGCTAAGGCGTACAGAGGCAATGGCAGCGGTGTATGGCGCATGACACATGCCATATGCTGCATGGCCTGGACATGTGGTAGGCATCCCAGCATGTGTAATCAGGGCCCACACGGGCTGCTGGTGCGTCTGGCCATGCCGGTGAATGGTGCCCCCCTGTCAATGTTGCAGGCACCCCACACAGAACCGTGTTGCAGGGATGCAGACAGCAGACACACACGGCCGCACATGTGGGCTCGCAGCAGACCCCCACCCTCACTGCCACTGACCACCGCCTGCGGGCATGCATGCATGTCCGCGACTGACGGAATGTGCCCTGCACAAGTGCTGCACACACCTCCCATCCACTCGTGGTCTCCTGGCAATGGCTCCACCACAGGTTGATCCGGTGGATGGTCCCGCTGGGGGTACTTGGGCATGGGCACAACGTGTCGCAGTGCTATGTTGTGCAGCATGGCACATGCGGTGAACACCTTGCAGGCACAGCCCGGAACCAGCATTATGGTCCCCCTCGGTATGGTCCAGGCAACGAAAGTGCATCTTCAGCAATCCAGTGGTCTGCTCAACGATACTCCATGCCTTCCTGTGTGCCAGGTTGTATGCTTCCTCAGTGGCTGTGGATGGTGCAAGGACTGGGGTCATCAAATAAGGACATAGTCAGTATCCACTGTCACCTGTAGGGGAATGGAACAACTGTCAGTCACATGCATGCCAAGCCACAGCACTCGCCGCCCCACACAACCACCCCTATACTCACCCAATAGCCAGCCATCGAGCCGTCCAGAGGGTAGCATGGCACCCAGTCCTGAGGTGTCCAGTATGAATGTATCATGGCATGAGCGTGGGGACCTTGCACATTCATTCATGAACACCCCAGAGGCATCACAGACAACCTGGCAATTCACACTATGGAATCCTTTCCTGTTTCGGTATGCCTTCTCATTGCTGAATGATGTCTGGATAGCAGTGTGTGTGCCATCAACAGCACCGCAGACATTGGGCATGCCATGCAGAGCATAAAACACCTGTTTGGTGGCACGGATCTCCACATCAGACATTGGAAACCTGATGTAGTCATGCATATGCTTCAGCAGTGCATCTGTCACCTGTGCCAGTGCCCAGGATACAGAGGACTGGCTCATGGCCATGGAATCACCAGCCGCATGTTGGAATGACCCCGACATATAGTAGGCCATTGTGCACATCATCTTGGTTTTGATCGTCATTGCCTTGGACCGCCGTGAACTTGGTGTGACGCTGTTCTGGGCCTTGTAGCACAGGTGTGCTTTCATGGGCCATGAGAGCCTGAACCACTCGATACAGTGGGTGTCTCTGAGCATGGAGGTATAAATCCGTGGGTGGAACACATCGTGCCCATAGTCATGTTCACCTCATCTCTCCCACACCTCGCCAGTGTGTGCTATAGCAGTTGTGACAATAATCACCGTCCTGTCGCCCCCCCGTCCCCGTGTCCAGGTCTGTACGGTCGCAGCCCATCATCCACTGTGGAAAACAGGTGTGCACCTTTATGTGGGTGTGGTGTCTGTCACGTACGCCATGCCCATATCTGTACAGGTATAACTGCAACACATACCTGACTCGACTGTATGTAATAGTTGTGCTGTGATGGTCGAATGCATTGTGTCAATGGCGGGTGCCCTGCGGTGCGCTGTGTTTGCCCAGCGTCTCTGGGGATGTCTGAAGACACCAACCCTGATCGCCACAGTGGTGGGACCCTGTGGTGAGCAGTCTGCCATAGGCTGGTAAGCGTCACGTCCGATGTGTCCATTGCTATCCGGGGATGAGTGGGGCTGTTGTGCTTGCTGCAACTGATGCTCTCTCTGTCTCTCCCCATACAGGATGATCATGGACTGGTGCAACAGCTGGAATTCTTGAGGACTGAGTAGCCGGATGGAGTGTCCTGTGTGGTGTGCTCCCCTCGACAGTGTATAGAACGGTGGTGGTTCAGCATCCCAGAATACATCGTCCAGTGGTGGAATGAGGAGGATGGCGTCTTCTACAAATCGGACACCTGCGTTATCTGGTGGGTGGTGGTGCTGTCACAGGTGGGTCGTCCATGCCATGTGCTATTACATGCATGCACACACGCTCTGCATGCCAGTGGTCACTGCATGGCGTCCTTACTGACAGGCCTCTCCCTTTGTTTTGCACTGGCACAGGGGACCTGTGAGGTGCTGTGTCCTGGATGGTCTGGGATGGGAGGACACCTTGTTGTCTAGTGACATAGAAGAGGAGGACAACAACCAAACCACCTGAGGGCATGCGGGACTGCCGGGTGGCCCTTGAGGTGTTCAGGGACATTGGGGCATGGTGGATGCCAAGGGCACATGGGACTGGCACTGTGTTCTATTCTTTGTTTTTAGTGTTGCTTTTTTGTTTTTCTACGTTCATGCTGGTTATTTTATACTTGCCTCCTGTACATAATGTGGTGATCTGCTTAAAGCTTTGCCTACTATTCTCCACTGTGTGTTTACTGACTCTGGGTCAGTGGGAGTGGGCAGCGGGTGTTATGGTGTGTATTGATGTCCTCAGAAGGCATGTTGTGCTTTGGCACCTTGCATGGGGGCAGTGTCCAGGTGGTCCTTGTGGGGGGGGGCTGCTATGAGTGCATCCTTCATCGGGGTGCTTGTTGCGAGCATTGCAGAGGCCTTACCGCCACCATGGCTACCCTATGTGCCCATGTATGGCAGCCCTCCCACTGCCGTACATGTCTGTGCCCAAGCTCTTGCAGCTTTCAGCCATAACTGGCATCGTGCATGGGCGCAGCCTGTTGCTGTATCTGGCCGCGGCGCTGGACATGCCCCTCATGCGTAGGCCACGGTCAGGGTATCGGGTGCATGCAGGTTGGCTACGCAGCACCTTGCGTGGCCATCATACATACCTCAGCATAGTGCCATATGCCAGTTTCCATTGTAATGCTTCTGCACACCGCCGAGTGTGCCTACATGCCGTGTGTTCCGTTTGTGCATAGGGCACACTATTTGCTGTACTCTTTTATTATTGTGCCAAATAACATGATTTCATCACCGATTAATTGCAAGGGAATTTCTGCCAAGATGGACTATGTATGCTTGACAAAGGGAGAAGGGCGAGTATTGAGGGGTTGTTATGCTGTCTTTTTGTTTCTGTTCAATGTTACACTGTTCGTCGGGTTGGTGTTGGGATGTGAGGCCAGGTGGAGTGGGAGGGAGATTTGGGGAGGGGAAGGGGTGCTACACAGGGGAAAATCTATTGTTGGGTAATTTGTTTCGTAAGATTATCAATGCGTATTCCTTGCAACTTCATGCGAGCACTGTAGAGGTCAAGGCCCCCAAGGTATTCCCTTAGTTCAGCCAAATGGCTAAGGATGTACTAATAAACACCTGGAATGTTAATGGCCTGAAGAATGTCATCAAAAGAAGAAAGAAGGAAGGTCTTAGAGGTGATTAAAAAAGCAGTTAGTTATACAGTAAACTCATTTAAGCAAATCAGAGTCTGAATGTACAAGCAGCAGCTGGGGGGGAGGGCAATGAGTAGCTGTGTGTTTTTCGGCCAAGGCCAGGGGAGTCGCTGTATGGCTGCCACCAGGAACCCAGGGTACCATACACAAGAGTTGCATGGATCCCAGTGGTAGATACAGTCTGGCACATATTACAGTGGTGGTGGTGGTGGGGGTGCCTTCTTAGTGGGGTCCATCCATGCTCCAAATGTGGAGGACCCAGGCTTTTTCCAAAAGCTGGCCCTAGATATGGCTAGCTTCCCTGGGTCTTGGGTGCTGGGGGAGGCTTTGATTGTGTCACTGTCACCATTCTGGAGGACTTGGTATCCACAGACACTCGGTCGGCTCTTCGAGACGACATAGTCCAGCTCCTCTGCAAGCAGGTCGTGGGCAGAGTTGTGGATCCTCTGGAATCCCTAGGGTTTGTCTCCAGGTACTTCCTGGTGCCAAAGCGGACAGGGGGGCTAGCACCCCATTCTAGATATGCACAACCTGAACAAATTCTTCAGGTCCTGCACCTTCAGAATGGTAACGCTGTCTCAGATCATACCATCTCTGGAGGAAAACATGTGGTTTTGCTCTCTGGATCTTCAGGACACGTTCTTTCATGTCTTGATCCATCCATCCCGTCAAAGGTTCCTCCACTTCTGAGCAGAGGGAGTCCTTTATGAGTTCCAAGCCATGCCTTTTGGCCACTCCTTGGCCCCCAGGGTCTTCATCAAATGCATAGCAGTGGTGGCAGCTTACCTGAGGTGCCGAGGGGTCTGGGTGTACCCCTACCTGAATGACTTGGCCCTCCAGACCTGCATCAGCCTTGGCCTCCTGGTCAATGGCAAGGCAAATTTTATTTTTCTGGTGCCCAATCCCGGAGGCTCTGGGTGCCGTACAAACATACAAAATTTTAATTTACATAAAAAATAAAATATATATATATATGTAACACACTATAATAAATAATCACATAGAAAAGAAAAGGTAGTATCCTACATATAAATAATCACCCTGTTTACTTTAAAAGGGACTGACAGTTCATGTTCTCATCCAGTACCCAAGAAGGCCTGGCTAAACAGATAGCACTTAAGGTGGGCTTTAAATGCCTCCACCGAGGGAGCCTCCATCACCAATGGCAGGAGCAAATTCCAATGGACGGGGCCGGAGACACTAAAAGCTCTGTCACTGGCCGTTTTCAACCTCTTCCTAGGAATCGCCTGGAGGCCCCTCAAGGAGGATCGCAGGGAGTGGACAGGGGCAGTGGGTGTAAGAAGGTCCACCAAGTAGCGAGGGTCCAGTCCATATAGGAGGGCCTTAAAGGTGAGCAAACCCACCTTAAAAAGCACCCTCCATTGAACCGGCAGCCAGTGCAATTTATGCAGCACCGGGGTGGCGTGACAGTATATCGACTGTCCAGTCAACAACCTGGCAGCTGCATTCTGCACTAGCTGCAGTCGATCGAGAGTGCCTCCAGAGACCCCGAGGTAGAGCACATTACAGAAGTCAAGCCTAGATGTTACAAATGCATGCACCAAAGTGGGGAGGTCCAGGGGCGGAATCAGGTGCTTAATCCTGGCAGTGTTTCTCCAGTGGAAAAAACTAGCCCTGACAACGGATGACACTTGATGTTCCAATGTCAAACCACTGTCTAGCACCATGCCAAGATAACGCACCTTAAAGGAGGCCATCAATGGGACAGACCCTAGAATTAAGCCAGTATCTGCCCCAGAGGCCACCCTATCACACCTCCTGTTCAACTCCAGTACCAGTACCTCTGTCTTTTTGGGGTTCAGTTGCAACCAGCTGGAGGCCATCCAGTCATTGATCTCAGCCAGGCAGTTGTTTAATACTTCCACTGCATTGGATGTCCCGGGGCAAAGGATAAGTGCAGCTGAGTATCATCAGCATAACAATGAAACCCCAAGCTGTACTTCCTAATGATCTCACCCAGGGACAACATATACATGGCAAACAACATCGGTGACAAGACCGAACCCTGAGGTACCCCACAAGACATAATAAGGCTTGGGGACGAAGAAAAATTCCCCATCACCACCCTCTGTCTTCTGTTTGTCAAAAAGGACTCAAACCAGCAGAAGACAGTGCTGGCGAGTCCACAGAACTTCCTCAGGCGGTCGAGTAACACACGATGGTCCACCGTGTCAAAAGCTGAGGAGAGATCTAGTAAAATGAGAATTGTCCCCTCACCTCGATCATTCGCCCTGCGGTGATCATTTTGCACCCGAACTAATGCGGTTTCTGTTGAATGTCCTGCACGAAAACCCAGCTGGAGTGGCTCATAGTTATCAAATGCCATGAGGTGTTCTCCCAACTGTTGCGCTACAATCTTCTCCACAACCTTTCCCAGAAATTATAGGTTGGAGACTGGTTGATAATTCGCCTTAATGTCAAGATCCAAAGATGACTTCTTCAGAAGGGGCCTTACCAGCGCCTCCTTCAAGGCATCTGGGAAGACCCTCTCCGATAAGGAACACTGGACAATCAAGGCGAACACTGGGCCAATGGTGTCGACACATCCCATTAGGAACCGCGTCGGCACCGGGTCCAGTTCACAATATGTGTGCTTCAGTTTCGAGGCCACCTCAATGACATCAGCCACCTCCACTGGTTTAAACTCCCCCCAACCAGGCGACCACTATTGGCCATAACATGGCTCACTGGCGGAATTCCTAGCCTGATGGCGGACACCCTGTCCAAGAAAAAATGAGCAAACTCTTGCACAAGGCCTCAGAAACTGCTTTTTTCGGCTGTAGACAGGCTGGATGTAATAGCCTGTCCACAGTCCGAAAAAGCATATCTGGTTGGTTTCTCCCGGCAGCAATCTCCTTGGACAGGAAAACTGCCTTCTTACGGTTGATTGCCCCTGGTACATTCCATAGTCTGCACATAGTGCCAGTTTGTCCGCCTCCAACATGGTCCTCTACCAGCAGTGCTCCAGCCTCCAACCCTTAATCTTCAAAGCCTTGAGCTCCCCGTCAAACCATAGGGACCTCAAGTGAGAAGATCTGGGTCGTACACGGACTGGTGCAAGGGAGTCGAGTGCCCCAGTCAGCAACCTATTATAGACGGCAACTGCTTCACCCACACCTCTCCTGCATGCACTGTCCACGCTAGATAGATTTACTTCCGCCAAAAAACCCTCCGGGGCCAAGTTGGAACTCATGCCCTCACAGGTGATCAGTTTCATCAGGGCAGAGCTCAACTTGTGCTGGGCCAGAGCTTGGCTCCCGGTGGACAGGGTGGAAGTTCTCTCCTCCTTTGCCCAGTCATTTTTGGTTGGGCACTTGCGCCCTGCCTGGGACTTCTGGGTTACATGGCGGCCTGCACCAGCGTGGTCCGATGGGCCTGTTGGCATATGTGCTCCCTCCAATGGGAGCTGGCCAGCCAGTGGTCTCAGCACCAAGATCACTTTGACCAGCTGGTCACTGTGACACAGAGTATGTGGGACACCCTCCAGTGGTGGCTAGTCCTAGAACATCTTTTTTTTTTTTTCCAATTGTTTAACCAGGTGAGACACACTAAGCTGAAAAGCTTTTTGACAGGTGCAACCTGTGAGCACAGGGAAGTCAAGTGACTTGCTCAGGGTCACACAGTATATGCAAGTGGGGGCTGTGGGATTCAATCCAAGGTCTCCAGATTTGCAGCTCAGAGCCTTAAACCACTACGCTATACTGCCTCCATCTGCAGGAAGGGATCCTGTATGTCCGCCCAGAACTGATGGCCATCCTGACGACCGATGCCTCTCTCATGGGCTGGGGTGCCCTAATGGGGAACACAGAGTCCACAGGTTATGGACGCCTCAGGAGTCCCAATGCCACATCAACCTGCTGGAGCTCTGAGCAATTCGACTAGCCCTGACCGCATTTGCTCCGTTTCGCTCCATTTGTCCGGGATAAAGTGGTCCAGGTCCAGACGGACAATACCACGACCATGAACTACCTCAACAAGCAGGGCAGGATGCACTCCTTGCCTCTGTGCAAGGAAGCTCTCCACATCTGGATCCTCGTGCGCAGCCTGGAGGCAGATCTCCTAGCCATTCATGTGGCAGGAGCCTCACATCAACTGGCGGATGCCCTCAGCCAGGTGGCTGAGGCATTTTATGAGTGTTCCCTCCACCCGGAGGTAGTTCACAGTTTGTTCTCCCACTGGGGCCCCCCTCAGCAGGGCTCGCTGCAGGGGGATACCTTCTCGAGGCCATGGACCTCAGGCATCTTCTGTGCCTTCCCTCAATCCAGAAAGTACTCCTGAAGGTCAGGAGAGACAAGGCACAGGTAATCCTGGTGGCTCCGGACTGGCCCCACCAGTTTTGGTACCCCGATCTCCTCAGCCTCAGCAACAGGCTCCCGGGGCATCTTCCAGCATGCCTGGACCTGCTTTCCATCAGTCAGGGGAAGGTACTCCACCTGGACCTTCAATCCCTGCTCCTGACAGCCTGGTTTCTGAGTGGCTAGAGTTCCAGGTTTTTCTTCACCGTGGTGCAGGCATCTAGAAAAGAATCAACCAGAAAATGCTATGCCTTCAAATGGAAGAGATTCTCCATTTGGTGTCAGGGCAAGGGGTTGGACCCCTTGACCTATCCTGTGACTAGCATTTTGGACTATCTATGGTCTCTTTCCCAAGGGGGACTTTGGTCGACGACCCTTAAGGTGCATCTGGCAGCCATCTCTGCTTACCGGGCGCAGGCTAGTCAGCAGTTGGTGGCACAGGAGAAAGGTGGTCTGGCGCTTTTTCAAAGGTGTTGACCATATTTTCCCTCTGGTGCTTGACCCACTACCACATTGGACTTGTTGCTGGTTTTGGCAAAGCTCATGGGCAAGCCTTTGAACCAGTGCACTGGTGTGACATGTCTCACCTGTCGTGGAAGACCACCTTCTTGGTGACTGTCACATCAGCCAGAAGGATCAGTGAGCTCCAGATGCTCTCGGTGGAGTTTCCTTACGTGGTCTTTCACGGGGACAAGGTTGTCCTGCGCCCCAACCCGAAGTTCCTCCCGAAGGTTGTGTTGGAGTTTCACCTGAACCAGGTGATAACTCTACCGGTGTTCTTCACCAGTCACACCTCAGAGGCCGAACACAGGCTCCTTACTTTGGACCTGAGGTGAGCGTTCGCTTATTTACAAAAAGCACATGGCTGGAGTTCGGGGAGATGTTTGCCAGCTGTTTGTCAGCTATGCTGAAGCTGTACCTGGCAGACCTGCAGTCAAGCAGACTATTGACAGGTGGATCACATCCTGCATTGATCTCTGCTATAGGCTGGCGGGTAGGGAGCCTCCCGTAGGGCTAAGGGCTCATTCTACCCACCATACCATTGTATTGGTGGCTGCTTCTAGGGATGCCTCTATCCAGGAAATCTGCAGGGTTGTTACCTGGAAGTCAGCACACACCTTCATTTCCCATTACCTCATTGATCTCGAGTCACGCTGGGATGCTGTTTTTGGGACCGCAGTTCTCCAGCCTCTGTTCCTGAAGTAGGGGGTGTGTTGCCTTGCATCCCTTCTCCTAGAGAACTACTAGGCATCTGCCAGACAGTGTGGATAGAATATCATATCCACATCCCTAGAAAAACAGGTTACTCACCTGTAAGTGTAGATCTTCTGTGGAATGGTCTCTTGCAGTAAGTCATTACTTCTGGGAGTATCCAGCAGAGGTCACGGTCGCACGGCAGCTTCTTCTAGCAGTTTTCAGCAGGGACCACCCACACATGACATCACATCCAGCTTCCTATATAAGTGTGGGTGGTCCCTGGTATCCTGTGTTCATTTTCCCACCATCTTCAGCTTGCCCAGCTGCTAGTTCAATTTCTGTGTAGCAGTTCATCGACGAGAAATTGGATTCCAGAACGATTATCGACAGATTGTTCCTCCAAGCAAGCGTTGTTCCGTTCCTGTCGGTGTGCAGGAAGATTTTCCGCTTTGACAACCATTTACTTTGTGTGAGATGCCTGGGACCCTCACACAATGTTAATTCCTGCAAACATTGCCAAGAATTTAACCAGGCTACTCTTTGACGACGAGCACTCGAAATGCAACATCACATCATAGAGCAGAAAATGTCTCAGCTTGAGAACAAGGGGGTCCGTCTCAAGGGCTCCTCAGCCAAAAGTTCTCATCATGGGCAAAGTAAGGAGAGGGTCAAACACCCCTCTTCCTCTCACTCAAAACATTCATCAACAGCCACTATTTCAGTGGTCACACTGTCAACGGAGCGCTTGGAACATGCCTCCCTGTCGACAAGGGCTCCTCTCTCGTCGACGGTGGGTTTAAAACATGCTTCCTTGTCGAAGAGAGCTCCTCTCTCATTGATAGAAGACTTCAGGCAAGCTGCCCCATTGACAGGGACTGTTCTCTCATCAACGATGCTTGCCACTGCCTTAAATACAGTGCAGAAAATACCTGCACCATCGACAGCGTTCTTTCACCCATCGCTGACGACTCTTACAAGTGTCATTTATGCAACAAAACCCACTGTTGCTCCGTCGATGGGGCTTCTCCCCGTTGATGATGGCAGGTTCTTTTCATGATAATGCCTCAATGGGATTCTCTATAAGGACCCAACGACCTCAGGGTAAGCCGTTGGCTTTTGCCCTTCAACATGCCCCTCCACCAACACAAGCAGACTCATACAGAGGTCAACCAGATCGAGACAGGGACCCTGGTTACTACCACCCAGATTCAAGACCTGCCTATACTGCACGTCCTGTTCCTTACATTATTACCATTGTCCCCCAACAAACCTCACCTCTTACCCCGCCCCCTTCCCAGGACCAGGAATTCCAAAACCAAATCGTGCAGCAGGTCTTGCAGAGCTTACGCTGTGCCCATCCTCTGAACCCAGGATGGGGAAATAGTCCCTCTTCATCTAGAAAGCGTTGTTGCACTGACAACTCTGAAAAAATGAACCTGCATGCTCTCCTCCTCCTCCTAACATGGAAGATTACTCAGAGGACTGGGAGACATATGGAGATCTCCCTGATGACTTCGATGAGGAGTACCCAGCTCCTGAATTTCAGGGACAGGTATCACCTTTTTCAACCATCTCCTCTCTGGATGGTGACGTGCCTCCTCTAATGGCCACCTCTCCTCCAGATGATTCCACCTTTGATGACATGATGCTCCAAATACAAAAAGTGATGGGATTTTCCACTACGGAACATGACAAACACCATAAGGATATGGCAGACTATTTAGAATTGCCAGAGGAACTGGCATTAGTGGTCCCACCTCTAATCCCTACATATCAAAATGCCTTATTGGCTGCTTGGCAGCAGCCTTTTAATATCTCAGCAGTTTCTCGAAAGGCTAATTGACTATACCAATCTCCTTTGAACTACCCATTCCTCTCCACTACGACCGAGGCTGATTCGGTAGTCATTACTGGCGCTCACGATAGGTCTCATAAACCTAAACACTTGAGCTCCTTGCCTCCACATAGAGTCCCTATAGACTGATTACCTAGGGAAAAGGTTTTTTTTCCTCAAGTACTATGAATGTCCATATACTACACATACTTTAGCTCTTGTGCCTCAACTCTCCTACCTGCCCCCTACTGCTCCACCCAACACTGCCTCAGGAGCCTCAAACTCACTAGGCTCTTGCACCTTCTCCTTTCAATCTATCACACAAACTGAAGCCCTCGAGGCCGTACTGGCCTAAACCCTTCTAAAGGTAATATCCCCAATGGGCTGGACGCCAACCTCCTTCACCTCTCTGCACCAGCCATAACAATACCTCTTGCCAATCTCCTAAACCTCTCCTTTACCACTGCTGCTGTCCCCCAGGCCTGGAAACACACCGTTGTTATTCCCCTCCCTAAAGGGGGTTCCCCCTCCTCCACTTCAAACTACCACCCTATTTCTCTCCTCCCAGTCCTTGCTAAACTACAAGAACACCTGGTACCTGCCCAACTTACCTCCTTTCTGTCCGATTCTAACTTCTTCACGCCGTTTCAATCTGGTTTCAGAAAGGGCCACTCCACTTCATCCTCCTTGTTAAGACTCACTGACACCATCCTCTCCGGAATGGATAGAGGGCAGATCTCCTCGGCAATATTTGTTGACCTCGCTAAAGCATTCAACACTGTCTCCAACCCCTTGCTGTTAACAAGCCTCTCAGATGCAGGCCTCACTAACTGGTTCAGTGTCTATCTCTCAGGAAGAACACAATCAGTAAGAATTGCAGATGCCACATCCTTCCCCCTCCCCGTGACTTCTGGTGTCCCCCAAGGGTCGGTACTTGGCCCCATCCTGTTCTCCATTTTCCTCAACAACCTGCCACAAATTTGCACAGCTTCATCTGTTCACGTGTATGCGGACAACACCATCCTATTTGCTTCCGTCTCCTCCCCGAAAGAAGTAGCATCCAACCTCCAGTCCGACTTCAATAAAGTTCAGCTCTGGTTCAGTTTGCACCAGCTCTCTATCAATGCTAAAAAAAACTGTCACCACGTCCTTCGGCACAAGACAGAGGCTATCCTGTCTCCCCTCCCTCCCCTCCTTCCACACTCAGGACGGGACAACCCTGGAGGACGTCGCTCCCTTCCGATATCTAGGGGTATGGCTCGACCGTCATCTTACATTCTCTGACCACATTGATGCAATCGTAAAAAAACTACACCCCAAGCTAGGTGCTCTCTACAGGAACCGCTCTTGCCTCCCTTTTACTGTTAGGTGAGAAGTAGTGCAGAAGATGATCCTTCCTTCCTTAGACTACTGTGACATAGTCTACAGCGCTGCACCTGAATCCACCTTATCTAAACTAGACTCCCTCTTCAACACCTTCTGCCACTGCGCTCTCGATGCCCTCGTTCCCACCACTATGACCTCTACCGCTCCCTCACCTTCCCTTCCCTTGAAAATCACCAACAACTGCACTGCTCCAAGTTTGTCTTAAAATTCTGGCTTGGTACCCTCCCCTCCTACCTCTCCTCCATACTGTTGTTGGCTCCCACTCCCCCTCATGCCCTCCGATTCCTTGATACCCAACTACTAAGTATTTCCAAGATGTAAGACCTCTGCTGGACCAACAGCCTTCTCGCACCATTTCCCAAAACTCCAGAATGCTCTCCCCCCTCAAATTCATCACTCTTATTCTACCCATTCCCTATCAACTGCGCTGGCAAACTACCTCATGGTAAACTGTGCCTACACTCAATAAATGAATGACCCCCCCTCCAAATTCCCATTGCCTGACCAGTGGCAATGCCCTATCCTTGGAAGCTGGCTTATAATTAAAAAAAAAACACAAATACAACCAAGGCACTTACTCGCCTACTCTCTTCTCTCTGTCTGTCCTGCCTAGATTTAGCCCCAAGTGTTAATCTACAGCAGCAATCTGTACTCTATATATGTACGTATGTCTGAAGTTATATGTATACCTCTGGCATAAGCTTTTAGCTGACTGTTAACCAATGCTGTAACCAAGTATTACCATTCTACTCTGTATAACTGTTTAATTGTAATAGTTATTGTGATAACCTGCATGTTATCCTCCCCTTGTAACCCTTTCCCCAGATCGCACTGGGAGACGAGCATCATTTTGTTCAGTGTGCCTTTCCTGGTGAATCAATTTCAATAAATAAATACTAAACTATATGGGACATATGGTTAAATATCAATGTACCTTGGGGACTTCTATCATAGAAATGGTCAACAAGCTCCCTCCTTCCCAGGAGAAAGACCAATTACTAGCCATGGTTACTACTTCCAGTTTCATCTCCCGCCACCTTTTCAGGCTGGGTTATGATGCTGTAGATACCTCAGCCCGAATTTCAGCCACTGGCGTGGCTCTGTGTCGCATGCTTGGCTTGGCATGACAAGACTTACACCTGATGTACAACATAAAATAACTAATGCACCTTTTGATGGGTCCAAATTATTTGGTCCGGGTACACAGACTCATAGATGACTAACAAGCATCTGGAAGAACCCTTCGTACGGTTCAAGGGCTATATCATAACCCCCAATCAACCCACCGTACTCACTTTCCCTCCTACTCCAGAAAAGGAAGAAAATATAAGAACTCTAACAGAGGTGGATTCGGAGGACGAAACCAACCTACAAAAGGTGCTCCCTCTACCACCCGTCTCTCCCTGCGGTGGCCGGCCAGCCCGTTGCTCAGTGACCTCTCTTGCCTCTCCCCCCGCCTCTTCGATCAGGCCTCGGAGGCGGTAGGGTGTGGTTTTTCTCTCCATCTAGAGGCTTGGCAGACAATCACTTCAGACAAATGGGTACTCCAAATAATCCAAGTGGGCCACGCTCTGGAATTCATTCCTTCCCCCTCCCTCCCTCCCCTCCTTGGGTGATCCATTACCCTCCACAGCATGTTCCTATCCTCCAAGAGGAACTGTCAGCACTTCTGACCAAGCAAGCCATTGTGCCAGTGCCAGCTGTGGAACAACAGAAAAGGTTCTATTCCCATGTCTTTCTTGTACCCAAAAGAACCGGAGATCTCAGACCCATTCTAGATCTGAGATGTCTGAACCTATATATTCAGTACAAGCATTTCCACATGATCACTTTGTCACTCATAATGCTGCTCCTAAAACAAGGAAATTGGATGTGTGCCCGGGATATGAAGGACGCTTACCTTCATATTCCCATTCATCCTGCCCATCAAAAATTCCTACGCTTCCACATGCTGGGCAAAAACTATCAGTTTTGGGCTCTGCCATTTGGCCTGTCATTGGCCCCAAGAGTTTTCACCAAATGCCTAGCAGTGGCAGCAGCAGCCCTAAGGAGAAGAGGGCACTACGTCTTCCCATACTGTGACGATTGACTAATAAAAGCACACTCCAAGGAAGCTCAGCTATCCTCTTTGACCGCCACCCTCAATCTGTTCCACGACCTAGGGATAATGGTCAGTTGGCCAAAGTCCAATCCACAACCAACCCAGACTCTACAATATATTGGAGCTGTTTTGGACACGGTCCAGGCAAGGGTTTTCCTTCTGCCTGACTGCCAGGATACCCTAATATCCCTGGCCTTCTACATCCAGTCCCGACCGAGAGTAATGGCCAGACAGATACTAAAAATATTGGGTCACATGTCAACTGCTATTCCCATGGTGGCATTTCCCATCTTCATATGAGACCTGTCCAGTGGGCTCTACGGAATCAATGGTCTCAGGAAACTGGACAATTTCACGACCAGATTCGGGTCACTCCCTTCCTGGTGTCGGCCCTTACCTGGTGGACAATCAAAACCAACTTATGTCAAGGAATGCCCTTCTGCTCCCCACCTCCCATGCAGACGTTAACCACAGATGCATCTCTAGACGGGTGGGGTGCCCGTCTGGGTCCATATCAGACCCAAGGTCAATGGACCACTCTGTCTCATATCAGTCTCCTAGAAATGAAAGTGGTCCATCTTGCCCTTCAGGCATTCCTACCTTACCTTACCTCAAGCCAGGACCGTTTGTTGATTCAATCAGACAACACTGCAGTGGTTTGATACCTAAACAAGCAAGGTGGTGTGCACACTTTGCAGGGGAATACATTGCAGTCTGGCAGACAGCAATCAAACAAGGATTGACACTGACAGCCATCCATCTTCCAGGACGGTGCAATCAGTTAGTGGACAGACTGAGTCGTCAGTTGTCTGCTCATGAATGGACGCTTCATGAGGATGTCCTACACGACATCTTCACGCTCTGGGGGATGCCACCGCTGGATCTGTTCCCTTCCCCAGTCAATCACAGGCTCTTCAGTTATGTCTCCATTATCGTCAACAACAGGGGACAGTTTATCGATGCCCTGTCCCAACCTTGGACAGGACTTTACTTATATGCTTTCCCTCCCATCCCGCTCCTTTTAAAAAACTCTGTTGAGACTTCAACTGGAGCCGGCCACCATGATATTAATTGCACCTCTGTGGCCTTGACAACAGTGGTTTCCTCTCCTCTACCAATTTTTGGTGCAAGATCCCATTCCATTGCCATCCAGACCAGACCTTCTGACTCAGAATCAGAAGTCCCTCCTGCATCCCAGCCTCAAGACGCTATGTCTTCATGCCTGGTTCCTGAGGACACATTCATAGATAAATTACAGGTGCCCCCCTTTTGTTGCTAATATTCTCTTAGCTTCTAGAATGCCAGCAACCAGAGAAACATATAACTCCAAATGGAAAAGGTTTTAAATATGGTTGGCATCTCACAATGTGGATCCTTACTCATGTCCACTCACAACCGTGTTGGATTACCTTGCCTCCTTATCTGAGTCGAGCCTCAGCTATTCTTCCATCAGAGTTCATTTAGCAGCCATTTCGGCTTTTCATGAACCTCTGGATGGTAGATTGATCTATCAGCATCACTTATGCAAAAGGTTTTTGAAAGGAATGCTTCATCTGAAACCTCCCATCTGAAGACCCACACCACCGTGGGATCTTAATTTCATTATAGAAAAGCTAACTTTTGAACCATTCGAGCCTGCAGCCACTTGTAAACTTTGTTTTCTTTCTTGGAAAACATTATTCCTGATAGCTATTACTTCCCGCTTGGCATATCTCCGAGCTCCATGCCCTTATGTGTAGGGAACCCTACTTGATTTTCCATAAAGACCGGGTAGTACTCTGTACTAACCCCTCCTTTCTTCCGAAAGTAGTGTCCGAACAGACCCTAAATCAATCCATGGAACTCCCGGTATTTTTTACGGAACATTCCAACCAAGGTGAGCATCTATTACATCTAATGGATGTTCACCGTATCTTAAGATATTATACTAACCGTACTAAAGACATCAGAAAGATGTCTCAATTATTTGTCACCTTCACCTCCGACAAAGAGGGACTTCCTGTTGCTAAAATGACTCTGTCTTCATGGTTAGCAAACTGTATTACATTTTGCTACAAAAAAGTACAACAAGGCTCTTCCCTGTCCAGTCCAAGCCCATTCCACAAGAGCCATGGCCACTACTGCTGCCTGTTTCAAGGGTGCCTCCATTTGAGAAATTTTTAATGTGGCCACTTGGTCTACGATCCACACTTTCACTCGCCACTACAATTTGGATGTGGCTTTGAGATGAAGGACAGCCTTTGGCCGTGCAGTCCTACATAATTGTCCACCCTTCTGGACACAACTGCTGGGTAATCTCCCAGAAGTAATGACTTACTGCAAGAGACCATTCCGTAGAAGATAGTGCAGTTACGTAAGATCTTACCATAACAGTAGATCTTCAAGGAATGTCTCTTGCAGTACGTATAATCCCTCCCTCCTACCCCCTCCTCTGACTGAGACAAATTTTTCATGCTCCACAGAAGCAGGAGTGGGCTCCTTGGATCCTCGGTTTCACCTTGGATCTCGCCCTTGCGAGCTGAATCCGGCAGTGGAACAAAGGATACCAGGGACCACCCACACTTATATAGAAAGCAAGATGTGATGTCATGTGTGGGTGGTCCCTTCTGAAAACTGCTAGAAGAAGCTGCCGTGTGATAACGACCTCTGCTGGATACTCCCAGAAGTAATGACTTACTCCAAGAGACATTCCTTGAAGAGCTACTGTTTCTGTAAGATCTTAATGTAACTGCTCTTTCTAGGAGTGGTATATGATGTTCATCCACACGGACCCACCCGACTTCCCCAGCTTCGATGCACAAACTCTGCTACCAGTGGGCAAGGTCTGTCATCATGGGGTGGAGCCATGGGAGTTACCATTTGGGTAAGTGGGAAGAGCCAGCTAGAAGATGTTTCCAGCGATCCTTAAATGGAAAGTCAACTGCCAAACATTGTGGATGAACATCATATATCACTCCTAGAACTACTGTTAAAGGTGAGTGACCTGTTTTTGCTGAGCACTCCATCAGGGGTCCTCCTCTTTGGATTCATCAGGCTCTTCTTGGCTCTGTTTTGGTGGTGCATGTTTCTGTGTCCACTTCAGGGCATCTTTTGGGTCTGAGAAAAGAAAAACTTTCCCTGGTGCAGAATTCAGAGCCACAGGGGAAATACCATTCCGTGGCTGTTTTCTGCATTGCAGAGCATGGCCCGCACACTGTCATATTTCTTTTTCTTCTGATGGGTTGACTAGCTGATGTCTGGGTATTGTCTTATGGTCTGCCCATCCTAAAGCAGTATGTGCCTTTGCACCTTGCAAGAGCCAAGAGGAAATCCTGTGTTCCCACTACTTCGGTTACCAACACAGCAATCCAAGGTGCCTCCAGACTATCAGGTGTACCACAAGGGGTAACTCTATATGCCTTCTGGATTTGAAATTGCCAGGTTGTAATGGTATCCCCAACTGCTATGCTAGCCAGTCCTTCAGAAAGAGGGGTAGATGCTGTTGGTCGGGTGTTGAGTGTCCGATGGTGGCAGTCTCTGAAGGAGGTGGATCCAAGATGGCCATGTAAGGATTGGCAGCTGGCTGCAGACCTGAGTGCTCTCCCCCACCCCCGCACAACATGCTAACCTGCTTAGCACAAGCTTTTGTGTGCTGTTTTGCCTGGTGTGCTGTAGTCGAACCCGACAACTTGCCAATGAAACTCCACATACAGTACTTTTGCTGCTAGATTTCGTGGGTTTTGGAATTAAAAGAGCATGTCCCAGAGGAATCAGCATTCCAGTGACCTTATCGAACGCCACCGAGATCTTAAGAAGCAGAAAAAAAACAACGTAGGTGCAGACCTAACAATGGAAGAATCCCAAGCAAAAACAGTGGCTTCCACTGTGGGCAGGACTCATTTACAACAACAGAAATTGAACTTTTTTGCCCAAATTCCTACCATCTCTACTAACAAACCGCTTCCCCCTCTCCCAGAGACCTTGACAACACAACAGTCCTGTGGCCTCAGTGCTTTACACTTTGGAACCGGAGGAGCAAAATTATACAGCTGCCGATGAGGAAGACAAATATCCCATACTTGAGCTGGCTATAATTTCGGAAAGCATAGAGGAGCAATCAAGGCATTCAATGCCTACATAGGTTAGTGCTGCATCTACAAATATTATTGCTGTTGAAAATGTCAGTGCCTCCACTTTACCTCCAAGGGTGTCCCAGTCTCAGGTTGTAATTCAGGCTACATCTGCACATGGCACAGTTCAAAACTCGGGTGCTATAGAAATAAAAAAAGCTAATTTGCCTGACATATCTGTTTCAGAGTCAGTTGCACCTGGGCCCACCAGAATAACCACGGATATACTAAACACTGATATGTTTAAGTCTTCTTAGGAGAAGATACGAAATGAAATAAAATCAGTTTCGAATCTATAACATCTGCCATCACAGACCTATCCAAAACATTCTCAGACATAAGCAATAAAATGGAAGCCTTAAATATTCGAATTTCAGGAGCAGAACAAAGGATCAGTGATCTAGTGGATAAAATTCACCCTCTGCTGAGAAACCAAGCTAAACAAGAGGACATGATGAAAGAACTTAAAAAATAAACAACTTAGAAGACCTCAAGACGTAACAACGTTAAACTCATTGGAATCCCAGAAAGGTCAGAAGGGGCCGGGGGATGGGCAGGGAACCCCCTCCCATATTTCGAAAGACGCTTAACCATGGCTCTAAATTGCAAATACCCAGAGAACAAAGGCTTAACTCGATTGAGCACATGGGGAGGAGGCGATCCGAGAATCACTGCAGTAGGAGAACAACAATGCAAAACGCTGAGACCGGTATTTATAAAACCCCGCTACTTTCAAGATCGTGACTTGATTTTGCAGATGGCCCTCATTAACAGAGGTCTAATCACTGAAAACCTTAAATTATCTGCTTTTCTGGACTTCTGTATGGACACATCCCAAACAAGAAAGGTGTTTGACCGTGTCAAGGCAATGCTTAGACAGCGGGATATAAAATTTTCTTTTCTACACCCAGCCCAATTCAGATTCTTTATTCATAGCAAGACGCAGACATTTACCAATCCTAGAAAAGCAGAAATCTTCTTAATTACTTTGGACAATAGCTCCATCTTGGACAAGAACTCTCACATTCCAGCAGCCAGCTCATCACAATTGGGAAGTTATATACAGTCCGAGAATGTATTTGCAATCCAGCAAACCAGTGAACCACTGGGACCATCGGGGTTCTCGGACCCTAACATAGAATGTACCTCTACCTCCCTTGTATTGGATGAAAAATAATGATCAGTTCATACTGAGGATGTCCAGGGATGGAAGGTGGTTGGGGGCAAGACTGAGGAAAAGGAATAGGTGGAGGAGAAGGAAAAAGAAATAAAGGAAAAAAGTAACAAACATGATTAACCTTAATTATCTTTGGGGATGATTTCACCCTTTTTTTTTTCTTTTCAGGTTTATCGAGCTATGATCCAATGCAGATGCAGCTATTAGAAACATGAAAGGATTGACACAGCACGATGATTGGAGAGGGAGTGGGGGATTGAGGAGGAGCATTCCATATGATTTTTTCTTTGTTTCTTTCTTTTAACTCCTCTTATCCTAACCCCCCCAGCTTGTTTACTTATCAGTAGTAGCAATGTGTACAACTTTTTTACAGTGGGATTAAAGGAATCAAATGTCGGGGGGGGGGGGCATACATGGGAATGTGGTCCACGGCGTAAGATTCCAAAGCAGTCACCTGGGTGGATAAAGCAAGGGTGAGGGATGGTGGGTGGGCTTATAGGGGTTTCCATTCCCAGAAAAGCAATTGCAACTATAGAGTATACTTATTAAACAAAACTAAATCACCATGCTTCTATGACTCTGACTGTCTAACTCTTCTTGATCTAATGCTTCTCTGGAAAAATGGTATTAGCTGGTGGCAATTGCTGAAGTATGGTAAAGGGGTGGGGGGAGAGTTCTTTCATTTAGGAAGTTAGATAAGGTTTTCTTCATGGTGAAGTGTAGGTTAGTGGTGAATGGGTTGTTATAGGAGGATTATACACTGGCAGTATAGCCTAGAGCTTAGAGTAACAAGCTGTGAATGAGCTTGGTTCAGCAGACCTGGGTGTGATTCCCCAACCTCCACTTGCATACTGTGTGACTCTGAGCAAGTCACTTAACCAGCCTAAAACGCCCGGGTCGCCCCTGAAAACAGGCACTTGTGCCTAGTGAGCCTAACCCGGTTAACAAAGAATAAAAAAAAATTGATCACTTTAGAGTAATACAATATGCAGCAAAAATAAAAAAATCAAGACAGAAGGTTACCCAAGCATCATAGAGATATTACAGATTTGACTACTATACAGGGCTGCTTCTTTCCTTATGTGACTTTATGGCAAGTATTTTAAAATGCATTACTTGGAATGTGAAGGGTAGCCAGGACAGACTCGAGGCCAAAAAAAATGTTCAGTTATGCGGGGAAAAAAGGGACAGATTGTATCTTGTTTCAAGAATCTCCCCTTATGCATGATGAATTTATATTCCATGCAAAGAAATGGAGAACTGGGCTTAATGCCCCATATAAAAATAATTCGGGGGTTACTGTATTCTTAACACAAAAAACAACTATTGATAATTTTGGGTAGACATGTTCTGGATCCCAGTGGCCGATTTATCGTTAGAGAAATTTCAATCAGGGGACAAAAGTATACTCTCTGTAACGTATATGGGCCCTATGAAAACTTCCCTACCTTCTTTAATGAACTCTTTCTCGAACTGGCCACATTCCCTGTCCCCTATATCATTTGTGAGGGAAGGGGGATTCCAACCTAATTTTAAATACTAAATTGGATAGATCTACTATTCGACCCAAAAAATTAACCTCAGCAGTGATTAAGCATTAACAATTCACAAACTATTTTGTTCTTATAGACACTTGAAGAAATAAATATCCAAATGAAATGCAGTTTTCCTTTTTTTCATATGTTCACCAGTCATACTCTCGCATTGATTTCTTTTTAATTTTCAGATCTATCTTATATCAAGTAAATGGCACTGTCTATAATAGTATTATCATTTCCGATCATTTATATATACTAATAACTCTGGCGTGCTTAGATAACCCCAAGATTTCTACATTCAAATTCGACACAATTTTATTAAAAGACAATAACTTTAGTGATCAAATGAAAACTGATATTGAATTCTAGTTTCAAAAAAATACTACAGAAGATATTAATGTTAGTACAATTTGGGAGGCTTTCAAGTCATATTATCGAAGGTGGGTCATCACCTATGCTATAAAGCATAAGAAATCCAGGCAAAAAAGAATGCAAGAGTTAAACATTTTAATTAAAAATAAAGATCTCATACTCAAACCAAACATCCTAATGATTTACAGAATCTTTTGAATTTAAAAGAAGAATATAACAAAATAACCACAGAAGAAGCTAAGAGACAAATTCTTCGTACTAGAAGCAGATATCATACCATGGGCGATAAGCCCGACAAAATATTACCATGGCAACCAAAAAAAAACAAACAAGAAAACAGTAACATCTCCAGTAGTCAGAACTCGCAGGTCAAACAGTTTACGCCCCTGTTGATATTAATGATACATTTTACCAATATTATCAAGAGCTATATAAATGACCATAAGCATATCATGCACTTTGTCATAAATATTACCCTCTCTATGGTTAGTTCAATTTATAATCAAATACTAGAAGATGAAATATCAGTTATCAAAATTATGCAAGCCATTAAAAAGCTAACCACTGGCAAAGCTGTCGGCCCTGATGGCCTCCCTATGGATTTTTATAAAATGTATTCCCCAATCTTAGCAACACAGCTTAAAATGTTATATGATTATATCTTTTCCACTGGAACGCTTCCAGTGTCATTCAAGGAAGCCCGTATCTTACTTTTCATAAAAAAAGATCCCTAGAAACCCAGTTCATACAGACCGATCTCGCTCATTAATTCAGATTCAAAAATTCTGGCTAAAATCCTCGCCACCAGACTGGAGAAGGTATTATCCCATTTAATCCACCCAGACCAGAATGGATTTATTAAGGGACGGACCTTAACTTCAAATATTAGAAGAACACTTAATTTATTGGATGAATATAAAGATATAGACCTTTCATGACTACTACTGGAGGCTGAAAAGGCTTCTGATAGAACCGAGTGGGTCTCTCTGAAAATAATTATCCATAAATTTGGTTTTGGGCTGAAGTTCAATGCCTGGGTGAATATCTTATACTCTGGTCTGGTGGCGAGGGTGAAAACTAATCATAATATCTCACCCATGGTAAAACTCCAAAGAGGTACCAGATAGGGCTGCCCATTATCCCCCCTGATTTTCGCTCTGGCCAAAGAACCTCTCACCATCGCAATTTGGGAATCACGGCTCATCCAAGGCCCCAACATTGCAGTTATAGAACTGTGACAGGGAACTCCTGCCACTTTTGAGGACCAACCTTTTCTTAAATCTGTTGCAACAGTTCTTCTGTGTCTTAGCCTAATCTGTTCTTTACAATTTCTAGTCCATAAGATTGGCCACCTATGGGCATTCCCCCCCCCCTTTCTTGGCTATGCTGTAGTGTCCTTTTTAAATTTTGTTTTCCCCTCTCATGTCCTCATACAGGGAAGTTATTGTTGTGGCCTCCGAGCTGATATAAAACAACAGGCTAGGTTAGACTGTGCCTAGTGATATTGTGCTGGGGTTGAAGACTCCAAGCAAGCAAGAAGAAGCCTATGAGGCTGAAGGGACTTTTTCTTGTATTGATACAGCTAAATCTATTGACAGTATTGATCGAGATATACTGCAAGCTAAAGATGCTAATGTTGCCAAACTGTTACAGTATCTTAAGGAGGGTATGCAGATTAATGGTAGTGTATGGGCACAACAATGTTGGTGGTACAAACTAAAGAAGGGTGTCCTGTACCACACGAGTCCCAATCCCCATATAAAAAGTGTGAATGCCCAGGTAGTGGTACCTGAGGCATACCAGCAACAAGTGATGGAAGCGGCTCACTTTAGTCCATGGGGGCATCTGATCCATGGTGGGGTATTAGCTTGATTAACCCTGTATTATTACCAGCCTGGTATGTACAGACAGGTGGCAGCCTATATTAGGACCTGTCCAGTGTGCAACCAGATAGAGGCACCTGCTGGGGACAGCAGAGGAACTAGTACCCGGGATGTGGAAAGAGTGTCCTAAAGGGTAGAGGTCATTAAAGAAAAAAAAATGGCACCCTTGGAAAATGGGAAAACTCTCACACAGGTCACAAGGTCTTGATGGTAACAGATGACTGAAAATAGCACAGTGATAAGAAGAATGTTTATTAAGACACCACAGAGTGTATAGGATTTAGGAACCTGCTGTTTAACACTGGATGGAAGTCAGCCGGGGAGGATTCCTTGGTTTCCTGTAGATTTCTGTAGAGACCCGCCTGGGGATAGGATGACCAAAGATTTGGGGTCTTAGGTTGTCATAGGTTGAAATAGGAGAATAGAAGCTACTGTTGCGCCTTCCATATTCGCGCAGACACTTTGTGTAAGACAGAGGGGGTCAAGTTAGTTGCAGGCAAGGCCAGATGTGGTTCTGCAGTGGTCCCTTACTGTAGGCAACAGTGTAGCATGTGTGGTCAGGGGCGGGCCTGATGTCAAAGAAAGAGGTACCCAAGGGCAGATAAGGAGTCTGAGGTGATACATGTGTTTTATTCTTTTCTGAGGGAAAACCTGCCAAGGAGGAGGTGGGTGGAAAATGGATTGTAACCTGTGTTGGGGTAACACTAAAAGAGTGTCTACCCTCAGGTGTCTGTATCAATAGCAAGTGAAATGAATGAATCAACAGACATAGTGGGTTGATGTAGAGGGGTTGAACCTAGGACTGGACCCCTGCTTAAAACCAACATGTCTGGTGGGGTTGGAGCAGGTAATTACTCAGCCCAGAGTAATTTTTTCCATGGTACTTGACTTTACATCCATCCAGATTTTCGGTCAGTAAAATATGACAGACTTTCCCTAAAAGGAGATGGGAAGGTAGCGTTAGTCTCTGTTGAGAAATGTGTTAATGCCTCAGGGTAAAGAATGATGATATCCACTATGTTTATGATGGATTGTTTATCGTTACTAGGGACCCTGAGACAGAGTTTCTGAAGATGAATGGGTGGAAGCTCCATCCCTTCCTGGGACAGCAAGGTGGTAAGCAGTCTGCAATAACTGCTTCCTCTTAAGGTGGGGGATATGTGACAAGGAGCTCCTGCCACTCTTGAGGACTGACCTTTTCTTAAATCTGTTGCAACAGTTCTTCTATTTCTTAGCCTAATCTATTCTTTACAATTTCTAGTCCATAAGGTTGGCCACCTATGGGCACCCCTTCCCCTTTCTTGATTATGCTATAGTGTCCTCTTTAAATTTTCCTTTTCCCTCTCCGGTCCTCATACAGGGAGGTTATTGTTGTGGCCTCCGAGCTGATCTAAAACAACAGGCTGTGTTCCTCGTTGTTGGATTTAGTATGCAATGGCACTGTGTTATAAAGTACTTTAATGTATATATCTTATGTGTACAAAACCTGTAAATGTTGAAAATATCATGGCACTAGGTGTTTTTTTTATAAAGGAAAAAAGTTACTAGGTGACTGTGTGATAAAAGTTAATTTAGCTGTGCTATTTAAAATGCATGTAAATTGCTGTAAACTGAACAAGTCTGAAATGTCATGGTGATTTGCATATATTTATTTATTTATTTTATTTAATTTTTATTTATTTCGTTTTTGTTGACCGGGTAAGTGCACTAGGCAGATTCTGCCTATTTTCAGGCACGACCCGGAGCAGGGGGATACAGATGAATGTCAACTGACCTTGAACCAGATTAAGCTGTTGGTGGTATTTTTAGTGAATGAGGGAAATTTGTCCAGGACACTGGGGAAATTCCTCTACTCTCCGGTGGGGGGATCTCTGGTCTACGCCATGGAGACCTCAGTCTGTGCTTCGTTTAGTGAGAGTGAGGTTGTGCACGGTACTTCTCTGCTGCCATCTGCGGCAGCACCTGCTGATGTATCTTTCACAATGGAGTTTCCTACAGACTTGCCTGAAATGCATCGCGTGGCTGTTATGCCGCTTCCAGTAGTTACCTCCTCGGATACTTCTAAGCTCGCTCATCACCAGGATATGCAATCTCCAGAGAAGGAACCGCTTTCACCGGCTGCAGCCTGTGTTACACGAGTTATTCCCCCTGCGGTTTCTGGGCAGGGGTCTGAGATTGCTGTTGCGGCTTCAGAGTCGCTTCCGGGAGTTCTACGCTCGGCGCAGCCGACGGATTGCTTAGCCACCACCACTGCTCTCATTGCTTCCCGCTTTGGATTGCCGGCACCTTCTGAGACTCGAGACACCCACTGGACTGCCTCTGATGCGCTTGTTCTCACGGGCTGGACACGAACTGCTACGGGTTCCTGGACTCCGGATCTTTCATGGGATGCAGAGAAGCATGGCGTCCTCTATTCACCGAACAGGTCTGCACCAACCTGCAAGAGCTCCAACAAGGTACCTATTTCTGGGGACAATATTGCTTCTCCTGACCAGGCTATTTCACCTGATAAAGCTTTACCTGTGAAGGACTGGGGGGATATTATGGACACTGTGGATACTGCAGTTTCTGGGGTAGCTGTGAATGTTTCTGTACCTGGGGGGGGTCGTCTCTTCTCTGGGGGTTTTAGGGCATGGTAAACTGGACAGCGACAACCATCTCCTGGTGGACTCTTCCCCTACAGTCCGACCCTCCCATATGTCTGTGCCTTTTCTGGCATTGCCTGATGCCCGGACGGTTCCTCCCACATCCCCTGTGGTTCCCTCATCCCCTGCACCTCCCCGTTACATCCATGCAGCCACCTGATTTAAGCTCTACTGTTCTTCCACATGTTCCTCTCTCTCAGTCTGATGACGTTTTGCCACCCCCCCCCACTGGATGACCCAGGGGAAGGCCCTTCGGCATTCCCTCCAACCCTGGCCAAGTCTCTGCACTCTAGTGGGGGTCAGGTTCTTTCTGACTTGTTTAAAAATAAATTGGAACAGGTCCCTAGAGGTAATGCGGTTTGCCTTCGCTATAGGGGCAGTCTTAGTGACTTCCCAGATAGATATTATATTGCCAGAACACTACTAAAAGGCTCTATGCATTTTCAGGCTTCAGAGATTTATGCCTTGATTCACATTTCAGGAGAGGAGACATTTGACATCAGCTTTAAAACTACTGTGGGGCTGGATAGGTTTTGGAACAAATATGCAACTTTAAAGCACACTCCTGTATGGATGCCTTTTTATGTTATCCCACTAACGAAACCAGCAGTGAGAACTGTTACTGTTATGTTTCATAATGAAGGCATAAGCGTTAGTGATATTTACCATTGGCTGCAGAATAGATGTACGGTTCTATTTCCCCCCCCCATGCTATTATTGATGCAGAGGGTTTGTGGACTGGGGGATGGAAATTCCGGGTCAAACTTTTCCAAGTCAACTCTGAAGTGATACATCTTCCTAATAGCTTTTTTTTGGGGCAGGGATAGAGGTGTTTGTTTTTATGGGGGACAGCCGAGGGCCTGCTACAAGTGCGGACCGCATACCCACCTTAGTAGCACCTGTGACATGTTGAAGTGCAGTTTATGTGGGGGGGGGGTATGGACATCCTAGTGTGGCTTGTGAAAATGTTTTCCAGTGCAATCTGTGTGACGAAAGGGTCATGCCTATCATCAATGCCCATGGGCTAGCAAAAATCGTAATGAGGGATGGAATCCAGATACCTTGGTACAAAAGGCACAGGACAAGGCACAGAACATGACACAGGCCCAGATACCACTGCCTGCCACAGTCCTAGATCCCCCGAAAGCTCCTCCACCCTCTCCCTCCCAGGCACCTGCCATCCCCACGACTATCTCCCAGGTAGACGTTAGGCCCCCCACTACTACTGAAGTCTTGTCTCCAACACAGGATGTGGTGGATGCTATATCGCACCCTATTCCTCTGCTGGCCTCTGAACAACCTATTGGGGACCAGGAGGGGTTTACTCAGTGTAGATGGTTACTAGGGCGACTACACACAAATCCCAAAAGCTATGTGAGATACCCATTTCCAATTCCTATGATCTGTTGAAAGGGGGAGGGGAGGGGAGGACTCTGACGGGGATTCGGAGACATCCATCTTACCGTCTGATATGGAGGTCTCTGGATCCAGGCCACCAGACGTTGTCCGCAAAAAACTTACTAGTAAAAAGAAGGGAAGTAAGAAACGTAAGAACATGGCTATCACGGATGGTAGTGGCTTATCCAAGCTCCTGGTCCTGGCTACTCTCGGCTTTCCTCCTTTAATGTCCGTGAGTCTTAGAAACTACAAAAGACAGACCGCTTTCTTTCACTGCGGCTTCACTCGTATTGATATTCTCTTCCTCAAGAGACTCGTTTGCAGTCCATTTTGAAATTAAGCAGGTCAAAAGGTTGGGTGTGGGGTCCCTCATACTGGACTTTTGGTGAGGATGTAGCAGATGGTATAGCCATTCTGTTCACATCCACCGGCTTTTCCATTTCACATATTGTAGACCTTCTCCCAGGTAGGGCCTTGGTTTTAGATTGTACCTGTCAAGGCCATTCCTTTCGCCTTATCAATATCTATGCTCCACAGACTAAAGCTGCCAGAATTAGTTTACTAGACCTAATTAAACCTTTTCTCTATACTCACAAACATACGAACATATGAAATTTGCCAGCAGATAAAGGCCTAGAGGTCTATCAAGTCTGCTCGAATGTGCAGCTAGCACCCCTTATTCTGCAGCTGCCCTTCCCTTCCACCCTTCCTCTTCATTAACCCTCCCCCTTGTCCTGTCCCATCCTCGTTTAAAGCAGTCCACTGTTCTATTGCATACCACTTCAGGAGGGAACGCATTCCACCCAGCCACCACCCTCTCTGTAAAAAAGTGTCTCCTCATCTCCCTCCTGAACCTTCCTCGCTCCAGTCTCATATCATGGCCCTTGTGTCCCTCCCCTCCCTTACTTTGAACAGCCCCACTGTACTTGTCTTGTTTATTCCTTTCATGTATTTAAAGGTTTCAATCATGTCACCCCTGTCTCTCCTCTCCTCCAGTGAGTACATGTTCAACTCCTTCAACCTCCTCTTGTATGATGTCTCCCAGCCCCTTGATCATCTTTGTCGCTCTGTGCTGCACCCCCTCCAGTAACTTAATGTCCTTCTTCAGATATGGACGCCAGTACTGCACGCAGTACTCCAGGTGTGGTCTAACTAATGACCTATACAGTGGCAGAATCACCTCCTCCTCCTCGAGGATATACCCCTTGCACATACACCCAGCATTTTGTTGGCCTTTGCAGCTGCCTTCCTACATTGTGCCAAGTTGTTCATTGACCTGTAATGAAGACACCCAGATCCTTCTCCTCTGTCTGGGCTAGCTGCACTCCCTAGCTGGTAACTCCTTCTTGGGTTCTTCATCCCAAAATGCAGCACCTTGCACTTTTGGCATTAAAGCCCAGTTGCCAGGTGTCTGACCAGGTTTCAAGCTTTGCCAGATCATCCTGCAACCCTGCCATCCCCTAGGTCATCCACCACGCGCCTACCTTGGTATCATCAGCAAACAGACTAATCTTGCTCTTGATGTCCAATGATAGTCTGCAATGAATATCCCAAACAACACTGGTCCCAACACGAGCCCTGTGGAACACCACTCGTCACTGCCCTTGGGTGTGAGAGCTCCCCACCCACCACCACCCTCTGTTGCCTTCCCTGCAGCCAGTTTCCTACCCATCTCACCAGCTTTGCCGCCCCCTGTGCCTACTAACTTCCTTCCCAGCCTTCCATGTGGCACTGGGTGAATGCCTTACTGAAGTCCAGATACAGGACATCCACTGCATGGCCCCTGTCCAGTTGCCTAGTTACCCAGTCATAGAACTCGACCAGGTTGGTTTGGCAGGATCTGCCACGTATGAAGCCATGCTGTCTGCTGTCCTGTAGTCCTTTGGCCTCTAGGAGGGCCACCAACCTCTCCTTCAGGATGGTCTCCATTAGCTTACCCACGATGGATGTGAGGCTCACTGGTCTGTAGTTTCCGGTTCATCCTTGGGGCCTCTTGTGGAGGAGCACCACATGAGCCATCCTCCAGTCCTGGGGTACACCCCGAATGTAGTGAGGCATTAAATAGGTCTGCCAAAGGTCCTGCAAGGACCTCTGCCAGCTCCTTCCAGTACCCTGGGGTGAATGCCATCTGGGCCTGGCGCCTTGTCCACCCTCAGTGCCTTCAAACCCTCTCGAACTCTGCTCTCCATGATTTCCCCATCTGTCACCACTTCCCACCCTGCTTCTGCCATTTCTCCCACCTTGGGTGTCACCCCCCTCTTCTCTTTAGTAAATACTGAGCAGAAGTACTTATTTAGTGCTTCCGCCTTATCGCACCCTGCTTCCACCCAACCCCCCTCCTTCCTAATCCTTATTATGTGGTCCTTACAGCTCCTTTTCTCCCTGATGTACTTAAAGAAGTCCTTCTCCCCTTCTTAATGCCTTGTGCCAGCCTGAGTTCCGTAGATGCTTTGGCTCCCTTATTGCCCTTGTCACCTCCTTCGATTCTGTCAAAGTACTCCTCCCTGTCCTCCCCCCTCCCTGTTTTCTTGTACTTCCTAAGGCAGCTCTTTTCCTCCTTACCTTTTCCATGACCTCCTTGCTCAATCAGATCGGTTTCTTAGCCTAGCCTTCTTGCTCTGGGCTTTGCAGCAGAGTTTGTTGCCTCCACTATCCCCAGCTTTATGATCCCACCTCTGGTTAGTGTCCATACTAGATTGAATTCTGGCCTGGTACCCTTTACCACTTCCTCCATCCTCCCAAAGTCGGCCCTCCTGAAGTCCAGCACTATTGTGCCAGATTCCACTCCTTCCTTGCCCATATCCAATGTGAGCCATACTGAGTGGTGGTCACTCCCTGACAGCGGTTCCTCCACTATAAGTTCTCTCACAAAGTCCCCATTTGCCAGCACAAGGTCAAGGGTATTCCCTAACCTGGTTGGTTCACTGACCATTTGCAGCAGGAAGCTGTCCTGGAAGGCATCCAGCAGTACCTGCTCCTTCTGTTCCTGGTTGTTGAGGTGCTCCAGTCCACTCCTGGCATGTTGAAGTCCCCCACAATCACCACACTATATTTATATTTTATTATATATATAACATATTTTATGGGGTGGTGATTTCAACTGTTCTATAGATGTTTCCTGTAGGACAGCGGCTGGGAAGAAAGTATATTGTGATTCTCATGCCTTATGTACCTTGGTGAAGGATGCCGGTTTAACCGATGCCTATCGTGCCTTGAGATCTGATGCTGGCTACACTTATCACAGGTCCATCTACCATACTAGAACTGACTATTTTTTTTCCTCCCGTTATTGTAGCCTGCATCAGATCTTGGTTCGCCCTTCTGAGCTCTCGGATCATTCTTTGCTAATTGGAGTATTTCTCTGGGTTTTGCACCTCCGGTCTTTCTTTCACACAATACCATATGGAAACTTAATAATTCTGTTTTTTCCCATTCTACTGTTTTGGCACACGTACGATTACTTTTTCGAGCCCGAATTTCTGTCCTTTGTTACTATGATTCTGTTTGGACATGGTGGCAGGACACGAAATTAGATTTCCAGATTTTTTTTCAGACTATAGGCAAACGTATGGCCAGAGACAAATACCTTACCTATTTAGGTTACAGGGATCAATTGTATAAACTTTAGTCACTTTCTGTTTCCTCCTCTATAGATTACACTTCTCAAATCAAAAAATTACGCAGTTGCATGTTTTCCCATCAATATGATACTGCTCGCACCTTGGAGTTCATGATGAGAGTGGGTACGTCAGCCTCCCCCTCTGCTAATCCTTTTTTAGTGTGTCAAACACGACTACAAGCCACGGTCATGCAGGGTCTCTATAAGCCAGAGGGCAACATTGACTACTCTATTTTGGGTATGCTTTCGACTGCTACATCCCATCTACAGTCACAATTTGGTGTTGCCCCCCACTGTGAGTCTGCCTTGTCTGATGTGTTTACGGCACCTATTCCGCAAGTCTCAGCACATCATGCTTTGGACTCTGTAGCCTTCATTACACAAGAGGAAGTGGCTCGTGCCATTTTACAGCTGAAAGCCGGAGTAGCCCCTGGTCCAGATGGCCTTACCCATGAATTCTACAAAACATTTCAGGAAGACTTAGCGGAAGTTTTGACGCAGGTCTATAATTATCTTTTACAGGGACAGACGGAGACCTCGGGGTTTGGGTTGTCCCGTTTGAAATTTATCTATAAAAAAGGAGATAAGTGTTCCATACATAATTGGAGACCGCTTCACCTCCTTAACACTGACTATAAGATTTTTGCAAAACCTCGTAGTACTAGATTACAGCAGATGGCACCAGATGTTATAGACCTCTCACAGTCTTGTGCTGTTTCTGGACGCTCTATCCACACAAATTTGTTCCTTTTACGGGAAATGTTTGAAGCAAAACAGACACAATGCGTCCCTGGTTTTGTTCTTTCCTTGGATCAAGTGAAGGCGTTTGATTCAGTGCGTCACCCATACCTATTTCAGATTATGGCATTATATGGTATCCCGGATGTGTTTCTTACCTGGCTTGCACATTTATTTTCCATGGCAACCTTTACCCCTTTAATTAACGGATACTTGGGGACTAATATACCCCAGAAAGTTGGTGTGAGACAAGGCTGTCCATTAAGCCCTTTATTGTATACTTTTACTTTGGACCCCATAATACAACAAATTAAATGGGACACGTAGATTGTTGGGTTGGCTCCCTGTTCCACTCTCCTTCCAGAGAAAGTTTCTGGATATGCAGATGATGTAGTTTTATTTGTACAAAATAAAGATTCTGGAGATAGAGCTATCCGGATTTTTCAAGACTTCACGCCAGTTTCGGGGGAAACCCTTAACTTACAAAAAAGCGTATCTCTTCCTTTGGATACGAAGTCCACCTCTATTCAGGAGGTGGGTGGAATTCGAACCAGCACTGACCCTCAACGGATATTGGGCATCTGGTTCAATGTTCTGGACGTAGTAACATTTAATTGGAAAAGAGACTTCTTAGTGGGGAAAACAAAGGTACAGCAGTGGAAGACTTGGAAATTAGGGAAAGGAAGCGAGTTTTGATAGTCAAGAGTTTCTACTCCTGTTTTTTATATCTCAGTCATGTCTATGCCCCTCCTCAACACTTAGAAACTAGACTGTTTAGTGTTTTCTTTCAGATGGTGTGGGGTAACCGCCTTAATCCTGTTAAAAGGGACGTTACATATTTACCTATACGGGAAGGAGGTCTTGGAATGATTCACCCCATATTTTTTTTTCTCTCCTTTTCCTTTTTCATCTTTTTCAAAGCGTTCGTTACACTACACACAATTGCGATACTTGGGTAAGTACTGCCATACTGTCTGTTATGAATAAATGGGATACAATACCACCTAAGCATTCCTGCCATTTGTATATTCCATCCTATGCCATAGACAGTGTACGTAGGCTGCGATTTTGGAAATTACGGAAAACATCTCTTCTGTCGCTAACTCGACGACAACTTTATCACACCCTTTTAGATATTACGAGACCAGTGTTGCTTTTCCCAGAATGTACCCCTTCCCATATGAAGTGTGCTTTACTGTCTCTTATAGATAAATGAATCCCGCCCCATATGTGGGATGTTACCTGGCTCTGCTGCCATGGCAGATTGAATGTATGGGGCAACCTGAAACATAAGTCATCGCAAGAGCGGTTTTGTCCTAAACCTTCTTGCCTTCAGATAGAGGAGACAATGACTCATTTCTTTTTTGACTGTGAAGACACCCGTTTATTCTGGAAAACCTTAGCTAATAAATGGAAATGACCTTTCTTCAGTAGAATCACATATCAAACATTAATACTCAGTGATTTTTCTGGACCCTGGAACAAATTGCATTATAGTACTTTACGGGTCATCTTTTCCATGTGGAAATATTATTTATGGCAAGCACGCTGTCAGTTTGTTTTCCAACAGCTTCCGACCTTGCCACATATTGTTATATTGACAATGGAAACAGCTTTGTTAAAACTTATGGACTTGGAACATTGTCAGCTTTCCCCACATCGTTTCCAACTGCTATGGAAAAATATTACCTTTTTGCACTAATGTTATATCCAGCTGTTCTGTTCTGATGAATGTATCTTTTTTTCCCAAGTTGTAACCTATCTTTGTGTACATTTTGATGTGTGATTACCATTGTTATTTTTTGTTTTCTGTTACATTTCTACACCTGATGTTATGATTTCTTTGCTTAATAAAATTCCCTACTCTTTTCGAGAAGTGCCATGGGATCTTTAACATCCACCTGAACTACCACCAGGACAGGCAGATGGGACCTCGGTTTAACGTCTCATCCGAAAGATGGCACCTCTGGAGTGCAGCACCCCCCTCATGCTGCACTACAGTGTCAGTATTGGGATATTAACCCAAGTGCCTGGTGTGGGGATAGAACCCACAGCCTTCTGATCTCCTGGCCTCAGAGGCGAGTGTGCTACCTGCTGAGCCACTGATACTGCTATCCCATGATGCTTTGCATTATGAATGTATGTGTGATGTTGTGTTTCTTTGAAACTTGGCTCATTGTCAGTGGCCTTTGGGTTAACCTTTGTTTTAGTGCTTCTGCACTGAGGTGCTTTGTCTTTAGCTTGTTTTTTTTATTTTTTATTTGAGACCCCACCCAAACAAACAAGGCCCAAATAGGGGAGGCTGAACCTCAACTGATAAGTTAGATCAGAGAGTCAGTAGGTGCTAGCTAAGTGCAGAGGAAGGACATGCATAGTCTGTTGCTGCAAACTGAGGTATTGAAGAAGGGATAAGCCATTACTGAAGGTTATCTCTTGTGTTTTGAAAAAACATCACACAGAGATTGTGTATTGAAACTAAAGATCTTTCTTCGAGAGGGATCTTGCAGTAGGTACTAACCAGTAGAACTAAGCCGACAGGCGTCAGGACCCCACGGAAAACTTCTAGCTAGCAGTTCCTGGCAGGAACCACCCCCTCATGTCAGCTGACAGATGTCCACAGACATCAGATAAAAAGGACGGTCACGCGCCAACCCTCCTGTTCTTTCCCTCCGTCGGCTCCAACAGGTCACCTCATGGAAGTTCAGCGCTTCTAGAGATCACTTTGGATGAGTATATCTCGCCTTTTTTCTCTTAAAAAAGTTTATTTTTTTGCTTATATTTGCACTGACATCAGCTGTGTATGTCATCCCCGACGCCTTCCGAGTCGCATAAGAATAAGTGCAGTTCTTGCGGGTCGCAACTGCCACACAAGGACAGGCATTCCCTGTGCCTTTTTTGTCTAGGCCTGGATCACCCCATGGAAGAGTGTGAGCACTGCTGAAAATTCAGCTCTGCTACCCGGAAAAGAAGGCAGCAGGCCCTGGAAACACATGTTTTAAAACAGAAACTGGCCTTCATGGAAAAAGAGTTGAAGAAACTTCGCCAGATGTCAGACTCTCCCGAGGGCCACCGTTGCAAGAAGAAGGACAAAGACAGACACAGGGACTGGGACGCTCCTTCCACAGCCCCGCAGACTTCAGCTGGGGTCACAGTTTTGTCTGTTGCCTCCCCTCCTGGGGACTCAGCTAATCTGATGGCCGCCTTGGCGGTGTCTGGGCATGCGTCAGCCCCCCCATCGGACTTGCGCTCGGGTCCATCAGGAGCCTCTGAGGAAAAGGAGTTTTCCACCCCCGCTAAGGCTAAACCTTCTCAGCCTGGCGGTATGGGTGAGTCTGGTAAGTCAGGTGCTGGCTCCACTGCTGCCCGCCCGGACCAGGCTGATAAGCCACATGTCGGGCCCAACATGTGCCCAGCCAGCATTCCCCCGTCGGGCACTGATGATGCCTCACCTGACATCTGGGGTTCGCCACAGGGGTCTTTCAGGCCTTTGCCGTCAGAGGCTCCACTGTCTACTCCTCCTCCTCCTCCGGAAGGAGTTGAGACTCCTGGGTCTCCCCTGCTGTCAGAGGTTCCTCCACTGACGTCGGAGCCCCCGATGCCGGACTCGACGCCAGTTCTTCCAGCGCCACCTTCCGGACTTCCGATGCCCCGTGATTGGCCTTCAGGCCCTCCATATGGGCCATCTGGAGCAGCGGATATGGTCCCTCCTTCCGGGCCATCTTTCCCAAACCCTCCGCCCGCTGGGCTGATGCCTGGCCTGTTGGCACCTCCTTCAGGGCACTGGCGGGGCTGTTGGAGTATCTGGTGCTGGGCTACCCGATGCCAGCTTATCCTGGCCTGGGCTATCTACCACAGGGTTATGTTTTCCTGGGATATCCTTATCCAGGTTACCCCCTCGCCACCTCCTCCACTCCCACAGGTGAACCTCTCTGAGGTTCTTTCCACCTGGTGGGCAGAAGCCAGGTCCTAAATTACATTGGAATTAGACTGACGTCATCCAAATCAAATCAAATCAACTTTATTTTTATAGTGCCTTTCAAAGCCAAGGCGCTGTACATTAAACAAATGCATAATAATAAAAAGTTTTAAAACAGCATTAAAATGTAACAACCATAGTTAAATAAATGCTAAGCTAAATAAATATGTTTTCAAACCAGTTTTAAAACTATCGACGGTTGGGCATTCTCTCAACCAGTGAGGTAGAGAATTCCACAGGGTTGGTGCTGAAAAAGCAAAAGCACGAGATCCTGATGTCTTTAATCGAACCCTGGGAATCTCTAGCAATCCCTCGTTGGCGGAGCGGAGAGGACGGAGGGGGCAGTAGGGAATCAGGAGATCTTTCAGCTAACTGGGTCCCTAGTCATGTAGGGGCTTTGAAGGTTAGTAAACCAACCTAAGGGTGATCCGCCACCTAACAGGCAGCCAATACGTTGGCGAACACAGGTGTAATATGACTGGTTCTAAGTGTACCAGTCAAGAGCCTGACGCCGTGTTCTACACCAGCTGCAGGCGGGGATGTCAACCCCAGGTAGCCCTAGGTAAGGGAGTTGCAGTAATCAAGACGGGTAGTGACAAAGGCATGGACCAATGTTGGAAGATCACCCGGAGGAACCAGGTGTTTCACCCAGGCAATATTCCTCAGATGGTAAAAAGAGGATTTGATGACAGCTGACACCTGAGATTTTAGGGTCAAACCGCCATCAAAAATAACACCCAGATTTCGCACCTGATCGGGGGTAGGGAGCGACATACCACCAAGTAACAAGCCTGATGGTTGTCCAGCTCCCAAACCTGCCCCCGGATGACTTGGGTCCACTACCAATACCTCAGTCTTATCCAGATTCAGTCTCAGCCAGCTGGAACTCATCCAGAGTCTGATCTCAGCAAGGCAATTGTTCAGCACGGAGAGTGCATCATCCTGGCCGGGCAGAAAAGACAGATACAGCTGGGTATCATCTGCATAGCAGTGAAAACCCAAACTGTATCACCTGATGCTTTCTTCCAATGGCAGCATGTACACTGCAAACAGCATGGGATCTAAAATGGAGCCCCGCGGTTCCCCACAAGGCAGGGAGTGAGCGCCAGAGGAATAAATTCCAGTGGCAACTCACTGAAACCTGTCTGTGAGGTAAGAATGAAACCATTTGAGGACTGTACCAGACAGCCCACAATAAACCCGCAGGTGATCCAATAGCACACCATGGTCTACAGCATCAAATGCAGCAGAGTGATCGAGAAGGACCAGAATGGTACATGCCTTTCTATCTCTGGCCATTAGGAGATCACTCAATACCCGGACAAGGGCAGTCTCCGTGCTGTGCTTCTTCCTAAAACCAGACTGGAGAGTATCATAGGCATTGACACGATGCCTGCTCCGACGCCATCCCCTACGCCAGACCCGGGTTGTCCTCCTCAGAGGCCCACCTCAGTGGAGCTGGTTTCTACTCCAGATCCACCTGTAGGACAAGTTACTAGACAGTTTGTCCGTCCCGTGGAATTGTCCAAATGGGTGAACCTTCCTCTCCCTTGTGAGGATTCTTCCAGTTCCTAAGAATCCTCTTCAGACTCTGACGACTGTCCATCAGGACCTGACGAGGGGCCTTGTACCTCAGAGGCTCCAAAGCCAAAGGGCTGTCCGAAGTCTCCTCTGGAGGATCCTTCCTTTGTAGAGCTGCTACAAAAAATTCAGACAGCCTACGACTAGAAAACAGTGGACCAGGACATCCGATACCAGTGGCTAGCGGAACACCTGGACCTGGCGGAGGCTTACCCCACTCTTATTCCTCCGTGGTTGGAGCCTCACAAGGATCTTGTGACCACCATATGGAAGCAGCCGTCTTCCTTAGGTACCTTAGCACGCAAGGCCAACAGATTATATCAGTCTCCGGAGGGTAAGGACTTTTTGAGTATTCAGCCCAAATCTGATTCAGTGGTGATTAGCGTGGCCCAGGATAGGTCTGCCAATCCCAAGCATCTTAGCTCTGTTCCTCCAGACAAAGAGTCTAAGACAATGGATCAGTTTGGCCGGAAGATTTTTTCCTCTGCCACTCTGGGTATGCATGCTTTAAACTGTGTAGAACATAAGGGGGACTATCAGAAATCTCTCTTTGGGCAACTTTCCTCCAAGATACTGTAGATATGCTGACAGACTCTTCGGTCAAAACAGAGTTGGACAAGTTAGTTCACTCAACCAGATCTGTGTGTTGACACGTTACGTGCCACTTACGATGCAGTAGACTCCTTGGGTTGTTCCTCGGCTTTTGCCATTGGCCTTCGCAGGCACTCCTGTCTCCGCCTTTCGGGTCTGGCCCCTGAAGTCCAGTCAGCAGTTATGGACGCCCTTTTTATAGGGTCAGTCCTTTTCGGTGGTGATGCAAAAGATATCATCACTGACCTTCAGGACAAAGGCCAAACCCTGAAGTCCGTTCACTCCATGTACAACAAACTCCAGGGGTTTAAATGGCCCTTTCATAGGCAGGGCAAAAAACAGCATAAGCCCTGTTGTCAGAACAAACGAGGGGCTCCCACTTCAGTTAAAGTTCCCCCAGCCAAGGTCCACAGAGCTGCCGGAGCCACAGTTGTTGCCTTGCCTCTCTCCTCCTGACTTGTTGCCTCTCCCTCTCCATCTAGAACCCTTTCCACTGGAGCCGGTGGGTGGTCATTTCTCTCGCCACCTCCCAGAAGGAGAGAGGATAATGTCAGACTCTTGGGTGCTCCAGCTGATCACTCAAGGGCACTCCATAGAGTTCATTCAGACACCCCCTCACAGACCCCCCCCCCACTCCTCTTACCGCCGAGCCCGTTCCCCCTCAGTTCATTGAGACAGGCTTCCACTCTCATTTCTTCTTGGTTCCCAAGAAGACGGGCGGCCTGAGGCCCATTCTGGACCTCAGCTCCCTCAGTCTTTCAGTGGTGTACAAGAGGTTCAGAATGCTCTCTCTCTTCAGAGTCTTCTACCTCTGCTTCAAGATGGTCTGTGGCTTTGCATCCTAGACATGCAGGACGCTTATATACATATTCTGATCCATCCTGTCCATCGCAGATTCCTCTGGTTCTGCTTTCAGGAGAGGAGTATTTTCAGTTCCGAGCCATGCCTTTTGGCCAGTCCTCAGCTCCCCGGGTGTTCACCAAGTGTTTAGCAGTAGTGGTAGCCCACCTGCACACCCTAGGAGTCCAGGGTCTTTCCATACCTGGTGACTGGCTGATTGCAGCTCCCTCTTAGGAGGACCTGCTCTACTCCTTGACCCTTACTTTGGAGACTTTCTCCAAACTGGGTGTTACTGTCAGCCTGGCCAAATCTCATTTGGAGCCTACTCAGCGTTTACAGTTTATTGGAGCAGTGTTGGACACTCAGTTAGGCAAGGCCTTCCTCCCCCCAAACTGGATCGAGACCTTGGTCGAACATGCCCTTTTCCTGACTTCCCAGAGACGTGTCCCTGACCAGATGGTTCTCCGGCTCCTGGGTTACATGGTGGCAGCCATCCCAGTGGTTCCTTTAGCCAGACTGCATATGAGAGTTCATCAGTGGACTTTCAGAGCTCAGTGGGACCAGGCAGTGGATGATCTCGACTGGGAGGTCCTAATTTCAGACCCTATGATCAGGGATCTCCAGTGGTGAACACTACCGGAGAACTTGTCCTGGGTAATGCCTTTTTGCCCTGAGCTTCCCTCTCAGAACCTGACCACTGATGCATCGGGGACTGGGTGGGGGGCCTGTGGTAGAGGCTGTTTAACCCCCCCCACCCCTGTATACACCCCGTTTTTATAAACCCTTGTTTTCTCTGTAATTGGTAATGGCAGGCATTTCTGCAGCTGAAGTCTAGTGGCATTTGTGCTGAAACATCCTATTTCCAGTTAAAAACTGTTGCAACAGTGCTTTTCTATTCCTATCCTCTCTGCTGTTTCTGTTTCACTCCTATTCATTTCACCATTCGTTTTCCTTCACTCCCCTACCCATGGAATGGTTGCCTGTGGGTAGTCTTTCTTTCCCTAGTCTCCTTCTGTGTCTCCTTTCTTGTTGTTTTGCCCAGATGTTGTTAAAAAGCTGCTGTTTGCCTGAGACTGTTGTAGCAGAACTCCCTGCAAGTGTGTGCATGGTCACGCTGTGCGATTGTCCGAGGAGTCCCTGCGAGTGTGTGAACACTCTCCGATTTGAGCCGTTGCGCTCCTTTTCGCTTGTGTGTGCAATAAGGAGGATTTATGCACCTCCTAGCTAGCGTTTTACTTGCTGCATGAAGCCACTAAAAAACAGAAAGGGAATGTGAGGGATTTAGGGCATATAGCCCCAGATTTAATATTTGAAGCAGTATAAGAGGAGTCGCTAGAGCAAAATCAGCATTTGCAGCCAGCTGCCTATGCAAGATGCAGATCCAGAAATAAGAATGCAGAGTTTTTGCTGCTTGTGTGCACAGAACCGCATTTCTGAGCTATCTTATGTAGCTGTTGTATAATAAGCTCTCTCCAGTTATGCTCTTTAAGTTTTAATGTAACCAATGATATAAAGAATGTAGAGAACTGGAGAAACTGACCTGTAACTGTTTAGCTGTGTATCAGCTCACCAGACCCTCCTCTCAGCTATCTATCTGTCTATAGAGCTGGCCGGCCCTTGCTCCACCCTAATTATGGTAGTAGCTGATGGGAGGAGCCTGGTTTACCCTGTAAAATGAGAAATGAAAGAATTACTAGTGTTTATTGACTTTCTGAATGCTGACAGTGATGTAATTAGTCAGAAAATTCATAAAATGAAGTGCAGATTATATTTAAAGCCTTTTTATTGCTGCATGATAGTATATTTTCTGTTTGGGGAGGAGCTGATGTATACCATGTGACCTGAGTTCTGTATATATGGAGAACAGAAAAGGAACCGAATCAGAATGTGGTAGGGAGGTGAACCTACCAGATGTCTAGCATGATTCTAGGCAACCCTTTCTTCAGTGACGTTAACTGTTGAAATGTTATAGCCTTTTTGTTTTATTTGATCTTTTATTTTCTGCATTCAGTCTGTTTATTTTTCCTGCTTTAAAGAATAAATTTCAGTTTGAATTATTTGCATCCTGACCATGTGCAGGACTCCATTTTTTCCCATGTGTAAAGGGCCCATTTCGGGTCCCACAGGACTCAAGGGAATTGGTCTCCGGAGGAGGCTCTTCTGCACACCAGTGTGCTTGAGATGCAGGCAGTCCTGTATGCAATCCAGGCCTTCCAGACCCTGCTTTCTCTGGGCCCCCTGATAGTTCATTCAGACAACATGAGTGTTGTCTGGTACCTCAACAGATGGGGGGGACCTGCTCATATCCGCTTTGTCGAGAGGTGATGCGGGTCTGGGAAAGAACCTCCGTTTGGCAGTGCTTCATGTCCCAGGAGTTCAGAACCCCCTAGCCGATGCCCTCAGTCAGGTTGCAGCAAGTGCTCATGAGTGGAAGTTGAAACAAGATGTTGCAGATGCTCTTTTCTCTCGCTGGGGAGTGCCTCAGATAGATCTGTTCGCATCCACATCCAACGCCAAGCTTTCTGTCTTTTGCTCGCTTGTTCCCGGGAGAGACTTTTTGGTCAGGACGCGCTGTCTGTGTCCCGGAAAGACAAGTTCGTCTATGCCTTTTCGCCCATTCCGTTGATTCCCAGAGTCCTTCACAAACTCAGGACAGACGGGGCGAGAATGATTCTCATTGCCTCTTTTTGGCTGAGAGAAGCTTGCTTTGCAATGCTTCTGCATCTTTCCGAGCAGCTGGCTCTCTTTTTTACCTCGGTCCCTGGATCTGTTGCTCCAGGACCAAGGAACTCTGGTCCATCCAGGTCTCAAGTTCCTTCATCTGCATGCCTCGCTTCTGCAGACTTAGCGGCTTTCCGCTGTGGGGTCTCTCCAGAGGTAGCCCATTTCTTAGTGGAGGTTAGGAAGCCCTCCACTAGATCTTGTTATGCTATGAAGTGGAAATGCTTCTCTATCTGGGCTGAATCCCAGTCTCTGGAGCCTTTCTCCTGCCCGGTGGCAAAGATCTTGGACTATCTCAAACATCTGTTTGATCTGGGTCTCAGTTATTCTTCCCTCAAAGTATGCCTTTCGGCCTACCAGCTCCCTTTGGGAGACAAGTCGGTAGCCCAGCTGCAAGTCTCCAAGACTTTCCTGAAAGGGGTACTTCATTTGAAACCTCCCATTTGCAATCTGGCTCCCCCATGGGATCTTAATTTTATCTTAGATAAGCTCACGCTGTCTCCCTTTGAGCCATCTGTGGAGGCGGATTTGCCGTATTTGTCTTGGAAGACATTGTTCCTGGTGGCTATCACTTCTGCTCAGAGGATTTTCGAGCTCCAGACCTTAATGTTTCTTATTCCCTGTATGATCTTTCATAGGGATCGGATAGCCATGAGAACTAACCCTAAGTTCCTCCCCAAGGTTGTGGCAGAATCCACACTCAATCAGTTGGTGGAACTTCCCTCCGGGTGTTCTTCCCAGAGTATTCCAAATGAGGACAGCACCTTCTCCATAACTTGGACGTGCACAGAGTTTTGAGGTACTCCACCAACAGGATTAAAGACCTCAGGAAGACAGATCAATTGTTTGTCTCCTTTGCTCCAAAGAAGGAGGGGCGCCATGTTTCTAAACAGTGTCTCTCCAAATGGTTGGCAAATTGTATTACCTTTTGTGACCAAAAGCATGACAAGCCCCTTCCAGGCCAGGTGAAGGGGCACTCTACCAGAGGCATGGCGGCCTCAGCCGCATGCTTTAGAAGCGTCTCGGCAGCGGAGATTTGTGCTGCTGCTACTTGGACCTCCGTCCATACCTTTACCAAGCACTACAGCTTGAATGTGACCTCCCGCCGCAGAGCGGGCTTTGGTCTGGTGGTCCTGCAGGGTATCCTGTCCTGAGACATCCCCTGCCAGGCTTGCTGTGGACAATTTTTTACTTTGTCCACCTCCCTGGTTTTTCTTTGTTCAGAACTGATTGGGACTCGGTCCTGCTGGTTAGTACCTACTGCAAGAGCCCTCTTGAAGTAAGATAGTACAGTTACGTAAGAACTTACTGTAACAATAGATCTTCAAGAGAGGCTCTTGCAGTAGGTAACTGCTTTCCCTCCCTCCATTCCCCTGAGTTTCTTCTCTTTTTTTCTTAGGTGCATTGTTTACTGTCTCCTGTCACACCTTTGGCCTCCGGTGGGAAAACTGGAGGGCGGGTGCAGGACCGCCCCTTTTATCTGACATCAGGTGACGTTGGGGGGTGGTCACCACCAGGAACTGCTAGCTAAAAGTTTTCCATAGGGTCTTGATGCCTGCCGACTTAGTCCTACTGGTTAGTACCTACTGCAAGAGCCTCTCTCGAAGATCTACTGTTACGATAACTTCTTACGTAACTGTACTTTTGGTGTCTGGTCCATCTGTCATCCCTCAACCCCTCCACAAGAACACAGCATCAGCTTGTATGCAGACGATGCTTTGATCTATATGCTTAATCTGAACCATACCCTGCCATACTAGACATACTAAATTGCTTTGGCTGTGCTTCCGGATACAAAGTCAATTGGAACAAAACTGAAATAATGGAAACCAAAAACCTTACAGATCCGTTTCTTCCACCTAATCAATCCCTTACCCATGTAGTGACTAAGATTGGGTATTTGGGCATCGCCATTGATCACAACCTTACCAATCTTAAATCATTAAATTTTGACCCTTTAGTTCAAGAACCAAAAATTTCATTTATGTCATTGGGAAACTCTCCCTTTAATATTAATAGGGATAGTTAATGCAATTAAAATAATGTCCTGCCCAAATTCTTATTTTTATTCAAAACATTCCTATACTCTTGAAAGATGATTTTTTTTTAAACAGCATGACACGATCATTAAGAAATTCTTATGGAAGGGCAAAAAACCCTGACTTAAAATGCAGAAATTAGATTTGTCACAGGATGAAGGTGGATTGGTGTTACCCCACTTTAAGCTGTATTATTATGCCACAGATCTCGCAATCACGCACAACTGGTTCCATAAAACAGTATTGATATATCTACCCTAAGGAAAACAATTTGGAGTCCTTGTCATAAAGTAAAAACATCTGTTATACGTAGGAACTTGTAGGAAAAAAAATAATCTAGCCTTTTGTACTAGCACGATAGCCCATATTTGGCACCTTGTACTGTATAAATCCTCAGATAAAGGCCTCTGCCCTCCTCACGCTTCCATTTATCTCAACGCCAATTTTATTCCTTCACTAATGGACACTACATTCAAAATGTGGTATGAAAAAGGCCTCAAGAAAATGTATCAATTTATGGAACAAAAGTGTATGTTAGATTTTGATACCTTGAAGCAGCAGTATGGTTTGCCAAATGCCCAATTTTATGGGTATCTTCAAATCAGAGATTTTATCACCAAAAATCTGCATGGATCAAATAACTACTTATTGGAAGAAGTAGAAAAGATCCTATGCTACCCATCCTCCAGTAAAAAGATCTCGCTTTTATACAAAATGTTGTCTGAATCCTTGGACAATAATTTGAACCAGCTAATGAAAAATGGGAAGAAAAATTAAATCAGACACTGCCTAACTCATTATGGGGTAAAATAATAAATGTGGGTAAGCTGGGTTTAGAATCAACAAGGAAAGGAGGGGGAAAGGGGAAATTATTTAACCGGGAAAGGCACACTAAGCCAAAGCTTGTTTCCAGGTGTGACCTGGGAGCACAAGGAAGTTAAGTGACTTGCTCAGGATCAAACAGTATGCAAGTGGAGGCCGATGGGATTCAAACCCAGGTTTCCAGGTTTGTAGCTCAGTGCCCTTAACCACTATGCTATACTGCCTAACAAGACTCCAGCAAATACATTTTAATATTATACATCGCCTTTACTATACTCCACATTGCGTAAATCTGATTAAACCTGCTAGTTCAAACTTATGCCCAAGATGTATTAACTAAGTTGGCACTCTTGAACACATGCTGGTGACCTATTCCACCTTATCGGACTGGTGGCTAAAAATCTTAAATACTTCCTCACGGGCACTTAGCAGACCTTTACTAACGTCTATCACTTGGATGATGTTGGGACATGGCAGGCCCCTCCATAACTTGCCATTCCGAACATGGAGCTTGGTACGCATTGGGGTTATCACGGCATTCAAACACATTCTGCAAAGATGGAAAGACAAAGAACCACTCCGCTATACTGTCTAGATCAGTGCTATGGTAAGCATGCATCGTCTAGAAAAAGTGCATTATTATTATACATACAAGCTGGTAAACATATATGGCTCCCTTTTGCTCAACTTTTGAAATCCCTGGAAATTCAGACCTTTTTAAATTAAAGTCTCTGCAATTAAATGAGAGAACTTCACATTCCAAGTGTATTATTAACTCTTTAACCTACATACCAGCTCAATATCATGGATATTTCAGGTGTATTAAATGCATCCCTGTAAAGTGATTGTTAGTAAGCTGTCTCATGTACTGTACCTAACCATCACTCTGTATCAATCACTCATTTTGTCTTTATATGCTGTCCCTATATTTCTCTTTTTTCTATATTTTTTCATATGCTCCATATTTTGTTTGTAAGTGTATTATGAAAAACTATATAATTGTATCTACTTGTGATATGTTACTCTTAATAAACTTATTGGAAAAAAAAAAGAAAGAAAGGGGTAGATTTTCACCATTCCTATGATGCGCAAGTTAGCTGCATGGGCCTAGTTCACTAACATTTCCAGGCTGGATCAGAAGTGCACATTTTCTTTAGTGAGAGTTGCTACTATCCTGAAGGCCATGTCTGCTTGCTTGGTCACCTCTGCCATCGAGGAATTCACTGAATCCAAGTACCACCACTCTGTTAATAAGGTTGTCAAATTTGTCTGTAAGTCTGGTTACTGACTGTGTAAGTCTTTTTAGTTTAATCCCCAGCATCTGTTGGGTTTCTTCTGGAAAGTCCTGCAGTTCTTCCAAGGCATGGTTGTGCACCAACTGCGTGCTGGGAGCTCCCTCTGGGTTTTTGCTTTTTGCTGCCTCGGGCACTGACTTATCCTTTTGAGGATTTCCCATCATATGCATGGGCATGGGGTCTTGAGAGCTCGCCTCTCTAAGTATGGCGTTGAAATTTAAGCAATAAATTGTATTCAAAGGGTTTTTAAGCAAGCTAGACTCTGTGCTCTAAGTCCTAGTGGCAATCTTGCTCGGGCTCCACAGTGCCCCATCACATGGAAATATAGAAGTTGGTGGCAGAAAAAGACCAGTGGGCCATCCAGTCTGCCCATGGGTCTCTATATGACCCTGTGACCTGGCATCAGTCAGGGTCTTACCCCTCCCCAACAGTTATCCTATTCTTTCCCCATCCTTGTCCCTACCAGTGATAAGTATCCCCTTCATTCTATCCCAAGCATGCTTGAAACCACCCACAGTTGCAGCTGCCACCACCTCAGCTGGCAGTAAGTTCCATGGTTCCACCACCCTTTCCATAAAGTAATACTTTGTTATATACCTCCTGAACCTTCTCGTGCCCCCTGCTTATCAAGCTGGTATTCCTTATAAACACTTCCCCAGAGTCCACCTTATTTATTCCTTTCAGGAATTCAACTATCTCTATCATATCCCTCCTCTCCCTTCTAGTCTCTAATGAACACATATTCAGCACCCTAAGTCATTCCTCGTAGAACTTCTCCTGCTGAATCTGAATCATCTTCGTTCCCTGTGCTGTACTGCCTTCAGCCTATCCTTGTCCTTTCTAAGGTGAGGGCTCCAAAAATTGGACACAGTACTCCAGATGTGGTCTCACCATGGATCTAAAGAGGAGGAGGAATATTACCTCCTTCCTTCTACTGTCAGTACCCCTCCCTGTGCGTTCCAAAATCCTATTCGCCTTGCTGCAAGTCCTATCACATTGGCTGGCCTGCTAAGTGTGTCGCTAATAATGACTCCAAGGTCACGTTTCTCTGCCATAGTACTGAGATATACCCCACCCATCCAATATTCTGTCCTTGTGTTCTTTTTCTCTAGGTGCATCACCTTGTACTTTTGGGGATTGAAATTCAGCTGCCAGACCTTTGACCATCTCTCTATCCTCTGCAGGTCATCTTGTAGCTCTCTAATCACTTCAGCACCATCCACTCTTTGGGAGAGCTTTGTGTCATCTGCGAAAATACCTAACCTATCCCATATCCCTTCTCTAGTGTCACTGATGAACATGTTGAAAAGGACCGGACCCCGGACAGACCCCTGCAGTACCCCATTTGTGACCTCCCTTCCTCTCTTCTGATTTGATACCATTTACCACTACCCACTGCCGTCTCCCTTTTAGCCAATTCTCAACCCATCTGACTGTATCCCTACCCACCCAAAGGCCCCCCCAGCTTCTTCAGCAGGCATATGTGAGGCACAGAATCGAAAGCCTTGCTGAAGTCAAAATACAGCAAATCCATGGCATGGCCTTTAATTAGTTTGCAACGCAATCAGAAAAGACTATTAAGTTTGTCTGATATGACTTCCCTGACACAAAACCATGCTGTTTACTACTCTGGAGACCATTACTCGTCAGATAGTCCACGAGGTCTACTTTGATTAGTAACTCCATCAGCTTTCCAATAGTAGAGCTGAGACTGATGAGTCTGTAGTTGTTTCCTTATTTCCTGTCCCCCCCCCTTTATGAAGTAGAACCATGTCCACCACTCTCCAATCCTTTGGGACAACTGCTGTTCAAAGCGAGCTATTGAAAAGACATGCCAGAGATTCAGCCAGTTCGTTTGCCAACTCCTTGAGCCCCCTCAGATGGATCCCATCTGGACCTGGGGCCTTGTCTATCTTGAGGGCTGCCAGCCCCTTTTGTACTCTCTCCCTAGTAAATATTGGCCTCCTCATTTCTTGGATCCCGTTTGCGGCTGCTTTAATGCCACTGTCAGGTAGAAGACTGCTAGCCTCCTTGGTGAAGACAGAGCAGAAGCAATAATTAAGGATTGTAGCCTTTTACTCGTCATCTGCTATCATATGGTCCCCATCCCATAGTCTAACTATTTCACCCTCCTTCTTTTTTCACTTATATAGAGGTAAAAAAGCTTTTCTTCACACTTGACCTCTCGGCTAATCACAGCTCTGTGTGCCAGTTTTTACTGGACTCCTAAAGATATTTGCTACTCTGAGTGTTCTGTAATCTGTGTAGCTGACCAATGCTTGCAGAGCATTAAATCATGGGCTGAACTGAACAGGAGATCCAGTGGCTAGAAATGTTTACATGTCTCTGGTTTTGATATATTGTTGTCTGCTGAGTTACTCATAGTAAAGAAAAGATTAATTTGGCTTGTTGGTGGCTGGTAGTAGAAACTGGTACTCAGATGGTGTAATATTCCCAGAGTCATTGATGTAACTATAAGCCCCCTCCCCACAGTGCTGCTGTTGCAGAATGGTATAGTAAAAAGCTTCTGTAGGCTATGTTTTGCAGTGTCAGTGGCTCAGTAGGTAGCACACTCGCCTCTGAGGCCGGGAGATCAGAGGGCTGTGGGTTCAGTTCCCACATCTGGCACTTGGGTTAATATCCCAGTACTGACACTGTAGTGCAGCATGAGAGGGGTTCTGCACTTCTGAGGTGCCATCTTTCGGATGAGATGTTAAACCGAGGTCCCATCTGCCTGGATTGGTGGTAGTTCAGGTGGATGTTAAAGATCCCATGGCACTTATCGAAAAGAGTAGGGGAATTTCCCCGGTGTCCTGGCCAAATTTCCCTCATTCACTATAAATACCACCAACAGCTTAATCTGGTTCAAAGTCAGTTGGCATTCATCTGTATCCCCCTCCCCCGGGTCGTGCCTTTAAATAGGCAGGATTTGTCAAATGCACTTACCCGGTCAACAAAAGCTAAATAAATAAAATAAAAAATAAATGTTGTAGGCAAAGCTCGGAACTCAAGTGGAGAAAACTGGGCAACAGGCAGACAAAATCTTGCAATACAAAATCATACAGCATAGGAGGGTAACACAAGAGATCTATACCATATATTATCATACAATAATAATAAACAACCCCTCCCACATAGCCACCACATAGGGTTAAAAACTGTATGTATATCAGGAGAACAACATTGGTACCCACAGCATTCAGCTAAGGAAGCGTAAAGGTGAGCCTCAGATAACAAGTTATTACAAAATCTAGCATCTATTGACCAGCCTAGTGCTCTGGTCCATGTGTCTCCCCAATTTAATATAACTACGTAACAGAGTAACAGAAAAATTAAAAATTCCCACCCTCCCGGCTAGCTGTTACTGTCAGTATTATGAACCTCCGAACAGCAAGGCATTAATTATATATTAGATATATGAACACTAGTGTAACAGAGAAAGGATTGTATAGCGAGTGAAACAGTCTTAGGTAAATCCAGGTCCACGCCCTGAGCCCAGACCCTTCGAAGAGTTCAAAAAATGTCACATAAGGTTATGCATAGGGCAGATTAATTAGGGCCCGTTTCAACTTGTGTAACCCCATAATATGTTGTCTGGCTGTGGCAAAATCTATAATTAGGCACAGACATTACGCTGATAAAGAACCTCCCCAGACAGCCAGGATTACGCCCCAACCCATCCCCACACACCTCAGGTAGTCTCTGGGCTATATCAAGCTTAGGGCACTGCTTCATTGGAGGAGGTGGCCTCCTCTTCCTCCACATCCAACTCCTGCTTGATGGTCTGCAGCATTCATTCAGCGTCTTTAGGGTCATGGAATTGGTATTGTTTGCCTTGCCAATTCAGACGCAGATGACCGGGAAACAGCAGCTGATATTGGAATTTATAGCGTTGCCGCTGGCTTCGGACACCATTGAACCCTTTTCTTCGTAGACGGGTACCATAGGCCAGATCCGGGAAAATTTGCAGAGTGCTCTCCCTGTACTGTAAAGAACGCCTTCTTCGCACATTGCTGAGTACCTGATCATGGTCGCCTATGCCAGAACACACCACCAAGAAAGTCCGTGGCATCCCCACATCTAAAGGAGCTCGCCTCGGGTTGATGTGGTATGCTTTTTCCAGGGAGAGCAGGGATCATCCTCCGATAGGCCTAGAATAGCCGACAGTAGTGTCCGTGCAACTCCTAATGGGTTCTCCCCTTCGACTAATTCCACCAGTCCCAGGATGCGCAGATTGCGTTTTCTTGCCTGGTTCTCTAATGATTCAAGTCACTGGTGAAACATCGTATTTTCTTTTATAAGTTTTGTAGTGGCCTCATAGGTCTTAGAGGTAGACTGTTCCATTTTTGGCATAACCGACTCACAGCCATCCATTCTAGTTTCAGGAGCTGATATACGTGGTGTAAGTGAATCCAGCTTTTTATCTATATCTTGTACGGTTTTAACTAGCTGGTTCAGCGTCGCCTGGATAGTTCCCAGAGAGGCACCCCTTGGTGCCGAATCACTCAAAGCTGCGACTTCTACTGGTGATGAAGGCCTTTTCTCATGCTGTCGCTGTGATTTCTTTGGGGCAAAAAACTTCAATGAGGCAGCAGCCATCCCCTGATTCTTCCCCATAGCTGTAGTCTCAGGGGATCTATGGATAATTTAAGATGCCTTAAGTTCAGAAACTTGCTCAAAAAAGTGTTCTTAAGCAATTTTAAGAGACCTAGGAGTGCAGAAAATTTGCTGCTTCCTGTAAGCTGCTCAGCAGCGCCCCATGCCAATAGGGATTTTTAAATAAACACTTCTTGTTCATGAGAATGATTTGAACCAGTTTTGAATGAAGGGAAAGGAAATGGAACATTGTTCAACCAGGAGTAGCACACTAAGCCGAAGCTTGTTCCAGATGCGACCTGAGAGCACAAGGAAGTTAAGTGACAGTATGCACCTAGGCGGCTGTGAGATTCAAACTCAGGTCTCCAGATCTGCAGCTCAGAGCCTTAACCCTTAGCATACTTAAACTGCTTGTTCTGAAATGTGCCCTACAGCTCAATTACTTAATAGAATTGCCAAATTCTCTGGGGAAAAAAATGTAGTTTCTTAGGTCTGGATCCATATTATTTACATCTGCTTAAAATATATCATTCCATTGGTGCAGTGGTAAGGCTGCCACTTGCAAAGGCAAATGACCCGAGTTTGAGAACGAGCTTAGGCCATTGAAGGATGGCAAGAGGGAGGAGGATTGAGCATCTCAAAAGACACCCTCCTCCTGTAAGGAGGGAGGGTTGCATGTCCCACTACTATACTGAGACCTGGCTGACCACGGGTGGCAGTGCAGTTGGAAGAAAAACAAAAGGTATTGTGCTATAAGCCAGGCGGGGTGAGAGCAGGGGCTTACCAGCCCAAATGTCCAGAAACAAAACAGAAAACACTTGCACTCCAGAGCCAGGAGAACATTTTCTCCAGTGAAAGGGGACACAGATGCATAAATACCAGGAAATCTAAGGTGTTGCAATGAAAATCTTCACTTTATTGTAGTCAAACTGGAGAGAACAATTAAAGGCACAGCAGGTTTGTCTGCATGCAGGTAGCCTGGCGCTTCACCAGTTAAGGCTTCAACAGGGGTGGTTACCTGCTGAAGGACAGCCCTTTTATATACTGGCAATTTAAATCAAAAATCTGTGATGTCATAAGCACGGACCAATCAGATTCAAGATAAACTAAAAGGCTCATTTTATGCCAGATAAGAGGGTTATTTTACAAAATAACATAATGTTTCATATATAACAAGATTACATTGATAACCTTATCGTATACTTATTGGCTTGTACAACATGAGCTTATATTGACAAATCAGAATGCAGGGATCTGAATTTTTAAAGTATAGCACATTTTTGCTTTTGTTTGGTCAATACGATGAAATGAAACATAAATCATAACTACGAAGATAGCAATTCCCCTTGGAAACTCACATATATAGTTTGTTTTTTGTCATATTTTTGGAAATAAAATGTTCTTCTTTTTAGTCTATGATGGCCTGTGAGATCGTGAAATATTTGCTAAACACAAAAGCAGAAACTTATTGACAAACCCCAAAGCATATACAGTTGCCCTCTTTTATCAAATATCTAGAGTATACGGCATAACAATAAATAGTCATTTTACTGTATATTTAATGAAACTGAAAAAGAGTTTGTAGGTTTCAAGAGCTTTTACCACAAGTCCCAGTCATCTCCCAGTATAGCATGGTCTCAGGTGGTTAGCAGAGGTATCTGTGCTCACAGAAGTTCAATACCGCAAAAGGAAATTACAGAGAATAAAACAATAGTTAAATAATATAAACACAGTGACTGAAGAACAGATATACTTATTATATTCTACGGATATTTATAAACTGTTGAGCTTAAAGCAAACTTAACTTTTTTTTTTGTAAATATATTTTTATTATTAAAATAACTTTTCAGGTCATACAACTTCAGTACAGTGGTTACAGAAAAGAAAAAATTCATTTTGCATACAGGCATTATAGTAGTGGTTCAATTAATTACATTTCTTAGAAGGTATATAGGTTATACAAACATCACTTTCATCTCCATTGCCCATTTATCCCTCATGTTACAGTGTGCAAGGGGAGGGCAGTGTTTGCCTTTGATTATAGCTTTAGGTAAACAACCAAACCATCTGTCTGTATGGTATGCAAACTATAGAAAACAGGCATGTCTCGTTCCAGTGGAAGGAGGGTCAGTTGAAAGCAGGGACTTCAAGGCGCATACGGTGGTGCAAGAGTGACAACACTCACTAAGGCACAAAATCAGGATCTTTAGTCATTGCGTACATTATCCAGCTGTTCCATCTAGATAAGCACAGTTGACTCTTGTCATTTAGTGAGTGGGCAATCCTTTCCATCTTATATCTGGTTAATTATATTTCTCCAGCTCTCGATGGTAGGGACCTGCGTAGTCAGCCAGATCTTGGCAATTGTTTTTTTGCTGAAGTCAGGAGGATGCTCAGTAGATACTGACGGAGTGGTCTACGGAATCCTCTCGGTAATCTTAATAACAAAACATGTCAGCTGTGAGGGGAATAGGCTCATTAAAGAGTTCCTCCAGCTCCAGTTGGAGGGCCTGGAAGAAAGGTTGAAGGACTGGACAGGCCCAACACACGTGTGTAAGATGGGCTCTAGGTTCTCCACAGTTTCTCCAGCAATGTGATCTGTTACCAGCTTGGTAGTGCGCTGTAATAACTGGGGTCCTAAAGTATTTTATCAAGTGTTTGCAGGAGTATTCCCTCCACTGGAAGGAACTGGTAACTCGAGAGGAATTACCGCAGGATTCCCTCCACTGTTCAGAGGATGTTTGGGAATCTAGTTCCTGCTGCCAGGATTGTATAACATGAGTAAAGGCTGGCCGGCCTGATGGCACTGAGGGTTGAGGCGCTGGACGCCACACCTCGGGCTGCACCTGCGATCCAAGTTCGGGAGTGAGCTTGGGCGCCGGGGGGGGGTCGGCAGGGAAGGGAGAGGATCGAGTGTCCGATGGACTGCTGTCCTCTCCCGGGGGGAGGACTCTGGGCTGTCCAGCATTCCAGCGACTCCCGGGGAGAGCGGGAGCACTGCAGAATGCGGACCATTCATTGGGGCGAGCGTGGCTGACACCGGCAGGGTTGCCGTGCATCATGGCATCAGGGGATGTCACGATTGGGGGAAGGAGGAAGCGGGGACAACCACATAAAATCCCCTCCAGCCCAGATAGCCGACGGCCCTCCCAGTGCCGTTCCACCATGCGCCCAGCGCTGGTTCCCTGCCACTGCCCCTTAGGTCTCCTTGGGCCCCGAAAAAATAAGTCGGAAAAAAAAAAACATGAGTAAAGGGGCCCTTTATTGAGTCCAGGAGGGCTTTATATATGATTAAGATAAGATGTTCGCTGTTCTCTGATCTTAATATATTGCTGAAGATGGAGACTAATGCGGGGTAGGACTCGGGTTACGTACCTCTATAGGTAGGGTGTTATAATAATATCTTATTTGAAGGTATTGATAGAAGTCATTGTGCCTGAGTCCATACTGTTGTTGTATTTCAGCAAAGGAGTGAAATAAAGGACTAGTCAAGAATTGTGTGAGATAGTCCAAGGACAGCCCTGCCCATTGTCGAAAAGCCAGGTCTGATCAAGCTGGAGGGAAGGTCACTATGTAAGGGATTGGGCAGATCAAGGGTAGAAAGAGGTTTAAGCGGAGAGACTTCCTGGTGGAGGTCCAGATTTTAAGCTGGTCCACTGTTCGTGGGGATGGATTATGTATTAATCTCTGTTGTTTGGTTTGATTATAAAGTCCTCCTTATAACTCTGCGGCCGTTAGGGACTCCTCCATCTCTAACCAAATTGCATGTGGGTATCCCAGCTGGCGAAGGATTAGGAATCTAGTGTGGGAGGCCCAATAATATAGTTTAAGATTTGGTAGGGGTAGTCCATTCTTTTCCCGGGGCATACATAGTAAGGGAAATTTGACCCAGGGGCACTGCCGAGCCCAGACAAAGCAAAATATTAGTTTGTTCATTTGCTTGAAAAATTGTGGTGGAAGGGCTGTAGGGATATTTTGAAATAAGTAGAGTGCCCTGGGAAGTATCACTATGCGTACGAATGCTATGGGTTTAGGCAGGCTAATGGGAAACACCCACCGTCTAGTAAGATCTTCTGTTGATTGTGCAATGAAGGAGGCATAGTTGTTTTGATATGCTGTATTAGTGGAGCGTGCAAGGGGGGGCCCCTAAGTATTTCAGTTTTTCGAGGTTCCACCGGAAGGGGTAAAGAGTCTTGAGGTGGGTTGTAGGGATAAAGTTAAACGTTAGGGTTTCAATTTTAGTAGTGTTAACCTTGTAATCTGATACAGAAACGTATTCTTCAGTTATATTAAATACTGCTGGGAGGGAGGTGTCAGGATTATCTAAGTATAGAAGTATATCATCCGCATATAAAGCAATTTGGTGCTCCCTTCCCCCAAACTGGATCCCAATGACCTCCATTGATTCTCTGATGGCTTGAACCAGTGGTTCAATATATAGGGTGAACAGGAGTGGGGAGAGGGGGCAGCCTTATCTAGTGCCCTGGAGTAGTGCGAAGTCCTCCGAATGGTATCCCAAGGCCTTCACACACGCCTGAGGGGCCGTGTATAGACTTTTGTAAGAGCTTTATGATAGGGTCAGGAAAGTAAAATTTTTCCATAGTGGAATACAGGAACCTCCAAGATACCCTATCAAATGCTTTCTCATCATCTACGCTGAGTAATAGCAAAGAAAGGTGACGGGTCTGCATTTCATGTAGCAAGTATAATGCTCTTCTGGTGTTATAAGTGGTTGTACGTTTTTGTACAAATCCAGTTTGGTCAAGTGAAATTATAGAGGGTAGCAGAGCTTCTATTCTGTGGGCCATTACTGACATTAGGCATTTATGATCAGTGTTTAGAACTGATATAGGGTGGTAAGAGGGGCAAAGTAGGGAGTTTTTGTTCGGCTTTAAGATAACAGTGATCGCTGCTTGAGCCCAGTTAGGGAGAGGGGGACCACCTTCATAGACCTCATTTATGGCTCATTGTAAGGGGGTTAATAATTAATATTTAGAGCTGATCTTATAAAATTCTGCCTCGTAGCCATCTGGACCTGGGGCTTCCATTGTCTTAAAGCGAGCTATTGTCGCCTCTAGTTCCTCTTGATGTATTGGAGCCACCAAGCTTCTCTGTTGGTCCTGTGTTAATGTGGGCAGAGTGATCTTTGTCAGGAAGGCTGTAATAGCCTCAGGGGATTCAGAGTGCTCCGGAGTATACAAGGTCTGATAATAGTCTCTAAATGCATTAACTATATTGTGTAGTCTAGTGTGCAGTGCACCAGTTAATGGGTGCTTGATCTTCACAATTACTGTAGCCCGTTTCTGCATACGTAGTTGATAGGACAAGAAGTGTGATGCCCTAATGCCCACCTCGTAGTGTTTCTGACGCAAGAATGTAAAGGAAATCTCAGTCTGCTGTAAGCAGAGATCATCAAGGGCAGATCTGGTATATTTTATTTGCTACAACACCGAGGTGTCCACCTGCTGGTGAGCCTGTTGCAAAAAGTGAAGGATGTCTTTCAATGTCCGCTGTCTCTCCCTCTAAAGTTTTGTTTTTGTGGAGGTGAATTGGATAATATGACCCCATAAAACCTTTTTCAGGGTGTCCCAAAGGGTTGCCCTGGAGACCTCCGGAGTATCATTCTCATGGAGGATCTCCTTGGATCTCTCCTCAAGGAACTCGCAAAATTCCTCGCTCTTAAGATATTATGAGTTTAGGCGCCATCTAGTGGAACAGCGTTCCTGCCTTGTTTTCCATTTCAAGATTACTGGGGCATGATCTAAGAGTAGAGTGTCTCCTATTTTACAATCTACCAAGTAAAAGAGGTTTTCCATCTGGTATAACAGTAGCTAATGCACGAGTGTGTTCCGTACCCTGATGAATACTGGGTGTAACCCCTGGTTCGGGGGTGTAAGAATCTCCATGCATCAGCCTACCTCATCAACAAACCACTTAAAGGTTGGCTGGTTGCTGTCTGTGGTTGGTATTAATGGAATCCCAGCTCAGATGAGGAGCTATATTAAAGTCACCAGCTAGTACAAGCAACCCTGCCGTGTGGGTGATCACCTTGTCCAGTAGGGATTTTATTATTTTAGAGCTGGATCCAGGAGGGAGATACAGATTGGCAAGGGTGACTTCTGTATCATACAGCATCCCCCTAACAAGGATCAGCTGACCTTCTGGGTCCGACCAAGAGCTGGAATATTGAAATGGGGTTTGATGTGGGATCAAAATGGCTACTCCTCTTTTTCGCCAGAATGGACAGAGGAGGAGTGTACTGCCTGATAGCCACATTTGGTCAGCTTACTGTGCTCATGTTTAGACAGATGAGTCTCCTACAAAAACACTAACTCTGAATGTGTTTTCTTGAGGTGAGACATTATCTGTGAGCACTTAATAGGGCTTGTGAGGCTTGTTCACATTTAGTGAATAGACTTGCGTATGTTGTGCCATCACATGGGGCCCTTGAGTCTCTGCTTCAGTAACCCACTGTCTCTGAGACGAGCCACTTTTACAAAAAAACACATCTTTACTATATTTTTAAACATTATTGACCCTTTTTTAGGAACAAAATTAACCAAAACCAAGTAAACTTGGGGTTGAACTGGGGAATAACTTGAAGCTGTGAGTAGCAGCTGATTAACTGCCGGACTGAGTGCCAACTGGGCTTTCTCTCCGGCGAAGTGATGTATATAAGCTTCCTCTTCCATCTTCTTCCAAGTTGTGTAAGTGGGGGTGCTTTGAAACAACTGAGAAGCTGCATGGGATATACTATATTGGACTAGATATCTGAAATGAATCTCTCTCTCTTGCTTACATCTGAGGGAAGTTTTCCTTACTTTTACATTGGTATTGCTTTGTGTTTAATTATTTTAGTTTTTAATTCAGGAAGGAGGTTTTCAAAACTGCTTATCTTGTCAGCATCTTCAGAAGGGCTGAAATAACTGCATATTTGATTTTCCTTTGTGGCTAACTGGACTGATTACTAGAATTCTGTGACAATCTGCATCAATATATTTTGCAATATTTGCTGGTGGTGGGTGTGTGATTTAAAATAGCAAAGGCTGCAGTTTGTAATTGGATGCCAGACATAGCCTGAGGTGGGGGAAATGGTCTTCACAAGTCAGGGAGACCTGCATCACAGCCAGTTGTTCTAGCTTGAACATTTCAGCATTGATCAATTACTATAAACTACTGGTGTGATCCTGTTTCAGACAGAAGTCCATCCTCTTCCAAGTTGTGTAAGTGGGGGTACTTTGAAACAACTGAGAAGCTGCATGGGATATACTATATCGGACTAGATATCTGAAACGAGTCTCTCCCTCTCTTGCTTACATCTGAGGGAAGTTTTCCTTACTTTTACATTGGTATTGCTTTGTGTTTAATTATTTTAGTTTTTAATTCAGGAAGGGGGTTTTCAAAACTGCTTATCTTGTCAGCATCTTCAGAAGGGCTGAAATAACTGCATATTTGATTTTCCTTTGTGGCTAACTGGACTGATTAGTAGAATTCTGTGACAATCTGCATCGATATATTTTGCAATATTTGCTGGTGGTGGTTGTGTGATTTAAAATAGCAAAGGCTACAGTTTGTAATTGGATGCCAGACATAGCCTGAGGTGGGGGAAATGGTCTTCACAAGTCAGGGAGACCTGCATCACAGCCAATTGTTCTAGCTTGAACATTTCAGCATTGATCAATTACTATAAACTACTGGTGTGATCCTGTTTCAGACAGAAGTCCATCTTCTTCCAAGTTGTGTAAGTGGGGGTGCTTTGAAACAACTGAGAAGCTGCATGGGATATACTATATTGGACTAGATATCTGAAACGAATCTCTCTCTCTCTCTCGCCTACATCTGAGTTAAGTTTTCCTTACTTTTACATTGGTATTGCTTTGTGTTTAATTATTTTAGTTTCTAATTCAGGAAGGGGGTTTTCAAAACTGCTTATCTTGTCAGCATCTTCAGAAGGGCTGAAATAACTACATATTTGATTTTCCTTTATGGCTAACAAACCACCAGGCTGTTTTGGGGCTGGGGAGGTTTACCTGTGTCTGACTTGGATGTCTGGATTTTTCTCTGTTTGATTAGCAGGGTATTTTCTCTGTCAAATTGTTGTGTAGGGCATCTTGCTGACAGGAAGGCACTCATCAGCAGCCTGGGTGAGAGCTTTAGCTGATTGTTTTGTGAGGGCACAGTTTAGGCCCAACCCCTTCCCACCCCTCACCCACCCACCCCTGAAATAGTTCCTTTATACCTGAGGTTCTGACATCATTTCCTCAAGAGTGCAAGGTGCATATCACTGTCATATCCTCTCTAGCACACTGCACTGACAATATAAGCATACACATTGTATAATATATATATTTCTATATAACAAACCAATCACGCACACACACACACACACACACACAAACAAACAAAATAAAAAGTAGATAAACATGTGGGGAGTAGTGCAATGTAATGGCTGTGGGGCAGCAGTCTTCCGGGAGTCTTTCTGGAGGCTGAGATGCTGCCCTATTTGCAGACAACTCTCTGCCCTGAGGGAGGAAGTTGCTTGTCTTCAGGCCGCACTGGACAGTAGTAAGGGAACCTTCCCCCAGGCCACACTGGACAGAAGGAAGGGAACCTCCCCCATCCAGGGAGCACCAGAGCCACCACCACTACCTCAGAGGTTTGCGAAAGCACAGCAGTTGGACCACAGGGGCTCAGGGAGGTGAGGATGGTGGAACAGAGGCACACCCAGTCAATTGTTCCACTCACAATCCTATATCATTCTGGGGAGCATAGCTCCTATGGATGCATCCATAGAGAAGACTGATGACAACTGTCACAAGGGAGGCCTACAGGAAGGAGGCAGAGGACACCACAGGGAAAGGAAGCAGCTCCTGGTGGGGGACTCAATTATTAGGGATAGAACTGGGAGAGCAGGAAAACTGAAGTAGGTGCCTGCCTGGTGCCATGGCTTGAGGGACAGGCGCATCCTCGGATCACGAGAACAGCTGCAGAAGGAGTGTCTGAGCTGGACGTCATTGTCCACCTAGGGACAAATGACTTGGCTCATTATGAGATCAGAGCAGTGCAGGAGGACATTGTAGATTGAGGAGGGGCCCAAGACAAGTAGCACACACAGTATCCTTCTCAGAGGTGCTGCCTGTCAATGGCATGGGGAGGCGAGGTAATTAGCACCATGCAGTTTAATGAATGGTTGAAAAATGGTGTGAGCACAGGGTTTGGCTTCATTGGGGACTGGGGTTCCACCTGGAGGGACACCAGCCTATACTGGCAGGATGGTCTGCATCTGTCCTGAAGGAACAAGTCTTTTGAGCAATCGGTTTAAATGCTTCATTGGCAAGCTTTTAAACTAGTCAAGAGGGAGGCACTGATAAGCAGCAGGAAAATCCCAGCCTCTCCCTACAAAACAGGGTACTAAATGAGAAAAAGACCAAGGTAGAAAGGTCAGTGGGGGATGCTGCAACAGAAGGTAAAGCCATCAGAAAATGGAGAGCAATGAGTACCAATGCCCATAGTCTGGGTAACAAGCTTCCTGAATTAGTGGCCTTGATGGAGGAGGAACATCTAGATATCGTGGCAGTCACAGAAACATGGTACACAAAACCATGACTGGGATGTAAACATACCAGGATACACTATCTACAGGAGGGACAGGGAGGTAAAGAGGAGGAGGAGTAGCTCTTACATAAGGGAAAGAATAAAAGCAACAGAACAAAAGGGAACAGGAGGAGAAGAAGCACTGTGGGTAAATTTGGAGACAGGCAATGGCACCACAATCCGAGACAGGAGTTAGTATACAGACCCCTTCTCAGGGGAGGAAATGGACAAGGAAATGATAGAAGTATACTTAGAATAGCAGAAAAAGGGAGATATTGCTGATGGGTGATCTGAATATGCCAGATGTTAACTGGGTGCAGTTGCAGCAGCCATTCAAGAGTGGGTTATTCTAGATGCCCTACGGGGCATGCCTTAGACAACTAGTATTGGAGCCCACCGAGAGGGAGCAATCTTAGACCTGGTTCTCTCAAATGGAGATGGAGAAAGGATCACAGATGTAGAAGTGGGTAGCCATCTGGGAACTAGCGATTACCCAACAGTGTATGGTTCACAATAAACACAGCAATAGAGTCAGTATACAAAGGCAAAAGTACTGGACTTTAGGAGGGCTGACTTGCTAAAATGGGTGAGTGCCTAAGGAATGCACTAGCAAATGGGCAGGAAGGAGGGTGGAAGAACAATGGGGAATAATAAAACTGCCATCACAGAAGTAACGAGCCTTTGTGTGAAGCAATAAAACAAAACCGATGTAAGAAACCACTATGGTTCTCAAAGGAAGTGGCAGTGAAGGTTCAAGAGAAAAGAAAGCATTCAGGAAGTACAAGGAATCGTAGAAGGAGCAGGACAGAGAACTGTATCAGTTAAAGCAAAGGAGGCTGGGAAGCAGTCAGAACAGCAAAGGCCCAAACCGAGGAAAAGATAGCCAACTCAGTTAAGAAGGGGATAAAACCTTTTATAGGTACATCAGGAGCCAAGGAAGACCAAGGAGGGATAGTGAGGCTTAATAAAGGGAGGGAGGGAGGGTGGGCAGAGGGAGACTGTGAAAAGGCAGAGATACTAAACAAATATTTTTGCTCAGTATTTACAAATGAAGAGGGGAGGTACCTAAAACAAACAGTAGAAACACTCTGGATACAGAAGTTGATACCAGCCCATTTACAGAAGAAAGGGTTCTGAAAGAACTCTTAAAACTGAAGGTGGACAAAGCAATGGGCCGATTGAGATTCATCCAGAATTCTAAAGAACTAAGGGTAGAACTAGCGACACCACTGACTACTCCTTTTAACAAACATGGAGGATGGGGTGGTACCCGAGGACTGTAGGAGGGCAGATGTGATTCCCTTCACAAAAGTGGGAGCAAGGCAGAAGCAGGAAACTACAGACCTGTTTGTTTAACCTCAGTGATAGGGAAAATGATGGAATCACTCTGAAGGAAAAATGTCCAGGTATCTAGAGGCCAGAGGGGCACAGGACCCAGGCAGCATGGATTCACAGCGGAAGGTCATGCCAGACGAAGCTGATAGATTTCTTTGACTGGGTGACCAAAGTAGTAGATCAGGGAGGGGCTGTGGACATGGCCTACCTAGACTTTAGCAAGGCATTTGACACAGTCCCACACAAAAGATTAATATACAAGTTAGCCAGCCTGGGAGGGTCCCAAGATGATAGCCTGGGTAAGAATTGGCTGGAGAATAGGACACAGAGAGTAATAGTAAATGGAGTCCACTCAGAAGAAGGGGTTACTAATGGGGTACCGCAGGGGTTCAGTATTAGGACGGTCCTCTTCAATGTCTTTATAAGCGACATTGCAGAGGGACTGGAAGGAAAAGTATGTCTCTTTGCAGATGACACAAAGATCTGCAACAGAGTTGATGCACAGGGTGGGTGGAAAGGATGAGAAGGGACTTGGCAAGGTTAGAGGAATGGTCAAATATATGGCAGCTTAGATTTAATGCTAAGAAGTGCAAGGTAATGCACCTGGGAAACAAAAACCCAGGGGAAGAGTACACAGTGGAGGGTGAGATACTAACAACAACAAAAATGGAAAGGGACCTGGGGGTAGTCATATCAGATGACCTAAAGGTGGGCAAGCAATGTGAGAGAGCAGCAAGGAGGGCTGGGGGGATACTGGGATGCACAGGGAGAGGCATCACCAGTAGAAAACAAGAAGTTATTGTCCCTCTGTACAGACAGCTGGTGAGACCCCATCTGGAGTACTGCGTGCAGTTCTGGAGACCCAATCTCTGCAAAGACATAGACAGGATGGAAGCTGTCCAGAGGAAGGCAACTAAAATGGTGCAGGGTCTGCACCGGAAGACATATGAAGAGAGACGAAAGGAGCTTAATATGTATAGCCTCGAGGAAAGGAGGGAGAGGGGGGACATGATAGAAACGTTCAAGTACCTCAAGGGAATCAACAAAGTCCAAGAGGGTAGCATCTTTCAAAAAAAGAGGTGTGCAAGAACATGAGGGCACAATTTGAAGATAGAGGGGGCAGCTCAGGAGGTAATTTAAGGAAGTATTTTCTCAGAGAGGGTTGTGGATGCATGGAACGGCCTTACGGAGGAGGTTGTGGAGTCAAAAACAGTGGTGGAATTCAGGCATGCATGGGACAGTCATAAGGCCATTCTAGGGGTTGGGGGTAGGAAGAAGTAGGCTGCTGGTTAACTAGGATCTGCAGCTTATCCAGTAGGTAGGGAAATGGGCAGACTGGGTGGGCCAAGCGTTCCTTATCTGCCGTCAAATTCTATGTTTCTATGTTTCCATGTCCAGGTGCTCACTAGGGGAGTCTGGATGGCTTCGCATAGGCCTAGCCAAGGGGTTGAGGGTACCTATTGGGACCCAAAGGGTGCTTATATTGCGTCCAGAAATAGTAGGGGAAGGGTGCTGGGACTTCATGAGTTGCCTCAGCCTTGGCATTTGAGGAAGTTCCAAATACTCACTGCACCATTCCTTCTTGTATCTGCTATCCACTGGTGGTGGTGGTGGGGGACGGGGGAAGGAGTACTGGCAGGGGAGGTAGGGTGATGCCAAGATTAGGCATGGGGAGGGGGGCCCTATTCCCAGGAGCGTGGAAGAAGGGAGGTTTGTAGGAGATCAAACAAATGAATACTAAGTCTAGAGCTGAGGGGGGATGGGGGCAGAAATGGTAGGAAAAGGGGGTCCCAGGATACCTGATATTTTGTTTGTCTTATGCTTTAATAACCCATTGTCAGCTGTAGAGTATAAAGTCAGCTGAACCATAGGTAGTGGTGTCTTAATTATAGCCTGTTACCTGGAATCCTCTCGTCACTGCACATCTCACACAGCAAATGAGTATTCAGATTCTGAGACTATCTTCAGTTTTCCATAGAGTATTTGTTAGAAGAGAGAGGCTCTATGGTAGTTTGTGCTTTGTATCCGAGAGCATCGCTGCCCCACTCTGGAGTTTACACTAATCTGGCTTTCTCACGTAATATTTTTAACATCATCAGCCTCTCCTTGCCCTCTAGGGAACACTCGCTCTGACACATAAAGTTATATAAACATTTTATGAGGGGGGGAGGGAGTCTTCTGGGAACTTGTGTGGCCATTTACGGAACCATTGTGTCAGTTGGGGGTTGTTCCCTAGATAAGAGCACAACACAAGTCCTGAATCAGTAAATGCCAAGATGAGGGGCAACAAATCACTCATTTTCTAAAATATCAGCTATCCTTCCAGTGCTGAAGTCTGACAGGCATGTTTCCAGTCTTATTATATATTGTCCCTTATAGTCCTGTCTGGTATCTCCCTGAAAATGGAGTCTCCTGAGCTCCAAACCCACGGCTGATTAGCACCCTGTTATAGGCATGAAGAGTAAATCATCATTCCTGTGCATTAGGGCAGCCAATAACAGACTGCAAGTTCTGCAATTATGCTTAATGCATGTGGGACCTGGAGGGCTGAATTATAATTTTGTCCATCCCACAGGCCAGTCGGGGGTTTTGCTAATTAGGGTTGTGTCTTCGCTGCCAATGCATGCCTAGCAAGCCATGACTGGGGTACTAAATTAACTCGCTGTATAGCCAGCACCCAGACTCTCGATCTGCGCCACGCGGCAGTCGCCATTTTCAGAGCTACCTTGACAAAGGGCCTGCAGAGTAGGCGCTGTTTGCTTGTTTCAGCAGTTCCTCAGAGTTGCAGGCAACAAGGTACGCGCCGGCAGGAAAGCCCTTAGGTGCAGCGGGAGACCGCGGGGTGTCGGTAAGCCTGGAATACCCAGAGGGTGCTAGTAACTTGCAAGTTATTTTAGCTGAACATGAGAAGCAGAAGGATCGTGTTGTGGGATTCTATTACTATATTTACCTTTAATATAAAAAGGGAAGGTGGTGAAACCGTGGCCAGGAGACTACAAGAGTCTGGGCAACCTTAAAGGGAAACATACCGGACTTACCTCTGGAGGAGTGTGTGTACTCTTCTTCGGGTGTTTTCGCTTTGGCTCTGGGAAGGGTCATGTTGGTTGTTTGCCTTCTCTCTGAGAGAGTTGTCTATTTTTGTAGATCTCCCGCTCCCTGTCTCCTTCTTTGCTGTTTAGGAGTGTTGCTTTGTCAAAGTTTCCGAGACAGTTTTGTAGCGAGCAAGGAGGATCTGCCCTGGCCAGTAGCTTGAGCAGGAGGTATTGCAATCTTTCGGGTGTCGAGATTTGCCAGTGCCCCTTTTGCTGATTCATAGGTACGAGCACCATCTGCAAAAAATGGCATCAGTTTAGATGGGTATGGGTTACGAAATTGTATGTTTTGCTGTTTTAGTGCCTTCAGCACTGTTGCATATGCACTTCTACGGGTTGTCATGGCAAGGGGATAATCATTATTGAAGTAAATTCGAATGGTTTTGTAGAGAACTACCCCCTTTTGCCAAGCTTTGTGCAGGATGAGTTCTTTATCTTGATATCGCAGGAACTTGGCAACAATAGAGCGGGATCTGGAATTAGTTTGCTGAGACTTTGGTCCAATGACACGGGGATGGGCTCTCTCCAGCTCCATAGTACAGGTAGGAGACATCTCCAATTCAGTCTTGAAAAGATGTTTCAAGAATGAGATCATGTCCGATCCCTCCTCCCCTTCTGGAATAACTGCGATTTGGAGATTATTGCGCCGGTTGTGGGCCTCCGCATCCTCTGCCTTCTCCTATAAGTTGCTGATAGCTTGATGTAACTGAACCACGGCCCTTTCTGCAGTGTCTAGCCATGAGTCTGAAGTTGAGAGTTGGTCTTCGGTGTCGTCCTGGCGCTTTGTAAACTTGTCCACATCTGTGCGAAGAACAGCAGTAGTAAGCTGCATTTCATTGCGGAAGGCTCTGAGTTCTTTTAGAATTAAGGCCATTTGTTTTTCAATAACTCCATGTCCACGGGGGCTCTGTCTGGAAGGCCCGCTTCGGCTGGACGAGCAGGAGTTCTCACTATCTGAGTGAAATCGGTCCCCATCTGCTGATCCCTCAGGAGTTGTACGGCGGCTGCCCCTTCTTCTAGACATTGTTTTACTTAGTAGTTACTCAGATTTTGTTTTTTTATGTGAGTATTGTGAGTGTATTTAGCTAAGTTTCTTCCGGTTGGGACAGAGCTTCATTTTCACGATGCTTCCTGGATCATGACGTCACCAGAAGCAACAAACTTAACTTTGATCAATCTTTGGATTTTTACCCAGATATCATTCTCCATTTATCAATCACTTCAAATAGCAGTTTATAATCATACTATATCTTAATAATATGGTTACCTAGATACTGGCATACTGCAGTCTATTAGATATCTGCAAAAGTAAGGCATCAAAAAATGGGAAAAATGAAAAGGAGAGATTTTTGGGGCTGGGGGGGGGTCTTCTGTATTTCCTTAATTACATCAAAGGTAAGGTTTTGGGTCCCATTCCTGATTGAGTCTATCAGAAGTTAGCACTTTCAACACATAAATCCAGCAGGTCTCTCTCTATGAGAGCCTGTTAAGTCTGTCACACCATCTTCTGCCAATGCGTACTTGTGCTATTCCTGTGAACTTTAAACTTTTTGGATTACTGTTATGATGTTCCCAAAAAAGTGTAGCTACTGGGCTATGTAGGTCTACATTTTTTATATCTCTAACATGCTATTGGATTCTAATCTTTAGTTGTCTCATTGTCCTGCCAATGTAGAGCTTTGTGCAATCACACCACAGTGTGTGCACTATAAAAGTAGTTACACATGAAATAAACTGTCTTCCTGTTGCTGGGAGCTACAAATATGGTCTCCTGTTGGCAGTAGTTGCACATATTGCAGTTGCCATACGTATATGATCTTGGTGGTCTCACCGGTAGCCAGGTTCTATTGCCTGGAGAGTTTGTGGAGAACTGGCTGTGTATCAATGTTTTTGCCCCTACTGAAGGAAACCGTAGGTTTATTACCAGTGTGATCTGCCGAGGTAGTATCACTAAGCAGGATGGGCCAAAATTTTGTAACTGTGATGCCCAATCTGCCCCACAGATGATTGAATTCGGTCACAAAGCTGTCCACATTAGTACTAGAACTATCCCTACTTTTAGGTTTTAACAGGGTTTTTCTGTCAAGTAGTTTTGCCTTTTTTAGAGCATTGTTTAGAACTGACTCATCATAACCCCTCTCTAAGGATCTTGTTTTGAGATCCTCTGCTTGTACTAAAAAGGTGTTAGTCACTGCAATTCTGATGTTTTATTAGGAACTGGCTGTAGGGGATATAATCTTTTAAAGATTTGGGATGAGAACTAGTTGCTAACAATTAATTATTGGTTGCTGTGGGTTTTCTGTATCCCCTCTGTAGCAGGGCTACAGTATTCACCTCAAGACCTTTTTCACTTTTTCTGTGCTTAAAAGACTGTTGCAACAGCGCTCTTATCTTTTTCCTTTCTGTCCCCTTTTTGTTCCCCGTAGGCAGGAAGGTCACCTGCCTAACGTTCTTGCTGTCCCTTTTGTTGTGGTCTCGTATTTGTGTACTGTGAATCGCTACAAAAGCCCTCCTGATCGTGCGCACAATCGCTTTATGAACGCTCGTACGATCGCTTTCACGAACGCAGCACATCGTGTCACTTAATGTGCGAAAACGCTAATAAGCAAGGCGAAAAGTAAAAAAAGGTTCAGTGCATTGTTAGTTGCCCCCTTATTGATTGAGAAGCTTAAAACAAGTATTTTAAATGTTCCTGTAGCTCTCAGGAAGTTTACATAAGCCGTGGTACAAACAATGTGTATGGGCTGAGTTACAATGCCCTGATACCTTTATCTGTTCCCCTAAGTTGGTTTCTAGCGCAGATAGGGATTGGTGAGCCTTGTAAAGGGCTCAACAACGTAGACCTTGTCCAGAAACTGTTTGTCAGAGCTGGAATAGAACGCCTTTCTTCCCCCCCTCTTGTTTCTAATGTTTGCAAGCTGGTTTGCTTCTCTAAATAACCCCCCCTCAATGAGTCTGTATTATAAGAAAGGCAAAATACCTGCTCTTGTAGCGTTACCACATGATGCTGGCTGATGGTCTAACTCTAGTGGAACACTGCTGCTCTATAGAGCTGGCCGGCCCTTCCTCTACCATTATTATAGGCAGACTTCAAGGGGAGGTACCTGTCTATGATTGACGGGGGTGATTAATCCCTGAAAAATAAGTTAGCCACTGATAAAACAGCTTGTAAATACTTTGGAATAGTCTGTATAATGCCTGATAATGTTTAATGATGTTTGGAATGGAAATATAGCTATAGATATGGAAATATAAAGTATTTATGGGAAAATTGGGTAATAAGGGGAGGAGAAATCCTAATCACATGATAGCCCAACACTATAAAAGGTCCGACTTATTCTAATGTCAGTTAGTTCGTTTTGGGCTCAGCAGGGCGCTGTGCCCTCTATCCTTCTGGTCCTTTCCAGCTCCAATTACTCAGCTATGCAGTCACATATATTATGCTTATATGGATACCTGGATCTAGTTTTTTTTTAAGACATGCAGTACGCTTAAAGTTAAGATTAATTTGTGTAAAGATCACCGAATAAAGACGTCTGACTTTATACTCCAGCTGGTGTTGCCTTGTATATTCCACGCTCCTGTTACACCCTCATCACAATTCGACCTTCAGTGCTAGCAGACAAAATGATGTCCAAAAACTCAGTCTCCTGATCATTGCTTTTGTGTGTAAAGTGCAGATTTTTCTCATTTGTGTTTAACCATTCCATGAATCCTGTTATTTCTGTGTCCGTGCCCTTCCATATGTACAGAACATCATCAATAAAACAAGTCCATTTTATGATGATTTTGAAAAAGGGGTTAGACTTTAGTTGAAATAAAATCGTGTCTTCCCAGTGGCCTAAGAAGAGATTGTCGAATGAGGGGGCCATAGCTGCCCCCATGACAGTGCCGCACTTTTGTAAATAAAACATGCCATCATACTCAAAATAGTTTCTCTTCAGTACAAACTCTAAGACCTGTAGGATTAAATTTTTTGGTAAATGTTCTTGAAGGGGATCCTGCAATAAAAAATACATGCATGCCTCTATGCCATCTAAATGCCTAATTGACGTGTAGAGGGACTCTACATCTTTCATAAGCCACCTCATGCCTGCAGACCACCTAAAATCCTTTAGTTGCTCCAAGATATGCTTAGTGTCCCTGGTGAATGACCTTAAACCTTGTACACTCCTTTTTAAAAATAAATTAATAAATTCACAAAGATTGTTACTTAAGGAGTCAATTCTATGTCTATGTTCTATGTTTCTAATTCCGGACACTATAGGGCATCCTGGAGGGCTGATAATGCTTTTATGTAGTTTTGGGAGTAGATACATGGTGGGTGTCATTGGGAACTGAGGAAGTAGAAAGGAAAATTCATTCTTATTGATCTCTCCCATACTCTTAGCTGATTCTAGCAAGGTGATTAGTTTGAGTTTGAACTTGCCGATTGGGCCACAATTAAGTACTTCATAGTTGTTTGTGTCAGATAGCAATTCTGATACTTCAGTAAAATTCTCTGTCCGTTATTACAAGATTGCCGCCTTTATCAGCTGGCTTTATTACAAGATTTAAATCCTGTCTCAGTTTTTCAAGCTCATTACGTTCTGCCTTAGATAGATTGTTTTATCGCTATCTTTAAATGTCTTGCTGGCTTCCTTCAATACAGTATTATTGTAAGCGCTAATATATGGGTTGGCACTCTGGGGACAAAAACTAGATTTTGGCCTGAATAGTTATTTTCTAATCAGGTTTAAACTGACAGCATTTGTATCATACACCTGTTAATTAAGAAAGTAATTTCTTACACTTTCTTCATGTTGGAGATTTTCATGCAAAAGTTCATCCAAAATATTATAGATCCATTAAATCAAAAGTTGTCAAATGTGTTGGTATCCACAGTTGTGCTAGAAAAATCCAAGAGTGAAGCCCCTTCAACCTCCTGATTCGATGAGTTGTTTTCATTACACAACATGTTGTAAACCATGGTGTCAGTAGATGGCAGATTTATATCAAAAAAGGTAAGTTCTATCCTCCTAAAGAATCCACATCCCAAAAATCTCTCCTTTTCATTTTTCCAATTTTTTATGTATTACTTTCACAGATATCTAACAGGTTACAGTATGCCAGACCTACCTTTTTAAAAAGGCATTTGCTGATAGCTTTTAAATCTGATTGTATGTCTTTGGTTATTGATGAGTAAGTAAGTTTATTGTTGTTCAGTTATTTAAACCATTACAACACAACAAAAACAGTAAACATCCAATCATACACATTAGACCAAACATTGCATTGTTCACTGAAATTCATACAAACAATAAAAAAAACTCAACTATCTTCCTCTTACATAGATTCACTATTATTAAACAGGTTAGTCATAAATAATCATAGATGAAGCTAAATGGACATAAAGAATCCATTAATCACATATTCAGTATATCATAATATAATTTATAAAATCTCTCTTAGGCTATTTATCATTTATTATTCCTATGTGCAATTTAATCATAACACTGAAGGTGGCTGTAGTTACTTATGGGAAACAGCACTCCCAGGTTCTCCCCAAGAGCTACTTGACTTTCGTTGTAGTTGTATCTTCCTCGTTCATAGGTCCCTCATTGCTTCAAGCTGGAATTAGATCTGTGTCAAACACTCCACCCTATTTTGAAAACTATTATCAGCCATTGAGGCAACTTTGACCCACATACAAGTTAAAGGTCACTGTCACAGGACCCGAATAAAGCCCACCTATGCTATCAGCTTTGTGCCATCCTGGGTCCCAATGGGGTTACCCCGCGGTGCATGCTGCCCCGTATCCCACTTATAAGGAGCCCAAATCGAGCATCTTTTGCCAGTTTGCACTGTATGCCATATATCGCATCAAAGATCTGGACCCATAATTACATATTAAGTCAGTTTGTCAGATGTGTTGAACCAGATTCAGAACTAGGCCAGAGTATCTTGACTCGGGTATCACCTCTTTTCTATACTGCATGACAACCTCTTACTATAAAAATTTAACAGCCTTCTTTTTCCAAGCCTCTATATGGATACCCAGCTGGCCTACCCATATTTATTACAAAGCTTCATCATCAATATCTAAATGGTTCCTTCATTACTTATAGATCTCACATTACAGTAACAATTCTTAATTAGTAAATTCTAACCTTCATTTGTTAAAATAGACTTAAAAAAGCCTTAAGTAGACCTAAGGAACAATATCTTCCAGCTCAGAATTCTTACTTGTACAGATTAGTTGTAAAAATTTCAGTATACAGAGCAACTCATCACTAATAATCATTAACACAATTGTTAATAAACGATTATAACATACAACAATATATGAAATCGCTTATTTAAAATGCAGTGCATAACACCACATTTAAAAATTAATAGTTTTAAATGAGTTATTTAAAAAAATATTTTGAAGTGACACCTGCCATATTTTTTATTTATTTTTTTAAAAATTCCTCTTACTCAAGGCACATAATGGCATTTCCAGTGTTCATACTTTAGAAAACTTGCAAATCACTGGTATCACTTGACACTTAACACTGGTCACACTTTACTGAAGTCATTTTCCAGTTACCAAATCTCAGCATGCTGTTCAATTTAATTTCAAAGTGATCAATAAAAATGTTCAAGGCCATGGAAATGCTTTGTAGTAATTGGCTTCTAAATCAGAAGTCCTGCTTTGCTCACAAACACAGGCAGTCAGATGGTTGTAATAATGAGAGCGTACCTTTTGATGCAGCTTCTGGATAGTTTCCTCATAGCCAAGAGCTTACCGGCAACTTTCCAACATAATTTTAATTGGCAAAAAACTCCTGACTGAGGTGTCTACAGATTTCAGAGTTACCGCAATCTCCAACAGACTCCAACAGACTTGTTAAGATTCCTGATGCTAGCAGTCTCGTGGAAGTTCGATGCTGCAGGCTCACCTGAAGAAAAAAGAACAAATAGCACTCCACTGAGCGTAGTAAATTTTGCACATTTAGTATACCAGATACCCCTTGGGCAACAATGTCATACCTTTTAAAAATATGAACGGGCTTTTCTGCACATATAGTGCACCTGCTAGCATGTGACTCCTTCCTTATCACCAATGGTTTACTACAGGTTCAGGATCAGGATCAAGTCGCCAATCTCTTCCTTCGGTAGTCTTCGAAAGGATCCACTCTAGTGGGGGGTCACTCTAAAAACAAAGCTACTACCGGATCTGCCATGTGTTTAGATCAAAAAAAGTCTGCCATAACAACAAAGAAATGCCAGACGTCGTTGGCCGGTTCGACTAACACAGCAAAATGGTATTGCAAGCCTCATTTAAATGCAGCTTCCACCATAGAAAAGCACACATGCCAAAAGCAGATGCAAAAATAACTTAAGCGTCATACATAAAATTGTTCAAAGCAACTCTCAGGTATCTCAGATTCCAGTTATACTGGCATTTATCGAAACTCCAAACAAGCATGGAGGCAAAGTCGTCACTTAGAAAAAGCCATTGTGTGCCTCTCCCGATTTAAAACAAGAGACCCATTTCAAACCATTAATTAGAAATATATAAGGCAAAGTGAGTTTCATTCATAAAATAACCAAAATTACTTTTAAAATTGACAGACTGAGAGAGAAAAAACACGAGTGTGGAGTGGAGCAACACCACGCCATCTTGCCACTCCGGCTCCACCCCCCAGCGTAAACCCTGGATTTTAGTTGATCCAGCTGTAATCTGTTCCTGTTATTATGGTGCCAAGACCCTCTGGGATTGGGCACCAGAATATAAATAAAGCCTATCTATCTATCTATCTATCTATCTATCTACTGTATCTAGGTAACCATAATATTAAGATACACTGGGTTGCCCCTGAAAAAGCCACTGTTTTGGTCTCAGTGGGCCTACCTGGTCACCAAAATTTAACTAAATAAAATTATTGTTACAAACTGCTATTTGAAGTGACTGATATATAGAGAAAGAATGATATCCGGGTAAAACTCCAAAGATTGTTCAAAGTTAAGTTTGCTTTAAGCTCACCAGTTTATAAATATGCATAGAATATAATAAGTGTATCTGTTCTTCAGTCTGTGTTTATATTATTTAACTAATGCTTTATTCTCTGTAATTTCCTTATAATTACTGGTGACCATAAATATCAACCGGATTACTGTTTTGTTAAAAATGCATATCATCCGGATTTTGGGTTATTATGCTCCAAAGGCAATAATAACCTGAAATCCGGTTGATATGACACTTCATAATAATTTGAAATCTGGTTGGTATGACATTCCCCAAAGAAACTGTTGCATTCCATTGTTTCACAAAAAGTATTTCAACTGCAGTATTTTCAACTGTGTTTTATTCATGTACAGTTCAGTTTCTTCAAAAATAAAACTGCACTCTAGCTAAAAAATATATTTTTCTTTCAAGCTGCTAGATATACAGTCCAAACCTCCACACCAGCAATTATAAAAAATTAAAAAAAAAGACAGGTAAGTTTGATGTTATGGATTTTTTTCAGACATCCTCAGTGTGTGATGACCGCACAAACCTCTCGAGCTGCACTCTCAAGGTTTATGGATCATCACACACCTCAGATGTGTGAAAAAAATTCATAACACCCACTTACCTAGCCATTATTCTCTATTGACAGTATTGGACTTCTGTGAGCGTAGATACCTCTGCTAACCACCTGAGACCATGCTATATTGGGAGATGGCTAGGACTTGTGCTAAAAGGTCCTGACACCTACAAACTGTTTTTCAGCTTTATTAAATATACAGTAAAATGACTATTTATTGTTATTTATTTACTTATCTATTGAATTTTGTTGAGCTGGTAGGCCCACTGAGACTAGAAGTCTCTTTTTCAGGGGTGACTGGGGGCGGGGGATACAGATGGTAACCAACTGAAATTGAACCAGATTAAGCTGTTGGTGGTATTTTTAGTAAATGGGGGATATTTGGCCAGGACACCGGGGAAATTCCCCTACTCTGCCTGCAGAGGGACTGCTGCTCTGTTGCAGAGTGGTGGTCAGTTGCAGGATGGAGGGTGAGGAGGATGGATGTCTGGTGCGGTCTGAGGTTCTATCCCTGGCCTCGGCTGCTGCTTTGCCAAGGGATGCTGTTCAGTGTGCTGAGGAAGCTTTGTTTTTTTGTCTGGAGGAAAAGTCTGCTACAAGGCAGACAGAGGTTGTGAATGTACCGATAGCCACGGAGGGCTTACCTTGTCAGGAACCGGCTGGTCCGAGTGTTTCCTGTCTGCATACGGTACCAACCGCTATGACTGTGTGTACTGTGACTGTGCCTTCCGTTACCAGTGGAGACATAGCAGTGCAGTCCCTGCCTCTTTCCGTGGAGCCTGCCTTGACATCTGCTGTCAAGAGTGTTTCGGGAGTTCAGCTGCCAGTGATGGAATCGAGGACGACGTCGGAGAGAATGCGGAAGTCTTTCTCCATAGCAGAGACGGCCGCGGTGCCTGGTTGCGATGAGTGGTCAAAGGAGGAATCTTTGAGAAAAGCGGGCTGGATTCAAACCCCACATGGGGCCTGGGTGCCTGATTCGGCTTGGGAGTCTTTTTCGGCGGAGAGTACTCCGGTTCAAGGTACTGTGCAGCTTGGAAAGAGGGAGGGGGAGAAGCCTGTACTTTCCTTTATCGATGGGATGGGATATTCGGTGGCTGAACTTTCTATGGTACGTACTCCTCTTATTGTATCAGATCAATCTGGCTGTATTGTGTACCGGGACCGGTCTCCTAGCCTCCCCCCTTCCCTACGTCGAGAGAGCAATAGAACTGGACCCAGATATTCGGATTTTTAAAATAACAAAGTTGAGCAAGCCCCTAGGGCTAATGCTGTCCGTCTTCGTACAGAGGGGTCTTACTGAGCATCCTGACAGGCTTTATGTGGCTAAACATCTGTTAAAAATTCTATGGGATTTCAAGCTGCTGATATTTTTGCTCTCATTAACGCCAGGGGAGGACACCTTTGATATCAGTTTTAGGACCTTGGTAGGCTCTCGATTCTTTTGGAAAAATATGAATTGCATAAAACGCTGTTCTTTATGGTCTCTTTGGGCCATACTCTTTACTAAACCTCTGTATAAATCAGTGGTTGTAATGTTTTGAAATGAGGGGTGAATGTTGGTGATATTTACTACTGGATGGAACAGAAATGTCAGGTTATGGGGCCTCCTGAAGCTATCATTGATAGCGAAGGTATTTGGAATGGTAGTTGGAGGTTTAAAGTCAAATTGCATTTAATTGGAAATGATGTGCAGCATATTCCCAATATTTTTTTTTGGTGGGGGGGAAGGATAGAGGGGTGGTTTTTTACCCAGGGCAACCGAAAGCTTGCTACAAATGTGGTAGTCCCAGACATCTTAGTAGCACTTGCGACAGGGTCATTTGTGCTTTATGTGGAAAATATGATCATCCCAGCTCGGTTTGCAGAAATGTGTTTAAATGTAATCTTTGTAATGAGCTTGGCCATGCTTATCATCAGTGTCCTTGGGCAGGCCAGAATCAAACTGGCAGCCTTAACCAGGAGAATTTGGTCTCTGAGGCCCAAAAGAGATATAGGCTGGCCAGACCAGAACCTGGACCTGATGTCCCGGATGAGGCCTCTGGGTCCTCCTCTCTGGGTCCTACCCAGGCAGCTGCTTTCTCAGCTGGCCCTGCTGCTTCTGAAGCCTCCCCGGTTTCCCCTGTTTCTCACACTCCCACTGTTTCAGTTATTGTTTCAGAGGGTGACGTGGGGCATATGCCCCCCGATGGAAGCTGATTTTCTTCCTCAAAAAAGGGTGACTAGATCCTCTCTGAAACCTAAGGTATTAGTTGGCCCTGTTCTCACACAAAATCCCTTTCAGGTGCTTCAGGATCAAGACGGGGGTTTTGAGTCTGATGTCTCATCCTTATCTGGTATGGTTTCAGAAATGGAATGTGACGAGGATACTCCTCGTAGTGTTCCAACTTCTAAGAAAAAAGTAGGGAGGAAGAGGAAAAAAGATAAGGAGGAGGTCTGAAGAAGTTTTTTTGTTACTTTTTTCTTATAAACTCATGTATGGCTTCTTTTCGTCTGGTGTCCCTTAATGTATGTAGCATTAAGTATTTTCGAAAGCAAATGGCTTTATTGGAGTTTTTTCGACACTGCCCATTTGATGCTTTACTTATTCAGGAAACTAGATTTACTTCCTTACAGGACATTGCCCAAGTTAAAAAACACTGGCCTTGGGGGCCTTCTTTTTGGTCTTTTGAGGAAGATATAGCAGATGGTCTTGGGATTCTTTTTCACTCTCCCCACATTCAGGTTCAGAAGGTGATATACATTCTGCCAGGAAGAGCTTTACTGCTGATTGTGTGTATGAAGGTTTCTCTTTACGTATAATTAACACCTATGCTCCTCAAAGTAAGAAGGCTAGAATAGAATTGTTTACCCTTATTAAACCTTTTTTATTTTCTTCTAGAATGTTATTTTGGGGTGGTGACATGAACTGTAGCTTAGATATGAGACTACGGGATAGTGTTCAACAAAAGCTATATTGGATTCCCATGCATTGCATAATATTATTCGTACTGCAGATTTGGTGGATGCTTATAGGGCTTTTCATAAGGATGGGGGAGTTGTATATCGGCGTAGTGCATATAGTACCCATATTGATTATATCTTTACTTCTGGTAGGTTAAAGGTTCAGGGTCTGGTTTAAAGTTTTGTGAATTTTCTGATCATTGTATTCTACAGTGTGATATTCAATTTTCACATGTTCCCTCCTCTTTTCCGGGGATGCCTAGGTGCTGGAAATTGAATTCTGTTGTATTAAATGATCCTGTGGTTAAAACCAAAGTAGAATTGTTGTTTGAGTTTAGGGGTTCTGTGGCTGTTCTTTATGACTCCTAGTACTCTTGGTGTCGGGATACCGAAATGGATTTAAAAAATGTGTTTCTTAATTTTGGGAAAGCTAAAGGAAATAAGAACTATTTGGGGTATCTAGTTTTAAGAGACCAATTTTATCACTTTATATCCCTCCCTGCTATAGCAGATTGTAGGATTAAAGCACAGCTGGATATTGTTAAGCAGAAAATGAGGGATTATCACTATCAGCGTGCTGCTTTTGTATATGCTACTTTTAAATTTGGTACTACTAAACCTCCTTTTTCTGATCCATTTGAGGTATTTAATTTTTGATGGCCGTGGAGGTTCCACATGGTTTTTCCTCAGCTATGGTGGTTTATATTTATAAAACTGGTGATAGACTAGATTTGGGGAACTGGAGGCCGATTAGCCTTTTGAACTCTGATTATAAAATCTTTTCACAGATTCTGTGCCTTAGGTTGCAGAAGGCTGCATCTGTGTTAATTCACCCTGTTCAAACATGTTCCATTCCTGGAAGGAATATTCAACAGAACCTCCAATTATTGAGGCATGTTTGTGAGTGTGGGAGGCAGAGGAAGTTGTGGGGGTTTCTGATCACTTTGGACCAGAAAAAAAGCATTTGATAATGTGTCTCATTCCTTTTTATTTAAAGTTTTACAGGTCTGTGGTATTCCTTCATCTATGATTATGTGGATTCGCATTTTATATCAGAAGGCGGTGGCCATTCCTATGGTGGGTGGTCTGTTGGAGTCTCCAGTTTCTATAAAAAGGGGGGTCAGGCAGGGTTGTCCCCTTCTTTATACGTTTTGTTTGGACCCTATGATTAGAGTTATCCTGAATGATCCTTTGATTGTGGGTTTATCCCCCAGTACTGAGGTTTTTCCTCAAAAAATTATGGCATATGCGGATGATATTTGTCTGTTGATTGCTTCTGTTCAGGCTGGAGTGTATGCCTTAAGGGTATTGGATTCCTCTTCGGGGATTACTGGGACAGGTTTCAACCACCAAAAAAGCAAGGCCCTGCAGCTTGGGGATGGGGACCCAGTACGCTCAGTAAGTACTGTTCAGGTCTCTCCACATTTCATTTCGATTTTGGGTCTTAAGTTTGGAGAACAGGATACGGCACAGGTGAATTGGGAAGATAGGCTGCAAGTTGGTGAGGCAAAGGTTTTACACTGGAAGTCCTGGGGGATGAGGAAGAAGAAATGGGTTTGTATTATTAAACAATTTCTCATCCCAGTTTTTTTATATACTGCTCACATTTTTCCTTTACCTACTGACCTCGAGACTAGGCTGTTTAGCTGTTTTTTCCAGATGATATGGGGCAGTAGGTTGAAGTCAGTAAAACAGGATTTTACTTATCTTAAGGTTTCACTGGGGGATTGGGTATGTTAAATCCTGTGGTGTTTTTTCAATCCTTTTGTATTTTTTCTTCTTTTATAGGACAGTGGGACTTCCTACACAGTGGGCAGAGTGGACTTTGTGTTTGTTTAAAATTTTTTTTCAAAAATGGGACGTAATATTTCCACGGTTTACTGAGTCTTTACAGGTTCCGGATTTTGCTCTTCCTATGTTAAAGAGAGTGAAAAGGTGGAACCTTAGTAAGGTTGAGATTACTTCCATGCAGAGAAAATCTATTTATGGTCTTGTGATAGATAGACATCATGCTGTGCGGTTTGATTTTCCACGATGCCTCCCTACTAAACTTCAGTTTGCTTTGAACATTCTTAAAGACGGTAGGATCCCTGATTATATTTGGGATGTTCAGTGGCTGTGCTGTCATGGGAAATTGGGGGCTAAAGGTAATTGGAAGCATAAACCCGTGACTGACAGGCTGTGCTTGAGATTTTCCTGTATTAACATGGAAGAATCACAGGAACACTTTTTTATTCTGTGTCCTTATATTAAACAGTTTGGGCTTGATTTGGCCTTAAGTTGGCATTTTTCTCCCTTACAGCATATTCAATATGAATGTTTGATGCTGGGGGATTATTCTGGTATTTATTCTAGGTATCCTCCTAGCACATTAAATGTTCTTTTTGCATATATTAAATATTATCTTTGGCAGACACGTTGTCAATTCTGTTTACAACATGTGAATACTCCTAATGTAGTTTTGATTAAACAGATTACGGAAGCTTTGAAACAACTTAAAATGAAGGAGTCCAGGGTATTTGACAGAGGGAAATTTCAGTCTTTTTGGCAACGTGTTTTTTGGTTGTAGTGCTTCTTTGCTTTCGTTTGTATCTTTTTCTTATGTGAATCTACAGATTTTGTATTTGATTTCCTTTTGTAATTTCATATGTTTTTCTTTTCATGAATCTGATGTTATGTATTTTGCAATAAAAAAATTCCCCTACTCTTTTCCAGAAGTACCATGGGATCTTTAACATCCACCTAAAAACCCCACCAGAACAGGCAGACGGGACCTTGGTTTATCATCTCAACCAAAAGACGGTACCTCAGGAGTGCAGCACCCCCCTCATGCTGCACTACAGTGTCAATATTACGATTTAACCCAAGTGCCTGGTGTGGGGATAGAACCCACTGCCTTCTGATCTTCCGGCCTCAGAGGTGAGTGTGCAACCTGCTGAGCCACTGACACTGCCCGTATACTCTGTATATTTGATAAGAGGGCAATTGTATATGCTTCCGGGTTTGTCAATAAGTTTCTGCTTTCGTGTTTAGCAAATATCTCATGATCTCACAAGCCATCATAGGCTAAACAGAGGAAACATTTATTTCCAAAAATATGATAAGAAACAAACTATATATGTGAGTTTCCAAGGGGAATTGCTATCTTCGTAATTATGATTTATGTTTCATTTCATTGTATTGGCCAAACAAAAGCAAAAATATGCTATAGTTTAAAAAAATTCAGATCCCTGCATTCTGAGTGGTCGATATATGTTCATGTTGTATAAGTCAATTAATATGGGATAAGGTTATCAATATGATTTTGTTATGTATGAAACATTATGTTATTTTGTAAAATAACCCTCTTATCTGGCACAAAATTAGTGTTTTAGTTTATCTTGAATCTGATTGGTCAGTGCTTATGACATCACCTATTTATGAATTACATTGCCAGTATATAAAAGGGCTGTCCTTCGTTAACCACCCCCTGAGAAAACCATAATTGGCGAAGTGTCGGAGTACCTGCATGCAGACATACCTGCTGTGCCTTTAATTGTTCTCTCCAGTTTGACAACAATAAAGTAAAGATTTTCATTACATCTTGGATTTCTTGGTATTTATGCATCTGTGTCCCCCTTCACTGGAGAACATGTTCTCCTGGCTTTGGAATGCGAGTGTTTTTTTTGTTTTGTTTCTGGGCAGTGAAGTTGGAGACAGCCGTGGTTGGGAGGACACCTCTTGACATCAGTGGGGTGCCTGCCATGATGTCCAAGTGAGGCGTCCTGTGGGTGGGGAGAAACACAGAGATAAATTCCCAGTCAGCTGCAGGAGGACGGCTTCTGTGTTGCTGTCAGATGCACACCTCTCCTGTGCAGGTGCCCTCTTGACCTAGGAAACTGGATAGAGGCCTCGACTCTCTGTCGTGGGCCGCTGCAAGTTAGGAAGAGGATGGTCCGGGGAGGTACTTGGCATGAGGGGGTCTGATATGGGCCTGGCTGGTGCTGGGAGGAAAAAGAGAAATGAAAAGGAAAAAAATTATCAAAAAAGGCACATTGATTCTGGTAAGCTATCTGAACTGATTATATCATCACAAGGAGTAAGACAAGGATGCATCCGTGGTCCTACTCTCTTTAATTTTTTTTTTTGTTAATTCTTTTTATCCCCTTTGTCTGTGTGGTACTTAATCCCAGTGGCCTGAAGATTTCCATCTCCGCTGAAATGTTATTTTACCACAGTTATAAGATCATGGAACATCATTGTACCCTTCTGTGGTACATTATAGCTGTTTGGAAATCCTCAGGCCACAAGGACAGAGTCCTGCATGTGCATAAATTAGTGTAAATGAAATGTGGTGATGTGGTGGGAGGAGGCATGGCAGCATGTCGCAGACATAGATGACAGATTGCAAAAAACAAACAGGAAGACTACATGCTAGAGGCAACTCCAGTCTATGTTTTTAAATTTAAATTTTTGTTCAGTAACTTGCCTTCTTACAGTATGACTGTGATTCAGCAGTTTCTAGCATGTCTCTCTGCCTTCAGTTTTGCCAGTCTCACTAATACTGGAATGTGAGGTCACAATTAAATTTCTTTCCCTGTCTCTACAAAGAAAAAAACAAACTATACACTATTAAAAAAAAGGGGGGAGGAGCACATGTCCAATAAATCCGTGCTGCCACAAAGGATTCTGATTTTATCAGAACTCATGAGCTTTGCTGTCATGGTCTGATGGAATCAGAACCCCTCTGTGGCAGCACACACTAGGCGCACATGGTTGCCCATCCAATATTTTCTATGTTGTTATACACAGGTGATTTCATATTGCTCTCTTTATCTCCAGTTGGCCTCCAAAGAGGCACTGTAACTGCATTACAACTGCAGTGTAGTTGCATGTGACAAGCATGTAATACAGGATAATTATATTTCATGCCACTTATAATGGACTGAAATGTCAGACGGCATTTCATCCATTACAAGCATTGTCTGGTTAATCATAAATGCATACTGGAACACCTATAAGTAAAGTAAAATTGTTAGATTGTAGGCATATACAGTAGTACTGTATACATTAGTGACACAGCATAGTGATACAGCTCTTTTTTGATCAAGTGTTGCTGTGCAGGCATCCTATTTAAAACTTAATCCTTAGGCCGCTGTTGACAGGATATCTTGTCCTAAAAACCTGTATGTTCTAAATCTTCTGGCAGCCTAAGGGTTAACTTTTATTTAGACTTAAAAAAAAGTTTGATATTTAAAAATCAAATCCAGACTTGCATGCTGTATGCTGCGCACTGCATGCTGCTGCTAATCCTGATTCTCCTCCTCCTTCTCCTTCTCTTTCAGTAATTCCGTGATCTTGATCTGTGACATGGGCTTCTCTGTGTGTCTCCCCCACTTCTTAATTGTCCAAGCCATCATATCCCAGTCTGGTATGAGATTGTTCCTCTGCTTCATTGATCGTCGGAATGTGATTAGGGCATTCTGCATATCACGAGTGGAGACAGCTATCTCTTTCTCCTCTGCCGCCTCCTCACTGCCGTCATCCTGGTCGACATCTTCCAGTTTTTCTCAGACCCCTCTGATCGCATCTGCAATGTCGTCCTCCGAAAGTTGTGGGTCTTCTTCACCACCCATGCGTCATATCTCTGCAAACTGTTCCAGGGTGAGACAGGGAGGTGTGGTGTTGTCTTTTGGGTAGGCGCTGTCATCCTGCTCCTCCAGCTCCACTGCTGCTGCATCCTCTGAACGGGGTGTAAATCCAGCCTTACTGAAACATTTGACAGTGGTCTCCTGAATGACACATTGCCAGGCTTGACCCATCATGCGGACTGCATCCAAACATTTATTTTTTTTACACATGCAGCCACAGTAGGATCCTGCTCAGAGTCCAGGAGATCAAGCATCCGAGCTCGCAAGTGCCTCACATAGTGCCGCTTGAAACTGTAAATGATGCCCTGATCTAAGGGCTGCACACTGTGCAGGTGGTGTTAGTTGGGAGAAAAATAAATGTTATGTTGCGCAGCCCAGGAACCTCAGGATGCCCATTAAAATTATCCAGGAGGAGGGCAATCTTGTGGTGCCTCAGCTTTCTGTCCCAGCCACGGAGCCACTCCGTGAAAATGTCTCCTGTCATCCAGGAGGTGTGATTCACCCCATAAATAACAGGCAGAAGTGTAATTCCATGGAAGTACCGTGGATGGGCCGACTTTCCAGTGACTAGCAGTTCACATTTCTCGGTGCCAGACATGTTGCAGGTGAGCAGAACAGACAGCCTCTCCTTTGCTTTTTTAAACCCATTGGCATTTCATCTTTAAAGGAGAGGGTACCATATCCCACACACCTGAAAAAGAGCCCCGTCTCATCCATATTGAAAATGTCATCTGGAGAATACCCATGGGGAAGAGCCGGCATGACATCTCAAACCCAAGTGGTCGCACCATGGGCATCTACAGTTTGCTTCTAGCTGTGAATTTTTTTGAAGCAAATGTTATGCCAATGCTTCCATCTTGTAAGCTAGCCATCTGTGAGTCTGAAATCTGGCTTACCAGGAGGCAGTATAGCGCAGTGGTCTAAGGCTCTAAGCTGCAAATCTGGTGACATCCAGCAGACCAGACCTGGGTTTGAATCCCGCAGCTTCCACTTGCATACTGTGTGACCCTCAGCAAGTCACTTTACTTCCTTGTGCTCCCAGGTCGCACCTGGAAACAAGCTCTGGCTTAGTGTGCCTTTCCTGGTTAAACAATTTCCCCTTTTCCTTACCAAGTGCGACTGCCAGCTGCTGAGCTTTCCGGAGGAAAAGTGGCCCACTGATCAGAGCCTCTCGTCCTCAAGCTTTGGAAAACCATTGAAGGAGGGCCTCTTCGACATCGCTGTCCTTGCTGTCCTGATTCCTTTTTCTGTCGGGGTTCTAGTTTGCATGCCAGTTGGCAGTAAGGTGATCTTTAGCTTTGATACGATTGCACAAAGTGTATTTGGCAATGCCAACATGGACTGAAAGATCATACAGGCTTAACTTGGGCAGCATCTCTGTCTCTTGCGGAATTTCAGTTTTTCTTGCCGAGGTAAGCCCACTTCTTTTACTTCCTGCAATAGTAGCAGCACACAGAACTATAGCACTGAGACCAGTAAGGAAACTTGCACACATTGGCTGTGAATGACACAGCCTCTTTTAAGCAGCCACTAATGAGATTCCCTTAACATCTAATTAAGAACTGACACCTGGCAGAGCAAGCAAGAGTGCTGTTATGTGCTCATTAGCAGTAGCTGGGTGACATAGACAGTGGACAAGGTTAGTTTTAACCAAATATTTTTAACATTGACACAATGGGGAGTGACGTTTGACAAATGGGAAAATGTACAGGTAAACTGGTGATCCGTATTAAGTATGGACATATTAAGTGGTCCTTACTGTACCCTGTTGCATGTAATTAATGAGTAGTTACATTGAAACTGACACAAAATAAAGTGTAACCAACTGTATTACTGGAATTAATGTTGGTTATTTTATTTTTTTTATTTCAGTTTTTATTGTATGAATACATAAAAGATACAGTACAGACATGTAAAGGAAAATAAGCAAGGTAAATAAATTATACAATAAATCTATCAGAGATTCAATACGTATGGGCTTCAAAAAATAAACAATTTGACTCCTGACATTTCTCGAAGATAAAACTCCCAAAGATAGGGCCGGACTTTATGTAGTATAGCCTCTTTGATGAGATATCATTCCAAGTTATAAGTCACTTATGACAGTTTCAGTTGAGGTCAACCATAGCTCTACTTTAAAAGAAAACAAGCAATTATTCTAGACAGGTTATGTCTGAAGAAGAAAACAAAAATAAAAAATTTAGGAGTCTTTCAATAATTCCATATATGGCTTGGAATGCAGTTTCCCTCTGTTTCAAATAGGCCCATATTAGCACCAAAATATCCTAATAGTGCATATCTGATTAAACATATTTATATTACATAATCTAAACCAAATATTAAGTAGATTCAAAGTAACAACTTAGAATATATGGAAAGCGAGGTCACTGCTGCACAACTAAGGAAGAAGAGAAAAAAAGCTTGGGGGGGATGCATAGCAAAATGGAACCTTCCCCCCTCGTGCTCCCACCCAACTCACCCAGTATGCAGAGGTTCAACACATCCCGTAGAACAAATCGCAGATCCCCACATTGCTTAAAGGACAAAATCTGTGTAGTGTTCCAGTTGGTACATCACCCACCTATGCCATTGGAGGTCAAATGCCTCCACTTGGTTCAAAAGCCTGGTGGTGAGCCTCTTCAAGGCATAGATTTCCCTGGTAAGGGCACGCCAGGCTTCTCGGGTTGGGGTTGTTGTCGTGTGCCACAGCCAAGTAATAGCTTTTTTGGTGGCCAGGACAAGTGGGGTGACCTGCTTATGTGCCCTTATCAACCCTGATCCCCTCTGGCAGTGTGGCTTTCAGAATATAAGCAGGTGTAAGTAACTCTGGGCAGTCATAAATTGTCACTCGTTTCTGAATAACCTCCTGCCAGTAAGAAGCCAAGGTTGCACAGGCCCACAGAATATGTTCCTGATCTGCCTTCACACAACCACAGTCTCTCCAGCACCTCCCAAGGGAAGCATCAGAATACTTTGCCACAGTGGCTGGGGTATGGAAAAATCATATTCCGGTCTTCAATGTGTATTCTTTCCAATAAATGTCAGCTATTTATAAGTTTATTAGGTTAACCAGTTGGTTATCGCCGCAGTAAAAACATTACACATGGTTCTTTTAAAAATACATTTGGAGTATCTATAAAACTGTTACAGAAAGACCAGTCTATATCATAAATTGGATTCTTGGTCTATGCAGGTCTCTTTTTTTATTTATTTATTGAGTTCTTGGATAACACCTGTGAGCGGATGCTCTTTTGTAGGTTCCACGTCAGTTAAACAGAAAGTAGCAGAGAACAACAATTTATACATTTACAGAGATGGTACAGTAAGTTACAGGGAGGTTCACACAAGTAGACACTGCAGAGGCATTGTACAACGGTATGCCTGCGTCTGAGTTCAAACACCCTGGAGAAGATAGACACAGAGAAGGTAGCAGACAAAGGTGACATAGTGGCTGAATGGAGGGAGAGAGGGGCGAGGGAGGGGTGTGCCATGAGATGAGGGGATAGCCAGGGGTGGGGTGGGGATCAGGGAAATACTGAGGTTGGGAAGTGCCCCTTGGGTCAAGAGGAGTGTCTAAGTGCAGCAGGTGATTACTATGGGAGGGAGGTAAGTGGATGTAGTCACAGGTGTCCTTGATAATGAGGTGCTGATGAAGACTTTGCTTGTATGCACCAAAAGTTAGATGAAGCAGTCACAGTTGTCCTCGGCAATGAGATCTCTAAGAAACAGTTTGTATGCATTTAGCAGGGACATGTAAAAGTCATTACAGAAAAATTTTTTCAGACACAGTACAGTATGTCTAAAAAGCCTAGTGGAAACCTGATTGTACAAAATGTTTGTCAGCATAGGTGGTTTAGCTGAAAAGTTGATTAGCATATGTAATAAAACTGGCAATGGCAAAACTAGCTACAGTACCTCCCTGTGAGAGGAGATGACCCAAATAAAATTCTCCTTATTACTTAAATGTTTTTTTCCCCCCAAGAATAAAAGATGCACCTATTTACTACATAAATCTGACAGTATAGGGAGCATTCGAAGAAAAGAGGAATGCCTACTGAGCAATACAGTTCTCCACTTTTGCAGTGGTTATTGTCACCTATAAGCCACCCCTTATGACCAACAAACTTTTGAAAACAGAGTTTTGCTAAATTTTTTCTATGTAGTGATTTTAAACAGTAAACTAGATATGTTTCCTTATCCCATTAAGGCCCTGTTCACACTTGGGTAGTTGAAGCGGACTAAGTGGGCTAAAACATGTTAACGCTCCTCAAGTTTGGTTTCCATCCACACTGAGCATGGTTCCTGAACCAATTTAAAAAAACCGTGCTCAAACCCTACTTCGAGGTAGGTTTGAACACGGATTTAAAATCAGTTCAGTTTTGAAATCGAACTTACTGGCAGTGCGATCGGTGTAGTCTGCATCACGGCTGTTGCTGTTCCATGGTGCCAGATGTCCCGCAGTGCATGCTGGTAAGCAGCTTGCGAAAACATCAGGGATAAACACACATCAGGAAACATGGATTACAGACTGCAATGTGAGTGCGCTAGCACGAGAAGAAACACGGATGATAACTCACTTCTGGGAGTGCGAACGCTGTAACACGGTAAGCACTAATTCGATTTCAAAAATGTTTCTCGCTTACCGTGTTCAGAGTGAACAGAGCCTATGTGTTTGGTAAGTACATAACCAAAATTTGTGAATTTGAAATTTTTGCTATATCCTGTTGTATTTCTGCATCAACAATCCATCTCTTTATGCTGTTAATTATTTAAATTATGTGTTATTGTTGGCATTCTGTGTAAATATAAACAACCTAGATGCATGATTTTCTCATTTAACTTATGTGCCCAACCATAGTGCTCTTTGTCAGAGAATTAATTATTATGTGATCCTATAAGAATTTGTTTGGGTATTCTCTCCTCTGACATAGGTGCTGCTTTACTGTAATGATTAAGTGCTCTGTTTAGTGCCATACTTTTCAGTGAAAGGGTGCCTGTTGTAGCTGGCCTGCTGGCGCAGCGGCATGGTGTCCATCTGTGATGCCGATGTCCCAGGTTCAGGAATGGACCTGGGAAGTCATAGGGATAGCCAGGGGGGAGAAGGATTGAGTGTTCCAGGGATGGCTGTCCTCCGGTGGATGGGGGGGTTGTGTATCCAGTGCAAGTCGGACCACTAGTGAAGGCTGGGAGTTCAGTGTGGCTGGCACCCAGAAGTCCTTGGGAGGCGTGCAGATGCTGGCGTCTTTGCATGTCACGCCTCCTTCAGAAGAAGCATCTGCTAAAATAGTGGCTGCCATCTATGATGCCCCGCTTCCCCCAGCCCCAGTTGCATGCCATGGCACTCCCAGGAAGATGACCTATTCCGTTGTCCGCTGTAACCGGACTGCTCCACGTCCTGCCCTGGGGGGGTCAAGCCAGGGAGGCAATGCCAGGGGGCGCCCCTGCCGGCACCCTTCTTCCGTCGAGGTAAGTCCCGGGGGTGAGGAGGGGGCCGAGGGTTGGCAGGGGCTGAGCTGTAAGGCTGCACGCTGGTAAAAAAAAGCATGTTAAATACAAAAAAAAAAAGAAAGGGTGCCTGTCTCAGCACGTAAGTGAGATGCTGGGATATAATCCCCAACACCTAGTATATACCGTAACAATTTATTCTGTAATACCTCTAGGATAAGTACCCCACACCTCCCCTCAATAAAGTACACTGCTTTTTATTTTAGCATCAGAAATAGTTTCCATTGCATGAAAGGGTCTTCACCATATTTAAATACAAATCTTTTGATACCCATACATTCCTTATTGTTCTTCTGCTTCATTCTTTTTAAATGTGAATTCCAACATAAATTTCCAGATAATGTGACATGTAAGTAATTGTAATTTTTTACACTTTCTACCATTTTGTTGTTAATATACCATGACACTTTTTTATGTTTTGAGATGAAACAAATGATTATTTTTGTTTTGTTGATGTTTATTTTTGTTCCAAGGACTCAAGAATTTGTGAAAAAATATTGAGAAATTTGGAGGCATAGTGGAGTATATGAGAGCAAGACAGCATCATCTGCATGTAGAAGAATAGGGATTCTCAGTTCTCCAAATTTTTGGTGCAAAACAGTGATTGTAAAGTTCAGGATTTGCTAATGAATTCACATACATATTAAAAAGAAAGGGGACCAGAATGCATCCCCGGTGTACTCCATACTCTGTTTTAATTATTTTTAATAGTTGTGCCTCTGAGCTGTATTTTATTTGAATTTCTGAGTTGTTATGCAGTAACTTAAATTAAATGTTAAAAAATCTTTCGGCCTTGATGGGATCGAAAGTAGATTTCTCAAAGATGTTATTGACATAATTTCGCCTGTTCTTACTAAAATTTTTAATTTGAGTCTGGTGGAAAGTCACTTCCCATCAAGCTGGAAAAGGGTAAAATAATCCCTACTCACAAGAGTAGTGCACCTGCGGTCTCCTTGAATTATCGACCTATAGCACTCTTACCAGTGATATCTAAAGCCCCTGTTTACGATTAGTATTAACACCACAGCAACTGGCAGGTTGCTGTGGTGCTAAACTCTACAGTGTGGACACTTACCAGATTGTGGTAAGCTAGTCCTTACTCCACTCCTGCAGTCTCATCAAATCTGGGAACGCATTCAGGAGTGAGCAGTTTAAGCAGATGTGTGGGCAGGCTGCACCGCTCACTCACACACACTAGACCCTGCGGACATTGTTTTCCTTTTTTAGGCCACCTGCCCACTGACTCGCAGTCCCTCTCCAGCATGCCTTGCATCGGTGCTGAGAGGGGCTGTGTGGACATGGAAGCAGAGCGTCTTTCTTTGTCAGGGGCCACTTTGCAACGCTTCACAGAAGGAGCAAACCAGCCATGTAAACAGGGCTTAAGGTATTGGAGGGTCTTGTACAAGTACAATTGAGATACCACCTGGAGAAATACTCATTGTTGTCTAAATACCAGTCTGACTTTCATAGGGGACACTCCATGGACAGCACGCTTACCAACCTGGTGGATATTGTAGCCTCGTCTTTTGATGCGGGTCAGGCAGTGGGTGCGGTGTTCATGGATCTGTCTAAAGCTTTTGAAACAGTGGATCATAATATTTTAAAGGACAGAATGTTGGATAAGGAATTGCAGAAGAGACTTGCCAGTGGTTCAGTTCCTATTTAACCAATAGATTTCAACAAGTTCAAATAGGGAATGTTCTATCAAATGATGCCATGATCCTGGGGGTTCACGGGATCAATTTTGGGTCACATCCTGTTTTTAATTTATGTAAACCAAATCACGGAAAATGTAAAAAAACACCAGCATCAGGCTTTACTATGCCATGTTGGTTGTACGTGGAACAAAATTTGAAATAATGGAAAATCTACAGGAAAATTTTCATACACTATGCACATGGTTAACTGAATCAAGACTAGTTTTAAATAGTGAAAAATCAAAAACTATGATGTTTAGCCCTGTGCAAAGAAATAAACAAAAGGAAAAACCTGAAATTTACATAAAACAGATAAAAATGGTGTACTGGGACAGGTCAAGGAATATAAATATTTGGGAGAGTGAATTGATGTTAACTTAAAATTCAACTTCCGCATACAGTAGATGAATTAGTTAAAAAAGTTAATTGTAGATTAGTAGCCTTCTGCTGTTCCAGTTTTTGCATAATTTTCAAATGAGAAAATCAGTAGTTAACCAACTACTGATTCCATTTCTGGAGTACGGAGATCACATACTGCATATGAACTAGCTAATAAAACATCTTTGTCTTAAGTAGATGTAGTGTATAACAGATTAGCCAGATTTGTTTTAAAATGTGAATATACAACTTATCACTTTTAAAATGTACAGTGTGCTAGGGTTGCTAACCTTAGAAAGCAAAAGAAAATTAAAAATGCACAAATCAAATACACAGAGTGTTAAATCAGGAAAAGCCCATTTACTTGCTTGAAAAGTCGCACAAGAGAGAGCATAAATATACATTAAGGAGAAGTAAAATAACTGAATTTAAACTTCTTAGGATAATGAATACGTATGGTGATATGACCTTTCCATACATAGTTAAGAATTACTGGGACCCCTTAAACTATACAATCAAAAGAATGGAGTCAAATGTTAAACTTTTCACCACATGCTTAAAATCGGAGTTCAAGGTAAAATGTATGTGTGAAGTATGATTTTAATATTACATCAGACATTAAGCCTGTATTACAGTAACAGACGTTTATATGGAATGTCTGTTGGTGTGGAATCCCAGTCTGTAGTTCTTTATACAGAGTGTTAAATCTCAGTCTTAAGTCTTCGATGTTTTTTCTTTTTTATTGAAACTTTGTCTTAGCCCCTAGAGTATTAGATTTTAAATCATATGTATGCAATTAAATATAACATTTGTAACATAATTTTGCACAGGACCACCTTGTAACTAGGACCTATTGGTCCTAGGTGTGATAATACCAGCTTTTTCCTGTATAAAAATAAAGATTTTACTATTATTACTACTACTTTAAAATGTCAAGCAGTTGCACTTCAAGCTTGATATATGTTGCATAAAAGTAATATATAGGCATAACATTCTACTCTTGCCATTGTCTACTCCATAGCTCAAACAGTTCTTCAGTACATTCCTCCAAGTATGAGCATTTTTTTACCAGGTATGGTTTCCATTAATGTCTAGTTGGAGCCTACAGATCAGTACTGAGAAATCTAAAATGCTAGTATTTAAAAGTAGAAAACAAACATGCAGATGTTTGGTTGGTAATAATCCAGTTAAAACTGCTACTTTTCCCCCTGTGTAGGGTTTTTCTTGAACAATGGTAATTTGCACAAGTATGTAAATTCAAAGTATAAGTCATGTTTACAGTTTGTTCATGGTAGTTAAATTCAAAATATGGTGGTGATAACTCTGTGGCTACTCTAAGAGTGTTTAAACTGAACATAAATTCCCAGTTATTATATGCTACAAAAATCTGTGGGTGTCCAAGGTAGATTTCTTAGCATGGATTGAAAATGGCTTCTCGAGAAACATCTTAAATACTTAATATGGCACTCCTGTATGTTTTCTGTGCTCAGTAAGTGGTATTTTACCAATTAAAATAAAAATACTCATTAGGATATTTTCATATTGGACAACAGTTTTAATTACTACTCCAAATGCATTTGGCTGCCATTTCTTTGCCTTTCTGAGGCTGTGAACGAGATATTTTCTGAGAAGTCATCCTTTATCTTACATATGAACATAGACATTTTGTCAAGAACATCTTGTTAAGAAGCATCAGATATACTTTTTATTCTACAAGATATGGAATTTTAATACCACATATTCTAGAACGGAACTAATGTATTTCATAAAAACAGACTCACTGATATTGCAAGACAAATAGAAACAAAATAGGCTATCTACCACTCTCTTTTTAAAAAGACCAAAATGTAGGAGAAGTACGTTGATTACTTAGATTCTAAGAGATTAGGGAATGCATTTATGAAACTTAGATTTAATGAACTTCCAACTTTAGAAATACTCAAAAGACTCTGAGGGATGAGAGTTTGCCAGTGTAATTCAACAGATATCGAAGATATGAAGTATTCCTTATTAGTTTGTCCACTGCAGGTATATGCATTCCTACAGAATTGTTTACTTGGCAATGTACTTTGAGAAATAGACGTAGACCCTATTTCTACAGTATGGTACTTATTAAAGAGCATTTTTTAACTTCAAATAAATAGACAACTGACAATTTTATTGTGTTTTGATGTGTTGCTAATTACTTTCTACTTCTATGATAAAATATCTGTTTATGCAGTTGAACAAGTGGGTTTTAGCCTTGGCTTTTCACACTGCTAGTGAGAAGGAGTCAGTAGAACTGTGGTATTGTGATGTCAGAAATGGCCATCTACCTAGAAGCCTAATGTATTTCAGTGAGAAACTAAAGATATTCTTCTACCTTATTTCTAATTAAATTAATACTTCTTTTAGCAACAAACTTTGCATTTTATTTTGTTTGTACTATTGTGGTTCTCAATTATTTTTCAGTCTTTCAAAACAGTGATTGGCTCCTTTTTTCTTCTCCCCAAGTAAAATCTGGTTAGGAAGAAAATGTCACTTGCTAAATCATAACAAAAGATCACAGGTTATGAAAGAATTACATATTTCTGAACAGCTCAGACACAAAGGACAACCCTAGGAGGCATACTACAAGTGCGGTCCAGCCCCTACCCTTACTGTCTGCTGAGCTTCCCTGATCTTCGCTGACTGGGAGAGAGACCAGTCACAAAGGGAAGGCAGACTCTGACAGGTGCAGAAGCAGGGATTCCTTGACAGCAGTTCTACCTGGCTGAATGCCCCTTGGAGTGCACATTTCGGGCTCCTATCTCCACTGAGTTGACTTATCTCTTCAGTCACTCTGCTCAGACCCAGCCAGTGGCTGCTCTCTCAGCATAAGGAGCAGTTGGAACACTTACCCAGAATTCCTGGCTGCAGTATGTAAACCATCATTTGTACTGCTGTACCCCTATTGAAATAGAGGATGACTAATAGAAAACTCTTAGCTTGAAGCAACAGCTCAGACACAAAGGGCATAGGAGGCATACACCAAGAGAGGTCCAGTCCCTAGCCATACTGTCTGCTGTAACCACTACTGAAATAGTGGTCAGCTAATAGAAAGCTCTCAGCCAGAAACAACCAGAAGCAACAGCTCAGACACAAAGGACAACCCTAGCAGGCATACGCCAAGTGCAGTCAAGCCCCTAGTCTTACTGTCTGCTGAGCTTCACTGATCTTCACCGACTGGGAGCGAGACCTCCTCTCTTCCAGTCTTTAGTTGTGCTACTAAGTGGCAGACTTTAACAAACTGATTGTTTTTTCAGCAGGAAGGAGAAACAAAGGTTCTGCCCCCCACCCTACCCTAATCCCACCCACCCCAGGTCCTCTTCCTGTATTGGTTCTGCACGTCACCGCCCACTTCCTACCTGAATTGACTAGAAGGCAAAAAAAAAAACCTTTTGAATTTTTTTCCCCCTGCCTTTCAATTCTCTCCAGCAGAACAGCTCAGACACAAAGGGCAACCATAGGAGGCATACGCCAAGTGCGGTCCAGCCCCTAGCCTTAGTGTCTGCTGAGTTTCACTGATCTTCACCCGAGGGAAGTGCAAGTAGGAGATTTAAATTCTCCCATGCTCTTGCTTGCAGGTCTACTGACAGAAGCACTACAAGCGGAACTCGCAGCAGCAAAGCCGCATCCAGGTTCCATCTCTTCGGTGGCTTCTACTCTTTCTGCTGGAGCAGTTACCTAGGCACTCCAGCATTTGAGAAGGGAGGGTATTGTCCTGCAGCTAGTGGATCAGTCCCCTCTCCCTCACAGCAGCAGGGAGCCGGGATGCATGGACCACGGGCAGGGGTTTTTACCACAAGCAGCGGGGACTCCACGGAGCTGTTTGGAGCCAAAGGGCAGAACAACTGAGCTAGTAACCAGATTCCTTCTTACCTTGCAGGAGTAAAAACTAGACCTTGTCTGTTCAACAACTATCTTAAAAAAAAAACAGCTACCTGATTATTTTCTACAGCATACAGGGAACAGTCTGATCGCCACCCACCCTCCCGAGTGCTCTTGTTGTATCGGTGTAGCACCACCTACAACACCTGATAGGAGGTGGTAAGTACAAAAAACAAACAAACAAAAAAAAATCACTGTTCTGTTTTCTTTTTTGTCTGCACTTCCTGCCAAGAAACAGAAATCAGCACGATCTCTCAACCAAAACAAACAAAACAAAAAAACAAACACAAAAATGGACATTGTCAGTTACAAAAACTGTGGCGCACTGTACAATAGGATCTACAAACGGCAACCAGAACCCTGCCATGCATGCTGCGCCATAGCAGATCTTGCAGCCCAACAGGATGCTTGGACTATAATATATTATCTCCAATACAGGGAACTCTATAGCACACCTCCTCAACCCCCACCACCACCACCAGTACCAGCGTGTCAACCAGGGGCCAGGATTCGAGGCAGGGCCCAGAGACTGGCAAGTGGTAAGGAAAAAGAGGCATCATAGGAGGCCCAGGAAGGAAGCCAAAAACCAGGAGCATTTACCGGCCATCCAAACCAAAAATGGGCTCGCTCCACTGCTACCAACCACAGACAAAGTAATACAAGGTAAAGAAATCAAACCACCAGAAAAGGCTAACATGCCAATTAAAACCAATACAAACTATGATAAAAACAGAAATACTAATACTCAAAATATAACCAACAACAATACCAAGACCAAATGCAATAACAGCAAAAATACTAAAACTCAAAATAAAAACGACACAAATATAAAAAAAAGCAAAATTCTCATAAATTGTGCAGGAATCAGGGGATGTTAGTCATATAACAATACACCTTGATACCAATGACTTGGCAAATCACACAGTACAGGAGGCCAAGAAACACTTTGAGGGCCTGGCCAACAAACTTTCTTCCCTTTCATCCAAATTAGCCTTCTCAGAAGTGCTGCCAGTGTGAGGAAAAAGTACCAAGCGAGTCAGAGAGATTGAAGTAGGCGAAATCAATTCGTGGCTGCGTGATTGGTGCCAAGACAAGGGATACCACTACATAGGGAAGTGGCACAACTTTTGGGACAGAGCTTTTTTTAAATACAATGGATTGCACCTAAACAGAGATGGTGTGCGAGCACTTGGACAAAAATTCGATATCTATACGGGTAGTTTAAACTAAATAAAGGGGAGTATGATGCAGCTCACACCCCTGCTCAGGGATTTATTTAACTCTACAAAATTGATTAGCATTTTGCTCATAAAAGTGTTAAATCTTTGTGAAAATGCACAACTCTTGCCTCACTGTGTTTAACAATCACAGCACTTCTAGAAAATCTATATAAATACTTTCTGTACAGTTAGTATAGTCCCAAGAAAAAAACTGCTAATCAGTTATTTAAAACCCTGCTGCTGTCGGTGGGCTGGTCATCATTCCCCAAAATGCCAAATGCATGCATACATCCTCAGAAAACAAATCAGAGCCAACATCTGCCCGAACCAGCAACCTCCATAATCTCTTGGCTAGAAAGAGCAAACTGGAGCAGTCCAGGAAGAGGGTACAACCTTGCACCAAGGAGGATGTACATTCCTGGAAGGCAGTGGTTGCAAAGACTAGGAGCCTAACCAACAAACTTCCCAAACTCACAGCCATCTTGGAAACAGAAAGGTTGGACTGGGTGGCTGTAACAGAAACTTGATTCACGGAAAACCACGGATGGGATGTGGCCATTCCCAGTTACAGTCTGTTAAGAAAGATGGGCAGGGCAAAAAAGAGGGAGGGGTGCGTAGCCATTTACATTCAGAAGGAAATAAAAACCACAGAAGTAAAAGGGCAACCTAGGGACTTTGAGTCACTGTGCTATCAGTGAGACACGGGCAAGGGAAAACCCTTCAGAATCAGCGTTGTGTACAGGCCCCGAAATCAAGGAGATAAAGAAGACAAAGACCTAATAAAGGAAATCCACAAAATGTCTGATAAAGTCGAAGTAATACTGGTAGAGGACTTCAACTTACCAGATATTAACTGAAGCACACTAACGGCAGCAACAAGAAGAAGTAGGGACTTCGTATTGTCACTACAAGGCGTAGGACCATGCCCACTTGTTAAACCCCAACAAGGGGTGATGCCATTCTTGATCTTGTCCTCAGACAGTATCAAGGACATCGAAGTGGGATGCCATATGGGCAACAGCAACCATCGCATGGTAAGCTTTAAGGTAAGCATAACACAGGACACCAGCCACTCAAAGATAAAGGTGCTAGATTTCAGAAAGGCTGACTTCCAAAAAATGAGGAACAACAAATATAGCCAGTTAATGGAAATAGAGGTTGAGGAGGTGGAGGTCATGTGGAAGAGACTCAAGATAGCAGTAGAGACTGCCACAGATCAATGTGCCAGATGGGTCAGCAAAGCAAAAAGAAAAATAAATCCTCTGTGGTTTTCCAAGGAAGTGGCTACCACAGTCGAAGAAAAAAAAGAAGGCGTACAGCATACTGTATACCAGGAAACCAAAACTGAGAAAGACTGGGGGTCGTACAAGAAAAAAATGAAAGAGTCTAACAAACAAATTAGAAAGGTAAAAGCCGAGGCAGAGGAAAAGATAGAAGAAGGGGCAAAGAGAGGAGACAAATCATTTTTTAGATAAATTAGAGAATGTAGGAAGGCAAAAGGGGGATAGTAAAGATTGCTGCTGAAGAAGGGAAATGCACCAATCATGACCCACAGAAAGACAAAATCTTCAACAAATACTTCTGTTTGGCATTTTCCAAAAAGGACCCAGGGGATGGCCCAGCCCTGAAAAAACACAACACCCCAGGACCGGGGTAGACACGAGTCCCTTTACAGAAGCCGAAGTTTGGGAGGTGCTAAATAAACTAAAAGCAGACAAAGCCATGGGATCAGACAAGATGCACCCTAGAATCCTTAAGGGACTGGGGGCAGAATTAGCAGCCTCTGGCACTTCTAGTCACGAAATCCTTGAAGAGTGGTGTGGTACCCAAAGACTGGAAAAAGGCAATAGTGGTTCCACTTCACAAATCAGGCAGTTGCGAAGAGGCTAATAATTACAGACCAGTGATCCTCACATGTATAGTAGGGAAACCATTGGAGACACTACTCAAACAGAGGATCATAACATTCCTCGAAACTAGAGGCCAACAAGACCCTAAACAGCACAGTTTCACAGCAGGTAGGTCATGCCAGACAGATCTGCTTGAGCTTTTTGACTACGTTACAAAAATAGTGGATGATGGTGGGGAAGTAGATGTGGTCTACCTAGACTTTAGTAAGGCCTTTGACTCGGTTCCACACAGAAGGCTGGTAAAGAAGCTTGACCACATGCGGGTTGGCCCAGAAGTAGGTAGGTACAAAACTGGTTACGAGGCAGAACCCAGAAGGTACAGGTTAATGGAATGCAATCGATGGAATGTAGGGTGACCATCGGGGTGCCCCAAGGCTCAGTGCTGGGGCCTCTGCTCTTCAGCAGGGTTTTAAATAATTGATTAGCAGTTTTTTTCCTGGGACAGTATTAACTGTACAGAAAGTATTTGTATCGATTTTCTAGAAGTTTTATGTTAAACACAATGAGGCAAGTGCTATGCATTTTTAAAATGTTTTAGCACTTTTATGAGCAAAACGCTAATCAATTTTTAGAGTTAAATAAAACCTTGTCTTCAATGTTTTTGTAGCAGACATCTTTGACAAACTAGAAGGAAAGGTGTGGCTATTCGCAGACGACACCAAGATATGTCACAGGGTGGACATCTCGGAAGGTATGAGCAAGATGGAAGCTGACCTCGAGAAACTAGAAAAATGGTCTGGAGTGTGATAGCTGAGATTTAATGCCAAAAAGTGCAAGATCATGCACATAGGAAAGAGAAATCCAAGAAAGGAGTATTACCTAGGAGGTGAAAGACTGGCCGCCTCAAACCAGGAAAGAACTGGGAATCATAATCTCAAATGACTTGAAGGTTACTAAGCAGTGTGAGAAGGCAACATTGAAGGCCAACAGAATGTTGGGTTGCATTGGGAGGGGAATCACAAGCAGGAGGAGAGAGGTGTTACTACCACTGTATAGATCGCTGGTCAGGCCTCACCTGGAATACGGAGTCCAACTCTGGAGGCCTCACCTCAGGAAGGACATTGACCGGGTGGAACAGTACAGAGAAAGGTGACAAAAATAATTCAAGGTCTACATACATGTCCTACGAGGAAAGACTTAGGGAACTGAATATGTACTCCCTGGAGCAGAGAAGAGAGAGAGGAGACATGATTGAAACATTCAAGTACATGAAAGGCATTAACAAGGTACAGGCACAGGAACTTTTTCACTTCAAGAAGGGCTCCAGGACCAGGGGACATGACCTCAGGCTGCAAGGAATGAGGTTCTCTACCAACACCCGGAAGTTTTTCTTCACAGAAAGAGTGGTGGACACCTGGAACAGCCTGCCCCAAGAGGTTGTGGGGGAAAATACTGTGGAGGGATTCAAGAATGCATGGGATAGACATAAGGGAGTCCTGACTACAGAGGGCAGCTAGAGGGTCAAAATAGGTCTAAAACAAATGGGCAGACTAGATGGACCTAGCTGTCTCCTCCTGCCATCAACTTCTATGTTTCCATGTTTCTGTTACATAATATTTTAATAGTAAAAAGCTCTATTCCTCCACAGCAATCTAAAAACAGATTTGTAGGTTACCATTTATATACGCAACATTGCCAGTAAAGATTTTCTGACTTCACAATACAAGGATTGCATTGTCTTCTTTTTTTTTTTTCAACTAGGTTAGTTTTTATTTCATATAAAACCGTTTAGATGGGTGCCTATTTTTAAAGGATTCATAGTCAGGTACAGACATTAAATATATACAGATAGTCATAATTGTCACAAATTCACTCAGCAGGTCAGGCCCTCTATTCCCAAAGTGCCAATCTCTGAGCGCAGTCTTATGAACAGTGTAACAGACAAGGTAACCCTTTTGTCTGTTTTTGTGAGTTCGGATCAACCTTTGGTCTCAGGTTTGGAGGGATTCAAACTGTTAACCTCTTGCTAGCATACCCAATGCACAGGCTCAGATATATCTGTCTTTGAGGGGCCAGATATCTTTGCCTATGGGCACCTAACCAGGTATTCAAAGATGAACTCTTAAAACTTAATAAAGACTTCAGATTTAAAATGCTTCTGTCTCCAGTTTGGTACCACCATACAAGCTTATGTCTGCTGAAACAGAAATATTTCTTAGCGAAGGAAAGCAATTCAAAGACAGACCAGGTTTGCTCTAAAATTAGAGTTTTTGCTAAAATATATAATAATACGTCAAACATACAATACAGAACTCTTATATCAAAAGACATACATATCTTTAAACGAAACAAGGTTTAAAACTGCAATTCCTACAAGTATATTTAGATTTTGTCTAGCTTTCTAAATACCTGTTTTCAGTGCTCAGATGTTTCCTTAGTCAGTGTCAGATACAAATGCACATCTATAGTGAAAGAGAATAATCTTTTCATCAGTATTGGTCAACCCCTTTTGGATGAAGTCATCCAGCCCCTCCTCTGGTCAAATATCTAACAAAAATATGTTTTTATACAACCATAGGATGTCATTTTATTAATCTATACTATACAGCTATACAGGATGTATTAATACTGCAACCTTAGCATAAGTCAAGTTTCAATGACACCTCTTTTGATCTCATGCTGTACCCTCTTCACACAGGCATCATGGGGTCATTTACAACTTTACACCTCTATGCTTCCCTTATTTTAACGTCATAAACCTAGTTTATGATTTCTGTCTTAACAAAATTAACTTAACAACTCTGTAATTAGCTCAGAGAAACAGGATCCTTAATAAAAGTCTTCCAGTAACACATTGTCTCTTAAAACACTGAGTGTGTGATACAATGCTGTCAACAGTTCTCTTGGCCTGCATCTGTCAGCTAAAATCTTGGGGAGTGGGGGTGGGGATGAGAGAGAGATCATTCCTAGAGCATTTGAATTTTCAGCAGATACATTAATACATTTTATATTAAAAAATATAATACAGCTCTCGGAACTGACTGTCTACGTCACAATAATAAGTAACAATACTGTACAGTTTAATAGTGATCATAAGTTACAGTACTTTACAGTTTAGGATTAGATATTATGGTTTACAATTTTTACGCAAAAAATGCAGTATACATATGATACAGTGTCAGGTTACAAAAAGCTAATTGAAAACATTTACAAATTCAAGAAGCAGTAAGCAAAGTCTGTAGCTGAGTTTCAAGTAATTCAATAGATTTGCACCTTCTAATTGGTGTCCATCAAGTCATTCCAGCGTTTGGCAAATCAAAAAGAGTTGTTCTGTCCCAGTGAGGTTCTCCTGTGGGGTAGCAGCAGAGGGTGGTGCACCACACCTCTGATAGAATAATTATTTTCTTTATTGCTCCACATTGTCAGTCGGGAATAATTACATTATGTGTAGGTGAGGGACCCAGTTTCAGTTGTTCCACTGAAGGAGTAGACAGCATAGTTTGAGCTCTCTAGAAGATTTCTGTTTTTTAGCTGTTATTTTAATTATGGTTTATGTGACTCTAGGGCAGGTTGGGGGTACCTGGCATCAGGGGGCACCCCTAAATTTAAAAATCATGCCTGTTAAGCTGGGGCTTTCCAGTTGAATAACCTGCTAGTTAACTTCCTTTTTTGGTACCTACAGTGCCTAAATAGGATTATTTCGGGGGTGGGGGGCGCTCAGTCACTTAGTAGGGTAATTGCTGGGGCTCAGTCACTTGGTAGGGTTATTACTGTATTGCTACCCTTTCATCCCTCTCTCCCTCGTCTTCCAGCAGGTTTTGCCTCTTTGTTTTTTCTTTGCTTTCTTTTGACACTTTTGTGTGAGTCTGTAGCCAGAAAGTACAGTAGGGTATTTTGAACAGTTTTCATGTGCTGTATATCTGCCTTCATACTCTTTATTTCCTCTGTGCTTATTGGCTGTATTTTTGGGGTACCTTCATGTTTCCCATTAGTTTGCTTGTAGTGTTGCTTTTATTGTTAACTTATGGTTCTTCCTCTCTGTCTTGCTGAGGCCGTCTCACTGAAGTGCATTTTTTCACCCCCTTCTTTTTGGCATTTATTTCCTCTCGCTGGCATTCTGCCAGTCGCCATCTCTGACTGCCGCGCTTTTGCAAGCCTAGTGAAGCTTTATTGTCTAAGATCAAGGTGTGGTAGAGCACCCTTGAGTTGAAGTGTAGTCATTTTAGTTTGCTATACAGGACCCAAGTATGAGTTTCAGCTCTAAGGTTAAGTGCAGTACACTGTCATTCGCTGACCTGTTGGCCACAACACTTAGGTCAGTGGTGCTTATGGTAAAGCACTGGACTAGGAATTTTTTTAATCTCTAGTAGGAAGTTTCTCAGGTGCCTATAGAAGAAACCATTTCTTGTATTTACTGCCTTAATCAGATACTCCGCATAAGCAGGGAATGTAGGGTACTGTTAAAAAATAGGTCAAGATGTTTAATGGTTTTTACCTGCTTGAGAGTGGCACCAGTCAAAGTAGAAATTATAAGATTAGGGGAGAGGTCAGTCTTATTATGAGTATTAAACAACATACATTTTGTCTTCTCATTCATGACAAGAAGGTTATTAGTGAACCAGGTCTGTACAGAGTAAAGCGTCCTGAAACCTAAGCCTCAGGTGGTCCAGGTTATTGTCACTGAGAAGTTAACAGCATCATCTGTATAGATGTATGTTAGAGGATTTGCAGACAGCAAGTAGGTTATTTAGGAACAGGCTGAATAGCAGTGTGTGGAACCCTGGGGGACCTCTACAGTGACTGAGCTGTGATTGCAGATCCGCTCACCAAGGTCTTGAATGCTTCCCTAAGATCTGGTATGTTCCTTGACAGATGGAAGGCTGCACTAGTAACCCCAGTCTTCAAATCCGGTGATAGAACCAACCTGTCTAACTTTTGACCGATTTCTATTCTACCCCCCCCCCCAAAGCCCTTGAAAGGATGGTCTCTGACTAGCTCACAGAGTACCTTGAAAAATATAATTTACTCTGTAGACAGCAACACAGTTCAGAAAAAAGAGCTCCACCCTTACGGCAGTGAGTTATGCCTCCACAACTCTCCGGGGCCCTGAACAGAGGGCTAGCAGTGAGGTCTATCTTTATAGACTTCACTCAGACATTTGACACTGTTACCACCAACTGCTCCTGCACTCCTTCCTATCCACAGGTCTGCCCAATGACACTGTTCCCTGGTTCAACAGTTACCTGTCCAATCGGTCACAACGTGTAAGAATTATCGGCATTCTCTCTGAACCCCAGGAGGTGTGCCTAGGTGTTCCCCAAGGGTCCATTCTAGGCCCGCTCCTCTTCAGCCTCTTCATCAATACTCTACCTGCTTGCCCAGGTCACCTTGTACTTTATGTGGATGATGCTGTCATTTCAGTACCCGGCAGAGATTGCACCTCAGTCTCCTTCAAACTGCAAGTCAACTTTCAAAAGCTCGAATCATGGTTCGCTCAGTACAAACTCTTACTCAACTATAAAAAAAAACAAATGCATGCTCTTCTCTACTCCCCAGTACAAGAAGAGATGCAGCTCCCTAAGAATTTTGAGTCATAAGGGTGACACACTTGAGGAGGTAGTCACGTTTAAATATTTAGGTGTTCACCTGGATGACACCCTTACCATCTCGACCTATGTGGAGCAACTAGTCAAAACTGCCAATGTAAAACTGGGGGTACTTCAATGCCACTGACAGTCTATGACTCCTGAAGCCTTGAAACTCGTGACATGTAGCTCAGTTTTTTCTGCAGTGGACTACAGATTAGTAATCTTTGGGGCTGGCTCTAACTCCACACTGAAGAGAGTCAAATACTACTTAACAGAGCCTGCCGCCTAGCTCTTGGGGCCCACTACCGTACCCATACTTGTGCCCTTTACTCTGAGACTGGATGGTTCCCTCTCCACCTTAGGATCCATTACCAGGTCTGCCTGCTAGTGAAAAAGTCTGTGTTGTGGCTCACGGCTAGATCCACCTCCACCCTGTTCGAATCTGCTCAGCCAGCTATTAACACCAGTCATGCCTCAGTAGGAGAGCTTATAGTACCCTTCAAACGCACATCACTAGCCCAGAGATCCCTTTCTTACAAAGGCCCGAAGTGGTTTAGTGATTTGTTTCAGCCCTGATTGAGTGCTACAGACTCAGTCAGTTTAAAACAAGGCTACGAATCCACTTAACAAACTGTAATGACTGTCATTGCCATTCTTCCTGTTGATGCTCCCCTGCCCCTATTACCTACATACCCCTCCCCCAAACCACTCCTCACCTGCCACCTCCACCAACCCCTCTAATCCTACCCACCTTTCCTTCCACCCTCTTCCACCTCCACCCACCTCCTGTACTCTTTCTTGTTTTTTCCTTTTGTTAATGTGTCTATCTATTCTCCCTAGCTTTGGCTAGGGGATATACCCTGCATCGGTTGGCTGGGTACCCACAAGGATCACGGACTTATGCTGCTCATCATCAAGGGATTTTTGTTGCTGTGCGGTTCCCCATGGCACCCCCTTGACGAAGGTGGAAGTGCAATGAACTCAGCACACAGCCGACTATGCTCCCCCCCACCATGTGCAGAGATCTGCCACCTCCACCAGTCCAACCTCAGTATTGAGCTCAGGCTCACCTACCTCTAGCCATCGCTAGACACCAGTATGTTGCCAGGCACCAGATTCCCCTCCCTCCCCAGAGAAGGGGAGCAGTTAGTTGGTCGCTTCTTCTTTTCCCCCAAGCCAACCCATTGACAGCCTGAGTTCACTTATGAACTCGGGTCGTTGGTGCTGCAAGTAGTAGAGTTACCGCTGCACCAATAGGCAGGCAGATAGTGCATTCTAGCATTTTACTGATTGGGGTCTACAGGACAGGTAGTCCTTAAACCAGCAGACTTAACTAGCTATACCAGTAGATAGTCCTGGAAGGTGCCCAGCAAGTCCTGACTTCTGGTGATACTGGCCACTGGAACGTCCCAGTCGATGTCTGGCAGGTCCAGATCACCCACCACCACCACCACCATTTCCCCCTTTGCCACCCCTCTTTCAGGTTTTTCCTTGAGCTCTCTGTCCCTCTCTTCCCTTTGCCCCAGAGGTCTAATGACCACCACTAAGTGCAGTTTCATGCCTGAGGCTTCTGTGAGTTGCACCCACAGTGACTCTGTCTCCCACTTACTATCCTTGATATAACCATCTTCCGGCACCTCAGTGCCATTCTTGACAAAAATGTCTACTCCTCTCCTCTACCTGTTCCTCTATCCCTCCTAAACAATGAGTACCCAGGGACCATCAGTTCCCAGTCATTATTTAACAAAGCCCAAGCTTCTGTGATGGCCACAGGATCCACCTCATTGCCCACCATCAGCACCTGGAGCTCGCTGATTTTGTTACCTAGGCTTCTGGTGTTAAGGCATACCCCCTTCCATCTGACCTCCAATCCTACTTTGCTACTACCCTTCCATTTCTAGCTCTCTCTTCCTCTTCTTTTTCCTGGCAATTGCACACTTTGCTTTCTCCTCTCTAATGTCCCTTCACCTAGTTCGGTTCGGGCCACAGCTCTCTCTCTACCAGCTGTGCTGCTACAAGCTCCCAGATGTGGGAGAATACTGGATAGAATCACCTTCCTCTCACCTGCCACCATGATTCCTTAGTCCCAGCCTCCCCTGCAGTCAGTTTAAACATTTGATATAGATGTCAGACTTCTGCCCCAGTAAACAAGTCCCCATCTCTCATCAAGTGAAGTCCAGCACCTTTAAAGAGTCTCCTGTCCCAAAAGTCCCCCCAATCCCCCACAAAGTGGTACCCTTTCTCCTGACACCATCCCTTAAGCCACCCATCCATCTCTTTAGTTACCTCACTCCTTATCCTATACTGTTTCTCCTCCCTGCCCCACTAAAGGAGGACTTCATTCAATGCCAGGGAGGTTGAATGTGCCACCAACCTGTCTCCCAATCTATGGACTTCACCATCTCCACTGACTGGTTCACCAGATCATTGGCACCCAGGTGTTCCAGCACCCCAGCTGCCCCAGTTCCCTTGCTGTCATCCTTTCTATCCTGTCTAAATCCTGGATAGCCAACACACATGGAAGGCATCAGATCATCCCCCTTCCATCCAGCCCGCCTCCACCACTCATTCTACCCCCCTTAGCATGGAGCCCTCAACCGCTAAGATTCTCCTGGTAGACTTTTCCTGCTTTGGTACTGTCATGTTATCCTTCACTTTCCCATCAACTGACTTGGAGTCCTTCCCAGTGGAGTCAAGTGCCTGAACCTCCTCCAGGAGTGCAGATTGGTTCACCGTCTGGAAGGTGATGGGCTGAACAGCCTTCTTCTCGCTACTCCAGCCCCTATCCCCCTCACACTGCTCACCACTCCCCACCCCCTGGACCAGTGGGTATCTGGAGGAGTGGGGGGGGGGCTCCAGTGTAGCTGGTGATGCAGCTGAGATATTTCCACCCTTGCTGCCACCAGCTTAACCTGGAGCTATACTGTGGTCCTGCACATAGGGCTGTGCCCCCTCTTCCAGAGCATACCCCTAGAGAAGAGTGCCCACAGCTGCCACAGCTGAGAGCCTCCCCTCTGAACCCATCCCAATAGAGGCCTATGAATGAGGCTAAAGTACAGATAGCAGGATATTAAATAGCTGGTATAGTGTAGCAAAATGCCAAACAAAACGGGGTAAGGCTAACCATTTCCAGAAATATGTAACAATACATTGCTAACCATTTTTTCTGAGTGAGTTCATGGTACAGTAGACAACATTAATAAAACTATGCAAAACTTTTAAATTTCCTAATCACTGTGTGCCAAATGCAAGTATTTTTTACAGCTGATCAGCACTTTCACGTGTAAAGTTGCAAATGTATTATAATAACTGGTCAGCAATTTTTCCTATGGGCTGGATCAGTTGATATTTCCCGTAAAACCGGCTGGTTGTTATGGCATTCACGAGCCATTTCAATCAAACTATGCCACTTCCTCATTGGCTGTTGTCTTGCTTGTGGGTGGGTGTAACAGTTCAAAAAACATGGCGGTTCCATCTCTTGCTTACCTCGGAGTCGCCACAACATGAGTTTTCAGGATAGTTTTTTTCTGTCTGGTTGATCCTGCCTGAAAAAAATTGCTGTCCGGCGTATTATAAAAAAATAAAAGATTGAGGAAGGGGGTGCTATGAGAATTTGCACACCCTTGTTGTGGAATGCTTTGATAAATCCCTCGGGCTTCGCCCTCGGGGTTTAAGTAGCATCTCACGACTCGGGTGTGCATTAAATTCTCTTAGCACCACTTTCCCCATCCTTTATTCTCTATATATGGACTTATTTAATACCCTATAATCAGATGATTACATTAACTTGCAGTGCTCACCCAGATAGGGTGCAGTTGCAAGACTCAGCTGTAGCACAAAAACAGAAATAAAATCTACCTTGTAGTGCTTACTCAGATAGGGTGTAGCTGTGAGATTTAACTATGGCACAGAAACAGATTAGCAAATTAAACCTACACTAGCTATAGCACAAAGAACAGGTAAGTAATTTAATTTACCTAATCAATGAGTATCAACTGTAGCAGGAGCAGACTACTCCAGTACCCTGCAGTGCACACCCATAGGTTGCAGCTAGGACTTACAATAGTGGTAGTATCCTCACACAACACAAAGTAGTTACTGGTCATATACAGTTTTACCTCGGATGAAACAGGCTGAGTTCCTGGCTGCTTCATGGTTGACCCTAGGAAGACTCCACTTCCTCGTTGTCCTTTGCGATGCAGTCCTTGGCACGGAAGGCCGCTTTATGATGTCTGTGTATTGTACGAAATGCAACTTCACTGAAGTCAGGACAAAATGGTGTTGGAAAACTGCAGGCACACTGGTTTCACAGGTAGTCATTCCCTTCTTTTTTTGTGTTATATTTGTATTGGTTTTTCCAAGTACAGTACATACAGGTTTTGTTGAAAACTGTTGTGTAACAACTGGTCATCCAAGTGATGTACAGAATTGCTTCATGTTTAGTTATTACAGTTTAAAGTACATTGTGAAAAATTAGCTGTCGCCCTAGTACTGTTTTAAAAAAAAAGACTTGTAAAGGAGATACCCTTGTACTTAAGAGAACTAATTGCTACAGAGCTCCTTAACATACTTGATAACCAAATTAATGTTTTGTATAAAAATGAAAACATTAAAACAAAATATGCCTTGTTCTGGGTATTCTTTGAATAAAAAGAAACAATTTATCCAGTGTACTATTGTACCCTAAAAGGAAGATACCAGATAAAGCAAGCAGGGTTATTAACCAGAGCACAAAGAAGGGGGTAGTTTTGGGGCTCTGAAATACCAAAAACCAGGCACATAAGGCACCCTGTGTCTCATCTAAGCTAGCCATCCCTCTCTTAAGACGATTGCTTCTCCCAACCAATAGTGTCCCTAAGAAAGCCTCCCAGACCTGCAGGAATCTCTCCTCTGCCCCTTAAGCACATGTCGACCTGTCCACCGCTAGTGCTCGAAGGGTCAGATTTTTCCATTGCTCTACTGTGGGAACATTCTGAGATATCCATAAATTTTGTATGCCCTGTCAGGCTACCTCCAGCAGGACCCTAATGCGCCTATGGTATAGGTCCCAGTCTTCTCCCTCCTGGGATTTAACCCCTAGAATTAGGGAGCAAGGGGAGAATTCTACAGCTTGGCCCTCTATTTTAGCTATGTCAGCAGCCACCCCCTTCCAGTATCTCTGTATCCCTGGACAATGCCAGTAATAGTGCATCAAGGTACCTCTGGCCTTGCCACATTTCGAACAGGTGGGAGAATTTACTCACCACACTGGGTGGGTAGTATAGCCTGTGGAGAAACTTAAATTGCATTTCTTTAAATGTCTTGCAAGTTAGTAGCCCCATGTGGGATCTTAACAATATTTCCCAATTAGAATCCGTGATTGCCATCCCTAGATCCTGTTCCTACCACATTTTGGTTTTCTGGGATTTACACTGAAAATAGGACCTGTCCAACTTTGCTGCCCTACCTATAAGCCCTTTCTTGTAATGTACTGCTCCCATTATCTCTTTTTCAACTGGGGATATGTTTGAGGTGATGTCTCCCCCTCTAGTAAGGCTCTTCCAGTAATTTCGAACTTGAAGATACCTAAAGTAATGTGATGTTGGGAGTCCCAATTCTCTCTGTTGGTCCTGGAATGTATAAATTCCATCTCTATTAGTAAGGTCTCCTATACACCTTACCCCTCTCTCCTGCCATGTCATAAAACCTTCGTCCTGTAGTCCAGGTGAGAATTCTGGGTTACCTGTTACTGGGACCAGGATGATATTATCCCCTTCCCATCCCCGTCTTTCCTTAATGTTACTCCATGCCTCTAAGCTACTAACAACCATGGGATTAGGATGCCATATGCGTCTATAGGCCTGCAGGCTTGTTATACCTAAATAAATGGACAAGTGACCTCAGCAGCCCTCCTCCTCCTCCTCCAAGTCCAACCAATGAGAAGCTGCCCCCTTGTTAATCCAGTTGTGAACATATCCATATTGGGTTGCTAAACAGTACCCTTTAATATCAGGGAAGTTTAGACCCCCCTAATTCAGTGGTAGCTTTCTGAGGCTGATTCTCTGCTTTTTCCCTTGCCAGATGAACTGCCCAGACCCCTTTTCCATGTTTTTTACATAATTGTTCTTTAGGTCCATGGGCATCATCTGTAATACATATAGTACTCAGGGGAGTACGTTCATCTTTAGGACATTTATTCTGCCCAGCCAGGACAGGGGAAGAGCCCTTCATCTTTGTAAGTCTCTCAGAATTGTGTCCAGTAGGGGTGTGTAATTCATCACGTACATTTCCCTAATGTCTTGGCCCACTTTTACTCCTAAGTATGTTATGGCTTTTTGAACTTTTCTAAGCCCCCAAGCATTTTGCACAGCCCCCCAACCCCCTCCGCAAGTACAGTATTTCAGATTTATTAATATTCAACTTATAACCGAGAAGGTTGCAAAAGAGTCCACTATTTGTAGTAGTGCAGGGATCGATTGGTCCGGATTCATAAGAAAGAGGAGGATGTCATCTGCATAAAGGGTGATGGTATGCCTCTGACCTCATTCACCATGAATTTGTTGTTCCTCCCTAATTTTGATCACTAACAGGAGGGAGGAGAGGGGACAGCCCTGCCGCATGCCCCTCTCAAGTCGAAACACCTCTGAAGGCATGCCATTAATTAAGATCCTCGCCATTGGGGCCGTATAAAAGGCTTTTACTAATTGAATATATTTTTCCCCCAGTCCAAATTTCCCCAAAATTTTAAGAAGAAGAAGAATCAGTATTTATATAGCGCTTTTCATACATCCAAAGCACTTTACAAGCAATGCTAGACTGGTAGTGAAGTGACTGAATGTGTGGTGGCGGCCATATCGCACATCATCACCCACACACAGCCTGGATAATTGCATGAACCGGTTTATGGGAAGGGGAATGTTGGCCAGGACACCGGGAATGTTCCCTACTCTTTTGCGAAGAGTGCCCTGGGTTCTTTTACTTCCACCTGGACACCCACCAGGATGGGTAGAAGGGACTGCGGTTTTAACGCCTCATCCGAAGGACGGTGCACACCCCAGCAGTACAGCACCCCAATACTGCACCTCGGATGCCAGCTGATTTTTAGGTGCAAGTCCAATCCCGGTGTGGGACAGAACCCATGACCTTCTAGTCAGGCGAATGTGCTGCCAACTGAGCCCACGCTGACACCTTTAAACATATAATCCCATTCAATCCGGTCAAATGCTTTTTCTGCGTCCAGGAAGAGGATACATGCCTGCGCTGGATTTTTAAATCCCCACCAGACCACATTCAGTAGCCTCCTCATATTGTGGTAGGACAGTCTGCCTTGTACAAACTCCGTTTGATATGGATTTATTATCCAGGGCAAGAACTTATCCAGTGTCATGGCCAGAACCTTCGTCATGATTTTACAATCCAGGTTCAGTAAAGAAATGGCCCTATGTGAGGAACATTCCTGGGGGTACTTGTTCGGTTTGGAGAGCATACAGATGGTAGCTTCGCAGCATGACTTGTGCAGTCCCCCCTCCCCCCGGCCTGCTCCAACACTCGACAAAGGGGTTCTACCACCTCCTGCCCAAGTTCTTTATAGTATTCAGCACCAAAGCCATCCGGGCCTGCAGCCTTTCCCTTTTTAAGTGACCTTATGGCTTTAAGTATCTTCTCTTTAGTAACCCTGCCCCCAAGAGAGGTTCTCTGTTCTTCTATCAGATTTGGGAATGGGAGACCCTCTATAAACCTGTCCATTAGATGGTCTGTCCCCTTACACTCGGCTGTATATAGTATATTGTAGAATTCTTGGAATCGTTTCCTTATGAGTGCCTTAGCCTGCAGGGCCACTCCCCCTTTATCTTTTATAGTTAGTATTTTTTTAGTTATTTTGCCCCGTTTGATTAAATGTACCAGTAACGACCCTGGCTTGTTGCTCCACTCATATAATCGCTGTCTCACGTACATGTATCTAGATCTGACATCCGCTGTGAGGCATTCATTTAATGCCTCCTGGGCCGCCTGTAAATCCTTCAATGCTTGACCTCCACACTCTTTGATAATCTTCTGTTCCAGCGTTTTTATTTTGCCTTCTATTGCCTCCCTTCGTTTTTGCTTCTCTTTTTTTCGTTTTGCAGTATAGCCAATAATTAACCCCCAACCCCGCATATATATGCTTTACTGGCTTCCTAGTATGTTCCCTCATCCTCCACTGTACCCTGATTAGTTTCTTGGTAAATTTTCCACTGGCTCTTTAAGAATTCTCTGAAGTCTTTCCTCACCATGAGATAACTTGGAAATCTCCAGCCTCCTTCCCTCTTGTTGACCCAAGGTCATTTCAAGGTGGACCGTGGTCTGATAGAAAAATGGGGCTGTGTTCCACCTTAGTCACCTGGGTATATCCATGCCTTGGGATATACAGATACTCCAAATGGGAATAAAAAGTATATTCGCGGGCACCTGGGTTGGCTGTACGCCATGCATCTATCAGATCCAGTTCTGCCAGTCCCAGAAGCCGTTGCTGAACCGCTACTACCTCCCTGCTTCTGGTTCCAGAATAATCTAGTTTTGGGTCCGCCACACAATTAAAATCCCCTCCAGTATTAGATGGGGAAACTGCTCCCACACCATTATATCTAATATCTGTTGATAAACGGTTGAATCAAGCATCGGTGGTGCATATATGTTTCCCAGGGTTAGAGTTTGACCATTGACCTCCCCCACAACAAAAATGTAGTGTCCTTCCACCGGATCTTTAACCATGCAGTGTACAACAAAGGGGAACCCCTTCTAAATGAGGATCACCACCCCTCTCTTATGGGGCTGTAAGAGGAGGCAAAGCAAGCCCCACCCACCCTCCCACTAGCTTAGTGTGTTCTTTTGGCATCAGATGCATCTCTTGCAATGTGGCCACATCTGTGCCTTTGTGTTGTAATGCCATGAGGATTTTAGCTTGCTTTGCTGGGGAGGAAAAACCCTTAATGTTCCATGACACAGTTGCAGCACTAGGGGTCCTATTCATGTTGTCTTCTAATAGATACTCCCCTCTTTCCCTGTTGTCGCTTCCAATGCACTTCTCTGTATAGGTATCTCTTGTTCTTTCGATCTCTAACAAAGCATAAAAAATAGCAAGTAACAAATGCACATTTAAACTTGTGCTTAAAATAGTAACACTGAACATGAACATTTAAAACATTTCCCTCTTCAACCCCCCCTCCCCAACTTAACCCACCCTCCATCCTGTTGCTTTCTTCTATATGTAATGATTAATCTACTATTCACTCTTTCTCTTCTTCTCATTGTCTGTGAAATCAATCCCTACGCACCCCCGCATCAACTTTAACACATCAATTATCCTCAGTTTGTTTTAAACCCATTTTCAAATGCTGTCTTGGAACATAACAAGCTCTGTTGGGCCTGGTGCCCCATGAGTAACCCAGGGTATGTGCTGCCAGGTTCACTCTTCATTAGTGGCAGCTTTCAGATATGACCCCAGGTAAAGAGCCTCCTCCTTCCCCCTGTGTTCGCTGCAACCCTCCGTCTAGCCCATGTCTCCCGGCAGTGTCTCATATATTTGCAGTGTCTTTTCTCATAATGTCAAATCTGGACCTTCAGTTCTTTAAATCTATTAGCTTATCAATGACAAATTAACTGATTATTACTAACATTCATTTGATTTAAGTAGAAATAGATTTAGTCCTCTTGTCTTCTTTTTATTCCAGATTTCTTCTGTTTACAAGAGTCCGTCCTTAAGCAAAGGAGATGAAGACACTTCGATACTCCTTCCCTATCTAGTAGGGTCCCCATTGGATACAGTTTCCAAGGTCCGGAATACTATAACAACTCAATGTCTGTACCACCTACACCGGTATTGTAGTACAATAAAAAAAAACAAAATCAATATAAAACTAAGATTGGCTGGTGTCAGTTTTCTTGTACTAAGGCTTACCCACTTATATCTAAGAGACATGTATCCTAAAAACATTATGATGTCTAACAAAATTAGTTTATAAAATTAATATGCAAAAGCTTATTGAGAGAGTACTGTAATCCCATCTAATTCCTCTCAAAGGGTCATAAAGGGGAGCCAGGTTCCATTGAACTTATCTTTTTGCAAACAAAGTTCAGCTGTGACCCTTTCCATCCTCTGTATGCTTTTGACAATATCTTTCCGGTCCAGTAGGGTTGGGGGGTGTGGAGTTAACCACCTGTTAGTAATGGCCTTACTGGCCGCCACAAGCAAAATCCCCATAAGGGATTTCGGAGCACTGGTCCTCCTACCTTATGGCAAAACTCCCAGGACCATATGTTTAAATGACATGTGTTCCGTGCTCCTTACCATCTGTTGATATTTTCTTATAACCTCTGTCCAGAAAGGTTTCAGTACCAGACAGTCCCCAAAAATGTTGTAGTGTGAGCCTGCAGCTCTGCAGTTTCTCCAACATTGTTCGGAATAAGAAGGGTTATAGAGTGTGGTCCTGGTTGGGGTGTTACAAAATCTACTAATAATTTTCCAACAAAACTCTTTCCAATTTGCGGAAGCAGAGGTTTGAAAAACCCCTTCCCAAACTTGTGTCCATGTGTGTACCTCAAGTTGTAAACCTGCCTCTGTTTCCCGTGCTGCTTGACACCCGGGGGGTCCCCATTTGCAGTCTCCCTGTAAATTTTGACCAGTTTAGAAACTAGATGTGTTTCTTCCTGAGTGCTCACTGTGGTTAAGATGAGACCCTCCAGTGGATGTGGGTCTTGTTGGATCTTTTGCAGATTGGTGCCTTTACTCAGAAAGGATGCCACCTGTAGATAACAGAAAAAGTGAGATGTTGGGATGCCGAATTCTTGCTGTATGTTCTGAAATGTTTTCATTTGATTTTGATTTATACATTTTCTAAAGTAGCAAAGTCCATACCTATGCCACCTGTCAAAAAAGTGATCCACTCGGGGAGGTGTGAAGCCAGGACACAGGGAGATTTGTGTCTGATTGAAGAGGGATTGTGCCAGGCCGAGGCTTTTTTTCACCCCGCCCCATGCTCTGTAAAGTTGCTCCAGACAGGGATTAAGTAGTTTAAAATTAAGTAGGCTGTCTGGAGAAGAGAAAAAGTCTAGGGTAGGTTTAGTACTAAGGTTGCTGCCCTTTTCCATGTCCACCCAGACGTTCTGTGAGTCTTTTTTGAGATGCTCCACCCAAGGGGTCAATTGGGCCATGAGATAATATGTTTTTACATACTGTAGACTGAGTCCCCCCTTTAATTTAGGACATGTGAGTGTACTCCAGGTTATCCTAGCTCTCTTGCAGCCCCACACGAATGTGTGTAAGGCTTTATCTATTTTACGCCACTCCGGGCTGGGGTATGCAGGGGCAAAGAGCTAAACAAAAAAAAAAAAGACATTGGAGAACATTCATATTAATTGATGCTGTTCTACCCATTAAAGATAGGGGCAGGAGATCCCAACACCTCAAGTCTGTGAAGATCTTGTGCAAGAACCTACCATAGTTCACTTGGTAGAGGTATTTTAGGTTCATGGGAGGTGAATCCCCAGGTATCTTATGCTGGTACACACCTATTTAAAAAGGCAGGGCCTACACAAGATCCAGAGTGCGGGTACCACTAACTAGCAAAATCTTCATTTTGTCAGTATTAATTTTGAAACCTGAAATTTGACTGTAGGAGTGAAGTATGTTGGCCAGGAATGGGTAAGTTACGGTGGGCTTTTTTAAATAAAGCATTGTATCATCAGCATATAAAGAAATACTGTTCTCTACTCCCAATACCTTAATGCCCTCCAGCTTGGGGTATGTTCTGATGTGCTCTGCTAGGGGCTCCATGCTCAAAAAGCGAATAGCAGTGGAGACCGTGGACACCCCTGCCTCGTGTCGCTTTGTATATCCAATGTATCCGATATGGTTCCATTCACCCTAATCCTGGCTTTAGGTGATTGATAAATAGCTCATATCCAAGTTAGAAATTGTGCTCTGAACCCAAATTTTGTTAATACTCCCATAAGATAGTCCCAGCGAAGGCAGTCAAATGCCTTTTCGGCGTCCACCGCTGTCACCACCTGCTGGTCCTTTACCTTAGCCCCTATCTGCAATTTGTTAAGACAGCACCTGATATTATCCTGAAGGTGTCTCTCTGGCACAAAACCTGCCTTATCGGGGTGGACCAGGTTGGGCAAAAATCTATTTACTCTAATGGCTAATACCTGGGGCTAATATCTTAGTGAACATTTTTGAATCAACATTGAGCAGTGAGATCGGCCTATATGAGGCACAGTTCTCAGGGGGGTTTACCCTCTTTGGGGATAACTGTGATAAATGCCTCTCTCCATGTATGGGGAAAATCATTTTCTTATTCACAGGAATTGAAAAGGTCTGCCAGTAAAGGGGATATCTAAGAGGAAAACTTCTGATAAAATTCGACAATAAAGCCATCAGATCCTGGAGATTTACCTGTTTTCATATTTATTATGACCTGGGCAATTTCCGTCACCATAAAAAGGGATTCTAGAGCTAGTTTGTCCTCTTCTGACAGGGTAGGTAGAGTAACCTCTGCCAAAAAATCCTGTATCTTTTGTTGGTCCTCTAAGCCTTGGGCTTCTGCTGAGTAAAGAGTAGCATAATACTCCCTAAAAACCTAGGCTAGTTCTTTGGGGATAAAGACTGTGGTAGTCTTGCTTTAAGTCCTCTGAATCTTGTTGACATATTGTTCTGCCTGATGTTTTCTCAACCAAAAGGTCAGAAGCCCTCCTGCCCTGTTGCAAAATTCATAGTATCTCTGGTTAGTGTATCTTAACTTTCCCGCTGTCTATTGAGAATATTCTGGAGCTCTGTTCTGAGTTTCTGTAATTCTTCCCAGAGTTCCCGGGATCCCAAACTTTTATGTTCCATCTCTAATTGTCTCTAATTGTTTTAGTTTGTGTTCCAAACTTATCTGTTTTTCCCTATGTTGTCACTTCAGTCTAGTTGAATAAGAGATTATTGTACCTCTTAGTACAGCTTTAAGACCATCCCACTACCATTTCCAGCCTGTGTCTTGCACTTTATTATGGCTTTGATAGTCTTTTATTACTGTTTTTATTAAGTTTTGGAATTTCTCCCTTTCGAGCAGAGATGCATTCAGCCTCCATGTGGTGCATCTTTCCCAGTCACCTATCACCCATTACCGTGACTGCAGAGTGGTCAGAGACCAATCTGGGGTGTACTGTACATTCCTTCACCCTGTGCTTGTCCAACTGACTACACAAAAGGTAATCAGTCCATGAGTATGTCTGGTTGGGGTTAGAGTAAAAGGTATAATCCCTTAAGGTGGGGTTCATTTCCCTCCAGATGTCAAGCAGAGCCAACTCTTGTAATCCCCCCCCCACCCCGGACCACCCTACTCATCCTCTTATTAGTGGTAGCATTCTGCAAAGAGCAATCTATTGCTGGGTTAAGTACACAATTAAAGTCCCCCCCCCCGGAGTATGGTTCCCTCCCCCAGCTCTGAAATCTTACCAAATTTATAAAATTGGGGTCATCCACACTGGGGGCATAGATATTGATTAAATGCACTTTTTGAGGGAACAGGTGCACCAAGACCATCATCACTCTGCTGTCTCCAGTGGTGGCCTTGTAGTCAATCTCAAAGAGTAGGCCTTTTTTAAATAGGATGGCCGTACCAGCTTTCTTGCTTGTGGGGTGGGACGGACCTACCACCTTTCCAACCTAGAATTGATGTAATTTCTGTGTTCAGAGGGTGACAACCTGGCCTCCTGGAGGAAGCAGAGATCTGCATTGCGCTTCCTCAAGTAATGTAAAATGTTTGTTCTTTCGATGGTCGAACTAATACCCTGAACATTCAGGGAAACAACTGTTAAGGTACCCATCTATGTAAATTAGAAGCTGTCTGTCTGTTACGTTGTATCTGCTCCAGCTGATCTACTCCCAAATGCCCTGTCCTTTCCAACATCCCTCTACAATTACTATAATTAATGAAATCAAAATTAAAATGTACCTAACATTTACCAGCCTTTGAAACAACAAACTAGGCACAACCGGTCCCTGAACTTGATAAACATTAACATTTAAACAGTATAAGCTAGACATGAGGAAAATCATCACACCAATAACTTCACTGAATGAATTAAGAAAAATGAAAGGAAAATATTTGCTCCCAAGGTAAAGCGTGTATTACAGCAGTTGCTCTAGTGCTTGTTAAACAACAAGCCTGACCTTTAAAGTCAGTGAGGTAAAGACGGTGCTGCCAAGGGGCTGTGTGCAACAGCGTGAGGCGTCTGCTGCAGGCTGTCCAAACGGTAACCAGCTGATGATCGACAAGCTGGGGCTGCCACTGAAATGAAAGTTTATTTGCCAGCCAAGTATATACTGGCATAATTAAGAAGCTAACAGTTCCCACCAGCCTAATATACTGTAAATCTCCAGGGTTTATTAATAACCTCCCCTCCCCAACCATCGACCAAAACCTGAAATAATTATTTAAAATAACAAATCAAACCAGTCCTGGCTTCGGGGAAACAGGGACTCATGAATCGTGGTACATCTTACTCGATGTGGGCTGGCATCAGAACTGAAGATCTACACTCGTAGAGGTCAGCAAAGTTGGCAAATAGGAGTGTTTCAGTTCTTGTGAGTCCATTCAGGTAGAGGGGCTGGCTCGGTGGATGGTGTCTGCCTGGCCATCTACAGACATCATCTTGTTTTCTCTGGCCAGCAGTTCTTTAAAATCAGTGTTCAGATGAGAGGGCCAAGATATAGTTGTGGATTGGCCCCGTCTTGGTTTCCTAGCTCTGCGCCATGCCGCCTGGGCAATCTCATACTCTAATGTAGCCGAGGGGAGATCTGGAACTTGAAGGCCCATTTTCCTCAGGGTAGGAGCTGCTTCAAACAAGGAATCAAATATCTGTGGCCCTTTTTCAGTGTGAATACACAGTTGAGCGGGGTACAGAATTTGAATCTTGATGTTTTTTTCTCTGGCAAGTTTAATGATTTCTCTAACCTGTCCCCTTTGGCCATCAAGGTAATCGGAAAAGTCTTAATCTAGTGATGTGCACTGACCATCTAATGAAAGATCCTTTTGCTTCCAGGCTGTTTGCAGGAGGAATTGTCTGTCTCTATAGTTCAGCATCTGTACTATAATAGAACAGGGGCGAGCATTTTGTTCTTTAGGTCGTGGGATGAGCGATTGGTGAGCCCATTCTATTAGGAGTTGACGTGCTTCAGGGAGTTTCAACACCGATTTCAAAATGTTAAGGACGAAATCTTCCATGCATGGGTAAAAGCTTTCCGTTCCTTCTGGTACTCCATATATATGAAAGTTATTCTGTCTGGAGTGATTCTCTTGATCATTCAGCTTAGTATGGAGTTCTTTCTCCCTGGTGAGTAGGTAGAGTATTGCATGGTCGTGTTGGCAAACAGAGTCCAAGAGGGTTCCCACAGCCTGCTCGACCACCATTGTGTGTTTATCTATCTGTTTGATGTCTGCTCTGACATCAGTTTCTGAGGACTCCACGTGGTGGAGGGTCTTGATAATGCCAATCAGTTTGGCCATAATTGTTTCTTGGTCTAGTGTATCCATCCCCTTCTCTGAGTTGTCGATGCTTGCGACTGGTGAGACGAGTCGAGAGTTGTCATGTAGGTCCTGGCCCCGATCCAGTTCCATGAGGGCCTTCATTTTAATTTAATTTATTTATTTATTTAGTTTTTGTTGACCGGGTAAGTACACCAAACAAATCCTGCCTATTTTCAGGTACAACCTGGGGGAGAGGGATACAGATGAATGCCAACTGACCTTGAACCAGATGAAACCGTTGGTGGTATTTTTAGTGAATGAGGGAAATTTGGCCTTGACACCAGAGAAATTCCCCTACACTTTTTGATAAGTGCCATGGGATCTTTAACATCCAATTGAACTACCACCAATCTAGGCAGATGGGACCTCGGTTTAACCTCTCATCCGAAAGACGGCACCTCAGAAGTGCAGCACCCCCTCATGCTGCACTACAGTGTCAGTACTGGGATATTAACCTAAGTGCCAGATGTGGGAACTGAACCCACAGCCCTCTGATCTCCCAGCCTCAGAGGCGAGTGTGCTACCTACTGAGCCACTGACACTAATCTTAGCTGCTTACGAGTTCTTCCCCCGTGATTTAGCCGTCGCCATACTAAATAATGCTGACCTTGCACTTTAAGGTGAAGTTTAGTGATATTTGCCGGTATTTTAATTGTTTCAGTCAGTGGCAGTCCCCGGAGCGCTCTGGCTATGAAGCCATACAATCAGCGACGTCACTTGAAGTCCTTTGGTGCAGTTCAAGACGACAAACATGACCCCAGTGCTTCTGATCAAACAGATCCTTCCTTCTTCCCCTGAACAAGAATCTGTTTGATCTGTACCATTGACCTATTATTTTTTTTTGAACATGACATTTATGTGTCCTTTTCCCTATATTCCTAGCTTTGACATAAAAAACCTTTCCAGTCCACCTTCTGCTTCCTTCCCCCAAGTTTTACTGTGCCTCTTCCCTCTTTCCCATCCCCTCTAACTCCCATCTCCCTTGCTGTCCTTCAGTTGTCCTTTGTCTGAACTTCTCTTTTCCAATCCTCTCCCACCAGTCTTTTCCCACTGTGTTGCACTTATTTTATTTCATCCCATCCTCCTTGTCTTCCTTTGCCATTGTTTGGAAAGGGCTGCTAGGTTCCTCCATATGTGCTGCTGATCCGTTTAGCTCCCTTCCAATAATACTGCCCTCCACCTTTCCTAGTTTAAATTCCTATTTATAAATGTTGCTGTTTTCTGCCATAGCACTGTAGCACCCTCATTGGGGTGTAGGCCTTCCCTCTTAGACACTCTCCTCTCCCTTTAACAAGGTTCACTAGTTCCCCAGGAAAGAGAAGACCTCCATCCTGAACCAACCCTTTAGCCACATGTCAAATAAGTGATTTTTAAACTGCTTACTCTCTCCTTCATGTGGCACACTGGCACCCATAAAACCTTTGAGAAGGTTAGCTTAGCTGTTGCCTCTTTGAACATTATGCCTAACACCCTGAATTTTTCTGTTTTTGATCCTAAACCTTCAGAAGCCATATTATTTGGCATTAGATGGACTATCACATTTGGCTTCCCTTCCCCATGCCAAGTTTACTCCCCAACCATAGGGATGACTCTCTCTGCTGTTGCTCCATGGCAGCAGCACACCATTTTCTCCTCAGGGAAGAAAGCACGTACCACCCTCTCTGTTCCCCTAGCAGTAAAGTCCCCTATCACCATCACTCACTTTCTGTTTCCTCTGTTCTTATCTGCCACTCCCCTCCCCCCAGTGCATACCTTTCGGATACATCCAGCCCCCCACCCCCAAAAAAAATATGTGGATTGCTTGTCAGAGTTTCACATTTTGGTTCAGCCTGTAGTGCTTCAGTTACAGTTTAAGGAGGTTACTAGTCATACCCTTGGGTTCCCTTCTTCTTCTTCTTCTTCATCCCCCACTACCTCCTCCCTCACACACCTTTGTTCACCCCCATTCTGGCTCTTATGTGTGCTGTGAGAGTAGAAGAAGAGACCAGTCCTCTCTGTGCACAGAACTGCCCTTCCAAGAGCAGAATTTTAGTCATTGTGATGGCTACTTCCACAGTTCCTGTCGTGCACTAAACAGCCTGCAGACTGGGCTCCCCATGTTCCCAAAGGAGATCCTGGAACACAATTGCACCACAACTTCTACAGCTCACAATTTCTCAACCCGCTCCAGGGGGGCCTGTTTGCACTGACATCTTAACCTGACTCAATTCTGTCCTTGTTTGCCCTTGTTGCTGCCTATTTCAGTGAGCTTAAGAAATGTATGTATGTTACCCTAACCTGTTGTACCGTGCGTGCATAGGGACCTGACTCAACCTTCATATTTCCTATCTGAATACATAACACACCGTGTTAACAGTACCTCAAGGAATTGACATACCACAGTAGGTACACACTGCAGTGTAGCTAGTATTCCAGGATTTACTCTGTCCCAGATAGGGACTTTCCACCACTACTATAATGTGTAGCATAGTCCTGTTAGAGTGGACAGTTTACAGATGTTCACCCTCAGGTGTAATCCAGGTGTCCCACCCAAGTCATGTGGTTTCCAGGGTAGAGTACCCTGCAGTCCTGCCATCTTCCTGCAGCCTCCCCTTCAGATGTCCTCCAGCATCATGGTCCTCACACATCAGAGTAACTCTCACAAGTGGTTGCTTGGGTCTGTGTGCCTTTCATAAGCAGGAGTACTGGTCCTCTTCAGGGTCCTGTAGCTGATAGATCTATTTTGGTCATGTGTTGTGCCCATCAAAATGGTGCCACAATCTGCTTGTTTCCACACATCTGTGTCTTGATCCTGGTACTAACAAGAGATATTGTAACTGAAATAAAAATAGCACCCATGTTCTTGAATATCAATTTCACTATCTATGTTGTAATAGCTACAAGTATCTAGCTATTTGCTATGTTGTCCTATGTCTGCATTTACTTATCTGAATTGCTGTCTGTGTTCTTGAACGTGTACCATTATGTCAAAATTATGCTTCTCTTTTGTAATTAATTACAGGTTGCCCCTGAAAAAGGGACTTTTTTTTCTCAGTGGGCTTACTCAATTACCAAAATTCAATAAAGAAAATACACAGTTTTGCAGGGGGGAAAAAAGCCCCCTCCTGGGCTTTTGGCAGTAGAACTTGGTCCCTGACTTACACCACCATAGCTCCCTGGTCCCATTTTAGTTTGCCCCAATCTCAAGTGTGCAGCTGCTTTTAAGGTATTGTGTCCCCATACTTGATTGGCCCATATGGGACATGTGGTCCACCCCTCAAGATGACGCTGCTGTAAGCTTGTTTCCACCCCTCTGCTTCTTGAGCCTGCTACTAGCAGAGATCAATGAAAAAAAATGGCAACTTCAGTTTTGCATGGGAAACAAGCTATTTTCTTGGTTTATGGCAGTAGAACTTGGTCTGTGACATGCACCACTAGAGCTCATAGGTCTCATTTCAGTCTGTCCCAATCTTAGATATTCCATTGGTTTTAAATGTTTGTGTTCCTGTACATAATTGGCTCCTTTGGGTCATGTGATCTTCCTCTCAAGATCGTGCCACCACCCTGTCATGTGTCTGGTAATGTGATGCACTGCCATGCAGAGAGACCCACGATTAATTCTGATCCCGACTCCCTCACTCCAGGGAGGTGGGACCATGGACACACTGTGGAGGTAGCATGTACAGATCCCTGGGTGGTAGCATGAAGGATGCTGACTTAGTACTACCTGTTGTAGCTCTAGAGGAGCTTGGCATCATGGGAAACCAGGTGATGCCAGCTGCTCCTCTGCAGGCTTTCACAGGCATGCAGTACAACGCATTGCATCAGGGAGGTGGTAAGGCTACAAATGGAGTAAATCCCACTGCTGGCCAGAAATGGAGGACGGTCACCCACATTGTTGATGTCCTGCTGCCTCAGCACTCCCCTCTTGCACTAGTGCATGCTTGTTTCCTTCTTTGTTTACTGTGACTGGGAAGGCCTACCAGAGGGAGTACATTCTGGAGCGGAAATGCAGGAGGCTGTCTTGTTGGGGTGGCAAAGTTAGATGTTGGATGAAGATGAGATGGTGGGGCAGGAGTGGCACAAACGAGCAGGCTGGCTATCTGGAAAAAGGTACGGGACAAAAGGTTGATTAAAAATGAAAAAAGAAAGTGCTGCTGTTGTCTATTTCTCATCCCTCTGCTTCTCAACCCTATTACTAAGGGAGATAAATAAAAATAGCAGCTTGAAATTTTACAGGAGAAAGAGTCATTTCATAGGCTTTTAATAGTAGAAGCTTGGTCCCTGACATTCACCTTTGCAGCTTCCTGGTCCTATTTCAGTCTGCCTGATCTAAATGTTCCACTCGTTTTAAACTTTTGTGTTTCGGTACCTGATTGGCCCCTTTGGGTCAAATGGTTCACCCCTCAATATTGTGCCACTGTCAGCTTGTTTGCACCCTCTGCTTCACAATCCTGGTACTACGTGAGATAAGTAAAAATAGCAGCTTGCACTTTTACAGGGGGGAAAAAGTCCTTTCCTGGCCTTTTGGCAGTGGTACTTGGTTCCTGACATACATCACCACAGTTCTCGGATAAGGGTGAGCAAAAATACAGAAATTGGCAACTTCAGTTCGGCTTTGATTCAAGTCACATTTTTTGGGTTGGCTTCAAAACTTTGACCATATACACTTTGGGTCTTTGGTATTTGGGTTTAGCAGGCTACAAATAGGTGTAAGTGGTGTAAGTGGCACCCCTTAACCCCCCCCTTCTCCACCTCAATAAATCCCAAACTATTTCTACTTCCACTGGTCCTTTAATCAGATTACCAACAAAGAAAATTCCCAGAGCCATAAGTATTCTTGTACATTCATCACATACACATTTGGCACTGTCTCATCCTTACTCCAGTGCTCCTTTTCTGTCTATAAAGTTGGAAGGAGAGAAACAACATATAAGCAACATCTGAGCCACAGTTCTGCTGATTGAAAAAAAGCAAAGGAATTCATGCCCTGACTGTATGAGTTGCTTTGTGCTCTTCAGTACCACTCATTTCCATGACGTAGTCTGTGGTTTGTCAACATGCACCACAGATTTTCACTCTGCTCTTTGGCCAACTTGACAGAATGCCTCTCATGCTTGAACAAAGAGAACTTGGCTAGATAAGGAACTAATCTGTCCTGTGAGACAGGCTGACCTACTTTGTGTTTATTCATGGAAACTCCCTGCCTTCCACACTGGGCTAGAAACAACCTTTCTAACAGGCAACCCTAATGAACTCCATAGCTCTAGAATGAGGAATCTATAGGACCTTTTCAATGCAGTGGTCTGTATCGGAATGACGGGTACAGACACACTTTAATGTTACCTTTTTTTGTGTGTATAAGCATTCCCTGTAGCAACCAAAGTGAACGCCTCCTTAAAATGCGTTCCCTGTTTTCCAGGGTTCACTGGCTTCTGTTGTGTTTTGTTCCGTTCTGCCCTGCCATATAAATGCGACTTTCCATTTGTTTTGGTGAACTGCTAGCTTCACAGTTACACCACCTTCTGCAAATAAATATAACTAACTTAATAACATTAAAAAATTATAAGTTCAGTACAGAATTCATTTAGGGAGGATTTTCCATATTGAATTCCATTGAAAACATTTAAAAAATTTTCCTTGTTGATTTGTGTTCCTTAATACATTTGTTCAATAATTTCGAGGTTTGTGAGTTGTCTTTCTGTGCATAACTGCGGATGAATTTTGTAATGTTTTCAGCAGAATTTATTAGGGAAAAACCAGGCCTAAACAAATTATGCATTGAATTTATTTTTTTTTAGTTATCAATGCAGACTGGCTGTCCAGTGTTCCATTAATTTGCCATGATATCACCAGACACTGGATGGCAGGAAACACCGCCAAACCGCCGGAAGAGACAAACAACCGAAACACCAGTTCTGTGTACAAGTGGTACGAGAGTGCAGCGGGAGGAGTGTTACAGGACAGTAACAAAACCGAGCGGCACAAGTAAGTGCCGTGTAAAAAGTGCCTTTGTCTCTCTAATTTCTAGCCTTTTTTTTTCCTTTCTCTGTATTTTGTTTTATCACATTTTTGGTTTTTATTTTCTACTGCCTTGTCTCAAGTGTTGACTTATTTTGCCTATTTTCAGTTGTAGTCAGCTAAAATTCTTATTTTGCCTACAGTCTTTTCTATGTTTTATCTTCATTTTGATCTGTTTTAGTCCCTCGATACTGAAGAATGCTGCTCTATGGCCGGCTGGTGGGATACTGACCTGAATGAAACTGTGAAGGACTATATTATGAGTAATGCTGGGTGAAATACATTTTCTGTAGTCTGTTGGAGAACGTTTGAAACAATGTGTGCCAAGAGAGAACTGGAATTTCACAGCAAAATCTGAATTCTTAGATGCAGAAATTTTAGCTTAACTAACGGAATGTTGCAGATATCATCACATTTCCATTTCCTGTGGAATTTTGTTGACATTTCTAAATATACCCAACACTAACGATAAAGGACACCCATCAGAATGCATTCTTTGTCGACGTCTTTCATTGACAAAGCCCACTAGTGTCTCCCTGCAGAACAGTGGTAGAGAAAGAAAATCATTAAGCGTTTTAACTAGTTGTCCCTCAAATAGTTAAATACAGAGGGCCCTCCAGATATAACAGTCCATATTATTTAAAACACACAGTATTTTTAACAGAAAAAAAACAAGCTGCTGCATCATGTGGGTGGGCTGAAAATAAAACAAAAAGGTCTTGGAATTGTAGTTAGGATATTAGGTAGACCATTCCACAGGTGAAGGAGGCTTGAACAGCATTGTCCTTGCAGAGTGGGGTTTCTTTTGCCTCATTCAGATCTGAGGGAACAGAACGTGTTGGAACCTGATGAGTAAGAATTCCAGCTAAGTACTTTTAGAAAAGTTTGCTGCTTAGAATATGGCCCCCAGAAAGGCAACACGGAGAGAGTGCTTCACATCGGCAGGAGACCAGCCCAGCTGCCTGTACATTGTGCAATATTGTGTGTGAGGGGGTACATTCCAAGGCAAACTTGCAGAGGGAACTGAAGAGGATAGTAAGTTTGGATGTATTGTTCCCTCTCATTTTTTGACCCTATGGACAGAAGTCTCGTGTGTGTGTGCAGCACTGGTTGCCAAGAAAAAGATCCACGTGTGCAACGTGAGTCCATAGGAAGAATACCATTTATTGGCAATAAACACTGTAAGGCATGAATGGACACTATAATACTTAATGGAAAGCATAAATGTACATTTATCACAATGCAAACAAAAATAATATAAACCATAACTGTGCAATATAACATTGCATAATATACTACTTTATACAATGCAATATGCAGACTGTGAGTGTACAAATATTGAATATACAGTTAAAATGTGATGCATGGAGATGGCAGAGTTGGAGATAGCAGAGACACCAACAGTGCCATAATCCAGAATTAGAAAAATCATCCATTGAGCAATGCACCATTTGGGGCTGAGGGAGAGGCAGCTGTTAACCCTGTATAGTGCACCAAGTTTTGCAAGACACCTAGAAATAGTACTGTTAATATGAGCAGAGTATTCCAGACGCTGGTCAGTCATCAGGCCAAGATATTTATAGCATGCTACATTATTTATGCAGATGCCTAACAGTGAGTGGATATTATATAGTGGCAAGGAAATTTGCTGGACTCTGATTGGTCAGTGTGAGCCTGGGACAGTGAGGTTATCTGACTATAACCTCACTGTGTGAAGTCCAGGTACACACATGACCGCATACCACATTAAGCAATTATGCCACTGTTTTCCCCACCAACCGAGTGGCTTCACTGAACCGCGTAAGGCACCATCCCTGGCCGCATGCTGGCTTGCTCCCCCTCCCAAATCTGTCCATTCCTCGCAAATCCAGGAAACTCATTAAACATAATGTGAAAAACACACAACTCAATTCAACACATAGCCCTTTCAGTGCCACCAGCTTCATTTGTTCTGCCTCTATGCCTCAGTGCAGCACACGCCTACTCCGCGCTATTCAGCTGTTTCCCCACAGGACCACATACAGTGTCTCTTTCTTAAAGTAAATAAAAAAAAAGTTCCCTCAGCTGTTTCATCAGCAACTACTCGATGCTGAAGCCACATAAAACACAATTCCCTCTCAGAATCTACCGGGCACTTAGCGACCCATTTTGCAACACCAGAAGTCTCGTTCATTTTCTAACTTGTTCCCGATGTGCAGTTCACCCAATTAAACAGTAGGCAGTGGGGCCGGTCAAATTAAAATCCGTTGGAACAGTGGACTGCAAACTATCACCAAAAAAAAAACAAAAAAAAAACTAAAGTTCGAGAGGGGAGGGGAGACCTGCAACACCAAGAGAAAACTGTTTCTGATGGGCAGTCAGCTGAAGAGACACAGCCAGTCATATACCAGAAGCACCACCTACTGGCAAAAAGGGGACTATATTTTCCCCTACATATACCTCCACATTGATAAATGACCTAAAAATCAAGTACAAAAAAGATTTTTAAAATGTTTTCCCTATTATATATGAGCCATTGTATAATAGCAATAATGCATTCAAGGGTGTGGGTTGTGCTGGTAGTAACCTCACTTCTGGGGCCTTGGATGCACTTGGCCTGTTGCCTCATGCCCAACCACCCCAAGCATGAGGTTAGCCCAGCATAACCCACACTCTGTCATGTAATCTTCTCTTGTCAGTCTTGACCATTCATTACTGCTGGGTTTAAGCTGGAGGTGCGCACCCACCACAGGAGCTTTTTTTTTTTGTTGGGAGGAGTCGGCACCGACAGTGCTGCCCGTGTGGCTGAAGCACTGCGTAGAGCACGCAGGTTGGCCTTTAGGCACCATAGACTCCTCCTCCATCCCAGTTCTGTTTCTCCTGCCATCAAGGCCACACGTGCTGCACAGGTTCAGAGCAGTTTTCAGTACGCCACTAGGCCTTCATTTTCAGTGCCGCTCACCTTCATCCTGGTTCTTTTATCCCAACGCTGTTGGCAGTCCAGTAAGACCGTTCTTTTTACTTTTATCAACAGCGCCAGGATCTTTTGCTCAGTTTGTGTATTAATTTCTCATCATGTCCGGTTCTGGAGCAAAAAGAAAATCTAAAGCGGGCTGTGCCCCCATGTGTTGGGCCCCTGTGGCCAGCATTTTTCCGTTTCAGACCAGCATAACGCTTGCTTGCAGTGCCTGGGATCCAGTCACGATTTGGATCATTGCGATGCCTGCTTCTCCGTGGACCACCGTGTTCTCAAAGTTCGTGCATTTAAAGTTGGAGGGATGCATCGATCGCGGGTCGCCAAGGCCAGGACTATTGACCCTTCCTTGAGGTCCCCTCGGCCCGCCTAGGAGGAGGCCTCCTCCAATTCTTGCCTTGCTGAGGAGGAGGCTTCTTTTGCAGTGCCGGAGGAGCAATGCAATTTCCTGTGGAGCTGCATTGTTGGCACCGCTCTGGCAGTCACCTCCATGGAGGTGCAGGCTCCACCAGGTCGCAGCCCACAGTTGCTGGGCCTGGCACTGTTGGACCCTCGGTGCCATATCCTGGAGCCATTTGTGGCACCAGTGATTTTGATGGCACCACTGGTGATGCTGTATCCCACAGCGGCCCTTCCGGGGTCACTAGTCTGGAGATCTGCCTGGTCACTTCCTCTTCAGAGGAGGATGACTCGAAGGCCAATCTGGACTGGCACCCCCACTCTTCAGAGTCGGAGAGCCCCGTGGGATGCAGTACCAGGCAGCCCAGCGGCCCTATCCCAGAGTCCCTGGAGCCTATTGTTCTTCAGATCCTTCGGCTGAGGGTGGCCATGGATCCATTGAGGATGACAGCCTAGGAGCTCAGGGTAGGGTGTTCACCTCTGGGGAGGTCGGGGCAGCTGCCGTTCCTGGTCCTGCTCGGGCCTTCCGGGGGGGGGATTGGGACCCCCTGTTCTATGGTTTCCCTCCGGGGGGCCTGTGGGATTGGGGGACCCAGCTTCACTGGGGTTGAAGAAGAGAGCAGCCCTCGAGTCCGAGGGGTTGAGGGGCCGGGGTGAGGCACAGCTACCTCCATCCACTGCCCAGCAGGGGTTGGGGAGATGTCGCAGTGCTGAACCCCACCTTTTCCTCAAGGTCTCAGAGGCTTCCTTGGTTGGCAGTGTGGAGGGTTGCTTTTCTGGACAATGCTACCCCAGTTGCATCACAGGGGAACTTCTCCCTTAGGACTCTTCTGGAGTTTGCCATCACAGACACAGCCTTCACAACCTGGTGTGGCCCCAGGGCCCCCCTGTTCAGTTGGACCAGTCTCTGAGTCTCAGAGCCCTGGCAGAGGCCAGGCACTTTCAGTTTGGTGCGCATAGCCCATCCCTCTGCAGACACTTCCTCCTCTCCCAGGCCATGTGGGTCCCATGGGGCCCTTAACCTGGGAAATGTTCAGAGTTACCGTGGCAGCCCTTCCCACTTATGTCAGGGCAATGGACAAATGGGTCTTTCGCCTGTCTCCCCCACCGCAGGAGTCCTCAGAACATTCAAGCTTCTCTTCCTCCTCATCTCCCTCTTACGAGGGAGAGGAATGTTCCATCAACCTGTCCTCTGACACTAATGTCACTGAATATCAGTGGTCACTTTAGTGGCTGGTTCAGGAGCTTCACATCTCTCATGTGCTGAGAAGCAATACCAAGTGGGAGATGCATTCATTCCTCCATGAATTCAGCACCCACCACCTGGTGGTGCCCTCCTGGCCCATTCCTTTCCAGTAAGCGTCTATCCGCACCCAGCAGTCACCAGCTGCCCCTTCCCCAGCCCCAGCGGACTGCAGGAAATGGTATTGTGCCTCCCAGCAGTCTCTAGGTTCCCTCCCCCACCCGCCTTTGGGCCTGATGTCCCTAGACACTTCTTCTGGGCTTCAGTGCCTGATGCATGACCGACCCCCGCATCCGGATTCTGCAGAATTCAACTGGTGAGGGCGAAGAGTTTTCTCTTCAGCTCGTGCGTTAATGTGCATAGGTTCTCATCAGGCCCACCATACTGCCTAAAACAGACACCTGTGGTTGATGCTAGGGCAAGTCCTAGCATCTTTGCCTGATATGGAGCAATCTAGACAGGCCATTGCCCTCTGCGCTCAAGGTCTGGCACTTGCATGGCATTAGGCAAGGATGTCTTATGACGCCACTGAGGTGGTGTCCAGACTAGCAGGGACAGCGATCTGCATTAGGCGACGGCATGGCTTCGTCTATCCAGGTTGTCACCTGTGGCCCGGTGTAGGGTGAGCTCCTCCGCTTTCCGGAGGACCCGACTTTTTTTCCGTAGGGCAAGGAGAGTTCTTCACCGGTGCCTCCCATCCCCCTGGCCACGGGGGACACCTCCTCCTCATCCTTAACAGCCTTAGACCTTGATGGTCTAGTATGGCTCTAGGGTATCCCCCTCCTGTGCCTCTCCTCCAGCAGGCTGAGAGATCTGTTCCCAAAGGGCTGTGCCAGGTCCCCTCCAGGGGCCTTGGTACTCACCCAGCAGTAATGAATGGTGAAGATTGACAAGGGAAGATATGAAAATTACGGACCTACCGTAATTCTTGATCTTCTCTTGTATCTTCACCATTCATTACTGATTCACACCCTCCATCCCCTCATGGGCCTCAGTTCTTGGTCATCGCCTCCACCCTGCTGCCCTTCCCCCTCCTAGAGGCCAGTTGGGGGCTGAGTCCCCCGGTACCTCAGAGCACTCTGTTTCTTCTCTGAAAGTCACAGAGCTTTCACCCTGGAGGATGGGGAGTAGGGTCTTCACCCTAAAACCCTCTGAGGGAACTCCCTTGGATTCTCTTCACAATGCACTGGGGTGTCACCCTCTAGGGGATTGGGTAATTCTCTGGCTTATGTCACCCTCTGGCTGTCATTGTATCAGTGCAGTCCTAAAAAGGTCTGTGGGATCTCCTCCCTCGCTTTTCTTGTGACACTGATGTCCCGTGGTTCTCGTCTCCTGAAGTGGGGACCACACCAGTACTCCTCTGGGAAAATTTAGTTCAGATTTCTTTCCCTACACCTAAGTCAGGACTCACTCCTTTCTGAACAGGACTGATTATCCTCCTAGGGACAGTCTGTGAGACCTAGACTGTAGGACTTTCTTAACGCTCCCAGATAAAGGGTGAGAGGAAAGGTCTGTCTTTGACAAGTCTCAAGTCCTTCAATCCCCCTCAGACCTTGGTTCTGTAACCTGTTTTAACTAGCGGGATCCTTGCTCCCTTGTCTTCAAATCCCGTGAGGGCTTTGAAACTCTCAAGCCAGTGGTCTTTCAATTTGTCATGGCAGACAGCTCCTCTCCTCTCCCCCCTTTATCTTTTACGCTGATCTATTCTGCCTTTCCTCTTTCTATCCTTTGCCTTATCCTTCTCCCAAGACTGCCCAAGGATTGAGGCCCTAAGGCCGATTAGGGTAGGGTTTCTTTTTTCTGTCCTCTCTTTGACTTTATGCCTTTTTCAGTTTATATCTTTTCTGTTTTCTATCCCTCGGCTCTCTTGCCTCAGTCTCTGTTTCTATAACCTGTTTCTTCCTCTCTGGCTCAACAGAACTGGGATGGAGGAGGAGTCTACTGCATCAAACGGCCAACCCGCATGCTCTGCGCAGTGCATCAGCCACGTGGGCGGCACCATCAGCACCAACTCTGCCCACCAAAAACAAAAAAGCTCCCGTGGCGGGTGTGCGCCTCTAGCTTACACCCAGCAGTAATGAATGGTGAAATACAATAGAAGATCAAGAATTACGGTAGGTATATAATTTTCATTTGTTGCTTAATTCAGGGAAGGGAGGGAGATTTGGTTGGTCATGGTTTTTCACCAAACAACAATGAGATGGTTTTCTTATGATTTACAGCTAGCTGGTTTGTTTAGAACCAGTTTGGGGAATTGATGTCGTCGTGCTGTAGTTCTGCTCAATTAGAGGGGTGGACGGCCATGAGAAATAGATGATGGCATCATCAGCGGACATGTGGATGTTGTAGGTGGCAAGAGTGCTGGGAAGGTCATTGATAAATACCATGAATAGGAGGGGTCATAGGACGGAGCCTTTTGGGACTCTGAGGGTGACTATGAAAGTGGAAATATGAAAATGTGGCCCTACCTGACTGCCTGCAATATGTTAGAGAAGTGGGACTTAAACCAGTGAAGATAGGTATCTGAGAGTCTGGAGGTGGCTAATATGGGATAACAACAGAGTGATTCACTGTATCAAAAGCCTTGGCCAGGTCACTGAAGATTGCCCCAGTACCGTAGAAACATAGAATTTGATGGCAGATGATGACCGCTTGGCCCACTCGGTCTGACCATGGCTTAAGCCCATCTGGTTATGGATTTGGTGAGTGATTTGAGTGAAGTGGAATGGGTTGGGTGGAAATCAGATTGGAAGATGTGAGAAAGCCAGTGCTGGCATAGAGGCTGGCAGGTGCTACTGCTACTGACTAGTCTTTCCTTGGCTTTGGACTGAATTAGGGTGATGGTGTGGTAACTGCAGATACATCAGCAGCACCACCTTTGTGTAGTCCTACAACAGTAGCATGTTTCCAGGTGAAAAAGTGGGTGTTAGGTAGTTCTAAAGGTGTTGTTATATCATAGATAATTATAGTGAGCACCAAAGTGTAGCAGTTATATCAGAAGCAACGTTCAACAAAAACATTATACTGTATGAAGTGACTGCTAATTTGCCTGTCTGAACTTGGCCCACTGTCACTGGCAGGCAGAAAAGCGTTACTCTGCCACATGGGAGTCCTGGGTTGATATTGTGTTTCCCTGCTGCAAGCTGGTGGAGTCTTGGGATTGCTGTGAAGACACTGCTCTCAGAAGTGTGTGTGTGTGAGGGGGCCTGATCCTGTTCAGTTGCCTCCTGTGAGATCAAATGTAACCTTTACGCTGTCAGGGAGCAAGTGGAGTTAACTACCTGTGAATAGGCTAGTGCTGTATGTCTGCCATTAACAGTGGTGATGGTAAAAACTAAAAATGTGGAATAAAAATCCTCCTCCTATAAGCGTATGATGGCCTTCCCCATAGGCTACCTTTGTCACCTGGGTTCACCGCCACTGACTTTGTCCCCCCTCCCATGCAGCAATATGCGTGCTTAAAAAGTATGTCCAATCACAGGCTGTGCCAGTGGAAGGTTTTCTGGGGGGTAGACTGGGATGCCATTGAGGTAAGTACTAGTATCTCTGATGGACAGTTGGCTAGTGGTCGATAAACATCAGAAGTGGAGGTATGGTGGCGCAAAGATGGGGATAAACAGAATATGAATAAGGTCTGTCTGCCTAAGACAGGGTGAACAACTAGTTATTACTCTTGTGGGTTACCTGTATTTTTTTTTTTACTTATAAGGTAATGGAGAAGAAAGATATTGCATCAAGCTACCAATCTCAGTGCAGCAGTCTGCTAGACCTACCAGCTACATTTGACATACATGCAGAAAACAGCTCCGTGTCTGCTCAGCAACAGTCCAGTGGAGATATCGTCTGCTACAGTACCCCATCCACCCTTGGCAGTGTCACTTCATCAGCAGCAACAGCAGAGACTGGTACAGTAACAAAAACCATTTTAACAATACATAGTTCTTTGCTGCCTCTTATGATTTGGCTAACATGAAATATTTTAGTTACTTGAAAACTAAAGTAATAGACTTGCTAACTATAGTGAGATTAACATTTTGAGATGATGAAGGGACATTTTCAGATGATGAAGAGATGGAATTCTCTCCTATGATGCTTTTGCTGTGGGATTAATTTGTTTAGAATCTCTTTAGCCAGGATAAAGCAGCGGAGGTGTAGCCTCTCCTTTACGTTGCAGTCAGTTGTGCATCTAGCAGAGTTAGGCTAAAGTTTTTTGCTACATGGTCATCTGGCTTGCCCGAGGTTACTTGACTTTATAAACCTATATCCTTGGTCACCTGGTGACCTAATGGTAAATGGTGTGACTTGCTGTGCTGATGAACCGCGTTCAAGTCCCAAACTCAGGTTGTCACATGTCATGCAGCAGATGCTGTGCTGAATGTCCTTCTTGAATGCCTTTTTCCTCCTCGTAGAGGGTGGGTAGCTCCTGCCTTCTGTAACTGCTTCTGGGTGGCACCGGGGAGGGAGTCATGGGCTAGAATATGTGAACCTGGACAACACATGCTGGCATAACATATGAACTTGACGTATGCAGCGCTGACTTCATAGGTCCAGTCTTACGTGAGTGGGAGTCAAGTCAGAGTGTGGTGTATTGGCTTAGTCCTAACTCACTTCTGACTGGCTAGAAATGTCTCCCATCTGAGTTCCAGCCCACTTGGGGGAATTTAGAACAGGTGGAAACATTGATAGTGCTCAGGCAGATGACACCACAATGCTCTCTTCACTCAGTTGTGGTGTACCTTTGGATCCCTTCTGTCCCCCCTCCCTCTTGGTTGGGAAAGTTCTGTCCAGCTATTCTCCTGGCCAGTCAGTATCACCCCAAAGGGTAAGTCTGAGATAGCATATGAGGGGAAAGGCAGTGGGGATCATGGGGCCAGCAGTGACTGCACCAGTAGTCGTTGGATCCAGGCATTGTATACAGGCTGAAAGAGAGCCTGACCCCTTAGTAAGAAGAGAAAAACAGGAAGGTCAGAAAAATCATAGCCTGGTACGACCTCCTCAGTAGTTAGAGGCTGAGTAACAGTTGAACTGGGATCATCTGCCTTCATTGTGCTTTGTTTTTACTGTTTAACCAATACGTTCTTATCTTTGTTGTCTTAAAAGCAAAAATATTTTCCAAACTCGAAGTCAAGCAAATGTTTCTTCATCCTTTAAATGTGTTGCATGAAACAGATTAGGCCTTTTAAATAGAACTAAAAAATGTACTTGCCTGAAGTAAGGCGTTGTCATGTGAGAACTCAAAAGGATACATGCATTTTTAAGGTAATATTACTGTGACCATATTTTCATGTGGAGGACCCTGCAGCATCCAGATACCCTTTTGCTGTCAGGGTCTTCAGAACCAATCCCTGTATGTCACCTATGCTATACAGAGTGGTCAGGTTGGGGCCAGTGCTCCAAGGCATGACCAAGACCAGGTACGACTGGCTTTGGACACTGAGAAGTTGCAGAAGGTACTCCTGCATGACAATTCCATGGCCTTGCTGTGACCTCAGATGAAGTTTGAACACACACACACACACACACACGTCCTCAGCTCTCCTTTATAACATGGAGGACTTTGAGGGACACCAGGCTACAATTATTATGTTTAAAAAAATATATACAAGTATTAAAGGGGATATGGCAGTCCTAGCTGGACTACTGTATCCCATAATCTCCTGCTCCTGAGGAGCAGGGAATACTGTAGAGGGAAGTCCTGGGGAAGTTTAGTGCCCCCCACCCGTGGTGCCCCATCCACCGAAAGGAGCTCCACACCCATGTATGGGGGCAGCCTGCGTAAGTGAATGGCCACCCTCAAGCTAGACTTTTGGAGCAGTTGGGACCAGCTGCACATTAATAGCATGCATAAAGGCCCAATGTGTGCATCGGGATCTGAAGATCATTACCAACACTATAGTATTAGGACTGTAGTGTCAGAGTCAAACCAGCATATCCAGGAGTGCCATCTAGTGGTCTTTCATTTATTATCTTTCATAAGGATGAAATACAGTAAGTCAACTCAAGTAGACTTACCAAGACTGTCAATCCGGGTTGTCAGCTCAGTCAAGCTAGATAGAGCTTCTTACAACTGTTTTGAAAACATTTTTTGAGAATGTAGTCTGACTGTTTAGGATCCTCGAGGCTGTCAATCATGATCTCACACAAGCTGTAGATATTATGATGTTCAAGACTGAAACTTTCATGCAGTCTAGTTTTGTTTTACATTTTGTCTGAAATCTGTAAAATACACATTTGAAACCACCCATTATCTTTCTTTTTTTTAACTTGTATTTTATTAATTTTCTGAGGGTTACACTATTGTCATCACACTTCATTCTGTTTTTACATTCTTAGCTTATTCACATGTCATTTGGGGTTCGCAAACTTTGTACATCACCTTTATCTTTCATAATGTTTACCTTTTAGAGTTACACAGAAATAGTTGCCGTATTGGTCCTTATAAGAACAGGTCCAAAAACAAATGGTTTGATACCTTTTATTGGACCAACATACTGTAGATGTAACAAAAGAAAACAGTGCTTAAGCTTTCAGACCAACCAACTACCAAACAACTGTCATAAGCTTCTGAGGAAGGACTTGGTTGGTCCGAAAGCTTAAGCACTGTTTTCTTTTGTTACATCTATGTTGGTCCAATAAAGGTATCAAACCATTTGTTTTGGGACCTTTTAGAGTTAGCGAGAAAGCTGAGTCAGTTTTTCTAGTTGTAACTTTAGCAGGCTGCCTTGTCATGTGCTGTTGCCTCTTTTATTTAAAGCATTATGGCTTCCCAGGTCCCCATCCCCTTTCTTATCCCGTCTGTCTCTTCCCCACTTCTCCCTCCCTCTCTGTCTTCCCGTGGGTACCATATCTGTTCTTCGGTTCATAATATACATTAGCCAGGTTGTTCGTTTGTTATTCAATCTTAGCAGGGTGTTTTGTAACTGAGCAGTGATACGTTCGAGCCTGTATATATAATGTACTATATCTTCCCACGTGGAGGTCTGAGGTGCGGTTTGTTGCAGCCACATCTTTGTGACAGCCTTTTTTGCTACTGTTAGGAGTATACTGGCCAGATATATTTTATGTTTTGCTTTAGTTGTGGTGGGAAGTGCAGGAGGAGGTTTTTCTCCAGAGTCAGTGGCCCCATTTCACAGATGAGTTCCTGTAGTGTCTCTTCCACTAATTTCCAATAATCGGCTAGAATTGGGCAATCCCATAGGATATGTGTAGCTAACACATTACCACACTATCTCCAACAGTTGACCTTGTTAGTTAGTGAGTATTTGGCTGTAATTTGGGGTGTGTGGAAGAATCTACTAGCAATCTTCCAACAATACTCTCGCCAAATATGTGAGCATGGTACCCGGTGTTGGCATGTCCATATTGTGGACTACTGTTCAGCAGTGATCTCCACTCGCATCTCAGATGCCACCTGTTCTGTACAGCTTTCATAAGGATTGTTGGTACACTCAGCAGTGCCTGGTAGCATCTTGATACAAAGTGTGTCAGGTCTAAGGCGGTCTTCACCTGAATTAAAAACGCTACAATCGGTGGGATCAGGCTCAGGTCCACCTGTAACCCCAGTGTTTGCTCATGATAGTTCCTGATCTAAAGGTATCTAAAAAAGTCTGTGTTTGTTATTGGGAGCTCTGCAGACATTTGTTCGAATGATGAGAAAATCCCCCCATTCTAAAACTGAAATGTATATGTCAGGCCTATCCCCATCCAGGTGCTGAACCTGTGATCTAGTCTAGCCGGAAGGAAGGAAGAGGATAGGGCCAGAATTCCCATCCATCTGGCTCCTATTTTATTTTCTGGTAGCACTAAATATGACCTCCACACTTGTAGTATGTTTAGGGTATAATATGAGCTCTCCCTCACTGAGTCGGTGTGGGTGGGTCAAAATATAATTTTGGCATCTAGTGGATTTGCTGTTAAACTTTGTTCAATCCTTATCCATTTGGGTATTTCTGTCTGGGGGAGGGTCCACTGACTAGTGTGGTAGAGGGGAGCTGCAGTGGCACAGAGTGTTAAGTTTGGTAAGGCTACGCCTCCTTGTGCTTTAGGTAGTAATAATTTTTTATATGCTACCCTAGGTCTGGTGGCCTGCCATAAGAATCTTGCTATTATCCTATCCCATCTCTGTATGTCTTTCTTCAGGGGATGTATTGGGACATTTTGGAATAGATACAAAAATCTGAGCAGGATATTCATTTGTATCGTTTGGATTCTCTGGATTAGTGGGATTGGTAGATGTGCCCACGAGTCCAGATCTTTGGCTATTTGTATGGTCAGTGGATGCAGGTTTCTTGTATACAGGTGTGATTGGTCTCTGGTTAGATTAATCCTCAAATACCTCACTTGGGTGTTATTCCACTTAAAGGGGAATCTTGTTTTAAGTTGTCTTGAAGGATCAAATCCTATACAAAGTGTATCTGTTTTTGTGTGTGTTTATCTTGTATCCAGACACTCTTTCTATTACCTGAAAGCTATCCACCAAGTCTGGGAGAGAGTGTTCAAGGTTTCTCAGGTACAGGAGTAGATCGTCAGCATAAAACATAATCTTATGGGTGTGCCCCTCTATGTCATAGCCTTCTATTTGATTGTTGTCTCTCAGAAAGTGTGCCAGTGGTTCCGCATACAGGTTAAACAAGTAGGGGGAGTGGGGTCATCCCTGCAGGGTCCCCCTGTCAGGGCTTGACAAATTTTAAAATTAGGTACCTGTCCACGGACAAGTGGCTTGTCAAAAAGTAGTTGTCCCAGTGCTTGAGATGGTAGTCCAGGTATAAAATGGCATCTTTTTAGAGGAAAGTATAAAAATACAGAAAACCTAAATGGATTTATTGTAATATCAGTTATTTAGTGTTGTAATAGACAATAAGGAGAATAATAAGACTTTTTTTATTTATTTTTTGTCAGGATGGAGAGGATTGTAACAGAATTAAGCACGTGGTGCCAGCAACACAGTCAGTGAGAACATCATGCAGCAGACAGTACAGCATCAGCATCAGGAAAAGTTATAGTAGGAAGCCTGAACTTGCTCCAGCCAGAGCATCATATTCACTGTCATCATCATCATCAACAGTAGTGACAGCCTCAGGGACATTTTCATGTGAATCAGCATTAGCAGAACTAGTAGTTGAACTAGCATGACCATGACCACGAATGTGGCATGTTCCAGGACCAGATAGTGACCAGTGGTTGATAGCTGGATCCAGATCAAAGCTGTCTAATGCAGAACCTTCAGCTACTATATGCAGAAGTGACTGGAGTGTGTCATCAGTCAAACTTGTTCTTATTTTTGTTTTTGTAAGATTCTGAATGGAGAATACTCCCTGACATTTAGCTGTAGACACACTCATAACCAGTAACATTTCTATCAGGTCAAGGATGTGAGCAAGCTGGGCCGGTCTCACTCGCAGTAGTCGTGAATACACTTGCAGATATGACTTATCAATTGCAGACTTAAGCAGTGCTTTGAATGCAGAATACTCCCTTTGTATACTGGTTACGTGATCTCATAAAAAAAGTTGCGAAAGTAGTCTAACAAATTACTTAAATCAGTTGTGCCAAATTGTACAAGTTCTTCTCGTGATAGATCAACATTTTTGAAATCTAAACAACTGAACCATTTTAAAGGGGTTCCTCTGAGAAATTCCAAAAACGCTGATCAATGTAAGACACTACTGCATCTATTAAACTGTGCAGCTGTGTATCAGTTATAAAATCTACTTCTGGACAGCTCCCTTTGAATGTAAAAGGAACAATCTTGTCTTCACTGCCACGTTTTGAAATGAAATAGTTCATGCATTTCTCTGCAGGATTATATTGGTTTAGAATGATGTCATAAACTTTCCAGGTCATTATTTACTCCGTCAACTGGAGTAAGCATGTTTCGACGAGTTGGGGGACTTCTAATATTAGCAGGTCATTCCAGTGATAGATTTTTCAATATTGTCAAAAAATCTTGAAGAATAAACAGTGATTTTACAAACTGTACTGCGTGCACATCTCTTAGAAGAGCCCTTGCTTTGGCCCCATCATCACCAGCAGAGTCTGACACATGTTTGAGATGTTGAACTACTGTGGGCAGGTTGACTTGAATAGCATGAACTGAATTTGTCTTATTTGCAAGCCAATGAACTTGCTTGATTGCACTTGAAATGAGCCAACTCATTGTGTATGACGTGCTATTCTTGGGGCTGTAGTGGTAAAATTTAAAAATTCCTTTCAGGGTGTTTTCTACTGTTTGAACAAAGGGATTTTTTTTCATTACGTCGAGAACTGCTAACTCCAGTTTGTGGGCTACTCAATGCGTGTGTATTACAATGGTGACATGTTCTTAGATTTTTGCTATGGTGCCACCTGTATGGCCCATCATCACACTGGCACCATCAAAGTTGGCAGATACGAGAACCAGTCCTGGCTTGATCACATCGTTAAGTTCCGCAAAACAAAGATCAACAGACTCCAGCGCAGAGCTTATTGTTTTAAAAACTCCATCTGTGTGAGAATGTTCAAGAGGTACAGCTTTAATTAACACAGTTGTAACCTGTTTTTCTGTGCCACCAACAAAATGAAGGAAAACATTTTCCCACTCTACTATGCTTGCATCTGTACTGCCATCTGCAAGAATGGTAATGAATTTTGTATTTTTGACAGTCTTGATCTGTGTTTTAGATATGACAGCTGATATTACGTTACAGAAATCTCTGGCCCGTTTACCATTCGTGTAATTGCTACCGAGTTTAACCCCATTTTTTTCTTGCAATGTGCAAAGTCACTCCATATCTGAGAAAGGATGTAAATTTTTAGCCAAGGAATATGCAGTGTTAAATTAATGCCTCATTGTATTTTTGGTGGCTTCCTCCATCTGAGAAAATGCATGATATATTGCTGTTTCAAATATGTTAAAATTAATCTGCATGTTGACCAGTTTCGTGACAATGCTGTTTTGCACAAATTATGTGTGGATTTGATTTTTCATGGGCTCTCACTGGCTCAATTCTGAAATTATTTGAACCAGTGGCAGACACGTTAGGTTTTTTGGAATAAGCAGGAGTTGCAAGACTGGGATATTTCTCACAGACTGAGCAGTACATGGCGCATTTTTGGTCATTGTACCATAACCAGGTAAATTGATTTAGCCAGTGATGCTGAAACATTCAAGCCCTTTTTCTATGTCATATTTTTAATCTTTGCTTCTTTTCTCAGTGTTTAAGTTTGTTGTTTCCTCATCTGCAATCAAAGGTCACTTTAGCTGTACTGAACCGGAATGTGATGATGTCACTGCCACCACAGAACTGCTGCTGCGGTCATTCTCACTAGTTTCAGAACTTAGTATGGTCAAATCAGATTGATCAGTTGTTATGTCTACAAACACAGACCCAGACTGAGGAGGCAAAACAAAGAACTCAGAAGTTGCGATGCCAGGATATCAAACCCTCCGGCTTGACAGACTGGGTAAAAGGGGTGGCGGCTGCCTCATCTACATTAGGGATTCGTTCAATGGGAATGTGCTCCCCACTACCCATAGAGCTGATGACCATGAGTTGTTAGCAGTAAACATCAAATGTGGACAGAATAGCAAATCACTTGTAATCACCTCCATATATGTACCTCCGAAAAAGGCCAGTGGGGGCCAAGCCAAAGTGTTGGATGCCCTGGCACCTCTTAGCAAAGATCATGAACTCATCGTCACTGGGGACTTTAACATTAACTGGTTCAGTAATGAGGCAGCCCACCCAAGGGATGCCATGGCTAATCTGTACCTCACGCAGCTAGTTAAGGAACCCACCAGGAGGAACTACAAGTCGGGAAGTAGTACTCTTCTTAACTGGATACTGTCCAACACTCATATCAGGATAACCGAGATAACAGTGCAGCCAGATACCCTGAGTGATCACTCTCAGGTGGCCCAACAAACTTTGGAAACCACCACCTATCCAGGTTGAAAGCAGGGTCCTCAGGCCAGGACAGCTGGGGTCACTCAAAGCTGCTCTAGCATACTTGGATTGGTCACCCATAGATGCATTGCCTGATCTAGACCTAGCCCTGAACTTCTTTGTTGACAGTTTCAACAAAATCTGCAACAAATTTGTCCTGCTCAAAAAAAGAATATTGTGAGGCTACAACAACGGGTGGATCACAGGTGAACTTCTTGCCCCAATTAGGCAGAGAGATAACCTCTGGGCAAAGGCCAGGTACTCCGGAAAAGAAAATGGCTCTCAGTCCAACAGGGCCTCCAGAAATAGATGTACACACCTCATCAGGCAAGCAAATGTGAACTGCCAAAAGGACCAGCTGCAAAACAGCTGGGGAGACTGAACAAAGTTTTGGGAGAATATAAATAACCTCCTTGGGAGGGAAGAGAAAAAACACCTCCAGTCACTCAACTTAGATGGATTGTCCATAACGGACCCACACACAATAGTCGAGTCATTTAATGCCTCATTCACTGACCTAAGCTCCGTCCTACCACCCGACTATCTGAAACAAGAGAGTGAACAACTAGATGACAAATCAACAATGTTGAACCGCCCTACCTTTTATTTCAAAAGGGTGTCCACCAAGGATGCAAGGTCCTACATAACAAAAGCCTTGGGCAGGACCAGGATGGGAAGCGATGGGATTGACATGAAGCTGGTAGCACTAGTCCTTGATGAACTCATTGTCCCCATCACCAAACTTAACAAATGTCTCACACTAGCCAAATTCTCAACGGTTTGGAAACAAGCTCTGGTAATGCCAGTTTTTAAGAGTGGTGATAGGTCCAGCATTGCTAACTATAGGCCCATATCAATCCTCTTCCCACTATCTAAAGCACTGGAATGGATTGTAGCTGACCAAATTACCGATTACCTACATAAGTACTAACTGCAGTGTCCCCAGCAACATGGCTTCCGAAAGAATCACAGTACCACCACCACTCTGGTTGATTACTCTGATTCTGTACACCAAGCCTTTGATGAAAGCAAATTAACTGGGTCAGTCTTTATAGACTTAACAAAGGCTTTTGACACAGTTAATCACCCCCTCCTCCTGGCTCAACTGAAAAACTTGGGAATGGCCCCTAATGCAGTAGCCTGGTTCCAGGATTACATGTCCCATGGATCCCAAAAAGTTAAAATTGGGAAAGTCTTAGGCTCTAAAGAACCGTACTTGGGAGTCCCCAAGGGTCAATTTTGGGACCCCTCTTATTTAGCATGTTTTTGAACGATCTTCCAAAGGCCTGAAACAGTAAAATTGTCCTGTATGCTGTTGATGCTGTTCTCCTCAACAGTAACCACCGCACTGAACATCTAGAACAGGAGCTACAGACCTTCTTCAGTAAGATTGAGGAATGGTTCAGTGCGCATAAGCTATTGGTCAATTATAAAAAAAATAAAACTATGCTCCTATCCAGCCCACAGCTAAAGAAAAGATTCTCTGTCCTAACTATCCAAAATGAGGCCAAAGTCCCACTTGAACAGGTTCACTTATTTAGGTACCTGGGGGTCACCACTGATGATACCCTATCTTATGTGCAGCATATCGATATGGTGATCAAGGCTGTCGACTCCAAGCTAGGAGTCTTATAGAGACACCGGAAAAACCTCATGCCAAATGCCCTCCATCTTTCTGTCACTAGCTCAATTTTATCCATCATAGACTACAGGCTAGTTGTCTATGGATCAGTTACAAGTACTGCACTACAGTGAGTGGTGACTGCCCTAAACAAGGCGTGTAGACTAGCCACTGGTGCTGACCGCTTCACTCACACCTGCTCTGTTTATACTCAGGCTAACTGGCTGGCTGTCGAGCACAGAATAAGATTCCAAACCTGCCTACTTGGCAAGAAGGCGCTCCTGGGCTCAGCCCCCCCTGCATCTCAGATCTGTTCAACAAAGCCGACCCAAAGTATGGAACCAGGAGCAAGGTGTTAGGTGCACTTGCTGTACCATTCCGCAGAACCGCACTTGGTCAATGTGCCTTTGTGTACAGAGCCCCCCTTTCACTCAGTGATTGCCTGAAGTCGCACATAGAACTACGAGTCTGCTAACCTTTAAGACTGAACTCAAAAAATACTTCTTCTCCAGAAACGCCTGTGACTGTTGTAGGGGCACCTTAGAGGCCCTGGCCATGGCACCATGGACCCCTCTATAACCCACTTGTTTTGCCCTTCCCCATCCATCCCCTGGCATCATCATCTCCCTCCCCCCCCTCCACCTCCTTCTGTCTTCTCAGACGTCATCCCTTACCTTCCTGATCCCACCCCTCACTCCTTCCACCCCATCTCCTTGCTACCTCCCATCCCTTGGTCCCACCCCTTTTTCTTCTCCTCCCCGACCCTTCTGCATCCTCCTAACCTCCCATTGTTACCCACCTCCCACATCTTTATCGACAGTCAACTGCCTGACTGCTAACCTGTCTCCCCCCCGCTACCCCTCCTCCCACCCATTTGAAGGTGCCCCCGTACTTGTTATACTCTACTCAGCCAATGTTAAATGTTTCCTTACCTATTACCTATGCTGATTGTAAATGCTGCCTATGTTGATTGATATTATGCTGTACTCAGCTATATGTGTTTCAACTATTATGGTATCTCTGACGTGGAACCTTTGTAAAAGAGCTCCTGCTCAAAGGTTGTTTCCGAATAATTAATAAATAAAATAAATAATAAAAAAAAGAACCATTATTTTGGTTGTTTTCCTGACTAGGGCCAGGGAGTGCTGGTTGGGGCTGGCTTTCAGACTGTGAAGAAGAAGGCTCTTTACTTTTTGTTCCTGATGAAGAAGATGACATGGAGGATGCCCCAGTCCAAAGGGAAAATAGAGTAGTTTGCTTTTGCTTATTTCTATGCAATTGTGAAATATTCAAATATTGTACACAATAAAATCCTATCATGTTATCTTTGTGTGTGTTATGCAGTTTTTTACCTTAAACTGTTGTGCTTATGCTTACAACACTACAAGAGGGTCGAACGGAGTGTGTGTGTATGTGTGTGTGTGTGTGTGTGTGTGTGGTGGGGGTTAGGGAGGGAGTTCTAGTAGTAGGTGAGCCTGGACGCTCAGGTATGGTACTAGTCTAGTATTAGGTAGGTAGTGGGAGGGTACTTAGCAGTAGTAGCTTGTATCCTTATAGCTAGCAGCTACAGTAGAACTGCTGGACAGAACAGGTAATACAAATGCAGACTGAGTAATTAAGTGTTTAGCTTCTCCCTGGGGCCTTTCCACTACATTGTAGTGTCAGTGGCTCAGCAGGTAGCACACTCACCTCTGAGACCAGGAGATCAGAAGGCTGTGGGTTCTATCCCCACACAGGCACTTGGGCTAATAGCCCAATACCAACACTGCAGCATGAGGGGGGTACTGCACTCCTGAGGTGCCGTCTTTCAGATGAGACGTTAAACCGAGGTCCCATTTGCCTGTTCTGGTGGTAGTTCAGGTGGATGTTAAAGATCCCATGGCATTTCTCGAAAAGAGTAGAGGAGTTTTTATTGAAAAATAGGCATAGTTCACAACTCAAATATAAAGAACCAATAAAAACAGTAAATCAGTACATATCATTCTCGGAAAAACTTCATCAGTCTTAGGAGTACATGGAATAAATAACATTCCTATTTGTATTTAATAATGTGTGAAAATCATTTCCACCACTTCATTACTTTGGAGGAATTATATAATTAGGTATCTTTAAAATACACTTTCTGTACTTCATTTACTACTAGCATACAATAACCCTCATTAGACACTCTTTTTTGATAAATTACCCATTGACAGCTAACCTGCCATCAATAAAAACGTAAACATCCAAAAAAAACTGCTAAAGTACTTTTGTGAAATACACCTAAACTAGGAGGAAATTTACAGAGAACCAAGGTATCATAATCTAGATTTTTTAACCAAGGAAACTCCCATGCTTTCGCTGCATATCCCCACAATTGCTTTACAAATGAACAATGCAAGAAAAAATGTTCCATTGTTTCTTCCTGGTTAACACAATCAGGATAAGGACAGTTTCTTTCATTAATATCTTTGTATTTGGCATTGCTCCTCACATTCAGTTTACCATACATAATCAACCACTGTATTTCCCACATGTAAGATGAAATTGTTATGTTATTTAATTGATCCAATATAAAAATATTCTGAGCCTCAGGGCAATTATTAAAACTGGGAACTAAAGAGTGAATATGGCTCATAATAACTTTATATAAGGCTTTGACTGTATTAGAAGCTATAAGGTATTTTGTTATCTGCCATTTAAACAACTTCTGAACTGCTGGTCTGAAATACTCAGGGACATGAATATCCGGGTTTAGTTTAGGGGCTACGCCATTCCATGCTTTAAAATATTGGCCTAACACTGTTTCCATCCAACTACCTTCTCTGCTATTAGGAAATAAAAGCATTGATTTAATGGTTTGTGAAAAAAAAAAGAGAGTGGAAAAAAAATAATCAGGTCAATCATACCCAGACCTCCATTCTTATTGTCTAAACAGGTAAAACACCTCCTTACTGGATTTAGCCTATTTCCCCATAACATCTGGAAAAACAGCTATAAAGTCTGGTCTCAAACTGAGATGGCAGGGGAAAAAGCATGGCTATATATTGTAAGCCAGGAATTATAAATTGTTTGAGAATTTGGATACGCTTTGATTTAGAAAATTTGTACTGTCTCCACTGGGTCACTTTAAGTTCTGCTTTTTTCAATACTATATCCCAATTCACATCTGGAATGTTTTGAGGACCAAAAAGGACACCTAGGATACTTAAAGGCTCTGAAGATATATTAATGTTTTTGTAATGAATGGCTGAATGACAATCTGCCCCTATGATCAGGCCCTTTGTTTTACCCATATTATATTAAGTTTTGCATTTGAAACATTGGAAAGAGAGTCAAATTCATCAAGAAATTGTTGCAAACTATCATATTTATCTAAAAATAGGCAAACATCTTCTGCATAAGCTTGAATAAGCACTTGAGAAAACCAGTGGGCACCACCTCTAATCCCAGTCCATCTAGAAGAAAATGATAAGATACTGTTTAAGGGTTCCAACGTAAAAATATGTAAGAGTGGACTTAATGGGCATCCTTGACGTACACCTGTTTTCAAGCAAAAACCTTTTGTTTGTATACCTTTAATAAAAGGATACACTCTGGCAGAAGTATAAAGGGATTTAATGATGTTACAAAATGAAAGTGGAATTCCAAAAAATTGTAGGGTCATAAACAGATGTGTATGATCTACTCTGTCAAATGCTTTTTCAAGATCTGCAGAAATCAGATATCCCGTTTTGCCTTCTAAAGACAAATGCTCAATAACGTCTGTTATGATCATAAGGGCAGATTGAATATGCCTACTTTGTAATCCACAATATTGATAAGGTAAGATTACTTTTTCCGCATATGTTTTCAATCGATTATTCAAAAGCATAGTAAAAATCTTATAATCCGAATTTAGAGTTGTGATGGACCTCCAGTTTTTAATATCGCCTTTATCTCCAGATTTATAAATATGAATAATTAGCCCGTCCATAAATGAAGGTGGCATACCCTGTCCCCTCATTATAAATTGAAAAACTAAAACTAAGCAAGCCGTAATATAAGTATTGAAAGATTTATAGAATAAATTAGGGAGCCCATCCAATCCTGGAGAAATCCCATCCTTCAAGTTCTTAATAATTACCTCTATTTCTGATACAGTGATAGTGTCCAATAACATTAATGGAGCATTTAATAATAATGGAGGTGGGACTGAATCTAACTATGAACCAACAGTTTCTTCCAATATTGGAGATGTAGGATAAAGGGATTCATAGTGAGCCTCTATGACAGAGCACATTTACATCTCCTTCAGTATCTGTCTGTCATCTGAGACTAAGTACTCCATTGTTGTAGACTTCTTCAAATTTTTACAGAGTTCAAAAGGATCCCCTATTTTTGTTTTTTGCGTTTGATTTGAAAGTACAGCCTGCAAAGTTTTGGCTCTATCATATTGCACTTGTTTCATTTTACTTTTAACCAATCGATTTGATCTGAGTAATCTCTTTTTGAGGTATTTGCCAATGTAATCAGCTGTTGTAAATGCCTTCTGAGTTTTAGGTATGAAAAAAATGTGAGTTCCGCTGTCGAGTCCCATAAGCCTTAAACCATTTACTTAAGTCTGTTTTGGTCTCCATCCACCAAACCCCTATGTTTGGATCTAAAAAGGCTACCAATAATCAGGCTTTTAAAATGGAAAGTACTGATTGTTTAACATAAGAATGATGAAGGATAAAGGTATTCAATTTCCATCTTAAATTTCTTTGAGGAACAGAAGACAATTCTCCAAAGGAATATAGTAAAAGCATATGGTCAGCAAACTCCACAGAAATAGTTTGAAAAGTCCCAGTAGGTACTGGTGGAGATATAAATAAATAGTCAGCTGTAGAGAATATTCTACCCTTCATAAAGGTACATCTAGGTCCATTCTTCTGGAATTGAAAGCAATTAATAAGGCCAGCTACCTTAATGATAGATTCCAAAGCATGTGATTCACAATACATTTTTTTCTTTGATTCTCCTTTAGCCAACAGGCTACAATTAAAATCACCTCCCCAAAAGATTTTATATGAAGTGACTAAATAAGGCTGGACAGCTTTCATACATTTAATACGATCAGTCTTTGTTTGAGAGTTATAGATATTGATAAATCTACATTCCATAGACTTCCATTTTCCATCCAGAATTAAAACCCTACCTGGAATTAAATCAATCATTCTATAAAGCAAAAAAGAAAAAGAACTGAACAGGATACCTACTCAATCAGTGCATTCTTTTCCAAAGGACCTATACGAGGGACCCCATGGCTAGTCCCTTTTTAAAGGAAGAGATTTGTTCAAGGGAGAACATCCAGGTTTCTTGTAAATAACACACAGAAATGTTTAAGTCATGAAGTGTCTGAAATAGGGCTTGCCTTTTAATACTGTTTAATAAGCTTTGAGTGTTGAGCGAACCCCATTTGTATACCACCATTCAACAATTAGATAAAGCTAACAAACTTAATTTCTTCCTTTTTTCCTTTTTCTTCCCTTTATAATCCTCAGTAGGCATACCTATAGTATCCTGAACTGATTTTTGGGAATCAGAGTCCCCAACATCCATTTTGGAGTCTCCCCAGTTTGTAAATAATGCAGCATAAGAATTAGGGGTTTCAATGCTGGTAGTGGAAGGGGAAGATTTAGTTCTACTATTCATAGTAGACCTTCTTAGGGGTAAAGGGGAAAAGGCAGTGTCATCACCAGGAATTTTGTCAGCAGTTTCTGGGTCTCTATAATACACTGGTTCGAAGGGCTCGGGATTAACATGACTGTCTTCTAAGTCCCCTTTATCTCCCAACCCAATTTCAGCAGTTTTAGAGATCATAACCTCGGGATCCAACTCCGAAGGGGGGGGGGTGTCTACAGGATCCTGTTCGGACTTGATCTCCTGTAGCTGGAAGGGGGCAGGATTATCAGGGAGGTTTCCTGACTTCCCTAAAGAAGAATTCTGAGCTTTCTGGATTAGTAAATCTGGGCTAATGCAAGATGCTTTATTTTTAGCTGACCAGGGACATTCACAAAACACATGCCCTTCCCCCTCACATAGATCACACTTAGAGTGATTTGCACACTGCATTGTTACGTGCCCAATTTCCCCACAATTATCACACCTAGGTTGGTCACATACACTGGACAGATGTTTTTTTGACCCACATTTGTAACAAGCCCTAGGCTGACCCCCGTAAAAACATACTCCCCTATCTCTCCCCAACAGGTATATGTTCCACTCCAGAGTCTGATTGTCGTAGTTCAACTTTATATTTCCAACCCTCTGTCCAGAATTGTTCTGAGTCAAGGGTGGGTTCAGGTTCACTCAAGACCTCACATTTTTGTGTAAGCCAGTAAGTTACGTCCTCCGCATGAACCCCCTTCTTCCTAAACATCACAGTTACATGCTTAATTAAAGGTTTGTCAGAGGAATTACTGAAAAGGGGGTCCATGTGGGGGAAAACTTTACCTGACCATAACGCTCCCAAAATAAGTCTAAAGCATAAGATGTTCTAAAACTAATATCATAATTGTCGTCCCCTGAGATATTTATGAACGCAAAAACATCTCGAGGGGAAAAATGAAGTGAGTCTTTTATTAAACATTTGCCCACATAATATCTGTCAGGACGTTCAGCTAAGCCTCCTTTGTAACGAATGCGTATTGCATTCCGTCTTGGAGCAGCTTCTCTTTTGGCATGGGAAAATAACTCAGACATCAAGGACTTTCTTTTGACAGATAAGGACTCGTTATTTCCATCATTAAAGTCCTCCGGTTTACTAGCAGTCACTGAGAGCACATCTGAATCCCCAGTCGTGGTATTACTAGAATCAACTTTTGCCTTTGTGGATACAGCATTTGCCATCATATCAACTGGGGGTATTCGGGATACAGTCTCGGTCTCAGATTGCGCCGCCGTGGTGATTTTTGGCTTCCAAACTGGAGAAGCTGACTGAAAATCAAAAGAGGAATCCCACAGAGGGTCAGGTGACCAAACACCTGAAACTGTCTTCTCCCATCCAGCCTCTAGGAGCACCTTCTCCAGCGACCAATTTTCATCATGTAAGTCCTTCCCCAGCAAGTTTTTCCCCATAGGCAAGTTCTCTGAATTAGTTTTACAGTCCACTGGGGGATTTGCACAACTCTTCTTTAAATGGGCTCCCATCGGAACTGTAGCCACTTTACTAGTAAAACTAAATTCTGTAACTCCCAACTGTTGCATTCCGTCTTTTTGAAAAGTTACAAAGTTCGATTTCTCAGCCGGTTTTTCGCAGGAAACCGGCATCTTGAACACAAATCCTGCATCTTTATTCAAACAAAGTTTAGATTCAAAGGTAGGGTTTTTAATTTCTACTGGGTGTGCTACACCAAACAAGTCTGTGGCAGTTTTATTTACAGTTTTTTTGACTGAAAAGGATGGCTCTGGGCACTCGCTTTTACTTGCGATTTCCCTGCCAGCCAACACTGAATTTAATTTTGACTCACCCTCATATTGTTCGCCAGCTTGCTGCACTGCGTCATCCTCCTTGCTGTCAGGCATCTCTACTGGCCTGTCAGATGCAACAGCTGAAAATTCGCTGGGCCGAAGGATCGAATCCTTCAGTAGTCCATTAGACTGTCGTTTTTTTAATTTCCATCTGAGACACAGAGCTTATAACGTCCACTGACTTGTTAAACAATTTTAGATCCAAAATCTGATGCTCACTGTGAAGTCCCAACTCCTCTGAAAAAACGAAGGTTTCAAGAAAAATTTCCTCTAATTCAGTTTCCATTTCCAGGCTATCAGCCTGAACAGCCTCTGTTAGTAGTGCAGTGGAAGGAGAGGCCTGTCCTCCCACCAGACACACCTCCTCCTCCTCCGGCTTCTCTCCCAAAGTGGCCATCATGCAGTCTGACAGCCCATCCACCTACAGGAGAGTAGGGGAATTTCCCTGGTGTCCTGGCCAAATTTCCCCTCATTCACTAAAAATACCACCAATAGCTTAATCTGGTTCAAGGTCAGCATTCATCTGGATCCCCTTCCCCCGGGTCGTGCCTGAAAATAGGCAGAATTTGTCTAGTGCACTTACCTGGTCAACAAAAACTAACTACCTGCCTAACTAACTTTAGCTATCTAGGGGATTATTTTTATTTTCTGTATCAATCACCCAAAAATGCTTTTTTTCCTTTGTCATTTATTTTTATTTAGCCCTCAACTGTTGACAAGCTCCTCTACCCTCTCAGGGCAGGCTGGGACTCACAGCCACACACACCCCTTCACCACAGTAGCTAGGTTTATTTATTTATTTTTAGCTAAAAAATGCTTTTTCACATGGTATAGTTTATTTCTAGTAAGTCCTCAGTTGTTCCCCAAGTTCCTCTACCCTCTCAGGCAGGTTCGGTCTCACAGCCACACACACACCTCCACCAAAGTAGCTAGGTTTATTTTTTTTTTTTAGCTCAAAAAATGCTTTGTAAAGTAAGTCCTCAGTTGTTCCCCAAGTTCCTCTACCCAGAGCCTTAGTTAGGCAAGGCTCTGCACTGCAGTCTGTCTGACGTGTCTGGTCTCACAGCCATTGACAGTCACACACATCCCTTCCACTTCCACCACTGGGACACTGGGACTGCTAGGTTAGGTGTGGTATACTAAGTTAGGTAAGGACAGTTTATATTTTTCTTTCTATATATAAAATAAAAAAATCCTTGTTTTTTTCTTTAAGTCGTTTGATTTAATCTTCGTAAGTTCAGTTGTTATTCACATTACTTTCTATCCTCTGGGCAGGCTCTGTCTAGTGGTCTCACAGCCAGACCCCCATCTACACCACCATTAGTTTTGGGAAGAAAAATGCCTTTTCTTTTATATGTATTTGACTTGAGCAGTTAGCAGTTGTCTGTCAGGTCCCTGACCTCTGCCCTCTCAGTTTCAGGGCAGGCTTGGTCTGTCACCCCGACACCCTCTTCACTTTACTACCAGTAGTAGTCAGTAGATATTTAATTCGTCTTAATAGATGGAATGCTTAAGTTTTCTTTATTTTTCTGCCGTTTTTATTTGTTCACAAGACTGGTCTGCCCTAGGCTACCAGGAGGAAAGCATAAACACATAATCACTTCCCCCTCTTCAGAAAGTTAAGAAAGTGCTTTTTTTTAAGAACTTTCTTTTTCTTTCTATTTTTATTTACATTCACTAATTTCACTTCCCATGTCCTCCCCTGTCAGTTGGCCAGTTGAGCTCACAATCAGACACAACACAAAAACACAGCCCTCTGAATTCAGTGTGCTTTTGCTGTTCCCTTCTTTTTTTTCTAAACTAACTTTTTGTTTATATTTTTTATAGATTATTTGATTGAGAGACAGAGTCTTTGCTCTCCACAACAGGCAAATGCCTTTCAGTACTGCTCTGTCTTAAAACACAATCTCTCTCACATCTCCCCCCTCCCCCTAGACTTCAATCCTCTTCAGCTCCCACTCACTTGGCGCTCCCCCGACCCTCAGTCCCGATTTAATTATATATTTTTTAAGTTCTGTCTGGTACTGTACTGGTCTGGTTGGGTAGCCAAACAAGTTAAATATTTATATAGCGATGGTGTGACATGGTCCCAAATGCATACGAAGTGCGAGGAGGCACCAAATGCTGCTGCAAAAGAAATGCCGCTTCTCTCTCAGAGTGTCAGTAGCGAAATGGTGCCTCTTCCAATGTGCACTGAGCTACTGACACTCTGAGCTCTGCCCGCAAGCGTAATGGTCAATAGCCAGGACTGACAGGCACTCTACTCTCAGCTGTACGCTGCCTAGCCTGTCAGTTTGGCTGTGTTGGGCCAGTCGTGATCGTGTTTCTTTGCGGTGCTTCCCTTGCTTCCTCTGAGTGTCTGCTCATGCCTGATCCATGCCCGACTGCACAGTTAAGTCAGGGTGCACAGCCACGCGCATTCCACAGTGCACCAGGGCAGGCTGCCAGCCTGCCACATGTGACAGCAGCAAAAGGCATCAGGTGACCGGTCCCAGTGTAGCGGCTCTGACGGCACCCGGGAGAACAACATCTAGTGGCCAGCAATAGAAAAGCAGATAAAAACCTGCACTTTTAAAACCCTCAGTTTGGTAGTCCTTGGGACAAGCAGAACTCTGGCATCTGCTTGTCCTCAATTAAAAATTGGTTGCCTGGGACGTTGGGCTATTGGATTTGTCAAGCCCTGTCCCCTGTACAGAGGGAATCTATCTGAGTGGGATCCATTAGCTTTTACCATTGCATGAGGATTCAGGTATATGCCCCTAACATTTTTTTTGTAGCATTTCTTTTATGCTCCCCCTGGGCCGGGCATCCTTCCAAGGTACACTCTCGGGTAGAACTGCTATTCCCTGCCTGAACCCTGCTAATCCGATGGGACTCCCCCAACAACTGGACAACCCTAGCGCTCCGGTTCACCCACCGGGCCGGGCCTGCTCACCCTCAGCGGCCTATCTGTAGTTAGAGAGGGCTTATCACAGTTGCCGGGTCGGCCAGGAGTCCATCGGCGATCGGGCCGGCTGTAGGATGTGAGTCCTGCCTCTGGTGCCCCCATCATCTCCACAGTCCCAGGTGGGGTTTTTCCATTGTGTTTCCCCTTGGGAGTGCGACGTGCAGTGACGTCCATGCGCAGCTCACCTGCTGACGTCTGCCGCACTCCCGCCCCCCTCTTGTTCTGGCTGGCGTGCCTGTGCTGCCCCCGATCTCCATCGGGGGTCGCTAGGACGCCGAGCTGTCCTGGTACCCTCCCCAGCGAGAGGAGAGCAGTCCTCTGGATTCTCAACTCTCCCTCCCCTGCTGACTCTCGTGCCCCGGCCCGCTCCCCTCAACCCGGTCAAGTGCAGGTGGTCCAGTGCCTCAACCCTCAGTACTCACTTGGCTGCCTTAACACTTTTAATGAATGTGCCTGGGAAATAAAATTTAGCAAATATGGCATATAGAAAGGGCCATGCCACCCCATTGAAGCCCTTCCGGGTGTCTAAACTCAGTATCAATAGGGGTGTGGAGTTCTTACTGGCATGTTCCATGATGTATAGGGTTCTTTTAATGTTGTCTGTGTTTTTTCTTTCTGTAATAAAACCTGATTGATCGGGGTGTAGTATGTCTGGGAGGACCTTATCCAGGTGGTGTGCCTAAGATGCTGGTGTAGATCTTATAGTCCTGATTGAGGACTGAGATCGGATGGTATGAATCACACAGGTGGGATGGTTTGTGTGGTTTAAGAATGGCTGAAATTGAAGCCTGCTGCCAAGTAATTGGGCAAATCCATTTCATAACTATTTTGTAATGTATCCAGCAGGGTATCTTGGATTAGTGCCATGTTTGCTTTATAGAATTCGGACCCATAACCGTCCGGTCCTGGGCTCTTCCCATTTTTCAACCCCTTAACCACTGACAACTGTTCCACCATAAATATAGGTCATTTTATATTTTCTATATGGGCCTTTGTTAGTTTTGGGAGTACCCCCCCCCCCAAATCCCTGTATTAGGTTTTCTGGGGGGGGGGGGTCTATCCTCCCGATATAATTCTGTGTGGTAGGCCTTGAAGATCTTTAATATTTCTGAGGTGGAGCTCTGCTGCCTACCAGTCTGCTTATCTTTTAGTTTTAGTATAGTGGCTTGTGTCATTTGTTTTCTGAGTCAGTAGGCTAGGTTCTTAACTGCCCTTGCTCCTCCCTCATAGTATTTCTGTCTGAGCCAAAGCAAGACTTGCTCAGTTTTATAAGATAGAATATCTTGTATTTTGTTCTGGATCTGTTGGATCAAGGGCAGCAATGAGTGATCTCTTTTCATATCGGCTAACTGCAAGAAATTCAATTTGTCCTGTAGTTTCTGCAGTCGTTGCTCCCTCTGCTTCTTTTTCAGGGAGGTGTATGCAATAATATCTCCTCGCAGCACCACTTTAATGGAATCCTAGAGCGTTTGAGGGGAGATATCCTCTGTTTTATTCTCTGCTATTATTCTGGGGATTTTTTCCTGAAGCATTTCCTTAAACTCCCTGTCGCTTAGTAGTGAGAGGTTGAATCTCCATTGGGAGTTTCTTCGTTCCCCCTGGAGGGCCAAAGTCAGTTCCACCAGGGCATGATCTGACAGGGATGTATTACATACATACATACATACTGTACATAGATGCCAGCAGATTAGGCCCATTGGTCTATCAAGTCTGCCCGTCACTGCACACTGATTTTGCACAATAGCTACCTCACCACCCATGTTGATTCATCCCCTCATTGATTCCTAGCCTACTCCCCCTCTAGTTTACCCAACCCCCCCTTAACCTTACCCCTGAGCCTATCCCATCCCCTCTTGAAACCATCCACAGTTCCCATTTTTACCAGATCATCCGACTGGGCATTCCAGGGTGCCACCACCCTCTCTGTGAAATAATGCCCCCTCACCTCCCTTCTTTACCATCCCCCCTCTAGCTTCAGGCTATGGCCCCTCGTAGGCCCCTCATCCCTCAATTTGAACAGACCCTCCTTATTCCCCTTGTTGAGCCCCTTCAAACACTTGAAGGTCTCTGTCATGTCCCCTCTATCCCTCTTGTCCTCCCGAGAGTACATATTCAACTCCCTAAGTCTGTCCTCGTATGCCAACCCCTCCAGGCCACTAATCATCTTCGTGGCCCTTCTCTGGACACTCTCTCTCCAGCAGTGCAATGTCCTTTTTTAGGCGTGGTCACCAGAACTGTCCACAATACTCTAGATACGACCTCACTAAGGCGGTGTACAAGGACAGTATAACTTTTTTTTTTTTTATTTTATACTTGTAAGCATGATGAGCATAACTGCCCATTTTCATATGCGACAAGTTCCCTTCTCCTGGACGATATCCCCCTGGCTATACACCCAAGCATCTTGTTAGCCTTAGCTGCTGTTCTCCTGCACTGCTCCTAGATCCTTTGCTACCATCACAACAGTCAGCTGTATCCCTCCGAAGTGGTAGGCATACCCAGGATTCCTAATACCTAGGTGCAGAACACTACATTTGTGTGCATTAAACCCCAACTGCCATGTGATGGCCCAGTTTTCCAGCCTGTCCAGATCATCCTGTATTGTCCTCTTACCCTCCTCACTATCAGCCACTGCCCCCACTTTAGTGTCATCAGTGAATAGACTCATTTTACGACCAATGCCCTCCCCAGTGTCCAAAATGCATGCATTAAAAAGGAAAGGATACAGTACAGAACCCTGTGGGACCCCGCTGATGTCCTCCCTAGGTGTCAAGACTTCACCCCCAACCACCACCCTGTGCTGTCTATTACTAAGCCAATTTGCTACCCATTCTATCAACTTCCCCCCCACCCCAGTTTCCTCAATTTCTAAATTAGCCTACCTTGCGGGATGGAATCAATAGCCTTGCTGAAGTCCAGGTACAGGACATCAGCTGGCTTACCCCCATCTGCAGCCCGTGTCACCCAGTCATAAAATTCAGTTAGGTTTGTTTGAGACGATTTCCCCTGCATAAACCCATGTTGGTTAGCATCCTGAGAACTGTTGTTCTCCAGAAACTTCTCTAACCGCTCCTTCAAGATGCCCTCCATCACCTTCCCACAATGGATGTCAGGCTGACTGGCCTGTAGTTCCCCAGATCATCCCGAGTTCTGCTCTTGTTGGGGAGGGGGGCACAACATTGGCCAACCTCCCATCTAGAGGGACACATCCTGTTCTGAGGGAGGAATTAAGGGGGCTACAAGACATCTGCTAGCTCTTTCAGAACCCTTGGGTGAATGCCGTCCGGCCCTGGGGCTTTATCCGTCCTCAAGGACTTAAGAGCCTTCCACACCCTCCCTTCCTGGATTTCCACATCTGTAAGGGCCCCCCCCCCCAGTGCACCCTATTCCACCCCATCCCTGAGGCAATGGCCTATCCCTTTCCCTAGTGTATACCGAGCTGAACTAGTCATTCAACACTTCTGCTCCTTCCCCCCCTCCACTCATCCATTCCCCTGCCTAAGGTTTTATCTGCCCCTCCTCTTCACATACTTAAATAATTCCTTTTACCCATCCCTGATCCCTCTTGCTAGTCTGAGCTCCTTTTTTGCTTTTGCCCTCCTAACCTTCCTGGTAACTTCCCTGGAAACCCTTAAGTACTCCTCCTGATCCTCCACACTCTGGGAGCATTTGAACTTTCTAAATGCCATCCTCTTTTTTCTCAATTTCTCCTGTACCTCCCTAGTCCACCAGCATGGTTTCCTGGATCTGGACATCTTGTTTTGTGTCCTGGCGCATGTTTTTGTCACCTCCAGTATGCTCTGCTTCAGGATCTCCCTTTTCCTCTCTACATCTATCCCGGTCTCAATATGACTAATATGTCCTCTGAGTATGCCCGCCATCTCCCTGAAGTTGGCCCTCCTGTTGTGTATCTCTGTTGTATTTTTTTTTTTAACCAGGAGAGACATACTAAGCTGAAAGCTTATTTACAGGTACAACCTGGGAGCACAAGGAAGTTAAGTGACTTGCGCAGGGTCACACAGTATGCAAGTGGGGGCTGTGGGATTTAAACCCAGGTCTCCAGATTTGCAACTCAGAGCCTTAAACCACTGCGCTATACTGCCTCCTTATTTAACAATTCCATGTGTTCTACTGTTAAAAGGAGGTAGTCTAGTCTGGTGTAGTGCCTATGTGGGTTAGAATAAAATGTGAATTGGCGAGTCAGTGGGTGCTGGTGGTGCCAGGTGTCTTATCATTTCCAGCTCCTTTAACAATCTTCTGAGGTGTTTTTGTCCCAGAGGCCCAGTGCTGGGCGCAGGTTGGTGGTGTCCATTGAGGGATTAAGTAAACAATTTAGATTTCCTTCTAATACTACCGCTCCCTTCTTTCTTGTAAAATTTGGTCTATTAGGTGTTGTATGGTTGATACTGTACATCGCTGCCTGGGGGTACATACAGATTACAGATAGTAACATCTGAGTGATTTAGGGTTCCAGTCGACATTGCCAGTCTTCCCTCTTTGTCCACATAACTGGACTCCACCTGAAATGGAGAGTTTTTGGGAACTAGTATGGCCACTCCCCTTCATCTGCCTCTTTGATAGTCTGAGGCAATCTCCCTCTCAAAGCCAAATTTTGTAAGCTTTTGGTGCTCCTCGTCGCACAAATGGGTCTCCTGGGGCATCAAAAGTTCTGGTTTTAATTTTTTTGGTCCCTTTAGAGTCTTGTACCTTTTAATTGGACCTGTTAAACCATTAACACTGTGAGATATTATCCTGAAATTGGACATCATATTTTAAACTCATGATAAAGCCTGAGTCTGCCTTCCTCCTCTGCGTCACTCCTCAGTACATAGGGGAGATGCAGTTTAATCCTTTTTCTCACTCTTCTCATCTCTATTCTATTGCTGTCATGTGCTTATACCTGTGCTTTTGCTCTATGTCAAGGCCTTACTACAGAACAGATTGTCAGGTGGTTCTTGACAGTTGATGGTTTCCCCTTATTCATAATCAACCAACAACACAAACATATCCATAACAGTTCTAGGGAAAGGGTTTCCTCGCTTGGGGAACATATATACAATAGCTTAGGTCCCATTCTTGGACTTAGCATTATGGCTCAAATGGGCCTACTATTGGACAGCTCCCTTTGTGGGGAGTTTAACTTTGTGACTTCCAAATTGAGGGGCAAAATTGTTGTTGCCCCTGTGGGTTGTAGTGCTGCACTCACCGTCTGGAGGAGGTTGACCACTATGAGTGGTCGAGCTCCTTGGAGGGGAACATATATTGGGAAATGTGTATGGGGATATCCTGTATCTAGGTAGGGAAAAACTAAATGAGATCCAGCAAATTATAAAAAAATAGGCTAGTTATCCTCCATCTAATCCTGTCAGTTATACAAGTGGGAAGAGATAATGGTTAACCCCCTATGGGCAGGGTCCTCTTTATTATAAAAATGATCCAAAAGGGATCTCTGGCATTCTGCCTTTCTTATAGTTTAAACTTTATTGCCCTCTATTGGGCTTATTTAGTGGTAAATTCTGCCCCTGCATTGTGGGTATATCTTTTCTTGGCAGATTTACTCCTATGTTTTAACCTTAACTTTATCGGTGCAACATGCAAGTCACCCAGAGTCCTCGTCAAATGGGATGCAGTCATTCTGTGTGAAGGTCGTTATGTTTATTCTTGTCTTGGGACCCCTCGGGGTGGGGGGGGCTTTGGTCAGGCATGAGTTCTGGCCTTTCTTTTTGTTTCTGCCCCTCACACTTGCAGTGTTCGCATAGTTTGTGTTGTTCTAAGTCTGGGCTCTTGTGTTAGTTAGGGGGAATGTAGGTTACCACCAGTCGGGTGAGACTGGGCTCCAGGCTCGGTTTCTGATTAATCCATCATAGCGTCCTTGTAGATGCTGGCTGTTTCCCCTCAGTGTTCAAGCTGGGGAAAAGGAGAGGCTCTGCATGTTGTGCCAACTTGCTGTTATTCCCATTCAGAGCCAAGCATTGAGGGCGGGAAAGTGACGGGTCCAGGTTAGGCCAGATGCCTCTAGGAGAGTGCCCCTTCCCCCACCACCACTGATCATTTCTTCTATAGGCTTTTCCCCCTTCTGATGTTTTACAGGAGGCTGATAGTGGAGGAGAGACACGTGATTCCCATTAGCAGCCCCCATATTCCCCTCACCTACCCCCACACCTACCTCATGTTCAGCTTGTTGCTTAATCTTTCTCTCGCTGCCTCAGCATTGGCCCATTTCTTTCAGGTGATCCATGATCTGGGCCAGGGTGTCTTGAAAGTGGTGCTGCACCATGGGATCCTCTGAAGTTAGGCCTCCTCCTCGTGGCTTCAGTTGACTACAGGACTGTTGATGTTTGGGTGGACATTTGATTCCCCATCCTGCTAGGTCCTGGGTCACCTCCTCTGCCCTCTCATAAGTTTTTTGGCCTTCTGGATACTGCACTGTCAGGTGGGCAAGGTATGGCGTGTGAAATTTCAGCTTATTGTGACGGAGCACCTCAAACAGTGGGATGTACTCCCGTCTCTTCTGCATCATGTGGGTTGCATAGTTGTTATCAAAATAAAGCTGGTCTGTGCCATATTGTACCTTTTTTTTTGGATTGTGCTTTCCTTAGGATATCATCTTTGGTCATGTACCTCAGAAATTTTACAATGACGGAGCCGGGCCATGTATCAGCTCCTCATAGCTTCGGGCCCAGGGCATGGTGTGCCCTTTCTATGTCCAATTTATAATCAGGGTCCAGATCAAGTGCCATGTGTTGGAAGCTCTCTGGAAAGTCCATTATCTCGGACCCTCTCAGAGTTTTTTGGTAACTCATATAATCTAATGTTGCGTCACTGTCTATTTTCAGCATGCTCCTGGCAGTTACTGATTGCTAGCTTCTTGGTAGCCAGCTCCAGGATAGCAGCCTCTGGTTGAGGGTTTCTTTCTTTCTGCTGTGCCATGTCTTTTTCCAGTTACATCACCTGTGTGGTAAGCTGTCGCACCTCGGACTGTAGATTGGCCACCAATGCTTTAACATGAGTAAATTCAGCCTGGAACACTTGGAGCTCTGCAAGTATTAGATCAATTTTCTGGTCCTGGTACCATTTAGGCATATGTTGACCACTGCCTCCACCATGGGTTTCCAATCCGACCAAGTCGGACTGCTCTGCCTGAGAATCCTCCCCTTCCATCAGCAGGACTGCAAATTGATTTTTTTCACCTTTTGTTCTTGGCATCTTAATGCCTCCATTTATTATTTCACTCATTTGGAATTTTCTGTTTAATTGTTGTTAGGAGGCTGTTATTGTTTCGACGGGGCAGGAGCTCTTTCTTAAGGCTTCCATTTAGGAGGGTGACATCACTGGAAGTCCCCACTCTTTATCTTTCTTAAGAAAGTCGATAAACACCAATGTAATATATAATTATTCTTTCTTTTTTAAATATGTGTTTATTTTTTTCTCAGCCAACAATAAACATTCCAGGTACAGAAAATATTATGTCTGTGTCTTACAGTCTTCAAAAGCTTACAATATTTACCCTGTTTACTATCCTCAGCAGCTATATATGTAAGCCCAAGTTAACATAGCATAATTTCTCCATATCATTTGTAACAAAAAAAAAGGGGGTGAGGGAAGGCAAACTTGCTCCTTCCTCTTTGTGTTTTAGATATTACAGAACTTTTATCGTTTAAAGAAGTCCTAATGTCTAGGCGTTCTGCCCTATGGGACAAAATCTGGATTGATACTGAGCACATGCATTATCCAGCCTTGCCAGCGATTATTAAATAAATTAGTCTGGTGTCTGACTCTGTGTCAATTTTTCCATTTCATATATTTGTTTCATTAAAGTCGTCATCTGGTCAGTTGTGGGGGGAGGGAGCCACAACCACTGCTTGGTAATGGCCTTTTTGGCTGCTGTTAGTGCTATACTTATAACGAATTTCTGATGCTTATTAAATTTCTCCTTAGGAAAATATAGAAATAAAGCTAATGCTGGTGTTAAGCTGGGAAAGTCAGTGCAGATCTCCTGTAGTTCCCCTCAGTCTTTTTCCAGTGTAGTGTCACAACTGGATAGTGACAAAATAAGTGCGAGTGTGTCACTGCTATTTCCCCACAATTTCTCCAGCATGATGCCACTTACTGTATCTTACGAACATACGAAAATGCCGGCAGATACAGGCCATATGGTCTATCAAGTCTGCTCGAGTGTGCAGCTCCCAGTCTAATCTACTGCTGCTGCTGCCCCCCACCCCTTTCCCGTCCATCTGATTTACCGCCCCAGACAGATGACTCTTCCTTCCCCAGCTTCCCCTCAGTTTTGACATTACCTTTGACCCTGTACCACCCCCTCTTAAAACTGCCCACAGTTTTCAGTGATATCACCTCTTCTGTCACCTCGTTCCACCTCTCTACCATCCTTTCCGTGAAATACTACCTCATCATTTCCCTTCTGAATCTTCACCCCCTCCAATTTCAGACTGTGCCCCCTCGTGCTTCTCCCATTTAGTCTGAAAAGGCCCTCAGCACTAACCCTATTCATGCCCTTTAAGTACTTAAAGGTCTCATTCATATCCCCTCTCTCCCTTCTATCATCCAGGGAATACATATTGAGCTCTCTCAGTCTTAATATGGTTTTTCCTGCAGCCCAAGGATCATCTTTGTTGCCCTACGCTGCACCCCCTCCAGTAGTCTGATGTCCTTCTTTAAATAGGGACACCAGAACTGCACACAGTACTCCCAAGTGTGGTCTCACCAATGATTTGTACAGCAGCAAGATGACTTCCTCTCTCCTAGAGGGTGATTCCTCTGGCAATGCACCCCAGCATCTTATCAGCTTTGGCTGCTGCCTTCCTGCACTGCGCAGAATGATTCATGTCCCCAGTGACTAGTAGCCCCAGATTCTTCTCCTCCTCTGAAATGGATAACTGCATATACCCCAGCCAGTAGCTTTTCCCAGGGTTTCTGGCTCCCAAATGCATGACCTTGCACTTCTTAGCATTGAACCTCAGCTGCCTTATGTCTGACCAGTGCTCAAGCTATGCCAGAGCCTCTTGGAGTTCTTGCCTCCCTTCCACACTATCCACTTCCACACAGATCTTTGCGTCATCTGCAGAAAGGCTGATCTTACTCTTAATCCCGTCCAATATGTCACCAATGAAAATGTTAAATAACACTGGTCCTAGTACTGAGTCTTGTGGGAATCTGCTGGTTATAGCTGTGGCAGTTGAGAGTTCCCCCCCTACTGTTCTAATTTTTGCTGTTACTGAGGTTCAAAAGTATCTAATCGTGGTTTTCCAGGTGAATTCTCACCATTATGCAAGCTGAATCCCTGCACCATCCACCAACCTCAAATAAGCAGTCAGACATAGTATATGGGCATTAAATGCTTTTACTATGCCAGTGAACCACAAACCTCTCACCGAGGATGCCAGCAGGAGCCCATTACAAATTCTCGCCATTGCAGCGATGAAGAGGTTCTGTGTAGTTGCGTGTAAATACACTGCCATTGCTTGTCAGTGAGTTGCAGGCTCAGCACTGCTGATGCTGACCATTTGTGTTCTGTTTCAGCACAGGTCACTGATGGCACATGTATTGGGGCATTATATGCCCATAATATAAAATGCTGCAGCCTCCTGGTTGTTTTAGCTGTTTGCTATTAATCTTATACTTGAAGTGGGTGAGGTGGATTTGCTCACTTTTCTGGGATTTGTTGGGATTTTAGAAAATGTCAGGCCTGTAAAAATCTACAATTGGTCCCCATTAGGCAGCCCATATATTTGCCTTATTTATGCATAGGAGTGGGGAGTATTCCCTTCTACTAATTGGTATAGATGCGAAAAACCCTTTCTATCCCATTGTGTGAATCTGAGGTCTATGCGAGCTGGTCCAAAGTCTCCATCATATGCTAGGATCCTTAATGGGGCCATATATTCCCTATAGGGTTTATGTTGCCATATTTTGTGCCATTAAAATAAGACTGCTCAAGTGAGAACATTGTCTGAGCTTTCTAATTACAATGTGGGTGGGGTGGCAAAAAGGAGTTTGAATAATGGAACATCTAGGTCTGCTAGGTCCAAAACCTTCCAAACAGCTGCATAATTTGAGTCTAGCTAAGTACACAAATGTCTCAGCTGTGCTGCGTGATAGTACTTATAGAGATTAGGGAGTGAAAGCCCTACTTTTTGTTTTGGGAGTTGTAGTTTGCGGTATGATATGTGCGGTTTCTATCCAGTCCAAAGAAAATGAGATATTATTTTATCCCATTCCTGGAAGACCTCCAGATCCACACAAATTGGTAAAATCTGGAAAATATATAGTAATCGAGGGAGGCCATTCATGTGGATTTTTTCTGTTCTGTTACTGAAGGTTAAAGGGAGAACTGACCATCTCAGTATGTTGGCACATATGGCCACCGTAAATGGATGATTATTAAGTTGGTACAAGTCAGTCAACTCTTGTAGAATCTGTATACCCAGAGATTAAATTAAAGTAACAAAATTGGCGCTCCACTGCACTATATTTTAAGGTTGTGCACCACTAAAACAACAATAATCAGATATTACCACAATTGTGGCTGCACCAAACCTCACAATATTCCATTAGCACTCTGTAGCCAGTCTCAAAACCAACAAAAAAACATGGAGAGGATGTTATCTACTCACATATTTTATTTCGTCCAAAGTGCTTCAAACATCCATAAAAAATCCACACAAGTTAACAAGTTGGTTAAAACCCAGATGTAAAGCAGGAGCATAACAATTCTAAATGCTGGACTGTATGGATGACATGCTACCAATGTGGATCTGGAGAGGCTTTAATGAACTAAAGGTTGTGCTTCCATGGATCGAATAAAGGCAGATAATAGAAGATCAGAAGACTGCATCACTTGTTTAGATGGACTGGGCTAGTCAGATAAAATTCTGTATTAGCTAGTATAGGGTTGTGCACACTGTGATTGGTATTTGTATTTAATTTGTGTAGATGTAAGATGGGATAGCACTTTTTAATAGTTTGAGTTATAAGGGTATAAATAATGCTGACATTTGGTCATGTGCACACCTCTGAAGAAGCCCCGCCGAGCCGGGGTGAAACGCAAGGTCTTTCTGCCTCCGGGTGTTCTCTTGCAGCATGTGAAACTGTCGTGCTCCTGCTTTACATCTGGGTTTTAACCAACTTGTTAACTTTTGTGGATTTTTTATGGATGTTTGAAGCACTTAGGATGAAATAAAATATGTGAGTAGATAACATCCTCTCCACGTTTTTTGTTGGTTTTGAGACTGGCTACAGAGTGCTAATGGAAGATTGTGAGGTTTGGTGCAGCCACAATTGTGTTAATACTAGATATTTAATTGAAGATTGGTTCCATTTAAATGTATATTGTCGTTGGATTGGGTATGGCAGCTCATAATTAAGCTGTAACACTGTTCTTTTGGCAACATTTAATTTTTTACGGCTCACACCTGGATGCCACCACCAGGCTCACGGGGGGGCTGCCTCGGCCCCCCCCCCCCACTGATCGCCACAGGACTACGGACTTGCTCCATTTAGGGAACAGGACTACAAACCCCCGCTCACAACAGCCAATCAGTGAGCAAGGAAGGTGGGTCTTAAACATCCAGCAGAGCCTGAAGCCGACCTCCCAGACTCCTTGCCACAGTATGCCATGTGACTCACATCTGGACTCCACTGTCGGGGTTGCGAGGCGGCTCCTGTGTTGCTGTCTCTCTCTCTCCCTCTCCCCCCTACCGATCACTGCAGGACTACGGACTCGCTCCATTTAGGGAGCTGGACTACAACCCACCCTCCTGCTTACAACAGCCAATCAGTGAGCAGGGAAGGCGGGTCCTTAACATCCAGCAGTGCCTGAAGCCGACCTCCTGGACTCCCTGCTGCAGTTTGCCACGTAGCTCGCGCCTAGACACTACTGTCAGGGTTGCGAGGGGGTTCCTTTGTCGCTGCCTCTCCCCCCTCCCCCACTGATTGCCGCAGGACTATGGACTTGCTCCATTTAGGTAGCTGAACTACAACCCTCCCCTCCCCCCTGCTCACAACAGCCAATCAGTGACTCTGCCCTTTGTACTTCAGGACACCTGCTTAAGTGTCCCATCTGTGCAGCAGCCCATCTGCACAAAGGACCACTGCAATAAGGACATCAAGGAGTCTGCCTGGAGTCAGCCGGTAGTCAGCCTGTCTGCCAGCCTCTCTGCACCTCGTGCTATTAGACACAAATTGTGCTCTCTTCCAACTACAGATATTACACGGCTACTGCTGTTATGTAAGTGGCTATATGCTGCTGCTTAGGTAGCTGCTGCCTTAAGTTTCCTATGGCATTAACCTGCCTAAAGCCTCTATAACTGATTTATCTTATTGCTGCTCAGTGCTAAAATTGTTCTGCTATTTTTAACCAAGTCAGCTGCCAGGCAGCAGTATTCCGCAGTGGTCTAAAGCTCTGAGCTGCAAATCTGGTGACATCCAGCAGACCAGACCTGGGTTTGAATCCAACAGCTTCCACTTGCATACTGTGTGACCCTAAGCAAGTCACTTAACCTCCTTGTGCTCCCAGGTCGCTCCTGTAAAAAAGCTTTCAGCTTAGTGTGCTATACCTGGTTAAAACAACTAAATAAAAAAAAAAAAAAAACACATGCAGTGAAATTGTTGCTCACTTGTTCCTTCCTGTTGCTTGCCCTCCTCTGGTAGATACTATAGCATTGAAAATAATTGTGCCTCTACTACACTCGAGGCAAATTCCCTCAGACTATATTCACTCTGTTTAGCCTCCCCCCATCCATGTGCTGTGTCCCCCTTCCTCTTCCCCCCAGTTTCCTGGCTGCGGCATTGACTCCTTACATAGGGTCCACCTATTTTTCACTCTCGAAGCTGCTCACTCTTCTGCTCCTAGACTGCAGAACTCTTCTCCCTTACTATTCTCTCCTTACCCATTGATACCTTTAACTGCTGTTCTGCTCATAGTCGGTTCTCAGTCCACCAGAATGCTGTCCCCAGGATCAATTGTCATAACTGGTGTTACTCTTATGAGCTTACTTACAGTTGCTGACCTCTTTATTCCTGCACCTGAACATACTAAACAGTCTGCTGAGAAGCTGCATCAGAGCTTTCAGTTCTCTTATACTTTGATCCTCTCAGCCCACCACGCTAACCTAACCTGTTGTCTCAAACCCAGGTACTATTTTATATTCTTCGGTTCCTAGCCAACTTTGCTTTCCATTGGCCTCCCCCTGGACCTTTAGTCTCAGAACTAGCTATTTTATGGCACCATTCTCTTTCATTTCCCTGTCAGGTGACATAGAAACCAGTCCAGGCCCACCATTGAATCTGACCCCTTTAAATTCCTCCCCATGGTTCTCCACCAAGGATCTCAAGATTGCCCACCTTAGCATTCATAGCTTTATGGCTAACTTCCATGAGCTGGAAGCCTGGGTATCTTACTAGAGACCTGACATACTTGGCATCACTGAGTCCTTGCTTAATCCCTCTGTCCCAGACTCTATATGTTGCCTGGCTGGCGATAATAACCTGCTCAGACTTGACTGCCCCTGTTCCAAAAGAGGTAGGAGCTTATCATCTATTTTAAGAATCATCTGCAAGTAAATGCTTTTATCACTGAGGTGCTACACTCACTACTGATCTTGGGTGGTTCTAAGAAAATTCACATTGCATGTGTATACAGTCCTCCCAGGAGTGGTAAAGCTAGCCTATCTGAGATAATCGATCACCTGTCTTTAGCCATTGGAAAGACTGAAATCATCTTAATGGGGGATTTCAATCTAAACCAGAATAGTAATCACTCATATGAATCATTTTTAAGCACGCTTCACCTCTCCCAGCTGATCTGTGACCCAACCAGGCTATCAACCACAAGAAACAAACACTCCCTCATAGACTGGGTACTGTCTAACAGAAAGAACAAGATTGCAGGTGCAGGCACCCTCGCTGATGCGCTTAGTGATCTTATATTGTATATTGAGTTTGGGATGCCCACTGTCCCTCTTGCCCTCCTAAAGAACTGTTTTTTTGGGACTTCTCCAGGTTTGATCTTACAGCTTTCCTTATTGAACTACACCTAGTTGACTGGTCCCCGCTGTAGTGCAGCAAAGATGTCGATGAAGCTCTTAACTATTTTACCTCCACTTTTCAATCTCTTCGGGATGAACACATCCATATAGTCAAGTGCAGGGTAAGGGGGAAGGCCACCAAGTGGCTGCATAGTAATCTGCTTGCCTTGCTAAAAGCAAGAGACACTTGTTGGAATACATGTAAAGCCTCATCCCTGCCCAGTGATTGGCTTGAATACCAGGCCCCAAGAAGTACTTGTAAAAAAGAAATCCGTTTGGCTAAAGGTACCTACTTTAAGGAACTGTTGGAGGCCTGTGCTTGAGACTTCAGAAGATTCTGGAACTGCATCAGGTGTCTCATGGGAACTGGTAAAGATATAAAACAAACACTGTCTGATATGATGATAAATGGTGTCAAATTGTAATAACATGGACACCATTGCCAAAGCCTTTAACAGCCATTTCTCTAACCTACCCAGTTTGGGAAATCAAATGTAATGCTCCCTTGAGAATACTCCTCCACATTCCCAGCCTCCCTCCCCCTCTTTCTACCTCCTCGCCTCTTTCTACCTCCACACTGTTACTTGAGGTGTAGTACTACGACTCCTAAACACTCTCTCCATCTGCGGGAGCATTGGCTCTGATGGACTGGAGCCTAAACTACTTAAGATTGCTGCCCCGCTCCTTGCCTCCCCGTTTACCAGATTGCACAATATATCCTCATCCTCAGGCACTGTCCCCAAGTGCTGGAAAGTGGCCAAACTAGTACTAGTATGTAAAAAAAGATGATCCTAAGAGCCTTGAAAACTATCGACCAATAACAATCCTGCCTGTCCTCAGTGAACTGCTAGAAAAGACTGTGGCCCTCCAGGTCATGGATCACCTCAACAAATATAACGTGCTGTCCTCTGCCCAACACGGGTTTAGGCAGGCCCATAGCACCTCCACAGCGCTCGCCCAGTACACCAACGATATTAAACTAGGTATGGATAAGGAGATGTATACTAGCTCTGTCTTTATCGATTTCACAAAAGCTTTTGATCTTGTAAACCACACACTGCTTGAATCTAAACTATCAAGGTGACTCCCTCCCACCATCAGATGGTTCTCTAGCTATCTAAGTAATAGGCAACAATTTGTTAAATTTAATCAAGCTAAATCTGCCCTAACCACAGTCAGTATAAGTGTACCTCAGCTTCCTCAAGGCTGCATTCTTGCTCCACTACTTTTTTCCATCTTCATTAATGATACTTCCAAAGTTCCATCCTTCTGTAGCACCCTCCTGTGTGCCGATGACATGGTACTCTACAACAGCTCCAGAAGTTTAACTGAGATCAACTCTAAGCTGAATACTGATTTTGGAAGAATTCAGACCTGGCTTACACAAAATTGCCTTGTTCTGAACTCTAGCAAGACCCAGACCGTGATCTTTGGGTCCTCACCTAAACTAAGGACTTGTCCCAATGGCTTAGCCATTCGCTGCTCAGATGGCTTCATTCTCTCTGCTGCTAACTCTTTCAAATATCTCGGTCTTACCCTGGATCCTGCCCTTGATTTTACAATGCACATCTCGAACATCTGTAAATCAGTGAATACTAAGCTCACCAACCCAGGCCTGCAGCATAAAATAATCTCTCTCTCTCTCTCTCTTTCTCTCCCCCCCCTCTCCCTCTCCCTCCAGGCTTGTAGTTGCCCAAGGAATCCTGCTACCCAGCCTTACAAACAGCCCCACCTCCTTCTATCTAACCAGAGCTTCCAATCTGAACAAATACAACATCTCCTATAATAACATCTACCAATTTGCCTTATCCACTTCTAGGTTAACATACCATTGTACACTATACTCTAAACCAGGTTGGTTATCCCCTTTCCCTCATCGCCTATTTGCACTCAGTTGTATGATTGATAACATTATCAGATCTTCCAAACCTGCTACTTTTGCAGCCATGTTGACTCCCCAGGACCAGGGCTGTACCCAGATACTCCTCTAAAATGGTTGGGCAGGTGTTTGCCATTTTGGCCCCTAGAGCTTGGAATGCTCTACCACCTCACCTCCGAGCCTCTCAGTCCCACTACAGTTTCAAGAAAGCACTCTGTAAATTCTTAAGCTCCACAGATATTTGTTCTTGCACGTGACTTGGTGCCCATTGATCTTTTGTTCAATCTGCACTCTGTTTAATTGACTGTATCTGCTTTGATTTTCTCCTGATATTTTTATTGTAACTATCTGTGCAATGTACTGTACATGATTAGGTTTTCTCTTGATTGTTCACCAATGTTATTTGAACTGATAGGGTCAGGCTGTGTTCAGTATTGTAATGCCTTGTACTCCATCCTTCCTGTACACTGTGATGTTTTTCTGCTGCCTTGATTGTCTACTGTATTGTAACCTTCTGGGTCTAGTCCACCCACCTGGTTAACAAAAACTAAATAAATATATCCAGAGAGGTTGCCATACTCTTGTAGTGTAGTTCATAGATTGGGAGAGTGGTCATAGGGTCCGTCAGATAAATAAGATTGTCAGCGTAAAACACTAATTTACACTGAGTATCATGATGCATAAGCCCTGAATGTTGGCAAATAGCTTGCACCGGCAGTTCTGTCATAAATGCAAGTAAAATGGGGGACAATGGGCACCCCTGTCAGTTGCCCCTCTATAGTGTAATTCTTTGGGAAATAGAGCTGTTTGCATGGACAACTGTTTGGGGAGTTGTATAAAGGGCATTAATTAGGTGATAAAGTCCTGTTTGAAGCCACATTGTTGTAATGTATAGTATAGGAAGTTCCAATGGACCCTATCGAATGCCTTTTCGGTGACCAAGCTCCACAGCAAAGTCAGCTGCTGAGACCTGAATGCACAATGGAACAATGACAGGGTTCATTTTATATTGTCCTGGGCTTGTCTTTGCATTACAAATCCTGTTTTATCAATATGTGTTATAGTAGCCAGAATTTTCTCTGGTTGTTTTGCTAATATGGAGGTCAGTAATTTGCAGTCTGTATTTAATATAGATATTGGGCGATATGATTCTGATCTGGTCGGGTCTTTTTGCGGTATTAAAATAGCCAAGATAGTGGTGTATTGCCAAGAAGAGGGGGAGGAACCACCTTGCTGTGTTTCTTGCATTGCTTTTAAGAGGGGGAGGGGGACAGTAGAAGTTCTTTTTGAGCTTTAAGTAGTTTTGTTAGGTAGTACCCATCTGGTCCAGGGCATTTGCCTTATTTCGTTAGGGCCAATGCAGTCTGCAGTTTTGTCATGCTTATGGGTTGTAATAAAAGGGCATTTTGAGTGTCTGTCAGTAGTGGGAGATGAAGAGAGGCAAATTATGTGTAACCCCAGGGGACGCTACCCTTAGGGCTACTACCCCTGCCTGCCTCCACAGAGACCGGGTGAGGGGCCCAGATCCGTTGGCGGGTGCCTCCACCCAGAGGTCGGGGTTAATACTATCGAGATTACCTCAGTCACAGCCCTCTGGGGTACTGCAATCCCCCTTTTTCCCCGCTAGTGGCTCACACTGGGTACCTAAAATGCTTTTCACCAATACACTTACCCCCCAGGTAGTATCTCTCAGCTCACTCCAGGGACCCCCTGTAGAATAAGATACAGTTATATCACAGTCACTATACAGCGGTTCAACAGGGATGCACAAACCAGCCAGGGTGTAGTTGCAACACACAAATCTGATTTATTAAGGGAGATAACAAGGATGGGAAATCAGGCTGATTGGTTTATCACTATACTTGACTATCTAGGGCTCTGTGCAGAGCCTATCCCTACAAGTCACTGTCCTAGGTACCCAAGCCCTAATGGCTAGTCCAAGCGTGACAGCTGGTTGGGGCCCTTAACACCGATAAACGCTGCAATCCTGAGCAAGTCAGCATGGAAAGAAAGTTCGATTAGGCAGTCAAAAGTATAGCAATACGATTGGAAAACCACTGTTTGTACACTTAACAGGGAGCTACCCTGATGCAGTACTCACAACCTCCAGCCAATCCCGGTTCCTCCAACACTAGCAGGGCTGAGCCTGAACTTCACAAGTCTCTTTACACATTTATATGGTTATCTCAATCCAGGTAGAATCCCTCACTGGTAGCAGGATTAACTTGAACTACTCACACATTTATATGGTAAACAGCGGCAGGCAAAAGTCCTTTAATTGCAGCAGGATTTTCTTGAGCTACTCACACATTTATATGGTAAACAGCGGCAGGCAAAAGTCCTTTAATTGCAGCAGGATTTACTTGAGCTACTCACACATTTATATGGTAAACAGCGGCAGGCAAAAGTCCTTTAATTGCAGCAGGATTGACTTGAGCTACTCACACATTTATATGGTAAACAGCAATAGCAGAGGGGTACCACACCAGGCAGCTGCTCCCAGGCTCTTCAGCTTTCACAGTCACTCCAGCTCTGCACTGGCAGCTTTTTACTTCTCCCGCGGACCAAGCGCGATTCAGCAATTTTCTCCAGTCCTCCTACAGGTCAAGCCTGGTGGGTAACTGTACAGAGCACAGCCTCCTCTGACCGCCCGCAGACGGATTTCAAAACGAACTCCTCGCAGGAAAACGGCCGACTTAGGCCTTCCCGCTTCCCGCGTGAACGCTCCCCAGCGCAGAAGCACAGTAGCTCCTCACTCCTCACTAGCCACAACGAATATGTCTCTCCACAGGTCGGGGCACTCCTTTCCACTCGGGCGCGACCCGATCCAATTGGCTGGTTGAGCCTGCCAGTCACTTCTCCCAGCTTTCAGTGGTGCAGAAAAAGCACCATAGCCCATAATACCTTTCTCAAAACAAACAGCTCTTCCATTGGTCAGTCAACTCTGTAAAATCCCAAGGTACTGATTAGTCCAATTGCACAGTTCAGGACCAAAATGGAGGAGGCAATCAAACTCTCTGTGCTGCAAAGCAAAGCAGGTTAGAACAACTACATCATCATTATTTTTACAGCTTATTTTAAACAACCACCTACATCCTTTATTAGGGCTCCCCCTGCACTATTAGGGATGGCAGAATGGAGCACTCACTTGGCAGCACAGGCGGGAGTCGAGCATGCCAACACTCAATGGCTTCCCATTTTAACCCATTCCGACTGCAAAAGGCAGCCCTTAAAGGGACAGTATACGGAGGCATTAAAAAGCATTCCACGGACCCTCCTTTCGGCGGCTTTATGCCGATTATCAACCAAGCATAAGGCACATTAGGAACCCCCCATTTGCAAGGGGGTTACATATGATTGAAAGTCTCCTGTAGTTTTTTTCTGGTCTTGCATGTATACTTTAGTGTAATAAGTCATTAATATTTTTAGGATTATGAAGTTTTGTACAAGTCATGATTTGTGGAGGGGTCTTTTAGTTTAATTATAGTGGTCTGTTATTGTTTCCGCAAGCAAAACGCTAATAGTTTTGAAGGCTGGGGACCTGTCTCATAACATATTTGTTTAATATATTGCAGGGCTATTTCCATTTTCACTGTTAACAAAGATTGAATTGCTTCTTGTGTAAATTTAAGTTGTTGAGCTATACTTTGATCTCCCTGTTGATGACACTGTTGTAAGAAGTTTAACTTCTGTATTAAAAGTTCCATTTGTGTGTCCCTTTCTTCTTTCTGGCGGCATATGTCACTATTTTCCCTCTTAAAACTGTCTGTAATATGTCCCAAACTATAGTGTGAGAGACTTCTGTAGGTGGATTGTCATTTAATGTAAGTGAGATTCTGTCTTTTAGCATCTTGTGAAATCGGGGATCATTAAGTAGTGCCAGATTGAATCTCCAAAACATATGTTTAGGCTCTGTGGCTAATTTGAGGTGTAAATAAATAGGAGCAAGGTCTGATGGTAATATCTGCTACAGTCTACTGATTTGCACTGCATCCATTTATTGGGTGAGGAGGATCCAGTAATATATCCGAGAGTGCATTCAATGTGCATGTGAATAAAAAGTGTATTGTTTTTGGTGAGGGTGTAATACATCTTGCATCTTGCATCTTGCACCCCGAATTTTTCCAATCTATGCTTGCAATATTTATGTGCAGAGGAGAGTCTAGTCCGTTGCTTTGAAGTAGAATCTTTAGTGGGTTCCATTAATATGTTAAAATCTCTGCCAATGATAAATTTACCTGTTTAGTGTGTTATAATTTTATTGAATAATAGCCTGATTGTAGAGGAGTCCGACTTGAGGGGAGTATACAAATTGACTATGGTATACTGTTTCCCTTGTAGAATCCCTGTTACTATAATAAGTCTGTACTCCTTATCGCTATAAGACTTTACCACTACAAAAGGGGAATTACGGGGAACCAAGGTTACTACTCCCCCCCACCTTCTGCCCTTTTAGTAAGAGGAGGCTATCACTGATTTAAATCCAAATTTCTGTCATTTGTCATGTTCCGTTTGAGACAAATGGGTTTCTTGTAACAGCAGTATGCTGTTTTTTTGTTTCTTTCATAAAGATTTTGCCCACTTGCTTGGACATATCAGTTCATCTACATTCTAAGATATGAGTGAATTTCGAAAAGACTGTTCTAACTTAATCCTTATAGGATGATCTTATAATGAGCTTGTTAATTGAAACTGACATTTCCTTTTTGAGCACTGATATAGTATAAGTACTCGATTATGGTCCATCAGCACTATTCTAGACACGGTACATGTACGTAACGGAACCTGATCATCATCAGCTGCAGTTATTCGCCAGAGCTGATTTCCAATGCATGCAATAAGGCTTGCTGGCCCAATAATTGTATGCCCTGAGTGTGTTGTTCGGCATGAGGCACCTGCACATACAGTACATACTGCTGCCATGGAGCTGCCAGAAAAAGGGTGCACATAGATTTTTGGCAAGTGCTGTTGCCATTTACCATGTCCACAGTACATGGTGTTTCCATTCTGAGGATCTTTACTGATTTTTGTTTTTAAATTGGTGCTGCTCTGTTTTTCTTTGAGGTGCAAGCAGGCAGTTGAAGGTGGGAAAGTAGTCAGGAGCATCTTAGTAAAAGTGAGTTGCGATAATGTTTATTAGTGCTATAAATCATGCAGACATTGTATCAAGTGGATAATTGTTTTTCCTATAGAGCTCTTCGTATTTGTTGTTTTTTCTGGGAGGGGGATATTGGTGTTTTTGATTAAGAGGGAGTGGGATACCGGTGTTTTTGATTAACAGGGAGTGATTTGTTTGTAGCTGGATGCTGGGTTCCAGACTCACGCTGTAAGTAAAATTAAGATAAGCTTGACGCATGGTAACAGTCTCCATGGGAAGAGCCTGTAGCATCCGAATTGATACTGTAGTCCAGCTTGATGCACAGGATATAGAAGTATAAGAGCCAGATATTCAAAAGGTAGTGCGGGGGCTAACTGGTGTTGCCTGCACTAACTGGGATTTGTGCCCAGTTTGTGGGTGGGGTCTATATTCACAGACTCCTGTAGCATGGGCTAACCCCATTAGCACCCATGCACTAACATAACGCTACACCCATGCAAATGAGGGGTGCCAGTTTTGTAGGTTACACCTTGAAAAAGGACATATCTAGGGTGGAGGCAGTCCAGAGGAGAGCAGTTACAGTGGTGCAGGGGTTGCACTAGATGCTAATGAGAAAAGAATGAGGGATCTCAACGTGTACGCCCTGGAAGAGAGAAAAGCAAAAGGTGACATGATGGAGACCTACAAGTATCCCACATGGGTGAACAGGGTGCAGGAGGGGAGTTTCTTTAAAATGAGAAAGAGCATCTGGACCAGGGGGCATGCGATGAAGCTGGAAGGGGGATTTAAGAGAGATGTGAAGAAATATTTCTTCACTGAAAGGGTGGTAGGCCCCTGGAACAGACTGCTAGTGGAAGTGGTGGAGAAAAAACAGTGGAGGGCTTCAGTCATGAGTGGGATGCGCATAAGGGTAAATCAGAGAACAGGCAGGGGGAGGGAAGGTAGCTGGGGATTAGTTAGGGTCTGCGGAGACAGATTAGGTAGGGAATATCTGGGCAAACTGGGTGGGCTAAGCAGTCCTTTTTTGATGACAAATTCTAGGTTTGTATGTTTCTGTGGCTGCCAGGGTGGTTTAAGCCAACCCACAGTGACAGGGAACCCATATAATATGCCCACACCCACACTGTGTGGCAGGGCCTCCATATGTGATGGCTTTTTTCTAACCCCAGGGCCCTTGGAGGCCGGGGGGGCCTCTTCTGTTCTTCTGCTTTGCCTTACCAAGGAGGCCAGTCTGGGTTTGGGTGCAAGTGGTCTAGAGTTCATGTTAATTCTAAATGACATTGTGCCTCCACCTAGGGTAATAATAGGGGCAACCAGGGTCACACTCCGATCCACACTTCCAAGGAAATAGTATATCCAACAACTTGAACAATTAGCTCCCACAGCAATATAAAACACAATAATTGAAGTCACGCCACTATATCAATGACAACAGCAACACATTTATTAGAAGGGGCGGGGGTAAAAGGACAAGGTTGATTTAGGAAAAAAAATGGAAAAGGGGTCTTATACTCTATGAAATGTCTATAAACAAATTTATCAAACCCGCAGAACCCTCTCCTATTAGTCCTAGTTTTCCCATTTGTGCATGCACCCGATCTTACCCCATGAAGGCCATAAAGGGAAAGCTATCCTCTAGGTGCAATCAGTACCACGCTATGTCGGAGGTCAGCTAGTGCAAAGTTAGGGCTCGGTGATACACAAACACTATTCATCACACTTATAGCAACAAAATGTCAGGGTTTCCTAACATCCCACTTCTAACCAAGAAGAAAAGCATGGGTCTAAATTCTGAAGTACTCACATTCTGTTGACTTTAGGGAACTTAGTCACTGGAAGTTCCCACTGCACTGCAGAGACAGAAACTGGACAGAAGGACTCATGCCTCACAAACTTTTAAGTGTCCACAATCACAGTAGCCTCTTGTGGCTTCTTTCTCCTTTACCTTGTTCAGACTGCGCTAGTGCTCTGAAACCCCCCCAACCTGGTGGCATGACAGGGCTTCAGTCTATGCCAGTTACTAACCTTGCACAAAGGAGGCAGGTTTTGGTCCATTGAGTGACACAGTTGAGATGAGTGGCAGGCAGTGATCACCTGGGGATTACCCTGCTGGGTTTCTGGCTTAGGTGCTAGCCTCCAGTGGATAGGCCTGAAAGTTTGGGAAACATTCTGTCCAAGAAGGCACAGAGCACATGTTTTACCAATAGACCTTGAAGTCTCTATTGTAGTGGTGTTTGTATCAAAAAATTAAAGTTCATGCTTTGTGATGCATCAGCGATCTACGTGGCCTGCAGCACCAGTGTAATCACAGTTGACATGCCTCTTCATCAAGCTAAACTCTTCCAGTCTCACACCAACTCTAAGACTAGTGGGTTATCAGCCTCAAGCTAAGCAGCAACAGACGACTCAACCAGAACAATGTGATCAAATCCTTTTTAGAGTCCAGTTAGCATGAAGCCTCATTGGTCCTCCTGTTTCAGTGGTTACCATGTCCTGAGCCTAGGATAGTCTGCAAGCATGTTGTTCACTAAGCGTAGCTTCTGATTGGTGCAGACTCATGGGCTTTTCTGGGAATATTCTAGGTAGGCTGAAGGAGTGCAACTCATGTGGCAACAACCAGTTTGCAGAGTTCTTATAGTAATACTGTCCCAAGTTTTGCTAAGGAGAATCTGGTGTTCAAATGGCAGTTCAGTCAGGGAAACCACTTGTGTAAAAGAGTTATTCATCCCCCACTTTTGGTGACAGAGTTACACATGTGCAGTGTAATAGACAGTAACACACAATACAGTGATGTCAAAGGAGATGGTAGTTATGTACAATCATAAATAAGGAACTTTTTTTGGGGGGGGAGAAAAGGCACAAGCAGTAATTCACAACAGTCTCTGATTTCTCTACAGTGGTAGCTCACTGCCCTTCAGTTACAGACAGTATTTCCTAGACCCTCCCCACTGGTGCAATAGTAGTCCCAAAGTCCCTGTTCGGAGCTCTGATAGTCTTTATAGTGTGCACGCTGGTTGCTGAGGTTGCAGGCATGGTGCTTGACTAAAGAGGGCCACAGCAGTAGCAGAAAGACGCTGGGGATCCCAGTTAATTATTAAAGTTAAGATTATGTTGTTTGTAGAACATCTTGTTGCAAACGTTTGCTGGGCATAAAGTCTGTGATTGCAATAAAACTAAATATCTGTTTATAATCTAGTGAACAGATGTTACAGGGAAGGCCCTGATGTTGTACTCATGAACTATAGTACAAGCGGCTGGGGCAGTCACTTTCGGAGCATCCTCCTTGGTGAACTGGGCTGCTGGTTAATTGAACACTGGGGCAGTGGACTAACAGCTTTTCTCATACATCAGCAGTGCAAGCCATGCAGAAATCCTTCCTGAAGGCAGCACTCACCTTTCTATCCTCTTCAACCCACACAGGGACTTTGCTTCACCTACCAACAAGCAGGCAATCACACAGGGCTATGGTAATGTAGTCCACTACCTGGACATGTCTAGGCAGCAGAATGTATGAGGAGGTGGCTGACGTCCCTTACAGATAGGAGCTGTTAGCAAGGCAAAGCACAGGAAAGTGACCTACTCACCCAGATTCAATGGTTTAACTGGGTTATTTATGCTACAAAATAAATTACAGTACCACTTGATTCACCACCCACATTTCAGGGATTAGTTCAACCCTTCCTCAGGGTGGACAGGTGTTTACAAATAAAATACTTAAGAAGGTTTTTTGGCATCATATGCTCATGTACATGCTCTAATTTGAAACAATATTACCAGCTCAGGCAACCAGCAGATACTGACCCCATCACAATTTATCTACAATATGTACCATCAAATTTATATCTTAATCAGAACACATAAGATGACATCTTAGTCTTCATCACTGTGCAGAAATTGGGGTCCCTGATGCGGTTGCTTATTGCATACAAAGCTTAACCCAGGACAAGCTTAGTTACTCCCAGTAGAGGCAGGACACTGGGGAGTTGTGCCCAGCTGTGTTTTCTACCTGAGGAAGTATAGTTTTAAACACTAACTACTGAAGCATTACTTTATCACCCCATATAACAGATTATAATGGAATATTTATTTTTTTTATACAATGATACAGTGACAGTAAGAGTCTAATTATAAGAAACCACATTAAGAGAAAGTAAAGATTCTTGCATGTCACTCTTCTCAGCAGTTGGTGTGGTTTGACTTACTGTTGTGGGTTTAACACACAAGTGTAAGTGAAGGTGGTAAAAGAGAATATGAAATATAGATATACATAAGTAACTAGGTAACTGGTTCAGTGGAGGGCAATGAGTGTGGCCTGTCTGGACTTTAGCAAGGCCTTCAGCATTGTGCTGCACAGGAGACTGATTAAGGAATTGAGCAGCCTAGAGGTGGGATCCAAAGTAATGAATTGGGTTAGAAGCTGGTTACTGGATAGGTGACAGAGGGTGGTGGTTAAAAGCACTCACTCTAAGGATGGATGAATGAATGAACCGATGGGGTGCCACAGGGCTTAGTACTGAGACTGGTTCTCCCCAGTGTCATAAGTGACATTGCAGATGAACTGGAAGGGAAGGTATGCCTTTTTGCAGAAGATAAAAAAAATCTGTAAGAGGGCGGACAATCAGGAGGCATGGAAAGAATGCATAGGAGTCTTGGGAATCTCGAGAAGTGATCGAAAACATGGCAGTTGGGGTTTAATGCCAAAAAGTGCAAAATTATGCAACTAGGGCAAAGGAACCAAGAAACTGAGTATCGGATGGGGTGGGGGGGAAGGTTGCTGATGACCTTAAAGTGGCAGAGCAGTGTGACAAAGCAGTGGGTAGGGCCAGTGTGATGCTGGGATGCACTTGAAGAGTTATCTCCAGCAGGAGGAAGGAGGTGGTGTTGCCACTGTATCACCCATTGGTGAGACTGTACCTGGAGTGTTATGTCCAGTTTTGGAGGCTGCACCTCTAAAGACATAGACAGGGTGGAGGCAGTCCAGAGCAGGGCAACTAAAATGCTGCCTGGGTTGCACCAAAAGTCCTACGAGGAGAGACTGAGGGATCTCATCATGTACACCCTGCAAGAGAGAAGAGGACATGATAGAGACCTACAAGTACCTCACGTGGGTGAAAAAGGTGCAGGAGGGGAGGCTCTTTTAAAGGAGAAAGAGAGCCAGGACCAGATGGCATGTGATGAAACTGAAGGGGGGATAAGTTGAAGTGGGATGTGAAGAAGTACTACTTTACTGAAAGAGTAGTAGGCACCTAGAACAGACTACTGGTGGAAGTGGTCAAGGAGAAAACAGTAGAGGTTTCAAACATGTGTGTGATAGACATAAAGGAATATTAATAAATAAGCAGGGAAGAGAGGGGTTCCCCGTAGACTATTTAGGGTCTGTGGAGGCAAACTAGGCAAGGACCATCTGGGCAGATTGGGTAGGCCAAGTGGTTCTTTTCTGCCGACAAATTCTATGTTTCTATTTTTATAAAGGGCTCTTAAATGAAACAGTTAGTTTTTAATGTTTAAACATAAAATTATATGAACAGGATACCCTTACAGAGATGATTGAGACTTGAAACTGTGGTGACAGTAATGTTATATAGTGATAGGGTTTACAATGTTGCCTTTGGAAGAATCATATTCCTTATCTATTGCATGGTTTGATACAGGATAAAGAGTTGTGTCATTTATTGTTTTCTAAGATATAAAGTTGATGGTATCATATGGAGGATAAATTGTGATGCAGGTCAGTATCTGTTGGTTGCCAGAGCTGGCATTATTGTTTGAAATTAGATCACGTACGTGAGCACATGAAGGCAAAAATCCTTTTTAATATTCTATTTGTAGGCACCTGTTGACCCTGGGGAAATGGGGCAGACTAAACCCCGAAACGTTGGTGTGAACCAGGTGGTGATGTGATTTACTATGTACCATAAATCAGTTAAACCATAGAATCTGGATGTGTGGGTCATTTCCCTATTCTTTGCTTGTGCTAGTGTGCTTCATGGGAACAGCTGACCCCCTGGTTTTGGCTACTCATTTTTCTAGAACCTCGGACTGTGCAGGATCCTGGATTGAGCTATTAGCAGGACGCTGCTCCAGACTACTAACATCCTGTGAAGGTAATTTAGTACAGCTCTGAAGTTTTGTGGAGTAAACTTCAGTCAGGGATCTTAGGCTGGATTTAACCGAGTGGCTGAGCTGTCAGAAGCACGTCTATCCTTCTGTCTGTCTCAGGCAAATCTGAAACTGCAGACTGAGCTGCTGGGCTCTGTGCTTTTTCAGCTTCACTGTCTGTTGGCTGTTGCAATCACAAGGGCTAAAAGGAGCTCTTCTTGGTATACTTTTGGCACTATATCCTTTGATATATCTCGCAGCTTCCTGCCCCCCCTCTGCAGGGTACATCCCTGATTGGTCGGCTAATAAAGTGACCTCTGGCTCTTCCCAAAGTTCTGTGGGCCAGAGTGAAAGCATGGATGGCTGGGCTCATGGCTCTGGAGCAAGCTGTCTTATTTTTTTTTTTTTTATGCTCTTCCAACGTGCCCTTGGCCAGCCACTCCTTTGGGCCACCAAACCCCCCCCCCCAACTGCCGCCAATCCCTGTACCCCATCCACCGCCCATTAATAATGCCACATTTTTCCCAAGTAACCCGACGTAACCCTTCATCAGGAGGGCCCCTATCCCCTGGGGGCATCCAAGGGAGGAAATTCACCCTGTAGGGCTTTCACGAACCTGGGCACAGCAGGTGTCGGCATGGACACTGTCTTGGTTATCGTGGTGCATGGGGGAACCACACAGCGGCATGTAGTCACCCACGCTGCAACATGCATTGCCCCAGCGGGCTGCCAGGAGCCACTCTACAGCAGTGCCAGCTCATGCCAAACCCCTTGGGGGAAACAGCATCCACTGGACACTCTGAACCCTCCTCACTGGCCTCCTGTTGTCCTGGGCTCAGGAGCAAACCTGGGTCACCAGCGTGCCATGTGATCCCATATAATCTGGCGCCACAGAGCTGGCAAGCTGTCTTATTTTTAAAACAAACTGTCTCTCTGATGAGGCTCTTGACATGCTATTGTGCCTCTGTGCACTGTGGCAATTGTTCCAGTCAGTCTCCCTTGTCTGTCCACCTCTCTGTGGACTGTCAGAGGTCGGTCAGCAGCGTGAGATCTGAGAGAGCCATCTGCACTGGCACTTCTTGCACATGGCATGTTTTGTTCCTGTTGCTCCCTGCCATTTCTGTGACAGGGAGCTAAATTAGTTTTTATTTGTTCACTCTGTCTCTCGATATGGCTTCCGGATAGCTTCTCGATCCTATGTTGGTCTTGCTGTGAGACTTCAGCCATAGTTGTGATGAGCACTGGGAGGCGTGGGAGCTCCGGTGTGTTTCCCAGTCCCGCAGATGCAGTCTGTGGAGACTGGGACAGCGAAGACTCAGGCTGTGGTGGCGAGACACTGAGGAGGAGAGAGAGCCATCACTCTGCCCCCAAGCGGGAAGTTTTTATTAAATCCCTGCTGTTGGAGGGGGCTACACAGACATGGAAAGAGTTGTCCTGCTTCCCTTTTGAGAAGGAAATGTTCACTGATAGTACAAAGGGCCACCAGTCTCTCTTTAACTTGAAGGGTGTTTTGTTTTGTTTTTTGATTATCCTGGTAGGCATATTTAGCAATTTGCCCATTTTCAAATGCGGCCAGTGAACAGTTAAAAACATCAAATACAAAACAGACACTAGCCACAAGTACAAAAGGCCTGGTTAACAGATTATGCAATAATGATTTAAAAACTGCAATAGAATGGCTACCTTTGACAGAGTTAGGCAATTTGTTATAAAAGCCAGCTGCAAAATGATCAAGAGCTGGTGTGATGTATGTCTTTATGGTGCACCCAGGTGTACAGTAGAACAATTCTTGACTACTTTAAGCTTGAATTGTTTATGTTCTGCCACCTTCTTGTACCCACATCCACACTCACAACTCATTGTAATAGAGCTGAAGTCACGCTTTACCTCTTAGTTGTTAAAAGGGTTGTTAGGTTTTATTAAAGCAGGACTGCAGGTTATTAAAGGTGAAAATGATAAATCATCTTTGCTAAAATGCTACAAGGTCATAATGTCTCCAAAGCAAGTCGTATCTTATAGGATGAGACCTTGTATTTCTCATTTTGACTTGACTTCAGCCTTGTCTTTTGCCCTATTCCTGAAGGCACTGCTGCCTTATACACCAAGCACACAGCCATTTCTGGTACTGCAGCCAGGTATGTTCATTCCTATTAAATGTGCAAGGCTGTTACTTTGTCTTCCACACATACATTCATGTCCTAATACTGTGCTAATCTGTAATCTTAAAAGGGATGCTAGTATTGTAAATCTTGTCACAAGGACTTTCTTTCCAGTTATACCGTAGTTCCCTTTTCCACGTGCTGCTCCTGCTCTGTCGGAATATGGGGCTTTGTTCAGAGAAAGGGTTACTCACTTGTTCCTTCCAGGGATATTCATTCACTGCTCCTCCATCCAATCCTTGGTCACTGTGTGCTTAATATTTATTCTCTGATCCTCTGGATGGTGAAAGATCTGCAGCAGGATTTACTCCATGTTATATTCAGTGCTGCCTTGTATGCAGAATTCTAGATGCAGGGTGGCCCCTGCATCCAAAACTGCTTACGTCTGTCTAAGGGACTTTTTTGTCCAGATTAAAGCTGGCCTGCATCCAGAGTTCGTTGCTGGACAGAAGCAATACCTAGAATCTATTGTTTGGATGCAAGCAGCGTTGTGGTTGGATGTAAATTAGGATTTCACAATGGAAAACTGTTCAGTTACAAAACATTGGTTTAACAGTTTAAAATGTGATTGATAGGGAGCCTGAACTTCCACAGTCCCTGTGGGGTCTATTCCTCTACCCCCACCAGTTTATGTTGGGATGTATTGTTCTGCTTTGGAGAAATACTTGTCTTTATGCTGTATTATACTTCGGTTTCCCCTTGCAACCCGGACTAAAGTGACTTGCACCTAAACTCTAACATCAGATTGACTTGTGTCCAGAGTTTGTAGGTAAATCTGGATGCAAAGCTCTCTTCAGCCAAAGTAAAATTATACAATGGGAATTGGATGTAAGGGGGGGGGGGTCCCACTTTGGATGCAGCTGGTGTCCACAGTGGAACCCCCCTTATTTTTTGAGGATACCAAGCGAGGATGAGTTTATATGTGAGTACACCATGTAAATGTGAAGCGTGAAAATTGCATAAACTACTCCCAAAACTGAGATTGGTTAAATCTGCTTCAAGAATCGTGGTTACTGTAAGTAACCCTTTCCTTCTGTTTCTAACTGCAAATCTTTTATAACAAAAAACTGTACACATTAAGTAAAACTATTTTGGCAAAGTAAACACTGTATAACAATATCATCTGAAAAGGGGGGGGGGGTCAACAAGAGGGCCAACAGGAAATGAAACATACACGGTTTGCAGTGGCTGCTGAGTGGATGATCGGGGTTGGGGAGTGCCCAAGTGACCCACCCAGTCAAGGTCTGTGCTGCAGCAGTCGCTCACTGTCTTTCCTCTGCTAACTGTCGGTCACTCTCTCTCTCCCTGTGTGTCACCACAGTGGGTGACTCTGCAGAGGGGGACTGTTCCTCTACTCTGCCACTGTATCCCTCACCCCAAGAAGTCGCTCAGCACATCCTATTAACCCACATTTGAGAGGGATCCAAATCCCCCCCCAAAACACCTGAGTCCTACAACTTGAGGTGCACACATGAAGCTTTTCTGGACTGGGGAGTCGTTTTGGGTGACAGTTTCTGATTGTAGACACTTCACTGATTGTGTAACACTCGGAAAACATACAGCACAGACACCGCAGTCCTGATCGCTCACTCAGGATTTGTAATGGATGCCAACACAGTTTACATCGGGCTTCAAAGAAGGAGATCCGGTGTCGAATCTCTAGAGTTGCTTCGCGGAACCATAGATTTATGCTAACTTAATCCACGGCCCCTCAAAGAGACTCACCCAATGGGGTTGCACGTTTCTGTCAACCCATGTTATAATTAAATATAATCACCTCTGCTGCGGGCAAATTTCTAATGTCAGGCAAGTGATTGTTGGCCAAGTAGTGTCTGGCTGTTGTAAGTTGGGTGAGTGACTGTCGGTCTTCCTTAGGACTCCCATAGAATATGGTACTAATTGGTCTCTATGGAAAGAAAAATTTAAGAGTGTAGATGTAACCCCCCCTACTAATTTGGGGTTTACCTTAATGTCTTCCTGGGCTCCTTCTATGCCCACTGCCAGGCTGATATCCTGTAGAGGTAATAGATCCAAGGATATCTGCTTCTGTTTGTTTACGTGTGAGTGCTGTGTTGTGCCTCCGCACCTGTCCCTCTAAGAATCCAGCCAGTATGTGTATAGTGAATGGCCTCGGCTGGGTCAGAGTGATTTAAGGCTTGCAACCGGCCCAGGCACCACTTTATTTGCTCCACTCTGCAGCTGAAAATAGTGCAGAAGGAGCCTGAATGGAAATTGTGCTTATCTACCTCTAGTGTATTGTTATATTTGAATTGGAGAAATTTGTTTAACCTGCTTTCTTTGCAGTTTGCCTTCCGGAATGGGAGCCACCATGTTTAGTCTGAGACTTCCATTAAGTGGGCCAGTAGGACTCTGGGGACCTCAAAGGGTCCTTGGCTCAAGTGTCTTGTGGGAAGGAAAACTGTAGTTTTTTGGTTGGAACCTAAACTGAACTGAAGGGGAAGTCCAACCTGTGACTGCCACCATCCCTAGCCAACCCGAACTCCGGAATCCCAGAGAAATGCCATGAACTGTAAGAAACAGTGAATCAGTTAGAGTTGGAGCTTGAAGAGAGTGCAGCTTGAGCTTTCGAGCAGCGGCTCCCTAAATGGGTCCTAGGAGAATCGGCAGGAAGAGGCCTAACTTTCCTCCTTGCCACTGCGTCTCCTGCATTGGGCTGCCTGATTGCAGAAGTTGGAATCATCTGAGTTATGACCGAAACTGCAGCAGAAAGTATCAGAGGGTCTAAAAGCACTGCTTGTGATTTGCTCCTGTGAAGTGTTCGGCCCAACTAGTGTGCAAGACTGATATTGGATTGAGAGGTTTGCTCAGTGAATCTGCTGTAATAGCAACCGGACTGTATCCGATCTGTGAGAAGTTAATGCTATTTGATTTAAATGTGCCAAATGTTCCTTGTGGGTCGAGGCCTGCTTGTTCGCAACCTGATTTGTTACACCAGCTGGAGGCTTCACCAGCAAACCAAAACTGAACTTTACTGATGTGCTCATCATGCCTGGGCCTTTGCCATCCTGGCCCAGACCAACTGCCTGCACCAGAGACTGTCCTCAGCGAGGGACCGGCTTTGGGGATCCAGCCCCTATGCAGAAATAACTCACAGGTTGCGGCCACCTGGAGGGAAAGGCTGTGAAGAGGAGATGTGCCGTGTTGGCTCTGCTTCCCCATGCTCATCAGTGATCGACACAAGGTCTTCATATCATCAGCCACACCACAGCCAACTGGTAGCGTGACTACAACCAGGGTAGCTCCCTGCAACATGTCACTTAATTATCTGTGGTACCAACTGATTTCTTCTGTAAAGTTCTAGGTTTCAAGAGACTGGGCCAACCGGCCAAGATTACAAATAATCACCTTGTTGTTGTGCATGCTAACTGCCTTTTCTTTCCACCAAGGGCCCCAACAACAGCTGCAATGCCGGCTACCCTCAGGCAACACCTCTGGCTAGCCAGCATTCCATCCTGGATAGCCAATGTTGTAGGACTGTTTATTCTGAGACTAAAAATTGAATGCCAGGAACTTGAATTTAGTCAGAATACCAGTGATTTAACTAAATTCTTCCTTGTTCACGTCCCCTGAATAAATCTGATTGTTGTTTCACGGTTAATCTGGCCTATGTGCATATTGTTAGGGGTCACAGTACCAGAAGTGTATATTTGTTTGTTGTCTTTGCCTTTGCAGGGGTATCCAGGGATACTGCTGAAGGCCAGACCCTGGTGTGGTGGTAAGTGTGAAGAGTGTGTGTGTATACTGTGCTATGACTATTATGTGCTGACTGTGTGTTAACAGCTGTTAAAGGTTTAAAACCACTAGGAGGGTTGGTGGGTGGTTATAGCTTCCCAGAGGGCTATAGCAGGTTAGGCAGACACCTCCATTACTGTTACTCTGGGTGGAGGCACCTTAATACTGAATCCAGGCCCCTCAACCTGTGGTCAGAAATACAGGCAGGGGTAGTAACCTTAGGGATAGCGCCACCTAGGAGTTACATAGACATGGCTTCAGGTAACTCGATTTTGGAGATATTTGACTTTCGAAAATAAGGTTAAAAACTTCCAAAATAAGGGAGGTGGGAAGTATATGAGACCCAAAAAAGATCATCAGATGACAGCCAACTTTGCTGGAATAGAAGTCAAAATGGTTATTATTTTTTTATTCTCTGTTTCTGGCCCTCTGTACTAGACTTAATGCTTTCTGTTGGTTAAGAAACAGGAGTCAGAGTGTGGTGGTAAATGGGGTTCACTCTGAAGAAGGCACGTTAACCAGCAGGATGCCACAGGGGTCAGTTCTGGGCCTGGTCCTCTTCAGTGTCTTTACTAGCGACATTGCAGGAGGGCTGGAAGGAAAAGTATGTCTGTTCCTAGATGACACAAAAATCTACAACAGAGCAGACACACTGGGGGGGGGGGGTTGGAAAAAAAATGAGGGACAATATCAAAATACTGAAAGACTGGTCAAGGGTTTGGCAACTGGGCTTCAATTCCAAAAAGTGAAAAATTATGCAAATAGGGCACAGAAACCCAAAGGCAATGGACCAATTGGGTGGAGAGGTATTGGCAGCAACAAAGCAGAAAAGGGACCTGGAGGTCATTGTATGTGATGACCTGAAGGTAGCAAAGCAGTGTGATAAGGCAGTGTTAAAAGCTAGCATAATGGTTGGGTACATAGGGAGGAGTATCACTAGCAGAAAGAGGAAGGTAGTGTTACCCCTGTATAGATTGATTGTGAGGCCCCACCTGGAGTACTGTGTCCAGTTCTGGAGGCCCAGTCTCCAGAAGGACATAGATCGGGTGGAAGTGGTACAGAAGAGGGCAACCAAAATGGTGCATAGCCTGCATCAAAACCCCTAGGAGGAAAGACTCAAGGAATTAAATATGTACTCTCTAGATGAAAGGAGGGAAAGGGGGGGAACATGATAGAAATATTTATCTACCTCAAAGGTATTAATAAGATGCAGGAGGGTAGCATTTTACATAGAAAGAGATACTCAAGGACAAGGGGTCATGACATGATGCTGGAGGGGAGGAGACTTAGAGGGGATGTGAGGAAAAACTTCTTCACAGAAAGAGTGGTGGATGCTTAGAAGGGCCTCCCAACAGAGGTGGTGGATACTAAAACAGCAGCAGGATTCAAGCATGCATGGGATAGACACAAGGGGACCATAGTAATATGGCTTGGGGGAGTATCACCGGAGATCGAGTAGGGTCTGTGGTTGCACAGTAGGTAGGGAATTTGGGGCAGACTAGGTGGGCCAAGAGGTCCTTATCCGCCAACAACCTCTATGTTAAATACCTGGAAAGGAATAAAAACTTGGTTGAATAATGCAGTCCTCAAATCAAGACAATGTTGCACAACATAGTATAGAAATTATGTACATTTATATCTGAAGGAGTATGCTGCTGTATATAGTGCTGTGTTTTACTTGTGGGTTGTTTAATTGATTTGGTTCTTGTCATTTTGTAGATGCTGTATTTCATAATATTTAAATATGTGTCTTTGTTTTTAATATAATTGAAGCAGTGCTGTTTTTTGTATATGCACCATGGGCCTTGTAAATGAGTTGTTAACTCCATCGAGTAAATCCTGATTCATACGATTTTATGAATAAAATATTTTAGTTACTTACTACTACTAGTATGTTTCTATGTTTCTGTCTTACACTTTTAGACACCACTTAGTAGCAGGGCCATCTCCTGCTCCAGCCCCCTTAGTACTTGGATCACCACAGCATAACCCCGGGGCTGGGTTCCTCTTCTGGCCTGGCTTTAACCTAGTGAGGGGAGGACAACAGATAACACTGAGTGCTGGGGAACACTATGTGTTCTGTGTGCTGGCTAAGTGTGGGTGGCGTCAGACCACCACTTCATCCCATGCACAATAGGAAAAGTGTTCCTCATGCCGGTCCTGACCCTGATGTAAGCCGAGCAGGTGTTCATGGCAGCCTGGGTGGGGGCTGTCAGGTGTGCATGGTCACCTATGTTGCCAGTGATACCTCAGCAGGGCTACCCCTAGGTGTTGCTTGGTAAAGCAGCATTAGTAACCCACCCACCCACACTGGGAAAAGAGTGTCCTCATAGATCCTTGTTCCCCCTTCCTTTTGGAGAAAGAAGGAAGGAAGGAAGGAAATAGTTTGTATAAATGTTAATCTACTGTATCTTAGAATATTAACTTCCAATATTTAGTACGTGGGACTTCCAAAAGACTAGAATGACTTCCAGATTTGGACCCTTGGAAGTTTTGGCTTTGACTCCACAAAAAATGAACTAAATCTCTGGACATGCACACTTGATGGTACTGTCAAACACAATCAGTATTTCCCCTAAAACATTTACTGTAGACATGGTGAATTTTAAAAGTAGGGCACCCAATGCACCCAGCACCATTAGTATGGAGGGGAATAGAGAGAAAAATGAATGGAAAGTAGATACAAAATAAGTAAAGTAAAAATGCTTCTTAAAACAGTAGTGAAATCAGTACAAGAAGTCATATTGAGAATGCAGTGTCAAATGCGTTTGATTCTCAGGCCACACCATGCTTTCACATTTTCCTGGGGGGAAACCCTGAAACTGCAGTTGATTGTATTTACATTTTTAATGTCTCCTGAAAGTTTGCTGTGAACTAAATTGAAGGTATTCAAGGAACAGGAAATATAATAATGAAAATGGTGTGATTGAAAAAAACAAGTTTCTGCCAGCATGGTATCACAGCTACAGTACGCTATATATAAAATATATATATATACATATATACATACACTCACACGTACATATATGTGGCAGGAAGTCTAAAGAACACCATTAGGGTTTTAGTTTATGCACATGGATATTTGTAATCCTATCTAAGGTATAAGTTCCTGTCATGCCCAGTGTGGTTTTCTTTGTGATGTTTGTCCACTATTTGGGAGAAGAATAAAGATGACTACTGAAAATATGTGCTGTAACTGAGTCTGTCTGTGAGGGCACCAAGATTTACTACATTGGCGACGCAGGATGAAAGTAATACAGCTCAGATGAGTGCAAGAAATGTTACGTGAGCTAATGCATGTTTTTTTAACTGCTGTAAATCCCCACCTTGCGTGTTTAGTTTTTCATTTTTATTTTTTATACTTGTAGATCTGATGAGTACAAATTGCCCATTTTCACAGATGACAAGTTAATAGTTCATCGGACTGCTTTTCTTCCCCCACCAGTCAGGCTAATGTAAGCATATAAATCTGTGAGCTGCAATCTCTTGCTTACCTACAAAACCTATGAAGAGTAAACAAAAAAAAAACTCCAGCTAGTGTGACCTGTCTGTTTAACTTGCTGAGTTTGAAGAGAAAAGCATTACAAAGTGAAAAAAAAAACACAGGCTTTTCTGGTATATGAAACCAAAGCACAACAGTCATAAATTATGTTGACGCTTACATCAACAACTTAAATTCCTGACCACAGCAGTTAAAGCAGCGCAGCAGCAGCCTCTTGTGGCATGACAGAGAAATTGCAGCAAATACTGAAAAGGCTTTGAAAATAAAAGACTTTTTTGTGGACATTGCAGCCACAGACCACCTTGCCACAGCCATCATGACTGCAGTTGGCAGAGTACCAGAATTTGAGGACTCAAAAGAGGACTTTGATTCTTACTTGGAATGCTCTGAATGCTGGTTAGAGGCAAATGCAGTTCCTGATGCAAAAAAGGCAAAGGTCGTCCTAGCAGTTTTGTGACCTGCAGTGTACCAACTCCTCAAGAATTTGACTGCACCTGCCAAAGTGGTGGACGTGCCATATGCCCAACTGACAGACACTTTCACTACACTTCAAGCTCAAGCCAGTTCTCATTGCAGAACACTTCAGATTTTGTCATCTGAACCAAGAGGAGGGGGAAACTCTTGCCAACTACACCATTGCTTTGAAGTGTCTGGCAGCCACCTGTGACTTTGGCCAGTTTCTGGAGGATGCCATCTGGGATGGCTTTGTCTACAGTCTGAGAGGAGAAGCTTATCAAAAATGTCTGTTGGCAGAAAGGGACTTAACCTTTAAAACAGCCTGTGAGAAGGCCCTCATTATGGAGCTCACTCGAAAGGCTACGAGGGAACTAGTGGAACATTCTGAACTCCAAAGAAGTGGAGTTCACAAGCTCACCCATACTCCAACACCCAAGGGACATTCCACACCATGAAATGGTCCTTCATCTGTTTATCAACAACTCCAGACATTTTGGAAGCCAGCACCACAGGGCACTTCTGCAAAGTCAAAACCATGTTACAGATATGGAGGTAACCACCAGCAAAGTACATGCCGATTTTGACACGAGAAATGCCACGGTTGTGGAAAAGTGGGTCACATACTGAAAGTGTGCAAAAGTACATCACAGACTGCTAATGCAAGGTATGTCACAGATGACACTGCAGCCACTGAAATAGAAGATGAGGCATTGCGCCTGTTCATGATTTATGCAACATGGGAAAAAGCAGCAGAAATGTACCTCAAATGGAGCTAGCAGGAATCCCAGTTAGCATACAGCTAGACACTGGAGCCTCAGTATCTCTTGTGCCAGAGCACATCTGCAGAGAGAAACTTCAGCAGCGCTCATTACAGCCATCGTATATTCAACTCTCATCTTACTCGGGAGGCTCAAACACTGTGCTAGGGGAGAGTGAAGTACCAGTCACCTATGAGGCAGAAACGTGGACCTTGCCTCTAGTGGTGGTACAAGGAGAAAGACCTACATTACTAGGCAGAGACTGGCTCACATAGATCAAATTGAACTAGGAAAAGATGTTCAGCTTAAATACTGTGACCAAAGCACCACACAATGCACTAAAAAAGTACTGGACAAACATGGTCCTATTTTCCAGAACTGTTATGGCACAATCTGGGATTTCAATGCAAAGATCCGAGTGCAACTGCGAGCCGCTCCAATTTTCCACAAGCCTCGACCAGTACCTTTTGCTTTAAGGGAAGTAGTAGAGAAGGAATTGGACCATCTTGGAAGTCATGGTATCATCTCATGAATAGAGAGAAGCGACTGGGCCACCCCTATCATTGTGGTACAGAAATGAGACAAAGCAGTGAGGTTGTGTGGTGACTACAAGGTTACAGTGAACCGTTGTATACAGCCAGACCCATGCCCATTACCAAATGCAGAGGACTTGTTTGCCACACTTGCAAGGGGTAAGTTCTTTAACAAGTTGGACTTACCTTTTGCATACCAGCAGTTGGAACTGGAACCGGAGTCAGAACCGTGTCTAACCATCAACACCCACAAGGGAGTTTACCAGTATCATCGCTTGGTATATGGAGTTTCCACAGCGCCAGCAATTTTCCGGAACACAATGGACCAGATACTGCATCCAAGTACAGGTGCCTTTGCACTACATGAAACAAGCGGGTGCTGTAACCAAGGGATAAGAACAAAAACACAAATTGTCGAGCACTCAAAAAGCCAAAATGAAACACGCAAAATTCAAGGCAATGGAGCAATGAAAACCGTGTGCTGTGGGTTTTCATTGCTCCATTGCCTTGAGTTTTGCGTGTTTCATTTTGCTTTTTTGAGTGCTCTACAGATACTGCATGGACTGGACCATGTAGTATGCTTTATGGACGATATCTGGGTAACAGCACCCACAGTGGAAGAGCATCTGAAAATCCTGGATCAAGTTCTGACCAGACTGCAGTGGTATTGACTGAGAGTAAAGCTAGCCAAATGCCAGTTTCTGCAAAATTCTGTTGAGTACTTAGGTCGCCAGATGGGCACCCAAGGCCTACGCCCAACAGAGAGCAAGGTGGATGATATAGCCAAGGCACCTGCACCAACAAATTTGACAGAGTTAAGATCATTTTTAGGACTCTTGAACTACTATGGAAGGTTCCTAGCCCAATTGTCCACATTGTTGCAACCACTCCATGACTTGTTTCAGTAAGAAGCTCAATGGAATTGGTCACCACAGTGTGAGGAAGCATTCCAGGCTTGCAAAAAATATCTTCTAAGAAGCAAATGGTTAGTGCTGTATGACCCTACCAAATCTCTGAAGCTAGCATGCGATGTGTCACCATATGAAGTGGTGGCCATTATCTCTCATGTGCTGCCTACTGGCGAGGTAAACTTGATCGCTTTTGCTTCCAGGACCTTGTCCCCAAGCAAAAGAAACTATGCTCAGATCGAGAAAGAAGCTTTGAGCATACTTTTCGGTGTCAAGAAGTTCCATAAGTACTTGTACAGATAGAAATTCACTCTGCTAAAAGATCACCAACCTTTACTGGTAATTCTGGGACCAAAGGCCACAATACCCACTCTGTCAGCACTCAGAATACAGCGATTGGCCCTGATTTTGTTGGCTTTTGACTATGACATTGAATACAGACGTTCTCATTATCATGCAAATGAAGATGCATTATCAAGACTGCCATATAAAAATGCTACAGAGAAGGAAGATGATGGGGAAATATTCCATCTTTCACATCTTGAGGAATTACCAATTGCTTCACAGGAAGTTGCAGCAGAGACACAGCGAGATCCTGTCCTCTCTAAAGTCCTAGATTTCACCCTAAATGGTTGGCCCAACTTCATGAGTGACCTGACTCTCCAACCTTTCTTAGACAAGAAGGACCAGTTGTCCACAGAGCAAGGCTGTGTTCTGTGAGGAGTTTGAGCTGTGATACCTCAAAAGTTCCGCAAGAGATTACTTTCTGACTTACATGACAGTTATCCTGGAATCTCTCGAATGAAAGCAATGACCAGAGGATACCTCTGATGGCCAGGACTTGCTCAAGATATCCAACATCTTGTCAACCAATGTGCACCATGTATGGCTGTCCGGAGCCAACGAACCGCACCCCTGCATCCATGGTCCTGGGCTACCACACCACGGGAGCGCATCCATGTTGACTATGCTGAAATGGACTAACTGCATTTCCATACATGTGATATTTCCAAATTGCTTAAGAGGGAAATTTGGGTTAAATCAGTAGGGAGATTGGCCTGCTAGTAGGGAGATTTCATAACGTCGTGAGTTTGTCCTTAAATGGCATCAAAAACAAGAAAAAAGCATTTAAAAACATTTAATATATCTTATTTTGTCAAGAATAAGCACTAAAAAGAATCAACAACTAGTTATACAAAGTTATCAGTTACATTGTTCATCACTAATTTACTTTTTATGTGTCTTTATCTGCAAAAAAAAAAATGAATAGATATTTTTGACAGAATTTTACCTAAGCAGGAGATTTTGTTTCCCATGAGGGAGGGCTGGAGTTCAGTCAAAGAAGCAGGAGTCTCCTGACAAAAGCAGGAGATATCACATGTATGCATTTCCTAGTAGTAATTCATGTCCACTCCAAATGGCTGTAAGTGTTGCCCACACAAGTCACGACTACTGAAAAGATGGTAAACCTTCTGAGACAACGTCTGACATCTTATGGCCTACCATGGGAGTTAGTGTTGGACAATGGTCCCCAATGTTCTTCCCATGACTTCGAAGTTTTCTTAAAGTAGAAAGGTGTCCGACATATTTTGACTCCACCTTACCACCCAACATCCAATGGTGCAGCTGAAAGAGCTGTACAAACATTTAAAAATGCTTGGAATAAACCAGATTCACAGGAGGTACCTACAGCTCAAATGTTGGCTCATTTCCTTTTCGCTTATGCAAACACTTACCGAACTGCTGTTTCTTAAATTTCAACCTTGTACCCATTTGTCATTGCTCAAGACGAACTTGGCCGACACTGTCAGAAAGCATCAATTACAACAGCAAAAGGATCATGACAGGTCAGCCAAGCCAGTATGAATTTTTCATCCTGGGGAGAGGGTGATGGTTCGAGACTGTAGACATCCCCAGATTTCTTAGATTCTTAGAGTGGTGATTGAAACACGTGGACCTTTGGCTTATGCAGTTTGTGTGGGACAGCAACTTGTTCACATACACGTGGATCACCTGCTGCATTCCAAGGTTCCAGCAAATGCAGCAGAAGACGTCTCTCCAGATGAGGACAGTGACACAGAGGACTTTGCTCCTGCCCATGAAGCTTCACCAGGGACGGTGCCAAATAATAATGAAATACCTGTTCCACCAGCAGTGGTTATTCCAGCCCACAGATATCCCATTAGGCACTGAAGACCACCACAAAGACTTGACCTTTAAAGTCATGTACTGAACCTGTACCTCTGTGCAACTGAACTCTTACTTGTACTATTACTTAGTTAGTGACAAGTTCTACCCAAGGGGCAGAATAATCCCCTGAACTTATTTCTGGGTACCAAATAGTCTACTTCAGCCCAGAAATTAGAAAGTGTTACTAATTGAAGTATTTTAGACACGTTTCTGTCTGGAGAGGTGTAGTATATACTTGGATATGTATGATAGTATATACATGAATACATATCTATGTAAAGACAAAGAACCTCAACGCGCAAGCACTGAGGCAGTGGTTGCCCCAAAGGGCATTGGCCGGGAAGCCAAGTTTCAAAGAAATGCAAAATCACACATGCCCCCATAATGCAAAGCGTCATGGGCTGCATATGCAGATCACCACAGAATATTATGCTGGTTCAACTTTAAGCAGAAATACATGGTGCCGAAAGGCCTCTCACACAGTTTGCAAAAGGTGCCAACAGAAGACACAGGCACGTGTTTTGTCCTTCCAGAACTCATCAGTGTGCCTCGTCTGTTTGACACCCCAGTGGAATGAACCAGCTACCCTAAGATGGTCTATCTGGGTTATGCTGTGGTGAACCCAATTAAAACAAAAAACAAGTTAAAATACAAAGAACCTCAGCGCACAAGCACTGAGGCAATGGTTACCCCAAAGGGCACTGGCCTGGAAGCCAAGTTTCAAAGAAATACAAAGTCACACATGCCCCCGTAATGCAAAGCATCATGGGCTGCATATGCAAATCACCACAGAATATTATGCTGGTTCAACTTTAAGCAGAACTGCATGGTGCGGAAAGGCATCTCACACAGTTTGCAAAGGGTGCCAACAGAAGACACAGGCACGTGTTTCACCCTACCAGGACTCATCAGTGTGCCTCATCTGTTTGACACCCCAGTATGTATGTGTGTATACATATATATATATTATTGTGGCACAGCAGTGCCACTATAGCTAGGATTGAGTATCCACTTTAAGGTTAAATCTCAAATTTTGCACCTTAATAACTGCCACTGTACGACGGATTTGCCTGAAAGTTTGCATGCGCGGTCTGGTACCATAACTCTCTGGATCTGCCAATGTTAAACCGAGGTCCCATCTGCCTGGATTGGTGGTAGTTCAGGTGGATGTTAAAGATCTCATGGCACTTATCGAAAAGAGTAGGGGAATTTCCCCGGTGTCCTGGCCAAATTTCCCTCATTCACTAAAAAAATACCACCAACAGCTTAATCTGGTTCAAGGTCAGTTGGCATTCATCTGTATCCCCTTCCCCTGGGTCGTGCCTGAAAATAGGCAAGATTTGTCTAGTGCACTTACCCGGTCAACAAAAAACTAAAAAAAAAAAAGAAAAGTTGCATTATAGTCACACGTACGTTACGGAGCTACAGAGCACCAAAAAAATGCAAAAAACAGACTTTTTGTGCATTTCTTTGCTCATGCCTACAACCCGCTTGGTTTATGCGTTCAGTCTGAAAACCTCGGGGAACATGCAGCCGGGGTCCCAGATGTGCCTTTCGAAGATTCCGTGAAAAAATATTAAACGGTTCAAAAGTTATTTAAAAATATATGGTTTCTTATTATAGTCTATGGGAAAAGTTAACAAAATATGCAAAAGTGTCACAAATGGCTGTTTTTGCTTTCTCAAATGACCCTTTTGCTTTTGCAAATCTTCCATTTTGTTTTCAGTTACAGCTCAGAAAAATGCCTGGTGTTTAAAATTGGGACCCTCTAGGGACACAATTCTTGTTGTGTTCACCTAGTCGGGCCCTGAGGATGCTAGGCATATTTTTTTTTTGGGGGGGGGGGGTTAAACTCCCCAGAAATGTGTTTTTTAAATTTTGAAAAAAGTACCTTCGTGAAATATTTTCGCAAATTATTTTGCGAAACTTTCGTGATTTGTGAAAGTAATTTGCGAAAGTATGGCCAAAACAATAGGAAATCTTTGCCACCCTCCTGCAAAACAGCGGTTTGGTCTTTTGGGCTGAAGTTTGCAGGGAAGAAAATCAAGACTCCACAGATGTGCCTTTTGGTGGTTTGGTGCCAAAATATGACAGGGTTCGAAAGTTATGGCACTCCGAAGTTGACAATTCTTCCCACAGGATAACATTACGGCATTCGCAGTGCCTTTCAGGTCCCGTATCTAGCCCGGAAAGTCATAAATAATATGAGATTTTAATTTTTATTCTACGTCGTACAGTTCCTGAGATATAAGCAATTTAGTATCCCAAGTGCTCATTTTCCTGTCCGAGGGCCACTATTATGCCTACATTCTTTGTATTCACTGTGCTTCTTGATGTACCTGTTTCGGGCACAAAGTGTGTGCGTTGGCGTTACTGTAACCATTAGCATTTGCACTTGTGTTTCCATGACCGTTTGCATTACCATTTCCTTTTGCATCACCGTTAGTGTTACCGTTTGCGTTTGTGTTTGCGCTTGCATTACTGTTTGCTTTTCCTTTACCGTTTGCGTTACCATTTGCGTTTGCGTTACCGTAACCGTTAGCGTTTCTGTTCACGTTTGCATTGGCATTACCATTACCATTACTGTTTGCATTTTAATTTGCACTTTTTCTGTTACCATTTGTGTTAGCTTTTCTGTTTGTGTCACCGTTACCATTACCGTTTGTGCTTGCATTTATATTAACGTTACCGTTTGCATTTACATTACCATTTGCATTACCATTTGTGTTTGTGTTTCCGTACCTGTTAGCATTGCATTTGCGCTTGTGTTTCCATTGCTGTTTGCGCTATCATTTCTGTTTGCTTTTATGATTCCACTTGTGTTTCTGTTACCGTTTGTGTTAGCGTTTCTGTTTGCGTCACTGTTTGCGTTACCATTTGTGTTTGCATTACTGTCACTATTTGCGTTTGTGTTACCATTTCCGTTTCCGTTACTGTTACCATTAGCATTTGCACTTGCGTTTCCGTTACATTACCGTTTGCATTTGCACTTGCGTTTGCGTTACCATTTGCATTTGCGTTTACATTACTGTAACCGTTAGCATTTGTGTTTGTGCTTGTGTTTCCGTACCATTTCTTTTTGCGTCACCGTTGGCGCTACCATTACCGTTTCCATTTGCACTTCCATTTGCGTTACCGTTACGTTTGCATTTTTGTTACCATTTGCATTACCATTTCTGTCTGTGTTTATGTTTGCACTTACGTTTCCATTACCATTTCTGTTACTGTTTCCATTTGCATCACCATTACCATTAGCACTTGCGTTACTGTTTGCGTTGCCATTTGCATTTGCTTTTTCATTACTGTAACTGTTAGCATTTCCATTTCTGTTCATGTTTGCGTTGGCGTTACAGTTACCGTTTATGTTTCCATCACTATTACTGTTACATTTGCATTCTCATTACTGTTTGCGTTACCATTTGCATTTCTGTTTGCATTACCGTAACCATTAGCGTTTCTGTTCATGTTTGCATTTACAGTGTCAGTGGCTCAGTAGGTAGCACACTCACCTCTGAGGCCGGGAGATCAGAGTGCTGTGGGTTCAGTTCCCACATCTGGCACTTGGGTTAATATCCCAGTACTGACACTGTAGTGGAGCTTGAGAGGGGTGCTGCACTTCTGAGGTGCCGTCTTTCGGATGAGACGTTAAACCGAGGTCCCATCTGCCTGGATTGGTGGTAGTTCAGGTGGATGTTAAAGATCCCATGGCACTTATCGAAAAGAGCAGGGGAATTTCCCGGTGTCCTGGCCAAATTTCCCTCATTCACTAAAAATACCACCAACAGCATAATCTGGTTCAAAGTCGGTTGGCATTCATCTGTCTCCCCCTCCCCCGGGTCGTGCCTGAAAATAGGCAGGATTTGTCTAGTGCACTTACCGGTCAACAAAACTAAAATAAAATAAATAAATAAGTTTACGTTACCATTTGTGTTTGTGTTTGCATCAGCATACAGACGGCGCTATGTCCATTGCTGTTTGCGCCACCATTTCCTGTTTGCTTCACGATTCCACTTGTGTTTCTGTTACCGTTTGTGTTAGCGTTTCCGTTTGTGTTACTGTTTGCGTTACCATTTGTGTTTGCATTACTGTCACTATTTGCGTTTGTGTTACCATTTCCGTTTCTGTTACTGTTACCATTAGCATTTGCACTTGCATTTCCGTTACATTACCGTTTGCATTTGCACTTGCGTTTGCGTTACCATTTGCATTTGCGTTTACGTTACTGTAACTGTTAGCATTTGTGTTTGTGCTTGCGTTTCCGTTACCATTTCCTTTTGCGTCACCATTGGTGCTACCATTACCGTTTGCGTTTGTGTTTGCATTTGCACTTCCATTTGCATTACCGTTACGTTTGCATTTTTGTTACCATTTGCATTACCATTTCTGTTTGTGTTTATGTTTGCACTTACGTTTCCATTGCCATTTGCATTTGCTTTTTCATTACTGTAACTGTTAGCGTTTCCATTTCTGTTCATGTTTGCATTAGCGTTACAGTTACCATTTATGTTTCCATCACTATTACTGTTACATTTGCATTCTCATTACTGTTTGCGTTACTATTTGCGTTTCCGTTTGCGTTACCGTAACCATTAGCGTTTCTGTTCACGTTTGAATTGGTGTTACCGTTTGCGTTACTGTTACCATTACTGTTTGCATTTTCGTTTGCACTTTCTTTTCTGTTACCATTTGTGTTAGCTTTTCTGTTTGTGTCACCGTTACCATTACCGTTTGTGCTTGCGTTTGTATTAACATTACCGTTTGCATTTACGTTACCATTTGCATTACCATTTGTGTTTGTGTTTCTGTACCTGTTAGCGTTTCCGTTTCTGTTCATGTTTGCGGTGGCATTACAGTTACTGTTTATGTTTCCATCACTATTACTGTTACATTTGCATTCTCATTACTGTTTGCATTACCATTTGCGTTACCGTAACCATTAGCATTTGCATTCACGTTTGCATTGGTGTTACAGTTACCGTTTGTGCTTGTGTCACTGTTACCGTTACCATTAGCGTTTGCACTAACGTTACCTTTTGCGATACCGTAACAGTTAGTGTATGCATCTGCGCTTCTGTTACCATTACTGTTCTCGTTACTGTTACCGTTACCATTGGTGTTAACATTCCCATTAGGATTACCATTATCGTTGCCATTACTGTTAGCATTAGCATTAGCGTTACTCTAATGGTTATTACACACAAATGGCAGCATGGTGGGTGGGCCCCGCGCTCCCACCACCACATACCATTCACTATTTATATTGCACATTCTCAAAAAGAAGGGAAATTCATGGCAAAAAAACTCAATGCATCAGTTAGGGATGTTCCACAGCGTCAAAAGTAGGGAAATTTGGTTTTAGGGTTCAAAACCCTAACTGCGCATTCCCCCTACCCCCACCACACACACATGCACATACATGCAAGTAGGGGAAGGACCAAGGTAACACAACCAATCACACACAGCCAGCAGGAGGTGTATACCTGTGTTACCATAGCAAGCAGGGAAAAAATAAAATTTCAGGTATAATACAGTATTTCCAAACTTGTTCCACGAGGTTAGTTCACCTAAAGGTGAACCAAGCTGCCAGTAGTGAAAACTGTGTACCTCGCTTCGTTTTTGACATATGGGTGGCGAAAGGCATCATGGGCGCCACGGTGTTAGCCCATGGGACATTGGTCAATTTCAGAACACTGTAACTTTGTGATCCTTAACTATTTTAGCCCAAAGCAGCAAAAGGCACATCTGTGGGACCAGGGCTTGCCACCCTGCAAATTTCAGCCCAAAGGACCCAACCGTTTGCTTGCAGGAGGATGGCAAAGATGTGCAGTTATCAGGAGCATACACGACACTTTTGCATTTGCAAAAGCATGTAAAATACTTTCGCAAAATACTTTCGCAAACATGAAAGTGTCGCAAATGCATAGCACGACACTTTACGCATTTAAAGCATGTAAAACTTCATCAAAATACTTTCATCAAACACGAAAGTGTTGCAAATGCATAGCACGACACTTTCGCATTTGCGAAAGCATGTAAAATACTTTCGCAAACACGAAAGTGTCGCAAATGCATAGCATGACACTTTCGCATTTGCGAAAGCATTTTCAGGGAACGTCCAAAATCCTGTTTTGGGTCATGTAAATCCCAAAATAGCATATATGTAGTCTGAGTTATGTGTTTGTGGCAGTGTGGGGCTCAAGATGCCCAGCTGTCCATAATGATATGTTTTGCGGAGCATGGAAAGTCTGTGATCAGAGTTAGCAGTGACAACCCCATGCCACACCCCGACATATGTTTTTGTGTGGAAGATGGGAGCATGGGGGTGTGGTTTCGTGGTTTAGATAGTTGTATGTTATTTCTGTTACCTGCTGCTGGTTGTGTGTGATTGGTTGTGTTGCCTTGGTCCTTCCCCTACTTGCATGTGTGAGTATGTGTGGTGGTGGAGGTGGGGGGGATGCGCAGTTAGGGTTTTGAACCCTAACACCGAATTTCCATGCTTTTATCGCTGTGGAACAACCCTAACTGATGGATTAATGGAGTTTTTTTGCCATGAATATATATATAAATGAACGTTCGTCTCTAGGACCAAGGAATGCATTATCCCCCCTTTTAGGAGGCATGATATGCCCCACTCTGATTACAGATCCCCTTTTTTGGAACCCATATTTAAAACAAGATATAGACAGAGTCGAGAGAATTCAGAGGAGGGCAACAAATCTAGTGCCTCGATTTGCTAATGGTGATTATCTCACCAGATTACAGGAAACCGGATTACATTCCTTAAAAAACAGACGAATCAGAGACGATTTGCTGTTATTATATAAAATTCAAAATTCCCAGAATCTAATGGACCAATGTGGCCTTAAATTCTCTGATAGAAGGACTTCCCCATGATTACACAACAAACAGATTGATGTTATTATTATTATTATTGAAAATGTTTCACCAGGAAAGGCACACTGAGCAAAAAGATGCTCGTCTCCCGGTGCGACCTGGGGGGAGGGGTTACAGAGGAGGCAGGTATACATACAATAGTTGAGATTAGCAGCAGAGCAATACAGATAACATACAGTTGGGAGGGATTACTTTTGTACTTGTTACATAAGGAGAACAGTAAGAACATAATCATCAAGGACATGGTATACATTACATGGGTACATATCAAGCAAGAACTGTACACAGCTTGTTCATCAGGGACAGGGTAAACATTTCATGGGCACACAATGAGGAAATACATGAAATTACATAAGTGCAAGTAACAGAACTAGGGTGCCGTATCAGAACATGTGTGCCAGTAGCAGGACTAGGGCTGCAGTGGGATCACCAATAGGCAGTGGGGATTGGAGAGTGAAGTTGTGGGGTAGGGCAGGGGTGGACTAGTAAACATTTGGTGAGTAGGGGGGAGGATTAGGTAAGGTGGGAGGGGAGGGGAGTGGAGTTAGTAACTGTGAGTAGGGCTGAAGAGTGTAGGTTAGTTAGGAAGAAGGGAGAGAAGGGGGATGTTCAGAGAGAGAGAAGAGTGAGTAAGAGTGAGAGTGTAAGTGCGTAGGGCAGTATATAAGCCAGACAATTAGGCGTGGCCAAGCCACTGGTCAGGCGCTAAAGGGTGACGGGGGAAGAGAAACTATCAGGGTTGGGGAGGTCAGGGGCAGTTGCAATTTGGAGCTAGGAAGTTAGTGAGGGCAGAGGCTAGGGAGCGTTTGGATGAAGAGTGGTGGATCTGGGCCGGCAGGCCGTTCCAGAGTTTAGGGAAGAGGTAAGAGAAGGCCGATTGCCCGGCGGTGGTCCTTCGGTGGGGGATGACTAAGAGCCTAGTGTCAGCGGACCTGAGGACGTGGGTGGGGGCAGGTGGGGAAGATAGGGAGGATACGCGGTAGGGCGGGAGGGAGCCGAGCCAGAAATTGTAAGCGAATTTGACACTATGAATTAGGTGCTGGTTGCTCAGGGATGGCAGGGCCAGTGAACGGTAGAGCTCGCAGTGATGTGAGTGGGGGGGGGGCATCGAGGGCCAAGTGGCAGAATGTGTTAAAGAGGGGGTCTAGTTTGGCTAGTGTGGTCTTTGAGGCAGAGCTGTAGACGACATCACAGTAGTTGATGGTGGGTAGAATCATTTTCAGGACTAGTTCACGTCTGACAAGTAACGGGAGACTAGTGCGGTTCCTGTAGAGGGCTCCAAGTTTCGGGCGCAGTTTAGAAATGATGGCATCCACGTGTGTGGAAAAGGAGAGGTGACGATCGAGGCAAACCCTAGATACCTGAAGGAGGGCACTTCATCAAGGATGGTGTTGTTTAGGGTATGGAAGATCGGGGGGGGGGTGAGCTTGGATAAACGCTGTCTAGTGCCGAAAGACATAGAGACAGTTTTCTTGGCATTTAGGAAGAGTTGGTTGGTATTGAACCAGTGTTGGATTTTGTTGAAGTCCGTTTGAAGTGAATTCTTCGTGAGTCCGGCCGGAAGTAAAGAGGACCGTGTCGTCTGCATACATGTGGATCGCGGTAGAGGAGCAAGAATTCGGTAGATCATTTAGAAGGATGGAGAAGAGGATGGGTCCAAGAACTGAACCTTGGGGAACACCGGTGGTGATGGGGGGGGGGAGGTGTGGCCTGCTATTTTAGTGGATTGGGTTCTATTTAGTAGGTAGGCACTGAACCAGTTTGTGGCGGACGCTGCTAACCCTGACCCTGATAGGCGGGATAGTAGGAGAGAATGGGATACCGTGTCTAAAGCTTTAGCTAGGTCAAAGAAAATAGCAGCAGTGATTAGCCCTTCATCCATCCCAGTGAAGATGGAGTCTGTGAGTCTTAGTAGGGAGGAGGTGGTGGAGTGGTGTTTTTGGAACCCGGACTGAAATGGGGTGAAGAAGTTGGTTTCAGAGAGAAAATGGGAGAGCTAGGATAGCACTAGGTGTTCCTGGAGTTTAGTGAGGGCTGGGAGGAGGGAGATGGGATGGTAGTTAGTAGTGGAGGAAGGGTCGCCACCTTTAGGAAGGGGTAGGACAGTGGCATGCTTCCAATCAGAGGGGAGAGACTCGGTAGTGAAAGATAGATTTAGTAGGGCGACGAGGGGAGTAGCGATGGCGGGGGCAGATAGGAAGAGGAGTTTGTTATCAAGACCGTCTGGGGATTTGCCTTTGGAGGGGTTCAGGGAGCGAAGGACATCTAGGGTTTCGGAGGAGGAGATGGGTCTGAAGGAAAAGGGGTTCCTACCAGCTGGTAGGAGGCTAGATGACTGGGGGGCCGGTGTGGTGATAGATGTAAGGGGGTGGGTGTGGTAGCAGGAGGTAGGGAACTGAGGAGGGTCAGGGCACAAGTAGTGAAATAGGAATTAAACTCGGAGGCTACCTTCAGGGGGTCGGAGAGGAGAGGAGAGTACCTTGGGCGAGGAGAAGGGGTAGGGGGCTTGCTGTCTGGGGGGAGAAAAGGGAGTTAATGACCTTCCAGAATTTCGAAGGTCTCCCAAGATTAGCATTTAGGGTTTTGTTGAAATATTCAGCCTTAGCTAAGCGGATGGCCTTTGTGCACTTGTTGCGGAGCATGCGGTAGGTGATGAAGTTGCTTGGGAGGAGCGAGGCTTTGTAGTTACACCAGGCCTTGTCCTGGGCTTGCTGGCAAGCTATCAGCTCTGGGGATATCCAGGGTAGGTGAGACCCACGGACTCTTGCCCGGAGCAGGGGGGCGTGTTTGTCCCAGGCAGAGAGGAAGGTGTTCCGAAAGTGTGTAAGGGCCGAATCCATGTTAGAGCAGCTTGAGCTCGGGATCCAGTTTGAGTGAGATAGATCTTCCAGGAGGGGGGAGAGGTTGAGGGATTTGTATGACCGTTGGAATATAAATTTCAGAGGGGATTTAACTCCGTGTATTTTGCGGACCAAGTAGATTAGGTGGTGGTCACTAATGGAGTCAGGGAGGAGGCATGAACTGATGATGCGGTGTGGGTGGCATGTAAGCGCCCAGTCTAGTAGGGAGTGATTATCGGACTTATGGTTTGAGTGTGTGGGTTCCATAGTGGTTTGGCTAAGGTTAAGAGCGGTAATCTCAGTTAGTGTTTTGTTAAACGTGGGTGCTAACCAGTTGTGGTTAAAATCACCCATGACATATAATTCACTTGACTGGGCAATAGATGAGAGTTGGCACAGTAGGTCAGTGACTATTGTGGTAGGTGTCCCTGGGCAGCAATAAATACCGGCCACAAACATAGGTAATGAGGAAGGAGGGAGGGGACAGTTTTACCATGAGAAGCTCGTAAGCTTTAGGTTCAGCTTTTGTAAGAGAGACTGAGAAGTGGAGGGCTGATCTCATTTAGATAGCCACCCCTCCGCCTCTGGAGGGCCGGTCTTGCCTTGTGATAGTGAAACCTGGGATAGCAATGGCATTATCTGGTAGACTGGAGTTTAGCCAGGTCTCAGCTAGGATGATTATGTCAGGGGTGTGGTGGGCGGCTAGGACCCGAAGCTGATCGAGCTTGGGGGCTAGGCTATGAATATTTAGCTGGAGAAGGCGTAAGCCTCGGGGAAGGTAGCCTGGACGAGTGTCGGTGGTGACCTTGGCTGAGGGATTAGGTAAGGGGTGGTCTGGGCCTGTGGTTAGGGTAGGGCTGGGGTTAGGGTGTATATCCCCTGCAGCCAGAAGGAGTAGGGCAATGGTTAGGTGGCAGCATAGAACGCGAAGAGGCCAGGATTTTGCCATGCGCTGGCTGGGGGTGCCAGTAGGGTGTGCGGAGTGGAGGGAGAGGGTACAGGAGTGGGAGAGAGCGTCCAGAAGGCAGCCAAAGGAATAGACAAGAGGAGGAAAGTGGTGTGGGGAAATGGAACCAGGAGATAGCTGGGACAGATGATGTGGACTTAAAGGGGGCATATGTAGAATGGGTCAGGATAGGCTGTGGGGGGGGGGTGCTGGGAAGCTGCTTGTTGGGGGAGTTAAAATGGGAAGGGACAGTAAAATGGGGGAGATCAGAAGTGCAAGGGTTGTTGATGGGACCATTTTGCCAGATTTGGGAAGAGGTGCCCTGGCATGGTGCCTTGGTAGTAGAAGGGTGGTGAGTTACAAGTATCCTGGTTGCCCCTCAGAAACCTTAGATACCACTTTGTAGTAGTGGTACTGTCACAGACTCTGGTGGACAGGGTACAAGGTTTGAGACCCTGTCAGTGCAGTTGGAATAGGGAATAGTTGGGAGCAGGGATCGAGGTTGTAGGTGACTTAAAGCAGGCTGGGTTTGGGCCAGAAAACAGGGTTGCAATAGCGACTCCTAGTGGTCAAATGGAGTTAGTGACCAGTTGGGTGTGGGACAGGTGATAGGGCAGGGGTTGTGAGTAGGGCTAGCCAGAGGCAGGGCGAGGGTACAGCGTGGGCAGAGGCAGGGGTGGGAGTAGGGAGAGAAGTAGCTTAAATAAGTAGAGAGAGAAGCAGCCTAGACAAGTAGAGAGGTTACAGGAAGCAGGAAGGGATTCTGATAGGGAGTCTGGGGTGAGGAGGTCTAGTGGGTAGAAGGTATAACCTGCAAATGGAAAAGTGGGGAGTTAGTAAAATAAGAGAGAGGAAGTGAGGTCATAGGGCAGCGCCTATGCATCGACGGGCTAACCCTCCCTCACCAAGGTGCAGCGTAGAGGTACTGTAATTACCTCTTGTGGCACCCATGGTGAATCCGCTCCTGGAGGGAGCTCTGGTAGTCTGCAGGGCAGGGTGGGAGGTAGGAGGTAGCGAGGCCTATATTGGAGGAGGAAACAAAGGGACTTAATTAGGATGCAGTGGGAAGACCAGGATTTGAATATAGCTATGCAAGATGTCCCGACTCAGCACTACCCCAACACTCGCGAGGATGTTCTGGAGTGGCTAACAACAATGGCTAAGGTAAAAAAAGCTTAGGCTGCTAAACATATCACAGTCGAGCAGACATTACAGTCCTAATATCATTGAGCTTCTCTTGTAGTCGCTAGAGTACCCCCCCCCAAGGTAGCCCAAGCGTGAATAGAAGGTAAAAACAATGTAGAATCTCCACATGGCAACGCTGTGTAAAAATCAGCGTTTTCGGCTAATTCTGCGGTCAAAGTAACGATTCAGTGGTTCTGTTCAGAAAACCCCTCTCACCAAGGTGCAGCCTAGAGGTACTGTAATTACCTCTTGTGGCACCCGCGGTGAATCTGCTCCTGGAGGGAGCACCGGTAGTCTACAGGGCAGGGTGGGAGGTAGCGAGGCCTCTTGTAGCACCCGCGGTGAATCCGCTCCTGGAGGGAGCTCCGGTAGTCTGCAGGGCAGGGTGGGGAATAGCGAGGCCTCTTGTGGCACCTGTGGTGAATCCGCTCCTGGAGGGAGCTCCGGTAGTGTGCAGGGCAGAGTGGGAGGTAACGAGGCCTCTTGTGGCACCCGCAGTGAATCCGCTCCTGGAGGGAGTTCCGGTAGTCTGCAGGGCAGGGTGGGAGGTAGCGAGGCCTCTTGTGGCACCCACGGTGAATCCGCTCCTAGAGGGAGCTCCGGTAGTCTGTAGGGCAGGGTGGGAGGTAGCGAGGCCTCTTGTGGCACCTGCGGTGTATCCGCTTCTGGAGGGAGCTCCAGTAGTCCGGCAAAATCAAGAACTAATAAAAAAAAAAACTACTTCACAATAAGAACCCCAAGACTGTGGAATAGATTACCACAATATTTGGTGGTTAGTATCTCAATTCTGTGTTTTAAAAGAGGTTTGGGCCAGTGGATGGAGTCAAATAATTCCGGGTTGTAATTTTGTTTCCCCCACCATAGTGGTGGGGGACAATCATGATGGGCTTCGGCCTTCTTTTGTCCCTTGTAACCAAGTAAACCAAGTAAGTTCCTATCATGCCCAGTGTGGTTTTCTTTGTGTATGTGCACTGATGTGAGTCCACTATCTGGGAGAAGAATAAAGATGGCCATTGAACATATATGCTGTAACTGAGTCTCTCTGTGCGGGTACCAAGATTTCTACACTCAGTGTGTCCATTTAAGAATTATTTTAATCCTTGTAAAGACACACATGTACCTGTGAAGAGGGTCTGTTACTTTGTATATCTTGCTCAGTGTGACCATTTAAAAAAGAACAGCTTTCAGAATATTATTGAGACACTTTACAGTAGCTCTGTTTAGGTCCCCTTGAGTGTTTTCCCAACCCAGTTTGCATTTAAATACTCATCTGTTGTATGGACAGTATACTTGTGTACACCAAGGTCAGCTTCCTTGAGCATCTTGCCCAGTGTGACAATTTAAAAAGGTTCACATGTTAATAAATTTATTTAAATGCACTGTAGCTGTGCAGAGTCAATTACTTGTGTGTCTTGCCTGTGTGACTATTTAGAAAAAAATCAGCTCTTGGAATATTATTAAGGCACTACAGCTCTGTTGAAGGATTGCTGTCAGTTTTTCCCAGTGTCACCATTTATTTATTTATTTATTTATCATCTATTTTTCTCCCCTGCGTGCTACCGCCTCAGTCACTCCTTCAGGCTGTGCCGAGGCTGCATCTGATCCGTCCTGTTCATGAGCCCTGGCCCTCATATCTGCAGTCATCCCCCAGGGTAACCCAGATGTAACCCTTCACCGGGCGGGCCCCCCTCCTGAAAGGGGGATGGCACCAGGGGCAAGCTAGCACAATGCTGGCCTTGAGGGGAACTGCAGAGGACCCGGGAGCTCAGGACATTGACAGCCTCAAGGGGACAGCACCAGGGGCAAGCTAGCACAGTACTTGGCCTTGAGGAACTGCAGAGGGACTGGGAGCTCCGGGACATTGACGGCCTCAAATGGCCAGACGGCTGTCTTCTGGCTGAATGCGGAGCCATTTTCCACTTTTCTGGTGATGTTCCCTTGTGTTATGTCTGCCTTGCCTCCGGTCTCCACCGGGGGCCGCTGCAGAGCGATGCATCCCCACTACCCACCCCAGGAGAGGAAGCCGTCTTACAGATGCTGAATCCTCTCCTTCCCCTGCCAGCCCCCGGCGTCCCGAGTCCGTTCCCAAACCCGGGTCGCTGGCGTGGCTTGAGGTAAGGCACCAGCGCCTCAGCCCTCTGCGCCACCAGGCCGGCTAGTGTCTCAGCACCTGTGGAGGCACCATACTTGTGTACAGGTCATTTACCTTGTGCATCTCGCCCAATGCAATCAGTTAAAGTAATTCATGCGTTGGACACTGAGGCTGTGCAGAGGATCAGTTACTTTGAGTATCTTGTCCAGTGTGACCATTTGGAAAAAAAAAAAATCAGCTCTTGGAATATTAGTGAGGCACTGCAGCTCTGTTGTTGGACCCTTAATGTTTTTTTTTCACCCAGTCCACTATTTAAATACCTCCTATTTATTTATTTATTGTTAACCATGGAGGCTGTATACTTGTGTACAGGTCAGTTGCCTTGTGCATTTTGTTCAGTGTGATCATTTACAATAATTCACGTGTTAATAAATGTATGTAGAGGCACTGAAGCTGTTTAGAGGGTCAGGTACTCTGTACATTTTTCTCATATTATTGAGGCACTGCAGCCCTGTCATGGGACCTTGTGTGTTTTTCCCATTGTCAGTTTAAATACTCACCTCTGATGGAGGTTCCATATTTGTGTACAGGATCGGTTTCCTTGTGCAACATGTTCTGTGTGAACATTTAAATTACTTCATGTGTTAATAGCCTTATTTAGAGGTACTGAAGCTGTGCAGAGGGACATTTACTTTATCAGCAGGGCTGTCAGTAGGATTTTTTGTTGAAGAGTCCAGGACTTTCTTGAAAAAAAATATGGGGGTCTGGACCGAAAATGTGGGAGTCCTCGTGAAATTTTTGAGGGTCCCCATTGAAATGAATGGAATGAGTCTGGAAAGTGCATTTCAGCATTTTTTATTTATATAACCATGTTTTTTTATATTCCTGAATCATTATGTTGCTAATATAATGCCAAAGTATTTTTTTTTCAGCAGACTGTTGTTTTGCATTCCTACAAGGTACCAGTGATGGCTAAGTAACCACAGCAGTAAATGATCACATAAAAATAATCACCTGTGTCACTGTTGAGTGACTGTTGTTCATTCATTTGTTCAATGACTGTAACAAATTACAGTGAGAAAAATGTACTTACAGTTTTGCAGTTCTGCTACATTGAGTTGGAATTTTTACTGTTGCAGTGCAATTGCCCAGTTATTTATTTGCCAAACTGCTACATACAAAGTTTGCCATTAGATTAGGTACTGACAGCAAGAAGATATAAACATTAATAGACACTAACAGTTATTGCTGACAGTCACGTATGTCTCCCAGTCAGTCACCTCCTGCCCAGAATACTTCTCCTTCGTTCTCTCCTGCACATTGACATTTTAGATGCAAATTACAATCCGCACCCCCTATTTCAGACTCCCTGGCAGTGCCTACCCACCAAACATTTCAGAAACCTCCCTCCCAACCCCCACCCACCAATGATGTTCAGGCTTAGTTAGATGACACAATCTAACGTGATTGTGTGGTTGCTGCCCTGTGGCTTAGTGCAATATTTTTACTGGCTAAACCAGACTGGCTACACTATCTTGATCTGCCATAGAAGTGATTATTTCTTTACCTACACCCTCCTGCCCACAACTTCTCCTAAAACACCCTCCTGCCCACAACTTCTCCCCACAACTCTCCTGCACAAATTCTTAAATTGTAAGAATACCTCAACCTGGTTGTACCAGAGAAATTGATTTGACTGGGGTGACTGAAAGCCCCCACATTCCCACCACCCACCCTCTTAGCCTTGACAGCTGATCTGTTGTTAGAAGAGACAGTGCAGTGGCACAATCTTGTGGATATGACAGCTGAGTCTGCAGTGTGTCTGCTTTTTGTGTGTCTGAGTCATGGGTACTTCTGTGCTGGCAGGCATTTTCCTAATCAAGCTCCTGCCCAATTAACATCTAAACACAACTCTCCTGCCCATAACTTCTCCGACTCTCCTCCTGCATTTTCTTACCCACCCCACCCACCCACAACCTACCTTGGCTCAGCAGGTCTCCCAGATCTGCCCGGTTTAAGACAGTGGCACAATCTAATCTGGTTGGTGGCATGAAATCTGCACAGTCTGCTTTTCTAGTGAACTTATTTTTTCATGGCATTTGATTGCCATTTTTTCTGTGGCAATTTCCTAACACCTCCAGCCCATAACGTCTCCTAACACCCTCCTGCCCATAACTTCTCCTCTAAACACCCTACTGCCCATAACTTCTCCAAAACCCTCCTGCACATTTCTTAATTGTGTGTGTGGCAGCTAAAAGAGAACTAGTGCCAGGGTTCATGACTGGATAGCACAAGGGATGACTAAAAAGCTTCCCCATCCCCACCCATCACACCCACAATTACCTTGACTCAGCAGGTCTCCCAATCTGTCTGGTGTGTGGCACAATCAGGTGGCGCCTTGGTGGAATTATCTGCATGCGGCCGCCACACTGCAAGTACATGAGTCTGCTTTTTTCTGTTTGAACTACTTTTTTCATGGCATGCCATGTTTTCTGTAGCAATATCTTCTCCTAACGTACTCCTGCCCATAACTTCTCCTCAACACCCTCCGGCCCATAACTTCTCATAAACACCCTCCTGCCCTTAACTTCTCCTAACACCTCCTGCCCATAACTTCTCCCATAACCCAACACCTCTTCCTCCTGCACATTTCTTAACTGTAGTGTACTGTTGATGACAGTAGAAGAAGCCACTGTTGCAGACAGACTGTGGAAAGAGCACAATGGGTTATGCAACTACATTTGACAATAATCTCAGACTGTCCCCCACTGAAAAAAAAAACACAGGGACTGCATTGGGGCCATAATAGTTTACCCCCCCACACACACACACGTGATCGTCTAAATTGTTAGACTGTAATCCTCTACCACCAAAATCAAAATGATATTAAATTTAGCAGAATGGGGTATGACCATCCACCCACCACCCGGGCCAGTCCCCAGGAACTTTAAATCTTGATCCGTTCCCCTGAACGGGACCCCCACCAAAAGCAGCATTGACCTTAACGGGCTAAATTTAAAAATTGCATCCCCTCCCTTGTTGGAACAAAACATTTTGATACTTATCTTCTACTTCTGTGCCCAAGTTCTTCCATCGTCCTGTCTCTGGGTCAGTGTCAGTCACTCAAATTGTCTCTGAAACTAAAAAAAAACTATTAAAGACAATTATTAAAGCATTTTAAAATTTAAAATAATTTTTTGCGCAGTCTTATGGCCTTAAATTTCTTAAGTGCTGGATGAGGGTCATAGTCTTCAAGTTCAGCTCCTTCTTGGGCAATCCGCATGAGGTTGCTCACAGTGTCTGCCTTTAGGGAACATCTACCTTTGGTTATTATTTTGTTTTGTACAGAAAACCCTCTTTCACATGCCACTGATGTAACAGGTGACACAAGTAAAATCTTGGCCATTGTGACAAATTCTGGGAAACATCTGAGTAGTTCTCAAGTAAGTCTTGGCAGACACTATTGAGCAAAGTCAGTCCTTTTTTAGATTTCACAAGAAGTTTGAATTGTCCGTAATCTTTCTCAGCCCTGTGTTGGTCAATAAGTGCTGGCAGTGTTTCTTCTTTGAAGGTTGTTTCTTGGAAATAAGTGCAAACATATCCTTGAGTTCCTGCAGTCCATGGTCCATTATGTTGGAGTCATCTGGGAGACGCTTTGGATTTAAAGGAACATTTAAGTTATGCAGCAGCTGCATTGAAGTTGTCTCAAATCTTGTGTGAAAGTTTTCAGTGAGTTGCGTCAGATATCCCTGAGATGCTGTCTGGAACTGCATTCGCAGTGATGGCTTGTCATTCACTTTTTGATCCTGCCACATGCCAGGACATTGGTTGAGTACCTGAAATGTGTTCTGTAGCTCTACCCCATTCTGCTCTTTAAACTTCTGCAGTCTAGTAACTGTGGCTTCTATCATGCTGCTGGCCACGAAATGTCAACACTGTCCCATTGCATGACTAAAGACAGTTTATTCACCACATCTAAGACATCCATGAAAAAAGAAGTGCATAAGATGAAGCAGACTGATTTCAGTTTTGTGTGTAGGCCCTTTGCTTCTGCCGCACCTTTTGCTGCATTATGCTCTAGGGCTTGTAAAAGTGCAGGGTATGATCTATGAATTGCTTGAACTGCAGTATGCAGTGACAGCCACCGAAAACTTGCAGGTTCTTTTAGGAACAGATATCTGATATTTTCATCACTGAGTGTTTCCTGGATGAAATGCAAGGCATTGTACCATACTGCAGAGTTGCTGTAGTATCTGTACACATTTTTGATGGTTATTTGATATTCATTGAATACAGAGTTGTCCCGACATGCTTGACCTGCTGTCAGTGCCACTCTATGAGCAACACAATGAATCTGAGTCAGCCTTGGGTTAACTTGCTGTCTTAACTTTGCATCCACCCCGTTGTGCATTCCAGTAATGATGCTGGCATCGTCACTTGCTAATGTGATGATCTTGATAGGGTCAACTGCATTAGCAGAACACACACGTAACAGTTCTGCCACAATTGTGTATGCCCTCCCATCAGGTATTGCAATACAGTCAATAAAATGGATTTTGGCCTGTGCTTTGTGTGTGCACTTCACATAAATGTTCAGTTTTTTGTGAATGGTTACATCAGTGGTTTCATCCACTATTACCCCAAGGAACTGAGAACCTGCTAAGTGAGCTTTGATTTCTTCCTGTAGGACTTTGTTTATGGAGTCCAGCATGTCATATCTTGCTTCCCAAGCAGAGTAGATTGTGCCACTGTCTTGCATGGCTGGACAGCCATTTCGCTTCTGTGAATTGACAAACACATCACCAACATTAGTGTCAATCCTCAAGCAACAGCTGCTGCCACCCTGTGCCCCGGTCCAAAAGATTCCATTCCTCACCTGCAGTGTTATCGATGTTTCAAACTGGTTGAGTGATTGCCCTTGTTTGGTAAGGTAGTACATTGTCATTAACTGAGCAACTTTACTGTCATCCTTTGCCTCAGGACCCGAGATCTGCTTCTCAAATGCCACTGGCAGAGATTGTTTTTCTGCTGTTTTCTTTCCAGTTTGCACCAGCAAATGTTCTCAGTTTCTTTCATGTCTGTAGAAAGCAGACACTTGCAAATTCGTTGTGCCAGTTGTGGCAAATGGATTGCTTTTGCCACCTTTTTTACAGCAACTGCACTTCCCAACAACATTCCCTTCTGCTTCCTCCTTTACAAGCCATGGAAATAACTTTGTCCAGCTGTCCCTCCACAACATTAATTTCTTGCTGCTTTTAGCAGATGCAGTGTGTTCAGACTGATCATCAGTTTCAACATTCACAATGTCAACTGTCTCCTGAGATGTGCTGAAGTCACACTCAGAGGATGATGTTGTTTCTTCCTTATCCTTTGGTGTGGAGGATTCTCCGCCACCAAAATAATCAGTAAGGCTTCGCTGAGCCATGCAGCTCATGAGGCTTCTCCACCCAGCTTCTTCACTCTCCTCCTCCTCCTCCTGGGAGCAATGTGACTTGGCCCTGCACAAAGCACACAAAAAAAAGACACAGTAAACCCTAAGCTCACTAAACCATCGCCAGAAATAGTCGCGATGCCTAAACCTGCCTAAAATAATTGTAAATAATTACCCTTTTCTGTTAAGTCTAACACTGGTGCCTCCAGGGAATGTGCAGCATGCACCACACAGATCCTTTGTTGTCTACTCGGTGACTGGGCGTTCTGTCCGACCCGGCGCATTTGTTTTAAACAAATGAGAAAGCTTTCTTTTCTCTGCCTTCTCTTTCTCCTGCCACGTTTTCTCCCATCGGCCGCAAATGGCTCGGGGCCTGTCTCACTGAGCCTCCTCTAGCTCTTTCGCTCTCTCCCCTGACAGAACCAAGGCACAGGTGGCTTGAAGGGGGAACTGATTGCACGCCTCCCCAAATACTGCTGCTTGCACTGTCTTCCTCCTCCTTCCCCCTTCCCACCTCATTTGGTGGTGTGCGCAACTCTCCAGGGGTGCCAAGATCACCAGGCGGCAAGGGGGGAAAAAATAAACCAGTTGCACATTTCGCGCATGCACAGTACGTGGCTTGCTCAGGACTCCTGGAGCCTGTGCTGCAGAGTATCTTGGGGACTCTCTGGGCTGGTGGTCGAGCATTCTGAAGCACACAATGTGCATAAAGGACGCGGGTACCCACATCCCCGAGAGCCCTGATCAGTCTTGTCCAGTGTGACCATTTAAATATTCAATACTTGTAGAAACACTAGTGTACTATGAGCAAAAAAGCAAAGGAAGGCTCAGTCAGTGGCAATGATAAGGACAATGTTTTCTGTCAAAAGCAAAAGTACCATCTAGACCAAAGGAGAGAGAGCATACTCGCTCAGGTCATATCGTTAAACCAAAGAATTTAAGTCTGTGTTTTGAAATTCCAATAAATGTTCCATCTCGTAATACTGTCATAGGAACATAGGTTGTATAGACAGGAGGGATCTACTGCTCACCTAGTTTGTCTGACTCATGTTTAGTGGAGAATGACAGTAAATCCTTCCTTAATTAGATAACTAGCCAAGCTGTTATTTATTTATTTATGACTTTGATAACCGGGTAAGTGCACTGACCCAAGGGACCATTTTCAGGTACAACCCAGGCCAAGAGGCAAAAGGTAAAAGGTACGTAACAGAAACAGTTGATACACAACTAAAGTTAAATAGTAAAAATACAGAACACAGTAAGGGTGAAAATGAGTGCACCTGTGGATAACATAATCAATAAAAATAAAATGCAGATTAGGCAATGTACAAACAGCAGTGCAGGAACTAATGGTCCCACTCCCCTTCAAGTGCAGCACAGCTAAATTTGATAGCAACCAACATAGGAACATAGAATCTGATGGCAGATAAGTACCGCTTGGCCCACCTAATCTGCCCATTTCCCTACCTGATGGATAAGCTGCAGATCCTAGTTAACCAACGGTCTACTTCCTCCTACCCACCACTAGAATTGCCTTATGTCTTTCCAATGCATTCTTGAATTCCCCCACTGTTTTTGACTCTATGACCTCCTCAGGAAGGCTGTTCCATGCATATACAACCCTCTCTGTGAAGAAATACTTCTTCACATTACCTGTGAGCCATCCCCCGTCTATCTTCAAATTGTGCCCCCTTGTTCTTGCACATCTCTTTTTCTGAAAGATACTACCCTCTTAGACTTTGTTGAATCCCTTGAGGTATTTGAAAGTTTCTATCATTTTCCCCCTCTCCCTCCTTTCCTCGAGGCTGTACATCTTAAGCCCCTTTAGTCTTTCTTCATATGTCTTCTGGTGTAGACCCTGCACCATTTTGGTTGCCCTCCTCTGGACAGCCTCCACCCTGTCTATGTCTTTGTGGAGATGTGGCCTCCAGAACTGTACACAGTACTCCAGATGTGGTCTTACCAACTATCTGTACAGAGGGACAACAATTTCCTGTTTTCTACTGATGATGCCTTTCCCTATGCATCCCAGTATCCCCCCAGCCTTCCTTACTGCCTTCTCACATTTCTTACCCACCTTGAGGTCATCTGATATGACTACCCCAGCTCCCTTTCCATTTTTATTGTTATTCAGTATCTCACCCCCATTGTGTACTCTTCCCCTGGGTTTTTGTTTCCCAGGTGCATTACTTTGCACTTCTTTGCATTGAATCTAAGCTGCCATACATTTGACCATTCCTCCAACCTTGCCAAGTCCCTTTTCATCCTTTCCACCCCGCCTTGCATATCAACCCTGTTGCAGATCTTTGTGTCATCTGCAAAGAAACATAGTTTTCCTTTCAGTTCCTCTGCAATGTCACTTATGAAGACATTAAAAAGGACTGGCCCCAGTACTGAACCCTGCGGTACCCCATTAGTAACCCCCCTTTCTTCACTGTGGACTCCATTTACTATTACCCGCTGTGTCCTGTTGTCCAGCCAGTTTTTCACCCAAGCTACCACCCTGGGACCCACTCCCAGGCTGGCTAATTTGTTTATTAATCTTTTGTGTGAGACTGTGTCAAATGCCTTGCTATGGTCTAGGTAGGCCATGTCCATAGCCCCTCCCTGGTCTACTACTTTGGTCACCCAGTAAAAAAAAATCAATTAAATTTGTCTGACATGACCTTCCCGCTGTGAACCCATGCTGCCTTGGGTCCTGTGCCCCAATGGCCTCTAATACTCAACAGTTCTTTCCTTCAGAAGTGGTTCCATCACTTTCCCTACCACAGAGGTCAAACTGACAGGTCTGTAGTTTCCTGCCTCTGTTTTGGTCCCATTTTTGTGAAGGGGAATCACATCCACCCTCTTCCAGTCCTCAGGTACCACACCATCCTCCCATGATTTATTAAAAAGGGTAGTCAGTGATGTTACTAGTTCTTTCCTTAGCTCTTTTAGAATTCTGCGGTGAATCCCGTTAGGCCCCATTGCTTTATCCACCTTCAGTTTTTAGAAGTCCTTTCAGAACCCTTTCTTCTGTGAAAGGACTAATATCAACCCCCTCCCCAATCCAGAGTGCTTCTATTGACTGGATTAGGTATCTCCCCCTGCTTTTCCATTGTGAATCCTGAGCAGAATTATTCATTCAGTATCCCTGCTTTTTCACTGTCGCTCTCTACCCAACCACCTTCCTCTTTATTCAGTCTCAGTATCCCTGCCTTAGTCTTTCTTTGCTCCCTAATGTACCTATAAAATGTTTTATCCCCCTTCTTAACCGAGTTGGCTATCTTTTCCTCGGTTTGGGCCTTTGCTATTCTGACTGCCTTCCCCGCTTCCTTCTGCTTTATCTGGTACAGTTCTCTATCCTGCTGCTTCTGTGTTTCCTTATACTTCATGAATGCTATCTTTTTCTCCCTTACCTTCCCTGCCACTTCTTATGAGAACCGTGGTGTTTTTTCTTTCATTTTGATTTGTTTATTTGCTTCACATAAAGGCTTGTTGCCTCTGTAATGGTAGTTTTGATGTTTCCCCATTGTTGCTGCACCCCACCTTCTTTCCTGTTTGCTAGTGCTTTTCTGAGGCACTCTCCCATTTTGACAAAATCAGCCCTCCTGAAGTCCAGTACCTTCACTTTTGTGTGTCTTGACTCTACAGCTAAGTTTATCGTGAACCACACTGTTTGGTGGTCAGTTGTTCCCAGATGGCTACCCACTTCAAGATCAGAGATCCTCTCTCCATTCCCATTTGAGAGTACCAGACCTAAGATTGCTCCCTCCTAAGTGGGTTCCAAAACTAGCTGTTTGAGGCATGCCCCCTGTAGGGCATCGAAAATGGCCCAACTCTTTGATGTGGCAGCATCAAAGGTGCTCCAGTTAATATCTGACATATTCAGGTCCCCCATCAGCAATATCTCCCCTTTCTCTGCCATCTGAAGGATGCCTTCTGTCATTTTCTTGTCCATTTCCTCTCCCTGAGACTGTATACAACCTCTGTGTGGATTGTGGAGCCATTTCCAGTCTCCAGGGTGACCCACAGTGCCTCCTCTTCTCCGTTTACCCTTTAGTTCTGTTGTTTTGATCCCTTCCCTTACATAGAGAGCTCCTCCTCCTCTTCTTCCCTCCCTGTCCTTCCTGTAGATTGTGTATCCTGGTATGTTGACATCTCAGCCATGGTTCTCTGTGTACCGTGTTTCTGTGACTGCCACATATCCAGGCATCCTTCTTCCATCAAGGCCATCATTTCAGGGAGCTTTTTACCTAGACTACGGTCATTGGTACTCATTATTCTCCATTTTTTATGGTTATATTTCTTTTTACCCGATCCCTGTCCTTACTGCCTTTGTTTTTTTCTCCATTTACCCCTGCCCTTCTCCCTATTGACTGCTCTAGCTTGGTGTTTACCTCACTAACTACCCTGATTTTATTTGGGGGGGGCTAGGTTTTCCCGTCTCCTTTTCAGTGCTTCCACCCCTTGGCTAGTTTAAATGCTTGCCAATGAAGCGTTTAAACCTATCATCTAGGATCCTGGTTCCCCTCCTGGATAGATGCAGACCATCGCACCTATATAGGCCTGCATCCCTCCAGGTGGAGCCCCAGTCCCCAATGAAGCCAAGTTCCTGAGCTCTGCACCAGTTTTTCAACCAGTCATTGAATCCCGTGGTGCTCAGTACCCTAGCCTCATCCATGCCATAGACAGGTAGCACTTCCGAGAAAGTTACTGTATGTGCTACTTGTCTAAGGCCCATCTCCAACTCCACAAACTCCTGTTGCACTGCTCTGATCCCATTCTCAGCCAGGTAATTTGTCCCTAGGTGGATAATAATATTCAGCTCACTCCCCCTTGCAGCTGCTCCCATGATCCTGAGGATTCGTTTCCTGTCCCTCCAAGCCATGGCACCGAGCAGGCACCTTACCTCCCTTTCCCCTCCCTCCTCCACTTCTACCCCCCCTAACAATCGAGTCCCCCACTAGGAGTTGTTTCCTTTCCCTGTGGGTTCCTGTGCCACCGTCCTGTGGGTCTCCATTGTAGAGGTATCTAGCATCCTCCTTGGTCTCCACTGCAGGTGCCTCCATAGAGGAACCATGCTCCACCATAGTGGTGAATGAACTGTGGAGAGGCACAGCTGGAGGGATGCACCTCTGTTCCACCACACTTACCCTCCCTGAGCCCACCGTGGTCCAGCCGCTCCTCTTTCTTGGCAACCTCTGAGGTAGTGGCGGTGGCCTGGGTGGTCCCTGGGTGGGGGAGCAGGTTTCCCGAATCCTTGCCAGATCAACATGGAGACGTGCAGCCTCCTCTCTCAGACCAGAGAGGTGCTTGCAAATAGGGCAGCAATGCAGTCTCCAGAATGTCTCCCGGAAGACTGCTGCTCCACAGCCAGTGCATTGCACCACTCCCCACATGTCTGTGTCCCTTTCTGTTACAGATGCTTTTCTTTTTTCTTTTTTTTCTTCTTATTTTGGTGTGTGCAAGCTTGTGAGTATCTCTACCCCTTATTCAGTGTGCTGTGCCTTTTAGGACATGAACAGGTGTATGTTAGCAATTTTGGGGAAGTGATGTCAGAACCCCTGATATAAAAGAGGTTATGTGCCTGGGGCGGGTGGGGCGAGGGGCAGGGTGGGTGGGAGTAAACCTGTGCCCTCCAGAAACAATCAACTACAACTCTGACCCTCCACTCCGGGGAGTGCCTTCCTTCCAGGCACCTGTTTCACAGAGGTTAAGTAATAGGTCTAGTCAAAAATGACTGCAAATATCTCCCAGCTAGAGTTCCTCCCAGGCAAATAAAAGTTAAACTAAGAAAAGTCAACCCCAAAAACAGAGAATCAAAACTACTTACTTACGCAGGCCCAAAAATGAATAATGAATAATGAATAATTCAATTCAGTGTAGTCTATTACATTACCTCCTTGATTTAAGGAAGCTTTTGGCTGCTTTCTTTCTCTCTCTCTCTCAGCAGGAAGGTGAATATGGGCATAAACACCACGCATGTAGGGGTGACTATCTGGGTGGGCAGTTGTGGCTGTGATTGGCTATTAGGAACCAGGATTTAAGGTTGCATTTAAAGGTAAGATGGGTGTTAGAAGATCTAAGAGGGGCTGGAAGCCCATTCCAGAAGGTGGGGGCTGCTACCGACAGGGCGTTCCCACCAATTTTAGGAGCAGTAGTCCATTACGGGGAGAAGGTTTTCCCTGATTATGGCCATGCGAGTTTCATTGGACAAGTAGGGTTTTATACGGTAAGCAGCGCCAAGTCTCTGGTTAGTCGTATGGACTCAAAAGAAGTAAGGGTCCAGCTCAGCCAACCTCAGTAAAAAAATGAAACTAATTAAGGGAGGAGCCAATACCAATCATTTACATGTAATCATAGTCCTACAGATTGGTAAATAAAGGCCCACTCACCGAATATAAAGAATTGCTACTGACTAACCTTAAAATTTCTGACAATATTTTTGGATAAAAAGATGTTAAATAATATAAGTATTATATTATGGGACACCCCAAAATATATATGGTGCTGTTATCTAGTACAGGTCGGGTTTATTGGACGAATGACATTCCCGTAGAAGACTTCGGTTTCCTGTGGTGATGTGTGAGTTCCATGCCCAATTCTCGGTAGGTTTATTTTCATCATACAGTGGGCGCTTTACCTTTAAATTATTAGAGAAAATGACAGGTTCAGCTATGCTAATATTTACATGCTGTATGCTTAAAAAATATAAAGTAAGCAGGGTACATGTATTGTAATTTACCTATTGGTTAGGTGAGGGTTAATCAGGGATTAAAGTTTCTGTATATTGAGACTGTTGAGAGAATATTAATTTAGACTCTTTTAACTATGAGATAGAGCTGTTAAGATTTATCTCTGTTGAGTTTGGAAACGAATTATGTGATTGACTTGGTTATCTTTGACAATATTCACGATCAGTGAGTGACCAGATAATACGTGAATTAAGGTTAATGGGACACCATGAAATTATATGGTGCTGCTATTGGAAGCAGGTCGGGCACGCAGGGTGAATGCCATTACCGTGAGAGACTCACATTTCACGTGGTGACATGCTAGACTCAACACCCGATTCCCGCTGTATTTAAATGCAGCATTCAGTCAGCGCATTACTTCTAAATCAACAGAGTTTAATACTGGATAAATATTATATGTTTCAGATATGGTACTGTACTGAAGAAGGTTTATCCGAGACGTATACTTCGTACTATATTTTAGTACTTGGTACTATATCTCATTGTATTAGGATACAATAAAATCTATTAATTTTATATTGGGTGAGTGGGCCTTTATTTACCAATCTGTAGGACTGTAATTGTTTGGACTACAAGGTTGACATGGTCAGGGAAGGAGACAGAGGGGTTGAGTGTTACCCCCAGATATTTAAAGGAGGAGACATTTTCAAGGGCAGGGCCATCAGGAGAGAGAATTCAGAGAGAAGAGTTGTCAGTAAGGGACTTGGCAAGGAGTGGTTTAGATGCAAATAGCATAGCCTTGTTTTTTTTTTTTTTTTGCCATTAACCAGCAGCAGATTGGAAGTGAACCAGCTGTGGGCAGCACTGTAGTTCTGGGTAAGGACAGTGGATATATGAGGAAGGGATTTGTCACAATGAAAGATGACAAGATCATCAGCGTAGAGGAGAGTATTGCAGTTGAGACAGTCAGAGGGGAGGGTGTTAACAAAGATAGAAAAGAGCAGGGGGCCCAGGATGGACCCTTGGGGTATCCCAGTGGTAACTGGCAGGGCAGGGGAAGAAACAGAGCCAATACAAACTGATAGGGAGCCGTTAGAAAGGTAGCACTGAAACCATTTAGTGATCTCAACAGAACAACCAATCGATTGCAATTCAGTGAGGAGGAGGGTATCGTTGACCAGATCGAAGGCTTTTCAAAAGTCAACAAAGACGGCACCAGTGGCACAGCCACAATCCATATTGGAGAGGATGTGGTTGGTGAAAAGAGACAAAGCCATAGCGGTACTGTGATACTTATAGAAGCCGTGTTGGTTACATAGGAGATTATGTTTAGTGAGATATTCAGATAGCTGGCAGTAGATGACCTTTTCAATGAGTTTACTGAGGTGGGGGGAGAATAGATATTGGCCAGTAGTTGTCAGGGGAGTGGGGATCTCCAGCTTTGAAGATAGGGACCACCTTGGCAGCCTTCCAGGAGAGGGGCATGGAGGAGGTGGACAGAGCAAGATTGAGTATGAAGGTAAGCGGTTTGGAGATGACTGAGGAGATAAGTTTTAGAAAACATGGGGAGAGGTCATCAGCGCCTGGGCTACCCCAATTGGGTAGATCCCGTAGTAGCTTATAGATGTTCCTGGGGGAGATGATCTTAAAGTAGAATGGGAGTGGGGCGGGGTGGAGTAAGGGAGTCCAGAGGAGGGCTGGAGGGTAGAGCTAGTGCTAGAGTTTGAGGGCAGACTAGCGGGGTGTGGAGAGGAAAAGGGAGTAGGGTGGGAGGGGGGAGGAAGCGAAGGGCCCAGAGTGAGGAGGGTTACTGGAAGGGAGTTTGCTGAGAAGGGACGACAAGTCGGTGAACTGAGAGTTAAGCACCTTGGCTACTTCTGAGGGATTGGTCAGTAGACCAGTGGTGGAATTTAGGTGTAAGTTAGGGCTGTCGATGTGGGGATGAAGCAGGGAGCTTATGGAGTCCTAGAATTTCCTTGGATTGCCGAAACTTTCCCTCTGTATCTTGAGGTGATAGTTCCATTTTAGAGATCTTATCAAGTGTTTACATTGATTGCGCAGACGGCTATATTCATTCCACAGGACCGGGGAGGGGACCAATTTGTAGGCAGCCCACTTATGGTCCCTCTCCTTCATGACATAAGGAGTTCGGGGCTTATCCAGCATGTACACCCATTCTTAAATATGGTTAAGTTCCCGCTGTTTACTACGGTCTTTGGTAATGCATTCCAGGACTGGACTACTCTCAGTGTAAATCACTGCTTCTTTTTGGTTGTTCAGTTGTTTTGGTTGGGAATTTTTCTTGTGCCCTGGCCAAATTTCCCCCATTCACTAAAAATACCACCAACAGCTTAAATCTGGTTCAAGGTCATTTGGCATTCATCTATATCCCCTTCCCCCGGGTCATGCTTGAAAATAGGCAGAATTTGTCTAGTGCACTTACCCAGTCAGCAAAAACTAAATAAATAAAATGTTTGCCAATAAGTTAGAATTCGTGCCTGTTTAAGTTCCTGTTTGTCTAAATTCTCGATTTAAACTTGCTCTTAAATCCTAATATGATATTGTTTTGTAGATTGTAATTAGGTCCCTTCTCATCCTTCTCATTTCCAGAGAAAACTGGCCTAGGTTTTCCAGCCTTCCCTCATAGCTGCTGTCAATCAAGCCATGTATTAGTTTTGTTGTTCTCTTTTGGACAGTTTCCAGTTTAACAATGGTTCTTGTATTTTGAAGCGACCAGAATCACCCACAGCATTCCATATAAGGTCTCAAAGGAGCTCTGTACATTAGCAATAAGACATCCCAATTCACGCTTATTATATTTCTTTATGAAATGGGAAGAAAACATTTTGAGATTTCATTGGCCAAGATATGTCACCTGACCGTGCATTAGATCTCTATAAATGCAGGTCAGGTGTTGAATCTCATTTTCTTCCCCCCAAAAAACTACTTACTACCATTTTATAAGTGTAATAAGCCACTCCAGGATGTGCATCCTATGATTTTAATATACTTCCCAGGGGCATAAAGACACTCAGTCTTTAGCCTTGTGCCTTACTACACCCTGGGTCATGCATTAAAATCCTATAATACACACTCTGGAGGGCTCAATGCTTACTTAAATGCATCTATGATTATATTACACTTTGCTACTAATTCATTACACTGTTTGGTGAAGTTCAAGTAATTTCGTACTATAACTCCAAGATTGTCTCACTTTCTGAGGTTTTAAATATTTAGTCACCTAATTTATAAACTGCAGTAGAATTTTTCTTCCCAAAGTGCATTACAATGCATTTTTCTTGATTAACTCTTATTTTATTTTGGAAGGACCACTCATAAAGCCCATTTAATTCTTCCTGCAATAAACCTGCTTGTTCAATATTTTCAACTGTATGGCCTATTTTAGTATTGTCTGCAAGCTTGCTGATCCACCCACCTTTTGTAATGTTCGTGTTGGAAACATAGATGTTGAACAGCGTGGGTCCCATCACCGAACCCTGGGGGACTCCACTAGTCACTCCCATCCTTTCTAAATCCAGACCATTTACTCTAACTATCTGAGATGTATCAGCCACTCTTTGCTTCATACTGTTATCTTCCCATTTATTTCATACTCCTTCAGGCATTTAATCAACTCAGCATGTGGCACAGTGTCAAATGCCTTGCTGAAGTCTAGATATACACCACATACACTGGTTTTCCTTCATCATGTGCCTGGCTGACTTTTCCAAAAAAGCTGATTAAATTAGTCTTACATAGTCTTCCTTTCCTAAAGCGTGCTGATTTATATCTCATAAACCCTTGTTACTCAGTTGCTCTTCAGTTCGGTTCCTCAAGATGGACTCACATCATTTACACCACCCCTAATGTCAGGCTAACTGGCCTATAGTTTTCTTTACATGCCCTGCTATCCTTCCTGTATATTGGCACAACTGTGGTGGTCCTCTACTCTTCCAGCACCATTCCTACCTCCAATAATTTTCAAAGTACTGCAGTTATTGGTTCAGACAGTTCTTTTTCCATTTCATTTTATAATCCCGGGTGCAATCCATCTGGTTCCTATCATTGGAGGTTCATCAGTAGTATTATGAGATCTTGTAATACTATTAATGGATTCCAGTGATGGTATTATGAGGATTTTTTTGTATGTTTTTTTTTAAACTCAGCTTTATTGTTCCATTCTGATACAATCTCTTAAAAGAAAATATTACATTTGACAAATTTGCCTAATAAACCCATTACAATAATAAATGACCATGGTATACTATTCCAATACTATTCCAGGCTTCAACTGACCTTATCATGATAAAGAAAGCAAGTGGATAAATCCCATCTTGACCAAACGTCACAAATTATCTCGTCATTATAGGGCACTTATTATCATTTATGGTCTTAGCAAGTGCCATTCCATATATTCTAGAGAACAGAAGCTGAGTGGCCAAAGAAAAGAAGAAAAAACAAACAATGTAAACCAAGAAGTACATAATCTGTACCTTCCCAGCTTGGGCTTCTCCAACATGGCCCCTGTTATGCTGTGCAGCTCTACCCCCCACAAGACCACCTTCATATCACTCAGAAACCCGTCATTCACCTGAGGTTTAATTCAACTTCATTTTCTACAGTCTAGGTCTTCCATACCCATGGGCTCCGATTCCAGTCCCTCCTAGGGAAATTAGTCCCAATATGCATCTGTACTACATTGTTTCCCAGTTCATCAACCACTCCTCCCATCCTTGCCATCCAGCCACATGTCTATCCCAGCTAAGTCGGAGCTTCGCTGTAATTGACTCCATCAGCACCACCTCCTTTATCCTCAGGACCCATTCTCTCAAATTCAGAGGGTCACAAGCCAGCCACTTCCCCGTGACACACTTCAAAGCCACCACAATTAACACTAATAAAACCTTCCTGGTTTCTGCTTTTTGATGTGTCACAGTGGGCAGGTCCAGAACCCAGTCCTCAAAGGTCAGAGAGACCATCACTCCAGTTATACCCTTCACTGCCCCTTGAATCTCTTTTCAGGAAGTTGTCAGTACTGGGCAACTCCAAAAGATATGCCAGTGACTACCTTTCCCACTGCAGGACCTCCAGCACCTATCTTTTGCGGATGTTTTGTAGTGCTTGGTCACTGTGGGTGTATGGAAAAAGCGTACTAACACTTTCCAGAAGAATTCTCTCTATATTGGAGCTGAAGTAGGCTTCCATCCCCACTTTAGCCTATGCATCCAGTCTACTTCTGTGATTGTAATACCAGCCTCACTCTCCCACACTCTCCTAAGCGACCCCAGATGATCTCCCCCCTGTTGGAGCAACATTTGATATATGCAAGATATGAGATTGGTATGACCTGCCACAGTTAGCACACCATAAATAAAATTCTCCATACTGGAATAAAGACGAGACAATCTCCAAATATGGTCCTGTGAATTTGTAAAATGCTGCACTTCCATGTAACACAAAAATTCTGAGTTCGACCAGTGAAATTTCTCTTTTGCCCTTTGGAATATGGTACAATGCCCCCCCCCTCCAAAAACTGAGAGAATCTGGTTACCCCCATAGATGCCCACTTAGCATAGCCTAAATCCAGAGCAGGCAGAAAAAAAACAGGCTCGTAGCGAATTAAAGTAAGGGGACCTAGTCTGGTCGGAGTGTCCAACATCCTACGGATCTTACTTAAAATATCTAGCCCATGTTTTACCCGATCTATTTTGTATCTGTTTCTTATAGTCAGAAGAGGTATCAGCCAGTTCCAAAGAGAACAGCGGTCTGTCACCCAGTGCTGTGTCTTCCAAAGCATACCACTGAGATGATACTCTCTGTTTGGCCCATGTCATCAAGCCCTCTGTCTGGGCTGCTAAATAATAAAATGATATATTGGGGAGGCCCAAACCACCCTCCTCTTTCGTCTGTTGAAGGATGGATCTAGCTATCTGAGGTTTCTTATTCCATATGAATCTAAACAGGTCAGTATTCATCTTATTCCAAAACCCTTAGGAATCTGTAGGGGCAGGCACTGAAACAGGAAGAGCAGGCGAGGCAATACGTTCATTTTTATTACTTCAACCCGCCCCACCAAGGAGAGAGGCAGGAGCCGCCATCTAGCCATGTCCTGTTCCACCTTCTTCCAAAGCTGATCATAGTTGGCAGAAAACAATTTGGAGGGATCTATCATGATTTGAATACCCAAGTCTCCTATCTGATTGTCCTGAACCCAGGCAAAGGAAACCCACTTTTTAAATTCCCCTGAGGGGGCCCCACTCAGCACTACAGCTTCTGACTTGAGAGAGTTTACTTTGTAGCCTGAAATCACCTCAAAGGAATGCAAGGTATTCACCAGCAAGTTTAGGGAGGTCTCTTGGGCAGAGAGGTAGAAAATGGAGTCATCCGCGTAGAGGGACAGCTTGTGTTCTAATCCCCCCACTGTGATTCCCTCTATTGCAGGCTCCAGAGGGACCTTGGCAGCCAGAGACTCCAGGCTCAGTGCAAAGAGCAGTGGTGACAGGGGACATCCCTGTCTTGTTCCCCTGGAAACAGGAAATGGACTAGAACTAATACAAATAATTCTAACTAAGGCCTCAGGTTCAGTATATAATTGGGTAATAGTCTGTAAAAAATTTGGGGTCAAAATTCATGTTTTCCATGGACAGTTTTAAAAATTGCCAATTAACCCTGTCAAAAGTTTTTTCAACGTCCATGGATATCGCCATTTGAAGTTCTGGTTGATTTTTCTGACAGGAGATTATATTAAACAGCTTTCTAGGGTTGTCTGACAGATATATGCCTGAAATGAACCCAGTTTGGTCCTTATGGATCGCCTGAGGAATTACCCCCTGTAATCTTTTGGCTAGAAGGCCTGTAAATATTTTTAAGTCAGTGTTCAATAGGGATATCAGTCTGTAAGACCCGCACTCAGAAGGATTTTTCCCTTCTTTGGGTAATACTGTGATTTGGGCTGTGTGCCAGGATATAGGGATAGGTTTTCATCCATAACCTCCCTGTAGGTCTCCAGCAAAACAGGTGCAAGAATGTCCTCAAACTCCTTGTAAAATTCAAATGTAAAACCATCCGACCCTGGAGACTTCCCACTCCTAAGTGTTTTAATTTGCTCCTGCAACTCAGTTTGGGTAATCTGTGCCTCTGTAGGGTCCCTAGAATTTTGGTCAAGGGCCCTGAGTTGAAGCCCTTAGAAAAAATTTGTGATCAGCCTGATCAAAATCTCTGATGGGTTCCTGTGTGTACAGCTGTCTATAATAGGTGGCAAGGGAGGCAGTTATCTTCTCTGGGTGACTAGTATCCTGGTTGTCCATTGGATTTTTAATTTTTAACACTAATCTGCTCGCTTGTTGAGTGCGGAGTGTACTTGCTAGTAGCTTCCCCACCCAATTCCCCCTTCATAATATGACTGATGTATATGCCTGTACGAACCCTCTAGAAGTGAAATTAAAATGTTATCCAGTCTCTGTCGAGACTTTTGAAGCTGCCGTTTTGTATCTGGGTTCAGAGAAATTTTATGTTGGAATTCTAGGTCAGCAATTTCCTCATCTATCTCTCTAATTTTACTGTCTCTTTTCTTTTTTCTCTTGCCACAAAGCTAATAATAGCCCCACGAAGAGTAGCTTTAAGTGCATCCCATTGTATCATATGGGTTGACAATCCTATAGGGTTGTCTGCCAGGTAATCTGTAATGGTATCTGTTATATAAGTTTTAAAGTCTGGGTTGTTGAGGAGACCTACATTAAAATGCCAGTGTGAATTCCTGACCACTGTGGTTAGGGCAAGAAGAATCTGGACAGGTGCATGGTCCGAGATCGATTGGGAGAGAATACTACATTTATCAACTGTATGGGCCCACTCCTCCGACAGAAACAACACGTCTATCCTTATACAGTATAGCAGTTGTGTCTGTCCAAGTAGTGGGAATAATCTCGCTTCTGTCCATTCTTCCACCTCCAGATATCTAATTCACCCCAGTTATGTAGTGATCTGTTCAATGTGGTACCAGCACAGCTCCAACCAACTGAACTTGCCCCCCCCTTTTGTTCAGTGAAGTTGACAGAATCATATTGAAATCTCCTCCCAGTATACAGAGCCTGCTGTCTGCCTCTATTAACATTGGGAGACTATATTTAAAGAATTGTGTGGCTTCTTTGTCTCCATTAGGGGCACATATGATTGCTATCATACAAATGGTATCCCTTTATAAACCTGTCAACTTAATGAACCTGCCCTCAGGGTCGGATACAATGCTCTGCACTTGGAGGGGGCAAGATCTATGAATTAGAATCGCAGTTCCTCTTCTATGTGGGTGTTCTAAATAAGAAGAGGCATAGACTGTGCCCACCCACCTGCGACATAGTTTTTTATGCTCCGCCTTTGTGTGGTGGGTTTCTTGTAGGAGCGCGATTTGATTATTCAGCTTTCCCAGCTCCTGTAAAATCCTGGAGCGTTTAACCGGATGATTAGTCCCACGGACATCATAGGTAACAATATTTAACCCTTTCATTGCAGTAACAACCACGACCCCAGTACCGGGAAACACAATACTCCAGGCCTAATCTGGTCTTGCATATGGGGGAAGAGCGAGTGCACAACCAACACAACATCAGCATTTACAAACGCAAAATCAGTATCAACTTTGGCAGGATATAACCCACCAACTAACTGATCCCAAACGTGGGAGTCAAACCTCTGTTTAATTAAATTCCTCTTGCCCTTCCAAGGTGCCCACCATTTAACAGGATTTGAGGTCTGGTGGGTAATGCTGGGGAACACCCAGCACCTGGCTGCGAGCACCAGAATCTCCCTGGTGCAAGCTGCATTCGTGGCGTCTACCTTTCCAATGTTAACAACATTTACCCCTTGCCCCCCCCGACTTATAACTAGAAAAATAGATGGAACAGGAGCAGACAGACCACCAGGGGTCTCCCTGTCTCCTACTCGCCTCTCCTCTTCTATCCCATGAGGCAAGCAGTCCAAATATAAACAAAGAACTTGCCGCCCTCTACATTTTTACTCATTTCCCCATACCAACAGTGTGCTGCAGCCTCCGAAATAGATTACTAACCCTTCATAACCAAGAATGTGTCATTTAAAAAAAAACAAAGGTGTGCATTAAGTCCTTTGAAATGAGAGTCCAAAATGAAGGATACGCCGTTGGCCTGAAGGGCTGAGGAAACCAAATGTCTGGGGTTTTTCCCCGCTAATCCGTGGTGACTGGGCTGTCAAATATTTATTTGTAAGTCCATACCAGTTTTAAGCAAGTCCAGCTTTTTTGATACAGAAGAAAGCACGATCAAGCTTCACCTCAGAGGTTTTTTAACTCGGTCTTGCAAGCGGCCCCACGAGTTAAAACTCCCAATCTTTGCCGCAGGGCCTGCTCTTCAATGCCCCCCGTGCCTCCTCCTGTCATTTGCCACTGTCTTTTTTCTACCTCCTTAATCACTGTAGATGGAACCAGGTCATCTGTCTGAAGTTCTAAGGAGATGAGATATTTCTTTGCTTCTTCAATCGTGTCTAAGATTTTGGTACTTGCATCCGAGGTAATTCTGAGACATGCAGGGAAATCAACCCTTGCTTTCAGACCTTTCTCTCTCAGGGCTGTCATAATGGGAAACCAAAGTTTCTGCTGTGCCATCATCATCAGGGCATAATCTGGCTCGATAAATAACTTGGTGTCCCCAAATATTTCTTTTTTGGCCTATGCCTTTTTAAGAACCAGTTCTTTCGTCCTATAATCTAGGAAAGCGACAATGATGGAGCACGGTTGCACCTTGGGATCCTTGGGAGGTGCAGATAGGGCCCTGTGACTACGAATTACATTTAGGGGAAGGTCCTTGCTGATATCCAGAAGTTCTCTTATCAAACTTTCAATGTATTCTGGCATGTTTCCCATTTGCGTTTGTTTGGCAGGCCATGGATTCTGAGATAGATCTGGCGAGATCTATTTTCGAGATCCTCCATTTTGCCCATGAGGAGCTGCATATGATCATGAAGCTGGATAATAGCCCCGTTGTGCAAATCAACTGTTTCAGAACAAGAGGTAAAATGTTCAGAAAGCTCTTCCAGCTGTTTACCCTGTTTAGAAATATTGGCTTTGTTCTCTTTTATATCCACTTTAATTGAGCCCAGGGTGTTGCTGAGACGGCGCAACTCCCAGCAAAGTTGTTGAGAGGTAATAGTGAAATCCTCCCCTTCTTCCTCTGAATCACTTTCCCATGATGACTCCACTGGTTTTGTTGGCTTAGAGGCCTCTTCACTTCGTACTAGGGACTTAGAGGACAAATTCAGTTTCTGTTGCCCGAGTCCTCTGCCCGACCCCGATTTGGGTCTGTTCCTAGTTGCCATAATTTCGGGTTACTATATTTAACCTCTGAACAACGTAACCTTGCAGATAATGACTTAATTTTAACTTTTTAGACGGGGGTTACAGAGACACTTTTTCCCGGGTGTCTATATCGATCGGTGATCTCACCGTAAGTTGGTGTTCTCTTTTTATGTGGTTTTTGATAACATTATTGAGAGTACTGTATCCATATAAAGTACAACCTAGATTTTTCAAATGCTCTGGGAGACATCAAATTTGTTTGCGTAATCAAGAGTTCGGATGATCGGGGGTCCATAACATTAGCCAAACCAGAGTCGGGGGACAATGTCAGAGTTCATAGAATCAGGAGATCTGGATAATCGGGGTTTGTATAACTTGAGATTGTAGTGTATCATAAATCTTGTAGTGCGCAAACCATAGATGGTAGTAGAGCAGTCTCTAATACATTCTGTAGCTCAAACAGTCTGCTGGTATTTGCATCATTCAGTGCAATTAAATGAGTACCTGGGCAATTTTCAAAAGGAAAGCAATACTCCACAGCACCCAGATAAAACTCAACATTTTACATGTTGGAACCGTTGCTAGAGCAAAAAATTGCACTTCATGCAGTGACAGCTGAGCATGTTATTAGTGGCCGTATAACTCGAATGCAGTGGGGTGTAACAGAAGCTGTTGTTGATGTGCTACTGCCATTTGAGCCAGAAACCAAAAAAGTGCATGCTAAAGGGGCTTCTCTGAGTCAGGTTAGTCGTATGATCTTCATTTGCTGATCAGAATGGAAGCATTCCACCCAAAAAGGGTTTGCATCAAGGGGTAGAGTCAGTTGCAGATGTTTTCCTGAAAGAATTTTGTAAGTGTTTTGATAGCTTTTGATGAGAAAAGATGTGTTATTACCACAATTCTTGATTCTCGTTTGAAAGTGTCTGTCCTACCAAAGTTAGTTGCAAGATCTTTTAACAAGCATTTGTCATTGCCAGATGTTTGCATGCTCGTATTTGTTGTGTAGGAGTTTGGCACTGATACTGCAGAGGCTAAAATCAACAAATTTATAACCCGAGTTATAAAAGTTGAAATTGTCATGATTGGGATATGAAAAGGTTCATACATAACACTGTTGTTTTCTTAGACTGTGATCTTGAATTTTCAAAATACTAGCTTTTATTGCAGCAGCAAATGAACATGATAGGCGTCATTTATGAAATGCAACCTGAAAAATTTTTTTGTAGAATGAACACAAAAACAGGTTTTGGAGGGGTATTTGATAATACTACCTGCCATGTTCATTTGATTGGTTAAAAAACATGAATATGTTTAAAATTTGGGTTAAAAAATAAAAATATTGCAATATTATGTGTAAATGTTGGAAAATATCAGAGTTTGTTCATAAGTTTTTTGCTTTTTTTAATTTTGACTCCAAATGTTCAACATAGTCTTTTTTGTGTTGTTTGCACTCAAGTGCAAGAAACACATTGCGTCAGGTTTCCTTCATAAGTGGGTTGTGGAGGTGTGGCAGTGTTGTGCTGAATGTCCGCAGCCCGTTCAGGGGCTGGTCTCTGTCTTGGCGAATAGAGGAGCATGCTGTCGATGAGGGCAGTTAATGAGCAGGCCACTGTGATCAAAGAAACTGAGCCACTGCAATCAGGGAGCGCCCCGTCACTATGCAGTCAGCTGTTTTTGCTGTGGGGTGTCCCAGACGGCAGCAGCCAATTACACAGCCCATTGTGTGGTGTTCCCATGGCGACGACTTTTCTGTCAGCCTCTCACAGTCCCCACGAAGCCGATGGAAAGCTGTCGCCTGCCGTTCAGTGTGCCTTCCTGGTGAACCATTTCAATAAATAAATAAAAGCCGACAGGAGGTCCCCAATCTCCCTGTTGGCATGATCCCCTCCCCAGTTCATTTGCTGATGGGGTAGCCCAATTCCTGTCGGCATGATGCGCCCCCCCATTTGTTGTGTGCCGAGGGGGGTGCCCAATCCCCCCCCTTGGCTCATGCCCCCCCAGCACAGTGTATTGCCGATGGGGTGCCCAGTCCCTGTCAGCTCCACTCCCCTTGACCAACAAACATCCGGGTGGCACGCTGGGAGCCCATCCCCAGTGTGCCAATCGTCCTGCAGTGTTCTTTTTCTTCTGTTTTTTTAATACCCTGTAAAAATAAAGAAAATGGTCCCGCACTATCTGTGGCACCCCGCCCAACCTGCACCACCCTCTGCACCAACCTCCCCACCCCTTACCCTTACTTACCTCGGGGCCCGGCTCGATGATCTTCAGTGGACCGGGAACATGTCTGCGCTCTTCAAAGCCGACCATGAACTGAAGAAATGCCGGTAAGCTATATGATGGCTTAAATAGGATTCTTTCAACTTAAGTGGATATCTCGGCCATTTTTAGGAATCTTTTCACCAAATTTTCAGTATGGGGTTCTTGGACCCCACCTCATGAACCCAGTCACTGTCATTTTGTTATTCGTTCCCGAAAGGTGATTTCGCAGTCAGTGTGCAGAACCATCTTTCAGGATCAATTAATGAAATGACAGTGTCACAATTCATGAGGCATGCCCCCAAAAACTCTGTGTTGAAAAATTGGTGAAAGAATTCTCAAAAGTGACTGTTTTACGAGTGTGCATTGTGCAATTCCTATGCACGCTTGTAACTTAGAGAATTTTTAATATTTTCACTCCAGATTTTCAACACTGTAATTTTACCACACCTCCCTATGAACAGTACAGCTGTCATTTTTCACATCTTGCCCGATATGTGTTTTTGCACATGTAGCGCACAATGGCGCGGTCAGTGTGAAAAATCAATGTTCAGGACAGAGTAAGAAAATCACAGTCACACTGTTCATGAGCAGAGGTCTTAAAATGTCTATGCTGAAAATTTGGTGAAAAAAGTCCATAAAATGACTGTGTTACGAGCGTGCATTGCACAGTTTCCACGCATCTGCGTAACTTCGCGAATTTGTAACATTTTCACACCAGATTTTCAACATTGGCATTTTTCCACACCTTCTTATGAACAGTACAGCTGTCATTTTTCACATCCTGGCCAAAATGTGTTTTCACAGTTCCGGCGCAGAATAGCACGGTCACTGTGGGAAATCAGTGTTCGGAACCGATTAAGAAAATCACAGTGACACTGTTCATGAGTGGAGGTCCCAAAATGCCTATGTTGAAAATATGGTGTAAAAATTCCCCAAAATAATTACGGGTGTGCGTTGCGCAGTTTCTATGACTTCACCAGTTTTTTTTATATTTTTACTTCAGATTTTCAACATTACCATTTTTTTACACCTCCTCATGAACAGTACAACTGTCATTTTCACATCCTTTTCAAAATGTGTTTTGCACCTGTGGCCCAATGGCGCAGTTGCTGTGCAAAATCACCTTCGACTAATAAACTGATAGTGTCACTGTTCATGGGGTGGGGTCACAAAAGCCCATGTTGAAAACTTGGAGTTAAAATACCAAGAAAGCATGGGGCATTAGAGTTTCTGACCATAATGCCCTACCCTGTAGGGACTGACAGGTGTCAGGGGTGTGACTTGGGACTGTCGACAGTAATGCTCATGCCAATCCACCACCACCCTGCAGCCAGTGACAGGCATCGAGGTGCATCTTGGACTCTTTGGCCCCAGAGTTCACCCCATTCTCCTATACTGCACCCATTTCAGTATATTTCCTTATGGAATGAGGTGAGTGTAAAGCCCGAACACCCAAGGCACGCCTTGACACTTGTCAGTGTCTGCAGGGACGGGTGAGGTCAAATGTCATGACCGTTATGGGCGACAACCCAAAGGCACACCCCAATGCCTGTCCATCTCTGCAGGTTGGGGGTGGAGTTAGCGTCAGTTCAGTACTTCACTGCCATTCCTATACTGCATCTGTCTAACTCCTGCACTTCCACTACTAATGCCAGCAAGCAACCATTTGGCATTGACAAATGAAATGCTTGTGTAGTGAGCTCTGACCCATAAGAGGCTCACAGGTAACCAGTGGGAAGCTCATTAATTAGGAACAGGCTGCATCTTTTCTGTCTGCAATGCAGTATGAAGGGTTCAGCAAGCTCAGCCCTGGCTAATGTACAAAGACTTTAGCACATTTCTTATGAGTCTTTCTTAAACATGTTTTATCTGTTTACAGGCGTGCACCTGCTAGGCAGCCAAAATCAAAAGCAAATAGTTATAGTAGCAGAGCCCCCCCCCACACACACACATACACACTCCCTGAAAAGCTGCTTAAAAGCCTGCAATTCATTCAAATCAATTCCGTTTTCTTACTTAGTTGGGGTTCAGTACCAACAAGTGTAAAATCATGTACCTAGGGCATAGGCTCTCCAATGCTGAGTATAGGATGACAGGAAGTACTGATACTCACTAAATGTGAAAGGGTCCTTGAGGTTATTATATCAGAGGACCTCAAGATGGCAGTACAGTGTTGCAAGGCTGTGGGCAGGGCAAATTGGATTCTGGGGTGCATAAGGAGTGTCATCTCCAGTAGTAGGAGGAATATTGTGCTGCCATGGTATCACTCCCTGGTATACCCCCAGCTGGAGTACTGTGTCCAGTTTTAGAGTCCACACTTCAGAAAGGACATAGGGTGGAGTTTTCCAGAGGAGGGCAACTAAAATGGTTCAGGATTTTCACAGGAATCCCTACAAGGAAAAGCTGAAGAATCTCAACATGTACACTCTGGATGAGAGGAGGGCGACAGGTGACATGATGAAGACCTACAAAGTACCTCACAGGGGTAAACAGGGTACAGTTGGGGAGTTTCCTTCAAATGAGGATGAGCACCCAAACCAAGGGGCATACAATGAAGCTGGGGGAGTTCAGGATGTGAAGAAATATTTCTTTACTGAAAGGGTGGTAGACGCCTTGAACAGACTGCCAGAAGAAGTGGAGGCTAAAATGGTAGGGGGCATGAAGCATGCAAGGGATAAAGATAGAGGTATATTAGAAAAAGGGGAAGGAGGGGGTCAACGGAGATAAATAGGGCTATGGAGATGAAGTAGGTTCAGGTTCACTGCAGGAAAAATCCATTGAGCAAGCTCATTCACAAGGAGGTCCTGATGGATGCAGGCAAAATAAGACATACGGTAACATATACAGGCAGGAGTTACAAGTAGGTAGGGAACACTTGGGCAAACTGGGTGGGCTGAGCGGTCTTTTTCTGCTGACAAATTCTATGTTTCTATGGCATCATGTGTTCATTCAACTGCATTGCTTATTTAAAGTTGGGCCTACCAGACATCCAGATGTAAGGTACAGTAAATTACCGAATTAGATGCAGCCTACTTACAGTACAATAAACAGAACCCCACTGCTCTGAGAAGCCTTCACTCTTCATAAGGCTGCTTAAAGGGCTGGGGTTCAATGCTGCATCTGAATGAGTACTTGATTCTTGCTCACTCCATTTCTTCCCCACTTTGAAAGCTGCTTGTCCTGAGTTAGTTTTGGGCTGGCAGCACCTTGCCTGTGTTGGAAGATGACCAATAAGCGGCACTGAAAGATGTCAGACTTCACAGACTGTGAAGGCAGCTGCTACCCGCCATCTTGGCAAGAAGAAGGCTGCAGCTGTGGCCACCGATGACTGTTGGGGTGTGGGGATGGGGGACCAAAGGGGACAGACATAAGGAGATAAATCATAATAAAAACTGTGAGACACTCACCAGCTTTCCAAAATGCTTACCTATAAAAAGAACACTCTATGAAGTTTTTCAAATGGCAACACAATCTGGTGACCCCTTTGTCTGTCGTCTGACACCAGGCATCAACCAGTGTAAAATTGCCTAAAGGAGGCAGTGTGGTCATGTGGTTACTGAAATACTGGAGATTACAGATTTATAAGAACAAGAGAATATCACACAGAAGCTGGCACATGTGCCTATAGCAGCTGTCTCCTGCTTCTCAGTAGTTATATTTATACCCTTGAGGTACTTGATTGTTTCTATCATATCCCCTCTTTCCCTTCTCTCTTCCAGTGAGTACATATTGAGGTCCTTTAATTTCTTCTCATAAGTCTTGTGTTGCAAGCTCTGTACTGTCTTATTCACCCTTCTCTGGACCATCTCCAGCCTGTTAATATCCTTACGAAGGTGCGACCTCAAGAACTGCACACAGTACTTCATGTGAGGCTTGACCATGGTTTTATATAATGGCATCACTACCTCCCTTCTTATGCTGGTGATACCCCTGCCTATGCATCCAAGCATTTCACTGGCCCTCCCAGCTGCCTTAGCACTTTGACATTTTCAGGTCCTCTGAAATAAGAACCCCCAGACAGGGCCGGCTTTAGGGTTTTGGGGGCCCCCAGCAGAATCAGTGAAGTCATGGGGCCTCTCTACTTGGCCACCTTTAGCCCATGTGTTTTACTGTAGCCCATAAGTGCAAGATTTTGTTTGTGGTGATACTATAGGCAGGGAAAATGGGTAGACTAAGTGGGCCAAGCAGTAGTTATCTGCCGGCAAATTTTAAATGTCTTTGTTTCTATGTATAGCTTTAGTATAACCAGTAGTATTTTAAAAATGTTTTAGGAGGACACAGCAGTGTCAGTTCTTGGGGCTGTTCTTCCTATCCCATCCATTGCTGCCTATCCACCTCATATTGACTGGATCATAGCTTATTGAGGTATTTCATGACATAACCAGAAGGATCTGCACAGTCCTTTTCTGATGTTTTAAAAATATATTAAGATAAAAAATGTTTAAAAATGAATAAGGTAAAGTTCTCTGGTTGGGGGCCCCCCATGAGCAGGGGCTCCCAGCAACCGCAGGGTTTGTTGGTGCCTAAAACTGGCTATGCCCCCAGGTCCCTTTCCTTCTTTGTGACTGTCAGCAACTCCTCTACCCCTATCCTGTAGGTTTCCCCGGGGTTTCTGTGTCACAAGTGCATAATTTTGCACTTTTTTGAATTAAACTTCAGTTGCCAGTCCTCAGACCATTTTTCAAGCTTCCCCAGGTCCCTCCTCATTTTCTCCACCCCCTCTGGGGTATCCACTGTGTTACAGATCTTGGTGTCATCTGCAAACAGGCAGAACTTTCCCTTCAGCCCTTCTGCAATGCCACTAATGAAGACATTGAACAGGACTGGCCCTAGGACCAATACCTGTGGCACCCCACTGGTCACCCCCTCTCCCCAGTCTGCACCCCATTTACCACCAGTCTCTGCCTCCTGTCTGTTAGCCAGTTTCTAACCCAGTTTATCACCCTTTCCCCCATGCCCAGCCTACCCAGCTAGTTTATCAACCTCCTGTGTGGGACGGTGTCAAACACTTTGCTGAAATCAAGGTAAGTGTTGTCCACTGCCCCACCCTGATTTACTTTCTTTGTCACCCAGTCAAAGAGATCAACCAGATTTGTCTGACATGACCTCCCCACTGTGAATCCATGTCGCCTATGGTCCTGGGCTCTGATGGCTTCTAGATGCCCCATTGTCCTTTCTTTAAGCAATGTCTCCATGATCTTTCCCACTACTGAGGTGAGGCTGACTGACCTATAGTTCCCCGCCTCCTCCCTGCTGCCACATTTGTGTAGAGGGACCACATGTGCCCTACTCCAATTCTCTGGTACCACCCCTGTGTTGAATGACTCATTGAACATGGCTTCCTGAGGTACTGCTATCTCCCTTCACAGTTCTCTTAATATCCTTGGGTGTATGCTATCTGGTCCCATCGCTTTGTCCACCTTCAATTTAGTCAGCTCCTGCAGGACTCTTTTGCCTGTGAATGGACTATTGTCCACATCTTCACCGCCTTGGCAAACTGCTGTACTGCTGTGGCCCTTGCCCCACCCCCTCTTCTGTAAATACTGAACAGAAAGACACAGTGGATGTCATGGGGGGCACATGACAGTTCTTAGGCATGGTACTATCACTTCCAAATACCTAAACAGCACATATAAGCAAGCAACATTCGGCATTGACAAATGCTTGTTATTACATGACCCTATGGACATGACAAGTCTCATTTATGAATTCCAGTCCAAAATGTCATTCTGAGGCACAACAGTGAAGAGACACTTTGGGCAGGATTTTAAAAATTACGCATCATGTTCATGAGGTATGATGGGCAAGTGGCTATATTTAAAATGTGAAGTCAAAATCTGGTAAAATAGCAAACCTAGATGTAAACACTGAAGAACTTTAACGTTTCATCATAATTTTACTGTTTTTTGAAATTTTGACCCTAAAATTTCAACATAACGTTTTTACCACTCCTCCTTATGCACAAACTGGTGGAAGTTTTTAAAAAACTTTAAAACCTTTTTAAATGCCATCCGATACAGACTGACTGTGAAAACATGGTACTGCAGGGAGGGATTTGAAAAAGTTTGCCTACTTGGTTCATGAGGTGAGGTAAAAAAAAAAGACTGCGCTGTAAATGTGGGGTCAAAATCGGGAAAAATAGCAAAGTTATGAGTAAATGTTGATCTTCTTAATGTTGTTTTTTTTTTGTTTAGATTTTGACTCCAAATTTTCAACATAGGCTTTTTATTACCCTACCCTCTGATCAAGACAGGTGGAGTTTTTTAAATATCGTGTGATTTTGCAGAGCGACTGTGAAAACATGTTTGGGGTAGGATTTGAAAAATTTCACCGACACCTGGTTCATGAAGTAAGGTAACAAAAGGCTGTGTTGAAAATTTGGGGCAAAATATTGGAAAATGACAGTTATGAGTAAAATTTCAAAATGCATTAAAAAGTCACTAACTGAACTTACCTTGTTTTCAGTCAGTTCCTGGTCAGCGTTAGAAGAAGCAGGATATGCTGGTGGAAGCAGCAGGATGTACCGGGAGACCATATAGGAAAGTGAGGGGTGCAGGGGTGTAAGGTGGTGAGTGCTGAGAGGGGTGTGGGGAGGGGAGAAGTCATTGCTGGACCGTCTTCTTTCTTTTTAGGTTGGGGGACGTGACTGGGAGGTGGGCAGGTTATGGCAGTAGGTGGGATTGGTTTTAGAAGACTGGGACAGGGAAAGTGATTAGGAGCTGGATGGGCTATGTTAGTGAGTGGGACTGTTCTTAGAGAACGTGACCGGGGAAACGATCAGGAGGTGGGTGAGCTATAGACAAGAATTAAATTTTGTGTGCCATTACCCAGGTTTTAAGTAAGTGTATTCAACAGTGCTCATCCTTGTTCAGAGAATAAGACCACAGATAGGACCCCTGCCTCTACGGTCTAACCAACATATTCCCAAAGTAAAAGATAAATGCTGTGCTGATATGTTAAGTAACAAACTACACATGAAGTAAAGGGTTAAATACAAAACCAGGCACCAACAGGGCTACCCAGAGAAGAAACATATTGCAAGCCAACTGGGCTAAAGTGCAACTATTTTTTCCTCGGCAGGGGGCTAAAGTCTGTTGTGCCCCTTTGCAGAGCCGGTGAAGGAAGCCCTGTGAGGGAGTAGGCCAGCTAAGTCCACCCCAGCTCCCGGTATAGTGAGTCTGTAGGTAAATGTATAGGATGTCACTAGTTAATAGAAAAGCAAGTCATATATGTTTAGCAGCTCTCCACCCCCACTGATATAAACCAAGATAATGTTAGTGAATTCACAGAAGCGATAACCAATCATAACAAACATATTTTCCCGCGAGGGGGGCCCCCAGTAATACCATTCAGTCTCTGTCTGTAAGTCATCCGGAGCCTGCCTAAAGTGACTTGCCAGTGGTCACACAGCATGAAAGTGGAGGTTGCGGGACTCAAACCCAGGTCTGCTGGATGTATATGCCATGTCCAGAGCCCATGAAGGTGACTTGTTAAGGGTCACACAGTATGCAAGTGGAGGTTGTAGGTCTCAAACCCAGGTCTGCCTGATGTACCAAGCTAGATCACAGCTCCTTGCTCTAACCTCTAGGCTATACAGTAAGATATGCTGCATGAACCTGTAACAACAAACATAAAAAGCATGTAATAATAAATGGATTCTGTGAAAAAAAAAAAAAAAAAAAAAAGGTTTGTTGGCATGATAACTGAATCCAGTGTCTGGTAGAAGTTGCATATCTGTGCTGGCTCACTGATGCAGCAGTAGCACTACTGCTTGTGGTGCCGAAGACCTGAGTTTGGAAATGAGCTCGAGTCATTGGAACGATTGGCTTAGGGGAGAAGGATTGAGCATCCAAAGGACTGCTCTTCTCCTCTGTGGAGGGAGTGGCATAGCACCAGGAGCTCTACTGTCCCCTAGTGGAGGAGCGGCAGGTGTCTGTCAGGCCACGTACATGGCACTGTCATTGACACTATTGCATACAAGCTCTTCCATGCCACAGGGGAGAGGGAGGGCACAAGAAATGAAGAAACATCTTGCCTGACAAGATGATTGCTGCTCCTTGCAAGTCCCACACTCGGCAACTCAAGTACAGTGGTTGAATCCTTGACCCCAGTGGGTTGAGTGCATTCCCTGCCACCCCGTCCCAGGGGGTAAGCTGCGGAAATTTGGATCTTACTTCAAGAGGGCTCTTGCAGTAGGTAATTATATATAGGACTGACGTCGGCAGGCTGCAGGACCCCATGGAAAAATTTCTAGCTAGCAGTCTGTCTTGAGGGACCGCCCCCACGTCAGGTGACCGACATCAGGAGACGTCTGTATAAAGGGACGGTCCCTCACGCCTGCCTTCTAGTTCTTTCCCGCCGTTAGCTCATGCCAGCGCCTCGCGGAAAAGTTATTTGTTCGTCAGGCTCTTTCGTCGTTTTTTTAACCAAGTATTTTCGATTTTTGTCCTATCATCCGTCAGGTATTCATCAGTTTATGTCGTCCCCTACACCCTCTGATCACAAAAACAAGTGCGACTCGTGCAGCGCCCAACTCCTGCACAAGGACGGCCATTCCCTGTGCCTTTTTTGCCTAGGCCTCGACCATCCGGTAGAGAAGTGTCAGCACTGCCTTAGTTTTAACGCGGCCACCTGGAGAAGGTGGCAGCAGTCCCTGGAGGCCCATATTTTGAAAAAGAAAATGAGCTCCATGGAGAAAGAATTGAAAAAGCTTTGGCAGGCATTAACTTCCCCTGAAGGCCATTGCAAGAAAAAAGATAAAGAAAAGCACTGGGACAATGGCTCCTCACCCACCGCGACTTCCTCGGGAGTCGCCGTGCTAAAGGTAATGTCCTCCGGGGACTGTTCCATGATGGCTCGGCCCACCCATCTGGCTTGGCGCTTATTCCTTCGGGCGCCTCTGGGCTTTTGGAGGCCTCCGCTCCCAGTAAAACCGTGGTTTTGCGGCCTACTGGTGTGAGCGGCTTCGATAAGCTGGACGTCGGCTCCTCCGATGCCCTCATGGAGAAGGTCGGTAAGTCGCCTGACCCTTCGGGGCGGTGCACGGCGCCTATTCCACCCGACCAGGCTGCCCCTCCATCGTGGCCTGCTTCCGGCGATGGGTCCATTAAGTTGGATGCCTGCCCCTCTAGCGCCCATCTGGATCTTGCTGCTAAGCCTCATGTCGGTTCGCCCGACGTCCGCACAGCAGATGAGCTGACGCCGGACCCTCCCACGTCCGTTGTTCCCGGCTCCCTGCAGCCTTCGCTGCCTCCGGGGACCCTGAGTCTCCTCAGCCTGACCCTGAGAATTTCTCCCCCCCATCCCCGGGAGACGCTGAGGTTCTTGTTCCACCTCCGTCATACCGTCCACCTGCTGGTCTGACCAATCTGACGTCGGTTCCCCGGATGCTGGCTCCGATGCCAGCTCCTCGGCTGCCAGCTCCAACGCCGGTGTTGCTGACTCCGGGCGACATCCCAGTCCTGGATGCTGCCCCGATGCTGGGCCCTCCGCCCCCCCGGGTCTTCTGCACCAGATCCGCCCGTGGGACCTCCGGCCGGGCTGTCTGCTCCGGCAGCCCCCCCCCCCAGTTCCCGGGTACCCGACCCCGCCATATCCAGCACAGTCATACCTGGGACCGCAGTATCCGGCGCCTCAGTACCCGGCGCCGACCTATCCAACACCGCAGTACCTGATGCCTCAATACCTGACTCCGGGCTTCCCACCATCGGGTTATGGATACGAGCCTTATGGGTATAGTCCATACCCGTATCCCCCTCCTCCTCCACGGCCCCCCCAGCCACCGGTGGATCTGCAGGAGACTCTGGCCTCCTGGTGGGCTGAGGCCAAGGCTCAGCTCACCAGAGAGGTGGAGAGTCTTCTTCAGATGATGATGACGGTGCCGGTTCCCGTACGTCCACGATGACAAACTCCCTCCCCACCCCCGGACACCAGGGCTAAACCCTCTGGGTCCAGAGAGGGGCAGGACACGCTTCCCCGAGGGCTTCCCAAGGAGTCCGTTCCTCCCCCTCATCGGGAGAGGGAGTCTACTTCTTCCTCATCTTCTTCTTCCTCGGACACCTCAGACACTTCCCATGGTTGTTCTGAGCAAGACGACGAGCCATGCTCTCCATCTAAGCCCTGGCCAAGGACTCCTCCGAAGTCTCTTCCGGAGGATCCTTCCTTCACAGAGTTGCTATGAAAGATCCAGGAAGTACATAAGTGGCAATCCTTGAAGCCAGACCCCCAACGTAAAAAACTTGCTGAGCGTCTGGATCTGCACATGACAGCTCCCACTTTGGTGCCACCCTGGATCGAGCCTCATGACGACCTTATTACCACCATATGGAAACAGCCATCGGCCTTAGCCCCACTTCCCAGGAAGTCAAACAGGCTATACCAGGCTCCCGAGGGCGTTGACTATTTAGACTCCCACCCTCGAGCTGACTCGGTTGTGATTAGCGCCGCTCATGGCCAGTCAGCTCACCCCAAACACCTTAGCTCGTCTCCACATGACAAGGAATCTTGCCTTCTGGACTAGTATGGCAAGAAGATTTTCACTTCTTCCACTCTGGGTATTAGGGCCCTGAACTATGTCGGTCACATGGGGAATTACCAGAAGGTGATTGATTCTCAGTGATGTGGAATCTAAATTAGACTCCCTTCTGGACTCTCAGGTCAAGCAGGAAGTGGCTGGCCTTGTCCGCTCTGCACATTCAGCCAGTCGGCACATCCTTCATGCGACCTACGATGCAGTGGACACTGCTGGTAGAAGCTCAGCTTTTGCTATAGGCCTACGGCGTCATGCTTGGCTCCGAAGCTCAACTGGAAGTCTCTAAAATTTTCCTCAGAGGGGGTTCTTCACCTGAGACCCTCTATCCGAGTCCCCGCCCCTCCTTGGGATTTGAACATTGTTCTTGAGAAACTTACTTTGCCTCCTTTTGATCTGGCAGCTTCCACAGACTTGGAAGTTCCTTTCTTGGAAGACACTCTTCCTAGTGGCCATTACCTCCGCTTGGAGGATTTCCAAGCTCCAGGCCCTGATGTGTAAAATTCCTTACTTGATTTTTCACAAGGAACATGTTGCTCTGTGCACCAATCCTAAGTTTCTCCCCAAGGTGGTAGCAGAATCTACATTGAACCAATCCATAGAGTTACCTGCTTTCTTTATGCAGTACTCCAATCAAGGGGAGTATCTACTTCATACTATGGATGTCCACCGGATTCTGAGATACTACACTAACAGAACAAAGTATCTCAGAAAGACTGATCAACTGTTTGTCTCTTTTGCACCCAAAAGAGAAGGCAATGCTGTTTCCAAGCAATACCTGTCTAAATGGTTGGCTCATTGCATCAATTTCTGTTACAACAAGTACAACAAGACTCTTCCGGGTCAAGTAAGAGGACACTCCACCAGAGGAGTCGCTGCCTCAGCGGCATGTTTCAAGAATGTGTCAGTGTCAGACATCTGTGCTGCTGCCACTTGGACTTCTGTCCACACATTTACAAAACACTACAGTTTGGATATTAGCTCTCGCCTTAGAGCAGGCTTTGGGCTTGCTGTTCTGCAAGGCCTCCTTTCTTAAGGCCTTCACAGCTAGAGGATCTACTTGAGTAGTTTTTCTTCTCCCGTGTGCTTCTTCTTATTCCAGACTGCTTGGGACTCAGTCCTATATGTAATTACCTACTGCAAGAGCCTCTCTTGAAGATCTGCTGTTACGGTAAGTTCTTATGTAACTGAGCTTTCTTTAAGTATTGGGGGAAGCTAGAGTGATGGGGCTGGGAGGGCTGGCTGAATAGGAGCCACACTAGGAAGGAGAGAAGAATGATTAACTAAAAAAAAGAAGTTGCATATCTGTAGGCCATTTTATGATTGGATTCTCAATTTTGATTCTAAAAAGGAAACACATTCCTCCCATCATCCTGATAAGAATGAGGGCATAAAGACATCCCCACTAGGAAACGAAAAATCTGACCAGTAGTATGAAAGGTTAAAAATATGCCACCTGCATGCTACCTGCTTGTCCAGTGGTAATACATAATGCAATCAAGCAGGAGGCTCAAGTTCAGGGATGGACATGGGTCACAAGCGTTAGGGTGGCCAGGCTGGGGAAGCACTGCCTATGGCAGTGTGTCTAAGCCTGGGAAGGTGCCATGTTCTGCCACCATAGCAACCCCTTGGGGAGGGCCACACAGTTTTCTCCCTTGCAGGGGGTTCGACTATGTAAGCACAAGTCCATAACAGCACAGTGCCGAGGGAGGCAGGTGGTTATGGGCTAATGGGAGACAGCAGAAGGAAATGGTGGTCACCTTAATCACAGCATCGGCGAATTCAGTGCCTGAGATTGCTGCCTGCCCTTATGCTGAATTTTCTCCTAGAGGGAAGGAATGCCCCCCCTGTGGAGGTGGTGGTGATGGGGCAAGTTGTAGAGAAACCCAGAATGCAGGTAGAATTCATTGTTTGGTGGCCTGCACAGGAGTGGGGGCAAAGAGCCACAAGAATAAACAATGTTAAAAATAATGCTACAGGCAATAATTACTACATTGATTAAGACTGGGTGGCATCAGGAACAAAAAAAAATATCTTGAAAGTGATAAAGGAATGATCTGAAATTCTGTACTTTATATTTCTCAATGGGGAAAATGAAGAGCTCCAAGTCCCAAGAGACCAGAAAGTCAAGAGTGTGACCGGGAGAGAGAGAGAGATTCAGAATTAATTGATTGGGTAAGCACTAAGCAGTCTTACAGAGTTAGAAAATCTCTCATTCTAGGGCTGTGAGTGTGCTAACATGAATATTGATATAGTCAGCAATGCCCAATTTATCAGTGCTGGTGCAAATAGAGGTCAAGAATTCCAAGACCTTGATGAGAAATGAGGAACTGCAATCTGGTGACTGGTAGGTAGGTAAACTGATAAAATAATTGATGAAAGCTAGTTGAACAGTGAGGTTTTGTAAGAAGAAGGTTCTCCTAGGGTCAATGCTCTAGCAATGAATACAGCTTTGAAAGTGATTGCAATACCTCCTCATCAACCAACTACACAGAATGTATATGCATTAACTGTTCTATCTGGTTTCTTTCTGCACGTATCTTGTGACTTTTTATACAACAATCTGTACGGATTTTTTCAAAACTGTATGTAATTGATCTCTCTTAAGTGCTTTAAGCATGACTCGACTGCATTTCCTCTGGAACTGCTTATTGTACTTATATATTTCTGTGACTGTGTGTTTGATGTGGAATCTTTGTAAATGAGAACCTGTACTTAAAGGTATTCTTTCAAGTTTTCAATTAAAGAAAGAGAATAAATGATGGCAGAGTGTGGTAAACAAAGAAATAATATCATCAAGGGGTTGAGAGAGCCGCAAAGTCATGAGCCCAAAAGGGTGGTGGTGTTTATGAGCTCGTTGAGCTTGTTCGACCCCAAAATGGTATTATTTCCTGAGTATGCCAGACTTTGCCATCTTTTATTTTATATAATACACGAGTTTGGACACCTTTGTGATTGTTTGCTTTTTGAAGTGGTGCTGTTTCTTTCCCATAGGGCCTCTTAGTGGTTTTCCATAGTGTAGGGTATGTCTATAGTGTAGTAGTCTCGTGAGGTAGTGCAGTTGCTTATTGAAGTAGTTTTTTAGTGTTTTTCCATAGTATAGGGTGGGCATGCACGCACATTTTTGCGTGTGCATACCCACTTCAGGAAGTCCTCTATAAAAGAGGAAGTGGTTTGGTGGGATTTCTCTTCTCAGCATGGCATGAGTTCAGCATGTGGTTGGGAGCGGTGGTCTAGCACGTGGCAGGTGTTTGCGTTCAGAATGGTATTAGCGGCTTTTAGGGTGCGGTCAGGAATGGCAGTATGTGGGGTGGAGTGGCTTTCAGTATGTGTTGGGAGTGGTGGTACTGTATGTGGAATGGTCAGGAGCGGCAGTTTGGTGTCAGAAGTGCCATGCATTGAAAGAGGCTGCAGTATGGTGGCTTTGGCGTCGGTCCGGAGTAGCATGAGGGAGGCAGCAGTATGGAGGGCAGGTACTATGGGTTCTGGCTGACTTGATGTTGGTATGGGAATGTGGGAGGGAGCTGCAGTGGTGTGGTATAGGTTCTAGTGTTTTTTCAGATTGTGAGCTGCTGTTTTGGGTGCTGAGTGTTAGTCCTGTGACTTAATTTGCATGAGGCTTTTCTAAGATGACTGTTGCACATGTCATTAAGGTGATTGCTACTTGTGTTATGAATGTGCTTGTTACATGTGTTTAAGAGTTATTGTGGTACTTCTTACATGTGTTAGTATGTGTGTAATAGGGTGGTTTGTAGTATGTTAGGTACTAATGTGTTATTAAGGTGTTAATAACACATTAATATAGTGTAACTAGTAGGCTGGTTTCATTGTGCTAATTTTTTTTCATATACTCTAGTTGGCTATGGTGGTATACAGGAACATATACAGTAGCTTTTTCTATAGGGACAAAGGCCCAAATTCCCAAACATGATATATATATATATATATATATATATATACACAATATGTGTGTGTATGTGTGTGTGTGTCTATATATATATAGATATATATATATATATATATATATATATGTGTGTGTGTGTATATATTTACATGTGTTTATAGCAATGCAGGAAAGAGTTCTATCTTCTGATTGGGGGGAACCTTCCATGTAAGCTCACATCAGTCATTAATTATTGTACTTGTAGAGCCTCATCACATTCAGCAGGATACAAAGTAAGTAGTCCTGTCGTGGAATGCAGGAATGCTCAAATGTAAAGTTTAAATGTTCTCCAGCACGCCATGACAGTTTCAAATAGTTGTCATTAATCATACTTGGGCTCTGCACTCAACTAATCTCTCACTATTCATAAGCTCAGTTGTAGCTCATCACAGTTGTAGTGGCAGAAAAAAAAAGATGAATGAGAACTGCAATGTCAGCTTCCTGAATGACAGACGACCTCAGTTCCCCCTCCAGAATGTTCACAACACAGTTAAGTCCCTAGAGTAATTTATCTTTCCTTCACTCCAAATCTAACCTTACATAAAACATTTACTCTCCAGGTGAGCTGAGGATGTTGCCATGGCAGTGTGGCATTCATTTTAAAGAACTCAGCCATTGCATACAAACAGTCGTAGAAACTACGCAGTTATTGTAGAAAGACTTCCATAACCCCATCCCATTACCATTCATAACTGAACCTTTGTTGGTGTCATAGTGATATTGAACTTGGCGTAATAGAGCTGAAAAACCTCCTTTGTGCATATGAACTCTCTGAGGCAGCAACCGTCAAAGATTAAGACAGTAATAATTTTTTTTTTGTCTAAGCTCAATAGCTATGCTGAAAATACCCATAAAGACCCCAGGCACTTAGGTTATATTTATCTAGCTCATAACAGCTGCATCATGTGAGCGCTGTATGTCAACAACAGTCAGAGGGGGATAGCGGTAAGCAGTGTCCTGGATGTCACCGAGGCACATCTGACTGTGACAAGCTGTATGTAGTAAAATAAAGGCAATCAGTCCTAACAGATGACTGTACAAGTGTTAATATAACATAACATGATACATGGTGGGAGGGATTTTTTTTTTGCTTTCTGTTTTTCCCTTCTTCTCCACGCCGGGTCCCTCTTGCAGCGCTTCCCAATACCCCTGCTCAGGCTACACCATGGAGGGGACCGGGGGTCACTCTGATAGTGCCCCACTCCAATTTATCCTCTACAGCTCTGGTTAAGCCCCCTGGTGGGGTGGAGAAGGGCCTCCCTCTTACATTCCTCCAAGCCTCAGGGGAGTGTGCAGCTGAAGTTCACCCCGGTCCCTCCTTGATTGGTTGTGGTGTGGGAGCCCATCACCTAGACCTGACATGGGGTCCGTTTTGCCTGTTTTTTTGGTCCCACCCCCCCTAACAGATGTCCGCGCTCGGGGAGGACCAATAAGACGGAGGCACGCAGAGATGCACCTCTGCTCTGGTCCTTGGCTGACACATGCCCCTTCCCTAGTGTTGCACCTCCTCCTACTGCACCGGCACCACCCGTGGTCACCCAGGTGGTGGTGGTATTGCAGTGAGGAAGGCTGCCCACCCCTCCCAGAGAAAGAGAGCAGCTCGTTGGGCGCTCGATCCTTCTCCTCCCTGGCCAGCCCTCCGACGACCCTGGCTTGCTACCGAACCCAGGTCACCGGCGTTGTAGTGCTACTGCTGCACCAGTGGGGCAGGCCTTGGAGGGGGGAGTATTTTTTGGTCTCATGCTGCTGTATCCCTGATCAGGACACTGCCTGCCATGATCACTCTCACCATTCCCTAGATGCAATTGCTTTGTCTCCCAAGCTTCAGCAAAGAAAGCACCTGTAATAGGGAGAGTAGGACAACTAATTGATTTTTTGCTATAAATTTCAAATTTGCAAAATATGTAAGTAATGAGGCAACCCTCATCAGCACAGTGAGGGCATCTAGTAATAGCAGCTTAAAATTCACCAAATAGAATATTATATTACTTATATTCCACAGAACCTGAAACTATGGAGTGGTCCCATCTGAAGTGGTGGAATGACAATTTTACTCAAAAAAATAGGTATTTTATTAAAAAAAAAAAAAAATAACGTATATTTTTCCTGCATTACTGTAAAAGCAATAATTTACTCCCAGGGGTTGCATTAATCATCAGTTACTTACACCCTAGGAGTATGTGGCACTCAGCTTCACCTTGTGGCACATCACATCCCTAGGGTGTGATTAACAGATGATTTATGCAATGCCTGGTTGTACCTTATTGCTTAAAAAGAAAGAATGCAGAATAGCTGAATCTGTTGTATAAATGTCACTGTTACAGTGCCAGGTCTTGGTAAGGCATATGAAAAAAAGCTTTTAATAATGAAATGGTGGTTGTTAATTACTGTTCTACAGTAATGCAGTCTGGTAAAACTGCATAAGTGATTGACAGATTAGCACTAACATCTGTGTCAGGTTGACCGTCAGTACCTAGCTGCATGTGAGTCTAGAAAAGGATAGTACTAGTATCTCAGATCCTGTAAATTAGAGTTCCTTTGAGGCCACGCTGGGTGCCTTTTGATTTTTGGCACTTGAAATTCCAAGACTGTGTCATATGTTTGCTGTGGTAGCACGAAGAGGTAAGCTACTAAGGGCTGACTACAGGGACATGAAAAAATGAAGAGCACTTAAGCACAGAAATCAAAATGCAGTAATAAATAGGAAATCTGCTTTGGTGAATAATAAAACAGTATTGACTGAAAATCAAGCACAAGCTTAGAGGTGACCCATATAGCTCTATGAGGAATGCCAGGAAAAGCTAGAGAACAACAGGCAACGCTCCAAAGTAAACAACATACAGTACACTCCAAAACAAAGTCAGCCGTCATTCTGACGGGTCCCTGATCAGGATCTAGTCTGTCAGACTGAGTGGAAGGAGGCAGCCTGTATTGAACTGCTAACTCTCAGGCAGCTCCTTAACAGACAGCCAGAAAATAAAAATCAGTAGTTGTCAGCCGTAGCCTCAGATAGGTCTCTGGAGTATCCTAGGAAGATGCTAAAACAGAAGACTGATGTGCTGTAAGACTGCTTAGGACAAACTCCAGATCAAATGGAGTCTGTGCCCCTGACATGGCGCTGTTCCAAGTTGCCAGCTGGATTTGATGGAGTCCCACCCTGTCTCAGAGGCCCCTGTCATAGAACAGCCAGCTCCAGCCATGGTTATCTGCCTTTCCAGCTGCACCACAGCTACTCCTGATAGCTTTAACAGAACAGCAGAAGATCATCCCACTTTCACCTAATTAGAACAGAATGACAAATCTGTAAACACAAAATTCTGTGTGCCATGATAGTGGTAGGACCTTACAACTCACTGCAGACCCAAATGCAGGGGAACAAACTAAGCAGACCCAAATTCAGATAAGCAGAGTTTGCTCACATTGCCGTTACACTGGGTGACTAGGGTCAGTCTCACTCCTTCTGTCTCTTTCTCTCTCTCTCTCTCTCCCCCGCACTCTCATAAACAGAGACCCACATTACCAGTATCAGATCATAGACACAGAATTTTTTTTCCACTTTATAATTTTTATTTAGATTTTAAACTTTACAAATACATGTATGCAATCTGGTATTGGCACATACTGTATTGCAACATCATAGCATGACATGACATGACATAACAGACCCTAGCCGGGTAAATACCCATGGATCAACAGACTAATGAAAGAAATATTGAACGTCATATAAGCATGCAAACTTACAAACCTACAAAGAAAAACACACATAGTAGACCATTTGTCTTGCGTGGATACACCTATGCATAGCTCTAATACTTTTACTCTCAGTACTTCCATGAAACAGACCAGCTGTGGGTTGGTCGTTGAGATTGTTATATTGATGGAGGAGTATTCCCTTGGTTTCCCTCGGCTGGGGTGGGTGTGCTTTACTGGGGTTATCTTAATGTACGGTATCCAGCTAGCTCTGCGGTATATATGTATATATTTATGTATGTGTATGTATCTAGGCATCTATATGTATGTCTATGCCCTCACCCTTATCTTGGCCTGGGGTTTAGTGCTGGTGTATTCCCTGCATCTGATAATTTACAGGGGGGGGGGATGATAGGAAGCCTCCCTAGGTGGCCTGGTACAAGGGCCTCCTATCTTGAAGTGTGTGGAGGACCCTTTTGTAGCCGTCTAATTTCCCCAACTCTTGGATACACTTCTGAGCATTCGGGGCTTGTGCATCCCACCAATGTCTAAGGACTGTCTTAGCCATGGTCAAGGCTCCGATTAGCCATCTCTTCCCTGGCGGGGAGTCCTGGCTCTGTGACTGGGGTAAGTAATAATTCAGCATCACTAGGAGGGAGGACAATGGTGTTTGATTTGACAGGATCTTATTCAGAGTATTTTGGATTGAGCTCCAATATGGGGCTAGTGAGGGGTAGGACCACAGAATGTGGGTAACTGCGCCGCAGTCTGGCATCTCCAGCATTTATCAGTGGGTGACAGACCCCACGCATACAACTGATGTGGAGTTCTGTGCCATCTATGCAGCACCTTAAATTGGACAAACCTATTTTGGGTGTCTTTTTGTGGCGTTCTTCACTGATTGCCAACAAGAGTTCTGAATTTGGGGGGTGACGTCCAAACCTAACTCCTTTGACCATTTCTCTCTGACTTCGAGTGTTGTGTCCTGGAGGAGATCTATAAGGTGCCCATATATGTCACTGGTAATAGGGACTGTTTCCTTATCAGGCCATAGAAGTGTGTCCAACGTATTGTATTGTGAGCCCCAGGCTTTCGGGCCCAGGGTGCTTGAGCTAGAATGTGTTATTTGGAGGTATCTCCAGTGGTGGTGTTTGGGCAATTCAAATTCTACTTGCAGTTGCTGAAAACTCTTCATGGTTGCTAGGTCCTTGTGTTTAAGATCCCCCTAGATAACTAATGCCTTTACTAGCCTATTCATTATCCACCATGGGTTTACTTCTGATTGTTAAATAAGAGTTGTCCCAAAGTGGGTAGAGTTTTGCCTGATTAGGGTTCCATTTACCTAGTTTGCAGAAGACCTTCCATGTTTCAAAGGTTCACTCTATGGTGGGGTGCATAGGCATTTTCCTAGGGAGGTTAGGGAACAGTGTAGCCAACAACATGAGTTGGTTCAGCACTGAGGCCTCATACTCTACCTAGTGCGGTGGTTGTGGCTGAAGGGGCTGTCCTTACCAGCTGCATTATGGAATAGGCCATGACTTGGAGTTGGAAATCTGGGAGTTTGAGTTCCCACTAGTGATGGGTGTTTCTGAGCTTGGCCCAGCTAATTCAATTTGGACCCTTTCCCCAGAAGAAGGACTTAACCTTGGCCTGGAGCAGCTTACGTACCTTGGGCATTATGTGGAGGTGTATGTTGCTCAATATAAATATTGGAGTTTAGGAGCAGCCATCATTTTGAAGGCCTGCGCTCTGCCCCAGTGGGAGAGGTGGAGCAGCTCCCATCTCTTCACATCCTTCTCTAGCTCTTCTGGTAGGTGGTTAGGTTGTCCCTTCCTAGTTATGGGAGGTTCCAATGGAATGATATACTCAAGTAGGTGAGATTCTGGGGAACGTGCGTTAGTGCCCAGGGGTAGTTTGGTAATACGAACATACAAATGTGCCAGCAGAAACAGACTACCTGGTCTATCTAAGTCTGCTCAAGTGTGCAGCTAGCACCCTTAGCTTGCACCTGCCCCACCCCACCTCCCCTTTGTCATCCTACTGCCGCCTCCCACCCTCACTCTCCCCTGTTCCCTGTCCCATGCCCTTTTAAAGCTATTCACAGATTTACATTATACCACCCATTCTGGCAGTGCGTTCAATTTTACTACCACCCTCTCTGTGAAATTGTGTCTCCTTATTTCCCTCCTAAATCTTCCCCCTCTATTCTTAGCCCTTGCCCCCAGTGTCCCTCCCCCTCCTTAGCTTAAAGACCCCGTCTGCCCCATCCTTATTGATTCCCCTCAGATACTTGAATGTCTCTATCATGTCCCTCTGTCCCTTCCGTCCTCCAGGGTGTACATATTCAGGTCTCCCAGCCTGCTCTCATAGTCTCTCCCCTCCATTCTATATATCATCTTTGTTGCCCTCCTCTGCACCCCCTCCAGTAGCCTGATATCATGCTGTAGTAATTGATATGTCTGAGGCTATAAATTGGGATTTTGCTATATTTAGTTTATATCCTGATAATGCACTGTACTGTAGGTGGCTGTCAAGTTGAGTAGGGCAGGGATGGACTCCGCTGGATCTCTGAGTATAAATAAAATGTCATCGGCATAGGCCATTGCCTTGTGTTCTCCCCCCATTTCCACTCCTTTGATGTTTCTGTGTCTTCTGATAGCCAGGAGCAGGGGCTCTTAAGGCCAGTATAAAAAGGAGTGGGGATAGCGGGCAGCCTTGCCAAGTGCCACGGTGTAGCCCAAAAATTGTCAACATCTGCCCATTGGTGATGACCTCCACTGAGACGTCCGAGTACAGCACTTTAACCCATGATCTGAAGGTGGGGCTGATGTTAAAAGCTGCGTGTGTGGTTATAAGGTAGTTCCATTCAACTCTATCGAATGCCTTTTCGGCGTCCAAAGAGAGGAATGCCACAGGGGAGAGAGGCCTTCTTTGTTTTCCACAAGAGGTTCACCAGTCTCCTGGTGTTGTCAGTCCCCTTGCACCCTGGAACAAAGCCCACCTGGTCCCTGTCCACCAGTGCAGTGATGAGATCTTTTAGTCTGGTGGCCATGGCTTTTGCCCACAGTGTACTGTCAGCATTTTCAGGGAAATCGGCCTATAGCTGCTGCACATTGTAGGATCTTTCCCTGGTTTGGGGATGAGAGAGATTTGTGCTACTCTCATAGATGCTGGAAGAGATCCAGTGGCAGCTGCCTCTTCCAGTGCCTCCACCAGAGAGGGTATAAGGAATCCTGAAAAACTCCAAGGAATTCAGCCGGTAGCCCATCTCCTCCTGGGCCTTCCCTTTGGTAGTACACCTTAGGACCTGCTTCAACTCTCTCCTTTCCAGGGGTCTGTCTAGCCACTGTAACTTTTCCTGACTGAGTTTTGGAAGTTCAAGTTTGTCTAGGAAATCCTGAATGGCCACATTCAATGGTTGCGCTTGGGAGGAGTATGGTGAGCTGTAGAAGGTTAGGAACTCAGTGCTAATCTCATCTTCTGCTCTGGTCAGTACCCCCTCCTTTTTCTTGACCCCTAGTGTCCTGGAGCATTCCTGCCTCATTTTGAGTTGGTATGCCAGGAGGAATCCAGGCTTTTCCCCTGATTCCCAAAACGTCTGTTTCCAGGGGAAAAGGGCATATTCAGCTTTTTGGTGGAGGTATGTATTTATTTTGTATCTTAGACCCATGACCTCCACGTGTAGGTCCTCAGGTGAGGTTGGGGTGCTGTATAGCTGTTTCTCCAGTATCTCCAAGTCCCTTTTTTTTTTATTATTGTTATTCTTCTCGGAGGTGCTACCCATCTGTGGCATAGGAGAGGCTAGGGTGTTCCGCACCATGGGATTCAATCAGTGGTTGAAAAACTGGTGTGGAGCTCAGGGATTTGGCTTCACTGGGGACTGGGGGTCCACCTGGAGTGATGCAAGCCTATACTGGCATGATGGGCTGCATCTGTCTGGGAGGGGAACCAGGATCCTAGGTGATAGGTTTAAATGCTTCATTGGCAAGCTTTTAAACTAGCCAAGGAGGCACTGGAAAGGAGCAGGAAAATCTAGCCCCAAATAATCACGGTAGTAAGTCGGCAAACACCAACATAGAGGTGTCGACAGGGAGAAGGGCAGGGGTAAATGGAGAAAGTGACAAAGGCAAGAAGGACAGGGATGGGGCAAAAGGGAGTAAGACCATCAGGAAATGGAGGGTAATGAGTACCAATGCCTGTAGTCTGGGCAACAAGCTCCCTGAGCTGATGGCCTTAATGGAAGAGGGGTGCCTGGATATCGTAGCAGTCACAGAAATATGGTACACAGAGAACCATGACTGGGATGTTAACATACCAGGTTACATAACCTACAGGAGAGACAGGCAGGGGAGAAGAGGGGGAGGAGTAGCTCTCTATGTAAAGGAAGGGATAAAAGCAACTGAACAAAAGAGTAAACAGGGAGGAGAGGAGGCACTGTGGGTCACCTTGGAGACTGGAAAGGGCACCACAATCCGCACAGGGGTTGTGTACAGACCCCCATGTCAGGGGAAGGAATGGACAAGGATATGATAGAAGGCATTCTTAGAATGGCAGAGAAAGGGAGATACTGTTGATGGGAGACCTGAATATGCGGATGTTAACTGGAGCACATTTGCTGCAGCCACATCCAGAGCAGAGGCCATTCTTGATGCCCTACAGGTGGCAGGCATTAGACAGCTGGTTTGGAACCCACTCGTGAGGGAGCAATCTTAGACCTCGTACTCTCAAGCGGGGGCAGTGAGAGATCTCAGATCTAGAAGTGGGTTGCCATCTGGGAACAAGTGACCATCAAACAGTGTGGTTCATGTTAAACTCAGCTACAGAGTCAAGCCACAAAAGTGAGGATACTGGACTTTAGGAGGCTGACTTTGGCAAGATGGGAGAGTGCCTCAGAAAAGCACTAGCAAACAGGCTAGAAGGAGGTGTGGAGCAACAATGGGGAATTATCAGAACTGCCATCACAGAGGCAACAAGCCTTTGTGTGAAGCAAATAAACAAATCAAAACGAAGAAAAAGCCACTATGGTTCTCAAAGAGGTGGCTGTGAAAGTCAGGAAGAAAAGATAGCATTCGGAAGTATAAGGAAACACAGAAGGAGCAGGACAGAAGCTGTACCAGTTAAGGCAGAAGAAAGCAGGGAGGAAGTCAGAATAGCAAAGGCCCAAACTGAGGAAAAGATAGCCAACTCAGTTAAGAAGGGGATAAAACCTTTATAGGTACATCAAGACGTGAAAAGACAAAGGGAGGGATAGTGAGGCTGAATAAAATGAATGGTGGGTGGGCAGAGGGGACAGTGAAAAGCAGGAATACTGAACGAATATTTCTGCTCAGTATTCACAAAAGAGGAGGGGGAAGTGCCTAATCCAATTAACAGAAGCACTCTTGATAGGGGGGTCGATCCCAGTCCTTTCACAGAAGAAAGGGTTCTGCAAGAACTCCTAAAACTGAAAGTGGACAAAGCAATGGGTCCTGATGGAATTCACCCCAGAATTCTAAAAGAACTAAGGGAGGAACTAGTGAAACCACTGGCTACTCTTTTTAATAAATCATGGGAGGATGGTGTGGTACCCGAGGACTGGAGGAAGGCGGATGTGATTCCCCTTCACAAAAGTGGGACCAAGACAGAGGCAGGAAACTACAGACCTGTCAGTCTGACCTCTGTGGTAGGGAAAGTGATGGAGTCACTTCTGAAGGAAAGAATAGTTGAGTACCTAGAGGCCAGTGGAGCACAGGACCCAAGGCAGCATGGGTTCACAGCGGGAAGGTCATGTCAGACAAATCTAATAGATTTCTTTGACTGGGTGACGAAGTAGTAGACCAGGGAGGGCTATGGACATGGCCTACCCTAGACTTTAGCAAGGCGTTTGACACAGTCCCATACAAAAGATTAATAGTCAAATTAACCAGCCTGGGAGTGGGACCCAGGGTGGTAGCCTGGGTAAACCATTGGCTGGACAACAGGACACAGAAGGTAATTGTAAATGGAGTCCACTCTGAAGAAAGGGGTTTACTAGTGGGGTACCACAGGGTTCAGTATTGGGTCCAGTCCTTTTTAATGTCTTCATCAGTGACATTGCAGAGGGACTGGAAGGAAAAGTATGCCTTTTTGCAGATGACACAAAGATCTGCAACAGGGTTGATACACAAGGAGGTGTGGAAAGGATGAAAAGGGACTTGGCAAGGTTGGAGGAATGGTCAGAAGTATGGCAGCTAGGATTCAATGCAAAGTGCAGAATAATGCACCTGGGAAACAAGAACCCAGGGAAGAATACACAATGGGTGGGAGGTAGTAACAACAACAAAAAGAAAGGACCTGGGGTAATCATATCAGATGACCTTAAGGTTAGCAAGCAATTTGAGAAGGCAGTAGGGAGGGCTGGGGTATACTGGGATGTATAGGGAGAGGCATCATCAGCAGAAAACAGGAAGTTGTTATCCCTCTGTACAGACAGTTGGTGAGACCCCATCTGGAGTACTGTCCAGTTCTGGAGACCCCATCTCCGCAAGTACATAGACAGGATAGAGGCAGTCCAGAGGAGGGCAACTAAAATGGTGCAGGGTCTGCAAGAGAAGCCGTATGAGGAGAGACTAAAGGAGCTTAATATGTATACCCTTGAGGAAAGAAGGGAGAGGAGGACATGATAGAAACTTTTAAGTACCTCAGTGGAATCAACAAAGTCCAAGAGGGTAGCATCTTTCAGAAAGAGACTTGCAAGAACAAGGGGACACAATTTAAAGATAGAAGGAGGGCGGTTCAGGGGCAATGTGAGGAAGTATTATTTCACAGAGATGGTAGTGGATGCATGGAACAGCCTTCCTGAGGAGGTTGTGGGGCCTAAAACTGTGGGAGAATTCAAGAATGCATGGGACAGACATAAGGCAATTCTTGTGGGGGGTAGGAAGAAATAGGCTGTTGGTTAACTAGGATCTGCGGCCTATCCTGTAGGTAGGGAAATGGGCAGACTAGATGGGCCTAGCGGTCCTTATCTGCTGTCAAAGTCTATGTATGTTTCTATTCTTTATTCCTCCTTTTTGGAGCTGGCAGGTTGCTTCGGCCCCTCCCTTGGAGGGGACTCATCTCTCCAGTGGGCTTTTCCCCGCACCCAGCCCCACCGGTCATCCTCACAGGTTGCCCTCCATGATGGGGCTAGTGGTGAGGGTGCCAGCTCCAGATCCAACATCTGGTTGTGTGTGGGGGAGGCGCACAGCGCCATTATTAATACTGCCAGCTCTGAGACCTTTTTCTGTTTTCTTCACCCTTTCCAATGTAAGGACGTCGACTTCAAGCCTCCCGATCCGTACTGCCCTCCAGCTACCGCAAGAGGACAGTCAGCGAGCAGGATGGCTAGTCCCCTTCCCCGAGAGAAGAGAGCAGTCCTCCAAATGCTCAATCCTCTCCCCCCCCAACCCCGGTGGCCCAGGTTCATTCCCGAACCCGGGTCACTGGCGTGGCGTGAGGTGTGGCATCCAGCGCCTCAACCATCAGCACCACCGGACCAGCTCTCCAAGTCCTTTTTGTAGTTTCCCAGGATCTTCTCCTTTTGCTTACATATATAGGAGGTGTGATTGATGCACCTCCCCATATGAATGCTTTAAGGGTATCCCACCTAGTTCAGTTCAGTTTATTGTGTAGGGATAGCATCCATTGAGCACGCTCATTTACAAGGAGGTCCCTGATACAAAGTACTAAACATCATAGACAGTGTGTACAAGGATACATCATAGTAATACAGCAGGTATATCATGGTGCATAGAGTAGATTGGTTCTAACAAATACATAAAGGCAAAAGCATCACATGACAGTAAGGTTACCACCACCTAATAAAAATCATCACAGACAATCAATACAAGTAATACAACGTAGAAAAACAGCAGGGATATCACGATACGCAGAATAGCTTGGTTATAGCAATACATAGAGATAAATTAGAAGCATCACTTACCAGTAAGTTTACCACACCTAATAAATATGGGAGAGAACAACTTGGGTAGAATGGACAAAACGGAGGGAGGGAGGGAGTAAGGAAGGAAGGAAGGAAGATGCATTTCAGTATACACAGGAATTTACAAAGGCAATGGGAGAGGGATGGGGAGAAGGTAGACCCCGTGAGGGAAGCTAAGTGCAGTTGCAGGTCTCAACAGTGATCTCATGTACCCTACCAATGAATGCTCTAACTGGCTAGTGGCTGCCGAGGTATCTCTGTGTCTATTTATCAGAAAGTCCTTAATTTACTCTTGGAGGCTGGTACAGAACTTTGGGAGGTGGGATACTCCAGAAGATTTGTTGCCATGCGCAACCATGCACCCTGCGCCAATATTCAAGGGAATAAGTAGCACAAATCCGATGGCGAGTGCATCAGTAATGTTATGCGGGTAAGTAGTGGGGGCATGCCCATGATACCCCGCACATCCCGATATTCAACCCGGGCTGTGCGGAGCCCATGCAGGTGCAACCCCTACATGCGCCGCATACAGTTGTTCCAAAAAATAAAGGAGCAACTGCCAGCCACCCACAGGTGAGCTGCTGTGTTGCAGGGCGCAACACGGTAGCTGCCAGCTGTAGGTGGCCACCCGAGCTCCAACGGCACGGTCCATCGGGTAATGCCCCCCCCCCATGCCCGATTGCGGGCAGAAGTAGTAAAAGAAACAGTCCGAAATCCCTGGTGGTCCAGTGGACCGCTCATAGCCCGATCAAGGGCAGAAGTATAAACTAAAGTTTAAATCCTATCCCTGGTGGTCCAGTGGACCGCTCGCAGCCCGATCGCGGGCAGAAGTATGACTAGAGGATTAAATCCATCCCTGGTGGTCCAGTGGACCGCTCGCAGCCAATTGTGGGCAGAGGTATAAAAACAGTTTAAATCCCATCCCTGGTGGTCCAGCGGTACCCCTCCCCACCCTCCCACTGAGCCCGCTCCCCTCCCACCGTCCAGTGGCGGGCGTCAGCTCCCCACCGCAAGCCACCGGCGCCCCGACTGACTGCGCACAGTACGGTTGTCGCCCATTGTTCCTGGCGTGGGCCAATGAGCGTGAGGATCGTGCTGTACTACACAGTCCAGATATGTGAATGGATTCATTCACATAGCTGGTCTGTGTAGTAGGGTACAGTTCGCACGCCCATTGGCCCATGCCGTGGATCATCGGGCGACAGCCGCACTGTACGCAGTCAGTCGGCGGCTGGGCGGCTTGCGGGTGGGGATGCTGCCCGCCCGCTGATGGGGAAGGGTGGAGAGGCTCAGTGGAGGGTGGGGAGGGTACTGCTGGACTACCAGGGATGGGATTTAAACTGTTTTTTATACCTCTGCCCGCGACTGGGCTGCGAGTGGTCCACTGGACCACCAGGGATGGGATTAAAACTTTAGTTCATACTTCTGCCTGCAATCGGGCTGCAAGCGGTCCATTGGACCACCAGGGATGGGATTTAATCATTTCTCTATACCTCTGCCCGCGATCGGGCTGCACGCGGTTCACTGGACCACCAGGGTTATTGGAATATTGCTTTCGGACACCTATGCCCGCGATCGGGCTGGAAGTGGTCCACTGGGCCACCAGGGATATAGGACTTTCCTTTTCAATACATATGTTTGTTTGTTTGTTGAATTTTGTTGACCCGGTAAGCCCACTAGGCCTAGAAATCCCTTTTTCAGGGGCGACCAGGGGGAGGGGAGGGGGGGATACAGAGGGTAAGCAACTGAAATTGAACTTATTGATTAAGCTGTTGGTGGCATTTTTAGTGAATGAGGGAAATTTGGCCAGGACACCGGGGAAATTCCCCTACTCTTTTCGATAAATGCCATGGGATCTTTAACATCCACCTGAACTACCACCAATCCAGGCAGATGGGACCTCGGTTTAATGTCTCATCCGAAAGACGGATATGCCTGCGATTTGGCAGTGGGGCACTGTGCCGCTTGTGCAGGGGGCATCGGTCCCCGCCGGCTGCAGCCTGGCAGGGCGCAAGTTGCCGGGGATCGGCGCACCTGCATGCAAATGGGGCCATAATGACATGCAATGACCCCATTTGCACCTTGCATGCATTATGGCCCCATTTGCATGTGCTCTTTTGAATATCGCGGTTGATGCACCTAGCGCAACGGCACTTGCGCTAGCGCATCCCCCTGCCCCTCTCTGGTCACTTGCGCTGGTGCAGTGCCACTGCGCCATGCACAGTGCAGGTGACCACAGAGTGATATTCAGTGGTGCTGAGCCATGGCGCAGCACCATTGAATATCACCCTGTCAGCACTCCGGCACATCCCAGTTGTGCTGCGCCCAGGCTTGCGCCACAGCCTGGTGCAGTCTGAATATCCCACCCTGGGTCTTTATTTTTTTAAAACTTCTTTATTGATCATGAAAGACATTATACAAGGCAATGCGTGTGTTACAGGCAGTCATTCATTTGAAGCCATCTTATTTCAACAACAATAATAATCGCATTTCATTTTACTAAGCTGTCTGTATAACTGTGCCTCATGTCTAATCTTACATACATTCCGTTACTTCTATCTGTCTTGATTCTTTTCCTAATATCTGTAACTTACAGATTTACTAACTTTGGGTCTTTAAGCATAACTGTGTTAAGCCTCCATGTACCCCTGCTTACCTGGATTGCAGTGGGGGGTAGCCATGTGAAGGACACCGGCGCATGGTCTATAATTAAGATGGAGCCGATGCGTGCATCTGTTATGTGAGGTGACCATGTCCCTGGTGTTAGCTACACATCTAGCTGAGAGTGTGTTTGATGTGGGAGTGAGTAATAGGAGTAGTCTCTCCACGTGGGGTTGACCAGCCTCCAGATGTCCACCAGGTTTAGTTCATGTGTAAGGGCCGTAAGTGCTTTGGAGGCACGGGTTGGTGGACCCTTTGGGAGCTTGCTCCCATCCAGGAGGTCTTCCATTGTGGTATTCATATCCCCCCCTATTATTAATTGGCCTTTGTGTGTTTCTTGGAGGGATTGGTTAAAGAAACATAGAATGTGACGATAGATAAGGACTGCTTGGCTCACCTAGTCTGCCCATTTTTCCTTACCTACTGTATTACCACATACCCTACTTGGTCTCCGGGTCTACCCCCCTTACCTTACCACTAATTTATTTATTGAAATGTTTCACCAGGAAGGCACACTGAGCAATAAGTCACTCGTCTCCTGGTGCAACCTGTGGGAAGGAGTACAATTGGAATGAGACATTAAACATTCAAGTTACAAGATCAGCATTAACATACAGTGGTAAGGCAGGTGTTTCAAATAGTGTTACCACAGTGTTGCGCATAACATGTAGAAAGAGTGGACAATAATAAGTAAACAAGTGCTTACATGAAAGAAAAGGGGGAAAGGGGAGGTGGGAGGGGGGAGAGTCATGCCCCTGGAGACCCCTTCAGGATGCGAGGAACCCTGCAAGGGGTCTGGGGGGACCAGAGAAAAGGGGATAAGGCAGTGTCCCAGAGAGAGACCCCTTTAAGATGGTGGGGAAAGGAGTAGATGAGAGATACAAGCCCCTTGGAGAATAGCAGAGGGACCCATGGAGAGCATTCAGGGTCCTTTACATTTTGTGAGAGATCAAGGGAGGCCAGTGAGGGGCAGCAGTGTGGGGAAGGGGAGGAGGGCTAGAGATTTGGGGGGTGGGTGTGCACAGGGTAAAATGAAGGTGAGGGTAGAGGGGTAGGGTTTGTCCAGGGCTTAGAGGAGGGAAATAGGGAGGGACATGGCAGGAGCAGCTAAGTGCAAGGTAATTATTGAGGGCAGAGCTGATGGAGTAGGTGGAGGATGAGTGCCGAATTTGAGGAGAGGATTCCAAATTTTTGGGAGGCTGTGAGAGTAACTGTCTTGGCCAATTTGGGTGGATCTGCGTGGGACAACCAGGGTACGGGAGTCGGTTGATCTAAGGGAATGGGAGGTGGGGGGGGTGTTATAAAGGAGGAGGTGAGGTAGTAAGGGAGCTTACCCAACCAGTTCTTGGAGGTGAATTTAGCACAGTGGGAGAGTCACCTGTTTGTAAGAAAGGGGAAGGATAGAGCATGATAAAGATCACAGTGATGGGTACGAAGGGGGGCATCCAGGGCAAAACGGCAGAAAGAATTGAAGAGGGTGTCCAGTCTGGCCAGGGAGGACTCAATGGCAGCACCATAGACTACATCACAGTAGTTGAAAATGGGCAGTGTCATCTTCTGAACAAGTCCATGCCTAGCTGTAGGAGGGATGCCAAAGGTCATGGAGACAGTCTTCTTGGCATTGAGGAAAAGCTGATGGTTAGCAAACCAGAGCTGAACCTTGTCGAAGACTTGGTGTAAGCTGGTTGTAACTTCATCAGGACAGGAGCCAGATGCATACAGGACTGTATCATCAGCATACATATGTATAGTGGAGGATAGGGAGCAAACAGAAGGAAGGTCGTTTAAGAAGATGGAGACTAGGAGGGGCCCTAATACCAAGCCATGGGGAACTCCAGTGCTAATCGGGAGGGGAGGGGAAGTGGCGTTCAAGATCTTAACTGATTGGGTTCTACCAATAAAATAGGTTGTGAACCAGTTTGTGGTGGAGGGAGATAGGCCAGCTGCTGCGAGTGAGTTGAGGAGAAGGGGGTGAAAGATGGTGTCAAAGGTCTTGGCCAGGTTGACAAAAATGGCAGAGGTAATTTGACCATTGTCTGTCCCGGTTAGGATGCAGTCTGTGAGCCGTAGGAGAGAGGTGGTGGTTGAGTATTTTTTCCTGAAACCAGACTGGAAAGAGGTGAAAAAGGAGGTGTCAGATAGAAAAGAGGTGAGTTGGGAGAGGACAATGTGTTCTTGAAGCTTGGCAAGGGTAAGGAGGAGAGAAATGGGGCGATAGTTGCCAAGGGATGAGGGGTAACCCCCTTTGGGTTTGAGGGAGGACCACAGCATGTTTCCATGAAGAGGGGACATAGGCAGCAGACAATGAGAGATTTAGGATTATTCAGAGGGGGTAGGTACTGGCCGAAGCGGAGAGGGAGAGAAGTTTTGGGTCAAGGCCATCAGAGGAGGCACGTTTAGAGGGGTTGATTGTGAAGAGGGCACTTAGGGCATCATTTGGGGTTACAGCAGTGAAAGAGAAGAGAAGGTGGAAGGGTGGTGGAGGGGGCACACCAGTAGAGGGTGAGGAGGGGGAAAGGGTAGAAGGGGAGGGATTTCAGTAGCTCAGTGGCACAGGAGGTATAGTAGGAGTTAAATTCTGCAGCTACAGCTAGTGGGTCGGACACTAGTGAGCCATGTAACCATTAATCTCCGACAGAGGAGGGCTCTACTGGTGGATTAATGCCCGGGTTGGGGTGGCCAAGTGCTTCCAACTGCCCACTGGGCATTAATCCACAATAATGTTATTGCATCATCATGACTTATAGTACATTATTATATTTTTCTGCAGTGCATGGCATATTGCTCTGAAGACCTTCTTTTATTGCATCATAGTGTATAGTGCATTAGTCCTGGTGAATCACATCATATTGTACTGAAATTTAAAAAAAAGGCATGTTGAATACTGTATTCTGATTGGCTATTGCAATTCTGTTGGCATATGTTTATGTGCCTGTACCCCTGTAAAGAAAAAAGATCTAGCAAATGATCTGAAATTTGAACAGATCACATACAGCATTCATGAGCTACTCCAGTCATTTTTGATTTCCATCACAAACATGGCTGCACCTTTACTCTTATATAAAGACCTTCAATTAGGTCCTAAAAATAAAACTCTCTTACATTAAAAAACATACATAAATAATTGAATGTTCCTTGTACTCATGATCCCTTTTTATGCACTTGACAGGTAGAAAGCATCTATGGAGGGACTATTTACATTTTCTAAGCAATATTTTATTATTTTTTGTGTCTTTTTTATCTTTTATAATTTTTTTTAAATTTGCCTAACCCATTTTCTAAGTGCAGTAAGGTCCTTCAGCGTATGGTGGTATTGGTGGATACCCGCACTTCCAGGGACTGTAAGACCCTCCGCCTATGGCATTGGGTCTCATCATGACCCTGGGCATGCAGATATCCAGTAACACCCCACACCGTCAGGTCTTATTGCTTACATGTCCCTGTATCGCTTTACTGTTGACAGTTGACGCCTTCTTTCTTCTCAGTTTCCTTTACTGCAGTGCAGTGTATGACACCATCAGCTGTATTATTCTGCCTGACCATCTTAGATACAATGCAGGGGTCTCTGATACTCTACAGTCCTGATTTTACTTTTACCTCTTGGTTCTGTGAAGTCTTGTCAGCCTGCTTCGCACAAGAGTTTGCATATCCACGGTACCTTGTACGGGGTTTGAGGCTGTAAAATGTATGCATGTTGCAGGCTGTCACTCCACTATACTGCCTCTGAGGGTACGCAAGGCATTGTTGTTGTTGTTTTTTTTTTTTGAAGAAGTAACAAAGGAACTAGATGGAGTACAGGTAGTTAGTACAATACACGTAGATATCAGTAACACATTCAGCATGATTCCTTATGAGCCATTGTCTCTGAAGTGGAGGACATGGAATTACACAACATACAGCACAATGAACGGCGAGCTCATTAAGCTGTAGTGGTCAGCAGATAGTGGTACATGAGGCAGCATCACAATGGAAGGTAGTAACCAATGGAGGTTTCCCAGAGGTTTATATTGGATCTTTATTGATGTCCATATCTTTATTGATGACCTGGAGTCGGGTGTCTCAAACCAGGTAATTAAATATGCAGACAATACAAGGCTAATGAGAGCAATTGATTTCAGGAAGGAAGACAGTCAGCTGAGAGATCGAAATGTACTGGGAAGTGGGCCAGTATGAGGTCAGTGCAGTTCAAAGATGATAACTCTAAAGTCCTTTACTTGGCCCAAAGGGATTGAGGTCACTGCAGTACAAAAGGAAATTGTTATTACCTAATTTCTCTGTAGTACCAAATAAATCAGTACTATGTAACTGACAACAAATAGCACTCCCCATCACTATCCCAGGGCTGTGAAGCATGCGTCCGCTACTCATTCTATGCAGATATGAGCTACCATCCAGTCTCAGACCTGGCTGCGTATATATGTATGGAGTGAGTGGTGGAAGAGCACTGCACTGTTCTGAGATGGCAGTGGGGAGTGAGATCTGCTGTCATAGTTATGGGCTGTTACGTTATTTAGTATTATGGAGGAATTAAGTAAAAACATTTTTTGTTTAAACAACTTAAAATTGGAAGTGGAGTGGGGAGTGGGATGGGGGTCAGGATTGATGCCAGTTTACCTTTCTTTTCATTTAGGCAGACTAAGTATTTTCTGTGGGAAAAAAAGGTTAACAGAATACATTTCAGTTTTTACATTTTTGAAGGGCTTGAATAAAGTGTATTAGAGGAACCTTTCCCAGCGTGTTCGGGACAGTAGAATTTAGAGTTTAGCCCTATGCTTAAGGAGTAGAGTTCAGGTAATGTGAGGAACATAAAAAGGAAAGTACAGCTGTGGCCCTCACCCTCCCATTTGATACAGACAAAAATCTACAAGAGATAAGGCAACACGGTTTTGTCTTAGTGCAAAAAAAAAAAACGTTATTCTGGGATTTTCTCCAAACAGCAAACAAAAGTTCAGGTGTGCTCAGCATGGTGCTCCAGAGCAGGGTTGGGGCTGATGGTACTTGTGATGCCTGCACCTCCCCTCGACTATTTGATCAGGAGTTCCGAGGAGTGGGGTGTCTTGCTAGATGTGGCCTTTGGGACCTGGGGAAGTTCAGTTTAGGAAGGGGAATCTTTAAAAGACATTGTCAGGAGCTTGCACCGTAGCCTTGGTTTTATTTTTAGTCACCAAAGAATTTGACATCCTCTCGTTATCACCAGGACTATTTTCTGGCTTAACTCCCACTGGACCTCATGGAGGGGCCTGGAATCTCAGCTTTCATTCTGTTCAAACCTATGGAGTCAGGACTGAGAGATCTGAAAATCTTTCAGACAGGCAGCAAGACACGCTCTGTGTGTGTGTGTGTGTGTGTGTGTGTGTAGTAGTAGTAGTAGGTTGTAATGAGGTCCATACACAGCATGCCTTGATGTAGTTGTAGCAGATAAACGTTCCTGCCAAACTCATAATCAAATGAAAAACTGCTGTCCTTGATTACACTGGATTTTGATGTTGTCTTGCCCAGTTCCACCAGGTAGTTTAATTGCAGGAGAACCCCAATCTTTATGTTGCTGTCCAACACGCTTTCCTGGGGCCCCAGTACAACATACGAGCCCTGGAGCTCTTGCATGGCAGTGGGAGCCCTGATCCAACCAGTGCAACCTGATGTGGCTTTCTTGAGCAGCAGGAACCCATATCCAACATGTGCTGCTTAACACAACTCTCCCTGGAGCAGTGGGTGCCCAGATCCTGCATGTGCCATCTGTCACGGCTATTACAGGGAAGCAGGAATCCCAGTCCAACATTTACCACCTGGTGTGGCTCTCCCAGGGTAGCAGGAGTTCCGATCCAACATGTTCTGCCTAGGGCAGCTCTCCCAGGGCAGCAGGAACCCTGATGCTACATGAGCCAGCTGATGCACCTCTGCCAGGACAAAGGGAGCCCCAATTTTACATGGGCTGCCTGGTGTGGAGTCAGCAGCAGCAGCCATGATCCTACATATGCTGTATGTTGTGGCTCTCCCAGGGTGTCAGGAGCCCCTTTCTAGCATTTGCTGCCTGATGGGGCTCTGAGGTTACCCCCCTTCCCCCAGCTATCCCTGGAACACACTCTGCATGTCACAAATAACAGACTGAACTGTACTGTGATTTCTTTATGGTGGGAGCTGCATTCAGGCTGGTGACACTTGTTTTTACCTGTGCATTAGACAGACCTATTGCACAGGTAACAGTCAATCAGAATGCAGGATTTTCTCTCCCCATTTTATAATAGTGCATAAGCCATTGTTTTTCAGTTTCTATCTTCAGCTACAGCAATATGACAGATACTATAACTCGCATGTAATAAAGATTATTCCAAGGCATCTCCTTCTGATTTGTAGGACAGACAATAATGGCACTACAGAGTAGGCTTCAAGAATTATGCAACTGTTCTACAATGATACAATTTGCATAAATCAACGTTGATGGAAATGTAAAAAAGTAAAAGAATACAGTCAGTAGGCTCTGTGAATTAGCTGTCACCTATGCATAATTGATAATGCATCTTACCAGTGAAAATTACTTGTAATCATTCTGTACTGATGTACTGGGTCTTTTTTTTTAATGCTATAAAATATTTAACTACAGTAACAGTCACCAGTTTAGTCAAAAGGAGGTTTTGCACAAATTGATCAGTTAGTCAGTGTTTGGGAAGTGTTTGCTGATTAAGTGCGGCGCGCCAGGTACTCTCAACCAATCAGACTTCATGAAACACAGTTTATCTGCTTAATCCTCCAGATGCAGCTGATCCCTCACTGTCTTTCCCGGACAGCTCATATTCAGTCCTCTGCACCAATTGAGCAGCATCGACCTGGTTGTTGCAAAAAGTATGTTTGTTTCATGCGGTTTCCAATTTATCAGGGGCAAGCAGTTGGTGCTGTACTGTGTGAGACCATAAGGGTCCCCGAATGTGGTTGAATGCCTCATGGCAGAGCCACGTACTATAGGACAGGTCTGGAAAATAGAATATTGAAGCCTCCCAAAACCCTGTCCTGATCACCAACACCAGTTAGCACTATCAGGAAGGTCCTCTGGAAAGTTATGTCTGCTGCAGCTTGTCTCAGAGTGATCCGGTACACCTTTTCAATATTGAAGGTCAGATCCGATTCAGACAGGCCCAAAGTTTGATTCTGGAGCAATCTGGCAAAGTCCACTGGGTCCTCCCTTTCTGCTGCTTCAGGTAGACTGATAACCCACAAGTTGCACTCCCTGGCTTGATTCTCAAATGTTTTCAGTCTTTATTAAGTAGTTTATTTTCCTTAACCAAGCTGCATGTAGTGTCCACCATTTTTAATGAAAAGTCCTCAGACTGCATGGACTGTTCAGTAGAGTCTACATGTTTGTCCAGTGTGGAGACCCTAGGGTTAAGCTGTCTATTGTTTTGTCCATATTTTAAACTGTTTTAATGATGAGATGCTGTGGGGGAGTGGAAGTGTTGACCATTTGCAAAGTTACATCACCCGTGCTAGAGTCTCCTGGGCCAGAGGCAGCTGTTGATGCATGCGGCCTAGCATCTTCTCAGAGGCACTTTTATGTGTTAATCGTCCCCGGGGCCACTCGTTGCTGAAAGCAGGTGGTTTCATGTGACTTCAACTGAGTGAGAACAGCGGCGTTGCTGAGCTGTTCTGGCTCAGCTGAAGGTAATGAAACCACCGCTTTCAGCTACGGTGGCGATCGGGACGAATTAATATATTATTGATCGAGAGCAATCAATAATATATATATTTTTTTAAAACTTCCCAGAACGTGCTCGTTTCCAGGGCATCTGCGCGTGAGATGCTCTTCACAGAATAAGAGTGCCTCATGCACAGAGGAAAGGAGTGCTCTGATTGGTCAGGAGCGCTCCCTCGATCTATAATGGTTTAAAAAAGTTCATTCTGTGTGGTGCCTGGTTGCTCAGTTTGCCCATTTTCTTGTTGATTAATGGTCCAATTACGATATAAAATAATTCAGCCATGGAATTATGTTGGGAAATTCGCTCAGGAGCTTGAGGCATGAAGGTCTTCTCCCTTCAGTAACTAGGCCATGCCTCCTTCAGTCTCCCTTCTAACAACCCCTTTGGAAGATAATTAATTAAATGAAACATACACACGTGTTTGTAAAGGCTATTCCTAGCACTTGCCTGTTGTCTATAAGAGATCTGCTGTCTTTAAGAAGTTGCACTGTATATAAATTTGAATGTATGCTTGTGTGCTTCTACCACCTTCTTCCTGGGTGATCCATTTAAATGAAGCATTGTCCCATGGCTTACTCCCAGCAATCATACCCTACTATACATACATAAATTAATTGATAAAATATTTCCCAGTCATAAAAAATTAACTATCAATGTTAACTCCTTTACGAAATGCTTCATATGGACTGGGGTTCTCTTTGATAACTTTGCAACTTTGAAGTAACTGTGATTAATATAACAAAGAGCTAAAATAATGTTTTTTTGCATTCATTTTGACTTGCAATAATACCAGCTTCATGAAGTTAAGAGGGAAGAGCTGCGTTTTCTGCTCACCAGTGGACCTGGATTGCGCAGCTGGATACACTATCCCTTATAAAGGGGCATGGATTTGCCAATATTCAAATTCAAGGGAACAAAGAACTGGCATAGGAAATGGGAATGTAAGGAGCCACCCAAAAAGTTGGTACCTTTCATAAGTTTTCTTTTATTTTAAAGATCATAAAAAGAATAACTTTACTAGTAAGAATTGCTCCATGGAGTTTGATTTAACTTGATAGGGAGGGTGAAAAGCTTTGGGGCCCCATTTTCAGTCGCAAACCTTGGTGCTGTGTGGTCACAAAGACCACTTCATTGGGGGGGGGGGGTGTCACAATCCTTTCTGTTGGGCCTATAAAGGTAATTGCAAGCACACAAGCAATGAGGTGGGGACAAATGGTAATTTTCATCTGCCTACAGTCTCTAAAGGCATGCTTGCTGTCCCTTGCACCCCGCTCCATTTGTTGCCTGTTAAACACAGGCAGTAACAGGGTTGTAGGAGTGTAAAGAAGTGTAATTTATGACCGTGTCTTCAGGATGGGGTACCTCCAGGAACTGCAAGGAGCTGGCTTGTGAGAGAGGGGGAGCCACTGGACCAACAATGTTAAGTGAGAATGGAAGACGTGTGGTGGGGAGTGGTAATGGACAATTAGGACAGTGATAAATGGGAGGAGAGGGAGAGAGGAACACCTTGGACCACCAGTGAACCCTTGACTTGGGTGGCGCTTGGGAAGTGGAAACACAGTTCAGTTAATCATATGCATGGTGCCTGAACACAGAGCAGTATTGTGCATTGTAACATGTTGCATTGTACTACATTTGCAGGTGCATGCTGGGACATTAGTGGGTTCTGTCTGCATCGGAATAATGATTTTTATTGTGCCTCACTCACAGAGGGACCTCCCTCCCCAACCCCGTGAGGAGCAGGAGGCTTTGTATAAGGAAATTTCAGGTTGAAACATAATGGTTATGGTTCCATCCCTAACTATGGTTGAGAATGGGGTCTTTGATTCAACTAATTGTGATGAGGCCGACTGGGCTGGTAGCATAGCCTAGACTATAGGCCCTAGAGCTTAGAGTAATGAACTGTGAATGAGCTTAGTCGTGGTCAAAATATACTGGCACCACATACAGTAGTGTAAAAAATGTAAAAAATGCAGAAACACAGACAAAAAACAATTACTGTCTGGTGGAACTGCTGACACCCAGGCGTCAGCAGTTCCACCATATGGCCCTTGCATCATCTTTTTTTTTTTTGAATTTACTGTACTTTGTACTACTTGCTGCCTGACTGGCCCCCATCAGTCTGGCCATCCCGCTGAACCCCGCAACCCACCATTTCTGGAACTTACCTTGTCCTCGCAGTTTCCCTATAGATGACCCCTCATAGGAAGGACTGCCAGGGGACCGACCCTTGGTCCCCCATGTAGAGTTTAGTGGCAGTGAGGGAAGAACCCAATTGGTGGTGCGGGACCTGTGGCAGGCGCGGATGGCATCCTGCATCACTTGGGTGTTTTTTCGTTTTTCTGCCACACCCCCCGACATTGGGAAGGCCTTACTGATGCATCGCGTCATGCTGCCAGTGTCCCTTTCTTCAGTCCATGGTTTCAGCTGTACCACTACCTGTGGTCACCCAGGTGGCAATGTTGCAGCAGAGACCATACTCCCTTCCTTCCTGGAGGAGGTCAGTGTCCATGGGATGTGCAGCCATTCTTCCCCTGGCTGCCCTCTGATGGCCCAGGCTTGTTCCTTAACCTAACTCATCAGCATCCCAAGCTGTAGTGGTACTGCTGCAATGGGGGGGCCGATTTTGCTTTATCATTCTTATTATTTGATAAACTCTGTGCTGGGTGTCAGCAGTTCCACTAGACAGCTGTGGTTGTTTGTCATGCTTCACCATTTTTATTATTTGTTGCCGTACAGTAGGTACTGGGTGTCCATAGTTCTGCCAGATGGCCATGGTTGTCCATGCTTCACCATTTTTATTTGTTGCCGTACAGTAGGTACTGGGTGTCCATAGTTCCGCCAGATGGCCATGGTTGTCCATGCTTCACCATTTTTATTTGTTGCCGTACAGTAGGTACTGGGTGTCCATAGTTCCGCCAGATGGCCATGGTTGTCCATGCTTCACCATTTTTATTATTTGTTATAGTACAGAGTCTGTTGAGTGTCAGCAGTTCCACCAAATAGCCATGGTTGTCTGTGTTTCACCATTTTTGTTATAGTACAGTGTGTGCTGGGTGTCAGCAGTTCCACCAGATGGCCACGGTTGTCCATGCTTCACCATTTTTATTTGTTACACTGTGTGGTGGGTGTCAGTAGTTCACCAGATAGCCCTATTTGTTGTGCTTTACTATTTTTATTACATGTTACACTGTGTGGTGGGTGTCAGCAGTACAACCAGGCAGCCATGGTTGTTTGTCCGTTCATTATATTTATCATTTGTCACACTTTGTGGTGCCGATCAATGTTTGGCAATTTTCTGGGGTTTCGTGTGCACTCTCTTACTTCACTGAGGTACTTCAGTGTTGTTATGACACAGAAAGCAGCTCCAGAGATGCAGTGTTGCCTGATGTGCTTTGAACTGTTACTGGGAAGGGTTAGCTGGATTACAAGAACCCATTTTCTTTTTTTTTTTTGCCTTATATATCTTTTCCTTGTGGAGAAGGTACTTTTTCAAAACGGAAGTTAGTTTTTTATTTATTTGCTTACCTGGGGCATTGTGCTAATGCATGTCAAGCTGTTCTTTATTAAGCAATAAGCTACGAACAGGGGTTAGAGTAACAGTCTGTTAATCACCTCCTTGGGGTGTAATGTGGCACAAGGCACAGCCGAGTGCAATAGTTTCCCAAGAGGTGATTAAGTGACTGTTAATCTAACCTCTGGTCATACCTTATTATTATAATTAGAATTTTTATTAAATAATTTTCTCATCTTCTGTATTGAAATAAGTAATAGAAATGTATGTTTTTGTTTTAGTAAAATAGCCCTTCCACAGTAGTTTTGCAGATCCTTGAATGCAGAACCATCATAACAATGCATGCCATGGAGCTGCAAAGTGGTTTCTATGGTAACTGAGTCTCATGCTTGGGGACGGCCTCATATGCTGCAGTGGCAATGGTGGGAATCAGGAGCTGTTAAACTTTGTAACTGACAAATTCCAATTCCATAAGTTGGCATGTGTGGATTATGGGTTCTGAAACTGCATAATCAGCTGTACCAATGTATGTAATTACATTTGCAAAACAAATAGCATAACTGCATTATTGTAATGCTTACAAAGTTGAAACATTGCTTTGAGCATGCGCATAGTGCGCATGCTGAGAAGCAATGTTTCAACTTTGTAAATGTTAAAATAACGCAGTTATGCTACTGGTTTTGCAAATGCAATTACATACATTGATACAGGAAAATCTGTAGTTACATCACTCATAATGAATTGTTATTGAGCTATGAAATTGGAAATCATCACCACCACCCCGCCTGCTCGAGTTTGTGGGCATTACTTGAACAAGACCCCCCCCACTCCACCCATATGTTTTGGTTAATGGAACCAAAAACGTTCTTGTAAGTTATAGTCTTCCTAACTTTTTTATATACGTTGTCAATGTTAGAAGAGCCAGTCTTAGCCTATATTCAAGCTGACTCTTCATTCACTGGGACAGCTTGACTGCCATAGGGAACATGAGGTGATCTTTTTTAGTTTTTTTTTTTGTTTGTTTTTTTTGTTCCTGTTTATTTGAATTTGTTGGTGCTACTGAAAGATAACAGAGATTGGGTGTGAGGGAGTATGACCGCTAGCTGAACTGACTGCTGCAGTGTGAGCACTACATATCCTGCAGACTGTCTTTCCCTCGAAAACAAAATACTCTGTTCTGTTCTTACAAAACAAGTGAATCCCTGACTGAAACTGATACTTATGTACTGAATTTATTGGCATTGGCAGGGGGTGGGATAGAAAACAAGTAGCAAGGACTTCCACGTCTAACTTTATGTAAGTAAACAAAAGACTTTGAGTTTTTAGGTACATACTGTAAATAGGTATGAGGCACACTCAGGGATTTACTTGTTTGTCGAGAAGAATCTGAGTATAAATTGTGATATGTGTTGATCGCACTGCAGATGTCAGTTCAGCTATTGCTCGCGGTTTGTCACTCCCAAGCTGTGTTACCTTTCACACGCAACAAAAAATTGAAACAAACAGTTAAAAAGATCTCGTCAGGACCTCTGTGATGCTGAAGGTGTCCCAGTCAACAGAAGCTTAGCACTTACTGTCTCTTTCACCAACACCATGCCAGGAGCAGCCATGGTTTTTTTTTAGAAATTTTTAGTTTGCCAGACTGAACTGGAATTTCTTCTACTACTGTATTTTAAAAACATATGCCAGTTATCATGCTGTACATGGTAGGGTAATGTGTGTTACTGTAACTCTGTTAGAACTCAGAGAACCAATCAGCATAGGAGACTATTTCTTGCATTACAGTAATGAAACTTATACTGATGTTTGATTTTTATGATGCTCTTATAATAGCTCTGTAGTGTTATGTATGTGAAATGGTAATGCATTGCGTTACTCTGCCACTTGAGGGCAGCATTCTGAGATGTGTACGCTAGAAAGAGAGTAGAGAGAGAGTGTTGTTGCTGAGACCAGAGAGGCACCTGAATAAAAATGAAAGCTGCTCTACTCCTGTTGTAGTGTGAGTTTGTTGAACAAGACCAGAATAAATGTTAAAACATAACATAATTGGCGACGAGGAGTTTAATTACTCTCCGGTACCTTACCAGAACGAACTACAACTGTGAGAGTTTTCCTGAGACTTAACTTTTGGACCCACGAGTGAACCCACGAGAGACACATAAAGATGGCCGCAACCATAGGACATATTGATGCCTTTGATGAAAATGTGGAACAATGGACAACTTATATTGAGAGATTTGGACATTTTGTCACAGCAAATGATATAAGTGATGAAAAACAAGTGTCTGTGTTACTGAGTGTTATGGGCAGCTCAACGTACAGTTTGCTGAGAAGTCTAATAGCGCCAGAAAAGCCCGGGGAGAAAACTTTTGCCAGTATTGTGGAGGTCTTACAGACACATTTCTCTCCTAAGCCTCTGGTAATTGCTGAAAGATTTCGCTTTCACAAACGAAATCAAGCAGAGGGTGAGTCTGTTGCGCAGTATGTGGCTGTTCTAAAGAAATTAGCTGAGCATTGCAAGTTTGGCACCCATTTAGATGATGCCCTCCGGGACAGATTTGTGTGCGGTTTGAAAAGTGAAGCGACACAGAAGTGTCTTTTAACGGAGGCAGGACTGACATACAAGAAAGCGATTGAGATTGCTGTATCGATGGAAACAGCTGCACGGGAGGCTCAGCACTTAAGTGATTCCCTGAAAGTAAATGCTTTATCCTTCTCTTCTCCCAGGAAGCCTAATAAATGTGGTCGCTGTGGGAAGGCTAATCACAGTGATAAGGACTGCTGGTTTAAAGAACAGGCATGTCATAACTGTGGGAAGAAAGGCCACATTGGGCGAGTGTGCAGAGGGAAAAAGAAAGGAGGGGAAATCAATGGAAGCAAAGGGAAGCAATTTGCGAAATGTAGAAAGAGAGAAGTGCATCGTGTGGAAACACAGGGAACGTGCAGTGATGACACTGATACTGAATTAGCATTGCATGTGCTGACTCTTAAAGGGGAAACGGCAACCATCTGTGTAACACCTGAAATTGAAGGGAAACCACTGAAAATGGGATTGGACACTGGGGCTGCAGTTTCATTAATTTCTACAGACAAGTATGAAACTATGTTGAGACATCTACCCCTGCAAACGACTGACGTTGTACTGGGGACATACACTGGCGAGGCAATTTCACCTGAAGGTGTCATCAAGGTGCAGGTGAAAATAAATGAGCAAACGGCACTACTGCCTTTGTACGTGGTTAAAGGTAACTACCCTTCACTCTTAGGCTGAGAATGGCTGAAGAAAATACGCCTCAACTGGCAGGAGATAAGGACTGTTAATACGAGTGGCTACAATACTCTAGAAGCAGTGTTGCAAAAACATGCTCCTTTATTCAAAGGGGAGCTAGGCACAATGAAGGCATTGAGGCAAAAGTGTCTCTGAAGTCACAGCACAAGCCAAAGTTTTGTCAACCTCGCCCAGTACCTTATGCACTCAGACCGAAAGTGGAGGCCGAATTAACTCGCCTAACCGAAGCTGGAGTCTTGTCACCTGTACAGTGTAGTGACTGGGCAACGCCAGTAGTGCCAGTGGTAAAGAAAGACGGTTCCGTGCGAATATGTGGAGACTTTAAAGTAACCGTAAATCCAGTGCTGTGTGTGGAACAGTATCCGATTCCACGCATCGAAGACTTGTTTGCATCGCTGGCACAGGGCCAACGCTTCAGTAAGCTGGATCTGTCACATGCTTATCTGCAAATGAGAGTAGATGAAAACTCAAGGAAATATCTCACAATAACCACCCAAAAGGGTCTCTTCTGCTATAATTGCCTACCTTTTGGCATTGCATCAGCTCCAGCCATATTTCAGCAAGCTGTGGACCAGGTTTTACGAGGTCTTCCAAATGTTCACTGTTACCTGGATGATATATTGGTGACCGGAATGCTGCAGAGCACTTGAAGAACCTGGATGCAGTTCTGCAGCGATTGGAAGATTTTGCCTTGCGTGTCCAGAAGGAGAAGTGTGAAATTTTCAAGACTTCATTGGAGTACTTGGGCCATACCATAGATGCAGCGGGCTTACACAAATCGCCTGAGAAAGAAAAAACGATTGTGGACGCCCCAGCACCGGAAAATGTGAGGCAGTTACTGTCATTCTTGGGCCTGTTAAATTATTATGGCAGGTTTATTCCCAATCTGGCTACGATTCTCAACCCACTAAATGGCTTGCTGTGCAAGGGGAAGTCCTAGTGTTGGACAAAGGACTGTGAGAGTGCGTTTAAGAAGGCTAAAAAGCAGCTTGTTTCTCAAGATGTGCTCATTCACTATAACCCACAGCTGAGCATCAGACTGGCGTGTGATGCCTCACCTTATGGGGTGGGAGCAGTTCTTTCTCATGTTCTACCGAATGGGGACGAAAAGCCAATTGCCTTTGCATCCAGAACTCTCAGCAAAGCTGAACAAAACTATGCCCAAATTGAGAGACAAGCTTTGGCAATAGTGTTCGAAGTTCGCAAATTCCACCAATACCCCTATGGTCAGGAATTCACACTCCTCACTGATCACCGTCCCCTCACGACCATTTTCAGCCCCCACAAAGGTATTCCTTCCATGGCAGCAGCCAGAATGCAACGTTGGGCTCTCTTGTTATCAGCTCACAACTACCGCATTGAATACAAGAAGGCGGCTCTTCATGGCAATGCTGATGGGCTCTCAAGATTGCCTCTGCAGGTAGCCCACAGTGACAAAGTGGACACTGTCGATGTCTTCTACATCAGTCAGCTTGAGAAATTACCTATTACAAGTTCTGAAATTAAAAAGGAGACAAAAGTTGATCCTGTGTTGTCTCAAGTCTTGGACTTAGTAACAAAAGGGACTTTTACTGTGAACCAGGACATTCACGGTGAGTTATTACCATTCTACGCCAGACATAATGAGCTTTTAGTACAGCAAGGTTGCTTGATGTGGGGTGTCCGGGTGATTGTCCTTTCAAAACTACGTATTCGTGTTCTGGATGAGCTACATGTGGGACACCCGGGTGTAGTGAGAATGAAGGCTTTAGCTAGAAGCTATATTTGGTGGCCAGGGATTGATTTGCAAATTGAGCAACAGGCAAAAACATGCACTACCTGTCAGCGTGTTCAGAAAATGCCTTGTCCCTCACCTCTACATCCCTGGATGTGGCCAGGTGCACCGTGGCAGCGCATTCATGTAGATTTTGCGGGGCCATGGGAGGGACACATGTACTTAATTGTTATAGATGCCCACTCAGAGTGGCCCGAAATTCAAGTCATGGACACTACTACTACCAATAAGACCATTCAAATGCTACGAGGACTATTTAGCCGTTATGGGATTCCTGAAGAGCTGGTCAGTGACAATGGACCACAATTTATTTCTAGTGACTTTGCAGCATTTCTGAAGTCCAGTGGTGTGAGGCATATTCGTAGTGCCCAAAATCTTCAGCAGCACACAGATGGGGACACTTCCAGGGAAGAAAACCCACGGGAAATGTGGATTCCATCTGCCATAGCTTACAGAAGCCCCACTACGGAAGTCTCAACACCTTCTGAAGATGCAAAGGAGGAGGTGGAGAGGAACAATGGTGAGGCTGTACAACCACCAACCGAGGATCGGAGGGAGGTACCAGACAGGGCAGCCATGCCAAGGGTTGCTCACGAGAAACGTTATCCATCCCGAATTTCAAAACCTCCAGATCGTTTGAACCTGTGAGACATTTAAAAGAAATAAATGTTTTGTGCAGTTAGAGAGCCAGATCAGATTATTGGGGCAGAATAATCCCCTTGACTGGTTCGAGGCCTGGGGCAGTCTACCCCCTACCTCTAGCATAGAATGAACCATCTTAATAATAGCGAATAATGCTAATACTTGTTCATTTGGTAACAATATAATTTAGTGGGGAGGAAATGTTATGTATGTGAAATGGTAATGCATTGCGTTACTCTGCCACTTAAGGGCAGCATTCCGAGATGTGTAAGCTAGAAAGAGAGTAGAAAGAGAGTGTTGTTGCTGAGACCAGAGAGGCACCTGAATAAAAATTAAAGCTGCTTTACTCCTGTTGCAGTGTGAGTTTGTTGAACAAGACCAGAATAAATGTTAAAACATAACATGTAGAAGAGGCATCTGAAGTTTCACATTACTATTTCTTATATTGGTCAGTAAGGCAGGGTTGTCTCAGCCACTGGTACAAACCCCTCCAGGACCGAGAACTGACACTGCTGGTATGGGCAACAACTCTGAGGTGCCGGTATACATTCCTAATTCCTCAGCTTTACCACTAAAATCTTCACCGACAGACGAGTCTCCTGCTAGTGGCATATTCTACTCAGGGAGTTCAACGGACTTGAAAAGTATTGAGAACGCTGCTCAACTTTCAGTTTGCAGTGCACTGGCTGCGTCACCCCCGATGACAGCAACAGCTGACACTGTCAGGAAACAGCCACCTAAGCTGAACAATGAGATGAGAGGAGCAGGGGCAGTCTGCATCAAAGAACACACTGCTGAGAATACTTGAGCCTGGGACTGCACAGCACCTCAGGAAAGCAGCGCATAGAAGACTTCAGAGACATGCAGAACCCATGTTCTCCACTCTAAACACTGAGAAAGTTTTGCTACAAGCTTGATGGCAGAAATCTCCATCAGGGAAAGGATGGTATTAGCCAGGCATGGTCAGCTCTGTAGCTCTGGGAAAAATCTCCACTTCCACAGCAGATCATTCCTCTTCACATTCTGTGCAAGGATTTAACTCCGTTGGGCCTGTGCCTGCAGCTGCAGTGACACCAGGGATTTGTGATGCTTCAGAATTATACACTTCTGAGCAGAAGGTGCAAGGTCCTAGGACACAGTTTAATGTTTCCCTACCTGCTTGTTTTGACTTTTCAGAGTGCCAAGAACCTCATGTTTGAACAGGCTCACGGTAGATCTATATCAGTTTTTGTTGTCTCACCCCACCCCCCCATGTAAGGTACAAGTAGGCCCTCTCACATAGTGCAAAATGCAGCCCCCATCCATATAACACAGACAGCTGCTTCAGGACTAGTACCAAAACCAGGCATTTCCACAGAGATAACCAGACGTAAGGACAATTTCTCTGAACCTGAGCAAGTTACCATTGCGCACCATGGTACATCTTCTGTCACAGGGACCCTGACGGTGACATCGACAGCTAAAGTTTTACCTATACCTCAACACCTTCTGGACACGGGATCCTGAATTGCCACCACCTGAAGAGGTATCAGAGGGGACTCAAGCAACACCGCAGCAGCTGCATGACAGAGAAGATCACACTACTGAACATAGGAGCACAGGCAGGAGGAGAGTCAGAGAGAGAACAGGATGCCATGGGAAGAAGGAAGAGATATTCAGATTTTTTAGGCCTCCTACCAAAGCAGCTTAAAGGAGGAATGTTGTGTGAATAAAATGTAAGGGTGGTTTGGAAGAACACCTTGTCAGACTATACGTGGCCAGGACCCTTCTAAAAGACAGCATGCGATTTTTTGCAACAGAGCTGTATGCCCTTATACACACTCCAGGGGACACAACGTTTGATGTCAGTTGTAAGATGGTTGAGGGTCTGGAATGCTGTTGGGCAAGGTACAACCAGTTAAAGCACACTCCACTGTGGACTCCTTTCTTCGTGATCTCACTCACAAAGCATCAAATTGACAGTCACTGTTCTTTTAAAAATGAGGAGGTTAGTGTCATTGATATCCTATGTACAGGGCTTACGTGCACCCGCATCTTGAATATGCTTCACAGTTGTGGAACCCATGTAAGAAGGGAGACAGAAATAGGTTGGAGAAAGCCCATAGGAGATTTACTAAATCTGTAAAAGGGCTAGACAACCAAGGATACGAGCAACGTCTAAATTCATTTGACCTGATGTCCCTAGAAACAAGGCGGAAAAGAGGGGATGTTCTTTTTATGTATAACATAATACATGATCTTGAACTTGTGGTGGAACTGGATATTGAATTTAAACTTGGACATATGGAGACAAGAGGACACCCACTCCAGATAAGAGGAAAACAGTTTAGAACCAACAAAAGGATGTGGATTCTGAACATATCTGGTCTGGGGGTGGCGTACCACCTTCCAAACTCTTTTTACCTGGGCTGGGAATGGGGGTATTGTTCTCCGTCGGACAACTTAAGGCCTTCTATAGGTGTGGGTACAAGCAACATCAGTAGTGCCTGTGATTCAGTGAAATGCAAGATCTTACTTTGAGAGGGCTCTTGCAGTAGGTAATCACTTGTAGAACTGGCGCCCCCTGGCATTAGGACTGCATGGAAACTTTTGCTAGCATAGTCTGACAGGGGACCGCTCACCAGACATCACATGACTGATGTCAGCATGAACATGTACAGTGGTCGGTCCCCACATCCGCCCTCCAGTTCTTTCCTGCCATCGACCTGTGCATGTCGGACCGACCGAGGCTTGAAGCCGCAGTTGGAACTCCCATCTGATGAGTATTTCCTTTCTTATTTTTTCAACGAGTTGTTTGTATGTCATCCTCTCCAGATCCGCATAAAAACAAATGCGGTTCGTGCGGAGTCCAACTCCTGCACAAAGATCAACATTCTCTTTGCCTCTTCTGTCTTGGGCCTGGCCTTAAGGTCGAGGAGTGCGAGACCTGTGCTCACTTTAATCAGGCTACGCGGAAACTATGCCAGCAGGCTCTCAAGACCCATATCCTCAAGGAAAAAATGGCTTTGATGGGGCAGGAATTGAAGAAATAGAAGAGCGCGTCATCCTCGCCCTGTGATCCCCACAAGAAAGAAAAGGGACAAGGAGAAACACAGGGAACAGGAGCATTCCCTCCCTCCAGCAAAGACACCTATGGGCCCTTCAATGGAGGATCAGCCCCCTTCTTCTGAAAAAGTAAGTGCCGTGACCAAGCCTGTGCTCCCACCTTCTGAGCAGACCTTGGTACCCCCACCACCACCACTGGTAATGGTGGCGGCAGGACCCTCAGATTTGTCCAAGGCCACTGCCGCTCTTAGGCCCATCTCCACCCCGTGTCCTAAGATGGCAGGCGCGGCCTATAAGTCGCTCACCTGACCCTCCGGAGAGCGCCCAACAGGGGTTGGTAAGTCGGGAGCCGGTTCCTCCAACCCAGGTCAATCTGTTGATCATCAGCCCCGGCGACGACTGCTCGACCTCTTTGTGTCCATCAGGCTCTGATGTGACGCTGCCGGATGTTAGCACTGTCCAGGCTGGAGGATTGGGGTCTCTAAGGAGTTCCCTTCACAAACTTCCATCGCCTGATCTGTCGGAGCTCCCCCTGCTATCGCCAGGGCTGCAAGCCCCAATAGATGACCACCCTATGCTGGGATTTCCCAATGACAGAGGGACGCTAGGCCTTACGGTGGCTCTTATGCTGCCTACCGGGATGCCAGACCCTGTTCCCCAGTGCCTCCAGGTTCCTTTGCCTCCAGTGGGACCACCAGCGTGTTCTACCCTGTCAGGTGCACCCTCCATCATTCCTCCGTCAGGGTACCCCTTGGGGTATTTTCTGTCAGGGACTGCTGTCCCTCTGGGAACTTCAGCAGGTCCATCTGGCTTCCTTCCGTTGGTGCCGCTGTCAGACCCTCCCCCTTCGGGAATGCCGTCAGGCTATCTCCTGTCGGGACCGCTGTCAGGCTATCTGCCGTTGAGCTACCCCCCCCCCCCGGTGAGGCACCCGTCTGGCTACCCGCTGTCAGGGCAGCCATCTGGATTCCCTCCGTCAGGCCTTTCGTCTTACTCACACTATGGTCTGATGTCCGGCTTTCAGACATCGGCTTATCCTCCGTCGGGGTACCCTCCGTCAGCCTCGATGCAGGATCATTTCTCGTCAGCCTACTACTATCCGGGCTACCCTGGTTCCTATCCTTCACTAGGCTATCCTCATCATTACCCCCCCACACAGTTTTGGGGGACATGGAACTGGATCTGGATTCATTCCACCACCACCTCTCCTCCCACTCCATCTCCTCAGCAGCCTTATGTGGACTTCAAGGAAATTCTCAATTCTTGGTGGTCAGCTACCAAGAGTCCGAGCTCGACAGCAGGCATCCTGCCCCACCGAACATCGGCCGCCCGGCTCCTTAACCTAGGGTGCCTTCACTGGTGAGCTCTCATCCTTCGATGTCAGACCATCTGTATGAGCCTACGATTCATCTGATGCCTGAGGTTGTCACCAGGGAGCCAGCTCCTCCTATTTCTGAAATCCAGGAGGATTCTGGGGATTCAGAGCCAGATTCGGATTCCTCAGATGCCAGCTCGGGATTAGTAACCCCTCCCCATGAGGATCCAATCCCTCTGAAATCCCCCAAGTCCTCACCACATGACCCCTCCTGTGGTGACCTCCTCAGACAGATGGCGGAGGCCCAAGGGTGGAAGTCGAGGCTCTGGACCCCAAAAGATGTAGGTTGGCTGAGCATCTGGACTTCCCAGATACAAGTCTGGTACTTACCCCACCCTGGCTGGAACCCCATGAGGACTTAGCCTCAGTTATCTGGCAGAGATCTTCTTCTATTCTGTCCATGGCCAAAAAAGCTGACCGGGTCTACAGGACACCTGAGGGGAGAGACCACCTGAGCACACATCCCAAAGCAGACTCAGTGGTCATAACAGTAGCCCATGATAGATCTGCCAAGCCACAGCACCTCAGTACCTCACCCCCTGACAAGAAGTCCAGACAAATGGACCAGTTCTGGAGGAAATTGTATGCATCTTCTACTCTAGCAATTCGTGCCTTGAACTATGTCTTGTACATGCTAGTGTTCCAGAAGACCTTGTTCCACCAGCTCAAACCTGTCATTGAGGCCTTACCGGACTCTGAATCAAAATCTTCCAAGGCCACTATCTTAAAAATGGCCAAGGTGGCTGGACACCATTCATTGCGGGCCACCTATGATGCGGTGGATTCCCCCGCTCATGGTGTGGCCACTGCTGTGAGCCTTCAGAGGTACTCTTGCTTAAGGGTATCGGGACTAGCCCCTGATGTTCAGTCAGCTATCCAGGATGCCCTCTTTAGGGGGTCTGTCCTGGTTGACGGAGACACCCAGGACATCATAACCAGCCTGCAGGATAAGGGCACAGCACTTCAGTCGGTTCATACCATGTACTGACCAAAGACTCAACAAGAAAAGTGTCCTTTTTGTTGGCAAAACAAATGCCAGATGAAGAATCGGCAAGCACCCAAACGCCAGTTCAAGTGTAAGGCTCCCAACTCTGCCACCAACCTTCAAGCCGGAACTTAAGAGCTGTGGGAGCAGCTCTCCCTAACCTGCCTTCCCACTCTTGACTTGGTGATTGCCCCTCCTCCTTTTCCTCCTCTTCCATCACAGGAGCAAGTGGGCGGAAGGTTCACAAGGTATCTGGGAGGCTGGGAGTCCATCACGTCAGACACTTGGGTGCTCCAACTAATAAAGCTTAGTCACATCCTAGAGTTTCAAGAAAAACCTCCAGACAATCCACTGAGGTCTTCTTGTTATCCAAGGGCGCATATCCCCCTCTTAAGGGAGGAAATTGTGGCTCTTCTTCACAAAGAAACGATAGACCCAGTGCCGGCAAACCAGATAGGGAAGGGATTCTATTCCCACTTCTGTCTGGTACCCAAAAAGACAGGGAATTGTTGCCCAATATTGGATCTCAGCGCCCTGAATCTCTTCATAGAATACAAGAGGTTCTGGATGCTGTCATTGCAAAGCCTTTTGCCACTCCTGTCCAAGGGCCAATGGCTCTGTGCTTTGAGCATGAAGGATGCGCATCTTCACATCCCAATCTTCAGTCCTCATCGAAAATTCCTCAGGTTTTGCTTCCAAGAGGAGCATTACCAGTTCAGAGCTCTCTCTTTTGGTCTGTCCTCCACCTTGCGGGTTTTTACCAAATGCCTGGTGGTAGTGGCAGGGACCTTGAGGTGTTAGGGACATGCCATTTCCCCCTATCTCGACAGTTGGCTCCTGGCGGCTCCGTTGAGGGAGGAGTTGGAAGCTTCCCTATCTGCTACTCTGCAGCTATTCATGCACTTGGATATCACAGTCAGTTACCCCAAGTCACAACTGGCTCCATCCCAATGCCTCCAGTTTATTGGGGTGGTTCTGGACACAGTGCAGGACATGGCCTTTCTCCCCTTGGACAGGGTAGATACCCTGATGGGTCAGGCCATGATGGTTTCTTCCAACCATCATATCTTGGCCAGAGCGATCCTCCGCCTTCTTGGCCTCATGTCAGCGGCTATTCCCACGGTCCCTTTGGCCAGACTCCACATGCGGATTTCACAGTGGACTCTCAGCTCTCAATGGGATCAGAGGGAAGACAATTTAGATTGCCCGATTCTCATTTCCACCCCAGTGCAACAGGACCTGTTGTGGTGGCAGGATCCCAGCAATCTTTTGCTGGGAGCCCGCTTCCAGACTCCTCCCCACTCCCAAGTGCTGACTACAGATGCGTCGGGACAGGGATGGGGTGCCCATCTGGGATCCCACAGAACCCAGGGTCTGTGGTCTCCTGTGGAATCACACCTACACATAAACGTGCTGGAGATGAGAGCAGTGCTTTATGCGCTTTAGGCCTTTCAGCACATACTTCTCCATGAAAAGCTCCTGATTCAGACAGACAGCTTGTGTGTAGTGTGGTACATCAACAAGCAGGGGAGCACCCGCTCATGTCCTCTTTCCAGAGAAGCGATGCAGGTCTGGAACTGGGCAATTCTGCACAGAATACGTCTAAGAGCGATTCACGTCCCAGGAGTGCAGAACGTTCTCGCAGACAGTCTCAGCTGCACCAGGGTAAGGGCCCATGAATGGGAGCTAAAGCAGGAAGTGATAGATCACATCTTCGACCTGTGGGGTCATCCAGAGGTGGATCTGTTCGCAGCCCCATCAAATGTAAAACTTTCTAAGTTTTGCTCGCTCGATCCCAGGCATGGTGTTTTCTGGCTAGATGCACTGTCGCTTTCTTGGACAGGGAGATTTCTGTACGCATTCCCTCCGTTTCCTCTTCTACAGAGGGTGTTGATCAAGCTCCAAGCGGAAGGAGCACAAATGATTTTGATAGCTCTGTTTTGGCCTCAACATATCTGGTTCCCTCTACTTCGACAATTAGCAGTGGAACCTCCAATCCCTCTTCCTCTGTTCTATGATCTTCTCACTCAGGAACAGGGCACATTGGTATACCCGGGGCTAAAATCTCTTCATCTTCATGTGTGGCACCTCAGGGCATAGCCATAGCCAGTTTTAGGCACCAGCAAATCCTGCAGTCGCTGGGGGCCCCCTGATCATGGGGAGGGGGCCTCCAACTCAAGCAGTTTATGTTATTCATTTTTACATTTTTTTCTTGTGTTCTTAAATCAGCAACAAAGGACTGTGCAGCTCACTGTGATGAGGCATCATTATGTCATGAAACATCTATGACCCAGCCAATAAGAGGTAGATGGGCAACAATGGATGGAATGAGAAAAAAGCCCCAAGGACTACCACTGCTGTCTCCCCCTAAAAAATATAAACATACTACGGGTTGTACTGAAAATAAAATAAAATGATGTGTATATGGGCTACAGTCAAACACATGCAGTAAAAGTGGGCCAAGTGGGGCCCCATGAGTTCACTGATCCTGCTGGGGGCCCCCCAAATCCTAAAGCCTGCCCTGGGCATAGCTGCTTCTAGGTATGGTATTTCCCCCAATTGTAGCTCAAATTCTGGTGGAAGCATGAAAACCATCCACCAGAACTACCTACACCATGAAGTGGAAACGTTTCTCCATTTGGGCCACTGCTAAAGAACTGGACCCTTTTACGTGTCCTGCCCCCCAGGTCACGGAATACCTTCTTCATCTCTCAGACCTGGGTCTGAGTTATTCATCTCTTAAGTTGCATTTAGCAGCCATCTCTACCTACCATGATGCAGTTGGAGGCAAAACAATGGCCCAGTTAGAGGTCTCCAAAACCTTTTTGAAAGGTATCCTACATCTGAAACCACCGGTGCGTAATCCTGCTCCACTGTGGGACCTTAACTTTATGTTAGAGAAATTTACCTTACCTCCCCTTGAGCCGGCAAGTTCCTGTGAGTTGCCCTTTTCTGCCTGGAAAGTGCTATTTTTAGTTGCAGTTACCTCAGCCCGTAGAATTTCGGAGCTTCAGGCCCTGAAGTGTAAGGTGCCTTATTCGATTTTTCACAGAGACAGGGTGGCTCTGCGTACAAATCCTAAGTTTCTTCCTAAAGTCATGTCAGAAATGACTCTCAGTCAGTCCTTGGAATTGCCGGTATATTATCCTGAGCATTCTAATCGAGGGGAAGCAATCCTGCATACCTTAGATGTTCACAGAATTTTATGTTATTACACGAATAAGACTAAAGATGTCTGCAAGACGGATCAACTTTTTGTTTCTTTCACACCCAAAAGAGAGGGTGCGGCAGTTTCCAAGCAGTGTCTTTCAAAACGGCTAGCAAACTGCATTACTTTTTGTTACCAGAAGTATGGTAAGGTTTTTCCGGGTCAGGTAAAAGGACATTCTACCGGGGGAATGGCTGCTTCCACAACCTGTTTCAGAAATGTGTCTGTTGCAGATATCTGCGCGGCAGCTACGTGGAGTTCTGTCCACACTTTCACTAAACATTACAGTCTGGACATCGCCTCGAGGCGTAGGGCCGATTTTTGACTAGCAGTCCTTCAGGGACTCTTGTCCTAACTGAATAACTGAGTTCCACTGGGATTTAGTTCCAGCCTCCCTTGTTCCTCTTTGTCCCTTGGACGCTTTACTGCTTAGGACTCAGTCCTACAAGTGATTACCTACAGTACTGCAGGAGCCCTCTCGAAGTAAGATAGTACAGTTATGTAAGAACTTACCATAACAGTAGATCTTCAACAGAGGCTCTTGCAGTAGGTAACCTTTTTCCCACCCATCTTCCCCCTTACCTTATTGGGTTAGTAGTTTGCTCTCTTTCCAGAAAGTCATTTTTTCTTGTATCCAGGAGCCTCTTCTTTTCCTCTCCTGTCATGACCTTTTTTGGTCTCCGGCGGGAGAACTGGAGGGTGGATGTGGGGACCGCCCACTATATAGGGTCATGCCGACGTCAGTCACATGACGTCTGGTGGGCGGTCCCATGTCTGACTATGCTAGCAAAAATTTCCGTGCGGTCCTGATGCCAGGGGGTGCCAGTCCTACAAGTGATTACCTACTGCAAGAGCCTCTCTCGAAGATCTACTGTTACAGTAAGTTCTTACATAACTGTACTATATACTCTGAGGTAGGCCATACTAGCACATCCTGCAAGAAAGAAATTAAATATAACTGGTGTGAGGAGGAAGGCAATTCTTTCCGTACTTGCCCATGGCCTTGCACAACAAGGGAGATGAAATGGATATGGTGGAACAGGGCTTTTATGTAAACACTGCCCAGAAGTCTGATCCTAGAAAGCAAACAGCATTGACACATAGAGCACCTCCCCCCCCCCAAGGACCCACTTTGTCACCCATGCAGGGAAACGGCTCAACCTGAACATGAGCCACAACCTTGTACTAGTGCGGAAGAGCCAGCTGAAATAGTCACACTCTCCTGACTGAGCCTGCCTGGCACCCAGACACTTCTTCAATAAACCCTCTCCCCCAGCATCATGATGTGGGAGGGGGCTAAGGTCAAAGGGAGGATAGTCTGGTCCTATCTCAAGAAGTGGATGTACCCTAAGGTCCACAGGTAGTCATGGAAATGCCAGTCATGCCTCTGCCCTCTACACCAGAAACTGGAGTGTTTGGAATGATTACAAGTCACAGACAGAAAACAGGACAGCCAAAGCTGAAGTTCTCAAGAAAGGCATTAGTGGAACATTCAAACCCCTTTGACGCATTGCCCATGCTAAAGATTAGGCAGAAGTGGAAGAAGTCTCAGATGCATTATCTGTCCCTTTATCCCAGTCTCTGTCACCAATCTCTACAACACCAAGAGCAAGGCTTAGAATGCCCTTGAGCTGCCTTTCTGGGTACTTAGCTGAGCAAGCATTCATTTGCAGTTAGGACTGCTGGCTGTTTTTTTTTTTTTTTTATTCACTTACACCCCCGGGCATCCTTCAGGAGTACCCACTTGGAACTCACCCTACTCCCAGCCTGAACCCCTGCATCTCCCTTGATTCCCCTCCCCCGAATGATCACAGGCAGGCTTGACCCCTGGTACCATCTCCGGGGCTGATTCCGCCTTCCCTCGGTGGCTGGCTCCTAAATGCGAAGTGCCTTACCTGCTGTCGACTGGTTGGCTCTGGAGGGAGATATGAGCACGTCTGGGCCGGCATTTGGATTGTGGGCGATTCCCCTGGGGCCACCTTCATCTCATCGATAGTGTAGGAGGCTTTTCTTTCATTATTTTCCCCTCACGAGCATGTCGTGCAATGGTGTCAGCATGCTGGCTATACTCGTAGATGCCTGCTACACTCGTCCCCCAGTTGTAAGTCCCACACATGTAGTACCTCCGGTCTCCACCGGGGGCCACTAATGCGCCGGGAAACCCCTGGATCTCTCCCCGGAAGAGGAGAGCAGTCCTCTGGATGCTCAAACCATCTCCCTCCCCTGCCGACCCCCAGTGCCCGGGCTCTCTCCTGAACCCGGGTCACCGGTGCAGCGCGAGGTGTGGCGTCCAACGACTCAACCCTCAGTGCCACCGGGCTGGCAGGGCTGCTGGCTGGTTGAAGGAGCTGCCTGATACCTTGCTCAATCTACCTAAGTTTGGCCAATTTAAGAGAGAACTACAGGTACCCCTAACAGTTCAACTGTAACTGCTAATCATCCTAACTAAAGTCCCTCCCGGTACACTCTTGGAACTGTGTCAGATTGACTCTAAGGCCATGTACCATTACTGTGCTTGTTCTGTACTGATTTTGTCTACCTGCCTTATTGTAAACGTGTATGACATTGATCCAGCCTATTTATTTGTACTTGTTTGACTATATTGACTTCATTCTGCTGGAACTGGCTTAATGTGTTTGTTAAATTGCTTTTTTAATCTGTTATTGATGTTGAACCTTTGTAAAAGAGCACCTGTGCTCAAAGGTATTCTCTGAAAAGTTTCAATAAATAAATCCCAGCAAGATCCATCTTCTGAGGCTGAGGACTCTGTACCTGAATCAAGTCAAACTGTTGGCTCTAAAAAAGTGGAAAACTGCTGCTAGAACTAGGGGAACCCAAGAGATAACTATGTTTGTGCCACTGTGCTTTCTTGTTTTTATGTCTGCAGTGGGCAGAGCCTGCAGACGTTTTGCATCAGAAAAGGACCTACTCATGTTTTCTGTCCGTGGAACTGTTTTTCCTCCGCCTGACCCTCCCCCAAGAAGCAATCCGCCCATGTTGTCCATATCACAGTGGGAGTTTTTTTTCTTGTGGGCATTTTTTTTGTACATTTCTGCTGTTCGCTATTTTGTTAACAGTTTATTAACCCCGATAGACTAGCCCAGCTGAGACCCTACATCCCTCCTGTTTCTTCCTAATTACAGCTGGCATGCTATATGGAAGTCACGTGGCTTCTTCAAATTAACCGAGTGAATATATTAGTCCGGTGAGATCCCCCAATCTTCATTGTTCTGTGCAGTATAACCACTGGGCACCTCTGCACCAAGAACCTGGAGTTTGGTTATTTTACATCAGCACACGCTATGTTCTTATGTTTTATTGAACCCATGTTTGAACACTGATGTCAGATAATTAATTTGCATGTTAACAGATACTACATGGAACCTTTATAAAAGAGCCTCGGCTCAAAGGTATTTGTAATCCTAGAACAAATAAATAAAAAAAAATAAAATAAAACTATAACATTTTAATTTCAAAACAAAAAGTCTGTGTTTCTTAAATAATATATTTTTAGAATAAAACTGTTTCCCAGGGGGTGGTCTTGAGCAGAAAGTCCAGCCTGAGCCACAGATCGAACTGAACCCCCAGGATTTGAGCAGTCCTGTTGTCCACCACCTACCCTGAGAGCTTGCCGCCAGACAGAAGGTGTTCTGTGGAACATCCCATCCGGTCAATATGCATTCCAGAAACAAAAAAAACAAAAAACGCTTCTCCCATTAAAACCATAAAATATAATTACGCAGCCCAGAAATTATCCTTTCCCATGAATGAACCTGGATAGAATCTACATAAAAACATACCATATTCTGGCTCTGGTTACTATAAACACGGTGCCCTATTTATTAATGTAAGTAGGATTTAGATTTTGGCGATGGAGAGTTAGCTGCCTCTTTATTCAGAGGCACGTGGTGTTGAAATGTGTTGTAGTTTGTCTGCGACCTTCCCCTTCTCTTATTTATTTATTTATTTATTAGCTTTTGGTAACCGGGTAAGTGCGCTAGGCAACAGACCTGCCTATTTTCAGGCACGACCCGGGAGAGCACAGGACATTGGTTACAATATGCAGAAATGCACAGACATAATATAGGTGTACAGGAGCAAAACAAGATATACATTGGGTATCACAGTAATAGTTACATAAGGGTACATTTTAGGCATAGATCATAATAAGGATGTAAAATAAAGCAATTAGGGTAACCATAAGACAGCTGAGGACAGTAAAGACATCAAGGTGCATAGCCACCTAGACAAGCATATTGCATGGGAGAACATTAGTGTAGTACTCGGGGTCAGACCCGACAGCCTGCAGTGGGACAAAGCAAATTAAGAGTATTTGCATTGGCCAGAGGCTAGAAGGTGGGTGAACAGCGAGTTTTGAATTCTCGATGGGGATGAAGTTTTCACCATAAGGGGAGTGAGTTCCAGAATTTGGGAGCAAATGGGCAAATGCCTGTTCACCCATTTTTGTCATGCAAGGTCTAGTGGAGAGCATGGGGACAGAGGAAGACCTGAGATGCAAGTGTGTGAGGCAGGAGTCAGGAGGTTGGCAAGATAGACAGGTCAGGAGGTCTAGACAGGGAGTCAATAAAGCAGCCCAGGAGTAGGCTCGAATATCCTTAGGTGACAGCCAATTTAAGCCAGCGTAAAGGAGACAATGATGGGTAAGACGTAGGGAGTTAAGGCGATCTACAGATGTTGTTGTAGACAGTGTCCCATTTGTGGAGTGTAGCAGAGTTTGCAGCAAAGAGGAGGGGCAGAGCATATTGGAGCTGGGGTAAGAGAATACCTCTCGCACAACAGAAAGTCTAGCGGAAGGAGTGAGGGAGTGGCGCATGCGATAAGCTCCGCCAATTTTAGCATTGACGGGCACGGCACACCATATTGACATGTTGAGACAGGTCAAGTGTGGGATCCAAAGTGACCCCAAGGTACTTGAAGGACTCAGTGTTTAAGATGAGGGAGCCATCAAGGCATTGAACCTGGAGCCTGTTCGCAGGGGCAGACAGTTTCTTAGAGGATCCGAATAGCATAGCACAGGTTTTTTCTAGGTTCAGGACTTGGTGGTTGTTAGAGAGCCAGGTCTGCAGGAATTGGAAGTCATTAGTGAGAGTGGAGTTGATGGTAGCAACCAATTTTGACCCAGAGTAGAGAACAAGGTCTTACATTTCCCGATTCCTTTTTTATTGATAACTATCAGCCCATATCTTATGCTTTTAGCATTTGCGATTCTCCTTTCATAAGCATGTTTTAAAGCTCTTGCTATTTTCTGCGTGTTCGTTTCTGTCAGTCTTTGTATCCTAATCGGCATGTCAGTGTTTCTTTATACTTTCGTGAAGTATTATATGTTTAAAGGTAGGCCTGTATTCAAATATGCAATTACCCAGACCAGGTAACTGAAGATAAAAACAGACTCCAGCTTATACCTAAAGGATATATTTACAGCGTCGGTCAAATCGGGGCTCACATCTATTATGGGTGTTTTTTGTACATTTCTGCTGTTCGCTATTTTGTTACAATTTATTTACCCTGATAGACTAGCCCAGCTGAGACCCTGCATCCCTCCTGCTTCTACCTAATTACAACTGGCATGCTATATGGAAGTCAAATGGCTTCTTCAAATTAACCGAGTGAATAAATTGGTCTGGTGAGATCCCCCCCCCATCTTCATTGTTTTGTGCAGTATAACCACTGGGCACACCTCTGCACCAGGAATCCCGGAGTTCGGTTATTTTATATCAGCGCACACGCTGCTCCTAGTGTTTTTATTGAACCCATGTTTGAGCACTGATGTCAAATAATAAATTTGCATGTTAACAGATACTACTATAACATTTTAATTTCAAAACAAAAAGTCTGTGTTTCTTAAATAATATATTTTTAGAATAAAACTGTTTCCCAGGGGGTGGTCTTGAGCAGAAAGTCCAGCCTGAGCCACGGATCTAACTGAACCCCCAGGACTTGAGCAGTCCTATTGTCCACCACCTACCCTGAGAGCTTGCCATCAGACAGAAGGTGTTCTGTGGAACATCCCATCCGGTCAATACGCATTCCAGAAACAAAAAACGCTTCTCCCATTAAAACCATAAGATATAATTACGCAGCCCAGAAATTATCCTTTCCCATGAATGAACTTGGACGGTGGTGCCGGAATGGTTTGAAAAGTGGTAGGGCCAAGGACATAAGGGGTACATTTTCCCCCATTAAGTATATTACCATGATAGCAAAAAGTGATAGGGCCACTTATGAAAGGAGTAGGGCCATGGCCCTAGTGGCCCCCCTGTTCCAGCACCTATGAACCCGGATAGAATATGCATAAAAACATACCATATTCTGGCTCTGGTTACTATAAACACGGCGTCCTATTTATTAATGTAAATAGGATTTAGATTTTGGTGATGGAGAGTTAGCTGCCTCTTTATTCGGAGGTACTTGGTGTTGAAATGTGCTTCAGTTTGTCTGCAACCCTCCCCTTCTCTTACAATTCCTGATTTATTTTTATTGATAACTATTAGCCCATATCTTATGCCTTTAGCATTTGCTACTCTCCTTTCATAGGCGTGTTATAAAGCTCTTGCTATTTTCTGCGTGTTCGTTTCTGTCAGTTTTTGTATCCTAATTGGCATGTCAGTGTTTCTTTATACTTTCGCGAAGTATTATATGTTTAAAAGTAGGTCTGTATTCAAATATGCAATTACCCATACCAGGTAACTGAAGAAAAACCAGACTCCAGCTTATACCTAAAGGATACATTTACAGCATTGGTCAAATCGGGGCTCACGTCTATACTCAATTGCTAACTGTCCTGCAAGCCCAGCCTTGGGAGGTGATGCCTCTCTGCACCTCTAAGTACCCAGTTTGCATGTCCTACTGTATATAATGTGTGGAGGAGCAGAGCAGAGTTCCATTTACTTAAGGTTCATTTCTCCATTGACCAGGATGGGCATGATGTTCGAGAGGTTACCCACGGGGCAGCAGCCACACAGTAAGACAGCAATAGCAGACACCTCATCCAGAGCAAAGATGAGCACCATCAGGAAGGCGACAAGCAGCATGATGACGAACTGGGCGATGAGAGCCAGCAGTACCCCGATAGGTCTCCAGATGTGCTCCCCGATGTGGCTCATCTCTACCGTGCAGCCCAGTCCCAACATAGTGAAACAAAGGGCAAACCCCACAAACACATTGATGCCGTGACTGAGGGGGGAGTCCCAGAAAGGCACCTCCTGCAGGCTGGGTTCAGTGGAGGTAGCAGCAGCCTGGCTTGGGGTAAAGGCAATGGTCTCCACTGACACCACTCCTTGAGCCATGGAACTCGACTCTTCTGAGGGCACTTGGCTTCCGAAGTCCATAGCGCTGGAGAAGTATGCTTCTGAAGTACTGGTGTTGGGCAGGTCGATGAAGTTCTCAATAAGAGATGTGACAGAATTTAGGAACAGAGAGGTAAAGACAGTGACATTCTCCATGTCAAAAAGATCCCTGGTGACCCTTTTTTTCCTCTCTTGATGGATCCTAGCTGCTTCTATGTTTCACAGTGATGAAGGCATTTGTTTCCAATCTCAAAGGATCTTTCTCTGGTGTATAGTTGCATCCATTGTGGGGGGTCAGTATTTAAGGCACATGGGCTTTCTCAGTGGTGTGTTCCAGAGGGGAGAGCTTATTAGAGTAAGAACTATCTGCCGCTCAGACACATGCTTCAAATGGAAGGAGGGCTGCTGATCATCCACTTAGAGAGATAACAGGGCAGCTGCTGGTTTCTTTCTTATCTCGGAGCTGTTATGGTTGGTCTTTCAGGATGCTGTGCTCAATATTTCACCGTCTTCATTCTGTATTTCTGTAGCTACTGCAAATGTTGCATTAGACTGCACTTTATTTTGAAGTATGCTTTACTATTTTCCAACAATGCCACACAGAGACAGTTACATTTCATTACTGTACATACACATACTGCATTACAACACTCAAATGGCACCTCACATAGCAAGTCTACAATACTGTTGTAACCCCCAGGAGGCATATCCCAAGGGCTACTACCCCTGCCTGATTTGCCACTAACAGGTTGAGGGGCCTGGATCCGATGGCGGGTGCCTCCACCCAGAGGTCAGGGTTGAGACAGTCTGATATGACTTGGCCACAGCCCTCTGGGTCACTGCAACCCCCCTTTCTTCCCACTAGTGGCCCACATAAATCAATCACAGTACCCTTGCAATGTACACTTACCCCCAGGATTGGTTCAATCAGCGTGACTCTGGGGACTCCCTGTAAAACAAGATGATACAGTGCAAAAATCACAGTACAATACGTTAACATAAACGAATACCTCAGGCAGTGTAACTTTGCTGAAACAAACAGATTATTTAGGGGGATATAACAAGGACAGGGGGAAATCAGGGTAATTAGTTTAAACGCATTAATAATCATAGTACTGTGCACATATTTCCGAATCCCAAATGTCCCAAATGTCACTCTTACTGGGTACCCAGGCAATAAGAGGCTAGCCTATTTGATGCAGCTGGTTGGGGCCCTGAAGATGGAAAATACATGCACAATACCCAAATTGTAATCCAGAGCCGGTAGGCTCAGTTCGTGGAGAAAGAAAGGAAAAGTAATCAGATGGAACACTTGCAATTAGATGATGGCAAGGAGCTACCCTGATTTGTACTCACAAATTCAATGCTGAAACTGAATGGAAGGCAGATTGTCCTGGATTACCAGGAGGAGCAGACCATGTGGACAAGGTCCTTGTGACTGGAGCCCACGGCAGTTCAGAGCAAATGGATGTAGTCTGGATTAAGCTGGGGTTTACTTGCAGCTTCATGCACTCAATTCACTGTACAGGGGATTTGAAACATGAGTCCCCACAAGCACTACACACATTTATATGGAAAAAGAAAGTACTATACCAGGCAGGCTACTTCTCTATCCCGATCACAATTACTGCACCATACCCGGGAGAACACACAGCAGATTCAGTTCCTGACAGACCGAGCACGATTCAGCAATTTCTCCAGTCTTCTACAGGGTGAGCCTAGTTTCTACTCTTCAGATCTCCTTGATTCTCTTCACAGGTCGGATTCAGTCCGAACAAGCAGTTGCACAAGCAGCAGACCGAAACTTGGGGCCTTACACATGTTTCCCGACTAAAACTGCGCACCGAAGGAGCACAGGGATCCTTTCCTCTTCACTGCCAGAGCTAAACTGAAACTCCAGTAGACATAACCGGGCACTTCCTTTGAGTTCCTCCCAGTTCTTGGCTGGATTGGCTGTCACTCACAATAGACTCCCCCTGTTGGTGCAAAAAGGCGCCGAAGTCCAAGCTACATTTCCCAGAGTCACTGTCCATACAATCCTCCTGTGGCTGGCTCAGATTACGAGTCCAAGTTCTGATTCGTCCACAGGCACCATTTTAGAGCTCCCTTAACCCACACTGATTGGTCCAGTTCAGCAGTTCAAAACTAGAATGGGGAACTAGGCAAACACAGTTCTGATTGCAAAGAAAAGCAGGTTAGACAAACTGTATTTTCATCACCACTCCAAATGATTTCTGGCAAACAGTTACATCTTTCAGATAGGCTCCCTTTGCACTCCTAGCGACTGCAAAAAACGGAGCGAATTGGCAGCAGCTCGAGTGGGACTCAAGCAGAGAAACACACAGTCCCCCCATACAAACTAATTATGTCTGCAGCAGACAGCTCTTAAAGAGACAGTACCAGAGGCTCTAAAAGCACTCACAGATAAATGGCTTAAACGCCAAACACCATTCAGGCTCGGAGCATTCAAGCAAGCTCCTGGAAGTCTTTTGGGAACCCCCATTTGCAGGGGGGTTACACCGTTATTCATGCATTTATAAAAGGTCAGAATCATATCATTAGGCATAATACAAGATGGGTGGACATCCTTAGAGCTCTGGATTTATCTTTTGTCTGCTACATAGACTAGTGTGTGCAGTTTCTCCCATTTTTTCTGTAAGTGTGAATTCTGTTATTGACACTGACAGTTATCTTTCCCATGCCCAGTGCCACTAGGATCTCACTGTACCATTCCCTATATGGTGGTATCTCCGAGTCCATCCAGTGTCTCAGGATATTTTTTTTAGCTACTGTTAAATATCACTAGAATATAAACTGTAAGTTGCAATATTTTACAGAGATGTATTTGTAACAAAATATTCTTTATTGAAAAGCCTCTGCTGAACTTTATCACTTTTACTATGATTCCAGTTTGAGCTACAGCTGAGATAGTCGAAACATTGTCAGTGTCAGTGGCTCAGTAGATAGCATACTTGCCTCTGAGGCTGGGAGATCAGAGGGCTGTGGGTTCAGTTTCCACATCTGGCACTTGGGTTAATATCCCAGTACTGACACTGTAGTGCAGCACGGGAGGGGTGTTGCACTTCTGAGGTGCCGTCTTTCGGATGAAATGTTAAACCGAGGTTCCATCTGCCTGGATTGGTGGTAGTTCAGGTGGATGTTAAAGATCCCATGGCACTTATTTAAAAGAGATGGGGAATTTTTTATTGAAATCTGAACAAATCATAACAAAGTTATACAAATCAATATTATATCATACATAATCATAATAAGGAAAGAATCAAAAACATAACTAAGTATTAATTCATACAAATAGCCTAAACATAAGGGAAACAGTATAAACCCATCACCTCCCCCTGCCCACTACAAGAGTAGGGGAATGTTTTATGAAATCAAAAACAAACTCATAACAAAGTATTTACAACTTGGTAATACAATGCACAAGACCATAAGAAAGAAAAAAAACAGAAAACTAAAAGAAGTGTTAATTCATACAGTGGTCTCAAACATAAAACCCTTCCCCCACCCCACTCTCAGAGTAGGGGAAAATCAATACAAAATCCCTACAAAAGCAGTTACGTATCAGCAAGACATTTTACCTTACCCTAAGCAAACTAAAAAATCTCAAACATAAACAAACCCCCTCCTTTTTTTACTATATAAAAGATGGTTTGTTAAAGCCAATCAAAATATTTCCAATGAGTCTCCCAATTAGCCGGAGAAAGCTTTAAAGATTCCACATGTTTAAATGCTTTTAATGCACTGAGTATTATAATATAAAGTTCCCCTCCTGAAATCTCCGTAAGTCGAAGACACTAGAGTAACAATGACTTGTAATTTTAGTAAAGTTTTAGTTACAGTTAGTCCAATCTGACAGAGTGCCCTCAAAACAAATGTCCTGAGACGTGTTCTCCTCACACATTTGGTCTGGAATGTTTTTAGACTCCGGTTGAGGTAACGGTTCCGAGCCCCCCCCCCAGGCAAACATTTACTTACTTCCTGTTTAAGGCTAGTGTAACCCCCCTGCAAATGGGGGTTCCCAAAAGACTTCCAGGAGCTTGCTTGAATGCTCCAAGCCTGAATGGTGTTTGGCATTTAAGCCATTTATCAGTGAGTGTTTTTAGAGCCTCTGGTACTGTCTCTTTAAGAGCTGTCTGCTTGCAGACATAATTAGTTTGTATGGGGACTGTGTGCTTCTCTGAGTACCACTTGAGCTGCTGCCAATTCACTTCATTTTTGCAGTCACTAGGAGTGCAAAGGAACCTATCTGAAAGATGTAACTGTTTGCCAGAAATTATTTAGAGTAATAATGAAATTACAGTTTGTCTAACCTGCTTTCTTTGCAGTCAGAACTGTGTCTGCTAGTTCCCCATTCTAGTTTTGAACTGCTGAACTGGACCAATCAGTGTGGGGTAAGCTAGCTCTAAAATGGTGTCTTGACGAATCAGAACTTGGACTCATAATCTGAGCCAGCCACAAGAGGATTGTATGGGCAGTGACTCTGGGAGATGTAGTTTAGACTTCAGTGCCTTTTTGGACCAACAGCAGCAGTCTATTGTGAGTGACAGCCAATCCAGTCAAGAACTGGGAGGAACTCAAAGGAAGTGCCGGTTTTTGTCGGTTGGAGTTTGAGTTGAGCTTTGGCAGTGAAGAAGGAAGGAGCCCTGTGTTTTTCAGTGTGCAGTTTTAGTCAAAAACGTGTAAGGCCCAGAGTTCCGTCTGCAGCTTGTGTAACAGCTTGTAGGACTGAATCCGTCCTGTGAAAAGAATCAAAGGATCTCTGAAGAGTAGAAACCAGGCTCACCCTGTAGAAGACTGGAGGAATTGCTGAAAATTACACTTGGTCTGTCAGGAACTGAATCTGCTGTGTGTTCTCCCGGGTATTGTGCAGTAATTGCGATCGGATACAGATGCAGCCTGCCTGGCATAGTGCTTTCTTTTATATGGATGTGTGAAGAGGTTTGTGTACCTCAAGTGAGCCCTGCTGACATTGAAGGACCCTATCTTATTTGGAGGTCGTGAGTACTAATTCAGGGTCGCCCCCTGTTGAATTGCCACATTAAATCCAAATGAAATTACTGTACTGCTGACTGTTTAATTCTCCTTTTCTCTGTGTGAAAGGGCCCCTACCAGCTGCCACGGTTTGGACTAGCCACTAGGGCTTGGGTACCCAGGGACAGTAACTGATAGGGATAGGCCTGTGCACAGAGCCATAGGTAGATTATTAGAGTGATAAGCTAATTAACCTGATTTCCCCCTGTCCTTGTTATATCCCCCTAAATAAATCAGAGCTGCTTGTTTCAGTAAAGTTATACTGCCTGAGGTATTTGTCTATGTTAAAGTACTGTACTGTGATTGTTGCACTGTATCTCATTTCCAGGAGGTCCCAGTGCGGAACCAGACCTGGGGTAAGTGTATACTGTGAAGGTAATTCTGATATATTGTGTGGGCCACTAGTGGGAAGAAAGGGGTTGCAGTGTCCCAGAGGGCTGTGACCAAGTTAGTTTAACTATTGCAAACCCTGACCTCTGGGTGGAGGCACCCGCCATTGGATCCAGGCCCCTCAACCTGTTAGTGGCAAATCAGGCAGGGGTAGTAGCCCCTGGGATAGCGCCATCTAGGGGTTACATCTTGGAGGCTCACTGCTGGGATTGTGTGTCCTCTAGTGGCCATATTTACGAACCACTGTTAAGAAAAAAATGGGTACCCGACAGAAGTGGCTGTGCACCGGCTAGTGGAGTGGTGTACTGGGAGGAGATCGACCCCAAAATGCTATGCTTATCCTGGACATCCCCTGGGTATTAATACGGACACTGTGCAGGGAGTACTTTCCAAGGTGGAAGGTTTACAAAACCCTGTGGTGGTGGGTCGGCATGCTAATCTGCTCACCCACATTTCCTGGCCTTAGTAGAGTTTAAGGATCCCATAGATAGCTCCAAAGTGCCACAGACCATTACCCCAGAGGGAGCCCTCACTGCTTGGAGAGTGATAACTAAGGACAGTAAAGACCCGGGGGGGAATCAGCCCCCACCACTATCTGAAACTTTTGAGGAGAAATTTGCTGAATGGTTGCTGGGAGAGGGGAAAACTGTGGAGGACTTGAAGAAACTATTCTTGCCACCTGGGTGTTCCTCCCCAACACCCTCTCCTGCTCCAGTGCCCGTAATGGTGGCTGAACCAATGCAGACTCCTATTTCTGCACCTGCCATTAGTCACGACTCTTACAGAAGGTTGAGGATCTTCTCTGGCACCTCCCCACCCCCAAGGGAGGATGACTGGGAGACCTGGATGAACTATGTTGCCCCCAAGTGCTAGAATGGCAATGCTCGGAAGGCGAAAGCGAAAGAGGGTTAGTGAGAGCCTCCGAGGTCCTGCCCTGGCTACCATCCGTGCTAAACGGGCCAGTAACCCTGAAGCGACTGCACAGGCCTATCTTGAGGCCTTGGAGAATGTGTATGGGAGCCCAGATTCTGATGAGGACCTATGGTGGAGAGTAAGAAATGCACAACAGTACCAAGGGAGTTGTTGTCTGTGTATGTCTCGGCTGGAAAAATTGTTGCAAGAATGCCTCAGAAAGGGTAGTTTGCCAGCGATTGAACTGGACCGAACCAGACTGGACAGAATCCTAAGTCTGCCCCTTCTCAGAACTGCTGTTGCTTCAGTTACGCCTGGCAAATCGACTGAATCCCCACCCTCCTATGATGAGTTAATGAGAGAAATTCGAGGAGTTGAGAAAGGCGACCTCGGAGGTACCTGCACCAACAGCTGTGGCTACGACCAGTGACTGAGGGTGACCCATCAAGTGAAGTTCAGGGGCAGAGGTTGACAGTCAATGAGTGCTCTGACAAGGAAAAAGATATGCCACAATGGGGCGAACTGTTGAGAGAGATCCGGGAATTCAAAAACAGTCCCTTTATGAAGGCCACGCCTGCAAGTGCGGGCCCTGACCTATATCCGACTGCATCTGCTATGGGGGTGGGGGTACCCACCCATGTATCTCCTGCTGATAACAGCTCCAAACTCAATTCCTTGACCATGGAAGTGGAGAAACTGACGAGATGTCTCCAAATGCTTATCACGCGCAGACAGAGATGGCACCCAGGTTTCCAGTTAGTAATACCCCGCTCTGGCTCCCAGTGTGGCGCCCGGCCAGCTCAAACTCCAGAAAGTATGTTTTGCTATAATTGTGGGAAAGATGGGCACATGAAAAGGAATGCCAGTCCCCAAAGACACTGACAAAGTTGCATATAGGCTACAAGGAGAGCTTCGAGAAGAAATCAGTGGTTAAGAGGTGCACGACATGATCCCAGTGAGGGCACCAAAATGCTAATTCACATCCTTTGTGGCAAGGTCAGTTGCCCAGCCCCCACTACCACCTCTCCAGACTGGTCCAGAATAGTGGGTCCCTCCATGGAGACCACTGTAAAGGTGAATGGAGTGTCTACAAGAGCTGTATTAGACAGTGGCTCCCAAGTGACAATTATGTTCCAGGATTGGTATCAGAAGCATTTGTCAGACGTCCCTTACAACCATTAGAAGGACTGCATGTATGGGGGTTAATGAGAAGGCCTACCCTATTCCGGGTATATCCAATTTGGCTGTCTTTCCCCACCTCCGTGGCTGGAGTGGCGAACAAGTAGAGACCCTAGCCTTAGTGTGTCCCCACTGGACTGTATGATGGTGTCCCTTTGTTGATTGGAACAAATGCTCATATGTTCGGAAGGCTGGCACAGTTGTGTTATGAAAAACAGGGTCAAAGACTAGTAGAGCTTTAAGAGTTCGCTTTAATTAAGAAGGCCTATGAGGCACAGAGAGATGCTGAAAAACAGAACCAGAGGAACCGGTCGGAATTGTATGGAAGAAGGATCCTGAGTCTCTGATCCTGGCGCCAAATGCCCAGTGTACCTTACAGGAGGGTCCGTATCAGAAAGGATGTTAAGAATAAAATATTAATGTTGGATGCACAGGCGATGGAAAATTGCCAGAGGGACTGCTGGTCAAGCCTAGTATTTTGCCCGCTAGAGCCCATGCTTATGCCAGAAGGGTAATGGTCCAAGTTCATAATGTGTCTGAAAGAGACATTCGAGTAAACAGAGGTTGCATCCTGGCTAATGTGCATTGTGCAGACACTGCAGTGCTACCCAGCAGCAAGAGTTCAAGGAAGAATGACAGAGTAACGCCTGACTTGTTTGATTTGGCGACTCCCGCTGCCAGCTGAATGGAAAGTGAGGATCAGTGAGAAGCTTGCCCAGAGACCAGGTGTTTTCTTTAAAGGAATGGGATGTAGGATGCGGCAAGGAGCTGAGCACAATATCCGGCTGCATGACGAAAGACCATTTCGTGAGAGGTCTCGACGCCTGGCACCTGCTGACATAGATGATGTGAGACGGCATCTGCAAGAGATGTTAGCTGCTGGTGTAATACAAGAATCCAGAAGCCCTTATGCTTCCCCATTGTGGTAGTGAGGAAAAAGAATGGAACAGTAAGGATGTGTGTGGATTATCGCACCTTAAACCGGCGGACTATCCCTGATCAGTACACAATGCCCCGCATTCAGGATGCTTTGGACTGCCTAACGGAGCAAGTGGTTCTCTGTGCTGATCTCCGCAGTGGGTACTACCAGATCCCGATGGCCCCAGAGGACCGTGGAGAAGACGGCCTTTATCTGTCCGCTTGGCTTCTATGAATTCATGAGGATGCCTCAAGGGATTTCAGGTGCCCCAGCCACTTTTCAACGATTGATGGAGCGTGCAGTGGGGACATGAACTTACTAGAGTGCCTGGTATACCTAGATGATGTCATTGTGTTTGGCAGCTCACTGGAGGAACATGAGAGCAGATTATTTAAGGTATTGGACCGACTGGAGGACTTTGGCCTTAAACTGTCCATTGATAAGTGTCAATTCTTTCAAACATCAGTAAAGTATATGGGACACATAGTATCCACCGAGGAATAGAGACCGACCCAAGTAAAGTTGAGGCCTTGACCACCTGGCCACAGCCCAAAAATCTAAAAGAACTGCAAAGATTCCTGGGATTCTGTGGTTATTATGGAGCTTCATCAAGGACTATTCAAGAGTGATCCGCCCTTTACTTAACCTTACTCAAGGGTATCCCCAACCCACAAAAAATACCAAAGTCAGCGTCCCTCAAGACTGAAAGAGTGTATTTTCATCCAGTGAAGTATTTGGGGCCCGCTGGACTCCTGATTGTGAGACTGCTTTCATGAGATCATATATCAACTTACCCATGCTCCAGTGCTGGCCTATGCGATCCAAGAAAACCTTCGTCCTGCACACTGATGCTAGCTTGCAAGGGTTGGGGGCTGTGTTGTACCAAGAAGCACGAGAATGGCCTGAGACCAGTGGCCTTTGCCAGTAGAAGCCTGACCCCATCCGAAAAGAACTATCCTGTACATAAGTTAGAGTTCCTAGCTTTGAAGTGGGCTATTGTTGACCAATTCCATGAGTACTTGTATGGGGCTAAAATACTAGTAAAACTGACAATAATCCTTTGACCTATGTGCAGACCTCAGCTAAGTTGGATGCCACTGGCCATAGGTGGCTTTCTGCATTATCTACATATGACTATGCTCTCGAATACCGAGCAGGTCTGAACCACAGAGATGCTGATGCTCTCTCCCGGAGGCCTGTTCCCCAGAATGATTGGGTCCGATTGGCAGAACCTGACATTCGGGCACTCTGCCGGAAGTTTGACAGGGAGGAACAAATGTCCACGGACGCAGTGGACTGCATGGTGGATTGCTTGGGAGCCTCTGAGAATTGCATACCTGCTGCTTATTGCCACTTTTCTGCAATAGACATTGGTGCACTGCCTCAGCTGGACAATGACAGTATTCGGCGGGCTCAATCCCGCGATCCCATGATCAAAGCAGCTTTAGAAGCCCTCTATGCAGGAAAAGATGTGTCCAAATTACGCTCCACTGATTTGAGAACTGCACTGTTATACAAAGAAGGTCCTAAGTTGAAACTGATCAATAAACTGTTATACAGAGAAACAGTAGACAGAGGGGACAAGTAGACAAACAACAACTAGTGCTGCCCACTGCCTTTCGAGACTCAGTACTGAGGTCCTTGCACAACCACATGGGGCACCTTGGTATAGACAGAACACTTGACTTGGTGAGATCCAGATTCTATTGGCCTAAGATGGGGCTGATGTGGAGCAACACATTCGAACTTGTAGTACTGCTACAGAGGAAAGCTTTGCCCCAGAGGGCTGCCCCTTGTTAACATCACCACCAGTGCACCCATGGAGCTTGTCTGTATTGATTTTCTGAGTTTGGAGTCAGATCAAAGAAATATCAGTAATGTGCTGGTGGTCACTGACCATTTCACGAGATATGCCCAAGCTTTCCCACCAAAGACCAGAAAGCATCCACTGTGGCCAAAGTACTTGTAGAAAACTTTTTGTTCACTATGGGGCTCCACAAAGAATCCATTCTGATCAAGGAGAGACTTTGAGAGTCGTCTGATCAAAGAGATGCTTTCTCTGTGGGGTCGCGAAAGTCCAGAACCACTCCTTACCACCCCAGGGGACCCACAGCCTGAACGTTTCAACCGCACTTTGCTAGATATGCTAGGAACCCTGCACCCAAAGGACAAGCCTAGATGGAGCCAACAAATTAGCACCCTGGTACATGCTTATAACTGCACCAAAAGTGATGCCACTGGATTCTCCCCTACCGCCTGATGTTTGGAAGAAAGCTCGACTACCAGTAGATGTGTGTTTGGGGTCTCCTGATGGGGTTCAAGCTGACAACTATTTACAGTATGTGCAAAGTTAAAGGCCCAGCTAACTCATGCTGTACCAACTGGCTCAAACCATGGCTGCCAAAAGAAATCTGGCCAACAAAGAAAGGTATGATAAAAAGGTGAAAGCACAGGAACTCCAGGAGGGAGATCGGGTATTGCTAAGAAATCTGGGACTGCATGGCAAGCACAAGATTGCTGACAGATGGCACCATCTCCCTCACATTGTAGTGGGCAAACTAGATGATCTGCCAGTGTACAAAGTAAGGCCTGAGAATAATTCAAAAGATGTAAAAACAATGCATAGAAATCATTTACTGCCCATTGGACAAATCCTGATTGAGTCTGAGCCCCCAGAAGATGCCCCCTCTGGACCAGTGACTAGAGCTGCTGCTAAGAAAAGATCAAGGAAGTCTGCACCTACAGAAGCAGAGTTAAAGTGTTCCCCTGCACAAGTCCCAGTTGAGCATGACTGTCAGTCCATATCGGAAGAAAGTGAGAGTGACTTTGAATACTATCCTTCTTACGAACTGAGTCAATTGTTTGGGGCAATCCCTAGTCAATACTGGAGATGAAGCTGGGCCTTCTGGACTGCCTAAACCCCCAGCTTCATCCCTGGAGCCAATGCTCCCAGTAAGTGAAGTGCAAGCATCAGATCAGATGAAATGGAATCATTGTGCATGGTTGAACTGTTTGAGCTTTCAGGGAGGAAAATGATAGATTGGGGCAGACTGGTGATACACCCAAACAAGAAGAGTATTTTGAGTGCCCTGACAGTCCACTGCCAGTGTCCGAAAGCTCTCCCTGCAGCCAAATGTTGTGGACTCAGAAACTGTAACTCCTGGAGCTGAAAGTGCCCCAAGTTCTAGCCTCTCTACCCCCATGGAGACTCCCTGACAAGTGAGGACAATGCTGAAAATGAGGCTCAGAGTGCAGAGACTATAACAGTTCCCCTAGAAAGACTGGTCGAGCTGTAAAGCCTGTGGTGCACCTCAGTTATGATTCACTTGGGAGGCCTGTGGACTTGCCTCTCAATGTTGTCCATAAAGGAGTGTATGTGTCCCGAGCTCATTGCCCAAACTGAGCATCAGTGCTAACTCCAAGTTACTTGTGTTGCCCTCTAAGTATGGTGCCCTTGCCCCATCCAGCCCCAAGGTAACTGATAGGAAGGGCCCCTCTCTTCAGGTTTCATGTACAGAGGTAATAACTTGAGTTATGGTACAATGTGTATGTAATACTGTGTAAAGAGTGACGACTGCAATGTTTCAGAAATGTGTTCTTGGTAAAATGATATATTGACTGATGATTACATATGCGAGCCTAATGCAAATGTATATGGTTGCAGTTGAAACTTATGGGTACTTGCTTGACGCGGACGTCAAGCTTTCTCCCAAGCCAGGAAGGGTGTAACCCCTGCAAATGGGGGTTCCCAAAAGACTTCCAGGAGCTTGCTTGAATGCTCCAAGCCTGAATGGTGTTTGGCATTTAAGCCATTTATCAGTGAGTGTTTTAGAGCCTCTGGTACTGTCTCTTTAAGAGCTGTCTGCTTGCAGACATAATTAGTTTGTATGGGGGACTGTGTGCTTCTCTGAGTACCACTTGAGCTGCTGCCAATTCACTTCATTTTGCAGTCACTAGGAGTGCAAAGGAACCTATCTGAAAGATGTAACTGTTTGCCAAATTATTTAGAGTAATAATGAAATTACAGTTTGTCTAACCTGCTTTCTTTGCAGTCAGAACTGTGTCTGCTAGTTCCCCATTCTAGTTTTGAACTGCTGAACTGGACCAATCAGTGTGGGTAAGCTAGCTCTAAAATGGTGTCTTGGACGAATCAGAACTTGGACTCATAATCTGAGCCAGCCACAAGAGGATTGTATGGGCAGTGACTCTGGGAGATGTAGTTTAGACTTCAGTGCCTTTTGGACCAACAGCAGCAGTCTATTGTGGTGACAGCCAATCCAGTCAAGAACTGGGAGGAACTCAAAGGAAGTGCCGGTTTTGTCGGTTGGAGTTTGAGTTGAGCTTTGGCAGTGAAGAAGGAAGGAGCCCTGTGCTTTTCAGTGTGCAGTTTTAGTCAAAACGTGTGTGTAAGGCCCAGAGTTCCGGTCTGCAGCTTGTGTAACAGCTTGTTAGGACTGAATCCGGCCTGTGAAAAGAATCAAAGGATCTCGAAGAGTAGAAACCAGGCTCACCCTGTAGAAGACTGGAGGAATTGCTGAAAATTACACTTGGTCTGTCAGGAACTGAATCTGCTGTGTGTTCTCCGGTATTGTGCAGTAATTACGATCGGGATACAGATGCAGCCTGCCTGGTATAGTGCTTTCTTTTATATGGATGTGTGAAGAGGTTTGTGTACCTCAAGTGAGCCCTGCTGACATTGAAGGACCCTATCTTATTTGGAGGTCGTGAGTACTAATTCAGGGTCGCCTCCTGTTGAATTGCCACATTAAATCCAAATGAAATTACTGTACTGCTGACTGTTTAATTCTCCTTTTCTCTGTGTGAAAGGCCCCACCAGCTGCCACGGTTTGGACTAGCCACTAGGCTTGGGTACCCAGGGACAGTAACTGATAGGGATAGGCCTGCACAGAGCCATAGGTAGATTATTAGAGTGATAAGCTAATTAACCTGATTTCCCCTGTCCTTGTTATATCCCCTAAATAAATCAGAGCTGCTTGTTTCAGTAAAGTTATACTGCCTGAGGTATTTGTCTATGTTAAAGTACTGTACTGTGATTGTTGCACTGTATCTCATTTCCAGGAGGTCCCAGTGCCGGAACCAGACCTGGGGGTAAGTGTATACTGTGAAGGTAATTCTGATATATTGTGTGGGCCACTAGTGGGAAGAAAGGGGGGTTGCAGTGTCCCAGAGGGCTGTGACCAAGTTAGTTTAACTATTGCAAACCCTGACCTCTGGGTGGAGGCACCCGCCATTGGATCCAGGCCCCTCAACCTGTTGGTGGCAAATCAGGCAGGGGTAGTAGCCCCTGGGATAGCGCCATCTAGGGGTTACACTAGCCATAGAATGCTTTCTTTTTTTCCATTATTCCTCAAGCTTCAGTTTTTCTTTTAAAAACTCCTGTTCTGCCGCTGACAACATCAACAAAAGCTGTTGTTTTTTCTTGTTTAATTCTGCCTGTAGTAATACCTCATCTTCAGCAATATTCTCCTCAATGATTTGATCGGAAGGCGGCATAACAACCAGCGGATCCACAGTAGCCAGATGTTCTACATTCTGATCAGATACTTCCACAGTCTCCACCAGTCCAGACTCCATAAGTCCCGCAGCATGTCCTTCACTCTCCATGTCCAGAATCAAACTGAGATCCTCCTACCTTCCCACAGAGTGGCAGCACCCCCTGCAAAGAGTAGGAGAATTTTCCGTGTCCTGGCCAAATTTCCCTCATTCACTAAAAATACCACCAACAGCTTAATCTGGTTCAATTTCAAGTGCTTACCATCTGTATGCCCCCTCCTCCCCGGTCACCCCTGAAAAAGGGACGTCTAGGCCCACTGGGCTTACCAGATCAACAAAATTCAAACTAACAAACAAACAAGGAGCAACAACAGTAACCACAGTACAAACATGGGAGTCTAGTGCAACCAATAGTCAGGGGCGTCAATAGAAATTGCTGGGCCCGGGACACATCTTTAGGACTGGGACCCCCTTAGCCTCACATCCCCTGTTACAGATCCCCCCCATGGGCCCCTCTGAGCCACTGGGCCCAGAACAGTTGCCCCCTTCATCTGCTCCCCTGCCAATAGTAGTACAAGTGCAAGAACCAGAACTTTTAAAACATATAAGGAGAGCCAGACGGAGGAAAACAGTGAGGAGTATGGCAGCGAGCTTAGACTATAGCCAACAAAGTGATCCGAGAGACAACAGCAAATAGAAACATAGAAGCGTAGATGTTGTCGGTGGATAAGGCCCACCTGGCCCACCTAGTCCGCCCTGATAATCCTGTCTTAGCCCCCTATAAGTTCACAGCTGCAGCCCAGAGGGTGTCGCAGCCAGCAGCAGGTCTGAACACATCTAGTAGCATGGGTCATGCACACTAAATGTATTCCTTATCAGGTCAAATCCTGCAGATGTTTCGGCTCTGACCAGATTTTGTTCATTTTGTGCCTGTTGGTTCAGGAACTGATTTTACATCACCTTCCTTAATGTTAACAGTATGTTGAACCACAGGAAACACTTAACTACAGTGACTCTAATGTAGTCTTTACAATCAGATATTATTTGTCTTCAGGACACTAGATTACATTCACTAGAAGATATTGCTACTATGAAAAAATGATGGCCAATAGGACCCTCTTTCTAGTTCTTAGGGGAGGATAGGTGTTCGGGCTGGGTGTACAGTTTTTGTCTTTTGTGGTTCAAGTCCAGAGAATTGAGTTGCTCAAGGCAGTTAACCCATACTTGTTCACCACCAAGAGTATCATTCTAGGAGGTGACTGGGAGGTGATTTTAATTGTCAGTGGAAGACTAGGTTTGCTGGCCAAGGCACCTAGCTTCACCTGAGTTCTTTTCTTCTAGGTTGCTTGAAAGGATAGAGCAAAGAACCTTACTAGAACAAGGATAAGGATAAGGATTAAGGCTTCTTTTGGCTAGGCAGATTTACTGTGTGTTGTTATTTTCATTTTGTACTCACAGGGATTGTTACTGTTTGTAGCTAACATTTTATTGCTTTATTTTTCTCTGATTCAAATTGTTGTTGCTGGGTATACCTTCTGCTGCATTATTACAGGGTGTGCCTGCAGGTGTGTACTTACAGATTACTGCTGTAATCATCTGATTCAAATTGTCTTTTGCAAGGTATATCTTCTGTTACTGCTTTATTTTTCTCTGTAGCAAAGTGTTTCTTACATGGTATATCTTCTGTGAAATTATTACAGGTGGTGCTGTACAGATTTTGCAGTTTTATTTGTCATTAGGATAAGCTTTCAGGGCTACTGCCTTTGTTGCTGACTGATTGTTTCTGCTGTTACCTCCTTGTTTCTTTCGTAAGTGGTTCTTCTTTTTCGGCAGGGGAAGGGCCCAGTCACCCACCTACAGTCGTGACATTTCCTGTAGCAAAGCAGGAAGGGGCGGATCAGAGGGGTATCCACAAAGTGACCTCATTTACAGGGGCACTAGTAATTTAACTTGTTATAACAAGTTATACAAAAACAAACAAAACACAAAATCAAACTTTTGCTTTCATTTTCTTCCTTCTAATTACTCTGACCAGGTTATAAACCCAGCAACTTATCTGGAATGGATATCATTAACTGCAGGTACTGCGGAACACTTTTCAGAAGTGCAGTTTTACAGGATTTAGGATACTATCCTACAAGCTGGGCCATTGGAGATCTAAGGACTCAGCTCCATGCAGCATGGGCAGAGATTGCGTGCCTCAAAGTGCGTATTCAAGAAGAAATATATTATAAGAACTGCCCACCATTTCCCCAACATCCAACAGAAGCACCTCGACCACAGAGGGTAGTTGGTCCAGGATGTTGGCAGGTGGTTAGGAGGGGCAAATTGGTGCCCCATCACTCGATGCTCTCCAACATATCACCTCCACAAACCATATAAAAACTGCAAACAGGTATCTGCCTCTATCTCCAAAATTAAACAAAGGGGCAGCGGACACTGCAGAGCAGGACACTGCAGCACAGGAGCTAGCACAACAAAACTCACCCAAAACAGGAACCAAAACAAAACAAGCAAAAAAGGAAATCCAAAAAACTTCTGCTCATAGGAGACTCCATGATTCGGGGAGTTGATACGTATCTCCAGCCAGGGGTAATGGTCAGATGTCTCCCAGGCACATCAGCATGGAGAGACACTGACCGCATTGCTAAAATTGTTCAGGAAGCAGGAGAAAACATTGATGTCCTGGTACACATAGGGACTAACGATCTCGCCAGCCGGTCAGTTGTGGAGACCAAGAAACACCTGACCAGGCTGGATGACAAACTATCATTCATTTCATCTGGCATCTCCTTCTCTGAGATCCTGCCAGTCTGGGAGAGAGGGGCAGATGGACAGAAGGTCAGAGAAGGGGCGATAGGAGAGCTAAACATGTGGCCCAAGGGCTGGTTCCAGGAAAAAGGACACACATTTGTAGGGAACTGGCAACAGTTTTGGGAGTGAAAGTTCTTTCAATTTGATGGACTGCATCTGACTAAGGAGGGAGTCAGTGCATTGGGGCAGAAGTTTGACATCTTTGCAGAATATTTAAACTAGCAAATGGGGAGAGGGGTGCAGCACCCTATACATCGAATGGGAAGAACACTCCTCCCCATCAGCTAGTAGTCAAACAGGAGTTCAGCATGTTTGTACTTCATTTGCATCACCACGTAAGGAAAAAGGTCCGGCTCCCCATACGACGCTCAGGGGAAACACCGGACCTCACCCAGCAACTAACTCACCAAAATCTGGCCAATGGAAAATCATATACACAAATGCTCGCAGTCTGGGAAACAAGATCCCAGACCTGCAGGCAATAATAACAGAGGCTAAACTGGACATAGTAGCCATTAGCGAGACATGGTTTACCAGTGACCACACTTGGGAGACTTCAGTACCTGGCTATATACTGTTCAGAAAAGACCAAGGTGCAAAAAGGGGGGTGGAGTGGCCCTTTATGTCAATGAAAATATCAAAGCTACAGAAATTCAGAATACACATAAGGAGCCAGAAGAACTGTGGGTCACTCTGGAAACAGGAAATGGGACAGCCATATGAACTGGGGTTGTGTACAGGCCTCCAGACAAGGGGGAAGACATTGACACGTTACTGTTAGAAGATATACAAAACATGACAGCTAAAGGGGAGGTTCTGTTAACGGGAGACTTCAACATGCCAAATACAGATTGGTCAATACCAGCAGGGACATCTGCCAGAACAAGACACATGGTGGTTTCCCTGCAGGGGGAGGGCCTCAAACAACTGGTACAACAATCCACAAGAGACAGGGCCATCCTAAATCTAGTACTGACTAACAGGGAAAGGATCACAGATCTCCAGGTAGAAAGTCACCTGGGTGCCAGTGACCATCACATGATATGGTTCAATTTGGCCACTAGAACAAAATCATCCCATTCCAAGGCAAAAATATGGGACTTCAGAGGAGCTGACTTTGATAAGATGACCAGCAGAGTTAAGCTAGCCCTGGCAAAAAGAAATGCAGGTGAGGGGGTACAGGCAAAGTGGGCAAGCATTAAAGATGCAATACTTGAAGCAACATCCCATTGTGTTAGTGAGAAAAGGAAGTGCAAAAGAAGAAGTAAACCACTTTGGTTCTCAAACACAGTGGTAGAAAAGGTCAGAGCCAAAAGGCTGGCCTTCAGGAAATATAAGGGAATGCAGCAGGACAAAGATAGGGAGGCATACCAAACTTCCGTAAGGGAAGGCAGTAAGGCAGGCAAAGGCCCAAACCAAGGAAACACTAGCATGAACAGTAAAAGAAGGTGACAAGACTTTCTATAGATACATTAGTGAAAGGAGAAAGTCCAGAGGAGGTATTGCTAGGATCAAAGGGGATAAGGGTGTGTGTGAGGAGGAGGAGGACCATGTAAAAGCATCTATCCTAGATAGATACTTCTGTCTCAGAGATGCATTGAAGAGAAGGTAGGGCAGGGCCCGCAGCTCAGCACCATGGACACAGGGGGGGAGGGAGGTTTGCACTAGTCCCTTGACAAACGAAAGGGTCCTACAAGAGCTCGATAAGCTCAGGGTGGATAAGGCAATGGGACCTGATGGCATACATCCCAGGGTACTAAAGGAGCTAAGGGTGGAACTAGTAGAGCCATTATCAGAACTGTTTAGTGAGTCTCTGAGCACAGGAGAGGTCCCAGAAAATTGGAGAAGGGCTCATGTGATCCTGCTCCTCAAGAGTGGTAGCAGGGAGGAGGCAGGGAACTACAGACCAGTCAGTTTTACCTCAGTAGTGGGCAAGATTATGGAGTCACTCCTTAAGGAAAGGACAGTGCAACACCTGGTATCCATAGGAGCACAGGATCCAAGACAGCATGGGTTTACAAAAGGAAGGTCCTGTCAAACTAATTTCATAGATTTCTTTGACTGGGTAACCAGAGTGGTGGACCAAGGGGAAGCAGTTGATGTCACCTACCTTGACTTCAGCAAAGTTTTTGATACTGTTCCACATAGAAAATTAATTAACAAGCTGGGTAGGCTCAGGGTGGGTCAGATGTTGGTCAACTGGGTGGCAAACTGGTTGACGGGCAGAAAACAGAGAGTGGTGGTAAATGGTATACAGTCATAAAAGATGCAGGTCACAAGTGGGGTACCTCAGGGATCAGTTCTGGGGCCAGTCCTCGTCAATATCTTCATCAGTGACATTGCAGATGGACTGGAGGGTAAGGTTTGTCTGTTTGCAGATGACACCAAGATCTGCAACAGAGTAGAGAATCCAGATGGGGTGGGCAGAGTGAGAAGAGATCTGGATAAACTAGCAAAATGGTTGGAAGAGTGGCAACTGGGGATTAACACAAAGAAGTGCAAGATCATGCACATAGGGAAGAGAAACCCTAAAGCCACCAATAGGCTGGGAGGGGAGTTGCTGGCAGTCACAAGGGAAGAAAGAGACTTGGGCGTCATCATCACCGATGACCTGAAATCATTCAAGCAGACCACTAAAGCATTAGATAAGGCTAGAGGGATGTTGGGGTGTATTAGTAGGGGTATCACAAGTCGGAAGAGGGAGGGAATAATCCCTCTTTACAAGACATTGGTTAGGCCCCATCTGGAGTACTGCATGCTGTACTGGAGGCCACACCTTCACAAGGACATTAACCATACTGAGGCAGTCAGAGAAGGCAACCAAAATGGTGCAGGGACTGCATCAGAAAACATATGAGGACATATTAACTGAGCTCAAAATTTATATCTTAGAGCAAGGGGGGGGGGGTGATATGATTGAAACATTCAAACACCTTAAGGGCATTAACAAGGTGAAAGTCTAACATACCAAGGTAGGCGCGGTGGTGGATGACCTAGGGGGATGGCAGGGGTTGCAGGATGATCTGGCAAAGCTTGACACCTGGTAAGACACCTGGCAACTGGACTTTAATGCCAAAAAGTGCAAGGTGCTGCATTTTGGGATGAAGAACCCAAGGAGGAGCTCCCAGCTAGGGGGAGTACAGCTAGCCCAGACAGAGGAGGAGAAGGATCTGGGTGTGCTCATTACAGGGTCAATGAACAACTCGGCACAATGTAGGAAGGCAGTTGCAAAGGCCAACAAAATGCTGGGTTGTATTGCAAGGGGTATATCCTCAAGGATGGAGGAGGTGATTCTGCCACTGTATAGGTCATTAGTTAGACCACACCTGGAGTACTGCGTGCAGTACTGGCGTCCGTATCTGAAGAGGGACATTAAGTTACTGGAGGTGGTACAGCGCAGAGTGACAAAGATGATCAAGGGGCTGGGGGACTTATCATACGAGAGGAGGTTGAAGGAGTTGAACATGTACTCACTGGAGGAGAGGAGAGACAGGGTGACATGATTGAAACCTTTAAATACATGAAAGGAATAAACAAGACGGGTACAGAGGGGCTGTTCAAAGTAAGGAAGGGGAGGGCCATCAGGGGCCATGATATGAGACTGGAGCGAGGAGGGTTCAGGAGGGAGATGAGGAGACACTTTTTACAGAGAGGGTGGTGGCTGGGTGGAATCGTTACCTGCTGAAGTGGTCTGCAGTAGAACAGTGGACTGCTTCAAACGAGGATGGGACAGGACAAGGGGGAGGGTTAATGAAGGAGAAGGGTGGAAGGGAGGGGCAGCTGCAGAATAAGGGGTGCTAGCTGCACATTCGAGCAGACTTGATAGACCTCTAGGCCTTTATCTGCTGGCAAATTTCGTATGTTCGTATGTTTCAATGTAAGAAAAATAGCAGGACAAGAGGACACAGCATGAGATTAGAGGGAGGCCGATTAAGGGGTAATTTGAGGAAGTTCTTTTTCACATAAATGGTGGTAGATGCATGGAACGGCCTACCTCAGGAAGTGGTGGATATGAATACAGTGCAGGGCTTCAAACAAGCATGGGATAGGCATAAGGGAGCAATACATATGAGTATGAATAGATAGGTCATTGACAGAGCAAAGGCCAGTGGCACATTCATAAGGTAGAAAAAGAAATGGACAGACTGGATGGGCCTTGTGGTCCTTATCTGCCGTCAACTTCTATGTTTCTATGTTTCAGGCAAAACAAAACAAACCAAAAAACCACGCTGTAACAAACAAGAAAGCTTTTGTGACTCCTCTTATCTCACCACCATAGTATCCTCTGCGTTTCTTGTCGATGCTGCTGCTGCCAGACATAGACTGAATGGAAGTACCTTCCACAAAGCTCTATTGGACACTAGAATTGATTACTTCTTCATATCAGCCTGGTTAAATACATGGGGGAACCAGTGTGCTACCAGTTGAAACCTCTGACCACATGACTGTGTGCCTCATTATATGAGGAACTTCCAGCCCTTCTAGCATTATATGAGGGATTTCCAGAGATGAAAGACAAAAAATTACGGTTAGGGATTTTATTGCTAATAACTCACTGTACTAGCGATGTAAGACACAGTAGTAGAGTGGTGGGGGGGATGTTTAAGTCAGAACAAAAACATTTTTGATTAGTAAATCCATATGTCTATAAAGAACTAATTTAAAATACCTAGATCTTCACCATCATCAACAAAAGCTCCTTTGCCTAGCAGAGGTAAACCCAAGGTTTCTCAGCCCAGACTGAACATACTAAGAAAGATACGGCCCAGTACCAATATCAGAGAATGTGATCATTGATTCAAGAGGGAAAAAAAAATGGGATGCAAGGAACTAAAGGGCAAGTCAACCTCTTTGATACCTATACTAATCAAATTTATAGTACGGTTATTACTTCACTAATAATTGAACAAGGGGCCCAGAACTATAGACCCTGAGGGCATTTTACAAATGGAAAACTCCCATGTTCACAATTCCTTTAGTAAAGGTGGAGCCTGCAACTGCCACTTTGACCTTTTTTTCTAGGCTCTAGAACTTCAAACCATCACCTCTGAGATGTCTCCTTACTAGAGGCTGAAATAACCAAATTGGAGGTCTTGGCAGCAAATACATCCCTGTCCTCTAATGTGGTGTGGTGCCCAGAGAAGATGGCCTGCTGGGGGAATTATACAGAAAATTCAGGAAGGATTTGATTGAGGTCCTAGAAGATATATTTAATTTTTCTTAACAAAGACAGTGCTTTTAGCGGTGACCAATTTAGAGGGATTATGTTCTTCCCATTTAAAAAGAGTAACAGGAATGAGTTAAAAACTGGAGGCCACTAATCTTGCTGAATAATGGCATAAAGATCCCAGCGAAAATCCATAGTAAGAGGCTGGAGAGGCAGCAGCATCTGATTTACTACTAGGTTCTCCAGCCTGTGCAATCTCGGGACATAGAATTCAGGATAATGTGGCACTAATGAGGGAAGTCCTTAAATATGGGTTATCTGGGACTGCTGAAGGCCTTCTCCTGACATTGGATCAGGAGAAGACCTCCAATGGAGTATTGTATGACTGCCTTTTTTGGTTTGTCAAAGACATGGTTTGCCTAGGAAATTTATTCAGTGGATACATACATTGTATTCTGGAGCATCCATTACTCCTTTGGTTAATGGTCGGATGGATTGATACTGTCCATTAAATAGGGGGATAAGGCAAGGATGTCCTTTGAGCCCTATACTCTGTGCATTTTGCATAGACCGGGTGTTGCATAAACTGGAACAAGCTCTGACCATCTGGCACAAGAGGGTCATAAATGCTCCTTTATCCTGCCTGATGTCTGCATCTGTGGATGTCATATGTATACTGGTTAGAGATGGTGAGGCTGCACACAAAGCATTACAGCACTTTGATCACTTAGGTGAGTATCAGGATCCAAGCTAAATAAAGATAAAACTGTTTCGATACAGATAGGAGGAGGTACTAGCAGTTTTCAGGATATAGATGGTATTAAAGCAACTTAAGTCAGTAAAAGTACTGGGGGTATGGTTGAAGGCCCCAGAAAATTGAGCTTTAACTGAAAAACAGTTGACCTACGAGAATGGTAGAGACACCCAGCACTCAGCAGAGTACAGTAAAAAAAAATCAGACAGGGGCAACAAATCATTCAGGGGCAACAAAAAGAGGAAAACAAGGACATTGTGAGTCACATTGTGTCTTTGTTGCACTGAGACCTTTTGCCTTTGTTGTTCACTATGGAGCACTGATGCCACCAGCCAAATACACAAACAAGAACAACTTACCAGACAAGCAGAAAAACAAAAGAAGAAAGATTACAGGAAGAAACTGACTACTTGAACTAAGACATGACAAGGTGGGGGGGGGGCAGGCCTATTGTTGGTGTAGCGTGGCAGCACATATTTTGGTTTATGTTTACATAACGGGAGGGGCAACAGAGCATCAGTTTTGAGTAAAAGTTTAAAATTCCTGGCTACACCCCTGAGTTGACTTAACAAAATCGCAAGTCACTAAATGGAATGCATGGCCGCAGTCTAAAATGAAAGGTATTCATATTTTTAAATCCTTTTTGATTCCAATTTTTTTGTATTTGAATTTTGTTTATCCACCTCAGGCAGCCCTTGATGCCTAGCTGTACAGTGTATTTTTTTTGAAGAAAACACAAATTGCACAGATCCCACTAATGCAAAGCATCATGGGAAGCATATGCAAATGCCCATGAATTAATTTGGACTGGCTCAACTTTAAGCAGAACTGCATGGTGCCAGATGGCCTCACAATACAATCAGCAAATGCTGAGAACAGCAGACACAGACATGTGTTTCATCCTCATTTTTTTAGTGTATTTTTTGTTGCTTATGGGGCAGTAGGCTGAACCCAGTTAACTCATTCTATCTTGTGTGGCCATTTTGGGTAATGCTACTGGTAAGAATGGGTTAAGAGGTGCCACACATACCATACAGTAATTGAGGTTGGCCTTAGGATGGTTAACCCTATATTTTTTTCTACTGCTTATTTTTTAGTTTTAATCTTAAAGCCAGTAAACACCTCTTTTTGGCTAAATGCGGGTCTTTGCAAGTCCAGTGGTCATCCAGTATTTTAAGCGTGGCGAAAGGAAAAGACAAACCAGTGACCAAGTAAATTGTTGCCTGCTTTGCCATGTTAAAACAGTGGCAACTGAATAAGGAGTTTGTTGTCGGCCACAGTGGGAGGGCGATATATAAGCGGGTCATCTCTACGCATTTTCTTCAATTCCCTATTTGTTCTTTAAATTTGGGAGTAGAGGAAAAAGTTATAATGCAACAACTTATGGACAGGAGGATACCCAGGAAAATGTGGGATGTGGTCTGGCTCTCAACGCATGGTCACTTAAGCATAAAAAGAAATCCTAAACATAAACAGCAGTCAGAATGGTATTGTGTTAGACTTCCAAGGGGAAAGTATGAATCACTGCAGTTACATCATAAATTTTTGGAGAGGCATTGCAGGATCATGGAATTTCCCAGAACTCTAACTAATTGATTATACAACTTTAATTCTAAGTGAGTGATCTCCTCCATGGACTGCTTATCACAGTAGCACTTTGAATGTTCTTTTTGCCTGCATTAAATGGTGATTTGGCAGTCCCACTGCCTACTGGTTTTACAGACGAAACATATTCCATTAACTAATCTCATTAAATTTATTGAGATGATGGCCCATCGGCACTGTGGTGGGATTTCCGTCTGCAACACCGGCAAGCTGGGTTAGGGAATGGACCCGGGTCGTTGGAGGGCCGGCCGGGGGAGAAGGATGTAACATCCAGCGACAACTTGCTTTCTCCGGGAAGGGGGTGGGGATGCGGCCTGGCGCCTGCTGGCCCCTGGTGGAGGCCGGGAGCACAGCAGGACGTCAGGTCGCAGATGACTGGGAGTGGCGGACATCGTCGTACACGCTTAGATGTCTGTGGCATGCCACTCCTTGGGGAGAAAAGTGGAAAATGGTGCCCTGGCTGATCAGGTGATGGCCTCCTCGGATCCTCATCGCCGAGCTCCCAGACCTCCATCTGCCACCTCAGCAGCACCCAGGATCATTGATACGGCTGGAGAGGCTTATCCCCTTCAAAGGTAAGGGACCCTCCCAATGAAGGAATACATTGGGGTTACCTGAGCTGGCTGTGATGTGGGGCAGTGGGGTCGAGAGCAGCCAGGTGAGCAGGTCCATGAGAGGCCTGAAAGAGGGATCGGCCAGGGTGCTGGGGACGCATAAAAAAAATTTATTGAGATGGAGATGCATAACATCAAGATATGGGAATGTAATACAAACATACGAAATGTCAGCAGAAACAGCCCTTATGGTCTATCAAGTCTGTTCGATTGTGCAGCTAGCCCCTCAGCTTGCAGCTGCCCCACCCTTCCCTCCTCATAACCACCCCCCCTCACTCTGTCCCACCCTCTCTTAAAGCCTCCCACCGTTATACATGATACCACCTTGTCAGGCAGAGTGTTCCACTTATTTGCCACCCTTTCCATGAAAAAGTGTCTCCTGATTTCCCTCCTGAATCTCCCCCCCAATCTCAGTCGATGTCCTTTCATGTCCCTCCCCCTTCTGATCTGAAGAATCCCTTCTGTATTAGTCCTGTTGATACCCTTTAGGTACTTAAAGGTTTCGATCATATCCCCCCGTCCCTCCTCTCTTCCAGGGAATACATTTGCAGCTCTCCCAGCCTCTCCTCGTAGGATTTTCCCTCAAGTCCCTGTATCATCTTCATTGCCCTGTGTTGCACCCTCTCCAGCAATCTGATGTCCCTCTTCGGGAATGGACGCCAGTACTGCACGCAATATTCCAAGTGCAGCCTGACCAGTGACCTACTCTCTAATACCTGCCAACACTTATCTTTAGTACATTATCAGATGCAATCCTTTTGGTGTCCTAATTCTTTGAAGAACAGAGGATAAGGTACTTGCTTGATGGTCCTGTCTTATGATGTATAATCCTTATTTGTACATTATGTGACAGAATACACACATGGGGACGTGTGGAATTGGGAAGGTTCTGGGACTGATTAACCGCATGTTTTTTTCCCTTAAGTCTTTACCCTGAAACGGATTTCCGTATTTATCCATTTACTGATCTGTGTTCTTGATTTTGCTACTGTACTTAGGTTCTTGTGTTTCCTTTTAATAAAAACTCTACTGCTCTTCATCTATAAGAGCGATGGGGTCTTCTCCTTCCACTTGGACATCGACCAGAAATGGGCAGAAGAGATCTTGTTTAAAAGAACTAGTGGAGCCAAAACAGGCAGACAGGAAAATAATACAAACTTTAAGAAGTAGACAGTTAGCTTTTTATTTCTGTAGTATTTTTCTTTTTTTCTCATTTGAAAGCCTTATATGTGATAATATTGTGCTGGATATGTGGAACAGCTTTCATCCTGGCAGCTGATATATCTATCTCTATCCCCCCCACCCAACTATATTATCAGCATTGTGATCTCACTGACAGTGACATCAGAGGAGACTAACCTAGCAGCCACTGAGTGGCTGTTCCTAAGATGTGGTGATGTCACAATCAGTGAAGTCACAATGCTGATGATGTAGTGGGGGGATAGAGATACTGTAGATATGTCAGCTGCCAGACAGAGTGCTGTTTCACAACTACTAACATCAGGTCAACAATGTTTTAATTATTTCTTTATTGATTGATTGATTTCAAAAGCTTCACCAGGAAAGACATACTGAGCTGATAGCTTGTTTCCAGATGTGTCCTGGGGGAAAGGGGAAGGGGAAGGTATGTAGAACAATCCTAAACAGTAAATTACATGGCAGGTATAAGGAAGCAACAAACACTAAGCTACAACCATAAAGTGGATTATACAATATCTGTGCAAATTTTTGTGCAGTTTAGCCAAGGATGAGGAGCTGGTTTTTTAACCCAGGGAATCAAGGAGGAACAAATAAAGTGCAATAAGAGGGAGAGGCAGAGAAAGCTATTAAATGGGCTTTGAGGAATAAATGGAGCTAGGTGCCAGGGTAGAGGGGGACAGCAGAAGGGGGTGACCAAGGAAAAAGCAGGAGGAGATGGGGGCAGCAACTAGAAAGTAGAGGAACAGGGACAGCTATCAGGTGCAGTCACAGGTCTGAGTACATAAGTCATGGAGTTGGGAGGAGAGTGAGCGCTGAGAGGTGGCAGAGTGGTTGTTTAGAGGGAGGGAGTTCCGTAGTTTGAGGAAATGATAACAGAAAGCAGCCTGACCTGCTAATGATGTTCTAGAAGGGAGTGCAAGGGGGCGATAGTCATAGTTATGAAGGGGGTAAGAGGAGGGTGGGAGGGGAGAGGAGAGGAGAGAGGTAACGTAGGAGGGGAGAGAGCCAAGCCAGTATTCAAAGATAAAGGAGGTGCAGTGAACGAGGCATCTGGCTTCAAGGGAAGGAAAGGATAGGGAGGAATAGAGGGAGCAATGGTGGGTGCAGGGTGGACAGTCCAAGGCAAAATGGCAGAAGGAGTGAAAGAGGGGGTCCAGTCTGGCTAGGGTAGTCTTATGAGTGGCACTGTAGACAGTGTTGCCAAAGTTGAAAATGGGGAGAATAATTTTCTGGACTATAGCTCAGAGAGCAGCAAGAGAGATGTAACCTCTGTTCCTGTATAATGCACCTACTTTGGGGTGAAGTTTTTTTCGGATGGCAGCCACATGCCCAGAAAAGTTGAGTTGATGGTCAATCTAAACTCCAAGGTACTTAAATGAGGGAATATTATCAGTTGTGGCCCCATCTAAGGTGTGGAAGTAGGGGAGAGCAGTAAGCTTTGTGAGCTTCTGTCTGGTGCCAAAGGTCATGGAGACCATTTTCTTGGCATTGAGTGATAACTGATTAGACCAAAACCACTACTGGACATTGTTGAAGTTCAGTTGGAGCCTGGCCATCAGATCAGATGGGGAAGAACCAGTGGTAGATAGAATTGCATCATCCGCATACATGTGAATGGACACAGAGTTGCAGGCAGCAGGGAGGTCATTCAGGAAGACTGAAAGAAATGCTGGACCAAGGACTGACCCTTGGTGGACAACAGTAGTGATAGGGAAGGGGGGGATAGGGGGTCTCTAGTTCTAACTGATTGAGTTCTATCTTCAAGGTAGGAATGGAACCAGTTAGCAGAGGGGTCGGAGAGCCCTGCTGCCTTAAGCTTTTTAAGGCAGAGGGGGTGGGCAATGGTGTCGAAGGCTTTGGCCAAGTTAACAAAAATGCCTATAGATGAAGGTAGGGAGAGGGAGATAGGGTGGTATTTGCCAGGATGGGTGGAGCCTCCCCCTTTGGGAAGGGGTATGACAGTGACCTATTTCCAGGTGTCAGGGATGGAGGCACGGGAAAAAGAGAGGTTAAGAAGGGAGGTGATAGGAAGGGCAATTGCAGGGGCAGAGAGATGGAGGAGTTTGGGGTTGAGACCATCAGGCCTTTTACCTTTGAGAGGATTTAGTGCAAGGAGGGCTTTAAGGGTGTCAACAGTAGAGATAGGAGAAAGGGGTGGGTGGGGTGGTAGGATGGGGAAGAGGAGGGGGAGGGTGGGGAGAAGGGAAGAGACACCAGAGGTGGTCGAAGACTGGGGTGTTACCTACCTTGAGGACCTGAAGGGGCTGGGTTGGGGGTGAGAAGAGGGCATGGATGGCTTTCCAGAACATAGAGGGGTGGTTAAGGTTGATCTTCTAAAAGCTGGCCCGCTGGCGCAGCGGTTGGATTTCCACTTGCAATGCTGGCGACCCTGGTTCAGGAATGGACTCCGGGAACTGGAGGGCCGGCCGGGGGAGAAGATTGAGTGTCCCATGGACTGCTGTCCTTCTCTGGGTGGAGGGGGGGATAGTGTGCCCGGTGCTCGGTGGATTCCTGGCGAAGGCTAGGGGAACCACAGGCGACTGGCGCCTTGAACTAGGAGGGGTGGGGCAGACGCTGGGGCAGCTCAAAAAATCTCATTGGCCACCATGATGAAGCGCGTCTGGCCTTAATGGCTCCCTGCCTCTCTGCCGACATATCACGGCTCCGCTGCGCCAACCAGCCCTGAACCCTGCCCTGGGGAATCCAGGGAGGTATCGTCGGTCGCTACTGACACCTTTCTCCGTAGTAGACGGGCTGGATCGAGCAGTGGCCCAACCTGAGGGACAAGTCAGGGGGTATTGATGGGGGTATGGCGATAAGGGAGCAAGGCAGGTGGTGGGGAACAAGCCGAAGGAGAGGCGGCCGGTGGCAAAAAGTACAATAAATTTAAAAAAAAAAAAAAAAGTTGGATCTTCTTTGAGGATATCTCTGTCATCAGGTCACATCTATGAAACTGTATTTTTTTTGTTACAGGAAGTACGGTAAGGAGCTTCCTGGGGTTGTTAAGGGCCATTCCACCAGAGGTAAGGCCACTTCTGTTGCCTGTTTCAGGGGTGTGTCTGCAGCCAAGATTTGTGCTGCTGCCACTTGGAGTGCTGTCCACACTTTTACCAAGCACTACAGTCTGGACATTACTTCCATAAGAAGGGCAGGCTTTGGCCTAGCTGTGCTTCAGAGCCTTCTTTCTTAGGCCTCTGCCTTCCTGCCACCCAGACTGTCCCTGCTCTCAGCACTGCTTGGGACTCATTCCATAGGTGTGACCTGATGACAGAGATATCCCCAAAGAAGATAGAACAGTTACTAGGAACTTACTGTAACAGTAGATCTGCGAGGGAATCTTTGTCATCAGGTCATGCCATCCTTCCCTCCATTTCTCTCTCTCTCTCTCTCTCTCTCTCTCTCTGTCTCTCTCTCTAGCTTGGCTGTCCTGTTGCTTCAGCCTTTCTGCTAGCTGGGCACCTTCTCTCGGTCCTCAGTTCCCTGGTGGAACTTCTGTCTCCCATGGCCAAGACTCCAAGATAATTACCACAACTGGTCTCTGGTTAGGGAAAGAAATGAGGAGTGATTGGGGTCGCCCGCACTTATGTAGGGTGTGTGACGTCAGAACCTGATGTTGGCGTGGGTGGCCCCTAGTACACTGGTGCAGAAAAAGCTTGCATGGGAACCGAAGCCTGCCCTTCTTCTGGAAGGAATGTCCAGTGTGTACAGTGCTCCCATGTGGCAGCATTACAAATCTTGGCTGCAGACACGCCCCCTGAAACAGATATCAGAAGTGGCTATCCCCCTGGTGGAATGGCCCTTAACAACCCCAGGAAGTTCCTTACTGTACTTCCTGTAACAAAATGTAACCCCACCACCAATTTGGGAGTTACCTTAATGTCTTCCTGGGCTACATCCATGCCCACCTGCCAGGCAGACATCCTTCATAGATGGTAAATCCAGGGTTGTTTGCTTGACCCTGTTGTTTTGCGTGAGAGTGCCATACTGTACCTCTGTACCTGTCCCTTTAAGACTTTAGCCAGTATGTGTATAGTGAATGATTTGGGCTGGGTCCAAGTGCTTCAAAGCTCATGACTGGCCAGATACCACTTTAATTTACTCCACTTTGCTGTCAATAGTAAAGCAGAAGGAGCTTGTATTAGTACTCTGGTTATTTACTGCTAATGTGCTGTTATATTTGAAATAGAGTGTTTATTCTAACCTGCCTTCTTGCAGCTTTGTTTATCTGAATGGAAGCCACCATGTTTGGTCCAGGACTTCCAGCATTTGGACCAATGGGACTAAGGGGGCCTTGAAGGGTTCCTTAGCTCAAGTGCCTCATGGGAAGAAAAAGTATAGTTTTTGTAGTTTTTAGGTTGGTGCCTAAACTGAAGTGATGGGAGCATCCACACTGTGACTGACAGCTCCCTCCGGCCAACAAGAACTCTGGAAACCAAGGGAAATCCCAGAACTATTAGAGAGAAGTAGTGCAGTTGGTGTTGGAGTTTGAAGAGTGAACAGCTGGAGCTAGCGAGCAGCTGCTCCCAGAAAGGAGCCTATGGGACTCAGAGGGAGAAGGCCTGATTTGCCTCCCTGCTGTGGTTCTCCTGCTTGGGACTGCCGATAGCAGTGATCGGAATAATCCGAATTGCGACTTTGGACTGCGGCAGAGAAATCTAATATATTTAAAGGTACATTCTGAGATTTGGACCGAGAGGAAGCTCCTGTGAAGCATTCGGCCCAGAGGTTGTGCGAGACCGAATTGAGAATGGAGGGGTTTGCTCAGTGAATCAGTTGCAACAGCAACTGGCTTAGAATCGAGCTGTGTGAAGAAAAGTTAATGCTGTTCTTGTTAAATGTGCTGAATGGTATTCGTGGGTCAAGACCTGTTTTGCCCATGACCAGATTGTTATGCCAGCTGGAGACTTCACCAGCAAAACAAACTGAACGTTGCCAAAGTGTTCATCAAGCCTGGGCCTTTGCCAACCCTGCCCAGGCTGACCTAGTTGTACCAGAGACTGTTCTTCAGTGAGAGACTGGCTTTGGGAATCCAGCCTCTGCGCAGAGACAATTCACAGGTTGCGGCCACCTGGAGGGAAAGGCCGTGAAGTGGAGGTGTATCGTGATGGCCCTGCTTTCCCATGCTCTTTGGTGATCTACATGAGGTCTCCACATCGCCAGACTCATCGCAGCCAACTGGTAGCATGAGTAAATACGGTAGCTCCCTGCAGCAAATCAGTTAATTATTTTTGGCACCATCTATTTGCTTCAGTGATTTTTTTGGGTTACAAGAGACTGGGCCAACCGGCCAGGATTACAAATAATCAAAGCTCTGTTTCTGCATGCTAACTGCCTTTTCTTTCCATCAAGGGCCCCAAGAACAGCTGCAATGCCGGCCAACCCCAGGCACCGATTCTGGCTAGCCATCGTAACATTCTGGGTACCCAGTGTTATCAGACTGATTATTTGGGATTAAGGTGCATGCAAAGTAACACGAATTTAATCAGTATAGTAATCATTCATCTAGATTCACACCCTTCCTTGTTCACAACCCCCTAAATAAATCTGATTTGCTGTTTCACGTTTAACCTGGCTTATGAGCATATTATTAGTTGGGTTACCATATTGGGAAGTGTATACCTGCTTTGTTAACCTTGCTTTTACAGGGGGTCCCAGGGAATTTGCTGAAGGCAAGACCCCGGTGGTAAGTGTAAAGGGCGTGTGCATATTATTAATGTTCATTGCTGACTGTGTGTTAACTGCTGATAAAGGTACAAGTTCACCTGGTGGATTTGTGGGTGATTATAGCTTCCCAGAGCGCTATACCAAGGTAGATAGATACCCCCACTGTTGTTGTTCTGGGTGGAGGCACCATAAAATCGAATCCAGGCCCCTCAACCTGTGGTCAGAAATACAGGCAGGGGTAGTAACCGTAGGGATAGCGCCACCTAGGGGTTGTAAAAAATAATACAGTTTCATAGGTGTGATCTGATGACGGAGATTCTCTCGAAGATCTACTGTTACTGTAAGTTCTTATGTAACTTCTTTCTGGAAGGTGGAGGAGAAATACTTAGCTTTGGCAAGCTTAGTGGCTCTGATACAGGTGTTGTGAAGGGCATGATACTTAAGCAGGTCAGCAGGGGAGCCAGTGGACTTATGAATCTTCCAGGCCAGATCATGTGCACATAGGCAGGCCAATAACTCTGCAGAAATCCAAGGGAGGTGGGAACCTTGGACCCTCAGTTTCCTAAGGGGAGCATGCCGATCCCAAATTTCAAGGCATCTGGTATTGAAGTAGTCAAGGGCAGAGTTAATGAGTCTGGCAGAAGAGATGGGTGACCAGTTGGTAGCTACCAAATCTGCATGGAGTGAGGACAAGTCCAGTGACCAGAAGGACCAGATCTAGAGTGGCTTTGAGATGATGTATTTTGTGCATGTAGTAGACCATATGGTGGTCACTAATGGCATCAGGGAGGGTGCTGGCATCTATGATGTGGTGTGGGTGAGAGATAAGAGCCCAGTTCAGCAAAGAATGATTGAGGGATTTATGACTGTGTCTAGCAGGGTTGGGGATCAATTGAGCTAGACTGAGGGACTTATCATTTTGGCAGATTTTAGATTGAAAGGGGGGAACCAGTTGATATTAAAGTCCCCAAGGATAAGTAATTCACCGGCAGAGGCTCGAGTGGAGATGGTGGTCAGGAGTTCAGTGACAGATGAGGTGGGTAGGCCAGGGCAGCAATAGATGCTAGCTACAAAGATAGGGACAGAGAAAGGGAAAGAGAGTTTGAGTAGGAGAAGTTCATATACAGAGGGGGAGGAGATAGAGAGTACAGAGACAAACTGGATGGTAGAGGAGAGGTAGATGGCAACTGACCACCACCCCTCGAGGCATGACCCTGCCAGGAGAGGGTGTAGCCAGGGATTGTGACTGTGTGATCAGGGATCTTGGGGGATAGCCAAGACTCCAAGATAATTAGCACATCTGGTTGAAGATTAACCATGAGTGGTTGCAGCTGGTCAGTCTTGGGGAGGAGGCTTCGGGCATTGACGTGAATCACTCTTAACCCAAACAAATGGGAGGAGGGTGTACAGGGCTGGGTTTGTGCTAAACATCACCTACTACTAAGAGTAACAGAGAGATGAGCTTGACAAAGTGAGAGATGTGTGCGTGGCTGGTGAGGGGAAGAGAGGGAATGTGGAGGGAGGAGGGAGGGGAGAAAGGATATAAGAGATTCAAGGTGGAGTCAAGAGGGGAGGAGGGAGTTACCGGAGCCAGGAGGAATGCAAGAGAGAGGGAGGCTGAAGGAGGGAGGGAGAAGAAGGGAGGAGGAGAGGGAGGGGCAGGTGAGGGAAAGCCAGTGGAGGGAGGAGAGAAACAAGGAAAACAGGAGGGAAGGAGTGAGGTGAGATACAACATATTACAAAGGCTGGAAGAAATACGGAGCAGATCTTGATAAAGGAGGAGTGTGGGGGAGCTAGGACTGAGTGAGGGGCAGAAAAAACTGGAAATTGATTGATAGGTTGGGGGTTCACAGTACAGGGAGGCGGGGGGAGGAGGAGAGGAGGGATGAGTTGGCAGAAGGAAGAGAAAAGGGGACAAGTAGTGCAGATAAGCAGCACAGTAATAGAAAAGATAAGGGCACCCTACATAGGGATTTTGTGCAGTTCATGGGAAAAGGAAAGGTAGAAAGGGTAGGAGAGGTGAGCAGAATAGTGATACAAGATAGCGGGACCCAATATATGGAGTATATGCAAATACTGGAGGTAAGGGAAGGCAGGAGAATGAAAGCAGGTAGGGAGAAATTTGTGCAAAAGATGGAAAAGTAAGGGAAGGAGAGAGAGAAGTCAGTTTGGGGGATCTGCTGGCCAGGGGAAGGAGCACTGAAGTAGGGGAATGATAGGGGGGCCTAGAACAGGGAGTCAAAGTAATGGCCAATATGTGAGGGAGGAAGGAAGAGTGAGAAAAGCAAGAAGAGAAGTAGAGGAGAGGGAGAAGCAGGAAAGGTTGCAGACTGTAGTACACATTTTGAGCAGGGCAGTTGGGGTGGGAATGCAGTAATTAGCAACTTGCAACAGACAGTAATGAAATATGGGCAGAATACACCAATAAACTTTGTAGTGATATATAGACAGGCTAAATAAACAAACGTGGCAGTGGTGATAATCTGGCTGGGAGGTAGATAATATGATCTAGCGTTAAATACAGAATGGTAGTGCTACCATTTGCAACACCAGTGACCCGGGTTTGGGAACGAGCCCAGGGAGCTGTAGGGCCGGCTGGGGAGGGAGGCTGAGCACCTGCAGGACTGCTCGTCTCCCTGGGAGGGAGGGAGGGAAGGCATGTGGCTGGACCAACCACTAGCGGAGGCTGGGGCACTGCAGCTCGATGCCACAGTAGTGTGAGAAGAGTGTGGTTGACGTCGGCGTGAGCCTTGACGGCATGGCACGAATACATCTCCATGGGAAAAAGTGGAAAAATGCCCTATGTTTGCTCCGGGAGATGGGCCCCATGTCTCGGTGGTGCCAACAAGGCTGCCCGATAAATTGAATGTTGGCTGGAGGGGTTGGGGTGTGCCCATCCTACCCTGCCTGGGGGGTTATCCACGGCTGGGGTGAGCCATCTGTGACACCAGTGGGATCACCATAAGGACCTCAAGGAAGGGAGCAGACACGGAGAGAGAAGGGGCATAAAAATAACAAGTAAAAAAATAAATACAGATTGTAATTTGTAGTCTATGCAGTAACTCCCTAAGACAGAAATTGGTTATCAGTACCCAGTTAGAAGCACAACAACCTAATTCTGCAGAGCTATTCAGTAGGATTACCCAGTTATAGGCACCACAACCTAATTCTGCAGAACTATTTACACAGGGTTACCCAGTTAGCGGCACAGCAACCTAATTCTGCAGAACTGTTCACACCGGGTTACCCAGTTAGAGACGCAACAACCTAATTTTGCAGCGCTATTCACACAGGGTTACCCAGTTAACGGCACAGCAACCTAATTCTGCAGAGCTGTTCACACAGGGTTACCCAGTTAGAGGCACAGCAACCTAATTCTGCAGAGCTATTCACACAGGGTTACCCAGTTATTGTCGCAGCAACCTAATTCTGCAGAGCTATTCACACAGGGTTACCCAGTTAGAGGTGCAGCAGTCTAATTCTGCAGAGCTATTCACACAGTTACCCAGTTAGCGGCGCTGCAACCTAATTCTGCAGAGCTATTCACACAGGGTTACCCAGTTAGTGGCGCCGCAGTCTAATTCTGCAGAACTGTTCACACAGGGTTACCCAGTTAGAGGCACAACAAATTAATTCTTCAGAGCCATGCACAGAGTAGGCCATCGCCGGACTCACACAGCAAAATGGTAGGAGGAAAATGACCTGGCTGAGCACCTACTCATATATACGCTGATGACATTTTCATAGCATGATATTTAAATGGATAACCAGTATAAATACACTTGCAGACATACAGGATGGTGCTTAGGCAGGGTCTCCTGGCATCCTGGCATCTCCCCTCTGGTGACTCCTTTTGAGGACTCCCACTCCTGTTGTGCCACTCATGCTGGGACTGCTCATGCAGGACCGCTAGGAGTAAGTGGGATAAGAGGAGTGCTGAGTGCTCTGATTGGCTGCAGTTATTCGTAAATTGCAGAAACAGCTCCTGTTGTTTCTACTACTGCTCGGTGGCTGGCTACTGTCGGGGTCAAACGGGGGGAGCCCCACACCTTGGGACCGCTGGTGTCCTCCTCGTGTCTGCTGCAGTGGCAAGTGAAGGATGGTAGCCAGGGACTGTGTTTTTTGTCCCACCTTGTCTACAAGTGCTGAGTGCTCTGATTGGCTGCAATTAGTCCATGAATGGGAGAAACAGCTCCTGCTGTTTCTGCTGCTGCTGGGCAGCTGGCTATTGTTGGGGTCGACTGGGAGAGCCCACAAGGGCAAGGAGGCTAACACCCTGGGACCACTGTCATCCTCATGGCTACAGCGGTGGTAAGTAAAGGATAGTAGCCAGGGACTATGTTCTTTGTCCCACCCTGGCTACGAGCGCTGAGCATTCTGATTGGTTGCAATTAGTCCATGAAATGGAGAAACAGCTCATGCTGATCTTACTTCGAGAGGGCTCTTGCAGTAGGTAATAACCTTGAGGACTGTGCCCCCTGGCATCAGAACCACATGGAAACTTTAGCTAGCAGTATCTGACAGGCAACTGCCCACCCAATGTCACGTGATGGATGTCATCGTGACCCTATATAGTGGGCGGTCCCCACGCCCACCTTCCAGTTCTTTCATGCTGTCAACCTGTGCATGTCGGACCTCACGGAGATAGTACGACCCAGTTCGACCACTTTCTTTGGATGAGTATACGTTTTCTTACTTCAAATTTCGATTTTATTTCGTTTTTGTGCATGTCGTCGCCGTCTTCCATCGAGCATAAAAATAAGTGCGCTTTGTGCGGCACGCAGCTCCCGTATAAAGACTCACGCTTTCTGCCTCTTCTGCCTAGGCCCAGAGCTCAAGTTCGAGGATTGTGAGGCCTGTTCCAGCTTCAACCATGCCACACGGAAGCATCACCAGCAGGCCCATGAGGCCCATTTGCTGAAACAAAGAATAGCCTTAACGGAAAAGAGCTCCAAAAACTCCATGGCGCTTCCTCCTCTCCTACTGATACCTCCAGGCACAAGAAGAAGAAGAAGGAAAATGAGAAGCATCGGGACAAGGACAGGTCCCCCTCTCACCCGCGGCCACTCTCAGGCCCCTCGGTTGAGCAACGGCTTTCGGCCAAGCCTGCCCCACCCCAGGAGCAGTCCTTGGACTCCCCCCGCCGCCATCGGTCACAGTGGTCACAGGCACCTCAGCTATGTCCGAGGCCTCCGCCTCTCTTAGACCCCTTTCCACCAGCGGGTCTAAATTGCCTGGCAGGGCTGATAAGCTGCTCGTCGGATCTTCTGACAAGTGCCCACCCCAGGCTGTATTGTCGGGCTCCAGAGGCTCTGGGGTCCACCCGGCATTGGTCGATATGTCGGGCGTTGGTATGTCCGACGTCTGCCAGACCACCCAGCTTCATAAGTCGGGCATCAGTTTACCCGACAGCCGCCCGACTGATCTGGCATCAGGGTCTGGTGAGGGCCTTGATGATTCCCAGTTGCCGGATTTGCCACAGCACTCCCCGGTTGGGTCTCTCCACCAGGTCACCCGCTCTTCACCTGTGGAAGAGCTTCCTCCACCTTTTCCAGACAAGAGAGGTGCAGAAGACTGGGGTCATCTGTCAGGTGGCACCTTTTCCAGCTCGTCTATAGATCTAATGTTGGATATCCCAGATAACCCTCAGGGGCACCTGCCGCTGGATTTTCTGGTGGGGACACCAACCCAGACGCCATGTATGCCACTGACCGGCCTGACATTCGATCCAGATCTTATCTGTGTTAATCTTCACCATTCATCACATTTGGGTATGTGGCCAGAGGTCACAACCCCGCGGGAGCTCTTTTTTTTTTTTTTTTTTGGATGGGCGGAGTCGATGCACCTACGGCGCTGCCCTTGAGGCCGTCGCACAGCGTGGCGCTCGTGGGTTGGCCTTTAGGTGTCATCGACCCTGCCCTCCCACCAGTTCTTCATCTCCTACCGTAGAGGTCGCACCTCATGAGGAACTCCAAGCAACTACATCGGGCCTAGTCTTCGTGTCCTTTGACGCCGAGTTCTACCTGCTGGTTCCGTTTCGCCCTACTAGACAACGCTGTTTGGTAAGACTGTTCCTTTATTATTTTCAGCAACGTCAGGTCTGTTTTTTGCATTGTTTTTCCATCGATCATGTCTAGGTCAGAGGGCAGAAAGTCACTGAAAGCTGGGTGGCCTCCTATGCGTCAGTGCCTGTGTGGCCGCAAGTACTCCATTACCAACCAGCATGATCATTGTCTTATGTTCCTTGGCCCACTTCATGACATGGATTCGTGCGATGCCTGTTTCTCTATGGATCATCGTGTCCTGGAACAGCGCACGAGGAAAGTTGGATGAGCTCTGACAACTTTCGGAGGATGGGTGCGCACTCGGGCCTAGCTGCGGTCTCTCGGCCTTTCCTCCGGGTCCCTTCCCAATTCTATACAGACTGCAGAGGAGGGGGCTTCCGCTTCTTGTAGCCTCGCCATGGCAGAAGCCCCTTCAGCAGTGCAGGAGGCCCAGTCCGTTCCCCCTGGGGAGCGGGTGGGAGGCACTGCTCTGGCAGTCACTCCCCCAGTGTCGTTTCCTCAGGGTGGAAAGCCTGGGTTGGCACCGTCCTCAATGCCATCCATCGGTGCCATTTTGGGCCTTGGTGTTGTTTGCAGTGCCGTGGTCAGCGCCGGTCTGCCGCCCGGTGCCGTCTCTGCTGTCACCGCTGTTCGTGGCGCCGATAGCACTGGTGGAGCTATGGGAAGTTCTATGGTGCCATCTTTGACTGTTTATTGTCTCAGCGCCATTTGCGGTGCTGAGGCTGGGGACAGCGCTGTGTCTAACTGCGGCGCTACTCACAGCGCCAGGCAAGGACACGGTGCCATGGTAGGTGTCGCTCTCAGCACCGCTCATGATGCTGAGGGAGCTATCGGTGTTGCTATTGGCGGCGTCCCTGACGCCAGTGCTGTTTGCAGCACCATGGGGCAGGACGGCACCGTGGCAGAGATCGACTCCAGTTCTGCTGCCGCTCTAGGCACCATCTCTTCTTTGGGCACCGTTTGCGGTGCTGTGTGAGAGTTCGGTGCCGGCTCTGTTGCGGACACCCAGACTGGCGCCTCTCTCGGTCCAGACAGGAGCGGGCGTCCGCGTACGGTCTGGCACTGAACTTCGGTCTGTACCTCTTCGGAGGCGGACTCCAAGTCTGGTTCGGACCAGCTGTCCGACTCTTTGGAGTTGGTAGCCCATGTGGGCACCCTGGAGGTTACTTCGGTTGACTGGAGCCAGCCTCCCTCTGAGGAGCGGGCGGTAGTCCCAGAGTCTGGGGTCGTGGTGCTGACCAGCAGGCAGTGCTTCAGGCCACTATTGCTCTGCAGCCTAGGCTTGGAGGGTTTTCTGCCCCCTCAGTTGGGTTACCCCCTCATGTGGTGTGGCTGGCTCGCCTAACTTTAGGTCCGACCAGAGCACCCTCGGGAGAGGAGGGTGCTACTCCCTGGGTGGTCCCTTTGGGGGCTGACCAGGGTTGTTAGCTGCCTAGACTGGTGTTTGCGAGGAGGAGGGCTCCTTTGGACTCTGAGGGGTCAAAGGGTCAGGGTTCGATGTGGCGACCCTTTTCTGGGACCCACCCGGGTCTGGGGAGGAGTCACAACATGGACCCCAGCCCTTCCTTCTCAGTCTCCTTGAGAAGGCCCTGGTCTTTGGAGGGAAGGGACCATCCTTCTGGGTTTGCATGGTCCTGGTCACCTCACAGGGGGGGATTTGTCAGGACACTGCCCTGGCAGTTTCAGTGTGGCTGATCAGCTGTCGGCTGTTGGGCTTTCTGGAGTTCCTCCTTCTCTTGAGGCTTCTGGTGCGCTCTCTTGTCTGGACAGAGGATGGTCCCCTTCTGTTGTGGACTTAGCCCCCATTCCTTGGTCACCATCTCCTGCTCTGCCAGGCATTCTTGGTCCTATGGGACCTCTCTCCTGGGAACAGTTCAGGGGTGTGGCTGCTCACTTCCCTACTTATGTCAGGGCCATGGATGAGCGGGTGTTCCACCCTCCCCCTGAGCAGCCAACCTCTGGATCTCTGAGGTCTTGCACTTCCTCATCCTCCTCTTCTGGGGGAGAGGAGCCCTCTGTTCACATCTCCTCTGCTGCTGATCTCACTGAGTATCAGCGTTTCCTCGTAAGGATGATGGAAGACCTGTGTGTCACCCCACCCACTCAGCACAATCCGGAGCATTTGACGCATGCCTTCCTAGGTGATTTCAGTGTGGCCACCCTTGTGGTGCCTGCCTGGCCTGCTCCTTTCCAGGAGGTGTCATTGCGGTTCTGGGAAAGGCCCTTTTCTGGAATCCCAGCCCCTAGTAATCTGAGTCAGAGGTATTGTGCCCCCCCCCCGGCGTCTCCAGGCCGTATGCCTCATCCTCGGTCAGGACTGATACAGCTGGACACTCCCAATGGGCTTCGTGCCCTCCACCGTGACCGGCCCCCATATCAAGATTCCATGGATTTTGACTAGTGGGGGAGGAGGACCTTCTGCTTGGCACGGTTGCTACTTTCAGTTCCTGCTCATCAGGCCCACTATGCTTCCTATGATAGATTCTTCTGGTCCAGGCTAGGTCAACTCCTAGCCTCTGTGTTATTCGGAGGTAACCAGACAAGCCATTGCACTCTCTGCATGTGGCCTGGAGCTAGCAAGGCATCAAGCGATGGCATCTTACGACTCCAATGAGGTAGCTTTCAGAGCGTAGGGACAGTGATCTGCACTAGTTGGACATCATGGCTATGTCTTTCCCGGTTGTCACCCTTGGCCCGACGTAGGGTGATTTACTCCGCTTACCGGAAAACCCACCTTTTCTCCCGTAGGGTGAGGCGGCGTTTGTCAGGGCAACCTCCTGCCCCCTCCAGGGGTTCCCCGCCTCACTCTCCCCAGTCTCGGGCCTTGCTAGGCCCGTAAAGGTTCTCCCTCTCAATGTTTTTCCCCCACTGGAAGCTAAGGGACTTAGTCCTTGAGGGTCTAGGGCCCCCTTCAGGGGAGCTCAGTACTCACCCAAATGTGATGAATGGTGAAGATTGACACAGATAAGATATGAAAATTATGTACCTACCGTAATTCTTGATCTTTCTGTGTATCTTCACCATTCATCACAAATCCCACCCTCCAACCCCTGGGTCCTCAGTCTCTGGGTCCCCCTCCCTCTGTGTGCCCCCCTTTCACCCCTTCCTTTCCACTGGTCAGGAGCGGGGTGACCTTGGGCACATAGGGGGATTTTTCCTTCTCCTTCTCCTTCTGACAGGGGAAAGAGGGATCAGGGAAGGGGGGCTCCCTCCTTAATGCCTTGGCTCCACCCCTTTGGGGTGGGTTTGGGGGCTGCCCTCTCTTTCTCTCTCACTCTATCTCCTCCGTCCTTGTCCTTAGGGACTCATCCCTCAGTTTTTAATTAGGGAGACTTGTTGTTTCTCCCCTATCAAATTATTTGGTTTCGGGGGAGTACAACCCTGGATTCGTGTCCCCTTCTGTCCCATGACAGCCTCATCTGTTTCTGCTGGAGTTAGTTACCAGTAATTCTTTGCCTTGAATTCTGGCAATACAGCCTTCTGGCTACTGCTTCACAGTTCTTGATCTCAGTTTGGGAACAGTCAATGAGTCTGGGGTATGTCCTCCCCCTCCCTCTTCTTGTTTTTCCCTCCCTCCCTCCTTCCCTTTCCTTTTCTGATTGCAGAGATTGGGTCCCCTTTCCAATCCCCTTAGTTTTTCTCAATCTCCTGTCTGTCCTCTCCGTCATTTATTTCTCCTTTTAGTTCATATATATTTTCCTTTGTCTGTCCCTTGGACTTCCTTGTCCCCCTTCCCCAACCCTTTCTTACTCTATGGTGACTCAGAACTGGTGGGAGGGCAGGTCTAACAACACCTAACAGCCAACCAGCAAACACGCGGTCACGTTGTATGGCTGCGCTGTTGGTGCGTCGACTCCACCATCCCAAAAAAAAAAAAAGCTCTGGCCACATACCCAAATGTGATGAATGGTGAAGATACACAGAAAGATCAAGAACTACGGTAGGTACGTAATTTTCATTTCTTCCTGGTCCTTCAGGGTCGGGTTTTAGGGCACCCCATGGTCCTCCTTCAGGCCCTATGGCACCGCCGTCGGGCCCTCCGTTGGGATACCCGATGCCACATTTTCCAGCATGCACCCCACTGGGCTACCCACCATCAGGCTACCAGACACCAGGGTATTTGCCCACTTATCCTCCACTGGGGTACCTGGTGCTCTCCTGCCATATGCTGGGCTATCCGACGCCGGGGTTTCCTGTGGGTTACCCACTGGTCTGCCAGCCCCTTCCACCTCCTCCCCAGGTTCCAGTGAACTTCTGGACTATCCTACAGTCATGGTGGTCTGAGACCAAGCCCCAGATCAAGTCAGAGCTGGATAGTCACCACCCCCCTCGGGAAGTTCCTCGAGGTCTGATGGATCAGCAACTCAGGTCTTATCCTACACCAGACATGTGACAGCTGACACTGTGCCTTCAAAAAGAGCCTTTTTCAGGGCGGACGCCAGGTGAAGTGCCACCAGACACTCATGAATCTTCTAGACTGACGTCTGGTTCTCTGACTCAGATCTGGACTCGGATTCTGACTCCTCTTCCTCTTCCTATTTGGCGTCTGGGTTTAAGACTCCTCCCACGGAGAAACCTCAGCCTAATGAGTCCCCAAAATCTTCACCTGAGGATCCTTCTTTTACAGACCTTCTCAAGAAAACTGTGGAGATCTATGAGTGGAAGTCCAATGCTCAGGACCCTAAGCTCCAACGGCTGGCGGAGCATTTGGACATGCAGGAGGCAGCTCCTGTTCTCATTCCCCCTTGGTTGAAACCACACGAAGACCTGGCATCCACTATTTGGATGATGCCCTCTTTGATACTGGTGGTAGCCAAAAAGGCCGGCCAGACATATCGGACACCAGAGGGGAAAAACCACCTTAGCATCCATCTTAAGGCAGACTTTGTGGTCATTGCAGTGGTCCATGATAGATCATCCAAGCCGAGACATATGAGCACCTCTCCTCCTGATTATGAGTCAAGACAGCTGGATCAGTTTGGGAGGAAGTCTTATTCCTCATCAACATTGGCCATGTGTGCCTTAAACTATGTAGCCCGTATGTTGGTGTACCAAAAGTCTCTTTTTAGCCATCTGGAGCCAGCCATCGAGGTGCTGGCTGACTCAGAGTCCAAATCCATTTTGGCAGACTCCATTAGGTCCGACAAGGTTGCATGTAGGCATTATTTGAGGGCCACCTATGATGCCATGGACTTCTCGACCAGGAACACTGCCACAGCAGTTTAGCCTCAGGAGATTCTTCTGGCTAAGGGTATCTGGACTGGCGCCGGACATTCAGGCGGCCATCCAGGATGCCCCCTTCAGTGGCTCAGTCCTCTTCAGGGGTGATGCCCAAGATATCATCACCAGCCTGAAGGATATGGGCAAGGCCCGTAGATCAGTCCACACAATATACCGCCCAAAGTTTCAGGCCAAAAAGCCTTTGTCACCAAGCAAAGCAGCAGTAAATGGCCAGACATCAGCCAAAACTTTGTGCTCCATCAACCACAGCCACCCCTCCTGCAAAGGCCCAAAGAGCCTCTGGTGCAGCTCTTCCCAACCCCACCTCGCTTGACTCGCAGTCTACCCTCCCTCCTCCATGTCCCTCGGAGGAGTCGGTGGGCAGAAGGTTCGCCAGTCATCTGCTGGGGTAGCGGGCAGTAGCCACTGACTTATGGGTCCTCCAGCTGGTAGGACAGGGCCACACCCTGGAGTTTGTGGAAAAGCCTCCAGACAGGCCCCCAGTAATGTCCCACTATCCAAAGGCACACATTCCTCTATTAAGAGAGGAAATTGAGGCTCTGTTATAAAAGGAGGCAATAGAGCCCGTTCTGTCCAGCCTGGTAGGGAAGGGGTATTATTCCCACTTCTTCCTGGTCTCCAAAAAGATGGGAGACTTGCGTCCCATTTTGAACCTCAGTGCTCTAAACCAGTACATAGAGTACAAATGGTTTTGAATGCTGACCCTCCCAGGTCTGCTGCCCCTCCTGCACAATGGACAGTGGCTCTGTGCTCTGGATATGCAGGATGCCTGTCTGCTTATCCCAGTATTTCAGGCCCATTGCTTCTACTTCTGATTTGCCTTTCAGGGAGAGCATTCCCAGTTCAAGGCCCTCCCCTTTGGCCTGTCCTTGGCACCTCAGGTATTTACCAAGTGCCTGGAGGTAGTGGCGGCGGCCCTGAGGCATCATGGCCACTGTGTGTTCCCCTACCTCGATGACTGGCTTCTGTCAGCCCCATCGAGGGAGCAGATGGAACTTTCCCTCTCAGCTACCCTAGATCGCTTTACGCAGGTTGGTATCACTGTAAATCTTCCAAAATCCCAACTTTCCCCTTCCCAGCATCTCCAGTTTATTGGAGCAGTGATGGATACAACCCAGGATATGGCTTTCCTCCTTCTGGACAGGGCAGAAACATTGCAAAGGCAGGCTCATCTGGTAGCATCCAGCAGGCGGTTATTGGCCAGGTCGATTCTTCAACTGCTTGGTCTTATGGCAGCGGCCATCCCCACTGTTCCTTTAGCCAGGCTTCACATGCGAATCTCGCAGTGGATGCTCAGTGCACAGTGGGATCAGAAGTTGGACAACCTGGACCATAGGGTCATGGTCTCCAGTTTAATGCAGCGGGATCTCCTATGGTGGCAGGATCTCAGCAACCTCACCAGAGGGATCCCCTTCCAGTCCCCTGATCCCACTCAGATCCTGACCACAGATGCATCAGGGATGGGTTAAGGCACTCACCTTGGGAACCACAGAACCCAGGGACTGTGGTCTCCATTAGAAATCTCCCGCACATAAATGTGTTTGAGATGAGGGCAGTGCTGTATGCCTTCCAGGCTTTCCAGCACCTGTTTCACCAGGACACACTATTAGTCCAGTTGAACAATACGTGTGTAGTCTGGTACCTCAACAAGCAAGGAGGCACTTGCTCATATCCCCTTTGCAGGGAGGCGATGCGGGTGTGGAATTGGGCAGTTCTACATCGAACTCACCTCACAGCTGTTCACGTTCCGGGCATGTAAAACATTCTAGTGGACAGTCTCAGCTGCACCAGAGTAAGAGCCCATGAGTGGGAGATCAGGCAAGAGGTGGTTGACCACATTTTTGACCTGTGGGGTCATCCGGACCTGGATCTGTTCGCCTCCCAATACAATGCAAAACTACCCATGTTTGCTCGTTCGCTCCCGGGCATGGTGTTTGGCGAGATGCATTATCTCTGTGTTGGACAGGGAGGTTTTTGTATGCCTTCCTTCCCTTTCCAGCTCTGCAGAGGTTGCTGCTCAAGCTTCAGGCAGCGGGAGCCCACAAGGTTCTGATAGCCCCATATTGGTCTCGCCAAGTTTGGTTTCTGCTTCTTCAGCAGCTAGCAGTGGAACCTCTGGTCCTCCTGCCCATCTGCCACAATCTTCAGACTCAAGAGAGGGGCACACTGGGCCACCCAAGGCTGAAATCCCTTCACCTTCACGTATGGCACTTCAGGACATAGCTGCTTCATGATTCGAAGTTTCCCCCAGAGTGGCACAGGTCTTGGCAGAGGCTAGAAAGCCTTCTACAAGGGTGGCTATGCCATGAAGTAGAAGTGTTTCTCCATTTGGGCCACCTCGAAAGGTTAGGACCCCTTTTCGTGTCCTGTTCCTCAAGTCATGGAGTATCTCCTGCACCTATATGACCTAGGCCTGAGCTACTCTTCACTGAAGGTCCACCTGTCGGCTGTTTCTGCCTACCACACTTTGGTTGAAGGTAAGAAAGCAGCTCAACTGGAGGTTTCCAAAACCTTCCTGAAAGGAATCCTCCACCTTAACCCCCAATGCGCAGCCCCGCGCCACCTTGAGACTTTAATTTTATTATGGAAAAATTGACCCTGGCTCCGTTCAAACCAGCTGGTTCTTTTGATATGCACTGTTTGTCTTGGAAAGTGCTCTTTTTAGTGACAGTCACTTCTGCTCAAAGAATTTCCGAGCTTCAAGCCCTGATGTGTATTTCATTTTTCACAGAGACCAGGTGGCTCTGCATACAAACCCTCAGTTTTTACTGAAGGTGGTTTATGAATTTCCATTGAACCAGTCAATTCAACTGCCAGTGTACTACCCCAAGCATTCCAATTGAGGGGAGGCGATTCTGCATACCTTGGATGTTGATAGAATCCTACGTTTTTACACTAATAGGACCAAGTCTGTCCGGAAATCGGACCAACTTTTGGTTTTTTTCACACCAAAGAGAGAAGGTGCTGCAGTTTCCAGTGTTTATTGAAATGGTTGGCAAACTGTTGTTTTCTGTTACCAGAAGTATGGTAAAACTCTCCCGAGGGAGGTTAAGGGGCATTCCACCAGAAGCATGGCTGCCTCTTCTGCTTGTTTCAGGAATGTATCAACTGCTGACATCTGTGCCGTGGCTACTTGGAGTTCTGTCCACACTTTCACAAAGCATTACAGCCTGGACATTGCCTCTAGGTATAGGACAGGCTTTGGTCTAGCTGTCCTCCAGGGTCTCCTGTCCTGAGTTTCTGCCTTTTGCAGATCCTTTTCTGCCTCCCGTGTTTCACTTTCTTTTGATTCACACTGCTTGGGACTCAGTCCTCAAGGGGATTACCTACTGCAAGAGCCCTCTCGAAAAAAGATAGTACAGTGATGTAAAAACTTACTGTAACAGTAGATCTTTGAGAGAGGCTCTTGCAGTAGGTAAACTTTTCCCTCCATCCATCCCCCGAGTTTCTTTGCTGCTCTTTTTCTATGAGCTCATTCTGGCTTCCAGGAGCCTCTTTTTCCATACTCCTGTCGCTGTTCCTTGGAGGTCTCCGGCGGGAGAACTGGAAGGCGGGTGTGGGGACCGCCCACTACATAGGATCACGCTAACGTCCGTTATGTGACATCGGGTGGGCAGTCTCCCATCAGACACTCTCATCAGACACTGCTACCTAAAGTTTCCGTGTGGTTCTAACACCAGGGGGCACAGTCCTCAAGGTTATTACCTACTGCAAGAGCCTCTCTCGAAGATCTACTGTTACGTTAAGTTCTTACGTAACTGCACTCTTCTGCTGCTGCTGGGCAGCTGGCTGCTGTCGTGGTCAAACGGGGGAGCCCACAAGGGCAAGGAGGCTCACACACTAGGACCACTGGCATCCTCCTCTTGGCTGCTGTGGCAGTGAGTGAAGGATGCTAAGCAGGGAATGTATTCTTTGTCCCACCCTGGCTATGAGCACTGAGCACTCTGACTGGCTTCAGTTAGTCCGTGAATTGGAAAAACAGCTCCTGCTAATTAACCAAAGGGAAAAGAAAAAGTACCTCAGATATAAAAACTAATGGTTAACTACTTTTAAAAACTAATAGAAGTGGACCGACCAGGTGGCACTGAGGGTTGAGGTGCTGGGTGCCACACCTTGCACCACGCCGGTGACCCAGATTTGGGAGCGAGCTCAGATTATCAAGGGTCAGCGGAGAAGAAGGGTTGAGCAACCGGAGGGCTGTGCTCCTCTCCTGGGAGGGAGGGGGGTCACAGATCTTAGGCTTTGGTGACTCCCAGTGGTTACTGGCAGTACAGCAGCCCTTGGGATCCTTGCCAGGGGATTGGCTGGGGCGGTGATCCTGTGTGCATGTGCAGGAGTGCGCACACACATGCTGGATGCATTGCACATCCGAGCCAACGGGGGGAGGCGGGAAGGAAGAGAAAAAGGAAAATGGCCCTCGCCCATGGTAGGCGAAGGTGGGTCCAGTGGCCAGCCCCAATGCCCAGTGTCGGGTCCTCCAGCATGCCTCTGGTGCTCACTGCATTCCCTGGTCGTTCCACTGGATTATCAAATAGAGTATCAGAGGAGTCAGCAGTCCCGTCTCGGGGGGGGCTCAGAGCCAGAGGGCCGAGTGATCAGAGGAGCGGAGAGGAGATGGGCCCATGCCGAACAGGTAAGGCTGGAGACTTCAGGTGGGTGGGATAAGGCTGAGCCGTGCGACCACACCGGAGAATCTGGGTGGCCAGAGATGGGGAGCATAAAGAAAATGTACAAAAAAACTAATATTAGTTTTAGGCAGTACACTAAGGCTTTAATGTCTCATCTGAAGGACTAAAACAAGCTGACTGTGTATGATACTTTATCTTCTCTGGTTAACTATACCCGCAGCACATTATTTCACAAGCATTGCTTTGTAATGTCAGATGATGACAGAGCCAGACTAGATGAAGCGTGTGTGAGAGTGATCATGTTTATTGTTTGTGTGCATCATTATAGAGATAAAAGCAGGCACTAAATGCAGAAACGATGTGAACTAGTATCTCAAAAGTGTCAAACAACTCTGTTTTTTCAATTTTCTCTATGACGGCTCAGGGGCTCATTAGTAATAATGATAATAATTCTGTTTGTCCACTGGGTGGCAGGATAAACCTAAGCTGGCTTAGCAGAAGTAGCAGCGTCAAACACATTCTATTACTGCAGTGCAACTTCTCGTGCAGTTCTTACTTGCCTGCATGTGGCTATGTGAACAAACAGCGTCTGATGGTACCCTGCAGAATCGTAGGTAGAAGAGTAGCAACACTGAGCTAGATTCTGCGGTAAACTGCAGATTACCTTGTTTGTGCCTCCTTATAAACATAAAATACTTAGAGGGGCTCTGGTTGCCAATAGAAAACAATCCCAGTTGGTATAGCAGAACTCATTAACTTAGCATTCCCCAAACTGTTTTATTTTGAGTCATTCTGATCTTAATTTATTTTTGTAGCAGCATGCAAACTGAACCGCTGTCACTTAACAGTTCTCTTACAGCTGAGCTTGCTCTGGAGCTGAAGTTATAATCACCCCCATATATTCCCGTCTGCTGTTATGGAAATGGCTATCACAAGCAGGACATTATGACTTCAGCTCCAGAATAATTCTCAGTTGTAGATAAACTGTGAGGGACAAAGATCTCATTTTCATGTAAATAACTTACCAATGAAGAATTAAATTACTTGAAGTTCAACAGATTGTATGAATACAGTGCAGTTGAGTTTGCCAGCTGTGATTTTCTTGCCAGGTGGTCAGACCCTCACTTTAAAGGGACACTGTCAAACATTTTTGCATCATATTATTTCTAGTTAACACACCGCATTTTATGATTGTTTATCTTTTTTTAAATTCATTGGTGCTGCTGTTTTTTTTTTATCTGCTTCCTTTCATTGTAGAACTGAAATGCATGCTTGTGGCATAGTTATACCCAAGCTTGTGTTGTTTCAAATCCTTGATCCATTCTTATTGCACACTCCCTTGACATTAGGAACACCCCCAAATAGTGAAGCCAGTCATGATGCAATAGTTTCCTCTCTTGCCACTGCGTTATGGGTGACTATACTGAGTTGGGGTGTTCCCATGTCCAGTAAAAGATGTAATGGGAGTTGATCAAGGACTGTAAACACATTTTTGTGTGGTAACACCAGTACGGTGAGCAGTCTGTTTTTATGTTTTTAAAAGGAAAAAGGAATCAGAATCAAACCACCAGCTACAGTACTTCAGTAGTCTGTACAGAATGTGAACAATCGTAACATGTTTTTTAAACAAGGGACACTTTAGGCCTAAGGGGATTGAGAGTGTCCCTTTAAATTAATGGGGACAGGAATCACTTGTTCCTAATTTTTATTAATTTGAAGTTGTGCATGTCTTACATAAATAGGGGATACATGATGGTCATGAGTGGGATATGTAAAATATTCTCACTCCTGCAGAGTGAGGCATGGATATCTCCATCTATGCTTCACGATGCAGGAGTGAGAATATTTTACATATCCCACCCATGCCCATCATGTGTTCGATTTATACAATAGGGTATTTGTTGCTATTTGTGTGTACAAGGTACAAAAATGTGTGTTATTTTATTTCTAAGTGTTGCTGCACTGCGATGAGGCTGTATTGGTAATGGGGAGTGCCGTTTTTTATGAATGAGTCTGTTGTCTGTTGTTGGATTGGTTATCGTTGCATGGTAGTGGTTTTTTCATTGGTATCTGCATGTGATTTTGTGTAGAAATGTATTGTATTAGTTGCTATTTGTGTTGTACCATTGGTTGGTAGTAGTGATTGATAGTGGGAGTTGTGTTTTGATTGGTTTGTGAGTGAGAGTGGGCATGTCTTTCTTTTGAAGAAGTCTTCCGTGTTTAAGGCGTCTCAGTTTGCTGTAAAGAGATTGTAAATAAGTTTATTTATTTAATTTTATGCCTTATGTATGCATTGTGTTACTTTTTTATAAATGGGGTGCTTGTGTGCGTTTCTTTTCAGTTTGTGAACGGACTTGTTCACGGCTTCGGAGTTCGGAGTTTTGCCATGGCTGCTGCATTTCAGGTATTTGTTATTATTTTGTATTGCTATCAGAGAAAATGTGCTTTAGTTTCTTGTGAGAAGGGCTGTTGCTTCCATGGTTTGCATGTTCGATAGACCTGTCCTGCATTCACGGTTGTATTTCTGTAACTGAGCACCACGCAATGCTTTTTTACTGTTAATGTGTGTAATTAGAAACAGCAGTGAAGTCAGTAGCACGGGAAACTCGGACTGCTTTAACATTTTAACTATTATAACAGGTGAATATGATTTGCTTCAGTTGCTAGGATACTGTAATGCCTGCACATCTTTTCCTGATGACATAGCTACTGTGAGAATATCACTTGCTGACGTATGAAGTGTGTGTGTAAATATCTACCCAGTTCCTACGTCACCAAGATTTATCTTACTCTAGTGAGAATACATGTTTTTATCTGCAACGTTTATCAGCCACACCTATTGTATAAATTGGATTCTACTGGTTTTTATGTCTTATTTGGACTATTTTATGGGTTTTATCAATTTTCCGTTTTTCTGACTTGGGTAGCCAGTACTCATCGTTCTGTAGAGTCTCGAGTCAGTGAATTGTTAAAGACGTCATTTCATGACGTAACAGCTTTTGAGATCAATCTGCATGCAATCTGTGTACACACTGTCATCGCAGGCGAGACTGAACATTTATGGTACTTATGGAGTTTTATTTAATACAAAGTACTGCTACTGTATTTTTTCTATTTTTTTGTATTGAATCTGGCCTTCTCTGGTGGTAACTGCTTTTGTTGCTGTAACCTGTACTCGTTTCGTATTCAGACTGCATTGAACTGACCAGCATACTGTCTACATGTCTGGTAGCTCATAATAGCCTTTAGTATAAATCTGTAGTGTTTTTGTTTTGTCTTCAGTATTACTTCATGAAGGGTAGTGTCCCACCCGGTTCCGATCGCCAGTCGCACAGCATTTATTTTGTAACCTTAGTCCAGTGTCCCACCCCATGTCCTTGCTCGCCAACAACCCGATCTTGCGTAAGTTTTATTTTTAGCTACTACTTGTCTCAATCCCTCACCTCCGCAGCTGCCCACCAACAACTATGAATATGTGTAACTCATTCATAGTACATAGCTCAGCCGGTGGGCAGCCGTGGAGGTGAGAGGAGAGCTGGGCTGCTCGTCGAGGGCAGTCTTGTTATGTTGGGGGTGGGGTTTGCCTTGCTGAGTGGTGCGGCGGTTGGGCTGCCCACTTAAGTACAGTTGTATTTGTTTCCTACCCTGTTTTAAATGCAGTTGATGATTGACTGTTGGCTGTTATGGTTTGGGGCCCGGGTCTATAGTAGGATTGAGTACTATGTATTTCATTGTTTGCTGTCTATTTGCTGTCTTTTTTTTTGCTTTGTTTTTCGGCATTCTTCCAAGCCTCTCAATATGTGCTTGTCATTGGTATAGTCATATATACGAATGGTCGCCCCCAAAGATATCCGCAGCATCAAATCATAACTGTCTTGGTACACCATTCATAATCTAAATTGAAAATATGTACAAAAACCAAAGATTTAGTGTCCCTACATAGAAAAAAAAATTAGAAAATAAACAATGAAAATTTTGCCACTTTACTTCTTGGGATCAAACCTAGTGCCCTTTACCCTAAAGGCATATGCACAATCCTCTAAGCCATCATCTCTGCCTGATATATTGTGTTTTTTTTTAACTCATGTTCATCAACGTTGGTTGTGGCTAAACTTGATAATAATTGTGTGTTGTTTCTGTTTGTTGTTGTTTTCTTTTTGAAATTTAGTAAAAAGGGACTTCCGGTTCTGGCACAGCTCCGTTAAGCAGCTAAGCGAGTCGCTCCGGCCTGATCTGCTAATAAATCCTCCTAAAATACAAGAAAACCTACCTACATTGTTGAAAATGTCATCCGGAGGATTGCAGAGAGATAGAGGGTCCAGAAATCGTTCATCTCAGGCGTGGGGAGAGAAAGAAAACCGTGGCTCCAGGCAAAACTCTCCAACACGAGATCTTGCCGCCTCGCACCACAACAATACGACCCCGGCCTATGATACTGATGAGGAAACAAAACAACTGTCCAGGTCTAGATTCGAGTCACTGATGAGAGAACTGAAGGACATGGGAGCCAAAAATAAGTTGGAATTCAAACAAACCAGAAACTTTCCCTGGTTGAGAACTGTTTACAGGAGGCCAAAGATCGAATTGCTTCTACTGAGGACTGCCTGCAACATATTCGTCGGACAGTATCTGCTATTTGTTTGCCTGCAATTACCACCGAACAGAAATACCTTGATCTAGAGAGCAGATCAAGAAGAGCTAATCTTCGCCTATATGGTCTGAGAGAGTGTGCGGAGGAGGACGACATGGCGGATTTCCTCACAGACATGCTCCGAGATGTTCTAAACCTACCGCAAGGCTATAAATTAAAAACAGAAAGAGCTCATCGTGCCCTTATTCCCAAACCCAAAGACCCGACATCCAGACCATGCTCAGTGATCATAAAATTCCACAGTTTCAAGATTAAGGAGGATATCCTTAAGAGAGCCTGGCAACAACGAGAGGTTAAATATCTTGACTCTCGACTCTTTTTTGACCACGACTATCCCCTCCAACATCCAGAAGCAGCAACAGGAAAATGCCCTCTTAATTAAAACCCTCCATGCTCAAAATCTCCGAATACGAACACCATACTTCTCAAGGCTTCATGTCTTTTGGAAGGCGGGCACAGAGACTTACAACACTCTGCAAGCGGTGTGGCAGGCCGCACTCAAGAGAGGCATTGAAATACCAGACCAGCCTCCTGCGTTACAGAGTACACCCAACTTTCAGACACGCACAATGCAGCACTTTTAAACCTGCATTATAGAGAACTGGAGCTGGCTCAAAAAGTTGAAGAATTAGAGAATAGGCATAGAAGAAATAATCTTCACCTCCCTGGCTTACCTGATAAAATGGAGACTGGAGAAATGACGGTGTTTATGGAGGGGCTTCTGTGCAAAATCCTGGGTCTTCTAGGGGACATGCCTGTACAGATTATCCATGTGCACCGAGCTGTTATGGTGCTACCTAAAGACCCCAAGGCCAGGCCACATTCCATTATAATGGCCTTTCTGGATTTTCGTACAAAGGAAGCAGTTCTCAAGGCAGCATTTGGAGGGGGGTCTTTTTTTGGAGACAGACATATCTATTTGGAGCATGATTTCGCCCCGAGTATGATGCAGCGTCGCAGACAGGTCTTGGTGGTACAGAAGCTTCTATGCCAGAAAGGGATGAAGGCATTTTTGGAGTACCCTGCAAAACTCTGTGTAGTGACCATGGAGGGCACAAAGTCATTTGCTGATTTGTCAGAGGCCAAAGACTTTCTTGTGACCCAGGGGATTAGTCTACTAGATCTGGCTGCTCGTTTCCCTAACCAGGAACTCCACTCTAATCTGTGGATAAAACGCTCTAAAAACAGAGGCTGTAGTGCTACACAATCGAAGCTATGGAGCGCAGCTCAGAACGCAGAAAAATCAACCAGTTTCAACCCTAGATCCAGATCTCAACACAGCAGCTTCCCCATCCTCCTCCTCCCACTCGACTCCTAACACCAACTTCTGATTCTCTAAGTTGGTCCCCAAGACGTGGAGGTTACAAACATATTGTACCTTATGGTCAAGTAGGCACAAACGCTATTAACCTTCAGGATGGATGAAGACCTTGTTTTTTCTGCAGCTCAAACAATTTAACTTTGAGAGCAGGTTTTGATATGTTGTACTTTGCATTTTATTTCTGTTTCTCATGGTGGCCCCAAAATGTTGCTGACAGGTGGACTATAGGAGTACAACTATTTGTTGGATTCTGAATTATTTTCCTTTATTGTTCTAGAGTTCTAAGAGCATACAACCAAACAAGGGAATGGCAACATTTATGTTCTGAACTATATCTTGTTTGGGATTTTGTAGGGTCTTGACGTAACAGCCCTGAGAGGATTATTTACTTAGACTGGATGCATACATCAGCGTTTAGATGGCAGCACCGATTGGTTCTTTTGTACTCCTCAAACTGATTATCATCAAAGGCTGTATAAGTTTTACTTTCTTTGGACTTTTTTAGTCTTCTTTACTATTGTTGAGCTGCGCACTATTTATGTTTATTTGTATTTGAATGCTCTCCCTCCTTACGATGGTGGGGTATTTAAGAGATCCTACCCTGAAGAATTAACAGTTTTTTTGTTTTTTTTTACCAATATTGAGCTGTGCTGTGGGGCTGCAGACAAAGATCTAGTTACCCAAGGAAAGAGGTGCCCTGGTTTTTGGCCCCTCGTTGAGCTATCCTTGGATAAGTGCAGACTGCAGCCCTTGGTGACAACACCTCCCTGACTGCATCCTGGACATTGCAGTTTGAGGAATAGATTACCCTTAGCAAGTAATTAGGGGCCCCCTCTTCTTTTTTTATATATCCTTCTCTTTCTAGGTAGGCTGCTGGGCATATTGCCTTTGAAGTGAAAGGTGTGGTTTTATTATCTAACCAAATTACCTAGATTTAGTTACATATTCCAGGTTTCCTGGAAGTTATTGAGTAGTTTATTGAAAAAACTAAAAATTTTGCTGTTCTAGTTTATAATGTTTGCAATATTTGTGTGTGCGACCTTGGAGGGGACCAGAGGGATTGGCATGGACACTTTTACTTCCTCTTTAAAACCCCCATGATGACAGAATTAAATGTTGTTACTTATAACTTGAAGGGGCTTAACAGTCCAATTAAAAGGGTCCGGCTTCTTCTGGAACTTCAAAGAATGAAGGCGGATGTGATCCTGTTACAGGAGACACTTAAATGCCGTGCAGCACAGCAAGTTGCAGTGCTCCTGGCTAGTGGTGGGAAGGGGGTCTCTGCCTTTCAGTTTGAAGCCCACACACATAAGAGAGGGGTGGCCATTTTGGTCTAAAATAAATGTTCCATTAACTGTCTCTCAAGTCCGGACTGATCCTGAAGGTCAGTTTATCTATATTAAAGGAGAATTTGGGGGTTGCCCCCCTGCAGTATTCTTAATCTCTACACCCCCAATGAGGAACACCTTCGAATTCCTTTTTTCACCAAGCTGTTTACTGAATCCATAGTAGATGCCCAGAGTTTATTGATAATTGGGGATTTTAACATGGCCCTTTCCCCCTCCCTGGATAAATCGGGCACTTGTTCAGCAGGGAAATCTCGGGCGGGGACAGTAATAACCCGCCTCTCGCAAGAATACGGTTGGTGGGTGTTTGGAGATTTCTCAATCTTAAAGTGACAGATTGCTCTTACTACTCCCCCAGGCATAACTAATGCTCAAGTATTGATTATCTTTTGCTACCGACTACGTGGGCCCATATTGTGGAAACCACCCAGATAGGCCAGACCACTCTTTTGGATCATGCTCCTGTGTGCATTAGACTGGTCTTTGATACCCCTTGTACTAATAAAGCTTGGCGACTTAATGTTAGCCTTCTTGCTAAAGAAGACTTTAAGACATTGGTGAGAGAGGAGATTCTCCTCTTTAAGCAGTTAAATCCTTCAGAGGACATGTCTGCTCCCATGTATTGGGATGCCCTTCAAGCCTATCTGAGGGGCGAAATCATTTCCTACGCCTCCAAACTTAAAAAGGAAAGGCTTTACCAACAACAAGAATTAGAAAAGTGAGTTTCAGAGTTGGAGGCTCACCATAAAGCCACTATAGATGAACAGTCAAAAAGCAACTACTGGAGGCTAGAAAGGCACTCTCCCAGGTCTTAGAGCATAGGATAGGAGGAATGCTGAGGTACACTAGGCAACGTTCTTATGAACATGGTAATAGGTCAGGCAAATTACTAGCAACACAGCTCCGCAGGAAGCGGCATCCAGAACAGTACTGAAATTACAGCATAGGGTTACTGGGGACCCCCTTACTTCCCCCAAATAAATGTCTCAACACTTCGCTGACTTTTATAGGCTTCTTTATAGCTTGGAGAGATCCTATAACCATACCCAAGAGGTACATACATATATATAATCTATTCCCCTCCCCTCCCTCAAAGAATCAGATGCTGCCACTCTATGCACCCCTATATCTACCCAAGAAATTCTCCACCAAATTCAAAACCTAAAGAATTCCAAGGCCCTGGGTCCAGATGGATACCCGGCTGAATTTTATAAAACCTTTCAACTGGAATGCACTCCACTTTTACTTAAGACCTCGAATTATATTCTAAGAGAGGGCGTGGGGATACCTCCTTCCTGGAGGCAGGCCCAGATTGCTGTTTTATTGAAACCCGGTAAAAATCCAGCTGACTGTGCCTCATACCGTCAAGTATCTTTGTTAAACACTGACCTAAAGATATTCACTGGCATTCTAGTCAACCGTCTGCAGGAAGTTATCCATTCACTAATCCATCACAACCAAACAGGCTTCATACAGGGCAGACTAACACAGGATAACATACATAGGTTCCTTAATATAGTTTATTCCCAAAACTCCCAAACTAACTTTCAATTAGCTATCAGTATTGATGCAGAAAAAGCATTCAGTAGAGTTGATTGATATTTTCTTCAGCAGGTTTTAATTAAATTTAATTTAGGGGATCAGTTTATGCATGCGGTCTCTGCCCTCTATGATAGCCCTGACGCCTCAATAAGGGTGAATGGATGCTCTTCTGAAAGGTTTCCCCTGGGTCATGGTGCCCGTCAGGGTTGCCCTCTCTCCCCCTTTTTATTTGCTGTTAGTTTGGAATCCCTCACTATTCAGATGTGTCAACATCCTGGTATCAGGGGAGTAAGGGTGGGCTCTTCTGAACAAAAAATAGCCCTTTATGCCGATGATACCCTCTTATTTCTTGGCAACCCAGTGGCTTCTCTTCTCCTAGTGCTTGAAATCCTGCAGAGTTTTGGGGTGTTGGCAGGGTATAAAGTTAATCTATCTAAATTGGAGGCCATGCTTTTAAGTGGATCCACTCCCAAGAGATTCAAGGAAATATTCCCTTTTGCATGGGCAAAAAAGAATAGTTTCCAATACTTGGGTATTCACGTCCTTTCTGACACCTCTAAACTGTTTCCAGAGAACCACCAGAGGCTACTGCAGGCCATAAAGCAAGATGTGGCCCATTGGAACCTTCTCCCTGTTACATTGTCTGGTAGGGTACATACTATACAACAAAAATGAACATCCTTCCCCATTTGTTATTTTTATTTCAAACACTCCCCATATTTATTCCTAAATCTTATTAGCTGTACCTAACAAAAACATTGCCAACATTGTTATGGCAGGGTAAGAAACCCAGGATTGCATACTCTCGGCTAAGCCTCTCCTGTGAGAAGGGTGTCCTCAGCCTCCCGGATATCCAAAACTATTATTTGGCAGCCCAGAGCCCTTGGATCCTCGTATGGCTTAAACAAAGAGAGGAGGCAGGCTGGTACAATGTAGAACTTCAGGATCTTACTGATTATCCCCTTTGGACCCTTCCCACGGGTATGATTTCCCATTGCACACTTAGATTACCAATCCATGGACTAGGCATGTGGTCAGAATTCTGCGGAAAATGGCCAGAATGCCTAATAGCCTAGAATCTCTCTCTCTCTCTCTCTCTCATTAGACATCACATAGAGTTCACACCTCGTACATTGGATGGGTGCTACCGATACTGGGAGATCCATGACCTTACCCGACTTACACATTTTCTTTATGGAGACACTTGTATGTCCTTCCAGTAGCTCCAGCAGAAGTATGGGCTTCAGAAGAAAGATCACATCCGCTGTCTTCAGGTCAGACATTTTATTTTTCAGCAGTCACATCTTAGACAACTGCAACGACCCCAAACACAGTTAGAGGATATTTTTTTTACTGGTGGATTAGGTTAAAGGTTAAGATCAGACCAATATCTGCTCTATATAAGTTTTTGTTGGAATTGGCCCCTCAATCGACTGAAGGCATTCGCTTAAAATGGGAACAAGATTCCAGCATCTCTATATCCCCAGTTGAGTGGAACTCCTGTTTCCAGAGAGGCTGGGCCACCACAGCGTCACCTGTCTGGAGGGAGTATTATTGGAAAATAATAGGTATTTCCACACTCCCACACTAACACAACATTTCCTTCCCACACAGTCAGACCTGTGCTGGAGAGGGTGCAGCCAGGTGGGCTCACAATTAGAAACACAGAAGTTGACGGCAGATAAGGACCGCAAGGCCCCTTCAGTCTGCCCATTTTTTTTCTACCTCATGAATGTGCCATAGGCCTTTACTCTGTCAATGGCCTATCTATTCATACTCATCTGTATAGCTCCCTTATGCCTATTTATTGCCTGTTTGAAGCCCTGCACTGTATTCATATCCACCACTTCTTGAGGTAGGCCTTTCCATGCATCCCCCACCCTTTCTGTGAAAACGAACTTCCTCACATTACCCTTTAATCAGCCTCCCTCTAATCTCATGCTGTGTCCTCTTGTCCTGCTATTTTTCTTATATTGAAACATGTTAGACTCTTTCACCTTGTTAATGCTCTTAAAATGTTTGAATGTTTCGATCGTATCACCTCTCTCCCCTCATTTGCTCTATGGTATACATATTGAGCTCCGTTAATCTGTCCTCGTATGTTTTCTGATGCAGTCCCTGCACCATTTTGGTTACCCTTCTCTGGACTGCCTCCATTTTGTTGATGCCTTGTGAAGGTGTGGCCTCCAGTACTGCACGCAGTACTCCAGACGGAGCCTAACCGGTGTCTTGTACAGAGGGATTATTACTTCCTTCTTCACCAGTGATGGTGATGCCCAAGTCTCTTTCTTCCCTTGTGATTGCCAGCAACTCCCCATCCAACCTATAGGTGGCTTCAGGGTTTCTCTTCCCTGTGTGCATGATCATGCACTTCTTTGTGTTAAACCGCAGTTGCCACTCTTCCGACCATTTTGCCAGTTTATCCAGATCTCTTCTCATTCTGCCCACCCCATCTGGATCATCTATTCTGTTGCAGATCTTGGTGTCATTTGCAAACAGACAAACCTTACCCTCCAGTCCATCTGCAATGTCACTGATGAAGATATTGAAGAGGATTGGCCCCAGGACTGATCCCTGTGGTACCCCACTTGTGACTTGCATCTCTTCTGACTGTATACCGTTTACCACCACTCTCTGTTTTATGCCCACCAACCAATTTGCCACCCAGTTGACCAACTTCTGACCCACCCCGAGCCTACCCAGCTTATTAATCAATCTTCTATGTGGAATAGTATCAAAAGCTTTGTTGAAGTCAAGGTAGGCAACATCAACTGCACCCCCTTGGTCCACCACTCTGGTTGCTCAGTCAAGGAAATCTATGAGACTAGTTTGACAAGACCTTCCTGTTGTAAACCCATGCTGTCTTGGATCTTGTGCTCCTAAGGATTCCAGGTGTTGCACTATCCTTTGGGTGTTGCACTATCCTTTTCTTAAGGATTGCCTCCATAGTCTTGCCCACTACTGAGGTAAGACTGACTGGTGTGTAGTTCCCTGCTTCCTCCCTGCTACCACTCTTGTGGAACGGGATCACATGAGCCCTTCTCCAGTCTTCTGGGATCTCTCCTGTGCGCAGAGACTCACTGAACAGTTCTGGTAATGGCTCTGCTAGTTCCACCCTTAGCTCCTTTAGATGTATGCCATCTGGTCCCATTGCCTTGTCCATCCTGAGCTTAGCGAGCACGTGTATGACCCTTTATTTTGTGAAGGGACTTGTGCACACCTCCCTCCCTCCTCTGTCCATGGTACTGAGCTGTGGGCCCTGCCCTACCTTGTCCTCAGTAAATACTGAGCAGAAGTATCTATTTAGGATAGATGCTTTTCCTTGATCCTCTCCACACACTCCCCTTTATCCCCTTTGATCTTAGCAATACCCCCTCTGGACGTTCTCCTTTCACTAATGTATCTATAGAAAGTCTTGTCCCCTTCTTTCACTGTTCGTGCTAGTGTTTCCTTGGTTTGGGCCTTTGCCTGCCTTACTGCCTTCCCTGCTTCCCTTAGGGAAGTTTGGTATGCCTCCCTATCTTTGTCCCGCTGCGTTCCCTTATATTTTCTGAAGGCCCAGCCTTTTGACTCTGATCTTTTCTGGTACTGTTCTTGAGAACTAAAGTGGCTTCCTCCTTCTTTTGCTCTTGCTTTTCTCACTAACACAATGGGATGTTGCTTCAAGTATTGCATTCTTAATGTGTGCCCACTTCACCTGTACCCCCTCACCTGTATTTCTTCTTGCCAGGGCTAGCTTAACTCTGTTGGCCATCTTATCAAAGTCAGCTCCTCTGAAGTCCCATATTTTTGCATTGGAATGGGATGATTTAGTTCTAATGGCCAAACTGAACCATACCATGTGATGGTCACAGGCCCCCAGGTGACCTTCTACCTGGAGTTCTGTGATCCTTTCCCCATTAGTCATTACTAGATCTGGGATAGCCCTGTCTCTTGTGGGTTGTTGTACCAGTTGTTTGAGGTCCTCCCCTAGCAGGGAATCCACTATGTGTCTAGTTTCTGGTGGATGTTCCTGCTGGTATTGACCAGTCTGTATTTGGCATGTTGAAGTCTTCCATTATTAGAACCTCCCTTTTAGCTGTCATGTTTTGTATGTCTTCTAACAGTAATATGTCTAATTCTTCCCCCGGCCTGGAGGCCTATAGACAACCCCAGTTTGTGAGGCTGCCCCATTTCCTGTTTCCAGGGTGACCCACAGTTCTTCTGGCTCTTTATGTGTATTCTGAATTTCTGTAGCTTTGATATTTTCATTGACATAAAGGGCTACTCCCCCCCCCTCCCCCTTTTTGCACCTCAGTCTCTTCTGAACAGTACATAGCCGGGTACTGAATTCTCCCAAGTGTGGTTACTGGTGAACCATGTCTCACTAATGGCTACTATGTCCAGTTTAGCCTCTGTCATTGTTGTCTGCAGGTCTGGGATCTTGTTTCCCAGACTGTGGGCATTTTTGTACATGATTTTCCATTGGCTAGATTTCAGTACATTAGTTGTTGGGGGAGGTCTGGTGTTTCCCCTGCATGTTGTATGGGAAGATGGACCTTTTTCCTTACCTGGTGATGTAAATGAACTGCAAACATACTGAACTCTTGTTCATTTCCATATTTTCTGGGGTTGACCACACTTGAAGCCATTTTGGCAGCAAGTGCATGCCCATTTACAGACGATTTTCAACCTACCCCTACCATTTACCTTCATTAGTCTGGTGCTGGGCTGTCTAGGCCTAGCAGAAGGCATCTGATCCAGATACATAATTAAGCTATTTCAGATGCTGTGAATGGCTGCCTTAAAACGTAGCACATTAAACTAGCTGTCCCCATGGATACCCACCTTCTCTCAATGGAAGCCCAACATTTCTAACATATAATCAATAGGGAGAATTTCAGCAGCCCTTCAGTTACAGCTGGATGAGTTCTTGGTGATCTGGTGACTTTGGCACCAGTCAGAATCCTAAGTCTTGAAGAGATCATTTCTGATTGCTCATTTTTCCCTACCCTTAACCCCTTCACATTTCACATTTTAATTTAAACTACAGATGCATGTATAAGGATCATGGGGTTTTTCCCGCACATGGCTTGTTTATTGCCCCTGATCATTTAAGCCAGAGCAGACAAACTTATAGCTTAGGGTTTCCTTCCTCCCTCCCTCCCTCCCTCGCCTGCTGTTGGCTAACTAGGATCTGCAGCTTATCTGTTAGGTAGGAAAATGGGCAGACTAGGTGGGCCAAGCGGTCCTTATCTGCCGTCAAATTCTATGTTTCTAGTGTGGGGGTTGGTTGCACACATGTTTTGTAATTTGTTTTGTTCGTTTATACCTATAACTGTTCAGTAATGTTAATGGGAATGGTGTTATGTACTACCAAGTTTTAACATTCTTTATCTGTTGATTCCTCCTATTTGGAGAGCTGATGTCACTGTTTCACTATTTGCTTTGTATTCATGGTGGTATTATTTTTATTTATTTATTTTTATTTATTTAAGAATCAGTTTACAACCTTTGAGCCAGAGGCTCGTTTACAAAGGTACTTCATCACATAAAGACATACATTGTGTTTCAGTTACATAGCAGTTACATAGCAAAGATTTGCCAAAAATCAGTAAGCATTCACCAGAGGTGCCACGTCACATTGTGGTCAGACAGATACAATTGGGTACAGGGTACATGTAATCGATAGCAGGTATTAAACAAGTCGGTATCAAGTGAGCAATTCTGGCAGATAAACATTGAAACAGCTGGCACTGGCCAGGTTAAACCTAGGCATGGTGGTCAGGGAAGTGGTGGAGGGGATGGTTGGGTGGAGAGCTGCCCGGGGGGCATTGTCAAGAGAGAAAAAAGAGGTGGAGGCTATGTTCAGAGACAGGAGCAGTTACGAGTGCTGAAGATGTGGTTCCGAAGTGCGGTTTTGAATGTGGAGATGGTGATGGCATTGGTGATGGTGGCAGGGAGAGAGTTAAACCAGGTTGGGGCTCTATAGCTGAAGGACCTCTGGCCACGGCTGGTTCTTGTTCTGGGGACCTTTAGAGTGGTCTTGTAGGAAGACCGTGTTGCAATGGTGGGAGGGCTCTGGTGGATGGATGCTGTTACCCCAGGGGGGGAGAGCCCGAGTAGGGTTTTTTTGGTGAGGAGACAGGTCTGGTATTGGAGCCGTTCATCCAGGGTAAGCAGGTTAGCATTGACATATAGCTGACAGGTGTGTGTGAGTCTGGGGGCACCAGTAATCAATCTGCATGCTTTATTCGGGTTTGGTGAATTCTTTTGAGTGCAGTGGTGTCGGCAGCACCGTATACTGGTAGACCATAGTCTACAAGGGACAGAACGGATGATGTAACAGCTAGCCGGAGAGCATTTGGGGGAAGGCAGGTTTATGCGAATAGGATGCCAAGCCGGTGTTGGTGGCGGATGTTAGGGCGTCGATGTGGGTGTGAAATGTGAGGCTGAATCAAGGTAACCCCAAGGTATTTGTAGGAGCAGACTTGTTCCAGTGGTTGGTTGGTGCTTGGAAGGATATTGAGTGGGTGGTTGCTAGCTTTGTTTTGGGGGTGTGAAAGAGCATAGTTTTGGTTTTTTGAGATTGATGATGAGTCTGCACTCCTTAAACCAAGCCTCGCACTGTTGAAAGACTGCTGTAGGAGTCCTGTAGGGAGATGGGATTATGGTGGGTGGCAAAGGACAGGCTGCCTGCATACAGCAGAATTTTGCCAGAGCATGCACTGGGCAGGGTGTTCAGATACAGCGAGAAGAGAAGGGGGCCCAGGATGGAGCCTTGGGGGACCCCAGAGCGAATGGGACGGGTATCGGAGAGTGTGCTATTAATCTTGACACACTGGGATCGAGTGTCAAGATAGCTAGCACACCATGCCAGGGGGCCAGCCAAGAGACCAGTGAGGCAGAGTGCATTCAGCAGCAGTGGATGGGAGACAGTGTCGAAAGCCTTTGATAGGTCAATGAACACTGCACCAGCTAGGGAGCTGGTATCCAAGGAGGAGTGTAGGAAGTTGGAGAATCTAATAAGGGCAGTGCTGGTACTGTGACCTGCACGGAAGCCATGTTGCTCTGGGCATAAGATGTTATGCTTAGCCAGATAATCAGTGATTTGAGTGGCCACCACTTTCTCCAGGGCTTTAGAGAGGGAGGGAGGATGGAGATTGGTCGGTAGTTGCTGGCTTCACTTACCTGTCGCCTCCTTATGAATAGGTGTGATAATGGCTGTTTTCCAAGCTGTGGGGAATTGTCCCAGGCAGAGTGACTGGTTAATTAGGCTTGTGAGAGGTGCAAGGACTTCATCTAGCACCAGCCTGAGGATGCTGGGGTCCAGTGAATCACTGCCGGATTGTTGCCATTGAGAGCTTTGGTTAGGATGGGTCTGGCTTCCCGGTGGAAATCTTTCAAGAGGAAGCTGGGGTGCTGGAGGACAGGGGAGTTTGGCTGGGGGAGGGTCAAAGAAATTACTAGGAGGACTGAGCTAAGGTCAGTGAAAGTGATGTTGAACCAGTTAGCTATGGTGGCAGGCTCAGTGGAGGTTGTGCCATTTCTAGTGAGCTGGATGGGGCAGGGGAGCAAGCTTTACCATTGAGTTGCTTAATATTATCCCAGAAGGTCTGGGCTGAGCCCCAGGAGGAGGTAAGGGAGGCCTGGTAATGGTCTGCCTTGGCTTTCCTGATGGCCCATGAGCATTTATTTCGGCTGCATTGTATGCTTGCCTATCAGACAGACGACCTGTTTCAGTGGCAGGTGCCAGAGGTTATCCCGGTTTCTAAGTAATTGTAGGAGGGCCGGCTAACCCAGGGTGCGCTTTGTTTTTGGACCGGTTTTGGTTAAGGGTGCAAAGAGATCACAGGCCATGTTGAAGTTGTGAGTGAAAAAGGTGAGGGCAGTATCAATGTTGGTTGCCTGCTGAATGGGGGACCAGTCTATCTGGGTGAGGAGTGCCTTAAGTTTCTTCAGCCCACCAGGGCGGAGGCGCCTGTGGAGGGTGGTCTGTGCTTTGGGTTTGGGATTGGGGGTTACCCAGTGGAATAGGATAGGGGAGTGGTCACTCAGGGAGTCTGGGAGGACCTGGATGTTTTGGATTTTATGGGGTCGGTTAGTTATAATAACATCCAGTAGGGTGCTGGTACCACTCTTAGGGTTAAGTCTCGTGGCTGGGTGACGAGTTGTGTCAGATCTTGGGTGCAAATGAGTCTCTGGTGGTGGATGAGGAGGTGCTGAGCCAATTTACATTAAGGTCCCCACTAGGATTTGTTCTGCCTTATGGTGGAGGGTGGCCAGGTAGTCTGTTAAAGATATCAGGGCTGGGTGCTGATTCTTTGGGGAACATAGGCTGTGGTGAGATAGAGAGGCTCCTAGAGGGGTCTGGGGTGAGTCTGAGGTAGGGCCTGGGCCCCATTTGTGAGGGCAGGGGTGGGAGGCGGTCCAGGTATTGTGTCCCTGGTATAGATTGCACAGCCTCCCCTCGCTTGCCTACTCGGTCCTCCCGTATAAGGTATAGCCTGGGAGGGAGACAAATGAGTCTGGAGTTGATTTGGACAGCCAGGTTTCAACCAGGGCTATGATGTCTGGTTGGTGAGCCAAGGCCCAGCACTGTAGGGCGCCAAATTTCTTCAGCAGGCTGCATATGTTCATGGAGGCTACTCAAGACCAGTGGGCTGAGTGGGTGGATGGGAGGGCAGGGCCTGGGTTGGGGTGTATGTTCCCTGTTAGGAGTAGAAGGAGGAGAAGTGCTCTGGTCAGAGGGAGGCAGATGGAGAGTTTACGCCGGAGCGATATAATAAGGAATGGGGTTTGTTGCACAAGGGGTGGTAGGGTAGCACAGGCAGAGAAGGCCTGAGTGATCAGAAGTGCAAGGGGGCTGTGGGGGGAGGACAGGTGATGTCTGGAAGGGGGGTGAGGTGGAGAGGAGCATATGGGATGTGTGGAGGAGGAGGGAGGGGTAGGAGCAGTGGTAAAGGAGGAGGGGAGGACAGGAGGGTAGGTAGGAACACTGGAGTAGTGAGGCTGAGGGTTCATAGGGACAGTAGGGTATGTGGAAGGCAAAGGGAGGAGGAGGAGAAGAGATAGACTGGTGAGCAGGGGATGCATGTGCATAGTTGGGAAGGCTGGTGGAGCTGAAGTGAGGAAAGAATGGGGGGTCTAGGATGAGAGAGGGGAGATAGTAGTGAGAGATCACCTCAGAGTCTAGTTGCTGCTATGGTGTGGTGGCAGTGCCTGTGCCTGAAGTGCACAGAGTACTGGGTTCAAGTCCTGATCAGGGCAATAGGAGAGAGCCAGACCAGTGGCTGTAGCAGCAGGGAGTTGGGTTCAGGTTTGTAGAAGCACTTAGATAACACTTTAGTTGTGTCACAGGGTTAGTGTGTTCTTTATAGTAATGAAATCCTGCAGTAAAAATATGCAGGTGTTCTAGGTGAGTGGTGGAGCTGTGGACTTTGGAAACAAGGGTGCAGGGTTCAAACTCTGCAAGGCAGCAGGAAGAAGAGGCAAACTTTTATTTTGGCAGATTGGGTAGCTAAGTGATTAAGAGGCTTAGAGAGTAGTAAAAAAGTAGGTAGGCACTGTGGTGCAGAGGTAGAGCAGCTGACTCTGACCGCAAGGGTACTGGGTTTGAACACAGCTTAGGGACAGAGGGTAGAGAGGGCCAATTTTTTACATCTGGGCAGGAGGGAGTGAGGTATGGTTAAGAGCATAAAAATACAGGAAATTGTTGGCCTGGTTCATTGGCTGAGAGGATAGTCAGTAGAATGTAGAGAGAAGGGTACCAGGTTTGATACTAGGAGTTGCATAGAGATAGGATGAGTGCAGAAAGTAGGTAGTAGAAGGAATCCAAGGGAACTGCAGTGACCTCTAGTGGGACAGCTGTGAAGCAGTGGCTAGGAGGGATATAGAGAGGAGAGAGGAGCTAGAGTGGAAAGTGCAGTGACTCCTAGTGGTTGGTGCCTATAACCTGCAAATGGGAAAGTGGACACTTAGTAAAAAGGAGGGTGGGTCACGTGCAACATCACGTGACCTGCCAGCAGCAATATATGGAGCGCTGACCCTGGGTGGGGACAGAGTTGGGGCAGGCGGGTGGGTAGTGCCTCACAACAGTCAGGCTGTAGTGCAGGACACTTTACCTCTTACAGGCTCTGGCAATCCCTGATTTCAGTCTCTGCTGCTGGGCTGAGTTCATTACCTGCTGTGTGTCTCACTGGATTTGATGAGCACAAATAAAAAGAAAGTTTAAAAAAAAAAAGAAATACCCCAATAATTTGGTCCTTGAGAGCTCATAATCAGTTGTGTCGATAATGGCAGATTTCACTTAGGCGTGATACAACTCAGCCTTTGTATGGTAACTATAATTTTCAAATTGGGGGCCAACCACTTCATGCTCTATTTTGGAATCAGGTCACTATACCTTCTATTGAACACTTTCTTAATGGTAACTCATTTCTCTCCTTAGGGCCTCCTCCCTAGGACAGTAGTGGGGGAGGGATATTAGCAGAGTTTAGGGTTGCGGTAAGGTCCCCACATGCTGTTGCTGGTCTGTATAACCTTCTTCAAAAATTAGACTCCATATTCTCTAGGGCAGATGCTATTATTGGGAAAAAGAGAGTAGCCTCATTCTCACTAATGAACAGTGGCAGAGAACCTGGCTAGATTTATATAAAAGACAAGAACCCATAGCAAATGCCCTGAAGCAAGGGTTTGGCCTTTACAAGCATTTGGCCATACAGCCAAATTTCAAAGAGAAACACTACTGCACGTACCCGAGTAATGCATTATTGGGGTATGTGCAATTGTGTTTCTCCTAGATTTATATAAGTACATTAAACAAGGTAGATTCCATTTACAACAATTCAAAATCCTATGCAGTCTGTATATGACTCCAAAGAAACTGTTTCAAATGAGCAAACTGGTATTGGATTGTTGTGCAAGATATAAAAAGGAATCCGGTATGCTTTTGCATGTGCTTTGGACATATGAGAAGGCCAGGCCATTATAGGAAATGATTAGGAATAGTCTTGACCTCCTACTAGGTTTACAAGATATGTTCACACCTGAAATTTGTTTAGTGGGTTAGTACGGCGGTGAAGCCTTTGGCTTAAGGATGGGTCATATAGCTTTAATTTCTGCTGTGGCCAAACTCATAATTTTACGACATTGGTGTGACAAAGAACTCCCTACTTATACTGAATGGCACAAAGAAATGCTCTATGCTCTAAATATTGAAAAGACAATTACTAATATGACCCACAGACTCATGGCTTCTAGGAAAAGATATGAGTCTTTATTAACAGTGGCATCTCAGAGAAGATGCTGCTAGAGAAATAGTCAGTGAAGCAGGTGAGATTTTGGGTGAGGCATAGAAAATGAAGATAGAGACAGATAAAGGGAATGAAAGTCTGACAAGGAAGAATTCATGGAAGGGGGTATGGCCTCCCTGATGGTCCGAGTGCAGAAGAGGCTGTGACAGACATAGATGATGATGCCTTCACCATTTTTCTCCTGTCCTGCTTGAAGAGATGGAAGTCAGAAAGGGATGGGGTTGGAATCAGGAGTCCTGGAGGAGAGCCAGGATTCAGAGATGCAGAGGATGTCAGGAGAGTGTTGCTGAGCCCAGACAGAGAGGAGATTGAGCTTAGGGAGGAGGCTCCTAGCATTGAGATGAAAAATGCTAAGGCCCTTAGCAGCAGCAGAAGCAGAGAGGAGGGAATGGACCAGGGTTTGACTCACATTGCCAGACAGGAGGGGCAGCAAGAAAATTAGAAGAAGGATGGAGTGGGGCGTCCTTCCCTTGGAGTGGGGAGGAGAGTGTGGGGGAGGACAGTGAATGGAGAGGAGGAAGCAGGGTGGAAACTGCATGATGAGGGAAGCAGAGGGGAAGAGCCCAGGGTGAATGGGGGGAGGGCAAAGAGGTAGGGAGTAGGTAGGTAGCTTGGAAGGGGGAAGGAAGTGGAGGGGTGGGAGCAGAAGGGGTAACTGGAGAAGGCAGAGGAAAGCAAGGAATATTTAGTTATTATATTTATTTTTTAACCGGGTGGGTACACTGGTCCCAGGGACCATTTTCAGGCACAACCCGAGCCATAGAGATGGTACGAATATAAAGATACAGAAGTCAGTAGATACATCGAGTGAAAAATACTTGGATTAAACATTTTTAGAAAAACACACAAGAAATAATCAAGGACTTTACAATTAACTGTTTAAGGACAACAATATGATAGAGCAAAAAATGTTCAAGTAGCAATGTTCGAGTACAATTTTAGTTTTCAGGGTGCTATGGTGAACACTTGCAGACAAGTTTGGATAGGAGGGCTGAGAATAAACTTGTTTTGAAGGCCTGGGTAGAGCCTGGTGGGAAAGCTGTTCCAGAGCTTTGGAGCCACTATAGCGCCACTATAGCCATTATAGAGAATGCCGTCTGGCCCAGGTTCATGTTGGAGCAAGGGACACTTAGTAGTTGATGAGACGAGGACCACATCATGCTAGACCTTTGCTTAATACAGAGGAGCCTACCTGGGGGGAGGTGGCACTAGCTGCAAGGGATTTATCGACAAGGGTACCCATGTGGAGGTCGCATCAGGCCTGGGGAGAAAGCCAACCTAGTGAGGCGTACAGTGAGCAGTGATGAGTAGTTAGAGGGGCAGAGAGAATAAAGCGGCAGATGCTGTTGTAGGTAGTGTTTAGTCAGTTGAGTTCTCTAGATGTGGTCTGGGGGATGACAGGATAGCAGTACTTCAGGAGTGGGAGCATCATTCCTTTTCCATAGCTAGTCGTGCCCCGGGGGTGAGAAAGTGTCTCAGTCGGTAGCAGGCACCAACCTGCTGGTAAACTCTCTTGATAATAGTCCCTATATGTTCACTGAATGTGAAGGATGGGTCCAGTGTGATTCCCATGTATTTATAACTCTTGACATGCTCGAGGAGTACATCATAGGGGGCAGAGATAGAGAGGGGGTTAACTGGTGCTGCAGGTAATTTGTGGAGCTTCTGCCTAGACCCAAATAACATGGTTTTAGTTTTCTTGGTATTAACCAATAGTCTGTTGGCAGACATCCAGTTGTGTGTTATTTTGAAGTCTTGAGATAGGGAGTGAGACAGGGAAGGAAGGCTGGGATCAGTCCTGTACAGGATTAAATCATCCATGTACATGATTTTCAAGCAGCCCGAGTTAATGTAGAGAAGGTTGTTAACGAATAATGAATAAAGGATCGGGCCCAGCATGGATCCATGTGGGACCCCACTGGTCATCTCCAGGGATGAAGAGAGGGCTCCACTGACTGAAACACTCTGAGACCTCCTGGAGAGGTAATGACAAAACCAGCTAGCAGTCCCCTTGAAGAAGCTGAAGGAGGCAAGTCTATGGGTAAGGAGATTTTGGTCGACAAGATTGAAGACTTTGGATAAGTCAATGAAGATGGTAGTCAGTTGGTGGTATACAGTATACAACAACAATGTGGTAGTACAACAATGAGTAAAAATTGACTGTGGTAGAGGCTGGTTAAGATTGCAGAATACAGAAACAGACTTAGGTGGTTACCTGTGGGAAAGGGCAGAGCAGTGAGGCAGGAATGGATGTACCAGGGAAACCTGAGGACTATAGGTATACATGAGTTTAACCAACAAATTCCACAACAAAGTGAGAACATTCAGAGCCAGGTTACAATTAGCTGAAAACAGAACAGTATATGAATAAACAGGTGGGCAGTGCAGGTAACCAGTATACAAAGATGGGGTGGATGTGGGAGTCACACAGACAGGGGAATTTTTTATAACCAGAGGGCATGCAAAAACAAAAGGATGACTAACTAGCTAGCATTATAAGAAATGAGTTACAGTAAGTGGAAAACAGCACAGTGTATGGATAACACTAATCAAGACAGACAGACAGACCCATAACAGGGGCAGACTCAAGTCCATTTACTACAGAAAGAGTCCTGAAGGAGTTGAAGAAGCTGAAAATGAATAAAGCAATGGGTCCGGATGGGATACATGTGAGGATACTTAAAGTGCTAGTGAGGAGCTCGCCGCACCACTGGCAGCACTGTTCAGTGACTCCCTAAGGAGTGGCAATGATCCACATGACTGGAAAGAGGCTATAGTGATTCCCCTTCACAAAGGTGGGAGCAAGGAGGAGGCAGGGAACTACCGCTCGGTCAGTCTAACTTCAGTGGTGGGAAAACTGATGGAAGCACTCCTTAAAGAATGAATAGTGGAATACCTAAAGATCAGTAGGCAATTGGACCCCAAACAACACAGATTCATGGCAGGATAGAAACATAGAAACATAGAAGTTGACGGCAGATAAGGACCGCAAGGCCCATCCAGTCTGCCCATTTCTTTTTCTACCTTATAAATGTGCCATCGGCCTTTGCTCTGTCAGTGACCTATCTATTCATGGTCATTTGTATTGCTCCCTTATGCCTATCCCATGCCTGTTTGAAGCCCTGCACTGTATTCATAGCCACCACTTCTTGTGGTAAGCCATTCCATGCATCTACCACCCTTTCTGTGAAAAAGAATTTCCTCACATTCCCCTTAATCGGCCTCCTCTAATCTCATGCTGTGTCCTCTTGTCCTGCTATTTTTCTTATATTTAAACATGTTAGACTTCTTTCACCTTGTTTATGCCCTTAAGGTGTTTGAACGCCGATCATATCACCTCTCTCCCTCCTTTGCTCAAGGGTATACATATTGAGCTCTGTTAATCTGTCCTCATATGTCTTCTGATGCAGTCCCTGCACCATTTTGGTTGCCCTTCTGACTGCCTCAATTTGGTTAATGTCCTTGTGAAGGTGTGGCCTCCAATACTGCACGCAGTACTCCAGATGGGGCCTAACTAATGTCTTGTACAGAGGATTATTACCTCTTACGACTTGTGATCTCTGCTAATACACCTCAACACCCCCTAGCCTTACCTACTGCTTTAGAGGTCTGCTTGGATGATTTTAGGTCATCAGTGATGATGATGCCCAAGTCTCTTTCTTCCTTTGTGACTGCTAGCAACTCCTCCCAGCCTATAAGTGGCTTCAGGGTTTCTCTTCCTATGTGCATGATTTTGCACTTCTTTGCATTAAATCCCAGTTGCCACTCTTCTGACCATTCTGCTAGTTTATCCAGATCTCTTCTCATTCTGCCCACCCCATCTGGATCATCTACCCTGTTGCAGATCTTGGTGTCATCTGCAAACAGACAAGCCTTACCCTCTAGTCCATCTGCAAGGTCACTAATGAAGATGTTGAATAGGACTGGCCCCAGGACTGATCCCTGAGTACCCCACTTGTGACTTGCATCTCTTCTGACTGTATACCATTTACCACCACTCTCTGTTTTCTGCCAGTCAACCAGTTTGCCACCCAGTTGACCAACTTCGACCCATCCCGAGCCTACCCAGCTTATTTATCAATCTTCTATGTGGAACAGTGTCAAAAGCTTTGCTGAAGTCAAGGTAGGCGACATCAACTGCTCCTCTTGGTCCACCACTCTGGTTACCCAGTCAAAGAAATCTATGAGATTAGTTTGACAGGACCTTCCTTTGTAAACCCATGCTGTCTTGGATCCTGTGCCCTATGGATTCCAGGTGTTGTACTTATCCTTTCCTTAAGGAGTGCCTCATAATCTTGCCCACTACTGAGGTAAGACTGACTGGTCTGTAGTTCCCCGCCTCCCTGCTACCACTCTTGTGAGCCGGGATCACATGAGCCCTTCTCCAGTCTTCTGGGACCTCTCCTGTGCTCAGAGACTCACTAAACAATTCTGCTAATGGCTCTGCTTTCCTCCTTTAGCTCCTTAAGTACCCTGGGATGTATGCCATCAGGTCCCATTGTCTTATCCACCCTGAGCTTAGCAAGCTCTTGTAGGACCTTTCTTTTGTAGAAGGAGTAGTGCTCACCTCCCTCCTCCCCCTGTGTCCATGATGTTGAGCTGTGGGCCCTGCCCTACCTTCTCTTCAGTAAATACTGAGCAAAAGTATCTATTTAGGATAGATGCCTTTACAGGGTCTTCCTCCTCACATGCTCCCTTTTCTCCATTAAGCTTAGCATTACCCCCTCTGGACTTTCTCCTTTCACTAATGTATCTATAGAAAGTCTTGTCACCTTCTTTTACTGTTCTTGCTAGTGTTTCCTCAGTTTGGGACTTTGCCTGCCTTACTGCCTTCCCTGCTTCCCTTAGGGCAGTTTGGTATGCCTCCCTATGGTCATGCCAGACCAGTATATGATTGATTTATTTGTTTGAGTAACCAGAATAGTGGACCAAGGTGGGGCTGTGGATAGCGTATATTTAGATTTTAGTAAGGCCTTCAGCTCTGTCCCTCATAGAAGGCAGGTTAACAAACTAGAGCACACAAGAGTAGGGTCTAAAATTGTTAGCTGGTTAAAAAATTAACTCAGGGACAGGATTCAGAGAGTTCTGGTCAATGGGACAATATCTAAAGATGGCAAGGTGATCAGTGGGGTGCCACAAGGATTGGTCTTGAGGCCAATCCTCTTCAACATATTTATTGGCAAGATTGCTGAAGGGCTGGAGGGGAAGGTATGCATGTTTGCAGATGATACAAAGATCTGCATCAGGGCGGACACACAGGAGGGCACCATGGAATTGGTGTCTGACCTTAAAAAAATTTGAAGAATGGTCCAGGAACTGGCAGTTGAAATTCAACACCAAAAAATGTAAAGTAATGCACCTCAGAAAACATAACCCGAAGGCGGCATATGTCCTTGGTGAGGAACAGATTACAGAGACCAAGCTGGAACAAGACCTCAATGTTATAATATCAGATGAGTTAAGAGTAGGATGGCAATGCAAATAAAAACAGCTCATAAATCCAGCAACATCCTCAGATGTATAAGCAGGGGCATTACAAGTAGAAAACGTGAAGTAATAATCCCACTATACATCTCCCTGGTAAGGCCACATCTGGAGTACTGTGTCCAGTTTTGGAGACCTCACTTAAAAAATGGCATAAACCACCTAGAAACAGTACAAAGGAGGGCTACAAAGATGGTGCAAGATCTACATCACGAGCCATATGAAAACAGACTAAAACAACTGCAGTTATACTCACTGGAACAAAGGAGGGACAGAGAAGATATGATAGAAACCTTTAAATACATAAAGGAAATAAACTCAGTGCAGAAAGAAGACCTCTTCCACATAAACGATACTGCAGCAACAAGAGAGCACTGCATGCGGCTTAAGGGAGGTAGGTTCAAAAGCAACACAAGGAAGTTCTTCTTTATGGAACGGGTGCTGGACCCCTGGAATAGTCTGCCGCAAGAAGTAGTGGAGTCTAAGACAGTCAGAGAGTTCAAGTTAGCATGGGATAGATGCTGTGGAAATCTTACAAGAAGAAATTAGTGAGGAGGGGGGTAGCAAGAAAAAGGGCAGACTAGATGGATCAAAAGGTCCCCTTGTGCCGTCACTTTTCTTTAGTTCTTATGTTCTAATAAAAGCAGGTAGAGAGTGCAATAACTGTTAATTAAAAAGTGCAAAGCCTGCCACAGGACTTGGAGACATTTTCCCTATGTCTCATTGTGCCCTTTCTGTTCTAGGCAAGCAAGCATAGCATTTTCTGCTTCGCAGTACCCATACCTCTTGAGTTGTAGGGGTGGGTACACTTGGCAATCCAAAGGCAGTTGCAAATTTGAGTTACACTGGCCCCTACTAAGACTTCCAAATGATAGTTTCCATGCTGAAGAACTACAGACCTCTTCTGCCAGGATACCCGAGGTAGGTCTCACAGGCCAAATGTGTCTACAGCAGGCATGTGCAGATATACCAGAGCATGCCTAGGATGATTTAAATGATTTGCAGGTTTCTCCTGATATCTCTGCTGGCGCCAATACTGAGACAGAAAAAATAAGCCTAATTATAAGGATTGTCCCATCTCAGCAACTCCTGCCAAGCCACTGGATAAGACTGAATAGTCCTCCTCTAAAGAGTTGGTAAATAGTGTGAGGGGCCCCCAGACGTCATCCACTCCACTCTTGTTTGAGTCTACGTTCACTTCCTTTGTGGTAGTAGGATCTTGCAAATGCTAAAGCTCTCAGGGGTTTAATCAGTGGTTCAGCTACCAGTAATCCTCATAATTTCCACTTCAGGGAATGCCGCTAAATGTTTCCTAAGTTTTCAGCACTGTGATTAGGTTATTAACCAGGAGTGTTTGGACGTTTAAAAGAAAAATCAGTTTGCAAAATCTCAGGCAAAATGCAATCCTTTTCAGGAGGCAGTGCTACAAAACTGGGAGAGCCTACTGATCACTGATGCTTCAGTGGATCATATGGTTAAGCATACCACTATCCCTGTTAAGGGAGTGTCTTCTCTATCTGGGAATGATAAGAAAGTAGATGCAGCCTGTTGGCTTGCATTTGTGGCAGCAGGGTTCAACATTAGGGTTATGTATGCCTCTTTTCTAGTATCCAGGGCACTGTGTGACTGGGTGTCAGCTCTCTTGGATGGTTTGTGAGATGGTTCCCCAGTAATCTGACCTTCTGTTTTTCTTAGCATCCTCCATCCTGGGTGATGCAGTTCTGAACACCCTCAAGCTCCTCCGCCATTGTCTCAGCTATGGGAGGCATCGGTCTTCAGTACTGGTTTGCAGACCAGGCCTCCAAGGACCATTTGTATGGGATCCCTTTTACTGGTGATATGTTGTTCTGTCCAAAGTTTGATGAGATTTTAATGGATACTAATGACAGAAGGGCCAGTTGCCCATGTGAAAGGGACAACAAAGTTCCTCTAACCCTGCTTGGGGGAGAGATTTTGGTTATACTCCATATAACAGAGGTGGGTTTTGTTCCTTTCAAGGTCATAGAACTCTGTGAAGCAGAGGTTCCTTCGCAATTTAAAAAAAAAATTTCATATAGGTTTTTATCTGCCTTTGGCAGGTATGGGTGGCTGTTAAGCCCTGTCCCCATCAGCCATGGCCATTCCGAGTCTCCTCCAGTTTTGGAGGACCCTATCCCCTGTGGATTGCCCCCTGCGGCAGGGCCAGGAAGGGAGGGCTGTCCTCCCTCACCAGGAGCACACAATCCAGATTCCTCCCCCAACCGGAGAGACTGAGCGGGTCACCAGAGTGATGGACAGTGCTGTATGAAGCCCGTCCTCCATATTTTTCCTCCTATTTTTTCCCCTGGGCATCGCAGACGTGCAGTGAGCACATTGTGCGAGCTCCGCCTTCACGGAGACACCCCTGGTGCTCTGAACGTGTGTCCTTCCCCCACTGTGGCACACACGCACCACCATCTGGATTCCTCCAGATGGCAGTCAAGGGGAGAGGCACAAGATCCCTTCCTCCCTGAGGCCGGAGAGCAGTCCTGTGGGCGCGCAATTCTCCCTCTCCTGGCCGACCCCCGAGTGACCCACATCCGTTCCTGAACTTAGGTCGGTGGCGTGGGATGAGGTAAGGTGCTCATGGTGCCTCAGCCCTCTATAGTGCTCAGACAGAAATTCGACGTCCATATCGATCAGTTAAACTAGTGGAGGGGGAGGCGCTGCAGGCAACCCTCACATCACAAGTGTTGCTAACTACCCCTCCCCCAGCATCAGCTATCGCAGTGCCTAGATACCACAAAGATACCAGCAGCAGTGATAGTAAAGGCAATTCCCAGGCTGATCCACTAGGGAGATACATGAAGCGATTAAGACACAAAAAATTTGGATCAGAACAAGGAAATGGTACACAGCAAAAGGACTGCCAGGAGTGGAAGGCTTTGTGCATCAGTGGTCGTAGTCTACTAAGCAAAATCCCTCAACTCATAGCTTTAGTGGCTGAGGCACAACTGGACTGGTTCACGGTTACAGAAACTTGGTTCACCACCAGCCACAGCTGGGATGCTACTATCCCAGGTTACACACTGTTCAGAAAAGACCAGGAGGGAAAGAAAGGAGGGGGGTGGCTTTGTATGTATGGTATCCACCCCAGAATACTAAAAGAACTTCGGGAAGAAATAGCTGCACCACTAGCTGAGCTGTTCAGTCTATCTCTGAAAAGTGAGAGAGCACCTCAAGACTGGAAAAGGGCAACAGTTGTGCCCTTGCACAAAAGTGGAAGCAAGGAAGAGGCAGGAAACTACCACCCAGTCATCCTGACCTCTAGAGTGGGAAAAATTATGGAGACATTACTAAAGGAGAGAATAGTTGACTACCTAAAGGAAACTGGAAAACTCAACCTCAAACAGCATGGCTTTACAGCAGGGTGCTCGTGCCAAACAAACATGACTGATTTCTTCGATTGGGTTACCAGAACAGTAGACCTGGGTGGGGCGGTGGATTTGATGTACCTAGACTTCAGCAAAGCCTTTGACATCGTTCCCCACTGGAGACTTGCTAATAAACTAAAACACAAAGGAGTCGAACAGAAAATAGTAAACTGGATTAGAAACTGGCTGCAGAATAGGATCCAGAGTTTTGGTCAGTGGGGCATTATCAAGGGAGGGAGGTGTGACCAGTGAAGTTCCACAGGTATCGGTACTGGGTCCAGTCCTCTTTAGCATATTCATCAGTGACATCACTGATAAACTGGAGGGAGAGGTTTGCCTGTTTGCAAATGATACAAAGCTTTGCATCAGGGTGGATACACTAAAGGGGGCATTAGTTATTCTAGATGCCCTACATGGGGCATGCCTTCGACAACTAGTACTGGAGCCCACTCGAGAGGGAGCAATATTAGACTTGATTCTCTCAAATGGAGATGGAGAGAAGATCACAGATGTAGAAGTGGGTAGCCATCTGGGAACTAGCGACCATCGAACAGTATGGTTCACAATAAACACAGCAATAGAGTCAAGCCATACAAAGACAAAAGTACTGGACTTTAGGAGGGCTGACTTTGCAAAATGGGTGAGTGCCTAAGGAATGCACTAGCAAATGGGCAGGAAGGAGGGTGGAAGAACAGTGGGAATAATAAAACTGCCATCACAGAGGTAACGAGCCTTTGTGAAGCAAATAAACAAACAAAACGATGTAAGAAACCACTATGGTTCTCAAAGGAAGTGGCAGTGAAGGTTCAAGAGAAAAGAAAGCATTCAGGAAGTACATGGAATCGCAGAAGGAGCAGGACAGAGAACTGTATCAGTTACAGCAAAGGAGGCTGGGAAGGCAGTCAGAACAGCAAAGGCCCAAACCGAGGAAAAGATAGCCAACTCAGTTAAGAAGGGGATAAAACCTTTATAGGTACATCAGGGAGCAAAGGAAGACCAAGGGAGGGATAGTGAGGCTTAATGAAGAGGGAGGGAGGGTGGGCAGAGGAGACTGTGAAAAGGCAGAGATACTAAACAAATATTTTTGCTCAGTATTTACAAATGAAGAGGGGAGGTACATAAAACAAATAGTAGTAACACTCTGATACAGAAGTTGATACCAGCCCATTTACAGAAGAAAGGGTTCTGAAAGAACCTTAAAACTGAAGGTGGACAAAGCAATGGGGCCTGATGGGATTCATCCCAGAATTCTAAAAGAGCTAAGTGTAGAACTAGTGGCACCACTGACTACCCTTTTAACAAATCATGGGAGGATGGGGTGGTACCGAGGGCTGGAGGAGGGCAGATGTGATTCCTCTCACAAAAGTGGGAGCAAGGCAGAAGCAGGAAACTACAGACCTGTTAGTTTAACCTCAGTGATAGGGAAAATGATGGAATCACTCTAAGGGAAAGAATTGTCGAGTATCTAGAGGCCAGAGAGGGCACAGGACCCTAGGCAGCATGGATTCACAGCGGGAAGGTCATGCCAGACAAATCTGATAGATTTCTTTGACTGGGTGACCAAAGTAGTAGATCAGGGAGGGCTGTGGACATGGCCTACCTAGACTTTAGCAAGGCATTTGACACAGTCCCACACAAAGATTAATATACAAGTTAGCCAGCCTGGGAGTGGGTCCCAAGATGACAGCCTGGGTAAAGAATTGGCTGGAGAATAGGACACAGAGTGTAATAGTAAATGGAGTCCACTCAGAAGAAAGGAGGGTTACTAGTGGGGTACCCGAGGGTTCAGTATTAGGACTGGTCCTCTTCAATGTCTTTATAAGCTTACATTGTGGAAGGACTGGAAGCAAAAGTATGTCTCTTTGCAGATGACACTAAGATCTGCAACAGAGTTGATGCACAGGGTGGGTGGAAAGGATGAGAAGGGACTTGGCAAGATTAGAGGAATGGTCAAATGTATGGCAGCTTAGATTCAATGCTAAGAAGTGCAAGGTAATGCACCTAGGAAACAAAAACCCAGGGGAAGAGTACACAATGGGGGGTGAGATACTAACAACAACAAAAATGGAAAGGGACCTGGGGGTAGTCATATCAGATGACCTAAAGGTGGGCAAGCAATGTGAGAGGGCAGCAAGGAGGGCTGGGGGTTACTGGGATGCATAGGGAGAGGCATCACCAGTAGAATACAGGAAGTTATTATCCCTCTGTACAGACAGCTGGTGAGACCCCATCTGGAGTACTGTGTGCAGTTCTGGAGACCCAATCTCCGCAAAGACATAGACAGGATGGAAGCTGTCCAGAGGAGGGCAACTAAAATGGTGCAGGGTCTGCACCGGAAGACATATGAAGAGAGACTTAAGGAGCTTAATGTGTATAGCCTCGAGGAAAGGAGGGAGAGGGGACATGATAGAAACTTTCAAGTACCTCAAGGGAATCAACAAAGTCCAAGAGGGTAGCATCTTTCAAAAAAAGAGGTGTGCAAGAACAAGGGGCACAATTTGAAGATAGAGGGGGGGCGGCTCAGAGGTAATTTAAGGAAGTATTTTTTTACAGAGAGGGTTGTGGATGCATGGAACGGCCTTCCGGAGGAGGTTGTGGAGTCAAAATCAGTGGTGGAATTCAAGCATGCATGGGACAGTCATAAGGCAATTATGGGAGGTGGGGGTAAGAAGAAGCAGGCTGCTGGTTAACTAGGATCTGCAGCTTATCCAGTAGGTAGGGAAATGGGCAGACTGGGTGGACCAAGCGGTCCTTATCTGACGTCAAATTCTATGTTTCTGTGTATGTTTCTATTAGGTATGGAAGCTGACCTAAGGAGACTGGAAGAATAGTCCAGCAATTAGTAGTTAAAATTTAACACCAAGAAGTGTAAGGTAATACACCTGGGGAAGCGGAACCCAGGTAAAAAGTACGTACTAGAAGGGCGTCAATTAGAGGAGACAAATATGGAACGGGATCTAGGTGTGAGTATTACCAATGACTTAAAGGTAGGAAAACAATGAGAAAAAACAGTGCAGAAGGCAAGTGTTATCCTTGGATACATAAGAAGGGATATTGCAAGCAGAAAGCAGGAAGTCATCATGCCCCTGTACAGATCCTTGATGAGGCCACACTGGAGTACTGTGTCCAATTCTGGAGGCCTCACCTAAAAAAGGACATAGACCGTCTGGAGACAGTGCAGAGGAGGGCCACAAAGATGATGCAGGGGGCTGCATCATGAGCCATATGAGGCAAGACTCAAAGAGTTTAATTTATTTTCTCTCTGGAATAGAGAAGAAACAGGGGGGACATGATAGAAACATTTAAGTAAATCAAGGGAATTAACACAACTGAGAAGGAAAACATCTTCCAGGAAAACAGGGTGGCATGTACAAGACGGCACAACTTGCATCTGGTAGGAGGGAAGTTTAAAAGCAATTCTAGAAAGTACTTTTTCACTGAGAGAGTGATAGACCCATGGAACAGCCTGCTACCAGAAGTGGTGGCATCAAAATAAGGGAATTCAAACTCGCTTTGGACAGGAAATGTGGGCAACTTAGGAAAAAATATAATGGGGGTAGCTACCTTAGGCAGACTAGATGGACCATACAGTCCCCATCTGCCAACACTTTTCTTATATTCTTTTTTTTTTTTAACTTTCTTTATGCTCCTACCTGACTGAGGCATCTCTCAGGTTCCCACGCTGAGCTCTGCGGTTCCACCGCCCACCTGAACCGCTCCTCCCACATGCTACATCAGGGTCAGAACTCTGGGGTCCTCTGGCGCCATGGAGAGACCCTAGAGTCCCCAGTGGGAGAGTTGAGAGTTGTGGCCAACAGTGAGTGTGTGGCTGGGGCTCCTGATGGTCGCCTTACCCGGAGATAGGGGATTTTCTTGGTTTTCGCCCCTATTGGCTGGGTAGTGCAGTGCACTCCAGTGTACTGCGTTCTCGCTCCCAAGCACACCCACAGAAGTGCCTCCCAGCCAATCTCCAATCTTCTGGCTCCTGACTGCTGTGATCCCCCAGAACCACCAGAGGCCAGTAGACTGCAGGAGCAGGGATTCCCCTCCCCAGGGAGGGAGAGAGAGAGAGCTGTCCAATGGACGCTCAATCCCTACCCTCTCCCGACGGCCTGGGCTCGTTCCACTTTTGTTATATTCTTACACCACCAGGCTGGCTTTCCTTCACTGGTTTTAAGTTCTTAGAAAAGAGGACCCTTCTCCTGCAGCTGTTCTGGAGGTGCCAACAGAAGGGGTGAAGTCTCTGCATGAGGGTTTGCAGGTCCATCTTGTTCCTCATACCCCTGGGGAACATCTTCAAAGCTTTGTCAAAAGATAGGCCCAGATCACAGTAGACTCATGGATGCTGGAGAATGCCTCTTAGTTATACAATAGAACTCTTAGCTGTGGAGGGTCTGATTCTTTTAGTCCTCAGGATCCAAAAACTGCAAAAAGAAAAACGATGGGCCAGACACTGGACCACCTGCTCCAGATAAAGGTGATAGTTCTGGCCCCCCCTATACTTAATAGGGATTCTGCTTGATTTACTTTATAGTCCCCAAGAAATTATGATTTATTTTCACCTGATCTTAGCCCTCCAAGATTATAAGCATGAAGTTTGTGAGGCAAGCCAAGTTTAAGATGTAGTCCCTCTGGTCAATTATCATGGCATGTTAATGGGGGAACTATGTAACTTTCATAGATCTGGCAGAAGCCTACCTTCCTATCCTGATCCACCACTCTTGCCAATAATCTCTGAGGTTTTCCATTTTGAATCAGCATTTTCAGTACCAAGCTCTCCCCTTCAGCCTGGCGTCTGCTCCAAGGGTCTTTTTGAATGTGCTGATATTGATTTTTGGCTCCCTCAGACAGGATGATCACCACATTTATTCTGATCTGGGTAATGATCTGTTCAGAATTTTGTTGGAACAGGCAGCAAAATACTCTGCAGCTAGACATCAAAGGTCCTGAAACACCAAGTTTGAATAATCAACAGAGAAAAATTCCTTTATACCGTCCCAGACATTGGAGCCCTTGAGAGCACATTTCCAGACAGACCTGCAGCAAGTCTTCTTCCCCTCCTCCAGAGTGGAAACTCTTCAGCAAGATATTCATCATCTTAGCGTTCAGTAGGTGGTCTCTGCCTACCATCACCTTCAAACCTTGGGTCTGATGGCAGTCACAATAGAATTAGTTCCATGGACTCACCTGCGTATGAAGTCACTTCAGTCCCACATTGCATCGTTGTGGTCTCCCACATTGAAGCTGTACCAGACTCCCATTTGGATCCCCCCCCCAATCACTTCATTAGTCACGTGCCTGTTGGGAAGAGTTGAGAAATCTGACCAAGGTATCCCTGCTAAAGTGAATTATGAGAATGGATGCCAGTCGCTTGGGATTGTGTGCTTTTCTGGATCAGATTCTAGGGTTTTGGAGTCCGGAAGACAAGTCGTGCAGATAAGTGTCTTAGAGATGTGGGCAGTTTTTATTGCTCTTCTACATTTTCAGTAGCAGCTTAGTTCTGAAGTAGTAAAAATTCACTCAGACAAGGCAGTAATGGTTACATACATAGATACATAAACAACGAAGGAGGCACAAAAAGTGAAAGCATGCTCACAGAAGCTCAAAAAGTTATTTAGTTGGTCAAAAATAATTTGCCCCTGTCAGCCATTTATCTAACTGAGGATCTAAACATTCAGGCAGCTTGGTTCAGCTGTCAGATCTTATATACAGAGTAATCGTCTCTTAAGCCCTGAGGTGGTCAACCTTCTGTGCAATGAGTTTAGAACCCACAGGGGCCTGCGGTTCTGCACCCAGAAGTTGGTGTGTATGTCTTGCAGTTTGCATGAGTACCTCTGGCTACAGAAGCATTGGCCCCATAGGGGTCTGCACTTCAGCAGACAAAAGAACTCATGCAATTTGGGTATTGTGGATTTGTATCTGTGGCTGCAGGGGTCTGTGCTTCTGCAGACAGAAGTAGGGTTGTAATTTGAGTATCATGGATTTCTGTCAGAGGCCAGAAGTGACAGTGTATGTCTTGTGCTGTGCATGCCACAGATACAATTCTACAATGGTAGCACATTAGTGCTACTGCATTTGTGTCATCTGGAAGCACTTGTATGCAGTTTATCTTAACTGATGATGGCCATCTGGCTGCTTGTGTGGTCTTGTCGTTTTGCTGCTTGGTGCATTAATGCAATTTTTGGCAATACATTTCCTTTCTTTATGAGATAGTGGAATCGTATCCTCATTCATGCAGGTAGATGCACAGGGCCCTTTGGACACTGCACCAAGGAAAGAGTCAGTCTGTCTGCCTGCAAAGACTTTATGGAGGTGTCTAGTGAGCTGCAGAAGTGCAGGGCCCTCTGGGCCCTGTGCATCCATGTGGCTACAGATGCAGACAAGCAGGACCAAGTGTCAGTATGACTGTAGAAGTGGGGCCTGCACCTCTGTGCAGCTAAGGGTGCAGAGTTGCAGGGCCCTCTGGGCCCTATACCAAGAGAAGACTTCTCTTCACAGCATGTTTACTTGTTGTCCATGCAGCCAACACTGCACCATCCTTCTCCAGTTTGGGAGTGGTGCCACACAGCAGTGCTGTCCACCCCTCAGCCATGACCCATCTACTTGGCTCATTGAGCTTTCCCCCAAACTCAACTCACTGGCACGGCATCACAACCCACTACCCACTTGGCCAAAGGATAGCCCTGCACACAACGTTTCTTCATAACTTTCTGTTTTCATGAACTTGGTGTCTAGAATATATTAAAATCCCACTCAAAATATGGTTTCGCAAGGTGACTGAGAAATCACCTTTAGACCTGTACTTGAAAATTCCCACCATCCTTGTTCATGAGATAGGGTGATGTAAACAGTGTATTCAAAAGGTGGGACTAAAATAGTGTAAAACAAACAAGTTTGGAGTAAAACTATGTGAGACACAAACAATGGAATTATTGTGTATGTATGTGGCATGACACAGCATTTAGGCACACTGTAATGGAATTCGGTCGCATATTTAACTGTGACCCAAGAATTCAATTTTTGGTGTGCACTGAAACTTTCAGTATAGCAGATTTTAGTGTTGCACTCTAGAGTTGCACTTAAATGAGTGATATGAACAGTTTTTTTTACCTCACATCATGAACTTGGTTGCTAGAATGTGTTAAATTCTGCCCGAAAGGTGGTTTCACAGAGTGACTGTGAAATCACCATTCTACCTGAACTTGACAATTCCCACCATCATTGTTCATGAGGTAGGGTCATGCAAACAGTATATTCAAAATATTGGACTAAAATAGTGTAAATCAGCCAAGTTGTGAGTAAAAGTATGTGAGACAGAAAAATGGAATTCTTATACTGCACTTGTTAAGTGTGACACAAAAAATTTCTGTGTGACCAAAATTGGGATTCTTGGGTCACACATTTAAGTGTGACCCAGGAATTCCATTTTTGATATGCACAGAAAATTTTTGTGTTGCACTTTAGTGTCACAGAACAGTGTGAGACTTATACATTTTTTTTGACTCCACATCATGAACTTGGTTGTTAGAATGTGTTAAATCCCACCCAAAAGGTAGTCTTGCAGAGCATCCGTGAAATCACCTTTTGACCTGTACTTGAAATTTCTCACCATCCTTGTTCATGAGGTATGTTCAAAATTTGGGAATAAAATATTGTAAAATGGACAGGTTATGAGTAAAAGTATTTGAGACACAATAATGGAATTCTTGTATTGCACATTTACCTGTAAGTGTAACACTAAAGTTTGTGACACTAAAATGTTAATTTTGAAAATTTTGGTGTCACACTTACTGGCACCCTTAAATGTGTGACAGATTCTCGGCTTGCGACACGAAACTCTGTCATTTTGGTAAACTGAGAGTCAGAGTCCCTAAAAGGTATTTCTGGTTTGTTTGGGGAAAAAACAAACAGAATCTTGCTTAATGGGTCCTGTTTAGCAAGATTCATGCGTTCGTTTTTTCAAATGCTTCATTGTTATGTATTTTAATTCTTTTTTTTTACCTAGTAGACAAACAAGATGGCAGCTGTCACTGCCTTCTAAAACTAGAAGGTGTCTGTCCGCTGTGAGGATGGGGAGATGCTGAATTGTTTTAAATGGGTACAGTACTTGCACGTGAAGGTGGTAGCTCTTTTTACTATGACACTGCAGACATCTGAATATAAAGGGGTGTAACATAGGAAAGGTTTTATGAAACAGATATTGACCAGAGTTGTTTTGGGATATAGTGGGAAACTCTTGACCGCTTGGGACAGCCATTGTCTTCTAATTGTCATACTCTCCTCACTCTTTGGCTTCGAGCACTATAACAATTGTCAGACAGTAGTTCATCCCTACAGATCAAAATGTTCCCACTATATCCCTCAATTCCGATCAATGTTTGTATAAATATATATTTCAGATAATTGGCACACTAATAGTGCAATATGTGAGGAATGATCCACAGTTCGGTGTGCAGCAATATTGTAATAACCAAACGACGTGGGTAGGTTATGATGCTTTCAGCCACCCAGGGAATTTGTATCTTCTTCAAGGATATCTCTTTCCTTAAGCCACACCTTTGGAACTATCCCTGCATCAGTGCTAGGACCACACAGAAACTTTGCAAGCCAGGGGCCGTCCACGATGACGTCATGCGCCAGCATCTACATAAATGTGGGTAGCCCTCCTCTCCTCAGTTCTTTTCCCACCATTGATCAGACTTGTCAGGCATGCCATCAGAAATACAGCTGCAAAAAGTTGCCATTTTCATTTTTTCTTTATACCTAGAGTAATCACTTTTAAAGTGCTTTTCAGTGACCTGTATGCTGCTGAAGGAGCCATCCAGGTTTTTTCAGTATTGAGAGTGTGGAGAGAAAATCTACAAGGATGATGCCCATGAAGTGTGTATCTGCTGCCTAGGCCTCTCTTTCACAACGTGAAAGCTGGTGAGATCTGCCGGGGATTCAACTCCACTGCCAGACGATGCAGGAAGGGGCCTTTAAAGAAATGCATCCTTCAAGTCTTTACAGCAGTGGAGCAGCACCTACAAGGCAAATTCTTGTCACCTCCCCTGTCAACTGAATCATGGTCATCTAAGTCCCAGAACAAATCCTCAGTGGGAAGCAGCAAACATAAACAGCTGGACAAGAACAAGGCTTCCCTGGTAAGATCCAGATGGCCCCTGCAGACTACTGGCACAACCCTAAGTACGATGCTGTCCACTCATCCGGTGGCACTGACCATCCCCACAACCGTCGACCAGATACCAAGGTCAGTGCTTGCCATAGGCACTTACAGCTGGTATGTCACCATCATCACTAGAGACTTAACCTCTGCCTTCAGCTACTGCTGTCACAACCACTACCGACAGTGGCTTCGATGCACAGGCAATACTTTTATAATTCTAAGACATGCTATGGCATCTACTGCCAGGCCTACCTCCTACAGTGGGCCCATCAATTGGGACTCCCACAACTACCCCGTAGACATTGCAAGTTAATACATTACAGAAAAGACCTCCTTAGCCACCAATAGCACCACTAGCACGATCATTTATTTCCATCAATGAGAGATACAACGATGATTGCGAATATAATCCTAGCCTCATAATGGAGGAGGAGGAAGACTATGCTGAGGATAGCCAGTAAGTAGATGGCACCAGTTCCACAGTCTCCTCCTCCTCCTGTAGTGAGGATTCTGTAGGGAATACACCCAGATTAGCTCCAGAGGACTCCTCATTTTGTTCATGATACAGCAAACGTAAGCTGCCTTGGGCTTTTACCATCGAGGAGCAGGATTCTACTGAGAAGACCCTGCCAGAGTTTCTGGAGGTGCCAGACTTTCCTTCTGCTATTGTTCCTCCTGTTTCCAGCTTTGGAGGATGCTACTTATGCCGCCTGGTATAGGCTAAACAGCTTACACCAGCTATGCCCAGAAAGGTGGACAAAATGTATTCTACTACCTCTGGGAAACCTTATTATTCAAACCAGCCTGAAACTGATTCAGTGGTGATTACAGCTGCCCATTATAGATCCAGAGCACCTAGACACCTGAGTTCCCTTCCTCCTGATAAGGAATCCAGGAGGTTGAATGTCCTGGGCAAACGCACCTATGCCTCTACCTCACTGGGCCTGCGTACTGCCAGTTACCAGGTCAATATGATCAAATATCAGAATACCTTATGGAGGAAAGCTAAGGCTGCTGCACAGGCCTTGTCTAAGGGTTCTGCTAAACAGGAGGTAATCAAAACTTACTACTAGCACCGATGTGGGTAAACACTTGATCCACACAGCATATGAGATATCTGATGCCTCTACCAGGGCTGTGGCCTCTGACATCTGTCTTAGGCACTTGGCTCAGGGTAGCAGGTTCTGCCACTGATGCGCAGCAAAAAGTTATCACTGCCCCATTTAGGAGACAGAAACTGTTTAGCCATGATGTGGAAAAAGCTTTAAGAAACCTTCAGTTATCTGGCAAGACTGAAGTCAGTGAAATCCTTGCATCATACCCAAGGTAGGGCTGGGGGCAGGGGTAATTTTCACCAGTCTTCTGTCAGAGGACATCATCAGGCCTATAGACAGCAGGGTAAAGGTAGAGGTGTGGGGGCCTTGCCAGTCCCCCTACCAACTCCAGCTGTACATTCGAAAGGACCCAAAGGTGCAGGAGCCAGTGGCTCTGTCCCGTCTCAGCACGACTCCGCTTACGTCCCTCAACCACCATTGCTTCCGGGGGTGGTTGTAGGGGGGGTTTACTATGAAATGCTGACAGGCATTTGCCTGACATGCACAATCCCGATGCCATGATCCCGACACCCAAAATCCTGAAAGTGAAATTTTGCCCATGGCGGAGTTTTTCTCATGTTTCAGGGGGCTTTGCCCCCCGCACCCGAAGCCCGCACATCCTCTTAATTATTGTGACAAACTCCACTGAGGGCAACATTTTACTGTTGGGATTGTGGCGTCAGGACTGTGCATGTCGGGCAACAGTGTTTCAGTCAAATAAAAGTATACTGTAGGGGGTCACCTGTCCCTCCACCTGGATCAGTGGAGGACAGTGACTACAGACAAATGGGTTCTGGAGATTACAGAGAAGAGTCATGTGCTGGAGCTTTTGCATAACCCTCCAGATCACTCACCAGTTGTGACAGCATACCCACCATGGCACATGTCCCTGTTGCTAGAGGAAGTACAGACCCTGCTTCAAAAACAGGCCATAGAACCTGTGCTTCCAAGACACAGGCAGAAAGGGTTTTACTCCAGATACTTCCTTGTCCCAAAGGGGAGAGGGAATCTGAGGCTTATTCTAGATCTCGGGGACCTCAGCTTCATTACAGAATACAAAATGTTTTGGATGTTCTCTCAGTAGGGTCTCCTTCCCCTGCTGCAAACAGGGGATTGGATATGCTCCCTGGCTATGAAAGACGCTTATCTCCATATCAAGATCAGGAAACCTCACAGGAAATATCTGAGGGTACCGTTCCAAGGGGAGCATTACCAGTTCAGAGTGTTTTCCTTTGGCTTGTCTTCTGTGCCATGGATCTTTACCATGTGCTTGGCAGCAGTGGTATCTGCAGTCCTTTGCAGGGAAGGCCTGTATGTCTTTTGTTACCTGGATGACTAGCTATTAAAAACCCACTCAAGGAACCAATTACTGCAGACTTTAGCTCAAACCAGACAGATGTTCAGTGCTGTGGGGGTGACAGTCAACATACCAAACTCGGTACTGACACCCTGCTAGCACCTGCAGTACATAGGGGCAGCCCTGGATACGACCTGGGGTTCTGCATTTCTGCCACCGGACAGAGCAGAACGACTGATAGCACAAGCAAAGTTGGTACATGACAGTCTTTATGTCTCAGCAAAGATGTTTTTACACCTGTTGGGACTTATAGCAGCTGCCATTGTTACAGTGTCTCTGGCCAGGCTGCACATGTGGATCCCATAGTGGAATCTGAGAGTCCAGTGGTATCAAGTAACCAGTGATCTGGAATAAATGGTTCTAGTAACATCTCCCTTGTGCAAAGCAGTAAAGTGGTGGATAGAATGCAGCAGTCTGTTCAATGGTGCCCCATTCCTGATTCCTACACCACAACAGATCCTCATTAAGGATGCCTCAGGATCCATGTGGAGAGCCCACCAGGGGTCTCTTCAGACATAACGTACATGGAACCAGGTGGTGTGCGCTTTGCATATGAATGTCCTGGAAATGAGAGCAGTCCTATATGGCCTCCAGGCATTTTAGGATCTCTTATCCCCAGATCCTTTAATACAGATGGACAATGTCAGTGTGATGCATTACATCAACAATCAAGGGGGGACTCATTCTTACTGGCTGTGCAGGAAAGCAATGACAGTTTGGTGCTGGGCTCTGGAACACAGTCTAGAACTATCAGCAATATATTTTTCTGGCGTCCAGAACTTCTTGGCATACAAGCTAAGCAAGGCACAGTCCAGTGTGTGTGAGTAGGAACTGCTGAGCTTGGTAGTCAATGACATATCCACAAGATGAAGTCATTCAGAGCTGGACCATTTTTGCATTCCCGCACAATGCAGAACTGCCATGTTTCTGCTCACTTGCTCCAGGGCCTGGAGTTTTCTGATGAGATGCCTTGTCCCGCTCCTGGAAAGAGAGGTTCCTGCATGCCTTCCCTTCCTTTCTGCAAACTCAGAGTACTGCTTAAGCTGAAGATAGAGAGGGCAGCTCTAATACTAATTGCTCCCCTATGGCCTCAGCAGATGTGGTATCCCCTGCTGCAGCAGCTGGCAGTGGATGCCCCCCAGTATCTCTGCCCTGGTGCAGGAGTCTACTCCTGCAAGAACAAGGAACCCTAGTCCATCTGGGCCTGAAGTCCCTACATCTGCATGCATGGCTCCTGAAGACATAGCCATAGCTTGCTTTGGGGTATCACTGAAAGTTGCTTATGTTCTGGTGGCTGCTAGAAAACCATCCACCAGGCACACCTACTCTATAAAAATGGGAGTGGTTTGTTTTGTGGGCTGCTTTACATAACCTGGATCCATTTACCTGTCTGGTCAATCAGGTTTTAGAATGCCTGTTGTCCTTATTGGATTCAGGTCTGCAGTCTTCCTCAATCAAAGTGCGCCGGGCTACTATCTCAGCCTTCCACATGTCTGTGGATGGCCATATGGTTGCTCAGCTGGAGGTAGGCCATATGTTTTTAAGAGGTATTTTATACATGAAGCCTCCCATTTGAAATTCAGTCCCAGCCTTGGACCTGAATTTTATTTTGGAAAAGCTGACTTTGGCTCCTTTTAAGCCAGCCACAACTTGTGGCTTACGTTTTCTTTCTTGGAAAGTGTTATTTTTAGTTGAAATCACTTCTGCTCAAAGGATTTCAGAGCTGCAGGCTCTAATGAGCCTCCTTATTTGATTTTTCACAAAGAGAGGGTGTCTTTGTATACTAATCCTAAGTTTCTACCAAAGGTGGTGTCTGAGCTTACTTTAAATCAAACCATCCACCTCCCAATGTATTAACCAGAGCATGCCAATCTCAGGGGAAACATTGCTCCATACCTTAGATGTGCGTAGACTACTCAGGTACGGTACCCGGTTAGAAGAGCGCTACCGGAATAGTGCTGCACTTCACAGCGCTAGTCTGTAAGCACTACCATGGACAGCGAGGGGGGATTTACAGCGCTTGCTGTAAGCGCTCTCTGGTCGCTGTCTGTGGTACTGAGTACAGACAAGAGTACCGGGATCCAGGAGGCTGGCCGAGCTAGGGCATCAAGCAGCTCGGCCAGCGCAGTTGGAGACCAGGGTTCTAATCCTGGTCTCCAACACTTTTACAGCATTCGGGACTTAGACTATTTTACGTGGGGCCATGGAAACAGTATTCCTCAGCCTGGCCCCACGATTTTTAACTTTTTCCATGATCCGCTCCCCACGGAGTTAGAATCCTTTAGTCTGGGGTGTGCGGGGGGCTCAAGAAAAATCGGCGCAGTTATTCCTGCATGCTCCTTGCCGACGCTGTTGTTCTTGGCTCTCTTTGGACCAAGTGCCCTCAGATACTATATGCACTGTATGAAGGACTGCAGAAAGTCCTTGCTGCTTTTTGTTTCAATTGCTCCTTTTTGTTTCAATCACTCCTGGGAAAGAGGGGGTCCCAGTTTCTAAACAGTGCTGGTCCAAATGACTAGCACACTGTATTATGTTCTGTTAAAGGAAATATGGCACAGAACTTCCTGGTGTGGTTCGTGGTCATTCCACAAGAAGAATGGCCACTTCTATAGCTTGTTTTTGGAATATCCGCTGCAGACATTTGTGCAGCTGCCACATGGAGTACTGTCCACACCTTTACAAAACATTTCAGTCTGAACATTGTCTCTCATAGATGAGCTGGGTTTAGCCTAGCTGTGCTACAAGGCCTACTATCAAAAGCCTATAGGCTCCAACCACCCTGACCGTTTAGCTTTTGGTGCTGCTTGGGACTCGTTCCAAAGGTGTGGTCTGATGAAAGAGATATCTTCAAAGATAGAACATTTACGTAAGAACAGTAGATCTTCTAGAGAATCTCTTTAGTCAGGCCATGCCATCCCACCCTCCTTCCCCCCTTCAGGGTAGTGACAAAGGATCTTTGTATTGCTGTTTCTATTGCTGTCTTTTCCAAAACTTTGTCTCGCTTGGTATGTGGCGTGTTGGGGTCTCTCCTGGTTCACTAGAAGGAGGTCCTCTGAGCATGATCTCTGGCGGGGAACTGAGGAGAGGCAAGGCGTCCATGTTTATGTAGACACTGGCACATGACACCGTTGAGGGCGGCCTCCGGCTTGCAAAATTTCCATGTGGTCCTAGCACTGATGTGACAATAGTTCCAAAGGTGTGGCCTGATGAAAGAGATTCCCTCGAAGATCTACATTTTCAGTAAGTTCTTACGTAACTGTTCTTTATTACAGCATGTATGCACACCTGGAGTGGATTATTGCACTTATTCATAAAATGTTCAAAAGTGTAATCATATGATTTATTCATTGGCTTATAACAGTCATGCAACTAATTATTTCTGTGTAGAATTATACAATCCTCTTTCAAGTTGGAAAAGTTGTTTGAAATTAGAAGTTGTACCTCTTATGTTCCTGATGAGGTTTCAACATAGGATGGTTTGCCGGCACAGAAAATCGTCTCAATCAAGGTCACCCATGCTGCAGAGAGAACAATGAAAAGGGTTGTTTTCTACAAGTAAAGTACTGTAAAACCTTTTGTTCTCATTTATTATGTCATTTTATTGTGAGCTCTTGCTGTTAGTTATCGAGGGTGCACTTGATGTTTATTCTGCACTGTGTCGTAACTTCTGTGGACTGAACAAAATGGATCATTGAAACAATTACAGTACCAGCATTCCGTGCTGCTAGGTGCAGCTGTTACAGAGCTGCCGACATGCTTCAGGCAGGCAACTCATAGCATGGAGTTGCCTGCCCTAGAACTATTTGAAGCAATGTGTATTTTTTTGGTGAGTAGATAACAGACATTCCACTTAAAGCCTGGCTTGCAACTTCCTTGCATGAGCCGCTCAGCTACCAAGCGCTGCAGCCCTGCCCCTACAAACAACTTAATGATGACGCTAAGTAGGGGAATGATGCTGCAGCTGCTCTATGGAGCTAGTAATAGGAACGGGGGAGAACGTCTAAATGTACTTTATCTTTGCTGGTATTTATACATTTGTGTGGGGCTTATTTATAATATATGTTATAACCCCATACACGTGTACATGCCAGCAAAGATAATGGAAGAACATGTAGGCATCCCCGTCCCCTGATCCTATTACTGACTTTCTGGAGCATCTGCAGCCCTGTTCCCTGTCTAGCATCACCATTAAGCTATTATTAGGGGCTGGGCTGCAGCACTCGGCTCATACAATGAAGTCACAAGCTGGGCTTTATGAGTGGAATATCTATTTATCAACTTCACCCAAAAAATTTAATGAATGGTTAAAATAGTTCCTAGGGCTGGCAACTCCATGGTATGGGTTGCCTTCCTGGATACCGACAATCATGTCATCGGCTGTTTAAAGCAATAGCTGTACCAGTGAGTCCGTGGACAAGGTGTGCAGTACCCATATTGTAAATAAGTTCCATTGACAAAAATACCTGCAAGAGCAAGGCTAAAGTAACATTTCACATAAGCACTACAGTACATGTAGCCAGCTGCTGTCACATTCAAAGGAGAACTGTGCTAAACCATGAAGTCATTTTTCCCCAATAGAAACTGTTTTATAAGTCCTGGTTCAAATTCTATTATTGTTCCATCAACATAGAAACAAACAAACATACAGTTTGACGGCCGATAAGGACTGCTTGGCCCACCTAGTCTGCCCATTTCCTTACCTACTGAAAAACTGCAGATCCTACTTGATCTCTGGCTTTACCCACGCTTGCCTAACCACTAAGATTATGCCTATCCCATGCATTCTTGAATCCCATTACAGTTTATGCTTCTACCACCTCTGCTTGGAGGCTGTTCCAGGCATCCACCACTCTTTCTGTGAAGAAGTACTTCCTTACATCTACCCCTCCAGCTTCATCGCATGACCCCTTGTTCTTGAGCATCTTTTTCTCTGAAAAAGGCATCCCTCCTGAACCTTATTTATACCCGTGAGGTATTTGAAAGTCTCTATCATATCACCCCTCTCCCTTCTTTCCTCCAGGGTGTACATATTGAGGTCCTTTAGTTTCACCTCATAGGGCTTTTGATGCAGACCCTGCATCATTTTAGTTGCTCTCCTCTGGATTTCCTCTAGTCTGCATATGTCCTTCCGGAGATGTGTTCTCCAGACTGGGACACAGTACTCTAAGTGACGTCTCACCAGTGATTTATACAGTGGTATCACCACCTCCCTCTTTCTTGTGATGATACCCCTCCCTATGCACCCTAGCATCCCACTGGCTCTCCCCACTGCCTTGCACACTGTTTGGCCACCTTTAGATCATCAGATATGATTACCCCTAGGTCTCTTTCCTGTTTGGTGGTTGTCACTACCACTTCCCCCATTTTGTACTCTGCCTCTGGATTTCTGTGCCCCAGGTGTGTGATTTTGCTCTTCTTTGTATTGAAACTTAGTTGCCACACTCTTGACCACTCCTCAAGCTTTCTTAGAGCTGTATTAATTTTTTCCACCTGCCCCCAGAGAGTCTACCCTACTGCAGATCTTAGTGTCATCTACAAAAAGGCATACTTTCCCTTTTAGCCCCTCGGCAATGTCACTAACAAAGACATTAAAAAGGACAGGTCCCAGTACTGACCCCTTGTGACTCCCTGCTATACAAGCCTTTTAGTAACTTGACTGTGTTTTCCTACTTTACAAGCTGGTGGCAAGTACCATTTAAGACCTGTATGATGTAGTTTATGTCCCTAACAACCACAGAGTTCTTTAATAAAATATGGATGCATGGCCAGCCCGGTGGCACTGAGGGTTGAGGCGCTGGATGCCACACCTTGTGCCATGCTGGCAACCCAGGTTCAGGAATGAGCCCGGCCACTGGGGGGTCAGCAGGGGGGAGAGAGGATTGAGTGTCCAGAGGAATGCTCTCCTCTCTCGGGGGGAGGGGGACTAGTCCCGCTCGCTGACTGCCCTCTGGCAGTGGTTGCAGGGCAGTACTGGTCAGGAGGCTTGCGCCGATGTCCTTACTTCAGAAGGGAGGAGGGACCAGGCAAAAAAGGAAAAACGAGCCTGGCATGCTCAATGATGGTCCGCTGTTCCCAGGAGCGGTCCCTCAGATTCTGGATTGGGTCTCCGGGAGGGGGGAGAAGCTGGCAACCTCCTCCTAGCCCCTCCACAGGGGGAAATCTTATGGGGGAACTACCGAGGGCCGCCTAGCACGGGAGCAGCGGGACTGGAGAGAGAGTCCCTCCATTCGGAGGGCTGTAGCTGCCTGCCAGGGCTTCGGTGGCTAAAAAGTGCTTATGGAAAAGAAAAAGAAAAAAAGAATATGGATGCATTGTGCCAACAGTAGAAGAACAGAAGAGGGACACAAACTACATCATATAGTTTTAAAATGGTTCTTTCCAGCAGGATGTACAGGTACATCAGAAACACCCACTGAGATAACTGGAAAGCCTGTCTATGTAGAGCAGTGAAATAATTTTAACCCGTATCTAAAAACAGCTTCTGCTAGGAAAAATGACTTCACGATTAAGTGCAGTTCTCCTTTAATGGAAATAACTTGCCTCTGGTTTAGTGGGACAGATAGCTAGCTCTGTCCCAGCACTATGAAAGGCAGGTAATCCCAGACGTTCCTACCTTAGTTTGATTTGCCCTTCTATCCACCCTTCTTCTTCTTCCTCCGATGCTCCCTTTTTCCACTACCAGGTCTTTATTTAAACTTCATCAGCTCTTTTAGCCTTGGGGTACCATCTGTTGGCACCTCTGCTGAGGGTACAAATACCTACAGAGAGTGAGGGAAAAGTTACAGTCACATACAAACTACTCCACATAAGCACTCCATGGAGCCAGCTCCAACTCTGAAACTGTTTAATGATTAAAAGTATTTAACAAGGTTTGTTGTGCTGTTATTGGCACACAACTTAAATTAGGTCCCTAATTGAGGACAGTGCTTAAATGAGTCCCATGGGTTTTTAACAATCCATTAGACAAGACAGTAACTGTCAAATAGAGGAATCACTGTAGGCAGTTGACAGCACACTGTAATAGCGGAGAATATTCTGTGTGCTGTAATGATGACAGCAGTGCTTTCTCTGGAGGTCTGTTTCAAAGGCAGCCCACAGGCTGGGAATTTAAATAATTGGCTGTTTAAAAAAGGAAAAGGATTTCTGCAGTAAATCCCCTACATTCAGCTTGAAAATGAGTAGGCATTAAACTTTGAGAGTTTAAGATTTGAAGAGGTGGCGTCTAGCTGTTTTGATCGCTGTTTGAGAACATTGTGAGAAATCTAGGCCATTATGTTCCCACCATTGTCACTCCAGAAATGTACATAATAGACATGCATCTGGTTGCCAGATTGCATTTAAACTGCATCATTTATTTTATCTGAAAACAGAAACTATTTTTTGTTTTGTTTTTTTTTTTTCCCTAATTTCTGTGTAGTTTTTCACCATCCCCAACCAGATGATTGGGGTCACTGTGGCAGCAATTTTATTTACAGTATTTATTTCAGTATTTTTTTTTAAGTTCTAAGTATTGTAAATAAATAAATAAATTTAGAAATTGGTGACCGGGAAAGGCACACTGTGCTAAGGCTTGTTTCCAGATGCGACTCAGGGTGGAGGTACATAGGAGAATATATCATCTAGGTAAAAATAAAATAGCAGTACTTTACAAACAAGTACAAGTTAGTGCAAGTGGGTGAAGTGTTGACATAAAAAAAAAAACAGAACTGGAACCATAGTACATAATGATAACTTACATGATAAACAAGGCAAAAAATAACTAGCATGATACTGGGTGGCTAGGGAATGTTAGGCAACCCAGCAGCCCCTATAGATAGTACCGGGTTGACCAGAGAGGAACTATGAAATGGAACAGGAGAGAGTAAAGTTAGCTGTTAGGAGCTGCTTGAGTGAAAGGAACAATGCGGAAAGGAAGGCTGATACTTAGAAATGCACTCGTATTGCAGAAAGTAAAAGGTGTCAGGTGGAATTTCCTGAACTTACCTTATTCACATAAATGGCTTAAGAAGTGCGTACAATGCCAGCAGAGTAATCACAGCAGTCCTCCTACTGGTGCCTGACGAGTTTGCGCCTGTCGGATCTTTTCAGCCCTTGACAATGCCCCTCTGCGCAGGTGAAAAACATGTCAGGTACCAGTGGGACTGTTGCTGTCTCTCTACTGATGCTACATGCACTTTTTTTTAGATCGTTGCATGAATAAAGTAAGTTCAGCAAATTCCACCTTAACACTTACTTTTTGCAAAGGGAGTGCGTTTCTAGGTGCCAACCTTCCCTTCCCCATTGACTGTTCTGTGAGTCATGCCACCGCTTACTCCAGGGGTGAATTTTCATTTCTGTGACCACCATGCCTGCACCCCTTATTCTGGCCATGGGAGGTGTGGGGAGTGACTGCCTTCCCAGACAGTGGTGCTGCTGCTTGGTTCCAAGGGGAGAGGAAAAGCCAGGCAGCTCATGCCTTTTCTCTCCCTCTGCAACGTGATTGGCCTCCAGTCAGTCCCAGTGTGAAATTCTGAGGCTCACATGTTAAAGCTGGTCTTCCAGGTGTCAGCATGACAGCCGCCCCCCACCACCACAACCACTGGGCTGACCCCTGAAATATTTATTCTGTACTGATTTTCTTCCTTTGTATGGATGAGATTAACAGCTCAGAAAACACAACTGATCTCTTGTTAAAAGGCTTTCATAAATGTAGTGTATTTCTACCACTTGACTGAATGAGTATCGTTAGGATTCAGTAGCAGAACACCCTTCTTCAGTCAGAGCTACGTCTCGGTCTGCTGAGCTGTTCACAGCAGTGCCTCATAAAGTGCGTGGGTGTTGCAGGTATGAATATTTGAGAAAATTAATTTTCAGAAAAAATCTCAAGTGTAAAATCATACTACGTGGAAGTATAGTGAAGAATGTTCGGTCTGTAGCCTGAGGATTGTGTTGTTTTGTACATTTTTGTACACTGGGTCAGCCTGTCGTTTTCTGTTTATTTGTTTTTTTGTTATATCACAGGTCCCAGTATATATTTTCACCCTGGGTACCACTCTGGGTTCACTATTCTGGCCACATCTCATTCTGTTCTTTGTTACACTGCCCTATCTGTCTTGCTTCAAGCTGGGCCTTGGGTTCTCTAATAGGCAGTGCATTTATCCTTTGAAAGTTCTGAAAGCTGAAAAGCCCTTGTAGTTCACTGTAAGGATTGTACAGCTGGAACCTTACACTAACAAGGTTCCCTGGACATTTCTAACTACAGTAGGTAGCAAGGGATGACATATTATTGTACGTGACTTGAGGTCCAATCCTAACATTTTTAAAAGTTGAGGTGCAGTCAGGCCCCATTCAGATTCTGAACTCTGTCTCTACTATTTAGTTTTATTGTTGCTGCCTTTTTATCTTATATATCTTTTTCAGATTGTTTAATTGATTTTATATTGTACTGTGTATATTTGATTTGATATTGGACTGTGTATGAGCTTTGGTTTTTAGAAAGGCACATTATAAATTAAATTTGATTTGATTGATTACTACAGCTCAGATTTCTCTGAACTAGTCACCTATTCAAATGAGACATTATTTGCTTTTTTGAAAGAATTGGAGCATTTGTTTTTTACAAGCCTAGTTGTTAGCATTCTGAAAGAAAGATAAGGGAACTTTGGGGATTCATATTTTACTCATTGATTAAGAAATAATTCAGTTATAGATGCAACACCTTTAATAAAGCACAAGTTCATTTGTGCTTGTGAGTATTTCTCCAGATTCATTTTAAAGTCTATTTTCTATAACCTAGAAAGAACTAACACATATTTTCAGATGATTTCTACAGTAAAATTGGCACAGTTTTTTTAAAGTTAGCTTTATTTAAGAGCACATGTAGAAAGAGTAATACATACCACACATCATTTGTTTCCATGGAGTATACAATTCATAGGCATCTTATACATTGAGTACAGCCATCTCGCAATTAATACAGTATAGTATAGGTAAGGATTAACTCACGAGGGAGCCGTGGGTTGCTGGGGAATTAATATGGCTGGGGGGTTGCACAAGGGCCGCAAGCCGAATGCAGACAACCACCTAGCCGTGGATTAATTACCCCAGTAACACACATCTCCCAAGTGGGTTAAGCCACATATAACATGGCCAGGGAAAATGAGAACTGTGCGTTTCTTCACTGGCCATGTTATATTGAAACCTGTGCTGAAAATGGGGACTGTGCATTGAAATCTGGAATCACTGTTTTTGTTCCCTGGCCATGTTACACTGACACTTGTGCCCGTGACAACTACCTGCATGGCTATGTAACTCAGGGAACATGGGGAGTGGATGTGGACAACAGACACGGAACAAGGCCAAATGTGGGATGGTTTTGAACTGCACTGGGCTAGGGGCTTTTTACTTCAGTCAGCGGGACGTTATATTACTGCTCATCACAATGCCAGAGCAACACACTGCAGAGGACAGCATGACCACTTTGAGAAGCAGTCGGGAATCCCACCAGGAGCAGCTCACAATAGGACACTTCAGGTTTTGAAACTGCAGTGGGCTAGGGACTTTCTGCTTGAGATGGCGGCATGGTACTTCTGGAAAGGAAAGTCCTTATTAGTGCTGACAACGCTGGAGCAACCGACCACAAGAGACTGTGGAGCACAGTGCTACTGCTCTGAGAAGCAGTTGGGGATTCCATGACGACTGACTCCCAACTGGAGACTGCAGACTGCTCGGGGACCCGACTCCGTGTGCTTTGCCCATCTCCCTTCCCCCCCGCTGGTACACTGATAGTGCTTCAGTTCGCAGACATAACAACAGCAGGAGTGGCACTGAATGGCAGTAAGGATGGAGGGGTACCGGGATTCGGCAGATGCAGATGGGATTTTGGAAACCACAAGCAGAGGAGGAAGAGCATACGAAGCAGCGATGGTTATACATTCACTGATGCGTCGGTGCCCTAAGATCCGTAGGGTGGGTGGGTGGGAGGGACCACATTTCACACAGTAACAGCAGCCAACAGAGGTTGGAGATACCACACTAGGGTATTTAGCGTGGTACTCACACACTTGGGAGACACTTTGGAGCTAACACTTCAGAGCTAGCAGTTGGGAGATACTTCTGTGGCTGCTCCTGGTACTGCAAGAGCAACCGTGGATTACTTGAGAATTAAAGGAAAACTACACCCAAAACTTGAAAAAATATATGTTGTGCAGAGTGTTTTAATTTGTATGTGAAGTTCTAGTGTTTCCTTCCCTCTGACTGGTATTACGAGTTTTTCCTAAATTAGCCTGCTAGCTTTAGGGTAGTTTTACGACCCCTGGAGATCACCATATCAAATAGTTTTATTGCATTTCTTTGTCCTACAGTGCACCTTGTTTCATGTAATGGTGATGTAGCAGAGCCCATAAATCCAGCAGAAAGCATTGCATTACAATCAGTTCACAACAACAGAGATGGCTATATTTTAAAATCTGTAGAATTCAGCTTGGTGACCACCTCATCCTAAAGGTTTTACTGTCCTGAAAAACTTTGCTGCTGGTAATTTTGTGCAGCTTGTAAAGCTTCCAAGATATTTAGTTTGTTTGGCATGCATGTGCTGAATGTTGGGTTCTCTTACATCACAGTCACATGAGACAAAATGCACTGTGGGAACCAGAAATACAATTACACTATCAGGTATGGAGATCCCCAGGGGTCATAAAACTAGCATAAAGCTAGCAGGCTAATTTGGGAAAAACTCCTAATACCAGTCAGAGGGAAGGAAACACTAGAACTTCACATTCAAATTAAAACACTCTGCACAACATATATTTTTTCAGGTTTTGGGTGTAGTTTTCCTTTAATCCACAGTTGCCTGACATGTCCAGACCAATGTAAGTGCTCCATTCACGCTACTCTTCTCTGCCCATTTTATAAAAGGTATCTGTATATCAGTTGTTTCCAAGAAATTCGCTTTCCAGTTCTTATTATGCCTTATGAGTCCTACAAATTTATGTCTTGGCAAGCAATAAAAAAGAAGAGAAGAGGACTTTCTGTCTGTTCTGTTTTCTCCATGTGTTTAAAAACAGAACTTTTATAATAAATTTATTGTGGGGGGCGCTAATGAGCGGCTAACGGGGGGGCACTAATGAGCAGCTAACGAGACAGACGTGTCGGAACGCAGCTCCAGGCCATTAGCCATTTAAAAGCAAAATTAGAGAAGGAGAAAGGTGTTTTTGTGGCTTTTCGACAGAAAGAAATTGTGTGGGAAGGAGATATGGCGGAATATTTGATGCCCACGGCCGGAAAGAATCAGCGTACAACTGGGAAAACGGGGAAGAAAGTGACTACCTCTGCTGTTCCTGCGGCCTCCATGTCAAGTGAAAGCTCGGGTAGAATCTCCCTGTCTGCAGCAGAGATAGGAACGCTGGGCCAAAAAGTAACAGGCCAGGTACTGGCTGCGCTGGAACCTAGATTATTGAAATTAGAAGAAAAAATCGATTCGAAGCTCCAGGAAGTACTTGAGCAACAGGCAGCTCAATCAAACAGATTAGAGGAAGCTGAACACTGACTCTCCCGTTTGGAGGACGAGCACTCTGAAACACCAAGGCAAATTGCATAACTACAGAAGGAATTGGAGGCATTAAGGGAAGCAATGGACTACCAAGAAAATTATCATCGACGGCTAAATCTAAGGCTGAGAGGCTTACCTGAAGGAGCAGAAAAAGGGGATGTCCTGGGATTCTGTGCCCGCATACTCCCGGAGCTGCTTGGGGTTAAAACCAAAAATGGGAGCATCAAGTTGGAACGGGCTCACCGAGCCGTAATGCCGCGGCCCTCAGGAGATCAACCACCGCGACAGATAATCATGCGCTTCCATGCTTTTCAGGACAGCGAGATGATTATGAGAGCCCATAGAGAGAAAGGAAGGCTGGAATACGAGGGATCATGGCTATTTCTGTCCCCAGATTACTCCTTGCGACTACTGCAAAAAAGGAAAGTGTTTAACCCACTAATGGCTCAGATGAGGAATCTGGAAGTTGAGAACTTTATGGTATATCCTGCGGTGTTAAAAATAAAGTATGAGGGCGCGACATATTCCTTTTGGGAGATCAACAAAGCAGAGGTGTTCGTGGCAGACCTGCAGAAGAAACAGGGAAAATGAGGATACGGGGAAGGCCCGTTAGTAGCCGCATGTTGAAACATTGAACTGGTTATAGTTATAATCTCTAAATTAAAACCACCTTGTGTTGTGGCCGCCTTCCCCCGGTTCCTGTTTTTGTTAGGGGGGCAGCTAAGATAAGAAGGAGTGGACAATAGGTTACTCGACTGGAATTTGAGAGGCCGACCCGGAGAGTCCTACACAGCGAAAATGGAACAGAAGGATAGGCCCGCACTGGACAGGACTGGAGGCTCTGTTGGGACGGCTTCGGGTGGAGAGGAGATGAATACTTGTTGGAAGCCCATGAGGACAATGGAGAAGATGGTTCACTCGAGGGATGGGGAGGAGGGCCTAGCGTGTAGGTTGGAAGCGTGGCCTAACCTCCTACCCTCGCGAAGAAGGGCTTGTGTGAATGGGACATTGTAATACCTACTAGGGGATAGAAAAGCTTTAATGGGGGAAAGAATTTGGGGAGCAGAGTGGAGAAACTGTTTGAGAGTTGCCCTGATGCGATACAGTAAGAGGACTGATGTGAGGCAAAACCCACAAAGGCCACATATAGCTGGCTACGAACCGGAGGTAGGGGAGGGAGGGGGTAGTACAGAAAACGATGGAAATAAGAGGGGCAGAGACAAATACGAATTTGAATTCTTTCCCTAAGTAAGCCATATAATAAGAGTCATTTTAGTTCTTTCTCTAATATAATGTTTGATAGACAATGGAGGCAATGGTGAGGGGAGGCGTGACACAGACGTTGATATTGGGGATTTGTAGACACTCATGCGAGGAATGCATTTAGTGTCAGTTAGGGGGAAGAGGGGAAGGATTAGAAGGGAAGACGAGATGGGGAACAAAAAAGAACACAGAGGGATATTTGGCTAGAGAGGTAAATTGGGGAGGGAGGATGGGGAGGGGGATGGGGCTATCCAACATATGGGGAGGGGTTTGCTGTTATTACTCTCATGTTTTATGATTGTTGTACTAAATGTTTATTGTTATATGCATCTCATGTTGATTTTGAGGGCTGTTGGGGGGTGTGGGGGTCGGATGGTGGGCTCCTGTGTAGGAATAGAACATGCAATAGAATATGGATAGCAAACATGAATTAACAGTGGTTTCCTGGAACGTACGAGGGATCACGAGCCCGATTAAACGCACAATGTTGTTAACAGTGCTCAGAAAAAAGGGCGCGCAAGTCGCATTACTCCAGGAAACCCACTTATCAGAGATTGAGCACGCGAAATTAGCCAGGGGGTGGGTAGGGAAAGTTTTTGCGGCATCTTATTCCTCACGGAAGCGTGGGGTGGCAGTTCTGGTCCACAGGAGCCTGCCATTCGAAGTTAAAAGAGTGGTAAAAGATCAAAGGGAAGGCAGGTATGTCTTTGTGGTGGGGCAATTGTGGGGAGAACAAATCACCATTGGTAATGTGTACGCACCTGCGGTGTATGACCCGAAATTCTTTCCTGGGCTGCTGGATTTACTGGTTAGGGAGGAGTTTCCTGGCCTGATATTTGGGGGGGGGACTTTAATAGCGTGTCAGATCCCAGCATGGACCACTCGGGAGGGAAAGGGAGAAGACCGGAAATGGTAAATCAATGGTGGCTAGGGGTAATGGACCTCGACCTAATAGACAGTTGGAGGACAGTGAATCCAGGGGCAAGAGAATACACCTTCTTCTCGAACCCTCATGGAACCTGGACAAGAATAGATTATATTTTACTCCCGAGGGATTGGAATGATAGACTGATTGATGTCTCGCATGGTCCGATTTACATATCGGACCACGCGATGGTAGTTGGGAAAATAAGGATGCAAGGGCTAAAAGAAGGGCTAATGCAGTGGAAATTCCCTACATATATGCTTCTTAACAAAGAATTCAGGGAACACCTACGGAAGCAGTGGGATTTTTACAAAGAAACTAATCAAAGTTCAGAAGTGCATAAATCTGTGTTTTGGGACGCAGGAAAGGCCTTTTTACGAGGCTCCATAATTGCATACATGGCCAAAGTCAAGAAAGAGAAACAAGCAAAAAGGCAGAAACTGGAGAAGCAGCTAAAGGAATTAGAAAAGCGGGCGGCCCAAGGTGAAGGGAATACAGTAGGCCGCGTGTTGATAGCAACGAGGGAGGTACTGAATGCCCTAGTGCGGGGAGATGCCAGGAGATCATGGCATTATGCCAAGCGTCAGCTGTTTGAGTGGTCCAATAAACCGGGTCCTTTGATGGTACAGCTCATGAAGGGGGGCAAATGTCCCATGAGGATAACGGGGATAAAGGATAATGAAGGCGGGGATACATAGTGAGACAGGAGCAATGAGAGAATGTTTTCGGAGGTTTTATGCCCAACTATATAAGGTGGGGTGTGGGGAGGGAAGGGAAGGGATGCAGGAATTTCTGGAAGGGATAGAGCTGCCCAGATTATCAGAGAGACAAAAAGAATGGCTAAACCATCCAATTACAAGGGAAGATGTTATTAAAGCTATAGGCAGAATGCAGAAAGGGAAGGCGAATGGCCCTGATGGATTCCCGCTGGAATTTTATAGAACACTAGGGGATCAACTAGCAGACATGCTCAGTGAGGTTTTTCAGGGGGAGCAGGAGGAAGGGCAGCCCCAGATACCAGATACATGCTATGATGCAACGGTATGTTTGATACCTAAACCAGGCAAAGAATTGAAGGAGTGTGCCTCGTATAGACCAATATCGTTGTTAAACTGTGACCTCAAGATCCTCACCAAGATCCTGGCGATGAGGTTGGAGGATATCCTGCCTGATCTGGTGCACCCAGACCAAACCGGGTTCATAAAAGGCAGACTATCCTATCATAATATGACCAGATTGCTCAGTGTGGTCTGGCGGGCGGGGCAGGAGGCAGAGAAAACATATGTCATATCCATGGACGAGGAAAAAGCATTTGATAGGGTAGAATGGAGGTACCTCTTTGAGGTGATGGCCCGGTTTGGTCTGGGTGGATCATATGTTGCCTGGGTCAGGGCGATGTACCGGGCCCCTAGGGCAAGGATCCTGGTTAATGGGGCACTATCAGCACCAATTGCCTTGGAGCGAGGCACACGACAGGGGTGTCCTTTATCCCCGCTGCTGTTCGCCCTGGCATTGGAACCTTTAGCAGCAGCAATAAGGCAGTGTCAGGGGATACAGGGAATCGAAGGGGAGGGCAGAATCATGCATAAGGTTACCTTGTATGCAGATGATATGTTGTTATTTGTTAGGGATCCGTAGAAGTCCATGCTAGAGCTGTTAAGTTTAATAGGGAAATTTGCTACATTCTTGGGATACAAAATTAATTTAAATAAGTCCAAGATGTTATGTTTCCCTAGGGTGGAAGCTGCGGACAATCAATGGGGAATACAAGGCCGGGACTCATGCATTACTTATTTGGGTATTAAAGTGGGTAGGACAGTTGGGTCCTTGTATGATCTGAACTACACGCCCCTCCTTAGGGTAATAGAAGCAGATTTGAGGAGGTGGCTGAAACTGCTTTTAGCCTGGATAGGACGAATTAATTTAATAAAAATGAACATCTTGCCTAGGATTCTCTATCCCATGCAAATGATCCCTATGCACTTGGTTAAAGGGATATTAGGAGGATAGAGAGGCTGGTTACACAGTTTATCTGGAGAGGACACAAACCGAGAATACGACTGCAGAGGTTAAAGGCTGAGACGAGTAGAGGAGGCCTGAATTTCCCAGATTTAACAAACTATTATTTGGCTATTCAGCAGAGATTTGTTGCCGATTGGGTGTACCGACCAATGGTGGCGAGCTGGGTCACACTGGAACAGTGGGATTGTCAGGGGCGATTATCGGGGTATCTACACTCTAAGGGTAGACAGGCCTATGCTAACCAAGGGAGCCGCAACCCACTGGTTAAAATGGTACTAGAGGCATGGAATCTAATTAAGAAACTTAGGGGAATTAGCAAGGGAGAAACATTACTGCTGCCCCTAGGGGGGAACCCCTTCTTTCTGCCAGGGCTAGAGGATGGAGGGTTTAAGGAATGGGAAAGATCGGGTATTAAATGCCTGGGCAATCTGGTAGATAAGGATGGATTGAGGACTTTGGGAGACATTGTGAGAGAGTGGGGGCTACAGGGTCAGCAAAATTTTCGATTCCTACAGCTGTGGGCATTCATATCAAAAATAGAGAGAAGTGGGGGAGAGGTACATGGGTGGGGGTCAGTGGAAACAATGATATATAGAATGCAAGCGGATCCCAAGGGATGTATAGGCAAAATGGTAAAGATAACGAGGGAACTATACCCGGATCACACACAGAAAATCAAACAACTGTGGGAGACGGACCTGGGTATCCAGATTAATGAGAATAATTGGGAGCAAATGTTGGGACATATGGGTCTTTCGGTCTGTAATAAGTTTAAGGAAGCTTATTTTAAGTTTCTGCATAGGGCATACCACCCGCCAACGGTGGTGCATAGGGCGCGCCCATCTGTCTCACCAATATGTGGTAGGTGTGGGGAAGAAAGAGGGACGTATATGCACTCCTTTTGGAACTGCAGGGTATTAAGAGTCTTCTGGACTAAGATTTGTTCTCAGATAACACAAATGGGAGGGATCACTATACCAGTGGACCTGGTAGTGGGACTGTTTGGTATGTCTCGGGGGGGGAGGGGGAGTGGGAGTATCTCCCACGATGGATCAGGATAATGCTGGTAATGGCTAGACATTGTATCCAAAACACTTGGGTCAATCATGTGACACTTACCAGTCAGCAATGGCGTCAGTTAATTATACAAAATCTGTCTCTAGAAAAACTGACTTTGACACTAAGAGGAAGACAAGAGACATTTTATAAGGAATGGGCCCCTTTATTGGCAACATTGAGTAATGAGGAAATGGTCACTCTACAAGATGGGACAGAGTAGAAATGATTGGATCTGTTGACGGGGGTGGTTGCCCCCTCCCCCCCATTCCCCCCCATTCTGGTTTTGACCTTGGCCTCCCCCTCAGCTTATCCCCTCCTATCTGTACTACCTGTACTATCCTACCCTAATGGTTGAAGCTAGGAGAATGGTGTTAAGATGGAAATAATTAAAGGGTAGAAGGGAGAAATTATGACGAACAGCCCCAATGTGTATGCATATATGATTACTGAATAATGAGATGCATTAGTTTGTGTATATGTGTTCGTGTATATGTTTGTATGTTACTCTGTACTGTGTGGTTTACTTCTTTATAAAATCAATAAACAAATTAAAAAAAAAAAAAAAAAAAATTATTGTAACAACCAGAACAGAACATAAACTGTACAGTCATGATTGTTGTGCCAGTTAAGTAGCTATCTACTTCTATATTCTAAGTTAATTTCAAGGATATACATATAGATATATATTTTTTGGGGCCCCCCTCATTTTGTTCCCCCCTCCTTTTCTTTCTGGGAGGGGGGTGTTTGTTCAGGGAGTCATCTCTCCAGGTGTTCCTGTGGCTGAAGCCATATCAGCTAGCTAGGTACTACCTACATCAGATTTGTCTGCAATGGAGGAAGGCACTGATTAGCCCCAAAAGTTCTGAAACAACCTTGGGAGCATAGAGGTTTGGGGCTGCCAAATTTAAGATTTTATCACCTTGCAGCACAGTTACTATCAGTAGTCTCTTGGCTGAGACAAAAGGGAAGCAAGCACAGGCTGGTACGAACTGGAAAATGTGACTTCCCTCCCTGCTCCCCTATATGCCCTACCTTTTTTCAAGCTCTTCCCAGAGATATGGAAAAACATAAATAATCCCCAGACAAGACAAACCCTAAGAGCAGTCTAAAAAGATAGATTAGTTATGGGTACCCCCTAATTCTCCCGGTCCCTTAACACTCATAGCCTATTAAAGAGTTCTCCTTTCCTAAAACTGACAATGGTTTCAAGAGATGGAATCACAAAGCCCTAACCCATTATGGCTGAGGGAATGGTGTGGGACCAAGGGGTACAGTTTGGTGGAGGACTGGGGTAGCACATGGGATAACACAGATCTTTATGGAGGGGATAGGTAACACCTCAGCAGGGCAGGTTCACAGCTGTTGAAGCAGAAGCTGGGGGATTTCATCAATGAGAGGTATCATTTAAACTAGGTGGGGGGAGGCATTGGAGCTGAAAATCACTAGGAGATGGGGTCCCATGGACCTCCCCCCACCACAGGGATAGATACAACCTTAGGCGAAATAGGGGTTGGAGTGAAGGGTAAGGAAGCAGGAAGGATAGGTGCAGCATGGAGAATGGTTTCACTAAATGCTAGGAGCCTGGGGAACAAGTTGGCAGAGTTGCAGGCATTGATGGCAGAGGGAGAGGTGGACATAGCTGCCATTACTGAGACGTGGGCAACCAGGGACCAAGACTGGGACCTAACCACCCCAGGGTACAAAGTATTCTGGAGGGATAGAGATAACGGGAAGCCTGGGTGGGGGGGTTGCCATTTACGTAAGGGAAGGGATCAGATGTAATAGGGAGGAAGGGGAGGAGGGCAGGTTGGAAGTAATCTGGCTGCAACTACACAGCCAGAAAAGGACCAAGATCTGTCTGGGGGTTGTTTATAGACCTCCGGCCCTGAAGGAGGACATTGACAGGGAACTGGGGGAGCAGATATGGAGGCATAGTGACAAAGGGAGCTCAGTGGTGGTGGGGGACTTTAATCTACCAGGGGTTGATTGGAGCATCCCAGCAACCAATTGCGGCAGGGAGCAGATCCTCCTGGAAGCATTCCAGGATGGCTTCCTTACCCAGAGGGTAATGGAGCCAACGAGGGAGTGGAATATACTAGACCTGGTTCTGGAAGATGGGGAACAGGTCAGGGATGTAAGGGTGGAGGAACCTCTGGCAAGCAGTGACCACCACACAGTGTGGTTCTCAATCAACCTGGGTAGGGAAGTAGCTACTACAAAAACTAGAGTCCTGGACTTCAATAGGGCGGACTTTGGCAGGATAGGAAACATACTGGAAAGTCATATGGCAAGCATCCACCCAGAAATGGATATTGAACAAAAATGGGCAGTCATCAAGACAGGACTGGCTGAAGCCACTAAAACTTGTGTCAAGAGCCAGAGCAAGAAAGCCAGGACCAAGAAACCTAGTTGGATGAGTAGAGAGGTAGTGGAGAAGGTGAGGGAAAATAATGCCTGCTGCAGCAGGAGATGTACTGTATATTATGGGCTTTGGCCTTCTGTGCATCTATATTTCCTAGTATGACTCCTAGTAAAAGAGGAATGCATTTTGGACGTACAAGTGATCCAGCAGGGCAGAAGACAAAGAAGAATATGTGAAGAAATCCAGAGAAGTGAGCAGAGTGGTAAGGGCAGCAAAGGCAGCTAGGGAATGGAGGTTAGCGCAGGGGATCAAAAGAGGAGAAAAGGATTTCTTCACTTATATGAGAGAAGAGGAAGAGCACAGATCAAATTGTTAGGATCAGGAGGGAAGTGGGTGGGTAGAAAAGGGGACTGAGCATGCAGAAGTACTTAGTGAATACTTCTGTTCAGTCTTCACCAAGGAGAGAGAGATGGGCCCATACCTGAGAGGAAGGGCGAGGTGGGAGAGGGTGGGGGAGAAGCAACCACGGATGGGGAAATCACAGTGAAAAGGGTGAGGGAGGGTCTTAAGTCCCTGAAGGTGGACAAGGCACCTGGTCCAGACGGAGTCCACCCCAGGGTGCTGAGAGTTGGCAGAGGTCCTGGCAGAGCCATTGTTGAACCTGTTCAATACCTCTTTAAACTCAGGGTGCGTGCCCAGGGACTGGAGGGAAGCACATGTGGTACCTCTCCATAAGAGTGGGCCCAAGGATGAACCGGGGAACTACAGACAGGTGAGCCTTACTGCAATTGTGAGAACACTGATGGAGACAATCCTCAAGGAAAGGCTGGTGCAATTTCTTTAGGATAACAACCTCCAGGACAGCAGGCAGCATGGGTTTGTCTCAGGCAGATCCTGCCAGATGAACTTGGTTGACTTTTACGACTGGGTTACGAAGACACTGGACAGGGGACATGTGGTGGATGTCCTCTACCTGGATTTCAGCAAAGCCTTTGACTCAGTACCACATGGCAGGCTGACCTGTAAGTTGAAGAGTCTGGGAGCAGGGAGGAAACTGGTCAGATGGGTCGAGAATTGGCTGCAGGATAGACAGCAGAATGTAGTAGTGGGGGGAGGGGGAGGCATCCGAACCCAGGCCAGTAACAAGTGGTGTACCACAGGGCTCGGTGCTGGGACTGGTTCTGTTTAACATTTTCATAGCTGACATTGCAGTAGAGATTAAGAGCAAGATTAATCTCTTCGCAGATTACACAAAGATTTGTGCCAAGGTAGATGGCGGGGGGGGGGGGGGAGCAAAAGTGTTTCAGGAGGATTAGGCAAAACTGGAGGAATGGTCTCACACTTGGCAGCTTGGTTTCAGTGCCAAGAAGTACAAAGAGATGCATTTAGGAAGCAAGAACCCAGGACACAATTACTGGCTGGAGGGTATCCCGTTAACAAAATCCAAGGAGGAGAAGGATCTGGGAGTGCTGGTAACTGGGGAGATTAATCACTCTGCTCAGTACAGGAAGGCAGCAGCAAAGGCAAACAGGATGCTAGGGTGCATAGCAAGGGGGATTACTTCTAGGAGTGGGGAGGTCATCTTGCCCCAGTACAGGTCCCTGGTGAAACCGCACCTAGAGTACTGCGTTCAATTCTGGTGCCCCTACTTGAAAAGGGACATCAAACTACTGGAGGGGGTACAGCGTAGGGCAACAGAAATGTTCCTGGGGTTGGGGGACAAACCATATGAGGAGAGACTGAGAGAGCTCAATATGTATACCCTGGAGGAAAGCAGGGAAAGAGGGGATATGATTGAGACCTTCAAGTACATGAAGAGTTTGAACAGAGTAGATATCAGGTATATGTTCAATCTGAAGGGTGGAAGGGAAACCAGGGGACACTCTATGAAGCTGGAAGGGGGCAGGTTCAAGGGGAAACTGAGGAAGCACTATTTCACAGAAAGGGTGGTGGTAGGGTGGAATGCTCTGCCAGAGGAAGTCATATTGCTGCAGTGTTGGGGCTTCAACAGGGGGTGGGACAGATTCAAGGGAGGGTACAAATCAAGAGGGGGCGCGAGATGGGGGGGAGGGCATATGAGGGAGGGGGCAGCTGCAGCCTAATGGACTGAAGTGCTGCACACTTGAGCAGACTAGATAGACCGACTGGCTTGTACCTGCTGGCAATTTCGTATGTTTATATAAACAACTGCTGCATGGGGATTAGTTCGTTTCCTTTGCCCAGATAAGTCAAACCTTTGGGTTTCCTCAAACTAATTTTTTCCAGTTCCTTCAAATAAGGCATTATTTACTTATGGAAGTAGGCTTATCTAATATCGCCAGGGACCTGTCTACATTAGCAAACTGTTTTTATTGGACACCAAGATTAAGAGAAGAAGGGGGACCGATATCCCAGTTTTACTCACATAACAATATTCTAGGCAGCAGGAGCCCACTCCTCTGATTACATTAGAATAAAATAGTAGGGGGAGGGCGTTGTTGAGCACTTCCACCGAACTGATGCGGCTTCTACTGGCTCTGCAACTGATATTAAACAAAACTCTTTTTACATAATTTGCTGGGAGAATCTGAACAAGGTACCGGTACTATTGGATTCCTGGTGCCGTACTGCATCTTTTGATACTTGGTTTGACTATGGGCCGAACGAACAAAAGTGGCCCCAGTGGTGCAAAAACTCAGGCCCTGACGGAGTCACAGGCCGCACTTACCATGCCAGCTCATAGCGCAGGAGAACCACCCTGGAAGGCCCTGCAAACTGCAGTGCAAGCCATTGATACTAAAGTCGAGTCGGTTCTTCAGCGACTGGGAGAGCAGGATATTAAAATAGCAGCGGCGATAAAAACTGCAACCTCTGCTGAGAATCAGGCAGTTAAAGCTATATTGACTGCAACAAAATTGGTTCAGGAAAATGGGCATCTACGGTATCGCCTCGAGGCACTGGAAAACGCTAATAGAGCACCAAATGTTAGGCTTATCGGGCTACCTGAGGGGTCTGAGAGCTCCGATCTTCTCTCCTTCCTGAAATCTTGGTTACCTATAGCCCTACACCTTGAAAGCGATTTAGGGCAACAATTTGTTAAAGCCTACCGTATATCCCCACGCTCTGCTGATGCACAAAAAGCTCTGCCTCGAACTGTCCTGTTGGTGACGTCAGGTGCTGCGGTGAAAGAGCAGATCCTCTAAGCTGCCCGAAATGCGTATCAGTTGAATCTTGAGGGACACACTTTGCATTGTTTTCCGAATCTTTCATATGCTACAAGGGCTCGCAGAAAGAAGTTTGATGGAGTTCGCGCCTCTCTCCGAAGTTTGGGAGTTGCCCACTCCCTGATGATGCTGGCGCGACTGCGAATTTTCTGTGGGGGCCATACATTCCAGTTTTCGGATCCAGAGGAGGCAGGCAAACGTGTACAACAGATCCCGAGGGAGTTCCACGCTTCAAGGGCCAGAGCTGAATCAGATCTGGAGTCAGACGCTGAGGACACTTGATGGGGGGTAAAGTACTGACTTAAGTCTTGCCTGCACTACCAACATAAGTTCTGCCATTTGTCAGATTGTGGTACCAAGGGCGTTTGGATTATCACCCACATTATTGCTGGACTGTTTGCTAGGACTATTACAGGACTAAATAATTACATAATATATTATTTGAGGAGTTTTCTCTCCTTTTTTTTTTTGGGTCATATGGAATGATTTTCTAAATTAGCCTTGACGTATATAAACAGCATAACAAAGTCATCATGTTTTTCTACGTTTGTTCAGGTATCTACAGTATGATGTTGCCACTATAAGGTTTAAATTTTACGGTTGCTAGTGTAAGTGGGGGCGCACTAACATTATTGAATTCCCATGTTTTGTAATGGGGCACAGTCAACACTGGATGTTGAATTTTTCTTCTTTTTCGGACCAGAAGTTTTCGGATTGCCCACATTTCATGTGGAAGTGTAGCCATTTGGTCTTTTACTATTTTATAACTAGAGTGATGCAGGAACACCCCCAGATTCATAATCTGTAAATCTAGACAATGATATTCTATACCAGATCTCCTGTATTAATATGTTGATCTCTGGCTGTTGTGACATGTAACTGTATATCAATGAGAAATCAATAAACATAAAAGTTAAAAAAAAAAAAGAATAAAATAGTAGGCAGAGGTAGAGATTCCTCTAACAGTGGAGGAATGGGACAGTCTTTGGCTAAAAAGATGGAAATTATCAGCCTCCCTCAGTTGGAGGGAGTTCAGGTGGAAAATTTATACTAGATTTTTTCATGTCCCCACTGTCGCACAACACTTCCAGGATTAAAACTCCTCTCTACGTTGGAGGAGCTGTGCCCAGGTGGGCACACATTTCCATATCTTCTGGCAGTTGCCAGCGTGGAGTACCTTTTGGAGGAGGGTTCGAGCAGAGCTGGACTTGATCTGGGGCAAACACTTGCCCCATAATTTTAAGTTTATGATATTAGGATGCCTCATGAGGATAGCTGTACCCCACGAATACAGACAGTTATACACACTACTCCATATAGCAGTCTGTAAGTGCATTTTTTAAATTTTGATCACTTCTAAAGCTGTTTCAGAACTCTCTTTATTTTCTTTGTACTCTCCTGCCAGCTGTTCTGCCTTTTTTGGTCTCTGAAACATGGTTGCTGTTGGTCTCATGTCCATGGTTTCTTTTTGGTCTCCTGCCCTTGGAGTCTCTGGTGTCAGCATTTATGCTGCTCACCTGTGGTTTCTTTGTTGATCGTCTTCTGGGTTTCTCCCTGTGGATTACACTACTTTGATAAAATGGTGAGTTCTGGCTGTCCTATCAGCCTCTGTTGCCATTCCAGCTGTCTTTTAGGACACCAAGGTCAGTTCCTGGCTTAAGGCCTGGCCCCACCATTTCTTCAGGGCCCATGGCTCCTTTCAGCTCTGTCACCTTGCTTTGTCTCATCTACATTCATAGAAACATAGACTTTGATGCCAGATAAGGACCACTAGGCTCACCCAGTCTGCCCATTTCCCTACCTTAGGGATAAGCTGCAGATCCTAGTTTTACCAACAGTCTGCTTCCTCCTACCTCCCACTAGAATTGCCTTGTCTCTGTCCCATGCGCTCTTAAACTCCATTTCTGTTTTTGACCCCATAACCTCCTCAGGAAGGCCATTCCATGTGTCCACCACCCTCTCTGTGAAAAATTACTTCCTCACATTGCCCTTGAGTCATCCCCCCCTCTTATCTTCAAATTGTGCCCCCTTGTTCTTGCACATCTCTTTTTCTGAAAGATGCTACCCTCTTGGACTTTATTGATTCCCTTGAGGTACCTGAAAGTTTCTATTATGCCCCCTCCCTCCTTTCCTTGAGGGTATACATGTTAAGCTCTTTTAGTCTCTCTTCGTATGGATTCTTGTTTAGACCCTGCACCATTTTTGTTGCCCTCCTCTGGACTGCCTCCATCCTGTCTATGTCCTTGTGGAGATGGAGTCTCCAGAACTGCACACAGTACTCCAGATGGGGTCTTACCAACTGTCTGTACAGAGGGATAACAACTTCCCATTTTCTACTGGTGATGCCTCTCCCTGTGCATCCCAGTATACCCCCAGCCCTCCTTACTGCCTTCTCACATTGCCGGCCTACCTTTAGGTCATCTGATATGACTACTCTCAGGTCCCTTGCCATTTTTGTTGTCGTTAATACTCCCCCACCATTGTGTACTCTTCCCTTGGTTTTTTGTTTCCCAGGTGCATTACTTTTCACTTCTTTGCATTGAAACTAAGCTTCCATACTTTTGACCATTCCTCAAACCTTGCCAAGTCCCTTCTTATCCTTTCCACCCCCCTTGTGTATCAACCCTGTTGCAGATCTTTGTGTCGTCTGCAAAGAGGCATACTTTTCCTTCCAGTCCTTCCGCAATGTCACCTATAAAGACATTAAAGAGGACCGGTCCCAGTACTGAACCCTGCGGTACCCTGCAAATAACTCCCCTTTCTTTGGAGTGGACTCCATTTAATATTAGCTTCTGTGTCCTGTTGTCCAGCCAATTTTTTACCCAGGTTACCATCCTGGGACCCACTCCCAGGCTGGCTAACTTGTTTATTAATCTTTTGTGTGGACTGTGTCAAATGCCTTGCTAAAGTCTAGGTAGGCCACGTCCACAGACCTTCCCTGGTCTACTACTTTGGTCACCCAGTCAAAGAAATCTATTAGATTCATTTGACATGACCTTCCCGCTGTGAATCCATGCTGCCTTGGGTCCTGTGCCCCGCTGGCCTCTAGGTACTCAGCAATTCTTTCTTTCAGAAGTGATTCCATCATTTTCCCTACTATTGAGGTCAAACTAACAGGTCTTTAGTTTCCTGCGTCTGCCTTGATCCCACTTTTCTGAAGGGGACTCACACCCTCCCTCCTCCAGTCCTCAGGTACCACACCCTCCTTCCATAATTTGTTAAAAAGGATAGTCAGTGGTGCCACTAGTTCTCCCCTTTGTTCTTTTAGAATTCTGGGGTGAATTCCGTCAGGCCCTATTGCTTTGTCCACCTTCAGTTTTAGGAGTTCTTTCAGGACACTTTCTTCTGTGAATGGACTGGTATCGACCCACCACCCCCCATCCAGTGTGCTTCTATTATTTGGTTTAGGTACCTCCCCCTCCTTTTCTTTTGTGAATACTGAGCAGAAGTATTCATTCAGTATCTCTGCTTTGTCACTGTCACCCTCCCCTTTATTAAGCCTCATTATCCCTCCCCTGGTCTTTCTTTGCTCCCTAATGTACCTTTAAAAGGTTTTATCCCCTTTCTTAACTGAGTTGACTATCTTTTCCTCAGTTTGGGCCTTTGCTATTCTGACTGCCTTCCCTGCTTCCTTCTGCTTTAACTGGTGCAGTTCTCTGTCCCACTCCTTCTGTGTTTCCTTATACTGTACTTCCTGAATGCTTTCTTTGTCTCCCTAACCTTCCCCACCACCTCTTTTGAGAACCAGTGTTTTTTTCCCCTTTGTTTTGTTTATTTGCTTCACACAAAGGCTTGTTGCCTCTGTGATGGCAGCTTTGATTTATCCCAATTGTTCCTCTACCCCACCTTCTTGCCTATTTGCTAGTGCCTTTCTGAGGCACTCCCTTATTTTGTCAAAGTCAGCCCTCCTAAAGTCCAATACCCTCATCTTTGTGTGACTTTACTCTATGGCTGTGTTTACCGTGAACCACACAGTTTGGTGGTCGCTTGTTCCCCGATGGCTACCTACTTCTAAATCTGAGACTCTGTGTCTGTCCCCATTTGAGAGTACCAGGTTTAAGATTGCTCCCTCCTGAGTGGGTTCCAGCAGTAGCTGTCTGAGGCATGCCCCCTGTAGGGCATTGAGAATTACTCTGCTCTTGGATGTGGCTGTAGCAAAGGTGCTCCAGTTAAAATCAGGTATATTGAGATCCCCCTTCAACAATATCTCCCCCTTTTCTGCCATTCTAAGGATGCCTTCTATCATTTTCTTTTGTCCATTTCCTCCCCCGAGACTGTATACAACCCCCATACGGATTGTGGTGCCATTTCCTGTCTCCAGGGTGACTCACAGTGCCTCCTCTCCTCCTTGTTTACCCTTTAGTTCCATTGCTTTGATCCCTTCCCTTGCATAGAGAACTACTCTTCCTCCTCTTTTACCCTCCCTGTCCCTCCTGTAGCTTGTGTACCCTGGTATGTTGAAATCCCAGTCATGGTTCTCTGTGTACCATGTTTCTGTGACTGCCACAATACCCAGGTGTCCCTCTTTCATCAAGGCCACTAGTGCAGGGAGCTTGTTACCCAGACTACGTGCATTGGTACTCATCGCCCTCCATTCTTTGATAGCCTTACCCTTTTTAGCCCCATCTCTGACCATACTGTCTTTGCCTTTTTCCTCCATTGACCCCCTCTTCTGCTCCCTATCGACTTCTGTACCTTAGTGTTTACCTCACTAACTACCCTGTTTTGTGTGTGGGGGGGGCTGGGATTTCCATCCTTCTTTTCAGTGCCTACCCCCTTGGCTAGTTTAAATGCTTGCCAATGAAGCGTTTAAACCTATCACCTAGGATCCTGGTTCCCCTCCCAGACAGCTGCAGACTATCATGCCAATATAGGCCTGCATCCCTCCAGGTGGACCCCAGTCCCCAGTGAAGTCAAAACCCTGAGCTCTGCACCAGTTTTTCAACCATTCGTTGAATCCCATGGTGCAGAGTACCCTAGCCTCACCCATGCCATAGACAGACAGCACCTCTGAGAAGGTTACCATGCATGCTACTTCTCTAAGGCCCCTCCCCAACTCTACAGACTCCTCCTGCACTGCTCTGATCCCATTCCCAGCCAGGTCATATGCCCCTAGGTGGACAATGATGGCCAGCTCCCTCTCCCATGCCACTGCTCTCGCGATCCTGAGGATTCACATCCTGTCCCTCCCAGCCAGAAACAATCAGCTACAGCTCTGACCCACCACCCCGGTGAGTGTTTTCCTTCCTTTCAGGAAGACAATCTGCACAACACTTTAAAAGAAATTATACCCTGCAAAAAACAATTTCAATCAGAAAAATAAAGCAGTAAACTGTACAACCTGTAAGCACAAAACAGTAATAAAACCTGTAAGCACAAAACAAAATAGTAACGCAACAGTAACTCTACTTAGCCAAAAGAAGCCTTAATGTGTCTCCTTGCTCTGTTAATGTTGCTCCTTGCTCAGTCACTTCAAGCAAACCCTAGAAGAGGTTTCTTAGTTGTCAGGATGGTTTTCGGCCTCATCCACAGTGCCTGTTTCTGTTAATCATCGCTGTTTCCAGCATCATCATCACTGGTGCTAGTTGTTGCTGTCTTATCCCCGGTTTCCACTCCTATTCTATGTGCTGTTCACTGCTTTGCACAGTGGCTGTTTCACATCTTCGTCGCCATACTTACTGTCAACCTCTGCTCTGGTTACCGTCTGGCTTTGCATCATTTATGTTCCAGCTACCCTGGTGTCTGTTATCTATCACAGTCTCTCTGTAGTTTGCTGTCACCTTATTTGGCATCCAGCGCCTGCTTTAATCATCCCTAGACTTTGACTGGTTAACATGCCTCTTTTCTGGGTAACTCCCTGTGGCTTTCTTGTCGATGTTCTGGTCATCATTTGACATAGGAGTCTTCATACTCTCCCACCTAAGGATCTCAATCCAGTTTTGTGCCATCAACACACTTGCGCTTTAGTCTCTGGCTTATCTTCTCTGCTTTGTCATATTTTTCTTGCCATTTGGCTGTTGCTTAGTCGTCTCCATTCCCGATGTCACTTGCTGCCACGTGTTTCCCATTGTGGTCTTTTGGATCTGCCTTGGCATGGTCGTTGCCTGGTTTTCCTAATCGATACTGCTGATGCTTACTGATAAGACTTTTGTCTGAATTCTGAAACAAAAAAAGATTCCAATCCTGTACCTGACTGCCTCTCACAAATGCTGTCCTGTCCAATAATTGAGGCATGCAGAACGCTGCACTTTGTGGGGGTTCAGGAGCATAGAGAACATAGATGTGAACACCATTTCATCTGCTTCTGCCTTCATCACCAATGTGCCTTCCAACACTGTGTCTAAATTATAACCTAGGATGAGCAAGGGCACTCAGCGAAAGCAATAATCTAGGCCCAGGGTACGATGTGATATTCCTTTCAAGAGGGGATTTTCAAGAGTGAAAAATGTCTCCAATGACAGATAAGGCTGTATGCAATGCAGAGTAAAAAATGTCTCCAATGACAGATACGGCTGTATGCAGTACCGCAAAGTGCACTGCCATGAATTCAGGAGGCACAGTGGCCTGGTCACATGCCCATGAGCATAGAATGGACATGGTATGTAGGCATTTATTGACGTCAAATACCAGAAATTTATGAATGACGCATGTCTCCCTCTTTGTTTCAGGGCTTTTGTGGGGGGGGGGTATGTTGCAGCTGGTTTCAGTGGCTCCTTCCCTATGGAAGATGAGGCTGTGGTCGATTGTGAATGACGGTCCCCACAGCCAGCTCTTTAGTGGAGGTCATGCGAGGGGTATGGTTAAGGCACTGGGCCACAGATCAGGCATCTAAGATGATAATGTAACAGTATGCCTTTGCTTGGGATTTGCTAGCTGGCACAGAGCTGGTTGGAATTCTAGGGCATATAGGATAAGAAGGGCAGCTGCTGGCTTCTAGGCAGCAGCAGAATCATGCCTGGTTCTGAGCAGCTATGGTTTTGGCTGCCCCAGGCATATGAAGGATGGGCTTTTGGGCCTTATTCAGATTTTCAACTCTAGGGAAGGTGAGGGATCTTCTCTGGGGTCGAAGCTAGCAGTCTCAGAGGCATCTTGCTTGCAGCTGAAATGGAGGCGCAGGTAAAAGAAGCTGTTTGTTACAATGAAGGCCTTCTTTACTCAGGTACTCCAAACCAGGTTACAAAGCAAGCAGGAAGCTTGAATCTGGACCATCTGACCCAGCTGGAGGCTATCACTCCAGTTCCCCCCTCTTGAGAGAGGGCAATGGCATTATTCAGTCTATATTCTAGTCCCTAAGAAGCTGTGGGGGTTTACAACCAATTCAGAACTTGTAATACATGACACATTTTGTCAAACTCACAAGATTGAGGGTGGAGTCTCTGCACTCCATTATTCGAGCAGTCCAACCAAGGGTGTTCTGGGCCTGTGTCAGCTTGGATGCATTTTGTTCCTTTGGGTCTGCAAGCTGCATCAAAATGCCTGACATTTGCAGTCCACATGTGACATTTGCCATTACCGAGTTCCCTTCCTCAGTCTTGCAAGAGCACCGAGTCTGCCCGAAAATTCTGATTATGACAATGGCATGACTGGCGGGGGATATGCATGTATACCTTCCTGGTCGATTCCCTTATCTGGGTGTTAAAGGTGCAGATGGCTGAAAGATTGTTGTCAAGAACTCTGCAAGTCCTGGAGATTACTTGGCTGGATGATTAACGGGTAGAAGTACTATCAGACTTTGTTATGGAGGTTGGATCATTTGAGAATGGTGCTCCAGATGGTCACATGGAGGGTTTTATTTTCTGTAGTTAGGAAAGAGGGCCTTTACAGGAGATTTGGTGTATGAGATCCCAGCCAATGGTGTCTGTTCACAAGCTGTTTCAAGTATCAGGTCTAATGACAGCAACAGTAGAGCTGGTACCTTGGTGCAACCTCTCCTAGAAAGGCTGCTTTCAGTGTGGTCTCCAGCCCCGGAGAACCACCAGTGCAAATCTTTTATCCAGGCAAGTACAGCAACACTTGAGTGGTGGCAAACTGTGAGGCTGTCATCAGGGGGACTTCCTCAAAGTGCCTGTCGAGCTGGTATTGAATACTGATGTCAGTCTGCTGGGTTGGGAGCAGTCCTGGGCCAGATTCCGGCACTTTTTGTGGATCTCACCAAGGCCTTCGATTTGGTTGAACATGGTTTATTAAATGGTATTTTTTCCAAATTTCATTTTTCCGATAATGTTATTTCTTGGTATCAGGATTATCTTTCTAACAGATCTCATTGTACTGGTATAGGTGATAGTACTTCTTCTTCTAGTACTATTAAATGTGGGTTACCTCAAGGGTCAATTCTTGGCCCATTGATTTTTTTCATTTTATATGAATTCTGCCCCATTGGTGTGCTCTCATTCATCAATGATATTGTATCTTGACAACGCAGTAATCTGTAGTATGGGTCCCACACCTAAGGATGCTCTGGCTGAGGTTCAATCTGACTTTGATTCCTTTCAGAAATGGTTGCTCTTAAATTCTATGGTACTCAATTCAGGTAAAACTAAAGTCATGCTGTTTTCAAATAAGACCATTGAGCCTCAGGGCTTATGTCATATTGTTACACTGGATGGAAATGTGATTGATTCGGTAGATAGCTTTAAATATTTAGGGATAATTCTTGACTCTAAATTTAACTTCTGAACCTCACTTAAATAATTTAAGGAAAACTCTTCATCAGAGATTAGGTTCACTTCAGAGTTAAGCAGTTCCTAACCAGGGAATCTAGGTTTTTACTTGCTCCTAGTTTCCTGATGAGTTCTGGATTATGGTATTGTTATCTACTCCTCTTTTTCTGGTCGATTATTCAACAAACTTATGGTAATTTACAACTCTATTTTACATTTCATGCTTGGTGCCCCTTTTCGAACACATCATTGTTTCTTATTAAAGCATACTCATAGCTTATCCCTTAAAAATAGTATTTTGTACAAAATGGGTATTATAATGTTTAAGGTTAAAAATGGCTTTATATCTTCTGTAGTTTCTTCATTATTCCCTAGGTCTCTTAATTCTAGTGGTGCTAGATTCCAGGCCAAATTTATTTTTGAAATTCTGTTGTTTCGATCTGCTTTTGGTCAGCAATCTACTCTATATAGGGTTCCTTTATTTTTTTAATTTGCTACCTGTCGATATTGTAGAGAGTGTGACAATATGGTCTTTTAAAACCAGACTGAAATTTTGGTTGATGGAAAATTATATTTGTTCATGTTAAATAATTGTTGTCTGCTTTCTGTATTTTTGTATTATGTTTATTATTGACTGTGTCTAATATTGTGTATGTTTAAGTATGTTTTGTAACTTGTCGCTGGTGAAAACAGGCAGTTTTGTTCATCCTGCTTACAAGTATAAAAAAAAAAAGATTCCAGTACAGGGGCTCTGGAGCTCTCAGGAGCAGTGTCTTCACATAACAGGTTTTGGAAATGAGGGTAGTGTACCTAGCCATGAGACTCCCTGGGACCGGGTCCTTCCAGGCAATGATGGTGAGGTTGGACAGTGCCCCAACATAGCATACATAAGCAATCAAGGAGGCGCAAGAAGTTCAAGCATGCTCACTGAAGTGATTAGGTGCTTTGGTGGGTGACGGAAATTTTGCGGTCATTGACTGTGCCCCTGTAGCAAGGGAACAGAATGTCCAAGTGATTTGGTAAAATTGTATAGGAGTCCCTCTGGGGCAGTAGACCTTGATTTCAGAGATGTTGTAGCAGTTGTGGAGAGGGTTCGACCAGTCTCAGATGATCTTTTATCATCAACAAGAATGTTCTGGTTCTGAGGTTCTTCAATTGGTTTTGGTACCCATGTGTGGAAGCAGTGGATGATCTGTCCTAGCAGAGGACTTTAGCAGAGTGTATCTGTTTCTGCTGCTCCCCCCTGCTGTCCTGGCTACTGTAACAGATTCTGAGGTCAAGGAAGGTTTTTTTCCTTTTTGATAACCCAGAGTGACGAAGAAGACTGTGGTTCTCAGACCTTCTCAATCCAGCAAGGCAGACCCATTCTGATTCCCTTGTTGCAGTCTTGTGTAGCCAATGGACCAATTCTGCATCATAATCTGGAGGGTATGCAGTGGGCAGCCTGGTTCCTGAAAGGAGGAGGCTTCTGAAACATGTTTTTCTCTGTGAAGATGTTAGAGGCCTTATTGGCCTCCAGAGGATTTCCACCACAGCAGCCTGTGGCGCAGTTTGGAACATCGTTGGTATGGTCCAAAATCCCATGGACTTAGGCTCTCCTGGGCTACAGGGATGCAGATATTGGATTTTATGCAAGCAGAATTGAACTAGGACCAGAGTTAAACACCATACGTGGGTTAGGTGACTGCTCTTTTGGTGGTGCTAGGGCCACCGTAGGTACCACCGTAGGGTTCTTTTCGAGGTCTTTCTCTTTCCAGAGCAGTCAGTCTGGACCATCCATTTTTAGGTCTTCGGTTCTGCCATGGAACTTGATCTTAGTGTTGCTTGTCTTGTGCAAAGTGTTGGTTGAACCCGTTCCTTTATGAGGTTGTCTTTCTGATTGCGTATTGCTCAGCTGGGAGGATGGATGAACTCCAGACACCTTTCGCATTAGGATCCTTATCTTGCAATGTATAAGGACAAGGCATTTTGGAAGAGAACAAGGGAATTCAGAAAAGGTTTTTTGTTTTTTACTTTTTATTAGAGCAGCAAAAGGACCAAGATATCTAAAGACACTTTAGACAGGTGGATAGGGGCCTGCATTACAAGACATATGTGGCCTAAAGAAAGGCCTGTTCTGAGCAGAGTATCCATTACTGGGGCACTTGCAGCACACTGGACTAACAGTGCGGAGGTTTCTGTACAGAACTCTGCAAAGTGACATGTGGCCCCTCATTCATGCATTTTGAAAACTCAGCATACTTGAAGTCCAGAGCTGCGCTGTTGTGGCCTTCTGGTGCAGAGGGTTGCAAGCAGTTGCTATATGAATTCAGTTGCTACATGTAATGGTCACCTACGAGACAGTATTCTCCCCTTCCTGGTTTGGATGGGAACTGCTTTTTAAAACCCGTATGTATTAAAGGGAAACAGACAGCACTTGGAGCCCCACACCCATGTGCATGGATGGTCCCAATTTGTAGTTTGTATAAGAAATTTTTTTTTTTACTTACTGTTTACTGCAGTATATTAGATTGTATTAGGCTGATTCTGCTGACTCACAAGCTGACATTTGCTGTAACCAGAAATCCCAGAATCCCTTGCAGCTGATGTCAGAGCAGGACTGCAGCACCGAGAGAGTCAGTAGCTTGCATTGCATGTTACAAGTTTTATGACCTTTAATCTTTTATTTGCTGGCCCCGCTGTCCTCCTGGTGCCAGGTACAGTAAAAGAGGATGGTACTTAGCATTGGGAGAACAGCAGGACTGGTAGACATCTGCTTTGAGGTTATAAAATTTCCAACATGCACTGCAGGCTATTGAATCTCTCAGTGCTGCCGCCCTGCTGTGACATCAGATGTAGGGAATTCTGGGAGTTCTGGTTAAATGTCAACTTGCAAATCAGCAGAATCAGCCTGATACCAGCTACTGTACTGCAGTAAACAGTAAGTAAAAAAAAAATATTTTTGCACATAAAGTGCAAGTTGGGACCAACCCCACAGTTGAGTGTGGGGCTGTTAGTGTTGGCTGTTCCCTTTTAACCTCCCTGGGGCAGGTCTTTATTCAGCCCAAACAAATCCTTGCATTTAAACTCTTTCTGCTTAACAAATTGGGCAGGGCCTTATTCAGCCCTGTCACACTTCCCATTGACACTGTGGAGTGATACAGTTAAGAGAAATTCCTTCATACTTACTGTAATTTCCTTTTCTGTTAACTCCATCTTTGCCAGTGGGGCCTCATCCTGGGGCCGTTGGCTCCTCAGGAGAATATTGTCCAATATGCGGTATGTGTATATATATATATATATATATGCATTTGTGTCAGCTGGAAGCAGCTGTATATTGTTTGTCTTTCCTGATGATGGCTGTGTGTGGTTTCTTGTGTGGTCCTGTCATTTTGCAGCTGGGGAGGAGACAGAGAATTAATGCTGGAAACCCTACCTCAAATTTCCCTACTTTTGTGACCTTAAGTTGAACCCTAACTGGTACATTAACACCATTTTGTGTAAAATATATGTAAGCAATAACCCATGACAGGGTGTGTGGTTGACAGGGATTAATCAACACCCTGGGTGTGTTGTGAGGCATGAGAACGGGGTTTATGTCCTCATGTTCCAGGTGTTGATTAATCCCCAGTAACCACACACCCTGGAATGGGTTATTGCACTCATAACATTGTGCTTAAAACAGCGTTTGTAACATTAACTGAAATAATAGAAAAATGAAGAAATGCCTGATTTTGGAAAAGTGTTCTTCCCCATAATAAAGTAGTTCCTCTTCATAAAATGTCTGTATGACTCTTTATTTTACTGATGTTTTAAAATAATTGTTATTTGGGTGTGTGCAATGTTAAATTAGTACACTTGCTCTATTTACAATAACAAAAACATGTTTTATGAGAATGTACTGAATGTTGCAGCACTGCTTTTATTGAAGCGCCACATACCTGTTCTGCATGCCGTTTCCGATGATGCATACAGTTTGAGGATAATATGCACAGGTTACACTTAAACATCTAAACTAATGAAGCTGTCCTGATTAAAACAATATTTTTAAACTGTTCTAAACATCTACTGTACAGATCCACAGAGATATGCTAATTATCGGTAACTGCGACAGACATTTTCAGTAGCATGTAGGTGTTGCAACACAATCTTTTCTCAGGAAATAACAGTTCAGAAAAAAGCTCCACTTTAACACGCATGCAATGGTAGGAATGTTAAACAATGCAACTGTAAATACATTGTAACTACAACACTAAAATTATTAAAGAATGCAACTTCCCCATAATGTTATATTTCTTTGCTGTTTTGTACTTATGTTGCTTCTGTTTCTAAAAAATAACACACTCCACCTTTATAAGTAAACAACGTTTTAATGTATATTGCAATTTTCAGAACTGCAACATTCTACTGCTGCGATGTGCAATGACATTCCTTTATACATCGAGAATTCCTGGGCAATTTTTACAGGTTACAGGTTGAGATTGCAACTGACAGTGGCAACAAACTTTGTGGCAAGTCATTTGGATTTCAGCTGGGTGGCTGGGTGGGAAACAGCTAGTATTGTTTGTGCTGATCATATCACTTTAAAAACAAGCATTTGTCAATGCCGAATGTTGCTTGCTTGTATGTGCTGTTTAGGTATTTGGAAGTTATAGTTCCATGCCTTCCTCCCAAGACATCCACTGTGTCTTTCCGTTCAGTATTCACAGAAGAGTGGGAGGGGCAAGGGCCACAGCAGGACACCAGTTGCCAAGGGGCTGAAGAGGTGGACAATAGTCCATTCAAAGGCAAAAGAGTCCTGCAGGAGCTCACTAAATTGAAGGTGGACAAAGCGATGAAACCAGAATGCATACGCCCAAGGATATTAAGAGAACTGCGAAGGGAGATAGCAGTACCTCTGGCAGCCATGTTCACTGAGTCATTCAACATGAGTGAATTGGAGGAGGGCACATGTGGCCCCTCTACACAAGTCTGGCAGCAGGGAGGAGGCAGGGAACAATAGGCCATTCAGCCTCACCTCAGTAGTGGGGAAGATCATGGAGACATTGCTTAAAGAAAGGATAGTGGGGCATTTAGAAGCCGTCGGAGCCCAGGACCATAGACAACATGGATTCACAGTGGGGACATCATGTCAGACAAATCTTTTTGATTTTTTTAACTGGGTGACAAAGGAAGTGAATCAGGGTGGGGCAGTGGACAACGCTTACCTTGATTTCAGCAAAGCCTTTGACACCATCCCATATAGGAGGCTGACAAACTAGCTGGGTAGGCTGGGCATGGGGGAAGGGTGGTAAACTGGGTTAGAAACTGGCTAACAGACAGGAGGCAGAGTGTGATGGTAAATGGTGTGCAGTCTAGGAAGAGGGGGTCACCAGTGGGGTGCTGCAGGGATCGGTCCTGGGGCCAGTCCTGTTCAATGTCTTCATTAGTAACATTGCAGAATGTCTGAAGGGAATTTTTTCACCAAATTTTCAACACAGCCATTTTAAGACCGCTGCTCATGAACAGTGTCACTGTGATTTTCTTAATCTGTCCCAAACATTGACTGCGCACACCGAATGCGCCATTGTGCGCTGCATGAACGGAAACACATTTTGGGCGACATGTGAAAAATGACAGCTGTACTGCTCATAAGGAGGTGTGGTAAAATGGCAATGTTGAAAATCTGCAGTGCAAATATTAAAAATTTGTGAACTTACGAACGTGCGTAGGAACTGCGCAACGCACGCTCGTAAAACAATCATTTTTAGGAATTTTTTCACCAAATTTTCAAACTAGCCATTTTAAGACCTCTGCTCATGAACAGTGTCACTGTGATTTTCTTAATGTGTCCCATACAATGATTTCGCACACCGACTGTGCCATTGTGCGCTACATGGGCGGAAACATGTTCTGGGCAAGATGTGAAAAATGACAGCTGTACTGCTTATAAGGAGGTGTGGTAAAATGGCAATGTTGAAAATCTGGAGTGAAAATATTGAAAATTCTCAAACTTACGAGCATGCGTAGGATCAGCGCAACAAATGCTCATAAAACAGTCATTTTGGGGAATTTTTTCACCCAGTTTTCAACATAGCCATTTTAAGACCTCTGCTCATGAACAGTGTCACTATGATTTTCTTAATCTGTCCCAAACATTGATTGCGCACACCGACTGCGCCATTGTGCACTACATGCATGCAAACATATTTTGGGTGACGTGAAAAATGACAGCTGTACTGCTCATAAAGAGGTGTAGTAAAATGGCAATGCTGAAAATTTGGAGTGAAAATATTAAAAATTAGCAAACTTACGAGCGTGCATAGGAACTGCGCAACGCATGCTCGTAAAACAGTCATTTTTAGGAATTTTTCACCAAATTTTCAACATAGCCATTTTAAGACCTCTGATCATGAACAGTGTCACTGTGATTTTCTTAATGTGTCCCACGACGATTAGCACACCGACTGTGCCATTGTGCGCTAGATGCGCGAAACACATTTTGGGCACGATGTGAAAATAAGCTGTACTGCTCATAAGGAGGTGTGGTAAAATGGCAATGTTGAAAATCAGTGCAAATATTAAAATTTGTGAACTTCACGAGCATGCGTAGAAGGAACTGCGCAACGCACACTCGTAAAACAGTCATTTTTAGGAATTTTTTCACCAAATTTGCAGCATAGGCTTTTTGAGAGCCCACCTTATGAACACTGGCACTGTCATTTTGTTAATCAGTCCCGAAAAGTGATGTCGCGCAGTGACCGCGAAATCACCCTTCGGGCCCGATTAACGCCATGACAGTGACAGAATTCATGAGGAGGCGTCCCAAAAAACCCCATGTTGAAAATTTGGTGAAAAAATTCCTAAAAATGTCTGAGATATGCAACAAAGTTGAAAAAACCCTGTCTATCCCATCATACAGCTTACCGGCATTTCCTCAGTTCGTGGTCGGCTTTGAAGCCTGCAGACGTGTTCGGTTCACGAAGATCATCGTGCCGAGGTCAGAGAGTAAGTATGGGATGGGGGGTGAGGAGGCAGGGTGCGCGGTGGGTGGGTGTGGATTGTGGGAGGGGCAGGAGAAGCACCGAGGGACAGTTTTGTATTTACAGGTTTGTTTTAATTAGATGATAAGGACGTTTGCCACACTAGGGTGGGCTCCCAGTGTAGCAGCTGGAAGGCTGTTTGGGGTCTGGAGCCAGCAGGGATTGAGCACCCCCATTGGCTCATAACACATTTGCCACGCTGGGTGGGCTCCCAGCGTGGTACCTGAATCTTTGGGGGCGTGAGTGGACGGGGATTGGGCACCCTGGTCGGCCATAAATTTTGCCACGCTGGGGTGGGCTCCTACGTGGCACCTGGAAGCTTTGGGGGCGTGGAGCCGACGGGGATTGGGCACCCCATCAGCCATACAGTGTGTGCATGGGGAGGGAAGGCACATGAGCATGCAGTATGCGTGCGTGTGTGTGTGTGTGTGTGGAGGGGGGAGCTCTGCTCACTGAAGCGGAGCTCTCCCTTTCAACTGTACGACCACTGCATTTTCAACTGCTGTCATAGACAGCTGCAGCAGTGATTGGGGAACTGGGGCCACACCTGTAAACACACTGACTGAATTAGAAGACCGGTGCCACACCTCCAGAAACTTGGATGATGGTACTATGTTTCTTGTACATGCGTGCAAGCAACATAACAAGCCAGATGACATGGACCGCTTGACATAGGAACTATCACCATCACTCTTTAAAAGATCCAACTGCAAGTGTAAGGTAGGTAGGGCGTGCCAAGCAAGAGTACTGATCTCAGTTAGGGACTTGTCACACTCAGCGTGCGTGTAACAGAGATTAATTAATTATCAGATGACATTGGTTGACCAATCACTTTACATGCCTTTAAAGCCCATGTTATAAATCTTTTTATGCAGTAGGTGTGTACACAATAGCCTTTCAATAAACTCATTTATTTCTACTCCCATTAAATAAATTGTAGAACCCACATTTCTAAGGACATGGATATGATGTTCTAGCCACACTTCTGGCAGTTGCCGTTCCCCTTTTAATCTTGCCACAAACGTCTTCAGACTGGCTCTTCCCACCAACCCGAGTGGTAACTCCCTTGGCTCTGCCACCCTGATGCCAGAGCTCCCTTTCCGCTGAAAGAAGCAGGTTCTCTCCTTACCACTACTATGTTGGGTAGGCCCTCGCACTTAAATATTCAGATTTACTTCCAAATTTCTAAAACATTTTGTCTTCAGCTTGATCTTAAATTGCAACCACAGTGGATGATAAGTCTGCTTCTGGGTTCTGCTGGTGCCCTTGTCACTCGCACTCCACATGTGTCTACTGCCTGGGACACGTGCATGATCCCAAGAGTTGCGACTTTTGTAGCTCGTTCCACTCGACTGTTCTCGAGGACCATCTCGACGACTTAAGCTGGGCTGCCCAGGTCAATGGAATCTGCCGATAAAATCCAAGAATGCCCATTGGGTGGTCTCCGTGGCTGCGTTGTCCGCTGAACAGCTTGCGGTGATTGAAGAGGAGGCAGCCCAGGTCGCGTGCCACTCCAGCAGGGCTTGACTTTTACGGGCTTCTTCAAGGAATTATGCCAGTCTCTGCTGACCCTCGGCCAGGGACCCTCTGGGCACAAATCAAAATCCAAAAGAGGGTAAAAAAAAGAAAAAACTTGCTTACGTTCATGGAATCAGGAGTGTTCTCCGTCGAGAGCTTCGGATTCCTACACTTCTCCAGATCCGACTTCAGTTGAATGCTTGGCCCAGGCCACCGGCTTCACAGTAACCCCATTGGGCTAGTTGGCCGAGATGCTGGTTGAAGTCCTGATTGAGATTTTTCTCAAACTGACTGACAAGTTGTTGACTGAAGAGGCAAACCCTTCCTTGTCTAGGACTCTGGTCCTGACTTAGACTATTGGAGGGAGAGATCTGTCCACTGACCTGCTGCCTCTGGTCGAAGACTAAGACCTGGAGGAGCCTCTATATTCACCGACTCCCTCTGAGACCCACTGCCGGTCCCCCGTGGCGATCAAAGTCGAGGTTCCATTCCTGTGAGTTGAGTGGCTCCCACCGATGTCGGTGCTCCCACTGTCGACACCATGTGAAGCAGCGCTGCCGCTACTCTTCATGCTCGTCCTCCTCGCGTGAGGAGAGGCTTTGGTGCAAATTGTATCGATGCTACGAGGACCTCATGTGGCAACAGCTGGTGTTCACTGGTATGAAGCCAACCCCAGCTTCCATACTGGCCATCACCTGGCTTTCGCCCAACCGGACGACGCCTTCTACACCCAAGGAGCCGACCAAGTCGGTCCCGGCTCGGCCAACCTAAGCGTCTCCACCAATTCCGGTGTAGCTGCCACCTAAACAGCTAACCTCCAGTGCTCAGACTAAGGAGTCTCGGCCGGTCATGGGGCTTCCCCATCAGCTGTCAGTCACAGTCACCCCTGACCGTCCTCTTAGGATCAGTGGAGACTCTGGTGGTCAATCACTTTTTAGTGACTCTTAGGAGTCTGAGGATTCCTCCCTGCACTCCTGTCCAGTCGACGATGAGTCTGGTGGGGGATATCTCTACTGAAGAAGGTCCTACTTCCTTTCTGGGCCTTCTTTGACTGATCTCTGAGTCCATGGGGATAGAAATGGAGCCTGTCCAGAAACAGGCCCGTTACCCACTGACCGGGATGATCTTTGGCCGAGGGGATTCTCTGATGGAGGACTTCCCGGTTGGCGGAGGCCATTCTTTGCCCTGTGCCCTCCTCCCAGATGGCCTGCAAGTATGCAGTACCTACTGGTTCCCTCTCGGGAGTCACTGCATCCCCTTGGCTGAGGGTCTGATGGCAGATTCAGTGTTCAGGCGCTCAGGCAATACTAGGGACATTGATAAGCTGCCCGACAAAGAGTCCAAGAAATTGGACCACATGGCTAAGAAGGTCTATGGTGCCTCCTCGCTTAATCTTCGCCAGGCGAGCTCGTCCCTCCTTATGGCCCATTTCTCCCACGCTCTGCTGGGCACCCTGGATGAGGTGCTTCCTCATCTGTCAGCGGACCTCCAGACCATGGTCAAACAGGTCCGTGACCAGGGCCAGGCTGTAGCTAAACAACAGCTCCAGACAGCCATGGACATTGGAGGCTCCTGTGCCCACTCCGTAGCGGCCGCAGTGGCCATGTGCCACAGAGCTTGACTGAGGATCTCAACCTTCATGGCAGACACTCAACACAAGCTGGCAGATGTTCCTTTCCTGGCACTGACTTGTTTGGGCATGAGGGCGAGGGCCACCTCACCCGCTTCGAGAAGTCCAGTGCCACCTTGGACTCCATGACATCTGCTCAAAAGGACCCCAAGGGCTCCAAGCAGCATCAGAAAAGGAAGCATTTTCGGTCCACCTCTACTCCTGTGGCCAAAGCAGCCTAACCACAGGCTGGTCAGCAGGCCCAGATTTTACTTCGAGAGGGCTCTTGCAGTAGGTAATTACAAATAGGACTGAAGCCGGCAGGCGTCAGGACCCCATGGAAAAATTTCTAGCTAGCAGTCTGTGGCGGGGGACCGCCCCCACATCAGGTGACTGATGTCAGGTGACGTCAGTATGAAGGGGCGGTCCCCCATGCCCACCTTCCAGTTCTTTCCCGCCGTTAGCTTGTGCAGCGCCTCGCGGTTAAGTTCACTGCTTCGCAGTCAATTATTGGTAGTTTTTTACTGCCTATTTCTACTTTTTTCCTGACTTTCATCAGCCTTACCTACAGCTGCCGTGTATGTCACCCCCGACTCCCTCCGAGCACAAAAATAAGTCCGATTTTTGCAGCTCCCAGCTCCCGCATAAGGGTGGACATTCTCAGTGCCTTTTTTGTCTGGGCCCCGATCATCCCATCGAGAAGTGCCAGCTCTGCCAGCAGTTTAACGCGGCCACCGGAAAGCAGAGGCAGCAGTCCCTGGAGGCCCACATTCTTAAACAAAAAATTACCTCCATGGAAAAGGAACCGAAAAAACTTCAGTGGCCTTTGACTTCTCTGGAGGGCCACCACAAGAAGAAGCACCAGGAGTGGGACTCCTCATCAGTCGCCGCGACCTCAGCTGGGGTTTCGGTGCTACAGGTAACGCCTTCCCGGGGAGGTAGCTCCGTCGCGGCAGTCTTGAAGGCTTCCAAGACGGCATCAACCCTTCCGTTGGGCTCGCGCTCGGGCCCCTCGGGAGCCTCTGTGTCCAAGGAGGCAGCCACTTCCAGTAAGGTCATTACCGTGCGGCCTTCTGGTTCAAGCGACCCCGATAAGTCGGACGTCGGCTCCTCTGACACCCACCCGGGCAAGGCTGCTAAGATGCCTGACCCTCCGGGGCAGCGCACGGTCTCCAAAGCGCCTGCCAAGGCCACCCCTCCCTCGTGGCCTTCGTCAGGCGCTGGGTCCGATAAGTCAGACGCCAGCTCCTCTAACATCCACCTGGATTCCTTCGATAAGACGGACGTTGGCTCCTCCGACGTCCACTCGGCGTTAGAGCTGACACTGGACACTTCGGGCCTATCTGTCGTCCTGAGCTCACCGCAACACTCATTGCACTCTGAGGTGCCAGAGTCTCCTCTGCTGGACCCCAGGCATGGTAATCCTTCTTCCCCGGGTGACACGGAGGACGTGGGTGTGCTGCTGTCGGGCCTCCCTCCTGCTGGGCTGGATGACCTGACATCGGATCCTCGGACACCGGCACCGATGCCGGCCTACCCGATGCCCGACAATATCCCATTGCTGGACGCCGCCCCTACGCCGGGCCTCCCGTTCTGGGCCCACCTGCTGGGCCGTTTCTAGAACCTTCTGCTCTACATGCAATCCCTGATCCATTGGCATCCAGCCCGTCATACCTAGGCCTGTAGTATCCGGCACCCCAGTACCCAACACCGCCTAACCGGCCGCGGTAAATGGTGCTCCAGTTCCCGACGCCGGGTTTCCCGCCATCAGGGGACGAATACGCGTCATACGGATACCCTCAGATCTGTATCCCCCTCCTCCTCCTCCACCACCCCCTCAACCGTCGGTGGACTTGAAGGAGACTGTGGCTTCCTGGTTGGCCGAGGCCAAGACTCAGCTCACCAGGGAGGTAGAGAGCTGTCTTCCGACACCGGCCCCGGTTCCGGACCAACTACGTCAGAGATGAGAGACTCCCTCCCCACCTGTGGATACCAGAGGTGAGCCCTCCGGTTCCAGGGCAGGGCAGGATACGCTTCCCCGACGGCTTCCCAAGGAGTCCATTCCTGCCCCGCGCCAGGAGCTGGAGTCTTCTTCATCCTCCTCAGAGACGTCGGATGACTCCGATAGTCGTTCCAACCCAGATGACGAGCCCCACACTCTGGACAAGCCCAGGCCAAGGACTGCTCCAAAGCCTCCTCCGGAGGATCCTTCCTTTATGGAGTTGCTGTGCAAAATCCAGGCAGTTCATCAGTGGCATTCCTTGGAGCCAGATCCACAGCGTAAGAAACTTGCTGCGCACCTGGATCTGCCTGAGACCGCTCCTACCCTGGTGCCACCCTGGATTGAGCCTCATGCCGACTTTGTTTTCACCATTTGGAAGCAACCGTCGGCATTAGCCCCCCTTTCATGGAAGTCTGACAGGCTCTGGAGGGTGTTGACTCTTTAAATTCACACCCACGAGCTGATTCAGTCGTGATTGTCTAGGACTCTGGTCATGATTAGCGCCACTCACGGCCGGACGGCTAACCCCATGCACTTGAGCTCGTCACCACCCGACAAGGAATTCCGCCTTCTGGACCAGTATAAGAAGAAGGTCTATGCTTCTTCCACTCTGGGGATTAGGGCCCTGAATTACGTTGGTCATATGGGGGATTACCAGAAGGCGATCCTTAGCATGGTGGAGGCTAAACTGGACTCCCTTCCTGAGTCTCAGATGAAAAAGGAAGTATCGGATCTAGTCCGGTCTGCGTGTTTGGCCAGTTGGCACATGCCTCGTGCCACGTATGATGCAGTGGACGCTGCTGGTCGGAGCTCGGCTTTCGCCGTGGATTTGCTGCATCATGCCTGGCTCCAGGTGTCAGGTTTGGTCCCAGAGGTGTAGTCTGCTATCCAGGACGCACCCTTCAGGGGTTCAGGGCTGTTCGGTGGTGATGTCAAGGACATCATTACCGATCTGCAGGAGAAGGGTACTGCACTTAAGTCGGTCGACTCCATGTACTCAGGCTCAGCGTCGTCCCTTTCACAGATGTTCCTGGCAAAAGGCGAAACCTCAGGAAAAGTGGGCCAACAAGCGTCGGGCCCCTCCGGCTACCAAGCTCCCATGCCCAAAAAAGCGGGGGCTTCAGCCACGACGCTGCCCCAGACGTCCTGACTCCTTTCCTCTCCCACAGCCTCTTGGCCTTCCAGAGGAACCAGTAGGAGGGAGATTCTCCCTCCATCTACCGGGTTGGGAGAGGATCATTTCAGACACTTGGGTGCTCCAGCTGATCGCAGAAGGACACTCGATAGAGTTTCTTCAGAAACCTCCTCGGAACCCCCCCCAGGTTGTCTTACTCCCCAGAACATCTTCTTCTGGTTCAGGAAGAAATATCCTCTCTTCTTTTGAAGGAGGCGATAGAGCCCGTTCCTCCCCATCTTCAGGGGATGGGCTACTACTCCCATTTCTTCCTAGTCCCAAAAAAGCCAGGAGATGTGAGGCCAATTCTCGACCTCAGCTCCCTGAATTTGTGTAGTACAAAAGGCTCAGGATGCTCTCTCTGCAGAGTCTTCTGCCCCTTCTTTGGTCAGGAGAGTGGCTGTGCGCTCTGGACATGCAGGATGCTTACCTGCATATCCCTATATGCCCTTCCCCCACAAGTACCTACGTTTTGCATTCCAGGGGACTACTACCAGTTCAAGGCCCTCCCATTTGCTCTTTCCTCAGCGCCCTGAGTTTTAACCAAATACCTTTCGGTGGTAGCGGTCTACCTGCGTACCCAGGGGTGCAGGTTTTCCCGTACCTGGACAACTGGCTCCTGGCAGCCTCGTCCAGGGAGGAACTCCTTCGCTTCCTTTCCCTTACCCTACAGGTTTTTGCCTGCCTGGGTGTTACCGTCAACCAGGCCAAGTCCCACCTGATCCCGTCCCAGAGGCTCCAGTTTATCAGGGTGATCCTGGACATGACCTCCGGTATGGCATTCCTGCCACTGGACAGGGCGGCCTCTCTCCAGGCTCAGGTCAGCCTGTTGTCCAGCTGCAGGCAGGTCCGCGCCAGGTCAGTCCTTCGCCTCGTCGGGCTCATGGTGGCTGCTATTCCGACAGTCCCTCGCTCTCGGCTCCACATGAGAATCTCTCAGTGAACGCTTTGGTCTCAGCGGGATCAACTGGTGGATGACCTAGATCAACTAGTTCTGTTCTCCAACCCTATGACTCGGAACTTGCAATGGTGGGCGGTTCAGGAGAACCTTTGCTCGGGAGTTCCCTTCTGCCTTTCTCCCCCCTCCTAGATGCTGACTACAGATGCCCCAGGCGAGGGTTGGGGAGCCCATCTCTGGCCTCACAGGACCTAGGGCTCCTGGTCCCAGCTCAAAATATCTCTCCACATCAATGTGCTTGAGCTTCAGGCCGTGCTCTATGCTCTTCAGGCTTTGCATCTTTATCTGCTTCCTGGACATCTGGCTGTCCAGATGGACAACATGTGCGTAGTCTGGTACATCAACAAACAGGGAGGAACTCGTTCCTACCTTCTCTGCAGAGAGGCGATGCAGGTTTGGGTCTGGGCAGTGCAGCACAACCTTCACCTCACGGCCATTCACATCCCAGGGGTTGAGAACACATTGGCAGACCACCTCAGTCAGTTGTCTGCTCATGCCCACTAGTGGGAACTAGATCAGGGGGTAGCAGACAATATCTTTCTATGCTGGGGAACCCCTCAGGTAGACCTGTTTGCATCTCCTCTCAAAGCAAAACTTCCCGCCTTCTGCTCGCTTACTCCAGGGCACAGCAATTTTTGGAGAGACACTCTGTCTCTAGACTGGATGGGAAGATTAGTCTATGCCTTCCCCCCGATCCCCTTGATTCCGAGGGTCTTACAGAAACTAAGCTCGGAAGGAGCTCATATGATTCTCATCGCTCCTTTCTGGCCCAGGCAAGTTTGGTTCTCTCTTCTGCAACAGTATTCAGAAGAACCTCTTCTTCCTCTTTCTCTGTCACAACTTTTGCTGACCCAAGATCAGGGGACCCTGGTCCAGCTAGGTCTCAGGTCCCTTCAGTTGCATGTGTGGCTCCTGCAGATGTAGCTCAAGCCCGATTTGGGGTTTTCCCACTGGTGGCTGAGATTCTGGTGAAGGCCAGGAAGCCCTCCACTAGATCTACCTATGCCATGAAATGGAAACGGTTCTCTATTTGGGCCGGTTCCAAAGATTTCAAGCCTTTCTTATGCTCTGTTGGGTGGCTTTTGGATTATTTGCAGCAACTCTTTGACTTGGGTCTCAGTCACTCCTCTCTGAAGGTTCACATGGTGGCTATCTTGGCGTACCATGTTCCCTTTGGAGACAAGACTTTTGCACAACTGGAGGTCTCCAAGACCTTGCTTAGAGGGGTTCTCCACTTGAGACCCCCCATTTGGGTTCCTGCCCCTCCTTGGGATTTTCATTTTATCCTTGAGAAGCTTACGCTGCCTCCTTTTGAGCTAGCAGCCTCAGCAGACCTAAAATTCCTTTCATGGAAGTCTCTCTTCCTTGTGGCCATTACTTCTGCTCGAAGGATTTAAAACTCCAGGCCCTCGTGCAAAATCTAGTATTTGATTTTTCACAAGGAACGTGTGGCTCTGCATACCAACCCTAAGTTTCTTCCCAAGGTGGTAGTGGAATCTACGCTGAATCAATCCATAGAGCTGCCTGCTTTTCTTACGCAGCACTCCAATCAAGGGGAGTTCCTCTTGCATACTGTGGATGTTCACCGAATTCTGAGATACTTTTGCTCACAAAAGAGAAGGCACTGCTGTTTCTAAGCAGTACCTATCTAAATGGTTGACTCATTGTATCTCTCTGTTATGACAACTACAACAAGACCTGCCGGGTCAAGTCAGAGGCCACTCCACCAGAGGGGTCACTGCCTCCACTGCTTGTTTCAAGAATGTGTCAGCGGCAGACATCTGTGCAGCCGCTACTTGGACTTCTGTCCATACTTTTACGAAACACTACAGTTTGGACATTGCCTCTCGTTGTAGAGCGGGCTTCAGGTTGGCTGTTCTGCAAGGTCTTCTTTCCTAACACCTTCACAGCCTGAGTGTCTACTTTTGGGTAGTTTTCCTCCTCCCGTTTGCTTCTGCTTGTTCCAGACTGCTTGGGACTCAGTCCTATTTGTAATTACCTACTGCAAGAGCCCTCTCGAAGTAAGATAGTACAATTACGTAAGAACTTACTGTAACAGTAGATCTTCAAGAGAGGCTGTTGCAGTAGTTAATACCTTCCCACCCTCCATCCCCCTAAACTTTTTCAGCTCCTTTTCCAGTGATGGAAACATCCGCTTCTCTCTCATCTTGCCTCTTTTGGCCTTTGGCGGGAAAGAACTGGAAGGCGGGCGTGGGGGACCGCCACTTTATACTGACATCGCCTGACATCGGTCACCTGACGTGGGGCTGTTCCCCACCAGAGACTGCTAGCTAGAAATTTTTCTGTGAGGTCCTGATGCCTGCCGGCTTCAGTCCTATTTGTAATTACCTACTGCAGGATACTCTCTTGAAGATCTACTGTTAAGGTAAGATCTAACATAATTATACTTTCTGATGACATCAGCTGAAGTCAGTGGCCTCGGTCATCTGTAAGTCTGGGGGGAGAGGCTCTGGTGGCTCCTCATCTGAACCCTCCTCCTCCTCCTCTAAGCCTGCCCAGTGACGGGATGAGGGGTGCCTCTTTTCTTCCCATCACACCTTCCCTGTGACCTCCCATGGGGGGCCAGCTCTGCCTCTTCCTTTCCACCTGGTCCACTGTCACCACAGACAGGTGGGTCCTCAAGGTGGTGGGTCAGGGTCTGCCTCTGGAATTCGAGCAGTACTCTCCTTGCTGAGCCCACGCCCCATGGGAGGGCTTGGTATCTGCAGACATTCTGTCAGTTTTCAGAGACGACATAGCCCAGCTCCTCTGCAAGGAGGTTGTGGTTCCTGTCATGGATCCTCCGGAACACCTAGGGTTGGCTCTAGGTTCTTCCTGGCGCCCCACTCTAGATCTGCTTGACCTGAACAAGTTTCTTAAGTCGTGCACCTTCAGGATGGTAACTCTGTCTCAGATCATACCATCTCTAGAGCAGAACGTGGTTTGGCTCCCTGGATCTTCAGGACACTTTCTTTCATGTTCCGATTCATCCGTCACATCGTAGGTTCCTCTGCTTCTGAGATGAGGGAACCCTCTACGAGTTCCAGGCCATGCCATTTGGCCTTTCCTTGGCCTCCAGGGTCTTCACCAAGTGCATTGCAGTGGTGGCAGCTTACCTGAGGTGCCAAGAGGTCTGGGTTTACCCCTACCTGGATGACTGGCTGATTGCAGGTCCCTCCAGGCAGGAGGTGGAGCAGTCCAGGGATCTGGCCCTCCAGACCTGTGTTGACCTTGGCCTTCTGGTCATCGAGGCCAAGTCAAAACTCGTGCCTTCGTAGGTGATCACCTTCATCAGAGCAGAGCTTGACTCTGGTAGACAGGGCAGTGGTTCTCTTCTCCTTTGCCCAATCATTTTGGGTTGGTCAATTGTGCCCAGCCCAGGACTTCCTTCGCCTGCTGGGTTACATGGTGGCCTGCACCAGCATGGTTTGATGGGCCCACTGGAGAATGCGCTGCCTGCAGTAGGAGCTGGCCATCCAGTGGTCTCATTGTCATCGAGGCACAGGTCAAGAAGCATAGGAACACCACGGGCAGTTGTAAAATTCGCAACAAGTGTTTTATTATTAATAACATTAAAATGAAAAAATACAATTGTTCAGAATAACTATTTACAATGGTAGTACAAACATAGAAAGCAGAGTCCTTTTTCTTCTCAATTTCAGATCTCAGTCTGTCTGTCTTTTGCAAAACATTGCAGCTCTTTGTTTATAAATCTTTGCAGGCGCTCGTTAAGAAAACAAAATGCTTCTCACACAAAGTTCTTGTCAGTTTCAGCAGGTGCAGCAAAAAGAACACTGTGACCCGGAGCTGGCCTCTTGTTTACATCTCTGCAAAAGGCTTAAAAACTGCATTTCAAGTTAACCCCTTGAGTTCCAAATTGCTTTTTGCAATCATTTCAACATTGTAACTTTATATAGTTTTAAACAAAGGGATCCCAGTATCAGTTACATTTCCACAAAATGATTCACATATATTTTTATACCAGAAGATATGTGTGGGGGGGGGGGGAGAGAAAACACAAAACAGCAAGTGAGGGTAGAGAGATAGTGAGAGGCAGAGAATTGCAAGACCGTCAGGGTGCTCAAGTACTAGGTCTCATGAGAAAATTTGGTTGCGCAACCAGACAGAGAAGAGACATAAAAGGAGAGACTAGAACAGATCCTTGCATTTAAACTCTTTCTTCATAACAACTGGGACAGAGCCGTATTTAGCCCTGTCACATACCCCGCTCCTTAAGAGGGAACCTGTTTTACAAAACCAGGTTTCCAAAACTTTCTAGTAATTCTCATCTAACATAAGCATATAACCTTTACAGTTTCGTGCATATGCAGCATAGCAAACAGAGAAGTTTCAACTCACATTTTTTCAACCTTCAGAATTCTCAATTCCTGATCCATATCTTGACAAAAAATCAGCATTGATATTCTCTTTCCCAGATTTGTGCATCACTTTAAATTTAAATGGCTGTAGTGCCAGGTGCCACCTTGTGATTGTAGAATTTGTATGCTTCATTTGGTTAAGCCAACAGAGAGGATTGTGATCTGTTACAAGTACATAGCTCCTAGTATGTAAAACTTAAGGGATTCCATGGTCCACTTTCCCTCAAGGCATTCCTTTTCAATGGTGGAGTACCTTTTCTCTCTGGCATGCAATTTCCTGCTTATGTGTAGAATATGATGTTCTTTCCCATCTATATGCTGACTCAAGACTGCACCTAGGCCTACCTCTGATGCATCAGTCTGTAACAGAAATGTTTTCTCAGAGTCTGGGTTTCCTAAAACAGGGGCTGAACATAATGCAGCCTTACTGGCTCTAAAAGCTTCGTCACACTCTGGGGTCAATTTCACATTATTCGGGAACCGTTTCTTTGTGAATTCAGTGAGGGGAGTAGCTAACTCAGCAAAGCTGGGAACAAATCTCCGATAATTACCAGACAGCCCTAGAAATGACCTGACAAGCTTCTTTGTTTTAGGGACAGGGCTGTTAGCTAAAGCTTCTATCTTAGAAACCTCTGGCTTGACTTCTCCATTTCCCAAAACATAGCCCAAATATTTGGTCTCCTGTATGCCCGATGCACACTTGGTAGGATTAATTGTCACATCTGCCTTTTTGATCAATTGGATAACTGCTCATAGGTGTTCCAGGTGGCTTTTCCAGTATGGACTATACATCACAACATCATCCAGGTACGCAACACAATAACCAGTGTGAGGAGGTAAAATTACGTCCATGTACTGCTGGAATGTAACGGGTGCACCATGTAGACCAATCAGCATGGTGGTGAACTGATAGAATCCTATAGGAGTGGCAAATGCAGTTTTGTCTCTGGATTCTTTTGCTAGGGGAATTTGCCAGTAACCCTTGGTGAGATCAAGAGTATTGATATACTTGGCACTCCCCAGTCTGTCCACCAAATCATCTATTCTGGGCATTGGATAACTGTCAAATTCTGACACTTGATTAAGTTTCCTAAAATCAAGGCAGATTCTTACACCCCCTTCTTTTTTGTTTACAATCACCATTGGTGATGACCAAGCACTTCTCGACTCTCCTATGATACCCAATTCTTTAATTTTTTGTATTTCCTTAACCACGTCAGCTCTTAACCGCTCTGGTAATCTGTATGTTTTTTGTCTAATATGGCGAGCATTCCTTGTCACTATTATGTGCTTGACCCTTTTTGCTTAGCCTGGTACTGTTAAATGTTTTTAGCAACTTACAAATTTCTGCGGTTTGTTCGGAGGTTAAGGAAACATTCACCTTTACAGCATCAGCAGTAACATTTTTTTCCAGTCCATCATAAGCTACATCAGTATCTTCTTTATGGGGTTCCAGTAAAACTAGCAAAACAACTTTTTGGTGTTTTTTCAACCCATTTCTTGAGGAGGTTAGCATGGTATATCTTAGTAGGATTTTTCCTATCAGGGGTCTCAATCTCATAGTTAACTGTGCCAGTACGTCAAAGCATTTTATAAGGCCCTTGCCACGTCACTAACAGTTTATTTTCTGTAGTGGTAACAGTAGTAGGACCTTTTCACCTGGCTCAAAAACTTTTTCTTTTACCCCATGGTCATAATACACCTTCTGCTGGTTTTGGGCCTCTTCCTGATTATCATGGGTGATTTCAATATATTTTGCAAACTTCTTTCTCAGGGCACACATATAAGATGTAATAGGTTATTTCTGATGGGGGTTATCTTCCCATGTTTTTTTTATTACATCTAGTGGCCCTCTATATTGTCTACCATACAGCATTTCAAATGGTGAAAAACCTGTTGATGCCTGTGGCACTTCTCTGTAAGCAAAAAGCAGGTATGGTAAGTATTGGTCCCAGTCTTTCCCTTCCCCTTTTACAAAACATTTTAATATGCGTTTTAGGGTTTGATTAAAATCCTCAACAAGACTGTCTATCTAAGGGTGATAAGAGGAGATTCTTATGGCAGCTCCTTCAGTTATGCAGCACCAAAATTACTACCCTGATCAGTAATAATCTGTTTAGGTATGCCCACCCTGCTGAAAATGTTGGCAAGCTCTGCTGCCAGTTTTGGGGCTCTGACAGTACACATTGGAACTGCCTCTGGGTATTGAGTAGCATAGTCGCATACTACCAAATTGAATCGATTACCCTTTTTACTTTTGTTTGAGGGGCCAATCACATCCATTGCAGTTCTCTCAAAAGGCACATCTGTCAAGGGTAGCAGCACCAGGGGCACCTTGTCTTTTTTAGTCATGGGGGCTACTTTCTGACACTCAGCACAGGCACTGCAATAGGTAGCAACATCTTCATGAATTCCAGGCCAGTGAAATCTGTACACCAATATGGCAAGGTTGTGATCCCTCCCCGAGTGACCAGCCATTGGACTATCATGTACTCTGTGTAACAACTCAGATCTATACTTTGGTGGTATAACCAATTCTTCTATCTGGTCCTGTGTCTGAGGTTTAATCCAAACTCTACACAGTAGCTCATTACATTCTTTAAACATAGGTTCACCCTGTTTTGGTTTAACCCCCAGCTGCTTAAAATAACCCTGGAGAGAAACATCGTTAGCTTGTTCTGAAAGAAAATCACAATCAGTGATCAGTTTAGTTTCAGCATTTTCATATGTTAATCCCTCATGTCCATCAGTCTTTTGTTGCCATTGTTTCTTCAGGTGTCATGTTTCTTTCCTGGACTTCTCGCTCTTGGAGCTGTGCTCAAACAAGTTTGAATCAAAATCGGTGAAAAGAAGAGTCCCCACAATCTGAGATTTTTTTTTGCCTGAGCTCTTGTTACAAGAGCTGCTGAAACATCAGGATTTACTCCATCTTTGATTAACTCAGTAAATCCTGGAAAATCATTTCCAATAATCACAGGTACAGGTAACTTAGGTACTGCCCCCACTTCCATTTGGTGAGATACCCCATTAATAGTCAGAGTCACTTGGCTGGTGGGATAGTATCGAGTGTCCCCGTGGAAGTAGATGACACCAGTACCTGGTCCTTTTGGACTTTGCTTTCCCAGTACTTCAGTATTCACTGTGGTCTGTCTGCTTTCTGAATCTATAAGTCCCTTCACAGTCTTATCACCCACCTTCACATCTGTTAAGTACTTGCCCCAATTTGCTAAGGACAAATCTGCTCCAGTGCCACTCTTCTTAATATGGCAATTTCTTGCAATATGACCTGGCTTAATACAGTTATAGCAAATAAAGACTTTGGGTGCAGATTTGTTACCCCAACCAGAGTTCTTTTCAGACTTGTAGTTTAAATGGGGAAAAAGAGTGTTTTACTGGTGCTTGGCTGTTACCTCACTGCTGTGGCATCTGTCTGGCAATTTGGCAGTCTTCAGTCAAAGAAACAGCCTTTTCCCCACTTTCTGGTCGGTGTTCTTTCACCCAAAGCTTCACATCTGTAGGCAGGATGTTGATGAATTGTTCCACTGCAAGTGTGTCGATGATCTGTGGGGCTGTTTTGCCCTCTGGTTGGAGCCATTTTATCAGGAGTTCTCTGAGTCGGGTGAAGGCTTCTTGAGGATTGTTGACTGAGTTGTACTTCAGAGACCAAAATCTCTGCCTGTAGTCTCCCTGAGATGTCATACCTTTCAGGATTTTGCTTTTCACCAGGTCATAGTTTTCTGACTGTGCAGTGTCCCTATTACTGTAGGCAAGTTGGGCTTTCAAACAACATGAAGTCTTGCTGTATTCTGACTTTATGCAGTTAGCCCCAGCACTTGAACTGCCCCAGAGATAAAAGAGTTAACTCTATGCTGGAAGCATAGAACGTTGAGCTCGAGCTCAGTTCAAACCACTGTCTGCTGCACTTGAAGTGTAACCATCATATTCTTTACTCTGCCTAACTGAACAGTCGCTCCGGACTTTGCTCCTCGCTTGTCGGTTCGGTAAAGTAAATCGTCGGTTTAAACCGTAAGATTTCTCTCATTTTCTCGGTTCAGATCCCTCTGTGTGGTACAGTAAGTGTTATAGGTACTGGACTGTAGAGTTTTTGTGAGTTTTCTGAGGAAATTATACGTTTTATTCCTTGCGGTCAGTTCGGCTGAACTGACCATTTGCTTTTGTGTGTGTACTTGTGGTGATTCCAGAACCTATCAGTTCTAAAAAAAAACAACGCATTTTCGTTTTTTTTCCAACACCTGTGACATGGTGAGGAACCGATAGGTTAGTCTTACCTGGCCTGAAGCCATGTAAAGGGTAATTTTTTTTGCTTGTGGCCATGGTTGAAAAACCCAGGGAAAAAAATGGGCCCACTGGGTTTCAGCACTGTAGTGTGTGTGTGTGTGTGTGTGTGTGTGTGTGTGTGTGTGTGGAGGCTTTTGCCAAGACTGATCCCCACTCCACCTGTGTTTATTGTCTGAGGTTTGACCACCTCGATTCAGACTGCCAAATTTGTAAAAATTTCCCTAAGACCACCCTAGAAAAAAGGTCGGGCAGGCTTAGGGATAAAGAGGCCAAGAAGTCTGCTGACCCGGATGGCCAGCCCGGTTCGGTTCCGACCGAACCTGAGGGAGTGCCCTCTGACCAGGACCATACTTCCTCGGGCAAGAGGAAAGCCAACTCTGAGGGGTTGGTTCCTACAAAAAAGAAAAAGAAGGAGAAATCGACCGGTTCGGACCCTGAATCCCTTCATCCGACGGCCAATGAAATTACCTGGGCGATTAGCATTGTAGAATCGTTCCATCCAGTTCCGACTGAACCGGTCCCTGCCAGTAGATGTTCAGTCAGTTTCTCTGGTTACAGATTATTGTCTGGAGGAATACTATGACCCGGAATGGGAGGGGGAAGTTGAAGAAGATGAAGAAGACGAGTATGATGGTGGGGAAGGTCTGGATGAGCCTATTGAACCGGACATTTCCCCAGACAGACCTCCTGGAGTTTCCCCTCCTAGGCTTTCTGAGTCCCCTTCCCACTTTATGTTTTACAAGAAAGTGGCTGATACCCTCCAGCTCCCTGTGGATGAAGCTGTTGAGGAGGAAGAAGAGCTTGATTTTGTTGAGATGATGGATATCCCAGAGTCCAAGAGGCTGTCTATTCCCTTGCATAAATCTTTTGGGAAACAGACACATAAACTTTTAAAAACCCCAAATTCTTTGCCTCCAGTGGACAAACGTATGGACAGGAGGTATATGCTCTCAGTCTCAAGTACGGAGTTCCTGTATCACCATTGCAGCCATGTTGGGGTAGTGCAGGCTGCAGCCTGTGATAAGGCTGGCATTCCATTGCTCCACACCCCTGGATAAGGACTCCAGGAGATAGATGCCATGGCCAGAAGCATGTTGGCATCCTCCTTGGGACTCAGACAGGCTAACTACATGGCCTGTGCAGCCAGGTTCCAAAAGTCCAGGTGGGAGTCTGTTTTGGAGCTGGCTAAGCAGGCCTGACCTCCCAACTGTCCAAGGGCTGGAGGAGGTGGCTGCTGATGGGATTGAGGCATCAAAAATCATTTCATGCTGCTGTCGACTCCAGTGATGTGTCTTCTAGAGTCATGACTACATCTGTTGCTTTGCGGAGAATGGCATGGCTCAGATGTACTAGCCAGTCACAGGATACCCGGGCTAAGGCCATGGATTTACCTGTTGTAGGTAATTCTCTGTTTGGGGAGCAGACAGAGAATTACATGAAAAAGATGGATGAGTACAGGACCACCTATAGGAGTGCTCAGGCCAAGGAAAGGCAAACCACTCCTCAGAGGCAGCAGTCTAGGGGCAGGGGCAGGCCCTTTCAAAGGCCTTTCTTCCAAGCTCAGGCCTCCTCTTCTTTTTCCCAGAGGGGGTTCTTTAGAGGGAGAAGTAGAAGGGGGATGAGGAGAGCTGCATCCTCCTCCTCTCAGTCCAGGGCCCCTGCCAAGCAGACACCCTGATGTGTCAGCCCGGGTCGAATCCCCATCCCTGTAGGAGGCAGATTGGCTTAGTACTTCCAGGCTTGGAAATCTATTACTTTGGACAAATGGGCTCTAAGTAGTAAGCCAGGCCTAGTATCAAATAAAAAAATTTCCCAAGCTGAAAGGCCAGGTTCTTTCCACCAGCAAAAACCTTGAAACTGTTGCCTTAGAGTAGAAGTTTCTTCTCCCTTGGTCTCGGACTATGAGAGAATCCCTACAACACTTTGGGAAAAGGCCTGTACTCCAGGTACTTTCTGACCCCAAAAACACACGGAGTGGCGGCCCATCCTAGACCTCAGATACTTAAACAAGTACCTGTTAAAGTTAAAATTCAAAATGGTGACTCTGGGAGTAATCCTTCCCTCACTAAGGCCAGGTGACTGGTTAGCCTCCCTGGACCTCAAAGATGCCTATTTTCACATTCCCATCAGGTGCTCCCACGGAAAATACCTCAGGTTTCAGTTGCCCTGAGGCCATTACCAATTCAGAGCAATGCCCTTCGGCCTATCGTCAGATCCAAGGGTGTTCACCAAATGCCTAGCAGTAGTGGTTGCATTCCTAAGAAGGAAAAGCATCTTCATTTTTCCCTACCTGGACAACTGGCTCATTGTGGGACAGTCGCCGGACCAAGTCAAGTTACATCTGCAGATAGTACAGCATTTGCTCATATCCCTGGGATTTGTCCTGTCTTCTGAATTCAGTCTTGAAACTGGTGCTGATACTGACTTTCATAGGAGCAGAGCTCAACACTATCCAGGCAAGAGCTTTCCTCCCCCTAGCAAAGGTAAAAGCCCTTACAGACCTGGCTTCCTCCTTTCACCCTCTGGTCTCCCGACCAGCAAGACATTTTCTGCAGCTTTTGGGGCACATGGCAGCTTCCACTGCAGTGGTTCAAGGAGCCAGGTTCCACATGAGGGACATTCAGTTCCATCTAAGATCCTTTTGGTCTCAGAAGAAGGATCCCTTGACCAAGCTAGTTCCAGTGTCTCACTCTCTGGTCCAAGTCCTTCAGTGGTGGTTGGATCAGAACAACCTCAGGAAAGGAGTTCCCTTTATTGCTTAGCCCCATTCACTGGTTCTGACCACAGATGCATCGCTCTTGGGGGGCTCATTTAGGGACCCTCACAGCTCAAGGTGTGTGGTCCCCTCAGGAGTCCCTGCTCCACATCAACCTTCTGGAACTCAGGGCAGTCTATCTAGCCCTGCTAGCATTCTCAGACTCAATTCAGAACAAGGTGGTTCAGGTCAGGACAGACGACACCACCACCACCATGCGGTACATCAACAAACAGGGAGGCACTCGGTCCATGGCCTTGTGCACAGAAGCCATGAAAATCTAGTCACTGGCCTACTCTCTAGAGCATCCCTGGTAGCAGTCCATCTTCCAGGGAAGGACAATTGTTGGCAGATGCCTTGAGCAGGATTTATCAGGGTCACCACGAATGGTCCCTGGATCCCCTGATATTGAAAGTGATTTTCTCAAGATGGGGCACTCCTCAAATAAATCTTTTTGCAGCCCCAAGCAATCACCAACTTCCTCTTTTTTGTTGCAGACCCCCAGTCTTGGGCTCAGTCCCTCTGGATGCTCTTCTTTTGGATTGGTGGGGGAAATTTCTATATGCTTTCCCCCCTTTCCTCTGCTATTCAAAGTTCTGGTCAAGATAAGGTCACAATCCTGCAAAGTGATCCTGATTGCTCCAGATTGGGCAAGGCATCCTTGGTATCCTCTGTTCTAGGGACGTGGATATGTTGTTCAATCCACACTTATTGGCAGGTTCTGTGCCACTTTAAATGTTGCCGGAAGGTCTTCAAGCTGGCTCCTCCCACCCACCCGGGTGGTAAAATTCTCAGCTCCGCCCCATGATGCCAGATCTTCCTTACAGCTTGGAAGCTCAGGTTCCCTCCTTAGCACTCTGCGTTTTAGGCTGAATTCACACTCTTCGGTTAATCCAAAACTTATTTTGTGGTTTATAAGACTTCGGTCTGTATCTTCCCTCACGGCTGCTGTCGACGTTCGTGGGAGTGGGATAGGTCCCCTTCGGTGAGTCAGCCTTTCATTTCCAGTGAGAGGTTGCGGCTAAGGCCACTGGCTTCATGGTGTCCCTATGAGGTCAGCGGCTGAGACACCCATCGACACGGTCGAGATTTTCTCGACCCGTTAGATGATCTGTCGACTGGAGAAACGACAACCCTTCTTCACGGTTCCCCGGTGGAAACCAAGGACTTGCCTGTGCTTCCTGTTCCAAAGTCCTGGTTAGGGTCCTGAACCGCGAGGGATGGCGGGTTTCCCCGCCCTCGAACCACCCTCGGAAACGCGGAGGTCTTGGTCTCGGACCTCTTCTCAGTCCAGCAGTCCGCCGTCATCGCGGTTCGATCTCGGCACCATGGGCGAGCTGGCGCTGCTCATCCTCATCTTCGTCCTCTTTGGAGGATAGGCTCCGGCGCAAATTGCGTCGGCGCTACGAGGAGTTAATGTGGCAACAACTCCTTTTGGCCTGGAATAGGCCAACTTCGTCGTCTTCCCCGGCCATTAAGTGGCTGTCACCAGAGCGGCCGAAACAACCACTCACAGCAGTTGAGGGGCCGAAGCTGGCACCGGTTGTTCGGCTGAAACCGGCTGCACCACCCATCGTGGTGGAACTCCCTCAGCCACAACCTAAATTTGGGGCCCCGACCAAGGATTCTAGGTTGGGTCAGGGCTTGCTTCATCGGTTGTCGGTCACCCTCACTCCCGATTGACCTCGGCAGGTGGAAGGTGGCTCAGGCACTCTGCAGCTGTTCGCAGACTCCTCGGAGTCTGATGATGACTCCTCCTTGTTCTCCAGGCCGCTTGACTTGGAGTCCACCGGGGGTCAGTCAGTGGACGAGAGCCCATCCTTGTTTTTGGGAATGCTTCGGCTCATCTCAGAATCCACTGGGATGAAGCTTGAACCCATTTCAAAGCGGGTCAAGTATCCCCTCACGGAGATACTGGACCGAGGGGATTCCCCCATGGAGGCCTTCCTGGTGGCCGAAGCCATTGTTGGCTTAGCCCTGGAGTTATGGCAGTGGACAGCTTCTTGTCCAGCACCTTCGGCCAGGATGGCTCGGAAGTATGCTGTCCCCACCGGTTCACTCTCTGGTTTCTTGGAGCACCCCTCTGCAGAGGGGCTCGTGACTGATAGCGTTTTCTGGAGTTCTGGGAATGCTCAGGATGTGGACAAGCCTCCCAACAAGGAGTCCAAGAAGCTGGACTACTCTGGGCGGAAAGTTTATGCCGCTTCCTCCCTATTCCTTCATCAGGCCAGCTCGGCCGTCCTGATGGCACACTTTTCACAAGCCCTTTTGGGCTCCCTGGATGAGGTGATTCCTCATCTCCTGGCTGACCTCCAAACTACGGTCAAGCAGGTGTGGGATCAGGGAAGGGTGGTGGCCAAACAGCAGCTCCAGACCTCCCTGGACATCGCTGATTCGTGTGCCCGGTCAGTAGTGGCCGCAGTGGCCATGCACCGCAGAGCTTGGCTGCAGATCTCCACCTTTACGGCGGATACCCAGCACAAGCTGGCAGACATCCCCTTCCTGGGTACCAACTTGTTCGGACTCAGGGTGAGGGTCATCTCCAATGGATTGAGAAGTCCAACGCCACCTTGGACTCGGTCACGTCTGCCCAGAAGAACAAAGGCCGCTAGCAGCAGTGTAAGCCCTTTCGTCCTTCAGCCTCTGCGGCATGTCCGGCCCAGCAACACCAGCATCAGGGCCAGCAGGCTTGCACTTGGCACCCCAAAGCCAAGCCTGCCGCTTCCTCCAACAGGAAGCCGGGAGGAAAAGGTCCGGGAAGCTCCTCGGCTGGTCCTTCCTCCCAAGTCTGCCCAGTGACAGGTTGAGGGTTGTCATCCCCAACCTTGTCACTCCTCCCTGGGTTCCCCCATGGGGGGACAGCTCCGCCACTTCATTTCTGCCTGGTCCGATATCACCACGGACCGCTGGGTGTTGGAAGTGGTAGAAAAGGGTCTGCCGCTGGAATTTGAGCAGTTCCCCACCCTATCGAGCCATCGCCCCACGGGGGGCTACGGGGTCCGCAGCCTCTCTGTCAGCCTGTTGAGCCGACATTGTCCTGCTCCTCCAGAAGGAGGTGATCAGGTAGGTGGCGGATCCTCCTTCAGACCCAGGGTTTGTGTCCAGGTACTTCCTGGTCCCAAAACGGATGGGGGGCTGGTGCCCCATTCTAGACCTCCACACGACCTGAACAAGTTCCTAAGGTCTCGAAACTTCAGGATGGTCACTCTGGCTCAGATCATCCCATCCTTGGAACGAGGCATGTGGTTCTGTTCTCTGGACCTTCAGGACGTGTTCTTTCACATCCCAGTCCGTCCGTTCCACCAGCGATTCCTCCACTTCAGAATGGAAGGATCCCTTTATGAGTTCCGGGCCATGCCCTTCGGCCTCTCTCCAGCTCCCAGGGTCTTCACCAAATGCATGGCAGTGGTGACAGCATTCCTGCGGCGCCAAAGGGTCCGGTGTACCCTTACCTTGATGACTGGCTGGTGCAGCCTCCTCCAGAATCAGAGGTGGAGGCGGTCAGGGATCTGGCCTCAGGTCTGCTCTCAGATTGGCCTTCTCATCAAGGGCCGTCAGAACTCATGCCAGCGCAGGTGATTCAATTCATGGGGCAGAGCTCGACTGTCTTTGAGCCAGAGCACGGCTCCCGGCAGACAGGGCCGAGGTTCTTTCCTCCTTTGCCCAATCATTTCTGGTTGGGCAGTTGCACCATGCCCAGGACTTCCTGCACCTTCTGGGCCTCATGGTGGCCTGCACCAGCGTGGTCCATTGGGCCCGCTAGCACATGCATCCCCTACAGTGGGGACTGGCCCGCCAATGGTCACAGCTCTCCAGTCCTCTGGACCAGCCAGTGATAGTGACCCAGGACATGAGGAATGCACTCCAGTGGTGGATTGTTCTGGCTCATCTGCAGGAGGGTATCCCATTTGTCCACCCAGAGCCAATGGTCACTGTAACGACCGACGCCTCTCTGATGGGTTGGGGTGTCCATCTGGGGGAGCTCAGAGTGCACTACATCTGGTCCCCCCAGGAGTCTCGATACCACATCAACCTGCTGGAGCTTTGAGCGGTCCGACTAGCCCTCACCGTCTTCACTCCGTTTGTACGGGGTCAAGTGGTCCAGGTCCAGATGGACAACACCACAACCACGTACTACCTAAACTGCCAGGGCAGGATGTGCTCCTTGCCTCTGTGCAAGGAAACTCTCCGCACTTGGTCTCTTGTGGGCAGACTGGAGGTGGATCTCCTAGCCATTCATGTGGCGGGAGCCTCCAACACTCTGGCTGATGCCCTAAGCCAGATAGGTGCTGCATCTCACGAGTGGGCTCTCCTGCCGGAGGTAGTACACGATCTGTTCTCCCACTGGGGCACACATCAGGTGGACCTGTTTGCCTCCAGGGAGAATGCGAAGCTGAGGCTGTTTCATGCCCGTCCCCCTCAGCAGGGCTCGCTGCAGGGAGATGCCTTCTCGAGGCCGTGGACCCCCGGCCTCTCCTATGCCTTTCCCCCATTTCCCTTGATCCACAAGGTGAGGAGGGACAAGGCACAGGTGATTCTGGTAGTCCCAGACTGGCCCTGTCAGTTCTGATATCCAGATCTCCTCAGCCTCAGCTCCAGGCTCCCGAGACGACTTCCAGCCCACCTGGACCTGATCTCAGTCAACCAGGAGAAGGTATTCCACCCGGACCTTTAATCCCTGCACCTGACGGCCTGGTTCCTGAGCGGCTAGAGTTCCAGGCCTTGGCCCTTTCCGACGAGGTCCTCAACATTGTTGAGGCATCCCGTAAGGAGTCGACCAGAAAATGCTATGCCTTCAAATGGAAGAGATTCTCCATTTGGTGTCAGGATAAGGGGTTGGACCCTTCCTCCTGTTCCTTGGCCAGCATTCTGGACTACCTATGGTCCCTTTCTCAGCTAGGGCTTTGGTTGACAACCCTTAAGGTGCACCTGGCAGCCACCTCTGCTTACTGGGCGCGGGCCAGAAAGCAGTCGGTGGTGCAGGAGAAGGTGGTTGGGAGCTTTCTCAAAGGCCTTGATCACATATCCCTTCCAGTGCGAGAACCTCCAGCTCCGTGGGATCTACTGCTGGTATTGGCTAAGCTCACGGGCAAGCCATTCAAACTGATGCACAGGTGTGACATCTCTCACCTGTCGTGGAAGACTGCCTTCTTGGTGGCTATAATATCAGCCAGAAGGATGGGAGAGCTCCAGGCGCTTTCCATCGAGTCTCCTTATCTGGTCTGCCACAGGGACTAGGTTGTCCTGCACCCCCACCCGAAATTCCTTCCAAAGGTGGTGTCAGAGTTTCACCTTAACCAGGTGTTGACTCTGCCGGTGTTCTACCCTAATCACACCTCGGAGGCCGAATATAGGCTCCATACTTTGGACCCTAAAAGAGCGCTCTCTTATTATAAGGAGCGAATGGCTGAAGTTCGGGGAGAGGTTCGCCAGCTGTTTGTCACCTACGCTGAGCCGCACCTGGCAGACCTGCAGCCAAGTGGCCGATAGGCAGGTGGGTCACCTCCTGCATAGATCTCTGCTATAGGTTGGTGGGCATGGAGCCTCCCAAAGGGATAAGAGCTCATTCTACCCGCCATACCGCTGCTTCTGTGGCTGCTTCCAGGGACGTCCCTATCCAGGAAATCTGCAGGGCTGCTACCTGGAAGTCAGCACACACCTTCATTACCCACTACCACATCAACCTAGAGTCACACCGAGATGCTGGTTTTGGGACCTCAGTTCTCCAGTCCTTATTCCCTAAGTAGAGGGTGCACGCCTTGCCTCCCTTCTCCTGGAGAACTGCTGGGAGTCTGCCAATAAGTGTGGATTGAACAACATATCCACGTCCCTAGAAATACAGGTTACTCACCTGTAACAGGACTTCTAGGAGTGGTATATGTTGTTCATCCACACAACCCACTCGACATCTCCGACTTCGACGCACAACCTGGCTTCCAGCGGGCTAGATCTGGCATCATGGGGCGGAGCCAAGAGTTTTATCACCCGGGTGGGTGGGAGGAGCCAGCTTGAAGACCTTCCGGCAACATTTAAAGCGGCAAGGAACCTGCCAATAAGTGTGGATGAACAACATATACCACTCCTAGAAATTCTGTTATAGGTGAGTAACCTGTATTTACTGTCTCTGGCAGTTCACCTTCCTCTAGTCCTCCCCAGACAACACAATCTGTTAACATGCTCTCAGGGGAGGGTTTGGTACTCCAACCTTCAGTCTCTCAATCTCAAAGCCTGGCTATTGAAGAGCTAGAATATGCATATATGAACCTGTCTCAAGGGGTTCTGGATATCCTCAAGGCTGCTCAGAAGCCTGCCACTAGAAAAACTTGCAATTCTGAATGGAAAAGATTTGGTATTTGGTGTTCTAGTAAACAGATAGCTCCAGACTCTGCTGACTTCTTAGTAGTGTTGGACTATTTGGTTCATCTAAATAATTTAGGCCTTCGACCAGCAACCCTGAAAGTTCATCTGTCAGCTGTCTCTGCATTTTTGTCAGTGGGGAAGTCTTCCTCTCTGGCTTCCCACCCTGTTTTTTATAAATTCTTAAAGGGTCTGCTTCATACTAACCCCCTTTTAAAGATCCTACCCCAGTTTGGGATCTTAACATTTGCATTGCTCAACTTATACAACCACCTTTTGAGCCTTTGGTTTCTGCAGATCTCAAGTACTTGACTTGGAAGACTGTTTTTCTGGTAGCCATTACTTCTGCCAGAGTCTGATTTTATCTCATTCCACAGAGATAAGGTGGTCCTTAGAATCAACAGGAAGTTTTTAGCAAAAGTGGTATCGGATTTTCATCAGAACCAATCCATGTCCCTTTCAGTGTTTTTCACTAATCACTTTTCTTCAGGAGAAAGAAGATTTCACAGTTTGGATGTTAAAAGGGCACTTAGTTACTCTGTGGAAGGCACTAAGGCCTTTAGATCTGACTCTTCCCAGCTCTTCCTCAGCTATGGAGAAGCTGGAAAGGGCAGGCCTGCTACTGAACTTACTGTTGCAAGGTGGATTGTCTCTTGTATACAATTCTGCTATGAAAAGCTAGGCAAAACACCCCCTTCAGGCTTGAGGGTGCATTCTACCAGAGGTACAGCAGCTTCTCTGGCTGCTGCCAGGGATATCCCCATTTTAGAGATCTGTAAAGCAGCCACCTGGAAAACAGTTCACACTTTTACCAAGCATTACTCTCTGGACATCCAGGCTAGGAGTGATGCTAGGTTTGGCACAGCAGTACTGCAGAGCCTGTTCCCTAAGTAGGTTCTGTACCCTCCTCCTGGGAGGTACTGCTTGGTAGTCTGCATATTGTCAGAATACAGTAAGACTTCATGTTGTTTGAAGAAAAAATTACTCACCTTAGTAATTGTGTTTTTTCTAATGGAATCTTGCTGTATTCTGACCTCTCCCACTGCCTCCCCTATCAGAACCTGTTTTTTTTTGGGAAGTGGGTTGGCAGGTACAGTGCTGCACCCCAGAGGTGCACTAGTCTCTGCTGAGTTGGCTTGGTTTTTGTTTAAGTTACTTACAGTAAGTTCATTACCTGGTTTTGGTTTTTGGGTTTCTCGACTTGAGTCTTTTGGGATCCAAAAACTTAGCTGCCGTTTGGCTAATGTTTTTATAATTTCCTCTTTTAGAGTGTAGTTAGTTAGTAGTAGCTCGTAAGAATCTGACGGTTACACTTCAAATGCAGCAGACTGTGGTTTGAATCGAGCTCAAGCTCAACATTCTATGCTTCCAGCATAGAGTTAACTCTTTCATCTCTGGGGCAGTTCAAGTGCTGGGGCTAACTGCATATGGTCAGAATACAGCAAGACTCCATTAGAAGAAACACAATTACTAAGGTGAGTAATTTTTTCTTCCCTGTCAGGTAAAGTGCCAGTCTGATTGCCCATTGCTGCTTTGGCCACTGGCAGGCTGCAGAAACCCTTTTAAAAGTTGTCAGGTATGCTTCGATATCATCCGAGGAACACAACTTTGTAAGTTTAATGCATTTTAAGTTAATTGCATCTTGTTGCTCTGCTGGACCAGTGCCAGATCCTCCAGCTTTGATAACTTGCAAGGCATCCATCCATCCATCGCTGCATCTCTTCTCTTCTTTGCTGCTCCTGTCGATGCATCTCTTCTTTTCTTTGTTTTTTCGAGTTGTTGCATTTCTTCTTTTCTCTGTGCCTCTAAACGTTGAATCACCTTTTCTCTCTGCTGCATCTCATCTCTTCTCTGTTTCTTCATCTCTTTTTGTTGTATAGCCCACCATTTGAAAACGGCAGTCAGGCTTTCAGGATCTGTCACTGCCTGATCTTTTTCCGTAACTGGTGCTAGCTGTACAGTGTTAGCTTGGACTTCTGTCTGCTAGTTTGGCAGCCATTCTCCTGGTAACCACTCCTGGGCTTGCTGCTGCAGAATCCATACCTTTCTTCTATGCTTCCCTGGTACCAGGTCTAGTGCCCATGCACAAAACTCCTGGCTTAGAGTATGCACAGCGTAAATCCCACTGTTGACACCATCTGTCATTGAGGCACAGGTCAGGAAGCATAGGAAATCCAGGAGCAGTTGTAAAATTCACAAGTGTTTTAATATAATAGCAGTAAAATAAAAAAGTTAAATTGTTCAGAATAGCTATTTAGAATGGCAGTACACACATAGAAAGCAGAGTCCTTTTTCTTCTCAAGTTCAAATCTCAGTCTGTCTCTGTCTTTTGCAAAATATTGCAGCTCTTTTTTTATTATAAGTCTTTGCAGCAGCGCGTTAAGAAAACAGCGTGCTTCTCACACAGTGTTCTTGTCAGTTTCAGCAGGTGCAGCAAAATGAACATTGTGACCCAGAACTGGCCTCTTGTTTACATCTCTGCAAAAGGCTTACAAACTGCATTTCAGGTTAACCTCTTGAGTTCCCAATATCTTTTTACAATCATTTCAACATTATAAGTTTATACAGTTTTAAACAAAGGGATGCCAGTATCAATTACATGTCCACAAAATGGTTCACGTATATTTTTATTCCAGCAGATATGCAAGGGGGTTGGGGGGAGACAGAACAGCAAATGTGGGTAGAGCTAGTGACAGGCAGAGAACTGCAAGACCGTCGGGATGCTCAAATCCTAGGTCTCATTAGAAAATTTGGTTGCTCAACCATTAAGAGAAAAGACAGAAAAGGAGAGAACAGAACAGATCCTTGCATTTAAACTCTTTCTCCATAACAACTGGGGCAGGGCCATATTCATCCCTTTCACACTCATCACAAGGGTCAATTTGACCAACTGGTCACTGTGACCCAGCGGATGTGGGATGCCTCCAGTAGTGGTTAGTCTCAGAGCATCTGCAGGATGGGATCCCATTTGTCTGCCCAGAGCCGATGGTTATGCTGATGACTGATGCCTCTCTCATGTACTGGAGTGCCCACCTGGGGGAACAGAGAGTCCACAGTTTCTGGACCCCCTAGCAGTCCCGATGCCACATCAACCTGCTGGAGCTCTGAGCAGTTTGTCTGGTGCTGACTGCATTTGCTCCTCACTTCTGGGGTCAGGTGGTTCAGGTCCAGATGGACAACACCATGACCATGTACTACCTCAACAAACAGGGTGGGATGCACTCCCTGCCTCTGTGCAAAGAAGCTCTCTGTGTGTGGACCCTTGTGCGCAGCGTAGAAACTGACCTCCTTGCCATCCATGTGGCAGAAGCCTCCAACCAGCTGGCAGATGCCCTCAGCCGTGTCGGCAAGGCATCTCACGAGTGGTCTCTCCACCCAATAGTAGTACACAGTCTGTTCTCCCAGTGCAGCACCCCTAAGGTAGACTTGTTCGCCTCCAGGGAGAACGCAAAGGTGAGGCTGTTTTGTGCCCACCTTCCCTGCAGGGAAATGCCTTCTCGAGGCCCTGGACCCAAGGCCTCTTTTATAGCTTTCCTATACTTCCCTTGATCCACAAGGTACTCCTCAGTGCCAGGAGGGAGAAGGCACAGGTGATCCTGGTGGTTCTGGACTGGCCATGCCAGTTTTTATACCCCAATCTCCTCAGCCTCAGCAGCAGGCTCCTGAGGCATCTTCCTCTACTCCCAGACCTGCTGTCCATCAATCAGGGGAATCTTCTCCATCTGGATCTTGAATCACTGCACCTGAGAGCCTGGTTCCTGAGCAGCTAGAGTTCCAGGCTTTGCGTCTCTCTGAAGAGGTCTTCACTGTCATGGAAGCATCTCAGAAGGAGTCGATCAGGAAATGCTTTGCCTTCAAATGGGAGAGATCCTTCATTTTTTTTGTCAGGGCAAAGGGTTGGTCCCTTTTTCTTGTCCAGTGGCTAGCATCCTTGATTACCTTTTGGTCCCTCTCTAAGTCGGGAATTTAGTTGACGACCCTTAAGGTGCATCTGGCAGCCATTTCTGCTTACCAGTCGTGGCCGGTCAGCATTCAGTGGTGCAGAAGGTGGTCAGGTGCTTTTTCAAGGGCCTGGACCCTACATGCAAAAGCAAGAGTACTGGACTTTAGGAGGGCTGACTTTGGGAAAATGGGAGAGTGCCTCTGAAAAGCACTAGCAAACGGGCAAGAAGGAGGGGTGGAGGAACAGTGGGGAAAAATCAAAGCAGCCATCACAGAGGCAACAAGCCTTTGTGTGAAGCAAATCAACAAAACAAAACAAAGGAAAACACCACTATGGTTCTCAAAAGAGGTGGGGGAAGGTTAAGGAGATAAAGGTAGCATTCAGGAAGTATAAGGAAACAGAAGGAGCAGGACAGAGAATTGTACCAGTTAAAGCAGAAGGAAATGGCGAATGCAGTCAGAATAGCAAAGGTCCAAACTGAGGAAACGATAGCTAACTTAAGAAGGGGGATAAAACCTTTTATAGGTACATTAGGGAGCGAAGAAAGACCAAAGGAGGGATATTGAGGCTTAATAAAGGGAAGGGAGGGTGGGCAGAGGGTGATAGTGAAAAAGCAGGAATACCGAACGACTGCTTCTGCTCAGTAGTCACAAAAGAAGAGGAGGGGGAGGTACCTAAACCAAAGAATAGAAGCACTCTGGATGGGGGGGTTGACACCAGTCCATTCACAGAAGAAAGGGTCCTGAAAGAACTCCTAAAACTGAAGGTGGACAAAGCAATGGGGCCTGACGGGATTCACCCTAGAATTCTAAAAGAACTAAGGGGAGAACTAGTGACACCACTGACTACCCTTTGTAACAAATCATGGGAGGATGGTGTGGTACCTGAGGACTGGAGGAGGCCGGATGTGATTCCCCTTCACAAAAATGGGAGCAAGACAGAGGCAGGAAACTACAGACCTGTTAGTTTGACCTCAGTGGTAGGGAAAATGATGGAATCACTTCTGAAGGAAAGAACGGTTGAGTTCCTAGAGGCCATTGGGGTACAGGACCTAAGGGAGCATGGATTCACAGTGGGAAGGTCATGTCAGACGAATCTAATTGATTTCTTTGACTGGGTGACCTAAGTAGTAGACCAGGGAGGGGCTGTGGACATGGCCTACCTAGACTTTAGCAAGGCATTTGACACAGTCCCACAAAAAAGATTAATAAACAAGCTAGCCAGCCTTAGAGTGGGTCCCAGGGTTGTAGCCTGGGCAAAACATTGGCTGGACAACAGGATGCAGAGGGTAATAGTAAATGGAGTCCACTCTGAAGGAAGGGGGGGGGTACTAGTGAGGTACCACAGGGTTCAGTACTGGGACCAGTCCTATTTAATGTCTTTATAGGTGACATTGCAGTGGGACTGGAAGGGAAAGTATGCCTCTTTGCAGACGACACAAAGATCTGCAACAGGGTGGATACACAAGAGGGGATGGAAAGGATGAGAAGGGACTTGGCAAGATTGGAGGAATGGTCAACAGTATGGCAACTTAGATTCAATGCAAAGAAGTGCAAAGTGATGCACCTGGGAAACAAAAACCCAGGGGAAGAGTACACAATGTGGAGGAAAGTACGAATAACAACAAAAATGGAAGGGGACCCGGGGGTAGTCATATCAGATGACTTAAAGGTAGGCAAGCAATGTGAGAAGTAAGTAAGGAAGGCTGGGTGTACACCGGGATGCATAGGGAGAGGCATTACCAGTAGAAAACAAGAAGTTGTTATCCCTCTTTACAGACAGTTGGTGAGACCCCATCTGGAATACTGCGTGCAGTTCTGGAGACCTCATCTCCATAAGAACATAGACAGGATGGAGGCAGTCCAGAGGAGGGCAACTAAAATGGTGCAGGGTCTGCACCAGAAGCCGTATGAAGAGAGACTAAAGGAGCTTAATATGTATACCCTCGAGGAAAGGAGGGAGAGAAGGTACATGATACAAACATTTAAGCATACCTCTCAACCTGTTAGGACCACAGTCAGGGACACTCCCCCAAGAATCAGGGAGAAAAGACCAAAATCAGGGACACCATATTTTACTCAGTGTGGCAAAATGCCATTGCACGCCATGTACATCACGCGATGTAGTACTGTACGTACTTAAAGTACCTTTAGTTTATGCTTTTTAAATATCTAATTCAGTTGCATACTATCAAATGGCATAATAAAACTGTCAAATGTTCTGCATGTTTCTGCTGTAATTTCTCTTCATTTACATATTGAAACATAAGTGGAACATAGGCACTTCTAATGAAATATATTTTTTTAGGATCCCGTGTTCAGTTATTTTCCAGGCTTTTTAAGGATCCACTGTTATTACTTTCAGACTTAAAGGAGAAGTGCACTGAATCTATTGGTCATTTTCCCCAGTAGAAGCTGTTTTTAAATACTGCTTCAAATTGTGTTATTGCTCTAGCTGTCCAGGCTTTTCAGCTATCCTAGTGGGTATTTATTTATTTTATTTATTTAGTTTTTGTTAACCGGGTTAGGTGTGCTAGCCAAGAGTTGACTATTTTCAGGCACGACCCGGTAGAATACATACATAAAAGAGATGAGCTTATACAATTACATAGTATATGGTTACATAGTATATAGTACAAGTACGTAAGAATACAGATCAATTCAGACACTACTTGAGATTATACATATGGCTATTACTGATTTACATGCTGCTGGTAAAAAACACTTTAGAATTGTATGATGTGGTTTATGTCCCTGTTCTACTCTTCCATTGTTGGCACAATGCATCTGTGTTCTACTATAGAACTTTGGCTGAGAGGGACATAAACGACTGTTCTAAACTGACACAACACCAGAGTATAAAGCAGAAACACACACTGAGATTCCTAAAAGGCCTGTATAGATGGAACAATGTCATGTAATTTAAAAGCAGCTCCAATGCTTTTCTGACGTGCAAGTTAAATTCCAATAATAGTAATCCAAAGAAACTAGCATTGACAAATGATCCAAGGTCAAGACAAGATTTATTCTTGTGACATGTCCTTGTAAATACAAGACCAGCACACCATGCCTGTTACAGTAGCCATGAGTTCAACCCACTAGTGGCCCCACTATAGATTGGATTACTATGGATGGAACAATTACAGAAATTTAACTAGTACTTAAAAAACAGCTTCTATTGGGAAAAATGACTTACAGGCTCAGTGCAGTTCTCCTGAACAGAAATATACTGTATTGGAATGCAGTGTGTGTGTGTATGTGTGTGTGTATGTATCTCATTTTCATTCCAGAAACTAAACCTGTGAAGTGCAGGGGAAGGGGAGGGCTGCCTCCTCCTGAGTGCTGTTATTTGCTTAGTTTAACCTGTGTTGCTGGCTGATATATCAGTCCAGAATTCCTAGACTTGCTAATTCTGTTGGTAGCTTAAGGATTAAACAACACACTGGTATTCAAAAAATCCGTGAGAGAAGCAATTGATTTGTGACTGCGGGACAAGCAGTCTAAATTTATGAAGTACTGGAAAATCCAGGACACTTGAGAGGTATGCTTTTAAGTACCTCAAGGGAATCAATAAAGTCCGAGAGGGTAGCATCTTTCAGAAAAAGAGATGTGCAAGAACAAGGGGGCACAATTTGAAGACAGAGGGGGGACTGCTCAGGGGCAATGTAGGGAAGTATTTTTTCACAGAGAGGGTAGTGGATACATGGAATAGCCTTCCTGAGGAGGTTGTGGGGTCAAAAACAGTGGGGGAATTCAAGAATGCATGAGATAGACATAAAGCAATTCTTGGAGTTATGAGGAAGTAGGCTGTTGATTAACAACGATCTGCAGCTTATCCAATAGGTAGGGAAATGGGCAGGCTTGGTGGGTCAAGCGGTCCTTATCTGCCATCAAATTCTGTTTCTCTTTTTCTATTTCCCCTCTGGTGTGTGAACCACCACCACCTTGGGATCTATTGCTGGTTTTGGCAAAGCTCATGGGTAAGCCATTTGAACCGATGCACAGATGTGAGATGTCTTACCTGTCTTGGAAGACCACCTTCTTAGTGGCTGTCATTTCAGCCAAGAGAATCAGTGAGCTCCAGGTGCTTTCGGTGGAGTCTCCTTACCTGATCTTCCAGAGGGACAAGGTTGTCCTGTGCCCCATTCCGAAGTTCCTTCTGAAGGTTGTGTTGAATTTTCACCAGCAGGTGATTGATCTGCCAGTGTATTTTACCAACCACACCTCAGAGGCCGAGCACAGGCCCCATACTCTGGACCTGAGGCAAGCACTTACTTATTACAAAGAGCGCACGGCCGGAGTTTGAGGAGAGGTTCGCCAGCTGTTTGTCATCTACACTGAGACCGCACCTGGCAGACCTGGAGCCAAGCGGACGATTGTTAGGTGGATTGTAACCACCATTGATCTCTGCTGTTGGTTGGTGGGTAGGGGCCTCCCATAGGGCTAAGGGCTCATTCCACCTGTCATACAGCTGCATCAGTAGCTGCTTCCAGGGATGTCCCTATCCAGAAAATCTGCAGGGCTGCTACCTGAAGGTCAGCACGCACCTTCATTTCCCACTACCACATTGACCTCGAGTCACGCCAGGATGCTGGTTTTGGGGCCTCAATTTTCCAATCTTTGTCCCTAAGTAGGGGGTGTGTGCCTTGCCTCCCTTCTCCTGGAGAACTGCTAGGATTTTGCTAGAAATGTGGATAGGACATCATATCCACGATCCTAGAAAAACAGGTTACTCACCTGTATCAGTAGTTCTAGGAGTGGTGTATGATGTTCATCCACACAGACCCACCCGACTTTCCCTGGCTTTGGCGCACAACTCTGCTTCCAGCGGGCAAGATCTGGTGTCAGGGCAGAGCTGGGGGAGTTATCACCTGGGTAGGTTGGAGGAGTCAGCTTGAAGACGTTTCAGGCAAGATTTAAAGGGGAAAGGCAACTGCCAGAAGTGTGGATGAACATCATATACCACTCCTAGAACTACTGTTACAGGTGAGTAACCTGTTTTTATTCTACCTCGAGAGTCAGTCATCCCCCATTTATTCTATCTCCAGTGTCAGTCATCCCCCTTCCTGCCAGCACTACTTCCGCTCTAAAACTGTGACATTGATCAGCTTTAGTATACCACAGTGTCAAGAAAACAGAAACACTTTAACCACAGAAATTCCCACTCAGTCCCACCTCCCATCACAAAACAACATTCTTTTCAATGTCCTATTTTTCCATACTGATCTAACAGCAAAATATTTCCTTTGTTTCAAACAATTTTAAAACTGTATACAGTTTCTTCCGCCCACTCCCCCCAGCTTCCCAACACTGTGTGCATCTAACCAATACATACTGCAGTACTGTGTCTTCACTCTTTGCCTTCTTTTAATATCTTTTTAAATTAGTGCCCTTTTTCCATCTATTTTTTCCACAGGACCTATCATTTCTTTGAGAACTGCCCGCAGTGCTCACTCTCATATGGCTCCCACCTGTGCCGCTCACACTGTCTGCCCCAAAGTTACTGGGTACCACTCCAAGCCTCTAACCACAAGGACACATGACAGTCCTCTTCTCTCTGTTCCTTCTTTCCTTTCATCCTCCACATCTCCAACCTTCTGCGCCTCGAGTGACCCCAAAATAAAGCGCTTTCCCTTTTTTTCTGTTTCAGCTCTCCACAGTATTTCTTCTCCCCATAGTCGCTATCATGCACCTGCTATCCCGCAGCCTATCCAAAGAACTTCCCACACCGTCTCCGCCAGAAATACTGAACCTTATTTTTTTCTCTTCAACTCTGTTTATGCTCCCTTCTGGCCCCATAGGACCTCTCTCTCTCTCTCTCTCTCCAGCGTTGACACTGGGACTGGCTTTCTCCTGCTGTGCCCGAGATCTTACGACCATACCTTCATCTCAGGGTGCTCTCATACCCCACCCTGACCTAATCAAACCCTGGCTCTGAGTCCCCTGAGGTGGGACCACCAACTCATATGGCACTCTATCTATAATTTAGTGGGCAGCAGGAGTGAGGGTGGGAGTCGGAGTTTTGTCGGATGGATATGGTGATGAGCATGGGTGCCCTCCTCGGGTCCCGCCTTTGCCTTCCTGGGTGCTAGGGTGTGGACGTGCAGTGACATCCGGCGCGCGATGGGCGCACTCCCGCACCCATCCACAGGATGTCTGCTAACACCTCCATACCCCGTGTATGTGCCCCACTAGTTGCAATGCTCCCAGTCTCCACTGGGAGCCACCAGAACTGCTGGATGTACTACATTTCCTCCCCAGGAGAGAAAAGCAGTCTGTTGGATGCTTGATCCTCTCCTCCCTGGCCGACCCCGGCAACCCGAGTCCGCTCCCAAACACGGTTCGCCGACGTGGCACGAGGTAAGGCTAGCACCTTCAACCCTCAGTGCCTGCTTCTGAAACTGTTATTAAAAGAAAAATAAATGAGCATACAAAATGGTATACAGATCACTGTTTGACTTGAAATATGACTCCGAGCATGAACCTGCACAGTCACTCGCTAAAGTGAGAAATGAGCTGCCATGTTTTCTCTTGAACATCGTCCTACTCGGCCCTTCCCACCAGCCAATAGAAATATTCACTACTGACACACTCGCAACATGGTGACATCCTGTCCTTAGCAGCCAGGACTGTGGCCCTGCAATGAGCCAAAGCTGTGGAAAAGTACTACTCAGTACACAAAGGAATTCCTTACATTTACAGTGCAAAAAACACCCAAAAAACAGTTCTAAACTCTATTGTATAAATCGAACATGCATTGGGGAGTTTGTTAAATAAATGATTTATCTGCATTCAAGCAGTTTGCCAGAGGTCTGACTGCTCTTGTACAGATAAATCATTTATTTAACTCATCCCAATTGCATATCTCATCTATATATATATCTGTATCTGTATATATTGAGAACAAAAAGCATAAATGCAGACATTAGGGTTGAAGAACGCACAGTGGAGAAAGTAAGGACATGGAAGATATTAAGGTATGGAGTCTCGGGAGTCTTGGCGAATCAGTAGTGTGGTGTCCCTTGGGGTTGTCAACCCTAATACCCACCCTTCCCCAGATTGTTGCCTCCTGTCTGAAGTACAAGGTCCTGCTCCAAGCCAGTGCCTCCTAAGCACATACTCTTTGGAGGTAGAAAAGTATGACTTACCACATGTGGCCAACAGAATCATTCCTACCTTTCTTTACGCAGAGCCCTGTGGAACGCAGCTAACCAGCATGAGAACACAACACTCAGCTAACGGTTATATGAACACAACACACTACCCACTGAACCAACAACTGACTCTGCATGCATTTCTTAATAACTTTTTTTTATATTTTGACCCCAAATGTTCAACATAATGTGTGTTTTTTTAATGACCCTCCTTCTGAATCTGACAGGTGTCATTAATAAAATACTGTCTGAAACATCATTGCAGATCACAACTGTGAAAACACCTTGTGGCCAGGATTTAAAAATTGATACCTGTCATGTTCACGAGGTGATGTGAAAAAATAACTGTGTTGAAAGTTTGGGGTCAAAGTATTGAAAATTAACAAAGTTATGAGTGAACTTTAAAAAGTTAATGTACTGTCTTAACTTTTTGGTTTTTTTAACATTTTGATCCCAGATTTTCAACATAGTCTCTTTGTGATCTTGCCTCATGAACCCATTAGATGAAAATGTTCAAATCTCACCTGAAAGGTGGAGCAACAGTGACATCAGGCTGGATTTGAACAATTGCACCTACTTTGCTCATGGTAGGGGTCCCGCTGGCGTCTGCCGCACTCTGCCCCCTATGTTGGCTTGTGTGCCTGCAGTGCCCCGATCTCCATCAGGGCCACCAGGACACCGAGGCAATCCCGGATCCCACCAGGGGGAGGAGGCTGTCCTCTGGACACTCCATCCTCTCCTTCCTGCACCACGCCCCTGGCCACCGAGTCCATCACTGAACCTGGAGTCGCCGGGCGTGAGTGCGGTGTGGCATCCAGTGCCTCAATCCTCAGCGCCACCGGGTGGGCTCAAAAAAAGTGGCAACTTACCCATCTTTTTTTTACTGTTTTTGCTTATTATTGAGTTATAGGTCAGCAAAAAAAGGGCAGCTTACTCATTTTTGGTTTTTGTTTTTACTCTTTTTGCAGCTCTGTAACTTTACCCCTCCAGCAATTTTCAGACAAATTGGATGAATAGGGAACAGTTTATTAGGGTGCAAAAATTGGGGTTTAACATTAAAGTGCTTATTTAGCCCTGTTATAGAGGAGGTGCTATGCCTGTATAGTGTGTGTGTGTGTACGCGCATTGCTTCTGTTGGAAGGATAACTACTGTTTTTTTATGGATTAGGGATTCGTCAATTACAGCTGGGCATTTCAGTGTTTATTATTTTCCTGATTTCAGGCATTTTATGGTTATACTTTGTTGCTAAAGCAACTCTTTGTGCTCCTGTGTCCTGCCCTTTCGACTTGAGTAAATCCAACATTTCTTTTTGTTTAATTTTGCTTTCTGCTTGTCTTAAAACTCCTGGTTTATAGCCTCTGTATTTGAATCTCTCCAGCATTACCTCTGTTTCCCTATCTGTATCATTTTGTACACTACAATTTCTTGTAAGTTGTGAATAGGTATCCTGTTTTTTAATTTTGTTTCATGAAAACTGTTCCCATGCAGAATAGTGTTCCTGTCTGTCTCTTTTTGATAGAGAGATGTCTCTATTTTATTATTAGCGAGGATAACCAATATATCTAAATAGGCTATCTTTCTTTTGTCAGATTTCATAACAAATTTCAAATCTGAGTCCTTTCGGTTAAGTTCTTCATAGAATTGATAGGCTGGGGCCATAGTAGACCCCATTGCCGTCCCTTTATTTTGTTGAAAAAATGTCCCGTCAAATTCAAAGTAATTCCTTTTCAAGATTATTTCAGCCATTTCTAGCAGTACCCGTGTTTTAGGTTTGCTGTACCTTTCCCTTGTATCTAGTATGGTCCCTATACATTGTATTTTTACAATTAATAAACAAGTAATGGTGTCCTATTTTTTTTTTTTCCAAGTCAAATCCGGATAGAAAGAGCATAGCAGTTTCAGAATCATAACACTTGCTAAGATTGTTTTTACTGTCTTTGTCCAGGAAAGGCACATAGCTACAGCTTGTTCCAGGGTGTGTTTTGGGAGCACAGGGAGGTTAAGTGACTTGCTCTGGTCACACACTATACAAGCAGAGCATGTTTGAATCAAAACCCATCAAAATCCATTCTACTGGATGAATGAAGCTTGTTTGCAGCTCTTTGCTTTGACCTCTAGGCTGTACTGCCAGCTAATAATCAAAAACTTCACATTTCAAGGCTGGCCCCATGATGCCAGGCCAGTAGGTACATAGCCACATTTGCATCTTATGGACCTGAGTTCACACCCGAAATTGTAAGAGAAAAGGCTGCAAGAGAGGGAATGGAAAAAGACAAAAGTTGGTGCTGTGTCAGCCACAGAAATCTGTACTGACATGACTATGGACAGGGTTTAGAAATCCTGATATGGGGCCCCAATACCTGTTGACACCACAGAGCCAACCTTGAGATGTGTAGTTTTTGATGATCAGCTGGCAGTATAGCCTAGAGGTTAAAGCAACCCTAAATAGGGATTATTTTTACTAACAGTTTGACATGTAAAGGTGATAACTCACTAGTTTCAATACACACACAAAACAAGTATTATAAATGTAGAAAGTATTGTAATTAACACTTTAAAACACACTTAATAAAACAGACAATTTCCTATTTAACCTACACAGTCAATGGAGGGCCAAGATCCTCGGTGACATAATTTCCTGTCAGGAGCCTAAAACATATGGCTGCCCCCAGCCCTTAATTACAGACTGATTTACATATGAATAACTCTGGACTGCAAAAACTCACAGAAAAACAAAATGGCTCACTCAAATTAGCTGTTTATGGTCTTTCAGACATTAGAAAACCCTGTTGTTGACAGTTCCCCTTTAAATAAACAGACAACATCCACACACCCAGAGGAACCCCATATACGACATTTATCTTACAGAACCACCAGGAAGACCAATAGTCTCAGGTATAGACTCAGTTTTCGAACCATTCTCCAGATATATTAATTTTCATCTGCAACCTTTAATTAAGCAAACAAAATCTTATGTAAAGGATACTACAGATATGATTTTGAAACCCCAGGATATTTCTGAACAGGGTATAACAGAAGAGATTACATTGGTAACATTAGATGTTGCAGACTTATATACTTCGATACCTCATCAGGAGGGAATACAATGTATAGGGACCATACTAGACACAAGGGAAAGGGGCAGTAAACCTAAAACACAGGTACTGCTAGAAATGGCTGAAATAATCTTGAAAAGGAATTACTTTGCATTTGACGGGACATTTTATCAACAAAATAAAGGGACGGTAATGGAGTCTACTATGGCTCTGTCCTGTGCTAATGCATATATGGATAATTTTGAGAAACCGTATATTTACACCATTTATACTCAGATCCATACATGGCAATGTTTTATAGATGATATATTTGTGATATGGAAAGGAACACAAGCAGAATTGAATAAATTCTATGAAGAACTTAACCGAAAGGACTCAGATATGAAATTTGTTATGAAATCTGACAAAAGAAAGATAGCCTATTTAGATTTATGGATTATCCTGGATAATAATAAAATGGAGACATCTCTCTATCGAAAAGAGACAGACAGGAACAATATTTTGCATGGGAACAGTTTTCATGAAACAAAATTTAAAAACAGTATACCCTATTCACAACTTACAAATGTTAAAAGAAATTGTAGTGTACAAAATGATACAGATAGGGAAGCAAAGGTAATGCTGGAGAGATTCAAAAACAGAGGATATAAACCAGGAGTTTTAAGACAAGCAGAAAGCAAAATTAAACAAAAAGAAATGTCAGATTTATTCAAGTCGAAAGGGCAGGACACAGGAGAACAAAGAGTTGTTTTAGCAACAAAGTATAACCATAAAATGCCTGAAATCAGGAAAATAATAAATAAACACTGGCATATGGTACAAGCTGATATTGAAAATGTTCCTGGACTTGAAAACAGACCAATTATAGCAGCAAAAAGAATAAAAAGTCTGAAAGATCAGCTCATACAGTCGCAATTTAAAATACCAGGAGACAGACAAAATCAACTACTGTTGGGACCATTGACACCAGGTATGGTGCCCTGTGGCAAGTGTTCAGTGAGCAACCACACCTCCAGGAAGCAAGTGTTTGTAGACATTATATTAATCAACACATAGACTGCACAACAGAAGGGACTATATATGTAATTCAGTGCCCATGCGACAAACTGTATGTCAGATAAACAGGCAGGATGTTGAAAACAAGAATTCAAGAACATAAAGGGGATATACATATAAAGGGTGGAAGACTAGGTTTGCTGGCAAAGGTACCTAGCTTCACCTGAGTGCTTTTCTTCTAGGCTGCTTGTAAGGAAAGAGCAAGGAACCTTACCAGAGTAAGGAAAAGGATGAAGGCTTCTTTTGGCTAGGCAGATTTACTGTGTGTTGTTATTTTCTTTTGTACTCACAGGGGTTGTTACTGTTTGTTGCTAACATTTTATTGCTTTATTTTTCTCTGATTCAAATTTTTGTTGCTGAGTATACCTTCTGCTGCATTGTTACAGGATGTGCCTACAGGTGTGTGCTTACAGATTACTGCTGTAATCTTCTGATTCAAATTGTCTTTTGAAAGTTATATCTTCTGTTACTGCTTTATTTTCCTCTGTAGCAAAGTGTTTCTTACAGGGTATATCTTCTGTTAAATTATTACAGGTGGTGCTTACATTTTTGTTACTTTTTATCATTAGGCTAAGCAAAATTACTGTTTGCCAATATTATTATTATTATTTTTTTTTTTTTTGCTGAAAGGTTTTTGGTTTGTCTCAGAGGTGTTGCAGTCTCCTTCTCACATTGAAGGAACTAATTGCTTTCCTTTCACAGCTCTTCCAGGGGATTAGGTGTGTAACTGGGGGGGTGGAGCTGACAATCTGTTAGTAACTTTCAACAGAAGGAAGGGTTAAAGGTCAGGTTAGTTGATATCTTGGAGGTGTAAGACTAGGTTTGTTGGGAAAGGCACCTAGCTTCATCTGAGCTCTTTTCTTCTAGATTGCTTGAAAGGACAGGGCAAAGAACCTTACCAGAGCAAGGAAAAGGATTAAGGCTTCTTTTGGCTAGGCAGATTTATTGTGTGTTATTTTCTTTTGTACTCACAGGGATTGTTACTGTTTGTTGCTAACATTTGATTGCTTTATTTTTCTCTGATTCAAATTGTTGTTGCTGGGTATACCTTCTGCTGCATTATTACAGGGTGTGCCTACAGGTGTGTGCTTACAGATTACTGCTGTAATCTTCTGATTCAAAGTGTCTTTTGCAAGGTATATCTTCTGTTACTGCTTTATTTTTCTCTGTAGCAAAGTGTTTCTTACAGGGTGTATCTTCTGTGAAATTATTACAGGTGGTGCTTTACAGGTTTTACAGTTTTATCTATTATTAGGATAAGCTTGCTGGGCTACTGCATTTGTCGCTGGCTGATTGTTTCTGCTCTTACCTCCTTGTTTCTTTCATCCATGATTCTGCTTTTTCAGCAGGAGAAGGGCCCAGCCACCCACTCCCATCCCCAACCACCCCATGCTACACTCCTTTTATAGGGTAGCACAGTCATGACATTTCCTGTAGCAAAGCAAGACGGGGAGAATCAAAGGGGTATCCACACAGTGACCTCATTTACAGGGGCACAAGTAATTTAACTTGTTATAACAAGTTATACAAAAACAAACAAACAAAACACAAAATCAAACTTTTGCTTTCATTTTCCTCCTTCTAATTACTCTGATAAGGTTATAAACCCAGCAATGTATCTGGGATGGATATTATTAACTGCAGGTACTGCAGGACACTTTTCAAAAGTGCAGTTATACAGGATTTAGGACACTGCCCTACATGCTGGGCCACTGAAGATCTAAGGGCTCAGCTCCAGGCAGCATGGGCAGAAATTGCATGCCTCAAATCGCATATTCAGGAGGAAAATATTATAAGAACCACCTGGCATTTCCCCAACATCCAGCAGAAGCACCTCGACTGCAGAGGGTAGTTGGTCTGGGAGGTTGGCAGGTGGTTAGGAGGGGCAAATCGGGTGCCCCATCACTCGGTGCTATCCAACATGTCACCTCCACAAACCAAATAAAAACTATAAATGGGTAGCTGTCTCTATCTCCAAAATCAAACAAAGGGGCAGAGGACATTGCAGCACAGGAGCTAGCACAACAAAACTCACTCAAAACAGGAACCAAAACAAAAAAATCAAAAAGGAACTCCAAAAAACTTCTGATCATGGGAGACTCCATGATTCGGGGAGTTGATACCTATCTCTAGCCAGGGGTAATGGTTGGATGTCTCCCAGGTACATCAGTGTGGAGAGACAATGACCGCATTGCTAAAATTGCACAGGAAGCAGGAGAAAACATTGACGTCCTGGTACACATAGGGACTAACGGTCTAGCCAGCCAGTCAGTTGTGGAGACAAAGGAACACCTGACCAGGTTGGGTGACAAACTATCATCCATTTCATCCGGCATCTCCTTCTCTGAGATTCTGCCAGTCTAGGAGAGGGAGGCAGATGGACGGAAGATCAGAGAAGGGGAGACAGGGGAGCTAAACATGTGGCTCAAGGGCTGGTGCCGGAAAAAGGACACAAATTTGTAGGTAACTGGCAACAGTTTTGGGAGTGAAAGTTCTTTAAATTCGATGGACTGCATCTGACTAAAAAGGGAGGGAGTCAGTGCATTGGGGCAGAAGTTTGATGTCTTTGCAGAATATTTAAACTAGCAAATGGGGAGAGGGGTGCAGCACCCGATACGTCGAATGGGAAGAACACCCCTCCCCCCCTCAGCTAGTGGTCAAACAGGAGTTCAGCATGTTTGTAGTTCATTTGCATCACCATTTAAGGAAAAAGGTCCGGCTCCCCATACGACGCACATGGGAAACACCAGACCTCGCCCAACAACTAACACACTGAAATCTGGCCAATGGAAAATCATGTACACAAATGCTTGCAGTCTGGGAAACAAGATCCCAGACCTGCAGGCAATAATGATAGAAGCTAAACTGGACATAGTAGCCATTAGTGAGACATGGTTTACCGGTAACCACACTTGGGAGACTTCAGCACCTGGTTATGTAATGTTCAGAAGAGACCGAGGTGCAAAAAGGGGGGGTGGAGTGGCCCTTTATGGCAATGAAAATATCAGAGCTACAGAAATCCAGAAAACACATAAGGAGCCAGAAGAACTGTGAGTCACCCTGGAAACAGGAAATGGGACAGCTGTATGAACTGGGGTTGTCCAGAGGCCTCCAGACCAGGGGGAGGTCATAGACACATTACTGTTAGAAGATATACAAAACATGACAGCTAAAAGGGAAGTTCTGATAATGGGAGACTTCAACATGCCAGATACAGATTGGTCAGTACCAACAGGAACATCTGCCAGAACTAGACACATAGTGGATTCCCTGCACGGGGTTGGGGGGCTCAAACAACTGGTACAACAACCCATAAGAGACAGGGCTATCCTAGAGCTAGTACTGACTAACAGGGAAAGGATCACAGATCTCCAGGTAGAAGGTCACCTGGGGCCAGTGACCATCACATGGTTTGGTTCAGTTTGGCCACTAGAACTAAATCATCCCATTTCAAGGCAAAATATGGGACTTCAGAGGAGCTGACTTTGATAAGATGGCCAACAGAGTTAAGCTAGCCCTGGCAAAAAGAAATACAGGTGAGGGGGTACAGGCAAAGTGGGCAAGCATTAAGGATGCAATACTTGAAGCAACATCCCATTGTGTTAGAGAGAAAAGGAAGTGCAAAAGAAGAATAAGAAACCACTTTGGTTCTCAAAAACAGTAGCAGAAAAGGTCGGAGCCAAAAGGCTGGCCTTCAGGAAATATAAGGGAAAGCAGCGGGATGAAGATAGGGAGGCATACCAAACTTCCCTAAGGGAAGCAGGGAAAGCAGTAAGGCAGGCAAAGGCCCAAACCAAGGAAACACTAGCACGAACAGTAAAAGAAGGGGACAAGACTTTCTATAGATACATTAGTGAAAGGAGAACGAGCAGGGCCCATAGGGTGGACAAGGCAATGGGACCTGATAGCATACATCCCAGGTTACTAAATGAGCTAAGTATCCTAAATAGATACTTCTGCTCAGTATTTACTGAAGAGAAAGTAGGGCAGGGCCCACAGCTCAGCATCATGGACATGGGGGAGGGAGGAAGGTGTGCACTATTCCCTTCACAAAAGAAAGGGTCCTACAAGAGCTCGATAAGCTCTGGGTGGACAAGGCAATGGGACCTGATGGCATACATCCCAGGGTACTAAAGGAGCTAAGAGTGGAACTAGCAGAGCCATTATCAGAAATGTTTAGTGAGTCTCTGAGCACAGGAGAGCTCCCAGAAGACTGGAGAAGGGCTCATGTGATCCCGCTCCCATAAGAGTGGTAGCAGGAACTACAGACCAGTCAGTCTTACCTCAATAGTGGGCAAGATTATGGAGGCACTCCTTAAGGAAAGGATAGTGCAACACCTTGAATCCATAGGAGCACAGGATCCAAGACAGCATGGGCTTACAAAAGGAAGGGCCTGTCAAACTAATCTCATAGATTTCTTTGACTGGGTAACCAGAGTGGTGGACCAAGGGGGAGCAGTTAATGTCGCCTACCTTGACTTCAGCAAAGCTTTCAATACTGTTCCACATAGAAGATTGATTAATAAACTGGGTAGGCTCGGGGTGGGTCAGAAGTTGGTCAACTGGGTGGCAAACTGGTTGACGGGCAGAAAACAGACAGTGGTGGTAAACGGTATACAGTCAGAAGAGATGCAAGTCACAAGTGGGGTACCTCAGGGATCAGTCCTGAGGCCAGTCTTCTTCAATATCTTCATCAGTGACATTGCAGATGGACTGGAGGGTAAGGTTTGTCTGTTTGCAGATGAGACCAAGATCTGCATCAGAGTAGATGATCTAGATGGGGTGGGCAACATGAGAAGAGAGCTGGATAAACTAGCATAATGGTCGAAAGAGTGGCAATTGGGGTTTAACGCAAAGAAGTGCAAGATCTTACACATAGGGAAGAGAAACCCTGAAGCCACCTATAGGCTGGGAGGGGAGTTGCTGGCAGTCACAAGGGAAGAAAGAGACTTGGTCATCATGATCATCGATGACCTGAAATCATCCAAGCAGACCAGTAAAGCAGTAGGTAAGGCTAGGGGGATGTTGGGGTGTATTAGTAGGGGTATCACATGTCGTAAGAGGGAGGTAATAATCCCTCATCTTACTTCGAGTGGGAGCTCTTACAGCAGATTATAACCATTAGGACTAACGCTGCAGGCCTTAGCCAGCAGTACCCAGCAGGGACTACCCCCCGATGTCAGCTCCACCCTGACATCGGTCACAGTACAAAAGGGGGTGGGCCCAGCTCCACCCCAGTTCTTTTCCCGCCGCGACCAGCTCACGTTGGGGAAGATCTTGGCTCACCAGTTGCCAGCAAAAATGTCTTCTTTTCTTTCGGAAAGTCTCTCCTTCCATCCGGTTTTACCGACTCCAGTCCGGCACATGTCATCCCCATTGTCGGTGTCCTTTTTGGGCCTAAGAAGAACAAGTGTAGATGCTGCCACCAGATCCCTTCGAAGGACAGTCACACCAATTCAAGCATGCATGGGACAGTCATAAGGCAATTCTAGGGGTTGGGGGTAGGAAGAAGTAGGCTGCTGGTTAGTTAGGACCTGCAGCTTATCCATCAGGTAGGGAAATGGGCAGACTGGGTGGGCCAAGCGGTCCTTATCTGCCGTCAAACAGCTAATATTTTTCCTAGTCAAACTATCTCTTGTTGGGAGCTGCAATACTGAACATAGGATTTGCAAGAAAGCGAGTTGTGCTCACAACAGAGGGAGGGGAACCTTTCAATTGTCTTTGCTTTGTAGCAGATATACTGCAGGTGGAGGCTGCTTCTAACTGAAAGGTGAAAGAAGGAATTTACAATTATCAGGAAAAGACAGTCTTGTTACAATTCTTAAGATTTTCAGTGCAGGACGAGTTCAAAGCACAGCTGACTTATTTTGGGGCTGACTGCTTTCAGAGCACAAACCACCAGGCTGTTTTGGGCTGGAAGGTTTACCTGTGTCTGACTTGGATGTCTGGATTTTCTCTGTTTGATTAGCAGGATTTTCTCTGTCAAATTGTTGTGTATAGTATCTTGCAGGCGGAAGGCACTCATATGGCCAGTGGGTCAGAGCTCTTAGCTGATTGTTTTGTGAGGCACAGTTTAGGCCCAACCCTTCCCACCCTCACCCCACCCACCCCTGGAAATAGTTCCTTTATACCTGAGGTTCTGACATCATTTCCTCAAGAGTGCAAGGTGCATATCAATGTCATATCCTCTCTAGCACACAGCACTGAAAATATACGCATACACATTGTATAATATATATATATTTCTATATAACAAACCAATCACTCACACAAGCACACACACAAAAAAAAAAAAAAAAAGAAAAAAGTACATAGTCATGTGGGGAGTAGTGCAATGTAATGGCTGTGGGGCAGCAGTCTTCCGGGAGTCTTTCTGGAGGCTGAGATGCTGCCCTATTTGCAGACAACTCTCTGCCCTGAGGGAGGAAGTTGCCCGTCTTCAGGCCACTGGACAGCAGTAGAAAACCTTCCCCCAGGCCAGACTGGATGGTAGGAAGGAAACCCCTCCCCATCCAGGGAGCACCAGAGACACCACCACTACCTCAGAGGTTGCAAAGAAAGCACAGCAGTTGGACCACAGTGGGCTCAGGGAGGGTGAGGAGGGTGGGACAGAGGCATACCCAGTCAGTTATTCCACTCCACAATCCATACACCATTCTGGGGGAGCACAGCTCCCCTATGGATGCACCCACGGAGGAGATTAAGGAGGCTGAGGACACCTGTCACAAGGGAGGCCCACAGGAAGGAGGCAGAGGATGCCACAAGGAAAGGAAGCAGCTCCTGGTGGGGTACTCAATTATTAGGGGGATAGAACTGGGGGGAGCAGGGAAAACTGAAGTAAAGGCCTGCCTGGTCCCATGGCTTGTAGGGACAGGGAGCGCATCCTCAGGATCACGAGAACACCTACACAGGAGTCTGAGCTGGATGTCATTGTCCACCTAGGGACAAATGACTTGGCTCAACATGAGCTTAGAGCAGTGCAGAAGGACTTTGTAGAACTGGGGAGAGGCCTAAGACAAGTAGCACACACAGTATCCTTCTCAGAGGTGCTGCCTGTAAATGGCATGAGTGAGGCAAGGGTACTTTACAAAGTGCAGTTTAATGAGTGGTTGAAAAAATGGTGTGGAGCACAGGGGTTTGGCTTCATTGGGGACTGGGGTTCCACCTGGAGGGACACCAGCCTATACTGGCAGGATGGTCTGCATCTGTCCAGGAAGGGAACAAGTCTTTTGAGCAATCGGTTTAAATGCTTCATTGGCAAGCTTTTAAACTAGTCAAGGGGGAAGGCACTGATAAGCAGCAGAAAATCCCAGCCTCTCCTACAAAACAGGGTACTAAATGGGAAAAAGACCGAGGTAGAAAGGTCAGTGGGGGATGCTGCAACAGAAAGTAAAGCCATCAAAAATGGAGAGCAATGAGTACCAATGCCCGTGAGTCTGAGTAACAAGCTTCCTGAATTAGTGGCCTTGTTGGAGGAACATCTGGATATTGTGGCAGTCACAGAAACATGGTACACAAAAACCATGACTGGGATGTAAACATACCAGGATACACTATCTACAGGAGGGACAGGAGGGTAAAGAGGAGGAGGAGTAGCTCTTTACATAAGGGAAGGAATCATAGCAACAGAACAAAAGGGTAAACAGGAGGAGAAGAAGCACTGTGGGTAAATTTGGAGCCGCAATGGCACCACAATCCGCACAGGGTTGAGCACAGACCTTCTCAGGGAGGAAATGGACAAGGAAATGATAGAAAGTATACTTAGTGTGGCAGAAAAAGGGAGATATTGCTGCTGGGTGATCTGAATATGCCAGATGTTAACTGGAGTGCAGTTGCAGCAGCCACTTCTAAGAGTGGGGTTATTCTAGATGCCCTACAGGGGCATGCCTTAGATAACTAGTATTGAGCCCACTCGAGAGGGAACAATCTTAGACCTGGTTCTCTCAAATGGAGATGAAGAGGATCACAGATGTAGAAGTGGGTAGCCATCTGGGAACTAGCGACCATCGAACAGTATGGTTCACAATAAACACAGCAATAGAGTCAAGCCATACAAAGACAAAGGTACTGGATTTAGGAGGGCTGACTTTGTCAAAATGGGTGAGTGCCTAAGGAATGGACTAGCAAATGGGCAGGAAGGAGGGTGGAAGAACAATGGGAATAATAAAACTGCCATCACAGAGGTAACAAGCCTTTGTAAAGCAAATAAACAAAATGAAACGAGGTAAGAAACCACTATGGTTCTCAAAGGAAGTGGCAGTGAAGGTTCAAGAAAAAGAAAGCATTCAGGAAGTACAAGGAATCACAGAAGGAACAGGACAGAGAACTGTATCAGTTAAAGCAAAGGAAGCTGGGAAGGCAGTCAGAACAGCAAAGGCCCAATCTGAGGAAAAGATAGCCAACTCAGTTAGAAGGGTTTAAAACCTTTATAGGTACATCAGGAGCAAAGGAAGACCAAGGAGGATAGTGGGGCTTAATAAAGGGGAGGGAGGGTGGGCAGAGGGTGACTGTGAAAAGGCAGAGATACTAAACAAATATTTTGCTCAGTATTTACAGAGGAAGAGGGGGAGGTACCTAAAACAAACAGTAGAAACACTCTGGATACAGAAGTTGATACCAGCCCATTTACAGAAGAAAGGGTTCTGAAAGAACTCTTAAAACCGAAGGTGGACAAAACAATGGGGCCTGATGGGATTCATCCCAGAATTCTAAAAGAACTAAGGGTAGGACTAGTGACACCACTGACTACCCTCTTTAACAAATCATGGGAGGATGGGGTGGTACCTGAGGGACTGGAGGAGGGCAGATGTGATTCCCTTCACAAAAGTGGGAGCAAGGCAGAAGCAGGAAACTACAGACCTGTTAGTTTAACCTCAGTGGTAGGGAAAATGATGGAATCACTTCTGAAGGAAAGAATTGTTGAGTATCTAGAGGCCAGAGGGTACAGGACCCAAGGCAGCATGGATTCTAGCGGAAGGTCATGCCAGACAAATCTGATAAATTTCTTTGACTGGGTGACCAAAGTAGTTGATCAGGAGGGCTGTGGACATGCCTACCTAGACTTTAGCAAGGCATTTGACACAGTCCCACACAAAGATTAATATACAAGTTAGCCAGCCTGGGAGTGGGTCCCAAGATGACAGCCTGGGTAAAAATTGGCTGGAGAATAGGTCACAGAGAGTAATAAGTAAATGGAGTCCACTCTGAAAAAAGGGGGTTAGTAGTGGGGTACATGAGGTTCAGTATTAGGACGGTCCTCTTCAATATCTTTATAGCGACATTGCGGAAGGACTGGAAGGAAAAGTATGTCTCTTTGCAGATGACACAAAGATCTGCAACAGAGTTGATGCACAAGGTGGAGTGAAAAGGATGAGAAGGGACTTGGCATGGTTAGAGGAATGGTCAAATGTGTGGCAGCTTAGATTCAATGCTAAGAAGTGCAAGGTAATGCACCTGGGAAACAAAACCCAGGGAAGACACAATGGGGGTGAGCTACTAACAACAACAAAATGGAAAGGGACCTGAGGTAGTCATATCAGATGACCTAAAGGTGGGCAAGCAATGTGAGAGGGCAGCAAGGAGGGCTGGGGGATACTGGGATGCATAGGAAGAGGCATCACCAGTAGAAAACAGGAAGTTATTATCCTCTGTACAGACAACTAGTGAGACCCCATCTGGAGTACTCGTGCAGTTCTGGAGACCAATCTCATAAGACATAGACAGGATGGAAGCTGTCCAGAGGAGGGCAACTAAAATGGTGCAGGGTCTGCACCGAAGACATATGAAGAGAGACTTAAGGAGCTTAATATGTATAGCCTCGAGGAAAGGAGGAGAGGGAGACATGAAAGAAACTTTCAAGTACCTCAAGGAATCAACAAAGTCCAAGAGGTAGCATCTTTCAAAAAAAGGGTGTGCAAGAACAAGGGGCACAATTTGAAGATAGAAGGGGGCTCAGAGGTAATTTAAGGAAGTATTTTTCACAGAGGGTTGTAGATGTATGGAACGCCTTCCAGGAGGTTGTGGAATCAAAAACAGTGGTGGAATTCAAGCATGCATGGGACAGTCATAAGGCAATTCTAGGGGTTGGGGGTAGGAAGAAGTAGGCTGCTGGTTAACTAGGACCTGCAGCTTATCCATCAGGTAGGGAAATGGGCAGACTGGGTGGGCCAAGTGGTCCTTATCTGCCGTCAAATTCTATGTTTCTATGTTAAGTGTGTGTTCTACCTGGGTTCGGACCATGACACCTCAGTCTGCTCCACTTGCCAGGGCTTCACCAGCAGGACAAGAATCCGTCACCTGAAGGCTCCTAAAGCCTACCTTCTGGAACAAAAAATGGGTGTCCTGCACACCTCAGGGGAGAAGGCCAAGCACAAGGACAAATCCAGCAAGCACTCCTGGAACAAGGACAGTAGTCGGTCCCGCCACTGGTCTAGATCCCGGTCACGTTCCCGGTCCTCTCCCAAGAAGCCCCATTCTTCCTCAGGCTCAGGAGACCAGCATACCCATCCCAAGGATTCCGTTCCAGCAAAGAAGCAGACTCCGGCCAAGGCCGCTACATCAGGGGAGAAACCTGCTAAGCCTAAGCTGATGCCGCTTCGGTTCACCCCCAACACCTCCGTGGCACAAGCTTTGGCCCTGCCTGCTAAGGTCCCGGCATCACCTAGGAAAGGTAAGCCACTGGAGTCAGAAGACACTCCAGCACCACCCCGGCGAAACCGCTGTCTGTCCCAGTACCGAAGCCGGCAGAAGGGGCGCTGGTGGCAGACACTTCTGCAGAAGGGGCAGAGTCTGCATCTCTTAAATCTTCCTCCCCATGGGGCTCTCCAGAAGATTCCCCCTCTGGGCTGCCGGATCCTTTGGCTATTTTATTCCCTTTTCCTGGGACAGCGGCTTCTGTGTTTATTTGACAGGAACTCCAGGAGCTTTTTTCATTCTGGTGGAGTCAGATGCAAAAGAAACAGACTCCTCCGAGGCTGGCTCTGTCACCAGTTCCAGATCAGTTGGGCAAACCATGACTGGAGGATGTTCCCACTCCATTGCCTCAGAAGACCCCCGAGAGGCCGCTACCTCGCTCACCCTCTGAGGTTCATTCCCAATCACGATCTCCAGACCTCCGCTGGCGTACCTCTGGGTAACACAGCTGCCGCCGGTCTAGGTCTGAGTCCAGGAGCCATTCCCGCTCCATTGAGTGGTCCCCAGACCGACGTCCATAAACGCTCCATCGTCGGTCCCATGGCCGATGTTGGTACTCGGACCGGCGTCGGTCTGATAGCTTCGATGCTTTCGAGTGGGGCAAGTCCTAGGTACAGATATGGCTTCTCTACACCTAGTAGCCGGTCGCCTTCTTCCTCCTCCTCTTCTCTCTCTCTCAGGGATCGGGGGTTCCCCAGGTAAAAAGGACCAACCCCACTCGCCTCCTGATGATCCAACCTTTATTGACATCATGAGGTGCATCCATGCCTCTAGTGAATGGGAGACAGAGGACCTGGATCGGGAATGCCATTGACTGGTCCAATACCTGAGGCAAAAGGAGCCCAAACCTCTGGTGATGCCTCCTTTAGTGGACACCTTCCACGACCTTACTAGAATTACTTGGAAGCATCCAGCTTCAGTCCTGGTGGTTCCTAAGAAGTCAGACAGGCTATACAGAGCCCCGAGGGATGAGCCTTTCCTGGCAGAACACCCTCAGGCAGACTCTTCTGTGATCACGGCTGCCCATGACATGTCCGAGCAGCCCAAACACCTTAGCTCCCAGCCTCCCAACCCAGAGTCTCGCTACTTGACCAGGTGGGCAAGAAGATCATTCTGCCTCCACATGCTCCATTAGGTCCCTTAATTTCCTCACGCATACGGTTCAATACCATAATGCACTCTGGGAGAGGGGACAGGAGCTTGTTAATGCCTTACCAGACTCCACGCAGAAGACGGAACTTCAGGACATCCTCAAGTCAGGCTCGGATGTTGGCATGCATGTTCTCCGTGCCTTGTACGACACTGCAGATACGGCTGCCAGAGCGGCAGTGGTAGGTGTCTGCCTCTGGCGCCATGCTTGGTTGAGAGCCTCCGGTTTTCCCCAAGATCTGCAGTCCAGAATCCAGGCGCTTCCATTCCAGGGTTCCATCTTATTTGGGCAGGAGACAGAATCTCTCATTTCTCATCTCCAAGAGTCGGGTAAATCTGTCTGGCCTGTCCGTCAGATGTACAGAGGGGACCAGAGACGTGCGAGGCGCTGGCCCTTTCGCAAGCCCTCAGGTGCTCAAGCCTGTGGGATATAACAAGGACAGAGAGGAGGCACCAAAAGGAAAGCTGGTTTCCAGCACCCTGGAGGCACTCCTTTTCGAGGCCCCAAGTCCTCCCAGGCCTCTCTGCTCACTCCCAGCTCTGCCCAATGACTCCCTTCAGACCCACCCCTCCTCCGGAGGAAGTACCAGGGGAGGCAGTAGGAGGTCATTTCTCCCTTCATCTGAAGGGTTGGATCTCCATTACAGCGGACCAGTGGGTCCTAGACATTATAAGATGGGGACATATGCTGGAGTTCACGGAGATCCCCCAAGACACTCCACCAAGGTCCTCAAGATATCCTCCTTCTCACATTTCTCTTATAGAAGGAGAGATTCAGGTCCTCTTGCAAAAATGGGCAATAGAACCAGTTCCTCTGCAGCAGCGGGGAAAGGGATTTTACTCCCACTTTTTCCTAGTACCGAAAAAGATGCAGGATCTTCGGCTTATCCTGGACCTCAGCTCCTGAAACAACTATATAGAGTACCGAAGGTTCAGGATGGTGACCCTTCCGGATCTCATTCCTCTGCTGCACCAGGGAAACTGCGTACATGCACATCGGGGTCTACCCCCCCCCCACAGGAAGTACTTTGGGTTCCACTTCCGGGGGGAGCATTATCAGTTCCGAGTTCTGCCATTCGGCCTCTCCTCCACTCCTCGAGTCTTTACCAAATGCTTAGCGGTGGTAGCTGCGACTCTAAGGCATCAGGGGCATTATGTCTTCCCTCACCTCGACAACTGGCTGCTTGCGGCCCTGTCAAGGACGTGCCTCCTTCAGACTCTTGGAGACACCTATACTCTGTTCCGAGAGGTGGGGATCACCGTGAACCATCCAAAGTCGTTCCTGGAGCCCAGCCAAAGACTCGTCTTCATAGGAGCGGTCCTGGACTCGATCCAGGGCATGGCTTTTCTTCCTCCAGAGAGGGGTGATTGCCTACAGGAGATAGCCAGTTTGGTGCTAGTAACCCCTCAGGTTCCAGCCAGGACCTTCCTCAGACTTCTGGGGCACATGGCGTTGGCCATCCCTGTTACTCCTTTGGCCCACCTCCACATAAGAATGCCACAGTGGATGCTCAGGGTGCAGTGGGATCAATGCTCGGATGACTTGGACCACATGGTCAAAGTCGCAGAGTCAGTAAATAGGGCCCTACTTTGGTGGTTGGACCCTCTCAATCTAGAGAAAGGGGTCCTCTTCCATCAGGAGCCCCAAATCAGGTTCTAATGACGGATGCATCCGATTTGGGATGGGGGAGTGCACCTAGGGGCCCACAAAACACAAGGGATTTGGACCCCAGAGGAGTGCGAACTCCACATCAATGTCCTGGAAATGCGGGCGGTCCTCATTGCACTGATTGCCTTTCAAGAGGACCTTGTCCCAGGCTCTCTCCTTGTTCAGATGGACAACATGGCAGTCATCTTTTACATTAACAAGCAAGGTGGATCACACTCCTACCCCCTATGCAGGGAGGCGATGAGAGTCTGGTACTGGGCGCTGGAGCGTCACATTTACCTGTCAGCGGTGCATGTTCCAGCCATCCAAAATGACTTGGCGGACAGCCTAAGCAGGTCTCAGTCCAAGGCACATGAGTGGGAGTTGCTACAATCAGTAGCGGACCAGCTGTTCAACACATGGGGTCATCCAGAGCTGGACCTCTTTGCGTCCCCATGCAATGCCACACTGCTAATTTTCTGCTCGTGAGAGCTTACACCTGGTGTTTTCTGGCCAGATGCGTTGTCCCTTTGTTGGACAGGGAGGTTTCTTTATGCCTTCCCTCTCATTCAGAGAGTTCTGTTGAAGATACAGGCCGAGGGGGCTCGGATGATTCTAATCGCCCCTTTGTGGCCTCAGCAGATTTGGTTCCCACTACTTCAGCGGTTGTCCTCGGAACCTCCAATTCCACTGCCAATATGCATGCAGTTGCTGTCCCAGGATTGGGGCACGCTGGTCCATCCAGATCTCAGGTCTTTGTGCCTTCATGCTTCGGTCCTGCAGACATAGCAAAGTCAAGGTATGGGGTCTCCCAGGAGGTGGTGGACGTCCTCATCTTGGTGAGGAAGCCCTCTACTCGCTCCACTTATGCTATAAAGTGGAAGCGTTCTGCCTATGGGCGTTGTCTCACTGTTTAGACCCCCTTACCTGTCCGGTGAACTCAGCATTGCAGTATCTGCTCTCCTTATACCAACAAGGCTTGAGCTACTGTTCGATAAAGGTGCACATGTGGACCATTTCTGCATATCATGTCCTCTTGGGGGATAGAACCTTAGCCCAACTGGACATGGCCCACATCTTTTTACAGGGATCCTATCCCTCCCTGGGATCTCCTGTTTGTGTTGGAGATGCTCATTCTCCCCCCTTTTGAGCCAGCGGCTGATTGTGAGCTGCGTTTCCTTTCCTGGAAGGTTTGTTTTTTAGTTGCTGTTACCTCAGCTCGAAGAGTTTCCGAGCTCCAGGCTCTGATGTGTAAAGAGCCTTATTTGTTTTTTCACAGGGAAAGGGTTTCTCTTTGTACAAATCCTAAGTTCCTTCCTAAAGTGGTCTCGGAGTTGACCCTCAACCAGTCGGTTGACCTTCCTGTTTATTTTTCTTCTCCTTACAATAGGGGAGAAGCTCTCCTTCACACTCTGGATGTTCACAGGGCACTGAGATGCTACCTGAAGTGCACAGCTGCACCCCGTAAATTGGAACTACTGTTTGTGGCCTTCGTGCCACAACACTTGGGCAAACCAGTGTCCAAACAGATGATTTCTAAGTGGCTTGTCCACTGTATTGTGTTTTGCTATGACAAGCACAACAAACCCCTTCCGGGTCTGGTTAGGGGGTCACTCCACCAGGGGAGTCTCGACTTCTTTTGCCACCCTGAAGAATGTCTCCATAAGAGACATCTGTGCAGCAGCTACCTGGAATTCTCTGCACACTTTTATGAATCACTATCGCCTGGACATTGCATCCAGACGCCATGCCGGTTTTGGCCTGGCAGTCCTTCAGGGTCTCCTATCCTGACTTGCTGTGTTGTCAGCTCTGTTTCCTTCCTCCTCCCAGGGTTAGGATCCTCCTTGGTGCGGGACTGCTTGGGATTTAGCCCTAATGGTTATAGCCTGCTGCAAGAGCTCCCACTTGAAGTAAGATAGTACAGTTGCGTAAGAACTTACCGTAACAGTAGAACTTCGAGAGTAGCTTTTGCAGCAGGTGCTGCTTTCCCGCCCTCCATCCCCCGAATGAGGTGTTTAGCACATCATCTACAGGCTTTGCTTCTTTCTCTCGTCAGGGCATGTCCGCAGGTATTGGCGGGGGAACTGGGGTGGAGTTGAGTCTGCCCCCTTTTGTACTGTGACCAACGTCGGGGTGCGGTCCCTGCTGGGTCCTGCTGGCTAAGAATTTTTCCGGTGGGTCCTAAGGCCTGTGGCGTTAGTCCTAATGGTAATAGCCTGCTGCAAGAGCTCCTCTCAAAGATCTACTGTTACGGTAAGTTCTTACGTAACTGTACTTTTACACGACACTGGTTAGGCTCCATCTGGAGTACCATGTGCAGTACTGGAGGCCACACCTTCACAAGGACATTAACAAAATTGAGGCAGTCCGGAGAAGGGCAACCAAAATGGTGCAGGGACTGCATCAGAAAGCATAAGACGACAGATTAATGGAGCTCAATATGTATACCCTAGAGCAAAGGAGGGAGAGAGGTGATATGATCGAAACATTCAAACACCTTAAGGGCATTAACAAGGTGAAAGAGTCTAACATGTTTCTATATGTGACTGGACACCAGTCCATGCGGCCCAGTCCGTTGACGCTGCCCTTACCTCCTTCATCAATATCTTTAATACTGCCTGTGACAAACATACCCCATTTTCAAAAAAGGTTATAAAAACAAGAGACACCCCATGGATCTCGCAGACCCTGCTAGATCAGATGCAACATAGACATAATCTCTGGCGCAGGGCACTGAACTCCCAGCTTCCCTATGACAGACAACTCTATAAGAGGAGAAACAAGTGCACCAGGGCTATTATTGCTAATAAGGCAAACCACTACAAACAAGCTCTCACCTCGTCCTGGGGCTCTGGGGAACAAGTTCTGGAGCAATATCCAAGGCTCTCTGGGAAAACCGTCAAACCAAAGCGTCACAGATACTGACAATGGTGTCCTCTACCAGGACCCCAACACCATAGCTAAGGTCCTGAACACTTCCTTCATGGACCTCAGTCACATGCTCCACCAGACTTCTTTGACCCTCTTCCCAGGGTCCCCTCTATCACCTCCCCAAGGTCCACCCTCCCACCCTTCCGGCTCAGAACCATATCCTGTAGCAAGGCCAAACACTACCTGTCCAAAGCCTTATGAAACAAGAGGTACAGCAGCGACACCATAGACCTCAAAATCCTCCGTCTAACTCTAGACATGACCCTCCCACACCTCACCAAAATATTCAACTACTCCCTGCGCCTAGGCCAATTCTCTACACTCTGGAAAAGGGGAATTATCATGCCAATCATTAAGAAGGGTGATCTAACCGATCCTGGCAACTATAGACCCATCACGATACCCCCCAGCCCCAAAGCCATTGAAAGAATAGTGTCAGACCAACTCACAGAGTACCTGGCTAGTCACTCACTGCTGTGCCAAGAACAACATGGGTTCAGCGCACGTCACAGTACAACCACTGCCCTTCTCGAATTTACATCTTACATACACGAGGCTCTGGAACAGGGGTCTATAGCAGGTGCAATCTTTGTAGACCTAACCAAAGCACTTGACACTGTCAGTCATGCTCTACTTTTACATTTACTCCCTTCCCTCAATCTCGCCCTGGACACAATACTCTAGTTCAAGAACTATCTCACTGACTGGACACAAGAAGTCAAAATCAACACCACCCTGTCTGACAAGAAACCAGTTCTTGCGGGTGTACCTCAAGGGTCAATTCTAGGCCCACTATTATTCACCCTCTTCTTCAACTCCATCCCAAAAGCCTGCAGTGGTAAGCTTCTGCTCTATGCAGACGACGCAGTAGTATACTGGAAAGATAGCACTCCCAACTCTCTCCAACACACTCTACAAAGCTACTTTCATGAACTAGAGGACTGGTTCACTAAGCATTGACTAATACTAAATTACAATAAAACCAAATCCATGATCTTTTCGCACCACCAAAATCCCTACAGTAGCACCCAACTAAACATCGCTAGCTATCAGGGCATCCAAATTGAATAGGTCCCACACTTCAAATACCTAGGCATCACACTAGACACTTCCCTTACCTACCACATACACATCAGTCCCCTCTCCTCCTCAGTAAACACCAGACTAGGGATTCTCTATAGGCACAGACACTGACTCCCACCACAGGCTCTACGGCTGACAGTAACTAGCTCAGTGCTATCACTGGTTGACTATGGGATAATAATATACGGGACGGCTGACCTCACATCCCTTAATTGCATTAATGTTGCCCTCAATGAAGCCTGCCGACTGGTCACAGAAAGTGATAGACTTGCTCACACCTGCGACCTCTACAAACGAGTGGACTGGCTGACCTTCAAAGGGAGGCTAAAATACCACACTTGTCTCCAAGCCAAAAAGATACTCATGAAGCTTGCACCCACTGGCCTACACTCCCTCATCCAATGTAACCCTCACAGGAGCACCCCTAGGCACCAGGCAAGCACACCCATCTTAGTCCCCCACTGCTGGACCGCACTAGGACAAAGATCTTTTAGCTATCGGGCTCCCATCTGGCTCAATGAAGTCCCATCTTCCTGGCCCCTAGTCTAGGCCAATTTAAAAACGGAATCAAGAGACATCTCATTGACTCCGAGATGTGTGGCTGCAACCAATCTCACTCCATCTCGACGACCCAGGGTCTGTAATCAACCCTAGAGAGGCAAACCAAGCACAGTAAATGTTTGATGTAATCATGTAAAGTCCCAATGTATTATTCTACTTAATGACGTTTATTCAATCTGTCTTAAAGAAATATGTCTGTTTGTACTGACGTGGAGCCTTTGCAAAGGAGTCTCTGACTCAAAGGTTTGTAATTCCGAAACTTTAATAAATAAATAAATTTAAGAAAAATAGCAGGACAAGAGGACACAGCATGAGATTAGAGGGAGGCCGATTAAGGGATAATGTGAGGAAGTTCTTTTTCACAGAAAGGGTGGTGGATGCATAGAACGGCCTACCTCAGGAAGTGGTGGGTGTGAATACAGTGCAGGGCTTCAGACAGGCATGAGATAGCCATAAGGGAGCAATACAGATGAGTATGAATAGATAGGCTACTGACAGAGCAAAGGCTGCAGGCACATTTATAAGGAAGAAAAAGAAATGGGCAGACCGGATGGGCCTTGCGGTCCTTATCTACCATCAACTTCTATGTTTCTATGAGAATTCACCTGTTGCAACACACTTTGCTGCAGCTGGTCACAACGGAGCATCATTACGCTTTTGGGGAGTTGATAAAGTTAGTATACCAGAAAGAGGAGGTAACTACAGAGACTCACTGTTAAGGGCAGAAATGCGTTGGATTTTTATCATGCAGACTTGTGATGAAAATATAGGGATGAATATAGAGACAAACTGGAATGTATACTCTTAGACTAAAATCTAGTTGGAAATGAAGGGAAGGCCATGACACTACATTGCCAAGAAGAAAAATGTATGTTAAAATGTAAGAGACATTATAATAGGACAGATTGTGATCAAAAAATGTTACAATAATTATATAATAACTGGCTTAGCCTTTTTTCCATAGGGAAACCGTGGCGTAATTTTCCGTTATAAAGAGCATTTATAACGGCAAACACGCCGCAAAGGCCTCTTTCTCCATGCGCATGTCGACCGCCATGCTTCCCTTCAGAATGCTTCGCCGATGCTTCCCCCAGAAGACTGAACTGCCACTAACAGTCGGACTCGGTGGTAAGTTTTCTACTGCTCACCTCCCCCCCAAAAAAAGTTTTAAATTAATTGAAAACGGCACCGTGAGTCACAGACCAGATGCTCAAATCAAACCGAGCAGACCGCGCAGCATCCTGCATTCATTTTATATAATTGCTGAGGTGAAAAAGGCAAACCCAGCAATTATATAAAATAAAGTATGGGTCGTTGTGTGTAAACTCGAAGTTTACACACACCACCGAAATTAGATGTTTTAATAAACCCTCGAGCTTTGCTCTCGGGGACATGGTAACATCTAACCCCTCGGGTGCTGTGTAAACTTCTCGTTCACCCGACCCTGCTTTATTCTATATAATAACTGGCTTTCCCTTTTTCCCATAGGGAAACCGTGGCGTAATTTACTGTTATAAAGGAGTGTTTATAACGGCAAACACGCGCACGGTTTCCCTTGCTGTGCGCATGCTCACGCAGCAGCGCCACCACTCAAGACCGCTGACCACTTCCATCTCTCCCGAAACAGTACCGGGACTGACAGAAGAACTCAGTGGTAAGTTCTTTTTTTTTTTTCCCTACACAGTAAAAACCTGACAAACCAGGGCAAAAAAAGGCTTTAAAATATACCGATTCAAATCGGCACCTCAAGCCACACAGCGAATGCATCGGAGCTTTTATTTTATATATAATTGCTGGGTGAAAAACCAACAATTATATAAAATAAAAATATGGAGTCGGGATGTGTGTCAAACTCGATTTTACACCACCTCATTGTGGGATACTTTTCACAAACCCCTCGGGCTTCGCCCTCGGGGTTTATGTAGCATCCACAACTCGGGTGTGTGTAAAATCTCGTTACACACCCCGACCCATACTTTATTCTCTATGTAATAACCTAAAACATTTGTGTCTAAATATAATATCAGTAAGACTGTTTAAGGTCATGTGTACCTGATCTCTCATGCAGCTGACAAAAATAGGTTTTATTGAATCCACCAAACATATAAAAAATATTATAGGTAGAATTAACACACAGAAATAGAAGAAGACCTGAAAGAATGCTCAAGGTCACAGAAATGTGACCTTGTTGTTTGAAAATAAAACATTATTAGGACCATCTGTATAAACAGCCATAGACACTGTAGTGCAAAGAATAAACTAAGTAAGCATAAATTTACCAGTAACCCAAGGAAAAGAACACGTTGAATATGTAAGGTGTGTTTACTGCATGGCTGTGTCAGAGGCGTATGATCTTTTATTATACAATGATGTGTGAAACTCCTGTAACCTCATTGGTCAAAACATGTCACATGACCGTGGGTAAATCCTGCATAACCCACGGCTGAGGAATCGCATTTATAAAAAACATAATTAAACCCATTTTAAATTTATTTTACACATGGGTCCATTGTATAGTCGCAATAAGGCACTCCAGGGTGTGAGTTATTGGGTGATTTACCCATTTCTTGTGTAGTTAAGTCACTCAGCTGTGCCTCGTGACACACCACACAAGGCGTGGGTAAATCCCCAATAACCCACACCCTGTTGTGCATTATTGCTTAAATAAACAAGTGGAATTCCACCACAGTCTTTTTCTCTTGCAACCCCCTAGATTGGTTTCAGCGAACAATCAGCAGCAGCTTGCTGCATTTCCTACGTGTAACAACGGAAAAGAAAAGCTATTGGATATGCCACAGTAGCTTGTGCAACAAATAAAGAAGACAGGCCTGTTTTGGGAAGCCCTGACCGTGCTTACCAGCATGATAGTGTATGGTTGCCTAGCAACCTCATCGTGCATGCGCAAATGAACTCAGCCCTACGTTTTACAACGTGGGACCGCGGACTTCTCAAAACAGGTGAGAGGTCTTTCAAACAGCTCCGAGGGGAACTAGCTGGCATTTATGCAGCTACGCAGTAAAAATTGCAAAGCGTCTTTTAAGGTAAAGAACCAGTAATTATTTATAAAACTGAAGAACGAGCAATGAAAATTAAAACTTAAACACGGGAGACCAGTAAACTAAACGCAAGGTTTTAACATTATGTCTCCACAGAAGCTTAGGAGAAATAGTATAAACTCCATAAGCATTCGTACCAGAAAATGAGGAATGCTGTTTGCAGTAAAGTGTGTGTGGGGGTGTCAAGCCTAAGGCTGTAGTAATGGAAAGCTTCTTTTACTTGCAAAAGCACTGTGGCAAAGAAAATTGATTACACAAGTGTGTTTATTTACAGGAGAAGTTAAAGAATTTATTTGAAAGCAATAAAATGTGCTCAATAAAGGAGCAAGAATATATTAAAAGCAGGAACTTCTTGTTAGGTATGTGCATCTGCGCAAACAATTGATGTAACAAATATGTTAATTTTTTGTCAAACAGATGTAATGAAATTTCTAAAAATCTAATAAAAAAAAAAATTCAACAGATTAAAAAAGAAAGAAAAAAACCCGTGAACAAGCTCAGATACAAAGCGAAACATAGGAGACATCAAAATAAAGAAGTTTTTGTGAAAAACAGTAACTGGAGCCAAGTACATGTGTTTTAAAGGGCCCCCGTCCTATTTCTTGTGTTACATTGAAGCCTACTGCAGGAGGCTGAAGAAAAGAAGCAAATACCCATTTCCCACTTATTTCACTAATTGTTTGTCCTGAATGGCCCACTGTTGAGCCTCATATCGTGTCCTCTAGTTCTGACGCTTTTCTTCTCCTCAATCAATCAGTCAGTCAGTCAAAATCTTTATTTAATCAATCAGTCAATCAATCAATCAATATCTTTATTTAACCTGGCGAACATCATTGAGCAAGCCCATTTTCAAGATGGACCTGGACATAGAACAATAAGACAGTAAAGAATATCATGGTTACAGCAGTACCAGTCAATGAGAGTTGAACTGGGGCCAGGACAATTAACAATATAATGACAATCAAGAAATAAAGAATCTGAGAACATAGCAATAGCACCACCACATAACAGCTGCATATATACAGTATTTACATATAGACCCTGACACTGAGCAGGGGTAATCATGGAAGGATACATGCTAGTTGGGGATGAGTTATCCTAAAGGATGGCAACACTCACATGCCAACACTAATATAATAAGTTAGGGCAGTGTACTGAGAAGGGCAGGAAGTGTAAGGGGGAGGAAGGAAAGTAAGTGGTCAGCAATTACCCTTGGAAGGTGCGAGTTGAAGAAAAAAGGACGGAGAGGGCAGAATGGTGAGGGGACAATAATGGCACAGTTATGATACATCTCCTGAATGAGCTCCTGTACCCCTACCTTATATATACCCTTGATATACCTGAATGTCTCAATCATGTCCCCCCTCTCCCTCCTCTGCTCCAAGAAGTACATGTTGAGCTCCCTCAACCTATCCTCATATGCCATTCGATACCCTGAATCATTTTTGTGGGTCTCCTCTGCACCATCTCAATCCTATCGATGTCTTTTCTAAGGTGCGGCATCCGGAACTGTATGCAGTACTCCAGGTGGGGGCGCTCCAGCGCTCTGTAAAGTGACAGCACCACCTCCCTTCTGTGACTCGTGATTCCCCTCCTTATGCAGCCCATCACACCACTGGCCTTTAGTGCTGACTTTTCACGCTGCTCCCCACCTTTAAGTCATCTGATATAATGACTCCTAGATCTCGCTCCTGGTTGATGTATACCAGCTTCTCCCCTCCCAGGCAGTATCCAACCTTGGGGTTACCCTTGCCTAAGTGCATGTCCTTGCACTTTTTGGCATTGAATTTCAGTTGCCAGGTATCTGACCACTCCTCAAGTTTCCTCAGGTCTGATTCCATGCTCTTGACTCCTTCTGGGGTGTCCACTCTGTTGCAGATCTTGGTGTCATCTGCAAACATACACACCTTCCCTTCCAGTCCATTACTGATGTCGGCTGTTAAAGTTCAAGGTCAAGTTTATTGCAGGAAAACTCCATTGAGCAAGCTCATTCACAAGGAGGTCCTGTGACATAAACACTTAAAGTACAAACACAGATAGGTAATAACAGTATATACATGAAATGCACGTTACATGATACAGGCTGGATATACATACAAGGGTACCACATAGGGTGACCGCAGGTGGTAAACATTGATATGAAACAGGAAGCGACTTACAGGTTGCATACTGATAAATGAAACATGATGACTGGTGTGTGCAATACATATATTTTGGCAGCTAGAACAAACAACAGACTACAACTGATATGGGGAGGTGATTTGATAGAGTAGCAGTGGGCGTAAGCATAGATAAACCAGGAGTAGAAGGGAAGGAAAGCAGTTAATATGACAAATCAATTATACCTTACCAGTGGATAAATATGGCACACATGGGAAGGAAGAGACTTAATGACAGTTACAGGTGTCTTTTATTTTGGCTGAACTTAGCGATTTGTAGAAGTTTATTGAAACTGTGCTAGTTAGTTTCAATGCGGTTTGTAATTGGTTCCAAATGGAGTGAAGGGCATATGCAATATACGTTTACCAAAAGGAAGTCCGCGTCCTTGGTATGTCCAAGCATAATAAAGTCAGATTTTTCTTAGCAGTATGCACTATGTGAGATACTAATAAGGGAAGAGAATGGCTTGGCAATTTCTTGAGGAGCAGTTTAAGAGTCCATAGCCCAGCATGGAGCAGGCATCTAGTAGTAAGGGATGTCAACCAACAGCTGCATATAAGTCACAGTGTGCAGGCAGTAGGGGAGTTGGTAATGAACCGTAGCATGGTGATAAAGGATGTCAGTTTACTTAGATTTGCAAAGAGTGGTGGAGGAATAGATTACATCGCCATAGTCGAGTAGGGGAGAAAAGTGGCCTGTACAAGCTTGTTCGAGTTTCAAGGGGAAAGGGGCCTTTTCTGTAGAAGAAACCTAACCTTACTTTTAACCTTCTAGAGACATCTTGACGTGGTCATTGAAAGATAATTTATTGTCGATCCAGATACCCAGATATTTAAATTTGGTTACAACTTCCAGAGGCTCGTTTAAGTGGTGACAATGAAGTCTTGGGCAGGGTATTGGGGGCCTGTGACAGCACTGCGGAGAATATCATCGCTTTAGTCTTCTTAGCATTGAGCAGAAGCTTTGCCTTTATTAGATTATGCTCAAGTTGATGCTAAGTCGGCGTAGCACCCTGACTTCAGATAACGATGAGCCAGAAGTATTAAACACAGTATCATCTACAAAAGTGCAGATTGGACGTAGATATGTTAGCATCTAAGTCATTAATGTACAAAGAAAACAAGATAGGGCCTAAGATGGATCCTTGGGGACTCCTCTTGCAACTGGCAAGGCAGCAGAAAAAAGCCTTCACATATTTACTTTTGGAATCTTGATTGAGGTAGCTGAGAACCACTGGGTGGTATGGTGTGGCACCCAACTTTGCAAGGCAATTGACTAATAGTTTGTGATCAACTGTATCAAAAGCTTTGCTGAAGTCCAAAAAGACTGCACCAGTTACATTCTTAGCATCTATAGCAGAGATCCAATCATTGGTTACTTTTGCTAGTGCAGTGATTGTGCTATGATTAGCCCGGAAGCCAGATTGAGCTGGGTTAATGAGAGAGAAGGTTTCCAAGTGAGATTTTAACTGAATATGGATCAGTTTTTCGAGAACTTTAGAAAGGATAGGCAATATGTAGATAGGCCTATAGTTGTTTACATCACATGGGTCACCAGATTTAAATAGAGGGAGGATATGTGCTGATTTCCAGCAGAGGGGCACAGTAGCAGATGTAATGGAAAGATTGAAGATGTGGAGAATTGGGGCAGTGAGATGGGCGTAGCCTGACCTTAGGAAAAAGGGTTCCAAGCCATCGTCCCCTGTGCTTTTTTTGGTGTCTAAGTTAAGAAGAGAATCTTCTACTTCTTTATAAGTTATCTCACGCAGTTGGAAGGGGCTGGGTGCAGGACTAGATGTAGGGGGAGGGGTATGCTGGCTGTGTACACACTGAAGAGTAGGGGCCCCAGCACAGACTCCTGAGGCACTTCATTAGTCACTTCCCTAGCCGTCGATACCACTCCATTTACCTGCACCTGTTGTGTTCTTCTCTTCAGTCAGCTGCTCACCCAACCCACCACTTCCTTACCTATGCCGATATGGTCTAGCATCTTTACTTGCCTTCTGTGTGAAATCAAGTTGAAGGGCTTACAGGTCCAGATAGACAACATCCACCGCTCCCCCTTGGTCCACTGCCTTTGTTACCCAGTCAGAAAAGTCAACCAGGTTTTTCTGGCATGACCTTCAAGCCATGAAACTATGCTATTTGGGGTCCTGTTGTCCACTGGATTCCAGATATGCTACTGTTCTTTGCTTGAGCAGTGTCTCCATCAGTTTTCCTAACACTGATGTGAGGCTCACTGGATGGTAATTTCAAGCCTCCTCCCTGCTCCCTGATTTGTGAAGTGGAACCACTGTCGCCCTCCTCCAGTCTTCAGGCACAGTCCCACTTTTCAGTGATTTGGTAAAGAGCTCAGCCAGGGGTGCTGCTATCACACTCCACAGTTCCTTGAGAACTCTTGGGTGAATCTCATCTGGCCTCATGGCCTTGTCCACCTTTAATTTATTTAGGGCTTCCAAGACTTGTCCCTCCATGAAGGGGCTCTAGTCTACCCATGGTACCTGGGTGAAACTGCTTTGCAGGTTTCGGCCACCCTCTGTGTTCTCCCTAGTGAACACAGAACAGAAATATTTATTTAGGACTTCTGTCTTCTCACTGTCCTTCTCTACTCGTCTCCCTCCTGAAACTGCTAGCCTTACTATTCCTCCTTTAGTCTTTCTCTTTTCTCTTATTTTCCTAAAAAAGGTTTTGTCTCTCCCTCTAACACCCTGTGCTATTCTTAGCTTGTTGTAAGCTTTAGCTTTTCTTATTTCTTTTCCTGCTTCCCTCTGTGCAACTATGTAAGTTTCCATGTCTTCATCCTTGTGTGCTGCCTTATATGCCTTGTAGACCTTTCTTTTCTCCTTACTATAGCAGCCACTTCCTTGGAGAACCATTGGGGTTTCCTTCTCTTATTTGCCTTACTGATCCTTCTAGCGCACTGCTCGGTTACCTCCTTGATCACTCCCTTGAGGTTCTCTTCTTTTCCTCCACCCCTTTCTCCCCTGTGCCTTAGTTTCTCTGCTAGGCTGGTTCTCATTTTGGAAAAGTCTGCCTTTCTGAAGTCCAAAACTCTGATCTTGGAATGACTGGTATTCATACTTGTGTTGCTTTGGAAACCAACCATACAGTGGTCGCTGTTGCCAAGATGGCACCCTACTTCAGCCCTTTCTACCCTGTCTCTGTTGGTCAGAACCAAGTCCAAGACAGCTCCACCTCTGGTTGGTGTATCAGCAAGTTGCTTCAGCCTTGCCCCCTGTAGGGCCATTAGCCATAGTCCCTGCCTGTTGTTGATGCTGTCTGAGAACCCCAGTTAATGTCTGGTAAGTTAAAGTCCCCTACTATAATTGCCTGGCCGTTGTCCACCATTTTATGTATCATCTCCAATGTTTCTTTGTCCCCATCTTCCCCCTGCAATGGGGGCCTGTAGATAACTCCTAATTTAATGGCTACCCCATTCCCTGTCTCAGCTGTTACTCACAATGCCTCAGTGTCACCTAGGGTCCACTGGATTTCTGTGTTTTTTGATTTCCTCCCGGATGTACAGTGCTACCCCGCCCTCCCTTTTTCCCCTTTCTGTCTATCCTGTACATGTTAAATCCAGGAATGGCCATGTCCCAGCCAAGGCTTCCTGTGAACCAAGTTTCCATCACAGTCACTGAGGACCTCATTGTAAGTGAGTCTGTGACTCAATTGAGTTTTACCCTAATTCATAAAAATGTTGTGAATAAATATTTTACTACCAAGTCTAGTCCATCCTCTGCTATAGTGACTGTGAGGTTGGGGATTTTGTTAGCCAGGTTTCTGGCATTAGTTACCATTCCCTTCCATGTGCTACCATCCTGCTTTTTACAAGCATGATTTCTTGCTGAAGCCCTCCTTTCTGTAGTTTCTGTGATGGAACTCCTTGGCTCCAGGTCATTGGGATTGCCTCTTTCCCATAACGCTTCTGTCTTCCTTGGAGTAGTTTCCTTTTTTTCTCTGTGTGTCAATAGCATACTGTATGTTCTTAATGCATCTGGAACATCTTTGCAGGATTTTGCAATTTGTTTCACACGTGCTGCTTGTGATGCAGTGTCCTGGCTCTGACTGAGTAACCTTTGACAGGGGGAGGTGCATCTGCTAGCCCATATGATACGATGGGTGCAGGTGCACCTTCCCCACATATTAGTTTAAACGACTGATGAAGACATCGAACTTTTGACCAAGAGCTCGTGTCCCCTCCTTTGTAAGGTGCAGGCCATCGAATCTAAAGAACCCCCTTTCCCAGAAGTTCTGCCACTTCTCAATGTCTTCCGGTGCAGGGTCTGCACCGGAAGACATATGAAGAGAGACTTAAGGAGCTGAATATGTATAGCCTCAGGAAAGGAGGAGAGGGGACATGATAGAAACTTTCAAGTATCTCAGGAATCAACAAAGTCCAAGAGGCAGCATCTTTCAAAAAGGTGTGCAAGAACAAGGGGCACAATTTGAAAATAGAGGCGGCTCAGAGGTAATTTTAAAGTATTTTTCACAGAGGGTTGTGGATGCATGGAGCGGACTTCCGGAGGAGGTTGTGGAGTCAAAAACAGTGGTGGAATTCAAGCATGCATGGGACAGTCATAAGGCAATTCTAGGGGGTGGGGGTAGGAAGAAGTAGGCTGCTGGTTAACTAGGATCTGCAGCTTATCCAATAGGTAGGGAAATGGGCAGACTGGGTGGGCCAAGCGGTCCTTATCTGCCGTCAAAATCTATGTTTCTATCTTTCTATGTAGCCATGCCCCTTTTCCTGACACCAGTTTTTAAGGCAGGTATTAAGCTCGCTGATGTCCTTCTCTCTGAGTTTCTGCCGGTTGGCTCCCTTTCACCACACAGGCAGAATCTCTGAGAAAGAGACGCTGGATGAAATGGAAGCTAGTTTCTCTCCTAGTTTTAAAAGATTTTGCTTAGTTTCTTCCACAGAGCGACTAGATAGGTCATTTGTACCGATATGGATCAGAATGTGCGTGTCTCACTTCGTGTTTCGCACAATTCCCTTGATGCGTTTTGTGTCCCTCCATGCCTATGTTCCTGGCAGGCATCTGGCCACAGTCTCTGACAGGCTGCTGTGGAGGATGTGAGACTCTACTCCATGGACGATAGAGTCTCCTATTATTAGTACTCGCTTTTTGTTGTGTTCGGTGATTTTTGTTTTTCTTTAACCCTCTGTGTGTTGCATAAGGGCCCTCTCCTCTGACTTGTTTACTCTGAGTGTAGGAACGGATGACAGTGGAGAGAACCTGCTTGACAAGTGGACTGGTATTAGAGTCATCCTGGACATGCTATTTGGTTGAGCTTTCTGAATTTCCACCAACTGCCAGCCCCCTTATCTGCTGGTCCTCTGGGGGAGTGGCATTTGTGGTTGGCGCCTAAAGGTCGAATATGTTGAAGTGTTGTTCTGTGTTGTGCAGTCAAGCTGCATCCTGAGGTAGTTTATCATGGCCTGTGCCACATGGAGCTGAGTACATAGGTAATTGAGGTCAGAGCATTGAGGCAACATAATATCACTTTCCTACTTTCTAAATCATGAATCTCCCTTACTTGCTGCCTGTCTTAAAAAATATTTTGAATCCTAGAACAGTACCTTACTTGCCCTTCAAAGGCTTTCAATTAGCTTCTGTAATCAAAATTTTGCCTCTGATCAAGTACTTGTTTCATGTTTATATCCTCAGTCACAGATATGGATAAGGTGTACAGGGTGTCAGCCAGTCTTCAAAGACTTTCACAGCCCATGCTGTGCTCTTTTGAATGTTTCTTTCATCTGTCTGCTCCTGCAGAAGACCGAGTTCCCTGATACACAGTATTAAGTGCCTTGCTCCCACTTTTAGCATATTTCTCTTTAATTTCAGTTTTTATTGTGTTTCTTCTTTTCTTTCTTGGAGCGTCACCATCCGGAAAACTGTCATTTAGCCACTGATTATCAGTAACACAGCTAAAAAGACAAAAACTGACCTCCATTATAGTACTGCTGCTTTGTTTCCCTTTGTTCTGACCACGCCTGTAGTTGTGTTTTCCCTTTCTTCTCTACGTCTCTGTGGAGGGATATTTCTCAAGGCACATTCACAAGAGACTTTCTCAGTGAAGTAATTCTGGCACAGTAACTGTTAATTAAATAGGAGATTTAATCAGTGGTCATCTGATACTCTTTGACCAACTGGGTTGCCTCCTTTTTCCAACCCATGTTATAAATGCAAAAAATATTTCTGTTATAAATAATATAAAACAAAACCCTAATATGCCTTCTTATCCTATACTCCCTGCCTTGATTGCAGCTGAACCCAAATTAAATCAATTGATCCGTTATGCTGCCAAAGTGTGGGGGTATTATGCCCCTTCATATTTAGAGGTTCCATTCTCTAACTTTTGTAAATCAGTACTTTAAGTTTCAAAATCCTCTCCCACAGTGTATGTTACGGCGGATAGGGCTGCCTCCCAGTAGAAGTGTTTATGAAATTATCAATTCTTAACTGCTGATTGTGCATTATAAATTATAATTCAGATCCTTGGCCATTAAGATGTCTTAACAAAAAAAATTGGATGGGCAGATAATGATATTTTTTCTCCCTGGCCGCTTACAGTTCAGAGTACTCTCTGCGAGATAGGCTTCTTAAAGCTGTGGGAGTTAGGCCTCTTAAAGCTGTGGAAAGAATATTTAGCTATGGTAAACATTAGTATCTTATATAAAGACTTTTTTAAAGGCTGTCTATTCTGTATATATAAAGATAAAGATATTGATTCTATAAAGGTCTCAAATCTCTCTGCCTGGCTTGCAGATAAAATTTGTCATAGATGTGAACTGTGTTTAACAATGCAACTTCAAGCGCAAGAAAGGCATATTTTATAACTCTTATTTGCTTTGACATTCTTCCCCTTAAACATAGGGAAATAAGGTTCCAGAAAATCTGTATGCTCCATTATCCCTAGAATGCTTTTGCACTACAGGTCATGTTGAGAATAATTTTCACATTTTGTTTCAATGCTCATTTTATAAGAAGTGGAGAGACAAGTCCTTAGTGAATCATATGGCAGTTTATAAAAATGCCTTACCAGATCTCATGTACATACTCTTAAATTCCCTGGCAATTGATGATGCCAAATTACTGTGCAACTCTGTAAGTGCAATTTTAAGACAAAGGGGAAAAAATGTTTAATTACCTCACTGTTTTTTAATGTTGTTATACTGTAAATGCATTCCACTTTTTATTAATAAGAGAATATATAATTATATTTTTTTAACGTTTGTATTTGTTGAAATGACCATTGGTCGCTCAATAACATTTTTAAACCTGAACCTGAAACAACCTCTTATCAATCACTAAAAACATGGACAAACACTGACACAGATTTGTTGAGCAGTTAAATCTAATCAAAAATCTCAAGAGTAAGTGGCTTTTCGTTTTTTTCTTTAGTGATGTTACAGATCTGGAGGTGCAAATCTCCTCAGGCAGCAAATTCCGTAGTGTAGGGGCTGCAGCCGAAAAAGGCCCAATCACCAGCATCCTTCAACAGGACATGGGGAATAAGGAGATCACTGAGTTACTGGGAGCCCAGTCCATTCAAGGCTTTAAACATCAATAACAATACCTGGAGATCAATGCACCACCTAATAGGCAGGTAGCCTATAACCCGCAGTGAAGGAGTAATATGCTCTGACTGCCAAATCGAGCTCAGCTGCAGCATTCTGGACTAGCGGCAGGCAATGCAGTTGACCACCAGGTAAGCTTTTATAGAGCGCACTGCAGGAGTTGAGACGGTAGAAAACAAGGGCATGAACTAGAGTCACTAGATCAGCAGAATCAAGCAATGGTCACAGTCTGGTGACATTCTTCAAATGATAAGAGCAGTTTCTGAGCACAGAAGACACCTGCAAAACAAAATGCCTATTGTCTATCAAGAACAGCTCCCAGACTATGAACCTCCTCTGTCACCTGAAGACGCACCCTGCCAAGAAGGGGAAAAACCAGGCCAGCACTCATGGTCGATATGTGCTTCTCTCAGCCCACTAGCAGCAACTCAATTATGGTTGGATTCAAAGCCAGCCAATTGCAGGCCATCCAAATGCTGATTTCACATACAAACAGAGGTGAGAAAGAAGTGCCACAGCTGGGACTTGAACCCAGGCGGCCCGGAATACCGTTCCTATTGCGCTAACTAGCTGCGCCACTGAGACAACTGGAACCTGGGCTGTCCCCGAGCACATTACTCTTTATCAAATGTACAACCAAATGACAACACAAGTGTTTACTTGTAACAATCACACAGGAGTGTGGTGTGCATATTTATGGAACACATACAAACAGAGGTGAGAAAGTTCTTTCTCATCTCTGTTTGTATGTGTTCCATAAATATGCACACTGCACTCCTGTGCAAACCCTGATTTCCTCCAGGCATTGCTATAATTTCAGCACAGAAAACAAACCATCAGATGCAAAAGAGCCATACAGCAGGGTGTCATTTGCATAGCAGTTAAACTCCACACCATAGTTCCTAATGATCTCTCCCAGTGGCAGCATATACACTGAGAACAAAATAGGTGAAAGCACAGAACCTTGGGGAACACCACAGTCAAGGGCAACCAGGTGCTATCAGCAAGAGCCAAGTACTACTGACTGCTCTCCACATTAATATTTATATATTTTTAGATACTATGGTGACATGTTGAACTGAAGTAACTGCTGCCTTCAAAATGCTCATGCCCCAGCGTTCTATGCTGAGGTCACAGCTTTGGGTTGTACCACTATCACCAGTAGGGGAACACATTGCCCATATTTATTAACTTTCCCACTGACAACATTTTTATTTATTTTATTTATTTTTTTATTTATGTATTTATAACATCTCAGATTAAGACCTTTGAGCTGAAAGCTCATTTACAAAGGTTCCACATTGAAAACAGAAATACAGTACAACAGATAACAAGGTACTGGACAGAAGTTAATTAGTGTTACTAGCAGTAGACATAGAATTAAGTCAGTGCTTATCCATGGCATCCGTCGAGTTTGTTACAATGTGCAAAGTGAAGGCTATAAAGTTACGGTAACAAGTAATCATAAAAATGTATCATACAGTCAATCCTGTTGAGAGAGCATCTAGCGAGAGGTAAGGGGAGATGGGAGAAATAAGGGGGATAGTAGATCAGAGATGGGTTGGGGCAGTTGAGAGACAGCTGATGAGCAGTGGATTGGGAGTTAAAGGGTTGGAGCAGCCCAGAGGGCCTTGTTAGTGTATAAGTGGCAAGTGAGGAGGGATTGCCCAATGGCAAAAGCCCTAGGGTAAGAGGTAGGGTCATATACTGTAACGTCAGAAGAGGCCGGGTGGGGGGGGTTAGGTGATTGAGTAATGAACTAGTACCAGAGGGAATAATGTGGAGGGACAGAATTGAAGTGCTGAGACAGACTGGTAAATGGGGGTTGGGGGCTTAGGTTTGGGCCTTTTAGCAGTCGCAGGAGCTAGAAGTGAACAGGTAGGAACAAAGTTTAGTTTTGAAAGGGCCCAGTATGGGTTCCAGTCGAAGGTCAGTGTGGAGTGAGTTCAACCATTTGGGGGCCCTGTAAGATTAAGAACGTTGTTCCTGCGAAGTACAGCGGAAAGGGACTTGATATAATAAACTCCCACTTGTGCTTCTGGTTGACCTGCGGTTGGTGATGGAACTGAGGAGGGGATTGTAAACTTGGAGGGGTAAGACTGAGGGTGGATATCTTAGCGGGCAGACATACCTGGTACTGGATTCTGTTATGCAGGTTGAGCCAACCAGAGCGGGCGTAGAGGTTGCAGGTGTGGGTTAAATGGGGAGTGCATAATATGAGGCAGCAGGCCTTGTTTAAGGCCAATTTGATTAGCTTAAGAGCTGTGTCAGTACCTGACCCATAGACAACCAGGCCATAATCAATCATTGGCTGGACTGAACTATTGGCCGCAAGCTTGAGGGCTTTGTCTGTGAGGCAGTGCATGTGCCTGTATAGTTGACCTATATGCGAGTTTATGACCTTGGCTATATGGTCTATGTGCAGTGAGTAGGAGAGGGAGCAGTCGAGGGGGACCCCCAGGTACTTAAAGCTAGTGACTATGTCTAGAGTAGAATCCCTGTTGTTTAAGATCTTGAGGTGATATGACCAGTGCCGGTTATGTGGGGAAGCAAATGGCATGATCTTAGGTTTTTTGTAGTTTAGGAGGAGCTTGGAGTTACAGAACCAGGCCTCTACTGCTGTGAAATTAGCCTGCATTTTCCATTCAGGGATTATGGGGTTGGATTGACTTGTGAACAGCACGGTGTCATCTGCGTATGATCGGATATTGTCAGGACAGACCTCAGTGAGGTTGTTTAGAAACAGGCTAAATAGCAGTGGGCCCAGGATAGAACCTTGGGGCACTCTGGAAGTAACATTACATTGGTCAGAGAGAACATCCAGTATTTTGACTTGCTGTTCTCGTTCAGAGAGGTAGCTCTGGAACCACCCTAGGGACACCAAGGATAGACCTGTATTGGCTAACTGTTTGAGAAGGAACTCATGATTGACAGTATCAAAGGCTTTGGTAAGGTCAATGAAGGTTTCCCCCACCAAGAGCCCCTGATCTAATGCCTTGTGAATTAAGCCAGTGAACTCCTCTAGTGTCGTCATAGTGCTGTGCCGTTTCCTAAAGCCATGTTGTTGATGACATAGCAGATTGTATTTGTCAAGATAGTCAATGAGCTGGTCATATATACCCTCTATACAGACAGTTGGTGAGACCCCATCTGGAGTACTGCATGCAGTTTTGGAGACCTCATCTACACAAGGACATAGACAGGATGGAAGCAGTCCAGAGGAGGGCAACTAAAATGGTGCAGGGTCTACTTCAGAAATCATATGAAGAGAGACTGAGAGAGCTTAATATGTATGCCCTTGATGAAAGAAGGGACGGGGGGACATGATAGAAACTTTTAAGTACCTCAAGGGAATCAACAAAGTCCAGGAGGGTAGCATCTTTCAGAAAAAGAGATGTGTTAGAACAAGGGGGTACAATTTAAAGTTAGAGGGGGGACGGCTCAGGGGTAATGTGAGGAAATTCTTTTTCATGGAGAGAGTGGTGGACACATGGAACCGCCTTCCTGGAGAGGTTGTGGGGTCTAAAACAGTGGGGGAATTCAAACATGCATGGGACAGACATAAGGCAATTATAGTGGGGGGTTACAGGAAGTAGGTTGTTGGCTAACTAGAATCTGCAGCTTATCCAATAGGTAGGGAAATGTGCAGACTGGGTGGGCCAAGTGGTCCTTATCTGCCGTCAAAGTCTATGTTTCTATGTCATAGACTATCCTCTCAAACGCTTTGGAGAGGGGAGGGAGGATAGAGATAGGCCGGTAGTTGGAGTGAATAGTTCTGTCCTCGCTTTTGAAGACTGGGGTTACCACCGCATTTTTCCAGATCTGAGGGAATTTGCAGGTTATAAGTGATAAGTTAAGGATTTTGGTGAGTGTGGAGTATAGTTCGTCAAGGGTGAGTGAACCTAATCTCAGGTCAAGTGTGTCCCCACTGGTTCTAGTTTTCCCTAGTACTTGCATTAGGTATTTTTTGGCCTCAGATTTGGTAACAACTTTGAAGCAGAAAGTGGGATTTGAGTTGAATTGAGATGAGGAGTTGTTATGAGAAGTTTTATCGAGTGAGGGAGTAAGGTAGTCAGGGGGGAGCACTTCACTGAGGTCAGTGAAAGCCTTGTTTAGAACATTAGCGATTTCATATGGATCCTTGGTGATGCTTTCGTTAACATTGAACAGAGGCCCGGCCCAGTGATGCTGAGGGTTGAGGCACTGGATGCCTCACTCCGCACCATGCCGGGCGACCCGAGTTCGGGAGCAAGCCGGTGCTGGGGTCGCAGGAGGGCAGGATTGAGCGCCTGGGCTGCCTCCTCTCCGGGAGGATTGAGGTTTGTCCAGCATTCCATTGGCCCCGGTGGAGATCGGGCGCCACAGAACGCTGACAGCACAAACAGTAGCATGGCTAATGTTGGCAGGGTTGCTGTGCGCCATGACGTCAGGGTGTGCACCATGCAAGGGGAGGGAGGACGGGGAGCTCATCAGAACAAAGGAAAAACCCGGGTCTGCGAGGGTAGGCAGTGGCACCTGACCCCCATGCCCACCGCCAGATCCATCTCTCCCGGCCTTCCAGTTCCTCCACCCAGGCCCTCACCTGCAGCCAGGGTCTGTCTCTAAGAGCACCCAACAGGGAGGAGCGGCCCCACCCTGGAGGGGTTAAGCCGGGGGTACTGGCTGCAGGGGGGGGGAGAGGAGGCTCAGGGTTGAGAGGACCTCAGGTGGGCAGGAACAGGCAGAATGCCTGAGAGGCTCTGCAGGCCGTGACTGGAGGGAAAAAGAAACGTAAAAACAACCCAAAAAAAACATGGAGCGGAGAGGGTGGCTCTTTACCGGGCTTACCTGTTAAGTACTTAATGTCATTCCAGAATTTATGGCTATCACCCCATGATTTGCTAAATTCATATTTGTAAAAGAGACTCTTTGCTTTTTGGATGGCTCCTGTACATTTATTGCGGGCTTCTTTGTATTTCTGGATGTCACTCTGGGACCCTGTGCACTTGGCCTTGTGCCAAAGGTAGTCTCTTTCCCTCATTTGGCCGGTCAGCAATAGCGTGACCCAGGAATTACCTGATCCCCTGACTTTCCTTTTTTTGAGGGGGGCAAACAGGTTGCAAGCTGCGTTGAAAGTGTTGATAAAGAGCTCAAGCGCAGTGTCAACTTCTGAGGCATTTTGGACGGCTTATCAGTCTTGTAGGGGGAAGTACGCTTTGCGTGAGCCAAGCTGCTCTTTTTTTAATACTCTAGTGGTTACAGTTTTGGGGGGATTCTGGGAGATTTATTGGTCCAAGTACAGAGGATAGGGGAGTGGTCACTAATGACGTCTGGTAAGACAGAAACACTGGCTATTCTTTCAGGACGATTGGTTATGAGCCAGTCGATTAGCATGCTGGTCCCTGCACGTTAGTTTACATGGGTTGGGGATTCAACTTGTTGGACTACGTTGATGGATGAGATGGCATCTTTGTAGGGTGCCACCTCAGGGGATAACCAGTTAATATTGAAGTCCCCTAGCATCAAGACTTCTAAGTTGTTGCGAAGGTCAAAGAGATAGTCCAAAGCTGATTTAAGAGGGCAGATATTTTAGGCTACAATCCAGTAAAATACAATTACAGGTAGTTTCTTCAGATAAATTACCAGCAAACAGCTATAGAAATATAAAAATTCAAGTTACATAGGTACCCAGAGAAGAGCAGTAGAGAATAGCAGGCAGAGTCGGAGTTAGAAGGGAGAGCGATTTTGGCCAATCACACACCGAGGCAGTGCTGCGGGGACCAATCAGAAAACGGGCTTTCAAGCCCTGGGTTGCGATGTACCTTCTGTGGTGCTGGCAGGCGGAGAGAGAGGATCACGGCAGGGGGGGAGTTCAGGCCAGTACCGCCAGAGATCCTGGAGCCCGGTCAGGGGCAGGGAGCTTCTGTGCTGCTGGTGGGCAAAGAGAGGAGTGCAGTCAGTGGGGAGTTCAGGCCGGGACTGCCAGAGGTGCTGGAGCCCAGTCAGGGGCAGGGAGCCAGAGAAGAGCAGTGGAGAATAGCAGGCAGAGTTGGAGTTAGAAGGGAGAGCAGGCCGGCATGGTGGCGCTGAGGGTTGAGGCACTGGACGCCACACCTCGCACCACGCTGGCGACCTGGGTTCAGGAATGGACTTAGGACACCGGGGGCTGGCAGGGGAAGGAGAGGATTGAGTGTCTGTAGGGACTGCTTTCCTCTCCTGGGGTGGGTAGTGAGAAGGTGTCACTCTGCAGCGGCCTCTGGTGCTGACCAGGAGCACTGCAGAGGCGGCGCATGGGGAACAGCACAGAAAAATGGAAATCCGCTTCATGACCGACCAGATGACAGCTGCCAGTCCTCTGCTGCCACCAATGCCCTGAAGGAGCCCTTCCACCTCAGCAGCACCCTAGGGTCAAGTATGCGCTGATTGCCTCCCCTGGTGCCTTCCCCGTCGGAGGAGGGGAACCCGCCCGGCGAAGGGTTATGCTGGGTTACCCTGGGGGCAGCTGGTATGTGAGGCTGGAGGGCTCAGGAAAGGACAGATGGAGCAGTAGGGACCTTGGCAGCCTGAAGGAGTGGTGGGTCGTGAGGCAAGTAGGAGGTGGAAATGAAATAATACAACAAAAAAAAAAGGAGGGAGAGCAGTTTTCGCCAATCAGATGTCAAGGTAATGCTGTGGGGGCCAATCAGAAAATGGGCTTTCAAGCTCTTGGTTGCGGCATGTTTTCTGTGCTGCTGGAGGGTGGAGAGAGGACCATGGCTGTCAGGGAGTCAGGCCAGTACCACCAGAGGTCCTAGAGCCTGGTCAGGGGCAGGGAACTTCTGTGCTACTGGCAGGTGGAGAGAGGAGCATGGCCTGCAGGGAGTTCATGCTGGTACCGCCGGAGTTCCTGGAGCCTGGTCAGGGGCAGGGAGCTGAAAGGAGCTAACAAAAATGGATATTATGGTACGTATAAAGGAATTTGTCCTTTAGCTATAAATGAAAGATAAAGATTCATGTTTGCATTGTACCTGTTGTTCATTTGTAAATGTAGTGGAATAGGAGCCCAACATTTTATCATTACTCACTATGTCATTGTAACTGAGCTATCCTTGCCAGCATATTGCTGTCACATATGGTATAGTTCTAATAAAATACATAAGTAGTAAGCCACGACAGGGTGTGCATTATAGAGATTTGATGCACGTTCATGTGATATCTCTCAGCCAATTAAATTTCTAGATTTTTTTCTAAGCATTTTATAAGCCATTTTATGTGGTTTAAGAAGAGCTTGCTTCAAAGACAGACCATTTGTTGCTACATGAAAAAAATACAATTTACATTCAAAATGCAGCTCCTTAGAGCTGCTTTGGAAATTCATACTAATAAAATCTAATCCTGTGTGTAACCTACTTTCATAAAGCATTACAATGCACACATACTGCAAAGACTGCTCAATAGTCTTTTATTTCCAAATAGTGAAAAATGTCTAGAGAAGAGAAAAACATATGTTTTTGTAACTGTAGTATTGCGACAAGACATTACAGGGTCCATGTTTGTCTCCAATTATACAAATCTACAGTTTAAGTGGTTTCCAGGGAACCCATAAGGAAACAAAGGGTAACAGATAATTAGAATCAGTAGAAACTAGAGCTGCTATGAACCATTTGCTAAGGAGTCAAACTTCTGCAATTCTGTTGAGCTTCATTCATGCCATAGTAGAATTTGTAGAAGCGGTTTAGTATTAAGTGATACAACACTGAGATGCTGTTTGTAAGTTTTCTTCCCTTTCTATCTACCAAAATCTCTTCATTTCAATCAGAAATTAAGGGCAGGGGCTGAGTAGCTCAGATGTGGCCCAGAAGCTGGATCTAGCAGTGAATTTCCAACTTGAATAGGTATTTTCCTGCCTTCACATCTGTAACAGTGGTTCCAGTGTCCTTGGCCTAAGTACAGTGGCTATCCCTTTTGGCATCGCAATCCTTTGCTCTAGGCTGCTTTATATATAAGCAACTACAGTCCCCTCTCCTGCTGTTACCATCCTGCCCCCTCCTAGTGCAAGCACCTCCTACTCCCTCAGATCTCACAATCCTACCCAGCTTGCCACGCCCAGGTGTGTTACCAAAATGGGCGAACAGGCCTTCTCATCTTTTGCTCCTAAACTCTGGAACTCTGTTCCTCAAACAGTGTGCTGCTCCACCTCCACCATGTACTTTAAATCAGTCCTCAAGACCCACCTCTTCCAATCCATGACCTGCAAATGCTTCCAACCCCCATGACTCCTCGACTCCCAAATCTGCTCCATTGTCAACACAATGTACTTCTCTGCTTTAAATACCCTAATGATGAGTTTGGCTACTCTCCGTCACCTCACCCCGTCCCAGAGGTGGATTTATGCAGTGGCACACATGTGCACAGCATGATCGGGGGTGCGCCACCCCACGCGCTACCTCAGCCAGAAGCAAAAGCAGTCTTTTTTAAACTGAATGGAAAGATGAATAAGAACACTGGCATGTGTCTTCTAATCTTCCTCCGTGTAATTAAAAGAGAAGCAACAGACACTTATGCAAGGGAAGAAGACACATACCAGCTGCAGGTTGTGAAAAAAGCAGGGGTTCCAGTGTTGGTGCCAGTCAGTGTCAGTGGTCTTGGCTCGAGCTGATAGAACCAAAATTTACAGCCACAGTTCTTACAGGGATTGGTCCAGTACTCTACTTCTCTGTGTTTCACATGCATACAGTGTGGACACCGGAGAGTGGACCAGTCCCCTTCATGGCTAGTGCCTCCGCTGCCTGCTCCCCACCCATTCCTGTGTTGCCCAAATCCAATCTGGGACCGAGTGCTGCAGTACACAGGTAGGTGAGAGACAAAATGAATTAATTTATGCACTCTGAGTGTATTGAGGTCTCTTCTGCTGTCAGAATGCTTACGTGTTTATAATTTTTTTTATCTCTTGTCTCAAACTGTCCACCTGCTCTCATCTCTCCGATGTGCCGAGTCCTCTCCTTCAACCTTTCCTTATGCATTTCTGAAGTGCTGCCTTATGTGGGCACCACTTTGTGGTCACCTAGAATCTGTACAGGGGCCTTTTCTATTCCGATGAGTATTTGATAAGTACAAGGATGTCTGTATCTCCCTCTTTTGTGTAAGTGAGCAGTCAGTCAATGCGCAAACTGGATCTGTTATCAGTAATTACAGGGGCCACTAAACCTGAACATTGTTATTCCAGTCCCTGTGTGTGAAACGTTTTAATTAACAGTTAATTAGTTCGAGATCATTTAGAGTAAAATGTTTTTATTAGGAATTTGCATGAAAGACTCGTTTGATACATTAATGTGTTATCCAAACCTACTTGACTTAATAGGAAATACATCCACATTCAGTTTGTGTGTGAGTTGTGATTGGAACAGTGTTGGGGGAAATCCTCTTCCGAACCTAGTCCAAATAAAGCTGACAGCTCTGCACCTTCTTGAATCAAAAAGCCAAACACCAGAAGATCAATGTGTCACTCTGCTTAAAAATACTTATAGGCATCAAGGCGTTAAAACTCTGTTTTCTAAATTATGCACTATAAGGTTGGGCTGTACTCCCAACTTTATAATGCATAATTTAGAAAACAGAGTTTTAACATCTTGATGCCTATAAGTACTACCGTACATGATTTAAATGATCCTTGCAAGTTCTTGAAATGACCAGGGGATCTTAGCTGCAGAAAATGAAAATGGAAAATGGAAGTTATGCAAAAACATCGACCTATATGTGAAAACAAGGTTTGGCCTAGAAGAAAATACTGGCTCTTTACTAAAGCTCATTGAAATGAAATACATTTTTTATCTTTTAATCTACTTTGAAGTAAATGAACATATACAGCGAGCCAGGGATTGGTCACATTTTTAAATGACAGATGAGGGCAAACAGGATATCTTGAACTATTAGTATGGGCTCATTTGGGTATGGGAGGCAATGATCTTTTGTTCCAATTTGCAAAAAGCTTTACAAAGTAATGCAGCTTCCTTGGTTTAGAAATAAAGCTGGACACATATTTTTTAGAAATATTCCAGTCTGTGCTAGTGGCAGTAAAAAATATATATTTTGAAAGTGGGGCCAGAGAACCAACTGGAACTTGAAAACTAATGGAGGGTAAATAAATGGGACAAGCCATTTGGAATGTTTTTTTTTCTATCATTCTGAGCTTGTTTTCGTTTTGCTTCCTTTTTTTGTTGTCTTTTAGCTTTTTGCTAGCACCCGACTGCTCCTCAGATTTATGGTTCTGTACATTGCCCATTGGAGAAAAGGGTTTTCTTCCCCTGCCCTCAGCAGAATCCAGTGCAGTGCAGCAATAGCATGTGAGCTTTTTATTATAAACACATTTGAAACTTCAGCTACAGATGTCCAGCCACAATTCTTGGTTATTGTTTTGTTTTATTTCACAAGAATTGCATTTGGACAATCAGAAAGCATCTTGTACACCAGAAGCAATAAATCTTCCCCGATACATATTGCTCTCTGTTAATAACACAGTTCTTATGTGTTGCACCCCATGCTAATATATAATAGTTGGCAGAATCATTCTCCTGCAGGTCAGAAATGGTACCATTACAGCAAAAGTGTATAATATATCAATAATTTATAGATTATATATATACACACCAATAATTTATAGATACATATTCCAGTAATTTGTAGTGCATTACACTTGTATCACAATCAACCCTCTGGATAAACCTGGAATGAAAGGTGAACCTGAAAGTTTTCATTTGAGATTTTGCCCAACAAAAATGCATTTGCGGTTGCCCCCCCCCAGTTTGTCACATTTGTTTTTACATTAGTCATTATAAATCCTCATCTCTCTATCTCTACACCTCCTGCATGGGATACATTCAGGAGCTGCTTTGATTGAGAATACAGAGAATGTATGAAATTAATAAAGGTTTTCCAGACTTCTTCCCTGTGATCAGAGGTTCTTTCGGATATTTATTTATTTATTTATTATTTATTAAATTTTGATAACCGGGTAAGCCCACTGAGCCCCGAAGGTCCCTTTTTCAGGGGTGACCCGGGTCCTAGAATTACGTACTACTATTGTTCTGTAAGCAATATTAAAACCACGTGAGAGAGAAAGAGCCTCTGATGTCAGGGAAGAAGTTTGGAAAATCTTTATTTCATACATTCCCTTCAGGTTTCCTGTATATAATTATAAATATGCACGGTTAGCATGAAAACAAAATTATGGCCCTAAGACTTCATTTGCTTTGGGTGCTTGGCTTCTTGGCTGTACAGGCAGTATAACCCTCTGCTTGTGGAATCATGATCATCTCATCAGAAGCAGACTGCAATGTCATAAATAGAGGAGCCAAGTTATTCAAGCAGTACTGTAGTACTCTAGCCCTTCCCAGGTGGCCAGGCAGCTAGTCCTTTGGCCACTCCTTTTCTCACCCAAGTCAGTATCCCTCATACCCCCTCCGAAAACATTTTTAATAGAAAAGATAAGTACAGCTCCTAACATTGTGTAAGATGCTGAATGGGTTTCTTAAAAAGTCCAAAAATGAAAGGAATGGGGGAAGTTGGAAGAGGCTGGGATTAAATGGAGTGGGTGATGGGTGGTAAAGGGTTGTCTTTTGAACTAATTTTGGCTTGTTACACCCTCATGCCAAGGGTCTGAAGTATATTTGGCTGAATTGTCCAAGGAGATCAAAAAGGCAGAGGTTCCGAATCAAAGCTGAACTGAAGTTGCCAATTCTTACATTCTCACACCCTTATTCAGAACGTTCTCTTAGTACTAGAAACACCTGCATGAAACCTGGCTGTTTGTCCAGCAGGCTTTATCTTTTCCAGCTGCTTTTTCTGCCATGAAATCATAATCCCCTACTCCTTATATCAGACAGAGGCATCAGTGTACAGATTAGATGTGTTTTAATGACAGCAGGTTGTGATGTAATAGGGAGAACTATGGCTTCATGGCAGGAATAAGCAACTGGAACAGATGAAGCCTACCGAAAAATAAAATGTCCATTTTAGTGGAACTGTCTGTAGTAATAAAAAAATTAGAAGTTCCTGAAATTTACATTTTTTTGAGGAATTTTATGTAACCGAGTTCTGTGGATCCCAACTCTGTGTGTGTGTGTGTTTTACATGATGTGCACATATATTACAGAAATCTGGAAAATAGCTTTAACATATTTTATTATGGTGTTTTATGTGGTTTGACATGTATGCAGCAAGATAATATGCAGTGCATTTAAGTATGCTTTTGGTATACCACGCAAATGAACTTTAGGCGGGGGATTGCTAGTAGAAGGAGGGAGGTGGTGCTGCTGTTGTATTACTCATTGGTGAGGCTCCGCCTGGAATACTGCGTCCAGGTCAGGAGGCCTCACTTCTGCAAGGAGTTTGACTGAGTGGATGCAGTATAGTGGAGAGCGGCCAAAACGGTGTAAGGGTTGCAAGAACACCCATATAAGGAAAGGCTGCAGGAGACTTAACATGTACTCCTTGAAAGAGAGGAGAGTGAGAGGAGACATGATTTAGATCCACAGGTACCTCACAGGGGTGAACAAGGTGCAGATGGGGTGTCTCTTTCAGAGGAAAGAAGGCGCCAGAACACAGGGGCATGCAATGAAGCAAAAGGGGGGAGGTTTAGGAGAGATGTGAGGAAATACTTCTTCATGGAATGGGTGACTGGAGCAGCCTGCCAGAAGAGGTGGTGGGAGCAGAGACTGTGGCAAACTTCAAGCATGCGTGGGATACGCACAGGCGCAGACTGTGTGGAGGAAGGTGGGGAGGGGTGCCAGTGACCATATAGGGTCAGAGAGTCAGAGGCGACTGCTGTGTTCAATTTTTTTTTTTAACAAGTTTCTCTGTTCACGTCCTTTTCACCTGAGCCCATCTCCTAGTTTCTCTCCATCACAGTACTTTGACAAGATACCTTAGCAGGGATCGGAAGGAAAATGATGGACATGCCTGGTTGTTCTAGCAGAACAACCAGACATCTCCCTCAGAATTGATATATCCATGTGAGGCAGCCATTACTGTTTGCAGCTGCTTTGTGATGGAAAGGGAACTAGGAGATTTTCTGATGGGCTAGTCAACACTTTGCTCCTGAAACTGGGCCTAAAATGCACCATTTCACACCTATATTTTCAAAATGTCCTGGGAGGGTTTGCCTCAAGACCCCCCTACAAAGGTTTGGTTTTCAGACCAAAGTGCACCCCCCCTTCTGTCAATTCCTGAATCCACCACTGCCCTCCTGTCATGATGGTCCTACAGTCTCCAGTTTCTATGCACCGCGCTGCTGTTGTTCTACTTATCAGTGTATTGGCCACTACTGCACTATTTAGTGCATAAGCTGATTTCTAGCTCTAGCACTTGTTAGGTACAGGCTGTACTTCTCAACTGTACCCTCTGACTCTCAGCACTCTAATGTTTGTAATGACTACTTCTGATGTAGACGGATACTCTCAAGGCCCCCCCTATTGTCTCTTCTGTACTACCTCGTGCAACTCCGTTTCCATAAGCCACTCTTTATAGCAGGAGCATAACCATTCGTATAACAACTGCTTGTATAATACTAATTCCCACTTCTTTGAATTGTGCTGCTGTCACCATGATGTGCTTTGTGAACTGTAATCTGTTTAGTGGAAATGCCATTGTGAATCATTATTTTTGTTCTTGTGAAGTGTAACCTCCCGGGTTGCACCTGAAAATAGGCACATTGTTGACTAGTGTACTCACCCGGTCACCAACAACCAAATAAATAAACATGCTTTCTACATGTGACAGTATGGCTTCTTCTTTAACCATAAGCTTCATGAATGGACACACTAAATCCTTAATAATTCATTTTTGCTAGGTTTTGCTTAATTTATTGCCTGCGGTTTGTAACAGTAATTACATTCTGCATGGGTACTTTGGACTGACTTAAACCGTACTTTTCTTAACAAAGACATTTAGACTTTGCTTGAATATGTTTGTATAAGGCAGCAGTTGTAGAATCCACAGCAATGAAGCATGTCACGTTCCGTTTCATTGGGATATTATGTAAAGGGGAACTGCACACAGTGGGCGTCGATGTTGCTTTCTGGTTTTCATCATCTCCAGTAGGAATCATGTCTGCCAACAGACATAACTAGCATGTCATTTCTCATGCTTTCGCCATTAGGAACATGCAGAATGTCAGAACTATAAGCTGGTTTGTTGCTGAAGACCTCTGGGATGCCCCTGTGGTGCTTCTGTGCACCTGTCTGATCCACTAATATAATCACAAATTGCTTAAATGATGGCTGCTCAGTGACTCCTCCTCCCCCATTATTTTGAGTTTCCTCAGTTGGTAGAGTCTTTTATAAAGATATGTGTTTTAGAAACAGTTCACCAAACTAAGGCCAACTACCAAGACATGAGGGTCACTACCTGACACAGCGGACCTGATTCTCAAAGCTCCCTGCAGGATGCAGGGGGCTTGCACCGCAAAGAATGGTGCAAAGCGCCGCCTACCCCAAAAGATGTGCCAAAAGCTATTCACAAAGGCAGCCTGCGGCAACCGCAGGCTGTCTGCCCCAAACCAGGCTTGCACCACCTGTGCACCCAAACATGGGTTGCAACACGGGACAAGGGGTATGTGACAGATGCAAGCTGCCACATCCCAGAAAACAGAATTCTCAGAACTCTCCGAGAGGGGAAAATTAAAAGTACACTTAGACCAGCCAAGGCTTGGCTAAGGGTACTTAGAATATTCACTTTTCTGAGAGATGCCCGTTTTCGGCAACATACCGCGTCCTTGATCCCCGATGTTGCCAAAGCCATACATAAGTAAACCCATGCTCTCTCCCTGATCCCCGATGCTGAAATTTTTCAATAAAGTCATTTTCATGCCCCGATCCCTGATGCTGATATTGTTAAAGAACGTCATACTCGCACCCCCGCTCCCCGATCACCGATGTTGCCAGTGTTAATAAGAAGTACTTCCCATGCCCCTCTTCCCAACCCCAAAGGTGTCGGCACTAATATCAGTAATCAGAGCCGATGACCAGCACAGCCCACCTCACACCTCCGTGGTTGGCCACTGCCTGAACTGTCAGTGAGCCTTCTGTAATGTGTTCAAGCGCGGGCTTGCTATCAGACTAGAGAAGTGTAAGAGATATGGCCATCAGTTACCCAAGTTCAAGTTTGTTTATTTGTGATACAGTCATTGAGCAAATAGCTCATTTACAATTATGTCCCATCATAAAAAGGTACAAGTTGCGTATAAAATACATAAATAAACATACATCTTAAATAACTTAGAGGGTATAGTCAATAAGAACCTGACAACACACAGTGTATTATACATAAGGACAAGAATTCCACTAAATTATCCCAAACTTCCATTGTGAGGAATTAGTGCGTTTGGTACAAAAGCCCAGAGCCAAGATTTGATTAATTCACTTAAACAAGTACCATCCTCAAATAACAATTTGATCACTTTGAATACTATATTGAAAGGTCAAGCTATGTTTGCTTAAAAAAAAAAAAATTTGGTACTCTTTGGGTAACTTGACTTGTCCCTCAACATTTTTAGTTGAGATGCAGTGAATTTATAACCTGTCTTGCCCACACATCCCTCGATCACCCTTCCATTTTGTACCAGTACCAACATAATATTTTGTTGAAGCAACATGTGAACATTTTAAAATGTATCATCAGCACAGTCATTGTGATTTTTATGTTTTCTTGTACGCATGTGCAAGAAATTTAGTGCCACCACCCGAGTTTTCGGAGGTGTGGCAGCCCTCTTCCAATTCAGTCAGTGTGTTTGCAGGCGCGGCCGCAGTTCTCCAATGGCTGCTGGAGCTGTCTATGACAGCAGTCAAAAATGCAGTGGACTACAGTTGAAAGGGGGAGCTATGCTTCAGTGAGCAGCAATAAGATATCGCCTGCTCATGGGCCCCCACACACACACACACACACACACACACACACACGCACACTGCATGCTGCGCCCCACGCACACTGTATGGCGATGGGATGCCCAATCCCCGTTGGCTGTGCACTGCTCCCCTCCCCAAACAGAGTTCCACATGCCACGCTGGGTGCCCACCAGCGTGGTTAACATCGTATAGCCAACGGGAGTGCCCAATCCCCGCCGGCTCCACTGTCCCCAGAGAGTACAGGATGCCATGCTGGGAACCCACCGCAGATGCTATCGGCGGCAAGAGTGCCAATCCCCAATCGGCTCCACGCCCCCCCAAACAGCCGTCCTTGTGCCACACTGGAGCCCACCCCAGCGTGGCAAATGTCCCACGTCGTCGTCCTTTTTTTTTTTTTTTAAAAAACCCTTGAAACACAAAAAACGTCCTCGCTGTCTCTGCCTCTACCCGCGCTTCACCCACTGCGCACCCTGCTTCCCACACCCTCTCACCCCATACTTACCTCCAGACTCTGGCACGATGGTCTTCGTGGACCGGGAACACGTCTGCACTCTTCAAAGCCGACCGCGAACTGAGGAAATGCGGTAAGCTGTATAATGGGATAGATAGGGGTTTTTCAACTTTGCTGCATATCTCAGGCATTTTTTGGAATTTTTGCACCAAATTTTCAACATGGGGTTTTTGGGACCCCTTCTCATGAATGCTCTCACTGTCATGGCGTTAATCGGGCCCGAAGGGTGATTTCGCAGTCACTGCGTGAAATCACCTTTCAGGACCCAGTAACGAAACGACACTGCCACTGTTCATAAGGTGGGCTCACAAAAAGCCTATGTTGAAAATTTAGTGGAAAATTCCTACAAATTACTGTTTTTACGAGCGGGCGTTGCTCAGTTCCTATGCACTGTAGTTCACGAATTTTCAATATTTTACTCCAGGATTAACATTGCCATTTTACCACACTCCTTATGAGCAGTAAAGCTGTCATTTTTCACATCTTGCCCAAAACATGTTTCCACCCTATGAGCGCACAATGGGCGAGTCATAAATGTAGATCAATGTATGGGACACATTAAGAAAATCTACAGTGACACTGTTCATGAGCAGAGAGTCTTAAATGGCTATGTTGAAAATTTGCGTGAAAAAAATTAAAAATGACTGTTTTATGAGCATGCGTTGCGCAGTTCCTATGCATGCTCGTAAGTTCTCGAATTTTCAATATTTTCACTCCAAATTTTCAACATTGCCATTTTATTACACTTCCTTATGAACAGTACAGCTGTCATGTTCCACATCTTTCCCAAAATGTGTTTCTGCCCATGTAGCGCACAATGGCGCAGTCGGTGTGCGAAATCAATGTATGGGACACATTAAGAAAATCACAGTGACACTGTTCATGAGCAGAGGTCTTAAAATGGCTATGTTGAAAATTTGGTGAAAAAATTGCTAAAAATGACTGTTTTATGAGCGTGCGTTGCGCAGTTCCTATGCACGATCGTAAGTTCGCGAATTTTCAATATTTTCACTCCAGATTTTCAACATTGCCATTTTATTACACTTCCTTATGAACAGTACAGCTACCATTTTTCACATGTTGCCCAAAATGTGTTTCTGCACATGTAGTGCACATTGGTGCAGTTGGTGTGCGAAAGCAATGTTTGGGACAGATTAAGAAAATCACAGTTACACTGTTCATGAGCAGAGGTCTTAAAATGGCTATGTTGAAAATTTGGTGACAAAAGTCCATAAAATGACTGTGTTACAAGTGAGCATTGCGCAAGTTTCCACGCACCCTCGTAAGTTCATGACTTTGTAATATTTTCAGTCCAGATTTTCACCAGTGGCATTTTTCCACACTTCTTATGAACAGTACAGCTGTCATTTTTCACAACATGGCCGAAATGTGTTTTCACACTTTCAGTGCAGAGATGCGTGGTTGCTGTGGGAAATCATTGTTCGGGACAGGTAAAGAAAATCACAGTGACACTGTTCGTGATCGGAGGTCCCAAAATGCCTATGTTGACAATCTGCTGTAAAAAATCCCCAAACTAATTACATTACGGGTGTGTGTTGCACAGTTTCTATGCACGCTCGTGACTTCACCAGTTTTTTTAATATTTTTACTGCAGATTTGCAACATTGCCATTTTTTATGCCTCCCCATGAACAGTACAGCTGTCATTTTTCACATCCAGTTCGGAATGTTTTTGCACCTGTGGTGCTAAATGCCGTAGTTGCTGTGCATAAGCAGCTTTCGGCTAACAAACTGATATTGCCACTGTTCATGAGGTGGGAGTCACAAAAAAAACATGTTGAAAATTTGGAGTGAAAATACCAACGAATGCCTGAGGTGTTAGGGTTTCCAACCATAACGCCCCACCCTGTAGAGAATGACAGGCATCAGGGTGTGACTTGGGATTCTTGCCTGTAATACTCATACCATTCACACCCTGCAGCCAGTGAGAGGCATCGAGGTATGCCTTGGACTCTTCAGCCCCAAAGTTCACCCCATTCTTCTATACTACACCCATCTCACGTATTTCCTGATGGAATGGGAGTGCGCATAAGCGCAAGACCCCAAGGCACACCGTGACACTTGTCAGTGTCTGCAGGGTAGGGTGTGGTGAAATGGCATGGCCGTTATGCCTGATGACCCAAAGGCACACCCCAATGCCTGTCACTCTCTGCAGGGTGGTGGTGGGGTTGACTTCAGTTCAATACTTCACTGCCATTCCTATTATGCAGCTCTTAACTTCTACACTACCAATGCCAATGCCAGCAAGCAAACATTTGTCATTGACAAATGCTTGTTTTTCTCTATTTCTCTTTTTGTTTCTCTCTTCCCTTATTTAGTTTCCACATTTTGCATAAATAATCATTAGCATTTCACTTTTCCTTCCTTGGCTTCCTCTTTTTAATTTCTTCAGTCTACCCAGTATTCTCCTATTCTTTTTGTGCCCCCCCCCCCCAAATTGTGTTTACTTAGCTGCCCCTTCATTTTCTTTTTCTATAATTTCACACTTTACTCCTCTGGACACCAGAGCCGACCCATCAGGCTGGCAACCTGTGAGCCCCACCCACAGCTGCCTCTTGTGCTTAACCCCAAAATGATTGCAAATTGCCCTCTGCCACAGCAAGCACTTTCTCTCTGATGGTTTTAAAACAGATAAAGCCTACCCACCCATCTCAGCCCAACCAGCCTCCCTCAATAGCCTTGAGAGTGCCATTAAGAGGCCTTGTAATTTTAAATTTGTCATCATCCAGTCCAACAGCATACAATGATCATCTGCTTCTTCATTCCTTCCTCAAAAGTGTAAGGGCTCCTCGTAGACATTACTCTGCCCCCTCAACAAACAAGAAAACCTACCCTGCATATTTTAGCCACAAAACTCACTCACCCCAGGGTATCCGCCAAGGTCACTCTGGCTGCGTTTGTGCGCGGTTGCGCAAGGAACGTCTTGTGCTAGTAGCACATTGCAGAGGTATGTCTGTGTTGGCAAATGCAGGGCATGCTTTAGTAGGTGCGTCCCTCATTCTCCAAAAAGCCAGCATGCTAGTGCTGACACCAGCGTTATGCAAAGTGGACACAACTCCTAAGAAAAGTGCCACTGCAATCAGAGACAAGCTTGTCATGCAGTGGCACTGATGACATGCCTCCCGACGAGCGTTTCCTGGTAAAGCAATTAAAGAGCTAGTGGATCCGAGTGTCCATTGTGCTTTGCTTCATATTGGTTTTAAATGTTTATCATCCTGTCTTTTGAGAAGCAGTGCTAAAATGTTCTAAAGTTTTAATGCACCTTTGTCATTTTTCTTTTTTCAGGGAGTCCGCCCATTGCTCTGTGCAGCTTGTCTTTACAAGGTTACGTGCTAAGATGACAAGCTATGGAGCAATGCTACAGCTGTGCTGACTGTCTGCTCCTGTGAAGTGAATCTGATCTAAAAAAAACCAAAACAAAACTAGGACACCCATCGGACAGTAAAAAAAGAAATCACTCTCACAGAACACCACTACATCCAGTAGCACACAAACATTTCTCAGTCTCCACATTTCTGACTGCAAATGCTAACCCACAAGTAGGATCCTTTCTTATCACAATCACCCATGAAGTCACATATAAATAGACGCTCCAATCAATTCATTTGGCATCATGCAGACATTGTGTAGAAGACTTCAATAATTACACCACTACATTGCCATCAAGTATTTACAATTGATAACACTTCTATTTAGAAGTCCCAATGTAAGCGATCAAGCGCTTTTTCTGCGTCGATAGCTATAGCAACTTGTTGATCTTTTCCCTTTTCTCCTGATTGCAATATATTCAAACAACGTCTAACGTTGTCTTTAAGATATCTATTTTGAACAAATCCTACCTGGTCCAGGTGTACCAGTCCAGGAAGGACAGCATTCACCGTATTTGCCAAAATGTTTGTAAAGATGTTTGAATCTACGTTGAGGAGTGAGATTGGTCTATATGAACTGCATATATCTGGGGCTTTTCCTTCTTTAGGAATAACTGTAATATATGCTTCTCTCCAAGGTCTTGGGAACCCTCCTTCCTGTTTTTTTTTTTTTTTATTGAAAACTTGAACCAGAACCTTTCTAAACTATTGGTAAAATTCAGCGTTGAATCCATCTGGACCAGGTGATTTTACCCCCTTTCAAATTGAGGATAACCTGGGCAATTTCCTGTGAAGATATGGGGGAGTCCAATTGTGTTTGGAGATCTGCTGTTAATTTAGGGAGGGAAATTTTCTCCTAAGTATCTACAAATGGAGACTTCAGTTTGTATTGTTTTTGGGGACGGGTCATAAAGTTTTTGTAATATTCCTTGAATGCGTCTGCTATGTCTCTAGGAGTAAAGAAGTGAAACACAGGTCCTTGTTTATTTGTTCTTAAAACTTTAACATAGAGGTTAGCTTGTGCACGCCTTAACTGAAATGACAGCAACTGACTGGCTTTATTGTCTGATTCATAGAAGTTTTGGTTCATATACCTAAGTTTCCCTTCAATTTGGTAATCAAAATTATTTTGCAGTTGTTGTCTGATGTCGCGTAATTTCTTCTTAAGACCTGCTTCTTCTCCACCCCTTTGCCCAGCTCTCATTTCCAACTGTTTTAACTTAATTTCTAACACTTTTTGTTGTTCCATGTGAGATTTTTTAAGATGGGATGCATATGAGATAATCTCTCCTCATAGGACAGCATTTAGTCCATCCCAGAAACAAAGTGACTCAGTTAAATTAATGGAATGTCACCATTAGTTCTTGAGCTTCTCATATGTATACTCTGATCCTCTTGGATAAGAGGAAAAAAAGGAGAACAGGAACATATCCTCTCTATGTAACATTGTGAGGGAAAGAGAATATCGAATGCACACAGTACCTCTGAGAAATTCGGGTTGAGTCCCAGTGTCTTGCTCCATTTGATGTTGTGGTCTCTGGTGGTGTCGATTTATTTTCTCTACTCAGAATCGCTTTCAGATCCTGGCCTAGGGGAGAAGGCCAAGTAATCAGAGAGGGTTTTGGTCTTCTAGGCTTGCATGCTTGTCGCCATGCTGATCTGGAGATTTCTTTTTCCAGAGCATTGGCGTGTGGCTCAGGGCACTGAAGGCCCGTCTGCTTCAATAAAGGAACTGCGTCATACAAATTATCAAAAAGGACCGGGCCTTTATCTGTATGTATACGTAGTTTCGCTGGATAATATAATTGTATCCTGATTTTTTTTCTCCTTAGCTTGCTTTATGACCCCACGTACTAGTTTTCCTTTTTCATTAAGCATATCTGAGAAATCTTAGTCAAAAAACAGTCTTTGGTTATCCATTTTGATTTCCCTCAATTTTCAAGCTGTTTGAAGAATAAACTTCGGGCTATGAAAGAACAGGGCCTTGCTGTTTGCTCTTTTGGTTTGGGAGCAAGTGAATGATGCACTCTTTCAATTGGGAGGAGGATATCCTCTGTAAGCTGCAGTATATCTCTTAGAATGTGTAATACAAATGCTTCCATTGACTCAAAAGATTTTTCCACGTCCTCAGGAACTCCGTAAATATGGAAATTGTTCTGACGTGCTCGATTCTCTTGGTTGTCTAGTTTTAGTTGAAGCTATTTTTCCCTAGTAAACAGACATAGGATGACCCGATCATGCTGATCAGAGGAGTCTGCTAAATCCCCTACACATTCTTCTACCGCTGTGTTTCGCTTATCCATAGCACTCAAATCTGCCTTGAGATCTGCCACAGACATTTCTACTCTGTGTAATGCTTTAATGATCCCATCTAATTTTGATATGATCGCCCTTTGATCTCCTCCATCGAGATTATCTTCTGAATCTGCGAGGCTACTCACCAGAGAAGCCGAGCGGGTGTTTCTAGGTAGGCCTGGTTTCTTGTCCGAATCCATCAGGCTTTTTAGCTTTGCTACCTGTGAGTTTCTATGTCTGGATCCACTGGTGGCCATCAATCCTCACTTCAGGTGTAAGTATTTACTGCTAAAACTTGAATTGGCTGCTGAACAATTTTACATTAATAGTGAGCTATCCCGGAGCATGTTTACTAGGCGGCCATCGCTACGGTGATGTCACCGGAAGTCCGCATTGCACAGTTTCTATGCACGCTGGTAACTTTACCAATTTTTCATATTTTCACTCCAGATTTTCAACATTGCCATTTTTGTACACCTCCTTATGAACAGTATAGCTGTCATTTTTCACATCCTGCCCAAATTGTGTTTTTGCACATGTGGCGCACAATGGCGCTGTTGCTGTGGGAAATCAATGTTTGGGATAGATTAGCAAAATCACAGTGACACTGTATATGACCGGAGTTCCCAAAATGCCTATGTTGAAAATTTGGTTAAACAAATCCCCCCAAATAATTGCGTTACGGGCATGTGTTGCGCAGTTTCTACTCCCACTCGTGACTTCACCAGTTTTTCATATTTTCACTCCAGATTTTCAACAATGCCATTTTTTTACATCTCCTCATTAACAGTGCAGCTGTCATTTTTCACATCCTGCATGGTGCACGAGGCCCTTGATAAGGGCCATTATACTGGGCCGTGTTCGTGGACTTCACCAAGGCATTTGATCTGGTCGATCATCCCCTTTTGTTGTCCTCTTTAGCTCATTTGGGAATATCTATGGATGTTAGGGATTGGCTAGGAAATTACCTGGTCAATCGTACACAGGTTATGAGGGTAAGTGGTCAATTTTCTTCTCCTGCTGAGGTTTTACTGGGTGTTCCTCAAGGTTCTATTTTGGGTCTCCTTTTGTTTAGTCTTTTTCTTAACACTCTTCCTTCTGTTTGCACCAGATCTCAATTTTTTTATATATGCTGATGATGCAGTGGTCCTCACAAGTGGTTCTCTTTTTGAAAAAGTCCAGAAAGATTTAGCTGATGATTTTTTGGAGGTGCAGGATTGGTTTAGAGCTCGTGGATTGGTTTTAAATGAGAAAAAAATGAAATCTATGGTTTTTGCTAACACTAAAAAGAGATTGAATCTGGATCCTTTATTGTCACTGTACACTGTTTCTGGTACCTTGATTGAACAAGTTAAACAATTTAAGTATTTGTGTTTATGATTGATGAGGGTCTTTCTTATGAACCTCATATTCTTCATATAGTGAAGGTGACTGACCAGCGGCTTGGAGTCTTATTCAGGTTATCTCCTCTACTTACTGATTCCACACGACTCTTGTTGGCTCAAAGTTTTTTACTGCCGTTAATTGATTTTGGGGTTTTGTTTTATTATACTGCAAGGGAGGGGCTGTTATCTAAGGTGAAAGTGTTACTTAACTCAGTTGCTAGGTTTGTAGTAAAATCCCCACAAAGGGTCCATCATTGTAATCTCCTTCTGCAAGTGAGCTGGCTTCCTCTGGCTGGAAGATATAAACTCCAGTTGGGTTTATTGGCAAAAATTGTGATACTTAATAGAGTCCCAGACTGCTTCTTTTCAATTTTTAAACAACAGAATTCTAGTGTTAATACAAGGTCAACAGATAATCTTTCTCTTTGCATCCCAAGAATGCGTACTTCATTAGGACAAAAAGCATTATCTTATACGTTACCTACTTTTTTTAATACAATCCAGTCTGTTTTTGACTGTGTGAATCTTTTCTTGTGCTCTTTTAGGCATAGGTTGAAAGAGTATCTATTTACTGAGCGCAAATGTAAATGTTTTGAATGATGATGTTGAAATATATTTATAAGCATTGTTTGTGTATATTCCTTTTTTGTCTTTATTTTATTAAGAGGTATGTTTTTTATATTGTATTTATTGTTATTTGTACACTGATTGCCCATGAAAACAGATCATTTTTGGCCCATGGTCCTATCAATATAAATAAATAAAACAACAAATAAACAAATGTGTTTTCACACCTGTGGCACCAAATGACACAGTTGTGGTGCAAAATCATCTTTCGGCTAATGAACTCACAGTACCACTGTTCATGAGGTGGGGTCACAAACAGCCCATGTTGAAAATTTAAAGTGAAAATACCAACACACACCCGGGGTGTTATGGTTTCCAACCATAACACCCCACCCTGTAGAGACTGACAGGCATCAGGGGTGTGACTTGGCATTGTCGGCTGTAATGCTCATGCCATTCCACCTCCACCCTGCAACCAGTGACAGGCATCAAGGTGTGCCTTGGACTCTTCAGCCCCAAAGTTCACCCCATTCTCCTATGCTGCACCCATCTCAGTGTATTTTCTTATGGAATGGGGTGAGTGTAAGGCCCAAAGACACCAAGGCACACCGCAACACTTCTCGGTGTCTGCGGGGTAGGGTGAGGTGAAGTGGCTTGAGCATTATGGCCGACGACCCAAGGGCACACCCCAATGTCTGTCACTCTCTGCAGAGTGGGGCTGGGGTTGGAGTCAGTTCAGTACTTCACTGCCAATCCTATTATGCATCTTTCTAACTCCTGCACTGCCAATGCTAATGCCAGCAAGCCAACATTTGGCATTGAGAAATGCTTGTTTGCTAAGAGAGACAGACAGAAAGAAGATGGGGGGGGGGGAGAAAAGAGAGAGAGACAGAGAGGGAGAAAAGAGAGAGAGACAGAGGGGGTTGAGAGAGAGAGAGAGAGAGATGGGGGAGAAAGACAGAGACAGGGGCAGAGGGAGAGAAGGAGAGAGAATAGGGAGTGGGAGAGAGAGAGAGAGACAGTGTGGGGAAGAGAGAGATGGGAAAGAGGGACCATACCTCTCAGCTTTCCCTGATTTTGCCTCAAAATGTTCCTGTCTCTCTTAAAATTTGTGTTTCTGTGACTGAACAGTGGGTATACTGTATGCTCACAATATTGTCAAACAGAGTTACAGACTTGCTGTTCTGCAGACAAATTATTTTGCACCAATACTCTTATGCTGCCTGCTTCAGGGGATGCAATCAGTTGTTAAACTGTGTCCCTCATTTTACTTCTTTGTCACTGATTTTTTGAGCCATGTCCAAGTGCCAAACACCACTGCAAATACCTGCAGGCGAACGTTCGGCATTGACAAATGCTTGTTTATATTGGCATACTTTTTGGTCCAACACTGCAGGATGATCCTGTACTGCATCCTTTTACTGCTGGGCTCAAATGATAGATGCATGCCCAGTACGGCTTTGTCTGGGCCCTTAGAAAGCACTACTGGGATGTGGAACTTGCATTCTGGTCCATTAGCAGTATTAGAAAAAGGTCGTGGATTACCAAGGTACCTTTGACGAGAACGGGATGCAATTTTAACAAACAGGGTGACTGAAGGGGACTCTTAGGGAGGGTTGGGTAGGGAGGGTTTGAGGGGCTGAGATGGCTAGGTGTGAATTTTAGTTCTTATAAAACTACACACAGGCAGTGTAATGGGCAGAAAGTGGTTGTGGCAGCCTTTGTCTAACTTACTGAGGCAGTTTCTGTGTAATTTCTGTGGCCAGACCCAAATTCTGCAGGTAGCCCAAAATCCTGTGGCTGGCATTCATTTCTGTGGCAATTGCAGCATGCTGCAGAAAACAAGGAGCCTCTATAGATACTCTAAATAGATACATACTGTAGATGGTTAAGGACAGAAAACAACTTCATGTCTATTGAGTCTGCACTGGCGTTTACAGGTTATTTTACTCTGCTTTTTCAGAGCTCTTCCCACCCCCCTGCCTGGCTGCCTTCCTTTTGTTCCACATTACCCCCTTGAAAATGCCCTATTGGATTCTGAACCCTGGGATAGTCTCAGCATTGATCACTTTGCTAAGTTGATTGTTCTACCCCTCTATCACCTACTCCATGATGAAATACTTTCTGATGTCCTTTTTCAGTTCCTCTCCTATACTTGGAGGTTGTGCCCCCTCCATGGGTGTTCTGATCCTTAGCTTAATTACAATGAGAGGTATGCATGCAATGGGAGTAGGATGGAGGCAGAAAGGTACTGAGACATTTAAACCGACACTAAGCAAAGGAAGGAAAGATCATGGGAGTGGTGCAGAGCAGTGGGTGTGGGGCCTGTCTTTTGGGTCACCTTCTGAAGGCTGAGGTGCTGTTCCATATGTACTCACCTTCCTGGGTTGTTGACAAAGGTTGCTGAACTCTGGGCTGAACTAGCAAGGGTACAGAGGACCTTCTGCCCCACCTAGGGCTCAACAAGTCTGCCATTGCTCCCTTAGAGAATGCCTAGGCAGAGGCAGAGCTGATGGATCTTGTTGGGCTTTGGGAGGTTGGGGGTGGCAGGAAGGATGCACACTCCTTAGCCTAAACCATTGCAGAATTCCTTTAACATTCTGGCGGGATGGGACTGCTGAGAGGAGGCACCCATCACAATGGGAAGTAAAGAAGTAGAGGCCCCAAGGGGGGAGGAAGAGGCTCCCAGCCAAGGAGACAGCAGCTGTTGGTGGGGGACTCTATTATTAGGGGGATATATTTGGGAGCAAGGAACAGAAGGGACACAGATATGAAGTGCTTCCCTACTGTTTTGGCTTGGAGGAATGGAGATCATATCCAGAGCATCACTAGGGCAGCAGGAGATGGGAGGAAGCTAGACATCATTGTCCACAGGGGACAAATGACCTGGCAAGAGACAGGGTAGGGGTAATGCAGGGTAACTTCAGGGAATTGGGGAGGGGCCTTAACCCATTATACCCATTAGTGCCATATGGCATCAGAACCATCCATTGCTTAACCTGACCCAAAATGGTGGCATCAGATAGAATGAGTTAAGCAAGTAGTGTGCACAGTGGCTTTTACTGAGGTGTTACCTGTGTATGGCCAGGAAGATGCAGGAGTATGCTGCACCAGGTTATTTAATGACTGGTTGAAGGCATGGTGCATGGAGGAGGGCTTCATCTGCAGCAGGGACTGGGGGCCCACCTAGGAGAATATGGGCCTCTTTAAGAGAGGCAACCTGCATCCTTCCAGGCGGGGGACCACAGTGCTTGTTGGGAGGTTTAAATGCTTCTTGGATGAGCATTTAAATTAGCCTAGGGAAGGTAACTGTTAGCTCCCCCCAAATGATGGCTGCATCAGGGAGGTAAGGTCCAGGGGGAGAAAACTACCCTAGAGCAAGGGTGCAGAAATGCAGGGATGGGGACAAGGCAGAAGAAGAGAGGGTTAAAACCATGCAAGCAAGGGTAAAGGATTGAAGGAGTCAAGGAATATGGAAATTAAAAAAGTAGGAGTAAAGTCGGGAGCTTCAGGGAAAAACACAGTCAGGAAAGAGAGGGGGAAGAAAGGCAGCAGGCAGGGTGGAAAGAAAGTGTGGTAAGCCATGTGTTCCAATGCAAGGAGTCCTGGAAACAAAGTTCTAGATCTGCAATCCATCAGGGCAGAGGCTGACATGGATCGATTTAATTTATTTATGTATTTATTTAAACATTTCACCAGGAGAGGCATACTGAGCAAAGAATGCTCATTTCCAGATGTGTCCTGGGGAAGAGGGGGCAGGGATAAACAGTAAATACAATCAGCATAAGACAGATACAGTATAATAAATGGATAAGAGATACAATCAGCATTAGGATGACAAAATTGAAACAGTCATTACAACAAAACAGAAAAGTGCAGTAACTATATTAAACAATAAATCTGATGAGTAACATAGAGCAGTGCTAACCTGCGTAATGAACAGAGAGGCAAAATATAGGAGGGGGAGAAATGGTCCTTTAGGAAGGAGGGAGGTGAGATACTCAGTACTAGAGCTAGTGGCCATTATGGAGTCGTGGTGCACTGAGCACCACCACTGGACATGGCCATATCGGGTTACTCTATGTTCAGCAGAGACAGGGCAGGGAGGTGGGTTTATTTTTATATGTAAGGGAGGGAATCAAGGCCATGGAGGTACAAGGGCACCAGGAGGAAAAGAAAGGTCTGGCAGTGCTGTGGGTTACCCCGGAGAGAGGCTACCTATACCGGGGTAGGGTACAGGCCTCCAGCACAGGGGAGGAGTTGGATAAGAGACTTGGGGAAGCTATCATCAAACTGGCAAGTAAGGGCAAGGTGCTGCTAGTTGGTGACTTCAGTCAGCCAGATGTGGAGTGGAGCCTTCCAGCAGTAGCTTCCACAAGGAATAGTAGCATCATGGAATTCCTACAAGGGGCGTTTCTGAGGTTGCTAGTCACAGAACTCACTAAGGACGTGACAGTGCTGAACCTGGTGCTTACAAACAGGGTCCAACATTGCAGACGTCACAGTGGGCAGCCCCTGGGTACCAGTGATCACTGTACAGTGTGGTTTAACATTAAGACAGGAACAGAGGCTTACCACATGAGAGCGAGGGTCCTAGATTTTAGGAGTGCGAACTTTACAGAAATGGGGGACTGCCTCAGAAACTGCCTTGGGGCGGTTGCCAGGGAGGGGTGAAGACAGTGGACAGAAATAAAGGAGGGTATAACTAAAGCATTTAACCTCTTTTCGAAGAGAGTAAGTAAAAGCAGAAGGAAAAAGAGACTGTGGTTCTGTTAAGAAAGTGGCAAAGGGGGAGAAGGAAAAAAGGATGGCATTCAGGATGTATAAGGAAACACAGAGGGAGGAAGACAGAGAGGTGTACTAGTAAAGTAGAGGGAAGCAGGCAAGGCAGTGAGGGGAACAAAGCTGCAGACAGAGGAAAGAATCCCCAAAGGGGTCACTAAAGCCCTGTTTACACTGCCAACTTTAAAGTGCATCAACCCATGTGCATGGGTTGATGCGCTTCAAAGTCCCCAGTGTGGACACTTTTGGGAGCATCCCACCAGTGCTTCGCTTACAGTTTCTGAAGTGACTTGGGAGAGGGGACGTGTATCAGAGTGAGCTACTTAGCGAATTTACCTGTCAGGTTGACAGACCACAAGGCCCGCTCTGATTGAATGTCTCCCCTCCCGGCATCCTCCAGTGGCTCCCACCAGCACTTCCTACTTAGAAAGCAAGCCATAGAACACCTGAGTTCAGCAAAAGTCATTTTTCAACAGCAGATAGAAAGCTAAACTCGGGGAAGGTGCATAAAAAATGAAAACCGAGGGTTTAGAGTATTCGGGATTAGAGTTGCAAACGGAGACTGTGAAGCTGGGCATGCGCAAATACATATGCATATCCCTGGGATGTGCATATGTATTCACGCATGCCCAGCTTTAAGGTCTCAGTTTTCGACCCAAATTCTGAATACTTTTAGCCACTGTTTTTCATTTTTATGCACTTTCCCTGAGTTCAGCTTTCTACCGGCTGTTGAGAAATGACTTCTACTGAACTCGGGTATGCTAAGTAAGAAATTAGCCTGCTGACTCTTCTGCATTGCGAGTACATCTCTGCTCATCATGCTAGGTCAGGAGGGGGGGAACAACCGCTGGAGCTACCGGCTGTGTAGACAGATAATTGAGCTGCTGCGACCATCGCATCAGGAGTGGAGTGCTCCAAGTTATGGAGCGCAGTGGAGGTGTAAACAGGGCTTAAGGGGCATAAGACTTTCTTAAGATACATAATGAGAAGAGGAAAGCAAGGGGAGGGATGGTGAGGATTAGAAGGGCAGAGGGGGATACTGCGTAGAAGAGGACCAAAAGAAAGCAGAAATCCTAAACCAGTATTTCTGCTCAGTCTTCATGGTAGAGGGAGGTGGGATGGACCACCAGGGAATAGCAGGTATGGGGCCGGGGAGGTGGACACAAGTCCATTTTCAGAAGAAAGTCCAGAACTTGCAGCTCTGAAGGCGGACAAAGCTATGGGACAGGACAAGTTACACATAAGGGTTCTAATGGATGTCAGTGAAGTGCTAACTGCTGCACTGACTGCCTTGTTCAACAGCTCACGGGAAACAGTCACGATTCTGGAGGACTGGTGAAAAGCTGACGTCGTCCCTCTATATAAGAGTGGCAGCAAGGAGGAGACTAGCAACTATAGCCTAGTCAGTCTTACTTCAGTGGTGGGAAATTAATAGAAACCCTGCTGAAGGAAAGACTGGTAGAGTATCTTGAATCCAGTGGGTTGCAAGACCACAGGTAGCATGGATTCAAGGGATGTGGGCAGATCATGCCAAATGAATCTGATAGATTTCTTTGACTGGGTGACCAGGAAGATTGGTCAGGGGAAGGCAGTGGACATGGCCTATCTGAACTTCAGCAAGGCCTTCGACACTGTGCCACACGGGAGGCTGATAAAGAAACTGAGCAGCCTTGGGGTGGGATCCAAAGTGGTGAACTGAGTTTGAAGTTGGTTAAAAGATAGAAGACTGAGGGTGGTGGTAAACAGCACTTATTCGAATGATGGAGGAGTGACCAGCAGAGTGCTGCAGGGCTCAGTACTGGAGCCGATCCTCTGCAATGTCTTCCTAAGTGACATTGCTTTTGGAACTTGAAGAAAAGGTAGACCTTTTTGCAGGTGATTCCAAAATCTGCAATAGGGTGAACACTCAGGAGGGGGTGAAGAGAATAAGCAGGGATTTGGGGAAACTCAAGGAGTGGTGTAAGCATGATGGTTGGTGTTCAACACCAAAAAGTGCAAAATCATGCACCTAGGGCATAGGAACCCAGATACTGAGTTTGAGATGGGGGCTGACAGCCACTAAACAGAAAAGGGACCTGGAGGATGCTAGGATACATAGGGAGGTTTATATCCAGCAGGAGTGGGGAGGTGGTGATGCCACTGTATCAGTCCCCTAATTCTTCCCTGCCCCCTATTGCTCTACCCATCACCCCGCCTGCTTATTTACCTTCGGGTCTGCCGTATTAGTTCACTGCTTCCTCCTAATAGTTGGGGGAGTCCTTGGTAGTACTCCCATGTCTAATGCTGTGCTCTGATTTACCCCATATAGCTTTCCCACCATACCAGTTTAAATGCCCAGTAATAAAAGCATCAAACCTTTGGGCCAGTGCGTTCATCCCCTCTGCAGTGGGATGGTGAATATCATGCTAGAATAGTCTCTTATCCCTTCAGAACTGGCCCTAATCTCCCACATACCGGCATCTCTCTTCTTTACATCATTCTTTTAGCCAGGAGTTAAATTGCGACAGTTTTGGAAACCTTTCTTCACCCTTGTACCATACTGGCAGGAACTTTGAGAATACTACCAAGGCCAATATCAACATTAGATCTTCTTCGGGGGTATCTCAGTCATCAGGTAACACTGTAGGAACCTTCGCCATCAGTGAAGGGGAATTCACACTGAAGATTTTCAGCAGTACAACTGGGACCGCCCACGCCGTCAATGTCCATCAATGTCATGAACCCCATAAACGCCTGAGCAGCCCCGCTCCCTCCTCAGTTCTTTCCCGCCATTGAGTTGCTTGCATGGATCTTTGCGGGAGCTCAATTGCATATTTCGCCTTTTCGCCTTCATCCTTTTCTTCAACTTTTCCAAAATCTCTTTTTAAAGAGATTCCATACATATGTTACATCGAGTTAATCCTTCAGCCTCTCTCTTCCGTTGCTGCTGCTGTGGAAAGAAGATTGCCTCCACAGACAAACACTGTCTCTGTGTCTGCCATCTTGGGCCTGATCATGAAGTTTCTGACTGTGTGCTGTGCCAGAAGTTTAACTAAGCAACCCTCAGGTGATGCAGAAAGGCTGTCAAAAATTTCCTGATGGATCAACAGGTAGCCATTTCCAGGCAGGGGCCCTCCGGGGTCCCGGCCTCTCGGTCGTCTACCAATTCTTCAAGCTCCCAGGCCTCCAAGGTCTGAGACAAGTCCTTGGGGAAAAGTCATAAAAAAGACCGAGATTGCAACCACTCCCACGGCGTCGATCTCGTTCCCTGTTGGCCTCTCCTTCTTCTGGGGGATCTTCATTGGGAGCGGCTGCACTGGCGAAGAAATCTGCTGTCCAGGTCTCTGTGCCCAGCAGACCTATACTGACATCACCTCCGTCTGATTCTCAGGGTGGCCGGCCGTCAACCTCCAGGTAGTCGGCCTCTCCTTTGTTGATGACAGACTCATTGATGACTCTCTCATTGAGACCTGCCTCTCTTCCTCTGGGGCTACAGGGTCTTTGGGTCCTTAGGGTCCAGCAGGTGGGTCGTTGACTCCCAGTCCATCGAACCCCCATCCATCAACAACCACCGTCAACCTGAACAAAGTTCTGCTTAGGTTCACTAATGTGCTTGTGCAGCAGCTGGGCACCTTTAGGCCCCCTCGCCGATGCCGTAGATGACAGCCTTATCATCGGCACCTATTCATTGGCCCCGAGAAGCCACCTGTGGTCTGTCATCAGCGCATCTGATGCCAAACCCAGATTTACAAGAAGTTGACGTTGAGGAGGAGTGCAACCCAGACCTCATTTTTCCTGATGATGAGGAGGCAGAAGAGGACGCGATCCAGCTCTTTGACAGCTCCACAGCCTCTTCTGTCAGTGAAAACTTGGTAAAACATACCCCCAGGTCTCCTCCTGAGGACCCCACATTTTTTAATGTGATGAAGCAGTTGTCCTTAGCCATGGGCTTCCACACTAAGGAAGAGGATACCACCAGGAAAGAATTGCTGGACTTCCTGGAGATTCCAGAATCTCCCCCAAAGTTCATTCCTCCAATCTTACCAGCCTTGAGGAATACAGCCATGGCAGTCTGACACAGACCTGATATGGTGCCAGCTGTGCCTCACAGGGCGGACAAACTTTATCACGCCCCACAGGGTCTTCCCTGTTATGCTGCCCAGCCTGAAACAGACTCAGTGGTCATCAAGGCAGCTCATGACAGATCTAAGGCACCTAAGCACCTTAGTTCCCTTCCCCCTGACAAAGAGTCTTGCATAATCAATGTCTCGGGTAAAAGGGTATTTGCTTCCTGTACTCTAGGCTTGAGAATTACAAACTGTCTGTCGCACATGGTTAAATACCAGAATGCCATCTGGAAGAAGGTCAAAGCTGCAGCCCAGGCCCTTCCATAGGGTACCCAAAAGCAGGAACTGCGTCAGTGCCTTCAGGCTGTGGAAGATGTTAGTAAATATCTCCTTAGAGCTTTGTACGACATGGCTGAAACCATTGCCAGGGCAGCTGCCATGGGCATGTGCCAACACAGGCATTCCTGGCTCAGAGTATCGGGTTTTGCGGCCGACATGTAGCAAAAAGTGCTTAATGCCCCTTTTAATGGCACCAAGCTGTTTGGCCTTGATGTCTAGGACATCATTAATGATCTGCAAGCCTCGGGCAGGGCCCTCAAGTCTGTCTACTCCCTCTACCATACTCGACCAAGGGGTAGAGGGTGTCCTCCCTTTCACAAGCCAAACAATATGCCCAGGTCAGCTCTCCAGCCCCATGGCAAATACAAGGATCAGGCTGCCTTGCCCGCCCTCCTCCAGTGCCGGAGCAGCAGCCAAGTGTCCCAGAAGTGAGGGACCAGCCCCCGTGGCTGGCTCCACCTCTGCTTGACTCCTTGCTGGACCCCCTCTTCTGGTCCCGGATCAGGAAGCAGAGGTTGGTTCTCCCTCCATCTGAATCAGTGGAGAACCATAACTTTGGATGCATGGATCCTACAGATCATAGAAAGGGGACACACCTTGGAGCTCATTGAGGAGACTCCAGAAACCCACCACCACCCTCCAGTTATCCCCGGATCACCTTTCTGTTCTCAAGGAGGAGGTACAGTTCCTTCTGTGCAAGCAGGCCATCGAACCAGTACCCAGGCACCAGAGAAATAAGGGATTTTACTCCAGGTTTTTTCTGATCCCCAAAAAGTTCAGAGATCAGAGGCCTAGTCTGGACCTGAAAGACCTCAATCTGTATGTCAAGTACAAAAAGTTCCAGATGGCAGCTTTGCCAGGCCTGATCCCCCTTCTCAAAACAGGGGACTGGTTCTGCTCCCTGGACATGCAGGACACCTACCTGCATATCTCAGTCTTTCCTCCTCCCAGGAAGTTTCTCCATTTTGCCTTTCAGGGAGAGCATTATAAGTTCAAAGTGCTGCCCTTTGGCCTGTCAGCTGCGCTGCGAGTCTTTACCAAGTACTTAGAAGTGGTTGCAGCAGCTCTCAGAAGGGAGGAACTGTACGTTTTCCCTTATCTAGATGACTGGCTCCGCCCCATCTAGGAAACGGCTTTTGCTGACTCTAGAACGAACTCTCCAGCTATTCCACTCCCTAGCCATTACTGTCAATCTGCCCAAGTTGGTTCTGGTACCGTCCCAAAGGTTGCAGTATATAGGGGTGGTTCTGGGCTTGGCTCAGGGGAAGGCCTTTCTGCCCCCAAAAAAGGCAGAGTGCCTCATAGCTCAAGCTCAGGAAGTCTCTCAAAATCACTACATTTCTGCCAAAGAATTTCTCAGATTGCTGGGCCTGATGGCAGCAGCCTTACCCACCGTTCCCCTGGCCAGGCTTCATATTTGCATCCTCCAGTGGACCCTCCAGATGCAGTGGGACCAACGCACAAAGGAGTTAGATCAACCAGTCCTGGTCTTCTCCCAGTACACAAGGTACTGCAGTGGTGGATGGACACCTTGAATTTGCACCAAGGTGTTCCATTCCAGATCTCCTCCCTGGATCAGATCCTAACCATGGATGCTTCAGGTCTGGGCTGGGGAGTTCACCTGGGTCCCTTTCAGACCCAGGGCTCTTGGTCCCAGTGGGAAGCCTCCCTGCACATCAGTGTCCTGGAGATGAGAGCAGTGCTCTACACCATGCAGGCATTTCAGGAACACCTCGCTCTGGGTCAGATGGTGATGCAGTCAGACAATCTAAGGGTAGTATACTACATCAGCAAGCAGGTGGGGACTCATTTGTACCCCCTTTGCAGGGAGGCCATGAGAGTGTAGTACTAGATTTTGGATCATGGTGTGACACTCTCTGCAGTTCACGTGCCAGGCATGCTAAACACACTGGCAGATTGTCTCAGCAGGACTCAGTCCAGCATGCATGAATGGGAGCTTCTGTCATCCATCGCAGAAGACTTGTTTGACAGATAGGGTCATCCAGAATTGGACCTTTTTTGTGTCCCCACTCAATACAAAACTGCCCAATTTCTGCTTGCTAGATCCAGGGCCTGGAGTTTTCTGCCGAGACACATTGTTGCTCTCTTGGAACGGGAGGTTCTTACCCCAGGAAATCTTACTGTATTGTGACATATGCAGTATTGTACCACCATCGGTTAATAGAACCTATGCAAATGAGAGAATGCTAGGCTCGAGCTTGGTTTTCAAACCACAGTCGCTGGTAAACAATCCATCAATCGTCAGATGCTTCACTCCGCTTGACTAGTCAGACGCCTCGGAGAATCCTCTGCATCTTTACTAAACTTGCGTTTATGCTTCTCAGTTTTACAACTGCTTTTAGTTTAAAATTTTTAAGCCGCTGTCTCTGGTTCACAAAGGTAAACTAGTATAGATAGAGTTAGGAAAGTCCTCGGTTTCTGTCTGGTTCTCCAGGCGGGAACAGATATTAATTCTCATTTCCTATTTTTCTTGCAAGTATATATATTTCTGACTCAAATTTCTCTTTGTGGGACGTTACTGGGTTAAACCCTGGTTCATTCTCTGGTCCTTAAACCGACCAGCTAAAAAAAAAAAAAAGAGAAAAAGAGATTTTTACTTTGGGGATAGTGGCCATGTCTCAGACACCTAAGAACAGAACTGGCCCTACTGGTTTCCAACATTGCACCGAGTGTGGGAAACATTTGCTAAAGCTGACCCTCATTTGATGTGTGTTCTCTGTTTTGGGTTTGAACACTTAGACAGATTGTGAAATTTATAAAAATTTTCCTCAGTCCACGCTGGACAGGTGATTAAACCAACTGAAGGAGAAAATGTCTGAAACAACCGCTGGCTCGGTTACAGACAAAGCTTCTAAATCAAAAACTGCTGTTGAACTGAACGAAACACCCTCTGACCAGGGTACTGGTTCACAGCCTAAGAAATGCACCGCTGATCAGGCCACTGAACCGGCAACCGCGGGCAAGAAAAAGAAAAAGGAAAAACACACAGAACCACAACCGGTGAAACCGTCGGTTCCTACCATGGAGGAGATAGCTAATGCTATTTGGATTATTCAATCCCTCCAGTCTCCCCCGGTTCACGTTCCATGGTCCTTGGTTAAATTTCCTGTGGTTGTGCCCCCAGGTTCTTTTCCTGTTACCGGTCCCCTCGATCCTGGTTCTGAATGCCTTGAGGATGAGAGGGATATGGATTATGAGGAGGAAGAAGAGGACTATAGAGAACCAATAGAACCAGAGGTTTCTCCTGACCCTCATCATTTAGATTCCCCTGATAAGGGATCTGAGGACTTTACCTCCCTGTTTGCTTTTATGTAACAGGTAGTACTGACTTTAGACCTTCCAACTCAAGAGACTACAGATGAGGAGGAAGAGGCTGATTTTGTTGAAATGATGGATGTGGCTCAAGCAAAGAAGCTGCTTTTTCCCATCCATAAAACCCTAAAGAAACATTTTTTTAAGGTTCTACAGACACCCACTTTAATTCCTCCAGTTGATAAGAAGTGGATAGAAAGTACTGGGAAGCCAAGTCTGGTGCTGAATTTTTGTTTGCACACCCCAGCCCTGAGGGTGCTGTACAAGCTGCAGCCTGTGATAAGGCTAGCATACCTCTAGCATCCCATCCCCCAATAAGAACTCCATAAAAATGGACTTTCTAGCCAGAAAATCTTATCTGGGTTCTTCTCTAGCCATTCAACAAGCCACTTATATGGCTTATGTGGCCAGATTTCAACAAAGTCTTTGGGGTACAATTTCAGAGATTGCAAAATCCTGCCCTGAACCTATGGCAACTAATTTGGCAGAGACTATAAAAAGGGGTGTTGAAGCATCCAAGTTTCAGTTTAGAACTGCTGTGGATGCCAGCAATACTGCAGCTATATTTATGGCTAATTCTCTTTCTCTCAGGAGATTTGCTTGTTTGAGAACCACTAATTTATCCCAGGACATTCAATCAAAATCCTTGGATTTTCTCTGTGACCCCTCATCCATCTTTGGCCAGCAGACTGAAGCCTATATGAAAAAGATGGATGAATACAAAGTGGCTTACAGGAGTGCAGCAGCCAAAGAAAAAGCAGCCACCCCTCAGAAACAACAGTCCAGGGCTGGTAGAGCACGATCTTACTATAGGCCATTCTTCCAGACCCAGGCCCTTCCGACCTACCAACATCAGAGGGGTTATTTCAGTGGCAGAGGTAGAAGGGGTACTGGCACAGCGGGCCCAAGCCCTCAGCCTACCCCACAGGTGAAGCAGAACCCCTGAAGTTTCCATCAGGGTTGCCTCCCCTCTTTCTGTAGGGGGCAGGCTCGCCCACTACATCCAGGCCTGGCAGTCTATAACTACAGACAAGTGGGTCCTGGAGGTAGTGGGCCGAGGCCTCTCCCTCAGCTTCAAGGCCTTGCCCAAGCTCAGGACAAGGGTCTTCAATCCTCTCTCCTCGACAGAATCACAGCTATTAGAGGAAGAGGTACAGAAGTTGCTACTGGACAGGGCAGTAGAACCAGTTCCACCCCTAGACTGGGGGAAAGGGTTTTACTCAAGGTATTTCCTAACAGTAAAAAAAGACAGGGGAGTGGCGACATATCCTGGACCTCCGACAACTAAACAAATATCTGACAAAACCAAAATTCAAGATGGTCACTCTGGCCACCATTCTGCCTTCACCCAGACAAGGAGATTGGCTAGCCTCACTAGATTTAAAGGTCGCCTACTTTCATATCCCCATCAGTCCATCTCACAGAAAATATCTCAGGTTCAGGCTCAGATCAGGCCATTATCAGTTCAGAGCACTGCCCTTTGGCCTTTCTTCGGCCCCAAGGGTATTTACCAAGTGCATGACTGTGGTAGTGGAACACCAGAGGAAGGAGACTGTCACAGTCTTCCCCTACCTGGACGATTTCCTGCTGGTGGGTCAGTCTCCTCAGCAAGTGTTGGATGCCCTGGCTCAGGCTCAAAGCCTCCTTCAATCCCTAGAGCTTCTTCTAAATCCCAAAAAGTCAGTCCTGGTCCCAGTTCAGCTTCTGGATTTCATAGGAGCAGAGCTGGACACACTACAAGGAAAAGCCTTCCTTCCACCAGCAAGGGTGGATACTCTGGTTAGGCTGGCCAGCTCCTTCCAGTTATCCTGCCCCAGGCCAGCAAGACATTTTCTTCAACTGTTAGGACACATGGCTACATCCACAGCAGTGGTGCCAGGAGCCATATTTCGAATGAGGGACATTCAGTTTCACCTCAGATCTTATTTGTCACAAAGAAAGTACCAGTTGTCTGCTCTGGTACCAGTCACCAGGCCTTTCCTTCTGGCTCTGCAGTGGTGGCAGGACAGGGAAAACCAAAGACAAGGCATTCCCTCCTAGTGTGGGGAGCACACACAGGGGACCACACAGCTCATGGCACCTGGTCCAAAAAAGAGACCCTCCTGCATATAAACCTGCTGGAGCTCCAAGCAGTGTGCTTGGGGATTCAGTCCTTTGCTTCAGAACTTGCAAACAAGGTGGTACAGGTCAGAACAGACAATACCACCACAGTGTACTACATCAACAAGCAAGGGGGCACTCTGTCTTCCCCACTGTGAACAAAGGCCATGTTATTATGGAAGTTGCCCTACTCCCTAAATCTGTCCCTCACAGCTGTGTACCTGCCAGGGAAGGACAACACCCTAGCGGACACACTGAGCAGAATCGATCAAAACCATCACGAATGGACTTTGAATAGACAGGTGCTTCTAACAGTGTTCAGAAAGTGGGGTACCCCAGAGGTTGATCTTTTTGCTCACCCAGACAACCACTAGCTGCCACAGTACTGTTGCAGACCTCCCACAATGGGCACAGTGCCAATGGATGCACTACTGTTGGATTGGACAGGGAAATTTCTATATGCATTTCCTCCTTTCCCTCTACTGCTCAGTTTTTTAAACAAACTCAGGTCTCAGTCAGCCACCATGATCCTCATAGCCCCAGACTGGACCAGGCAACCATGGTACTCCCTGCTTCTACTTTTGTCTGCCAGCCAGCCGATAGCCCTACCCTGCAGGCACAATCTCCTCACTGCCTCACAGGGCCGAATTCTCTATCCCAACCTTCAATCTCTCAAATTCAAGGCCTGGTTCTTGAGGACTTAGAGTTTGCCAATTTAGAGTTTTCAGACAGGGTACTCCAGGGTCTTAGGAGCTCCGGAAAACCCTACATACAGCTAACCTATTCCTCTAAGTGGAAGAGATTTTTTTGTTGGTGCCAGCAACAGGAGGTGATTAGCACCCAGGCAGGTGTACCTCTGGTGCTAGATTACTTGATACACCTCCATTCACTTGGTCTTAAGTTCTCTTCACTAAAATTCATCTAGCAACGGTTTCTGCCTACCTTTCGTTGGCAGAAAGCCTTCCTTGGCCTCTCAGCAGGTGTTCAAGAAATTCTTCAAGGGCCTTCTGCACCTGGATCCCCCTCACAGAGAGCCCACCTCAGCATGGGATCTGAACATCTGTATTGGTCAGCTGATGCAGCCACCCTTTGAGCCCATGTCATCAGCAGAGCTCAAGTATGTTACTTGGAAAACTGTATTTTTAATATCCATCACTTCAGCCAGAAGGATCAGTGAATTATAGACCCTGTGTATAGATCCAGACTACATTTCCTTCCATAGGGATAAGGTAGTCCTGAGAACAAACAGGAGATTCCTTCCTAAGGTGGTGTCTGATTTTCACTGTAATCAGTCTGTTACTCTGCCTGTCTTTTTTACTGATCATCCATGCCCAGGCGAACGCAGATTGCATAGCCTGGATGTAAAAAGAGCTATCAGTTACTTCCTGGAGCACACCATGGACCATAGAGAAAACAGGACCCAGCTGCTCATCACTTATGGAGAGGTAGGAAAGGGCAAACCAGCTTCAAAATGGACTATTGCTCGCTGGATTGTGGCCTGTATCCAGTTTTGCTATAGCAAGGCTGGTAAAGAGCCTCCTGTGGGCCTTCAATCCCATTCCACTAGGGGCACTGCGATTTCCATAGCAGCCTCAAGGGACATACCCTTATTGGACATTTGCAAAGCAGCTACCTGGAAAACTGTTCACACATTTGTTAAACATTTTAGCCTGGATTTACAGCCCAGGAGTGATGCTAAGTTTGGCACAGCAGTACTGCAGATCCTGTTTCCTAAACAGGTTCTGTACCCACCTCCAAAGGCACTGCTTGGGTAGTCTGCATATGTCAGAATACAGTAAGATATCCTGGGGTTAGAAGAAGACATTACTTACCATAGTAATCCTGTTTCTTCCAAGGGAATCTTATTGTATTCTGAGCTCCACCCTTTCTCCCCTTCTAGAACCTGGGGGCACTGCACTATAGCTTTATGGTGAACTCCTGGGCTGTTTTTTACTTACGCTGTCTGTGATTTGAGTCTTTGGGATAATGCCTATTATTGGAGGACAATTAGGGGGTTGGGGGTCTATGATTACTTTGATTATTATTATCATTATTATTCTGTTTCAGATTAGCATTAGTTAGTTAGCTTCCTAAGCAAGCTTTGTTAGAATCTGACGGTTGATGGATTGTTTACCTGGGACAGTGGTTTGAAAACCGAGCTCAAGCCTAGCATTCTCTCATTTGCATAGATTCTATTAACCTTTTCAGCTCCGGGAGAGTACTATGGTGGTGCAATACTGCATATGTCAGACTACAGTAAGATTCCCTTGGAAGAAAAGGGATTACTATGGTAAATAATGTCTTCTTTCTTTACGCCTTCCCTCCATTTCCTCTAATTTAGAGGGTGTTCATTAAATTGCAGATGGAGTGGGCCAGCATGATCCTGGTAGCTCCGTTCTGGTCTAGACAAATTTGGTCCTCTCTGTTTCAGCAGATGGTGGAGAAACCGCCAGTCCCTCTCCCTCTTTGCAGGAATCTGCTGACCCAGACTCAGGGGATCCTGGTCCATCTCAACCTCAGATCTCTCCATCTGCATACCTGGCTCCAGAGGACATGGCCATCGCCAGATTCAGGGTCTCTAACAGAGTGGCGGATGTCCTAGTGGCCACCCAGAAGGATTCCACTCGAACCACGTATGCCATGAAGTGGAAGCGGTTTGCCATCTGGGCTGCCAAACATAGTTTAGACCCTTTCACCTGTCTGGGGAACCATATCCTGGACTACCTGATCTCACTCTCCTACTCAGGTCTCCAGTACTCCTCCCTCAAGGTCCACCTTTTGACTATTTCTGCATTTCATGAGCCCATGGGTGACTGCACGATTGCCCAGCTGGATGTCTCTCCCGTACATTTCTTAGGGGCATCCTGCATCTGAAGCCCCCAATCAGTTCTCCTGTCCTGGGACTTAAATTTTGTTTTGGAGAAACTGACCCTGTCTCCTTTTGAGCCAATCGCGACTTGCGATTTGCACTTTCTTTCCTTGGAAAGCATTATTTTTAGTTGCCATTACTTCTGCTCAAAGAATTTCAGAGCTTCATGCCCTTTGGTGCAAGGAGCCATATTTGATTTAAATTTCTACCTAAGGTGGTTTCAGAATTTACATTAAACCAGTCTATCCACCTTCCTGTTTATTTTCCTGAGTGTGCCAATCCAGGGGAAGCACTGCTCTATACATTAGATGTGCACAGAACTTTGAAGTACTACCTGCTTAGGACCAAGCAGTCTAGAAAGTCAAAGCAGTTGTTTGTTTCCTTCGCCCCAGGTTGAGAGGGCATTTCATTTTCTAAGTAATGTTTATCCAAATAGTTGGCAAATTGCATTGTGTTCTGCTACAATGAGTATGACAAAGAACAGCCTGGTGCTGTCAAAGCTCATTCCACAAGAGGCATCGCTACCTCTGTGGCTCGTTTCTGAGGGGGTCTCAGATGCTGGCATCTGTGCGGTGGCCACCTGGAGTACCGTCCATACTTTCACCAAGCACAACAGTCTGGACATTGCCTCTAGAGCCCATGTGGGTTTTGGCAGGCTGTGCTGCAGGGCCTCCTGTCTTAGGTTTATGGTGAGCCCTCCACCAAGACTGTCTGTTTTGCACTTGGAACTGTTTGGGACTCGTTTGTACAGTGTTACATGATGACTGAGATGCCCCTGAAGAAGACAGAACAGTTACATAAGAACTTACCGTAACAGTAGATCTTTGAGGGGGATCTCAGTCATCAGGTATACTTTCCTTCCCACCATGCCACTTCTTAGGGGCAGCTGTCTAGGAACTGGCTGTCTGCTGTAGCCAGCCGTTCATATAGGTCTGGGCACCTCTCTCTCTCCTCGGTTCCCCGTGGCAAGAGTCTAGCTTCCTTAGTCTCTGGGGGAAAGAACTGAGGAGGGAGAGGGGCCGCTCACACCTTTATAGGGTTGATGATGTCGATGGTGGCCACAGTTGTACTGCTGAAAATCTTCCATGTGGATTCCTCTTCACTGACAGCGAAGGTTCCTATGGTGTTACCTGATGACTGAGATCTCCTCAAAGATCTACTGCTATGGTAAGTTCTTACGTAACTGTTCTTTCTCTGCATAGCACCTGAAAACAGTCCTTGATGTCCCTCATTGCCATGCTGGCTAGGATATTTGTCCCCAGGTGGACAAGTATAGCCCCACACTTCTTACTGTTCTCATAATCCTAAGTATTCCTCTCTGTAGTTGCCCTCAAAAGGCATTTGACTATTGCCTCATCCTGGCCATCTGCATACATCACCCTCTCTTTCCTCCGACTATAGAGTACCCGATAACTAAAACCTTCCTAGCAACTCCACTAGCATTTGACTCCCCACCCTCTTAGGTCCCACACTTGTTACAGTCCTGGCAACCAGAGAAATAGCAGGTGCCACGTTCTTTGGGGAGACTTGGGTTGAACTGTTTTGTGGGGGGAGGGGGGCAAAACAATTCTCTATTACAGTTACAGGTTATTCCCTGCCACCCATTTGTCCTGCTGTACCCTCTTCTGCCTTTGGACTACTCTCCATCCTCTTGAATGGACCCTTAATGTCCACTGGGGGAGAGGAGGGACAGCAGCCACCTGCCCCATTTCCCACCAGGTCTTGCCACAAAGAAGACATATCTCAACCCTTACTGCAGCTAATTCCACAGTGACTGCAGCAAATCTGTTGCATACCAGACAGCAGCTTGCCCCCAGAGCACCCTTCAGAACTGGCTGCTCCACAGCCCTTGCATCACACCGTGTCCTGCCTTGCCCACACACCTGCATATCCGACATGCTGTTCATCACTCTGTAACATCTCCCACCCCCAAGACTTTCTTGCTGTCTAGGTGAGCTAGGCTGTGCACTACAGCTAAACCCAGTACACTGTTTACTTGCTCCCTAGGCGCCCTTGGTGTCAGGGTACACCAAACAACATTTATGTGTAGCACCCTACGACAATGCAAACAGGAACCTTCCTGGTTCACAGTGGTCTTGACTTATCAGCCCTAATACAATGTACTCAACATTTCCCAACTCCTTACCTTTAGAGTACCCTAGTTTTTTATTTTTTTTATTTTATTTAGTCAGTCATAGGAATTACAACCCTTTGAGTCATAGACTCATTTACAAAGGCTCTGCGTCAGCATAGTCATACATTCAGAGATAGTACATTAATGGGACATCACATTTCAAGTAATTACATATAATAGCCAAGGTGGCTGAAAGTCTATACACGTAGTAGCTAGGGTATTGATATTGATATTATTACAGTGGAACAATTATAATACAAGTGCAGCCTCTGGGGCATTGCCGCGCATAGTAGTAACAGTGATCTATACAATAGTGAGACAACACAGTTTTGTGGAAGTATTTACATATAGTAGCCTAGGTGGCTGTTGACCTATACATTTAGTAGCTAGGGTATTGGTATTAGTACAGGAGGTATAGTCACAGTGTAGGTGCAGCCTCTAGGGCATTGTCATATAGCAGAGACAGAGGTCATATAGCAGAGACAGAGATCAGCAGCAGAGATGTCCTATACAGTTAGTCCTGTTCGATTGGTGGCAGTGTCAATGGGGAGCGGCCATAGTGCAGCTCTGTGCAGGTCAGTTAGGAGGATTAGCAGCTACACTAGCATTGGTGCAAGGAGAGAATGTGTTTTATTAGGATGGCCTTGAAGTGTCCTAGATTGGGAATGGAGGTTATGGCTGGGGGGAGCTCATTGTACCAGGCGGGAGCTCTATAGGGGAATGATCTCTGAGCAAGGGAGGTTCTGACTCTGGGCACGGTCCACAGATGCTTGTTGGCAGAACAAGTGCTTGCAGTGCGGGAACATGAGAGTAGTGAGGCTGAGACCCCCAGTGGAGTTAACCCTAGGTGGATTTTTTTTGTGAGGAGACAGGATTGATATTGTAGTCTTTCCTCAAGGGTGAAGATGTTTGTAAGAGCATAGAGGGTGCAAGTATGGGAGCATTTGTCTGCACCTAGGAGGAGTTGGCACACTTTATTAATGGCTCTGTGAATTTTGTTTAGGGTGGTGTTGTCTGCAACAGAGTAGATAGGGAGCCCATAGTCAACGAGAGGGAGGATAGAAGAGGTGACAGCTAGGTTGAGAGCCTCTGGTGTCAGGCAGTCTTTGTGCCGGTATGGAGCCTGATGCAGGTATTAATGGCTGAGGTCAGGATGTTAATGTGGGCATGGAGGGATAGGGAGGTGTCAAAGGTAAGGCCGAGGTATTTATAAGTAAGTACTTGTTCCAGAGGGAGGTGAGCGTGGGAGAGGATTTTTAGTTCAGTGTCCTTGGCCTTGCTCTGCCGGTGGGCAAATAGCATAGCTTTTGTTTTTTTGATGTTGACCACAAGTCTGCGACTGGTGAACCAACTTTTGATCTGGTTGAACGAGTGTTGGAGGGAGGACTGTAGGTTGTCAGGGCAGGGGTGTGCGGCGTACAGAACCGCATCATCAGCATATAGCAGTAGGTTACCGGAGCAGGATTTGGGTAGTGCATTTAAGCAGATACTGAAGAGTAGGGGACCCAATATGGATCCCTGGGGATCCCCGAGCGGACAGGCAGGGTGGAAGATAGGGTGTCATTTATCTTAACACATCAGGATCTGGCGGTAAGGTAGCTATTAAACCAAGAGTGTGGTCTGCATGATAGACTAATGTGGTGGAGTGTGTCCAGGAGGAGGGGGTGGGAGACCATATCAAAGGCCTTAGAGAGGTCCACGAAGGTGGCTCCGGCCAGATGTTTATGGTCAAGGGCAGAGTGAATGAAATTGGAGAATTCGATGAGGGCGGTGGTTGTGCTATGGCCTGATCTAAAACCATGTTGTTCACTGCATAACAAATTGTGGGCTCGCATATACTCGGTGAGTTGTCAGAAATGATTTTTGCAAGGGCTTTTAAGAGAGGGGGAAGTATGGATATAGGCCGATAGTTGTCGGGGTTGGTATTGTCTCCACTTTTTAGTACTGGGGTAATTGTTGCAGTTTTTCAGGCTGTAGGGAACTGTCCCAAGCATAGGAAGCAGTTAAGGAGGTCAGTCAGGGGGGAAAGAACGGTGTCAAGAACCTGGCAGAGGATTTTCATGTCAAAGGAGTCTTTGCATTGGCAATGCTTCCACACAAATTCTTTCTATGATGACAAGTAAAGAAGTCCTTCGGTGGGTGCGAACCAGGTGGAGCTTACCTTAGTTCTGGAGATATACATGCTGAGTTTCCTAAAGACTTCCTGTGGGCACACTGGGTCGCTCACACAAGGGGTTGCTTTTATCTGTGGGATTAACTTATAGGGACACTAGCATCCTGTTGGATGCTGGATGTCGTGCAGACCGCACTTTTGAAGTAGCCAGACCTCTGTTATGGAATTCATTGCCTAGGGGACTGAGGGAGGCCCCTTGGTGGAGGCCTTTCAAAGAGGATTAAAAACCTTGTTTAGCCAGGCCTTTGGAGAGTGGTGATATAGTATCCTGTTGCTACTGTACACACATTTTAGAGTGTTGTTATTCTGGCTGTTTCATTTATTTATTTCCTGTCACTGTGTATGGCACCCTGAGCCTTTTGGAAGGGATGCCCTATGAATAATGCTGTTACTACTACTACATGATCAGCTCCCAACACTGGCGCTGCTTGCTGATGCCTCTTCCACAGTCCTCTTGATCTCATCCCACCCTCCCTTTTCCCCACAGAGCACACTCAGTCAGTGTTTGCTTTTTCTTTTAAAGTTCCCAGCACAGTACCTAGCATGGCGAGACCCTCATACCTCTCAGCCCCAAGTAAGCTGAAGTACAGAAATGCAACCTTAAAAGATTCAGACTGTTAGCCTGCTATTTGAAGCTGGCAATCTTGTGATCGGCTCCCAACAATGGCACTGCTTGCTGCAGCCTCCCGTCCATCTGTTTCCCACAATCCTTCCTCCTTCCTCCCTTCTCCCAACCTCTCACTTCCACACAGAGCACACAATCAGTTTTGCTTTTTTTCTTCAGATTCCCAAACAGTACAGTACCTAACACAGTAAATGTATGCATTATATTGTTACTATTGTGTCAAGACGCAGGTCCATCTTATAAATGAGTTTTTCTCAATGATGTTTCCCCTGGTAAAATAAAGATTGATTGATTCCCTCTTGTTCCTCGGCCCTGACTGGTCATCCAGTGTTGTTTTGCATATTTGTCTTACCTTATCCTTTCCTTCCAGAACTTTGTTCTTGAGCTCCTGCCCCCACTCTAATGAAAACCATCCTGTTTTTGTATGGCATTTACTGACTGCTTGGTTATCATTGTGTAGAGTGTTATATTAATCTGTAATAAATGGTGACTGTTTTTTCCGTATGAAAACCTGGTTATAATTTGCAGTTATAACCCACAGGTTATAATGATGCACACACGCCAGCTTTCCCTATGAAAGTGAAAGTGCACTCGTGCTCGCTTAGTCATGCAGTGGTCTCCACAACACTACACAATTACCACAGACAAGTGGCAAAAAAACAGTCCCCAGCAAGTACATCAAACAACACATGGGGAGGTATGTATAATGAGAATGGTATGCACACCCTTGGTAAAGGATGTTTTGATAAATTCCTCGGGCTGCGTCCATGGACTTTATGTATCATCCCCCACCTCGGGTGTGCATAAACTTCTTGTTACGCACTCCTCCCCATGCATTATTCTATATGTTATTACTACTGATTATTGGGGGTATTGAAATATAAGATATCAGATCCCCTGTCACTTTGGGTGGGATTCACCTATTTTACTGTGAGGAAGCACCCTGGAAGCCTAGTGTTTGAAGGATCCCCACTGATGGAGACACCATACCATACCATACATACCTACACCCCAGGATTCAAAACTGAAACCAGGCATCAGTCACCTGAAAGTGTAAAGATTCAGACATCTCCTGTCTGTGCTCAGCTAAGTTGCATATCTCGGGGGTGGGGTGATTACACATTTGCAAAAAAAAACAATACAGATCTTTAGTTTCAAGCCTTACGATGGTGAACAGCTGCCATAGACACAATAAATTTACATGATATGTGTAATGATATCTGTCCCCTGTCCTGAAATATTCTGCTTGTCCTTTTCTGGTTTACAGTGTGACAGAGTTGAATAAGGCCCTGTCCCATTTGTTATACAGCGAGAGTTAAACGCAAGGATCTGTTCTATCCTCTCCTTTTCTGTCTCTTTGTCTGTCTGGTTGTGCAACCAAATGTTTTTGTGAGACCTAGGAACTGATCACTCTGACAGTCTCGCGATTCTCTGCCTCTCGCGATCTCTCTACCTTCACTTGATGTTTCTGTCTTTTCTTTCCCCTTGCATATCTGCAGTTATAAAAATGTATATGAATCTTTATGTGAAACTGGGATCCATTGGTGTGAAAATGGATATAGTTATATTGTTGAAAAGATTGCAAAAAGCTATTTGGAACTCAATGGGTTAAACTTGCCATACAGCACAAATTTTTGCAGAGCTGTCAGCAGGGGGCCAGATTGGAACACTGTTCTGTTTGTTGCACCTGCAAAGAAACTGACAAGAACATTTTGAGAAAAACAGGATGTCTCTTAACAAGTTCCCAGGCAAAGACTTATAAAAAGAGCAGCAATGCTTTTGCTAGAGGGAGTGACAGACAGAGACTGATTTTTGGAATTGAAAAGAAACCCTCAGATGAAAGACTTTGTTTTCTCTGTTTGTACTGCCTTTGTAAATAGTTATACTAAATAATTTTAATTTTTTGGTTTTTATTGTTATTGATAATAATAAAATGTTACTTGCAAATTTTACAATTACTCCTGGTCTTCCTATGCTTCCTGACCTATGCCTCAATGACATACAACATGATTAATGATGTATGTAATTGTTGGTCTCGAAATTGTTCTGTGACTTTTTCATGTTGTCTGTTTGCTGTAACCATTCTGGCAGACCAAGGCCCACTGTTAGTTGATTGATATTTCACAAAGCTATTAACATGGGTGCATGTTTATTGTTAATTAAATTGTGTTTTTATGCATGTGTGTTGTAATTTTTTTTTCTTGTACACCTGTAAAATTCAATAAACTCTTTAAGTATTAAAAAATAAAAGGGCCACAGAAACTGCACTCCGCATCCCCACAGGGGAACATCTACTGTACCTGCCTCCAGAATCTGGCTCAGATGTCCCTACCTTCCAGCACCACCATCATAGGATGTGGCTGACATACTGATAGCTGAAGAGTTGGCATGGTGATGGCTGAAGGAGAATTCATTCAGATAAAAATCTCAGAAGCCAAGATAGCTCAAAAGCATGGCCCAAATCAGCCTATAGAGTGTTTGGCAATTTTATTTTAGCCCATTTTATTTATGCCTACAACTCTGACACTGCCCCCCTCCACTTGGCAACCTCCCAGCCTCAGTCGCTCTCATTCATGTCTTATCTGGTCCTCGGGGACAAGGGAGGGCATTTTCTTCCTGCAGGGCACTTCCTCCCTGGTGGGCTTCTTTGGGGGTGTTAACAGCTGTAATATTTCTCAAGCCTGTCTTGTGTGGGGGACCAGTGGGCAGTCAGGAGTGGTGAGGCCTGAGAGTGCCGGCTTCATTCTGCAGCACGTCAGGGATTTACCATTGTATTTCTGTTACTACCCTCCCTCAGGATGCTGGCAGGGAGGAAGCCCGGTGTGCATACTCCGGCTGATGCTTGACTTGGCCCCAGCCATCGTCCTCCTTCCCACTCGATCCTCCAACTGAATTGCCTGCTGTGGTCTCCCATGTGGCAGTATAGCAGCTGAATCAGTGGCCCTCCCTCCCTGGAGGAGGAAAGCATCCTCTAGGAAGTTCAATCCTTCTCCCTTGGCCAGCCGCTGAAGACCCAGGCTCGTTGCCAAATCCAGGTCACCGGGCATTGTGAGCGGTGGCCTACTGTGATACAAACAGGCCGGCTAGCAGTACAGTGTCTCTTTAACTGCCATATAAAGATATGCTGCTTTTATTTTTGTACACATCATAGCCAAGATTGACAACTGGTGGCCATCATAGTAAATCCCTCTTTACCTCAATTATTTCAAAATAGCAATGATTTTCTCACATTTTCAGGATGATTATACTGCATATGAAGGTTGCCAATTTCATGATTGATTATATATGTTTTCCTAACTCAGGGCGTGGTGGGGCAGCTACCTGAGTTTTTTTTTTTCCCATTGGCTCCCCTGGCTCTTCCCTGTCATTCTGCTTGTGTTGTAGCACCAGCCTTCTGTGATACACGTTGGTGGTGTCTTTCTCCAAGACCCTGCCAAGACAAGTGGCAGTTGTGCAAAAGTCACATGGACCAACCGTCCCTCCCCTCCCCAAAATGTCACCTGCACAGCACACACACTGCCCATTGATATCGGAGTAAGAGGAGTTTGCCAAATCTGGCTCTTCGGCATGCTGCCACCACCACTATGAGGACTTTAGTCCAGTTTATGACAAGTAACTGACTGGTGAATTTCTGTCTCAACACCTACTTATGCATTAATTTCAAAACAACAAAATCAGCTTCCTATTTGGAACAAAGATTCTGTTTTCTTGCAATTGGGCATAGCATTGAAGAATGTTGGGAGGATAATAATAGAAAATGTGTAAATATAAGCTGAACAGTGTTTGAGGAATTCATATGCCTATTTTTCCTTGAGGGATCAGTAGCTCTTTAAGCTGCAAAATTGAAAATAAATTGTCATTTAAAAGCAGAGTAATGCAGTTGGTTAAAAAATGATTGATACAGTATGGTAGTCAGGCTGTGAAAGCTCAAGTCTCAAAGTGCTGTAAGTGACGTGTGTGACAACAACTGACCCGAAACTGATAGAAAACATATTTATTCATTTAGTTACCTAATGGGTACACTGGACCACATGCCCTTTTATAGACACATCCCAGATGCATTTACCTATACAATCACATAGTATCAAATAATCCAGATAGGAAGATAGTATAAAAACATGAAATTACAAATGTAATTTGGAAACTGTTATGATCTTTGTTGTACCACTCCATTGTACACTACCAGTGTTTGGAGGGATCGTACTTCAGCAGAAGTGGTGGAGGCTAAAGCAATGGGATAGACATAGTGGTGTATTTAAGCAATAAGACATGACGGGGTGTATTATGGTGGAATAACAGCCCACCTTGGATGGGTTGAAGCACGAGGCGTAGCCGAGTGCTTCCACCACCCGAGAAGGGTCGTTAGCCCACCATAACACACCCCCTGGAGTGCCTTATTGCGATTAAGAAATAGGTCATTTTAACTAAATTGTTTGCATTTTTTAAACATATTACTTTCAGCTGGGCCATTGTGCTAGGATAACGGCCCAGCTGAAAGCAACTGTCAGCCAGTCAGAATTCAACATTCTTTCTACCCATTTCATAACAGAAAATAGAGAGGGAGGAGGGAGGGTCACTAGAGACCATTTAGGATCTACGGAGACTGATTAGGCAGGGAACATCTGAGAAGACTGGATGGGACAAAACGGTCCTTTTCTGCCGACAAATTCAATGTTTCTGTCTTTCTTTCAACCCCTGTCTCATAATCAGGGACAAAGTTTAAAAACTCAGTGGAAAAGGACCAAAATCAGTGACACATCTTAACATCTGGTGATATTCACTCAGGAGGCCGGTACAATAAGAAACTTATTTGTCTGAAAACCAAGGCCCAGATATTCAGAAATGTGCCAAAGGCCAGCACATGTCCGGCTCAGTGCAAATCTAATGCGCCGTTACGCAACAGGAGCCATATTCAGAGGCTGCGCTGGCTGGACTGTGCCAGCGCAACCCGGCTGAATATGGCACAGTTGCACCATGGTGCAACCATGGATGTGCCGTGGTGCAACCATAGGTGTGCCATGGGTAGACAGAGAAGCCCCAGGGCAACTGTGGGAATAGAGCAACAGAGGGGGGCAAGGCACAGAGAGGTGACCCAGGGACAGAGCCAGGGAAGCATAGTGACAGGCCACAGGAGGCCACCAACAGCTGAGCACAGCAGGGCACACACAAGCACACAGACCCCCACCCCAGAACACAACAGTGGCAGCGACAGTAGGCAACAGAGGGTGCCAGTGGTGGACGGAGGGCCACCAAGGGGGCCCCTTGCAGGCTGCAGGCTGTGCCCCCTCTGCACATCCAGACCAGGGCAGGCCACACCCAGGACCACGCAGCCAAGCACACACACCCGCCGCACAACCCTGACAGCCACCCCATGGACACCCCAAGGCACAGTCACCGACCGAGGGGAGGGACACCACCACAGTGGGACACATGGCAGCACACAGCAGTGATCCACAGAAGCACAACACGTGCCCCAACACAAGCACACCACACAGACAAGCACTGGGCCACTGCAGCATGGCTCCTCGTGCCACTTGCAAAGCAGACACAGGCAGGTGTGTCAAAAGTAATATATTGTGGAAAACGGCTATTTACCAGACAAGGGTGTGGGGAAGGGTAGGAAAGCCAGGGGAGGGAATAGGGAACGGACTGTACAGTTGGAAGAGGGACTGGAGGGGTAGGTATGGCTGGGGAAATGGGAAATCAGGGCCCGACTAGCGACGGCTATGGCCTGCCGCCCCCTGCAGACGTCGCTGCCTCCTGTCTGCTAAAAGCATCTGCCAGACCTGCAGCACCACCTCCATCATCGTTGATGTTACAAGTATCAACTGTTGCAGGAACCGGCAGTAGAGGGGTCTCCTGTGCCGCCGCTGAACACCTAGGACAAGGGACAGGACAGGTGATCAGTGCAATGTCCCAAGGAACCATGCCCATCCACAGCGCGCACTGGGCAGCGGGAACACACAGCCCCGAAGGGCCTATAAAGGCCACCCACAGTGGTGTGGGCCGACGCCCACCAGCAATGCGGCACACCACATCAATGCACAGTGGTTGTCCCCACCGCACAGTGGCCACCCAACTGCACCATGGCAGTCACATGGCACAGTGCTGCGGCAGCACCACAGCAACATCAGTGGCAGCCGGGCACACACCCACCCCACCAGCAGCCGGCACATGTGCCCATTGGATGCACCACAGTGGCAGGTACCATGCACAGTTTGACACACACAGCTGCCACAGCACATGGCACAGGTGGCCATGCCCGCACCCACGCCCCTGCCACCCCCCAGTGACGGTGCAAAGGACAATGTCAGTGCCTACCTGCCCTCTGTAGCCCCACTGGTGCCGGAGCTGCTGCTCCTCCACCCTGGGCCGCTGCGGCCTGATGTCCTGTCAGCACTGCCCTTCGGTCCTCAGGCCCTGGGAATGGAAAAGAAACAGATACACATCTGTAACCAGCCACAGCAGCTGCCCACCACCCCCACCCCTGTGCACAGGGTGAGCCCCTGCCCGACACATCCCGCACAGTGCCATTGCAACACAAGTGGTGGAGGGCGATGATACCCCGCAGTGTGCATGATGGCAGTACATGGCCTTGCAGGACATGCCAGGCAGCCTAGTCAACACCACAGTACAGCACCGGGGCACACACGCATGATGGGCCTACTCACCTGGCTGTGGCACAGCCCCATGCCTGACACATGCCTCCATCCTGCTGAGGCGCTCTGGGTCCCTCCGAGCTAGGTCCCCGTAGCGGTGGCGATACTGCTCCCCCATCCTGGCCACTCCAGTGCACTGCTATAGTGAAGCAGCAGTGGTCTGCCACACAGCCACCCGGGACTGCTGCAGTGGCGCCTGCCCAAACAGTTGGGGTGCGTGGAGCTGGATGCAGGCGACGAGGTTGACTAGCTCAACCTGCATTCAGTTGGCTGCTTGTCCTGCTCATTGCTGCGCCATGCTTCAGGTGTGAGCCGCTGAGCAAAATGGTGGCAGTAGGCGCACATGGCCACAGCATGCGCTAAATGTGTGGTCCAAAGGGACATGCACTGTGTCCACCCATCGCGCAGTCTTGGAGATGTGTGGCATGGACGTGGCTAAGCGGGTTCACGGGTGCGGGGGTCACCCAGGGGCAGAGGTCACAGCAGGGGTCAGAGGTCCATCACTGCACAGTGTGCACATGTGCAGTAACAGGCATGGCCATGGCCCCTATCGTGCAGTTGGCACAGAGTGCGCAATAGGTGACAGTACACCAGCCGGTGCATGCGCACTGTGGTCCTGTGTACTGCTCATGTGTGCGCATTGCGCCGCAACTTGCTCTGGAGCAGTTTCATTGCGCATGGAGCAAAATCGCGATATTCAGCCGCCACATTCAAATGAGCTAATTAGCCAATGTGTGGCACACTGGGGGAATTAGCATGTCATTACTGTTGTGCCAAAGCTAATTTGCATGCGATGCGCTATAAATACGCCACAAATCAGCACAGGCAATGGACTGGTATTGCATCCTCTTGAGGTAAGTTTCGCATGCTGTTGGAGCACACTGAGCCCAGCCAGCACAGCAGGGGGGGATGGAATAGGGTGCTGCTGCCACTGACACACTGTGCTGTCCACAGGAAGCAACATGTCGGAACGTGAGGAGGGTGAGGAGCATGGGCCTGCTCGCAAGCACAGGCCCAACTTCACTAAGATAGAATCAGAGGCCCTATTTGAGGCCTACCTCGACAGGGAGCTGCTGTTGAGTGGTGCCATGGGCACACTACAGGCCAGGGCTTGGGCCTGGGAGGAGGTGGCGGCATGTATGAACCAGCAGGGCAGCCACCAGCGGTCAGCACAGGAGTGCCACAAGAAGGTGGGCATGAACAAGAGGCGCATAAAGGAGAAGGTGACAGCTATCCGTGTGGCCCGGAATGCCACCGGGGAAGGGGGCCTGCAGATGTACCAACAGCTCATGGTACAGGACGAGTTGGTGGCAGCCACCATGCGCCGCAGCACCGTGGAGGGTGTGCCTGGAGGAGGATTCCAGATGGGTGGCAGCCCATCACTGCATGGTACGTATGGTCGGCCACGCACAGCATGCAGTGGCTGTGTAGGGGGGCACATGGGGGCATTGCATCACTGACACACTTTTATTCTCTTTCAGCACCGGCATGCCGGCATGCATAGGATGGGCGTCGGCAGAGGCTGTTGAAGCAGGACCAGCCCTGGAGGACCAGCCATCCACCTCCATGGGCATCCGGGGGCGTGAAAGGATGCAGCACACCACCACTTTCCAGCCGGATGTCCTGGGCATGGGGTCAGACAAGGCCCTGGATGTGTTCCTATAGGATGCCAGTTTCGGCATCCTCTGCATGGAGACGCAGATCAAGGTGGAGTCCCATGCCGATGACGACATCACCTTAATCCTGGACAGCATGGGCGCTGTTGTGGGGCAGATGCCCATACCAGACACCAACACAGGCAGCGCGCCCAGCGACCTGACAGCAGGGGAACAGCTACCTGCTGCCACTGCGGGTGCAGCTGTGTGCACTGCCATAGCGGTGCCGTGTGGTGGTGGTGGTGCGGCCCTGCCGGCGCTGGGCAACGTTCAGTGACCTGACAGGCAACGGCAGCAGGCTACTGGTGCCCAGGGCAGCTGGACGCAGGGTCCGCCACCGGGGCGCCAGCTAGGGACATACCCCATGAAGACCCCACTGTGCAGCGTCCACCTGGGGGGGCTGTGCAGCATGGCCAGTCATCACAGGAGGGTTGGCGTCCCACCCAGGAACACCAGGATGCTAACCCACTGGCTGAGCACACCCGTTTGCTGTGGGCCTCCATGGAGCAACAGGTGAAGCTTGCCGCTGGGGTGCATGCACTGTGCGTGGAGGTGCACCAGGTGGCCGAGCAACGTGAGAGGGGCACTGCACAGCTCCTGGCGGTGATACAGCACATGCAGGAGGCCACAACTGCATCCCAGGATTGCATTGCCAATGCGATCATGGATGGCCTTGCACTGCTGGCTGCCACAGGGCATGGCTTGCCACCACAAACCCATGTAGTGCACTATCCACCCCACTATCCTGGTGTCGGGCGACACCCACACTGTCGACGCTGGACTCTGATGTTGGCATCCCAGGCATGCCTGGGGCATGCCTGTTTGGGCGCCTGTGCACCCCCACGTGGACCCAGTTGCAGTCCCGCATTTCAACCCCTGGTGGGCTGTTGCAAACACCCCCTGTGGTTGATAAGCAGCCTGTGGCTGCCAATCGTCCCCAGCGTGAGCGCCCCCATGGCCACAGTGGCCATGGTTCCATGTGACAGCCCTGATGTGTGTGCCACCCTGACCGCAGTCTGCAGCTGCTGCCCTGTGCATGCATGAGCGGCGTGTGTGTACATACCATTGGTGTGGTGCCTGTCCAGCAGCTGGACCCTGTGGCATGGGTGTGATGAGGGCAGTTCAGCACTGTTTGCACCTGTGCACCGGTGCAATGCATCTGATCCCTGGCACAAGCCAGCGCCTGGGTGCGTGGGTGCATGTGTGTGTTGCTGTGTGCAGTTGTGTGTGCCACTGACTCCCCTACCCCTGCATCACGTCTCTGTGTGTGCATGCCCATTGTCATGCACGTCCCTGCTTGTGTGCTGTACCTGTGTGTGTGGCTCATGCTTGGGTTTCGTGCCACCTACCTGCATGCACCATAGTGCTCCTGTGCAATGGTGTCATGATGTTAGCACGCCATCCGTTGCAGCCAGGGATCCCTCTGCCCGGGGGGGGGCTGTCCATCACCCTCCAGCCCATTGCTTCCATCATCCCCACTACTGTCTCCCTCATCAGCCTCGACAGCTATCCCATGGTCAATGGCCATGTTGTGCAGTATGCAGCAGGCCAGGAATAGGCCACAGGCTTTCTTGGGGCTGTACTGTAGGGCACTGCCAGACCTGTCTAGGCAACGGAAATGTGCCTTCAGCATGCCGAATACACGCTCAGTGATGTTGCTCATGCTGGCATGTGCCTCATTGTTGTGTTCCTCGGCTGGGGACGACAGGCACCGGTAGGGGGTGAGCAGCCAAGGCCTCAGTGGATAGGCACTGCCTCCTGTGTGGATAATGACATGGTTAGCCCTCTGCCATCCTTTGCTGTACCCCTTGCCTGTCTCTGGCACCCTCACCAGCATGCCCACCCTGCCCATCCCCATCCCATGGCCTGCTCTACCCGTCACCCCTTGCCCATCTCATACTCAGCCACTAGGTGGCCCGTGGGGATGTCCCCACACTTGAACCTGTGGCACAGCACAGAGCTGTGCCAGATGAATGCATCATGTGCACTTCCAGGTGTGTGGCACAGATGTTGGTGATGCACCCCGTGGCATCGCACACCACCTGGCAGTTGACGCTCGGGAACCCCTTCCTATTGATGTAGGCCATACCCTTGGGGACAGGTGGTGTGCGGATCTCCACATGGGTGCAGTCAATGGTCCCAAGCACACCAGGTATACGTGCTACCCTGTGGAAGTTCTGCATGGTTGCTGTAAGCTCCGCCTGTGTGCTGGGGAAATGGATGTATTCTGAAGCACGTGGCGGCAGAGCCTTGAGGAACTGTGTGAGGAGGCGTCACGTGGCTGACTGGTTTATGCCTGTGGTGTCCCTTGTTAATCTCTGGAAGGTGCCTGTGGTGAGCAGGTACATGACAGCTGTCATTTTGGTCTCCTCAGACATTGTGTGGCTCTGTCTTGTGGGTGCCTGCATCTCCTCACTGCACAGCTTGCAGAGCTGCCACAGAATGACCCTGTTCAGGTGGTACCATCCCATGATCTCCATGTTGGAATAGTTCTCAAAGGTGGTGCGGGCACGGTACCACCTGTTCTGGGCATACCGATTACGGGCCCTTCCTCTGCCACGTCGCTGTTCCTCCTGACCCCTCACACCCCTCATTACGGCCTCCATCAAGAAAGACGCACTATCCATGGCCCCTGATGTCCTGTCTCCCCCTGGGCGGTCACCTGCTGTGGGCTGTGTGCCACCCTGGTGCACTGCCTGGCACTGTGCATGCCTGTCCCTCTCACTCTCTCTGCCCCTGTCTCCCTCTCCACTGCCACCTCTGTCCCTCTCCCTCTATGGCTGCCTCTGTCTGTCTCTCTGTCTCTCCCTCACTCTGTCTCTCTCAGTCTGTCTTTCTGTCTGTCTGTTCTTCCTTCTTTGGTTTTTTTCTGTCTCTCTTGCTCGCTCTGTCACGCCTGGCACAAGTGCTGTCTATGTACTTGCGCCCTGTATTCATAGGCTTAAGTCTGTTTGGCGCATCTCGGATTTGCTCCAAACTTGCGCCGTGGCTCCACGGTTGAATATCGCACTGCGTCGGATATTCATAGGCACATCCCCTGCACTTCCGCCTGCATTCATTATAGTTGCGCTTTGGCGCAATGGGATTTGCGCTGCACAGTGACTCCCACTGAATATCGCTCCTTGCCGCAATTCTGCACTTGCACCGGTGCAACTTTAAATATCCCGGCTCAAGTCTATAAGTATAATGTTTGCCATTATTTGGTGCTTACAGTTCCTACTATAGTAAGTCTTTGAAAAAAAAAATAATAATTTCAGGAGGGGCAGAGGAAAGGTTTGCTGCAAAATTCAGGATGTGCCTGAAAATCAGGGACAGTTGGAAGGTATGGCAGGTAAACATAAAGCTTTAGAATCATAGGAAAGTTGTAGGAAATCATTTGCAGCACTGGCAAGGTTCACATTGCTGGCCGAACTAATATATTAGAAAAAGCGCCATGAAGCCTACAAATCCACACAATGTATGTGGGGAGAACTGCCACTGCAGGAGAAAGCTACACCTTTTGCTGTTCTGTGAGCAGGTGCTCCTTTTGAGCTAAATTGGACTGAGACTCCCCGAACTGTCTTTTACACGGTATCTGACTTTAAAGTGCACTTCTGTTTTTTTCAGTGAATAAAAAGGACTCCTTAAAAAGGAGAAACAGCATGCTCGTGGTGTAGTTACAGTCTTTTGTCCACTGCCTCTGTTGCACTTATATTGGTCTGTGAATACAGCTGAATCCCTGTGCTGCAGCTTGTCAGGCCAGGATTCCAAATGACACCACTTCAGGTAGTTCCAGTATCTTGACATGGCTATCAGGTCACATCTCATAGCCACTGACCTCTGTTGGGAGGAGGGAGGGAGGGACTAAGGAGCATCTCTGTATTGTAGAGCTGTTACAAGGTAGAAAAAGAATAATCAGCATTTATATAGCGCTTTTTGTACACAATGTATCCCAAAACTCTTTACAAGCAATGCTAGACTGGTAGTGAAGTGACTGAATGTGTAGTGGCGGCCATATTGCACATCAGCACCCACACACAGCCTGGACAATTGCATGAACTGGTTTTATGGGAAGGGAAATATTGGCTAGGACACCAGGAATGTCCCCTACTCTTTGCGATGAATGCCTTGGGTTCTTTTATTTCCATCTGGACACCCACCAGAACAGCACCAGAATGGGTAGAAGGGACCTTGGTTTAACATCTCATCCGTAGGACGGCATACCCCTATAGTACAGCACCCCCCTAATACTTCACTCGGGTGCCAGCGTTTTAGGTATGAGTCCAATCCCAGTGTGGGACAAGAACCCATGACCGTCTGATCCAATGTTGAATGTGCTACCAACTGAACCATACCGACACACAGGTAAGTCATGGAAGAGTTCTGGGGATGCATGCAGAGCACCCTATCCCTGCCTGCCATCATTTTTTTGGGGGGTGGGTAGTCATAGCACTAGATTACTAGATGAGTATGGTCAGAGAATATAAGAACAAAAATTAAGACTGAACCGACTGAAGCAGGAAAGATGTTCATATAAGCTGAATTTGTGAGGAATACACCAGTTATTTTCTTGCAGAAGTGCTACTGTGTAGTAAATATGAATTGGCTCAACCAGAGTGCACTAATGGCACTGTTTTGTATTTTCTGAAATGAGAGCTGCTGATGATGGACGGGAGGTGAGCAGTTTATTGCCACAATAAATCGTGCAAAAAAAAAAAAAAATGAAAATGAGCCAAGCTGCTGCTTGATGTATGGAGTTGAAATCCCTCATGGGTTTTCCTTATGAAAGCAGCAAACTGCATTGCAATGTCCTCATGTGCTCAGTAGGCCTGCCGAGTTCCTACTGATTGAACAGTTGCTTTCTGAACCATTGCAGCAGACTACAACCCAGTCATCTTTTATTCATAGCCTTCCATGATGCAGTGTATGTACGCCTTGCAGTGTATGGCTGCTTTAATTTGCAAAAGGGAAACACAGCTATTTGTTAATTTTTTTTTTAATATTAAAGCTTTTTATTTGTCTGTATTAAACCTTTTAATGGCTGGTTGAATTGTTGCAATTTCCAAATGAAAGCTTTCCTTTGAGGCCACGTTTGCACTAGAAGGTGCCTTCAAATCAAAGATTGATAAAGGTTCAGCAGGCAGTAGAATGGCTAAGTTTTAAGTTGCATTTCTGCCTATGACTTGTGCCTATACCACTCCTGGATATAGACTGAACCTTCATTTTAACTGTATTTATTTCCTTGGCTCCCCAGTGACTGTATGCACATTGCATGTAATCCTTTGCCATAATCACCATAATAAGCCTTTTATATTGCATAGCCACTTAATGTATGTCACTACACCAGTATGTAATGATTTCTCTGAAATAGTTGTACTGTGTAATCTGACCTCCTACCAAGTGTATTCGGCAGTCCTGTTTTGTTCTAATTGTATCTCTGTATTGTATTGATGTTTATTGTGTTTGCCACCCTGGTGGCCCAGGTTGTGACTGAAAACGGTCCTCTGGATCAGTTTGCTCACCCGGTTATCAAAGACATACATAAATAAATAAATAAATTATTTTCCTGGCCAATAACATTTTGAAGAGTTTTGGGGTAGAAAGGAAAGGAAGTTGGTTTTATAGCGTGTCATTCATACAGACTGTCCCAAAGCATGTTATAATTCAGGAGAGGGAGGGGAGGGAAATCTGCTGTCATTAGGCAAAGTGGGAGATTCAAGGAGTACAGACACAGAACTGAGACATATTACAGAGAGATTAGACACAGGGAGGTTAAGGGAACATTTTTTTCATTTTTAGTTTAAATTTGGTAACCAGGATCAGTACACTGAGCCGAAGCTCGTTTGCAGGTGCGACCTGGGGGAGAGGTTACATTAAAATAAATGCACTAGTAACAGACAAGGTACAAATTACAGAATCCAAGGCTACATAAGGAAGAAGCATGACAAAAAAATAGAGGTTGATTTGACTAGAGGGATACAATACACTAGCAGCTGAACCTTTCTTTACCTGTCTAATATCATGGGAAATGAGTGAATGTGAGTACTTATTTTTTTATTTGTTTTTAGTTTTACAGTTTTGGGCTGAGAAAGGCACACTGAGCCAAAGCCCATTTCCAGGTGTCCTGGGAGCACAGGCAGGTTAAGTGACTTGCTCGGGGTGATACAGTATACAAGTGGAGATTGTGGAAATCAAACCAAAGTCTCCTTAATCTCTGCACAGTGCTTTTCCTCTGTTTTGAAATGAGCTTGTTTTTTTCCTTCTCAGAGTCACTTGTTGATACTCCCCATTTCCAGCCTGATGTTAATTTTTTTATAATTCCTGATCAGTTCAGGAACCAAGTGACATCTGGTAATTATCTTAAAGGCAACAGTCTCCACATGTGGGGCTGTTCCCAATATGTACTTTGTGTGTAAAAACATTTTGGTTTACTTACTGTTTACTGTAATATGGTAGATTGTAGCAGACTAATTTGGTTTACTTCTAGACTAACATCTTCTGTTACTACCAATCCCAGAATCCCCTCCAACTGGCATCAGAGCAGTAGGCAGCAGTGGGATATTGAGTAGCCTCCAGTGTATGTTAGAACTGTTATTTCCAGTGGCGGCTCTACACCAGGGCCCACCAGGGCACGTGCCCTGGTAAAAAAAATGCTGTGCCCCAGTTGGTGCCCCATATGGTGCATAGCTTCCCCCATAGTAACAATATATCAGTGCCCTGGCTGCCATCTGTTGTGCCCCAGCTGTGCCCTGGTAACCATTTGTGGCTAGAACCGCTACTGGTTATTTCCTTACCTGTCCCCTGTATTGAAAGAGGCATTTCCCTTTAAATAGTATAAGGGTACACTTTGATACTTGGGGGTTAAGCTTACTAAGCAACTTGACCACCTGAAGCTTCTCAACTATGAACCGCTAACCCAGTGGATCACTGATGATCTCTCCAAGTAGTTTCAACTACGCCTGATTTTCTTTAATAAGTTGTAGGTAATCTGTCAAAATATCTTTCCTTGGATCTTATATTTCCTGCGAACCCTGCCAATCATGCCTGACTATATTTACTTTAAATCTTGGAATAAGATAATTTCTAGATTCTTGTGGCTGTGGCTCCACCCTGGATTTGCTTCTCTATTCTGAATTTACCCTGAGGTTGGGGAGGGGTAAAGCTCCCAACTCTTAGAAGGTACGTGTAAGCGGCACATCTGAGAACACTGTATCTCTGGATACGGGATGCCCAGCAACCATAATGTAAACATATAGAATTCACCTTGAATGATATTTTTAATCTCAACCAATATTTGTTTGAGAGTTCCATGGGATGCCTCCCTCTTACTAAATTTGCCCAATTTATGGGAGAGATACTCTGTCAATTGGTAATGGCCAGATACATTTCCTGTCTCCCCAACCCCAGCAAATCCAAATATGGGCTATACCGTATAATACCGAGTCCCCCCCCCCCCGAACAACTAGACATAGCAGCTGAGGGTTGAAGCAGACTAGTACTCCGATTCTACCTCTAAATGCTTGACTCCTGGGGTATCTTCCCATTCACCACACTGCAAACCAGGGTTTTAAATAATTACGAACATACGAAATTTGCCAGCAGATAAAGGCCTAGAGGTCTATCAAGTCTGCTCGAATGTGCAGCTAGCACCCCTTATTCTGTAGCTGCCCTTCCCTTCCACCCTTCCCCTTTATTAACCCTCTCCCTTGTCCTGTCCCATCTTCGTCTTGAAGCAGTCCACTGTTCTACTGCATACCACTTCAGCAGGTAACGATTCCACCCAGCCACCACCTCTCTGTAAAAGTGTCTCCTCATCTCCTTCTGAACCTTCCTCGCCTCCAGTCTCATATCATGGCCCTGGTGTCCCTCCTCCCTTACTTTGAACAGCCCTCTGTACCTGTCTTGTTTATTCCTTTCATGTATTTAAAGGTTTTAATCATGTCACCCCTGTCTCTCCTCTCCTCCAGTGAGTACATGTTCAACTCCTTCAACCTCCTCTCGTATGATAAGTCCCCAGCCCCTTGATCATCTTTGTCACTCTGGCGCTGCACCCCTCCAGTAACTTAATGTCCTCTTCAGATACGGACGCCAGTACTGCATGCAGTACCCAGGTGTGGTCTAACTAATGACCTATACAGTGGCAGAATCACCTCCTCCTCCTCGAGGATATACTCCTTGCAGTACAACCCAGCATTTTGTTGGCCTTGCAGCTGCCTTCCACATTGTGCCGAGTTGTTCATTGACCCTGTAATGAGCACACCCAGATCCTTCCTCCTCTGTCTGGGCTAGCTGCACTCCCCTAGCTAGTAATTCCTCCTGGGTTCTTCATCCCCAAATGCAGCACCTTGCACTTTTTGGCATTAAAGTCCAGTTGCCAGGTGTCTGACCAGGTTTCAAGCTTTGCCAGATCATCCTGCAACCCCTGCCATCCCCTAGGTCATCCACCACCGCGCCTACCTTGGTATCATCAGCAAACAGACTGATCTTGCTCTGATGTCCCATGATATGTCTGCAATGAATATCCCAAACAACACTGGTCCCAACACTGAGCCCTGTGGAACACCGCTCGTCACTGCCCTTGGGTGTGAGAGCTCCCCACCCACCACCACCCTCTGTTGCCTTCCCTGCAGCCAGTTTCCTACCCATCTCACCAGCTTTGCACCCGCCCCTGTGCCTACTAACTTCCTTCCCAGCCTTCCATGTGGCACTGAGTCGAATGCCTTACTGAAGTCCAGATACAGGACATCCACTGCATGGCCCCTGTCCAGTTGCCTAGTTACCCAGTCATAGAACTTGACCAGGTTGGTTTGGCAGGATCTGCCACGTATGAAGCCATGCTGTCTGCTGTCCTGTAGTCCTTTGGCCTCTAGGAGGGCCACCAGCCTCTCCTTCAGGATAGTTCCATTAGCTTACCCACAATGGATGTGAGGCTCACTGGTCTGTAGTTTCCTGGTTCATCCTTGGGGCCACTCTTGTGGAGGGGCATTACATGAGCCATCCTCCAGTCCTGAGGTACACACCCCGAATGTAGTGAGGCATTAAATAGGTCTGCCAAAGGTCCTGCAAGGACCTCTGCCAGCTCTTTCAGTACCCTGGGGTGGATGCCATCTGGGCCTGGCGCCTTGTCCACCCTCAGTGCCTTCAAACCCTCTCGAACTCTGCTCTCCATGATTTCCCCATCTGTCACCACTTCCCCTGCTTCTGCCATTTCTCCCACCTTGGGTGTCACCCCCCTATTCTCTTTAGTAAATACTGAGCAGAAGTACTCATTTAGTGCTTCCGCCTTATCGCCCTGCTTTCCCACTCAACCCCTCCTTCCTAATCCTTACTATGTGGTCCTTACAGCTCCTTTTCTCCCTGATGTACTTAAAGAAGTCCTTCTCCCTGTTCTTAATGCCTTGTGCCAGCCTGAGTTCCGTAGATGCTTTGGCTCCCCTTACTGCCCTTGTCACCTCCTTCGATTCTGTCAAGTACTCCTCCCTGTCTTCCCCCTTCCCTGTTTTCTTGTGCTTCCTAAAGGCAGCTCTTTTCCTCCTTACCTTTTCCATGACCTCCTTGCTCAACCAGATCGGCTTCTTAGCCCTAGCCTTCTTGCTCTGGGCTTTACAGCAGGTTTTGGTTGCCTCCACTATCCCCAGCTTTATGAGCTCCCACCTCTGGTTAGTGTCCATACTGGGTTGAATTCTGGCAAGATACCCTTTTACCACTTCCCCCATCCTCCCAAAGTCGGCCCTTCTGAAGTCCAGCACTATTGTGCCAGATTCCACTCCTTCCTTGCCCATATCCAATGTGAGCCATACTGAGTGGTGGTCACTCCTCGACAGCGTTCCCTCCACTGTAAGTTCTCTCTCACAGTCCCCATTTGCCAGCACAAGGTCAAGGGTATTCCCTAACCTGGTTGGTTCACTGACCATTTGCAGCAGAAAACTGTCCTGGAAGGCATCCAGCAGTACCTGCTCCCTTCTGTTCCTGGTTGTTGGGGTGCTCCAGTCCACTCCTGGCATGTTGAAGTCCCCTACAATCACCTCACTACCCTTCTCGCAGGTCCTCCTGATCTGTCCCACTAGTTCCCTGTCTAACTCTTCCATCTGAGATGTAATTGATTAGCAATTTTTTTCCTGGGACAATACTAACTGTATAGAAATTATTTATATAGGTTTTCTAGAAGTGTTATGTTTGTTAAACACAATGAGGCAAGTGCTATGCATTTTTACGTTTTAGCACTTTTATGAGCAAAACGCTAATCAATTTTTAGAGTTAAATAAACCCCTGCTGCAAACAATCTTCCAGCTTCCCTCAATGGACCATTATAGGTTCTTGCAGCTCCGCTCATATTTGATGAAACGTGGAAAGTGTTCCGCTCCTACCTGATAACCCCCACAGATACTTATATCACATCTGAAAGGGAAGACTTGAACACACTTTATTGGTCATATTTATAGAATTCTTCAGGACTCCTCTCTGGACACTACTGATTCCGTATTGTAGCGCTGGGATAAGAACTGGCAGAGACACATTCTCTGAACTCACGGCACACATTGGCACTTCCAGCCTATGGCCTAACCTCTGCCACCAGTTGGCATGAATCATCATAGAATTACAATTACTATTTCTTCCTCACTCCGGAAACTATTGCAGAATACGCTGGCTTACATAAAGGGCAGTGCTGAAGGGGGTGCAGACAAGCTTTAGCTAATCATACCCATATCTTTTTGGAGTGCCTGCTTCTCTGGCCATTCAGGCAGGGAGTTATTCGAACCTAGAAAAAAAATTTGATTGCCCAAGAGAAATAGCCTCCTCCTTAATCCTGCTGGCCATTCCCCAGAGGCAGCACTGTAATGGATCTGACCCTCAATCTGCCACTCATCTTAGTTCTGGTGGTTAAAAAAGCAATTACCCAGCTGTGGCATACCAAGAATACCCATATAGTACAGGATAGGTGAAAAATACTTTTGGAAACCTATTCTGTGGAAAGACTGACGGATGCCTTGTCCAACAAAGTAAACCTATTTGAATCTAGATGGCGCAGGTGGGTGTTACATCAGTTGGACAACTACCCTGACTTTATCCCATGAGGCCTAGCCCCCTCTTTTTACTATCCTTTTTATCTGTTTTTCCTCTCTCCTTTTGGCCCCTGGACTATCAGACTTCAGCCCCTTTCTACCCTGTCCTCTTTTCACTGTGGTTCATGAAACATTACCTTAAGGAAGCTGTTGCTCTGACATGGGAGCACCAAGACTGTATAATGTGAGACAGAAAAATACATCCACTGGTGGGACAGCTTGACTTCACTGGGGACTTTTGGACATTCCTCAACCAGCTCCAGTGGTGTCAGCTCGCATCTTACCAGCTTGCTGTATGACCTTATACAACATGACGGATTGACTTATTGAATACTGTATTGGAATAATGGTGACCAGGCAATCTGTTTTGTTCAGACTCCTTTATTAGAATAGTCAAAGCCTTTCTTTTGCTACCATGCATTTTCCATTATGTATGCACTGTCACAGACCCACTCAGCAGGTCAGACCTGTACTCCCAAAGTGCCAACCTCCGAGCACAGTCTTGTGAACAGTTAACAGAACAAGGTAACCCTCTTGTCTGTTTTTGTGGATTCGAATCAACCTTTGGTCTCAAGTTCTGGAGGGATTCAAACTGTGAACCTCTTGTTAGTGTACCCAATGTACAGGTTCAGATAATTCTGTCTTCGGGGGGCCAGATGTCTTTTCCTACGGGCACTAACCAGGTGTACAGAAATGAACCCTTAAAAACTGTAATAAAAGACCTCAGATTTAAAGGGCTTACCTTTTTCCAGTTTGGTATCACCATTCAAGCTTATGTATAGTGTCTGCTTTAACCATATAGTCTCTACTTGTAAAGGGAAGAAATCAAAGACAGACCAAGTAAGCTCTAAAAATAGAGTTTTACTAAAATAGATAAAAAATAGGTAACACATAAAATACAGAATTATTATATCTCAAGATATACAAATCTCTTAAAACAGGTTTTAACAGTGCAGTTCTTACTACACTACTTAGATTTGTCTCTCTCTCTCTAAATACCTGCTTAAAGTGCTCACAGATGTTTCTTTGTCATTCTAGATAAAAGTGTCTCTCTGCGTAGTAAAAAACAGAATATTCCTTAAAGAAAACTATATTTGCCAACCCCTTTGTATGAGGTCACCTAGCTCCTCCTCCTCCTCTGTCAGAATATATAAAAAAAATATATCTGTACAAAAACAGGATGTCTTTTCAAAGTATTACATTCTGTAATCCTCAGCATAACTCATGTTCTTCAAATGACTCTCTTTGATCTATGATAAGCTTCCTCTCTCACACAGACATCAAGGAACATTTACAACTTCTCACCCGTGTGTAATAACCTGGGTTTCCCTCCAAACGTCATAAAATGGGTATGATCTTCCATCTTAGCAACTACAGCTATAATTAACTCAGACAAACAGGAGATCCTTGATTAAGGCCTGGTCTGTAATTAGCTCATGGCTTTCATCTTTTAGCAGAGACTGGGGGGGGGGGGAGTGAGGTCATTCCAAGAGCATCAGATTTCTCAGCAGAGACAATCAGTAATACATTTTTATATTTAAAAAAAATGATACAGCACTCAGAACTGGCTGTCCCTGTCACAATCCTCCCCACCTAGACTAAATTTGGAGGCTCTATCCCCTGCATGGGATGAGCTTACCAAATCAGTTCACTCCTCATAGACCCTAGACAGCCCATCTGAGTTCTGATTTCTGGCTCCAGCCCTATGTAATATTGTCGTATCATACCCTTGCAAAGCAAGACTCCATCTTAGCAATCTACCATTGTTCTTTCCCATCTGCATCAGCCAAAACAGGGGGTTGTGGTCAGCCTGCACCACACAGTGCTGCTCATATAAGTATGGTTCTAATTTCTTTAGGGCCCACACTATGGCAAGACACTCCTTTTCCACCGTGCAGTACGCTTGCTCCCTGGAAAGTAACTTCCTACTCAGGTATACTACTGGGTGATCTGTCCCTTGGCTGGATGTCTGACTCAATGCCCACATCTGAGGTGTCAGTCTGAACTATAAAAGTTTTGCTATAGTCAGGACTTGTCAAAACAGGAGCACTGCACAGTGCCTCCTTTAGTTTGGAAAAGGCTTCCTCACAGGCCGGGCCTCAGGTAATTTTCTTGGGCATCCTTTTCTTTGTCAGGTCAGATAGGGGAGCAGCCAGGGCACTGTAATTGGGTAAAATTTTCTATAGTACCCTGCTGTCCCTAGAAAACTCCTGACCTGCTTCTGTGTTTCTGGTCTGGGCCATGCCTGGATTACCTCTATCTTTATTTGGTTAGGATGGAGCGGTCCCCGGCCTACCACATGCCCGAGGTATGCCACTTCTCCCATGACCACCTGGCACTTCCCGGCTTTGACAGTGAGCCTGGCCCTCTTGTATCCTGCCCAGCACTTCCCTAAGGTGGGATAGGTGTTCCTCCCATCTGGTACTAAAGATGGCAATGTCATCCAGGTATGCCACAGCGTACTCCTCAGCACCATTTAACACCTGGTTCACCAACCTTTGGAAAGTGGCCGGGGGATTCTTCATTCCAAAAGGCATTACTTTGAACTCAAAAAGCCTATCGGAGTGATGAAGGCCGACCTCTCCCTAGCTCTGTCCATCAACTCTACCTGCCAATACCCCTTGGTCAGGTCAGTAGTCGTAAGGTAGGTCGCCCCTCCCAACTTGTCCAGGAGTTCGTCTGTCTGTGACATCGGGTGGGCATCTGACTTCGTGACTGCATTCAGTCCACGATAGTCCACACAGAAATGAGTAGAGCCATCTGGCTTGAGCACAAGGACTACGGGTGAGGTTCAGGGGCTGTGGGATTTGTGGATTACCCCTAAATCCAGCATTTCCTCCACTTCCCTCCTAATGTCCTTTTGTACAGCCTCTGACACCTGATATGCTGTCCGCTGTATGGGCGTCTGTATCCCTGTCTCCACATCATGTGTCACTAAGACGGTTAGTCCAGGCTTGGCGCTAAACAATGGGGCAAAGTCTGCTAAAACCTCCCTTACTTTCTGGATCTGGTCCGGGGCCAGCTGGGGAGACAATTTTACTGCCTCCACAAAGGACTCCCGCTTACTTTCTACCAGCAAATCCAGAAGGGGGTCTCCTTCGTCTGTCCCCTCCCCATGACTACACACTGCAAACACCATGTCAGCCCTATTTGCATATGGCTTCATCATGTTGGCATGGTACATCCTTTCTGTCTGTCTTCTGTCAGGTAACTCCACAATGTAGTTCACGTCATTTACCTTCCTAACCACTTTGTACGGTCCTGCCCACTCAGCTTGCAGCTTGTCTTTATGGACCAGAATAAGGACCATGACTTCCTGACCCACCATGTACGAGTGAGCTCTGGCTCTGCAGTTGTACCACACTTTTTGTTTGTGTTGGGCAGCTGCTAGGTTGCTCTGGGCTGCCCCCATAAGCTCCTTCAGCCTTTCCCTAAACCTAAGGACGTAATCCACAATGGGAGTTCCCTGGGTAGCATGCTTGCCTTCCCAGCCCTCCCAGATCAAGTCTAGCGGCCCACATACCTGGCATCCATATAAGAGTTCGAAGGGGGAAAATCCTGTCGACTCTTGGGGCACCTCCCTCTATGCAAACAACAGGTGGAGAAGGTATTTCTCCCAGTCCCTCCCATGCTGTTCAGCAAATGCCCGGAGCATTGACTTTAGGGTACCATTGAATCTTCCCACAAGCCCATTGGCTTGTGGTTAATACAGTGTCATGCATCTCTGCATCACCCCACACTTCTCTCATAAACATTTCATCAGGTCCGACATGAAGGAACCTGCTCGATCAGTGATTACCTCCTGCGGAAACCGAACACGGGAGAAAATCCCAAGTAAGGCATCTGCCACTTTGTCTGTCCTCAGTGAGGATAGGGGGACTGCCTCTGGGTACCAGGTGGCATACATAATCCACCACAGTTAGGATGAATCTCTTTCCTGAGGAGCTGGGGATATTTAAAGGCCCCACAATATCCATTCCTACCCTCTGGAATGGCTCCTCCACTATGGGCAAGGAAATCAGGCCAGCTTGGGTTTTCTTGCCCGCCTTCCCTCTTTCTTGGTACCAGTGACAAGACCTGCAATACTCATTCACCTGCTGGGTGAAGTTAGGCTAATAAAAATTCTGGGCTAACCACTGCGTAATGCACGTGATTCCCAGATGACTAGACAAGGGAATATCGTGCAATTTTGAGCAACTGCTCATGATATCCCTGGGGAATGACAAGCTGCCTGCCTAACATCCCTCCCTCTGTCTGTACTGCCTGAGTATACATACTGTAAGTCCATTTTCCCAATAAACCTTATGCCTGCCTTCACCACCATGTGTGCTGTCAGAGTCTACCCAAGCCCTCAGCTTCTCTAAACTAGGGTCACTTCTCTGAGCAGTTGCAAACCCCTCACACAGTCCCAAGGCATGGGACAGGTCCCCTTCAGTCGCTAAACTAGGGTCCCTAGCACTAGCGTCAGGCCCTCAGGATCACTGTCAATCCTAACCCTCTGACAATGGGTCACCCTTCCCTCTTCAGAGTAACCCTCTGTAGCTGTGTGGTTACTTGCTACTGGGGAAATTTCTACCCCCTTTTCATTAATCTCCATATCAGGAGACACAGGCTGGGGGACCAGCCTCTCAGTGGTTTCCACAATGGCTTCTGTGGGGTTCAGGAAAGTACAATTTTCCCTTGCCGCTTGGCTACGGGTAACTGCACATACCATCCTGTTATAGATTGTTGCCCAGGATCACATCCACTGCTAAGGTTTTGGCTACAGCCACCTGTTGCACAGTTCCCCCTGTTTTACCCCAGTCCAGGAGAACACTGGCCAGTGGCAATGTTTCCTCTTCAACAGTGAACCCTTGGACAGTGACATATTTATTGGGTATAAGCTGACCAGGCTCTGCTAGATCCCCCTTTACCAAGGTCAGAGATGCCCCTGTGTCCCTTAACCCCTGCGTCTGTACACCATTCACCATGACTGGGTGCATGTGTTCTCTCATGTTCACTGGCATGCTTCCAGAGACACACAAACAACCCACTTCTTTTCTAGCACCACCTTGAATATTATTGCTCGCCTTTTTGGGACACTGTCTGGCAATATGCCCAGTTTCTTTACATAGCCAACATTCACTTCTCTTTTCAGAGAAATCTTTTCTCTGAAACCTGGGGCTAACTGGTTTCGGTGGAGGCAGTGAGGGTTTTAGCTGCCCTGAAGGTGCGCTTTTCCCTTTCTGTGCTGCCACGCCCGCCCCATTCGCTCTTAGAGCAGATCTGCTCTTGGCATAGTGGTCCTAGAGTTCAGCAGCCTCTTGTACTGTTTTGGGATCTCGGTCCTCCAGCCAGGTTTTCAGCTCTGCTGGGCACGCCCAGAAAATCTGTTCTAATAAAATCACATTTTCAGTTTTATCAACAGAGTTTGCCTCAGTTCCTTCCCACCAACGTTTTAAAAACTGTCGTCGTTTCCTGGCTAGCTTCTTGTAGCTCATATCAGGTCTCCTCCTGAGCTTACGGAATTTAGCTCTGTATGATTCAGCAGTTAATTCAAACTTTTTTAACAGTGCAGCTTTTAGCTTGCTGTAATCATTACTGTCCTCATTGTCCATTTGACTGAGTGCATCCCGAGCTTTCCCGGTAAGTAGTGGGGATAGCTGGAAGTTCCAGGACTCTCTAGGAATTTTAGCCTGACTACAAACTTTTTCAAAAGAATTTAAAAAGGCATCCATATCCTCCCCCTCTTTAAACTTGGCTGTTAATTTGGAATTCAATTTGTAACCCAGTCCTGCAGTCCCAGTTAAACCCAAGTCACTTACCTGCTCTGTTGCCGCTGGTCGGAGTCGTAGCTTCTCCAGTTCATGTTGCCTCTGGCGCTCCTCTCTCTTCTCCTCAGTAGCTCGCTGGTGCTCACGCTCCTCACGGTCTGCCTCCTGTTGTTCCCACTCTGTCTCTCAGCGTTCTCGCTCTGCCTCACGGTCCAACTCTTGCTTCTCCCACTCCCTCTTCTCCTGGAACTCCAGCTCCATCCTACGCAACTCAGTTTGCAGCCTAAGTACTTCCGGATTCAGGATACTGGTGACCTTTCCCTGCTGCTGTGGCCCTTCACTGACAGTGGCCCTGTTGCCTTCCTCATCAGATCTGGACACTGCACTGGCCGCTAGCCCTGCCACACTCAAGGTTTGGTCCTCTTCAGTCACGGACCATAACTCACTGCTCTGGGTATCTGTTACCATCAGGGCATCTATGAGGTTCTGCTTGCTGGCTTTCACCACAACCGGGACTCCTTTGTCCCCGCACAACTGCTTTAAGAAGTATACAGTGTGCCTGCTGTAGTCGGAAGCCATCTTCTTCCCTCACTACTACTACTCTGACTTGCACTTTTAGGAAAAAAATAAAACGGGTAGGAACTTGACTGCATGTCAAGTGGTATAGTTCTGTTTCCTTTTTAAAAATAAATCATTTCCTTTTTCTTAGAAACATACATATAGAAACATAGAAACATAGACTTTGACGGCAGATAAGGACTGCTAGGCCCATCTAGTCTGCCCATTTTCCTACCTACAGGATAGGCCGCAGATCCTAGTTAACCAACAGCCTATTTCTTCCTACCCCCCACAAGAATTGCCTTATGTCTGTCCCATGCATTCTTGAAATCTCCCACAGTTTTAGACCCCACAACCTCCTCAGGAAGGCTGTTCCATGCATCCACTACCCTCTCTGTGAAATAATACTTCTCACATTGCCCTGAATCGCCTCCTTCTATCTTTAAATTGTGTCCCCTTGTTCTTGTAAGTCTCTTTTCTGAAAGATGCTACCCTCTTGGACTTTGTTGATTCCACTGAGGTACTTAAAGTTTCTATCATGTCCCCCTCCCTTCTTTCCTCAAGGGTATACATATTAAGCTCCTTAGTCTTTCCTCATACGGCTTCTCTTGCAGACCCTGCACCATTTTAGTTGCCCTCCTCTGGACTACCTCTATCCTGTCTATGTCCTTGTGGAGATGAGGTCTCCAGAACTGGACACAGTACTCCAGATGGGGTCTCACCAACTGTCTGTACAGAGGGATAACAACTTCCTGTTTTCTGCTGCTGATGCCTCTCCCTATACATCCCAGTATACCCCCAGCCCTCCCTACTGCCTTCTCACATTGATTTCTAACCTTAAGGTCATCTGATATGATTACCCCAGGTCCCTTTCCTTTTTTGTTGTTGTTACTACCTCCCCACCCATTGTGTATTCTTCCCCTGGGTTCTTGTTTCCCAGGTGCATTATTTTGCACTTCTTTGCATTGAATCCTAGCTGCCATACTTCTGACCATTCCTCCAACCTTGCCAAGTCCCTTTTCATCCTTTCCACGCCTCCTTGTGTATCAACCCTGTTGCAGATCTTTGTGTCATCTGCAAAAAGGCATACTTTTCCTTCCAGTCCCTCTGCAATGTCACTGATGAAGACATTAAAAAGGACTGGACCCAATACTGAACCCTGCGGTACCCCACTAGTAACCCCTCTTTCTTCAGAGTGGACTCCATTTACAATTACCTTCTGTGTCCTGTTGTGCAGCCAATGTTTTACCCAGGCTACCACCCTGGGACCCACTCCCAGGCTGGTTAATTTGACTCTTAATCTTTTGTGTGGGACTGTGTCAAATGCCTTGCTAAAGTCTAGGTAGGCCATGTCCACAGCCCCTCCCTGGTCTACTACTTTGGTCACCCAGTCAAAGAAATCTATTAGATTCGTCTGACATGACCTTCCCTGGCCAGAACCCATGCAGCCTTGGGTCCTGTGCTCCACTGGCCTCTAGGTATTCAGCTATTCTTTCCTTCAAGTGACTCCATCACTTTCCCTACCACAGAGGTCAGACTGACAGGTCTGTAGTTTCCTGCCTCTGTCTTGGTCCCACTTTTGTGAAGGGGAATCACATCCTTCCTCCTCCTGTCCTCTGGTACCACACCATCCTCCGTGATTTATTAAAAGAGTAGCCAGTGGTTTCACTAGTTCCTCCCTTAATTCTTTTAGAATTCTGGGGTGAATTCCATCAGGACCCATTGCTTTGTCCACCTTCAGTTTTAGGAGTTCTTGCAGAACCCTTTCTTCTGTGAAAGGACTGGGATCGACCCCCCTATCAAGAGTGCTTCTGTTAATTGGATTAGGCACTTCCCCCTCCTTTGTGAATACTGAGCAGAAATATTGATCAGTATCCCTGCTTTTTCACTGTCCCCTCTGCCCACCCACCGTTCATTCTATTCAGCCTCACTATCCCTCCTTTGTCTTTTCTACGCCGCTGATGTACCTATAAAAGGTTTTATCCCTTCTTAACTGAGTTGGCGATCTTTTCCTCAGTTTGGGCCTTTGCTATTCTGACTTCCCTCCCTGCTTCCTTCTGCCTTAACTGTACAGCTCTCTGTCCTGCTTCTTCTGTGTTTCCTTATACTTCCGGAATGCTATCTTTTCTTCCTGACTTTCACAGCCACCTCTTTTGAGAACCATAGTGGCTTTTTCTTCGCTTTGATTTGTTTATTTGCTTCCACGCAGCGCTTGTTGCCTCTGTGATGGCAGTTTTGATGATTCCCCATTGTTGCTCCACACCTCCTTCTAGCCTGTTTGCTAGTGCTTTCTGAGGCACTCTCCCATCTTCCAAAGTCAGCCTCCTAAAGTCCAGTACCCTCACTTTTGTATGGCTTGACTCTGTAGCTGAGTTTAATTTGAACCACACTGTTTGATGGTCACTTGTCCCCAGATGGCAACCCACTTCTAGATCAGAGATCTCTCACTGCCCCGCTTTTAGAGTACGAGGTCTAAAATTGCTCCCTCACAGTGGGTTCTGAAACTAGCTGTCTAATGCCTGCCACCTGTAGGGCATCAAGAATGGCCCTGCTCTGGAAGTGGCTGCAGCAAATGTGCTCCAGTTAACATCTGGCATATTCAGGTCTCCCATCAACAGTATCTCCTTTCTCTGCCATTCTAAGAATGCCTTCTATCATATCCTTGTCCATTCCCTCCCTGACATGGGGTCTGTACACAACCCCTGTGTGGATTGTGGTGCCCTTTCCAGTCTCCAAGGTGACCCACAGTGCCTCCTCTCCTCCTGTTTACTCTTTTGTTCAGTTGCTTTTATCCTTCCTTTACAAGAGACTACTCCTCCCCTCTTCTCCCCTGCCTGTCTCTCCTGTAGGTTATGTACCCTGGTATGTTAACATCCCAGTCATGATTCTCTGTGTACCATGTTTCTGTGACTGCTACGATATCCAGGCATCCCTCTTTCATCAAGGCCACCAGCTCAGGGAGCTTGTTGCCCAGACTTTCTTTGCAAGTGAGCTTACGGTCTCAGCTGACACACTGAACAATAAAAGCTTGTGATACCAAAATTATCCACACCGCTGCCAACCAATCTGTCATAAACCCACTCAGCAGGTCAGCCCTCTACTCCCAAAGTGCCAACCTCCGAACGTAGTCTTGTGAGCAGTTAACAGAACAAGGTAACCCTCTTGTCTGTTTTTGTGGATTCAAATCAACCTTTGGTGTCAAGTTCTGGAGGGATTCAAACTGTGAACCTCTTGTTAGCATACCCAATGTACAGGCTCAGATAATTCTGTCTTCGGGGAGCCAGATATCTTTGCCTATGGGCACCTAACCAGGTGTACAGAAATGAACCCTTAAAAACTGTAATAAAAGACCTAAGATTTAAAGCGTTACCTTTTTCCAGTTTGGTATCACCATTCAAGCTTATGTATAGTGTCTATTTTAACCATATACAGTATATATATACTCTACTTGAAAAGGAAAGAAATCAAAGACAGACCAAGTAAGCTCTAAAAATAGAGTTTTACTAAAATAGATAAAAAATAGGTAACACATAAAATACAGAACTATTATATCACAAGACATACAAATCTCTTAAACAAAACAGGTTTTAACAGTGCAATTCTTACTACAGTACTTAGATTTGTCTCTCTCTCTCTCTCTCTCTAAATACCTGCTTAAAGTGCTCACAGATGTTTCTTTGTCAGAGTCTAGATAGAAGTGTCTCTCTGTGTAGTAAAAAACAGAATATTCCTTAAAGAAAACTGTATTTGCCAACCCCTTTGTGTGAGGTCACCTAGCTCCTCCTTTGTCAGAATATATAAAAAAATATATCTATACAAAAACAGGATGTCTTTTCGAAGTATTAAATTCTGTAATATACCAAGATGATAGGAAATCTAAATAAATATGAATATAGTGAAAGATTTATGAGAACAGGATTGTATAGTTTGGAGCAGAGAATGGAAAGAGGAGATTTAATTATGATGTTCAGAATTATAGATGACCAGGAACTAACAAATGAGTTGTGGATAAAAATGCAAGAAAAGTCTAAAAGGTTGAGAAGCCATGACAAACAAATTAAATTAAAAACTATAAAACAAAATGGGATATACTACTTATTTGTAAATAGAATAGGTAGAGTGTGGAATACACTACCAAGAGATGTGGTAGGTTGTAAGACGTTGAACGAATTTAAAAAAAGACTGGGTAAGTATCTTCTGAGGAATAATTGATGTGTACCCACTAAGGTGGTGAACAGTTTATATGGACCTAATGGTCTTCTACTGTTCTATACCAAGTATAAATACCAAGTATAATCCTCAGTATAACTCATGTTCTTCAAATGACTCTCTTTGGTCTGTGATTAGCTTCCTCTCTCACACAGACATCAAGGAACAATTACAACTTCGCACCCCTGTGTAATAACCTGGGTTTCCCTCCAAACGTCATAAAATGGATATGATCTTCCCTCTTAGCAACTACAGCTATAATTAACTCAGACAAACAGGAGATCATTGATTAAGGCCTGGTCTGTAATTAGCTCATGGCTTTCATCTTTTAGCAGAGACCTGGGGGTGAGTGAGGTCATTCCAAGAGCACCAGATTTCTCAGCAGAGACCATCAGTAATACATTTTTATATTTAAAAAAAATGATACAGCACTCAGAACTAGCTGTCCACGTCACACATGTACTACATACTAATGTACTGCTTCTTGTCTTATCCTGTTTCTATGTATTCAGAAAACAATTTAATATCAAATTAAGAAAAATAACTATTATAACCTCTGATCAGATGTTTTCCAGTTCTGCTTTTCTCCAGGGGCTAAGTACAGTACATTCCTCTGTGACTGTACTTAGCCTAAGGAGGACAGCAGGACCAGCAGACAAAAGATCAGAGCTTGTATAAACGCTATCATGTACTGCAGGCTATTGAGTCTCTCACTGCTGCCTACTGCTCTGATGTTAGCTGCAGGTGATTCTGGGATTTGTTGTAAAAGAACATGTCAGCCTAGCAGTAAACAAAAATCTTACTTCGAGGAAGGCTCTTGCAGTAGGCCACACCAGTAGAACTAAGCTGCCAGGTGCTAATACCACACAGAAAACTTTTAGCTAGTAGTCTATCATGAGAGACCGCCCACCGCTGATGTTAGTCAACTGATGTCAGCCTAGCCTATGTAAGTGGGCGGTCCCCCACACCTACCTGAGTTCTTTTCCTGTCATCAACCCATGCATGTTGGACCTTAGTCGATGCCACAGCTACAGTCGACTGCCATTTCTGACTGGCCACCCCACAAGCCCCCTAATCAGTCACACTCAGAGGCCACCCTCAGCCCCCTCCCCCACAATCCCAAACTGCTGCAGCATGAGCACTAGCATGTGACTGTCGAAGCCAAACCTAGAAAACTTATATTAATGCCTATACCTCCATACGTTACTGTCATATACCGCTTTGACAATGTAAAATGGAAACTGCTGTTCCGCAAATGCCTGTATTGTACTATCATGTATTGTGTGATAATGGGCCCTAATCCAACAATGCTGATTCCCATTGCCATCACTGTACCTCTGATATTGCACTGTAATGCTATATACGGTATTGTATTATAATGTAATGTTATGTTGGTAATCTAAAACCTCTGCTTATGATACCCATTGAAAATGAGTCTCGACTCAATTGGGGTCTGACCATGTTTATGTATGTGACAGTGATTGTGAATAAAATTTTACTACTACAACTACATTTCCCCCACTTACCGCGCTTTTTTATTTTTTATTTTCTTCAATGTAAAACATCACATTTTCGGTATTCTTTTCTATGAGTTTATGTCCTCTCCACCAGCCTCATCTTCCGACTGCTCCTCGAAGTGTGCCTGCAGCAAACAGATCCCTGAAAAGGACGGCCAGTCTGTGTGTCTCAGCTGCCTAGACCCCAGCCATGACACCAAAGCCTGCCAGTTTTGCCAGAAATTCAACCAGGTGACTCAGGGACATTGTTTAAAAACCTGGAGAGTTACTTCTTGAAGCAGAAGTTGGTCATGATGGAGAAGGAGTTGCAGGCCAGGAGCTTTTTGGCCTCGCCGGCACAGTCCTCTGGGGCCTCTTTGTCTTCTCACAAGGAGAAATCTGGGAAGTATAAACACCAGGACTGGGCTCAGTCAGCTTCATGTTCACCCTACAAACCATCAACTGCGACGGGGTCTTCCCCACTTGGGGGTGTTGGCTTCTCCAGCCCTGCCTGCCCTTTCTGCTCCTGGTGGCTCCACCACCTTCTCTCATTTCCATGTTGAGTGGCAGTTCTTCGGGCTAGGAGACTTCATCTCCTGCTCCCCAGCACCTGACGCTCAGGCCCATATCTTCCACGGGCTCCCAGGCAAGTGGCTTGGCCGGTGTTGGCTCCTTGGGCATTGCCTCCACAACTGTCACCCCGTTCCTGGCCATGGTGCTGCCTTCATCGGTTCCCACCACTGGGACCGACATCAGTCCTGCCAGGCAATGCCTGCAGCAGGCGATCAGAATCTCCCATTCATGGCTTTGAGTATCTGGCTTTGCCTCAGATGTGCAAGCCAGCATTCTGGAAACTCCTATCTGGGGATCAGTCTCATTTTGGGGGGGGGATGTCCAGGACAGGAGTTAGGGTGGGCCCTCAAGTCAGTCCATTTGCTCTATCACACCCAACCTAGAGCAGGCCAGCATCAGTCCTTTCGCAGGTCCTCCCACAAGCAGTCTCAGAACCAGCCTGCCAAGAGTCAGCACAAACATAAGGCCCCAGCAGCCCCTGCTGCTACCATCACCAGAGCCCCCAGGGCTCCTGCGGCCCCCCTGGCTGCACCTGCCCCTACCTCCTGACTCCTTAGCCGACCCTCCCAGCTCAGGATCCCAGGGAGACAGTTGGGTGTCAGTTCTCCCTCCACCTACATGGGTGGCAGGGGGTGACCACAGACAACTGGGTGCTCCAGGTCATAGAACATGTTCACACTCTGGAGTTTCTAGAGCTGCCCCTAGAAACCCCCCTGTTCACTCCACATACCCCCCCCCCGCACACCTCTCTCTGGTTTGGGAGGAAATTCAGGCTCTTCAAAAAGAGCCATAGAGCCTGTCCCTAAGGCTCAGTGGGGAAGGGGATTTTACTTCTACTTCTTCCTTATCCCCAAAAAGACTGGGTATCTTCAGCCCATCCTGGATCTGAACCATCTGAATCTGTACATTGAGTACAAGCGCTTCAGGATGGTCACCCTCCAGGGGCTGTTACTCCTTTTGCACCAGGGGGACTGGCTCTATTCTCTGGACATGCAGGATACTTACCTGCACATTCAAGTCTTTCCTGCCTGTCAGCGCTTCCTCCACTACCACTTTCGTGGAGCCTGTTTTCAATTCTGGGCACTCCCTTTTGGTCTTTCCATGACCCCCCCAGGTATTTACCAAATGCTTGGCAGTAGTGGCAGCTGCATTGAGGAGACAGGGCTTCTATGTGTTCGCCTACCTGGATGATTGGCTGCTTGCAGCCCCCTCCAGGGCCACTTAGTTCAGACCCCGGAATACATCTTCTGGCTCTTCCAAGCCTTGGAGATCTCTATAAATCTTCTGAAGTCCTGCCTCTCTCCTTGCTGGCACCTCCAATACATAGGAACGGTCCTGGACACCAGTCAGGGCAAGAATTTTTTGCCCGAAAACAGGGTGGAGCAACTGATGAGCAGGCCTGTCTGGTTTCCTCCAGCTGGCAGGTTCCTGCCAGGGTTTTCCTGTGCCTTCTGGGCCACATGGCAGTAGCAATTGCCACGGTTCCCCTGGCCTGTGTGTATATGCGGATTCCTCAGTGGACTTTGAGGGTCCAGTGGGTCCAGTGCACGGACGACCTGGACCAACTGGTCCTGGTCTCTGACCCGGTCTGGTGGGTTCTGTCATGGTGGCTAGATGTGGCCAATCTTCTTTGGGATGTCTCTTCTCAGCTCTCGACTCCCCAACAGATTCTCATGAGTGATGCATCTTGCCTGGGATGGGGTGCTTATCTGGCCGATCACCAGACCTAGGGCACCTGGACGGACGTGGAGTAGGGTCTTCATTTCAGCGTCCTGGAGATGCAGCTGGTTCTTTACGCTCTGCAGGCCTTTCAGATTCCTCTACTCCCCAGTCCGCTGCTGGTGCAGATGGAAAACAGGTGTGTGGTGTATTACATCAACAATTAGGGAGGACCCATTCTTACCTCCTGGTTGGGAGGCAATGAGAGTCTGGTACTGGGCCATCAAGCATGATCTAGAGCTCTCGGTCGTACATGTTCCAAGCGTTCAAAGCATAGTGGCCGACAGTCTCAGCCACTTCACGTTGCGGGTTCACAAGTGGGAGCTTCTGACCTTGGTGGTCAAAGACCTCTTCGACAGGTGGGGCTGTCCAAAGTTGGATCTCCCCACTCAATGCAAAACTGCCACTTTTTTGCTTGCTCAATCCCGGGCCTGGAATTTTCTGGTGAGATGCATTGTCCCTCTCCTGGAAGGGGAGGTTTCTGTACACCTCTTCTCCCTTCTCGCTCCTGCAGAGGGTTCTGCTCAAGCTCCATTTGGAAGGGGCAGAGATGATTCTCATAGCCCTCTTCTGGCCACGCCAGATTTGGTTCTCCTTGCTGCAACAGCTGGCAGTGGAACCTCTGTTGCCCTTGCCCCTGTGCACCGGCTTGCTGTCCCAGGACTGGAGCACCTGGTCCAGCCAGACCTGAAGTCCCTGCATCTCCATGCGTGGCTCCTGTGGACCTAGCTGTTGCCTGCTTCAGGGTATCCTTAAGGGTCACAGATGTTCTGGTGGCTGCCAGGAAACCCTTGACCAACGCCACTTATGCTATGAAATGGAAGCGCGTCTCCATTTGGGCCACTGCTCACCATTTGGATTCTTTCTCCTGCCCAGTGAATCCGGTTAAGTAAGTAAATTTTTTTTTTTTAAGCGCTTTTCAAAACCAAAGCGTTGTACAAAGTTAAAACTAACTCTTTAAAAGACAACAACAATTAAATAAACAGAATAAAATCATTCTCTGTATGCTTTATAAAACAGCAATGTTTTGAGCTCCGATTTAAAACTCTCGAAGGTCAGGCATTCTCGTATCCGACGAGGTAGAGAATTCCACAGGGTAGGGGCAGTAAAGGAAAATGCACGTGCCCCAGATGTCTTCAAATGAACCCTGGGAATCTCTAGCAGTCTCTCATCGGCGGATCGGAGTGAACAAGAGGGGCAGTAGGGAGTAAGGAGATCTTGCAGATATTGGGGTCCCTGTTCGTATACGGCTTTATAGGTCAGTAGTCCGACCTTAAAGGTGATCCGCCACTGAACCGGCAGCCAGTGCAGTCCATGCAGCACAGGCATAATATGACTAGTTCTAGATGTTCCAGTCAGGAGCCTGGCTGCCGCATTCTGCACTAGCTGCAAGCAGCGGAAATCAACACCTAGTAGCCCTAGGTACCGGGCATTGCAGTAATCAAGGTGGGTGGTCATGATGGTGTGGACCAAGGTAGGAAGGTCAGCCAGAGGAACTAGGTGTTTCACCTGGGCGATATTCCTAAGATGGTAAAAGGAAGACTTGACAACGGTAGACACCTGCGATTTCAGGGTCAAACCATAGTCAATAATAATACCCAGATTACGCACCCGGTCTGAGGTCGAGAGCTGGACACCATCAAGCCATAGACCTGACAGAACCCCAGTCCCACGACCCACCTCAAGGTGACCCGGGTCCACAACCAACACTTCGGTCTTATCCGGATTTAACCTCAGCCAGCTAGCACTCATCCAGCCTTTGATTTCAGATAGACAGCTGTTAAGCATGGAGATCACAGCATCCTGTCTGGGAGTAAAGGACAGATACAGCTGGGTATCGTCTGCATAGCAGTGAAAACCCAGACTCTATCACCTAATGATATCTCCTAATGGCAGCATGTAGACTGCGAACAACATGGGCACCAAAATGGAGCCCTACAGCACCCCACAGGACAGAGAGATGTTGTCAGAGGAATAAATTCCGGTGACAACCCTCTGAGTCCGGCCTGTGAGGAAGGATCGAAACCAGTGTAGAACTGTACCAGACAGTCCACAGAGAAGCCGCAGGTGCTCTAAAAGCACACCATGGTCCACAGTATCAAATGCTGCAGAGAGATCAAAAAGGACTAGAATAGTACAAGCCTTTCAATCTCTCGCAATTAGGAAGTCATTTAAAACCCGGACAAGAGCGGTCTTGGTGCTATGTCTTTTCCTAAACCCTGGCTGGAGAGTATCATAGACATTGTGATTTGTAAGATGGTCATCTAGCTGTATCGCAACCACATTTTCAATAACCTTACCCACAAAGGGCAGGTTAGAGGTACAGTAGGTCTGAAGTTAGCTAGACAATCTAGGTTCAAGGAGGGTTTTTTAAGAAGTGGTTGAATGACCACCTCCTTTAGGGGATCAGGAAAGACCCCTTGCTCCAAAGACTTCCAGACAATTTCAGCAAGGATTGGGCAGATAACATCTACACAACCTAATAATAGTGGCGTAGGGCCCGGATCCAAACTACAGCTGGTTGGTCGTACAGTCTGAACAATCCTCACAATGTCCATGAACTCCGGCCTACTAAAGTCAAACCAGGTAGCATGGGTGTTCATTTCCTCCCGCCGATCTCCACAATACCTTTAAGAGGGAGCTGAGCCAATGCTCGACCTAATGCTGGCAGTCTTATCTGCGAAGAACCGAGCAAGCTCATCACACTTTATTTGTGAAAAATCTCTTCCAGACTGCAGACAGAGTGGATTGCACAACCTGTCGACAGTCTGAAAGAGTTGAGCTGGTTGATTCCACGCAGCAGCAATCTCCCTGGCCAGGAACTCTGCCTTCTTACGGGTGATTGCTAATTAATAAACACCATAATGATCCATCAGTCTAAGCCTGTCAGCATCCAGGCTGGATTTCCACCAAGCCCTCTCTAGCCTTCGCCCCATTGTTCTCAGCTCCTTCAAGGACCCATTAAACCAAGGAATTCTCAGGCACTGAGTGAGTGTGCGAACATGAACAGGAGCAATTGAATCCAGGGCATCACCCACCACCTTATTATAGGCAAGTACGAGGTCCCCTGGACTCATGCACTCACTTGATACACCCGATAGGTCCAGTACCGCCGATAGGCCCTCTGGGGTAATTCCCCTCCATGGGCGATGCTGGACCATCTCCATAGGGGCAGGCCTATTTGGAGGTGCCCCAAAGCTGAATCTTACAGTGTGATTGTCCATCCAGGCATTTGGTTCCACCCCCAACTGCATGATCTCTATCTCCAGGAGAAACACTAGGTCCAGTGAGTGTCCCCCTATATGGGTAGCAGAGGTAACCACCTGTGTAAGGCCCAACATAGTCATAAGTTGGAGGAGGTTATTCCCAAAGTGCGAGAGTTCATTGTCGACCTAGGCATTGAAGTTGCCCAGTATTAACCACCTGGGGGACTCCAATGCCACATTGACAATGAATTCCATGAACTCCTTCAGGAATTCTCCACCATCACCAGGTGGACGGTAGATGAGGAGAATCCTGAACCCTACACCTGCTCCAAGGATACACTCAAAGGATTGAGTGTGACCCACTGGTACATCCACAAGACCCAGCTCCATTTTAAAGAAAATGCCTATACCCCCACTCCTACGATCCAACCTCGGGCGGTGTATCACCGAGAACCCAGCCAGAGTAGCAGATGCCAATATAGGGCCTGCATTCTCATCCAGCCAGGTCTCGGTGATGAATGCCAGGTCAGATGTTGCAACGAGATCAGCTATAATAGCGGTCTTGGTCCTAATTGACCTGGCATTACACAACACCGCCCGGGTTGGATGGGTTTCCAAGGAGGATCCCAATATCTGCCCACAATTTGCGGAGCCCATGGGTATGGGAATCAGGCAAGGAGAACCCCTCTCCTGATCCCATTTTGCCCCAGGGCATCACCTAGTCCCTACTGTCTCTATCTGTCCACCCCTCTCCATTCTCCCACTCTGCCCAGTCCATCCACCCCTCATATATCTCCTCACTATCCGCTGTGCACGACATCTTCTATAGACATCAGCTAATAATGGGGGACAGTGAAATGGGTGAAGATACCAAAGCAGAGTGGGAGAATAATGCCTGACCATCTTAGAACCCTCCCAGCACATCTTAATCGAGCAGTCAGTAAATAACCAAACAGTTAATAAATAACCAAAGTATACCATTACATTACCACAGTATAATTTATCAATCATATACATACATCAACATCCAACACACACAACCACACAAATATCCAATCAATCAAACACACACACTATGACAAATCAACTTAAATTAAACAAATCAATTATTACCACATAAAATATAAAATAAATAAACAAAATATTTATGTTTATAGTCCGATTAAATCCTATAGGTACTGTAAGGAACCAGTCCCTTTTTGTCCAGATCAATTCATACAAGTCATGACAGTAGACAACACTATTTAGAAAATGACCATTAAATGTTCTTATTATTGTAGGCTAAAGGACCTCTCACTTCCCCAGCCACGTCAGGCTTTATTCTGAGACTCTGAGCTCACCAGAGATCTTAAGAAAATACCATTAATTTATGGCCAGTTCAATGTAGTAGCCTTTCCAGGCCTGCAGATATAAAAATCCAATATTAGGAATTGCAAGGAAAAATAACTATCATACAGGAGGTCGCCGCCCCTAGCCGGGTCCAGGACAGCGGCCCCCAGCAATGAAACCACCCACCAGTGGATCCCCCCGGTAGGCCTAGGAGGCACTGATTACTCACGCCTGCCCTTCATCAGGCGTAGAACCAGCGTCACCCATCCCAAGCCCAGCCAGAGCAATGAATACCCCAGGTAGCTCACCCCACAACTCACATCTACAATTGCCCCAAGTTCAGAGTAGCATAAGATGAATTATAATGATGGATCCGACTGATACAAGTGCAGGCAAAAAATCCATTAGATGTAAACTCCCCACAAATTCAAAGGCTCACCACACCACATCAGATAGTTAGGACTTTACTACCTTAATACTCCGTCAAGCTTCTCCACAATAGTCAAAACTTTAAATCCTGGATACTCCATCAGATTTCTCCATGGTAGTCCGACCAAGGAATAACAGCTCTCCTTAATCCACATAAACCATCGTTATGATCCAAAATGAGTACTTTCCCAAGCGAAGGAACACATGTCGCACAAATCTGCAGACACCAATCCACATAGTTTGTGCACCACTCACAAGGCTGACGAATCCATTCCACCGCAAGGTTGAATTTCAGTTTGAACAGTTCCAGAGCACACAAAAATAAAATATAGTGTGCAAACTGCAAAAATCAAAGTGCAGAGTCCATACATCCACACGCCACAATGAAATCGTCGGAGAAACTAGTTTGAGAAACTCCAATGCATCAAATCATAAACGGAAACGTCAATTGTCTCTACAGTAGGAAATAATCAGCAGTCTGAACTATAAAACAAAATAAATAAACGATAAGATGCACAGAAAAGGCACTAGACAGTGTCAAGGAGCTCAAAAATGAAAAACAGACGGACAAACCAAAAGACCATGCAGAGGCTAGCCCAGCGTGGCCGCCATCTTGCAAATCGTGTTGGAGTACCTACTTTCCCTTTCAGATTCAGGTTTCAATCAGTCAATCAATGTTTTATTTATAAAAAAGCGCAATTCACAAATGACCAAAGCGTTTGTACATATATGATGAAAGACTTAAAGTTAAAATATCTAAGAAATATTAAAATGCATATCAACATCAGCTAAGACTAATCAAGGCTCAGGGAAAGCAAGTTTAAATAAATGGGTTTTGAGTGCAGATTTAAAACTGTCCACGGTCAGGCAATCTCTTACCCGACGAGGTAGAGAGTTCCACAGGGTTGGGGCCATGAATGCAAATGCCCAGGCACCCGAGGTCTTCAAACGAACCCTGGGAACCTCTAGCAAGCCCTCATCGGCAAAATGGAGTGGGCTGAGGGGGCAGTAGGGGTGAAGAAGATCTTGCAGATAACATGGTCCCTGTCCATGTAGGGCTTTGTAGGTCAGTAAACCGACCTTGTAGCTGATCCACCACTGAACAGGCAGCCAGTGCAGGCCACGGAGCACAGGCGGGACATGGCATGATCTAGGCAGACCAGTCAACAACCTAGCAGCCGCATTCTGCACCAACTGCAAGTGATGGATATCAATCCCCGGTAGCCCTAGGTACAGGGCATTGCAGTAGTCAAGATGGAAAGTCACAAAGGCATGGACCAATGCTGGAAGGTCATCAGGTGGGACAAGGTGTTTAATCCGGGTGATATTCCTCAGATGATAAAATGAGGTCTTGATGGATGGTGGCTTGGGGTACTCCTCACTTAAGGTGCACCTTTCCGCCATCTCTGCGTACCATGTACCTATCAAGGGCTCAAGGGCAAAGCTGTCACCCAACTTGAGGTATCTCACACATTTCTGCAGAGCATTTTACATCTGAAACCTCCCATTCAGGACCTGGTCCCTCCATGGGACCTCAACTTTATGTCGGAGGAAGCTCGCATTACTTCCCTTGGAACTGGCTGCAAGTTGGGAACTCCAGATTCTTATGTATAAGGAGCCTTATTTGTATTTTTACAAAGACAGGGTGTCTTTGTGTACTAATCCTAAATTTTTACCTAAGGTAGTGTCAGAGTTTACTTTGAATCAATCCATCCACCTTCCAGTTTATTTTCCTGAGTATCCCAATTAGGGGTAGGCCTTGCTCCATACTTTGGATGCACATAGGATGTTGTGGTACTATACGAACTGCACAAAGCCTTTTAGAAAATGTAAACAGTTGTTTGTTTCATTTGCCCCCAAGAGAGAGGGCGCTCCTGTTTCCAAGCAATGTTTTTCTAAGTGGTTAGTGAATTGCATTGTTTATTGCTACCACAAGTACAACAAACCCCTTCCGGGAGTGGTCAAAGGCCATTCCACCAGGGGTATGGTTACCTCCATGGCTTACTTCAGAAATGTGTCTGCCGCAGACATCTGGGAAGCTGCCACCTGGAGTTCTGTCCACACTTTTACCAAGCATTACGGTCTGGACATCACCTCTAGGCACAGGGCCAATTTCAGCCTAGCAGTTCTTCAGAGCCTTCTCTCCTGAGCTCTTGGCTGCTGATCTGTCTTCCTCCCAGTAGTGTTATCATGCTAATACCCAGTACTGCTTGGGACAGAGTCCTACCAGTGTGGCCTGCTGTAAGTGCCTTCCTCAAAGTAAAATAGTACAGTTACATAAGAACTTACTGTCACAGTAGATCTTCAAGAGAAGCTCTTGCAGCAGGCTCTGCTTTCCCTCCCTCCTTCCCCCTGCTGTTTTTTTCTCTCACACTACTTCTGCCTTTCTTTTGCTGTTGGGAAATGTCATTGGTTCTCCTTCAGCTGCCCGTACGGGATTTGCAGTGGAAGACCTGAGGTAAGTGTGGGCAACTGCCCACTTATATAGGCTAAGCTGACGTCAGCTGACTGACGTCCGCAGTGGTCGGTCCCCCATGATAGACTACTAGCTAGAAGTTTTCTGTGTGGTCCTAGCACCTGGTGGTTTAGTCCTACTGGTGTGGCCTGCTGCAAGAGCTTCTCTCGAAGACCTAATGTTACGGTAAGTTGTTACATAACTGTTCTTTAGTTTGATACAATCCACTGCACTGCAGTAAACAGTAAGTAAACCAAAATGTTTTTGCACACAAAGTACACATAGGGACCAGCTCCACACTTAAGCATGAGGCCCTTGGTGCTGACTATTCCCTTTTAAGGCTCATGCTTCTCCCTCCTGCACCTGTGACTAACTTACTGTTCCACCTCCCAGCTGTTCTTCACTTCTATGTTCTAACTGCCACAGTTATCTTCGGTGCCTTGTTATCTAGCACTTTTTTTAAATTGGTGCCCTTCATTTTTCTCCATAAGCAGTTCGATAATCATTGTTAGCTTTCATGATATACTCTTTGCCTGGTTTCTGTACTTCTGTGAGTTGTGCCACTGTAAAAACTTTTCCATTCTTGCACCTGCATATTTTTGTATGCTGTCTGTGTCTGCCTTTTGCATGTGCCTTCCACTGCAACCTCTTTCCCTAGGTCTCACCTGGAAATGAGCTTTGGCTCAGTGTGTCTTACCCAGTTACCAATTGTTAAGTAAAAACATCATGTTACTAATCAGTAATTATATAAATAAATAATGGGAGGAAATAGGCAACATCAGTCAGAACCCCAAAAATGGGAAAAACATTGCTTCATTGTGAACAAAAGCAAAGGCACGGCAGGAAGACTAAGGAGGCTGCACACATGCCCACATTTCCTATTATATTAAAAATGGTGCAGAAATGTTTGTGCTCCCTACAACTGACTTGCTCAGGGTCACATAGTAAGTTACAGTAAGTGGTAGTTGTGGGATTCAAACAGTTGCTAACTTGTCATCCAGTGGGTTTTTAATTATTTCTTGTACTTCATAGAAATCAGACAAAAAGAGGGTTTCTCTAATGTGCCTTTCCAGCAGCTCATTTACTGTTTTTGGTGCTGATGTTGTGGCATCTGTAATTTTATATATATTGGTAGCCGGGGAAAAGCTGCAGTAGTTGAAGCACATGAATAACTGACAAGTGGGTAGAAAGCAGTCTGGATTTAAATCATAAACCTCGCCATGCTGTGAAATTAATGTTCCTGAATAAATGAAGGGCTTGGTATTTATGGCAAGATTGATCATTTTCTGACATTAACACACAGTTATACTGCCTGCCATTTGTTTAACAGTGACAAGCAAAAAAAAAAGAAAATAAAAACTTATTTAATCTTTGATCCTTTTTTCTACATTTGCATGCTACGAATTATGTATTTTTCACATGTAATATATTTAGTGAACTATAATTCCTGCGAGTGCTGCAGGAGTTTACAGTAATTCAGTGTTTATGTCTGCACTAATCGATTATAAAATGGGATGTAAGCACTCAAAGTTTGTAAGCCTCTTAATTGTTCCATGATTGCAGCACTCTCAGGTAAGGATCATATATTAAAACAAATAAAGTGGACCCAAGACATACAAAAATGAGGATGTAAAGCTGTTATGAGGCTCTGAAGATATACAGAAATCACTTGCCCTCCAGTCTCATAGTTAACAAACGTTTCCAGAACACCTCAGTAGCATTTCATTCTTAATATGTATGGTTGGGTGTAGTTTATGTTGCATATAATAAAACTGCAACTATAGAAATCCATAAAACAGCATTTTCCCGTGTTACAAGTAGGCAGCCATATATGGCTTGTTATTTATGGGGACAGTGATGTCATCAGTTGTCCTCTGCTAGTAAAATATGGAAACGCAGGTTCATGGATTTTTATACCCACACTTTCATGAAGTATGTAATGTAACCCACCCCTTCCCCGGTGTCTAGGGATATGCTGATTGTAACTGTCCATGGGGGGGGGGACCTCAGCAGAACTGCACCAGAAATGGCTTGTGTTTACCAGGTCTTCCAGTCATACTGGGGTGCATGGCTCTCCAGGTGCTGGGCTGAAAGACAGTCAATGTTAGCCATAACAAACATTTGCATAAATAACTGGAGACAACAACTCGGTGAACAACAATAGGGATCCCATTTCATAGATGTTTTACTGAACTCCATGGAGCAAAGAATTAATTGGGTTGAGGTAGGCAGTGTCACAACCCCACTCAGCAGGTCAGCCCTTCACTCCCAAAGTGCCAGCCTCTGAGTTTAGAATTGTGAACAGTTAACAGAACAAGGTAACCCTCTTGTCTGTTTTGTGGGTTCGAGTCACCTTTGTCCCAAGTTCTGGAGGGATTCAAACTGATAACCTCTTGTTAGCATACCCAATTGTCAGGCTCAGATAATTCTGTCTTTGGGGGGCCAGATATCTTTGCCTGTGGGTACCTAACCAGGTATTACAAAATAAACCCTTAGAGCTCTAAGCAAGACCTCAATAACTCTTATATGTTTCCCAGTTTGGTACCACAATAAGCTCATGCACAGTGTCAGCTATAACCATCTAAGCTTCACTTATAAAAAAAGAAGTTTCAAGGCACACCAGGCAGTTTCTGTTTTTAAAATATATATCTTTACTTTAAAATAGGTAAAAATAGGAAACCAGTAAATACAGAACAAGATGTCCTAACACATACAGTCTTAAAAACAAAATAGGTTTAAAAATGCAAATTCCTACAACCCATACACTCAGACTGGTCTTATCTAATGTATCCTTACTTTCTTAATCTTTCAGTGCTTTGATGTTCCTCTTTCTCAGTCAGAAAATGAATGTCTTTCTGTAAGGTCTGCTCAGTATACTTAAAAGCAGTCTTGAGCCGGCCTTCTCTCTGAGGTCACCTAACTCCGCCTTGGTGTATTAAAATTTATATTTTATAACACAGGATGACCTAATAAGATATTAAACAAAAATAGGTGACATCTGAATCTCCTGTCTTCATGTGACTTCCCCCAAACCAGTCTGTGATCTGCTTCACACAGACGTCAAAGTCTCTTTGATGTAATTCACTGGCTACCCCAAGCAAATGCATATTGGACTTCCCAATTTAATCTGGGACCTGCTTCACACAGACATCAAAGTCTCTTGGATGTACTTAGCTGGCTCCCTTGGAAGACACCCAAAACACATTCATATGCCCCTTTCCTCATTACACCTAGTTTTTTTTTTTAAGTGGCTAGTTTTCCATTAGCAGGTTATACAGACCTGCCACTAGAGGGATTCTTGGTCTTCTACATAAATCACTGTACTCATTCGTGGGCAATATGGTCTACATTATCATTCTACTTCTTTCCCGGTGCTGCTACAAGTGGTGGTTGTAGTTGAGGTTCCCTAAGCTTCACTCAACAGGCTGACAACTTCCTTAAACTGCTCAGCGACAGCTCTGCAGCTGAAAACAGGAAGCCCTCAGTGTCTGCCATCCACCCTTCAGACTCAAGTCAGATAGACGCTGAGCACCCTATTATTACCTACGCCTGCGCTGTCCGACCGATAGATACCGATAGAATCTTTCTGCAGAGAGCCAGCACGCCTGGGCACCCTTGATTGCGCGGCACTGCCATAGGGATTGGGATTGGTACGCCCGCTTGCCTGCTTTGCTCTGATTGGGGCACCTTCTCTATAGCCTGTTACAGTGTTCACTTCTTAATTCTGACTTCTCATCTCTCGCTCTGACCTGAAATTTTCTCCCACCCCCACCACCCTCCTCTCCTAGGCCTCCTTTAAATACACTCATGATCCGCCTCCTATATCATATTACTGCTTCATTGGCCTAGTTTCAACTGCTGCCAACCTATGATTGGTATCTGAGTGTGGCCAATAAGACTGCCCTGTGTGAATATCTCTTGAGCCCCACCACTAACTAAGCTGCTCCTGCTCTCCTTGTTCCCCTTTCTGCTGTATTTTCTCATCTAGGTTTTAAGTGAGTACCTAGGTGGGCAAATTACTTGCCTAGAAAATATTGCACTAATACAAATCACGAGACCACTCAATCTGGGACCATGGCTCTCCTTATTGTGTTTTTATTGCTCCTAAGGTGCAGAGTTCTCAGCAATACAGTGCAATTCGAAGTACCTGAATGCAATTCAGTTCTCCAATGTACCTTATCAATACCTAATGTTATAACGGTCTACCATGCAGACACTATGTCATTCTCCTCTCCCCTTTTAGCCTATTCCCCACGGTTAGCCTACACCCCCTTGCTACTGTCCTCACCTATGTCTATTCAAGCACTTACATTGATCACGATCAACTGTCATTACAGTGGTGCCGCCTCTTGTGCAGCACGATATGGGTTGCCACGAAGAAATAAAAAAGCAGTCTCCATTCTTATAAGCTACTTAAAGAAAGTTATACTTCTGCTTCTTCTCTGCTCAGGAAATGTGGAGCTCAACCCTGGCCCCCCCTACAACTTACCTCGCCTATCAATTTTGCTGAGCCCACAGGTCTCAAAATGATGATGGTCAACATTTTAAGCCTGCCTAAAAAACTTGTACAGCTGCAAGCCTGGGCTGCACACGTTAACCCTGACCTTATCATAATTACTGAGTTGTGGTTAAAAAAGACGAACACTGATCAACAAATATCACTGCAGGGCTACAATTTATTTAGAGCAGATAGAGAGTCTAGAGGCAGGGGTGTGGTTATCTACGCCAAATCTAAGTACTCGGTCCACCAATATTAGCTGCAAATCTCTAGCCAAGGAATTTGAGTTAGTTTCTCTGAGCCTTCATCTCCCCTCCACGGAATGTATCACTATCCTAGGTGGCTATAGACCCCCTTCTGGTGGCGATGAAGTCCTTAATCTTTTGAAATCCATGTTCAGAGATGCAAAACTGAAACAATATTTCTAGGAGATTTAAATATGGACTGGCTGTCACCTAAATCACACGGCCTCAAATCCCTTTGTGACGAGCTAGGTCTTGGGCAATTAGTCAGTGAACCCACTAGGAACAACACTCTAAATACTGCCAACAGTTCCATTCTAGATGTGGTACTAACCACCCATCCACACAAAATATCTCATTCGGCAGTGTTTCACAACGACATGAGCGATCATGGAATCGTTGCTTACATAAGATCTCAAATTAAGGTCCGCCGCAACCCATCTTTATAACAAAAAGATCCTTTCACAAATTCAGTGCAGTAAACTTCCTATCTTCCCTGAGCATGATCAGATGGCAAGATCTCTACCTAGCCAAAGATGTCAACAAGGCAGCTTACATCCTTAATGACAAACTCACTACAATAATAAATAAGCATGCCCCTTTCATCAAAGTAAGGGTACGGAACAATTCCAACCCCTGGTTCACCTCGGATCTCAAGGCAGCCCTTATAGCTCGAGATAAGCTCTGGGCTAAAGCTAGACATTCCAAAGAATCTTCGGATTTCATGCCTTTAGAACAGCCAGGAATAACTATGTGAAAAAACTTCGCTCTGCTAAAGCTAACTATTATATTTCTACTCTCGAACAAGCTAAAGGTAACTCTCATAAAATATGGAAGACTATCAAAGCTATAGAAGGACGGCCCATAGTCCCCTCTGTCCCAACAAAGATAGTTGCAAGTGGCAAGATTGTGGAAAACAAGTCCCTAATCCTGGAGGAACTTAATTCCCACTTTGCCACAGCTGGATTAGCTTTTGACTCGTCACCTTATGCTGGTGCTGCGGTGAGCCAGCATACCCCTCACCTACATCTAGTCCTGCACCCAGCTCCTTCCAACTGCGCGAGATAACTTATAAAGAAGTAGAAGATTCTCTTCTTAACTTAGACACCAAAAAAAGCGCAGGGGACGATGGCTTGGAACCCTTTTTCCTAAGGTCAGGCTACGCCCATCTCACTGCCCCAATTCTCCACATCTTCAATCTTTCCATTACATCTGCTACTGTGCCGTCCTGCTGGAAATCAGCACATATCCTCCCTCTATTTAAATCTGGTGACCCATGCGATGTAAACAACTATAGGCTTATCTCCATATTGCCTATCCTTTCTAAAGTTCTCGAAAACTGATCCATATTCAGTTAAAATCTCACTTGAAACCTTCTCTCTCATTAACCCAGCTCAATCCGGCTTCTGGGCTAATCATAGCACAATCACTGCACTAGCAAAAGTAACCAATGATTGGATCTCTGCTATAGATGCTAAGAAGGTAACTGGCATGAGTCTTTTGGACCTCAGCAAAGCTTTTGATACTGTTGATCACAAACTATTAGTCAATTGCCTTGCAAAGTTGGGTGCCACATACCATACCACCCAGTGGTTCTCTAGCTACCTAACTGGAAGATTCCAAAAGTAGCGGAAGGTTTTTTCTGCTGCCTTGCCAGTTGCAAGAGGAGTCCCCCAAGGATCCATCTTAGGCTCTATCTTGTTTTCTTTGTACATTAATGACTTAGATGCTAACATATCTACGTCCAATCTGCATTTTTTGCAGATGATACTGTGTTGTATACTTCTGGCTCATCGTTATCTGAAGTCAAGGGAGTGCTTCAAGCAGACTTTGCACAACTTGAGCATAATCTAATAAAGGCAAAGCTTCTGCTCAATGCTAAGAAGACTAAAGCGATGATATTCTCCTGCAATGCTGTCACAGGCCCCCGATACCCTTGCCCAAGACTTCATTGTCACCACGCTAAACGAGCCTCTGGAAGTTGTAACCAAATTTAAATATCTGGGTATCTGGATCGACAATAAATTATCTTTCAATGACCACGTCGAAGATGTCTCTAGAAGGTTAAAAGCAAGGTTAGTTTTCTTCTACAGAAATAGGCCCCTTTTCCCCCTTGAAACTCGAAACAAGCTTGTACAGGCCACTTTTCTCCCCCTACTCGACTATGGCGATGTAATCTATTCCTCCACCACTCTTGCAAATCTAAGTAAACTGGACATCCTTTATCACCATGCGTTACAGTTCATTACCAACTCCCCTTACCGTTCACACCACTGTGACTTATATGCAGCTGTTGGTTGGACATCCCTTACTACTAGATGCCTGCTCCATGCTGGGCTATGAACTCTTAAACTGTTCCTATGAAATTGCCAAGCTATCTCTCTTCCCTTATTAGTATCTCACATAGTGCATACTCGTTAAGAAAATCTGACTTTATTATGCTTGACATACCAAGGACGCGGACCTCCTTTGGTAAACGTGCTATTGCATATGCCCTTCCCTCCATTTGGAACCAATTACAAACCGTACTGAAACTAACTAGCACAGTTTCAATAAACTTCTACAAATCGCTAAGTTCAGCCAAAATAAAAGACACCTGTAACTGTCATTAAGTCTCTTCCTTCCCCATGTGTGCCATATTTATCCACTGGTAAGGTATAATTGCTTTGTCATATTAACTGCTTTCCCTTCCCCTTCTACTTCTGGCTTTATCTATGCTTACGCTCCACTGCTACTTTATCAAATCACTCCTCCCCCCCTTATCAGTTGTAGTCTGTTGTTTGTTCTAGCTGCCAAAATATATGTATTGCACACACCAGTCTTCATGTTTCATTTATCAGTATGCAACCTGTAAGTCGTTTCCCTGTCTCATATTAATGTTTACCACCTGCGGTCATCCTATGTGGTACCCTTGTATGTATATCCAGCCTGTATCATGTAACGTGCATTTCATGTATATACTGTTATTACCTATCTATGTTTGTACTTTAAGTGTTTATGTCACAGGACCTCCTTGTGAATGAGCTTGCTCAATGGAGTTTTCCTGCAATAAACTTGAACTTGAACTTGAAATCAAAGGATTTCCCTGAGGGCATTGTAAAATTGATATATTGGTTCCTGGCTTCAAAGCAAATTGACAAGGTAATTGCATCTCAGATATCTGTAGTTTAACCTATGTCCTGTCCTTTGAACTTATACCTGGGGGGGGGGGTTGATGTGTCAGTTTCAGAAAGACAGTAGTTTCTCATGACAGACACTCTCCTACATATTTTATATTGCAGAAAAAATATCATATTGTGATCAGGACCAGCTGTCCACGTGCCACAGGCAGCACATATCCTGGACTGCTATGATCCCATATTTCACACTGCAAACAGTTCACATGAGCAAACAGTTCACAGATTTCCCACCAGGTGCAAATCGGACATCCTCAAATTTGGCAGTTTTACTCCCCAGATACACCTTGGGCCGATATGGCCTCACTTTTTCTCTTTTTCCATTACTCTCTGACATCTTTTCCCATAGAACAGGCTGGCCTTTTACCTTGGGTCCGCCACTTCTGTCGCAAGTTCCATCTTGACTGGCTCACTACGACTTCTCCACATGGAACAGGCTGGCATCTCAAATTGGGGCTGCTAGCTCCCTTCCAGCTCCCACGTCCGCTTCATGTAGCTTCCCTTGGTGACTGTCCGCATGACTTACGGGTGACATGCCCCCAAACTGTGGCAAGCTGTGCTTCATCCCTCCTCAATCCTCACTCTTTCTGCAGGGATTCAGAGCTGGAAGCTCCTGGTGAAACCCTTCTCAGTGCCTCTGTACTTGGCTCAACCTCACACCTCACATTCAGGTGGCAGTCCCAGTGGGACATCTTGCTTCAGTCCCACTAGGATGGCATATCTTGGGTTCCCCTACAGGACTCGAAACTTCAGCCATCGCCAAATCCTCCCACAGACTCTCCCTGCCCACACTGTAGCCTAGAAAAGCTCTGGCTAACTGGAGCGGGCAGTTAACCCCACTCCAGTCCTCTCCCACCTCGATCTCACTCTCTCAGCTATGTACCTGCACTTTTATCCTGCCCACCCATGGCAACCTCCTGCCTAGCAGCAGGTCCCAACAAGCATCACAGAGTTAACCTTTAGCTTACCAGGCTCACCATCCCCACTAATTACCTACTGGGGCACAAACTTTACCTTGCCTTGGGTTCTACCCCAAGGGGGGGGGTTACAGTAAATATATGTATATATATATATATATATATATATCAGTGGGGGGGGGGGCTTGAGAGCCTGGAACAAGATGTCTGCTTTGGCCTTTAGCGCCACTTACTCCACTCTGATATTCTACAGAATCCTGTCACTAGCTGTCTGCCTGTGGGGCTAAAAATAGAGCAACAGACGTGTCTCACCTCACAGGGGCAAAATATTGCTTTATTTTTTGTTTTACTTGGATAAGGAGGCCATGATCTTGGAGTATAGCAAATTAATGGTCAGTATTGGTGTGAGACTTGAGGGATAAGATGGTGGTGACTCCCAGTGCAGCAGAGTGGGCAGAAATCGAAACTACATTCACACAGCTGCTATCCGAGATGAGTGCCCCCAGTGCCTCTTTTCAAAGGACAGTATCAGATGTGACCAACCTTACTCAATGGATAAACAAAGCAGAAAATCAGATCAACATAAACCAGAACAGGCAGGGACTCACTGTTGGCAAAATTACACAAACAGAACCACATTATTCGAGTGCTATAATATCATGTTGAGGACCTGGAGAACCACAGTCAAGGGAATACTTTGCAGTTTGAAGGGTTCTAAAAGAAGTGAAAAACAGAGATGCCTTGACCTTTCTTCAAATCATGATTCCAAGCCTCCTCCAAACAAAAGAGGACTCGCTGCTAGAAAGTGAGCGGGTTCACTGATCCCTGGCACCGCCACCCAAACCAGGTGAGATGTCCAGATTGATTCTTGTTCAATGCCTCAGGTTTTCAGTAAAATAGAGGATCTGCAGCATGTGAGGGAGAGGGGGCCTTTACGTTGGCAAGGCCATCTTATACAGATAAGACTTCTCGCAAGAACGGAATGCCAAAGGAAAGCTGTCATTTAAATGAGATTAACATTTTTGGCCCTGGGGATAACCTGTGGTATGCAATATCCAGTCACTCTACACATTTAATGGAACAGAGCTTTGACTTGACCATGGCAGCTGGCAGGAGTTCAGTTAATTTATTATTAATGGATGTCTAAAACTTCCAGGAGTTTAAATCTGGAAGTCATTCTAGTATTTTGGAAGTCAAAATACTTCCAGGATCCCACTTTTGGACGTCAGTATTCTAGGATGAACACATTTTTGGATGTTAACATAATGTCACACCTGGAAACGAACCTTGGCTCAGTGTGCCTTTCCCGGTTACCAAATTTTAAATACATAAATTAACTAATTAATAAAAAATAAATTAATTGTAAAATACAATTTCTTTCAGAAAATCCATAATTTCTGACTTCCATACCTGCTATTTTGGAAGTCTTCTAAATCTTGATTTTACATCTGGAAGTCAATGACTTCCTCTCTCTTTATTTTGGAAGTGTTTGCCTTATTTTTGGAAGTCAGATACTCCCAAAATGGAGTTAACAGAAGCCCTGGCAGCTGGTAATATTTTAGCCTGCTGTTGGCCTGCATCTATTTCTGTAGCCAACCCTGACTGCCACACCACCCAATGCCAATGACGGAGGGCCTAGCCATGGTATCACTCCAGATCATGGTATTGATTCTACCCAAACTAGCCTGACTAGGTCCTCCTTAACAGCTTGGCAGTCATAGTAGGCAGCAGGATAAAGCAGGAAATGGAAGAAAATACACAGCTGCAAATGAGGTTCCTCTCCACCCCTCGAGCATCACCAGAGTCACAGTTGGAGCCATAGCTTCTGTACTTCCACCAGCAGCTCAATAACTGTTCTGGAGGGGACTTGCTCCACTGTGCTCAGGGATGATCTGTCACAGATCCCTGGGGGCACAGTTAGCAGAATTACCCTAGGTCAAGGAAATCTAGTTAAGCCTTCAGTTGCCTGCTGGGCTGAAATTACATCAGCAACTACTCTCCTCTGGGCACTTCCTCATACAAATGAGATGATCCAGTGCCATGGGCTTCGCAGGGAGCAGATCCTGCTCCTGTTGTCGAGTGATGGGACTAGCAGCTACCACCATAAAACAGTCACAGGACTACAGCTTTAAACTGCCTTCATGATTTGCATAGTCGGGGCCTGTGGGACTTAGGTTTATGCCTGGATTTTGAGGGACTTCATATAACTCTCAGGTATGTTCATGTCAGGGTAACATCTAATAACTGTAACTTGTCATGTAGAGGGTTTTCCATATCAGGGCTACTTCCTCCTCTCAGATGTTTAATTCCCTTTTGCAGGATTTGATCCCCAGGAACTAGCATCTCCCAGTTGGCTGAAGTTCGTTGGGTGGGGGAGCAGCTGCCGAAACTCAGTTCGAGGGAGCAGAGCTGGCGGTCCTGGAGATGGTTGTTGGGGGGGGGGGGGGAGGCAACAGAGCAAGGCAGTCCTATACTTCATCATGACCCCATAGGTGTCCATGGCAAATAGCAACTGGTGGGAAACCTGGGAAAGTTGGAATCTTTGTTCCCAGCAGCTTCTCTGCTGGAATAGAGAGGCCACAAATGGATTGGTTCAGCAGGACTCCGGAGGTGCAGTTTTCCGATTGGCCTGTAATTTTGCATGTGTGGTCTGGTACCATAGATCTCTGGATCTGACAAGTTTCATTTTGGTCGGATGTGAGGTTGCGGAGCTGTGGAGTGCCAAAGAATGCGAAAAATACCACTTTTTTGGCAAATTCTTGCTCGGGGCTACAGCCCAAACAGTTTGTGTGTCTGGTCTGAAATTTTCAGGGTATGTGGGGTCTGGGTCACTGATGTGCCTTTTAAAGGCTTGGTAAAAAAATATTAATCCATTCAAAAGTTATTAAAGATTTAAGTTTCCCATTATAGCCTATGGTAGAAAAAAAAATGTGCTGTGCGAAAGCACATTTTGCTTTCGCGAAAGCACCTTTTTCTGTCGCAAATGGGCTCAGTACTGTTGTGCAGTGGCCATCTTGTATTTAATTAGTAACGGAGAAAAAAACGTTATAATTCAAAAATAAATGCCCCTTGGTAAACACCAACAGTTGTGTTTACCTAATCAGGGCCCTGGGAACATGATCCTGCCTCTAGATTTGCGGAATTATGGTCGGAAGTATGTTTTTCAAATTGTTTTCATTGATACTGTCGCAATTTGTGACAGTATGGTGCAACAGTTTCGCAAATTTTGCGAAACTGTCACACTGTATGTTCACTAACTGTGACAGCCTTTCACGATTGCTTTTGCAAAATTTGCAAAACTGTCACACTTAGCAACAGTACTGTAGAAAATAAAATGTTTCTTTGCCACTTCACTGCAAGTAAATAGTTTGGACTAGAATTTGCAGGGTAGAAAGGGCTTGCCCCATAGATGTGCCTTTTGCTGGTTTAGTGAAAAAATTTACAGCGGTTCCATAGTTACAGCGCTCTGAAGTTTCAAAATTTCCTATAGGATAACATTGTGGTGGCTTTCAGTAGCTATATCTCGAAAATGGTTCAAGATACAGAGTTTTCGCTAAGAGCAGCTTATGTTCAAGTTGCTAGGTCATGATTACAACTGCGGTGGAATTTTTTTCCAAAGTTCCTATGGTTACTGAGATATTGCCACATTAGCACCACAAGGATTACTTGGAATGTCTCTAGGCCTGTGCTATGTCTCTATACTCATGAGTAGATTCTGGGCCCTGCGCTCCCACATAAGGATCCCATTATGCAATAATGAAGCATAGGGCCCTTCATTATGCAGTACTGGGAGCCCCCAGAGGGAGATGAGGGTTCATTACAGTGTCTCTATTCTTATGGATAGATGGGAGCACAGCGCCTTCATAAAGCCCTGCACTCCCACAAATGGATACCATTATGGATAGATGGCAGTGTGATCACAACTACATATGGGTAAGATAACACTTTCTCAAAAAGAAGAGAATTTCATTGCAAAAAACTCTGTTAATGCATCAGTTAGGGTTTCTTTTACAGCTACAAAAATCTGGAAATTCTATGTTAGGGTTACCAACCCTGCCATCCCCCCACACACACCCCCCCACACCTCCACACACCAACAGGCATCAGGGTGTGCCTTGGGGTCATTGGGCCTAACTCTCACCCCATTCTCCTATACTGTATCATCTGAGCTTCCTTACAAATGGAATGGGTTGAGAGTTAGGCCAGATGACCCCAAGGCACACCCCGATGCATGTTGGTGTGTGGAGGTGGGGTGGTAGAGTTGGTAACCCTAACATTGAATTTCCAGACTTTTGTATCTGTAATAGAAACCCTAACAAAGTGTTTTGCAATATATGTGTGTGTGTGTGTGTGTGTATATATATATATATATACTGTATATATAATGGGTTTAAAAACATAAGCTCATCAATTGGTGAAAGACCATCAGGTGACTGTGCATATATCAGAGCGCGACCGCACACCTGCACTTTAACCCCCCTCTAAAACAATTTTGACATTTTATAAGATAGATAAACCACTTTGAGGCGTACGTATATCAGAGCACGACCACACACCTCAGAGTGGTTTATCTATTATTTATATATCAAAGCTTCCATTTAGCTAGGCTGACACTCACCAGCAGCCATCTTGTGGGAGCCAGTCACTCCCTAGCACTGGATATCCTAATTTGCCTCCGCCAGCCAGTGTGCTGAGTTGTAAGGGGTATATAAGCATATCCCAGGTGTGGGAACAAGCAGCTCCCATGAGATGGCTGCTGGCAGCCTTGCTAAATGGACGTTTTCAAGCACTTTTTAAAACTTAATTTGTAATGCCAAAAAAGCCAAAGATGCAGTTAGAAAAACTATTTTGATACACAGAATCACTGATCTGGGGCATATACACCGACAGGAGAGTGCACAAGGGTAACTGGTGTTTTCCTTTGACAGATTAGGCATTTTCTTTACATGTTCTGTTCTGCCCGATAGGTGCACTGAAAAAATGAAAAGAACATCTGTTTTGGAGACCAGGAGGGAAGCACCGAACCAAAGAGTTGCACAGCACGCAGAGGAAGGAATTAAAAATGAAAGACTATGTTTCTTTTGGAGACAGGAAAGCAAAGCTGAGTGGCACTGTGGAGCAACTATTTATACTTTCATAATTTATTTTTGTTTTTTTTAATTATTGTTTTTTCATGCCATACTATTATTTTGATTGCTGTCTTGCCCGAACGTTAATGGCATAATAAGAAATATATTTTGTAATCCAGTGCCTGGATATACCAGGATAGGAGAAGTCACACTGAAAAAAAAATAACAAGAGAGAAAAACATTTTCAGTAATTTCCAAGATCATTGTCATTTTAACAGCAGGATTGGTCATAAAGCCATAAGGTCAGTCAAAACACCAAGCGCAATCACATCTGAGCGACTTGTCACATTGTATTCCCTGATCTGTATGACAAATCTTTCATTGTCTGTTACCTCCTAGGTCGTGCCTGAAAATAGTCACTTTGTGGCTATGGCACCTACCCGGTTAACAAAAACTAAATAAAATATTGTTATTCCAGATTCTTTGTCAGTAAAATCAAGAGCAGAGATCAGAAAGCCATAATATAGTAGTCAAGTCAATATTCAAAGTTGGCAGGCAGTGGCAGCACATTGTTAGGCTGTAAGCAGTACACCACACCCTATTCCAGGGGTGGCCAGCCCATAGCTCACAAGGCATGTGTTACTTGCAAAGAAGTGTGATGTGGCTCACAAGTAGTTTGTCAATTACGCGTCAAGTACATTTCACAGTCTCCGCTGGCGCTTTTGATGTTCGTCAGGTGGTGCATTTGATGTTCTTCTGGACTGAGCAACTCAGTGAGGTCATCGGTGAGTGCAAAGTTCTCCAAAGTCAGTATGGAATAGCTCAGGAAGAGAAATCTCCTTGCAGGAGGGGGGAGGGGCTAGAAGTTGCTTATCTTCCAATTAGCAGTCTGTCACCATGGCTGCTCCTGATTCCTTTTCACTGCTTCTCACTCTCAGTCAGATCCTGGTATGTAACCAGTTGGGAACATAGGAAGGAATAAGAACCTTGCCAAATGATCCCGCCTGCTGCACTCCAGCTGCTCACTCTTCCGGACTTCTAGTTCTGGAGACACAGCAAAGTCAGAAATGAATGGATGGGGAAAGGGCCAAGGAAAACAAAATTGGGGTGGTTGGGTCTAACAGGAATTTAAGCAAATGACCCAGACCCATCCAGGTTGCTTCTGCTCCTGAGCACCCGTTGGATGTCAGCCAGGAGAAGTGTGGATTGGGTCATCTTCCCACATTCACAGAGAGGAAACAAAAACAAATGTATTTTCTTGGAGATGGGGAGGGGCTGAGGCCAAATTAATTTAATCTACTCTAGAGCTGCTCTGAATAACTATTTTAAAAATACAAGTATTTTTTAAAAACACAATAACAATAAACATGATTATTGACTATTGACTATGTTATTATTTTAACTCCTAAATATGGCTAAATATAGATATGGTACAGGCCACATGTTGTTGTGGCTTGTGTCTTAGTCAGAAATGTAAAAGTGGCTCATGACCAAGAAAAGGTTGGACACCCCTGCTCTAATCACTTAAAAGAATCAGGCAGATGCACATTGAGCTTAATAGAAAGAAGATGCTGTAAATGTTCAAGTGCAAACAGGAGTGATGTGACTGAACAATGTCTCCTGCAGTGCTGAAGAAGTGCTCCGAGGGTACGCTTGTCATGGGGCACAGAAGATATTTACATGCTACATGGGACAAAGCAGGATATGATTGCTTTTTGGCATTCCAGTACACAAGAGGGTCTACATTAAAGTCCGCAATCGGCTTGTCAGAAAAATTACTAAACATCTGCTTAGCAGAATGTGATAACAGACATGTCCTCTTCTGCTATTCGTTCAGCAGAGAACTTGTGAGCAGTGACTGATCATAATAATGTGCTTTTGTATCCCGAGACACCGTGTCATGGGTCTGTGTTGCCAGTTCATTCTGTCTTCCTGCTTCAGCAGGCAACCTCATTGTCAGTGGTATGCCACTACCCACACTGCTGTCACGGGTTGCCAGTACCACTCCCTCCAGTTGTTCCAGAACTGTCTGACCCTCCCCCAGTATCCTTTGAATGGAACAGGTCCATCTCCCTCATGATTCCCTCAGGTTCACTACAAGGTTTCTGCTGATACTCACTCACTCTGTGACTCTGCAAGGTCAGGAACAGTGCCTTACATTTGAATTTTGGGTTTGGCATGGTTGCGAACATATAGCTGGTATTGTCTTGTACAATTGCAAACTGTGACCTTAACTCCCTAGTAAGCCCTTCAATGGATTCTTTGTCTAGTTCTGGAAACAAATCCATAGTGCTGTGCTCCTGGAAACTTTCTGTGGTTGACACGAAGAGATAAACAGCCGGAATGACTGGACTCAATGAAAAGGTATTGGAGATTAGGTCATGAGTGCATGTCTCAAAGGGAGACAGAACCTGGACCATACCCTCAGTGATGCTGCAATCCTGGGGTACCAGTACCTCACTAATATCCTGCTCGATGGATAAGTCATGTAGAACACGTTTCTGTTACAGCAAGTGTTGCAACATATAAAATGTGCTGTGCCATTGTGTACTGACATCTTGGATTAGCCGATGGTTTAGTAAACCAAGCTGCTACTGAACAGTTTGCAGTTCTCTGGTTGCCTTAGAAGAATGAAGGAAATGGCTATAGATGTCTCTTGAAATATCAACATTATGAGAAGAACACACACGACTCTGGAGAGCACCAGTGACCAGAAAGTTCAATGTATGATCAAAGCAGCGGATTCCCTGGAAGTGACCATCACAATCTGCTTTTACTATGTTCTTCCCATTATCTGTAATAAAGAACCCAACATGCAAATCTATTGTGCTAAACCAGGGGTCAAGCACTTCTTGCAAAGATGTAAGAATGTTAAAACTGGTATGTTCAGTTGGAAGGACTGCAACACTAAGAACAGCACACACCCAGTGGGATGGTATATTGCTACAGCCAAGGCCAGAGGAAGAGTGAACAGCAGTTATGCCACCATGTGCTACTGGTGTAGGCAAACACCAGTGTGCTCTGAGTGAGAGGTATGCATATAGTGAGTTTGTACTGGTCCACACATCAGCTATGCAGTGGAAATCCCTACCCACAGCCTGGATCAATAATTTCTTCACCTGACTTCAGCATGCCTCATAGATATTTAGCACGACTGTATGAGGAAAAAGTAGTTTGCGATGGGATGTGGTATCAAAGTTGCAAAAAATGTAGAAGTCTATGGAATCCAGTATCTTCAGCAATAGAATAATGTTCAAATCCAGTGCAGTCATCTCACCTATGAGTTGCATGATCTGAACAGCTGTAGGTTGAGTTGGCAAGAACTTTGTGCATGCCTGAAATGCTTCCTTTATTGTGAAAGTAGGTTTGGAAATGGCATAACCTTGCTTCTGGACCTGGCACTAGAGTGGACAAATGTGGGTGATTTAGGCTGGTGTGTGTGTGTGTGTGTGTGTGTGTTGGGGGCACCAAGAACTACACATCTGCTGTTTCATCATCTGAACCAGTCAGCGAGGGGCTAGGAGCTGTGCCTGTCGGACTGCTTGGGCAAGGACTGGAAGCAAGATTTTGCTGGTGTCCATTCGCTTGCTGACTGCCTCTGCCACCAGCAGCACCATAAACAGTCAGGAATTGTTTTTTCAGTTTTACAGCTGCATAGCAGAACTAGTCTGATGTATTGCTATTAAGTAGATCGAGGGGACCGTGGAAGCATGTTATTGGATACCTGGACTGTGTCCTTTCAGAGTGGAGTTGAAGCACATGCAGTCCTCTCCATTGACCACAGTGCTGTTCCTCTGTGCCCCCCCCCCCCGAGGCCAGGTGCACTATTGTATTGCTCTGCACTCACTTCCGGATTTGGCAGCACAAGAAGGTCCGTGATTGAGTCTCTGTATACCAGTGATAAGAAAGCACTAACTTTATTATCACTGGCATATGTGGACACATTGATAGGGTTTTGTTGTTGTTTGTTTCGGATCATCCAGAAATTGAAGGTGCTCTCTGGTCCCCTAAATTTCCTTCTCTTGGTCCGGTAATTGCTAGTGGTGCTACCTCGGTGGGTTATCTCCTCTCTTCATCAGATTCCTTCCCTGAGCTGTGGGTGCATCAATTGTGAAAAAAATTAAGTAATTGTCTGAATTTAATTTCAAATAAAAGTGAACCCTTTCTTGTTGGTATCCTGCTTAATTTATTGAGATCCAAGCTTTATTTTTCATAAAATCAACAAAAATCGAGAAAACAAAGATGCATGTCTTTTTTAATGTTATGAGCCGAGGATAGACATGCTCAACATGGTGCCATTACTAGTACAAGCAAGCAGGCAACATGGGCTAGTGTGTATGTGCGTCTGTGAATCTATTGGCAGATGTGCATGGAGCGAGACAGCAGCCAAGGAGAGTGTGAGCAGCTGTTTCCATACACTTGAATATTTTAGTGGGATGCTCATTTTTTTGTCTGAAGTACTATTTTCCAGTCATCAGCTAAAGTCGAACTTCTTAGACCCAAATTAGCAATAGGTTATGTACGAGGCATACAGTCATCTGATTGTCGGCCACTTTTTTCTTTTTTACTTGGTTGATTTGTGTTTTATTGATGTAAGCTGAAATAAAGTTTATAAATCACTGTTTGCCTGTTTCTCCACATGAGAAATTTGCTCGTACTTATTCAGCTTTATTCCACATAGATGATTTACTGTATAATTGTTGCTGTCAGTTTACAGATTTTACTGGTGCTGATAGTCTTGACTTTTGAGAGAGTGAGTCCCTTGGGGGTGGGATTGTGGTTGTTGTTGTAAGGTGTTTGCGAGTATGAGAATACCTTTGTCATATAATAATTTTGGCCTTATTTGGTAGTATATGAAAGCAGTGCTGATTCACTTTGTATGGACATAAGCACAAACTAAATTCAATCAAATTCTGTTTGCCATGACATTCATATGGCACAGTTATGTTTTGACTGTATTCCACATACTGTAACTTAGTGTATAATTGTTACTGTCAGCTTAGTTTCACCCAGAATTTTACAGATACAGTAGTCATGACCTTTGAGCGAGTTTGTCTGTCGAATGGGGGGGGAGGGGACTACGAGAATATTATTTTTTTGTGTTCTACAATATTTCCCTATTTTCTCAGTACTGTGAGATAGGATGATGGACCACACCCCATCCATGTAAGGGGTTAATATTTGTAGTACTCCAGTAAAAACAACGTTTGTCCTCAATGTTCCATGCATAAATTCACAGTATGCTGTCAAAATTAGCGCTAGTACTGTTCATAGAATAAATTCCCCTGTGACTTCCCATGTAAAACACTGTAACCAGATCATCAGGAAGTTACTGTCTCTGTGTGTTTTTCACCAGACTGAGTTCAGGATAGAGAGGCGCTGATATCAGATGTCTTTAGCTCTTGTGTTTTTCTGTTTTAATATTATTATGTGATTGGCAAGTGCAAGTAATGATATTCTATGCAATAAACAGAGACAAAGAGTTTGTATGTGGCTATCAATAATGGTTGCAGCTCTGTTACAATATTTTTAATTTGTCATGATGCAGTATTGTCACAAGTTGTTTTAATATTTGATAGCAAGGTCTGCCTTTTTCAACATATATTTGCCATAGTCACAGAATGGTGTGTATGTGTGTGTGTTTTGAATTCTGAGTTGCATATGGTTTTACATTGCTCATATAGTGCACAGCACCATTGTCAAGCATTTAGGATAAAGGTAAACGCATGTCATTTCTTATAGTCGGTGTCAGTGGCTCAGCAGGTAACACACTTGCCTCTGAGGCCGGAAGATCGGAAGGTTGTGGATTCTAGCCCCACACTGGGAACCTGGGATAAATCCCAGTACTGACACTGTAGTTTATCATAAGGGGGTGCTGCACTTCTGAGGTGCCATCTTTCGGATGAGGCATTAAACCGAGGTCCTGTCTGCCTGTTCTGATGGTTGTTCAGGTAGAAGTTAACAATCCCATGGCACTTCTAGAAAAGGGTAGTCAATAAAAAATGCTCCTAATCTAGTGGAATACATTTACAACAATATTAACATATCAAAACACAAATCAGACACATACAGCTAGAATTAAAGTGAAAGCAAACAAAAAGAAAACCATAAATCACCAGTCACAATGAAACAGAAAGCACAACTTTGATAAGGCAAAAATATTGCTGTAACCATAAGAGGGACTCCCAAGTGTCCCTGCAACCCAGTGTTGCCCTTTTTCCTGCATCTGCAGAATGTCTTTTACAATCATGTGGAGTAATTCCTCTTGTGAGATGTGCTGTTGCTGAAGCACTGATCTACACCATACTTAGCAAATCCAGTATTTAAAGCAAGCCAATATGATGCTTACCCTACTGGTGTCATTTTTATATCACTGCAGAGAGAAAAAGCCCCAAAAGAAAACCTCTGGATATATATTATAAAAGGTCAAGTTTCCCCATCTTTTGAGAATTAAAGTCCAAAATAATTGAATGTAAGGGCATTCAAAACAAAGATGTTCCATAGTTTCCAGAACATTATGACAGGAAGGCCTCAGACAGTAGCACTCATGAACATCTTTATGCTTTAAATTATTTTTGACACTTTGTTTGCCATGAGTAGTGACCCGTGAATTTCATTTTATTTCTTGTTATTAGACTTCAGCTAAAAAGCGGATTCAAGTTCAGTAATTGTCAGCTGAATCAACTCACTTAAGGGTGGAGTGCTGTATGAAGGAACTGTTTAACTTACACAAGCACTTCAGTAGCTTTTTATACATAGATTCACTCACTTTAAAAAAAAAAAATTCTTAATTATTTTAATATTAACAAGGACAGAATGACTAACCCATTACTGCAATACTGGGGAAGGACAGAATGAGAGGAACGCCAAATGAAGGAATGGTTTAGCAGACACTCACTCTGACATCTAACTCAAGGCACCTTTTCACCTTTTCTGTAGTGGTCACTCCTGCATCCCAATTCCTCCTACGATCAACTGATCATGTCCAGACCGCTTACTTCATAAGCAGAAAGTACAGAGAGGCCAGGTGAGAGAGAATGCTGCTTTGGTTTCCAGGTGGAAATGTACATAAAATTATAGCACAGGCACAGTTCTGATCTTACAGCAAGCCAGACACTGCTTTGTGGATGTAGTGTAGGGACACATGCTATTTCACAGGGCACTGAACCGGGGAGCAAGGAACTGGGAACTGGTAGCCGAAGGATGGTATCAGCAGTGACAAATCTAAGGAAAGGGGTGCCAAAACAAGGTATTTGCTGTGTTTATGTGTTCTTATATGTTTACTGTACTTGAAAACTGAAAAAAGTTGAGTATTTCGTTTTATAGCCCCGATTTCATGTTATTTTGTATTTGCGAATTGCACAGGACTCTAGCCATGGGTACAGAGCCAGAGTACATCCCAAATCTTGACTGGTATCCTAGAATCAGTTAACATTTTCCCAATACAGTCCTGCTCATGTGCTGAACCTGTAGGGAAGCTAGGCCAATGCAACAAAGCAATTCTGTTCAACAATGTTATCGAAAGACTTTCTAGAATGAGAACAAATTTGTATCTGTTGAATCCACCATTGCTTGATTTTATCGAAGCATGCATCAGAATAGTATGGCAGTCTCTGGGTCCATTTAATTTTATGCACAAGGGCACCCAACTTCCATTCTTGTAGAAAAGAGGAAATATGGTGCTATATCCATGGAATCCATTCCTGGATGGTGGACAGGACTGGCCTGATATTAGCATATATGAAAATGCTAAAAACAGAATGCTAGTTGATTCAGCATATTTAAACCTCCCAAAGTAAGCTTCAAATATGTGATACCCCCTTTAATAGGGTTCAACCTGCTTCCCCATAAGCGTTGAGAAAAAGAACTGTAAAGTGTCATCTCCAACTGTTTAGGTGGGGGATATACCTAGCGGAGGTATAAAGAAATAGGGACCAAGTATGTCTTAATCATAAAGCTTCCATTTACTCATGTGCCACTTTTTCCATTGTGCAACTCTTTTCATACCAATAGCCAGCTGATTTTACTAGTTAAACTGAGCCACATTACAAAGTCGAAATAAAATTCCCAAGATTTTACATGGGCCATCTGACGCTGTAACTCCTGTAGTCTCACTAATATTGGGATCCTTGTGTCCAAGGTTTATGCATAAACTTTTCTGAAAGTTTATCACCGAACACATGATAGTGGAAAAGTTCTGGCTGCAGTCCCTGAGTGGACATTAGCCAATGTAAGGCACGAATTGTCAGCATATGCTAATGTTTTAAACATTGATGACTGATCTAATAAGGAAACACCTAAAATTTGGGGAGACAGGGTCAAAGTACGAATCATAGAATCTAAAGCTAAAATATACAGAAGAGGACTTAGAGTACAGCCCTGTCGGACTCCTCTTCGTACCATATATTCCTCACCCAACCACACAATCACAAAAGGAATAACAGATGCTGAATTGTAACAAATTCAAATCCAATGTATGAATTGTCGTGGTATACCATTATACTTCAAGCATTTCCATAGACAATCATGGGATACCCTATCGAATGCCTTAGATCGATCCATACTAAGCAATCCTTTTAGTTTACCCACATTTCCCCTTTCAACAATTTCTTTAACAAAATAAGAACATCAGTGATTTTTCTGCCTGGTAAGGAACACAATTGTGCAGGGTGGGTAATGTGGTCCATAGCTAGAGCCAACTGTTTACTTTAAATGTTAGTAAGAATCTTGAAATTTATATTTAATAAAGTAATAGGGTACCAATTGGAGAGCAATGAACTGTCTCCTTTTTTAAACAAAAAAATAAGCAGACCATTATACAATTCTGCAGGCAACACTGAAATATTTAGGAGGGCGTTATATACTTCAGTTAATTCCTCCGGCATGTAGTGCCACAACCATTTATAAAATTCACATGGCAGCCCATCAGACATGGGCTGTGCCTGATTTAAAATTTTTAATGACCCACTCTAATTCAGTATAAGAAATAAGACTGGTTAAGTGAAACACTTGCTGTTCTGAAATCTTCGGCAATTGACTCTTCTGTAGCCAGAGGTCCATCTCAGGGGTACCAAAAAGGGATGACTAAATTGTTGCCTGACATGTTATCCTGTTTCATAAAGTATACCTTTTTGTCTAAGTTCAGTTCCCCTTTACTATTTTGAACATGTCGTATATGTTTCTTAGAGATCCATTGGTTACAGCTGTAAAAGGGATTAACCTGAAAACTTCTGCCCTGCGTGCCAAATTTCTGTTCAAGTTCTAGAGGCTTTAACCTACCATATTGATAATGCACCATACCCTTTTTAATAACAGAAATTGTTCAGAGTAGACATACAGTCCTTCATTTTGTAAGGACATTAATTTATAGAAACTGGCTCTCAACTCCAAGTACTTATGGAATTTGGTTTTCCCCATGTGCCTAGATATACATTTGAAAAGATCCTAGAAATCCATTTGTGACAGGGAGATCCTGCCATTCTTGAGGACCGACCTTTTTTAGATCTGTTGCAACAGTTCTTCTGTTTCTTAGCCTAATCTAGCCATTACAATTTCTAGTCCATAAGGTTGGCCACCTATGGGCACCCCCGGCCCCTTTCTTGACTGTGCTGTAAGTGCCCTATTTGGTTTTCCTTTTCCCTTTCAGGTCCTCGTACAGGGAGGTTATTATGGTGAGGCAGAACACTGGTGCCAAGTGCTTGAGAGGTCCTTGCCAGAGAGTTTTGATAAAGAATTGGAGGAGGATTTTTCATGGGCTCAGCTGGAGGAGGACCCCCTGACTGAGCAGGATATTCCTTTGTTGCCTGTGTTCCCAGGATGTTACCTGCTGGAGGTCAGAGATGCAAGTATGGAACTTGAATGTGAGACCCCAGGTAAGACTGTGCCTAGTGATATTGTGCTGGGGTTGAAAACTCCAAGCAAGCAAGAAGAAGCCTGTGAGGCTGAAGGGACTTTTTCTTGTATTGATACAGCTAAATCTATTAACAGTATTGACCTGGGGTATACTGCAGGCTAAAGATGCTAATGTTGCCAAACTGTTACAGTATGTTAAGGTCAAGGAGGGTATGGAGCATAATGGTGGTGTGGGGGCAAAACAATGTTGGTGGTACAAACTAAAGAAGGGTGTTCTGTACCACATGAGGCCCATCCCCCATACAAAAAGTGTGGATGCCCAGGTAGTGGTGCCTGAAGTGTACAGGCAACAAGTGATGGAGGCTGCTCACTTTAGTCCCTGTGAGCATCTGAGCCATGGTGGGGTATTAGCTCGATTAACCCTGTATTATTACTGGCCAGGAATATACAAACAGGTGACAGACCTGTCTTATGTGCAACCAGATAGAGATACCTGTTGGGGACAGCAGAGAAACTAGTACTCAGGATGTGGAAAGAGTGTCCCAAAGGGTAGAGATCATTAAAGAAAAAAAATGGCACCCTTGGAAAAAGGGAAAACTCCCACACAGGTCACAAGGTACCAGATGGTAACAGATAGCTAAAATAAGCACAAATATTTTTAAAAGGATTGGAACCTGTGTTGGGGTAACACCTAGAGTGTCTACAATCAGGTGTCTATATCAGTAGCAAGTGAAATGAATGAATCAAGAAACATAGTGGGTTTATGTAGAGGGGTTGAACCTAGGACTGGGCCCCTGCTTAAAACTGACATGTCTGGTGGGGTTGGAGCAGGTAATTGCTCACCCCAGAGAAAGTCTTTCCATGGTACTGGATTTTACAGGCATCCAGATTTTCGGTCGGTAAAATAGTATGGACTTTCCGTAAAAGGAGATAGTGCAGGGAAGGTACCGTTAGTCTCTGTTGAGAAATGTGTTAACGCCTCAGGGTAAAGCATGATGATATCCACTGTGTTTATGATGGAATGTTTATTGTTAATAGGGACCCTGAGACAGAGCCTTCTCAAGATGGATGGGTGGAAGCTCCATCTCTTCCTGGGACAGAAAGGTGGTAAGCAGTCTGAGATAACTGCTTCCCTCTTAAGGTGGGGAATATGTGACAAGAAGATCCTGCCACTCTTGAGGACTGACCTTTCTTAAATCTGTTGCAACAATTCTTCTGTTTCTTAGCCTAATCTATCCTTTACAATTTCTAGTCCATAAGGTTGGCCACCTATGGGCACCCCCTCCCCTTTCTTGACTGTGCTGTAAGTGTCCTCTTTGGTTTTCCTTTTTCCTCTCAGGTCCTCATACAGGGAGGTTATTGTGGTGACCTCTGAGTTTATGTAAAACAACAGGCTGTGTTTATCATTGTTGGATTTAGTATATAATAGCACTGTGTCACAAAATGCCTTGATGTATGTACCTTATGTTTATGAAACCTGTAAATGTAGAAAATACCATGGCACTAGGTGTTTTTGATAAAGGTAAAAAGTACTAGGTGACTGTATTATAGAAATTAAGTTGCTGTGTTGTTAAATGCATGTAAATTGGTACCATGCATTCCTGCTGTAAACTGAGTCAATCTGAAATGTCATGGTGATTTGCATATATCCCATGATGCTTTGCATTATGGAAGTATGTGTGGTGTTGTGTTTCTTTGAAACTTGGCTTATTGTCAGTACCCTTTGGCGTTTTAGTGCTTCTGCACTGAGTTTCTTTGTCTGTAGCTTATTTTGGGTATTTTTCTTTTTGGGCCCCCACCACCCAAGCAAACAAGGCAACCACAGGAATGAAGGCTTTTCACTGAAAAGTTTAGATCAGTAGATACTGGCTAAGTGCAGAGGAAGGACATGTATAGTCTGTTGTTGCAACAGATGTGTTGAAGAAGGGATAAGTCATTTCTGAAGGTTATCTGCTGTATTTTGAATAAACATCACACAGAGATTGTGTGCTGAACCTGAAGTTCAGTGTCTGGTCCATCTGTTATCCCACAGCTCCATCACACCGTTTTGCTATCTTCCCACCAAAGGATGGGCAAATCATAAATACAAACTACAGATTTCCTCACTTCTGTCAACTACAGGAGTTCATCTACAACTACGGGGTCATCTAGCAGGCTGGCATTTAAATGCCAGAATCCCCTGCCTAAAGTGACATCTGAAAACTCCGATAATTGAAGACTCAGTAAGCCGTGGTCCAAGATTTCTACCGGCTGAACGTCTGTATAAGAGAGCAGGAGACTGGCTGAGACAGACCAATAATCAATTTGGGTAGATAAACTGCCTCGGAAATATGTATGTTTAGGAATTGCTGTGTTTTGACCATGGGTATCAACTAAACCAGTTTGGGAAAGTAGAGTATTGAGAAACTGTGCATCACGAAAAACACTTTTTTGGTCTGTTTACCTTTGTCAGTGGATAGTATACCACAATTAAAATATCCTCCAAATAGAATTGGTGTAACAGTAAACACATAAGGTTGAATTAGTTTAAGTAAATATATACAGGAAGCTTTAGTCTGAGGGGCACAGATATTTATCAATCTGAAGTCTTGCTTATGGATAGAGATAGCTATTAATAAGGCAGACCCCGAATGTCATCATCATCATACTTTATTTATAAAAAGCGCCTTTCCAAAGATCAAGGCGCTTGTACATAATTACAACACAAACACACAGTAATTAAAACCAAATCACAAACAAGTCAGTACATCAGAGACTCTCATAAAATCTGTATCCTAATAAATACCAGCTTCAAAATTAAAAAGAGTCCAGAAATGCCAGTCTAAACAAGGAAGTTTTAAGTGCCGTTTTAAAGCTCTGGACGGTCAGGCACTCTCATACCCGACGAGGTAGAGAATTCCACAGGGTAGGGGCCGCAAAAGCAAAGGACCGGGCCCCAGATGTTTTTAATTGAACCCTGGGATTCTCTAGCAATCACTCGTCAGTGGGGTGGAGGGGGCAGTAAGGGTAAAGAAGATCTTGCAGATAGTGGGGTTGCTGCTCGTGTGTAGGGCTTTGTAGGTCAGTAACCTGACCTTGACGGTGATCCACCACTGTACTGGCAGCCAGTGGAGCACAGGCATAATATGACTGGTCCTAGAAGTGCCAGTCAGTAGCCTGACTGCCACATTCTGCACCAGCTGCAGGTGGTGGATATCGACCCTCGGTAGCCCTAGGTAGAGGGCATTGTGGTAGTCAAGGCGAGCGGTCACGAAGGATGTATGTTTAACAGGTGAGTAGCCTTAATTTCTGGATGTGTAAAACAAATCCTCACCCCACTGCACAAATCTTTTCCCAAGGACCAAACAGATTTTCCACATATCCAGGTAGATGATGTGGTCTGGATATCCGAAACTAATCTGAGCCTCATATCTTGTAACAAAATAATGTAGAATGACACTATTCAACCAGGGCAAATGTTGCCACCTGTTTCTTAACTGCTTAATACTTTTCACATTCAAAGAGGCCAGAGCCAGATTAATAGGGGGCAATCCATCCAAAGCCATGGGAAGAATAGAATGCCTAGTACTAGCTCTAGTTTCTCATTTAGTTCTTCTAGGCTGAGAGATGGAAGGGCTAGCTTCTTACAAACTGGACGAAATGTCCTGGAGTGACAATTGCACAGAGGATGCATTCAAGTCCTCTCTGTTGTCCGTATCAACCCATTACAGAGTCATGTACTTGTTCTCAAGAGGAATCGGTTCTTGTGGGATTGCTTTCTTTTTTTTCCTTTTACCTTTACCTTTCCACGCAGTCTGGAAGTGGTCTACAGGAGTAGGTGGAGGGCATTGCAAGCATAACATCCATCGCTGATTCCATACACTCTGGTGGGGGGGGGGCAGAAGAAGGAGAAACAGTGTGTGTGGGAGAGTCTTTCAAGACAACAGTGAGGGATTATGGAGACATGTCAGCATTACTGGGGGTACTGTTTCTACCGATCGTTGCAGACAGTCGCCATTGTTGAGTAGAAGTGTTAGTGTGTTCAGGAGGGGGTACGTTTTGCACAGACATTTTAGACTTTGCAGCTTTATGGTTGTGAAAATTTAGCTTCATGAAATCTGAGTTAGTAGTATTGTGGACAGCCCAGGGGCATGATCTGAAGGGATGCCCTTTCTCATCACATAGTTACATTGTGGTGTGACCATGCAGTTCAAACCCAAATGTCCTAAAACGCCACACAGTGAACATTTGAAATGTTTGCATGCATTACTGAGATGCTGAAGAGAGCCACACTTGTAACATGATTTTGGCTGACCTAGGTAAAATAGTATTTCTCGATCTTTTCCCAGAAAGAAACAACTGGGTAGATGCTGTATACCAGAGTCTCTGAAACAGAGCTTTACATGGAATTTCTAGCCCCCTGTCCAGAAGTTTTCACTGTCTATGATAGGCTCTGGTGTACCCTATATTTCACATCTTTTCTCCAGCCAATAGATAATGTCAGTGACGTTTACCCCTTCATTGCGAAAAAGAATGGCAACAACTGTAAAAGAGGGTTTAGTAAGGGGTATAATTGTAAACAAACTCCATAGGGGACTTTCTTTATGTGAGTGGTATTGGCTCCAAAAACATTCTAATAAAGCAGCAGTCCGAAAACTAACATCAAAGGAGCTATCCCCTGAAGCATGAATGAGAGCATAGACATCAAATGGTGAGAACTGTAGGGATTGTTTAAGCAGCATTTGTTAACATAGAATCTATCCAGAGGTAATTCCATACCTCCTTTATATTGCAAACGGACTGCATTTCTGCGTTTAGCTTGTTCCACTAGGTGATGGAAAAAACTTGCATAGCTGGAGGGTCTCTGTTCAAAAAGTTAGCAGAGTCAGCAGCAGAATGAGTATCGGGAGAGCTAGTGAAAGGTGCTGGTACTGTTGGAACTGGGTTTTCAGCCTTGTCAGTTTCCATGCCAACCGGGCAGGCTGTCGTCATTTCAGGAGTTGGAGTTTCTAAAGGCTGTTGTGGAGTAAATGTCTAAGTACCTGGAGTTACTGGGGCGGAGGTTACTAGGTCTATTTTGGCCATGTCAGATATGGAAATAGAAGAGACAGCCATACATGTAGAAGGAAGCTCTTCAGTATGTCTCTCAGGGCTCAGCGCAGCTGCAGCAGCTGGTGGTGGCATCCTAGGAAGAGTCGGCAGCTCAGCAGGGCTGGCAGTGGTGTTTGTAGAAGCTGGGCTTCCCGAACCAGAACCAGGTAAAGGAATGTCCAGCCAGTGTTTCATAACGCATTCTCCGGTGACCACGGTATGTCTGGCATAGGAGCAAAATTAGTGTGTTCCAAATGTTGCTGGGTAGGAGAGGTAGGGCTGTCGCCATTGCTCAATGGAGGAGTAGTTTACTGAAATTTTTCACCAGATATGCTTGGGAGCTACAGGAAAGTCTTTTACGTTTCTTTTCCTCGTCCAACTTACATTTCTCCTTGAAATATTTCAAGTCTTTTTCTGACATCATTGCCAAGAATTGGCTGTTCTTCTCTTGAAGGTCCTGTTGGAGTTTTCTTTTAGCAGCAAGTAATTCATTGTCCGAAATATTTTAAAATCTAGTAATAGTCACAGAGTTGGGGGCTAGGGCAAAAGCTGACTCCCCCGCCGCAGAGACTCCAGCACCCCTGCCATCGTTGTCCACCTCATCTGAAACGTCCATCTCTCCTACAGGAAGCAGACTGCGCCCCCTACAGCAAGAGTAGGGGAATCTCTCCAGTGTGCTGGCCAAATTCCACCCCCCCATTCACTAAAATATTGCCAACAGCTTAATCTGGTTCTGTATGTCAGTTTGCATCGGTATCTTCCCCCTTTCCCCCAGGACAAGGTTGAAAATAGGCAGAGTTGAGTACTCCTCTTTTCCTGGTCAATAAAAATGAACTAATTAATTAACGAAATGAAAAAAGTCATAAATTGACGTTGTGTATTAACAGTACAGCCCTGTTTCACTTTTAAATGCAAACATATGCACTGTTTTATTCTTCCCTATTTAGGACACTCTTACCCTAATTACTTGAACCAGCCATTCACAAAATAAGTAAAAAATTAAAAAGAAACAAATACAGATCTGATACCAGAGTGTAGTCACTTACGCTCTCAGTCTAGTAAAAACACACAGAGTCACACACATAGAGAATGTTTCTGACAGTTTGGTACTGTGTTTTAGATGTGAAGTAATTTAAGAACTGCCTTGAATGCCAAAGCCTAGCGTTAATTTTGGCAACTTACTTAGAAACCTAGTTAGGCACATGGAGGCTGGAATTTGCATTACACTGAAATATCACAGATCTGCTTGCTAACCCCTGTACATGGATCGGGTGAGGTCCAGCAGCCAGAGAGGGACTCGCGTAAACAAATAGAAATATCTCCACTGGAGCCAATGAACATTTAAAACAATAAATGCAAAGGATGTGTGCTGGTTTTATAGAAACCTGTACATAGTGAGGTAATGGGGATATGAAATAGCTGATCTTTATCGAGGATATCTCTTTCATTAGGGCACACCTATGGAACATAAGCCATCAGGCTTTAGGACCACGTGGAAACTTTTTCCAGCAGTACTACTAGGGGCCAACCACGACAACATCCAACATCAGTACCTCTCTATAAGCGTTGTGGCCCTGACCCACCTCAGTTCTCTTCCTGACATTGCTCCAGACTCGTCTGACCCACAGAAACTCTATGCTTCAGCTTACCCTTTCCTCTAATGGATCAGCTTCAACAAATTTGGATTCCTAAAGCAGCTGTTTCCCACAGATACCCTCGTGACTGCTCTGCTGGCCCATTTTTTCCCAGTCCATACCACTGCCACTCTAGGGCGTTGGCAGGGGTGCTTGGTTAGGCTCCGCCTGCCTTGTACCCGGGGCCGAGGAGCCTTCTCACCACCAGTGGATTTGGTCTCTGGGGGACTGCAGCCTTCTCTTTGGGTTTTCCTAATCACAGTTAACAACTGTCTCTGGGTCTTTCTTTCTGCCCCTCCCCCACAGGATCCTCAAGCAGGGGTCCTCCGTTGCGGTTCTCTGGGGGTCCAGCTCTGGGCCTCAACCTCTCCTGTTCTTCCCACCCCCCGTCCCACTTAGGGCCAGGCCAGGGCTGGGTTCCTTGTCTTTCACTAGCCCTGCTGGTGCAGGATCTCGGCGGTGGCGCCCTGTGCCTACCCCACCAACATGACCTTTTTGGGATGGTGTCACCACTGCCTCTCCTGTCCTGCCTGTTCTGTATCGCCTTTGCAGCCTTGGTTTTGGAGGGCTTACATCTTGGCCAGTCATGGCTGGCACAGGAACGTCATCAGTGCTGTCAGAGGTGACGCTCCCTGCCTACCCTGCCGATGTGACCTTTTGGGACGATGACGCCACTGCCTTCCCTGTCCTGCCTGTCCCCAATGCCTGAGCAGCCTGGGTCTTGGTGAGCTTACGCCTTGACAGTCACGGCTGACCCTTGCATGTTGTCGGTGGTGCCCTGTGCCTTCCTCATTGATGGGTTGTTCCCCCCCCAATCCTGGCATGGGTCGGAATGCTACTTCTGTATTGCCAGTGGTGCCTAATGCTTCTCTGTCATCATTATATTCTCCCCATCACAGTGACGATGGGGGGACTGCTCTTTCTGTGGTGGCACCCCCTGCAAGATACAGTATCTAATGGGCCCATAACCTGCTAAAGTGGTGACCCTGTGTGCTTTCCACTCTTGGTCCTGCCTGCTGGAACCAGGATGTGTGTGCACAGTGCCCCATCACTGCCCCTGTGGACTCTTTGGCCCAGTGACGTATGGGGTCTACCTGGATGGAAGCACCTCGGCCTCCTTCTCACTCTCTCTCAGTTCCCGATGACCCCATGAGGCAGTCGTCGGCACCGGAGGAGAGAGGCGATGGCCTATCGACTGCTCGTAGATCTGGGCTCTATTCATGCTCCTTTTCTGGAAACCCCTTCTTTTCTCCTGCCTGAAGCATGGACAGCATATTGGGCCTGCTTTCCCGCAGGGGCTATAGCCAGCTCTTTCCTGGGCTGCCCCTCCGGTGTCTTGGCTCTCTGCCCGTCCTCTTTTTTGCGGAGGGCACTCCTGTCCCTCCCCTGGGACTGAGATTTTCTGCACCATGCCCCAACCCAGGTTATTGGAGGTTATGTCAACAACTACGTAAGGGGTGCCAGGGCTTTTGAAACTTGCCCTCACTTTCTTCATTATTGGGGCTCCTCACTTTCTCTTCCACTGCTGGTGAGGAAGCCCTCTATCTCCCTCTTGGCCTAGGCGGCCTGTGGGTGGGCCAGACTTTGGTCTTCTCTGCACTGCCCTGGCTGCTCCTGCTATGGCAGGTCATCTTTCTCCTCCAGGAAAGGTGTGCTGACCCCTCCCAGGTTTGCCCATCCCTGCCAGAGGCACCGCAGAGGCCCCAAAAGTGTCCCAGATCCTGTCTGCACCCTTCAGCACCCCGCTTCTTTCCTGATTGCTGGCGCTGTGCCACTCAGTGTGTGGTCTTCAACTGGCATGGGGGTTTGCCGTCTAGGCCTTCCTCTCCCCCTCTACTCCACTTTCTTCACTCGGGAAGAGGGGACTACTGACCCCAGAGTGGTGGTGGTTGTTCAGACCTCCTCTACTTTGTCCGTAATGGGACCTTGGTGGTTCCTTGTTTTTGGGGCCCATGATACCTATGGCACAAGGGCCACAGCACCAGCTCCTTGGGTACAAAGGCATATGGGAGGGTATTTTCCTTTCTCCCTTCTCCTGCACGCACAGGGGGCGACCTTGAGGGATATGCTCCCTCTCTGAGCTCTGAACCCTGTCTTTCACTGCAAGGGGTTCAGCATAGCTATTTTGCAGAATCCTCTGTCACTCTTGGCACATGGGAGAAGGGGTGTCCCCACTGATTCTGCTGGCTGTTTGCTTGCTCACCATGTTGGGTTCCCTTGCAAGTGCCCCCTCGGACTGGTGCTCTAGTGGCAGCATTACCAGTTGAGACTGGTCCTTTCCTCCTCTGGTGGTCACCAGGTGACCCATGGGGCTGCTAGCAGCCCTCAGGAGGGGGGACTGTATGTCTTCCCACATCTGGATGCTCACAGTCCACTCCGAGCAGCGACTGTCTCAAACCCTAGTGAGCACCGGACAGTCATTTCATGCTCTAGGGATCTCTGGTAACCTGTCCCAGTCTGACCTGGACCCTTGTCAGAGCTTGCGGTACATAAGGGCAGTTCTGGGCACTGCTCATGGCTCCACCTTCCTGCACCAGGACAGGACAAACTCTCACATAGCTTTGCAGCCCGCAGGAGGGAGGCCTATATGTCGTCCCCTACCTGGACAACTGTTTGCTCAAAGCACGGTCAGAGGAATGACTGCTTCAGATTCTAGTGAGGCCCAGGCAGTTGTTCCATGCCCTAGGGATCATGTTCACACTGCCCAAGTCAGTCTTGACTCCTCCCATCAGCACCTATAGTATATAGGGGCAGTACTGGACATGGCTCAGGGCTTTGCTTTCTTTCCGCAGAACAGGGTGGACCACCTGATGGCTCAGGCCCAGCTGCTTTACAACAGCAGATATGTTATTTCCAGAACCCTCCTGAAGCTCTTAGGTTGGTTGGCTGCAGCCATTGTCATGGTACCCCTAACCAGACTGCACCTGAGGGTCCCCCAGTGGACATTAAGGGTTCAGTGGGATCAATGCACTGATGACCTAGAGCAGCAAGTTCTAGTTTTCTCCCCAGTCAAAAAGGGTCTGCTACAGTAGATGGAACTCAGCAGCCTGTTGAAAGGGGTTTCCCTTCCTCACCCCTTCCCCTCAGCAGATCCTCGCTACACACACTTTGGGGTTGGGCTGGAGGAGGGCTGTCCCCGGGCCATCTGCTGGTGCAGACAGACAACATCAGTATAGTTCACTACACCAACAAACAGGGGGGGGACCTATTCGTACCTTCTGTGTTGCTAGGTGATGAGAGTTTGGTACTGGGCTCTAGAACACGGTTTAGAACTGTCAGACGTCTATGTGCCAGGTGTCCAAAACATCCTGGCAGACAGGCTAAGTCAGTTGCAGTCCAGGTTGCATGACTGGGAGCTACTGACCTCAGTTGTAGAGGACCTGTTCGACAGGTGGGGTCATCCAGAGTTGGACCTTTTTGCATCCCCACGCAGTGCAAAAGTGCCACGTTTTTGCTTGCTGACTCTAGGGCTTGGAGTTTTCTGGTGAGATGCATTGTCCCTCTCTTGGAAAGGGAGGTTCCTCTACTCCTTTCTCATTTCTGTAATCCAGAAGGTGTTTATCAAGCTCCAGATGGTAGTGGCCACTCTGATCCTCATTTCCCCATTCTGGCCTCATCAGATCTGGCTCCCATTACCGCAGCAACTGGTGGTGGAACCTCCAGTGCCCCTGCCCAGTGCACAGGCTTGCTATCCCAGGAGCAGGGCAGTCTGGTCCATTCAGATGTCAAGTCTCTACACCTTCGTGCCTGGCTCCAGAAGAAATAGCCATGGCTAGATTTGGGGTGTCCCGAATGGTGACTGATATCCTGGTGGCTGCTAGGAAGCCCTCCACCAGGTCCACTTATTCCATGAAGTGGAAGCGCTTTGCTCTGTGGGCAGCATCCCATCATATGGGACCCTTTCACTTGTCCAGTGAATCAGATTTTGGACTACCTGCTTGCCCTCTCAGATTCTGGCTTGCAGTACTCCTCCATTAAAGTGCATGTGGCTGCTATTTCAGCCTTCAACATGCCAATAGATGGCCGTACAGTGGCACAACTGGAGGTGTCCCGTACATTTTTGAGAGGCATTCTTCATCTGAAGCCTCCCATCTGTATTCCAGTCTCACCTTGGGACTTGAATGTTGTGCTAGAGAACTTACTTTGGCTCCTTTTGAGCTGGCTGTGTCTTGCAAGCTACACTTTCTGTTATGGAAAGTTTTATTTTTGTTTGCTATTACTTCTGCTCGAAGGATTTCTGAGCTTCAGGCTCTGATGTGTGAACCTCTTTATTTGGTTTTCCACAAAGACAGGTGTCTTTGCATACGAATCCTAAGTTTCTGCCTAAGTTGGTGTCTGAGTTTACCTTAAATCAAGCCATCCACCTGCCTGTTTGTTATCCGGAGCATGCCAATCCAGGGGAAGCATTGCTCTACACCTTAGAAGTGCATAGAATTCTACGTTACTGTGCACATCATATGAAGGACTACAAGGAGTCCTCGCAGCTGTTTGTTCCTTCACCCCTGGGAAAGAGGGCATACCTGTTTCTAAACAGTGCCTGTCCAAATGATTGGCTAACTGTATTACTTTCTGCTACAGGAAGTATGGCAAGGCAATTCCTGGCGTTGTTTGTGGTCATTCAACAGAGGCATGGCCACTTCAGTTGCTTGTTTCAGGAATGTTTCAGCTACAGAAAGTTGTGCTGCTGAAACCTGGAGTAGTGTCCATATTTTCAAGAAACACTACAGTCTGGACATTGCCTCTCATAGGAGGGCAGGCTTCAGCCTGCCTGTGCTTCAAGACCTCCTTTCCTAGGCTTATAGCCTCCAGCCACCCAGACTGTCTCTCTCTCAGAAGTGCCTGGGACTCGTTCTATAGGTGTGACCTGATGAAAGAGATATCCCTAATGAAGATAGTACAGTTATATAAGAACTTACCGTAACAGTAGATCTTCGAGGGAATCTCTTTCATCAGGTCATGCTGACCCACCTCCTTCCCCCTTGGATGACGTGCTGTTTAGTTCCTGTCCTCCTCTTCAGGGCAGACTATTTGTTGTGCCAGCCCCTCCTGATGGCTGGCCATCTCTGCTCTCTCCTTGCTGGTTGTCACCTTGCATTTTTCTCCTGGTCCTGGGAGTGTGGCCCTCTGAGCTGATCCCCCATGGGACTCCTGAGGCTTTCTAGCACTGCTCTTTTTCCTTTTAGGGCTCCTTTGCTGTTTTCTGCCTCACCTGTTCGGCAAACCTACTCTCTCTCTCTCTCATGGTCACCTGCAGGGCGACCCTCTGTACATGCTCCCTGTCAGGATAGTAGAGATAGTTCTGTCTTGCCCTCTTTTTCTTCTTCAGGCTTTTCTGCTGCTTTCTGCCTGCCCTAATTGGCAGGACCATAGTTCCTCTCTTGGTTCCCTGTAGGGAGAGCCTCCAAGCTGGATCTCCGGTGGGGACCTGAGGAGTATTGGGGCCACTGATGCTTATATACTGTAGGGGTATTGACGTTGGATGTCATCATGGGCGGCCCCTAGTGGTACTGCTGGAAAAAGTTTCTGTGTGGTCCTAGAGTCTGATGGCTTATGTTCCAAAGGTGTGACCTGATGAAAGAGATTCCCTTGAAGATCTACTGTATTGGCAAGTTCTTACGTAACTGTACTGTTCTGAAGCTGCAAATGTAGTTCACTGTTTATCTGGATTGGCAGTATGAATCATAGAATCATATGAAACTGGATGAATTGGTGAAAGTATCCTATCACAGACTTCTGAAAATTAACTTAAGTATTAGAGACAGCCAGAAATATGTATTCTCAGACTCACAACCACTAGCACCACTACTCCCCCTCCCCGCCCACATACACAGATGCACTTGCTCAAACATTATGACTACAGCATCAGTAAAATCTAGGATGAAATAAACTGGCAGTAACAATTATACAGAAAATCAAATTATTTGGAATATAATAAAATACGTAAACATGTATTATAATGAATGACATGTCAAACAGAAATTTATATCATTATTTTTGTCTTACTTAAAGCGGCAGTGCAACAAAATTGGGCAAAAGATTTTACAATATCTTTTTTCGCTATAAAGGTTTCCAGGTATCTTCCAGTTTTTGTTGGTGGTATAACTTTCTAATTCCACTAAAATGTGGTTGTTTTAAAAATGTTTTAGTTTTTTTTTCCTCAAGAAAAAAGATGGCCACCACATCTTGCAGAGAAATAGCACTATAGACCTGGCAAGGGTTAGGATCAAGAAAATAACAAAAGTCTCATGGCACACAACATATGAAGTACCTAGACAAGTACATTTGACAGGTATGCCGTTTTTTTTAGTAACTGTAGCTGAAACCAAAAATAATTTTAATTACACTGCTGCTTTAAATATAAAGGAAATCAACACAGAACAAAAAAGTCAGATTATCGGACGTCCCCCTTTTTTATATACAGTTATTTCCAGCTACGTCGTAGATGACAGAATGAACATAATGACCACATATCAAAAATTGGTAATACTTTAGATAAGCAAAAAGGAAAAAAGGATCTCATCTACAGCCATGGGAGCAAAGCTTTGTACGCTCAGTAGCAGCACCACAGTTGATAGTGTAGTGAATATCTAGTAAGCCACAGCTTATGTTACAATGAAAAAATAATACTCTAACTATTGACCCCTTACTTGGAGTCTGTGAGGTACAGCTGCGAGAGATACGTATATGGGGGAATTGATTGATTCAACTTATATAGTTCTATTGTGCATGACCGATGGTAGTAGGTGCTAAGAATAAATTATTTAAGTGCTCAGGAACAACCCTTCCACCAACATCACACACACACACTCAGAGCTCATGACCACTATTCAAAACTAGCACCTAAACATATCTGTATAAAGTCTTAACTATGTGAGAATGACAGCTGGTAGATGACCCCCCCCCCCCCAACAACACACACACAGACACATGGCGTTATGATATCCATCTCAAAGTAGTAACAAAAGAAATGGAAATGAAAGTCACCCTGACAAAGATGCATCGTCACTGGAACTTATATTGGAGCTCATTATGAGAGTCTGCTTACTCTCCATTTGTGTGATTTCTTTTGGCAGCTGGATAATCTTATCTGAGTTGCATGTAACTTCTGAGTGACAGCGTTTCAAAGAGCGCGCAGTGTGCTCACAAACTGCATTGGATACTTGCACGCTCTTAAGATATGGAGCGCAGGACATGCAGCTTGATTGATTTTCAGTTACTAAGTGTAATGCGCATGTCTCAGGATCATCGGTACTGGCAAAAAATCAACATCGCGATCCTGGCAGTGGTCTGTTACTACTTCGGGTGAATAAATGATAGAATCTCCCAAACACAAAGCAAAAAGGCACTAAAAAATATGGAACTGTTAGTTTTCCACAATCCCTGACTACACCATGTAAGCCATGCAAGATTTAACAATGTTGCACTACTGCTTTAAAAGCAGGCAGTTGTCTGTTAGTGCTGCCTCTCCTCGCCAATGCAGACAGTTCCAATCTGCAAGGTAAACTGTCCCCATTTCTGAAATGGCTTACCTCTGATCCAGATGGTAAGCACACTACAGGAGACGCCCTTATGAATATTCATTATCTGGTGCCCCAAGATTAGTTGTGGCTGAAAAGAAGAAATAGCGAGAGATTCAAGACAGTGTGCACAGCTTTTGCACAGCTCTATAACCCCTGCTAATCAGCCGGAATACCAGAAGGCTATTGCAGATTTGGTGCATGGATTACTTTTAGTACAGATCTTAACATTTGCTATACTAAATAATGGATAAATCAAGAAACAAAAAAAAAATGTGGATAACTATAAATCCAAATCTTTGCCGATTGAGTCTGGTGTACAGAAAAGGATCAATTCTGTTTTTGGTGTTAGGGGCCGCAGTAATACAGGAAGTAATGATTAAACAGTCAGTGCACACTGTCTTGAATATCTCGATATTTTTCCTTTTTGGCCACAACTATTATCAGGGCACCAGCTAATGAATATTCATAAGGGTGTCTCCTGTAGTTTGTTTACCATCCCCACCAGAGGCAAGACACTTCAGAAATGGGGGCAGTTATTTTAAACAGTTTACCTTGCGCCCTAGAACTGTCTGCATCAGTGAGGAGAGGTAGGACTAGCAGACAGGTAAGAAAAGCAACTCAGAAACACAGACTTTGACAGCAAATAAGGACCGCTTGTCCCACCCAGTCTGCCCATTTCCCTACCTATTGGATAAGCTGCAGATCCTAGTTAACCAACAGCCTTCCTCCTATCCCCCACTATAATTGCCTCATGTCTGTCCCATGCATTTTTGAATTCCCCCACTGTTTTTGACTCCATGACCTCCTCAGGAAGACCGTTCCGTGCGTCTACCACCCTCCTCGTGCAAAAATACTTCCTCATGTTGCCCCTGAGCTGTCCCCCCTCTATCTTCAAATTGTGCCCTCTTGTTTTTGCACATCTCTTTTTCTGAAAGATGCTACCCTCTTGGACTTTGTTGATTCCCTTGAGGTACTTGAAAGTTTGTATCATGTTCCCCTCTCCCTCCTTTCCTCAAGGGTATACATATTAAGCTTCTTTAGTCTCTCTTCGTATGGTTTCTGGTGCAGACCCTGCACCATTTTAGTTGCCCTCCTGTGGACTGCCTCCATCCTGTCTATGTCCTTGCAGAGATGGGGTCTCCAGAAGTGCACACAGTACTCCAGATGGGGTCTCACCAACTGTCTGTACAGAGGGATGACAACTTCCTGTTTTCTACTGGTGATGCCTCTTGCTATGCATCCCAGTATCCCTCAGTCCTCCTTACTGCCTTCTTACATTGCTTGCCTACCTTTAGGTCATCTGATATGACTACCCCCAGGTCCCTTTCTATTTTTGTTCTCATTAGTACCTCTCCTTCCCATTGTATACTCTTCCCCTAGGTTTTTGTTTCCCAGGTGCATTACTTTGTACTTCTTTGCACTAAATCGTAACTCTTCATTTTTTCTTCAATAACATGACCCACATTGAAAAAAGCAGCATATGAAGTCTGACTGCCATGGAAATGATTACAAATCTCATGGAAAATATTAAGCAACTTAAGTAGAGTGCCTCTGTTTCATTTAATAGGAGGGATAAAAGTCAGACAAAAGCAGACAGTGTCCCTTTAAAGCAGCATAGCAACCGTGTTGGCTCTGACAAGAGTTTGTTGAAATACAGCGTGCAGTGGCATGCAGAGACAACACCAGCAGGGGCTTTATCCAAGTTAGCCACCTCAGGATGCTTTTTCTGAAGGCGGTTCCAAAAACTTCAGGCTTGATTTTCAAAGAACCCTTAGATCACAGCAATTTGTAGTGCTCTAGGGCTGCGGCAGACTCCGGGTGCATCAGGGACCGTGCGCCAAATCTTGTAAAAATAGGGGTCCCTGCGCTGAAGATCCAGGAGTTGCCACAGCCACAGGGCTGTGCCACAAACATTGGACCCACCTGTGAGGTTTGACAGAAGGATCTGTCTCCTCCTGGCTGGTCTGATGTGAGCCCCCTGATGTGGCCATGGCTGGGCTTATAGAATCCCAAATAAGGGGATGGTGCAGCTCCATTGTGGGGCACCCACCCTTGTGACCAGGTGCACGGGTGCTTTTGCCACAAGGGTACGAGGGGAGCTTTGCCGCACAGCATCTCGATTTTGCAGCAGCTAGCATTTGAGAATCAGGAATGCCACAAACTGTGATGCAAGATGCCACCTGCATCATATACCTTTGGTGCAGGCACCTTGCGTCATAGTTCATCACTTGAAAATGGAGTCTGTGGTGTGTTAAGTTTATCAACATTTTTACCATGCTTGAGACTCTGGCTACAGTGTGAACACACAGTTCCCCTTTCATCAACCTCCTGCTCAGAACAGTGTGTCCAGATATCACTGGAACTAAAACTTGCACCTGACCTGACCCCTCTTATATGCTGCTTGCCCCCATGACCAGCAGATTCTGTTTGAAGTGGTGTAGAAGATTGCTGTGAACTGACACCAGATTTAGTATCAGAACCACTAGGTGGGCAAAAGTTAGGATGGACTGCATAGTTTTTTAGCAGGAGGTTAATGTGAAAGATGAGGAAGAGGAGTGGACGATGTTTTGTGCCTGCCTTCAGCAGCTGGCTTTTGGGATCGCTTTTGACCAGAGTGCTTACTTGTGAAAGGAGGTGAGGACTTAGTTTCAGCATCCTCAGACTCACTCAGGTCATTGTTCTCAGAGGATGTGTAATGGAACACATCTTCAAGCCTTGTTAAGTCTTTTGGGTAGGAGCATATTCTGATACTGAAGACACTGCCTCACTGTTCTCATAATGCTCAGATGAACTGCTTGGATGTAACTGCCAAGGCCATGGCTGAATATCTGTATCATGAACTGTGGTCACGGTGGTACTTGTGGATTGGTGGTGGAGGGGGTGGTGATGGTGTCAGCAGCAGCAGTAGTGGAGGGGGTGGTGATGGTGTCAGCAGCAGCAGTAGTGGAGGGGGTGCTGATGGTGTCAGCAGCAGCAGTAGTGGAGGGGGTGGTGATGGTGTCAGCAGCAGCAGTAGTGGAGGGGGTGGTGATGGTGTCAGCAGCAGCAGTAGTGGAGGGGGTGCTGATGGTGTCAGCAGCAGCAGTAGTGGAGGGGGTGGTGATGGTGTCAGCAGCAGCAGTAGTGGAGGGGGTGCTGATGGTGTCAGCAGCAGCAGTAGTGGAGGGGGTGGTGATGGTGTCAGCAGCAGCAGTAGTGGAGGGGGTGGTGATGGTGTCAGCAGCAGCAGTAGTGGAGGGGGTGGTGATGGTGTCAGCAGCAGTAGTGGAGGGGTGGTGATGGTGCCAGCAGCAGCAGTAGTGGAGGGGTGGTGATTCGGCAGCAGTAGTGGAGGGGTGGTGATGGTGTCAGCAGCAGCAGTAGTGGAGGGTGGTGATGGTGTCAGCAGCAGCGGTAGTGGAGGGTGGTGATGGTGTCAGCAGCGGTAGTGGAGGGGTGGTGATGGTGTCAGCAGCAGCAGTAGTGGAGGGTGGTGATGGTGTCAGCAGCAGCAGTAGTGGAGGGGTGGTGATGGTGTCGGCAGCAGCAGTAGTGGAGGGGTGGTGATGGTGTCAGCAGCAGCAGTAGTGGAGGGGGTGTGATGGTGTCAGCAGCAGCAGTAGTGGAGGGGTGGTGATGGTGTCAGCAGCAGCAGTAGTGGAGGGGTGCTGATGGTGTCAGCAGCAGCAGTAGTGGAGGGGTGGTGATGGTGTCAGCAGCAGCAGTAGTGGAGGGTGGTGATGGGCAGCAGCAGCAGTAGTGGAGGGGGTGGTGATGGTGTCAGCAGCAGCAGTAGTGGAGGGGGTGGTGATGGTGTCAGCAGCAGCAGTAGTGGAGGGGGTGGTGATGGTGTCAGCAGCAGCAGTAGTGGAGGGGGTGGTGATGGTGTCAGCAGCGGCAGTAGTGGAGGGTGGTGATGGTGTCAGCAGCAGCAGTAGGAGGGTGGTGATGGTGTCAGCAGCAGCAGTAGTGGAGGGTGGTGATGGTGTCAGCAGCAGCAGTAGTGGAGGGTGGTGATGGTGTCAGCAGCAGTAGTGGAGGGGGTGGTGATGGTGTCAGCAGCAGCAGTAGTGGAGGGGGTGGTGATGGTGTCAGCAGCAGCAGTAGTGGAGGGGGTGGTGATGGTGTCAGCAGCAGCAGTAGTGGAGGGGGTGGTGATGGTGTCAGCAGCAGCAGTAGTGGAGGGGGTGGTGATGGTGTCAGCAGCAGCAGTAGTGGAGGGGGTGGTGATGGTGTCAGCAGCAGCAGTAGTGGAGGGGTGGTGAGTGTCAGCAGCAGCAGTAGTGGAGGGGTGGTGATGGTGTCAGCAGCAGCAGTAGTGGAGGGGTGGTGATGGTGTCAGCAGCAGCAGTAGTGAGGGGTGGTGATGGTGTCAGCAGCAGCAGTAGTGGAGGGGGTGGTGATGGTGTCAGCAGCAGCAGTAGTGGAGGGGGTGGTGATGGTGTCAGCAGCAGCAGTAGTGGAGGGGGTGGTGATGGTGTCAGCAGCAGCAGTAGTGGAGGGGGTGGTGATGGTGTCAGCAGCAGCAGTAGTGGAGGGGGTGGTGATGGTGTCAGCAGCAGCAGTAGTGGAGGGTGGTGATGGTGTCAGCAGCAGTAGTGGAGGGGTGGTGATGGTGTCAGCAGCAGCAGTAGTGGAGGGGTGGTGATGGTGTCAGCAGCAGCAGTAGTGGAGGGTGGTGATGGTGTTGGCAGCAGCAGTAGTGGAGGGGTGGTGATGGTGTCAGCAGCAGCAGTGGAGGGGTGGTGATGGTGTCAGCAGCAGCAGTAGTGGAGGTGGTGATGGTGTCAGCAGCAGCAGTAGTGGAGGGGTGGTGATGGTGTCAGCAGCAGCAGTAGTGGAGGTGGTGATGGTGTCAGCAGCAGCAGTAGTGGAGGGGGTGGTGATGGTGTCAGCAGCAGCAGTAGTGGAGGGGTGGTGATGGTGTCAGCAGCAGCAGTAGTGGAGGGTGGTGATGGTGTCAGCAGCAGCGGTAGTGGAGGGGTGGTGATGGTGTCAGCAGCAGCAGTAGTGGAGGGGGTGGTGATGGTGTCAGCAGCAGCAGTAGTGGAGGGGGTGGTGATGGTGTCAGCAGCAGCAGTAGTGGAGGGGGTGGTGATGGTGTCAGCAGCAGCAGTAGTGGAGGGGGTGGTGATGGTGTCAGCAGCAGCAGTAGTGGAGGGGGTGGTGATGGTGTCAGCAGCAGCAGTAGTGGAGGGGGTGGTGATGGTGTCAGCAGCAACAGTAGTGGAGGGGGTGGTGATGGTGTCAGCAGCAGCAGTAGTGGAGGGGGTGGTGATGGTGGTAGTAGCAATATTGAAGGTAGTTCTGACGGTGGCACTAGTAGCAGTAGTGGAGGTTGTGGTGATAATGACAGCGGATGTGGCGACATCAGTCACTATAAATTTCTGCAATGACTATTTTTTTTCCTAAATCTGATTCAGAAAAGCACAGCTCCTTCACAGAGCAACAGCTTCCTCTCATCTCGAGTGTCTGTGTGCTGGAAAGCAGAGTCATTTGCTAAAGCTCTGGAAAGCTTTCATAGCAAGGCTGGGTATTGGCTGAGGAGATCTCTCAGGCTCTCAAAGTTTTATTATTACGTGACGTTGAATACCTTGACTGCACCCCAGTAACTGGGTATTCATCAGATATGCCTAGTATTTGAGGTATTGGATGGCAGAGTGGGAACTGACATGCACACCTAATGCCAGGCCCTGAGTATATTGATCAGTAGCGCCTCTGACTAGAGAGTCCAGTGGGTGGAGATAAGAGTGCTAATGAGAAAGATGCCAGGTGCCCTCGATGTCCCTTGCCTAGCCAGACTGCAGGTGGTAACAACGGCTCTATTGTCATGAATTTATTTTGTGACTATATTATCTCATTAATTTAGCTGATTATACGGTTTATATGTACTGAGCTTGCCTTGTATTGTGTTTGCCTTTGACTACAGTCCCCTGGAATTGCTTATACAGTATGTATCTGTATTGTTTCTTTGTAACTCTGACACTGACATGGAACCTATGTAAATGAGCACTTGTGCTCAAACATATTCTTCAAAAATCTCAATAAAAATAACATGTGCCTCTCACAGTGTAGCCATGTGAGGCACTTGTTACACACAGTGTATCTGTCAGTAGATCTAGCTCTTGAGACAAACTCATCTCAGTCATAGTCACCTGGTAGCCACCGTGGACAGGCCCAAGACAGCAGTGGAGATCACAGGGAAGGGATCTGTATTTTTTAGTGTAGATTGCTGTTAAATCCTGGGAGTATGCAAGGGATATACCATGATAATATGGCAACCCAGAGGAGCTTCCCATCAAGAGGCATTACTGACAGCCTTGTGGCGCAGGGAGGATCCTACAGAGTATGGGATGTTCACATTTTTGGGGCGAATTCGTGGTCCTATACCTAAGAGATGCTAGTAGCTGAGCTGCTGATGGAGAGAGTCCTGGTGAGAGAGATTGGGCTGCAGACGAAGGTGGGAAATATGCCTACATTGAGTGCAGGAGATCTAGAGCTGGGGATGAGTACTTTAGCCACTGCCCCTGGCAGAGGGGTTGGGGCAGTTGCCATCCACTGCCAGAGGGCATGCTGGAGTATACGCTGCTGCACTGTGCCTAGAACATCTGCGGGTGAGTGTGAAAAAAGAAAAAGCTGATGTGAGGTGTCAAGTGCAGTGCTGGTCTCAGGGCTCCAGTCAGGAGACTGGCCTGGCATGGAGCAGCATCTCTTAGGACCAGGGTACCCCTGGATGTCATCAGTACCCAGAAATCTAAGAGTAAAGCCCTTGCAGTGGTGATGCTTTTCTGCATCACCTGCTGATCAGACACTGTGGTGGCAATGTGTATGAAAATTGTAAACCCAAAGTATATAGTCTAGTGGGAGAAACTATTACTGTTATGCAGCCTAATACAGGCTCCGACCTGAGAGACTGTATAACCTCAGCCACTGGTGTGTGTGAAGAGGAATAAGAGGGGTTGTATGGCTACATATGTGTGCGTAGGGCATAGCCTTTACAAAAGGGACCTCTAGGTTGTGGCTCAAGTCCACAGTCAGTATCAAACCTGTCTATAAAGTGCTAACCAGGAGAGCTTTAGAGGACTGAGTTACTATGTGTGTAACTGAATATGTGCCATTAAAACATGAGTAGTGCTTTAACCACCCTTGCAGTGCAATAATTTCAGTCAGAACAGAGGTAAGAGTGTGTATTTGAAATATAGGGAACCTTTTTGTATGGAGACCACCTTACCTGTAGATACCGAGGGTTTGCCTGGGCAATGCCCAGCCCCAGCTAATACGAAAAGAAGAATATCATGTGGTGCCAACCTTAGCTGAAAGTGAAGCACAGCAACGGCTGAGTGGTTTGCATGTACAGTAAGCCAAAAAGGGACTGCATAAGGAAAATTCAGGAAGGTTAAGCACAAAGGGAGGGAGGGAGCGAGAGAGCAACTTAACCTCATTTGTGTTGGTTTAAGGAGCAGAAGGAGCAGCATTTTTTTAAATAAATGAATAGAAGTGGTGCTTTAATATTTTTTCATCAGTAAAGAAAAGGCTGAGCAGATAATATGAAGAAAGATTATACCATCAATCACTGTTAGCTGGAGCTGCTTATTTACTATAATAGTCTGATAGCAATTATTTCTCATATGTAATAAGATTTAATAATGTAGAAACCCCTTGAGTTTCCTCATGCAATATTACATTAGGATGCCAAGGCAATGCATTTATGCTGGTACAATATTATGTTCATACTCCAGAACAATGTAGTTGTGGCACAACTTTTATTAAATAATAAGAGGAGTTCAGTATTTCTAGCACTCCAATTTACATTGTAATAACTACACAGATGGTACAGATCATTTTTCTTTTGGGCTCCCCTGTTCTGTTGGTTCTTGGGATATGTTAGAAATGTTTTGCACAGTAACATGAATGTATGTCCTACTATAAACAAGTACATATGATGAAATATTGGTTTAGCTTGGCAGCCTTCAACAGGGAATTAGAAGGTTTTACCTAAGGCTGAGCTACCTTCAGAAATGCTGAGGGTGGGAGATTGGATTTAAACCTCAAAAATTTAGACTTATTGCTGGACCTTCTAAACACCTGAAACAGTTCTACTTCCATTTTTATGACTGTTGGTTCAATGTAATGAAATATGATTTTCATCTTAACATGCAGTGTTGTAGACGACACATATACCATGACACAAAATGTCCTACAGGATAATGCTAGGTCCCCAGAAAGAAAACAGAAATAGCACATCCCATCTGACCAACATGAATTAATTTAGGTCATGATACAAACAGTCCACTCAGCCTTCATTTGTGTCTCTCTCAGTTGCAAATATCATACATACCTTGACAAACTTTCCCATCCATGTACTGTATACCATTTTCTCTATGTGTATCAGAATAGGTAGGCTGTACAGTGAGAGAAAAAAAATTTCCTACAAACGTAGGAAGAACCAGTAGGAAGAGGACAGGGTCAACTACATAGAAAAACTAAAGACGGCTAGCAGGGTGATAAGGCAGACCAATGAAGAAATGGAGCAAAGGATAGCTGAGGGGATCAGGGAAGGAGACAAGACCTATTTTTGGTACATCCGAGGAAAAAAGTACCATGAAAGAAGGCATTGTGAAGCTGAAAAAGGAGCCTGTACTGGTGAAGGACTACAGAGGAAAGGCAGCGGTATTAAAGTGATATAGCACCTCTGCCCAGTGTTCTCAAAGGAGAATGATGGACCAGTTTTGCAAGGGAAGATAGGAACAGTGTGTGGAGAAGGAGGAAGGAGGATGAGAAATTCGGTGATTATGGAGGTCATGGTCCTCAAGGCCCTTAAAGTGGATATATTCACTGGGCCAGATGGCATTCATCCAAGAGTGCTGAGGGAGCTGGCAGCAGTTCTTGCTACCCCCTAGCTGACCTGTTCAACTCCCTGGGTACAGGAGTAGTACCACGAGAGTGGAGGAACACTAATGTTGTACACCTGCACAAGAGGGGGGCAAGGGACAAACCAGAGAACTACAGACCAGCTAGCTTGACATCAATTGTTGGCAGACTGATGGAAACCATTCTCAAAGAATGGTTGGTCAAGTTTCTTGAGGCAAATGAGTTCCAAAATGACAGGCAGCACAGATTTATGTCAGGGAGGTCATGCCAAACAATCAGCTTCTTTGACTGGGTTGCAAAGGTGGCAGACAGGGATCAGGCAGTGGACATACTGTGCCTACACTTCAGCAAGGCCCTTTACTCAGTCCCCCACAACAGGTTGATCAAAAAACTGGAGGACCTGGGGGCTTGTAGAAAATTGACCATGTGGGTGGCAGACTGACTGTGGGGGAAAACCCAAAGACGGGTGGTGGTGGGGAGCATTCAGGGATGAGGGAGGTCCCTAGTGGGATTCCACAGGGGTTGGTGCTCCGTCCTGTTCAATGTGTTCCTAAATGACACTGGGGACAGTATAAAGGACAAGATCAGCCTCTTTGTGGATGAAACCAAGCTCTGTGGAAGGGTGGACATGGAAGAGGGCATCAGGGATGAGAGAGGAGACCTAGTGAAGTTAGAAAGATGGTCTGAAATCTGGCAACTGAGGTTCAATGGAAAACAAAAGCAAGGTCATGCACATAGGGTGCAAAAACCCTAGGGCCAAACAGAGATTAAGGGGTGTGACTGTCATGGTGTCAGAGGAAGAGAAAACCCTAGAGGAAGAGAAAAACCTGGAGATTGCTATCACAAACAATTTTAAGTCCTTAGGTAATGCAGTAAGGCAGCAGCAAGAGCTAACAGGGTGCTAGGTTGTATTTATTTTGTTTAGTTTTCATGACCGGGTGAGTGCACAAGACAAATCCTGCCTATTTTCAGGTGTGACCCCGGGGGGGGGGATACAGATGAATGCCAACTGTCCTTAAACCAGAGTAAGCTGTTGGTGGTATTTTTAGTGAATGGGGAAATTTCCCTACCCTTTTCGAGAAGTGTCATAGGATCTTCAACATCCACCTGAACTACCACTAGAACAGGCAGATGGGACCTTGGTTTAACATCTCATCCGAAAGACAGGGGTTCACCAGCAGATGAAAAGAGGTCATTCTGCCACTGTACAAATCTATGATGTAACTGCAACTGGTGTACCGTGTTTGGTACTGGAGCCCCAACCATAAAAGGGACATAAACTAGTTGGAGGCAGTGCAGAATAGACGAATGAGGATGATCCAGGATCAGCAGGGAATCTCTGTTTCCCACTGTTCGGACTAAATGCACTAAACCGGTACAAGTGCAGTACTCCTGAGTGGAGTGGCTCATTCCACTAAATGTGAGGTGTACCTCTTGTTTCCAAAAGCCATGACACATGCGTCAGGCAGTTAAAATATTCAACAGTATTTTATAGTACAGAAAATGCCACAAAAACTGTATTGCATTTCAAGAGTTTTTCTTTATGCCAACACAGACTTGATTAAAGGCAGCTCTGTTGTAGTTAATCACAGTTCCAAAAGTGCCCTTGCACTTTGTGCTTAATAAACATTCAGAGCATCTTGTCCTTGTGCTGTTTGTACAATTAAACAGACATACCATGCTATAATGGCTATATTCAGTTAAGAAACATACATGACCCAGGACTTAGGCATCAACAGGCAAGCTCCAGTGTTTTGGTGTACTGACCTTCTTCAGGGAGTATGGCTTGCAAGCTGACTGCCCAGTTACTTTTATAGCGGGTCACTGGCTATTATTAATGACATCACTCAAGCATATTTCATATTTTAAAATTGTCCATTTTTTATATCAATAAACAATGGCAACAATATAACCCATTTAGTGATCTGTTACACTATGAAATTAAAGTGCAATGTTACAAAATAAAGTTACTTAAGAACTACAAGACATTCCAAGAAATATATTTTAACTAAGTACATTGTTCAAACCCTCCCCATCCCACATGTATAACACATCACATCAATTTTTATTTAACATCTATAAAATAGACAACCAAGAACCCAGATTTCATGAGTGTGCTAGTATTATACGGGTATGTGCAATTTCAAGGCTTCATTCCATCTCTAGCAATTCAGTATTGCACCTTGACACCTCCTTCTCTTAATGCACTCATCTCTAGGCTTTCACTGTCTTGTAAAAAACTATGGAGCTCTACTCAATATCACAAACACAAGGTAAAGAATGTTAATTATTAACAGTATAATGCACAAGAAAACAGTAGTTTTTTGGTCAAATTCCTGATGGGATATTTTATTCTCTTGACTGTTAGCCTTAGCCATAGTGTTGCTACTCTTCATTACAAATATCCTACAGTATGTGCTTATTACTGTATATTCAGAATAGCACTACTCAGAAGACCCATCAACAAAAAGGGGTTGTAATCCAGAAAATCTGTCCACCCCTTTGGTTTGAGTGACTGTAGCCTGAAAATCCAAGCTGGCTGTTTTTGAATAGAGTTCTACAGTAAGTTGTTCTTCCACCCAGGGGTGAACTTGAACATGTTCTAGTCCCACAAAAAACATCTGCTTCGAATCCGACCCATGTTTATTCTTAAAATGGAGCCAAAATAGATATTCCTCCGTGCATGAATAATATCCTGGATGTACTGTTGTATCAACTGTTTTAAAGGGCGGATGGTATGCCTGACATAAGTCTGATCACATGTGCATACTAATGCTTTAACTGTGAATGGGGTGTTACAGCAAATTAATTCCTTAATGTCATAATATTGTGCTGTACACAGATGCTGAGAACACTCCCTTATTTACCAAATTTACAAATGTTGCATCTTTTGCACAACTGGAAATGCCATGGGTGTGGAAGCCAAGACAGTGCCCTAGGAATTACCTCTGGTTCACGCCTGCTGTGGACCAATGTTTCTCCAAAATTGGGTGCCCTTCTAAAACTCACTCATGGTCTTTCTGCAATATTTTCTGTAAGGGTTTCATTGCTCATAAGGGTTGGCCGAGTCTTATAAATTATGGAGCCAGCTTGCCTGGCAATCTCACTGGATTCAATAGATTAGATGACAGGTATCTTTCTTCCCTCATTCCTCTTTCTGGGCCTAAACAGTTCCCTATGGTCCAATTCCAGAACTCTACTGTTGGTCTCGACTAGCAGAGTGCTATTGTATCCCCTCTCCTTGAATCTCAGTCAGTTCTGCTGCTTGTGCAGTATAGTTATTTGTGTCTGAGCAATTACACTGGATCCTCCAATACTGGCTCTAAGGGATCAAGTTTTTCAAAGAGATGGGATGTGTGCTGTTAGGAAGAAGTAGGAAATTCACTGAAGTGGGCTTCCACTATCCCTTTGTTTTTACTGCATGTTCAGGGATACCAATAAGAGAGACATCCAAAAAAGTCCACAGTGGGTCTATGTGAGTTTGCTGTGAATTTGAGGCTTATGTCATACTGAGCCAAGCACCTCATCAATTCTATTGCACAGCACCCTCATCATTGCCTCCCTGTATGCTGATGTCATCTATAAATCAGTACCACAAGATGACACTGTCTGCATAACAACAATTCTTTTTAGAAAATATTAATTCCCCCTCCCACAGATCCAAAAATAAGTTTGCAAATGATGGGGCCGTGTTGGTCCCCATCACCGTGCTGCAGTTTTGGAGGAAATGTTCTCCTGCGAATGCAAAGTGGTTATGTGTAAATAACAACTCAATACCCAACAACAATAATTCAACCGGGTACATGTTCCTTTTAGGTTCCAGATGGTATCGACAAGCAGCCAAGCTATCTGAATGTTGGGTACTTGAATATAAAGCCTCCACATGTATTACAAGCCACAAGGATCCATCCCCACTTAAAACATCCTGTAATTTCATTAATAGATCTTCAGTGTCGCTGAAAGGAGATCACAGCCCTATAACCTCTTTTTTAAGGAAAATAAATCAACAAAATGCAACATTACATTGGTTAAAAATCCCACTCCAGGAACAATTGGTCTCCCAGGCAGATTCACAAGATTTTTATGAATGTTTGGTAATGAGTATAGGTCTGGTGTCATAAGATTATTCATCCACATATGGTTAAACTCATCCTATGTAATTGGTGCGGCTTCCCTCTCTCCTTGTAGCGATTCCAACAGATCTTTCTTAAAGGTCATTACTGGGTTACCTTGCAATTTCTGGTATCTGTTTAGATCCCCTGCCAATGCCAAAGCCAAAGCTTCAAAGCAAAGCCTGTCCATCACAACCACATTGTCACCCTTATCAGCTGGCTTAATGATGATATCCTCACATTGTCACCCTTATCAGCTGGCTTAATGATGATATCCTCACATTGTCGCCCTTATCAGCTGGCTTAATAATGATATCCTCACATTGTCGCCCTTATCAGCTGGCTTAATGATGATATTCTCACATTGTCGCCCTTATCAGCTGGCTTAATAATGATATCCTTATTGGCACTTAAATCTCTCGGGGTGGCTTTTTCTTTTAAAGTCAGATTGTGATGGACAGGCTTTGCTTTTTGTCCTTTCAGGATTTCATCTGTGTCCCTCTTGACAATTTGTTTAAACGACATAATGTTAGCATTTAATGTTCTAGGACAGAAAGTTGACTTAGGTTTAAAGTTACAGTTCCATGTTCTGATTTAATTTGTGCTTGTCATTTCCCCACTCTTATAAGTGATTAAATCCCCAACAGTATCGCTGATATCTCGCATACTACAAGCAACAGGAAAACAGTCCACTTCAGCATGCAAGTCGGAAAATGCCTCTAGATTCTGAATGTTGTGTGTGTTCAGGTCATTTTCCTCATGCTCCATTCCATCTATGGCCGTTTGTGCTACTCCTTCCTCTATTTGTGTATCTACACCAAAATAGTCTCATAGTCAGGTACAAAAATGAATCTCATATGAACAAAGGCTGGAGAACCTGAACATGTACTCGATGGAGAGCATGGAGCGAGGGGACATGATTGAAAACTTCATATACCTGAAAGGTATTAACAATCTTGAGCTTGGAGATCTTTTTAGATTCAGTGAAAATAAGAACATGAGGGTACACAGCTGCAAATTGCCAGGGGAAGGTTCAGGAACGAGGCCAGGAGGCTCTTCTTCATGGAGAGATTCGTGGCAGGGTACAATAAGCTGCAAGAGGAGGTTGTCAACCAGAAAACAGTTAGGGGATTTAAAAGTGGGTGGGGTAAAGTCATGAGGAGGGAAAGAGTACTGGTGGTGGTGGTGTTGGGGGGGGATGAAGCACCATGTAACACTAATTGCATGAGCTTCTCAGTGAGCAGGCTCAATAGACCGTATGGCTCTCTTCTGCTGGCACTTTCATATGTTTGTGTTTGTAAGTAGAAAAAAAAATCTGTTGTAGATAAATACTTTTCTGAGTTTTGCTGAATACAGGTTAAGAGGATTTTGAAACTCTCTCTGACCTTCCAGGGGTAACTTCAAAAGGCAAGTTTGGCAGTGTACGAGGGATGGATTCCCTCTCCCTTTTTTTTTTTGGTCACAGGAAAGAAGGTGTCAGTGGTAGCGGTACTGCCTCCACAATGCCTCCCTCCCTTAGGTACCGGTTATCGGTACAGTATACCTGTTACAGGTAACATAATGTAAAAAAGAAAATAAATAAGTCAAAAGCTGTAAGATTTAATTGCATCTCTTTTGGTCATGACCGTTATTCTGTTTCTCTCTCTCTGATGCACAGCATGGCCATCTGTGAACCCCCCCCCCCCACTTTTGTATTTCTGTCACCCTCTTTTGGCTCCTATAGCCTTTTCTATTTCACATTCCATATCAATGTAATATTGATGCTTATAAAGTAAAAGATAGCATTCATCTGGCCATGGGGAGACATAGTGTGTGTTCTTTGTTTATGCTGCAGGTCACCAGTTTGATTTGTTAGCTGTTGTTCTCCTTTTCTCTCCCCACTAGTCTCCTAAGAAGACCAGCGGGAAGAGGTTCCCAATTAGCTTCCACAGGAGACCACGTTTAATGTTAGCATTTAAACTAGATAAAAATAAAGCAGAAGCAGTGAGACCTCTGAACCCCTGATCCATTGCCTTAAAGGCAGTATACAGCAGAGATGGTTTAGAACAGGGCCTCTTTTCTCATATAGCATAGCAGGAAATCAGACCTCTTTATAGTATATACTTAGGGTGTTAACAAGCCTTCCTCTTGTGTAATGAGTCAGATTGTAGATGAGCCCAGGATTGTAACTGTTGTCAGGCAGGCAAAAAGAATTTTCAGGATATCCACACTTATCTAGAAATACTGTACTAAGAATTCCAGTGATGAGAGTATACCAATATGCATAGCAATCTGGGGAACAGTCTGGTGGGAAGCATGTGAATATTATGTGATCTTGAGGAAATATGTTTCATATAAGTAGGCAAGAAAATATAATTTTGAGTCAGGTAGGAATGGACAGTGGTGTTAAAAGAGCATGCATTTTGCACCCCCCTTTTAACTGCTGTGTGAACTTTGAAAGGTTTCCTCTGTGTGCCTATGGCACAACATATAACAATTAGTTTAAACTAGGGGTTGGGGGAGTTAGTGCGGCAAGGAACACTTCAAATTACATAATACATGGGTGTCTTGCCAGACTCCTCCCACCTAATAATAGACAGGGTGCAATGAAAGTAAGGAGAATGATGCAAACAGTTGCTGGAGGACGGTGTGCACCAATGCAAGGAGTTTGGGAGACAAAGAGAAACAAAGTGCCGGAGCTGCAAGCAGTGGTTACAGAATATAACCTTCACCTGGTAGCAGTCACAGAGACGTGGGTAAACTCAAACCATGAATGTGACATGCCCTTGCAAGGTTACTGCTTGTTCAGAAAAGACAGGACTAATGGTAAGGGTGGTGGGGTGGCACTTTACGTAAGGGAAGAAATAGAGACAACAGAGTTGAATAACCTGGAGATTGGGAAGGTTAGAATCCCTGTGGGTGCTCCAGCTACAGGAAATGGCAAGCAAATCAGGACTGGAGTGGTGTACAGACCACCAGACTAGGACCAGGGGGTGGATAGAGAACTAGGGGAAACCCCGGGTAGGCAGCCAAGTTGGGGGAGCATTAATAGTAGGAGGTTGTAACATGCCAGACCTGGTCTGAAAAATTCCATTCGCAGTAAGGAATCAGGTCCTGGTTTAAGCATGCCAGGAAGCATTCCTAGTACAGCTGGTCCAGGACCTGACAAGGGAAGGGGCCCTGCTAGATCTGGTATACATGAACAGTAAGAGGGTTGACTTCTGTCAGTCCTAGAACCACTGGGTTCCAGTGATCGCAAGACAGTGGGGTTAATGGTATAACTGGGGACCTACAAGGGGACTAGCTCAGTAAAAGTGTGGGATTTGAGGAAGGCAGGCTTCGACAAGATATTTATTAAAAGAGTGTTACCAGGAAAGGCCTACTGAGACATACAGGTAACACATTTCCTGAAGCATGGGGAGGCAATACAACAGCAGTAATACAGAAATAGTGATAATGACACAGCGGTATAAATGGGAATAGACACAGAAGCACTGAAGATATACTGTGCAGTTTAAAATTACACTTTACAATTTACAGTGTACCACCACTAACTATAACCCAAGCCCATTTGTACCGTCATATAGTTGTAACCCCTGTACCCTTGTTCCCGGGTCACACCTGGAAACGAGCCTTGGCTCAGTGTGCCTTTCCCGGTTACTAAATGTTTAAATAAAAAAAAAATGAGTAACTGAAAAATGTATGTAGGAAACCGGAGCAAAGTAGGCAATGGTTCCAACAATAGTTTGCTTTGAAAGAGCTATACAGTTTGAAACTAGTGAGAAGCAGCAGTTTTTTGAGACTGGACAGATATAGCACAGTGAGAAGTGTAGGCAGAGAGTTTTCTTAATTTTGTTTTATTTAAAATGTGTTAGCCAGGTTAGTTCCATGAGCATTTAATGTCTCTTTTCATGGATGACCCAAACAATAGAAAACAGATGAAATAACACAATTAACAGAAATACAAACTAGTAATATGTCAAATACATTACAGACAGGTACAGGATGATTTTTCTATACAGTATTTATGGCCACATTTTTGAAAGACAAGTAGGAATGTGCAGACTGTAGAGGAGCTGGCAAATCATTCCATTTGAAAACCACTTTACAATTAAAGACTTTGAGCTGATGTTGTCTTAAAAAGAGAAATTTAAGAATAGTAGCAATTTGAGATCTAGTAAAATTAAAAGAACTTTGATGTGTAACTTGCTCTTTAAAGGAAAACAAAATGGGGTCCCTCCAAAAATGCCAAAAAGAAATTAATCTGACATAGGTACAATGCCTCTCAAGAGAAAACCAATCCAAAGATGAAGTAAAGTTGGCAATGACGAGCCAGTGTTGAACATGCTAAAACAAACCAACAGGCATTATTGTATAATGTCTTAACTCTAGAAAGTAATGTCATTCATGCTGCACTAGGTAAACAATAACCAATAACAGGCATAACCTAAAATGTTTTAGAAACAAAAGATAAACAATCTAGAATATGATATAATAAACCAAAATGAGTATTAACAGTCTTTATAAAAAAATCAATATGAAATGTATACAATAAATGACTATCGAGATAAAAACACAAATACAGTATCGAAAACAATCAACCTTTTCAATAACATTTCCTAATTCATCTTTATCATCCGGGGTAATAGAAAATTGCTTTAATTTCTGCCTAAATCCAGAATGTATCACTTTGGTTCTATGTCATATGAGCGAAGATTTATGAGCGATTGCAGAATAAGCGAATGCACATTGTCGATTCCTGAAATGGTGACGTGCACAACGGCAAAATCATACACAGCAAGGTTCAGCAACAGTCTCTTGGGGTGATCCATATGAGGATTTTTTTATGCCAGGGGCTGTGCCCCCCTGCACCCCCCATTATTTATATAATCAATTCCGGGGGCGCCTACCACTGGGGTACAGGGGACAATTCAGGGGGGGTAATTCGAGGGGGGCACATGAAGCCATGACGGGGGAACCACCTACACAAATATCTGGTGGGGGAATGAGACACAAAATTTAAAAAAAAACTAAGTCCCAAAACTAAAACAAAAACACTGTTTCCTCCAACCGAGCTCCGATCCTGGGTCGCCCACACTGGAGGCAGTACTCATGCCTCCACACCAAACGGCCAGCTGGGAACTGCCTGGCCAAACATCCACCCATGTTCACCCTCACAATACCTCCCTATCCTGGTCGCTGTATTCTTCCTCTCGCTGTTTTCACCCTTCAACCTCGCTATAACCGCTCCTCACTATCCTGTAACGGTCACCGTACTCAGAGGCGCTCAAATTGAGTTGCTCAATTTGAGTTGCTCATATCACTGGATACCTATCACTTTTGGCTTTGTGGAATTAAGAAATTGACCAGACTCTGTTAACCAAAAGAAAATCATACTGCAACTCAGAAAACAATTTGTCAGCTTAGAACCACAAGACTATAAAACAATATCATCCACTTAAAGCAATACTTGAGAAAATGTAACACTCTGGGAAATCATTTTAAAAAATACTAAATAAAAGGGGACCTAAAAGAGAACCCTGTGGTACACCAGTATGGATGTTGGAAAACAGAGATGTAACATTGTGCAGTACAACTCTTTCTGCTGGTTAAACACATGACTTTCAAACCATAACACAACATCTTTGAAAAGCCCTTTGTCCCTGAATATGGAAAGCAGGCAAACGTGGTGAACCAGGTCGAAGGCCTTAGACTGATTAAAAAAAATAGTCACTGCTGTTTCACCCCTGCCCAAGACCCCATGGAGAGAGTAGATCAGTTCTGTCAGTGCAGTAAGAGTACTGTAATCCTCAGGGAACTCAGGGATGTACTGGCAGGTCCACTAACTGACCTTTTCAACTCATCTCTAGAGACAGGGAGGGGGGGTACCTGAAGACTGGAGGAGGGCAGAGATGGTCTCTGTCCACAGGAGTGGCAATAGGGAGGAGACAGGCAATTACAGACCTGTAAGCCTGACCTCAGTAGTGGGGTAGCTAATGGAGTCCCTACTTAAGGAGAGGATTGTGAAGTTTCTGGAGACTCGTGGGGCACAGGATCCAAGGCAGCATGGATTCTTAGTGGGAAGGTCATGTCAGACAAATCTAATTGATTTCTTTGACTGGGTGACCAGGGTAGTAGATCAGGGAGAGGTGGTGGATGTGGCCTACCTGGATTTCAGCAAGGCTTTCGACACCATCCCACATAGAAGATTGCTAAATAAATTGAGAAACCTGGGAATGGGCCCTATGGTAGTAAAATGGGTTGAGAACTGGCTAAGGGACAGGACTCGGAGGATGGTAGTAAATGGCATGAAATCAGAAGAGACGGAGGTGACCACGGGGTGCAACAGGGATCGGTGCTGGGACTAGTCCTGTTCACTGTCTTCATTAGTGACATTGCAGAGTGTCTGGAGGGAAAGGTATACCTGTTCGTGGATGACACCAAGATCCGCAACAGAGTTGACACACCAGAAGGGGTGGAAAGAATGAGAAAGGATCTAAGTGTAACCCCCCTGCAAATGGGGGTTCCCAAAAGACTTCCAGGAGCTTGCTTGAATGCTCCAAGCCTGAATGGTGTTTGGCGTTTAAGCCATTTATCAGTGAGTGTTTTTAGAACCTCTGGTACTGTCTCTTTAAGAGCTGTCTGCTTGCAGACATAATTAGTTTGTATGGGGGACTGTGTGTCTTCTCTGAGTACCACTCGAGCTGCTAATTCACTTCATTTTTGCAGTCACTAGAGTGCAAAGGGAACCTATGTGAAAGATGTAACTGTTTGCCAGAAATTATTTAGAGTAATAATGAAATTACAGTTTGTCTAACCTGCTTTTGCAGTCAGAACTGTGTCTGCTAGTTCCCATTCTAGTTTTGAACTGCTGAACTGGACCAATCAGTGTGGGGTAAGCTAGCTCTAAAATGGTGCCTTGGACGAATCAGAACTTGGACTCATAATCTGAGCCAGCCACAAGAGGATTGTATGGGCAGTGACTCTGGGAGATGTAGTTTAGACTTCAGTGCCTTTTGGACCAACAGCAGCAGTCTATTGTGAGTGACAGCCAATCCAGTCAATAACTGGGAGGAACTCAAAGGAAGTGCCCGGTTTTTGTCGGTTGGAGTTTCAGTTGAGCTTTGGCAGTGAAGAAGGAAGGAGCCCTGTGCTTTTCAGTGTGCAGTTTTAGTCAAAAGCGTGTAAGGCCCAGAGTTCGGTCTGCAGCTTGTGTAACAGCTTGTAGGACTGAATCCGATCCTGTGAAAAGAATCAAAGGATCTCTGAAGAGTAGAAACCAGGCTCACCCTGTAGAAGACTGGAGAAATTGTTGAAAATTCCACCGGTCTGTCAGGAACTGAATCTGCTGTGTGTTCTCCCGGTATTGTGCAGTAATTGCGATCGGATACAGATGCAGCCTGCCTGGTATAGTGCTTTTATATGGATGTGTAAGAGGTTTGTGTACCTCAAGTGAGCCCTGCTGACATTGAAGGACCCTATCTTATTTGGAGGTCGTGGAGTACTAATTCAGGGTCGCTCCCTGTTGAATTGCCACATTAAATCAAATGGAATTACTGTACTGCTGACTGTTTAATTCTCCTTTCTCTGTGTGAAATGGCCCTACCAGCTGCCACGGTTTGGACTAGCCACTAGGGCTTGGTACCCAGGGACAGTAACTGATAGGGATAGGCCTGTGCACAGAGCCATAGGTAGATTATTAGAGTGATAAGCTAATTAACCTGATTTCCCTGTCCTTGTTATATCCCCTAAATAAATCAGAGCTGCTTGTTTCAGCAAAGTTATACTGCCTGAGGTATTTGTCTATGTTAAAGTACTGTACTGTGACTGTTGCACTGTATCTCATTTCACAGGAGGTCCCAGTGCCGGAACTAGACCTGGGGTAAGTGTATACTGTGAAGGTAATTTGATATATTGTGTGGGCCACTACTGGGAAGAAGGGGGGTTGCAGTGTCCCAGAGGGCTGTGACCAAGTTAGTTTAACTATTGCAAACCCTGACCTCTGGGTGGAGGCACCCGCCATTGGATCCAGGCCCCTCAACCTGTTAGTGGCAAATCAGGCAGGGGTAGTAGCCCCTGGGATAGCGCCATCTAGGGGTTACATAAGCTTATTGGAAGAATAATCAGGTGTATGGCAATTGAGTTTCAATGCTAAAAAGTGCAAAATAATATACCTGGGTCACAGGAATCCAAGAGAGGAGTACAGGATGGGGGGAGGTTCTGGCCACCACAAAGCAAGAGAGAGAGAGGCCTGCGGATCATCATATCAGATGACCTAAAGGCGACCAAGCAGTGTGAAAAAGTGGTGGGGAAGCCAAACAGAATGCTGGGATGCATAGGTAGGGGCATAACCAGCAGAAAGAAAGAGGTGGTGATGCCACTGTACAGATCACTGGTAAGGCCGCACCTGGAGTACTGCGTCCAGTTCTGGAGACCGCATCTCAGGAATGACATAGACAGGATGGAGACAGTCCAGAGAAGGGTGACAAAAATGGTATGTGGGCTGCACCAGAAACTGTATGAAGAAAGACTCAGGGACCTTAATATCTATTCATTGGAGGAGGAGTGGAAGGGGGATATGATAGAGACATTCAGGTACCTTAGGGGTATAAACAGGGTACAGGAGGGAAGTATATTTCAGAGGAAGCATTGCACAAGGACAAGGAGGCATGATATGGGGCTGGAGGAAGGAAGGCTGAAGGGGAATGTCAGGAAGTACTTTTTCACTGAAAGGGTGGTGGATCCATGGAACAGCCATCCAGTGGAGGTGGTGGGGGCTAAAACAATATGAGGGTACAAAAGCACAAGGGATAGACATAAGGGCACACTGGAGATGGGCAGAGAAGGTGTGCCGCAGATCAAATAGGATCTGGGCTGTCAACACTGAGTAGGGAAATGGGCAGACTAGGTGGGCCGTATGGTTCTTATCTGCCATCAGATTCTATGATTATATCCTTCCTAAATCCATGCTGGTATGAAGAAAGGATTGTGTGTGAATCCAAGTAAACCTAGGTACCACAGTTGCATGCTTCCCAGATCCTGGGACAGCACCAAACTTCAATAAAAAATGTAATAACATATTCAAAGCAACAACCATGAAGTCTAAAACTAAAGAAAACAACTTTAAATCAATTCCATCCACCCATGTTCGAGATTTTAAATTCATTAAATTAAAATAATTTCAAAATTCTTACAGGTAACTTCTCTAAAGTGAAATTTAGGTTCGTCTTCTGTACTCAATCCACGTTCATTATTACCCTTGGTAACTGGAGGAGCCTGTTTGATTGCACTACAGGAAGCAGTATTCAGTTCAGTGGGAGTCTGTAGTGGAATAAATTGTTCCCCACTAGTGACTGACAGTGAGTGAGTTAAGTACAGGAGCAAGCATGAGTGGTGTGGGTATGGAGAAGGGACTTCAAAGAGGATGGGGAGGAGGTAGCATGGATATGGGGGTGAGGACCAGAGTAGAGGGAGACTAAAAGAGAAAACAGACTGACCAGCAGAGGATTTGGCACAAGTAAGGGAGAAGGAGCAGGATTCAGCAGAGCGAAGGGAATAGTAGGTTTAATGTGAGTAAGAAATAAGTGGGGAATGAGCAATACCTGACCTTAGAAATGAGGGCCATGTAGTGAGAAAGACAGTGGCCTTCAAGGGGTGAAAAGGAGAAGGAGAAGTGCAGGGAGCAGTAATGAGTGTGGAGTGGGCAGTCCGGATAAAGCAGCAGGAGTGAAATAGGATTTACAGTCTGGCATGGGTGGATTTAGAGGCACCGCTGTAGTGTAAACCACATGTCCAAACTCGAAAGTAGGATAAATAATTTTAGAGACAATCTCATGCCTGGCTGGGGGAAGGATACAGGCTTTGTTCCTGTGGAAAGCCCTCAACTAATGAAGGAGCTTGGAGTGGATGTTGTCAATGTGGGCATGGAAATCAAGATGACTGTCAAGTCATACACCTACAGTAGGTATTAACAGGGAGCCGTACTAAATCCCGACACTCAGTTGCCCGACATGTAAAAGCCCGACTCCCGAGTTTCCGACAAGTTTAATATCCCTTCATACAATTTGCCAACACTCACAATCCCAACATAAGGCATATCACAGAATTGAATTTTTTTTGTTTACAGCTCTGTGTTCTGCTCATTGTGTGGTTCGGTTTTCGCTACGATTGCACACACCCTTAACTGCCTAACTTGTCAGTGCTACACTAATCATTTTAGAGATGAAATAAATACAGCAAACCTTAGTGTCTTTCTAGAGCTCTATTTGCCATCTCTTGAAAAGCCTTTTTTTGCCAGCTTGACTTGTGGCAGGTGTTGACTGAGAGTCACAATGGGGCCCAAAAAGGACAATAAACAAGCTTTGCAAGCATGGAAGCTTACCTCACAAAGACTGCACATGAGAAAGGACTGGAGCCAGACTGGCGGAGCGTCAGTAGAGATGAAACTCATGGATTTCGATAAGTGGACTGAAGATCATTCTACCGCTATCAGTGAAGCAAGTAGGCGGAAAGAAGTCAACAATGGGGCAGTAAGAGATTGCACAGAGACAATCCAATATTTGCATTATTGGCTTCCCTCTGTGATTTCCTAGCACAGCAAACATACTTGGTGCCACTAAATAACAGATCTTCTGCGATTTCTGCTTATTACAGATGAACTCTGGCATTGAATTAATCAAGGCTTTTACTATTCTGGTCTGATCTGGACCACCTGAAAGGGACTCCCAGAGACCTCTGTCTGCTATTATCACCCTTTCTACTGCTGAGGAACAAATACCCCTGCTATAGGCTGCCAGAAATTAGAGAGACATTGTATAGGAAGGCAGCAGGCTTGCTTTCTTTCTAGATATCTGGACCCAAATGCAACTCTGGTATTTTATTTTTTTAAAATATTTATTTTCAATATCGCTGGCGGCAAGACCAGGACAGGAAAGGGCAGAATGGGATTTCAGACTGTTGGTATATTGTATTTGTTGGGAAAGAGCACATCGGGATTTTGGAGTGGGACATATTAATGTCAGGATTTTAGTTGTTGGAAATTCATACCAGACCCTATTAAAATGAGGGGACTGCTCCTATTAGGGCTGTGTGGAATGCAGAATTCTTCCATCGGAATTGGTGCAGAATGGTAATTCTGCTTCCAAAATTCGTTTTGCAGTTTCTTTTTGCAGAATTCTGAAAAGCATAAAATGTAGAATAATTTCCTGTGGATCACGTAAACCATAGAATATTTTTTAATGGATTGTGGAAAAAGAATCTGCAGTTTATGTAAAATGTGGAATATTAGTCTGCAGCAGACACTTTGCATGTAAAATGTCCGAATTCCACTACCGATGAAATTCCGTGATTCTGTTCTGTTGAAATATGAACTTTCCACGCAGAAGAACAGCCTCTATTTTGGAACCACTGAAGTTTGAAAAGACAGGCAGGATTAGATGTTTGTGAGGTGCTACTGGCTGCCGAAAGTACTGGAGGCTGTTGTTTTTGAATTTAGATTGAGCTGGTTACTATGGAACCAGCTCTGGACATTTGAGAAATTGAGTTGGAGCTAAGCTGTTAGCTCAGGAGCTGAGGGTCCAGAGGCAAAAAAGAATGTATCATCCACATACAGTTGAATGTAGGAGGAAGTGCATGCCTTGGATAGATCATTAAGGAAGATTGAGAAGAGTATAGGGCCAAGGACTAAGACCTGCAGTACCCCAGCCTTGAGGGGTGGGGGACAGAGCTCTGCCAAGAGAGACTGTCTGTAGCCAACCATGCAGGTAGGCTCCAAAATACAGGTAGGAGTGGAACTAGCTGACCACAGGTGCAATAAGGCCAGCATCAGCAAGTTTAGACAACAGGAGAGAGTGGGAGATGGTGTCAAACATCTTCTCCAGGTCAATAAATATTGCAGCAGTGATGTGGCCCTGGTCTAGCCCTTTAAGGACAGGGTCAGTGAGATGGAGATGGAGTAGGATTTTTGGAAACCAGACTGCAATGGGCTGAAGAAGGCAGAGGAGTCAAGGAATGGAAAGAGATGAGAAAGAACAAGAAAGACATCTGTGGGCCGGCCTGGTGGCGCAGAGGGCTGAGGTGCTGGACGTCTTACCACACGCTACGCTGGCGACCCGGGTTCAGGAATGGACTTGGGTTGGCCAGGGTGAGGAAAGATTGAGCGTCTGCCAACAAGTACCCTTCCTCGGGGGTGGGAGGACTCAGCATCATGCTGTAAACTGACACCCAGCGGAGGCTGGGGGTTAGCACAAGCACGATGCTAGAAAGGGGTGGACCCATGCACAGGGCATAAGACTGCCTCCATGGAGGTGGGAGACAGTCACCCTGCCCAATGCACGCGGTGTGGGGCTTGGCGGAGAAAACAGAATAAGGGTTCGGAGCTGGCAGGCTCACTGATGGCGGGCTGCACCTGCACCTCCCCCCAGCAATTTAGATGGCTTCCGGGTTGGGGAGAGGCTGGCACCCCTCACCACCAGCACTGTCACTGGGGAGCAACCCATGGAGGATGGATGGTTGGGGTGGGTGCATGGAAAAGCCTTGCTGGAGAGACAAGTTCCCTTCGAGGGAGGGGCTGGAGCCACCTACCAACGCCAAAGGAGACGTAAAGTATGTATGGAAAGGAAAAAAAACAAGAACAACATCTGTGAAGCTAAGCAAGGGTAGAGAGGAGGGAGATGGATAAATAATTCCCTGGGACAGCAGTGTCACCATCCTTATGGAGGGGGATGACCTTAGCCACCTTCCAAGTTGCAGGAACTGTGCCAAGTGGAAAGAAGCTGAAGACTTGGGGTGGCAGAAAAAGTAAGGGCCAAGAGACTAGCCTTCAGGAAGGATAAGAAGACACAAAGGGATGAGGACAAGGAAATGTACCAGAAGTGTCTGAGAGAGGTGGGAAAGGCAGTGAGGAGCGTTAAAGCGCAAACGGAGGAGAGAATAGCTCAATCGGTTAAAAAAAGAGATAAGACATTCTTCAGGTACAGTACCAAGAGAAAGAAGGCAAAGGGGTAGCAAAGCTTAGAGGGGCTGGGGGGGAGATAATAGAGGAAGACGGAGGGAAAAAGCAGTGATCCTGAATGAATATTTCTGTTCAGTCTTCACTGTGGAAGGGGATGGGCAGGACCCACAGTTGACCTTCAAAGGAGCTAAGGATAAAGAGGTAAACACCAGTCCATTCACAGAGGAGAGGGTCCTAGAAGAGCTGGCGAAGCTAAAGGTGGAAAAAGCCATGGGTCCGGATGGCATACATCCCAGGGTCCTAAAAAAACTGAGAACTGAACTGGCAGCCCTGTTCAGTGAGTCCTTAGACACTGGAGACGTCGCAGAGGACTGGAGAAGGGCAAATGTTGTCTCTCTTATTTATTTATTTATTTATTTATTTGAATTTTGATGACTGGGTAAGCACACTGAGACATACATGTCCCTTTTTCAGGGGCGACTCAGGGAAAATACATTCCAGTAAGAGCTGTACAGAGCAGCGTTTACAGAGAAGTCAAGCAAAACAATTACATTGAGCAGCTATACAGTAACTACATTGATTACACATTAGCTAATTACAGTAACAGACATAAAGTAGAGCTAGTATACAGTAACTAATCACATTATACAGAAGCTGCAGGTGAACACGGTAAACAGCTTATTGTCACATGTTCAGCGTAGTTACCTGGATGTAGAAAAAGAGAAATAAATAGACTCAATATGTACAAGTATACAAATAGGCTGTGAGGGTGTGGGGGAGAGGGAGTAAAGTGAGTGAAAGAAAGAAAGGGTGGGATAGTGTGTGAGAGAGAGGGTGGGATAGTAAGTAAGAGAGTGAGGAGAGTGAGAGAGTGAGAGAGAGAGAGTAAGGGAGGGAGTGAGCGAGTGAGGAGAGTGAATTAGGAAGGGGGAATAGAGGTGGTGGTAATTCAGCCGAAAAGGGGGGTCCATATGGATGGTGTGTCTAAGAACAATTGCAAGTTGGAGGAGGAAAGAAGATTTCTTTGAAGTACTTTTTAAATAGGGGAAGAGATTTACAGGAAAGTAACCGCTGGGGAAGATTATTCCATTTGTGGGGTGCTAAGAAGGTGAAGGATCTCCTACCTCTGGCTAGGCGCGTTTTGGGAAGAACAAGCATTGGAAGGTGGGAGGAGCACAGGGTCCTAGAGTGGGACTTTAATACGAGAAGGTTTGAGAGGACAGTTGGGGAGGGGAGGTGGCTAAGTTTGAAAGTGGTGTAGTGTAAAGGGGCCAAGCTTAGCCTCGAAGGACAGCCAGCCTAGGGCTTGGAGCACATTGCAATGATGCAATCAAGCAGGTGCATTTGACACAAAACGGGTTATCCTGTAGTATGCTTGCATTGCTTCAGACAGGACAGTTTGTTTAGCTGAGAGGAGCAGGGTGGCTGCAAAGAAAAGTCCTGGGAGTAGAGTGGCTGAGGCAACCGTTCTTCGGGTCATGTAAGGTGCAGTGCGGTACAGCAGGCCTAACTTTTGATGGGTGGCCTTTATTACTCTGTCAACATGTGTTTCGAATGTAAGATGTTCGTCCAGAGTTACTCCTAAATATTTAAAGGAATTCACTCCTTCAGGTGCCACCCCGGCAGTGGTGTAGACTACTAGGGGTTGATGGATGGCCAAGTCAAAAGAAGTGTGGTGGAACAGCATAGTTTTAGTTTTCTTGGTGTTGAGTACCAATAGGTTGTCACGAAACCAAGATTCTAGCAATTGGAAGTCTGACTCCAGGTTGGACTTAATGGAGGAGTCATTACAGCCTGATCTATAGAGGATGGCATCATCGGCATAAAGTTGCACAGATGCGCCACCGCAGTTACTGGGAAGTTCATTGATAAAAATGGAAAACAATAGGGGACCCAGGATGGACCCCTGGGGGACCCCGTCAGTAATGGGAGAGAGGGGGAAGGTGGCACCAGCCCACCTGACACATTGCATTTGGTGAGATAGATAGTTAGAGAACCACGAAAGGGAACAAGTATTGAGGCCTTGGTGACTCCGTTTGTCTAACAGAAGTCTGTGATTGACCAGATCAAAAGCTTTTGTGAGATCTACAAAGACTGCTCCAGTAGCATACCCTATATCCATTGCTCAAAATATATCAGTGGTGACCTTCAGAAGAGCAGTATCAGTTCCATGTGATTTCCGGAAACCATGTTAAAAGATTGTAAGGGCATTGGACAGTTCTAGTTCACTTCACAAGAGTAGTAGTAAAGAAGAAGCATGAAACTACAGGCCACTTGATCTAACCTCTGTAGCTGGAAAGATAATGGAGGCACTCCTTAAGGAAAGAATAGTGGAACACCTGGAAACAGATGGATTATTGGATTCCAGGTAACATGGGTTCTCTGCAGGACGATCTTGTCAAACTAATCTGATAGATGTATTTGACTGGGTGACAAAGGCAGTAGGCTGGGGGGATAGATATTGCCAGCTTTATGATGCTGGTTCGACAACTATGTTGTCGACCAACATCACAGTGACGGAATTATGTCACCCGCAAGTTGCAGTCAACATAATTCCAGCAGGAGACCCCAGCCATTTTTCTACAGTGGGGTTCGACCCCCGAACCCTGCCCCCCCGATCTATAGGATTCTAATGCAGAGTCGGAGTTGAATTGGGGAGGGGGTGCAGGACCAGGAAACAGAGTGCCGGGATCTCAGGTGGACCATTACAGTGAACAGTCGATGTTGTCGGCATCGAAGTATTCGCTGTAATGGTGTTGCCGTATGATCAGCATACCGATATTGCATACCTCAATTTCAGCAAAGCCTTTGATATGCTCCCACATTAGGAGACTGGTAACTAAGCTAGGCAGCCTGGGGTTGGGACACAAGGCGGTGAACTGGTTTAGAAACTGGGTAAGGGACAGAAAACAGAGGGTAGTGGTGAATGGAACCCAATCAGACGAAAGGGAGGTGACCAGTGGGGTACCTCAGGAGACGGTTCTGGGGCCAGTCCTCTTCAGTGTCTTTATCTGTGACATTGCAGATGGGCTGGAGGGAAAGGTTTGCCTGTTTGCGGATGACCCCAAGATCTGCAACAGGGTGAAAACTCCAGAGGGAGTGGAAAGGATGAGAAAAGACCTGGAACTGCTGGAGAGATGGTTAGAGGCATGGCAGCTAAGGTGTAATGCAAAGAGGTGCAAAATCATGCATGTGGGGAGCAGGAACCATGGGGCGAGCTACAGGTTGGGGAGGAGCTGCTGGCAGTAACTAAGGAGGAGGGAGGGAGACTGGGGGGTCATAATCACAGATGACTTGAAGGCCACTAGGCAGACAGCAGAGGTGGTGGGAAAGACCACTGGGATGTTGGGGTGTATTGGAAGGGGAATGGCAAACCGAAGGAGGGAGGTAATAGTTCCATTGTGCAAGACCCTGGTGAGACCTCACCCTGAATACTGTGTCAGTTCTGGAGACCACACCTTCAAAAGGACATTGACAAAATAGAGACGGTGCAGTGGAGGGCGACCAAAATGGTGAAGGGATTACATCACAGGCTTTACGAGGAGAGAGTGAGGGACCTCAATTTGTACACGCTGTAACAAAGGAGAGAAAGAGATGACATGATAGAAACATTCAAGTACTTTAAGGGCATTAACAAGCTGGAAGGGGACAACATATTTCAGATTAATAGTGGTGCCAGGACAAGAGGACATGACATGAGACTGATTGCTGGCCACATAAGGGGAAATGTTAGGAAGTTCTTTTGTACAGAAAGGGTGGTGGATGCATGGAATAGCCAGCCCCAGGAGGTGGTGGCAGCCCATACAGTGGTAGGCTTCAAACATGCATGGGACAGAAACAAAGGAATAATAGAGATAGGGAAAAAAAGCTAAAGCCAATGACCAGATAGTGTCACTGGATGCTTCGTTAGGCAGCTTAAACGGGCAGACTGGATGGGCCTAGCAGTCCTTATCTGCCAATAGCATCTATGTATTTATGTATTTAAGAGGACAGTTTGGGGGGAGGCAATGGCAGGTGCAGAGAGAGTTTAGGGTTGAGCCTATCTGGGCTGTGGTCCTTAAAGAAGAGTAAGATGCAGAGGGAAGCTGAGATAGTGGTTGGATGGAAACAGAAAGTAGACATGGGGGAGGAAAGTGGGGAATGAGGAGGTGAGTGAGAGAAGAGGGAGCATGCCCAGGTAGTGAAAAAGTGGTTGAAGGTGGTAGCTGTCTCCTGAGAGGAGGAGATGGTGGAACCATTAAGAGAGAGGAGGGGATGCGCGGCTGGGATCAAGTATTAAAAAGGGTGTGAATATCTTTTCAGAATTTAGCTGAGGAGTTTAAATTTGTCTGGAAGATAGAGATGAAATAATTGTCCTTGGAAGATAAGTGTTGCTGGGGAAGGCATGAAGAGAGTAAAGTAGTTAGTAGGGGTGGAGTAAAAATGTAAAACATTCAAAGCAGAAATGCTAGAGGCAGTGGCAGACTGTATTGGGAGGGTATCAAAGGGCAAAAGATCAAGAGCCCAAACAGTGGTTTGTGGCAGACGTGAATATAGAGAATAATGGATAGGCAAGTGTGTGTTATGAATATTTTTTTCTCACACGAGGTGTGTGATGACCCATAAATCTCGAGAGTGAAGCTCGAGAGGTTTATGTGGTCATCACACACCGAGGGTGTGAAAAAAATATTCATAGGCACACACTTAACCTATCTTTTATTTTTTATAATTACTGATGCAGAGTCTTAGCCAGCAATTTAGATATACAGAAAAAAATACTGTGTTTAAAGCAGAATTACATTTATTGAAATTCATTGAACACAACGGGATTTAGTGAGCTGATGCTGGGCTAAACAACAGAGAACACTTTAAGAGACCAAGCTTTTTTTTTCTTAAAATGCGAACTGTGAAATGTTTAAATACCAGAAAGTCTGAGTCCTGTTGCAGAAGCCGTATCCAGATGATTGTTGTAGTCCGCTCGCGATCAGGAGATCAGTAAATGGCAAACATAGTGTAACTTTGAAGAAGTTTTTTTTTAAATACTAGAAAGTTCAAACGTTTATAACAGTGGCGAAATATTGCTGTCCGTTTGTAGCGCGACGAACAGAAAGTGTTCCTGTGATGATAAAGGTCATCTGGTTGCTGTGGAGACCTGTGTGGGAGATGATAAAAACTGTAAGGGAGTTTCTGTAAATTATGGAGTTCTTGACCGTTTTATCAGTGGTGCTAACTAATTTTATTAAAAGAAGTGTGAGGATTTAAAAAGTATTTGATACTGTGGGGACAGAGGAACCTGTACCGAAGCTCGGCAGTGCTTTGTGAGAGAAAGGCTGTAAGTTAGTGCTGGAGCTGTCTCGAGCATGTGAGACCCGCACGAGCAGAGTGGCAATGACTTTTTGTGCTGAAACACTGTAATTACCCGATTTTCAAGCTATTACGGTGTTTCATAAGTGACTGAATTCAAGTTGATAAAGGGGGTCACCAGTAATTATAAATTAGTAAGAGCTAAGGGGAGGGCATTCAGAAAGTAGGAGGGCAGTCAAAGGGAGGAGGAGTACCTCTGGGCAACCAAGTAAGCTACTAGGAAAACTGGGTGGGGGGGCAAGGCAAAAAGAAAACTCGAGCTCCAAGGTGGTGGAAGCAGGGTGACAAAGTGCTAATCAAGTACATACGGGAGAAATGCAAGGTCAAAGCGGGGGTACAGTGAGGCTAAAAAAAAAGAGGAAGGATTGGAAGAAAGGGACAGAGGTAAGGCAGAGATGCTGAACCAATACTTAGGTTCAGTATTTACCAAGGAGGAAGAGGGGCCTCTGCAGAATGCAGTAGGGACGCGACAAAAGCATATGGGCCGAATAACAGGAAGGGATGTTGGAAAGGTTAAAAGGGTTAAAGGAAAAGAAATCTTTGGGAGCTGAAGAGCTACATTCTAATATGCTTAAGGAAGCAGTGGAGGTAAAGTGGCTGCACTAGCTGACATTTTTAGCTACTCGTTAGCCACAGGGGTAGTCCTCAGGGACTGGAGGACAGTATACATGGTCCCACTATACTGAAGCAAAATGAAAGATGAGCTGGGAAATTATAGACCAGTCAGCCTAACTCTTTTCTAAAGGAAGAATTGGTGGACTTCCTAGCAGGGCATGGACTGCAGGACTCCAGGCAGTATGAGTTCACTAGGAGGAAGTTGTGCCAGATGAATCTCGTTGAGTTCTTCAATTGGGTGAGCAAGGTGGCTGTCAAAGGCAGTGGCTATTCATTACCAGGGAACAGGCAGGGGAAGCTCGACATTACATTGGGCTCTAATCAGGGCACAACCTTTTTGTAGCAGGGCGTGTGCTCTTGTGTGCCCTGATGTAGAGCTACCACTGGAAAAATAGGCAGGCAGTTGATATAATACACTTAGACTATAGTAAAGCTTTTGACTCAGTCCCCCACGAGAGTCTAGTCAAGAAACGAAGAGACCTTGATGTGAAAGGAAGGAAGGATGGTGGGCTGGTTAGAAAGTTGGCTGAGGGAAAGGATGCAAGGAGTACTGGTGAATAGAGAAATTCTCAGAGGTAAGGGAGGTCATCAGTGGAGTGCCACAAAGATCAGTACTGGGCCCTGTCCTTTTCAATGTATTACCATAGGAGAAGGCACAAAGGGTAGAGTCTTCCCGTTTGCAGAAGACATGAAGATCTGCACAAGGTTGGACATGGAAGAGTTTATAAGGGAACTGAGGGAGGGCCTGAGTAGACTGTAGAAATGGTCAAAGCTCTGTCAGCTGTGGTTCAGGGCAAAAAATTGCAAAGTGATTCATACTGGGGGAAAAGAACCTAAGGGTGCAGGACAAAATGGAAGGGGTCATGGTAGAATACACGAAGGAGAGGAAAGACCTAGGGGTTGGATACCTTCAGATCCGTGAATAGGATGTTGGGATGCATAGGGAGGGGGATAAGAAGCAGAAGCCGTGAGGTAATCCTTCTACTGTACACATCATTGGTGAGACTACATCTGGAGCACTGCTCAAGGTACAGACGTCTGCCCCTGAGGAAGGACTGTGATAAGATGAAAGCTGTATAGTGCATGGTGGCCAAGATGGTCCAGAGCCTGGGGGCATGACATATGAGGAGAGGCTTCAGGACTTAGACATCTGCACCCTCGAGAAAAGAATGGAGAAGTGTGACGTGACAGCAGTGTACAAGTACTGTACCTGCGTGGGGTAAACAGGGAAGACTACATGGCAGTATTTCCCTTGAGCACAAATATGGAGATGAGGGAACTCAATGAAACTGGCTTGGGGAAGATTTTAAAAGGCTGTCCACAAACGTTTTTTCACTGAAAGAGTGGTTGATAAAGTGGAACAAACTGCAAGGGGATGTGGTAAATTCCAAATCAGTTGGTAGTTTCAAAACAGAGTGGGATAGGCCTATAGTTATACTTAGAGGGTGGCAGAGGCAGGTGGAAAGAAGGCCATTAGGGCCAGAGCAGATCAACAAGGTAGGATGGGCAGACTAGATGGTTCAACTGCCCGTCCTCTGTTGTCAATTTCTATGTATCTGTATATACCTACATATATACATAAATAAATATCTATGTACATACGTACAGTACATCTCTACCTACAGTACTTACATACACACATACAGTACATATGTAACTCCCTCCTTGGGAAAGGGCTTACCTGACTGCTGCTGCTGCTGACACTACATATATGCAGTGAACACCTACATACATGCATACATATACACATACATGCATATATAGTCCCTTCCTCATGAGGAGGCTTACCTGACTGTTGCTGACGCCCTCTCAAGGTTCCTGGAGCTGCTGTCTACTTTTGAAGTTTGGCTCTTGCTCTTGTGTGATGAGAGAACCGTGCTGCATGGAACTCCTTCGTACTTCTTGTGACCTTTTGCTTTGTGGCTGTAGCCAGATGTGTATTATTCCCAATCCCCGAGTTCTGGCAGAGGGGACCGGAAGCCAATCACCACATTTGTTTTTCAGCACTTTATGTGCCCTGCCACAAGAATGCCACCACTGAAGAGTGAGAGTGCATGCTACAGGGGCTCCTACCCAGCACTCCCAGCTCCACCGACCTTGCCAGCAAGCTGAATATGAACCTGCCACACCCACAGCCACTGTAGGTTGACTGGGTAACAGCCCATGATGGCTGTTGCAAACACCCTGGGTTCAGCACACTAAGGGGGGAGGGGTTAGACAGGAAATTAAATTAAATAAAGAACTTGGGAACACAGGGCTCCTGCATCATATGGCAGCAGCCATGATGGCAACCCTTGAATCACCAGTCAGTCAGTCAGAGAGCTAAGAAGCACTAGCAACCACAGCAAGGGATTATGGGGGATGATGCAATAAGGACCCTCCCAAAAGGACTGGCGGGCTTAAGGAGCCAATCAGAGGGCAGGACAGGGCAGAAGGACTGATCGACAGCCCTGCCTGTCCAGTAGGACACTGAATTAGAGAAAAATTTCTGAGCTGTCGAGGAGCTCTTGTTAGTCTAAGAGAGACAGTGAGGTGTTCAGACATGCTGCTGGTGAGACCAAGTGAGAGGCCAAGCCAGGCCAACAATCATGAGAGCCCTCACCAGAGTTCATTCAGAAAGTTCTGTGAGCCTTATCCTGGGTTTACTCTATTCAGAGACTGTTCCAGACGAGCCCCTGTGGGAAGAAATTGCTGAGAGTGTGAGCCTGTGGGGAACTTGAAGACCTCTGTCATATCCCCCATCTCCCTTCTGGTCTTCAGCAAATACATGTTCATTGCCGAGGCGCTTTTTCTAGGACCTGCCCTGTTGGCCCGGAATCATTTTTATCACCATGCGCTGCACTGTCTCCAGCCTATCCCTGTCTTTTCTGAGGTGAGGACTCCAGAACTGGGTGCAGTACTCCAGGTGTGGCCTCACTAAGGATCTATATACGGGAAGTATTACCTCTTGCCTTCTGCTATCAGTACCCTTCCAAATACTACCCAGCATACTACTCACTTTGCTATATACCTTGTTATCTGATTCAACTGTTTGAGGGATTCACTGATGACCACTCCAAGGTCCTGTTCCTCAGCCTTAGTGCTAAGTCTCACCCCACCCATCCAATACTCTGTCCTGGGATTTTTGTTCCCTAGGTGTATTACCTTGCACTTCATGGTATTGAATTTCAACTGTCAAATGTTAGACCACTTCTCTAGCTTTTGTAAGTCCCTGTGCATTTCCCTGATTCCGTCTTCGCTATCCAGCTTACCACAGAGCTTAGTGTCATCCACAAAGAGACACAGCCTACTCCTGATTCCCTCTCCAGTGTCATTGATGAACATATTGAAGAGGACCAGACCCAGGACAGATCCCTGTAGTTCCCTGCATGTGACCTTCCTCTCTTCTGATTTGCCCCCACTGACCAGAACCCTCTGCTGCCTCCCCCTTTAGCCAGTTACCTACCCAGTTTACTATGACCTTAGCCCCATCCAGATCCTCTATCTTCTTAAGCAAGCATCTGTGAGACACCCAGTCAAAAGCCTTACTGAAGTTGAAGTAGAGCAAATTCACAGCATGGGCACTATCCAGTTCCCTCATCACCCAGTCAAAGAAAACTATCAGGTTGGTCTGACAAAACATCCCTGCCATGAATCCATGCTGTTTACTTCCTGGAGCTCGTTGCTCTCAAAGTAGTTCATGAGGTCCTCTTTGACCAGTGACTTCATCAGCTTCCCCACACTAGAGGTAAGACTGACATGTCTGTAGTTCCCTGCTTGTTCTTTGTCCCCCCCCCCCTTAGGGAGCAGAACCATGTCCGCCACTTCCAATCCTTTGGAACCACCCCATCCCCAGTGAGCTGTTGAATAGACTTTCTCTGCCAGTTCCCTGAGTAAACTCAGATGCAGCCCATCTGGTCCTGGATCCATATATATCTTTAGGGCTGCCACCCCTTTTTGAACCCTGCCACTTGTAAATGTTGGCTGCCTCATCTCCTGGACCACCTTAGTGGCTGCCTTGATGCTACTCTCTTTCAAGGACCCACCATCCTCCCCAGTGAAAACTGAACAAAAGTAATCATTGAATGTGGTGGCCTTTTGCCCATCCTCCCCATCACCCTACCCCCCCAACTAGCCTTATGATTCCCCCTCCTTTCATCCTTTTCTCCCTAATATATCAGAACTGTTTTTCTCCGCCCATGACCCCATCTGCAATACGTAGCTGTGTGTCTGCTTTTGCATCCCTAACTACCTTCTTTGCATACTGATTTTTCAGTAAATATTCAACCCATTCCTCATTCCCCTGCTTTTCTTAATACTTGTAGAAGGCCTTTTTCTTGGCCCTCACTGCTTTCCTGACACTTGCTGAGAACCATAACAGTCTCTTAAATCTGTTCTTTTTGGTTATTATTCTCATGTATAAGTTAGATGCCTCGAGAGTGGTCCCTTAATTGCCCCATCTCTCTTCTATTCCACCTATGTTGTCTACCCCGACTTACTTTTCCCTGACCAGCTCCCTCAGCCTACTGAAGAGTGTCCTTCTAAAAGCAAGGACTTTAGCTCTCAACTGGGGGTTTTCTGGACCCAAGGGCCAATTCAAGCCAAATGGAGTTATGGCTACTATTCCCCAGTGGCTCCTCTATGCTCACAGCTCCTACCCCCTGCAGGTTGGTGAGCACCACCCATGAGTTGCAGTCTGCCTGATGGGTTCCTTAATGAGCTGTACCTGTAGACAGTCCTGGAAGGTATTCAGCAAGACCTGACGTCTGGTGCTCCTGGCCACTGGAACATCCCAATCAATGCCTGGCAGGTTCCCCCTTGATTGGATGGATGCTTTATAGACTGTGGAATCTGAGAGGGTGGTAGTGACCAACAGTACAGTGGCTCCCTGGGGGTATTGCTGTAGAGTGGGAGTGTTAAAGGTGACTTGCGGTTGTCTAACCCCTTCTTTTCTTCCAGCTACCAGGCCTGTGCTGTTAAATAAAAGCACTGTCAATTTGCTGAATTTACTCCTGTGTTTGCATCCAGTTGGTATGATTTGACTGAAGTGTTTATTGGTGAAGTTAACCATTGTCTTAGTGGTCCCAGGTGGGTGGTCAAGTCCAGTGTAGAGAGGAGGTAGGTACTGCATCCCAGGGGGTGCTACATCATCACATATCTGGCCCACTTTTTCTCTCTCTGGGTGGAGGCACCATGCTATTTATTATCTGTTCTGGGACACCACAGGACAAACAACAAACCTAACCCCCTCAACCAGTTGGGCCCTGTACTGTCATTTAGCAGGGGTGTAAACCAGGACACGGCACCTCGGTTGGTCACACATACGTACGTACGTATGTACATGTACAACACACACACACCTACCTCTTTAGGGAGGGTAGAAGACCACTGGTTTATTGAGTTCCTCCCTGCCATCAGATCAGTGGGAAATAGAAGTGATTACAGGCAGAAAAAGACCAAAGGTTCATCTAATCTGCTCTGGTCTTACCTCTGTTCGCTCCAGTTCTTCATTGGGAGGGCTTAGTCTGAGACCCTCTATTTCCCTCTTAACTCTCCTCACTCCTCTCCTCCATTCCCTCTACCTCTTGCTCCCTCCACTCCAGGATCCTTGCACTTTCGCCATTCCTTATCCCCATTCCTCTGCTAACCAATCAACCTTTTCTGTTATCTCTCATCACTCTGGAACCCACTCCAATCTTACCTGCCTTTCACTACCTCCCTTGTTTCTCTCAGGTATCAGCTGAAACTCCTTTCCTCCCTCCCTCCTGTTCTCCGCCTACCTGACTGCTCCCCTTACATTTGCCTCCTTCTGTGATGTAGCTGTGGCTGAATTGCCTGATTTTTGGTGCTTGCTGTTATTGTACTTGCTCATGTTTCTAACCATGTACTTTATTTTACTTTACTGTAACTATGAACTGTGTCAATGTATGCCATGTAACTGTATTTAACTGCATACTGTGTCTGTGCTATGTAACTGCATTTAACTGTGTACTGTGACCATGCTATGTAACTGTATTGGACTGTGTAGTGTCTGTGCTATGTAACTGCATTTTACTGTGTACTGTGTCCATGCTATGTAACTGCATTGAACTGTGTACTGTGTCTGTGCTGTGTAACTGCATTGAACTGTGTACTGTGTCCGTGCTGTGTAACTGGCATTTAACTGTGTATTGTGTCTGTGTTGTGTAACTGCATTGAACTGTGTACTGTGTCCGTGCTATGTATTTGCTCCCCTTTTCCCTTCCCCCGGGTCGCACCTGGAGACGAGCCATGGCTCAGTGTGCTTTTGACAGTCACCAGTTTTCAAGTAATTAAAATTTGCAGCTCAGTCTGTTTAGTACTGTAGCTTTACCCCTCCTACTTCCCTTGCTCCCACTGCTATCAACCGTTAATACCTTTCCCACCCTGCCTTGAATCCCTGCATCATCTCTACCATGATCTCTTCCTTGGCAAGCTATCCCACTTGTCTGCTACCTTCTCTGTGAAGAAGTATTTTCTCACATCTGTCCCACACCTACTCCCCGGCCAGTTTGTATCTACAGTATGCCCTGTAGCTTAGGTCCCTCTGCTGCATTTAAACAATTGTTGACAAGCCACCCTGTTGATCCCCTTGTTGTACCCTCTATCATATACTGTGTCCCTTTCCCTTCTGGCCTCAAGTGAGTAGCCTGCTCAGTCTTTCCTCATAAAGCCTTCTCTGCATACCATGTATCATTTTGGTGGCCCTCCTCTGCACTGTTTCTAGGCAGTCTTTGTCTCTCTTACAATGAGGGCCTGAAAACTGCATGCATACAGTACTCTTAAGTGTGGCTTTACCAAGGATCTGTAGAGGGTATCACCTTATACCTCCTACTAGTGATGCCCCTGCTGTTGCAGCCCAGAATTCTGTTGACCTTAGCATATGCAGTATAGCGTAGTGGTTAAGTGCACTGAGCTGCAAACCTGGAGACCTGGGTTTGAATCCCATCAGACCCTATTTGCATACTCTGTGACCCTGAGCAAGTCACTTAACTTCCTTGTGATCTCTGGCTTAGTGTTCCTTTCCTGGTTAAACAATTTCCCCTTTCCTTCCCCCCCTTCCCCTCCTTCATTACACAGAGCTGATATCTTGATATTTTCACTAATGATGACACCAAGGTCACGTTCCTCCATTACACAGAAACATAGAATTTGACGGCAGATAAGGACTGCATGGCCCATTCAGTCTGCCCATTTGTGCCTACATATACTGTCACCGCAGACCTTGCTTGATCTCCTGCTTCCCTCCTTGCTTCCTGATTAAGTTACTTTTGTGTCTCTCTCATGCATGTTTGAAGCCCCCCCCTCTGTTTTCACCCCCACCACCTTCGCTGGAAGACTGTTCCAGGCATCCACCACTCTTTCATAGAAACATAGAAGTTGCCGGCAGATAAGGACCGCAAGGCCCATCCAGTCTGCCCATTTCTTTTTCTACCTTATAAATGTGCCATCGGCCTTTGCTCTGTCAGTGGCCTATCTATTCATAGTCATTTGTATTCCTCCCTTATGCCTATCCCATGCCTGTTTGAAGCCCTGCACTGTATTCATAGCCACCACTTCTTGTGGTAAGCCATTCCATGCATCCACCACCCTTTCTGTGAAAAAGAATTTCCTCACATTCCCCCTTAATCAGCCTCCCTCTAATCTCATGCTGTGTCCTCTTGTCCTGCTATTTTTCTTATATTTAAACATGTTAGACTCTTTCACCTTGTTTATGCCCTTAAGGTGTTTGAATGCCTCTATCATATCACCTCTCTCCCTCCTTTGCTCAAGGGTATACATATTGAGCTCCGTTAATCTGTCCTCATATGTCTTCCGATGCAGTCCCTGCACCATTTTGGTTGCCCTTCTCTGGACTGCCTCAATTTGGTTAATGTCCTTGTGAAGGTGTGGCCTCCAATACTGCCATGGTACTCCAGATGGGGCCTAACCAGTGTCTTGTACAGAGGGATTATTACCTCCCTCTTACGACTTGTGATACCCCTACTAATACACCCTAACACCCCCCTAGCCTTACCTACTGCTTTAGAGGTCTGCTTGGATGATTTTAGGTCATCAATGATGATGATGCCCAAGTCTCTTTCTTCCTTTGTGACTGCTAGCAACTCCCCTCCCAGCCTATAGGTGGCTTCAGGGTTTCTCTTCCCTATGTGCATGATTTTGCACTTCTTTGCATTAAATCCCAGTTGCCACTCTTCTGACCATTCTGCTAGTTTATCCAGATCTCTTCTCATTCTGCCCACCCCATCTGGATCATCTACTCTGTTGCAGATCTTGGTGTCATCTGCAAACAGACAAAGCCTTACCCTCTAGTCTATCTGCAAGGTCACTAATGAAGATGTTGAAGAGGACTGGCCCCAGGACTGATCCCTGAGGTGCCCACTTGTGACTTGCATCTCTTCTGACTGTATACCATTTACCACCACTCTGTTTTCTGCCCGTCAACCAGTTTGCCACCCAGTTGACCAACTTCTGACCCACCCGAGCCTACCCAGCTTATTTATCAATCTTCTATGTGGAACAGTGTCAAAGCTTTGCTGAAGTCAAGGTAGGCGACATCAACTGCTCCCCTTGGTCCACCACTCTGGTTACCCAGTCAAAGAAATCTATGAATTAGTTTGGACAGGACCTTCCTTTGTAAACCCATGCTGTCTTGGATCTGTGCCCCTATGGATTCAGGTGTTGCACTATCCTTTCCTTAAGTGCCTCCATAATCTGCCCACTACTGAGGTAAGACTGGCGGTCTGTAGTTCCCGCCTCCTCCCTGCTACCACTCTTGTGGGCGGGATCACATGAGCCCTTCTCCAGTCTTCTGGGACCTCTCCTGTGCTCAGAGACTCACTAAACAATTCTGCTAATGGCTCTGCTAGTTCCTCCTTTAGCTCCTTAAGTACCCTGGGATGTATGCCATCAGGTCCCATTGCCTTATCCACCCTGAGCTTAGCAAGCTCTTGTAGGACCCTTTCTTTTGTGAAGGGAGTAGTGCTCACCTCCCTCCCCCCTGTGTCCATGATGCTGAGCTGTGGGCCCTGCCCTACCTTCTCTTCAGTAAATACTGAGCAAAGTATCTATTTAGGATAGATGCCTTTACAGGGTCCTCCTCCTCACATGCTCCCTTTTCTCATTAAGCAGCAATACCCCTCTGGACTTTCTCCTTTCACTAATGTATCTATAGAAAGTCTTGTCACCTTCTTTTACTGTTCGTGCTAGTGTTTCCTCAGTTTGGGACTTTGCCTGCCTTACTGCCTTACCTGCTTCCCTTAGGGCAGTTTGGTATGCCTCCCTATCTTCATCCCGCTGTGTTCCCTTATATTTCCTGAAGGCCAGCCTTTTGGCTCTGACCTTTTCTGCTACTGTATTTGAGAACCAAAGTGGTTTCCTTCTTCTTTTGCACTTCCTTTTCTGTCTAACACAATGGGATGTTGCTTCAAGTATTGCATCCTTAATGCTTGCCCACTTTGCCTGTACCCCCTCACGTGTGTTTCTTTTTGCCAGGGCTAGCTTAACTCTGTTGGCCATCTTATCAAAGTCAGCTCCTCTGAAGTCCCATATTTTTGCCTTGGAATGGGATGATTTAGATGTAGTAGCCAAATTGAACCATACCATGTGATGGTCACTGGCCCCCAGGTGACCTTCTACCTGGAGATCTGTGATCCCGTCTTTGTTAGTCAGTACTAGATCTAGGATAGCCCTGTCTCTTGTGGGTTGCTGTACCAGTTGTTTGAGGCCCTCCCCCTGCAGGGAATCCACTGTGAGTCTAGTTCTGGCAGATGTTCCTGCTGGTATTGACCAATCTGTATCTGTTTCAGAAAAGAGATTCTTCCTCACATCTCTTCTAAATTTCCCCCTTCAGCTTTACTGCATGTCCCCTTGTTTTCATGCATCTTTTTCTCTGAAAAATAGTCCCCTCCTGTACCTTATTTAACCCTGTGAAGTATTTAAATGTCTCTATCAAGTCCACTCTTTCTCTTCCTCTCTTCCAGTCTGTCCATATTGAGGCCTTTCAGTCTCTCCTTGTAGGGCTTCTGATGCATCCCCTGCACCATTCTAGTTGCCCACCTCTGGACAACCTCCACCCTGTCTCTGTCCTTCCTGAGATACTGTTGTTTGACCATCACTGACACCTTCCATTCAACACTCTATTTGGGGGTTCTTTTTGCTAATATGTATAACCTTGCATTTTTTCACATATCATTTGAGCTGCCAGACCCTGCACAGTTTTACAGCCTCTGCAGGTTTCTTCTCATTCCGCAGTCCGCTCCTCCACATTCACCCTGCCACATATTTTTGTGTCATCTCAGAGTAAGGCAGTCTTTCCCTGTATGTCCTCTTCTATGTTGTAAATAAACCTATTGAAGAGTACCAGTCCAAGGACCAAATCCTGTGGCATCCTGCTCATCACTTTGAGTCCCATTTACCACAGCCGTTTGTGTCCTCTCTCCCTTAGTCAGTTGCTTATCCAATGGCATAAACTATTCTGCATTCCCAGGTCCATTAACTTCTTCACAAGCCTTCGGTGTGGTACTGAGTCAAAGGCCTTGCTGAAGTCCAAGTAGAGGATGGCCACAGCCTGGTTCTCACCTACTGCCTGCAACAGAGTTGAAGAAATCAATGAGCATCATCTGACACAACCTCCCCATAGCAAAGCCATGCTGCCTTTTATCATGTAGCTCATTAGCTTTGAGAAATTCCACTTTCTGTTCCTCATTGATAGACTTAAGCAACTTCCCCAGAGGTCAGACTAACTGGCTTGTAGTTCCCTGGATCCACCTTGTCTCCTCCCTAGCAAAGAGGAACTACATTTGTCACTCTCAAGCCTTCCAGGACCACGCCAGTTGCCAGAGAACATTTAAAAATCTGCCAGTGGCTCCAACAGTACCACCCCACACACTTTTCTCAGTATTCTGGGCTAGAGCTCATCTGGCCCCACTGCCTTGCTTACCCTCAGCTCGCTCAGCCCTTTGAATACCTGCCTACTGTAATTTGCCCCCATTTTCAACATCTGCCTGTTCTCCTCCTTTGGCCCTCTTCCTCCACCATGAATAGTGAGTTGACGCATTTGTTCAGTAGATTTGCATTTCCGTATCCTCCACCACCCACACCCCTCCTTTCTGCAGCCTTTCTGTTCCCTCTTTGGTCATCCTGTTCTCCCTAATATACCCAAAGAAAGCTTTATCATTCTTCTTCACCATATTCACTATCCTAGACGTTGACTCAGTACTGGTCTTTATTGCCACTGCTTCCTCTGCAATTAGGTCTATGGTGGCTCATCTTTAGTGCATTCCCTGACACGCTGTACTAGGAAGCGGTCCTGAAAGCATCCTAACAGACACTGACAAAGATTTGCACCCTATTCTGTGCTTTGTCAAGAGTGGACCCTTGACAAAGCAACAAGTTGGTGCAAAGCATTGGGTGCTGTGTGGGTGGTAGCTGCACTCTCCGTGATCTGCAAACTGTTTAGCTGTTTGCCAATAAATGCTGAGGCAGCAGATATATTTGGCATCCGTGGTTTATCTTTGCCAGTGTGCATGAGTGCTTCTGCATTTGTACCTATTATGTTACATTTGCAGAGAGTATCGTTGTACTTTTTGAGCAGTTCTTTGTGTTCCTGCATAGGCAGCCACCGATACGTGGCTCTTTGAACCCGCCCTGGGTATGTCCCAGTCTACTTCAGGCAGGTTTAGGTTTCCCAGTAATACCATCACCTGTTTTCTTCAGAGTACGTGCTGAGTCTGAGTTTAAAAGCTGTGGTATCAGCTGATACCACCTGTTCTGAAAATCTTTTCCAAGGTGTCCACCACTCATTCCATGAAGTAGCTCCTCCTGAATGTTTCTCTTGAGCTTTCCTCCTTTCATTGACATTGTAGCCCAGAACTTGCATTTCCAAATGTATTGTAGAACTCCACTTAGTGGTTCATCTGCACAATTTTAAATCAATACTGGCCATTTCATAAATTCACTTGCTGACTGTTAATTTACTGACGGAGTGCTGTTATGGTACTTTACAGCTGTTTCAAGTGGTGAAAATATGTGTCCAGGTAAAAGAAATGAGCCATTTTGTGGAATCCACTGTTAAATCTGGCTATTGCAAGACATGATCTGTCTGCTTATATGTGCTGTATTGGTTTATGTGCATAAAAAAAGGAGCTAAAAGAAATGAACTCCAGTAAAAATATGGAGTTTGTTCCACAGACGGAGGAAGACTTGTTATGCAATCAGACCCCCCCCCAAATAGAATAGGCTTGAAAATGCTTTGTAATAGAGGTCTCCAAGCCTGATCTGCCTCTGCTTAAAACATACATAGAAATATAGAAGATGGCAGCGGAAAAATGCATTACAGCCCCTCTAGTCTCCTAAAACCAATTCCTTTAAAATGTAATACCTTAATCCTGTATCTCTTTATACTGTCAATCAAAGTAGTGTGTCTGAAGTCTCAACTTATTACAGTATACATATTGTAGAGGAAATGAGATTCCTTGATAAAGGAAGCAATCTGCAGTGCTGCTTTATATGAGAACTCATTATTATGGATGGGCAAACAGGTCTGAGGAAAGGTTAGCACCCTCAAGCCTGACTGATTCTACTATCCTGAGCCACAACAAATCTGCGCCTTATAAATTGGCTCAACATGTCTCAAAATGTGAACACACTAAGTAGTTATCTTTTGGACTTCTGATATTAAATAAATTATGTAAAATATTGCAATCCAGGATTTATTTATTTTAAAGTGACCTGTTTACATTTGCAACCTTAGGGAAGGGAAGCAATTGCAGGACAAGAATTGTAAATGCAAACAATAGGCAAGGACAGAACTGGGACACACAAGAATTGCAGTGATGAAGTGCAAAGGAGGTTCTGCTTCATACACTGGGACTGCATACGTAAACACAAAGTACACGTGTTGTTAAGCACAATTGTTAGTGGAATTGATTTGGGCTTTTAATGTTCTTCTGAATTTTTTACATTTGTCATCTCTCTTTGGCTGGTAGGGTGAGGCTGTTCAGTGTCACTTGCTCAGTAGGTAGCATACTTGCTTCTGGGCCCAGAAGATTGGAAGGTTGTGGGTTCTAGCCCAACAGCAGGTACTTAGGGTAATACCCATAACTGACATTGTGGTGCAGTACAGTGGAAGTGCTGCACTGGTGACATGCCCTCCTTCCGATGAGGTGTTAAACCAAGGTCACTTCTGCCCATCTTTGGTCACTGTCCAGTTGCAAGTAAAAGATCTCGTGGCACTTAAGTAAGGGAGTTTCCCCGGTGTCATGGCCAACATTCCCCTAAACCAACTCCATGTGCCCCACCTCCCAGGATGCATCTGGAAACAAGCTATCATACCTAAGTGTGCCCTTCCTGGTCAAAAATTACAAATAAAGAAATACATTCCAAGTTTTCGTGAATAGGAATGAAATGCTTTTAACCTTAATGAGATAACAAAATGGCTTTTCAGTTTAGTTCCTGGTGAGGATGCAAACAAATATTACAACAATCCTGTTGGAACACTGTGGGAGGGGGGTGGGAGGAGTAAATTCTAAAAGTCTTTGGGATGTAGTGTGGGACAGGAGGACATTTTCCCCATTCTGCTTCAACACACAGGACTTCTTTTACCTCATTATTAGTTTAAGCTTCCTAACATACAGGCTTTTAAGTGCATTCAGAAATGGGAACCTTTTTTTTTTAAATATTATCTTTATTTATTTTAAAGAAGCCAGTCGACAGAACAATACAGTTTCATCATTATACATGTTTGTACGCTAGTTTGGGTGTCTCCTGTTTAGTCGGGAGGACCCTTAACATCTTGATGTACGAATACATTACATAGTACCAAGGCAAACTCAACTACCCTATAACATTTAGGTTCAGAAATGGGAACCTTTTCTGGTTTAGACTCAAACTAGAATAGTTTTTTCTTTTTTAACTTTCAATTTTTATTGCTTTTCAGAAAAATACATGGTACGTTATGGGAGGTAAAAAAGTATTTACATAAATGAATAAATAAATTGGGGAAAGAAAAGAACAGAAGTATCCAATCAGAAAACAAAATACATTACATTGTGCACAAGTATCATATATGAAAAAGACTATTCCATTTGTTTTATAGAAGGAAGCTAATATCTGAGAGTTAATCTGAATGAGATACAATCAGGTATGAATAAAATCTCTGACCAAAAAGAGGAGAAGAAAAAAGCCTTTCCCTCAATATCAGTGCACAAAGTCAGCATGTACAGACATAGTGTACAAAACCCATTTCTCCACAGAATTTGAAAGCCTCTAGTGACTTATTGACTAAGGCTGTGAGCCTCTCCATCCTATAAATCTCAATCATTAAATTTTGCCACTGCTCCAACGTTGGAGCTGAAGGGAGAACCACCTCCTGGTAATGGTCTTCCTCGCTGCTAACAGGGTCAAATTCAGTATCTTTCTGCTAGCAACATCTACTATCACTGGAGAGGTAATGCCAAATAGAAAGATTGGGGTTCATCGTTAACTCTGGGGAGATAATTTGATGGAAGCATTAATAAGGTATCAAAAAGGTTGCAGGACTTTACAAGTCCAAAAAATGTGCCCTAATGTAGCAGGGGAGGTCCCACACTGTCTCCAACAGGCCGCACTATAGTGTTTTATATACTTTTGTGTTATTACTGGTGCTCTAAAATATCTAACAACACACTTCCATGAGAAGTCCTTCCATGTCCCAGAACTAACACCTTTCTGTAGGGCCCGCAAGGAGCCTGTCCAGACATAATCTGGTATATGTAACTCTAGATCTTTCTCCCATGCAGTCTTGACTTTATTCAGTGATTTATTCTGCATTTTGCGAAGCTCCCCATATAAGGTAGAAATTAAATGAGAAGGAGTAGGGGCTCCGTCCAGTATCTCAATTAGGATAGACAGTAAATCTGTCGAGGAAGATTATTCCATTGTAATTTCCTAATGTTTTATAAAGTTTCTAGACTGAAAGTATCTAAACCTCTCCTTATAGGTAATATTATATTTCTGCGTCAGCTCTGTGAGGGAGAGTATCTTACCCTTGGGCGCAAAATGGTATACTAGGCGTAAGCCCTCTTGAACCAGTTATTAAAGCCCTTGTCCATTTTACCAGGAAGGAAAGCTTCATGGTAGGGAAGAGAAAACAAGGCTGGTCTACAGGGCCTGAAATCCCTGCCTGATATGATGTTTTGCCAACATCTAAGTGTCGTCTGAGTATAGGGGTTAGCTACAGTCTCTATTTTATGCATGGGAGGAAGGATAATAGAGTATTATAGATATCCTTAAGTTCCGGTTCCTGTAACTCCACAGATTTCCATCGAGCCGTGTACATGCTATCCAGCCAATAGAGGGGAAGCCTAAATTGACATGCCTGATAATACAGCTTAAAATCTGGCAAGGAAAGGCTCCCCATAGATCTGGGCATCTGTAGTAATGCTAGACTAATTCAGGGTTTTCGATTTGCCCAAATAAATGCCAAAACCTTCCTCTGCAGGGATCTGAAAAAGGGGTCCGGAATAGGGACCGGCAAGGTCTGGGCCAAATACAAGAAGCGGGGCAATGTTACCATCCTGACTGCCTCTATTCTTTGGCTCAGGGATAGAGGTAAAATCCGCCATCTCTCCATGTCCAGAACCATCTTGGACAAAAGAGGGGGATAGTTAAGCTCAAAGAGATCACAACCCGGGGTTCCGATACGAACTCCCAGATATGCAATATTGCTCAAGTGCCATTTAAAACTATATGTCTGCCTTAGCTTCATACTAGGGGTAAAATTACACGCTAGGACCTCAGTTTTGTTCTCATTAATTTTGTAGCCCAAGTACCAGAAACTTCTTAGGAGGTCCCATAAGTGAGGGAGAGCTCTCTGTGACCCCAAGGTACACCAAAGGTCAGCCCACAGAAGAGCTAATTGCGTCGTTCATGAGCACCTGTAATCCTTGTTACCTCCCTCCCTCTGTCTCAGGGCCTGTGCTAGAGGTTCTAAATATATTGCAAACAAAAGGGGAGAAAGAGGGCAGCCCTGTCTGGTACATCGTGAGAGGGATATGGGGCAGGAAAATGAGCCATTCAGTTTAATGTAAGCCCTGGGCTGATAATACATGGCTTTTATTAGATTGATGACTGGCTGGGGTATTCCAATCCTATCCAGCACCTCCCACAAGAAGGGCCATTCGACATGGTCGAACGCCTTCTCCGCGTCAAGGGAGAGAAGGAGAAAGCTGCACCCAGTGACCCTAACCCTCTGCAGAAGGTGCAGAGTTCTTTTGATGTTATCTTGTGTCTGTCTGCCTGGCACAAATCCCGTCTGGTCCAAATCTATTATTTCTGGGAGGAATGCTTGAAATCTTTTAGCCATTATAGATGCAAATACCTTATAGTCAATGTTGAGGGCTGAAATAGGTCTGTAGGAGGAACAGAAGGTCCTGTCTTTGCCAGGCTTCAGAATGCTAGATATATATGCATATCGCCAAGAGTCCGGGATGGGCTCCCCCCTCTGGACAGCCCTACAGGCCTCCAGTAGAGTAGGGACTAGGTCCATTCGAAAAGCCTTATAAAACTCTCCCGTATAGCCATCGGGACCAGGGCTTTTATTAGTTTTGAGGGTTGGCAGTGCCAACTCTAATTCCGCTCTGGAGATCGGATTTTCTAAAGCTTGTCTCTGGGTTGCGGATAATTTGGGGAACCTAAGGGTCTCCATAAAGGCCTGATAGGCCTGGGGGTTTCCGGTGTGTTCAGAGTCATATAGGTTAGTATAATGCCTCTGGAAGGCTTGTTCAATCTCCAAGGGGAGGGTAACTAATTTCCTTGAGGTTGGGTCTCTTATTTGGCCAATGTTAGATCTGGCCTTATGCTGTCTAAGCCTGTGTGCCAGTAGGCGTGTGGCTCTGGGACCCCCTTCAGAATAGTTTTTTCCATCTCTAATTATCCTACAGCATAATATAAACTTTAATCATAGAAAGTCACACTCTGACTGACTAAATCCAGTCCCATTCTAAGATAATCACTCTGAAATCTGAACATCATAAAATAAAAGCATACAGACATAAAAAAAAACAGTTTCTTCTCTGGTTTATTATAATAGCAGAAAAACCCACTGCTATTCCATTTATGCATATTCCAGTCAGTATTTAGTTATCATGGACTGTGGACTGGTTTCTTACAATACAGTAGGCCCAGTTGTCCCATCTGGTCTGGATACTATGATGATGCCCTCTGTGTCTGCCCTTATTGCTTATTTAGATACAGAATAAACATAGAAACATAGATGCCGACAGCAGAAAAAGACATTGAGGCCCATCTATTCTGCCCCAGCCCTACCTACGGTTGGATGTGATGGCCCCAGTGATCACTCAGTCCTTCAGACCCCTTCTGCCTTTGCATATCCCATGTACTGTATGTGTCCCATTTTTGAATCCTTCCACTGACTTAAGACAGACAGCTTCCATGACTGTATAAAATAAACATATACCTGAGTGTATTATTAAAACGAACATTGGCTAGTACCGGGACCTAGCCGATATGAAGGGGGAGGGGTGCAGCAACCACAGGGCCACAAATATTCACGATAGTATGATACACTATTATTTCTGTAGCTGAGGTGGGCCTTCCATAGCAAGGGATTCTCTGATGCCATAGCAGTTTCCCATCCATATACTGTATGTATGATATATAGGGGTCGGGGCAGTAGCTGAAGCTGTGAACCCTGAAATACACGCAGACTAGCTAGACCAAATGACCTTCTTCTGCTGACTTCTTCGTACGTCCATATATCATATCATAACATTCATGAAAGCATCTCTCTTTAAATGCTTTTACAAATGAAAAGCAATTCCGTGTTTTGTTCCGTGCAGTTTGTTTGTGGCATAATTATACTGCATAAGATGTCCCTAGTTCAATAGTTCTCAGACTTTGTCACAGTGAGCCTCCCCAAATCCATGGAAAAGATTTTGAGCCTCCCCCCAAAATCTGAAATAATCTTGGGCCTCCCCAAAGAAAAACAACATACTGTACTTTGCACAGTACACCATTAATAAATTGAAAGCCCTTTGAGTACTTGGCTCACATTCAGTTCTTTGTCTTACACTGACATAGAACCTTTGAAAAAGAGCTCCTGTGCTCAAAGGTGTTATCGAATAACAAAAAAAATAAAAAATAAAAAGCAAATATTATTCAGCTTATTGTAACACCCCCATACACACACACAGGCCAACCTACATACTCCGTTATTTTCATTCTTGAACCGTTGTTACCCCTTGTTGCAGTACCTTCATGGGTCAGACTACTTTCTCTGTTTCTTCTCTATATGAAATAACCTTCCTACATACTTTGCCTCTCCCCATCCTTCCCTGCTCCTAAGCAACTTCTCAGGGATTACTTTGCTCCTTCCTGCTATCGCTGTTAGCACTTCTATGCTCAACCCTTGTATTTGGGCTGTTCTGCCATCAGGCTACAAATTGATCAATTACCACCACTCATTATTAGTTCATTGTTCATATTTGTTTGCATTATTGGTTATTGTGTATTTCTTGATCTGTTTTACAGTTGTCTTTTGAAATGTATTCACTCCCTACCCTTTCCCAGGTACACCTGAAATTAGCCTTTCATTCACCTTCGCTTGTCACCTATTAGTAAATAAATACATTCAGTTCACCTACTATTATCCTCTTCCAGTTTGCATCATCTCTTCACACAAAATATATAAAACTCAATTTAAATACAGTACTTTTTGAGACTTGCTTGAGCCTCCCCTGGAACAGGTTGGGGCCTCCCAAGGGAGGCTGGCCTCACCATTTGAGAACCCCTGCCCTAGTTTATACCAAGTATTCATCTGTGACTTCTCCGGTGGGGTAATCTTACTGTTTGTCTCTGTGTAAATTTGTTTCACCTGGTACTGTACCAAGCCTGCCCTGTTAGCAGAATTGGCATCTATTGCATTTAAAATGTGGCAGTTCTCTTTCCTAGCTACAGCTCACGTCCAAAATGAAACAATTCCACAGTACAGAAAGAACTCTATTATTCTCAGTTGAAGTCCTATTAACTTAAAATTGCATTTTCAGTTTAGTTACAGTATTTCATTTCATAGACGATGGGGTCAGATTTTATAGAGGCTTCAGTAATTCTTACCTGTCAATACAGCCACAAATCTACTCAACTATATATGCTGAAAACGCTTTGGAGCCCCATTTTTTTGATAGCCTGTCTAATACAAAAACAGTGCTTTACTTCTCCTTAGACATGTACTGCAGCATAAACTAGTGCATGTTTTTTCTCTCTAGCTACGGTGCTATGCCAGAATGATTTTGCTCAGAACTGGCAAAGGCACAAAGAGAGCGGCAGCTGAATTATGAATCCCTGACGCTACAGCTCCTTAATAATTAAATCACACAAATGGAAAGTGCGAAGCCAAGCTGCCTTCCAGAGCCAACTGATAGCTTTTTCTTTTTCTGCAATGAGTGCTCTGAGATTGTACTACCCTGAAAACAGAGAATTTAAAGACTCCTCAGTATGACTAAAATTTAGGTCCATATTGGGGGTTTTAGACAGAATTCCAAAATTCAAACCCTGTGGTGTTCCTTACAAAAATAAAATCTGGTGTACCACCATTTTTTTGTATAAGAAGATTTTATTAAAGATTTCCATCAGATTCATTGCAATGAGGCCAATAAAAGTATTATCCAAAGATCCACTGAACTCAGACAAAAATAGCCACTGTAGAGGAGAAGGATTACATATACTATGTAAAGTGAAACTGGAGAACATTTTCCATAACAGGTATAAACTGATGACTATTTCAGGTTCAATTATTCACAAACTTCAATATCTATACATCCTGAGCCTGGACAGCCAATCTGTAAAGTGCAACTAATAACGGATACTCTGCACATTAACAACAAAAACAAAGTCAGGTTATAGAGATCCAAAAAATTCATTATTAGGCAAAATTGACATATCCATCGCTGTGGAACCACCAGCAGAGCAGACAGCAGTTTGATGATGAGATGTAAACTGTATCCTATGGTTGGCGTTTGGAGGGGGGAGTGTATCTGGAATGTAAATCAAGAAAGGGGAAAAGAAAAACCAACAACAACCTTAATCCACGTGTTGTCATTCAACAACCCCGATTATACCCAGCCAGTGTGCCTGTGGCTTATCAAATTTTGAGAGGGTACCTCTGTGCCAGTGTAGAACCTGTAAATATGAAGTGGTAGTGGAAATGGCCTGGAACCACTGTGCCCTTGTCAGAATATTGGGTTTATTCCACTGTAGAAGGATCAGCTATTTAGCTTCCAGTGCTGCAGTGAATAAGAGGGATTTATCAAATCAAATCAAATCAAATCATCTTTATTTATAAAAGCTGCCTTTCCAAACCAATGTGCCTGTACAATAAAAACATATTATATAAATATCACATAAATAAAACTAAAAATACAATAGCAGCTTTAGTAGTTGGGAAATACCAAACTAAAAAGATAAATCTTTAAAGCAATCTTAAAACTCTGGATGGTCAGGCAGTCTCGTACCCGATAAAGCAGAGAATTCCACAGGGTCGGGCCACAAAACTAAATGCCCTTGCCCCAGATGTTTCTAAACGAACCCTGGGAATCTCTAGCAATCCCTCATCGGTGTATCAGAGAGGGCATAGGAGACAGTAGGGACAAAAGAGATCTTTCAGGTAACCCAGTCCCTGATCGTATACGGCCTTGTAGGTTAATAACGCAACCTTGAATGTGATCCGCCACTGTATCGGCAGCCAGTGCAGTCCGCGGAGGACAGGCGTTATATGACTGGTTCTAGAAATACTTGTCAAAAGCCTGGCCGCCGCGTTGTGCACCAGCTGCAAGCGGCGGATATCAACCCCCGGTAGTCCTAGGTAAAGGGCATTACAGTAGTCAAGGCGGGAGGTAACGAAGGTGTGAACCAACGTTGGAAGATCATTGGGAGGAACCAGGTGTTTAACCCGGGCGATATTCCTCAGATGGTAAAAAGAGGTTTTAACAACTGCCAACACCTGCAATTTCAGGGTCGGGCAGTCATCAAGCATAACACCCAGGTTCCGCACCTGGTCTGAGGTAGTTAGCTGGACACCTCCGAGCCATAGACACAAAGGAAGACCTGCCAACCCACCCGCCTCACGATGACCTGGGTCCACAACCAACACCTCAGTTTTTTTCGGATTCAACCGCAGCCAGCTCACATTCATCCAGTTCTGGATTTCAGCTAGACAGCTGTTTAGCACTGAGACAGCATCATCCTGATTAGGCACAAAAGACATGTACAGCTGAGTACCATCTGCATAGCAGAGAAAACTCAAGCCGTACCATCTAATAATCGCTCCCAATGGCAGCATATACACTGTAAACAACATGGGTGCCAAAATGGATCCCTGCAGTACCCCACAGGATAGAGAGAATGGAGCTGAGGAAAAAAACCCAGGCACTACCCTCTGAGTCCTACCCATGAGGAAAGATCGAAAGCATCTAAGGACAACTCCCGAAAGTCCACAGACAAACCGCAGACGATCCAAAAGCACACCATGGTCCACGGTGTCAAATGCCGCAGAGAGATCAGGAAGGACCAAGATGAAACAAGTCTTTCGATTTCTCGCTACTAGGAGGTCATTTAGTACCCAAAGAAGAGCTGTCTCAGTACTATGTCACTTCCTAAAACCGGACTGGAGAGAATCATAAATATTGTGGTTGGTCAAATGGTCATCCAGCTGTAATGCAACTACCTTCTCAATAACTTTACTCATGAAGGGTAAGTTAGAGACAGGCCTGTAGTTTGCTAGACAGTCAGGGTCCAGGGAGGACTTCTTAAGAAGGGGCCGAACCACAGCCTCCTTAAGGGGATCTGGAAAGATCCCCCTCTCCAAGGACAACCAGACAATCTCAGCAAGGACCGGGCTGATGACATTCACAAAAACCAACCAAAAGGCGCGTGGGGCCCGTGTCTAAATTACAGTTGGTAGGCCATAACGACTGGATAACCAGCACAATATCACTGATTGTGGGCCAGCCGAAGTCTCACCATACAAACTGAGTGTCCGACATCTCCTGCTGACCACTGCTACTTCCTTGAGAAAGGGTCAAGCAGATATCAGTCCTGATTTTGGCAACCTTATCTGCGAAGAATCAAGCAATCTCATCACACTGCTCTTGTGAAAAAGCATTTCCAGGCTGAAGACAGAGTGGATTGCACAGTCTGTCTACGGTCCAGAAAAGCTGGGCTGGTCAATTCTGCGCAGCAGCAATTTCCCTGGACAGGAATTTTGCCTTCTTATGGGAAATTGTTGATTGATAGACTGAGTAATGGTCCATCAAACTAAGCCTGTCACACACCAGGCCCGACCTCCGCCATCGCCTCTCTGACCTTCGCCCAACTCTCCTCAACTCCCTCAAGGTCTCACCAAACCAGGGAGACCTGGGGCGAAGAGTGAGGGGGTGAATGCGAACAGGAGCAACGGAATCCAGGGTCTCTGTCACTGCCTTATTATAGGCAAGTACAGGATCCCCTGGATCCAAGCATTCACTCGGCATGCCTGCTAGGTTCAACACTGCCATTAGGTCATCAGGAGATATATCCCTCAAAGAGCGGTATTGGACCATCTCCATAGGGGCAGGCCTCCTGGGGGGGGCCTCAAAACTGAACCTGATGGTATGATGGTCAGACCACCTGACTGGTTCCACCCCCACAAAAAGGATATTTCCATCCTCAGGAGAAATACCAAGTCCAGTGAATGACCACCAATTTGAGTCGAGGAGGAAATAACCTGTGTGAGGCCCAGTGAACTCATTAACTGGAGGAAGTCCTGTCCAAACTGCGAGAGTTCATCGTCGACCCAGGCATTGAAATCCCCCAGGATCAACCATCTGTGGGATCCCAATGTCAGGTCGACAATGAAGTCCACGACTTCCCGCAGGAAAACATTCCCGGCTCCTGGTGGATGGTAGACGAGAAGAATCCTGCACCCCATTCCCTCACCCACGATACATTCAAAGGAGTTTGGTGGCTCCCACTGGTACTTCCATCAGGTTCAGTTCTGATTTAAAACAAATGGCCACACTCCCACCCCTATGATCCGTCCTCGGGTGATGTATCACTGAGTACCCAGACGGAACTGCTGCAGCCCAAAATAGGACCAGCATTTTCATCCAGCCAGGCCTCGATGATGCAAGCCAGGTCAGTTGAATTAACAAGATCCGCAGCTATGGAGATCTTGTTTTTAATGGACCTGGCATTACATAACACTGCCCAAGGCGGATGAGTAGCTGAGGAAGACAGAGTTTCCTGCCTGCCATAGGCAGATCCCTTGGGTATGGGAACCAGACAGAGAGGACCCCTTTCCTGGGCCCACTTCACCCCAGGGCGTCTCCTTGTCCTCCACAATCCCAATCCATCCACTCTTCTCCATTCCCCCGACAGGCTGAACCCCCACCCTTGACCTCCTAGCTATCTCCAGTGCCCTACACATTTGCACACCTCCGGTGACAGGGAGGGACAACAAAAAGGGCAGAGATTCCTCAGCCTGGAGGGGGAATAATGCCTGACCGTCAATATACCTGCCCAACACTTTTTTACCACAACTCTCAAACAACTAATCAAATAACATAAAAAAAACAAACTTCCACACCACACCACAAACACAACAATAACACACACAACAACCACACTCAACCAAAATCCCCAATCCCAACAATAAAGAATCAAGTCTACAAGGTGTGAAAGGTTTCCAAGCAGCAGTAAGTAATGAAACCGCCCCAGTTCAACAATTTACCTCCTCTAGGGAGCTCCCACCTCTCCGAAAGTTAAATGTTGAAAATTATTTAAACTTTAACCCCCAGACAATATCTTTCACACAGGTCAGGGGAACAGTTAATAAATGATGTGACGATATAATCAATTTTTTAAGACACTCTCACTGTCTAAGGATGAAATAGTCACTGGGATCTCTCACTGCCCATAAACCAGTAAAAAATCCAGCCCAAAGTAATGAGATTAAACAAAGGGGAAAGTCAAACCAGGCTGTGCACTCGTCCGGATTCTCCAGTCCAAGTTCGACACTTCAGGATCTCCAGCTCTGATTCCAGGAATGAATGGCAAGATGACCTTCAGAACTCTGGGACGGCTGCCGATGACCCAACACCTCAACTCTCTTAAGTTGCATGCAGACCTCCCAGAGGTAGCAAGCTGGAATCACCAAGAATCCAGAAATGGGGGCTAAGGGAATACCTAAAGCATTTTCCAGTTCAACAATGACGGAGGACCACCAATCCTGTATTGAAGGTCAACTGCAAATAATGTGGTAAAAGGTACCAGGAGTATCCTTGCACTGCTAACACTCACTGAGGAAGGGAAGGCCCATGTGTGCCAATTTATTTTGAGTTCTGTGCCATCTACTTAATATCTTTTTTTTTTTAAGTAATTGAAGTTTAGGATCTAGGGAGCCAGATGGGCTTCAGACCAGCAACAGGCCCAGGTATTTGAGTCCAGATTTTCCTGTATCTCAGAAGCCCATTTCAGTCAATGAGATCCCAATTAGTGAGAAAACAGGCCTGAAAGATTTTATATATTACCCCCGTATGACCTTTTTTCTGCCCTAACCATTTAGTTATCTAAGCAGTTAAATCTTTTTTCAAAAGGGTATGATCCTTTGCGAGCCATGATAGTAGGGCATGTCAGATTTGAAAATATCTTCATAGATCTCGATTAAAGAGACCAAATTCAGTCTGGAGTTGAAAGGATTTAAATAAGCCTGGCTGGGTTTCTGTTAAGTGGTGGACAGTCCTTATCCTCTTAGCCTTCCAGGAGGGCCATTGTATTTTGGTTCCCCCCTATCTGGATCCTTGGATTATTCCAGAGAGGTTCATAGGTTCGGAAGTGCAGAGATTGCCTGTGGAACAATTTTATTATACTGGCCGTTAAACGAGTACTTCGTCTCTGTGCTCACTAGGGAGGGGATGGGATATCTACAAAGCAAGGCACGATGGGGATAGAAGCGGCAATGAGTGGGATCAGGGAAGCAACAGAAATGGAGCAAGAGGGAGGAGAGGTACCCCAGGGGTGTCACATCAGGATAAGGATAAAAAGGCCAGTAAGGTGGAGGGGTCGGATGATGCTATCTCCACGGAAAGGGTGTGGTTAGCCCTCAAGGCCCTAAAGAAAGACAGTCTCCTGGGCCGAATGGCATTCATCCGAGAGTACTATGGGAATTGGCAGACATACTGACTGCACCCTGGCTGAGCTCTTCAACAGGTCGCTTGAGACAGGAGAGGTACCTAGGGATTGGCGAGGAGGCATGTGGTGCCAATCCATAATGGGGTTCGAGGGAAGTACCAGGTAACTATAGACCCATCAGTTTGACCTCAGTGGTGGGAAAATTAATGGAGAGTATACTAAAGGAACGGTTGGGGGTGTGACTTGGAGGTGGGAGGTCTGGATAGTCTGCAACATGGGTTTGTGCCAGGTAGATCATGTCAAACCAATCTTGTGAGTTCTCTGAATGGGTAACATCGGAACTGGACAGGAAAGCCTGTGAATGTATTATTCTTGGACTTCAGCAAGGCATTTGACTCTGTCCCCCACAATGGTCTGGTGGAGAAACTGATGGGGTTGGGAGTAGGCCCTTTGATGGTCAGATGGATTGAAAACTGGCTAGCTGGGCGCATCCAGCGAGTAGTGATCCGGTGGGAGCTCTCGAACCCTAGAGGAGGTGGTGAGTGAGGTACTGGGGCTCGGTCCTGGGTCTGATCCTGTTTAATGCAATATATCGGACTTCAGGAGGTTATAGGGTGTGAAATGAGTCTCTTTGCTGATGACTCCAAGATGGAAGCAGTAGTTGAGGGAGAAGAGGGGAGGTTGGCCCTGCAAGGGGACCTGGACACCCTGGAAAGCTGGGCTCACACATGGAAATTAAATTTCAATATCACCAAGTGCAAGGTGTTAAATCTTGGGTGGGGAAACCCTAAACACAGGTACACCCTGGGTGGGGAGGTGCTGGAGGCCTCAATAGGGGAAAAAGACCTAGGGGTCATGGTGGATGCATGTATGAATAACTTTGAGGCAGTGCAGGGAGGCTAGCAAGGCAAACAGGATGTTGGGATGCATCATAAGGGGATCACCTCTAGGAGCAGGAAGTGATTCTGCAGCTGTACAATGGACTGGTTAGACCACACCTTGAGTACTGTGTTCAGTACTGGAGACCACACTTGAAGAGGGACATGCAGCTCCTGGAGAGGGTACAGAGGAGGGCTACTAAGATGATCACGAGGACTAGGGGATTTGGCGTATGAGGACAGACTTGAGGAGCTCTGCCTGTTTTCATTGGAGGAGAGGAGGGCAGGGGACATGATTGAGGTCTTCAAGTACCTCAAGGGAATAAATAGGGTAAACATGGAGGTATTTTAGACTAAAGCAGGAGGTATCACCAGAGGCATGGTTTGAAGTTGGAAGGTGGAAGGGTGAGGAGGGAAAGAGGAGGAGGTTTGCACTGAGAGGGTGGTGGACCCTGGAATGCACTGCCTGGCGAGCTGGTTCAGAGGTCCACAGTGGAGGGCTTCAAGAGAGGGTGGGACAGACACAGAAAGTGGATGTATCGATGATAGCCTGGCCCAGGGGGGTGGGGATGGATGATAGGGGTTTCTGAAACACAAGGGGGGGAGGGCCTCGGCACCCAACTAGGGATCTGAGGTTCGAGCAGACTTGATAGACCGTAAGGCCTAATCTGCTGGCAATTAGTATGTTAGAATGGCCCACATTCAATTAGTAAAAATGATTGGAAAAGTAGATGTGCAATTTTTTGGGAGGGGGTCCCTCAAAGCCACAGCCAGGGCAGTTGAACCTAGGAGGGTTTGTTCTATCTCTATCCAAAAAGGAACAGAGGGGCTTATGGGATTCAGCCAGTGCAACGCTTGTTTAACACCATGATAAACATGGTATGCCTACGGCCAGGGCATGTTCCAACCACCCACTTTAACTGGTGCCCGAAGTGAAGACCTACTAAACTGCGGGCATTTACCTTCCCAAAGGAAGTTGGAAAAGAGCCAGTCAGCTCTATTCCACATCCTCGTTGGGACAGGCATTGGTAAATTACTTAAGTCAAAGAAAATTTGGGGGAAGGCCATCAGTTTGATAGCAGGAATCTTTGCGGTAATGTTAAGTGCAGTTTTTTTCCACCTCTCCATGTCTTACTGCTGGGAGTCAATTAAACCATTTAGATTCCTTCAGCACATATCTTGCGGGTGTCGGGAAATCTGCATTCCCAAGTAACGAATAGTGTCTGGAGCCCTAACGACTTTTTTTTGGCCCAGTTGGGATCACGTTTGTTGAGGGGCATCAATTCAGTTTTATTCCACTTTACTTGGAGCCCAGAAATTGCTCCAAAGGATTCAATGAGAAGGTGTACCACCATTTTTGTATATAGATTTGTTTTTTAATTTATAAATTTTACATGTGTTAAAAATGAATTCAACCAGAACTGGCCTCATTGGTGCAATGGTAGCACTAGTGCTTGGGATGCTGGGGACCCAGGTTCAGAAACAAGCCTGGTGCGTTGGGGGTCATCTGGGGAAGGAGGATTGAACATCCAAGTGGTTGCTGTCCTCCTCATGGGAGATGGGCAGCAAGCTCCGCGATAGCACTGCCAACTAGGTGAACATAGGTGATGTGAGCTGAGCGGCTTGGGGAAGGGGGGGGGCATTGCCTGCGGAAAACGTTGGCATACTCTGCATGCAGCATCATGCTGTCAGCTCTACAGAGCATCCAGGAGGAGTAAAAGGAGGAAAATCCCACCTGCTGAAGCAGGATGAAGTAGACGACCCTCCACAGATCTCACACCACCTCCTGGGTCCAGGGCAGGCTCGAACAAGTGTGGCTACCAGTGAGAAACGGGTGCACCCAACAGCACCCACCACAGGGACACAACTATGGGAAATTAAGCCAAGGTGAGAGGTAAATCCCAGGGATGGCAGGTGATGGGACTGGGGGGGGGGCATCGGCAAAGAGAGGGCCAGCTGGTGTGTGGGGGAGAGAAAAAAAAAGATCAACCATTAAAAAAAAAAAATTAATTCAACCATAACTACCAAGTTGCTTGGGTGTATTTATTTTTTGTTCCCCCTGCCTGTCTGAGTTTCTTTCTTCTTGATAGTCTGCCAGGCAAGTTTTTCCATATTTATGTAATTAAAAGAGATGGCCAGGAGAGGCACATTGAGCTGTACAGCTCAATTCCAGGTGCATCCTGGGGAAAGGGGACATTGAAATAATACAGATACATCAGATAATACAGCAGAAATACTAGTAGGTTACTAACGTGGCTTCCCCTGCATGAGAGCGGAGATAGGAAAACCCGGAGAATTAAATGCCCATATGCCTGGCGTTAATAGTGGGCAAGATGCTGGAGTAAATCATGAAGGAACAGATAATTGACTTCCTAGAGGATAACAGCCTAACAAATGGGAATTAATATGAGTTCATAATGGGCAGCTCATGTCAGACTAACTTGACTGACTTTTTCATCTCTGTGACACAGATGGTGGGCAAGAGTCAGGCAATTGACATTCTGAATCTAAGTTTCAGTAAGACCTTTGAGCCAGTGCCACATAGGAAATGTATCCTAAGGTGAGGGAAATAGGACTACAGGGAGGACTAATGGGGTGGAATACTAACTGGTTGTCTCAGCCCAAGCCACAACATTCAGGCCTGCAAGCTCTGCCAGAAGTTCAACCAAGCTACCCAGCAGTGCCATCAGGTAGCCCTGTACTCCTTCCTGGTAGAACAGCAGGTCACCAGAATGGAGCAGAAGACCCCTACCCCCTCACCGGATCACTCATCAGGCTCATAGGCCTCTAAGGCCTGGGACAAATCTGCTGGAAAACATGCTCACCAGGACAGTGCACGCAACAAGGGCCATTCCCACTGGGTGTGTTCCTGGTTCCTGCGTCCTTCAGCCTCAACTGGGGCAGCGTCAGTGACTGCTTCGGCGTCGACCCCTCCTGCTACTTAGGCCACAGTCTCCTTCAGGCCAGCTTTGGCAGTGAGTTCTGTCAGACCTTTTACAACCGGCAAAGGGCCAGTGACATCGGGGTTGCCCATGTCACTGTCAGCAGTCCTGCAACTCAGACCTCCAGAACTGCAAGCTCAGCTGGCAGCGAGCTCTGCTGGACCATCTTTGGCCGGTGCTGGTACTCTGACTTTGGGGTTGCAGCCACCCCTGCTATGCAGGCCACTGTCTGCACCCCTGTTATGCAGGCCACCGTCCATGTCCAGATTGAGCTCTCTTCATTTGCAGCCATTATTCAGCACTTCCTCTCTACCCCAGGTCCAGTGACACTGGGGCCTAATTGGAGCAGCCCCAGCACTAATGCCCACCAGGCTGCTAAGCCCTGTACTTTATTTATTTTATTTTTTATTTATTTAGTAACATTCAGAATTACAACCCTTTGAGTCATAGACTCCTTTACAAAGGCTCCACGTCAAACAACAATAAGGAGATACATATAGTATCAAGCAGTACAGTGTTCAGGTAATAGAAACAAGAGAGAAAACAAGTAATGGAAGTTACACACACAAAAATTATACAATATTATAAGTACAGTGATCATGGCAGAAAGACCGTACACAAAAACACACAGACGGGGGCTACAGAAACAGTAGTCTTTGGGAGAGGAGGACCTGGGTGTTGCCACCCTTGATCTCGCTGCTGCCTCCCTGATGATGAACATGAATACTGTCCAGACCTCAGCCCACTAGATAAGGATGAGGGGGATGAGGCCTGGGAGGGAATCCCTTTGACAGTTCTACTGTCTCCTTTGTAAGTGAGGACTCCATGGTGCATACCCCAGCGTCCCCTCTTTCTTTTCCTTGTCTGCTCAAGTCCCACTCCAGGGAACAACTGTCTTATACCCTAGCGCATACCAAGCAGTTGCTCAATACCCTAGGGATCACTGTCAACTTGCCCAAGTATGTCTTGACCCCTTGTTAGCTCTGCAGTACATAGGGTCAGTTCTGAACATGGCCCAAGGTTTAGCATTCCTGCCCCAGAACAGGGCAAAATGCCTCATAGCTCAAGCCCAGATGGTTGCTCACAGCAGGCATGTCACAGCTTGGATATTCCTGTGACTGTTGGGCCTGATAACTGCAGCCATTGTCACAGTGCCCCTGCCAAGGCTGCACATGAGGATCTCCCAATGGACCCTAAGGGTCCAGTGGGATCAGCGCACCGATAATCTGGAGCAACAGGTCCTGGTAACTTCCCCTGTTTGCAAGGTGCTTCAGTGGTGGATGGTCCCTGACAACTTGCGGAAAGGAGTCCCATTCCTCGTCCCCTCCCATCAGCAGATATTCACCACAGATGCTTCGGGGCTGGGTTGGTGGGCTCATCTGGGCCTTCATCAGACCCAAGGAATGTAGTCCTCCATGGAGGCCTCTCTCCACATAAACGTTTTAGAGATGAGGGCCATTCTCTATACATTGCAGGCCTTCCAGAACCACTTGTGCCCGGTGCCTTTGCTGGTGCCGATGGAGAACCTCAGTGTAATCTACTACATCAACAAGCAAGGAGAGACTCATTCTTACCCCCTGTGCAGGGAGGCAATGAGAGTTTGGTACTGTGCTCTAGAACACAGTCTAGGACTGTCAGCTGCCCGTGTTCCCAGTATTCAAAATGTCTTCACAGACAGGCTAAGCAGGTCACAGTCTAGAATGCATGAGTGGGAGCGGCTGACCTCAGTTGCAGAAGACCTGTTTAACAGGTGGGGTTGTCCAGATCTGGAACTTTTTTGCATCCCCACTCAATGCAAAACTGCTGCTTTTCTGCTGGCTTGATGCAGGGCCTAGAGTTTCCTGGTAAGAAGCATTGTCCTGTCTTGGAAAGGGAAGTTCCTCTATGCCTTGCTTCCCTTTCCTCTGATTCAAAGAGTGCTAATCAGGCTTCAACTGGAGGGGGCCACTCTAATTCTTGTGACACCCATTTGGCCTCCTCAGATATGGTTTCTGTTACTGCAACAATTAGCAGTGGAACCCCCAGTACCCTGCCTCTGTGCAAGGGTCTACTGCCTTGGGAACGGGGAATACTTATCCATTCGGACTTCAGGTCTCTCCCCCTCCATGCATGGCTCCTGAACACATAGCCATCGTGACATCTGGGGAATCCCCTTAAGTGGCTGACATCCTAATGGCTGCCAGAAAGTCTTCCACCAGGGCTACTTACTTCATGAAGTGTAAGCGATTTGCTCTGTGGGCCGCTTCCCACCACCTGGATTCCTTCACTTGCCAGTGAATCAGATTTTAGAGTATTTGCTGTCCTTGTCAGATGCGGGGTTGTAATGCGCTTGTCTGCTATATCAGCCTTCCATGTGCCCATGGATGGCCGTACAGTGACCCAGCTGGGCATGGCCCATACATTTTTGTGAGGTGTTCTGCATCTGAACCCTCCTATCTGCAATCCAGTCCTGGCTTGGGATTTGAATTTTGTTTTGGAAAAACTCACTTTGGCTTCTTTTGAGCCACACTTTCCTGTTGTGTAAAGCGTTATTTTTAGTTGCTGTTACATCTGCTCAAAGGATTTCTGAGCTGCTGGCTCTCATGTGTGAGCCTCATTTTTGAGTTTTCACGAAGACAAGGTGTCTTTGTATACTAACCCTAAGTTTCTACCAAAGGTGGGGTTTACATTAAATCAAACCATCCACCTGCCAGTTTATTACCCTAAGCATGCCAATCCAGGGGAAGCATGGCTCCATACTTTAGATGTGCATAGAATACTCAGGTATTATATACCCCATACAAAGAACTGCAGAAAGTCCTCCCAGTGTTTTGTTTCTTTCACCTCTGGGAACAAGGGCATGCCAGTTTTGAAACAGTGTTTGCCCAAATAGTTGGCCAACTTTATTACTTTTTGTTATAGGAAGTAACGGAAAGGAACCTAGGGAGTTGTTCGTGGCCATTAGACCAGACATGGGCACTTCTGTTGCCTGTTTCAGGAATGTGTCAGCTGCAGAGATCTGTGCTGCTGCCACTCTGAGTAGTGTCCACAATTTCACAAAGCACTACAGACTGGACATTGCCTCGAGATGGAGGCAGGTTTTGGCCTTACTGTACTAAAAGGCATCCTTCCTTAGGCCTCTGGGTTCCTGCTACCCAGACTGTCTCATTGGCTGTATTGTTTGGGACTTGTCCTATAGGCATGTCCTGATGAAAGAGATATTCCCAAAGAAGACAGAATAGTTATATAAGAACTTACTATAACAGTAGATCTTTGAGGGAAAATCTCTTTTATCAGGTCATGCCAAGCCATCTTCCATCCCTTATTTGAGCTTGGGGCCTCTTTGCTGTGGTCTGTCTTTCTCCAGGATAACATGCCTGTTGCTCCAGCCTTCCAGATAGCTGGTCAGTTTCTCTCTCTCTCCTTGGTTCCTTAGAGGGAGGTCTAGTGAGTATGGTCTCTGGTGGGGAACTAAGGAGAGAGTGGGGTCGCCCATGCTTATATGCTGCCAGGACATTGCCACCTGACGTTGTTGTGGGCAGCCCTTGATAGACTGCTAGATAAGGTTTCCATGTGGTCCTAGTGCCTGACGGCTATAAGTCCTGTAGGTGTGACTTCATGAAAGTGATTTCCTCGAAGATCTACTGATCTTACTTCGAGGGGTATTTTTTGCAGCAGGCCACACTGGTAGTAGGGATTAAGTCATCAGGCATTAAAATCACATGGAAACTTTCTAGTTAGCTGTCTTTCAGAGGGGGCTGCCCACCACCGACATCACCCACTGATGTCTGCCAACCCTATAAGAGTGGACGGCCCCCTTACCCTCTTCAGTTCTTTCCTGCCGTCAACCAATGCATGTTGGATCTTTGGAAACAACTGCAGCTACATTCAACCACCATTTTAATGACTTTTTCTTTATCTTTTTTCTCACTATTGTTATTTTTCTATCTGTCGATGGTTTTCTCATTCATTTATGTCTTCTAAACCGTCATCGTCTACAGAGCATTACACAAAGTGTGCCTGCAGTCAGCAAATTCCCACAAAGGATAGCCATTCTGCTTGTGTCTGCTGCTTAGGCTGAGACCACGACATCCAAGCCTGCGAATTTTGCCAGAAGTTCAACCAAGCCACCTGGTGACATCACCAGTGGATGCTCGAAAACTTTCTTCTAAAGCAGAAGGTTGCCTCCATGGAAAGAGAACTGCAGGCCAGGAGCTCTTCAGCCTCCCTGGCCCAATCCTGGGACTTTCACTCTTCAAAGCCCCGGCATAAGGCCAATGGGAAATATAAGCACTGGGATAAAGACCACGATAGGCTCTGGTCCTCCTCATCCCACTTGCGGTCACCTCACTATTGTTTGACCACTCCAGGGTCCTCCTCCTCCACCTCCTCGGGGGGGGTCATCTCTGATGGCCCCGCATGCCATTTCTTCTACAGGGCTACCAGTGGCTCAGCCTCCCACCTCCATTACTGACTCAGGCGGAGGCTCCTTGGGCCAGGGTTCTTCCCCTGCTGTTCAGTCCCTGCTGCTTAGGCCCCTTATAACATTGGGTACACAGCATGGTGTCTCAGCCTGCGCTTCTTCAGCTGGCATGGATTTGGCAGCCGCCAGGGTTTCCTCTTCTCCCTGCATGCCTTTTCAGCATCGGACTCCTCTACTAAGTCCATCACCTCTCCTTCACAGGTCCAGAGGAACGCCGGCTTCTCCCCTGAGCTGAGTCATCCTCCTCTGATGCCTGCCCGGGTGCCTCCCACACCGGTGCCCGCCTCTCCTCAGCTTGCGCTTGTGGGATCACCTCTGACTTTGCCTCTCCTAACCCTTGCTGAGCCTTCGCTGGTCTTGCCCTACCTGGTGCCGGTCGAATCTACGCCTATTTATCCCTAGCCTATTCCGGCCTACCCTCAGCCGATGCCTGCTGGTCCTCAGCCTATCCTCCCACAACCTATGCCGGTTGGGCCATCACCGGTCTATCCCACACTGAAGCATGTGGGGCTGGCACCTGTGTACCCTTACTTGGTGCCAGCTGAACTGTCGCCAGTCCGAGTGGATATTCAAACCCTGGTTTATTCCCTCTAGGAGGGTTCTGCAGACATGGGTCCCTATTCCTCAAGGCCCAGTGACCCCTGCCCCCCAGAATCCTCCTCCAGGGCCTACCACTCCAGTTCCTTCCAGGCCAACTCCTCCACTCTGGCAGCTCACACCCCCACGTTGCCTACCTGACGATGGGGGTGACGATCACCTGGACTTGCTTTCGTCTGATGAGGAGAAAGGTTAAGACTTGGGGACATTAGCTGGTCTCCAACCGCCTCCATATACTCCTTACAGGTGCAAGGGATCCTGAAAAACATCCCTAAATCCTCCCCTAGACAATCCCTCCTTCTCAGCCATCAAGCGGTACATCTAGGAGGCGATGGGGTTAGAAACCGAGGAGTGGGACCTGGAGCGATGTTGGCTCATGACCTACCTTCACCAGCCTGACTCCCCTCCTTTAGTGGTTCCCCCTCTCATCAATACTTACGAGAACATTACCATGGCTTTTGGGGAGACCAAATTTGTTCCTGGCCATGTCTCGGAAAGCTGATAGGCTGTGTCATGCCCCAGCAGCCAAACCCTTCCTAGGGGTGCAGGCCCATGTTGACTCAATGGTTATCAATGCCACTCGTGACTGCCCTAAGCGGCCCAAACACTTGAGCTCCCTACCACTAAAGAGGGAGTCCTGTTGGCTGGATCTCTTTGGGAAATGGACTTTTGCTTCTTCTACTTTGGCGATCCATGCCCTTAACTGCCTAGCCCAAATGCTTCAGTATCAGAATGGCCATGCCTCCTGAAGAAGAGTTGTTTGAACCCGAAGTGCAGAGGCAAGTGTGGTGCTAGACTATTTAGCAATAATGCTGTTAAATTGCATTTGCGAGTGTCAACCTGATTTTTCTTTGGTGTGTGAGTTACTTGGATTTCAGTATCAGAATGCACTAGGGGACAAGGTCAGGGATACTGTCCAGTCCCTATCCGATGATTCTGCCAAGCAACAAGCCCTGGATGCACTCAGGTTGGCCTCTGACATCGGTACCCACCTGCTCCGGGTGGCCTACGATGCCGTGGATGCATCGGCCTGGGTGGTGGCTACTGGCATATGCCTGCATTGGTACTCATGCCTCTGGGTGTCTGGGTTTGCCCAAGATGTCCAGCTGTCTGTCTGTCATGAATGCCCCTTTCAGGGGCACTCTTCTCTTTGGAGGTGATGTAGAGGATATCCTCTCTAGGCTGCAGGCCTTGGGATGAGCTATTAGATTTGTCCATTTCCATACCATACATAGCTCAGGTCAGGACAGAGATCCTCCTTCCATTGGGCGGCTGCCAGACAGTCCCGGATGTCAGCTAAGCCCCAAGGCAAATGGAGGGCAGTGGTGTCTGCCGACCCTACCGCCAACTCTTCTGCCAGCAAAAGCTCCAGAGCTGGTCCCACAGCCTCCCTGACTCCTTGCAAGACCCCTTCCCTCCAGTAACACAGGATTTGGTCATAGGGGGTTGCTTCTTCCTCCATCTAAGCAAGTGGAGGGGAATCACTTCCAACAGTTTGGTTCTGCAGCTCATAGCTCACAGTCACTGTCTAGAACTGCTGGAGTGGCCTCCGGACGACCCCGCAGTTCAGTCCTTTTACCCTCCAAATCAGATCCCTCTAATTTGGGATGAAATTCATGCTGTGCTCCAAAAAAAGGGCACTAGAGCCTGTCCCAAAGTCCCAGCAAGGACAGGGCTTCCACTCACACTTTTTCCTAGTCCCCAAATGCACTGAGGACCTCAGGCCCATCCTGGACCTCAGCCAGCTAAATCTGTTCATCCAGTACAAAAGGTTCAGGATGACCACCCTTCAGGGACTGCTGCCCCGTTACACCAGGGGGACTGGATTTGCTCCCTAGACATGTAGGATGCGTAACCACATATCAAGGTGTGCTTCACTCACAGGCACCTCCCCAGGTTCCATTTTCAGGGGGCCCACTTCCAGTTTAGGGCCCTGCTGTTTGGCTTATTATCTGCCCCCTGGGTGTTCACCAAGTGCCTGGAAGTGGCGGCAACTGCCCTCAGATGTCAGAGGTTCTATGTGTTTCCTTGCCTGGATGACTGACTGCTTGCAGCACCATCCAGGGAGTGCCTGCTCCAAACCCTGGTCTCTACCTGACACCTCTTCCAGGCTTTGGGAATCACCATCAGTCTACCCAAATCTTTTCTGCCCCCCTCCCAAAGGCAACAGTACATTGGAGCGGTCTTAGATACAGCCCAGGGGATGGCCTTTCTTCCCCAGGACAGAGCAGAGAGTTTGATGGATCAAGCCCGTCAGCTTTACTCCAGCGGCCATGTCCCAACCTGGGTCTTTCTATGCCTTCTGGGACTTATCGCCATAGCCATTGTTACAGTTCCCTTAACCAGACTGCATATGAGGATTCCCCAGTGGACTCTGCGGGTCCAGTGGGACCAACATGTGGATGACCTGGAGCAACCAGTTCTGGTATCAGATACGGTTAAGAAGGTGCTATTGTGGTGGCTGGAGCCCAGCAACCTCCTGAAGAGGGTGCCTTTTTATATTTGGCCCCCACAGCAGATCTTCATGATGGATGCCTCGGTTCTAGGCTGGGGGGCTCATCTGGCTGCCTACCAGACCCAAGGGAGGTGGAACTTGGTGGAGGCTGGTCTCCACATAAACATCTTGGAGATGCGAGCAGTTCTGTGTACCCTACAGGCCTTCCAGACACATTTCTCCCTGGGTCCTCTGCTGATTCATACAGATAACTGCAGTGTGGTCCATTACATCAACAAACAGGAAGGGATTCACTCTTACCCCCCAGCATCCAAAATGTCTTAGCGGACAGCCTAAGCTGGTCCCTGTCTTGGGCTGACAAGTGGGAACTCATGAACTTAGTGGTGGAAGATCTGTTTGGCCAGTGAGGTTGTCCTGATTTGGACATTTTTGCATCCCCAATCAACGCAAAACTGACACTTTTCTGCTTGCTCGCTTCAGGGCTTGGAGCTTTCTGGTGAGGCGCATTGTCCCTCATTTGGAAAGGGAGGCTTCTGGTCACCTTCTCACTCCTACAAAGGGTTTTAATCAAGCTTCAGCTGGAAGGTGTCTCCATGATTCTAATTGCCCCCTTCTGGTCTCGTCAGATGTGGTTCCCCTTGCTCCAGCAGCTGGCAGTAGAGCCTCCCTTGCCTCTACCCATCTGCACAGGCTTGCTTTTCTGGGAGCAGGGCACCCTGGTCCATCCAGACATCAAGCCTCTCCATCTTCATGTGTGGCTCCTGAAGACATAGCCATCACGAAGTTCAGGGTGTCCCCTAAGGTGGCAGATGTCTTAGTGGCAGCTAGGGAGCCTTCCACTCAGACCACCTGTTCTATGAAATGGAAGTGCTTTGCTATATGGGCTGTATCGCACCATCTGGATTCCTTCACCTCTCTGAGGAACCACATTTTGGAGTGCTTGCTGTCCCTCTCAGATTCTGGTCTGAAGTACTCCTTGATCAAAGTTCATCTTTCGGCCATATCTAGCTATCACATTCCCATAGATGGCCATTCAGTGGCTCAACTGGACATGTCTACCACATTTTTGAGGGTCATTCTGCACTTGAAGCCTCCAGTCTACAACCCTGTCCCAGCTTGGGATTTAAATTTTGTGTTGGAAAAACTCACCCTGCCTGCTTTTTTTTTTTGATTTACAATTTTTACTATATTTTTTTCCCTTTTTCACCCATTCCTGTACGTCCAGGCGCTGAGCGTACTGCGATGTGGAAACGCGCACCACGACAGGCACTGGAGCGCCCACCCTACTAGCTGCCTCTGCTTGTGCCACCACCAGACCTCCACCCGGTGGTGGCGGGACTACGGGAGGGATAGCATCCACCCAAGAGAGGAGAGCTGCCATAGGCATCTCAATCCTGCTCCTACCACCCCGGCCGGCTCCTCGATGTCCTGAGGTTGTTCCCGAATGCTGGGTCACTGGTATGATGTGAGGTAAGGCTAACTGCCTCAACCCTCTGCGCTACCGGGCCGGCCCACTCTGTCTGCTTTTGAACCGGCTGCAAGTTGTGTGTTACACTATCTGTCTTGGAAAGCATTGTTTTTAGTTGCTATTACTTCTGCTTGGTGGATTACTGAGCTTCAGGTACTCATGTGTGAGCAGCCTTATTTGGTTTTCCATGAAGACAAGGTGTCCTTGCGTACCAATCCTAAATTTCTCACCCAAGGTGGGCTACAGTATGCTTTCCCTCCATCCTTCCCATTCTCTTTCTTCGTAGCTTTCCCTTCCTTTGGAGGGGAGCCTTCTGCTTCCTTTTCTGACAGTTACCTCAACTTCCTCCTTGTTCTCCTAGCATGTTCTGTTTTTGGTCTCCAGTGGGAGAACTGAGGAGGGTATGGGGGCCGCCCACTTCTGTAGGGTTGGCTGACACCAGTGGGTCATGTTGGTGGTGGGCAGCCCCCTCTGGTAGACTGCTAGCTAGAAAGTTTCCATATGATCCTAGTGCCTGATGACTAAGTCCTACTGGTATGGCTTGCTGCAAGAGATCCTCTCAAAGAGCTACTGTTATGGTAAGTTCTTATGTAACTGTACTTCACGATAAGTTTTTACATAAGGGGAACATTGTTTAACCAAGAGTAGCACACTAAGCCAAAGCTTTTTTCCAGTTGTGACCTGTGAGCACAAGGAGGATAAGTGACTTGCTCAGGATCACATAGTATGCAACTAGGCAGCTGTGGGATTCAAACCCAGGTCTCCAGATCTGCAGCTCAGAGCCTTAACCCACTGCGCTATACTGCCCCCATAACTGTTCTTGTTTAATTTTATCATTGTAGAAGTACAGTAGCCCTGAAGAAGTGTAACTTTATTACACAAAACATTGGCATGAGAAACTGAAATACTGACAGTAAAACAAATAAATTAAAATAAGAACATAAAGAGTTAGTGGAGAGTAGCTATTATTCCAGCCTTTCTTTCCAGATGTTGTTTCTTACAGAGACCCTAACCATTCCACATTGATAGCCCAGCCACCAAGATGGCAAACCAGCCAATCCTCCTTGCAATGCCACTGCCAAACAGACACTACAAAGGCCAACATCATTTTACCACCTATTGCTGAGAGAGCAACTTGACTTGCTCCGTCTGCATTAGATGCCTGATATTCTTTCATTGAGGTGGGTGGTTTTCAGCCGGGGGCTGTGGGACACCCAAGAAATGAGTGATGTGCATTGGTCATGTGACCTCTTCCTGACCCCGCCCACCCAAAAAAAATCTAGTAATGCTTTTTGAGAGCTTAAACTCCTGGGGTTAAAGTTGCAAAAACATGCTGATTCTAGCCACGCAAGCACTGCTTGGCTGCAAAGCTTAACACCTTGGTGCGCTGAAGAGGCAAGGCCTGACATGGGTGGGCTCCTCTCTCCAGTCCATCTTACACCAGCAACTGTGCTTCTATCCCAGGTCCCAGATAAATTTGGGATGAGGAATATCCTTCACAGGGTGGGGGTGCTGGACTGGGCCCGACCTTGGTTGTTGCCGCACATGTCATTCATTATATTATCTCACACCACAATACAGCCTGGGTTTCTTGCCCTCCCCGCTGACCCTTTCTAATGGGAGCATAGTTTACCCACTTGATAACAGCTTACCAGCACGCCTCCTGGCCTGACACTAGGCATCTTTACAGTGGGTCTCCTGTATTGTTTAATTCAGTCAAACACTCTTTGAACTGTTCACCTGAACTTAGACTGTGTGACCAGTGAGAAGAATCCAGTTTGTACTTATTTCCTGGGGCCTTGTCCATGGACCGGATTGGACTTTCTGTCAAGTTGGCCTTCCCACCCAGTTGCTTGGTCTCGATTCTTGGAACACCTCCTAGGCAAGGCATTTGAGGAAAGACAGCAGTTTTGTTTCTTGGTTATTCTTAGATCCTCTAACAATTTTACAGCACTTACTTCCCAGGGCAGAATAGATCCATTTGAACTGTTCTAGCTCCTGTTTTGGATCAGTGTTGACTATTTTCTACTTGTTCCATTTTACTGTTACCAAATTGTTGATTGCATTTGTAAGACTGCAGTACAAGGCGGGTTGTTTAGTACCTGGCACATAACACTCCAGTTTAAGTGTCTGATCAGTTTATCATCAGGTTAGCACTTCTGTTACTGATGGATAGTTTCCAATTCTATGCCAGTACCTCTCTTTTTGCTAAGCTTTGCCACCCCCAACAGAAGCAGAGGGTGCACTAAGCCATAACCCTTGTAATGGATACCATGCTTTTAATTTTTGCCACTGACCCCCCCTTTTCCTCGGGGCGGGTGCAATGCCTGTGACGGTCTTATACCTCACAATAGATGGAAGGGTTCCCCGGATTCACTTGTCAATCATTTATTGAGAGGCAAATAGACTTGCTTCAGGTGTCTTTCATGGTAGACTCCCTACCCCCCTCATGGGTTTTACTCCCTCCTTCTGGTTCTGATTTTATATGGGGACTCCTTTTTCTCACCAGAGGCCTGGGATCTTTGTAACCCTCCCCAGCACCAGGGCTATTCCACGTCTGGAAACTCCCTGGGAGCATGTAGGGCAGGTTCATTACCATGCCTCGTCCTTGGAAGTCCCAAACTCTACAATTGGTATCCTTTCTAGTGTACTGGGAGCTTGTTTCCCTTATGTTAAGCACAAGGTACTCCCTGTTGGAACCTGTGGCCAGCTTCCATTCAGGTCTGTTGTTGGTTTTGTTTTCTACCTAAGCTCTTATGGGCTTCTGTTAGTTACCAAGAAACTTAAAGAGCACTGCAAAAATCTATTTTCAGATGATTGCAGAGTTTTCCTATGCATGGATATGCTGCTGGACTTCCCTCTGCAGCATTGTCCCTTTTTGCATACCATACTGTATTAGGTCACTCAGGACATGTGCACAGGGGGACGGGCTGCCTTAATGTGAACCAACTCTTGCAAAGAGCAAGTTTAGCATTTGGCAAATCTTGCCCCACAAGTCCCCCTTAAATATCCCTCTTCCACCACCCTTGTTATGGCTATGACACCAGTAAAAATGTTATCTCAAAATGTAAACGTCCTTAATAACCCAGTAAAATGAATAAAATGCCTCCAGTACATATGGCCACGCCAGACTGATGTTATCTTTGCCCGAAATCCCCTCCCGGAACATGCTAAACTCTCCTGTGGTGGATGATGTATAGTATATGCCTCCTCCTATAAGCAGGGGTGGTTACCCTAATTCCAACTACTACATCATTTGTCTTGCAACAGGACTACAATCACCTGGCAGGTCGATATGTAATTCTACTGGGCAGGCTGTACAATACAGAAATCACTGTGGCAAATGTATACTTCCCACCCAACTCTAATACGATCTCCTCTGTTGCTTCCTTAATAAATTGATGGATCTGCTACAGGGGCAGCTGGTTCTAGATGGTACTTTAATCTATGTGAATTGACCTGGACACTTCCCACCCAATTATGTATCAGACAACATCCGCTCAGACCTTTCTCTAACTTGGCTCACTTGAGAATAGTGCATGTATGGAGAACATTCTTCCCCACAGGAAGGGCTTACTCCCATTGTTCACCCCACTACAGCACTTACTCTCAGAGTGATTATTTTTGCACTTACTGCAAACATTTCATACCATTCAGGATCTCTCTCTTGGTCCCCGGTTGTTATCAGATCATACCCCCACTTCTGTTTAAACTCAACCTTGGCAGAACTTCCCGCTCTACTTTCTGGATGTTCAACACCACCATCCTCAAAGATGAGGAATAAAAAAAATTCATCCAAGAACAGATACAACAAATGTTACTTGATAATACCTCCCCTGAAATATCCACCCCTATCCTCTGGGACACACTAAAGACAGTCCTTAGAGGTGGTATAATCTCCATTGCTTTGAGAAAGAGGCAGTGTCAGAATACAAGCATGAGCAGCTGGTGCCACTCCATATGCTCCAGGTGCTATACACTCAGGGCAACCAGACAGTTACCGAATAAATTAAGACAATGAAGAGGGAAATACAAGCCATCCTGGATTCACGAGTGCAACAATCCCTGACCTTCTTGAAACAATATTTCTATGAGGGAGGTGAGACTTGAAGTATGCACTTTCTGACATGAAGACTTCAAAATCAGAGACAAGCAGCTTGTGTATCTGAAGTGCAGGATCCATTCACTAACACCCATCCTCACAGCTCCATCACATCTTAGCTATCTTTAAGGAATACTATCAATCATTATGTACTGAAACTTCTTCCTCCAACTTTCTGATATAATGTCTCACCTTTCTGCCCCTACATTGACCAACACTCAGAAGGCTCCAGTTCAGATGGAAGAGCTCCACTTGACTCTGTCCAATGCCTAGTCACAGAATTGGCCTAGCCTTGATGGATATCAAGTAGAGTGGTAGAAATCCTTTTCAGAGCTCCTTATGCCTCTAGTGCTTTTAGCATATGAGGCAGTCCATATGGGAGAAGCCCCCTCATTCCTGGAAATATGCTATCCTGTAGGCTATTCCCATACTGGAGAAAGAACAAACTTATCCATTATCATTCTGCCCAATTTCTATCTTGAATATTGGCTAGTAAATTATTCATGGAAATTTGAGCGCACAGATTTGATCATGTATTTCCATCCCTAATACATCCAGACCAGGTTGGCTTCATACGGAAGCGGCAAACCATGCTTAATGTCCGTCATAATCTTCTTCTTGAATATACATCTGTGAGAACAATACCCACAGCTGTGTTGAGTCTTGACACCAAGAAGGCCTACAACAAGGTGTCCTGGACATTGCTATGGTGAACCCTGTTGGTCCTTGGTTTCCCAGAATCAGCCTTGGCTTGGCTCTGTAATGTTTACATGGACCTCCATGCATATATCTGTATTAGTGCTATGCATGTAACCCTCATAACCCTACAACAAGGTACTCACCAAGGCAGCCCGGTTGTCCCCACTCCTTTCTGCACTCTTCATTAAGTCCTTGACCACTGAACTATGAGGGTGCCTGGGGTGGAAGGAATTCCCCTTGGGAGGGGACAGAGTACAAGGCCGCATTATATGTGGGCAGCATTTTAATCACTTTTCTCAGCCCACAACAATCTCTTTCGGCAGCCTAGGACAACATAACTACCTTTGGTAAATTCGCAGGCTTCTCTCTGAACATCCATAGAAGTGAAATGGTGCTCCTGAATTTCTCACCATCACCTTCTCTACATGCCCATTTAACTTTACGTTGGATAGGGACAGAGTTTAAATACTTAGAAATACAATTTCTGAAGGACCTCCAAAATCTGGAGCTTCTTAATCGTGAAGCTATCTCTCATCAACTCCGCTTATCTTTTTTCTGTAAACTAGAATTGGTTCAAATGAACCTCCTACTCCAGCTACTCTGCCTTTTCTAGACCCTTCCTATCTTTCCATCAACTAATTACTTTAACTCATGGAACAAGTTAATCTCTCACTTCATCTATGGAGGTGCCCACACTGGATATGCTAGTCCATATTGCAATTGTCCATGGCACAAGGAAGTGTTCACCTTCCCAATTTACTGAACTAAGCAAGGGTGTGTCATCTCCGAACGGATGCTTATTGATCCAATCAAGTCCACCCCGGAAACAAATCGACTTCACCATCAATGAAATGCGCAACACAGATCCCCCTTATATATGTACAGACCCTTTCCTCTATCCCTAAATGACTATATAGTACCACATTTATGTCAAATATTCTTAGAGTCTGGGGTCAAATACAGAATCTAACTAAACTGTCCCTGCCTTGTGTTTACTTTTGCTGTCTAATTTCTTCAGACCCTGACTTTCTCCCCTCACAAATAGACCACACCTTCACCAGATGGAATCCTCTGGGTCTAATGCATGTCTTCTAATTCCTGAACTCTCACGAGGTGGTGCAATTTGAAACTGCAGCAGATGTTTGGCCTTACAGGTAGAGAGCATTATCACTACCTGCAGATTCGAACATATTTGTTACACACAATCGGTCTCACTTTCTAAACCTGGCTCCACTGCTGTTGCAAATCTTAATAGGAGCCTTGCAGGGGATGCCCTGGGACATTTCATTGGCAACTGCTGCATGGGATTGCAGGATTTATTAGGGGACTCTACATGGTCTATATTAGATAAATGGAATCAAGAATTAGACCTTTCAATTTCTGGTAAGTATTAGCTGAAATATGCTCTACCTGCTCTTAAGATTACCTGGGGGAGGGAATATGCATAGAATTGCTGCTACTGCTTCTTCTGTATGCCGGTTGTGCTGGCTAAATTCTTGCTGGTTTCGCATGGTCACCGTTGGAGGCAGTGCAAACAGAACAAGCTTGTATATTCAGGCAATGCCCAATTATACAGAAAATTTGGCAAAACATAGCCACTCAATTTGAGGAGTTAGCACTGCCTAAAGAACTGATCTGTGCTGTGGTGCTTTTGTCTATGCAGTACCACCACCGGGTCAGCATCTGAATCCTCGCTCCTTTGTTTACTAGTTGCTAAAAAAGCACTTACACAAAATTGGATGCAAATCCAGATACTGATGGTGGCAATGTGGCAGGCTGTCACATCTGATATTTGTCACATAGCAAGGTTAACTGCCTGTCTAGTTGGCGGTCAGATCAGTTTCACATTAAATGGCAAGACTGGGTCTTTTATATAAAGACATAGGATGACTCCTTCATGCTGTGAAAATATAAGCTCACTGGCTATAGTATACTGAGGAGCGGACTAGACCAGACAGGGTTTGGCCTATATAGTTGAATCATTACAAGCTGAGTGATGTAACCACGGCAATACTTCTAACTTGTGTGATTAATGTTTTACCAGGTGTTGGATACTTTTTAAAGCTTGGATTGTCCAGTACCTGAACAACACTGATCCCCAGTGCTCACATGTTAGCCTCTTATTGGCCAGAGGACACTGTATAAGAAATGAAGCCAGAGAGTGGGTTCCTCACAAGACAGAAAGAAAGCAGGGGACTTCAGCTCATATTGACATGAATGTGAAGCTTTTTCCTGACTGATGAGTGGGTCACCTTATCGTTGGTGGTCAGGCTGATCATAATTCAGCTGAATGATGAGACTAAGAACCCCTCTAACATGTTAAAATGATGGGTGAAAAAAGTAGCTTTTTTTTGGGGGGGGGCACTGGTATTATAACTTTTTGATTAATGTTTTACTGGGTGTTGGACACTTTTTAAAGCTTGGATTGTCCAGTAACTGAAAGACACTGAAATTATGCACTGTATGCCCCGTACTGTCTGTAACATGCTCCGCTCATTAATTTCAATAAAAATAAAGAAAGGAGGGCATGACAGAAACCTACAGATACATGCTGGGACATACCGTAATAGGGTGGACTCCTCAGACTTATTTAAGTGTAGGGTAAACCTGACCCCCAGTGGCAGGGTGTTAGGGAGTCTTCTGCCTTGCGGTGGAGGTTGGTCCAGGGTTCAGTGAAACATGTGTCATGGGACCCAGCTGGGGAATCAAAGGGGCATCTTTTGACATAGTCACACACACACACATGACTGGAATGTGCATTCCAGTAGTAGTGTCAAACAGTAGGCACATATATTACTTTATAAAATCCGACTAACCGTCTTTCCTCACAGCACCGTATTTACATTTTCCCCCAAAATTTGCATTTTTTCATTGTTGTACTGGCACTGTACTATTTGCACCGTATACACATTCCTCTACCTTCTCTTCTCATGGTCCACTCCCCTTCCCCCTTTCTGAGCAGGCAAGCTGGGGATCCAGTCAGGGAAGCTTTGAATGGTTTTCAAAACCCCGGGGGCCACCATAATACAATTTCCTCTGTCAGTCTTTTTTGGGGAGTGGGCATCTTTTGGCACCTTAGCATCCTTGATAGACTTGTTGGTCATCCTGAGGAATTTTCCTCCTTTCTGAAGAAACTGTTGCTCCTATTTCTGTCATGGCTTCAGTCGAGCAGAATGTGGCACCCTGTGGCACACAGTAGTTTCTCCCTCTCAAACAAGAGACATCTAGAGCACTACTCACAGAACCTTTGCATTACTACACTGGCTTGTCTAATTCCCTGTAGGGAAATCTGGTTCAGTGGCCACGGCCACTTCACATCTGGTTGAAAAGGTCCATCTTTAGCAAAGAAAAGTCTGACAGGAGTGAGAAAAAGTCACAGCCTGCTCTCTCTCAGAGAGCTTTCCAGAAACTGCCTGTCTGGAAAGTCACCACACCTTACATTCCAAAGTGACCTATGTGGCAGCAAAGAGTTCTAGTAACATACATCACTGGTGCTTGTACAGTCACACAAGCAAGGGAATTCTGCTGACACTTAAGCCTTAGACACCCTGTGACATCCGGGGCACCTATAGTAACTCCAAGGGAGGGTTACAGGGTCACATAAGCAGAGAAACAAAACAACCACCAGGGGGCATAACCTTAAACTGATGAGGGAGAAATTCAGGAAGGCTGTCAGGAAATACTTCATCACTGAGAGGGTGGTGGATGAGTGGAACAATCTACCCAGTAATGTGATTATTGCTGGGGCTGTTTCATATGGATAAACGGAAACAAAAGTCAGGTAAAGTGTGGCAAGAACTCTGTAAGGGCTGAGTTCAGCTGTATAGGAACAAGGGCAGAGTGTTAGTCTTTTACTGTTGTTTATCATCTTTGGCCCCTATGCATCAAGGGGTGGGTTGCCTATGCACTGCAGATCCATGATGCATAGGCACCCCTACATCTAAATCCCATGAACCAGAAGTCTTGAAGGCCCCTGCACATATTCACAGAAAGGACATGCGTCCTTCCACAAGGATCTCCCGGCCTTTGTGCAGCTATATGCATGGCCAGTCCAGAGGGGTGTCTGAGAGTGTGTGCCTGCACTCTGTGCCATTCAAGGAGGCGCAGAGTGCTGGGCAAGAGGGGGGCACAGGATACAGCAGCAGGGACCCTGCCATATCTTTTATATGCCCCCTGAGTTTACACATGCCGGCTGTGGCAGGATGAGTAATCCCCCACAGTGCTGCCCCAGCCCTCTGGCTGATTGGGAGGGCTGAGGGCAACCATTCTAACAAAAGGCCATCACAGAATTCCCTGCTGCATGTGGAGCAGGTGAACCACTATGGTACCAAGTCAGGCATCCAGTTGGATGCCAGCTTGTGTCCTCCGATACACCCCCTGCACAGCAGTATGCTGGGAGATGGGGATATGCACAGGTACCACATGGTGGCATGCGTCGGTGCAAGCCATGCCCCACACATCTATGCACGGGTGCGGAGCTGCGCAGACTGGGTACACGTCACTCATGCGTACTCGGCTTGCATTCTGCGTAGTCTACAATGTGCATAGCTGTACATCAGCAGTTGCAGAGCTCTAATTTCTGTGTCTGCCCTGCTACACTATCTCTACAGAACCGCATGTGCAGCGGGCAGACACAGTGAGAGCACACTGTTACTGTGATTTTATTGATTTCTGCAATGAAATGGCATCTGAGTCGCTCAGGGACCTACAGGATCCCAAGACTAGTGCCTCCTTAAATGATCCCTTGGGTCACTGCAAGGAAAGATACAATCACACCTAGTTCTGTCTGGTAGAAGATCTTCTAATTAGGGGAAAGGAAAAATTACTTTAGATGCAAAAATATCAGTTGTTTTTTTAAGTTAATAATAACAATAATTCAGGTAGTATAGAAACATAGAAAAGGGAAAGAAAGAAAAAAGACCTGAACAATCCATCTAGTCTTTCCCAAGAATTACAAGCTGTAATTCGTACTATTTTTTTTTTTTTTTTTAACTGCACTTTTTGCTCATTACCCCGATGAATATCCTGGGTGTGTCCTCCTTCTGCCACACCAACCCAATCCATCCTGGTAACTACTCTGAGTCACCTCCCATCCTCACACAACCATTGCCTCCACTAAAGTCTTCGCACTTTACCCCCTGTGTTGTGGCCCTACCAGTGGGTCCCTCCAAGTATTAACAGGGAGAATAAACCATATTAGGGAGAGGCAAAGTCAAAGTAAGGAAGGAGTCTGAGGACAAGTCCACTGGGTTGTCCAGGAGGTGGGCTTCATCTGCCTGTTCAGGAGTTCCATCTCTTTTTTCCCCTATTTACTCTTCCTCACAGCACTGCTGGGTTGTCCCGCTGACCATGTCACTCCTGACATACAGGTGCCCAGGCATCACACCTTCCCCATGTTTTGCCTCACACTGAAACCTCAGTCCCATGGGCCCCCGGGGTGTAGTCAGTTGCTGGGATGAACAGCCCTGTGTTCCCAGGGGAGGTGAGCATCCATGTGGAACACTTAATTCTCCTCCGCTGGCCTGCTCCTGATGTTCAGGGCTCTGGACACTAACCTAGGTAGCCAAAGCACCAGGCGGCTAGATACTAGAAAAGAAACGAAAGCACACAGCTCAGGATCAAATGGTGCTAGCTATGAGGGTGGGGAGCAGTTCTAAACAGACATATTGCAGGGAATGCTAACGCAGACTGGGTACAGAGCAATTCAAGTTGCAGAAGCTGGATTCCAGATTTTTTGAGGTGAAACATACTAACATACTAAAATGCCAGCAGAATAGGCCTAACGGTCTTTCGAGTCTTCTCGATTGGTCAGCCCCCACCCTGGGTGCTGACCTTGCTGCCCCCCTCGCCTTCTCTGGCTTCTCCCTTCCCAGTTCCGGATATTCTTGCTGCATTGGATTTTGCTTCCAGAACCCTTCCCCTGTACCTGTCCCAGTCCCTCTTGAACCCCTCCACCGTCTCTGCCTCCACCGGCCCCCTACGCAGTGCATTCCATGGCCCCACCACCCTCTCAGTGAAGTAGCACCTCCTCCTTTCTCTCCTGAATCTTCCCCCCTCCAGCTTCCACCCATGCCCTCTAGTGACCCTCCTCCTTCCTTCGAGCACCCTGACTGTTCCTCCCCTATTTACCCTCTTCATGTACTTGAAGACCTCTATCATGTCCCCCCGGTCCCTTCTCTCTTCCAATGTGTACATATTTAGCTCTTCGAGCCTGTCCTCATAGGTCCTGTCCCCAAGCCCCAAATCATTTTGGTTGCCCTCCTCTGGATGCTCTCCAGGAGTTTAATGTCCCTCTTTAAGTGTGGCCTCCAAAACTGCACGCAGTACTCAAGGTGTGGCCTCACCAAGCAGTTATACAGAGGGAGCATCACTTCCCTCCTTCTGGAGGTGATCCCCCTAGCAATGCATCCCAGCATCCTGTTGGCCTTGGCTGCTACCCTCCTACAAGTCTCCGAGTTGTTCATTTTGACATCCACCACCACCCCCCCCAGGTCCCTCTCAGCCATCGAGACTTGAAACAGTCCATGATTATTTAAAATAGAACAGCATGGGCAACAAAACTCAAAACAGGACCGATTACCCCAATGTTTCACCTCGCTCTGGGGATTCCACATTGGACGAAGATGGTTGGCAACTACCCGACTTTTATAGGCAGTAGTTAAAGGCACAATGGCAACAATACATTGCATTTCATTAACATTAAAAAGCTGTAAGCAAGTGAAAAACTGGAGGTGCACAAATAGTGAAAAGCATGTAACCAAGAAAGATAGATTGCTGGGTACAGCACTTCACTGATAGCACTAAACTTGGTGGAGTGATTGAATGTGAATTAGGCGTTAAAACTACTAAGAGGGGCTGGCAGGGGAGGGAGGATTGAGCATCCCTCGGATGCTCTCCTCCCTCAGGGTGGGATACCGGGACCAGCATGGCGTCCGTCATTCTAAAGAATTGAGGTGGAAGCACCGATTCCTGAAAGGGACGGGCTTACCCTACTTGGTCGGAGGGGGACGCCGCACGCGATGAGAGGTCAAAGGCCAGACACGCTACCTCTCGGATGCAGTCCCAAGCGCCGCGTCCCCAGGGGATGAGGTCAAAAGTTAAGAGGAAAATCACCCTTGCGGTCCTGGATGACGGCCCCTCTGCTCAGACCGCCACACCATACAAGACCCCATTGTGCAGGAGGAAGGAGAGGAGGCACTCTAAAGGCAGATGTAGGGGACGGCAATAGAGCATTGAGAGGCCCGAAGGAGTAGGACCAAGAGGGTAATAATGTTAAATATGGAGAAGTGTAGGGTAATGCTCCTGGGAAAACGAAAACAGACTGCATGAATATTATCTTGATGTGCAAAAGTTAAGTATCAGCCAGTGCGAAAAAGACTTACTTGGTGGTGGATTAGGTGGTTAATAGATTGAGCAACTCGGAGCGATGTAGGGAAATCACAAGGAAGGCAAATGAAGTACTGGCTTGCATCAGGAGAGATTTTACATCCAAAAGTAGAGAGGTTATAATTCCATTGTATGTATAGGAGTATGGCCTGACCCTCAGTGGCATTCACTACAGGGGTGCAAGCTCCTTGCGCACATGATCCCATGTGCCACGGGTGGTCCTGGGGCATGCCAGGGGGCATGCCTGCACTCCACGACATTCACTAAGGTGCAGAGTGCCAGACCTGGGGGGTGTAAGTTGCATGAGGGTGGACCCTTCTGTAACCGTAAAACTCTCTCTCAGGAACATATCTCCTGTGTGAACTTTGTGCTCTGGGCACTCTCACCTTTTCTCACCTTTTCACCTCCTATTGCTTTTCATCTTCTTTTTCTCTTTTTCCCTTTTTCTTTCCACCCCACTTAGTTTCTTCATTCCTTCTCCACCTTTTTCTGTATCCTCTTTCTTTCCATCATTATATTTTGGATATTAGGCCTTTGCAATAAAATAGGTTTTGAAATCTTAAAAGACACATTAAACCAAACAAGGCTTTGTTTACATGGTATCAATTTTATGCAGGATTGTGATGTACAAAGTTAAACCCGTGAAATAAACCCTGTAAACATCTTTTGTATTGTAAAAGTAGCAGTGTTAAAATACACGCAATGTCTACTGGATTGAGAACTTTACTTTTTCATGTGTATTAGAAGTAGTCCCTTTACTTAACACATAATAGTTTTTTTTTTATTCATATTTAAATGCGTGTTTCTTTAAATGGACCTAGGTTACATGATTATTGCTGTATGCTATTTAAGCGTTTCACCAGTAGGGGTAGCAACTTTGACAAAGCCTTGGAGGAGGTGAAATGTCATTTCGGTTTGTAGACCTGTTTTTGGCATCTGTGGAGTTTGGCAATAAACCTTTTATAGTCTGCAGGAAGCCTGTATGGACATCTGGTTATTTGTGGAGCTGTGAGTTCTGTGACTGTTTCTGATATCCAGGTGTGCAAGCTTCTTGTGCACAATACCCCAGCCACCTGTGCAGCTACGTGCCATGGGTGGTCCTGGGGCATGCCAGGGGGCGTTCCGCGGCATTCACTAAGATGCGGAGTGCCGGACCTGGGGGGTGCAAGTTATGTGAGGGTGGACCCTGCTGTAACTTTTATATGCTTCCCCAACAGATACCCACCAGCTGTGGCGGCAATGGGAACCCCCTACACACTGCTGCTCCAGCCCATTGGGCTGTCAGGGAGGGCTTAGGGCAGCCATTCAGGCATTTGCCTATTGGTGCCTGCTTGCTGGGGTCCACACCTTCCCAGGATCCCCTGCACGTGGACCCAGGACAGGCATCCAGTTGGGTGTCCGCCTGCATCCCATGATCCATTTCCATGTAGTTGTGTTCCACCACCGTGCAATCTGTGCACCGGGGATGGGGTGTGAACAGGTGGCCAGTGATGGTGAATACTGGTCAGTGCGCTGCCTGTCCTGGGGTGCAGAGCAGCATGGGCTCTATGCACGATTTGTGCGTACATACCATACTTTGTGAATACAGCCCAATGTGAATAAGCATGTTTCATATCCTAGACTGATTCAGCAAAAGGAGAGGAAGGCACTCAGCTCAGGATAAGGGAGGTGTTGGTGTCACTTATGTTTTACAAAAGATGGGGGTGGGGGAAAAAAGAGGGAGGAGGGGTACCCTTGAAGTTGAAAGCAGCACCAGGTAAGTGGCAGGGATGCCTTTGGGTGAGGGCTGGGACTGTACTAAAGGAAGAGGGCCACAACATGAGGAATAAACTGTGAATTATAAAATATATTTATATATATATACTGTATGTATATATATATATATATATAGAGAGAGAGAGAGAGAGAGAGAGAGAGAGAGAGAACAAAACAATGCCATACATTTTTTATCACATTGTATTCCAATAGGCTACAGTTAGCTATCTATCACAGCAGATTACAGTACTGTGTAATAAAAAGATTAAATTCCCATCAAAATAATGAAATCAGTTTATTCAGTGAAGCTGTCAGATCTGCACCATGTCTACAGTTGTACACAGTGGATGTGTCAACTTGCCACACTACCATGATCTTTTCCTTCTATTGCTTAGGTTGTTAAACTATTGTTTTTGAAATTATATTTTGCTAATTTTTAAAATGATGTGTCACCGTTGTTTTCATTTGAAACATGATATATTATGAGTATAAATTTCCATAAGTCATCCAGAAGGAATCATGAGTCAGCAGTGAGTAGAATGAACTTCCCTGTTCGTGCTGGGCAAAGGGTATAACAATGAATAATAAAAAGGCAGAATGCTTCCGTTCTACGCTAAAACAATGCTGCCTGCTTCTACAATGTAAGACAGTTTGTATTATACCTCCTCCCACTGTTGTATCCCCAGGCTGACAACTTAAAAATAAATGACACCCACGTGCCTTAAGAGTTTTGCAACAAATCCTGAATGAATACCTAATAAGTTAGTTTCCATCCCGCCCCTTAGTCCCATCTCTGACTCCAGGGGATTAGACAGGACTTGTCATGTAGCATACACTGTCTAATTCCTCAGTGCCACAGTTCAAAATGCAAGAGGTGGATGGCAAATTAGGTGTCAGCGTGGGTCAGTGGATAGCACATTCATCTCTGGGCCAGAAGGTCGTGGGTTCTAATCCCACACCAGGATTTGGCTCATACCTTAACCTCTGACATCCGAGTGCAGTACTGGGGGGTGCTGTACTGTTGGGGTGTGCCATCCTTCAGATTAGACATTAAACCGAGGTCCCTTCTACCCATCTCTGATTCTGTCCCGGTGGGTGTCCAGGTGGCAGCGAAAGAACCCAAGGCACATTTTGCAAGAGATGGGGATTTTCTCCTGGTATCCTGGCCAACATTCCCCTTTCCATAAAACTGGTTCATGCAATTTTTCCAAGGCTGTGTGTGAGTGTTGATGTGCAAAATGGCTACCATTACACGTTCAGTCACTTCACTACCAGTCTAGCATTGCTTGTAAAGTGCTTTAGGACACAGTATGTATGAAAAGCGCCATATAAATGCTGATTCTTCTTCTGTCCTTATTTGAGACCCAGTTAGAACTTTGACTTAAATACTGGCACCCGCAGGGGACCCATAATTTTGGCTTGAGTTATCAGTACAGTGAGTTTGGGGGCCTCCATTCTCTTCTTACAAGAGTAGCTAAATCATGCCCCTGACCACTGAGCCAGGGTCAGTTTACTACGGCTTCAAGCAGTGATCTGAGATCAGTGTACTGTGAGCATTGAGCACTCTCAACCACAAATGGTCCGTGCTTCCCAGTGCTTGTCTGTGGTGCTGCTGTGAGGCTGAGCTATCCCCTATCAAGTACCAAATGCAAACAATGAAAACAGCACACTTGCTAGGAGTAAGTCTTTGTTACAAAATCCAAACTAAATGCTAGAATCCATTTACGTGAATTTATTAGCCACAGTTGCTAAATAAACAATGAACACTACGTGTATGTACTGGATGGCACCTTCCAGTATGTACTTGCAGTGATCATTGTTTATTTAGCAATTGTGAAAATAGTGATACAGCGCTGTTTTCAATCAGATGGCGGTCAGCCATGGAAGTGAGAGGAGGGGCGTGTCGCCTGTCATCTAGGGTGGGGACGGAGAGGGTAAAATGGTACAGTGGAACCTAGATACCAAGGAGTGATTGATATGGAGGCATTCACTTGACACCAGGGAGTGATCGACATGGGGGGAGTCACTGGACACCAGGAAGTGATTGATATGGGGGTACCTTTGAACACCAGGGAGTGATTAGTATGGGGTGTTTCACTGGACACCAAAGAGTGACTGACATGGAGGGGTTCCACTGGACACCAAGGGAGTGATTGACATGGGGGGGGTCCACTAGACACCAAGGAGTGATTGACATGGGGAGTTTCTTCTGGACACCAGAGAGTGATGGACATTGGGGGGGTGTTCCACTGGACACCGGAGAGTGACTGACGTCAAGAGTGTTCCACTGGACACTAGGGAGTGATTGACATGGAGGGTCCCACTGGACACCAGAGAGTGACTGACATGGGGAGTTTCACTAGACACCATAGAGTGATTGACATGAGGGGTTCCACTGAACACCAAGGATGATTGACATTTGGGGGTTCCATTGGACATCAGAAAGTGATTGACATGGGGGGAGGTTCCACTAGACACCAAGGAGTGGTTGATTGGGGGTTACCCTTGTACACCAGGGAGTGACTGCATTGCTGATGTACCACAGGACACCAGGGGGTGATTAACATGGGGGGGGTTGCTGGACACCTAAGAGTGATTAACATAGGCATTCCACAGGTCCACTGGACACCCAAGAGTGATTAACATTGGTATTCCACAGGACACCAAGGAATGATTAACATGGGGGGTCCACTGGATATCCAAGAGTGATTAACATGGGTGTTCCACTGGACACCAAGAAGTGACTGATGGGGGGGTACCATTGTACAGCAGGGAGTGACTGCATTGTGGATGTCCCACAGGACACTAGTTAGTGATTAACACGGGGGGGGGGAGTCCGCTGGATACCCAAGAGTGATTAACATGGGTCTTCCACAGGACACCAGGGAGTGATTAACATGGGGGGGTCCACTGGACACCAAAGAATGATTAACATGGGTGTTCCACAGGACACCAGGGAGTAATTGACATGGGGGGGGTACCCTTGGACACCAGGGAGTGAGTGACATGGAGAGGTACCTTTGGACACCACGGAGTGTTAGAAGTGGGTGGGTCCACTGGACACCAGGGAGTAATTGACATGGGGTTGTACCATTGGACACCAGAGAGTGGTTGACTTGGTGGGGTCCACTAGACACCAGGGAGTTAGTGACAAGAGGGGGGGTTCCTCTGGAAACCAGGGCGTGACTGATGTGAAGAGGGTTTCACTGGACACCAGGGAGTGTATGTACAGTGATTGACATTGTGGGTTCCATTGGATATCACAGAGTGACTGATGGGGGGGGGGTCCACTAGGACACCAGAGAGTGACTGACATGGGGTCTGACATGGGGAGTTCCACTGGACACCAGGGAGTGAGTGACAGTGGGGAGGTCTCACAGGCCACCATGGAGTGATTGACATGGAGATTCCACAGAACACCAGTGAGTGTTTGACATGGGGGGGGGGGTTCCACTGGCACCAGACAGTTGTTGACATTGGGGTACCTTTGGACACTAAGGGGTGATTGACATGGGGGTTCTACTGGACACCAAGGAGTCACTGACATGGAGGGTCAAATGAGTGGTCTCACTGAACACCAGGGAGTGACTGAAAGGAAATTATTAACATGGGATTATGCGATAGGGGAGATGCCACTGGCCACCAAGGTTTGGCATGGAACAAGATAAGGGAGGGATGGAGCTGCCACTGTTTCCCTCATTGGTGTCAGCTCCTGCTGGTGAGGGGGAGTCCAGGTGAGCGACAGAGTTCTGCCCTTTCAGTTAAACAAAAAAAAACTTGCTCAGAGCTTCCCAACACTGGTCCCAGCTTATTCTGGTCAAGGGAGACTGCTAGTGGGCCACAGAACCCTTTACAAAAAATATGTACTTCTGACTTTAGCTTCTCCTTCCCCAGTCCTGGCTCCAACCAGTGACGGGAGAGTGGCGTTAAAAAAAAAAAAAAAAAAATTCTCCCCTGATATCTCAGGTGACAATGCCCTTCTCCCGTCTCCAGTGCTGATGCTCATGCCACCATCCCATTTTTTGGCATGCCAAGCACTGCCTGGTATCCAGTGGCATGCCCTTGCCTCCCTCCCCCTCCCATGCCAAGCACCACCTGGTATCCAGTGGCATGCCCATACCTCCCTCCCTCCCTCTTCCATGCCAAACACTGCCAGGTGAATGAGGGGGCATGGGGAAGAGGATGAGGGAGGATTAGGGGAGAAAAGGGACAGAAAGCACCAGAGATCATCAAGGTGAAGCCAAGAAACAGAAAGAAACTGACACCTAGGACGCCAGGGGGAATGGAAGAGGAAGGGGAGAGAGGAACTGGGGAGAGCAGTAGATAAAGGGGGGAGGCTAATGGGGAGATGAGGAAAGAACAATAGACTGTGGAAGAGAGAAGAAAGGAAAGAAGATGGAGAGGAAAGCCAGAGAAGTAGACAGCATAGTGGAGAAATAGTGCAAAATAATTGAAAGCAACCTAGGTAATAAGTAAAAGGAGTACTAAATATAAGGTAAAAAGAGGGAGCTACGATAAACAGGAAGAGGAAACTGGGCCTAATCAGACAGTGAATTAAAGGGAATCATCAAGACAAAATGAGTGACGGGGGAGTAGGCCTGACCCACCTGCGACCTGTACACTCAGGCTAATTGGCTCCAGCTTAGTTCATAGGTTCATAGTATGGTACAAGTTCTAGAGACCAAGGCCCATAACGAACTCGCCACCATTTTAGACTCCAACAGTGGAAAGAGAACTTCTTATCTCCCATATATTGATCTAATCTTTTTTTAAACTGTTCAATATTATCACTTGTAACAACATTACAAGGTAGGGAGTTCCATATAGAAGGTACTCTTCGTGTAAAGAAGTTAACGCCTTCTAGTTGTTTTATTTACGGAACCATTCAGTTTAAACTTATGTGAACTGGTATTGTTATTAAATGAGTGTTATTCAAGACAGATTGTTTCTAGTGTGGAAGCATCTTGAAAGGCCTTGTAAGTCAAAACAAGGTCTCCCCTTAGAGCTCTGTATTCCATAGAGTACAGGCCAATATATTTTAGACGGTCCTCATAATCCAGGTTAGCCATGTTTTTGATTTTCATAGTAACCTTTCGCTGGACTTTCTCAACCATCACCTTCCCACCAATGGAGGTGAGTGCACAGAAAGGGGCACAGTATTCCAAATGTGGTCTAACAAGGCTTGAGTAAAGTGGAATTATGACCTCTGATTTCCTACTTTTAACATGTTTAAGGATACACCCTAGTATGCTATGGCACTTAACAGTTTTCTAAGTATGCATGCCTAATTTAAAGTTATCAGAAATGATGGCACCCAGATCTTTTTCATTTGATGTAACCAGCAATTTTATATTGTTCAGTGTGTAACTTGCTTTAATGTTATTTTTACCCAAATGCATTACCTTGCATTTGCAGGGCTGTATTAAGGCATAGGCAACATAGGCACTGGCCTAGAGCCCCCACCAGCCATGCCCCCCCCAAACAATCCCCAAAATATATTTACTACATACTAGTTTATTTCTGCCTGAGTTGCATGTTTTCGTAATGGACTTGCCTGCTGAGTAATGTGAGCAAGGTAGGAGCTGAACTGTGATGCGAGTCTCACCTCCATCATTAGGTGTTAAATACAGCTGATAGCTTCAGGGGGCTCCAGCCAGATTGACCTTTAAGGTGTAAACAAACCCTTTTCCCTTGCTTTGCCTGCTTGAATGTGAATCTCACCTCCCTGCTTAGGTGTTAAATACAGCTGATAGCTTCAGGGTGCTCCAGCCAGACTGAACTTTAACATAGAATTTGACAGCAGATAAGGACCGCTTGGCCCACCCAGTCTGCCCATTTCCCTACCTAATGGATAAGCTGCAGATTCTAGTTAACCAGCAGCCTACTTCTTTCTACCCCAACCCCCTAGAATTGCCTTATGGCTGTCCCATGCATGCTTGAATTCAACCACTGTTTTTGACTGCACAACCTCCTCCGGAAGGCTGTGCCATGCATCCACAACCCTCTCTGTGAAAAAATACTTCCTTACATTTCCTCTGAGCCGCCCCCCCTCTATCTTCAAATTGTGCCCCCTTGTTCTTGCACACCTCTTTTTTTGAAAGATGCTACCCTCTTGGACTTTGTTGATTCCCTTGAGGTACTTGAAAGTTTCTATCATGTTCCCCCTCTCCCTCCTTTCCTCGAGGCTATACATATTAAGCTCCTTTAGTCTCTCTTCATATGTCTTCTGGTGCAGACCCTGCACCATTTTAGTTGCCCTCCTCTGGACAGTCTCCATCTTGTCTATGTCCTTGCGGAGATTGGGTCTCCAGAACTGCACACAGTACTCCAGATGGGGTCTCACCAGCTGTCTGTACAGAGGGATAACAACTTCCTGTTTTCTACTGGTGATGCCTCTCCCTATGCATCCCAGATCCCCAACCCTCCTTGCTGCCATCTCACATTGTTTGCCCACCTTTTAGGTCATCTGATGTGACTACCCCCAGGTCTCTTTCCATTTTTGTTGTTGTTAGTATCTCACCCCCATTGTGTACTCTTCCCTGGGTTTTGTTTCCCAGGTGCATTACCTTGCACTTCTTAGCATTAAATCTAAGCTGCCATACATTTGACCATTCCTCTAACCTTGCCAAGTCATTTCTCATCCTTTCCACCCCACCTTTTGCATCAATTCTGTTGTAGATCTTGTGTCATCTGCAAAGAGACATACTTTTCTTCAGTCCTCTGCAGTGTCGCTTACAAAGACATTGAAAGAGGACTGGTCTATACTGAACCCTAAAGCACCCACTAAACCCCTTTCTTCAGAGTGGACTCCATTTACTATTACTCTCTGTGTCCTATTCTCCAGCCAATTCTTTACCCAGGCTATCATCTTGGGACCCACTCCCAGGCTGGCTAACTTGTATATTAATCTTTTGTGTGGGACTGAGTCAAATGCCTTGCTAAAGTCTAGGTAGGCCATGTCCACAGCCCCCTCCCTGATCTACTACTTTGGTCACCCAGTCAAAGAAATCTATTAGATTCATCTGGCATGACCTTCCCGCTGTGAATCCATGCTGCCTTGGGTCCTGTGCCCCTCTGGCCTCTAGGTACTCGACATTTCTTTCCTTCAGAAGTGATTCCATCATTTTCCCTATCACTGAGGTTAAACTAACAGGTCTGTAGTTTCCTGCTTCTGCCCTGCTCCCACTTTTGTGAAGGGGGAATCACATCTGCCCTCCTCCAGTCCTCAAGTACCACCCCATCCTCCCATGATTTGTTAAAGAGGGTAGTCAGTGGTGTCACTAGTTCTACCCTTAGTTCTTTTAGATTTCTGGGATGAATCCCATCAGGCCCCATTGCTTAGTCCACCTTCAGTTTTAAGAGTTCTTTCAGAACCCTTTCTTCTGTAAATGGGCTGGTATCAACTTCTGTATCCAGAGTGTTTCTGTTGTTTGTTTTAGGTACCTCCCCCTCTTCTTTTGTAAATACTGAGCAACCATATTTGTTTAGTATCTCTGCCTTTTCACAGTCACCCTCTACCCACCCCCTTCCCCTTTATTAAGCCTCACTATCTCTCCCTTAGTCTTCCTTCGCTCCCTGATGTACCTAAAAAAGGTTTTATCCCCCTTCTTAACTGAGTTGGCTATCTTTTCCTCAGTTCGGGCCTTTGCTGTTCTGACTGCCTTCCCATCTTTCTTTTGCTTTAACTGATACAATTCTCTGTCCTGCTCCTTCTGTGGTTCCTTGTACTTTCTGACTGCTTTCTTTTCCTCTTGAACCTTCACTGCCACCTCCTTTGAGAACCATAGTGGTTTCTTACATCATTTTATTTTGTTTATTTGCTTCACGCAAAGGCTTGTTACCTCTGTGATGGCAGGTTTTTATTATTCCCCATTGTTCTTCCACCCCTCCTTCCTGCCCATTTGCTAGTGCATTCCTTAGGCACTCACCCATTTTGGCAAAGTCAGCCCTCCTGAAGTCCAGTACTTTACCTTTGTATGGCTTGACTCTATTGCTGTGTTTATTGTGAACCATACTGTTCGATGGTCGCTAGTTCCAAGATGGCTACCCACTTCTACATCTGTGATCCTTTCTCCATCTCCATTTGAAAGGACCAGGTCTAAGATTGCTCCCTCTCGAGTGGGTTCCAATACTAGTTGTCTAAGGCATGCCCCCTGTAGGGCATCTAGAATAACCCCACTCTTAGAAGTGGCTGCTGCAACTGCACTCCAGTTAACATCTGGCATATTCAGATCACCCATCAGCAATATCTCCCCTTTATCTGCCATTCTAAGTATACTTTCTATCATTTCCTTGTCCATTTCCTCCCCCTGAGAGGGGGGTCTGTATACAACCCCTGTGCGGATTGTGGTGCCATTGCCTGCCTCCAGATTGACCCACAGTGCTTCTTCTGCTCCGTTTACCATTTTGTTCTGTTGCTTTGATTCCTTCTCTTATGTAGAGAGCTACTCCTCCTCCTCTTTACCCTCCCTGTCCCTCCTGTAGATAGTGTATCCTGCTATGTTTACGTCCTAGTCATGGTTTTGTGTGTACCATGTTTCTGTGACTGCCACAATATCCAGATGTTCCTCCTCCATCAAGGCCACTAATTCAGGAAGCTTGTTACCCAGACTATGGGCATTGGTACTCATTGCTCTCCATTTTTTGATGGCTTTACCTTCTGTAGCATCCCACTGACCTTTCTACCTTGGTCTTTTTCTCATTTAGTACCCTGTTTTATAGGGGGAGGCTGGGATTTTCCTACTGCTTATCAGTGCCTCCCCCCTTGACTAGTTTAAAAGCTTGCCAATGAAGCATTTAAACCGATTGCCCAAAAGACTTGTTCCCTTCCTGGACAGATGCAGACCATCCTGCCAGTATAGGCTGGTGTCCCTCCAGGTGGAACCCCAGACCCCAGTGAAGCCAAACGAAAACATGCCCTCTTCCTTTGCCTTTGTCTTCCACCCACTTGGTATCCCAAGTGGGAAGAAGGGGCTAGAAAGATCCCTGCACCCCAGTTGGTGTTCCTGATAGGGAAAGTAACTGGTGCAAATCTTAAATGGGGCCCCCTGCAGTAGTTTGTTCACTTCTTGCCTCATCTTTTGCATTTGAGGGGGCCCTTATCATGCATATTGGAAGGATCAGAGAGCAAGAAGAGCCTGCTTATTGAAGAGCATGTTCCAAGTTCCAGGTGCCTTTCATTAGCACACGGATGTTCTCTGGCATGCCCTGGCCCTGGTTTACATAGTATGCAGACAGAGGCTGTGGTTCACAGATCCAAGTGTTCTGTGTCTGTATGTTTTCCAGGTTCTTGGCTTGGGGCTGTAGCCACCAGGCTGTACTGCCTAATGTAGTCATTAATGTTTTTACTCCTTGCCTGGAACTGGATTCTTTTTTATTTTATTCTTTTAATGCCTTCATAAGTGACATTGCGAACAGGCTGAAAGAAAAGGTATGCTTCTTTGCAGATGATACTAAGATCTGCAACAGGGTAGACACTCTGGGAGGGGTGGAAAAATGAGGAGGGACCCAGGTAAACCAGAGGAATGGTCAAGAGTGTGGCAGCCAAGAGTCAATGCAAAGAAGTGCAAAATCATGTATTTGGGGCACAGGAACCTAGGGGAGGCTTACATGATTGAGGGGAGTTACTGATGGCCACTAAACAAGAAAGGGATCTGGGGGTAATCATATCAGATGACCTAAAGGTGGCCAAACAATGTGCCAAAGGTGTGGGGAGAGCCAGTTGTGGTACTGGGGTGCATAGGGAGAAGTATCACCAGCAGAAAAAAGGAAGTGGTGATGCCACTGTACAAATCATTAGTAGACCCCATCTGGAGTACTGTGTCTAGTTCTGGAGGCCACATCTCTGTAAAGACATAGACAGGGTAGAGGCAGTTCAGAGAAGGGCAACAAAAATGGTGCAGGGTCTGCACCAAAAGTCATGTGAGGAGAGACTGGAGGACCTCAATATGTATACCATGGAGGAGAGAGAGGGGGGATATGATAGAGAACTTCAAATATTTCAAGGGCATAAATAAGATACAGGAGGAAAGCATCTTTCAGAAAAAAGAGATGCTGTAGAACAAGGAGACAAGACATGAGGCTGGAAGGGGGAAGATTAAGGGGTAATGCGAGAAAGTATTTCCTCACAGAAAGGGTGGTGTATGCATGGAACAGCCTCCCAGCAGAGGTGGTGGGGGCTAACTTGGTAGGGAAATTCAAAAATTCATGGGACAGGCTTAGGGGAACCCTAGTGATAGGAAAGAGAATAAAGCAGGAGATCAAGCAGGGTCTGTGGTTTTTGCAGGAGGTAGGGAAAATGGGCAGACTGGGTGGACCTAGTGGTCCTTATCTGCCATCAGTTTCTGTGGTAACTGGGTCAGACCCACTAGGCACAAGTGCCTGTTTTCAGGGGCAACCTGGGAGCACTGAGATGGTTAAGTAACTTGCTCAGAGTCACACAGTATGCAAGTAGAGGTTGTGGGAATCAAACCCAGATCTGCTGGATGTACTGAGCTCATTCACAGCTCATTGCTCTAACCACTAGGCGGTACTGCCAGCCCTGTTAGTCACTGTTAAATGTAATTCTCCTCTCAGGGAAAACCAGTAGGAAGGTTCATGGTTCAGTTTGGAGTATGGCGATGACAGTCATGAAAATGATCATCAAAGTTATGAAAAAAAAATTGGTTTGAATTGTCTAAGTCCTTTAACAATATTATATTGCAATTTGCAAACAGTATGGCTAAGCCAGATTTTGCCACCTACAAAACCACATTTTAATGACACAAAGTAGCAAAGAGGCTACAGTGCTACAGATAGGCTTACAATGCCATCAAGGGCAGCAGTGGCCTTCAGATCATATTTGTTTAATTTGCAGACAGTTGTATATGTGTTGGAGCTATATACAGACAATACTACTACCATTATGTACAATTACCTGCAAAGTAAACAAATAGTATCTGAAGGCCACCACTAACTCCGACCATTATAATCTTTCTATAGCACTACAACACCTTCCCTATGTGGTTTGTGGGTAGGCTGGGGCTGTCTCAGGAAGTAAGAGTATACTTGCAGTAAGTTAAGTAGCGCAAGAAAGGTGGCAATCATGCATGCTGAGAGTGGTCTTGCACATACAGTGATCCCTCGATTATCCACCAAATGTTTGTACAAAACAGTAGCTATTCCATTGCCCCTTATTATCTCACACCCTTGATTATCTGCCCAATTTTGCTTGTACGAAAATGGTCGGATAGTCAAGGGTGCATTGTAGATTATCAGACTGAAATCAAACAGTATCAGACACTTGAGGAAAAGGGAGAGGAGAGAATGGTGTGCACTGTCACTAATATAATTTTGTGAGGGGGTAAACTGAAGGATAGAAATTTTGATTTGAATTATGTTGCCCATACCTCATTACATACAAATTGTATCCTAACATGTGATATAGTTTGTCTGTAAATGAATTCCCAAGGTGCCTTACAGTCTGTGACAGTGTCCCTTTATGGCAAAGGGGCATGGTCACAGCAAGAGGAGGCCCCAGATTTCTCTTGGGCCTAGGGCCCCAGGCTACTTTAATCTGACCCTGTGCATTTGGACTCATTGAACATCATTTTATTTTTCACTGCCTAGTTAGCCAATATGTCCAGGTTTTCTCATAGTCATGCAACCGACTGTGTATCATTTACTATACACCCTATTTTACAGTTGTCTGCATACTTATTAATCAAGGCACTGTTTGTAGTCTGCATATTGGAGACCAGGGTGTCAAACAATGTTGGTCCCAGCACAGAGCCCTGGGGGACTCCACTTGTAACATTACCCCATGTTGACACATTGCCTCTTATGGCTACCCTTTGCTTTCTGTCATTGAGCCAAGACACTACCCATTTTATGATGTTAAGATGAAGTTTACTTCTAACTAGCTGCTCAATTAGGACTTTATGGGACACAGTATCAAATGCCTTTGCGTGGTCCAGGAATATTATATCAATAGGCATTCCGATGTCAAGAGCCTTACTAACTGGCTTAAAGAAATTAATAAGATTAGTGAGACATGACCTTCCAGGAGTAAAACCATGCTGGGATATAGATACATAGATACATAGACAGTGTCGGCAGATAAGGGCCTATGGCCCACCCAGTCTGCCCATTTGAGCTTGTAAGTTCAGTTTGTTTTCCTAGAAGTCTGTTGCTGCTTACCCCTGACCTCCAGAATTCCTTTATATCTATCCCATGCATTCTTAAATCCCGTGATTGTTTCAGCCCCCACTACTTCCTCTGGCAGGGTGTTCCACTTGTCCACCACCCGTTCTGTGAAGAAATTCTTTCTCATGTTTCCTCTGAATCGTCCTCCCTCCAACTTCATCCCATGCCCTCTAGTTCTGGAACATCTTTTTCGCTTAAAAATAGTGTTTTCCTGCACCCTGTTCCTCCCTGTAAGATACTTGTATGTCTCTATCATATCCCCTCTCTCCCTCCTCTCCTCCAGGGAGTACATGTTCAGTTCCTTCAACCTGTCTTCATAGGACTTGTGATACAATCCATGCACCATCTTTGTTGCCCTCCTCTGAACCTTCTCTACCCTGTCTATGTCCTTACGTAGGTATGGTCTCCAGAACTGTACACTGTACTCAGGTGGGGCCTCACTAGTGTCTTGTATAGTGGAATTATGACCTCCCTTTTCCTGCTGGTGATGCCCCTGCCTATACATCCCAGCATCCTATTTGCTTTACCTGCTGCCTTGTCACACTGTTTCTCTACCTTGATCATCAGAGATGACGACCCCAAGATCCTTTCCTGCTTGGTGCATGCTATATCCTCACCCCCAACTGATATATTGTGCCAGGGTTTTGTGTCCCATATGCATTATCTTGCACTTCTTTGCATTGAATTTCAACTGCCAAACCCCTGACCATTCTTCAAGTTTCTGCAGGTCGCTTCTCATTCTGTCTACACCCTCTGGTGTGTCTACTCTGTTACAGAGCTTTGTGTCATCAACGAACAGTGAAATTCTGCCTTCTAGGTCCTGCGCAATGTCACTGATGAAGATGTTGAATAGGACCAGTCCCAGCACTGATCCCTGTGGTACCCCACTGGTCACTCTTCCCTCTGTGGAGTGACAGCCATTTACCACCACCCTCTGTGTCCTGCCACCCAGCCAGTTACCTACCCACCACACTACTGTCCTGCCCACACCCATATTCCCCAGTTTGTGTAATACTCTCCTTTGTGGCACAGTGTCAAAGGCCTTGCTGAAGTCCAGATAGGCCATGTCCACTGCCCTCCCCTGTTCCACCTCCCTACTCACCCAGTCAAAAAATTCAACGAGGTTGGTCTGACATGACCTCCCCCTGGTGAAACCATGCTGCCTTGGGTCCTGTAGTCCATTGACAACCAGATGTTCCACCAATCTCTCCTTCAGTAGTGCTTCCATGATCTTCCCACTACCGAGGTGAGGCTGACTGGTCTGTAGTTCCCTGCTTCCTCTTTGTTCCCACTTTTGTATAAGGGGACTACATCTGCTGTCCTCCAGTCTTTGGGTACCTCCCTGTTTCCAGTGATCGGCTAAACAGGATAGCCAGAGGTTCAGCCACCACCTCTCTTAGTTCTTTAAGGACCCTGGGGTGCACCCATCTGGCCCCATTGCTTTATTAACTCTTATTACTTCCAGTTCCTTCAGGACCCTTTCTCGTGTAAAGGGACTTGTGTCCATTTCTGCACCATTCTCACCTTGTACTCCCTTCAGAGCCATTATCCTCCTCTTCCTCAGTAAAGACTGAGCAGAAATACCTGTTCAATATGTCAGCTTTACTGTTGTCATCCTCCACAGCCCCCATCCTCCCCTTCAGTCTCACTATCCTCCCTTTGTCTTTCTTTTCCTTATGTACCTGTAAAGGTTATGTCCCTCACCCACTGATTTTGCAATGTGTTCTTCTGTCTGAGCTTTGGCTTCCCTTACTGACCTCCCTGCCTCCCTTTGCTTCTCCTGGTACTTCTCCTCCCCTTCTGCCTGTGTCTTTTTGTATTGCCTGAATGCAATCTTTTGGCGTTCACTTTCTTTACTACCTCTTTGGAAAACCATAATGGTCTCCTCTTCCTTTTCCTCTTGCTAACCTGCTTAATGCATAATTCTGTTGTTCTTGTAATCCCCATTTTAAATACTGCCCACTGTTCCTCAACCCCTGATTCCTGTCCCATTCCCTCAATGCCTCTTTCAAGTATCTCCCATTTTCCCAAAGTCTGCCCCCTAAAATCCAGGATCGTGTTTTGTGTGGTTTGGTTCTGCTCTTTCTGTGATTTCAAACCACAATGACTGGTGGTCACTGTTTCCCAGGTGCTCCCCACTGTTACCCCCATCACACTGTCCCTGTTTGTGAGTACAAGGTCCAGTATTGCCTTCTGCCAAGTTGGTTCCATGACCAGTTGCTTGAGGAAGGCACCCTGAAGGGAGTCCAGGATAAATCTGCTCCTAGTTGATGCTGCTGCTGGGATGCTCCAGTCCACGTCTGGAATATTGAAGTCTCCAACCAGTACTACCTCACCCTAGTCTGCCATCCTTTGGATGGCTAGCATCAGCTCCCTATCTGTTTCTTCCTCCTGGGCTGGTGGTCTATAGACCACACCTGTGCGGATGGCTGTCCCCATTTTCCTTTCCAGCTTAACCCACAGTATCTCTCCCCCATTTTGTTCTTCCTGGATCTCTGTGGCCCTTATGTCATTTTTCACATACAGTGCCACTCCTCCTCCCTTCCTGCCTGCTCTGTCTCTTCTGAATATGTTGTAGCCAGGTATGGCCATCTCCCAGTCATGGTTATCATTACACCAGGTTTCAGTGATGGCCACAATGTCCAGGTCTGACTGTACCATGACAGCCTCCAGATCTTCCATCTTGTTGCTAAGGCTCCTGGCATTTACACACATGGCTTTCCATGATTTGACCTCTCTAGACTGTTTCACTGTTCTACTCCAACCCCTTCCTTGGTTGTCATTTATCTCTGGTTCTCCTTGCTGTCTGCCCTTCTACTGAATTTTGCCCCTTTTTTGCTTATCCACCTCTTGGGCACTAATCTCCATCTTTTGCACACTGTTTTGCAGAGATAGCCACTCCTCTGGTTCATTGGTTCCACTGCTAGCTGTGGGGGGTGAGCAAGTAGGTACCCTCCTTGCTGGCCTGCCACCCCCCTTTGCTAGTTTAAATGCTTGTCAATGTAGCATTTAAACTTATCATTGAGTGCTTGGATTCCCCTCCAGGATGGATGCAGGCCGTCAGGCTTGAACAAACCTCCATCCCTCCAGGTGGGTCCCCAGTCACCAATGAATCCAAACCCTTCCTCACAGCACCAGTTCTTCAACCATGAGTTAAAGTTCCTGGTGCATGCACTCCTATGCTCTCCCTTGCCACTCACAGGTAGTACTTCTGAGAAAGTGACAGAATTAGCTACTTGCATGACCCCTCCCCAGTTTCCTAAACTCTTCCTGAACTTCCTTTGGCTCCCCATTTGCCAGGTCATTAGTACAGGTGGATAATGACATCCAGCTCACCCTCCCGTCTTGCCTTCCCAGTGATCCCAGGATCTTCCTTCCATCCCTCCATGCTGTGGCACCTGGTAGGCACCTCACCTCCTGTCCTCCCCCTCCTGTGTTCCTAGCTGGATCCCTCTTATGATGGAGTCCCCCACCAGGATTCGCTTCCTCCTCCTCTGGGGTCCACTGCTTTCCCCGCTGAGGTCACCTCCTTGGCTAACCTCCACATCCTTTCCTTCCTCTTCTCTGGGTACCTCTATTTGGTTGTCCTCATTTGCCAGTGTGGCATATGAGTTCTTGAGTGGAATAGGATCTGGGATGTGCCTCTGCCTGACTGCTCTAACCCTCCCTGAGCCCACTGTCATCCAAGTGCTCCTCGTTCTCGGCATCCTTTGAGGTAGTTGCACTGGACTGGGTGGTCTCTGGATAGGGGTGATGGTACTCCTGACCCAGTTTACTTCTGCTCTGAGTCCGGCTACCTCATCCCGCAGTCCAGAGAGATGCATGCAGATAGGGCAGCACCTCAGTGTCCAGAAGGTCTGCCTGAATATGGCTGCCCCACAGCCACTGCATTGCACCACTCCCCACATTATACTGCAATTCCACTACTTGTCTGCTACTGAAGCTCTCCTAGTTCCCTTTTATTAATTTACTGTACTAAAAATCCTGCCACTGATCCTCAGATAATTTTTTTTTTTTAAGAAAAAACCAATAAATAAATAAATGAGTCAAACACTTGTGCTGAGGTGGGCTTCTTCCCCTTATGCCTCCTACTTCACACCTTACTATACCCTGTGTTTAGCTCCTGTCAATCAGATTTAACAGGGCATATAATTAAGAGTTGGGGAAGGGAGGGAGGGAGCGAAATTTGCAGCAATTAAAGACAGCACAAAATTACACCACCACTATGTTTAAAATTTTCAACAGCCCAAAAACAATTATAAGTAAAGACAACAAAGAAAGTATAGTGTCACTAAAAGCCCACAATCTAAGTTTAAAAGAAAATAGCAATTACCAGTTCCTCTAAAGCACTGAATTGAATATGTTTCCTTCCTTCCCCTTCTGGCTTCTTCTGAGAAAATAAAACTCTGCTTGCTACTTTAACTCTGACTAAGCCCCACCTCCAGTTATCATGTAGCTGAGGTCAGAGGCCAGACAATTAACACCCTTCACCCAACTACAGGGCAGTCAGACAAGCCAAGATAAAATTTGCAGCAATTAAAGACAGCACAGAATTACACCACCACTATGTTTTAAATTTTCAACAGCCCAAAAACAATTATAAGTAAAGACAACAAAGAAAGTATAGTGTCACTAAAAGTCCACAATCTAAGTTTAAAAGAAAAATAGCAATTACCAGTTCCTCTAAAGCACTGAATTGAATATGTTTCCTTCCTTCCCCTTCTGGCTTCTTCTGAGAAAATAAAACTCTCCTTGCTACTTTAACTCTGACTAAGCCCCACCTCCAGTTATCATGTAGCTGAGGTCAGAGGCCAGACAATTAACACCCTTCACCCAACTACAGGGCAGTCAGACAAGCCAAGATAAAATTTGCAGCAATTAAAGACAGCACAGAATTACACCACCACTATGTTTTAAATTTTCAACAGCCCAAAAACAATTATAAGTAAAGACAACAAAGAAAGTATAGTGTCACTAAAAGCCCACAATCTAAGTTTAAAAGAAAAATAGCAATTACCAGTTCCTCTAAAGCACTGAATTGAATATGTTTCCTTCCTTCCCCTTCTGGCTTCTTCTGAGAAAATAAAACTCTGCTTGCTACTTTAACTCTGACTAAGCCCCACCTCCAGTTATCATGTAGCTGAGGTCAGAGGCCAGACAATTAACACCCTTCACCCAACTACAGGGCAGTCAGACAAGCCAAGATAAAATTTGCAGCAATTAAAGACAGCACAGAATTACACCACCACTATGTTTAAAATTTTCAACAGCCCAAAAACAATTATAAGTAAAGACAACAAAGAAAGTATAGTGTCACTAAAAGCCCACAATCTAAGTTTAAAAGAAAAATAGCAATTACCAGTTCCTCTAAAGCACTGAATTGAATATGTTTCCTTCCTTCCCCTTCTGGCTTCTTCTGAGAAAATAAAACTCTGCTTGCTACTTTAACTCTGACTAAGCCCCACCTCCAGTTATCACGTAGCTGAGGTCAGAGGCCAGACAATTAACACCCTTCACCCAACTACAGGGCAGTCAGACAAGCCAAGATAAAATTTGCAGCAATTAAAGACAGCACAGAATTACACCACCACTATGTTTAAAATTTTCAACAGCCCAAAAACAATTATAAGTAAAGACAACAAAGAAAGTATAGTGTCACTAAAAGCCCACAATCTAAGTTTAAAAGAAAAATAGCAATTACCAGTTCCTCTAAAGCACTGAATTGAATATGTTTCCTTCCTTCCCCTTCTGGCTTCTTCTGAGAAAATAAAACTCTGCTTGCTACTTTAACTCTGACTAAGCCCCACCTCCAGTTATCACGTAGCTGAGGTCAGAGGCCAGACAATTAACACCCTTCACCCAACTACAGGGCAGTCAGACAAGCCAAGATAAAATTTGCAGCAATTAAAGACAGCACAAAATTACACCACCACTATGTTTAAAATTTTCAACAGCCCAAAAACAATTATAAGTAAAGACAACAAAGAAAGTATAGTGTCACTAAAAGCCCACAATCTAAGTTTAAAAGAAAAATAGCAATTACCAGTTCCTCTAAAGCACTGAATTGAATATGTTTCCTTCCTTCCCCTTCTAGCTTCTTCTGAGAAAATAAAACTCTGCTTGCTACTTTAACTCTGACTAAGCCCCACCTCCAGTTATCATGTAGCTGAGGTCAGAGGCCAGACAATTAACACCCTTCACCCAACTACAGGGCAGTCAGACAAGCCAAGATAAAATTTGCAGCAATTAAAGACAGCACAGAATTACACCACCACTATGTTTTAAATTTTCAACAGCCCAAAAACAATTATAAGTAAAGACAACAAAGAAAGTATAGTGTCACTAAAAGTCCACAATCTAAGTTTAAAAGAAAAATAGCAATTACCAGTTCCTCTAAAGCACTGAATTGAATATGTTTCCTTCCTTCCCCTTCTGGCTTCTTCTGAGAAAATAAAACTCTGCTTGCTACTTTAACTCTGACTAAGCCCCACCTCCAGTTATCATGTAGCTGAGGTCAGAGGCCAGACAATTAACACCTTCACCCAACTACAGGGGCAGTCAGACAAGCCAAGATAAAATTTGCAGCAATTAAAGACAGCACAGAATTACACCACCACTATGTTTTAAATTTTCAACAGCCCAAAACAATTATAAGTAAAGACAACAAAGAAAGTATAGTGTCACTAAAGCCCACAATCTAAGTTTAAAGAAAATAGCAATTACCAGTTACTCTAAAGCACTGAATTGAATATGTTTCCTTCCTTCCCTTTCTGGCTTCTTCTGAGAAAATAATAATCTGCTTGCTACTTTAACTCTGACTAACCCCACCTCCAGTTATCATGTAGCTGAGGTCAGAGGCCAGACAATTAACACCCTTCACCCAACTACAGGGCAGTCAGACAAGCCAAGATAAAATTTGCAGCAATTAAAGACAGCACAGAATTACACCACCACTATGTTTTAAATTTTCAACAGCCCAAAAACAATTATAAGTAAAGACAACAAAGAAAGTATAGTGTCACTAAAAGCCCACAATCTAAGTTTAAAAGAAAAATAGCAATTACCAGTTCCTCTAAAGCACTGAATTGAATATGTTTCCTTCCTTCCCCTTCTGGCTTCTTCTGAGAAAATAAAACTCTGCTTGCTGCTTTAACTCTGACTAAGCCCCACCTCCAGTTATCACGTAGCTGAGGTCAGAGGCCAGACAATTAACACCCTTCACCCAACTACAGGGCAGTCAGACAAGCCAAGATAAAATTTGCAGCAATTAAAGAGAGCACAGAATTACACCACCACTATGTTTTAAATTTTCAACAGCCCAAAAACAATTATAAGTAAAGACAACAAAGAAAGTATAGTGTCACTAAAAGCCCACAATCTAAGTTTAAAAGAAAAATAGCAATTACCAGTTCCTCTAAAGCACTGAATTGAATATGTTTCCTTCCTTCCCCTTCTGGCTTCTTCTGAGAAAATAAAACTCTGCTTGCTACTTTAACTCTGACTAAGCCCCACCTCCAGTTATCACGTAGCTGAGGTCAGAGGCCAGACAATTAACACCCTTCACCCAACTACAGGGCAGTCAGACAAGCCAAGATAAAATTTGCAGCAATTAAAGACAGCACAGAATTACACCACCACTATGTTTTAAATTTTCAACAGCCAAAAACAATTATAAGTAAAGACAACAAAGAAAGTATAGTGTCACTAAAGCCCACAATCTAAGTTTAAAAGAAAATAGCAATTACCAGTTCCTCTAAAGCACTGAATTGAATATGTTTCTTCCTTCCCTTCTGGCTTCTTCTGAGAAATAAAACTCTGCTTGCTACTTTAACTCTGACTAAGCCCCACCTCCAGTTATCACGTAGCTGAGGTCAGAGGCCAGACAATTAACACCCTTCACCCAACTACAGGGCAGTCAGACAAGCCAAGATAAAATTTGCAGCAATTAAAGACAGCACAAAATTACACCACCACTATGTTTTAAATTTTCAACAGCCCAAAAACAATTATAGTAAAGACAACAAAGAAAGTATAGTGTCACTAAAAGCCCACAATCTAAGTTTAAAAGAAAAATAGCAATTACCAGTTACTCTAAAGCACTGAATTGAATATGTTTCCTTCCTTCCCCTTCTGGCTTCTTCTGAGAAAATAAAACTCTGCTTGCTACTTTAACTCTGACTAAGCCCCACCTCCAGTTATCATGTAGCTGAGGTCAGAGGCCAGACAATTAACACCCTTCACCCAACTACAGGGCAGTCAGACAAGCCAAGATAAAATTTGCAGCAATTAAAGACAGCACAGAATTACACCACCACTATGTTTTAAATTTTCAACAGCCCAAAAACAATTATAAGTAAAGACAACAAAGAAAGTATAGTGTCACTAAAAGTCCACAATCTAAGTTTAAAAGAAAAATAGCAATTACCAGTTCCTCTAAAGCACTGAATTGAATATGTTTCCTTCCTTCCCCTTCTGGCTTCTTCTGAGAAAATAAAACTCTGCTTGCTACTTTAACTCTGACTAAGCCCCCACCTCCAGTTATCATGTAGCTGAGGTCAGAGGCCAGACAATTAACACCCTTCACCCAACTACAGGGCAGTCAGACAAGCCAAGATAAAATTTGCAGCAATTAAAGACAGCACAGAATTACACCACCACTATGTTTTAAATTTTCAACAGCCCAAAAACAATTATAAGTAAAGACAACAAAGAAAGTATAGTGTCACTAAAAGCCCACAATCTAAGTTTAAAAGAAAAATAGCAATTACCAGTTCCTCTAAAGCACTGAATTGAATATGTTTCCTTCCTTCCTTCTGGCTTCTTCTGGAGAAAATAAACCTCTGCTTGCTACTTTAACTCTGACTAAGCCCCACCTCCAGTTATCATGTAGCTGAGGTCAGAGGCCAGACAATTAACACCCTTCACCCAACTACAGGGCAGTCAGACAAGCCAAGATAAAATTTGCAGCAATTAAAGACAGCACAGAATTACACCACCACTATGTTTTAAATTTTCAACAGCCCAAAAACAATTATAAGTAAAGACAACAAAGAAAGTATAGTGTCACTAAAAGCCCAAAATCTAAGTTTAAAAGAAAAATAGCAATTACCAGTTACTCTAAAGCACTGAATTGAATATGTTTCCTTCCTTCCCCTTCTGGCTTCTTCTGAGAAAATAAAACTCTGCTTGCTGCTTTAACTCTGACAAAGCCCCTCCAGTTATCACGTAGCTGAGGTCAGAGGCCAGACAATCTAACACCCTTCACCCAACTACAGGGCAGTCAGACAAGCCAAGATAAAATCTGCAGTAATTAAAGAGAGCACAGAATTACACCACCACTATGTTTTAAATTTTCAACAGCCCAAAAAACAATTATAAGTAAAGACAACAAAGAAAGTATAGTGTCACTAAAAGCCCACAATCTAAGTTTAAAAGAAAAATAGCAATTACCAGTCCTCTAAAGCACTGAATTGAATATGTTTCCTTCCTTCCCTTCTGGCTTCTTCTGAGAAAATAAACTCTGCTTGCTACTTAACTCTGACTAAGCCCACCTCCAGTTATCACGTAGCTGAGGTCAGAGGCCAGACAATTAACACCCTTCACCCAACTACAGGGCAGTCAGACAAGCCAAGATAAAATTTGCAGCAATTAAAGACAGCACAGAATTACACCACCACTATGTTTAAAATTTTCAACAGCCCAAAAACAATTATAAGTAAAGACAACAAAGAAAGTATAGTGTCACTAAAAGCCCACAATCTAAGTTTAAAAGAAAAATAGCAATTACCAGTTACTCTAAAGCACTGAATTGAATATGTTTCCTTCCTTCCCCTTCTGGCTTCTTCTGAGAAAATAAAACTCTGCTTGCTACTTTAACTCTGACTAAGCCCCACCTCCAGTTATCACGTAGCTGAGGTCAGAGGCCAGACAATTAACACCCTTCACCCAACTACAGGGCAGTCAGACAAGCCAAGATAAAATTTGCAGCAATTAAAGACAGCACAGAATTACACCACCACTATGTTTAAAATTTTCAACAGCCCAAAAACAATTATAAGTAAAGACAACAAAGAAAGTAAGTGTCACTAAAAGCCCACAATCTAAGTTTAAAAGAAAATAGCAATTACCAGTTACTCTAAAGCACTGAATTGAATATGTTTCCTTCCTTCCCTTCTGGCTTCTTCTGAGAAAATAAAACTCTGCTTGCTACTTTAACTCTGACTAAGCCCCACCTCCAGTTATCATGTAGCTGAGGTCAGAGGCCAGACAATTAACACCCTTCACCAACTACAGGGCAGTCAGACAAGCCAAGATAAAATTTGCAGCAATTAAAGACAGCACAGAATTACACCACCACTATGTTTTAAATTTTCAACAGCCCAAAAACAATTATAAGTAAAGACAACAAAGAAAGTATAGTGTCACTAAAAGTCCACAATCTAAGTTTAAAAGAAAAATAGCAATTACCAGTTCCTCTAAAGCACTGAATTGAATATGTTTCCTTCCTTCCCCTTCTGGCTTCTTCTGAGAAAATAAACTCTGCTTGCTACTTTAACTCTGACTAAGCCCCACCTCCAGTTATCATGTAGCTGAGGTCAGAGGCCAGACAATTAACACCCTTCACCCAACTACAGGGCAGTCAGACAAGCCAAGATAAAATTTGCAGCAATTAAAGACAGCACAGAATTACACCACCACTATGTTTTAAATTTTCAACAGCCCAAAAACAATTATAAGTAAAGACAACAAAGAAAGTATAGTGTCACTAAAAGCCCACAATCTAAGTTTAAAAGAAAATAGCAATTACCAGTTCCTCTAAAGCACTGAATTGAATATGTTTCCTTCCTTCCCCTTCTGGCTTCTTCTGAGAAAATAAAACTCTGCTTGCTACTTTAACTCTGACTAAGCCCCACCTCCAGTTATCATGTAGCTGAGGTCAGAGGCCAGACAATTAACACCCTTCACCCAACTACAGGGCAGTCAGACAAGCCAAGATAAAATTTGCAGCAATTAAAGACAGCACAGAATTACACCACCACTATGTTTAAAATTTTCAACAGCCCAAAAACAATTATAAGTAAAGACAACAAAGAAAGTATAGTGTCACTAAAAGCCCACAATCTAAGTTTAAAAGAAAAATAGCAATTACCAGTTCCTCTAAAGCACTGAATTGAATATGTTCCTTCCTTCCCCTTCTGGCTTCTTCTGAGAAAATAAAACTCTGCTTGCTACTTTAACTCTGACTAAGTCCCACCTCCAGTTATCACGTAGCTGAGGTCAGAGGCTAGACAATTAACACCCTTCACCAACCACAGGGCAGTCAGACAAGCCAAGATAAAATTTGCAGCAATTAAAGACAGCACAGAATTACACCAGCACTATGTTTTAAATTTTCAACAGCCCAAAAACAATTATAAGTAAAGACAACAAAGAAAGTATAGTGTCACTAAAAGCCCACAATCTAAGTTTAAAAGAAAAATAGCAATTACCAGTTCCTCTAAAGCACTGAATTGAATATGTTTCCTTCCTTCCCCTTCTGGCTTCTTCTGAGAAAATAAAACCTGCTTGCTACTTTAACTCTGACTAAGCCCCACCTCCAGTTATCACGTAGCTGAGGTCAGAGGCCAGACAATTAACACCCTTCACCCAACTACAGGGCAGTCAGACAAGCCAAGATAAAATTTGCAGCAATTAAAGACAGCACAGAATTACACCACCACTATGTTTAAAATTTTCAACAGCCCAAAAACAATTATAAGTAAAGACAACAAAGAAAGTATAGTGTCACTAAAAGCCCACAATCTAAGTTTAAAAGAAAAATAGCAATTACCAGTTACTCTAAAGCACTGAATTGAATATGTTTCCTTCCTTCCCCTTCTGGCTTCTTCTGAGAAAATAAAACTCTGCTTGCTACTTAACTCTGACTAAGCCCCACCTCCAGTTATCACGTAGCTGAGGTCAGAGGCCAGACAATTAACACCTTCACCCAACTACAGGGCAGTCAGACAAGCCAAGATAAATTTGCAGCAATTAAAGACAGCACAGAATTACACCACCACTATGTTTTAAATTTTCAACAGCCCAAAAACAATTATAAGTAAAGACAACAAAGAAAGTATAGTGTCACTAAAAGCCCACAATCTAAGTTTAAAAGAAAAATAGCAATTACCAGTTACTCTAAAGCACTGAATTGAATATGTTTCCTTCCTTCCCCTTCTGGCTTCTGAGAAAATAAAACTCTGCTTGCTACTTTAACTCTGACTAAGCCCCACCTCCAGTTATCACGTAGCTGAGGTCAGAGGCCAGACAATTAACACCCTTCACCCAACTACAGGGCAGTCAGACAAGCCAAGATAAAATTTGCAGCAATTAAAGAGAGCACAGAATTACACCACCACTATGTTTTAAATTTTCAACAGCCCAAAAACAATTATAAGTAAAGACAACAAAGAAAGTATAGTGTCACTAAAAGCCCACAATCTAAGTTTAAAAGAAAAATAGCAATTACCAGTTCCTCTAAAGCACTGAATTGAATATGTTTCCTTCCTTCCCCTTCTGGCTTCTTCTGAGAAAATAAAACTCTGCTTGCTACTTTAACTCTGACTAAGCCCCACCTCCAGTTATCACGTAGCTGAGGTCAGAGGCCAGACAATTAACACCCTTCACCCAACTACAGGGCAGTCAGACAAGCCAAGATAAAATTTGCAGCAATTAAAGACAGCACAGAATTACACCACCACTATGTTTAAAATTTTCAACAGCCCAAAAACAATTATAAGTAAAGACAACAAAGAAAGTATAGTGTCACTAAAAGCCCACAATCTAAGTTTAAAAGAAAAATAGCAATTACCAGTTCCTCTAAAGCACTGAATTGAATATGTTTCCTTCCTTCCCCTTCTGGCTTCTTCTGTCTACGAACCCTATTTTTTGCATATGGACAACAATTCTTTGTTGCAAAAGCCTTTCCATAAGTTTTCCTATAGATGAGGTCAGGCTAATGTGCTTATAGTTACTCATTACTTGTCTGCTACCTCCTTTGTGAACTGGTGCAGTGGTAGCTATATTCCATGCTGGCAAAGTTGTTCCTTCTTTTAAAGATGCATTAAACAGAACAGTCAAAAGACCAGTTAGCTGTTTTAGAAATTTTGGAGTAATTCCATCATAGTAGCAGAATTAATTACCAAAACTGTTTGCTGGCAAAAAAAAGTTAGCCTAGGTCTGATGCCCACTGGAGTTCAGAAGCTTTTCTCCCCCTGCATCAACCCTCATCATACTCCAAGTTCTTTTAGCCAGTTCTTCAAGATTCCCCATTGTTGCACTTCCCAAGGACAAAGATTCTTCATCTACTGAGCCCTACTTTGGTTCAGTTCCCTTCAGGACATCATATCTTCTACCCCCACTCTGGGCTTATTTAAACAGAAACTCTGACAACAACTAGTGTCTAATCCAGCTGTGATTGCCTCCTCTAACTTGTCCTTTCCTTTGCTGTTGCAACCACTATCCTTTGATATTTTGATGCATTTCCTCTTCCCCCATTGTACCCCATATTCCCTTCTTTTTTTCTCCAACTGTTCTCTCATATCCCTCCTTTCTTACCTTCTTACCTTCCCCTAACTACACCCTGCTAGCTTTTTTGTCTAATTCTTGCTGTCACCTATGCCTCCTCGACCGACAAGTTAGGCTGATGCTCCCCCCTTTCACTCTGTGACTCTCTCCTTGCCTACCTCCTTGTCTGCACATTATCACTTAGTAACCTGATATACACTGTATTATAGGTCCTGTATGAGGAATTAGCCAATCAGTGTTTTCCTTTACATAGCTCATGAAGCACTCTTACAGAATGAATAGCATTTCACAAGCTATGTAAAATGTGCTGAACACTCCAAAATCCAAGTTCCATAAGCACACTGTACTTGCTCACCACAGTTTTCAAACTGTCAACAGACACTACAAGGCACGTAACCTACGAGGGACAACAGCCAAACAAATAAACCACCACAAAAAAAATAAATAAATACCTCGGTGACAGTCACTGTTCATAAGTTATTTCTCTGTGTCAGTTTGCCCCGATCACATTAGGTAATGCTGCACAGTAAAGCTTCAATACATGGCTGTACAATGTCTGCAATGCAGGTTGACGCAGGGGGGCAAGAAGCTTGTGAACTCCAGGGGGCATCAGACCTAGGGTAACTTTTTTCGCCAGCAAACAGGTTTGTGTATTGTTTGAGGTCATACAGGATGCTCTTGGCAGTATTGACCTTTGACTCCCACTTGCTCATAAACGGCAGAAATGAACCTATTGAGATGAATGGCAAAAACCAAGCCCAGCAGCAGGCATGCAAAAGCCACACACAACAACTTGTTCTCTTCACGATCAGCCACAGAACACAGCTAGAAAAAAGAAGCATAAAAAAAAAACGCTACCCAGCTATCTCTATCGGGAGCAGCACTTTGAGCTACAACAGTGAGTAGACATTGACTACAATGGGCAACATTTAAAAGAATGCTAGTTTTTTTTCCCCACAGGACATTAGAGATTTGGTTTTACACTTGCAGGACCTATAATATATTTATATGTCCCTTGTCATCACTTGTTGCTGGATAAGAGTGATTTCACTTGCATCCTGCTCATGTCAGAACAGCTCAGCTTTGTTTCCCTGTTCTCTCACGAGCAGAACGCACGTGAAACCACTCTTATCCAGCAACGAGAGGCTTTTTAGGACATAAAAATATATACAATTGCTAATTTTATGCCTGCACTTCCTAGTTCCTAATGTTATATTTTACCTCCATGTGTTAAATATTTGTAATTACTGTTTTGCTTGCGCTAACAGTGCCTGTTTTTCTGTTATGTAACCCTCTGACGTGGAACCTATGTAATGAGCTTTTAGCTCAAAGGTGTTATCTGGGATTATAATAAATAAAATAAATAAATAAGGAGATACAAGGATGACAGCCTAACTAGACATTCTAGTGCAAAGTAGGCCTGTATCAGGACAGGGAGGTAAGGGTAATGATAACCATTCCCAGATGGGGAGGCAGCAGGGAAGCAACCTTGACAGATAAGAGTGCAAGGGATGATGGCTTGACCCAATAGGGAGGCCCACAAAACAAAAATAAAATAATTAAAAAGACTGAGAGGGAATGGCCTCCCTGGACAGCATTAACAAAAATTAAAATAAAATGGGGAAGCCAAAAGAAGCAAAAGGATGATCAGAAAATAACAGAGTAAATACCATCACACTACAAAAAGAATGTAAGGGTACCAGTCAACATTCAGTTAAACAGTAGAAAACAAATCAGCAATTGTAAAATGAAAATGAACAATGTCTAAGCAGTTTGTGTACAAATATTGACAATAGCCTGCAAGTTGCAGCAGAGGCCTAGCTAAAATAATGACTATTACAGACACAGTAGGACTAGCTAGTAGCAGAATACAAACAGCAAAATACAGGGACGATAATATATACTTACAGTAGGCACACATTAACAATGCAGTGTGATGCTGTAGATAAGAGTTTCACACTATGGGTTCAGAGTCTCCTGCTGCTTGCTGCCCCATGGTGACACCCACAGTGTGATATGCCCTTGTGCTCTGGCTCTTTGGCTCTGGACTGCTGCAGAGGACCTTTAGCACAACAGCAATAAAAGCCACTAGGAGACCATGCTCCGTTTGACTCCTGCTCCTAACTGGAGCTAACACATAGACCACAGCTGCAGTGGTCTAGGAATCTGACAGCAGGAAGAGACAGGAACACTAAAAAGCACTCCTTTCAGTGTGACATGCCCCATGCTGCAGCAAAGCTTCTGACTGGAGCTGGCACCCAGTAGCTGCTGCACAGGGGCAGGGACAGGTACAGAACTCTAGCAGTCCAGCACAGAACTCCTCACACTGATGGCCCAACTGGCCCAAAACAGTGGACAGCACTGGAATCAGCTTAGCTGTGTGTGCTATGAGTTGAGACTGTTAACGTGTTCACCCTATAGAAAAATAGACTTTGGGAGACCTGATCCCAGTCTACATACTAAGTGGTATCAACAGGGTCGAGTAGACAGTCATTTGATGTGGTGTACTCCAGCAGGAGGCATTGACCCACCTTGAAGCTCACAGGATGTAAATTCAGGTGTAACATTGGGAGACACTTCTCTTAGAGGGTAGTGTAACAATGGAACAGCCTACCAGCAGAGGCAGTCATCATGAATACAGTACAGGTTTTCAAGGTAAGCCTGGATACATTTCTGCTTGCCAAGGGAATCACAGGGTGCTCTGTACAAAAGTGTGGGTAGAAAAGCTCTATAAATTAGTGCATCTTTGCACAGCATACAGTACTAATTGGTTCCTGCTTGGCGATGAGGGGGGGACATGATGGATCTGGTGTCCTTTCCAGACTTAAATTATTATGTTGCTATGAAACATCGCTGTTTAAGCCTGTGGAGAAGGAGTGCCTGCCCCCTTCCCAAGGCAGTTAGGTAGTTGGGTATCATACCTTGGGGAAGGGGGAGTGGTAGTTAAAATGCTACACTGACATGACCTTCTGTAATTGAGTCCCTGATAACAACACCCGCATGACAGTAATGAATTTGTCAATTTTGAGTTTGTATTGCACTGCGCTAGTGTTAGTGGGGGTGAGGGATTCGTTATTTTGCAGAGCGCAGGGATGCAAGTTGAGCATGCTAAAGTTGATTCATTAGATTCATTACATTGTTACAGCAGAGTACTGATCTGTCTTAATCTTTACCAGTCTTTGCAAAATGGTTCTTGCAAGGGAAATTAAATCCCCCACAGCAGATAGTAAACATTTATTAACAGCATATGCTGCGGGTAGTGGAATAGGATACTGATAGGGAATGTAATTAAATATAGTTCCCTATGCGAACAGGCTTTTGAGATTTGAACACTGATAAATGCCGTTCCAGATGGACCTTCATAAAAGAAGTGGAGATGTAATCTGGAATCATATAATGGTGATGCTGTTATTGCTTCATCTGCTGAAAGCTAATTGTTCCCTCTGTAGCCACACTGTAAATGTTTAGCAAAGTTTTTGCCCATTTTTCTGGAATAAAACAACAAACGTCCATGTAGACAATATTTAATTGCATCAGTGATCCCTGCTGAATACAAAGTTCAGTTTCATTTATTTTGATTTGCTCACATAGCCAGAAGTCTTTTTTCTAGGTAACGTGTGCTTTTAATAGAATTTACCTTTGGATAAAAATTTAATTCCTTTCAGTTGTCCTTTGTTTTGACTCCAGGCTGCATGTTGCTCTTTTATCACCCTTTCAGTTTTTTTCCAGAAGAAATTAAATTTCTGTGTGATCACACTCAAATACTTTAATGTAAAATAGCAATCTGGCATAATGCTCTAGCAAAGAAGGCTACACCTGATAAAAGTTTGGTGATAAATGTTATGATTGTCAGGTTACTGGTAAGGATCCATTTGATGCTGTGTTTTTGACCACCCAAAACACAGCTGTAGATCAAAACTAGGATGAATGGCCCTTAACATTTGTTCACCAGCTATGTAAGAATTGATGGGCTTGCTCATCCCTGGGAAAAAGAGTTTTTTTCTGAGATGTTCACTGTATCTGAGAACAGGCATATTACTGGCTTTTGTGACCATGTTCAGCCAATTGGCCTCTGAATTTCCAGGCAATCAGCTGTTAATTGATCAATCTGGTGACAGTCCATAACAATGCTTGTGGCACAAGTAAGTACCATTCAAAACATAAGCATTAATATATTGATATCAAATGGGCATTGCAGTTTAAATAAAATTACTACTGGATTGCACAATCGTAAAATGACAGTATGGAGCAGAAAGCTCTGGGAAAGCAGACAGGCATGCCTGTCTTTAGATTTAGAGTCATGTCTCAAGTTGTCATTTAACAGTGGGTAAGCTGAAGTTAATACATAGAATTATAAAGCGAAGAAGTGCTCCAGACCAGTTGGAGCGCTACTTTCCTCTGCATATGAGGCACTTATTCTGTGAAGAGTGTCTCACATGCCACTGTCCTGAAAATGGGCAAGTTCGGGTAAGGTTTTTTAAAAAATTAATATATTATTGATTGAGCTCGAACAACAATATATTAATATAGTCGATTCCACTTATAAGCAATTCGGTTTAATGCAATTTTCGGTTATAATCACAGATTTTCAGTTTCCCGTTTCTTTGTATTGGAGGCAGTGTTAAAAATGCAGTTTTAAAGCAATCTGCTTAAGGGCAGTTTTCGGCTAAGTGCAATATTTCTAGGCTGCAGTCTGCCACTGAATAATAATAATAAACTTTATTTTGCACAAGTGCCTTTCAAAATACCAAGGCGCTTAACAAAAGATTAAAACAACAATAATATAATCAATAAATACAATCCAAAACAGTAACAAAAGTCTGATGAGGTTCATTTATTCAGTACCATCAAGGGCCTGGCACCATAAAAAAAAGTCTTTTAACGCCTGTTTAAAACCTCCCACCGTCATGCACTCCCGGAGCCGATGGGGTAGAGAATTCCAGAGGATAGGGGCCACGTACATAAATGCACGGGCCCCAGAAGACTTCAAAGACACCCTCAGAATCTCCAGCAACCCCTCGTTGGCCGAATGGAGCTGTCGCTTGGGGTGATAGGGAACAGGAAGCTCTTTCAAGTAGTCAGGGCCGAGTCCATGTAGGGCTTTATAAGTCAGTAAACCAACTTTGAAGCAGAGCTGCCACCGAATCGGCAGCCAGTACAGAGTGTGCAGCACAGGGGTGATATGAGAACTTCGAGAAGTCCCCATCAACAATCTTGCTGCCACACTCTGCACTAGCTACAGGCGACGGATATCAACCACAGGAAATCCTAAGTATAGGAAGTTGCAATAATCAAGGTGCGAGGTCACAAAGGCATGGACCAATGTAGGTAGATCCCTGGACAGAACAAGGTGCTTGATCCTGGCAATGTTCCTAAGATGGTAAAAGGATGACTTGATGACTGCTGACACCTGAGATTGTGAAGTCAGCCCATCGTCAAGCACCACCCCAGGTCCTGCACTCGTTCAGAGGTAAGAATCTGGGAGCCCCCTAGGTAAATTCCAGAGGGCAGACCAGTCCTCAACTCCTCTATCCGGCAACCCGGATCCACAACCATCACCTCGGTCTTTCCTGCATTCAACTTTAGCCTGCTCAAATTTGTCCAGTCCTGGATTTCAATGAGGCAGTTAAATACCGAGAGCACACTATCCTGGTCAGGTGCAAAAGACAGGTAGAGCCAGGTATCATCAGCGTAGCAGTGAAACCTCAGCCCATACCATCTTACAATGTCTCCAAGGGGCAGCATGTACACTGCAAACAGCATGGGGGACAGCACTGAGCCCTGTGGGACCCCACATGACAGAAAGAATGGGTCCGAGGAAAAAGTCTCAGACACCACTCTCTGAGTTCTGCCAGTAAGAAAAGATGTAAATCACCTGAGGACCTTACATGTCAGGCCACAGATGGACCTCAAACACCCAAGCAATACCCCATGGTCGACAGTGTCAAAGGCTGAAGAGAGATCAAGGAGCACCAGAATGGAATGGCATCTCCGATCTCTCACCATCAGGAGATCATTGAACACCTGAACCAGCACAGTCTTGGTACTGTGCCTCTTTTGAAAACGGGACTGGAGAGATTTGTAGATGTTATGGATGGTCAAGTGGTTCTCCAGTTGTACCACCACTACTTTCTCAATAACCTTCCCTATAAAGGGGAGGGTTGAGATTAGTCTGTAGTTGGCCAGAGAGTTTGGGTCCAAAGAAGCTTTCTTCAGGAGGGGTATTACCACTGCCTCCTTCAGGGAGCTTGGGAACTCACCCAAATCAAGGGAGCACCAGACTATCTGTACCAGGATCAGGCCGATAATATCACAACATCCCAAAATCAGGGAGGTTGGGCCTAGATCCAAACTACGGCATGTAGGATGCATACTCTGGACAATCCAGGAAGCGCAAAGTGGAGTGACCAAGCACCGATCACCAGCATCCCCCACAGAACGAGTCAGGAGGATCTCCGACCTGATGTCGGCCACCTTATTCACAAAGAATCGAGTAAGCTCATTGCACTCCACTTGTGAAAAAGGTCTTCAGAGCTGCATTCTGGATTAGTGCACAACGTGTTAATTGGTGTACCTTACCTGTGCTTAAGAACAATGGCCAAGCATCTTATCACCTTAGCAACTTTGCAACACTTCAGCAGCAGCAGTTTTGTAAGGAGCAGCCTGTGATGGACCAATAGAGAGTTACATTGACCTTGGGACAGAAGATTGAAGTTTTACAACATATCAAGACACCAGGAATAAAAAGGTCAGAGGTGTCTACTGAATTTGGCATTGATTTATCTACAGTATGCTGTATAGTAAAGGCAAAAGAGCAACTGTATGCTGAATGGGAGAAGGCAGAAAACAAGTGCCGTAAGCGCAGAAGAAGTGGGCAAGAGTGAGGAAGTTGAAGCAGCTTTACTTAGATGGTTCTCTGCCACATGAACTGCAGATGCCCCCATTAATGGCCCCATTCTTTTAAGTATAGCTATGTAATTGGCCGGAAACATGGGAACTGAATTTAACCCCACCAGTGGATGGTTAAGCAGGTGGAAGGAGAGACACGGCATCGTTTTTAAACACTGTCATGGGGAAAAGAAAGACGCTGATGCACAGTCAGCGGATGCCTGGTTAAACAGCATTCTTCCCCAGCTTTTAGATTACCCACCTCATCTGGTGCACAACTGCAATGAGACATGACTTAATTTTAGAGCTGTCCCCGGAAGGAACTTTGGCTTTTAAATCAGATACTGCCTGTGGTGGAAAAAAGCTAGGGAGAGAATATACGTGTTACTGTGCTGTAACATGGACGGTACAGACAAGTTAAGGCCACTCATTGTAGGCAAGTCAAAGAAGCCCCGTTGTTTCTCCTGTCTTTCTTTGGATGCCCTACCTGCTGATTGGGAAGGCAATTCAGATGCTTGGATGACAGGTGAAATTTTCACCACCTGACTGAGAAACATAGAAACATAGAATCTGATGGCAGATAAGGACTTCTTGGCCCACCTAGTCTGCCCATTTCCCTACCTAACAGATAAGCTGCAGATCCTAGTTAACCAACAGCCTACTACCTTCTACCCCAATTGCCTTATGTCTGTCCCATGCATTCTTGTATTCCCCCACTGTTTTTGACTCTACGACCTCCTCAGGAGGGCTGTTCCATGCATTTACAACCCTCTCTGTGAAGAAATACTTCAAATACTTCCTCACATTTCCTCTGAGCCATCCCCCCCATCCTCAGATTGTGCCCCCTTGTTCTTGCACATCTCTTTTCTGAAAGATGCTTCCCTCTTGGACTTTGTTGATTCCCCTGAGGTATTTGAAAGTTTCTATCATGTCCCCCCGTCCCTTCTTTCCTCAAGGCTATACATCTTAAGCTCCTTTAGTCTTTCTTCATATGTCTTCTGATGCAGACCCTGCACCATCTTGGTTGCCCTCCTCTGGACAGCCTCTACCCTGTCTGTGTCATTGCAGAGATGTGGTCTCCAGAACTGTAAACAGTACTCCAGATGTGGTCTTATCAACTGTCTGTACAGAAGGACAACAACTTCCTGTTTTCTACTGGTTATGCCTCTCCCTGTGCATCCCCGTATCCCCCCCAGCCCTCCTTACTGCCTTCTCACATTGCTGGCCCACCTTTAGGTCATCTGATATGACTACCCCCAGGTGCCTTTCCATTTTTGTTGTTGTCAGTATCTCACCCCCCATTGTGTACTCTTCCCCTGGGTTTTTATTTCCCAGGTGCATTACTTTGCACTTCTTTGCGTTGAATCTAAGCTGTCATACATTTGACCATTCCTCCAACCTTGCCAAGTCCCTTTTCATCGTTTCCACCCCACCTTGCGTATTAACCCCGTTGCATATTTTTGTGTCTTCTGCAAAGAGACATACTTTTCCTTCCAGTCTTTCTGCAATGTCACTTATAAAGACATTAAAAAGGACTGGCCCCAGTACTGAACCCTGCGGTACCCCACTAGTAACCCCACTTTCTTCACTGTGGACTCAATTTACTATTACTCTCTGTTTCCTGTTGTCCAGCCAGTGTTTCAGCCAGGCTACTACCCTGGGACCCACTCCCAGGCTGGCTAATTTGTTTATTAATCTTTTGTGCGGGACTGTGTCAAATGCCTTGTTATAGTCTAGGTAGGTCATGTCCACAGCCCCTCCCTGGTCTACTGCTTTGATCACCCAGTCAAAGAAATCAATTAGATTTGTCTGACATGACCTTCCTGCTGTGAATCCATGCTGCCTTGTGTCCTGTGCCCCACTGGCCTCTAGGTACTCGACAGTTCTTTCCTTCAGAAGTGATTCCATCATTTTCCCTACCACTGAGGTCAAACTGACAGGTCTGTAGTTTCCTGCCTCTTCTTGCTCCCACTTTTGTGAAGGGGAATCACATCTGCCCTCCTCCAGTCCTCACATACCACACCATCCTCCCATGATTTATTAAAAAGGGTAGACAGTGGTGTTACTAGTTCTTCCCTTAGTTCTTTTAGAATTCTGGGCTGAATCTCATCAGGCTCCATTGCTTTATCCACCTTCAGTTTTAGGAGTTCTTTCAGAACCCTTTCTTCTGTGAAAGGACTAATATCAACCCCCTATTTGGAGTGCTTCTATTGACTGCATTAGGTGTCTCCCCCTGCTGTTCCTTTGAGAATACTGAGCAGCAGTATTCGTTCAGTATCCCTGCTTTTTCACTGTCACTCTCCGCCTAACCACCTTCCTCTTTATTTAGCCTCGGTATCCCTGCCTTAGTTTTTCTTTGCTCCCTAAGGTACCTATAAAAGGTTTTATCCTCCTTCTTAATTGAGTTGGCTGTCTTTTCCTCAGTTTGGGCCTTTGCTATTCTGAATGCGTTCCCCATGTCCTTCTGCTTTAACTAGTACAGGTCTTTGTCCTGCTCCTTCAGTGTTTCCTTATACTTCCTGAATGCTAGCTTTTTCTCCCTAACCTTCCCCACCACTTCTTTTGAGAACCATAGTGTTTTTTTCTTTAGTTTTGATTTGCTTGTTTGCTTCACTCAAAGGCTTGCTGCCTCTGTGATGGTGGTTTTGATGTTTCCCCATTGTTGCTCCACCCCACCTTCTTGCCTGTTTGCTAGTGCTTTTCTGAGGCAGTCTCGCATTTTGACAAAATCAGCCCTCCTGAAGTCCTGTACCTTCACTTTTATAAGGCTTGACTCTACAGCTAAGTTTATCGTGAACCACACTGTTTGGTGGTCACTTGTTCCCAGATGGCTACCCACTTCTAGATCTGAAATTCTCTCTCTGTCCCCATTTGAGAGTACCAGGTCTAAGACTGCTCTCTCCCGAGCGGGTTCCAAAACTAGCTGTCTGAGGCATACCCCCTGTAGGGCATCAAGAATGGCCCTGCTCTTGGATGTGGCTGCAACAAAGGTGCTCCAGTTAACATCTGGCATATTCAGGTCCCCCATCAGCAATATCTCCCCTTTCTCTGCCATCCTAAGGATGCCTTCTATAATTTCCTTGTCCGTTTCCTCCCTCTGAGATGGGGGTCTGTATACAACCCCTGAGCGGATTGTGGTGCCATTTCCAGTCTCCAGGGTGACCCACAATGCCGCCTGATTATCCTTTAGTTCTGTTGCACAGATGCACTGTAAGCGGTTATGAATTGCCTTTATTTTGGACAACTGCTCAGCACATCAAAATGTGACACTCTGCAACATAAGACTGATTTTCATCCCACCCAATACGACTGCTTTGATACAGCTAATGGACATGGGCATAATTAGGAACGTCAAGCATCTGTACCGTAGTCAGATAATGTCAGCTTGTTACCCCTGTAAGCCAGTGTCAATCTATGTTCGATTAACTAAAACATAATGTTTTGTCTTTCCAGCTCATCAAGAAATTGCTGTTATGCCTTGACGAGGGACCCCAAGGGAGTGTCAGTGCCCTGATGAAAAAAATTGCAGTCCATGACGCTATCAGGATACTCGATTTTGCATGACAAAATGTGAAGCAGGACACAATTGTGAACTGTTACAGGAAAGCTGGATTTGTATCTGCCAACGATGCTGCTTCGGCTGTGGTTGAGCTGTCAGAGACAGCGAGGATCCACTCCTTATTAACTCAAGGCTTCCTCCTAGCATGACCACCACAGTGTTTGAAAATTTCAGGGACATGGATGATTCCATACCCACTGATAGTCCGATTGATGATGCTGCAATGTGCAATGAGGTGTCTGGGGTACATGTCGATGAGGAGAGGAAGACGATCCAGCCCCACCTCATGTCACCATGTCTGAAGCACTCACAGCCATGGATAAAATTAGCTGCTTTGTTCCTGCCCATGAAAAGCAAGACCTTACTGCTCTGTTTGAATTTAATCACTACCTTAATAAGCTCACAGTTGAGCATACAAAACAAACCAAAATAAATTATTTTCAGTTATAATTCATTCAGTGCGACATTTAAATAAAATGTTTTCTTTTCTGTATTTTAAAATTGAATCTAGTTGCTGTACAACAAATATTGTGAACTAAACTGATGTACTACTGGGACATATTTCAGCTTTTTTCATTTGGCAGCCTACAGTGCACAGCCCAGCATGTACAGCAAAAAGCACCAGGGAACAAACTCGTCAATTTCGCTTAAACGCTCATTCTGCTTAAGTGCACATTTTGCCATTGCAAATTGGGTGTACATTTAAGCGGAATCCACTGTACTGCTACCGAGAGTACTCTAATGGTTATAAGACTGGTCTTGTTAAATTCTTAGAATATCGGAAATGCTCACCTTCGGTTTTCAGTTCTCATACACTAAGAATGTGTGTGAGATCACTGTTACTGTCCTGTACTGCTCTTACTGTGGTACTGTAAGACTGGTCTTTGCATCGGTATTGATATACATACCGCCCCTCCATAAAAGACTACCACCTGTGTGATGGTTGACACAAATACATCAACATAAGAAAAATGTTTATGTTGAACATCAAACAGTTGGACACAATCAAGAAACAAACCATTTCCAAACAAAGATGACCCCTTGATAAAAATCTGTCCTTTTGTAAGGACAGCAATATTAATGTTATGGTGATAGAAGGATGGGGACGCTTGGAGCCAATTTTATTTTATTTGAACGCTCCACTAAAAATATACTAGTATGCATTATAATAAATCTTTGTTGCTTTGTTTAAAGTAATGAAATGAGATAGTCCATATTTTTATCCCCCTTTCAAATTACATATTCCACCTGTGCTTAGCATTAAAACTTCAATTCATGTGCTAACTTTGTATAGCAGAACCTGGTGGCACAAGCAACTTTATATCTTTGTGTCCTTCTGCTGGCCAGTAGGACAGGCAAGTGGGTGCCATCACAGGTGACACTAATTCTGCCTTTGAATCAGCCATCAGGGAGGAGGGGTACAAATGGTGGGTAGTCCATGCCCTCACTCCCTGCTGGCTTTACCTGCACAATACCTCAGCCCCCAACTGGAGCCAGTGTGGAAATTCAAGGTTTGCATGTGAGCTCCAGTCTTTCATGTAGCTGGCTGGCAGCTCAACATGATGCCACCACTTCACTGGACCTGTCCATAACTCATTATAAACCCTTACCTGGAGTATTGTCTGAGGCGCTTCCAAAGAATAGGCCCACTATTGCCCCCAGTGCCGCCATGGAACATCTCCATTCATTCTTATTATTCACTGGGAAAGGCAGGAGTGGGTCCAGAGAAGGGCAGTCAGGATGATCCAGGGGATGCAGAGGAGGCAATATGGGGAGAGGCTGGAGGAGCTTGGTCTACAGTACATACGTTGGAGATGAGAAGGGAGAGGGGGGGACATGGTGGAAACATTCAAATACATGAAAGGAATAAATACCAAGAGAGGTAGCATCTTAAGACTGAGTGAAAACAAAACCATCAGAGGTCATGCACTCAAGCTGGAAAGGGGCAGATTTTGGGGGGGCGGGGACATAAGGGGGTGCTACTGCTCAGAGAGGGTTGTAGCTCCATGGAACAGGTTGCCAGAATGGGAAGTGGAGGTGGATGTGGTGGATAAATTCAAAAGAGCATGGGATCGCTACATGGGACTAGGCAGAGGAGGGGGGAGAGAGGGCAGAGGGGCGGGAGATAAAAGGGCAGGAGGGGTGTTCTATCTCTTTCAAGCTGACTAGATGGGCCTAATGCTCATTTCTGCTGGCAGGATTCTATGATTCTATGAACTATCCCTTAAGCCTCTTAGGGGATCCCTTTTATTCAGTCAGTGTCTACCATTTATGAACAGACAGTTATCTTTCCAGAAGATAGACTGCAACTTATTCAACTCACAAAAAAAAGCAAAAAAATAAACCCAAGATAAATATTTCAGTGAAATGTTTTCTATAATTCCTTGGTATTCTGTGCTCAGTGGTTTTTCTTATAATCTGACCACAACCCTGCATAAAACAGATTCAGTGCGAGCTCAACAAGAAACTGAACCAGAAAACAGGGTTACTTAAAGGTAACATTTTGGTATCAGGAAACCTCCTTCATGGTGTATATGGCGTAACAACCCATTGAAGAGCATTGTGCCCATGTTTTTAGATAACTGTCATGTCTGTCAAATTTATTTTTAGTACCTAGATTCAGTTCACCATACATAGAGCCCTAGGAAACCTAATGGTTAGGTGTCTTTCACATCACTCAAACGCATGTTCCTGAGTTCCCACTTCCTTAATCTTCAAGACCTTCTTTCCTCTGAAAGGTTCAGATACAGCCCATGTGGCAAGCATAAAGAAAAAACTGTCCAAGAGTATCAGCTGACTGAGGATGTCAGTCATCTGTGGTCACTCCATAAAGAGGTAGTGATCAGGGTGTCTGCCAGCTGGGGCACTCTTCAGATACATTTATTCTGTTTTTATTGTCCAGGTAAGCACACTAGACAAATACATGCTTATTTTCAGAAGCAACCTGGTAGGTTACAAAATAGAGAAAGACAAGGCAAACTGGTCTCTTTGCATCCTGGGAAAACTGGAAGTTTCTGGAATTGGGCCGCTCTGGACCAGAAAAAGTCACAACATACTGTTGCTTCTGTTTTGATTAAATTTATTCGACCACCTCAATGTTTTACCTGCACAACTTCTTATTAAAACAATCAGCTGAAAAACATTTCTTTGTCAATCTTTTTTATCTTCTTTGTGATAGCAAACATGTTCGCATACCAGTAAATTTTCGTTTTATTCTTAATGCCACTGTTAAAGGCTCACAGTTGCTTTCATTATACCTGTAAACATATACAACTGGTAACTCAAATAAGACTATGACTCATAGTCTATTTTCTTCCTGCAGGCACATCAGATGTGCCAAAACTGGAGGTTGTCATTGCTCTGTGCCTGTCCCCTGGATGGGGAAAACAATGCCAGTGTATTGTATGTCCCTAAACTGCTCATGGAAGTTTCTCTATGCTTTTACACCCATTCCTCTTGTGTGCAAAGTAATCCTGAAGACTAAGCAGGAACCCGTCCTCCTAATCCTGATAACTCCAAACTGGGTCTATCAGTTTAGGTATCAGGATCTGCTCAGTTTCATCTGAAAGTCCCTGTGAACATTTCAGTTCATTTCAGGCTTATGCACTAGGACTAGTGGCTTGGTACTGCATTTAGGACTGCCATCCCTCTACCTGATAGCGTGGTTTCCGAGAGGTAAAAGTTTGACTCTTTAAACCTCTCTGAAGCGGTTTTCAAGGTGTTGGGAGTCTCTCATAAGCAGTATGAGATTCATAAGCAAAACACCTTTTTTCTCCTGAAGGTAAATGCCATGTACTCTGTACTAGGTTGAATCACTGCTGACTGCTAACCATGCCCCCATGGAACTGCAGTTACATGGACTTGCTAAAACTTAGAACAGACTATACTCCTGTGGAGCTGCTGATTATGTATTGTCATGGTACTTTCTCTGTGTGCCTTGTCCTTGTCCTTGAGTGGAACCTTTGTAAAAGAGCACTTGCATGCAAACGTGTCGTATGAATGAATGAATGAATGAATATGTTCAAGAGACTTACTGTTTTGAGTGGAAATGGTTTTCATTGCACATTCTCTGTCCCTTTCAAATGTCCTGTGGCTGTCGTGCTGATTATCTTTGTTCCTTGTTCCAAGCCGGTCTCAAGCACAACTTAGTTAAGGTCCTTATGGCAGCCATTTCTGTTTATTAAGGCCAACACTGGATCTAAGTCATTGGCAAAGAAAAGGTGATGAAACATTTCTGTAGTGGACTTAATCACCTTTGACCTCCTTTATGAGCCTTCATCTCTATGGTAATTTAATCTGTATTTTCATTTTTTCTCCATAGCAGTTTTTCTTGCCCCTGAGCCTGGTCAGCCCTCTCTGCCCTAGCCTGCTCGAAACCAGCAGCCAGCCTCCTCCAGCACTCACCAGTCCTGTTGCCACCTGGCTTTCCCCCTCTCCCCCCAGTAGCAGGGCCAGAAGGGGAAGGGCTGTCCTTCCCCCTCTAAATCACTATCCAGTTTGGCTGGGAGCACCAGGTGGCAACGCAGGTCAGCAGAGAGCCAGATGTTATTCACCGGCTCTCTGTTTCTCCCATCAACTGACGACATGCAATGACGTACCACTCATTATGCCGCAGGCTATCCCGCCTTGCTGGCACCCCTACTGCCATGCTTCCACATTGTGGCAGCATTGCAGCAGTATGGCAAGTAACCCTTCCCCACGAGAGGAAAGCAGTCTGTCGGACCCTTGTAATCCTACCTCCTGGTCAACCCTCAGCTGCCTGGATCCACTCCCAAATGCAGGCTGCCAATCAGGTCGAATGTGTGGCATACTGCATCGCAACCCTCCGTGCCACTGCACCAGCAGTCTTCTGTCTTGTTAAAATTCTTTGAGTCACTGGATTTGTAGGATCTCTCTCATTCATCCTGGAAGCCAGATTTTCTGGAGCAATTACTTTAGACAGAAGGATCAGTGAATTGCAGTTTTGTCTGTGGACTATTCTTACTTGATCATTTACAAGGATAATGTAGTTCTCATCCCTGACATGATTCATACATAAGGTGGTTTCTGATTTTCATTTTAACCAACCATTAGTATTGACAACCTTTTTTTCTGAAGCTACATGATTTGGAAAGAAAATGGGAATTACATGCATTGGATGTCTGAAGAGCAATGTTATTTTACTGTGAGGGCACAGCAAAGTTTAAGAGGGTCTATAAGTACAGCAGTTTGACCTATGCTGAGTCAACTCTAAGCAGACACTAAACCAGAGGAGTCTCTGAAAGGATTCTAGCAGACACTCTGCTGTCTCCCCTGTGAGCATCACAGTTGCTTAGATCTTTAGGACTGCTGATCAGTCAAGCTTGCTTGCTTTCATTCCCCATATAGTGTTGACTTGAGTCACAGGGATGCTGCCATTAGGGCCCTAATCCTGCAGTCCAGTTTTGCTTAATTAGGAGCAATCATAACCCCGTCATCCCTGGGACTGTTTATATTGTGCACAAGTGTGCTAATGAACTAAATCCCAATAGTTAAAAGAAGAGGTTGCTGACCTGTAACTCTAGTTTTCCTGCTGATATGCTGCTAGATGGATTGTCTAGTATTACACTGTGTTACACTCAAGCAAAACAGAGCCTCCAAAAGAATTCTAGCAGACACACTGCTCTCTCTCCTATAAGCATACAAACCCTTGTCCCTGAGAGAGACATGCAGCAGCTTGCTTCACTGGTGTCCACAAGTACTGCTGCTGGGTTGTTTTGGGGAATTTTTAGATTCATTCATAGTGTCCCTCCTCTGATCTCACATATTAAGGGGGGGTGGAAGACCTCCTAGTTGTCTTCCTTCTTCCTTGTTAGTGTCTCAGTGCCCTAACTGGGGGAACTTGGGGCCAACTTCCCTTATTTACCCATTTAAGGCAACCTGATGGGATTCTGGATTCCCAAAGTGGAGGAACATGGAGAAGGCTTCCCATATCTGCACATGAGGGTAGCCTGATGGGATTCTGGATTCTTCCTCATGCAGCAATTTCCTCATACAGTATTCTAAGCACACAGATCCACGTCAGACTCTGCATTAGTATGGGACCCAGATTTTGCCTGCTGGAGTGAACGTCCTTCCTTGTGGAAAGATTTCCAGGATGAAATTAGGGACTATCCAGAAATGCAGTCCAAGTCTAGCTGATGGTATCAGCCCATTGGGGGGGGACTGCCTGCCTCATGGTTTTTATTTGGGATCATGTTTCTTTTGCAGTATTGACAAGGGGTCCTGCACTTGTCTATTGTGTGCTTCTGCTAATCGGGTAGCTAGGGGTCAGCTTGACATCTCAACCACTCTACCTAACTGATTTTCATCCTGCCCCTAGTACGGCACTTTTCTGGTTTGGTGTCAAATCATCCCATAGGAGGTTCTCATCTGGAGGAGAGCAAACATGGTCCCTCTCCATAGGATTAGTAGCAGGGAGGAAGCTACCAACTATAGGCCAGTCAGTCTTACATCAGTAGCAGGGAAATTAATGGAAACCCTGTGAAAGGAAAGGTTGTTAGAGTATCTTGAATCCAGTGGGCTACAAGAACAAAGGCAGCATGGATTCATGGGGGAGGTCATGCCAGACAATTCTGATTAATTTCTTTGACTGTGTGATCAGGAAAATAGATCAGGGAAGTGCAGTGGACGTAGTCTATCTAGATTTTAGCAGAGCCTTCAACTGTGTGGTGTAGGAGACTGATAAAGAAATTGAACATTCTAGGGGTGGGATCTAAAGTGTTGAATTGGGTAAGGATCTGGTTAATGGATAGGCAACAGAGGGTGGTGGTTAATGAAACTCACTGTAATGAGGGGAGAATGACCAGTGGAATGCTGCAGGGCTCTTTACTGGGACTGGATCTCTTCAGTGTTTTCTTAAGTGGCATTGCAGAAAAACTGGAAGGGAGGTATGCCTTTTAGCAGATGACACCAACATCAGTAATAGGATGGACACTCAGGAAAGGGTAGAGAGGATGAATAGGGACCTTGGGAAACTCGAGGAGTGATGAAGAGCATGGCAGTTGGGGTTTAATGCCAAAAAGTGCAAAATCATGCACCTAGGGCATAGGAAATCAGGAGTTGAGCATAGGATGGGGGAGAGGTACTCACAGCTAAAAAGCAGGGAAGGGACCTTGGGGTTATCATATCTGATTACCTCAAAGTGGCTGAGCAGTGTAACAGAGTAGTAGGTAGGGCCAGAGGGATGCTGGGATGCATAGGAGAGGTATTTCCATCAGGAGGAGGGAGATGGTGTTGCCACTTTATCACCCTCTTGCAAGACCCCACCTGGAGTATTGTTTCCAGTTCTGGAGACCGTACCTTAGAAAGTGCTTTGGCAGGATGAAGATAGTCCAGAAGAGGGCAACTAAAATGGTGCAGAGGTTGCATCGAAACCCTACGAGGAGAGACTGAGGGATATCAGCATGCACACCTTGGAAGAGAGGAGAGAGAGGTGACAGAATAGAGATGTACAAGTACCTCATGGGGGGGTGAGCAGCTTGCAGGAGAGGAGTCTCTTTCAAAGGAGAAAGAGCACCAGGACCAGAGGGCATGCGATGAAGCGGGGGAGTTTAAGAGGGATGTGAGGAAGTACTACTTCACTGAAAGAATGGAGGATGCCTAGAACAGACTGCCAGTGGAAGTGGTGGAGGCAAAAACAGTAGATGGCTTCAAGCATACATGAGAAAGACATAGGGTATATTAGTAAATAGCCAGTAAGGATGGAGGGTCACTAAAGACCAGTTAGGGTCTGTGGAGACAGAGTAGGCAAAGACCATCTGGGCAGACTGGTTGGGCCAAGTGGTCCTTTTCTGCTGACATATTCTGATTCTGTATTTCGGTGGTCTTCTTTTTCCAAGTGTATGACATAGCAAATGAGTTGATCCCAGTAAAACCATCAAAACTATTTCTTATCCTTCAAGCGTCAAATCTCTTGAGGATTTACGTCATTAACTATTAACATGTCTTTCCAGTAATCATCTTTGTTTTTTATTTACCCGGCCTGCAACATTTTGTGATATTCACTTGTGGTGCTTTACTGATTTCCACTTAGCAGCTTTGAAATCTATCAAGCCATTTCATCAGGATTTATGTGCTTTCCCGGTAAAACTCTTCAATGAATAAAAAATAAATAAATTTAACACGTCAGACCTGTTTCTGGAATTAACCAGCTAGCTGGCCCTGATTTCATGTGCACCTTCTTAAAAAGTAACATTACAGCATTTGACATGTAATTTTGCAGTTTTAATGGACTTTTGAGTAAATAGTTACCTTGATTTTCTGTCTGTGTTCTTGGTTTCTTAACTTTCTTCATTAAATCAGATTTTGTTTGTTTATACTTGTTCTAGCTATTTATCTTCAGTTTTTGCTTTCCCCTGAGTTCCCTTTTTATCACTTAGACAAAGGGAATTCATATCAGCTATCGATAATGCCTAAATTATCCAATAATTCACTTTTTGACAAGGTCTTTTTGGTAAGCTCATCTGTTACTTTCACATCATTCTGGCCACAGTAATTCCAGACTTCATGACTTACTACTGCAATAACACCCTTTCCTCCTCAGGCTACTGCCCATTATGTTTTTGAATAGGCTACACATTAAGTAGTGAAGCATTTGTCTCCTGTCCTGTTAAAGCCATGAATAGATAATAGAACATTATTTTGTCTCCTACTATTTGCTTTTCCACCCATTTCTTCTGCTGATGTAGTCACACTTCACAAAAGTGGTGGCAGGGAAGACGTGGGCAATTACAGGCCCGTCAGCCTGACATCAGTGGTGGGTAAGTTAATGGAAACACTTATAAAGGAAAGGATTGTGGAATATCTTGAATCCAGTAGATTACAGGATCCGAGGCAGCATGGATTCACAGGGGGGAGGTCATGCCAAACAAATCTGAAATATTTCTTTGACTGGGTGACCAAAGATTTATATCAGAGTGGAGCAGTGGATGTGGCCTACCTGGATTTCAGCAAGGCTTTCAACACCGTTCCACAAAGAAGACTGACAAGCAAGCTGGGTAGCATGGTGTGGGCAACAAGGTGGTAACGTGGATAAGAAACTGGTTAGGGAATAGGAGACAGAGGGTAGTGGTAAACAGCGTTTGTTCTGAGGAAGGGAGGGTGACCAGCGGGGTACCTCAGGGTTCAGTGCTGGGACCGGTCTTCTTTAATGTCTTTATTAATGACACAGCAGAGGAGCTGGAATGGAATGCCTCTTTGCAGATCACACTAAGATCTTCAACAGGGTGGACAACTGGGGTGTGGATGGCAGTGATCTGAAAAAAATGGAGGAGTGGTCAAGAGTTTGGCAGCTGGGTTTTAATGCAAAAAAGTGCAAAATAATGCATTTAGGCCATAAAAACCCAGGGGTGGAGTACACAATAGATGGAGTGATACTGACAATGACCAAACAGGAAAAAGACCTGGTGGTAATTATACCCGATTACCTTAAGGTAGCCAGGCAGTGTGACAAGGCAGTCAGGAGGGCTAGTGGGATGCTGGAATGCATAGGAATGGGTATTACCAGCAAAAAGAGAGAGGTGGCATTGCTCATATAGATCGCTAGTAAGACCCCACCTTGACTACTGTGTCCAGTTCTGGAGACCACATCGCAGAAAGGACATAGACAGAGTGGAAGCAGTCCAAAAGAGGGCTACCAGAATGGTGCGGGGTCTGTATCAAAAGCTCTGTAAGGAGAGGCTGAAGGATCTTAATTTGAATACCCTGGAGGAGAGGAGGGAGAGAGGGGATATGATAGAGATCTTTAAGTACCTCACAGGGATTAATATGGTGCAGAAGGGGAGAATTATAAAAAAAAAAACAGTGCTTTAGGACAAGGGGACATGCTATGAAGCTGGGGGGGTAGTTTCAGGAGGGATTTGAGAAAGCGTTTCTTCACAGAAAGATTGGTGAATTCTTGGAACAGTCTTCCAGCTGAGATGGGGGGCGCAAAAACAGTAGTGGACTTCAAAAATGCCTGGAATAGGCACAAGGGAATCATAAGGATGGGGGAGGGGGAGATACAGTGCTGTAGATCAAGTGATTCTACGCAAAAATGAAGGTAGAAACAAAATGGGTGGACTGGGTGGCCAAGCAGCCCTTATCTGCCATCAGATTCTAAGTTTCTGATTTTCTTTATGTATCTTTAATTACCTTACTAATGTTTTCTATAAAATCCCCTCTTCGAGAGTAGATTTGAACTCTGTGTACTGGTAATATCAGGGCTACTAATAGAGCTGTTGAAAAAGATTACCTTTTCAGTGTAATACTTTTTTTTTCAATCAGGCTATTTGGCTTTGAGCTGTCACCTACTTCAGTCTGTCAGGCCCCTGTTGATCCCCAGCTCTGTCTTCCATTCCACCCACCTTTAAGCCAGCAGGGATCTGCACAGTGTAGAACCTGGGAAACCGACAGCTGTCATTTGGACGGCTCAAGGTGCATTTCTCTTTTGTTTTCTCCCTGTCCCTTGAGCCCTCCCTCCTTCCTTATGTTGGGCAATGCCTCTAGCAGCTAATGCCTCTCCCCCTTGAGGGAGCAAGCTCCTCAGCATGCCACTGCTGGGCTGGAACCCAGACATTTCCCTCCCCAGTCTGGCTTGCGCTTCCCTCGGGAGGACTCCCCAGCCCTGGCAGCACCAGTTCTGGGTCACTGGGCATGCTAGCACAGGAGTGTGCAGCACTTCTGCTGCACCATTGGACATCCCTTTGGTTTAATAAGTCAGAGTCATTTGGCAAAACTCTATGAGCCCAGACAGAGATACATGCCCTGCGTTGCTCCATGTGGGACAGTCTGCCTCCTCATATGGGGATGTGGAATGGGATGTTCAATGGGAGTGTTGCATTTCCTGCAGCTTCAGCCTCTGGTTGCTATGCATCAGTCTCCTGATGGTCTGACTGGCCCACCACAGTTGTGACTAGGATGGGTTGCGTATGTTTTGCACAATGTGCATGCCTGTGCACTGTGTATGAAGGTTTTTCACATGTAAGCACATCTTTTTTGGATTGGGCCCTAAGTCCCTGTGACAGGGTAACCCCTGTCATAGTGGACATCCCTGGGATAAATTGAAACCCCTTCCCCAAGCAGTTTGTGTGTTTTGTATAATGTCCAACATGCTGTTGGCTGGTTACAAATTAAGTGCTTATAAAGCTTTCTGTGTATAGCAATCTACAAACTAACTAGAAACCAGCCAAATCCTCAAAGAATGTTAAAGTTATATATTGTTTTCTTCTCAGGTCTTTGGCCATAAAACAAAACTAAGAGTACAATTACAAAAGGAGAGGGCAGTCTTAAAGGACAACACTGGAAAAGATACAACTTTCCTCAGACGCTACAGCAGCTCTCACTTAGTGCTGTCAGACAGTAACAACTTATTTTAATGATTTAAAACAGCCACCCACAACTTCCACTTTTTGTTGCTGGCAGCAGCCATCTCATGAGCAGCAGTAAGCTTCCTGAGCTCACTGTTTGCTAATATGCCTGTTTGACCTCAGCTGTTGGTTGGCAGGACATATTAGCATAAAGTGAGCTCAGGAAGCTCTCTGCTACTCATGAAATGGTAGCTGCCAGCAATAGAAAGTGAAAGTTTAAGGCCATTGTTTAAATTACTAAAAAAGCAATTGGAGGGAATTAAAAAAAATTACTGGCTGAAAGCACTAATCAAGCATTTTAGTAACGCCTGTGTAATGCTGTGCCTTTTCCACTGTTTCCCTTTAAGAATAACAAAAACGTGTCTGTTTTTTCTAGGTGTTAGCAGCCCTCTTCTAAGTTATATTTTGCAGCAGATAGCATGGGGTAATAGGACCCTGCAGTAGAGTTTAGGAGAGCACAGACTGTTCTGACCTCAGGTCTGACCTTTTCCTGTGTTGTAAACAAAAAAAAAAAGAACTGCATGTTCTGTGCAGTGCTCCAGGTGCCAACTGAACTGTTCTCTATGGGGGCAACAGTGGCCCCAGAGGCTAGTGTTCTGTTATTTCTGCTGTCAATCAAAATGCAGTGGAAATTTTTCCAACTTCTAGTGAGCTTGTAAAAAGCCCTACCTCAGTGCTGAGTTAGGACAGATAGATAGGTAGGTCAGTTGTATACTGGCTATTGATGTGTGCAGCGTTCACACTGTTTGTTGGTGTTCCTGAGAAGAGAAACTGATGAAGCTAAGCAGTTGTCTGACTTACCATTTTGCTTTCTGTATATTTTACTTGATAAAAATAAAATGACAAACGCACTTGTGCATTTTTTATGCACTTGATTTGTAGTCTGCCTGAAATTGTGTTATCCTATACCCACACCCTGTGACATATCGTGTGAGAAGTGCGATCTGACTGAATGTCCGAGGTAACAAGAGGGAGTTCAATTAGTGGTACCAGACCTGGTACCAAGGATACACAACAGAAGTGCACAGTACCAGGTTAGATGAGGACAGCGCCTGATGAAGATGGCGACCTGGGTGAGGAACCATGAATGGGACCAGATGGCCAAATGGAGACCCTGATACGGCTTCTTCACTTGAAGAGTGGGAGATGGCTGGAGGCTAATCGACACTGGAGAGAGGCAGAGCTCAGATGTCAGGAACTACTTGAGAGGTCCCACTTGGAGGATGTTGAAGAAGAATTGGTGGAGCAGGATCCATGAGCTTTGGAGGAGGAGGACCCTCTGATGGAGCATTTGCGACCAGCCATATTTGAGATTCCATTGTTGCCCATTTTTCCGGGCTGCTAGTTGGAGGAGGACAGCGTATGAGAGGAGGAGACCCCAGGTAAGACTTTGACTGGCAGTGTATTACTGGGGCAGAAGACTTTAATCAACATAGAAGGAGACATTTTGGTTGAAGGGACCTTGCAATGTTTTGAACCTCCTCCCAGAAAAAGTAATTGTTCTCTTGGTGCTGACTGGGGAACATTGCAAGTGGGGGATTCTGAAGTAACTCAGTTAAGACAATATGTTAAAATACAGGATTTAAAACTTTTTTTTTTTTATTTTATTTAGTTTTTGTTGACTGGGTAAGTGCACTAGACAGATTCTGCCTATTTTCAGGCATGACCCGAGGGAGGGGGATACAGATGAGTGCCAACTGACTTTGAACCAGATTAAGCTGTTGGTGGTATTTTTAGTGAATGTGGGGAAATTTGGCCAGGGCACGGGGGAAATTCCCCTACTCTTTTCGAGAAGTGCCATGGGATCTTTAACGTCCACCTGAACTACCACCAGAGTAGGCCAAAAGACGGCACCTCAGGAGTGCACACCCCCATGCTGCACTACAGTGTCAGTATTGGGATTCAACCCAAGTGCCTGGTGTGGGGATAGAACCCACAGCCTTCTGAACTCCCAGCCTCAGAGGTGAGTGTGCTACCTGCTGAGCCACTGACACTGTTAGTGAGAGATAGGATGGAATAAGGATGGGAGACAGGTTAACGGTGGTGTGGGGGAACAACAGTTATTGTGGTATGAACTCAGGAAGGGAGTACTGTATCACATGAGGCCCAACTCTCGGATGAAGCAAGTGGATGTCCAGGTAGTGGTGCCAGTGGCATATAGGAAAAAGGTGATGGAGGATGTGCACTCCAGTCACTTGGGGCATCTGAGCCATGGGAAGGTTTTGGCTAGACTAACCCCGTATTTCTATTGGCCAGGCATGTACAGGCAGGTGGCAGCATACTATTAGACCTGTTCTAGGGGCAGACAGATAGCGACCCCTGATAGTGATGTGGGAGGAACAACCCAGAGGGTGAAGGGCAAGAGATGGCACCCTTGGAAGAGGGAGAGACTCCCACATAGAACAGGTGGGACAAGGTGGTAGTCAATACCACTAGAAGTGTATAAGATATGATACGAAAACCCAAAGGTTAGGGACAGGCTGCTAGGCGTACAGCGTGGTATGTTACCAGCCTACCTTTAAATGTCTAAGTGGGGACGGAGTAATGTAGCTCTCCCCCTGAAGGCAGTTCTACTTGGTACTGGATTGTCCAGCCGTTCAAGTGTATCTGGTCAGGAAAGTCAGTAGATGGCATAAAACTGCCTTTAGCAGTTCTTTCTCCTAAATTTATGTGATGATATTGTAGTCCACTCTTGGAGAGGCTAGTTTCAGAATAATTTAAGATGTCTCTGGGTATTTGTATAATGATGGAAAAGATACAGTAATGTTTAGAGCAGCCTGTGTATCACATGCTTGACCCTGGTGCCATAAACATATAAAGTATTGAGGAACTATGCTTTGGTTTGATAGCACCTTAGTGAGTAAAAAGATAATTATGAAAGGGAACCTGAGATGGAGCTTCTGGTGAGGGTGATCTGAAGCTCTACACCCTTCCAGGGTGTTAGTTGAGATTTGGACAATCGTAGGATGTTGCCCACTTATACGGGGGGGGGGATGTGAGACTGGGTGACCCCCTGTCATAGTGGAAACCCCTGGGATAAATTGAAACCCCTAACCCAAGCAGTTTAGATGTTTTGTATAATGTCCAGCATGCTGGTTGGCTGGTTATAAATTAAGTGCCGAAGTGCTTATAAAGTTTTCTGTGCATATTAACCAAAAAACTAACTAGAAACCAGCCAAGCCCTCAAAGAATATTAACGTTTTTTATTGTTTTCTTCTCAGGTCTTTGGCCATAAAACAAAACTAAGAGTACAGTTACAAAATGAGAGGGCAGTCTTAAGAAAAGTAAAACTTCTGTCTATTTTTTATAGATGTTAGCAGCCCCTTCTAATATATATTTTGCAGCACATAGCATGGGATAATAGGACCCTGTAGGAGAGTTTAGGAGAGCACAGAATGTTCTGACCACATGTCTGACCTTTTCCAATGTTGTAAACAAAAGAAATAAAAAAGAACTGCATGTTTTGTGCTGTGCTGCAGGTGCCAACTGAACTGTTCTCTATGGGACAACATTGGCCCCTAGAGGCTAGTGTTCTGGTATGTCTGCTGTCAATCAAAAGGCAGTGGAAAATTTTCCAACTTCTAGTGAGCTTATAAAAAGCCCTACCTCAGTGCTGAGATAGGATAGATAGGGGGTTCAGTTGTATACTGGCTGTTGATAGTGGAAGACCTCAGTTGTGTGCAGTATTCACACTGTTTGTTGGTGTTCCTGAGAAGAGAAACTGTTGAAGCTAGATAGTTGTCTGACTTACCATTCTACTGTCTGTATATTTTTACTTGATAAAAATAAAATGATAAACGCACTTGTGCGTTTTTTGTGCACCTGATTTGTAGTCTGCCTGAAATTGTGTTATCCTATACCCACACACTGTGACCGCCCCTTTCCTTAGGACACTACGTTACTATGTTACCATGTAAAACCTTATAAACTGATTAGTTTGTATTGTGTAGTGATGGGACTCATCAGTTTAATTTATTCAGTAGTGACTTATATTTTATTATGTGGAGTATTTATGACATCATTATGGGAGATACTTTGCCTTAATGGTTCCATTCATGAAGACATCAGTATGGAAGGTTATGCTTTAGCAGCGCTAAGGGGGATTTTTGACTGGTTTTACTTGTTGTGTATAATGACTATTCAAGAGGTTCACTAATGATCTGGCTTCGAGTGCTTATTGATGGAACTGCTATCATTCTTTCTGTGGTTGCTTTTAAAATGTAAAAGGGATAGCAGGCATAATCACAATATAATATAATTCAGAGACATTCAGCCAGTCAGACTGAAGAATACAGTGGTGCCCATTTTACTCAATAGATATGGAACAAGTAAGCTATTAGCAGGTTATGCCTAGGTGCAGCTTTCCAGCAGCTAATCTTATAGGCAATGTCAGCTTTATCTTCTAATAGTAAATTAGAATTAATGCTAATCTTAGTAGATTAATGCACATATACAGTACATATTCACAAATGTTTCTGTTGTTTTATACTGGGTTGATGATACTTTATGCCACTCAACACAGAAATGCTGAAGTTAAATAATTGAAAGACATAATAACATTATGCAGTCATAGTGCAAACAGAAAGGTAAAGTATATCATACAGTTGCATGTCGGATCCAGGATTTTACAGTGTGGGGGGGGGGGTGCTAAGGTGGTGTGCATACTTGCAATTTGTTAATGATTTTTTAATCCTTTATGCTGTCTGTCATTACCTTTTTCATTACAGTTTTGACTGAAAATAGAAATGTAATATATAGTTTTGAATGTATATTTTTCTGACAATCAATAAATTAGACTTCTTCAACCAACTGAAATGCAGCAGAAGCCAATAAGTAAATCACAGTGGTGGTTAATGGGGGTATGGCCACCCCTTTCGCCCCTCCATCCCGATTTGCCAATATGGCACTCAGCAATATAATGGAAATTTGCTGTGTCCAAGAGGGGAAGGGGGAAAAGAAAATAATGGGATAATAATAGGGGAGGGTTCATTTCGGGAGAGGGACACTGATGCATCCTACTGGAATGGGGAAAGGCACCCGGTGCAGCATTGCAGGTCGTAGCAGTGGTTTAAACAAATTGATACTGAGAGCAAAAGGAAACCGTGCTGAGCAAAGTGCTGGTGAACAGAAGTGGCTGTAAAACAGTTACTATTTATTCAAAAACACAGAGACAAAAAACTAACAGCAACCAAAACTACAGTGCTTCTACTGGAAGGTGGCTAGCATAAATGCAAGGAATCTGAGAAATAAGATGGGAGACATCCACGCAGTGGCCGAGAAGGGACATTACAGTGGTCATTGAAACATGGGCAACTCCCAACCAAAACTGGCACTGATTGGTCCCGGGATATACCATTTTCAGGAGTGAGAGGGTCATAAGGGGATCACTCTGTATATTAAGGAGGGTATTGAAGCAGCAGTAGTGGAAAAATAAATGTGCAAGTACAGAAATGTAGGCGTTGTTAGCAGAAAAAGGTCACATGGCCCATGGAGTCCACTAAGCCCAACCTGCCTAATGTTGATTTTGTGAGCATCCTAGTTGCCCATCACTCCCCTATTCTTCCCTCTCCTTTTGCTAATATCTTCACCAGCCCAATATACCTATCCCACTCATGCATAAATGGTTGTGCAAGTAGCCCACTCCCACAGCAAGCACATTTAGAGGTTTAGCAAGGCCCCACCACCATAAAGGCTAATCTCGGCCTCCCAAACACACCAGATTGCCAGCAGTTTACATTCCCCACCAAATACCCTACTTGAAATTGAGAGTAGTTTGGCACGTATTAAGTGCAAAGAACATCATTGACTAGATATTTAAAAATACACAAAACCAGAGTGCAGAGGTTTGCACTGCATCTGCACTTGACCAAGAAGCTGTGATATTCAGTCGGATAGTGGACCAGCACTATCTAGCCAAATATCAACCCATTTCAGCACAGCACTAAGTCATACTGCACTGTCCTGATATGGATCTGGTCTGTATCCTGCCCATAAGGAATTGCACCCCCAGACCAGATAGCACTGGGAGCCATGGCATGATACTTCACCGCTAAATGCAAATGAGCCCATTGGGCATGCAATAAGCTAAGGAGCCATTTACATGCCCATTATGGGCTCATTTGCATTGGAAGCAGCTGCCCAGTTGCACCCATCCTGATGTCATCCCTGGTAACTAGTGGCATCCCCACACCCTGAACATCCATCCCAGTTCTTTGACAGGTTTCACATGGTGTCTAGAAGTACGCACCACCCTGATCTCCAATTTCGGTAAGTTTCCATGATCCCCTTGTGTCAAGTGGTACCCCCACCCCAATGAACACCTGTGCCATGGATGTCCGTCATTTTCCTGGTGTCCAGTGGTACCCCCAAATGCCCATTCCATAGATGTCCATTATTTCCTCGGTGTCTGTGGTACCCCCCTCCCACTACTAGAATATCCACCTTGGTTGTGTGACAGTGTTGCCTAGTGTCTAGTAGCACCCCCTGATCCTCCCCTCCTGGTTCATGTCCATGGTCCCTTTGTGTCTTGTGGCACCCCAACTCTCTGATTGCCAATCTTGGTGCAGATAATTTCTGCCCTGATGGCTAGTTGTACCCCTCTCTGGTCACTGGTCCTCGTACTTCCAAAGTATGCCTTGGTGTCTAGTGGCACCCCCCACCCTCCGACCACCCATCCAGGTATATCTCAAGTATAGCCTGGTGTCCTGTGGCACCCCCCACCTGTTGATCACTCATCCTGGTGAATCAGAAGATTCTCTGGGGTGGCTAATGGCACCCCCTGATCTCCTATCCCATATTTTGCTCTGCATCCCTCATGTCCAGTGGCACCCCCCAATCTCCCAGCCCATGTAACTTAGACTATCCCTGGCATCCAATGGTATCCCCCTCCCAACTGTTTGTCTCCAAGTGGACCAGTGAACATTGGCAGTTCAGTCGCCTCACACCCACCCAACCTGCACCCAGCATACTACCCAGCTAATTCCCCCACCTTAACAGTGATGCTGGGGCCGTGCAGTGAGCTTGCTATGATGACTGCCACAGCCCTTATCTCACTTCCTTAGCCAGCCACTGTATGTGTTTATAGTGAGTGCACATAGTCCTGGATGCTTACTGAAGCAATGACAGGGTGCTTTTAATATTATCTTGGGTCTAGCCAAGTTTTGGGAGCTGGTCAAACAAAGGATGGGTCAGTATTGTGACATCTCTGCTTTTTTCAATGTTGATGTATGTATATTGGGGATGTATGCCCAAATTCCTTCAGTAATTCAAAAATGCCAAATGGCTATGGTGGCCCTAGTAACCAAGTTATTGATTCTGCGTCACTGGAGGAACAGTTGGGTTCCTTCCTTTAAGGAATGGTGGGATGAGTTTCTAATTGCGTTAAATGCGGAAAGGGCGGTAACAACCCTTTTTAAGGCAACTGGTCATTTCCAGAAATGTTGGGGGAGCTTATTTCAGTGTTTAAGAGATAGATATGTTTATTAGAGGGGGTATGGGTTCCCTTTTTTTTTTTAGGCCTCCCCTCCTTCCGTCCTGTTCCCTTTCCAGATTTGAGGTAGTTCTAACCTACCTACTCTTTTCTCCCTTCTAGCTAGCCAGAGTCAGGGTTGCATCTAGAGATACGGTTAATAGATTAATAGATTTGCTAGGGAATGTATACGGATTAGCTGCTGGGGGATGTACATAGGGGTGTTTTTTTTTTTTTTTATCCCCCTTTCTCCAATTCGTAATAACCAAGTGATTCACGATCTTAAGCTTAAAGAGGTTTTTGGGATTCTGGGGGCTTTGTGTATTTATTTGGTTTTGTATTGTTGTATATATATTATAATAAAGTTATTTGAATTGCAAAAAAAAAAAATATTATCTTGGGTCTGTCTCTGCATTACAGAACCGGTTTGATCTTTATGAATAACAGGGGGTAGTATGTGTTCCAGTCATTTAGCTAATATTGATGTGAATAACTTACAGTCTATGTTCCATAAAGAGATAGGATGGTAGGACTAGAGTTTGTTAGGGTCTTTTTGTGACTTAAGGACAGCTGAGTTAGTGGCATATTGCCATGAGGGTGAGGGGCACCCCCTTCTGTATTTCTTGAAAGTCTTTCAGGAGTGGGGGTAATAGATTTCTCTTTGGACCTTAAAGAGTTTGTCTGGGAAGCTGTCAGGTCCCGGGGATTTGGTAGATTTCATACGAGCTAGGGCTGATTCAAGTTATGTAAAATCAATCGGTGCAAGTAAGAGTTTATTCTGGGACCCAGTAAGAGTGGAATTCAGGAAGTTATTTTTCTGGTTCTTGAGTATAGAGGGTAGTGTAATTTATTTATTTATTGAATTTTGTTGACCTGATAAGCCCACTGGGCCTAGAAGTCCCTTTTTCAGGGGCAACCGAGGGAAGGGGGATACAGATGGTAAGCAACTGAAATTGAACTAGATTAAGCTGTTGGTGGTATTTTTAGTGAATGGGAGAAATATGGCCAGGACATGGGGGAAATTCCCCTACACTTTTTCAATAAGTGCCATGGGAACTTTAGCATCCACCTGAACTACCACCAATCCAGGCAGATGGGACCTCGGTTTAATGTCTCATCTGAAAGACGGCACCTCAGAAGGGCAGCACCACCCTCATGCTGCACTACAGTGTCAGTATCTGGATATTAACCCAAGTGCCAGATGTGGGAACTATAATTAGTTAGTATCTTTAATATTTGTAGAGTTTTATACTGAGCTTGACCAGTCATGGGAGTCCTATAACTTGGTTATCATAGCTTGTTGCTGTTGTTTTCTTAAAGGAATGTTACATGAAAAACTTGTAAAAACACATGCGCATTGGATTTTTGTTTTTCTGAGGATCCCTGGCATTCTGTTCCATGTGTCTGTGGAAAGTTTTTTTTTTTAACTGTTCTCTGCCAGTTTTATGGCTCTTGGGATAGCTATTCAGGCTTCTTTTATTGTCTTTGACCTGTTGTAATTTTCCCAGAATGCCTCTGGGAATTATGTAAATTAGGCCTAAGACCTTCAAAGGTGTATTGGTTTTATTATCACTCAGAGACAGCACTTTGCAAAGAAAATTGCCGCACATCCATAATAACAATATTTTGCTGCATAGAGAAATCTGACGTCAGCTAAACAGGGCAAACTCTTTGTAAAGCGGTTAACTTACACAAGCAGTTGCAGTTAGATGTTGTGAATAGATTATAACTAGGATCATGGGCTCTTAGTTATAGTGCAAGGTCCTCACCCTCATCCCTCTGTCATAAACCTAACTCTTTACCTTGGCATAGAACATTCTGTTGAACAGTAGCTTGAAAAACTGCTTTAAAGGAAAACTGTGCAAATCTTCGAGTCCCCACTCCCCAGTGGCTTACTCCCCGATTAAGCTTTCCCGCGGAAAAGCCCTTATTTAACTTGCTGCAACTTACTGTATTTAATTTTTTTAATGTCTCAGAATCGGGAATATGGCTGACGCTGCATGGCTCCATTTAGTGCAGAACTGTGGCACTGCACTGCTCGCTTCAATGCAGATGCATTGAAGCGAGCGGTGTGGCATCGCACTTTTACATTAAATGGAGCCACGCGGTGTCAGCCAGATTCCCGATTCCAAGACATGAAAAAATTTAAATACAGTAAACTGCAGCAAGTTAAATAAGGGCTTTTCTGGGGGAACGCTTAATCGGGGGGTAAGCCTTTGGGGAGCGGGGACTCGAAGATTGGCACAGTTTTCCTTTAACTACTACAGCATCTTGGGAATTCATTCTATCTGCCCAAGCCCTGATCTACGTATTCCTTACATCCGCCAAGATTACACTAAGTCTCTCCTGTCTTCCTTAAGGATGAAAATCAAAAAGAGCAGAAAGGTTTGCTGCCTGATTCCTATCGTGTAAATATGACCACATCTCCCCATCACTGTGGACTCAAGATGGGCTATGGACTCAGGAGGGTACTTGAATGCCCGTGTGCTATGCTGAGTTCCTGGGAGAAAATGGTTCTACCAGTCGGTCAGAAAGCAGCATTGGCATCAGTTCCAGAAACATTCACCTGTCTGCTCTCTCAGCTGAAACATGTAGTTGGGGAATCACTGGGGAGATTAATGGGATTGATTAAAGTGGCATAATGAAACCCAAATGCAGTTTTAAGTAGGGCCTTTTATTGTGTGTGTGTATGTGTGTGTGTGTGGGGGGGGGTTAACCAGAATCTGGATGTTATATATGTACTTCTTCTCACTGCATATTGCATGCAAAATAATCTGGAAAGGATTACATAACTCTGCATGTTAGAACAACTCAGTTTGTATCACATGAGTTACGCTGGTGAAATAACATTATACAATACAGCAGCTGAGTTAAACAGTTGTAGTATTCCATGTGCAGTGTAGGCATGGTAACATTCATATGGTGCGGAGTATCATAGGATGAATACATTTGAGCAGTCAAGGGGATGGCAAAGTTTTCAGCTGAATTTTGAAAGAGCACAGTTGGAACTAGAATAAGGGTAGGGGAGAAACTGGATGAACTATTGATAGTCATAAAAGATCCCATGTGCTTCTCTTGAAATCCCTGTCCAGCAGCACATCTAGGTTAGGGTTACCCCTTCTCACCTTTAAATGCCTGAATAGCCCTGTACCCACCTACTGTTCTAAGCTGCTGTCCCTCTAAAGACACCCGTGTTATCTATGATCTGCTTCCTGTGCTCTCCCCCCATTCCCCTCTCCCCCTAACACACACACACACACACACACACACACACACACACACAATTTCCTCTGTTGGTAATGGATCCGTCTCCAACTGTGCCCTCACATTGTAAATTAGTCTCCCCAGAGAACTAAGAGAGATTGACTCCCATGCTACTGCACATTCAAATTCTCTTTACAAATTCCTCCTCACTACTGCATTTAAATGCTAGTATGTAACTTGCCTACAGTATGTGCTGTGTCAGTCTGTGACTTTATACATTCTGTTGTATTTCTGCTACTGGGTTAAGACATCTGCACACTGCATTGTTAGCTCACAGGTGTATCTGCAATTTTGTAAAGTGCCTTGTGATGCATTAGGCTATATGACTGAAAGAAACTACATCAAATAAAAATTGGATTGTATTACAATGTTACCTGGGAGACCTGGGTCTGGGAATGCACTGCGGCACTTAGGCCCCAGGCCAATAGAGGCAGAGAATGCTATTGAGACCTACATTCTCGGTGAGGGGGGGAGAGTTGAATCATTGCTCAGCACACAATCACCCTTTTCTTGCTAGCTGCCAAGTGGCATTAACATCAGCTACTGAAGCAGCTATTTGTTGGCTGTCCCTCCAAAATGTGGGCTTGATGTAGCAGGGGTAACATCAAAATTTTATATAAATAATTGATGTAAAAAATGTATGCAGACAGGTAAAATAGTAATAACTATTTTACTGGTGCCAGTGAGCTTAACACATGTATAAAATAATGGCTGTGGTCAAAGAAGATGAACTTCCATCTAAAATGTTCAGGAAAAAGAACCACTAACCTTCTTTACATGTTGTGCAGTAAAATTAAGGTATTTAGAAGTTGACAGCTTCTGAACTGTTAATTTAGATATTCTGTAAAAGAAGGAAAATCGCATTATTTTACATTTATACTTACATGTTTTACTCAGATGCTACAACACTACATTTATTTGAAAATTGCTTCAAACGGAGTGATATTCTCATGAATTTTGATAATCTTCATCGGTGGTTATCTCAGTCATCAGGTCACACATATGGAACTTCACTGTCACTGAAGCAGGATCCACACAGAAGATTTTCAGCAGTACCACTGAGGCTGCCCATGCTGATGTCATCAACCCTATAAAGGAATGAGTGACCCCGCTCCCTCCTCAGTTCTTTCCCACCATCGACATGGGTTTCCGTGGAAGCTCTGATGCAGTTTCACACCATTTTCGCGTACAACTTTGAGTTTACCTAGTTTTTGGAATCTCTTTTTTATAAGAGATTCCCTTACCTTGTTTATGTCGAGAGTTAATCCTTCCACCTCTCTCTTCCGTCGCTGCCACTGCAGCAAGAAGATTGCCTCTTTAGATGACCATATTCTTTGTGTCTGCTGTCTTGGGCCTGACCACAATGTCTTGGACTGTGAGCTCTGCCTCAAATTTAACCAAACCACTCTCAGGCGATGATAAAAGGCTCTCAACAAATTCCTGATGGAACAGCAGGTAGCCAGTTCTGGGCAGGGTCCTCGGTGGTCCCTCCTTCCCAGTCGCTGGCGGGTTTGTTGAGCTTCCAGGCCGCAAAGGACCAAGATAAATCCTCGGGGAAAAGTCACAAGAAAGACCAAGATCAGGATTGCTCCTCCCGTGGTGTTCCCGCTCCCAATTACCTCTTCTTTTTTCTCCAGGGTTACTCCATTGGCTGTGGCTGCACCGACACCTATAGCTGTCCAGGTCTCTGTTCATACCAGACCCATACTCACAGCACCACAGCTCACCTGTCGGGGCAGCTGGTCATCGACCCTCGGGTCGTCGGCCCCTAGTTCGTCGATGCCTGGTTCGTCGATAATGGCCCTTCCGTTGCAGCTGGATGCTTCTCCAGGCCCACGGCTGTCTGGCTCTTTGGGCTCCCAGGCCCCAGATGGGTCATTGTGCCCTGTGCCAACAATCCCTCCTCCATTGACACAGCAGTCTACTGTCGTTAACCTCAATGATATTCTGGCCAAGTTTACTACAGTTCTAGTCCACCAGTTGGGCGCTTATAGGCCTGGGTCCCCTGTGCCATTGACAGTCCTGTTGTCGTCACCACTTCAGCCTCCTCAGGGAGCCGTCATCGGTCGTTCATTCGTTGGACCACAAGTTGGAGCAGGACGACATCAAGGAGGAGTACCATCCTGACCTCAACCTGCCTAAGGAGGAGGGGGAACCCCTTTTCTTCTGACAGGTCCACTGCCTTTTCGGTGAGTGAGGACTCTGCCAAGTATACTCCCAGGTCTCATCCAGAGAACTCTACTTTTCCTTAATGTTATGAAGCAGTGATCCACAGACGTGGGTTTCAATACTGAGGAAGAGGTTGCCACAAGATAGGAGTTGGTGGACTTTATGGAAATCCCAGAATCACCTCCTAAGGTCATTCCTCCTATCCTCCCAGCCCTGAGGAATGCCACTACTGCCACCTGGTACAGGTCTGACAAGGTCCCTGCCATGCCCTTTAGGGAAGATAAGTTGTATCATGTCCCCCAGGGCCTACCTTACTATGCTGCCCAACCCGAGACAGATTCAGTGGTCATTAAGGCAGCTCATGACAGGTCTAAGGTACCTAAGCACCTCAGCTCCCTCCTTTCGACAGGAAATCCTGGTGTATTGACCTTTGGGGTAAAAGGGTATACACCTCCACCATCTTGGGACTGAGGACTGCTAATTACCTTTCACATGTGGTCAAATATCAGAATATTATCTGGAAGAAAGGCAAGGTGACTGCCCAGGCCCTCCCTGACTGTTCCCAGAAACAGGAAGTTCTTAAGTGCCTGCAATGTGGAGGATACCTTAATATCCGCAGTCTCATGGCCAACCTCACTGACCTGGAGGCTTGGGTCCAGGTGAATAATCCGGATATCCTCGTGCTATCGGAAACCTGGTTGAAACCAACCGTCTTGGGTCATAGCTGTGGACTACCGGGCTATTTTATGCACTGGGCTGACCGACCACCCACCAAAAGAGGGGGCAGACTGGCCCTGTACTACAAGGCTCACCTGGATGTCGCCCTCTATCCTACCACCTCTCTCCACAATGGTGAGACCATACACATGTTACTACTTCTTGGTGGAGCCAAGAAGATGCACATTATTGGGACTTATTTACCTCCACATACCAGCAAGCTTGGACTGGAGGAGCTCATTGAACATATTCCTGCCTTGACCAAAGAAAATGAGGTAATCTAGCTGGGTGACTTCACCCTTGACTGGCTTGGACCGACTGCTTCCTCCCTTGCTTCTACCATCAGTAAGGCCAACCTGTCCCAACTCATCTCCTCCCCCACTCGGAAGTCACCGAACAGCTCCAGCTGTACTATGATTGATTGGATTCTCACTAACCAAATGGATTGCTACTCCTCCTCTGGGATTTTACCCGATTCAATCAGTGACCACTGCCCTGTCTTCTGTGTGCTTGACTCTTCTCCGTCATCACTACCCCACAAAGTCCTATTCTTTGCTAACTTCTCTCTGCTTGACCCGGCCAAGTTCCTACTTGATCTCAAACACACTGCCTAGTCTCCACTATTCTCTACCAACGACATCAACCAGGCCACCGACTACTTCAGTACGACCTTACTTGCCTTATATCACAAGCACATCCCATACTGTAAACGTAGGGCCAGAGGCAAGGTGACCAAATGGCTGAACCGCTCTCTCCTGAAACTGCTCAAGCAGCATAATAAACTGTGGCTAAAATGGAAATCATCCTCCAGTCAGCCTAACTTTGTTGAGTACCACACCTTACGTAATACCTGCAAGAAGTCTACCCGAATTGCCAAGAGCAACTACTACCACGCTCTCCTTCAGTCTTGGGCTGCTGACCCCAGGAAATACTGGACCCAGATTAACGAAATCTTGCGTAATACTAAACCGCTGTCTCCCAAAGACATGTTAAATAATGATTCCATCTGCAACAATGCCTGCACGATTGCCAATGCCTTCAACTCGCTTTTCACGGAGGTTCCCAATATCCCCCCCTCCAGGACCCAGTGACTCTCAGCCCTCTCCTACGGCTTCTGCACATACTCCCCCTACCCTGGTGTTTTCTTCTATCTCTTGCCTTGATGTTCTTAGGTTATTACAGTCCATTCCCCTCCGTGGCAGTGCAGGACCTGACAGTATTGAACCCAGGATACTCAGAATCGGTGCCTCACTCCTAGCCACTCCAGTCACTCGGCTTTTTAACTTGTCCATTAGCACCTTCATAGTGCCTTTAGCCTGGAAATCTGCTAGAATCATACCAGTCTTCAAGAAAGGTGACCCTAAAATTCTGTCCAATTATCGCCCCATTGCACTTCTACCTACATTAAGCAAGACGTTGGAAAAACGTATTCACCGTCAGATCTCTGCCCACTTATTAAACTTCAATCTTCAGTCGCCAGTTCAGCATGGTTTCCGGGCTGGTCACAGCACCACTACAGCTCTTACCCTGTTCACTAGTGAGGCTAAGTCTAACATGGACTCTGGCCTACTTACTGGGGCCGTGTTCATTGACCTTACTAAAGCTTTCGACCTGGTTAATCACCCTCTGCTCGTACACAAACTGAAGTCTCTTGGGGCCTCTGGTTTCACCTTATCCTGGCTCACCAGTTACCTCTTCAACCGTTCCCAATCTGTCTCCTTCAGGAAAGTCCATTCTTCTCCAGCTCCAGTCTCCTGTGGCATCCCCCAAGGATCCATTCTCAGCCCCTTGCTTTTTCCATTTTTGTCAATGATTGTCCCTTTTTCTTCGTCGACTGCAACTCCATCATGTACGCTGATGATTTGGTGCTCTACTCAGCCGCTCATTCTGTAGCCGACCTTAAAGTTTGTCTGTCGTTTGCGTTCCAAATGCTCCAATTTTGGCTCCAATCCAACTCCCTGATCCTCAATCTACCAAAGACACAGGCCATGCTGTTTGGGTCTGCTAGAAAAATGGTATCCCGTGACTATAACGACTACAAAATTGCGACTCACAAAATAGCGATTAAATAATAGCTACTGTGAAATAGGCGACACTACAAAATAGCGATTGTACTTTAATAGCGAAAACACCTGCCACAGATTGCCCAACATTAGCGACTTCACAAAATAGCGACTATGCGCTCAAAAACAGATGTTTGCAGTTTTGCACAGCAATCTAGTCTCAACCCGTAGCAGTATCAAGGGACACAATAATAAAATGCTACTCACTAGTCTCACTGCACTCTGCACTCGAACTGTAACTCAATTGCCTACACAACAGCAATCTACTCACGAACGAATCCACCATTGCAATGCACTCGAACTGGAGCAGGGGGGAAGGGTCACAGGTCAAAGGTCAAAGTACACAACAACGGCATAAAATGCATAATCTAACAGCAGCCATCTATTGCAGTTGAACTAAGCAACTAGACGCGCAAGCTACTCACTAGCTACTCACTATTCTCAACCCGTAGCAGCCATTGCACTCAAACTGTAGCAAGGGGGAAAGGTTCATGGTCACAGGTCAAAGTGCACAGCAGTGCAGAAGTGCACAGCACTATGTCAGATGTCAAAATAGCGACTCTGTATATAATTCCTTTAATTAGCGCTGTTCAGCACTTATTCCTTTAAAAGTTTGACATTCAGTGCATTCTTCGGCGCTGTTTTTCATTCACTGCAGTCTTCGTTGCTGTTTTCCATTCAGTGTAATCATTGATTCAGACCTGGTACTGGAAATTGTACGCAAATCCTCTAAGATACTTGTACCTACTCCTTTCCGAGTACTGACTGACAATTGAAACCACTCTCTCATTCAAATCTTTATACTTTCTTTTTTTGGTATCAGTACCTGCCCCAGACACCATCTGCTCCGGTTTCATTTCAGTTAATTTCTGTTCCTCTTTCAGACACTGAATCAATTTCCAAACGCTGGGATGTCAGGCTTCTATGCGGCTGTTGAAGCCACGATGCCACTCCTCAACCGCATTATTTGTTCTGGCTAGACCCCTAGAGGTGCAGCAATTCCATTGCTCATGTTTGAAAATCGCTGTTCTTCTCCCTGATCGTCCCCTAGGTTTACCAACCCACATTGCTTCAAAGTACTCCATTAATGGCTTTAGTACTTCTGCATTATGTACAAAAAATTCCCATTCTTTCATTTGATCAAAGGTATCAATTAAATCTGCAGTGGGCACAAAAGCCAGCGAAAGCAGCATACGTAAATGAAGAGAGAAGTCTGGATCAGAGCAGTACCTTTCATGTATTGTTGGGAACTTTTGTATTTTTCTCCATATTGCCTGTGCAAAATGAAAAAAACATCCACGTACTTCTGTTTCTGGAAATGCTGTTTGAAATGCACGCCAGGAGGACTTCTCGAAGTCCATCATAGCAGTCTCTGGCTTTAAGCAGGGGCACAATTCATCTATTTTTGTGAATACCCTAGTATATGCTGCTGCTGTTCGGCTACACATCAATACATATACAGCTGTTACAACCTGGCCTGCCTTGATGCAGTGTATTGTGTAGAGTTGGTCAAATAATAATGGACAGGACTTAAATGTTCCATCAATAAACCAGTCTGTACTGTCTTTCAGCATTTTTAAATTTGAAGCAGTAGCAAATATGAGCATTCTATCCCTCTCATGTCCACTATCAAACAAGAGGAAAGGCTCCCCAGCTAAGGTTTCCATGAACTCAGGAGGTATCTGTAGCTCCTCAACTGAAGCAGGGGTGGCAGGGCAGCCACGTTCCACCTGCCTGATTTGTTGTATGGTACGTTTCATAAGTGGAACAGCTGGCAGGCGGCCGGACACAGCATCAGGGGCAGTAGTAGTACATTGTACCAGAACCTGTGTTGTGGTCTCAACACTACATCTGGCCCTCTCTCGCACATCAGCCATTATCCTCCTCACCCCTACATCGCCAGCATCAGGGACATGCGTGTGATCCTTTATCAATGCCAACACTTTATTTCCCGAAGTATGTAACCTTGCAAGGCAGCTATACTTATGTGCATCTACACAACGCCAATAAACTTTCTCAGCCTTCTCCTTATCCTTTCTGAAAGTATAGCCCCCATAAACAGCCACGGGCTTACCTTTCTGGCTGGTGACCAACTCGAACTCCATACTGCAATGTGAGAAAGTAAATGCCAAATGGAAACTGATACAACAGATGTCCCTTTAAGGTAATCAAGGTCTGTTCAGGTGGGAATTGACAACTGCATTGTGGGTACAAGGAAATACGTTTTGGAAACAAGGGTAAAAGGATGATCGTGGGTCGAGGGATGATCGTGGGTCTGTAAGTATTCCAAATCATGAGCTATTTTGACCGTAGCGCTATATTTTATGTGCTAATATGCTTCGGCGCTATTATTACACTCGCGATTCTGACAGCGCTATTATTGCAGTCGCTGTTTAAAAGTCGCGATTTTCACATGGAACCAGAAAAATCCATGCTGGGACCCGTAAGCTTTGCGTGCGCTGCTGTGATGGGTCTGTAGTCCTGTCCACGGACTCCTTCAAATACGTCGGCGTGACCCTGGATCCTGCTCTTGATTTCTCTTCTCATTTAATGGAGGTATGTAGATCCGTCAACATGAAGATTGGCGCCGCATACCGGGTGTGTCACTCCCTATCCCCTGCTGCTAGGATCTCGATGGTCAGAGGGGTTTTGCTTCCTAGGCTTCTGTATGCCCTCTCCATCTTTTCCCACACTAACATTGGTATTCTTCATAAATGGGATACCACCTACAACATCATCTGCAGATTTGCCCTGTCTGCCCCTCACCTTACTCACCACTGTCTCCTGTACTCCACCCTACACTGGCTGTCCCCCAAAAACCTGCGCTTATACACTTTGGGCTACTTCACTGACTCTATGACTAGACCCCCTCACCGTGACAGTACTAGGGCTATGCTCACCCCAGTGTCACACTCCCGACTACTGAGATCCTCTAATTCCTCTTCACTCTCCGTCCCTCACTGTTCTACAAAAATGAGGGAACAAGCTTTCTCTCACTTTGCTCCCAAATTCTGGAACTCTCTGCCTCCTAGTCTTAAATGCTCTCCGTCTCACCCTCCTTCAAGGCCGCAGTTTTCTCCTACCTACATGCACTTGATTCCTGTGTCTGTACCTAAACCCCCCCCTTCTCTTGCTTTCCTTAAGCTAGCTTACCATGTCTCTGCAATTATTGACTGCTTTGCCTTGTTTCCCATGCCTGCTTCCTTCCATCCCTGCATGGATGGCCACTGTCACATGTATGTTTTGTTTCCACAAACTATCCGTGCGAGGATATCTACTGGTTCTATATTATTTGCTGCTTGTTTTTTGTAAACTGTATGTTGTACTGTCCCAGGTCGTGCTTGAAAATAGGCAGGGGTTTTGCCTAATGCACCTACCTGGTCAACAAAAGCTAATAAATAAATAAATAAAATATGTACTTTTTTATTTTATTTTAGTCTTTGGTAACTGGGTAAGACCCACTGGGCACAAGTGCCTGTTTTCAGGGGCGACCTGGGAGCACTGGACGGTTAAGTGACTTGCTCAAGTCACACAGTATGCAAGTGGAGGTTGTGGGAATCAAACCCAGGTCTGCTGGATGACCAAGCTCATTCACAGCTCGTTACTGAAACCTCTAGGCTATACTGCCAGCCTTAGCAAGCATCTCCTCAGGGCCTTGTACGATATCTGTAATACGGGTGCCAGGGCTGCTGCTACAGGCATTTGCCTTCGTAGGCACTCCTGGCTGAGAATCTCAGGCTTTGCAGCAGATGTCCAGCAAAAGGTGCTTAATGCCCCTTTCAGTGGCTCCAGACTATTTGGGCCAGATGTTCAGGACATCATCAATGACCTACAGGCATCTGGCAGGGCTATTAAGTCTGTCCACTCGCTCTATAATGCACAGCCTAGGAGCAGACAGTGTTGTGCTTTTCACAAGTGTCCCACAAGTCCAGAGTAGCCTCCCATCCTCCGGGTAAGAGAAAGACCTCCTCTGCTTTGCCTACTCCCTCCTCCTCTACCACTGCAGCAAAGCATCCTAGGGGTAATGGATCAGCCCCAGACGCTGGACCATCTCTGCTTGACTCCTTGTCAGACCCCCCCTCTTCTGGTTCCCTGACCAGGAGGTGGTGGTCTAAGGTCAGTTCTCCCTCCATCTCAATCATTGGAGAACCATCACTTCAGATGCTTGGATTCTTCAGATTATAGAGAATGGTCACTCTCTGTAACTCATAGAGATTCCTCCAGAGACTCCTCCGCTACCCTCCACCTATACCCTGGCCCATCTGTCCATCCTCTGGGAGGGGGTACAGTTCCTGCTGTGGAAAATGGCCATCAAGCCAGTGACTAGGCACCAAAGGAACAGGGGATTTTATTCCAGGTTTTTCCTGGTCCCCGAAAGAACTGGAGATCTGAGGCCCATTCTAGATCTCAAGGACCTCAATTTTTATATCCAGTACAAAAAATTCTGCATGGTCACCCTGCCAGGCCTGCTGCCCCTACTCAAGTGGGGCGACTGGCTGTGCTCCCTGGACATGCAAGATGCTTTTTTTATTTTTTTTATTTTAGTCTTTTGGTAACTGGGTAAGGCCCACTTGGCACAAGTGCCTGTTTTCAGGGGCGACCTGGGAGCAATGGGCAGTTAAGTGACTTGCTTAGAGTCACACAGTATGCAAGCGGAGGTTGTGAGAATCAAACTCAGGTCTGGTCTGCTGAATGTACCAAGCTCATTCACACCTTGTTCCTCTAACCTCTAGGCCATACTGCCAGCTTACCGGCATATCTCAGGGTTTCCACCGCACAGGAGATTCCTCCAGTTTCTTTCTCAGGGTGAGGACTACGAATTCAAGGTATTGCCCTTTGGCTTGTCCTCTGCACAACGGGTCTTTACAAAGTGCATAGCAATGGTAGCTGCAGCTCTCCAAAGGGAGCGACTGTATGATTATCCCCACCTGGATGACTGGCTCCTAAAGGCCCTGTCCAGACAGCAATTCCTCTGGACCCTGGAGAGAACCCTTCAGCTGTCTGCCTTCCTAGGCATCAGTGCCAACCTACCCAAGTCCATTCTGATCCCATCCCAGAGGCTGCAATATATAGGGGTGGTCCTGGACTCACTGCAGGGCCAGGCCTTCCTGCCTCAAAACTGGGCAGAATGCCTTATGTCCCAGGCTCAGGAGGTCACCCAGAGCCGTTATATCCCTGTGAGGGTGTATCTGAGGCTATTGAGTCTTATGGGTGTGGCCATTCCCATGGTTCCCTTGGCCAGGCTGCACATGCGAGTTCTCCAGTGGACACTCAGAGTCCAATGGGATCAACACACAGATGAATTAGATCAGTTAGTGCTGGTCCCCTCCCAAGTCTGCAAGGTACTGCAGTGGTGGATAGACCCACAAAATCTCTTAAAGGGGGTCCCATTTCAGATTTCCTCTCACCAACAGATCCTCACCACTGATGCATCTGGTTTGGGCTGGGGGCGCACCTGGGTCCACACACACACAAAAAAAAAAAGGATAGTCTGGTGTTCACTCTCAGAGGGGTGTTTCCCTGACACATTGAGGAAACCATCGCTCAACCCTGACGTTCTGGCGAATTATAGACCTATCTCCAACCTCCCATATTCAGGGAAGGTTGTTGAGAAAGTAGTGGCTCTGCAGCTCAAGGCACACCTCTTATCCTTTGATATCTATGATCCCTTCCAGTCCGGTTTCAGAGCTAGGCATAACACAAAGATGGCACTAGTTCGGGTGCAAAATGACTTTCTCTGGGCGAGAGATAGAGGAGAATGGTCAATTCTCATCCTCCTCGATCTCTCATCAGTGTTTGACACCATTGACCACATTGTGCTATTGGATCACCTTAGAGTGTATGGTGGACTCACCGGAATAGTCATCAAATGGTTTGAGTCCTATCTCTCCGACAGGAGGCAACGTGTGGTGATGAGGAATTTCACCTCCTCCTCGAAGCCCCTGCTGTGTGGAGTGCCTCAGTGCTTGATCCTTTCGCTGATGTTGTTTGTGGTGTACATACTGCCCCTGGGAGAGCTTATTAGACAATACGGTCTGGGTTTACTCTGCTATGCAGATGATACACAGCTGTGTATGTCATTTGCCCCAGGATCTGAAGGTGCCATTGAAGTGCTTAATAAATGTCTGGCCAAAATTCAGGATTGGATGTCCTCAAACTGGATGAGGCTGAACCCCAACAAGACAGAGGTGCTAGTGATTGAGCCTGGTCAATGGCGTGGTGGGGATGCCTCCGGATTGGCAACCAGTTTGGTCCTGGGGTCCACTCCGTTGATGACTTCCCCCAGGGTGAGAAATTTGGGCATCATCCTTGATGACAGGCTAACCCTGGAAGCCCAGGTGTTGTCTGTTGTCAAACGTGGGTTCTACCATTTAAGGAATGTTGCCCGAATTAAACCTCTGATTCCGCCAGAAGACTTGCCATCACTGATACACGTCTTTGTGACTTCCAGGCTGGACTACTGTAATGCTCTGTACTTTGGGGTCAGTGGCGGGATCCTCCGCCGACTGCAGCCAATGCAGAACGTGGTGGCCAGGCTAGTGCCGGGCCTTCCAAGGTCCTGCCATATGACCTGGGTCCTGCGTCCATTACAGTTAAAAGCAGGGTTAAGGCAGCATAAACAATACAATTTCATCAGTAAAACAATAACTTATATAAAATCAGATTTAAAAACTATCAGAGAATGCCTTGTTAAAAAGGTAGGTCTTCAACTGCTGGTACAGTCTGACAATCTGAGTGTAGTCTACCTCATCAACAAGCAGGGCAGGACTCATTCATAACCCCTTTGCAGGGAGGCCATGAGAGTGTGGTAGTGGGCACTGGAGCACTGTCCGACACTCTCTGCAGTCCACGTGTCAGGCGTCCTAAACATCCTGGTGGACAGTCTCAGCAGGACTCAGTCCAGCATGCATGAATAGGAGCTTTTCTCATCCATAGCAGAAGATCTGTTTGACAGATGGGGTTGTCCAGAGTAGGACCTTTTTGCGTCCCTACTCAGTGCAAAACTGCCCAATTTCTGCTTGCTAGATCCAGGGCCTGGTGTTTTCTAGTGAGATGTGTTGTCCCTCTCTTGGAGCAGGAGATTTCTGTACGCATTCCCTCCATTTCCACTAATACAGAGTGTGCTGATCAAGCTACAAATGGAGGGGGTCAGCATGATTCTGGTAGCTCGGTTCTGGCCTCGCCAGATATGGTTCCCTCTGTTTCAGCAGCTGGCAGAGGAACCTCTGGTCTCTCTGCCCCTTTTCAGGAATCTGCTGACCCAGGATCAGGGGACCCTGGTCCATCCCAACCTCAGATCCCTCCATCTGCATGCATAGCTCCTGAGGACATAGCCATTGCTAGGTTCGGGGTCTCTAACAGGGTGGCGGACATTGTGGTGGCCACCCGCTAGCCTTCCAAACATGCCACTTATGCCATGAAGTGGAAGTGGTTTGTGATTTGGGCTGCCGAACATTCCATAGACCCATTCACCTGTCATGTGAATCATGACCTGGCCTACCTGATATATTTGTCTGACTCAGGCCTCCAGTATTCATCCATCAACGTCCACCTTTTGGTTATTTCTGCCCTTCATGAGCCCATGGGTGACCGCACAGTGGCTCAGCTGGATGTTTCTTGTATCTTCCTTAGGGACATCCTGCATCTGCAACCACCAGTCCGTTCCCTGGTTCCGGCTTGCTACATAAATTTTAGTTTGGAACAGTTGACACTGTCTCCTTTTGAGCCAATCGCAACTTGCGATTTGTGCTTTCTCTCTTGGAAAGTGCTCTTTTTAGTTGCAATTACTTCTGCGCAAAGAATTTCAGAGCTTCAGGCCCTCTGGTACAAGGACTCAGGAGCCTTATTTGATTTTTGATATTTGAGGAGTATTGCCAGGATAAAGTCCCTAGTTCCACCACAGGACCTCCCCACCTTGGTACATGCCTTTGTGATGTCCAGGCTGGACTACTGTAATGCGATCTATGCTGGGGTCTCTGGGGGTACCCTGCACCAACTGCAGCTGGTGCAGAACATGGTGTCTAGGTTGTTGACTGGACAGTCTAAATACTGTCATATCACTCCAGTCCTGCGTCAACTGCACTGGCTGCCAGTTAGGTGGAGGGTCCTCTTTAAGGTGGGTTTACTCACCTTCAAGGCCCTACACGGCCTGGGCCCTGGTTATCTGAAGGACCTTCTTATTTCCGCTGTCCCGCCCCGCTCCCTCCATTCTTCCTTTAGGGGCCTCCTCGCGATCCCCAGGACGAGGTTAAAAATTGCCAGCGACAGAGCATTTTTTGTGTCACCACTCCCGTCCTATGGAATTCGCTTACTTCAGCGGCGAGGGAGGCCCCTTCTGTAGAGGTTTTTAAGGCCCGCCTCAAGACCTTCTTATTTAACCAAGCCTTCCCGGGTTGTTTATTATAGTTCTTGCTGTCCTAGAATCTTTGCCAGGCTAGTACTGGCTTTTTTAGGTTTTGGCTTTTACTCAAGCCATTGTACTTATATATGGTGCTATATTTGTGATAGGGTTATGTTTTTATTTAGAATGCATAATATGTATTTTCTTTTAAATGTTCGGTGCCCAGTGCCTCCGGGATGGGTGTCTTTTAAATAAAATTTGCCTTGCCTTGCCCTTGCCATTTTTCACAAAGACAGGGTATCTTTGCGCACAAATCCCAAGTTTCTTCCTAAAGTGGTCTCTGAGTTCACATATAATCAGTATACCTACCTTTCTGTTTATTTTCCTGAGTGTGCCAATCCAGGGGAAGCTTTGCTCCATACATTAGATATGCGCAGACCTTGAAGTATTGTCTGCTTCAGACTAAGGAGTCCAGAAAATCTGAGCAGTTGTTTGTTTCTTTCATCCCGGGTAGATAGGGCATGTCATTTTCTAAGCAGTGTTTATCCAAATGGTTGGCAAATTTCACTGTGTTCTGCTGCAATAAGTATGGCGAAGAATTGCCAAAGCTCACTCCATCAGAGGCATGGCTACCTCGGTGGCTTGTTTCAAAGGGGTCTCAGCCACTGACATTTGTGCAGCAGCCACCTGTAATACAGTCCACACTTTCACCAAGCATTACAGTCTGGACATTGCCTCAAAAGCCTGTGCAGGTTTTGGCAGGGCTGTTTTACAAGGACTCCTGTCTAAAGTTTATGAGATCCAGCTTCCCAGAATGTCTGTTTACGCTTGTCACTGCTTGGTACTCATTCCTACGGTGTTACCTGATGACTGAGATACCCCTGAAGAAGATAGAACAGTTATGCAAGAACTTACTGTAACAGTAGATCTTCGAGAGGATCTCAGTCATCAGGTCTTATTTCCCTCCCACCATACTCCTTATTGGGGCTCCTGATCAGAACCTGGCTATCTGTTGTATCCACCTTTTGTAGCTAGAGCTGGTTCCCTCTTTCTTTCCTCAGTTCCCCAGGCCATGAGCCTTGCTCCATTTGTCTCCGGAGGGAAAGAACTGAGGAGGGAGCAGGGTGGCCCACACCTATATAGGGTTGGTGATGTCAGTGGACGTTGACAGTGTGGGTGGCCCCAGTTGTACTGCTGAAAATCATCAGTGTGGATTCCCCTTCACTGATGGCGAAGGTTCCTACGATGTTATCTGATGACTGGGTTCCCCTCAAAGATCTACTGTTACGGTAAGTTCTTACATAACTGTTCTTTTATGCGAATTTTGATTATAGTTTTCCTCTAAGATGTATTGAGTATTTCCTTTCTGCCAGGACACAGGAAGCACACATAACAGCAGAATGGTGCAGTGGCCTACAGTGAAGACAGCTGGTTCCAAAAATGATATTCAGTCAGACGCTACACATCTGGACAAGGCTTAAGATTATGCCAAGAATTAGTGTTGGACACAGAGTACTCGGGCAGCTTTGCCCCCCAAAACTTTAATGTTTGCATAAGGCTTCTGTAGGCTCAGAAATCTGAAAACACTGGGTGAGTGATTGATTTCTTTTATTAAAAGAGCTGGTTAGCCCATGAGCAGATGCCTGCCCATTTTCATGGACTGCCAGGGAGGAAAATACAAAAGAGATGAAAAGCATAAACAGCAATACAAAAACATTAACAGACCCAATAATTAAACAAAGCATTGACAGATTTCACTTGCTGACAGATGTGTTCTCAAACAAATTTTAAATCCATGCAGTGATGAATGCTTAAACAAATCCATAGGTAGTGCACTGACAGTGGAGGGGGGCTAAAAGGAACAAAGATCTCTGTCCCTGATTAGTAGGCATAAATGGTATTTCAAAGAGAGTTCTATCTGAGAAACGGGTGAAGTAGCCCACAGTATAAAAGGAGTACTGGTTCCAAAAATCATGTCTGTTCAGGCACTGCCAAACTCAGACAAGACTTCATGTTATGCCAAGGATAAGTGTTGGATAGAGAGTACTTGGCTTACTATGCCAAAAATTAAATGTTTGAATTAGGTATATGCAGGCCTAAGAATATGAAGAAAACAGTGCAACAGTCATTCCATTTGAATGGAGGGGCTCTGACTAACCCAGTCTACTCTAGGTTTAATTTGCAATTTCCGGATGATTCCACCATACTGTAATTTCCTTCTCCTCTCTGCTGATCCACTCCTACTTGCCTGAAGCTGGCTGCCAGCTGACACCAGCAAGGCTTCCACGCCACTTATTCCCCAGGCACAACTGAGCCTGACACACAACAAATGCAGTACTGGACTATGAGTGAAAAGTATAACTTTTTACTATGCTCTCTCTCTGTACATATATATATATATATAGCTATATCTCATATGGATGGGACTTTTCCCATAGGAAAAAACATCTGATATTTCCCCATATCTGATAGTAATTTATTTATTTATTTATTTGATATATTGGGTTTACAACCTTTGAGCTAGAGGCTCATTTCCAAAGGTACCTCGTCACATGTAAGACAGAAGCTAATACAGACAAGGTATAACAACAATTACATTAAGCATGTGTTACAGACATTTGTCACAGACATTATTTACAGTATTTGGATGCAGATATTCTCAGACATTATTTACAATATTTGGATGACGATATTTACATCATCACAACAGAAAGACATTATTAGCTTGAGAAAGCATCTAAACAGAATAGTCAGTCCTATTCATGGGTTTGGTATTATTGACGAAGGTTGCAATCCATAATGGACTTTGTCAGAGAATTTGGATCAGAGTGGGTGAGAGAGTAAAATGTTAGTTGCAGTTACAGGAGCGGATATTGAAGATTTGGTTGCGAAGAGTAGTTTTGAAGTGGGAGATCTTGGGTACACTAGTGATGGTGTTTGGGAGTGCATTAAACCATGTGAGGGCCTGTAGTGGAAAGATCTCTGGGCAAGGGAGGTTTTTACCCTGGGCACAACCAGTGGTGCTTTCTCTGAGTTGCGGGTGGAGATAGTGGGGGTGGCAGGATGAAGAGAGGTGGTGACCCCAGGACGGAGAGTCTGAGTAGTATTTTCTTGGACAGTATGCAGGTCTGGTAGCGGAGCCTTTCATCGAGGTTGAGAAGACTGGCAGAGGTATAGAGGGAGCAGGTGTGAGTGAGCCTAGGTGCGCCACTTAGGAGCCTGCAGGCCTTGTTTAGGGAGACCTGGATTTTCTGGAGTGCGAAGTTATCTGCTGCCCCATATACAGGGAGCCCATAGTCCACTAGGGACAGTATTGATGAGGTGATGGCAAGCCTAAGGGCGTGGGAGGGGAGGCAGTCCCTGTGTCGGTAAAGGAGTCCAATCTGGGTGTTTGTTGCGGCAGCAAGGGTGTTTATGTGGTAATAAAAGGTAAGGACGAAGTCGAGGGTAAGTCCAAGATATTTGTAGTTGGATACCTGTTCAAGGGGGTGCTGGGTGCTGGGGAGGATGCGGAGAGCTGCACATTTTGCTTTGTTTTGGCGGTGAGAAAAGATAATTGATTTAGTCTTTTTTAAGTTTATGACCAGTCTACGGTCTTTAAACCATGTTTCGGCCTGGGAGAAGGCATGTTGGAGGGAGTCCTGAAGGGGCGTGGGTTTATGATGCGAAGCAAAGAGCACTGCATCATCTGCATATAGTATGACTTTTGTGGAGCAGGCCTTTGGTAAGAAGTTTAGGTAGAGGGAGAAAAGAAGTGGCCCCAGGATAGAGCCCTGGGGCACCCCAGAGCAGATGGGTAGTGTGTAAGATAGGGTTCCGTTAATTTTGATGCATTGGGACCGGGTGGAATGGTAACTGGAGCACCAGGCTGGGGGGCCTGCGGAGAAACCAAGTTGGTGGAGAGAGTCGAGAAGGAGAGGGTGGCAGACCATGTCGAAGGCCTTGGATAGGTCTATGAACACAGCTTCTGCAATGTTACTGGCGTCTAGGAAGGAGTTCAGGAAGTTGGTGAATTCTAGGAGGGCTGTGGTGGTGCTATGGCCCGAATGGAGGCCATGCTGCTCTGGGCATAGAATGTCATACTTGGCTAGGCATTCAGTAAGTTGGGTGGCAACCATTTTTTCTAACGCTTTAGAGAGGGGGAGAAGAATGGAGATGGGTCGATAGTTATTTGGGGAGGCTTTATCACCACTTTTATGGATGGGGGTAATGACAGCTGTTTTCCAAGCACTAGGGAATTGCCCTAGGCATAGGGATTTGTTGAGCAGGTCCGTTAGGGGGACTAGGACCTCATCGAGGACTAATCGAAGGAGCCTGGCATCTAGGGGGTCATTTATAGGGTTATTGCTGTTTAGCACTTTTTGTAGGTAAGGATGAGCTTCATGGGTGGATATTTTGCGCAGGAGGAAACAAGGATGCTGCAAGGTTGGGGGTTGGGATTGGGGCACAGGGTCATAGAAACAACTAGGGAGAACATTGCTGAGATCCGAGAAGGTGGTGTTTAGACAGTTTGCTATAGTGAGTGTGTCTGTGGAGGCAGTGCCATTTATGGTGAGCTGGGAGGGAGGCGGGGAGCGTGATTTCCCATTGAGTTCTTTGATATTACTCCAGAAGGTCCTCACAGACCCCCACGTGGTTGTGAGAGTGGATTGATAGTGGTCTGCTTTGGCCTTACGGATGGCTAATTAACTAGTATATACGCTACTAATGAAACACCAGCTTATTACAATATAATAAACAACTTATTCACAAACTATTACAAGTAAAGGCACTAAATATACACCTTATTGTAACATTAACATTTATCACAACACTATTAACTTAACCTGTAACCTTATGACAACACTATTAACATGTGTAACCACCTTATTATGACACCGTTTTTCTTTCCATCGAAGTTTTTTTCCCCCTCACGTGGGCAGGTGACTACACAGTCCTTTCCGTGCTATCCTCCCACCAGCCCCCATCTACTCAAGCTTATCTGCTGAGAGAATGCCCCATGGCTTGTACCACCCCCCATTGTGGGGTCAGGAGGGGGAGGGCAGTCCTCACCCCCTGGAGTAGTAATACAGATATTTGGTTGGGACTTCTGTGATGGTGTGGATGGAGGTTGAGCAGGTAGAGCGTCACAAAGCCTGCCCCATGGTGAGTGTTTATGCCCACGTTTTCAGTCCTGCCCACCTCCACTGACATCTGGCATTGCCTATTGTCAGTCCCTCTGGCTTGCCACAATCTGTAAACCCACTGCAGGGGGGCACCAGAGCAGAGGAACTAGACATCCTCTCTCCTCAGGCTGGGAATTCTGCTGAGCCGCCCAGGCAGCTTCTTGAGCTCCCTTCCAAAATCGGGTTGCTGGCACAAGAGCTCATAGTGGCTTTGGGGATAGATTCAGGAGCGTGGCATCCAGAAGGTACCCAGGAAGTAGACAGTATCTGGAAAGTGGTCCTCCCTGTTTTATCTCTGTTCCCTGGGCTCCTGAGCTTTCCACTGAACAGGTGGCTAAGGGACCTGCCAACTCAGCTTCTCGCCTTAGGGCAGTTCTCTGCAACACTAGGTCTCTTGGAAACAAAACAGCTATAATGGAGGCATTCATTGAGGAATCCTCTGCCGACCTGGTATGTATCACAGAGACCTAGTTAGGGGATGACTTGCATCCTGTGCTCGAGTAGTCCATTCCTCCTGGTTTCTCTGCGGGTAGCTGTTTGTTTTAGATCTGCCCTGGGTCTGATGGCATACCCTTTAGGGCAGACCAGATCATTTGAATGCATGGCTGTAAAAGGTGGGGACGGTTACAAGCTGCAAGATCATGCTCATATACTGTCCTCCCATTGTAGGCACAAATTCCATCAGGAACTGGAGATTCATGGCCGATCTGGTGTTGGGGTCGCGCAAACTTTTAGTTTTGGGTGAGTTCAACACCTGAGTCAATCTTGAAACATCTCTTTTTAGTATGCAGTTCCTTCAGTTGATGTCATCCTTGGGCTTTTTACAGGCAGTTGTCACTGGCACCCACCAGCATGGCCATGCCTTGGATCTGGTCTTTTCAATAGATCTGGACATCAGTGATGTCAAGGTTGATCTGGTCGCTTGGTCAGATCATCACATCATTCAGTTCCTCTGCAGGGCTCCCTGTTTAACCTCCCCTGTGGAGATGGTCAGATACCGCTCTTTTAAAAATCTGGAGCCTCAGCGCATCCTGGCAGAACTGGACACCTCGAGTATGAAGACAGCTTGCATGATGGGAGCCAAGGCAGCTGTGGAAGGTTATAAGTTAGCTCTCTTATCTGCTGCCGACTGCCTAGCACTGTTCTGTGAATGCCCCTTGACCTCCTGCCTCAGGTCATCCTGATGTGATGCAGACTTGAGGAGGTTGAAAATTATGGGGCAGAGGTTGGAGCATTGTTGACGGAGATCCCACTCACTGGAGGACAAATTGGTGCTGAGGACTCACTATGGGTAGTATCAGTAGGCAGTCACCCTGAAAAAGTCAGCGTTCTTGTCATGGGTGATTGCTGCTGGAAAGAACTGACCAGCTCAGCTCAACGCTGTGGACAGACTAATAATTCCAGTCTGTCTGCAGTCCTGTAGAGCTCTTTCTCTTGAAAAAGTGTGAGGAGTATAACCAGTTCTTCACAGACAAGGTGTCTGCATTCCAGGCTGGGATTTCCCTGAGCAGCCTGTCATTGGCTGACAGTGTCCATTCTTCGCGGGATGTAGACACTCCATTTTCATGGGCTGAGTTTTTGCCAGTTTCGGTGGATAATGTCTCCCGTGTGGTTTCTGGCTTGCATCCCATATTCTGTGCGTTGGACCCTGGGCTGACCAGACTTTATTAGAATACTGGAACTCGCTCAATCCAGTTGTGCTGGAGATCGTCAGGTGTTCCCTTCAGGAGAGTGTCTTTCTATGCACCCTTAAAAAGGCTGTGTTAAGACCTCTTCTTAAGAATGCTTTCCTAGACCCTGATGATCTCTCCAATTACAGACCTGTCTCGAACCATCTTTTCTTGGGAAGTTGATCGAGAAGGTGGTGACAGTGCAACTAGAACAACACCTTGAGAGATACGACATCTATGAGCCTTTCCAATCTGGTTTCTGGCCTCACCATAGTACAGAAACTGCTTAGTCAGGGTGCACCATGATCTCCTCCTAATGAGGGATAGCGGATATTGTTCCATTCTTGTCCTGATTGACCTCTGTTCAGTATTTGACACGGTGGATTGTGCGGTGTTGTTTGATCATCTCAGGTACTATGTGGGACTCTCAGGAATAGTACTGCGGTGGTTTGAGTTCTACATGTCCGGCAGGACGCAACAGGTGGCACTTGGCTCCTTCACATTGAGCAGTGCTGTGGTCTGCTGTGGTGTGCCTGAGGGGCCTGTTCTGGCTTCCATGCTATTCGCAGTGTACATGTTGCCATTGGGGGAGATCATTAGATGCTGCGGCTTGGGATTTCATTGCTATGCTGATGACACCCAGCTGTATGTGTCCTGTGCCCCGAAGATAGTACAGCTGTCCTGGAACTGACTGAGTGTCTTAAAGACATCCAAGATTGGATGGTGGCTAGCAGGCTTAGGCTCAATCCATCTAAGATGGAGGTGCTACTAGTGGAGCTGGGCTGGTCAGGTTCCCTGGGAACAAGTGGTAGCATAGCCCTCCCTCTGTTGGATGGCGTAGCCCTTTGCGCTGCAGACAGGGTGAAGAATCTGGGGGTCATTGTGGACTCCAAGCTGACTCTGGAGTTCCAGGTGTTGAATGTTGTCTGCAGTGGCTTTTACCATCTTCATAACATCATCTGGATCAAGTTCTGTCTCACACTGGCTGATCTGGCAACACTGGTGCACATCTTAGTCTCGTCTAGGTTGGACTACTGTAATCCCCTCTACCTTGGGTTATCCACGAGGCTGATTCATCACCTGCAGCTAGTTCAGAGTGTGGCAGATTGGCTGGTTGCTGGACCTCCTAGTTCAAGCATGTCATGCTGGTTCTCCGAAGTCTCCACTGGCTCATGGTCTGGTGGCACATTAGCTTCAAGGTTTGTTTGTTGACGTACAAGGCCCTGCATGGTCTGCATCCGGGGTACCTGCATGAATCCTGGTGCCATACACTCCTGATCACGCCCTCTGGTTAGTGGAGGCAGATCTCCTGTCTGTACTCAGCTGTCAGTTTAAATCCTTGGGTGATAGAGCGTTTGGTGCAGCAGCTCTGATTCATCGAAATGTCCTTCCCCAGGAAGTGAGAGGTGCTCCTTTATTGGCTGCTTTTAAAACATCCTTGAAACCCACTTTTTTAACTTATATTTTGGCCTGGATTCTTGACTTTAGATGATTAATAGTTCTGTTATTTAATTATTTTTATTTTTTTTATTTATTGTGGGATTGGGTGCCATATAAATACAATTGCCATTACCATTGTTATTACCTTCTGAGCCATTGGCCGGCCCCTTATTACAACACTATTAATATGTCTTACAACCCCCTTTCTACAATACAATGAGAATAAAACTTCTAAACAATCTATTTGGTGTCAATCGTTATATAATATAGAAAACGTGATAGCAAATTCCTGTACACTCCTGAAATATTACCATCTTGGGGCCTAAGATGCTCACAAAAGCCACTCATCCTTTGGGCTTATGGCTTTATGAGCTCATTAGGCCCCTCAATGGCACTATTTCCTTGTACTTGATACCTTGCTAGCTGATATATATACATACATGTAGCCAGTCATTCATTGGATGCACTATTGCCATTATCTATTGCGTTGGTTAGGCCACACCTTGAATATTGTATTCAAATGTGGTCTCCCTACATTAAAGAAGAGATTTTAAAATTGAGAGAGTCCAGCAAAGATTCAACAGGGCTATTATGAGCATGGAGGGAAAATCTTATGAAGAGAGGTTAAAAACCCTGAATATGTATTCTCTGAGGTATAGAAGATTAAGGGGAGATCTGTGCCTAATATATAGTTCACTAAGGAATCCTACCCTTGCAACAGGACTGGACTTAATTGAATCCGAATACAGACTCAGCAATCGGAAACACAATAGACAACTATTGATGAGTAAGTGGTACACTTTAAGAAGGAAAAACGGTTCAATCTGAGATCCATTTCAATTTGGAACAATCTTCCAGCTTTAGTGGTAGATAGTTCAAACATGGACCACTTTAAATCTAAATTAGACCTAGCAATGACTGATTCTATTAAATTATGCTTACATTTTTAGGAACCTAATGGCAAGCATTATGGACTATGTCTTCTCGCTTGTATGAACCTATGAAACCTGTATTTGAATAGGTAGACAGATGATAGATAGACTGTATATGTGTGTATATATATATATATATATATATATATATATATATATATATATATATGTCTTATGGTAGCACGGTAGTACTACCATAGTTAGGGTTGAGGAGCCCTTTTAAGGTTAAAGGGTTATAATTTACACCTTAATAACTTTGTGACCATTCAATGGATGTGCCTGACATTTGGAATGCACAGTTAAGAACCATACACCTTGGGATCTGCCAAGTTTCGTACTGGTCGGATATACGGCTGCGGAGTTATTGAGCGTGATCTGCATGTGCGTTTACGCTCTATGGTGAATTCTTTGCTCATGCCTACAGGTCGCATGATTTGCATGGACAGTCCGAAAACGTCAGGGAACATGCGACTGGGGTGCCCGATGTGCTTTTGAAGATTTTGTGAGAAAATATTGAACGGTTCAAAAATTATTCAAAAACCAAATCCCCACTATAAGTCAATGGGAAAAGTTAACAAAAAGTTCGACACTTTCACAAATGCACTTTTTACTGTTGCAGATGGCTCTAGTACTTTCTCAAATCCTCCATTTTGTTTTCAGTTGATGATCAGAAAAATACTTGGTATTTAAAATTGGGACTATCTAGGGACATAATTCTTTTTGCACCTAGTTGGAGCCTGAGGATGCTAGCCATGTCTTTATTTTAGGGTTAGACTCCCCAGAAATATGTTTTTCAAAGTTCTGGAAAAAGTACTTTCACAAAGTACTTTCATGCTCACGAAAGTACTTTGCAACACTATGGCCAAAATGACAGGAGTTCTTTGCCACCTTGCTGCAAAAGAACGGTTTGGTCTTTTGGCCTGAAATTTGAAGGGAACGCAGCCAACATCTCACAGATGTGCCTTTTGGAGGTTTGGTAAATAAATATTGCATGGCTGCAAAGTTACAATACTCCAAAGTTGGTGTTTTTTCCCATAGACTAACATGGTGGTGTATGCCGCGCCTTTCGGGGTCCATACCTTGAAAATGATGCAAGATACAGATTTTTTTGTTGCGAGTTGCATAGCCCTGAGGGCTGTGTAATACCAAAATCCTAGCCAGGAAAATCATGATTTTTGTGAAATTTAAATTTTTTTTTTTCTAGGTCGTGCGGTTGCTGAGATATTAGCAATTAAGTACTTCCAATGCTCGTTTTCATCTTCGATGCCCATTACAATGCATACATTCTTTGTACACACTGTGTTTCTCTATGAACCTGTTCGGCAAAAACAGGGTATGCGCTTCCGTTACTGTTGCAGTTACTGTTTCAACTTGCGTTTTTGTCCCCGTTTGCGTTTACGTTCCCGTGTGCGTTACCCTTTGCGTTGTCATTTGCACTTGCATTTTTGTTACTGTTACCATTTGCGTTTACACTACTGTTTCTCTTTGAGTTTTTGTTTGCGTCACCGTGCACATTGCCATTTCTCTTTACGGCAGCCCTTTCATTTGCGTTTCCATTTCTCTTTTGTTTTGCGTCTTCCTTGCTGTTACTGTTACCATTTGCATTTGCAATTTCTTTACTGTGCCCATACACATTACGGTTTGCATTTCCATATGCGCTTGCATTTCCTTTTGCGTTTCTGTTTGCTTTGCTGTTATTGTTGCTGTTATCTTTACCATTTGCATTTACAATTGCGGTACTGTGCCCGTGCGCATTTCGGTTTGCATTTCCATATGCGCTTCTGTTCCTGTTTCCGTTTCTGTTTCCCTTGGCATTATTCTTCCTGTTATCTTTACCATTTGCATTTACAATTCCGGTACCATGTCTGTGTGCGTTACGGTTTGCGTTTACGTGTGCACTTGCATTTGCGTTTCCGTTTCTATTCCCCTTCTTGTTCTTTTTGCTGTGACACTTAATATTTCCATTTTAAATACAGCTGCCATCACTGTCTACATTACCATTACGTCAGACGCACTTTAATCGTCCTTTTGCGCCAATTGCTCGCCTCGCCGCCACTTTGTGCTTGCATTTCTATTAACATTTCCTTTACCATTTATGTTTGCATTACCATGTGCACCACTGTTGCCGCTTCTGTTTGCATTGCTGTTCCTGTTACTGTGTCACAAGACATTACGTGGCGGGGCTCCTGCCGCCGCATTATATTCACTATTTCTCATCATCATTCTAAAAAAGAAGGGAAATTAAAAGCAAAAAACTCTGTTTAATGCATCAGTTAGAGTTGTTCCACAGCGAGTAAAGTGAGGAAATTCGGTGTTAGGGTTGAAAACTCCCCTTGGACTCCCCACAGCCCACCCCCCCCAACTGGCATCGTGGTGCACCATGGGGTTGTCGGTCCTAACTCTCACCCCATTTTCCTACACCTCAGATTCTTTACACATGTGATGGGGTGTGAGTTAGGGCCGACGACCCCATGGTGCACCACGATGCCGGTTGGGAGGGTGGGCTTTGGGGGAGTCCAAGGGGGGGGTTCAACCCTAACACCAAATTTCCTCGCTTTTGTCGCTGTGGAACAACCCTAACTGATGCATTAAATGGATTTTTTTGCCTCATATATATATATATATATATATATATATATATGGAGAGAGAGAGAGAAAGATGGATAGGTGTCAGGGTGGCTCAGTTGATGGCACATCTACCTCTGGGGTAGAAGGTCATCAATTCTAGTCCCATGCCAGAACTGGGCTCATAAATGCAGACCACTGAGTGCAGTACTAGGGGATGCTGTAGTCTTGGGGTGTACCATCATTCATATGAGACGTCAAACCAAGGTCCCGTCTGCCTGTTCTGGTGGTTGTTTAGGTGGAAGTTGAAGATCTCATGGCACTGATCGAAAAGAGGATGGACATTTCTCTGATGTCCTGGCCAAATCTAGGCCCCCCCACTCCCTTAAACTACCACCAACAGCTTAATCTGGTTCAGTTTTAGTTGGTTTGCTTCTGTTATCTCCCACGCTCATGTACAACTCTAAAATGAGGCAAAATTGTTCAGCCCTCTTTTGCCATCATCTAAAAAAACTACATATAGTGTCAAGTAATGACACAAGCAGGCTGTCAGTCAACATCCCTTGTTGCCCACTGGCAGGTTCTCAGTTCTTCCTTTTACCCCCAGGCCTCAGGGACCTGCACAACTCAACCCAAAACAAAGAGCAAATCCTCCTGTATCATGATGGTTTTCTTTTAATCTTAATTTATTAGGAGAAAAAAATGCCAAGTATCTGTGGGCACCTGCTGGCTGCCACCTAGAGAGATACCCACTTACATCCTCTGAGCCCAGTCCACTGCCCAGTGACACTCCCTTTGTCCCAGTTCCCATTTCTACTGCCTGCCCGCTGGGCTCAGCTGCAGAGTTTCAGCCCTTGCCGCGCGCACGCACGCACCAGTTCCTACTCTACTGCCTCCCCCCAACCCCAGCAACTTAAAAATGCTATTTTTAGGTTGGATTTAGCTGCAGAAAGATAACTATTCTGTCTGCTGTACTGCCAAAGACAAGATTTTGGTCAATAGTCTGTTTTTAAGTAATACATCAAGCCAAACTAGCTTCAGTACCAAGAGCCTTGTCTAGCTACCTCTCAGCCCAATGTCCCAGAGAACGAGTGAGCTCTTTCGCTGCTTCTTAGTACTGAGCTGACACCAAAATGAGGCTGTCATGTGTATCATGTGACTGCCTCTCTGGCAATCATGTGATCTCAGTAATGTGTGAAATGCACTTCAGTTATTCAACTGGTCCATACCTTTCAGAGCAGTCACACTAAAAGTTGGCATTTTGCCCAGAAGTTCAGGAGAGAACTCGCAGCTCTGATTTATTTATTTATTTCTAATGTGGTGAGTGGAATAAGCATACTGAGCTGAAGCTCATTTCTAAGTGTGACCCTGGAGTGGCAGGGGTGGAGGGATAATGGGAGAGAAAATATCATTAGAAATAACGGAGGAAAAATATACAGAGTCTGACAAATACAAAATATCAAATTTACGGAAAGAGGGTGTGCAAAAAATTAAAATGAAACATGAAAATCCCCCACATACAAAGAAATACACTTCATTCAAACTATAATTGTACAAATAAGCTGCAGGTAGTGGTAACATGGGGATGACAGTTAACAAATGGCAGAATAAGCAGGTAGAGAAGTAAGAGAGGAGAGGGCGGGGGCAAAGAGGGGAAGGGGGAGCTGAACTAGTGAGTATTGCAGGGAGGGGAGTAGAAGGCACTAATGGTGTGGCTAGCAAAGGCTGAACAAAGGTATGCAGCTGGGGTTGGGGTAGAAAAAGCAGTAAGGGCCGGAGATTGGCTTGGTGCAGGTGGGAATGTAATGAGCTTTAAGATGTGGCTTGAGGGAGAGGAGAGACAGATTGGGAAATGTAAGAGAACGATGTTAAATGGGAAGCTATTTTTTTTTCTGTTCCATTAGGCTGCCAGTGTTACCAAGACTTGAAGATGCACATTTCAGCAATAATAGACACAGCAAACACAGCCTTGATGTGCAGTGTCTAATACAGCCTCAGAATTCTACTCCCACAGCTACATTAAAGGCATTTTGGCTCTCTGTGCATTCATAGTTCGCTCTCCACACTAGCAGTGCTGTCAAATTGAAAAGGATTGTGGTCGACTCACAGCCTCTTGAGACCAGACATGACACACTTGGCATTTCAATCCCGGAGGGATCGAATTGGTGTACTACCTAGCTGGCAAAGGTGCTACTTTGGATGAAAAGACATTTATTTGTTATACTGTGCAACACCATATACAGCTTTATTGGTAAATGTGTAAGGCTAGTATTTATAAGAAAGTAGTATTTAATGAATGACAGTTACGTGCTCTGTAAGAGCTGCTAATCAATTTTGCTTGTCTTCTCCTTTGGATACAGTATATTCTCTGAACAACAGTTCAGTATGAGTTGTATTAAATCAATGAGAAGCAACCTCTTGGATAACTCTGTCCAGTTCTACAGAAAAACATCATTGCTATGTTGTGCACTTTTATATGCTTTTTGACAAACAGAAGTTCTGAGTACATGTTATTGTAAGGGGGTAAAGCAGTGGTGGCTCTACACCAGGGCCCGCCAGGGCACGTGCCCCGCTAGAAAAATGCTGTGCCCCAGTTGGTGCCCCATATGGTGCAGAGCTTCCCCCATAGTAACAATATATCAGTGCCCTGGCTGCCATCTGTTGTGCCCCAGCTGTGCCCTGGTAACCATTTGTGGCTAGAGCCGCTAGTGGGGTAAAGCCTAAAATTTAGCATTATTTTTTTGATATCATATTCTTTATATAATAGATTTGCTAAGTCAAACCTTTACCTTAAAGCGATTTGCCAGTATATTGCAAAAGAATTACAGTTGTCACTGGCAGAACTTTTTTAAAAATGTGTGAAATTCAGGACAGTCCACACTTGATTACCAAGGACAGTTGAATGAAAAATGTAGCCCTTAGACTTCTGTCTCTTTCTTCTGCTTTTTTCTGCCCATAAGTCATAATTCTGTGCTGGTGATGTCAGAATTGTTTGCATGTAAACAGGGTGGGATATTACAAGCATCTGGTAGAGAAGCTATGCAACATGACAGTGATTTTTCTAAATTAAGCTCTGTTTAGGCTTTCAGATCAAAACTATATATATTTCTTAGGGAGAATGTCATTGAGGGTTATGCATGAGTTGTTGTGTAAGTCTGACTGAGAAGCTTGGATATTTGTCAGTAGTGAAACTTAGCACATTCACTTGAGATGCGACAAGAAAACTAGACAAGATGGCAATGTCCCTACTGTTACTATATTAGGGCCCCAAAAGGCAAAGTAAGGCAGCTTTTATTTATAAAGCACCCCAAGAGTTTTGTGCACTGTACACAATTACAGGAGCAACAGTTCGACAAACAAGCAATAACACTGCGACACTGTTATAAGTATAGATACGGAGAACCCTTTTCTTCTTCTGCCTTCTAAGTTGCAAAAGTGGAAACTGGTGTCTAATAGCACCATGGGAGACCAGAAGCTCCTTTTCACATAGGGAAGTGTAACTCTTCCCCCAAAGTGTGGGGCATATCGTATGGTTCCATGGATCCCCAGTTGAACTGCTGCCATCTTTCTGCCCTTTCTGCCCAGTGACTAGGAAAATGTGCATGGGGGTCAGAGTAGAGCTACTGGAGCCGGGAGCCAAGATTTTCTTTGGGCCTCCTGTGCCACTGTGCAGTGGCAGCTCCTGTTCCGGATCAGAGGCAGCCGCCCGCCACCAACAGAGTGAGCAGTCATGCTGTTGACTGCACTGGGGTCTCCCCTGATTACCCCCAACAGAACCAGAGTAAAGCGCAACCATGCACTAAAAAACAAGGGCACCAAACAGTGTGTCAAGGCAAGAGTCCTTTTGAAATTAGGCTACTGGGACCAGTACCTCTCGGGAGACTAATATTTGCATACCCTGACCCCTCTCCATAGCAACAGGGGTCAGGAGATGCGCTAACATCCAGTCAGGCTGCAGAGCTTGGGAAGGAAGCCTCAGGGGATCCTTGTCAACAGGTGGACCTAATTAATTCAGGCACCATTTTACCAGGCAGTTGCCTGTTGTGGATCAGATCTCCAGGACTGTCTGATCTGGTTGAAAACCTTTCTACCAGTAGTGCTTGTGTTTTGCTCAGAGAAAAGCAGAGGCTGAGCTGATACTTAGTCAGATGTGGGAGAGATCTTGTTTGCATAGGACCACTGTTCGGGAGGGTTCGAGCTGAGCCACGGCAGACTGTGTGTCTGCAAAGTAACAAACCATGACTAATGAACCAGTTTCTTGGTGAGGAAAAAGGGAGGCATTCTCGTGCTAGCCAGCACTTTACTTGACACTGTACATTGCCAGTGTGGGGAGAGAGAGAGAGAGAGAGAGAGAAGAGAGAGAGACTGCAACCAAAGATCGCTAGCATGCATCATAGCATGGTGCTAGGCTGCTTGCAGAGGTCTAGATATGTGGGTTGGTGGAGACACGCAGTGGCCTGATCAATGGAGAACAGCCAGACCTCCACCTTGCATCACCACACACAGACATCAGAAAGCGAATGGAATCAGGAGACCGGAGGGTCCACCTGGCTGACAGAGGGAGACTACTGAAACCTATATCCCAGATCCGTGCTTCGTGAGGGAAGATCCACCTGTACTGGAACCATAAGTAAAATCAGGGCTTGTCCCTCTTACAAGGAAAGTGTACAGCTAGCTTGGGAGTTGTTTAACTGCAGTTGCCCCCGGTGCAGGAATTTGCAAATACCTCCACGTATGGTGTATTTTGCCATTTTTGCAATTGCATGGCCTTGGGGGTGGGTCCACTGTGCAGCTGCTACTCTGTTGTGCAGCACTATAAGCCAGCCAGCTTCATCATCTATGGGTCTGCACCAATTCAGTCACTGGGTACCCTAGTGTCAAAAGGGGTATTACTGACACCAAGTGGGAGAGAGTAGCACCTCTAGTACAGGAGAGCAACAACAGAACATTTTACTGTGTATTGTGCTGAGGGGTTAGGCAGAGTGTTAGGGTTGCTCCTGGAAGGCCTTTTTAGTGGTAGCCCAGGAATGCATTTCATTTAGCTGTGCTGCTCAGGATGTGTAAAAGTGGCCACATATACTGAGTTTGGGCCAGACCTGCACAGGGCACCAAAAGACTGGTTGGTCTACAACCACCTGCCTCATTTTGCCAAATAATCCCTTTCCCTTCTGAGGGTTCATTCCCTAAACAAAGTGGTGTTTTGCTGAAACTATTGCCCATAATCAACTACCTGAATGGTAAGTGCAAGTTAATTGGGGAGGGACTGCTTGCCATTGTCTGGGGTCGACGAGAGGGGTGCCACAGTGGGGAGGTGGGCAAGTACAACATTCCAGGGAAGCATACTGAGTAGTCACCAGACCCCCTTAAACTTTCTCTGGGTGGCGGCATTGAACTCTTTCTACTATCTAGATACAAACCCCTCTTGCTGATGACGGAGAAAACAAGGTCTGGAGCCACTGAAACATCCACAGTGACCCAGTGGTGTTGTAAGGTAGTAGTGGGCCCCTATCCCTAAGCTGATTGGGAGGAAGCCCATCTTACAGGGACCTTACAAAACTAGTAAAGAGTACATAACCTTTTGAAAAGATGGACCTTATTTTGTACAGCAGTGTTTGTGGCAGAACTGGAGTCCACTAACAATCTGATGTGAACAATGTCTGAATTCAAGCAGAAGTGCAGCTCTGCATGGGAAAAAAAGAATATCTGATCTTCATTTTATCTGAAAAGGTAACCTTGCAATTTTATTTACTTCTCTAATAATCTAATTATGTTTACTTGTTTCTTAAACATGTTTTAAATAACAGCTGAAAGGGTAGGTCAGTCTGTTCTGAAGTATGCTAGGAGGGGTAGGGAAAAACCTCATACTTCTGCATTTCAGAACAAATAACCTCGCAGGCAGCACAGTAGATGTAGTTCAGAAGAGGTTTGAGGAGCTGGGGCTAATATGTGAGGGGGCAGGAAAATCAGTAGCTTTCTCGGAAGTACTTCCAGTGCCAAAGGCAAGTACTGCAAGGAAACAGAGGATAGATGAATTTAATGAGTGGCTGAGACACTGGAGTCAGACCAAAGGATATGGGCTAGTGGGGGAGTAGGGAAGGACCTGGGAGAACAAGCTGCTGTATGCTAAGGATAGACTACACTTAGAAAGGAAGGAGGGTATTGAAACAAAGACTGGGGGAATGCATAGAAATCAAACAGAATTTAAACTAGGAGTGCGGGGGGGGGTGGTAAGTGGGCAGGAGGCATGCAAGATCCACAAGAAGGGAAGCCGAGTGAGCTTATCCTCCATAACAACAGAAAGGGACTAAGGGAGAGTTCAAGAGGGGATGCTAGTAGGGGAGGGCAGGTAGGGAGAGTGGGGAGGGAGACAAGGTGTCAGGTGGTAACCTTGAACGCTAGGAGCCTGGGAAACAAAACGACAGAGTTACAGGCTCTCATGGCGGATGGAGGAGTGGACATTGCGACCATCACCAAAACATGGGCCACCCAGTACCAGGCGTGGGACCTGATGATTCCAGGGTATAAACATAGAAACATAGAATTTGATGGCAGATAAGGACCGCTTGGCCCACCTAGTCTGCCCATTTCCCCACCTAACGGATAAGCTGCAGATCCTAGTTAACCAACAGCCTACTTCCTCCTACCCCCCCACTAGAATTACCTTATGTCTGTCCCATGCATTCTTGAATTCCCCAATGTTTTTGACTCTACGACCTCCTCAGGAAGGCCATTCCATGCATCTACAACCCTCTCTGTGAAGAAATACTTCCTCACATTACCTCTGAGCCGTCACCCCTCTATCTTCAGATTGTGCCCCCTTGTTCTTGCACATCTCTTTTTATGAAAGATGCTACCCTCGTGGACTTTGTTGATTCCCTTGAGGTATTTGAAAGTTTCTATCATGTCCCCCCTCTCCATCCTTTCCTCGTGGCTATGCATCTTAAGCTCCTTTAGTCTTTCTTCATATGTCTTCTGTGGCAAACCCTGTACCATTTTGGTTGCCCTCCTCTGGACAGCCTCCACCCTGTCTATGTCTTTGTGGAGATGGGTCTCCAGAACTGTACACAGTACTCCAGACAAGGTCTTATCAACTGTCTGTACAGAGGGACAACAACTTCCTGTTTTCTACTGTTGACGCCTCTCCCTATGCATCCCAATATCCCCCAGCCTTCCTTACTGCCTTCTCACGTTGCTGGCCCACCTTTAGATCATCTGATATGACTACCCCCAGGCCCCTTTCAATTTTTGTTGTTGTCAGTATCTCACCCCCATTGTGTACTCTTCCTCTGGGTTTTTGTGTCCCATATGCATTATTTTGCACTTATTTGCATTGAATCTAAGCTGCCATACATTTGACCATTCCTCCAACCTTGCCAAGTCCCTTTTTATCCTTTCCACCCCACCCTGCATATCAACCCTGTTGCAGATCTTTGTGTCATCTGCAAAGAGACATACTTTCCCTTCCAGTCCCTCTGCAAAGTCACTTATAAAGACATTAAAAAGGACCGGCCCCAGTACTGAACCGTGCGGTACCCCACTAGTAACTCCCCCATTCTTCACTGTGGACTCCATTTACTATTACCCACTGTGTCCTGTTGTCCAGCCAGTGTTTTACCCAGGCTACCACCCTGGGACCCACTCCCAAGCTGGCTAATTTGTTTATTAATCTTTTGTGCGGGACTGTATCAAATGCCTTGCTAAAGTCTATGTAGGCCATGTCCACAGCCCCTCCCTGGTCTACTACTTTGGTCACCCAGTCAAAGAAATCAATTAGATTTGTCTGACATGACCTTCTTGCCATGAATCCATGCTGCCTTGGGTCCTGTGCCCCACTAGCCTCTAGGTACTCAACAGTTCTTTCCTTCAGAAGTGATTCCATCATTTTCCCTACCACTGAGGTCAAACTGACAGGTCTGTAGTTTCCTGCCTCTGTCTTGCTCCCTCTTTTGTGAAGGGGAATCGCATCCACCCTCCTCCAATCCTCAGGTACCACACCATCCTCCCATGATTTATTAAAATGGGTAGTCAGTGGTGTTACTAGTTCTTCCTTAGTTCTTTTAGAATTCTGGGGTGAATCCCATCAGGCCCCATTGCTTTATCCGCTTTCAGTTTTAAGAGTTCTTTCAGAACCCATTCTTCTGTGAAATGACTAATATCAAACTCCCTATCCACAGTGCTTCTATTGACTGGATTAGATCTCCCCCTGCTTTTCCATTGTGAATACTGAGCAGAAGTATTCGTTCAGTATCCCTGCTCTCTGACCAACCACCTTCCTCTTTATTCAGCCTCAGTATCCCTGCCTTAGTCTTTCTTTGCTCCCTAATGTACCTATAAAAGATTATCCCCCTTCTTAACCGAGTTGGCTATCTTTTCCTCGGTTTGGGCCTTTGCTATTCTGACTGCCTTCCCCGCTTTCTTCTGCTTTAACTGGTACAGTTCTCTGTCCTGCTCCTTCTGTGTTTCCTTATACTTCCTGAATACTATCTTTTTCTCCCTTACCTTCTTTGGAGAACCGTATTGTTTTTTTCTTTCGTTTTGATTTATTTGCTTCACACAAAAGCTTGTTGCCTCTGTGATGGTGGTTTTGATATTTCCCCATAGTTGTTCCACCCCACCTTCTTGCCTGTTTGGTAGTGCTTTTCTGAGGCAGTCTCCCATTTTGACAAAACCAGCCCTCCTGAAATTCAGTACCTTCACTTTTGTATGGCTTGACTCTAAAGCTAAGTTTATCGTGAACCACACTGTTTGGTGGTCGCTTGTTCCCAGATGGCTATCGACTTCAAGATCGGAGATCCTCTCTCCGTCCCCATTTGAGCATGCCAGGTCTAAGATTGCTCCCTCCTGAGTGGGTTCCAAAGCTAGCTGCCTGAGGCATGCCCCCTGTAGGGCATCGAGAATGGCCCTGCTCTTGGATGCGGCTGCAGCAAAGGTGCTCCAGTTAACATCTGGCATATTCCGGTCCCCCATCAGCAATATCTCCCCTTCCTCTGCCATCCCAAGGATGCCTTCTATCATTTCCTTGTCCATTCCCCCCCCCCCGAGACTGGGGTCTGTATACAACCCCCTATGCGGATTGTGGTATTTTGCAGGGATAGGGTAAATGGGAAAAGGGATGGTGGTGCTGTATGTGAGGGAGGGACTGAAGTATGTCCGGGAAGAGGGGGAGGAGAGCAGTACAGAGTCATTATGGATACAGATCAAAGATTTAAAAAAAAGGACTCTGAGGATGGGTGTGATATACAGACCACCCTCTCAGACAGGAGTTAGTTCGAGAACTAGCAGGGCAGATCAGAAGGAACTGCGGGAAGGATAGCATGGTGATTGTGGGGGACTTCAGTCTGCCAGGAGTGGATTGGAGTACCCCAGCCACCATGAATAGAAGGGAGCAGGTACTCCTGTTTAACCTTTCATTAGAACAGGGACTAGTTCCAGTAATATGGGAGGAATCCATAGTGATACCAGTATACAAAGGGGGAGCTAGCTTTACTTTGTCTAACTATAGGCCAATTTCTTTATTGGCTGAGGTTAGTAAACTTTTGGAGAAATGCATTTTTCGACAGTTGACAAAACGTCTGGATGAGCATAATCTGCTTATTGATCAGCAGCACGGCATTAGAAGTGGGCGGTCCACTGTGATGGAACATAGCCCGGTTCGTGGACGCTGTACTGGTGGCTGCTGAAGCCGGTAAAGCCACTGGCGCAGTCTTCGTGGAGCTGGCCGGCACCTTCACACAGTGGACCATGCGTGACCTTAATTCCCAAGGTCACTCAGCTTGATTGGTTCAGGAGTTATTTGTCAATTCATATACAGAAAACTAAAACTGATTGTTTTATGTCCAAACCAAAGGAGGTTAAAGTGGGGGTCCCTCAGGAGTCCATGCTGGGCCTCCTTATGTTTTCAATTTTTGTAAATGACCTGCCCCATCCTTTTTCTATTAAAAATAGTATAATATATGCTGACGATAGTTATTTGGGATTCTGAAGCGAACAGTCATGACATACAGACCTCCCTTCAGAACAAATATGCTATATTTGCAAACTGGATCCGGTCCAATAGAATGCTTATAAATGAAAATAAACTTAATGTTATTTGGGTCCTTACAAAGGCTTCAGAAATTGTGTCCAATACAGATAGTGGGACATGGTGGTTTCCCCCTCCCCCTGGTTACAACATTTAAATATTTGGGCATACATCTAGACCCGAATCTTAGCATGGTTCCTCCATAGACAAGTTGAGTAAAAGGATAAATCCAAAACTTGGTTTTCTTTATAGAAACATTAATTCACTGACAGAAGAGGCCTGGCACACTATGGCTAAACAAATTCTAATGCCTGCCCTGGACTGTGGTAGTACTATATGTGTACACTGTAACAGCGTATTTGAGTCCAAATATAGAACCCTTTATAACAACATCTGATGGTTTGCTCTCCACATTTCTTTAAGAACCCATTATTGTAAGCTGGATGCAAATCTAGGAGTACTCTCTCCGGAGAGATGCCTAAAGGGTCAGGTAGCTAACTTTGTTTTCTGTATAGCTAGCTCAGAAGCTCCCCTAGTTTTATCAGACACATTCGATATGAAAATAAAAGTGAGCGGAGTACAAGAAGTAGTGGAATGACCCTTACTTAGTATGCACCTTCTGTTTTACACAAATATGGTAACTTGATTCAAATAGCATAAAATATACCACACTTTAAGCATTTGTTGTTGAATGTTTTGAACTGTGAGAATGTTTGTAGATGTGATTAACTTAAGCCATGTTAAGTCCACTTTTTTGTATGTACTGTATTTAAATGTTTGATGTTAGGCCTGGCTGAAAAAGGGCTGTGCCTAGTCCATTTCCTGGTTAAAAATAAAAACAAATAAACTCCTGGGCATCTTCCAGGACCGCTTCCTACTACAAATGGTCAGCGAGCCAACCAGGCTTGTGAACACCTTGGACCTCATGCTGGCTAATGGGGAGTTAGTTCAGGAACTAGGGGTGGAGGAATTGCTGGCATGGAGTGACCACCGCTCTGTGTGGTTCACGATAAACATGGGAAAGGAGGGGGTAGGAATGGGGATGAGGGTGTTAGACTTCAGGAGGGCTGACTTCGAGAGGATTGGGGAAATTGTAGTAGGGCATCTGGCCAGAATCCATCAAGACATGGACACTAATCGGAGGTGGGAGGTCATCAAGCTGGGGATTGAGGAGGCAACCAGAACCTGCACCAGGGTCTAGAGTAAGAGGGCAAGGGCCAAGAAACCTAGCTGGGTGAGCAAGGAGGCAATGGAAAAAGTAAGGAAGAAAAGAGCCGCCTTTAGGAGGTTTACAAAAACGGAGAGGTGAGGACAGAGAGGATTACCTGAAGGAGTCGAAGGCGATGACAAGAGCAATCAGTGCAGCCAAGGCATCTAGAGAGCTCAGGCTGGCACAGGACATCAAGGTGGGGGAGAAGGACTTCTTCAGGTACATTCGGGAGAAAAGGAGTTGTAAGGACCAGATCGTAAGGACTAAGGGTGGGGGCAGAAGCACTAAATGAGTACTTCTGCTTTATATTTACTAAGAAGAAAGGAGCGGCTGTATCCAGGGGGGTGGGAGGGCAGGCACGGGGGAAGGAGGTGACAGATGGGGAAATCATAGTGGGCAGGGTACTGGAGGGCTTGAGAGCATTAAGGGTGGACAAGGTGCCAGGGCCAGATGGCATTCACCCCTGGGTACTGAGGGAGCTGGTGAATGTCCTGGCGGAGCCCTTGGCAAACCTGTTCAATGCCTCCTTGGACTCAGGGATTGAACCTCAGGACTGGAGGATAGCACACACAGTACCCCTCCATAAGAGCAACCCCAAAGATGAACCAGGGAACTACAGGCTGGTAAGCCTCACATCCATCGTGGGAAAGCTGATGGAGATGATCCTGAAGGAGAGGCTGGTATCCCTGCTGGAGACTAATGGATTGCAGGACGGTAGACAGCATCGGTTTGTCTTGGGCAGATCCTGTCAGACCAACCTGGTGGATTACTATGACTGGGTAACTAGGCAACTGGATATGGGCCATGCAGTGGATGTCCTGTACTTGGACTCCAGTAAGGCATTCAATCCGGTGCCACATGGGAGGCTAGGAAGTAAACTGGAGGGCACATGGGCGGGGGCAAAGATGTTGGGATGGGTAGTGAACTGGCTGCGTAGGAGACAACAGAGGGTGGTGGTAGAAGGAGAACTCTCATCTTCGAGGACAGAGACAAGCAGGATGCCACAGGGCTCTTTGCTGGGGCCGGTGTTGTTTGGAATATGCATAGCAGACATCTTGATAGGCATCGAGAGCAAGATCATTCTGTTAGTAGATGACACCAAGATGGGAGCAGTAGTGGATGATGTAGCAGGGTGGTAGGGGTTGCAGGATGATCTGTCAAAACTGAAGACCTAGTGGGACACTTGGCAGCTGGGGTTCAATGCCAAAAAGTGCAAGGTGCTATATTTTGGAGCTAAAAACCCAAGGAGGAGCTACCAGCCGGGGGAGGGGGGTTCAGCTAACCACGACAGAGGAAGAGAAGGATCTGGGGGTGATCATAACGGGCTCAATGAATAACTCAGCACAGTAAAGGAAGGCAATTGCAAAGGCCAACAGGATGCTGGGTTGTATTGCCAGGGGTATATCCTCCAGAAGGGGAGGTGCTCCTGCCGCTGTATAGGTCACTGGTTCGGCCTCACTTGGAACACTGTGTGCAGTACTGGTGCCCGTACCTGAAGATGGACATTAGGTTATTAGAGGGGGTGCAGTGCAGGGCAACAAAAATGATCCAGGGGCTGGGGGACTTACCATATGAAAGCAGGCTGAGGGAATTGAACATGTACTCCCTGGAGGAGAGGAGAGGAGAGATAGGGAAGATATGATTGAAACCTTCAAGTACATGAAAGGAATAAACAAGACAGGAACGGAGGGGCTTTTCAGGTTGAGTGAGGGAAGGGTCACTTGAGGCCATGATCTGAGACGGGGGGGTAGGTTCAGGAGGGAAATGAGAAGATACTTTTTAATGGAGAGGGTGGTGTCTGGGCGGAATGCATTGCCTGTAAAAGTAATATCCTGTAGAACAGTGGGCTGCTTCAAAAGGGATGGGACAGGGTAAGGGGAGGGTCACAGGAGGGGAGGGAGGGAGGGGTAGCTGCAGTATAAGGGCTGCTAGCTGCACAATCGGGCAGACTTGATAGACCATAAGGCCTTTATCTGCTGCCAATTTCGTATTTTCGTATAAGGAAACAATAAGACTGCCCATGTGCATTGTTAATCTTTCTCTGCTTGCTGGTTGTCATCAGTTTATACAAAGCTTGGACTTTATAGACATCAGGCAGTGCTGTTGAGAAGACAAAGCAAGCAGGCACTGACTTCTGAAAAATAATGGTGAGCATGGCAAAGAGAAAGTAAAATAAACAGATACTGTACTGTAGAAAAGCACATTGACAGATATGCTAATATTTGTATTTATTTTTAACTAACAGTTTGCTTTGTGTAGTAAGACATATTAAGCTGTACAACTGCCGTAGTGGTACAGTATGTTGATTTGTCAAGCACATAAGGAATGTTAGTAGCTGCTATGCACTGCAACTGTTTTTATTTTACTGTACAGTAATTATTCCCAGAGGAAGACCTGGAAGCAAAATGTTGTACATGGCATATTCTACCACAGCGGTCCATTTCAAAATTCTTCAGCTTCCAACACACACAGTGCATGATCCTTTATTACCAATTTCTGCAGCAGCCAGCTAGGTTTCACAATCACTCGTGCAGCACCACTTATAAATATTTAACACGTCTGTAGTATCTGCCTTGAGGACAGCTTAGCTGCTGTGAATTAGCAGAGTGGTGAAGCTTAAAAATGATAAATCCCTGTGCAGAACTCTGACAATACTGTTTCTTCAGAAGAATAGACAATCAGTAATATACAGACTATTGCAGCATTATACTGTATCCTCTGTATTGTACTGTAGCGCGTTATGTAAGCATTAAGCCATGACGGAGGTGGCATCTAATGCTGGATTGATGCATGGGGGGGGGCAGTGGCGGCCCGAGGCCCAGGGCCGAGGGCTACCACCCGTCCCCCCATGCATCAATCGCATTAGATGCAACCAATGGAGTGGCTTAATGCACTTGTAACATGGGCCGCGGGTCGGTGGAGGCATCTGGAGGGGTCCCAGTCTGCGAGATGAACACTGACACACGGAGGGGCTGCGCGCGACTTGTCACCCTGTGCTTTGCTGTCACAGTAAGGTGCACAGGACTACATACATACAGATGCGGTCATTACCTGCTGTCCCTGGAGTCGCGCGGATCTCTGCACCCAACATCACTGTCCTACTCCTGTGCGGTTCGGTGCGGCTGTTCCCATCATGGCCGCCCCGGGAGGTCTCTGGTGAAGACTTTCAGCGCCGAGAGGAGGATTGCACTTGCGCTGTGCATGCCGGGGGGCTTCCCTTCCTCTTGCCTCCCGCACACTGCTCCGCTGGTGCCCTACTCCAGCTCGGCTCTCCCTGCTGCTCCTGGGTCTGCCCTGCTGCCTCTCGCAGATGTCCGCTGCGAGTAGTGCTCCCCCATGCCCGTTTCCGCCCTCGCATGCCCAGTGGGGCTGGCGCTTCTCTCCCTACTGAGCTCGCTCGGCGACAGCACCCAGTGCTGCTAACCGGGGGTCTGGCCGGTCACGGTACTGCCTGAGCGGGCACGGCATATAACATAGGTTAATGCCCGCTCCGGCTGCCGTCTCGTGACCCTCTTCCACCTATCGCTCAGCCGGATTCCCTGCACACTATTAATGCCATGTTACAAATAGTACATGATTACCTCTTGTTGTGCATGCATTTCCACCCTAACTACAAAGCTGTTGCACCACACTCTAAAGGTCACAGAATGCTGGTGTACCCTTCTGTGGTACAGTAGCTTTTTTAATTAGAATGGAAACTCGTGCCACCTGCCATTTTACTTGCATCCCCCCATACACACAGAACTTAGACCCTCCCTTAACACAAATCTTCCAACATTTTCAGAAACTGAAATATAACCCATCTTACACTGCTGGGTTTTCAGCAGCTGAGGGAAGGCAGGTTTGTTGTTTAAACCGAAGATTTCTTGGGAAGAAAAAAAACAGCATTTGTTATTTTATGTTTCAAACTATATACTGTACAAAAATACATGGGCAGCCATGTACAGCTCAGCTGTATTTCCATGTCTGGGTTCCTTTTTTTTATATGGCCCCTGCTCTACAGTCAGCCCCCATCTGCTTGATCAGTCCCGTCACTCTGGCATTTCCCAGGACTTACCTTATACTTCCCCATGCTCCTCCAGAGCATTCACCTTCTGGCGGGAGTGACAGGGCCCCCATGCCTCTGCTGCAGAAGGATCTGGTTGTGAGAGATAACGCCCAGGTAGCCAAGCGTGGAGCCTGTGAGCAGATTAGTGTCATCTAGCTGCTCAGGGTGCTCTTACGTGGTTTCTTTCTCATGTCCCCAGGACGTTGGCATCAAGGGCATGCCAAGCATGTGTGGTGCAGTGCCTCCCGATGTCCTCCCACTCACAAACCACTCCTGCTGCACCACCACCCATGGTCACCGAGGTGTCAGTATAGCTGCGGAGCTGGCTGCCACCCCCAAGAGAAGGAGAGTGTTCTCTAGGATGCTCAACCCTCCTCTCCCCCCCCCCGGCCAACTCCGGATGGCTCAAGCTCATTCCTGAACTCGGGTCGCTGGCGTCACGAGCAGTAGCCCTGCCACTGCATCAGCGGGCCAGCCCATCGTGGAGTTCTGATATCAGGGACCTCTCAAGTTCTCTATGATGTCACCAGAACCACACAATGGAAACACAGCCTTGTTATGCACATGGTTGCTCTCACATTATTCTCTGTGTCTGTCATTCCCAGGAATGGCTGAAAATGGGAGATGTGGCTCAGTCTCCTTCATAGTTAAATAATAAATAAATAAATAAATAAATACAGACAGACAGACATACATACATACATACATACATACAGACATGATACTGGCAAGCCAGCTGTGGGGAGTGGTTTATTGACCGTTATCCCACTTTGCAATGAACCATCTTACCTTTTGCTCAAGCAGTTTGTTACGTGGGGGAGGGATTTTTAGTGAAATTGATTTTTTATACAGCATTAACACTGATTTGCTGAACAGTTCATTTTGGTTATGTAAGCCTCTTTCTGCTTCATTCCGTTGACTCTGAGTAATTTTCATGTTTACTTACAAGGCTCATTATGGGCCCTATTCTCAAAGCAATTTTACAATTAACACAAAATGGGAGAAATCAATTTTAAAAATAGAACAATAACAAGCTTTTACTAGATTGCAATTTGTGTGTTAAAGAGCAGCTGACACCTTCAGGAGAACTTTAACAAAACATACTATTTAAACACAGTTCAGCTTGTACTGTATTTCACATTAGTACTATATTCCTCTTCCCCATTATTTATTACTGATGTAATTTGCATGAAAACAGGATCTTTGCTCCTGAAGAGATCATCTATTCCTGTTGCTTTCTCCCTATATGAAGTCACAATGCACTGCTTGTGACATCACAATTACTCTCATCGCAATAGATTGTAATGTCACAACAGAGGATTATGACTTGAAGTAGGGAGTAAGCTATAGAGGCAGATGAACTCTGAGCTATGAAGATCATGTATTCATGCAAATTTCCTCAGTAGTAAATAATGTTGAGAAGAAATCTATAGGATATATATGGAATGTATGCTGAATTGTACCTAAATATTATGTTTTTCAAAGTTTTATTTGAGGCATCAGCAGCTCTTTAAGTTTGAGTCTTGATTTAATTGGACTTAGCTGTCACCATTATGCTGTCTTATTTTAAAGGAATTATCTGTCCTCCCAGCTTCCTTACCATGCCACTTATGTATTCTGATATGCATTGACCAATTTTGGATAAATAAATAATCTATCTTTAGGGTGCCCTCAGATCTACATAAAGTTCCACTCCCCTCACCTGCTACTGCCATTTCTTTTCATGTTTCTAAGACATAAATAACACCATTCCGTGCTATTCATATGAATGTCCTAGAATGGTGTTGGAGTATATGGTTAGAGCTTATTGCGTGTGGAATTCGGTGGCTTTCTAAAAGCTGTTGTAGGACAGTTCAAAGGTCATGGAACGCTGTTGTATTATCGTTGTGATGTCACAATGATACTACAGCATTCATGACCTTTGAACCTCCCACATTCTGCATGAGGCTTATGGAGAGCCTTCTGAGGTTCAAAGGTTACAATAACAGCACCTCCTGCCACCTGCTGATCTCTGTTAATGCCCAGATAGTTACGTGCCTTTTTTTTTCAGTAGTATGAGCGCATCTTACAGCAGTTGGTGCATGGTATGGAGCTGCTGAGGAAAAGCCAGACCACAGCTGTCTGGAAACAATAAAAAGCCCTGTCATTTGGGGGTAAGAAACCATTTCACAAAACATATTTTGCTTCTTGCTACATGTGGATTGACTGATTGGGGACAGATTAACAAGCAGGCAGACGGGGGGAGATGAATGAACGAGCGAGCAGGCGGACAGTTGGGGAGTGAGGGGATGGAAGACAAGCTAGCAGCTGGTCTACTGTTTTGAACCGTATACTATATAAAACAGTATATGGTCAACCATACACAAACAAAGACTGTGTTTCCAACTTGCGGTTGAGATGACATTGGGACCTCTTGAGCTTCACTCTCAAGGTCCATATGATGTAATCTCAACCCCTTGATGGAAACACAACCTTGTTGTGTATGGTTGTCCATATGCCATTTTATATAGTATATATATGGGCCAGATTAAGGGAACCTGAGGCCTAGGCCCAAAAGAAATCTGAGGCCCCCTCATCATAACCACGCCTCTTTGCCATGACTATGCCCCTTCCCCGTGACCGCACCCCTTGGCTATTTAATATCAGTAACTGAAGTTTTGAAAACAATTCTTATTGTCCCTAAAAAGTGTAATAAAACATAAATAACTAACTAAAATGCTTCAAAATTAATGAAACTAATAATTTCAGTATGGAAAAAAATAATAGTTTGAGTTTTGATCATTTAGAGAAATAATTACTAACTTGCCTTGTAAAAATAATTTTTGGGGTGACTGAAATGCCATGATTTACACTTCTCCAAAAGCTTCCCCCAAACACATGTGTGTGCTCACAGTCTGGGTGTTATCATTTTGTCCTGTCAGATAGTATGAACAAGGATACTGGAGTTTTGCTGTGGTAGAGACCCATGTCTAAAAGAGGCTAGGTCCTAGGTGGTGTAGGAGTTAAGTTAGTAGTTTACTAGAGGAGTCATGAATTTTAGAGATTATATTGCAAAGCGAGAGTGATTGTTGGAAGAAATCATTCCCAATATCGAACATTTCTGTTATTGATAAATAAGCCAGGATCAATAAATGGCAAGATTTACTGATGGGAATCTGGAAATTTGTTCACCCTGAAAACAGAGTAATATCAAGGTGAGAACTTCGATATGAGTGAGATGATGGAATAAAAAAAAAAAAAAGTATGATTTTTAATTGTACCATTGAAACGCATTGTAGATTTCTTTATTTTAGGAGTGAGATTAAATATAAAGCATACACATTGAATTGCACTGTTAATGTTTTATATTTAAGTGTGAGACTTGATTCTAAGTAGTGGTGGGAGACAAAGCAAAGGAAATGGGCCTGCTCACACCTTTCAGGTCAGCCTGGCTGACGGTCCCCTGAAGCTATCAGCTGCACTGAACACCTAATGAGGAAGGTGAGAGTCATGTCACAGTTCAGCCTCTGCATTACCGAGATTACTCAGTGGCTGAGTTCTTTACAGAAGAAAATGCAGTTCAGGCAGAAAGAAACGTATATATAGTAAATATATGTTGGGGATTGCTGGGCGACCCTGGCAGGGGCCCTAGGCCCATGCCTATGTTGCCTATGCTTTAATCCGGCCCCATTGTAATTTACATTTAATGTAATTATCTGTGTTTTACCTGTATACTTTAGTGTATGTTTGTTTCCCGCAATTGGAGGAAAAGGCTTCAGGTGCAGCTCATGTAGTTTTAGCCACTGGTGGTTGGGTTTAAAGGCTGGGACAGAGGATCTTAGGGAGTTGTATACTTCCCCTATAAGTTTACTGTGCAGTACTGCACCTAGTAACGGGGGTACCTGTTTACTGTGGGACTGTATCTAGGATTAGTGGGTGACCAGATTAGTGGGGATGGATGTATATTGGACTAGTGGGGAAGCTGGTGGTTCACCCAAGGAAACCTACTTGGAGTGGAATGGGACCACACTTCATTAGGGCCGGCATCTTTGGGAAGATGGTGGGGTGCACACAGGGTGTGGAGTGGCCATGATACTGGACTGGGCTTGGAAGTTCGGTGGTTGCCCAGTGTGCTACCAGCTGGCACAGCTTAGGGAGGAGGTTGAGGGGATTAGGAGACAGCTGGAGGGAGAGGGGAGGTATGGTTGGGGAATAGGGCAGGGGCTGTCCCACGGGGTTGCACAAAGCACTAGGGCAGGGGCATAGGAAAAGGGAGGCAGAGAGTACTCTGGGGTTGCATAGGGACCCTGACAGAGGGGGTCCAAAAGGAGGACACTACCAAGGAAGCAGGCAGGTATCTGGGGACCCTCACGGGGGCAAAGGAGGACATTCTCAGGGAAGTAGGCAGATGGCTGGGGCATGACAGAAGGAAGCAGTGGGGGAGATGGATTGGACCTAAGCTCAGTAACTGCTAATCTCTTCTTCTGCTTGAGGATGAGGGATGATGTAGCCATGACAGGGGTAGTTAGGGATGGAAGGGAGTGGGGGCAGGAGGCAGGGGCTGGATAACAGGAAGAACAGGGGGAACTTGGAATGTGGACAAATGGGGGAGGCGGGGATCAGAGCAGGAGGAGGAGGTTGAGGAGGAAAGCTCAGGAGGAGGACCTGTTTGGAGGAAAGGGCAAGGAGAGGAACCAGAAGTACAAGGAGGATACAGTAAAGGGAGCTGAGGGTTTAGGCCAGGGTGCACGACAGGCAAGGAGGGCTGCATGGAGACGGGAAGGAAGGAGGACAAGCCAGGCGAGTATAGCAGATGGTGGGGGGCAGAACCAGTCATGAGCAGTGACAGGGGGTAGAGGGTACAGAAGGATACTGGAGGAGGAAAGGCATAGGATCGGAGGAGGGGTGGCTCAGGGTAAGGAGGAGGCGCACGTGGCACCCAGATAGAGGAGGTGCAAGGAGCCGGATGAGGGAAGGGGCTGGTAGAAAGGATGAGGGACATGAAGGGGGGGGTGGAGGAAAAGGGGTGGTCAGAGTGCTCTTGTTGGGTGATTCCATGATCAGGGGTATCAAATGGGATAGGGAGGGGGAAGCCTGCCCGGTTAGAACAAAATGCTTCCCTGGACTAATGGTGCACAGGGCCAAGCATGAGGTATATCAGCTGGCAAAGGATTGTGGAGATTCCTCTGACATACTGGCCCACCTGGGTACCAATGACATTGAGGGAAATAGTGAGCTAGAGATACAGGCAAGGTTCAGGGAGCTTGCCAGGGTCTGCCATGACATAGGATGCATGATTTCCTTCTCGGAAATCCTGCCGGTGCCAAGGGCTAGTGGGGAACACAAGAGGAAGATTAGGGAGATAAACCAGTGCCTCAGGGAGTGGTGTGGGGCCAAAGGGTATGGGTTGATGGGGGATTGGGGGGAGACCTGGGAGGATAAGGGGCTATATGCTAGAGATAGGCTCCATCTCAGTTTGGAAGGGAGGGAAATCCTTAAGTTGAAAATAGAGGGGTTCGTTGGTGAAAGGTGGGGTTTAAACTTGTGAAGGGGGGAGGGATGGGAGAAAAGACTGTCAAGGGGGGTCTGATAAAGGAGGGAATCTGTCTCCACCCCCCTGTGGAGCTGGAGGAATGCAGGAAAAGGCCAACTGGTAAGGTGCTGACCGGGGGAAGACGGAATCCCCATGGAAACGCGAGCAGGGGAAATGGAAGTATCCGAAAGGGTGGAAGGTAGTCCTGCTAAATGCCAGGAGCTTGGGCAATAAAATGCCTGAGCTCCAGGCGATGCTAACTGAAGGAGAGGTGGATGTGGCAGTGGTCACTGAGACCTGGGCCACCGCAGGGCACGACTGGGACCTGAACCTGGAGGGTTACACCATGTTCAGGAAGGACAGGGGGGAGGGACAGGGAGGAGGGAAAGCAATAATCGTCAAAAACTGCATTGGCATAGGAGCAGTGGAGGAGGCAGAGGGAACCGTGGAGGCGATTTGGTTCACCTTGATAACAAGGGGGGGGGGCAAGAGAGTAAAAATAGGAGTGGTGTATAGACCGCCCACGCTGGCGGAGGAGCTGAAGGAGAGCTGGGTGGCAGATGTGGGGAGACGCTGCAGTTTGGGTAGGGGAAGGGTGGTGGTGTTGGGGGACTTAAACATGCCAGGAACGGACTGGGAGACTATGACATCCTCGGTGGTCAGGGAACAGAGGTTATTGGATGTCTTTCAGGACGTGTTCCTAACTCAGCAGGTGGGGGAACTGACCAGGGAGGTGTGGATACTGGATGTGGTCCTGGCAGGCAGTGACCAGATTGGGGACCTGGAGGTAAGGGACCCGTTGGCGGGGAGCGACCATGCCATGGTCTGGTTCTGCCTGGACCTAGGAGGGGTAGAAGGCTGCACAAAGACGGAGGTAACTGACTTCAGGGGGGCAGATTTCAAGGAAATGGGAAGGATCCTTAAGAAGAATTTGGATGGGATTGGGCCAGACATGGACGCTGACAGTAGGTGGGAAATCATCAGGAGGTGGGTGCAGGATGCTACAAGCACCTGTACAAGAGTAAAACGAAAATGCGGTAGGGCCCGTAAACCCTACTGGTGGACCAGGGAGGTTCAGGAGGTGGTGAGGGGAAAGAAGGTGGCTTATAAGCATTTCAAGTGCTCAAGGAGTGAAAGGGATTGAGGGGAGTATGAGCTGATGGCCAGAAGGGCCACTAGGGTGGTGAGGGCAGCTAAGGCAAGGAAGGAGCAGAACCTGGCCAGTGAAATTAGGAGAGGGAACAAGGGGTTCTTTAGATACATTGGGGAAAAACGGAGGGTGAAGGGGCAGATTAGCAGTATTAAAACGGGAGGGATGGGCACAAGACCCGGGGTAGCAGGCTGAGGTACTAAATGAATACTTCGCCTCAGTTTTCATGAAGGAAAATGGGGAGGCTGCATCATACATGGGAGGAGACGGTGAAACTGAGGAGGGGGGGCCCTTACTGATCAGCGGGTCTGGGGAGAGGGGCCATCACTGGCAGGAGGGGAAGGCAAAGCAGGGGATGAGGTAGCAGAGGTAGAAATCACTGCAGAGAGAGTGAGGGAAGCCCTCAGGTCCCTTAAGACAGAGAAAGCACCAGGGCCGGATAAATTACATCCCAGAGTGCTGAAGGAACTGGCGGATGTCCTGGCAAAACCCCTGGCGGAGCTCTTCAGCATCTCTCTGAGGACAGGGTGGGTGCCCCAGGACTGGAAGGTGGTGCATATAGTGCCTATCCACGAGGGGGGATCAAGGGAGGTGGCAGGGAACTACAGTCCCATCAGCCTGACATCGGTGGTGGGCAAGGTGATGGAGGGCATTGTCAAGGATAGGCTGGGGGGGACCTGGAAAAGTCGGGGTGCCTGGACGATAGGCAGCATGGATTCATCCCAGGGAAATCATGTCAGACAAACCTTGTGGAGTTCTATGACTGGGTGACAAGTGCCTTGGACCTGGGTAGACCTGTGGATGTCCTCTTTCTTGACTTCAGCAAGGCGTTTGACTCTGTTACTCAATGGGGCCTGTTGGATAAGCTGGGAGAAATGGGGTGGGGAACCAGATGATCAGGTGGATAGGAAATTGGCTCCAAGACCGGACCCAGAGGGTCATGATTGGCGGGATAGTCTCATCCCCAAGGGGGGGGGTCATTGGTGGGTTCCCTCGGGGATCGGTCCTTGGGCCCCTCCTGTTCAACACCTATGTCTCTGACATAAGGAAGTGTATCAGGAGTGAGATGAGTCTCTTTGCGGATGACTCAAAACTGGGGGCGGTGTTGGATGGGGAGAAGGGGAGGGTGGCCCTACAGGGGGACCTAGAGGCTCTGGAAAGGTGGTCTAGAAAATGGAAGCTGAGGTTCAATGCAGGGAAATGCAAGGTACTGCAGCTGGGAGCCAGGAACCCGGGCTAAGTGTACACCCGGGAGGGGGGTGGGAATGCTACAAGTCTCAATGGTTGAGAGAGACCTGGGGGTGGTGGTGGATGTCAGATGAACAACTCTGAGACTTGTAGGAGGGCATCGGCCAAGGCCAACAGGATGCTGGGATGTATCGCTAGGGGGATCACCTCCAGAAGGAGGGAAGTGATACTCCCTCTGTATAACTGCTTGGTGAGGCCGCACCTCGAGTACTGCATGCAGTTTTGGAGGCCATACTTAAAGAGGGACATCGAACTCCTGGAGAGGGTCCAGAGGAGGGCAACCAAAATGATCTGGGGCTTGGGGGACAGGACCTATGGGGAGAGGCTTGAAGAGCTAAATATGTACACATTGGAAGAGAGAAGGGACCGGGGGGGCATGATAGCGGTCTTCAGGTACATGAAGGGGGTAAATAGGGGAGGAGCAGTCAGGGTGCTCTGAAGAAAGGAGGGGGCGCAACTAGAGGGCATGGGTGGAAGCCGGAGGGGGGAGATTCAGGGGAGAAAAGAGGTGCTACTTCACTAAGAGGGTGGTAGAGCCATGGAATGCACTGCCCAGGGGGCTGGTGGAGGCAGAGATGGTGGAGGGGTTCAAGAGGGGGTGGAACAGGTACAGGGGATGGATTCTGGAAGCAAAGTCCTGTGCAGCGAGAATATCGGGACTGGGAAGGGAGAAGCCAGAGAGGGCGAGGGGGGCAGCAAGGTCAGCTCCCAGGGTGGGGGCTGACCAAACGAGCAGACATGAAAGACCGTTAGGCCTATTCTGCTGGCATTTTAGTATGTTAGTATGTAATAATACGCAACAACTGGGTCCTTTCTGAAAACTGAAAACATTACCTATCAACTATTTTTGGTGCTACCAGCTCCTTAAAGAGCATCTTTCTCAGTGTTGCACACAAGGAAGAGGAAGCTCCCTTACCTCCATGGGAGTTCCTCTGTGGTAAAGCAGCTTTTTTAGTTATACCCCTAAAGAAGAGGATCATAAATTGCCCCCAGGGTGCTAGCGGTGCAGTCCCTTTCCTCTTCCCTGTTACTGGTCATGCCCCTGCATGCCAATGTTTTATGATGTAAGTACAGGGATAGCGTGGGGGCACGCTCTGTTCAAGTCTATGGAGTTTGATTTGAAAAAACAGTTTCCGGCCGTTTAAGTGACCATTTGGTAAAACCAGAGCCAGGGTTAAACTGAGAAGGCTCTTGTTAGTCGAACCCTAGCTCCAAGTTTACCAAATGGGCAGCAAGAGGGAAGTGGAAAGGGATCATGTCGCTAGCCCCTTTGAGGGCAATTTTACGATCCCTTCCCTTTCTTTAGGGTTATAATCACAGAAGTTCCTTTTACAACGGAGGAGCTCCCATGGAGGTAAGGGAGCTTCATCTCATTTGTTTTGGAGTTTAAAAAATGGCAGGAACAGTTCACTTTAAGACCGTATAAAAGTATTGCCCTAAGTCAAGGAAGTTCAAGTATTAGTCGCAGCCGTAAACTGTAGTGCTCTATATAACATCTTTGTTCAGAGTATTCACGTGAACTCACTTCCCCCCCACCTCTCTCTCTGCTTCCCCTCTTCCATTTCTTTTAAACTTGTTTGGTGATTTCACTGCACACTTCTACTTCTGATTCGAGCCTCTCCTTTCTGGACTTGCTGTCCTTAGCCCCTATGAATGAAACCCTTTTCCTTCCTTTGGCCAGCCATCTTTGTGTATGTGGTAGTTACAGTACTGTTTCGCCTGTCTGTACTGTTTCACTAGTATTTGTCATTTTTATATGTAACCATACATGTGTTTTGTATATTGTATTCTGCCATTTGTACTGTATTTTAATTTCACTTTGTCTGTATAGTGCCATTGTATTTTTATGTAACCACTGCATCTTATTTTCTCCTGCTGTAACCCTTCCCCCCCACACACACCCCACTGGTCACACCTAGAAATGAACCTTGGCTCAGTGTGCCTTTCCCAGTCACAAATTTATAGATGGATAAATACATTTCCATACTGTGTTTTCATGAGGAAGTAGATCCACTTGGATTCCAGTTAATTTCACGGTAACTTAATTCAACAGCATGCGAGAAATATTTGGATGAACACAGCGATGGCATAACTCAATTTTCATGCCTGAGAATGAGTAAACTTGTTAGAATGAAACCACAACCAGTCAGAATTTCATGTACTGAAAGAATACTTTCCTAGGGAGAAACCCTCAGAGTGTCAACGTTGGAATTAACAGAAAAAGAAATCCTGGTAAGTCTGACAGAGTTTCTTCTTTCTAATATAGAAGCATAGAATTTGATGGCAGATAAGGACCGCTTGAGCCACCCACTGTGCCCAGTTTACCTTACCCCTTGCTTTCCACTAAGATTCCCTTATGCCTATCCCATGCATTCTTGAATCCCACCACTGTTTTTGGCCCCCATCACCTCTGCTGGACTGTTCCAAGCATCCACCATGCATTCAGTGAAGAAGTGCTTCCTCATAGCTCTCCTGAATTTTCCTCCCTCCAGCTTCATTGTGTGTGCTCTTGTTCCTGTGTATCTTTTTCTCTCAAAAAATACTCCCCTTCTGTACCTTATTAACCCTTGTGAGGTATATGTAGATTTCTATCATATCCCTTCTTTCCCTCCTCTCTTCCATGGTGTACATATTGAGGTCCTTTAGTCTCTCCCCATAGAGCTTCTGATGCAGACCCTGCACCATTTTAGTTGCCCTCCTCTGGAGAGCCTCCACTCTATTTATGTCATGTCGGTGATGTGGTCCCCAGAACTGGACACAGTACTTTCTATTAGTGATACCCCTCCCTGTGCACCCCAACATCCCAGTGGCCCTGCCAACTGCCTCGTTGCACTGCCTGGCCACCTTTAGGTAATCAGATATGATTACCTAAAGTCCCTTTCCTGCTTGGTGACCGTCAGTACCTGTTCTCCCATTTTGCACTCCTTCTCTGGGTTTCTCTGCCCTAAGTGCATGATTTTGCACTTTTTCTTATTGAATCCCAGCTTCCCATGCCCTTGATAACTCCTCGAGTTTTCTCAGGTTTCTGCATGTTCTTTCCACCCCCTGCGAAGTGTCCACCCTATTGCAGATTTTGGAGTCATCTGCAGAGAGGCAGACCTTCCCTTCCAGCTCATCTACAATGTCACTTATAAAGACATTAAAGAGCACCTGTCCCAGTACTGAGCCCTGAGGCGCCTTGCTGGTCACCCTCCCTTCTCCAGAGTGAACTCCTTTTACCACTACCCTCTGTCACCTATCTCTTTACCAATTTTTTACCCAATGTACCACCTTAAAACCCACCCCTAAGCTGCCCAATTTCCTTATGAGTCTCCTATGTGGAACGGTGTTGAAAGCCTTACTGAAATCCAGATAGGCCACGTCCACTGCCTACCCTGATCTGTTTCCCTGGTCACCTATTCAAAGAAATCTGTCAGATTTGTTTGATATGAATAACCCACTGGAGTCAAGATACTCCACCATCTTTTCCTTTAGCAGTATCTTCATTAACTTCCCCACCACTGATGTCAGGCTGACTGGCCTATAGTTCCTAGACTTCCCCCTGCTACCGCGTTTGTGAAGCGGGACTACATCTGCATTCCTCCAGTCCGCTGGGACCATGCCTGTGTGAGCTGTTAAATAGGACTGCAGGGGTGCAGCCAGTACCTCCCTGAGCTCCCTCAGTACCCTAGGATGTACCCTGTCTAGCCCCATAGCTTAGTCCACTTTCAGATTTGTGATTCCCTTCAGGACTCACTCTTCTGAAAAACGACTAGTGTCTTCCTCCCTCCCTCCAGCACTCCTGTTGCTTTTACGTGGCTCCTCCCCTTCCCCTTCATCTGTGAACACTGAAGAAATGTATATGTTAAGGATATCTGTTTTTTTTCCTGATCCTCCACTGCACAGTCCCCCCCCTTCCCTTCTTAACCTTACAATCCCTCCCTTGGTCTTCCTGTTTTCAAGTATGTGCCTAAAACATGTCTTGTCCCTTTTCTTTACCCACTGAGCTATTCTGTCCTCAGTTTGCACCTTGGCATTCATTTCTGCTTTCCTTGCCTCCCTCTGTTTCCCCTGATATACCTCCCTAGCCTCCTCCCTCTGCATCTCCTTATATCTTCTGAATGCTACCCTTTTAGCCTGTCTTTTCAGCCACTTCTTTGGAGAAGTATAGTGGTCACTTTTTCTTCCTGTGTGCTCACTTCCTTTGCGCAGAGGTTTGTTGCCTTCACTATGCCTTCCCTTAGCTTTGCCCATTGCTCCTCCACCCCACGTAGGTCATCTCCCCCCCCCACTAGGTTATCACTGAAGCGCTGACCTGTTTTTTTTTTTTTAAATCTTCCCTCTTGAAGTCCAGGACCCTTGTCCTTGTGTGGCTTGATTCTGCTGCTGTCCTTATGTTGAAAGAACCGTACAGTGATCACTGGTCCTTTGGTCCTCAGGTGTCCTCTCACCTTGACGTCTGCAATACTGTCCCTGTTAGTAAGCACCAGGTCCAGTATTGTCCCATCGTGAGTGGGCTCCCAGACTAGTTGCCTGAGAAATGTCCCCTGCAGGAAGTCCAGGATGTCCCTGCTTCTAGCTGAAGCTGCAGCAGGGAGGCTCCAGTCTACATCCAATGACTGAAGTTTCCCACCAGCAGCAGCACCTCCCTTTTTTCTGCTATTTCTGCCAGTGGCTTCCAAAAGTGCCTCATCTAAATTCTCTTCCTTTGTCAAGGTCTGTAGATCATGCTAGTGTGAATAGTGGCTCCATTTCTTGTCTCCAGGGTGACCCAGAGTACCCGCAACCCCTCCACCCCCCCAAGATTCCATGTACCACTGTCACTTTTATACCCTCCCTTACACACAACATCACCTCCCCTCCCCTCCCACTCTGTCTGTTTTACTTGGTATGGCCATGTCCCAGTCATGGTTTCCTGTGCATGACTCAGTAATGGCCACAATATCCAGATCTGCCTCCGCCATGTTGACCTCCATGTCAGGAATTTTATTTCCTAGGCTTCTTGCGTGTGCTCACATGGCCAGACTGGTGATTGAGTTGTGTAGTGGCCCTGGCTGAGGAATGGGCTCCTGACCTGCCACTTCCACCCTCTTGGAGCCCAACACAGTCCAACCGGCTCTCCTTCTTGGCACCTTCTGGGGTAACAGTGGTAGACTTGGTGGCCCCTCACTGGGGGAAGAGATCCCCCATATTCTAGCCAACTTGACCTCCTCCCTCATCCCAGAGAAGTGTACATAGATGGGGCAGCACCTTAGTATCCGGAAGGTTTCTCTGAAAACTGCTGCTCCACAACCACTGCACTACACCACTCCCAACATTCCTGTTTCTACACTCCCTATGATACTGGAAGGAATTTTGTGCCCTTACAGTAGATAGGGTGTTTCTAAATTTCCTGTTTTTGTTTTGCTTACACCTCTGGTACTTGACCTTAGACAGGGTGTTTTACCCTTTCCCCTTTTGCTTTGTTTTTCCCCTTTTTCTCCTTACCCTAGGTAGGGAGTTACCTCTATTCCCACTCCATAGGAGCTTTTAGTTCCAGTAATCCCTCACACAGGCAAGCACAAGTAAAAAAGGTTACCTTACTTACCTTAGGGGACAGGCAGAGTTCCCTGCATGCCTGCTGTTGTTTGCTGATGCCTGCAGACATCCAAAATGCCAATCCTGTTCCACTTCTACTGTCTTCCATTTATGCTCTGGGACATGAATGTAAATGAGACAGGAGTGGTGCCTTTTAGCCTCACTGTGGAATCACCTCCAGGTGGGACTTTCTGTTGAATAGCAGAGCCACTGATTGGTGCTCTGTCTGCCACATCACTCTCTTCCCCTCAGTCTCCGACCCCCGATCCTGAGAGACAGAGACCCAGAGAGCGTGAGAAGTAGCTGCTGTCCTTTAAAACACTCACTCACAAGCAGGTCAGTTAAAATATGCAAGGCAGCAAACTATAGTATTTCACTCTAGTTTCACTTGCTTCATAGACGCACCCTCTTCCAAATACCTATACAGAGTTGTGTGTTTTTATTTTTTTGTTTTAGTTTAATGTAGAAATCATTTTGTTTGACTGATTTAGCTGTCCCACAGAAAAGAAAACCCTCCTGTTTGTTCTTTGTTATACCTTTCCCAAGTTGTGTGAAATCTTTTTTTTTTTTAATGCAGAAATCGACTTATTTGGCTGATGAAGGTGTCCCACAGAAAGGAAAACCCTCCTGTTTGTTCTTTGCTGGTGCTAGGTTTCAGTGACCATTCACCTGGGTCTAGGTACTGTTAGCTGGGTCAGTCTGCCTGGGAATTCAACTCCTCTGCTAGATGAATTGCTGAAAGGGATTCCAGATGTGTTTCTGCCCAGTTTAGATCATTGTACACCTCAGTCAGTATCATCTCACTTCTCTTACTGCCTTGTTTTCAGGTAAGTGACTGCCCCCACATTGTTGGATCAGACTTTTACTTAGCTTTGGATGATCCATTCTTGGAAGTTAGTCAGTGCAAAATAAATGGATTTCAAAGTGCCACATAAATGGCATAATTTTTAGCATGTTTATCTGAAGGCTCCATTTCTGTGGGGCCACAACCCCTGTACCAGAATCTGATCTAATACTGCACCCCAGACCATTAGGCTGGCGTAGGTTGTCAGAATCATCTCTGATAGTTGCGACTAAGGCGAGCCTCTCAGGAGGTGTCGTGTTTTGTCTCGCCATTCTAGCAGCTTTGTGTACAGAGTGCAGATTCCATACTGGACCTGGTAATGCTCCAAGACTGGGAACCAGTGAGATAGGAGATGAAACTGAAGAGGGTCTCATATGCAGCTTGACCTGGAGGATCATCTCTATGGTGGCTGTAATCGGGCCCAAACTCTGCAGGTTCTAGGGACGTGGATATATTTCACAGTCCCCACATTGGCAGTTCCACTAGCAGTGCTGATTTGTCAGAACATCTTTAATCTAAGCTCCTCTCACCACCCAGGCGGTATATCCTTCAGCTCCACCCTATGATGCCAGATCTTCCTTTCTGCTGGAAGAGTTCAGTCTCCTTCTTTGCAGCTCTGTGCATTGTAGGGCTTAAAGTGCGCCATTGGTGATTTTCTTTATTTCCTCAATGGCTTCTTCGGTATTACTTAATTCCTTGGTTCTGTTCCTGCCTTGGCGATGGAAGAAGAACATTGAAGAAACAAAGGCAGCTCCTGGCTTCAAATTTTGCATCACATGCCAACAAAAGATGTCACAGACAATCCCACATGTGTTGTGCCTCTAGTGCTTGGGGAAGGCTCACGATATGTCGTGTTGTGGCCTATGCCAGACAGTGCATCCCCTTCCCTGGAGGATTGCACGGCCTGGCTTGTCCTCTGCTGTACAGCTGACTGGGACCCAAAACTACGGTCAAAAGACCACAAGAAGGCTTCCGATGTGACAGGGTCAACAGCTTAACTTGCGGCCATAGAAGAGGCAGTGGCCACTGCTGTGGTGGGCACCTCATCCATCTCAGCACTGCTCCTGCTGCTGGGGCCAGCATTAGAGCATCCTTCACTAGTGGATTCTGGGAGATATGTCATGCCTACAGGCCTTTGGGGAGAGCCCTGCCCACCACTATAAGAGGCACAGGAAACACTGCCACTGGTTGTAGCACCAGGAGAGTTCAAGCTCTTCCCTGTCCCTCAACCCCTGACCACTCAACACATGTCAAGCACTTGACTCCAATTGAGCCTTCTTTGGTCAAAGACCAGGTTGCAAGCTCCATGGTGCCCACATCTGGCTTGCCAACCATGACGCCAGCTGATTAATTGGGCAAGATTTTTCTTAACTGTATCGACCCATTGTTGGAAGAGGCTGATGAGAGGTCAGACTTCAAGACCATAGTGTTCCCGGTCCTCACTTAGGAAGACATGGACTGGTCGATGTCCCCAACTGGCATATTTGGGAACAGCCTCTACTGGAGGTCATTCCTCCGAAGCCGGTGCACATTATCTACACTGCACCCCTAGTGGCTTTAGTTTGGCACCGGCTCTCAAGTTGATAGTCAGGATCTAAGTTGAGGCGCCACTCGCGGTCTCGCTTGACTGGGAGGCCTCACTGTTGGTGTTCTTCATCCTCGCCATCCTTGGATGAGGAGTGGCTCTGCTGTCGCATGTGGCAGCGCAAGAAGGAACTCCACTGGCAAAATGGGCCATGGTGGGATAGGGTAGGGCTCTACCCTAACCCCTGTGGTCAACTGGACTGTGCCATTTAAGCCTTGCTGGTTCACCTATGGCAGTTGTCTCTGGCACTTGTGTCTCCACCCTTGTTGGTGGAGCCGCTTCCACAGCAGCCTTTGACGCTGGCCCCGACCAAGGACACCTAGGCTGTGGCCAGCTTTCATTAGAAATCACACAGTCAGATGACTCTAGGCAGTCCATGGCTGCAAAACCATTTTTGAGGAGTCCTTGGAGGACTCAAATGGCTCATCTATGCAGTCATTGAGGATGTGTACCTTCAACCACTGGTTGGCTGAGGAGTGGACTAACGACCATGGGCTGGTGTCATCTGGGGCTCTATTATGATTCATTTCAGAATCCATGTCTGTCCCCTTGGAGCCTGTGCAAAAAAGGGCCAAGTACCCTTTCATGGACATCCATGATAGGGAAAAATTTCCAGGGGTTGCCTTTCCCATGGCTGAGGCCATTTTGGGACTGGCCATGGAGCTTTGATAGCATCCAGCATCCTGCTCAGCACCCTTGGCCTGTATGGTCCACAAGCATGCACTCCCTACTAGCTCTCTTTCTGGGTTCTTGGACTGTCCCCGGCTGAGGGTCTGGTCTCGAGCTTGACTTTCTGGAAATCCGGAAATAATGGGGTTGTGGACAAGTCCCATGACAAGGAGTCAAGAAGCTTGACCACATGGTCAAGAAAGTCTACGCTGCTTCCTCCCTCAGTCTCTCATCAGGCAAACTACGCCTTGATGATGGCCAGCTTTGGTTACTCCCTGCTGGGAATGCTTGATTATGTCCTCCCTCACCTCCCTGCTGACAGGCAGTTGGTGGTGAAGTTGTTCAGAGACCATGGTCAAGCACTGTCTAAATCCCAGTTCCAGACTGCCTTAGACATGGGTGACTTCTGTGTCCGTGCCATGGCAGCGATCATTGTGATGCATCACAGGGCCTGGCTGAAGTTCTCCACCTTTATGGTGGAAACTCAGCATAAGCTGGCTAATGCCTCTTTCTTGGGCACATATCTGTTTGGCCCAGGGGTGGAAGGTCATCTCTCAAAGGCTGAGAAGTCCAACGCCACCCCGCACTTTGTGGCTTCATCCCAGAAGGACCCAAAGGCCCCAAATATGAAAAATAAGGACTTTTAGATTTGGTCCTTTCAGCCACCACAGCCTTGGCAGCAGCAGCAGAAGTCCCAGCAGGGGCAATACCAAGCCTGGTGCCCCAAGGTCAAGTTCTCTGGCCAGGGGCCCAAAAGAGATGGGAATAGCAGAAGTGGTGCCCCTCCAGCCCCAGCTGACAGTGTTCCCTCCAAAACTGCCCACTGATGGGTCGGGGGGGTGTACCTCCTACCTGTCCAGTCCCTGACCCAGCTCTTTGTGGGAAGTTGGTTTCACCACTTCTGGCCACACTGGTCCATCATTACTATGGACAACTGTGTTCTCGAGGTATTAGGCAGAGGGTTGCTTCTCATTTTCAAGGCTCTACCAACTTACTGATTCCACGTCCCAACACATTGTCTGCCCTGAGGGAGGATATTGCTCAGCTTCTTGTGAAGGGGGCTATAGCCCATGTCCCAGGCGCCATTGCAAGTCAGGGGTGTATGTCCAGGTACTTCTTGGTCATAGAACGGATGGGGGGGGTCTGGCACCCCATCCTGATTCTGCATGATCAGGGGCTGGCACCCCTTTCTGGATCAGCATTATCTCAATTAGTTCATGCAGAAGTGCAAGTTCCAGATGGTCACACTGAAGCAGAGCACACCATCCCTGGAGTAGGGCATGTGGTTCTGCTCTCTGAACCTCCAGGGCACATTCTTCCACATCCTAATCCATCTGTCCTATTGGTGGTACCTCTGCTTCCATGCAGGAGGAGTTATTTATCAGTTCCAGGTCATGCCCTTCAGCCTCTCATCCATGCCCAGGGTCTTCAGTGCATGGCAGTGGTGGCAGTCATCCTGAGGCACAAGGGCATCAGGATTTAGCCCTGCCTGGATAACTGGCTGATTGCCAGGCTGTTCACGGAGGCCATGGAGTGGTCCAGAGATCTGGCTATCCAGACCTGCAGAGTCTTGGGCCTCTTGGTCAACCCAGCTAAGTCTGAACTGATTTCTTTGCAGGTGATTCATTTCATCAGGGCATAGCTGTAATCCCTGCAGGCCAAGGCCTGCCTCCCTGCAGATCAGCACTGGATCTTACCTCCTTTGCCTGATTATTTCAGGTTGGGCGCTTGTGCCCTGCCCTGGACTTCCTATGGCTTCTGGGCTACATTACATACTGTACCAGTGTGGTCAGTGGGCCCGCTGGCAGTTAGAAACATAGACTTTAATGGCAGATAAGGACCGCTTGGCCCACCCAGTCTGTCCATTTCCCTACTTATAATATGTTGGCATGATTACAGATGTGGCACCTGCAATGAGAGTGGCACCTGCAGTGAGAGTTGGGCCATCAGTTGCCCCAGTGCCTAGGACAGCCAATCACAGTGCCCCAGCCAATGTGGGATGCCATCCAGTGGTGGCTGATCCCCGAACATCTGGAGGGAGGAGTCCTGCTTGTCCACTCAGAACCAACCATGACTGTCATGACAAATGCGTCTCTGATGGGCTGGGGAGCACACCAGGTGAATCACAGGGCTCACAGGTTGTGGTCACCCATGGAGTCCCGTCATGATCTCAGTCTGCTGGAGCTCTGTTCAATGCAGTTAGCTTTGATGGAATTTGCTCCTTTGGTCGAGGTCAGATTGTGCAAGCTTAGAAAGACAACACCACAATCATGTTCTACCTGAACAAGCAGGGTGGTATGCATTCCCTTCCCTTGTATCGTGAGGCTGTCCATACCTTGTCCCTAGTGCACAACTTTGGTGCAGATCTCTTGATGATTAATATCACCAGTGTAGACAAGTCAGCTGGCAGATGCTCTCAGTTGTGTGGGAGAGATGTTGCACAAGTGGTCCCTGCATCAAGAGTGGCAAACCAAATTTTCTCCCTGTGGGGCACATCTATGGTGAACCTGTTTGCCTCCTGGGAGAATGCAAAATTGAGGCTGTTTTTTGCCCACCCCTACAGTCCAGGACACTGTTAGGGGATATCTTCATGAGTTCGTAGACTCCAGGCCTTGTGTATGCCTTTCCTCCCTTCCCCTGATTCACAAGACAGTGGTCAAGACCTGGAAGGACAAGACATGGATGATCCTGATAGCTCTGGATTGACCATGGCAGTTCTGGTACCTGGATCTCCTCAGACTCAGCAGCAGACCTCTGTGGTGGTTGCCTCTTCATCTGTACCTGCTGACAAGACTATAGGGGAAGGTCGTGCATCCGGATCTTCGATCTCTGCACCTCACAGCCTAGTTCCTGAGTTGCTGGAGTTCCAGTCTTGGGGTCTTTCTGATGATGTGCTCCACATTGTGGTGGCCTCTTGAAAAGAGTCAACTCGCCAGTACTATACCTTTAAATGGAAAAGGTTTTCTATTTGTTTTCAGGACAAGGAGCTTGAACCACTTGCTTGCCCTGTGGCTAGTATCTTCAAGTTCCTCTGGTCCCTTTCCCAACTGGGACTGCAAGGGATGACCCTCACTGTACACCTGACAGCCATCTCTGCATAGTGGGCTTGAGCTGGTATGTTGATAGTGGCCCAGGAGAAGGTAGTCAGGTGTTTTCTGAAAGTCCTGGACCACCTATCCCCTCCGATGTGTGAACCACAACCACTGTGGGCCCTACTGCTGATACAGGCTATGCTCAGGGGCAAGCCTTTTGAATTTGTGCACAGGTATGAGATGTCACACCTGTTGTGGAAGATGGACTTTTTGGTGGCCATCACATCAGCTAGAAGGATCAGTGAGCTTCAGACGCTATAGGTGGGTTCTCCATATCTGGTCTTCCACAGGGACAAGGTCATCCTTCGACCCCACCTGAAGCTCCTCTTGAAGGTTGTATAGGAGTTCCACCTTAACCAAGTAATGAACTTTTAGATATATTTTGCCAACCCACCTTCAGAGGCTAACTGCAGGCTTCATATGCTGGACCTGTGGAAGATGCTGTCTTACTATGTAGAGCGCAAGGCCAGAGTTTGGAGTGAGGCTCACCAGCTGTTTGTCACATACGCTAAAGTTGCTTCTGGCACACCAACAGCAAAGCAAACGATTGCTGATGGATCACATTCTGCTTCGATCTCTGTTATAGATTGGGTGGTAGGGAGCCTCCTGGAGGGCTTAGGGCTCATTCCACCCGATGTACCGCTACCTCGGTGGCTGCTTCCAGGGACATCCCTATCCAGGAAATCTGCAGGGCTGCTACCTGGAAGTCAGTGCACACCTTAATTTCCCATTACAGCATCAACCTTGAGTCTCATCAGGATGTTGTATTTGGGACCTCAGTTCTTCAGTTTCTGCTCACCAGGTAGAGGTGTGGGCCTTGTCTTCTCCTTCCGGAGAACTGTTAGAACTCTGCTAATGTGTGGATAGTGAACTATATCCATGCCCCTGGAAAAATAGGTTATTCACCTGTAACCATAGTTCTAGAAGTGGTATATAGTTCATAGCTACACCACCCCACCTGGCCTCCCTTGGCATGTGGCACATGGATCCCTGCTTCCAGCATGCAAGATCTGATGTCATGGGGTAGAGCTGGAGGATATACCACCAGCTGGTGGGAGGAGCTTAGTTTAAGACATTTCTGACGAATCAGCACTTCCAGTAGATCTGCCAATGTGTGGATGTTAACTACAGTATATACAATTCCTATAACTATGGTTACAGGTGATTAGAAAAAGGGTCTGAGAAATAAGCTTTCTGATTGGCTGCAAACATTCTAACAGCCTTATGTTAATCTTTTATTAACATACATGTAGAGCTTAGCCATATGCTGAACAAGATTTAACACTGTTTTAAAATGTTTGCACTCCCAGGGATTATGTTAATGGTCAGTTAATCACCCTCTAGGGGCATGTGGCACTCGGCTACACCTCGTGACACAGTACACCCCTAGAAGGTGATTAACAGACCATTATCATAACCCTTGGTCATGCCTTATTGCTTAAGTAACCTGTTTTTGTGGGTTACTACAGTCTCTGCACCTTCCACTCCTGCTACCCCCACTGAATTCTCCCTCAGCAGTTTCACCATCTTGCTGAAGTCTGGCCTCCTGAAGTTCAGGATCACAGTGTTTTTTGAACTGGAGTGATGTTTTCCAGTGGTTATGTTGAACCACATTGTACTATGATCACTGGACCTCACTAGTTAGCTTACCTCTACCTCTTGTACTGTCTCAGCATTTTCCAGAACTAGATCAAGAGTGGTCCTTTCTCTAGTCTGTTCTGTGACCCACTGCACAAGCAAGCAATCTTCCTTCACATCCACCAGTACCGGATATCTTGAACTGCTGGCTGCTGGGATTTCCAGGTTCACATCCCGCATATTTTGGTCTGCCATAAGCACCATTTCCCCTTTGGCTTATGCCGCCTTATCTCCTCCCCAAGTTCCCTGTCCCCTTTATCCTTCTGGTTTAGTAGTCTGTACACCATTTTGACCCTGATCCTCCCCGTTCCATTTTCAGTTGTACCCCCTCTGTCTCTATCGCATGCCCCCTCCCCGAAGAGTAGTATTCTCCATGGCTGTTGTGCTTTTCCCAGCATACAATGCCACCCTCTCCCCTGCCTTTTTGTGCATACTCCTGTAGAGTGAGTAGCCCAGTACTGCAAGATCCCAGTCATTGTTTCCTGTTGCTCTTTTTTCCGTTATGGCTAACAGGTCCATCTTAGCTTTTGCAACCTCTGCCCAGAGCTCACTCATTGTGTTCCTCAGACTTCTTACATTGAAGATGACCAAACACCAGGATTACTATCTCCTACCCTTACCCCCAACTGTGACCAGACTTACTGTACTAATTCCCTGTGTTCTAGCTTTCTTACCCCTCACATGTGGTCCACGGTCTCTGACATATGCCCTTTTCACAATCTTTATTTACATTGCTCCTATCTCCCTTATAACACCTAAAATTAGAATCATCACCACCGGGTCCTGATGGTATTTCACCAAAAATTCTTAACTTAATGATTAACAATATAGCTTTTACTACTAAACATTATTTATGAAGAATCATTAAAAACTGGCATCATACTGATACACTGGAATAAAGCCCATGTTATATCAATCTACAAAAAGGGTAATAAATATAATTGCAAAAACTGTAGGCCTATAAGTCTGACAGCAGTGCCAGGGAAATTACTGGAGAGCATCATAAAAACAAACATAGAATATACAGTAAGGACTAATGATTATAATCAGCACATCTTCATATCAGCTAGATCCTGTACTGCTGATCTTTGCTTTTATGATGAAATCAGTTAATCCCTAGATAATTCCATATCATATGATGTGATTTACCTAGACTTTAGTAAGGCATTTGATCAGGTACCACACTGGGCAGTAATAGAAAAACTTCAGACAGAAAACACGAATGCCAGCCTTATAAACTGGATATTCACGTGGTTATCAAACAGAACACAAAAACAGTAACTAAGGGCTACACAAAATTACCGGGAGATGTAAAAGTGGAGTACCACAGGACTTTGTAGTAGGACTTTTACTGTTTAAAATTTTCATAGCAGACATGACCAGAGAATTAAAGAGCCTTTCAATAAAATATAATATGACTCCAAGCAAGTTGGGGCAGTGAAATAAGCAAACAAGCATCAGTATTACAAGTTGACCTGAAAAATAACAAACTGGGCTAGAAAGTGGAAATGTAGTTCAATATCAAGAAATGCAAGGTCATACATTTTGGTAGTAAAATGTGAGAAATGCATACACATGATGTTATACAATATTGGAATGCACGGAAATTAAAAAGAACTTAGGAATCATAATAACTGATAAATCTGACAGTAAAAAACACTGTAGAGAATCAATACCATTGCCAAAGCTAATAGCATTTTGGAGCCGTAAAATGTAATATAAAATCAAGAGATAAGGAAGCGATGTTGCCATTATATAGAAACATAGACTTTGATGGCAGATAAGGACTGCTTGGCCCATCTAGTCTGCCCATTTCCCTACCTACAGGATAGGCCGCAGATCCTAGTTAACAAACAGCCTATTTCTTCCTACCCCCCACAAGAATTGCCTTATGTCTGTCCCATGCATTCTTGAATTCTCCTACAGTTTTAGACCCCACAACCTCCTCAGGAAGGCTGTTCCATGCATCCACTACCCTCTCTGTGAAAAAATACTACCTCACATTGCCCCTGAACCGCCCTCCCATCTTTAAATTGTGTCCCTTCGTTCTTGCATGTCTCTTTTTCTGAAAGATGCTACCCTCTTGGACTTTGTTGATTCCACTGAGGTACTTAAAAGTTTCTGTCATGTCCCCCCTCTCCTTTCTTTCCTCAAGGGTATTCATATTAAGCTCCTTAAGTCTCTCCTTGTACGGGCTTCTCTTCCAGACCCTGCACCATTTTAGTTGCCCTCCTCTGGACTGCCTCTATCCTGTCTATGTCCTTGTGGAGATGGGGTCTCCAGAACTGGACACAGTACTCCAGATGGGGTCTCACCAACTGTCTGTACAGCGGGATAACAACTTCCTGTTTTCTGCTGCTGATGCCTCTCCCTATGCATCCCAGTATACCCCCAGTCCCTCTCTACTGCCTTCTCAAATTGCTTGCTAACCTTAAGGTCATCTGATATGATTACCCCCAGGTCCCTTTCCTTTTTTGTTGTTGTTACTACCTCCCCCACTGTGTATTCTTCCCCTGGGTTCTTGTTTCCCAGGTGCATTATTTTGCACTTCTTTGCATTGAATCCTAGCTGCCATACTTCTGACCATTCCTCCAACCTTGCCAAGTCCCTTCTCATCCTTTGCATGCCTCCTTGTGTATCAACCCTGTTGCAGATCTTTGTGTCATCTGCAAAGAGGCATACTTTTCCTTCCAGTCCCTCTGCAATGTCACTTATAAAGACATTAAAAGGACTGAACCCTCGGGTACCCCACTAGTAACCCCTCTTTCTTCAGAGTGGATTCCATTTACAATTACCTTCTGTGTCCTGTTGTCCAGCCAATGTTTTACCCAGGCTACCACCCTGGGACCCACTCCCAGGCTGGTTAATTTGACTATTAATCTTTTGTGTGGGACTGTGTCAAATGCCTTGCTAAAGTCTAGGTCGGCCATGTCCACAGCCCCTCCCTGGTCTACTACTTTGGTCACCCAGTCAAAGAAATCTATTAGGTTTGTTTGACATGACCTTCCTGCTGTGAAACCATGCTGCCTTGGGTCCTGTGCCCCACTGGCCTCTAGGTACTCAACAATTCGCATGTAATGCCCCATTTTGATTATGCATCACAGTTCTGGAGTCCCTACATGCGAGGAAATGTTTGCCAGCTGGAGAGGGTGCGGAGACAGGCAACTAGAATCACAAAAGGACTAGAAAATATATCCTATCTCGAAAGAGTAACCAAACTCAGATTAATGTCATCAGAAAATGAGCGTGGAGAGATCTGTTACAGATGTACCCGATTGTTTACAATGATCATGTGATGTGTGACATTCATATGGAATTTAAACAAATAGAATTTAAAACTAGATAGCATTCACTTCAACTGAAGGAATAAGGGCTAGGGCAACAAAGAAGCAAACTTATTATGCACAGCCCATAGTGACAATCTGGAATTCACTACTAACCGATAAATTTTATTTATTTATTTATTTATCATTTCGGAGAGACCTTTTAAACGTGAGCTCTTTTACAAAGGTTCCACATCAGGGTGGACAAACAGGACAGTACACATATACAGTGGTTACAGATGCCTGCTCAATTGGCATACAAGAGCAATTACATGTGAGTTAGACAAATTGTGAACAAAAATTATAACAGACTAGAAGATATTTCAGTAAAAGGATTATATGCACCAATTTTAACCCCCCACAGCCCCCTTCCAGAGCGACCTCCAGAATCCATTGTTAGACTAAAGTTGAGATGACTGCATAGTGGTTAAATGATTACTCCAATGGTAGTGGGCTAGTTGTAAATAAACCAGAAGGAAGGGTTTGAAATTACTCTCAGAGGGCAGGAAGAGGGGTGGTGGTGGGAGGGGGAATGGGTGGTGGTGGGAGCAGCACCAAAGGCCTTGTCGAGTTGGGGGTGGTGAGGGGGAATGTGGAGAGGCATTATCTGCATACAGATCAGAGCTGAATCGAGTAGCTTACTAACGCAGTAGGCTGGTCTGGAAAGTGAGGCAGGGTTCTTTAGGTAGCTCCACTTGGGTGGTACCTAGGTTGAAAGCCTTGATTATCAAATGACTTCTGTGCTGCAGGTACACTTTGCGCATGACATGAGATGCTGTTTGAGGCCTGCCTTGAATTGAGATACTCTGTTTGTTTGTAATATCTTATAGAGTTCATTTAACCAGTAGGGGGCCTGGTAAGCAATGGCGCGCTGCCCTAGTGAGGTGCGGCGGAATCGGATAGACAGTGCTCCATTCTTCCTTCCTCTGGTGAGGTGAGGTGTTGGAGAGGCCTCAAGCAGGTTACCTATGCAGGGTGGAGTTTTACCGAGGAGTGCCTTCTTTGCCAGGAAGGTTTGGTATTTGATCCTGTCATTTAGGTTGAGCCAGTTTGTACACTCATACAAAGCACAAGTGTGAGTGTATTTATCCACGGACAGGGGGAGGTGACATACCTTATTCAGTGCAATTTGGACCCTTTTGAGTAGAGTATCAGAAGCTGCACCATAAACCACCAGCCCGTAGTCAATCATGGAGAGTATGGAGCAGGAGACGGAGGTTCGGAGTGCTTCCGGGGTGAGGGATTTCTTATGTCTATAGATGACCCCGATTTTTGTGTTTACCGCTCTTACAAGGGAATCAATGTGGTGTGTATAAGTGAGTGAGTCATCAATGGTGACCCCAAGGTACTTGAACAAGTGTACCTGCTCGATCTGCTCAACAGCCATATTAGTGATTTCGAGCGAAGTGTGTCTATGCTTGTGGTGAGGGCTAGATAGAAGCATGGCCTTTGCCTTCTTGTAATTCAGTAGCAGCTTTTGCCTACTGAACCAGTCTTCGAGTTTATTGAAGGAGTCCACTAGTTCAGATTGTATGGCTGCATGGGAGGTACTGCTGCTTAGCAGCACAACATCATCTGGGTATAACATAAGTTTTGTGTTACAGGCCGTGGGTAGCTCATTTACAAATAGGCTGAAAAGTAGGGGCCCTAGGATTGATCCTTGAGGGATTCCTAGGAGTACATCTTTGGAGCGGGATAATGTCTGCCTGATTTTGACTCACTGGCTCCTGTGTGTCAGGTAGTCATTGAATCAATTTAGAGCGTTCAGTGCTACGCCCAATCTTTGGAGCTGATGTAGCAGTAGTGGGTGGTTTACGGTGTCAAAAGCTTTGGTGAGGTCAATGAGGATGGACCCCACCAATTTTCCTTCATCCAGCGCCTTGTGTGCAAAGTCAGAGTATTCCAACAGTGCTGTGGTGGTGCTGTGTTTTTGCCTGAATCCATGTTGGTTTGGGCAGAGCAGATTGTACTTGTTGGGGTATTCTGTGAGTTGACTTGCCACAATTTTTTCCAACGCTTTGGATAGAGGGGAGGGATATATATATATATATATATATATATATAGGCCTGTAGTTGGCCACCAGTGCCTTATCACCATTCTTGTGCACTGGCATCACCAGGGCTTGCTTCCATACCTCAGAAAATTGAGCTAGAGCTAGGGATTTATTAAATAGCATTGTTATGGGGATGATCAAAACATCGAGAGTGAGGGATAATATCTTCATGTCTAGTCCGTCACTCCCCAGTCTGGTTTTGCCTAGGACTCCCCTGACCACCGTTAGGACCTCCTGCGCCATTACCTTCTTAAAGTAGAAGGCTGGGTGGTTTGTTGTGGGCAGGCTGGCACTGCCTAAATCCTCTGCAGGCAGAGGGTAGTCTGGCGGCAGCACTGGGGACAGGTCAGTAAAGGCTTGGTTATTTATATTGACCATCTTAGGGTGTTGCTTCTGGTCTTTTCCAAGGATGTATTTAATGTTGTCCCAGAACCGCTTTCTATCACCCCATATGTTGTTAAGTTGGGTATTATGGAAGTTAGCCTTTGCGAGCCTGATGAGCTTGGTGCAGCGGTTTCTGGCAGTTTTGTAGCACTGTGGGTTGTGCTTGCTACCTAAATTTAAGGCTGTTTCCCAGAGGCAGTCCCTCTCCTTTAGGAGGGAGAGGAGTTTGCCATCAATCCAGCCATTGACCTCCCCCTGAATTTTCCGTTTTGTGCATGGTGCATAGATACCACAGATGGGATTGAAACCCTCTGTGAGAAAGCTAAGGGCTTGGTCCAACTTAGGTGCCTTGCTTATAAGAGACCAGTTGTAGGCAGACAGATATAATCATAAGTAAAAATAAATCAGAATGCCAAAAAAATATAGATAGCTACATAATGAGTAATTCAAGGTAAACTTGAACTGCCTGTACTAGAGCTAATATGGGCTCACACCTTCTCAGCTCTGTTCTTCCCAGAATGAATCCACCATTTGCTGCCACTAGTTGGATGAGTGCTAGCTAGGTCTCTCTTGCCTGAGTTCTCCTTGCAGATGTCCCTAGCCCAGGCTTCCCCTGCTGCTAGTTTAAATCTGAAATTTATGTAGCAGTACCATAGGGATCGGTGCTGAGACCAGGCCTCTTTAATGTCTTCATAAGCGACACTCAGAAGGGTTGAAAGGGAAGGTATGTCTCTTTGCAGATGACACAAAGATCTGCAACAGGTTTGACAATCCAGGAGGGGTGGAAAAAAATGAGAAGAGACCTAGGCAAGCTAGAGGAGTGGTCAGGGGTGTGGTAGCTAAAATTCAATACAAAGAAGTGCAAGACCATGCACTTGAGACACAGAAATGCATGGGAGAGGTACATTATAGGGGGAAGGTACTGACAGCCACCAAACAGGAAAAGTACCTGGAAGTAATCATATCTGATGATCTAAAGGTTACCAAACAGTGTGAGAAGGCTGTGGGGCGAGCCAGTGGGATACTAGGATGCATAGGGAGAGGAATAACCAACAAAAGGAAGGAGGTGGTGATGCCACTGTACAGAACAATGGTGAGACCTCATCTCGAGTATTGTGTCCAGTTCTGGAGGCCACATCTCTGGAAGGACATAGAGTAGAAGCAGTTCAGAGAAGGGCAACAAAAATGATGCAAGGACTGCACCAAAAGTCATATGAGGAAGGATTGAAGGCTCTCAATATGTATTCCCTTGAGGAGAGGCAGGAGAGGGGAGATATGATAGAGACTTTCAAATAACTTAAGGGTATAAATAGGGTAAAAGAAGGTAGTATCTTTCAGAAAAGAGGATGTTCAAGAACAAGGGGCCATGATATGAGAATAGAGGGAGGTAGATTCAGGTGTAACGCGAGGAAGTATTTTTTCTCTGAGAGGGTGGTGGAGGCTTGGAATTGCCTCCCTGCAGAGGCTGTGGGGCCAAAAATGGTAGGGGAATTCAAGAATGCATGGGATAGGCATAAGGGAACCCTAGTGAAAGGAAAGGGAGGGTAAGCTACAGATCAAGTTAGGATCTACGGTATATGAAATAGGCAGGGAAAATGGGCAGACTGGGTGGGCAAAGTGGTCCTTATCTGCCATCAAATTCTATGCCTCTGACCTCTGCCCAAATGCTTTTGCCACTCCTCCATTAGCATAAAGGTCATCTGGTTTAAATAGGCATTTATTCCACCAAAAGGCACCCCAGTCTCCTAGGAAGCAAGACCTTTCTTTCGTACTCTACTCCTTCAACCAATTGTTACATTGGGATGTTTCCCATTTCCTTGCCTCCCCCACCCAAACACCTGTACACTGTGAGAACCTGTGAGAAGGTCACAGTGCCTGAAACCCCTTCAGCTTGGAACCAAACATCCTGAAGCTAGCCTTCATTGCTTGTAACAACCTTCCTGCCAGATCATTCTCCCCAAGATGGGCAGTAATATGTGGCCTCTCCCACTTCCCTAACCTAATCATCTATTGTTGGGATATCCTATCTGCTGTTATTCCTGTGAGAATGCAGCTCCCCCCCCACCAGCTCATGGTCTAAGGCACAGACTACAGTTTGGGTACCCCTAACTATAAGCTACCCTACAATAAGTATTCTCTTCCTAACTGTCCATTCCTGGTTGCTGTGCCCCACAGCAGGTGTTGCCACTTCTGTTGTTCTAGTTGCAACTGGTTTCTCACCCCTGTGAGAGGGAGTAACATGCACCATTTTGCACAGTAAGATGAATATCCTGCCCCCCTCTCAACCTGTTATACATCTGGGGAATTATGGCCCATGCTGTTACCAGCTTTAAGGGTATCCTGCTGTAATAAGTTGAAGGGTGTACCCTCTTTTGTAAAACTGACTGAGTTGTCTTTAGTGGCAGCCAACTCTATAACATTAAATACTCCTGTGAGAGCTCCTTCAGAGAGAAATATACCAAGAGAGTTTATGCTGTATTTCAGTGGTTGTGAGCAAATCTCCTTGGTAAGACTTACAAGTACAAAGGTTTTTATTGTTCGACTTTCAGGGTTTTTCCAATTAAATACAGATTAAAAATAATTGATAAAAAAAAGTAGACAAAAAGAGACTCAGAATAAACATTTGAATGATCAGGTGTATGCAGATATCCCATATTACTACTTATTTACTTTTAGCAAAGAGAGTGTAAGTGCATAGTTTTAGCTAGTTTTGGTTGTCCAAAATTTATTATGAACACCAGAGGGTTTCGGGTCTGGTTATGATATTTTAACCTAAAGTCTCATATCCATGGGAAAAGCTGTCTAAATGACTCTAAAATCTATTTTTACGTTCTCTTTCCTTTACAAGAAATCTATTCTATTAAGCATTTCGTATGCATAACGTTTATTGTCAAGTAATGTCGTATTTCCTACTGAAATAATACTATTCATCGTATTTGATCTACCCTAAGGAATGATTCATTTTTACTAAATTTACAGGAACTAAACAATAATTTAATGCTCCTAGAATATATCACCCTTTTCCCATACTTATGACCTTAGTTCTGTACACAAACTCCTAAAGTAAAGCATATACAACATATAGGATAGTGTATGAAAAACCAAACATGAGGCTATTCTTTCCCCGCATGGATACTGTGATGACTGATGATCTCTCTGTCATCATGATAACCACAAGCGGGAAGATTTGCCTTGCTGTGCATGGTTTATACTATATTATACAATGGGGTATGAAAATCCTGTAACCTCACTGGTCAAAACTCATCACGTGACCGTGATAAATCCTCCCGTATACCCACTGTAAAAGTTTTAAAGCACTATAAAAACAAAAAAAGAAATTGAACATTGTATAATAGCAATATACCATGACAGAACGTGGGTATATGGGTGGATTTACCACTTCTGGTGTGGTTAAGTCACTCAGTTGCACCTCATGACCGAACCACACCAAGCATGGTAAATCCACCAGTATGCCCACTCTCTGTCATAATATATTGCTTAACTGTTCTATATAGTGTATGGACATCATTCATTCTAGCCCTGATTTACAAGCCAACAAAATAAAAAACAACACAATTTCATTAATTTTTAAAGCAAAGCACTACATTTACTCGTTGTGACATTATCATTGGAAACAATTCAGTCAGTGGGAAAAAACAAACACACAGCATCTTAGCTAATTCGACAGCATGGACATCACAGTGTAACTGTTTGTGGGTGGCTTTCCTCTGGAGTAGGGAGTGTGGTAGATCAGTTATCTGTAGAAGAGAAGCAAAAACTGTTACCATAGCATGTAATCTGCCTGCCTTCCCCCAATGAGCTTTTTGCTGTCTCCTGGTTATGGCAACTAGGTTGTTTACAGTTGACATCCCCCCGACTCAGATGCATTGCCAAGATACTGGCTGCTGTCTGACCTATAAACTCTCCATCATTTTTGGCTCTCCTCAACCATGGCTGCCATCTCTATAGTATATATTAGGGATCCTGAGGTTCAGCTCTGTAACATTTATGAAAACTGTGCTTTTGAGTGACTTAAAAAAAAAAGTTGCTGGCCAGCATTCTAATAATTTTTCCTTGCCATTCAGATTGTGCTACCAGGATTGGTATTGAGCACGAGATCTGTTCTATGCAATGTCCATACTGTAGCAGAACAAAAAGTAATTCTGCTGCGGTAGGGATGAAGCAGAATGACTTTTTAAAACACACTGAAAAGGGGCTAGAACAAATTATGTCCATACACTAGGGCCCGGCTATTCAGACTGTGCCTGGCAGTGGTGCAAGCCTGGGCGCAGTGCAACTGGGATGCACCGGGGCCAGGACCAGGACCAGGTGATATTCAGCAGTGATGCACCATGGCGCAGCACCGTTGAATATGGCATGGACAGTGCACAGTGCAGTAGCACTGCACACGGCACAGTGGCACTACGCCGGCGCAAGCCACAGATAGGGAGCATGGTGTTGCACCAGCGCAAATGCAGTTGCGCTGGGTGCATCACCCATGATATTCAGCAGATGGCATGCAAATGAGGCCATAATATATGGAAGGTGCAAATGGGGCCATTTGCATGTCATTATGGCCCCATTTGCTTGCCTTGTGCAGGGCAGCCTGGCGAATTGCACCTGGCACCCTGCACAGAATAATGTATGCACAGTGGGGGTCCTGGGGCATCCCCTGCCCCGTAGCCGTGATCACCAGCAAATGTACCATATATCATTCCCTGGTAGTCTAATTGTATCCACCTCCCTCCCATTTCCTTAATCACTGGTAGACGTAGTTTAAATCATTCCCTGGTAGTCTAGTGGTATCCCCTTCCTCCCGTTTTCCCTAATCGCCGGTACATCGCCATAAAAACTTCCCTAGTGATCCAGTGGCACCCACCACACCTCCCATCCACACAGGACCCTTTGCCCACCCCACTTTCCCTCCCCGTCATTGGTGGGCGGCTGCAACCCACTCGCATACTGCCTGGCCACCTGCCGAATGACAGGTACAGTATGGGCTTGCAGGGCTCACTGTACTAGACAGTCCCAAATATGTGAATGAAGTCATTCCACATATCTGGGCTGTCTAGTACAGTATGCCCCTGCAAGCCCATACTGTGCCTGCTGGGCCCGTGGGCGGCTGGGTGGTATGTAAGAGGCCAGCCACCACCGATGATGGGTGGGCAAGGGTCCTGTGGATGGGAGGTGGGGTGCCACTGATCACCAGGATGTTTGTTACGTGATGTGCCGTGATTGGGAAAACGGAGGGAGGGAGGTACCACTACACTACCAGGGTGCTGTGTGTGCTTGTGGATGGTATTCTGGTATGGGTGGTCACCCATGGCTGGTGGCTGCTGTGTTGCACCCTGCACTACAGCAGCTGCCTGTGGGTGGCCAGGAGTTGTTCCCACTATTCATGGGCTCAGCTTTGAGCCCCCCCATGCGGCGCAATGCAGGGTTGTGCCAGCATATGCGCCACGCATTCTGGGCTGATATCAGGATGTGCTGGATATGCATGGGTATGCCCCCTGTATCTGTGCCACATACATTTTCATTGCGCCCCAGTGCATCGGGATTTGCACTGCACCTGACAGCCTGTTCATGATCCCACCGGGGCACAGTGCGGGGTTGCGTCGACGCAACTCTGTTGTGATATGCGCAGCCCCTTTGAATATCCGGACCCATAAATGTTATAAAGTTCAGGTTGTTTTTTTAAACATTGTTAAAAAGTCAGAGAGGTCATAACACTTCCAGTTTTCCAAGAGAATTAAATTTCCCTTTTCTATGAAAGCTTATGAATCTTGTCAACAGATTATGGTTACTCCAATGTAGGTTTCCTGGTTTACATAATATTCAACACCAGTAAAAAGTCAGCCACTTCCTTAATGATCTCATGATTAGTGGAAAATAGCATATTAGTTACAGTAAGTGATTTTGTAAAGAATCATAGGTATCTCCAAAAATTTCTGGCAGCCATTTTTCTCTAGTCTTATAGTATGGGCAGAAAAATAACATGTTCCATATTATCAATTTCTCCACTTCCACATCTACAAAATAGTGAATTCCTTCTGTATGTTGTCTGAAATGTAAAATAATTAACTATTAAAGAGGGACTCTGGCCAAAAGTGCTACATTGCAGAATTAGAATAAGCATATCCCCAATAAATCTCATACCAAACATTAGGTTTCTGTGTTACTTCATTTTAAACTTATCAGCTATTTCGTAACCCTGATTTCACTACCTGTTCAAAACAGCCTGTGTCAGTGAAGAGCTGCTAATGATGTCATCTCCTGAACTTAGTCTGTTCCTCCCTGTCAGCAAGCTTATAGGACCTGTTTCTCCAAAGTATAACTACCTTGTACATGCTTGTAGTTCTCCTGGTATGTGTTTTGTTTATGACATTTATTTTTTTATGTACCTTCTTGTATTTTACCTTATATGGGTTTTTGCTTATGACATTTATTTTCTTTTCACCTAGTGGTTGTAACTAGCTCTGGGTCTCCTCTGAAAAAGGGACTTCTTTGTCTCAGTGGACCCGCCCGGCCATCAAAATTCAAATAAATAAATAACTAAAGGTCATGCGCACTGTTTTTCACAAGTAAAACAGGCAGCACCATTCAAAAAACATTGCTATAAAAACTATGTGTGTTTCAGGTTTTGTAACAAAGTTGACAAATTCGCATTTTCTTTATGCCTTTTTGGTGTGGTCCATTTCTCCAGGGTTCCTGGATGCTGAGTCAGTATGCCTCCAGGCTGCTGATACCATTTGGGGTGCTACGCTGCTGGGACTGTTAGCAGTATTTGGTAAGTTACTTTTTCTATTACTTTCTATTTCTTTTAGAAACTTGATCCAGGAAGCTCTGTGCAGTCACTAGCAAGGATGGAGAAGTACTAGAAAAAGTAATACACCTGACAGTTTATATTTTTAATTTTTTTATTTATTTATTTTAGGATTACAAGTTACAGTTACTTATTTCTTTTTATACAAAAATAATAAAAAAAACTATTACAGATGATATTTATTTGAAAGTAATAGGTTAGTTACTAGTTACTTTCAAATAAATGTAATCAGTTGAAGTTACGTATTACTTTTGTATAAAAAGACATATGTAATTGTAACTGTAAGATGTATTATTTGTTCCAGTACTTCTCCACCCTTGCTAGTGACTGTACAGAGCTTTCTGGAGCAAGTTTCCAAAAGTAATGGAAAATAATAGAAAAAGTAACTTACTCAACACTGCCTGTTAGGTTGTTGTATTGCTATTGGTAGTGTAATGTTGGTAACTTCATTGCTGTTTGTCAGTGTCTGCTTTACAATAAGTTTTAATAGGGGCCCTATATGTGTTAATTCCTACTAAGAGTGGAAGTGATGGCCCTAATAAAATGATCATTTTTATGTGGATTACAACATAGATGAGCCTGAATGTAGGACAAGTGACAGCCTGCCAGGGAGAAAACACTGGGCTGGCTACTGCATTGAAGATCGTGGTAAGGTTTCAAAACAGCATTACCTCTGCCACCCCAATTTACAGTCAGATTGAATAATTGTTTAAAGTGCCATCCTGAGAAATCACCTCAGTTGAATGACAGGTGTGAATGATCACTGCCTTTTACTACATCAGAGTTATCAAGTCCGCAAACCTCACAGCAGTGTGCTGTGGCTCAACATCCAGCAATCCTGGAGAAAAGGTCCACAGCAAAAGGGCACCAAGATATATGAATTTGTCAGCTTTGTTACAAAACCTGAAACACACGTAGTTTTTAAAGCATTGTTTATTGAAAGGTGCTACCTGTTTTACTCGTGAAATCCATTGCACATGATCTTTAAACTTTGGGGAAACAGGCCCTATAAGCTTGCTGACAGGCAGGAGTAGTCTGTGAGTTCAGAAGATGACATCATCATCAACTCTTCACTGAAACCGCCTTTTTTGAACAGGCAGTGAATTTAGGGTTGTATAATGACTTGTAACTTTTAAACAAAGTAACTTAGAGATCTCGGGCCAGATTTTCAATGGTCTTAGATTGATGCAAGGTGCTTACGTCTAAAAGGTCTGACGCAAGGACACCTTGCACCAAAGGCTGTGCCAAGTGGGAATTTGAAAAGCAGCCTGCATCACCCAAGTGTGCTAGCGCCATCCTTGTGCCACAAAAGTGGCTGCGGCATGGTGCTGGGGGTTTCGCAGACCCAGACTGTCACAGCCCTCTGATCTGAATTTGAAAGAACCTCCCCAGGAAACTGTGTTAATACCCTTAGACCAGCAAGGGCAGGTCTAAGGGGACTTAGATGGCCCTGGGGTCATCCCAGAGGTGCCACCATGTGGCGGCCCCATCCATCCCTGGTGGTGATCCCCGGTACGGTGGTCCCCTCACCCCATCACGGTACCCGACACCCACATCCGCAGATCCTGCCAACCCCCACCCATCTCAGCACTCCCACCCTCCTGTACCCTGATCCGCACCGCATGTCCTCCACACACCACCCTGGCCAGCAGCCGAAAGAGCAGTCTGTGCGTGTACTGTGTACAGTTTACAGTACGTGCACGGACTGCCCATTTGGTGGCCGGCAGGGGTGGCGTGTGGAGGGTTGTGCCAGCTGCCGGATCAGGGTACAGGAGGAGGTGGGAGTGCTGAGATGGGTAGGGGGGCCACTAGCCCACCAGGGTACCAGGGAGTGTTGCAGCACTGGTGCCGTTGGCGCGGTGGTGTTGGGGGCAGTGCCCAGTTGCCAATCCCTGTCTGTGGGTGCTGCAGACTCCCCACAGCCATTGCGGCATTCTGGGTGGGTGTGCACTACATTGGGCGCAGCACCCCTTTGCCGCATGCCGCTGGACTTAGGCGCCGGGACCCTGTTCAGTAGAAATTTGGGTGCAGGGTCCTGGGCACACTGCACTCGGTGCAAGCTGCCATCGCTGCAGCTTGCATTGGGGCTTTGAAATTCTAGCCCCTCATTTTTGGCATGAGGCTGATTGGGCTATGCTGATCTAAATTCTGAATTTATTGATATCAGACATTTTGACCGTAGTACCTCTTTTAATGTCTCTAGTCTAAATTTTGTAGAACATTGTCCAGCCTTTTTATCAGTTAACTGTAAGATATGGCATCTACCATTTCTAATTTTATTATTTTTATGTTCTCCACCATTTCTAATAAATAAACTTAAATAATAAACTTTAAATAAGGAAACTGAAAACCTCTGCTAGAGTAAACAGTCTACTCTTCCAAACGTGCTATTTGTAATTTGTTTTCGGGTAGGATTTGCATATCCATAATAAATATAGCTATTTTCTCAAAATCATATTTTCAGTAGAGTAGTGACCTAGATCCAGACATAAAATAGGGGAATGAACATATGATGGTACACCCAATAAAGATCTGTATAACTTATTGAGGTTTACTTCAAGTAAATTAGAGTTGCCAAATTCCTATACTTCCTCTGCATATAAAATAGCCATTTTAATCTTGGAATTTAATATGAGATCCTTTATTCGAATGTCCCCCATACTGTCACATAAACCTCAGTACTCCACTTATTGACCTTGTTAGCTTGGTTTTTAGGTATAGTATATGCGTATTCCAAGATATGTTACTAGCAAATCTGAGGTCTAGATAATAATATGTATTTGCTGTTGGTAATTTGATTCCTTTAACATATTTTGTATTTATTTACAGTAGTTTGACCAAATACTAAAAGTTGCATTTTATCCTTGTTTTTAAGGAATATCAAAGAGTTCAACAAATTTATCTAGTTTTCTTTATAGACCCAACAAGGATGTGGAAATCAGTACAACATTGTCCATATAAGCGAATAAAGGGACATTACGCAAAAAACATTGAGGGGAATGATATGTTTCATCTTCAGATTGATTAAGTATTTCATATATATATATATGAAATACTTAATATATATATATATATATAGTAAAGGAGCCATGATTAATCCTTGTCATATTCCAAGATTTATTTAACTTAAGTTATATTGTACTTTCAACCAGGTATGTTCATGTAACTTAATAATAATGTTTAACAAGTTTTCTTCTATTCACAGTTTCTGTAAACCTTCCCAAAGTGTTTACCTGATAATACTGTCAAATTTATTTATTTTTTTTATTTATTTATTTAGCTTTTGTTGACCGGGTAAGTGCACTAGACAAATCCTGCCTATTTTCACGCACGACCCGGGGGAGGGGATACAGATGAATGCCAACTGACCTTAAACCAGATTAAGCTGTTGGTGGTATTTATAGTGAATGAGGGAAATTTGGCTAGGACACTGGGGAAATTCCCCTACTCTTTTCGATAAGTGCTATGGGATCTTTAACATCCACCTGAACTACCACCAATCCAGGCAGATGGGACCTCGGTTTAACGCCTCATCCGAAGACGGCACCTCAGAAATGCAGCACCTCTCATGCTGCATTACAGTGTCAGTACTGGATATTAACCCAGTGCCAGATGTGGGAACTGAACCACAGCCCTCTGATCTCCCAGCCTCAGAGGCAAGTGTGCTACCTACTGAGCCACTGACACTGCAAATGCCATCTTCAAATCAATGAAGCAGCAAAGTAATTTACATTTACGAATTACAACATATTTATGTGCTAGATTAACTAAAACTAAGCAATGCAATGTCATAGGGAGGCAGTATAGTGCAGTGGTTTAAGGCTCTGAGCTGCAAATCTGGAGACCTGGGTTTGAATCCCACAGCCCCCACTTGCATATACTGTGTGACCTTGAGCAAGTCATTTAACTTCCCTGAGCTCCCAGGTTGCACCTGTAAAAAAGCTTTCAGCTTAGTGTGTCTCACCTGGTTAAACAATTGGCAAAATAGATCTATTATTTCTAAATATGTTTTGATATTCTATTGAAGCATGATTTTCATCTACCTAGTCTTTTAACCTTGCTAACAATATCCTTGAAAAAAAGTTTCTGAATGATATCAGTTAAGGTTATGGGACGATACCAAGCAGGATCCCTTTGGTCACCCTTTTTATGTGTAGGAAAACGATATTTCCTTGCCAAGATGGTTGTATAACTGTATTTTGAATTATATAACTAAAAATGTGATGCAATATAGGCAGCCACCATTCCTCATTATATTTTATGACATTGATAGTCATTTTGTCAGGACTTGGAGCTTTATTGTACTTGGTTTTAGCAATTGCTTTGATGATATCCAATTCAGTTATATAAAATGCACGTGGTTTGTAATAGGCACTTAATTTTTTATGTAAAGTTTCAGCAATATCAGGTCTCTTTTCTTCTTCATCATAATATACTTTAGAAAACTGAGAGGCCCACACATCTGGCTGTATATAATGATCTTGTAAGACTTGATTATTTCCATATATTTTAAGCATGTCTTATGGAAAACAAAATTTCCAAGACTTAGTTTCCCCACCTCCCAATCAAAATGTATTTTTTAGTGAAGGTCTAATTTCATTAATGTAATAATAAAAACTGTCAAATGCTCTTACAAGAAGGATGGATGGCTCAGCAGGTAGCAGACTCGCCTCTGAGGCCTGGAGATCAGAAGGCTGTGGGTTCTATCGCCACATCAGGCACTTGGGTTAATATCCCAGTGCTGACACTGTAATGCAGCATGAGGGGGTGCTGCACTCCTGAGGTGCTGTCTTTTGGATGAGATGTTAAACCAAGGTCCCATCTGCCTATTCTGGTGGTAGATCAGATGGATGTTAAAGATCCCGTGGCACTTCTCGAAAAGAGTAGGGGAGTTTTTATTGATAAAGCACGTATTGCATACAGTGTCACATGTTATTACAATCAAAAATCAAACTACAACATATACCTAATAACACTAAAAAGTAAAACACAAAAGAGATATGTAAACAAAAACCTTTTTACAACTCATATGATCCTGAGTACTGGTTTTGTTAAATCAGTTTAAAATATCTATTTAATTCTTTCTATTATTTCACAAGTAGTTCAAAAAATAAAAAAAAATAAGAAACATTTAAACATTTATACCCTTGAGAAAATATATTCTATATTTTCTTCAGAAAATAACCCATAAGCATCATCATGAACTGTATTTTACATTATGAAATTCACCTGTTACTTGTATTTAATAAAAAACTGAAACCCTTTCCACAATTTTAATATTTTCTTAGCATTATATTTGCTTACATCATTTAGATACACCTTTTTCATTGCTTGGGAAATTAAGTAACTGAATACTTCATAAGGCATTAATTTTTGATGTATTGCCCATTGACACCTGGCTTGCCATAAATAAAATCTTAGACAACAGAAAAAAATCATCAGTGTATCATAATTAAACTGAGGTTGTAAAAAGGCATAGTTCCCAATCACCGGCACATCATAAGTAACATTCTGTAGCCATCTCAAATTCCATTTTGTCGCTAAAAAGGTCCATAAGGGTTTGGAATACGAACATGATAATAAAAAATATTCCATGGTTTCTTCTGTATTAATACAGTCCAAATATGGGCAATTTCTTTCTTCTAATACTTTGTGTTTTGCATTACCTTTAATATTTAATTTCCCATAAACTGTGAGCCACAGTATTTCCCACATATGTTGTGGTACTCTTTCATTTGTAAGTTGTTTTAAAACCAAGGGAGTGAAGCTAGAGGGACAATTCTTAAAACAGGGTTCAGTAGGGTAATTTTGAGTCATAATTTCTTGATAGAAATCAGTCCTTGTGCCTTGCATAATTACCAATTTAGTAATATTCCATTTAAAAAGTTTTTGAGCTGCAGGTCTGAAATATTCTGGAATACGCAGATGTGAATGCAATTTAGGGGCTATATTTTTCCATGCAAAAAAATATTGTTCCAAAGTATATTTAACCCAATGGTGAGCAATATAGGATATTATAGCTAGACCATATTTAACAGTATGAAAAATAAATAATAAGTGTAAAAATACTATAGGCTCTATCATACCTAATCAACCTTGTTTTTTATTTAAATAGGTATAACTCCTTTTAATGTGATTCAATTTGGTGCCCCATAACATTTGAAAAAAAAATACTGCATGTTTTTGTTTCAAATTGGATTGAAGGGGGAAAGATATGTGCCACTTATTGTAATTGTGGAATAAGAAATGTCTTCAGAATTTGTGTCCTTTTCAATTTAGATAACTTCCAATGCCTCCATCTCTGTATTTTATTATTTACTTTTTGCAAAGCAGTTTCCCAATTAATCTGAGGAATATTTTGATGTCCAAGATAAATACCCAAAATTTTTATAAGGGTCGTGGTTAATGTTATTCCTTGTATTTGACTGGAAGATAAAGCCCCTGAACCTATTAGAAGTCCTTTACTTTTTGAATAATTAAGTTTAGAATTTGAAACATGAGCATATAAATCTAGTTCCTGCAAAAAATATATAAAATGATGATAATTTGAAAAGAAACTACAAATATCATCTGCATATGCCTGAACCAATAATTGTGGTTTGTCAGTTCCATACAATCCATCCCATTTAGGTTCCTCAATCAAATGTCTTAACAAGGGGTCTAATGTGAAAATTTGTAAAAGCGGGCTAAGGGGGCACCCTGGCCTAACCCCAGTAAATATCTGAAAACCCTCTGTTGTTTGTCCTTTAATAAGTATTTTTACATAAACTTTAGAGTAAAGTAATTGTATGTGTCTGATTACATCTAAAGGTACTCCATATTTTTCAAGAGTGGCAGATAAAAAGGAATGTGATACCCGGTCAAATGCTTTTTCATGATCTCCTGAAAGAATACAACCAACCTTTCCTAAAAGAGTTAAATGTTCTGTAACATCCCTAATTATTATAAGTGAATCCTGAATTTTTCTATTTGGAAGTCTACAATATTGACGGGGAGAAATAACTAAATTTGCAAAATGTTTCAATCTAGTATTCATTATGTGAGTCAGGATTTTATAATCTGCATTCAGTAAAGTAATTGGTCTCCAATTTTGAATTTTTGATTTTTTGATACACTATTAAAGCTTTGATAAACAAAGAATTTATTGTATTACAGTAGTAGCCACAGACACTGCCAGCTATTTCCTGAAATTTCTGTGATATTTCCAGAAATATCTGATGCTTTTTGCATTTAAGCAATAGGGGCAGAGAGAAACTCTTCAGAAATTTCACGAAATATTTGGAAATAGCTGGCAATGTCAGTGGCTACCACTGTATTTTGAAAATAAAAGTTATAGACTTTCACTAAACAGAGGACTAATAGTGATTCAAAGGCTTTATAAAAATCATTAGGGAGTCCATCAAGACCTGGTGATGTATTGCGTTTTAAAGATTTTATTGCTGTTTCTATTTCTATGGTCATTATCTCTTTTTGTAGTTGCTTAGCTTCTACTGTAAAGGTGGGGATCTGTATATTATGTAAATATTTAGAAATATTTTGCTTCGTTGGGGGTTCAGATGGAGTAAAAGATGTATAGTGTTGTTGAACAATAGTCTCTATATCTTTAACAGTGTCCTTTATTCTATCTGGAGTGGTTAAAAATTCTAAATTCATTGGGCGGGATATTCAGACTACGCCACAAAGAAGCGTAATAGCAGGAGCAGGCGCAAGTGCAGTGCGCCCCTGCGCAACACGTGTGATATTCAAACACAGTGCAGGCCAAGGTGCGCTTGTGCAACACAGCTGAATATCGCGCCAACTGTGCCATGGCGCAACCAGGGATGCGCAGTAGCACAACCAGGGATGTGCAGTGGAGCAGGGTAGAAGCACAGTAGCACAACCAGGGATGTGCAAGGACAGGATGCAGGGGTGCACCACCCATGGAAGCCATGGGCAGAGGAGCACATAGCAGGCCAGACAGCACCCCCCTGCACCCCATGAACTGCACAACCAGTGGTGAGCTGGATGGACCACCAGCCCATGAACATCAGCACGAATCCACAGCCAGGGCATGGTGCCCCAGCACACCCCCCTGTCAAGCAGTGACTGCAACACATGGAAAGCTGGCCACCCAGTGCCACCCCATCCCATCCCACCACTGCAGAGCACATCCTGTACAGCGATTCCCAGACGCCCAGCCCAGGAGCAGCACCCAACAGTGCATGGCACCGAATGCATGCCACCCCCCCCACTGTGACAATGCAACCCTGTGCACCATGGAGCCATGCATAGCAGCCCCACTGTGAGCACCCCTCAGCGGGTGGCACCAGCCACCGATGCAACAACTGCAGACACAGTGCCACCTTGCATGGTCCCCCCATGGCACAGCAGAGAGGTCGACCCTGCATCAGTACCCGAAGGACCCCGCATGTGACAAGGCCTGCCCTGGACCCCACCATCAGCAGGACAGCACCCTCCACACCCACCCATGCACACACCCTGTCCCAGCACTGGCCCCAACAGACAGTACAGCTACCCACTGTAGTGCATGGAGGCATGCGCCACACAGGATGTGACACAGGGCATGGACAAATACCCACCCTGACCCAAGGGCACCCCGACACAGGACCACAATAGCAGGGCAACAAATGCCGCTGGCGTGTGTCCACTGATGCTGTGTACCCACGGCCTGCACCCCACCATGACACAGGTGTACCAGCCATCCTGCGCATGCACCATGAAGCCATCCACCACCAGCATGCAGCCGGTGCACAAGTGACAGACATCAGAACACAGACACCGCAACAGACACCAGTGGCAGCATGGAGGGGGGACAACAACAGCATAGCCCACAGTGTCACCCGAGGCAGACATGCAACAAACCGGTGACAGGAGGCAAGCCACCATTGCACCGTGGCCAGAGAGTGGCCGGCATGGACAGCCACCAATGACATCCCAGCAGACCATGCGTACCACAGACATGCAAGGGGGCCAGCTGCATGGGCCATGGACATACTGACAGAGGCGCCAGGGACACAGGCCATGCACCAGGGACCACTGCACACAGGCATCCAGTGCACAGGGAACAACACACATACCACCGACAGGGACCGAGTCCCCCACCCACACCATAAGCGGGTCCCTACCAGACACACACACACCCAGGCCTGCACCACCCCCGACACCATGCACACCACTGCAGCCAAGCACCATATGCCTGCTGCAAATCAGAGACCACCACAGTTGTCATAACAAACAAGTATGTAATAAAGGTGTGAACTGTACAAGAAACACAACAAACAAAACTATGTACAATGTGGGGGGGAAGGGCCACATACCAGGTGGGGCTGGGCATAGGGCAAGGGTGTACATCAGGAAGTGGGATGAAGGAGTGTGAGGGTAAGTCCAGTGGGGGGAATGCACAACAGGTGCGTCCTAGGGCCTAATGGCAACCCTCTCTCCACTTCAGTCTCAGTGGTGCCTCCTGTGCCTCCTTCTGTCGCCCCATTTAATTCTTTGGAGCAGCTCCAGAGTAGCCCTTGACAGCTGTAGAAGCTCCTGTACATTCCTCTCAAGGGCAGTCCAGCACTGTCCACCTAGGACAAGGGAGCAGAGTCAGTACACGTGACTGGCCAGACCCCTGCAGCCCACCCAATGTGCACGGCATACAGCCATGGGCCACGCCCCTGTGATGGCATGCGACCACCCACAGTGTCTGTGCCCACATGACCCGCCTACCCAGGCACCCATAGCCATGTGGAATGCTGCACACACCCACTGCCCATGTCCCGCACAGCACCACCATGGCCATTCAGTGACATGGCTATGCGGTGCAAAGGCAGTGGCACAGCCATGGACCCAGTGCACGCACAGCCCACCTGCGACACCCACCCACACATGCAGTGCCACAGGACAGTGCTGAGTGCACTGTGTGGCATGCACGGCAGTGGGGCCAAGTGCGGGTGGCCACGCCCTGCAACCCAGTATGCACAGATGTAAGGGGAAACATGGCACTCACCTGCATCTGGCCAGCAGGGCACTGCTGGCCCATGGCCCCACCAACGTGGCCCGGCTGCATCTGCACTGCACCCACTCCAGCCTGCTCCCCCTGTTCTCGGGCCAGATGTGCCCTGTGGCGCTCCTCCGGGCCTATGATGCAAACATGGAGAGGGAAGCATCAGTACAGGTCAGTAACAAAGCCCCCCCCCAGTGTGCGTGCCTGCACAGCCCAGCCATGATGCACCCCCAAACCACCACCCCACTAGACGGCCCCCACCCCCCTGCAGCGTGGTCTTATGCACACCGCGATACCTGGACAGACGGACACTACCAGTTATTGGATGGAGCACCTACCTGGCCATGGCATGGCACCTCACTGGACGTGTGACTGCAGATGCCCCAGGCGGTCAGGGTCCCGCTGCTGGAGGTCACTATAGCAGTGGCGACACTGCTCCACTGACCGGCTGATCCCAGTCGCTTCCTCCAGGTCCCCTGACACCTCCTGCCACACAGCAGTCCATGGCCTGTGGAGGGGTTCCTGCCCAAAGAGGGCACCAGCATGTGGCTCCACCAGGGGCACCAAGTTTGCCAATTCAGTGGTGCTCCAGACCTGTGCTCTGGTTCTTGGCACCTTGCTGTTGAAACCACAAACAAAATGGTGCACTGTAGTGCACGTGCCCCACATGCGGAGGCAGCGCGGTACTGTGTTGCCAGACCCTATCGTGCTGTCACCGGAATGTGCAATAGGGGTGCAGTGATACGGATGCATGGCGCCAAGGGGGCAATGGTCGACTGCAGGGTCAAGGGTCTGTTGGTGCATGGTGCGCCACAGTGCTATTGGGACACCTTGTGTGTAGCACGGTATGGTGCTTGAGTGTGATGCCCTGCAGTGGCCTACTGTGCTGTGGCACCATGGTGCCCACGGCGCACAAAGGTACGAGTGCCACATGGGTAAACAGCGCACTAGCACCACAGGCACAGTCGTGGCCATGCCCTGCACTGCCTTCTGCGCACAGCAAGTCAGCAGTGCTGCACATGTCAGCATCAGCATCCCAGGCATGCACCGTGTGGTGCCGATTGCACACATCACAGTGCTGCACCATAGCCTGAGTACGCTCGCCAACATTGCGCAAGGCACAACAGCACGATATTCGGCCTGCATATGCAGATCAGCTCATTAGCCATTCCACAGCGCATCCACTGCATTAGCATCCACTTACAGTTGTGCCTGCCCTCATTTGCATGCGTTGTGCTATATAAATGCAACATGGGGCTTCAGAGGCCATGGTTAGGTATTGTAGTCCATTGTGGTGGGTTGCACGCTGTTGGGATGTGGGAACTATGGTTTGGGAGGGCTGAATGGGACTGCACAGTCCAAGGTAACACCTGTCATTCCCACAAACTCGAGCATGACCGAGCGTGAGGAAGAGGAGGAACAGGAAAGGGGGAAAAGGAGGAGGCCCAACTTCACCAGGGCTGAATCAGATGCCCTGTTCAAGGCATATCTGGACAAGGAACCGCTGCTTAGTGGACAGCGGGGAATGCCACAGACCCGTGCTGTGGCATGGGGTGAGGCGGTGCTTGCTGTGAACCAGCATGGTAGCCACCAGCGGTCCATGCAGGAGTGCAAGAAGAAGGTTGGCATGGACAGGAGGTGGATCAATGACAAGGTGGCGGCCATCAGGGCTGCACGTGCTGCCACTGGTGGGGGCCAGCCGGATGTGCCCCGCCTGATGCCACAGGAGGAGTGGGTGGCCAGCAGCAAGCGGCATAGTGCCATCGAGGGCATTCCTAGTGGTGGCTTCCAGATGGGTGGCAGCCCATCACTGCATGGTAAGTCCTATGCTGTCAGTGTGTGGGCAGTGGAGGGCAGGCCACAGGGCAAGGCGGAGCAACTAACGCTAATGTGTTCCCTTAGAGCTCCTGAGCGTCTACATGGGGCAGTGGTAGTGGGTGTGTCCACTGAGGGGGAGGCCCTGGACATGGAGGATCACCCATCCACCTCCACAGGAGTCCGAGGGACCAGCCAAGTGCATACCTGCACGTCTGTCCGGACTGATGTGGGTGGTGCGGGTGCGGACAAGGCCCTGCCTGTGTCCCAGCATGACAGCGCCCATGGTCTCCAGCGTGCTGGGACACAGATTGGGGCCAGATCCAGCACCGATGATGATGGACCACATGTCCCGGACAGTGATACATGTGGAACACAAGATGGTCCCACAGCAGGCAACCGCACAGGCGTTGCTGTGGGTGATGCCACCATGGCTGTCTGCGTAACAACCCAGTCCCAGCCTTTGTCTGTATGCCCCAGTGGGGCAGCACTGGTGTGCGTCCAGGGTGGTGGGGATGTTGCGGCTGCTGTGGCAGCACCGGTAAGCCCTGGCAATCGGCAGCCAGAGGGACAGCGCCAGCAGTTGGCCAATGGCAATGAAGGGACAGTGTTGGGGGGCAGTGGCAGTGCACCACATGTGGACGTGCCCCAGCATGGCTCTGGTGTGCAACGCCCAACATCAAGGGGTGCTGGCCAGCAGGGCCAAGAACACCAAAAGAGACAGCATGCCAGACCAGCGGATGACCCCTTTGACGAACACAGCCATCTTCTCCAGGCTTCAGTAGATCAGCAGATGCTGCTTGTGATGGCGGTGGATGCACTCGGTGCGGTTCTGCACCAGGCAGACGAGCGGCGCAGCAGGGACCACGGATTGCTCCTGGCAGAAATGGCCCGGCAGTGGGCAGATATTACCGCTGCCATTGACAGGCAGACCACTGCATTGACAACTGTCATGGCTATATCTTCTGTTACTGCTTTATTTTTCTCTGTAGCAAAGTGTTTCTGACAGGGTATATCTTCTGTGAAATTATTACAGGTGGTACTTACATTTTTGTGACTTTTTATCATTAGGTTAAGCACAATTACTGTTTGCCTCTATTTTATTTATTTCTTTTTTGCTGAAAAGGTTTTTTTTGTCTCAGAGGTGTTGCAGTCTCCTTCTCACATTGAAGGAGCTAATTGCTTTCCTCCCACAGCTCTTCCAGGGGATTAAGTGTGTATCTGGGGGTGGAGCTGGCAAAGTGCCAGCAACTTCCAACAGAAAGAAGAGTTAAAAGGTCAGGTTAGTTGATGTCTTGGAGGTGGAAGGCTAGGTTTGCTGGCCAAGGCACTTAGCTTCACCTGAGCTCTTTCCTTCTAGCTTGCTTGAAAGGACAGAACTAAGAACCTTACCAGAGTAAGGGAAAGGATTAAGACTTTTGGCTAGGCAGATTTACTGTGTGTTGTTGTTTTTATTTTGTACTCACATGGATTGTTACTGTTCGTTGATAACATTTTATTACTTTATTTTTCTCTGATTCTAATTGCTGTTGCTGGGCATACTTTCTGCTGCATTATTACAAGGTGTGCCTACAGGTGTGTGCTAACAGATTACTGTTGTAATCTTCTGATTCAAATTGTCTTTTGCATGGTATATCTTCTGTTACTGCTTTATTTTTCTCTGTAGCAAAGTGTTTCTTACAGGGTATATTTTCTGTAAATTATTTTAGGTGGTGCTTACATTTTTGTGACTTTTTATCATTAGGCTAAGCAAAATGACCATTTGCCCCTATTTTATTTATTTCTTTTTTGCTGAAAAGGTTTTTTTGTCTCAGAGGTGTTGCAGTCTCCATCTCGCATTGAAGACAGGGAGAGTGAGAAAGCAGCCACAGCTTCCTTGAATCAAGGAGGTTATTTTGTAGACTACACTGAACTGAATTATTACTTTTTGGACCTGTGTAAGTAACTAGTATTGATTCTGTTTTTGGGGTGGACTTTTCTTAGTTTTAACTTTAATTTGCCTGGGAGGAACTGTAGCTGGGAGATATTTGCAGTCAGTTGTGACTAGACTTGTTATTTAGCCTTTGTGAAATAGGTGTCTGAAAGGAAGGAAGGCACTCCCCGGGGTGGAGGGTAAGAGTTGTAGGTGATTGTTTCTGGATAGCATAGGTTTAAGAGGCAAGAGCTATGCATTTTCACAAAGATTTAGCACTTTTATGAGCAAAACGCTAATCAATTTTTAGAGTTACATAAATCCCTGCATCCCAAGGATGCCTTCTGTCATTTTCTTGTCCATTTCCTCCCCCTGAGACAGGGGTCAGGTGCATTACTTTGTACTTCTTTGCATTGAATTTAATCTGCCATACTTTTGACCATTCCTCCAACCTTGCCAAGAGTCAGATCTAAAGTAAGTGGAAAGTCCTTTGCCTACTCTGCCCCCAAACTATGGAACTCGATTGCTCCAGACATTTGGTGATGTCCCTCCTCACATTCGTTTCATGCCAAATATCGAGGATATCTCCATAGCCAGGTGCACTGCTTCTGCCTCAGCACTTGAGTACCCTCTCTTCAAGCATGTCAATGAAAACCCACTGCTGACTCAGCAGCCTCAATCAAAACACCTCTGATGTGAATTACTATGAAGCTACCCCCTTCCCCTGTTCCTCTGAGGACCTCTCTGTCTCTATATACTTGCCATGCCATAATTATGGTTTGCACTGTGGACATATTTGCCTTCTAATAGACCTTCCTTTTTTCTCCCTACCATCCTGTCTAAAAGTGCACTAAGAATGACTACATTTGCTGAAATTGAAATTAGATGCACTGTATGTCATGTACAGTTCTGACATTATATGTCCTGTCATACTGTATCTTCATGCTTTTACCTTCTTACCAATGTATACCATATCTTTTCACTTTGTATGTTCCTGTTGTATTGTATTCTTCAATGTCTGTAATTTTGTGGTTGTACTCTCCCGGGTCACACCTGAAGATAGGCATTAGGTTGCCTAGTGTGCCTACCTGGTAAACAAAGACTAAATCAGTAAATTCTACCCACTAAACTGCTTCAGCCTTGTCATGTGCAGACCAGCCCCAGTAAGTGAGACAGTACATCTGACACTATGCCCATTCATGGTTACAAACTATGAACATTTTGGTAGCAGGCCACTGGGACACTAACTCTTGAGTTTAAGGGAGCCCAGTTTTTATACATCTTGTGGGACTCTGATTTACAGCTGCATTACGCTGCTGAAGTTTTGAGCTACCCAGGCTCCCTGTGTCCTGTTTTTTTAAGAGCCCAAGGGAAATTTTGGGACCCCTCTCGGTCCAGGAGTGCTGCCAATTCTGACCTTTGCCATTCATTCCTTGGTCTCATGTGTAACATGGTTGCCATTTGTGATGTGGACTCCTGCCACTAAGAACTGGACTGAGACCACTACAACTCATTTCACAAGGCCACCAAGCAACCATCAGATGATGAGGAATTTTGGTCTGGGCCAAATCTGAACCAGTGACCTAGCTATTTAAGTGTTATATTTTCCCTTAAAGTGTGACATGATTAGAAAGTGATGTATTATGGAACTGTGTGTGTGTGTGTGTGTGTGTGTGTGTGTGTGTGTGTTTGACTTTTAACAAACCAGACAACACCCATATAATCTTAGTGTCATCTACCACCTTTAGGCTTCTCTACTGCTAACAGCATACAAATTTAATTTGTCCCTTAGGATTTGTCTGTGATTGAAGAGCCCTGTCTGATATACAGATTGTCACTGGATCTGGTTCCTGGTAGCAACAATAATAATAGCCTCACAAAAATTATTGCAGGTCTCAAATCAAGTTTGGCCCGTATTCTGTGGAGATAGAGGGTTTGACAAGGGGGCTGCATTGTTTGTATGCTTTTTAAGTGACAGACAACAGTCACTGTGCAAGTCAGCTCACATTTGTTCAAACTGTGCCTTAGGTAGCCATCATGTTCAAATGTGTTTGTACAGGAGGTCAGTGACTTGGTAGTTTCGGATGATGTTTGTGCTTGGATTTCTTTTTTTTTAATAATGTTTTTATTGTTTTCCATAATAGCATATGGCCATTCAATACATACATGTTGACTACACAACAGATAATCATCACACAGTTCCTATTAGCATCAAAGAATGCAGCACTATCTCAATCTATAGGCCAAGTGTGTGTATTAGGCCACAAATAAACTTAACATTATTGTTCTGGAATAAAGACCTTGTGTCCATAATAGTAGTCCGTCAGCATCTATAATGACAAATATATAAAAGACCAATAGAAATCATAATTAATGCTTACACCAGCATTTAAAAAAACAGATAAAAAAACATATAATTAACAGGTAACCGGAACATTTTAACAAGAACAGTGCAACCTTATTGTCATTTAGAAACTATCTAGAGTTTTAGTTACATCCAGTGTGCACCTTGTGTTTAATTTATTTTATTTATTTGAGTCTAGGATTACAAAGTACCTTTTACAAAGGTTCCACGTCAGTGAGTACAGGCATACAGTTTCAATTACATTATAGAACAATCAGTAACACTGATGGTCGTAACACATTATTACAAGGATTACTACATGAAACACAGAGAAGTGTCACATAAACAGGGAAAAGGAGAAATGAGAGGTGGGGAAAGGAGAGGGTGGGGGGTGAGAGACAGGGGCAGGGGTATAGCAGACATTGGGGGCTTTGTCAAGGATGGACAGAGAAGTAAGTGCATCAGATGGGCTGTGGTGGAGGCAAGTGCTAGGTGGAGGGGCAACAACAGGCAGTAGAAAACAAAGAACAGCTAGGTGGGAATACCGATTAGTCATGGCAGTCACAGGTGCTGGAGGCAAGAAGAGCGAGGCGAAGCTTGGACTTGAATGCACCCAGCGTGGGTGAGGCAGAGCTGTCACTACTGAGACTATTTAGCCAGCTGGGTGCCCTATATGCAAAGGACATTTGGCCTTGGGATGTGCAACAGCAGGGGATTTGCAGGAGTTGAGGTTTAGACCTCCTGGTGTTGCAGTTGTTGTTTCTCAGTTTAAGGAGAGAGCAGACTCTAGGAGGGGCACTGCCCATCATTATTTTCTTTGCTGTGATGCAGGTTTGATATTTTATTCGGCTTTTGAGTTGCAGCCACCCAGTTAGAGAGTAGAGGTTGCAGGTATGGGTGAGACGGTGAGATCCAGTGATGAATCTACAGGCTTTATTGAGGGAGGTAGAAACACGTTTGAGAGAGGAGGCAGTGGCGGAGCCATAAATGATGAGTCCATAGTCAATGATGCTAACAATGGAGCTCTGGATGGCAACTGATAGTGCTTCAGGGGTTAAATGTTTCCTGTGACGAACAATAGGCCCAGCCTGGTGTTGGCAGCTTTCGACACAGTATTAATGTGGGCAGCATAGGAGAGGTGGGAGTCAAGGGCAATGCCAAGGTATTTGAAGGATTGGACTTGTTCAAGAGTGACTTCTTGCTTGGTTTTGATGGAGAGGTGATACTGCTTATTTTTGTTGTGAGAGCTGCTGAAGATCATGGTCTTTGTTTTTTTCCGATTTAGTATCAGTTTGTGCTTTAGGAACCAGTTTTCGACTGATGTGAAGCCATGCTGGAGGTTTTCTTACAGTTGTTTTGGATCATGGTGGGAGGCTAGGATTACAGCATCATCTGCGTAGAGTATGATTTGTTCTGGACGGGAATCTGGTAGTGAGTTCAGGAACAGACTAAAGAGGAGGGGACCCAAAATAGAGCCCTGGGGGACACGAGAGTGGACTGGTCTGGCATCTGAGAGCATGTCAGCAATTTTCACTTTGTGACCAGTTGTCTAGTTAGCTTTTGAACCAGTTTACAGAGTTGGGTGAGAGCCGCGCTTTCCAGAGCTGGACAAGCAGGAAGCTGTGGTGGATTAAATCAAAGGCCTTTGTTAAATCGATGAAGGTGAACCAGTTTGCGGCCCGTTACCCAGTGAGTGGTGGATGGCACAGGTGAATTCAAGTAGTGCCATGGAGATGCTATGATTCTTTCTAAAACCATGTTGCTGCCTGCACAGTATGTTGTGCTTGTCTAAGAAGTCAGTCAGCTGGTCTGTGACAATACGTTCCAGTGCCTTTGAGAGGGGAGGTAGGATGGCGATTGGACAGAATTTCTCATGGGCAGTTTTGACACCACTTTTGTGCATAGGGGTTACAGTGGCAGATTTCCATTTGTCAGGGAACTGGCTGAGGCTGAGGGAGAGGTTAAAAATCCTGGTTAATGGCCTGAGTACTTCTTCAAGGGTGAGGGATAGAAGTTTGAGGTCTAGTGAATCATTGCTGGTTCTGGACTTGCTAATGGCTTTGGTAACATAATTGTGAACTTGGTACATCTTGACCACTTTAAAGTAGAAGAGGGGGTGACTAGTGGGAGCAGTAGAAATTGGGGACATAGAATTGTCCACTTCTTTGAAAAAATCAGGGGGAAGTACAGTACTAAGATCAGTAAAGGCAGTATTGAAGGTGTCCACAATAAATAAAGTTTAATTTGGTAGAGTAGACAATTGTGTGGTGTGTATTTTTTCATAGAAGTGTTTTATTTAAATTATACCCCCAGAACCCCTCAGAGAAGATAAGCACTTCAGCTGGGGAGAGGGCAGCAATGAGTGGCACCCAGATTCTAGTAAACAATTCCATTCTCTCCTTTTAATGCAAAGGTTAACCTTTCCATGGCTAGGGTGGACAACATTAATGTTCTCCACATATGGGACATAGGCACCGTACAGGAGACCCAGGTGTTCAAAAGAATTTGTCGAGCTAAAACAAGTAGAATCCGTATCCACCTTGGATATAGGGCCCAGTCCCCATTCCCATCCTGTTCCAGACCTGACAATATAGAAAGCGGGACCATCTGAAGTTGCTTGCCCCCACATGTAACCAATTTTATTAACCACCTGTTCCCAATACCTATTAACTATTTTGCACTCCCAAAAGTAGTGCAGGTAGGTTCTTCTCTCTCCATTAGACATCTCCCACTCATGGGTAATATCCCTGGATTAAATTTGTTAACCCTGGCTGGTGGATAAAACAGATAGTGGAGAAGCTTATACTGCACCTCCTTCAATCTGTTACATGACAAGAGGCCCATGTGCAAGCATATTATCTGTTCCCACATCTCATCATTAATAGGGATATGAAGATCCCTGTCCCACCTAGACCTACTCGTGGTTGATGGATTCCCAAAAGACTCCCCATCTAGTTTTGCCACTCTCCCGATTAGATCTTTTTCATTCAGGCAAGCCCCCCTAATTTCCCATCTCCATCTGTGATTATCAGAATATCAGGACATAGCATTACGGCAGTTGCCTGTAGTTCAGGGAGCTTGTTGAGTATTCTACATATGTTAAGGTGGATTATCTTTAATCCCTTTGGTAGTTTGAGTGATGAGGAGGGGTTTGGGTTTTGGGGTCCAGGGTTTAACTCGACATCCCCTGATAGGAGGAGCAGCAGAGTTTGCAGCTGTTTTGTTTGTAGCATGAACCATTTGGATTTGCGGTGGGCATAGACTTGCTGCGAGGTTTGCTGGCCAGAGCAAGTGGAGGTTGTTTTTAATGCTATCAACCCTATGTAGAAAGAGGGTGGCAGGATGGAGGCCCCCATGACCCAGCTAGTCTGAAGGTTAGGAGGAGGTTTCTTGAGGCAGGAAGTTGAATGGGGGTGGGCAGCGGCTATACTGACTGTTGTGTATTGGTCATGCTGAGGTGCTGGATATGAGGAGGGTGGAAGGGTGACATACGGTGCAAGGAGACATAATAAGATGAGGAACAGTGGCAGTATGATTTAGGTTGCTGGGTTTACTGCTGAGGCTTATGCTGGAAATTGGGAAGCCTGTAGTTGCTCAGTTTTGGATTACTGTGTTTTGTAGGCGATTATGAGTAAGGGTGGCCTCTAGTGGTTCAGTCTGATAAACTGCTAATGGGAAAGTTGACTGGCTGGCTAAAACTGGCACATGATCCGCACTATAAAGCACTGAGTTCACCTAGTGTGATGGCGGGGACTGAAACACTGAGTGCTTCAAAAATCCCAGGGAGCTGGGCTGCAGCATGGCAAGTGGCGTGCCTGAGCGCTCCTGCGGCGGAATTTGGGTTGCTTTGTCTTGGGGGATGGCAGGACACACAGGCCCTCTTGGCCACCAAGCACACCGAGGAGAAAAAGAACAGCCTTTCTAGTGCCAGATAGGCAGGAACAGCAGCTTTACACAATTCAAACAGCTATAATTCAAACTAAAAATGGTGGCCTGTAATTCGAACTCTGAAGCTTTAAGTAATTCAGACAACTCAGCAGTTAAGCAAGACTATTCAGCAGTTACAACTGATTCCTGAGTGCTGTAATTCGAAGTACAATGGTGGCATTTTTGTTCTTTAAACACAGCTGTAAATTCAAACTCAGAATGGTGGCATTTAATATCATATCAGCTAAGTAAATTTAGCAGGACACTTTAACTTGGAGACATCGTAAGCAGTAGATTGAAACACTTAAGGCACGCAGCAAAATAGGTCCAGCATTGAAACTTGTTTATAATAAATTAAAGCTCCAGAGCAAAGTGCATTTAAACACTGTGGAAATTGGTGAAATTTGTCATAAAAAAACTATCTGTACTACTGTGCCAACTGGCTGAGGCGAGCCCTTAAAGGTGCCAAGTTTAAAAGGTCATTTTTCTTTGTAACGCCGAGTGCTTCAAAAATCCCTGGGGAGTTGGGCTGCAGCATTGCAAGTGGCGTACCTGAGTGCTCCTGCAATGGAATTCGGGTTGCTTTGTCTTGGGGGAGGGCAGGACACATGGGCCCTCTTGACCACCGAGTGCACTGAGCGCTCCTGCGATGGAATTCGGGTTGCTTTGTCTTGGGGGAGGGCAGGACACATAGGGCCCTCATCAACCACCGAGTGCACTGAGCACTTCATATGGAATCTTGGGTTGTTTTGTTGTTCTCTTATTTTATTTTTATTTATTTAGCTTTTGTTGACCGGGTAAGTGCACTAGACAAATCCTGCCTATTTTCAGGCACGACCCAGGGGAGGGGGATACAGATGAATGCCAACTGACCTTGAACCAGATTAAGCTGTTGGTGGTATTTTTAGTGAATAAGGGAAATTTGGCCAGGACACCGGGGAAATTCCCCTACTCTTTTCGATAAGTGCCATGGGATCTTTAACATCCACCTGAACTACCACCAATCCAGGCAGATGGGACCTCGGTTTAACGTCTCATCCGAAAGACGGCACCTCAGAAATGCAGCACCCCTCTCATGCTGCATTACAGTGTCAGTACTGGGATATTAACCCAAGTGCCAGATGTGGGAACTGAACCCACAGCCCTCTGATCTCCTGGCCTCAGAGGCAAGTGTGCTACCTACTGAGCCACTGACACTGTCTTGGGGGAGGGCAGGACACATGGGCCCTCTCAACCACCGAACGCACTGAGCACTCCTGTGATGGAATTCAGATTGCTTTGTCTTGGGGGAGGGCAGGACACACGGGCCCTCTCGACCCACTATATTGTCATTTACTACTTGTGTGACTTCACACCCCTTTTATGCGATGAAAATGATGCAGCATAACAAGCCCCTACCCCCCCCCACAAGCTTACCATGCTCCTTAGGCAGGAGATGCATTTCCTGAAGCATGGCAATCTGTACCCTCCTTCTCTTGAGAGCTGAGAGAATCCTGGCCCTCTAAATTGGGGTGTTAATCCCCTTAATGTTCCAGGAAACCATCGCGTCAATTTCCATTTTATCTGCCATTTTGAGGAGTAAATATTGAAAATCCACACTCCGTCCACTCCACACCCAGCCTCCACGGTACAGCAGTCAAGAAACTTCCCCAACAGACATTATTAGACAGGTTGTGAAATATAATAACATTAGAACTACAACTATAAACATTTTCCCTCTCATACCTTTAAAACCCATAAAACCCTCCCCCCTTATCTGAAACAAAACCAGCATTTCAACACAATGTCACACAAGTTTGTCTAGAAACATATTGGAACTAACAGTCCCATTGTCTGACATGTTTTAAAATTCAAGAAAAAAAGCCCTCTCATGCAAACCTCCCCACCACCACCTCCCCCCCCCACACACACACACACAATATGCAACCAAAGTTTATCAGCAGAGATGCCCTTTGGAACAACAGGGAAACATGTTCTGATCAGAAATTGTAACTTTGGAAACCAGGATCCCTGCTGCTCTCTACAGTGGCTATCCGTGAAGCACTGTGTGTGCTAGGGACACACCTCCTAATACCCTGGGAGCTCCCCGGAGGCTCCCAAAACAGAAACCAAAGGGTGCCAGTAGCTGTTACTCAACCCCCAGTAGAGGGCATTTCAAGGCCCAACTCAAAAATCATAGCCCATTAAGTACTATGGACAAAGCATCTACATTAGCTTTTCTAGCCCCTATCCTATTACAACCCAGTACCCAACTGTTAAACAAGAAGTGCATCTCATTGGATTATGGAGGACCTCCCATGAGCAGAAGAAGCCCCAGGCATACTCACCCCCTTCAGAGCAATCCACAGCGCCAAGAGAATGGTAGAGCAATCAGGTAGGACAAGAAAACACCAGGCATAACTTTTATGTTACAAATTGCTTCTTATCCCAGCCCGTGATATAAGTTTTCAGTTTATGAAGCTCCCAAAACGAATATGATGCTTCTTTCACATGAAGTTGGATCATTGCCGGGTAGGCCAGGAAAAATTGAATATTTCTTTCCCTTAGCATGTTCATCGATTCATTACAGGCCTGACGCTTCTTCTGGACTCTTTGTGAAAGGTCTTGGTGTAGGGTGAGTTTACAGCCTTCATAAACTATCCCTTTCATTGCCCTGTAGGCCACCATCACCTCCTGTCTGTCCTGAAAATGATGCAGATGTAATATGATCTGTCTGGGCGGCTGCTCATCCGGTGGTCTGGGGGCCAGCACTCTATGGACTCTTTCAGTCTTAAGTTGCCCATTTTTGGGGTGCATCCCCAAAAGCTTTGGTAGGATTGTGAAACAAAAATCATAGGCACTCTTGCCTTCCTTCCCTTCTGCGAGCCCCTGGAGGTGCAAATTGCTCCATCTATTGTAGTTTTCCTGGTAATCCACAATGCCCTGGAGCTGCTCCAATTATTTTTCCAGGGTCAGCACTCTGTCTGGGATTTTCTAGGTTGTATCTTCCAATTCTGAGACCCTCTGTTCCACTTCTGAGAGTCGCTTGGATTGGTCCCCAATTTCAGAGGTAAGGGCTGCGATTTTCAATTCAAATGAGTCGAGGCATGGCTTAGCCCCTGAGACCTGCTGTCCAACCACTCTGCTTAAGATTGCTACTTCGGCGGCCGATGAAGAGAGAGGCCCCACCACGCTAGTAACTGGCGTGTCACCTGAGCCCATTTCTTTACTTGCTGTTTTTGAGGTGTCCCTCATAGTTTTACCCGGAACCAGGTATTCCTCCATGATCTGAAGTGTTTCCCTGAGTCTGTGTGATGTGTTTTAGTCATGTAAACTCTGCTGAATATTACTTTTTAAACTTAAAAAGTGTGGAAGAGTGGAAATTGCGATCCTTCTCACGCGATGCTCATTAGCGCCCCTGTGCTTGATTTCCATGAAAGCAAAATATTGCAATTAGTTCTGGATGGCAACCTCAAACAGAAAGTGGAACCAAAAAAGTATTTTTTTTTGGTTAATGTGTTTTGCAGTTATCAGGCTGTCTACCTCATCTCCCAGGATCCCCTCAACCCCATCTCCATAATCTCTCATTGCTTACATCCTCCAGTAGTGGGGCTCTTTCTACACAGCACTTGGAAGAGACTGCATCCAGTTGAGACCAAACAGCAGCTGGTAGAAGTCATTCTGTCCCTAACGAATATATTGTTCAGCTTCTGGGAACTTGTAGCATGGTAAATCACTTGTGCTTGCACTTGCTTTCCCAGTTCACTACTTGCCCCACTCAGCAGCTCCATAAACCTCCCATGTTTCATGGTGCACTCCTCCCCCTCCGTACATACACAGAGGAAGTGGGACTGCATACATACCTGCCTCTCTTGACCTGTTGCAGGAGTGAGCCAGTCAAGAAGTGCAGTGTGGGGGCCACAGAAATGACCAGGGGTAGCGGGGATAAAAGCTACTGTATGAGGAGAAATTGAAGGCCCTTAACATTTTCACCATGAAGAAAAGGAGGCTGAGAGGGGTCATGATCTCTGCCTTCTGCAGTCTTAAAAGTATTGGCAAGAGCAGACAGACAGAGATGTTTGATCTAGTGTGCTCCCCCAGGACTGGATGACACAGTTTGAAGCTCAGAGGTGGTAAATGCAGGGTTAAATATAGGAGTTGTGTCTTCTCCTAGAGGATCACGAACCAATGGAACAGCTTACCAGAAGAGACAGTGGAAAGACAGTACAGGCCTTGAAGGTAGGCTGGTATAAATTTGTAATTATCAAGGGTATTATAGGGTACCCTGAGTAAGAGATGGGTTGGGTCATCTATAACTTAGCACTTGTTTGCACAGCATCGTATTAATTCCTGCTTATGAAGCTGGTGGGATGGAGCCTAAGTCATGGACAGAGTCTGTTCTGACCTTAATGCAACAGTGTAGGAAATATGTTTTTCCAACTACAGTTAAAAAACATACAGTATTAGTATATTTATTAAATTTTCTTTCCAGATTCATCTTCGGCTGTGCACTATAAACTGCTTTATAAAGATTCTGATACGTTTATGATTACGCTTGGGGAATCAAAGATATGGATGGATTTATGGTCCCTTCCACCAGTATTTTCAGGTGTTCATATTTTTCTTCGTCTCAGTCCTTATCCTTGTTGGGTCAACAGTGCTATTTCTAAGCCAGATATGGCAAACATCTTTTTTCTTTAGAAAAAGTTATTTAAAACATTTATAAAGCTAAATTATTGTGGAACTAAACAATTTTAACAGCAATAAGAACTGGATATTATGAACATATTGAACAGCACTAGCCAGAGCACTGACCCCTACAGAACCCTGCTAAGGACCTCCATTAACTCTGACAGCTCCCCACCCCACACCACTACCACCACCACCCTATGGGTCCTTCCTTCAGACAGTTTGCCACCCATTTGGTCACTTTTTGTCCATGTCCAGGTCCTCCAACTTTTTGATCAACCTCATATGGTGACCGGGTCAAAGGCCTTACTGAAGTCCATGTAAGGCATGTTTTCTGCCTGACCCTGTCCACTGTTGTTGTAACCCAGCCATATAAACTGATTAAATGTGTTTGGCGTGACCTCACTGTCACAAATCTATGCTGTCTGTCATTCTGGAGCCCACTTGCCTCAGAGAACTTGACCAACTGTTCTTTTGGGATGGTTTCTCTCAGCGTGCTAACTATCAATGTCAAACTGACTTTTCTGTAGTTTCTTAGTTTGTTCCTTGCTCTGCTCTTGTGCAGTGGCGCTACATTAATGGTCCTCCACTCTCTTGGTGCCACTGCTTTGTCCAGCAAGCAGTTGAATAGATCAGTCAGGAGGGCTGCAAGAGCTGCCACCATCTCACTTAGTACCCTGAGGTGCATACCATCTGGCTCGGGATTTTCCCACCTTGAAAGTCCTGAGCCCCTTGAGGACCCTGTCCTCTGTAAACATCTCCTCCCTCATCTTCCCTCTCTCCCCTCTTCCTATCCCTAGCTCCCCCTGTGGAACGGGTCCCTCATTCTCCTTCATGAATTCAGAGCAGAAGTATTCATTTAATACCTCATTCTTTTCTCTATCGTCTTCCACCCACTCTGGTCCCCTTTCAGCATCATGTTGCCCTCTTTTGTTAACCTCTTTTGCCTGATGTACTGAAAAAAGATCTTGTCTCCCTCCATAACTACTTCTGCTATGCTTAGCTCCTTCTCTGTCTTAGCCTGCCTTACCATTCTGTTAGCTGTTTTACCTTTAACAAGTAATTGACCCTTTCTTCTGCTCCGGACCTTCTTTATTGCTTGTATGAAGCCCTTGTTTCTCACTGCTATGCTAACCTCTTCCATAAACCAAAGTGGTTTCCTATGCTGATGCCTTTTTACCCTTATGTTATAGACAGATTGCAGTGACTGCCTTGACCGTCACAAATTAAGGACTATTTATCATCCACACCCATGTCTGCCCTGAGATTTTCTAGATGCTCCTCAGTTTAACCCCCATTTTATTGAAATCATCCCTCTGAAGTCCAGAACATGTGTTTCTGTGTTCAGAACCACTCTTTTCATATTAATATGGAACCATATTGACTGGTGATCACTGCTTCCCAGGGCTTTGACTCTGACATGTTCATGGTTTGTCAGCACTGAGTCTGAGATGACCCGATCCCTAATCAGTTCCATCTCGTCGGGTTAAGAACCCGTCTTGGACTGCATCTGGGAGCATTTTGCTCCTACAGTACTGCAGCTGGACTGTAGGATGCTCCAGTCCACACTGGGCAGGTTGAAATCACCCACTATCTCCATACCTAGGGTTACCGCCTTTTAGGAAGCCCAAAGTGGACACTTCTTACTGAAACTGGATTTTCGCAAGACAATATGTCATCTCAACCAATGCAACAGACATGTTTTCTCTAAATAATCAGAATTAAGACTGTGTGTTGTAGTTCTTCAGTTGTTTCTTGTGTTTTTTATTATTCTAAGGTATTTTAGTTAAGGTATTATAGTTTTTTGCAACATTTAGAGGAAAATCAGAAAATATTTTTCTCTACAATAATGTCAGGACATTTAGCATTTTTCATGTTTTTCTGCAGAACACAGCTGCCCAAATCAGGACTGTCCTGCGAAATAGGGACAGGTGGTAACCCTATCCACACCCCTTTTTTCAACAACCTTCCCATATCTCATCTCCCGGTCTGTTGCTTCATCCTGATTAGTTGGCTGATACTCCACTCCCATTCTTATTTTCCTTACTGCCTCGTTTGGATCTGCACCCATATTGACTCAAGTGCTCCCTTCCCCAATATCCTCCCTTGTGGCAGTTATTTCTTCTTTATTGTAAAGTACCACCCCTACCCCTTTCTCTATCCTTCCTGTAGATGAATACTGGAACAGAGAGATCCCAGTCATGGTTTGGGGGTCACTAGGTCTTGGTGACAGCCACCAAGTCCACTTGGCACCCAATCATCATGGCCTAGAGGTCATCCATCTTTTTCCACAGACGGCTGGTGTTCATGAACACCACCCTCCACCATTCCTGTTTCACCCTACCTACACACCCATTTCCTTTTGTTGCTAACTTTCTATGGCTACCTTGCTGAACCCACCTTGTTCTCCACTTATGTCCCTGCCTCCTCCCACTCCCCTCCCTTACTTTTCTTGTTGCTACCACTTGTCCTACTCCCCTCCTCATCCCTCCTATTCCTAGCAATGCTTTCCGTCTTACCCAGTATGCTATTTACGTGGGGAGAGCTCTGTCAGACCCCTACTTGGGGAAACCATGGGTTTTGAGCCCCACAGTAGCCTCCGCATGCTCATTGTAAATTTAGACTGCCATCACTTTAAGTGAAGAGGTTTACTCAGTGAAATCCCATGAAGCAGGGGGGTGGTCCAGACAGCTAAAGCTGCAAAGGAACTAAGGCTAGAACAGGGAATCAGGGAGGGGGAAAGGATTTCTTCAGATATAGAAGGGAGAGATGAAGCAGTAAGGAGGGGATTGTTAGGATTAAGAAGGAGGGATGGGTGGAAATAGTGAAGAGCAGGCTGAGGCACTGAATGAGTACTTCAGCTCTCTATGCACTAGGGAAAAGGACGGGCCTATGCCACAGGGGAATATAGGGGAAAGAACAAAGAGGGAGTGAAACAGATGGAGTGATCAAAGTAGACAGGGTCTTAGAAGGTCTCAGAGCCCTTCAGGTGGACAAGGCACCTGGCCCAGATGGCATACACGTGAGAGTCATGAGAGTACTGGCAGAGGTATTGGCGGTCCCCCTGGCAGATCTGTTTAACACCTCGCTAGAGATGGAGTTTGTACCTCAGGACTGGAGAATGGTTCATGTGGTGCCACTACACAAGAGTGGTCCCAGAGATGAACTTGGTAACTACAGACTGATCAGTCTAACATCCATTGTAGGCAAATTAATGGAAACCATTCTAAAAGAAAGGCTGGTAAACTTTCTGGCAGTTAACGGTCTCAAGGACGATTGACAGCATGGGTTTGTCATGGGGAGATCCTGCCAGATGAACATGATAGAATTTTTAGACTCTGAGATCACTAGACAAGAGCCAAGCAGTGGATGTACTATACCTGGACTTCAGGAAGGCCTTCGACTGTGTGCCACATGGAAGGTTGCTTAGCAAACTGTAATCTGGGAGTCGGGGATAAGCTGGTGGGTGGGTCAAGAGCTGGCTGCAGGAAAGAAACAGAGAGTGATGGTAGGGAATGAACTATCTAAGCCTAGACCTGTAACCAGCAGGGTCCCACAGGATCAGTACTTGGTCCAGTGGTATGCAAAATCTTTATTGGTGACATAGCGGTAGGGGTCAAAAGTAAAATCTGCCTTTTCACAGACATAGTAAGCTGTGTGGGAGGGTGGACACTGCTGAGGAGGGGAGACAGGAGCTCGAGGATCTGGCCAGACTAGAAATGGTCTGGCATCTGGCAGTGGGTTTCAACACCAAAGTGCATTGTCATGCACCTGGGAGCTAGGAACTCTGGGGCCAATGTACTGACTAGGTGGGTGTACAGGTGTCCAGCTAAAAGGAGGAAAAGAATCTAGGGGTGATAGTCAGGGTGACATGAATAACTCTGCACAGTGATGTAATGCAGCAGTTAAAGCAAACAAAATGCTGGGATGTATGCAGAGGAATGACCTCAAAGGCAGTAAGGACAGAGATGGGGCAAAAGAAATAAAGCCATAAAAAATGGAGGGTATTGAGTACCAGTGCCCGTAGTCTAGGTAAAAAGCTCCCCAAAATGGTGGCCTTGATGGAAGAGGAAGCCTGGATATCATGGCAGTCACAGAAACATGGTACAGAGAACCATGACTGAGATGTCAACATACCAGGGTACACAATCTACAGGAGGGACAGGGAGGGAAGAGGAGGAGGAGGAGGTAGCTCTCTATGTGAGGGATGGGATCAAAGCAACAGAACTAAAGGGTAAACAGGGAGGAGACAAGGCACTGTGGGTCAACCTGAAGAAGCAATAGCACTACAATCAGCACAGGGTTGTATACAGACCCCCATCTCAGGAGAAATGGACAAGGAAATGATAGAAGGCATCCTTAGGATGGCAGAGAAAGGAGATTGCTGATGGGGACTTGAATATGCCAGATGTTAACTGGAGCACCTTTGCTGCAGCTACATCCAAGAGCAGGACCATTATTGATGCCCTACAGGGGGCATGCCTCAGACAGCTAGTTTTGCAACCCACTCTGAAGGGAGCAATCTTAGACCTGGTACTCTCAAATGGGGATGGAGAGAGGATCTCCGACCTTGAAGTGGGTAGCCACCTGGGAACAAGCTACCATCAAACAGTGTAGTTCACAATAAACTTAACTGTAGAGTTAAGCCATACAAAAGTGAAGGTACTGGACTTCAGGAGGGCTGATTTTTGTCAAAATGGGAGAGTGCTCAGAAAAGCACTAGCAAATAGTCAAGAAGGTGGGGTGGAGCAACAATGGGAAACATCAAAACCACCATCACAGAAGCAACAAGTCTTTGTGTGAAGCAAATAAACAAATCAAAATGAAATTAAAAACACTATGATTCTCAAAAGATGATGGGAAGGTAAGGGAGAAAAAGATAGCATTCAGGAATTATAAGGAAACACAGAAGGAGCAGGACAGAGAACTGTACCAGTTAAAGCAGAAGAAAACGGGGAAGGCAGTCAGAATAGCAAAGGCCCAAACTGAGGAAAAGATAGCCAACTCAGTTAAGAAGGGGGATAAAACCTTTTATAGGTACATTAGGGAGCAAAGAAAGACCAAGGCAGGGATACTGAGGCTGAATAAAGAGGAAGGTAGTTGGGCAGAGAGCGACATTGAAAAAGCAGAGATACTGAATGAATACTTCTGCTCAGTATTTGCAGTGGAACAGCTGGGGAAGATACCTAATCCAGTCAATAGAAGCACTCTGGATAGGGGGTTGATATTAGTCCTTTCACAGAAGAAAGGGTTCTGAAAGAACTCTTAAAACTGAAGGTGGATAAAGCAATGGGGCCTGATAGGATTCACCCCAGAATTCTAAAAGAACTAAGAGAAGAACTAGTAACACCACTGACTACCCTTTTTAGCAAATCATGGGAGGATGGTGTGGTACCTGAGGACTGGAGGAAGGCGGATATGATTCCCCTTCACAAAAGTGGGAGCAAGACAGACTAACTGACCTGTCAGTTTGGCCTCAGTGGTAGGGAAAATGATGGAATCACTTTTGAAGGAAAGAATTGTTGAGTACCTAGAGGCCAGTGGGGCACAGGACCCAAGGCAACATGGATTCACAGCAGGAAGGTTATGTCAGACAAATCTAATTGATTTATTTGACTGGGTGACCAAAGTAGTAGACCAGGAAGGGGCTGTGGACATGGCTTACTTAGACTTTAGCAAGGCATTTGACACAGTCCCGCACAAAGGATTAATAAACAACTTAGCCAGCCTGGGAGTGGGTGCCAGAGTGGTAGCCTGGGTAAAACACTGGCTGGACAACAGGATACAGCAGGTAATAGTCAATGGAGTCCACAGTGAACAAAGGGGGAGTTACTAGTGGGGTACCGCAGGGTTCAGTACTGGGCCTGGTCCTTTTTAATGTCTTTATAAGTGACATTGCAGAGGGACTGGAAGGGAAAGCATGTCTCTTTGCAGATGACACAAAGATCTGCAACAGGGTTGATACGCAAGGTGGGATGGAGAGGATAAAAAGGGACTTGGTAAGGTTGGGGGAATGATCACATGTATGGCAGCTTAGATTCAATGCAAAGAAGTGCAAAGTAATGCACCTAGGAAACAAAAACCCAGGGGAAGAGTACACAATGGGGGGTGAGATACTGACAACAAAAATGGAAAGAGACCTGGAGGTAGTCATGTCAGAGGACCTAAAGGTGGGCCAGCAATGTCAGAAGGCAGTAAGGAGGGCTGGGTGGACACTGGGATGCATAGGGAGAGGCATCACCAGTAGAAAACAGGAAGTTGTTATCCCTCTGTACAGACAGTTGGTAAGACCACATCTGGAGTACTGTGTACAGTTCTGGAGACCCCATCTCCGCAAAGACATAGACAGGGTGGATGCTGTCCAGAGGAGGGCAACCAAAATGGTGCAGGGTCTGCACCAGAAGACATATGAAGAAAGACTAAAGGAGCTTAAGATGTATAACCTCGAGGAAAGGAGGGAGAGGGGCGGCATGATGGAAACTTTCAAATGCCTCAAGGGAATCAACAAAGTCCAAGAAGGTAGCATCTTTCAGAAAAAGAGATGTGCAAGAACAAAGGGGCACAATTTGAAGATAGAGGGGGGATGACTCAGAGGCAATGTGAGGAAGTATTTCTTCACAGAGAGGTTGTAGATGCATGGAACAGCCTTTCTGAGGAGGTCATAGAGTCAAAACAGTGGGGGAATTCAAGAATGCATGGGACGGACATAAAGCAATTCTAGTGGGGGGTAGGAGGAAGTAGGCTGTTGGTTAACTAGGATCTGCAGCTTATCCGTTAGGTAGAGAAATTGGCAGATTAGGTAGGCCAAGCAGTTCTTATCTGTCATCAAATTCTGTGTTTCTCCAGGAGGGAGGATGTCATTCTGCCCTTATACAGGTCATTGGTTAGACCACACTTGGAGTACTGTGTGCATTTCTGGTGCCCTTGTTTGAAGAAGGACATCAAACTATTGGAGGTGGTCCAGCGTAGGGTGAACAAGATGATCCAGAGCATGGGGGACAAACCATATGATGAGAAGTTAAAAGAGCTCAGTATGCATTCCTTGGAAGACAGAAGGTAGAGGGGGGATATGACAGAAACATTCAAGTGCCTAAAAGGTTTAAACAAGGTTGGAGTGGAGGGCATTTTCAGTTGAGAAATGGAGGAGATCACAAGGGGCTACAGTCTGGAACTTGTGGGGGATAGATTTAAAAAGGAAATAAGAAGGCACTTTTTCACAAAATGGGTGGTGTTAAAGTGGAATGAACTGCCTAAGGAGGTGATAAAGAAAACTCTGAAAAGTTTTAAAGGGGGGATGGGACAGGGTAAAAAGGAGAGTGGTAATGGGAAGAAGGAAGGGGATGGGGTAGAAAGGGGAGAGGATTGCTCTGGGGGGCAAGGGGAGGGGGTTAGCTCCAGTAAAATAGATTGAGCTGCACACTCAAGCAGACTTGATATACCACTAGGCCTGTTTCTGCTGGCAATGTTCATATGTTCTTATGTTCATATCAGTGTTTTCCTCAGTACTGTCTTTGAGCATCCTTGTTCCCTCCCTGCTGAGGTGTAATCTGTCTGGCAAGAAAAAGAGTTTCTCATCACAGACTCCTCCAGCTGTATATACAACTATAGCCCTCCTTCTCCTTGCACCAGTGTCTGAGCCAGTTGTTGAATTCAATGATCCAAGCTTCTGATTTGAACTAGCTGTAGGCACTGGCAGCACTTCTGAGAATGCCATCAAATTAGCCTCCTCCTCCTTGACTATCTGTCCATGTGCTCTGAATCTGTCCTGAACTATCCCCACCGCACACCCTGCCAGGTAATTTGTGCCCATGTGGATAACCATTCAGTTGTCATGCCCAGGAGGTGCACTGCTCTCCTTTGTGTGAGCCACTCTGCCTATAGCCACCCTGTTCCCTGCACTGAGTCTACTATGACAAGATTCTACTGTTCCCTCTCCTCTTCTGCCCACTCCCTCCAAGATATTTCAATTTGTGTGTCCTCCCTTCTACCTATTTTCCCCCCTCTGCTATGCCATCCTTCTTCCTGACATCCTCTCCCAGCACTGCTGTGGAATGTTTCTCCACCCACTTCCCAACTGCACCTCTGTACCCCAAGTCTCATGTGCCTGTAATGTAAATCCCATCCTTATACCCCTTCCTCTCCCTACCTTCATTGTGTGGTTAAGGTACTCCAGCTCTCTCTCTCTCTTGCCATCTGCCAGGATCAGGGCCTGCCGAACTGAGTTTACCCTTTGTATTTTGTCCCTTTCTTTTCAGTGCCCCTTCTCTGATCAGCCGCTGGACTACCACTATGCCCTCCCAATGTCACCCAAGTGACCATTCCCCTAACTTCACCTCCTACGCTAACCTCTATTCTGCCATCCTCTGAATAGCTGAGGATCTGGTTACAGGATTTCACTGGAACCCCAGTAGGGTGCATAATACCCATACTAGTCTGTTGAGCCTTTCCTCCCTCTCTTCTCAACTATCCTCCAGCCCACCTCCCTTAACCTTCTCTCCCTCTGTAGTGGTTCTCTAGGGAAATGTCCAGAGTGGTGAGGGAAGAAAAGGGTGGCATTCAGGAGATATAAGGAAATGCAGAGGGAGGAAGACAGGGAGGTATACCAAGTAAAACAGGGAAATGAGAAAAGCAATGAGGCAAGCAAAGGTGTGGACAGAGGGAAATGATAGCTAGAGGGGTGCTTAAAGGGGATAAGACTTTCTTCAGCTATGCAAGTGAGAAGAGGAAAGCAAGGAGAGGGATAGTGAGGATAAGGAAGGCATAAGGGAGACACTGCACAGAAGAGGATCAAGAATAGCAGACATCCTGAACAGAAACTTGTGCTCAGTCCTTAGAGTTGGGTGGGGGGGCAACAGACTACCAGGGAGCAGCATGTACAAAAGAGGTGGAGGTGGACACAAGTCCATTTTCAATTAAATGAGTCCTGAAGGGACTTGCAGCTGTGATAGTGGACAAGGCTATGGAACTGGACGGGATACACCCAAGGGTACTAAAGGAACTCAGGGAGGTGCTAGCTGCCCCTCTGACAACCTTATTCAACAGCTCACTGGAAACAGGCATAGTTCTGGAGGACTGGAGGGCAGCAGATGTGGTCCCTCTTTGTAAGAGCAGCAGCAGGGAGGAAGCTACCAACTATAGACTGCTCAGTCTCACATCAGTGGTGGGGAAATTAATGGGAACCCTGTTAAAGGAAGGGTTGGTAGAGTAACTTGAATCCAGTGGGTTTTAAGTCCAAAGGCAGCATGGATTCACAGGGGATGGCATGCCAGATGAGTCTGTTTGGTTTCTTCATCTGGGTGATCAGGGAAATACTGTATATTACGGGAGGATAGTGAACATGGCGTATCTGGACTTTAGCATGAAACATAGACTTTGATGGCAGATAAGGACCGCTAGGCCCATCTAGTCTGCCCATTACCCTACCTACAGGATAGGCCGCAGATCCTAGTTAACCAACAGCCTATTTCTTCCTACCCCCCACAAGAATTGCCTTATGTCTGTCCCATGCATTCTTGAATTCTCCCACAGTTTTAGACCCCACAACCTCCTCAGGAAGGCTGTTCCATGCATCCACTACCCTCTCTGTGAAATAATACTTCCTCACATTGTCCCTGAACTGCCCTCCTTCTATCATTAAATTGTGTCCCCTTGTTCTTGCAAGTATCTTTTTCTGAAAGATGCTACCCTCTTGGACTTTGTTGATTCCACTGAGGTACTTAAAAGTTTCTGTCATGTCCCCCCTCTCCCTTCTTTCCTCAAGGGTATACATATTAAGCTCCTTTAGTCTCTCCTCCTACGGCTTCTCTTGCAGACCCTGCACCATTTTAGTTGCCCTCCTCTGGACTACCTCTATCCTGTCTATGTCCTTGCGGAGATGGGGTCTCCAGAACTGGACACAGTACTCCAGATGGGGTCTCATCAACTGTCTGTACAGCGGGATAACAACTTCCTGTTTTCTGCTGCTGATGCCTCTCCCTATACATCCCAGTATACCCCCAGCCCTCCCTACTGCCTTCTCACATTGCATGCTAACCTTAAGGTCATCTGATATGATTACCCCCAGGTCCCTTTCCTTTTTTGTTGTTGTTACTACCTCCCACCCATTGTGTATTCTTCCCTTGGTTCTTGTTTCCCAGGTGCATTATTTTGCACTTCTTTGCATTGAATCCTAGCTGCCATACTTCTGACCATTCCTCCAATCTTGCCAAGTCCCTTTTAGTCCTTTCCATGCCACCTTATGTATCAACCCTGTTGCAGATTTTTGTGTCATCTGCAAAAGGCATACTTTTCCTTCCAGTCCTCTGCAATGTCACTGATGAAGACATTAAAAGGACTGGACCCAATACTGAACCCTGCGGTACCCCACTAGTAACCCTCTTTCTTCAGAGTGGACTCCATTTACAATTACCTTCTGTGTCCTGTTGTGCAGCCAATGTTTTACCAGGCTACCACCCTGGGACCCACTCCCAGGCTGGTTAATTTGACTATAATCTTTGTGTGGGACTGTGTCAAATGCCTTGCTAAAGTCTAGGTAGGCCATGTCCACAGCCCCTCCCTGGTCTACTACTTTGGTCACCCAGTCAAATAAATCTATTAGATTCGTCTGACATGACCTTCCCACTATGAACCCATGCTGCCTTGGGTCCTGTGCTCCACTGGCCTCTAGGTACTCAACTATTCTTTCCTTCAGAAGTGACTCCATCACTTTTCCTACCACAGAGGTCAGACTGACAGGTCTGTAGTTTCCTGCCTCTGTCTTGGTCCCACTTTGTGAAGGGAATCACATCCTTCCTCCAGTCCTCAGGTACCACACCATCCTCCCATGATTTATTGGCCTTTAACACTGTTACATACAGGAGACTGATAAAGAAATTGAGCAGCTGAGGGTGGGATCCAAAGTGGTGAACTGAGTAAGGAATTGGTTAATGGATAGGCAACAGAGGGTGGTGGTTAATGGCACTCACTCTAATGGGGGAGTGTGATCAGGAGGTTCCATGGGGCTCAGTACTGGACTGGTCTGTTTCAGTGTCTTCATAAGGATATTGCAGAAGAACTGGAAGGGAATGTATGCTTTTTTAGCAAATGCACTGAAATCTGTAATAGCGTGGACACTCAGAAAAGGGTTGAGAGAATGCATAGGGACCATGGGAATCTCAAGAACTGGTCACAAGCATGGTAGTTGGGATTCAGTGCCAAAAAATGCAGAATCATGCACCTAAGGCATAGGAACCCTGGAGCTGAGTATAGGATGGGGGAGGTGCTGACAGTTACTAAGCAGGAAAGGGACCATGGGTCATCATATCTGATTACCTCAAAGTTGCAGGGCAGTGTGATAAAGCATTTGGTAGGGCTAGGGAAGCTAGGGTGCATAGGGAGAGGCGTCTTCAGCAAGAGGTGGGAGGTGGTGTTGCCACTGTATTGCTTGCTGGTGCGACCCCACTTGGAATATTGTGTCCAGTTCTGGAGGCTGCACCTCAGGAAAGACATAGACAGGGTAGAAGCAAGCCAGAGGAGGGCAGCTAAAATGGTACAGGGCTTGCATCAAAAGCCCTACGAGGAGAGGCTAAAGGATCTCAACATGTACACTCTGGAAGAGAGTGAGAGGTGACTCGATAGAGACCTGCAAGTACCTCACCAGGGTGAACAGGGTGTAGGAGGGAAGTCTCTTTAAATATGAATGAACATCAGGACCAGAGGACATGCAATGAAGCTGATGGGGGCTAAGAGGATGTGAGGAGTACTACTTCACTGAAAGAGTGGTGGATACCTGGAACAGACTGCAAGCAGAAGTGATAGAGACAAAAACAGTAGGAGATTTCAAGCATGCATGGGATAGACATGTACGCCTCCTCTCGGCAGCAATCAACTCAAGAGTGGGTACCCTCTACAGAATCAAAAACAGTCTGCCCGCTCATGCCATGCAGATAGCTGTCACATCCTCCATCCTCTCCCTAATCGATTATGGGATTGTAATCTACGGCACTGCTGATAACTCCACCCTAGCTGCATCACCACTGCTCTAAACAAAGCATGTCTGCTTGTCTCGGCAGTGACAGACTCACCCACACCTGCAACCTATACCGAATGACTGGCTAGCAATTTCGACCAAAGGCTCAAGTACCACACCTGCATTCTATGCAAAAAGATCCACCTCCTGCTAGCGCCAACCACCTTCACCACATCATCAAACCGCCCCTCTCAGGCGAATTACCAGACTCACGGCTTCCACATCCTTCGTGGTTCCCCCATGCCGAACATCCCTTGCGCAGAGATCCCTCCGCTACCGTGCCCCCATTTGGCTAAACACTCTTCCGCCCCTCCCCAATCCCGCAACATCCATCTCTTCAAAGCAGGCCTAAAAACCTTCCTAATGGATAGCTCAAAATGTGCATGCTACGTTGGCCTACCTGTCTCCGCTCCCCTCCCCCACACACCCACACAGGGGCCTTTCTGACCTTACACCCCCATGCGCACCTAGTGGTCGAGGTATGTCACCACCCGCCCAAACGAGAGAGTAAAAAAAAAAAAAAAAGTCCTCTGCCATGATACCGACAATTAACTCAGTAATGCCACTTGTTTATTATGCATTGAAAGTTGCTTCCATTGCCTTTCTGGCATATGTCTCTCCACCATCTGTAACCACGGAGCTAATGTTGCTAAAATGTGATTTGTACATAAAACTGTAAATAATTTGTGTCTGTATATAATCTGTCCTGGTCTGTTCGTCCTGTCTTCCCCCAACTTCTCCCCTCCACCCTTTGTAACTGACGTGGAGCCTTTGCAAAAGAGTCTTTGACTCAAAGGTTTGTAATTCCGAATTCTCAGTAAATAAATAAGTAAATAAATAAGACATAGCGGAGTATTAATGAATAGGCAGGGAGGAAGGATGGTTCCCAGAGACCAATTATAGTCTGTGGAGACAGACTAGGAAGGGACCATCTGGGCAGATTGGGTGGGTCAAGCTGTCCTTTTCTGCCAACAAACTCTGTTTCTTTTAGAGACTAGAGAGATGCCAGTTGCCTGAAGAATGGCAGATATGGTACCCCTTTTCAGAAGCTGGTTGAAGGATTAGCCAGGAAACTGTAGGCCAGTCAGTTTAATGTTATTTATCGTCAAACTAGTGGAAACTGTCAGAAAAGAAAGAATGGTAGAGTTCCTGGTGGCTGATAGACTTCTGGATGGTAGACAGAATGGTTTTGTCAGAGGAAGGTCCAGTCAAAAAGTGTGATACATTTTTTTAACTTAGTAACAAGGGTGATTAATAAAGAACTTGCAGTTAACATAGTGTACTGTATCTTGATTTTAGCAGGACCTTCCTCTACTCTATGCCACACAGAAGGCTAATGACAAAACTGGGGAATGTGGGATTGGGAACAAACTGACAAGGTTGGTGGAGAACTGGCTGTTGGGTATGTCACAGAGGGTAGTGATAGATTTGGAATTCTTGGGAATGAGGGAAGTCACCAGTGAGGTCCCAGAAGGGTTGGTGTTAGCGCTGGTACTTTTTTCACATCTTCATTAATGACATAGGTGAATGCATCTGCCTTTTAGGAGAATATGCTTATTTTCAGATGGCACACACCCAGCTCTGTAGCAGAGTGTCATCTGAGGAGGGGGTCTGTGAAATAAGGGAAGACCTGGGGAGGCTTGAGAGGCAGTCAAGGATTTGGCAGCTCGGATTTCATGCAAATAAAGTGCAAGTTCATGCACATAGGGAACAAAAATCTATGGACTAAATACAAGTTCGGAGAGGGATGTGGCAGTTTCTGTTACAGAGGAGGAAAGGAATCTGTGGTGGCGATCTCACATAGCCTTAAACCTCGGCAAAATGTGAAAAGACAACAGGGATGATGAACAGAATGCTGGAATGCATTAGTGGGGGGGGGGCTCTGCAGTAGAATAAAGAAGCCCCTGTACAGCACTATGGTGAGGCTAGACCTGGAGTGCTACATGCAGTTTTGGAACCCTGAAGGCTTGAGTCATTACAGAGGAGTGGAACCAAGATGATTCAGGGGCAGTAGATGAGGAAGTATGAACAAAGACTGAGAGCCTCAACATCTGCTTATTGGAGGCCAGAAGGGAGTGGGGACATGATTGAAATATTTAAATACATGCAAGGTATTAACAAAGTGGACCACAGAAAGCTGCTCAGAGTCTGTAGCACCAGAAATACTAGGGGAATAGTAAAAACTGGTGGTGGGGAGGAAGAGTTTAGGAGGACTGAGAGTACTTCTTCATGGAGAGGTGGTGGAGAGGTGGAACAAGCTGCCTGAGGCATTGGTCCATACAAAATTAGTGGAGAGCTTTAAGAGGTGGGGTAGACACAAAGGGCTGGTCTAGGGTTTAGGAAGGGGAGGTCAAAATGATCTCCTAGGGGTCATGAAGAACCTCTTCAGACAGAATGGATAGACTGTAAAACTTCTGCTGGCAGTTTTTATGTTTCTTTAGTGTGATTACAAAACCCTTCATTCACTTACCCTGCCTATCTCACCAGCAGTCTTTCACCAATGTCTCCCATCTGCCCCTCCATTTATCTGGCTTATATTGCTCTGTTTTTGACCTAGCCACTGTTGGTGACTGAGCTGTCATCTTTGCACCAGACATTTTGCCCAGAATACCCTTCCTTTCTCTTGCCATTTCATAGATTTTTCCGACTTTTCAAAACCCATTGCACTACACACATTTTTTCCTTAGCCTTTAATTCATAATCTCTGTCCCTTCCTGCTGTCATCCCCAAGCTCTGTGGTCTGAAATTCTGAACTCAGCTGTTGGCCACAAACTTCATAATTTTTTTATTGTTTTATTTGTCTTTTTATTTAGAAGTTTGGCCAGGAAAGGCGCACTAATTTGAAGCTTATTTCCAGGTGTAAGCCTAAGGAGGTTTAGTGACTTGCTCAAAGTCATGCAGTATGCAAATGGTGGTGGTTGGGAGATTCAAACCCAGATCTACAGGGGTTTCAGGTTCACAGCTCAATGCTCTTAACCACTAGCCTTACTGCCTAATATAAAATATAATATAAATGTGTTTATATGGTTTAATGGCACTGTTTGGAATTGTTTTGTATTGCACACACATATAAAACTTTCAGAGGCAGCCAGTGTGTGAAATATACTATATGCAGTAAATGTTGAGTTGTACATTTATATTGCATTTGTGAAGATAAGCTGTGTCGGTAAAACACTAAAATTATTACAGATGGGAGCTAAACTTTAGTTTCCTCCTGAAAATCAAATTCTGTGATTTAACTACAGGCTTCTTTTGTAGTGAATTTTAATGCACATGAAAGGTACCAGGTTGAGAGCTCTTGAGGCTGAGGTCCGCTGTTTATTCACATGGTGGGTGCAGCACGGGTGGCCACACTGCAGGCAGTCCCATGATGCCTTGCCAACCTGCTTCAACCTCTTCTGTCTTGAAGGGGCCTGCTCTAATAAACGAGTGAGGATGAGGCTATTTCAGACTCCACGTCCATTCTGTCCTTGACCTCTCATGTAGCAGTATTTATTAATGCTCTCGATTCACGTGAAACTGCCAGCGAGGGTTCCAGTTAGTGATTTCTGACATGTAGACACCAGTCTACAAGGAACTGGGCTGAGGCTGGCTCAAGTTTTATGAAAAGGAAATGTGAGGTCTTTCAGATCTGGATCGCGGCCAGTTTACTGATTGAATGTTAAATCTTTGTACTTACAGTCTCGAACAGTTGAGCTTTTCAGTACTTCTTTTTCTGTCCCTGACCTGGAATTGGAATTACAGAACTTCCTCTTTCTCATTAAAAGGCATTCAACAGTTGGTTATTGAATGTGTTTATTACTTTGTTAAATGGGATTTCAGTTGACCATTGGCATAGTAAAGGATGTACCTTTTATGTTTGTTATAGTAGTGCAGTAGTTAGATGCTGGTTAAATGGTGCATTTTCTCACTTTTGCTTGAGCAATACATTTTTGCTCTGGCTTTAGAGATTCCATATTGATGAGGTTTAGAATTTGCTAGAAGAGAATGTAGGAACTGTGTTTGATTTTGTACTGCAGTTCTGTTTTGTGATTTTAACTACAGGCTGTATTTTAGATTACAAACAAAATGACATTACCAAGAGATGGGCATGCTGTACAGTAAGTGTAATCTGTCTGATGTTACCATCTTTTTCCTCACAAAACAGTATCTGCTTTCCACTGAAAATGAAGCTCCGAGGCTTGTAAAACAAGAAAGGACAAAACAACTTACAGGATGCATAATGGCCTGACTCAGAATATGCCATTTATTACATTTGCTTGTGCATGCACAAGAAAAGTTTTGTTACACTTAGCAGCATTTTAGAGGTGTGTCACTGCTGAGCCCATTGCAGTTCAAACTGGAAGGAGCTCGACAGTCCAGACCTATGACCACACATTGTGGTCAAGATGCCACTCGCTGCTTGCTGAACAGAAACTTTGTGTAGTTGAAAGGACCAAACTGCTCCAATCAGAGAGACTTCAGTCCTTTCATAAGCATGAAGCCAGGCAGCAAGCAGCTGTTCGGCTTTCAGCATCAGGAGCCTGAGCGAATCCATGATATTTCTTTCTATCTGTCTGTCTGTCTCTTTATTATCTGTATTAACCAGACTGGGGTGCCCACTCCCACTAGTGCTTCTTTCTCCTTGTCCCCTCCAGCTTGTTCTCCTGCCTGCCCTTCCATCTTTGTAAATATTTTTGAAATATAAGCAGACGGGTGCCCACCCTGGTACCACTCTTGACTCCCCTCTACTCCAGGCGCCTTCCCATTTCTCAGTGAGACTATCACGGGTGCCCAATCCCAGTGTTAGAATGTCCCTGAAATAAAGAAAACTGCCCCTCAATTTTGTTTTTGATAACCTGTAAAACAGAAAATGGTCCTCACTGATCTGCGCCACCACACACCCTGACCCACCCCACCCTGACCTTCTACTCAGTAGTCATCACCCCACACCCCTCACATGCCCTCACTCACCTGAACAGGTCCCAATGCGAAGATCCACTGTCCAATCCAAAACATGTTTTGCTGGAACCACCGCTGCAGTATGAGAAACTAGAGTAAACACGGTTCAATGTATTTCACTTGGGTTTTGAATTTTGATGTATAGCTTTGTGATTTTGCATATTTTGGCACCAGATTTTCAATTTGACCTTTTGGGACCCTATCTCATGACCAATGGTGGTAGAATTATGCAATGGGGCCTGAAGGGTGATTTTGCGGTCACATTGCAAACCACCTTTTGAAAAGGATCCGAAAATTTTCACCACCCTTGTTCATGAAGTTGGGTCATAAGAAGGCTATGTTGAAAATTTTGGGTCAAAATACGTAAAAAATTGGGAACGTTGAAATGTTTCTACACTCTCTCGTAGCTTTGGTATTTTTAAATATTTTGACCCCAAATTAGTCATTTTTTCACACCACCTCACAAATGTGACAGCTGTCAGTTTACAAATCCTGGCCAAAATGTGTTTTCATACCTGTGGTGTGGAATGATGTTTCAGTGATATGGAATGATATTTTGGCAGGGATTTGAACATTTCCGCCTACTGGGTTCATGAATTGGGGTAATAAGAAGGATGTGCTGAAAATTTGGTGTATGAATATGGTAAAATGCGTGGGTCATGCCTGAATGTTACACTGTTTCAACGTTCAGTCATAACTTTACTAATTTTCAACATTTTGACTCCAAACTTTCAACATAGACATTTTTCTACACCACCTCATAAACATGATGTGTCATTTTTTAAATCCTGGACAATATGTGATTTATGCGATAAATGACATTTCAGCCAATATACTATAAATGGTGCATGTCATGTGTATAAGGCAAATCATAAAACAAGTATCTTGAAAGTTAGGGTCAAAATAAAATATATAAGCAGAAGGAGGGAATAGGAGGGTAGCATCAGGGGCGGAACTTCTGAAAGGGTGCCTTTATTGAATAGATTTGCACCACTGTCTGGAAGGAGGTAGGGGGCAACAGGAGTTGAGGTAGGAGATCGGATTGAGACAGGGCTGAGAGTAGGAGTACAGGGAAGGGGAGCGGGAACTAGTCAGAATGGGCAGGGAAGAGGATGCAGGCAAAGTGGAGTGGAGAATGTGGAGGAGGGAAAATTGGAAGCAGACACAAATAGAAAGGGAAGGGCAGAGTTTGGGATGGAAAAACAGCTAGGGGGATAAATAGTGGATGCGGAGATAAGTTTACCAGGGTGCAAAGGGAGCAGTTGGGGGGAAGAAGCTAGTACCGAAGATAAGAAAGGAAGGACAAGGGAGCATGGGTGCAGGGGATGGAAGGGTGGCAATCCATAATTAGGGGTATTCACTGGGGAAGGAAAGGGGACTCAAATGCAAGCAGGAGGGTGGTTCGTATGCCAGTATGATAGCGAGGAAGATGGGCCCAAGAATAAGGGAAATAGTAAGGAGGTTGAAACAAAACCTAATTTAGTTTTACACATGGCAACCAACAACCTAGCTGGGGAGGCTAAGGTAGTGCAAAATAAGTTCAGGAGTTGAGAACATAAGAATGTGTCGGCAGAAGGGGACTGTGCGATCCATCTGGTCTGCCCGATTTCCTTCCCCCTTCCCCACTTCATTTTGGATTTCCAATATGCCTGTCCCAAGTTAGCTTAAACTCCCCTATTGTTTTAGCAGCTACAACCTCTTTGGTCAGGTTGTTCCAGGGTTCCCCAACTCTCTCTCCATAAAGAAGAGCTTCCTGAGGTTGCTTCTGAATCTACCTCCCTTAAGGCGCATGCTGTGACCTCTTGTCCGTCTACCCGTATTTTCTTGGAAGAGGCTCTGAGCCTGTACTGCATTTATCCCTTTGAGGTATTTAAACGTTTCTAACATGTCGCCTCTGTTGTGCCTTTGTTCTAGGGAGTACAAGTTAAGCTGCTGGAGTCTTGCTCCGTAAGGTTCATGGTGGAGCCTCTGTACCATATTAGTAATTGTCTCTGCACAGAATCCAAGCTGTCTACGTCCTTTTTTAGGTGCGGCTTGCGGAACTGCATGCAGCACTCCAGATCTATATAGTGGAATTAACACCTTGTGCCTTCTGCTAGTGTTACCTCTGCCAATGCGGCCCAGAATACTGTTGGCCTTTAGTGCTGCTTTTTCACACTGCTTTCCAACTTTTAAATCGTGTGATATGATTTCTACGAGATCCCTTTCTTGTTTTGTCTCTGTTAGCTGTTGTCCATCCAGATTGTATCTATATTTTGGGTTTCGCCTTTCCAGGTGCATGACTTTGCATTTCTTTGCATTAAATTTTAGTTGCCAGTTTTTTGACCAGTTCTCTAGTTTTCAGAGATCAGATATCATTCCAGAAAGTCCTTCCTGTGTGTCTACCTGCTGTGGGCTTGGTATCATCTGCAAAGAGGCATACCTTCCCTCCAGGCCATCAGTGATGTTGTTGATGAATATGTTGAACGGATGGGACCCAGCACCGATCCCTGTGGTGCCCCACTGGTCACCCTTCCCTCTCCTGATAGTGTGCCATTTACTACCACCTTTTGTGTTCTTCCTTGAAGCCAAATTTTAACCCAGTTGACAAACTTAGGGCCCATGCCTGTGAGCTCCAGTTTGTTAATTAGCCTCCTGTGGGGAATGGAGCCGAAGGTCTTACTGAAGTCAAGATATACCACATCTATAGCACCACCCTGGTCTATTGTTCTTGTTACCCAGTCGAAGAACTCTATCATATTTGTTAGGCATGACCTCCTTGAGGTGAAGCCGTGCTGCTTTAGGTCCTGTTGCCCACTGGACTATAGGTATTCCACTATTCTTTCATCAATAATGACTCATTAGTTTCCCCACAGTGGCGGTAAGGCTTGCCGGGTCGGTAATTCCCTACTTCCTCCTTGTTTCCACTTTTGTGCAGGGCACTACCATGTGTCTTCCAGTCATAGGGTACTGAGCTAGCCTCCAAGGACTTGTTGAAGAAGGCAGCCAGTGGGCGAGACAGTTCTTCTTAAGTTCTTTCAATATTCTAGGATGGATTCCATCTGGATCCATTGCTTTGTCCATTTTCGGTTTAACTCCTCTAGTATCCTCTGTTCCATGAATGGAGACGTGTCAGCTTCTCTAGTGTGTTGGACTCTTCTGTGTGTAGTGGAGTGTTTCTGTGTTCTTCTTTTTTTGTAAACTTTATATAAGTAGCAGAGCAGGTTACAGCACAGCTAGGACATACATAATTAGGTCACTTTTACAGTACATATCTCATGTCTACAGGTACACCTTCAAAACATTAACCTGAGTAAAATAACATCAGGAACACCAAGGACTGTAGCCAAACACTTACTAAAACAGTGGGAACCAAGCCTGTTGTAATGCAGTCTCCAGTGGGGCCCATATTTGTTGGTATTTATCTATTTGCCCTCTGACCATGAACTGAGTTCATTCAAGATTCATACATTCCATGAGAGATTTAATCCATTCTGCAGTTGTAGGGGTTTCATATAGTCTCCAGTGCGTGGCTAGGGCTCTAAGAGCCAAAACATTACCCAGCCTCCATAAGCTAATTATGGAGGTGGACATCTTTTCTTCTCCCCCCGGAAGGAGTCCCAGCAGGATCTCGGTTGGATCTAACCCAAGAGGGAACTCCAGGATAGAGGTTAAAATATGCTGAATACCTCTCCAAAACCTTTGCACCAGTGGACAGTCCCAAATTAAGTGGAAGAAAGAACCCTTATGGAGCTTACATTTGGGACATAAGGACGAGGAGGTCGGATCAATCTTGTGGGCCAAGACAGGGTGAAGTAGGTTCTGAAAAGGACTTTGTATTGAATTGTGCATGGTCTATTATTGACTGAGCACTTAATAGAGTTTTTCAAAATGTTTAACCAATCACCTCCTGTGAGGCCATTAGGTAGGATGTCCAGCTCCCATTGGGCTTTAATTTTTTTCCAGGGGGTCAGGAAGAGTGCCTAGAATCAATCCATAGCACTTCTTGAGCAGTCTAAAAACTTTATCAGAGGACTGGCCCATGAAGAGTTCTTCCAGGGGTGAGCGCACTCCAATTTGACTATCTGATCTTAAGCTCTTTAGCCTAGACACAATCTCTTTAATACGGAGGTAGAGAAAAAAGTGCAAGGTATTAATATTATAGTAGTTGGCAAGGAACTCAAAAGGGGGAACCTCCCTGTCCCTCAAAAAGTGGCCCAACAAATATAACCCCTTATTGAACCAAATCTTTAGTCACCTTTCATCCCCCCGCACTAATTTCCCCCTCCTTTCAGGAAGTGCCAATAATGAGGTGTCCGGGGAAGCCACCCCTAAGCAGCCAATCAGGTTATGTGCCAGCTCCCAAACTCTCCACATTGTTCTCGTACATGGGTTTTCTAGCCTCGGAGGAGAAGGATGTCCCATTCGACCCACCAGTGTATGATAGTACAAGGAGATGAAAGAAGGCTTTCTAAGTCCACCCAGGCGGTCTATCATTCCCTTCCCTCAGCAAATCTTGTAAATGAGTGAGTTGAGCAGATACATAGTAGTGCTTTATACTTGGTAAACTCAAGCCCCTTGTGAGTGGCAGCCACATAATTTCTTTGATTCTGGGCTTCTTATTTTGCCAAAGGAGTTGAATAATGGCTCCTCTCAAAGTTTTAATATATTTATAAGGTATCCAAAGAGGAACTGTTTGGAAGAAGTATAGAAATTGAGGAACCACTAGCATTTTAACCAAGTTTACTCTTCCAATTAGGGTCAATGTTAAAGCTCTCCAGGAGAGACGTCTTCTTTAACCTTATTAACTATAGTATTCATGTTAATCTTAACTAAATTCGAAAGCTTGGCAGGAATGGTAATACCTAAGTATTTAATCTGTTTAGAGGGAGCTATTATGGTGCCTGCAATAGAGATGGAGTCCTTCGTTCCCCATGGGTAACCATTCACTTTTCCCCCAATTAATTTTATGTCCGGATAGGGGGCCATATAGCTCAAATATTTTGGACTAATGAGGGAGTGAATTTTCAGGGGAGTGGAGAAATAATAAAATGTCATCTGCAAAAAGTGATATCTGGTGGTCTTTTCCCTTCCAAATAAAACCCCTGATGTCCCGGTCTGACGAACACCCTGGGCCAGGGCCTCTATGGTTAAGACATATAACAAAGGGGACAGGGGACAGCCTTGTCTAGTGCCCCTGGTAAGAGGGAAAGGGGAGTAAATGGAGTCATTCATTAAAATTTGAGCTTTAGAGGAGTGATATAAGGTTCTAATTCACTTCAACATCTGGGAACCCAACCCATATTTCCTTAGGGCGGCTAGCATAAAAGGCATTCAACATGGTTGAATGCTTTTTCAACATCAAGGCCAATAGGCTCCTTCCTTTCCTTTGACCATTTATGCATAATGTCAATGATTTTCTAATGTTGTATTTAGCTTGCCTCCCTTTCACAAAACCGCATTGGTCTGGGTGCACAAATTGGGAAGGAGTCTATCTAGCCTAGAGGCCAGGAGTTTAGCAATAATCTTATAGTCTGAGTTGAGAAGTGAAATAGGGCAATAGGAGGAACATTTAAGAGGGTCTTTTCTGGGTTTAGGGAGGACAGTTATGGTGGCTAAATATTGGGAGGGGCGGAACTCCATGGTCCAAGGCTTCCATCACTACCGTAACATCAATGGGCCTATGACATCCCAGAGTAATTTATAAAGTTCTGCTGGGATCCGATTGGGTCCGGGCCTTCTCTTCTTAGTACCCCAAACCACTTCTCTCAACTCCTCCGTTGTCACGGGCTATCTAACCTAATTCTATCCTATGTTGACAAGAGGTAAGTCAATGGTACTCAAAAATGTCTGAGGTCGGCTCCTACAGGGTATTTAATGGTACAAGTTAGAATAATAGGATTTAAAGGAATCATTGATTTTAATTTGATCATAGGTAATCTCACTCTTGAGTCCTCTATACCAATAATAATGCGCTCAGATTTTTCTTTTTAACCATCCCAGCCAGCCATTTACCAGATTTGTCCCCTTCAAAGAAAGGTATTAGACTTGTTATAATTAAGTCTCTTTCTAGCCTCCTGGTTGAGAGCTGGTTAAGTTTACCCTTCAAAGTTTTAAGTTCATTTACTTTCCCGGGGACAGGAGCACATATTGACCCCTCTAGTCGTTTAATTTTTGTTCAAGCTGGACTTCCTGGACTGAGCAAGACTTTTCAAAAGGAGGAGGAGTGAAATAGCTCCACCTCTAATAAAAGCCTTGAGGATGTCCCATACCGCTGGTATTAGTGGTCTCTGGAGGGCTGAATGCAATGAATTCTTGAAGGTGCTGCTTGAGTTGATGGATAAATGTTGGGTCTGGGATCAGTGAGGGGTTCATTCATCACTGTAGCTGAGCTGGAGTCCTCACATCCATGGAGACAACTACCTTGAGAGGGCATGGTCTAAAATAATCAAGGGTCCATATTCAGTCCTAAAAGGTTGCCTATCATGGGAAGGCAAGAAAATATAGTCAAGTCTGGTATATAAGTTTTGTGCATGCGAAAAGAAAGAATATTTTCTTGAGGTTGGGTGGCAAAATCTCCATGCGTCAGTTAGAGCCCTCCCCTCAACCAGACGGTGAAGAGCTACAGCACAGCGCAGGACAGGGCCTCGTTTCGACCCAGAATGATCCAACCTGGAATCCCAATAAGTGTTCATGTCTCCCCCCACAATTAAATTGTCAGGGAATGGGGCAAGGGTAGTCGCTAGGTGAGTGAAAAAGTCAGGGGAATCATAATTAGGACCATAAATGGACACCAAAGAAAATGTCCAGCCCCCGACAGCCACCACTGCTATGACATACTGTCCTTACGGACCTGTTACAGAAGATAAAACTTTATGTGGGAGGTTAGGCCAAATCCAGATAGCAACTCCCCGGGTTTAAGAAATAAAGGGCAGCTATAAATGAACCCCCCAAGAGTGACCCAAGCGGTCCACCTCCTCTCGTGGAGTGGATTTCTGTAAGAAGATGATGTCCGCCTCAATTTTTTATTTGAGACCAGATACGCATACATTTAACCACAGTACAAAGACCATTGGTGTTCCATGAAATAAATGTAAGGTTATGCATTGCTGTAGAAAAAATTAAATGACCATTGCCTAATCAACTGCATGTGCCAACTAAGGGTGCAACTAGCTCTGCTAAAGTTTTATAATCCCCAACTAGGAACCCAGAAATACCTTCCACTCTCTTTTAAGCAATAAGAAACAAGAAAACAGCATAACAAACCCAACCTTTTGTCAACCCATCCCCTCACGCCTCATTTCGTCCCCACCCTCTTTAGTAAAATTAGTAGTAACAAATATAACAAATTATTAACAAAGTCCCCCCTCCCTCCATTTCCCGAACAAAAAGATTTCCTCATCCTTTACTTATCGTGGAGTTAGCATTCATCCCCCGCAACAATGAAATAATTCTGTTTATATAAAAATAAAGTCCCCCCCATTGCATTATTCATTGGATGGGGGGAAAGGAGCCCCCAGGCCACTCCTGAGGTCACCAGAGGCGCCCATCTAGCCCAATCGAGCAGAGATATTCACGAGGCTCCCTAGGGTAGCCAGATCTCTGAAGTGGTGAGGTAAGGCCAACCCTTAATCATATGGAAGAAACAGAAGTCTATTATATCTTGTATGCCCCAACATGTAGCTAAGAGGAACAAACCCGTAAGGTACACGCCCACCCAGCAGAACGCCCTAAAGCCCTCCCATCAAAACTAACACATTCTTATTACCAGTCTAAACAGGCCAAAGCAAATAATTGATTAAATTAAACAAACACCATAAAAATAGTCAGTCTTGGTGTAGTAAATTATAATGATGACAACGATCGAATCCACTCTGTCTAGTTGATCACCTGTTCAGTATTAAAATAAGATGGCCAAGAGTCCCAGGCAAGAGGATTATTGAAATATATTCAGCAGAGCTAAAGATCGAGACCTTACTGTAACAGATGTCCCGAGCCCTGGAGTAAGCAACATAACTGTTCCATAAAAGCGTGTGTTCAGGCCCCATCCAACTGAAGAGCTAGGAATACAGGTGGGAGTAGGGGAGTCCGACCCAGCCATGATAGGCCTTCAAAGGAGTTATGGGATGGAATGGTGCACTTCCCCCCACCCTGTAAGCAAAAAATAATATGCAGTACTTCAGATTTGCAAAATGAATCAGCCGTTTTGTTGATCAGCATGGCCACCATGCCTCCTGTGCTCCAGTTCTCATGCAAACTCCCATGGCAGCAGCAGAGCAGGTAAAAGCCTTCTGGTTAGATCCCGATGGTCGGATTATCAAATGAGCGGGCAAGCCAATGTAAAAGCACAATTGTGAGAGTGGAGAAGCTTTTTGTTTCCAAAAGGCCTGCCTTTGGATCTGAAGCTGATGGGAGTAGTCTGGAAAAATGCTGACTCGGGCTTGCTGGACCAAAATTACTCCTTCTTCGAGATGCTTCTAGGATTAGCTGCTGGTCCTGGTAATGTAAAATGTTATTATAATGTGTCTAGGCTTCTGGTCTGGGGAGGGTTTAGGGCCGGGGGACCGATGTGCCCTTTGAATCTCTACGGTAGCTGACGCGCGCAGATCGAGGGTTGATCTCAGCCAAGTACGGATATACTCTGGGAAGTACCTTCCTCTAGGCACTCTGGTAGGCCTATGATCCGTATGTTGCAGCATCGCTCATGATTTTCATGATTGTCAGTATTTTGTTTAAGGATCTTAGTCTCTCGAAGGGTTCTGGATAGGTCATCGCTGCAATGCCTCAATCTATCATCTTGGTCCCCTAGCCTGGTTTCCACCTCTCCCAGCCACATTTCGTGGGTTTCCACAGTTTCTGATATGGCGGTCACTGCTTGCTGAAGATGCTGAATCTGAGCAGTAACATTGTCAAAACCTGCCTCCATACCGTTCCAAGATAATATTTTAAATCTTTGATCAAATGTCCTGGATTAAGGAAGGCCTCTGCCATAATTGAGTTGTCGCTGACTACTGTAACAGGTTGTGAGGTGGAGGAGGTCTGTGATCCCTCGTGCTGGATTGTGCAGTTGAGTGCTAGGTAGAGAGCCCGCTTTGTAGGCCTGTAACTTCATTGCAGCGCCTAGCAGATTTATAAGGTAGTTACCCTGCTACTTGCCTAATTTCATATTCAGAACATTTATATGACCAGAGCTTTCAAAAATTACAGTAAAACACAATATTGTTGAGGCGATGGAGGAAGATTGCAAGGGGTTATGAGTGGAGCTCTTCTCTTAGATGTCCATTCCGCTTCCCCGTGTTCTTCTTGAGTGAAGACTGAGCAGAAGTATTTGTTTAGGACTTCTGCTTTGTCTTCATCATTTTCAGCGTGCTTACCCTCTTTAGTTGCTAGCTGGATTATACCTCCTTTGGTTTTTCTTTTCTCTCGGATATAACTGTAAAATGTCTCATCCCCATTTTTATTCCTTGTGCTATTCATTCCTCGGTCTATACTTTGGCAATTCTAATTGCTTTACCAGCCTCTTTCAACTTTGCCTGGTACTTCTCCTTGTCACTATCTTGCTTTGTTTCTTTGTATTTTTAAATGCTTTTTTCTTGTCTTTTATTTGAGATTCTACCTCTTTAGAGAACCACAGAGGATTTTTCTTTTGCACTAAGCTGTGATGTGCTTGATTGCCTCTTTCAGGGCTTTCCATCTCTCTTCCATTGTTTCCACTGTAGTATCTACCAGCATTTTTCTAATGGTGATTTTCATCTTTGGAAAATCAGGCTTTTTGAAGTCAAGGATTCGTAGTTTTTATGACTGGTATCCTCGGTTCTGCTGACTTAGAACCAGATTGACCTGTGGTCACTGGAACTTAGGTTGATTCCCGCTCTCACATCTGAAACCCTTGGACTGTTCGATAGAACGAGGTCCAGGATAGCATTCTGTCTAGTTGGTGTTTCAACCAATTGTGTTAAACATGTACCTTGTAGAGCTAGGAGAAATTCCCTGCTCCTTTCTGTGGCAGCTGTGAAGGTAGACCAGTGTACGTCCATCAGAATGAAGTCCCCAACCAACAATAACTCTCCTTTGTCAGTCATTTTTAGAATGGTTTCTAGGAGTTCCTTGTCCCTTTCTTTTTCCTGTGATGGTGGTCTATAGATTATTCCTACAAGGATAGGGGTCCTGTCCCCGACTCCAAGCGTTGCCCACAGGGCCTCTGAATCATTTTGTGATACTAGCATTTCAGTGGCCTGAATACCATCCCTAATGTAGATGGCCACTCCCCACTCTTGTTTCCCTTTCAGTCCCTTCTAAATAGAGTGTATCCTGGGATAGCAACATCCCAGGTATGGTTCTCACTGAACCATGTTTCTGTGACTGCCACCCAGTCAAGATGGGACTCTGACATGAAGGCAGTAAGGTCCAGTATCTTATTTGGCAGATTATGGGCATTATGCACATTGCCTGCCAACTGCTGCATTCCATTTGTTTTGTAAGAGTCTGTAGTTTCTGCTGGTCATTTGTAGTTTTCTTGCCCATGATGCTTTTTGTTTGATGCTTGCTATTGATCGCACTGGCAGGGCATCTATTGTCTTGGATTGTGTGCATCATGCTATTTCTTGGTGCTGGAGAAGAGATGTTTACCAGGGGAGGGACAGCTTGCACCCTTTGAGGCATGTAGGGTGCTGTTGCCCTTGCCCCATACATCAGTTTAAATGGGCCGCAAATATGTTGAACATCTGGCCAAGAGCTTGGATTCCCTCCTTTGTGAGATGAAGGCCATCAAATTGAAAGAACCTCCTCTCTCAGAAGTCATGCCATTCTCCCACAAAAGTGTGTCCCTGTTCGTGACACCAGTCTTTAGCCAGTGTTGAATTCTTGATTTCCTTATCTCTGATTTTCTGCCCGCTGCCTCTCTGTTCCCATACAGGCAGAATCTCAGAGAAGGAGAGGCTGGACAAAAGAGAGTTAACTTTGTGCCTGTGTGTTGTCAGATTCTGTTTGGTTTCACCACGGTTCTACTAGCAAGGTTGTTCATTCCACGTGTATAAGCACATGCGGGTTATCTGTTTTGCTGCATACAGTTCCTTCAATCCAGTTTGTATCCCTCTAAGCCAGGGGTTCTAAAATGGTGAGGCCAGCCTCCTTGGGGAGGCCCCAACCTGTTCCAGGGGAGGCTCAAGCAAGTCTGAAAAAGTACTGTATTTAAATTTTGAGTTTTATATATTTTGTGTGAAGAGATGAAGCAAACTGAAAGAGGATAATAGTAGGTGAATTTTATGTATTTATTTACTAATAGGTGACAAGGGTAGGTGAATGAGCCAAGGATCATTTCAGGTGTACCCGGGAAGAGTAGGAGTGAATACATTTCAAAAGGTAACTGCAAAACAATCAAGAAATACACAATGAACAATGGTGCAAACAAATGTGAACAATAAATTAATAATGAATAGTGGTAATTGATCAATTTGTAAACTGATGGCAGAACAGCCCAAATACAAGGGCTGAACATAGAAGTGCTAAGAGCAATAGCAGGAAGGAGCAGAGTAATACCTGAGAAGTTGCTTAGGAGCAGGGAAGGAGGGAGAGCAGAAATCGTAGGAAGGTTATTTCATACAGAGGTAAACAGAGCAAGTAGTCTGACCCATGAAGGTAAGGCAACAAGGGGTAACAATGGTTCCAGAATGAAAATAGTAGACAAAGTAGGCTGGCCTGTTAGATATCAAGCTGAATAATAATATTTGTTTTATTTATTTATTATTCAGATAACACCTTTGAGCACATGAGCTCTTTTCAAAGGTTCCATGTCAGTATAAGACAAACAGCTGAATGTGAGCCAAGAACTCAAAGGGGTTTCAATGTATTCATGGTATACTGCGCAAAGTACAATATGTTATTTTTCTTTGGGGAGGCCCAAGATTATTTCAAGTTTTTGGGGGAGGCTCAAAATCTTTTCCATGGATTTGGGGAGGCTCACTGTGACAAAGTCTGAGAACTATTGCTCTAAGCAAATGTCCTGGGAAGGCATTTGTCTGTAACCACTGTGTTATTGCTTTTCAGGAGATGATGCTCCACGCCATGTACCATAGAGTGCCCTATGATCGAGAGTGTTTTTTTATCACTGTTAAATGAGGCGTTGTTTTGATTTTTGCGCGGTGTTTTGGCATACTAGGTTCTGGATTGGTTCATCTGCTGCCTCTGCATTTGGCATTGATGAAAGTGGTGAGAACCTATTTGCCATTGTTATTGAGTGAGGGGTGTCCTTGTGTGTGTGAGAGCTGCTTAGCTTGGAATTTGCTTTGTGGTGTTTGACTGCTTGCCATCTTCCAAGCCTGAATTACCTTTGGGACAAGGGCATTGGCATGGAAGGAGTGGTGTAGTGTGATGTCCTGTATGATCTGGTTCTGAGATAGCTGATTTCTGCCCTCGCGGTGCGAAGCTGGACCTTCAGCTTCCCTATAGCTCTACACATTGGACAATGCCCAATCCTATAGGTGAGGGCCCATTGAACAGAATTCCACAGTGGTTGCAGTTTATTATGTCCATTACTGAACTGCGTTTGTTCAGATGAAAAGTAAGAGAAATATGCTGTAAAGTTAGTTTGAGAGAAAACTTTGTTTGCTTGAATGAAAAGCAAGAGAGTATGCTAGAAAGATTTGGATTAAAAGTAAGCGAATCTGCTATAAAGGTAAAGATTGGGGAGAAAAGAAAGTTGGTTTTTGTTTCTTTCTTTTTTGGGATGAAAGAGAAATTGGGATGAAAGAGAAAGGTGGGTGTTGTTAGCCCTGAGCTTGAGAGAATGCTGTGTTTGCTTGGACCAAAAACAAGAGAGTATGCTAGAAAGATTTAAACAAAAAGTAGGAGCGGTTCATCTGTATTGGGGACTGGGATGAGACCTGCTCAGACAAAGTACTCTTTTCACCAGATGGGCTACATCTCAGTAGGGAGGGTTCAAGGGTACTGGGGACAAATTGGTGGAATGCATAACCACTACACTTAATTTAAACTACTGGGGCAGCAGGCCTGCAAGCCCAAGAATTCCGAGAGGAGGAGGTCAATGAACAGGCAGTTTACATCCAGGAAGGAATAACTTGCACAAGGGAGGAAGGGAAGGTGGAGGCATTATGAGTTCAGTTACGGTCCGACAGAGGGAGAAAGGTGAGGTGGGGGGTGGTTTACAGACCACCCAAGCAGAATGAGGAGAGGGACAGGGAACTGAGCTTGCAAATATTGGAAGCTGCAGGGAAAGGAGAGGTGAGAATTGTGTGGGACTTCCACCTGCCCAAGGTGGACTGGAGTGTACTATCCACAACATGTGCTAGGAGTCTGGTGATCCTGGAGGGACTGCAAAGTGGGTTCCTGACTCAGGGCATCACAGAAACAACAAGAGAAGCTGGCCCACCAGCACAGCGGTAGCACTACCGCTTGTGACGCCGGCAACCTGGGTTCGGGAATGAGCCCGGGGAGCTGGAGGGCCAGCTGTGGGAGAAGGCTTGAGCATCCCAGGGACCGCTCACCTTCTATGGGGGAGGGGGGACCAGGGCTCGGTGCTTGACTGACCCCGGGTGGAGGCCCGATATACAGCAAACCCAGACACTTGTAAAGGAGTTGCATGACGGATTGGTGCTCAGCAGCTTGACATCAGGCTAAGTCACACACACAGAAAACAGGAAACAGCTTCTGCGGCACTCCTGGTAGATTCTGGAGTCCCAGGCCCCAATCCCCAGTGCTCCTACCTGTCCCGTGGTATGGCATCCTGATGAAGCTCAGGAATTGGTTTAAGGGCCCCACTGCCCCTGCCTGGGAGGCAAGCCACGGCTACAAGGACTGCTCCAGGCTCCAGGAAAGAGGGCAGGGATTAGAAGGTTGTAGGTGACTCCCGAAGGAGTGGAGTGCTGCAGGCAGGGAGCATAAACAGCAAGTTACAAAAACAAAACAAGAGAAGAGGTTATTCTTGATCTGGTGCTCACGAATGGAGCATGTACAGGAAGTAGCAGTCAGAGGGCCCTGGGTGGGAGTGACCATTGCACAGTGTGGTTCAAGTTGGATATAGGCTGGGAAAGCATCCCAACTAAGACCAGAATCTTGGGTTTTAGGAGGGCAGACTTTAGGAAGTTGGGTGAAGTGCTAAGCAGCCACCTGGCAAACATCAGAGCAGATATGGGTCTGGAGCAATAGTGGCTCATCATTAAGAAAGGAATACTGGTTGCCACAGAGGAGTGCATTAGGCTCAGTGGGAAGAATGCAAGGGCCAAAGCACCCAGCTGGTTCAGTTCTGGGGTTGCCCAGGCAGTAAGGGAAAATAGGTTAGCCTATAGGAAATTCAGGAAGACCAAGAAGGAGGTGGATAGGGAAAGTAACTAAGGGTTGGCTAGTGAGGCAAGTAAGGAGGTTCGTGAGCTAAGGCACAGAAGAAGCTGCAGATAGCTGATGGAATTAAGAAGGGGAGAAAGCTTTATTTTGCTATGTAAGCGAGAAGAGGGACAAGAAGAACAGGATTGTTAGGCTTAAGAAATGGGAGAGTGGGTGGGTGGTGGATAATGGGGGAAAAGCAGAGCTACTAAATGAATACTTCTGTTCTGTTTTCACAGGAGCAGGATGGACCAGTGCCTTCAGGAGGGAGAACAGAAGCAGGGGGATGGGAACACAGATATAGTGATAGAGGAGGATAGAGTGAGGGAGGGGCTGCTAGCATTGTAGGTGGACAAATCTCCATGCCCGGACAGAGTACATCCAAGGGTACTAAGGGAAATGACTAAGGAGCTGGCAGGGCCACTGACAGGCTTATTTAATAGTTCACTGGAGTCAGGCATGGTACTGCAGGACTGGAGAACACATGTGGTACCCTCCACAAAAGTGGTCTCAAGGATGACCCAGGGAATTACAGACCAGTGAGTCCAACCTCAGTCGTGTGCAAGCTCATGAAGACCACACTTGAGGAAAGGTTGGTAGAATATCTAAAGGAGCATGTTCTCCAGAATGCAAGGCAGTATGGGCTCATGAGGGAGGGGGGGAGATTGTGTCAAATCAATCTGACTGACTTCTTTGACTGGGTCACTAAGACAGTAGACAGGGGCCAAGCGGTAGACATCCTCTATCTGGATTTCATCAAGGCCTTTGACTCTGTGCTCTGCAACAGGTTGATCAGAAAGTTGGAGGATCTCAGGGTTGGGGAAAAGAGGACCAAATGAGTGGAAAACTGGCTGAGGGACAGAACCCAGAGGTGGTTGTGGGGGAGAGTTATCTGGCACCAGAGAGGTCACCATTGGGGTCCCTCAGGGCTTGGTGATGGGGCCGATGTTGTTCAGTCTTCTTCATCCAGAGTATTGATGAATCAGTGATGGGGTCCTACTTGATATTGTCAACCCTAATGCCCACCTCCTCCCCTGAGCAAACGAGGTCAGATGTGATCTCTTTTCTTCACGTAGGGCCCACAGAGCCCTGCATGAAGTAAGCCACTACACATTCTGTTGGCAACATGTGGTAAGCCATACTTCTCTACCTTTGAAGAGTGCATCACTTTGAGGCACTGGCTTGCAGCTGCACCTTATGCTTTGAGCAGGAGGCTATGGCTTGGGGAAGGGGGTGGGCATTAGGGTTGACAACACCAAATGGGATACCACCACTGATTTGCCAGTACTCCAGAGACCCAAATCCCTAATGGTTTTTCAATTACCTTCTTTGTGCACTTTGCGTTTTTCAACCCTAATGTCTGCATTAACGTAGTTTTTTTGCAAATATATATAGTTGTTTAACAACCTTTGTGTGTAGTGCCAGTCTTCACCTACTGTGAGCTAAGTTTGGGGGTGAGCTTAATGACCTAGCTGGATGGGGTGAGGGTGGGAGAATGGTGCTGTTATGTGACACCCCTCCAGCCAGGGAATGAAAGGTGCAGGGTTGTGTGAATGGGCCTGGGTACCATGTAGTGAAGACAGCTGTCCTCTTGGAATTGGGCCCCGCACCTCTTCACCCAGAGTTGGTAGAGTGCCTTGTGTATTTGGCTGACAGGTGCACTCTTTCCCCTGTGCATCTGTAACTGCAGCGACATGGAAGCGCAGGGACCTGCCCACCAAACACCATGAATTCTTCACATCTGTCACCTGACTGAAGTGCAGGGCCCTTGGACGGAGTCTTCCCATGGTGCAGGGAATCTGCATCCAGGCACTTCCAGTACCAAATACCTGCACAGCACATACACGCAAACAAACATTCAATATTGACGAATGCTTGTCCATATGGGTGAGGAGGCAGGATCATAACTCATGAAAGGCAGAGCCACTCCTCCCTTGTCATCCTTGGCTATAATCTATTCCACCAGGACATAGCTAAACAAGCCGGTGGTGTAGCCTTGTATACCGAACAGTCCCTCACCTGCTCCATCTCCCTCGGAGAATCTTGCACGTCCTCTCACAAACTCATAATTGCTCATCTATATCCCCCCTCCTCAGCCCCTATCCACGTAGGTGTTCTTTATGCCTCTCCAAAAACCATACCAGACATCTTTGTTAAGATAATTACTGCTATATCCTTCCGCATGGGCAATGGTAAGCTCATCCTACTAGGGAATTTCAACCTGGACTGGCTCTCCCATGTCGCCAAACCCTCCCTCCTCAAAATTGAGGCCCTCGACCTCACTCAACTAATCCAGGAACCAACTTGCCCTAACCACAAAACCCTAAACCACTCTCTGCTTCACTGGGTTCTGTCATCACACCCCCATCGCATATCTGCATCTGGCATCCTTCTGGATGCTCTTAGTGATCACTGTATCACCTACTGTGTTTGCAAAATCCAAGTACCCCACTCCCTCCTAAATACATCTGGTCCCATCCTCTCCATAACCTTGACATTACAGCCCTACAGCAGGCCCTCTTCAGTGCTGACTGGTTAGCTGTCTTCTCTGCCCCAGAAGTTGACCTTGCTCTATCCCACTTCTGTCATATAGTTAACCACATCTGGAACACTTACGCACTGCTGAAGAAAGCCAGAGTTAAGCATCACCACCACCCCTGGGTTACAGGTGCACTGCTTTCTAAATGCCGTGTCAGAGACAAAGCATGGAAACTTTACAAATTGTTCCAAGCTCCTGCAGACCTACATGCCTACTGAGTGGTAATAAATAGCTGTACCAAGGAAATCCGCCTATCCAAGGCCAGCTATTTCAAATCCAAAGTGTAGCAAGACAGCAACCCTGCTTCCTTCTGGAAAGTGATCCACATGCTCCTCGATCCGCCCACCCAGCAAACGTGCCCAGTCCTCCAAATAGATGGCTGTCCCTTCTCCGACCCTGCCTCAGTGGCCCAGGTCTTCAATATGTTTTTTGCCTCCTGTACTCTTCCTGATTACACCCTGGCTGGCCCTCCTGACCCCGCCTCCTGCCAAGCCAACCCCGCTTGAGTTTCTGTCCCCCTCCACCCTGAAGTCTACAACCTCTCATCTCTTAACCCTGCTAAATTGAGTCCTGATTGTCTCCACCCACAGCTTCTCCACATCTCTGCCCCTGCCATAGTCACCCCATGACCCATATTCTAAACCTCTCCACCTCCACAGTCCCTAAAGCTTGGAAATCAGCCAAGGTGATTTCACTTCACAAAGGTGGTGACCCATCGTCCCCCAGTAACTACCGGCCAATCTCCCTACTTCCCTCCCATGCCAAGGTACAGGAGTCCCTTATACACTCTAAACTCCCAGAATTCCTTGCTGCCAATAATTCTCTTTCCCCAGTACAATCCGACTTTAGAAAGCAGCACTCCACCACCTCCTCCTTGTTGCAGGTCACTGACTCCATTTTCTCAGTCATGGACCAGAGTCATGTCACTGCTGCCATTTTCATTGACGTGGCTAAAGCTTTTGTTTCAGTTTCACACACCCTCCAACTTCACAAGCTCAAATCAATAGGCCTTGCCAACCCTGCAGTAGCCTGGTTCCGATCATACCTACAGGACAGGTGCCAATCTGTCCAAATTGGTGATGCCATCTCCTCCCCTCTCACTATCCACTCTGGGGTCCCCAAGGGCTCTATCCTTGGTCCCATCCTTTTCTCTATTTTCATAAATGATCTTCCCTCTATCTGCAGTTCCTCAAACCTGCATATGTACACGGATGACACTACCATCTTCTCCTCCAGCCCTTCCCCTGCCTGTGTGCAGGCCCCACTCCAGGATGATTTCAGTCTTGTCCAGTCTTGGTTCCAAGCAAACCAACTGAAACTAAACACACAAAAAAACTGCTACAATGCTATTCAGCTCCAAACAGAATCTCGCTTCCCTTAAATCCCATCCGGTCTTCACAACTCTAGATGGCACCCCCCTTAATACTGTCCCAGCATTTAAGTACCTGGGAGTCTGGCTGGACAGCCACCTAGACTTCTTCACTCACATCGACACCATCTGCACAAAGCTCCGGCCCAAACTCGGCATCCTTTACCGCCACAAAGACAGCCTCCCTCTCCCCACCTGGCGCAAACTGGTTCTCAAAACAATACTGCCTGTTCTTGACTGTGCCGACATAGTCTATATCATGGCCCCTGCTGCATCCCTCAGAAAGCTGGACACTATCCTAAATTCCTTCTGCCGCTTTGCAACCGTCTCCCCTCCCCTTATGCACCACTGCCTCCTATATGCTACCCTGTCCCTGCCCCCCAACACACTGTAGAACTACTCACTGTGCTCCCCTTGTTGCCAAGTTCTGGTTTGGCACTCCCCCACCTCTCCTCCTGCCTCTCCAACTGCTGCCACCCTACTCCCTTCACCAGAGAGATGCCCGCACCTTCTCTATTCCACACCCCCACACTACTGCTGGCCAATTGGCCTTCTCTTACCGCTTTCCCCTTCTCTGGAACAATCTACCCTCTGACCTGCATATGTCCACTTCCCCCTCCTCCCTCAAAAGAATCCTCAGGCTTCTCCCCTCCCACCTTTGTGTCTCCAGTGCTCCTCTTCTACAGCCACCGCCTTACAGGTGGCTGCCCCTCCTTGATGCCCAAGCCTCTCTCTGCCTGGCCCATTCTCGTGGTGTATTTATCCATCTGCCTTAACTCACTTTGCAATTGCACTTATTTTTCAGGAACCTCCTCCAGGAATTCCTGACTAGTCTTGCACTTAGGCCTCATTAATGTTACTGTACCTTGCCTGTTGTAGTACCTGCCTGTCTACTGTATCATTCGCCATGACTGTCTTCCCTGGTCTTGTTACCTTAAAACTTTTTTTCTTTCCTATTACTATATGTATTGTAGTTATGCTGATTTTACCTCTGTACTTGCCCTCCGGGTCGCATGTAAACAATAAGACACAACAGGCTGCATGGCCAGGATTTAATAAGCACAGGGCCTTGGCCGAGTGCTGTTAGCCCCCGGCGCAGTAACATGTTCCATGCACACCCTGGAGTGTCTTATTGTGCTTATAAATGGTCTACTATTTTTATTTTACTTTCTACAGTTAGAAAAATAATGACTATATGGAGAAATAATATTTTGTTCTGCAAATCTATGATAAAACAGTCCTTCCACCTGCATTTTGAGTTAATATTCAGTAGCTGATTTGCATGGGGAAGGGGTACACTAATAGAGGGAGAGAAGCTGGAGAGAGGAGGTGATGGACAAGTACTTAACTGTGACAGAGACACAAATGGGTTGCTGAAATAAGAGCCACACACAGGAACGCTGGGACCAAATGCTGTGCAATGGGGATCCTACATGGCAAATAAGTGACAGGGCAGGCAAGCAAGGCGACATGGATCACATCACACACCCCCACACCGTAAATCACAAACTCCATTCCCTAGCTTACAAGGCAAATAAGTGACAGTGCAGGCAAGCAAAGGCAACATGGATCACATCAACCCCCCACCTCGCCAAATCACAAACTTCGTTTCCTTAGCGTTGTTCACCGGTACAGGCGCGAGGGAGACAGAAAGAAACAGAGGCAAGATTTTTTGTTCCATTTCACAGGCGTGTGAAATAAACATTGCGAGCAATTAGCTGAGTCCCCAGGCAGCAGAAAATGATGCAGCTGACGAACCTGTACATAGCAGGACGCACATCTAATTCTATGGCAGGAAGTAATATTTGTAGTGTGTTCCGTCTTTTTATTGATGGTTGTGTGTAGTAGGATCCGAGAAGCGCTCCTGATTCGGCAATCATCCATCCCTACAGAGGATAAGAAAGATGTTTTGCTTGCATTGTACTCAAGACAAGATCTGCTCAATCTAAGGTAACCTAAGCGGATATATTTCTAAAGCCATGCCACTGTATCTAGGAATGGTTTAACGCCAGAATGGTTGTATCTACAGATCCTGTTGGTCTGTTCCACTGATAGTTTTATAGTTCCGTTGCCACAAAATCAGAACTGAACTTTAAGTAACTACAGTATTTTGGTTTCTAGGCATTGTTGTCAGCTACATGCTGTCCCGAAGTCTTAGCGAGGAAAAAAACAATGGTGGCATTTTTAAATGCCAACATTCTAACGCCTCGTGATATTTGCCTTTTTACTGACGTCCTTTTTTTAGCCATGCATGGAACATATTTCATGCATGATGAACTAGATCTCTGATTGGCTGGTTTAGCCTACCCATTTTATAACTGGAAACGAGCCTCACTCATGGTGCTTTTCCCGGTTATCAATTTTTAAATAAATAAATAAAATAAATACATAGTTAAGAAAGTTGTGTCCTCTTACAAGTGATGATGATTTACATAATAGCAGTCAAGCCACTGTGTGTTCAATTTGCAGAAGACAATGTATTTTAAATAGTAAAACAATAAAATTACTTCATTTTTATGAAGATGTAACTGTTTCTATTTGATTTCACTGCTCTGCTTTGAATGCAGAATTAGCCATTGTGATGTCATGTTATTGTACTAGGTGCACTCCCATTGGTTATGTATTCCTTTATGAACTATCCAAAGTGAATTATGGATTGAGAAAGCACTCCCTATCAATTGGAGTGCTCTTTTCCTCTGTGTTCGAGAAACCATTATTCTGTGAAGAGTGCATCACATGCAGATGCTCTCGAAACAGACACATTCGGGTAAGGTTTTAAAAAAATATGTATCATTGATAGAGCTCGATCAATAATATATTAATACTGCCACCAAGACCACTCTTATGGTTGTAAGAGTGGTCTCACTTACATTCTTATGGTATCAAAACTGCTCACTTTCCATTTGTGGTTCTCATATCCTAGGAATGCATGTGAGACCACTTTTACAACCCTAAAAGTGGCCTCAGTGGCAGTATTAACATACAAATAAATGTTGATGATGCACCCATTATGGAGATAAATTATTTATCTTTATTTTGGGCCTGTCAACAGTGAAAACAAGCCATTTATCAGAAGTCATCAACTTTTATCCTCATTGTATGTATGTATGTATATACTGTATGTGGGATATGCCAAGAGAAGTTTCCCCAAATCCAGGGTGCCCAGCTTAGTGAAAGAAGCTGTCCACCTACGATCTTTGTATGAGAGCAGTGGAATTTCTTGCCTTGTGAAGCAGTAGCTAGAGTCATGCTGCTGCTGTCTTCAGTTGCAACAGTGAGCTGGTGATCACGATCTGTCTCTCTCTCTCTCTCTCTCTGGATCTATCTGTCTGTCTATCTATCTATGTATCTATCTATCTATCTATTGTTTTCATTCCCTCCCCTTCCCAGCTCTGCAAAATCACCAAGCAGGATTAGAAAATTTTCACCTACTGGGTTCGTGAGGTGGGGTGATAAGAAGACTATGTTGAAAATTCAGTGTAAAAATTTGGTAAAATGACCAAGTTATGAGTGGCGTGAAATATTTTGACGTTCAGTCATAACTTCACTAATTTCAATATTTTGACTCCAAACTTTCAACATAGCAATTTTTCACACCACCTTATGAATGTGGCAGGTGTTTTCAAATTCTTGATAAGACATGTTTTGCACTTGTGGTGCAAAATGATGTTTTGGACAGTATTCTATAACTGCCTTAGAGAATGGGCTTTTATTTCCTGGAATCTGATTGGCTAGTACCCTTGCCAGGGGTACACTAACTTTCAATAGATGTCATATTTATAAGAGATTTATAAAATGATTTTCTTCAACATTTGGGGTCAAAATTAAAAATAAAAATTAAGAAACGTTGCATATAGTGCCAGTCTTTACTCCAGTAGTAGTTGTGATCTTGTGCTGGTGAGCTGAGTTCTGGGGCAAGCACAGTGACCCAGCAGGATGGAGCAAAGGCTTGGGGGTGTCACTGTCATGTGATACTACTCCCCTACATGGAAAGGAAGTTGAAGGGTTGCCTGCACAGGTTTAAGTACCATATAGTGGGGCAAACTCTTCTCTTGGCATAGGACCCTGCACCTCTGCAACTGTGGGTGCCAGAGGGCCTTGCAACTGAGAGATGGATTATTTCCCCTGTGTGCCTGTGTTTACAGCCACATGGAAGCACAGGACTCAGAGAGCCCTGCACTTCCACAGTCCACCAGACAGCCCCATGAATTCTTGACATCTGTTGTTGTACTTTCATAGGTGGATTGAATCTTCCCTTGGCTCAGGGCCCAGAGGGCCCTGTACATCTGCACCTGTTCACGCAGGTCCCAAAGGGACCTGTGTAAATAAAGATGCAGTTCCACTATATCAAAATGAAAGACATTTCTTTGCAAAAAAACTGCATTAATGCACCAGTTAAGGTTCAAGTAGTGCCACAAAAGTAGGGAAATGTGGCATTAGGGTTTCCAACCCTAACCCCCCGAGCATAAAAAGGAAAGGTGAAGTCACAAGTAATGCCAAAGGTCAGAGTGGCATGAGGGAAAATATCAGTGATATTTCAGGTAGGGCCATGGCAGATTCGATTTATGCAATGCCCGTTAACTTGTTTGGTTTTTATTCCATGTAGTGGTTCACTATATATATTTATAGTCAATTCCGCTTGTGTGCACAAGGTCGGGACCTGCCAAAGTTGTGCACACAACCAAAAATGCACTGAACTGAATTTTACCTTATTACAAATGGGTCTGATACGCAAGTGATGTCAAATCATGCAAGCACTTTGTTACACACTTTAGAAATGCTTTACTTTGGGTAAAATGCTAAAAATATTGCAGCATAGTTAATAAATATTTGATAAAACTACAACAAATGTTCTATTTAATTTGTTATGTTACCATGCTGTATTGCTAAATTCACTAACTAAAGTGCTGACAAAAAAAATCCGGTACTGAGCAGCATAAGCAATATAAACATCAGAAACAGCAATGATACTGCTAAAACACAAAAATCACTTAAAGTGCTGAGTATACAGCACTATTAGTCCAGTTACAGTCTAGGTGTGTTATACAACTTGATTATGTGGGCTTGCTTAGCAGTTCGTTTAGTTAGTGATTCCAGCCTTTTCTCAAATGAGTAGAACCAAGTGAGGTTTGACCTCATCTATTGAAGGTACTAGTACCTCAGGCTCGTCGTCCTCGTCATCATCTGCTCCCGCACCTGAACTGATCACAGTGGTACAAATTTCCTCCTCCGTGAGCTCACCACTAGTTGGTTCTTCATTGTTGATCACAACAAAATCCTTAAAATTGGCAGCAGTCATTTTGGGACCGTTAACAATCGGAAGTGGGCTCTGTGAGCTTCCAACCCCCACGCTAATCACACCTGAGAGAGATTAGTAAGGTGATTAACACATGATTGTAGAGGGAGAAAGTTCAGGGCACCCTAGCACTTAACAAAAGCATATGTCAATTGCAATTAACACCTTGTACAAATGCTGCTACTGACAACTAAATGCTGTCAGAATTGTGCACACAACCAAAATAGTAAGTGCACACAACCTATTTTTTTAACACTAAACTGATACAAACTGAAGGAGACTGAACCAGAGGAATGTGTACACACAACTGGAATGTACACACATCCGAATAGCACACAAGTGGAATCGACTGTAAATGGTTTCTGATGAGCAAGGGTGATTTCAGGATGACCGATCAGTGTTTGTTGTCTTCTGATGCATGTAATGCTGTGAGCAAGTGCCATTGCATCAGTGTGTATTGCTACCTGTTGTTGCTTTACTAGAGGCCTTATTTCAGGAAGTGAGTGGCAGTAGCCTTGTCAGAAGAGCGGAGATATGGATGGTGGTGGCGCTGGAGTGTCCATCCGGTTCGATGAGTGAAGGTGATTTCAGGATGACTGAACAGTGTTTGTTGTCTTCTGATGCATGCAGTGTTATGATGTGCATCGTTTCATCAGTGTATATTGCTGCCTGGTCATTGCCTTACTGCGGCTTTAGTTTGGGGAGTGAACAGCAGTGGCCATGGCAGAGGACTGGCATACGGATAGTGATGATCGGTGTGATGTGCGCTGGAGAGTTGCTCAGGGTGAGATGCTCTGAGTGTCGGATTGGGGAGGGAGGTAAGATGAGGAAAAATGTTGTTAGGTTGTTTTGGTAGACAGGATAAATAAGGAATGGTACAGGGTAGCACAGTTTGGGTTTATGTGTTAAAAAAGTGTGTTTGGAAGAAAATGGGGAAAGTGAAAGTGGTTTGGTGGGGACAACAATATTATGAATCTGAAGAGGTAGCCGGAGCGCAAGTGAGCAGCTGTGTTCTGATTGTGCTACTCATGCTGCTGGCTCCAACCAGTGGCAGCCTACAGCAAGGATATTTTTGCTCATGGGGACCTAGAGTGGGAATATTGCAATAGTTCCACTCTAGGTCTGGAAGGAGCAAAAATACCAGTAATAAGTGACATTAAATATCCTCACAGAGGTTGCATGAATTTATACAGATACAGTATGTAAGGGATATGCCATGACCCAACTAAAAATACAATTCTTATTTTTCCCTGGTGCAGTTGACCTTATGACATGACAAGAGGCAAAGCCATGAGTGATGTCAAAGGTCAAACTGCTCGAGGGGAAAACAATATATTTCTAGTTGGGACATGGCATATTCAATTACTGCAATGCTTTGTCCTTCTTTATATGTTTTAAGGGGTTTTCATTTTGTGTACTCACTTTTTCTTTTGTTTTTAGATGATGAGTGGCATTTTAGAATGACAGAGAATTTCAGCGAATGAACTGATGCACAGGATGCCGTGTGATGTGTCATGGCATTGTTGTTCTCACATGTGGCCTTATTTGATGCCAGGGCAAGGTTATCGGCATGTGCAGAACAATGTGGAATGTCTGTGGCTAGCTGGATATGCCAGTGCCACTTGGGTTTTGTCATTTGGGATCATCACTTGATGGAGTACAAGTTGGGGTTGAGAAGGAGCCAGGGGATGCAATGAATTATTCACAACGTAAGAGTAATAGCTGCCTAATGGAAAAAAAATGTTTTGGGTCTGGGAGGTTTTACCATTGATTTGGCAACAGAGGCATTTATTTTCCCACTGATGGTGCTTGTGCTAGGGAGTCATGGAGCAGAGTAACACATAGGGGAGGCACATGGACTAAAACAAAAAAAAAGTAAACACGTGTAACTGGGATGTTTTAAAATCATACTGTTTGGGGACCTCTAAAAATTATTCCGACTTTACTTGTGTGGTGGTAGTAGTATTGAGGTTTTTTTTCTGTGATAGTGGTAACGCTGTTGCTAGATTTTCAAACTGAAAGTCCTGAGTATGTGAAAGTGATTGGCTGGAGTCAGGAGCTCATGGTGCCACTCCAGCCAGTCACTGTCTGCAGTCTGGATAAATTCTGGCATGGGGACCTGCAGTGGGGTTAAATGTGACATCCTGAATGTAGGTCTGACCACCTTTAAATATTGCAAATATTTGGCAGAATTTATCCTTACTGGTATTGCATAAATATATATATATGTGCATGTATATGTGTATATATATATATATATATATATATAGAGAGAGAGAGAGAGAGAGAGAGAGATAGATAGATAGATAGATAGATAGATAGATAGATAGATAGATAGATAGATAGATAGATAGATAGATAGATATGTGTGTGTGTGTGTGTAATTTATTTCAAAAGTTTTACAAAGAAAGACATACTGAGCTGGTAACAGCTCGTTTCTGGATGCGTCCTAGGGTTAGTTGACGGGGAGGAAACAATGCAAAATGTGCAAGTAAAGATCACATACTGTACTGTCATGTGCAGAGTGCAGTAGTAATGAAAATATTACACACTACAATAAAAAAGTACAATAAATTTGAGAGGTAAATGGTGTCCATGGTAACACCCCTAAATGAGAAGAATATAAAACTATAAATTGAGAATACCAGTGCAATAAATTAAAAAATTAAATGTTGTGCACATGGTAAAAGTAACTTGATAATAGACTTGTGCAAACTATAGAGCCAGATATTTAAAGTATATCTAAGTGATGTTACCAAATTCAAATATTAAACCAGTACATGTTGGCAGTTACACAGTAAGCCTGTTTAGACTGCACGAACCCAAATAATGACATAATACACCATCAGAAAGATCACAAGTATTTATAAGTAAAGAATTAAATAAAGATAAATGTGCCAAAAAGCCCCCATCAGCTTCAGTCCCCCGCCAAAAAAAAAAACACATGGCACATTGAGAGCCCACCCCAGTGTGCCCAAATGTATTTTTTTGTAAAACCTGTTAAAAAAAAAACCTACCACCAGCGTTTTTTGTTTTTTTGTCCCCTGTAAACAAGATAACAGACCCTCGTCATCAGGATGCCCCTCCGCCCCCAACCAGCACCCACCCTCTGCTTTTCCCACCTCCCATAGCCCCTCACTCCATACTTACCTCCAGAGGTCCGTGCAGTGATCTTGGTGGAGCGGGAGACATCTGAACTCTTCAAAAGCCGGCGTGAACTGAAGAAAATCACAGTAAGCTGTATAATGGCATCAATGGAGGGAGGGTTCAACTTAAGTGGATATCTCAGGTATTTTTTGAATTTGGCTCCAAATTTTCAACATGGTGTTCTTGGGACCCCACCTTATGAATACATGCAGTGTAATTTCGTTATTTGGTCCTGAAAGGTCATTTTGTGGTCACTGCGCGAATCACCTTTTGGGACTGATTAATAAAATGACAGTGCCACTGTTCATGAGGTTGGGTCCCAAAAAGCCTATGTTGCAAATTTGGTTAACAAATTCCAAAAAATGACTGTGTTACAAGCATGCGTCACGCAGTTTCCACGCACACTCGTAACATCAGCAATTTTTAATATTTTCACACCAGATTTTCAACATTGCCATTTTTTCACACTTCCTTATGAGCAGTACAGCTGTCATTTTTCACATCCTGCCCAAAATGTGTTTTTGCACATGTGGCGCACAATGGCACGGTCGCTGTGGGAAATCGGTGTTCGGGACAAATTGACAAAATGACAGTGACACTGTTCATGAGCGGAGGTGCAAAAATGTCTATGTTGAAAATCTGGTTAAAAAAATCCCCAAAATAATTGCATTAAGGGCATGCGTTGCGCAGTTTCTCGCATGCTCATGACTTCACCGATTTTTCATATTTCCACCCAGATTTTCAACATTGCCATTTTTACACCTCCTTATGAACAGAACAGCTGTCATTTTCACATCCTGCCCGAATGTGTTTTGCACGTATGCAATGGCATGGTCGCTGTGAGAAATCAATGTTCGGGACAGATTAACACAATCACAGTGACACTGTTCATGAGTGGAGGTCCCAAAATGCCTATGTTGAAAATCTGGTTAAAAAAATCCCCCAAATAATTGCATTAAGGGCATGCGTTGTGCAGTTTCTACGCACGCTCATGACTTCACCAATTTTTCATATTTTCACTCCAGATTTTCAACATTTCCATTTTTTTACACCTCCTCATGAACAGTACAGCTGTCATTTTTTACATCCTGCCCGAAATGTGTTTTCGCACCTGTGGCGCCACCTGGTGCAGTCGCTGTGCAAAATCACCTTTCGGCTAACAAACTGATAATGCCACTGTTCATGAGGTGAGGTCACAAAAAGCCCATGTTGAACATTTGGAGTGAAAATACCAACAAACGCCCAGGGTGTCAGGGGTGTGACTTGGGATTGTCGGCTGTAATGCTCACGCCATTCCACCCTGACCCCCACCCTGCAGCCAATGACAGACATCGAGGTGTGCCTTGGACTCTTGGGCCCTAAAGCTCACCCCATTCTCCTGTACTGCACCCATCTCAGCATATTTCCTTATGGAATGGGGTGAGCGTAAGGCCCAAATACCCCAAGGCACACCTTGACACTTGTTGGTGTCTGCAGGGTAGGGTGAGGTAAAATGGCATGTGCGTTATGGCCGACAACCCAAAGGCACACCCCAATGCCCGTCAGTCTCGCGAGGGTGGGGGTGGGTTGGCATCAGTTCACTGCTTCACTGCCATTCCTATTATGCATCTCTGACTCCCTGCTACTAATGCCAATGCCAGCAAGTCAACATTCGGCATTGACAAATGCTTGTTATAAACTAGTACTTGTGATGAGTTAGTTCCTTGAGAGCTATAGATGTTTTCTGTCTTGCTTCTTCTGGTAAATACAGTACATGGTTTAGTTTCTACTTGAAAAGGCTGTCTTCTGCTTGTAAAAATGTGTTTTCTTACACTGTGTTGGCACAGACTGTTTGGTAGGGTAACATAGAAACATAGAATTTGATGGCAGATAAGAACCGCTTGGCCCACCCAGTCTGCCCATTTCCCTACCTAATGGATAAGCTGCAGATCCTAGTTAACCAGCAGCCTACTTCTTCCTACCCGCACCCCCTAGAATTGCCTTATGACTGTCCCATACATGCTTGAATTCCACCACTGTTTTGACTCCACAACCTCCTCTGGAATGCCGTCCACATCCACAACCCTCTCTGTCAAAAATACTTCCTTACATTACCTCTGAGCCACCCCCATCTTCAAATTGTGCCCCTTGTTCTTGCACACCTCTTTTTGAAAGATGCTACCCTCTGGACTTTGTTCATTCCTTGAGGTACTTGAAAGTTTCTATCATGTCCTCCCTCTCCCTGCTTTCCTCGAGGCTATACATATTAAGCTCCTTAAGTCTCTCTTCATATGTCTTCTGGTGCAGACCCTGCACCATTTTAGTTGCCCTCCTCTGGACAGCTTCCATCCTGTCTATGTCTTTGCGGAGACTGGGTCTCCAGAACTGCACACAGTACTCCAGATGGGGTTTCACCAGCTGTCTGTACAGAGGGATAATAACTTCCTGTTTTCTACTGGTGATGCCTTTCCCTATACATGCCAGTATCCCCCCAGCCCTCCTTGCTGCCCTTTCACATTGCTTGCCCAACTTTAGGTCATCTGATATGACTACCCCAGGTCCCCTCCATTTGTTGTTGTTAGTATCTCATCCCCATTGTGTACTCTTCCCTGGGTTTTTGTTTCCCAGGTGTATTACCTGCACTTCTTAGCATTGAATCTAAGCTGCCATACATTTGACCATTCCTCTAACCTTGCCAAGTCCCTTCTCATCCTTTCCACCCACCTTGTGCATCAACTCTGTTGCAGATCTTTGTGTCATCTGCAAAGAACATAATTTTCCTGCCAGTCCCTCTGCAATGTCGTTTATAAAGACATTGAAGAGGACGATCTATATACTGAACCCTGCGTACCCCACTAGTAACCCCCTTTCTTCAGAGTGGACTCCATTTACTATTACTCTCTGTGTCCTATTCTCCAGCCAATTCTTTACCCAGGTTGTCATCTTGGGACCCACTCCCAGGCTGGCTAACTTGTATATTAATCTTTTGTGTGGGACTGTGTCAAATGCCTTGCTAAAGTCTAGGTAGGCCATGTCCACAGCCCCTCCCTGATCTACTACTTTGGTCACCCAGTCAAAGAAATCTATCAGATTCATCTGGCATGACCTTCCCGCTGTGAATCCATGTTGCCTTGGGTCCTGTGCCTCTAGATACTCGACAATTCTTTCCTTCAGAAGTGATTCCATCATTTTCCCTATCACTGAGGTTAAACTAACAGGTCTGTAGTTTCCTGCTTCTGCCCTGCTCCCACTTTTGTGAAGGGGAATTACATCTGCCCTCCTACAGTCCTCAGGTACCACCCTATCCTCCCATGATTTGTTAAAGAGGGTAGTCAGTGGTGTCACTAGTTCTACCCTTAGTTCTTTTAGAATTCTGGGATGAATCCCATCAGGCCCCATTGCTTTGTCCACCTTCAGTTTTAAGAGTTCTTTCAGAACCCTTTCTTCTGTAAATGGGCTGGTATCAACTTCTGTATCCAGAGTGTTTCTGTTGTTTGTTTTAGGTACCTCCCCCTCTTCATTTGTAAATACTGAGCAAAAATATTTGTTTAGTATCTCTGCATTTTCATAGTCACCTCTGCCACCCCTCCCTTTATTAAGCCTCACTATCCTCCCTTGGTCTTCCTTTGCTCCCTGATGTACCTATAAAAGGTTTTATCCCCCTTCTTAACTGAGTTGGCTATCTTTTCCTCGGTTCAGGCCTTTGCTGTTCTGACTGCCTTCCCAGCTTCCTTTTGCTTTAACTGATACAATTCTCTGTCCTGCTCCTTCTGTGATTCCTCGTACTTCCTGAATGCTTTCTTTTTCTCTTGAACCTTCACTGCCACTTCCTTTGAGAACCATAGTGGTTTCTTACATCGTTTTGTTTTGTTTATTTGCTTCACACAAAGACTTTCTATCATTTCCTTGTCCATTTCCTCCCCCTGAGAGGGGGGCCTGTATACAACCCCTGTGCGGATTGTGGTGCCATTGCCTGTCTCCAAATTGACCCACAGTGCTTCTTCTCCTCCCAGTTTACCCTTTTGTTCTGTTGCTTTGATTCCTTCCCTTATGTAAAGAGCTACTCCTCCTCCTCCTCTTTTACCCTCCCTGTCCCTCCTGTAGATAGTGTATCCTGGTATGTTTACGTCCCAGTCATGGTTTTGTGTGTACTGTGTTTCTGTGACTGCCACGATATCCAGATGTTCCTCCTCCATCAAGGCCACTAATTCAAGAAGCTTGTTACCCAGACTGTGGGCATTGGTACTCATTGCTCTCCATTTTTTGATGGCTTTACCTTCTGTTGCAGCATCCCCCACTGACCTTTCTACCTCGGTCTTTTTCTCATTTAGTACCCTGTTCTATAGGGAGAGGGTGGGATTTTCCTACTGCTTATCAGTGCCTCCCCCACCCCTTGACTAGGTTAAAAGCTTGCCAATGAAGCATTTAAACCAATTGCTCAAAAGACTTGTTCCCTTCCTGGACAGATGCAGACCATCCTGCCAGTATAGGCTGGTGTCCCTCCAGGTGGAACCCCAGTCCCCAGTGAAGCCAAACCTCTGTGCTCCACACCATTTTTTCAACCATTCATTAAACTGCATGGTGCAAAGTACCCTCGCCTCACCCATGCCATTGACAGGCAGCACTTCTGAGAAGGATACTGTGTGTGCTACTTGTCTTAGGCCCTCCCCAACTCTACAAAGTCCTCCTGCACTGCTCTAATCTCATGATGAGCCAAGTCATTTGTCCCTAGGTGGACAATGACGTCCAGCTCAGACTCCCGTGCAGCTGTTCTCATGATCCTGAGGATGTGCTTCCTGTCCCTCCAAGCCATGGCACCAGGCAGGCACCTTACTTCAGTTTTCCCTGCTCCCCCCAGTTCTATCCCCCTAATAATTGAGTCCCCCACCAGGAGCTGCTTCATTTCCCTGTGGCATCCTCCGCCTCCTTTCTGTGGGCCTCCCTTGTGACAGTTGTCCTCAACCTCCTTAGTCTCCTCTGCGGGTGCATCCATAGGGGAACTATGCTCCCCCAGAATGGTGTATAGATTCTGGAGTGGAACAACTGACTGCGTGTGCCTCTGTTCCACCATCGTCACCCTCCCTGAGCCCACTGTGGTCCAACTGCTGTGCTTTCTTCACAACCTCTGAGGTAGTGGTGGTGGCTCTGGTGCTCCCTGAATGGGGGAGGTTCCCTTAGTACTGTCCAGTGTGAAGGTTTCCTCTACTACTGTCCAGTGTGGCTGAAGACGGGCAACTTCCTCCCTCAGGGCAGAGAGTTGTTTGCAAGTAGGGCAGCATCTCAGCCTCCAGAAAGACTCCCAGAAGACTGCTGCCCTACAGCCATTACATTGCACTACTCCCCACATGTTTATCTACTTTTTTTTTGTGTGTGTGTGTATGATTGATTAGTTTGTTATATAGAAATATATATATTATACAATGTGTATGCTTATATTGTCAGTGCAGTGTGCTAGAGAGGCTATGACAGTGATATGCACTGCACTCTTAGAAATTATGTCAGAACCCCAGGTATAAAGGAACTATTTCCAGGGGTGGGTGGGGTGAGGGGTGGTCAGGGTTTGGGCCTAAACTGTGCCCTGACGAAACAGTCAGCTAAAAGCTCTGACCCACCGCTGCGATGAGTGCCTTCCTGTCAGCAAGATGCCCTACATGACAATTTCACAGAGAAAATACCCTGCTAATCAAACAGAGAAAAATCCAGACATCCAATTCAGACACAGGTAAACCTCCCCAGCCCCAAAACAGCCTGGTGATTTGTGCTCTGAAAGCAGTCAGCCCCAAAATAAGTCAGCTGTGCACAAGGACAGACACAGTAAACAGTATTCAGTCCCTCAGGGTTTAAACTCTTCCTGCACTGAAAATCTTAACAATTGTAACAAAAGTAAATTTTGAAAATGGATGCTGTGCAACAGTCATTTGTTTCACAGGTTGCATGGAACAGCTTTCTTTTCAAGTTTGTTTTACAGCTCAGTGCTTGCTGGTTTATTGCTAATGGGTGCTATGCATGAATGGGGTAGAGGTACGAGCAAATGGCATATACCTCACCCGTGTAGCTCTGCACCCGCGGAAAGGTGTGCACTGGCTGGTATGCACAATGACCACCACCTGTCCATGACTCCACTCCCCATGCGCAGGGACCACACAGGGCAGCAGGGGAAGTGTATAGCTGACCTAAGGGCATCCAACTGGATGCCCATATCAGGTCCAGGAGTGGATCCTGCGCAGGTCCGGTGTGTGAATAACACCTGCAGGCACCCGGACCCATTGGCCACAGTCCCCCCCCTGCCCAAGTCCCATGGACTCTGTGGCCCCTGCTGTAGAGCCGCCACCCACAACAAGTCCTTCATGTCCATGAATGTCCAGAAGCACCCACACCCCAACACACTGTGGCCCCTTCCCTGACTTCACAGCAGCCCCCCCCACACACACACATAATGCCACCCCGTCCCCTATCCTGTACATCACGCCCTCCACCCCTCGGCATGGCAGCCCTGATCCTGGAACTGTAGGAGTCCTCCCTGCCCTCCCACAGCACTGACAACCCCCCGTCACCCCAACCTCATACCTGGTAGTCGGTGCTTCATCCCCGGATGGGCAGCGGCACAGCCCTCCACGCACCTCCTCGGCCACCGCCCGTCCAACTGATGCTCCCAGCAGACAGCTGGCAGATGAGGAAGTGTGTGGAGGGCTGTGCCACTGGCCATTCCAAGCCGTGGCACCGACCGGCAGGTATGGGGGCAGTGTTGCGGTGCTGCAGGGGTTGGGGACCACTACACACCAATGCTGGTACCGGGCTTCGGATCGGGGCCGGGTGGGGGCCTGCAGTAACATACTGGGCGGGGTCCTGGGGCCTAAGGTTGCCTGGTATGGGGAGGCACCATTACGGGACAGGGCACAGCCTTGTACTGTGGTGGGTGGGCATGAAGGACGGGCAGATGCTCTGCTGTGGAAAAGGGGCACGCTACGGGACAGGGTAGTGATGTTTTGGGGGCGCCTGCAGTACTGCGACAGGGAGGGAAGTTATGAGTGAGTCTGCCATGCTGCTGCTGGGGATGCGTGTGCAATGGATGGCACGACGCAGTTACCGCAGGATCTCTCGGTTTAACCTGCACCTTCCTATGCCCACTGGCACGCAGCACTACGTGCCTTGTGAATGGCGATAGCTGCCGCACACCCGTAATGCCCCCACCCACCTCTGGTGCATTGCTGCCCGCGCCAGGAATTTGGGTGCATATCCATTGTGTACCTCTTGGTGAATGCCATGCAGGCACCACTCCACAGCTTTCACGCGACAACGATGCCAACATGCCCGCTTACACGACGCTGCTGGCATTGTGCATAAGGCCTACTGTTTGTATTTTTAATAATCATGTGTTGAAGGCTCCAGTTCCATGTTTTTTATGAAAGTCTGCCTCGAAGTTTGAGGTAAAAAAGCAATTTAAAAGTTGTCAGTTATGTTATAATGGATTGTTTACTGTATTGACGATGTCACAACTGATTGATTAATACTTGTTACAGCTCTAATTAGTATTTGTTATGTGGGCGGTATTGGGCTATACTGGACTGCCCAGGGGCATGATGATGTCTGACACCATAGGCAGAAGGCCTTATAGCCCCTGGAAGGTCCGGTATAGCCCATACCATCCACCCTGGAAAGTATTACTGCGCTTAAGAAATGGGTATTAGTGCAAATTTAAATTAAGTATTAAAATAATAAAGAAATCACTTTGAAAATGAATGGCATGAATAGCAAAAAACATGTTTTTTAGTAAAGTAGTCCCTCCCTTTGAGTGCTGTTCTATCTGCTGGTACCTCTGCCACACACACACACACACACACACACACACACACACACACACACATTGTACACACAGAGAGCCACTCTCTCCCTGTAACCCCCCCCCACACACACACACATATACACTAGCAGAAGAACATATAGTTTCGGCAGCTAATAGATGAAGCATGTGATCAAACTGTAGAAGACCAGCAGGACTTTATTCAGTTTGTGTCCCACAGATGGAGATGTACTGCCAGTTGTCAGTGAGCAAGTGGGCAGCCAGGTGGAGTATGGGGCGCGAGTCGGCTGTTTGAGAGTCATGGAAATCGGTGCTTTTAACAGAAATACCAAAATGCAGTGTCTGTGTCTGTCACTCTCTGCCTGACTGCTCACTAAATAGTGTATATATTCTAACGGCACTTACAATAATTAAGATCAGTAGCCTGTGCCTGAGACGGACTTAGGATACCATGGCAAAGAGACCTCGGCAGCACCATGAAAGTGACAGGAAGGTACTGGTAACAACAACAAAAAAAAAACCTGTATCAGGAATTACATCCAACAGGAGTAGATGTGCCGTACTGACATGCACTTGGCACTCAGCTACTGAGTGTGGAGGGGGGCAGTATCTGACACTAAGAGAAGGAAAGAAAATGGTGCCAGTTACGGCAGTCAAACAGACTATTAGCCACATGACAGTTTTGCTCCGCTTCTTAAAAATGCTCTCCATCCCTATAGACGGCATTTATCAGAGAGAGAGAGAGAGAGAGAGAGAGTGGTAACTCCAGTACCATGTAATGAGAGGGAGGGCATTTGTCTGTTTTCCATTCCATAGATGGATGTCCATCTGTGGTATGGAAAACAAAGAAAATACAGCTCTTCTCATTCACACTAGGGGTACCAAAGCTGCTGCTTTCTCACTGTAGGCAGCAATTTACAGTCCAGATGTATTTTAACAAACCTGCTTATTGTTATTTATTTTTTGTTTGCTTTCATTTGTAGAGATCTGCCTGTTGTTAAAAGGGGGAGACTGGCCAGGCCGCTGGTGTAAAGCTCACGTACCGAGCAGAAAAAATGGCAGCTGGTCAATTTGAAAATTTGGGGTGCCCAATGATATGCTAAGTAATGGGGCACATGAATTGACACTTGTCAATACCAGGCTCTGTTATCTGATAGGACGCCCACCTTGCCAGGCCTATCAGCCAATCAGAGCCTGAGAATTTCTTAAACCATTTTCTAAAGCAAAATAAAAAAGACTGCTTTGCATTGTTTGTGGCTTAAATGTCAGATATGCATGGTATCTTCAGAGAACTGTTATTTTAATGTATGGCGAGTTGCACTGTATATTCAATAGCAGTGCTTTGTTGGGGGGAGCTCCACTACAGTTTGCTGCCAGAAATGGTTGTATTAGAAATTCTGTTGTTGAGAAATATTTGCTCCTTTCTGCTACTGTAGCTTCATGGAATGATTTTCTTTGTTACTTTATTGTGGCTTTCAGCTTTCTTTAGGAGTAATAACCACATATCTGCACTACAGCATGTCAGTGTGCTTCGGTGATTTTCAACACACAGCAAATTTCACTTTACCCAGTGTTCACAGTTTTACTGTAGCTGACATTGACTGTGACTGCAGAATTAATCAATATAGTTTGAAGCGCAGGAAAAACGATGTAGGAAAATGAAAAGAAAAAAGTAGTGTGCTGCTTCTTCTGTGGTGCTACTAAAGGATAGTCCCTGTTCTGAAGCAGGGAAATCCCAAACTCCCTGACAACTATCGCCCTATTGCTATTCTCCCATCCCTTGGTAAACTCCTGGAAAAGGTTGTGGCGGAGCAACTCTTGGAGTACGTGGATACCCATGAGCTGCTTTCTGGGGCTCAACATGGTTTCCAGAAGGGTCATAGTACCACTACTGCCCTGATTACTGTAACCTCTAGTATTAGATCCGCCATGGATCAGGGCAAACTGTCAGGTGCTATATTTATTGACTTGTCAAAAGCTTTTGACCTTGTCAACCATGACCTACTGAGGAGCAGCTCAGGGCTCTCGGGTTCTCTCCGCATGCCATGAGTTGGATGATGGGCTACCTAATGGGTAGAAAGCAGCGCACCTGCTTTAACAAGGTCCTCTCAGAGCCTAGGGCTGTGACCATGGGGAGTTCCCCAGGGATCGGTACTTGGACCTCTCCTATTCTCACTTTTTATTAATCAACTCCAACGGGTGACCTCTCGTTGCCAAGTCACGCTTTATGCAGATGACCTTGTGCTAGTGGCCCATGCTCGTAATGCTGCTGACCTTAACCAGTGCCTATCTGAAGACTTCAGCAGAGTCTCGGCCTGGATTACCAACCATAGACTGGTATTGAATCCTAACAAAACTCAGGCCATGCTCTTTGGTTCCACGGCCAAGTTAAAAGCCCCATCAGCTATACTTAAAATAGCTTGTGATGGAGGCCCCATGTTGCCAACAGCGAGCTCAATTAAATATCTTGGGGTCACCCTTGACCCACAACTTGGCATGGAAGCCATATCCAAAACATCTGCAGAGCCACCAGGTGTAAGCTTGGCCTTGCCTACAGGGCCAAATACAACCTGACTCTGGGAGCAGGCTGGCACTTGCGAGGGAGTGCTTCTCCCCTCCCTTAGTTATGGGTACCACCTATTTGCCAGGTCACCTCAAATCCATCTTAATCAGTGGAACACGGCATATAATGATATCTGTCGGTTTGCACTTGCTGCTCCCAAACTCACCCACCGATGTGAGCTCTATGACAAACTCAACTGGCTCCCCTCGTGGAATTCCTGATCCTGGTGGAAACTTCACCAGGAAAGTGCTTGCCACGGGCATACCGTCGGAATGGCGCATCTCCTCCCAAAACTGGACGCCATCCCCTACCAGCTCAGGTCACAGACCGCCGAGTTGCTTAAAGTTCCCCTACTCGGACCCTTATGGGGGATCGTGACTTTGCCGCTTTTGTGCCTAGGCTCTGGAACTCCATTCCGGACTCTGTTCGCTCTGTCCCTTCCCATGGGACCTTTCGCTCCTCCCTGTGGTCCCACCTAAAACAAACGACAAGATGTGACTGCTCCTAGTCTCTGTAATGTAATACTCTGCAGTCCACTATTGTCCACTCTGAGTCCATGATGGTCTATGAAATATGTATTCAGTGATTCTAATGTCTATCTATGTCCTGTAACAATTTGTGCTATGTGTGAGTATCTCTGCCCTTATACAAGCGTTGTTATAGCTGTTTTTACTTATCATGCTGTTTCTCCAATGTTGCCATGTATGTATACTGTATGTTTTGTGCTCTCCCGGGTCGTTCCTGAAAATAGGCATACTACTTGTCTAGTGTACTTACCCGGTAAACAAAAGCTAAATAAATAAATAAATAAAATAAGGCCAAAGGCCAGCCACAGAATAGGACCTGCCCAACGTTAATGCCCCACTACTGCTGCGCAGAGTGGAGAAAAATGTAATCTGCAGCCTCATCTATACATTTTAAATGAGTTGAAATAATTAGTTTTATGTGCAGATTTTTTAAATGTGATCCCTCATTTCAAATGTGTCTCTGAGATTTTCCCATGAGCCATGCTAGTACTCGTATTTGAAATTATATAGTAAACTACCTACAGTGGTTCCTCATTAAAATGAATGCCTCGCCTTGTAGAGAGGGTTCGTTATAAGGAGGAAATGACTTTTCTCAGTTCTACCACTGTCTCAGAGTGAGGAGGTTGGAAGAAATAGGTAAAATAATGGGAATCATCACAATACATCACAGTACTGAAGTTAGAGGATTGCTTTTAATTAGAGATTTCTTTTACAGCTCTCTTGTGGCTCTCCTCATAGCCTACTAGAAACTTTCCTGAGTTTGTTTTTTTTCCCCCTTATTCCCTAGACCCCGACCCCTCCTGGAGTCACTTTTTCCCCAAACCCTGGCTTCATTTTACCTTTGTATTGTGCCTTGTATGTGCATTTATGCTAATTGCTGTCACTCGGATATCGAGTACAGTATGTGCAGCACTCCCAACTTCTCAGCATTTCATCTGAGTTTGGCATCCGAGGCACATGATTCAGTGGCGCCGGAGGGCTTGTCAGCATTTTCAGACTAGTTCATCATCTGAGGGCAGGGCAGAGCAGGGGCACTAAAAAAACAAAGGTAGTGTAAGACAGTACAACATGGTTAAATGGGGCAACCCGCTGCCAGTTATGTGGAAATAAAGGAAAGGCTTACAGCCGTGATGAGGCCAGTTGTTTTCAATCTAAATGATTAACAAGTGCTAATGGGTTAAGCTGATAACAATGGGAGCCATACAGCTGTTTGCTATAACCAGGGATGGCATAACAAGGAAGCAGTTAGCCAAGAAGCATGCAGTTTAGCATGTTTAAATGGTATTTATCAGGCTTAAAGCCGCAGTCCATGTTATCAATAGATTTCTGGGCAAGAAAAAAAGTTGCAGTGACAGTGTGTAGCACTAGTAGCTATCGCTGTACTCTTTTAAACAAATTAATTTTTTTTCTTTTGCTTAAGGCCTGCTATCTGCAGTTTCCCAACAGGGATGTCTCTGCTGATCCCTCCCCCTCCCTGAGTTGCATGGTAACAGGACTCCTGCTGAAGAGGCGACAGATCAGAATGCAGTAAATATTAGAGAGAAAGAGAGACCAGCATTTGTCAGTGCTATATGTTAGCTTGCTTATATTTGTTGTGTAGGTGTTTGGCATTAATAGTGCAGCGGTGATCATTAGCAAATTAATAACATGGGTCATAATAGTAAAAATGTCATATCTGAGAAATGAAGAGGTTCACACATAACATTGTCATTTTCATAGATTCTGACCTTAAATTTTCAAAATACTAGTTTTCTTGCCCCAGCATATGGATATTACAGGTGTCATTTATGAAATGTTACCCAAAACTTCATTTTGTGGAATAACCGTGAAAACAGGCTTTTGGGGAGGATTTGATAATGATACCTGCCACGTTCATTTGATGGGGAGTAAAAAAACATGAGCATGTTGAAAATGTGGGTTAAAAAGTAAAAATATTGCAAAGTTATGAGTAAACGTTGAAAAATGCCAATGTTTGTTCATAATTTTTTTTTCAATTTTGGCATAAAAAGTTCATCATAGTCTTTATTATACCACCTTATGAACATGACAGGTCTCATTTATGAAATCCTGTCCAAAATGTCATTTTGTGGCACAAGTGCGAAAAGATGTTTTGGGTAGAATCTGAAAAATGACACATCATATTCATGACATGGGGTGTGAAAATGCCTATGTTGAAAATGTGGGGTCACAGGATTTTAAAATAGTAAAGCTAGGCGTAAACACAGAAGAATTTAAACTTTTCTTCATAACGTTTTGGTTTTTTGAGATTCTAATCCCAAATGTTCAGCATAGTCTTATTATGACCCCCTCTTATGATCCAAGACAAGTGGAATTTTTTTTAAAAGAGCAACTAACACCACTCTAGCCAGAAGTACTGCATTGCAGAATTAGAATAAACATAACCCCAGTAAATCTCATACCAAAACTAGATTTCTCATTACCGATGTGTGTTTCAGGTTTGTAACAAAGTTGACAATTTTTGTGGGGTGCCTTTTTGTTGTGGACCTTTTTCCATGGTTGCTGGATGTTGGGTGATAGCACACTCTTGTGAGGTTTGCAGACTGAATATGTTTCTGATGTGGTGAAAGCTGAGATCATTCGCACCTACCATTAAATTGAGGCAATTTCTAAGGATGGCACTTTATGACAATTATTCCATCTCCTTGTCAGTGGGGTGGGAGAGGCAATGCTGTTTGAAACCTTACTAGGGTTTTCTAATTTAGCCAGCCCAGTGTGTTCTCCCTGCCAGGCTGTAGTGACAACAAACTGCTGTTGTACCATCTTGAGTATGTCACTACTAGGGTACAACAACATGGAATGCCCTCGCACTCATCTGACCCTGACAGCCATGCTGTTTGAATCATTTTTTTTTCTTTGACAGTTTCATCTGTCAGTTCTGTGGAGATAAACTAGCACTCATCGAACACAGAATGGCACCAGTTCACAAAACTACCTAGCAGATACAGGAGAGGCTCCAGGTACCTTTCTCAATGATAATACTTGACCCGATGTCCACAAGTTGGAGGACTGTTGTGCCAATTGCACTTGTTACTGTTAGGTTTACAGCATTTCTGTTGTCCGTTTCAAACCACCCATTACATATAGTGACATCCGCCACTATTCAGTTTGGATACTCAAGTAAAAAAAAAATTTTTTGTTGACAATGCACAGTTACCCATAAATGACAATGGATGGGCAACAGTGAACAACAATGCTTAGTTCACTTCTTGGGGTTGTCATGGCAAATGTAGACCTCTCGAGCTTCGCTCTCAAGGTCTACTTGGTTGTCATGACAACCTCTCAAAATGAACACAGCATTGTTGTTCACTGTTGCCCATCCATTATCCTCTATGTTGAAAATGTGGGGGAAAAATGTAGAAATATAGCAACGATATGAGAAAATGTTGAAGAATATCAATGTTGCTTCGTAACTTTGTTGTTTATTAAGATTTTGACCCCAGATTATCAACATAATCTTTTTATTATCCCACCTTATGATCAGGAAAAGTGGAATTTTCTAAATCCCATCAAAAAGGTGGATTTTACAGAGCAACTGCAAAAACATGTTGCTGAGGGTATTTGAAAAATGTCATATGCCTTGTTCATGAGGTGGTGTTAAAAAGGGCTAAGTTGGAATTTGGGGATCAAAAGCTGGAAAAATAAAAGTTATGAATAAATGTTGAGGAATTTCAATGTTGCTTTATAAGTTTGTTACTTTTTGAGAGTTTGACCACAAATTTTCAAAATAGTCTTTATTACCCCATCTTATGATCAAGACAGAGAATTTTTGTAAATCACATGCAATACATGATTTTGCAGAATGACTGCAAAACCTGGGGTAAAATATTAAGAAATGACAGAGTTATGAGTAAAACTTTAAAACACATTAAAAAGCCAGTAACCAAACTTACCTTGTTTTCAGTCACAAGAAACAGGATGATTGAGAAGAAGCAGCGCTGGACCAGAAAGATACATATGTGGTGGGAGGGGTTTGGGGTGGTGAGAGGGAGGGGTAGGGTGGGGGACAGAATTCATTGCTGGACTGTTTTCTTCTTCTTTTAGAGGTTTATGGAGAGGGGACGGGGAAGAATCAGGAGGTGGGCAGGATACTTGGCACTGAGAGGGTATTTTATTTCATAGAAGGGGCACAGGGAAAGATTGGGAGGTAGGCAAAATCCTTGGCAGTGGGAGTATATTTTAGATCTTATCTGTGTCAGTCTTCACCATTCATCACCTGTAGGTTCTGGCCGGAGGTCACGACCCCGTGGGAGAGTTTCTTTTCTTTTTTTTTTTTTTGGATGGGCGAAGTCGACGCACTCTGTGTCACCTTTGAGGCCGACGCACTGCGTGGCACTCACAGGTTGGCTGTTAGGTGTTGTTGACTCCACCATCCCACCAGTTCTTTGTCTCCCACCGTAGAGGTCATACCTCGTGAAGAGCTACTCTACAAGAGGCCTAGTTTTTCCTGTGCATCGATGCCGAAAAAGTCTCTTGATGCTGAAAAGTCTCTCGATGCTGTCTATTTATCTTGCGGTTCCGTTTTGCCTCACTCATGCCTCTGTGGTAAGACTGTTCCTTTCTTTATTTTGTCAGCATCGAGTCTTTGTTTGGTTTGTTTGGCTTGGCTTGTAGGTCATGTCTCGGTTGGGGGGCAAGAAATCGCTGGAAGATGGGCGCCCCCTATGCGACGTGGTGCCTGCAGCCATAAATACTCTGTCACCAACAAGCATGACCGTTGCATCGCCAGTGTTTTGGGCCCGCTTATGACATGGATTCGTGGACACCTGCTTCTCCATGGACCATCGTGTCATTGAGCAACATGTGTTTAAAGTTGGACAAGCTCCACTGACTTTCGGGTGACAGGCATGCACTTGTCGGGCCAAGCCACGGTCTCTCGGCCTTTCCTCCGGGTCCCCTCCTGGTTCTGTGTGGACTGTGGAGGAGAGGCCTCCTAGTAATCTCACCATTGCAGAAGCCCCTTCTGTGGTGCAGGAGGTCCAGTCTGTCCCCCCCCCCCGGGCAGATGGGAGGCACAGCACTGGTAATCGCCCCTTCAGGGGCGAAGGCTTCCCCGGTGTCATTTCCTTGGGCTGGGAAGCCTGGGTCGGCACCATCCATTGGTGCCATCTTGGGCCTTGGTGCCATTCATGGCGCCATGGGCCCTGATGGCGCCGTGGTCAGCGCTGGGTCCGTCACTCAGCACCGTCTCTGTTTGTTACATCATTCACGGCACCAATGGTGCTGACGGTGCCATGGGAGGTTCTACGGCACCGTCTTTGACCACTTCTCACCTCAGCGCTGTTCACAATGCTGAAGCTGAGAACAATGCTGTGTCTAGCTCTGGTGCCACTTACGGCGCAAAGCAGCGGCTCTGGCGCCATGGGAGTGTCATCCTCGGTGCCACTCGCGAAAGTGCGAGGGAGCTGATGAGTGCCATCGTCATTGCCGTCCCGACGGCGCGCTGCGGGTCAGGACGGCGCTGCGGCAGGCATCGACCCGCTTCTGCTACCACCCTCAGCACCGAGTCTTTCTTCTGACACCATTCACGGTGTGGCTGGAGATGTCGGTGCTGGTTCTGGTGCAAACACACGGACTGGTACACCCTTTGGTCGGGATGGCAGCGTCACCGTACTGTCTGGCATTGGACTGCTTCTACCTCCTCGGAGCGGAGTTGGAGTCTGATTCGGACAGGCTGTCTGACTCTTTGGGTTGGCGGCCCTCGTGGGCACTCTGGTAGTTTCCTCGACTGACCCGGAGCCAGCCCCTCTGAGGCGGGCAGTTGCCCCATGTCCAGGGTCGGGTGCTGACCAGCAGGTAGCAGTGCAGGCCACTATTGCTCTGCAGCCTGGGCTTGGAGGGTTTTCTGCCCCCTCAGTTGTGGTACCCCCTCAGGTGGTCTGCCTGGATCGCCCAACTTTAGGGCCGATCAGCGCACCCACAGGAGGGGAGGGTGCTACTCCCTGGGTGGTCCCTTCGGGGACTGACCAGGGTTGTCAGCTGCCTAGGCTGGTGTGTGCAAGGAGGAGGGCTCTTTCAGACTCTGAGGGGTCGAGGGGTCAGGGTTTGATGCAACAACCCTTTTCTGAGACCCACCTGAGTTCAAGAAGGAGTCGTAGCATGGACCCTCGTCCTTCTTTCTCGGTCTCCTCGAGAGGGCCCTGGCCTTTGGAGGGTAGGGACCATCCTTTTGGAATTCCACGGTCCCGGTCACCTCGAAGGGAGGAATCTTCAGAGCACAGCCTAGACAGTTCCAGTATGGTTGATCAGCTGTTGGCTGCAGGGTTTTCCGGAGCCCCTTCTACCCTTGGGGCCCCTGGTTCGCTCTCTTGCCCAGACAGAGGACTGTCGTGCCTGTACTCCCAGGCATTCTTGGTCCTAGGGGACCTCTCTTCTGGGAGCAATTCAGGGTGTGGCTGCTCACTTCCTTCGTATGGCAGTGCCATGGACAGACAGGTGTTTCACCATCACTCTGAGCAGCCAACCCCTGGATCTCCGAGGTCCTCTGCTTCTTCATTCCCCTCATTAGGGGGAGAGGAGCCCTCTGTCCACATCTCTCCTGCTGCTGATCTCACGGAGTATCAGCTTTTCCTCGTGAGGATGATGGAGGACCTGCATGTCATCCCACCCACTCAGCACAATCTGGAGCACTCTCAGGAGGCATTGTTGCAATTCCGGCAAAGTCCCTTTTCTGGTGTCCCAGCCCCTAGGGATCTGAGCCAGAGGTATGGTGCCCCCCCCAAGAGTCTCTAGGTCGTAGGCCTCATCCTTAGTCAGGACTGATGCTGCTGGACACTCCCAATGGGCCTCATGCCCCCCCACCATGACCGGCCCCCAGATCAAGATTCTATGGATTTTGACTCGGGGAGGAGGACCTTCTACAGCACGGTTGCTTCTTTCAATTACTGCACATCAGGCCCACTACGCTACCTATGATAGGTTTCTGTGGTCCAGGCTAGGTCAACTCCCAGCCTCTTTGCCTGATACAGAGGTAACCAGACAAGCCGTTGCTCTCTCTGTGCACATGGCCTGGTGCTAACAAGGCACCAAGCAAGGGCATCTTCGACACCAATGAGGGTATCTACCAGGGTCATAGTGACAGCGATCTGCACTGAGGCAATCAGCATGGCTGCATCTTTCACGGTTGTCACCCTTGGCCCAGCGTAGGGTGATTTCCTCCCCTTACCAGAGAAACCATCTTTTTTCCCATAGGGTGAGGCGGTGTCTGTCGGGTCAACTTTCTGCCCCCTCCAGGGGGGGCCCCATCTCACTCTCCCCACTTTCAGGCCTCGCCAAGCCCATAAAGGTTCTTCTTCTCAGTATCTCACCCACTGAGGGCTGAGGGACTTTGTCCTTTTGGGTTTATGGTCCCCTTCGGGGGGGTTCGGTACTCACCCACAGGTGATGAATGGTGAAGATTGACACAGATGAGATATGAAAATTACGTACCTACTGTAGTTCCTGATCTTTCTGTGTATCTTCATCATTCATCACAATCCCGCCCTCCATCCCCCTGGGGCCTCAGTCTCTTGGTCCCCCTCCCTCTGTGTGTCCCCTTCCCCCGCTTCCTTTCCACCAGTCAGGAGCGGGGTGACCTTGGGCACACAGGGAGAATTTTACTCCCTGTCAGGAGGGGAGAGGAATTGGGGGAGAGGGCATTTTCTCCTCAATGATTCGGCTCCACCCCTTTGGGGTGAGAGTTGGTGGTTGCCCTCTCTTCTTTTCTTCTCTCCTCATATCCTACTCCGTTTTTGTCCTTAGGGACTCTTCCCTCCAATTAATTTAAGAAACTTTGTTTCTCACCTCCAGATATATGGTTTTGGGGGGCAGTACACCCTTGTATCCTGTCTTCTCCAGAATAGCCGCTTCTGCTCATGCCGGAGTTTATTGCCAGGGATTCTGTGCCTTGAATTCTGGCAGTTCAGCCTTCTGGCTACTCCTTCGCAGTTCCTATACAATCTGGTGACAGGTCAAAGGATTGGGGTATGTCCGCCCCCTCCCTATGTCTAATTTTTCCCCTCCCTCTTTCCCTCTTCTTTCTGCTTCCAGAGATTGGGGCTCCTCCCAATCCCCCTAGATTTCTAACTCTCCTTCTGTCCTCTCAGTCATATATTTCTCATTTTAGTTTGTATATCTGTTCCTTTCTCTGTACCTTGGACTTCCTTGTCCTTCCCTCCCAACCCCTTCTTACTCTACGGCGACTCAGAACTGGTGTGAGGGCGGATTCAACAACACCTAACGGCCAGTCTGCGAGCGCCACTCAGTACATCGGCCTCGAGGGTGGCGCCGACAGTGCGTTGACTCTGCCCATTAAAAAAAAAAAAGGAAAAACTCCTGCGTGGTCATGACCTCCAGTCAGAACCCACAGGTGATGAATGGTGAAGATACACAGAAAGATCAGGAATTACAGTGGGTACGTAATTTTCATTTTCAGTTTATTTATTATACAGGAAAGTCATGTGAGCAAGTTTGCCCATTTTCACAAGTGTCCAGTTATGGAACAACACGCAAGGTTACAGAGTATATACGGAGAAACAGTAACACAATTCAATATAATATTTACAGAGTACATGACAGTTATAATGCATAATGGCTGACAATGGGACAAAATTAATAAAGGCAAAATGGGGGGAAGAAGATTAAGGAGGTTAAGGCTAATGGGAGCTGTACTAAAGTGCCTATGTGTTAGGCGATTAAGTGCTACCAGGGTTAGGGGAAGTGATGAGGGAGGATGTATACCACATGAGGCATGAGATGGGAAAGTAGAATAATAGGTACAATGAGGGAGAGAGTTAATGGGGGGGGGGGACAGCAGCAAGGGGTGATGGAGGAGAGGTGCTTTCTCAGGTTGTGTTTAAAGGAAGAGGCAGAGGGACAGAGGAGGAGTTCAGGGGAGAGAGAGCTATAAAGTTTAGGGCCCTTAAAGGAGGGAGTGTTTTGGTCATGTGCAGTGCAGTAGAAAGGGAAGGAAAATGAGAGGGAGGAGGACCTTCTAATGGACCTGGGGTAGACTGTCTTGGGGAAGAGAGATATGATGCTATCGGGGAGGAGTCTAATGGAGAGTTTATGGAAGAAAGTAACAATTTTGCTGTTAAAACGGTTCTTGAGGGAGGACCAGCTAGAAAGTCTGTACAGATCGCAGTGGTGAGTTAGTCTGGGGAGACCAGTAACAAAATGAATGATGTTATGGTAGGTGCAGTGAAGCTTGCTGAGATTTTCTGGGGAAGGGGGGGTAATAAACCTGGGCTCTGTAGTCAAAGAGCAGGAGAAGAAAACTACAGGCGACGAGCAACTTGGAGGCATAGTTAAGGTAAGGTTTAACCCTGTAGAGCATACCTAGTCTCTAATGGGCTTTCTTGACAGAAAGATTGATGCGTGCTTCAAAAGTGAGGTGGCAGTCAAGGAGAAGACCAAGGTATTTTTTCTTATCATGGATGAGTCACGAGGAAGAAGCAGGAGGTGGGTGGAATACATGGCAGTGAGAGGGTACTGTCATTTCAAGGATGGGGCATAAGAAGGATCTGGACGTGGGTGGAATATTTGACAGTGAGAGAGTATTTTCATTTCACAGAGTAGGCATGAGGAAGGATCTCTAGGTGGATGGGATACTTGGCAGTGGAAGGGTGTCATAATGGAGCATGGGGAAGGGAAGGATCGGGAGGTGGGTGGGCTACTTGGCAGTGGAAGGGATTTATTTCACAGACGGGGTATGGGGAAAGATTGGGAGGTGAACAGGATATTTGGCAATGGGAGGGAGTTTTTTTTTTGTGTGCATGTCCTCTCTGCATAGCAGCAGAGAGCAGCTTGGAGCTGATCATGATGCTACTCAGCTACTTGCTGAGCGGCTTCATGCAGATGAAAGGATCAAGACACTCTCTGATAGGAGCAGCTTACTCCTTTCAACTAGAAGAAGTTTCCTCCCTACAAGCATAGAACAGTGTCATGATCAGCCTTGGTGATCATCACTGGACAATGAATGCATTGTATTATGTATAAGACAAGGCCTCCTGAGGTTAACACTACCACCTCATATCATGCATTGCTTTAGCTACCAATTGTATGGGTCTTAACCACTTAGGAAAATATGTCAATATTTTTGTTCTGTTTTAGCTACCAAATGTATAGGCATTCACCCGTACTCATTGCATTTATACTCTGCATGATTGCTCACCCACATTTATTCTATGTATGTACTGTATGAACGTCTATGTTTTATTCTGACGTGGAGCATTTGGAAATGAGTCTATGACTCAAAGGGTTTGTAATTCGATTTCTACATAAATAAAAATAAATAGGCTGTCACTGTTGAGCCCAGTGCAACCGAGCTACATTGAACATGACAGTGGCGCATCTGGAAACTCCATTATTGTAACATGATTGTTCCTGTGCATGTGCAAGCAAATATAACAAACTCTGATTAGAGCCAATGCAGCTGCAAATGATGCATATGGATATACATATGTCATGCCGGTATCATGGCTCAACTTTCGAACCGTAATTTACTGATTTTAGACCCATTTCCAAGAAATAAGCACTTTTAAGAGTTCAGCATTCTTTGTAGTACTAGAAAATGTATTTAGCTGAACTGGTGTATCATAGTCCACACATGATCCTTGGCACCTGTACAAATTAGTGCGGTGGAGGGAAGGAGGAGGAATCAGCCACTTGAATGGAGTGGATGTGGAGAGATTCCTTTCCAGTTCAGTGGAAGGACATAGCCGTCCACTGCTATTCTGTGTTTGTAGTCACATGCTACCAGCTGTCCACAGCTGTGCTGTATTTGCAGTCACATGCTACCAAAGCCCCTTTACAATGTAACTGCAGTGCATCATGCATAGCTGTGCTATGCACCTGTAAAAAAGGAACCAGCATAATTAGAGGGAATCACTAATCATTATTTCCTTTTTTTTGGAAAAAGAACACAAGAACATGAACAGCAGTCCCATCTCCTTTTCCATAAAGCTAAGGTGCAGAAAAAATAAATGTGCCATACAGTAGGTTACTGCTTTTAACTTAAAAAAGAGATCTGATTAATCATTTAGACACATTTATGTACTGTAAAACTGATAATACTGCAAGATAATATTTGATGTGATCGATAAATATAGGTCACTCACCTGTAACCGTAGTTTTAGGAGTGATATACAGTTCACATCCATACTGTGGCAGTTCCACTGGAAAAGGCTGATTCATTGGACATCTTCAAACTAAGCTTCTTCCACCACTGAGATGGTGTATCCTCTGGCTCTGCCTCTAACATCAGGTATTTGCACACTGGAAGCAGGGATCCATGTGCCACTTGCCGGGAGGGCAGGTGGGTTGTGTGGATGTGAACTGTATACCACTCCTAGAACTATGGTTACAGATGAGTAACCTATATTTCAATGGCGTGGATACAGTTCACTATCACCTATGGCAGACTCTAGCAGTTCTCCGAGAGGAGGATGCAAGGCTCGCACCCTATTTGGTGAACAGAGTCTGGAGAACTGAGGCCCCAAAAGCAGCATGTTCATGAGGCATAATGTTGATGCTGTAATGGGAGATGAAGTGTGTGCTTTCTTCCAGGTAGCAGCCCTGCAGATCTCCTGTATGGGATGTCCCTGGAGGCAACTGCTGAGGCAACAGTATGCCAGGTCTTGGCTGGCAGGGAGTCTAGTTCAGTCCCAATGAACTTGATCACCTGTGAAGGGATCAGTTTGGACTTGTATGGGTTGGCCAAAATGCCCAAGTCTCTGCAGACTTGGAGGGCCAGATCTCTGGATCACTCTACGGTCTTCTTGGATGGCCCAGCAATCATCCAGTCATCCAGGTAGGGATACATCCTGACTCACTTACACCACAAGAAGGCTGCCACCACTTCCATGCACATGGTGAAGACCCTGGGCATGGACTAGAAACAAGGGTATGACTTGGAACTGATAGAGAACTCCTTTTCACGGGACTGTAGATACCACCAGTGAGGTGGATGGACTAGGATCTGGAGAAACATCCTGAAGATCCAGTGAGCAAAACTACATGCCCTGCTCCAGTGATGGTATAATCTGACTTAGGTGACCATCTGGAACTTGTGCTTCTGCATGAACTCTCTGCCTACCACCTTTAGTACCAACTTGTCCATAGTAATGATGGACCAATGTGGCCAGATGTGGCATGGTGACCCCACTGTGAGCTGGGTCAGGGGACTGGACAGGCAGGAGTATGACACCCCTGACCTGTCAGTGGGCAGCTTTGGAGAGGTACCAGCCTCTGGTGCTGGAAGGTGCCACTTCCCACCACACCTCTTTTGGCCTCTGGCCGATGAAATTGGGCTTGAACATCAGGCTTGATATTGCCCTGCTGGTGCTGTGAGGCTGCTATGGCTGAAAGGACCGATATTGGAAGGCCTTCTTCATAGGTTTCTGGGCTTTGCATCCTTCTGGAATGATGCTACAGAATTTAGGGTGACACTGGACTTCTCTGTTCTAGTGAGGTGTCTCTCACCCAGTGCGAAAAGGTCAGTGCCCAGGAGTGGGACATCAGCGGGCTTGTGCTGGGTATCTGCTGTGAAGGTGGAAAGAAGCAGCCAGGGCCTGCCATGTGTTGTGACAGCTTATGTCTTGGCACAGGCACAAGAGCTGGCCATGTCCAGAGCTGTCTGAAGCTGGAGTTTAGCCAGCACTTTACCCTGGTCTCTGACCAACTTCACCTCAAGCTGCCTGTCAACATGAAGGTGAGGAGGATATCATCAGTATCTCTCAACAGAAAGTAGAGGTGTAGCCAGAATTTTAAACTTATACTTAAAACAAGTATTGGCACTTATCGCCCCCAAATATCACTGTTGCTCCCCGTTGCGTAAACACAAACCAAAATATGCAGTGCCACGCCACCAAACAATCAGTAGGCTTGCCCTCCATTTCAGTGAAATATGCATTAAGCCAATAATCCCAAAAGGATTACTTATTTATAGATTTACAATATTTTATTTTATCCTAACACCCACGGAAGTTGGCTGACTTTTAGTTACATTGTTTAGAAAACATTGTGATAAGCCTCTGTACCACACCAAGGTAGCCAGCCTGACAGAGGGCCATTCACACCAGCACTCATGCATGCGTATTAATTGGGTCACTGACATTTTTGAGCAGGGAATCCGTTATGGTTCCGGGTCAGGTATCTGACTGAATGCCTGCCGTCTGACCCCTCCCTGCCCTTGACATTAGCCATGGCATGCTTCTTTCTGACTGCCAGTAGGCCAGAGACTGTGGATCATACCACTGGTGCAGCATTCTGTGAGTGTGGAGCTCCATGGGCTGGATACATACCTTTGGCATGTATTGGGCCCATCTTTGTAGATCAGGCCCTGAGAATATGACCGTGACATTGTTTTCCGAGTTCTTAAACTCATACTGACCTGAGAGCACTATAACATGCACAACTACATCACTCAGTCTCTTCTCAGGCAACATTTTACTAAACCTGATAATACTGTGGAAGCAACAACTTTACTGACTGGCACTCATTTCTCTCTAGGGTACCCACAAGTAAGCAGGTTTCTCTGCATTACATCAGAATCAACCTGCATGGGATGCTGTACCATTAACCTTAGAGGCCTTGCCCTCTAGTATATTTCAAATTGAGATTTAATGACAATCTTTCTTAGGGAAGCATTCAAAGTTGGCATAGGAGTTTCATCTGAACGATATCTGTTTATTTTACCAATTTTCCATATGCTAATCTTGTCTCTGCCATATGTAGAAGAAAGGAAGCAAAGTACTTTGGAGTATCTAACATTTACTGCATCTGGTCCTCTTCATTCCTCACGAATTACTTTTCTTTCCCACAGTTGAACTATAGATTTTCCATGATTACTTACTCCTTCAAGGAGTTCAGCAAAAGATAAAATAATCTCTCAGCTTTAGGTAACTACAAGTAGTTCCTTCCTGCCTTCAACACATTAATTTGTGTCACTAGGGACTACTAGCCTGCATGGATGGCTGCACACATTTACAGCTTGGTCTAACTATAGAAAAAATTCTTATTTATTAAAGAAAATTCCATAACCGATCCTTAACTCCCCGCACCCACCCACATGCACACATGGCGTCTCTTTATGATTAAAACACCTAGCATCTTCTCACAATACAAGACTTATTTCTGCAGCTGGTCAATTAATATACTGTAGCTTTCATAATGTTTCTGTTTTAGTACTAACTACTTTGTTTAGTCTGAAGAAGAAGAATACATGCAAGATATTGGATAGGAACAGAACTAACCAAGAAGAGATGAAAATGAATCTCAGTTTTTATTTATAGTTTAAGCCATGGAATTCAGACATATTTGTTAATTTGTCAAATGTTTGTAGGACTTAAATCAGAGCAGAGCGGGATCATGGAAGCGGGTGCTCATGCAGTATGGACTTGACTTGCATTCAATAGTCTCTGTGTGCACTATATTTACATGCCTCCAAGAACCGTGGACACTGGAAATGAACATGTTCATCATGTTGAGATCCCAGAACAAGGGGAGACAATGGACTCACTGCACTGGATGAGAACTGCTTATAGTGCAACACTCCAATGCAGTAGGTAGATGACCAGTGCCGAGAGTACGTTTGCATCTGCCTGCGATGCTGCCATTGTATTACGCTAGCTGAGGAATCTCTTTGATTCTGGCATCTGTGTCTCTGACATGCCTGTCCTCTGTGAATGTACGTCTCTTGGTCCAGTTGCACTGGCTTGGCTCTAAAGATCTCGCTGCAACAGTAGTGTTAGAGAAAGGGATGACATTTAAACCTCCTGCTGGCTTGCTACACAAAAGCATCCCATCAGCAGAGAGGTAGGTGCCCCCTTTCACAGTTAGCCAGTAAGTGCAGCAGCCACACATAAAGAAGCCAATCACTGTGTACCAGTGGCAGTCAATCAAGACATGAGCCAGGTAGGTCTCCAGGCTGCTGGTACACTTTAGTGTCGTCTTCTCGCTGACGACCAAAAAGGAAGCAAAAGAACAAAGAACCACAACATGGTTCATGGTGTGTATGCCCCTGGTGCCGGCAGTCCCCCCATCACCTCTTGATTACTTGCAAACTGTGAATACAAAGACCGGATTTCATTTGTTTTCCTCCCAGTTTGGCAATTGGCAGGCATATGCTCAGAGTTCATTTGTTGCTCCCTTCCCCCCCATTTTACTCTACTTTACTGTACGTCCGAGCATGCTGAGCATATGCCTGCCGATGGCCATGCTAGGAAGTGACCAAAGTTGGCCATCATGATGGCATAGCTCGCCTGACAGAGACTAAGAGAAGAGGCAGCATAGATCTTCTTCGCCACATGGTCGAGTTTCTTAGGCTCTTTGTCTGGAGGCTTTTCCATGTCCCTTTGGCCACCGGACTTCCAGAAGGCTGAGTCCAAGACCAGCCCTTTGGCCGAAGGGTGATGTGAGAACCCCAAAAGGAACCTGGTACATATGGCATACTTGTGGATTATACGGGTGGAGGGTGCTGGGCAGGATGCTGGATGCTACCAAAGCTCCAGGGCTGGTCCCAGGATGGTCTCAGTCACAGGGAAGGCAACCGACAGGGATCTGTCCCTGTCAGGATGTCATTAAAGGGTATAGCCATCTTTTGTACTGGCTTCAAAGGCACACTCATGGACTCCGACATCATTTTAAAAATTTTTTTATGTAAAGTTTTGGCAGGAGAAACAAACTGAGCCGTGGCTCGTTTCAGGTGTGACCCAGGGCAAGGAAGGGAATATGTGTACAGATGTAAACTGACTTATGGAACCAGATTAAGCTGTGAGTGGTATTTTTAGTGAATAGAAATTTGGCCAGGACACAGGAAAATTCCCTACTCTTCATAAGGGTGCTGCTGAACATTTGATGGAGGTTGGCAGTCCTAAGATGGAGGTGATTGAAGAAGGAGCAGCGGGGATGCTTACCCTCTCTGTTATTTTAGGAGCATCAGTACAGCAGCCTAATGGTACAGGCACTATGGCATACAACAAGATGAATCCTCAAAAATACAGAAGACACCACAAGATGTTGCGGATGATTTATTTTGGGAACTTGAATCAGCAAGCAGCAGCTCCGGGACATAATAGCAGAGCAGGAGCAGTTTGGCTCTCGAGGGACTGCATTATGGATTCTATACTCGAAGGGCTTTCCATAGAGGACGACCGAGAGGTGATCGTGTTGGTTGCCTCCCAACAACAGGACCTAGAATTGGGCCCAGAACCAGTGATGGTGACGGTCTTCCCTCATGGACTCTCAAGGGCCCACAGATGACACAGCAATTTCATCCAGCTTAAGGAAAGCTGCTGCCCTTCCCAGAATGAGCCAGGAGCTCCTGAAATCCTTTTGTCGTGTCTTGTCATGGAGGATGACAAAAAATGTAAAAGAGATGTGAGTACCTCACCTGATGTTACGGGATCCTTCCCTGCTAAATGTTTATTCCTTCAGGCCCAACTGAGGGTACCCTCCCTCGGGCTCCTCAGACTCCTACTCAGGGCCAGTACTCTCAGGACGACCTATTGCATGGCCCTAACTGGTCTCCAGAGCATGGGAGGCAGTATAGCTCAGTGGTTTAAGGCTCTGAGCTGCAAATCTGGAGACCTGGGTTTGAATCCCACAGCCCCCACTTGCATACTGTGTGACCCTGAGCAAGTCACTTAACTTCCCTGTGCTCCCAGGTTGCACATGTAAACAAGCTTGCAGCTTAGTATGTCTCATCTGGTTAAACAATTGGAAAAAAAAAAAAAAAACGCTGGCTGGTGACAGCTAACAGATGGTCCTGGATCTCAGACCCAGACATTCCTATTCGGGCATTGCCCATAGTCAGACCCTAGGATTGCAGAAGTGGCTACGGAGGTCCACCAATGTACCACTCCCAAGATGCTCAGACTCTGAGGAGGACTGCTGATACCCTGCCTCCTCCAGTAACTGTGGAGGTCTTGTCCCCGAAGATCCCCTTGCTAGATTCAGCTGTTTCTCCTGTGATATTACAGAGCTTGTGGCTTCACCTGTAATAGATGCTACAGAGGCCTCAGATGTTGTTTCACCCCAGGTACAAGCTCAGCCTACAGCCCCAATGTTTACCGGCTTATTCCAAAACCTATTGAATTGGCTAAATGGAGGAATGCGGTCTGTCTCCACTTTTTGGGGTGACCAGAGGAACTCCCAGACTGCTTTCGTGTGGGGAGGGTTCTTCTAAAGCAGACCATGGGATTCTTTCCTGCACAGGTATATGCCTTGATTCGTACCCCAGGAGAGAACTCCTATGACATCAGTTTTCGATCTCAGGATTTTCTGGACCAGTTTTGGATTAAGTACGCCCAAATTAAAACTAACCCTTTGTGGCAGGACTTCCAAGCGATTCCCCTTACAAAGCAAACCTTCAAAGATATTACGGTTTTATTTCACAATGAGGGGCTTAACGTTACTGGCATTATATACTGCCTGTAAAAGCGTTGTAAAATACAACGTAATCCCGAGCCCATCATGGACAAAAAAGGATTCTGGAACGGAGGATGGCGGTTTAAAATCAACTGATTCTGGTCTTTCTCACCTCCCTAACTGTGTTTTTTTTTTTTTTTTTGGAAGAGACAAATGATTCATCTTCTACCTGAGACAACCAGAACATTGCTATAAATGCGGCTTGGCCAGACACTTGAGCCGAACTTGTGATCTATCTAAATGTGCAAAGTGTGAGGAAACAGGGCATTCTGCCTTTCATTGCTATAGCCCACCTAAGTGTTCTTTGTGTGAAGAGGATCATTCCTTTTCTGTTTGCAGGTGGGCGTCTCATAACACCTCCAATTTTGACTTTGTGATACAGGATTAATACATCAATGTGGCTAGTAGATCTGCCCGCTTGAGGGATCCTGATACCCCTCTGCCACTTGACCCTACTGCTTTTCCACCAGTAGTAGCCTCGGTCATCTTACCACCCATTGTCACCCCAACCGCTAGCTCCCAGGAACCTCCCACTGACCCTGAAGCAGTGGTTGTACATCTAGCTGCCCCAGACCAAGAACAGGGCCACTTGCCAGTAGAAACTGTAGTAATGCCCCCCCTTGCCCCCGACAATGAATTTCAATTGCCAAAAAAAGGTATGGCAAGTTTGAGGCACAAACACTCCTCCCAGCCTCCCTCTATGTTACCTGACACGGTTCCTTTACAAAATAAATTTTCTGCCCTTCCCACTGAAGGAGCAGACATGGAATCTGAATCAGATTCAGTCTCACTGCCATCTTCTCATCCAGAGGAAGGTTCTGATGGTGATTCTGTGCATGATGCACCAGTGGCCAAAGTTAAAAAAAAAAACACATGAGAACTAGAGCATGGCTCAAAAAGAACCCAAATGCATGCATCCCTGACTGATAATTCCCCTGCCTCCTTCTCTGTATGATTTTTCATTTGCATCCTTGAATGTGAATAGTATTAAGTCAGAGAGGAAACGGACTATGACCTTCGCTCTCTTTTCGGACCATCTGTTTGATTTTTTTTTTTTTTCATGATACTCGATTGCACACCACTTTAGAAATGGATATGGCCAGTATGGCTTGGTTATGGGCAGATCTATTGGTTCCCAGGGACAGATGCTTGTTCGGGGTGGGGATCTCTGTCTCAACCCAGCAGCAAAATTAGCCCACTTGGTTGGCGTGGAGCTGGGAGATGTTATTGCTTGATATTGACATAGCAGATATGCCATTTAGACTAATTTCGTCTATGCCCCCCAAACCAAGGCATTGAGGATTGCCCTTTATACCAGAATTCAACCTTATCTCTATACCAATCAGAAAGTTATCTTAGCTGGAGATTTTAACTGCAGCAGATGTCTTACAATAAAGGTTTATAAACCACCAAAATCTTCTTATATCTCCTGTTTGAATTCACTACTCACACAAGCATCCTTGTTTGATGCATTTACCATAGTGGGGAAAGTGCCCCAGAAAACATAACATTTTAAAGGGAAGTTAGCTACCAGAATAGACTATGTATTTTTGTCATCAACTTTAGGGGTACAGCAAGCTTTGACTACCCAGGTTATGTCATTGGACCATGTTTTATTAAGTGTGACATTTTTGTTCAGGTAGGGAGAGGTCCAGGTTATTGGAGATTGAATCTGACCCTGTTACAAAATTCACTTATACATCAAGGTTTCCAAGATGTTTTAGTGGCCTGGAAATCAATTTTTTTCATGTATGTTTCCCCTGAGGATTGGTGGATTATGACCAAACATGACATTCAGGCTTTTTTTAAAAAGATGGGGAGGCTTAATAGGAAACTGAAAATGGATCAATATTCCTGTTATAGATCCCAGCTACTCGAACTCTCTTCTTTGCATAATGCTTCTTTAGGTGATTATTCCAAAGACATACGGACATCAAAGGCTCAACTGGCATATTTACAGTACAACCGTTTAAAATCCTTAGATAGAACAGAGGTTTGATACAAGAAGTTTTCCTTTGTGGGCCCTTTGAGTTCTGCCAATCACAACATTACATCAAACATTTTGATCGCATTCAGTTGCCTGATGGATCTTATGTTTCCAATAAGGATGTCATTTTGTCGGCTGTCAATGACTGTGTGGCTGCCTCTCTGCAACCCCCACTTCCCCCACACCAATCACTGAGATACATGAATGGTTGAGTCAGAGTCAACTTTCCCAGTTGTTGAAGATGGACAGGTTATCATTCATCTCCCCTATTTCACAGCAGGAATGTCAGATCATTATAGCCCAGTTGAAATCCGGATCTTCTCCCGGAATAGACGAGTTACCATATGAAATTTATAGCCAGATGACAGCTGTTCTGTTGCAGGAAATGCTGGCAGTCTTTGACTATCTTTTATCATCCTTAGACATTCCTTGCATCCTAAAAACAGGCCTGCTGGTCTTAATGTACAAAGCTGGAGATAAGGAACTCCATTCTAACTGGAGATCAATCACCCTTTTGAATGCCGACTTCAACAGTTTTGCCAAACTTTTAAGTACGAGATTAGCTCATGGCCTGGGCCAGATTATACATCCGTCACAATCATGTATGGTGCCAGAGAGATCCATGATGGATAATTTAATTATGATACGTGAGGTGCTTGACAGAGGCCAGGGGGGAGAACTTACAGGATTTTTACTCTCATTAGACCAAGCTAAGGCCTTTGACAAAGTCCCACATGATTATTTGTGGGCTTGTTTGGCTGTCTATGGGTTCCCCTGTCAATTTATTCATATTGTACAGTCATGCTACCATTTGCCCAAGACTACCCCACTGGTTAATGGGTGGATGGGTGCAGAGCACTTGGTGGCCAGAGGGTACTCCAAGGAAGCCCCCTCAGTCCAGCTCTATATATTATATCTATAGATCCCTTGTTACATAGACTTAATAATTCCCAGTGTCTTCTTGATCTTTCCCTTTCTAGTACTATCCCAGAGCTATGTACTTTAGCATATGCGGATGACCTGATTTTATTATTAGAGGATGTTGCTTTCTGTACAAGAGCTAACCAAGAACTATCCGTTTATGCTTTTATATCTCAGTCCTGTATCAACTTTCAGAAAAGCAAATGTCTTTTGATAGGGACTACTCCTTCTCTGGAGTTGATATTATAGACATCCTGATAGTTTTATCCCCTTGTAAAATCCTTGGCCTTTTTTTTGGCCCAGGGGATTTGGCCACTATTAATTGGGAAATTGTTTTATCTAAGGCACAACTAAAAGTTACAGCTTGGAATAAGTGGAGAATAGCTAAACCCAAATGGATTTTTATGTTAAAGATTTTTTTTATCTTTATATTTACACCTCAGTGCAGTATTCCTACTTCCAAAATCTTTAGAAACTAGGGTATACAGTTGCTCCCCCCCCCCCTGTATTTAGGGCAACAGATTAAACCCTATTAAAGAGCATTCTCTATAATCCTGTAGCCCAAGGTGGCTTGCGTGATGAATAATCCCATCCTCTTTTTCTTTTCCATGTTTGTCACCTATAATTTACAACCATTATGTGATAGGGGCTGCAGTTGGATTTGAGTATCCCATTTCATTTATGTATTTTCCTGTGTTGTTTGTTTTGTGGTATGGATGAGCGGTCTATGTCTGTAATTTGTCCCCTTTCATTGTTCTGTCGCTGTGTGTCAGGATAGCGTGGTGTAGTCTGGCCACCTATGCTACGCTATTCAAAATAATAAACAACCCCCCCTTTTTTTAAATTGTATTCCAGTGAAAAAAGAAACGGGCCACTGACTTTGCCCGATGTAAAACATGTATTACAAATGGAAATTAGAAGAAGCAACGAATTATTGTCCCGGTATTAGATGGACTTTGATATTAAGTAGTCAGTCTGCCGCTTTCCCCTTTCATCCCTGTGTTAAGTATTGTCCAAATAGTGTCAGTTTAGAAGCATAAAGGAATCGCTATGTTTGGGGTTTTCTTTTTAGGAACTCCGTCCTTTTGAGACTCATTTTCCCCCCGTAGGTAAAGACACCCCTCTGGAAAGAAATCCGTTGCGGTTTCTCTTTTGCGACTGTGCGCACATTCGCACAGTAGCGTATTTTGTTTCGGCAAGCAACCTTTTGATAAAAGGAAATGGTAGGTTTTTGGCTTACCTATTTTGTTCTGTCATTTTGGGTTCGTTTTGTCTGGGTTGGGGGTGTTTTTGTGCTCGAAAAATTGTCCTCCCTCGGCCATGCTCCGGATTTCCCTTTCTCCTTTTCGCTATAGGAACCGGGCGGCCGTTTTTCCCTTGCTTTATTCAGTGACGTCCAGGGGAGGGCTTTCTCAATTACTTAAACTCTGTAAATTTAACATACAATTCGGACTACAAGGGTTAGATATGCATTATATAAAGGCTGAAATACTATTATAATTTTTTATTTTTATATTAGTAAAATGCACTTTCTATATACAAATGTTGGGTTTGTTTAAATGCTTTGCTGATTGTCAGATGAAATGACCAGTCAGATTATTGGTGTGTCTTTAAATGTAAGGCTAGGACTGAAATGGATCAGATCGATCCTGGGTGTTGTACCTGTAACACCTACCTGGGCAGTTGTGCTACTCCTGCAATCTAAGGACTGGATTCACGGACTGAAATGCTGGGTGTTATTCTTTTTATTTGAATTATTTTCGAAAGTTCGCTTTTGTTTTCTGTTTTGTCCTCGGATGTTATTTGGAATTCTGCCAATAAAAGGCTATGGACTTCAGCTTCATTATGGTCTCCCGATGAATGTTGTTGCCAGATGCTCAGCCTCTCACACATTACTTTTACAGCACCCAAAAGTATGGTCACTTTGGATTTTAAATAAATTGGGGCATTTTTTACAGGCTTGGAAGGCAGATGGATGCATTCTAAAACAGAAATCAATAGCGGGTTTACCCCTCTCTTTTAAGTGTTGCTTTAGTAAAATTAAACTTTGGGCTTTGACAAAACATCAGGTCCCTCTCTTCTACGGAAACCTCTTTATTTTTTATTTTGGATAATTTTTTTCTAATACTACCCCACTTTATGTCTTGATCCCCAGTTGAGATCAAGCTAATTTCTACTATGATTACATCCTCCCGTACCCTGGTGCACATGTGGGATGTGAATTGGCTTTCCTTCACTACAAAGTTAATGTGAAGGAAACCTGCTAAACTATACTTAATGATGAGAGGTTCTGTCCTAGACTGTTGTGCATAGCACAAATCAAGACTATTTCCCACTTATTTTTTTGAGTGTCCTTACATTCAGAAGTTCTGTAAGTTGTTGCAGGCAAAATGGCCTGGTTCACCTTTTTCCCTTATGATCCCGGACATTTTATTTTTAGGAATCCTTCCATATCAGTGGACAAAACATGATAAAACTACGTTATGGTTGTTTCTCGCATATTTTAAATACTATATTTGGATCACCCATTGCCATCTGTCTGTGCAACAGCTATATACATCAGAGACTCGGCTCTTGGAGCTAATTGCTACGCATTTGCAAAAATTAAGAGCTCAGGATCGATGTTCTGTGTCTTTCCAGGTGTTCAAAGCAAAGTGGGAATCCATTTTTTGGCTATAAAGGTCTTTGTTAGCTGCTTAGCTAGATTCACAGGTCCCTTATCCTTGTTTTTGGTGGGGAAAAAGGGCACTTGTATTTATGTAAGAGGTTTTGAGTATGATGCAATACTGTTTTATGATTTCAGTTTTCCTTTTTTTTTTTTTTGATTTTGTATGATGCAATTCTCATTAGTTTCTATGTTTTTTTTACATTATAATTTACATATTTCCCTACTCCTTTAGTGGGAAGAGGGTATGGTTTCACCATTTCTCAAACTCAAACTTTTGGATTTGTCAATATGTCAATTTTGATATGAGACATCTGAGGTAATACTTAATTATGTTATTTTCATTATAAGTTATATTATGTTTTATGCACAGGGCTATTCTTATGTATATAGATTCCTTTACAGGTATTTTTCAGATCTCCCCTTTGCTTTTAGTGTGGTGGGAAGCGGTGTTTTGTACAAGATGATATTTTATGTGGGCTTAGGTATGATGTCATACTTATTTTGTTTTCAATTTCTTGTCATTATGTTTTGTATGGTGTTATACTATTTCTGTTCTAGAATGTTTGTCTTATGATTTTTTATGAGAGGATTTCAATTTCCTTTTCAGTTTCATTAGAACATTCCCTACCCTTCTAGTGGGGAGAGGGATGATTTATATGTGTGTGTGTGTGTGTGTGTGTGTGTGTATATATATATATATATATATATATATATATATATATATATATATACTCTTTTCAGTTTTGAATAAAAAATTCCCCTACTGTTATTGAGAAATGCCATGGGATCTTTAACATCCATCTGAACAACCATCAGAACAGGTAGACAGGACCTCGGTTTAACATCTCATCCAAAAGACAGCACCTGAGAAGTGCAGCACCCCCTCTTGATGTACTACAGTGTCAGTATTGGGATATATCCCATGTTCCCGGTGTGGGCTAGAACCCACCACCTTCTGCTCTTCTGGCCTCAGAGGAGAGTGTGCTACCTGCTGAGCCACTGATACTGACACATAAGGTGGAGTAAAGCCCCGAAGGACATCAGCCCATGGTCAGTGGACACATCATCGACTGAGCCCCAGTCAAAGGTGTGGGTCCTCGATGAGAACATGGATGACCTCTCAGAGACATTTGAGGACTCCTAAAAAATGGCCCTTGACTGTTTGTTGCCATGAACCACCATGGTGTCACTGGCAGTCAACCTGGCAAGCAGGCAGCAGCACACAAATCCTTCTTTGGAGGTCCCACTAAATGCTGTGGTGGTGGTAGCTCCACCCTCAAGTGTGGAGAGGCAGATACTGGGGACATCCACCGTGGGTGAACTGTTGTGGGCATAACTGGCAATAGTCAGGTGGCTGAAGGCCCAGAAGGTAGAGCCCTACCCTGTCCTACAATGGTCCACTGCTGCCAGAGGAGCTCCTTGTAGCATCGCCACATCTTGCGGCAGTTCCTTACCTCACCCGAGGAGGTGGAGGAGCATCGATGGCTGTGCCTCCATGTTGACCTGGATCGAGAGCATGAGTGGCATCTCGATATCTACCTTGACCATTGACCCAGGGGTCAACATCTTAGAGAGGCTTCTAGGGGGTCATGGTAAGCATCAGAGGCATGACCACCAGCTGAGGTTGCTCCTCGAGTGACCTGGCTTGGGACACTGACCAAGTCACATCCTCCTGGATAAGGACAAGGAGCGCTGGGGTCTGGGAGACTGACTTCTCATCAGTCTACGCCCACAGCTAGTCAACAGGCTTGAGAAAGATTTCTACCACCTGCTTAACCAGTCTCACGGTTAACAAGCCCGACAGGGGGTACCATGGAGCTCTCAACCATGCCCACGACTGAAGACAGCTCGGCTGAAGTCAAGTGTTTGACAAACATTGATGGTTGGGGAAGTCAAAGGAATGGGAGGATCGCAGTCTCACCCGGTCCCACAACCTGTGCCAGTGGCATTTGAGCTTCTTGCCCCCATAAGTAAGGCTCTTCCCAGAGATCTGGAGGGCTCAACACACTTCTGAAAAGTCCTTCATTAAAGACCCTCTGACATTGGCCCCAGCGACATCACCGAGACTGATGAGGAACTCACTGCAGCTGCAGTTGGCTCTTCAACATCCACAAGCTGGGCTGCAAACCTGGCTGCCACCAAGGCCTTTTGAGGCTCTTAGGCTAAATCAGGGGCTCCCATTCTGAGGGTCAACCAAGAATGAGTCTGGCCCGCCGATCCTTGGGCAATGCTGGAAGCATCACTTTGCAAAGTCCACAACCCTCCACTTTGTGCTGTGCTCCCAGACAGTACAGGCAGGACTTGTGGAGGCTGGTGTTTGACATTTTTTGTCGACACTGAACACAGAACTTGTAGCCGCATTGTTGCTTCTTCTCTTCCAGTGCTGATGTTGAGATTGAAGGCAGAGCCAGATTGAGCAGAAGAATGTTTAAATGAAATCAAAGAAAGTTTTACTCACCAAAAGCATGAAACTCCCAAGGAAATCCTGAACACTGCAGAACTATGAAGGAGACCTGTTCCTTCCAGTGGAAAGAAAGATCTGATGTCACAGGGTGGAGCCAGAGGATAAACTGCCTGGTGGTGGGAGGAGCTTAGCTGAAGTCATGCAACAAACAAGCCAGTTCCAGTGGAACTGTCATAGAGTGGATAGTGAACTGTGTCCATGCCCTTAGAACTGTAACCTCTATATGCTGCTCAGATAGTTGCAGTGAAGGAGTGTATGTGCCTAATAGCCAGGCTTCTTGTAAAGAAATTAAACTTTCATTGTTGCAATCAGTTTAGAATTAAATTCTGTTTTTTTTTTTTATTTAAATTAGTTTTGGATGGAGTTCTGAAGGACTTGATATAGATACTACACAATGCTTAGAAATATGGGCAGTTCCTAAAATGTTGATGTTTCTTAAAACTAAACTATACTGTTTGAAAATGGGGAGTCCATATGAAGTCAGTTAAAATACGGTGCAGGTAGACTGTGAAAGCAACCAATGTGAATCTGGGATGTTCCCTCATTTCCCATAGGAAAATTCTGCCTTGGTCTTGAAAGAAAAAAGCAGTGATGAGGCTCACTACAACCGCTATAATGTTTTCTACAATTTGTTTATTTAATAAATCAAACCAAATCCAGGTAGTTTAAACATAAATTCCTTGAAAGGTGAGTACTGTAACTACCCTGTCAAGGGACTCCATCCCTTTCAGCTTTCTCTGCCTGGTAAATTGTACCAGTGCCATCCAGAGAATTTGCAGAACCCTTCTACAGACTCCTATTGTCACTCACTTTTCAAGGGATTTATGTTCAAACTAAATATAGGAACAGGGTGTATGTGACATAATGAGATAAACAACATCATGGCCTGTGTGCCAGACAAAGTGGCATATTAGGTTAGGAAATGTCACCCAGGATCTTATTTGGCCTGGTTTATAAAATAAACAAATAGTTGAGAACTTTACAGAGATATCTGCAAAGCTATGCTGATGTATTACGATTATGTCAGTAGAAAGGGGCTCTGGAATGTCTGAAATGTTTGTGAACACAGCACAGCCTGTCTTCTTCTATGGAGTGGACTTGAATCACATCTCTCACGTCCTCTCCATTGATACAGTGCAGTTGCTTCCTCCCTCCCCACCTCCTGCTGCCGCACTGTTTTCTTGCTCTGGCCCCACTGGCTATGAACGGCTTACACAGACACACAGAGAAACAAAGAATTTGATGGCAGATAAGGACCGCTTGGCCCACCCAGTCTGCCCGTTTCCCTACCTGATGGATAAGCTGCAGATTCTAGTTAATCAACAGCTTACTTCCTCCTGCCCCCCACTAGAATTGCCTTATGCCTGTCCCATGCATTCTTGAATTCTCCCACTGTTTCTGACTCCACAACCTCCTCAGGAAGGCTGTTCCATGTATCCACAACTCTCTCTGTGAAAAAATACTTTCTAACATTACCTCTGAGTTGTCCCTCCCTCTATCTTCAAAATGTGCCCCCTTGTTCTTGCACATCTCTTCTTCTGAAAGATACTACCCTCTTGTACCTTGTTAATTCCCTTGAGATACTTGAAAGTTTCTATCATGTCCCCCCTCTCCCTCCTTTCCTCAAGAGTATACATATTAAGCTGCTTTAGTCTCTCCTCATATGTCTTCTGGTGCAGACCTTGCACCATTTTGGTTGCCCTCCTCTGAACAGCCTCCACTCTGAACACACTCACTCATAGTTCAATGCCTTTGAAGTTGCCGATGTTGCCAACTCCATTTAGTTACTATTTGCAAACAATAATAATAGCTGTAGCACTTAGTTTAACTTCGCTTGCAATAGTAACTAAACAGAAACAGCAGTGTCGGCATCTTCAAAGGCACTGATTCAGCAGCCTTGCTCCAGCCCATGTTAAAGGTGAAATGACTCACTTGCTTTAGGTAGTTCCAGTAACTGTTGTGACATGCTGGGCTGAGAGACTTGCAGCAACAGTCAACAGGCAGCGGCCGAAGCATGGCAACATAGAAACATAGAGATTGTTGGCAGATAAGGACCACCAGACCTATCCAGTCTGCCCAATTTTCCTACCTTAATTGGCAGCCTATGTTCCTATCTGGTCATCAGCTTTATCCTCTTCTTCCCACCTCTAGGGTTCTTTTATGCCTATCCCATGCATGTTTTAATCCTCCCACTGTTGATGCTCCCACTACCTCCTGGGGTAGGTTATTATATGCATCCACCACCCTTTCTATGAAAAAGAACTTCCTCATGTGAGGAGGCAGTAGGGAGGGCTGGGGGTATACTGGGATGCATAGGGAGATGCATCAGCAGCAGAAAACAGGAAGTTGTTATCCCTCTGTACAGACAGTTGGTGAGACCCCATCTGGAGTACTGCGTCCAGTTCTGGAGACCCCATCTCCACAAGGACATAGACAGGATAGAGGCAGTCCAGAGGAGGGCAACTAAAATGGTGCAGGGTCTGCAAGAGAAGCCATATGAGGGAGACTAAAGGAGCTAATATGTATACCCTTGAGGAAAGAAGGAGAGGGGAACATGATAGAAACTTTTAAGTACCTCAGTGGAATCAACAAAGTCCAAGAGGGTAGCATCTTTCAGAAAAAGAGACTGCAAGAACAAGGGACACAATTTAAAGATGGGGGTTCAGGGCAATGTGAGGAAGTATTATTTCACAGAGAGGGTAGTGGATGCATGGAACAGCCTTCCTGAGGAGATTGTGGGTCTAAACTGTGGGAGAATTCAAGAATGCATGGGACAGACATAAGGCAATTCTTGTGGGGGGGTAGGAAGAAATAGGCTGTTGGTTAACTAGGATCTGTGGCCTATCTTGTAGATAGGGAAATGGGCAGACTAGATGGGCCAAGCGGTCCTTATCTGCCATCAAAGTCTATGTTTCTCTGTCTCTCACATTTCCCCTTATCCTGCTCCCTTCCAATCGCATATTGTGCCCCCTTGTTTTTGTGCCTCTCCTAAATTGAAAGGTGTCTCCCCCTTGCACCTTGTTTATCCCCTTAAGATACTTGAAAGTTTCTATCTTGGCCCCCCATTCCCTCCTTTCTTCCAGTGTATACATATTGAGGTATTTCAGTCTTTCCCCATATGTCTTCTAGTGTAAGCCCTGCAACCATCTCTGTCGCCCTTCTCTGGACCACCTCCACCCGGTCTATATCCTTCTGAAGATGCAATCTTCAGAACTGTCTAAAGTATTCCAGATGAGTCCTCACCATGTTTTGTATAGTGGTATCACCACCTCTCTTCTTTGACTAGTGATGCCCTTCCTGCACCCCAACATGTTACTGGCCTCCCTACAGCCTTTGTACTCTGCTTGGTTACCTTTAGGTCATTTGAGATAATAATCCCCAAATCTCTTTCTTCCCTGGTGACTGTCAGTAACTCCCCCCTCCCCATCCTGTAGCTCTTCCCAGGGTTTCTGCAGCCCAGGTGCATGATTTTGCACTTCTTCGCATTTAATCTCAGCTGCCACTCTTCGGATAATTTTTCCAGTTTTTCTAGGTCACCCCTCATTCTCTCCACCTCATCAGGAGTATCTACCCTGTTGCAGATCTTGGTGTCATCTGCAAACAGGCAAACCTTCCTTCAGCCCCTCCGCAATGTCACTAATGACGTAATTAAAAAGGACTGGCCCCAGAACTGATCCCTGAGGTACCTCACTGGTCACTCCCCTTTCCTTGGGTGGATCCCATTTACCACCACCCTCTGCTTTCTATCCTCTATTCAGTTTCTAACCCATGTTACCACCCTGTGTCCCATACCCAGGCTTCCCAACTTGTTCAACAGTTTCCTGTATGGAACGGTGTTGAAGGCTTTGCTGAAATCAAGGTAGGTGATATTCACTGCTCCTCCCTGGTCCACCTCCTTCATCACCCACTCAAAAAAGCCCATTATATTTGTTTGACATGATCTTCCCACAGTGAATCTATGCTGCCTCGGGTCCTGTGCTTCAGTAGATTCTAGGTGTCCCACAATCATCTCCTTTAGCAATGCCTCCATTATTTTCCCTACTAATGAGGTGAGGCTGACCGGCCTGTAATTTGCTGCCTCCTCCCTGCTACTACTTTTTTGTAGGGGGACCACGTGTGCCCTCCTCCAGTCTTCTGGAACCACCTCTGTGCTGAGCGACTCACTGAACATGGCCGTCAGTGGTGCTGTGAGCTCCATCCTTAGTTCCCTCAATATCCTGGGACGAATGCCATCTGGTCCCATTGCTTTGTCTACCTTTAGTTTTGTGAGCTCCTCTAGGGATCTACCTTCTGTAAATTGACTGGTGTCCACTTCCCTCCCCACTTTGTTTTTGGTACCTAGCTGTGGCCCCTGTCCCTCCCCTTCCTCAGTGAATACCAAACTGAAGTATCTGTTCAGCATTGATGCCTTTTCCTGGTTCCCCCTCCACACACTCCCCCTCTTCCCCTCTAAGCCTTACAATCCCCCCTTAGACTTCCTTCTTTCACTGATATACCCATAGAATATTTTATCCCCTCTCTTCACTGACTGTGCCAATCTTTCCTCTGTTTGCACCTTTGCACACCTAACAGCGTTCCCTGCTTCCTTCAGACAATTCAGGTACATTACCCTATCCACTTCCTTCTGCATCCCCTTATACTTTCTGAATGCCACCCTCTTAGTCCTAACCTTCTCTGCTACCTCTCTTGAGAACCATAGTGGTTTCTTTCTCCTTTTCCCTTTGTTTATGGGCCTAATGCACTGGTTTGTCACCTCTGCTAAGACTCCTTTTATGTTTGCGCACTGCTCCTCGACCCCCCCACCTGCCTGTCTCCTTTCCAGTGCTTCCTTAATAGCTATTCCTATCCTAGCAAAGTCTGTCCTCCTGAAATCTAAAATCGTTGCCTTAGTATGGCTGGACTGTGACCCTGTACCTATGTTAAACCACACCGTGTGGTGGTTGCTGACCCCGAGGTGATTTTCCATCTGTACTTCCGTGATTCTTTCCCATTGGTCAGGACTAGGTCCAGAACTGCCCTGTCCCTGGTGGGTTCTTTCACTAACTGCCTGAGGCCTGCTCCCTGAAGGGAGTCCAAGATGTCTCGGCTCCTGGCTGTGGATGCCGCTGGGATGGACCAATCCATATCTGGCATATTGAAATCACCCAGCAGCAGCACCTCCCCTTTTGTTGTCATCTCATGTACTTCTTCCACTATCACCTTGTCCATCTCTTCCCCCCAAGTCAGGGGTATGTAGATCACCCCCGTTCGAGTTGCTGTGCCATTGCCTGGCTCAAGGGTGACCCACAGTGCCTCGGCCTCCCCCTGTCTACCCTGTACTGCAGTAGCTTTTATGTCTTCCCTGATGTATAGGGCAACCCCTCCACTTTTTTGCTCTCCCTATCCCTTCTGAACAGTGCATAACCTGGTACACTTACCTTCCAGTTGTGTTTTCCAGTGTACCATGTCTCCGCTATTGCCACTATTTCCAGATCCGTCTCTGTCATCATGGCCACCAAGTCTGGGATTTTATTACCCAGGCTGTGGGCATTAGTATACATTGCCTTCCACATGTTGCTGCCTGTCCACCTTCTTTTCCCATGACTGCCCACCAGTTTCTCCCTCTAACTCCAGCTTTCTTCTCTTGCTGACTCCCTTTGTCTGTTATACCCTTCAGAACTTTTTAGATGTGTCTGCTACCATTTTACCTATCTGATTTCCTTTCTGTCTGTTCTAACCTATGGAGGTGGGCTGCTTGAGACTCCTGTTTCCATTTGCCCACCCCGTGGCTAGTTTAAATGCTTGGTAAGGAAGCATCCAAACTGTTCATTGAGGAATATTGTCCCTTTCCCAGAGGATGCAGGCCATCACCCTTGTACAGATCTGCATTGTTCCGGTGGGTACCGGTCTCAATGAAGCCAAAACCCTGTTCCCTGCACCAGTTCTTCAACCAAGTGTTGAAGCTTCTGATGCGCAGATCCCTAGCCTTCCCCCTGGTGTGGAGCGGCAGCATCTCAGATGAAGTTACGGGCAACAGACATGTTACTAGGAGAAACACGCTTCTGTCATTATTATTTGTAAATAAACTTCAGCTGCCAACATTAATTGCCGGCAGTAGTGGGTCACCTGAGCCCAACAGCTGCAACTCTGTCCCACACTCTTCTGTTCCCTCTTAGCTCACTTTGGCACCGAGTTTCCGGCATCAGAGACACATACTGTATATGACGTGTCGAACTCGAATTGTGGATATTTTGTTTTTCTTCTCTCTGTGTTTGTGTGTTATCATGGCCGAAGCTCCGCAGCAGCAAGTAGATGATATCAATTCAGATTTTGAGCCACTGTCCCAACCCCGCTACTGCAGCTGGCCTCTTCCATGGCCTGATTTCATCCATACTGTCAGCTCAGCCACCTCGTCTCCAGCCCTGGCCATGAAGCCGGATGGTAGCGGCAGCAATATCAATTTAATCAGCAACCTGAGCCTGCTGAAAGACAGCGAGGATTACAAGCAGCACTACAAGGCAGTCCGGGTGTGCTGTGGCGATTACCAGTGCCAGGAGACTAACTGCATCCACCACTAGCAGCAGCACCTGAGCCTGGCCATCCTGGCAGCAGCAGTGTTCTCCTCCACTGCCTCCCCTAACACTCCTCATCCCCCTCAGCAGCAGCAGCCTCCTCAGTCTCAGCATATAGGAAAAGCAGCTCATCCTGGAAGAACTCCTAGGCAACCTGTCCTACATGGACCTGATTACCAAGACCATCGAGAGCTCTTCGGAGAAGAGGCTCACCCTGTTGCAGATCTACAACTGGATGGTCAAGAATGTGCCCTACTTCAAGGATATAGGGGACAGCAACAGCTTTGCTGGTTGGAGAGTGAGTCCCAGCTTCACTTTATGCCATCTTCCTCCCTTCCAGTTGTGGGAATACAATGTGAGGAAATAGGATGCGGGGGGGGGGTGAGGCATGATGTTTTGTTCTTTTCTGCATTTTCTGTTTATGCCCCTTCTCTCCAGCTCCACCAAGTCCCTCAGGCCCTGCAGGCAACCCCCGCACCACCCCTGTCATGGTCACCTACCTCCATGGAACTATGGCTTTGCCCCAGGTGAGGTCAGATTGAGGGCTTTTCCTGAAAATACGATTTCATCAGGTAGGTGCCCCAATTTAGAGGCGAGGCCGGGGGCTCCATGGATCATCATTGTGGAGGTGCAGGGACTTTTCCTTTATTTTCACACTATCCCAGGAGATGTCACATAAGTGGGTACCAAGAAGACCCTGCCCATGCTGTGTGTGCATCCAGTTGTCGGCATCAGCAGCGTCTCCTCCCTCCACTGCCATTCCATCCGCTGCGACACCTGTAGTCACCCAGGTGACAGTATTGTGGCAGAAGACTGAATCTTCCACTCCACAGGAGGGAGTGTCATCTGGGATGCTCAATCCTCCTTCTCCCTGGCCGGCCCCTGATGACCCAAGCTCATTCCCAAACTTGAGTCACCAGCATCATGAGCAGTAGTGCTACCGCTATGCCGATGGGCTGGCTCCATGGTTGTGATTTTCTTCCCCATCTGTTTGTAGAACCCATGGATATCTGTCCTGTTTGAAGACAAAATTCCCACAACAGACATTTTTTTAGGGAGGGCGCTGAGATAAAATTATGTTTTTTTAGGTTGATTAAATACTATGTTTTAACCCCACAACAAAAAAAATAATGCATATATAATGACTAATGTGTTAAGGAAAGTTATTTTCTGTAGTGCAGTGATAAAAATGGCTAAGGGCGTCCAGCGCGATCTGCAGACTTCTGCATGACTTAGGGTTTTTCTTTAAAATGTTTCCATGATACGATTGCTTCCTTTATTTTCAGACTTGGTTCTGTAAGACTGAGAAGTAGTGTGCTTAAAAGTTAATGTAAGATTGTTTTGTTTTTGTAAACTTAAGCTGCATGGAGAGTTGTAGTTGGACCCGTTCTGTAATGTAACTATTCACCTGTTGATTACAGGTCAGCCGTTTAACTTGTAGTCTTATCATGAAAGGAACCTACAGTATATAGTATCTGGACGGAGGTGCAAGGCAGGCAAGAGCTGCTATTTAAGTTGAGATGAGTACAGCAGTTCTGGTCTTTGCACTGTGGCTGTTTGCCTCTAGCAGGTTTTAAATTGCTTAACATTTGTATAACTCTGCACAAAGAATCCAGATCATATTCATTTCAATAACTTCAACAAGATTATAGCAAATTCGCACTATTGAAGTCGTGTCTAGATGGACTGATAAACATACCCTGGAGCTACAAGTATCAACAGCATTGATTGGGTGGGGTTGGGTTATATATTCATCTTTGGAGGATTATATAACCTGGTTGTTAGGGTAATGGTTAGATATTCGTTGAAGTAGGGGTGGGACTTATATATTCATGGATAAATCACTGAATCCTTTTTTTGTGCCAGATTCCTTTAGAATATATATTTTTTTCAATTCAAGGTTTATTTGTTTGACTTTTTAAGTCGTTACAAACTAACGAAAAAGATAAAAACTTTACAAGCCCTGTAAAGCACCAAATGTAAAATAATACAAGAAAAATATCAGTTCATCATAATTTGTCTTCTGTTGCAGTTAACCATAATTCCAGTAAGAAAGCCTTGTGCATAACTTTTAAAATGTCATACTGTTGCTGACCCAGTGGTGCTGGAGGTTGAGGCACAGGACACCACACCTCATGCTACACCAGTGACCCATGCTCGGGAATGTGCCTGGGTCATCAAGGATTGGCAGGAGAGGGATAGGATTGAGCATCCGGAGGACTGCTCTCCTATCCCTGGGGAGGGATTGGGGCTTACATCGGTCTGCAGCAGCCCCTGATGGAGATTGAGGGCGTTGCAAGGAGTGGTGTACATTGGGCCGGAGTGCGGCAAACATTGGAACGTTGTGCCTCTGACATCATTGCACATCCGCACTTTGGGGGGCACAAAATAGGAGGAAAAATGGTACGGGTGACCAAGCAGTTTGATAGCTGCATTTAACTCTGCCTTGAGGGGCCTGTCGTGGAATCGCACTGTGGGCTTGGTCCCGGTCCAGCATGGGGGTATGGGGGGAATCCCTCTGTGGGTACGGGGGTAGCGCCAGTCCAGTATGTGAGTGAACCTGCGGGCTGTCCAGGGCATTGAAAGACGGTGGTTGTATATTAGCAGGTCGTGCTGCACAGGAGGATAAATAAATTACTAATAAAAATAAAATCATAATATTCAGTAATAATCCCACTGGGACCACTCTGTATAACTGGTAGCTCAAGGCCCTTAGATGTGCTTCAGTCCTACAAATAGGAAAAGTTATCGTGGGCCAAAGAAATTGCAATAGAAATGCTCAACTTTCAGGTAAAAAGACCTTGTTAGACATACATTTGTTATCATTGATGATCAGCTTTCCTGTTACTCTTCTGGGAGTCACTACGCTATATAGATTCTAAGTACAATACCTGGGTTCACAAAAATAGAGACCCATGGTATGCCAGTAGGGCTAGCTCTACATGGTCCACTAAATCCCTCAGGTGATACTGATCCATACAAGATCCTAAACCACCACACTTGGGAAAGTACCCCTGAGAAGCCCAAAGACTAACTAGGCATAGGATTACTATTAACCCTGTCCCATTATGTACATTTCATCCTTGCAAACATTACTTGGCCCCACAGTTTCAAGGGTTAGCAAATCATGTTAACAGCCTGTAATTTCCTTCAAAACACAATCTCCCTTACTCTGGGCAAAATCATAGCGTAACCCTGGTCCACATGAACTGTTCCTAAAAGTGAAAGCTGAGTAACAAATCCGAGCTATGATATATAAACTGGCAATATTAGCAAGTATACCATATTTTAGTGCTGGGGTACAAACATAAAAAATATAATCACATATTTGATTGCTTACAATCCAATGCTTTAATTATTCTATTTAAACCATCTCTGCATAGAGTTTAATGCTTCAAAGCCTTTTGTCTTACGTGCATGCCAGAACACATTAACAGGTAACAGTTGACTCAAATTACTAAAAATCAGCAAGGAGAGTGAATATTTAAGTTGTTAAATAAACTTTACCCACATAGCATATAAAGATTTGAACATGAAAATGTTAGGAATAAATTGAAACTAATTTAAACTGAACACAATTAGGACTCTCCATTGCAGTTAGCAGTCCATCTATTTTGAATGCAAGTTAAAAAGCTGTATTTACACTCAGACATCCATGGGATTGTAATAGAGTCTAAGAGCTCCATTTAAATTCTGAGTCCATCATTTTGCAATCAGGGATTAAAAGGCTCCGTTTAGGCTCCAGTTACACTTTAAAGTAGTAGCCCTTTATGCAATAACTTGTTCATTCAGGATCTGAATTATTTTGGGGACTGAAATTACGGTCTTCCTCAGAAACTATCCTGTATTCCTAGAAGCATAAAAACATTCCACCAGGTATAATACCTTATCCTTCAACAGGCTAACAGCACAGAACCTTAAAGTGGAATTACATTAAAACAACCGCTTGAAATGAATTATTGTTTTTTGTGGAATAAATTATTTAGAATTCTTACGAACCCAGTTGAGTGCCTTTCACTGGAATTTGGACTCCGTATAAAAAGGAACAAAACTAGAGGAGTTTATTCTCTCTAGCAATACTTATTCACTGAGGAAGTATCTTTATAAACATTGCCACCAGTGACCGCAGGAGAAAAACTGCTGTTAAGACTGTGAAAAGCATTTAGTGGATAGTTCAAAAATTCTGACTCCATATGCTGAGAGTTCTGGTTCCCATGTAAAGAAAGTACTCCTGGTTCTTTAGCCTGGATATAAAATTACCAGCTAGAAATAACAAAAGCAGTACCTCCCAAAAGGATTTTCCCACAGCCAACCACCAACAGTCGCCAAGACAGCATCCCTTAATATTAGCAGGAGGGGATCCACCATAAACAGAGCATGCTCAACAACTAGATCCCCTTTCCCAGTCTGGGGGTTCTGGCGTCCAGATCTCCCTGGGAGGCCATGACCAATTTCACAATCTCTCCCTGTTGATGTTTTTCCACTGCTGTATTTCACCATTCTCTTGCAAACCTGGGAACACATGAAATGGTAAACGAAAATCACTCTCTGAGCATAGTAAGTAATATCAGGAATTTTAAAATCAGTCCCCTGCTCCCCTTGCCAAGGTTAGCATACCTGTAAAAATGTTAAAACTCACATACAGCACCCCAAGGTGCAATCGCTGCTGTTGCTCAGCAGAAATTGGTTGTCTACCTCCACAAATCTCCAGACAAGTCACTGGTTGTAATTCTAGGCAGCTGAGGTGCAAATCTGTTTCAGTTCCAAACACAATCGGCGTGGCAACACTCCTGACCAGACTTTCCCGGAGCAGCCGGGGCCTATAGCCGCATACTGTAAAACGTATTCCACAATTTTTGGCCAACTTTAGCCAATTCAATAAAAATAATTAAAATATTTAAAAAGGTAACATTAACAATAGTGCCTGTGTGAAACTCCCAAACAAAATGGAGAGGGTAACATGCAGGGGGAGCAGCATTACGGCCATTTTGCTGCTCTGCCACCCAGCCTGTTGAGTCTCAGTAAAGTGTCCTTTAGAATATTAAACATGGGGATTTAGGAGAAAACAATGTACTGTATGCTGGAATAGACTGTCACATGTCTGTATGTGATCTAGGGCAGTTTTTATTTTACTACATGCTGCAAGAGAGTAGTAATGAGCAATGCAACCCTTTGTTCGGGCCGTATATTATTTATAAAACAAATGAACAAAGAAAAAGTAGTTACAAAGGGCTGGTATGGGCAGACAGTCACACAGTGGAGCTAGTAGGATTGGTATTATCCTTGCAGTGGGATGAAAAAGTAACCAGTATTGTCATGCAGTTTATGTAAGTTTTGTTTCTGCTATGTATGTATAATTGGAGCGTGATGCAGTCACTGCACAAGTTCACAGGCGCTTCAGCACCATGTTGGATATGCATGCACAGAAGGAACAGACCAGCAGAGATTTACTAACAACAGCAAATATAGTAAATAAAAGGCTACATTTTAAGTCCAGCTGGCACTTTATGCGGGAAGGCTTATACTAGAGATGGCTGCAGATATCATTTTTGCAGGTAACTGAAAAGCTAAGCTTAAAGTTGACAGCGTCCCTTTAAAGGACACTGTTGCAACCTCTATATATAGGTAAAAGTGCTTGTACACATAGTTTCACCACCATCAATAACATCATTTTGCAGTCATATTGGCTCTGACCAAGTCTTACTTCTGTATGGGAAATTATGCAGTGATGAGCAGTGAGCCAGGATCACTTGCTCCCACTGCTGATTTAGAAGTGAATTATGAGAATACTTATTTTAGCACTTGACTGCCTCTAGGCCATGACAAAAATTAAGTTGATCCTTGGGATTCGCCTCTTCTTATCCACCCCAAACATATATATTTTTACTTCAACTGTTGTGCATGAATGCTTGCTAGATTGTCATGTCAAGTCAGCATGGAGTTTTGAGTGTGGATGTCTAGAGATAAAGGTAACCGCACACCATCAGGACCAAGTAAACTCAGCCCTTTGCTGGCCTATTAGCACAGTGTTTGCACTACCATTTATGTCCGGGTACCCAGGTTGGGAATGAGCCTGAGCCCATCAGAGGCTGGCTGGCTGGGAGGGGGATCATGTGTCCCAGAGGATGCTTTCCTTCTGGGGTGGGTGGACCACAGTCTCCCCTGCAGTAATTCCCTCTGGGTGACCACAGGTGGTAGAAGTTGGAGCTGTCACTCCAGGTGGGAAGGATGCTGACTGACTCTGACTGGGCAGCCACCCATAAGCATCTGTGCAGATATCACTGAGCCCTTGTTTATGGTGTCCCTAGGAGACGGGAGAAAAAATACACCACAGGTGTGCAGAATGAAGCTGCCAGCACTATCAGGCCTCAGCATGCCAACTGCCCTCCATCTCCCAGAACTGTGTATTTGGTGTGGAGGGAAGAGTCAGACAGCTCCCAATGAACCCCAGAGGGGAAATTAGAGAATACAGGTAAGTGACAGAAAAGGCACAGGTGGGGCCGAGAGGTCACCTGGTGAGTAGATGGGGGACACCACAGAGAACAAGAGGGGAAACATAGAATGCAAAAAAATTAATAAACCCAACTCACTTTATGAGTGAATTTCTCGGTGCTGTGAGGAGGGACCACAAAATACCCCGGCACTTTAAGCTACCACAAGCACTTCCTCAGTGATTTTTTTTTTTTACTCAAGTATTTCCTCATGACAGTAGAATTGAAAAAAGTATTACCTCTGGACAAAAGATTTGAAGTGTTTTTTGTTATTATAACTAACCAATTTAAGAGAATGAAGGGAAATAAAGTTGAACTTTTCCTTGTTGCTCCCAAATGCCCAGAAAATCAGAGGATCAACACATTGTCATTTGTATGGACTTGGAGCAGATTTATTGTTCCAACTCTTCCTCCTCCTCATCAGCATGGCTCACCATTCTGATGAAATCTGAAGTAAAGCAAGATTTGAAAATGTGAAAGTTGACTCTTTTGGTGGGCTTACAATCCAGATCTCCTGGTTCACTGTACTGTGCAGTAACATTACAAGTATATGAGTGGTAGGATGGAAGAAGGCTTGTTATGTGTCAGGACTCTCCCACCACTTCTCAGTTGTAGGTCTGTCTGTTTTGACTGCCATCAATAGTTATCTAATTTTTCCTTAACTTTTTTCTTTCTTTCTAAGTTTACTATGCCTCTTGGGAATGACTTTCATATACCAAATAGCCTCTGTGAGAAGCAGTACTGTTGCCTGTCCACCCCTTAAAATTTCCCCTTTCAGTTGCCTGTTATGGCCCTTGTTTCATTTTCATTTTGTTTAGTATTTAGCTACTGTTCTTTTCATAAATCTGGATCCTTTAGGAAACCATACAGCAAAATTAGTAGTAGTAGTTTATTTCATTCATTCATAACATTTCCACAAATGTGGATAACTCAATTGAGCCAAAGCTCATTTCCAATGGGGTCCAAAACATTATAAAATATATAAGGTTACAGATCAACTAGTACAAATAATAAACAAAAAAATCTAAATAAAACAAATCACATAATTACAACCCAAAATACAACATTTCAAAATTAAAAGACAGAATAGAATGCCAAATACAAAATACAGTATATTGCAGACGTCCCCAGAGATATACAAATCAGTTATGTACCTTATGTTACTTTATTCTAGGTCCTGTCAATTGAAGTGTTAAATATCTCCTGTTCCGTTACCTACAGATAATTATGGGACAGCACTGTAATGGGGACTCTGTGGTATCAAGAAACCATCATTTGATTTTATTAAATAACATTGGGCCTTTAGCTGGTCTCAATTGACAAGGAATGGAGTTCCAAATTTTGGGGCCAAGGTGGAAAAAGGATGATCTCCCAAGATTTGTTCTTTTTCTAGGTAAAATAAATTCTACACCGTAAGCAGCTCTTAGACTCTCCTTTATATTTCTCACCTCCAATTTATCTAAGATATAGTTTGGTACTCTATTTTTAAGACATTGATACATTTAATTAATTATGTGAAACTCCCTTCTTTTATATAAATTTAACCACCCTAATTCAGAATACATGAGGCAATGATATAGTCTGTGAGGCACGAGTATAAATTGGGCGAGGCTATTATATACCTTGTCCATCTTTACCAGCTCCTTCCCTGATGCCCCGAAGAATAACATGTCCCCATAAGTCAAAATCAGAATTATCATTGTGTTTACAATGTGTTTCCTAGAGTTCAATGGAAAGATGGAAAGACACTTTTTCACTCAATATAACTGTAACCCCAGACCACTTTTTAACTAGTGTACCGCCCCCATTAAATATCTAGAAAACACTGGTGCTCATATACTGGCATACCAATTTATTTTACTAAAGATAGGTACCACCCTTGGCATTAGGATGTATACCTGACTCAGTTTCTAGAAGAAGAGGGGTGGGGATACAGAAGCAAAATAACTTGAACCTTGTGCAAATAATACAGCCCAGGGCCTGGGTGGAGGCTGCTAGGCATATGCCAGATCTAACCTGCTGAGGGGCGCCCCAGTAAATCCACACAACCAGAAGCAATAATTGGAATGTCTATAACAGTGACTGGGATTGTGCAGGGTTTACCCATGCCGCAGCGACAGTCATCACGGATACATCCCCGACAGCGACAGCCACAGTGCCAACTGTCAGCATTGCAGTGTCGGGGATGCCTCCGTGTATCCGAACCCCTCCCATGCCTCCTTGTATCCAAACCCCTCCATGTGGGGGGCTCTGCCCCCCACACCTCCCAGTCTCTAGGATTGTAACTCTGAGTCGGATTTGGACCGGGGGGGGAACACCCAGCGAGGCAGTCCAGATCGCCATACAGACCACCACAGTGAATGGTGGATTTTGCCTGATTCCTGTCACTGTGGTGATCTTTGCAATCAGGGAGTTGCTACGGCAACGGTATACAATTGTGCAGTATGGCCTTATTCAGCAGATGGAAAGTAAAAGCTGAATTGGACCCTCAAGGGTCAGTACAGGCTGGACAGGTACAAATTCAGGAACTCTCCTTGCATACAGTACAGTTCATGAACAACAACAGAACAATCTTCTTCCCAAATTCCCAAAAGGTGCATTAGTGGACACCTGGCTACACACAAACATCTTTCTTCTCATGAGTGTCATTTAGTGAAGCTAAGCCACACACTCAGAACTCTTTTCGAATATAGGTGCAATTATGTGAAACAGCCACACACCTTAACCTGCAGCTTGGCCCTCGCTCAGGTAAATGTACTGGCACCTTTTATGAACCAGGAAGCCCTACCTAGTGCGCGTTTAGATGTTCCTCCCACCCTTGGCCCCAACCGACAGTCTCTGCCATTCTTCAGGGTTACACCATTGAAACCCCCATTCCCCACTGAAATTCTAGAGGTCCCACACTTTAACTTGTCACAAACTGGAGTGGCCAGAGAATAAACTGCACTCACTGGGGTACACAGTTTAACTTTACTTCACTCACACTGGTAGATATGTGGCACTGACAGGTGTAATCCAACTTTATCTATGGGTACATGCACCCCATACTATCCAATCCCTAATAACTTGTGGAGATGTAAAGTACTCATAGAAATTGTTCCATCCACAGGTCATGGAACAATGACAAAGAAAAAGGCACTCTCCTGGGTAGCCAGTCCAGTCTATTTCAGGTCCTATCCAAGGCAGCTGAAAACACCACAGAACATTCAGGGGATTGCCCCTTGAGTCCACAGAGAACAAACAGATCCTTCCACTTCACTGGGAGTAGAAATCAGAAAATTCTGCTGTAGCCTTCTCTCCACCACTTCAGCTGGAATCTGGAAATGACACTTCAATAGGGTGAGACGTCCTGGGCCCTCTCTTCAGAGCCCACTGGCAGTCTTTCTGCCACTCTCACCTCCTCACTCCACTACAGACAGAACAACACTGAGCATTCTAAGCTCCCCAGAGCAGCTATCCACAGAGTGTGGCTTATGCTGTTGTGAGAGTTCTAAATGACCTAATCATTCTTCCCTCGGGCTAGCTGAGTAAACAATGATGTCATTTTTTAAGGAGCCCCTAATGAACTCCCTACCAGCTGCCTGCTACCTTCCCAACAATAATACTGATAGGATTCTAGTAACCCCAGGGGACTGGGTGGTTACACTCACCCCGTGCCAGGTAAATGACTGTCCGCAATCATTCCCTCACCTAGCACCGGGCCATCCTACCTCTGATGCCCCCTACAGGGAGGGTTGCGCAAGTCCTCCTCTACCATGTGCGAGGCACAGACAGGTGGCACTAAAGGCTAGAGGCCCACTGAAGAAACTTCAGTTCCTATCCTACTACTGTACTATCTATGGATCCTCAGTGGCTGCAAGAAACTGCCTGAAGCATGTCCTACCAGACAGCAGTGGTGATCCTTCTATCCAGAATCAGGACCACCAACCTGCCTTCCCCACTAACCCTCTAGGGAAAACTATCTGACCTGTACTACCACCAGGTGCCAAACCCCCAAAACATCTTACACCTCACACCTGTAAAACAAAAAAGGTTAGATATTGTACTAACAGTTACACAAGCCTAACAAATCCACAAGGAGGACTCAGATGAGTCCCACCAATCCTCTTCAGGTCTTCTTGTCTTCTTCCAGAAACACATGCAAAACAAATACTACAAAGAGATTTCTGCACACAACCACACCTGTATAGCCAAAACAGTGACCAAAACCCTCCCACTGGATACTGCACAAGCCCAAAAGCATTTTTAAAAGGATTTTCTACAAAAGTACAAAAATAGAAAACATTAAACATTTGCAAAACATTTGGGGAAGGGATCCCTGCAATGTCTGAAATTAAGGAGGAGTCCAGAGTGCCAAACATAGAAACATAGAATTTGACGGCAGACAAGGACCACTTGGCCCACCCAGTCTGCCCATTTCCCTACCTAATGGATAAGCTGCAGATCCTAGTTAACCAGCAGCCTACTTCTACTTGGTCTCTTGGCCAAAGCACCACAACAAGAGTCTCTCCTAGGCCAGAGCCTGCTGAAGCACAGTCCTGGAACACGCACAAGGTCTGCAAGCACTGCAGTCTAGATGGCAAGTCTATTGGAGATTATATTCCAAAGAGTCTTCAAACTTGCAGGAAACAGTTAACTTAAAATGAAAAAGGTCTCTTACCAATTCTTGATGACAAAGGATGTCAACATCACCTCTCTGAGCTGCCTGATGATCTTCAGCTGCTGGATAGACGAAATCTTCAGATCAGATGCTTCCACAACCTCCTGCTGGACCCAGACTGGAAATCTTCTCTGAACCTGCTGAGCTGATGAACCTGGATGTTGCCACAGATGAATTGGATGCTTCTGGAGCCAAACCTGGATGCTGCTGGAGCCAAACCTGGATCACCAGAAGAAAGGCACCTCCATCATGGATTGCTGCCTCTTGGGTGGCAGATGTGGGCAGGCGAGACTAATTCACCTTTGGCAGGCAGGCACATTTTTCAAAATGGCACCAATTTCTGGGGTAGTACCGTTCAGATTTGAAGCATAGACTGTCATCCCATCTGGACGAACCATGTGAAATAATGGAATGTCTCTTGGCCAGCTTGTCCACTACTCTCACAGAGTTGATCAACAAGGTCCTGCCACACCTCCAGAATTGCAGTCTCTCATTGCACACCCTAATTCGGACCCCTTGTTTACTCTAGGGTGCAGGTTGCACAAGCTTCCTCCACAACCAGGCATGCCCGTCTTTCTCTATGTCATCCCATATTTTTCTAGAGTAGAAAGGGTATGACTCTTCATACTTGGCCTCAGCTCATCTACACACAATTTCTCCTCTTTTGCTTTTCACTAACTCACATCCAGAAGCACGGCTTGGGGGTGGCCAGTCCTGGTTGAGCCAGTCAAGAACACTTAGTGCAGAGCAAGAGCAGTCCACCTCTGCACTCAAGGGCACACTTCTTGAGCCTTTCTCCACATAGACATCGGGAGGCTCCATGGAAGCCCAGGGCAATGGCAACTCACTAGGGCCCACTGAAGCTATTGCTGTTTCCTCCTCTTCCACACATTCTGCCCAGGAGCTGGTGATTGTGCCAACCCCTGAAATTGTCCATTCTCCATTGTCATTGGAGGCACTGTCCTCCCAATGACATGCTTCCTCCACCTCGGGCTCTCCAACGAGGCTTGGACTTGGGCCTTCCACCCATGGATCTACTGAACCTGCACTGGCAGCATCCAATTCCACCCACTGCGGCATGGAACACTTCACTTCCTCTGGGCCTTGCAAAGCATCAGTGCAGACAATGTCCAGAAACTCCTCTACGAACTCTATGGGGTCACTTTTACTGCAACCAGCCTGTCGCTGTTGTTCTTATTCTACAAGGTCCCCTGTCTGTGTCCAAGTTGGAGCTATACAGATGTGTTTCATTTTAGCTACCTTTGTGTCACCTGCCATGCTCATCCCAAATCGCTTTCTACAGTCTGTGCAATGGGGAATGGGCAGAACATCTCTTCCTGGTTTTAAGCATACTATGCACATATTTACCAGATAGTTCAGCAAAGCCATCTTAGCAGGTGCTGTTGAACAGTTGTACAATTGCTCAGAATGGGCTAGTTCTTGTTCTTGTTGGGCTACCCACGCCCTAGCATGGAGTGGGTAGAGAGGTTTTCTGCTGCCATGTTCTGAAAGTCAAAAACACAAGTCCCAAAATTACTATTGTTTGCAAGCACTCTGAGATTTGGTTTTAACACACTGGAAAAAGTTCACAAACAGGCTGCCTGGCTGCTGCAGTTGTATTCCACAACTTAGCAAGAAACCATTTGAAACTTGTTTTGGTTTTTAAAACTATTCTAAAATGGCACTGCTTTTGTTTACATAGCTGGCTACACCCCAATGTGGCAACTGTAACTTTGCATCACACTCAGTTAAAATTGCTAGGACTCTGTCTGGATCTTTGCATTTCAACTGATATTCTCAAACACAAGTTCATTTTACTATCTCTCAGTCCATTACTTTACAGGCTCCTGGACCAGAGGGATAGTTTGTTTTAAAGTTCACGTTCTTTGAAAACAGTACCTTCACTCACAAAATCCAAGATTTAATAGTTCACAAACTCTCTATCAGTAGTTTTGCTGCATTTGCTCAAGTTCTTATTCAGTTTTCCGACCTTAGCACCGCAGTCAATTTCTTTTGCGAAAGGGTACTTACAGGCAGTAGATGGTTTGCACCATCGATGGAATATGGCCTGCTGCCGACTTGAAGAAGGCCTCTGGGGTGAAACGAGCTGGCAGTCCCACCGATCATCACTACAATTGCCTCAATCACTCTCCAGTTGGTCGGAATATGGGTTAAGCCTGGATATTTGTGAAAAAAGTCAGAAAACTGCTGCTGCAGAAGCGCTTTTGCTGCAAGAGATTCCTCCTTCCTGCCGCACGAACTACAAGCTACTCACACACTACAGGCTGCTGCTCCATGAATGTTTCACAAGAAAAGACTCAGGCAAGGGCGGGGCTTAGGTGCACTGGGAGCATTCATACGATGCCATGCAAATGATCTCCCTCCCTCTCTCTCTCTGCCGCACTCCTGCACGGCGATTGTCGAGAAGGCAAAATTTAAACTGCAAACTGTCACTTTTTTCTCAGCTTAAATTTCAGCAGGACAAGCATTTTAAGGCATTTTCACTCAATACTTGGTGCATTTTCCTTAGCGACTCCCCCAAATTTCACTGTACACACTTGAAACTTTCTGAGCACTTAGAAAACACTGTCAACTTTTAAACAGTTATTAAGCATTTTTTCCACAAGGCAAGGGCAAATATTTCTCAGTCCACAGTTTCAAAGCAAACACACAAGCAGGAAATTCTTCCTCTTTCTTTTCCACATAACTCAGGTAGCAAAAGACTTTCAGGTGGCATCTTACTTGGCACAACTTGCATTCTGGTAAAATGATCTTCTGTTTGGGGCACCACCACCAGACAGGAAGATCTTAAAAATACCATCAGCATGCCTCTCACCTCAAATTAAATATCCCAAGATGAGCCCTGATTTTTTGCGAGAGGTCCGGGGTTCAAATCCCAGATGCGCCCCCATTTTTTGTAACCTCCAGACCACTTTTTTAACTAGTGTGCCCACCTCCCATTAAATATCTGGAAAACACTGGTGCCCATATACTGGCATACCAATTTACTTTACTAAAAGGTAGGTACAACCCTTGGCGTTAGGGGGTATACCTGGCTCATTTCCTAGAGGAAGAGAGGAGTGGGGGTACAGAAACAAAACAACTTGAACCTTGTATAAATAATACAACCCAGGTCCTGGGTGGAGGCTGTTAGGCATATGCCAGATCTAAGCTGCTGAGGGGGCCCCCAGTAAATTCACACAACCAGAAGCAATAGTTGGAATGTCCATAACCATGACTGGGATTGTGCAGTATGGCTTTATTCAACAGATGGAAAGTAAAGCTGAAGTGGACCTCCCAAGGGTCGGTCCAGGCTGGACAGATACAAATTTAAGAGCTCTCCTTTCATGCAGTACAGTTCATGAACAACAGCAGAAGAATCTTCTTTCCAAATTCCAAAAGGTGCATTAGTGGACACCTGGCCACACTCATGAACAGCTTTCTTCCCATGACTGTCATTTAGTGAATCTAAGCCACACACTCAGAACTCTTTTCAAATATAGGTGCAATTATGTGAGACTCAGCCACACACTAACCTGCAGCTTGCCCTCGCTCAGGTAAACATGCGTGGTGCCCTTTACAAACCAGGAAGTCCTGCCTTGTAAGCCATTAGATGGCTCTCCCACCCCCTTGGCCCCAACCCATAGCGTCTCCGCTACTTTCAGGGTTGCACCATTGAAACCCCCATTCCCCACTGAAATTCTAGAGGTTCCACACTTTAACTTGTCACAAACTGGAGTGACCAGAAAATAAACTGCACTCACTGGGGTACACAGTTTAACTTTACTTCACTCACACTGGTGAGATTAGGGGCACTGACAGGTGCGATCCAGCCTTATCTATGGGCACATGCACCCCAGACTATCCAGTCCCCTAAGAACTTGTGGATATCTAGTCTCCTAGACAGTAGTCTCAGACATTGTTCCGTCCACAGGGCATGGAACAATGAAAAAGGAAAAGTCACTCTCATGGGTAGCTGGTCCAAACAATCTATTTCAGGTCCTATCCAGGCAGCTGAAAACACCACAGAACATTCAGGGGTTGCCCCTTGAGTCCACAGAGAACAAACAGACCTTTCCACTTCACTGGGAGTAGAAATCAGAAAATCCTGCTGTAGCCTTGTTTTCACCACTTCAACTGAAAGCTGGAAATTATACTCACTAGGTGACAAATCCTGGCCCCTCCTCAGAGCCCACTGGCAGTCCTTCTGCCACTGTCACCTCCTCACTCCACTACAGACAGAACAACATTGAGCATTCTAAGCTCCCCAGAGCAGTTATCCACAGAGTGTGGCTTATGCTGCTGCGAGAGTTCTAAATTACCTAATCATTCTTCCCTCAGGCTAGTTGAGTAAACAATGATGTCATTATGTAAGGAGCTCCAATGAGCTCCCTACCAGCTGTCTGCTGCCTTCTTAACAATAATACTGATAGGATTCTAGTAACCCCAGGGGACTGGGTGGTTACATAACATACCTAATTTGTATTTATATTCGGCACTAGTTTTTTAATATGGACATTCCAGCTACAAATTGTGTTCAACCATAGACCCAAATAATGATAGGAATTAACAACTCCAATTTTATACCTTCAGAGGTTTGAATTTGTAATAGCTCACATAGGACACTCAAGTTAAATTTCCTTCGAATACCGTAATTTGAGATTGTTTTGCATTAAGTATTAGTTTATTCTGTAAAAAGAAATCCTGAACCTTATTAAATGCAGATTGTAAATTTAACTCTGTCTGTTTTAGGGAACTCCCAGAGACATAGATAATCATATAATCTGCGTAGAGGTGAATCTGAGTTTCTGTATTGTCATGAGAGAGATCATTTATATTTAAATTAAAAAGTGAAGGGCCTAATTTTGAATCCTGTAGTGCTCCTGATTTTTTTTGGTGACTTTTGATTCATCATCTTTGACAGATACAAATGTTGTCTGTTTTTAGATATTCATTAAACTATTTTTTATTTTTTTTTTTTTAATTCTTTATTTATTCCTCCTGAGCTGCCTGCTGCCCGGTATTATCTGCCCAGTCATGGACCACGAGCTTCCACTTCCTCAAATCGGCTGCGAGCCCTCCGAAGCCCCGTGGCTTGCCCCCCACGGCAGGGTTGCGGCACTCCCCCTTGCATGCCACAGTCGTCGGAATAGGTCAGAGGGCTGGCCTGAGGAGCTAATTGAAGCCGTGGCGGGCTTCATGGAAGGCGGCAGGCAGCTGTCTCCTTTTTCCAGTTTTCTGGGAGGTGGGTTGTGCAATGATGCCTAGCGTCTGCCCTGCCTCCTGAGCGTGCTAGCTCAGTGGCTCGCGACTTCTTGGCCTCCGCCGAAATTGCGCCGAAATGCTCTGGGCACTTCCCCACCCTCCCCCCGGAGAAGGAGAGCAGTCCATGGGATGCTCTATCCATCTCCCCCGGCCGGCCCTCCAGTGCCCCAGATCCGTTCCCGAACCCGGGTCGCTGGCGTCACATGCAGAAATCTAACCGCTGCGCCGACGGGCCGGCCCACTATTTTTTTTTAATATTTATGCACTCCATGCACTCCAGTCCCCTTCTACCAGCCCCCCGCAGCCCCATCACACTGACATTCATTGAGACTTGCCTTGATGGCATGGAGGTGCCCAGTTGGCCGGCTGCGGAGCCTGCAGGGGACCAGCATCATCCTGCTGGTCAGCAGTTTTCCACCTGTTTTCTTCCATTCCTGGTCACGGCTGCACATGCATGTGTGGAGGCACGTGCACTCCGCAGACCTGCAATACCCTCCCAGTGCATGCTGCATCTGGACCTGCACTGTCACTGGACCTCCACCCAGTGGCGGCCATGTGGCGGGAGTGACAGGGATCCTCCACAGGAGAGGAGAGCTGCCTCCTGGCTGCTCGATCCAACTCCCCCCTCCACTTCCTGACCCCAGTGACCCCGCTCATTCCAAAACCTGGATAGCTGGTGTAGTGTGAGATGTTGCATCCAGTACTTCACCCTCAGGGGCACCAGGTTGGTTTTATTAAACTATTTTTGAGTAGTTAGTGCTAGAACCCAATTGATATAGTTTTGACAGAATGACGTCGTGATCCAAGGTGTCAGAGGCATTGGGGAGGTCTATAAAAATGGTCCCCACTGACATCTGCATGTCCATGGCATCCTGTACATCACCAACCACCTTAATTAGAACAGAAATAGTGCTTTGCTTCGGGCAAAATCCTGATTATATTGCCTTTGTAATATTGTTTTCATCTGGAAATAATCTAAATTGAGCACTCACACATTTCTTTAATATCTTAGACACAATTAGAAGCAGTAAGATTGGTCTGTAATTATGTATATCAGATTTTTTACCAGATTTAAATGCAAGGATAACCTTGGCAGTTTTCCATGCCATGGGGAGTTCTTCTTTTAATAGTGACCAATTAAATATTTTAGTTAGCGTGGAGTCTGTCACTGGGACAGCATAATTTAACATTATTGATGGAATATTATCATAACCTGTGGCCATGTTAGTATTCAAATTTAGTAGTTCCCTCATTACATCTTCTACTTTAATAGGCATAAAATTAAATTTGATAGGAGGTATTTGCATTTGATATATATATCATTAGAAAAATCAAGTCATGGTTGGCCCATTTTTGTTCCCTAGTTGCTCACAACCCATATTAATAAAGACTTTATTAAACTCTTTTGCTGCTGTAGTACCCAAGTGAGTGTATTGTCCGTTTATATCAAAATATTCTGGAAAGCTGTAATCATGTTTGTTTAACAGTCTGTTCATTTCATTGGAGGATGTTTCCTGGTATCATCAAACTTTTCTTTATAGTGATCTTCTTTCACCTTCCTTATACTCTTTGTATATAAATTCCTCAATTGGTGATAAATTAACCAATCCCTTTGAGTAGTTTTCTTGGCATGTCTTCAGAGTTTATCAGTTTGTTTTTTCAACACATATAATTTTGATGTATACCAAGCCAAATTACTACTTTTTATTTTTTTCTGTTAACTGGTACATTCAAATTGCATACCTTCATAAATTCTAGAATAAACAAAGACTAAGCATAATCAATTGTGGGTACTAACTCTAACCTTGACGAATCAGTTCTTTCTTGGTCTAGCATGAATGAGATATAATTATTTTTTTTTATAAGATCTGTACAAAAAAATGTGTTCATTTTCCCCACTTTTTTTATTTTGCCTGTACACAATGTATTAACTGGTGATCACTAAAAGAATCTGATAAAACCCCCTCAGTTTATAGTTATCTGGTCTATTTGAGAAAATTAAATCAATTTTGGTTGACTGAGATGGCGGTATCCTAGTTAATTCTAGTGGGCTCAGTTATAAGTTTCTCCATACCTAGATTAATTTTCAAATCTTATAAACTATGTGAGGAATTAATAAATTTCTGATTGACAGTGAAGTCTCCTGCCAACAAGATTTCGTGACTAAATCTATAATTTCACAGTGCATCTTGTAGATTATCGAATACTTCTGTCCTAATCTTACTGTAGCTGGGTGATACAGTCCTACCAAAAGTAATGGAAATACATAAGAAAGTTTCATCTCAGTGCACAAGTTCCAATCCATCACACTTTTTAACTCTATTTCTTTCCCAGTCAAACTGATTTTACCATAATTGATCAAGCCACCCCTTTTTGTTACGATCTTTTCGCAAATTTGATATCAATCAAGGCTAAGGGATGAATTAGAAATTCTAGAGCTTAACCAAGTTTCAGATATAATGATCAGATCTGGTTTATAGCAGAGGATCTATTCCCTAATTTGATCAAATTTGGGAGCGATGCTCCTGGCATTAAAGTAGTATGTACTAACGCCATTCTTTATTAAAACCTCATCAGACACTTTAGCATCAGTTGGCCTGGATTCAGGGTGGATGTCCCCACATAATAGTAAAAATAACCACATGGGCCCCGATATTCAGAATTGCACCTGGCAATGGCGCATGAGGTGGCGCAGTGCAACTGAGTTGTGCTGGTGCATCGAAGGGATATATTCAAAAGAGATGAGCCATGGTGCATCTCCTCTGAATATATCAGGTAATGCGCACCGTGCAAGTATGATGCGCTGGTGCATCCCCCCCAAGACAGGACTGAATACCAGGAATGGGAACCGCGCCAGTGCAACAGAGTTACGCTGTGTGCAAATTCCTGATATTCAGCCAGCAGTGTGCAAATGGGGCCATAATACATACAAGGTGTAAACGGGGCCATTTGCATGTCATTATGGCCCCATTTGCATGTGTTGTGCAGGGCAGGCCAGCAAAAGGTGCATGGCACCCTGCGCACCATACGGCACTGCCAGGGGGTCTAGTGGTACCCCCCCTCCCTTAGCTTCGATCACTGAAAAATACAAGTCTAATAAATCCCTGGTAGTCTAGTGGTACCCACACCCCTCCTGTAGCTCCAATCAGTGAAAAATACAAGTCTAATAAATCTTTGGTAATCTAGTGTAACCCCCACCCCTCCCATTGCTCCAATGCCCATAATAAAATAAAGTTAATGCCCTGGTAGTGTAACATGAGTCCATACCCCTGGTAGTCTAGTGGTAACCCCCCCCTCCCATAACCCCATTCACCCATAAACCTGTTGGAAATAACTCCCTGGTGGTCCAGTGGCACCCCATCCACACAGAACCCCCTGCCCACCCAGCTCCCCACCCCATCATCAGTGGGCAGCAAGCATATTTGTGAATGATTATTACAGTATGCACTGCAAGCCCACTGGTCCACAGTGTGGACCAATTGGCTTGCAGCTGTACTGTAAGCTGTCATTCGGCAGGCAGCTGCGGAGGTATATAGGTGGATTTGCTGCTGTGCGCCAATGATGGAGGGGAGGGGTCCTGTGTGGGGGGGGTGCCACTGGACCACCAAGGAATTGTTTCCGATGGGTTTATGGGCGATCGGGCTTACAGGCGGGGTGGGAGTTACCACTAGACTTCCAGGGATATGGACTCAAGTTAGTTATGGCGATCGGTGTTCTGGGATGGGGGGGTACCACTAGACTACCAGGGACAGACGGATTATAGATTGTGGGTGATTGGGGCAACAGGAGGGTGGGGGGGTCCACCAGACACCAGGGAATTATTAGACTTTATTTATCGGTGATAGGAGCTACGGGAGTGGCGGGGGTACCACTAGACAACCAGGGAAATGATATTACATTATCTCAGACGATTGGGGTTATGGGCGGGGGGGGATCCACTGGACCACCAGGGACATGTTTGGGTGCTTGGGCACAGTGTTCTGGGGGGAAACCACCCACCGCTGTCAGCTGCTGTGATGTGCCTTGCATTATGGCAGCTTGCCTGTGGGTGGCTCCCATTTGACCCACATTTTTCAGGTTCAACCTTGTGTCCTGGTATGCGTTGCATCTCAGGGTTGTGCTAGCATATGTGCCACACATCCCAGGCTGAAAATCGGGATGTACACATGTCAGCAGACACAGCCCACTGGAGATGTGCACAGTATCTTCAAGCCCGGGCATCAGGATTGCGCTTATGAAGTCTCTCTCTTGAAAATTGCCCAGGCACATTTCTAGGTTAGCTGGCCAACTCCTTTGAATATCTAGCCCATAATGTATCTCAGAATGTCAGCTTTATGTGCACCACCATGCATGAATTTTTTTAATTAAACTGTAATATAGGTTTAATAGGCTCTTATTCCTAAAGGCAAATATTCTATCAGTAAAGAACATCCTTACTGTTTCCAGTTTCACTAAATCCCTCCTAAGGGTATCCCTCAGTAAATCTACTTTACAGATAAGTGCACTCGCACCTTTGGAAACTAGTCCCCAAATTTGACTAGTACGGGAAATTTGAAATGACCAAGACAATGTCCCAGAAATTTTATGAGTCTAAACAAATTGTATTAGAAAAGAGCCTCAAAAGAGAGCTACTAATCCACACCAAAAATGAAAACCTTTAAAATATATTTCGAATTAAAATGATATAACTTAAAAAAAGGCTTAAAACAAGTAAACTAAATAATTAAAATACAATAAAGCAACTGTAAAATTAGTTTGGACCCCAAATGGATTAATACTTGCCCTTGTCGTAGTCAAATATTGTATTAGTTCAATTATAATTTCAAGTTTCCAGAAGGGATTCACTTTAAAACTACTAGCTCTATTCCTTTGCTACTAGCATAATTTATTGCTCAGTAACGTGGTTTCACTTTGCAAACCACTATTTCTTATGTAGCTGAGCAAAAGTGCCTAAAAAACTAATCATGCAACACTTCTAGCTCTAAACGATATCAAGGGCAACTACTACCATACCTCAGCATCTGTCCAGCCTTTAAAAAGCATTATAAATACAGAAATTACCTTTGAATTAGTAGAAAAGCCTTATAACGGAAAATATGCACACTTATTTGTAAAACTAAAGCAACCTGTAAACAGTTCAGTAACATTTTAGTCCAAGTGGCGCTTGCATTGGGTGGTGCAGGCTTTTAAAGATGTTAGGCCCACCCCCTGAATGACGCTTTCCACCAGCTCACCAAGCCCTGTTGGAATGCCGCTTGTCAGCTGCAGATGATAAGTTCTTTGGGGCCAGTCAGTTCATTCTTGGCAGCTGAGCTGAACTCCCTCTGGTCCCAGGATACAGGGTGCTAGTTGGAATAACAGCATGGGAGGCAAGGCTGTAAAGTTCACTTGGACAGTGTAGGCTTTTGAAAATGGTAACCCCGTGTCCCCCAGATGACACTCTAGCACCGGTTCACCAAGGAATGCTGGCTTGCCAGCTGCAGGTCACAGATCTTACTTCGAGAGGGCTCTTGCAGTAGGTAATAACATATAGGACTGATGCCGGCCGGAGGCAGGACCCCACAGAAAAATGTTCTAGCTAGCAGTCCCTGGCGTGGGACCGCCCCCTCGTCAGGTGATCGGCATCAAGCGACGTCGGTATAAAGGGGCGGTTCCAGACACCCGCCTTCCAGTTCTTTCCCGCCGTTAGCTACGTGTAGCACCTCGGCGGTTAAATTCGTTGCAGTTCTGTCTCTTTTTTTCTGAGAAGCTACAGTTTTTCTGTTCGATCGCCAGGTGAACGCTGCTTTATGTCTGCCCCTCTAAAAACAGTGTGATCTAGGCGGCGCCAACTGCCACACAAGGACGGTCACTCCCTCTGCCTCCTCTGCCTAGGCCCCTACCATGCGGTGGATAACTGTCCGCACTGCCTCCGTTCAATGCAGCAACCCTAAGCACGCCAGCAGTCCCTCAAGCCCGCCTCCTGAAGAAAAGATGTCTGCGGGAGGGAGAAAGAGCTGAGAGTTATGCAGGCGCCGACTTCTCCAGAAGGGCATAAAAGGAGGACAAGGATAGGCACCGGAGAAGGCCTCCCGCCGGAGTCGCTGGCAAGGTAACTTCCCTCCGGGGATCCTCCGCGCAGCCTCCAAGGGTTTGGAGGAGGTGTCGGCCCACTCTTCAGGCTCGAGTTCGGGCCTGTCGGGTGTCTCGGGATAAAGGGAGACTCTAGCCCCCAGTATGGTCTCACATCCTCCAGCAGCCTACTGGTAGCGGGCGCCCTCCCGCCGGCAGGCGTCGGCTCTCCGATGTCCGCTGGGAGAAGGCCCCTAAGTCGCCCGACCCTTCGGGGCGGCACCGGGCTGTCTCTCCCTCTGACCGGGCCTCTCCTCTTAGCCCGTCTCGGACGTGAGAGCCCCGAAGTTGGATGACGGCTCCTCCGATGTCCACCAGGTTTTGACCCATAAGTCTCACGTCAGCTCCTCCGACGTGCGCCGGGTCCTAGAGCCTACGTCGGAACCTCCCTCTTCCGTTGTCCCAGGCTCTCCACAGCCTTCGCTGCCATCAGGGGAGCCCCAGTCCCCCTTCCCTGACTCAGGGGATTTTTCACCACCTTCCCCGGATGAGACTAGGGATCCTGGGCTGCCGTCAGATCCCCCCATGGAGAACCCGGATCTGATGCTGGTTCCGGCCCCTCCGACGCCAGCTGAGCCGACACCGGCCCCGCTGTCGCCGGACCCAACACCGGCCTCTCCGACGCCAGCAGGGGATTTTCTCCCACCTCTGGGCCCTCCACCCCAGGGGCCTTTTCCGGCTGATCCGCCCCTGGAGTGCCCAGCTGGGCCGTCTGCTCCAGCAGCTCCTCCAGCACCTTAGTGCCCACCGTCATACCCGGCCTTGGTCTTCCGGGCCCACAGTACCAGCGCCACCGTACCGGCGCGATCCTCTGGCTCCACAGTGACGCCGACCCTCACTACTCGTCTCCGACTTATCCGCAGATGGGTCTTGGGTACTCTCCTTATGGATATCCTCCGTTTCACTATCCCCTCCTCCTCCACCGCCCCCAGGCCGCGGTGGATTTGCAGGAGACTCTTGCCTCCTGGTGGGCTGAGGCCAAGGCTCAGCTCACAGAGAGATGAGCAAATCTTCGACAATGGTGCCTCCACGGTTCCCGTACACCTAGCGGCGCTCCTCCCCTCCTCCAGTTCCCCGGGGCCTCCCCTCGGGTTCCAGAGAGGGGCAGGACACGCGTTCTGGATCTCTTCCCATGGAACACGTTCCTCCCCCTAGATGGGTGAGGGAGCCTTTTTCTGCCTCGTATTCTTCCTCTGTGGTCCTCTCGGACTCCTCAGAAGCCTCCGCGGGAGTTTCCGATAAAGATGACGAGCTACGTTCTCTGTCCAAACCCCGGCCGGGGATTCCTCCGAGGTCTCCTCCGGAGGATCCTTCTTTCACGGAGTTACTTAAGAAAATCCAGGAGGTCCATCAGTGGCAGTCCTTAGATCCAGATCCTCAGTGGGTGAAACTCGCCGAACATCTGGATTTGCCCCTTACGGCCCCTACTTTAGTGCCACCCTGGATCGAGCCTCACGCCCACCTTTTTTCCACCATTTGGAAACAACTGTTGGCTTTAGCCCCACTTCCTAGGAAGTCAAACAGGCTATACTAGGCTCCGGAGGGTGTAGACTTCTTAGATTCTTACCCCCACGCTGACTCGGTCGTGATCAGCGCCGCTCATGGCCGGTCCGCACATCCTAAACATTTGAGCTTGTCTCCCCCGGATAAGGAATCTCGCCTTCTGGATCAGTTTGGAAAGAAGATTTACGCTTCCTCCACACTGGGTATAAGGGTCCTGAACTATATAGCTCACATGGGGGATTACTAGAAGGCCGTCCTTACCCAGGCGGAATCCAAGATCGACTCCTTGCCGGACTCCCAACTCAAGCAGGAGTTGGCCGATCTAGTCCGCTCTGCTTGTTCGGCCAGTTGTCACATGCTAAGGACGACATACGATGCAGTGGACTCCGCTGGATGAAGCTCTGCATTTGCCGTTAGCCTTCAGCGCCATGCATGGCTTCGCGTGTCAGGTCTGGTCCCGGAGGTGCAATCCGCCATTCAAGAGGCACCTTTCAGGGGTTCCGTGCTTTTCGGCGGTGATGTCAAGGACATCATCACTGACTTGCAGGAGAAGGGAACGGCCCTTAAATCCATGGATTCATTGTACCGTCCCCATCCTCCTCAGTGCCGTCCCTTTTGCAGGCGCAGCAGGTCTCAAGCGAAACCCCAGGGAAGGCGGGCCACTAAATGCCGGGCCCCCACAGCTGCCAGGGCCCCTCCGCCCAAAAAAGCGAAGGGCACTCCAGCTGCGGCGCTGCCTCACACCACCTGACTCCTCTCCTCTCCCACCACCTCCCGTCACTCAGAGGAACCGGTAGGAGGGAGTTTCTCCCTCCACCTCCTGGAGTGGGAGAGGATAACATCGGATTCATGGGTGCTTCAAATCATCGCAGAGGGACATTCCATAGAGTTTCTGCAGAAATCTCCACATCACCCCCCTCTGAATTCCGCTTATTCAAGAGACCATCTTTCTCTGGTCAGGGAAGAAATCTCAGCTCTTCTTACAAAACGGGCTATAGAACCCGTTCCTTCTCACCTCTATGGAACGGGTACTTTTCCCACTTCTTCCTTGTACCAAAGAAGACAGGAGATCTCAGACCAATTTTCGATCTCAGCTCCTTGAACCTGTTTGTGGAATACAAAAGGCTCAGGATGCTCTCCTTCAATCCTTCTGCCCTACTTCAGCGGGCCAATGGCTTTGTGCACTGGATATTAGGATACATATCTGTACATCCCCATTTGCCCTTGCACATAAGTACCTCAGATTTGCGTTCAGGGGTCCATTACAATTCAGGTGTTTCGTTTGGCCTTTCCTCGGCTCCTCGAGTCTTTACCAAATGCCTGGCGGTGGTAGCGGCCCACCTGCGTTCTTTGGGAGCTCAGGTTTTTCCCTACCTGGACGATTGGCTCCTGGCGGCTCCGTCCAGGGAGGAACTCCTGCATTTCCTCTCCCTCACCAGCAGGTTTTTTCCAACCTGGGTATTACCATCAACCTCGCCAAGTCTCTTCTGGAGCCTTCTCAGAGGCTCCAGTTTATTGGGGCGATTCTCGACACAACTTTGTGCAAAGCTTTTCTGCCTCCGGACCTGGGGGTGTCCCTCCAGTCACAGATTTCCCTCCTACTGAACTTAAGGAGGGTCCTGCAGTCGGTGCTCCGCCTACTGGGGCTCATGGCGGCTGCCATCCCGGCGATCCACGAGCATGCCTCCACATGAGAATATCTCAATGGACTCTTCGATCCCAGTGGGACCAACAAGTGAACGACCTAGATCTTCCAATCCTGATTTCCTCGCCGATGGTCAGAGATTTAAAGTGGTGGATGGTATCAGAGAACCTCTTCCGGGGTGTCCCCTTCTTTCATCCACCCCCCGATCAGACCTTGACTACGGACGCCTCCGGCGAAGGTTGGGGGGCCCATCTTGGTCCTCGTCGAACTCAAGGACTTTGGTCGAAATTGGAGCTAGCTCTCCACATCAGTGTTCTTGAGCTCCGGCGGTGCTTTATGCACTCCAGGCCCTTCATCAATACATCCTTCCGGTCACCTAGCCGTCCAGACAGACAACATGCGCGTGGTGTGGTACATCAACAAGCAGGAGGAACTCGATCCTACCAGCTGTGCAGGGCGAAGTGAGGGTCTGGGAATGGGCCACCCTCCACAACCTTCACCTCACGGCGATCCATGTTCCAGGAGTAGACAATGTCCTAGCAGACAGGCTAAGTCGCTGTCAGCTCTTCCACACAAGTGGGAATTAGACGGACTAGTCCTAAACAGCATTTTTTCAGGCTTGGGGACTCCTCAAATAGACCTATTCACCTCCTCCCAAAACGCAAAGCTTCCAATCTTTTGCTCGCTCGTTCCAGAGCGAGGAGCTTTCTGGAGAGATGCTCTGTCTCTAAGCTGGAAGGACAGATTCATCTATGCTTTTCCCCCAATTCCACTGGTCCCCTGTGTGTTACAGAAACTGGCTCTAGAAGGAGCAAAAATTATTCTAATTGCTCCTTTCTGGCCCAGGCAAATTTGGTTCTCTCTTCTACAACAATACTCAGAGGTTCCTCCTCTTCCTCTTCCCTTGTCTCTTGGATTGCTGACTCAGGATCAGGGGACCCTGGTCCATCCTTGACTTAAGTCCCTTCAACTTCATGCATGGCTCCTTCAGACCTAGTTCAATCTCGCTTTGGAGTTTCCCCTAAGGTAGCTGAGATTTTGGTAGAGGCTAGAAAGCCCTCCACTAGGTCCACTTATGCCATGAAATGGAAGAGATTTTCCATCTGGGCCGCGTCCAGGAATGAGGAACTCTTTTCCTGCCCCGTAACCACTTTGCTGGATTACATAGTCATCTCTTGACCTGGGTCTCAGTCACTCTTCTCTGAAGGTTCACATGGCGCTATCTCTGCCTACCACGTGCCTTTTCGCTGATAAGGCCTTTGCCCAGCTAGAGGTATCCAAAACCTTCCTTAGAGGGGTCCTTCATCTCAGACCCCAGTCGGACCCCAGCTCCACCTTGGGACTTAAATTTTGTCCTTGAGAAACTTACTCTTCCCCCCCTTCAAGCCTGCGGCTTCTGCAGACTTGAAGTTTTTATCGTGGAAGACGCTTTTCTTAGTGGCCGTTACCTCAGCTCACAGAATTTCCGAGCTTCAGGCCCTTATGTGCAAAATCCCTTACTTGATGTTCCACAAAGAACGAGTAGCTCTCCGCACAAACCCCAAGTTTCTCCCGAAACTGGTAGCTGCATCTACTTTGAATCAGTCTATTGAATTACCTGCCTTTTTCACGCAATACTCCAATCATGGAGAATACTTGCTTCACACCATGGATGTTCACAAGATTCTGAGATATTATACCAACAGGACGAAAGATCTCAGAAAGACTGATCAGTTGTTTGTCTCTTTCGCTCACAAAAGAGAAGGCAATGCTGTTTCCAAGCAATGCCTGTCAAAGTGGTTGACTCATTGCATCACTTTCTGTTATGACAAGTATAACAAGACCCTTCCGGTCAAGTCAGAGAGTCACTCCACTAGTGGAGTTGCCTCTCTTGGCTTATTTAGAATGTGTCCGCTGCAGACATTGTGCTGTCACATTTGACCAGACATACCTTCACCAAACATTACAGTTTGACATTGCCTCTCGCCGAAGAGCAGGCTTCAGTTAAGCGGTCTTGCAGGCCCTCCTTTCTTGAGGGTTGCAAGCTTTCCCTACTTATCTGAGTAGTTCCTCCTCCCGTGCCTTTCTTATTGGTTCCAGACTGCTTGGGATTCTGTCCTATATGTTATTACCTACTGCAAGAGCCCTCTCGAGTAAGATAGTACAGTTACGTAAGAACTTACGTAACAGTAGATCTTCGAGGAGAGGCTCTACAATGAAGCTAACTCTTCCAGCCCGCCATCCCCCTAGGCTTTTCAGCTCCTTTTCCATTGAGGGAAATATCTGCTTCTCTCGTCGGCCTTCTGGGCCTGTGGCGGAAAAGAACTGGAAGGTGGGTGTCTGGGACTGCCCCTTTATACAGACGTCGCATGACGCCGGTCACCTGACGAGGGGGCGGTCCCACGCCAGGGACTGCTAGCTAAAAAATTTTCTGTGGGGTCCTGCCGCCGGCCGGCGTCAGTCCTATATGTTATTACCTACTGCAAGAGCCTCTCTCGAAGATCTACTGTTACGGTAAGTTCTTACGTAACTGTACTTTCTTTGGGGACAGTCAGTTTGTTCTTGGTAGTTGAGTTGAACTCCTTCTGGCTCAGGATACATTGTGCTAGCTGGAATAAGAGCATGGGAAGCAAGGTTGTAAAGTTCACTTGGGTGACATGGGCTTTTGAAGATGGTAGCCCCGCCCCCTGGATGACACTCCTCCATCGGCTCACCGAGCCCCATTGGAATGCTGGCTTGTCAGTTGCAGCTAACAGTTCTTTGGGGACAGTCAGTTCATTCTTGGTAGCTGAGTTGAACTCTCTCTGGTCCCTGGATACAGGGTACTAGTTGGAATAACAGCATGGGAGGCAAGTCTCCTCTTAACCGCCTTTGTTCCAAGCTAAACATGTTAAGGATATCATGTCTCTTCCTCTATTACATTCTGTCTCCAGCCATTATTAACTGTGTTACACTGCCTGCCGTTTTACCTGCTTGTGGGAACATGCCTTACACTTTTATTTATTTATATGAAAGTTTTACCAGGAAGGCATACTGAGCAGAATACTGCTGGATTCCAGATCGTCCTGGGGGGTGGGGGTGGGAGAGTACAAATGAGCTGTGGTAAAATGGACAAACATCCAATACAAAGTATAAAATACAGAATACATACAAAATACAGTGCAGCAGTAGGTAGTAGTGCAAGGCATTTAGACAGTATCATTTAATATACACATACTTCAAAACACATTGGATCATCACTTATTTCAATCACATAAGGAGGAACTAGCCTAGAGCAGAACAGTATATTTAGTTGCATGTGCAGGTAGAGGAGAAATGTGCTTTGAGGAGGGATTGAGTGCTGAGTGTGGGCGTGCCTAACGCCCACGGGGAGGAGTTTCACAGTTTAGGCATGCAATATTTTAAGGCTGCCTGGCCTGCAGTGGTGGACATGTGTGGGACAGATAGGAGCCTAGCATCATTGTTCCTCAGTGAGTACGCTGGAAGGGTAGGGGCAGATAGTTCAGAGGTGAGGTAATTGGGCAGGAACTGGGTCTAGAACTTGGCCCTGATTCGAGCGCACTAGGACAGTCTTCAGTCCTCAAGGGAGGGGAAGCCCAGGGTCTAGTAGAGGATGCAATGATGGATGGTGGTAGGACACCCCACTTGGAAACTAGCACTCACCCTGATCACTGCTAAAAGTACATTGATCCCAGATAAGTGCTGGCAGAAAACTGATCCCAGAAAGGCCAACCTGGTGGCATAGAGGGCTCAGGCGCCTGGATGCCTTACCTCTCCCACACCTGCGACCCAAGTTCAGATGCGAGCTTGGGTTGCCGGGAGGGGGAGAGGGCTGGGAGTAGATGAGTGGCCACCTGGCAACTCTCCTTTCCTGGATTGGGGCAGCAAATTTCCTAAGGTCTTGGCTGCCAACAGGTGGAGGTCTGGTGCTAGTGACGATGCTTGTGGGGGCTGGTGAGATGCCAGGGTCAATGGAGCAGGGCCGCAGGATTTGGAGTGCATGTACGCCTCCATGCACTTGCACCTTTGTGTTTCCCATGGCTCTGAGGAGAAAACTAAGGTGGAAAGTGGAGGGGAGAACTGGGCTGATAAAGCCCTGCCACTCCAGGGAGAGTGTAAGGAAGGAGAAGCGAGGAAGGTGAGTAAGCTGGTCAACAATGCCCAGGGACCGCACTGAACAAGCCCTCCGGTTCTACCCGGGAGCATAGAAATCTATATAGGAAAAGAAAAACCTGATTCTGGGTTATCACGGCCATAATACAGCATTTCTGCATCTGAAAGTGACCTGTTCTTACAAGGCTTCCAGGCTCCCTGTTGGGAGCAATTTAGAAGTAGAGTAAACTGGTTCCGTGTTAAATGAGACAACATTATTTGGTTTACTTTTCTCTTGAAATTAGACTAAGTGGTAGTATTATCCAAAAGGTAGGGCCTGCTTCTATGACCTGTGCAATTATAGTGCATATGCTTCCTTGACATGATTTATTGGAGCACTTATGATGAACAAGCAGAAAACATAATCAATAATGCCAATAGTCTATTGTTTTCCTGCTATCCTTTCTTTAACTTTAGATAGCAAGGTATATTTAAAGGGGAAGGAAGCAATGAAAAACTACACATCTTCTGTGTGAGGCTGATCACCCGCTACAAAGTTACCATAGTGTACTAGTTTTACTACTACTCCCATTTTCAGTGCAGGCAATTGTAATCTATCAGTCATGCACCACTGCGGCCCCTCCGCCCTCCATAACAATCTCAAACCCTTCACACCCACAGCTGACATCTGATATGGAATCAGATGTGGGAACTTCAGTAGGACTTAGTGCAATCCTTTGAATCTGCAGCTTCCAACATAGTCAACACTACAGGTACTGTGCTTCCTGCCAAGTGCCAGTTATTAAGTTTTTATGAAATATGTAACAACTGCCTCCTATCAGTATATGATTGTTCACTGTATGGTGCCAGCCTTAACACTTGTAGCTTTGGTGCCCAAGAGTTGGGTGCAGGGTGTGGGAGGAGCCTAGGAGATAAATAGGACAGAGAAGGCAGTCTAAAAGTAATCTGAGGGTGGTCAAAGTTTAACTACAGGACAGATCAATTCCTGTGGAGGTTCCATGAAGAGGTTAAAGAAGCCATAAACCAGATGCTCTCAGGAAAGGAGCATGTGCCACTGAATAAAGAGCAAAGACAGTGGACACAAATGACAATAGAAATGTATCTTTCATATTTGGCTTCATAAACATTTTGTAGTCTTAATCTCAGATTTTCCATTTTTTCTGAGCCAGAGTGCACCACTTGTGATTGTTTTCTTGTACCTGGAGAGACAGAGCTTCCATTTGATGAACAATCACCCCAAAAGCAGAAGTATGTAAGGGGACCACCATGAGGGTGTAGGAACAGTGGGGATTTCCACTTCAAGGGGAACAGCCTGTTGGCCAGCCTGAAGATGGTTCCCACGAACCCACAGAGGGAGTCACTTGTGGGGTACGTGATCATCATGTTGCCCATGCCTAGGCAAAGGTGCGTAAGGACATGGTGCAGAGCATTCTGGGTGAGAGATGCTTGTGGTAAGGTAGGAGACACTGCAGGGCATGAGAACCCTTGGTGTCCCAGAGAGTGGGACCCCAGGCAGAGGAGTTCCACACAGTTGACCAGGGGTGATGGCCCAGAGGGTTATGGTGGTGCTATGGCATCACTCGGTAGTGGTGGCCAGTGGTGGAGGGAGTAGCAAGGCTAGGTACCTGGGCAGCATTGTGGAAAGAGTTGGGGGGGGGGAGGCTGAAGTGATGTGAAGCATTGCAGGCCCTACTGCTTCACCAATAATGCAGTGGTTAGTGTCTTGATAGGCTTTCATAGCCAGATGCCCACAGGTAAGGCAGCATCAACATAATCTTTGTGATTGCTGGAGCCGTGTGAATATTAACAGCAGTCCAGGTCACAGGGCGAAGGGGGGACCTGAATGTGAAAGACTGGCTATAACAAAACTACAGTATGTTGAATTGTGAGTGTGATTGGGTGGTCATGCACGCAGAGAAAGTCAAGCGGAGAAGTTCACTTGAAGAAGTGCAAATGCCGGAAGTTGTTAAAAGGAGCAGAGGCTTGTAAATGTCTGTCCAGTATGTATTCTGTAGTCACTGAGACATGAGACAGTCTGTTTGTGTATAACCTTGCCAAGGAGATGGGGCTCCTGGGTCATATAAGCTCTATGAACAGGGCTGCTGTTGAGCATCTGGTAGCACTCCCTTCCTTCTATGCCACCTGGTTGCCATTGGTGTTACTGTGATTACCACTGCCTTGTGGGCGCCTGGGTCCACTAAACTCCTGGTTGGGGGTTGTATCCAGAGTTAGAATAAAAATGCTGTGGGGTCTTCACCAGAGAACATTTAAAGTGGGCCTGGCATAAGCAACCCCTTGGATGCGTAATTCCCAGCTCCCCACAGGGTCAACTCACTCATGAACCAGCTCAGTGCAGCAACAGTCCCAAGCATGCAACTTATAGTTTAAAACAAATAGCACTCAGACAGTGGTTCCAAATAAAGTAACAAGGTCTTTATTTAGGGTCAGGCTTCAGGCCCTAAATGGGAGACAAAGGGATTAGCAGCAATGAGGTAGTGCAGTATAGTCTACCCCCCCCCGGCAGGTTCTTTAGTGCCCTCCAGGCCCGGCTCACTTCACACACAGGCCTCTCTTCAGTGCCTTCCAAGGTACAACCGAATAATATATGCTGGGGTTCTACTTCACTTGGCCATCTAGGCTAAACCCACAACTGCCCCCAACTCTTATACAGAGTACAGTTGCATTTCCTGCCCACCTGCACTGGAGGGCACCACCCTCTTCTCCACATGTGCCAGTGTTTAAACTGTTTATGCTAATAATGAGCTTACACTGCTTCACTGGGTACCCAGCCATAGAACAACCAGTGTAGGCCCGATGACATTGCATGTTGATCAGCAGTGATGCACTTTAACAAATAATAGCAGTGCTTTGCAAATTATAACCTCCAAAATCTAAATGCCCATAAAACTCCCAAAAGGTACTTATAAATCCTGGCTGGATGGTGTAGTCTATTATATGCTTTCCCCAAACTATGATACTGATAGGGAGGTGCAGGGCAAGCCCTGGAATTACTGACAGTTCCAAAACCAGAGGATTGCACTCGATGCACATGGTGATGGTGCAGTTTGCAGTGAGTACCTTTCAGGCAAATTTCTCTCTCTTATTTCTTTTCAGGCCTCTGGTGTCGGCTGGTACACCTGCTGTTCTGTGGTCCAGGTCAGCACTCTCCTAACTTCAGCAATCAACAGATTAGTCTCTGATACATAGGTCTGCTTCACCTGTGAAAACCCAATCCTATCCACCTAGCACACCATGCTCTGGTATTCAGTAGTGTGTGGTGATAACCAGTACCATGCTGTAGTGCTGGCTGGGCTGCTTCCAGGATGAGGTGCATTTTAAGTCGTGGTCCCCAGCTGCAGCACAGCAAAAGTCTCTCTCAGATTTGCTGCAATCTTCAGCTTCAGTTTGCATGCAGCACTTAGAATAGTGCTTGATTATCTCCTTTCTAGGTACAGTCATTTTGCAAGAGCTCTGTAGCTCTAAAAATGGGCAGTTGTGGAACCTTCCATTGGACTATTGGAAGTATCCTTCCGAAAGCCCCATGGAGCTTAAACCCCTCCACCACGATCGGGTGCTGTGGAATAACAGCTGCACTATTTTGGCTGTTACTTCTGCATCCCAGTACATGAACTGCACATGCACACGACTTGTGCGCATGTGCAGTTCTGTGGGTGCCGCCATTTGTGAATGGCAAAATGTCATTCACTGTAAAGATGTTTCCCCGCCGCCAGCTCTGCAGCATTCTCTGCTCCCTCATCAACTCAGCTGGCACACTGAAGCCCACCCCAGTGTGCTCAAAGTTTTTTCTGTGGCCCCCCCTCCCCAAGTCATGCCCGACATCGGGGTGCCCAATCCCCATGTCGGTATCCTGTACAACCACACCCCCATTCATGTGGCACACTGGGAGCCCATCCCAGTGTGCCGAAATCTTTTTTTCTTTTGTTTTCTGTAAAATCAAAAATGGTTCCTCGTTGTCACATTTTTTTTCCCTGTTAAGCAGAAAACAGTCCCTCGTCGTCACCGCAGTCCCCTCCTCCTCCCCACCCTCCCAATGAACACCCACCTCCCCACCTCCCACCCCCTTTACCCCATACTTACCTCCGGAGATCGGCACTGTCATCTTCTCTGGACTGGGACACGTCTGTACTCTTCAAAGCCTAACCTCGAACTAAAGAATCAAAGATAAGCGGCTATAGAGCCATTCAATGGGGTTTTCAACTTATGATGATATCTCAGCCAATTTCTGGAATTTTTGCCCAAAATTTTCAACATGGGGTTCTTGGGACCCCAGCTCATGAAAACTGTCTCTTGTCATTTTGTTACTCAGTCTCAAAAGGTGATTTTTACGGTTGCTGCACAAAATCACCTTTTGGGACCAATTCTCGAAATGACAGTGCCACTGTTCATTAGGTGGGATCCCAAAAAGCCAATGTTGCAAATTTGGTGAAAAAATTCCAAAAAATGACTGCGTTACAAACGTGCATTGCGCAGTTTCTACGCACGCTCCTAATGTCGCCAATTTTTCATATTTTCATTCCACATTTTGCTTGACCTATGAGTCTTTCCATTGGCAAACAACAATTCAGAAGCCCTAGTGATGGCCTATATACAGCCATTTCTGCAGCCCTGGATATCATTGCTCCTGTCCAAGTTCGTCCTCTCTCCCTTTTACCTCAGTCCTCCTGGTTTGATGGGACTTCAGGGAGATACAGGGATTAGGACGAAGGTTAGAGCGTTGCTGGCGTAAATCCACTCTGGATGCCATCCACCTTAGATTGATGGATGATTATCAAGCTTATCAATCTGTAATCACCCATAAGAAGGCAGGGTTCCTGTCTGGGGTAGATTGACAGCTCAGAATCGACAAGCTCAGCTTTTTCAAACTGTGGACAGACTGTGCATCCCAGCCTGTCTACAGGTTGAAAAGTCTTTCTGCAAGTAGAGTGCGATGAGCTTGCTCGATTCTCTTGCGATCTAAGGTGGCTGACATCAGGGGCTGCTCCAACCAGCACACTGTATGGGCAATGCTTTGGATTAGCTCAGTTGCTGCCTCTCAGCTTTTCTGGAGCACCTTTGACGGCTGGAGTTCATGGATGTCATGTGGATTGTCCAGGGTATGCACCCTATGTGCTGTAGTTTGGACCCAGGACCAACTTCCCTGATTATGGGTTATATTGACATCATTGGTCGGTCCTAGCATGGATAGTCTGGTGCTCCTTGGAAACAGGTGAGTTTCCTAGCTCCCTGAAGGAGGCGGTGGTAACACCCCTCCTGAAGAAAGCTTCTTTGGACTCAGACTGCCATGCGAACTACAGACCAATCTCAAACTTTGAGAAAATAGTGGCTGTACAACTGGAGAGCCATTTGACCATCCATGACATCTATGAACCTCTCCAGTCCGTTTTTCAAAAGAGGCACAGTACTGAGACAGCGCTGGTTCAGGTGCTCAATGATCTCCTGATGGCAAGAGATCAGAAAAAACGTTCCATCTTGGTTCTTCTAGATCTCTCATCAGCATTTGACACTGTGGACCATGGGGTTCTGCTCAGTTGCATGAGGTTCATCTGTGGCTTGTCAGGTACAGTCCTCAGGTGGTTTACATCTTTCCTCACCGGAAGAACTCGGAGGGTGGTGTTAGGGATTCATTCCTCAGACCCAGTTCCTCTGTCATGGGGGGGTTCCTCAGGGATCGGTGTTATTCCCATGTTGTTCGCAGTGTACATGCTGCCCCTTGGAGACATTATAAGAAGGTTTGGGCTGAGGTTTCACTGCTATGCTGATGATACCTAGCTCTACCTTTCTTTTGCACCTGACCAGGATAGAGCTCTCTCAGTCTTTAACAACTGCCTCTCAGAAATCCAGGATTGGATGGATTCAAGCTGGTTGAGGTTAAACGTGGAAAAGACTGAGGTGCTGGCTGTGGACCCAGGGTGCCGGATAGGGGGGTCAGGGACAGGTTCACCCTCTGGACTTTTTCTTGGGGTCTTATCACTCCCAACCTCAGAATGGGTGTGAAACCTGGGGGTAATTTTTGATGAAGGGCTGACACTACGTTCGCAGGTGTCAGCTGTCATCAGATCCTCTTTTTACCATCTGAGGACTATCTCCAGGGTTAAGCATCTCGTTCCATCTGGCGATCCTCCCACGTCGGTCCACGCCTTTGTGTCCTCATGCCTGGACTGTTGCAACTCCCTCTACCTAGGGCTACCTGGTGTGGAAATCAGCTGCTTGCAGCTGCTGCAGAATGCAGTGGCCCGGCTTTTGACAGGAACCCTTCAGTCCTGTCATATTTCCCCAGTGCTGCGTGGACTGCACTGGCTGCCGGTACAGTGGCGGATCACCTTTAAAGTTGGACTTCTGACATATAAAGCCCTACACGAACAGGGCCCAGACTACCTGAAAGCTTCTGGTCCCTTACTGCCCTGAATGATGACTCTGCTTGGCTGATGAGGGGTTGCTAGAGATTCCAAGGGTGTGTTTAAAACTTCTGGGTCCCAGGCATTGATGCATGCGGCCCCCACCCTTTGGAATTCTTTACTCCGTCAGTTATGGAGTGTGACTGTGAGGGGTTTAAACAGGCTCTTAAGACTCATCTGTGGTACCAAGCATTTGGTGACTAATTTAAATCTTATTGTATTTGCAATATCTGTTTTATATTATTTATGATGCTGTGAATCATGATCTGTTGTTTAAATGTTTGTTAGATGCCTTGGTTGTTGAAAGGTGCCATATAAATAAAGAATTATTATTATTATTTTTAACATTGCCATTTTTGCACACCTCCTTCAAACCAGTACAGCTGTCATTTTCCACAACCTGCCCAAAATGTGTATTCGCACCTGTGCCTCAGGATAGCATGTTTGCTCTGCACAATCACCTTTTGGGACAAGTGAACAAAATAACACTGGCATTGTTCATGAGGAGGGGTCCAAAAAAGGCCATGTTGAGAATTTGGTGCAACACCTCTAAAAAATGGCTAGGTTACACCCGGCCGTTGAATAATTTCTACGTGCATGTGTAACTTTGGTCACTTGGTAGCTTTTCACAGCCCTATCGGCTCTGGCTAGAACTTATTTCCTGTTGCAGCCTGGGAGGCATTCAATCTTGTCTTTAATACAGCAGTACCAGCTGTCTGTCTCTATAGTACACAGGCACCAGTCTTGCTCGGGGTCTCAATGCAGACTGAATTAGGTCTGGAAACGCCACTGCTGTTCACTGGAGAATGGCAGTTTTCAATTGGTGGTTCAGGCTATCGGTCAACATCAAACAGGCCTGGAGGTCTTCATATGACAGATGATTGATTGCTGCAAAGGCACATGAATTATTTAAGCCCATTACCAGTCTACAAGTCTCTCTTCTCAGGCAATCTGACCCTGATTGGTCACCCGGTGACCCTCTGATCTCATTACCATGCCAGTTTGGATCAGAAGTGATGAAAATGACCACCAATTTGTAGTCAAAATGCAGTCTTTCCACAAATACCCCTATTTACATAAACCCTGTAGCCTAAATGATAGTTCAGGCCTTTTTTTTTTAACCAGGAGAGACACACTAAGCTGAAGCAATGGGGAAGCAGTATAGCACAGTGGTTTAAGGCTCTGAGCTGCAAACCTGGAGACCTGGGTTTGAATCCCACAGCCCCCACTTACTTACTGTGTGATCCTAAGCAAGTCACTTAACTTCCTTGTGCTCCCAGGTTGCACCTGTAAACAAGCTTCAGCTTAGTGTGTGTCTCTCCTGGTTAAATAAAAATAAATAAAACGTTACAATGGGAAAGTCCTGGCTCAGTCAGGATTGCTGAAACAATAGTTCCGGTGATGGCTGGGGACTTACATGTGCAAGTGCAAGGCAGCCTTAATGGTAAGACCTCCATGGCAGTTTACATCTACATCTGCTTCTTGTGATTTTTGCCTTCTTGAATTTTATTTATTTTCTTATTTGAAATTTGGTGACCAGAAAAGGCACACTGAGTCAAGGCTAGTTTCCACTTCTGACCCAGGGAGAGGAACATAGAAACATAGACTTTGACAGCAGATAAGGACAGCTTGGCCCACCTAGTCTGCCCATTTCCTCATATTGGATAAGCTGCAGGTTCTAGTTAACCAACAGCTTACTTCCTCCTTCCCCTCACTATAATTGCCTTATGTCTGTCCTATGCATTTTAGAATTCCCACTGTTTTGACAACACAACCTCCTCAGAAAGGTGCTTCCATGTCCCACCCTCTCTGTGAAAAAATGCTCTTGCGTTGCCCTGAGCCGTCTCCTTCTATCTTCAAATTGTGCCCCTTGTTCTTGCACATCTCTTTTCTGAAAGATGCTCCCATCTTGGACTTTGTTGATTCCTTGAGATACTTGAAAGTTTCTATCATCCCCCTTTCCTCAAGGGTATACATATTAAGCACTTTTAGTCTCTCTTCATATGACTTCTGTTGCAGACCCTGCACCATTTTAGTTGCCCTCCTCTGGACTGCCTCCATCCTTTCTATGTCCCTGTGGAGATGGGGTCTCCAGAACTGTATGCAGTACTCCAGATGGGGTCTCACCAGCTGTCTGTAAAGAGGGATAACAACTTCCTGTTTTCTACTGGTGATGCTTCTCCCTATATATCCCAGTATGCCCCCAGCCCTCCTTACTGCCTTCTCACATTACTTACCTACCTTAAGGTCATCTGAAATGAGTAACCCCAGGTCCTTTCCATTTTGTTGTTAGTACCCCCCATTGTTTAATCTTCCCTGGGTTTTGTTTCCCAGGTGCATTATTTTGCACTTCTTTGCATTGAATCTAAGCTGCCATATTCTTGACCATTTCTCCAACCTTGCCAATTTTTCTTCTCATAGAAACATAGAATTTGATGGCAGATAGGACCCATGGCCCACCCAGCCTGCCCATTTCCTGCCTACTGGATAAGCTGCAGATCCTAGTTAACCAGCAGCCTACTTCTTCCCACCCCACCCCTAGAATTGCCTTATGACTGTTCCATGCATGGAATTCCACCACTGTTTTGACTCCACGACCTCCTCCGGAAGGCCGTTCCATGCATCCACAACCCTCCTGTGAAAAAATACTTCTTAAATTACCTCTGAGCCACCCCCTCTATCTTCAAATTGTGCCCCTTGTTCTTGCACACCTCTTTTTGAAAGATGCTACCCTCTTGGACTTTGTTGATTCCTTGAGGTACTTGAAAGTTTCTATCATGTCCCCCTCTCCTCCTTTCCTCGAGGCTATACATATTAAGCTCCTTTAGTCTCTCTTCATATGTCTTCTGGTGCAGACCTGCACCATTTTAGTTGCCCTCCTCTGGACAGCTTCCATCCTGTCTATGTCTTTGTGAAGACTGGGTCTCCAGAACTGCCGCAGTACTCAGATGGGGTCTGACCAGCTGTCTGTACAGAGGATAATAACTTCCTGTTTTCTACTGGTGATGCCTCTCCTATGCATCCCAATATCCCCCAGCCCTCCTTGCTGCCCTCTCATTGCTTGCCCACCTTTAGGTCATCTGATATGACTACCCCAGGTCCCTTTCCATTTTGTTGTTGTTAGTATCTCACCCCCATTGTGTACTCTTCCCTGGGTTTTGTTTCCCAGGTGCATTACCTGCACTTCTTAGCATTGACTCTAAGCTGCCATACATTTGACCATTCCTCTAACCTTGCCAAGTCCTTCTCATCCTTTCCACCCCACCTTGTGCATCAACTCTGTTGCACATCTTTGTGTCATCTGCAAAGAGACATACTTTCCTTCAGTCCCTCTGCAATGTAAGCTATAAAGACATTGAAGAGGACCAGTCTAATACTGAACCCTCGGTACCCCACTAGTAACCCCTTTCATCAGAGTGGACTCCATTTACTATTACTTTCTGTGTCCTATTTTCCAACCAATTTTTACCCAGGCTGTCATCTTGGGACCCACTCCCAGGCTAGCTAACTTGTATATTAATCTTTGTGTGGAACTGTGTCAAATGCCTTGACTAAAGTCTAGGTAGGCCATGTCACAGCCCCTCTAATCTCTACTACTTTGGTCACCCAGTCAAAGAAATCTATCAGATTTGTCTGGCATGACCTTCCTGCTGTGAATCCATGCTGCCTGGGTCCTGTGCCCCTCTGGCCTCTAGATACTTGACAATTCTTTCCTTCAGAAGTGATTCCATCATTTTCCCTACCACTGAGGTTAAACTAACAGGTCTGTAGTTTCCTGCTTCTGCCTTGCTCCCACTTTTGTGAAGGGGAATCATCTTCTGCCTTCCCTTGTGTATCAACCCTGTTGCAGATCTTTGTGTCGTCTGCAAAGAGGCATACTTTTTCATCCAGTCCCTCTGCAAAATCTCCTATAAAGACATTAAAGAGGACCGGTCCCAGTACCTAACCCTGTGGTAACCCTCCTTTCTTCGGCGTGTACTCCGTTTACTATTACCCTCTGTGTCCTGTTGTCCAGTCAGTTTGTCACCCAGGCTACCACCCTGGGACCCACTCCCAGGCTGGCTAACTTGTTTATTAATCTTTTGTGTGGGACTGTGTCAAATGCCTTGCTAAAGTCTAGGTAGGCCATATCCACAGCCCCTACCTGGTCTACTACTTTGGTCACCCAGTCAGAGAAATCTATTAGATTCATCTGACATGACCTTCCCGCTGTAAATCCATGCTGCCTTGGGTTCTATGCCCCAAAGGGTACATAGAAACATTTTATTTACTTAGTTAGTTTTTGTTGACCAAGAGAGGAGGACTAGGCTATTCTGCCTATTTTTAGCCACTTCCCATGGAACCAGATTAAGCTGTTGGTGGTATTTTTAGTGAAAGAGGGAAATTTGGCCAGGACACTGGGGAAATTCCTCTACTCTTGGAAGGGGGCACTGTTGGCCCATTCCAAGATGGTGGACCCTGGAGTTGCAGTGGAGGTGAAGGTGCTGCGGGCTGTGGAGTTGTTCTCCCTCCCAGCCGAGGAAAGCTAGGAGAACAATGGTTCTATATTGATGAGTGAATCTGCTGTGAGTTCTGTTATTTCTTTTGAGCCGTCTGGCTCTGTGAGTTTACCTCTGGGACTTGAGTGGGCCAGCAGTTGTGAACAATGATGACTGAAATGGAGGTGGCTTCTGAAATTTTTCACCTTGCAAGTGTTGAGGTTATGGTAGCCTCACAAGCTAAGCAGTCTTCTGACGATAGACCTGTAGAACGATCCCGGAGACAGCTGGAAATGGAGGTGAAAGAAGCTCGTAAAAAGAAGCTACAAAATCGGATTAAAAAAACAGAACTGTATACATCTGGGGGAGGCAGGCACGCTGCGAGTGGCGACTGCACCCAGTCTGCCCACAATAGTTTGAAAGAAGCATTTATGATAGCTTCTCCTGGAGAAAAGGAGGATGGATGGACACCTGAGTGCACCCTGCAACAAGCCGTCTGGAAGCAGGACATGACCGGTAAGTGGGTTTCTGACCCAGATTTTGACCTTTCTTCACCAGTGTCAATAGATGATAATACACCAGCCACCCAGTGTAATGAGGGAGCCTGTGAAAGCACAAGACGTCCCTGAGGTGCACACAGCAGGGTGGACAGCTTGCTTCAGGTGGCTCTAATTTGGCAACTGCCACAATGTCAAACCGAGTGGCACATTTAATTTAGGGCAATTTTGGGACCCTTGCGACTGATAATTCAGGTGAGGTGCATGCACAGGAGAAAAATTATGGTCTGGATATGGTCCCAGATGAAAGCAGTGGGGCTCAGACTATTGAAACTCCTGTAGAGAATGTTCAGCCAGTGGATTTTGAGTGCCCCCGAGTGCAGCATGGTCATTCTGTTCCCATATTAAATAATACACAAGGAGAAGGAACTTCTGGTATAGCAGACCAAAACAGTAGGGATTTGTAAATAGAATCTGAGAATGAATCGGAGGCTGAGGGACACCAGCAGATATAGGGCAGCATCAGGAGCACAGAGTGGGACAGGACAGGACAATGCACAGACAGATTCTGGTAGACCTGATGATGTTCAACCCCCGACAACCCTGGTTTTCTGATCTTTCTGTAAACCCGACAGATGCCTCACAGGCATGCAGTACACATCAGATATAGGAGAGGATTGGAGATGTTCCTGATAGAGAATACGTGGGGAAAAAATTACTCAAGGAGTCTCTGCATTTTGTACGGCTGAAGTTCATGCCCTGATCCATATATCAGGTGAGAGAACTTTGATGTAGCTTTCACACTGCACATGGTCTTGAAAATTCTAGATTACTTATGACCCAAAAAATGCCCCCTTTGGACTCCTTCCTTGTAATCCCTTTAACCAAGCCGGTTGTAAAATCACCATCATGTTACCCAGACACGCAGATTTTCAACTGGAGCTATTTGAAGATATGGCAGTACAGATTACTATATTGCCAGATCTTCAAATAGCTCCTCGGTTTAGAATCTGTGTGTTCATATATGAGACCAAGTACTGACTGGCAGGGTACTTGTCAGCCAGTACTTGTATCGAAATGCACAGGAATGTCCAGGCTCCAAACCGAGCTTATTTTTTTTTTTGAACTTTTATTATAGATTTATGTTTTCCAGCAATGAGACATATACATATACTGTATATCCCAGGATAGGTACCTGGGCCCACATCCCCAAACTGGACATGGAAACTATATACATCCCCAAACCTATTTACAATCACAGTTATATTCAATCTCCGAAAGAAACTTGAGTCCCCTTATATCGATATAACATTCAATTCTAATCCTTCAAAGTTGGCACTAGTCTAACCCATTTCATGGCCATAGTTAACTTTATAGTGCTCTGTCAACTTTGATGTAAATGTATCTACTCGGGAATAACCTTTAATAACTGTGTCCTTGGGAGAGAGAGAATCCATCTTAACCATACAATATAAAAGTCTTCTGACCCCAGTAGAGTCAAACTCGTGAGAGTATTATGCCCCAGTAAGTAAAGACATACCCTAAGGAAAGTGATATATCTCCATATAATCCTAGTCACTTATCACATTCTTTTAAAAGAGTATTACAGGCTACTCCCCTTCAGACAGACAGATCAGAGTCTGAGGACCCTTCTGTTGTATCGAGTACACTGTTTCTAGGACCCCCACCTTCTAGTATATAATTTCTTTTTCCCCTCTACAGCCATTTGTCTTTTAAGTCTGCCCAGGACCCGCATCAAGTCGCTGACCCATTGGTCATAAGTGTAAGTATTACCATTCTTCCAATGTCTTAAAACAAATGCTTTAATCAAAACAGACATCAGGGACACATGGTGTTTGGCTGAATCCTCACTACTGTTTGCATGTCTCCTAGAGACAAATCTCCGTTTAATATATTCAGAGTAATTTAGCAGGGATCCATTTCTTGGCCAATTTGGATCCATAACGAATGGCTTTAGGACAGCTCCACATTTCATGCAATAGGTCCCTGATTTTATTCCACATCTAAAACACAGATCTGTCTGTCTGAGTTTTCTAGAACATAGTTTAACAGGGGTATAATAAATGTTCGAACAGATGAAAATTGCATAGTCTTGTACTTGGTACTAGGAAGATTTTAACATTTTCCAAATCTCTTTCCAGTCAGGCCTCGGGGATAGAGTTTTATCCCAATCGCTGACTGGGCCTTGAACTTGAGCTCACAAAATCCAACAGTACCATACACCTTGAGAGGGGGTGTTGTAGGAGATCAATCTCCTTCAAATAGTCCCAAGTAAATGGGGTTTGTCCCCCTACTGTATTGTCTCGTATGAACTTCTGTACCATATTTGTAATTTGAACCTTTTTAAAAAAATCCCATTCCTACTCTGAACTGGTAGGCTCACCTTATCTTAATATGAAATCTACCAAATTTAAATTGGTCAATTGTAATGCCCATTGGGGTTAATTACTAGTCCTCCTAGACAAAAATTAGGTCACCCACTATGGGTTGATCTCTGGCTCCCTTTGAGCCCTCCTCTGAGCAGTTTAGTAACTCCCACCATGCCTTCATTGACTTATAGATTGGTGATTGCTCTTCCTAATAGGCAAAGCCACCGGATCTGTATACAACAATGCGGCAGGGGAAAGTTTTAAATCCTTTAGAATGCGCTGCTCAATTCGCAGCCAAGTTGGCATATACCCTCCTTCTTCCCGGTTCTTGCCCACTGCCCCATCAGCCCAAGCTGTCCTGCAACATAATATAGTAACAGATCCAGAAGCTTAATACCTCCTTTAGGATAAATGAGGCGTAAGGCAGCGTGTTTTCTCCTTGGAGGTTTAGAGTCCCACAAAAAGTTTGAAATTACCCTTTGGATACTAGTAAACCACCCCTTCAGGATACTATACGGTAGAAGGTGTATCGGGTATAATAATCTAGGTAACAGATTCATTTTAATCATTCCCAGTCTGGCAGTAAAGTTTAAGGGAGTTTATTCCACCTTAAAATATCGTTTTAATTGTGGCCAATAACTTACCCACATTATCCTCCACCCCATCTTCAGACCTAGCTCTGATCCAGATTCCCAAATATTTAATTTTATCCAAGCCCAGTTGAGCTGCAGGTGTTCAAATTCTGATCTATGGGTATATACCGTAAGTGGGAGAACTTGGGTTTTACTTACGTTTAATTTATAATTTGATACCTCCAAAAATTTCCTGATAACTTCCAGGGTGTATTGGAAACTGTCAGACGGATTGTTTAAATGCAACAGGATATCATCAGCAAATACCGAAAATTTAAGCTCCATCCCTTGAACCCTGGGCTTCATAGAGAGTGCTCTTAGCAAGGGTTCCAAATAAATATTAAATAAAATTGGTGACAAGGGACATCCCTGTCTAGTCCCATTACGAAGGAAAAACTCTTTAGAGAGATGGCCATTACATAGAACCCTGGCTGTAGGAGCTTTATACAAATTTTTAATGCATTGGAGAAATCCCTTTGGGAAACCCATTTTTTCCATTGTGAAAAATAAAAAATCATGTGAAACCCGATCGAATGCCTTCTCGGCATCGAGTGCTATCAGGGCCATAGCGGACTTTGAATGAGAAGCCTTGTGTAAGATGTGATGAAGCTTCCTTAAAGCATCATACGCCCCTCTACCTGGCATAAACCCAACTTGATCCTGGCTAATTAATAGATAAGCGACTTTAAGAACCCTATTAGTCAAGATCTTTGTAAGTACTTTAATATCCTGATTTATTAAAGCAGTGGGTCTATAATTACCCGTAAGTCTCTAGGTTTGTCCGGCTTTGGAATCAAAGTGATATAGGCCTGATATAAGGGAGGATGGGGCACCCCATCTTTCATAATATTCAAGAAAGTTCTTGTAATAGAGGCATTGTTGTCTATATGGACTTTGTAGAATTTGGCCGACAGGTCATCCGGCCCTGGTGCCTTACCATTTGGCAGGCTTTTGACTGTCTCCATAATCTCCACTTTTGAGATTGGGGCAGCCAATGCTTGAGCATGTTCCCTGCTCAGTCTAGGCAATGGTATTCTGTCGAGAAACCTCCTAATTTCTATCTCTGAGCTGGTGCCCCCTCTTGGTATATCCTAGCACAGTAATCCGCAAAAGCATCAGCCAATCTTTGAGGTTCTGTAATAATTTCTCCTCAAAGTTCACTGCCAAATTGCTCTTTCTGCCTCCCGCTCCTGATTCTATGCCAGTATCGGCCCGCACATCCCCTGTAACAGATATTTAGCATTTAATCTCTCCCCAGCAGTCTACCCTAAGATTCCATACCCCTATATTCTTCTCTTAAATCCTTAGTTCTTTATATATTCTGTGGAGGACCCTCCAACGGTAATAATGACCCTATAGCCCCATTAGAAATTCTCCGCGCTTTATCCATTTTATTCCTCTAGCGGAGTATTCCTCGCCATTCTCATGATAGCACCTTACAGACCGCCAAGCAAGCTTCTTGTCTGTTAGGTTGGAACTTGAGTTTGAATGATCTCCTTAAGGGTCTCCTCTAGCTTAGTTACCATATTATCCTCCGCTAAAATCCTTCACGTCTAATCGCCATCGATATGGTTTTGAGAGTGTTATCTATTTCCCATAGTAGCTGGATTGGAGAGTGGTCCGATAATACCCTGTTAAAGTGTTCAAACCTTTAATCCCACTTAGTACATCCCTATTGACCAGAAAAAGTCAATCCTCGAATCGACTTATGAACCTCAGAGTAGAAAGTCATCTCCGTGTCCCCTTTCTTGTACACTCTATATGGATCCACTAATGCTGTGACCCCCCCAGAAATCTATTTAATGCTATCTGAGGGGCATTGGGAGGTCTATTGGTAGCAGGGCTACTATCCACCTTATTGTCTAGACAGAGATTCCAGTCACCTGCCATGATCAATGGGTTGTGAGGAAGTGTAGCGATATCAGCTTCCAAGGAGGCGAAAAATTCTGACTTGGGGGGTAGGGCCATATATTGAGGCACACGAAAATGAGTTTCCCAAAACTGAGCCCGACACATATATCCCCCTACCATCCTTTCTTGGCAAAATTTGATTGATTACAATGGGCAAGATTTCCTAATTAATATTGCCACACCCCACGACGCTTTAACTTTCCGTCTCCTATTACCTTGCCCTCCCATCCTTTCTTAAGGAGTGTAGCTCCTCATTCAGTAAGTGTGTTTCTTGGAGTGCCATGTATGTACTCCTAACTGATTTATGTACTGCAGTATAACCATTCTTTTCTTCCTCCCGAGGCCCTTCACATTCCATGACAGAAATTTAATTAGGACCATCTTCCTATCCAATACCACTGATGATCACTCTAGTATGCCCTACTTTCTTTATTTCATTATCTTGAATTCTCTTACTCCTTTCCCCCGTAGCTCCTATCCCACTGCCCCCGATCCTCTGATTGCCCTCCTTGATTCTCATGAGACGTGTATGAGTCAGCCCCAACATGCCTCCGACCTCCCCGCCTCAGCATATAACCTACTAAGTGACCCCCTACCTATTTCCCCCACCTCAATGATAAATTTAAATCTACCCCTCGCCTCATGTGGTGTTAGTGAAGCGAAGGGAAGGAAAGAGAATAATAACCCAACTGCATGACACTGTATCTTCCCCCCTACATAAGTACCACAATAACTGGAGGGTCGTAATAACAAAATAATAATCTGCCTCACCTTATCAATTTTCCTTTTTGGGCTATTCATGAGGAAGGTGGATACTAAACGTCTGGCGGAAAGAAAACATCACAGTAGACAAGGTCTGAGCTTTCAAATCGGTTCTACCCTGGGAAAAAATAATAGTAGAGTCAACAAAAGAGTCAGTAACAGGGCTTCATTTTCAAAGTCTTTTGAGACCTCTCTCTGTCCAAAAAAGAATGGAGAGAAAAAAAAAAAAGTTGGGCGTCTGGTGAATTTTTGCCACCTATCTGGGCACCTCCCTGTTGCCATTAATCGCACTCAACGCAGCTTTGTCTGTATCCATTGCAGACCCTTCGTTCCTTTAGGTCACAAACTTAAACAGGTCTGGCAGCTCCACCCTGAGGCCTTCCAGGGCATCGCACGCTGTGGAGTATCTTTTATCTCCTTTTGGCAATTTCACAATCAGTGTGGCAGGATACTGCATTCTGAATTTCAAACCTGCCAAATACAGCTTCTTCTTTATCTCTGTATATTCTTTCTGTTTCTCTCTCACCGAGGGTATTAAGTCCTGGAATAGCCAAATAGATGCTCCATTCCATTGCAGGTTTCTATTAGCCCTGGCTTTATTCAAGACATGGGTCTTTTCTTTATAGTTCAAAAAATCTCATAATGAGAACTCAGGGACGGGCTCCAGGTAGGGGGGTTTCTCTCAGCGAACGGTGAGCCTGCTGACAAGAGTATGATTCTCAAATGGCGCTGAATAAACAGCTTCAGGAGAAGGTCCTGCATGAAAGCTACACAATCTGGGCCTTCTGACTTCTCGGGGAGGCCTGCCATAATTAAATTGTTTCTCCTACTGCGTGATTCCTGATCCTCCAGTCGATCTTCTAGTTTTTTGAGTTGTCTTTTAAGGCCAATCATCTCTTGGTCCATAGCTTCCTTCTTTCTTTCCTGGGAGGCCACTCTCACCTCTACATCCCCCACCCTTTGCGATAGGGCATTTAAAGCAGGTTTAAGTAAGGTAAAATCGGCAACCAGCCCCTGTAAAAGCTGCTTGATCTCACTGATATCCTCTGAGATTGAATGCCCCACTTGAATTTCTGCCCTAGAATCATCGATCTCCTCTGGGGTTGGGGAATGCGGCTTAGAGCGCTTCACAGCCGGTGTCTTGCTGCCAGAGGCTCGGGGCTTCCGTTTTCCATCTCGGCCATTCCGCTATCCACCCCCGCTGCGAGTATTAATGAATATTCTCCTTTGTGATTTGGCTTAGGTCACCCACTACAACACAGTACCCTTCTACAACACAGTGCACCTCGCAAATCTAAACTGTGGGATCTCAAAACGCATAAATATTATGTTTAGTTCGCGGAAGCGTGGTAGCGATCTCGGAGACTTCTGCTCGCTGCTAGCTCATCACGTGATCTCTCAAACCGGAGCTATTTTAAAAAGGAGCCCTGTATTAAGTCTATAGCTGACCCCGGCTGCTCCCTGCCTAAAACGTCATCACAGGGACAGCCGGTGCCAGGGCATGCCAGGAGGCTCTTCATCCTAAATGCCGGGCAGGAGGTGCAGGATCAACCAGATACAATTTAAAATAAATAATCAGCGAGTAAGTTTACTTTTGATTTTTCCTACCATCTATAATCAGGCCCACCTCACATGGAGGTGGGACCCCAACTATACATGGATGTTGCTGTTTAAGAAATATGGGACATATAAACAAAATGAGAAACTTTGAAGTATCACTCCAGCAACACCTTCAATATCTACAGTATATTCTTTATCTAATACTTCTATGGAATTATCTGCCAAATAACTCAGATTAAAGATCGTATGAAGAGAATAATGATAGGGCTGCCACAATCTCGGCTGAACTACAATATGGCACCTTGAAATACCAATTGGAGATCCACATGTGGCGGAAAACAGGGTGGAGAATTCTAGCATTACTGCATTTTTGGATGAGGATGGCTTGGTTAAAACCGCTCCTCAGGAACTAAGAAGTATCATTGACCGTTATTTACTTTCTTTTAATGTTTACCCACATATACATACACAGGAGATAGAGCACTATGTAACCACCTTTAAACCTGTAATACAGGATTTGGGTACACGAGATGTAGGTCAATTCTTATCTGTAGTAGAATTAAGCACAGTTTTGAAGAGATGGAAATAAAAATGTATCTCCGGGTCATGATGGTCTACCATTAGAATTTTATTTAGTTTTCCAAGATGAATTATTGGATATGTTGCTTCCTGTATATACCAAAATTATTCAAGATCACTTGGTACAGGATATTTTTGCTCAGGGATTGGTAACATTTTTATACAAATCTGGTGATAAAACCTTAATGAAAAACTGGAGGCTGATTTGCCTTCTTAACACTGACTGGAAAATTCTTGGGAAGCTTATTCATAAGCATTTGCAACCTCTTTAACCGGATTCGCTATACCCAGCACAAACGTGTGGGGTGCCTAGCTTAAAAATACAAGATAATTTTGTTTTAATCCAAGACTGCTATGAATATTGTAAAAATAACCAGCAAAAGGGCTTTATTTTTTCGTTAGATCAGAGCAAGGCCTTTGATAGAGTGTCCCATAAGTTTGTATTACAGGTTTTGACACATCATGGCATCCACGAGCTCGTAAGGGGATTCAAACACTTTATGAAAAAGCAACTATGCTACCTTTGGTTGGGGACAATTGGCTGTTCCATACTTTACAATAGAGGGTACAGCAGGGTTGTCAATAAGTCCGCTGCTATGTACTCTGGTCTTTGATCCTTGTATTAGGTACATCTCCAACAATGGCTTCTATTAGAGGGTTATGTTCTCCGGTCAGAATTCCATTTTGATGGTGTCCATACATAGATGACTTATGTTTATTTTTAAGTACAAAGGAAGGTGTTGCACATGTTATAATGGAACTACAAACGTATGGGATGGTGTCTGGGACTACATTATATATAGATAAAAGTGTTGGCATAAGTATTAGGCAACTGGATGAGGTGGACAGCATCTCTGGGATTAAGTTATCAAGGGAACCGATTAAAATACTACTGGCCCAGATATTCAAACTGCACCCAAAAGTGTGCAACTGCAGGAACAAAGCGCCGTCCTGCGCCCATGTGCAAGAAGTGCGATATTCAAAAAACTGCACAGGCCAAGATGCGCCTATGGCCGACGACTGAATATCGCACCACCTGCACCATAGCACAACTAGGGATGTGAAGCTGAGCATAACTGATGTGCCATAGCGCAACAAGGGATGCTCAGTGGAGCAGTCCAGATGCGCCATAGTGCAACCAGGGCTGTCCCCTGCAGCAGGGCAGCAATGCAACAGCACAACCAGGGATGCAGGGGCCCACCACTCATGTCACAGATGGGCAGAGGAGCACACAGCAGAATAGACATCGTCCCCCACACCCCATGCACTGCACAACCGGGGGAGAGCTGGAATAACCACCGGCCCATGGATACCAGCAACCAACCCACAGTCGGGCCATGGTGCCCCAGCACACCCCCTGGCAAGCTGTGACCGGCACACAAGGAGGGCCGACCACCCTGTGGCACCCCATCCCACCAATGCAGAGCACACCCTGCACCACAATCACCATACACCCTTCCCAGGAGTAGCGCCCAACAGTGCAGGACACCCTATGCATGCCACCACCCCCACTGTGACAATGCAACCCTGTGCACCACGGAGCCATGTAAAGCATCCCCACCATGTGCACCCTGCTGCGGGCAGCAGCAGACAGCAGTGCAACAACAGCATACAGTGCCACCCTGCATCCCCCTGAGGTACAGCTGAGGACCGACTCATTTGCCACACGAGGTACCCCACATGTGACAGGGCATGCCCCGACCCAACTCCAGTGGTACAGCACCTGCACACCCTCCAAGGACACATCCTGTCCCAGCACTGGCCACAACAGCCAGCACAGACACGCACAGTGTGGCATGGAAGCATGCACACACAGGATGCAACACAGTGCATGGACAAACACCCACCCATACCTAGGGCACACCAACACAGGACACAGTGGCAGGGTCAGCAAGCCACTGGTGTGTGGCCACTGCTGGCGTGTACCGCGGACAGCACCCTTACATTGCACAGGTGTCTAGCCACCCTTCGCAGGCACCATGAAGCTGTATGCCACCAGCATGCCGCCGGAGCACAAGTGACAGACACTGGAGCACATCCCTTGCAACAGACACAAGCGACAGCATGGAGGGAGGACAACAACAGCAGAGGCCACAGTGCCACTGGAGGCAGAAGGGCACCATACTGGTGATGGAAGGTAACCTGGCATTGTGCCGGGTACAGTTGTTATCCAGCAGACAGCCACCACTGACACGCCAGCAGACCGATATCACAGACTTGCAAGGTGTCAGCTGCACAGGCCATGGACTGGTCTGACAGGGTGCCATGCACACAGTGCAGGCCCATGGACCACTGCACACAGGCATCCAGTGCACAGAGTACAACACACAAACCACAGACAGTGACTGATCCCCTGCCCACACCATAGGCGGTTCACTCTGCACACACACATATGCCCATGCGCACCACCCCTGACGCCATGCACACCACTGCAGCTGAGCACCTGTAGCCCGCTGCAAATCAGAACCACCACAGTTGTCATAACAAAATGCATATATTTAAAAGTAACAAAAACTAATTACAACTATTTACAAGGGGAAGGGCCACATAACAGGTGGGAGCGGGTAAGGGGCAGAGGTGAACATATGGGAGAGGGAAGAAGGGGTGTGAGGGTGGGTCAAAGGGGGAAAGTGGTAGTAGGGGCATGGGGACATCAACGTGTGCCCCAGTCCTCATCATCATGGCGCCGACGTCTGCTGCTCCTCCTCCTCCTCACCCCGTGGCAGTGGATCCTATGAAGCAGCTCCAAAGTCTCCCTTGCCACCTGGTGCAGCTCACGAATACCCCTCTCAATAGCCTGGGTCGCCCACCTAGGATGAGGGAGCAGAGTCGATAAGTGTGACTCTCCAGCCCCTGCAGCCCACCCATTGTGCATGGCATACAGCCATGTGCCACGCCCTGTGATGGTGTGGACCACTCACAGTGACCGTGTCCATAAGACCTGCCCACCCAGACAGCCACAGCCATGGACCACTGCACACCACGCCCATGTCCTGCACAGCATCACCATGGCTGTACAGTGACTTGGCTATGCAGTGTGAAGGCAGTGCCACAGCCATGTGCCCGGTGCATGCATGGACCACCATTGATGCATTCCCAGACATGCAGTGCCACTGGACAGTGCTGACTGTAACAAGTTGCATACATGGCAGTGGTGTCAGTGGATGGTGGCCATGCCCCGCTGCCCGCTCAGTTATACAGCATGCAATAGTCATCATGGATGTAAGGCACTCACCATCAACAGGCTGGTCCATGCTCCGCTGACCACCATCATCCCTCCTGGCTTGCTTCTCCTCCAGGCGATGCCTCCGGTCTCGGTTCTGCCGGTGTTCTTTGGGTCCTAAGGTGCAAACATGGAGAGAGGAATATCAGTACAATCCAGTAGCAAAGTCCCCCCGCACCCATGTGTGTGCAATCCCACACAGCCATACCCATCCACCCCACACCCTGATACCACCACCACGGCCCACACCGGATGGCCCCCCCCCATGTGCCGGACACATGCAACCGTGATACCCGTATGGACGATAATAGTGTATGGATGTTGCACCTACCTGACCATGGCACCTTGCCCCTCCTGGCACATGCCCGCAGGCGGGCAAGCAGGTCTGGGTCCCTGCGCCTCAGGTCCCCGTAACGATGGCGGCACTGCTCCGCCGTGCTCCCCATACTGGTGGCCTCCTCCAGGGCGTCAGCCACCTCCTGCCACACTGCACTCCTGGCCCTGTCCAGGGGTGCCTCTGCATACAAAGCCCCAGCATGGGGCTCAACTGTTGCCACCAGGTTGGCTAGCTCAACCTGGCTCCAAATGACCGCACGCCTCTGCGCCATCTCTTCTGTGTGGTTGAATCAAAATGGCACTCGGCAGCGCAGTCCTGCCACGTACAGATGCTGCGCGGTACAGCGCTGCCATTCCCTATCACGCTGTCACTGAACAGCGCGATAGTGGTGCACCCATGCCTGACGCATGGCACCTAGGGGGCAAAGGTTGGGCACAGGGTCAAGGGTCTCTGGTGCACGGACAGCCACAGCGCGATTGGAACCCAATGTGTGTAGCGTGATTGGGTGCCTGTATGTCACCTCCTGTAGTGGCCTACAGCACTGTTGCCCCAGTGCGCCTACGATGCCCCAGTGCCAGAGCGCCATATATGTGAACAGTGCTGTAGCACAACCGGCACAATGGTGGCCATGCCCTGCATTGCCTCCCGCGCACAGCACATCAGCAGCGCAGCAGGCACCTGCATCATCAACCCAGACATGTGCAGTTAGGTGTGTACTGCGCATGTCACAGAACTGCGCCCTTGGCTCAGCATGTTCAACACAATTGCGCAAAGCACAACAGCGCGATATTCAGTCGGCATATGCAAATCATCTAATCAGCCATTCAATGGCGCAGTCACTGCATTTGCATCCACTTAAAGATGTGCCTCGCCTCATTTGCATGGGTTGCGCTACAAAAATGCGACATTGGGCTGCACTGGCCATAGTCGGTTACTGCAGGCTATTGCGGTGAGTTGCATGCTGTTTTGGAGTGTGGACTGTGGTGTTTGCGACATGCATGGGACTGCACAGTCACAGGTAACACCTGTCATTCTCTCAGGATGAATCATGACCAAGCGTGAGGTGGAGGACGAGGAACAGAGACGTGGGAGGAAGAGAGGCAAACTTCACAAAGGCCGAGACAGAAGCCCTGTTTGAGGCCTACCTCGACCAGGAGCCGCTGCTCAGCGGATGCCAGGGAACACTACAGGCCCATGCTGCTGCACGGGAGGAGGTGGCGTGTGCTCTCAACCTGCATGGCAGCCACCAGCACTCCGTGCAGGAGTGCAAAAAGAAGATGGGCACGGACAGGCAGAGAAGTAAAGAGAAGGTGGCTGCCATCAGGGCAGCATGGTCTACGACCGGTGGGGGACAGCCAGAGGTGCAACGCCTTACCCCACAGGAAGAGCGGGTTGCTGGCAGCATGCAGCATTGCGCCATTGAGGGTGTTCCGGGTGGTGGATTCCAGTAGCCTGTCACTGCATGGTAGGTCATGGTCTGTCGATTGGGAGAGGGGGACAGGGTAGGTCACATGTAGTAATGCTACTGTTTTTCCCTTACAGCTCCTGAGCATCTACTGGGTCAGCGGTGGTGGGCTTCTCCACTGAGGGCAGTATCATGGAGATGGAGGAGGGCCTGTCCACCTCCACAGGTGTACGGGGGTCAGGGCGACAGTGGGCCCGCCTGGACGTCTGGACTGATGTTGGTGGAGCAGGTGCGGAGGATGCCCTGCCCATGTCCCAGCGTGCCGGCGTCCATGGATGTCAGCATGCTGAGACTCGGGATGGTGCCGGATCCGTTACCGATGATGATGGAGCTAATGTCATGGGCAGTGAGACATGTGGGCCACAGGATGGCCATACAGCAGGTGACATCGCGGCCATGGCTTTGGGTGGTGCTGCTGTTGAGGCCTGTGTGACATCACAGTCCCAGTCTGTGCCTGTCTGCACCAGTGGGGCAGCACTGATGTGTGTCCAGGACAGTGGGACTGTTGCGGCCACTGCGGCGGCACCATTGAGCCCTGGAGAGCGGCAGCCAGAGGGGCAGTATCAGCAGTCGGCCAATGGCCATGGAGGTACAGTGTCAGGGGGCAGCGTCAGTGCAGCACCTGTGGACATGCCCAGGCCTGGCCCTGGTGTGCAGCGCCCACCCTCAAGGGGTGATGACCATCAGGGGCATGAACACCCTGAGGGACAGCATACCGATCAGGCAAATGACCTCTTAGATGGATGAGCAGACCCTCATACTGCAAGCATCAGTTAATCAGCAGATGCGGCTTGTGACATCGGTGGATGCACTGAGTGCGGCTCTGCACCTGGCAGAGGAGCAGCGCAGCAGAGACACCGCTCTGCTCCTGGCAGGGATGGACTGGTTGTGGGAGGATGTGACCGCTGCCATTGATAGGCAGACACAGGCATTCACAGCTGTCATGGCCACAATGGGCACACAGTTATTTGCCCATGCATCGCCAGACACCACACAGTGCAATGTCCACCCCACGTTCGGCGTCACGACGACACCATCCTTATGCGACACTGGTTCAGCTGTGGGCATCGCGAGCATGCCTGTCGGAGCATGTTCGGTGTGCTGAACCCCTCTTGTGACGCAGTCGGCGTTCACGCATGGAACCCCTGGGGGACCGGTGCCACCCACGAGGCCAGTAGTCAGCCTGCTCACTGCTGGCGGTCGGCGGGGCCGCCCACGCATCTGTGGCGGCTGTGGCACTGTGGCGCATGACTGACCTGTCTTCCAGCACGGCTACTGTCTGATGCTGACTTGTGTGCATTGTGTCGTTCAGCAGGCAATGCACGGGTGGGTTACCCGGCCCTGCATGCGCAAACACATTCCATCTGCACACCCTCCCGGCTGCTGTCCGCTGTGGCGTGTGCATGATGATGCCTGCATTGCGCTGTACACCACTGTGCAGTGGTGCCCAGTGTCTGACACATGCACAATGACAGGTAGTGGGCGTGGTGGTCTTTGGACATGTGTGTGGCTAGGGGTGGCGGTCTGAGTTGGCGTGCCTCTTATCCTTTGTGCATGTCTTGTGAGGTGTGTGTGTGTGTGTGTGTGTGTGTGTGTGTGTGTGTGTATGACCGCGTGCCATGTTAGACCTCGACCATCCCTGGCGGGGTGTGTGGTTCCATGCTCGGCCACTTCCCTTGACAGCATGCACCCCTGGTGTGTGTCCATGCGTGTTTGTGGGTTGTGCCTTTGTCACTGGTGGTTGCACATGGCCCCATGACTTACCTGGGTTGGCTGAAGTGCTCCTCTGTGATGGTGTCCTGGTGCAGCTGTGCCAGCCGGAGCAGTCGGGGGTCCCATCGCCCAAGGGGGGGCTGCCCATCACCATCTTCACCAGCATCCTCATCGTCCCCATCGCTGTCCCCCTCTTTGACCTGTACGGCTATCCCACAGTCGTTGGCCATGTTGTGCAGGATGCAACAGGCCAGGAATAGCCCATAGGCCTTTGAGGGGCTGTACTGTAGGGCACCACCAGACGTGTCCAGGCAACGGAAATGTGCCTTCAGCATCCCGAACACCCTCTCAATGACATTGCTTGTGGTGGCATGTGCCTCATTGTAGCGTTGCTGCGATAGGGTCGCGGGCCGCCGGTATGGTGTGAGCAGCCAGGGACGGAGTGGGTATCCACCGTCACCTGTGTGTAGAGGATGGAGGTTAGTTTGGTGATCAGCGTCGCCCTGCCTAGGGCCATCTAGGCCAATACCCATGTCACCTCTGACCATGCTCCTCCCAGACTCTATGTTTTTCCACGTGGTTGGCATACTCACCCACTAAGTGGCCAGTGGGGATGTGCCCACTATCAAATCTGTGGCACAGTGCTGACTGGTGCCAGATGAAGGCATCATGTACTCTTCCAGGGTGCGTGGCACAGACATTGATTATGCGCCCCCTGGCATCGCACACCACCTGGCAGTTGATGCTTGCATAGCCCTTCGAATGATATATGGCCTTAAGGGGCCAAGGTGATGTCTTGGGATGGCCACATGGGTGCAGTCTATGCCCTAGCACACCAGGCATACGTCATACCCTGTGGAACTCCTGTATGTTTGCTGTGCACTCTGCCGGTGTACTGGGGAAATGGATGTACTCCGCAGCATGTGGCAGCAGTGCGCTGAGGAATTGGGTGAGGTGGCGTGACGCGGCCGACTGGTTATGCCTGTGGTGTCCCCTGTTGGTCTCTGGAAGGTACCCATGGCGAGCAGGCACATGCAAGCCGTCACTTTAGTCTCCACTGACAGAGCATGGCTCCGTCGTGTGGGTGCCTGCATCACATCACTGCACGGCTCACAGAGTCGCCTCAGAATTGCCTGATTCAGGCGGTACCGGCCCACAATCTCGGTATTGCTGTACAGCTCGAAGCTGGTGTGGGCTCGGTACTGCCAGTTGGGGGCATACCGCTGATGGACCCTTCCATGGCCGCGCCCCCCTGCTGCTTGCCTTCTCACCCCCCTCATTACTGCCTCCATCTGGATAGTGGCACTGGCCATGTCCCTGGCTTGTGTTCCTCCCCGCAGCTGTTTCTGTTTCCCCTGCTGTCCTGGCTGCTACTTCCACTGCACCGGGAACACCTTCCTGTGGTGGCCTCAGTGCTCTGTGGCACTTCCCCCTTCTGCACTGTGTTTGGCTGTGGCTCCCCACACCTTCCCTGTGCCTGTGGGTTCAGGTTGCCCTTTCTCTGTCCTACCCTGTGTGTCTGTCCTGCCCTGTCTGTCTGCCTAGAGTTTAGCCATATGTGCCTTCCCTGTAGCGTTCTTGCACCTCTCTCTTGTTCCTTTTTTATTTTGGCTCAGTTCCACTATTCCACAACTTCGCTTGCTCCCCTATTGGCATGGCATGTTGTTGAATATCACACTATGCCATTTATGCATGGTTCCTCCACCTTCAGTTGCACATGCATTCATTATCATTGCGCTGTTGCTCAGCGTGATTTGGGGGGGCACATCTGCCTCCCGTTGAATATCGCAGAATGGCACATTTTCAGACTTGCTCTGGAGCAACCCTATTGCACATGGCACAACCCTTTTGAATATCTGGGCCTAGGTCTTAATTTTGGTGACGGGGATATGGTGCAAAAGCAATTGGTTGGAAGCGATTCAAAAATGTGAGTGGAGAGTAGATAAATGGAAGAATTGGATTTTGTCAAAACAAAATGGATATTTATCATTAAACAATTCCTTGTTCCCTATTATTATATGTTAGCTGGTGTATCCCATTCCTGGTAACTTGGAAACAAAACTTTATAGTATTTGTTTTGTATGTTGTGGGTAGTCAGTTGAACCCAGTTAGGTGGATTTTCGTCCTTACCTATCACAAAGGGAGGGTAGGGATGGTACACCCTCTGTTTTTTTTTCCATGTCATTTTTTGGATAGTAACCATAAAAAAATCACTACAACCTGGCGGGAAGGGGGAGGGTAGGTTATTGTGGACGATGGCTATGTTACAACAATACTTGTCTAATTGGCAAAATGAACCTATAAAACTATTGCCCAAATTACAGATACCTAATTTTACGAAATCCGCCTTTAGGAAACTGTCTTTATGGAAAATCACAAAATCAGAATTGTTAATAAACCCCAGGAAATGGTTATATGATATTGTATTACAGAGGATAGGCCAGTTGGTTGAGAGTTTAAATTTTGTACACCGACTAATGTGTTTTGGGCTGTCTCACAACTTAATAACTCGCAAATTCCCATTAGAATGTGGGATGATTTATGGCTTTGCACTAATGGTCGACTTAATGTGAGAGACTTAAAGCATAAGGCAACAGAGGACAGAGGGTGTCATTATGTAGATTGTCAGACACCTGAAGAAAGTATACGCATTTTCTTTGTAATGCTGTTTCTCAAACATCTTTGGTTGTTCTAGTGGGTAGATGGAGCTTGCCGTGGTTAGATAGATTAACGTATGAACAGTTGGTGCTGGGTCAATATACAGGCAGATTAGCACTTTATGATAGAAACACCCTTGAAGTACTATTTGCATGTTTGAAGTTTTATCTCTGCAAACTAGAAGCAGATATGTTTTTCAACAACAGTTAATGTCTTCTTTACAATTGGAGAATTATGTGAGTCTGCATGTTTAGAAGTTTATTGTAAAGATGCTAAGACATATTTACAGAAGGTACTAACCCAAGTATGGAAAGGATTACAGCAAGTGCTACATTAATAAGTTTCATGACTTTGTCATAGATAATGTAACTTGGTTTGGATTTATGACCTTGTATGAATTTTCTTTGATTTAGAAGTCATACGCTGTTTTACACCTATGGTTATATTTTGTTATTGCACATCATATGGGAAATGGTTGTTCAAGGTGTGGGGGGGCTAATGTATATTGGCTTTTTTAAGTTAATTTATTTTATTTTATGTTGTTTTCCTTTTCCCTTTTTGTTTTAGTCGGCTATTTTAAACTTTTGTGTTAGCCATGTTAAATTATGTCTTTATAGTTTTCCTGATGTGCTGAATGTTATTGATTTCTGATGTTTGTATTGAATTTACTGATAAAAAATGGCCCTACTGTTCCTGCAGGGGAACACTGTCCATTCCTGTCTGGAGATGGAGAGCCTCAGAGTGGAGCAGGCGGATATGACTGCCTGAGTGGAGCAGGCTACGTTCCTCTCTTCACACAGAGTATCGGGAAGCATCACTTGATTCTGGAATTTTTTTTTGTGAAGAAGATGGAAGTTTACCAAGGGATGGCAAGACCATTCCAGGAAAAATCAGCACGGAGGATGATATTCCTGCGCCGACAACATCTGGGACATCACCTATACAAACAGCACCAACAGAAGAAGAAGAGGAAGAGGAAGAGGAAGAAGAAGAAGAAGAAGAAGAAAGAAGAAGAAGAAGAAGAGCAACCTTTTGAGAAAAAACAGTACCTCTTGGCTATGATAACTAAGGGGGAAGCCTGCTTTGAAGTTGCCAAACAGAAGCTAAGAGCGACTGACAGCAGTGTCCAGCCAGAGGTGTAGACATGGCAGGAAACTTTAGATGCTGGGTGCATAGCCTGTCAGCAACAGCCAGTCAAACTCCTGACAGTAAACTGCTGATGGCATTGTCTACAGGAACACTGAGGAGAACTGCACCTGACCAGCTCTGACTGCATACACAGATATCCTGTTCTCCAAGTCGGCATATTCCCCAGAGAAGCTCCCATCTGCCAGCAGAATCATCTCAGCATGACTGGACTGTCAAATGATTGCTGTTGGCTGCAGGGTAGGAATGGATGAGACTGGACGGCTCCTGGATGTCAGGCTCCTCACTCATCAGAATCCAGAGCTGGGCCAGCCAGGTGGCATAGAGGCTAAGGCGTGGCACCTCACCTCGACCCTTGCTGGTGACCTGGGTTCATGAGCGAGCCGGGGCATCAGGGGGCAAGCTGGATTGAGCTGCCGACAGGCAAGCTATCCTCCCAGGGAGGAAGAGTGGCATCCCTCGGCTGATGGGCGACCCCCAGTGGAGGCCGGAGGCATCGGGCCATAGGGGCCTGGGCAGTAGGCCAGGGGTGGGGAAGGAGCCATGACCAGGGCTGTTCGGTGCATGTGCACCTCCATGCACATGCATGCTGACTCCTGGGCCTCCGGATAAAACTCAGTGGAAAAATGTCGATCGGCAGGGTGAAGACTGCCCTCCTGCAGGTGCCACTCCTGGGCCGGGCAGGTAAGAGTCAGTAATTCTGGGGGACTGGGCTGGGGGGGGAGATCGGATGGGGGCCAACCAGCTGGGGAGCAAAAATTGTGATATGATAAAAATATAGAATCCCAAAGGCTGGTGACCACCAGTGAAAGTTCCTGAGCAAGTATTTCTTTCACCTACTGCATTGCCATATATGTTACAAAACACTAACCAGTGAATGGTGAAGGCAGCACAAGAATGTATGGATTTGTAACTGCCGTCTGATTGTGATTTATTTGTTTTATTTATTTAAAATTGATAACTGAAAGAGACACGCTGAGCCGAGCTTCATTTCTAGATTCAAGCCGGGGGAAGGGAAGCACAATTACAAGCAAAATACAGCCAGTTAGGTGATGTGGTTACAATGAGTAAAACATAAAAAGCATAAGTTGCGTACAGTGCAGACAGAATGGCAAAACATTGCATAATGGAGGACAAAATAATTAGCATACAAATCATCCATGCGGATTGGGCAAACTCAAAGTGCATACAGTAGTCCCAGAGTGAAGGGAGGCTGAGCTGGTGCTGAAAGTAGGAGTCAAAATAGGTTGATAAACTTCAATGAGGTTGTCACAACTATGAGGTTAAGGGAGGGAGATAAGGGGTGGTCAAAAGCCAGGCAAGGGTAAGAAAGGGTTCAGGAGGAGGTTGGCAGGAGCAGGGGAGTGGGAGGAATTGTAGCAGATGTCTAATGGAGGGAAGGGGTAGACAGTCGGAGGAGGGTAGCTGATTCCAGAGAGAGGGGAGGCGGTATAGGAAAGTAGATTTCCAACTGAGGAATGGGGCAGTGAGGGAGAAAATGCATAGGTCTCTTGAGTGCAAGGAGTAAGAGGAGGAGAGGAGATGGGATAGATATGAGGAGGGACCCAAACCAGAATTTAGAGATGAGAGAAGCACAGTGGAACTGACAGCATGAGGGTAGTGGGAAGATGGATGGGGAGTAAAGGGAGCAGTGCGTACTAGAGGTGATTTGGTAACACACACTGGTGGAAGGCATTGCAGAGAGTGTCCAGTCTGGCAACTTCCTGTTTTCTACTGGTGATGCCTCTCCTATACATCCCAGTATCCCCAGCCATCCTTACTGCCTTCTCACATTTGCTTGCTTACTTTTAGGTCACCTGATATGACTGTCCCCAGGTCATCTGATATGACTTCCTCCAGGTCCCTTTCCATTTTTGTTGTTGTTAATACCCCCTCCCCCATTGTGTACTCTTCCCTGGGTTTTTGTTTCACAGGTGCATTACTTTGCACTTCTTTGCATTGAATCTAAGCTGACATACTTTTGACCATTCCTCCAACCTTGCCAAGTCCCTTTTCATCCTTTCCACCCCCCTTGTATATCAGCCCTATTGCAGATCTTTGTTTTGTCTGCAAAGAGGCATACGTTTCCTTCCAGTCCCTCTGCAAGGTCACTTATAAAGAAATTAAAAAGGATTGGACCCAGTACTGAACCCTGTGGTACCCCACTAGTAACCCTCCTTTTCTTTGGAATGGACTTTGTTTAATATTACCTTCTGTGTCCTGTTGTCCAGCCAATTTTTTACCCAGGCTACCACCCTGGGACCCACTCCCAAGCTGGCTAATTTGTTTATTAATCTTTTGAGTGGGACTGTGTCAAATACCTTGCTAAAATCTAGGTAGGCCATATCCACAGCCCCTCCCTGGTCTACTACTTCGGTCACCCAGTCAAAGAAATTGATTAGATTCGTCTGACATGACCTCCCTGCTGTAAATCCATGCTGCCTTGGATCCTGTGCCCCGCTGGCCTCTGGATACTCAACAATTCTTTCTTTCAGAAATTAGTCCATCATTTTCCCTACCACTGAGGTCAAGCTAACAGGTCTGTAGTTTCCTGCTCTGCTTTGCTCCCACTTTTGTGACGGGGAATCACATTCACCCTCCTCCAGTCCTTAGGCACCACACCATCCTCCCATGATTTGTTAAACATGTAGTCAGTGAAGTCACTAGTTCTCCCCTTAGTTCTTTTAGAATCCCGGGGTGAATCCCATCAGGCCCCATTGCTTTGTCCACCTTCAATTTTAGGAGTTCTTTCAGAACCCTTTCTTCTGTGAAAGGACTGGTATCAACCCCCTATCCAGAGTGATTCTATTGATTGGATGAGGTACCTCCCCTTCCTCTTCTTTTGTGAATACTGAGCAGAAGTATGCATTCAGTATCCCTGCTTTTTCACTGTCCCTCTCTGCCCACCCACCCTCCCCTTTAATAAGCCTCACTATCCCTCCCTTGGTCTTTCTTCACTCCCTAATGTACCTATAAATGGTTTTATCCCCCTTCTTAACCGAGTTGGCTATCTTTTCCTTGGTTTGGGCCTTTGCTATTCTGACTGCCTTCCTGACTTCCTTCTGCTTTAACTGGTACATTTCTCTGTCCTGCTCCTTCTGTGTTTCCTTATGCTTCCTGAATGGTGGGGAGATGATGCATCCTACCTGTACTGACTGTTGTTGATATGAAAGGTTGTAACAGAACCAGATGACAGTGGAGGTTGAGAGGCCAGTGGAGCTCAGCTTATCCAGGAGGAGTGGATGGGACACTGAATCAAAGGTTTTGGCCAGATCTATGAAAATGGAGACTGTGATGTTCCCCTGATCCATTGCTGGGAGAATAGAGTCAGTGACCCTAAGTAGGTAGGAGATAATGGAATGATCCTTCTTAAAGCCAGATTGGAAGGGGGAGAAGAAGTTGGAGGAGTGGAGGAAGTCTTGTGAGCTGGGGTGGTGAGAGGCTTTAAACCTGGATTTTTTGATGTGGCCATGCTTGTCCCAGACGGAAGTAAATAGTGGAAGAGGAAGAGGGCCATATTAGCGTCTGGGGCAGTGAGCATGGGGGACCAGTCAGTTGCTGCTAAGTCACTCAGTGGAGCGTCTTTGTTCAGAGGTGGAAGGGATCTGGACTAGATGTACTTGGGGGAAGAAGGAGGGAGCCAGGCTTTCCTAACACAAAATGTTATGCAGTAGTCACTAAAGGCATCTGGCAGTATACCTGTTGCAACAATGCAGATGGGGTGTGAGGTGAACCCAGTCCAGGAGGATATGGTTTGATGAATGGGGACTGAGTTGGGTGGGTTCTGTGATGAGCTCTGAAACATTGAGGACTCAAGTCTGTGGGTAGTAGACCTGGAGGTCGGGAAGGCCAATTAATGTTGAAGTCACCTAGTAGGATGAGCTCACCAACAGAGGAGTGTGGGGATAGAGTGGCGAGTGAGTCCACCAGAGATGAGGGGGACATTCTCGGTGAGGCACAGAAAATACAAATAAAAATGGATAGTGAGGAAAGAAAGGAGAGTTTAGCTAGCAGAAACTTGTGGGAGTGCAGCCTCTCTGAGAGTGATGGTGCAGGACAGACTCTATCATACATATAATGCAACACCACCCATTCATTTTACCCCTGCCCTGCCTCAAAGTGGTAGTCTGGAATGGCCAAGCTGGAATCAGGAATTCTGGAAGAGAACCAGGATTCAGTGATACAGAAAAAGGCCTGGAGAGTGAAGAGAGATCCAGTTTAGGGAGCAGGTTCCTGGCACTGAAGTAGAGAACACTAAGACCTTAAGGAATGAAAGGGGGGACTAGGGTTGAGTGCTATATTACCAGCAAGGAGGAGAAAAAGGGAAAGGAGGCAAAGAATGTAGGACTTGCGTCCTCTTGGCTGGGAAGGGGAGGGCTGCCCAATTCCTGGAGAGCAGTTCCAAGCCAGTAGTGCAGACCTTGTATCAGAGGAACCAAGGCATTCTACAGGCCAGGCTGAGTATAATGAGGCACCTCAAGAGCCCTTGCTCCTCACAGCACACAAGTCTAAAAAACCATGACCTAATGCCTCCCTCTTTCCACAAAAAAAGAGTTAGTGTGTTTGCCTGAGTTGAGTGAAGGGAACTGTTATCTGTGCAGTTAGCTAGGTGAAGAAGAAAATGTGAATTGGGGGAGTGGCTTAGGCAGAAGGAAGTCAGGTGTTTGGATTTAAAAACTGCCCTTGATAGCTTTTGGCAGAGAGCAGCAAGAGGAAGGAGGTGCTGTTAGAACTATACTACTCTACTGGGACTAAAAAACCTAGAACTCTACTACTGGGACCTTCAGTTTAAGGTAAAAACAAAAAAAAAAGAGTTAGTGTGTTTGTCTGAGTTGGGTGAAGGGAATTGTTATCTGTGCAGTTAGGTAGGTAAAGAAGGAAATTGTGAATTAGGGGGAGTGGCTTAGGCAGAAGGAAGCCAGGTGTCTGGATTTAAAAACTTCCCTAGATAGCTTTTGGCAGAGAACAGCAAGAGGAAGGAGGTGCTGTTAGAATGTTACTATTCTACTGGGACTATATTGCCCTCTACTCCCCCACCCTTAGGCAGGTCTGCTTTATAGGCACAGGATTTGACTGACAACAGGAACTTCCTGTTTGGGAGCTGGAAGGAGTGATCACAGAGGCACAACAGACTCACCTTCCTAGAAGGAAAAGAGTAGCTCTCCATCCCCCCGCCGCCCCAGCTGCTTGAGGTCTGACTCTGAGCAAGTAAGAAGGAGACTACTGAGTAATATAGGAATTTCCTGTCCCAGAACAGATCCAGAAACAAATGATTTGATACCTTTTATTGGACCAACATGGATGTTACAGAAAAGAACAAAGTGCTTTAGCTTTCGAACCAACCAGGTCCTTCTTCAGAAGCTTTGTGGCAGTTTTTGTCCCAGAACAGAACAGGAAGATCAGAAGCTTTAAGGGCATGGAGGCAGGGAGTAGGGAGAAAAAAGATTATATAAAGAAAAAAATAAACAGAGAGAGAAGAGTAAGTATACAACACAACAGCTAAGGGCCACAAATAATACATGATGGGAGTAGTGCAGTGCAATGGCTGTGGAGCAGCAGTCTTCTGGGAGACGTTCTGGAGGATGCGGTGTTGTCCCATCTGCAGGCACCTCTCGGGGCTGAGGGAGCAGGTTGCTCATCTCCAGGCTGAGTTGGCCAGGATTCGGGGGACCTCCTCCCCCACCCAGGGACTACCAGGACCACCGCCACTGCCTCAGAGGTTGCCAAGAAAGAGGAGCGGTTGTACCACAGTGGGCTCAGGGAGGGTGAGGGTGGTAGAATAGAGGCGCATCCCTCCAGTTGTACCTTTCCACAATTCATATGCCATTCTGGCAGAATGTGGTTCCTCTATGGAGGCACCCGCAGTGGAGACCAAGGAGGATGCTGGGAACCTCCACAAAAGAGACCCACAGGAGGGTGGCATGGGACCCCACAGGGGAAAGAAACAACTCCTAGTGGGAGACTCCATGGAGGGTAGAACTGGGAAGGGAGGGGAGAGGAAGGTAAGGTGCCTGCCTGGCGCCATGGCTTGGAGGGGCAGGGAGCGAATCCTCAGGATTGTGGGAGCAGCTGCACAAGGAAGGGAGCTGGATGTCATTGTCCACCTAGGGAAAAATAACCTGGCTGGGAAAGGGATCAGAGCAGTGCAGGAGGAGTTTGTGGAGTTGGGGCGGGGCCTTAGACAAATAGTATGCATGGTAACCTTCTTGGAGGTGCTGCCTGTCTATGGCATGGGTGAGGCTAGAATACTCAGTCAGTGGTTGAAAAACTGGTGCAGAGCTCAGGGTTTTGGCTTCATTGGGGACGGGGGGTCCACCTGGAGGGATGCAGGCCTATACTGGCATGATGATCTGCATCTGTCCAGGAGGGAACCAGGATCCTAAGTGATAGGTTTAAATGCTTCATTGGTAAGCATTTAAACTTGCGAAGGGGCACTGAAAAGGAGCAGGGAAATTAGTGAGGTAAACACCAGGATGAGAAGTCAATAGGGAGAAGGGCGAGGGTAAATGAAGAAAAGGCAAAGGTAGTTATGACAGGATGGGGCAAAGATGGGTAAGGCCTTCAAAATATGAAGGGTAATGAGTACCAAGGCCCATAGTCTAGGCAACAAACTCCCTTAATTAGTGGCCTTGATGGAAGAGGAATGCCTAGATATCATGGCAGTCACAGAAACATGGTACACAGAGAACCATGACTGCGATGTCAGCATACCAGGGTACACAATCTACAGGAGGGACAGGGAGGGTAGAAGAGGAGGAGGAGGAGGAGTAGCTCTCTATGTAAGGGAAGGGATCAAAGCAACAGAACAAAAGGGTAAACAGGGAGGAGAGGAGGCACTGTGGGTCACCCTGGAGACTGGAAATGGCACCACAGTCCGCACGGGGGTTGTATACAGACCCCCATCTCAGGGGGAGGAAATGGACAAGGAAATCAATCAATCCATCACTTACTTTATTTAACCAGGCATAAACACCATTGAGCAAGCTAATTTTCAAGGTGGTCCTGGGCATTGATACAATACAGTACACTTCATAAGAATGATAGAAGATATCCTTAGGATGGCAGAGAAAGGGGAGATATTGTTGCTGGGGGACCTGAATATGCCAGATGTTAACTGGAGCACCTTTGCTACAGCCACATCCAAAAGCAGGGCCATTCTCAATGCCCTACAGGGGACATGCCTCAGACAGCTAGTGTTGGAACTTACTCGGGAGGGAGCAATCTTAGACCTCGTACTCTCAAATGAGGATGGCGAGAGGATCTCAGATCTAGAAGTGGGTAGCCATCTGGAACAAATGACCACCAAACAGTGTGGTTCACTATAAACTCAGCTGCAGAGTCAAGCCATACAAAAGTGAGGTACTGTACTTCAGGAGGGCTGACTTTGTCAAAATGGGAGAGTGCCTCTGAAAAGCACTAGCAAACAGGTAAGAAGGTGCGGTGGAACAACAATGGGAAACATCAAAACTGCCATCACAGAGTGTGAAGCAAATAAACAAATCAAAACAAAAGAAGAAAACACTATGGTTCTCCAAAAGAGGTGTGAGGGAAGATCATGGAGAAAAATATAACATTCAGGAAGTATAAGGAAACACAGAAGTAGCAGGACAGAGAACTGTACCAGTTAAAAGCAGAAGGAAGAAGGAAGACAGTCAGAATAGCAAAGGCCCAAACTGAGGAAGAGATAGCCAACTTGGTTAAGAAGGGGATAAAACCTTTATAGGTACATTAGGGAGCAAAAGAAAGACAAAGGGAGGATAGTGAGGCTGAATAAAGGGAGGGTGGTTGGGCAGAGAGGACAGTGAAAAAGCAAGGATACTGAACAAATACTTCTGCTTAGTATTCACAAAAGAAGAGGAGGAGGTACCTAATCCAATCAGTAGAAGCACTCTGGATGGGGGGGGGGGTGATACCAGTTCTTTCACAGAAGAACAGGTTCTGAACGAACTCCTAAAACTGAAGGTAGACAGAGCAATGGGGCCTGGCAGGGATTCACCCCAGAATTCTAAAGAACTAAGGGAAGAACTAGTGACTCCACTGACTACCCTTTTAACTGAATCATGGGAGGATGGTGTGGTACCTGAGGACTGGAGGAGGGTGGATGTGATTCCCTTCATAAAGTAGGAACACGACAGACAGGAAAACTACAGACCTGTCAGTTTGACCTTAGTGGTAGGGAAAATGATGGAATCACTTCTGAAGGAAAGAATTGTTGAGTACCTTGAGGCCAGTGAGGCACAGGACCCAAGACAGCATGGATTCACAGCGGGAAGGTCATGTCAGATGAATCTAATCGATTTCTTTGACTGGGTATCCAAAGTAGTAGACCAGAGAGGGGCTGTGGACATGGCCTACCTAGACTTTAGCAAGGCATTTGACAGAGTCCTACATAAAAGATTAATAAACAAATTAGCCAGCCTGGGAGTGGGTCCCAGGGTGGTAGCCTGGGTAAAACATTGGCAGGACAACAGGACACAGAAGGTAATAGTAAACGGAGTCCACTCCGAAGAAAAGGGATTACTAATGGGGTACCGCAGGGTTCAGTACTGGGTCTGGTCCTTTTTAATGTCTTTATACGTGACATTGCAGAGGGACTGTAAGGAAAAGTATTCCTCTCTGCAGATGACACAAAGATTTGCAACAGGGTTGATACACAAGGGAGGGTGGAAAGGATGAGAAGGGACTTGGCAAGCTTGGAGGAATGTCAGAAGTATGGCAGCTTAGATTCAATGCAAAGAAGTGCAAAGTATTGCACCTGGGGAACAAAAACCCAGGGGAAGAGTACACAATGGGTGGGGGGTAGTAACAACAACAAAAATGGAAAGGGACCTGGGGGTAGTCATATCAGATGACCTAAAGGTTAGCAAGCAATGTGAGAAGGCGGTAAGGATGGCTGAGGGAATACTGGGATGTATAGGGAGAGGCATCACCAGTAGAAAACAAGAAGTTTTTATCCCTCTCTACAGACAGTTGGTGAGACCCCATCTGGAGTACTGCATGCAGTTCTGGATTCCCCATCTCTGCAAGGACATAGAAAGGATGGAGGCAGTCCAGAGGAGGGCAACTAAAATGGTGCAGGGTCTGCAACAGAAGCCATTCGAAGAGAGACTAAAGGAGCTTAATATGTATATCCTTGAGGAAAGGAGGGAGAGGGGGGACATGATAGAAACTTTAAGTACCTCAAGGGAATCAACAAAGTCCAAGAGGGTAGCATTTTTCTGAAAAAGAAATGTGCAAGAACAAGGGGACACAATTTGAAGATAGAGGGGGGTGACTCAGGGGCAATGTGAGGAAGTATTTTGTTTCACAGAGAGGATGGTGAATGCATGGAACGGCCTTCCTGAGGAGGTTGTGGGGTCAAAAACAGTGGGGGAATTCAAGAATGCATGGGACAAACATAAAGCAGTTCTTGAGGAGGGTAGGAATAAATAGGCTGTTGGTTAATTAGGATCTGCAGCTTATCCAGTAGGTAGGAAAATGGGCAGACTAGTTGGGCCATGCGGTCCTTATCTGCCATCAAAGTCTATGTTTCTATGTTTCTTTCATGCCCCAATACTACCCACTAAAAGACACAATGCAGTACCCCTGAGATACAGGGGAGGTCAGAATGACGTGCCTGATAGAGTATATGTGGCCTGGGAGTTATTTAAAAATTCAGTGAAATTTGCGGCAATTGACAATTATCCTTTAATCCACATCAGTCGGTAGCTAACTGTTGATCTCAGCTTCTAAATTTCAGGGGCACTTGATTTTTGTTTTGTTTTGTTTGCAGAGATACCACATGCTTAAAAATACCCCACTCTGGTCTCTATTTTTAGCAGTTACACTTACTAAATCAGCTTATAAAACAGTGACCATTCTGTTTCATAATGAGGGGGTCTCCATCACCATCATGTTTTGACTTAAGGAAAACTGCATGGTTTTGGGAGACCCAAGGTGATAATAGACTTGGAAAGCATCTGGACTGGGGAAGGGGGTGGAAGTTCTGAGTGTTGTAGTACAGGCTTTGCTGACAGAGAGGTGAATAAGCACCTATCTTTACCTTGAAGGTGTATTTATATTTATATTTCTGTTCATACTGAAAGTAGCAGGGTAAGTGAGGAGAAAAGATTTGTAGGCCATGTTTGGGGCACTTTGAAACTTGTCTTTAAAATTGTAATAGTTAATAATAATAACAAACATTATTTATATAGCGCAGTTCATAAATATCAAAGTGCTTGTTAGTGTGGGGGAACCTACACCAGCCCACCAGGATAAAGTGCAATGCTGCAGAACTCTGCAGTAGAGTTACTGCAGCAAACAACGCTTTTTCAATGGGAGTTAATCCCTTTTGTCATGCAGTAAACCTGTGATACTGCGCTTCATCCTGGTGGGCTTCACTGTAGCTCAGGAGATTAATCTTGGTGTTTAATAGATTCAGGAAGCCCTGTGATTCAAGTGTATAATTCTGGGGTGGAGCTGACTGAGGTTTAGTGTCTTCTAATAAGTGCAATATAAAAGGACTCCCTCCTAACACGTCCAGTTCATGTTCATGTCCCAGTGAGTGAGTGGAACAGCAAAGGAGTTGAACAGTTAAGTAGCATCTTAAGCCCTGTTTACACAGTCACATTTGCACTGAAGCAACCTGATCGCTTGGATTGCTCCAGTGCAAATGTGACCGTGTGGACACATACCTGATCGTAGCAAGTCGCTCATTAAGCCTGTCCCGCGTTCCCTCTCAAGTTGGGGACGCCGACCGGAGTGAGCGACTTGCAGTGGATTAAACCACTGTGTGGACTGTCTGCACCATTGCAACATATCCACTCTGTACTTGCAGTGGCAAGCAACAGTCCGGCCCTCTGACGCATGGCCCCTCACCAGCTCAGAATGTAGCAGTGCACAGAGGGGCCATGTGGACAGGCAGTTTGCCACTTGCTGCTGTTCGGGACCTCACTGCTGCAGTCCAAAAAGAGTGGCACTGCTGCCATGTAAACACAACTCTAGGCATCAGCAGGAGGAAGCAGAAAAGCAAGGACTCTGCCAGTCAACTAAAGTAAGGTGCCTGTTCGCTCCTGTTGTTGCATTCACTACCTGGACAGGGTGGAAGGTAAAGTGTAGGCCAAAACAGTGAATAGGAGCAACACCCTACCTAGGGTAGGTGTACAGGGGGCATAACAAACAAAAGGAGAAAAAGTAAAACACCCTATCCAGGGAAAGGGTACATAAGGTATGGGTGGAAGCTAAAGGGTAGGCCAAACTGAGAATCAGAGCAACACTTTATCTAGGGTAGCTGTACAAAAGGCATGACAAACAACAAAGGAGGAAAAACTAGAAGCACCCTATCAAGGTTAATGGTACATACTGTAACTATTTCTAAGTAACATGGGAGAGTAGGAATTCGGAATGCTGGGAGTGGTGCAGTGGCTGAGGGGCAGTAGTTTTCAGAGAGACCATCTGGAGACTGCAGTGCTGCCCCATCTGCATGCACCTCTCTGGGTTCAGGGAGGAGGTCGCTAGACTCCAGGTCAAGTTGGGTAGGATTTGGTGGACCTGCTCCTCCATCAAGGGGCCACCAAGTCTGTCACTGTTACCTTAGAGGATGTCAGGGAGGAGGAACAGCTGGACTCTGGTGTGCTCTGGAAGGGTGAGAATGGTGGGTATCAGAGGCACATTCCTCAACTGGTACCACTACAAAATTCCTGTACCACTTTGGGAGGTGGGACTACCAGGAGGAGACACCTGAGGAGGTGCCAGAGAGGATGTGGGGGTCTGCATAGTGGAGATCCCGGGGAGGTGGAAGAGAACCCCAATGGAGGAGAAGCAACTTCTGGTGGGAGACTTAACTGTGAGGTGGATAGATCTGGGAATAGGAAGGGGTGGAGAGGAGGCTGGCTCTTTTGCAGTGCCATGGCTTGGAGGAGGAGGAGTGGATCCTGGGGACTGCAGGGAGAGCAGGATGGAAAGCAGAGCTAGATGTCATTGGGGACCAATGACAGCTAGAGACAGGCTGGGATAGTGGGGAGTTTAGGGAGCTGGGGAGTGGTCTTAGACAAGTAGACAAGTAGCATACTCAGTGGCTTTCACTGAGGAGCTGCCTGCCTATGTCAGGGGAGGAGCAGGATCTCAACACAAGGAGCTTCAACACGGTTGAAGGAATGGTGCAGAGAGGAGTGGTTTGGCTACATTGGGGCCTTGGGATCAACCAGGACAGATAAGTGCCTGTACACAGGTAGTGGTCTGCATCCATGTAGGAGGGGAACCATGGTCCTTGACAGAATGGTTCAAGTTACTTTGATGAACATTTAAACTAGCCAAAGGGAGGGTGGCTGGCAGAAGGAATCAGGAAAGCAGAAACTGACCCTTCCCACAGGCTGAAGTAAAAGTAGGGAGAACCTGATGGGAGATGACTCCCCAAATTAATAAAGGCAGCAGAGTGATAGAATTGAAGGGGAGGAACAGGAGCATTAAAAGGGGGTAGCTGGCCCAGTGGCGCTGAGGGTTGAGCTGGGCGCCACACTCGCACCACGCCCGGCGACCGGGTTCGGAGTGAGCCGGATTGCGGGGTTGGCAGGGAGAGAGGATTGAACATCTGAGGACTGCTCTCCTCTCTCGGGGAGGGATCAGGGCAGCCCGGTGCAGCAGCGGCCCAGGTGGAGACTGGCGGCACTCGTGCACTAGGGGTGTGCAGGCTTGGGACAGGCGTTGGGTGGCGCCTTCTGGACATGGTGGGAACACTCACGTGGGGCTGGGCGGCATTGCACATCTCACGTCGGGGGTGTAACTTACAAAAATACCTCTCCATTACAGTATGAAATGGTCCTTCCAAGCCCTGCTGCCATGCCCAACACTGGAGCCCACCACCGCCCCCTTCGTCCCCCTCGGGACCCTTCGTCCCCCTCGGGGTGCCCAGGAGAAAGTGACGTCCTTGAGGTTGGTGGGGTTCACAGTGGGAGGTAGAGTGGCACTGGCCAGAGAAGAGGCCCGAGAGAGTTCTGGAGGCTGTAGGAGATAAACATAGTTGAAAAAAAAAGGGGGGAGGGCAAAAAGGAAAAAAAGGAGGGTAATAAGTAGAGTGCTTCTTTTTAGAGTGCTAACAAAGTCTGGGAGGCCATATGTGCGAATGTTAGAAGTCTAGGAAATAAGATTCCGGACCTAGAGACCACCATGGCAGAGGCCGACTTGGAAATTATGGCCATTACTGAGTCACAGTGCACTGAAAACCATGACTGGCAAATGGCCATACCAGGTTATACTCTGTTCAGGAAGGATAGGGTGGGAAGGAAAGGAGGACGTATGGTGCTTTATGTGAGGGAAGGCATAAAATCCGATGGAGATCCTTGAAATATGCGGGGGAGGGTAGAGGTATTGTGGGTCACCCTGAAGATGGAGAACAAAGTCACTGTTTGCATTGGCATAATCTACAAACTTCCGGCAAAGGGGGCGGAGTTAGATAAGGTAATGGTGGAAGCCATTGGCAAGATGGCAGAAAAGGGAGAGATGCTGGTGCTGGGGACTTCAGTCTGTTGGATGTAGATTGTAGTCTCCCTAGCTGGGGCTTCAGTTAGAAGCAGGGCCATCCTGGACTCCTGCAGGGGGGCATTCCTCAGGCAACTAGTCAATGAATCCACTTGTGATGGGGCAATACTGGACCTGGTACTCACCAACAGGGACAGTGTTGCAACTGTCAGGTGGGAGGCCACTTGGGACCAGTGATCACCATGCAGTGTGGTTCAATATAAGAACAGCTGTGGAATGGAACTACACAAGGCGGTCCTGGACATCAGGAGGACAGATTTTATAAAGATGCGTGAATGCCTTAGGGATGACCTGGCTGGGGGTGCGTGACCTGGGTGAGATGTAGGAACAGTGGGTGAGGCTAAAAGGGGGCGTAGTAAGGGTGACAAACCTCTGTGTCAAGCAAATTAGAAAAAGCAAGAACAAAAGACTGATATGGTTCTAGAAAGAGGTGGTGGACAAGGTAAAGGCTAAAAGGGTAGCATGCAGAAGGTAAAAGGAGACACAGAAGGAGGAGGATAGGGAGGTATATCAGGAGACAAAGGGAAGTAGGAAAGCAGTACTGAGCACTAAAGCACAAACTGAAGAGAGCAGCCCAGGTGGTAACAGAAGGGAGAATACATTTTAGGTAGGTAAGGAAAAGAGGAAGACCAGGGAGGATTGTAACATTAAAAAGGAAGGGGGACTGTGCAGAGGGGACTAGTAAAGGCAGACATCCTGAACAAAGACTTTGTTCAGTATTCACAGAGGAAGGAGAAGGGGAGGGGCCATGAAAAAGTAACAAGGGTTTTTGATGGGGGCAGGTGGACACTAGTCCTTTTTCAGAAGAGAGCCCTGAAGGGACTCCCTAATCTGAAAGTAGACAAAGCAATGGAGCCAGATGGTGTGCATTCAAGGATATTGAGGGAGCTTATGGAGGTACTGGCTGCTCCTCTGACAGTCCTGTTTTACAGTTCACTGGAAATGGGAGTGGTTCTAGAGGACTGGAAGAGGGCAGGTGTGGTCCCACTTCACAAAAGTGGTAGCAAGGAGGAGGCTGGCAATTATAGACCATTCAGCCTGACATCGGTGGTGGGAAAAGTTACTGGAATCTCTGCTGAAGGAAAGGATTGTGGAATATCTCGAATCCAGTGAGTTACAAGACCTGAGGCAGCATTGATTCACAGAAGGGGGTCAAGGAAAATGAAAGATGATAGATTTCTTTGACTGAGTGATCAGGGTGGAGTGGTGGATATAGCCTACCTAGATTTTAGTAAGGTTTTCAACACCATTCCACATAGGAGACTCATAAGCAACTGGATAGCTTAGGAGTGGGTCCAGAGGGGTAAACTGGGTAGGAAAATTGTTAGGGGGTAGATGACAGAGGGTGGTGGTAAACAGAGTTCACTCCAAGGAAGGGAAGGTGACCAGAAGGGTGCCTCAGGGATCAGTGCTGGGACCAGTCCCATTTAATGTCTTTATGACCAACACTGTAGAGAAGCTGGAAGAGGAGGTCTGCCTCTTTGCAGATTACACCAAAATCTGCAGTAGGGTGTACACTATGGGTGTGTATGTGTGTGTGGAAAGGATGAGCAGAGACCTGAGAAAACTTGAGGAGTGGTCAAGGGCATGGCAGCTGAATTTCAGAATTCGTTAACTGAGTTACAGAATGGGTGGAATGGTATTGACAACCACCAAGCAGGAAAGAGACCCGGGGGTAGTCATATCGGATGACCTAAAGATGGTCAGGCATTGTGAAAAGGCTAGTGGGATGCTTGGGTGCATAGGAAGGGGTATCACCAGCAGAAGGAGGGAGGTGATGTTGCCCCTGTATAGATCGCTGGTAAAATCCTATCCAGAGTACTGTGTCCAGTTCTGGAGACCACATCACTGGAAAGACATAGACAGTGGAGATGGTCCAGAGGAGGATAACTAAAATGGTGCAGGGTCTGCACCAAAAGCCATACAAGGGGAGACTAAAGGATCTCAATATGTATAACCTGGAAGAGATGAGGGAGAGGGGGTGGATATGATAGAGACCTTTAAGTACCTCACAGGGGTAAATAAGGTACAGGCAGGAAACATTTTTCAGAAGAAAAAGAGCTCTAGAACAAGGAGTCATGCTATGAAGCAGGAGGGAGTAGATTCAGGAGAGATGTGAGGAAATACTTCTTCACAGAAAGAGTGGTGGGTTCCAGGAAGCCTTCCAGCAGAGGTGGTGGGGTGAAAACAGTGGTGGGGTTGAAGAATGCATGGGATAAAGCTGATCCAGTGGTGTAGAGTGCTGAGACACGGGACACCTTACCTCCTCTCATGCCGGGGACCCTGGTTCATGAACGAGCCTGGGGTGCTGGGGGTCAGCTGGAAGGTGGGGAGCTGGATTGAGTGGCCTCAAGGCAGCTGTCCTCTCCTAGAGAGCAACATGGGTTTCCCCAGCTCTTGGCTGCCACCCAGTGAAGGCTAGGTTGCAGTGCCAAGCTGTAAGGAGCCAGAAATTAGACTGGGTGGGAGGAATGAGCCATCATAGAAAGCATGCGCACCTCCACGCACATGCGCAGCCATGTTCTGAGGTCCCAGGATAACAGGAGAAAAAACAGGAAAATGGGGCACAAGGGGGAGCCTCAATGAAGCCCTGTGTGCAGGGCAGATTGAGATCCTCCGAGGGAGGACCACAACATGCCTGCCCCCAGAGCCCTGAGAGAAAAAGCTATATGAAAAAAAAAGAATGCATGGGATAGGCATAAGGGAATCTTAGTGGACAGGAATGGGGAAGGGAGAAAGAGCCAGAATCCAGGTAGGGTATGTGGTGATACTGTAGGTAAGGAAAAATAGCAGACTGGGTGGGCCAGACTGTCCTTATCTGCTGTCAGATTCTGTGTTTCTGTCTTAAGCAAATGGAGTCTTCTATCAGCACCTTCTAAACAGTTTATTCATAGGCCATGATGGGGATGTGGTGGTGGGGGGGTTGTTTTACACTGGTCTGCCTAAACTGTGTTACTGATGCAGCTCCTGTGACCATCTTAGCGGAACCTGCAACCAGTTAAAGTGCTGTCTGTGCAATGAGGTGGGGCATGCCAGTCTGCACTGCATAAATGAGATGAAACTTATGTGATGAGCTGGGGCACTCCTATCGCAGCTGCTCATGGCCAGCCCATAACCACACAGGCCAGGATGATCAGTTGGAGCAGAATGTACCCTGGCCCAGAAGAACCATAGCATGAGCTGAACACTGGCAATAGGGAATGTAAATAGAAGTAATCAGCTCCACCCAGCAAGCCCCCTACACCTCTACAGCAGTAGCCCCCTTCTGCACCGGAGCTGCCTACTGTATCTGTTGACCTGACCCCTCTCCGAAGACAGAAATGAACAGCACCTTGAGCATATCAGAAACCCTCCACAGCATGTACCTGCAGGTGAAGATTCTCTACCACCTGAGGCAAACCTGGAGGATGACTGCATGGGGATAATGCCTCTTCTTTCCATTCCAGACACAAACTGGTTGAAAATGGTTACAGCGAGGAGAGCATGGAATCAGTCCAACTCCAAGATTGGATCTTGTAACTCTCTACAATTGCTATGGTGCCCCACGGTCCCATTTAACAGTGGAGAAAAGCAGAGAACTCTGACACCTCTTCTGTGCTCTCCTCCTATCCTGACCCTTTTTCTGAGACTGAGGACCCCACTACGATCCCTTAAGCAAGAAAAAAAGGAAGAAGCTAAACAAAAAGAGGGGTTTCATGAGAGAAAGAATAATCTGTTATGTGAGGGTCATATTTCTTTTTCCCTTTCTGTGTGTTCTGATGTCATCTACAGATCTCACCTTATTGACAGCAAATGTGAACAGCATTAAGAATTTTAAGAAGAGCAAATTGCCTTCTTCTTTAGCTGTCCAACTATAAGGTAACTTTCTTGCAAGACACCAGAATTCATACTTTGACAGAGGTTTCCACAGCCAGAAAAGCTTGGCCTAAAGAGCCCTCATTCTGTTCTTTAGGCACAGAGCCATGTTCAGAAGTGATCATTCTCTTTCATGCCCCCAAGGCTGAAGTGGTTATGTTGGCAGACTTGAGCTGGGGGTGGTGGTGGTATTCTTATTAGGTGTGAAAATATATGTTCAAATTTACAGGCTCATAAATGTTTATGCACCACATTCCAAAGCTGCCAGAATCAATCAATCAAATTATTTTATTGTATATGGCTAAAACAAGCCTTTACAATTACATTTCATCATACAACCTTCAACAATAAATACATAATATACATAAAGGAGAATACTAAGTAATACTCCAATACATATATATAGGCTAATAAATTATTTTAGGATACACATATACACAATATTGTGCTATGAAAAAATAAAACAGCCTTTCTAGCAACAACCAGCTTTGTTCAAATTATAGCAATTCTGTTTCCTTATTCTGTTGATTACAGCCAAATATTTAGCTAATCTTTCGACAGTCCATGAGTCCTTAGTGTAAAACAGTATATTGGAAGGGTTAATTTGTCAAGCTGATATATACTATTCATGAAGGGACTCGACCAATAAATTCGCTGGTTATCATACCATGAGCAATCCCATAATATATGGATTAAATCTTCTTCATCTCATCTACTGCAATCACACTCTCCTGATTGGAGGCTTTTTTATATCAATGGATAGCATATTACTTGGACATTGCTCAAATTTATAATTAGATGCTATGTATCTTAATTTTGGATCTGTTGGTATTTCTAGATAGGGTTTAAACTCAAAGTAATAATTATTTTGGGAAAACCATCTTGAATAATGAGAGTTTTTAATCATTTTCAAATCTAGGCAATTCCAGCTATGTGTTATACTTTAGAGACATACTTTTTGTACTTTACAGTAAGTGTGACACTCTTATCAACTGCATACTTTAAATTCATCATTTTTTTAATATATTCAAAATGTGGTGTACCAAAATCCATTTTACAGCATAAATTATACCATGCTTATTTTTCTTTTAGTGCAATATTTGCTAATGTAGAACTATTTTGCCTGGACAGTCTGATCCAATAGTTAATTTTTCTTGTCTCAGTCAAGGCCCTATGTTCACAATTCCTAGTTCTGATCTTATATACGTTAATGGGCAGGAGTGCTCCAATTTTAGATCTGTGTGTAGGAACTTGTATAGTAGGGACATTAGCCTGTTTAGATTCTGATAATCCCATACGTCAGAGCCATGTAAAAATTTAGTGTCAGATTTTGTGCTAATCACCTGTATTAATGGCTTGATGGTCATACCGCCATATTTTACATTAAATCGGGTAAGTCCCGCTACAGTTTTTTAAAAAATTTTCTAGGAGTATTTCAATATGTAATGCCCAGTTACAGTTTTCCTGAAAAAGGATGCTTAAATAGATGTACCTTGTTACTACCTCTAATTTCTCTTTGCCCACTTGCCAGTAGGTTGAATCTTTTTTTTTTCCTAATCCAAATATAACAACTTTAGTTTGTTCAGGTTTATTTTCAATTTTAGATCTGTAGATCTATTGTAAATAAAATCTAGCTTCTTCTGCAATCCTGATTTTGTAAGTGATAGCAAAACAATATCATCTGCATAGGCCAGAAGGGCAAGGTGGAGATGACATTTTGGGAGAGCTGAGTTGGTGGATTCACACTCAGTTAACATTTTATCTATATAGGGAGAGAATAATAATGGGGCCATCACACAGCCCTGTCTAACCCCCCTATTGATTTCAAGTGATGTGGATAATCTGCCGTCTTCCTAGTCTTATTTTTGCCCAGTTGTCAGAATATAATTGAGAAATGAAAGCAACAAGGTTGGTATCAATCTCTCTTTCTACCAGTGTAGACCACAGTGTGTGTCTAGATATATAATCGAATGCAGATGAATAGTCTATAAAGACCGCATAAAGGTTCTGATGTCTAAGTCTTACATATTTCTCAATTAAATGTCTCAAAACAAATATATTGTCCAATGTCAAGTAATTAGCTCTGAAGCCTGCCTGGTAATCCATTAGTCCCCTAGTTTTTGTCACCTCATTTTTTAATCTTTCTAGTAAGATTCTGGATAATAATTTTAGATCCACATTTAATAGGCTAATAGGTCTATACATCGTTGGATCGGAGAGGCATCCCTTTTTATGTATTGGTATGATGTTTGCTCCTCTCCAAGAATCCGGTAAGGTGTTTATACACTTATTAAAGAGTATAACTAAAAATTTAACCCAGCTTGATGGAGAACATAGGAATACCTCTGCTGGGATCCCGTGTGGGCCTGCCTCTTTATGTTTTTTAATGTCACAATCATAAATATATTTCATCAGGGGTTATTATAATAGAGTCTTCTTGTACTGATAACATTTCCTTATTGGAGTCCCATTCTAGAGGATCATAAAAAATGGACAAAAATGTGCTATCCATTTTATCTTCTGTGATAAAAGTATCAATTTCTGTTTTAAAGTTGCTACAACCTCTAGCCACCAAATTCCAGAATGCCTTGATGTTATTCTGTTCAACCGCAGCCAGCATTTGCTGCCATAATTTATTATGATATAGTAACTTTTTTTGTTTTATCAGATTTTTATAGTTCTTTTTCTCTTGATTTAGTTCAGCCAGTACCTGCTTGGCTCTAGTATTTTTGTAATTTCTATTCAATTTCCTAATAGATGCTTTTTTCCTTTTGCATTCAGCGTTAAACCAATTAGTTGCTGCAGTTGAATAGACGTTAAAATTGCATTCCAGATGGTGTCATAGCTCAGCAAAAAGCTGACTCAGCATCTGCATTAAAGATTGTATATCCTTCTTCCATAAATCTGCATATTTTTCTGTAAGACAAGATTCTGTCAAAAGAGGCAATATGTTGGCATCCGAGTTATGTTGCCAAATAATTCTTTTGGCTGCTCTCAACTCAGTAAATAATAGTGGGGTCATATGTGGGTCATTTTGGATTTGTCCTGGGGTGTTAAACTCCAGGAGGATAGAAGTGATCACTTTCTACTCTCACAGGGATAGTTAAAGATTTCTACAGATTGGGATGGCCGACCATGTTGCATAATCTATTAATGAAGCACCCTTACAGATAAATATGTAAGTTCACCTTCCATGCCACCCCAAAGTCTAGCATTTAGTGGATAAAATGAGTATTCCACCATAAAATCTGTTAATGTTTACCATTATTATTAATTTTACTATCCTTTGAGTTTCTTTTCTTAAAATGGCACCAGATGCATATATATTTACATCAGATTTCCTACCAATCCATCAAATGAGCCAATTTGGGCATTAAAATTGCCCAATAACAAAATATAAGCAGCTGGATTATCTTGGTAAATGTTCATAACCTCATTTGCTATATCATTCCACAGTATTTCAGAATAAAAGGTAGAGTTTTCAGGGGGTTCATAAGAATTCATGACATATAGGTCTAAGTTCCCAACCTTGATATATATTACAATTATATTGGTGCACATTGTTTTTTCATCACTGGATTAAACTTGCCAACTTTCACAATAACAGTCAAACCTCCTGAGTGTCTTCCAAATTTAGCTATTTTAACACCTGTAACTTGATAACATGTATAGCCATTCAAAATAACGTCATCATTGTTTGAGTGCCAGGTTTCCTGCAAACAGATAAAATCATATTGCACTAGGAGCGTTTTGCATTCAGTGTAAGTTATGTGTGAGGACCACCCTGCAATATTCCATGTCATAAAGGTTAGCCCCTGAGTTTTGATGTCCGATATATTAACTGGGAATAAGTGATCTGTGGGTAATCAGTTGTCCCCATATCCTGCCATCATCATAAACCTATTACTCAGGGGCAGACTATTGACATTGATCCTATTATCTCTTGCAGAGTTCGTTGTCCCTGATGTGTTAAAAACATATGATTCCACAAGATTAAGTCCCATATTATCAGGGATATTAGCCTTTCCCATAATACATTTGGCTAATTTAGAATTTGAAACTTTTATGTTTACTTGACTGTCTACACAGACACTGGTGGCTGAGATATCACCCAATTCGTCCACTGGAATTCTCAGGAAATTAACTAGCAAGTCCTTTATGGATTTAGTTAACTTGGCATTGTTTTCCTGTCTTAGTGGGGACATACCAAACACACTGGGGATGACTTCCCTCTCCAAACTCCCTGTCCCTTTATTAAATAATGTTATGTTAGGGAATGTAATAATCAGATCTGTATCTTGTATCAACCAACTGTTCACCCAAATATAATTTGCCAATCTGGGGATAAAAACAGAATATCTATCAGGGTAGCTTCTGCTATTGGGATATTTTTATCTCAGGATGTTATTCTCTTGATGATTAATGTCAAACTTTTACTTAGGTACTGCATTACCTCAATTTCCAACTGAGCTGGGTTGAAGTTACCCCAGTTTAATGGCCCGTATAGTCTGGTAAAAGGATAGGATTCAGCCCAGTTAGTTTGGAACCAATCCTGTCATTGGATGGTAATGTATAATTAGACTTGCTCTGGGTGTATGCCTTGCCTATACACTCAGCTTCTTGGACCGGGGCTATTTGTTCCTCATATTTACTACTTCCCCTATCTGATACAGGAACAAATGTACCCTTCTCTGGGAGGCAGCTAGATGTCCACATTGTTGGTTTAATTTAGTAATTTCTTGTTCTGGAATATCTAATTTTGTTAACAGATCGAATTTGACAGTTGAGTCTATTGGCACAGGAGAATTCTTATTCAGAGATTTACCACCCTGTGTTAAAATAGAAGAGGTTTAGCATCTTCTGTGGTACCACTTGTATCTGTAGTAGCCAGATCTTACTTCGAGGAGAAGCTCTTGCAGCAGGTTACACATTGAGGACTGGCGCCACCTGCCGGCAGTTCCGGCAACTTTGTCTCTAGTAGTACCGACGTGGGAACACCACCCGCCGATGTCGGCTCCACTCCCCAATGTCGCCTATATAAGGGAAGAGTTCCCCATGTGCTCCAGTTCTTGCCTGCCGCACGGTCAGGGTTAGTTAGTTCATTTCGGCCTAGTACCGATCGCTCTCCTCTACCGCTAGAAATTCAGTATCCATCGTTCTGTTTTGAATCTGTCATGTGAATAAGTGCACTTGTGAGTGATAGATTCCCGCCAAGGATGGATATTCGGCGTGTCTCTACTGCCTTGAGCCCGACCACCACGCCGACGCCTACCCTCATTGCCAGGCCTTCAACTCGAGGATGCGAATCCGGCGTCAAAAGTCTCTTGCGGCCTTCCTCACCGAGACGAAACTCTTCGCTATGGAACTGGCTTCTTCCTCGGGGGATTCTGACCCTCAACCTGCCCTCAAGCACAAAGAACACCGGGAGCAAGACAGAGGGAGATCTCACTCGAAACGCAGGTCTTTGGGATCGAAGTCCGGGTTGTTGGGGCATGATTCTCGCCTCATGGCCCTTAAACCTTCTTCTGTGGGCTCCAAGATAGCTTCTCTTCAGCCGATTAAAGTTTCTCTGCCCTCCGAGAAATTTAAGGGCTCAGGTAAGAGCTCCTCCTGCTCAGTCTCTTCTTCCAAAGCCGACTCCTGGGAGTTGAGCAAGGCCTCCGGGTCTTCTAGTGGCAGGGCCTCCTCCTCCTTGCTGCCTAAAAATAAGGATTCTGACTGTCACCAGGCTCCGGCTTATGTCCGGCATTCGGCTGAGAAGTCCTTGAGCCACAAGACTAACCGTTGTAAGTCTCACGACAAGGAATGATGACCATTGGTCCCTAAGGAGAAGCGGACGCCAGACTCTCCTCCACCCGCTACTCCCTCAGTGATGGTTCTTCCGCCGCCGGTCGTGATTTGCCCGACGTCGACCTGCCCGGCACTGGTCCTTTCTCCAGTGCCTGACGTCAGCTCGGACACGCCTCCTCGGTCGCCAGTCCATCTGAAGATGGACCCTGATGACGTGGTGCTGATGCCGCCTCGACGTCCCCCCTTAGGCCAACGCTGGTCATCAAGGGTTTGGACCTGACACTGGTACGGGCTCGGGTGCTCTTCTACCTACACCTGATTCTCCCAAAATACACCTTTCGCAAGTAAAGGAGCTTTTTATCCACTGGTGGGAGACTGTTAAAAAAGACCTGACAGCGGCTGCACCTCCACCCACTCCGGAGCCGGTTCCAGATCCTGTTGAACCTGATGGTGGGGGGGACGAGGTGCCTCCCCCAAAGAAGCACAAGAAAAAGTCTAAGAGGGACCAGTCCAGTAGTTTCTCTCACTCTCCCTCTCCTCCTCTGGACAAGAGGCACAAAGGGAAGAGGTGTAGCCCCTCACCCTCTTCTTCTAAGACCTCCTATGTAGACTCTGACTCCTCCTCCTCCTCCGTCTACTTGGAGCCAGACCTAGGGGACACGGAGGGCTTCCCTAAATCCCTCCAGATGACTCCAGCTTCATGGAGGTGATGAGGCACATCCAGACCAACATGGGTTGGGACACCGAGGCCCTGAACCCCGAGCGACTGCGGCTCGCTAAGTACCTCCACCAGAAAGACCCAAAGCCGGTGGTCATCCCTCCCATGGTCGACACCTTTGTGGATGTCGCCCGTGCAACCTGAAAGCACCCTCACCCCTCCTCCGCTGTGCCGAAGAAGGCTCACCGGTTCTACTGAGCACCTCCGGACCACCCCTTTTTAGCCGAACCACCCGCTGAGGACTCAGTGGTGATTTTGGCAGCTCACGATCATTCGCAGAGGCCCAAACATCTGAGCACCCAGCTGCCTGATAGAGAGTCGAAGCAGCTGGATTCTATGAGCCATAAGGTCTACTCTACTGCCACCTACAGCATCAGGAGTCTCAACTTCCTAATGCATATGGTCCAATTCCACACCCTCTGGGAACAGGGATTGGACATTGTGCAAAGGCCTGCCCAATTGTCCCCAGAGAACAGATCTTGCCAAGTTGTCAGTGTCAGTGGCTCAGTGGGTAGCACACTCACCTCTGAGGCCGGGAGATCAGAGGGCTGTGGGTTCAGTTCCCACATCTGGCACTTGGGTTAATATCCCAGTACTGACACTGCAGTGTAGCATGAGAGGGGTGCTGCACTTCTGAGGTGCCGTCTTTCGGATGAGACGTTAAACCGAGGTCCCATCTGCCTGGATTGGTGGTAGTTCAGATGGATGTTAAAGATCCCATGGCACTTATCGAAAAGAGTAGGGGAATTTCCCCGGTGTCCTGGCCAAATTTCCCTCATTCACTAAAAATACCAGCAACAGCTTAATCTGGTTCAAAGTCATTAGGCATTCATCTGTTTCCCCTTCCCCCGGGTCGTGCCTGAAAATAGGCAGGATTTGTCTAGTGCACTTACCCGGTCAACAAAAGCTAAATAAATAAGTTGCTGCAGACCGGCTCACCGTGGGCATCCACGTTTGCAGTCGGCCTGTGACTCTGCGAACACTTCCTCAGGGCAGCCACCACTGGCATCTGCCTCTGATGCCACGTAACCCGGTTCAGGGTTTGATCAGGCATCCAAACCAACCTTTTGGATGCTCTCTTCAAAGGCTCTGTGCTCTTTGGCAAAGACACGGAGCAGATCATCACCAGGCTGTAGGACTCTGGAAAGGCTATCCATTCTGTGCAGTCCATGTACCGCCCGAAACGGGGCGGACACGAAGGCCTCGTTTTCGTGGCCGTGGGGGTCATCAGTTGCAGCCACCCTTACTTTCAGCAACAGGCGCAGCGAAGGGGCTTTGGTCATAGAGGCGGAGACAGAGGTAATTCAGCCTCTGCCTCTAGACCACCCAGAGCAACCGCTGCTGCCCTCCCTCCCACCCAATGCCTGACTATTCAGGTCGACCATACTCCTCTGGTAATCCTACCAGGGGCGGTTGGAGAGCTACTTTTCACTCTACATGGGACAGCGTGGGGTCAGGTGACCTCGACCAATGGGTACTGGAGCTTATGGAGTTTGGGCAATCTATAGAGTTCGAATCCATTCCCTGGACAGACCACCACCACCATCCCGATACCCAAGGAAGTACAGAGCTCTGATCTGGCAGGAGATCTCCTCCCTTCTGGACAAAGGGGCCATCGAGCCGATTCCACTGGCCGAGTCAGGGAAAGGGTTCTTTTCCCACTTCTTCCTAGTACCAAAGAAGTTGGGAGATCTCAGACCTATTCTGAACCTCAGCGATCTAAATCAGTGGGTCTTCTGCAAGGGATTCAGGATGGTTTCTCTTCCTACTCTCCTTCCTCTCATATCGGCAGGAGATTGGCTGGCATCTCTGGACATGCTGGATGCTTACTTGCATATTCCCATCACCAGAAACCATCGCAGGTTCCTAAAGTTCAGATTTGAAGATGAGGACTATCAGTTGCAAGTCCTCCCTTCAGTCTTTCCTCGGCCCCAGGGTCTTCACCAAATGCCTGGCAGTCGTGGCTGTGGCCCTTGAAGGGGGCCACTTTGTGTTTCCTTACCTGGATGACTGGCTCCTCCTGGTCCCCTCCAGGTCTCACCTGTTGGAGACTATCAGGATTCCATCTCACTTTTCCAGAGTCTCGGAATCACCATGAACAGGGACAAGTCTCATCTGTCACCTACTCAGATTCTCCAGTTCATCAGAGCTCTTCTGGACACCACTCTTGGGAAGATTTTCCTTCCCTCCGACAGAGCAGATCGCATTCGGATCATCGTGTCCCAGATCTTGTCAGCCTCAAAGGTGCCGGCTCGGCTCCTCAGGTTGTTGGGGCACATAGCCGTCACCATAGTCTCAGTCCCTCTGGTGCGTCTGTGCATGAGGACCATTCAGTGCTCCCTGAGAGTCCAGTGGGATCAAACTTCAGACAGCCTGGATGCCTTGATCAGAATATTGGAGCCAGTCCACCGAGGCTTAGCTGGTGGATGTCATCAAAAATCTACTGGAGGTCATACCCTCCAATCCAAGGCACCGTCCCAGTCTCTGACCATGGATGCCTCATCCCAGGGGGCGCACATGGAGAGCCATCGTACCCAGGGCTCCTGGTCTCCCTTGGAAGCGAATCTGCACATCAGTGTCCTGGAAATGAGAGCTGTGCTTTGCACACTTCAAGCCCTGGCCTCGGTCTTGGTGCTGGGAAATCTCTTGGTGCAGACAGACAACACTTCGGTGATGTTCTACATCAACAAACAGGGTGGCACACATTCCTATCCCCTTTGCAGGGAATCCATGTGGGTTTGGGACTGGGCCTTGGAACATTGTCTGTTTTTGACAGCAGTGCATGTTCCCAGGCTTAAGAACATGCTAGCCGACATGCTCAGCAGGACATGATCACAAGCCCATGAATGGGAGTTGCTTCAAGAGGTCGTAGATCGAATCTTCTGTCTATGGGGGATGCCAGAGGTGGACCTTTTTGCATCACAATCCAATGCAAAACTGCCCAATTTTTGCTTGCTAGGTCCAGAGCCTGGAGCTTTTTGGCAAGACGCGTTGTTCCTCTGTTGGAGCGGGAGGTTCCTGTATGCCTTCCCTCCCTTTCCCCTCCATCAGAAGGTCCTCCTTAAGGCTCAGTCAGAACCTTCTACAGTTACCTTGATTGCTCCACTATGGCCTCGTCAAATCTGGTTTCCATTACTACAGTGTCTAGCGGCAGAGTCGCCAATGCCTCTTCCCCTCTCCTCACACCTGCTCTCACAGGACAAGGGGTCCCTGCTGCACCCGAACTTACATTCTCTTCACCTGCAGGCCTGGCTCCTCAGGACTTAGCTAAGGTCTGTTTTGGAGTGTCTGATCAGTTCACTCAGGTGTTGGTTGAGACACGGAAACCTGCTACCAGGGCCACTTACGCTATGAAGTGGGAAGCTTTTGCATTTGGGCCACAGCCAAGCAAGTAGATCCATTGGCCTGTCCGGTTAATACCGTCCTAGAATACTTGCTTTTTCTCTATGAGAAAGGCCTCGGCTATTCCTCCATCGAGGTACACCTGGCCGCCATCTCCGCTTACCATTTATCTGTGTTGGGTAAGATAGTGGCTCAGATGGAGGTTTCCAAAGCCGTTTTGCACAGTATTCTCCACATCAGACCTCCCATCAGGGACCCTGTTCCTCTTTGGGATCTCCTGTTCATCCTGGAGAAGCTTTCTCTTCCCCCGTTCGAGCTGGCTATGAAATCAGAGCTCCGTTTCCTTTCCTGGAAAACTGTGCTTTTGGTAGCAATTACTTCAGCGAGGCACATTTCAGAGCTTCAAGCACTCATGTGTAAAGAACCCTACCTTGTTTTCCACAAGGACAAGGTTGATCTCCGCACCAATCTGAAGTTCTTACCAAAAGTGGTTTCGGAACTCACTTTGAATCAGTCGGTTCAGCTCCCGGTCTACTACCCGGAACACTCCAACAGGGGTGAGACCCTGCTTCATTCCTTGGACGTACGCCGGGCTGTCAGATGTTACTTAGCTAGAACCAAGGCGGACAGGAAGTCTGATCAGCTCTTTGTGTCCTTTGCCTAACGGTCTGTAGGTTACCTGGTCACGAAACAGACGCTTTTGCGCTGGTTGGTTCACTGCATTTCCTACTGTTATGAGAAGCATAATAGGGCAACGATGGAGCCGATCAAAGCTCACTCTACCAGGGCTATTGCTACTTCCTTTGCAGTGTTAAGAGGGTACCGATGGCAGATATCTGTGCTGCCGCTACCTGGAGTTCTGTCCATACCTTTGTCAGGCACTATAGCCTTGACATCATTTCCAGATGCAGAGCAGGATTTGACCTCGCGGTTCTGCAAGGCCTGGTTTCCTGTGGGATCTCCCCTTCTCTTGTTGTCCTTTTCTTGTTTCTTCCGCCTCCCAAGGGTTGTTATAAGTTTATACTGCTTGGGACTTAGTCCTCAACATGTAACCTGCTGCAAGAGCTTCTCCTCAAAGTAAGATAGTACAGTTACGTAAGAATTTACCATAACAGTAGATCTTCGAGAGAAGCTCTTACAGCAGGTGTATTCCGCCCTCCTTCCCCAGGGTTCAGGCTTTTTCAGGCTGCTGTTTTTCATCTTTGATGGGTTGTCCATTGACAATCAGTTCCTAATTTGCCTGTCGTTTACTTGCCTGATGGGGGCGAGGGCATTCAAGAACTGGAGCACGTCGGAACTCCTCCCTTATATAGGGGCGACGCCGGGGGTGGAGCCAGCGTTGGCAGGGGGGCATTCCCATGTCGGTACTACTACAGAAAAAGTTGCTGGAACTACCGCCAGGTAGTGCCAGTCCTCAACGTGTAACCTGCTGCAAGAGCTTCTCTCAAAGATCTACTGTTATGGTAAGTTCTTACGTAACTGTACTATTCTGATTGAGGACAGTTTTCCCTTTAATTTTTGTCTCACCTTTTTGCTTTCTTTTCCTTTTAAATCTCTTGGATTTTGATTTGCTAGGTGGAGAGTCAAGAATTTCAATTACATTATACTAAAGTCAGGTCTCTGATTAGTAATAGCCTTCTCATCCTTCTCAGTTTGTATGGTACTATCTTCTACATTTAAAATCTCATTTGCTTCCGTTGTTTTTCAATCTGACAAAGATATCTTAACAATTTTGGCCCTGTTAACAACCATATCAGCTCTTCAATTTTCCAAAATGTTCCCATTAATGACAAGTTTCTCCATTAGTATTAAATGAGCATTATGGGTATTTTTTAGTGAATGTATCAGATTTTCACTTAAACATGTGGGTTTAAAAATGTCACGATTACTGGAGACTTGTTCTACATTTCTGCCACACTTTATACAGTATGTTGGAGCTATTGTTAAATCTTCCAGTTGTTTTAATCCATTGATGGTTTGTTGTAATTCATAAATTACTTCTCTTATTTTTGAGTTTATGCCCTCCTTATCCTACCCCTCATTAGACTCACAGCTATTTGAATACCAAAGTTTAGGAGATTTCTCAATGCTGGATTGCTGTATTATTGGTTCCCCTGTAAAGAATAGTCATTTGTTATATTGGTGGAATGGGCTAAAATCTTGCGAGTATTGGCTACAGTTTTAAATCTTTCTGCTGGAGCACTATCTTGTACTTCATAATTGAAAGTAAAAGATGTTGTTAAGGTTTTTACTACCTCTCTATTAAAGTTATGGGATAACTCAGTCCTAACATCATTTGGCTGAGGTGTAGTAGCCAGCTCTATACAGCCTCTAGGTCCTTTGGTGTTATCTTTTTGTCTAGCAGCCAAAGGAGCCATAATTGTTTCAGTTGTAGGGGTTGAGGTCTTTGTACTGCTCTGTAGTAACACCATATGTTCAGTTATTTTAGATTGTTTGCTAACAGATTTTTTTTGCTTTACAGAAAGTTCCTGTAATTGTGATAGGTCACTGTTTTGTAGCCTTTGTAGCCTAGTATGAACCATTACTGCTAGCTAGTTGCAGCATAAACAACACAATGAACAGGATAAAAGAATATCAGTACAAGATGTTTTACCCATGACACTTAGCTGTAAATGGTATTCAGAAAAACAGGTCCAAATAGTTCAGTCCTATAAAGATCTTGCCAGGTAGGAAAAGAGGCTGCCTCTTATTTCTCTTGGATGTAAAATTACCCCATATACAGTTGTTAAATAGTGTTTTAGAAGGGATTTTAAAATAATCATATAAGCCGTAATCAATTATCACAGGATCCATGTAAAAATAGGAAGATAGTAGGAATGTTCGTTATGTCTTATCCGAGCTCTTTATCAAGATAAGGTGCAGTTCAAATAAAAATAAGTTCCTAGTGAGTCTTTCATTAAGTACTTCACATGCAATGGCCAAGTGGTTGTTAGTGAATAGAATCTCCACCGATTCTTCGAGGACAGCACTAAAAGCAATTAAAATAATGGTTTTAGTAAAAGGCAAGTTGCTTACATAAATAATACAGATGGTACATAATCAGATAACAAGTAATCAAAATTAATCTGCAAACCAACCCCTATTCTCAGTAAGCAATAATGCCCGACAGGGTGGGCGGTATTGGGCAATACCAGACCGGCCAGGGGCGTAATGAGGCCCGACGCCGCAGTACCATTGCCCATACCGCCCACCCTGGAGGGCATTATTGCGTTTAGAAAATGGGCACTGCGAAAGAAAAAAAAGTTTCATTAAAAAAAAGAAGCTAAAAAATTGTTTAACAAAAGTTTTGTAGTCATTTTTTAGTAAAGTAGTTCCTCCTCCAGTATGGATTTTTGTCCTATTGCAGATTCCGTGGGGGGGTTTGATGTGCAGTTTGTGACAGGGGTCTACGTTGTTACGATACCGGACTAAAGAGGAAGCTTGGAGACTCTGGGGGTTGGTGTGCAGTTTGTGTCGGGGCTCTGCTGGTGTGGTTGCGATACCAGGACGGGACCGGGAGGAAGCTAAGAAGGCAGGCGGAGGAGTCCAGCAGTCTGCGATAGTACTGGGCGCCTGAAATCAGCTGCTTAGAGCCGGAATGGAGTTAAACAGCAGACGGAGGATAGGGGTGGCTGCATTGTGGAGATACCGAGTTCCGTAATGTTAGATTTTTTATTTTAAAATGGAAGCGTTTTCTGTTGGCAAATCGCGGAAGAGGCAGCTTTATGTAGTGGTAGCTGCAGTTTTGAATTACTGCTGGTGACCTGCGGTGATGTATATGAGACAGACAGCTTCACTTTTATTTAAAAATATTTCTTTTTTTAAATTGTGATACTTTCTTGATGTGGCCAGGTCTGGGTTCATGTGGCAGGTGGCACTGAATTGGGGAGGGTAGGGGCAGGATCTCTCGCTAAGCGAGTGCAAAAAATGGCGTCAATTTCAAATGGAGATGAAGCATTTTGTCAAATTAGGAGCCGAGGTGGGTACTAGGATACTAGAGTGGTTAAGGGGCAGTATAGGCTGGTACTTCTTACTTGCTGGTCATCTATTGAAACTTAATGTACCCCTATCTTGAGGGTACTGACCAATCAGATTGCAGCAAGTAAGAAGCCCATTTTCTAAGCTAAAATACTCACTACAAAGAATTAATGTATAAAAAAAGAAGCAAAACTTACTCTTGTTCCAGTTATATAAAGTGCTTAGAGTAGAATGAAAGAATCACTTCAAAAAGCTGAATAGTTCCTTCTTATAATCCTCAAAACCTGCTAAGTCTTTTTAAATATCTGGGCAGTTTCACCAAAGCAATGCTCATTGTACGCTCGCTTTGAGGGAATGGCAAGTACTACAATGGCCCACTCAGTTCTCTTGTTTTAATATAAAATATAAAGGCTAGCTAGCGGCTACTAGCCTAAAACCCATGTTGCAACACTCACGCTACTTAGAAGATGATGCTTTGGAAGTGAAAATTGCCAGCTTAACGCCTGCACAGTTATAGTGAGTTGTTCATGTGACCAAACTACAGTATATTGAAATGGCACGAAAATCAACTATACCTGCAAAAGTTCCTATAAATATATAAAGATAAACAGTACAATAAAAAGGAGATAAGTCTACCGATAGAGTTAAAATAAGCACACAGGTACAACAGCATCAACATCAACAACAGTGTTAAGTAATATAAAAAAATGCATAAAATAAAAGGGGGTACAGCCCTATATCTTGTTTTGCAGTTCTGTAATGATAATGAGTGACTACCGAAATAAACTTTTTCAGGGCCTGATGCCGTTTTTCTCGCCTTGGCAAGTAAGCCCTTCCGTAACTGTCCGACTGGTCCTCCCCATTTCAGTTTTTCAGGGTCAGCTTTCAGCTTCTCCTTAGTGATGCTCGTGGATCATGGCAAAATCAGAAAAATCCATTTGTGCCAGCCAAGGGGCCACAGCCACCTATGGGGAAACAGAGAGAGGGAGGGCAGGCAATCTGACCGGACGAGAGTGCAGTAATATTTTCTGGTAAGGTTACATGCTACATTAAAGGCACTAATGGCATACCTTTTCAAGAATAAAACACGCAGTGTAACCCTGCTTCCTGTGTTTTGACTCCACAAACACAGGAGCACATAGCAACTAGTGTCCTCCTCAGTCAGCAGTCACAGCAACCAGGTCAGCTGCCAGAATCAACGTCTTACAATTTATTCAACCTTTTCTCTTTACAGCCAAACCTCTGGTTCTAGGGGTGACTTTAAGTGTGGTCTCCGTCTTTGGACCATGGTGCACAAACAAAACAAAACTCAGTTTTGTGACATGTCATTTTGTCCAGCTTCATACATACAGCTGGATTATCAGATGCCTATTTTAGAATAGCTAATACCAGAGATCGTACTATTCTCAGAGGGCAGTTGGCCACTAGGACCGATTTTCATTTCCTTTTTTCTCTCTCTCCCATTACTGTCAGCCACAACTTGTGCTATGGAATTCTCAGACCATAGGATGGTTAAGATTACTTCACGGGCTTCTACTAAATTGACTCAGGGCCCTGTAGTCTGGAAAATAAACACTGTATTATTGGAAGATGGAGTTACTGTATGTGCTCTGGGTGCATTACTTTCTGCCAGGCAAACAGTTCTGATCTGCTATGATAATCCTCTTTTTTGATGGGAAGACACAAAAACAGAGATAAGAACTCTTTTCTGAATGTGGGGGAAATGCAGCAAAATGCAAATATCTGAAGTATTTAACAAAGCGCCATCATTTGCAGAAACTGCAGTCCCTCACCAGAGAGACAGAGGATGATTATAGCCATCCGATTAACAACCTGGAAAAAGAGATATCCCAGTTCCATGTGCAAAGGTCCTTGGTTATGCAAGTGGAACAGCAGCATGGAACTCAGGGTAAGCAATCCCTCATATGTCCATATGAAGCTTGCAGGAAAAGGATTTATAAGAATCCATGACCAGTGTCCAGGATGAGCGGGTTGTCCTGCAGACGGATACTGATAAAATGTTAGCTGTTGCATCCACATACACAAAAAAGTATTTTGGCCATGGATTTACATCCATTTCAGGCAGGCAGTCTTTCTTTTTGATCTTCATCTTCCCAAGATCCAGATGGTCATTTACCCTTATTCATGGCTGAAATTTTTGTGGAGTGAAATTACCACAGCAGTTCAGTCTCTTAGGAATGGCACTGCCCCAGGGAAGGATAGGCTTACCAGTGAGCTTTATAGATTGATTGTGCCAGCACTAGTGGGAGAACAGGCACAGGTTTTCAGCTTCTTCCTTCATCACCAACCCCCTGTTCCTAGCATGAAAGAAGGCCTGCTAATTTTTTTGCACAAGGCCAGAGAGAAAAGTGATCTTAGAATTGGAGGCCAATTTGAATCTTTTATTCTGACCTAAAAATGTTATAAAAAATTTTAACATCTACATTATTGCAGGTAGTAGGGCATCTGGCAGCCCAGTCACAGGATTGCTCGCTTACAGGTAGGGCTATCCTGGACCATCTGATACTTTTACGGGAAATGATTGAAAGAGGTAATACTGACAAATTACCTGGGTATTAGTTATCACTAGACAAGTGTAAAGCTTTTGACCTTGTCTGTCATAGATTTTTGTGGTAAAATACGGGTTTCCAACAGTCTTCATTAACTGATTGCAGTGTAACATGATACTTCAGTTACACCAATTCTAAATGGCTAGCTAGAGACTGCCAGTACAGTTTCCAAAGGTGCCTCCTCAGCCCCATTCTCCATATCCTCTATCTCGATCTTCTATTATGGAAACTAGAGCAAGGCCCTGTAATACTTCCCTTACAGAATGAAGAAGGCACAGTTTGCTGCAAGGTTATTGCCTATGCAGATAATCTGTGTCTGCTAGTGCAAGATGAGACTACTGTTGTACAATCTTTATGATGGTTTAAGTTGTTTGGGCTGTTCTCAGGTGGTACCTTTAATTCCACCAAGTGTGTATGCAGGGCCCTGGGTGATATTTCTCCACTGCCTGCTTCAGTTGAGGGGATCCGACTTGCAATGGAACACCTGACAATCTTAAAGATGAAGTTTAGAGCCAGGGCTCTTGCAAAATTGAACTGGAATCAGAAAATTAAAGTGGGCAAACAAAAGTTTAACCATTGGATCAAATGGAGAATAAGTAAAAAGAAAAGGATCTACTTGATCAAGACATTCCTTGTGCCCATCTTTCTATATATGTCTGATTTTTCCTCCCTCAGGTGCTTTGGAATGCACTATAATGAGCATTTATGTCAGGCACCTTGGGGAAGTAGAACTTTTATTAATAAGATTTTTATTTTACAATAAGATTTACAAACAAAATCATGAAAGATATGAGATAACCAGTTCACGAACATACATACAGATAATAAGCACAGTTCAATTTAGCGAAAAAAAATCAATGCAAATGTTTTTTTCTTTTTAAACTAAAAGCAATGAGTTTAAAAGAACATATTTCATAACATATTAACAGTAATCATTGATAATAAATATTTAATTTATACTCCATACTCTGTATCCATGTCAAAACAGTTCCCCTAGAAACAGAATAATTAAGGAGATTATTATTCATGAGAGAAGAGAAAAGGAAACAACTTAGAAATAAGACGAAATAAATATTAGACAAAAAAATAGTTGTTTAGTTCAATAAATAGACAGATTGATAGTACAGTATAGAATATAGCGAAAAGGAAGGAAAGATGGAATGAAGTGTGGAAGAAGTGGCAAAACCGTCAAGTGCATATACTGAGTTTTCACAAGGTGATGATCTTACTAGAGCATCCCAGTAATTCAAATATTTTTCTTCCAGTTCTCAAACCTCTAGCAAGTTTTTCACATTTTATTTTCAATGAAAGTCTTCTTCCATTCTATAATAGTAGGAGCTGTTGGTTGTGTCCAGTTTTTTTTTAAATGTAGTTTTTAGTTACAGTAGAGATCAAGGATTTCATATATTTAAGTTTGGCTGTTATAGAAGAGTTGTCATTGAAGTGGCCAATTATACATGTTTTAATATTCATATGTTGAATTAGCTGAGGTTTTTGAGACAGGCATTGTTTTACTTGTTGCCACAACTGTGCTACATGAGGACATTCCCAAAACATGTGGATCCCAGTTGCATTAGGGCTGTTACACTTGGGGCGGTTATCATTGTTGTTAAGTTTCATCTTGAACATTTTATCTGGGGAATAAAATATAGTGCGTAAACATTTGTATTGGGTTATCCTGTTGTTGACAAGAGAGAACGCTTTAAAGAGAAAACTCCAGCTTTGTTTGCAATTCCATTGATTTACTACTTCTCCCAGTATATTAGATAATTTAGTTACCGACTTTTCTGCTGTATTTATAATTAGTGAACTTAAATAACTATAGATTGATGTGATAGTGGGTTTCAATTTCATAACAGCTAGAACATTATGAGTATTTTCACTCATCTGTTTTTTTATAATGCCTCTGAGCATATGATTTTCAATGATATCTAGTGTGAGCTGAGAACTTTTAATTAAGTTTTCTGTCAATACAAAATCTTGTGTAATTGTGAAAATGTCTTTAAAACTGATGTCTCCAAATAAAACCTTAGCCCTCACAATATCTGCTTCCTTCAGCATATCTCCCTGGTTTACAAATGTTTCTAACTTCAGATTAGGATTCTTCTATAGTGGCTTCTAGAAAGAAGTTGACAACTCTAACTTAAGTAATTGGGATACCTGTGCAATTACTCTGACTGAATCCATTATTATAGGATTATTTAATATTGTAGTTTGACAAGCAGAAAAAATGAATGTGTACTGATGTTTTTACCGCTTAGAACATCTTCCTCAATCTGAAGCCACTCTGGTGAGTACAAACCATTTGTTTTGCTTTTAATCCAGTGAGTTATTTGCACTAATCTGGAAGCTAAATCAAATAATTTAAGATCTGGTGCCCCTAAGCCTCCTTGTTCTTTATGTCTGGTCAGTTTAAAGTATGCATGCCTGTTTTTTTTTTTCCCTTAGGAATTTATTCATTTTGTTGTGTAATGTAGTAAACTATGAGGTGGGTATAGTCCTGGGCAATATTGAAAATAAGTGCAATGCTCTGGGCAGTAGTATTATTTTGACTTAATCCAACCTACCCCATATGCCTAAAGGGAGTTTATTCCATCTCTCAAGGTCTCCTTCAGCTTTTATTCTGAAATTAGTTAAGTCAAGTCAACATTTTTTTTATTGTTTTATATGTTTCTATACCCAAATAGTCTATGTATTCAGTTGCCCGGGAAATACCCAGTTCTTTTACTTCAGTAGCTGGGATGCCCCTATTTAAGGAAAGGAATTTAGTTTTCTTTATTCAGTGTGTATCCTGATACAGAACCAAAGTTAGCAATCAGGTTTAGGAGCACTTTGGTAGCGTTAATGGGGTCTGAAAGTGTCAGAAGTATGTCATCTGCATAAAGAGAGCATTTGGGTGACTTTTAGCTATCCGAATCCTTTTATTTGGGGAAGCGTTGATTTAGAGAGTTAAAAGATTGAGTGCTATGTTGACTAAAAGGTGAAAGCGGACAACCTTGTTTAGTACCTTGTTCAACTTTAAACAATTTTGAGATTTTCCCATTAACCATTACTGCTGAAGAAGGATTATCATAGCCTTCATAGATTTAAATAAAAACTTCCATTCTACATAGTCAAAGGCTTTTTCTGCATCTAGTGCTATCAATGCGGTATGGGTCTTGTTTCTATTTGCTATGGATATTATGTGGAAGATCTTCCTAGCATTATCTGAAGTAAGTCTTTTTTTAATGAATCCAGTTCTGAGTGTATGGTTTCATGACATACAACAGCTGCCTTCAGGTCAAAAGAAGGTCAAACCCTTTAAAAAAAAAAAAAATTAAACCGAATCTTTTTTTTTTCTCTGGGCCTTTGCTGACACTGGCATGTTCATAGAATTACAATAAAACACATATACAGCAGAATAGTATTTACAAATAATAGTAGCGGGGTAGATTGCCACAATCGGTCTCTGGCAACACACTTAGAAATTACTAAATATTAACTTACTAACATTACTAATGACACTACCAATGAACAAATATTATGCTACCAAGCAGTTGCTATGTAAAACAGTGGACTCTATATACTGTTTATGAGAAGTTCTGCCTTCTTTTCTCCCTTATTAAAACAGAAAAAATTCTGAGTTGCAACCTATCATTCACTGTATATTTACTGTATACTTTATGTAAATACTGACGTGTTTAGGAAACGTCCTGTATTGCAGTAGTTTTAAAAAGGAAAGGATTAGATGCCTGAGGAGACAATAAGGGTTGGTGCAATCCAGCTTTTTATAAGATAAACAAAAAAAAATATTCAGCAGTAAACCATAAGACTCTATGGTGTGGCTCGGTGTCTTCCTCTACGCCCCATCAGATGAAGACAGCTCCATATCCATGCTACCACTGCCACATTTTAGTACTAATAGTGTATTTCTTATATCCAAAACAGACATAGGCATATTCTATATAATTACAGTGTCTGACAGACATGACAACCACTCTGGAAGGAAAAAATTTATTGAAGTATCAGTGTTTTAGAGATCTGCGGTAGTCACCTCATTTTAAGGTTTTATGTTAAATACACAGAACATCTAGTCTTGATACAGAAAAGAGCTCAGAAATGTCATATATCAAGTATTATCAAAGGCAGAAATAAGTGTGGAAGTCATGCTGCCAAAAACACCAGGAACAATTATTTTGTAGATATATAACTGTTAGTTTATCTGACAGAAGAAGCCAGGAACAAGGGCCAGTTTCAACTGTGAAGAGAGCACATGTACTGTAGGTAACACTTAAGGTCATTCCACCACTTAGTCATGCACTGTTAGCAATAAAATGAAGAATTCTTATAACCATTAATAATAGTCCATTATCATACCGGACTGTGCTGTACCTTGTTGCTAAAACTACTCACAACTATAAATATCTATACTTTTAAAAATAGAATACTTTAATTGTTAACCTATACAATTCACAAGGGTAAAAGAGAAGTATTTAAACAACAGTATTTGTTTACTATTTCTATTTCTACTTCCTATCAGTAAGCATTCTATGAGCTTTAAAAAAAAGAGAGACTCAGATGACTGGCCAGCCTGTTGTGTATTTCCTGCCCAGAATATTCACACCGTAAGCTTTCTCTAAAGTACTTTCACATCCTCCTGTCTGCAATGCCCCTAAACTATCTATTGTCCCTCTTGAATAAATTAACTTCTTTCCCTACAGAAAGACTCCTCACAAATTACAGTTGACCCCATTTTTGTTGATTTATTTATTTGTGAGGCTATTCCTATGTTCCTGCTAACAGCTGTAGTAGATTGGAGCCTCTTATAAATCTATAGACTGCATTTCTTTCACAAATTGCCAAGATCTCTGTCATTTTGATTATTTATCTTTGTTTTCCCCCAGACCCCCGCATGTCCTGAGCACAATTGAGCAACCGCATGGTATGTAGGAACAAGTGCAAACTCGGATTACTCAAGAAGTATTTTAAAAAGTAGGACTATCAACTGCCATTGTTCAACTATATACAGATATATACACACATACAGCAAGACGGTGGTAACTAAATAAAACCGTGTGCATCTTCCACCTTTAAGCCCAAAGTTATAAAAACATCCTCTGCAATCAAACAATCTAACAAATTCTTTACCTTCCTCAAACATTTATCTTTTTCCAGAAAACAATAGAAGTTCTTCTTTAGAATTGAACACTGTGTCAGTCTGGGTAAGGAACAAAAATCCTTAGCACCCCAAAAATGACATAAATGCCACTATACTGTACTATACTATAGTCTGATAGAAAACCCTTACATTGCATTGTGGCAAAAAAAAAACCAAAAAAACACATTGAGCTGCTTACCTTGTGTGGTTTCACATCCCCCCTCCCAAAAAAGAAAAATTTATTACATCTTACAAGCTGTCTTTTCCTCACCACCAATCTAGTTAGAAGACAAGTTCCCATGTTTGTGCTCTGCAGAGTTCTGCCATTTTATTTACTTCCCCAGTCCTCCAGCTGCCATGTGCACAGTGATTGCACCGCGCACCTGCATACGCAGGTGTTGCACGGACGTTCCAGAGGAGGTTTTCCTTTTTCCCACATTTTACAAAATTCTCTCTAAACTCACAAAAACCAGCATCCCATTTTGACTCAGTACCAGTTCAAGTGAACGCACAATCAGGACCTCTTGAACCACCAAAACTACACAACTGCCACTGCATTGCACCGAGAATAAGCAGATGCCACCCACTGCATTTTGATCTTTAAATTAGTTGACAGTAAACCAATAGCATTTGAACACCGAGTTGCTTACCTTTTGGTTTTATAACTAAAGTAAATAAGTACTAGCAAAGCAATTATTGTGATACAGCTTTCCTCTGATGTTACTCTAGTTGGAAAGGGGGAGTTCCCATGGGCGGTTCCTATTCAATCAATCAAAATTGTCAAAAAAAAACAACCATCAAACTAGGAATCAACAGCAACTGTTTCTGCTTCCTGCAATAAAAGAAAAAACATTATGGAGAACCAAATAGATGTCTAAGATATATGCAGCATAACGACTATTATACAGACATTTCCCACATGACAAGAAAAGATTCTCAATTCAAAAAGTCAAAATTACTGAATAATTTGGGTAAGTCTTTCTTTAGCCCAAGATTTGCTGCTTCATAACTGGGATAGGTTAAAGTTCCTCCTTCTGAAAGCCAGACTTTAAAGATGGTAGAGTGTAGCAAACCATATTTAATATGAGCATCTGTCTCAAAACTTTTTTGATGGATCTTAAAGAATTTCTTTTCTGAATCAGTTCCTGTGGTAGATCATTAAAAAACATCAACTTATGCCCCTCAAAGAAGATTCCAGGTTCGTGACGAAGCATATGTTGCACGTACATGTTTTACTGAATGTTCAGAAATCTAATTATAAAAGCTCTATGTTTCTCTTGTGGAGATGGGTGTGGTCTTAGAGATTGATGAGCCCTTTTCAGAAGATAGTTTTTAGTGTCATTAGGGGGCCTGCAACAGCAATTAGGACTTTATTTATGACATCAGTTGCATTGGATCCCTCTAGATCCTCAGGCATTCCTACTAATCTGATGTTGTTTCTCCTGCTTCTTGCTTCCTGATCTTCTGTTTCACTGGTTAATTTAGATATTGCTTGAGAACAGGAAATTCTCTCCCTCTGTTCCTTAAATGCATTATCTTCCAGGCTACTTATTCTGGTTTCTACGTCCTTGATCTTTTTCATGTTAACCTGTACGTCCAAGGAGAGACTAGCTAACACAGATGTCAGCTCAGTAATTGCATTTTTATGGCTGAGAGCACCCCCATAAATATCTCCAAATGTTGGGTAGTCAAAGGATGGTAAATTGTTTCTGATGCTTCGTCATATTTGTCAGATTCCATTAATTGATTTTTTTCTACAGTAGCTGACAAGGGTACATTGTAATTTGGCACATCCTGAGGTATTATTTCCATGTCAGACATTGTCAGCAGATAATATTTATGCCCTCTGTGTCAATTCCAGTATCTTGATGCTCAAAACTCAATACTGTTAATTTTGCTGACATCGACTAGCAAAAAAAAAAAAGGAAATGAATTCTTACTGTATTATTCTTCTTTCTCTTCTGAGACAATCTCTCACCTACTGTTTATTGTCTGGAATTACAGCTCATTTCAGTTCAATTTAAATTAATTTAGTTTGTGTCCGATTCTAAAATAGGCAGCTAGGTGCCAACAGAGACCTTGGAGCCTAACGAGATGTGACTGCCATCTTCAGAGTCATTGAATTGAATCTTGGGAAGTAGACTTAACTCCATCAAAAGGAGTATTGCTTATTATCTTGTTAAAAATGGTGGTCTGATCATGACTCATCCTACTGTCTGTTTTGGTTATGGAATGTTTTTAACTATAATTTTGGCCTATCATACTAACCTCTGAAAAACCTTGGCTTCATGGGTTTCCAGTATTGATTCTGACTTGCTGACATTTTGGGAGGCTAAAAGTATTATGAACATCTAGAGTAGTTCTTGTATATATAAAAGAAGCTATTAGTAACCTATGTATGTGGGATATCACCTATGTACAAATGAAAGAAATACCCAGGAAAACCCTGTATAAATTGATATTAGAGACTAAATTTTCAGATGCCTCCATTTTTGGACGTCTTTCTTCTGAGAGACTGTTTACTTAGTGGTGCAAGTGGTAGACAAGGAGTCAAGGAACTCAGACAGTGGCAGATATGAAACATAGAATGATGATCCTCATGGTGAAGGATAACACTTATCAAAACACATCAATCTGTATGGAAATAGTACAGAATTCCGACCCTCAAAGCCCAACACCGAAATCTCAACAACTGTAATCCTGACAATGGCAGATAAGAAATGTGAAATTTGGAAGAAGTGTGGTAGTTCTAGGAAAATTACATTGTTGTACAGGTCAGATTTTGTGATGGAAACCCCTGATTTCAGGTCACAGGCCCAGAAACAGCCATTGTGTTTCTGCTTTAAGAATTTCAGTCCCAATATTAGTAGGAAGAAGTACAAGGACTCCATTTCTGCTTCAAAAAAGGTACAGCAACTGAGTTCCTGTGCGTTCCTGCTGATTTTCATCACTGTGTTTACTGAGACAACTAGATGACAGGATCCCCCACAAAATGAAGAAATAGTGTGGCTCTGTTGCCATGATAGGCTCAGTGTAAAGGGAAACCAAAAGCACAAGCAGCTAGACAAAGGAATGTACTTTAAACAAGGTTGTATTAATCCGCGTGAATTTTTCTTTACCTGCTCTTACAGTATATTTCAGGTTTTTGGGACTTGGTTGCTGACCAGTGGGTGGAAACCTTTAATCCAGACACTTGATTATGAAACCTTAGTTTATGGACACTGTAGCCTTCTATGAGGAAAATGGAATAGAAGCCTGCTTGATGTGATGTTTGCATGTTTTAAATGGCAGCTGTGGAGGAAGAGATGCCATTGTTCTCATTGGTAGAAAATGTTTACCCATTATGAAGTCTTTAAAATGATTGTCCCTGAATTGCAAAATATTTACACTGTTGAATCTAGACTTCTTCCATCAGATGTTTTAACAGAGCAGTGGCATATTATGAATATGAACTGGATACACAGCTCAGCAACACTGACTTGAGATGTTCTTTTCTTTCTTCCCCCTTTTTTTTACTGATTTAGTTGTTAGCTGAACACTTTTGTATTTTAAATATTCTGAGATATTATTCCTTTATGTTCATTTTTTTCACTGTTATGTTTTTTTTCTGGTTTTTGATACTGTATGATTGCTTTCTGATGCATTTGCTTTACACACTTTTATTTAAAAAAAAAAATTCCCCTACTTTTTTTGAGAAGTTCCATGGGATCTTTAACGTCCACCTGAACAACCACCAGAACAGGCAGAAAAATTCCCCTACTTTTTTTGAGAAGTTCCATGGGATCTTTAACGTCCACCTGAACAACCACCAGAACAGGCAGACGGGACCTTGGTTTAATGTCTCATCCAAAAGATGATAGTCAAAGGCGTAGACAATGACGGCAGAAAAAGATCATTGGTCCAACTAGTCTGCCCATAAAACCCTAACAAACCCAAGACCTATTGTCCATACAGGGTTCTAACTCACACTATCCACCCCCATACTCCATGCCCTACCGCTGCCACCCAGAGCAACCAGTAAGCCCTTCCCTCTGTCCCAGCCTTGACTAAAACCATTGATAGTTTTGGCACCCACCACCTCAGCTGGCAGATTGTTCCATAGCTCCAACACCCTTTCTTTAAAATAAAGTATTCTGTCTTCCCTCTTAAACCTCTCCCCATCAGTTTCCACTTGTGCCCCTTGTTCTTAATCTGCTACTTATGGTAAATAGTTCCTCACAGTTTACCTTGTTCATTCCTTTCAGGAACTTGAAAGTCTCTATCATTTCTTCCTCTCTTGTCTGGCCTCCAGCATGTACATGTTTAGTGCCATAAGCTGATCTTCATAAGATCTGCCTTGCCGGTCCTGACTTATTTTGGTCACCCAGTGTTGCACTGTCTCTAGCCTGTCCTTATCTTTCCTTAGGTGAGGACTCCAGAACTAGGTACAGTACTCCAGGTGGGACCTCACCAGTAATCTATAGAGAGATAGTAATATATCCTTCCTTCTGCTGTCAATACCCCTTCCTATACAACCCCAGCATCCTGTTTGCCTTATTGCAGGTCTTGTTACACTGGCTTGATTGTTTTAGTGAGTCTGTGATGATGACCCCTAGTTCTCTTTCCTCAGAGGTGGTGCCCAGCTTTACTCCCTCATCAAGTATTCCATCCTTGAGTTCTTTTTCCCTTTATGAATCTCCTTGTGTTTTTTGACTTGAATTTCAACTTCCAAACCTTTGACCACCACTCTAGCCTTTGCAAGTCTCTCTGCATCTCCCTAACCCTCACTGTCTACCCTGCCACAGAGCTTGTTGTCATATGTAAGGTGGTACATCTTGCCCTGGATTCCTTCTCCTAGTTCCCTGATGAATATGTTGAAAAGGACTGGCCCTGGGCTAAATCCTTATGGCACCCAACTGGCAACCTCCATCTCTTCTAATTTGACTCCATGAACCATAGCCCTCTGCTGTCACCCTTTCAACTAGTTTCTCAACCAACTATGTCCTTTGCTGCACCCAGATCATCTAGTTCCTTTAGCAGCCTTCTGTGAGGCACCAAGTTGAAAGCCTTGCTAAAATCGAAGTAGAGTAAATCCACAGCTCGGCCCTTATCCACTACCCTCATTATCCAGTCAAAAAATGCCATCAGTTTGGTCTGATAAGACCTCCATGCCACAAACCTGTGCTGTTTACTATCCTGGAGTCTGTTGCTCTCCAGGTAGTCCATGAGGTTCTTGTTGACTAGTGTCTCCGTCAGTTTATCTATAATACAGGTAATACTGACAGGTCTGTAGTTAACCAGTTGCTCCTTGTCCCCCGCCTTATAGAGTGGGACTAAGTCCACTACCCTCCAGTCTTTTGGAACTACCCCTTCCTGAATTGCATTATTAAATAGCTCCACCAGGAGTTCAGTTAGTTTCACTGTCAATTCCTTGAGCACCCTCAGATGCATCCCATCTGGCCCTGGGACTTATCTATCTTTAAGGCTATTAGCCCTTTCTTTTTTTTTTTCCTTACTTACTTTTATCCACCTCCAGTGACTAGGGGCAGTACCTCAGCTCCCATAACTCTGGCCTCAGCCCAACTGCCACTGCTCCCCCGACCCCCCCATGGATTCCCCCCCCCATGGTGAGCCAGGAAAGGAGTCCCCCACCTCCCCTAGAGTTCAATCAAAATCAGGGTGGGTGGCTCAGAGGACCGGTGGGACAGAGCCTTGCATCATGGAGCCCCCCTTTCACCGTTTTCATTTTTTTCCCTTGCATTTCCCTCCAGCATCAGCGTGAGTGTGTGCATGTGGGGGCACCCACATGCCATTCCCACAGGCTGTGTGCCAGTCCCAGCCTGCATCGCCCCTCCAGAGGATGATAGGCAGGTGGGATGACAAACCCTCTCTCCCCAAGAGAGGAGAGCAGTCCTCCGGACGCTCGATCCTCTCTCACTCCTGCTGACTCCCAGCAGCCCTGGCTCATTCCCGAACCCGAGTCACCAGCATGGCATGAAGTAAGGCATCCTGTGCCTCATCCCCTCAGTGCCACTAGGCCAGCTCTGTTAGCCCTTTCTGAACTCTTTCCCTGGTAAATACCAGCTGCCTCGTCTTAGGATTACCCCTTACAGCTGCCTTAATACCACTGTCTGGCAGAGGCCCTCTATCTTCCCTTGTGAATACAGAGCAGAAATAATCATATAGAATGGCTGCTTTCTGCCCATCCTCCTCAACTGCCCTTCCTCCCTCTGTTAGCCTAACAGTTCCACATCCTTCATTTTTTCTCCAATACAGTATATCTGAAGAACTGTTTTCCCCTCCTTTGGTCCACTCTGCAGTCTGTGGCTCTGTGTCTGCCTTTGCCTCTCTGGTCACCCTCTTGATTTCCCTTGTTCTCATTTAGTACTCTCCCTCTTCTTTCTTCCCTTGTTTTTCCTTGTACCTGGTGGAGGCTTTCTTTTTTTGCTCTCACTGCTTTCCTGACCTTTCCAGAGAACCATATTGGTCTCTTGTACCTGTTTCTTTTGATTACCATTCTCATGCAAGACTTTGTTGCCTCAAGCACTGCTCCCTTGGTGGACCCCCATCTTTCCTCCACATCCCTGACATGGTCTACTCTGACTAACCTGTCCTGACCAAGCTCCCACATCTGGTTGAAGTTTCCCTTCTGAAATCTAGGACTTCAGTCTTTGATGAGGGCTTACTTATTCCAAGGGTCAAGTTGAACCATCTAGAGTTATGGTCACTGGACCCTAGTGGCTCCTCTACCCTCACTCCTCCTACCATTTCTGAGTTGGTGAGCACAACACTGGAAATGTCAGCCTGCCTAGGGGGTTCTTTAACCAGCTGTACTAGCAGGCAGTCCTTCAGTGTATCCATCAAGGCCTGGCTTCTGGAGTTCCTAGCCACTGGAATGACCCAATCAGTATCTGGCAGGTTTAGGTCTCCCACTACCACCACCACCTCCCCCTTGGCCACCCCCTTTCAAGTTATGCCCCTAGCTCTCTCTTCTCCTTGACCTGGAGGTTTATTATAGATCACCCATGTCTGTAGTTTCTTGCCTGAGGATTCTGTGAGCTGAACACACAGTGATTCCATTCCCCATTACCCCCCTAATGTTTCCATCCTCCACTGCCTCTATACATTCTCTGACTTATAGGGCTACACCTTCTTCTTTACCTTTTCCTCTATCCTGTCTAAACATGGTGTAGCTTGGGACTGTCTGGTCTAAATTGTTATTCTCTGTAGCCCAAGTTTCTGTGATAGCTACTAGGTCCATCTCAGTGTCTGCCACCATTGCCCTAAGTAAACTAATTTTACTTCCCAGACTCCTGGAATTACAGCAGACCCCTTTTATCTTTCTCTTGATCATCTCTTGCTTTTTTCCTATTCCTTCTCCTGTATTTTTCCCTACTCTTCTTAATTTTGTATTTTTCATGCTGAATGTAAGCTTTGTCAGCCCTCCCTCATTGGCCTCTTTCTCTAATGTAATTTAAACTTCAACCTTACTGTTACCCACATTGCTGCTACTAGTTCCCTGTTCAGGAGATCCCTAACAAGGTATCCAACCCACCAACCCTTCTTGGTGGTTCCCCTAGCCTCTGTCTTCCTGCAGTCACTTTAACTGTCCAATGTAGACATCAAACTTCGGTCCAAGAACACTGTCTCTCTCTCTCTCTCTAATTAGGTGAAAGCCATCTCCCTTGAAGAACCTCTTGTCCCAGAAGCCCAGCCGGCCCCCTACAAAGTGGTACCCCATCTCCTGACACCATTCCTTCAACCACTCATTAAACTTCTCAGTCTCTTTCTTCCTCATTGTATCATTCTCATTCCCCTTATGCCACACAAGGAGGACCTCATGAATGGCCAGAGAAGCAGAGTGTGCCTTCAGTCTCTTTACAAGCCACAGGTTGGTTCACCAGATCAATGGTACCTAAGTGTACCTGCACCCCCAGTTCCCCTTCCCCCTTCTCCACCATCCTCCCTATCCTATCTATATCCTGGATGGCTGATGCACCAGGAAGACAACTGACTATTTCACTCTACTTCTCTCCCATACCCACCACCCTCTCTGTTCCCCTAATCACTAGAGGTGGGCAAGCCAGAGCAGACTCGAGACTGACTTGAGCTTAGTGCCTGGCTTGGCTCGACCTCTGAAAGAAACTGAGAGCCAAAGTCAAGCCAAGCCAGTTATGGTCAAAGTAAGCATTTTTGTCAGCCTGAGCAGTTACCGTATTGTCTGAAATGTTCTATTACTATGGAGAGAACAGCCTGCAGTAACCAGGGCTTGACTCATGTTTTTGCTCACAGAGTCAAGCCAGACCCCTGGCTTGGCTCTGGCTTGGCTCTAGGTGAAAAATTCCTGGTTTTCCCACCTCTACTAATCACTGAGTCTCCAATACCTAAGATACTCTTTGCAGACTTCTTCTTGCTCACCCCACTGGGTGCCACCAAGTCATTCTGCCCATTTCCCCCGATTGACTCAGAATTCCCCCCGACAGAGTGAGGTACCTGAGCCTCCTCTAGGGGTGCAAAGCAATTGCTGTCTGAATGGTGTGAAACTGGTTGAACCCCTTGTGGCTGCCCCAGTGCCCCTCCCCACCACCCTCCAGCCCCCTGGCCAGTGGGCCTCTGGGGGAGTAGGAATGTGGACTCCAGCTGAACTGGTGCCACAGCTGAGATATCTCATGTCTTGAAGATACAAGCTGAGCATGGAGCTCCACAAAGGTCCAGCAAATGGGGCAGTGCCCCTTCTCCAGAGCGTAACCCTGAAAAACAGTGCCCCACAGTCCCCACAACTGACTTATTCCCCACTGTACCTCATCTTCATACTGATCTTATGATTACCCCTAGATCATTGCTAATAACTTGCTTTCCTCTAGCTGCCTAGTATCCTGAGACTGGAGTCAAAATGGTCTACCCGATGTATGGAGTTCTGTTATATATGGAATACTTCCTAACCTCCCTTACTTACTCCCTTAACCTTAATTAATTCAAATGCTGAAACAAATTATCAATTATTATTACATAATAACACTGAAAGTAGTTTATACAATAATAAAATATATAAGATACACAAATTATGAACTCAAGAACAGACCAATTTACAGGTATAATTTGCAAAGTAGAAGTGCAGTAGGATTATAGCCCTAGGAAAACATCAATTAAATAAAGGAGAAAATAGAGATTCAGCAAAAAAATAAAAAATATAAAATCAAATGAACAAACAGGACAAAACTGTATCACCAAATACAAACCAGAGTAGTAATTTAGAAGAGTAGAAGTTCAGATACTGGTAAAGAATCGGATATGGTTAAGGGCAAGAGCAAGAGGGGAGGAAATAGTTCCAAAGAGAGGATTTAAAAGGCAGTTAAGAGGGGGATAGATGGAGGGAGATTGGAAGTTTGTTCTAGACTAAAGGGAGACAGAAAGAGAATGCAGATTGTGTAGAAGAATATTGACTTGCAGAACCAGAAATATATTGAGAGTGGGAGGAGCAGAGGGAGTAGTTGGAAGAAAGTATACTAAGAGATGGCTCAAATAGGAAGGAAGAGATGAAAACCAGAATTTAGAAAGAAAGGAAATGCAGTATGATACACGATGAGAGTCCAAGGATGGTAAGGAGAGGGGTTGATAGAGTAGACAATGATGAGTGAGAGGAGGAAAGTTTGAGGCAAAAGTGGCAGAAAGAATGAAAGAGAGGATCAAGCCTGGCCAGATAAGATTTGGGAGCAGCCCTGTAGACATGGTCAGATACTGGCACATTAATTTGTAGAACAGTTTCCTTACAGACTAGGAGTGAGAGGCAGTTTTTTCAACAGTAGTGGGTTCCAAGTTTAGGACAAAGTTGCTTAAGAATGGCATTAATATATATAGAGAGTGAGAGGTCCAGGTTATACTCAAGTCATACACCAAGGTACTTAAAGGAGGGGACATAATCCAAAGGTGAGCCATTAAGAGTGATGAAAGAGTGGTGGGAGGGAAGCCTAGCAAGTTTTACCTGGAACTAAAGGACATGGAAATTGACTTTTTAGCAGCAAGTATACACCAGTTTTAGGAGAACCAAAGTTGAACATGATCAAAATCTTGTTGAAGTAGAGGTATAAGGCCAAATGCAGAGTGACTATAGCATAAAAGACTGTCATCCATGTACATGTGTTTGTTGGCATTGACATAGACAGAATGGAAGCCATTTAGAAATAGGGAGAAAATAATGAGACCAAGAAGGGAAGCTTGTGAGATTCCAGTGTGAATGGAGGCGGGGAGACACTGAACCACCAACCTGAATTAACCAGAAACAATCAGAGAGATAGGAATAGAACCAAGTTATTGATTGGGCAGTGAGGCCTGCTATAAACAGGTTGTCCAAAAGGAGAGTGTGGTCAACAGAATCAAAAACCTGACCCATTCCTGTGTAAATGGAATCAGTGATTCTGAGAAGAGAGGAGACAGTAGAGTGGTGTTTCTGGAAACCAGACTGGTAGTGAGAAAGATATCCAGAAGAATCTAGAAAGGAAGAGAGCTGGGTGAAAACTAAACACTTCTGTAATTCAGCAAGGTTTGGAAGAGAGATGGGACAATAGCTACCTGGGAATGATGGATCACTACCCTTGTGTAAAGAGTGGACTTTGAATTCCTTCTAAAGTCAGAGAACTACACTAAAAGAAAAGGAGAGATTGAAGAAAGTTGAGATAGGAACTATTATGGCAGGTGCAGAGAGAGTAATTTTGGATCTAACTCATCAGGACCATATCTTTTGGAAGTGCTGAAGTTCAACAAGGCATAGCGAGTTTCAAATGGAGTGACCAGAGAGTGGGGAAAAGTATGGGGGGGGGTGACCAGTGAGAAAGAAGGAGGGTCAGAGCAGAGAGGAGAGGAAGAGGGAGAAGTTGGAAGAATGGAAGCAAAACAAGAAGTAAAAAATTCATGTAACGCAGAGGCAGTAGCTCCAGGGTCAGAGATGTGTAAATCACCAGATACGAGGCATGGCATGGAAGGTTGGCAAGGGGGTTCAAAAGGGGAGCAGATAACCTTCCAAAACTTACTCAGGGAGTTAAGTTTAGAACAGAACTTCGTAGAGAAATAGTGTGGTTTAGCTTCCCTAATTTAATGCAGATGTTACAAAGCTATTTGTAATGAATTAGATTAGAGAGGGAGCCAGATGACTTGTGTAAAAACAAACAAAAAAAATAAACATAGACACATAGAATTTGTCAGCGGAAAAGGGCTGCTTGGCCCATCCAGTCTGCCCAGATAGTCCCTGCTTAGTCTATCTCCACAGCTCCTAGCTAGTCTCTGGCGACCCTCCCTCCTCCCTGCCTGTTTACTAATATTATGTATGTTTTATCTCACACATGTTTGAAGCCACCCACTGTATTTGCCTCCACCATGTCCTCTGGCAGCCTGTTCCAGGCGGCCAACACTCTTTCAGTGAAGTAGTACTTCCTCACATCCCTCTTAACCCTACCCCCCCCAACTTCATTGCATGCCTTCTGGTCCTTTTGCTCTTTCTCATTTGAGAGACTTCCCCCTTGCACCTTGTTCACCCCAGTGAGGATCTTGTAGGTCTGTATCATGTCCCCTCTTGCTTCCTCTTCCAGGGTTTACATGTTGAGATCCCTCAGTCTATCCTAGTGGGGCTTTTTGGTGCAACACCTGCACCATTTGAGCCACCCTCCTTCGGACTGCCTCCACCCTGCCTATGTCCTGTTTGAGGTGTGACTTCCAGAACTGGACACAATACTCCAGGTGGGGTCTCACCAGCATGAGTGATACAGTGGCAACACCACCTCCCTCCTACTGTTGGAGATACCTCTCCCTATGTATCTCAGCATCCCACTTACTCTATCCACTGCTTTGTAACACTGCCCTGCCACTTTGAGGTCATCAGATATAATAGACCAACAATCCTGTTCCTGCTTACTGATTGTCATTATGTCCCCCAAGCAGAATCACGAGCATTACAAAGGTTAGTAATTTCAGCTGTGATCCAGTAAAAATGAAAAAAAAAAAACAACCTAAGATTGATGCAATGAGGCGTGGTTATCCCAGACTGCAGTAAGTCTGCATTAAAAATAATAGAGAGCCTCATTGATTATTTATTTATTTATTTATGCACGCCTGGGGTAAAGAATCAGACTGCGAGTATAGTCACAATTAACCTAAATTAATGTCCTTGAACCTAGAGAGTGGAGACCAATCAGTATTTCAAGATTGGTAAAAAGGGCATTCCGGCTGAGAGATCTGGTTGCCCTAGCACAAATGAACTTTGGGGGAACTTAAGGGTGACAGGTCAAAATTAGGTAGAAACACTTGGGTGAGTGATCCTGTTAAAAAATAAATATTCATTTCCGGGGATCTCACCTATCGTGCATTGTCAGCCCTCTACCCAGAAAAGGATCCAGGGATGTGAAACCCTGTGAAGAGAAAGTGCTACAAGTACATTTCGGTGGAGAGGGAGCACAGTACTGGCACCGTTGGCAGTACTGGAAGCTTTGGTATCAAAGAGCTGCACAAAGTCCTATTGACATTTCTGTGGCAGTTACTATAATTTACGTCAGCCGTACTCTACTCAGTGAGTAACTTACTGAAACAGCAAATTTGCATTCAGACGCATGCTCCCACACAGATTAGCTGGTTTTACAGTGTTTCCATCTCCTTTTATCAAAAAATAACCTCTGTGTGGCATTTCAGAAACACTTCTGGAATGTTTAGAACACACTCTGTGATTGTTTTTACCTTGTGATGGATGTTGATGCTGTGCAATGAAACTGCTTGACTTTGTATGAAGCGCAAATGCTCAGGGCCCTATTTTTAAAGGGGTACTCTCATTCTGTGCCTATAGGCAATATGCTTTTTGAAAACAAGGCCTGGGATCTCTACATATGAAGCCTGTATCACATACAGCTACCCAACAACAGAGAAGAGATTTTATTTTCATGGAAGAGTAAAAGAAGAAAAATGGCATTTTCTTCAGCACTTTCATCTGCACTGTCAGCAAACATACAATTTGCTGACTTGTTCTTCTGCAGGGATACATAAATGTTGAACTAACAGTATTCAATGTTTTTACGTGATTCATAAGTTCTGCTAGCCCAAGGCTTGAGTTGCTCTTTATAAAGCAATATGAATTATAAATATCTACTTTAAAATTCCATTTCTCTGATACCCAAGCCACTTTGTTACCAGGCGCTGTCTTAGTACCAGATCTTTACAAAGTTTAGAAGAAATGGAAAGAGACAAATAATGTATTGTTTGTATCACATATATTAACCTTCACACAATAAAAAGGGAAAGGGGAAATTGTTTAACCAGGAAAGGCACACTAAGCGGAAGCTTGTTTCCTGGTGCAACCTGGGAGCACGAGGAAGTTAAGTGACTTGCTCAGGGTCACACAGTATGCGAGTGGAGGCTTTGGGATTCAATCCCAGGTCTCCAGTTTTGCAGCTCAGAGCCTTAAACCTCTGCGCTAGGATTGAACAAGCCAAATACCCATCAATGTAAATGTCTGAACAATTAAGAATCAATATGAGAGCTACTGTACCAATCATGCTTACTTCTTTTTCCAACAAAGCAGCTGTGTTTTTTCCAGTAACAGTTCTGCAGAATTGAGGGTCCTATAAAATCCCCCATTGAGATAAATATCCCAGGCAATTGGTGATAAGTGTTTGCAGCAACCTTGCAACCCCATCGAGTTGTGCTTCACAGGGGTTGCAGCCCTTTGTCTGCATGATTGTAAAAAGCTTTGTGGCCATGTGGGAAAGGGTGGGGCTGGCATTCACAAATGTGTGGCGGCCCTTGCAAACCTGGTTGCTACCTCCTGCAACCCCATGTGATTATGAATACCGGCTGCAGCTCGGGGGTGGGATCACTGGATGCCATTTACTGGGGCAGGCTGGAAGTTCGGGACCATCAAGACAGTAGGAGGACATTTGGCCACTGAAAGAAACATTGATTAGCCTAAAGCCATATCCTCTGCCGTTAGTGCTGTCTTTTGGCAAAGAGCGGCTATCTGTGGCTCCGAGGGCACAGCACCACACTTTGGACTCATCCTCTTGAATCAGGTAGAACTGATCAAAGTTTTTTTCTTTTAGAGATTCTAGCGGGATCAACTGCATCCCTTTCCTTGGTATGTAATGGGCAGGATGCTGTAAAGAGATGCAACATGCAAACATTGACTGGCCTACTAGAGTCATAAAGGTTCATAGACACTTGGAAAGGGGAGAATTCCTGGAATTTCCTTATCGCAACAATGTGCGAGTGGTTTGCACCATGGTGTGCAGGGGTGTCATGCACATAATTCTGTGCCGTACTGCACCCCAGCCTCAGTTGCTAACCAGCATGTTAGTGAGGACAACCCTAATTGCACCCTTTAAGATCTGGATTAGGGATTTGCATCATGTCACTATTGCAGGGGAGATCCCCTGCGACAGGCAACGACTCCTTCTCTTTTTTTGTTACTTAAAATGGGTGGCAGCTCAATGGTACATCAGAAAGTAACTCTTTTTATACTTCCACCTGTTGACACTGAATGGGACCCTATAAAGGAAAACTACACCTTCATATTTTGTAAATTTTATTTGTTTCCATGTCCACAGATAACTCTTTTTCTGTAGCTGTCAGGCATATATTGAATTGCTTTAGTTTGGACATAAGGCAGTTCTAGTGGGGGTAGGAGGAAGTAGGCTGTTGGTTACTAGGATCTGTAGCTTATCCATTAGGTAGAGAAATGGGCAGACTAGGTGGGCCAAGCAGTCCTTATCTGCCATCAGATTCTAGGTTTCTATTCTGACTGTTCATGCTAGTCCCGGTAACTGTCCCGGGGTCTCCATGTTATGGTTGTTGAAATCTCACTGTCCCAGAGAGCTGCATTATCATATGAGAATGTGATGTGTCAGCACCCTTTAGTCTCCAGAATGTGCCTGTCTACTTAATTAGAGTAGAACAAGTTACAGAAAAGTGTGAAATACCACATTTACCTTCGGTTATCCTTGCAGACTGTGTGAGTTGTAATGCAGGGTTTTTCCCTTACATTGCATTCAGCTTGTGTGTTCCCAGAGAGTTTTTCCAGATATATGTACTTACAACATATAGATATCTACATGGTGTAAATAGGTGATGTGACATTGTGTTCTCACATGCTAATGCAGCTCTCGTGAACAATGAGATTTCAACAACCATAAAATGGAGACCTCCAGGATAGTTAAGGGGACTAGGATGAACAGTGAAAATAAACTAAAGCAATCATATATATCCCCAACAGCTGCAGGAAAAGAATTGTCTGTTGTCACGGAAACAGAATTTACAAAGTATGATGGTGTGCTTTTCCTTTAAGTCTTGTATTTGCAAGGGCGTGCATAATTATGTACCCGCACAATTTTATGGATCCATATATTTCTCTCTCTACATCTCTCTCTTTCTCGCTCCCCTCCCTGTCCTTACGATGCCTATCCCACTGGGCTTCCTTTCTTTCCAAATTCTGGTTTTCACCCTTACCTTCTTACCTCTCTGACCTGATTTCTCCAGTGGCAACCTCCGCTTATTCTCTTCACTCTTCACTTTTTCATTCTTTTATTATACCCCGTTGCTCCATGTCTCCAAGCCAGACCTCCTTCTCTACCCAACTGCCTCTGTCTGGAACTCTCTTCTTCCCTCTCTTAGACTAGCTCCCTCCTACCTCTCCTTTAAGATGCTTCTGTGTAACTACTTCTGTCCTGCTTGTGCCTGTCCCCACTTAGCCAGCACATGACTCTAGCCTGCTGTCCTCAATCCCGGGATAGCCTTGCTGACTTGTTTTGTTATGCTCAGTTATTGGCCTACTACTGTTGTAATTTGCTGCTTTACATTACCATGTTTGATTTGTGTATACCACTCACTGCTTTGCTATCTCAATTGCTAGTATTTATGGACTACTGCTTCGTAATCTCTACTGCTCATATTATCTATGTCCCTCATAATCTCTACTGCTTGTAATGTGTACTTCTGCAGCAGTAGCTTAGAACAGCTAGTCCAACTTTTTTACATCTTCAGCTGTGGAATGGTGCCCCACACTTGAAATGTTTTTTAGATGAAACATCTCTCCCTGTGCTGATCTCATGCTAAAACTCTTTCCCTAAAAGAGCTTTGTTTTCTGCTGAACAAAGTGGTTGCCCCAGATGGTGCTCATATTCTATGATGGCTGTTTCAGTTAAATTTACTCATAAAAGTTTTTATTTTATGTAGTAACATTTTATTTCTAGGTGAGATGATGTGGTTCACTTATTCATACTCTGGCAGTTCCACTGGAATGGTCTGATTGACTGAACATTTTCAAGCTAAGCAGTCACACCACCCAGGTGGTATATTACCTGTCTCCGCCTCGTGACGTCAGCTCTTTTTTTCTACTGGGAGAACAGGTCATCTCCTTCATGGCTGCTGCTTAGGCTTTACAGTGTGCCACTGGCAAACTTTCTTCAGAGTTTTCAAATACTTCAGTTGATTCTTCAGGTTCCTTCAACTCCCTCTGATGATCGGTGATGGAGCAATTGAAGCCAGGATTTAAATTTTGTGTGTGGTGCCGGCAGAAGATGTCAGTCATCAACCCGCACAACATGTGCAAGTACTGCCTGGGTGGGCAACACGATATGACCACATGCAGCCTCTGCTTAATCATGCTTCTTAAGTCCCTTGAGGACAGGAAGCTCTAGCTCTCACTGGATCGGCCTTCGGAGCCGGAGCTGAAGGACTGGCCAAAGGGCCGTGAAAAGGCCTTGGCTGCAGCCGGCTCAGCTGAACAACTTGCAGCCCTTGAGGAGGAAGCAGCGGCAGCTGTGGCAGGCACCTCCTCAATCTCGGTGCTTCCCTGGGGCCAGCATTGGAGGGTCAGTCACCAGAGAGTTCTGGGAGATATGTTTGACCCTCCAGACCTTGGGGGAGAATCCTGCCCCCACGGTTCTAAGAGCACATGCCACGAGTGCCAATCCTGGGACTGGGAGTGAACAAGGTCCTCCCGGTCCTTCGACTCGCCCATCCACTCGACTTCTGTCAAGCGCCCCTCAGCTGGGGAGTAGGTCGGCCAGGTCAAGGGCTGTTTGGTTCCCCTGTCAAGCCAGTCACTTCAACTTCAGTCGAGCAAGCTGCTGAGGTCTTTCTTGAGCCTGTAAACCAGTTGTCTGATGAGGTCAAGGATTTGATCTTGCAGACCTCAGTGCTCCCAATCCTCACCCAGGAGGACATGTTCTGGTCAGTGTCCCTGTCCAGCCCTCGACAGGAGCCACTTCCACCAGAGGTCGTCTTCTGTGCTTGTGTTGCTGAACGTAGGCAGGCACATGGTCTACAGCAACTCGTCATTGACCAGCTGTTCAACAGTCAGGGTAGCTGTTGAGATTGCGGTCAAGGCATTTCTGCTTACAAACCCGCCCACCTGGGAGGCATCGCCATTAACGTTCACTGTACTCCTTATCCTTGGATGAGCAGAGGCACCACAGCAAGATGTGCCGGTGCTATGAGGAGCTACTTGGGCAAAAGTGGTCCATTGCAGGGCAGGGTAGGGCTCTAACCCTTTGGTCTCATGGCCATCACCAGTGCACCAGTCCACACCATGCAAGTGCAACCCACAGCTGTTTTGCCATGTCTTCGGCTGGAGCCACAGCAACTGTAGGTGGGTGCTCTGATTAAGGAGGCCTGCCACTTGGCCACCAGCTTGCTAGACTGGTTGTCAGTGAGGATCACCCCAGGAGAGAAAACCTGGAAGGTCCGTGATAAGAAATGACCAAGGGCCAATTTTGAGGAGTCATTGGACATTTTGGATATTGAGTCTGTAGCCTTCTCTGGATCACCCCTCATTGACTGTGGCTTGGTTGAGGAACTTTCCACTGAACATGGCCCGGTATCCTTCAGGGTGCTTCTCCAGCTCATATTGGAGTCCGTGTTGGTCCTGATTGAGCCAGTCCAAAAGAGGGCTAAGGACTTACAAATGGACATTTTGGACTGGGACGAATCCCCCGAGGTTGCCTTCCCTGTGGCTGAGCCCATTTTGGGACTGGCCCTGGAGCTTTGGCAGCATCCCGAATCCTGCCCAACAACCCTATTCCTGCATGGTCTGAAAATATATGGTCCCCATGGGTTCCTTTTCAGGGTTTACAGACCACCCCTCCATGGAGGGGTTGGTCACAGATTTGGTGTTGGGGATGTGGGCAATCCTCTGGACAAGGAGTCCCATAAGATTGACTGTGCCACTAAAAAAGGTGTACACTGCTGCAACTCTGGGTCTCCATCAGGCTAGCTATGCCATGATGCTGGCCAACTTCAGCCACTCCCTGATGAGAGAGTTTGAATTAGTCCTTCCTGTTTAACAATGGCTGTCAGTGAAGCTCATCAAGTTGGCAGTGCAGCTCATCAGAGACCAGGGTAAATTGCTGGCTAAATACCAACTCCAGACAGCCTTGGACACGGGTGAATCTTGTGCTCATGCCATGGCAGCAGCCATCTTCATGGGTCACAGGGCCTGTGTTTGTCCACCTTCACGGCAGACACCCAACACAAACTGGCCAATGCCCCTTTTCTGGGTATCAACCTCTTTGGCCTACAGCAGCATCAAGGAGTCCAGTGCCACCCTAGGTTCTGTGGCATCATCTTGGAAGGACCAGAAAAAAAAAAGAAGAAAAAGACCTTCTAGTTCCAGTCCATTCAGTCATAGCCTCCTCAGCAGCAACCCCAGCAGGTACAATTCCAGACCTGGTACCCCAAGCCCTAGTCCAGGGGCCAGGGGCCGAAAAAGCGTAGGCAGGGGTAGTGGTGCCTCTCTGGCAGCAGCCACCAGAAAATCTGCCCAGTGATGTGTTGGGGGCATTGTCCCTCCACCTGTCCAGTCCCTGCTTTCTGTCCTGGACAGAGGATGGCTATGTCACTTCCTGCCACGTTGGTCCACTATCACAATGGACAATTGGGTGTTTGATGTAGTGGGCAGAGAATTGCCTCTGGACTTTGGAGCACTCCTGGCTTACCACCTCCATGTGCCTCATGAGGCCAAGATGTCACTGGACATGCTGTACACCCTTTGGGCAGACATTGCTCAGCTCCTTGCATTAGGGGCAAAAGCCCATGTCCCAGATGCTCTGGCCAGTCAGAGTTATGTGTCCAGGTACTTCATGGCCCCAAAATCAACAGGGGGAGGCTGGCACTCCATACTGGAGCTGCACGATCTGAACCAATTTATGCATAAACGTAAGTTATAGATGGTCACTCTGAATCAGATTATTGCATAACTGGAGCAGAACATGTGGTTCTGCTCTCTTGACCTCCAGGATGCATTTTTTCACATTCCCATCTCTCCATGCCACCACCGTTACCTTTGGTTTCAAGTGGAAGAGATCCTGTACCAGTTCCAGGTCATGTTCTTCAGCCTGTGCTCAGCAGTCAGGGTCTTCACCAAATGCATGGTGGTGATGGCAGCCCACCTGTGGTGTCTTGGGGTCAGAGTGTACCCCTACCTGGATGACTGGTTGTTAACCAGTCTATCTACAGAGGGCATGGAGAGGTCAAGAGATCTGGCTCTCCAGATTTACCAAGACTTAGGCCTATTGATCAATCCAGACAAGTCTGAACTGGTACCAAACAGGTGATCAAGTTCTTTGGGCCAGAACTAGACTCCCTGCGGGTGAAGGCTCGCCTCTCTGTGAACTGGCCACTGGATCTTGCCTCCTTTGCCTGATCATTTTAGGTTCAGTTCTCATGTCCTGCCCTAGATTTCCTGAGGCTGTTGGGGTACATGGCATCCTGCACCAGCTTAGTCCACTGGGCCTGCTGGCAGATGCAAACCTGCAGTGGGAGTTGGACCATCGGCGGTCCCAGCACCTAGGCCACTTGGACCAGCCATTCATTGTGACCCAGCCATTGTGAGATGCCATCCAGTGGTGGTTGATCCCAGAAAACTTGGAGGAAGGAATCCCATTTGTTCACCTATAACCAACTGTCACACTCATGATGGGCACATCTCTGGTAGTGTAGGGAACACACCTGGAGGACCATAGAGCCCACGGGTTCTGTTCACTCTGGGAGTCCCATCACCATATTAACCCGCTGGAGCTCTGTGCTGTGCATTTCACTCTGACGGAATTCGCTCTGCTAGTCAGGGGTCAGGTCATACTAGTCCAGATGGACAACACCACGACCATGTGCTGCATGAACAGGCATGGCAGAACTCACTCCCTTTTCTGGTGTCAGGAGGCACTTCACACCTGGCCACTTGTGCACAGCCTCAGTGCAGATCTCCTGGTGATCCATGTCACAGGAAAAAAAAATCAGCTGCAGATGTTTTCAGCTGGGTAGGAGAGATGTTGCATGAGTGGTCCCTGCATCAGGAAGTGGTGAACCACCTGTTCTCCAGATGGGGTACACCCTTGGTGGACCTGTTTGCCTACTGAAAGAATGCCAAACTAAGGCTGTTTTATGCCCACCCTCCACAGTCTGAAACACTGCTGGGAGATGATTTCCCAGGGCCCTGTACCCCAGGCATTGCATATGCCTTTCCTCCCTTCCACTTGATCCACAAGGTCATGATCAAGGACCAGAATGACAAGTTACAGGTGATCCTAATACCTTCAGATGGGCTATGGCAGTTCTGGTACCTGCATCTCCTGAGCCTCAGCAGCAGGCCCCCATGGAGACTGCCTCTTCACCTGGACTTGCTGAACAGACAATATAGGACAGTACTGCACCCAGACCTTCAGTCCCTGCACATCACAGCCTGGTTTCTGAGTGACTAGAGTTCCAGGCATTGGCTGCCTCATAGGAAGTCCTCCATGTTGTGGAGGACTCCTGGAAAGAGTCGACTCACAGATGCTATATCTTTAAATGGAAGAGATTTTCCATTTGGTGTCAAAGCAAGGGGATTGATCCCCTTGCCTACCCTGTGGCTAGCATTCTGGGATACATCTGGTCCCTTTCCTGGCTGGGACTGCAGGCGATGACCTTTAATATGCACCTGGCAGCCATCTCTGTTTACCAGGCAAGGGCTGGTACAGACAGTGGCCCAGGAAAAAGTGGTTGGGTGCTTTTTCAAAGGCCTAGACTACCTGTCCCTTCCAGTGTGTTAACCACCTCCACTGTGGGACTTACTGCTGGTTTTGGCAGTGCTCATGGGCAAGCCTTTCGAACCAGTGCACAGGTGTGTGATGCCACACCTGTCATGGAAAATGACCTTCCTAGTGGATATTACATCAGCTAGAAGGATTGCTCCAGGTGCTCTCAGTGGAGTCTCCTTACCTGGTCTTCCACAGGGATAAAGTCGACGTTTGCCCCAACTTGATGTTCCTCCTGAAGGTGGTATTGGAGTTTCACCTTAACCAGGTCATTAACTTGCCATTTCACTAGACCATCTTTGGAGGCCAACCACAGGCTCCATACCCTGGACCTGTGGAGAGTGCTCTGTTATTATGTGGAGCACGTGGCTAGAGTTTGGAGACAGGCTTGCCAGCTGTTTGTCACTTACGCTGAAGCCATGCCTGGCAGATCTGCAGCAAAGCAGAAGACTGTCAGGTGGATCACATCCTGCATCAAACTCTGCTGTAGGTTGGCAGGTAGGGAGCCTCCCATAGGGCTTATAGCTCAATCCACCAAACTTACCACTTCCTCGGTGTCTGCTTCCAGGGATGTTCCAATTCAGGAAATCTGCACGGCATTTATCAGCTACCTGGAAGTCAGCACACACCTTCACTTCCCACCACTGCATCAACCTTGAGTCATGCAGGATGCTGGTTTTGGGACCTCGGTTCTCCGACATCTGTTCATCTAGCAGGGGTGCCCCTCCTCCTGGAGAACAGCTAGGAGTCTGCAAGAGTATGAATAAGTGAACCATATCCACAGCCCTAGAAAAATAGGTTAGCCACCAGTAACCATAGTTCTAGGAGTGGTATGTAGTTCACATTCACACAACCCACTCAGCCTGTCCTGACAAGTGGTACACAGATTCCTGCTTCCAGTGTGCAAGATCTGACATTGCGGGGAGGTGTCGGGGGATATACCACTCGGGTGGTGGGAGGAGCTTTGCTTAAAGACATCCGGCCAATAAAACCATTCCAGTGGAACTGCCAGAGTGTGTATGTGAACCATATATAACTCCTAGAACCACAGTTTACTCTGTTCACTACAACAGTGCTTAAACTACTGTATGAGTTTAGTGGTAAAAAATATAGAAAACATTCCATCGTCCTTTGCTGGGATTCTGGTTAGAAAATGTACTTTTTCCTTGTTTTTCTGGCCATTTTTTTGAGACCTAACCTGGGAACTGTCACCGACTGACAACGACTTTAGTCAGTTTCTGAGTGTTCTGCCAACATTTAAAGCACTCAGTTTCACCTTAGAAGTGAAATTTACACAAAGACTGTGGTGCACAATTAAACTGACTCTCAAAAACCGGGTTTGGATGATTTATAGTGGTGTCCTTCCTTGTCTCATTTCTGAGTCAGGAATGCAAAAAAAAAAGGGTCCGCTGGTTCTAAAATGGGTACACATTGTGGCACCAGTTTACTTAAGGCATATAGGCATACAGAGTGTTACATGTGTTTGAGCACTTCTGATAACTGGGAAGATAGAGGTGTGCAGCGTGTATTGTACCAAAACACAGAAAAGAAAATGGGCAAAAAGGCTTTCACTCTCAGCTCCTGCCTGTCTGTCCAGCTCCAAAGAGTGTTCCCCTTAAGACTGCAAACCCTTTGGCTAAAATGTCAGCTGGATCTGCTTCCCCTAATGACACAGGCTGTAAGGTAGAATCTTCAAGGAACCAAAGAGCCAAAAATTCATATTGAATCCTCATTTAGATAAGGATAAAAAAGACAAAAAACAACATGCTGATACTCCAGGGTGTCAACCAGTTTAAAAAAAGTGAGAAAGGAGAAGCACACTGAACCTGAACCAGAGGAAACAGCAATGCCTCCCGCCCAATTCCCAGTGCTATCTGTGGAAGAATTTAAGCAAATGTGGAAATCTTCTGAACCATTAAGCTGTAGGCGGATAAGCTGCCTTCCTCTGTACCTTCCAGTCCGGCAAAGTACACGCCAGAGGAGGAAGAGAAGGAACCTATATCTCCCAACCTAACTGGGGATGAGCACATTGACTCCCACCCAGAGTGCTGGGTGATGTCACTTCCTGTTCTGCTTTCCTCAGTGGTATGGCCGAGACCATTAGCATCCCCACTGAAGAAACTCAGAAGGAGAACGGTGAAGCAGCATTCCTTAGCATGATGGGTTTAACCTTCATAAAGAGGATTAACATACCCACGCAAACAACATTTAAGGAAACGAGCACCAAAATGTTGGAAATGCCATCCTCTGGCATCGCTGTTGAAAAAAAGATGTCAGATCACCAGGACTGGCTCTGTTTATCTTTACAGACACCCAAGCCCTGAGTGGCTTATCCAAGCATCTGTCTGTGAAATGGCAAAAGCTACCTTTTGAGCAGTCCCCTTGACAAAAACTCCAGGAAAAGTGATGCATTAGGAAAATGCTTCTTCCCATTATCATCCTTGATTATGGGACAGGTTGTCTTTCTGAGCCATACTGCTCGCTACCAGAAAGTCGTATGGAAAAAATGCTGACATTCTGTGATAGCCTGCCCTCTGATAACAGATCACAGGCACTACAGGTAGTGAAAAATGATCTGGATGCTACAGAGCACCAACTCCAAATGTCAGTGAACATTAATGACACTGCCACAAGAGGTTTAACAAATGCAATCATCAACAGGAGGTATGCCTGATTAAGAACCACTGGACTTGCACCTGACCTACAAACTAAGGTTTCTGATTTCCCATCTGAAGGAAAAATCACTCTTTAATGACCAGACAGAGATTACATGCATAAAGTTGAAGGAGTGCATGATCGTATTTATTCTACTGGGACAAATCGCACTAAGCTTAGCACGATCAGTACTGGTAGAATAAGTGTGATCATGTGCTCCTTCACACTAATGCTAGCTAAGTGACTTGCTGGCACATATGCATCCCTGTAGCTCAGTCCTTTAGTCATGTCATCAGAGGTCTGGCCATGGGGGACACTGGGAAAGATAGTTTATTAACATGGTGGATGCTGGATCACAGGATCAACCAGATAAGAAATTAAATAACAAGACAGTAAGTAAATAAAAAAAAAATATCTCCTAATGCATTTTTCTCAGTTGGGACCTAAAGGTCCTGCAGCGTTACTGCAGGGGAAGTGAGAATTCCCCTTTAAGTAACACAATATAAATTACATGAAGTGTTTAGAAATATTTTTAAAAAACTACATTTTTTTTTAAGTACACCCGCCTTTTCAGTGTATGTTAACCACCCGTTCAGATACTCATGCCCTTGTATTAGTTCATTATTGTATGGTGTTATTTTAGATCGCTTAAACAGGTGTGTGTGTGTGTGTGTGTGTGTGTGTGTGTGTGTGTGTGTGTAATATGCTATATAAATCTGGATATTTGTTACTGAAAATGCAGTTCATGAGAACCTAAATAATGCAGTGGATAAATGTATTATTTATTAATTCATTTATTCAGTGTTACAAGCTTGCACTTTTGAATGAGTGTGCTAGAGTATAAGACATCCTTTTCAACATGCCAGTACATAATTCAGTAGGTTCTCTCTAATTAGATCTTTCTGGGTCAGAGGGGGTTTCCTGACAAATGTAGTGCAGCCCTCAGCTGGCAGACTTGCCCAGCATTTTCTAGAGTAGTTTTTTGGTGGCATAGTTTTATAAGTCTCTTTTCAGATTGAAAATCCTAACGTTGGCAGCAACTTCAGCTGAGGTACAATCTCAGGGAGCTCTGTAGGTCCAAAGGTATACAGACTGAAACATTGCCCATGCTGGGGCTATTTCAAAATGCATTTGGGTCCAGATATTTGGTTCTCAATTTTATAAATGTATTAAAATTGGCTTTCTTCAGCCACTTACTTCCTTGGAAAGTAGATTAGAGCAGGATCTTAAAGGGGAATATTCCTGTGCAGTGGCTGAAGTCATTTGAAAGCCCATGACAAGTTCTTTCAAATGAGGTATTTGGTTCTCCTGTAACTGGAAGCACTCCAGTGATATAGATGACTGAGTCTGTTCAATACTAGTACTACACTGCAGCCATTTGTTGAATATTGTGATGTCACCGAGGGGGTGGAAAGAATGTTCAGAGACCTAAGAATACTTGAGTGTTCAAAGGCATGGCAGCTGGGTTTCACTGTGAAGAAGCGCAACATCATGCATTTAGGGCATAGAAACCCAGAGGCAGAGTACAGTATGGGAGAAGAGGTATTGACAGTCATCAGACAGGAAAGGGACTTGGGAATAATCATATCTGATGATCTAAAGGTGATGTAGCAGTGTGACAAGGCAGTGGGTAAGGCTAATGTGATGCTGGGGTGCATAGGGAGGAGTATCCCCAGCAGAAGGAGGAAGAGAGGTAATGTTGCCACTGTAGAGATCACTGGTGAGATCCCACATGGAGTACTGTTTCCAGTTTTGGAGACCGCATCTTAGAAAGACATAGGCATAGTGGAGGTAGTCCAGAGGAGAGCAACTAAAATGGTGTAAGGTCTGCATCAAAAGTCCTATGAGGAGAGACTGAAGGATCTCAATATGTACAACCTGGAAGAGAGAAGTGAGGGAGGGAGGGTTATGATAAACACGTAAAATGCCTCACGAGGTAAATATGATACAGGTGGGGATTATTTTTCAGAGGAAAAGATGCATGAGAACAAGAGGACATGCAGTGAAGCTGGAAGGGGTAAAGTAAAGAGACGTGAGCAAATACTTTGCAATTGAAAGAGTGGTGGATGCCTGTAACAGTCTTCCAGCAGAGGTAGTGGGGGTGAAAACAGTAGTGGGCTTCAAACATGCATGGGATAGGCACAAGGGAATCTTAGTGGGAAGCAAAGGAAGGGGAGGGAGCCAGAGATCAACTAGGGTCTGCAGTGACAGTATAGACAGGGAAAAAATGGGTAGACTGGGTGGGCCAAGTGATTCTTATCTGCCATCAAAGTCTATGTTTCTGTGTTTCTATTGAGGAATAAGCTGTGCTTGACTGAGTGTACTGTAGCTAGGCACAATTCCTTGATGACTTCACAATGTTCCAAAAATGGTTGCAATCCAGTACTAATATTAAACAGACTCAGTCATCTATATCTCTGGAGTGCTTCCAGCAACAGATGAGTCCAATACCTTGTTTAAAATAACATTTTATGATCTATCAAATTATGATGGTTACTGGCATGAATGTGTTCTTTTAATGTAGCCCCCAGGGATGTGGACTGGGAGACTGCGTGAGAAAATGTGTATATCTCCAAGGAGGTATAGATGAAACAAATGCAATTTGAACTACTACGCAGATGGTATATGGTGCCCATGAAGCTTCACTCAATAAAGTTAAGGATTATGCCATTTTTTAAATTTATTGTTTATTTATTTATTGAAATTTCAGATAACACGTTTGAGAACAAGCTCATTTCATAGGTTCCACGTCAGAAGAGCAATACATATTGGAAAAGTACGAGATGGAAAACAAACAAAACAAGGAATTATACAAGACATTACAAGAGCGTATAACTAGAGAAGTTCCAATACATGTGGCATTGTACAATGTATGCCATGGTGCATATTTGATTAAAACCTGGAATTCAAAGGGTCATATTAGAGGGGGTGGGGTCTTATGAAATGACCCTTTACAGGAAAATAAGAACAAACTCAGCCTAATATCTACTAATCAACAAGGTAAGGGATGGCGTCAGCCCAGGGGCCTCATCAGAGGTGAGAAGGTATGGGATAAAGAATTTTAAAGTGACCAAGGGAGCTCAGGAGACATAACAGGGGGGAGAGGGGATGGGGGAAGCCATAGAGGGGTGAGGGTAAAGAGTGGAAGGGATCAAGAGGAAATGTGAAGGAGAATTATTAGCAACTTAGAACAGTTATTTACATGCTGAGAACAGTTATGCATAAGGTCAGGTTAGCATAAGTTTAGAATAAGTGCTGGTCACAAGAAGGAAGGTTATTGGAAGCAGTCACAACTGACATCGGCAACTAGCTGTTGCTTAAGTTTAACCTTGAAGGAGCCCAAGGTGGATGCTGAAGTGATGTCATGGTGCAGTGAGTTCATCCATAGCAGGGCATGGCAGGCAAAGGACCTTTGTCCCAGAGAAGTGCGACAGAGGGGTATATTAATAATCTGGCTAGTAGAGCTTCTGGTGCAATGACGGTTGATAGTGGGGGTAATAAGCTTTTGCAGTCCTGGGGGCATTTTGTCTAAGCTTACTTTTTTGGACAGTAAACATGTTTGGTACATGAGTCTACCTCTGAATTGGAGCCAGTTAGTCTGAGCATATATGTCACAGGTATGGGACAGAAGGGCTGAGCCGGTAAGGAGCCGGCATGCTTTGTTGAGTGCCACTATGATGCAGTGAAGAGTTGTTTCAGTAGCTGATCCATAGATTGGTAAGCCTACCTAGACTTTAGCAAGGCATTTAACACAGTCCCACACAAAAGATTAATAATCAAGTTAGCCAGCCTGGGAGTGGGTCCCGGGGTGGTAGCCTGGGTAGCAAACTGGCTGCACAACAGGACACAGAAGGTAATAGTGAATGGAACACATTTCTAAGAAAGGGGGGTTACTAGTGGAGTACCTCAGGGCTCAGTACTGGGTCCAGTCCTCTTTAACATCTTTATAGGTGACATTGCAGAGGGACTGGAAGAAAAGGTATGCCTCTTTGCAGATGACATAAAGATCTGTAACAGAGTTGATACACAAGGGGGGGTAGAAAGGATGAGAAGGGACTTGGCAAGGTTGGAGGAATGGTCAGACATATGGCAACTTGGATTCAATGCAAAGAAGTGCACCTGGGAAATAAAAATCCAGGAGAAGAGTACACAATAGCAGGAGAGGTACTAACAACAACAATAATGGAAAGGGACCAGGGGGTAGTCATATCAGATGACCTAAAGGTGGGTAAGCAATGTGAGAAGTTGGTAAGGAGAGCCAGGGGGATACTGGGATGCATAGGAAGGGGATTCACAAGTAGAAAAAAGGAAGTGGTTATCCCTCTGTACAGACAGTTGGTGAGACCCCATCTGAGTACTCGTGGCAGTTTTGGAGACCTCATCTACTGCAAGGACATAGACAGGATGGAAGCAGTCCAGAGGAGGGCAACTAAAATGGTGCAGAGTCTGCAGAGAACCATATGAACAGAGACTGAGAGAGCTTAATATGTATACCCTTGATGAAAGGAGGGACAGGGGGGACATGATAGAAACTTTTAAGTACCTCAAGGGAATCAACAAAGTCCAGGAGGGTAGCATCTTTCAGAAAAAGAGATGTGTAAGAACAAGGGGGCACAATTTAAAGATAGAGGGGACGGCTCAGGGGTAATGTGAGGAAATTCTTTTTCACGGAGAGAGTGGTAGACGCATGGAACTGCCTTCCTGGAGAGGTTGTGGAGTCTAAAACAGTGGGGGAATTCAAACATGCATGGGACAGACATAAGTCAATTATAGTGGGGGGTTGCAGGAAGTAGGCTGTTGGTTAACTAGAATCTGCAGCTTATCCAATAGGTAGGGAAATGGGAAGACTGGGTAGGCCAAGTGGTCCTTATCTGCTGTCAAAGTCTATGTTTCTATGTAATAAGCGAGACAAGAGCACTTTGAATGGCCAGGTTAAGAGCCTCTGGGGTCAAACATTGCTTATGCCTATAAAGTAGCCCAATGCAGGTGTTAAGAGCCTTAGCAATGTTGTCAGTGTGATAGGCATAGGTGATCATACTGCCAGGGGAGAGCCCTCTTGGTTGGTGATAGAAAGAGGATAAGTTATGTGCCTACTTTGGGAGCTGGAGAACAGCATAGTTTTAGTCCTGTTGTAATTCATAACTAACTTGTGCTTATGGAACCATCTTTCTATGACTATGAAATTACTCCATTATGCTGGAATTGTGGGGAAAAGGTCAGCACATTACTTCATACAGTATGTTTTATCATTGCCCACATATATCCCAATTCTGGGACAAGGTCCTGTGCACCATGACCAAGGTAATTCTCAAACATCCCACATAGCTCACAGCTCTGTATTCTCAGGGACACTAGTATTTTGATGGATTTAAATGTCCAGTTCATAAAATTGTGCATGGTCACTTTAGTTGCAGCCAAAAGATTAATAGCACGAGGATACAATGGTGGCACATGAAGGTTGGCTTCACAAACGTACTGAAATTGGCAAACTAGAATGGCTCTGTTATCAAATACAAAACAGAGGTCACTCCGTCAACCTAATCCGGTCCAGTTTTTTGGCTTAACTGTGATTGTGAAGTTCCGAGGAAGGGATGAATGAGTGTGGGAGACTGTCCCAGGGATATTGTAAGTGTTGGTACTATGTAAGAAACTGACTTGGTCACAACATAAAAACTGTATGCTTAGGGTGGATTTTTGTTGACATTTATGTACAGTATGTAAACTGTTATCATGTGTACTTATTTGGATTAGTTTTTTTAAAGCTCAAATCTATTATCCTTTGCAGAAAAGGCTCTGGGAGATATAGTGCAGGACTGTGTGTAACACATTTTAAAAGAGCCCTGTATAGCTTAAGTATTACAAGCCTATTACCATTTTTTACCTTTTTATTATTTCTTTTTTCTTATGTTTTCACATTTTTTCTATGTTCTGTGTTTATTTAATTGTATTACTTCAGCCTAGTCAAGTAGCTTAACAAAGGCTCAGAGTTCAAAACATAGCCACGTCTAGTACCGTGGTGCAGGTAGACAACTAAAACAAATTCAGGAACAGAGACAGTCCAGGCCCTCACCACAACATCCCAATAAACAGAGTCCCAACTAATGTACAACACTTGTCCTTCATTGATATAAAAGTCACTTTCACTGAAATGGGTGGCAGCAGTAACCAGTGCAAACGTAAGTCCTTAACATTTCACCCCATCCAGGGCTTTGTCAAAGAGTTCAAAGCTCAAAGCTATTATCATCTGCAGTAAAAGCTCTGGGAGGTACTGTATAGCTCAGGACTGTGTGTAATGCATAGTAAAAGAACCCTGTGTATCATACAGTAAGTATCACATGTAGAATAATATATGGGGTGGTGTGTGTAACAAGCATTTTACACACACCCGAGGTGTTGGATGCTACATAAACCCCAAGCCCGAGGGGTTCATCTAGGCATCCAACACAGAGGGTGTATGTAAAATCTGAGTTACTGCACCACCCCATATTTTATTTTATATAATTGCTGGGCTTCGCTTTTTTGCCACAGCAATTATATAAAATAAAAAACATTCTTGTGCGGCTCTGGTCTGGTTGGATTTTAGCATGGTCTGCAGTCGCCTGATGAAACTTTTTTTTTCTGGTAGTTGTTTTGTTTAAAATGTTTTAGAGCAGTGATTTTTTTTAAAATAACTTACTGCCAAATCAGAGTGGTGGTGCAGTTTCGGGCAGCAAGGCGGCCAGCGGTCAGGAATGAAAGAGCTGCGGCTGGTGCATGCATAGAGTGAGGGAAACCTGGCACGTGTTTGTCATTATATACACTCCTTTATAACGGCAAATTACGCAATGGGGTTTCCCTATGGGAAAAAGCAAAACTCAGCTATTATAGAGCTATTAAAATTTCTACCTTTTTTATTGTTTCTTTTTTCTTATTTTTCAAACTTTTCCTATGTTGTGTGTTTATTTAATTTCATTACTTCAGCCTAGTCAAGTAGCTTAACAAAGGTAGTGGTTACAACTAAATTTTAGGTGTTTCTGGGTGAAGAGACAAAAGGGGAAGGGATCCTGGTTTTTAAGGGGTGTCCCAGGGCTTTTCCTTTGCATTTTTTACACTTAAAGTTAGTAAGCATGTATTGAAATGTTATTTTATAAGAAAAAATGCTTCCTAAGGTGAAACCTGTACCCTCCTTATTGACTGTATAATGAACGCATTGAATGGAAACCTAATAAAACTTTTGACTACAAAAAAAACAAAAGTTGCACAACAATATGACAGCGCTGACAACTAAATGGACCCCGTGGCAACTATATATAGTTGAACGTTGTCCAGAATTCATCCCGTAAATGGGGAGGGGTCAACTGATTGGGAGGAAAGGTCTATCACCCTACAAGAAAGAGGCCGGCCAGCCCCCTCACTTATCCCTCCCTAACCTCATGGGATAACATATCCTAACATAGATAGCACAGAAGAGAATGCGGGGGAAGGGATGTCACGAGCAAGAAGTAACACATGGACACACCCTGCCTCTGACCTGTGTATAACAGATATAAATTTCCAATAATGACCTAAGGGAGAAATGACTCTCAGATTCCTTTTATGAAGGATTTACCCTAGTATGTATTATTATTGTATAAAACATGAGAATATTATGCCTACATGAATGTAAACACCTGTGTCATCAAAAACCTGTAAATAAACTGTTTAAAAAAAGATTGCAAATCCTAAGGTGCCCATTATGGAGACCTTAGTAAGTTTAGATGAAAGCATGTGTTTCAGAAATATACCCCCCACACATGCAAAGATAAAGAGACCCCTCATCTCATGAGAGAAGTTTCAGAAAACCATTTAAAAATGAGGTAGCATTATCTTATGTCAGCCATACATATTATGAAGACCACTAGTCATGTTGGAAGTATTCTTGCTTTGAGAATGTGTATTCTAAAACTGGCACTGGTCCATCAGCTAAAAGCTTGTAAATTTTGCATTGTACCAGTGAAATGTTCCTTTAACTAGTCCTGCTTGCTTGTACTAGTGTAGGTAACATTTCAGTAATTACACCAGTTGGGTCACTGGAATGCCTGTGGAGCTGGTAGATTTTCCCAGGCACTAGATATGTTGGCTACTGACTGCAAAATATTATTTTCATGCTTAGAATGGCAAGGAGTTCCTGCTTTTACTCAACATTTATTTACTTAAAAACTGATAACTGAGAGAGGCACACTGAGCTGAGTCCTGTTTCCAGATGCGACCAAGGGGAAAGGGAAGGGACAGTCGACAATCACAAATAAATATGGTCAGTGAGGGGATGTGGTTACAATAACGATGATATAAAGTACATAAGTTGAGTTCAGTCAAAACAGCAAAAGATTGCATATGAAGGACAAATAAATTAGGATACAAATAATCCATGCAGCTGATCAAGCTGAAAGCACATAGCACCAGTATGAATGGAGGTTGCGCTGGGGATGAGAGGAGGACTCAAAACAGGTTGATAAATCGTAATGAAGTTGCCAGAACTATGAGGCTATGGGGGATGGAGTGGTCAAGGGTGGTCAAAAGCCAAGGAAGGATATGGATGGGTTCAGGAAGAGGGTTGGCAGGAGCAAGGGGGAGAGGGAGGAGTTTCAGCTGACGTATAGTGGAGGAAAAAGAGAAAGAATGAGAGAGAGTGAGATGGAGGAGGGTAACTGGTACCAGAGGGAGGGGAGGTGGTATGAGAAAGCAGATTTCCCAGCTGAGGAGTATGGGTGGGGAATAGACAAGGTACACTAGCCCCTTCAGCACAGGCAGTAGGAGCAGGGGCAATGGAGGAGAGGAGATGGGATAGGTATGAGGGGAGAGACCCAAACCAGTATTTAGAGATAAGGGAAGCACAGTGGGACTGGCATCATGAGGGGAAAAGGAGAATGGATAAGGAGGAGTAAAGGGAGTAGTTGTGAGCATGAAAGGGTGAGTTGGTAGCATAGTGGCAGAAGGCACTTCAGAGGGTGCCCAGTCTCCATCTGCATAGTCAAAAACCAGGAGAACTGTTTTAGTGCCAAGCTCTCAGCGGACCTGGGGAGAAAGGCAGTCCTTATTGTGGTACAGGGCACTGAGTTTGGGGCAGAGTTTGGCATGGGTAGCATCAATGTGGGCAGAGAAGTCAAGCCTGCTATCTAACCACACTAGGTACTCGAAAGTTGTGACTACTTCAAGTGGGCTGCCATCCAGCATGAAGAAGATGGGGGCGAGCCAGACCAGCTTCTGGCTAGTACCAAAGGTCATGGACACAGTTTTCTTTGTGTTGACCCAAAGATGGACAGAGGTGTAGAGAACTGTGTCATCTGCATGCATGTTAATATGCGAGTTGGCACAGGAGGTGGGGAGGTCATTTAGAAAGATGGAGAAGAGGATTGGATCCAAAATGGAGCCCTGTGAACCCCAGCCTGGATAGTGAGGGTTGGAATGGCTTCTACCTGTACTGACTGTTGATGGCCCGAGAGGTCAGAATGGATCCAATCTACAGGGGGCTGAGAGGTCGGCAGAGCTCAACTTATCCAGGAGGGTTGAATGGGATACAGAGTCAAAAGCTTTGCATCTGTATTTATTTATTTCACCAGGAAAAGGCTTCATTGAGCAAGCTCATTTATGAAGGAGGTCCTGGGTAGAACAGCATACATAAAACAGGAAACAGTAATATTAATACAAAGTAATACATGAGTGTGGAGCATTAGCATACAGAAATACAGTCACTGGAAAATCATACTACAAAAATAGTAAAAGAGTAGTACAATACAATTTAAAGTAAGTTATATTTACATGGTCATCAAAAGCTAATAAATAAATATACAAAAGATCAACAGCCAGCTGATATTCTTAGTGTGAGCAACACGATGTAACAGAGACCAAAATATGCAAAGGACAATAGTAAAATAAACTCATTTCAGTCACAGGAGCAGGTTTCAGCGCATATATTTCCAATGAGGGCTTTAGAAGTTCTAAAACTGATCTGGGAGTTAAGTTTCATGGAGGACTGCAGCGAGTTCCATGCTGTAGGCATAGCACAGCTGATTGCTGATTTTCCATACTGTGTGGCATATCTCAGAGTGTCTGGAAGAATGTAGTTGTATTTTCTTAGAGAGTAGCTGCTGTGGGCTATGTGGAACACTTCAGTGATGTAGCATGGGAGTTTGTTTAATAGCACATTGTAAGGCCATGTGAACAGATGAATTGATCTCCTCATAGCCAGAGTACCAGCTAACAGATGCATACAATGTACAGTGATGGGTCCTGGGTGCTAAATCAGTAAGAAATCGTAAGTGTCCTGTGGTAAAGTATTCCCTGTTTTGATAAACTCATAACAGAACAACGGCTGTAAATTTAAGTCTGTGTAATCCAGGATAGGTAGGAAAGTAACCTGAACTAAGCATTTCCAGACATCAAGTATGAAGCAGCTCTTGTTCCTGTAATAGAAGCCAAGTCTGGACCTCAGTTTTTTGCATAGGGTCACAATATAGGCATAGAAGGACAATCTTTTATTGAGTCAGAAACCTAGATATTTGTATCTGTTTACTGCCTCAAGAGTCTCTCCCAATAGCGTAGGAACGACTAGGAAGGAGGTACTGAGTAAGGGTGCATTGCTTGAGGTGAAGAAGATAACCTTGGTTTTGCTAGCATTTAGAAGCAGTTTCTATTAAAAAAAGTTGATCTGTAGTTTGTTGAAGGCAATTTGAAGATCAGAGCAGACAGCTCAACTGTTAGGCCTTGATAAGTACAAAGCAGTGTCATCTGCATAAAAATGCCAACTGGCTTCACTAGTGTTTTCCCCCAGATCATTGACGTACAGCATAAAGTAGTGGGCCAAGAACAGACCCTTGAGGGACACCCCTAATGAGGGGAGTACAACCAGAGAATTGACCTTCTGCTTTAACCTGTCGCAGCTGCCCAGTTAAGGAGTTAGAAAACCAGTGTAGGAGAATTGTGCCAATTCCTATTTGGTCAGCTTTTGTATTAGGATATTTCTTCCAAAATGACTTGCTTATCAGTTATCGGTTTATCATTTTGTTTTCTGTGACAAGGTGGGATCGTCCCTGTGTCAGTCTTCACTATTCATCGCTAGTGGTTTTTTGGCCAGAGACAGGTACCCCACAGGGTTTTTTTTGGTAGGAGATAGGATATGGTGCCATTGGTGCTGTCCACGAGGCTGATGCACTGCGTGGCGCTCACGGGTTGGCCAGTAACAGCCGTTGGATCCTTCTCCTCCTCCTCCTCCTCAGTTCTGCTTCTCCCGCCATTGAGACAGCATCTTGCCTAGCAGCTCAGAATTCTTCACTGTGACATAGTGGCCTAGTCTGATGTTGACGCTTTTTTCGGAGCTGTTATTCCTCGGGGCTGTTTGACGCTGATCCTTCGACTCCCTCACCACGACTCCGCCTCGGTTCTGCAGCCCACATAATGCCATTTATCTTCCAGTCCGGTAAGATCTTTTCTTTTATTAAGCTGCGTCAAGTCTTTTACTGTTTTGTGTTTTGTTACCGTCGCATCATGCCTGGTCCTCGGGACAAGAAATGTTCGAAGAAAATGGGTCGGCCTCCCATGTGTTGGTGTCCCTGCTGCCATAAGATTTCCATTACTGACCGACATGATGTTTACCTCACCTGCCTTGGACCCCAGCATGACATGGATACCAGCGATGCCTACTTCTCTATGGACTGCCACATTCTGGAGCACTACACGTTAAAGGTCGGCAGGGCTCTGCCGACTTTCGGTGGGCGGCATTCTCGTTGGTCCAAGCACAGGACTCTCAGCCCTTCCTCTGGGTCTCTTCCCAAGTCTACACAATCTGGTGAAGAGGGGGCCTCCTCTTCTTCTTGCCTTGCCGCAGAGGAGGTTCATACTGCAGTGCTGGAGGTCCGGTCTGGCTCCACTCGGGGCCGGGCCGGGAACACCGCTCTGCCAGTCATCTCTTCGGAGGTGCAGGCTCTCCCATTGTTGGGGCCCATGGCTGTGGGTCCTGGTGTGGGGTATTCCTCAGTGCCACCCATTGGCATCACCTTGGATTCCAGGGCCGTTCACAGCGCCGGTGATTGGGGCGATGCCGCTAGGGGTGCAAGGCCAGCTTGTGGCCCCACTTGCGGCACCGTGGGTGGGAAAGCCACCAGGGCTGCCAGTCCAGAGCTCCTCTGGATTGTCTCCTCTTCAGAGCTGGATGATTTGGAGGCTGATCCAGACTTGCAGCCTGACTCCTTGGAGTCGGAGGGTTCTCCATGGCTTAGTACCCTTTCACCTCCTCTGGTGCTCCATCCTGTGGCTCCAGCGACTGCGGCCCGTGCTGATTCTTGAGCCAATGGTGGCTCACTGGGTCAGGTGCATGCTGGCGGTCCCACTACTACGTGAGTGGTGGTCCGGATTTTGGGGGAGGGTGTGGCTGCCATCCCCAGTGCCATCCGCTCTGTCAGGTTCAAGACCAAACCTCCCTCCTCTGTGACTCTCCTTGGGAAGTTGCTGGAATTGGGAGGTTCCTTGGCACAGAGTGTGAGGAAGAGGGCTTCCTCAGAGTCGACGGGGTTCAGAGGACAGTATGAGGGATGGCAGCATACTTCCATGGTCCTCTGGAGCTGGGGAAGGAGCAGCAGTGCTGAGCACAGTTTTTCTCCTTCGTCCTTTTCAAGGAAGTCCTCATTGCTTGGGGCTGGGGACCACTGTTCTGGATCCATGCAGCTCCGGTCCCCTCATAGGGAAGTTTCTCCTACAGGACTAAGTCCCGACTGCTTTACGTTTCTTAACAGGTCGGTGAATTTGCAGACCTGTGGATTCCCACTTATGCCAGGTTCACCTGTAGAGTCTTCCAGCCCTGGCAGAGGCACATCACGTACGGTGACAGGTTCGCCCGTGCCTCTGCGTTCAGCTCCCCTTCTCCCAGGCCATGTTGGTCCTTGAGGACCTTTGACCTGGGAACAGTTCAGATCCCAGGCTGCGGATTTCCCCCAGTATGTTAGGGCTATAGTGGACAGGTATTTCAACTGGTTCCCCCTCCACAGCCAGAGTCTGACTCCACAAGCTCCTCGGACTTCTTGTCTTCCTCCATGGAGAAAGAGGAGCCCTCTGTCCATGTGTCCTCAGATGCTGATCAAACTCAGTATCAGCGCTTCCTAGCGAGGCTCATCAGGAATTTGCACATTACCCACTTTGCCCATCACAATATCGAGCGTGCGACACAAGCCTTCTTACGTGAGTTTGGGGCACACCATTTGGTGGTCCCCCGCCTGGCCAATTCCCATCCAGGAGGAGTTGTACAGCACCTGGCAGCTTCCATACGCCACAGTTCCAGACCCCATGGACTGCTGGAGGTGGAATTGTGCACCCCAAGGGTCTCCATGCTCTTTGCCTCATCCCACTTTGGGACTGACACATCTGGACACTCTTTCCGGGCATAGACGTCCGGTCCACTACCGACCACCGAATCCTGACTCTGCAGAGTTCAATCATCGGGGGTGGAGAGTTTTCTCCTCTTCGCGGATGGCTCTAGCCATTGTTTTCCATCAGGCGCACCATGCTGCCTATAACAGGCATCTGTGGGAGATGCTGGGCCAGGCTCTAGCATCGCTGCCCAATTCGGAGGCTACCTGGAAAACCATAGACCTCTCTGCTATAGGTCTGGAGCTGGCAAAGCACCAGTCAAGGACATCTTACGATGCCATCGAAGTCACTTCATGACTTGCAGGGACAGAGATCTGCATTAGGCGGAGAAGCATGGCTTCGCCTTTCGAGGTTGTCACCTTTGGCCCAGCATAGGTTACTGGCCTCCTCTTTCGGGGGGACCCATATCTTTTCTCGCAGGGCGAGACAGGAGTTGCAGGGGCACCGTCCTTCCTCTGCCTCGTTCTGACCAGTCCCAGGCCTAACTGACCAGTGGAGGGTCTCTTCCCCCCCCCATTTTCCCCATGGGGGTGCTGAAGGATGCTATCCTCTCAGGGATTCCTGGGCCCCCTTCGGGGGGGCTTGGTACATACCAACCAGTGATGAATGGTGAAGATTGACACAGGAAAGATATGGAAATTAGGTAACTACCGTAATTCTTGATCTTCCTGTGTATCTTCACCATTCATCACTGAATCCCACCCACCTTCCCCTCATAAGGCCTCAGTCCCTGAGCTGTGCCCCTTCCCTGCTCGCCCTCTCTCTTGCACTCTGCTGTGATTTTTTTCCCCCTCCTCCCCTGGCAGCCTGCTAGAGACCTGTGGGGGAGTGTCAGAGGAGGGCAAGTAGGGCCTCTGTCTGGGCAATCATAGGGATTTCTAGTGGGCCCCTTTCTTTATCGTGGGTCTGATCTAGAGGGTCGGCTAATCCCCTTGGGTCACTGACTTTTGGGTCCCCTGGGATGAGGGGGGGGGTTCTGATGCTAACTGCAACTCCCTCTGCACTTTGTTATTCTGCTCTGGCTGTACCCTTCCCCTTGGGGAGGGACACTTTAATACAGGGGTTCCTTCTCCTCCCCCCTCAGAACCCTGTGAGTTCTCCTGATTTATAGTAACAGGGGTGGGAGGGCGGGAAATCCTCCTGGGGTTTGGGTTTCGAAGGGGGGGCCTTACCCATCTTAACAGAATTCTTCCGAGTTTCCTCATAATCTCCCTGTTGAATGATATCCCTTGGAAGATCTGCCTTTGCTAGCCTACGTAATTCCTGAATGGGTCTTGGCCTCCCCCTCTCCTTCCTGGCCCCCTTAATTTTCTCTCTCTAGCTCTCTTTCTCTTTCCTTCCCTTCCCTTCCTGCCCTTTTGGCTGTCCAGGGACAGGGGCCTTTCGACCCATAACCTCCCAGATCCCTCTCCTCCTCTGTCCTCTGGTCGGCCTATTCCTTTTTCAGTTTACATCCTTTCCTTCTGCTGTCTCTTGGGCTCCCTTGCCCCGCCCTTATTTTTCTCTATATCCTGTTTTCTTCTGTCTCCCCAGCATGCAGAACTGATATGGAGGAGGAGCCAAAGGCCGTTACTGGTCAACCCGTGAGCGCCACGCAGTACGTGAGCCTTGTGGGCAGCGCCGATGGTGCCAGCTCCACCCTCCTGCAAAAAAAAAAAAAAAGCTCCTGTGGGGTGCCTGTCTTCTGCCAACCACCAACCAGTGATGAATGGTGAAGATACACAGGAAGATAAAGAATTACAGTAGGTATGTAATTTTCATATCTACAATGCCGCAGCAACACCAAAGTCGCCGACATTCTCCACATTGACAGACACAATGCCAATTGTCGGCACTGTGCTGTCGGTATTCCATTGTGTTTTCTTCAGGGGGCTGTACCCCCCGAACACCCAATGTGGGGGCTCCACCCTCACACACCCCGGTATTTAATTAACCAACTCTGAATCGGAGTTGTTTGGGGGGGAACGAAACACCAGGAAACACAGTGCCGGTGTTCAGTGGGGACCATTACAGCAACCTGTCAATTTCTGTTGCTGTAATGGTCTTCACTGTTGCGGTTTCATTGTTTGGTTAGTGCTCCGGCAAGGAATGGGTGGAAGAGGTACCTTCAATTGATTTGATAGTTTTCCAAAATTTGGATGCGTCATTTTTGGCTATGTCCTGGGAATTTAAGTAGACATTGTTTTTGGTGGCACTAATGAGTTCAGTACAAAAATTTCTCATCACCTGAAAGCGTCCCAGTCTGAGTCAGATTTTGTGCACCTGGTGGTAGCCCAGAGAAACTCCCTTTTCTTAAAGCCCTTTTTAACTCCCTGCTGAACCATGGGCACAATGCCTTTTAACTCTGCATTTTACCATGGGTGCATGCTTATTGATGACCCCCATGAGCAAACTATTAAAAATTGCTAGTGCCTCATGGATTTTATAGGCAAGACAGCGTTTCTGCCAGTTTATCGTGGATAAATCATTTATATAATTCACAATGCAAAACTAGGAGAGGCATCTTTTTAGAATGAATTTTGGTTGGGGCACCTAGATTTTAGACCCCCTAGAGCAAACAATCACACTGTGGTCACTAATATCATTTTGAAAGACAGACGAATTATTAAATTTGTGTGGCCTGTTTGCTAGGATTAAATCCAATAAAGAGGCTTTGTGGGATTGTTTGTATTAGGCCTTGCTGGCTTTGGCCAGATCGATGAAAATGGCTGCTGTGATGTGCCCCCGATCCATCCCTGAGAGGATGGAGTCAGAGACCCTGAGCAGGGAGGGCATGGGGGAGTGATCCTTCCTAAAGTCAGACTGTGAGGTGGAGAGAAAGTTAGAGTACTGGAGGAGGTCTGCAAGCCATGAGTAGACTAATTTCTCCTGTAGCTTTGCATGAGAAAGGGACTTTTGCCACACCTAGATCCTCTAGCGTTTTCAGCAGCCTCCTATGTGGCACCGAACTGAATGTCTTACTGCAGTTACTGCTTCTCCCTTATCTACTGTCATAGTTATGCAGTCACACAATGCTATCAGGTTGGTCCGACAAAACCTCTCTGTGACGAACCCATGCTGTTTACTATCCTGGAGCCCACGACTTTCCAGGTAATGCACTAGGTCCTATTTGACTAGTGTTTCCACCAGTTTACCCACAACAGAAGTAAGACTAATAGGCCTGTAGTTGCCCTGTTGCTTCTTGTCCCCACCCTTGTGGAACAGAACTGTGCCCGCTACCCTCCAGTCTTTCAGAACCACCCCTGACTGAATTTAGCTGTTAAATAGCACTGTCAGGGGTTCAGGCAATTCTGATGCCAGTTCCCTGAGAACCCTCTAATGTATCCCATCTGGCCCCTGGGGCCTTATCTACTTCCAGGGCTGCGAACCCTTTTATGAACCTTTCACTTGTAAATATCTCCTGCCTCATTTCTGCAGTCCCCCTATCAACAGCCTTTATGCCACTTTCTGGTTAGGGCCTGTTGTCTTCCAGTAGGAAAATTGAGCAGTAGTAGGCAAGCAATAATACCTGACAGGGTGGCCGGTATTGGGCAATACCGGACTGCCTAGGGACATAATGAGGCTCGACACCGCAGGCGGAGGACCTTATAGCCCATGGAAGGTCTGGTATTGCCCATAATGCCCACACTGGAGGGTATTTGTGTGCTTAGAAAATGGGTACATGTTTTATTTTTTATAGGATTACAAAAAAAAACCTAAAATAATTCTATAAAAAATGACTACAAATGCAGTTTTGTCCTTTTTTGGGGGTAAAGTAGTCCCTGTATCCACTGTATTATCCAGTAGAGGGCTCTGTAGTGTTTGCCACTTGTTTCTTTATGTTTTTTTTTTTTTTTTTAACCCCCCCTTTAAATTGTGATCAGTGTGAGACCCAGAATTAAGAAGTGGCAATGCAAGAAGGATATTTTCTTTCTTTCTGTTTTTTTTTTTTTTTTTAAGGCTGAGATATATAGCGTGGTATTCTGTTCTGGACCAGGTAACCATTTTAGTGGTTGGCTGAAGGCTCCGAATGTAAGCCCCTGAGGTGAGAGGACTTACATTGCTGTAACTGTTCACTTTGGGTAACCGTATTTTTTTTAATGTTCGAGTCACAGCCGGAGGATAATGGGGTTAGGGGACATCAGGGGAAACTGCTTTAGAAGGGTAGCATTGTCACACAGTTGGAGAGCTTGGTTGGGAGAATGCTTCCATCATAGGTGCCAGAACGGGGTCCTATGACCGCGACTGGGAGAAAGGATGAATTTGCTCCATGACCGCAAAAGTAAATGCTGGACTGTGGTTCTTTTTTTTTGTTTGTTTAAATATATGCAGTATTGTTGTTGAGCAGGAATGGAGGCTGCTGTGAGGAATCTCACACTGCATGTTGTAAAATGGCAGTGACAGCAAGTGGTTCCATGAAGCCAATCGATCTGACGGCTTGTTTTCTCATACTACTTTTGTTTTTGAATTCATGGCTGTTTTTTTCTTAAAAAAAGTAAAGCAGATTTGGGGGGGATGCCTCTCTTGCTTGCGGAGTTGGGGGACTGCTTTTCTCAGTCGTCCCATTACAGTGACAAGCAGCATCATTTTCGGGAGTGAGCGGGTGGCCAGATGGATGGCTGGAGAAGCGCAGCGAGCATGGTCAGCTCTCATAGAAGAGGAAATAAAGTAAAAAAAAAATTTTGCTTAGAAATGACACAGCTGAGGTTGTGTCAGACAAAAAGCGAGGTGGGGGGGGTTCACACAATGAAGCCGATAAGAGCAATGGCTTACGTTTACTTTTTGTTAGCATGGCAGTGTGAGATCACGGTCAGGAGAGGGGTGCCATAGTAGAGAATATGGCTGTGAGAATTTCTTCACTCTCCCGACTGCAGAATCAGTGTGCTTTTTTTTTTTTTTTCTAAGAAGAAGCAGACAAGAAGCAAGTAAGTAGTGTTGGGGAGGGGAACCTGTAGCTCTCGCTAAGCGAGAGAAAAAATATGGCAGCCATTTGAAGTTTTCTGGGGTGCTTTCAGCCAGTTTCAAAGCAGGCTGGGCACCACTGGAGAATGGTACTCAGTGAAGGGGCACTTGGATTGGCTCTTATTTTTAGCTGGACATCTATTGTCTGATAGATGCTCACAGAAATAAGTGCCTCAGCCAATCAGGAGAGAGAATTGTCTTTGCCCATTTTCTAATCACTAATAAGAACTGCCTTCTGTATGTTCTCCTCTATTACTCTGCCCCACTCTGTCAGTCTAACCATTCCTTCTCCTGTCTTTCCTTTTACCTAGCAAATCTGAAAAACTGTTTCCCCTGTCCTTTCTCCCTCCACAATATGTAGCACTGTGTCTGCTTTTGTGTACCCGATTGCCCTCTTGGTCTGCCTCGATTTTACCTGGTACTCTCTCCATACTTCATCCCATTGTTTCTCCTTGTATCTGACACAGGCCTTTTTCTTGGCCCTCCCCACCTCTCTGACCGTCTTAGAGATCAGATTGGTCTCTTGTTCCTGTTTCTCATGATGACTGTCCTCAAGCATGTCTTTGTTGCTGTAGGACTTCCCCCTTTAATTTCTGTCCACCTTTCCTCCATACCACTGATTCCATTCACCCCAGCTATCTTACCGTGAACTAATTCCCTCATCTGGTTAAAGTATGCTTTCCTGAAATTCAGAATGTCAAGCTTTGATGAAGGTATATTCGTGCCAAGGGCCAGTTCCAACCATATGGTGTTATGGTCAATGGACCGTAGTGGTTCCCTCACCTACCATTTTGAGCTGGTGAGCACCATGTACAGAATGGCAGCCTTCCTTGTGGTTTTCCTGACCAGCTGTATCAGCAGGCAATCCTGCAATGTATCTAGCTGGGCCTGACTTCTGGTATTCCTAGCTGATTGAATGTTCTAATCAATATCTGGCAGGTAGAGATCGTCCACTACCAGTACCTACCCCTTTGAGGCTCTCTTCTTTATTTTTTCCCCTAGTTCCCTATTGCCCTTCTCTTCCTGTCCTAATGGCCTATAGACCACCCCCATGCACAGTTTCTTGTCTGATGCTGTCTTGAGCTGAACTCAGAGCAATTCTGTTACTCTGTTTCCTCCTCTGATGGACACATCCTCTGCCCCCTCAGTGCCTTCCCTGACATAGAAGGCTACCTGTCCTCCTTTGCCTTCTCCCTATCTGACCTATATATAATGTGACCCAAGACTGCCAGGTCCTAGTTGGTATTACCTGTGGCAAAAGTTACCATAATGGCTACAGGGTCCAACCCCGCATCTGACACCATTGCTTGGAGCTTACAAATTTTATTTCCCAGGCTCCTGGCATTAACTCAGACCACATTGTGCTCAAGTCCCTCCCATTTTTTATAGATCCTCCCCTTCATTGTCCTTCAACTTCCTTAATTTCCTATTTTTCCTAATTTTTGCTAGCTTAGCAAGCCCTCCATCCCTGGTCTGCTTTCTTAGCCTATCATAAGCTCCTGCCTTACTGTTTCCCTCTACCATATTCCTAACCTCCATTTCTGGGGTGCTATGTCCAGTTTTGGAGCCCATACCTGAAAAAGGATAAGGACCACCTGAAACCACTTCAGAGAAGAGTGACCAAAGTGATCTGTGTCCAAGAGAGGAGGTCCTATGCAGAGCGAATGAAGGACCTAGGCATATACTGAGATTGGAAACTAGAATGGAGATGGGGAATATGATTTAGACCTGAAGGGTATCAACAGGATAGACTGCAAGGGACTGTTTAGGTTTAGCAAAAGTAACATCACAAGGAGGCATAACCTGAGCTGGTGGGTGACACATTCAGGAGGGACACAAGGAAGTACTTCTTTACAGGGAGGGTTTTGGACAGACTGAACCAACTACCTCTGATATTGTTAGCATTCAGATTGTAGCTGTGTTTGAACATGGGTGGAACAGATTCATGGGACTTGGTAGGGTGACACTGAAGAAGGGAGGGACTACGGGTAGCATGTACATAGTATAGGCAGATTGTGGTCTGGCCAGTGTAATACTGGCACCATGACCTAAGTAGGGACTGGACAAACTGGATGGACCTATGCTATTTATCTGCTCGTAAAATTCTGTGTTTCTATGTTTTTATTGTTTCTAACAAGTCTGTCTCCTCCTTGGCTTCAATTACAGTAACTGGCTTCCAAGAAAAAGATAGTACTTCTCAATCTGTCTTTCCACCACCTGTTGATACATACAAATGTCTTTGTTCTGTCTCATCTAGAGGCCATATTGGAAATGATAGATTAGATCTGAAAGTTTTAAAACTAATTGTAGGTCAAATTGCTAATCATCTTTCCGAGGATTTCAATGTATCATTAACTACCTCATCTTTTCCATCTTTATGGAAGAAAGCAAGAACTGTTTTTGTTCCTAAAGATGGTAATTTACTGCAATTAGATAATTTTAGATCAAATTCCATTTTGTCTCCTTTGAGTAAATCAACTGAAAAGATAGTTTCTACTCAAATTATTGGTGAAGGCAATGTTGGTGCCATGGTACATACTTCTGAAATCCATGCTGTTCAGGGGCAAATAAATTGCATTTAGTGACAGTTTCCCTTTAATAATTACATAGATACATAGATACATAGACAGTGTCGGCAGATAAGGGCCTATGGCCCACCCAATCTGCCCATTTGAGCTTATAAGTTCAGTTTGTTTTCCTAGAAGTCTGTTTCCCCTTACCCCTGACCTCTAGAATTCCTTTATGTCTTTTGAATTTATGAATTATATCACTAAATACAATTTATATACTTATTTTCATACAGACCAATATAGAAAAGTATAGCTGGAGGAAAGGGTTATTAGTATAATAATAAAGTGCCACCTAAAGTGCTTATCAATTTAAACTAAGAAAACAACAGACAATTGCATGACTAAGGAAAGACCGAATCTGTTTCCAGAAAAAAGTGTTTTATGTACAGTATATCCAAAAATTGATTACTAATAGACACAAAAACAGATCCATTATTTATTTATTTGTCAAAGTAACCAATAAAAGGTGATGGGAGCATACAAATCTACTTTTCTCGAGAAATGCCATGGGATCTTCAATGTCCACCTGAACAACCACCAGAAAAGGTGGACAGGACCTTGGTTTAAAGTCTCTTCTCAAGGATGGCACACCTGACAAAACAGCATCCTCCTAGTACTGCACTCAGGTGCCAGTGTTTATGGTATGAGCCCAGACACAGTGCAGGACTAGAACCCTTAATCTTCGGGCCCAGAGGAGGATATGCTGCCAACTGAGCCACGCTGGCACTCCCCGTCATAATGATCATAGGAAGTTATGAGCTATAGCAGGCTATTTGGGCCATAAATAAGCTTGCCAATTCTCAACCATCGTAACCCAAAATATAATTTTCCCTGAAGTACTTATCCAGATTTCTCTTGAATGACTCCATTGTTCCTCTGTTCACCATTCACTCTGGAAGGCTGTTCCACATTACCAATGAGTAATTGAAACTTTGTATTTGTATGACTACTTTTGTACTGCCATTTGATATGGCCCAGGCTGAGTCTGAAAAGGGTCCTTGCAGTAGTGCTTTTACCTGGCAAACAAATACTAAACAAATAAAATATTTCGAATAACTATCCTCAGTCTCAATAACTGCTTCCAACAGGTGTGCAGAGTTCAAGAGTCACAGCCTTCACATCTGTCTGTCATGAAGAAAAGCACTAGAACACAGCTTTTAAAAGGGGTCTGCACCACCAGAAGAAGACCTTTAGCCTGAAGTCTTCTTTGAAGTATCCTGTGTAGTAGGACTGTGTACTGGGCTAATTTTTGGTATTTCTAATTGTCTCGCTCAGAAACAATATGTAATTATATCTGCATCTGTATTTGTACAGTATTTATTGGCACGTTAGTCTTAACTACAAATATTTACTTACAATTCAGACATGTTTCTGTTGGTAATGATGGCACATTGCCAAGGGCTTGAGAGGTATCCATGACATATGTAGAGTTATCAATAAAATATGCATTCTTGTTATGAGCAGTCAGAGTCATGTGTTTCACACCAGCCTCAACCAACGTTATGCAGGGGTAATGAAAATGTTTAAGAGTGCAGAATTACACATACCCCAATAATGTAGGGCATCATGGCAAGTACATGCAAATAACCATGAAAGAATCAGGCTAGTTCTGCTTTAAGCAGGAGTATGTGATGCCAGATGGCCTCTCACACACGCTGCAAAGGCTGAAAACAGTAGGCACAGATATATGTTTCATCCTAGTTAGGACTCATCAGTGTGCCTCATCTGTATCTCAGACTAAGGGGGAGGGCAGAAAATAGCACAAGGATGTTCTTACTGGATTGAGTCATGATCATTGAAGGGAGGTCATGTCAAATGAATTTGATAGATTTCTTTGACTGGGTGACTATGGAATTAGATCAGGGTGGAGTGATGGATGTGGTATTCCTAGATTTCAGTAAGGCATTCAACATAGTTCAACATAGCAGACTAGACTATTAAACAAGCTGGAGGGCTTAGGAGTGTGCCCAAGGGTGGTAAACTGGGTAAGGCATTGGTTAGGGGATAGAAGACAAAGGCTAGTGGCAAACAGAGTTCACTCAGAGGCAGGGAGGGTGACCAGCAGGGTGCCTCAGAGCTCAGTGCTGGGGGCGGTTCTCTTTAATGTATTTATAAGTGATATTGCTGAGGAGCTGGAGGGGAAAGTCTGCCTGTTTGTGGATGATGCTAAAATCTACAATAGAGTAAATACTCCAGGTGGAATGGAAACGATAAACAGAGGCCTGAGAAAACTCGAGGAGTGGTCAAGGGTATGGCAGCTGAGGTTCAATGCAGAAATGAGCAAAATAGTGCACTTGGGAATAGAAATCCAGGGGCAGAGTACAAACTGAGGGAAGTGGTGTTGATAACCACCAAGCAGGAAAGAGACCTGGGTGTAATGATTTCTGATGACATAGAGGTGGCCAGGCAGTATAACCAGACAGTTGGGAAGGCTAGTGGGATGCTGATGTACACAGGCTGATTGTTCACCAGCAGAAGGAGGGAGATGTAGTTGCCTCTGTATAGTTCACTGGTGATACCTCATCTGGAATACTGTGTTTATGTTCTGGAGAACACATCTCAGGAAGGACATAGACAGAACAGAGGCTGTCCGGAGGAGGGCAACCAAAAATGATGCAGGGTTTACAACAAAAGCCCTATGAGGAGAGACTAAGGGAACACAGTATGTACACCCTGGAAGAGAGGAGGGAGAAGGGGGATATGATACACACCTTTAAACACCCCAAGGGGGTAAATAAGGTACAGGAGGAAAATAGTTTTCAGAACAAAATCTGTTCAAGAACAAGGGGACATGGTATGAAGTTGGGGGGAGGGTAGATTCAGAAGGGGTGTGAGAAAGTACTTTTTCACAGAAAGAGTAGTGGATTCCTGTAACAGTTTACCATCCATGTATGGCAGCTCAGATTTCAATGCAAAGAAGTGCAAGGTAATGCACCTGGAAAACAAAAACCCATGGGAAGAGTACACAATGGGGGATGAGATACTAACAACAACAAAAATTGAAAGGGACCTGGGAGTAATTATATCAGATAACCTTAAGGTGGGCCAGCAATGTGAGAAGGCAGTAAGGAGGGCTGTGGGGATACTGGGATGCATAGGGAGAGGCATCAACAGTAGAAAACAAGAAGTTGTTATCCCTCTGTACAGACAGTTGGTGAGACCCCATCTAGAGTATTGCGTGCAGTTCTGGAGACCCCAACTCCGCAAAGACATAGACAGAGTGGAGGCTGTTCAGAGGAGCGCAACCAAAATGGTGCAGAGTCTGCACCAGAAGACATATGAAGAGAGACAAAAGCAGCTTAATATGTATACCCTCGAGGAAAGGAGGGTGAAGGGGGACATGATAGAAACTTTCAAGCACCTCAAGGGAATTAATAAAGTCCAAGAGGGTAGCATCTTTCAGAAAAAGAGATGTGCAAGAAGAAGAGGGCATAATTTGAAGATAGAGGGGGGATGGCTCAGAGGTAATGTTAGAAAGTATTTTTTTCACGGAAAGGGTTGTGGATGCAAGGAATAGCCTCCCTGAGGAGGTTGTGGAGTCAAGAACAGTGGGAGAATTCAAGAATGCATGGGACAGACATAAAGCAATTCTAGTGGGGGGTAGGAGGAAGTAAGCTGTTGGTTAACTAGAATCTGCAGCTTATCCATCAGATAGGGAAATGGGCAGACTAGGTGGGCCAAGCGGTCCTTATCTGCCATCAAATTCTATGTTTCTGTGTTTCTATGTTTCTATCCAAGGTAGTTGGCATAAAAACAGCGGTGGGGTTCAAGAAAGCATGGGATAGGTATAAGGGAATCTTAGTGGAAAAGAATGAGGGGAGGGAGAAAGTGACGGAGGTCAAGTAGGGTCTGTAGCGATACTGTAGGTAGGGGAAAAATGGGCAGACTAAGTGCGCCAAGCAGTTCTTATCTGCCAGCAAATTCTACTTTTCTACGGTGATCCCAAAATAGGAAAGCAATCTAAAAGATAAAGAACCTCGGTGTGAAAGCAATGAACCAACCTACCCAGAAAGGGCATTGCTGGTGGGTTCACCACAACATAACCCAGATAGACCATCTTAGGGTAGCTGGTTTATTCCACTGGGGTGTCAAACAGATGAGGCATGCTGATGAGTCCTGGTAGGACGAAACACGTGTCTTTGTCTTCTGTTGGCACCCTTCGTAAACTGTGTAAGAGGCATTTCAGCACCATGCATTTTTGCTTAAAGTTGAACCAGTATAATATTCTGTGGTGATTTGCGTATGCAGTCCATGATGCTTTGCATTATGGGGGCATGTGTGATTTTGTATTTCTTTGAAACTTGGCTTCCCGGCCAATGCCCTTTAGGGTAACCATTGCCTCAGTGCTTGCGCACAGAGGTTCTTTGTCTTGTAACTTGTTTTTTGTTTTAATTGGATTTACCACAACATAACCCAGCTAGACCATCTTAGGGTAGCGGGTTTATTCCACTGGGGTGTCAAACAGATGAGGCATGCTGATGAGTCCTGGTAGGACAAAACATGTGTCTATGTCTTCTGTTGGCACCCTTTGCAAACTGTGTAAGAGGCCTTTTGGCACCATGCATTTTTGCTTAAAGTTGAACCAGTGTAACATTTTGTAGTGATTTACATATGCAGTCCATGATGCTTTGCATTATGGGGGCATGTGTGATTTTGTATTGCTGGTAAAAGCCAAGTTTCAAAATAATATAAAAATTACACACACTACAATAATGTAGATCATCATGGGAAGTATATGCAAAGCACCATGAAAAAAATTGAGTTAGTTTTACTTTAAGCTGGAGTGTATGGTGCCAAATGACTTCTCAGGCAATCTTGAAAGGTTGAGAACAGTAGGCAGAGACGTGTTTTGCCCCAACTAGGAGCATGCAAAATGTATGACAGGGCATTGGTACCATACACTCCTGCTTAAAGCGGAACCAGTCTAATTCTTTCGTATTGATGTGCATATATGTCCCATGATGCTGTGCATTATTAGGGTGCATGTATTTTTTTTTCTTTGAAATTTGGCTTTACTACCAGTGTCCTTCCAGGGTAACCCTTGCTTCACTGCATTTGCACTGAAGTTCTTTGTCTCTGAGAACATTTAAAAGTGATATTTTTATTTGTAAAAAGTGCAGTATTTGTATTTGTTTGCCCCAAATCGCATTTGCATCACACAGTCCTACTGTTTTACTTCCCAGGTGAGCTAAGTGAAGGGGTAGGGACTATGGAAGTATGCTCTACTTCTTCCCACATATCTTGGTGTTCTGGCCCTGCATTGCATTGTTGAGGTGCACCATCCCCTTTTTAGTGAAGTCCTGCTTTGAACAAAGGGAGGTCAGGCTGTTTGCTTAGGTTCACATAGTGAGGCAGTGGCTATGGTGGAACATGAACCTAAAATAACGTAATTCACATTTCTTTACTGGAACCACTACAACATACTTTCTTCCTTGTATTCTTTTTATGAGGATAATGCTTGTTATACTCAGTGACAAGACATCCCAGTAAGAATCTCTATCCAACCACTTGGGTTAAAAGAACACATGCTAGATAATATTAAGCATGGCTGGAAGCTCCACCCCACAGACACCTTCAGTTCACAGACCACAGAGTAGTTCATAAATGATTTTTATTCAGAAATTACCTGTCTTGTCAGTTGTGACAATGTTAGGCACATTACTGATGTTTGACTAGTCACACTGCTTATCAGCTTGCATGCACAGGATAATCCAAGTACTTTGAAGATACAGTGTATTTACTTCAAGTCAGTAGTCACAGGCATCTTGAACTAATTTGTAAAACATTTTTGGCAAAGGGGAAGTAATGTCGCCCTTCAGCTCCACTGAACCTGCACTGCTATGACTATGGAATATACAATAAAGCCAAGTTAAAAAAAAACACGTGCTACCCATAGCAGTATTTTTAGAGACATTATGCAGTTGTTTTGGCCTATTCTTTTATATTCACCTCAGTCCCATCACACTGTAGATAAAGTTGGACCATAACAACTCCCATCTGATCTAGAATGGATGTTATTGTAAAGCTGTGTCTGTCACTGATTTTTAATATCCTTTCAAACCCTCTGGCAGCTGCTTGTCTTTCCTGTTCTCCCTTCATTGGCACATATTTTACAAACCAAAGATTTTTTTCAGAAACAAATGGATGCAAGCAAAATGGATATTAACTATACACAAACAGTGTATTTAATCGACAGCTGCTGCTCACACTGAATATAAATGTCTCATTTTAGACCGATAGTGCCACATTATTTGTTCTCACAAAGAAAACCTGCTGTATTATCCAGTGAGCCTATTTTACAAGAATAATATACAGTAGTATCAAATGTTGTCATTTCCATCTAGACAAAGTCCAAGTATGCACACTTATCAAACTGTCTAGTTTCAAAATCTACAGGTGGCCAGCTGCGGGGAATGGGTAGTTGGCCAGTCTCCTTGCAGTAATATTTGGGTGGCATTTGTTCCATGTTTGCATATGCATGTGGATATGTACTCACACAGCAACCCTATTCGTCCTTAAGGGCTTCAGTCTATTCTTTAAAGTGCCCATTATATGTGAGCGGACCACTAGTGCTGTGGTAGTGCTTCCATGCATGACGCCGATGATCTGAGTTCAGGAACAAGCCCAGATCGTCAGAGGGTTGGCCAGGGCAGATGAGCTGAGCATCCCAGTGTACGCTCTCCACCTCAGGGAGGGAGGGTGGGTTGCTGCTACTGCCACCTGGGTGACCACAAGCAGCAGTGCAAGCAGAGCCGCAAAATAAGGGGGGATGCTAGTGTGTTCCAATGTGCAACACACGGGCATGCATGCACGGATATTGTGAGAGTACTCTCAGCATCCCATAGGGGATCGGGCTAAGAAAACAGAAAAAGAATGTCAGGTGCAGCAGGAGAACGTCCGCCCTGCACCTCAGGCTCCCCCCCACCAACTCAAAGCACTCCACTCCGACCACACTGACCAAGTCTCCGTTGAGGAGAACCGAGCCCACTTCCAACAGCCCCACCCTGGGGGATTAAGCCGGGGTTTTTGTAGGAGAGGCAGGTAAGTCCCGGAGAAGGCGGGTGATGGGTCTGTGCGTGGAGGTGGGGGGAAGGGCAGGACCAATGGAGAGCTATCTGATCTGGGAAGAAAAGTACAATAAATAAAAAAAAGTGCCCATTTTATGGCGAATATGATTGTATCAAGCTCCTACCGTGTGTGAAGAGTTTCACGAGTTCCATGTGTAGAAGTCCCCTGAAGACCGGTCCTGAACTAAATTTCCTGCATGGCCATTCAGATCTACCCCCTTTCATCTCATGTATGTGCAGAGCTATGTGTCTGCATATAGGCCCTTCTTAGTACAGGAATGAACATCCCCATTCAGTAATGTTATATAGGGCCGTTTGCCTACGTAAAAGGCCCAAGATTACTTTCAGAATAAGGCCAACTGGGCTTGTTTGTCAAGATATTGCCACAGGTGTGGAATAGTGAAAACCCTTTTGAGAAGGTACCCTGTAGTGCCCAAAATAGCCACGTTCATGTGTACTGTTGCAGGGCTATCACATCCTTTTCCTTATAATTGCATTATTAGTTTTGTAAAACTGTATATACTGTGTAAGTTATTTTGAAACAAAAATAAACCCCACTGTCAACTTCTTTTTCTTTAAATCACACTGCTCAGCTTGTAACACAAATGCAACACTCTGTCCGAATGTATCATTCTTTTTTTTAACTTTGTATTTCAGATAGGTTTCAAAAAGACCTTTAACGTTTACATACAATGTACTTAAAACCAATTCATACAATGTTAAAAAAGGCTAACATTAAAGACTAACATCAAAGGCCATAGTATTATAGTAAAATAAACACTATAAAAGAAAACCATTTTCTTTTATTATAGGTGCTCCATTAGTATAACTTCATAAACAAAATAAAGAAGGCACTGTCTTGTAATATATGTATATAGGGGATGCATGATGGGCATGAGTGTGCTATGGCAAATATTGTCACTCCTGCAGAGTGAGCTCTGGATAGACATTAGTTGCCATAGCACACGATATACCATCATTGTGTCGATATACAATAGAGACTAGAGTTTCAGAAGTTTTGTTATGCTGTCTTGTGTTCTGTTCCTGTTAATGTGTTTGCTCATTCTGTGTGTGAGCTTTTCTGAATGGGCTGGCAGTGTTATAAACTCTGAGATACACATGAGTGTGTTTTGCAATGCTATATGAGTTAGTTTTAGATAGGAATGAGAAACATACTTGTGTGCAGCTGTATTGTTTAGCAGTCTGGCTGCAGTGAAGCTAAGAGCATGTAATTGTAATGAACTGAGGCAGTGTCAGAACAGCTGATACTGTTTTCAGTGGTATTTAAGTTAGCTGCAGGCAGAGTGCAGAGTGTTCTGTGAAATTGTGCTCTTTAGGATTCTGGCTGCTGTGAAGCTAAATTAACACAGTAATTGTAATGGGTGAGAATCAGAGTTTGAGGAACAAGTGAGAGTGTGTTTCAGTGGTAGTTGAGTTAGCTGCAGGCAGTAGTTTAGACTGTTCTGTGAAGCTGTGCTGTTTGGAATTCTGGCTGCATCAAATTGAGAGCATCACAGTAATGAGCTGGAAGTTGGGGGGTGGGGTAGGTGTGTTTTGTAATGCTCACTGAGTTAGCTGTAGGCAGCAGAGACCTGTCAGGTAGTTCTGCATTTGTGTCTATGGTAACAGCACAGGTGTTTCTTTCATGCTGAGGGGAAAGTAGCCTAGGGTGATGATATCAGTGACCTGTGTGTGTAAATGTCTCATATCATCACAGTAGAGCAGAGGGTAAAAATATCACACTGCTGTGGATGATACACTGTTTTATCTCACTCATTTACCACTCACCCCTATTGTGTGTGTGTATATACATATATACACACACACACACACACACACGCGCGCACCGGTCTTATATGCATAAGTGTTCTCTAGGTCAAACAGGAAAACAAAGCTACACAAACCCCAATAAAAAAAGGATTTAACTAGTATGCCAAGTAGTAATTAATAGTGTGCGATCCAGCTACCCATTAGGTTTTGTAGCTTTACCTTCATAGAACAAAACCCCTGCAATGTGCCATTATATACATGACCCATGGTCTCCAGAATATTTCAAAGCTATCAGAATGGTGATTTATCTTGGCTGTTATACATTCCATCCTGTATATAACTATCATAAGATTTTGCTATTGTTTAGTAGTGGGACTAGCAGATGTGAGCCATCTCTTAGTTATTATTTTTTGTTTTGTTTTGTTTTTGCTGTCAAAAGGCAAATATTAAGAAATTTCCTATTCGTGGACCCACAGAAGCCTACATCATAGTTAGAAAAAAGAAAAAAAAATAGATTAAACTGTACCGGAATGGAAAATAATTCTGTCAAAGCATCTTGCAACTCCAGTGCGGGGCAGCTCCAGAAAACATGGCCATGTGTTGCTGGTGAGTGCCCGCATCCCCTCCAGCAGAGTGCCCCTTGACTTGAGAGGTACTTCACTTGGATAGCTGGTGTTTTGAAATATTTGAGTGTCACCTTCCATCAAAACTCCCTCCAGGTGTATGAACTTGTTATGGTATGTAAGTACCGAAGGTGTCTCTCCAAGATAGAGTCCTCCAAGGGAAGGCCCAAGTCTGCCTCCCAGGTGCGTTTCAAAGGATTCAGAGGATCCTATCTTAGGGACATTAAAGCAGCATATGTATAAAAAATCACATGGGGCAATGTCGCCTGACCCTCCAGTACCCTCTGTAAAATGTCAGTTATCTGAGTTATCTGATCATCACTCCTGAATCATGTGGTCAGGGGATTTAATAATGTTTATGGTTTGTATATATCTGAATCAGTCCTGTGGTCTAATTTCATGTTGCCGCATTATCTCTTCAAAGGATAATAGGCAATTGTTTTTGTAAAAATATATGCCTAGATAAGACCCAAATCCATGATCTAGCTGAGCAGGATGAAATGAGTAAGTATGTAGAAAGAAATACAAAAGGTGTCTTGATTTTGATAAAGACTTGGATGATAAAATGATCTCCTGCATTTTAATGTGTTACCCGTATAGGGGTTTAAAGTAACTTGTCGTAGTAGAATACTTGGAGCAATGAGTAGGATGCGACCCAAATAGTGTAAATCTTCCTCCCTCATCTCCAGCTCCTTCCACCGATCTCCATACTGATTCTGGAACCACAAAAAATTATTCTTAATTGAGCTGCTTGGTAATAGCTGTGTAAGTCTGGTGGGGCAAGTCCCCCCTCCCACTTTTTAGGAAGGTGTAAAAGTGAGACTCTAATGCATGGATGTTGGGAATCCAAAACATAGTGGGAAATCTTTTTATTCAACTCCCAAAAAACTTGTCCAGAAGGGAGATAGGAAGGGTCTGTGCTAAGCATAGAAATTGCGGTAAAAGATTCGTTCGGACTGCATCCACCCACTGAACCAGTGGGAGTGAAATAGCCTTCTATCTTTCCGTATCTAGAGTTAGCTGTTAAAAGAGTATAGTTGGGATGGGTCTTTTGCTAATTTAATACCCAGATATTTCAAAGAAAGTAAGTCCCAATGAAGTGGGCATGCCCTTCTAGTTTCTAAAGGGGAGGAATAGTGTAGTTGGAGTTCTTCCATTTTAGTGGTATTAACTTTATAGCCTGCCAGTTTGCCAAACTGAGTCATGTCTGCCATAATGCCGGAAGAGATTGTTCTGGGGATGACAGATAAATTAATAAATCGTCGGTATACAATGCCAGTTTGTGTTGGTGGCCACCTGCGTTCAGGCCCCTGATGTTATCATTTTAGTGGATAGCCTGAGCAAGAGGCTCCAAATATATCACAAATAACAAAGGAAATAAGGGACACCCTGCTTGGTGCCGCCTTGCAGTGCAACAGATTCAGAAATGGAGCCATTTATTTTTATATAGGCCAAAGGTCGATCGTATAAGCCCATGATTAACTGCCCATATTTTTCTGAGAATCCCATAGCTGTCATGGTAGCTTCCAAGAAAGGCCATGCCACCCAGTCGAAAGCCCTTCTCAGCATCTAAGCTGAGTAATAAAAGAGGGATCTCTGACCGGGTGGCATGGTACAGAAGGTGGAGACTCCTTTGAATGTTAACCTGTGTTTGTCTTGTCAGCACAAAGCCACACTGGTCTGGATCAATGCGAAAAGGTAACAGTTCCTCTAGTCTCTTAGCCAGTACCACTGCGGACAATTTATAATCAATATTAAGCACAGATATGGGGTGGTAAGAGAAGCAGGAAGTAAGATCCTTTCCAGGTTTGGGGATACTAAAGATGGCGGCATATTGCCACATGGGGGGAACAGGGTTTTTGTCCATTACTTCATGGCAAACTGGGAACAACTGGGGAAGCAACAAATCTTTAAATGATTTATAAAATTCCCCTGTATAACCGTGGGGGCCCAGACTTTTGCCATTCTTTAAGCCAGCTATTGCTCTCTCCAATTCCTGAAGAGTGACTGGAGTCTCCAGAAGAGCAGTTTGAACTGGCGTAAGCCGAGGCAGCCTTAGTTCCTGCAGGAAACTGTGGGATCCCTGTGGGTTGTGTGCGGTGTCAGCTGTATACAGGGATTTGTAGTATAGTTGAAATGCCTCCTTCATTTGTGAGAGAACTTTAACCATTTTACCCAGAGAGGGACATTGTATCTGTGTGATAGTGGTCTGGGCTGTGCGCTGTCTAAGGCGATGGGCTAATAAGCGAGTTGCATGGGGGCCTCCTTCGTAGAATTTCTGTTTTACATATTGTAGGGCTTGTTCAGTTTTGATATCCAATAGGTTTTGAATTTGTTGTCTAGTGGCTTCTAACAAGGGGGCCACACTCTCATCTCCTTGAGCATGTTGTTGCTGAAGATTTTTCATCCGCAACTGTAATGCGTCAAACTGAGCAGATTGCATTGTTTTTATGATGGGAGGTGAATTTCACTGTTTCTCCTCTTGATCGTATCCCAGAGTATTCTGGGTTTGATATCTGGATGGCTGTTCTCTTGGATGATTGTGGAAGCCGTTCCTTGACCAAATCTTGAAACACTGGAAGATTTCAAAGAAAGTTATTAAAATGCCATAATGTGGATTTTCATTCCGAGGTCCAATCCATAGTCAATAAAACCAAGGTGTGGAAGGAAGGAAGGGAGGAAGGGAGTCATCTCACAATACTGCACCAAAAATTGGTGTTCACCCAAGATGTGACAATAATCTCTATGGGTATATAGATTATGGGAGGCTGAAAAATGGGTGTAGCTCCTACTATGGACATAGAGGAACCTCCACGCATCGGTCCAATGATCCCCTGTGAAATATGTCTGCGCCACCCTTTGTGTGCTAGATTTCTTGGGTGGGTTGAGGTTAGTAGTGTCCTTATTATCATATATCGTGTTGTGGTCTTCCCCTACAACCAGCACCTCAGATTGATGTTCTGTGATTTTCTGGAGTAATGCCTGCACACAGGCTGCCTTGGAGCCTGGGGGGAGATATAGACTGGTTAGGGTGATGGGAGAGCCTTCATAAGTGCCCGAAACAAGGGTCAAGGGGCCCTCTGGGTCAACATACGTGGAAGATAAATGGAATGAAATATTATGGGGTATTAAGATGGCTGTCCTTCTATGTTTTCCACCTCTGTATGAAGATGCCACCTCATGAGTAAAACTGAATTTATGCAATTTCTGATGTTCTGTTCTGTCCAAGTGTTTTTTCCTGCAATAAAATAAAAGAGGGGTGACATTTCTTAAGCAATGATAAGACCCTATAACTTTTAACTGGGTTGTTTAAACCATTCACGTTTTGAGAGCATATTATTAACTTAGATGGCTGTGTCATTTTATACTAAGTTTAAGTGGACCTCCCATTTGAAAATGCCCCACAGCTGGAAAAATATTAGATACTCCATTGTATAGACTACGTCCCAGCAAAAATACAAAAAAAGGGCAGACTAACTTCTTCTGATACCATTGTTGTAACAAATCTTCTTTACCATTTATGATATTCTTGGCAAAATAAAGATGTGACCCAAGGTTCCTATCTTGAGCAGCTGATTGGAAACAGAAGTGATTTGCCAAACAAGTAACATCTATATAAAACAACAAAACAACCAATCAACTGAGAACATGTTTAACACAACTAGGTTTAGGCTTCCAAGGGAGAAAGGCATATAAGTTCGCCCTTTAGGGAGCTGGGTGGATCCACAAACATGTTGTGGAGCCCCGCTGGGAGGGGGATTGGCAACTAAAGTCACCAGACTTCGCTGGTCATGGCTTGAGCCAGACCTGTCAGCTGGCAAGGCTAGTGTAAGTAAATACAGTACAGACAACTGAACAAGGATAGAAAACCGTGTCTAATAACCATGAATAAACAGGGTGGTGCTCCTGTGCCTACCTAAACAAGCATTTGTCAATGCCGAATGTTTGCTTGCTGGCATTGGCATTGGTAGTGTAGAAGTTACAGAGCTGCATAATAGAAATGGCAGTGAAGTATTGAACTGAAGCCAACCCCACCACCACCCTGCAGAGAGTGACAGGCATTGGGGTGTGCCTTTGGGTCGTCAGGCATAACGTCCATGCCATTTCACCACACCCTACCCTGCAGACACTGACAAGTGTCACGGTGTGCCTTGGGGTCTTTGGCCCTTATGCGCACCCCATTCCATCAGGAAATACAGTGAGATGGGTGTGGTATAAGAGAATGGGTGAACTTTGGGGCCGAAGAGTCCAAGGCATACCTCGATGCCTCTCACTGACTGCAGGGTGTGGAATGGTATGAGCATTGCAGGCAAGAATCCCAAGTCACACCCCTGATGCCTGTCATTCTCTACAGGGTGGGGCGTTACGGTTGAAAACCCTAACACCTCAGGCATTCATTGGTATTTTCACTCCAAATTTTCAACATGGTTTTTTTGTGACCCCCACCTCATGAACAGTGGCAATATCAGTTGTTAGTCGAAAGCTGCTTATGCACAGCGACTATGGCATTTAGCACCACAGGTGCAAAAACACGTTCCGAACAGGATGTGAAAAATGACTGCTGTACTGTTCATGGGGAGGTGTAAAAAAATGGCAATGTTGCAAATCTGCAGTCAAAATATTAAAAAAAACTGGTGAAGTCACGAGCCTGCATAGAAACTGTGCAACGCACACCCGTAATGTAATTAGTTTGGGAATTTTTTACAGCAGATTGTCAACACAGGCATTTTGGGACCTCCATCATGAACAGTGTCACTGTGATTTTCTTTATCTGTCCCGAACAATGATTTCCACAGTGCACGATCTTCTGCGCTGGAAAAATGTGAAAACACATTTCGCCATGTTGTGAAAAATGACAGCTGTACTGTTCATAAGGAAGTGTGGAAAATGCCATTGGTGAAAATCTGACTGAAAATATTACAAAGTCATGAACTTACGAGGGTGCTTGGAATCTGCTCAATGCTCACTCGTAACACAGATATTTTATGGACTTTTGTCACCAAATTTTCAACATAGCCACTTTAAGACCTCTGCTTATGAACAGTGTTACTGTGATTTTCTTAATCTGTCCCAAACATTGCTTTCGCACACCAACTGCACCATTGTGCGCTACATGTGCGGAAACACATTTTGGGCAACATGTGAAAAATAGCAGCTGTACTGTTACTAAGGAAGTGTAATAAAATGGCAATGTGGAAAATCTGGAGTGAAAATATTGAAAATTTACAAACTTATGAGCGTGCGTAGGAACTGAGCAACGCACGCTCATAAAACAGTAATTTTTAGGAATTTTTTCACCAAATTTTCAATGTACCCATTTTAAGACCTCTGCTCATGAACAGTGTCACTGATTTTCTTAATGTGTCCCAAAAAATTGATTTCGCACACCGACTGCACCATTGTGCGCTACATGGGTGGAAACACGCTTTGGGGAAGATGTGAAAATGACAGCTGCACTGTTCATAAGGAAGTGTAATAAAATGGCAATGTTGAAAATCTGGAGTGAAAATATTGAAAATTTGCAAACTTCTGACATATAGAACTGGCGCAACCTACGCTCAGTAAAACAGTCATTTTAGGAATGTTTTCACCAAATTTTCAACATAGCCATTTTAAGACTTCTGCTCATGAACAGTGTCACTGTGATTTTCTTAATGTGTCCCATACATTGATTTCACACACCGGCTGCGCCATTGTGCGCTACATGGACGGAAGCACATTTTGGGCAAGATGCGAAAAATGACAGCTGCACTTGCTCATAAGGAAGTGTAATAAAATGGCAATGTTGAAAATCTGGAGTGAAAATATTGAAAATTCGCAAACTTACATGCGTACGTAGGAACTGTGCAACGCTACAGAAACAGTCATTTTAGGAATTTTCCACCAAATTTTCAACATAGGCTTTTTGAGAACCCACCTTATGAACAGTGGCAGTGTTGTTTTATTATTCAGTCCCGAAGGTGATTTGCAGTGATTGCGAAATCACCTTCGGGCCGATAACGCCATGACAGTGAGAGCATTCATGAGAAGGTCCCAAAACCCCATGCTGAAAATTTGGTGCAAAAAAATGCCTGAGATATGCTGCAAAGTTGAAAACCCTATCTATCCCATTATACAGCTTACCGGCATTTCTCAGTTCAAGGGTCGGCTTTGAAGAGTGCAGACGTGTTCCTGGTCCAACAAGATCGTCGCGACGGAGTCCGGAGGTAAGAATGGGGTGGGGGTGGAGGAGGCGGGTGCACAGTGGGTGGGCGCGGGTGGGACAGACACAGCGAGGGACTGTTTTGCATTTCAGGTTGTTTTTTTAAAATGAGGACGATGGGGACGCTTGCCATGCTGGGTGGGCTCCCAGCGTGGCACAGAGATAGCTGGTGGGGCGTGGAGTCGGCCGGAGATTGGGCACCCCGTCAGGTGATACATGTTGCCACGCTGGGGTGGGCTCCCAGCGTGGCACCCTGTACTCTGGGACAGTGGAGCCATGGGGATTGGGAACCCCTGTCGGCTATATATGTAGGTAGCCTGCTGGGGCACCCAGCATGGCATAAGGAACTCTGTTTTGGTTGGGGGGGTGCAGCACAGCCGACGGAGGATTGGGTACCCCTGTCGGCTACACAGTGTGTGCGTGGAGGGGGCGAGCACGCAGTATGCGTGCCTGTGTGTGTGTGTAGAGGGAGCGCGCATGAGCAGGCATTATCTTATCGCTGCTCACTGAAGCGTAGCTCCCCCTTTCAACTGTACTCCACTGCATTTTGGAGCTGTCACAGACAGCTCCAGCAGGCATTGGAGAACTGCGGCCGCACCTGCAAACACACTGCCTGAATTGGAAGAGGGCTGCCACACCTCCGAAAACTCGGATGATGGCACTATGTTTCTTGCACATGCGTGCAAGCAAACATAAAAAGGGGAGTAAATAAGCCAACAATAATGTGATCCCAGTCTGGTTGCATTCTTGTTAGTGAGCAATTGTCTGGAAATGCTTCAGAAACAGAAACTAAGTGTTAGTGTGTATAGCCTATTGCTCAGTATATATTCCCTTGTACAGTATGCAGGCTGTATATCATCAGAATGCAGCCTCCTTAAGCCTCAGAAAAAAACCTTTCTGCCGTTTGAAAACTCATCTGCACTCCTCAACTGATTCCAAGTAGTCCTACCCACCCAGGTCTTTCTTTACCCCTGCTGCTGCTACTGACCAACCGATTGATAATGTTTCTCTTCTGTTTTATGTTTTTTTTTACTGTTGGCTACTAGAGTGTGCTGTGCTTGCACTGTAAAAAATACAGAGATCCCCAGTTCCCCTTACAAGAGGAAAAGGACCTGCTGCACCCTCATCGAAGGGCTTCCTTCCTCTACCCCCTACCCCACTCCTTCTCTTATTCCAAATGGGGGGTGGGGGTGGCTCACTCAAGAGTTACCCAGCCCTTTCCTTCCCAGACCAAACTGGTTACCCTTTGTTTAACTGTGTGTTTGTGCGTAGCCTCCCTTCGGCTATCTGGGATGGTGGAAGTAGGTGTTCCAGCTGACGCCCCACATTTGAATGGATACGCATGGTGTGCAGGTCGAGACCCTCTCCCTCATCTGTCCCACAGGAAAGCCCTTCATCCCCATCCACCCCCTTTCTTGCATACAGAAATAGCTGGATAATTTTCAAGCATATAGTCTACCAGTCTCAAGACCTCCCATTCCCCTGCTTTCTGACTTTCTCTCTCTCCTGTCCGCCCCCACTCTATAGGCACAGGGCACCTTACCTGTCCATGAACCTTCTGTACCCCATCCACAACTTGTATCTGAAACAGGACTAGTCTATGCATTGAATGTGCACACTCAGTATTATCTGGCTGCTATTTCATGCTGGCATCATATGGTAAAATGTTGCTGTCTTATATTGTTTTATGTGAACATTTTTATTAAAAAGATTATCTGCAATAAAAACAATTTTGGGATATGGTCTGTATTAACAGCCACTGTCTAAAACAAAGCCAGAATGACTGGTCTACCAACAAATCTTTTTGTTTTTTATAAGCTGCTCAGCACTAGTTCATCAAACTGCACTATCACTTCAACAAAACTGGAATATGAGAGGAATTAAGTACACGAGTAGATAAATGGTATTTTAAAAATTCATCATAGCAGTAAACAGACTGTATTTTATACAAGGATGGCTGAGTACCATAACAATTCAGCTTATGGGACGAGTAAATGAGAATTGATTGTGGTCATATAATAGTGTGCCAGATGTTCTGAGAAGTAGATGCATTTCTAGCACCCACTGCTGCCTCATTTCATCCATCTTTTAACAGCAATCCTTACACACCTACTCAATCCTTATGTAACTTCTGTGCAGGTACAAACTCTTTCAGGTACCTATTTGCTAACTAATGGCCTAGCATAAGTGGAATTGGATTTTTTATTTAGAGGTTTACATCTTCTTACCTAAAGAATTGTTTGTTACTGCATTAGACCTTGTACAAAAACATGAACAAATGGGTGATTTGATACCTTTTATTAGACCAACAAGAGATTTACAGACTGTTTTAAGCTTTTGAACTACACAGCGTTCTTCATCAGAAATTTTCAAACCACCCATTTTGTTCATCTTCTTACCTACTCATACTGTAGACAATATTGCATGGTTTTAAGTTGTAGTATAGCTGAATTGATTAAGTATACTGGTTTTATATAGCCAGATATATGCGTAGGGCTCAAAGAATGTGGTCATGTAGTTGGTTTGAGCAGTCTTTATGGAACATTTTCTCAGATGTCTGTAGAAGAGAATATGCAAGAGGTTCAGATGTGGAATTCATTGATATACTTTTTTTTTTATTTTCAGTGGTAATGACTTCACAGATAAATCAATCTTCCAAGAGATGTTGCCTATCCCTGATCAGGGGGTGTGCAAATCAAATTTTTAAACACTTACCCCAGGGCAAGTGAAGGTCTAAAAATTACTTGCCCACGAAATCTTGTACTTGCCCTACCGCAAAGATAGGACTGGTAAAAACAGCATGTTAGTACCATTGTAGTGTAAAAAAGGTAATTTCTTCTTCAGAGAACCCCACCACTATCACTCACTACATCCGTGTGTGTACTCTGCACATCTCACACAATTGCTGAGTAACTGCTGATGACATGGTGGGGAGGGGGAGCCTTGTTACAAGCAAGGCAATGGCACCTGGCAAGGCCGGCTCAGGCAGACTTGAGAGGGAGTGTGACAGCCTCTGCCTTAGGTTTAAAGGAATAAAAAGTCTGACATGTGGTGGCTGTGTTGGGGCACGTGGCAAGGCAGCAGTGGTAGGACAAACACACATATTGGGATCTGTTGGTGGGGACAGTGGAGTGGTGGTCTGCAGGCTGTAGCAGTGACACATGCACACAGACAGCGCCATGTTAGGGAGTAACACAGTCAGCGACAATATTCCATAATGGTCTGGACAGACACAAGCACAAGACAAGTAGACACCGCCCCCCCAACCACATCCTAACCTGCCTCCTGCTTTGCTAAACTAAGCAAAACAAGTTTTCTCTGAAGTCAGCCAGTTGAGTTAGCAAGGTGGACCATAAGAAACAAAAAAAAAGTTAATTACACATCCAACCAAGAATCAGTGTCAAACATAATTGTCAAGTTTATTGTTGTGTGTTGCCCGCCCCCCAAGTATTTGGCTCAGGCAGCTCAGCCACCCTGATCTTTTAGGACCCTGCCATATGATCTGTCTCTGGTGGATCTTTCTGACTCTGGTTTAGAATGTACAGACTACACTATGAATCACTCACTGCCCTCCCTGCCCACCCCAAAAAACAAGGGCAGGCAAAGGCCATGCCATACCAAAATAATGCATATGCACATTGCAGGCAAGTGGCTGGGCAACGGTGCAAGATGACAGACATGATCACAACCAGCCAGTGAGTACCAGTGACAGAGTAGAGTGGATCCAGAGCAGTGCACTGCTCGACTTCTAATAGAAAAGCTAGCACAGTACTGACTCTGCTTCACTTCTTGACCACTGACACTTATTACAACAAGCCACATAAAATACTCATCAACGAGTCCACTTGTGCAAATGCTCTATTTTGCAGCATGTAGAAGCAGCAGCACAACAAACAACAACACTATATCCGACCCGCTCGAGAAACAAGCAAGCAGGGATTTGCCTGGTGAAGGGCACTTCTACCACACACTTTCAGGCAGTGCAGCAACTTCAATCAATGCCCCCCAACCCCACCCTGTGCCACAAGTGTCCATTCCAATGAACAGAATTCAAGCAGGCCATCATTCAGTTTTTTAATCGCAGGCCATCTTCCCGTTTTGCAGTCAGCCTCACCCAGGGCAGTGGCAAGACAAGACTACCCCCTCCCCGGATGCCAAGTACCTGTTCTTCATGCATGGCCCACCTGCACCTCATACACTTTACACTTAACCCCACTGTCTTCCGAGCCCCCATCTAGTACCACACACACAAGCAAGATGCCTCTGAATTCAACTGTCTACTGTACTGGATAGTCTTCATTCATTCTCACCTCCTGTTACATTACATACCGCCCAAGCACAGTCCATGGTGGCCCATGGTCAGATAGAGGGTGTCACTCAAGTATTTAAAATATGAGAAACAAGTTGGGGATCAAGGCCTCCATGACCACAGACTCTACTACATTAGGGTACCAGGGCTGGTCAGTGGCTAGCGATGCACATCAAAAAGGCGCGGGTGCAGCAGCAGTCGGAACTGGATGAATGAAGCCTGCCCATAATCCAGCCACAACATGCTGCACAGTGCTGCCATGGTGCACCATTTTTCCAGCCCAGTCGCAGACTCCTGTGAAGCAAACCCCTGGCAGCAGTTATCGGAATCGGGCCCAATCCCCAGGCCAAGACAGGTCAAATCAAATGATTAATACACCAGCTGTCTGATGCCTGATACAGACTACACAGAATGAAACCCATTTCTGCAAGCTTAACATAAATAAGTAATACAACACAGGCTGCATCATTTCTACCAGTTGCTGATCAGGTTCCCCCCAGATCTGCCCCACAAACTAACCCACACTACAAACCTCTGTTTGCAGCAGCCTAATAATAATGAGCTGGGCTGGAGCCAGGGAGAAAAAACAGAGCTCAGTTTTGGAGGAGAAACAGAAAACATAACTCGCAGCATTACCCGACGACCATACTATAAGGCCAGGCAGAATCAGCAAAGTCACAGTCCGACAAATCATTCAGAACGCAACCAGTTTTTAAAATGCAGCAGTGCCAACTGAGTCAAGTGTGTGTGTGAGTGAGCTGCTCCTTAACACTTTACCCACCTCTGTTAGTCCTCCTGCAAGCCAGCCATGAAGCCACACTGCACAGGAGGAATATTCTGTCTTAGCTGAGCCCTGCTTCTTCTTCTAGCCTTCTCCAGCAGCTGTGCAGCAGTGGAACTAAAACAAAAGTTTTGTATTGGAGATAATTTATGCAGTCATACCGGCTCCGAATAGCACATCGAGCGGTTCACTAAAACTCCGACTGTCCATCTGTAATGGCATGCACCACTAGCTGCTCCTTCCCGCGTCATTAAAGGGTTCTCCTCATCCATCCAGATTGTGACCAGTTAACACACGCCACCACTGTTGCTAGCTTGCAGAAACCAAATTACAAACGAAAAACTCTCGGCTACTCTCCGAACAAAAGAGCCATTGCATCTGTATAGCAAACGATTACAAAATTTATTATAATAAAATACAGAGTAAGCACCCCCTCACACACTGTGAAATGTTGACGTACTTTTCACGTCACACTGACGCTTTTTCAAGACGTCATAACCTGTAACATGTCTTACTTATATACACGCACCCTATTAACACACAGCAACAACTCATCCTTATTTAAAGGGACAATTTACATATTACACCATCTAAAGTTTTTTCATTTTCCATTATTTCATTCACCTTTTTATCAAAGCAAGAAGTTATATATTATTGAAATTTAATAATCCCATAGTACTTCGTTCAAAGCCACTACAATTCAATAATAAGTGTTCAACATTAAAAAAAAAAAAAGCAAAAGTTGCATAAATATATAGCTTACAGAAACAAAATTAGAGTGGCAGAATGGACTGCAGGTTCATGCACTGGCAAATCACACCGGGGTGGCATGCCTTGGGGTTACAGGAACGAGTCAAAGACCTGTAGATAAAAGAAAAAAAAGTCTGTTAAATGCAGCCAAGAGAGTAATAAAAAAAAAAAAAAAACACCAGAAAAAAGCACTTGCCCAGGGGCTGCAGATAGAAGATCAAAGGGTCTGCCCGACACTGAAATTAGATCAGCCTCCGACGTCAGGCAATGCAATTTGCACACCCCTGTCCCTGACAGAGGAGCAAAGTATTATTTGCTTCCTAGAAGCCTCTTGGTAATTTTTCCCTCTTATTATCCCAGCCCTTTGCCTAACTGGATTTGTACATAGAAGCACAGAAAATGCCAGCAGAAAAAGGCCTAGTGGCCCATCCAGTTTGCCCATATAGAAACATAGATGTCAATGGCAGAAAAAGCCCCAGTGGCCCATAGAGTCCATCCATTACTTGCCTGCATCCACACACAGCCAAATGCTGGACTGGAGCAAGCATGCTGAAGGCCCTGACTGTATGTAATGCTGAAGACAGTAAGATATCCATGTAATGCATGCTGTATCTCAAAGCCAGTTTTGCAACAAACCAGCTGCTAGGTTGGTTTTTTTTTTGGAATAGTTTCCCAGCTACCAAGCTAAAACTTTTTTGAAGTCTGCTAGCCTATCACCAGTTAAGGTGGATGCTATCCTGAGGACTAGGGGTCAGGATTTTCAAAAAAAAAAAGGGGGGGTTGCAGATGCAACTGCATGACTGACCTGTGTCTGCATTCGTCCAAATCCGTTGTCCGTTTTCCCATCTGATTTTGTAACTCTGCATCTGTTTGCCAGATAGAAACATGATTTTCAGTAATGTGTGGCTAAATTCAGTAGCAAATGTTATTTGATTCTTAATTTAAATGTGCACTCCAGCAGACAAATGGGAGCACTAGACCATTTAAAACATGGACTTGACTTACTATAGTGCCCAGTTGGGTGCAGACACAGTAGAAAAAAAAGCTTCAGCTAGCCCACACATGTAGGATTTACAAATCATGCCTAACTTTATTTTAGTGTCCACTCCGGTTAGAAGCTCAGTCATCATAAAATCTTCCTATATGCAATTTAGTTCATTACACAGAAAAAAGTGGACGTTATAAATATGCAGATTCTTCTACAGTTTCACACTGCTGGATGGTCCTCTGCATGCACTAGGCCTGGAATCCTTCAGAGACTTGAACAGCATCATTCTAATCCCCCTTCTTGACTCACATCTGGCTCCCTCCAACCTTTATGTAACCCCTAGATGGCGCTATCCCAGGGGCTACTACCCCTGCCTGATTTGCCACTAACAGGTTGAGGGGACTGGATCCAATGGCGGGTGCCTCCACCCAGAGGTCAGGGTTTGCAATAGTTAAACTTACTTGGTCACAGCCCTCTGGGACACTGCAACCCCCCTTTCTTCCCACTAGTGGCCCACACAATATATCAGAATTACCTTCACAGTATACACTTACCCCCAGGACTAGTTCCGCACTGGGACCTCCTGTGAAATAAGATACAGTGCAACAATCACAGTACAGTACTTTAACATAGACAAATACCTCAGGCAGATATAACTTTTCTGAAACAAGCAGCTCTGATTTATTTAGGGGATATAACAAGGACAGGAAATCAGGTTAATTAGCTTATCCTTTACTATCTACCTATGGCTCTGTGCACAGGCCTATCCCTACCAGTTACTGTCCCTGGGTACCCAAGCCTAGTGGCTAGTCCAAACCGTGGCAGCTGGTAGGGGCCCTTTCACACAGTGAAAAGAAAAATTAGTTTAAACAGTCAGCAGTACAGTGATTCCATTTGGATTTAATGTGGCAATTCAACAGAGGCGACCCTGAATTAGTACTCACGACCTCCAAACAAGATAGGGTCCTTCAACGTCAGCAGGGCTACTCTTGAGCTCCACGAGATTCTTCACACATTTATATGGTAAAAAGAAGTACTATACCAGGCAGGCTGCTTCTCTATCCGATCGCAATTACTGCACAATACCGGAGAACACACAGCAGATTCAGTTCCTGACAGACCGAGTGCAATTTAATTTCTCCAGTCTTCTACAGGGTGAGCCTGGTTTCTACTCTTCAGAGATCCTTTGATTCTTTTCACAGGACGGATTCAGTCCTAACAAGCAGTTACACAAGCTGCAGACCGAACTCTGGGCCTTACACACGTTTTTGACTGAAACTGTGCACTGAAGGAGCACAGGGTTTCTTCCCTTCACTCCAGAGCTAAACTGAAACTCCAACAGACAAAACCGGCACTTCCTTTGAGTTCCTCCCAGTTCTTGACTAGATTGGCTGTCACTCACAATAGACTGCTGCTGTTGGTCCAAAAAGGCCAAGTCTAAACTACATCTCCCAGAGTCACTGCCCATACAATCCTCTTGTGGCTGGCTCAGATTATGAGTCCAAGTTCTGATTCGTCCAAGGCACCATTTTAGAGCTAGCTTACCCACACTGATTGGTCCAGTTCAGCAGTTCAAAACCAGAATGGGGAACTAGGCAGACACAGTTCTGACTGCAAAGAAAGCAGGTTAGACAAACTGTAATTTCATTATTACTCTAAATGATTTCTGGCAAACAGTTACATCTTTCAGATAGGTTCCCTTTGCACTCCTAGTGACTGCAAAAATGGAGTGAATTGGCAGCAGCTCGAGTGGTACTCAAACAGAGAAGCACACAGTCCCCCCATACAAACTAATTATGTCTGCAAGCAGACAGCTCTTAAAGAGACAGTACCAGAGGCTCTAAAACACTCACTGATAAATGGCTTAAGCAGCCAAACACCATTCAGGCTTGGAGCATTCAAAACAAGCTCCTGAAGTCTTTTGGGAACCCCCATTTGCAGGGATTACACCCTTCCTGGCCTGGGAAAGCTTGACGTCCGCGTCAAGCAAGTACCCCCATAAATTTTAACTGCAACCATATACATTTGCATTAGGCTCACACATGTAATCATCAGTCAATATATCATTTTACCAAGAACACATTTCTGAAACATTGCAGTACGTCACTCTTTACACAGTATTACACACACATTGTACCATAACTCAAGTTATTACCTCTTGTACATGAAACCTGAAGAGAGGGGGCCCTTCCCTATCGGTTACCTTGGGGCTGGACGGGGCAAGGGCACCATACTTAGAGGGCAACACAAGTAACTTGGAGTTAACACTGACGCTCAGTTTGGGCAATGAGCTCGGGGACACATACACTCCTTTATGGACAACATTGAGAGGCAAATCCACAGGCCTCCCAAGGGAATCATAACTGAGGTGCACCACAGGCTTTACAGCTCGACCAGTCTTTCTAGGGGGAACTGTTACAGTCTCTGCACTCTGAGCCTCATTTTCAGCATTGTCCTCACTTGTCAGGGGAGTCTCCATGGGGGTAGAGAGGCTAGAACGTGGGGCACTTTCAGCTCCAGGAGTTACAGTTTCTGAGTCCACAACATTTGGCTCGCATGGAGAGCTTTCGGACACTGGCAGTGGACTGTCAGGGCACTCAAAATACTCTTCTTGTTCTGGTGTATCACCAGTCTGCCCCAATCCATCATTTTCCTCCCTGAAAGCTCAAACAGTTCAACCATGCACAATGATTCCATTTCATCTGATCTGATGCTTTGCACTTCACTTTCTGGGAGCATTGGCTCCAGGGATGAAGCTGGGGCTTAGACAGTCCAGAAGGCCCAGCTTTGTCTCCAGTATTGACTAGGGATTGCCTCAAACAATTGACTCAGTTCGTAAGAAGGATAGTATTCAAAGTCACTCACTTTCTTCTGATATGGACTGACAGTCATGATCAACTGGGACTTGTGCAGGGGAACACTTTAACTCTGCTTCTGTAGGTGCAGACTTCCTTGATCTTTTCTTAGCAGCAGCTCTAGTCACTGGTCCAGAGGGGCATCTTCTGGGGCTCAGACTCAATCAGGATTTGTCCAATGGGCAGTAAATGATTTCTATGCATTGTTTTACATCTTTTGAATTGTTCTCAAGCCTTACTTTGTACACTGGCAGATCATCTAGTTTGCCCACTACAATGTGAGGGAGATGGTGCCATCTGTCAGCAATCTTGTGTTTGCCATGCAGTCCCAGATTTCTTAGCAATACCCGATCTTCCTCCTGGAGTTCCTGTGCTTTCACCTTTTATCATACGCTCTTTGTTGGCCAGATTTCTTTTGGCAGCCATGGTTTGAGCCAGTTGGTACGCATGAGTTAGCTGGGCCTTTAACTTTGCACATACTGTAAATAGTTGTCAGCTTGAACCCCATCAGGAGACCCCAAAACACACATCTACTGGTAGTCGAGCTTCTTCCAAACATCAGGCGGTAGGGGAGAACCCAGTGGCATCACTTTGGTGCAGTTATAAGCATGTACCAGGGTGCTAATTTGTTGGCTCCATCTAGGCTTGTCCTTTGGGTGCAGGGTGCCTAGCATATCTAGCAAAAGTGCAGTTGAAACGCTCAGGCTGTGGGTCCCCTGGGGTGGTAAGGAGTGGTTCTGGACTTCGCACTCCCCACAGAGAAAGCATCTCTTTGATCAGACGACTCTCAAAGTCTCTCCCTTGATCAGAATGGATTCTTTGTGGAACCCCATAGTGAACAAAAAGTTTCTACAAGTACTTTGGCCACAGTGGATGCTTTCTGGTCTTTGGTGGGAAAGCTTGGCATATCTCGTGAAATGGTCAGTGACCACCAGCACATTACTGATATTTCTTTGATCTGACTCCAAACTCAGAAAATCAATACAGACCAGCTCCATGGGTGCACTGGTGGTGATGTTAACAAGGGGCAGCCCTCTGGGGCAAAGCTTTCCTCTGTAAGCAGCGACTACAAGTTGAATGTGTTGCTCCACATCAGCCCCCATCTTAGGCCAATAGAATCTGGATCTCACCAAGTCAAGTGTTCTGTCTATACCAGGTGCCCCATGTGGTTGTGCAAGGACCTCAGTACTGAGTCTCGAAAGGCAGTGGCAGCACTAGTTGTTGTTTATCTACTTGTCCCCTCTGTCTACTGTTTCTCTGTATAACAGTTTATTGATAAGTTTCAACTTAGGACCTTCTTTGTATAACAGTGCAGTTCTCAAATCAGTGGAGCGTAATTTGGACACATCTTTTCCTGCATAGAGGGCTTCTAAAGCTGCTTTGATCATGGGATCGCGGATTGAGCCCGCGAATACTGTCATTGTCCAGCTGAGGCAGTGCAGCAATGTCTATTGCAGAAAAGTGGCAATAAGCAGCAGGTATGCAATTCTCAGAGGGTCCCAAGCAATCCACCATGCAGTCCACTAGCGTCCGTGGACATTTGTTCCTCCCTGTCAAACTTCGGCAGAGTGCCGAATGTCAGGTTCTGCCAATCGTATCCAATCATTCTGGGGAACAGGCCTCCGGGAGAGAGCATCAGCATCTATGTGGTTCAGACCTGCTCGGTATTCGAGAGCATAGTCATATGTAGATAATGCAGAAAGCCACCTATGGCCAGTGGCATCCAACTTAGCTGAGGTCTGCACATAGGTCAAAGGATTATTGTCAGTTTTTACTAGTATTTTAGCCCCATACAAGTACTCATGGAATTGGTCAACAATAGCCCACTTCAAAGCTAGGAACTCTAACTTATGTACAGGATAGTTCTTTTCGGATGGGTCAGGCTTCTACTGGCAAAGGCCACTGGTCTCAGACCATTCGTGCTCTTGGTACAACACAGCCCCAACCCTTGCAAGCTAGCATCAGTGTGCAGGGACGTAAGGTTTTCTTGGATCGGCATAGGCCAGCACTGGAGCATGGGTAAGTTGATATATGATCTCATGAAAAGCAGTCTCACAATCAGGAGTCCAGCGGCCCCAAATACTTCACCGGATGAAAATACACTCTTTCAGTCTTGAGGGACGCTGACTTTTGGTATTTTTGTGGGTTGGGGATACCCATGAGGAAGGTTAAGTAAAGGGCGGATCACTCTTGAATAGTCCTTGATGAAGCCGATAATAACCACAGAATCCCAGGAATCTTTGCAGTTCTTTAGATTTTGGGCTGTGGCCAGGTGGTCAAGGCCTCAACTTTACTTGGGTCGGTCTCTATTCCCTCGGTGGATACTATGTGTCCCACATACTTTACTGATGTTTGAAAGAATTTACACTTATCAATGGACAGTTTAAGGCCAAAGTCCTCCAGTCAGTCCAATACCTTAAATAATCTGCTCTCATGTTCCTCCAGTGAGCTGCCAAACACAATAACATCATCTAGGTATACCAGGCACTCTAGTAAGTTCATGTCCCCCACTGCACGCTCCATCAATCGTTGAAAAGTAGCTGGGGCACCTGAAATCCCTTGAGGCATCCTCATGAATTCATAGAAGCCAAGCGGACAGATAAAGGCTGTCTTCTCACGGTCCTCTGGGGCCATTGGGATCTGGTAGTACCCACTGCGGAGATCCAACACAGAGAACCACTTGCTCCCATTTAGGCAGTCCAAAGCATCCTGAATGCGGGGCATTGTGTACTGATCAGGGATAGTCCGCCGGTTTAAGGTGCGATAATCCACACACATCCTTACTGTCCCATTCTTTTCCTCCACTACCACAATGGGGAAGCATAAGGGCTTCTGGATTCTTGTATTACACCAGCAGCTAACATCTCTTGCAGATGCGCCTCACATCATCTATGTCAGCAGGTGCCAGGCGTCGAGACCTCTCACGAAATGGTCTTTCGTCATGCAGCCGGATATTGTGCTCAGCTCCTTGCATGCATCCTACATCCCATTCCTTTAAAGAAAACACCTGGTCTCTCTGGGCAAGCTTCTCACTGATCCTCACTTTCCATTCAGCTGGCAACGGGGAGTCGCTGAAATCAAACAAGTCAGGCGTTACTCTGTCATTCTTCCTCGAACTCTTGCTGCTGGGTAGCACTGCAGTGTCTGCACAATGCACATTAGCCAGGATGCAAACTCTATTTACTCGAATGTCTCTTTCAGACACATTATGAACTTGGACCATTACCCTTCTGGCATAAGCATGGGCTCTAGCGGGCAAAATACTAGGCTTGACCAGCAGTCCCTCTGGCAATTTTCCATCGCCTGGTGCATCCAACATTAATATTTTATTCTTAACATCCTTTCTGATACGGACCTCTCCCTGTAAGGTACACTGGGCATTTGGCACCAGGATCAGAGACTCAGGATCCTTCTTCCATACAATTCCGACCGGTTCCTCTGGTTCTATTTTTTCAGCATCTCTCTGTGCCTCATAGGCTTTCTTAATTAAAGCTGGAACTCTTAAAGCTCTACTAGTTTTTGACCCCTGTTTTTCATAACACAACTGTGCCAGCCTTCCGAACATATGAGCATTTGTTCCAATCAACAAAGGGACACCATCATACAGTCCAGTGGGGGGACACACTAAGGCTAGAGTCTCTACTTGTTCGGCCACTCCAGCCACGGAGGTGGGGAAAGACAGCCAAATTCGGATATACCCGGAATAGGGTAGGCCTCTCACTTAACCCCCATACATGCAGTCCTTCTAATGGTTGTAAGGGTACATCTGACAAATGCTTCTGATACCAATCCTGGAACATAATTGTCACTTGGGAGCCACTGTCTAATACAGCTCTTGTAGACACTCCATTCACCTTTACAGTGGTCTCCATGGAGGACCCACTATTCTGGACCAGTCTGGAGAGACGATAGTGGGGCCTGGGCAACTGACCTTGCCACAAAAGGACGTGAGTTAGCATTTTTGGTGCCCTCACTGGGATCATTTCGTGCACCTCTTAACCACTGATTTGTTCTCCGAAGCGCTCCTTGTAGCCTATATGCAACTTTGTCAGTGTCTTTTGGGGACCGGCATTCCCTTTTCATGTGCCCATCCTTCCCACAATTATAGCAAAACATACTTTCTGGAGTTTGAGCTGGCCGAGGCGCCACACTGGGAGCCAGGGCGGGGGTATTACTAACTGGAAACCTTGGTGCCATCTCTGTCTGCGGCGTGATAAGCATTTGGAGACATCTCGTCAGTTTCTCCACTTCCATGGTCAAGGAATTGAGTTTGGAGCTGTTATCAGCAGGAGATACATGGTGGGTACCCCCACCCCATAGAGATGCAGTCGGATATAGGTCAGGGCCCTGCTTGCAGGCGTGGCCTTCATAAAGGACTGTTTTTGAATTCCGGATCTCTCTCAACAGTTCGCCCATTGTGGCATATCTTTCCTTGTCAGAGCACTCATTGACTGCCAACCTCTGCCCCTGAACTTCACTTGATGGCCACCCTCAGTCACTCGGGTCGTAGCCGCAGCTACTGGTGCAGGTCCCTCCGAGGTCGCCTTCTCAACTCCTCGAATTCTCTCATTAACTCATCATAGGAGGGTGGGATTCCAGTCGATTTGTCAGGCGAACTGAAGCAACAGCAGTTCTGAGAAGGGGCAGACTTAAGGATCCTGTCCAGCCTGGTTCGGTCCAGTTCAATCGCTGGCAAACTACCCTTTCTGAGGCATTCTTGCAACAATTTTTCCAGCCGAGATACATACACAGACAACAACTCCCCTTGGTACTGTTGTGCATTTCTTACTCTCCACCATAGATCCTCATCAGAATCTGGGCTCCCATACACATTCTCCAAGGCCTCAAGATAGGCCTGTGCAGTCACTTCAGGGTTACTGGCCTGTTTAGCTACGGATGGTAGCCAGGGCAGGACCTCGGAGGCTCTCACTAACCCTCTTTCGTTGCGCTTCGAGCATTGCCATTCTAGCACTTGGGGGCAACATAGTCTATCCAGGTCTCCCAGTCATCCTCCCCTTGGGGGGTGGGGAGGGTGCCAGAGAAGATCCTCAACCTTCGGTAAGAGTCGTGACTAATGGCAGGTGCAGAAATAGGAGTCTGCATTGGTTCAGCCACCATTACGGGTACTGGAGCGGGAGAGGGTATTGAGAGGAACACCCCCAGGTGGCAAGAATAGTTTCTTCAAGTCCTCCACAGTTTTCCCTTCCCCCAGCAACCATTTAGCAAATTTCTCCTCAAAGTTTCAGACAGTGGTGGGGCTCATTCCCCACGGGTCTTTACTGTACTTAGTTATTACTCTCCAGGCAGTGAGGCTCCTCTGGGGTAATGGTCTGTGGCACTTTGGAGCTATCTATGGGATCCTAAACTCTACTAGGGCCAGGAAAGTGTGGGTGAGCAGATTAGCATGCCCACCACCTCAGGGTTTTGTAAACCTTCCACCTTGGAAAGTACTCCTGTACAGTGTCCGTATTGATACCCAGGGGATGTCCAGGATAAGCATAGCATTTGGGGGTCAATCTCCTCCCCAGTACACCACTCCACCAGCCGGTGCACAGCCACTTCTGTCGGGTACCCATTTTTTCTTAACAGTGGTTCTGAATATGGCCACTAGAGGACACACAATCCCAGTGGTGAGCCTCAAGATGTAACCCTAGATGGCGCTATCCCAGGGGCTACTACCCTGCCTGATTTGCCACTAACAGGTGGAGGGCCTGGATTCAATGGCGGGTGCCTCCACCCAGAGGTCAGGGTTTGCAATAGTTAAACTTACTTGGTCACAGCCCTCTGGGACACTGCAACCCCTTTCTTCCCACTAGTGGCCCACACAATATATCAGAATTACCTTCACAGTATACACTTACCCCCAGGACTAGTTCGGCACTGGGACCTCCTGTGAAATAAGATACAGTGCAACAATCACAGTACAGTACTTTAACATAGACAAATACCTCAGGCAGTATAACTTTGCTGAAACAAGCAGCTCTGATTTATTTAGGGATATAACAAGGACAGGGGAAATCAGGTTAATTAGCTTATCACTTTACTATCTACCTATGGCTCTGTGCACAGGCCTATCCCTACCAGTTACTGTCCTGGGTACCCAAGCCCTAGTGGCTAGTCCAAACCGTGGCAGCTGGTAGCCTCTCACACAGTGAAAAGAAAAATTAGTTTAAACAGTCAGCAGTACAGTGATTCCATTTGGATTTAATGTGGCAATTCAACAGGGAGCGACCTGAATTAGTACTCACGACCTCCAAACAAGATAGGGTCCTTCAACGTCAGCAGGGCTACTCTTGAGCTCCACGAGACTCTTCACACATTTATATGGTAAAAGAAAGTACTATACCAGGCAGGCTGCTTCTCTATCCGATCGCAATTACTGCACAATACCGGGAGAACACACAGCAGATTCAGTTCCTGACAGACCGAGTGCAATTCAACAATTTCTCCAGTCTTCTACAGGGTGAGCCTGGTTTCTACTCTTCAGAGATCCTTTGATTCTTTTCACAGGATGGATTCAGTCCTAACAAGCAGTTACACAAGCTGCAGACCGGAACTCTGGGCCTTACACGTTTTTGACTGAAACTGTGCACTGAAGGAGCACAGGGTTTCTTCCCCTTCACTCCAGAGCTAAACTGAAACTCCAACAGACAAAACCGGCACTTCCTTTGAGTTCCTCCAGTTCTTGACTGAATTGTCTGTCACTCACAATAGACTGCTGCTGTTGGTCCAAAAGCGCCAAGTCTAAACTACATCTCCAGAGTCACTGCCCATACAATCCTCTTGTGGCTGGCTCAGATTATGAGTCCAAGTTCTGATTCGTCCAAGGCACCATTTTAGAGCTAGCTTACCCCACACTGATTGGTCCAGTTCAGCAGTTCAAAACCAGAATGGGAACTAGGCAGACACAGTTCTGACTGCAAAGAAAGCAGGTTAGACAAACTGTAATTTCATTATTACTCTAAATGATTTCTGGCAAACAGTTACATCTTTCAGATAGGTTCCCTTTGCACTCCTAGTGACTGCAAAAATGGAGTGAATTGGCAGCAGCTCGAGTGGTACTCAAACAGAGAAGCACACAGTTCCCCCATACAAACTAATTATGTCTGCAAGCAGACAGCTCTTAAAGAGACAGTACCAGAGGCTCTAAAAACACTCACTGATAAATGGCTTAAACGCCAAACACCATTCAGGCTTGGAGCATTCAAGCAAGCTCCTGGAAGTCTTTTGGGAACCCCCATTTGCAGGGGGGGTTACATTTAGATCTCGTTTCCACATTGAACATACGAACATGCACAATTCACCAGCAGAAAAAGGCCATACGGTCTACCAAGTCTGCTCGGTTGTGCAGCTAGCAGCCCATATTTTGCAACTGCCCCTCCCTCCTTGCCCCCTCTCCCCGACCCTCCCTCTCACTCTGTCCCATCCCCTCTTGAAGCCCCCCACTCTTCTACTGGATACCACCTCCTCTGGCAATGCATTCCACCTGAACACCACCCTCTCCATAAAACAGAATCTTCTCATCTCCCTCCTGAACCTTTCCCCCCTCAGGCCTCATATCATGGCCTCGGGTGTCCCTACCCTCCCATAGTTTAACTAGACCCTCCTTACTAGACTTGTTTATCCCTGTCATGTACCTGAAGGTCTCAATCATATTCCCCCTCTCCTTCCTCTCTCTTCCAGCGAGTACATGTTCAGGTCCTTCAGTCTACTCTCATAAGGTAAGTCCCCTAGCCCTTCGATCATCTTTGTCACCCTGCGTTGCACCCCCTTCAGTAGCTTAATGTCCCTTTTCAGGTACGGGCACCAGAACTGCATGCAGTACTCCAGGTGCGGCCTAACCAGTTATCTGTACAGTGGCAGAATCACCTCCCCCCCTCCTTGAAGAGATACTCCTAACAATACAACCCAACATCCTATTAGTCTTAGCAGCCGCCTTTCTACATTGTGCAGAGTTGTTCATTGGCCCCGTAATTAGCAACCCCAGATCCTTCTCCTCGTCTGTCACCGCCAACAGCTCACCTCCCAGATGGTAGCTCCTCCTCTGGTTATTAGCCCCAAAGTGCAGCACCTTGCATTTTTTGGCATTGAATCCCAGCTGCCAGGTGTCCGACCAGGACTCCAGCTTAGCCAGATCCTCCTGCAGTCCTTGCCATCCCCTTATATTATCTACCACCGCCTCCATCTTGGTGTCATCAGCAAACAGACTGATTTTGCTCCTGATGCCCACCGAAATGTCTGCAATGAATATTCCAAATAGTATAGGCCTCAACACCGAGCCCTGTGGTACTCCATTTGTCACCACCCTTGGGGACGAGAGCTCCCCACTCACCCCCCACCCTTTGCTGCCTCCCTTTCAGCCAGTTCTCCACCCAACCTACCAATTTTTCCCCTGCCCCTATAGCTTGAAGCTTACCTCCCAGTCTCCCGTGTGGCACTGAGTCGAATGCCTTACTGAAGTCCAGGTACAGAACATCCACAGCATGACCCTAGTCCATTTGTCTAATTACCCAATCATAGTACTCCACCAGATTGGTCTGGCATGATCTGCCAGTGACAAAGCCATGCTGCTTACTGTCCTGTAGCCCACTGGCCTCCAGAAAGGACACCAGCCTCTCCTTCAGGATTGTCTCCATCAGCTTCCCCACAATGGATGTGACGCTGACTGATCTATAGTTCCCCGGTTCATCCTTGGGGCCAGTCTTGTGGAGAGGCACCACATGAGCTATTCTCCAATCCTAAGGTACCCTTCCTGAATCTGGTGAGGCATTGAAGAGGTCTGTCAACAGTCTTGCTAGTATCCCTGCCAGTTCCTTCAGCACCCTGGGATGAATACCATCTAGCCCTGGGTGCTTTGTCCATGCTCAGTGCCCTCAATCCCTCCAGCACCCTGTCCTCTGTGATTACCCTATCTGTCACACTCCCTCCCTCCTTACCTGACTTCAGTCCCCACTTGGGTATCTCTCTTCCCCCTCTCCTTGGTAAAAAAATGAGCAGAAGTACTCATTTAGCGCATCTGCCACTTCCCCCTCTCTTCCACACCCCCCTTCCCTTCTAATCTTAACTATATTATCCTTGCAGCCCCTTTTCTCCCGGATGCACCTGAAAAATTCCTTCTCCCCCTCCTTGATGCTCTGTACCAGCCTGAGCTCTTTTGTCACCTTAGCCGCCCTCAGAGCCCTCGTCACCTCCTTTTGCTTCCTTCAGGTACCCCTCCCTGTCTTCTTGTACCTCCTTAAGGCAGCTCTTTTCCTCCTTATCTTTTCCATGACTCCTTTTGTTACCCAGCTAGGTTTCTTCACCCTCGCCTTCTTACTCCTAGCCTTGACACAGGTCTTAGTTGCCTCCACTACCCCCATCCTTATAAGCTCCCACCTCTGGTTAGTGTCTATACTAGGGTCATTTTTGGCCATGTACTCTTTTACAATTTCCCCCATCCTCATGAAGTTGGCCTTCTTGAAGTCCAACACCCTTGCACCAGACCCTACACATTCCTTTCCCATATCCACTGTGAACCATACTGAGTGGTGGTCGTTCCCTGCTAGTGGCTCCTCCACTCTCAGTTCCTTTACGAACTCCCCATTAGTCAGCACCAGGTCAAGGGTGTTCCCTAACCTGGTTGGTTCGCTGACCATCTGCACCAGGAAGTTCTCCTGGAAGGCATCCAGCACCACCTGCTTCCTCCTTTTATTTGTTGTTGGGATACTCCAGTCTACACCTGGTAGGTTGAAGTCCCCCACTATCACCACACTCCCCCTTTTGCAGGCCCTCCCAATCTGCCCCGCTAGGTCGCTGTCTAATTTTGGGAAGGTGGCCTTTAAACCACTCCCATCCTGATAGTCCTGTTCCTTGAGTCCTGGATTTGTAGCCATAGTGACTCTGTGCCCCCCTCCTCTCCCTCCTCCCGCACGCAATTCAGTCCCTCCCTTATGTACAGCACCATCCCACCCCCTCTGCCCTTTACACTATCCCTGCAGAAAACCCTGTACCCTGACACTGAAAGGTCCCAGTCATGGTACTGGGTGGCCCATGTTTCGCTAATTGCCGCCATGTCTACCTCCCATTCCGCCATGAGAGCCTGTGGCTCCACAGATTTTTTCCCCCTGGCTCCTAGCATTCAAGTTGACCACCTTCCACTCCCTCACCTTCTCCCCTCTCCCATCCTTCCACCTCCTCCCAACGACCTCCCTAGAACTGCCTCCTAATCCCTGATCCCTGTCCTGGGGGGGTATGCTCATCTGACTTCCTATCCCGTGGCCTCTGCTTGATTCCTGCCCACTTGCCACCCCTCCGCTCCTAGTTTAAATACCTTTTTTTTCTATATAGTCACTCATCTCAATTTTTAACACCCTCTTGCCCTTCTCGCTTAAGTGAAGTCAATCCTTTGAGTAAAGGCTGCTATCCTCCCAGGTCTCACCCCATCCCCCCACTAGCCCATACCCTCTGGCCTGACACCATGTCCCTAGCCATTTATTGAATTCTTCTTTCCTCCCTTTTCTTGCCATGCTCACCCTGGGAACAGGAAGTATCTCTGAGAAGGTTACTGAACTTCCCACTCCTTCACATAAGGATCCTAGATCCTCAAACCTCCTCTGTACTTCTTCTACCACCCTATCAGCCAAGTCGTTCATCCCCAAATGCAGATAATTGTAGTCATTTACTTAGCTCTATTCTCTTTAGCAATCTGTCTTTATTTTTTCTGGTTCCTATAAAAAAAGTAGCTTTCCATTTTTCACAGTTCCTATCTTCTCTTCCCTGTTTGCATTAGTTTTTCATGAAGTATGTTTCTGTAGATCTTTGGTTCCCTTTTTCATTGGGTCACTGAGGAGGAACACCAGGGTAGTTTTTAAAAATAAATAAAATTGAAAAAAGATTAAGTCTTTAAATTTTTCCAGACATGCAACAAGTCTGTATCTGTTTGTAGTTAGAGATGGGCAAGCCAGAGCAGGCTCGAGCCTGGCTCGAACTTAGTGCCTGGCTCGGCTCAACCTCTATAAGAAATAGAGAGCCAAAGTGAAGTCGAGCCATTCATAGTCAAAGTAAGCATTTTTGTCAGCCTGAGTGGTTAATGTAGTGTCTGAAATGTTCTACTCCTATGGAGAAAGCAGTCTGCAGTAGCCAGGGCTCAGCTCATGTTATGGCTCATAGAGTCAAGTCAGACCTCTGGCTTGGCTCTAGGTGAAAAATTCTTGACTTGTCCACCTCTGCTTGTTGTACCAGAATACTAAACACTTAATTCACGATTGTGTTGTGTGCCTTAGAAAGAGTGAGAAGCCTTCTACAAATCTGAACCACTGCCAACTCCTCCCTCTATAATTTTCACCAATCCCTTGTGCCTAAACCACCTTCTCATGAAGCCTGTTATCATCTTCACGTTAACCTCATCTTGTAGACAGTTCCACCTATCCACCATACCCTCCATAAAGATGTCCTTTCTCACGTCCCTCCTGAATCCCCCCCTCCAGTTTATAGTTGTGTGCTCTTGTTGCAGACCTCTCACATGACCTGAACTGCTGCTGGCAATCTACTGTTCTTATTTCTTTTCAGTATTTGAATATTTTCGTCATGTCCCTCCTTTCCCTTCTGGCCTCCACAGAGTACATGTTCGGATCAGCCTGTCCCTCACCATAGATCTTCTCCTATTGCCCATATATCATTGTGGTTGCTCTGCTCTTAACTGGTTGTGATTGATCCTTGTCCTTAAGGTGAGGGTCCCAGAACTGCATGCAGTACTCCCACTGTGGCTTCACCAGTGACCTGTAAAGGGGAAAAATCATGTCCTTCACCTAGAGAAGGCCTTCCTTTTCACCTCCACATCATGATATGGTTGTCCCATATGCCTTTTTACATTGGGCAGTGGACTTAAGCCTGTCACTTTTAACAACCTTCAGGTCTGTTTCCTCCAAGGTCTGCTCTATTCTGACCCACATCCAATACTGTGTTTTTTCATTCCTCCTCCTCGCATGCATGACCTTGCACTTTTTGTCCTTATATGTGCGCTGCTGTACCCGATCATTGACCACTTTGCCAATTAATCGAGTTCTTTCTTATGTTGCTAATCCCTCTCTCACAGTCTCCGACCACATATTTTAGTGTCATCTGTAAAGAGACACATTTTGCTCTGGATCCGTTCTCCAAGAAATTACATTTGCAAAATGCAGCTTGAAACATCAGAGTAGCTTAGTTCTGTGTAGTTTCAGTTGGATCATTGTCTACTTTTGAATAAAAATTAGGATCAGATAGCTGGCGTCATGCTTAAGAGTTATAATCAGTTCTTCCAAGACTACAACAGCGTGTTCTTTGTCTCTTGGCTTACTTATCACATCTGTCGTTTTGGCAAGTTCATTTAAAGCCTGGCGTTCAGATCCTGAATTGTTCTTATTTCAGTAAGCAGACTTCTCAAGAGCCTTCACATCATGTTGTACTAAGTTCACATAAGTGATGAGGGCTACGCTGGTAGTGGAGGCAGGGCAAAAAGTTGAGGGTTTAAATAGAGTTCATTGTTCTGTCTTTATTTGTCTTCTAATTGTATTGTCACATTTCAGAGCTGCTGAGTCCGGTGAATTTGTGTTGAAGAAGTCTTTCAATTTCACCTGTCAAAAACATTTAAGTAAATCAACTTCAACATTAAAAGGATTAAGTTGGTTGGTCGGGATGAATGTAAATCCATTGCTCAAGACTGAAAATTGATGTTACATTTGTCAAGTTTACAACGGCCAGTTCGGATTGCGGTTCCTGGATGACCTCGTGATGGGGCTCCATTTTCTGCGGTACTGATTTTAGTTCATTCTGCCTCCTCTGTTCCCTCAGCCATCTCTTTCTTTCCTTGCCCCTCCACAGCTTCCCCTCCTCTGTCCCTGCTGCGATTCTACAAGTCTATGCTGGATCTTTCCCCCAGTTCATTTAAAAAAATGTTTGCACAACTGATTAGATATTGTGTCTTGTATTGGTACTGATTTGTCACCTGATTCACTTTGCTAACTGGATGAGAGATTGTAACCATGTAATCTTAAATTAACTCTTAGCCTGGCTCTTTGGTGGTGTTTCTGTGGGCAATTATTCACCATCTCCTCACAACACTCAGTGGCATTTCTTTCATGTTTTCTTTGTTTGTAAATCTTAAGTTCATTCCAATATCTAGTGATTTGCTGTTCCAGTTGCTCTTTTAAAGATAAAAGTTCCCCTTCCCAAAAAAATTCTTCAAATACTTTAGGTTGCATTTCTTTAATTTCTGCTCCTGTTTTGTCACATTGTGCATTTTCTTAACTGTGACTAACATGAGATCATGTCTGCATATATTTAACACTTGCTGAAATTCTCTCAAAAATTAAGGTCATCTGAATCAAAGGATGGTGGGTTTCTGGATTTGAAGGCCTTGTGGGCTCCTTTTTTCTCTCCAGTATTGAGATAATGAACTTGCATATAAATGTAACATAATTTCTCATGTTTTAGGCTTTTTACATTGCCTCATGTAGATTATAGTTTTCTATGCCTATTTGTTATTTATGCCTACATTCTAGTGTGTGTGTGTGTGTGGGGGGGACATTATTTGTCCATACACTGTGCCTTTAATTCAGTAGAAAATAAGGCCTGTTCTAAAGTGATCCAGTTGCTCTGAAGAACACTTCATTATATTGTGACACTGAAACACTAGCCAGTGACTTAATCAACTGTGGACAGCTGAGCATGGGTACTGAGTTCAGCATGTTGTTGTGAGCTTACTATTTGCTGCCTTTAAATTGCTGCATCTTATTACTGTCATCTGGTATACCCATACTATGTATTTTTATTTATTTATTTATTTGGTAATTCGGTTACAACCTTTGAGTATACACTCTTTTACAAAGGTCCCACGTCAGGAAGTAAAACAGCAGAGACATAACAAAAACCTGACAGTTAACACAAAACATAAGAATAAACATTGAAGATGGGGGGGGGGGCGGCTCAGAGGTAATTTAAGGAAGTATTTCTTCACAGAGAGGGTTGTGGATGCATGGAATGGCCTTCCGGAGGAGGTTGTGGAGTCAAAATCAGTGGGGGAATTCAAGCATGCATGGGATAGTCATAAGGCAATTCTGGGGGTTGGGGGTAGGAAGAAGTAGGCTGCTGGTTAACTAGGATCTGCAGCTTATCCAGTAGGTAGGGAAATGGGCAGACTGGGTGGGCCAAGCGGTCCTTATCTGCCGTCAAATTCTATGTTTCTATGTTTCTATAAGATTGCTATGTAATACAGAAAATAGATCAATAATACATATGAGTAACCTAAACAGCTGAAATTAAACAGCGGGAGGAGATTCCCAAATAGCAACGTATGGCATAGCTGCCCCAGGGGGTCCTGTCAAGGTACAGTATCGGAAAGGGTAGGAGAAAGAAAGGGGGGAGAGTGTGAACGAGGGGTAGATGAGAGAGAGAGAGAGCGAGGGGGAGAGAGAGAGAGAGAGAGAGAGCAAGAGCAAGAGAGAAAGGGATTGGGAGAAGGAGAATATTTGGGGGAGAGTGGTTGGAAAGGGAGGTGTTGGGGAGGATGGAGGGAAGGGAGTTGGAGGGAGCTGGGGGGGTGGCAAGGGATGGCAGGTGGAGGTCCAGGTTAGGTAAAACAGGAGGAAAGCTTAGACAGATAAGGGGGTATCTGGGTTGAGGACATGGACTCAGGTAAGGAGTCGGAGGTGTTTAAGAAGGGGTATCTAGGTTGAAGATATGGATTCAGGTAAGGCAGTCGCAGGTGTTTGAGTTCAGCAGGTATTGCTTCAGTTCTCTTTTAAAGGACTGAACATTTGTTGTATTAAGAGCTGCAGCAGGGATCTCATTTAGCCATAGTGGAGCTTGGTACATAAAGGATCTCTGTCCAAGGGAAGTTCTACGAAATGGGACATCAAGCTGTGTTGTCACTGTTGTTCATGTGTTGTATTCGGAGCTTGCTTCCTTTACCAGGTCTGCAATGCAGGTAGGGGTTAGGGAGAGCATGGCCTTTCTCCCTAGCAGGCAAGTTTGGCATCTGATTCTGGATTGAAGCGGTAGTATGTGGGTCAGACCATACAGGTACAAGTGTGCGTGAAGCGGTCAGCATTTATCAATAGTCTGCAAGCCTTGTTAAGGGCAGTGACAACTCTTTTGAGGGCTGTATCAGTGGCAGCACCGTAAACCACCAGCCCGTACTCGACCAGGGAGAGGACAGAGCTGGAGACTGAGAGCCGAAGGGCTTCAGCATTAAGGCTTTTCTTGTACCTAAACAGGATCCCTAATTTAGTGTTTACAGCTTTCACAACCATGCCAATGTGCTGAACATACGAGAGGGTATCATCCGCAATGACATGCAGGTACTTGAAGGAGTGAACCTGTTCCAGTGGGGCAGTCAGGTGATTTGTAATTGTTAGTTCTAGGAACATGGATGTGTTGTTCATCCACACTTATTGGCAGGTTCCTTGCCGCTTTAAATCTTGCCGGAAGGTCTTCAAGCTGGCTCCTCCCACCCACCCGGGTGGTAAAACTCTCGGCTCCGCCCCATGACACCAGATCTTCCTTACCGCTTGGAAGCTCAGGTTCCCTCCTTAACGCGCTGCGATTAAGACTGGTTCCTAATTCTTCGAAAAGTTGAAATTAAAAAGTTTTTGCTAAAGAGACCTGGTCTTCTTCTCCTCGCGGCTACGATGGACAAATCGACTCCGGTTAGTCGGAGGTGCCCTTGTGGGCAGAAGATGTCTAGGACGGATCCGCACTCCACGCATGCCTACTGCCTGGGCCTTGAGCACGACCCGCAGGCCTGCGACTTGTGCTCTTCCCCTTCGGCCTACGTCCTTGAAGACCGTGCTGCCCGATTACAACTGGGGCGCCCTGAGAAAAGAATTCCACCAGTGAAATCTAAAGAGACCCGACTGGCGGTGTCCGCGGTGGCAGGCTCAGCGGATCAGCTCGAGCAGATGATCGCCCTCGAAGAGGAGGCGGCGCGGGCCACTTCTACCTCAGCTGCGGCATTTGTTCCGCTCTCTCTCGGTGCCTCGTACTCGGCTTCTTTTAAGGAGCTTTGTCTGACCCTCTCGACCAAAGGTGAGGGTCCAGCTTCTTCGGGACCTTTTTCCAGGTCCAAAAAGAGCAAAGTAAGTCTCTCGTCCGACGCTCTTGGGAGCGGGAAAGATCCCCTCCCTTGTCGACAGTCCACTTGCCCACCCTCAGCTTTGGGCCACTGGCTTCATGGTGTCCCGTCAGGCCAGTTGGACGAGACTCCCGTCGACGCCGTCGAGATTTTTCTCGACCCGTTAGACGGGTTGTCGGCTGGAGAAGCTGAGAACTCTCTCCCCGGTTCCCCGTAGGGAGTTGAGGATCCCTCACTGCCTGTGCCTCCGGTTCCGGAGCTCGTGGATCGTCTGACCGAGGGAGTGCCGATTCCGACACTTCTCCTGCTTCCTCAGCCTAGTCGAGACTCTCCGGTCTCAGTCTCGGGACATCTCGTGGTCAACCCGATCCCGCCGCCATAGGCGGTCTCGGTCTCGCACCGCAGCAAGCGGGCGCCAGCCGCTTCTTCCTCGGATGAGGGAGGCTTTGGCGCAGTTGCGCCGGAGGTACGAGGAACTTATGTGGCAACAGTCCTTTGACCGGGAATAAGCCACCCAGTCGCCTTCCCCGCCATTAAGTGGCTGTCACGGAGCAGCGAAACAACCCCTCGTTGTAGTCGAGGAGCTTGTTCTCAGGCGGTTGTTCGGCCAATTCCAGCTGCCCACCGATTCTGGTGGAACCTCCGACTCCACAGCCATTAGTTGGGGCCCACAAAAATTCTTGGTCGGCTTTGGTTTGCCCATAGGCTGTCTGTCACCCTCACTCCCGATAAGCCTCGCAGGTGGAGGGGTGGCTCAGGCCGAGGCAGCTCTTTGAGGACTCTTCTGAGTCCAATGATGGTTCCTCCCTCTTCTCCAAGCACATCGACTTGGAGTCCTCGGGAGGGCAGTCAATGGACGATAGCCCTTCGTCCTTCTTAGGGTTGCTTCGACTCATCTCGGAGTCCACCGGGATGAAGCTCGAACCCTTTCTAAATGGGCCAAGTATCCCCTCACGGAGATTCTGGACCGAGGGGATTCTCCTACGGAGGCCTTTCCGGTGGCCGAAGCCATAGTGGGTCCAGCCTTTGAACTTTGGCAGCGTCCTGCTTCCTGCCCTGCGCCTTCGGCCAGGTTGGCCAGGAAGTATGCGGTCCCTACCGGTTCCCTCTCCGGTTTTTCGGAACACCCCTCAGCCGAGGGGTTGGTTACCACAGCGTTTCCGGCGCGCGAAGCATGAGGATGTGGACAAACCTCCCGACAAAGGAATCCAAGAAATGGATTATGCCGGGCAAAAGTCTACTGTGTCTCTCTCGCCTTCGCCAGGCCAGTTCGGCCGTCCTCATGGCACATTTTCTCACGCCCTGTTGGGCTCCCTGGATGAGGTTGTCCCTCATCTTCCCGCAGATCTGCAGACTACGGTCAGGCAGGTGCGGGACCAGGGCAGGGCAGTGGCTAAACAGCAGCTCCAGACTGCGTTAGACATCGGGGACTCATGTGCCAGGTCTGTGGCGGCCGCAGTGGCCATGCGTCGTCGGGCTTGGCTGAGGATATCCACCTTTACCTCGGATACCCAGCATAAGTTGGTGGATGTTCCCTTTTTGGGGACTGACCTCTTCGGCCCTGGGGTGGAAGGTCACCTGCAGAGGATCGAGAAGTCCAATGCTACCTTGGACTCTGTCTCTTCTGCTCAGAAGGACAAAGGCCGCAAGCCACAGCCTAAGCCCTTTCATCCTTCTGCCAGCGGGCGCCGCCCGCCCAGCAACGTCGGGCCAGCAGGCTCGACCTGGTATCCCAAGCCCGCTTCATCGGCTTCCTCCAACAGGAAGCAGGGAGGTAAAGGCCGGAGGTCCCTCGGCCGGTCCCTCCTCCAAGCCTGCCCAGTGACGGGCTGAGGGTGTCGCCCATCCCTGTCACCTCACCCCTGGTTCCCCCCGTGGGGGGACGGCTCAGACACTTCCTTTCCGCCTGGTCCGCTGTTACCACGGACAGGTGGGTACTGGAAGTGGTGGGAAAAGGCCTACCTCTGGAATTCGAGCAGGCCCCGCCCTTCAGAGCCGTCGCACCTCGGGGGCCTCCGAATCATAGCCTCACTGGTAGCTCCCGAAGTAGACTCGCTCTCCTCCTCCAAAGGAGGTGATCACGGAGGTGGGGGACCCCTTCAGACCCAGGGTTTGTGTCCAGGTATTTCCTGGTTCCGAAGCAGACGGGGGCTGGTGCCCCATTCTCAACCTACACGACCTGAACAAGTTCCTAAGGTCTCGAACCTTCAGGATGGTCACTCTGGCGAGATAATACCATCTGGAACACGGCATGTGGTTCTGCTCTGGACCTACAGAATCGCTCTTTCACGTCCCTATCCGTCCGTCACATCGGAGATTCCTCCGCTTTCGAGTGGAGGGATCCCTCTTCGAGTTCCGAGCCATGCCCTTCGGCTTATCTCCAGCTCCCAGGGTCTTCACCAAATGCATGGCAGTGGTGACAGCATTCCTGTGGCGCCGAGGGGTCCAGGTGTACCCTTACCTGGATGATTGGCTGATAGCAGCCTCCTCCAGATGAGAGGTGGAGCGGTCCAGAGATCTGGCCCTCCAGGTTTGCTCTCGAGTTGGCCTTCTCATCAACGAGGCCAAGTCGAACTCGAGCTCAAGTAGGTGATCCTGTTCATCGGGCAGAGCTCAACTCTCTTGAGCCAGAGCACGGCCCGGCGGACAGGGCGAGGTTCTACCTCCTTTGCCCAATCATTTCTAGGTTGGGCAATTGCGCCTGCCCGACTTCCTGCACCTTCTGGTCTCATGGCGGCTCGTGCCAGCGTGGTCCATTGGGCCCACTGGCACATGTGCCCCCTTCAGTGGGGACTGGCCAGCCAGTGGTCACAACACTGCGATCCTTTGGACCAGCTAGTGATAGTGACCCAGGAGATGTGGAACGCTCTCCAGTGGTGGACCATTCCATTCCATCTGCAGGAGGGTATCCCGTTTGTCTGCCCCGAGCCAATGGTCTCTCTATCGACCGACGCCTCTCTGATGGGTTGGGGTGCCCATCTGGGGGAACACCGAGTGCACAGCCTCTGGTCCCCGCGGGAGTCCCGATGCCACATCAACCTGCTGGAGCTCCGAGTGGTCTGCCTAGCTCTCACCGCCTTTGTTCTGTTTCTCCGGGGTCAAGTGGTCCGAGTCCAGATGGACAATACCACGACCATGTACTACCTGAACCGCCAGGGCGGGACGCGCTCTATGCTTCTATGCAAGGAAGCTCTCCGCATTTGGTCACTCGTGCGGCCTGGGCGGATCTCCTAGCCATTCATGTGTCAGGAGCCTCCAACACCCTGGCCGATGCCCTGAGCCGGATAGGGGCTGCATCTCACGAGTGGTCTCTCCTGCCGGAGGTAGTACAAGATCTGTTCTCCCACTGGGGCACACCTCAGGTGGACCTGTTTGCCTCCAGGGAGAGCGTGAAGCTGAAGCTGTTTCATGCCTGACCCTCAGCAGGGCTCGCTGCAGGGGATGCCTTCTCGAGGCTGTGGACCCGGGCCTCTTCTCGCCTTTCAGCCATTTCCTTGATTCTCAGGTGCTTCTCAAAGCAAGGAGGGACAAGGCGCAGGTGATCCTGATAGCCCAGACTGGCCCACGCAGTTCTGGTACCAGATCTCCTCAGCCTCGGCTCCAGGCTCCCAAGGCAGCTTCCAGCTCTGCCGGACCTGCTTTCAGTCAATCAGGGGAAGGTGTTCCATCCGGACCTTCAATCCCTGCACCTGACGGCCTGGTTTCTGAGCGGCTAGAGTTCCAGGCCTTGGGTCTTTCCGACGAGGTCCTCAATGTTGTTGAGGCGTCCTGTAAGGAGTCGACCAGAAAATGCTACACCTTCAAATGGAAGAGACTCTCCATTTGGTGTCAGGACAAGGGCTTGGACCCTTCCTCCTGTTCTGTGGCAAGCATTTTGGACTATTTATGGTCCCTTTCTAGTCAAGGGCTTAGGTCGACGACCCTAAAGGTGCACCTGGCAGCCATCTCTGCTTACCGGGCACGGGGCGGGAAGCAGTCGGTGGCGCAGGAAAAGGTGGTCGGACGCTTTTTCAAAGGCCTTGATCACATTTCCCCTCCGGTGCGAAATCCTCCACCTCTGTGGGATCTACTGCTGGTACTGGCAAAGCTCATGGGCAAGCCATTCGAACCAATGCACAGGTGTGAACTCTCTCACCTGTGGTGGAAGAACCCCCTTCTTGTTGGCTATCCACGTCAGCCAGAAGGATGGGAAACTCCAGTCTGCTTCAGGGTCTCCTTACCTGGTCTTCCACAGGGACAAGGTTGTCCTGTGCCCCCACCAAATTCCTTCCGAAGGTGGTGTCGGAGTTTCACCTTAACCAGGTGCTGACTCTGCCAGTGTTCTACCCCAATCACACCTCGGAGGCCAATATAGGCTCCATACTCTGGACCCTAGAAGGGCGCTCGCTTATTATAAGGAGCGCACGGCTGAAATTCGGGGAGAGGTTCGCCAGCTGTTTGTCACCTACGCTGAAGCCGCATCTGGCAGACCTGCAGCCAAGCGGACGATAGGCAGGTGGGTCACCTCCTGCATAGATCGCTGCTATAAGTTGGTGGGCATGGAGCCTCCCAGAGGGATAAGAGCTCATTCTACCGTCATACTGCTGCATCGGTGGCTGCTTCCAGGGCATCCCTATCCAGGATATCTGCGGGGCTGCTACCTGGAAGTCAGCACACACCTTTATTACCCATTACCACATCGAGCCTTGAGTCACGCCCGGGATGCTGGTTTTGGGGCCTCGGTTCTCAGTCTTTATTCCCTAAGTAAGTATCGGGGTGTCTTGTCTCCCTCCTCCCAGAGAACTGCTAGAGTCTGCCAATAAGTGTGGATGAACAACATATCCATGTCCCTAGAAATACAGGTTACTCACCTGTAACAGGAGTTCTAGGAATGGTATATGTTGTTCATCCACACAACCCACCCGACCTCCCCGGCTTCGACGCACAACCTGAGCTTCCAGTGGGCCAGATCTGGCGTCATGGGGCGGAGCCGAGAGTTTTACCATCCGGGTGGGTGGGAGGAGCCAGCTTGAAGACCTTCCGGCAAGATTTAAAGCAGCAAGGAACCTGCCAATAAGTGTGGATGAACAACATATACCATTCCTAGAACTCCTGTTACAGGTGAGTAACCTGTATTTCTGTGCATCTCCTTTTTAGTTGGGGGATAGAGAGGAGCATCGTCTTGATTTTTTTGTAGTTTAGTACCGACCTTTGGAGGTAGAACCAGGTCTCCAGTTGCTGGAAGGTTGATTGTAGCTTGGCCTGTAGGTGCTCTATGCGAGAGTAACAGCTAAGTAGAACAGCATCGTCGGCGTATAGAATGAGTTTGCTAGTGCAGGCATTGGGTAGGTTGTTCAGAAACATGCTGAAGAGCAGTGGACCCAGGATGGACCCTTGAGACACCCCTAGCAAGACTTCCTTGGATGCAGATACGGAGTGACCTATCTTGACCCTTTGAGACTGGGAGGTTAGGTAGTCCTGGAACCATAGAGTGGCATTTGGAGAAACACCAAGGGCATGCAGTGGAGACAAGAGGAGTGGGTGGCAGACTGTGTCGAATGCCTTTGTTAGGTCAATGAAGATGGACCCAACCAGTTTTCCCTCATCCAGTGCCTTATGGACATACTCGGTGAAATCCACCAGTGCAGTGTCTATGCTATGGAGTTTCCTAAAGCCATGTGGCTGAGGACACTGCAGCAGGTATTTGTGAATATAATCAGTAAATTGGTCTGCCACAATCCTTTCCATTGCTTTAGAGAGGTGGGAGAGGATAGAGATGGGCCTGTAGTTTGGGGTCAGTGACCTATCGCCTCCCTTATGCACCGGGGACACCAGCGCTTGTTTCCAAGGAGAAGGGAATTTGGTGAGCTGGAGGGATTTATTGAAAATTGTAGTGATGGGAGCGATGACTTCGTTGATTGCCAGCACCAGCAGTTTCATGTCAATGTTGTCAGACCCCATTCTGGTTTTCCCCAGAACCTTTTTAACATAACCCAGTGCTTCTTTGACAGTGACTCTCTTGAAGTAAAATTGAGGGTGTGAGTTGATGTCCAGTGGGCGTCTGTTATCAGCTTTGATAGGCTTGAGGTATTCAGCTGATAGAACAGAGCTAAGATCCGTGAAGGTGGAGATGAACTCTTCGGCGGTGGTATGGGGGTCCATAGTGTTTGTGCCATTAATGTTTAGCAGTGATGGCTGCGTTTAGTCATCCTTCCCTGTGAGTGCCTTTATATTGTCCCAAAACTGCTTCCCATTACCCCAGGTTCTTTCCAATTGATCCTTGTAGAAATTAGCTTTAGCATTCCTGATGAGAAGTGTGCATTTGTTTCTGGCTGCCCTGTATCTTTGAAGGTCACTGGGCTTACCGGAGGCCCTGGCTTGATACCAAAGGTTGTCCCTTGCCCTCATATGATCTAGAAGGTCACTAGTAATCCACCCATTGTTATGGTCACATGTTTTCCTTTTTTTGAACAGAGCAAATCTGTCACAAACGCTATTAAAGTTATCAATAAAGTACTGGAGTGTTATGTCATGGTCATGCAGTACCTTAAGGGGAGACCAATCAATCAGAGAAAGCACCTCCTTGAAAGCTGAGAGCTGCCCTTTCCTGAGAATTCTGCTGTTCACAAAGACAGGAGGCGCTTTTTTGAATTTATTGGACCACAGACAGGTGATAAGGGACTGGTCGCTTAGCAAGTCTGGTAGTACCAAGACATCGATAGTCCTGTCAGGTGAGCTTGCAGGGAGCCATTTCAGGAGCGTTTGCTTACCGGTCTTATGGTTCATTCTAGTGGGCTTCGTGACTAATTGTGTGAGGAGGGAGCTGGCTATGGTATCCTTCTGGTTGGTCGATTCATTACTGAGCCAATTGATGTTGAAGTCCCCAGTTACGATGAGCTCACAGTTGTTGTTAACGCCAGCCAAGGACCCTAGCAGTTTAATTAGACTTAGTAGGTCCATTTTCTATGTAAAGAGACTGTCTCTGTTATCTGTTCCTTACTGCTAACCTCCACTGGTCTTGCATACCTCTAACATTGTAATGTAACTGTGCTGAATTACACAAGAAGTATTGCTATTGATGGTAATTGGTGGTAAACAACAAGGTGGCGGTAATCAAAGATGACCCACAGCTTGCCACTGTGCAGATTTGTTTTGTTTGTCAAATTTTTCTTATGGGTATTCAGCATGATTCAGGTAATTGCTTAAGACACGGACCCCTGTATGTTTTAAAGACCTTAACTCTTGGTGCTAGTTACCAAGACTCTTCAGATGGCAAGAGAGAGAGTTTGGCATAGAGTTTAGAGCTCTTATCCTGTAGGACCTCTACACCCACTAATGTACTATGTGACCGTAGCAAGTTCTGATACCCTACTGTGCGAAACCTCTCCCTAGCTTCTTTCTAATCTATTTCTGTGCTGTTGGACTCTTCCTATGCACCTGAAAGGGCAACAGTACTCTCTTTCCTGTCTCACTTGGATTGTGTAGCACTTTGCAATACAGTTTATAGGAAAGTCACTTTTAAAACCAAAATTTTGTTCATCTCCTTCTCCTTTTCCGAGTTCAGATGAATCCTCCTGTTATACCAAACCCTATAACTCCTGTAGTGATTGCAGTAACTCTAGTTGCCTTGTTAATATCTTTATTAGTTCAGTATTGTCAAAAAAATGATACCTAGCTACAAGAATCTAACACAGGTACTTTGCTTCCTGAGGCTTTGTGTAAAATCAAACTGACTTGACTCCCCGACTGCTCTCCTAGTTGGCTTCTGGTGTGTCTGCATAGCAGCACTCTCTCTGTGAGCTCTTTTCACTGTCACTGCTTGTTTGGGTTTTGTGCATCCCGTCAAACCACACAATACTCTAAAGCCTCAATATCAGTGCAAGTTATCATGGATATACAAAAACTCATGCAAGGCAGGCTGACAGTGCTTTGCCAGGACAGATACTGCCCTTTAAAAAGCTTGTACATTTGATCAAGTAGAGGCTGAGAATGACGGACTGCAGGCACGTGTTTCTTTTTTTTTTTTTCAAGACTGAATCTTTATTTTCTTTTATACAAAACATCAGTTCTCAATTCACAACATTTATAATGTGATGGTTAACTGATTAAGTATTACATTCAGGTTTAATTTCTTATTCGTAGTCCTTTAGCTTAGTTAGTTTATCTTTGCTGTATATAACTTGCCTCTAATATGAACTTCTACCATAAATAAAATTAACCCATAAATATTGTTTATTTAAATTTTGGTGACCGGGTAGGCCCACTGAGACAGAAACAGTCCCTTTTTCAGGGGCGACCCGGAATTAATTGCATACATCTATAAACGTAACAAAATACATACATGACATTTCACAATTAACAGTCAATATAGACATACTCACCCAGTCAAGGATACAATAACAGGCTAATTACAATCAATATCAATAGGAGTAGAAGTACTGTTATACACAAGACAATCACAATCAGACTGATGTCCCAATAAGGTTAATCGGCCGCAGAGAGTCTGGTAGACTCAGCAGTAGCAGTTGCAGAGGCTCAGTTCCAACAGGTGGGCTTTAAGACCCTTCTTGAAGCCCCCAAGGGAGGTACATTCCTGGAGACTACTAGGGAGACCATTCCAGATAGGAGGGATGAAGGCAGCATAGGACCGGAGTCCTAGGGAAGTCCTGACACTATGGACATGGAGAAGCTGGCGGCCAGAGGATCTTAGTGTTCTCCCATTCTTTTTAGGAGCTAATGTGTTAATTAGGCTAGGAGGGACGCCATTTTGCTGGACCTTACAAATATAAAAAGTAAAAAACTACTTATATACATACATACATATGCAGGCTAACAGTGTCAAACAATTTATCCTGGTTGCCTTAAGTTAATTATCTTTAAGATCAATGGCTTATTCTAGGTCTCCATTACAGAGTTTCCCAAGGGCTCGCTGTCAATTCCCATCTTGTTATTTATCATCTTTTTCATTTTGAGGGGCAATCTTTTCGGACCATTCTCTTTTCGTCTGTGCTGAAGTACACCTGTTCCCTCAGCATTTTCTCTTCTGAGGACACAGTCTGGTTTTATTTGCTCCCGTGGCTCTCGTTACCATCGTTTCCTTACCTACAATGATTCCCGTTACTACTGTATAACTTGATCATGTGTGGCTACGGGACAAAATCGGGGTAATTGTCTAATTGATGTGTTATCCATTTCTGCCATCTAGTTTCAAAAGATTTCATGCGGTTTAGTATTTTTGCCGATATTATTTCCAAGGTATATATTTCCCTAGCTATTGAGTTCCAGGTCTCCTTAGTGAGTGTGGTTTTAGTACCCCACAAGCAAGTCACTGCCTTTAAAGCTGCCAGGGTCAAAAGGGTGACCTGCCTGTATGTTGTCTTATCCGTCCTCAGTCCCTTGGGGGGGGGGCAAGAGGTTACATGCTGGTGTGAGCAACTCTTCACATTCATATATTTTCTTAAATTCATGTGTCACTTCTCGCCAATATGCTGTGAGCCTGCCACTTGCCCATAGCACGGGGTCTGGTCCACCTGTGTGCGATCATATCCTCTCCTGCAGCACCCTCCCCCATTCTTGCTGTAATGCGGTGTGAAAAGCACACCCATAGCTTTCAAGTAAATTCCTTCCAGTATGATGAGCTCGAGGTTTTGTAAGATTGAAAAGCCGAGCTCTGCCACTGCTGTGGAGCTAAATTCTCCTGCAGCTCCCTTTCCCATTTAATTCGGATTTGTTCTGTGGAGTCTCTGGGATGCTGCCTTAGGGCTCTATAGGGTTGGCTAATTAGGCGTTCTGTAATAGCTCCATCCATCTGCGATTGAACTAGAGATATTAGTAGGGATGGGTTTTCTGCTATTGAGGCTAGCTTCTCGCCATGAGGTTGTAGAAACCTTTTTAATTGTAAATGGATGTAAAAGTATTTTGGTGGTAGACCATAGGTCCTTTGCAATACTACAAAGGAGTGCAGGCTGTGGGGCCCACTAGCTGTGATATGAACTTTACCTCATGTTGCATCCACTGATGTAAAATCCTACCCCCAGTCCTGCTTCGAGTCAACTTAGGGTCACTGGTGAGTGCCACCATATAAAGTTGCTTTGGGGAACAGGTATTTTTGTTTTGTTTTAAGCCATCCTTGAATTGTTTCCCTGGTGTATTGAGGGAATTTATTCAGTAGGTTACCTTGAGCAGAGCTTCAAAACAAAGCTCCCAGCAAGTTGTGGTTCTCATTTATGGCTAGTTCTGTCTGCTTCCAGTGTGCTGTATATCTTGGGTTAAACCAGTTCACTACCATTCTGATCTGGGTGGCTAGTGTATATTGCTCTAAATTAGGGATATTTAGCCCCCCGTCTTCCCGTGTCAGCTGAAGTATTGTGTATCTGATCCAGGGAGGGTGTCCTTTCCAGATGAAGCGAGATATTAATCTGTCCCGTGTTTGAAAATAATTTTATCTGGGGGTACCGGCAGGTTCTGTATTAAAAACAGAATGTGTGATAGCACGTTCTGTGCCACAGCTTTTATCCTATTTAAGAAGCTCAAATGCAATCTAGACCATTTATGGATCTTCTGTTAGTTGCTGGGTCAGGGGTTTGTAATTTAGCAGGTCTGTCACCATTCATTTTTTGGGCACTTTTATCCCCAGGTATCTCATTACAAACCTACTCCATTTAAAAGGGTATGCTGTTTTCAAATGGGGGGCGGGGCATAGTTACAGGTCAGAACCTCTGTCTTTTGTTCGTTTATTTTGTATCCTGCCAGTTGTCCAAAATATTGTATTTGATCCTATACTGCTGAGATAGATGTTTCTGGTGAGGTTAATGTCAAGAGGATGTCGTCTGCGAACAGGGATATGGTGTGTTGCCGTTCCCTGACCTGTAATTCCTTTACCCCTGTTTGTGTTCTTATGGCTTCCGCCAGGGGTTCCAGAAATAAAGTGAACAAGAGAGGGGACATGGGGCACCCCTGATGCATTCTCCTGGAGAGTTAAATCAGATCCAATATGGAACCATCAAGTTTCAGATATGCTATGGGATCCTTGTATATGTTTTTCAGTTGCGTGATTAGTGCCTCCGGTATGCCAAATTTCGACAGGGTCACCCATAAAACGTCCAGGTGACCCTGTCGAATGCTTTTTCAGCATCCAAACCCAGATGTACTGCAGGGATTCTGTGAGTGGATGCATGATCCACCAACAGGAACGTGCGCCGCACCGCATCCTGTGCCTGTCTGCTCCTTATAAAGCCCACCTGATCCGGGTCAATCAGTGTGGGAAGTAGATTATCCAGTCTATGGGCTAATATAGACATATACAGTTTGTAATCATAATTTAGCATTGAGATAGGTCTGTATGAGGCCGGGTGTTGGGTATCTTTCTGGGGTTTGGGTATCACAGCTATCACTGCGTATCTCCAAGTGTGGGGGGGTCTCCCTTCTGGACCGCATGGTATGCTGAAAGGAGAGGTGGGATCAATAGGTTTTTAAACTGTTTAAAAAAATTCAGCTGGGTATCTGTCTGGGCCTGGTGCCTTTTGAGTCCTAGCTTTCTTTAAGTTTTGTTTAATTTCCTCATTTGTATTTGGGGCTAGTAATGTATCAGCTTGTGACTTTGTTAATCTGAGTAGAGGAAGCTTTTGTAAATAGGAGTTTATTTGTTCAATATCTGGGGCATTACTCACTGTATAAAGTTGCTTATAATATGATGCTAGTATCCCACTAATTTCTTGTGGCCATGTGTGGGTTTTCCCAATAGTGGGGTCTATCATGCTGGTTATACACGCTTTCGTTTATCATTCCCTTAGTTTTCTTGCCAGATTTCTGGTTCCATGTGGTCCCCCTTCATGGTGCACACATTTCAAGTAGAGTAATTGCTGTTCTATTCTCTGGTCTAGTATCTGTTGAATTTGTTGTTTAACTGTCCTTACCTGGTTTCACATCTGTTTGTCACTTTGGTTTTCCTGTGCCTGTAATTTTTTCAATTCTTTCTGTAATTCCCTCCATCTTCTGTCTCTATCTTTTCTCTTTTTGGATGAGAATGTTATTATTTCTCCACTTAATACAGTTTTAACCTTATCTCAGATTATTGGTGCCTTTGAATCTGACTGTTTTCTGCTGTAATTCTGGGTATTATATCTTTCATTAATTATTTGAATTCTGGGTCTCTCAAGTGTAGTAGGTTAAGCCTCCAATGCAATATTCTTTTTTCCCCGCTCAGTTCAAAATGTGCATACACTGGTGCACGGTCCGACAGTATTTTAGTGCATGCCATATGTCTGAAAGAGCTTCCAAGTGCTCCACTGTTGTGAGGAGGTAGTCTATTCTGGAGGCAGTATTGGTATGTGCTGACTCGTGCGTGTATTCTTTTTTGTCGGGAAGTAGTGCCTCCAGTCATCTGCCAAGCCCAAATTTGAGATATTTTGCCAGATAGCTTTTTGGAGGGGATTGGCATGGTGGAGCAGTGGTCTGGAGGCATCTAACTCTGGATGCAGGGTGACATTTACATTGCTCCCTAATATTAGCTGTCCCTGCATTTTCATGGTCAGTGATGCAAAACAATTCTGTGCTACCTGCTTTGGAGCTCCTGGAGGTATATATAGTGAGGCTAGGGTGACCTTGCGTGTATGCAGCATGCCTACTACAATAGCATATTGTCCCTCTGTATTTATTACCTGTTTTATTACTTCAAATGGTGTCTGCTTAGAAATTAACACTGCCACTCCTCTACATCTGCCTGAGGGGTGGGCAGATTCTGCTACCAACCTGCACCCTGAATATTGGGGTTTATTATGCTCTGTGATGGACAGATGTGTCTCTTGCAAAAGCAGTATCTCCGGCCTCTCTCTTGATATACTGAAAGAGGCAGGAACGCTTGATAGGATTATGTATCCCATTTATGTTTAAGGATATTACCAATGACTGTTTAGCCATTTTATAACATTTGTGTTTTGTTTAGCCAGACTATGCCCTCTCCTCCTGCCCTGTTGCTCTGCGTTCTATCCCAGGACCTTTTGTTCATATATCTTAGCATGCTATGCCTGCTTTTAAGAGAAACAAAATATAACACAATAGCATTGCTCCTTAACCTGAACCATAATTGTTCAAATAAGTGCAACATGTGGAGTATCTGCCAACATGGCAGACCACTACCAGACATTATCAACAATTCCATAACATTCGTAAAAAAAAAAAAACAGTTGTTCAATAAGCAGCGTCTGCAATTAACAATTGAATATTTTGTCCGTAACTTCCAAGGTAGGGAAAGACAGTTATTCCCTCCTGTTAAGGAGTAGATGTAGACTCCCTGGAGGGTATGTCCTCGGATATTCCAGGAGCCCCTTGCGCCACACCCATTACTGGTGCCAGCAAGCAAAAAATGACTCATTGACAGGGCTCACGCCACCAGCAGTACGCTCCAACGGGAGTAATCATTGTCCCTTCGATTAGGTCTCCACCTCCCCTGGGAACAGGTCTGCATAAGGGCTAGGTGTTTAATTGGGAGGTACTTTGGATTTCTAATTAAGAGTCTGACTCTAAAGAAGCCATTAAGTAAAGCTTTTCCTTGATTTTACTGAAGGTTTCCTGCCTTCATCTTGATGCCTATATTTGAACCCCCCAGCACTTCCCACCCAGCTTTTTGCCTTGCGGTTTAACTGGGACTGCAGTCCTAGTTCCCTCTCTTCAGTGGGCCTCAATTTGATGGTTACATGTCAGCCGTCTAACACACAATATTTCTTCCCTTTTGGAGCCACAGTGTTGCCTTTTGTATGTCCACTTTATTTATGCTCTTTTCTTCAGTTCCCTTGAGAGCGGATAAATGTTTCTCGGCCGTAGTCCCATTTTAAGTCACTGCCTTCCGATTGGGGGGACTGAGACAGTCTGATATGTTGGGCTCAAAGCTCTGCGTTATTCCTGTTTACTTTATCTTTAGAAGTTCGCCCCCCCTTCTAGGGCCTGCGTTACCAGACCCCCCCACCACTTCCACCCATCCCTCCATCCAATGGTTAAACTGGCCACCTTTACCCCTGATTCTTGGGGGGAGGTCTTTAAATACAGTACCTTACTTATTAAACTGTCTGTGTCCTTTCAAGCTGGGGCCTGTCTACCAATTTTTTTCAGTAGTTCCTTGGCATCCTGGAGAACCAACATACCCTGCTGCCTGTACGACTGTTGGGGCTGAACTTTCTCCCAGACTGATTTCCTCAGGTATTGTTGCTCTCGCAGGCACATGTTTCATCGTGTTATGACTCCTCCTCACTGTAGTGCAGTCAGTGTCACAGCTTAGTAGCAAGTCTAGACCTAAAGGCATAGGGCAATTAGCACATTTGGAGTTAGCGTAATGAGGCCTTTTGCAGGAAGAATAGTGTATAGGATCCAATAAATACCTAATGTCTTGTCAAGATGTTGATCCAGTCCAGCAGCTACTGTACCCACATGACTAAGCAGGGGGAGACTCACTGATTATAAATCCTTTGACTTCAGTGAAAAGTATAGCAGCTCTGCTTAATGTCCCCCACACGGGCTCATACACCTCCTAAAACATCCAGAATGGCTTAGAGGGACACTGTCAACTTTTTTGACTATTTGTTTTTATCCATGCAACCTGGTTCTTCTGGAAGTAATGCTGTGAGTTTAACAGCATTATGATTGGTTAACTGTCAGTCCATATCTTAAAGAGCTAGTGGAGCCGAAACAGGCAGACAGGAAAATAATACAAATTTTAAGTAGTAGTCAGTTTGAACTTTTTATTTCTGAAGTATTTTTCTTTTCCTTTTTGCTCATCAGAAAATATTCAATGTGATAATATTGTGCTGTATGTGTGGAACAGCTCTTAACCTGGCAGCTGACATAGCTTTTTCTACTGCCCCACATTACATCATCAGCATTATGATATCACTGACAGTGACATCACAGGTGAACGACCTGGCTGTCACTCACTTACTGTTCCTAAGTAGAAGTGATGTCACAGTCATTGAGGTCACAATGCTGATGATACAGTGTGGGACAGTAGAGCAAGATATGTCAGCTGCCAGGCTAAGAGCAGTTCCACACATTACACCTACTAACATCAAATAAACAATCTTCTAATTAAACAAAGGGAAAATGAAAAGTGCCTCAGGTATAAAAGGTAATGGTTGTCTACTTTTAAAATCTAATATTAGTTTTAGGCAGTACACTAGCTCTTTAATGAGGGACTGAGGTCAAAATGTTTGGCATCAATAAATTCAGAATTTGAATCAGCATATCCTCAATCAGTCTCATGCCAAAAATCAGATCTGTAAGTTATTTTGTTAAAACGTTACAAGTCATTTTGTAACCCTTAATTCACTGCCTGTTCAAAAAAGCTAGTGTCAGTGAAGAGCTGCTGCTGTAATCTCCTAAACTCACAACCTAGTCTTCCCTGCAAGCTACCTTCCATGACTTGCTGTATTTCTCCTGTGTTACTTAAAACTACAAGTGCAGTAAACATCTGAAAAAGAAAACTGACATGGGGTGGGAGGGGTCAGCACATGCACTTCCATAATGTGTAGATGCAAGGTACAATACTTCAGAATGTGATGGGGGAAGAATGGAATGCAGTGGCAAACATGGCTTTAGAATGACAACGTTGTGTGCAATTTTTAAAATACTGCAGGTATGAGATTTCAAAATGCTACCAGGTTGCAACTGTGTAATGCAGCAATGACACAGTCTCAGAAAGTAGCTGGAACACTTAATTTTGGCATGTGGCAGTGACGCACAATTTTGGAATGTGGCAGTGACGCACAGTTTTGGAATGCAGTGGTGACACACAATTTCAGAATGCGGTAGTGAGCAATTTTGGAAGGCAGTGGTGATGAACAATTTTGGAATGCATCATTGACACAATTTTGGAATGTAACGGTGATGTACAGGTTCAGAATACGATGGTGATGTACAGGTTTGGAATGTGGCAGTGACATGCAATTTCAGAATGTAGCAGTGATGCACAATTTTGGGATGCAGTGGTGATGAGCAATTTCAGATTGTGGCAGTGACAAGCAATTTCAGAGTGTGGCGGTGATGCACAATTTCGGAATGTAATGGTGATGTACAGGTTCGGAATGTGATGGTGACACACAGTTTCAGAATGTAATGGTGATGTATAGGTTCGGAATGCAGTGATGACGTACAGTTTTGGAATGCGGCGATGACACAATTTAGGAATGTAGCGGTGATGCACAGTTTCAGAATGTGGTGGTGACAGTTTCAGAATGTGGTGGTGACACATAATTTCAGAATGTGGCAGTGATACACAGGTTCAGAATGTGGTGGTGATGCACAATTTTGGAATGTAGCAGTGATGCACAATTTCGGAATGCGGTGGTGACGAGCAATTTTAGAGTGCAGCGGTGATGCACAATTTCAGAATGCAGCGGTGATGTACAGGTTCGGAATGTAATGGTGATGTACAGGTTTGGAATGCTGCAGTGACGTACAGGTTTGGAATGCAGTGGTGATGCACAATTTTAGAATGTAGCAGTCATGCACAGTTCCAGAATGCAGCCGTGACGCACAATTTCAGAATATGGCGGTGATGCACAGGTTTGGAATGTGGTGGTGATGCACAATTTAGGAATGCAGCAGTGACACACAGTTTTGGAATGCAGCGGTGACACAATTTCAGAATGTGGCGGTGATGTACAGTTTTTGGAATCTGGCAGTGACACATAGTTTTGGAATGTAGCAGTGATGCATATTTTTGGAATGTGGCGGTGACACCCAATTTCAGAATGTGTTAGTGATGCTCAATTTCAGAGTGTGTTGGTGACGCATAATTTCAGAATGAGGCGTGATGCACAATTTGGGAACACGGCAGTGTAAATTTTGGAATGTGGCATTGAAGCACAACTTGGCGGGGATGTGCAGTTATGGAATTTGGTGGGGATACGCCATTTCAGAATGTGGCAGGGATGCACAGTTTGGGAATAGGGAAGGGATGTGCAATTTCGGAATGTAGCAGGGGATGCATCATTTTAGAATGTTGCTGGGATGCATAATGTTGGAATGTGGTGGGGATGTGATGCACAATTTTGAAATATGATGGGTGCGTACAGTTCTGGAATGTGGCAGGGACAAGCAATTTCAGAATAAATGGCATGTCCTGTCACATTCCAACACATGCATCCTCACTATATTCTGAAATTGCCAGTCCCTACCAACTTCCTCAGTGTGTGTCCCTGTCGCATTCCGAGACTGATTGTCCACCACATTTTGAGATGGCACATCCCTGTCACATTCTGAGATTGCGTGTCCCCCCCCCCAGCATTTTAAAATTGTGAACCACCTTAACATTCTGTGCCTTGGTTCAGTGCTGCAGTCCAAAACCACCTTCTGACATGTTCTAAAGTACAATCCCATGCATCTGAACATTCTGGAAATGCAAGCACTGCAGCCAACCCTATGTAATTTTTTTAAAGGATTAATGTAGCTACAGTTTGTTGAACTTTGGAGAAGCAGGTCTTATAAGGTTGCTGACAGGGAGCACTAAAGTGTGAGTTAAGGAGATGATATCATCAGTGGCTCCTCACTGAAACATTTTTTTTGAACAGGTAGTGAAATCAGGGTTTCAAAATAGCTCATAACTTTAAAATGAAGTAACGTAGAAACCTAATATTTAGTTTAAGATTTATTGTGGGTATGCTTATTCTAATTCTGCAATGTGGCACTTTTGGTGGGAAGTCCCTCTTTAAATTAATGACCACTAATGTCAGAATAATGAGATAAAGTTAATTTATGTAGTGTTGTACTGATATCCACGTTGTCTTGCATTGTGCAAGTGGTGCATACACAAACCAGCTAGTGACAATTAAAATTTAAACATTGCTTGGTACAGTATAGCAGAAATGCCTGTCCACATACAATTGTTTCTAACCTTTTCCGAAAGCAATTATTCAGTATCTAAGAACATTTTCAAAAATAAAAAATAAACACAGAGTTCAGTTTATATGTCATAATTTTTATGTATTTATAGTAACTGGTGACCCCTTTATCTCACTGAATATCAGTGTTATCAAACAGAGGATAATGGCTGGGGTTATGCTGTTTACCAGGTTGTATTCACCTCGAGTGGTTGCCATGCTTGTAAACCTTGAGAGCATAGCTCGAGAGGTTTACTGTTGGCATGGCAACCGCGAGAGGTGATTTCAAACCGGTAAACAGCATAACCCCAGCCATTGTCTTTTATAGTGTATGGGGTTTTTAGCAGGTCCTAGTTTTTTAAAAATAAACCTATTCACTGTTGTTGAAACTGAAGTAGAAATCACTGTGTCAAATCCAGTTGGACAATAGTCATCATGTGGTAACTCAGGAAGAGGATGCATTAACCGCATGGGGCAGAGGGGTTGTGGGAGACATTTGTCAGCCGAGATGGGGATTCACGCTCACCGGAGGCCACCTGAAGATAAGGGTGGGGGAGGTAAGACAAAAAAAGCAAGAATACATTTTTTTAAAAATCCAGCCCGCTTTGTTGTGCGCTTGGTGAGAACATTGTGCCATTTATGTTTGTGTACTCTGTGACCACGTTTAAACTACCGCTACTGATTATCAGTTCAAAACACTCGCATATCACGTTCTAGGATTAGAATGTTGTCGGGTGCCACTGATGCCATCTTGTAACCTCACCGATCTGACGTAGGCAAGCAAGGTTTACAACTCTTACGTCAGAACGATGAGATTACAAGAAAATTAAAAGATACCAGGCTATTCATCATAAGGGCTCCCTATACATTATACTGTAATAACTGGGTGTGATGTCATACCCAGTTGATATGGCATTTGCAGCACTTGCACTTTCTACAGTTCAGCAGCGGGAAAATTGGCTTGCATGGATCTTCCTAGCTGATCTGTGTTATGCTTATGTTCCTGCACCAATTATTATAAAAAAATAAAATATAAGTGACTGTGTGCTTATGAAGTTTTTTTTACACACCCTCGGCATTTGATGTCCACATAAACATCTTGACCTTCGCTCTTGAGGTTTATGGGACTTTACTCACCTTGGGTAGTGGAATGTGGAAAAACAAACAAACTTCATAACACACAGTTGCCCATGCCTGTTCTGCATATATCTCCTTGCCCTTTATTACTGGGGGCAATTAAAGGGGAGCAGTCAGCACAAATGACCCAAAAATCAAGTGTGGGGCAGGTCCCAATGTGCACTTTTTGTGCAAAAATAATTTGGCTTCCTTACTGTTTACTGTAGTATAGAAAATGATATCAGACTAATTTTGCTTACTTCCAGACTGACATCTTCTGTAGCTAGAAATCCCCAAATCTCCTGCAGTTGACATCAAAGCAGTACTGTACCAGTGGGAGATTCACTAGCCTGCAGTGCATGTTAGAGCTTTCCTAATTTCTAATCAGATGTTGTCCGGTTCTTCTTACAGTATCTCCAGGGGCTAAATAAGTCTTCTGTGAGCGTACTTAGCCCCAGGAGGACAGCGGGACCAACAAAAAAAAGATTAGAGGTTATATAAGCTCTAACGTGCACTATAGCCAGATTAGAGGCAGTGAGCAACAGGAGCTGACGTTTGTACAGTTGGGTAGGGTTAAGGTCTGAGGCATTTGCAGGAGTGAGCCAAGAAGTCCTGAAGGAGGGACTTGAGAGAAAAGAGAGAGAGGAAGCAGAGCAAATAGCAGGGGGTAGAGTAGACCAGAGCTTAAGGAATCTGAAGGAGAAAGCTGCTTGACCTACAGAGGATTTTATGGGAGAGAGGGAGAGTAAGTGAGGGTCAGTGTTATGAATGCAATACTTGGGGGAGCATGTGGGAGGAGAGAAGGTGAACTAAGATAATGGTGGAGGAAGCCAACCCAAAATCTAAAGATAAAGGAGGCACAATGAGAGAGACACATAGCTTAAAGAGAGGGAGAGCACATGAAGTGTAGAGGGGACAGTATTTGGTGCTGGGGGGGCAGTCCAGAGTGAAATGGCAGGAGGATTGAAATAAGATGCCCAGTCTGGCCAGGATGGCTTTAGGAGCTACACTGTAAACAATGTCACTGTAGTCAAAGATGAGGAGATTCATCTTCAAGATGATTTCTCTATGTACAAGTAGCAGAATGCATGCTTTAATTGTGTTACAGAGCTCAGAGTTTGGGGTGGAGCTTCTACTGAATAACATCCATGTGGAGAGAGAAATCAAGGTGACAGTCCAACCAGATTCAGAGTTATTTAGAGGACAAAACGTCCTCAATGAAAGCCCTGTCAAGGATGTGGAAAGTAAAGAGGGTCAAGAATCTGGCCAGCCACTGCCTGGTGCCAAAAGTAATAGAGACAGTTTTCTTGGCACTGAGGGACAGTTGATTTGCCAGGAATCAGAATGGATGTTGGAAAAATCCAGCTGGAATTGAGCAGGCAGGCTAAAGGCAGAGGAGCCAGATGCAAAATGCCTGCATCACCTATGTACATATGGATGGCTGAAGAGATGCAGGCTTTAGCTGAGAGGAAGGGGGAAGGCAAGGTACCGCTGATGTGGACAGCTTGCAGACTGCCCTTGAGGTAGGATTGGAACCAGTTGACAGAATGGTCAGAGTCCTGCACCTTTCAGCTTCTCCAGGAGAAGAGGGTGCATGATTGTATCAAGCACCGTGTCCAGGTCCACAAAAATTGCACTTGTAACCAGGCCTCTGTCCATAACAGACAGGATAGAGTCAGTGAGCTGTAGAAGGGAGGTGAAGGTAGAGTGAAACTTCCAGAAGTTAGTTTGGAATGGAATGAAGAAGGAGGAGTCATGATAGAGTTGTGAGTGTAAAAGATAAATTGATTTCTTTTAGTCAGGTTTTGATGACCAGGAACAACACATAGCATGGGAAGCGGCACCATTTACAGGGGTGACTTGGCAGCAGTGCACAAGCATGCAGTATGTTGTAGTTTACATCCCCTACATTTTTTTTAAAGACTGCTGACAGGTACTAAGAATAGTAGTTACAAATACGTCATTTGTTTAAATGTAATAGATAAAGTACATTTTAAGATTCTTCTTACAATTTCCCACAGAGGAGCTAGATTGGAGGCCAACTATGTAATGAATATCAGCTCTTTGGACCAATCAAGTGCATTATTAATTCATGGATTTCATTCACTCAGTTTTATCAAAAAAAATGTTAGGCAGAAGTGTATTACACAACATGTTTTTAACACGAACTTAAAAATTACAACTGCAAGTAAAGGGCCAGCATGTGCATTCAACAGGCTGCAAGGTATTCGTTTTTTACAAAACACTTCAGAATTCAAGTAGATTCTTAACATGCTACAGGTACGGAAACAGCGGAGCCGAAATACATTCATTTCAATTACAATTTAGTGCTGCCATGGTTACAAAGAGTGTAGAGACCTCCATACATCCGCTCATAAGTGCCATCCATTATTATACACATACAATAATATAATAGTGCTGAAAAGGTGATGTAAAGAGTGAAATATATCTTCTCAATAACAGTTGTCAGGATGTGTTACACTTGATGAGCATGAGATACTGTTGAAATTGATAAAAAAAAAGCAATTTCCGAGATTTGTCCAAGTCTTAATCACAGTCTGACTGGTGTACCCATTCAGTGCTCATGTACATCACATCCTGCACTCTCCTGATGAACTCCTTGTCTGACTCATGTGACCCAACCCCCTTTACCTAGACCACTAGATAAGACAGTCATGGGACCTTGGTGTATTGATAGATGAACACTGGTTTCACACACAGAAAGCAGAGCTCGGGCCGTCACTGGTTTCATTTTATTAGACAGAACCCCTTCCCCCAGTGCCTAACAAAACAAACTCTGGTCAGAGCCAAAATAGTTGCTAATCCATTGACCTGATAAGGGATATAGAATTGCTGTGTGGCTTGGAATGTAATTTACTTGTCACACGCCCATTTCAGCAGTCCCTCTCAGGCATGGCTCCTTCTCCTTTAAACAGGTATTGTTTGAACCTTTTATAAATGTGTGGTTCCACGTGAACAGTGAACAAAATCCCAATTTTAGTTAAAGTACTACCAACAGAAGGAAACCCTGCCTACTGCATATTTTGGTCCATGTGTTTTAGTGGAAGGAAGAGAAAGATTACTTTCTAAACTACTTAGAAAAAGTACTTGAAATGGGCGAATGTCTTTCCCTCACTTTTCCAGAATGGAGTGGTGAAAACTGATGTGTACTCATCTAAAACATTCCTGAAGACACCTGGCACATCACTGCTGTGCTTTTGGCATCAACACTGTGCTTTAAAGTCGACTTCCTCTTTTTTACACTACAGTACCCTGGTACTACATAGATCTCAAACTAAATTAAGCTGATGCCCCTTTGTGCAGCTTGTTACTTAGTGGAAAATTTGGACTCCGTCAATCTGGGATGATGTAAGAGTTAGGAAGTAAGTGCCTGCCCTGCTGAACTTCTTTTTGCAGTTTAAGACTTCCTCTAGATCTCTGTTAAGTAGTAGCTCCAGGAATTTGGACTGGCTGAGGCTCAGCCAGAGCCTAAAAATCCCGATGTGGGGCACGTAGGAACATATCCTGATAGCCAGTGTTCATATTCTGAAGCCATAATGCAGTACTATGTTTCCAAATCCCATGTATCCTAACCGTCCCACATCATGAGGGATGCACTTCATTCCTGTGTCCCATGGGGAAAACATGCTGCCCACACAGAGAATGTGCGTTCTCAAATTGCAAACTCACAGTTTAAACCAGAAATTCACAGTAATTGTATGTACAGTAGTTAAATAAAACTGTAGCTTTGTACAAACAGAAGCACTAGTACGGGGAAGCCGTTCAATTCAAAATTACAGTTTTCAGAATATAATTAATAGTGAAATGTCTATGACCAATAACAAAATGTTTACAGCATAATATTATCAGAATGACAAACATGAAAACTAGTATATCACACACCCAAATGGTTACGAGATCTTCTGAAATAGGGATAAACTATACCAAAATGTGCATGAAACACACCAAACTGCATATGACATACACAAAAATGGATACAACATACACCAAGACAGAAACAACACTTATTAAAATAAGTAGGACACATACTGAAACAGGTAAGACGCATACCAAAATAGATATGACACATACCAAAATGGGTATGACACACACCAAAATGAGTGTGGCACAAAACGAAAAGAATATGCTGTACCAAAAAGGGTATGATGCATAAAGAAATAATTATGACACATTTTGAAATGGATATGGCCTATACTGAAATGGATATGACACATAGTAAAATGGGTATGACATACCGAAATGGGTATGAGACAAACTGGACTGGATATGGCACACACCGAAATTGGTGTGACACACACTGAAGTATTTATGACACATATTAAACTGGATATGGCCTATACTGAAATGGTTATGACACATAGTAAAACGGGTATGACATACCGAAATGGGTATGACCTACCCCAAAATGGGTTTGACACAAACTGAAATGGATATGACACACATCAAAAATGGTATGACACATGCTGAAATAATAATGACACATATCGAAATGGATATGACCTATACTGGAATGGCTATAATACATAGCAAAATGGTATTAAATACTGAAATGGGTATGAGACAAACTTGACTAGATATGGCACACTCTAAAGTTGTTGTGATGCACACTAAAATAGTTATGACACACAACTAAATGGATATGATCCATGCTGAAATGGATATGACACATAGCAAAATGGGTATGACATACTGAAATGGTTATGACATACACCACAATGGTTATAGCATAAACTGACATGGATATGACACACACCGACATGGGTATAACAAATACTGAATCAATTATGACAAATACCAAAATGGACATGTCACATCTTGAAATGGATATGACATATATCAAAATGGATATTACACACAACAAAATGGGTATGACAGAAAACAAAATGCATGCAACATGCATGGGTATGACACATACTGAAACAATTATGACATACACCAAAATGGATATGACACAAACTGAAACGGTTATGACATACTGAAATAATTATGACATACACTGAAATGGATATGACACAAACTGAAAATGGTTATGACACATACTGAGATGATTATGACACATGCTGAAATGGATATGACTTATACTGAAATGGTTATGAAACATACTGAGATAATTATGACACATGGTGAAATGGATATGACCTATACTGAAATGGATATGACACATAATAGAATGTGTATAACACATACTGAAATAATTATGACACTTGCCAAAATATGACGTATGCCAAAATACAATACCAAAATTCCTGCAGCAGCTGGTCAGGGAGCCCAGTAGTGGGCTAACATACTTGACGTGGTCCTCACAAATGGGGATAGAGTTGAGGGAGTGGGGGTGAGGGTCAGCTTAGGAGAAAGTGACTATAACCCTTGCCTCAGTGTTTGCACACAGAGGTTTTTTGTCTTTTAAATAGTTTTTTATTTTAATGGGTTCACTACAACATATCCAAGACACACTGTCTTAGGGTAGCTGGTCCATTCCACTGGGGTGTCAAACAGACGAGGCATACTGATGTGTCCTGGTAGGACGAAACACGTGTCTGTGTCATCTGTTAGCACCCTTTGTAAACTGTGTGAGAGGCCTTTTGGCACCATGCAATTCTGCTTAAAGTTGAACCAGCATAACATTCTGTGGTGATTTGCATATGCAGCCCATGATGCTTTGCATTGTGTGGGCATGTGTGATTTTGTATTTTCTTATAACACAGTGGGCCAGATTTTCCCAAGATGAGGGAGGTATTCCGGATTGAAATGAAGTGGATGGGGGAGATGGGGGGTGAGGAACTATGGAATAAGATCAAGGGGGCCTACTTAAAGCCACAGAGAGCTGTATGAGAAGGTGAGACAGAACAAAAGAAGGAGGAGGCTACTGTGGTTCAACAGGGAAGTGAGAGGGGCAATAGGGGAGAAGAAAAGGGCTTTCAAAGAATATAAGAGGACACGGGAAGAAAGATATGGAAACTTACAAGGAGAAACTGAGGGTGGCAGGGCAGAGGATTAGGAAGGCAAAAGCAGAAACAGAGGAGAAAATTGTTAGGCAGGCCAAAAGGGGGAACAGGACATTCTTTTGATACATAGGGGAAAAGAGGAAAGCAAGGCAGGGAATATTAAGGGTAAATGGTGAAGGGGGATTACTGGTGGAAGGGAATTTTGAGAAGGCTGAATACATACGTCATCTCAGTCTTCGCAATTCAGGGCGAAGGAAGGGGACCAGTGTTAGGGGGTAGGGGGGGATGTAGGGGTGGAACCTAGTCCAATCAGTGAGGCAGGGTAACATAGGAACTGGGTGAGATGAGGGTAGACAAGGCTATGGGCCCAGATGCCCTGCACTCTAGGGTGCTCCGGGAGCTAAGGGATCAACTGGTGTCACCACTAGAAAGATTATTTAACTTGTCCTTAGATACAGTACAGGATGGGTGCCAGAGGACTGGAAGAGGGCTGACGTGGTGCCACTTCATAAAAGTGGCAACAGGGAGGAAGCTAGCAATTATTGCTCAGTCAGCCTCACATCGGTAGTGAGTAAGGAGATGGAGGCGATACTAAAAAAGGGGTGGTTAGTTACTTGGAAGATCAGAGGCTGCAGGATATCCATCAGCATGGCTTCAGTCACCCCTGACTGTCATGTCAGATGAACTTGATCAAGTTCTTCGATGGGGTGACGAGGGTGTCTGATCAGTAGGGGGCAGGGGACGTGGTCTTATTGGACTTTGGTAAGGCCTTTGACACTGTGCCCCACAGAAGATTGGTTAATAAACTGGAGTCTCTGGGAGTGGGACATAAAATAGCAAGGTGGGTGGAGAGCTGGCTGATGGCTAGAAGCCAGAAGTTGGTGGTCAATGGGGTGCGTTCTGGGGAAGTAGAGGTGATGAGCAGGGTCCCCCAGGGTTCAGTAATGGGGCCTATTCTGTTTGACATCCACATCAGTGATATAGCAGAGGGGCTACAAGGGACAGTCTGCCTTTTTGCAGATGACACAAAAATCTGCAATGGGGTGCACAACCCAGAGGGAGTGGAAGTTATGAAGAAAGATTTAAGGATTCTGAAGGGTTGGTTGAAAACATGGCAACTGAAATTCTGTGCCCAAAAATGCACAGTGATGCACTTGGGACAGAAGAATCCATAAACCACATACACACTGGGGGGTGCGGAAATGGTTGCATCTGAGATGGAAAAGGATTTAGGGATTATAATCAGTGACAACATTACGGTAGGGACCCAATGCAGCAAGGTGGTTGGCAAAGTGAACAGAACACTGGTGTACAAAGGAAGGGGAAAACTAGTAGAAAAAGGGAGGTGCTAATGCCACTCTACAATTCCATAGTGAGGCCACACCATGCGCATGTAGATCAGTTCTGGAGACCCTACTTATGCAAGGACATAGATGGCATGGAAAGGGTACAGAGAAGGGCCATTAAAATGGGGCATGGGTTAGTGGGGAGTCATACAAGCAGAGGTTAAGGTGTTGAATTTGTACCCACTGAAGGCCAGAAAGGAGAGGGGGGATAAGATAGAAACATTCAAATATATAAAGGGGGTCAATAAAGTGGGGGAGAGCTTATTCTTGGGGAAGGTAGATGCAGAGACTAGAGGACATGGATTGAGGGTGGAGGGGGTAGGTTTGGGGGAAACAGGGTGCATTACGTCACTGAGAGGGTGGTTGCACACTGGAACGGTCTGCTGGAGGAGGTGGTGCAGGCCAAAACAGTGGAGGGATTCAGGATGGCATGGGACAAACACAAGGGGAGGAGTGTGGAATCTGGGGGGGAGGGGATGAGTAAAAAAAGGGAGAGTATGACACATTCTAATATGAATATGGAACTTTCTGAAATAGATACGACCCATGCAGAAATGCAAATGACACATACCAAAAACTGATAAGAAAATATTATAATGCATATAATATATACCAGAATGAATAAAACACACACTGAAATGGATATGACCCATACTGCAAATGATAAGACTCATACCAAAATGGTTATGACATGTACCTAAATCATTAAGATACTTAAATTATAATATATACCAAAATTAATATGACATATACTGAATTGTAAATTGTATTTATTTACTATATTGATACTCTTGCTGAATGTGTACTGTAGTAAATAAATAAGATGGTTATGAAGTACTGAAAACAAATAGAATAATAGATGGGTTAGTGTGTATTACAAGGCTGTAATTTCATCGAGAGTTTCTGGGGACATAGATAACCTCGAGAGCGAAGCTCGAGAGGTTTCTATGTCCCCAAAAACTCGAGATGAAATTTCAGCCGAGTAATACACACTAACACATTTGTTATTTTTTGTAATATATGGATGAAGGAAGTTGGCGAGTTTTTACCTGCGATGGCTTGAAAGCTGAATCAGGAAGTTGACAGAAGAATTAGCAAATGTCGTAAAAGTTTGTTGTGAAACATGAAAAAAACATAATTTTTTTTTTTTAAATAGCTAGCCAATGATTGCGGCTAAAGAACGATGAACTGAGGTTTTACTGCCAGAGTATCGTGAAACAGAAGTGAGCGTTACTTTCCCGCAAATCACTTTTTAAAACTATTAGAGCTGTGAGGTGATTAAGGTGGCCCGTGGTGGGCGCGAGGTTCAAGGGTGCACTTGCGCTGTGCCGTTGCAGTGATAATACTATCGTTCATTGGAACTATTGTATTATTGAGAGTGAAGTGTGGTATTACTGAGTCTGCAGAGTGCTGTGAGATGTATTACAAGGAATTTTTTGAATCGTTTTCGATAGTATTATTTTGGAAATCCATATATTACAAAATGATATATTAAAATGCGTATGTTGCACACTGAAATGAGCATACAGCAAACTGAATTGTTGCCAAACCTGCAAGGCATAGACTGAATAGAGTGTAACATGTGCCAAGGTGTTGATACAGCAAACTGAACTGTTGCGATACACCAAGATGAGTATAACACATACTGAACTGAGAGTAAAACAGAGTGAAAAGCACGACTTGTGTAACCAATCAGAGTGCAGCATCACCCCTGAGATTCTTGCATATCTCTTCTTCTGAAAGATACTACCCTCTTGTACTTTGTTAATTCCCTTGAGATACTTGAAAGTTTCTATTATGCCCCCCCCCTTTCCTCAAGGGTAATAGAAACATGGAATTTGACGGCAGATAAGGTTCTTTGTGTAAGTCACTTAACACCAGATAAATCCATCCTGTACTTGTCTTCTTCCAGTGCTTTGCAAGGTTATACAGTATGTTGTGTAATATTTTTATTTGCCCAGTAAAAGAGGGGGCAATACCAAAAAATAAAAATCTGTAGCTCCAGGATTACCTTATTCTTGTATGTTTTAACTGAATTTCACCTGCTTACTGAAGGCTAGAATTTTTCTTAGCTGCCTTCTAAAAACTAATGTCAGTATTTTACCAATTTAAGAAAAGTAAAGGAAATTAATCGGCCATTTATTCTATAATAATAAGTGCTAGAAACACATATGTTATACCACTGGAAAGCACTGAATCTCCTCTTTCTATTACTATAAACCAGTTGTTTATAGCATATGACATTATGTAGCAAATAGCCCCATTATTAAAGTTCTGGGTTTTTCAAAAAAATGCTCGAGTGTGCAGCTAGCTCCCCTACGTTGCAGCTTCCCCACCCCCTCCCCTTTTGTCTGCCCTTGGCCGTTCTCAGCCTCCCCCACCTGTACTCTCCCCTGTTCTCTGTCCCATGTCCTTTTAAAGCTACCCATAGTTTTGTATATACAAACATACGAATGTGCCAGCACTGATGCTGTCCCTGGAGGGCAACCTGCTTGGGGTAGAGGCCATGCAAGAGATTCACCATAATGGTGCCAACACTTTTCTGCAGTGCACGGTATCCCACTGTGGCGCATATGGTGCACTGCCACCCTAACCCACATAACAGCTAATCCCCTGCAAGGCCTCTGTCCCATGCAGGTTGCTCTCCAGAGGGCAGCACCAGTGCCAACAGGTTGGCCAACTCAGTGGTGCTCCAGGTAAAGGTCCTAGGCCCTGCAGCCTGCACACACGGCATATGTCACAGAGGTCCACCTGGAGCTGGTTAGCAAAGATGGGGCACTGCAGTGACAGTGGTTGGGTCGCACACGATGCATGATAGGCACACATGCTCTGCTCTGCGCATGTCACAGATGTGCCGTAGGGATGCACAATGTGCAGGCAATGGTGCATCACCGCATAGTGCTGAGAGATGCGCAAGACACGGCTGTTACTGCCAGACATGCTCCACTGCACATATCAAGTGTGGTACACCTTATCATGCATGTGTAGAAATGCTCCCTACAGAAATACCTTGAATCCATCAAATGCACCCAACATATCGTGCATGTGAGGAAATGCACCATCCAGAGATGTGCCAGACTAATCAGATGTGTCCTGCAGACTGAGATGGGCCAGAAGCAAATAAGCAATTTCCAGCCAGAGTATGCAAATGGCCTCATTGCCAAGTTCAGGCCAAACTGAACTGCTTAGCATCTCATTATATTTGCTCCAAACCTCATTTAAATGGGCGGAGCTAAACTTAGGCTGCCCTGTGCCACCCCACACCATAGGTGACCAACAGGTACTGCAGCCCTGGAGGTACATTTGTTTACATTCCTCATGTTACAGCCTGTGTTGCGCTACATCCAGTAGAACCTGACCCACATCCAGATATGCTTTAACTGTGCATATGCATACCACTGTCCTGTCCTGCACCATCCCACCCCTACTAGTGGCCCTCCTGCCACTGTCCTGTCCTGCACCGTCCCACCCCTACTAGTGGCCCACCTGCCACTGTCCTGTCCTGCACCGTCCCACCCCTACTAGTGGCCCACCTGCCACTGTCCTGTCCTGCACCGTCCCACCCCTACTAGTGGCCCACCTGCCACTGTCCTGTCCTGCACCGTCCCACCCCTACTAGTGGTCCACCTGCCACTGTTCTGTCCTGTCCTGCACCATTCCACCCCTACTAGTGGCCCACCTGCCACTGTCATGTCCTGTCCTGCACCATCCCATCCCTACTAGTGGCCCACCTGCCACTGTCCTGCACCATCCCGTCCCTACTAGTGGCCCTACTTTCTATTGTCCTGTCAAACCACGGTTCTCTTCCATGCCCCTGACATTATTTGTGCCTGGGGGTGTGTGTGTTACCTGCAACCTGTGCCTGCTGTGCTGATCCCCTGCCCTGCCCACCCTGTGCTCTGGCACACCAATGTCACTGTGTTTGTAAGCCCTATTCCAGCTGGCCACCCAGTTCCATAGTTCTAAATGGGTGTTGGCATTGCACTTTCCCCTGTCATTGTCCCCCCCCCCGCACTGCCTCCTGCCATGTGTTGTACCACAGAGTGCATTGTGTGGGCATGGTGTCCTGAACACTGACTCACTAGATGGCTGCTAGGGATGTCCCCACTCTCCTCACACCCCTCATTATCTCCACCATCAGGAGTGGTGCCCCGTCCTTTCTCCCAGTGCTGCCTTTCTGTTCCCTCAATATAATAACACAACCAGCAGTCCAATTTCTATGGAAATGTGTTTTTTTATGTACATATCAGAATGTGCTCACAAAATGCACTGCACTATAACACACAATGCTCAGTATTTCAGCATACTGAAGCCTGTAAACATGCAACACTCCTCTTACAAAAAGTCAGGAAACCTGGGGACAAAATACAGGATAAATGGCTGATTAATTTTCTTCACTGTTCTTAAATTGGTAAAATACTGACATTAGTTTTCAGAAGGCAGCAAAGAAACTCTAACCTTCAGTAAGCAGGTGAAATTCAGTTAAAACATACAACAATGAGCTAATCCTGCAGCTGGATTTTGTTTTTATTGGTAATGCCCCCTCTTTTACAGGGCACATAAAAATATTACATTTCAGGGTATGTTTTATTCATTCTGGTATATATTATATGCATTGCAGTATTTTCTTATCGATTTTTGGTATGTGTTATATGCATTTCTGCATGGGTCATATCTATTTCAGAAAGTTCCATATTCGTATTAAAATGTGTCATACTGGGCCCCCCCCCAACAGATTCCACACTCCTTCCCCTTGTCACCCCCTTGTGTTTGTCCCATGCCATAATGAATCCATCCACTGTTTTGGCCTGCACCACCTCCTCCAGCAGACCATTCCAGGGTGCCACCACCGTGTCAGTGAAGTAATGCCCCTAATATTTCCCCTAAACCAACCCCCCTCCACCCTCAGTCCATGTCCTCTAGTCTTGCCATCTACCTTCCCCGAGAATAAGCTCTCTCCCACTTTATTGACCCCTTCATATATTTGAATGTTCTATCTTTCCCCCCTCTCCTTCCTGGTGTCCAGTGGGTACAAATTGAACACCCTCAACCTCTGCTTGTATGACTTCCCACTACCCCATGCCCCATTTTAATGGCCCTTCTCTGTACCCTTTCCATGCCATCTATGTCCTTGCATAGACTGGGTCTCCAGACCTGATCTACATGCTCATGGTGTGGCCTCATCATGGAACTGCAGAGTCGCATTAGCACCTCCCTTTTTCTGCTAGTTTTCCCCTTCCTATGTACTTCAGAGTTATGTTCACTTTGCCCACCACCTTGCTGCATTGGGTCTCTACCTTAATGTTGTCAGTGATCATAATCCCTAAATCCTTTTCCGTCTCAGATGCAACCATTTTTGCACCCCCAAGTGTGTATGTGGTTTATGGATTCTTCTGTCCCAAGTGCATCACTGTGCATTTTTTGGCATTGAATTTCAGTTGCCATGTTTTCAGTCAACCCTTTAGCAACCTTAGATCTTTCTTCATAACTTCCACTCCCTCTGGGATGTCCACCCCATTGCAGATTTTTCGTGTCATCTGCATACAGGTAGACCGTTCCCAGCAGCCCTGATGTTAAATAGAATAGGCCTCAGCACTGAACCCTGGGGAACCCTGCTCATCAGCTCTACTTCCCCAGAATGTACCCCATTGATCACCACCCTCTGGCTTCTACCCGTCAGCCAGCTCTCCACCCACCTTGTTATTTTATGTCCCACTCCAAAAGTCTCCAGCTTATTAACCAATCTTCTGTGGGGCACAGTATCGAAGGCCTTACCAAAGTCCAGTAAGACCATGTCCACTGCCCCCACTGATCAATTACCTTTGTCACCCCATCGAAGAACTCGATCAGGTTCGTCTGACATGACCACCCCCGACAGAAGCCATGCTGACAGATATCCTGCAGCCCCTGATCTTCCAAGTAATTAACCAACCTTTCTTTCAATATCGCTCCATCACCTTACCCACTACCGATGTGAGACTGACTGGGCAGTAATTGCCAGCCTCCTCCTTGCTGCCACTTTTATTTATTTTTTTGTATTATCTTTTTACCCTCCTGCAATGCTTCAGCGTCTGCCACTCCTTTGGGCCCTCCTAGCCTCTCCACTCCCCAGCCATCCTCTTCCTGAGCGCTGCTTTCACACCACATATCGCAGCCAACCCTCTGAGTCATGCCAGAGTAACCCATCTCTGGGCGGGTCCCCCTCCTCCAAGTGGGAAGGCACCGGGGGAAGGGGAAACCCCAGCACTCTATTTTTCTCACTGACTCGGGGGTGCTGCTGTGGAGGAGCAGGCTCCAGGAGGTTCCAGCGGTGCGGAGGATGCAGAGGCCGTCATCCGGCGGGCGCCAAAGTTGTTTTCCAGCTTTCATGGTTGCCCTCCTGCACCGTTGTGTAGTAGTGCCCCTGGTCTTCAACGGGGGCCGCTACAGGAGCGGGCTTCCCACCCAACCCACCCCAGGAGAGGAGAGCAGTCCTCGGGATGCTCAATCCTCTGCTTCCCTGGCCAGCCCCTGATGACCAGAGTCCATTCCCAAACCCGGGTCGTCAGCGTGATTCGAGGTGTGGCATACAGGGCCTCAGCCCTCTGCGCCACTGGGCCAGCCTGCCACTTTTACGAAGTGGCACCACGTCAGCCCTCTTCCAGTCCTCTGGCACCCACCCTGTACTGTGTCTAAGGACAAGTTAAATAATCTTGCTACTGGTGACACCAGTTGCTCCCTTTAGCTCCCGGAGCACCCTAGGGTGCAGGGCATCTGGGCCCATAGCCTTGTCTACCCTCAGTGCACCCAATTCCTCCCTTACCCTGCCCTCACTGATTGGACTAGGTTCCACCTCTACATCCCCCCTTCCCCCAAACACTGGTCCCCTTCTTCACCCTCTATTGTGAAGACTGAGATGACGTATATATTGAACACTTCAGCCTTCTCAAAATCCCATGCCACCAGTAATCCCCCCTCACCATTTACCCTTAATATTCCATGCCTTGCTTTCCTCTTTTTCCCTATGTATCAAAAGAAAGTCTTGTCCCCCCTTTTGACCTGCCTAACAATTTTCTCCTCTGTTTCTGCTTTTGCCTTCCTGATCCTCTGCCCTGCCACCCTCAGTTTCTCCTTGTAAGTTTACATATCTTTCTTCCTGTGTCCTCTTATATTCTCCTAAAGCCCTTGTCTTCTCCCCTATTGCCCCTCTCACTTCCCTGTTGAACCACAATGGCTCCTCCTTCTTTTGCTGTATCTCACCTCCCTCCTACAAATCTCTGTGGCTTTAAGTAGGCCCCCTTGATCTTATTCCATAGTTCCTCACCCCCATCTCCTCTGTCCCCTTATTTCAATCCGGAATACCTCCCTCATCTTGGTAAAATCTGCTTGTCTGAAGTCCATGACCTTCATGATGGTTTGACTCGCTTCATATCCTGCTCTAACCCTGAAGCCCACTTTCTCCTAAGCTGACCCTCACCCCCACTCCCGCAACACTATCCCCATTTGTGAGGACCATGTCAAGTATGTTACCTCACTACTGCGCTCCCTGACCAGCTGCTGCAGGAATTTGGGCATATGTCATATTTTGGCAAGTGTCATAATTATTTCAGTATGTGTTATACACATTCTATTATGTGTCATATCCATTTCAATATAGGTCATATCCATTTCAGTATGTGTCATAACCATTTCGGTATAAGTCATATTCATTTCAGCATGTGTCATAATTGTCTCAGTATGTGTCATAACCAGTTCAGTTTGTGTCATATCCATTTCAGTGTATGTCATAATTGTTTCAGTATGTGTCATACCTATATTGGTGCATGTTGCATACATTTTGTTTTTTGTCATACTCATTTTGTTGTGTGTGTCACCCATTTTGATAAATGTCATACCCATTTCAAAATGTGACATGTCCATTTTTGGTATCTGTCATAATTAATTCAGTATTTGTTATACCCATGCCGGTGTGTGTCATATCCATGTCAGTCTGTGCTATAACCATTGTGGTGTATGTCATAACCATTTCAGTATGTCATACCCATTTTGCTATGTGTCTTATCCATTTCGGTATGGGTCATATCCATTTATCTATTTCAGTGTGCATCACAACAATTTGAGTGTGCCATATCCAGTCAAGTTTCTCTCATACCTATTTCAGTATATAATACCCATTCTGCTATGTATTATAGCCATTCCAGTATAGGTCATATCCATTTCGATATGTGTCACTATGATTTCAGCACGTGTCATACCATTTTCAGTGCGTGTTATATCCATTTTGGTTAGTGTCAGACCTATTTTGGTGTGTCTCATACCCATTTCAGTATATAATACCCATTTTGCTATGTGCTATAGCCATTCCAGTACAGGTCATATCCATTTCAATATGTGTCATTATTATTTCAGTATGTGTCATAACATTTTCAGTGTGTGTCATATACATTTCAGTTTGTGTCAAACCCATTTTGGGGTGTGTCATACCCATTTTGTTATGTCATACGTATTTTAGTATGTGTCATAACCATTTCAGTACAGGCTATATCCAGTTTAATATGTCTCATAAGTATTTCAGTGTGTGTCACACCAATATCAGTGTGTGCCCTATCCAGTCCAGTTTGTCTCATACACATTTTGGTATGTCATACCCATTTTACTGTGTGTTATATTCATTTCAGTATAGGCCCTATCCACTTTAAAATGTGTTATAACTATTTCTTTATGCATCATACCCTTTTTGGTACAGTATATCCTTTTCATTTTGTGCCATACTCATTTTGGTGTATGCCATACCCATTTTGGCATATGTCGTATCTATTTTGGTATGCGTCTTACCTGTTTCAATATGTGTCCTAGCCATTTTGATATATGTGTTATTTCTATCTTGGTGTATGTCATATGCAGTTTGGTATGTGCCATATACATTTTGGTATAGGTCATCCCCATTTCAGAAGATTTCATAATCATTTCAGTGTGTGATATACTCATTTTCATGTTTGTCATTCTGATAATATTATGCTGTAAACATTTTGTTGTTAGTAGTAGACATTTCACTATTAATTATATTCTGAAAACTGTAATTTGAATTGAACGGCTTCCCATACACTAGGTTCCTTTGTTTTATTTATTTATTTGATATATCGGATTTACAACCTTTGAGCCAGAGGCTCATTTACAAAAGCACCTCGTCACATGTAAGACAGAAATTAATACAGACAGGGTATAACAACAATTTACATTAAGCATGTGTTACAGACATTTGTCACCGACATTATTTACAGTATTTGGATGTAGATATTTTCAGACAATATTTACAGTATTTGGATGACAATATTTACATCATCACAGCAGCAAGACATTATTAGCTTGAGAAAGCATCTAAGCAGAGTAATCAGTCCTATTCATGGATTTGGTATTGTTGACGGAGGTTGCAGTCCATAATGGACTTTGTCAGAGAATCTGGATCAGAGTGGGTGAGAGAGTGAAATGTTAGTTGCAGATACAAGAGCGGATATTGAAGAGGTGGTTGTGAAGAGTGGTTTTGAAGTGGGCGATCTAGGGTGCACTAGTGATGGTGGTTGGGAGTGCATTAAACCATGTAGGGGCCCTGTAGTGGAAAGATCTCTGGGCAAGGGAGGTTTTTACCCTGGGCACAACCAGTGGTGCTTTCTCTGAGTTGCGGGTGGAGATAGTGGGGGTGGCAGGATGAAGACAGGCGATGACCACGGGGGGGGGAGAATCCGAGCAGTATTTTCTTGGACAGTATGCAGGTCTGGTAGAGGAGCCTTTCTTCGAGGTTGAGAAGATTGGCAGAGGTATAGAGGGAGCAGGTGTGAGTGAGCCTAGGTGCGCCAGTTAGGAGCCTGCAGGCCTTGTTTAGGGAGACCTGGATTTTCTGTAGTGCTGCCCCGTATACAGGGAGCCCATAGTCCACTAGGGACAGTATTGATGAGGTGATGGCAAGCCTAAGAGCGTTGGGGGGGGCAGTCCCTGTGCTGGTAAAGGAGTCCAATCCGGGTGTTTGTTGCGGCAACAAGGATGTTTATGTGGTCATGAAAGGTAAGGGCCGAGTCGAGGGTAAGTCCAAGATATTTATAGTTGGATACCTGTTCAAGGGGGTGGTGGGTGCTGGGGAGGATGCGGAGAGGTGCACTTTTTGCTTTGTTTTGGCAGTGAGCAAAGATCATTAATTTAGTCTTTTTTAAGTTTATGACCAGTCTACAGTCCTTAAACCATGTTTCGGCCTGGGAGAAGGCATGTTGGAGGGAGTACTGAAGGGGTGTGGGTTTATGATGTGAAGCAAAGAGCACTGCATCATCCTCATATAGTAAGATTTTTGTGGAGCAGGCCTTTGGTAAGGAGTTTTGGTATAGGGAGAAAAGAAGTGGCCCCAGGATAGAGCCCTGGGGCAACCCGGAGTGGATGGGTAGTGTGTCAGATAGGGTTCTGTTAATTTTGACACACTGGAACCGGGCGGAAAGGTAACTGGAGCACCAGGCTAGGGGGCCTGTAGAGAAACCAAGTTGGTGGAGGGAGTCGAGAAGTAGAGGTTGGCAGACCATGTCAAAGGCCTTGGATAGGTCTATGAACACAGCTCCTGCAATGTTACCGGCTTCTAGGGAGGAGTGCAGGAAGTTGGTGAATTCTAGTAGGGCTGTGGTGGTGCTATGGCCTGAACGGAAGCCATGCTGCTCTGGGCATAGAATGTCATACTTGGCTAGATATTCAGTAAGTTGGGTGTCAACCACTTTTTCTAACGCTTTAGAGAGGGGTAAAGAATGGAGATGGGTCGATAGTTATTTTGGGAGGCTTTTTCACCAGTTTTATGGATGGGGGTAATGACAGCTGTTTTCCAGGCACTAGGAAATTGCCCTAGGCATAGGGATTTGTTGAGCAGGTCTGTTAGGAGGACTAGGACCTCATCGAGGACTAATCGAAGGAGCCTGGCATCTAGGGAGTCATTTATAGGATTATTGCTGTCTAGCACTTTTTGTAGGTAAGGATGAGCTTCGTGGGTGGATATTTTGCGCAGGAGGAAGCAAGGATGCTGCAGGGTTGGGGGTTGGGATTGAGGTACAGGGTCAAAGAAACAACTGGGGAGAACAGTGCTGCGATCCGAGAAGGTGGTGTTTAGACAGTTTGCTATGGTGAGTGTATCTGTGGAGGCAGTTCCATTTGTGGTGAGCTGGGAGGGAGGTGGGGAGCGTGATTTCCCATTGAGTTCTTTGATATTACTCCAGAAGGTCCTCACAGACCCCCACATGGTTGTGAGAGTGGATTGATAGTGGTCTGCTTTGGCCTTATGGATGGCTCGAGTGCATCTATTGCGAGTGGCATTATAGGATTGTCTGTCCACCAACCTGCCAGATTCTGTGGCTTTGTGCCAGAGATTATCCCTGTCTCTCAATATTTGGAGTAGAGAGGGGTTATCCAAGGAGCATGCTGCCTTTTGGTGCAGAGTTTGATGAGTGGAGCATAGAGGTCACAGGCCTTGGCGAAGGCCTGTGTAAACAGGTTGAGTGCAATGCTGACGCTGGGGGCTATGTTAATGGGGGACCAATCTATTTGGATGAGCAGCTGTTTAAGTTTTATTAACCCTCCTGGGCAGAAATGCCTTCAGAAGGTTGTTTGGGTTATGGATTTGGGTGTGGAAGAGGTCCATTGCAACAGGATGGGCGAGTAGTCACTTAGGGAGTCGGGAAGTACTTTTATATCCTGGATTTTGTTGGGGCGGTTAGAGATAATGATATCCAGGAGGGTGTGGGTACCAGTAGATGGTGAAGTCTAGTAGGTTGGGTAACTAATTTGACCATGTCAAGGGCCAAGAATGGGTCATTTGTTGGTGCGGCCGAGGGGCCAAGCCAGTTGATATTGAGGTCCCCTACTAGTGTCTGCTCTGCATTGTGTGGTAGGGTAGAGAGGTATTCAGTGAGGGATGTGACGGCAGGCTTTTGGTTCTTCGGGGGTATGTAGGCAACTGTGAGGTATAGTGGGCCCCTGTAGGGGTCAAGGGTGATTTTAGAGGTGAGGGGGCTTATGCTCTGCTTGTGAGTTTGGGGGGGGGAACGGTGACCAATAATGTTATTTTTGATGTAGAATGCACAGCCAGCCCCACGCTTTCCTACCCTGTCTTTCTGATATAGGGTGTATCCGGGGAGTGAGACAAAGGTGTCGGGAGTAGATTTGGAGAGCTAGGTCTCCACTAGGGCAATGACGTCTGGTTGGCGAAGGATGGCCCAACATTGGAGCGCTACAGATTTCTTTGGCAGGCTGCGTATATTCAGAGAGGCAATGCGGAGCCCAGAGGATCTGGTAGGTGGAGTGGTGGGGTCAGGGCCTGGATTAGGGTGGATATTACCAGAGAGGAGTAGTAGTATGACTAAGGCTCACCATAGGGCGGCAGGTTGTTATATTTTGGGGAGTACGTTTGGGGGATGTAGTGGAGCAGGGATGGGCAGGGTTTGGAGGGATGGGCAGACGCAAAAGGGGTGGAGCCAGAGGGGGCCCAGGTGGGTGCTGGGGTTGGGGCTGCTGGTAGGAGGTGGATGCAAGGGCCCAGTGTGTGATGACGAGGTGGGGGGGGGAATGGCCAATTCTGGAGAGGTGCAATGGTGCAGTCCACAAAGAGCATAGGGTGAGGTCTGGCTGACGGGGGGTGAACCCCAGGGTGGTTATGAGGATGAGACACATAAGGTGGAAGTGAACAGACATGGTGCCTAAATAGCTGACTTTGTGTCTGCATGTTTGATGATGTGTCTGCTCTTGAGGCCAGTGTCTCACATTTTCCACATTTGAGTGTCAGTGTCCTATATTTCAAAGACAAATGGTTGTATGCAAGTCTCAGCACTTTTCTCTATTGAGGATGAATCAGTATGCCTGCTGCAATGCTGTCTCACTGTCACTTTCCAATCCCAGTCCTTCCTGATCCATTCCAATATCCAGTTTTTCCCATTCATTCCCAAATACCACACCCTCCTCCACTCCCCATAACCCATCCTAAACCCAGCTTCCAGAGAGATTATATAAAAGCTTCTTCTCAAGCCCTCTTGAATCCCAGTCCCTGTCTGACGGCTACATTGGTTCAGTGCTCACGAACATCTCATACTACACACTTTTGGCCAAGTACCTGACTCTGTGATATGTCCCAACATCGTTTTCATTGATCGCTAGATGAGAAGAATGATTATGGGACTTTGGCCTTACTGCTTGGCTGCACTGATGTCTGGGCTGTGAACAATTTCAGATAAGCTCTGCTGTTCTAAGTTGACAACTTCAAGTCCTGTAGTTCAGCTCACCCGATGGTGTGTGGTGTGACTCAGTCAGAGGAGCAAGGGTGCTGTGGATATTTTGCAGCTGACCCAGCTGTGAAGGGGAGTCTACCAGACAGTCTGAACTGGACTCTTGATAGATTGGATACTCAGGTGCAGTCAGAATTCAAAGATACATGACTGAATGAGTGTGAGCAGTCACCAGGGTTAGCTGAGAGGAGAACCTGGTGAGGGGGAGAGATGAGAGTGAATCAAAATGCAGCCATTAGTTTGATTCTGATTGTAGTCTGCTCTGATCAGTCACGTCGCCTTGATTGCTTCCAGTGATTGGGTCACTGCCAGGTTCATGTTCAGACTTCTGAGCCTAATGGCTGTTGCTGTTGTGACTGTCCTACTGGCCTGCCTAAAAATTCGCATTCCCTAGTGGATGTTCTGTGGTCCCTGGCTACTCAACACCTAAGTCACTTGATTTCTGTCATGTTATCATTACAGAACACTCTCTGCTGGTGGCAGGATTGTTTATATCTCCTGCTAGTTGCTCAGTTCCTTGGTCAGTTCCCTCAGGCAGTCCTCACCATGGATGACTTTGAGGAGGAATGTGGCTCATCTGGGTGCCCTCAAAACCCAGTCTGTTTGGACCTACTCTGACAGCTCTCTCCACGTCAACATTCTGAAGATGAGGGCTGTTTTTCTTGGCCTAAAGGCCCTACCACCACACATTTGGGGTCATCCCTTTCTGGTTCAGATGGACCATTAATTCATCATGCACTACCTCGTCAAACAAGGAGATACCCATTTCTACCCTGGTTACAGAGAACTGATGTGGGTCTGGAAGTAGGCTCTGACTGATGACATACACATTGTGTTTACTTTCTTCCCAGGTGGTCTGAACATTTTAGCAGATGGTCTTCAGCAGGTTGGTAACTCAGTCCCATAAGTGGCTGCTGCTGGATGAGGGGGTTGCTGAGCTCTTTAATCGATGGGATAAATCCATGATGTTAGACATATTTGCATGCCCATGCAACTCAAAACTGCCACATTTCTGCACATTGGCCCCGGAGCATGGAATTTTTTGATGAGACACAGATCCACTCAGATCCATGACACACCGGCGACAACTTTTTTCTGATGCAACACTACAACGATGGATTTATGTCTACCGCAAGTTGCGGTCAGCATAAATCCGTCAGGAAACTGTCTGTTTTTTTTTTCAGGGGACTTCACTCCCAAACTACTGATGCGGAGGGTTCTGCCTCCACACCCCCATAGTGATTATTCCAACTCCAGATTGGAGTTGATTCGGGAATGGGGGAACCCCGGAGAACACACTCCTGGGGTCCCGCGGGTACATTATAGTGACAACAGTGACTTGCCGCTGTAATGTACTTCGCTATTAAAATGTCACTGCAGCGTCGGCATACGGTCCCACTCCTTGAAGGCGAGGTTTCTTTATATATTTCCCCCAATCCCTCTAATCCAACCAGTGTTAGTTTAGATACAGCTGGAACTGGACACTATGATTCAAGTGGCTCCTTTCTGGCATGATAAATTGGATTCCCTTGGCCCTGGCAGATTGCAGTGGAACCCCTGCCCCATTCCCTTTACAAGCACTGCTCCTTAGTCTGCTCAGGTGAGGGATGACTTTTGTAGTCACATATATACTTCTGATAAGAGTTTCAAGTAAATAGGGAAGTTGCATCTTTCTTTGACTCCTGTGATTTAACTTCATTACCACTGTTTAACAGAACAATTTTTTGAGAATGCATATTTTGTAGCCAGCTCAGTCACTTGGCAGAAGTGTGCTGCACTACTACTTAGGGGATCTTGGTCTCAGGTGCCACCTCGGGTGTCTCTCTTTCTCTCTCTCTCTCTCTCTCTCTCTCTCTCACTCACACTTTCTCTTTTTCATGGGTGCATCACAGAGGTGATATGAATGCTTTCTAGAAGAGGGGGTAGCATGGGTCGCTGTCCAACATCCCCTACAGCCAAGCAGTGAGTGGGCTTTAGTTACATCTCAGAGATCACTGCCAACACATTCTGAGGCCAAGATAAGGTGAAGCAGCACTTTCTGTGAGTAGTGGTGTCTAGGGCAGAGAAATCCGTGGAACAATAATGGGGAGATAAAGGAGTTTGGTCCAAAGGGGGAAAATGTGTATATCTTACTTATTTTAAAGGGAAACGTCCATGTGCCTGTCGGGCCCCACCTGCATGTGAAGCAGGGCCCGATTAGCAAATGTAAAAATAGAAGTAAATGTGGCACTTACAAGTTGCAATTTTATTTTAATTCATATCTGGTTGATCCTGCGCCCTCCCCTCCAGCATTTTAAGTCTAAACACCCTCCCTGTCATGCCCACAAGCACCCGCGGCTGTCCCCATAATGACGTGCCAGGCCGGGAACAGCCAGGGTGTCTCCATAGGCTTGTCATAGTCTAAGATTGCTGAACAGCTCAGGTTTGGAGACCAGGTACAGACAGCTAATGTGCCTGTTAGCCTGTACCTGGTCTCAGTATTGCAAGAATACCAATAGACTCAAAACCGGAGTGATCTATGTGATGTAGACAGCCAGCTCTGAGTGCTGTATCATTTATTTTTAATATAAAATGTATTACTGAATGTCTTCTGCTGAAAAATGCTCTAGGAGTGACCTCACTCATCCCCACCCCCAGATTTCAGCTGAGAGATGGAAGCCATAAGAAAATTGCTGACAGCATGTGAGTTCACACACACTCAGTTTTTAGAGACAATGGGTGGGATATTCAGAAATGCACCAGAGGCAGGCACAACAGCAGCGCAGCGCATGTACACTGCGCCAGTGCTCACCGAATGTGATATTCAAAGGCTGAGCACAATGGCAAGTGACAGCGCAAGATGGCTGAATATCGCAGGGATGCGCCATCGCACAACCTGGGCTGTGCAATGGAGCAAGGCAGGAAGCGCTAGAGCACAACACAGGCTGGAAAAGGGACAGAGGCGCATGGACCATAGCACAGGGTACCCAGCACAGTGTGGAGCAGGCCACAAGAGCAGGACACACTGCCACCAGGGTGCAGGGGATGTCTGGAGGGAGGCAAGGCAGGTGCATGGCCGCAGGCCCTGACCACGCAAACCACAGCAGTGCATGGAGGTGGCGTGACACCAATGCCCACTGGCAGGCAGCCACGGGCAAAACCCACAGGACGGCACGGGACATGCCACCGGGACCATAGCTGACAACACACATGCCGACAGCACACAACACACAGGCCACACAGCCCAGCAGGGAACACATGTATGCCCCAGGGCATACACACAGGCCACTGGGCACAGACCACCAGACACAAACCCCAGTCGATCCCAGACACACCACACAGCCATCATGCATACCACTGAAGCATGGCTCCATATGCCAGCTGCAAAGCAGACACGGACATGGATGGGTACCAGAATAGAAGTGTATTAAAAGTACAATATAACAGAAACTATATACAGGGGAACGGGGTGGGGCAGGGAATGGGGAGGCCACAATCAGGAAGGTAGGCTGGGAAAGGGGGGCGGGGGGACAGGGGTCAGGGCTAGGCAGGGTACAATGGAGGAATGGGAGAGGGGGTCAGGGGAAGGGAGGGTGAAGCAGGCCAACGGGCCCCTCGAGATGTTCATGCCTACCAGCGCCTCATCCGTCTTCACCTCTGCGGCTGGAACAGGGCCTGCCCAATGATGCAGCAGCCTGGTGTGGACATCCACCTGATGGACACCTAGGATAAAGGAGGGGACATGGATGAGTGCACGCCCATATGACTGTAGCCCATCCACCATGTGCAGCAGACAGCAGTGACATATGCCCTGTAGGTTGCAGACAGCCATCCGCAGCATGTGTGCCCACACGAGCCACCATCCCGACCATCCACAGCCATGCACAGCACTGCACACCACCACCTGCCATGCGCAGCACACCACAACCATGGCTGCCAAGCAAATGGACATTGCGTGGGGATGGCAGTGGCCTGGCTGGGACCTGGATGCACCCACATCCCACCCGCAGTGGACACACACACATGCAAAAGGTGCAGCATGGTGCAATGGACCTCGCTGGTGATGCACAGCTGTAATGGCTATGTGCACAGGGGGCTGTGGCCCACCTCTACCCCACACAACAATGTAGACTGACATAGTGCCTACCTGCAAGCTGTGGCCTGACTGGCGCCTGTCCACCTGCACCTTCTGCCTGGCCGCATCCCTCTGCCATGCACCACTGCTGTTCTGCTGGCAGCGGCTCCCACGATCCAGGCTCTGCGCCGATCCTCATGGCCTAGTAGGGAGACAGTGAGAGGGAGACATCAGCACTGGGCAGCATCCCATGCACCCCACCCCCCTCCAGCACAGCATACCCCATGTCCCTGTGCAGTGGCTTTGCCATGGTACAGCACACCTATGGTGCACTGTCATGGCTGGCGCGATTCCCACCCACAGCCCCCCACCCCCGACAGCATGGCGTGACACCGCTGCACCCCACAGAATAGCAACATGGCACGGTCGTGGATGCATGCACTCACCTGGCTGTGTCACTGCGCCCCTCCAGATGCGTGCCTGCAGTGCCCTCAGATGGTCCGGATCCTTTCTCCACAGGTCCCCGTACCTGTGGCAGCACTGATCCCCACTACGTCGTGACCCTGTGGCCTTCTCCAGCTCCTCGGCCACCCCCTGCCACACCTCTGTGCATGGCTGGTCCAGGGGCACCTGCCCATTTAGGGTACCAACATGTGGCTCCACCAGTGCCACCAGGGTGACTAGCTCAACCTGGTTCCAATTGGGTGCCCTCAGTGTGCTCCTATGAGGCATGTTAGCTAACTACACCACTGAGCCAAAATGGCGCTGGTGAGCGCACGAGACGCACTTGCAATGGATGCGTAACATGCCTGGTGATGCACTGCCATCCCCAATCAGGCATGCCTCACCAATGCACGATACAGCTGAGTTAGTGCTGGCATGTGCTGCAGGCACTGGGGGGTCAAGAGACACACATGGGGTCAAAGGTCGGTATGTGCACCATGCGTGACAGCGCACAGAAGGCATGGTGCGCTATAGGGTCCAGTGTGCCTCATGGGCCATGTGCCAATGGCGCACAGGTGTCGTAGGGTGTACAGCACGCATGCACCACATGCCCAATAGCGGCGGAGCGCCATGCTGCATATAGCGCACTATGCGTAGGATGTGTTACCGACGTACACGGTGTCAGTGCATGCATGCACTGTGCCAGGTGGACTGCGCACGTCATACAGTTGCGCTGTGGCTTGAGCATGCGCATCTCTAATGTGCCATGTGCAATTCCACGGTATTCAGCTGGCACATGCAGATGAGCTGATCAGCATATCCGTGGCGCATCAGAGGCATTTGCATCGCATCACAGTTGCACATTCCCTCATTTGCATGTGATGCACTATAAAGGCATCATGGGACTGCACAGGCACCAGACCGGTATTGCATCCTTTACAGGTAAGACGCCAGGTAGTGGGCATGTTGGGACAGAGGATTCGTGGGGGGTGCATTGTGTGTGGCAAGCAGCACTAACCACATGTCCCCACCCACAGGAGTGAGCATGCCGGTGCACAAGGGAGGTTGAGAAGCAGGGGCCTGCATGGAGCCGCAGGCCCAATTTCACAAGGGCAGAGTGTGATGCCCTGTTTGAAGCATACCTGGACCAGGAGCCCCTTCTGAGTGGCTCCACAGGCACTCCACAGGCCAGGGCAAAGGTATGGGAGGGAGTGGCGAGGGCTGTGAATCTGCAGGGCAGCCTTGAGAGGTCAGCACAGGAATGCAAGAAAAAGGTGGGCATGGACCGGAGGCGGATAAAGGAGAAGGTGGCTGCCATCTGTGCTGCACGTGCCGCCATGGGCAGTGGACAGCCGGAGGTGCCACAGCTGACACCGCAGGAGGAGCTGGTGGCAGCGACCATCCAGCACAGTGCCGTGGATGGTGTTCCCAGCAGTGGATTCCAGATGGGGGAAGCCCATCGCTGTATGGTAGGTACAGTGGTGCATGGGGATGGGGGTGAGGGGTGCAAGGGGGCAGGGGTGCGTGGTGGCGGCACTAATGTGTATGTGTTCCCTTACAGATCCTGAGCACCTGCGTGCAGCTGCAGGGGTGGCGGTGCCCACCTTGGGGTCTGATTTGGACTTAGAGGATCGCCCATCCACTTCCACTGGAGTCCAGGGTCCGGACCACTGCCGGGCCTTCCCCACTGTCTGACCGGATGCCTCCGGCGTTGGCATGGATGAGGCCCAGGCAGTATTTCAGTGGGATGCCAGCTATGGTGTCCCGTATGCTGAGACACTGATCGGGCCGGGGTCTGGGTCTGATGACGACATGTCTGCTATCCTGGACAGTGGTGATGCCGACCGGGGGGATGGCACACCTACCACACTCCAGACACAGCAGCACTGATGGTGCCCAGGTGGTGCTTATCGACCCTCCAGCCACACCGCCTGGTGAGGCGGTGGATGACATACCTGTGGCGCAGATCCTACTGTGTGGTGGTGGTGCAGCCGCCCTGGTGCCATCTCGTGCACAGCGGCTGGAGGGATGGCAGCAGGACGGTGCTGAGGGGGTCCAGGTGCAGTGGCCGCTGCCACTGGACCGCAGACAGTACAGGCCCAAGGGGGCCCCGCTGTGCATCCCCCACCTATGCGGAGGGCCGTGACACGGGGTCGCACAACTCCCGCAGGTCGGCGCAACACCCAAGCCCCCCCAGGGCACCGACCCTCTGACTGATCACACCCGTCTGCTCCGGGAATCCGTGGAGCAACTGATGCTGGTCATGGCAGGGGTGCTTGCACTCTGCACGGAGCTGCACCAGTCCGCAGGGTGGCATGACCAGGACTTTGAGCAGCTCCTGGCCGAGGCCACATTCATGCGGGAGGACATGACCACAGGCCTGGATTGGCTCACCGCTGCAGTCACAGCCAGCCTAGCACCACTGGCCACCCTGGTGCAAGGCCATCTGCAGCAGTCACCATGCAGTGCATTCTCCACCCCTCGGTCCCAGTGTCGTGTGACCCCGGCATTGTCATCATGGGGATCTGCTGTGGGCATTCCGGGCACGCCTGGAGCGGGCCTGTTCAGGGGCCTGCAGACACCTGCGAGGGACTGGTCACATTCCCACAGCATCACACCTGGGGAACCATCTGTAACACCCCCTGTGGCGTCGCTGGCCTGGGTCTGCTGGGCGGCCTCGGTAGGGCTGTCCATGTGTCCGTGATGGCTATGCAACCTGCACAGCGGTCATGATCTTCCTCCCTCCTGTCAGCTGCTTGCTGCTGCCCTGTGGCGCACAGTGGTGTGGTGTGCGTAGGCGCATTTCAGGGCCATGTGGTCCATGGCCCACGAACATGCCCGCCCTGTGCACACCCACCCGGCTGCTGGCCACCGTGGCATGTGCATGATGATGCCATCACATCACCGTCCACCACTGTGCACTGGTGTTCAGCCTTTGACACACACCCATTGGCAGCTTCGGGGTGTGCGTGTGTGGGTGCCTGTGTGACTGTGCTTGTGTGTGTGGAGGTGTGTGAGGCTGTGTGTGTGGGTCCCGCAGTGCCATACGGGGTGCTTCCACAGTGTCCTGTCCCTTTCCGTCAATGTTGCTCTCCAGCCGTATCTATTGTGGGGCCCAGCCTGGCATGCCTGTATACAGTGCCTTGGTCCCTGGAACATGCGTGTGGTCATGTTCACCTACCTGCGTGCACCATAGTGCTCCTCTGCAATGGTGTCCTGGTGCTGCTAGGCCATTCTGTGCAGCCGGGGTTCCCATCATCTGGGGGGGGCTGACCACTACCATGTGGCCCGGCATCCACGCCTTCCCCACTGCTGTTCCCCTCTTGGACCTCGACAGCTATCCCATGGTCAGTGGCCATGTTGTGTAGCACACAGCAGGCCAGGAATAGGCCACAGGCCTTTGAGGGGCTGTACTCTAGGGCACTGCCAGAACTGTGCAGGCAACGGAACCGTGCCTTCAGCAGTCCAAACAAACACTCGATGATGTTCCGTGTGCTGGCGTGTGCCTTGTTGAATCTCTCTCCTGTGCTGTGGTCAATAGGCAGCGGTACGGGGTGAGCAGCTAGGGCCGGAGTGGGTATCTGCTGTCACCTGTGTGGAGACATGATGGGTTAGCACTGTGGTCTGTGTGGCTGCCCCGCCCGCCTACACAGACAGACCCCCTATGCCCCCAGCATAGCATCTCCCCCCCAGACCCTGCTCTGCTGTGCAGGACTGCCCATTCCAGCTGCATACTCACCTACTAGGTGGCTGGTGAGGATGTCCCCACTTTCAAACCTGTGGCACAGTGCAGACTGGTGTCAGATGAAGGCATTATGTGCTCCTCCAGGGTGTGTGGCACAGACATTGATTATGCATTCCTTGGCATCGTACACCACCTCGCAGTTGACACTGGGATAGCCTTTCCTGTTGATATAGGCCACCCCCTCTGGCCCCGGTGGTGTGCGGATGCCTACGTGGGTGCAGTCAATGGCCCCTATCATGCCAGGCATACGTGCAACCCTGTGGAACTCCTGCATGTTTGCTGTACGCTCCGCCTGTGTGCTGGGGAAGTGGATGTATTCCACAGCATGTGGCAGCAGTGCATTGATGAATTGTGTGAGGAGCTGCAACGCGGCTGACTGGGTTATGACTGTGGTGTCCTCTGTTAGTCTCTGGAAGGTGCCTGTGGCAAGCAAGCACATTATGGCCGTGACCTTTGTCTCCACTGACAGGGTGTGGCTCCGTCTTGTGGGTGCCTGCATCTCATCACTGCAAAGCTCACAGAGCTGCCTCAGAATCACCTGGATCAGGCGGTACTGGCCCACAATCTCAGTGTCACTGTACTGTTCGAAGGTGGTGCAGGCATGGTACCACCTGTTCCAGGCATACTGTTGCCGGACCCTTCCCCAGCCGCGCCACTTAGCCTACCGCCTCCTCACACCCCTCATTACCGCCTCCATCTGGAATATTGCACTGGCCATGGCCTGGCCTGTCCTGCCCCGCCCTCTGTGGCTATGCCCTGGGCTACCCCGGCTGTGTGCTGCTGCCTGGACCCCTGCACTGGGCACACTCCTGTATTGGGGACACACACACACACACACACACACACTCTGATCAGCTCACGCTCACAGGCACAGTCAGGGTTACACTCCCTGTCCCACTGCCTGTTGCACTTCCTGCCTCTGTGTCTGTTCTGCACCCCTGCTGCTGTCCTGCCTGGCCACTGGCCCTCTCTCTGTCTCTGTCTCACTCTGTCTCTCTCTCTCTCTCTCACTCTCTCGCCGTCTCTCACCCCTGCTTCCCTTGGTGCATGTCTCCATCCCCTGCTTGCTCCATGCATGTCCCTGTTGCTCCGCACTTGCGCCATCGGCCTGCTGTTGAATATCGCACTGTGCAACTTATTCATGGCTACGCCCCCTGCACTTGCGCATGCATTCATTAGGGTTGCACATTGGCACACTGCAATTTGCACTGTGCAGTGTCGCCCGCTGAATATCGCCCATTGGCGCACATCTGGTATTGCGCTGGTGCATCTTACTTGTGCCTTGCGCAACCGCTTTGAATATCCCACCCATTGTGTTACATGGAAAACTTTAATCAAGGATCCTGTTTCTCTGAGTTAATGACAGACTTGTTTAAGTTAATTTTGTTAAGAGAGAAATCATAAAGAAGGTTTATGATGTTGGAGAGGAACCTAGGTTGTTTCACAGGGGTGCAAGGTTGTAAATGTCCCTGTGAAGCCTTTGTGAGGGAGGATACAGGATGGGATCAAACGAAGTGTCATTTGAAGGACATGAATTATGCTGAAGTTGCAGAATATAATACTTTTGTAGAAGATATATATTTTATATATATTTATCCTGATAGGGTGGAGCTAGGTGACCTCCTGAAAAGAGGTGGGGATAAAAGCCAGCTTTTAATTTAGTCTGTTTTACTTCACAGAGACACATTTTTACTTAGACTCTGACTAGGACATATCTTTGGAGCACTTTTAGCAAGTATTTAGAGACTAAGTACTGAAGTAGAAATTTGCACTGTTCAAACCTTGTTCTTTTAAATGATTTGTATGTCTTGTGATATAACAGTTCTGTATTTTGTGGTTTGACATATTTTTAACTATTTTAGTAAAATTCTTTTTAGAACTTACTTGGTCTGTCTTTGACTTTTTTTTAGTTGTAAGAAAAGTATATGGTTATTGCAGATACTAAACATAAGCTTGTATGGTGGTACCAAACTGGAAAGAGAAGCATTTTAAATCTGAGGTCTTTATTAAAGTTTTAAAGGGTTCATCTGGTTAGGTGCCCATAGGCAAAGATAGCTAGTGGCCTGGCCCCTCCGAAGACAGATATATCTGAGTCTGTGCATTGGGTATGCTAACAAGAGGTTAACAGTTTGAATCCCTCCAGAACTTGAGACCAAAGGTTGATCCGAACTCACAAAAACAGACAAGAGGGTTACCTTGTCTGTTACATTGTTCACAAGACTGCGCTCAGAGGTTGGCACTTTGGGAGTAGAGGGCCTGACCTGCTGAGTGGGTTTGTGACAATCTGAAGCTACCGCAATACATATAACCTGTATTGTGGTAGCTTCAGATCACTCCGGTTTTGAGTCTGTTTGTATTCTTGCAATACCGAGACCAGGTACAGACTAACAGGCACACTAGCTGTCTGTGCCTGGTCTCCATATGTCCCGGAGGTACACGGGCTCCAAACCTGAGCTGTTCAGTAATCTTAGGCTATGACAAGCCTTTGGAAACACCCCAGCTGCTCCCTGCCTGGCATGTCATTACGGGGACAGCTGTGGGTGCTTGTGGGCATGATGGGGAGGGCGTTTAGACTTAAAATGCTGGCAGAGAGGGCGCAGGATCAACCAGATATGAATTTAAATAAAATAGTAACCTGTAAGTGCCACATTTACTTCTATTTTTACATTTGCTAATCGGGCCCCGCTTCACACGCAGGTGGGGCCTGAAGGCACATGGACGTTTCCCTTTAAGAAGGATATGTGTATTTAGTATTTTTCATTGCAAATCAAATTATTATGAGCTTGAATTAATAATTGGCTGGTTCTCACTTTTGTTAATGCTCTAAAATTGATGAGAATTCAATTCTAACTCCACTTTGGGAAAAAAACACCAGGGCTAAAAAGTATTTTTTCATATTGCCATTTCAGATGGAATACCACAATTTCAATTGGGTATTCCATCACAAAATCTAGTGCGCTGCTGCAGGTAATTTTACTGTGCTTTTACATCTAATTTATATAAAAATGATTGGGTCAGAAAAGGCACAGTGAGTCAAAAATTGCTTATTTCCAGGTGTGTCCTCTGTGTAGGAGAACAGTGCTACAGCATACAAAGCAAAGTTCAATAGAAAGAATATACATAAGAGATGCCACCAATATATAAAAAAACTTGTAGTAGCAAACAGTACTGATACAAAATACCACCATTATGATGAAAAGAAAGCATTGGATATCATTGGTATCGTGACAAAAACTACTACCAGCAAACACTGTTGGTACACAAGTATAAACCTCATCACATACATTACAAAATGCAGACATTACATGTGTTTCAAAATCAAATTTTAATCCTGGTTTCACAAAATATTGCACTGAAAAGATTAAATCCTATTGGTTCCAATTTATGGAACTTGTAGAGCAAGCAGAAGGGACCCCAATAATTGGCATAAGGTAAAAGAGGGACGGATTGATCCTCATCCTTCACTATTAACCCAAGGCTATTTGCATAGTACTAAAAGAAGAGTTAGGCTGTATCTCCACAGGAGACAATGTATAATAAAATGCATGGTCCCCACATTCCAATCCAGTCAAAACTGAAATGCAAACCAAATTGAAATGGTACACTGTTGGTTTTATACTTGTTTGATTTTACTTAAGTTTATTTTAATGTATTCCTGTTCTGGTACATCATTGTTATTGCATGTATGTGACTTTGGTTGTTGTATTCTTAAACCAAACTCTAATAAACTTTGAATGTGCTTGGAATACTGAATTAATGTACAATCTGAGGCTGGACCTGGTAGTCGGGTACTAACTTCAGCAGTTGGGAAGATGTACAAACACATATGAAAGGTCAGCATCTGAGAGGTTTGGGTTTTCTTGGCACTGCTCATTCTCAGCAGAACTACTGAGTTTTGAAAGTGCTCAACGCTTATTGTGATAAGCTGGTTCACATTAAATAAGGAGGCACTTCGCACACATAGGTTTGCATAAGGAGCCGGAGAGGCAGTAAGGCAGTATTCAAGACTAGCTGTGTAAATAACCCACAATGGATATAGGGAGAGAAACAAAATGTTCTGATTTCTTGGTTTCTGTCTGTCTGTCTCTCTGTCCTAAACACATACATACACTCTAAAGCCTCAAATCTAGTGCAAGGCGGGGGGGGGAGGGGCTCTTGAGAAGCATGGGACAAGGCATTTGTGCCTACTCTCATTCAGATCTCCACTGTCATTCCCATAAGCTGTGCATTTTATTGAACTGGAAAACATTAAAACCAGGTACGTGCTGGGACTGGCAACAACACTAACATCACAAGATAAATGCTGAAAAGTTTTTATTAAGGTGAGGATGCACAGCACAGAAGACACTCAACATTTCACAATTAAGCTTCCTCCGGAGTGTCTGGCACCATTTAGAGTGCACACTATATACCGTGCATTTAAAGGTGCAGCAGCACACCGTTCATCAGTGCAATAAGTGTAACAGTGCTCATATTGCAGAATACAAAAATACTAAACATACCCAAAAATACATATTGGCTAAAAACATTCTTCTAATGCTTCAGGATATAACAAGATTTAACAGTATAAGACTGATGCAAGATTGGGAGAGCACGGAGTGAAAAAAGAATACCCTCCTTGTGGTATCTGAAAGAGACAAAAATGCAGGTTACTTAGATGCCCCCCTAATCAGCTGTAATGCCCCTACTTAAAGAACGGACAGCTCAGCTCTGTCATTCAGTCCAGGGAACATAGTGGTCTGTAGTTTAAAAACCCAATAAAATACAAAACATTGTATGTTTAGTATTTTTGTATTCTGCAATATGAGCACCGTTACACTTATTGCACTGATGAACTATGTGTGGCTGCACCTTTAAGTGCACGGTATATCTTGTGCACTCTAGGTGGTGCCAGACACTCCTGAGGAAGCTTAACTGTGAAGCGTTGTGTCCTGTGTGGTGTGCATCCTCACCTTAATAAAAACTTTACAGCAGTTATCTTGTGCTGTTAGGGTTGTTGCCAGTCCCAGCATGTGCTTGGTTTTCTTGTTTTCTGGTCAGATTGCTCTAACTTGTGGCACCCATATTCTTGCACCAGTTCTTTTGTTTTCTGTCCCTCTATAAAACTCCAGCTTCTTTTTTCTGTAGGATATGCATGTGGCTGCTAGTTCCAAAACTGATGAGTCAGTTTAGTCCATATCTGGTTCTTCTAATGAAGTCCTGCAAGAGAAAGGCCTGTTCCACATTTAGGTAACTCAGCCATTACTTGGGCGGAATGATGGGAACCCCAAATATGGTTAAGATCTGTTTGCATGGCTCCAGCCACATTGAGTAATTAGAGCACATGCCATTTGAGTGTTCCTTTTACTATATTTTGCCTTTATCTAGGTTTCCTGTTCTGTCAAATCGAACTCTAGCTGGTATAGTATCCTCCAAGTCTCCTATTGTCCTTAAGGCAGTAGTAAGGGGAGAGATTACCCTGTAATTAGTTAACTAATTACATGATACGTTGCCTGTTCTTTGTACATTAACATGCTGTTATTGTCACCTTCATCTTCTGTAATATAACATTTGTTTTCATGTAAGAAAGTTACTTTGCTGTCTGTCCATTTTTTTATTATTATTATTGAGGTATTTATAAAAAATCCCCCACTCACCCACATTTTCAGGTCTTATCAACCTGTAGCTCCTGTTGCCACACTTAACTTTGCCCGGGCCATAGGGAACCGGTGAGGTGGCAGGGCTCAAGAGCATCAGGGTTTTCATCCTGGTCGCCTCCCATCTAGAGTTCCCTCTAATACTCTCACCACCCTGTTGGTATCATGCACAGCCTCTCATGGGTTCACACATATGCAGTGATGGTTGAAATGCCTACCACTCATGAGGGAGCAGCTCTCTAACCCACTGCAAAAGGTCACATGGCACCAACCCTCTCCAAGGGTTTGGGGCACACTTTTATGGGCAGCATTTTTCCTTGCCGTGGCCACCCAACTGCAGGGACCTGAGTCTGCACCAGTACCTTGTTTGTGGGTGGCTGCCTCCAAAATGTTTTAACATAGAAACATAGAAACATAGAATTTGACGGCAGATAAGGACCGCTTGGCCCACCCAGTCTGCCCATTTCCCTACCTACTGGATAAGCTGCAGATCCTAGTTAACCAGCAGCCTACTTCTTTCTACCCCCACCCCCCAGAATTGCCTTATGACTATCCCATGCATGCTTGAATTCCACCACTGATTTTGACTCCACAACTTCCTCCGAAGGCCATTCTATGCATCCACAACCCTCTGTGAAAAAAATACTTCCTTAAATTACCTGAGCCGCCCCCATCTTCAAATTGTGCCCTCTTGTTCTTGCACACTCCTTTTTTGAAAGATGCTACCTCTTGGACTTTGTTGATTCCCTTGAGGTACTTGAAAGTTTCTATCATGTCCCCTCTCCCTCCTTTCCTCGAGGCTATACATATTAAGCTCCTTAAGTCTCTTCCTTATGTCCTCCGTTGCAGACCCTGCACCATTTAGTGCCCTCCTGGTTGAAGCTTCCATCCTGTCTATGTCTTCTTGGAGATTGGGTCTCCAGAACTGCACACAGTACTCTAGATGGGGTCTCACCAGCTGTCTGTACAGAGGGATAATAACTTCCTGTTTTCTACTGGTGATGCCTCTCCTGTGCATCCCAGTATCCCCAACCCTCCTTGCTGCCTTCTCACATTGCTTGCCCACCTTTAGGTCATCTGATATGACTACCCCCAGGTCCCTTTCCATTTTTGTTGTTGTTAGTATCTCACCCCCATTGTGTAATCTTCCCTGGGTTTTGTTTCCCAGGTGCATTACCTGCACTTCTTAGCATTGAATCTAAGCTGCCATACATTTGACCATTCCTCTAACCTTGCCAAGTCCCTTCTCATCCTTTCCACCCACCTGTGCATCAACTCTGTTGCAGATCTTAGTGTCATCTGCAAAGAGACATATTTTCCTTCCAGTCCTTCTGCAATGTCGCTATAAAGACATTGAAGAGGACTGGTCCTAATACTGAACCCTGCGGTACCCCGCTAGTAACCCTCCTTTCTTCTGAGTGGATTCCATTTACTATTACTCTCTGTGTCCTATTCTCCAGCCAATTTTTTACCCAGGCTGTCATCTTGGGACCCACTCCCAGGCTGGCTAACTTATATATTAATCTTTTGTTTCAGTTTTGCAGCCAATACCTCTTTCAGCAGGTAACAAGTGTATATTTGTCTTGATTTGCATAACCTGCAGTTAATATTTTCAGTATTTATACAGATGTGATATTTGATTTAACCATGTAATGACTGTAATTGATCAATAGAATGTTACTAATACTACATCCTTTATGTAACTGGAAAACTCAGGATTTGTACTTGCAACCCACTGGCTTTAAGACAAGGCCTCTACCACAGAGTTAAATAAGCAGATCTTCGTTCTCTGCTAGCAAAGAATGCCTACCCTTACCCTCCATTAGTAATCTTCATCTTTCTGACAGCAGCCCACTATGTCATCCATAATAAATACTCAATACTGAAATGTTACTGTTAATCATAGCAAGAGCCAATTTCTCAAGTAATGAGCCAAAAAAGATTTAACATGTTGACATTTAGAGTCCAAAGGAAAATTATTCTGGGCAGAGGATGACTTGTGGCAAAATGCAAGTGTACTAGATTTATGTTTTTAGCTTTCAGCATTTAAGTTGGCGGCCAGATCTTAATACAGAGAAAGTGGAGGAGAACTTTAATGTTAAGCTATGAATGTCACTGGTCCTCTTCTACTGCACTTTATATAATAATTCACTTATTCTGTGGTTTAACTTCATGAAGCCACCTAGGTTGAACCCTAATAACTTTATGTAGAATCTGCTAAAACAGTTGTTTTAATAAAAAAAAATTACAGTTACCTACTGCTGTACATATCCATACCATTCTACTTGGATGCCTTCAAGTAACTTAAGTGTTAAGTAGTTAATGTTTTCCTATCTATGATGTAATCCTCTTTCGTGCAGTGTCAAGAATGTAAAAGAATTAAAGCCTTGGACAGCTGTTTCTCTTTTTTCTATCCTTTTCTTTCTTTCTTTTTTTTTATAATTTCATTTTTATTAAGAAGTGAGACATAATGTTACATGTTAATATTTACCATTGACATTTCCACATAGCCAGTCTTTAGCATAATTTGTTTGATTACATGGTAATTTTCCTTGTTGTAAATATATGTAAATATATCCACACAATCTTCATATGTCGACTCTCCCCCCCCTTAAACTTGTCTGCCCATACTGTTTGCCTTTTCTCCCAGGAGGCAGGCCGCTAGATGGTTTCAGTAAAGAACATCCTCAGAGTCTCCCCCTCCCCCATATAATTTTCCCCCTTAAACCAGGATGGGGGAAAGGAGACCCCTGTCAGGGTTTTCCATTAGGGACCATCTCCCTAAGGGACAAAATCTGGGTCCAGCCCTGACTGGTAGAGCACCCATCTGTGCCATTTTATTTCAAATTGAGGGAGTCTATCCTGAAATTTAGCAATGAGTTGTTCGTTGTGATAAATTTCCTTTATAATATTATGCCAGTCATCCATTGAAAGTATCTTAGATGTCATCCACCATTAGGTAATAGTCTTCCTAGCTACTAAAATAAATAAGGGGAGTAAGGTCCTGTCCCAACGAGGTCTATGAGGGGGATAAATAGACAAAAGTACAATCTCCGCTGTTAATTCAATATCCTCTCCCAAGCACCCCACTAACTCTACCTGCAAAGCACACCAAAAAGGTGCCAGTTTAGGGCAAAACCAAAACATGTGACCTAAGTCAGCTAGTCTGCAATTATAGCCTCTCCAACAGAAGCCATAGGAAGCCAGGAGGTATTTAATAAGTATCGCCGGAAAGTGGAAGAACAGAGAATGGGACTTTCATGCAGATTCCTGCTACACATTTGAGGCGGTAATCTTAATAGCTTTTAAAGTTGCCCCCTGCCGTGTTTCAAAAGAAACGTCTATTTGTAGGTCATTATTCCTTTTTGTTTTTTTTTTTTTTTTAATATTTCTTCTTTATGCCCCATTCCTCGCTGCACCTGGATCCTTTCTTCGGGGAGCCCAAGGCCGTGCATGCTCCCGTAGTCCTGCCCCAGGTACCAGTGAGTCTACCCCATCCTGCCTCGATTTACCCTCTGGGGTGGGAAGGAGAGGGACTCCCCAACCCTCTCCAGTCCTTTAAGTGTGCGTCGGCAGGCCTCGCTAGCCCCATCTATGGAGCCTGGTTATGGGTGTTCTCGGGATGACCAGGTCCCATCTACAGGAGCCTGGTGCAGGGTTTTTCCATTTTATGGTCCCCTGCCCTCACGACATCTGCATGCTAGGGAAGCCAAGGGGCAGAGCACGTCATGACGTACTGGCGCTTCGGCTCCCGACAGATGTCCTCCCACCCTGCTTTATGCTGCCTCGCTGCACCTCCACCTGTGGAGGAGAGCAGCCACTGGGTGCTTAATTCTCCTCCCCCCGGCCAGCCCTCCAGCTGCTCGAGTCCATTCCCGAACCTGGGTCAGTGGCACTGCGAGTGGTAGAGTAGGTCATTATTCCAAGCTTCCAGCATTGACAAGGAAGAATCTCCCTGTGCTTTCTGTCGGATTCCGTAGAAATGACTGATTAATTTATCCCGTAAATCGCCCCTCAAAGTGTCGCCCAATAGTTTTCATAATGCTGGAAGAGGTGAGGGTAAGCGAGCTGATGTCTCTCTTTGTCTAAGTATGAAGTTTCTCACCTGGGTATACTGGAATCTATCCCTCTCTGGGAGGGAATATTGAGTTTGTAAGTCAGAAAAAATAAATCACCCCAGAGGAATTAAGAAACTGCCAGTAGAAATTAGGACCGAGCCTCCACCATATTTTAAACATGGAGTCAAAATTAGGCAGTAAAAATAATTCATCAGCTGAGATTAAAGTGAATGAGAAAATTGTTTGTGTTAGGGACTTTTTTAATTTTATCTTTTGCGAACCCCTTAGCTTCTGAGCAGTAAAGTGCAAAACGTCCCGGGGGGTACATTCCCGAGATGAGAAAGCTATTTTTTCCATGTCATACAGGTCATTAAGTAGGAATTTGATATCCTTCCATGCCGACAGATACATCGGAGAGAGCCAAACAGTGAATATTTTTAAGAAGGCAGCTAGTGCATAATGTTTTAGATTGGGAAGAATAACAACCCCCCCACTCCAAAGTGAGAGATAATGTAGAGTAATGAATCCTTGGTCTTTGACCCTCCCAAATAAAGGAAGAAATAGTTTTATTCCAGGACCGAAAATAAAAGTCCACTGGAAAGGTTGGAATGTTCTGGAATAAATATAGTAATCTAGGGAGAATATTCATGCATATAGTCTCTATACGCTGGAAAAAAGTAAGTTTCAGTCGTCCCCATCTGTTCAAATCCTCATGAATTTGAGTAGAGATAGGGTCATAAATTACTAATTCAAGGTGCATCAAATTGAGGGGAATATAAATTCCAAGGTATTTAATTTTAGTGTGACGCCACTTCAGTGGAAGGGAACCGCAAAGGGTATTGAATGGGGAAAAGTAAAACATTAATGCCTCTGTTTTTGATATGTTTAATTTAAAGTTTGCCAATTGTTCATACTGAGGAAAAATGTCCCAAGCCACAGGAATAGAAAGTTCCGGGGAAAGAAGAGTAAGAAGAATGTCGTCAGCGAACAGACAGATTTTTTGTCCCAGGGAGATCCCCTCAACCCTCAAATCCTGATGGAGAACCGCTGCCAAGGGTTCAATATATAAAGCAAATAGGGCCGGGGAAAGGGGGCAACCCTGGCTGGTCCCCTGTGTCAATGAAAATGGGGAGAAAAAGTTCCCATTGATTTGGATCTAAGCCTTAGGTTATAAACATAAATTTTGAAGCCAGGATAGAAAGGAGTCGGGAAAGGCAAAGGTCCTCAAGGTCTCTTATAAAAAAAAAAAAACACTAGACCCTATCGAAGGCCTTCTCCGCGTCGAAGCGTAATAGTGCAAGAGGGATCTGTCAGGAATGCACATGTTCCAGAAGTAACATAGTGCATCTAATATTATCTGTGGTACTGTGGTGTTTCATGAACCCAGACTGATCTGGGTGCACTAAGGTTGACAAAATTGTTTCTAACCGCGAGGCCCATATGGCTGTGTAGACTTTGTTATCTACATTTAGAATGGAAATTGGGCAATAAGAGGAAATATCTGTTATATCTTTGGTTTTGGAATAGGGGTCATGACTGCATAGTTCCATGAAGGGGGGGTCTCCCCCTCAGCCACTGCCTGGTATGTCATCAAAAGAGAAGGGAGGAGAAACTCAGAACATTTCTTACACCAGTTGGCTGTAAAGCCGTCAGGACCGGGACATTTAGCTGGCTTTAAGGCCTTAATATGTAATAGAATCTCTTCTGGTCTAATTGGGGCTTCCAAAGAAGACTGTTGGGCCATTGTCAACTTTAGGAGGGAGAGATGGGAAAGGAACGCTTTCCTCTTGTCCGCTAAGGAAAGATCAGGGGGTGACTGATAAAGAGATTGGTAATAGGAGAGAAAAGAAGCATGTATATGTTTGTCCTATTGAGAAATCTGTTTAGTAATAGGGTGTTTTATTTTAAGCACAGTTGCCGCCCGTTTCCACGCTCGCAGTCTACAAGCCAACATTCGAGATCCCCTTGTTCCACCCTCATAGTTTGTTAATTTTAAAAAATTAAAGGTTTGTAAGATCCTAAGATCCATAATTTTTTGGATCTCCTGTTTCACCAGGCCAATCTTTCTCTGGAGTACCCTGTCTCCCTCCTTATATAGTAGTTGGCAAGATTACAATTGTTCTAACAAGTAATTATAAGAGGCTTCTAATTCATGATTTTTCTTAATGGCAAAAGCTGTGGTTTCACCCCTAAGGACTGCCTTAAGAGTGTCCCATGTAATAGGATCAGTGACATCCTCTGAGGCATTATCATTTAGTATTTGAGGGATTTTTGTTTTTATTAAATCCACATACTCTGGGTCTTTAAGCAAAAGAGGGGTGAACCTCCACATTTTTGAGGGTTTTGATTTTCCCAGATTGATCTTAAAAATCGAGGGGTGGTGGTCTGATAAAACACGAGGACCCGAAGTGAGATCCTATACCCTGGAAAAGTGTTCACAAGAGACAAAGAAATAATCCAATCTAGAGTAAATTTTAAAGCAGGGGAAAAAATATGTAAAGTCCAAATTTGTAGGGTATAATTTTCTCCAGGAGTCCAATATACCCAGATGAGACCACATTCCCTTGAAATATTTTGACACACTATTGGACCGATGAACTCTTGGGGAAGAAGAGTCCAGTTGTGGGGACGAGGCCAAATTAAAATCCCCTCCTATTATTAGGGTGCCATAGAGATTAGCAATCATCTTGTTAGGAAAAAAACTAATCACTGCTCGAGATGACTGAGGGGGCAAATAGCATTCACTAGAGTAACTTCCTGGGAGTATAATGTGCCAGTAAGCATCAAAAACCGTCCCAGGTATCCAGCATCGTCTCTCTTAACTCCCAGGGGGTAGAGGTCGGGATAAGAATAGCCACCCCTCTCTTACAGCCACTGAGATGGGAGGAGGCATAGACCCTATACCTATCATCCCATTTTAGTTTCTGGTGTTCCACCTCCAAGAGGTGGCTTTCTTGTAAATAATAGACATCAGCCGCCTGCCTCCTAAGGGATTGCATCAAACGTGCTCTCTTTATAGGGCTATGAAGTCCATTTATGTTAATTGAGTATATTTTAGTGGGGTTTACCACCATTTTTATGTATTAATGTTTGCTTATCCCCCCATAAAGGAGAGAAGAAGGCTGATAACGGACCTCTCTTCAGGCACTGTCCACTCGCCCAGTGATTTGAGCAGACCCAGTGCACCCTCAAAGCTGTCCATCTCCTGAAATAATAAGCCATCTCATACAAAACCTTGTGGGCATTTTTTTGTTGTCTCAGTGTCTCTCTTCTACTTTTTTAAACTTTAAAAACCACGAGTGAGGCCTAACCATGGCTCTGTAATAAAAAATAGTAGGAAAAAAAAAACAACCATAACAACAACTCCTGAAGAATATGTAACTATGGCTGACCTCTGTAACCCTCGAGGTCAAAGCCTTAACTTGAAACACAGTGACTCCCAAATGTGGGATGTCAACAAAAGGATACCCCCTGCTGATTCCCAGCAAGACCCCCAAGAGGGGGGTACAATGGGATCGAGGACTCCCATGGTCCCCAGAGGGGGGGAAGACCCACCCAAGGATCCAGGGAATTCCCCACAGAGCTAACTCCCATATATGGGAGATGCTCTGAGTATGGTTTGGCATCAGCATGTCTAAAGGCTACCTTAGCCCATGTAGAACCCCCTGCTCTACGGTTCATGTAAGTCCCCCGAGAATTATCCCTGTTTACTCTGGGGGAGAAGGAAGTTCAGAACTCCAATGAGAGAATTTAACTGCAAGTGCCAACCTAGAGACCCTGGGAAGGGGTTAGGGGAAAGGAGAGAAAGGAAAGAAAAAAGGATGAGGAGAAGGAAACGGGGGAAGGGAAACAAGCCCCTTACCACTCTAGTAAGGACAAATTAAAACAGGGTATACAAAAGCAGTATCATCCCCTGCTAAAAGGGGAGGTCAACTAGGCTGGGGGCTTGAAAGAAGGCATCCATCGCAGTGCAATATTTCAAATCACACCTCAAGGCTGGCAAGCCCACCCATCGCCCCCGCCCATTCCATCCAGCTTGTTTCCAGTAGTCCATCCAGTCCCTTTCACTATGTATAGTCTCTGTGGTTAGTAAAAGGAGCTAAGGAGAGAAAAAAAGGGGGGAAGGGCAAAAAACAGAGTTCCCCACATAGATTGTTCTTCTGTAAGGAGGTTTAGCTAGTAATTCCACCCTCTCCATCATTAATCTGTTCTGGAATGTCCGATAGAGGAGAGGAGAGTAAGGTAAAGTAAGGTAAAGTTCCCTTGTTTCTTGACCCTCCATATAGAATCCACAGAATGCCCAGAGCTGGTCAGGTCTCCCTCAACCCCATCCCAGACCCCACCACCACGGCGCTCTCCAGGCCCAAAAAGCTCTAGGACTCAACACCATGAGTCCCAGAAATGCCTGTATAGAATTATTAATGAGTAAAGTGGGGAGAAGGAGGGCCCACCCACCAAGTAGTGCCCAAGTGATCCTCTTATAATCATCCAGCCTGAGGGATCCTCTGCCATCAGACGACGCAAGCCCAGAATAGCAACCTCTGTAACAAAAGGGAAATGATTTTATATGTTATAGAGCCCCTTTCATCAAAGCTGCCTTAGGCCTAAAAGGGAATCCGGACACCACACTGGGGCAATCAGAGCCACCCCGACCCCATAGCCCCAAGGGCTCAAGGGACAACCTAGGAGGAGGTCGGTCAAGGGGAGGGAAACACTAAGAACATACTCATAGTTGTTCAAAAGGTGAGGGTAGGGTTCCAATACTGGCGAAGCTTATCCAGCAAGTCCTGGAGGGGGAGGTTGAGGGTTCTCTCATCCACTGCAGCATGGCGATTCTGCTGTGTTGGTCATGGGCCAGGATAAGGTTGTCTTAAAATTCCTTTCATGTTAAGATCTTCTGTCGCCTCCTGAGCCGATGAATAAGTCACAGGGCCTGATGGCAATTGCACCCAAAGCTTCGCTGGGTAGGGGGTACGGAATTTAATTTTTTGGGCCCTGAGGAGAGGGAACAGTGGGGAATACTCTCTGTGCAGCTGTTGTGTGTGGGGGGAATAGTCATTGTCCAAGAGCAAACGATGTGTATCCAGCATTAATCGCCCCTTCTGCCAAGCCTGTTTCAGTAACTGATCTTTGGTCTGAAAGTTCTACAATTTGACCACAAATGATCTAGGTCTGGCATCTGCTCAAGAGGGCTTTGGGCTCAACGCTCTGTGAGCCCTCTCTTTAACAATCTGGTACAATGGGTCCAAATCAAGGAGCAGGAGAAAGAGATGATCTGCACATGCCACCGAATCCTCCCCTTCCTCACCCTCTGCGAGGCCATAGATATGTATGTTTTTTCACCTGCTCCTGTTTTCAGCATCCTCCTGGCGAAGTGCCAAATATAATTGCTCCAAGAGGAGTTTTTTGACTGTGCCCTCCATTTCATCGATTTTTGTGACGTTGAGGGAGATCCGGTGGTCAGCCTCCTCCATGCGGGTCTGCAGAGTGCTCATGTCTGTGCGCAGCTCCTGGAATGAATCTCGTATCTTGCCCTGAAAATCCAAGATCGCTCGGAGAATATTCTCCTCCACTTGAGAATCCAGTCCCTTTCTCTTTCTCTCAGTTTTTGCTGGAGTCGCTAAAGTAGACTTTCTCCCCTTGGGCGCCCGACTGCCCCTAGGCTGCTTGTTGTTGGAAAGGCCCCTCTCCTCCGTCTCCTTGAGGTCCGCTATCGGGAGGAAACAGTTGCGATGTGTTTTTGCCATTATCTACTGGGGGGAGAGAGAGAGATTGTTCAGTATGCCTCCCGGTGCACTATTGTTGCCAAATCAGGTAAGAAGTTTAAAAAAGATCACCTTTGGGAGGCAATTTAGCGATAGCAGAGCGGGGAGGTTCGCAGGGTAGGTGTCTAACCTGCCATACCGGAACTGGAAGTCCTTTTCTTTCTTTTTTCATTGAGTGTATAGTTATAAGCAAGTTAGTAGGCAGAAGATGGATGTCTGTTTTAAATCATGAGAGAGGTCTGTGTGGTTATCACAAGGACTGCAGAGCTGCAAAAAGAATCCACTTTTCATGTGAGTCTGTTCCATGAATTCACAGCCTTGCTCACTTTTCATATACTCTGTATGTATTGTAAGTCTCAGGAAAATGTTTTTGAGTTAGAAAAATTCCAGTATTAGCATCCATCCCTTTTATAAAAATTCTAACTCTGTCATCCACCCTTGACTCATTTTTTTTCACAGATCAAAGTGGGTTTCTCCATATAATCAGAAAGATACAAAACATGTATTTTGACACTGCTGAGTGTGTGTGTGTGTGCACATCATGCCTACTTCATACAAGCACCTAACCAGGTGGTGGACTCTGTATTTAACAACTGCCTGTCTGAGATCCGGACTTGGATGTCCCATAACTGGTTAAGACTCAATCCCGACAAGACAGAGGTGCTGGTGGTGGATCCAGGTCATTGTAGGGGGGATGGGGGTTTGTGGAGACCCCCTAGTCTTATACTGGGGGAGTGCCGCTGTCACCTTCCAAGTGGGTGTGGTCCTTGACAGTGGTCTGACACTTGATGCTCAGGTGTCGACTATTGTTAAGAGGGGATTTTACCATCTGACGAATATTGCCTGGATTCGGAACCTGTTACCCCCCGAGGATCTAACCTCACTAGTACATGCTTTTGTAACATCCAGACTGGATTACTTCAATGCCCTGTACCTAGGGCTATCTGGATGTAACCTCCGCTGGCTGCAGCTGCTGCAGAATGCGGCTGCAAGATTACTCATGTGTAAGAGTAGGTATGATCATATTACACCCGTCCTCTATGAACTGCACTGGCTGCCGGTCATGTGGGGGATTGCCTTCAAGGTCGGGTTACTGACCTATAATGCTCTTCATGAAGGGGGACCACCCTACCTGCAAGATCTCCTAGTGCCTCACTGTCCATCCCGGGCTGTCCGTTCCACTGTGAGTTGTCTCCTCAATGTTTCTAGGGTTAGGTTGCATCACTCTGGTGATTGAGCTTTTTTGGTGGTAGCACCTACCCTATGGAACACATTACCGAAACAGCTACGGGAGGCACCCTCGGTGGATACCTTTAAGAAAGGACTCAAAACCTATTTATTTAACCATACTTTTAATTTGTAGATGTATGACTTACTGTAATGAATTGGATAGATAGTTTTATATAGTACAGTAGGTGGAAATTTATGAGGTTTTAAATGTTGTATTATGTGTATATTTTAAAATTATTGTATCTATCAATCAATCAATCAAAGTCTTTATTTAACCAGGCGATCACCGTTGAGCAAGATAATTTTCAAGGTGGACCTGGGTTTGTCAACAAGGAACAAGGGACAATATACATGGGATGCAGCACACAAGAAAATAGTAATAATAAAAATAAAGTGAGATACAATAATACAGTATATACAAAGTATCAGCAGGTAGCACTGACAGTAGTATATGTTTGGAACAGAAGATACAGCTAGTTTTGAGTTGGACACAATTTTTCATATAAGTAAAGAAATATACATATCAGGTACACCGAACAGAAATAAAACATAATATAAAAAGATACATAGTGATACGGTATGGAGAATTTAGAGCTGGAACCAGGGTCAAAGGAATGTGGAAGGGACAGATATGGGGGTAGAAAAAGGGTAGAGGGAAGAGTCGACTATAGATGTGATCAGTCTTTTAACAGTAGTAATTAGCGTGTGCTTGGACTTATAGGAGTCACTATTTAGGGTAGAAAGGCACAAGACTCCTTATGATGTAGATAATAGCGATTTAAAAGCTGCTGGGCTGATGGGGTGAGTTAATTTCAAAGTTTTTTGCAGCTTGTTCCACAGTTCAGGGAGCACAAAGCTGATGGCTGCTCTGCCAATGCAAGATTTTGCTTTGTAAACATAAAGGTATATATATGAGGTGCTTCTCAGGGCATACTTCTCCAGAGTGCAAAAAGGTAAGCAGACAGAGATATACTGGGGCAGTTTATTTGAGATAGCTTTGTATGTCCAAACCACAGCATTTTTTTGCCATCTGTGAGCAAGGAGTGACCATCCCACTGCCGTGTACAATGCACAGTGGTGGGTTGAGCAAGGAAGACCCGTGATAAATCTTATGGCTCTGTGATAAAGCGTATTGAGTTTGGCTAGGGTCCTGCAGGTCCTTGACTATATAGAAAATCTGTGTAATCCAATAGGAAAAGAAAGGTAGTTTGAACCAGTTTCAGTTTAGCATCTCTTGTGAGGAGATTATTAATCCTAAAGAACAGACCAAGTCTTCGTCTAAGTTTCTTTGCCAGTTCTTCTAAGTGATCTGTGAAAGTAAGTTTGTGGTCTAACCAGACCTCCTGGTACTTGAACTTTGGTACGTAGTCCAACCGCTCATCTAGAATAGTAATGTTCTGTGGGAGTGTCCCAGCAATTGCAAGATATATTGCATTGTGAAGGGGTGAGAGGAACATTGTTTTTTTTTTTTTTTTTTTTGCATTTAAGAGCAGTTTCTGGTTTATAAGCTGATGTTGCAGCAGATTAAATTCATTTTGAAGGGCTTTACAGGCCGCATCAGGGGTGAGGCTACTAGCATAGAGTACCATATCATCCGCAAATAGGTGTATTTGTGCTTCTTTCATGGGGGTATCTGCATTGTTAATATAAACGGTGAAGAGCAAGGGACCAAGAATGGAGCCTTGCGGTACAACCCTCAATAGGGGTTTTGGTGGAGAAACTTCCCCTTCTGCCTTTACTTGTTGAAGTCGTCCCGAGAGGTAGTTGGAGAACCATTTAAGGGATAGGGAATCCAAACCAATGTTTCAGAGGGACGACAGAAGCAGTCTGTGATCAACGGTATCGAGCATTCTTAGGTCCAAGAAAACTGCTGAGACAAGTTTTTGTCTCCATTCAAGCTGCCAGTCATTTGTCACCTTGGCTGAAACAGCGATTGTACTGTGCTATGCTCTAAAACTGGATTATGTAAGTTGAACAATTTTTCTGATTCCAGGTACTTCCAAAGCTGGAGTTCACTATTTTCTCCAGCATCTTTGACAGGATTGGAAATAGGGAGATTGGCCTGTAGTTATTGAGTCACCTGACTTAAACAAAGGAACCACAAGTGCATTTTTCCAAATGGTCGGTAGGTCACCCTGGGACAAGGGTAAGTTGAAGAGATGAGTAATTGGGACTGCGAGGACACGGTAGCCGACCTTTAAGAAGTATGGGTCAATGAGGTCGGTCCCAGCACTTTTCCTAGTGTCCAACTGAAGAAGATCTTATCTTTGTTTTACTTTGATTGCGAAAAGTGCTATGAGTCCCTGGAAAGGGGGCGCTATATAAATAAAGTATCTATCCATCTCTCTCTCTCTCTCTCTCTCTCTCTCTCTCTATCTCTATCTCTCTCTCTCTCGCTCTCTGTCTACCTACTATGCTCATAAATAAAGCTGTCATGGTATGAATTTTGTGATGGTATCAGTTTACAGAAATACCATGGCAATCGGAATACCATGGTATCCCCAGATATGGCATTCCAGGGGCAGGACTCCTGCTTCTGTCCACCTATCTAGCCCCCTACTTGGTCTGGCAAATTCCTTCTGGGACTGCCAAACAGGGGTCTTCTCCTGGCTACCATATATATCCTGTCACTCATGTGGTAGATAGACTCATGTGCTTATGCTACCTAGATAACACTGAGTCTAGGCACTCCTGCCTGCACTCTTCCACACCATATAGCTACCCTACCTCCCAGGGGACAGAGTCACTCCTGATTGCCCATGGGCTCTCAAAAAAGGTATATGGCATGGAGTACTTCATTGCTCATGAAGGCTTCACCTCCGAGACCTACTCTCTTCCAATCCCAAATTACTCTGCTTACTGGCTGCACTGCTGCTCCTCGCAGGTGATATTGAGCCAAATCCAGGTCCCCCTGTTGCCGGTCTTAAAATAGGCTTCCCCCATGATACCCACTGGACCTCCTCCAAGGGCCTAAAGATAGCACACATGAATGTCTGCAGCCTGCGCCCCAAAATCCATGAAGTCCAAGCATGGCTAGATCTCTACAAACCAGACATTCTCACAGTCTTTGAGACCTGGCTGAAGGCACATGCCCTGACACATAAGGTTGCTGCTTTGGGTTATAACATCTTTCATAAAGGCAGGGATTGCAAAAGTGGGGGAGGGGTACTTATCTATGCTAAAGACTCACTTGATGCGTCACTCACCACCCTGCAGTGCTACGACCACATCGGTGGGGAATCTTTCTTCATCCGGATCACCATTGACCTCTCAAAGCATCTTACCATTGGGTGTATCTACAGCCTTCCCAAGGTTGCCCTCCAATCCCTTGAGTCCCTCACAAAAAGCCCTAGCGGGCAAGGTCTCATCGGAACTCCTGATCCTCAGGGACTTCAACCTTAACTGGGCCCAGGACACAGAACTTGCTCTCAAGGCCCTGCTTCTGGACGCCAGCCATGAGCAAGTCATCAGAGATGCAACCAGATTTAACCACAAAACTGGGAATCACACCACCCTAGACTGGGTCCTGGTGTCAAACCCATATAACATCCAGATGGCTGGCACCATGGCTGATGCTCTGAGTGACCACTCGCCAATCTTTTGCACCTGGAAGAATAGGTTAGCCAAGGTTCCTCCCAGAATACTCACAACTCATGACTATTCCAAATTTTCTGCTGACTACTTTAAAGAGTATCTTAGCAACCTTGACTGGAGCCCCTTAAGGCTCTTTCCAACACTGGATGAAACACGGGACTACTTCCAGAACTCTTTCACATCAGCAGCTAACCTCTTCACTGTCCTACAAAAGCTACAGGCTAAAAGCAGCTGCTACAAATGGATCACCCCAGAACTAAAATCTCTGATGGTGAGCCATAACAAGGTCTGGAAGGAGCACAAGCATTCAGCACTGCTAGCTGATCTCGTGTCCTACAGGACCCTCAGAAACCAATGTGAGGGAGCCACCAAGCCTGCTAAAAGGGAGTATGTCAAACATCTCCAACAAACCAACCTAGGCAACCCCAGGTTGTTCTGGGCCCATATCAATGAACTTCTCAAAGGCAACAGTATGTCTCCACCTGGCCCCATTGAGGTCAATGGCCAAATGCTAAGTGATAGCCTTCAAACTGCTTCCTTCTTTAAGCAACACTTTACTAATCTTGACGTCTACAAGACTGGTCTAGCCCCCCAAATTCTGAGTCTGGGATGCTCGAGACTCCTTGCCTCACATGACCTCCTTTCCATCTGAGGCTGGTCAAGGCAAAAGGAGGTTATCCTCCTCCCTAAGTCCCTTAAAATCAAAGGCACAGAAGGTCCCAACGGCATCAACCCAAGGCTGCTAAGGGCTTTGGTTCCATCCATCTCTCGACCCCTTAGCTGGCTCCTAAACAGAGCCCCACTTGAAGGTGCTGTGCCTGACATATGGAAGCAGGCCTATGTGGTTCCCATCCACAAGGGGGGACCCCAGGGAACCTACTGGCAGCTACAGGCCAATCTCCCTGCTCTGCACCCTAGCTAAAATTCAGGAAAGGCTAGTCTATGGGCAACTCCATGACTACCTGGAGACACACCAGCTGCTACCACCCTCCCAACATGGCTTCAGACAAAACCATGGAACTGACAGTGCCTTGATAAAATTCTCGGTTGATGTACTTGGAGCCATGGACAAAGGAACCCCTACAAGGGCAGTCTTCATAGACTTGTCCAAAGCCTTTGACCTTGTCAACCACCAACTCCTGCTGACTAAATTGGGCAGGATTGGTCTAGACCCTCTCTCTATCACTTGGTTCAACAGCTATCTCTCTTGCCGAACTCAGAGAGTTAAGTGGAAAGGGGAAACATCCTACCTACTTCCCCTGAAGGAAGGGGTATTGCAAGGTTCCATACTGGACCCCCTTCTCTTTTCCCTGTTCATCAATGACCTAAGTAGCCATTGTGGTGGTAGCTTAGTTGTCCACTATGCAGACAATGCTGTCATATACAGATTCATGAACAACCTAACTGACCTTGGCCTTCAGCTACAGGTTGACTTTGTTAAGCTGGAGGCCTGGCTAACAAAGAACAGGCTGGTCCTCAACACAAGCAAAACCAAGGCTATGCTATTTGGACCTAGATCCCTGGGCCAAGACAGAACCCCATCACTCTTACTTACCTCCTCATCTGGTCACTGCATTGAGGTGGTGGGCTGTCTTAAATACTTGGGTCTAATGCTGGATCAGGGCTTTACCTTAAAAAACCATGTCGACCATGTAACAAAAACTATCCACCACAAACTAGGAATGTTCTACCGCCTAAATGACCAACTGATCCCCGAGGCCAGGATAACCATTGCTACCAGTGTCCTCCTCCCTACCCCGATATATGCTGCTCCAGTTATGCAGGGCATGGCAAAACTGGAAAATAACAGACTGCATGTGCTGTACAACAAGGTGGCTCACTTTGCCTCTCAGTCTCATGCAAGACGCCACCACTGTGAAGCCTTGGCTTCCCTAAATTGATCATCCCTTGACTCTCACCTTCAGTACTCCCTTCTCTGCAATGCGTGTAAGTTCATCTGCTCCTCCCCCTGGCCAGCCTTGCAGGGCTCCTGGTCCCCAAGCACTCCGGCCAAAATCTCCGCACAACAGGATGAATCCTCCTGGAAGAAGCCAGGGTGCAGACCAAGGTGGGCGGTAAATCCTTTGTCTCCTCTACCCTTCTGCTGTGGAACAAACTCCCTCTCTTTGTACAGGAAGCCCCCTCCCTCAAAACTTTCCACCCACACTGCTGTCACCACTGCTGCTAAGCCTAGTGTACTGCCATGGGGGTCTGTGCTGCTTTTTTTGTAATGTGAGCCTAGTAGAGTAAGTAGGTATCCTAGTCTTCAGTTAGCTTCTAGCTCACCCTCTGCCCCTTCAGCTACCAGGGGAGATGGAGACTCATTAAGAGCAGAACAACAAAAATATGCTGCCACAACACTGCTGTTGAGAGTTCAGTGCTCACTGACTCCGCCAAGCTGTAGTGTTCAGCCTGTCTACTCTGTGGTTGGAAAGACAGTGTTGCGCTTGCAAGACTCATGCACTCTTGGCTGGAGCTCATTCACATCACATGTGATTGTGCCACCGCTAATAGGTGGAGAGAGTGGACAACACAGTACCGACACAGTCAAGTCTGGTGAGTGCCTGCAGCATGAGCACACACAGACCAGGTGGGCATTTATTGTGCAAAAGATGAAATCCAAATTTTACTGCCACACCATAAGAACAACCTAGGTACAAATATGGGGGGGGGGAGGCACAACTGTGCCCCTCTGCCCTACCTAAATGTCATCCCTGCTTAATGGTAGAAATTCATTCTCAGGTGCTAATGCAATGGTTTCCATTGTATTCTGAGTTACTGTATCTCCATGTTTCATGATGTGGCCTGATCATCATGTGGGTTAGTGTCCATGTCCCTCATTTCAGTGACAAAATGTGAGGCATGGTGCATGCTTCCAAGACCCTACTCAGCACAAAGTGTGCTGAGCATGGCCTTAGTGTATATGCTCAGTACAGAATGTCAAAGGGAAAGTAAGTGAGATAAAACAGTCATGGAGAAACACATTTGTAGCACTAAATATGTGTAAGGAATTTGCATAGTTCGTAACAAAAAGGATAGGCTTCCCAACACAGAGGCCCCTCTTTGTACATCTGGAATGGGGGATGTTGACTGGCTTTATTGCATTTAATGCAATAGGCAAACAATACTTTACAGAGTAATGGTGATTAATGGCAAAAATCAAAAGCCATTAAACAACTTGCAAAAGGATCAGAATTAATGAGTTTACCTAATTTTGTGGGAATTCAAATAAAATGTATTTTAATGACTAATTGCTAGTAGTACTATAAGAAATAAAAACTGATGTGTTTTTTAGATGCAGTTTGCACCAGCTTAGCTGCTGCATACATGGCAAGCATGCAGCATGTTAACCTGATGTGATGTTTAAATGATATTCACACTAGCTTAACTGCTGCATTCATGTCAAGCATGCGACATGCGAACCTGATGTAATTTTTAGAAGATGTTCACACCAGCTTACCTGCTGCACACATGTCAAGCTTGCAGCATGCGAACCTGATTTGCCCTTTAGACCTGGTTCACATATGTTCACTTAGTGTATGCAAACCGCATGCAAACATTGCACAATTAAGCATGTGGTATGCATTCTGCATGTACACAGCACACCTATATTTCTGTAAGGGATTCCTTGATCCTTTTAATGTAACCTATTGCAAATGATAATATATTGCTCTTTATAATCTGCCAATGAGCAGGACTTGTGTATGGTATTGTGTTACTGGTACTATAGGCTTTATATTTAACATTATCTTAACATTGATGTCAACAGCTGAGGTCTTAAGAGCTGGTGCCAAGTGAATTACTCCGCACAGGTAAAAGGATACGGCTTCATCCCCAAGACATGCCTACTGGACATGTCACTTTATCAATGATTTAAAATAATACAAGTTTAGTTTCACATTCTTACTGTGAGGGAAGTAAGTAAGATCAACCAGCATGGTTAAAAAATAAATGAATTGACACCTCTGGATGAGTGAGGGAAGGGATACCAGCAAAACAAGTTTCTCAGTTTGCAAATGGTTGCACATTAAGCACTGAAACTTAACACAGAAAGGCCAATAAAACACTATAGAGGGGGTTTCAACTTGCAAAAAAAGGCAGTTTCGGGGATAGCTCAATTAAAGGAAAACTACATGTTAAAATCAGGAAAAGATATGTATTATTAACTTTTTGTGTTCTAACTTCCTTTCAGTGTTTTTTTTTTCTTTTCAGTTCTGGCTGTGAAAGGAGTTTTTTCTGTGTGTGTGTGTGTGTACCAGACTTGGACCTGGGTGGAGTTTTCCTATAACTTCTCTCAAGCCAGAGGAAAGCCGCATAAAACACTATGGAGGAGGTTTCCATTTGCAAAAAAAGGCAGTACTGGGGAGGGCTCAACTTAAGCACTGAAACTTAGAAAACAAAGAAAAAGGTCCATAAAATACTATGGAGGAGGTTTCAACTTGTAAAAAAAGGCAGCACTGGGGAGGGCTCAATTAACTTCTCAAGCTAGAGGAAAAATAGTGCTCTCCAGCTGCCATACACACACAGGCAGCGTAGTAATGAGGCTTCAGAGGAGGACACTATTTTTAACACTCTACCATGTTGTTTGGAGGGTAATTATGCTGGTAGTCTTTTCTCAAAGCAAAACTTCTGCAGGGCTTTGCTCACTGCAGCCATACAAATGACAGGGCTCAGGGCATCTACAAACAGTGTAATACAGCCTAAATTGCTTTCACTATGCTTCAGCAACTCACAGTATAGCTACTGTATGTCACAGTAATAAATGGCAGGCCGCGGGGCACCTAACAAACAGTGTAATACAGTCTAAATGGCTTTCACTATGCTGCAGAGAGACACACAGTGTAGCTATGTCACAGTAGTAAATGACAGGACTTAGGGCACCTAACAAACAGTGTACTACAGCTTAAATGACTTTCACTACAGTGTGCTGCAGAGAGACACACAGTGTAGCTATTTCACAGTAATAAATGACAGGACTCAGGGCACCTAACAGACAGTGTGTAATATAGCCTAAATGGCTTTCACTATGCTGCAGAGACACACTGTGTCACAGTAACAAAGGACAGGGCTCATCCAGGTGCACCTAACAAACAGTGTAATACACAGCCACACAAGGCTTTCACTGTGCTGCAGAGGCACACAGTGTAGCTGACTAATACAGTAATAATTTAATGACAGGCCTCAGGGGCACCTAACAAACAGTAATGCTTTTTCAAACCAGCTGCCAGTGCCATGCCTTGCCTTCTGTGTTGTTTTGTGCCCCCCTCCCCAATTCCTTCTCTGTTCTCTCCCCAGCACTGCACCATCCACATCCTTGACTGAGACTGATTTCCCAACTCCCTGAAATTGTTTTAGTCCCCAACCCCAATCCCCATTCCCTTTGCTCCTTCATGGACATTTTATTTTATGATTTTTTTAATTCAACTTTTAGTTAAATGATTGTTGTGACTTAGCTGCAGACTGCAGAGTGAGCGCCAAACCATGGACACAGAGTTGCTTCCACCCCAGACTGCTGTTGGCTGCTATCTGTGCAACACAGGCTCACAGCAGATGGAGCACAGACACCACTGACCAGTCAGGTTGTCAGTCCGGTGTCGTATATTCCTGTTTTTGCTGTAAGCTTGTGAAGGACCCCACAGGCTGCTCTTAAATGCCTGTTTCCATCCTGGAAGTTCTGGCAGGAGTCCCAGGACCCCATAGGCTGCATTTGTCTGCCTTGTAATGATTGTTTCCAGTTACCTGTTACCTGTGTCAAAACTACCTGACCCGAGAAGTACCCTGTTATGTCGGGTAGGGTAATACATTACCCAAACTACCCTACCCAGCCCAGTATTGCTGATCACCAAACTGCCTCACCCAGCTACCCATCAGGTAGCCCATGCCAAATAGTAAGTTCATCATTGATGCACCCCTGCACACCCGCTGGTATTACTTCTTCACTTTCAGTTTTCACAAGACCAGTCACATAGCATTTTGCCTTGTTCCTCCCCCCACCCTTTCATCTCACCTATTACATAAACTGTGCCTTTTCCCTTCTCTCTTACCTCCATACATCAGCGCTTGCTATCTCTGCTAGAGAAACTGCTGTTTTTCTGGTTAAAAAAAAGCATTCTGAACTGTTGACAAGCTATAGTCATGCTTGCTTACCCTCCTGTGAAGTGAATGTCGACCAGAAGGGCACAAAAAACAATCTCTCCACACAAACATGCCTCAGCAGAAATGTGCCCATGGCAAAACACGCTATTGTTTTTTTATTGTTTTGCAGCATCCCAAAACATGAAAGTGCATTGGTGCTTGCTCAGTAAAAGGCACGATCTTATTTAGTTGCAGAATTTCTATGAGCCATATATTAACCAGTCACGCTGCACGTCAGGGGTGTCAAGTGTTTCAGGATGTCCTAGTGTCCATAGCAACCACCTAGAAACTTCTGTACTAAACAAAGGTGTAAACAACAAATCACCAACAAATCCAATGACATGTTTGTTTTTGTTTTAATAAACTGTTGCACACAAATCTACCTTTACTGCCCTAACTGGTCCCTATTACGTAAATGAAATATACAATGTGAAGCAGTTTGATAAATGATTTATCTGAACTCGTGCAGTTCGACCTCAGACACCTCACTCATGCTTTACACAACCAGTCCTGAGGTTACCTGAGGGCAAAATACATAGATGGGTCTTTTTCCCCATAGAAGTGGTTACCAGTCATGTCCCTGCATATGGAATTGTGATTAAACTAACAGTAACCATCCAAATGTATCATCTAAAATATAAATAACTAAGTCCACTGTACTCAGAAGTAAACTCATTGAGGGGGCTAACCAGATCAAAAAGCCATACATACACAAACATGCAGGGTTAGCACCTGCCCCCCCCCCGGTAAAAAAAAAGCAGTTGTCTGTAAACGTTTGTAATGGGTCATTAAACTGTTGTCTATATTCAGGGACAGTGGTTTACCGGGATTGAGAAAGGGCAAATTCCATTTTGCATATTGTAAAAAACGGTACTGTCACCGTTGTCCGCTAAGCCAAAATCCGGTTTTACCGATGTTTGGTTTTGTGTACTTTATTTAACAACTTTTAACTCTGCTAAGATGCATTTCAGCAGTTTTCACCTCCACTATTGCACATCCTTCCATCCTTGTACCAATTTAAAGTTGTTTTAGGTACAAAATATGATAGCAGCAACAGCACTACAGCCCCATCGCTGAGGTATGATGGAAACAGCAACAAGGCCTCCATTCCTCTGGTGCGATGGCAGCACCAGCAACACTACAGACCCATCCCTCTGGTGTGATGGCAGCAGCAACAACACTATGTCCCTCCCTCAGGTATGATGGAAGTAGCAGCATCATGTGTCCCTATCCATTAGGTGTGATGGCAGCAGTACCACGCCCGGATTCCTCAGGTGTGATGGCAGCATCAGCACTATGGCCCCCATTCCTCTGGTGGGACAGCAGCAGTACAACATTTCCCATCCACCAGTGGTTATGGCAGAAGCACTATGGCCCTCTGCCTCTCAGGTGTGATGGCAGTAGCAACAATGCAGTCCACATTCCTCAGGGGTGATGGCAGTAGTGACAGCACTATGATCCCCTTTCTTCAACACCCACACCCCACATGCACAATTTACAAATTACTTAGTCTCTTTGCTTGTTAGAACTCAGATGTGAATTAATCTGAACCACTACCACTACTAAGGTGGACCGCATTTGTTTTTTCCTATCATTTAACTGCTTGAATTGGATTTCTGCCTGTGACACCACTGACCAGGGTTTGGGAACAGGTTTGGGTGTTGGAGGACTGGCCGGGGGGGTGAAGGCTTGAGTGTCCAACGACCACTGCCCTTCTCCTGGGAGGGAGGGTATATTCACAGCTCAGTATTTGCCGCCCCAGGTGGAGGCTGGAGGCATGGCAACACATTGGCCCTCATTGCAAGAGAGAGCATGATGGATGTCAGCTTGTGCCTTAACATCATGTGGCCTATCACGCTGTCATGAAAATGGAAAACACCTGCTGGCCACCCAGAGGATGGTTTCTGGTCCCTCAATAAGCAGGAAGCACCCGATACATGTATCTGTTCTGACATCTACCATACCTGGGATATTCAGGAAGCTCTTTAGGGTGATTGTCCTCCTGTTAGCCTCCACAGGGTGAGGCCCACCAATGAAGGGTTACTTCAGGTTACCTGATAGCATGGCCATAAGGGCAGTGGATGATGGTGGTGGGGACTCAGCAGCAGTGGTAGGGGGACTTGGCAGGCCTGAAAGAATGGATGGCCAGGGGGGTAGGAGGAACAAAAAAAACTGCCTGAATTTGCTTCTTTGAAATAGTGTCTTCACCTAAAAAAAAACATTCACAAGTGATTAGCAGAGGACCTTCTAATGCATCTCACAAACATGTGGATTCCTTTTTTTCCCTTGGTCTCCATGAAAAGGGTGTCTCTCAGTTTTCATGTCTGAGCTCGGATGTGAATTGAGCACCACTCTACCCACCAGCATCGTACAGCCCTTCCGTGTGTCACTGAATGTGCTTTCCATTCCACTGGCCAAGCATAAGCACACGTAAACACGTAACATTTGCTTTTTATTAAAGCGGTCTGTCAGAAAACTTTTTGTTGTCACAGAGACTGACACAACAGGTGGGGAGAAAGTGCAAATGATGAAATGGGCAGACTAGGTGGTCCGTCAAAGTCTATGTTTCTATGTTTCTACCCCATTCACCTAAATAAGTAGTACGGCAGCTTGTGCCTTGTGAACATACTTTCATTCAGACTAATTATCAATCAAACAACTGAGGATTTTGAATGGCCCTGCTGATTATAAACTTGAATAAACTAGTTGGTAACAGTGATTCTGTCCTTGGCAATCTATATCCCAGATGTTCATATGCAAAAAATACAATAAAAACCTGACTAAAGTCTAAAAACAAGCTTATAAAGCACAAAATGTATCTGAACATTTATTTTTACCTATACAACATCATTGGAGCCCGAGTATAACTCGGATAAATTACATGGTACCTTGACTACTGTGTGATGTAGTAAACATATATTGGTATTTTTTTATGTTTTTTTGTAAACTGGGTAAACCCACTAGGCAAAACTGCCTGTTTTCAGAGGTGACCCAGGAGCACTGTGGAGGTTAAGTGCCTTTTGCTCAGAGTCACACAGCATGCAAGTGGAGGTTGTGGGGATCAAACCCAAGTCTTCTAAATGTACTCAGTTCGATCACTGTTTGTTACTCTAACCACTAGACTATACCACCAGCCATAACACCCATATATAATGTTTTTTTTTTTTGTGTGTCTTATGTTTCGGCCCCTCCCGGATCTGCCTCTAGAGTGCCTCTCCTCCTCTCCTGCAGCGGAGTCTGTCCTGGGGATCGAGGTCCTTCACATATTTTTTCCCATTTTCTGTCCTCCCCAAAGCTCCCCAGGCGTCGACCATGGGCAGGCGTCCAGAGAAGCGACATGCAGATGCCGTCTCTCTCTCAAGCACCACCCAAACGTCCCCCACCGGACTCCGTGAATGGAGCCCTTCAAGCCCCTCGAGTGCCAGTGCTTCCACTGGCATTATCGAGTTAGCCCCCCTAAGGAGGAGGCATCCATTGGGATGCTCAACCTCCTCCCTCCCCTGCCGATCCCCGGCAACCTGAGTCCGTTCCCGAACCTGGGTCGCCAGCGTGGCGTGAGGTGTGGCGTCCAGTGCCTCAACCCTCAGTGCCACTGGACCGGCGCATATATAATGTTTTAATATATGATTTCAATAATAGTGCACAGTGTCTACAGTGCAAATTATGAACATTGAACTCTTTGCAACATTTTACTAAAATTGAATTATTTACCTCTCCATCTGCTTATGTTTTCTTACACCAAAGTGGGTGTATAGTTGACAGAGCACTGTAAATAGCCTGAGGTTACACTACTGCTTGCAATGCCAGGAACTCAGGATCAGAAGTGAATTCCCATTGCTAGAGGTCTGGCCAGAGGAATAGGATCGAGCACCTGGGGGGCTGCTCTCCTCTTCTGAGAACAGTGGCCTGCAGGTCCTGCTGCTTTACTGCCACCTGGGTGACTACAGGTGGTGGTGCAATGAGACTGCAGAGCAATCAGGAAGAGAAGAAGCTAACCAGGATCTGGAGTAGCGACATGTCTCTGTTTGCTCTACTTCCTTGGATCCCCTCGAGTTTTGGTGCCCTCAGGAACAGAGACTAGAAAACCAGTAACAATCACCCCACATCAGCTGCTGGTAGAAGGGACCCAGCTGCCCCAGACTTCATAACCAGTTTCCATGAGGGACCCACTGGGCTGCTCGACACACATTAAAGGACTGTGGAGGGGTGACCTGGGGCCCTCTCCCTTCCTACCTGGGGGGTACAACCTAGGCAGGATGGGGGCAGGCTCACAGGACTTCTGAGCATTACCTGGGGTGAAGCTAGGGGATACCCAGCCTAGGGATCTCTGAAAAGTGGAGACTGATGCTGTGAGAAGGGCGCATAGAAAGAGAAAATAAAAACATTTAAAAATATGCTGAAATCTTAGGGATTCTGTGCAGAGAAATGCAATTTCCGTGAGGCACCGGTACAAGAATTCAAAATCCACAAAGCAAGCAGGATTCCGTGATTTTTACCGGTGTTAACGGTAAAAACGGTAAACCATTGTCCCTGTCTATATTAAGTCCATTATTAATATGTTTGAGCTTAAAAGCTTGCTTTTTTGTGTATTATTGAAGTATCTTTAGAGAACCAGGTCAGAGGTGGCGTGAACAGATTATGAGAAATACTGTTCCACTAGTGTTTCACTCTTTTTCTCCTTTATGATGTGTCTGTGTGAGTTTATTCAGGTTCAAAAGGAATGCTTGGCTTTTACCCACATAGTCTGTATGTGGGCACTTCTTGCATTGTTAAGCAAAAATCCTCAAAAGGGTGTGGGTTATGCAGGAATGTATCTATACCAGATGTGGGTAAATACCAGTATAACTGATCTCCAGGAGTGGATTATTGCAGTTATACAATTGGTATAAAGTAAAGGTTTTATAGCTGCATCCTTCCTTCACTGTTAAAAAGTGCTGTGTCACTAGGTAGAATATAGAAGGAGCTCCCCCAACCCCATGACACACACACACACAGAGAAAGACAATCTCATACCCAGAGAGATGGTGCTCTTTAAAAAAAAATAAGTACTGTACGTGGTTTGATCTGTGAGGGGCTCTCGGTTGTGAAGCTGCAAAGAATGTGGTGGGAACTGTGAGCAGCTCACTTACTTAGAAAGTGTGGTGTGAATCAAGTTGGGGAGGAATGCTGGCTCCATTATTTCAGTGTGTAGAGCAAGTATAGTATTTGTGTTTTGGTGGTGGAGAAGATACAGGGGGGCACAATCAGTCTGCAATAACAAAGGTTAGAGAGTGTTGTGAGCGCAGATTAGCAGCAGTCTGGTCAGGTTGATGCCACTGTTTAGCTGATTCAAGGTGGGGTTCGCTCATAGCCAGTAGAGATTGGAGACACAGAGACACTGTGTGACTTTGGCCCATTTCCCAGTTTGGTTATAGGAGGATGTCATGCTCAACTAAGTGCTTTAGCACTATTGTTTGAAGTTTGTTATTACTGGAGAAATTTTTTAGTTTTTTAGTACTTTTTAGGACAGTGCTTTTGTATAAGTTGCATGTTAGTGGGAGTCAAGATGATGGTGCTTTGTTTACATTTACAGTGAGTAGTGATTTTTTCAGTTTGTGTTTTGTGATAAGGTTAACTGGTTCTTTACACTTGGGTTATGCAGGAAATTACCCCTTAAGAAGTCAGTTAATCAATCACAAACTAGGATTTGGAGACTCATTGTATAAGTAGTAGTAGTAGTAGTAGTAGTAAAAATGTTCATTTTTGTACAGGATAGCAAACTTTAGGTCATAGACCTATTTTCAAAGTTGTCCTATGTCAAGAACAAATTACATTCAATATAACATACAAACATTCAGACTACATAAAACAACTAATAAATATTTTTTTTACATTATACAAGACAAAAATCTTCAATCAGACCAACAACTAACACATTTGTCCACATTTTAAAAACAAGTGCATTCATCATAAAATACAGTGCTCAATCCTAATTTAAACTGGGATAGTTTAGTTGCTTTCCTTAATTCAGGGGGAATATTATTCCAAATATTTGCAGCCTGAGCCTCAAGTGTCATAGTACCATATCTTGTGTTAGTTTTTGGAAAAGTGTAACCTCTATGCTTTACATCCCTTAAAAGATATGGATAATATTTACTAACAGAAGGCAATTCCGTGTTTCCATCAATCATCCCATGTATTATTTTATAGATAAATACTGAATATTGTTTTTTAAATCGTACTGATAAACTGTCCTAGTTTAGGTATTTATACAAAATGCAATGATAAGTATTATAGCTACAGTTCAGGACAAATCTTGCCAATCGATTATATAATATGACTAATTTATTTAAATGTGTTTGACCCACAAAATTATACACCCATATTTCCATACTCTAATACAGGCATTATTAATTGATTTGCAATTAACCTCTGGGTTTGTAGATTTAATATCCTTGAAGACCTACGTAATGCCCCTATCTTATTATTAATTTTCTTTATTGTATTATTAATATGAGCTGAAAAAGATAAAGTATAATCAATCTCTGCACCTAAATATTTGTATTGATCTGTGATTATCAATTTTTTCCCATTCCTCATTAGTATTTCCCTATCTCTGATCTGTTTTTTTATTAACCTTTGTTTATTTTTATTGAAAAACATAACCTGAGTTTTTTTTATCACTTATCACTAATTTAGAGCTGGAAAACCAATCCTGTAGCACATCAAAATCCATCTGTAATTTAACCATCATTTCATTTTGAGATTTGGCTGATGCTAAAACTACTGTATCATCTGCATACAACCTGATTTGTGTATTATTTATTTTGGTAGGTAATTCATTAATATATAACAAAAACAATAATGGCCCCAAAATTGAACCTTGAGGGACACCTCTTAGTATACTACCTACTTCAGAAAATTGATCATTTATTACTACTTGCTGTTTGTAATAGACAGCATTCTTGGTTCCACAGGTGTAGCTCCCCTGTATCTTTTTTGTTTTTCAACTTTCTTTATGCCCGCTACTCACCGTTCTCCTGGCCTTTCTTCGGTGTGGTCACTCAGGATGCCACATTTCTCCCGCACTCCTGAAACCCTCTGACAGACTCCTGGCTTGGGACCATCTCCCTCCATCTCCTCTGGCCACCCAGCCCCCCGGCTGTGAGCGCCCCGGGGTGGGACCATCGACTCCTACTGGCGTTCTATCTATAATCTAGTAGAGCGATCAGGGAACAAAGGGAGAGACAATCGTTGGCCAGCAGGACCCGAAACTGCATGTGGGGGCTGTCCCACTGGACCCACCTTTGCCAATCAGGTGGCCAGCATTTTTCCACTTTTCTTGTCTCCCCCCCCCATTGGCTCGGCAGTGCAGTGTGCACCAGGATGAGATATGTGCACTCCCATGCACGTTCTCAGGAGTGCCGCTGCAACCAATCCACTTTTTGGCAATCCCGACTGTTGCTACAGCCCCAGTCTTCACCGGGGGTCACCAGACAGCACAATCTTCTACCCCCCCCCCAGGAAAGGAACGTTATCCTCCAGATGCTCAATTCTTTCCTTCCCTGCTGACCCCCGATGACTCGAGTCTCCTCCAAAACCTGGGCCTCCGGCGTGGTTCGAGGTAAGGCGTCCAGCGCCTCAGCCCTCTGCACCACTGGGCCAGCAGCTCCCCTTTATCTTGAATTGCTTGTTTTGAGGGTGGAAGTTGATAAAGTCTGCAGTGTAAGTGTGCTCACGTTTTGCATTTAGGAATATTGCAGGGTTTAGTGCCTCCTAGTTTTCTGCTGTTCTGGTCAGGTGTACTGTAAGTTTGCTCCAGACAATCAGGTTGGATAAATCAGGTGGTTCTTTGAAAGGCAGTAATGGTGGTTTCTGGAAAATATATTTTCGGTTACCATCTTCATGGAATATTGGTTGTGGGTCTTTACCAGTTTTTCGGAGGGCCTCCAGAGCTGGTATGTATGTAACAATGAAGGGTTTCCACTTGGTGGTGGTCTTTTCTTTATATTATACTAGTTGTTCTCTTGGCATATGCATGACACATTCCAGAGCTCTGTCAGTTTCTGTAGAAGAGTGTTCCTATTCAGTAAGTGTTGTTTCAGTGATAGGAGGTGTTTGTTGCTGGCTAATTTCAGCTGTCAGTTTCATGGAGAGAATATATGACGTCAGTTTTTCTTTGCTGCAGCTGAGCTCAGGCAAATTGTTTCTGCAAGCTGTAATATGTAGAAATTATTCTTGGGGGCGCGGAAGGCATATTTTAATTAAGAAAAATTACTTCTACATGACAAGCTGTCTTTAAGGGAACCAAACCTGGGAACTTTTTCACCCTCACCTGCAGGAGTCAGGATCATCATGTTGGATCAAACTGGAGACATTTTTTTAAATAACAGATGTGCCTAACGGCCCTACTTCATTTTCTCCTTACTAACCATAGCCAGTACCTGACACTGAGGGGAGTCAAATTGGGAACCTTTTTTCTTGTAAGAACAGTTCTAACATGGCAAGAAAAATCCCTGGGCTCTGATTGGTCAGTTTAGGTCTAGACCTGTGATGTTATCTCAGCACAACATCACTGAGCTAGTCCCAGCACACACATGACCACATTAACTGTTACAAAAATCAGTCCACAGCCCATGTCCAAGTTGCCCACACATGGCATGGCTGCTGTAGCTTTTGCCAGTACTTGAAAATGCTTTTTTAAACATAAACCGCTCCCTCCCACTGGCACAAAGCAACCCTGAAACCATGCAGTAATAAACATTCTGAATACATCATATGACAGGTCACATTTATTTTCCTTTTGTTTCTTTTTTAAGTATTGAATTCAAAATTAAAAACAGAGCTGTCATCATGATTGGGTTCATGACTACACTGTGTGACAGGGAGCTCCTGCCACTCTTGAGGACCGACCTTTTCTTAAATCTGTTCCAGCAGTTCTTCTATTTCTTAGCCTATTCTATCCATTACAATTTCTAGTCTATAAGGATGACCACCTATGGGCACCCCTTTCCCTTTCTTAACTATGCTATAGTGTCCTCTTTAATCTTCCTTTTCCATCTCAGGTCCTCATACAGGGAGGTTATTGTGGTGACCTCCAAGCATATGTAAAACAACAGGCCGTGGTTATCATTGTCTGATTTAGTATGTAATAGCACTATGCCATAAAATACTTTAATATAAATACCTTATGTTTATGAAATGTGTAAATGTTGAAAATACCATGGCACTAGGTGTTTTTGATAAAGGTAAAAAGTACTACTTGACTGCATTATAAAAATTAAGTTAGTTGTACTGTTTAAACTGCATGCAAATTGCTGTAAACTGAGACAATCTGAAATGTCATGTTGATTTACAAATATCCCATGATGCTTTGCAATATGTAAATATGTGTGATGCTGTGTTTCTTTGAAACTTGGCTTATTGTCAATGCTCTTTGGGCTAACCCTTGTTTCAGTGCTTCTGCGCTGAGGTTATTTGTTTTTAGCTTTTTTTTTTATTTTTATTTGAGCCTTCACTACCCAAGCAAACAGGGCCTGCATAGGGGGTGGAGGCTGAATCTCAACAGCTAAGTTAGATCAGTGATCAGCGAGTCCATAGGTGCTGGCCAAGTGTAGAGGAAAGACTTGCATAGTCTGTTGCTATAAACTGATGTATTGAAGAAGGGATGTGCCATTGCTAAAGGTTATCTTGGCATTTTGAATAAACATCACACAGAGATTGTGTGTTGAACTTGAAGTTTGGTGTCTGGTCCCTCTGTTATCCTACAAAACCTCCACACACTTCTTCCCCACTCCCTCCCAAACAGAGTTAAACCCCTTCCCTCCCATTGTCAGTGTCTGTGCAGATAACATCCCATTTCTTTCCATTACATTTTTTAAATATTTCATTTAAAAGTAAAAACAAAGCCATAATCGTGATCAGCTTGACAATTAATATAGTACCTGCTCCTGGCCCGAACAGTTAGTGCATGCTTTTCAAAAGTACACCACGCTCAATGCTCCACTTACCAAATGGCAGTGTGCACTGAAATAGTGACAGACAGGGAATCTGCAGCTTGCAGTCTGCAAGTAAGCAGGACAGGGAGATAACTGAAACTTCTCGATGAGGTTTGGGGAGACAAGTAACAAAGCCTCATTATCAGAAAGAAGTAGGTGGGTAGAGGACAGGGGCAAATCACTTTTTTTTTTTAACAAACAAAACATTTGATAATCAGTATAATTCACTTCAGGGTGTGTCATGCTTGGATAATATCACTTCTCAGGTGTTGGACACACTCAGCCAGTGGCCCTGGGCCCAACCACCTGAGGCGTGACATTATCTAACCACAACACACACCCTGACATGCGTTATTTCTTAAATGAGCCCGGTGACCTGACTACTTTCCCCAGCACCAGTAGGAGCTGGTACTTCTGAGAGGAAATGTTTTTAGTTAATAACTTAGACCAACAGTCTGACTCCTGTGCCACCTCATTGGCAGGAGCAGCGGCCAGTGAGGGGAATCAAAAGGGAATGTATATCTAATTAATAAATAGGCCAGAAGGCCCAACTCCATTATTCCTTCACTGGCTTAAGCTGGCACCTGTGAATGGAATCAAACCTGGGACCTTTTTATCAAGTGGTAAATGGACTCTGCTGGCCCAGTAATGCAGTGGTAGTGAAACCACTCACTACGCTGGTGACTCGGGTCCCTCTAACTTCCGGGGAAGAAGGATCAAGCACACCAAGGACAACTCTCCTTGCTCAGGGAGGGGGATGCTGCACACTGCTGCTTGACTGACACCTGGTGGCGGTCAGATAGCAGCACAGCAAGTGCACATCGAGGGGAAGGGGCAGCCTCTGGACACAAATCATTCATTTGTACCGTCACATGCCATGGGTTGGAAATAGCGCTTAGCATTCTGTCAGTCTCAGACACAGTGATCTGTCTGAAAGAAATCCTAGAAGTAATCACATAAATTGAAACAATCTTAATTACACCAAAATCCCTTTTGCCAAGTGTACTGCTTTATATCTTTAGTTATCATATCCTCCCCTCCTCTGTCTCTACCAGTGTCAATGTGTCAAACTTGGAAATACTCCTGAGTTCTCACACTGACAGCCTGCAACTTGCTGTTAAAAACTGAACATTTATTTATTTATTAAATTTTGTTAACCAGGCCCTGAGGGTCACTTTCTCAGGAGTGACCCGGAGTTAGTTACATAAAGCAAGGCAATACATAGAGGTAGTACAGTACAGGACATAGTGTACATACTTTCAATGACAGTATACAGTGTTCACAGTAAAGAGCAGTTATATACAGCAATTTTACAAAGATCAACAGTAGCAGCTGAGAGGCTGGGGGCAAGAGTTAATGCACCAAACTACAGGGTGTGAGTTACCTAGCCAACAGGGCAAGGGCAGTGGCTATGGTTTAGGAGGTGCAAGCACAGTCCCTTCAGGAATATCGCTAGGGAGGGGGCTTCCTGTAGGTGTGCAGGAAGCTTGTTACACTGTGCTGAGACACAGAGAGAGAGAAAGCAGCCAGAGATTCCTTAAATCAAGGAGGTTATTTTCTAGACTACACTGAACTGAATTATTACTTTTTGGACCTGTGTAAGTAACTAGTATTGATTCTGTTTTTGGGGTTGACTTGTCTTCATTTTAACTTTAATTTGCCAGGGAGGAACTGTAGCTAGGAGATATTTGCAGTCATTTGTGACTAGACCTGGTACTTAACCTCTGTGAAATAGGTGTCTGAAAGGGAGGAAGACACTCCTCGGGGTGGAGGGTCAGAGTGGTAGTTGATTGTTTCTGGACGACATAGGTTTACTTCCCCACATCCCACCCACCCCAAGCGCATAACTTCCATTATAGAAGGGTTCTGACATCACTTCCCCAAACTGCTAACAGCATACACCTGTTCATATCCTTAAAGGCACAGCACACTGAATAGGGGGTAGAGACACTCACAAGCTTGCACACACTAAAACAAGAACAAAAAAATAACAAAAGAAAAGCATCTGTAACAGGAATGGACACAGACATGTGGAGAGTGGTGCAATGTACTGGCTGTGGAGCAGCAGTCTTCCGGTAGACATTCTGGAAATTGCGTTGCTGCCCTATTTGCAGGCACCTCTCTGGTCTGAGGGAGGAGGTTGCTCGTCTTCATACTGAACTGGAAATGATGTAGAAAAATTACTCCTCCACCCAGGGACCACCCAGGCCGCCACCACTACCTCAGAGGTTGCCAAGAAAGAGGAGTGGTTGGACTACGGTGGGCTCAGGGAGGGTGAAGGGTGGTAGAACAGAGGCGTATCCCTCCAGTTGTGCCTCTCTACAATTCTTTCACCACTCTGGTGGAGCATGGTTCCTCTATGGAGGCACCCACAGTGGAGACCAAGGAGGATGTTGTGAACCTCCACAATGGAGACCCACAGGAGGGTGGCACAGGACCCCACAGGGGAAGGAAACAACTCCTGGTGGGGGACTCGATTGTTAGGGGGGTAGAACTGAGGGAGGGAAGGGAAAGGGAGGTAAGGTGCCTGCCCGGCGCCATGGCTCGGAGGGACAGAAAGTGAATCCTCAGGATCATGGGAACAGCTACAAGGGGGAGTGAGCTGGTTGTCATTATCCACCTAGGGATGAGTAACCTGGCTGAAAATGGGATCAGAGCAATGCAACAGGAGTTTGTGGAGTTGGGGAGGGGCCTTAGACAAGTAGCACACACGGTAAATTTCTCGGAGGTGCTACCTGTCTATGGCATAGATGAGGCTAGGGTACTCTGCACCATGGAATTCAATGACTGGTTGAAAAACTGGTGCAGAGCTCAGGGATTTGGCTTCATTGTGGACTGGGGCTCCACCTGGAGGGATGCAGGCCTATACAAGCGCAATGGTCTGCAGCTATCCTGGAGGGGAACCAGGATCCTAGGTGATAGGTTTAAATGCTTCATTGGCAAGCATTTAAACTAGCCAAGGGGGAAGGCACTGAAAAGGAGAAGAGAAATCCTAGCCCCGCCAAAAGTCAGGGTAGTTAGTGAGGTAAACACCAAGACAGACCAGTCGATAGGGATAAGGGCAGGGGTAAATGGAGAAAAAGACAAAGGCAGTAGGACAGGGAAGGGGCAAAAAGAAATAAAGCCAGAAAAAAATGGAGGGTAATGAGTACCAATGCCCATAGAGTAGGTAAAAAGCTCCCCAAAATGGTGGCCTTGATGGAAGAGGGATGCCTGGATATCGTGGCAGTCACAGAAACATGGTACACAGAGAACCATGACTGGAATGTCAACATACCAGGGTACACAATCTGCAGGAGGGACAGAGAGGGAAGAAGAGGAGGAGGAGTAGCTCTCTATGTAAGGGAAGGGATCAAAGCAACAGAACTAAAGGGTAAACAGGGAATAGAGGAGGCACTGTGGGTCACCCTGGAGACTGGAAATGGCTCCACAATCTGCACGGGGTTGTATACAGACCCCCTGTCTCAGGGGGAGGAAATGGACAAGAAAATGATAGAAGGCATCCTTGGGATGGTAGAGAAAGGTGAGACATTGCTAATGAGGGACTTGAATATGCCAGATGTTAACTGGAGCACCTTTGCTGCAGCCACATCCAAGAGCAGGGCCATTCTCGATGCCCTACAGGGGGCATGCCTCAGACAGCTAGTTTTGGTACCCACTCGGGAGGGAGCAATCTTAGACCTGGTACTCTCAAATGGGGAAAGAGAGAGGATCTCTGATCTTGAAGTGGGTAGCCATCTGGGAATGAGTGACCACCAAACAGTGTGGTTCATGATAAACTTAGCTGTAGAGTCAAGCCACACAAAAGTGAAGGTACTGGATTTCAGGATGGCTGATTTTGTCATGTTGGGAGAGTGCCTCAGAAAAGCACTAGCAAACAGGCAAGAATGTGGGGTGGAGCAACAATGGGGAAACATCAGAACTGCCATTACAGAGCCAACAAGCTTTTGTGTGAAGCAAATAAAGAAATTAAAATGAAAGAAAAAACCACTATGGTTCTCAAAAGACATGGCGGGAAAGGTAAGGGAGAAAAAGATAGCATTCAGGAATTATAAGGAAACACAGAAGGAGCAGGACAGAGAACTGTACCAGTTAAAGCAGAAGGAAGTGGGGAAGGCAGTCAGAATAGCAAAGGCCCAAACTGAGGAAAAGTTAGCCAACTCAGTTAAGGAGGGGAATAAAACCTTTTATAGGTACATTAAGGAGCAAAGAAAGACGAAGGGAGAGATACTGAGGCTGAATAAAGAGGAAGGTGGTTGAGCAGAGAGCGACAGTGAAAAAGCAGGGATACTGAATGAATATTTCTGCTCAGTATTCACAATGGAAAAGCAGGGGGGGAGACCTAATCCACTAAATAGAATCACTCTGGATAGGGGAGTTGATATTAGTCCTTTCACAGAAGAAAGGGTTCTAAAAGAACTCTTAAAACTGAAGGTAGATAAAGCAATGGGGCCTGATGGGATTCACCCCAGAATTCTAAAACAACTAAGGGACGAACTAGTAACACCACTGACTACCCTTTTTAATAAATCCTGGGAGGATTGTGTGGTACCTGAGGACTGGAGATGGGAGGATGTGATTCCCTTTCACAAAAGTGGGAGCAAGATAGAGGCAGGAAACTACAGACCTGTCAGTTTGACCTCAGTGGTAGGGAAAATGATGGACTCACTTCTGAAGGAAAGTACTGTTGAGTACCTAGAAGTCAGTAGGGCACAGGACCCAAGGCAGCATAGATTCACAGCAGGAACGTCATGTCAGACAAATCTAATTGATTTCTTTGACTGGGTGACCAAAGTAGTAGACCAGAGAGGGGCTGTGGATATGGCCTACCTAGGCTTCTGCAAGGCATTTGACACAGTCCTGCACAAAAGATTAATATACAAGTTAGCCAGCCTGGGAGTGGGTCCCAGGGTGGTAGCCTGGGTAAAACACTGGCTGGACAACAGGACATAGTGGGTAATAGTAAAAGGAGTTCACAGGGAAGAAAGGAAGGTTACTAGTGGGGTACCGCAGGGTTCAGTACTGGTTCCGGTCCTTTTTAATGTCTTTATAAGTAACATTGCGGAAGGACTGGAGGGGAAGGTATGTTTCTTTGCAGATGACACAAAGATCTGCAACAGGGTTGATATGCAAGGTGGGGTGGAAAGGATGAAAAGGGACTTGACAAGGTTGGAGGAATGGTCAAATGTATGGCAGCTTAGATTCAATGCAAAGAAGTGGAAAGTAATGCACCTGGGAAAAAAACCCAGGGCAAGAGTACACATTGGGGGGGAGGGGGTGAGATACTGACAACAACAAAAATGGAAAAGGACCTGGGGGTAGTCATGTCAGATGACCTAAAGGTGGGCCAGCAATGTGAGAAGGCAATAAGGAGGGCTGGGGGACACTGGGATGCATAGGGAGAGGCATCACCAGTAGAAAACAGAAAGTTGTTGGCCCCCTGTACAGACAGTTGCTAAGACCACATCTGGAGTACTGTGTATAGTTCTGGAGACCCCACCTCCGCAAAGACATAGACAGGGTGGAGGCTGTCTGGAGGAGGGCAAGCAACATGGTGCAGGGTCTGCTCCAGACGATATATGAAGAAAGACTAAAGGACCTTAAGTTGTATAGCCTCAAGGAAAGGAGGGAGAGGGGGGACATGATAGAAACTTTCAAATAACTCAAGGGAATCAACAAAGTCCAAGGGGGTAGCATATTTCAAAAAAAGAGATGTGCAAGAACAAGGGGGCACAATTTGAAGATAGAGGGAGGATGACTCAGAGGTAATGTGAGGAAGTATTTCTTCACAGAGAAGGTTGTAGATGCATGGAACAGCCTTCCTGAGGAGGTCATAGAGTCAAAAACAGTGGGGGAATTCAAGAATGCATGGGACAGACATAAGGCAATTCTAGTGGGGGGGGTAGGAGGAAATAGGCTGTTGGTTAACTAGGATCTGCAGCTTATCCGTTAGGTAGGGAAATCAGCAGACTAGGTGGGCCAAGTGGTCCTTATTTGTTGTCATATTCTATGATTCTATGTTTCTAAGTATAAGCAAAGGATTTAGATCCTGCTGCAGAGCGGACCCTGGGCAATTCCAGGAATTGTTTGCCTGAAGTGTGGAGTGGTTTGCTAGACCACTTTGGGGCAAGTAGCCCAGCTAGCCCATCTGGAGGTTTGGTATTGAGAAGCTTGTATGTCCAGCTTAGGAGAGGGTACTGAAGCCTGTGGCTTAGAGTAGGCCAATTGAGTGAGGAAAGGACATCACAGTGATGGGTCCTACGATGAGCTTTCATGGCAAATCATGTAATTTTATGATACAGAATTTGTAGTCTACAGTGGTCATGCTTTGATAAGCCTCGAAGGGTCAGGGAGGCATAGGTAAGGGTAGGGAGGAGGATACTCTTTGCGATCACCAGTTGGTTTTCAGGAATTATGTTGGACCTTTGGCGATAGAGCAGGCCCAGTTTTGGTGTATGTTTTTTGTTACTAGGTCGACATGTTGTTTTAGCGTAAGCCCCTGATCTATTGTAAGTCCCAGGTTCCTGAAGGACTGTATCATCTCAATAGTGGAGTGAGATACAGTAATTAGTGGGAGAAGGTGGGCCCAGGAGGAACCCAGGGATTTTGGTCTGAACAGAAGGGCTTTGGTCTTATTTGCATCAAGGACCAGGTGGTTTTTGACTAGACAAGCCTCAGCCTTTGCAAAGTCAGACTGGAGCAGGGGTCCAAGGTCATCCAGGTGCAACAGTTCTGTACAGTACAGCGTCATTGGCCTACTGAACTACAGAGCTACTCCCACAGTGGCAACAGAGGTCATTGACGAAGAGAGAGAACAAGAGTAGGCCCAAGATGGAAGCTTATGGAAACCCCTCATTTAGAGGTAGTATTCCAGATGCTGCACCTCTGAACTTGACCTATTGGACATAGCCAGACAGGTAGTTTTGGAACCATTTTAGGGAATGTTGGTCAGGTCCAAATTTGCACAGCTTGTTAGCAGGAGTGGATGGTCTGCCAGGTCAAAGGCCTTGGTAAGGTCAATGAAGACTGCCCCTGTGGGGGTGCCTTTGTCCAAAGCTGCGAGGATGTCGGAGGTGAACCTGATGAGTGCAGTGTTGGTCCCGTGTTTTTGTCAGAAGCCATGTTGTGAGGGGGCCAGGAGCTGGTTTACTTCCAAGTAATCACTGAGTTAGGAGTACACCTGCTGCTCCTGGACTTTTTCAAGGGAGCAGAGGATAGAGATAGGCCTGTAGTGACCTATTAGTTCCCTAGCTCCACCCTTGTGGAGTGGGACCACATGATCCTGTTTCCATATTTTGGGGACTACGGCCTCCTGCAGTGATCTGTTTACAAGTCAGGTGGTTGGCAAGGCAACAGCATGGGCAGCAGACTTAAGCAGACTTGGGTCCAGTCCATCTTGCTTTGCCGAACCAGTGGACTTTAAGGGTAGTAGAAAGGGCAACACTTCTTTGACACGCACTGTCCTTAGGTGGAAATGGGGGTAAGAGAATCCTGAGTTTCAGTGACCAGGGGGACCTGGTTGAGGACCAGAGGATTAGTTCTGTATGAGCCCAGGTCAGTGAAGAAGCTATTAAAGGCAGCAGCTGCCTGACATTCATCTGTTAGGGTTTGACCGGGGAAGGTTTTATTGCCCTAGTGGAATTTGTTTTAGCCTTTTATCAGTGAATTGATGCTGGACCAGAAGGACTTTGGGTCTGTCAAGGATCGCAACTGGAAGGATTTAAAGTAGTTTCTTTTAGCCATTTTAGAAGCCTTTTTGCATTGATTCCTCAGAGACCTGTAGTCGGCTATGTGTACTGGGCTGGCAGAGCACCTTGCCTTCCTCCAGGACTTGTCTCTGCCTAACATTAGGGATTTCAGTTCCCATGTGATACATCTATGGCACTGGCCTTTTACGTGTCTTTTCCTCACCGAAGCATGGAGATTGAGCACAGTGGAGAATGTATACTGGAAGAATTGAGTGGCTTCCTTCATGCTGTCCAGCAGTCTGATGGGTGTCCAGTCAGTATTTCTCAGACAACACTGAAAGGCTTCTGGAGATAACCTAGAGAAGTACTAGCTACTATAAGCCTGGGGGGTACCTAGGTGGCCTGTTTTTCTAAATACAAAAGGTGGGGGAGTGGTCTCTCAAGGCATCCGACATTACGCCAGCTGCCTGGATGTTTGTTTGTTTAGAGTCCAGGATCCAGTCAAGGGTGGAATGGTTCCCAGTTTTTAGGTTGTGCCTAGTGAACTCAGTGATGACCTGAGTCAGGTTTGCTTTAAGGAGCGAGGCCCTATAGACTTGCTCAGTAGCCGTTTCCCACCTGAGGTTGAAATCCCCTAGGATCAGGACCTCTGCTGGGGCAGCCCCTGCTAAGGTGTCTGTTAAGCCCTGAAGCGCTGAGTTGCCACCATTGGGAGGGTTGTATATGCAACCAATGGTTAAGTGTTTTGCATGGTCCAGGATAAGTTTGATAAATAGAGATTTGAGCTTTAAAGAGCTATGCAGTTGGGGGGGGGGGGGGACATAGAAAGCCTCCAGTGAGTAAGGAATTGTTACCTGTGAAATTAACTAAGCGTAGAAATATTTGCAAAGTAGGGGGAGTGGCTTAGCTAGAAGGAGCCAGGTTAAAACCAGATTTAAGCACTGCCCTAGATAGCTTCTGCTAGAGAACAGATAGAACACCAGGAGGAAGGAGCTACTGGTCTAACTAAAACTTCTCTACTAGGACTATATTGCCTTCCTTCCCTTCACTTCCCTCCACCCCAAACCAGTTCTATTTTTATAGGCACAGGATTTAACTGACAACAGGAACTTCCTGTTTGGGAGCAGGAAGTGAGTGATCACAGAGCCACCAAAGACTCACCATCCTAGAAGGTAGAAGGGCAAGAGTAGCTCTCTGCCCCGCCCCCCCAGTTGCTGGAGGTCTGACTTTGAGCAAGTAAGGAGACTACTGAGAAATATAGGAACTTCTTGTCTTAGAACAGGAAGATCAGGAGATAAAAGGGCACAGAGGCAGTAAGTAAGTAAGTAGGGGAAGAGAAAAAAAAAGAAAATAAACAGAGGAAAGAGTAAGTATTCCAAACAACAGTTAGGGGGCCAGAAGAAAGACATGATGGGAGTGGTGCAGTGGAGTGGCTGTGGAGCAGCAGTCTTCCGGAAGATGTTCTGGAGGATGCAGTATTGTCCCATCTGCAGGCACCTCTCTGGGTTGAGGGAGGAGGGTGCTCATCTCCAGGCTGAGTTGGCCAGGACTGAAGGTGCCAGTACAAGATTTCTAGTTCTTAGTCCCAGTAGAGAAGTTTTAGTTATACCAGTAGCTCCTTCCTGCTGGTGTTCTGTCTGTTCTGTGTTCCGACGGTGCATTGTTTACATTTACAGTGAGTAGTGATTTTTTCAGTTTGTGTTTTGTGATAAGGTTAACTGGTTCTTTATGCTTGGATTATGCAGGAAATTACCCACGCCTAAAGAAGTCAGTTAACCATTCACAAACTAGGATTTGGAGACTCATTGTATAAGTTGTAATAGACAACATTCTTGGTTCAACAGGTATAGCTCCCCTGTATCTTTTTTGGTTTTTCAACTTTCTTTATGCCCCCTAGTCACCGGACTCCTGGCCTTTCTCCGGTGTGGTCACTCAGGATACCGCCTTTCTCCCACACTTCTGAAGCCCTCTGACCGACTCCTGGCCTGGGACCATCTCCCTCCATCCATCTCCTCTGGCCACCCCCCCCCCAGCTCTGAGCGCCCCAGGGTGGGACCACCGACTCCTACTGGCGTTCTAGCTATAATCTAGTAGAGTGACCAGGGAACAGAGGGAGAGCCAATTATTGGTCAGCAGGACCCGGAACTACATGCGGGGGCTGTCCCACTGGACCCACCTTTGCCTATCAGGTGACCAGTGTTTTTCCACTTTTCTTTCCCCCCCATTGGCTCGGCAGTGCAATGCACACCAGGGTGAGATATGTGCACTCCCACGCATGTTCACAGGAGCGCCGCTGTAACCAATCCCCTTTCTGGCAATCCCGACTGTTGCTACACCCCCAGTCTTCACCGGGGGTCGCTAGACAGCACAATCTTCTACCCCAGGAAAGGAAAGCTATCCTCTAGATGCTCAATCCTTTCCTTCCCTGCTGACCCCCGGTTACTCGAGCCCGCGCCTGAACCTGGGTCTCCGGCGTGGTTCGAGGTAAGGCATCCAGCGCCTCAGCCCTCTGCACCACTGGGCCAGCAGCTCCCCTTTATCTTGAATTGCTTGTTTTTTGGGGGGGGGGTGTTGATAAAGTCTGCAGTGTAAGTGTGCTCACGTTTTGCATTTAGGAATATTGCAGGGTTTAGTGCCTCCTAGTTTTCTGCTGTTCTGGTCAGGTGTACTGTAAGTTTGCTCCAGACAATCAGGTTGGATAAATCAGGTGGTTCTTTGAAAGGCAGTAATGGTGTTCTGGAAAATATATTTTCGGTTACCGTCTTCATGTAATATTGGTTGTGGGTCTTTATCAGTTTTTCGGAGGGCCTCCAGAGCTGGGTTGTATGTAACTATGAAGGGTTTCTACTTGGTGGTGGTCTTTTCTTTATATTATGCTAGTTGTTCTCTTAGCATATACATGGCACATTCCAGAGCTCTGTCAGTTTCTGTAGAGGAGTGTTCCTATTCAATAAGTGTTGTTTCAGTGATAGGAGGTGTTTGTTGCTGGCTAATTTCAGCTGTCAGTTTCATGGAGAGAATATATGATGTCAGTTTTACTTTGCTGCAGCTGAGCTCAGGTGAATTGTTTCTGCAAGCTGTAGTGTATGTAGAAATTATTCTTGGGGGTGCGGAAGGCATACTTTAATTAAGAAAAATTACTTCTACGTGACAAGCTGTCTTTAAGGGAACCAAACCTGGGAACTTTTTCACCCTCACCTGCAGGAGTCAGGATCATCATGTTGGATCAAACTGGAGACATTTTTTAAATTACAGATGTGCCTAACGGCCCTACTTCATTTTCCCCTCACTAACCATAGCCAGCACTTGACACTGAGGGAAGTCAAATTGGGAACCTTTTTTCTTGTAAGAACAGTTCTAACATGGCAAGGAAAATCCCTGGGCTCTGATTGGTCAGTTTAGGTCTAGACCTGTGATGTTATCCCAGCACAACATCACTGAGCTAGTCCCAACACACACATAGCCACATTAACTGTTACAAAAATCAGTCCACAGCCCATGTCCAAGTTGCCCACACATGGCATGACTGCTGTAGCTTTTGCCAGTACTTGAAACCGCTTTTTCAAACATAAACCACTCCCTCCCATTGGCACAAAACAAACCTGAAACCATGCAGTAATAAACCTTCTGAATACATCATATGACAGGTCACATTTATTTTCCTTTTGTTTCTTTTTTAAGTATTGAATTCAAAAATAAAAACAGAGCTGTCATCATGATTGGGTTCATGACTACACTGTGTGACAGGGAGCTCCTGCCACTCTTGAGGACCGACCTTTTCTTAAATCTGTTCCAGCAGTTCTTCTATTTCTTAGCCTATTCTATCCATTACAATTTCTAGTCCATAAGGTTGACCACCTATGGGCATCCCTTTCCCTTTCTTAACTATGTTATAGTGTCCTCTTTAATCTTCCTTTTCCATCTCAGGTCCTCATACAGGGAGGTTGTTGTGGTGACCTCCAGACGTATGCAAAACAACAGGCTGTGGTTATCATTGTCGGATTTAGTATGTAATAGCACTATGCCATAAAATACTTTAATGTATATACCTTATGTGTATGAAATCTGTTAATGTTGAAAATACCATGGCACTAGGTGTTTTTGATAAAGGTAAAAAGTGCTATTTGACTGCATTATAAAATTAAGTTTGTTGTGCTGTTTAAACTGCATGCAAAATGCTGTAAACTGAGACAATCTGAAATGTCATGTTGATTTACATATATCCCATGATGCTTTGCAATATGGAAGTATGTGTGATATTGTGTTTCTTGGAAACTTGGCTTATTGTCAATGCCCTTTGGGCTAACCCTTGTTTCAGTGCTTCTGCACTGAGGTTATTTGTTTTTAGCTTTTTTTTTTGTTTGTTTTTTTATTTGAGCCCCCACTACCCAAGCAAACAGGGCCCGTAGAGGTGTGGAGGCTGAATCTCAACAGCTAAGTTAGATCAATGATCAGTGAGTCCATAGGTCCTGGCCAAGTGTAGAGGAAAGACTTGCATAGTCTGCTGCTATAAACTGATGTATTGAAGAAGGGATATGCCATTGCTAAAGGTTATCTTGTGCATTTTGAATTTCATTACACAGAGATTGTGTGTTGAACTTGAAGTTCGGTATCTGATCCTGCTGTTATCCTACAACACCTCCACACACTGCTTCCCCACTCCCTCCCAAACAGAGTTAAGCCCCTTCCCTCCCATTGTCAGCGTCTGTGCAGATAACATCCAAATTCTTTCCATTACATTTTTTAAATTTTTCATTTAAAAGTAAAAACAAAGCCATAATTGTGATCAGCTTGACTATTAATACAGTCCCTGCTCCTGGCCCAAACAGTTAGTGCATGCTTTTCAAAAGCACACCATGCTCAATGCTCCACTTACCAAATGGCACTGTGCACTGAAATAGTGACAGACAGGTAATCTGCAGCTTGCAGTCTGCAAGTAAGCAGGATGGGGAGATAACTGAAACTTCTAGATGAGGTTTGGGGGGACAAGTAACAGAGCCTCATTATCAGAGGGAAGTAGGTGGGTAGAGGACAGAGGCATATCACTTTTTTAACAAACGAAACATTTGATAATCAGTATAATTCACTTCAGGGTGTGTCATGCTTGGATAATATCACGTCTCAGGTGTTGGACACACTCAGCTAGTGGCCTTGGGCCCAATCACCTGAGGCGTGACATTATCTAACCACAACACACACTCTGCCATGCATTATTTCTTAAATGAGCCCGGTGGCCTGACTCTACTTTCCCCAACACCAGTAGGAGCTGGTACTTCTGAGGGGAATCAAAAGGAAATGTTTTTAGTTAAAAACTTAGACCAACAGTCTGACTCCTGTGTCACCTCATTGGCAGGAGCAGCGACCAGTGAGGGGAATCAAAGGGGAATGTATATCTTATTACTAAATAGGCCAGAAGGCCCAACTCAATTATTCCTTCACTGGCTTAAGCTGGCACCTGTGAATGGAATCAAACCTGGGACCTTTCTATCAAGTGGTAAATGGACTCTGCTGGCCCAGTAATGCAGTGGTGGTGAAACCACTCACTACGCTGGTGACTCAGGTTCCTCTAGCTCCCGGGGAAGGAGGATCAAGCACACCAAGGACAACTCTCCTCCCTCAGAGAGGGGGATGCTGCACACTGCTGCTTGACTGACACCTGGTGGTGGTCAGATAGCAGCACAGCAAGTGCACATCGAGGGGGAGGGGCAGCCTCTGGACGCAAATCATGCATTTGTACCGTCACATGCCATGGGTTGGAAATAGCGCTTAGCATTCTGTCAGTCTCAGACATAGTGATCTGTCTAAAAGAAATCCTAGAAGTAATCACACAAACTGAAGCAATTCACATAAATTGAAGCAATCTTAATTACACCAAAATCCCTTTTGCAAAGTGTACTGCTTTATATCTTTAGTTATCATATCCTCCCCTCCTCTGTCTCTACCAGTGTCAATGTATCAACCTTGGAAATACTCCTGAGTTCTCACACTGACAGCCTGCAACTTGCTGTTAAAAACTGAACATTTATTTATTTATTTATTAAATTTTGTTAACCGGGTAAGCCCACTGGGCCCCGAGAGTCCCTTTTTCAGGGGCAACCCAGAGTTAGTTACATAAAGCAAGGCAATACATACAGATAGTAGAGTACAGAATATAGTGTACATAATTTCAATTACAGTATACAGTGTTCACAGTAAAAAGCAGTTGTATACAGCAATTTTACAAAGATCCACAGTAGTAGCTGAGAGGCTGGGGGCAAGAGTTAATGCACCAAACTACAGGGTGTGAGTTACCTAGCCAACAGGGTAAGGGCAGTGACTATGGTTTAGGAGGTGCAAGCGCAGTCCCTTCAGGAATATCGTTAGGAAGGGGCTTCCTGTAGGTGTGCAGGAAGCTTGTTCCACTGTGCTGAGACAGAGAGAGAGAGAGAGAGTGGGAAAGCAGCCAGCAATTCCTTAAATCAAGGAGGTTATTTTCTAGACTACACTGAACTGAATTATTACTTTTTGGGCCTGTGTAAGTAACTAGTATTGATTCTGTTTTTGGGGTTGACTTGTCTTAGTTTTAACTTTAATTTGCCAGGTAGGAACTGTAGCTGGGAGATATTTGCAGTCATTTGTGACTAGACCTGGTACTTAACCTCTGTGAAATAGGTGTCTGAAAGGAAGGAAGGCACTCCCCGGGGTGGAGGGTCAGAGTTGTAGTTGATTGTTTCTGGATGACATAGGTTTACTTCTCCGCACCCCACCCACCCCAAGCGCATAACTTCCTTTATAGCAGGGGTTCTGACATCACTTCCCCAAAACTGCTAACAACATACAACTGTTCATATCCTTAAAGGCACAGCACACTGAATAGTGGTTAGAGACACTCACAAGCTTGTGCACACTAAAACAAGAAAGAAAAATGACAAAAGAAAAGCATCTGTAACAGGAATGGAGACAGACATGTGGGGAGTGGTGCATTGTACTGGCTGTGGAACTGCAGTCTTCCGGGAGACATTCTGGAAATTGCGTTGCTGCCCTATTTGCAGACACCTCTCTGGTCTGAGGGAGGAGGTTGCTCGTCTTCATGCTGACCTGGAGATGGTACAGAAAAATTACTCTCCCACCCAGGGACCACCCAGGCCTCCGCCACTACCTCAGAGGTTGCCAAGAAAGAGGAGTGGTTGGACCACGGTGGGCTAAGGGGGGGTGAGAGTGGTGGAACAGAGGCATATCCCTCCAGTTGTGCCTCTCCATTATTCATTTGCCACTATGGCAGAGCATGGTTCATCTATGGAGGCACCCACAGTGGAGACCAAGGAGGATGTTGGGAACCTCCACAATGGAGACCCACAGGAGGGTGGCACTGGACCCCACAGGGGAAGGAAACAACTCCTGGTGGGGGACTCCATTGTTAGGGGGAGAACTGGGGGAGGGAAGGGAAAGGGAGGTAAGGTGCTTGCCCGGCATCATGGCTTGGAGGGACAGGAAATGAATCCTCAGGATCATGGGAACAGCTGCAAGGGGGAGTGAGCTGGATGTCATTATCCACCTAGGAACCAATGACCTGGCTGAGAATGGGATCAGAGCAGTGCAGCAGGAGTTTGTGGAGTTGGGAAGGGGCCTTAGACAAGTAGCAAACACGGTAAATTTCTCGGAAGTGCAACCTGTCTATCGCATGGATGAGGCTAGGGTACGTCGCACCATGGAATTCTATGACTGGTTAAAAAACTGGTGCAGAGCTGAGAGATTTGGCTTCATTGGGGACTGGGGCTCCACCTGGAGGGATGCAGGCCTATACAAGCGCAATGGTCTGCAGCTATCCTGGAGGTGAACCAGGATCCAAGGTGATAGGTGTAAATGCTTCATTGACAAGCATTTAAATTAGCCGGGGGGGGGCAGGCACTGAAAAGGAGAAGGGAAATCCTAGCCGCCCCCAAAAGTCAGGGTAGTTAGTGAGGTAAACACCAAGATAGAGCAGTCAATTGGGATAAGGGCACGGGTAACTGGAGAAAAAGGCAAAGGCAGTAAGGACAGGGAAGGGGCAAAAAGAAATAAAGGCAGAAAAAAATGGAGGGTAATGAGTACCAATGCCCATAGTCTAGGTAAAAAGCTCCCTGAAATGGTGGCCTTGATGGAAGAGGGATGCCTGGATATCGAGGCAGTCACAGAAACATTTTACACAGAGAACCATGACTGGGATGTCAACATACCGGGGTACACAATCTGCAGGAGGGACAGGGAGGGAAGAAGAGGAGGAGTAGCTCTCTGTGTAAGGGAAGGGATGAAAGCAACAGAACTAAAGGGTAAACAGGGAGGAGAGGAGGCACTGCGGGTCACCCTGGAGACTGGAAATGGCTCCACAATCCATACGGGGTTGCATACAGACCCTCGTCTCAGGGAGAAGAAATGGACAAGGAAATGATAGAAGGCATCCTTGGGATGGTAGAGAAAGGTGAGATATTGCTGATGAGGGACCTGAATATGCCAGATGTTAACTGGAGCACCTTTGCTGCAGCCACATCCAAGAGCAGGGCCATTCTCGATGCCCTACAGGGGGCATGCCTCAGACAGCTAGTTTTGGAACCCACTCAGGAGGGAGCAATCTTAGACCTGGTACTCTCAAATGGGGAAGGAGAGAGGATCTCTGATCTTGAAGTGGGTAGCCATCTGGGAATGAGTGACCACGAAACAGTGTGGTTCACAATAAACTTAGCTGTAGAGTCAAGCCACACAAAAGTGAAGGTACTGGACTTCAGGACGGCTGATTTTGTCATGTTGGGAGAGTGCCTCAGAAAAGCACTAGCAAACAGGCAAGAAGGTGGGGTGGAGCAACAATGGGGAAACATCAAAACTGCCATCACAGAGGCAACAAGCCTTTGTGTGAAGCAAATGAACAAATCAAAATGAAAGAAAAAACCGGTATGGTTCTCAAAAGACATGGCGGGAAGGTAAGGGAGAAAAAGATAGCATTCAGGAAGTATAAGGAAACATAGAAGGAGCAGGACAGAGAACTGTACCATTTAAAGCAGAAGGAAGTGGGGAAGGCAGTCAGAATAGCAAAGGTCCAAACTGAGGAAAAGATAGCCAACTCGGTTAAGAAGGGGGATAAAACCTTTTGTAGGTACATTAGGGAGCAAAAAAAGACGAAGGCAGGGATACTGAGGCTGAATAAAGAGGAAGGTGATTGGGCAAAGAGCGACAGTGAAAAAGCAGGGATACTGAATGAATATTTCTGCTCAGTATTCACAATGGAAAAGCAGGGGGAGAGACCTAATCCAGTCAACAGAAGCACTCTGGATAGGGGAGTTGATATTAGTCCTTTCACAGAAGAAAGGGTTCTGAAAGAACTCTTAAAACTGAAGGTAGATAAAGCAATGGGGCCTGATGGGATTCACCCCAGAATTCTAAAAGAACTAAGGGAAGAACTAGTAACACCACTGACTACCCTTTTAAATAAATCCTTGGAGGATGGTGTGATACCTCAGGACTGGAGAAGGGCGGATGTGATTCCCCTTCACAAAAGTGGGAGCAAGACAGAGGCAGGAAACTACGGACCTGTCAGTTTGACCTCAGTGGTAGGGAAAATGATGGACTCACTTCTGAAGGAAAGATTGTTGAGTACCTAGAGGCCAGTGGGGCACAGGACCCAAGGCAGCATGGATTCACAGCAGAAAGATCATGTCAGACAAATCTAATTGATTTCTTTCACTGGGTGACCAAAGTATTAGACCAGGGAGGGGCTGTGGACATGGCCTACCTAGACTTTAGCAAGGCATTTGACATAGTCTTGCACAAAAGATTAATAAACAAGTTAGCCAGCCTGGGAGTGGGTCCCAAGGTGGTAGCCTGGATAAAACACTGGCTGGACAACAGGACACAGCGGGTAATAGTAAATGGAGTCCACAGGGAAGAAAGGAGGGTTACTAGTGGGGTATCACAGGGTTCAGTACTGGGTCCAGTCCTTTTTAATGTCTTTATAAGTGACATTGCAGAGGGACTGGAGGGGAAGGTATGTTTCTTTACAGATGACACAGAGATCTGCAACAGGGTTGATACACAAGGTGGGGTGGAAAGGATGAAAAGGGACTTGGCAAGGTTGGAGGAATGATCAAGTGTATGGCAGCTTAGATTCAATGCAAAGAAGTGCAAAGTAATGCACCTGGGAAACAAAAACCCAGGGGAAGAGTACACAATGGGGGATGAGATACTGACAACAACAAAAATTAAAAGGGACCTGGGGTAGTCATGTCAGATGACCTAAAGGTGGGCCAGCAATGTGAGAAGGTAGTAAGGAGGGCTGGGGGACACTGGGATGCATAGGGAGAGGCATCACCAGTAGAAAACAGAAAGTTGTTGGCCTCTGTACAGACAGTTGGTATGACCGCATCTGGCGTACTGTGTACAGTTCTTGAGACCCCATCTCCGCAAAGACATAGACAGGGTGGAGGCTGTCCGGAGGAGGGCAACCAAAATGGTGCAGGGTCTGCACCAGAAGATATATGAAGAAAGACTAAAGGAGCTTAAGATGTTTAGCCTCGAGGACAGGAGGGAGATGGGGGACATGATAGAAACTTTCAAATACGTCAAGGGAATTAACAAAGTCCAAGAGGGTAGCATATTTCAAAAAAAGAGATGTGCAAGAACAAGGGGGCACAATTTGAAGATAGAGGGAGGATGACTCAGAGGTAATGTGAGGAAGTATTTCTTCACAGAGAGGGTTGTAGATGCATGGAACAGCCTTCCTGAGGAGATCATAGAGTCAAAAACAGTGGGGGAATTCAAGAATGCATGGGACAGACATAAGGCAATTCTAGTGGGGGGTAGGAGGAAGTAGGCTGTTGGTTAACTAGAATCTGCAACTTATCCGTTAGGTAGGGAAATTGGCAGAATAGGTGGGCCAAGCGGTCCTTATCTGCTGTCAGATTCTATTATTCTATGTTTCTAAGTATAGGCAAAGGATTTAGAGCCTGCTGCAGAGCGGACCCTGGGCAATTCCAGGAGTTGTTTGCCCGAAGTATGGAGTGGTCTGCTAGACCACTTTGGGGCAAGTAGCCCATCTAGTCCATCTGGAGGGTTGGTATCGAGAAGCTTGTATGTCCAGCTTAGTAGAGGGTACTGAAGCCTGTGGCTTAGAGTAGGCCAATTGAGTGAGACAAGGACATCACAGTGATGGGTCCTAGGATGAGCTTTCATGGCAGACCATGCAATTTTATGATACAGAGTTTGTAGTCTACAGTGGTCACACTTTGATAAGCCTAGAAGGGTCAGGGAGGCATAGGTAAGGGTAGGGAGGAGGATACTCTTTGCGATCACCAGTCGGGTTTCAGGAATTATGTTGGAGCTTAGGTAATAGAGCAGGCCCAGTTTTTGGTGTATGTTTTTTGTTACTTGGTCGACATGTTTTAGCGTAAGCCTCTGATCTATTGTAAGTCCCAGGTACCTGAAGGACTGGACCATCTCAATAGTGGAGTGAGATACAGTAATTAGTGGGAGAAGGTGGGCCTGGGAGGAACCCCGGGATTTCGGTCCGAACAGAAGGGCTTTGGTCTTATTTGCATTAAGGACCAAGTAGTTTTCAACTAGCCAAGCCTCAGCCATGGCAAAGTCAGACTGGAGCAGGGGCCCAAGGTCATCCAAGTGTGACACAGTTCTGTAGAGTACCACGTCATTGGTATACTGAACCACAGAGCTACTCCCACAGTAGCAACAGAGGTCATTGACGAAGAGGGAGAACAAGAGTGGGCCCAGGATGGAACCTTGTGGAAACCCCTCATTTAGAGGTGGTATTCCAGATGTTGCACCTCTCCTCTTGATCTGTTGGGCATAGTCAGACAGGTAGTTTTGGAACCAGTTCAGGGAATGTTGGTCAAGTCCAGATTTGCTCAGCTTTGTTCGCAGGAGGGGGTGGTTTTCCAGGTCAAAGGCCTTGGTAAGGTCAATGAAGACTGCCCCTGTGGGGGTGCCTTTGTCCAAAGCTGCGAAGACGTCGGAGGTGAACCTGATGAGAGCAGTGTCAGTTCCATGTTTTCGTCAGAAGCCATGTTGTGAGGGGGCCAGGAGTTGGTTTACTTCCAAGTAATCCCTGAGTTGGGAGTACACCAGCTGCTCCTGGACCTTTGCAAGGGAGCAGATGCTAGAGATAGGCCTGTAGTGACCTATTGGTTCCCTAGCTCCACCCTTGTGGAGTGGGACCACATGAGCCTGTTTCCATATTTTGGGGTCTACAGCCTCCTGCAGTGATCTGTTTATAAGCCAGGTGACTGACAAGGCAACAGCATGGGCAGCAGCCTTAAGCAGTCTTGGGTCCAGTCCATCTTGCCTCGCAGAACCAGTGGGCATTAAGGATAGTAGAAGGGGCAACACTTCTTTGACACGCACTGTCCTTAGGTGGAAATGGGGGTAAGAGAATCCTGAGTTTCAATGACCAGGAGGACCTGGTTGAGGACCAGCAGATTAGTTCTGCATGAGCCCAGGTCAGTGAAGAAGCTGTTAAAGGCAGCAGCTGCCTCACCTTCATCTGTTAGGGTTTGACCAGAGCCAGTTTTACTGCCCTGGGGGAATTTGTTTTAGCCTTTTCTCAGTGAATTGATGCTGGACCAGAAGGACTTTGGGTCTGCCAAGCACCACCACTGGAGGGATTTAAAGTAGTCTCTTTTAGCCATTTTAAAGGCCTTTTTGCACTGATTCCTCAGAGAACTGTAGTCGGCTATCTGTACTGGGCTGGCAGAGCACCTTGCCTTCTTCCAGGCCTCGTCTCTGCCTAACATTAGGGATTTCAGTTTCTGTGTGATCCATCTATGGCACTGGCCTTTTGCGTGTCTTTTCCTCACCGGAGCATGGAAATTGACCACAGTGGAGAATGTATACTGGAAGAACTGAGCGGCTTCCTCCACACTGTCCAGCAGTCTGATGGGTATCCAGTCAGTATTTCTCAAACAACACTGAAAGGCTTGCGGAGAGAACCTAGAGAAGTCCCTGGCTACTATAAGCCTGGGGGGAGCCTAGGGGGGCCTGTTTTTCCAAATACAAAAGGTGGGCGAATGGTTGCTCAAGGCATTCGACCTTACGCCAGCTGCCTGGATGTTCGCTGGTTTAGAGTCCAGGATCCAGTCAAGGGTGGAATGGTTCCCAGTTTTTAAGTTTTGCCTGGTGAACTCAGTGATGACCTGAGTCAGGTTTGCTTCAAGGAGCGAGGCCCTATAGACTTGCTCAGTAGCCGTTTCCCACCTGAGGTTGAAATCCCCTAGGATCAGGACTTCTGCTGGGGCAGCCCCTGCTAGGGTGCGTGTTATGTCCTGAAGTGCTGAGTTGCCACCATTGGGAGGGTTGTATATGCAACCAATGGTTAGGTGTTTTGCATGGTCCAGGACAAGTTTGTTAAATAGAGATTTGATCTTTAAAGAGCTTGGCAGTAGGGAGGGGGACAGAGAAAGCCTTCAGTGAGTAAGATAAGTAGATGAGGACACCCCCCCCCCCTTTTTATCCTCTCTGTCTTTAATAATCCAGCTAAACACTTGTTGGTATTTGACATGTATTATGCTCTGCTCCATTTCCAGCATCAAGGTGCAGACTGTCAGCATAAGAACTCCGTTTCTGGCATTTGTTTCGCTGGGGTGTACAGGATGATAACTAGGTATAGCGCTAGATTTTGTTAAAGTGCATTCTTTGCAGTTCAATATTCGGCTTTAAATGTAAATTTGCAGTTTCTTTTACTATCAAGATTTCCTTGTATGTCTCTCACAGTGACCTTACATCAGTTTTTTCACACTTACAGTCAACTGTAAAAACAACTGCCACTAAGGAGACCATCTTTGGCAGCCTGTTGCTGGTCCACCTTTTCCCACTACTAGCAACAGCAGGACCCTGTCCTTGGTGCTGCAAAACAGCCCCCCCCAGAGAGCAGCCAGCAATAGAACATATGAAATAGCCAAAATTAGTCTCTTTCATTATCATAATTGCTATAATGAAATATTACTAATGTAATATATGGTTGGCATTTTTTTTAAATAGAACAGTCAGTCTGATAGTCATAATAACATTGTTCTGACATCAGGAAACCATAACACTATTGACCTGACATCAAAACGATGATATTATAGAATCAAACAACAAAGTCTGTCCTGCTCAGCTGTTCTCAGTGCTCGATCCTGCCACGGCTTTCAAACTTCACTTTGAAAGTTACAGGACTGGTGCCGATAGCTGAGATGGCGGGAGTTGTGTAACAGAAGTGAATCTGTGGTGAAAAAAAAGACAAGCATGTCTGTTAAATCCATCTCAGAATTCCTGTGATGGCATAAACCTCTGGAGCTATGCTTTCATGGTTTATGACATCACAGGACCCCCTCAGTGGTTTCACAGCATGTAAGAGATGGATGCTTTTCTGTTATTCTGTTTGTTGCAGGAAATAAAACAAACTCTGTACGGAGAAAGGATGGAGACAGTGTGTAGATCTGCTGCTTGCTTCTGGTGATGTGAACATATTCACAGATACCAAAAGTAATATGCTGCAGTTCCTGTTCTGTTGTCAACACTCCAACTGACGACACTACACTATGCAACTGTAATTTGGAGAAGGGAGCAAAGCCCCACTCACCAAAAAATATGTAAACTGGTTTGTAAGTTTATTTTTACTGTTCCAGTTCAAACTCTCTTGCCATGTCAAGGAGAAGGGGATACAGATTTCTCTTTATATTCTTATGGCATTTGCTTCTTGCACTGCAGATGCTGGTATGGTGTAAGAAAAGGAAATGTGCTGTACCAATCACAGTTGCTAACTGTTCTTCAGTTTTAAAACCAGTTGTAATACAGTTGCCAATTGCTATCTGTGGGACTACTTTGAGTTTATAATGGTCGCTGCATTTGTCATCATACAAGCTGTGTGTTAATAGAATCCAGCTCACTGATCTGTACAGTGTGTCAAGATACTTAATCATTATAAGTCTAGATTCTGTTGTATTCTGCAAACTGCCAATGGGAAGATTGTTGGTGGTGGTAGTAGTGGAGACAAGTTAGATTTCAAAGCCTCTTATTACATTTCTATGAGTGGGGCTGACACAAGATCTGCTGCATATCATGACCTTTTAAATGTATGATCATTCAACTTATGTTGCTGTTAATGATTTTTTTGAACCAGCATATAAAGGATATCACTAGGATATTAAGGCTTATAATGTGGGTGACTTCATGATGTCATGAAGTTGCTCCCTAAAGTACAGTCCAACACCTTCAAGGCAGAACACACCTTATCTGCATCTGTAGTATATGTACACAACTTAGGACTATCCTTTCTATACCCCGTACCCCTAAAAATACAGGTTACTCACCTGTAACAGGAGTTCTAGGAATGGTATATGTTGTTCATCCACACTGTCTGGCAGGTATCCTTGCCGCTTTAAATCTTGCCGGAAGGTCTTCAAGCTGGCTCCTCCCACCCACCCGGGTGGTAAAACTCTCGGCTCCACCCCATGACGCCAGATCTGGCCCGCTGGAAGCTCAGGTTGTGCGTCGTCGAGCCGAAGGAGGTCGGGTGGGTGGTGTGGATGAACAACATATACCATTCCTAGAACTCCTGTTACAGGTGAGTAACCTGTTACTTTAGGACATGGATATGTTGTTCATCCACACTGTCTGGCAGACTCCTAGCAGTTCTCCGGAGGAGGGAGGCAAGCGCACCCCGATACTTACTTGGGAAAGAGACTGGAGAACCGAGGCCCCAAAACCAGCATCCCGGCGTGACTCAAGGTCGATGTGGTAATGGGTGATGAAGGTGTGTGCTGACTTCCAGGTAGCAGCCCTGCAGATTTCCTGGATAGGGACGTCCCTGGAAGCAGCCACCGATGCAGCAGTATGGCGGGTAGAATGAGCTCTTATCCCTCTGGGAGGCTCCATGCCCGCCAACTTATAGCAGAGATCTATGCAGGAGGTGACCCACCTGCCTATCGTCCGCTTGGCTGCAGGCCTGCAAGATGCGGCTTCAGCGTAGGTGACAAACAGCTGACGAACCTCTCCCCGAATTTCAGCCGTGCGCTCCTTATAGTAGGCGAGCGCCCTTCTAGGGTCCAAAGTATGGAGCCTATATTCGGCCTCCGAGGTTTGATTGGGGTAGAACACCGGCAGAGTCAACACCTGGTTAAGGTGAAACTCCGACACCACCTTTGGAAGGAATTTCGGGTGGGGGCGAAGGACAACCTTGTCCCTGTGGAAGACCAGGTAAGGAGACTCAATGCAGAGCGCCTGGAGCTCTCCCATCCTTCTGGCTGACGTGATAGCCACCAAGAAGACAGTCTTTCATGACAGGTGAGAGAGTTCACACCTGTGCATTGGTTTGAATGGCTTGCCCATGAGTTTTGCCAGTACCAGCAGTAGATCCCACGGTGGTGGAGGTTCTTGCACCGGAGGGGAAATGTGATCAAGGCCTTTGAAAAAGCGCCAGACCACCTTCTCCTGCGCCACTGACTGCTTCCCGGCCCGCGCCCGGTAAGCAGAGATGGCTGCCAGGTGCACCTTAAGGGTTGTCAACCTAAGCCCTTGCTGAGAAAGGGACCACAGGTAGTCCAATATGCTCGCCAAGGAACAGGAGGAAGGGTCCAGGCCCTTGCCCTGACACCAAATGGAAAACCTTTTCCATTTGAAGGTGTAGCATTTTCTGGTCGACTCCTTACAGGACGCCTCAACTACGTTGAGGACCTAATCGGAAAGACCCAAGGCCTGGAACTCTAGCAGCTCAGGAACCAGGCCGTCAGGTGCAGGGATTGAAGGTCAGATGGAATACCTCCCTGATTGACTGAGAGCAGGTCCGGGCGAGCTGGAGCTGCCTCGAAGCCTGGAGCTGAGGCTGAGAGATCTGGGTACCAGTACTGGGCGGGGCCAGTCTGGGGCTATCAGAATCACCTGCGCCTTGTCCCTCCTTGCTTTGAGCAGCACCTTGTGCATCAAGGGGAACGGGGGAAAGGCGTAGAAGAGGCCCGGGGTCCACGGCCTCAAGAAGGCATCCCGCTGCAAAGAGCCCTGCTGAGGGGGGCGGGCATGGAACAGCCTCAACCTCGCATTCTCCCTGGAGGCAAACAGGTCCACCTGAGGTGTGCCCCAGTGGGAGAATAGATCTCGTACTACCTCCGGCAGGAGAGACCACTCGTGGGAGGCAGCCCCTATCCGCTTAGGGCATTGGCCAGGTGTTGAGGCCCTGCCACATGAATGGCTAGGAGATCCGCCTCCAGGCTGCGCACGAGTGACCAGATGTGGAGAGCTTCCTGCATAGAAGCATGGGAGCGCGTCCCCGCCCTAGCGGTTTAGATAGCATGGTCGTGGTATTGTCCATCTGGACCCGGACCACTTGACCCCAAGAAACAGAGCAAAGGCGGTGAGAGCTAGGCGGACCGCCCAGAGCTCCAGGTTGATGTGGCATCGACTCCTGCGGACCAGAGGCCATGCGCTGGTGTTCCCCCAGATGGGCACCCCAACCATCAGAGAGGCATCGGTCGATAGAGAGACCGCCAGTCTCGGGCGGATAAACGGATGCCCTCCTGCAGATGAACTGGAACAGTCCACCACTGGAGAGCGCTCCACATCCCCTGGGTCACCGGCACTAGCTGGTCCAATGGATCGCAGCATTGTGACCACTGGCTGGCCAGCCCCACTGAAGAGGGGCGATGTTCCAGCGGGCTCAACGGACAACGCTGGTACAGGCTGCCATGACCAGGAGGCCCAGGAAGTCCCGGCAGGGAGGCGCAATTGCCCAACCAGAAATGATTGAGCAAGGAGGAAAGAACCTCGGCCCTGTCTGCCAGGAGCCGTGCTCTGCCTCGAAGACAGTCGAGCTCTGCCCCCAATGAAAAGAATCACCTGCTTCGGCTCGAGTTCCGACTTGGCCTCATTGATGAGGAGGCCGACCTGAGAGCAAACCTGGAGGGCCAGGTCTCTGGACCGCTCCACCTCCTGTCTGAAGGGGGCTGCTATCAGCCAATCATCCAGGTAAGGGTAAACCCGAACCCCTCGGTGCCGCAGGAATGCTGTCACCACTGCCATGCATTTGGTGAAGACCCTGGGAGCTAGAGATAAGCCGAAGGGCATGGCTTGGAACTCGAAAAGGGAACCTTCCGCTCGAAAGCGAAGGAACCTTTGATGGGATGGACGGATAGGGACGTGAAAGAACACATCCTGTAGGTCCAGAGAGCAGAACCACATGCTGTGTTCCAAGGATGGGATTATCTGAGCCAGAGTGACCATCCTGAAGATTCGAGACCTTAGGAACTTGTTCAGGTTGTGTAGGTCGAGAATGGGGCGCCAGTCCACCGTCCGTTTCAGAACCAGGAAGTACCTGGACACGAACCCCGGGTTTGAGGGAGGGTCTTCCACCTCTCTTATCACCTCCTTCTCGAGGAGGAGAGCGATGTCGGCTCGGCGAGCTGACAGCGAGGGCCGGACCCCGAGGCCCCCGAGGTGCGACGGTTTCGAAGGGTGGGGCCTGCTCGAACTCCAGAGGCAGGCCCTTTCCTACCACCTCCAACACCCACCTGTCTGTGGTAATAGCAGACCAAGCGGAAAGGAAGTACTGAGGCTGTCCCCACGGGGATCCTGGGGTGGTGGACGAGGTTGGGGGCGACACCCCTCAACCCGTCACTGTGCAGGCTTGGAGGAGGGACCGGCCGAGGGACCGCCTGGGCCTTTACCTCCCTTCTTCCTGGAGGAGGAAGCCGCAGGCTTGGGTTTGGGACACCAAGTGCGAGCCTGCTGGCCCTGGTGTTGCTGGGCCGGGCGTGCCGGGGGCGCAGACGGACAAAGGGCTTGGGTTGAGGTCTGTGGCCCTTGTCCCTCTGAGCGGAATACCGAGTCCAAGGTGGCATTGGACTTTTCGATCCTCTGGAGGTGGCCTTCCACTCCAGGGCCGAAGAGGTCGGTCCCCAAGAAGGGGACATCTGCCAATTTGTGCTTGGTATCCGCTGTGAAGGTGGATATCTTCAGCCATGCCCGACGGTGCATAGCCACTGCAGCCGCTACTGACCTGGTGCATGAATCATTGATGTCCAAAGCAGTCTGAAGTTGCTGCTTGGCCACTGCCCTGCCCTGGTCCCGCACCTGCTTGACCGTGGTCTGCAGGTCAGTCGGGAGATGAGGGACCACCTCGTCCAGGGAGCCCAACAGGGCGTGAGAAAAATGTGCCATCAGTACAGCCGAGCTGGCCTGATGAAGGCCAAGGGAGGACGCAGCGTAGACTTTTCACCCGGCATAGTCTAATTTCTTGGACTCCTTGTCGGGAAGTTTGTCCACATCCCTAGCGTTTCCGGCACGCTGGAAAATGCTGTCGGTAACTAACCCCTCGGCCGAGGGATGTTCCGAGAAACCGGACAGGGAACCGGTAGGGACCGCATACTTCCTGGCCATCCTGGCCGAAGGCGCAGGGCAGGAAGCAGGATGCTGCCAGAGCTCCAAGGCCGGGCCCACAATGGCCTCAGCCACAGGGAAGGCCTCCGTAGGGGAATCCCCTTGGTCCAATATCTACTTGGCCTGCTTGGATACGGGCTCGAGCTGCATCCCGGTGGATTCCAAGATGAGTCTGAGCAACCCCAGGAAGGACGAAGGGCTGTTGTCCAGTGACTGACCTCCAGAGGACTCCAAGTCCACTCGCTTGAAGAAGAAGGAGGAATCGTCGTCGGACTCGGAAGAGTCCGCAAAGAGCTGCCTCGGGCCTGAGCCACCCTCCACCTGCCGAGGGCGATCGGGAGTGAGGGTGACTGACAGCCTATGGGGCAGACCTGAGCCGAACGAGACTTGGTCGGAGCCCCAAACCGGCTGTGGAGGTGGAGGTTCCACTGGAATCGGTGGAGCAGCTGGTTTTGGCCGAACAACCGGCCTGACAACAGGCTCCTCGGGTAAAACGGGGGGTTGTTTCGGCCGCTCCGGTGACAGCCACTTAATGGCCGGGGAAGGCGACGGCGTCGGCTTATTCCCAGTCAGAAGGAGCTGTTGCCACATGAGGTCCTAAATGTCGTTGGCGGCAACTAGCGTCGGCCTCCCTCATCCGAGGAGGAGGAAGAGGACAGCGGCGGCGCCGCTTCACCGCAGTGCCGAGACCGAGACCGCCATGATGACGGGATCGGCTGGACCAAGAAGTCTGAGACTGAGACCGAGAACTCAGCGCTTTCCCGAGGTCAAAGCGAGAGGGGACGGTGGAACTGCCTCCTCGGCTCAGAGGAACACCCAAGGGCTCCGGAACCGGAGGCACTGGCAAGCCCAGGGATCCTCAACTCCCACCGGGGAACCAGGAGAGAGGGATTTTCGCTTCACCGGTCGACAACCCGTCCAATGGGTCGAAAGATCTCGACTGCGTCGGGGTCTCGGTCAGCTGACCTGACAGGGACACCGTGAGACCAGTGGCCGAAGTCGAACGATCGACCGAAGTCGATGGCCGACAACTCGGAGAGAGTGACCTTTCCCGCTCCCAAGAGCGTCGACGAAGAGACTTACCCTTGTCTTTCTTCTTGGACCGAGAAGAAGGTCCAGCAGACGTTGGTCCCTCTCCCCTAGTGAAGAGGGACAGACAAAGACCCTTAAAAGAAGCTGTGTAAGAGGAACCCAGGGAAGTGGAATAAAAGCCACCTCGAGGAAGTTGCGGCCCGCGCCGCCTCCTCTTCGAGGGCGATCATCTGCTCTAGCTGATCCGCTGAGCCCGCCGCCGCGGAAACCGCCGACGGGCCTCTTTTGACTTAACCGTGGAAAACGCTTGGGAAACCCAGTTGTAAACGGGCTGCACGGTCTTCGAGGACGTAGGCTGAGAAGGAAGAGCACAGGTCACAAGCCTGCGGGTCGTGCTCGAGGCCTAAACAGTACACACACGTGGAGTGAGGATCCGTCCGAGACATCTTCTGCCCACAAGGGCACCGCCAAAAACCGGGAGTCGATTTGTCCATCGCAGCCGCGAGGGATAGAAGACCGAAGTCTTTTAAGCAAAAACCTTTTAAATTCGGAAAACCGATGAATTAGGAACCAGTCTTATACACAGAGCATTAAGGAGGGAACCTGAGCTTCCAAGCGGTAAGGAAGATCTGGCGTCATGGGGCGGAGCCGAGAGTTTTACCACCCGGGTGGGTGGGAGGAGCCAGCTTGAAGACGTTCCGGCAAGATTTAAAGCGGCAAGGATACCTGCCAGACAGTGTGGATGAACAACATATCCATGTCCCTAGAAAAGAACAACTCACATAGGACCAGTAATAACCCCACAACCCGAGGAGAAAGCAGTGAACCAGTTGGCCACTCACTCACCAGTACAAGGTCTTAAAAGGTGAAAGGTCTTTTGCTCTGACTGTTGCTGAAACACCTAGCCCCACACCAACTAAATGGTTCTAGTCTCACACCAGATACTTGTGGTAATACCTATAACTGACACTGTAGTGCAATACAGGGGGGTTGCTGCACTGTTGGGGTGCCATCTTTCAGAAGAAGCATTAAACCCAGGTCCCATCTGCCCATCTCTGGTTACTGTCTAGGTGGAAGTAAAAAGATCCCATGGCACTTATCAATGAGTAGGGGAATTTTATTAAAATAAAAATAATAACAACAAAACACAGTTAAAAATGTATAAACAATTACATCGACCACTAAAAACAAGAAGAGAAGTGCAATTTACTGAAAGAAAATATACCCATAACTGACACAATAGAAGGAAAACAGAAAACAAGGGGAAAAGGGACTCCCCTGCCCCATTCACTTAATGAAGCAAAAAATGTGAAAAATGTGCAATTGCATTTTAGGCTCAAATAACATTTTCAGGTTCATTTTAGGTATCCTGAGCATAGGACTTCCCTCACCGAAGTCTGCAACTTGTAATAAAGCACCAACCTTTTCTGTAAAGAAAAGGCACTCCTAGCTTGTTAAATACAACATTTTAAGACAGAAAAAAGGACTTCCAAAGTGTGTCTGTAATAAATCTCCGATGCTGGAGGGAAGATACCTAGAATAATTATTTGGTATGATAGGGATGCAAAACGGGGTTACTGACAAAACTGGGACAGATGGTTCCAAAATCCCATGACATGAGGAAGAAGACAGCCCACCAGGGCAATAGGTTGGTGGAGGTGAGGTTGTGGACTAAAGGCAGACTTGATGGACCTTTGGTCTCCTTCTGTTGTCAGATGTTGTGTTTTTTTGACATTGGGACAAAACAAAAAAAAAGATGTTCCTGTGTTTCAGCTGTTGTTGGACAACTCGGTTTGGGACAGTAACGCTCTTAAAGGCATTTATGCATGAAGGAGTCTTGAACTCCCAAACTCCCATAACAGCTAAGCCACAGTATGTCCCACATTTTAGGTGGTATTCTTTAATTCACCAATTGTGAAAGCAATTGTGAAAGCACTAATGGTTCCTCTCCCACAGGACAATACTTTTATTCACTATACGTGGGAAAGATAGAAGATTGAACCCAGTTGTACAGTTTCTTCATTGGTAAAAAATGTTACTGTCTCTGAGGAGAGCCTCCATTGTCTTATATTAGATAAAGGCACTGTAATATAATATGGGCTATATCTGTTGCCACCAGCACTCAGGAGATGAAGTGTGCCTTGTTCCCAAGCCAAAAAACAAGCCAATCACAGATTGAAGTCTTCCGAATTACTTCTTCATGTTTCAAGACTGGCTGTACATAACTATGAAAGAAAATACATAGAAAAAGATATGGGGTTAATCATCCCGACCCTATCATCTCTACTACTGTGATAAGCTACACCTCTCTTTGTTATGTTCGATTTACTGCCCTTCCCCTTAAAAAGAGAAAGAAGACAGGTATGGGATAAACATATATAACTTAAGGAATAGGGGGTTCAGCAGTATTTTTTTATCAAGAAAATTCCCGTTTTCTTTAATGATTTTCAACATTTCCAGTCATTGACTTTTATCATTGCTAACTTGCTACAGTAACCCCATTTCTTTTGGGCCCTACTCCCTATTCCAAAATGAATATTAAGGATTGTCAGTGATGTGCCTGAAATGGAAATGCCTGCAATCTCTGTTTCATATTCTGTTTACTGCTGATACCAATACCCCTTCTCTTGGAAAAATTAATTTGAGAATCAGATACTACTTAAAATTCTTCCGTTAGCCGGCCCGTCGGCGCAGCGGTGAGGATTTCCGCTTATGCGGCCGGTGACCTGGGTTGGGAGGCGGTTGCCGGATCGTCGGAGGAGCGGCCGGGGAGTAGGATCGAGCGTCCGCTGGACAGCTCTCCTTCTCTGGGGGAGGTGTGGGTCACACTCGGTACACTGGAGACTCCTGGCGGAGGCCAGGAGTTCTCCACGTAGCCGGCGCAAGCGTGGGGGAGGCAGGGCGGACGCTGGCGTCATTGCACGGCCCCACCTCCTCTGGGGAGAAAAAGGAGGAAAAAGATGGCGGGGCAGGACCACTGATAGATGAAGCCCTCCCTGGAGAGCCTCGTATCGCCACCGCCGCTGCGGGACCCCAACCAGTTACAGTTCCGGGGTCACGAAGGTGGCTCTGGCCCTACCCTCCGGGGGGCAAGCCGGGAGTGACCGAGGGTCCTCTGCAGCTATAGGCGGTGGTAGAGGTCTCCGGGGGCCGTGACTAGGGCGGAGGATGTACCCGGTGGTCCTGCCAGGGGTAAAAAGGAAAAAAAAAAAATTCTTCAGTTACCAGTCTGTAGGGAATAATTTGGGTTCAGGAGTTGTGACAGACCAGCAAATACCAACACCAAGTATAAAAGTCCAAAAGTTTTATTATGATATAATAATAATCAGGTGACTTACAACAGACAACAAGGCCCCTTGACTGCTAGATTGCATTTGTCTTCAAGGGAGACCATATGTCTGGTATGCTGCAGCCCTTGATATTCTTCTTCATCTTCTGGAGTGGCTAGCTAGCTCAGCTCACTGATCAGCATGTGAGCAGATATTTCATACAGTCCCCTTACAGAACTGTTCTTACACAGTTGCGGAGGCTGTATTTCCCATTATTTCATCGTAAACAATATCTTGCTACATCTTAGGCAAGCACTCATAGTTTTAACAAATCACTAACAACCTCTCCCTTCCAGCAACCAGGCAGTTATGTAGTTAATGGCCAGTTGGGTCCCCCAACTGTCATGTTGCTATGGTGTTTGCAAGGAGACGAGAAAAAAAAATACAATATTTTCCACTTTGGCAGATCCAAGCTAATAGACGTATGTGCCTGTAGCTCTCTCTATCCATATATATTTGTGGCAGGGCAATTTTGGTATCTGTTATCATCACAGTTTGCAAGTTAGCACAATACTGGTTCTCATTACAGTTCCTAAGTAATTATTCCCTTATGTTAAAACTGTTCCAATGCAGGCTCCTATCACTCCATAAGCATGCACAATCTTTTGGAAGGATATGTGTAGTAGTAGTAAAAAAAGTAGTAGTAGTAAAGATGTTATTTTTATACAGGATACATGTCATTTGGGTTGATAGCCCAGTTTACAAGACAGACCTGTTGTGAACGTTACAGCTAAAACATGTACAAATAAACATTTATCTACATGACAGTACACATAATCCTTAATTGTCCAGCAGTTGACATATCATTTCTATACATTTCTATCTGGTCCAGAAAGGTTTTAAACATATTCATCTACACATATAGGTATTATAATTAGGATCACAGTAGTGGTCCCTAAAACTTTATAAAAGTTCATTTTTATTCATAAATACAATAATGACACATAAACAGGTAGGAATGGGAATCTATTTGAATACCACCTGGAATCTCGGGGTAATGGTAACCATAAAAGTATAGGACCATCTAGGTACTAACACATCTATGTTTACTAATTTCATTTGTTTCCTGGATAAATAAGTCATAATATGTTGATGTACGTATTGAAAAAGGTAGAATATTCCAATGTTTTGAAGCTTGGAAACCCAGGGTTCTTTCACCATGTTTATTACGGATTTTAGGGACATAGATTTCGTTTACGTGGACTGATCTTCTAAGTTTGTCTATTTTTTTTTTGTTTATTAAATAGCACAACGTTAATGTAGTGCTTTGGGAAAAATGTATGATATTTATATATTATTCTCTGCCATGACCTAATGCAGATAATATCCAAGGATTGCCACTGCAAGTTATACAACAATGTGCAGTGGTGTGTTCTGAATTTGCATTGGAGGACATACCTTGACAGGTTATATTGTACTTCATCTAATTTCAATAGTAATTGTTTGTTAGCTGTATGATATATAAGCTCTCTGTAAGTTATTATGGGCATGATTAGTTGCTCCGCCACTAATTTACGATCACTTTTCCTTAAGCACTTTGTTGTCCTGCGTAAGGCGCCTATTTTTTTTAATTTACTTTCTCTATCAAAGTGTTCGCATGTATGTTAAAGGACATTTGAGCATCAGAAGTTAAGCCTAGGTAAGTGTACTGACCTACCTGCTGAAGAAAATCTTTTGTCATCTATTTTAATTTGAATTTGTTCTTTTTGTTTTGGTGCCAAATGTAATATTGGGGTGTCATTACAGTTCCCCTAAACACCTGGAAGTTTTTAACTTACAGTGGTTCACCAAACAAAATGCACAACAGAGTAGTCTGAGGAGAAGGAGTAGAAATGGGGGAAAAGGAAAAAGAGGGTGTACCACAGTATCAGGCCACACAGTACTGGGAAATGGAGGATGGGTAGCAGGCTCTGGTGCAAAGGCTAACAAAATATGAATGCAGCACTTGAAAAGCAAATTACAAGGCTCAATTTTGGTTGTGGCTTATTATGGTGAAGCTGTGCCCTTGCATAGCAAAGGGTCCACAGCTCCTAAGGCTAGAAAAGGGGAAGCCCTGTCCCATGGCTCTGGCATGCTACTCATCGGTCTGAAATAAAAGAAACAGTTTGCGGGGCATGGCAAAAAGCAATAGTAGTACACCCATTCCCCTCAAAGCAGCCAAACCTCAAACAGAGGATTCTGCAGTGCCCTTCCCACTTGCGAGGTGTCATGGGCAAGGGGCATTAGTTAGGTCAATACTGACTTCAAAGTCAGGCATGCAGTGGTGGCACCCCTGTGCAACAAGGGAGTAACAATACAGAGGATAAGAAAGAAGCCCACAATGAGAAGAAGCACCCCAGTCCATTTCCATATAATTCCCAGACCAGGCAGAAGATTGCTAAACCAAGTCGATAGTTTAGAAATAGCATCCCATAATTTTTCAGGTTTAAAAAATAGAGTATTATTTCTTTTTGAACAATGGAGTATTATTCCTATGCAGTTCTGCCAAAGGCAGTTCATCAGCCCTATGCTGTATGTCAGACATAAGAGATGTCAGGATAACAGTTTCTTTCAAGGCAACAAAATCCTTTAATCCAAAAGGCACAGAAATGAAAATGAATATATTCAGTGGCAGGGTTTACAGTGTATGTGGTAGGCAAAATGGGTAAAAAGTCATAGTCACATTCATAACTATGTGTTAAAAAAGGTGACCAGTGTGGGCCGCATGAACCCATTGGGTAAAAGGCGATCAGGGTTCAAAATCACATAAGTATCATAGACCAGTCTATGCGCTGTATTCTATGTCAGGTCTGAGACCTTGTTTACTTTCAGTGGACATGCCTTAGAGATTTCACAAGGAGTGTAGACCTTCCCTTCACAAGTGTACAACCTTTAGTGACATGACTCACAAGATTCATGTGTGCATCCTTTCCACCTTCATTCACTGTATGTAATATAATCATAGGGTGTGTCTAAAATGTCATGCAGTGTACAATCAGGGAAATAAAAACCCAACATTAAGTATGGTATACCCAGTCCTGGATTATCACTTGAATATACCTGGCATACTTATGATGAACTCTAAATAAAAGGTACAACCCGTTGAGGCTTAATGATATGGATACACTGTAGCAGCAAAAGACATGGTATCTAGATCTAGGTAATGTGCAATGTATGGGTCAGTGCTATACATCAATCATTGTATAAATTCAGGGCCCACTAGTTCCACTAGTATCATGCCATTCCTTAAATTAGAAAAGATGCCTTCCAGGAGGCTATGCACTTCTGACTGAACAACACTATCGTGTTGGGCTTCTAAAATATTATTTTGTGTCATGTTAAAGGACATTTCTATCCCTAATGTGATAGTCTGGAAAGTCCATTCTGATTTTTTTTTTATACTTTCTGTATCATACGTATTTTCACAGTTATACAAGACTGTACCGGATATTTAATTACAAAATGACATTATAGATTTCCAGCATTGTGGCTTATACTCTTCGAATATGCTTACTTAAACTGTATCCATTTGTATGTAAATCTATTAAACCCACAGATCTGAATTTGAAAAGCATATCCAAACTCCAGAAAGGCTGTAAACATAGCAAAATGACTGCCAAAATGGCACTAAGAAGACTTGGGGCGAAGAAAAACTAAATAACACTAAGTGGCTCTCAAAAACTGGGAAACCCGCCAGGGACAGGTCACTACATTCATATCCCTAAGCATAATCTGCCAAAACATTCTATAGCAAGTGAGCTATAACAGTGAATTTGGCTCAACAAGCTCAGTATATAACAGTGATAAAATATGCATAACTCCAAGATATGTCAATTCCCCAGTCTCTAATCCATCCCAAACAACACCCATCTAGACCAAAGCTCAGTGAATTTTCCAGTCTGTTTTGCACTTGATATGTCATCCTTTCCATTTCTTGTATGTCCATAAGTTGTTTCCACTCAGCACCTGTTGGTGGGTCTGGTTTTAACCACTGACGTGTGATCACTTTGTTCCTAGCAGCCACAAAAATATACTAGATATATAGGGCATAAGCTCCCTTGACCCCCAATGGAGGAAGTCCCAAAACCAAATGATAAAATGATAAAGGACTAGTAACTTGAAATAGAGCTTCAATACCCTGATGCACTTCCTGTTGAAAGGTAAGTAGGACTGGACAAAAATAAAAAATATGAGTGAGAGGCCTTCTGCTCTCCAGTATCCCATTTGTTTTGCAATCTGGGGGTAAGAAAAAATGTGACTATTACCTTTCACATATACTTCCATCACTGCAGAGAAGAAGTCACTCTAGATGGACCCCTCCAGACCTTCTGCCACTCTGTTTGGGTGAGGTGGAAGTCTGCCTCCTCCTCCCCATTTGTTAACCAGAGGGGTAGCGGCACCTACTCTATGTGCATTAAGGAATTGGTAAATTTGTGAGATAGCTCCCTTGGGTGTTGAGATGGCTTAAAGAAGTACAAGCTGAGGACCCAGAGATGTATTTGTTTCTAATGTACGGTGTTGTCTCAGCTGAGTCTGTATGTAGGCCTGTATTTGCATGTAGCGAAACCTATTCGTACTGGTGCACCCAAAGGCCTCACAGCACTCCCAAATGGTAGGATGACTTCTTCCCTCAGCAACTGTGCTGGGACACTGCACTTCTTCTCATGCCTGTCTTCTATACCATGCATCCATAGTGCCTGGTAGAAAGTCTGTTGACCTAATAAAGCATCGGTATCACCAAAGATCTCTGCCAACCCGTGGGTATTTTAGAAAGCGATCCCAAGCTTGAAAAGTGATGTGGACTACAGTGTACTTCTCAAAAATGGATAGCCTGGTCTGTGGGTGATCAAACAGGAGAGACCTTAGTGATCTCTTTGGAGTTAGGCCTCCCTCCATATCCTGCTAATGCACCCATGAAGGGGTGTGGCTCCATTATAATGCAGATTTAATCTGGGTAGTGACCCAGTAATCTTGCAAATCTGGGAGAGCCTTCCCTCCCCATTGCTTCCTTGCTAGTAGTAACTGCCTTCTGACCCTTGGCCTTCTGCTTGCCCAAATAAACTTAGCTATTTTCCCCTGTATTTCTAGGAACCACTTCCGACTTAAACAGGTTGGGGCACACCGAAATACATACAGGAATCTAGGGAGGAGATTCATCTTTACTGCTTGTATGCGTGCACATATTGGGAGAGGCAGTATGGACCAATATGCAGTATTTTCTCCTACTTGTTTAAGCACAGGGGCATAGTTGTCAAGTAGATATATTTATTGGCAGTTTGTAATGTAATGCCTAAAAGAAGCGGTAGTTGTTAATCGGTGAAAAAAATTCATCACAGTTTTTTTTAGAAAAAAATGTATTTCTGATTACCTAAGATTCATGCTCAGTATGTTTTTTGTTTTGTTAGATGTTGTTAAAACTTTTTTGCAGCTGATTTAGTAATTAATGACTCATGTCATTAAAGATGGCTGCCATTCACCATGTTTAAACATTTCTCCCCCGGTGCTATTTGTTGATTTTGCACTGTACATGCTAGAGTCACGCTGTAGTTGTATTAGGATGGTTCTTCTGCATGTTTCTGATAGTAAACAGCACAAAATATCAATTTTTTTTCATGATGGGTGTGGGATCTTTGAAAACCTTAAGACCCCATATATTGGTTCAGGAATGAAAGAAACCAAAAGAAAAATTGTGTATCTATATATTGTTGCCAGACAAAACGTATTACTGAAAAATGTGTATGGTTACTAACAGATACTCATCGAGAAGCGTTTTTGAAGTCCTTGGGAGGGTGAATATTGAAACCTCAATATTTACATTTTTGTAGGGTTGAGAGTATATCCTGAGAGGATGGAAACCTTTTGTATCGTCTGCATAATCCTAGGGAGAGATACCTCTGGGTTTCTCAGATACAGGAGCACATCATCCGCATACAGGGCAATTTTATGCTCCTGCATGTCAAAGTCCACCCCTTGAACCTCTGGGTCTTGCCACATCCACTAGGCCAGTGGCTCAATATACAGGGCAAACAACAGGGGCAACAAGGGGCACCCCTACCTCATGTCTCCACTCAAGCCAAACACTGATAAAATTGTACCATTCATTCTAACATACGCCTGTGGGTTTGTATAAAGCCCCTTAATTATGCCCAAGAATGTTTCTGAAAACCTAAACCCAGCAAGGACCTTGTATAAAAGATTCCAATCCACTTGATCAAAAGCCTTATCTGTATCAGTGCTCATAATCAGGGCTGGTGTTGAATTTGCATTAAGATTATCTGTAATGTAGAGGGTACAGAGAACACTGTCAGCTGCCTGTCGGCCTGCTATAAACCCAGTCTGATCTCTGTGGACCATACTAGGGACTATGTGTTCTAGACATCTGGATAAGATAGCTTTTAAAAATGTATAATCCACATTAAGAACAGAAATAGGCTGATAAGCACAAAGAGAAGAGTCCTTGCTGGACTTGAGTATAACCAAAACCACTGCTTGTCTCCATGAAGGAGGGAGTGCTGAACCGTCCTCCATTACCTCTTGATATGCCGGCCGTAAAAGAAGGACCACTTTGTCTTTAAATTTTTCATAAAATTCATCCAGAAAGTCATCCATTCCCAGACATTTCCCAGTTTTATTTGTTTCTTTAACAGCCATGATCTCTGAATCTGTAATAGGGTGCCCTAATGTCACATTCTGTGTCTTCGATAGATGGGGTAATTTTATTTGGTCAAAAAAGTCCATATCTGGTCTGCTTCAGGTCTCACTTGCTGAGTATACAATTTCTTGTAGAAATCTGTAAAGGCTGTCGAGATATCCTTCATACAGCTTACTCTGTTCCTCTGTCTGTGGGTGGTGTCGTCAAGGCGTAGGTCAGGAAGCATAGGAAAAACCAGGAGCAGTTGTAATACCAGGAGCAGTTGTATAATTCGCAAAAACTGTTTATTAGTACTAGCAGCAACATAAAAAAATAAAATTGTTCAGAATAACTATTTACAAAGACAGAATAAACAGAGACTATCCATTTGAGTTTTCTTTCAATCTCTGTGTTTCTCAAAATATTGCAGCTCTCTCTCTTGTAAGTCCTTGCAACGCCTCTCCTTAACAAGCATCCTGTTTTTTTCTAAAATGTTCTTGTATGTTTCAGACAGGTGCAGCAAGAACACAATGTCCCAGAACTGAAGCCCTTTCTTCAAAGCTTCTGAAAAAGGGCTTAAAACTGCTCTCAGGTTAACCCCTTGAGTTTCTAGTAGCTTTTTGCAATCATCTCAAACTATAATTGTATATATTTCAACAGTAACACTATATAATTTCTAGACAAAGGGATCCCAATATCAGTTACATTTCCACATAATGATTTGCATATATTTTTATACCAGTAGATATGCAAGGGAGGAAAAGACAGAAACAGCAAGGGAAGACTGAGAGACAGTGAGTGGCAAAGAATTGCGAGACTGCTGAGGTGATCAAATCCTAGGACTCACGAGAAAATTTTTGGTTGCGCAACCAGACAGACAAGAGACAGGAAAGGAAATAACATAAAAGATCCCTGCATTCAAACTCTCCATGACAACTGGGACAGAGTCCTATTTAACCCTGTCACATACACCCCCCTCTTTAAGAGGGAACCTGTTTTATCAAACAGGTTTCCAAAACGTTCTATTAATTCACTAACATTAGCTTCTAACTTTCAGAAATAAAGCACATGTGCAGTATCCTTTTTTCCTATAACAGTACAGCAAACAGCAAAGTTTAAACTCATACATTTGTTTTTCAAGCTTCAAAACCCCTCAATTCCTAATCCCTATGTTGACAGAAAATCAGCATTGCTATTCTCTTTACCAGATTTGTGTATCACCTTGAATTTAAATGGCTGTAGTACCAGGTACCACCTTGTGATTCTGGAATTTTTATCTTTCATTTGGTTAAGCCAACAGAGAGGATTATGATCTGTTATAAGTACAAAGTCAGTTCCTAGCAAATAAAACTTAAGGGACTCCATGGTCCACTTTGCTGCTAAACATTCCTTTTCAATGGTGGAGTACCTTTTCTCCCTGTCTTGCAACTTTCTACTTATGTATAGAATAGGGTGTTCCGTCTCATCTATATTTTGACTCAGGACTGCACCTAGACCTACCTCTGATGCATCTGTTTGTAACAAAAATGGCTTCTCAAAGTCTGGGCTTCTTAAAACAGGGCCTGAACATAATGTAGCCTTAATGGTTTGAAAAGCTTCATCACACTCTGGGGTCCATTTCACATTATTTGAGTACCATTTTTTCATGAGTTCATTTCTCTGCCATATCGCATCATGTCAGCTTTGGCCAGATCATCAAATTTACCCTTCTCTTTGACAGACATGGTCTTCCACCTTTCTGAGCATTTCTTAGAAAATTCAGCAAAATTGACAGGAACATCTGGATTTTTCTTCTTGTGCTCTTCCCGACACGTCTGCACAAAGAAGGCATAGGCAGACATCTTGCCCTTGGGCTTCTTAGGATCTCCTTTACCCATTCTGACAATTCTGTATTGTTTGCCTGTATCTTCTCTCTTCTCCATTTCTCCATCTCTTTTTGTTGTATAGCCCACCGTTTCAAAAAGGCAGCCAGGCTTGCAGGTTCTGTCACTGCCTGTTCTTTTTCCATAACTTGTGCTGGCTGTACAGTCTCAGCTTGGACGTCTGTCCCTGCTAGTTTGGCTGCTATTCTCCTGGTAACCACTCCTGGACTTGCTGCTGCAGAATCCTACATTTCTGTATGCTTCCCTGGTACTAGCTCCAATACCTACACACAAAACTCCAGGCTTAGAGTATGCATGGCATAATCCCACTTAGGATGACACCATCTCTCATCGAGGCACAGGTCAGGAAGCATAGGAAAAACCAGGAGTAGTTGTAAAATTTGCAAAAAGTGTTTATTAGTACTAGCAGTAACATAAAAAAATAAAATTGTTCAGAATAACTATTTACAAAGGCAGAATACACAGACAAGATCCTTCTGAGTTTTCCTCCAATCTCTGTGTTTCTCAAAACATTGCATCTCTCTCTCTCTCTCGTAAGTCCTTGCAACCCCCAACAAGCATCCTGTTTCTTTCTATAATGTTCTTGCATGTTTCAGGCAGGTGCAGCAAGAATACAATGTCCCAGAACTGAGGCCCCTTCTCCACAGCTTCTGAAAAAGGGCTTAAACTGCTCTGAGTTTAACCCCTTGCATTTCCAATAGCTTTTTGCAATCATCTCAAACTATAATTATATACATTTCAACAGTAACACTATATCATTTCTAAACAAAGGGATCCCAATATCAGTTACATTTCCACATAATGTTTTGCATATATTTTTATACCAGCAGATATGCAAGGGAGGAAAAGACAGAAACAGCAGGGAAAGACTGAGAGACAGTGAGAGACAAAGAATTGTGAGACTGTCGGGGTGATCAAATCCTAGGTCTCATGAGAAAATTTGGTTGTGCAACCAGACAGACGAGACAGGAAAGGAAAGAACATAACAGATCCCTGCATTCAAACTCTCCATAACAATTGGGATAGGGTCCTATTCAGCCGTGTCACAGGTGGACTATACAGAGTATTTGGGCTTGAGCTCATCTCACCCGTAGTCTTAGCACTAAAAGTTTTACTGCCAGACCCCCCCCCCCAATAATATATTTGTGCTTTAGGAACTGTAGGTTTCATTCTATCTTAATATCTAAAATCTGGTTAAGTTCTTTCCGAAGTTTCACCAGGTCCCTTTCTCTACATCTATCTTTTTTTTTTATTTACTATGCTTTATGCAGGACCTGGCTGTCAGGATCCACCCTGGTCATGGATCCCCATACCTCCACCCCCATTATGTTTCAGGTGCTTCCCCAGTCACCGGAGTCTTCCCCCCAGAGGGTGGGGTTGCAGCGCTGGACTTAGCGCCGCAAGTCCAGAATCTAGTTGGGGAGCTGGCATCGGGTCTAATTGAGGCCAGGGGGCAGGGCATCATGGAGATGGACCAGGCCCAGGATTTTCTTCCCCATAGGCAGGGGCAGGGATGTGCAGTGACGGCCAGCATCCACCCCACCCCTGAAGTATACAGGCGTCAGTGCTTGCAACAACCCCAGCCTCCAGTGGGTGTCGCTAGACACCGAACACACACACACACACACACACACACACACCCTCCTTCCTGAGAAGGAGAGCAGTCTGGGGATGCTCGATCCTTCTCCCATCATTAGTCTTCCTCCAGTGACCCAGGTCTTTTCCTGAACCTGGGTCGCTAGCGTCGCAAGTGGAAATTCAACTGCTGCGCCGGTGGGCCGGCCTCTCTACATCTATTTAACATTGCCTGTTGTAATTTCTTGAGGGCCTGTATTTGAGCTTCTAACTGTCTCTGTTTTTCCTGCCTCTGTCTTTTTCTAGCCGCTGCAATGGCTGTTGGTTTACCATGTACCATAGCTTTGATCGTATCCCATGGCTTACTCCTGAATCAGAGTTATCCTGAACAGCCTGAGTAATTGAATTAGGGACCTGTTCTAAAACTTCTGAATCATTTAGGAGGGAGATATTTAGCCTCCAGAATGTTGCCTTTTTAGGGAGGCAAAGGTCCACGTGCAGTGTAAGAGGAGAATGGTTGGATAGACCATTTGGACCAATATCGCATTTTTTGGTTTGGGCCACTGTCTCCCTGGATATGAAAAAGTAATCCAGCCTGGAGTACATATCATGAGTGGGGGAATAATCTGCAAACCTGGGGTAGATCCCTCCAAGTACTTCTAAGCATCTTGCAAGCCCAACTTGTCCACTAGACCCTTAACCTGTCTCACTACTTTATGGAATTTTCTAGGAATTTGAGATGTAGTATCAAGTTTCAGGTCCAGCATGATATTCCAGTCCCCTGCCCACAAAAGTAAACCCTCTGCCTTCTCAGAGATTTGCAGTAATACCTTACGATAAAAATCATATGGTGAATCGGGGGGGGGGTGTATACTGACACCAGAGTGAGCATTTGTCCAGTCAGTGTCCAGTTGACATATTGACCCTCAGTATCATTAACCATGTCTACTACCTCAAAAGGGAGATGCTTCAGGATAAAGATAGCTACCCCCTGTCATCTGCCCATTTTATAAGAGGAGGAATAAACCTCCCGATAGCCAAATCCCACCAATTTTTGGTGTTCTGATTCTGATCAGTGGGTCTCCTGAAAGAGAATTAAGTCAGCCTTTGGTTGTTTGAGGTATGACAAAACCGTTTTCCTTTTTATTGGGCTTGTCAACCCATTCACATTAAACGTCAAGACCATATAATCTATTAAGCCATGTATGCTCACTCTATTGTATCAGTGCCATATTTCTCCTTATGTGAGGATCCCATGCAGCCCCACCCCCCTCTCCGACAGGTTCCCAAGAGCCAACAAACGTATTGCCCAAATAGTAAAAAATCTTCAAATATAAACATGTAAACCAACAAACCATAAGAACTCTAATCTTACTTCCAAGGCTGGGGAACAATATCTCATGTTTCTTGTCTCCAGATGGGTGAGGGAAATCCCTTGCCTCACTTAGAATTGTAGTGGTGCCACAACCCCCGATTATGGGAGCACCTAGAAGGACTACAGTTGGCTGAGTAGGAGTGTCTATAACATCATCCTTCCTCCGCAGATAGTCCAAGAAAAAAAGTATGTGCCAGAACCAAAGCAGCTTCACCTGTCTGTTCATTATGCCCCCCCCCGGGATCTTTGATAAGGTATCAATAATGAACTCAGGTCCACTGCCCCAGCTCAAGTACTAACGTGCCATGTATGTATATGCTTATGCCAAGACAAATGGGACTAGTAGGTTTTAAAATGTTGTACAAACCTACACCTTGCTCCGTGTCTAGGAAGGGAAGAGGGGATGAGCCACCCTTCTAGCCAGATCAGTAAAGGCCATTGTCCGATGCTTCAGGTGGGGTATCTAAAATGTCCTCTTTGCTAGTCAGTAGGTGTATTGATACTGGGTTTAGCTAAGCCACAGAGGAGATATATAGAGGCCCAGTAACCCCCCCAGCTCCCCACCTTACCGGAGCCACAAAATCCCTTCCCCAGCCAGGCCCCATACGCCTACCTTATTAGTGCAGGACATCACTGCCTCATCTCAATGTAATTTATATAAGGAGGCACTCCTCCTTAGCTTTGCATGGGCAGGGATTTATATAATATGGGGTCCGCAGAGGAGAATGTCCCCTCCCCATTTCCAGTCTTAGTAAAAATAGCATTGGACTGGTCATGCACCGCAGGTCCACCCCCATGGCACATTTCTGTGCAGTTTAGTAGAGGGCATGCTGGACCCGTTTAGGGTTGCCCAGAAGTGGTGGAATTCATTATGCAGAAAGAGCAAGAAAAAAAGGAAACGCAAAACAATCAGAATAGTTATGTAACACAAAGTGGCACTGACCGCCCCTCCCCCATAAACTAAATGTATGCATGTATCATGGGATCAAACCATAACCCAGGGGGACATATCACAAGTGCTCCCAGCCCTTCACTATGGGGTCTATAGAGCTCAACTGTTTTGCAAGTGTGGCACACGATCCCAAACCCAGTAGGCTTAAAAAATGCCAAGAGCCTACTAGACAGCTCTTCTGCTTAAACAACCCAGAATTGCGGTGGCAGAAGGGAAAAACTCAATATAGTGTCACATATATCGCATCAACATGCATCTAAAATAAACAGTTTAAGTTCTGAGAGCTGACCCCTCCAAGTCCCATTACATCTAAAGTTTTGTTGATCATGTGGAAATAAGTCACTCTGTACAATGTAATACCTCTGGGTCCAGAGTAGGAGACCCATATGTGGGATGATTATATGTTACCATCACTCTGACTGAATGATCAGTCAAGGGGATCATGGAGCACCTGGAAGCCTCTTGCCCAACTACAAACTGATCTCAACCTCCTCAGGTAAGGGTTCCATGGGGTGCAGTCAGATCTGTTGGTGTTGTTCTGGCTTGCAGCAAGGTTTTAATGTCCTCCAGCATTTGTTGTGTAGTGTCCCATCATGCTGCTCTGCTGAGTCCCCCTGGAAACTGCTGTCACTGAGAAGGAAGGTTCCCGGTGAGGGGCCCTGCAGGAACCGTAGACCTCTTTTCCAGTGGAACTCCTCGCAATTTAAGAGCTTCTTCTGCCTCCGATGGTGCGGAATAGACCTGAGGGCCATCTTCCCAATAGATCCTCATCTTTGCCAAGTAAGGTGTTTGGAACCTGATCTCTTTGTTTTTAAGCCCCTTCATAATCGGGTGATACTGTAGCCTTAGCCACCGGATTTCGGGAGGATAGTCTTGATCCAAAAAGAGGAATGCTTGGTTTTGAAATGCAAAATTAAAAACATACTGCCCAAAAAATGTGCCCCTTTTTCAAAGGCACAATACAATTCACGAAGCCAGCCCCGCCACTACGATTACATGGCGAGTCAGCAGGCACCATTACACACTGTGTAAGCAAGGTCAGAGTGTAAACACCACTGATGGAACGTAGCACTAGCACAGATAGCAGCAGGGGAGACAACAAAATGGACAGAAATAAAAGCAACATTGTCAACAAAATTTAGTCTTTTGTGAAAGAGGCAGTTCCACTTCTTTATAACATATTAATACGTAGACTTAGGGGTATCTCTAACGGATAAGAAGGTTATCTCATGCTGTTTTGGGCTGGCAGAACCGCACAACTTCACTTCACAGTCCTCTCACCTAAAACAGAACAAGATAACCTTCTTATCCCATAAGAGACACCCATAAGTCCATGTATTAATGTATAGTATATGTCATTTAGTGAATTTCAAATATGATGAAGAAATTATCACTCAGAATAAGCTACCAGGATGTTCTTTAGCATACAGATTAATGTGCAGACTGTATGCTACATGGGCCAAATTTGAGCTTGAGAAGAATGACAACTGTCTTGAAGGTATTGCCAGCAATTTTCTTGGAACTGCCATTCTAGACAACGATGACTTTCAGAACGACACACTGACCGGAGCAGATACATCTCACCACACAAACGTAATGTTTGTTCAACCAGAGGATGTTGCTACTAAAGTTTCTGCTGAGAATCATCCTAAACTAGCCATAGCAAAGCATCTTGAGATGAAATATAACAGTGTAGAACAACACAGAGTTCGGCCTTACAAGACGGTCAAAAATGGCCTACCATCAGTTCGAGCTGAAGTTGATATTTCACCACAAAGGGATATTGTAGCACAAGAGAACATCTCAACAGCTGGAAACAATGATGCAAAATCTGATTCAAAATCTGATACAGACTATGATTCTGATAATGACTCTGAGAATAACATGGAAGAAGAAAATGAGTAGGAGATTTGGGGGGTGCTCAAATGAAGACAGCACTTCAAACATTAATTGGAGAATGTTATGAGAGCAATAAGGCTTCGAACATTATGGATATTAGATAATTGTACAATCCGACTAATGTTACCAAACTAGAACTTTTCAATTAAAAATGTTACTAGGCCTTACCTCGCACCATGCCGGAGACCCAGGTTTAGGAACGACCTCTGCTCGTTGGGGAGCCGGCTTGTGGGGAGCAGGATTGAGCTGCCTAACAGTGTCTCTCCTCTCCCAGGGAGGGGAGTCTCCCTCCTGCAGTCCCGCCACCTCTAGGTGGAGGTCCAGTGGTGTTGCAGGCAGGTAATGGGTGACTAGCATGGTGGGGCGTCTCACAGAGCATGACGCACGCATGCCTCCACATGTGCGCACTCACACCAAGGACATGAGGGTGGGCGAAAATGGGGGGAAAAACGGCTAAAGAAATAATAGAAATTTTTTTTTAATAACTGTGAAAAAGCAGATTTTGTAAAAATGAAAAGTTTGCTGTTTCTCTGACACTGAACAATTACATGCATTACATACTTAAGTTTAGAAACACAAATTTCAAGTTTTGGGGATGGGGGAACTTGGAATTACACAGCCATTATTGTGGAAATTTGAGAACATGTTGTCATGGTGTCTTTGGCTTCAATAAAGGACATTTTTCATTATAAGAAATGCAAGTTGCAGTTAAGAACTAGTGTAGCTAGTTCCACCAATACCTTCTTGGGAGAATCCACATTCTCTTTGAGGTCCAGGAAGGAGGTCATTTCCTCCAAACCCTCGTGATGTGGAATATTTGAATAAAGGGAGGCAACATCTAAGGTCACCAGCTGGGAACTGTCATCAACTGACAGGTTCTGTAGCACCTCCATGATATTCCCCATATCCTTTATATATGATTGGAGTCCCTTAACAAATTACTCCAGTTAAGAATCCACAAGTCTGACCAAGGTCTCTGTGAGAGCGCCAGTGCTAGAGATTTTGAGTGTCCTGGAGAGGAGGAGTCTGCAAGCTTTTAGGCAGCTTGGGCAGTATGTAGAACACTGCCCTAACAGTGCGTTTAACCACCAAATACTGAATAACAATTTTAGGAAGCTATTCATTTTCTCTTAAGTAGGACAAGCGGTTGCCAGTTTTGTCTTTAAAATTTACAGTAAGGTCACTGGATAGTGGAACAGACTACCAACAGAGACAGTGAGCATGAAGACAGGAATGACCTTCAAGGTAAGCATAGACAAATTTCTGCTTACCAAGGGACTCGCTGTATACCGTGGGTGGTAAGAATGGGTAGGGAGCCCCTTTAAATTAGTACTTGTATGCACAGCATACTCATTCATTCCTGCATATGAAGCAGGGGACCAGATATGAAGGACCTAGAGTCCCTTCCCATTTTAAATTACTAATGCATGATTAGGCCCCCCCATGGGAAAACTGAAGACTTAGCACCCCATAACTGACCACAATAAAATAAAAACTCATCAACAAAAAAAAAAACACCCTAGCAACTGCATTGACTAAATGATTTATGACTTTAAAGTGATTTTCCAAGTTTGGGGTGTGCTTTACATTAGATTGTAACTGATCCCGGTGATTGTTTCTGTAATTGTTGAAATATTTTATGCAGTCTGTATTTAACTGGAAGGGATCGTAGTTTGGCCCTGACAAGGGGATGAGCCAATCCCTTCCACTGCCCTAGTGATGTACATGCCCCCGCACTCAGGCACGTTATGACATGCAGCAAGGCAGCACGTGGGCCCCATTAGAAGTGAATGAGAGTAATTTTTATTACTATTTTGTACAGTATGATGGCAAGCTGGAGATTAATGAAGGTGACCGCTCAATTAACAAGGGCCTTATTAGTCAAGTAGTGGCCATCATTAATCTCCAATGTGCCATCATAATGTATAAAACAGTAACAAAAAAATGATTACCGCTCACTTTGGTGGGGTACGCCCCTGCACTCTCCCTTGCTGCATGTCATAATGTGCCTGAGCTTGGGGGCATGCACATCAATAGGGAAGTGGAAGGGGTCCTTGTCTGGACCAAAATATGATCCCTTCCAGTTAAATACAGGTTTCACCTAAAATTTCAACTGCTGAAACAAGACTATCACCAGCATCAGCTACCATTTCTGGTACGGCATACCTTGAACTTGGAAACTAGGAAAATCACTTTAAATTACATCAATTTATATAGCAAGTCACCACAAGCAGACGAAAGTTGAAAAACAATATTTAGACACTGTTCATGTTACATTCCACATTAGTTCTGTATTTCATCTCCACTTTATTACTAGTCATGTGCATGAAAACCCGATTTTTGCTCCTTTAGAGTTTGTTCTAGTTGCTTATTCCCCACCTGAACTCATTATGCTCTGCTGTTGACATCACACAGTCATTCGCATAGCAACAGATTGTACTTGTCACAACAGAGGATCTTGACCAGATGAACTCTAAGGGATAAAGAGCCTGGGTTTGGGCAGATTTCCTCAGTAATAAATAATGAGGAGGAGAAACCTTGAGAAGATCTATAAAATATAAGCTGAACTGCCTAAATGTTATGTTTTCCCAAGTGTTCCCTGAGGTGTCAGCAGTTAAGGTTTATGACTTAAGCAATATACCACGAGAGGGTGTTGGTGATGCCAGAATTTAACCACACCCTGGAGTGTTGTTTGGTCACGAGGCGCAGCCGAGAGGCCAAAACACACTAGGGCATCGGTAAATCCTGGCATCACCAACATTCTCGAGTGGCATATTGCAATTATGCAACGTCGTCCTCTTTTTGGCACATAGAACAATAGAAAATAATAGTTTTTCCCCCCATTTTAATGTATTTTACTGTGTTTATTGTTACGCTGGAAAAAATACTCCCTGGTTGCTGGAGCCGTGCTGCTACTGTGCATGCGCAGTATTGTCTTATCATTCCCGGTTGCAGTGTGTTTTGGGGAGATGGGAAATGTTGAAAACTGTGCGTGTGTTGGTGCCCGCCATTTCATTGGAGGTAAAGCTTATGCTTGCAGTGCAGTATAAGAAGTAAAACAGTTGTGTTATGTTTATTTAGGGTTTTTGCAGTAGTGGGGTCTGACCCTTGAAAAGGGACATTTGAAAGTTCCGGTTGTGCTTCCCCGGAGAATCTAATGTGGTGGTTTCATGTTGACATTGGAAGCAGCTACAGGGGAATGATTTTATGAACACTGATTTGGTGTGCCATTCTGTTTTCTGAGCATTTCTGTAAGTTGTTTTACTTTAGTGTGACAGGTGCAGCGGGAGTTTCCCTTTAGCAGCGATGTGGGATTTTGATTGTGTATTTTGGGGGTAATACTGCTGTTGGTGAGGATGGTGAGTGTTCGGTGGCGCAATTTCCCATCCGCTAATGAGCGGGGATTTTCGCCATCTTTTTGACTGCTGTGTTGGTCATTGTTGGAGTGATTTCGGGGGACATCCTGATGCTGCTAACAGGTGGCTGGCACCTCTTCCCGTGGGGTGATGCTAGGATTTACAATGGGAAAGGGGTGCCAGTCAGCCAATCAGGGTGGAGGATTTGCATTTTTTTTCAGTGCCCATTGTATCATTTTAGTTATACCCAAATACACATTTGAAGCACCCTGCCAAATACTCAGTATTTGACCTTTCACAACTCACTTGACCTCCCAGTGCTTATAGTCCACCCAGCTAAGAAAATAGATTAAAAGCGCTACTGTGCTCAAACTTAACAATCAACAACCATGGTCACCATGAACACAATCTTTACTCCACAAACACTAAGTAAGAATTAATCGGCACCCCAAACAAGCTCCTTAACAGCTTTAACTCCTGCTGTGATAGAACGTTTCTAAAATTAGCTATGAAAAAGTTTAAATCAAGCCATTTCCGTGTAAGCAAATGAATAGTATTACAAACAAAAGATAGAAAAGTGGTAGTACACTTGTAAAATGTTTCTATCTCATGGTCAAAGAAGCTGATAGGACCACTTGGCCTTTGACCTTGTGGTTTATTAGTTAGTTTGACCACTCAGTGGAATTATATTACTCATACACTACCACTTTCCTGGCATTTATTCTTTAAGTAACTGTAAATGCTGTAGGGAGTGTGTTGTTTGTGAAAGAAGTTCACTGATTACAGTAATTAGTGTTTTAATTTTAATTTAATTTTAATATATTTGGAGAGTACCTTTGCAGACAGGTGCTCATTTACAAAGGTTCCACGTCAAAGCATAGTTCCAAGGAGAACAAAAAACTATTACAGCAATTGCAGTGGAATGGAGCCAGTACAAACATAACATGTAATAGGGTGAGCAGGGTACAATTAATCCAACAGTTCCATTGCTGTGGGGTTTTAGGACCTTCAGTGCATGATTTTGTATTTTTGGTGACAAGTACAGTTGGGGAAGAGGGCTGCACGCAAAGCTCTTTTAAATTGGATAATGTTTGGTAGGCTAAGAATGGATTCATGTAGTTCAAGGAGCAGTTTCTTTTCAGCTGGGGACACGGGAGCTGTGTCGGTGGCTCCAACAGAGCAGCAGACTGGCAATTGGCAGATCTGATCCGCAGCACAGGAGAGCCAAGAAGCATTTGGTTTTCGGCTGGGGACACAGGAGCTGTGTTGGCGGCTTTAATGGAGCAGCGGACCCACAAACAGTGGAGCCGATCCAAGGAAGGGGCTATGGAGCAAAGAACAGGAGTGGTGACTGGAGGTGTGGCTGAGAACCTGACTCTCCCCGCCAACCAATAGGAGAACCAGGCAGCAGAGGGGCACCAATCTTAAACTCCGGAGGGCCCATAAATAGCCTTTGCAGCACAGGAGAGCCAAGGAGCAGTTTCTTTTTGACTGGGGACATGGGAGCTTCATTGGTGACTCTTATGGAGCAGTGGACCCATAACTGGCAGATCCAATCCAAGGAAGGAGTTACGGAGCAGAGAAGAGGAGCGGAGACTGGAGCTGTGGCTGAGGACCTGGCTCTCCCCGTCAACCAGTAGAAGAGCCAGGCAGCGGATGGGTGTCAAATTTAAATGCGAAGGGACTATAAATAGCCTTCACAGCATGGGAGAGCCAAGGAGCAGCTTCTTTTCGAATGGGGACATGGGAACTGAGTCGGCGGCTCCAACGGAGCAGTGGACCAGCAATCGGTGGATCTGATCCTCAGCACAGGAGTACCAAGGTACAGTTGGTTTTCAGCTGGGGACACGGGAGCTGCGTTGTCGGTTCTAATGGAGGAGCAGACCCACAATCGGTGGATCCAATCCAAGGAAGGGACTATGGAGCAGAGAAATTCCTTCCCCGCACCACCTCCAGAATAAATGAACTGCTTGCTACTCCTAACAATGGTTAGCCAATCAGGGACAGGGAAAAGGAGGAGCTCACTACTGAGGTGGTAGGAGGATCTGAATTTGAAGGGGACATGGGCACAAAAGACTTGGAGCACAACACTGGTGAAGCCTGCAGCAGTGAGGTCTCTGGATAGACCAGCGGGCCTGACTGGTACATGTGCAGCAGGGCTGTAATCACTTAAAAGTTCCTGTCACTCGGACACTATCCCTGGTCTGCTTACTGGGACCAGGAGGTCAAACTGGAACTTAGCAACAAGGCTGTGTCACTTGAACTTTTTTGGGGACCTGTCATAGACTGGATTTGAACTGCTGTGAGGGGTGGTCCTGGGCTTTCTTGTGTATCTGGGCTAAATTTTGGGGTAATGGTGAAGGGATTATTTGAATGATGGGTTGACTGGTGGTGGGGAAGTGGATATGCTTAAGCTCAGGGGCGACTGTTGGTCAGGGCAAATACTAGACTGCTTGAGTAGGGGGGGATTCTGAGCTAATATCTGGGCCAACTGTTGTGTGGGCTGCTGTCCTCTAACAAACTCTATACAAGCTTGTCGAAACTAGATAGGGAACAAAAAGGGAGTTAAACATTAAGGTTCGGAGGTTAGAGAGATGGTGGAGGAGATCTGGCCTGATGGAGGACAAATTGGCCCGGATGTCCCATTATAAGGATTATCAGGGGGCAGTCTCCTGTAGGAAGGCAACATTTTTGTCAAGGGAGCTTGCTGCGGCGAGGAACAGACCAGCTCATCTCTTCTGCATAGTGGATAGGTTATTACATCCTGCCTGCCTCCGTGTGGGGGGAGCAGGTTCAAGCGCTAGATGCGAGGAGTTTGCTCTGTTTTTTGCCGACCAAGTGTCTGCTATCAGAGCTGACATCTCCTCCGCCGTCACTCAAAGGGATTATGGGGTCCACTCGGAGGTGTTGCAGAACACTCCTCCTGTCTGGGCTGAGATTGATCCAGTTGGGGTGGAAGAGGTGGTGAAAGTTGTCTCAAGACTGAAGCCAACACATTGTGATCTGGTCCCAGGTCCAATACAACTTTTGGTTGGGTGTATGGACCTGTTGTTGCCGAGATTGTCCAGAGTTTCTTGAGGAATGGGGTCTTCCTATTGGCTCTGAAAAAGGCCTTGGTTAGACCCCTATTAAAGAAACCCTCATTGGACCCAGACTGTCTCGCCAACTACAGGCCGGTCTCCAACTTCCCATTTTAAGGGAAGGTTATAGAAAAAGTGGTGGCAAGTCAGCTTGAGGAATGTCTTGCTTTCTCCTCCACCTATGAGGCTTTCCAGTCCAGGTTTAGGGCTAGGCATAGTACGGAGACTGCCCTGGTGAAGGTGCTTAATGATCTCCTAATGGCGTGAGACAGGAGAGATCGTTCCATCTTGGTCCTCCTGGATTTGTCAGCGGTGTTTGACACTGTGGACCATGAGGTGCTACTTGACCGACTGCGGTTCTGGTGTGGCCTGTCCAGTAAGGTCATCAAATGGTTCAAGTCATACCTGCAAGGTAGAGTGCAGAGGGTAGTGATGGGGTTGGCCTCGTCTAGCCTGAAGCCTCTTACCTGTGGTGTTCTGCAGGGGTCAGTCTTGTCGCCCTTATTGTTCACAGTGTATATGCTGCCATTGGGAGACATTATCAGGTGGTATGGGCTGGGTTTTCACTGCTATGCAGACGATACCCAGCTATACTTGTCCTGTGCACCAAATAACCAGATGGCAGACTCTGTATTTAACAACTGCCTGTCTGAGCTCTGGACTTGGATGTCCCATTATTGTTTGAGACTCAACCCAGACAAGACAGAGGTGCTGGTGGTCAATCCGGGTCATCGTGGGGGGGATGGGGTTTGTGGAGACCACCTAGTCTTGTATTGGGGGGGTGCCGCTGACCCCTTCTAAACGGGTGAAGAATCTGGGTGTGATCCTTGACAGTGGCTTGACACTTGATGATCAGGTGTCGTCCATTGTTAAGAGTGGATTCTATCATCTGAAGAACATTGCCTGGATTCGGAACCTGTTGCCCCCCCAGGACCTAGCTTCATTAGTGCATGCTTTTGTAACATCCAGATTGGATTACTGCAGTGCCCTGTGCCTAGGGCTATCTGGAGGTAACCTCCACTGACTGTAGCTGGTGCAGAATGTGGTGGCTAGATTATTGATGGGTGTGTGCAAGTATGATCATATCACACCCTTCCTCCGTGAACTGCACTGGCTGCTGGTTAGGTGGAGGATTACCTTCAAGGTCGGGTTACTGACCTATAAATCCCTACATGAAGGGGGATCAGTCTATCTGCAAGATCTCCTTGTGCCTCACCCTCCATCCTGGGCTCTCTGTTCCACTGAGGGTTGTCTCCTGGATATTCCTAGGGCGAGGTTGCACCACTCGGGCGATCGAGCATTCTCGGTGGCTGCACCTACCCTATGGAATCTATTACCTAAACAGCTATGGGAGGCACCCTCGGTGGATGCCTTCAAAACAGGTTTAAAAACATATTTATTTAACCAGGCTTTTAATTTTTAGATAATTGAGTTACTGGAATTGATTAGATAAATAGTTTTATTTATTATGTTTGATTGTATAATGGTGCTGATTTTATTTGTATTTTTGTGTATTTTTAAAATTGTGGTATTGTATTGATCGTGAAGTGCTCCGAGTATCCAGAAAGAAGCACTATAGAAATAAACTATCTATCTATCTATCTATCTATCTATCTATCTAAATTGAAGATTAGTCTGAGTTGCATGTCTTGGGTAATTGTACAGCTGGGGGGTCTATATGGCTGAAACAAGATGGGGTATGCCAGGGGATATAGGTACAAGGGGTGTGGGGGAGATGGAAGGGACAGCAAGAAGAGACATATGGGGACAGGGCAGCTACTGGGCAGGGGGAGGACAGGTGCAGGATGGTGGGGAGGCAGGCTGGTGGGATGCAGTGGCTGTGGGGCTGCTATGGCCATGAATATGCTGTGGAGACTGGGGCACTATCCTGTATGTGCCAGGCTAATGAAAGGAGGCAAAGTTGTGGAGACTTAGGTATGAGCTGGATAGATGGATGAAGGGCATGGGGTCTGGGGTGGGAGGGTGCACATACAATGCTGACAGGAAGGGAGCGGAAGGGGAGAAATTGGAGGTTGGAGGGCCCGCTGGAACCCCAGAGGGTCAGAACAGCCGGGAGGGGGGGACGGGATGAAGGAACTACGGGATGGGAACCATGTGGATGGTGAGGGTTGGCAGACTCCGGGGGCATCTGGGAGAAGGGCAAAAGGAACTCAGAGGACCAAGGCAAGGGGGAAGCATTGCAGGGAGGGGAAGTTGGTAAGCACACTACTGGGACAATCCTGGTTTTAAACAGGTACTAACCTCTGGCAGGATCCATGGAGGGCAGGAGTCATGATGGGGGCTCAGGAAAAATAGAGGGCGCGGGGGTAGGCACAAGGGAGGAGGAGGAAGAGGATGGAAGTGAGGTAGGGAAGGGGGAAGGGTGACAGGACTAGTAGAGGGTCCAGCAAAAGTACGGATAAGAGAGCTGGGGGTATGGAGTGCCGGGGAGGAGCGGGATGAAGGGATGTTGAGGAAGGAGGAAGGATCTCAGGCAAAAGGGGACCAACAGGGGGTGAAGGACAGTGCACTCGATGACGGAGGAGGAAATCTACGGGCACTGGAAGGATAGGTGGGGCAACAGGGAGAAAAGAAGGAGTTGGAGGGGGCTGTCAGCATCTCCAAGCCACCTAGCAGTTCGCAGGTAGGAGATCGGAGAATGGGGTGATGGAAGGGGAGTGTACGAGGAACAGTGGAGGGGAGCAGGAAAAGTGGAAAGGTGGACAAAGTGAGTGAGGGGGAAGAGGATAAGGGCACAGGGACAAGAAGAGGAGGAGGAGCAACAAGGGTCAGGAAGGTACTTATGATACCGGCGCCATGGGAGAGGAGAGCAGGGGTGCAGTTAAACCAGGGCAAAGCAGGGGGCAAGGTGCTTCTGATTGGAGATTCTGTCCTAAAGGGAGTCAAGTGGAGGGGGGCAGGAGTAGCATGGTGTGGGTGGAGTGCCTGCTGGGGATGACTGCGCTGAGGTAATCCACCACATCCCGTCATGGGGAAAGGACCAGGATAAAAATGTGCATCTGGTATCCACCTAGGAATGAATGACCTGGAAGACAGCAGTCTAATGGAGGTGCAGGCAAGATTTAAGGCTCTGGCTAAATTCTGTGGGGTGGGGGCTAGGCTTTAAATCTCTAGCCTTCTCTGGGGTGTTGCCAGTACCAAGGGCCAGCATGGACAGAAAGCTCAAAGCTCAGGATAAAGGAGTTTAATGACTGGCTGGAAAGATGGAGTTGGCAGATGGGATACAGAATGATGGGGGGCTTGGGGACAACTTGGGAAGACAAGAGCCCATATGCTCTGAACAGGCTGCACCTAAGCAAGGATGGGTCGGCCATACTGAAGTGCAGGCTGGGAGAATGGTTTGAGAGGGCTTATAATTTAAACTGAAAAGGGTGGGGACTGAATTTGGAGCCATGCCATACCACGGCAAAGATGGGGGACCCAAGGTCCCCCCTCTTGGGAAGGAATACAGAGGTAGGCACTGGGAGGACCATGTGGAGAATGGAGGAAGGGGAAAAAGATGGCAGGGCTTGGTGATCAATGCTAGAAGTCTGGCAAACAAGATGGAGGAGTTAAGAACCATCATTGCTCATGATGGGCTGGACATTGTAGCGGTCACAGAGACGTGGTGGATGGATTGTCATATGTGAGAGACAGCTATTCCTGGCTTCAGACTGATGAGGAAGGACAGGAAGGAAAGGAAGGGGGGAGGAGTGGCCTTATACATCAGGGAAGGCATGAATGTGACAGAGGGGTAGGAGGGAAATGGGGACACTGAACTACTATGGACAACAATAAGCAGAAGAATAGGGGAATCTGTGAGACTGGGTTTAGTGTACAGACCCCCCACCCAAGGGAAAGGGCAGGATAGGAAGATGATGCAGGACATAGCGAGAATGGCCCTAAAAGGGGAAACACTACTATTGGGTGACCTGAACCTCCCAGACGTTGACTGGACCATTCCAGAAGCAGCATCGACCACAAGCAGGGAAATTCTGGAGGTGCTGCAGGGGGTGTTCCTTCAGCAGTTAGTCAGAGAACCAACTAGGGGAACAACTTACTGGATGTGGTCCTGACTAATGGGGAAAGCATAGAGGAGGAGGTAGTGCTAGGGGAGGAGCTTGGAAATAGCAACCACAGATCCATTAGGTTTAGGGTGAGGGCAGGGAAGGAAGCAGGCAGAACAAGTACAACAGTGCTGGACTTCAGGTCGGCAGACTTCAATAGGATGAGAATGTTAGTGAGGGAAGCGATAGAGGGTACGGGGGAGATAAATGAAGTAAAGGAACTATGTGGGGCCATTACAGACCGGGTCAGAGAGGCCACGCACAAATGTGTAAGGGGGGGCAAGGAAGGAAACAAGAAGCAGGAGGCCACTGTGGTTCAACAGGGAGGTTGCGAGGGTGGTAGGGGGCATATGGAGGGTGTTAAGGAAATACAAGGGATCGCAGAAGGAAGAAGGCAGGGAGGCCTACAAGGAAACATAGAAACTTAGACTTTGATGGCAGATAAGGACAGCTTGGCCCACCTAGTCTGCCCATTTCCCTACCTGTTGGATAAGCTGCAGATCTTAGTTAACCAACAGCCTACTTCTTCTACCCCCCACCAGAATTGCCTTATATTTGTCCCATGCATTCTTGCATTCCCCCAGTGTTTTGACCCCACGACCTCCTCAGGAAGGCCATTCCATGCGTCCACCACCCTCTCTGTGAAAAAATACTTCCTCACTTTGTCCCTGAGCCATTCCCCCCCTCTGTCTTCAGATTGTGTCCCCTTATTCTGTCACATCTCTTTTTCTGAAAGATGCTACCCTCTTGAAGTTCGTTGATTCCCTTGAGGTACTTGAAAGTTTCTATCATGTCCCCTCCTCCCTCCTTTCCTCAAGGGTATACATATTAAACTCCTTTAGTCTCTCTTCATATGGCTTCTGTTGCAGATTCTGCACCATTTTAGTTGCCCTCCTCTGGACCGCCTCCATCCTATGTACTTGTGAAGATGGGGTCTCCAGAACTGCATGCAGTACTCCAGATGGAGTCTCAACAACTGTCTGTACAGAGGGATGACAACTTCCTGTTTTCTACTGGTGATGCCTCTCCCTATACATCCCAGTATCCCCCAAACCATCCTCACTGCCTTCTTACATTGCTTGCTTACCTTTAGGTCATCTGATATGACCACCCGCCGGTCCCTTTCCATTTATGTAGTTGTTAATACCCCCCCCTTGGTGTACTCTTCCCCTGGGGTTTTGTTTCCCTGGTGCATTACTTTGCACTTCTTTGCATTGAATCCAAGCTGCCTTACATTTGACAGTTCCTCCAGCCTTGCCAAGTCCCTTCTCATCCTTTCTACCACCCTTTGTGTATCACCCTTGTTGCAGATATTTGTGATGTCTGCAAAGAGGCAAAGTCCCTCTTCAATGTCACTTATAAAGACATTAAAAAGGACTGGACACAGTACTGAACTCCGTGGTACCCCGCTAGTAACCTCCCTTTCTTCGGCGTGGACTCCGTTTACTATTACCTTCTGTGTCCTGTTGTCCAGCCAATTTTTTACCCAGGCTACCCACCCTGGGACCCATTCCCAGGGTGGCTAATTTGTTTATTAATCTTTTGTGTGGGACTGTGTCAAATGCCTTGCTAAAGTCTAGGCAGGCCATGTCCACAGCCCCTCCCTGGTCTACTACTTTGGTCACCCAGTCAAAGAAATCGATTAGATTTGTCTGACATGACCTTCCCGCTGTGAATCCATGCTGCCTTGGGTCCTGTGCTGCACTGGCCTCTAGGTACTCAGCAATTCTTTCTTCCAGAAGTGATTCCATCATTTTCCCTACCACTGAGGTCAAGCTAATGGGTCTATAGTTTCCTGCTTCTGCTTTGCTCCCACTTTTGTGAAGAGAAATCACATCCACCCTCCTCAAGTCCTCAGGTACCACACAATCCTCCCATGATTTGTTAAAAAGGGTAGTCAGTGGTGTCACTAGTTCTCCCCTTAGTTCTTTTAGAATTCTGGGGTGAATCCTGTCAGGCCCCATTGCTTTGTCCACCATCAGTTTTAGGAGTTCTTTCGGGAGGTTAGCAAGGAGGGCGATCAGGAGGGCAAAAGCTGAAATGGAGGAATGGATAGTGAGGCAGGTCAAGGGGTTTAAGAAGACATTCTTCAGATACATGAGATAGCAGGAAGACTGGACAAGGGATTGCAAGGCTCTTGGAGGAGGGAAGTGAGTCAATAGAGGATTACTGCAGGAAAGAAGTGCTAAACAAGTAATTACACACATTAAAGCAGAGCACTCAAACCCATTTACTCACAAGGGCACCAGTCTCTTAAAATAAAATAAACATTTATTACATGAAGGCATCAGCCTAAACGAAACAAGTGCTTCTGCTCAAATGTTATGAATTGGGGGAGGGTAGGGGACTGGAGTTAAGGATGAGTGGGAGGAGCATAGGGGTGGAGATGAGTCCCTTTAGCATAGAGAGAGTCAGAGAGGAGCTGGGCAGGGTAAAGTTGGACAAGGCCATGGGACCAGATGGACTGCACCTGAGGGTTATCTGGGAACTAAGAGAGGAGCTGGCTGCCCCACTGGCAAGGCTATTCAAACTGTCCCTGGACACAGGAATGGTATCGGAGTGTACAGGTAGGGTTAAGCTTATCAGCTCCTAGGATGCAGATCACTTTGATTCTCTTTAGTAAAGTGTCACATGCAGCAGCATACACAATGAGGCCATAGTCAACGAGGGACAAGATAATGCTAGAGACAGCAAGGCAGCTGGCTCCCAGTGAGAGGTTGTGGTGGTTCCTAATTACAAATTACTGGTACACAAATGTGTTTTTGAACTTGTCCCTCTCTTAGTATGTGCTTGCTGAGTTTGAGAGGTACCTTCTGTTGGACTAGAATGGAAACCAGCAAAAAATGCAAGACAGTGGACATTTCTTTTAGAACGAGGCTTGGCACATGGTGTATGCCATCTTGAATTTGGAATAATGCATACAGAGCATGAAGTTCAAGGCTGTGGATTTGTGGAACCATAATCAGAAAACAATTGTTAGTGGTATAATGTATTTTTCATGCTCTCTCATCCTTCTCCAGCTTTGATATTTTACAATTATATTGAGCACTGGCATAAAGAGGGAGCTACACAATCTTTTTTATAATGCTTAAAAAATTACAGTGTGCTAGTTGTCCATTTGGGTCTGCAGTTGAGTGGCGAACATGTAAAGATCAAAGCTTAATGGAAAAGAAAACAATTTCCAAGCCTTGAAAAGTAGATGTAATTTAGAGCAGTACTGTACAATACCTTATCTGAAACTTTGATACTTTTTGAGTAAATATGGAAACAAATCTGCATCTTTAAAAGAATACAGCATTTGGAAGGGCATTCTATATTTGCTTCTCTTAACATGTTTCTTTTGTTTGCAAAAACTATGCACTGTTCTTCATAACCCAATGAAATATTGATGGGTTTGTAGTTTGTAGCATGCAGCCTGTATAATTCATGGGCCCCAGTTTTCAAGATTCCAGTCTTCAATGAAGATAACATAAATGAGTGTGTAGAGTTTTATTTCAGCACATGTCTCAAGAGGTTTTTTCTGAAGTTAATTATTTTGAAGGCACTGGGGAAGCTGGGTATGTAAGTAGACATATGTGGGTCTTACGGGACTACATCATTGTGTCAGGTTTGCCATCTTAATTGTAACTCATTGCAGAAAGAACCATTATAATATAATGCAAGAGAAAATGTTCTGTGCAGTGGAGCTTGGGTGTAATTACAGACCAAGATGAGTTGTCTTCTTTGAGACCTTAAAGCCAAACCTGGAACCTTTTGAAACAGGCCTATTGCAATGTGCCATGACAAATTACTGAAAACATAAGATGAGAGAGGGCTGCCCTATTGCAAAGTAAGAGAACAGAAAGTTTAGGCAGTTTGTCATAGCTCACCCAGTTTTTATGGCTGTGGGCAGAGCCTACAGCCATTTTGCTATCTGTAGCTTGAAAATGGAGTTTCGTGGAACACATTTTTTGGACTTTTCAGTGTATCCTTCCACACAAATCACTATGACGTCTAAAATAAAATAATCCCTTCTTTTTGTTTAGAATGTTGGAGATATAACTCTAAGCTGCTTATCTGTTGACCATTAGGAAACTGAAACAGCTTGTTAAATATTGGTTGCCTATTAAACTGGAGATTTGTTTACCCCTTCGAAATGCAGCAGCTTGCACATTTAAATGATTAGCATTTAAACATTTTTGCTACTAACTTCAGTTGGGGATGAATATCTTTCAAGAAAGATTCATACCTCATGAATGTTACCCTTTTCCAGAAAAGTTTGTAAAGATTTACACTTTTTTTAACTTCTCAAGACCTATCTGATAAAATGCCATGTCTTCTGTGAAATACCCAGACTAAATACATGAATTTCTTTTTGACAGAAAGGGCTGCGGCTTGCCTCCCGCTTCCCAAACATAACAGATAAGACCTGCTGAGGCCTCTTATAGTAAGAGAGTGTGTGTGTGTGTGTTTGGGGAAGGGGTGGAGAAACAGTCAAACTCCTGGCAAGGGAGACCATATCTAATGAATTAACTGCTGACAAACCATGAGTGATACAGGAGCAAATGATCTGATCCCCTTTATTGGACCAACATAGATGTAACAAAAATAACTTATACCATTTATAAAACTCCCGATCAAACAACTGCAAACAGAAGACTGTTTTTTGTCATTTTATAATATAATATATTGAGTGTTGTATTTACTGAGTTGCTGGATCAGGACCTTGATAAAATAATAGCATTTACTTAACTCATTCAAGATTCCATCAGGTGGACAGAAAAAAGTATATAAAATTTGTCTGAAAACTAACAACTATAAGATGCAAAAATAGCATATGTGTGTGTGTGTGTGTGTTTGTGTGTATATACGTGAGTGTATATATATATATATATATATATATCTCTATGGGATACATGATGGGCATGAGTGTGATATGGCAAATGTGTCACTCCTGCAGAGTGAGATATCACGCTCACGATGCAGGAGTGACAATATTCTACAGCACACGATCTGCCCATCATGTATTCGATATATACAATAGGGCCAAGAGTTTCAGAAGTTTTGTTGTGCTGTCTTGTGTTCTGTTCCTGTTTATGTGTTTGCTCATTCTGTGTGTGAGCTTTTCTGAATGGGCTGGCAGTGTCATAAACTCTGAGAGACACATAAGTGTGTTTTGCAATGCTAAATGAGTTAGTTTTAGATAGGAATGAGAAACATACTTTTGTGAATCTGTATTTAGCAGTCTGGTTGCAGTGAAGTTACGAGCATCACAGTAATTGTAATGAGCTGAGAGACAGAGTGTCAGAACAGCTGATACTGTTTTCAGTGGTAATTAAGTTAGCTGCAGGCAGAGTGCAGAGTGTTCTGTGAAATTGTGCTCTTTAGGATTCTGGCTGCAGTGAAGTTGAGATTGTCACAGTAATTGTAATGGGTGAGAATCAGAGTCTGAGGTACAAGTGAGAGTGTGTTTCAGTGGTAGTTGGGTTAGCTGCAGGCAGTAGTTTAGACTGTTATGTGAAGTTGTGCTGTTTGGAATTCTGGCTGCATCAAGTTGAGAGCATCACAGTAATGAGCTGAAAGTTGGGGAGGGATAGGTGTGTTTTGTAATGCTCACTGAGTTAGCTGTAGGCAGCAGTGAGACCTCTCAGGTAGTTTTGCATTTGTGTCTATGGTAACAGCACAGGTGTTTCTTTCATGCTGAGGGGAAAGTAGCCTAGGGTGATGATATCAGTGACCTTTTGTGACCTGTGTGTGTAAATGTCTGATATCATCACAGTACAACAGAGGGTAAAAATATCACACTGCAGTGGATGATACGCTGTTTTGTCTCACTCATTTACTACTCACCCCTATTGTGTGTGTGTGTGTGTGTATATATATATATATATATATATATGGAAATGTCTCTATTTGCAGTACATTTGTGTACAGGCAATACTAGAATTTTCTGAAAGATTGTCTGACTTGTGATTACTAAGTTTGAGTACAGTTCATGAAATAATGAGCTTAATATTTGTTATTTCATATAGGCCCCCATTATGCCTTATGCATAGCATATAAATCCAAATCATTCCAAGGCCATCGTGACATATAATATTAATACTGAGCAGCAAATCAGAGCTCTTTTCCTAATAAAAGGCTGCTGATATAACAAATAAATAACAAAATCATAAATAAGGAACCAGTGGCTTATGGAAAAATCTACAGGGATTTATACAGGAATTTGATTCTGCCTTTGTGGGGAAAACACAGGGAAAATGAGGCCTTCTTTCAGAGTGATGGTTATTTGGATCTGGGAGCACTGAATATTTCTTATCCTATATTTTGTATCCTGGATAGGGCAGGGGAGATGTTACATCTCATTGTCACAAGGATGTTAATTTACACATTTTTGCACTGTATTTACTCAGGCTGCCCCAGATTAGATGCAGTATCTTGTTTTCAGCGGGGTCATGATTTTACCATTTTTGTAAAGTATTTATTCAGGCTACCTAGTCCAGGGCCCCTGTATTCAAAGGAGATATGATGCACATCCTGGTGGAAAAGGGAGATGTGCCGTACAACTCCAACAATGTGCAGCAGTGCGATATTCAAACGTGCGGGATGTGCCAGCCGCAAGGGAATGGGCCAGGGCACACAGAAATGGTTTGCCATTTAAGTTGAGGGGGCAATCCCATGCATATGCCATGCTGCAGCATATTCAGTGGGAATGTGCCCCTCACAGTCCAGAGCACCGCAGCCCACATTTGGGCCAGGAATAGCTGACCTAACCCGGCCAGCCACCCACAGGCAGGCTGCAGTTGTGCACCCAGGTGCACAGCAGCCTGGTAGCCCTGGTGGACTAGTGGTACCCCCTATCCATCCCCAATCTAGCCAGCTCCATCCCTGAAGAGATCCATAGTGTAGGGCCCCCCACAGACCCAATTGCACCAGAGGAAACCATGGTCCATATCCATGGTCTAGAGGACTCCCATCCACCACCCCTGTACACAGACACCATCACTCCCCCCATACCCAACCTGTTTCAAAGACTGGCACTGCTCTCCACACCCTGCCATGGCCAGCCATTGACTGCACTGAACCCGGGCTGGAGACCTGCACTCTGGAATGATTCAGCTGGCTAGACAGTGCATTGGGGCACCATGCCAGCTGCATATCCTCCAGTGTATGCAGCCATGTGTACGTCCCTGGCAAACTGAAGAGGGAATTTACATACCGCCAATGCATGCCTTGCCAATGCTGCATCTTCCTGCTGTCATACACCACTGCAAGTCCACATTTTCCCCATTCCCCTGTTTAACATGCCACCCTCCGGACTGCTGAAGTATCCCAGGTGCGATATCCTTTAATGCCATTTGCAGTGTACATTTCAGGCTATAGAGAGTTCATCTGCAGTTCCACAATTGTACAAATGAATGGGAGATTGGCTGTAACATGTTTTGGGACCTGTGTGAGTGGGTACAGCATCGGCCGTCACCCACACTGAACAGTGCAGTGGCACCGGGCTGATGGATCTGCATGCGAGTGTCTGAGGAGTATGGCCACTGGATGTTATCACCCACACACAGCTCGTGCCTACGTATAACACGTTCCAGCATCCTACTGCGAGTGCTCCGCCACCCGCTGATAGAGTGGTACGATCCCATTACAGAGCCAGTCGTCACAATGGGATGGGCTGGGGGGCAGGGAGGGGGTTGTCTATGCACCGTTGAGGGGAAGTGGGGGCCATTACACTATGGACATGGGCTGTAGGTGTATTCAAGTGCAATTAGGATTGGCATTGGGGTCCCTACAATATGAAACCAATAGAGCCCGGACTCTGCTACAATCGGGGCTGGTGGAACGGCGTGGGGGATGCCACTATACCACCAGAGACTTCAGGGTCTGTTCCACATGGGAGCGATCAGGGTCGGAGCTTGGGGCAAGAGCTGCTCCGGCACATTCATCCCTATGCCAACATGCAAATGGACTGGCAATGAGCATGCATAAGGCCCCTTTGCACCCTGCATGCTCAATTAGTTCATTTGCGTTCCTGGGCTGAATATTGACCATGGAGGCTGTGGTGCATACCAGTATGTGCCATGTATTCACCCTGGAAGGTATTCAGTAGGGTCACTCTGGATGCACCTGATTTGGCGGCCACCTGCACTGTGACTCCCATCCAGGGTCACACTTTCAACAGGAATGATGAAGCCCGCCAGGATGAAGTGCAGTGTCACAGGTTTACTGCATGATAAAAGGGATGAACTCCCTTTGAAATTGCATTGTTTGCTGCAGTAACTCTACTGCAGAATTCTACAGTGCTGCACTTCATCCCGGTGGGCTTCACTGTATACACACCCTGTACTGGTGGCGCATTTTCTTTTAATATTGGATCAGTGCCGACTTTACACAATGCAGCATAATATTGTGTAGATGTAGAGACCCATTGAAAATAAGATGCCATTTCTTCTATGAGCTATCCAGGCTAAATATATAGCAATCAGCAGGCATATTCTAGGAAAACACATTGTAAAAATGTGTAAAAGGAAGACCACATTGAAACTACCTCTCCACATGTCTGCATTGTGCAAGTTCATTAGAAATAATGGGTAAAAGCATCCCAGAAGCTCTCCATAGCCATATCGGCTCAGACCAGAGCATGTTAAAGTATGAGAGCAATGGCCCTCATCTTTGGCTATCTGAGCTAAAAAGATGGGAAAAAGACAGAAGAGAGATTGTGCATGCAAGACACCAGTGTCTAACTGGTGTAACCACGTCCAAACACAAAGAAATACCAACTGCAAGGTTGCACAGCTCCCAGACTATGCCTGGTAGGACCTACTTTGTTTGAAGTGCTATAATTTACTAAATTGTTGGATCCCTGTTACACTGCTGATGAGGCAGGATCCAGGAAGAGAGCTGGTTACCAGGACAACTGCAACAGTCCTTATACCAGCTAGGGGGAGCTTTCTGTGTTAAATTGGCGTTGCTCTGCATAAGAATCTGTGTTTACTGAGTGTTCATAGGCCACTTGTCACCTCGCAATATTAGGGTGTTTTGTACTGTGCTGCACTCGCAAGGACCCGTGACCCCTAGATCAACTTCCGGGTCACCACCTGCAATAAAAGCTCGCCCCTGCAGCGAGCAAGCACAAAGAAATACCGACTGCAAGGTTGCACAGCTCCCAGACTGTGCCTGGTAGGACCTACTTTGTTTGAAGTGCTATAATTTACTAAACTGTTGGAGCCCTGTTACACTGCCGACGAGGCAGGATCCAGGAAGTGAGCTGGTTACCAGGACAACCGCAACAGTCCTTATTCCAGCTAGGGGGGGCTTTCTGTGTTAAATTGGCATTGCTCTGCATAAGAATCTGTGTTTACTGAGTGTTCATAGGCCACTTGTCACCTCGCAATATTAGGGTGTTTTGTACTGTGTTGCACTCGCGAGGACCCGTGACCCCTAGATCAACCTCCGGGTCACCACCAGCGATAAGCGCGCCAGCAGTGAGCAGGGCGGCGTGCACAGGCGGCGTGGGGCATGCGAGATGAAGCGCAGAGACACGCAGTACAGCGTGTCTGCCGTGTCCGCTGGGACTGCAGGGACCAGGGCCCCGAAACTGTAAGTAAACACATTTGTGATTTAAATACACAGTTACCTCACCAGGTGTTCTCCTTGACATACTAACATGGAGACTCCAAATAACTATTGCCTGTCATGCGATATGTATGCTATTGGTCCCCAGACTACCAACTTTGTATGTAATAAGAGCTTAATGGCGGAAGCCCTCCAGGAAGAAATTGACCGTTTACTGGCTTCCATAACAGTTGGTCCCGAAATTGAAGCATTGGAGGACTATATTGACTCTATGTTGGGACAGTCATTATCTTTAGTTCCCCCATCTACGGATGAGACAGCGATGGTTATAAGTAATAATGTCATGACCTCCTCTACCCCTGCTGTATTTCAAGAGGAGTCTGATAGTTGGGCAATGGTACCCAAGGGTAAATCACAACGCAGGGGGGGACAGATTGGATGCAATATGCTACCCCTACCCTTATTTAATAAATATGATCCACTCAACCAGGACATAAATGCTTCACCCCACGATGTCACTACCAATACTACCTGCAATACCCCCCTAGTCAGTAGTCCTCCCGGTAGGAGAGAGAATAACTGTACAGCGTTCCCCTCACCCAAACAAAATAAATCCCAAACAAAAGACCAAAATCACGACTCAGTCATTTTACCACCGAATTCTAACAACATAGAATCTCACCCACTAACTAAACAAATCTTTGTTCTTGGTGATTCAATTATTAAACACCTAGATCGCCCTATATGTAACGTGGACAAATTCAACCGTACCTGCACTAGCCTGCGAGGTGCTCGTGTCTCCGACATCACTGCTACTGCTAAAAATATACTGAAAGGGCTGGTGAAAATCAAGTGTTCATAGTGCACGCAGGTACAAATGATATAAATAGAGGTAGTATTGACAAACTCAAACAGGACATCATAGCTCTCAATAATGTACTAGCGGAAAAAATAGCATAGCTTGCTTCTCAGAGATTCTACCCGTACCTAGAGCACCTGATATTATAAATACAAAGATTAAGGCCTTTAATGACTGGCTCAGACGATGGTGTCTCCGGCAGAACATTCACTGTCTAACACACTGGGAAACCTTCTGTCTAAGGGACTCACTGTATTGCTGGGATGGACTCCACCTCAGTCGCAGGGGAAGTTCACTCCTGGGCAAAAGCTTTACAACAGCCATTAACAAACTTTTAAACTAAAACCCAGGGGAGAGATCAGTGACAGAAAATCCTGTTCTCTAAAGAAACCTACTACGGACATTTCTGAGTGTGAGGTACTCAGTTTAAATGCTAGATCCTTAAATCAGGTTAAAATGGCTGAATTAGAAGCTATGAGTCAACTGAATAAATATGGACTCATCTCCATTACAGAATCTTGGTGGGACCCTTATACTTCTTGGATCCAGCACATCCCAGGGTATAAACTGTATCATAAGGACCGCCAGGGACAAATGGGGGGTTATGTCTATATGTTAGAGACGACATATCCTCTTTTCAAATCCTCTCAACTAGCGATACTGAATCAATCTGGGTTAACATCCAGTTCAAGGGTTACCCACAGCTGTTGGTTGGGACATGCTACAGGCCCTCAACATCAAACAAAGAATATTCTACTTACTTAAATAATAAAATATTAGATATGGCCTCCAAAGGAAAAGTCCTCATACTGGGTGATTTCAACCTGCCCTCTATAAACTGGTATTCTTTATCTGGAAGTATGCAGGCCAAAAAAGACTTAATCACACTCATGGTTGATATGGGCCTTGAACAAATCGTTACAGAACCAACAAGAGGTGACAATATACTGGACTTGGCTATTACTAATATAGGGAACCTAATCTCCAAGGTAATAATTGGTGCCCCACTAGGATCTAGTGATCACTACACCATTTCCCTAACACTGTCATTTTGTCATCATATTACCAACTATACTGAACTGAAAAACTATAAAAAAGCTAATTTTAATGCTATTAATAACCAATTAAACTCAATTCCTTGGGATACAGCACTATCCTCTCTCACCATGGAAGAATCCTGGGACTTTTTTAAAACTTCAGTTCATAACTCAGAAAAATTATATGTTCCTACAACAAAAAAATATAATAAAAAGGGGAAAATATCCCTATGGTTTAACAAAGCTATCAAAGCTCTAATTAAGAAGAAGCAGAGGCTATTTGCACAAATTAAAAACAGTAAGGGTGACACCAGAAAATTATTGTTCACCCAATATAGGGTAACTCTAAAATCACTAAAACAAGCTATTCTGCAATCCAAAAAGAAACTTGAGTTTCGTCTGGCCCATACCAAAAATAACTATAAATCACTATTTTCCTACCTTAATATTAAAAAGATAAATAATAGACACATGGGGCCCTATGCATACATGACACAATTATATCATCAGACAAAGATATGGCAGACACATTTAACAAACAATTCTGCTCAGTATTTACCAATAAAGAGGTTCCTAAATGATTCAGACCTGCAAACAATGTTACCCCCTCTTACATCATCACCGAGGATGATACACTAAAAGCAATTTTATCCCTAAAACCTAATTCCAGTCCAGGTCCGATAACATCAGCCCCCGATTTCTAATAGAGACTGCAGCTGCTATTACAAAACCACTCTCAATTATATTCAACAAATCCCTGTATAGGAAATATCCCTCATGGCTGGACTATGGCTACTGTAGTCCCAATCTTTAAGAAGGTAACCATTCTAGACCAGAAAATTACCGTCCAATAAGCCTGACTTCTGTCATAAGCAAGATCATGGAGAAAGTTATTAAGAATCTACTAGAGCACAAATCTATTAGGGGTAACTTGACCAACACTACACAACATGGCTTTAGACAGGGATACTCCTGTACTACTAACTTGGTTTCCTTTTATAATCATGTCAGTACGGCACTGGATAATGGCATTCTTGTGGATGTGATACTTCTCGACTATAGTATAGCATTCGACAAGGTCCCTTATGATATCCTACTTGACAAAATGAATGATATAGGATTCTCTTACTACATAATCAACTGGGTGTCAGGTTGGTTAAATGGAAGATATCAGCAAGTTAGAATTAATGGTTCACTTTCCCACCCACTGAGTGTGACTAGCGGGGTCCCTCAGGGGTCAGTGTTGGGACCCACCCTGTTTAACATCTTTATTAGTGATTTACAGACTAGCACTGAAAATGTTCTCTCAAAATTTGCTGATGACACCAAACTGTGTGGCTCTGTTCTTACATCGTCAAACAAAGAAACTATGAGAAATAACCTAAAATCCATCGAAGAATGGGCAGTTTCAAACAAAATGACACTCAACTCAGATAAGTGTCATGTTGTACACTTTGGTAAGAACAATCCTAGGCAGACTTATTTCTTGAACAGCATGGCCCTTCATGTGTCACCATTAGAACGTGATCTTGGGGTAACCATTAATAATAAACTATCCTCTAGTGATCATTGCAGGATGATAGCTAGGAAGTCTAATGCCTTGCTCACGCGAATCCAACGTTCATTTGTGTCTAGGACACAGGAATGCATAATCCCTTGTACAGAGCTTATGTCAGGCCCCATCTGGACTATGGATCCCCTACGAGTCCCTACCTGGTGCGGGACATTGGCCGGGGTTGAGAGGGTACAGAGGAGAGCCACAAGAATAGTCCCTTATTTATCCAAACTTAATTACGAGGAAAGATTAAGAGTTACAGGATTGACTACTCGCACAAGACAGACTAGAGGTGACCTTCTCCTACTGTGCAAAATCAAGAATTCTCCGAGTTAATGTGCCAATGTGGCTTGCATTTCTCTCCAGCTGGACTTCCCACGGTATCACAACAACCAGATATTTGTATCTAAAGCTAAAACAACAAAACGGTTAAACTACTTTACAGTAAGAACCCCAAAACTGTGGAATCTCCTCCACAAAACCTAGTAAACAGTAGCTCTAATACAGTCTTCAAAAAGGGGCTGGATCATTGGCTTGAGTCCTACTACTTCAAGGTGTAATTGTCCCACCAATGTGGTGGGGGACAATCTCAGTGGGCAGTAGCCTTCTTTTGTCCTTTGAAACCAAGTGAAACTAAGCACATAGAACAATAAAAAACAACCCTTACAACCTAAGATAAATTTAAAAGTGCAAATGCAGTTTATTAAATAGCAAAGTGCTAAACTTTCTCACCGTACAGCAGGCTTATCTACCCCTGCTTCATGATTTTTTTTAGAAATGACTCACAGCTACTATCCTACTGGTATGCTGATATAATGTATGCATGAGGCAGACATTGGCAGGTGAAGGAGGTGAATGAGCAAAAGGTTTATGCCAGTCATTATCATGGGGCCAGAGTAGAGGGGTGCCGCTGGATACCAAGGACAATGGTCATGGGGATGGGACAGGGTGAGTGGTGCCACTTGACACCAGTGGCAATATCCATGGGTACAGGGAGAGGACGAGGTTACTGGCCAAATTAGGTTTTTTTTTCATCGGGGGGGGGTCTGATCCTCTGTCAAACTATTCTGGCAGCAACTGAGGCACTTGAAGTCAGAGGGATTGACATGCTGCTACCACAGAAGAACAACGCAAGCACTGGACACCTGGGACAATAGACATACGAACATACAAACATGTAGATGCCAGCAGAATAAGTCCATTTGGTCTATCTAGTCTGCCTGAATTACAGGGTTCTCAGCTTATGCTACTGACCCTGCCCCCCCCCTCCCCAGGCCTCTCATCCATTTCATCTGTCCCTCCTGTAACCCATGCTTTCCCCTTATGCCTTTACCAGCTGCTCTTGAAGCTCCCCACCGACTTCATCGAGATCACCTCTTTTGGCAACGCATACCAACTGGCCATCACCCCCTCTGTGAAGAAGTGCTTCCAAACGTCCCTCCTAACCCCCCCCAGCTTAAGACTGTGTCCCCTCATGTTTCGGCTGCCACTTAGCTTAAAGAGACCCTCCTTATCCGCCCTATTAATCCCTTTCAAGTACTTGAAGGTCTCTATTGTGTCCCCTTTTCACCCATGTCTCCTCCAGGGAGTCAATATTCAGGCCCTCAATGGCTCTTCATATGTTTTACTCTGCTGACCAGCAGTCATCTTTGTTGTCCTCCTCTGGACCATCTCCAAGAGGTTGATGTCTTTTTAAGGCACATACTCCATACTGTAGATGTCACCGCACCAGCAACCTGTACAGGGGCATTATAACCTCCTTTTGCCTACTGCTGATTCCTCTAGTTGTACAACTCAGCATTTTGTTTACCCTTGCTGTTCCTTCTTTGCACTGCATGGAGTGCTTCAGGTCACTAGTGATCATCACTCCCAGATCCTTCTCCAAATAAGTAAATAAACCACAGGTGCGAAGCATGAGTGGTTTGTGACGGCATCAAACTGAGGGTGTATAAAGTATAGAGAATACTGGTTGGGCAACCATGCACAAGCAGCCTGTGCAGCCACCAAGGGGTTCCGATTACAACAGACATCAAGATTGAAACTCAAGAGGTCCGATGTAATCAGAATCCTGAGGTGGTAGCTCAGGTTGGTTGTGCATGGTTGCCCAACCAGTATTTTTTATAGTGTATATTCTGTTTTTTTCTTTCTAGTTGGAAAAATAAAGAAAATGTTTTCACAATGCTCCCAAAACAGGCAGGCAGTTTCAATTCAAAACTTGAACTGATTGTTGTGCTAGTGATAGTGCTGTGAAAAACACCAGCTGCCTTGAGGATTTCAGATTAGCTGGAAGCTTGTAGTACCAAAGAAGGGTACAACCGTGTTCCCTGATCTTTGAATTGTGGTACAGCAAGGTTGCAGCTGGCATGGAAATCCATATAGAAGAAACTGTCACTATACACTAGATATGGATAACATCAACACCCCTTATTTTATTTTATATAATTGCTGGTTTTGTGATTGCTGTGAAAAAGTAGCTGGACAAATAGTGTTTGAGTCACAGCTATGCCTTAATAACTGACTGTACATTATTGTGAAAGTTGGTTATTGTAGCATTTGAAAGTGGTGGCAGCCCCCTTATTAAACACCCAGACCAGTAATTATATATAGAATAATGCATGTGGGAGCGTGCATAATGAGAATATAATAACTGGTCAGCAATTTTTTCCATTGCTTGACTGAGTTATAATTTCCCGTTATAACTCCAGAGTTATAACAGGGAACACGCGCTGAGTCATTCAACAAAAAATGATCCCTAGTTGGCTGTGCGTGTTGTCCTGGGCAGGCTTTCAGTTTCTGAAACATAGCGGTTTATTACCAGCGCAGCGAGAGTTAGCAGATGAGTCGTCATTTCTTCTCTTTTTTTTTTAAAAAAAAAAGCAAAACGCAAGTTCTATGTTAAGAAAAATCTGCTTAATCCTACCATCCCGATGCTACAGCGGCCACCAAGAATGATTCTGAAGTCACTCAGTAAGGTAAGCGTTATCACAAGTGTTTGGCCATGTAACGACACAGCTCTCCAAAAAACAACCAACGATTATTAAAAAAGAAAAAACAACAAAAAAAAAGGCTGTGTCATGGAAAATCAAAGCGACAGAGACAGAGAGAGAGAGTGTGGTGTGTGTGTGTGTGTGTGTCTGCATCTGCGTCTGCCTGCATGACTGAGAAAGAGCACCAGTAAAGAGTGTGGCAAAAAAATTGTAGACCAGCAATTATAGAAACATAGAAACATAGATTTTGTCGGCAGATAAGGACTGCTTAGCCCACCCAGTCTGCCCATTTCCCTACCTATTGGATAAGCTGCAGATCCTAGTTAACCAGCAGCCTACTTCTTCCTACCCCCACCCCCTAGAATTGCCTTATGACTGTCCCATGCATGCTTGAATTCCACCACTGTTTTTGACTCCACAACCTCCTCCGGAAGGCCGTTCCATGCATCCACAACCCTCTCTGTGAAAAATACTTCCTTAAATTACGCCTGAGCACTTCCTTCTATCTTCTTCATTGTGCCCCTTGTTCTTGCACACCTCTTTTGAAAGATGCTACCCTCTTGGACTTTGTTGATTCCCTTGAGATACTTGAAAGTTTCTATCGTGTCCCCCCTCTCCTTTCCTCGAGGCTATACATATTCAGCTCCTTAAGTCTCTCTTCATATGTCTTCCGGTGCAGGCCCTGCACCATTTTAGTTGCCCTCCTCTGGACAGCCTCCATCCTGTCTATATCCTTGCGGAGATTGGGTCTCCAGAACTGCACGCAGTACTCCAGATGGGGTCTCACCAACTGTCTGTACAGAGGGATAATAACTTCCTGTTTTCTGCTGGTGATGCCTCTCCCTATGCATCCCAGTATCCCCCCAGCCCTCCTTGCTGCCCTCTCACATTGCTTTCCCACCTTTAGGTCATCTGATATGACTACCCCCAGGTCCCTTTCCATTTTTGTTGTTGTTAGTATCTCACCCCCCATTGCGTACTCTTCCCCTGGGTTTTTGTTTGTAAACACAAAAAGAATCATGTCCCTAGATGGTCCCAATTTTAAATGCCAAGCATTTCTATGATCAGTAACTGAAAACAAAATGGTGGATTTGCAACACTGCTAGAGCCATTTGCAACACTAAAAAGTGCATTTGCGACATAAATAATAAAAGATGGGGAAGTGTGCTTAAATTCGAAATTAATGGTTGCCCTCAGTGTCGGATGCTTTAATTAACCGCTCGGGCTTCGCCCTCGGGGTTTATGTAGCGTCCCACATTTTGGGCAACCATTAATTTCTAATTAAGCACACTGCCTCATCCATTATTGTATATTTAATGACCATCTGAGGTGTGGGAAACTGGATAAACCCCAAGCCCGAGGGTTTTATTAAAGCATCCCACACTGAGGGTGGTCATTAAATTCTCATTTATGCACTCTCTGTCAGGCATTGTTTTATGTAATTGCTGACTTGCGTTTTTTCTCCTCATAGAGAATACCAAATCAGTGTGCCACAGTGTTTATGGAAAGAAGTTTATTGTACTGAAGGTGTAATTGACTGTAACATTTTTGAATTGTGAAACTTGAACTTGAGAAAACATTTGGCAGAGTCAAAAAAGTGAAAGGTAATTGTTTAAATGGGTTCTATGTGATAAGGGCAAATTCAGAATGCTCAACGCCCTTATCATAACCCCACATCACCAAAATTCAATTTCGGTGATGTGGAATCAGCATAAGAAATGCGATGCAAAAACTTTTTTTTCTTTTATGCGGGGGCTTCCTCCCCCTAAATTAGGATTCTCAACTTCAGGGGGTGCATGTTGGGAGAGTACATCTCGTTAGAAAAAAAAAAAAACACTATCTCAGGCGGGCACAACAAAACTACTGGTGCCCAGTCCCAGATCCTGCATCTCCACCACCCCAAGACAGCACCTTGCCCACCGCCACAACACAAGCTCGCCGGAAACCTGCGGCACCACCCCTCACATACCCTCCTGTCCCACATTTGGCGGGCTTGCTCCCACCACCCCCCCCATGCTCATATATGTGCATAATATCCAGTTGCCTTTTCACGACCCACCCCATCCGGTCACCAGCCCCACACTTCCCTGCCATCGCGGCACTAGCCAAAAGTGGGTCACCATTTCAGCAGGCATCCATTTGCTAGTGCCCCATATCATGGTATACCGTTTAAATGCATTTTATAAAAAGATTTCACTTGTGTTTAAGTGCAGCATGGCTGGTTCTTGTGAGAACGTTGCACCCTAATAGGATTGAAGAAGAAAAATGATCCTTTTAGAAAATGTTTAAACTGTTAAAGAAGTTTGTTAAAAACTTGTAGTTCTGTTGAAAAAGTTCTGCAATATAGTTCTTTGTTTTTGGTATTTTTGTCCTTTTCTTTGGCTTTTTCTGGTGCAGTTGCCTCAAAGATATGCAAACAAGGATGACGATGTCAGGCGGTCTTGACATCTCCATGGAAATAAGAGAGAAAGAGATTTCATGGAGGATACTTACTATTGTATGGAAAGGCTAGTAAGATCTAATTTTTTTTAAATGCCAGGTTTTTATTCAACAGTAGTTTGACAACCACAGAGTTAGTTTTAGAACTGCAAATTTGACTGCAACGTGATTTTACATGGTTCACTCTTTGTTGCGCACTCGGTGTATCGCGAGGCAGGAAAAAAGGAGCAAGTGGCATGTCTGTCATTATAACTCACGGGTAATACAATGAATTATAACCTGCTCCTTCAATGGTAAAAACTCAAGGCAGTTATTACATTCCTTCAGATGGGTTTCCCAGTGTCTTTTTTTCCATTTCCACAGTTTACTTTACCAACATTCTTAATTGTACCAACAACAGACCACACCTGGAGTACAGAGTCCAGTTCTGGAGGCCATACCTCAGGAAGGATGTGGGGAGGATAGAGAGGGTTCAGAGGAGAGCGACAAAAATGGTAAAAGGGTTAAGTCACCTATTCTATGAAGAAAGGTTGAGAGAATTGAACATGTACTCCCTGGAGCAGAGGAGGGAGAGGGGGGACATGATTGAGACCTTCAAGTACCTTAAGGGTATAAACAGGGTGCCAGGGGGGAGCATCTTCAAGATGAAAGGAAGTCAGAGGACAAGGGGGCATGGCCTGCAGGTGGAGGGAGGACAGTTTGGGGTAACATTAGAAAATAGTATTACTCAGAGAGAGTCATAGAAAAGTGGAACAGACTTCCAGAAGCAGTCGTTGGAGAGGAAAAAGTGGAGGGATTCAAAAGGGCATGGGACAACCACATGGGAGTGTTAAAGGGGAGAGGCACAGGTCTGAGCAGATAGCTGGGCAAATAGGTAGACTTGGTGGGCCTAGTTCGGTCCTTTTCTGCTGTCACACTTCTATGAATCTATGAATCTTCTATGAACCCCGCTATTTAAACTACACTGTATATTGGCTTTGCTGTTAGTTTTTTCTGTTGTCTCCCAGCAGTGATGACTTCCATTGTAGGTCACATTTATTTAACCTCTGCATCTTCCCACTGGGGCCGATTATAATCTAGCAAGTTTGTATGATTTCACTTCAGGTCTAGTTGAAACCTGATCTTAAAAATACTGATGTTTTCCTGTGCTGTCTCTGTGTCTTAATGGGATGAAAACATTGATACCCAATAACTGACGTCAGCCCAGCGCAGAAAAGACAGACCTGCTGCTTGTGTTTTTTGTTTTTGCATCTGATCCAACAATTGTGTTTATTTTTCCATTGATTCTGATTGTTGCTGGGTTACATCCATATGCTTAGTTTGGCGTCCAATTGTCATGTCATTTTTGTTTATTTATAGAACACCTCATTGCCCAAGGCAGTTGAAAGTGCTTTACAATATAGAACATACAGTGTCATGCTACTTAACCATATCAAGATTAATGTTAACATTTAAATCAGTTGAAAGCTGTTAGAAATAGATTTTTTAATTAGCCTATGGGCTGCACTTCCACTTATTACATGTGCACCATAACTAAAGTGTTTCCATCATAGAAATGCTTCTAAAATCATCCCAACAATAAATGGTGTTAATACTGTTATTCACACATCAGTCCCTTTCCACATTAATGGCTGTAATGCTCTGTTTATGGGACTCCGTTTCTGCTTTAAGTAGGCCTAATAATTCAAAACTCTGCAGCAAGGATATTCCAGAGGTCCGGGGTGTTGTGATCACATAATGTCCTTGTTCAGTAAACTCCAGTGCTTCCCAGGTAGTTGGTGTAATGATGTTAAGATTTTATTACAGATTTGCAAATCCTTGAAGGGCTTGGCCCTACTTATCTTTTTGAACTATATCGGACTCCACTTAGACATTGTTCATAGCAAAGGAAACAGACTTTCCCAAGCAAAAGGCTACTTTTTGTTCATTTTCCTGACATTTGTGCTGGACAGAAACATTAATTAGAAAGGACACGGTTAGGCAATGTTAGGTCACATTTTTGTATTTCAGAGACAGCAGTGAAAATGCTCAAGTAGCAAATGGCTTCCATACTCTTCATTGACTGCCTGTAACTGTTCTGTAATATCCAGAAAGAGAAATGTGACTTTCACAAAATTCTACAGGCTCCCAGTTAGCTGTCCATTGTATTAACGTCTGCAAGACAGATTTTTTTCTTTACCACACTGTGCAATCCAGGTTGACTTAATGGGGATGCTGTTATATGTACTGGGACCAAAGCAACATTTTAGACTAAACATTAATTTGAAACCCCAATGAGAGAGAAGTTTTTCTATTGTTTTCTACAAAAAAAAAAATTCAAAACATTTACAGTGTAGAAGATAAAAACATTCATATAAACATTTAGAGTTTGGAAAATATGAACCCTCCGTTTTTGTAACCAGACTAAGTACAGTACTAGGATGTACTGTAAACAATGCTAGAACATTATTTTCTTTTAAATTAATGTTTTCACTTGTGTACCTAATATACCTTAACATTATAAAATGTTTTCCTCATTTTTCCTCCCTGATGTCTACTGTCCCCACTTCCGACAGTGGCGTCACCCTGATTGCACCCTTTATTCAGGCAGAAGTGCAGAGGAGGCTCTGCTTTCACAGCCAGTACTGCTCCCAGGTCAGCTGGAAGGAGGGGTGCCTATACTCAGGGGCCCACATCCCCCCATCTTTCCCAGGATGGGCATTGGTCTCCCCTCTAGTCTCCCACCCCAGCAAGGGGACACCAGCAGGCTCGCTTACAGTCCCTGAACATCAAGTTGACTTGGTGATGCACTGCCGCCCCACATCTGTACTTTGCACTTGCTAGATTCTTGTTGTGCAAAGGTGTGACTTATGCATGTTATTTAATTAAGCAATAATACACAGCAGGATGTGTGTCATGCTAGGATAACATCATGCCTTGTGTGGTTGGGCATGGGGCAGCAGTTCGAGTGTGTCTTAACACCTGAGAAGTGATGTTATCCTAGCAAGACATACACCCTGGGATGCATTATTGCTATTATACGGTGGCTCATTTGTGAAAATGAAAAGGAAAAGATATAAAAAAACACATTATTTTTTACATTTTTATTGATATTTTTATGTGGAGGTATGTGTTTTAAAAATGTCCACATTTTCTATTGTCTGCAGTAGGTTATGCACCAGTTATGCACTTAAGCACTAAAGTTCCCACATACCCCCTTCTCTCCTTTACTTCCCCTTTACCCACGCACCCCTCCTTCCCTCACCTAACTTCTCCCTTGCCTATTGTACCCCCCTTTCAAACTTCTTTATTTTGTATAACGGTTACTTGGTTAGGTTGATATGCTCCAAATGTTTGTCACCTGTTTGCTTTTCCCATTTACTGTCATGTACATTCAGGACCTTCAACATTGCTTAGATGTTATGCTGATTGTGTTGTTGCTTGTATTGCCTGTTGTGTCACTGTCTATCAGGACCTCCTTGTGAATGAGCTTGCTCAATAGAGTTTTTTTCCTGCAAATAAACTTGAAACTTAAACGTGAAGGTGGCACTGTGCTACTTGTTGTTTCTCCTTCCCACGCTCCACTTCTTGATGTGTGGAGTGTGACGGTGTTTGTCTCTCTCCCCCCCCCATGCAGTTGCTCTCTCAGTGTTACCATGGTGCTATTTGTGCCAGTATTTTTTCCTTGGGGGGGGCTTAACTGTTAAGGATGTTCACTGACTGCAGCAAGTGGGGAGAAAATAAACCATTATTCAGAGCGGAGTTCTGTGGAGTCCAAGGTGAGCGTTGCCACTCGGTCCCCCTGCCTGTCCTGCAAGTGGGTAAAGTATTTCTTTTTTCTTTGGCAGTATGATAATGTCAGGGAGAATTTGGAGTAGGGACCGAGTCAATGAAACAAACTTCCAGATTGATCAGGAAATCAGCGGGTAACCCAGACTACCGCACAAACTGTTGTTAAATGCTGCCAGGAGCCGAAGCAGAGGTGAAAATATTTTGTTCTACAGTTTACTGCTGCTTTCTATTTCACCCCAAAGTGTATTTCACTGAAAGAGGCTGCCAACTGCCCGACTCTGTAAGGTGCAGGGAAATGGCATCAGGGAGAAACTGAAACGACACACAGCAGTGTTTTGTGCTGAGTATTTATTTGGGTGGAGCTTGTGTGACAGTAGGTGCTTGTGTGGACTAATATCTGTCATGTCTGCACATGTGAGAGGATCATGTGTGTGCCTGGACTTGATACAGTAATGTTATGGTTGGATAACATCACCATTTCTGGCACACATTAACCAGTCAGAGGGCAGGAACATTTCTTGCCATTATATATTATTATTTGCATTGCTCACCTGTAATGTAATTCACTGCATTGTAGCAGTTTTCTGCTACACTTCTGCTTTGTTACCTCCCCTACCTATTCACTAGGTCACAGCTGGAAATGAGATTCTGTACTTTATCTCTGCTTGCCTGCTGGGAGTAAATACATTTCATTTAAATTAACTGATCAGTGTTCCAGCCCTGCAGTGCAGAAGTAGCGCTACTGCTCACTACGCTGGTGACACAAGTTTAGGAGTGGATTGGCAGTGCTCAGGGGTCAGCCAGAAAAAGGACGTATAGAACATCCTGTGGACAGCTCTCCGCTCTTTGGGAAGGGGGTTAAGGCATCCCACTACCAGCCTGCAATCTGGCAGAAGCTGGGTGTTAGCACAGCATGGCTTGCTCAATAAGATGTGGGTTGCTGACACACGCATGTGTGCCTTCATACACATGCACGGTGCATCATTTCATGTTGGATGGCCCTGGGGAGGAAATACTGGAGGGAAATCTCCAGCCATGCTAGATGACTGCTTGACCCTCTGCAGGCCACACACCACTAACTAGGCAGGACTCCAGGATTCTGGATTGTGGTCGGAGGGTGACTCCTCCCTGGCCCCTCCATGGGGGGGAGGAGTCATTAGCAACTCTACTGCAAGCCAGATAAGCTTGAGGGAAGGTGGATGATGGGGCTAGGAGGGCTAGGAATGAAGGGGTGAGCCTGTAGTCATGGGTATAAATAATGGTTGAACAAAATACATCAATAAATTGGCCAGGCCCCAAAAAACTTAAAACTGGCTAGCCCCAAAACAACTTAGATAGAATAAAAAAGTACATTTCCTGTTCATTGCTGTTCACATTTCTAATTGCCTTATTTCATCTTCCTAGAGTGATACACTAAATGCTGTTTGTTGGATGTAATGTGCTCTAGGTATAATGGAAACATTTTGATGGGACAGACTAGCCAATTACAACCATAGTGTACAAGTATCGACACACATTCTGCCAGGATGCCCCACATGTTCCACAAATTAGGGTCTTCTTTCAGCAGCCCTGCATCAGGTGTAATGCTGTCATTATGCACCAGTTTAAGCCAGAAACAACATGATATAGCACTGGCAGGGACATGGCTAAACACATGGGTTCAGACAAGGGAGGTGGAGTTAGATAACTTCAGCTGCCACCGCCTGGATCAGAAAACCAGAGTTTGGGGTATCATACTGTTTTCAAAGCTCAGTTTGGTCTTCACTAAGATTTTATTTGCTAAGTGCGTTGCTGGTATAGAATGCCTGTTGGTTTGCTTAAATAACTTGGATATAATAATGAGAGTGGTTCATTCGTCTCCAAAAGTGAAATGTCAGGTTTTAAAAAGTTGCCACATATTGTGTTAAGTGCAAAAAGTTTGTGTGCCCAGGGAAATCACCAGTCTTGTACAAACAATTCAGTAATGTATCTGGTGGAGCTCGCCAAGTTTCCGGTGCTTTCAAATCCAACAACAAAATTCTGGCCTGCTCGAGCAATGAATGCTACTACACATGAAGTTTTTTAAAATTTGTTATTTTTATTTATAAAGTCCCAACGTTTTGTCTAGTATTAGGCTTCTTTTGGGGAACTGTAAAAAGATTTATAAACAAATATTTACTATATTTCACATTTGAAAATAATATTACATTTTTTTTATTTTCAGTTTTTAATATCTTTCCATATTAGGCCTTGCTAGTCAAAAATGACTGGGTGTACCATCTTTCTATTGTAATTATTAAAGCAATATTAAAACCAAAATTACATTTTAACCACCTGGTTATCCTTTACATTCATTAACAGTCATAACATTCTTATACATTTTGCCCAACTAGATGCCACCAATATAAATGCATGAACAATTCATTGCCTTACTTTTTAACAATGTCAGCCAAAGCCAAACATCTGCCAAGTCTCCTCAAGAATTGCCTCCTGTATGTGTTCACTTTAAAAATAAATAAAACACTTAGGTCAAGTGCTACATACTCCAAATTGCACCAAACAATGCTACTTTATCATTTATAGCTTAAGTTCTCAATATTCTCCTTTTTATTTATTCTACTTTTGGTTTCAGATATTTTTCTTCAACCATTTAACTGATAATTAAATAAATAAATAAATAAATAAAGGGGAACAGAAAGAGGAAAAGAAGTTATAATAAAACACATCAGTTGTTAATTTAAGTGCTTCTTTAAAGTTATTTGCACACATTATGCAGTATTTCTAATATGTTCATACACTCAATTGTAAATAGTCACCCTTTTATATATGGTACTTTGCTTTGTAATGTGTTTTCTTCATGGCTCATGTCTATTAGGCAATGTGCATCATGGAAAGCTGGGGGGGGGTGAGAACAAAAAAAGCACTTACTTTTTTATTTACCTACATAAGTGTTAAATCATGTGTTCATAAACCAACCCATTTTTTTATATTTAAATCCACCTCTACTCAAGTTCTTTAAAAGTTTAGTAATTTATGTAATAATGTTCTTTCATTTCCTTTGAAGTTCAGGTTTAACTTATTTAAACCATGTGTGCACAAAACAAACCTAAATCAGTTCTCTATTGCCATGTGCTTCTGGCATTTGATGCAGTTACATGCAAAGCTTCATTTGTTTCCCCTAGTTTTCCTTTTTAGCTTATCAGATAAACATTCTCCTCAAAATGTTACTAAATAATACAATTCACTTCATTGTCTAAAACTTTTCATTCGCTGATTTAATAATCCTTTTGTTAAAGCATGCCTTGGAAGGGAAATTATATTATTGGAAGATTTTAATGCCGCTTGGGATTGTCCCAGAAGCATGAAGGTTGAAAATATTCTACAGTAATTGAATGTTCAACAGTTAACCGTTAATGCACCAACCAACTAGAAAGGGTTGCGCAGCAGGCCTGGGTAATATCCTGGATTTACTGTTCATGTCCCCAAAAATTGAACCAGCATGGTGTGGAGTCAGACCATCAATTAGAGAGACCACAGTAATTTGTTTTTTGAGATAACAAAGGGAGTTATAATTCAAACAAAGCCACTGAATTTGCTAATTACAGCAAGGATGCTTCCTTGTACAGTATGTCTGGATTACGATGGTACAGACTGTTTCTGATCCCAGATCTAGACATAGTTGTGAATGAATTTACTAAAATGCTCCTAAATGTATGCAGTTGTCATGTTTCTTTGAAATTAGTTAGGCAAAGTTTGACTCATGTTCCCTGAATTTCAGAAAAGTTTAAAAAAAAGATGGCCAGGGTCAAAAACTGTATCTAGAAAAAAGCAAAGAAATCAGTGGATACCTAGATTTGAAATAATTTTTAAAAAGCCAGAAACCATATTGAACAGGTAATAAGACAGGGTAAACAAACTTTTCGGATATGTGCGTGCCTGACTGTGGAGAGCTTTAAAATTGCTTTAAAAATGCACCTGTTGGACCTTGCTTTTCCAGACTATTGATTTTTGCTGTAGGATGGCTGGATTAACTGTATGTTTTTAGTATGATATTTATGGTGTTTTTTACTGTTTAAATGCTATGATCAGTGTGACTAGGACTTTATAAATAAAGCTGAATTGAATTTAATTAAATTTAATTATTTGAACTAAATTAGAAGAATACAAGAGCCCAAAAAGAACTGATCTCTAACCAGGTCTTTTGAACCCCCAGTAAAAAATACCCCTGAAATAAAAATAATAAGGTTAAAGTAGTTCTCAATATCACTTAAATGTGTTTTTTTATTTTTCTCCATGAAGAAAAAGTATCACATTTACTAGCAGATTTGCCCTCTGATATGTGCTTAGAGTGGACGGTCAGCAGCATAAATGAGACATCTAAAATACATCTTTTTAGATTTAGGTTAATTAAGCCAAATTAAGTATAAAAAAAAAATGTTAATAGGGCTTTTGGCTAGGACAGGGTGAAGAACAGGTTTTGTAAAGACTCAGTTTAAATAATTGCACCAGTTTTGACAAGGTTGTTTTCCTGGTGCTTGCAGGTTGGTCACATCCCCCTACCCTGGAAACAAGCTTAAATTGTCCCTATTTTTAAAAGAGGCAGTGCAGCTTTACCTTCAAATTATCACCCGACAGCACTGCTAGTCATCTTGTCTAAGCTTCTGGAGAGGATGATACATCACCAAGTCTACAGCTACGTAGAAAGGTAGTCATTGACATACCTGTGACCACTCAGCTTTAGGAGAGGGTTTTCCATGGGCACTATCCTCATAGATTTCCTGTATCTTATCTCCTTCCTGACTGAGAGGTGGTAGTCTGAGGGAGTTGTGTTCATGGACGTCTCCAAAGCATTCAGTCTGCTGGACCACAGAATTTCAGTACTTCCATATTGATTTGGCATTTTTTCCTAGTATTTCCATGGCAATTTTACCTGTGTTTTTCAATAGATTACATTATTTCCTGTGGAAGCTGAATTGCTGTATTTTCCCCTATAACGAACACAAGTCTAAGGGACCAAATTTCCTATAGAACTCTGTATTTTCTGGTAAAATACAGGAATCCCTGCAGAACTGGGAGCCCTGCAATTTTACTGGAATGAATGCAGGACATAGGCATGTCTAACAAGGCTTGCAGATGGTTCAGATCCTACTTAAGTGGCCATTCACAGAGTGTGTGTGTGGGGGGGTACTTTTCTGATATATCCAGTATAACAGCGGAGTCTAACAGGGCTTGATTTGGGGTGCCATGTTATTTATGATTTATGTGAATGGGCTGTGAGAGTGTATGCTGCTGATGCAGTTCTAATAGTCTCAGGAAGTCTTTCATGAAACCAAAAGAAAATTGCAAAAAGATTTTACAAATATACAAAAGCGGTTTCAAAATTCAAGATTGATAATGAACTGTAGTAAAATACAGATGGTGGCTTTCACCTCACCAAACTAAAAAACGAATGGAGTCAAGACTAAATATAAAAACAGAAGAATTATTTATAATCAAAACAAAGGAATATAAATTCCTGGGAGTAGGAACAGGCTAAGACCTAACATTTGACAGACACATAAATAATTTATCAAACAAAGTTAATAGCCATATTGACACCTTAAAGAGCTAGTGGAACCAAAACAGACAGACAGGAAAAATTATACAAATTTTTAGAAGTTGTCAGTTGTAACTTTTTATCACTGAAGTATTTTTCTTTTTTCGTTTGATCATTATAAAATTTCTTATGTGATACTATTGTGTTGGATGTGCGGAATAGCTCTCAGCCTGGCGGCAAACATATCTGTCTCCAGTCCCCCACTGCATCCTCAGCATTGTGATCTCATTTACAATGACATCATATGTGACTGACCTGGCAGTTACTGCGTGGCTGTTCCTAAGCATCAGTGAGGTCACAGACAGTGAGGTCACAAAACTGATGATGTAGTGGGTGGAACAGAGTTGGATATATCAGCTGCCAGGCAGAGTACTGTTCCACACATCACTAAAGTCTTCTTATTACCTAAAGGGAAAAGAAAAAGTACCTCAGATATAAAAAGTAATGGTTGACTGCCTTAAAAAACTAATACTAGGCCGGCCCGGTGGCACTAAGGTTGAGGCACTGGATGCCACAACTCACGCCACAGCGGCTACCTGGGTTCAGGAATGATCTTGGATCACTAGGAAGCTGGCTGGGGGGAGGGCTGGAGCAGGATTTCCCCTCCAAGGGTGGACGCCCGCTCCTCCACAGTCCCACATCCATCAGGTGGAGGTCCGATGGGTGTGCAGGTGGCAGGAGTGGTGACACAAGTTTGGGGTGGGGTGGAAGAGGTCACCGGATCCAGGCATGCGCGCGCACCTCCACGTGCACATATGCATGTGTACGCCATGACCCTGGGAAGGGGAGAAAATGGTAAAACTAAGAAAATTGTGTATAGAAAAAAAAACTAATACTAGTTTTAGGCAGTACACTAGCTCTTTAAGACACACCACATTTTCCATTCCAAGACATACTCATGTTGACATAGCAAATTAGCTTTTTTGCCAGTCCTGGATTTTGGACAAATAATTTATAGAAATGCAGGTTAAAAAAAATCCATAAACTTGACATGACCTACAATAGACTGGCAAGACTTGCTTTGCTATGTGACTTTAAACCCATCACTGGTGTGTACAAGTGTCCGTTGGTTGCTTCCTTCCCGGTGGGGGGTGGTAGTGGTTCTGTCTCAGCATCTCTGGGCGGATTGGGTGCGTGCTTGTGGGGACATGTGGCCTCAACATGCCCCCTGCACCACCCTGCACGAGGACGCCACCACCATAGGCAGAGAACGTGGTGGGGAGGAGCAGAGAAAACAGGTAAAATGGTGCATCGGCCGGTCGGATGATGGCCATCTGAACCCTCACCACCGTGGAGCCTCTGAACCACCAGTATCACCTCAGCAGCACCCAGGGTCAGTTAAGTAGATCGGTAAGGTTCATTCTCTCCATAGGGAGAGGACCCACCCGATGCAAGGGATACATCGGGTTACCCTGGGGGACTGTGATGTGGGGCAGTGGGTGAAGGGGGAGTTGCCTGGGACAAGATCAGTCCTTGGTGGCCTGAAGGAACAACCTGCTAGTATGCGGGGGAAGAGCATAAACAAATTAAAAAATATATATATATATATATCACTGTCACAGTAATAGGCAGCTAAACTTTGGAACTCTGTCCACAAACAATCTTAAAGTGCTATACTTCTGGTGCTTTTAAATATAATTTGAAGCTGTACCTTATGGATGTTCCTAACTATTATTGTTTATGATATTTGTTATTTGAACCTTATTAATCATGTATTTTATTGTTTGTATATTGTCCTGGTTCATGCATGAAAATGGGCATTTGTGCTCTTGGGTTTAACTGGTTACCCTCCCCAAAAAACTGTCTGATGTACAAAGAGTTAAACTGGATGTCAGCTGAACAATGGAAGAATAAAGTATGGCCAATAACTATATTTAGCTTGTTGAAACGTGAAAAGCCACCTCACTTGATTGCTAAACGGAGTAGACCCCAAGATAAACACTGTCAAAGGGAAAGTAAAACTAGAGCATTTATTGAGCCCAAATTGAACTCCCCTTATGATCCTATGACTTTCCAGCACAGTGTGACTGTGTCCCTGAAGGTCATGCCTTCAGAGCTTTGTGCATTAAATGTTTCAACAACAACTTTTACCTGAGTTGTCTGACAGGAGTTATACCTGAGTTGTCAGTGTAATATGTGAATTGTTTTTGTAAACTTTACGTTAATTGTTTTCTGTTAAACAAATAACACTATGTTCTCATACAAAGCAATAGGAGTTGTACAAGGAGCAACTTACTCCTTTCACCCATACATTTCATATACATGCCCATTGCTCTGTATCCTCGTACAGTAGGAGGTGGGGATAAACAATTACTAATACAAAGTAGACGTCATAGTTAATGCCAGCCTCTTCAGTGGCTTTGGTAACTAACCATTAGGAAAAACGAGAGCGGGAGAATGCTAAGCCCTGTTGTGGCTGCTATTTAAACCTCTGAATAGAACAATGTATGTTTATGCTCCATGACTGTTTTTATGTAAAAGTGTTTTGTATTGTGATTTGCTATTTATTGTATACCAAATCCCTTTTAGGCTAAAAATCTTTATGTTTGTTACAGCTGTAGTGTCAATAAAGGAAATATAATATCATACAAGGTTCCCCATTCATTGTTTTAGTGTGGTGGGCCACCACCCTGTATTTTTTTTACCACTACTCTATATTTTATACCCCCACTCTAGATTTTTTACCACCACAGCCTATATTTTTTTTGCCACCGTCCTATATTTTTATCCATTGTTGATTGTTTTTTTATAAAATCCTCCAAAATTGTCTTTTATTGCCATCCTTTATTGCACTACTACTACCCCTGTTTTGATACCAGCGCACTATATTTTACTTACAATATGATTATACACATGTACAGTGCATACTTCTTTATTTATTAAGCTTTTGTTAGCCAGGTAGGTACACTAGACAATACATATGCCTATTTTCAGGTACGACCCAGGAGAGTACAGGAGATACGACATGGTACTACAGAATACATTTTAGGCAGTTACATAGAAAAAACAGCAACATAACATAGTCAGCAGGTACAGAGGTCATAACAGGTACATCGGAACACCAGAGCTGCAAGCAGCAGCGCATTATATACAAGGAGGTCCAGAAAAATAATGCATCTTTTGACGCGATCACCACTGTCACCACCCTATATTTTCAGACAATGGGGTACTCTGATATCTGGTGTTATTTGATGCATGGCCAGCACGGTTGATCCCTTAGAAAGGAGGAGTCTGGGGCACGTGTCCTGCATCTCAGCAAAGACGGTTGTATGCTGCTGAACTTCTGTAAGATTTCTAGTAAACTGAGCAATTTACCATTTAAAAGTGACGTTTGATTTTCTTCTTTACCTTGTGTGCTGCCAACCAAGATGTTATATTACTGGGAAAGGGAATATGAGAGCTGCTGGTGGTACAGAAGTGGACAAAGCTAAGGAACAAGCACCCAGAAAAAAGGCTTCCAGCCTACGAGGGCAGAGGGAGGCTTTGGTAAGATCCAGAACCCAAGCTGGGCAAGTGTGAGATACAAAATTAAAGAGTTGTGCAAATCAGTAGCAAGAACTGAAAAAACTGGACTCTCACTGACTGTTGGGTCTCATGTTAAGCATGAAGTTAAGAAGAAGCTGTCAAAGGTATTGAACACTGTTGCTGCCTCAGGTATGGTCCGACACAGTGTCTATCAACTTATTAAAGAAAAAAAAGACAGCCAAGATCTCATTTGGAAGTGTTGGAAAAGCAGTCACAGGCTCGCAACATTTGACTGGTTGGTCTTTCTGATGCCTGTTTCTGCTTGACTGGTTACCTGAGGTCCTGGGTACAGCTGATTGTTATTGAAAAGACATACCGTAGCATACCGAGAAGGCACATTACAGAACACCCAGGCCCCTATGCAGTGCTGGCAGTTATGTTGGGGGTTACCATTATGCATTGGGTGCTACAATTAGCCAGTAAGAAGTGGGAGATGATGATGGATGGCTTCAGGGTGCAGATTTTTTCTCAACATTAGCTACACCACTTGCCAGAAACCTGAACAATTCAGCAGGGTCCAGGCTGTCCTTCATAAGGAGAACATTACTTACATGCTGCTTCAACTGCCACAGCTTTGCATCCTCCACTGTGTGTAAGTTTTTCTTTACACTGATCCCAAGGATGCAGGCCACTGGATCTAAAAACTGAAAAAGGAGGAACCTGTCACAAGTACCACTGAGAAAGATTTCTCAGAAGTTAACAGTATTTGAACTGTTTGGGTATTTGAATTTAGGACACGGCTAAATAATTATCAGCATTTAGGAGTGTCTGCAGTACATTTTGAATATCCATTAGTTATATATTATCTGTATTTGCCTGTGTTTTAAATAAGTAAGGGTAATTTAAAATGGCCATGCTGTTGTTATTTTTACACGCCACCATGTTCACGGTGCTGTTAAAACCCATGCCTTTCATATCAGCATGGTTTCCCACTAGAGAGACTTTGAGTGCAAAGGATTTGCACGTAACTATATTTGAACTGTTTATTGAACTTTAAGTCATGTACACAGTCTCAGTCTGTCTTTTTTTTTCTTAGTTTTAGCTGCGTCACCAGCTGACAGCTTTGCTTTCTCATGTATACGGTACATGTTTACTTCAGTGTGCATTCCTGTTCATGCCTGGTATGGTTGATCAATGTAAATGCTTATTTTAATGTAGTATGCCACACTTACCTGCTGAAATGTCAATAACAGGGTAAAGTTAGTATGTAGCTGGGTGAAGGGTTTGAGCTGCTTTAAAGGTGATTGCCTGGTTCTTTTGGTTACCATACTGAATGTGCCCTAGTTTAGCTATGCAAATACTGAGCACAAATTAAAAGATTTAAAGGGGAAAATACCAGAATATTAGCTGGGGCTAAATTAATGTGGTTTTATCTTTTCACATTCCAAGAGGTTCTTGCTATTGGGTGCAGATAGGTCACCAGATTTTGTTATGTTTTGGTAATATATTATGTTCTCTTTACATCCTGCAATGTTAGATCACAGCTGTAATGTAAGGAGGAATCCCAGTTCAATAATGTTTTTCATTATTTGGCAACCATTGTATTCTTTTTTTTTTTTTTTCAATTATTTTTCCCTCTGGTCACTGCTCGTCGGGACTCTCTCAGGCATCCTGGCTTGTTCCTGCCCACCTGAGACGCCCCCCAGCCTGAGTCTTCCCCGCGGTACTCCACCCCTTGCACCTACCTTGCAGCCAGACACCCCTGGCTTGTACCCATCAAGGTGGGGCCAGCACTCCTTCTTTGATGCTCCTTTGATGTCTAGAATATGCTGCAGACAAGGTTTGGGAGGAGGAATTAGGAGATCAGGTGGGCGGGATCTGGCGGTGGGCATGGGGGCCAGATGCCATTGCTTACCTGATGGCGCAGGGTTTTTCCCTTGTACTTGTGCTACCCCCCAAGGCATGGATGTGCAATGATGTCTAGAGCAGGCATGTGTGCTCCTGCACCTGTCTGCAGGACGTCCATCGATGCCTTGCCCCAACTTGTAAGTGGTCCCAGGCTGCAGTACACCAAGCCTCCGCTGGGTGTCACTAGCACCAGGGAGACACTGCCTGCCCTCTCCCCAGGAGAGGAGAGCTGTCATTGGACGCTCAATCCTCCCCCCCCGGCCAACCCCCAGTGACCCGAGCTTGCTCCCGAACCCGGGTCGCTGGCATGGTGCAAGGTATGGCGTCCAGCGCCTCAACTCTCAGCGCCACAGGGCCGGTCACAGCTATTGTATTCTTATGATGCAGGTCCTCTTACAAGATGTCTTTACAGAGTATTTTTTTAACATATTGTATGTAATGTTTTGATTTATAAGTCAAATAAAAAGAAAGTTCAGAAAAAAGAAAGGAAGAGTCTGTGATTGACCAGTGAGTAAGGGACCTGGGTTTGGGAGCAGATTTGGGAGCCAGGCTGACAGCTATACATGTATGGGGCTATAACATATGCTATATATTAGCGCCAATCATGTATACCTGCCAGCAAAGATAATCCAAGTACATTTAGGTGGCCCCCTTCCCGATCCTATTACAATCTCCATAGAGCGCCTGCAGCCCCATTCCCTACCTAGCATCATAATTATGCTGTTTTTAATGGTGGTGTCTCGCTCAGTGGCCTCTCAGCTTGTACAAGGAAGTTATGAGCCAGGCTTTATGGAGGAAATAACTATTTTGTACATAACCAAAAATTTTTATATATGGCTCAATTAGCTCCTAGGGCAGGCAACTCCATTGTATGGGTGGCTTGCCTAGAGCTAACAATGGTGTCTGTTGCTCTTTAAGCCCTTATACAAAATTACGATGAGACATTTTATAAGCACAGTAAGTAACTTCGGGGTGTGCATTAAAGGATTAACAATGTACTTCCCATGGGCAAAAGGACACTGCTCTCTGGCATGAGGAAGAAAGCCATGGCAGACACCTTAAAGTTTCAGGACCTTAGATGGGGACCACAGTCTATGCACACTTTATTTTGTGTTTAGGTACTTCATCCTGGCAGACAGCACTGTTACACAGTGGAACATTTTTTGCAATTCATCCTTTTGTGTTTTATGACAGGCAGATAGCACATATTGTCATTTTGACACTGATCCTTAGATTGTTCCTTGCCCTCATTCCTAGCTTCCCAGACTAGCAGACCTTCTTGGAAATACCTGGGCTACAAGAATACTTTCGATCAGCAGAGCTCAGTACACATGTGTGACCCCTACTGGCATTCTGTTACACCAAAACATTGTATGATTTTTCCTGGACTCACTCTTGGAACTGACCAACTGTCTTGATAGGCTACCAACCTCTAGCCTTACCTGGATCAGTATTAGAACTGCACCGGCCTCTCAGAACTTATTTGTATTCCTATAAAATTTAGATGAACTTGGTTCCTCAGCAATCAATTCCCAGTTAACTTCCATTCTTTCCTTGCTTCCTTCATTGCTTTATTTTCCCAGTCATCTTTCAACATCTGGGGCTGGATTTTCAAACGCCAGGGAATGATGCATGGTGCTTGCATCAAACAGAAATGATGCAGGGGGCATCCTGCACCAGGCTGTGCATCATGTCCAGTTTTACAATACTGCTTGTGCTGAAAGCAGAGGCACCTGCACCAGACAGGCTTGTGCCAGGCTGTGCCTTGGTGGAGAGGGGGCTTGACACAGAAACCAGCAGCACCATCCCCTTATTTGGGATACTGGAACATGGCAGGGCTTGCCAGTGTTTAGACTAGCCAGAACTGGTCTAATGGCCTGTGCATTGCCACCATCCATAGCTGAAGGACAGTCAGAGAGACCCTGAAGCACAGGATGTCTTGCTGTCACATACTGGGGCAACAACAGCAATTCTGTATACATTCCCACTATGGTTGCACACTGTCCACGACACACTCCCTTGCCACCAATGTGCACTTATGTCCCACCTGTACTGTCTGTGAAACATGATAGGACTGGCAGGCCCCCTCCCTGAGTCGTTCACTTGCTGGGTGCTTGTTGCAGTATGGGTCGATGGTCAGTAGGCAGTGGGCCTGTCTGATGTCCACTCACTCCAGATCAGCAGCATGTGTACAGACATGAAAGTCCCAGCTACAACGGTCCCCCTCTGCCAGCCATCATCCAAGATACTCTCACTCTTGCACTCACTCATCAGAAACTGTGAAAAGACAGGACATATGTGATGCAGATAAAGAAATGATAGACATTGCAAAAGTAGATGAGACAGGCTGCACAATATTCATCTGAGGCTGACTGATATGAGCAGGTGTTCAACACGTGAGTGTGACATATACAGTAGGTGCTTCTGCAATGTGGAATGCCTTTCCATGTTAATTGGAACCTCCAGCAGTAACTGACTGTTTTATTTAGTTAAGATCCCGATGGTATCCCTGTTGTCATACCGACTGCCTCCATTGTCATAAGCCCCCCCCCAAGTTTGTATAGCCGTTATCCATGAAATGTTCACTTCTATAATTCTAGAGTCTATATGTAAGCAATAAGACGTGATGGGGTGTGCGTTAGACAGTTCTAACACATGGCTAGGGGGCGAAGTGAGGCACAAGGCTGCAGGCCAAGTGCGTCCTAGCCTACTAGTCATGCATTAGAACTGTCTTAATGCAATACTGGAGTGGCTTATTATGCTTATAAAATTGGCCTCTGTATTTTAAACGCATACAAAAATCTAAATTTTTATGTTTATATAGAGATAAATTGAAATCTTTAATCTATTTAGTTGTAAAATAGTTCCTCCGCCTGGAAGGGATAACTGTATTTTTTTTTTGCCCTTAGGACTTTTGTCCTAGTGTGGCTATTATAGCTGCAGCTCCCCCAACCCCCTCCCTCACACACACATATACACACACACACATATCACATGGAAAGTGAGGTTGTTCTTTTTATTATTATTTTTTTTAATATTTAGCTATAGTTTTAATGGAAAAATAACAGTTCCTGACTATGGAGCAAGCAAATGGGTGGCAGAGCCGCAAGTGAGCAGACCGAACACGTGGATAGCCAAGCGGGAGGAAAGGAAGAGCACTGGTGAGGATTTTAAAACCATAGATGAAAAAAAAGCTGAACTGAGGTATCTGTGCTCAGTCTGTTGGGACCTAGGACTGTTCTCCAGGGTGTGCCGTATGCGGCAGTATCTCAGCTTTTGTCATGTTCTGATTAATGAACCAGCGATCGTGGGCAGGAGGGGAGGTGGGGGGAGTGGGGCAGCAGGCAGCATGCATTGGCTACAGTCTTGTTTTATTACGCGTTCATTTAAATAATTATTCAATGTTGTCACTTTCGGGGAGATGTGTACGATTGTGGGATACATTGTATCTGTGAGGCGTCAGCGCCAGGCTGTTCCTGATGGCTGTTAGGATTTCTTGAAATGGCAGCTATAGAGCTTCAGGGAAAACTAAAAGTTTTAATGTGCTGCTTGGTTTTCTTTTTGTGTGTGGCATAGCGGGTACAATAAGCGAATTGGGGAAAAAAGTAAGCCTAGTAATCTACAGCAAGGAGTTTTGTGACTATGAGGTTCTTTTGAGGGTTTTGGCAAGTTTGTGCTTCGAAGGAGAAAAAAATGGCGACGATTGAGAAGTGGACATTCTATTTTACTTCTTAATACATTATTTTTTTAGATGCAGCTCTGGTTACCTGAACTTGTTGCTAGCCGTGTGTTGAACAGGTCTAATGAACGACTAGCAACCAATCAAAATACAGGATTTTTCCTACCCATTTTATAATATTTCATTGAGTTACCCAGTACTGCAACTCTAACCTATAAATCATGGTAGTTACTTTGCCAAGCTCTGGGAGCCTACGCTATGCCAACATTTGCAGCTGCCCAGTGCCCATCCTGGCCATGAGCAACATATCACCTTTTCCAGCTGGGGATCCTGGCACTCATTCTTGGGCAATGTCACCTGCTCCTTTTTGTCTTTGTTGGTCAGGGCGGTGTACGCCACCAACCCAGAACTGCTGCTGCTTGCCAGTGTTAAAGCGGCCTCCTTCCCCTTCCCCTTTTCTGTTGTTATCTTCTCAACCTTCTTGGCAATTACGTTGTCTAGGCACCTACCTGTGTGTGTGAGTTCAGTGCCTCATTCCCCATGGGATGTGTCTATTTTTATTTTATCAGACTAGTACTGGGCAGCGTTTTCTTAGGGCACAATTCAACTGTTGATGGTCTTTTCATCGGAGGCTAAGATAAACATATCGTGCACTGTGTAGCACTTATAAACAGTTAAATAATTATTAGAGGAGCCTACTAGATTCTGTGGACAGGACCATGAAGTTCCAAATGTATTTTGTTACATATGCCAGCGCTACTATAGTTGTAAGATGTGCAAAGAAATTAGGACGTCTGTGCAACTAGGGATGCCACGATAACATGATATGACGATATATCACGATAATTACCACTGACAATAACTTATCGTTGTAAAATCATCATCGTGGTTATCATGCAGCATGATATACAATGACATACAGTGGTAAAGAACCTCAGCTTGCTTTCCCAGCAACGCATCCATTTCCAGGTGCAACCATGATTCCTGATTTCCCACCATCCTCCTATCAGATTTTTAGTATTTTTCCTTAAAATAAGAAGTGCAGTGCTTGCCATGCGGTGTGGAGTTTTGAGGGCCTGAACACCTCACCTGTCACCATGCTGGTAAACCAGGTTCGGGAATAGACCTGGGTCACTTCAGGGCTGACTGCATGAAGGCGGACTGAGCATCCATTGATGGCTCTCCTTTTTCATTCAGATTTTGTTTATCCCTCCAGGGAGCCCCTGACAGGAGCTGCAGTCTCCCCTCATGAGGAGAGTCACCCCTCCTGCTCCTGACATCTCCGTATCACCAGCCACGGCCAGTTCCCCTGCGGTTTGCTCCCTGCAGCAGGGCCAGGAGAGAGGGGACTGGCACTCCCTCCTCCCCAGAGACCTAATCCAAATCACAAAGGCTGAGCCCTGCAGACTCCGGGAGATGACATTGAGCCTGCCAGGTCTCCATTTTTCCTGTTTTCTCCCGTCCTCCCTTCCTCAGACGTCATGACATCAGTGTGTGCCTTCCGACCCATACTGCCCTCCAGCCATCACCAGAGGGCAGTCAATGAGCGGCACGACATGTCCTCCCTCCCTCCCCCGAGAGAGGAGAGCAGTCCACTGGATGCTTGATCCTCTCTTGCCCCTGCCGACCCCAATAACCCGAGCTCATTCCCGAACCGAGTTCGCTAGTGTGGCGTGAGTTGTGCCATCCAGTGCCTCAACCCTCAGTGCCACCAGGCCGGCAACGGCTCTCCTTCTTTGAGGAGACGGGACAGAGCAAGCCACTTCTTGATCGCAGTCTAGGGGAGGTTGGATGGTGCAGCAGTAACAGCCTTCTGATTGTGTTCAGGGGCCAAGTATGTACGTCACATACTCGCACCATCGCACGTGTGCCAGCCCAAGGGATGGGGAAAAAGAAATGGGGGGGTATGTGCACCAGTCGACTTACTTACATAAAACTGGCTGATAAGGAGTGCTTGGCCCATCTAGACTGCCCATTTTCCCTACCTAATGTGATATCGCAGACCCTACTTGATCTCCGGCTTTACCCTCCCTTTCTTAACCAGTAAGGTTCCCTTATGCCTGTCCTATGCATTCTTGAATACCGTTACAGTTTTTGCCCTGACCACCTCCACTGGGAGGCTTTTCCAGGTATTCACCACTCTTTCTGTGAAGAATTACTTCCTCACATTTTCCCTGAATCTACTCCCCCAGCATCAGAGCATGACTCCTTTTTCTTGAGCACCTTTTTTTCTGAAAAATGCTTCCCTCGTGTACCCTAATTATATCCACGAGGCATTTGAAAGTCTCTATCGTATCCCCCCACCTTTCTACAGGATGTACATATTGAGGTCCTTTAGCGTCCCCTCATAGGACTTTTGATGCAGGCCATGCATCATTTTAGTTGCCCTCCTCTTGATTGCCTCTACTCTATGTCCTTCTGGAGATGTGGTCTCCAGAACTGGACACAGTACTCTAGATGAGGTCTCACCAATGATTTACACTGTAATATCACCACATCCCTCTTTCTCCTGGTGATACCCCTCCCTATGCACCCTAGCATCCCACTAGCTCTCTGCACTGCCTTGTCACAGTTTGGCCACCTTTAGGTTGTCATATATGATTACCCCCGGTCTCTTTCCTGCTTGGTGGTTATCAGTACCACTACCCCCCCATCTTGTATTCCACCCTAGGTTTCTTTGCCCCATGTGCATGATTTTGCACTTCTTAGCATAGAATCTAGCTGCCACACTTTTGACCAGTCCTCAAGCTTTCTTCGATCTCTATTCATTTTTTTTTCTTTTTTACACACACACCCGGAGTATCTACCCTACTGCAGATGTTTGTGTCATCTGCAAAAAGGCATACCTTCCCTTCCAGCCCCTCTGCAATGTTGCTAATAAAAGACATTATAAAGAGGACCAGTCCCAGTACTGATCCTTGTTGCACCCCACTGGTCACCCTCTCTTCCTCGGAGCTCCATTTACCACCACTGTCTGTCACTTATCCCCCAACCAGTTCCATACTCAGTTTGCTACCTTTGGACCCACTCCCAGGCTGCCCAGCTTGTTTGAGTCTCCTATGTGGAATGGTGTTGGAGGCCTTACTGAAATCTAGGCAGGCTACATCCAAGGCTCCATCCTGATCTAACAAAAGTAGCAAGGCTCGTATTACTTGAACACTGACTCCAATTTGTACTTCAAGCCAGGTTAAAATCATAAAAATAAGTTTTACTGTAAAATGCCACCCTGTAGACTTTTTATTTTATTTATTTATTTATTTTTTATTTACTGGGTAAGTGCCATAGCCAAGACATGACTATTTTCAGACACGACCCAGGAGATTACAATAGGTAGGCAGGGAATAACTTTTGATATCAGGGAGAACAAAATACAGAGCAAACAAGATAGACAAATCATAAGTAGGAACAAGATTAAACAAATTACAATGAGTGGGTAACAAGAATGGGTCAGTAGTTCACTAACAGTAACAAAAATGCAAAGATTACAAACACATATGGCCAAGCAATGAATGGGTTAAGTGCACCTGAAGGCAAAACCAATGAAGACATAAGTGCCTAATAACAGTAACAAGGTGGGTAGGCTAAGTAGGGAACAGTTTGAAGCAGTGACGAAGTGAGATGAGGCCTGGGAACAAAAGATTCAGGGAGGTTTGAAGCAGGCACAGGAGACCTGGCTGAAGAGGAAATAGTGACAGTTGGTTTTAAACTGGGCATGGCAGGGGGCTAGGCGAACATTAAGAGGCAGGGAGTTCCAGAGCTTAGCCGCTGAGTAAGAGAAAGCAAGGGCTCCTTTGTTTGACTTGCACCTAGGTATTTTCAGCAGCAATTTGTCAGATGATCTGAAGCCATCGGAAGGGTACAGTGGAGTTAGTAGGGAGGCCAGTGATACAGGGATCCCTGTTCTTATAACATTGTCAGTCAGGGAGCCATGGGCAAGAGTTCGAGCTGAAGCAGGGGGTAGCCAATTTAAGTCAGCATAGAGCTGACAATGGTGTTTAGACTGGGGTGAGGCTGAGGCATACCTACAGATGCTGTTATAAGTGGTATCCCACTTTCTAAGGAGAGTAGAGGATGAACCAAGATAGGTGACTACCCCATAGGATAACGACGGGAGCAAGATCCCCTGTGCTATGGCTAATCTAGCTGATTGCGTGAGGACATAGCTGGTTTTGTAGGCGGCTCCAATTTTGACATTGACTGATTTACAAGTAGACGTTATTTGCTTATCAAAGTTGAGGTTTTCATCAAGGAGCACTCCAAGATGCTTGAAAGAACATACTGGTTTGAGAACTGTACTATCCTGACCAGATACTTTAAATAGATCGCGATTATTGTTTAATTTGACTGTTGAACCAAACAACATAGTATGCGTTTTTATCAACATTAAGGATTAGTTTATGGAGGGAAAGCCAGGCTTGAATAGATTTAAAAGCAGTGGTAATGGTTCGGTTTATATGGTGTATATTCTTCCCATTACAGTACAGGACCAGGTCATCTGCATAAAGGATAGTCGAGCAGTTGGGGCTATTTGACGCGATACTATTAATAAAAATGGAGAAGAGGAGGGGTCCTAATATCGATCCTTGGGGAATTCCTAGGTTGTTAGCCATGGGGCTGGACACAGCAGAATTGAATCTAACACGCTGTGTTCTGTTTGTTAGATAGCTATTAAACCAGGCAACCAATTTAGGTGAGAAGCCAAGAGATAGGAGATTATCTAGTAGAAGGGGATGGTTAACGAGGTCAGATGCCTTTAGCAGGTCAATAAAAACTGCACCCGTGAGGTGGCCACTGTCCATAGCAGTTAACGTATCATTTGGAGGGTGGAGCAAGGCCGTGGAGGTGCTGTGACCTTTACGAAAGCCATATTGAATTGGTGAGAGAAGGTTATATTTAGTTATGAATTCAGTAACTTGAGTTGATACTAGTTTTTCCAATATTTTACTTAGCACTGATAGTATAGCTATCGGCCAGTAGTTAGCCATATCTCTTCTATCACCTTTCCTGAAGACCGGAGTGATTCTGGCTATTTTCTGTACATCAGGGACAACTCTGTTGCAAAGAGAGAGGGTAAAAATCTGTGATAACGGCTGAGCAATAAATGGTGCGGCCAGTTTTAGAAGTTTGGATTCTAAGCCATCAGAAGCTATGCTAGTGTTGTCAGAAATGGTATTTAGTAGGCCTAGGACATCAGATTTTGAAATAGCCATGAAATAGAATGGAGGGTGAAGAGCAGTAGGGGTGGGTGGAGTGGGCGGAGGGAAAGACTGGCCATGGAGGACGCAGATGTAGAGCTGGATAGGTCAGAGAATTGTTTATTAAATGCTTCTGCAATGGTCCTAGGGTTGTTACACTGGACATCACTTATAATCATTTCATCAGCCAAGTGAGTATTCTTAGAACCTAGGAATGATTTGATGTGTTCCCAGAATTTCTTGGAGTCACCTGATGCTTCCAGCAGAAGCCCCTTACAATATGTGCTTTTTGCTAGTCTAATTCGCTTTTTACAATCACTTCTCTGGGTCCTGTAGGTATGGTAGTCAGCAATAAGGCCAGTTTGTCTGAAATGCCTCCAGCTTTTATCCTTGATGTGCAAAGCAGCCAGGAGATCTTTGTGTAACCACTTATTGGGTACCACGCGAACTCGTCGGGTCACAAGGGGTGTATGTCTGTCCTGAACGGCACAAAATTGTTCTAGAAAGTAGTCTAGTGCTGTTCATGCATCCAGGGGCTGAGAAAGACAAGGCCAGTCAATAGATGAGACTTCGTACAGGAACTTCACCTGATTCAGGTTTGCATAATTCCTGAAGGTGATATAGCGCAGTATCTGTGTCTGAGAGCTAGAGTGTCGCCACACATAGAATATAGGGGAGTGATCAGATATGCTATCCGGCAGAGGGCCGGCATCCACAGTTCTGTCAACTCTATTAGTTAACACCCGGTCCAGTAGCGTGCTAGACATTTCCTTAGGGGAGATCCTTGTGGGCTGAGTTATCACTTGACTTGCATGGAGCATGCACACCTCCGCACTAGACACATCTAATGACCTCTCAAAGCAAGGAAGCAGCCGGCCCATCAGCGCAGCAGTTGGATTTCCATCTGTGACACCGGCAACCCGGGTTCGGGAGTGGACTCAAGTCGTTGGAGGGCCGGCCAGTGGGAATTGGCTTGAGCGTCCCACGACGGCTCGCCTTCTCCAGGGGGAGGGTAGGGAAGCAGCCCGGTGTATGCTGACCCCTAGCGGAGGCTGGAGGTCGGACATTACGTCAGGTGCCTTGAGGCTTGATTGGCCACGGACGAAGGTTGGTGGTCCAGACAAGCTCAGAAGGCAGCTATGGGGAGAACGTCGCAGACGCTGGTGCTCAGGGCACTCGCAACATCAACACAAGAAACGTGGAAAATAACATGAAGCTCTGAGGGAGACAGAGCCTCCAGAATGTGTCCTCGATGTGCTGCCACCTGCCTGACTGGCACCCAGCCGAAGAAATGTAAGTATTCGGGATGCTCAGGCCCCACCTGGTCCCTGCCCGGGGGGTAAACTGCGGTTCTGTGGGGTGTTGGGGGGGGCGGATCGGGTATGGTGGCAGAGGGATGACTCCTAGGAGCTCCCGAGGATGTCGAGCTGTGAGGCTGTAGGAGGGGAAAAAGAGACATTTAAAAAAAAAAAACAACAAGGAAGCACAGAGATGGCATTTGTGATCAGGAAGTGGAAGAGACTGAGTGGCTCCTCCCCCCAGGGGGCAAATATGATACCTTCCCTTCCTTAGGGGGCTCAAGAGAAAGATTTTCAACAACTGTGGAGGAACTCCCAGTCAATTAAGGGAGTCTCCTGAGGATTTTGCAGGCAAGAAGAAAAATCTGAGAAAGACTCTCTTTAAACAAGCAAGTAAAAATATTTGCTCATTCACATTTTAAAGTGTATTGTACTCTGTGTGTATAACACATGTATTAATTGTATATTTGAAGTTTTATGTAAAAAATGCAAGCAATTTCATAGAAACTTAGACTCCGACAGCAGATGAAGACCGCTTGGCCCACCCTGTCTACCCATTTCCTTATCTACTGGACAAGCTGCAGATCCTAGTTAACCAACAACTTATTTCCTCCTACCCCCCCCCCACCAGAATTGTCTCATGTCTGTCCCATGCATTCTTGAATTCTGTCACTGTTTTTGACCCCACGACCTCCTCAGGAAGGCCATTCCATGTGTCTACCACCCTCTCCATATAAAGTTCAGAGATTTTATTGTGAAAAAAAAAAAAAATTTAATATTTTACTCATTGCATTATTTTGCAACAGACTTTAAAATAATGTACATAAATGCATAGCATTGCTCGAAAAAGAGTCAAATATGTAAATTATGTAAAAAAAATAGAATTTAAATAGTTTTGCTAACATTGCTATACAAGGGGCAAAATTATCGCGATAAAAAGGTTATCGCGATAATTTCATCGCCAAAATGTTATTATCATGACACCCCTATGTGCAACCTCAGCTAGGGTTAGGGAAGTGGCTAAGGCAAAAAAAAAGGCATTTTATAAATATATGGGAAAGCAGGGAGAAGCAAAATGGGAAGAATACCTCCAGAAAAAACAGGGAGGCAAAGAGGGCTGTCAGGGAGGTGAAAGTAGACACAGAACTGCACATCACGGAGGGGTCAAGAATGGAGATAAACAGTTTTTTAGATATAGTAGAGAAAAAAGGAATAGGGAGGGGAATCACACAGCTAGTCAGGGGGTGGGGTGTTAGAGGAGGATGGGCAAAAGACAGCCATCCTGAATGACTACTTTTGCTTAGTATTCATTAAAGAGGACTGTGGATCCATGCCAGAGAGCAGCATCAAAGCAACCTCAATAGGAGTCCCAGAAATGAGTCAGCCATTGTGTATTAGGGATAGGGTCCTAAAAGGGCTGGCCACTCTTAAGATAAATAAGGCTCTGGGTCCAGATGGGTTGCATCCAAGGATACTTAGGAAATGAGCAGTAGAGCTCGCTAAACCACTGGCAAGACTGTTCAACAGCTCACTTAGGTCTGAGGAAGTTCAAGGGGATTGGAAAATGGCAGAGGTAATGCCACTACATAAGGGGGGTATGAGGAACAACCAGGGAATTGCTGGCCAGTCAGTCTGTCCTGTACTGTGGAGAAGCTGATGGAATCCCTGATCAAAGAGGAGCTCGTAGACTACCCAGAGAGCAACAGACTCCAGGATAGTAAAACTTTTTTTGTGGTGAAGGTCTTGTAAGGTCAGCCTGATAGTTTTCTTTGATTGGGTGACTAAGGAGATAGACAAGGGCCACGCGGTGGACCTGCAGTACTTTTACTTTAGTGAGACCTTTGATTTGGTACCGCACAAGAGATTGCTTAAGAAGATTAAAGATATGGGTGCAGCTAAGAGTCTAGTAAACTGGGTGGGTAGTTGGCTAGCAGAGAAGCAACAGAGGGTGGTGGTCAATGGAGATATGTCAAAGGAGAGAGAGGTGACGAGCAGAGTTCCACAGGGATCTGTCCTGGTTCCGGTGCTCTTCAACATGTTCATTAGTGACATTGGTGAAGGAATCCGGGGCACGTTGTGCCTCTTTTCAGATGACACAAAACTATGTGGGAGGGTGGATAGTGATGAGGGAACAAGGGAAATGCAGAAGGACCTACAAAAGCCTGAGGGGTAGTCAAAAGTCTGCCAGTTAAAAGTTCACAGTAATGCACCTGGAAAAAAAAGAACCCCAAGATAGAGTACTGGATTGGGAGGGGGACCTAGCACTACAGAAAAGGAACAGGATCTAGGAGTTATCATCAGTAACTCCATTAAACAAATGAACCAGTGCAACAAGGTCTATAGCAAGGCTAACAGGATGCTGGGATGTATTGCGAGGGGCATTGACAGCAGAAGAAAAGAGGTAATTCTTCCGCTGAACAGATCCCTGCTGAGGCCCCACCTGGAGTACTGCGCCCAGTCCTGGAGTCCTCATCTCAGAAAAGACAAGGTTAGGCTGGAGACAGGGCAGCACAGTGACCACAATGATTCAGGGACAGCAGGGTAGATCCTATGAGGAGCACCTCAAGTTACTAAATATGTACTCATTGGAGGTCAGAAGGAAGAGGGGGGATATGACTGAGACCATCAAATTCCTCAAAGGAAATAATGAGGTGAACTGCGTGGAAGTATTCAGTCTGCATACCAACTTGTGGACATGAATGGAAAATAGGTGGGAGGTTCAGGAGGCATGTAAAGAAGTACGTCTTTATGGAAAGGGTAGTGGAATCTTAGAACAGCCCGCCAGCTGAGGTGGTGGAAGTGAACACAGTCTGTGGATTCAAGGAGGCCTATTACAGAACGAAGTGAATAGTGGTTGCCCAAGGTGATGGGCCCAGGGAAGAGAATGAGGAAAGGACTGGGAGGGTTAGCAGCCTGGTGGAACATTAGGTTCCAAGGAGGGTTCCAGGGATTTAGAGAACTTGGGCAGATTGGATGGACTGCTAGTTTTTTTTCTGCCATCATTGTCTGTGCTTCTATGTTCCAGTGTAACCTCCATCAATTATGCTCAGTGAATAATGTTAAACTGGCTGGTGACAGATAGCTTGGATATCAAGAGTGTGCACTGTCAGTGGTTTCACTTGGGAGGGAGGTCAGCTATTGGATATGCCAGTGTAACGTTGTCTGACATAAGACATAATGGGACAGATTTTCAAGGGCCAGGAGATGACAGCAGTCTCCATCAATCCCCCCTCCCTTGTGCCACCTGATTGACGCCAAGGGATGGCTTGCAGCAGCTTTGGGGACTTTGTTTCCGAGACCGGATTTGTACTATAATCTGGCGCAGGGTCGCAGGCACAATGGGCTATGCTGCAGGCTGCCTTTTGATGCATCTTGTGTCAGTCTAAGGGCCCTTTGAAAATCCGGCCCCTGGACTCCAGTTAGCAGAGATGGTAAATTGGGATGACTGCAAATTCCACCAGAGGACCACAGCTGGACTAGTCAAGGCAATTTTATTTGTGTAGTGCCCTATCCCAAGGACTCAAAGCACTCTACATATAGATAGGTAAACACAGTAAAATCATCAATTCGATAATATAAAATATTAAATAGGACCCAGGCACATCCTGTACACTATCCTGTCAGCCCAAATAAAGAAGATGGCAACCCAACCCACATCCTGCAGGCAACAGAAGGCATGGGGTGTGCCTTGGGGTTGTCAACCCTAACGCTCACCCCATTCTCATATACTGTACTCATCTTAGCTTGCTTACTCATGGAATGGGGTGAGTGTTAGGATTGACAACCCCAAGGCACACCCCACACCTGTTGCTGCCTGCAGGGTGGGGTTGGGGTGTTAGGATTGGAAACCCTAATGCCACATTTCCTTACTTTTGTCGCTTTAACCCTAACTAGAGCATTAATGGTGTTTTTTGCAATGAATAAAATATTAACTAGGACCCAGACACATCCTGTACACTATCCTGTCAGTCCCAACAAAGAAGGTGGCACTGCTGTCTACTAGTACATTGTTTTCTTTCAAATCTTTAAGCATTGCTTCTTCGGCTCTGGATACACTTATGTCTGGCTCTGGCCTGCCCCCCCTGGGTGATCCAACTCTCAGCCCTCAAGGGGCTCATCTTTCAGGCCTCCGTCACTTCACCCTAAGGCCTTTAGGGTTCCGTTGCAGACTAATGATAAGAAATAGGGCCTGGAACACCAGCGTCCTATTATGCAGACTGAACTGATCTGCACTGGAGCAGTGTCCTTCCTCAGCTGTACAGATTCTGGAACTCTCAAAATGGCACCATCCCTTTTTATTACCTATTGTACATACAAATAATGTGACTTGGCACTTAGCTAGTGGGGATGGGGTGGGGACCAGACTGTTAAACCCTTCCTAGCACTTGGGGCTATGACTGTTTATCCAAGGAAGGAACACTAAACCGGGACTCATTTCCTGGTCTGTACTTGAGTGGCATTTTGCCAGGATGGGGGGAGGGGTCATGGGGCTGGTTATAATGGGAGAGAGGAAACTCACCCAACAAAGGTACATAACAGGTGTTGGCACTCTTAGGCCCGGCTGTATGGTTACATATGCCAGGAGGATGGCGGGCGTGGTAGCTGAAAGGGCTTGGGAAGTCACTGGGGACCCAGACCAAAAGACTAAAGGGACAGGTACTGGCAAACAAAAAGATATATGAAAAAAGGATGACAGTCTGTGAAATTACATGAGAATATAATTTTATAAAATAAAACAGATTTTTAATCTGGGCACATTTGCTGTCGGTTTGCTGAACCCCTGGTAGGGCTTTTCAATAGCTCTATTCAAACAGGGGTCATTCCAAAAGACTGGAAGATAGTGGACAGAGTTCTGCTATATAAGCGTGGGGGCAAAGAGCAGCCAGGAAACTGTAGACCTGTCAGGCTTATTACCGTTGTGGGTAAGCAGATGGAGGCTGTTGTCATAGAGGACTTGGAGACTACTTGGACAAAAAAGGGCTCCAGAATAGTAAACTCCATGGATTCATGTTAGGGAGTTCCCTGTCAGACCAACCTAGTAGTATCCTTTGACTGGGTGGCTAGGACGGAGAAGGGTCATGCAGTGGATTTACTGTACTTTGACTTGAGCAAGACATTCGGCTTGGTGCCACACAGAAAGTTGCTGAAGAAGCTAGAGGATCTGGGTTCAGCAAAAGACATACAGTCAAACCCGCTTAAATGCCCACTGATTATGCATTTAAGCGGGTTATTCTTGTAAGCGATCTTATCTTATTTGCTGCCTATTTTGATGCTTTGCATAAAATTGTGTGATTCTGAATGGACAGGACATGATACAGGACTGTAGGACTTTATATAGGAGTTCTTGCGACTGTTAAAAAAGGCTAGTTTCAAAAACTTTTTTTGGTGCCTTTAAATTGAAATGTACAGTCTAGTACTTGATGATCAGTGTACTGTGTTTGTTAATGTTTGGTGTGCTTTGACTGTGTCTGTTTGTCAGCCTGCACAGCCGTAAAGTGCTCAGTTCATTTAGACTCCGAATGAAAGAAACTGTGAAGGTGAGATGAGACACTCCTTAAGTGACTGGTAAGCAAGTGCTAACAGCTGGTAACAGGTTTGGCAATGCTACAGTAACATAATTACCTGTTAGTTCAGAGCAGGTGTGTGGTGGGGTGGTGTGAATGACCACGGTCAGTCCAGTCACTAACAAAAGGCAGAATTTTTTTATGCTATTACAAGGGATATAACAATGCGATTATGCAATCTTTATATAATGGTAGAGACAGGAAAAGATTTGGGGAATTGGAAATTGATGCGTTTATGCAGGTTATTCGTTTAAGTGGTATGCAGTCAATTGGGCTTGACTGTACTAAAACAGAGAGCAAAGGAGTGGATAGCATCAATAAAAATCTTGTATTGACAGAAGGTCTTGGGGTATGATAGGGTGTCATGGATAGACTGTATAGGCTACTGGTCTTTTTCTGCTGTCATTGTCTGTGTTTCTATTACATATGCCTATCTTGTCTGTCTTTTTTTAATAATAGAATGGTTATTGAATTTTATAACACAGGAGTACAATCAGACCACAGATAAAAACGATAATATAGTGACCATAGTCATACAATCCCAAAACTGGTTTACATTCTATTGATTAGTGTACAGTTACAACTGAGTAGAGTGGCGGTAGTAGTACACAGTTAATGCTAGGTAGAGATTAAGTGCAAGAATACATTAAGTGTCCCGTGATGATGTGAAATCTGTAGGCGGGGGATGGGGAAGAAGATTCAGTCACAGAATATCTAGACCTCAGGACTGCTTTGGATTCACTGCCATATAATGGAGCACCCAGCGGTGCCAGAGTGCATCAAAAGAGTCATTGATATTTGAGTGGATCGTAGTTCTACTCTCTAAAGTAGAAATATTGCAGGTGAAGGCATACCACATTTGTTTTTTTGGGATCTTAAGGGTAAGCCAAAGCCTTGTGAGAACACTTTTAGCAAGAGTACAAAGTAAAAGTAACAGTTTTGAAGTTTCATCTTTCAGCCTGTATTTTTGAGAGGGGATGGATAGAAGCACCAGAAAAGGGGGTGGTCAAACCAAGAGCATCAAAAATGAATTGCAAAACCTATGTAACCGCTACCTAATACTCAAACAAGAGGGGGCAGTCCCAGAACACATGTACATGGTTGGCACGATGAGTTACAAATCCACGCCAGCATGTCCCAGGTGTCCCCTATGTGTTTTTCCTGAACAGCAGGGGTTTGGAAGTATTTGGACCTACACTTCCGTGTAAACTCACAGAGATTGGGGGCTGGGGAGATTTTACATGGCAGAAGAACATATGTTAACCAAATGCCAAGGGTATGTTCTGTATTAAGCTCTGTATTCCACCTAGGTAGAATACATTTGGTTGAATGAGGGGTAAATTCCTGATGACCCTTGTACAGGTTGCCTATGATATGTTGCCAGAGTTCCCCTCTCTGTGAGTCCATGAGTACTGGAGCAAGGAGGCCTCAGAGAGGATTATTACTGTTGCAAAAGAATGTTGGAAAAATTATCACATTTCCAGGTATTTAAAATGGTCCCAAATGGGAAGGGAGCAGCACTTTGCAACATCCCATAGGGGAGTACACCATTGTGGTCCAACATCTGATGGACATAGGTGAATCCTAGCCAGCTCCACTGAAGTAAAGTTCTGTTTGTCTTGTTCAGAGGACAAGCTGAAATGTAAAGGATGGCCAGGAGCCATTGTCTGAAAGCCTGGGATGTTGAAGAAAGAAAGAGAGAGGGACTGCCCAACCTTCAAAGTGGGAATAGTAACATGGTGGAAGTATGCATATGGAACACAGCATGAGAGAGAGGCATTTAAATATTTATCCAATGGGTACAAATCGTTCAAAAGGAACTCTACCATTTTCTAGTGGCTAGATTATGAGACAGTGTTCCATAGACAGACTATATGCAAATGCAAAGCCACTGCATAAATTATAAAACTTGGGAAGATTAAGTCCTCCCTTTGGGTAGTTGTAAAACCTTAATTTACAGGCTGGCTCTGGCTCCATGATGCTGAGCAGTAGGTCACTCACTTGATATGCTGACAACCTAGCTTTGAGCCCTGAGTCTAGGACATAAGGAGCAGAGGCCAGCAGGGAGGGTGATAGAGGGTTTGTGTGGATACTGTCTTGTCAGGGGAGAGTGCTGTGAAACATCACTCGGAGAGTGACACCTGGTGTTATGTGGTAGCCTTGCCAGCACTGCTAAAGTGTAGAGTGGGGCCGGGAAAAATGGAAACTGTGCCTTTCTTAGCCTGCCAGGTTTTGGTTGCCTAGCCCTGCCATGCCACATTCTGCCTAGTACACGGCATTTGCCATCACAGCCCTGCACAACTTGAAGGACCCCCAGAAGTTCTACTCCCCCTTCACCAGGGATAAGCCAGACCCTCTGAGATGTAGGGGTAGCTGGTGGAGACAGGTGGCAGGAAACACAGAGAAGTGTGAGACCAGTGGGCAGAATGGGATGATGAGCAGCCAGGGGGAGTGGCAGATCAGGGTGTGCAACGGAAGAGCAAAAAAAAAAAAATGTATACATGGATGGGTTTCACCCCCCCCCCCATCAAAATGCAATATGTAGTTGTCCTAGCTTGAAAATATGTCTTACTTGGAAAGGTAGGGAAGCTTTGTAAAAAAATACAATACTGGTGAGAGACTGTTTCTGTAAACTGCTTCAGTGCAATTAAAAAAGCCAAGGGAATTTGAGTCCACCTATGCAAATCCTGTTGAGCAGCATTAGTAATAGGTTCCAAATTAAGATGTTCCAGATGGTCTAAGATTTTTGTTGTCATAATGCCTAAATATTTGATAGCATTCCTGGTCCATCGGAATGTGAACTAGGATCGTAGGGTCAGGGAAGGGGAAAAATTGTATGTAATAACTTTGGTTTCTGTAGAATTTAAGTGAAAGCCTGCCAGTTGTTCAAACTGTCAAAATGGACCAGATTTTAGGGAAAGATACCTCCAGGGACAGGAGAGTTAATAGAATATCATCTACAAATAATGACAGTTGTACTCCCTGCCTCTCACAGGGACTTCCTCCACTTTCTCATCCAAGTGGATTGAAACAGCAAAGGGCTATGTATGAAGGGAGCAAAAAGTAGTAGCAAAAGAGGACAGCCCTGCCTCATTCCTCACTCCAGAGTAATAAGGTCAGAGAGACCCACATTAACTCAGATATATGCTTGAGGAGATTTATATAACAATTACAAAATTTTCACCCATTCTGAGGGGAAGTCAGACCAGGCAAGGACCGCTCACAAGAAGGGCAAGGAACCTATTAAAGGCCTTTTCTGCATCAAGGCTGGTGAGGACCAGGGTGATCAACTGAGCTGAAACAAGTTCCAGCAGCAACTGGGTTTGACATATGTTATAGTGAGCTTGTCGATGTCAGACAAAGTCCGCCTGGTCCCCATGCAGCAACAGCAGGAGAAGGACATCCAAACGCTTGTCCCATACTGCCATAAAAATGTTATAATCACAGTTTAATATATAGATTGGTCTGTAGGAAGAAAACTGGGTGGGGTCCTTGCCCAGCTTGACAGGGCAGAGATGGCTGCATAGCTCCAAGAGTGGGAAGGAGCATTGCCCTGCTGAAGCAAGTCGAATGCCTCAAGCAGGTGGGGATTAAGAGTCTCCATATTTCTTGTACAGCTCAACTGGATATTTTTCCACATCTGGGCATTTACCTATTTCAAAATCTTAAATAATTCTTCCACCTCCTCTGCCAGGTTAAGCAAAGCGACAGCTTGCACTCCACTAAGGGGAAGGCTGACAAAAAGAAGGAGATCTCCAAGTGTGTGTGTGGGGGGGTATCCGCTTGATGGAGGATTTGATAGAAATTCCCCAGGATTCCTTGGCTGCAGTCATACCTATGCACTAGAGCCTTCCTGATCAGGTCCCACAGCTGTTTGATACAGGCCTGGGCCCTTTGACTTGTAAACAGTGAACCAACACTCTGGCTCCTCAGACCCCAACTTTGTAGTATTTATGATAAAGATAAAACAAAGCTTGTACCATGCAGGAACTATATCCGGGCTTGGGGGTTCTTACGCCAGAGATGGCCCTCTTATTACACTTACCTAGGCAGATTAGGGGTGCACAAGTGACCTATCTGATTAGCATATTATTGGGAGCAGCCAAAAAGGTAATTACTAGACTTTGGCTGCAGTCTGCTCCCCCTCAGTTCACAAGCTGGGAAAATACCATATATGAAATATATAAATTGAAGAGTGAGACAGCAAAACTTTGGAATATGGTTCTGACCCTGATGAACAGATGGAATCTTTGGTTCCTCCATATGGGAGAATGTAGACCTGATTTGTTGCCTTGATATGATGGGACCCCCCCCCCTTTTGGTCGGAGTGTCTTCTGGTACTTGGGGGACTGTAGGCCAGCCCATTAAACAATTAGCTCCCCCAACTGCTTTTTATTGAAGACTAACAAATCATGGAGGCAAACTATGGGTGAGAATTATAAAATGTTTATCTTAGATTATATTATGGCTCTGCAGATCTCCAGCTAATGTATAACTAGCCTTATACTACCGTAATGATGATTAATATTTTTCTTTTCTCTTTTTCCTGATAATTTCCTTTTGTAATAAACCTTAATGCGTTCAATGCTGTACAGGCAACTGAATACATGAAGATGTAATTGTATGTATGTGTCATCCAAAAATCCTTTAATAAATAAAAAGTTTCAGAAAAACAAAGCTTGATCTACTTTCAGATCAAGTATTTCCCGAATGTCTGCCTTAATCTGTGATATCTGGGGTCCTATGGACCAATCTCCCTGCATGTAGAACATTTGAAGTGTATACAGTGTATCCAGCAGTTGTTTTAATTTAGCATCTCTTAGTTTATGCTGCTCAGATGCATATGCTATAAGTTTACCCCATAATACTGCCTTTAGTGTGTCCCACGTAACAGTGGGGTCTACCGGGGAGGAGGAATTGTCTGCCAGTATTTGGGGAATTACTAGTTTTGGTGACCTGGAGAGCAGTTTCAAGTTTGCCAAGGTTACCTCTTGATCATACACTGTGCCTGCTAAAATCAGTTACAGTACCTTCCCTCAGAGTCTGCCACAGAATAGATGATTGTCAGAGGAAGGGGATGGCTAGCTAATATTAATACTCCTCTGAGCCTCTCCAAAGGGTGGGAGGAAGAGCCCAAATAACTTTTATCACAACCATTCAAATTTAAGATGCGCTGATGCAGGGAGATGGGGTTCTTGTTAGAGCTGTAGGCTCCCCCTGCTCACAGCAGAAATTTGTATCACTCTAAACCCCTTAATGTGGTTGTGGATCTGTTAACATTCGGTGACATAAATTTTGTAGTAGAAGCCATTATAGCAGTAAATGAGAAAGAATATTTTTCTAAATTGCGGTAAACAATATGCAGGTTCCATAAAAGTCACCTTGTAACCCCTGCCCACCCCACTCAGCAAAACCTAATAGGAGACACTGATCACCATTTCACAAAGTAAGAAAGAAGCAGATTAAACTTAGGCAAGATGCAACTTATAAATGAGGCTACTAGGCTAAACACAAACGATAATAATGCTTCTGCAACACTGAATACAATTTAACTATACGTCCCAAACTATTTTAATTCTTGTGGTGTATTACCAGATTCATTCTCTGATCATCAAGTGATTTTCTTAATTAGAGCGTGTGCGAACAAAGGTGAGCCAGGAAATACAGTCAAGTACAGGTTATACAAAAAGTTTAATTATATTGACTCTGTGCTACAGTAGATCCCGAAGGCAGAAATTGGAGTTGAATAAATTTAATTCTGACCGTAGATGAAGCCTGATCTTTGTTCTGTCAGGAATTCATGGGCAGCTGCAATAAATTTACCCCAGTGAAAACTAGAAAAATAGAGCTTAAAAATTCCACATGGTATAATTTGCATCTTCATAAAATGAAAGAATTAAGAGATAATACATGGAAAAAGGCAAAAAAAACTAATAATTTGCAAGATTGGAATAAGTATAGAAAAATGAGAAACACTTATAATTCAGAGGTGAGGGAAAAAAAAGCCTGAGTATTATTGGAGATAACTAACACACAATGTAAAACTAGACCCAAGGGAATTTAAAAAAATTATGCAGAAACTACAGGGACAAAAAAATGCAGAAATACCAAATTCCTTTGAAATAAATGGACAAGATTTTCCCTTAAATGACTTAGTAACTGAAAAGTTCAGTTAATATTTTATTAGGATGGGTACAGAAGCATTGGATCAAAATAAAGTATTTTCCCATACAAAAGCATCTATTGATGTATCGCAGTTTAAAACATTTGAATTTGACTTATGAAATACGAAAAATCAATCCCAAGAAAGCAGGCAGTTTGGATGGTATCCCTGCCTCACTGTTTAAATTTTCCGCCCCAGTAATAGCCTCCCCTTTGGCAGTCTTATTTACTTTATCTATAAAAACAGGCAAATACCCACAAGAATGGAAAAATGCACAGGTTGTCTCTATTTTCAAAACTGGTAAAAAAAAATATATAGGAGGGGATAAAGTGTACCAGGAAGGTGGAAGCAATATGGATGCAATGCCAAGATTTGAGAAGCAGGAGAGTAAGGATGGGGGTGGTGTATAGGCCACTGTCTCAGTCAGAGGACTTGGACAGAGAACTAGTGGAGCAGATAAGGAGGGTCCTCAATTCTAAAAAAACAAAAGTCATGGTCTTCTCCAGCCCTCGTAAACCGCTTGACTTCGACTTCACCCTCCAAGACAACTGCGGTATCCCTATAGAGAGAGTTCACAAATTCAGGTACCTTGGCCTACTCCTTGGTTGCCACCTCACTTTCAATGCACACATCAGCCTCACCATCAGCAAAGCCCACCTGAGACTTGGCTTGCTCCACAGGACAAAGCAGTTCCTCAACAAAGAATCCAAGTCCCTTCTTGCAGCCAGTTTCCTTCTTCCCTTGTTCGACTATGGTGCCCTTGTCTGTTTACCCCGCCTATCCATAAAAAATGTCACTAGACTACGCAGCTTCTACCACAATGTGATCCGCTTTGTCTCTGGCCTTCCCAAACTTACTCACCACTGCGACCTTTACAGAATCTCTGGGTGGTCATCCCTCAAGAACTGTCTCAACTGCAAATTAGCCTCCTTCTTCCACAAACTCGCCCTTGGTCTACTCCCTGACTGCATCAGCTCCTTCTTCCCTATGGTGACTCACTCCAGGGCACCTAGACGGTCCTCCTCCCTCTCCTTCTCTGTCCCCCTTTGCTGGACCACCAACAGCCAAAAAACTCTCTCCTACCTTGGCCCCAAAATCTTGAACTCTCTCCCTGAAATCAAACTCTGCCCCTCCACTACCTCCTTCAAGCACAACATAAGGAAGCACCTGTCCTTTACCTCCTCCTGCAGCTCTTCCCCGGCCTGACTCTCTTTCCTTCCTCTCCTCCTCTCCACCCATCTCTCCTCCTTTGTTTTGTTCTCTCTCTCTGTCCTGTTCTCTCACTTCTCGCTTTCTGGCAATAAATAAATAAATAACTCCAGTTTCACACTTTCTCCACAGCACTTATACACCACCACTTAATAACTGTTATATCCTCAGTATTTGTTATTTGTCATTTGCACCTACTGCTTTGTTTTATATTACCCTTACCGGCACATTGTCACTTTGTATTTATTGTTTTCTCTGTTACCAGCACTTTGTAACTTTGTTATTATTGTTTTCTTTGAACTGGGTGCTTGTGAAAATGGGCAGTTTTTCTCATTTGTCTTTCCAGTATAACAGATAAAATGAAAATGAAATGAGTGGGAAGGATAACACTGTGACTGTGGGGGACTTCAGTATGCCAGGGGTAGATTGGACCAACCCAGCCACCTCGTGTGCCATTGAGCAGGTCCTCCTGGAGGCTTTCCTAGACAACTTCCTGGTACAGATTGTAAAGGAACCAACCAGGTTAGGAAATATTCTGGGCCTCATGCTCACTAATGGGGAGTCTTTAGGAGAGCTGAGAGTGGAGGATCCGCTGGCAGGGAATGATCACCACACAGTGTGATTCCCACTTAGCGTGGGCAAGGAGACTTCAGGAACAGGGACCAAGGTGTTAGACTTCAGACAAGGTGACTTTGGCAGGATGAGGGAAATAGTGGCTGGGCACCTTGCCAGCATCCACCCACACATGGATGCTAACCAGAAGTGGGAAACCATCAAGTTAGGGCTCACAGAGGCCACTAACTCATGTACAGGGACACTCAACACATTTTTAACAGTGAAGGAATATGAACAGTACAAAACAGAATTTAAATAAACTATAGCCTGCTATGACCAAAGAACAAAATAGGCCAGAGAAAATCTGACCTGCTCACTGTGAACTGTGAGGGAAATGGGATATTTGATTAAGACATCAGAGACAAAATATTCGGCCAAAGTCTATTCTCAAGCAACAACAGCAGTGCAATCCAAGTATGAGTGGGTCGGACGTTGATACAACAGGACTGATGGCCTTTTTAGAAGAGAGTTCTCCCACTTTGCCCTGCAATCACATACTCCCTTACGCTGCAGCTTCAGAATAATGAGATTCAGAGCTGGAAAAAACATATATGACAGTGGTGCAGGGGGTGGCAAAAGAAATCAAGGGAGACAACACCAACAACAGCAGAACCATTACCTGAGGCAGCAAAATCGCTGTCAGTACAGAGGAGACAATACATTTGGTAAATATTTCAACATATATTCAGACACAAGCTAAGCTGAAGGTACTTGCTGTACTACTGTACAGATTAATCCTTTCATGAGTATAAAGGAGCTTTATAGGTTCACTAGGAATCTGACTCGAAAATTGTTCTTTAAAGATAATACCAGAATGGACGCACTAACTCAAACATCACAGCCCGCAATTTTGAATGGAACTGTGTTTTCTAACACACTAGACCACATTCTGCCCCCCTTCCCTGCTCATCTGAGTGTACAGGTGTATGAGAGTTTGCATTGAACAGGAATTAGAGGAACTGTTCAAAAAACGCTCTGACCTAATTATGTTAACTGTACAGAGGCGGTGTTCAAGGCAATAACAGCACTAAGTGATAATGAGACTTATCACATTAAACCTTAAGATAAGGAAGGATCAGTTGTTATGAACACCTGTGATTATGTTTAAGAAACAAAGACACAATTAACAGACGAGAAGTTCTATAGATGGTTATCAACAGACACAATAGGAACTATTAAAAAACAAGTGATCAATTTGTTGTTGTATGCTTTGAACAATTTCATTATTACCAGGAGCCCATATGAGTTTTTATAAATGAAATTCCCCTGTCAGGGCAACATTATATATCCTGGGGAAAAAAACATACAAATCTGGAATCACCGCAAGGCAGGCCAGTAATTGCAGGCATTGGGTCACTAACAGCCATTATCAAAGTTTGTGGATGCCCATGTTCAACCCATTGCTTGCAACTATCAATCATATATCAAAGATACAACTGGAGATTTTGAATGTTTTGAATGACCTGCACATGAATAAATACAACCTGTTTGTTACTATGGATGTGAAGTCCCTCTGCACTAATATTCCTCATGTGGAGGGACGCCACACCCTCTCACAGGCATTAAGAGAGTCCAGCATATACTCAGGCAGATTAAATGAATTTTTGTTGACATTATCAGAAAAGATCCTTACCTACAACTGTTTTAGTTTTATTGAAGCTCATTATCTCCAAATAAAGGTCACAGCAGTGGGGACTGCTGTGGTTCCTAATTACACAAACATATTTGTAGGAGAACTTCAATGTACATTCAGCTCAAGTAATTAGAAAACACTGCCACATACTAACATACTAATTGCCAGCAGATTAGGCCTTACGATCTATCAAGTCTGCTCAAACCTCAGATCCCTAGTTGGGTGCCGGGGCCCTCCCCCCACTTGTGTTCCAGAAACCCTATCATCCATCCCCACCCCCCTGGGCCAGGCCATCATCTGATACATCTGCTTTCTGTGTCTGTCCCACCCTCTCTTGAAGCCCTCCACTGTGGATCTCCGAACCAGCTCACCAGGCAGCGCATTCCAAGGGTCCACCACCCTCTCAGTGAAAAACTTCCTCCTCTTCCCCTCCTCACCCTTCCAACTTCAAACCATTCTCTTTGGTGATACCTCCCTGCTTTAGGCTAAAGATCCCCTCCATGTTTACCCTATTTATTCCCTTGAGGTACTTGAAGACCTCAATCATGTCCCTCCTGTCTCTCCTGTCCTCCAATGAAAACAGGCAGAGCTCCTCAAGTCTGTCCTCATACATCAAATCCCCTAGTCCTCGTATCATCTTAGTTGCCCTCCTCTGTACCCTCTCCAGGTTAATTCCAGCACTCAGGAATTTTGCAAGTCAGCACCAGTGCACAGTGTACAGATGGGGACCAAGCACTAGTGACATAATAGTAAGTACTTTTCAGAAACCCCAGACTTTCCAGATGTCCACAAGTTTGTTACTGGATCCTCTGACCCCAGTATGTTACAGGTGTTGGAACTGTAGTGCTTGTGATGTCAAGGGGAGGCAGTAAAACAGCGGTTAAGAGCACTGAGCTTTGCCGGCCCGGTGGCGCTGAGGGTTGAGGCGCTGGGCTCCACACCTTGCGCTACGACGGCGACCCGGGTTCGGGAATGAGCCAGGGCCGCCGGAGGTCGGCAGGGGAGGGAAGAGATCGAGCGTCCGGAGGTGGGTACAGGGTGCACTCACTCTTGGTGTGACCTCTGGCAGCAGCTGGAGGATCGCCGATGGGGGGCAGCACGGCGTATGCCATGGGGGTGGAGCCACGGCAATTCATTGCCTTGCTGGCCGGGCTCCGCAGGGAGAGGGGGGAACTAAAGCAGAAAATCTCCGGCTCACCGAGGAGATGACGAGGGCCCCAGGGAACTCCCTCTCATCCTTAATACCAGGCCAGGCCAGGCCACACCGGGGATCCACGGCTGACCTCCCAGAGGGATAGACCCTCTAATTTCAGAAAGTGCTGCCGAGGGTAGGCCCAGTTTTGGGGGGTGATCCGTAGCACTGGGAAGTCCCTCTGGGGGGGTGAACTGGTGATGGCTGGCCACGGTAGGGAGTAGAAGGGGCAGGATCGAGTTGGGCACCTCTGAAGGATGCCACGGAGAGTCCAGTGCATAAAAATAGTTAAAAAAAAAAAAAAGCACTGAGCAACGTACCTGAAGAACTGGGTTTGAATCCCACAGTCAACACTTGCATACTGTGTGACCATGAGTAAGTCACTTAACTTCCCTGTGCTCCCAGGACACACCTGGAAACAAGCCTTGGCTTAGTGTGTCTTTCCTGGCCAAAAATTGTAAAATAAATAAAATCTGTAAAACACAGTATTTTGTACATACCACAACAAAAGGATTTTATGATATATGTAAATGTATCAATTGTAACAGCACAGTAGTAGTGCATTTAGCACAGTGTCATTGTTCAGCATTCTATGTGGGTGAAACTATAAGGCAGTTCAAAAAACATGTAAGAGAGCATCTCAGAGACAGTGAATAACTGAATGAAGATAATGTCCTGGCCTTATATATTAAGGATAATGGGGATACCATAAATTCTGGTTTACTGGTGTATAACATGTAACATTAGCCCCCACACCCACCAAGGAAGAGATTTGGACAATCTGCTCTTCGGATGAGAAGGATTCTAGGTGTATAAATTGGGGGGCTTTATATGAACCTGGTTTTCAGTCATTCATTTATTTTAGTATCCGGTTAGCACACAGGAATTTACATTCCTTCTTCAGGTACAACCTGAGGTCAGCTTATGAAAGTTATAGAAAGTTTAAAGATAAGAAATACCTCTCATCTCATACGAACATAGTATATGCAGTTCAAACAATATTAACTAAAACAAGTACAGACATCTTGTTCTCTAAAATATTGCGGCACAGCAATAGAAAAGGAATTGTAAGTAGACAAGCATTTTGTGTTAGTGGGAAGAGTATTCCTGAAGGACACAGAACAAAAGCTAGAGTAAGTACATTGTCTAACCACAGCATGAACAAGAGGTTGAACTAACAAAGAGTTTTTAGATGAATATGAAATTAAATTTGTGTTATAATCAACAAGCTTGTCTCTAAAGCAGCTAGGGATACCAGCTTTTCTAATTTTATGAAAAAAATGATGCAAAAAAATGTTGTAGGTGCCGTATTGGTCCTTTTAAGAACAGATCCAGGAACAAATGATTTGATACCTTTTATTGGACCAACATGGATGTTACAGAGAAGAACAAAGTGCTTAAGCTTTCGAACGCAGTGACTGCGAAATCACCCTTCGGGCCTGAATACCACCATGACAGTTACATCATTCATGAGAAGGGGTCCCAAAAACCCCATGTTGAAAATTTGGTGCCAAAATTCCAAAAAATGACTGTTTTACGAGTGTGCATTGTGCAGTTCCTACGCACGCTCGGAAGGTCGCGAATTTTCAATATTTTCACTCCAGATTTCCAACATTGCCATTTTATCACACCTTCTTATGAGTAGTACAGCTGTCATTTTTCATATCTCACCCAAAACGTGTTTCTGCCCATGTAGCACACAATGGCGCAGTCGGTGTGTGAGATCAATGTATGGGACAAATTAAGAAAATCACAGTGACACTGTTCATGAGCTCAGGTGTTAAAATGGCTATGTTGAAAATTTGGTGAAAAAATTCCAAAAAATGACTGTTTTACGAGCATGCATTGTATAGTTCCTATGCACACTCGTAAGTTCGCGAATTTTCAATATTTTCACTCCAGATTTCCAACATTGCCATTTTGCCACACCTTCTTATAAATAGTACAGCTGTCATTTTTCACATCTCACCCAAAGCGTGTTTCCACCCATGTAGCGCACAATGGCGCAGTCGGTGTGCGAAATCAATGTCACCAGGATAAATTAAGAAAATCACAGTGACAGTGTTTTGAGCAAAGGTCTTAAAATGACTATGTTGAAAATTTGGTGAAAAAATTCCAAAAAATGACTGTTTTACGAGCGTGCGTTGTACAGTTCCTAGGCACGCTCGTAAGTTCGCGAATTTTCAATATTTTCACTCCAGATTTTCAACATTGCCATTTTACCACACCTTCTTATGAGTAGTACAGCTGTCATTTTCACATCTCACCCAAAGCGTGTTTCTGCCCATGTAGCGCTATGGCGCGGTCGTTTCTTGAAATCAATGTACGGACAAATTAAGAAAATCACAGTGACACTGTTCATGAGCAGAGGTCTTAAAATGGCTATGTTGAAAATCTGGTGAAAAAATTCCCTTAGATGTTCTGCAATATTACTAATGAAGACATTGAACAGAACTGGCCCCAGGACCCGATCCTGCAGCACCCCACTGGTCGCCCCCTCCCTAGACTGCATACCATTTACCACTCTGCCTCCTGTCTGTTAGCCAGTTTCTAGCAGTTTACCACCTTTCCCCATGTCCAGCCTACCCAGCTAGGTTTATCAGCCTCCCTATATGGGATGGTGTCAAAGGCTTTGCTGAAATCAAGGTAAGCGTTGTCCGCTGCCCCACCTGATTCACTTCCTTTGTCACCCAGTCAAATCAAATCAACCAGATTTATCTGACATGATGTCCCCACTGTGAATCCATGGTGTCTATGGTCCTGGGTTCCGATGGCATCTAGATGCCCCACTATCCTTTCTTTAAGCTATGTCTCCATGATCTTCCCCACTACTGAGGTGAGGCTGAATGGCCTATTGTTCCCTGCCTCCCCTGCTGCCAGACTTGTAGAGGGACCACATGTGCCCTCCTCCAATTCACTCATGTTGAGATGACTCAGTGAACATGGCTGCCAGAGGTACTGCTATCTCCGCCGCAGTTCTGTTAATATCCTTGGGCGTATGCCATCTGGTTCCATCGCTCTGTCTACCTTCAATTTAGTGAGCTCCTGCAGACTCTTTTGTCCACCTCTTCACCCCTTGGCAACTGCTGTACTGCTGTGGCCCTTACCCTTCCCACTCTTCTGTGAATACTGAGTGGAAAGACACAGTGGATGTCTTGGGAGGAAGGCATGAAACTGTCACTTCCAAATACCTAAACAGCACATACAAGCAAGCAACATTCGGCATTGACAAATGCTTGTTTTTATCACTAGAATGCTTTCTTGGCATACTGAGACATTTTAAAATTTATGTGACAAGAACTCTCTGGCTGTAGAGAATTCTTGATAACCTTTGCCCTTCTGAGGCTCCTCAGTTAAAGGCATACTGGTGTTAATTAGCTTCTCTGGCGTAATCTTCTATTATGTTTTAAATGTATATGTTAAACCAATGAGAATTATTTCTGTTTTTTCTATATAATTTGGTGTTAATAGTATGGGATATTTGAAAAAACTGCCACAAAGCTTCTGAAGAAGGACCTGGTTGGTTCGAAAGCTAAAGCACTTTGTTCTTTTCTGTAACATCCATGTTGGTCCAATAAAAGGTATTAAATCATTTGTTTCTGGATCTATGAAAAAAATGAGAAATGTCAATTTAAAGTTTGGTAGTACTGATATCCTAAACTACTTAAAACTTCAAAGTGATGAGTACAATGCAATACAGATAGGGCAGATTTGCCATTTTTTGTAGTGATACTGCTTTTCTGGCTAGTGTACTAGAAGGAGCCAAGTCAGTCTAACTGAAGCATAATTTAAAATCAGGAGTAGATTTTGAGATGTCAAAGGCAGTCTAGTTTCTATTGTTAGGTAGTTCTGTATTCTATAATGAGGACCACTTTAGGAGTGAACTTTTGAAGTGAATTTATCCAGATGTGGGCCATAACTCAAAACAGGGTCTAAAAGAACCCTGAGATATTTAAATGTGTTTTGCACAATCAAGAGCGGTGCCATCCAAGGTGAGGATTTGTGAATTACTTGCATATATTTTAACCATAGTAGTAGTCTCAGACAACAGTGTTATCATTTTTGTTTTGTTTAGGACCAAGTGATTTTCATTCAGACACTTCTGAACTGTACCAGATTCCTGGGTAAGAGTGGAATTCTCTCCCGTGGAGAAACTATAAAAATATATCATAGTGTCATCAGAGTAAAGAAAGAGTTCAGATTTACAGATCACACTTGTTACAAGCCATATGAACAAGTAAAAATAGCAGTGGGCCTAGCCTGGAGCCTTGATGTACCCCATACGGAACCCTCCTAGAAGCAGATATAGAAACTCCTTATAAAATAGCTATGAAAATCCCTGCAATGTGATTGGTCAATAGATGTCACACAGAATCCATTTACTGTCTGAGTGAAAAAAGGGCTGGCCAGCTGTGTGGCATCCAGCTGTGAAATCATTGCCTTCATAGGACGTTGGCATGTCTCCTGTCTGCCATTTTTATTTGCCCAGTACAGTGAAGCTCACCTCACTTGCCATGGCCACCAGTCTTGAAGTTAATTTTGATGTAATGATGTCCGAAGAAGCAGAATTTATTTTCAGCATTGTAGAAGAAAATGAAGAGACTGCCATAGGAACCACAAGTATGGAAATAGACGCAGTCAGTAGTCAAACTGTCAGTGTGAATTTCTGTGATGAAGCAGGCGCTCCTCCTCAGCTGTTAGTGTTGGGGAATGTCACGCTGAATGAAATATTTGAAAACAACAGTTTGGCTATAAATAACAGACATAATATAAGTGAATTAACAAGCGCTGCTCCACGGTTGTCAGTGTGTGAGAATGACATTGTAAAATTAAGGATGAAAACGGAGCTTGTAGTGGCAGTGTTAGTGAGTGTGTGGCAGTGTGTGGCAATGAAAGTGTTGAAAATGGCAGTTCCACATCAAATTACAGCAGTAGTTCGATTTTTGAAGGCAGCGCTACCTGTCAGCAGTCAGTGTTGGGAAATCGACAGCTATCCGTTTGTGGGAATATGACAGAAAATATAAGGGATGAAAATGGAGCTTCAACTGTAAAGGACAGCAGTAGTGTAAGTGAAGCAGCAGGCGCTTCCCATCAGCTCGCAGTGTGGGGCAGTGAAAATGGCGGTTACACATCAAATGACAGCAGTAGTTTTATTGAAGAAGCCAGCGCTTCCTGTCAGCTATCAGTATTGGAATATTACAGTGTGAATAAAATGTCTGAAAATGACAGTTCTCTTCAACCAGATGCACATGACATTGCTAATACCAGTAGTGTAACTGGTGAATCCTCTACTTTTCCTGACCTAGCAGTGTCACAAAATGGAAGCCATCAGATTACTGTAAGTGCCGAAACCGCCAGTTCTCCTTACGATAGCCTTAATGTAATCACTACTGTCGCCAGTTCTATACACCTCTCACTGTCAGCAAGTCAGTTAAATGAGATAGAAGGATCAATAAATAAGCCCAACTCAAAGGAAACAACTGCCTGGGCTGCCAAATTATTTGCCGACTGGCAAGTCAGTAGAAACACAACAGTGGATTTCTAACAGCTACCCCTGAGCAACTTAATGACACTTTTCATTGTTTTTACACTGAAGTGAGAAATCCTGAGGGTAAAGAATACACCCTCAGTAGCTACTGCAGCATTCATGCGGCACTGAATAGGCACATAAATTCACTAACTGTTGGATGAAAACTGAAAATACTTAGTAACCCTGCTTTCACCTCTAGCAACCGAGTGTTCGTAGCTGTCATGAAACGTTCTAGAAAAGCACAAAAAGACTGTGCCAAACACCATCCTGCCCTCAGCAAAACTGATCTCCAGAAATTACAGCAATCTCCAGCTCTATCCCCCAACACCATGCCTGGCCTCCTACGGAAACTGTGGCTTGATGTTCAGCTCTACATGGCCAGACGTGGCCGTGAAGGGTTAAGACAGTTGAAGCCTGATAGTTTCACATTTGAAACAGATGACGCTGGTCATGAATATGCGGCATTAAAATTCAGTGATCACACCAAAAATCACATGGATTCGGCTGAAGTAAATAAAAGTGCCTACTGTGGATACATGTACGTCGATCCAGACTCCCCGCTCTGTCCAGTGTCCAGTTTAAAAAAGTACCTCAATAAGCTCCCAACCGAGGTCCCTGCCTTATACTGCCACCTGAGGAGACAGACACAGGATTTCCTAGATTCTTGCCCTACGTGGTACACCAAAGAGCCCTTGGGACTGACATTTTTTATCAAACTTAATGGGCTGAATCAGCAAAGAAGCAGGGCTCAGCCGTGTGTACACAAATCATTGCATCAGAGCCACAGCAGTACAGCTCTTGTAGGACGCCGGATCGGAAACTAGATAATGGCGGTGATGAGGCACCGCAATGAAGCAAGTCTCCAGTCATACTGGTCACCTCCTGTAATGACAGAAGGAAGTGGAGCAGAATTTTGGGTCAGAGAAATGAGCAAGAGCCAGAAACTGAAAGCTGCCAGCAAGCAAGCAGTAACAGTGGTTCACAACCCAGCGCAACACTGCCACATGTTGTCCACATAGCAGCATTCAGCCAAGGTCCCTTTAAATTCACTAGTACAGTAAACTTCAGTGGCCCAGTGCAATTCATCATTCATGGCAAGTGATTTTTTTTTTTCTGTGTTACCTGACATAAATACAGTGCCTTACGGTGTTTATTGCATTTCTGTTTATCACAAATACTGTAGTTCTTGTTTCACCCCCACTTCCGCTTTACAGGGATTATTTTTTCTTGGCAGATGAATTATTTATCATACTAAATATATTTTTTAAATGTTGCAGAATATGTCTCACTCATTCTTTTAATATAACAATAGACACCCATTTTATAAGCGCAATAAGACACTTCGGGATCTCGTGCCTTAAAATATACCCCTGTGCATGCAGTGATATCTGCTGAGGCGCGGCTTTTGAATCAGAGCAAAACAGCTAGCAAAGTAAAAGAGCCAGCAGCGGGACTTGAGAAGTTTGCCGCATCGGCAGCTGAGCCAGCAGCGGGATTTGTTTTTGGCAGCCAAGGGGATTTCATTTGCCACTGAATGCAGGAGAGAGAGGAGGGCTTTTGGGACCAATCAGAAGCTGAGGTGCAGCTTTTGAATCAGCAGACAGGCTATAAAGGGCCCAGCCGCACAAAGAAGAACACCCAGCAGCAGGATTGAGAAGCTTGCTGCATTGGCGGCCGAGAGGATTTCTATTGCCACACTGGCGGCTGGTAAAGGAGAGGGCCACATTGGCAGCCACAGGAACTGGTGTTTGCTGCATTGACGACCAAAAGGGGACCAATCAGAAGCCAAGGCATGGCTTTTGAATCAGAGCAAAAGAGCCAGCAAAGTAAAAGAGCCTGCAGCGGGGCTTGAGAAGTTTGCTGCAACAGCGGCTGAGCCAGCAGTGGGATTTGTTTTCAGCGGCCGAGGGGATTTCTTTTGCCGCAGAATGCAGGAGAGAGAGGAGGGTTTCTCCTGCCCACTCACTCCGGCCCCGACTGCTATTAAATGCAAGTGGGAGGAGGAGCCTGCAGCGAGGAAAACTTGTGGATTGGCCCTGAGGACTGTGCTGCATGTTCTACAGAAGGGCTGATCACTTAAATCATTAACTGGTCAGTGCACACTGGTGAGCTTGCGTTGGATTTTTAGGACTAAATTTGAAGCTACCTGCTGCAAGCTGTCTTGAACCAACGTAATGAGTAATTTCATGACTAATTTGATGCTATTTGGCTTTGCTGTGATGCGATTGCAAAGCATTGGGTAGGGGTGAATCTGGATTGATTAGGGAAATCTGCTTTGGTTTGGGGGAAAATCTGGGCTAAATAAGGAAAATCTGAGTTGGCTAGTTGAAACCATATTGCTCTTCTTAGAGGGGGTTTGAGCTGCTTTGGTTTGGGGTGAATCTGGCCCAGATTCTGGGCAAATTGTCTGCAGGTTTGAATTGATTTAATTGTTTAGTTAGATGACACATTTGCAATTAGCTAGATATTGCATTGCTCTGGGTTGGGGGGTCACTGGTTAATAGCTGGTACCCTTGTGGACACCAGGGCCACATGGTTGCAACAAATTGGTGACATGTTAGAGGAAATTGATATGGGGGAGGGAGGTGCAGCATGGAACAGCAGACAGGGGCAGCTGGCCTGTGCGGGGTCACTTCTGGACAGGGAGTGGGGACTTCACTTACAAGATGGAGGGGAAGCAGGCTAGTGAGTTGCAGTGGCTGTAGAGCTGCAATGGCCATGAGTACACTGTGGAGACTAGGGCACTGTCCTACATGTGCCAGGTTAATGGGACTGGAGGCTGAGTTGCGCAGGCTGAGGTATGAACTGGACAGTTGGGGGGAGGGTGCCTGCAAATGCACGTGCAGGAGGATGGGGGGACATCAGAAATCATGGTATGTCTAGCCAGCTCTGGGGGCAGAAATGGGGAAGGGATCGAGGAGACTGGACAGGAAGGTGGTCAAAGGATGGGAGAAAGTGGGGGCTTTCAACAGATGGGCAAAAGGGTCTCCAAGGACCATGGCAAGGGAGCTCACCTCATAGGAAGGGAGCACTGGTAAGCAACCTACTGGGGAGATCCCAGTCTCAAATAGGTACTTGCCACTGGTGGACACCATGTTGGGAGGGGCCTCAGGAGACAATTGGGGCGCAGTCAGCAGAGAACGGAAGGAGAAAGAAGATGAAAGTGAAGGCAGTTGGAAGCATGGGCACCAGGACTAATAGAGGAGCCAGGAATAGCACGGGAGGGGAGCTGAGAGTCAGAAGTCCTTGGGAAGGGGGGATGAGAGGACAATGAGGAGGGAGCACGGTTCCCAGGGGGAAAGGGACCAGCAGGGAGTAAGTGTGGGGGAGAGCAGAACAAAGGACGATGGGGAGGTAGAAGCAAGAGCTCCTGGAGGACAGGAGGGGCCACAGGCTAATGGGAGTGCTGCTGGGACAGACCAGAGTGGTGAGGCAGGGGGAGCTAGGAGAGAAATGGTCAGAGATGGGAAATAGTTGGGACAGGGGGGTAAAGGTAGCCGTGGAAATCAAATTGATGGTGCGGCCAGAGAAAATGGAGAGGCAGTGGGAGTGAGGGGGGGTGTCACAGAGGAGGGAGTTAGACCCAAGGGGAAGGAGAAGGTTAAAGTGCTTCTGCTAGGGGACTCCCTGATCGGGGGCATTAAGTGGGAAGGGAGAGGTGAAGGGCAAGGCTGTGCTGTCAGGGTCAAGAGTATATCTGGCTTGACTGTGCACAAGGCCAAGCACTTGATCTGTGCTTTGGTGAAGGATTTTGGAGGATCCCCTAACATATTAGTGCACCTAGGCACTAATGACATAGAGGGAAATAGTGTGGAGGAGATACAGGCAAGGTCCCCTATGGAGCCTTATGTTCTCTGTCTCAATAATATATGTGTACCTTGAGAGCTTGATGTTGCATTGATCTGGGTTGATTTGAACTGCTTTGGTTTGATCTGCTTGCTGCAGCGGGGGGGGGTCAATGGTTAATAGTCGATACCCTTGTGGACACCAGGGCCACATGGTTGCAACAAATTGGGGACATGTTAGAGGAAATTGATATAGGAGGAGGGAGGTGCAGCATGGAGAGCTGTACTGTACACGTTACATAGCGATCAAGCTCTCAAGGTACACATATATTACTAATTTGAGACACAGAACATAAGGCTCCATAGGGACTGACTACTGGGAACGTCCTGACTTGCTAAAATTACATCATCACGTTAGATGTTCCCAGCAGTCTTAGACTCAGATCAGCACAGGGCTCTGAAACTGTTTCCTGGTTTTGACGTTATAAAAAACTCGCCGAAAAACACTAAACATTGGATTTGAAGGTAACTGCTTCTACCATTCAAAATCTTTCCCTCTCTGCTCTGCTTCCACGGGAGGATTTTAACAACTGTGTACCCCATTTCAAGTATGTTTAGGTAGCCTTTAATGAATGACTCGGAGCATGGTGTGTGGCTAGGAGGTATAGGTTGGTGGGGGACTGGGGTGCAACTTGGGAGGACAAGGGGCTGTATGCTAGGGATAGGCTCCACTTAAATATGGGGGGGAGGGAGGTTTTGAAACTAAAACTGACCAAGTTCATTGATGCTAGGTGGGGTTTAAACTTGTGAAGGGGAGAGGGCTGGAACCGAGGCAGCTGCTGGCAGGCACATCAAGGGAAGGCTTGGCCTTCTCCCTCCCAGCAGGGGGGAAGGGGTGCTTAATGGGAGCACCAGAAAGTGAGCAAAGGAGCAGGAGGTTGCAGTTAACTGGGGGATCTCTGGTTGAGGGGAAGGGTGCGAGCAAGGGGCAGGGATGGAGGGAAGTCCTGATTAATACCAGGAGCATAGGAAACAAAATGCCTGAGCTTCAGGCGATGCTAACTGAAGGGGAATATGGATGTGGTGGCAGTCACTGAAACTTAGGCCACTCCTCGGCATGATTGGGACATAAACCTGATGGGTTACACTGTGTTCAGGGAGGACAGGGCTGTGGGCGGGGAGGTGGGGTGGCATTCATCATCAGGAATGGCATTGATATATGCAGGGTGGAGGAGGCAGAGGGAAACGTAGAGGCATTATGGGTTACCTTGCAGGCACCTGGGGGTAAGAGGGTCAAACTGGGGGTGATTTATAGGCCATCCATGCAGGCTGGGGAACTCGAGAAGGGCCTGGTGGTGAATCTGAGAGATCACTGTGGTCAGGGGAGGCTGGAACTGTGGTGTTGGGTGACCTTAACATGCCAGGGGTTGATTCGGGCACTATGGCATCTTCATTGATGAGGGAGCAGCGCTTGATGGACATCCTCCAGGATGCATTCCTATCCCAACTGGTGGCTGACCTAACAGGGGCTGGCCGCATCCTGGATGTGGTCCTCTTGGATTGTGACCTGGTTAGGAACCTAGTTATAGGGGATCCACTAGACCTGGGACGAGGGGAAAATCATACTAAAATGATGGTGGTTGACTTCAGGGGAGCAGACTTTAAGGGTATGGAGAGGATCCTCAAGGGCATTTGGAGGGGATCAGAGCAGACAAGGACACAGACAGCAGGTGGGAAATTTTTAAAAGAGGGCTTCTGGAAGCTACCAAGGCCTGCACAAAGGTCCAACGCAAGTTTGGTAGGGACAGAAAGCCAAACTGGTGGACCAGGGAGGTCCAGGAGGTAGTGAGGGAGAAAAGAGCTGCTTACAGAAGATATAAGTGCTCACAAGGGGACGTGGACAGGGGGGAGTACGATAGGATATCCAAAAAGGTAACTAGGGTGGTGAGGGCGGCCAAGGTGAGGAAAAATGGTTCTTTAGGTATAGCAGGGAAAGGAGGAAAGTAAAGGGGCAGATTAGCAGACTGAGGTCAGGGAGGGGGTGGGCTGAGGAGGCCAGGGAGCAGGTGGAGGTACTGAACTACTTTGCCTTGGTCTTCACAAGAGACGATGGAGGGATGACACCATACAGGGGGATGCGGGCTAGGAATAAGGAAGGGTGGGAGCTCTCTGACATTGAAATTCCTGTTAGTCGGGTGAGGAAGGCCCTTAATTTCCTGAGAATGGATAAGGCGTCGGGTCCGGATGGCCTTAATCCCAGGGTGCTGAAGGAGATGGCGGATATCCTTGCTGCACCTCTGGTGGAGCTTTTTAACTCCTCCCTTCAGATGGGTTGGGTGCCTCAGGATTGGAGGATGGCTCACGTTGTGCTTATCCACAAAGGCAGCTAACGGGGGGAGCCAGGTACCTACAAGCCTGTCAGTCTGATGTCAAGATGATGGAGGCCATCTTGAAAGAGAGGCTGAAGGTGCTTCTGGAGACATGGGGGCCATCTGGATAATCACCATCATGGCTTTGTTCGGGGCAGATCGTATCAGACTAATCTTGTGGGGTTCATTGATTGGGTGGCAAAGGCGCTGGATCAGGGAAGGCCACTGGATGTCCTCTTTCTAGACTTCAGCAAGGCATTTGATTCGGTGCCACACTCAGTGTTGCAGGACAAGCTGTGGGGAATGGGAGTGGGTTAAGGATGGTGAGGTCGATAGGGAATTGGCTAACTGGGTGGCTTCAGAGGGTGGTGGTCGGGAGGGTATCATCTCCTAGGCAGGTCATTAATGGGGTCCCACAAGGGTCGGTGTTGGGCCCACTCCTGTTTAATGCTTACACCTCAGACATCAGGGACGGTATTTGGAGTGAGATGAGCCTCTGCTGATGACTCGAAGCTGGAGGCAGTGGTGGATGGGGAGGAGAGTAGAAGAGCCCTACAGGGGGACCTGGAGACTTTGGAGAGGTGGTCATGCACTTGGAAACTAAGGTTTGATGCTAAGAAATGCAGTGTTCTCCACTTGGGGCTTAGGAACCCGGTTCATGAGTACTTTTTGGGTGGGGAGAAACTGCAGGTTTCGGGGGGGAGGATCTTGGGGTGGTCGTGGATGCCAAAATGAATAACTCTGAGCAGTGTAGGAGGGCTGTGGCTAAAGCAAATAAAATGCTCGGGTGCATTGCCAGGGGAATAACCTTGAGAGATGGGAGGTGCTTCTCCCTGTATATAACTGACTGGTTAGACCACACCTAGAGTACTATGTGCAGTTTTGGTGCCTGTACTTGAAAAAGGACATTGCAGTACTGGAGAGAGTCCAGAGGAGGGTGACCAGGATGATACAGGGTCTGGGGGAAAAATCCAGTGAGGAGAGATTTGAGGAGCTAATCTTGTACTCCCTGAAGGAGAGGAGGGACACAGGGGATATGATCGAGATCTTTAAATAACTGAAAGGAGTGATTAGGGTCAGCCTAAATAGGGTGTTCCAGCTGAGGGGAGAGGGGGCCACCAGGGGGCATTCCATGAGACTGGTTGGCAGGAGGCTTCGGGGGAGACTAAGAGATGCTACTTTACTGAGAGGGTAGTGGACCCATGGAACGCACTGCCTGTGGAACTGGTGGCTGTCGATACAATGGAGGGATTCAAGAGGGGCTGGGACAGGTATAAGGGAAAGGTAAAACTAGAAATGCGAGATCTGGAGGTGTAACTCTGATGGGGATGGGGTGGGGAATTTACGAGGGGGTGGGGAGGGCAGCAACGGTGCCCTGACCGGGTGCTGATTTTCAAGCAGAATCGATAGACCATTGGGCCTACTCTGCTGGCATCTTAGTATGTTAGTAAATAGTGAGTGCCTTGTACTGTATGCTGTATTTGTAATATGGACTATTTAAGAATGATCTCCATTAATTCCCCATGAACAAAGTTCTTATGATGAGTTAATGAAAATGTGACTGTGGTATTCCCTTATGATTAGGAGATCTTAATGTTTTGTCAAAACAGCAAGTATATCATAGAAAATACTAAAAATTAAAATGACTGAATGTGCTGCCTTATTGATAGTAGCATTCATAATGTGTCAGCTCTGACATGAAATGAACTACATATTGAGACAGATGGAGATGGGGTCTTTTTAATATTCCTTAACAATTTTATGTCAGTTTTCTAATTGCACACAATCACTTGCAATGTGCAGTAACTTTAAGTCTTGTATGTATAAATACTGACATCCATTAGATGGCAGGTATCCTTGACAAAGTGCACGACTGTTGCACGAAATGTCAGACATCTTGCTGGTTGACACTGCACAATTGCAATGCTGTGCCTTGAATAAAGCTATCGTATGACTTTTCACCATACACAGGCTGAGTGTGCTTATTAAATGACGAGATGACGTGCCCCCTTTTTTTTGGATATGTTGTACTGAACTGCACTGTGAAGTCCTGGACCAGCCCTGTTTGGACGCCTACCTATTGAGCCATTGATACTGCACTGATTATTATGTTAGGTGTAGGCAAGCAGCAAGAGCAGGTGAAGTCTGATGGACAATGATCCTGTTTGTTTTTTTCCTATTTATACTGCCTGCTCCTCCACAGAGCCGACAGGTGGCTCCAGCCCTTCCCTCAAAGAGCTCTTCTTCTGGCCCGGTCTCACTTACTCTGCCGACCCCCACAATTCCCCTGCAGATTACCCCGTTGGAGGCCAGGGTGAGGAGTTTTGACCCCCCGGAGCACAATCCAGAATCGGGGACGACATCGCAGGGAACGACTAGGCCATCATGGGTCCTGTCTTTTTCCTCCATTTTTTCTCCCTGATCTCACATCTGTGCAATGGGTGGGGTGGCTGTTCCCGCCTCCCTGGAGGCAGCCTATCACCCTGGACATGGGCCCTTCTCTTAATTGGCTGTACACCTGTGCCAACACCCAGCTACTGTTGGGTGTCAGTCTACAGCGCACAGCATTAGTACCCCCCCCCCGAGGAAGGAGAGCTGTCTAAGGACACTTAATCCTTTCCTCCCCCGGCTGACCCCCGAGCGACCCAAGTCCATTTCAGAACCCGGGTTGTTAGTGTGGCGCGAGATGTGGCGTTCAGCGCCTCAGCCCTCAGCACCACCGGGCCAGCTAATGATCCTGTTTTTAAGTTAATGCGCATAGTTATGTGAGCAGTAAGACATGATGGGATGTGCATTACACAGTTCTATTGCATGGTCAGGGGGTGTAGAAAGGGACAAGGCAGCATGTCGAGTGCCTTCGGCCCCTGGCCATGCATTAGAACTGTCTGATACACATCCCCCAAGTGTCTTATTGCACTTATAAAATGGGGCTCTTTATTTTATATGGATGTTAAAATTACAATATACGTATTTAAATTGTAAAAATAAATGCAATCTTTGATCTGTTTTCATGTGAAATAATTCCTCCACCTGCATTACATTGCTCTGATTTCCTTTTTGACTTTAGAACATTTGCCGTACAGTGGCCATCATATCTGCAATCTGAAATGGTTCTCAAGGCAAACCCTCCCCCCCCCCAGTGATAGCTTACTGTATGTTGAGATTTGTTTTTTGAATAAATGTTTCCCTTTTATGTTTTTTTTTTATTAGCACTTTATCACCTGCACTTCCCCTGGCTGCCCTCTTCTGATCAACCCCCCCCCAGTCCCATCAGCCGACTCCTCCAGGACTTACCTTCACCTGCGCCCTTTTCCACAGGGCTACGGCGGTGCCCAGCCACCAGGTACAGAGCCTGTGGGGGGTCAGTCGTCACCTGCAGCCTTGTGGATTTTCCCTCCTTTTTCTCCCTTCCCTTTCCTGTCACTGGGGCGCACACGTCAATGTGCATGCATGGAGGCATGCGTACGCTGCAGAAGTCCCACAGTACCCTCCCTTTTGCTGGCACCCAACAGTCTCGGATCACCTCGGCCTCTACCTGGGGGTAGTGTCACAGAATGCTAGTCTCCCCTCCCCGGGAGAGGGAGCAGTCCCTATAGATACTGATCCTCTCCTTCCCCAGCTTACCCCCAGCAGCGCTCACACTGCGAACATGGATTGCTGGTGTGGCAGGAGGTAAGGCACAGATGTCTCAGTCATCCTCACCACTGGGTCAGCCCCTTTTATGTTTAACATTGGTTTTAACAATGTCAAATTGTGTGTGGTGTGCACAGACAGGCAGTAAGATGCAATCACAAAAGAGCGTAAGAGTGAGCAAGTGGCCAGAAAGAAAGAAGATTGCTAAAGTACAGCAGCAATCAGTGTGAAGGAGCCCAGAGCAGGAGAGCTCTTTGACATTAGTGCAAGTGTTGTTTTTTTTAAAGAAAAACCAAAAACACTGGTTCAATAAAGGCAAAGGGGAAAAGTATACAGGCAGGATGTGTGGGCCGGTGGGTGGTGCGGGTAGGCTGGCAAGCTGACATTCACATGGGAATGAATTAGAATTTATTCTAAAATTAAAAACTGTGAGTTGTACATGATCTCCCTGTGGATATGATCGTTGGGAATGAGTTTGACCACAGGAAAAACCTAGTATGTGTTACTACCCGTAGCCAGGCAAAGCAGCAAGCTTCTGAGGGTGAGGAGGGGGCTGCACAACCTGTGCTCACCCCTTCCTCAGCAGCTGAAGGGGCAGCTAGTTTGGGTGAGGTGCTAGCTAGGAGTATCAGCTCTCAGCCCCAACTGCAAACAGAGGAGGTCCCAGCTAGGGGCAGACTTCCTTGGGAAGGGGAGTTGGGGAGGGTCAGATGGGAGGAGCTGGGCAGAGCCTAGCTGGCTGATCCTACACTCCAAAAACTAAGAGACATAGCAGATAGTGCTGAGGACTCTCAGGGGAGCAAAAAGTCAGTTTACTGGGAGAACGGGCTGTAGTACAGGGAGTGTATACCACAGAGGGGGCTAGAGGGAGAGGTACTCTGGTAGCTGGTAGTCCTCCAGAACTACTGCAAGCAGCTTTTGGCCTTGGCCAATGACATCCCTTTTTCTGGCCATCTGGGTATAAACCGCACAAAAAGGTGGCTCGCCAACAACTTCTTATGGCCAAGCATGCACACAGATGTGGCAAATTACTTGTCAAACTTGTCCACCGTGCCAGAGCGTTGGAATGGTAGGGGCCAAGGCTAAGACGCATTGGTGCCACTGCCTATTATTGATGAACCCTTTAAGAGGGTAACTGTGGCCATAGTGGAGCCCCTGAGCACCCCAAGCAAAAGATGCATACTGGTTGTTGTAGATTACACAACCAGGTACCCCGAGGCAGTGGCCATGTCCTCCATTGAAGCAGAAAAAGTGGCTGATGAGCTTCTGGGAATCTTCAGCCGTGTGGGATTTCCCCAAGAGATTTTGTTAGATCAGGGGACGAATTTCATGTCATCCTTAATTTATTTATTTGGTAATTCGGATACAACCTTTGTGTATACACTCTTTTACAAAGGTTCCACGTCAGGATGTAAAACAGCAGAGACATAACAAAAACTTGGCAGTTAACACAAAACGTAAGATTGCTATGTAATACAGAAAATAGATAAATAATACATTTGAGTAACCTAGACAACTGAAATTAAACAGCAGGAGGAGATTCCCAATTAGCAACATACTGCATAGCTGCTACAGGAGGGCCTGTCAAGGTAGAGTATCAGAAAGGTAGGAGAAAGAAAGAAAGGAGGAGAGTGCGAACTAGGTTTCCTAATTAGCAACGTATGGCATAGCTGCCTCAGGGGGGCCTGTCGAGGTAGAGTATCGGAAAGAGTAGGAGAAAGAAAGGGGGGAGAGTGCGAACGAGGGGTAGATTAGAGAGAGAGAGAGAAAGAGAGAGGAGAGAGAGAGAGAAAGAAAGGGATTGGGAGAAGGAGAATATTTGGGTGGGAGAGTGGGTGGAAAGGGGAGGTGTTGGGGAAGTATGGAGGGGAGGGAGTTGGAGGGAGCTAGAGAGGGTTTGTGGGAAAAGTGAGGGGTGAAACAGCTCTGTGCTTCGTCCTATCACCCTGAGACAAATGGCCTGGTTCAATGGGACCCTCAAAGCTATGCTCAGAACATTTGCTGACCAGCACAAGAGGGAGTGGGACAAATGTTTGCCCCACCTCCTGTTTGCATACAGGGAAGTCACACAGGATTCCACAGGTTTCACATCCTTCGAGCTCCTATTTGGTCGCAGGATGAGGGGACTCCTAGATTTAGTCATGGATGAATGGGAGGGTGACCTTGCCTTGCAAGGGGAGTCTGTTGTGGAGTACATCCTGAATTTCAGGGCCTGGCTTAAGGAGCTCATGGGGCTCGCCCAGGAGTATGTAGCTACTGCACAACCACAGCAGAAAACCTGGTATGACCATGGGGCCAGAGCCCGGGAGTATGAAGCTGGACAGTGAGTGACAGTACTTGTCCCAGTCCAACACAGTAAACTGCAGGCAGCATGGGAGGGCTCATTCTGCATAATCAGGAAGGTGAGTGAAGTTAATTATGTAGTAGGGCTGTCTGACAGAAGTTGCAGGCTGAGGGTTTATCTTGTAAACATGAAGAAGCCCTACTATAATAGGGAGGAGATGGTCCTCGCATTATGTAGTGCACTAGAAGAGGGAAATGAGGTGGATCCTCTGGTGGACCTCATGGGGCAGATGCAAGAGGGATCCTCAGTGGATAACCTCACCCTCAGGGCAGCTGACACTGGCCCACGTAGAGGAGATGAGGGGAGTGCTGCGAGCATTTGGGGACATGTTCTTGGGGGAAACCGAGCTACACATCAATGACTGAACACCACGTTGATACTGGGACCCAAGTGCCACTGAGGCAATCCTCCTACAGGATGCCAGAGGGGATTAAGTAGACCATGCTAGAGGAACTCGGGGAGATGCTGGCATTTGGAGTGAATCAAGAGTCCAGTAGCCGCGGCCTTCGCCCGTGGTCCTGATCCCCAAAAAGGAAGGTACCACATGGTTCTGTGTCAGCTACCGGAGGCACAACAGCTGTATTGAGTCGGATGCCTACCCCATGCCCAGAACAGATGTGACCTTGAAACGGCTGGGGGGAGCCTGGTTCCTGACCACAATAGACCTGACAAAGGTCTACTGGCAGTTACCCCAACCCCTGCAGCCAGGGAGATGTCTGTTTTGTTACCCTATTTGGCCTATTCAAATTCTGAGTAATGCCATTTGGGATGAAGAAAGCACCCACAATCTTCCAGTGGCTTGTGGATCACATTCTGGCTGGGGCAGATGAATATGCACTGGTGTACATGGATAACATCGCTATTTATAGCCAGCCATGGGAAGATCATGTCAGGCACATGAGGGAGGTGTTCTGCTGACTGAAGGCTGCAGGGCTGACAGTTAAGGTGGAAAAATGCCAGGTAGGCCTCGCTGAAGTGCCCTACCTTGGGTACCGAGTGGGCAGTGGACGAATCCATCCAGAGCCAGCGAAGGTTGATGCCATTCAGGCCTGGCCCACCCCTGCCACAAAGAAACAGTTAAAGGCATTTCTGGGGACAGCTGGGTGCTAAAGGAGGTTTATCCTTCACTATAGTGATGTGGCCAAGCCCCTGACAGACCTGACCAAAAAGAAAATGCCAAAGAAAGTTTTCTGGACAGAGAACTGTGAGTCTGCCTTCCAACAGTTGAAGGGGACATTATGTGGGTCGCCCATGCTTGCTAGCCCCAGCTGTGACCTAAAGTTCCTAGTACATATGGATGCCTCAGACCATGAGTTGGGCACTGTCCCGAGCCAGGTTACACCACAGGGGGAGGAGCACTCCATAGTGTATCTGAACTAGAAGCTTCTGCCCAGGGAGGAGGCATGAACATCATATGTGTTAGAAGTAAAATGGTTGAACTTGAAGGATGGATGCAGCAATACAAGCTGGATGTTCTTTGCTTAACTGAGTCCTGGTTTAAACCCTCTACTCACTGTCTTGAAGTTGCACTTCCTGGCTTCTCCACCTACCACTGTGACAGACCCAGGAAGAAAGGAGGGGGTGTACTGATATACACCAGAGCTGGACTGGTGGTCAATGAACTGCCCGACATTCCCATTGACCCTAACATTGAACATTTATTCATCACAATCGCCCTTGGTCAAACCGTTAGATTGAACATTGGGTGTATCTACCTACCCCCCAAACTTGCAGCAATATCCTACAATAATCTCTTTGCCAGTCTAGACGCCCTCCATCACAATGACACTATAATCTGTGGAAACTTCAGTCTTGACTGGCACAGTCTGAATGATGCTCTCTACCTTTCAGCTACTCTGGGTGCCAAACTAGAACAACTCATTGACCAGCCAACCAGACTAAACATGAAATCTGGGAACCACACACTACTTGACTGGATGTTAACAAACAACAGGTCCCACATCAGGGCCGCGGGCGTCTTCCCGGAGGCACTGAACGATCAATCCCTGACATTCTGCATTTGGAAAAATGACTTCCCTCACCCCCCTCTGAAAATTTAAAAAACCAGAGATCTAACCAATTTCAGCACCACGGAATTTATACATAGTCTCTCACCCCCTGATCGATCACCTATCATCACCCTTCCTGACATCAGTCTGGCCCTAGACTACCTAATCTCCACCATCACCTCCATTCTAAACCTTCATACCCCCTTTAAGCTGAGAAGGGCTAAAGGAATTCATTCCCCCTGGCTCTCTCAGGTGCTCCAGCTCCTGATGCACTCCAGAGATAAGGCATGGTGTACCTACAAAAAGACCAGACTCCTTTCTGACTGGGACTCTTATCGGCAGTTGCACAATGTCTGCAAAACTAAAATAGCAAAATCCAAGCAGCACTACTTCCAGTCCCTACAAACGTCCAGTCTTGGGAACCCTAAACGCTTCTGGAAACAAATAAACACCCTCCTAAATGGCCATGATCTGACTACCTCACAAACCATGACCATGAAGGGATTAGAACTTTCCTTGCCCCCTGAGATCGCAGCAGGAATAAACTCCTTTTTCACTGATCTCGATATCTACAAAATTGGTCTCTCGAATGCCAGCAACACATCGAATCCCCCCAATACTGAAACTCACAGCCCCTCCTTCCACCTAAAACTCACTACTAGAAAGGAAGTCCTTAAACTCCTTTTGGGCCTCAACCCTGATAGCTCCCCTGACTTTGACACCCTGCCCCCCCCCCAGATTCCTCAGACTTGGTGCCCCCGCACTGGCATACCCAGTCGCCCTGTTGATTAATAGGTCTTTCAACATACAAACAATCCCAAACAAATGGAAAATGGCCACCATGGTCCCTGTTCATAAATCGGGCCCAACCAATCTAGTTGAAAACTACTGACCTATCTCCATCTTGTGCCCCATAGCCAAACTCCAGGAACGAATCCTATATAATCACCTAAACTCCTTCCTTGAACAGATGAACATTCTCACTAAACCTCAATATGGCTTCAGGAAATCACACGGCACAGAATCGGCCCTACTGAAGGTCACCTCCGACATCTTCCAAGCCATGGATCAAGGCAATGCCACAGGGGCTGTCTTAATTGACCTCACAAAGGCTTTTGACCTTGTAAATCACTCCCACCTAATTTCTAAACTACAATCAATAGGTCTTGATTCCAACTCCCTCTCCTGGATCGCTAACTACCTATACAACAGATTCCAATGTGTCAAATGGGCTGGGGCCCTCTCCTCTCCTCTCTATCGCAAATCACAGACGGGGTCCCTAAAGGATCTATTCTTGGGCCTCTACTGTTCTCCATCTTTATCAATGACTTGCCCCTAAACTGTGGGGGAGAATCCATCCAGTTATATGCAGACGATGCCATCTTGTACCATCATGGCACAGACGTCTCCTCCATTAGTGCCAACTTAGAGAATGACTTCCTACAATTAGAACACTGGTTCAAAGAGAAGCAACTGGTACTCAATACAAAGAAAACTAAGTCCATGCTGTTCCACCATTTATCCTTCGACATTTCCTCTCAGCCTCCCCTGATAGTCAATATTGTACTTCCTCGGGTAAAACTCTAGAAGGAGTGGAATCTTTCAAATACCTGGGTTTGACTCTCGACCAGCACCTAGCTTTCGACATCTATGTCAACAACATGGTAAAATCTACTAACCTGAAACTTGGACTGCTCTATCGGTAACTCCCCCCTACCTCACCCCGAATGCTAGGAAGGTTATCTCCTCAGCTACCTTGCTCCCTGCCCTATTCTGTGGTGCACCCATAATTCATTCAGTCAGAGCCACCACCCTGGCCAAAATCAAGCAGGCCTACCATAGGGTTGCTCGCTTCGCTGGCGCAGCTCCAGCCCGGGCACACCACTGTGATGTTCTCAAATCCCTAGGCTGCCCGTCTTTCGAGCCCAGAATGGATTTTCCTGTACATTGTACCACGTTCAAACTTACCCACCTTCCTCCCCCCACCTATCTTCTCGGGACTTCTCACCCGGAAATCCTTCTCTAGGACCCTTCGTTATTCCTACCTCCCATTGCTGATGCTTCTAAAAGTTCGCTTAGCCGTTGGTAGGTGATCGTTCACTTTCTGTGCTCCCCAAAAATGTAATACCCTCCAACATAGTCTACTCTCCTGTGCATCTCTTTCTCTGTTTAAAAGGAACTTAAAGAAAATCTTCTATCCTCTCCCAGTCTGCTCGGGCAACTGCTCTTAACATCTGCCAGCTCGCTCTCCTCCCCACCCACCACTGCATTGTACTTCTCTCCTAACTCACCACGATTCCCTTCTCCCTAGTCATTGTGTTCTCTCTCTCTCTCTCTCTCTCTCTCTCTCTATATATATATATATATATATATATACATATCTTCTATCCCCCCCTCCCGTGTCTCTCTATCTCTTTCTTCATCTTGCCTCTCCCCTCCCCTCCCTCCACCCTCTAGGTCTCGCACCCCTTCTCTGCCATCCTATCTCTCTACTAATCACCTACCCCCCTTTTTTTTACCCCTTCTATATTTTTTGCAATTATAATTGCAATTGTAATTAAATAAGAAAAAGTGTCTCTTATATTTTTTGTAACCATAAAATTGTATTTCTAAGTACTAGCTAATGTTCTAGGCTTGATGTTATGGCTTAGTCCACACTGTATGATCTCTGCAGTCCTCGGTATACTCACAGGGGTCTCATGCCCCACCAAAGACTTATCAACAGTGGGTCTGTCAACAGCTTATCAACCTAAGACTCTCAATAACTTATCAACCTTGGACTTTATCAAAACCTATCAACCATGGACTCTCCAAGACCTCCCTGGTATCACAGGATTGTAAATGTGGATACTGTCTGCCTGGTCCCTAATCTCGCCTGTCTGCTTAATTTACTGCTACTACTTGTATTATTTATGAATACTGTTTCTCCTGTCACTGTCCGTACTCATTTTATTGTATTGTTCTCCAAACTGTATAATGTATCTAACTATGGAATAGCTTCATTCTCCGTGTGGCCCCTGAAAAAGGGACATGCTTGTCTCAGTGGGCTCACCCGGTTACCAAAATTCAATAAATAAATAAATAACATATACTGTAATTGAGAGGGAGTGTCAGGGAATAATGTGGGCCCATCAGAAGCTACAGCTGTATTTGTATGGGAGGGAGTCCACTGTGGTCACAGATCATAATCCCCTGATGTGGCTCAATAGGACTAGTGGGCGAAACACAAAATGATTGCACTGGAGTTTGATACTACAGTCTTATAATGTGACCATTCAGCATTAAAGTGGTGTGCAGAATGCCAGTGCAGATGGACTGCCAAGGCAGGATTATGTGCATGGCATGTTCCTTTAGGCAATCCCTAGTCCTTACATGTATTGGACTGTTTCTTGGGGGTCACCCAAAAGAGACACGCCTTCATTTCTGGAGGGGGGGTGATCAGCATATGACCATATTGATCTCTTCATTTCTTTTGTTAGTGCAGTTCTATTTTCTTTTATAAGTTCTGTTATTTGAAAGTGGATGAAAACATGGCTTCCAAGTCACATGTCAGGCAGGTCTTATGGTAAATACTGGCTACTGCTTAGTGTGAGTATCCCACGAGCTGATCTAAGCTGCACATCCTGGCAGATGTGAGGGTGCGATTTTGAACACCTCAGACATCCTGCAAAACAGAATCGTAATACTGGACAGAGGATGTCAAGGTGTGAAGTAGGCCAGTTGGCTCTGATGATGTCATACACACACACATATATACATTTTTTTGGGGGGTGAGGAATTGTCATTCAAAGGGGTGAAGCCACTCCCCACAGTGAGAAGGGTATAAGTTGGGGTGCTGGTAGACAGCATGCCCTCTTTCTCTCTCTCTTTGAAACACTCAACATCTGACGAAAGGGGAGCCCTACTGCAGATAGTAATACAGCTTAGGGAAAGTGCCTTCTATAGCTAGCAGTAGATAAATAGGTTTTAGGTAAGGAAAGCTTAGATTTTCTAATCATCAACTGTATGTGTAACTTGCTTTATTTTCTATTTCTTCGTAAACTGATAATCCTTTTGTTTCACTGCAAATATATCCTGTTTGTAAATACTTGTAGTTCTTCTAGTAAAGAATCCATGTTTATAGAATCAGTGACTGCTTGTCTCTGAAGGGCACTCTACCAGTAGCTATTGTGGTGACCTCTCTGACCTTGAGCAGGAGGCAAAGACAGGTTTCCTGGTAAAAATCAGGCAGTGGCAAAGGATTAGATGTCTCCAACAGAGGAACTGCCCTGTAAGCGAGGGTGCTGAGGGGCAGTTTTGTCACAATGGGTAAAAGTCAGTCAAATTACTTGAATTTTTCTCCCCATTTTATAATACTAAATGAGAGGAGCTACATATAGAAAACATATGAAATATAAGTTAAAACATGTTTAAAATCGTGTTTTTATGAAATTTCGCTGGTGATGTCAATGGCTCATTGAAGAGCTAGTACACTTTCTGAAATTAATATTAACTTTTCAAAAGTAGTCAACTGTTGCTTTGTATATCTGAAGTACTTTTTCTTTTCCCTTCTGCTAATTAGAAGATTTACTACCTGGCAGTACTAGATATTTTAGCTGGAGGCTGACATCTCTATTTCTAGTCCCCTACATACTGTAGCTTATCAGCATTGTGACTTCATTGATTATGACATCATAACTGACCAAGAGGAGCCACTCTCCTTCAGCCAGCATGGTCACCAATGAGGTCACAATAAGTGATATTGTAGTGCTGATGAGGCACTGTATGAACAGGAAGACAACTAGATATGTCAGCCTGCAGCTAAGGTACAGCTCTTCACAGTGCAGCTAATACTATCAAATAGAAAACCTTCTAATGAGCAAGATAAAAAAAATGCATCAGAAATACAAAGTAACAACTAGCCACTTAAAAATAAATAGCATTTTCGGTTTGCTTATTTTGGCACGACTAGCTCCTTCAAGTGGTTTGCATCAAGCATATTTACTGCCAGTATCGTAGTAATACTGACAATGCATATTTTTTTTACCTAATTAATTCCCAGAAGATAAGATCCTAAAATATACAGTAATAAACTTCTGTTCTTGGCAACACCTTGGCAAAAGCCACTGAGGGGCCTCAAGCAGGGTGCACATGCAGTGGATTTTTCCAAGGGGCTACCTGTGTATGGCCAGGGAGAGGAAAGGGCACAATGTACCAGGATTCTTAACAACTGATTAAAGGCATGAGGCGTGGAGGAGGGTTTTGGCTACACTAGAAACTGGGGGGATCAGCCTGGGAGGACGTGGGCCTCTATAAGGGAGATGGCCTGCATCTTTCCAGGAAGGGGACCACATCCTTAGTGGGAAGTTTAAATGCTACTTGGATAAGCATTTGAACTAGCCTGGGGGACTGTAAAACCAAGGCAGGCAACAACTGCCCCCGCCACAGATGATGAAGCAGCAAGGAGGGAGAGCGCAAGGGGAGGAGTCTCCCCTGGGGCAGGGGCACAAGAAGACAGGGTTGGGGAAAAGGCAGCGGACAAGGGGCATATGAATCAGGAAAGCAAAAAGAGAGAATTAAAGGAGACAGGTAACAGAGAAGGTAACAAAGGATGAGGGTGTCAGGGGAGCATCAGAGAACAGCATAGGCGGGGTGGGAGGAAGCAGGAAGGCAGGGAGGGAGTAAGGTATAGAGAGCCATGTGCACCCATGCGAGGAGTCTGGGAAATAAAATCCTGGGCCTGGAGGTCATCATGGAGGAGGCTAGTCTAGATTTGGTGGCCATAACTGGGTCATGGTGCACTGACAGCCATACTGGGCTATGGTCTGTTCAGGAGAGACAGGGAAGGGAGGAGGGGTTGTGCTGTATGTGAGGGAGGGAATCAGGGCTACAGAAGAGCAAGGGCACCTGGAAGAAAAGGAAGGACTGGAGGTTCTGTGACTCATCCTAGAGACAGGCTCTGGTGCAGTTATCAATACAAGGGTGGTATACGGACCTCCAGCACACACAGAGAGGAGTTGGATAAGACTATTATGGAAACCATCATCAGGATGGCAATTAAGGCAGAGGTGCTGTTAGTTGGGGTCTTCAGTCTGCCAGATGTGGATTTGAGTCTTCCAGCTGCAGCTTCGGCATGGTGCAGTACCATCCTTCACCCCCTACAAGGGGCTTTTCTCAGGCAGCTAGTAAACATATCCACTAAGAATGGGGCAGTATTGGATCCGGTGCTTGCAAACAGGGAAAGCATTGCAGACATCACAGTGGGCAGTCCCCTATGTGCCAGTGATCACCATACAGTGTGGTTTAACATTAGGACAGAAGCAGAGGCAAGCCAAATGAGGACAAGGATCCTGAAGTTTAGGAGGGCAGATTTCAAAGAAATGGGAGACTGCCTCAGTAACTGCCTAGTGGGGGGGATTGCCAGGAAGGGGTGGAGGAACAGTGGGAAAAAATAAGGGAGAGCATAATTAAGGGAACCAGACTCTGTATGAAGGGAGTGAGTAAAAGCAGAAGGATAAAAGAGACTGTTATGGTACTGTAGGGAAGTGGCCACAGTGGTGAAGGAAAAAGGGTGGCAATCAGGAGGTATAAGGAAATGCAGAGGGAGGAAGACAGGGAGGTATAACAAGTAAAATAGAGGGAAGCAGGTAAGGCAGTGAGGGAAGCAAAGGTGCAGAGAATGGAAAGGGTAGCCCAAATGGTAGCTAATGGGGATAAGACTTTCTTCAGGTATATAAGTAAGAAGAGAAAAGCAAGGGAGGGATAGAGAGGATGGGGGCAGGGGAGACTGCCCAGAAGAGGGCTAAGAAAAGCAGACATCCTGAACAAGTACTTCTGCTGTCTTCACAGGGGGAATACAGACCACCAGGAAGCAGAAGGAAAAAAGGGGTGTGTGGACACAAGCCCATTTTCAGAGGAGAGAGTCCTAAAGGAATTTGCAGCTCTGAAAGTGGACAGGGCTATGGGACTGGATTGAATACACTCAAGACTTTATCTGAGATCAGTTGGTGGATGATTCATAGTGGGCTGAAGCTAAATCCCAGCAAAACCGAGTTGTTATTAGTGCGATCAGATCGACTTAGGTCATCCATATTGGAGAGCCTGGCTCTCCCTGTTTAGGGGATGACAAACTCCAGGCCAAGTAGGTGGTTCACAATCTTAGGGGTCACTTTTGACCAAGAGCTGTTACTTGTACCACAGGTGTCAGTGGTGGTCAGGAGCGGCTTCTATCATTTATAAAACATAATGAGATTGCATCCATACCTTGACTGGGACAATCTGTTAACAGTAGTGCATGCTTTCTTCATCTCTCACCTCGACTACTGTAATGCACTCTACTGGGACCATACAGCAGATCAGATCCACCATCTCCAGCTTGTGCAGAATGCGGCAGTTAGACTTGTCACCTCAGTAAGGAGGAGTGATCATATCACACCAGAGCTATACTCTCTGCAATGGCTTCTTGTGAGATGGTGTATGCATTTTTAAATAAACTATCATGTATCTAAAGGAACTCAGGGAAGTGCTAGCTGCTCTGCTGATAGTAGTGTCGCTCAGATAGTATCCTAGATATTAGGATACCAACAGATACCTCCCATTTGGTCAGGTAGTTGCTGTGGTAGGATAGTAGTGCAATCTGACTATGGAGCCTACCCTCTAGGATCCCGTGCATGGATCCTACAAACATTGTGGATCCTGTGAATCCTAGCAACAGATCCAGTTGGATCCTAACTATCTGACCTAGGATCCCTGGATCTGACCTAGAATCCATCACTATCTGACCCTGGATCTGAACTGTCTGACCTAGGATCCCTGGATCCTAACTAGGATCCATCACTATCTGACCCTGGATCCTAATTATCTGACCTAGGAGCCCTGGATCCTAACTAGGATCCATCACTATCTGACCCTGGATTCTAACTATCTGGCCTAGGATCCCCGGATCCTAACTAGGATCCATCACTATCTGACCCTGGATTCTAACTATCTGACCTAGGATCCCTAGATCCTAACTAGGATCCATCGCTATCTGGCCCTGTATCCTACATCTGTCTTTGGTAGGATTTCTGGTAGTATCCTAGGAAGGATACCAGCACTATCTGACAGATAGTGGTAGGATCCACAAAATCACTATCTGAGCAACACTAGCTGATGGCTTTATTCAGTAGCTCATTTGAATCAGGTGTGGTTCTGGAGGAATGGAGTAGATCAAACATGATCCCTCTACCTACAGCGGCAGTAGGGAAGAGGTTGATAGAGTGTCTTGCATCCAGTGGGCTGCAAGAACAAAGGCAGCCTGGATTCATGGGGGGGGGGCAGATCATGCCAGAAGAATCGGATTGATTTCATTGATTGGGTGACCAGGGAAATAGATCAGGGGAAGGCAATGGACATGGCCTATCTGGACTTTAGCAAGGTCTTCAACACTGTGCTGCGCAGGAGACTGATAATGACATTGAGCAGCCTAGGGGTGGGATCCAAAGTGGTGAACTGAGTTAGAAACATGTTAATGAATAGGTGACAGAGGGGGGTGGTTAATAGCACTCACTCTGATGATGGGAGACTGATCAGCAGGGCTCAGTATTGTAACCAATCCTCTTCAGTGTCTTCATTAGTGACATTACAGAAGAGCTGGTATGCCTTTTTGCAGATGACACCAAAATCTGTAATACGGTGAACAATCAGAAGGGGACGGAAAAAATGCATAGGGATCTCAGCATACAGATTTAGTTTAGTTTCCATATTGGTCCTTGTAAGAAAAAATCCAGAAGCAAATGGTTTGATACCTTTTATTGGACCAACATAGATGTAACAAAAAGAAAACAATGCCTAAGCTTTTGGACCAACCAAGTCCTTCCTCGGAAACTTATGCCAGTTGTTTAGAGAATCACATTCTATTAATACCCAGATCATACATAAAAAACCCCACAAATAATTCTCATTGGTTTAAAATACCTTTTTAAAAAATAACTGAAATTTAAATTAAAGGAACCCGATTTTACCAGTTTGCTACTACTGAGAAACCTTGCAAGGACAAATGTCAACAGAGGGCAGATAAGAATACTCAAACAGACAGTTCCACTAACTTAAATTATGAATGAATGAGTGTGTTATGTGAATACACTCAAATAAAAAGCCAGGTCTTTAGATTTAATACCCACTAAAGTGCATGTTAAAATGTGATAGTATTGTATGTTAACAATCTATAAAACAGAAATTTTCTATATATGGAAATATGAGGGTATAAAGAAAAGTTGCCCTAGTGTGAACAACTGTTTCAGGCATTCATACAATATTAAACCTATCTGGAGATAACTGGCATAAGCTTCCAAGGAGGGACTTGGTTGGTCCAAAATCTTAGGCACTGTTTTCTTTTTGTTACATCTATGGTGGTCCAATAAAAGGTATCAAACCATTTGCTTCTGGATAGGGATCTTGGGAAACTCGAGGAGTGGTCAGAAGCATGGCAGTTGGGGTTCATTGCCAAAAAAGGTAAAATCATGCACCTTAGGAAAAGGTACCCAGCAGCTGAGTATAGGATTGGGGTGGGGTGCTGACAGTCATTAATCAGGAAAAGGGCCTTGGGGTTATCATATCTGATGACTTCAGCATGACAATCCAGTGTGACAAAGCAGTGGGTAGGACCAGTGGGATGCTGGGATGCTTAGGGAGAGGTATCTCCAGCAGGAGGAGGGACGTAGTGTTGCCACTATATCACTCGCTGGTGAGACCCCACCAGGAGTACTGTGTCCAGTTCTGGAAGCTGCATCTCAGAAAGGACATAGACAGAGTGGAGGCAGTTCAGTGGAGGACAACTAAAATGGTGCAGGGCTTGCACCAAACGCCCTACAAGGAGAGACTGAGGGATTTCAATATGCACACCCTGGAAGGGAAGAGAGCAAGAGAAAACATGATTGAGACCTACATGTCCCTCATGGGGGTGAACAGGGTGCAGGAGGGGAGTCTGTTGCAAATAAGGTAGAGCACTAGAACCAAAGGGTATGCGATGATGTTGGGGGTAGTTCAAGAGGGATGTGAGAAAGCACTACCTCACTGAAAGACAAGGCAATTGTATTTGTGTGTCACCCTATCCAAAAGGCTTAGAACACCTTACAGTGTTAAAAGAGCATAAAACAGTTCAACAAAACATATAAATATGATAAATACACAATGAAAGAGCTATAATAATTTAATCTGAGAAGGCCCATGCAAAGAAATAAGTCTTCAGTGATTGATCAAAAACCCCCACTGTGCTAGCCAATCTAACTCCCTCTGGCAAATGAGAGAGGCAGCCACCCCAAAGGTTCTGACTCACGATTGCTTTAAGCGAGAGCGAGGGACCTGACACAAGCCCACACTAGTGGATTGGAGCGAGTGGGTAGGAGTTTAGGGCGTCATGCGGTCTTTCAGGTAGCTTGGAAGAGTGGTACAGTAGATGCCTGGAACAGACTGCCAGTGGAAGTGGTGCAGACGAAAACAGTATTGGGCTTCAAGCATGCATGGGACAGACATAGGGGAATGTTAGTAAATAGACAGGGAGGAGGGAGGGTCCCTGTAGACCGGTTAGAAAGACTAGGCAGAGACCATCTGGGACAACTGGATGGGTTAAGCAGTCCTTTTCTGCTGACAAATTCTATGTTCCTATGTAACATTTTTTTTTTCATGAACTAGTTATCTTGTGTTCCTGAAAGGCTACAGTATTTGTAATCTGTGTGATCTTTTTTTATGCAGGGTCTAGCAACCAAGACACTGAAAGAGATGTTTCTCTGGAGGGTGAAGAGTACAGTACATCACCATGCAGAACTGCAGATGCTTTCCAACCTACTGATAATTCCAGCATCATCAACTTCAGCTCGTCTGATTTACATAAGTATGGAAAAGGTGAAGCCTCAAATATGAGAAGATGTTTAGATGAATTTTACAGAGACTGTAGCCAAGAGAAACCATTGGAGCCGGATCCTACTTATGCGTGGATCTCGGAACAGCTCTCTTCCAAAATTTTAGAGCTGCAGAAGAGAAAAGGAAATAAATACATACTAAAAAGTTTCCAAATAGCCCTGGTACTGTTGAACAAATATGGGCCTAGAATATTTCCAATTGCTTCACATAACACTGGCTTCTATCTGTCTGATGATGCAGCAGTAAATTTAGAGGGGTACAGGCCAATAGCTGGACTTTCATCAGAGGTAGTAGACTTTATTGTAAAGCAAAAATTAAAGATGAAGTGAGGCATTATTCATTTTGAAAAATGGGTAGTCATGCTTCTAGTGGCCACCTTTGAAGTCATATTCAAATGTTGCTCTTGTTTAGGATGTAGCAGATGCTAATGAAATGTATCACATAGTAAATCTGCATATTACTTTTTTAAACAACATTTTATTGAGTGTTCATTTTAAGAACATATAAAATCCAATTAAATGAAGACAGTTCATGTCTGTACAACACAAAACTCCATTTCCATAATGCATAATTCATTAATCTGTACTGTTTACTCAGCTATACGTATGACTATGGTACTGTTGCACATTGGGCAGTAAGTTTCACAAAATTATGTCTCTGTAATATCATATGGTGGTACATTTCCGTGAGTCATAGCATTAAGTTTTGACTTTTGCTGGCAAGCTAACAAACCTTTTTTTACCCTCTCTATTTCTGTTAATCCTCTCAGGTGACCCAGCTGTACCAGGGCTGGTATATTAATGTAACGCTGTGGTAGCACTGGACTCACAGAGTGTTCAGCTGACTTTATATTCAAATTCGAGTGACCACCTGTGAACCCTTACATTTATCTATGTAACACTTGATGGACTGTTTGCCTAGTTATATGCTAGCACCAATGTGACTCACGCAAAGAAGAAAAGAACAGAAAAAAACATACAGCTAGAAGAAAACATAACTTAATAAGCCCCATTTTTAATTGTTCTGCTGGTGAGTGTCTGCAACACCACTGTTGCCTTTTAGCAGGGTACCTTTCCTTGGACACATCAGTGGCTCTTCCATCATAGAATGGCTTAGACTTGGGAAATCTTAATCTCCATCTTCTGTCAGTGTTAGGCAGCTTTATGTGCCATTGCATTTATTTCCTCTGAATTTGCTGTGTTAATCTTTATTGCACACTCTTGCCGATACAGAGCTGAGACTCCTTGCTCACTCCCGCCTCAGCTGCATCATGGGACTCATTTGATTTGTCAAAAATATAATCCTACCCAGGTTGATGGTGCAGATGTTAAGAGGGGAAACATTTTCACTGTATCTTTTTTGATAGCAGTATAATCTCAACAATATCCTTAAAATATTAGGGTATTTTTAATTAATTCAAGCAACTTTTAAACCTTTTTAAATATTAAGTTTGTTATTAGTGTCTCACGACAATAAAGATAGCAGCTCCCAGAAGGTTTTAACAATTTTCTTCTCTTAGGCCACCTCTCAGGTGTGTGCTCATTTTAGCCACAATATGGGTTTGTCACGTTGGTGCCAGCATGTGTGTCTGATAACCAGCAGCATAGCACCAGCCAGTCATACTCAGATTTATGCCAGTAGGCCTGGCAAGGGTGCAAGAGGTTTTGTAAACTTCACAAATGTGCTTCTGACTCCGTCAATGAAATAAAATAAAAACTAAATTTGGTAACCTTGTGCTTTTTTGTTGTTATTACTCCTGTAAAATGGCTTCCTGTGTACAGATCCAAGCAGTCGAATACAACTTGTTTTGAATGGATTGTGGTATCATAGCAGCAGGTTTATCATTTTAAGATTCAAAAGGCCCCAAAATCAAAGGGGTTGCATTCATTAAAGAGAGTGCAAGGCACCATTTAAAAGGCACCAACTTTGAGTAGCTGCAAAAAACAAACAAAAGAAAACATTGGCACATAAATACCTCAGTTTTTGCAAAACAGGTCATTTTTAAATCATTCGCCACACAAAGTTACTCATGTAGAACGGGGAGACAAGTACTGGTTGATTCAGTAATAACCTGATGTTGCAGAGACTGCAATGTTTGTGTGGCAAATTCTTTTTTGTAGCTGCTGTTACCCTTGGTTGTTTGTTTGTCAGCACCACAAAGTAATCAAGCGTGTGTTCTCTCTGATTTATTGCTTCACAAACCCTTAGTACTTACTAATGCCATATTGTTTGTCCTTAGCAAGAATTCTGTGATAGGTCTGTTGCATTCACAAAGTTATCTGCAAGTGCAAGGCTTTCACAGTAGCATAGAAGGGAGGGCTGTCATTTGCATGTGGTACATGCACATATTCAGACAGCCTGCCTCCATGTGCATATGCAGCACTAGACTGCATGAGGAGGGGGGTAAGGAGCAGGCCAATGAAGGTGATCCTCCCCCCGTGCAAGACACTGGTTAAACCATACCTAGAATATTGCATCCACTGCTGGTCACTGCAGGGCAGGAAGGATTGACATGATCGAGCTGATCCATCACAGGGTCACCAACCTGATTGGGTGGACAAGGGCTGTAAAGAAAGAGTGAACATACACAAATTATTCAGCTTAGTAACGACTGAGAGGGACATGATCATGAGTACAAAATGGGATAGACAGGGTGTAGTCTCCGCAGATGTTTGAGCTGGTGAATGCAAACAAAAGTTGATGGTGTGTTCAAATGGGGTGAGGGATAAGGGGAAACAAACGCATTACTTCTCACAGAGGGTGGTTAACATGTGGCATATGCTACCCTGGTAAGGTTAAAGAAACTCACACTGTTCAAGCTTTCAAAGCAAGATTAGACAGATTCCTGGGAGAGAATGGCATTGATGGTTACACAGCATGAGTAGGGGTAGCATTCCAGCGTATAAGCTTGGATGTGTGTCGATACTCAGACTGGGTCCAGTCACTGACATTACATGGGGGAACGGGGATGAGATGGACCCTATGTCCTACCGCCACCACAATACAATACTATATTAATGCACACCTAACATGTATTACATAAGCAATTGCACATGATAGAGTGTGCATTAACATACTGTTGTACTAAATTGTGGTGACAACAGGACTTGGGGCTTGTCATCTACTCTCCTCAACAGAAGCCCTTATATGATGCCATGGCCTCAGTTTTATTTGCAGAAGATTAAGCAGCAGAGATTTCTCTGGTAAGCAGGTAAGTGTAGCCCCTCCTCCATTAGGGGTTTGCAGCTGGTATGACTTCAAGGGAGGGTGCCCACCATGAACATTTATATTTACTGTGGATCTGGGGATTCAAGTCCTACTTGGTGCAAGGACACAAGGGGGACCCACAAGAACACACAGAAACACAAACACATGCCCACAGGTGTCAATAGTCATATAGCTGGCATTTAATGGTTGTCCTTACATCTGCACTTATTCTGGTAGCTGCAGCACTGGTAGGAACTGCAGAGCCTCTCATAATACAAGCACAGTATACCATTTTAAATGTCTAACCTTCACCATACCACAGTGGAGACAGGCTCAAGACAATCTTCTTACATTTTTCTAGCCCCCCCACAAAGAAAGCTTGGCAGAAGACACCAAGAGAAAGGACTGCTGTGTGACTGAACTTCTCTACTGGGACTATATTGCCCTCCTTCCCTCCACCCAAAGCTAGTTCTATTTTTATAGGCACAGGATTTGACTGACAACAGGAACTTCCTGTTTAGGGGCAGGAAGTGAGTGATCACAGAACCACCAAGGACCCACCATCCTAGAAGGGCAAGAGTAGCTCTCTGGCCCCCTCTAGCTGCTGGAGGTCTGCCTCTGAACAAGTAAGTGGTCTTCTGAGAACTATAGGATATTCTTGTCTCAGAACAGGACAATCAGGAGCTTAAAAGCACACAGGCGGAAAGTAAGGAGAGAGAGAAAAAAACAGACGAAAGAGTAAGGATTGCAAACAGTTAAGGGGTCAGAAATAAGACATGATTGGAGTGGTGCAGTGCAGTGGCTGTGGAGCAGCAGTCTTCCGGGAGATATTCTGGAGGATGCGGTGTTGTCCCATCTGCAGGCACCTCTCTGGGCTGAGGAAGGAGGTTGCTCATCTCCAGGCTGTGTTGGCCAGGATTTGTGGGACCTCCTCTTCCATCCAGGGACCACCAGCGCCACTGCCGTTGCCTCAGAGGTTGCCAAGAAAGAGGAGCGGTTGGACCACAGTGGGCTCAGGGAGGGTGAGGGTGGTGGAACAGAGGCACATCCCTCCAGTTGTACCTCTCCACAATTCCTATGTCATTCTGGCAAAGTGTGGTTCCTCTATGGAGGCACCTACCGTGGAGACCAAGGAGGATGCTGGGAACCTCCACAAAGGAGACCCACAGGAGGGTGGCAGAGGACCCTGCAGGGGAAGGAAACAACTCCTGGTGGGGGACTCCATTGTTAGGAAGGTAGAACTGGGCAAGGAAGGGGAGAGGGAGGTAAGGTGCCTGCCTGGCACCATGGCTTGGAGGGACAGGGAGCGAATCCTCAGGATTGCCGGAGCAGCTGCTCAGGGAGGGAGCTGGATGTCATTGTCCACCTAGGGACAAATGACCTGGCCAAGAAAGGATTAGAGAAGTGCAGGAAGAGTTTGTGGAATTGGGAAGGGGCCTTAGTCAAGTAGCATGCACGGTAACCTTCTCGGAGGTGCTACCTATCTATGGCATAGGAGAGGCTAGGGTGTTCCGTACCATGGGATTCAATCAGTGGTTGAAAAACTGGTGTGGAGCTCAGGGATTTGGCTTCATTGGGGACTGGGGGTCCACCTGGAGTGATGCAAGTCTATACTGGCATGATGGGCTGCATCTGTCTGGGAGGGGAACCAGGATCCTAGGTGATAGATTTAAATGCTTCATTGGCAAGCTTTTAAACTAGCCAAGGGGGGAGGCACTGGAAAGGAGCAGGAAAATCCTAGCCCCCAAACAATCACGGTAGTAAGTGTGGCAAACAACAACATGGAGGTGTCGATAGGGAGAAGGGCAGGGGTAAATGGAGAAAGTGACAAAGGCAAGAAGGACAGGGATGAGGCAAAAGGGGGTAAGGCCATCAGGAAATGGAGCGTAATGAGTACCAATGCCCGTAGTCTGGGCAACAAGCTCCCTGAGCTGGTGGCCTTAATGGAAGAGGGATGCCTGGATATCGTAACAGTCACAGAAACATGGTACACAGAGAACCATGACTGGGATGTTAACATACCAGGGTACATAATCTACAGGAGAGACAGGCAGGGGAGAAGAGGGGGAGGAGTAGCTCTCTATATAAAGGAAGGGATAAAAGCAACTGAACAAAAGAGTAAACAGGAGGAGAGGAAGCACTGTGGGTCACCTTGGAGACTGGAAAGGCACCACAATCTGCACAGGGTTGTGTACAGACCCCCATTCAGGGGAAGGAATGGACAAGGATATGATGGAAGGCATTCTTAGAATGGCAGAGAAAGGGAGATACTGTTGATGGGAGACCTGAATATGCCAGATGTTAACTGGAGCACATTTGCTGCAGCCACATCCAAGAGCAGGGCCATTCTTGATGCCCTACAGGTGGCGGCATTAGACAGCTAGTTTGGAACCCACTCATGAGGGAGCAATCTTAGACCTCGTGACTCTCAAACGGGGCAGTGAGAGGATCTCAGATCTAGAAGTAGGTTGCCATCTGGGGACAAGTGACCATCAAACAGTGTGGTTCACGTTAAACTCAGCTACAGAGTCAAGCCATACAAAAGTGAGGGTACTGGACTTTAGGAGGGCTGACTTTGGCAAGATGGGAGAGTGCCTCAGAAAACACTAGCAAACAGGCTAGAAGGAGGTGTGGAGCAACAATGGGGAATTATCAAACTGCCATCACAGAGGCAACAAGCCTTTGTGAAGCAAATAAACAAATCAAAATGAAAGAAAAGCCACTATGGTTCTCAAGAGAGGTGGCTGTGAAAGTCAGGAAGAAAATATAGCATTCCAGAAGTATAAGGAAACACAGAAGGAGCAGGACAGAGAGCTGTACCAGTTAAGGCAGAAAGAAGCAAGGAGGAAGTGAGAATAGCAAAGGCCCAAACTGAGGAAAAGATAGCCAACTCAGTTAAGAAGGGGATAAAACCTTTTATAGGTACATCAGCGGTAGAAAGACAAAGGAGGATAGTGAGCTGAATAGAATGAGCAGTGGGTGGGCAGAGGGGACAGTGAAAAAGCAGGAATACTGAACAAATATTTCTGCTCAGTATTCTAAAGAGGAGGAAGTGCCTAATCCAATTAACAGAAGCACTCTTGATGAGGGTCGATCCCAGTCCTTTCACAGAAGAAAGGGTTCTGCAAGAACTCCTAAAACTGAAGGTGGACAAACCAATGGGTCCTGATGGAATTCACCCCAGAATTCTAAAAGAATTAAGGAAGGAACTAGTGAAACCACTGGCTACTCTTTTTAATAAATCATGGGAGGATGGTGTGGTACCCGAGGACTGGAGGAAGGCGGATGTGATTCCCCTTCACAAAAGTGGGACCAAGACAGAGGCAGGAAACTACAGACCTGTCAGTCTGACCTCTGTGGTAGGGAAAGTGATGGAGTCACTTCTGAAGGAAAGAATAGTTGAGTACCTAGAGGTCAGTGGAGCACAGGATCCAAGGCAGCATGGGTTCACAGCGGGAAGGTCATGTCAGACGAATCTAATAGATTTCTATGACTGGGTGACCAAAGTAGTAGACCAGGGAGGGGCTGTGGACATGGCCTACCTAGACTTTAGCAAGGCATTTGACACAGTCCCACACAAAAGATTGATAGTCAAATTAACCAGCCTGGGAGTGGGTCCCTGGGTGGTAGCCTGTGTAAAACATTGGCTGGACAACAGGACACAGAAGGTAATTGTAAATGGAGTCCACTCTGAAGAAAGGGCGGTTACTAGCGGGGTACCGCAGGGTTCAGTATTGGGTCCAGTCCTTTTTAATGTCTTCATCAGTGACATTGCAGAGGGACTGGAAGGAAAAGTATGCCTTTTTGCAGATGACACAAAGATCTGCAACAGGGTTGATACACAAGGAGGCGTGGAAAGGACGAAAAGAGACTTGGCAAGGTTGGAGGAATGGTCAGACATATGGCAGCTAGGATTCAATGCAAAAAAGTGCAAAATAATGCACCTGGGAAACAAGAACCCAGGGGAAGAATACACAATGGGTGGGGAGGTAGTAACAACAACAAAACAGGAAAGGGACCTGGGGTAATCATATCAGATGACCTTAAGGTTAGCAAGCAATGTGAGAAGGCAGTAGGGAAGGCGGGGTACACTGGGATGTATGGGAGGCATCAGCAGCAGAAAACAGAAAGTTGTTATCCTCTGTACAGACAGTTGGTGAGACCCCATCTGGAATACTGTGTCCAGTTCTGGAGACCCCATCTCCGCAAGGACATAGACAGGATAGAGGCAGTCCAGAGGAGGCAACTAAAATGGTGCAGGGTCTGCAAGAGAAGCCGTATGAGGAGAGACTAAAGGAGCTTAATATGTATACCCTTGAGGAAAGAAGGGAGAGGGGGGACATGATAGAAACTTTCAAGTACCTCAAGGGAATCAACAAAGTCCAAGAGGGTAGCATCTTTCAGAAAAAGAGACTTGCAAGAACAAGGGGACACAATTTAAAGATAGAAGGATGGTGGTTCAGGGGCAATGTGAGGAAGTATTATTTCACAGAGAGGGTAGTGGATGCATGGAACAGTCTTCCTGAGGAAGTTGTGGGGTCTAAAACTGTGGGAGAATTCAAGAATGCATGGGACAGACATAAGGCAATTCTTGTGGGGGGCAGGAAGATATAGGCTGTTGGTTAACTAGGATCTGCGGCCTATCCTGTAGGTAGGGAAATGGGCAGACTAGATGGGCCTAGCGGTCCTTATCTGCCGTCAAAGTCTATGTTTCTGTGTTTCTATGAAAAGGCCCCAGAGGCACTACTTAAAGAGCTGATGATGCCTCTGGGAAAACTTTGGAAAACATTTAGGCTTCACCTCTCTCTTATTTATTACTGAGGAAGTTTCCACAAAAACAAGATCTTTATATCTTAGTGTTCATCTGCCCCTACAGCTTATTCCCTACCTGAAATCATAATGCTCTGTTGTGACATCACAGTCTGTTGCTATGGGAATACCTGTGATGTCACAAGCAGAGCATTATTACATCAGATGGGGAATAAGCAATAGGAGCTGATGAACTCTCAAGGAACAAAGATCCTGTTTTTGTGCATATGACCTCAGTAATAAATAACAGGAGGAAGAAATACAGCTTATGAGAAATATAAGCTGTTTTGCATCCAAATATTGTGCGCTATGCATGATGCAGGTGGGGGTACGTGGAAAAGTCACGTACCCCTCCCGCGTAGCTGTGCACCCGTGGACAGGTGCGCACAAGCCAGTATTCACAACCAGTACCCACCTGTCCATGGCTTCTCCCCCCCAGCATGCAGGACCCCACAGGGCTGCCAGGGGTGGAGTCGAAGACCCAGTCTGGAATGGATCCCTTGCACCTGATGGTGCGGGTCCGGGTGCGTGTGTAGCACATGCAGGCACCCGGACCCGCGCGGCATGGTCCCCTTGGCTGTAGAACCCACTGCCCGAGCCCTTGTGGCAACGCGGGCCCCTGCTGCACACCCACACCTCCACCAGCAGGACCCCGCCCGGAGGTCCATATGACAACCCTCCGACACACGTGTTTCCTGACACCATGGGGGCAATACAGACCCCCAGAACATGACAGCCCAGGCCCCATATGGGCAATTGACAGACAGGTATGGGGTGAGAGGGGGTGTCAGTGCTGTGGGGGGCAACGAACCTGCTGACCGGGGATGGGGCTCCACGGGGGGGGCCGTGATCTCATGTCCTGCGGGGGAGCCCATGTGTTGGGGGTGGGTGTTTGGCACAGTTAGGGACTGGGGACGGGCACACTGCCAAGGTGTGGGTCTGTGACGGGGGTCCACATGAGCTGAGTTGTGCGGGCACTAGCTTGGTCAGCTGCCCCAGCCCTCCTCGGCTGCCTAGTGGGCGGAGGCTGCATGAAGAGTCACTTCCTGCTCCCGTGGTGTCTGGTGGGTGGAGTCAGTGGGGGTGTGCAGTGGGTTATGACAGGGTTCCGGCTGCCATAACCTGCACCTATCTCCGCACCCATGTGGCCAGCACTATGCAGTATAGTGCATACTGCATAGTATTGCGTCCCCAGTGCATTTGCAGTTTCATGCGGCGAAGTGGCCGCGTACCTGCCTTGCACCCTGTTAGTGAATGCTGCATGGGGTCCACAGGACCCCGCTCTATGGCATTCACACATATCGAGGCCAATGTGCCCAGTTTCTGCAATGTGTTGGCATCGTGCATGGCACCCATTATATTTCTCAGAGTTTTCCTGGAGGAATCAGTGGATCTTTAATGGGGAACATAGATCTTAACTCTATTACCCCCAATCTCTTCTCATGTGGGGTGAGTTCCAACAAGGAACTCCAGCACATGCACAATGTGTGATACAGGCATTTAGACAGGCTCTTATAGTTCATTTCAAATCACTCACACTGAACATTGGCCCTAGCAAACAAGGGGAACTACACTCTGTAAGGAACCCCAACACCACCACCATGTGAGGGGTGCTCTGGAGGAAGTCATCCAGATTTCCACCCTGCTTAGATTCCGAAATATCCACATTGTTACTTTCATTGAGTCTAGGCCCTCCATCTGTCCTTGGACCAGGAGCAGAGAGGCAGTTGCGTTCCCCACTGACACCAATTTCTGTGTTCTCAAGTTAAACAGCAAGTGTTATTTGTGTAACCCCTAGGCGGTGCTATTCTAAGGGCTACTACTCCTGCCTGTATGGCAATATACAGGTTGAGGGGCCTGAGTTCTTTAATCGGGTGTCTCCACCCAGAGGAATGGTATCGGGGTAGCTCAACTGCTCTGGTACAGCCCTCTGGGACGCTATAACCACCCACCAACCCTTCTAGTCACCTAAATAATAATACAATGGTACATTCACATTCAGTAGGTAGCAGTAATAATATGCTCATGCCCTTTTCACTTACCACCAGGGCATTGATCTGCTGCAACTGTCCTGGAGACCCCCTGGAAAATAAGATTAGCAAGGCAACAATATAGCAGTAACACTGTAACCCAACTAATAATATACACACTAGCCAGGTTAAACTTGAAAAAAGGAAATCAGATTTATTTAGGGGCAGTGAACAAGGGAGGGGCATGAATCTACCTGAAAGAGCTCCTGGTTCCTTACCGCCCTGAGCGACCACTCCGCTTGGCTGACAAGGGGTTGCTGGAGATTCCGAAGGGTGTCTTTAAAGTCTTCTGGGGCCCGAGCATTCATGATCTTGGCCCCTACCCTCTGGAATTCTCTACCCTGTTAGATTAGGGAGAGCATGACCGTGGGGGGATTCAAACAGGCCTTAAAAACTTATCTTTGGAAAAAGGCATATGGTGATGAAGATGACAGATTCTGACTGTATTGTATATTTTTATTGTGATTACAGCATTGTTTTTACTTGTTTTAACTGTTTTAATTGTATTGCGCCTTGACATCTGTAAAGGCGCATTAAAAATAAAGCATATTATTATATTATTATTATTAGTAGTATTATATTATTATCTAGCAGAATGATTAGCTATCTGATTTAAATCTGGATTGTTCAGCATGCACTGTAAGTCCCAATTAGACAGTTCAACAACCTTGGGTACCCAGTATGTCATGCAGACTAGACTGAAGTGTTGCCTGGGGGGTGTGGCCAGCATTGCAGCTGTTGTTGGGGCCCTTAAGAAAGGAAAACAGTTAAACATGCACACAACCCAATTATTTGTAATCCAAGCCGGATGGCTCAGTCTGTTGCAATAACCCAGTGAAAGAAATAATTAGTTGGTACCACAATGATTTTTGCTTTTATTGCAGGGGGCTACCCTGATTTGTACTCCCGCTACCAGAACCTGGATGCAGGACAGGCGATAAGTAGACCTTGTGGTGATGATCTGGGAGGCCAGGGGAAGCAGAGCCGACACGGCTCACCTCCAGGTGGTTGCTACCTGCTCGATGGTGTTGAGCAGGGAGCCGAATCCTCAGGCCGGTCATTTGCTGAGAAGGTCTCTGATGCACGAGTAGTGGCCTAGGCCAAGACGGCAGGGTCCAGGCAGGATGAACAGTTCTGCAAATGTTTGTGATCTTCTGCTGGTGAAGCCTCCAGCTGGCGTAACAGATTTGACCGTGGGGAACTAAATTGCAACCCACAAAACACATTCAGCACATTTAAATCAGTATCTTCCAGTTCGGTTGCAAATTGACAGCTTCACTGCACAAACATTTCAGTCCGAGACAATGTCTATCATAAGCAGGGCCGATCACATCTGGAGCAAGTCTTCGGTCCAAATCACAAGCCGCAATAACAAACTTCTTTCTTCTGCTGCAGTTCCAAGGCTGGAAATCAGACAGGTCCGACTTCTGCAATAAGCAGTTCGAACTACTGAAGAACATGGCTGGAAGGCCAGCAGAGCCTCTTCCCGCCAATTCTCCTACACTACTTCAGGGAGCAGCTGCTCGAAAGCTCGAGCTGTTCACTCTTCATCCTCCAACTCTAACTGAACCACTGCTTCCAGTTCTGGGGATTTCTCTGATAATCCCAAAGTTCGGTTGGCTGAGGGAACTGTCAGTCACAGTTTGGCCTCCCCTTCCAGGCCAATTTAGGCACCAACAGTCAAAAATTACAAAACTACAGAATTTTCTTCCCACAAGACCCTTGGGGACAGTCTCCATTTTAGGTCCCCCATGGTTCGATTGGTCCAAACACTGAAAGTCCAGAACCTAACATGGTGGATCCCATCCAAATGTTCAAGCTGCAAATCAAAGCAAGTTAGACAAACTTCTCCATCTTTACTATAACAGCAAATAAACAGTAAATAATCACAATTCCTATAAAAGCTCCCTCTGTGCAAGTAGCGACTGCAGAATGGAGCAAAATAACACACTGTCTGGCTGGTCACAAGCCTTAAATCACTCGGGCCCAACCCAGACTAATTTCTAAACACAGATTAGCTATGCTCTTAAAGAGACCGTTGCGGAGGCTCAATATGGCACTCTCACGCAAATAGATATAACTATTTAAGACAGGACACCAGCCTCACAGTGGGCATTAAGGAGCACAGGAAGACATTTTAGTAAACACGAATTTGTAGAGGGGTTACATCTGTGTCATGGAAAAAGAGCTTTTTTGAAAACAGGTCAGACATTATATTGATAATGACAATGCTCCTCTTGTTTTGGCCAAAAGGCTGTTAGTCTCCTTCCCAAAAAGCTCTCTGTGAAGCTGGAATATGCTTCCAGATTGCATTTCCTACTAAGCTTTGGGTCTTTTATGATGGAGGAATAGTTTTATATCATACAGTGGCTGAAGCCATGCAGAACATAAACATTGGGGAATTTGAAATGTAGAATTTGTCGGCAGAAAAGGATCAAGTAGTCCTCTCAATCTGCCCAGATGTTCCCTGCCTGGTCTGTCTATGTAGACCCTAACTGGTCTCTGGTGCCCATCACCAGTCGCTGCCTATTTACTAGTATTCCTCTATGTCTATCCCATGCATGCTTGAAGCCCCCCACCGCTTTCATCTCCACCACTTCCACTGGCAGTCTGTTCCAGGCATCTACCACCCTTTCAGTGAAGAAGTACTTTTTCATATCCCTCTTAAACTCACCCCCCCCAGCTTTAGCGGATGCCCCCTGTTTCTAGTGTTCTTTCTTATTTAAAGGAGACTTCCCTCCTGCAACCTATTCACCCCTGTCAGGTACTTATAGGTCTCCATCATGTCCCGTCTTGCTCTCCTCTCTTCCATTGTATTCATGTTTCTATCCCTCAGTCTCTTCTCAAAGGACTTTTGATGCAGCCCCTGTACAATTTTAGTTGCCCTCTTCTGTACTGCCTCCACCCTGTCTATGTTCTTTCTGAGGTGCGACCTCTAGAAATGTACACAATACACCAGGCAGAGGTCTCACCAGCAAGCTATGCAATGGCAGCACACCTCCCTCCTCCTGCTGGAGATAGCCCTCCCTATGCACCACAGCATCCCACTGGCCTTACCCACTGCTTTGTTTCACTGCTCTGCCACTTTGAGGTCATCAATGATGATAACCCCAAGGTCCCATTCCTGCTTAGTGACTGTCAGTATCTGCCTCCCCATCCTATACTCAGCTTCTGGGTTCCTATGCCCTGTGTGCATGATTTTGCACATTTTGCCACTGAACTCCAAGTGCCATGATCATGACCACCCCTCAAGTTTCCAAAGACCCCTGCACATTCTTCCAACCCCCCTCCTGAATGTTCACCCCGTTACAGATTTTGATGTCATCTGCTAAAAATGTATGCCTCCCTTCCAGTTCTTTTATTATGTTACTTATGAAGACATTGAAGAGGACAAGGTCCCAGTACTGAGCTCTGAGGCACCCCGCTGGTCACTCTTCCATCACTGGAGTAAGTGCCATTAACCACCACCCTCTGATGCCTGTCTATTAACCAGTTTCTAACCCAGTTGACCACTCTGGATCCCCACCTCTAGGCTGCTCAATTTCTTTATCAGTCTCGTGTGCAGCACAGTGTCAAAGGCCTTGCTAAGACCAGATAAGCCACACCCACTGCCCTCCCCTGTTTTATTTCCCTGGTCACCCAAAGAAAAAATAAATCAGATTCATCTAGCATGACATCCCCCTGTGAATTCATGCTGCCTGTGGTCTTGCAGCTCATTGGATTTATGATACTTTACCAGCCTTTCCTTTAGCAGGGTTTGCATTAATTTCCCCACCACTGAAGTGAGACTTACCAGCCTGTAGTTGCTAGCCAGGGATGTACTGGGGAGGTTGGGGGTTGAAACCCCCCGCAAAACTTCCAAAAGGTAAATGTGTGTGTGCACACTGCAACATGTTTCCGAGCCTTCTGTGTGTGCACGGCACGTACTGCAGCGCATTTACGAGTGCCCAGTCTACTGCCCATCTTCAGTTTTGAGGTGGCGCTGTGGGCGGGCATCTAGCTGTGTGAGTGGCTGCCTTTCTGGGCTAGTCACATGGCTCACAGACTGCTTGGAAGGAAGGAAGGTCAAATGATGGAGGGGTTGGATAGAATATGCTGGCGGGACTAGTCCTCTCAACTTGCCTTCCCACCTCTGCGCCACACAGACTGACAGTAGGGGTGATCAGCCGGCGCAGCAAAAGAGCCCATTGCTGCACGGATACCAAATGGCAGCAAGGTAAGCCCACAGTAAGCTCCCCCTCTTCCCAGAATGTGCAGACGTGGCGTGACAGTAAAGCACCACTAGTCTCTTAAGGATGGGAGCTTCAGGCAGCAGCTGATGCTTGGAGGAGATGTGGAGTGTTTGTCTGTGAGGGACAGGGACCTCTGTGTTTGTATTGTTTGGTAAAAAATATCCTAAAAAAAGAAGTAAAGGAGACAGGAGAGAGAAAAGTCAGGCAGCAGCACTGGAGCCAGGACACAGAGAAAAGTGTGTGTGAGAGCAGTGGTGGTGGCACTATCTGACTTTTCACTGAGTCCACTTTCTGTCTCATGTGTGTGTACAACTAATTAGTAGTAGAAGACAAGACCTGCAGCTGAGACCTCCAAGCCCAGCCTGCAAGATTTTTCTGATTAAACTGAGAGCAAGAGAGCACTATGATCTGCATGTGATTGTCACCGTACTGCACTAAGTAGTAGACCACTGTGACCAAGCCCTCCCTTGCCAGATTTTTTCTTATTAAACTTTGAGAGATCAGACTAGCACTATCTGCACTACAACTGTCTGTGTGTGTACTAAGTAGTAGCCTACCAAGCCCTTGCTATATTTTTTTGATTAAACTGAGAGAGATCAGAGCACTACCTGCAGTGCGACAGTCTGTGTGTGTACTAAACAGCCTACCACCCTTGCTAGATTTTTTCTGATTAAACTGAGAGATCAGAGCACTACCTGAACTGCGACTGTCTGTGTGTGTACTAAACAGCCTACCACCCTTGCTAGATTTTTTCTGATTAAACTGAGAGAGATCAGAGCACTACCTGCACTGCAACAGTCTGTGTGCATACTAAACAGCCTACCACCCTTGCTAGATTTTTCTGATTAAACTGAGAGATCAGAGCACTACCTGCACTGTGACAGTCTGTGTGTGTATTAAAAAGCCTTCCACCCTTACTAGATTTTTTCTGATTAAACTGAGAGAGATCAGAGCACTACCTGCTCTACGACAGTCTGTGTGTATGTACTAACTAGCCTGCCAAGCCCTTGCTAGATTTTTTCTGATTAAACCGAGAGAGATCAGAGCACTATCTGCACTGCAACTGTCTGTGTGTGTACTAAGCAACCTACCAAGCCCTTGCTAGATTTTTTCTGATTAAAGGAAAGTTTCAAGATTCCCCAAATGCCTTTTACACATAGTATACCATTGCCAGACATGCTTCAGATGTTGAAGCTGAAATTTGTTTTGTAAAAAAATCTCTCAAAGTCATTTTTTAATGTTTTATCAGCATTTTGTTCTCCAGTTTTCTGTGTGTGGCCACACCCAAAAATGATGTCATGCCAGGGAGTTGTCAGTGATTTATATAAAGCAACAAGGAATTCTGGGCAATTTATAACATTGCATTAAATGTGCCTTACTCAGACATACAGTCCCTTATGTTGCTGGTGGTGAGCAGTAATATGTAAATAACTGTAGCAAGGCATTGTGAGTAAAACACAACCCTGTTTTACAATTTCTTTACTCTGAGGCGCTGTCCCATATTAGTGTGGTGGTGTCAACAATACACGCTTTTGTATGTTTATTTTCACAACAATGCATTGTACATACCATATATAACTACAATACTTCTATACTGAGAGATGTTGTCTCTTATTTCTGCAGTGAGCACAGAAATATAATACCCTATATACTAATTTACATTGTGAGGCATTGTGGGTACAGTACATAGCTGATTTGTCTATCTAAAACTAAAAAGTGGCACTGTTCGTTTAGTAACTTTGTTTCCCTGGTGTGATGTCACAGTTGGGGATAGCAGCACTGAGAAAAAAGGGGTGTGTTATGCAAATGAAGCAGAATGGCAAAATAAAAGGTTTTATTTTCAAGGAAAACAGCATTATTTGGCAGTTTGAATGTTAGGAGACTGATTCACAGCTCCTACAGGTTACTTCTCTCATTTGCTACGACAAACTTGCACCTTTATTTTAAACTGAGAGAGATCAGAGCACCACTATCTGCACTGCAACTGTCTGTGTGTGTACTAAGCAGCCTACCACCCTTCCCTTACTAGATTTTTTCTCATTAAACTGAGAGAGACCAGACCATTATCTGCACACTGCGACAGTCTGTGTGTGTACTAAATAGCCTACAGCCCTTGCTAGATTTTTTCTGATTAAACTGAGAGAGTCTGATAGCACTATCTGCACTGTCTGATAGAAAGGTCAGTGGGGGATGCTGCAACAGAAGGTAAAGCCATCAAAAAATGGAGAGCAATGAGTACCAATGCCCTTAGTCTGGGTAACAAGCTTCCTGAATTAGTTGCCTTGATGGAGGAGGAACATCTGGATATCGTGGCAGTCACAGAAACATGGTACACACAAAACCATGACCGGGACTTAAACATACCAGGATACACTATCTACAGGAGGGACAAGGAGGGTAAAAGAGGAGGAGGAGGAGTAGCTCTTTACATAAGGGAAGGAATAAAAGCAACAGAACAAAAGGGCAAACAGGGAGGAGAAGAAGCACTGTGGGTAAATTTGGAGACAGGCAATGGCACCACAATCCGCACAGGGGTTGTATACAGACCCCCTTCTCAGGGGAGGAAATGGACAAGGAAATGACAGAAAGTATACTTAGAATGGCAGAAAAGGGAGATATTGCTGATGGGTGATCTGAATATGCCAGATGTTAACTGGAGTGCAGTTGCAGCAGCCACTGGAGTGTTATTCTAGATGCCCTACAGGGGGCATGCCTTAGACAACTAGTATTGGAGCCCACCTGAGAGGGAGCAATCTTAGACCTGGTTCTCTCAAATGGAGATGGAGAGGGATCACAGATGTAGAAGTGGGTAGCCATCTGGGAACTAGCAACCATCGAACAGTATAGTTCACAATAAACACAGCAATAGAGTCAAGCCATACAAAGGCAAAGTACTGGACTTTAGGAGGCTGACTTTGCCAAAATGGGTGAGTGCCTAAGGAATGCACTAGCAAATGGGCAGGAAGGAGGGTGGAAGAACAATGGGAATAATAAAAACTGCCATCACAGAGGTAGCGAGCCTTTGTGTGAAGTAAATAAAACAAAACGATGTAAGAAACCACTATGGTTCTCAAAGGAAGTGGCAGTGAAGGTTCAAGAGAAAAAGAAAGCATTCAGGAAGTACAAGGAATCGCAGAAGGAGCAGGACAGAGAACTGTATCAGTTAAAGCAAAAGGAGGATAGGAAGGCAGTCAGAACAGCAAAGGCCCAAACCGAGGAAAAGATAGCCAACTCAGTTAAGAAGGGGATAAAACCTTTTATAGGTACATCAGGAGCGAAGGAAGACCAAGGAGGGATAGTGAGGCTTAATAAAGGGAGGGAGGGTGGGCAGAGGGAGACTGTGAAAGGCAGAGATACTAAACAAATATTTTTGCTCAGTATTTACAAATGAAGAGGGAGGTACCTAAAACAAACAGTAGAAACACTCTGGATACAGAAGTTGATGCCAGCCCATTTACAGAAGAAAGGGTTCTGAAAAGAACTCTTAAAACTGAAGGTGGACAAAGCAATGGGGCCTGATGGGATTCATCCCAGAATTCTAAAAGAACTAAGGGTAGAACTAGTGACACCACTGACTACCCTTTTAACAAATCATGGGAGGATGGGGTAGTACCGAGGACTGGAGGAGGGCAGATGTGAGTCCCTTCACAAAAGTGGGAGCAAGGCAGAAGCAGGTAACTACAGACCTGTTAGTTTAACCTCAGTGATAGGAAAAGATTAATATACAAGTTAGCCAGCCTGGGAGTGGGTCCCAAGATGACATCCTGGGTAAAGAATTGGCTGGAGAATAGGACACAGAGAGTAATAGTAAATGGAGTCCACTCAGAAGAAAGGAGGGTTACTAGTGGGGCACCGCAGGGTTCAGTATTAGGACCGGTCCTCTTTAATGTCTTTATAAGTGACATTGCAGAGGGACTGGAAGGAAAAGTATGTATCTTCGCAGATGACACAAAGATCTGCAACAGAGTTGATGCACAGGGTGAGGTGGAAAGGATGAGAAGGGACTTGGCAAGGTTAGAGGAATGGTCAGATGTATGGCAGCTTAGATTCAATGCTAAGAAGTGCAAGGTAATGCACCTGGGAAACAAAAACCCAGGGGAAGAGTACACAATGGGGGGTGAGATACTAACAACAACAAAAATGGAAAGGGACCTGGGGGTAGTCATATCAGATGACCTAAAGGTGGGCAAGCAATGTGAGAGGGCAGCAAGAAGGGCTGGGGGGATACTGGGATGCATAGGGAGAGGCATCACCAGTGGAAAACAGGAAGTTATTATCCCTCTGTACAGACAGCTGGTGAGACCCCATCTGGAGTACTGTGTGCAGTTCTGGAGACCCAATCTCTGCAAAGACATAGACAGAATGGAAGCTGTCCAGAGGAGGGCAACTAAAGTGGTGCAGGGTCTGCACAGGAAGACATATGAAGAGAGACGAAAGGATCTTAATATGTATAGCCTCGAGGAAAGGAGGGAGATGGGGGACATGATAGAAACGTTCAAGTGCCTCAAGGGAATCAACAAAGTCCAAGAGGGTAGCATCTTTCAAAAAAAGGTGTGCAAGAACAAGAGGGCACAATTTGAAGATAGAGGGGCTCAGAGGTAATTTAAAGAAGTATTTTTTCAGAGAGAGGTTGTGGATGCATGGAGCGGCCTTCCAGAGGAGGTTGTGGAGTCAAAATCAGTGGTGGAATTCAAGCATGCAGGGGACAGTCATAAGGCCATTCTAGGGGGTGAGGGTAGGAAGAAGTAGGCTGCTGGTTAACTAGGATCTGCAGCTTATCCAGTAGGTAGGGAAATGGGCAGACTGGGTGGGCCAAGCGGTCCTTATCTGCCGTCAAATTCTATGTTTCTATGTCTGTGTGTGTGTGTACTTACTAAGCAGACCACCAAGCCTTAGCCTGCCTTTCTGCCCTTGCCAGATTTTTTCTGATTAAACTGAGAGTTTTGCAGTGAACTGACTTTGTGGCTGCTTGCGACTGCGTGTACTAACTAGTGTGTTAGTCTGTATGTAGAGACTTCAGAGAGAGAGGGAGAGGGGGGGAGAGAGAGAGAGAGAGACAGAGAGACAGAGAGACAGAGAGACAGAGAGACAGAGAGACAGAGAGAGAGGTAGCCAGCAGGAAATGACTTATTTACTACAGTCAAAGTAGAGAGAGAGAGAGAGCAAGGGAACTTTAGGGAAGAGACCTATCGTGGAGGATTGAAAAACAAGAGACAGACAAGCAGCAGACAAGACAAGAGACAAGTTACCGTTTTCTCAAAAAAAAGTTTATTAAAGAGACAAGTTATATCATTCTAAACGTGTTAACTTTAGTTTACTCAATAACTTAATAACTCAACTGTGTTATTAGCTAGCTGTGCTCCTCCACATTGCCCTAAAGTTTGATTCCCAATCCCAAATATATTCATTCCCTCCCAGACTGTTTAAAAAAGCCTTGTAGCGTTGTTGGTTGGTCGTCTCACACTGGCTGCTGGCTGGCACCCTATGGCCTCCCCCATCTGATCTGTTCTTGCTGCTCTGTGCCTGCCCTGCTGTATCTGGTTCATGTTCTTTGAAAGTTTCAGGTATAAAAAAAAGAAAAGAAACAGTTACTAATTACTATTTAAGTTAGAAACTAAAACATATAATTCTCTCCGGTTACATACTTGTAAAGTTTATATTATCTTGGCACTGTCATCACTAGTCTCTGTCACATCCAGATGGTTCACACTATTCAAAACAGGACGGACTAGTCTAGTATCAATCAATCAATCAATCAAATTCTTTATTTATCTAGGTGAACAACATTGAGCAAGCTCATTTACAAGGTGGACCTGCATTACACAAGTCAAGTAACAATGCATTTATATACAGACAAATAGGCAGTAGATGCAAGAGTACAACAGTACAGGTAGGCCGGCAATAGACAGGATAAGTAAAAATACATTTGGGCTCAGGTAAAAGACAGTTGGTAAGGGTATACATAACAATAGGGTAGCAAGTCAGTAAAAATTTATACCAGATACTACAACATACATGGTTTAGTATTCCTGTAAGGTAAAGGCATTATAGTCCAGCCAAGAGAGTAGTTGAAGTGGATGCTGCAAGCAAAGAGACATACATAGTCAGTTTAAAAAAAAACAGGCGTTTCAAGGGGGAGACGTGTCGGGAGAAGTGGGCAGCCAGTGGGGGGTGTGGAACTGGGATAATACTAGGAGCGAAGGAATGAGATGCTGTGGGTATACAAGGAATAGGTGGTTGAGGGAGTGAGATTTAGGGCAGTAGATAAGTAGGTGGCTCAGGGACAAGTTATGCACTGATACAAGAAGGAAGGAGGATGGGAAAAGCAGGGAGGATGTGGAAGGGGGTGTAAGTAAGCTAGGATCATTGGAAGCAGTTGCAGGCTTCTGTAATGTATTTTGAGTATAAGGTCTTAAACACAGTGAGACTAACAGGAGTCCTCAGTTTCAGTGATTTCTGTAGCACATTCCAGAACTAGGATCGTTGGAAGCAGTTGCAGGCTTCTGTAATGTATTTTGAGTATAAGGACTTAAACACAGTAATACTAACAGGAGTCCTCAGTTTCAGTGATTTCTGTAGCACAATCCAGAGTGACGGTAGAACGAATCCTATGGCAGCTCTCCCAAAACGCGTTAGGGCTTTGGGCACTTTCAGAGAAATCAGTGAACAGCTTCTTAGGGCATAGGGTCCAGACATATTGAGAGTCAGGCAATCAACAATGTACTGTGGAAGTTTGCCAGTGATAGCTCTGTATGTCCAGAGAGCTGCATTTTTATTTCATCTGTATTGTAGGGAGGTCCAACCTACGGCCGCATATAAAGAGCAGTGATGGGTGGAAAAGGGGAGATCAGTGATGAAGCGCAGGGCTCTGTGGTAAAGTATGTCCAATTTACCGAGGTATGAAGTAGCACATTGGCTGTATATAAAGTCGGCGTAATCAGTTAGGGAAAGGAACGTAGACTGAACTAGCTGTTTCTTGGCTCTGTAGTTAGTAGGTGGTTTAACCTGAAGAAGAGACCTAGTCTCTGCCTCAGTTTTTTTAACAAATCCTCCAGGTGGTCTTCAAAGAAGAGTTTGAAGTCTAGCCAGACCCCCAGCTATTTGAATTTCGGCACGAATTCCAGGGTTTCTCCTAGGAGGGTGGTGATGGGGGGGGGTAGAGCAGGGTAGGCTGCATGGTTAATAGGTGAAAATAGCATCACCTTTGTCTTTTTGGCATTAAGTAGCAGTTTTTTACTAAGGAGCTGGTATTGAAGTATGTTCAAGTCAGCTTGCAGGTCGCTACAGGCAGTTTCAGGAGCTGTACGGCTTAGGTAGATCACTGTATTATCTACGAACAGATGAATTTTTGCCTCATTGATGCCTGAATCTATATTGTTGATGTAGATTGCAAATAGGAGTGGCCCCAGGATGGATCCCTGCGGGACGCCTCTTTTTAACAGATTTGAGGGGGAGAGTTCACCTTCAGCCTTGACCTGTTGGTGCCTATCAGAAAGGTAGTTGTGGAACCAACGCAAGGAGGTAGAATCTAGACCAATAGCTTTTAATGAAGAAAGAAGGAGTCTGTGGTCGACAGTGTCGAAGGCCTTACTTAGGTCTAGAAAAACAGCACAGACAAATATCCTGTTCTCCAGCTCGTGCTGCCAGTCATTTGTCACCTTGGCCAGGGCCGTGATTGTACTATGTTCAGTTCTGAAACCAGATTGCATTGGGTTTAGCAGGTTAGTATCATCTATGAAAGATTTCAGCTGGGCATTCACGATTTTTTCCAGAAGTTTTGATAGTACTGGGAGAAGGGAGATGGGCCTGTAGTTGTTTAGATCACAGGGGTTTCCGGATTTAAACAACAGAATAACATGTGTGGTCTTCCACAGTTTGGGGAAGTGTCCATCCAGTACAAAAGAAACATACTACTACTACTACTGTCCCATCCTAACCATAACACTCAGACAGTCAGTGACCCTGAATCTCACCCAGACAATCCTTACTCTCTGAGTGTTAAAGTAAAAAAAAATTAAATAAATAAAAATGAAAAGGCAAATGACTCTGCTAGATATGTTTAGTGCAAGTGGAAAGAAAGCTAAGTCCATTACTGAAAGTGTGGTCAACGCAGCAGCAGGAGGTGTGGATGTAGAAAGCACTGTTTCCACAACAGTTGAAACTGAGGCAGTAAATGTAGTACATTCACGTTGTGATTCTGAACCTGGAAGTACTTCTGGCTCTGTTGCAGTGCCAGTTGCAGTGACCACTACTGAAGCTTCACTTTCATCTACCACAACCACGACATGCTGCAGACCACCACCTGGTCAAACTACACCCAGTGCTCAGGTTGGGAATGATATAAGTGAATACATAGGGATAAGACTTACTGATGAGGAATGGTTTAAAATTATGAATGCATTGCATAAACCTGACAGTGATCACAAGTTTCCTTCAAGTTTTCATAGTACAATTGGCTTCCATATTTGTCTATGACAGATGGTGCTTACTGTAAGATATGTGTCGCTTTCTGCAATGTCGAAGCCGGCAAAGGAAGTCATCAGCATCTTGGACAGCTTGCCTGTGAGCCTTTAAGAAACTGGAAAAAAGCTAAAGAGCTTTTTGACTTAAATTTTCATACTGAGTATCATAAAAACAGTTCATTGAAAGCTGAGAATTTTTGTCGCATCTCAAGAGGTGAATCAATAGCAATTACAGAACAAATAGACTCCTATTGAAGAGCTATAGCAATAGAGAATCATAATAAGATACTTGCAAGATAGATGCAATAATGTTATGCAGTTGCCAGGAGATTGCACTCTGTGGAAATGAAGATTCAGGGCCCTTGAAGGACCCGGTAAAAAATGATGGAAATTTCAGAACTCTAATCCGGTATAGAGCAAATCACGGAGATGAAGCACTCCAAAAATCATTACAAGGTAACTCCAATAATGCCACGTATTTTAGCCCTACATTTAAGAATGAAATCATTGAGATTATTAGAGATATAATGGTTGAGAAAATAGTCACAAGAGTAAAACACTGCGGTCCCTTTTCTGTTTTAGCTGACGAAATGACAGATGTTAACAGTGGAGAACAGTTGTGTATCTGCGTGCGATATGCTGACACTGAAGGGTCAAAGCCACAAATCAGGGAAGACTTCCTTACTTTCCTGACAGTCACAAACTTGACTGGTGAAAGTCTGGCCAATACCATCATGTCAAGCTTAACAGATTTAGGATTAAATCTAAGTGATGATCTCAGGGGGCATGGCTATGATGGAGCTTCTGCATTTAGTGGTAGGCTAAATGGTGTACAAGCTAAAATTGCTGCTGAGTATCCAACGGCTATGTATATTCACTGTGCAAACCACTCGTTGAATCCGGTGGTTTCAAAAACCTGTTCAGTGAACTCCATCAGAAAATGTTTTACAACAATATGTGACTGCTGCACATTTTTTTAAGAGTTCTGCTAAACATAGCGAAGTTCTTAGGAACAAAATATCAAGCCTGTTACCAACTGAGTAAAAGAGATAGCTTGTCAGTCTTTATGAAACACGATTGGTAGAACATCACGAAGCAATGTTCACCTTCATAGATCTGTTCCCGACAGTAGTTGCAGCTCTTGACAAGATATCTATTACTTGGAGTGATGATGCTTCATCTAAGGCTGAGCAGCTGCAGAACACAATTGAGAAAGGGTGTTTTGTAGTTGGTTTAGTTGTTTCAGAAAAACTTCTCTCGGTTACGTGCATACTATCATTAAATCTGCAGAAGGTTCAGTGGGTAGAGGGGACAAAACCTTTTACAGGTACATAAGTGAAAAAAGAAAGGCAAAGGGAGAGCTAGTGAGACAGAATTGGGAGGATGGGGGCCGTGTGGAGGATGACAACAGTAAAGCTGACATATTGAACAGGTATTTCTGCTCAGTCTTTACTGAGGAAGAGAAGGGTAATGGGCCTGAAGGGAGTACAAGGGGTGGGAATGGTACAGAAATGGACACAAGTCCCTTTACAAGAGAAAGGGTCCTGAAGGAACTGGAAGGAATAAGAGTTGATAAAGCAATGGGGTCAGATGGGGTGCACCCAGGTCCTTAAAGAACTAAGAGAGGTGGTTGCTGAACTTCTGGCAATCCTGTTTAGCAGATCACTGGAAATGGGAGGTACCCAAAGACTGGAGGACAGCAGATGTAGTCCCCTTATACAAAAGTGGGAACAAAGAGGAAGTGAGGAACTACAGACCAGTCAGCTTCACCTTGGTATTGGGGAAGATCATGGAAGCACTACTGAAGGAGAGATTGGTGGAACATCTGGTTGTCAATGGACTACAGGACACAAGGTAGCATGGTTTCACCAGGGGGAGGTCTTGTCAGACCAACCTCATTGAATTTTTCGACTGGGTGACTAGGGAATTGGATCAGAGCAGGGCAGTGGACATGGCCTATCTGGACTTCAGCAAGGCCTTTGACACTGTGCCACATAGAAGACTATTACACAAACTGGGGAATATGGGTGTGGGCAAGACAGTAGTGTGGTGGGTTAAGTAACTGGCTGGGTGGCAGGACACAGAGGGTGGTGGTAAATGGCTGTCACTCCACAGAGGGAAGAGTGACCATTGGGATACCACAGAGATCAGTGCTGGGACCAGTCCTATTCAACATCTTCATCAGTGACATTGCGCAGGACTAGAAGGCAGAATTTCCCTGTTCGCTGATGACATAAAGCTCTGTAACAGAGTAGACACACCAGAGGGTGTAGACAGAATGAGAAGGGACCTGCAGAAACTTGAAGAATGGTCAAGGGTTTAGCAGTTGAAATTTGATGCAAAGAAGTGCAAGATAATACATATGGGGCACAAAAACCCTGGCACAATATATCAGTTGGGGAGTGTGAGGATATAGCATGCACCAAGCAGGAAAGGGATCTTGGGGTTATCATCTCTGATGACCTCAAGGTAGGGAAACAATGTGACAAGGCAGCAGGTAAAGCAAATGGGACGCTGGGATGCATAGGCAGGGGCATCACCAGCAGGAAAAGGGATGTCATAATGCCACTATACAAGACACTAGTGAGGCCCCACCTGGAGTACATTGTAGAGTTCTGGAGACCTTACCTATGTAAGGACATAGACAGGGTAGAGAAGGTTTAGAGGAGGGCGACAAAGATGGTACATAGATTGCATCACAAGTCCTATGAGGACAGGTTGAAGGACTTGAATATGTACTCCCTGGAGGAGAGTAGGGAGAGAGGGGGATATGATAGAGACATACAAGTATCTTACAAGGAGGAATAGGGTGCAGGAATACACTATTTTTAAGCAAAAAAGATGTTTCAGGACTAGAGGGCATGGGATGAAGTTGGAGGGAGGACAATTCAGAGGAAACGTGAGGACGAATTTCTTCACAGAATGGGTGGTGGACAAGTGGAACGCCTTGCCAGAGAAAGTAGTGGGGGCTGAAACAATCATGGGATTTAAGAATGCATGGGATAGACATAAAGGAATTCTGGAGGTCAGGGGTAAGGGGCAACAGACTTCTAGGAAAAAATAAAATGAACTTACAAGCTCAAATGGGCAGACTGGGTGGGCCAAAGGCCCTTATCTGCTGACACTGTCTATGTATCTATGGAGATCTCTCCATGTGTGTTCGGACGGCTGATGATGCTTTGAAATGGATTCGTACCATGCATCATGACACAGAAATACAGTTTTCAGAACTTTTTTCAAAAGCCAAAGCATTAGCTCAGGAGCTTAATTTTGAAATTACAGTCCCAAGAAAGTCATGAACAGGACCGAGTTTGCAAGAAATAGAACAATACTACAAAACAACAGTGTTCATTACATGCCTAGATTTCTTTGAACAGCAAATGACAGGTTTCTCACACACACAAAAATCCTGACTTCCCTTGAATAGTCATCCCTGATCGCTCCTTGAATACTGTGGAGGTGGAATTTCAGTCAGAACTAAAAAATTTCTACAGTGATGTTCTCCTTGATGATAATTTTGTTATACAGAGTGAATTCCATCAATGGCATGACAGGTGGATTGAAGCAAAAGACAAGAAAAAAGCCATTCCGATTACAGCTATTGATGGTTTGTCTGTGACCAAAACTTTTACCCAAACATTCACAATTTATTAAAAATTCTTGTGACACTCCCAGTCACTACTTCAGAAGCTGCATATAGCTTTTTAAAAAAAAATTTTTCGTTCTTTTATCCCCCGACCTCTTGACACTCCACTCTTCGGGAGTCGCCATGCCTTGTACGTCCCTGGTGTCCTGCTTTAGCTTCTGAGCAGTCCATTCCCCATGGAGCCTTGGATCTACCCTCCAGGCGGGGTCGAGGTGGGGCCCTTACACCCCGTACTTCTTGTTTCATCAGGATGCCGGTTCAGGGGCAGGCAGGAGGCATTGGGGATCGGGGCGGGCGCTCCATCTACCGGAGGTGCAGCTGGCCATTTTCTGCTTTTCTTTTGCCTCATGCTGTGCACCCTGATGTCAAGGCACAAAGAGCCGATGTCCACCACACGGCCCCCTCTACTATTGGCTGGGCTTGCCATACCTCAGGTCTCCACCCGGGGTCAGTCAAGCACCAAGCCTCTGTCCCCCCTCCCTCAGGGAGAAGGCGAGCAGTCCCTGGGATGCTCGCACCTTCTCCCACCCCGGTCGGTCCTCCAGCTTCCTGGGCTCAATCCCGAACCCAGGTCGCTGGCGTCACAAGCAGTAGCACTACCACTGTGCCGGCGGGCTGGTTTTTGAACATACCTTTTTTAAGCTTGATCACATCAAGACCAAGAGGAGAAATCGCACTGGAGAACATAGACTAAACAGCCTGGCTTTACTTACTGATCATCGCGATGTCCCTTTATCAGCAGATGAGGTCCTGGAGAGATTCATTGTAAAAAGTAGATGCCCTGATTTTATCCTTTAAGTTCTGCCAGCAGCAGGTCCTCGTTAGTTCAGGTTGTCTTGATTTTATGTGCATTTGACTTCTTCTGCCTGGGACGGCTGCCTGCAGCCTTCAGATTCATTGCTTTGTCCATCTTGACCATGCCAGCCTCTGTGTAAAGGAAGTGAGTAAAAGCAGATGGAAAAAGAGACTGTTATGGTTCTCTAGGGAAGTGGCTGAAGTGGTTAAGGAAACAAGGGTGGCATTCAGAAGGTATAAAGATACACAGACAGAGGAGGACAGGGAGGTGTACCAAGTAAACAGAGGAAACCAGAAAAGGTGGTGTGATAAGTAAAGGTGCAGACAGAGCAAAGGATATCCAAAGGGGTAGCTAAAGGGGATAAGACTGTCTTTGGGTACATACCTGAAAAAAGGAAAGCAAATTTATGGATAGTGAGGATAAGAACAGGAGGCAGTATAGCGCAGTGGTCTAAGGCTCTGAGCTGCAGATCTGGTGACATCCAGCAGACCAGACCAGGGTTTGAATCCCACAGCTTCCACTTGCATACTGTGTGACCCTGAGCAAGTCACTTAACCTCCTTGTGCTCCCAGGTCACTCCTGTAAAAAAGCTTTCAGCTAAGTGTGCTATACCTGGTTAAACAACTAAAAAAAAAAAAAAAGGACAGCGACAGGGGAAGACTGCGCAGCAGAGAACCAAGGAAAAAGCTGCCATACTGAACAGGTGCTTTGCTCAGTCTTCACAATGAAGGTTGTGAGACAGGGAGGCAGTATGGCACAGTTGTTTAAGGCTCTGAGCTGCAAATCTGGAGACCTGGATTTGAATCCCACGGCCGCCACTTGCATACTGTGTGACCCAGAGCAAGCCACTTAACTTCCCTGTGCTCCCAGGTCACACCTGTAAACAAGCTTTCAGCTTAGTGTGCCACTCCTGGTTAAACAATTGAAAAAATGATGGACCACCAGGGAGCAGCAGGAACAAATTACAGTTCTTTTTCGAAATGAAGGAGTTAATGTTGCAGATATTACGTATTGGTTGCAGCAGCACTGTACGATTAAAGGTTTTCCTGAGCCCATTTTAGATGAAGAACAGTTATGGACAGGGGGATGGAAATACCAAGTGGTTTTGAAACTGGAAAATGGTCAGACTAAACATCTACCTAATTGTTTTTTCTTAGGTCGAGATAGGGGGGGTGATTTTTAACCCCGGACAGCCAAGGGCTTGTTTCAAATGTGGAGATGTGGGACATTTAAGTAATACATGTGACAAACAAAAATGTGGTTTATGTGGAGATTTGGGGCATATAGGGGCTCATTGCCGGCAACCACTGAGATGTAATTTGTGTGAGGAGCAGGGGCATTCCTTCTGTACTTGTACATGGGCTTCACACAATAGTGTTGATAGTACTATCAGGGCAGAACAGGATTTATATGTTGCTACAGCACAGAAAGAGAAAATAAGACTAGTAGAATTGTTGTCAAAAATCCCTGACAAAACTCCATTACTGCAAAGGGAGTCAAGAAAAATAGGGGATGCTGTGATTCAGGATGGTGGAGGTGATGAGCATTTAGGTGAACAAATTCTGAAGGAGACGCCAGACGCTGGTGGGTTTTTTAGTGCAGAGGAGGGGATAGAAGTTGCAGAAGAGATAGTTCAGGTAGTAGATGTGGAGGCTGAAGGTGTTTTCATGCCCCCCCCCCGCAGTGCAGGGAGAAACAGATTTTCAGAGGGTAACTAGGTCTAAGGCAGGAAAACAAACAACGGCTAGTTCTCAACAGAAAAATATGATGGAGGAAGTATCGGTTCAAAATTCATATGCTTTATTAGTTGAGGAAGGGGTGGAGGAGGAGGAGGATGGCTGTGAATCTGATCTTTCTTCTGTAGCCTCTTCTCAGGTGGATGGGGTTTTAGAGTCAGGCCCTTTGGAAAGACGGAAAACAAAAAAAAGGAAAAAGAAATGATGAAGCATCAGGATTTTTTTTGTTAACACCCTCTGTTTAAAAGTGGTTATGGCTCTTCCCCTTTGCACAATCAATGTGAACAGCATTAAGGCTTATGAGAGGAGGCAGAATACCTTTTTAAGCCTCAGTATAAAGGGTGGGCAGGTTATCTTAGTACAAGATACTAGATTAAATTCTTTACAAGAAATACAGAGTGCACAGAGGAATTGGAGGTGGGGTGTTTCATTTTGGCCGATAGGAGAGGAGCAGTGTTCGGGGATAGGAATACTTTTTAAAGGATGTGTACAGGTGTTACATGTTTATGACATATGACCAGGGAGGGCTATGGTTATGGATGTGATTCTACAAAAAGAAGTTATTAGCATCATAAACATATATGCACCACAGAAGAAAGCAGAAAGGTCTGCATTGTTCAGACAAATAGAACCTTATTTAAATACATCAAAACTAATATTGTGGGGAGGGGATTTTAATTGTGGACTTTCATATAGAGATTGGGGAAGGGTGACACATAAGATTTTTTGTGACACTAATCGCTAATAGCAATCATGCATAGAAACAACATACTGGATGTTTATGACATCATACAGCAGGTACCAAAGCATACCTTTTTTAAAGGAAACTTATCCACTAGGATAGATTTTTGGTTAACATCAGCAAGACTGACTTGTCAGTGGGTGGAGGTGATACCCTTGGAGACCTCTGATCATTTGGGAGTTGTTCTACAATTAGGGGAAAAACAGAAATTAATGGTAGGGAGGGGTTGCTGGAAAATGAACATTTCCAAACTTCAGGATGTTACAGTAGAAAACTCTATAAAACAACTGTTTCTGGCAAAAAAGGAAATGTGTTTTCTGTATGAAAGTCCTATAGAATGGTGGGAAGACATAAAAAGGGAATTACAAGATTGGTATGGAGCTTATACAAAAAAACTGGCAAAAGATAGATATATTGTATATTTAGGACAAAGGGCAAAATATTTACAACTTTTAAATTCGGGGGGATAGGGAAAGGATTTAGAAGGTTAAAAATCAGATGACACAGTATTTACAAGAGTCAGTGGGAAAAATGGCAACCCAACAGAAGTATAGAATGCAAGGAACAAAACAGGAAGTAAATCATATGAGGGAAAGAAACAAAACAGTGAATGTGGTAGGTTTTCGAGATAGTCAAGGGAATTTAAAAAATCATAACCATGATTTGATGCTTCTTGTACAGCAGTATATGACAGATACCTTCCAGAGGGGAAAAAAGGAAAGACACAATTTTCTTGCAGTTATCATGGTGCCAGGGTTATCTAGAGAAGAGAAAGAGGAACTGACCGCTCTCATTTCAAGATTAGAAATTCAGGAGGCTATTGGGCACATATCTGCAAAAACGGCTCCTGGACGGGATGGGATCCCGAATGACTTTTATAAAGTCTACATTGAGTTAGTGATTCCCTGTTTAGAAGTGCTTTATAATGCCATTTGGGAGGAAAAAAGACTGGCTCCTTCAATGCAACTAGGTATGATGTTTTTTCTCTTTAAAAAAGGAGATCCTTATGAATTGAAAGACTGGAGGCCTTTAACTTTGTTAAATGCTGATTATAAAATACAGCAAAATTCTTACGAAAGATTGGCGAAAGTAGCTCAGAAACTAATAGCTCAGGAACAGACTTGTGCAATCTCAGGTAGAAATATAGTACAAAATCTGGTGTTTCTTAGGGAAATTACGGAACAAAGTTTATCGAAATTGTTAAATGGATATTTATTATCAGTGGATCAAGAAACAGCTTTTGACTCAGTTCAGCAGGAATATCTTTGGGAGGTTTTGAATCATTATGGGATCCCTCTCGGATTTATAGAAATAGTGCAAATTTGTATAAAGAGGCACAAGTGATACCTCTGGTAAATGGTTTTTTTGGAGTTCCAATATATTTAAAAAATGGAGTAAAACAAGGGTGTCCTTTAAGTCCTTCATTGTATGTCTTTGGATTAGACCCTTTAATAAGGAGGATAGGAAAAGCCAGGGATATTAAAGCCATTGTAAATAATGATGGGTATGTTTTTCAAAAGTTTTCAGCATACGCGGACAATTGTGTTTTTGCAATAGCTGATAGGGAATCAGGTGAAAAAATTTTGCTAATGATGCAGGAAGTTTTTGATACAACTGGTATAAAAATCAATATGACTAAAAGTATTGGATTAATACTAGGGGATAGTATAGAGCTTAATGATTTCCCCATTTCAATGACTAAATGTCAAGTTAAAATTTTAGGTATGTATTTTGGTACCAAGGAATCTGAAATTAACAATTGGAATGAGGTATATGAAAAGGCAAGTACTAAAGTACAAACATGGTTATCCTGGAAAATGTCAAGGAAAAGGAGGGTGTACCTCTTAAAAGCTTATATAACGCCCATTTTTTTATATATCTCTCACGTACTCCCCTTACCAAAAAGTATGCAAACAAAGGTTATGAGTTTATTTTTTTATTTTTTTATGGGGAAGCAGATTGAATCCTGTTAAAAGATGTCACACGTATAGGGTAGTGAAGGAAGGAGGTTTGAATATGTTACATCCTTTGGTCTATTTATTTGCTAATTTTTTTTTTAGCTCCTTTTTCCTTTAATTTCACAAACAGAAGGGATTGGCAAAGTTTGTATGCAGCTTTGGGGTAAATCCTTTTTTGAAGCATGGGGTAGAAGAAAATGGCACCCTGTAGAATGGAGACTCCCTAGTTATGTTCAAGCTACAATTTATTGTATTAGAACCTGGAAACCTAGCATGGTGTATGGGTAAAGGAAAAAAGGTTTTTTATAAATCAATTGTAGATACTTGGTACCACGAGGATCCAATGTTTCAAGTATCACCTTTCATAGATACTACTCTGTTATTGGAAAGTATGTTAAATCAAAGAATACCTTTAAAAATGCAAGACTTTGCTTGGCTTTGTGGCCATCCGAAGCTACAAGTAAAAGGAAATCAGAAACATAAATGTTTAGAGAAGAGAAGGTGTGGAGATATAGCTTGTGCTGGGGTTATGGAGACAATGCAGCATCTTTTTATCGAATGTTTGCATGTTAAAAATTTTTGGTCTTTGCTGTCTGACTTATGGGGGGAAAATTTATTTTTATTAATCGATTATGATGTTTTGGTTTTAGGACAAATCCCGACCTCCTGGAAAAAATGGACAAATAGTACAGTCCATATTTTGTTGGTATGTAGTAAATGGTTCATCTGGCAGGCGAGATGCCTAAGGGTGTTACAAGGTAAAGTTATTCAACAGCAAGACTTTTTTTTTCAAATCCAGCATGAATTGGACAATATTTACGCATATGAAAAGCGTACCCTAGGGAAAGATGTATTTGAGAAATTATGGAAAAATGTTGACTGGGTGGGGTAGGGTTTTTTTGTTTTGGTGGAAGGGTGTTTTTGATAAATGAAAATGTATACATGTTGTGATAGTTTTTCTCTGCATTTTGCAGGGTTTGAGTAGGAAAAGGGGTTAGTCAATGTGGAAATATTGGTATGGATTTTTTTTTTAGTTCTTTTTTTGTTTATTATTTTCGTGATGATGTATTTCCTTGTATTTTGCTTTTGAATAAAAATTTCCCCTACTCTTTTTCAATAAGTGCCATGGGATCTTTAATATCCACCTGAACTACCACCAATCCAGGCAGATGGAACCTCAGTTTAACATCTCATCCGAAAGACAGCACCTCAGAAGTGCAGCACCCCTCTCATGCTGCACTACAGTGTCAGTACTGGGATATTAACCCAAGTGCCAGATGTGGGAACTGAACCCACAGCCCTCTGATCTCCCAGCCTCAGAGGTGAGTGTGCTACCTACTGAGCCACTGACACTGCCATGTCCTAGTTGTAGCTGTCGGTGCACCTTGAGTCTGTTGTGGCCTCCAAATCCAGGGTAGCCAACTCCATGATGGCCTCCAGATCTAGAATTTTATTTCCCAGACTCCTTGCATTGGCACATGGCTCTTCATACTTCACTTCTTCTGTGCCTTTTTTCCTGCTTCCCCTCTTCCTGCCTGTGCTGTTTTCTGAAATTCGCCCTGACCCACCTATTCTCTTTTTACTTTCTCTATTCCCTGTCACCTTTACTCCTTTATTCCTGTCTTCTGAAATTTGACCACCTTGTCCTCTGCCTTGCTCCCTCCTCTGCCTTGCGTAGTTCCCTTCGGTCCTCCCTTCCCGCTGCTCCATCATCTGGGGGTGTGCAACTGTTGCCTCTCTGGCTTTTATAGCCTCCCCCTGGCTAGTTTAAATGCTCATTCAAGTAACATTCAAACCTTCCACTAAGGGTTGTGGTTCTCTTCCTGAAAAGATGCAGCACATCTCTCTTATAAAGGCCATTTCCTTCCAGGTTGGCCCCAGTTCCCAGTGCACCTGAAGCCCTCCTCCATGCCCCATGCCTTCAATCAGCTGTTAACATCCCTGATACGGAGTACCCTTTCATCTCTCTGGCTGTATACAGGTAACACCTCAGCAAAAGCCATTGTGCATGCCATGTGTTCAAGGCCTCTCCATAACCCCCTGAAATTATTTTATTTATTTATTATTTTATTCTTTGGTAACCGGGTAAGGCCCACTAGGCACTAGTGCCTGTTTGCAGGGGTGACCTGGGAGCACTGGTGAGGTTAAGTGACTTGCTCAGAGTCACACAGTATGCAAGTGGAGGTTATGGGAATCAAACCCAGGTTGCTGAATGTACCCTGCACTATCCATACCCTGTCTCTTGCAAGGTCATTTGTCCCAAGGTGAATAATGATGTCTAACTCCCTCCCATCTCCTCCTGTCCTAATGATACTCTGGATACGCTCACCATCCATTCTAGCCAAAGTACCTCTCATGCACTTTACTGCACTGTTCCTTCTTTCCCCTGCTCCCAAGTCTGTCCCCCTAACAGTGGAGTCCCCCACTAGTAGACGCTTCCTCCTTGGGGTGGGCTTCTCCCTCCTTTCCTTGGGCCTCCCCTTCTGAGCCTCCCAACTTCCTCCCTTCCCACTGCTATGGATGCCTCCTCTCAGCTGCCCAGTCCTGCCAGTGTGGCAGAGGAATTCTGCAGTGGTACAGGCTGAGGAGCATGTAACCCTCCTGCCACCCCCACCCTCTTGGAGCCCACCAAGGTCCAACCACTCTATCTCTGCCTAGGCATCCTCTGAGGGAGCAGTGGCAGACTTGGTGGCCTCTGGGTGTGACAGAAGGTTCTCAGCACCTTGCTAATTTGGCCTGGAGTTCAATAACTTCTGCCATCAACCCGGGGGGTGTACAAACAGGGCAGCACGTCTGTCTCCAGAATATGTCCTGAAAGACTATGGCACTACGACCATTGCACTCAGTCATTCCTATGATCTTTCCTTCCTTTACTGTTTGCCTGTTTAAACTTCCCTGTACCCTACTGCCTCCTTTCTACTCTCAGTGTATTCCTACCTCTCTCATTTGCTTGCTTGAAACTTGTTATTCTTCCTCAGATAGGGTGTCTTCTGTTTTCCCTTTCATAACCCACCTACCTGTGTCTCTCTTTTCCCATTATTAACCCTCCTACCTGTACCTATCTTACCTTACAAACCTGTAGCTACCTTCTCTGTTGCTGCTTGTACACTGTAAAATAGAAATGTGTTACCTGCTCTGGTGACTCCCCCCCCCCTCACAACTGCAGACTATTTTTGTATACTCAGTACATGCTCCTAAGGCAGATGCTCCACTCCTGTGCTGTCCCACTCACAAGATGGGACGCGTGCATGAAGGGACATGCTGGATTTTCAGGACTTGTGTAGTGCTGATTCGCGTCGTGTTCAATCTTCCCCGACTGACGTCCTGATCTCCTTCCTGTTTAATGAGACACTAATGTTTTACACTTTTGTGTGGTATGCCTAACCATCTGCTGTGCCTTTATTTAATGTGTTCACCTCCCTTCATTCTTCTCCTCATTGCTCTTTCCCGCCCCACTCTTCTCTTCACTACAACCTCTCTCTTCCCATTCTGTTCCATGCCTTTTCTCTCCTATTCCCCTCATCTTTTCCCATCCACCCTGATCATGTTTCCTCCAATCCTTTTATCTTGAATTCCTCCACAGGGCTTTCTCCTTTGCTCCCCCCCCCACCAACTCATGTCTTACTCTACTCTGCTTCTCTTTATCTTGCTACTCCTGTTGTATGGTGATGTCAAACCAAACCCTGGACCTATCACCTTCAACCCTGCCTCCTGTTCCCTCTCTTTTCCCAAAGATCTTAGCATTTTCCATCTTAATGCTAGCAGCCTTCTAACTAAAGTTGATGAAACTTCAAGGTTGGCTCTCTCAACCGAATCCTGACATTCCCTGTGTCATCAAATCCTGGCTTACCTCAACAGTCACTAATAGTAACATAGCCATTTCCAGCTACACCCTCCACAGCCAGGACCGTGGTAAAAGTGGCAGTGTGGTTGCACCCTATGTCTGTCAGGGACTCCCCTGTTCTATTCTTTTATGCGGTGGTATGCCGTCCTTATACATATTTCTTCTGGCTAAGCGCAGCTTTCCCTCCTCCATTCCTATCTTTGTTGGCAGCATTTGTGCCCCCTCCAAAGTCTATCCCTCTGTGCTGTCCAACACTGTAACCACCTTAGCCTCTTCCTCTTCCTTAAGGGAACTGATTTTTCTTGGGGACTTTAACATCAGTTGGCTCTCCCCTGCTGTCAAACCAACTATCTAAAAGCTTGAGCCTCTTAATGTCTCCCAATTCATAACTAAGCTGACTTGACTTAATCTCCACTGCACCAACCACATTCCTCGACTGAGTCCTCTCCTCTCATCTTCACTGGACTGTTGCTGCTGGAATGCTACCTGACTCCTTTAATGACCACAGTATGACATACTGCATCAGAAAAATTTGGCTCCTCTTTCCCCCACCCCACCCCAATTTATCTGATCAGGGCAGTTGCTCAGTCTTGACTTCCTCCTTCTCCTTGACCTCTCCTCCACTGACTTGTCCCGCATCCTTACTGCCTCAGACATTGATGAGGCTCTTCCCTTTTCCATTCTAAATTTTGTTCCATTCTAAATTCTTCCATGGGTTTTGAAAATGTGCCTCCCTCAAAAAGTCCCGTGTGAAAGCCTGAAAGAGCCCCACCTCCTCTGCATTCAGCCAATGCAGTTGATTTTTGCAGGAATCGTGACACCGTTTGGTCTTGCTACACACTATCACAATCCCCAGCAGACCTCCTTAGCTATGGGAGCCTTACAAAATCCTGCACCAAGGCTATCAGGGCAGCCGAAGCAACCACTTCTACAGCCTCCAGAGATACTTTAAGTCCCCAGCCAAATTCTGGAAGGTGATTCATTCCTTCTTTGACCCTCCCTCCCAATCCTCCTCCCCGTCTTGCTTGAGTACGGTTATTCTGTTTTTGCTCCTTCTCAGACTACATCTTACTTTACAAATTATTCAAACCTGTGTCCTTCCTCCTCCTTTGCAGCCCTCTGCTTCTCCCCATCTACCTGGTCTCTGATCTTCTCCTATCCTCTGTTTCAACTTTTCTCCTAGCTCTCCCCTGCAGACCCTACATGCTTGTTCCTTCCTCAATCTCTAAAGGTCTTAGTCCAGATTGGTTGGATCCTAATCTACTCCACCTTTTTGCCTATGCTATTGCTGTCTGCTCACCCACTTAATCTCTCTTTTTCCCTCAGCTCTGTTCCTCAGTCCTGGAAGTTTGCCAAGGACCTCCCTCTTCACAATGGTGTGTACACCACTTTCCTTAGCAACTTTCAGCCTATATCCCATCTTTGTACTCTTGCCAAACTGCAAGAAAAGCTTGCTTACACTCAGCTTTCAGACTTCCTCTACTCCACCATCTTCCACTCTCCGTTTCAGTCTGGTTTCCTTCTTCTGGTGTGGTTCTCCCAGCAGAATCTAAACACTGTAGTGTTTCTTCACTCCTACATGTCACTGACTCTATTCTTATGGGGATGGACAAGAGGCACATCACTGCTGCCATCTCCATTAACTTTGCAAAGGCCTTTGACATGGTAGCCCACTCCCTCCTTCTGGATAAGCTGAGAGGTGCAGGAGGGTGCGCTCAGCTACTTACTGCTGCGTTCTGTTGTTTCTAACAATAACATTATCCTGTGACACAACACTGAACTGTTTATTTCTAATCTAAGCAACTTTGGGTCAGTGCCAAGAAGACAGTGTCCATGACTTTTAGCACAAGCCATAAGTTTGCGAGACTCCCCTCCCCCCTAATCTTTTCTACCCTGAATGGCACCCCACTTGAACTCATTCCCCATGTCAAGTACGTAGGTGTGTGTCTGAATGGAAAGCTCAGCTTCACCCATATTGTTGCTATCCACAGAAAACTCTGCCCCACAAACTAGGCTTCCTCTACTACAACAGGGGTTGCCTACCACTCCCAGTCTGCAAGGAAATTGTCACAAAGATGGTGCTTCCAGTGTTTGATTATGCAGATATGGTCTATGGCAATGGCCCTACTGTACACCATTTCCAGATATTTTGCAATATATCTAAAGAAATTCTCTCTGGTGGCCAATAGTGGGTCTGCAGGCAGGCTGGGAATTTGTCCAGAGATATCACAGACATTTCAGGAATATCTGACCATGTCTGTGGCTGCAACTGTATCTCTTCTCTCACCAGACTCGATACTCTATGCAATGCCTTCAGCCCTTTTGCCTCTAATGCTCTCTCTTGTACCCATCACTGTTCCCTGTACATTAACCTCTTGATGCTGCCTCTTGCCTCCTGCCACCTCATTCACTTTCTGATTTTCTTTATAAATACTGTTTCTCTTCTCTCCCTCCTTACCTCTCTTGTCTCTCTTGTCCCTTCCTCCTACTACACTCTCCACTCTAGGAATTCTTGCACCTTCTCCAAATGTGCTGCTGGGCAATCCGCTTTCTCATCCTGTTTTCCCTCCATCTGGAACAACCGAACAGCCTCTCCCCCACAGTTCATCTGTCCTCCTCCTATCATTCACTCACGCATCAGCTCAGTTTCTTCTTTGCTCCCTCTTACTCTTGCCCTGGCTAGTCTGTATCATACCCATGCTTTACTTTTTTTTTTGACTGCACCAAATAGTTTTATATGTTATTGCTTTTATTGTCAGTACAACTGCACTGCACACATTGTTTGCTAATCTCTTGGTTTATAGTGCCATTAATTGCTTATAGTGCCTGCTCATCTTTTACTACATATTTTGCCTGTACCAGCCTACTGTTTATTTTTTGTTTTGGTTCAATATGTGGTGCATATCATAGTGCTTGTGTATACTTATGAACTCTGAAGTTATGAAGTCTCAATGTGGCTTTTCTTTATTCCCACCCTTGGTAGGAATGCTGGGTAGGTGTAGGAATAGAGGGCCCAGTGTCAAGGGAGAGAGAAGAGTGCTGGAGGAGGAGGAGGAGGAGGATGGGGAGTGATTTCAAAATGCTCCAAGTGGAGCAGACGGAAGTGGTAGGTTTAAGTAGGGTATGTGGGAGGAGCTATTTCCCCCTCATTGAACCACGGGCTTTTAGCCCTCTCATTCAATGTGTGGCGCATAGCGTAGTGCTTGTGTATACTTATGAACTTTGAAGTTGTGAGCTTTTAATGTGGCTTTTCTCTATTCCCACCATTGATTTATTTAATTTATTTATTTGACTTTGGATTACAGTACCTTTGAGCTAGAAACTCATTTACAGAGGTTCTACATCAGTTAGAAAGACAGTTAAGTAGTACTGAACAACATAGTTATTAAGTTTCAACAGATTCAAGAACACTATAGGAACAAAGTACAGCAAACATGACATTTAACAGTTCTTGTCTTAAGTGCATTGCATGCGGTTCAGATATATTAAGCCTTGTGCCTTTTTGCTGAGCAGAAAGAACAAATGCAGTTTGATGGCAGGAACTAAGCTATGTGCCCAGTTGAGACCACAGTGGAGCTCAGGGACTGGACCTGGAACATTTGGAGGAAGAGGTAAGGAGGTGGGTAGCAACCAATGATTAGCCTTGTTGTGGAGATGATGGAGGGGAGGGGACCTTGGGCTGTAAGGTCCAGGAAAGGAGGAGTGAAAGAAGGAAGGGAATTCCCAGCCAGAAAGGAGGAGAGGGTAGGTGAGCTAGGTGACCTATTAAGTGCTAATGGTAGAGCTGGGTTTTCAAGACAGGTTGGTACAGTTAGGTGCTACAGTCACAGCTACTGATTGAAGCAAGAAGGGCAAGAAGCTTAGATATAAATGGGACTAGTTTAGTTTCCGTCAGTATATCATCACTGAGTGCATTTAGCCAGTAGGGCACTCAGTACTCATAGGACCTTTGGCCTTGAGTGGTCCACCGGAATGTGACTTTTAGGGGCTGACTGTTCAGTTTTGTTGGACATGCTGAGGAAATTTCACACTCCTGGGGGAATTAAGCCTAGGGTGGATTTTTTTGTGAGTTATCATACTTGGTACTGAATTTGACAGTTCAGGTTTAGCCAACCAGATTGTGTGTACAGCTCGCAAGTGTGAGTAAGGCAGTGAGCTCCCAGGACAAGCCTACAGGTTTCCTTGGTAGGAATGCTGGGTAGGTGTAGGAATAGAGGGCCCAAAAAATTGATTATGGTTTGAGATTATCTCCTCCAGCTCCAGAGCATCTGACTAGTAGCACGCATGAGAGGAAAAAAACCCTGTGGAGGAAACCTCTGAGGACCCATGGCGACTGACCTGCCCATCCTCCGGGCAATCTATGAGGAGATAATCCTAAATGATTGGACCAAGGTTTGTTTCTGGTTAGGTTGATGAGTTATATCCTCCAAGTCTTTGATGGCTCTGATTCGTTGTTAGGTAGATGAGTCATATCCTGAATCTTTGACGATGTGAGTAGGAAGGTTGATTCTGGAAGATGAAGAAGAATCCAAGTCAGAAGGATGTCCAGATGAAGGAAGATGTTGGTTAAATGATGACTGGGATGTCTTTATGGTATCCGATATTAAGTCTTGGAGGTATACTGTACGTACGATTAGAAAGATTCAAGCATAAGGATGTTCATGAGCTTTATATCTGGGTACTGGCACTCAGTACTTGAATTTGATGATATGAGGGGTTCATATTCGATGGGTAGTGATTACTGGAAAGTAATAGGGCTTTTGAGCAACTAAGTTTTATGATGGCAGGCAGGTTGAGGAATGTTGGTAGATAGGAAGAGTCTTGATTGTATACTGGAGATGTAATTAAGGTAGTGCTGGAGCACTGGAGTTGATTGATGGAATAGTGGAGGATTGAGAGGTGGATGGCAGAACAGGAATTCCACTGATGATGTGAGTATCAGATGGTAGAGACATGGTAGGATGATTACTGGAAGCCTGAAGCAAAGATGGATCCAGGGAGTGGAATCAATGGATGGTTGAGCATTAGATGGTGGTGCATTTGAGGCCCCAAAAGAAATACAGAAGGAGAATGTCTAGGAGGCAGTCCAGATCCAGGCCAAAGGCAAGGAAGGAGAAGGGTTAAGTACAAAATGGCATTATAGAACACTAGGAGGAAACTGACAAGTCTGATCGATGAGGCGGGAAGTACCTGCTAAAGAAGCTACAATGGAATGGACCAAGTGGTGAGGACTTGACTGCTGAGTCTTTGAAGATGTAGATGGGGCTGATCCTTGAATCTGATGGAGAAGTCCAAGTTAGAGGCACATCGAGGTGAGGAGACAGGCTGGAGTGAAAGGATATCAAACAATGACACCTAGACAGAGCCATAGATGGAGCAACAGAAAGAAGGCAGATAAACCGGGATTTGAAAAAGTGATGGAAGAATGATGAAGCAGGACTCCCAACCCCAGCAGACAAGAAGCCCACCTTTGCTCAATACCCCATGAAACAGAGCTAGGGATGCAGACCATGGAATTATGGAACAGCGGTACAAACCAGATCAAATAATGGAACGGCAGTACAAACCAGAGACATAGAACAGACTCCCATCCCTGGCAGATGAACAAGCCCACCTTTGCTCAGCACCCCAAAGACAGAGCTGGGGATGGAGACTGCAGAATGATGAAATGATGCAGAGGCAGCAGATGGGAACGGAGATGGCAGACATAAGACGGTCAACATCAACAGGCTGCAAACATGTATGATGCTCAGTTTGATGCAGAGTACTGGAAGGAGGACAATGTATGCATGCAGTCCCCAGTGCTAGGACAAAATAGATGACTGAGCCACAGGAATGAGCCAAAGCACAGAGTGGACATTATAGTTTGTAGCAGCTCCAGGTCAGGAAAGGTGTCTGAGTCAAATGAGGAAAACAGCAGTAGGATGGGAAAGTAGATGAAATGAAGTAGCTGATGGCTTCTGAGTGGATGTCCAGATGAGGAATATGGATTAAGTGAGTCTGCTGAAGGAAGGCTTGATAAAGATCTATGCTTTAGTTTGGAAGTGGCGATGATCGAGATCCATGCTTCAGTTTGGAAGTGGCAATGATTCATCGGAGGTACATGAAGAATTGGGAGATCTGAGCTTGAGGAACAATGATAATGTCTAGATGGGGTACTGGACTCTGGTACAGTGATCTCAGGATGGGAAACAGGTAATAAGAATTCTGTACTGCAATCCATCAGACCTGCAGACGATAGTCTCTAAGGCACATGAGGATGGTGAGATAGTAGAATCTTGGGAGGCACTAATCCAATGAAGGCCAGATAAATGGCAGAAAGAACCAGAAAGCTTGAGTCAGGATGAATGTAGTCGAGTACAGTGCATATACGAAGTGGCACAATGGAGGCACATGTTGAAGAGATGAAAAGAGTCCAGATGAAGAAAGCTCATGGATACCTAGTTGAAGAACAGGACTGGAGGACGAGACAAGCAGGGAAGGTGAGGATGGAAGAGGGTGAAAGGCAGTGACAGGAGACAATATCGGTTATGCCCAGCAGAAAATTCAAGGCCCAGATGGGAAGTAGAATTGCCAAGACATGGTATATGAAGGCAAGTAGTCAGGAAGGGCAACAATGTGCAGGATGATGATCATGTTTCCTGCAGTAGAGGAGGTAGCTCAGTGGTAGGAACTGGAGAAGCCTTCATAGCGGTGGCGTGCTAGTGATCAAGAATCCAACACATATGGGAATGAGAAAGAGACATCTCAAATGAGTGTTGACCGGGGCAGCCTGACCAATATGGCACTGCCAGAACAGCTACCTGAAGCAGTAGAATGCATCAAGGGAGTTGAAAGTAGAGTCATGGATAGTCTTGCTGAGGAATGGTGCAGCGTTGAATGGTGATAAAGAGAGAAACAAGCCAGGGGCATGTGGTGGCATGCCGGAGTGGAACTAAATTGCCTTCAGTTATGTTATATGCTGGAACAAAGATAAGGAAGGATCAAGACTGACTGATGGGATTGGAAGACCCCAAGAAAGGTGACTGGTGTTAAAGGTAAGGCTTGGAGAGGAGATGGAGAAGGCTACATGGAGTATCTAAATGTCCAGAGGCCAATGAAAGGGATCCAGGATTGTGGAACAGGGCAAGAGATCAGTGCTTTGGAGGTACATTGGTGCAAGTCCTGAGATGGCAGAAGAGGCTGTGGAGGTTGCAACATAGCCATACCAGGAAGAGACGAGCTGGAAGATGTGGTAATTCTGAATTGTTGCTGCTAAAAGCGGAGAAGACGATGCAGTGCTGAGGATGGATGGTGCTAGAGGTGATAGGTAGGATAGCCAGACGTGGACTGTCCCTGTGATACAAAAGTGGATAAGCCAGGAAACTCCAAAAAGAAATAGCAATGCCAGCTGTGGAAGGGGAGGGAATGGAAATTGTGGAGGAAGTGAATGGACAATGCTGGAGAGAACGGGAGTGGCATACGGGGAGATCAGAGGAGGCAGGCTCCCAACCATGGGAGCTAAGGCAATCCCAATGGTACTGAGATGCCAAGCATGAGTGAGGGACGGAGGCCACCAGAGCATTGGCAGAGAAAGGAGGCAGGTGGAAAAGAGAGATGGAGGACATGGACTCCCATCCCCAGGAGGTGGGCAAGCCCACCATCACTCAAAACCCAGATGGGCAGAGCTAGGGACGGAGTCTGGCAGAGTAATGGAATGAAGAGGAAGACTGTTGGTGCAATGAGGAAAGGAGGGTAGGAATGAAGACTGGCAAAATTAAGGTATCAGCTGAAATAATGAGAACAGAGGAAGGGATGGACGGAAGTCCCAGCCCTGAAAAGCAGCCAATGGGTGGCAGGAGCTGGAGGCAGCAGGAAACTGGACTTCACCCTCTGGTGGACAGGGTGAGCCTGCGTGCACAGCCATAATGAACTAGGCAAAGGCAAGTACTGATACAGGCAGTAATGTGGTCAGGTCGGAGTACTGGCACCAGTAACACAGGAAACAGCCAAAGGTTTAAAGAGTAACTGACACCACTTCTGCTACATTGCTGAATTAGAATAAGCATACCCCCAGTAAATCTCATACCAAAAACTAGATTTCTGCATTACTTCATTTTAAAGGTATGAGCTATTCTGTAACCCTGATTTCACTACCTGTTCAAAAAAGCCTGTGTCAGTGAAGAGCTGCTGCTGATTTCATCTCAGGAACTCACAGTCTAGTACTCCATGTCAGCAAGCTTATAGGACCTGTGTCTCCAAAGTTCTAAAGATCATGTGCAATGGTTTTCACAAGTAAAAAAGGCAGCACCATTTTTTTTAGAGTTTTTTTCACTTTATCTTTTTATTGAAATTGAGTATATAAGAAAGCACACAAGCTTATACAGTAGAAGAATATCCTCCATATAAGGTACAAAATATCACTTAACAAACACAGTATATAGGGTAAACATATTGGAGATGCCTTATATACACATATTGATAATAAGACTCAGCCCTAGACAGGTTATAAGTCGGGGAGCAGAAGGGTTACAATCAGTGTGGTATTGTAAATTCAGAAAACGCAACCATGTACAAAATAAATTCTAGGGCAGGCTATATCAAGACACTCAGTAAATTGTATAAAGTGATAAATGAGGAAATACGAACAATGTTCAATAATGGAAGGACAGAGATAAGAAAGAAGTGTGCAAAGAAAAGTAAAAAGTAGTGGGGAAGAAAGGTAAGAGAGAGGGGGGATAGAGAAGGAGGGAAAAAGGAGAAATATCTGTGCAGGAAAGTTTCAAAAACCCTAATCTGAGAGCAAAATAAGAAACAGAAGGCTAAATAACTCTAAGAATTAGGGTCTAGAGGAACCAGGAGGTTCAATGTACTTGAAGTAATCCTGCCAGCATCTGTCATATACAGCGAGTCGGTCATGAATAACATGAGATAATCAGTCTAGGGAGGCATACTGAGAGAGGCTTTGAAGAACATCTGAAAGGGAAGGAACCAGAGAAGATTTCTGTTTCATAAGAATCAGACATTTAACCAGAAGAAAAAGTATGTTTAGTCATCTAAAATGTGCATGCGAGAGGGGAGAGCTATTGGGGATAAGGATGCCTAGAAGGAATAGCTTGGGGTCAAAGGGTAGTTTTTGTCCTGTTACTCTGGAAGCAAGTAAATAGACTTTACGCAAAAGCTTATTAATGGGAGCACATGACCACAAGATATGAAGTAGATTCCCGTTGGCCAAATTATAGCACCAGCAGTTATTATTATTTAATAGGCCCATTCATTGAAGAACAGAGGGAGTTCTATACCATAGATGTAGGATTTTAGTTTTTATTAAAGAACTATGGGCATCTTTAAAGGTGTTATGTGCTAGATGCCAGCAATTACTCCACTGTGCATCTGAAATATTGTAGTTAAGGAGAGTACTCCATTTATTTTTGGCCGGTATAGACTGTTCAGGTAGATTGTCAATAATGTCTTTGTAAATGGAGCTATTCAGTTTTGTGGGTAAATTAGTCCAGTGCGAAATGTGTGGGTCTAGAAGAGTATGTTTGTACACAAAACTGGAAAGAGAGTTATAAGCTGCCTGAATTTGTAAAAACTTCCAGAAATCCTGTTTTGGAAGTTTCCATGTGGCCTGCAAGTCCGAGAATGATCTAAGAGTGAGTGAATTCTGGTCCAAGACATCTCCAAGAAAAAAAATGCCTTTGCTCCACCATATATGACAAAAAAATGGGTGATTTTCTAGGGTGAGCAATTGATTGCCCCATAAGGGGGCATATAACCAGGGTGTTGGATTAGATTTCAGGAATTTGTGGATTAGTTTCCAATAAAGAACAGAGGATGATATAGTCAGGTGAAATTTTAGTTTGGAGGAAATGGGATTAAAGATGAAGGAAGTAGGAACTCCTCCAGGACACAATGCGGATTCCATTGCAACCCATAATGGTGAGTGAGAGGAGGGTTTCTGAAACCATTTAGTGGTTTGGGCCACTCGAAAAGCCCAGAGGTATCCTTTGAACCAGGGGAGTCTGAATCCTCCTTTTTTCAATTGTGCTCGAAGTTTGTTGCAGTTAAATCTCAGTGGTTTCCCACCCCAGATAAAGTTGCCTATTAATTTATCAATTTTAGCAAAAAAGGAGGATGATAAAATGAAAGGGATATTGGCAAAGAGGTAAAGAATCTTGGGTGATATGGACATCTTGATGGCAGCGATTTTCCCCATGAAGGAGAGATTAAGAAGCTTCCATCTGTCCAGAATTGTTTTGATGTTATCTAATAAGGGGTTAAAGTTAATGTCCCATATCTTCCCTGAGTTACTAGTTATTTTAATTCCTAGATATGTTATACCCTGTGGCGGCCAGTGGAATCCAAGAGGTAGGTTCATAAAGGCTTTACAGTGGTCATTAAGGGGCAGAGTTTGTGATTTACTGTAATTCAAACAAGGCCAGAGATGTTAGTAAAATTATTAAGCAAATCAACCAACAGGGGTCCAGCCTCATTCAGGTTTTCAAGTAAAATTAAGAGGTCATCCACGTAGGAGAGAGAGAGAGAGACATATCTTGAATTGCCCATGGGTATGCTCTTAATGCCAGCGAATTGACGTAAACAAGCAGTCAGGGACTCCATGACTAAAATAAACAAGGAAGGTGATAGGGGACAGCCTTGTCTAGTTCCCCTTGCTAGTTGAAAGTAAGAGCAAAGGGTGGAATTAGAAAGTACTTTAGCAACAGGGGAATTATATAATAGTTTGATCCAGGAGCAAAAGGTATGGGAGAGACTGAAATGGGATAAAACTTGATAAAGGTAGTTCCAGTTTAAGGAATCAAAAGCCTTCTCAAAATCAATAGCTATGGCTGCTGCTGGTGATTTGAGGGATTTGGCTTTGTAAATTAGATTAAATAGGGAACATAAGTGATCAGAACCAGATCTATGTTTAATAAAACCGGCTTGCGAACAATGAGTTAGCTTGGGAATCAGGGATTCAAGTCGAGAGGTTAGCAGTTTAGCAAATATCTTCCTATCCGTGTTTAATAGAGAGATTGGCCTATAACTTGCGGGATGTGTGGGGTCTTTATCTTTCTTAGGGATTAGGGTTATAACCACTTTAGTACAAGAAGGGGGAAGTTTGCCAGTGTTGGAAGCTTCTTGATAAACATTAAGAAGAAGGGGGCATAAGGTGTCAGAGAACATTTTATAGAAATCGACAGGGAATCCATCACCTCCAGGAGATTTACCGGATTTGAAGGAGGACAAAGCTTTCTGAATTTCTTGAAGTGAGAAGGGTTCATCTAAAGAATTTGTCTGAAGAGAAGAAAGATGAGGAAGATGTAAAGTTTTAAGGAACTGTTGAATTTGTAAGGTAAATGGAGGGTTTGTATTAGAATATAATTTTTGGTAAAAGGTTTTCATGATACGGTTTATGGAGGGGTTGTCAGAATGAATTATACCCTGATCATCTTTTAGACTCAGAATATGTTGTTCCATCTGTTGTGCTTTGAGCTGGTAAGAGAAGAGTTTCCAATTTTTATCTCCATGTTCCCAAAATTTATGTTTAAGTTTAAACAAGGCCAATTCAGTTTTATGGGAAATTAATTTGTTTATTTTGACTCTAAGTTGAAGAATTTCAGGGTGAAGTTGAGAATCAGAACAATGCTTTTTAGAGGAAAAGTATAAGTTCTCTTTAGCCTTAAGAGATTTTTCCATATCAGCCAGTTGTTGCTGTCTTACCCTTTTTCTATGTGCAGCATAGCTGATAATTTTCCCTCAAATCATAGCTTTAAGAGCTTCCCATACAGTGGACATAGAGGATTCAGTAGGGGTATTTTGAAAGAGGAAGTCCTGAATTTGTGCTTTGATCATTGGTAAAAAATCAGGATCTTTGAGAAGGAGAGGGTCCAGCCACCAGAAAGATTTGGGTGCTAATAGACCCCACAAAAGTTGCAATTTGAGAGGGGAATGATCCGAGATTATGATGGAAGAGATAGATGAATCGATAGTTTGTTCCATTATAACAGGAGAGGCTAACCAGTAGTCAATTCTACTATATGTCTTATGTAGGGAGGAGTAAAAAGTAAAATCTCGATCCCGGGGGTGAAGGAGGTGTGCCATACATCAGCTAATCCAATATCCTTCATTAGTAATGAGAGAGCTTTAATACTTCTGAGGTGGGCATCTGTAGTGGGGCTACTTCTGTCAATGCTGACTTCTAAAGCTAAGTTAAGATCCCCACTGAGAACAACTGGTGTATTATCAGTGTTACAGGATAGAATCTGTTGAGCTAAATTGTGAAAAAACTCTGGGGAATCGGAATTGGGTGCATAGACATTGACAAGCAGGAGAGAACCAGAGTTGGTATTCAATTTAACCATCACCCATCTGCCTTCAGTGTCGGAAAGGAAGTTTAAAAGGGACCATCTAAGACGTTTATGAATAAGATGGCAATTCCTCTTTTTTTTAAATATAGGAAGATCCATAGATTTGACCAACCCAATCTTTCTTAAGTCTGTGAACATCCTCCGCTAATAATTTTGTTTCTTGAAGGAAAGCAATTTGTGTTTTATGCTTTTTGAGATGTGAGAGGATTTGCTTTCGCCTACAAGGGGAATTAAGTTCCTTCACATTCCATGTGTATAAAAGTATGTCACTCATAATGTTAGTATTAAGGAAAGGAAATAATCGCAGGAATGGGAAGGGACAAGTAAATGAAGCAGAGGATGATCAGAGTATAATATAGAGAGCATACGTATATGTGGAGAGTGGCAGGAACACTCAAGCCGAAAAAGTAAAATATATGGAACATGAGCAGCACATATATCTTACTAAAATTAGAATAGAAAAGGAGAAGGAAAAGGAGAAAAGTCATTAATAACAGCAATACTAATACACTAATTAACAAAGAAAAACTTGTTATGGGTGTGAGGAGATAGGAGTCAGCCAGCTAGCTAAGAGACTCTCTCACTACACTGTGGGGCATTGAAGTAGGGAGGAGACTAAGGAGGACCAGTTATAAATGTCTGCCCAAATCTAAGTCTGATCCCAGTAATATAATAAAGTAAGTATTACTGATCAGCTAAATTGAAAGGGAGTAATACCAAGAAAGTCAGGGAACTGTAATAACCTCAGCTTAATTCTAAGCTAACAGGACAAGAAAGAAGGATAAAGTAAACATCACAACTTGTTTCTAAACATTAATAGTAATAGTTTAAGATATAACAACTCAAAATAACAGTGAATTAAAGAACCATATACGAGATGCCAGTATGGCCTAGACATGGAGCAAGGGATTCAGGGGGCCAGGTATATCGCAAATGAACATATATAAAAAGGAAGGTAGATCATTACCACATTACAGTAACTCTGAGTATACTTCTCAGTACTACAAAATAGGTACACAATAAATATAATAGTGAGGGAAAAAAAGGGGAGGCCAATTTAAGCCCCTACGCCACGAGCCAAATGTAAACCGGAGTTATATGGGGAGGTATAGACTTCGGTGGTAGCTGTGGACAAAGGGAACAGTCATAGTAAGGATCAGCTCCGATTACTCAAAAATCGCCTAAATAGTGTTATATGGGATGACTAGGTTTAAAAAACTAGGCCCGGTGAGCCTCAAAACAGGAGGGACCACACAACAGTGGATCTCTATAGTATCTGTAGGCTTCGAGTAAAATAAGGAACATACAGAGGATACAGATCAACAGCCCTTTGCAACAGTACACCAAACATAGCCCACCTCTTTGAGTGCTGATGATAATTCCATATTATGAAAAGGAGATAGTAAGAGTAATGGAGCGTAGGGAAGGAGATAGATTAAATATAATTGGCAATAGTACTTATGAACCTATCGTCAGGGGAGGGAAGGAGTATATTGCCTTGTAATATATAATAGTTTACTCATAAAAAAAGGGAAAATGCAATAATCAGGATGCATACTGATTGATGATAAGTAGTTGAACAGCCCAAAGACTGTAATCCTGATGCACTGCCAAATTGGAGAGTAAAAAAGGTTAGATATGTAGAGCCTGTCTAGTGAGGTAACGAGGTATGAACTAACACTTAAATCATGGGTTAAGAAAACATTACTGATATACCAAAGTTCCTTTGAAGACCATAATTCTAATAGTTTAAACATTACATCAAAGAGTAAATTAAGCATGCTGCAATGTACAGCCTTTGCCATCTGCACCTGCTGGGAGCGAAAGCAGCAGGGTAGCATAGACTGTAGAGCGGGCGGCTAGGCAGAAAAAGAGTACTGGCACTCCCTTTAAGTATCCTGGTGGCAAAATCTACCGGGGTATAGCAAGTATGACCCATTTAACTAACCGTATAAGAGCATGTCACCTTAGATTTATTAGCAGAGTTGTGACTATTGAGGTTTCTGCTTTTGGCCTTTGTCTTATGTTTCTTTTTGAGGGGGGAACTTGCAACAACTTCTGCCCACAAAGAATCGGTAGAAATACAACCCTGAGGCACCGGGCCCAGATTAGAGGGATGATCATCTGTAATTTGCTGAGAAAGATCCTCCTGCGAGGAGTGCATGTCATCCTCCAAGGGGGCAAATTTATTGCTTAGAGGAATAGAGGGTTCGATTTACAGATGAAAGACTGCAGCTTGGGATGCTTGGGGTGAGACCTCGCTAGTACAGCATGAATGTGTTGATGAGTAATGTCCAGACAAAAGCTTCTCTTGCAGCCATGTTGATTGCCTCGGAATAAAATCAGCTGCAACATTGTTGCTTGGGGCTGCAAGTTCTGCACCACCTTCCCCACACTTCCGTGTATCACCATCCTCCCTCCGTGCGGATACCAGAGCTGTATTCGGGTTGTCGACTGCAGCTGAGCTTTCCAAGGTAGGATTACAAAGGGAGACTACCAGATAGTTGGCTAAGGCTTCAGGGGTTTCAAAATCCTTGAAGGAAGAGCCCAAAAAAAGGTGTAATGTTACAGGGTAACATAGAGTGAATTTAAAGCTTCTTTGGTGGAGGGTTGTAGGCCTTCCTTCTAGTAGTTAAATCTTTTGAAAAGTCTCTGTAGATGTAGATATTAAACTCCTGCCACAGTAGTTTCCCCACTTCTCTGACTTGCTTCAGTATTAGCTCTGTATGGGAGTAGTTCAAGAAGTGGGCAATGATGGGCCTTGGTCATTGGTCTGATGCTGGCCTGGGACCCAGAGTACGGTGAGATTGCTCAATGATTAACATTAGGTTGGGAGGCAGTTTAAGCATTGCTGGCAGTACATGTAATAAAAGCGCAGTTGTGTCTCCTAATTCTGCACCTTCAGGAAAGCCCAAAAAACTTAAATTGTTGCGACCATTACGATTTTCAATATCGTCGATTTTGGCTTGTAGGAATTTAATAGTTTGATCCTGATTGTGAACAGTAGCCTGAAGGTCATGAATAGTGGTAGTGTTACAAGCTGTTGCATTCTCATTAATCGCTGTTTTCTGGCAAAAGGTTTCAAGAGTGGTCGCATTCTGTTGAGTGGAGGTTTTTAGGTCATTAATCTCTGCCATCAGTTTAGAAAGCATCACTTCCACTCTAGCAAGTGAGCTTTGTTGTGGTTGGAGATCTGCCATAGTGTTGAAGGATGAGGTCTAGTATGTTGCAGTGCAGTATAGAATAATTGAATATAAATAGACGATGGGTCAAAAATGACTTACAGTCTGTATCGGGAAGTAAGTTTACCGAACAGTCACAGGAGTTGGCACCGAAAAAAGGTCTGGTGAAGGCTGGATGAGGTTAGATTACAGTCATTCCTGAAGAGATTCTGAATTATGCTGCCATCTTCTGCCTGGTCAGGCCACATCCCCAAAAAGGCAGTACCATTCAATAAACATTGCTTTAAAAACTATATGTGTTTCAGGTTTTGTAACAAAGCTGACAATTTTTTTTTTTGGGGGGGGGTGCCTTTATGTTAAGGTCCTTTTTTCCAGGGTTGCTGGATGCTGGGTCATAGCACACTGTTGTGAGGTTTGCAGACTGAATAAGTTTCTGATGTGGGAAAGGCTGAGATCATTCACACCTATCATTCAATTGAGGCAATTTCTAAGGATGGCACTTTAAAACAATTATTCCATTGCTTTGACAGTGGGGTGGAAGAGGTAATGCTGTTTTGAAACCTTACTAGGAGTTTCTGATTTAGCCAGGCCAGTGTTTTTTTCCCTGGCAGGGAAGACGTCATACTCTGGAAGCACCTGTGGAGAGATGGAGCAGAGACCCAGAGAACAGAGGCCCAAAGAACTAACAAGGGACACAACAGGATGGAGAGCCAGAGCCAGGTGGGGGGGGGACGCAGGGAAAAGACAGAAAAACACAAACGATGGGGGGGTCTCGAGAGGCATGCAGGAGAGGAAAGAAAAAAACAGGAGTCAGGAGTACAGGAGGCAAAAGAATGGACAAAAAACTGCAGAAATGCAGGCAGAAGGGATGGAGACTCGATCACACGATCCACGCAGGAGCTCAGAGGTCAGTGAAATGCTGGCGATATGTCACAACTTGATTTCATAATGCTCCAAGCGGAGCAGATGGAAGTGGTAGGTTTAAGCAGGAAAGGGATCTTAGGGTTATCATCTCTGATGGCCTCAAAGTAGGGAAACAGTGTGACAAGGCAGCTGGTAAAGCAAATAGGATGCTGGGATGCATAGGCAGGGGCATCACCCGCAGGAAAAGAGAGGTCATAATTCGACTATACAAGGCACTAGTGAGGCCCCACCTGGAGTACAGGGTGCAGTTCTGGAGACCTTACTTACGTAAGGACATAGACAGGGTAGAGAAGGTTCAGAGGAGGGCAACAAAGATGGTACATGGATTGCATCACAAGTCCTATAAGGACAGGTTGAAGGAATTGAATATGTGTTCCCTGGAGGAGAGGAGGGAGAGAGGGGATATGATAGAAACATACAAGTATCTTACAGGGAGGAACACAGTGCAGGAATACACTATTTTTAAGTGAAAAAGATGTTCCAGGACTAGAGAGCATGGGATGAAGTTGGAGGGAGGACGATTCAGAGGAAATGTGAGGAAGAATTTTTTCACAGAACGGGTGGTGGACAAGTGGAACACCCTGCCAAAGGAAGTGGTGGGGACTGAAACAATCACAGGATTTAAGAATGCATGGGATAGACCTAAAGGAATTCTGGAAGTCAGGGTTAAGGGGCAACAGACTTCTAGGAAAACAAAGTGAACTTACAAGCTCAAATGGGCAGACTGGGTGGGCCATTGGCCCTTATTTGCCGACACTGTCTATGTATCTATGTGGGGGAGCTATTTCCCCCTCATTGAACCATGGCAGCTTAATTTGCAGCCAAACACCCTCTCACATCACGTCTTTTGTTTACTTCTGTGGGACCCTGTGCTGCATGTTCCCAGTGTCCCTGTGTAGTGCTGTGAGTCATGCGCATGTGCGGTTGTCAGCAGAGGGTTCCAATTCAACATGGTGGGTGGGAGAAATGTAAACAAAACGAAAGAAAAATGGAGCAAATTACAGAGTGATAGTACAGCAAAAACAAGAAAAATTACCAGGTAAGTGCTCAACAGAGCACAGGAAACAAACTTTTGCGAAAGATCAGATTTGGGATCAGATTTGGGATGCATAGGCAGGGGCATTACCCGCAGGAAAAGGGAGGTCATAATTCCACTATACAAGACACTAGTGAGAGCTGAGTTAATAGTTCGGCAAGGTATTTAGGGGACCCCGTTCACCACCCGTGCTGTGAAGAAATTCTTCCTCGCATTTCCTCTGAATCGTCCTCCCTCCAACTTCATCCCATGCCCTCTAGTCCTGGAACATTTTTTTCGCTTGACCTGTCAACCATCTCCTGGTTCGATAGCTACCTCTCAGGGAGGTTGCAATTTGTCCAAATTGAATCCGCCATCTCAAATCTTTTCCCTACCTCTGTTGGAGTCCCCCAAGGATCTATTCTTGGCCCACTGCTTTTCTCCCTTTTCATTAACAACTTGCCCTCCCTTCCCTGCTCCTCCTCGTTGATCCTTTATGCTGATGACATGGTGCTTCTCTCCAGTGGTAAAGATCCCTTATCAGTAAGAGCACATCTTCAAGCAGACTTCAACTGCTTGCAGGAGTGGTTACTACAGAACAGGCTCCTAATGAATGCTAAGAAAACTGTAACTATGCTTTTTGGCCCCCCCGTCAAGAATCAGATCTCTTACTCCAGACTGATTGATACATTCTCTAGATGACTCCCCTCTTGAATTCGTTACCTCCTTCAGGTATCTAGGAGTCACTCTCGACCCATCTCTTGACTTTAACCTCCACATTGCGGCTACATGTAAGACAGTTTACTCAAAACTTGGTCTTGCCTTTAAAATGAGGTCCTCCCTCAATGATGCTGCCCCAGCTTGCTATTGCACAAGGATTTCTCCTCCCTGCTCTGACATATTGCTCTCAGGTTTACCTTAAAGCTAGCAAAGGAGCGCTCCAGAAATGGAGCACCTGCTATAACAGTATATGCAGATTTGCTCTCTCCACTCACAGACTTACCAATCATTGCTGCTCTACTTGAAACTAAATTGGCTCTCCCCAGACTCGCTCAGACACTATTCTGCGGGCTGTACAATTGGTAATATGATCAGAACGGGGTCCCCTAAATACCTTGCCGAGCTATTAACTCAGCCCTCCCAAGCATACCTCCTCAGGGCATCTGCTCAAACCCAACTTGAAATTCCCAGATATCTCACAAAAAAAGGAGAATGATTCTTCGCCATATCTGCCCCCCCACTCCTGGAACTCCATTCCCTCCCACATCAAACTCTCCAAATCCCACAAGGCCTTTAAACTGGGTCTTCGGGCACACCTATTAGAATCTGACTGCTGCTCTTGTGCTGTAACTTGAGCCTCTCTCCTAGCATTTTCTCCTCCCTATGGCACTTACTGATTTCCTGCTGGTCTCCAAAATCTGAAAGTTTCCCATATCCAGCAGAAATCCTATTGTTATAATGCTACTTCATTTAAGTTTTGTTTGCTGTTTGTCATTTCAATTTAGTCAGTGATGTATCATCAGATGAAAATAATTAGTGTAATGTTATCTGTTTCTCTTTGTCATCACTGATAATGACTGTACCTGTATACTGTTCAAATGTTTGTTCTCACCTCATGCTGCGTCATGAAATACTCTTTAATGTTGACTCTGGTCTCCCCTGTCTGTACTGTCCCGGGTCGTGCCTGAATATAGGCAACATTGTTGTCTAGTGTACTTACCCCGTAAACAAAAAAATAAATAAATAAAAAGTACTGCTGCTACACTTTTCCACTGAATATATTTGCCTCCCTCTGCCCCTCCCCCCCAGGTTGCACCACAAAATGAACCTTGTCTCAGTGTGCCTTTTCCGGTTACCAATTTTCAATAAATAAATTTAAAAAGGTTTCTTGTTATTTAAATGGTTGGCCTTCACAGAGCATTGTTTGCAAATTGCTGCCCATACGATATTAATCATATCAGTTTTACGTTAGTCAGGACTGCTCCAGGCACTGACTAGTGGTTTACCTCTGGACTTTGTGTCATACTGGACTCATTTAAGTGATGTGTCCTACCTTAGCAGAGGTCTAGAGTTATGGGGCTCTGGATATCCTCTTACTGGTGCTTATCTGTATCTTCAATCTCCATGCTCCTGCCCTGGAAGTTAATATGTACAGAAGGTGACTTTAGTGCGACTGCAGTCCATGGTGGGCCACCTGAACTTTGTATCCTAGGCTATCATGCTTGGGAGACTGTTCCTGTGATGGCTATCAGCATCAACAGCCAGGCTGACTTAGCTATCCCTTTCTTATCGTGGCCCCCAATGGATGAATGACCTGCCCCCACCTGCTTACAATACAAAAAAATCAGCCCCTTTGAAAAAGGTCTCTGTATCCTCCTGGCCAGAACCAACCACTGTGACTGCAGTATATAATGACAAACTTTCTTCCCATGCTCCTGGCTTACTACACCGGTTCCCCTTCTCTCTTCCCCCCATCCCACCTACATCCCTAATTCCTCATCTCAACCATCTCCCTGCAGCTACCCTACACTCCTTACATTTGTTTAGTCCGGGTCCACATCACCTGGCTCCCACTACTGTACCCCCACCTGTTACCCCTTTTACTCACTAGCACACCTCATAAACAATGCCATTTCTGGCTGCTACCTCTACCTCCCCCTCCTTCTTTCCCCTCTAACCCCTACGCACACTTCCCTGTCAAAGCCATTATGGGCTGCTACCTCCCCACCTCTTGCACTTTGTAACAGAACTATCTGATTGCCACTAAGTACTGAAAGGATGAATACCTGTTTTTGTAATTATGGTTCCTTGCTTTGTAATTTGTCTTTTGCATTTGTCTAAACATCTATTTCCACTACGAGATGTTATAATCTGTGTTCCTTGCCAATTTTCTTTACTGACTGTTTTCTGTATTGTAATGTTTTGTGTCTATTTTGACTTGGAGCCTTTGTAAAAGAGCTACCTTGGCTCAAAGGTTGTAATTCCAAAACTTAAATAAATAAATAAACCATACCATCACATTTTCAGAGATGTTATATTGTCCCGCAGATACAGTATATTTCAAAGTTTTCTGCTTCCAGATAAAACTCAGCACTGTTGGTACAGTATTTAAATGGTCAAAAGGCTTTGATGCTAGAGGGTGGTGGATGTGTGGAACGGCCTTTCTGAGGAGGTCGTGGGGTCAGAAACAGTGGGGGAATTCAAGAATGTATGGGACAGACATAAGACAATTTTGGTGGGGGGTTGGAAGAAGTAGGCTGTTGGTTAACTAGGATCTGCAGCTTATCCAATAGGTAGGGAAAAGGGCAGACTAGGTGGGCCAAGCGGTCCTTATCTGCCATCATAGTCTATGTTTCTAGTGTCCCATTAAAGTGAAGGGTTATTAAGTGACCATACAGATCCCCCAAACCAAATCATAGACACTACACACTGAAACTTAGGTATGAGAAGATTGGAGCTTTATTCAAAATCTTTTATATATACATGGTACAGATAATCAATCATCAATTAATTATATACAACACATAATAACATGGACCCCTGCGGCAGCAAATTCATGCATTAACCATTGACCCGACCCTTAGCCCCACATGGGAGGAACTGGGTCCCTAATGGTCTGATAAACCCTCCCAGGGATATATCTTCCCACTGGACAGTCCCCCCACCCCCATCCAGATTGAGGCTACTCCATAACCTTTATCGAGAAACATGCTGCCCAGAGCCACACTCTTCAGCTACCAGTCATGGCTGCCCTGCATTCTGGTGCATGCCCCAACCATGTGACATCCCCTTTACTGGAATGCATACCTGCCCAGGGTCACTCATCCGGTCCAGCTCTCGCCTAACTCCAGCTGACCCCAATTCTCCATCTGGAAAGGCCTGTTTTCGGTATATCTTACTTGAATTTTTGCCACTAACAACATGCAACCCTATGCATGCTCCTCCACTAATGTCCCAAGGGCCCTAATCTGTAATTGTAAACTGTGTTTACAAGCATTTTACAGTTCTGAATTAAAGCTGTCATTCCCAATACCCGGCAGATGCACCCCATCCTGTCATACACTGCCTTGCATATCCTTGTGATGTGGTAATGCCTGATGCCTTCCACATCTCATAAGGCACCAAAACAGGACACCTCCCTATTAACTTTCCTACATGTTTTCTCAATGGCGGTTTACATGCTCTTCACCAGTGTAGCTGTGGCATCATCCCCGAACATACTAGCATTGTTCTGGGCAGCAGTTCTCTCGGACTGTCTAGCCCCCTCTTGATTTGTTCATATGAACATATGAAGAAGCCAGCAGAAGAAGGCCATTTGGTCTATCTAGTCAACTCATATTGCAGGGTCCACAGCCTGAGCTGCTGTCCCAGCCCACCCTCCCACTCCTCCCATCCTCCCTACCCATGATCTGTACCTTCCCCATGCTTATCCCAGCATCTCTTGAAACTGACCACTGTCTTCAGTGAGACCTCATCTTTGGGCAGCACATTGCAAGTGTCCACCACCCTCTCTTGTAAAGAAGTGCTTCCTGACCTCCCTCCTAAACCTCCTCCTTCCAGCTTAAGACTGTGCCCCCTCATGTTATGGTTGCCACTCAGCTTAAAGAGACCTTCCTTATCCACCTTATTTATCCCTTTCAAGTACTTGAAGATCCCAATCATGTCCCCTCTCACTCTCTCTCTCCCTCTCTCTCTCTCTCTCTCTCTCTATCTCTCTCCTGTCCTCCAGGGAGTACATGTTCAGTGCCCTCAACGTCTCTTCGTATGCCTTACCCTGCTGACCCGCTGTCATCTTTGTAGCCCTCCTCTGGACCTTCTCCAGCAGGTTAATGTCCTTTCTGAGGTGTGGGCACCAGTATTGAACTCCATACTCTAGTTGTGACCTCACCAGTGACCTGTACAAGGGCAGTATAACCTCCTCTCTCGTAACACTGATCCCCCATAGCTATTCATCTCAACATCTTGTTTGCCCTTATTGCTGCTTTCTTGCACTGTTCGGAGTGCTTCAGGTCACTAGTCAGCATCACTCCCAGGTCCTTCTCCTCCTCTGATGCAGATTCAATCAGCTTTGGAGTCCTGTGGCTGGCCAAATTGTTACCACCAAGGTACACCACCAAATCCATTGTGGGATTAATGTGAAGGCCTAATTTATGTACAGCACACTCAAGCTGATACCATCACATCCTTTTTTCCTGACCAACAACGGAAGCCATCTAGTATAATAATCCAAGCTGGGTGCCATATGGTCAAGTCATAGCCCTGATGTGCATCTCCCTAATGTATGAATGCTTGAGGATCCATATCATCAGTGTTGATGTACTCTTGCCTAGGGAAAAAGACTAAGAATACTGTGAGTAAACAAAGAAAACACAGGCATTCTTTGCCAACTTCTGGCCTGCGGTCTTAAGTAAATCTTACAGGTGTTGAATACTCATCTGCCCACCCCTGTTTGAAATGTGTGGGTCCCTTGGGTCCTGCCCCACTAAACTAGACCTTTTCTAAGGACTGCTGTGAATTTCCTTCTGGTCACTGGTTTCCCATCCCAATGGATGAACAAGTGTCCCTCCCCTCCCCAGGGCCTGGCCACAAGGTAACTGCTAAGGTGCAGCCATGGACACATGTCACCCACCTCAGCCCGTCATAAAGTGATCATCATGGGAGGTCCACATTGCTTAATCTTGGACCTTCATAGGCACAAGCATATTCTATCCAGCAAGAGGGTAATATCCCTCAGCTGGAGGTTATCATCATCATCATTACTGTATTTATCAAGTGCACTTTTTTATTGGAACTCAAGGCTCTTTACATAAAAAATAAAGTACACAAATAACATGAATTAAACATATAATACATACATTATAGATTACTTAAAATGGGCTAACTAGTCAGATCAAAAGGCCTGACTAAATAAAAATGTTTTAAGTTCCTGTTTAAAAATGTCTGAGGATTGGGATTCCATAATAAATCGAGGGAGGGAATTCCAGAGGGTAGGGGTGCTGAATGAAAAAGCCCGAGGTCTTGAGGTGAACCCTCAGGATCTCCAAAAGTCCCTCTTCAGAGGAGTGGAGTGGACAGACAGAGTGGCGGGAACACAGCAGGTCTGGAAAGTAACCAGGCCCCTGACCGTGTAGGGCTTTATAGGTCAGCAAACTGATCTTGAAGATTATCCACCATCTAACTGGCAGCCAGTGCAGAGAGCACAGCACAAGTGTAATATGACATGATCTCAGAAGACCAGCCAAAAACTGTCCACCACATTCTGCACTAGCTGCAGGCAGCAAAGATCAAGCCCCGACAGCCCTAGGTAAAGAGTGTTGCAGTAATCTAGCCTCAAAGTCACAAAAGCATGGATCAGGAATGGGAGCTCGCTCAGAGGAACTAGATGTTTAATCCACATGATATTTCTTAGATAATAATATTCACTCTGGACCACTGCCGACACCTGAGACTTAAGTATCAGACTGCAGTCAAGAATAATGCCAAGATTCCTCGCTCCGGCTGAGGTAAGCAACTGTGAGTCCCCATGTACCACCAGCCCAGAGACCTGACCAGATTGCACCCTCTCCTCTGGGTGATTGAGTTCCACTACAAATACCTCAGTCTTGTCCGTGTTCAACTTCAACCAGTTGGCTTTCATCCAGTCCTGGATCTCAGAAAGGCACTGATTAAACACTGACACCGCCTCCTGCTGCTCAGGCACGAAAGACTGGTATAGCTGAGTATTATCTGCACAGCAGTGAAAACTCAGTCCATACCATCTTATAATGTTCCCTAGTGGCAGCATATACACCGAGAACAACATGGGGGACAAAATGGAGCCTTGCGTGATCCCACATGTCAGGGGCATGGGAGCCAAAGAAAAAATTCTCGACAAGGCGATTTTGAAAGAAAGGGTAGTTGGCTGCCTGGAAGTTAGCAGGCTGCAGGACATCCATCAGCATGGCTTCACACAGTGGAGGTCATGCCAGATGAACCTGACTGAGTTCTTCGATTGGGTGACGGGGGGGCAGTGGACGTGGCCTATCTGGACTTCGGGAAGGCTTTCTACACTGTGCCCTATAGAAGACTGGTTCATAAACTGGGGAGTTTAGGGGTGGGACAAAGAATAACAAGGTGGGTGGAGAACTGGCTGATGGGCAGAAGCCAGAGGGTGGTGGTAAATGGGGTGCATTCCAGGGAGGTAGGGGTGACCAGTGGGGTACCTCAGGGGTCGGTGCTGAGGCCCATCCTGTTTGATATCTATATCAGCAACATCACAGAGGGGATGCATGGGAAGGTCTGCCTTTTTGCAGATGATCTGCAATAGGGTAGACACCCCGGGGGAGTGGAGGCTATAAGGGAGGATCTGAGGTTGCTGGATGGGTGGTCAGAAACGTGGCAGTTAAAAGTCAATGCAAAAAAATGCACAGTAATGCACATGGGAGGGAAGAACCCACAAGCAAAGTACACACAGGGGAAGGGGAGGATGTGAAAGCAATGAAGCAAGAGAAGAATCTAGGCATCATACTCACAGACAGTCTTAAAGTGGGAACCCAATGCAGCAAAGTGGTGGCCAAAGCAAATAGAATGTTGGCGTGTATAGGGAGGGGAATAACTAGCAGAAGGTGGGAGGTGCTGATGCCACTCTCTAAGTCAATGGTGAGACCCCAACTGGAGTACGGGATTCAATTCTGGAGACCTCACCTATGCAAAAACATAGATGGCATAGAGTTCAGAGAAGGGCCACTAAGATGGTTTGTGGGTTGGGTGGAAAGCCATATGAAAAGAGGGTGAGGATGCTGGCTTTGTACCCGCTGGAGACCCAAAGGGAGGGGGGGGACATGATAGAGACATTTAAGTAGGTGAAAGAGATTAATAAAGTGGGGGACAGCTTATTCACAGGGAAGGTAGGCACAAAAACTAGAGGGCATGGATTGAGAATGGAGGGGGGTAGGTATAAGGTAAGTACTAGAAGACTTTTCTTCATAGAGAGTGTGGTGGAGCCCTGGAACAACCTGCCAGAGAAGGTGGTAGGGGCCGGGACAGTGGGGACATTTAAAAAGGCAGGGGATAGACAGAAAGGGTTGTCTAGGGAAAGGGGTGGAGCATGGGGTGGGGAGGACAAGTAAGGGGGGGTGAATTGGGCAGGCTCAATGGGCCAAAATGTTCTTTTTCTGCTGTCAAATATCTATGAATCTATGAACCACCCTTTGCGTCCTGCCAGTGTGGAAAGATCGAAACCAGTTAAGGACTGTACCAGTCAGTCCTCAACAAACTTGCAGGTGCTCCAAAAACACCCCATGATCCATGGTGTCAAATGCAGCTGAGAGATTGAGGAGAATAAGAATGGTATAACTTCCTTGATCTCTCACCACCAGGAGATCATTCAGCACCCAAACAAGGGCAGTCTCAGTGTTACGCCCTTCCTAAACCCCAACTGGAGAGGGTAGTAGATTTCTCTTTGTTTTTAATGCAGTCTGCTGAGTTCAGTACAATTTCCACTCTGCTACTTTCGGCAATTCAGAATGTTGACTATATATGTCACTAGGGTTAGTTAGTTAGTTAGTTAATTAACACACTGCAGCCAACACCCAAAGAATGTGGGTAGCTGAAGTAGTATACAAACAATCATCAAAATGTACAAAAATATGCAAATACACAACATTTTTTTTAAATAATTCTAAAAACCAAAACCAAAAAAGAAATCTATACTGCACAAGATGTACACAAATAAATAATATGAAAATTGTGCACCATTTTCAGCCCGAATTGCTAGTCATATTTTAACCTAGAGTAACCCTCAAAACTCTCAAAAGACAAGTGTGCAGACTTAATGGTGTCCCTGTACTTTAGCAGCGACACCAACTTCTCTGGGTATTTCATACCATAAACAGACATGAAAATATTGAAGACCTTAGCCCAATTTTCAAATATATATAGCACTTTTGGCCTCCTCAGCCTTTTTTACTTCTCCATCTTGTTCTTGGCCTCATCTAGCAGTTCCCAATGGAGGAGGGAGAACATGTTGATGTATTCCATTATCCAAATTTTCTCCCTAATGGTGTCCAACAGGTGATCATTCAGTGCATCATCCACCCCGGCAAGTGTCAATTTTTGGCTAACTTGATCCTCACTCAAATACGCTGCTCCTCCTCCTCCTACTACTACTCCCTCAGATCTGCCTTACACAACTACCTCACCTCTAGCTGCTCCTGCTTTAATCCACCTTAACTTCCTCCCTAAATTCTATTTCAGTGTATTCACCCTCAAATCTCCCACTCCTCTAATTTTATCCCCACTTCCCCATCCCCCTCTTCTGATACTATTCTTCTCTCCCTACCACCCTCCTTTCTCCCCCACCTACTGTATATACCTCTCCCTCCTGCCTCCCTTACCTATCTTCTTCTCTCCCTCACCTCTCTCTTCACCTTGTGCTGCCTCCTGACAGGGTTCTCAGCATCCTGAAGGGATCAGTTCTTGGCACATCTTCCACCTCCCCTTCTCGCGTAACTATATATCTCCCTTCCACCCCCCTACCTACCTTCTTCTCTCCCTCACCTCTCTCTTCACCTTGTTCCACCCCCTGGCAGGGTTCTCAGTATCCTGAAGGGGACAGTTCTTGGCATGCCTCCCAGCTCCCTTCCCCATCTTACCTTTTTATCTTACTTCCCACCTGCCCCTATACCTACCCCCTTCTCTACCTCTCCTCTACCTTCACCTTGTTCCACCCCTGGCAGGGTTCTCAGCATCCTGAAGGGTTCAGTTCTTAGCATGTCTCTCACCTCCCTTCCCCTTTTCCTTCCCTCTTCTTTACCTTCACCTCCCTCCCCCTCCACTGTACTCCTCTGCACTAACTGGTTGATCCTAAATCTAAAATGCACTTACACTACAACTTGCACTTCTGATATACTGAAGCTTATTGGGTCGGCCCATTGGCACAGTGGTTGGATTTCCGCTTGTGACACCAGTGACCCGGGTTCTGGAATGGACTCGGGTCATTGGAGGGCTGGCCGGGTGGAGAAAGATTGAGCGTCCTACGACTGCTCTCTTTCTCCAGAGGGGAGGGTGGTGGAGTGATCGGCGCTGTGGGGACACCCAGTGGAAGCTGGGTTGCACCAGAAGCGCTGATGCCAAAGCAAGCTTGGGGGCGGGGCAGATGTAGGTCGTCATTGCACGTCCCCGCCCCTGCCTAAAGGGGGAAAAAAATCACGCTGCTGACCGCCAGGATGATGCCTGTCCCTCTGCTCTAATGAGCTCCCAAGCTGGCTCCCAGACCTATCCCATTGTCTGCAGCACTTGGGCCAGTGCCAATCCAGGGGGTATCTGGGAGTCGTGGCTACATGTGGGAGTGGGAGCGGAGGAAGGGCCGTGACCTGGGCGGATGGCTTGGCGGCAAGCAGCAGGTTAAAAAAAGAGAATTAAAAAAAAATACTGAAGCTTATTGTTCTGTCTGTCCTGTTGTCAACCAGCTCACTTTAGACCTTTTTGCATTCTAATTAATACACTACCACTCCCTGCTCCCCTTCACCTTGTACGTCATTGTATAATCATGTTTACAAATTTCTTAATTGTAGCTATTCCAAATGTGTATATTGTGAGATTGTATCATTTTCAGTAGCCTGTCCTACTTATATCTTAATTGCATGCCTTTCCAAATGTTTTTATTATGATATTGTATCAATCTCTGTAGTTTACCCTCATATATACCCCACTCCCCAGGTCGCACCATGAGACAAGCAACTTGTTATTCAGTGTGCCCTCCTGGTGAAACATTTCAGTAAATAAATAAATAAAATGGTCATACTTTACGTGGACGATGCAGCCCTTTACTGCAGTGATAAAATCCCCCTCTGCACTATGCCAAAGACTCCTATCTGACTTCAGTAGACTCGACTCTTGGTTCTCCACACACAGCCTTGTCCTTAATGCCCCAAAAAACAAATCCATGATCTTCTTGGGCACCAGGAAAAACACCAACTTTGATTTTATCCTTACTGATAATAATAGCAACCTGATTGAAAGAGTTTTCAAATTTAAATACCTCGGGATCCTCCTTGACAGCCACCTTCGATAACCACATTAATCTTCTTAACAGTAAATTGCACCAAAGACTCAGGCTGCTGTACTGTATCAAACAGTTGCTCACCCCTGATTCTTGGGCTCAACTTGCCTGCAGTTTCCTGCTCCCCCTCCTTGACTATGGCTCCCTAGTCTATTCCTCCCCTCTAAAAATGTTGACAGGCTGAGGTCCACCTACTACAGCATCCTCCAGTTTGTCACTGGTCTCCCCAGCACAACCTATCACTGCACTCTGTACAGAGCAACAAATTGGCTCCCTCTCGATGACAGGTTCAGCAGCAAAGCCTGCACCTTCCTCTTCAAAGCCCACATGGGTCACTTCCCTGACAGTACCTCCTCCCTCTTCCTCAGGCCTTCCCACCCTCGCACCCCCAGACATTCCTCTAAAAGCTATTTTGCAACCCCACTTTTCCGCACCTCCCATGGCCAGTGCTCACTTGCTTCCAGGGGCACAAAACTCTTCAATGCTCTCCCAAAATCTTTCACCCAGTGCCTTTCCACTGCTGTCTTCAAAAACACTTTAACTAACCTCCTCCTCCTCAACAACTCAACATGCAATTGCCCCCAGCCTTTACTTTGCCCTGTTCTCTAATTCCCTCAGATCACCCTGCCCACAGTTCCCCAATGCCTCCCAACAAAGCTTTGTAAACTTTGATGATACTAATCCTGAAAATCTTGGAGTTACTGCTGTATTTGCTTTGTACATAATTCCCAGACCTGTACACAACTGTTGGTAAATTCCTGTGTTTTGCAAACATTTTCTATATTTATTATTCTGCTTGTCTTCCATAATTCTGTACACAGTTATTTGTAAATTCTTGTTGTTTACCTTAATCCCTATGATTTATCTCAATTATCTGTATATATTATTCTACTTGTATATATTATTTTGCTGTATATATTATTTTGCTTGTTTTCTGTAATTATGTCATTCCGCTCCCTGTACCATTCTCTTCTTACTTTGATACACTGGACACTTGTGAAAACAGGCAGTTTTGCTCAGATGCCTTTCCAGTATAAAAGAAAAATTAAATGGTGAAAAAAGCACAGGCCAACGTTTCACTCAGGAGCTTGATCATGGCTAAACACTGCCAACAGTCAAGTGATATTTATAGTGATCAAATCGCATGCAAAACAAGCATTTCAAATTTTTCTTAAAGTACTGTAAGTGTGAAGTGCTCATGGTGAAACATGAGACACAGCTATTTTAAAAGGAGGTTTGAGCTATCGAACATGTATAATGAACAGAAGACTATTTCTGTAAATTCACTTCCCTGATGCTCCAAGCACAGAAGTAATTTAAAAGCAACATAGTACACTAATTAAACTGGGTATGGAGTAAGACAGCCTTTATCACCAGTCTGTGTCTTCAGGGCATATAGTCTTCTGGCCATGTTTCATTTTGCTGCAGATCCAAAGACAGACCACAGATGCTCCCATCCTTCATTGGTCAAATTACATATTCCATTTCTGGAGCCTTTCGTGCATATAGCTGATAAAATGAAAATGCACAATTTAGCCACTCAGGAAAGGCAAAATAAATATACCCATAAATTTAATCCAATGGAAATTCCCATTTAACTTAACATGCATGGCTAAGGTGTTAGATTCAACTGCCCCTGTATACCTCTTAGGTGCCCCCCCATCTTATAATTTTCTTTTGGTCTTACCCACATAAACAGCTTCCCATTCACAAATACCCAGGTATATGATGTTTTCTGTGTCACAGTTGATCACATCAGTTACAAGGATTATTCTTTGTCTCCCAGGGTTCCCTTTTAAATTTCTGTTAGGGGGCGTTCTTCCATTTGTCGGAGTGTAAAACAAAGATGGAGGGGTGGGAAGACTCAACCTGCTGTCTTTTTCCTATTTTAAAAAATGACAGTACTCATGTAAAAATGATTTTTTAATCATTCCATTTATTGTGATGTGCCCTCAGTAGAGATCACTTTACAGCAGGTATGATGCCAGAGATAGACTGGAACATCCAAGCTACATCATGTGCCAGGAAACAGGTCCTCCTGGAAGTCTTCCAGGATGGCTTCCTGACACAGAAGGTAGAGGAGCCAACCAGGGAGGGGAACATTCTGGACCTGGTGCTGATGGACTGTGAACAGGTTCAAGACATAGAGGTGGAGGACCCTCTGGCAGGAAGTGACCACAGCACAGTATGTTTCTCCCACAACATAGGAAAGGAGGTAGCCAGAACAAAGACCAAGGTACTGGACTTCAAAAGGGCAGACTTTGGCAGGATGGGAAGTATATTGGAAGGGTGCCTCACTAACATTCACCCAGAAATGGATGCCAAGCAGAAATGGGCAGTCATGAAACTGGGACTGGCAAAGGCCACTTACTCATGTACAAAGAGCCAAAGCAAAAACACCAGGATCAATAAATGGAGCTGGTTGAGCAGGGAGGTAGTGGGGAAGGTGAGGAAAAAGAGAGCTGCCTTTGGAAGATATAAGAGATCCAACTATGAGGAGCATAGGGAGGAATACATGAAGAAATCCAGAGAGGTGAGTAAAGTAGTAAGGGCAGCTAAGGCTTTAAGGGAACTGAGGCTGGCATAGAGGATCACAGAAGGGAAGAAGGATTTCTTCAAGTATATAAGGGAGAAGAGAAACAGTAAGGATCAGATTGAAAGGCTCAAGAAGGACAGAGGGTGGGCAGAAATGGGGGCAGAGGAGGCGGAAGTATTCAATGAGTACTCCTGTTCAGTGTTTACCAGGGAGAGGGATGGACCTATGCCTCAGAGGAAAGATTGGGTGGATGCAGGAGGAGAGGGGGTTACAGATGGGGAGATCCCAGTGGACAGGGTGTTGGAGGGTCTTAAATCCCTGTGGGTGGATAAGGCACCAGGGCCAGATGGAGTGCATCCAAGGGTCCTGAGGGAGTTAGCAGAGGTCCTGATGGGACCACTGGGGGACTTGTTCAACACCTCCCTGGTTTCTAGGTATGTGCCCAGGGACTGGAGGATGGTGCATGTGGTGCCCCTCCATAAGAGTGGGCCCAGGGATGAACCAGGGAACTACAGACCAGTGAGCCTAACCAACATTGCGGGAAAGCTAATGGAGATTATCCTTAAGGAGAGGCTGGTGAGATTTCTGGAGGAGAAGGTCTCCAGGATGACAGACAACATGGATTTGTCTGTGGCAGATCCTTCCAGACAAACCTGGTTTACTTTTTTGACAGGGTGACATGGGCACTGGATGAGGGCCATGCAGAGGATGTCCTTTACCTAGACTTCAGCAAGGCCTTCAACTTGGTGCCTAATAGAAGGCTGACCAGCAAGTTGAGTAGTATAGGAGTGGGGGAAAAATGGTCAGGTGGGTTTAGAGCTGGTTGCAGGATAGGTAGCAGAGGGTAGTAGTTGGGGGAGAGCTCTTGGAACTTAGAGCTGTGACCAGCGGGGTCCCACAGGGCTCAGTGCTGGGACCAGTGCTGTTTAACATCTTCATTCCTGACATTTTGGATGGGATCAAGAGCAAGATCAGCCTCTTCACAGCCGACACAAAGATGTGTGCAGAGGTGGATAGTGAGAAAGGAGGTAAGGTACTCCAAGAGGATTTGTCAAGACTTGAGCATTGGTCAGACACTCAGCAACTAGGGTTCAATGCTAAAAAGTGTAAAGTCATGCACTTGGGTGCCAGAAACCCTGAGAATAGTTACTGGTTGGGAGGAGTGCAGTTAGTCACTTCAGAGGAGGAGAAGGATCTGGGGGAACTAGTAACAGGGTATATGAACCACTCAGTGCAGTGCAGGAGGGCAGCAGCAAAAGCAAATAAAATGCTGGGGTGCATCACCATGGGAATCACCTCAAAGAGAGGGGAGGTCATCCTGCCCCTGTACAGGTCCCTGGTGTGACCGCGTCTGGAGTACTGCGTGCAGTTCTGGTGCCGCTATTTGAAGAGGGACATCAAGCTACTGAAGGGGGGCCAGAGAAGGGCAACAAAAATGATGCTTGGACTGGGAGGCAAACCATATGAGGAGAGGCTGAGAGAGCTCAACATGTATTCCCTGGAGGACAGCAGGAGAGAGGAGATATGATTGAGATCTTCAAGTATATAAAGGGCAGGAACAGGGTTCATACTGAGGGTTTGTTTAGATCAAAAAGTGGGAGAGTCACCAGAGGACACAGTCTGAAACTGGAGGGAGACTGATTCAGGAGAGAAATGAGGAGGCACTATTTCATGGAAAGAGTGGTGGCAGGGTGGAATGTGTTGCCAGAGGAGGTGGTATCATTGAAGTCAGTGGGCAGCTTTAAGAGGGGGTGGGACAGGGTCAAAGGGAGGGTGGAAACTGAGGGAAACTGGGGAGGGCAGTAGGAGGAAATACATCAGAAGGGTGGGCAAGGGGGGGGCAGCTGCAGTTTAATAGACTGGGTGCTGCACACTCGAGCAGACCTGATAGACTGTAAGGCCTGTATCTGTTGGCAGTTTTGTATGTCCCTATGTTCCCCTTGTACTGAGAACATGAAATATTGTATAACAAGTCTATTTCAATTACAATTATGGAATAGTTCATGAAAAATATTATATGTATTATTATATTTACTTGTTATATTGGCCCACCAAGTTCTGAAGAAGGGGCAGGTTGGTCCTGAATGGTACGTAAACAAGATGAAACTGGCTGTGGGTGCTTCACAATAAATGGAGTAATTAAGAGATCATTTTTATACGAGTACAGTCATTTTTTTAAATAAAAAGAAGATAGCGGGTTGACGTCTTCCCACTCCTCCATCCTTGTTTTACAGTTGATGACATCTCTAACAAAACTTTTTTCCAGCTCAGATGCTCTTAGTTCATATTTCTAATATTTCTAACCTATTTCCAAACATGTCGAGTTTCATATTCAGACATTAATTCAGCAGATCCCTACCTATGTGAGAGATACAACACATATATTACAGCTAGTGGAGGAATTTAATACAAAAGGATTATTAAATGAGAAAACTATTTTGGTCACCACTGATGTTAAGGACCTCTACACTTCTGTTCCCCACAAAGAAGGGGTAGAAGCACTTGAACATTTATTAAGAAAGTGACCGGGTGAACAGAGACCAAAAACAAATTTAATAATGGAAATGGCACACTTAGTATTAAACAATGATTACTTCAAGTTTGAAGACACCCTTTATGGGTAGATAAAAGGAACGGCCATGAGTAGCACCGTGGCCCCAGGGATTGACACTGTTTACATGCATTTGTTTGAGACAAAGTATGTACTGCATACTGCCGTGGAGGGTAACAGATGTGTGAATAACAATTAGCTATGGAAAAGATTTATTGATGACGTGTTACTTGAATGGCAGGGAGAGTCAAAGGAGCTGGATGATTTTTTAGACTACATTAACAGGTGTGATGAGAATATAAAGTTTATAGCTATATACAGTTCCGAATCAGTAAATTATTTGGATATCACAATTAGGAGAAGGAATCAAAACCTTGAAACAACTTTATATCAAAAGGAAACAGATAGAAATACCATGCTGCATGGCAGTAGCTTTCACCCTAAGGGATTGAAGGACAGTATCCCCTTCTCACAATTACTAAGAACAAAAATAAATTGCAGTATGCTGACTGCTTTTGTCAAAGAGCAGGCAGTGATACTAGAGAGGTTTAGAGAAAGGGGATATGAAGAAAAACTTCTAAAACAAGCCCAAAAAAGAGTCTCCGAAATAACAAGAGAGAAATCATTAGAGTAGAAGGACAAAAGTAAAGAATTAGCTAAGAGCAAGAAACTAGTTTTCAGCACTACACACTGTCATGAGATGACTGAACTGAAACAAATAATTCATAAGTACTGGTCTATATTACAGAACGCACCTGAGATAGAGGGAATCTTTGTGAATAGGCCCTTTGTGACCTCAAAAAAAGCACCCACTATAAGGGACCACTTGGTTAAGACAATACATAACTGTGAGAAACCCAGGCAGGGACAATTACTGTTAGGACCATTAAAAAATGGTATGTTTCCATGTAATAAGTGTGTGGCCTGTGGGAACACATCTAAGAAGGCATTCTTTAAATACCCGTTTACAGGCAAGGTATATGACATTAAACAACATATTGATTGCAATTCAATAGGTGTTATTTATATACTGCAATGTCCGTGTGATCACCTTTAAGTGGGTCAGACAACCAGAGAACTAAAAAAATGTATAGCTGAACACAAAAGTAAAATTAGAGTAAAAGATTAAAGTTCTCCAGTGGCACGCCGTTTTATAGCTCGAGGACACACAGCAGTACAATTAAGATTTTGGGGGCTTGACATTGTAGAATGTCCAGACAGAGGTGGCAACTTTAAAAGATTTATAGAAAGCAGAGAAACCCGCTGGATATATGAATTAGGAACATATTACAGTAGCTGGGGTCTCAATGAAGAGATTAACTGGCAGGTCTGCTGGTGAAATTATTTTGGATCTATAATAGGCAGTGTGTTTTTAAATCTTGACACACCATGTCCCCCCCCCCCCACTATCTCTCTTAAATTTGCATAGAAGTATATCTATTTAATTTACATTGTCTATAAAGTCCTCTAATAAGATGGTTGAGACATGTTTTAGAAAGAATAGGATATAACAGCTAAAAACATTCAAGTGGCCTTTCGTTCAACAGGTGCTCAATTTCTGGTCCATATATTCCCATTGCAAAGTGATTGCCATCCAACTCACGTTATGTGGCAATGACATCAGTACGTCACATCGGCTGATTTCATCAGCACACTCTGCCATGCAGATATAAGAGGTCCGGCCGCAACCTCGCTCTTACTGCTCTATTTAAAATAAATGTGCATGGGGCATTAACGCTGGAAGCTAAAAATAAGTTCATTTAAACTTTACAGATTGATATATAGTGCCGTATGGCTGTGTTCATATTAGGAACTAAAATCCTTTCTACAAGGGGTAGATTTAATTGACGGCTGAAAATAAATTTTGCTTGTTTACGCAGATACTCAGAGAGAGAGAGAGAGAGAGAGAGAGAGAAAACATTTAAAAACGCAAGTACCCAGAAAACGACAAGCTCAAATGAGAAAGGTAAATAGTATCTAACACTTATTAGGGGTATTATCTAAGCACAGGTTGTGAAGATATCAGGTTGATGAAATTTAGAAACAGAGTACACAACTCAAGTAAAAGCTTCGTTTTTTGATTTAGATGCATGGAGCACATGTGAACTACGACATTACACATTAGAGTTCCCTGCACTTGTGGATATAAAATTGAGGTAAATTTGAATAACAAGCTGTATGCTTTATTTTGTTCTGTCCTTGGAAGTTCTGTGATAAGTGTTTGACTTGTGTTGTAGGTTCTCGGACCATGTTATGGCAGAACCTTGGAAAGTAATGCATAATTAAATCTTCAGAATACATATTACAAGAAAGTAAGCATTTTGAATTCTTTGAATATTATGTAAAGGAGCAGATCATTATATGAGTATTGATTTCTTATGTTAAAACACTAGTGGTGCTTAGAGGATGACATTGCTATAGTTTGAAGAGTTTAGATTTGAATGTAATATATTTTGATTTGTTAAGGCATCTGAAAAAGACGAGTATCACTTGCTATGCATATAGCACAAAATAAGTGATTATGGTCTGATCTATCAAATGTTGTGATATGTTTGAACAAGTAAAGCGTGAATCTGGCCAGATGGAATAAGCTGGTAGCTGTTGTAGACACTCAATAACTGTAGTAGGGCAACATTAGATCTGGATAATAACACTGATATAGTGAATAACAGATACGGAAAACAGATAAAAATTAATATGGATATTGAATAGGGAGTTTCTGAATGGGAATGATTTGCTAAAAAATAATCAGTTTGTGCTGTTTTGAAAACAAATGGTATAATGAATTCTGATTACTCACAAAAATTATCTCTAATTAATTAACAGTTCCCCAGAAGAAGCCATTACGTGGCAAAATGTTGGGACACCTTTAAGGATGATAATAAATGCTTGAAATTTACAACAAGAAACAAGAGTGTATGGCTTTTTGCTAGAGTGGTCGTTACTATTTTGGTTTTGTGAAGATTTCACACCTTCAAGCAACCAAGCTCCACAAGTGACTCAAGATGAAACACGGGATTTCCCTTGGACATTAATTTTTGTTTTGTTAAAGAAGAATGGCCTCTCATTTTGGATGTCACATCACTGTATATGAACATCCCTTACGAGGATGGCCTGAGATCATTGAAAATGACCCTTACTGAGAATATGCATATGCAAAGGGCAGGGAGGAATTCATTACATTAATGGCTGAGAAGGTTTTACAATACAATGTGCTTACCCTGTTCAGTTAATTCTACCTACAGGTAAAAGGGATGGCCATGGGAGCAGCATTTGCACCCAGTTATGTGAATAATTACCTGGGCCAGTGGGAGGCAGAAGTACTCTGAGACCCCTCTAAGAGTCACTACCTCTGGCACATTGATGTATCCTGGAGGTACGCTGATATATATAAATATATATATTCTGGGCCGGGGGTGAAAAGGCTGTGTTGGAGATTTGCATGCATTTGTACAGTACCTAGAAAATAGCCACCCATCACTGTATCATATGACAAGCAAAGAGTAAACTTCCAAGATGTTATGGTGGAGAAGGGACATGATAATGATTTAACAGCAGATTTGTTCCATAATAAAACTAATAGGAACATGCGGTTACATTTCAAGAGATGTCACCCTAGGCACACAAGATCTAATATACCAGCCAGACAGTTCTAGAAGGCTAAAAGGATATGTAGCTCACTTGAGAAATATGAACGGAGAGCATATGAATTAGAATGAAGATTTGTAGTGAGAGGCTATCCAAACCATGTAATAAGCAAGGGTAGAAATATGGCTAACAGTCATACTAACATATTAACATACTAAAATGCCAGCAGAATAGGCCTAATGGTCTTTCATGTCTGCTGTTTTGGTCAGCCCCCACCCTGGGAGCTGATCTTGCTGCCCCCTCACCCTCTCTGGCTTCTTCCTTCCCAGTTCCGGATATTCTCGCTGCACTGGATTTTGCTTCCAGAACCCTTCCCCTGTACCTGTCCCACCCCGTTTTGAACCCCTCCACTGTCTCTGCCTCCACCAGCCCCCTGGGCAGTGCATTCCATGGCTCCACCACCCTTTCAGTGAAGTAGCACCTCCTTCTCTCTCCCCCCTGAGTCTCCTCCCCTCCAGCTTCCACCCATGCCCTCTAGTTGCCCCCCTCCTTCCTTCAAAGCACCCTGACTGCTCCTCCCCTATTTACCCCTTCATGTACCTGAAGACCTCTATCATGTCCCCCAGTCCCTTCTCTTCCAATGTGTACATATTTAGCTCTTGAGCCTCCCCATAGGTCCTGTCCCCAAGCACCAAATCATTTTGGTTGCCCTCTCTGACCCTCTCCAGGAGTTCAATGTCCCTCTTTAAGTCTGGCCTCCAAAACTGCACGCAGTACTTGAGGTGCTGCCTCACCAAGCAGTTATACAGAGGGAGTATCACTTCCCTCCTTCTGGAGGTGATCCCCTAGCGATGCATCCCAGTATCCTGTTGGCCTTGGCCACTGCCCTCCTACAAGTCTCTGAGTTGTTCATCTTGACATCCACCACCACCCCCAGGTCCCTCTCAGCCATTGAGACTTGTAGCATTTTCCCTCCAGTCATAATAGGGAAGAACTATTAGATGGTAGTGCAGAAAAAGGGAGTCAAGACCCACAGCATGAGACTGGTTGTGAGGAGACCAGAAATGTTGCACTAATTAACTTTGTCACAACTTTCTCTACAGAGGCAGGAAAAATACAAGAGATTCTGAAAAGATACTGGAAAATTGTCCAGGCTGACTCCATGCTGGGTCCATCCCTTCTAGAGTTACCCAGGATGGTCTACAGGAGAGGATCAAATATTGGAGATAACATGGTTCATTGGCTCCAGCCCATACATATGGGTGAGAGGCAAACTTGGCTGCCACCGTTAACAAAGGATAACATAATTTGTGGCAGATGTAAATTCTGTGCACATATGATCCAGAGGGACTGGTTCTGTAATCCCATCATTAAAAGAAATTCTTTTTGTTAGAGATTTCATCAACTGTGACACAGAAAACATCATATACATGTGTATTTTGTGAATGTGAAGCTGTTTATGTGGGTAAGACCACAAGAAAATTAAAGAAGAGGAGAGTGGGAGAGCACCTAAGAGATATACAGAGGGAGTAAAATGTGATGCCTTGGCCATGCACGTTAAGTTAAATGGGAATTGTCATTATAGTAACTTCATTGTTATTAAGAAAGTTAACAGTAATGTGAGGGGTGGGGATTTGTATAACTTGAGTATGAGCAAAGAAGGGTTCGAGATGTGTAAGCTAGTTGCAAAAAAAAAAAAAAAAGATTAAATGAAAGAGTGGAATGACTGCTTTTCCTGAGTGGCTAAACTGTGCATTTTTATTTTATCAGCAAAAAGTACAAGGCAAGAGTCCTGGGTGGTTTCCCTTCACTGTCAGTTCAGATTAATAGATGGAAGCCTGTTAAGTGAAAATTCAGAAGAAAAAGTGTAGAAACCAGTCACTCATGAAAATTTTTTCTCATTCGAATGATTTTTATTGTACCATGTATCATGCACAGACCCACAATTTAAGCCCAGCGTTTCACCACTAGGGGCTTCATCAAGGAAGAGGATCTATAGGTAAAACAATTACATATTGTTATATACACTGCTGTACGTTTCAATATTTATACAACATTTAAAATTCCTCTTTAGAACTTTCAAAACTGGATCCCGACTTCCGGTGATGTCACGAATATGACTGCATGCTAGCCCAAGGTGCTCCTCCAAAGCCCCAGGAAAAGAGAAAGATTTTAGCTATATTCCATGGTTTACCTGTAATTTCGATGGTCCCCTTAATATTCTGACATGGCAGGGAAATCGTCGAAACCAAAAAAATCCAAAGGCAAATGCATCAGTTGGCAAAATGAAACAGATGGTACTTGGTGAGGCCTTGGAAGGTCTAACAGAGCTGCCACCACGTAGACGCCAGGCCTCTGAATCCACAGTAGAATCAGAGAAAGAACTATCACCCTCAGAGAAAAACACAGCGGATACCCTGCAACAAATTCTGAAAATGGTCACAAAGATAGGTATTTCCCTGACTGACCTTAAAAATGATGTGCGAGTCCTGGATTGAAAAGTCTCTGAGAACGCGGCAAAGGTGGTAGAACTAACGGAGGTCCAGGACACTGATGAATGCCTCCTCCTCTACCTCTTGCGATGGGACCGGAAAACCAGCAAAGAATGGAAGATCTGGAAAACAGGTCCCGACGTAATAATTTCAGGATACACGGGGTCCCGGAAGGGCAAGAAGAGAGGTATGCAACTATGGAGGACTTCGTGCAACATCTGCTCCGATCAGTGCTTTCGATTCACCCAGACCTAAACTTAGATATTGATAGAGCCCACTGATCATTGGCCGCCAAACCCATGGACCCTACAGTGAAACCACGCTCTTTGATTATACGGATGGTATACTACCAAAGAAAAAACTGGCTTCTGAAAGAAGCATGGTGACTCAGAAACCTAAAGTACCATGAGGCATCTATATTTTTTGATCAAGATTTCTCGAGTGCACTGCAGGCAGAGAGACAGAGGGCTAGAGGTATTGTAAGGGAACTGAAGGCCCAAAAAGACATACCAGCCCAGATCCTTTACCCGGCCAGACTGAAAATACATCTAGAATCGGGAATAAGATCTTTCCCTTCCTTGGTTGATGCAATACCACTCCTAAAGGAGCTAGACATCCCGGTGCCAGATTTAGAGGTGAAAATCCTAGAGAAAAAACTTTGATCTGAGATGTGGTCTGTTCGTGCGAGAGGAACCAACAGAAAAAGAGGTTTGCCTGGAGCCATCTCGCCTGAAGCAGCTCGAGATGTCGGTAAATTGCTGAAGCGTGCAGACCGAAAGGAACAAGATGGCAACATGAACTCTCAGCAGGCCGCTTACAGAGGAGATAAGTCATGAACTTTCTTGTGCTGGGACTAAATTAAATTATAATATCTCTAATTGTTTTGTCTCCTTCCCTCCTCCAGAGTGGGTCAAGGGTAGGCTGGGCTGTATTCTCAGAGCATAATTAGCTGGTTTTGGGATGTTTCAGGGTTCTGGTAAAAGGGGCCTAACGTATTGATGATGGGGGGGGTTCTTTCTCACCTTCACTTGCCTCACATAAAATGGCCTGGCAGCTGCGAATCGTAGCTAGGGGCAAAGACAAGTAATGGATCTGGGAGGGCAGGGTCTTTGGATACTGCTTGTGCTGCCTCCCGCCCCCCCCTTTGGCCACATGGGATTCCATTTGTACAAGGCAAAGTATGCGATCTGAAATCAGTAACCCTTTCCAGACACCACAGACAGGAATACCTGCGTGTTGCTCTGGTTTTGCTTTTACTCTTGCTCCTCGTGGTCAGAAGAGAAGTGGTTTGTTGGTGGGGTGGGTATTGTTTACAACTCTACATTGCTTGACGATCTGAGAGTGGGAGAATGGAAAAGGAGGGGGAGAGCTCCATTTCAAAATCCAGGCCTCAGTTAGACTGGGGGTTGGGGGGTGGGGGCAGGGGTCAGAAGCGATGCCAGTGCTCATGAAATAGATGGCTGTACTGCGTCATGAAGGTACGGTTTGGGTTTAGAGGCACCGCAAGGCAAAAGGTATGCTTTTTATTTCCAATTATTGCGATTGGTATGGCAGGGAGAAGGGAGTCTTTACAAATTGTAAAGAAGGCCATCAATGACCGGTACTATGGAGAGTTGGATAACAGACTCCATGGTAATTGGGAGGTCTGTGGGGGCTGTAGGGAGGACATAGCTTTGACCATAGGGTGCTGATGAGGGGATGGTGGCTAAGGAGGAAAATGGCCATAAAGAGCATAAATGGGAATAGGGGGGTGATTCTGTAACTAATGGGATTAAGGGATAAGAGGAGATGTAAAGCTTAAAGGGGAACTTCTAAAAAAAAAAAAAAGAAAAAAGTGGGATAACCACAGCCTAGGGGAATATGGGGAGGGGGGAGGGGGTATCTGGAGTGCAGCAAGATAAAGTGACGTCAGTTTACTAGTGGTAAGGTCCACGCACGGTAGACATGAACAGCCACAACCTCCAAAAACAACTGGGAGGTGGTTAAGATTCACAGCTAGCCATAAAAGGCTAGTACCTCCTTGGAAGTTAGAACAAAGTTACTAGAAGTGTTTTTGAAATAGTTCCCAGGTTATTAGGGAACAAGTTATTATTGGCAACTGGCCACATGTTGTTGGCCAACTTGCCGCACTGTTTCTTTATTATTTATTTTATAATGGTTTATAAAAGTGCAAAGTCTTGTGTACTAAAACTTTGTGTAAAGGGAGGTGGGCGCCTTGGACTGGTCGGGGGGGGGAATCCAGTGGGCACAGTGTCAAGGGTACAGCAGTGCGACAAACGCTACTAAGATGACACAGCTGAACATTATGTCTTATAATGTTAAGGGCATTAATTCGCCAGTTAAACACACCAAATTGTTAGCTGAGTTAAATCACTTAAAGTGCAACATAGCCTTATTACAAGAGACACACTTAAGCTCAGTGGAGCATAGTAAACTCCAACGAACATGGGTGGGTCGGGTGGAAGCAGCTTCACATGAAACAGCAGAAAAAGCTAGGGTGGCGGTCCTGTTCAGGAGGAATTGTCCATTTCAGATTCAGGAAGTGGAGGCAGCTGCATCAGGTAGATTCATTAGAGTAACTGGTAGAATTCAGGATCAATTGATCCACATAATAAATGTGTATGCCCCCAATATAGACACGGATACGCTTTTTGGATGAGATATTTCATAAAATAGGGGAGCTTGTGGGGAGACAGGTAGTCCTGGGGGGGGGGGGGACTTCAACGCAGTGCTGTCTCCTACCATGGACCGTTCATCTGGTCAGACATCCACTAATAGAACGGCAACCAAAAAATTGAAGCTATTGTTAGAGGAAGGGGGGTTAATTGATGTGTGGAGATCAGTGCATGGATCAGAACGGGACTATACATATTATTCTCCAGCCCAGAGGTTGTACTCATGGATTGACATGATATGTATGCTGAAATCAGACCATTACCAGTGTACTGCCTCCACCATACACCCCATAACATTGTCTGATCATGCGCCAGTGGGTATTCAGGTATCCTGGGGTAGCATAGGTAGGAAAACAGTATGGAGGCTGAATACCTCCTTGTTAAATGATAAAGTATTTCAGCAACATGTTTCACGAACGCTGAAGGACTTAGAATCTGACTTTCCCATAGAAGACACATCACCCTTAATATGGTGGGACATGATGAAGGCGGTGGTTAGGGGACAAATAATAAGCTACGCCTCGAACAAAAAGAGAAGCAGTAATAAAAAAAGGCTAAAGTTAACACAATCAATAGGGGTATGGGAAGAGAAGCATAAGGCCAACCCGACAAATTCAAGAGCGCTGGGCGAACTAACCAAGGCCCAAGTGGCTTTGCAGGCCTTTGATAATAAAAAAGTAGAGGGCACTCTAAGGTTCTCTAATCAGAAGTATTACGAAGGGGGAGCCAGGGCATCAAAGTTGTTAGCCATGCAGCTTAAAAAGGCCCAAGCAAACAGATGTATACAAAGTATCAGAAATAGGGGCCAGCCTAATCTGAGGTGGACATCGCCGCAGGACATCGCTACGCAATTCCAGCAATATTATGAGAAATTATATAGTGAAAATAAACAACCACAAGAGGTAATACAGGAAACAGAAGAATTCCTTCAGACGTTGACCCTCCCAAAACTCCCCATAGAAGATCAACATGCTCTTTCTGCACCCATTACAGAGCAAGAGTTATATTCGGTGATAAATAAGTTGCCAGCGGGTAAACCCCCAGCCCTGATGGGTACCCAGCGGAGTTTTACAGGACTTTCAAAAAATTGTTAGTGCCCAAGCTGAACCTGATCATGAACTCAGCCCTAGAAGAGGAGCAGCTTACACAATCCTGGACTGAAGCTCTGATTTCAGTTATTCCCAAAATGGGGAAACCGGTAGATTCCTGCGACTCTTACAGGCCAATATTGTTACTGAACCAGGATTTCAAATTTTTAACTAAAATAATGGCCAATAGACTACAGCAGTGCATTGAACACCTAATCCACTCGGACCAAGTGGGCTTCATACCCAACCGTCGCCTCTCCGATAACATAAGAAGATTATTAAACATAATAACAGCCCAGGTTAAAACAAATACGCCCCAGGTACTGCTTTTTTTAGATGCAGAGAAAGCATTTGATCATATTAATTGGACATATATGGGAGAAATACTAACACATATGGGAATAGGAGGTAATTTCTTAAAATGGAACATGTTAGCTTACCAAAATCCATCTGCCAGGGTCAGAGTGAACGGGACAGTTTCAGATACCCTAAAGGTCAGACACGGCACGAGGCAGGGATGTCCCCTATCCCTGCTGCTATTTGCACTAAGCTTGGAACCCTTGACTCAAGCCATAAGGCAAGATAATAATATAGAGGGGATCGAAGTAAATGGTGTAATGAATAAAGTTTCTATGTATGTGGACAACACCCTAATTTATATAAACAACCCGGGGACCTCTCTTCCCCCACTCTTACAGCTCCTGAATAGATTTGGGAGAATATTAGGATTTAAGGTGAATGAGGGTAAGTCTGAAATGTTGATGATTAGGAGAGGAGAGGGGGATTCCAGAGTTTGAGCATGGGCTCACCCTTCTCCTTGGCCAAGGACAAGATAAGATACCTGGACATACAGATACCCACCAAACTATCGAGGTTATACTCGTTTAACTATGGGACACTTAAACAACAAGCCTTTTCGGACATGAACTGCTGGCAAGACATGCCGTTGACCCTTTCTAATAGAGTCAAAACAGTTACGATGAATATACTACCCAGATACTTGTTTTTGTTCATGAATCTGCCGATTCCATTCAAACGAGGAGATTGGAAGGAGTTGAGACAGAGATTGAGCAAATTCATTTGGGCCAGACGGCATCCCAGAAAAAGATGGGAGTTAATGTCGAAGGCCAGGGAGAGGGGAGGCCTAGCGGTCCCGCATTTTTATAAGTATTACTTGGCAGCTCAGACCTTACCAATACTGCATATGATTTCCCAAGGCCACAAAGTCAGCTGGCACGCGATGGAGCAAAATGCATCCCCGAAGATGCCCCTTAAATATTTGGTATGGATAGCCCTCAGATCGGACATAAACAAAATTAGAAACAGATGGACTAAACATAAACTAGAGTTCTGGCTCCAAACACGACAGAAATGGGAGACCCCATCACCAGTGTGGCCTTATATACCCCTGACCTACCTCCCCTACTTCCCTTTAAATAATAAAGACAATAGCTTTTTAAACTGGAGAAGACAAGGACTAACCCATCTTACCCAATTCCTACAGGGAAATATCTTGAAAAGCTTTACAGATTTGCAACAGGAATTTAGCCTTCCCTGGCAAGATTTTTTATAAATGTTTACAATGCAGACACTGCATTGAGATGAGGGTGGGCCTGGCGGCCTTGGCCAGCCCCATAATACCATCCCTGGCTGGGACATACCAGAAAGCCCAAACCAGAGAGATGAAAGGGTTCACCTCTTATATTTATAAGACATTACAGGAGGGTGAGGGCACCTTGCAGATTCAATGCATAGAACAGAAGTGGGAAGAGGAATTAGACATAAAGCTGTCAGAGAAGGAGTGGGGAGGGATTTGGCTAGGTGTAAGCAAAACATCTAATTCCCCAACATGGAAGGAACATCGTTGGAGGGTGGTGGGTAGATTTTTTATAACCCCGATAATTTCACAATATTACACAGCTCCCCCCTCAGATAGCTGTTGAAGGGGCTGTGGTGCAAGGGGTACGATCACCCATATATTTTGGAGTTGCCCACAACTTACTACTTATTGGAAAGAAATAACTCAGGCCATTATGGAAATATTCCATTTAGAGGGAAGACTGGGTCCAGAGAATATGGTACTCGGTCTCCCACCATCTGAGATGAGGTCAGGTGCCCAAAAGTACTTATTTTACATCTTGATAGCAGCGGCTTCAAAGACCATCACACAGCATTGGCTTAGCACCCACCCTCCAACATTGTCTCAATGGGTAACTAATGTAAATCGCATCAAAGATTCTGAGGGAGCCACAGCACGTCTGAGGTTGATGACCGACAAGTTTAACTCTAGATGGTTACCTTATTATAATTTTACAGAAAATTGTACAGGCACTCTGGTGCTACAGCAGTATATACTCCCGTGGTGAAGAAAAGAGGAGGGACGGGACTGCCACCACTGCCACTCCCCCCCCCCACCTTAACAGCGTTGGGTGCTACCAATTGAAGATAGCACAACTAGACCAGCCAAGGTGCCGGCCTCCTATAAGTTGAAAATGGATTTGACTTTGTTAGGGGATTAATTCCCAAAAGACCTAAGAAAATATAATTTAGTTGGTCCATGATTATAACTTTGCACAAAATAAGTTAAGTAGTTATTTTTATTGTTCAATTTATGTGGTATTTATATTGTTCAAAATGAAGTGCAATCCCTGAAGGTTAATAGAATTATAGGGCTTAACACTAGTTTATTCAAGCAGGAATATAGAGGGATTTAAATGTGGATACCCTTCAGATCAAAACAGTATCTTGTTGAAGGACGATCGAGCCATTGAAAGATGGAACTCTTTCCTGCTAAAATGACACACAGTTATGAAGGATCCATAAGCAACAGGATATCCCTATTTGATTTATTATATACTGTGTATGTATTGTCAACCTAACTTTGATGTATGCTCTCTTTTGTAAAAATGAATACAAACTGATGTACTATATATTTTTAACAAAAAATGAATAAAAAGCATTTGGTAAGTTCAAAAAAAAAAAAGAACTTCCAAAACCGATATCAGAATGGAAATTGTTCAAACGTCCTAATGCTTTTCTCAGACTATTATACTAAAGCATCTCAAGGGTATCAGGTCAAAAGAGCAATCCAAAATAAGTGACTCATAAATGAGCACATCATTTTGGTCACTTTCAGGTTCAGTGACTGTGGAGGAATAGCAAAGGAGGGAATAGCGAGGAAGGGAGAGAAAGAAAAAACAGTGGGGGAGGTAATAGCGATGGGAGGGAAGGAAGTGTGAGGAAGAGGGATGGGCTAACTAGGGGTGTGGAGCATGATCCTGCCAAGCTACCCATGTAGTGTAGTGGGTAGGGACATCAGCTGCAGTTGTGGTGGTCCTGAGTTTGGGACTATGGACAAGTATTTTATTTTGTTTTCAGCAGGTGGTGTTTTTTTTTTAAGTTATTGCTGTCCTCGGTCCCTTGTATTTCCTCTAGTGTCCACCCCCTCCTTGGAGATGATTATAATAGTTCAGAGTGTCCCGCATTTAGCATGTATTTAGATATATGCCAGTTTAGTATTCGGCGCATATGGTTGTGTGCTGTATTTGTGTTCGCCAGGATGTATTCACTCTTGTGCAAGTCGTTAATTTTGGTTCGCTATTATGACATGGAACCTGTCTCAAGTATTATTTACCAATTATCATGACAAATTCCTCGAGTCAGAAACAATTTTGTACACATTCAAACTAGGAACATCATTTCTCTATTATACATACACCACTTTTCTTATATATAGTGCCCCTGTTGGTGGGGCTGGAGGATGCAGACACTCTTAAGAATTAATACATGCACTGCTACAGCAGTAGTGTTTCAGTATTCTGGTATTATATCCAGAGCAGTAATGTTTCAGTATTATGCAAATATGGTAAAACTCGGGAACCTACCTAGGCTATGAAATCTTCTAAAGATTGTATCATTTGACTTGATGAATTGTTTATATTTGAGAACACCTATATCAAAGATAACATGTTCATTTTCAGTCAACAATCCTTGATCTGCAACTCTTAACACAATTAATCCCACTAGTCTACAAGTCTCATTATGCTGTATACCGCATGTCTATTTTTATGTAAACAATTCATTATTTCATCAGTTGTATTTATAACATCATTGTTTTAACTACATTTCAGCTTCTCCCTCTTTATATAAGACTTATCATTAGGCTACTGGCTCAAGATTTCTTTTCTAGTAAAAATTCAGATTATAATACTTAATATTCTCTTCATGATAAAATCACCATTATATTTTATCTTTGTAGCCTTTGTATTTCTTTCAGTGCCTGTGACAATATTTCTTAAAGAACAGGTTTTTAACAACGTACTACAGTACATATACATTTCTTTTGTTTCAAAGCCTCATACCTTGTATCTTTAGATGCATTGTTTTTTTTCTCCCAAAAATCAAATCTAATTGTAACAGTCTCCTAACAGGAAAATTAAATTTCCCATTTCCCCTATACAGATACTCTGGCACACCTGTTTCCCCACATGCCCCACCCCCAAACCCCATGACGGAGAATTGGTCACTGTAAAAATAGCAGATGGAGCATTTCCTTTTGAAGACTCTGACAAGCATCCCAACAATGACGTTCTTTGAGGGACAGACCACCCACTGGACCACCATGTATTTTTCTGATTTCAGGACGGGGTTGGGGGTTAATTTGGATGAACATTGTGAGGTGCTGCACAGCAGAGTGCAGCTCTGATATGTATGGTACTGCTACAAACATTTCACTATGTGTGTACTTCCAAATCATTGCTTAACTTGTGTATTTGTGTAAATAATACAGAAGTTAAGTGATGATTTATATGGTTAGGCATTAAAACAGGCATATGTGGTTTAAACTTGTGTGTGTATACATCTACAGAGCTGGGCATCTCTCTCTTGTCATTGACGTTATCATACTGCAAGTTGGCAGCAGTTTTAGGGTTTTTACGGAGTGGGATTTTTGAATCGGGAGAGGTTTTGTTTATAATTTTAAAATGCTAAGAAACTGCATTTATCCTAGTTTAATAAATGCAGGTTTAGCATAAATGTAAACAACAGCCTTTCCTTTACAAGTCTATGGAGTCATTTAAAAAAAATGTGTAAAAAAATGGTTTAGGTACTCTTTAACAATAGGCACAACAGTACTTTCGGACCACTCTCCTTTGATTTTAAAGATGAACCTGGAAAACCTAAGCAGCATTCACAATGGCATTTCAATCCATCTTTATTGAGATATCATACATTTATGACCCTAGTGAATGATAAGCTGAAGAAGATTTTCTAGTGAAGGATAAACTAAAGGAGATTTTCTATTATACAATGGCTTGAAAAATCCTGCACTCTGATTGGCTGGCTAGCATGATTTACCCATTGTAAATCCTGACATGACCAACGGGAAAAAATACCAGCCGCCAGTCAGTCACGTCAGGAACCCCCAGTCCCTGAAATCACTTTGAGCCCCATGAAAATAGAAACGAAAAAGCCGCCATGTTGACTCGCTGGTAAACAGCTGTCTCTAACAACTCCTCATACAACACTTGCCAGTATGTCTTTAAATAGTTGGAATACCCACATTGCAGGCAAAACAGTGTTACTCTAGCACCGACTCACATGTCCAACTTTTTATTTTCCTCTCGCTCTTTCACTGTCTGTCCCCTTCAATCTCTGCAGCTCACTCCATCACTGCTGAAAAACAGAGACATTACTACCGTAGCAAGTCTGATACACCTCCCACCATCACCATGCAAGTAAACACATGTTTTAAAATTAACAGGATTGCTGAACTGGGGAAAGTGACAAAATAAAATATGATGCCTAGAAATGTTAGAAATCACTACCAAAAAATGGAGCCGTTACATTGGCCACGCACTTATGCTTATACATATCCATATCCCCAAATATGCATATACATAAGCGAAAGACCGGTATCACTGCTCTGGTTTTCAACCTGTGATTTCTAAAACTTTTACCATCATTTTTATTTAAAAACAATTCCCCCTCCTCAGTATAAAAAAAATAAAAACACTTCCCCAGTTCAGCATAAGTGACATTTTTAAAAGATGCTTTTAGTTGAACGGGGATGGAACAAGGCCTTCACAAGCCTGTTCCTGTCTCACTGCTGTATGGAACATTAAGCAGCAGAAGTGCCAACAAGACAGACCACAACAACATGAATGAAGGACTTTCCCTGCTGAGTGTGGGGCAATGCAGATGATGGGGGGGGGTTCTGGACAGCATAGCATTCCCAGGCCAAATAAAGCAGGAAGGTAGGCAGAGTCCCCCTTGCAACATGGAATTATTTTTTGTGGCAGACCAATAAAGCCAACATCAACATTTTAACATAAAAAAAACAACAACTTTTTTTAATTTTTTTTTGTCACAAGAAGGAGGAGGGCATTGTATAATCACAATATACTGCTCCAGGGTGTGGCCTCGTGACCGAATCACAGCAGCCATGAGTAAAGCCTAGCATCACCCACACCCTGCCATGGTATATTGCGTAAGTGAATGATAAGCAGGGCAACTGGAAAACTGCACAAAAAGGTACCAGAAATTGCAGAGATTTTTTGCAAAACTTGCAGTGAAATTGCAAGAGTTCTACTATATACCCTGAGTAATTCACAATAAATCTTTTATTTTTTTCTGCAGCATGTATTAGTCAGTATAAACTGCTAAATGAATACACTGCCACTTGAATATGTTTTAAACATAAAGAAAAGCTTGTGTTCCTAAAATGAATACTAATGTGTTGCCTATCTTCAAAAATGTAAAAACATCTGTCTCATACAGTGCTAAATAGATTCTATTTAGTGAGCCACAGCAAATCAATATTAAATAAACCCAGAATAAACAAATGTCTGTTTCTGGATGTAGAATAATGAAGCCTGATCAACAGCTGTTTACAGTGCTCTGTCAACTATTCATCCACTTTGGTGCATGAAGAAATAAGCAGATAGAGTGGCGAATAATTGAGTTTTAGTAAAATGTTGATAAAGTATCTAATGTTCATAATTTACACTGTAGGTACGGTACACTATTTTTGAAATCACGTATTAAAACACTAAATCTGGGGGTATTGGGGCTAGCAATATAGCTTAGAGGTTAGAGTAACAAACTGAATGAGCTGTGTAAATCTAGCAGACCTGGGTTTCAGTTCCACAACCTCCATTTGCATACTTTGTGACTCTGAGCAAGTCATTTAACTACCCCAGTGCTCCTGGGTTGCCCCTGAAAACAGGCATTTGTACATAGTGGGCCTTACCCAGTTACCAAAGAATATAAAAAAAAAATACCAGTATATTTTTACTACATCATACAGTAGTCCGGGTGCCCTGTAATTTACCTTTGGTTTACTCTGGGCTGCAATAATGATATTTAGTTATTTGTATTCTGTAAGCTTGTTTTCAGATTTTAGTCAGGTTTTTATTGTAGTCTTTGCACGTGAGCATCTAGATGGTAGATTGCTAAGAGCGAGATCACTGTTGCTAACAAGCTTATTCAAATTTATAATCAGGGCCAGCCTTAAGAATAGGTAAACTAGGCAGCCTCCTAGGGTGCCCATCAATAGGAGCACTGAAAACGTAGTCCCTTTGTTTTTCAAATTTTTTCTTTTAATTCTGTTTGCGGCAAAGTGACAAAACAAACATGACTAAACCTGGTGTCGGGGGTGAAGATGAAGAATCAGGTCAGTCTCCCCTGCTGTGCCCCGCCCCATGACTGAGAGAACCTCTGCACACACTAACCCCACCACGCCAACGGTTTCGGAGCCAGCAGTGAGAGTGCAGATGCAGCTGTAGGCAGGCAGGAGCAGTTTTGGCAGCAGTCAGCGCATGCAAGGAGAAGGAGAAGTTCGATATTCGACTGAAGTAGCTGAGCCAAGGAGTGACTGGAGTAGGGGACTACACTGCCTACAGTGTTCACTCGATTGAACCATCCAAAGTAAGTGAAGTGGTTGAGTGAGGAGGGCTCAGGGTGTCATGCAGCTTGAGCTAGTGGGTAACACTGACTGACGGGCTGTAGTGGACATGGTCTGATGCGGGTGGGTTAGGGCAGCTGGCCAGCCAGGTCATTGATTGTCTGTTGGTGGTGGCAGCACCACTCACTGCATTCGGGCCATGCTTTGGGGGAGGCTCTGGAGTGGGAGGTTGACTTGAGAGTCAAGACCTTGAGAGGATAGTCACAGCAGCAAGGGCTACAGAGTCAAGCAGTCTGAGAGAGCACGAGAGTTGGCCCTGAAGAAAGAATAGACTGACTGGTGAGTCAGGCAAAAGAGACAGAGAGAAGACAGCAAGCTGGCTGAATGGAGAGTTGGGTGGGAGTCAGGACTGAAACTAAGAGGACTAGGGGAGAGTCAGAGCAGAAGAAACTGGGTCTGGTGGTGTGGACGCATGGTCTGCAAGGCAGCACTGCATGACTGCATCAACAGCAACTTTTATACTAAGGTGAGTGACTGTGAGCTCATTCGAGCTAAAAGAGAATGAGACATTTTGTTTTTCTTGTTGTTCCTTGGACTGCCACTTTTGACTCCCCCCATTTCCCCCATATCAGGTACTGAATAGTAATAAGCATAGTTTATTTATTTATTAAATTTTGATGACCTGGTAGGCCCACTGAGCCCCCCGAAGGTCCCTTTTTTAGGGGTAACCTGGAATAACATTACAAGGTGAAAAACACTGAAGCAAGTGGTTACAGAGTAAGTACAGATAATTGGCAGGTTATAGTCATTAATAGCATTTTTCTGAAACGTTAAGGTGTACAGCTATGATTGTATGATAAAAACCTAGTATTGCGGTTAGTTAGGGTGACTAGAGACAGGTGGAGAGCAGAGAAAAACAAGTGAGAGGGTTGGGGTAGGTAATGGGGGGGAGGGCTATCTGGTGCCATGACAGTGGCAAGTGCTAGATTCAATTATATGGGCCTTGAGCCTAGTGCGAAAATTCAAGAGTGAGGGGACTTCCTGTATTGTGGGTGGAAGACTGTTCCACAGATGGGGGTGCAATCAGAGAAGGATTTGCCAGCTGCATTGGTCCTGACCCTGGGGACTTCCAGCAGAGTACGACTTGAGGTCCTAAGCCTCAGAGGGTTGTGCTTGAGAGTAATTGTTCCTTCTAGGCTGGGTGGAGCAGATGGGCTGAGTAACTTAAATGGCAGACAAAGCAGGGGGTACTGGAGGCAAGAGGCAAATGAAGGCCACTGTAGTTGGGCCAGCGTGTCATAGTGGTGGCTTCTAGTGAGACCCTGAGGCGCGAACCGAGCTACCTTGTTATACAGTATCTGTAGCCAGTTGAACTCTTGCTTGGCCATGCCCTGTATTACTGGGGTAGCATAGGTAAGAGTAGGGAGCAGGACACTGGAGGCAATTGAGAGTCTAGCTTCAGGGATAAGCTGGCCCTTTAATTGATACAGGGTGCCAAGTTTACAGTGGATGGTCCTGGTCACTAGGTTGACGTGGTTCTTAAAGGTGAGACCATGGTCAGTTGTGAGCCCTAAGTATTTTAAGGAGTCCACCACATCAATGCTTTTACCAGTAAGTGAGTTAAGCTGTAGGGATTTGGTCTTATCTAGTCCAAGGGATCTGGGACCAAACAGCATGGCTTTTGTTTTGCCTGCATTGAGGACCATTCTGTTTGATATAAGCCAGGCCTCAAGTGTCCCTTAAGGTCAGCTTGGAGGAGAGGACCAAGATCTGACAGATTATCCAAGGAGCGGTAGATGACTGTGTCATCTGCATATTGAATGACCAAGCTACTCCTTATGTAAGCCTAAGTAACCTGCAAATCCAGCTCCAGAGCTCTCAGTCTGAATAAAATGCTGCAGACATTGAGACATAACCACTAATGCCAGTGTGTTAGGCAGGGCAGGTGGGTCAAAGACAGTATCACTTCTAAATTACTGGAAATAGATGACTATGTGTACAGCTATTGTTAAAACCATCGACACACAGCCAGAATGGAGAGCTCTCCTTTATTATGGCCTAGTGTCGTGGAAGTAACAAGCAATCCTCCTCCATGATGGAGTCCAGTAGCATGTTCAACTACATACTGGAGATGTGTTGTATAATGCTATGAAAGCATGATAACTGATTTATTTTACATTTGGGGAAAAAAAGTTGCTACTACAACTAAACTACTGTGCCTCTCTGCAAGCATGCTCCAACTATTACTGGCACAATGGTATAAATAATTGAATTATTTTATTTACAAATAACACATTTAAAGCAGCAGTACTAGTTATCCAGCACAAAATGCCATCCTTCCTTGTTGTACCAGTAATGTATTCCTGATAATCTTGGATCTTCACTGGGGCATTTTAAATTCAATCAGCTATCTTTAAGGCTGTTTTTAATTACAAATTTTGCAATTTGCGTGGCTCTACCATAAAGATGGCAGCCCCAAGCAACTTTTAAATATCTTCTCTCCAGATAGCACATATTCACTGCACCCACTGTATTTATAATGCAAATATGTCAGGGTGTTGCCAGCACAAGTTTCTGATGGCCAGCAGCACAGCACCATCCTGATTTGCTTACATCCATGATCGTTGACATGGCAAAAGACCAATAACTTTTAAGAACTTAAAAATCCTTTATCTTGCCTCAGGAATGAAATAAAGCAAAAAGAAAATCTGATATACTGATGTTTTGGTTTGCCCTAATTGCCAACCAGGTTATTTAACTAGTACTGCTGCTTTAAGATAAAAAGTGTGTTTCAAAAGATAAATATAGAGTTGGAATTGAATTTTGATTCTGTATAAGGAACACATGGCTTTTGGAATTTAGAGTGTTTCCAGGATGTCTATACATTGTACCTGGCTGGCAGGTGGTACATCCAGAGGGGAGGTGGAGAGTGAGAGGATTGTGAGTACTTGCTTTGGTAGAAAAGATTGTCTTTTCATAAGGATGAAGTCATGAAACCATTCAGTGGTTATAGAATTGCTGTAAGGCATGATTCAGTTTAAAAATGTATAACTACAGATGAGTTTTAGTCTGATCCAGAAGACAGCAGTAATGCTGCTTGCTGAAGGTGGCACAGGGATGTGTGCCTATTCCTAGGAAGTCTTAACTGCTATTATAAATCATCAGCTACAAACGGTTACAGAAACATACCCTGGAAGAGTTCTCTAAGGTAGCCCTTGCCATTGACTATTCCTTTACAGAAGCCATTCATGACACTGACCAAGCCCTTGAAATGTTCTACAGAAAATGTATCATCTTTTGTGACTCCCTCTTTCCTCTTAAAAAAACTAGAGTCAAAGGTAATAGCCATGAATGAGTTACCTCCGATATTCGTAAGCTGAAGAGGCAATGGGATAGGGCCTGGTCTAACTATAGAAATCTTAAGCACCCCCATCTTCTCCAACAGTACGACACCCTTAGAAACAAATGCAAGGCCACCATCAGATCCACTAAAACCTCTTTTCTTACTGAACAACAATGAAATGTCGCTGGTAACCCCAAACACACCTGGAACATACTCAATAACCTTGTCGGTAGGGATCAATATAGTGATCAAATCTGCCTATGCTCAGATGGAGTGGCCATCTCTGATCCCCATGAGATAGTCTCTCTTTTCAACTCCCATTTTGCTGATCTGGATAAATATAAGCCCAGCTACCTCCCGGCTCCAGAATCTCCCTCCCCTCCTTCCCTCCACAAACCCTCACCCCTATTTCCACTTCAGATATCTCTCCCCTTCCAAAGTGGTAAAGTTAATTAAAGCAAATAACCCCAGGCCCTCTGTTGGTCCCAACAATATTGACTCTAGGGTACTTAAACTAGCCTGTGAACCCCTGGCTCTCCCCCTTACCAACACTTTAAACCACTCCCTCTGCACCGGCTTCATCCTCATTAAATGGAAATGCGCTGTCATCAAACCTCTTCACAAATACAGCCTTAAAGATGAAGTCTCCAATTACAGACCTATCTTCTTCCTGGCTCCTTTCTCCAAGATACTAGAAACAAATTGTTCTTAAACAAACAATTGACTTCCTGGAAAAATATAACCTTCAGAATGATGCCCAACATAGTTTCAGGGCTGGCCATAACACTGAAACTGCCCTCAAAAAATTCACACACTTCTTTGATAAAGCCAATGATGAAGGCCTCTACATTAGTTCCATTTTTGTGGATCTTACAAAAGCTTTTGATCTCGTTGACCATGTTGTTCTCCACACCTTGTCCTGCCTCCGTTTCTCCTCTGACATCATTAATTGGTTTAGGAACTACTTCTCCTCCAGGTCCCATCAAACAATCATAAAAGGCATCCTCTCTGAACCATGCTCCATCAAATATGGCATGCCCCAGGGATCCATCCTCGGCCCACTACTCTCCTTCCTCATCGTAAACTCTCTCCCCAATATCTGCACAAATACAGAAGTAATTCTTTATGCTGATGATGCTGCTCACTTTAGCAAAGACAAAGACCCCTCTTCCCTACTAAACAAACTCCAGAGCAACTTTAAAACACTTCACACCTCTTGAAGATATATTTTTCTTTACTGGACAGACTAAGTAAACATGGGACTTGGGAAATTGATACAATATTAGGAATTTAGAGTTTGGGTGAAATAAATGTCATTTTTGGCCACTCGGTAAATCCTGGGTCCAAAAAACCATCTGTGGGTACATGAAGGAGATACCGAGGGCTAATCTAGTGCAAGGAAATAATTTTATTTGATAAAGGGAAGGGAGGAGGGGGCCACGGGATGGATAACAGCAAACCCCAGGAACCATTAGGTCATACTCACGTGACCACCCTCTCCCTCTACGGAGCATTTTTTGGTCAGAGAGGGGTACAACACACTTGTGATCCACCTTGTCCCTCCTCACTGCTGTTTTCCTTATTAAGGGGTGGGGTGAAGGAGTGGAACAAAGTTTTTTTTTTTGTTTGTTTTTTTTTACCTTGAAGTCACAAAACAGAGGAGTTATTCTTATTCTCCCCAAAGTTTTAAAAGTAAAAATGTTATAGTTCTCATTATTAGATCTAGTTAACTGATTTAAAGTGAGATGTTATATTCAACGGTTAGTTGGATAATGTGTGGTTTTTAACCTTGTTGTAAGATTTCTGTTTGTTTTTTGCACCGTACATTATTGGAGTTTCAGGGGAGCTCCACAAAGTTGGGATTTTGGGAATGGAGGGACTTAAAATAATTACATACAACATCAAGGGGATACATAGCCCGATAAAGAGGGCCAGGCTGCTGCAAGAACTCAATAGATTAAAAGCAGATGTGGTGTTTTTACAAGAAACACATTTAGGAGAGGGGGAGCACCAAAAACTGAAGAGGTCCTGTGTGGGGGAGGTCTTTGCCTCACACTATATGGGTAACACCAGGAAGAGAGGGGTGGCTACCCTGATGGGTAAGAACAGCCCAGTATAAGTACAAGATGTTCAAACTGACCCAGAGGGTAGATTTATTAAGGTGACAGGGGTTATGGGTGATAAAAAGCTAAACCTGATTAATTTATATGCCCCAAATGAGGAGGTGGAAAGACACACCTTTTTTATGCGAATCATGGCCCAAGGGGGATTTGAACCCACAGGGGTAAACATTACAGCAGAAGATTTTAACACTGTGCTAGGTCTGGGTCTGGACAGGTCTGGTGGAGTACAACAGGGGAAGAAACCCAGATCAACTGTCACTCTCTTGAAAATTATGAGAGAATTCGGGCTACTATGCATCTGCCGCCACCAAAACACTGGGGTCCGAGACTATAGTTTTTTTCTCACCGAGACATCAGCAGTACTCAAGACTGGATTTTTTTCTGCTGTCTACTGAGTGGGCCCACACAGTGGAGATCACTAAAACTGAGATCACTACGATCTCAGATCATGCACTAGTGAGCATGTTTTTATGTTTTGACCCCACAGGGGACGTTTTGGAGACTAAATGTCAGCCTTTTAAATAGAGACGATTTTAAAGAAATTATATCCAAGGAGACAAAATCGTGTCTATGTTTAAATGAACAAGGATCCCCTTCCTCCCCAGCATAATGGGATACGTTGAAAGCATATCTGCAGGGAAAAATTATTTCATACGCCTCATACAAAAAAAAAGAAATCAATACATGTTCAGGTACAACTTGAACAAGAGATAGAGGCCTTAGATGCCCAACATAAACAGTCCGGTCAAGAACACAGAAACTAAACTGAAGGAAGGAATTAAGCAGATTACTAGAAGTAAAACTGGAGGGGAGACCAAGGTATGCTAAACAAACATATGAGCAGGGGAATAGGGAGGGCACCGTATTAGCAGCACAACTTAGAAAGGAGGTAGTAAACAGGACAGTCCTCAAACTGAGAGGCAATCCTAATACCCCACCAATATACAAACCAAAAGCGATAGCCCAAACCTTTGCAGCTTATTATGAAGCCCTACACAAATTAGAGAGAGGACCCCAACATATGCAGGAGGTGGATACATATTTAAGGAAGGTGGTGTTGTCTTCGGTCAGTACACTTGAAGTGGAAGCTCTAGAGGCCCCGATCTCCTACGAGGAGTTGAAACAACAGGTTAAAAACCTAAAAACACAAAAGGAACCAGGTTTAGAAGGATTTCCATCCAAATTTTATAAGACATTTCTCCGTGACCTAATTCACCCTTATTAATGACTTTTAATTCAATATTGAAGGTGGGGGATACAGCCCCCCTTCCTGTAACTATGCACAGATAACAGTGTTGCCCAAGCCGGGCAAAGACCGGTAGATTGTAGTTCATACAGACCCATATCACTGTTGAACACAGTCCTCAAGTTGTTTACTGGAATCTTAGCTAATAGATTACAACTAATAATAGGTTCTATAATACACCATAATCAAACAGGCTTTATTAAAGATAGACTTATTCAAGATAATGTCAGGCAGTTCCTAAATATCATTTCCTCACAAAAAAATAAGAAACAGTTTCAAATTGCAATAGGAGTAGATGCGGAGAAAGCATTCAACCCCCTCGATTGGTACTTTCTACAACAAACACTATCCAAATTTGGAATGGGAGATAAGTTTATCGGAGTAATTAAAACTCTTTATGCTAGACTGGCAGCAGTAGTCAGGGTAAATGGTTGTTTGTCTAGTAGATTTGGCTTTGGCAGAGGTACCAGGCAGGGCTGTCCCCTTCCCCCCTTCTTTTTGCTCTGTCACTAGAACCCCTAGCAGCCAAGATCAGGGGGCACGAGCCAATTAGCGGAGTGGAGACAGGAGGGACTGAACATAAAATTGCTCTATATGCAGATGAAGCCTGCTTTTTTTGTCAGATTCTTCTACATCTCTCCCCCACTATTAGAGGTGTTGAAAGAATATCAAACATTGGCAGGTTACAAGATAAATCAGAGTAAATCTGAAGCCCTCCTTCTTAGTGGTGCCCCCCTCCCACAGGTCTTTAAGGATGGCTTCCCTTTCACATGGGCAAAGGAAAACATAATTAGATATCTGGGAGTTCATATCTCGGTGGATACCTATTTTTTATATGCAAATAACTACTAAAAGTTGTTGTACTTAGTGAAACAAGTTCTTGCGAGTTGGAAAATTCTTCCCTTATCTACCTATGGTTAGGCCCAAGTGATTAAAATGAATGTATTACCCAGATTCCTTTTCTTATTTCAGACCATCCTGATTTCCACTCCTGAAGACTACTGGAAAGAATTAAATGTTTCCATTAGAAGATTTGTTTGGTGGAGGACCAGACCAAGACTCTCCTACAAGCTTTTGGTGGCATCCAGAGAAAACGGTGGTATAGGCCTCCCAGATTTCAAAAGCTATTATCTGGCGGCACAAGGGCTATGACTTTATTCCTAGCTAAAACAAAGGGAAGACTCAGGATGGTACAGTATAGAAAAGGAGCTCTTGGAGGGATTACCTATCTGGGCTTTGCCCATGATGAAGATCACAAGGTCACTTTGGTCCAAAATAAGTAACCCGTGGACTAAACACACTATGGAAACACTAACAGAGATAAGACGTAGGCTTGGCTCACCTAATGAGTTAGGCCCAATGTCCCTGATTAGGTACCATGTTGATTTTATTCCTCCTAGGATTGACAAAGGCTATACCTATTGGAAAATTAAGAGGCTGGTATGTTTTTTGCATTTCTTCACACAGGGTATGTGCATGAGCTTCCAACAGCTTAGACAAAGATTTAGTTTAAGAAAGGAAGATCATTTTCGATACCTCCAAGTCAGGAATTTTCTTTCACAAAGTAACCATCAGAAGCTGATCCTGAGACCTCGCTCAGTTTTTGAAGACCTGTTCTTTTGGTGGGTTCAGTTGGCAGTCAAGTTAAGCTATATGAGCTACTAATGGAACACACCCCTTCTCCAGTAGATACAATCAGGCAGTAGGAAAGAGAAGCGCAGATAACAATACCCCACTCCACGTGGGCCTTGAGATTAGGAAGGGGATGGGCAGTTACTTCATCCCCATGTTGGAGAGAGTTTAATTGGAAAATAATCACAAGATATTTCTTGACTCCCACCCGAACTAAGCACTTTGACTCACAGAACACTGACAGATGTTGAAGGGAATCTGGAGGTAGAGGATCCCACTGGCATGTCATCTGGGAATGTCAGAAGTTAAGTCCCTTTTGGCAGCAGGTACATGCCCAGATTCAAAGCATTTTGGGATTCTCATATCCATGCTCCTTTCAAACATTGGTACTAGGAGCAGAGAAGCTGCTGGTGAATGCTAGAGGGAGACACAGATTATTTCATATTTTACGTACTGTGGCCCTGCAATGTATCACTCTACAGTGGCTTTCTCTTGACCTCCCCATGCTCATGGCATGGTTAAAGAAAGTAGAAGAGGTAGAAAGCTTGGAGAGGCTTACAGCCTCAATCCATCTGGGCTTGGATAAGTTCATGTCTATATGGTCCCCTTGGCTCGCTAGGACCCCCAACATTGCCAGAACCCTAGAGAGTTAGAAGGGCTGATACAGAACTCGACTCCAGACACTAGCAATAAAAATGTTATATGATTTAGATAAAAGAAAGACACAAACTGTGCACATAAAGTTGGTAAAAGTGTTATTTATTTACTAATTCATGTATTCATTGTTAATTGGATGATGTTGGTTAGGAATCAAAGAGGAAAAGTTGACAAAAAATGGAATGATTGGGCCCCTCTGGTGGGGGAAGTCTTCTGTAGATGGGGTAAAGCTATACTGCTCCATGGTCCTCTGCTCCATCGGGGGAGAGGAAGTCTAAACAAAAGCAAAAAAGAAACAATAAAGAAATATGGATCTTAACATATGTCAACTAACCATTTATAGTTATTACAGCTCAAGTTGTAATATAAGATCTTGCTTGTATTATACATGGGGCTCTGCGGAGCCATAAAATGTGTGTAACAGGAGAATGTAAAAATAAAGTTTTAAAAACACTTAACACCTGGTTCTTATCAAAGGGTATGGTATTCAGTTTGAAAAAAACAAAGGTTATGGTCTTCGCCAGCCCCAGGAGATGGCTTTCCTTCAATTTCCCCCTTCCTTGATAATGACGTCTACTTTATTGAGATGGTCTATAAATTTAAATACCTTGGGCTACTCCTTAATTGCCACCTCAATTATGACAATCACATCAATCTAACTATTAAGAAAGCCCATCTAGAACCACTAGCACAGGCTATCAGACACTATCCTCAAATCTCAGGGCTCAGATTAAACGAAGAAGAACACCATATAGCTCTTTATGCGGATGAAGTAGTCCTATACTTAGTGGACCCCGCTAAATCCCTGCCTGCAGTATTTGAGATAATATGAGCATATGGCAGAGTATCAGGATATAAGTTAAATACGGTCAAAATGGATGCCCTTACATTCTACATTAAGCCCACAGTAGATGTTAGAATAAGATACTCCTTTAGATAGGATCTGGAAAAAATAAAATACTTAGGGGTGTACCTATCACATGGTAGCACTGATGCCTTTAAGAATAACTATGAGCTCTTCACAATGCAATTAGACACCTACCTCACAAGTTGGAATCTCTTGCCAGTGAGCTTAGCACATCGGGTAGAGGTGATCCGTATGGTGACTTTCCCATGAGCCTTGTATCTCTTTCAAAATGTGCCCCTATCTATCCCTCTAAAAATATTTTGGCAGTGGAATAAATGAATAACTAAATTCATATGGGCAAGACAGAGACCTCATATCAAACTATCCACTTTCTTCCTCCCAAGGGAAGTAGGTGGCCTGAGCCTTCCCAATATCAGGCTATATTACCTAGCCTCGCACATGGTCTTTGTGGCACATAGACAATTAAGGTGTACTGGAACTAGATGGAAAGAGATTGAAGATTATATCATTCCCACTAACGGATCTCCTAACCCTCTTATACACAATGGACTTAATGCCCAATCTCCCACTAGACACCAATCTGTGGATAAGACATCAAATGAAAGCATGGGTATCGGTACATCAGATGCTGCACTTGACTCCGTACTCAAAACTCTTGTGCCCAATATCACTACTGGAAAATTTCACCCCTGCTCACATGGATCTGACATTCAGTAGATGGGAACATCTGTCACTAACATATTTGTTCCAGCTGACATCAGGACTTACCTTTAAATCCTTCTCACAAGTCCAGCAAGAATTTAACCTATGGCACAGGGATTTCTACAGATACCTCCAGGTGAGACACTATTATGAATCCCTCCCACTTAGGGCACATAATCCTGAATACTACTCCCCATCCCTGAGCTCTTTTATAGTGCTGATACACTTGGGGGTTATGGACCACCTGGTCACATATTTTTATAAAGCTATACTAAACTCTGATGGAGGATCCACTGCTTACATTCTAGATAAATAGAACTAAGAATTATCCTTAAGTACATCAATGGAGCAGTGGCAAACTTCCTGTAGACAAATTTATAAGCTGACAAGCTCACATGTGTGGCAGGAGTTTTCCTGGAAGATGAACGTCCGCTGCTTCCGAATCCCCACAGTGACCAGACACTTTCAGGTCTCAGGAATGGCACAGTGCTGGAGGCAGTGTAGGGATACCAGGGCACATCACATCCACGTCTTTTGGTCTTGTCCTAACTGGCCCCCCTTTTTCCAAGCTTTACAGCAGGAATTGGGAGAATTATATGCAGGGCTTATCATGATTACAGCAGAGATGTTTCTTTTTTGTGACTTGCCGCAGGAACTAAGAGATCGGAGCAATGGATATCTGGTTGGCATCCTATTCCTAGCTGCCAAAAAAGCAATCACCAGAATCTGGTTAACCCAACAGGTGCCCACTATTGCAAGTTGGAGGGCAATAGTGAACCAGATACATAGGATGGAGAGTCTCACCTATAAATTAAATGATAAAATAGAACTATGTTCTTCCAGATGGAATAGCTGAATTTTTCATGTCATGCTTAAGGCAGGCACTCAGGGAGGATCTAGCTAAACTTGAACACTGGTCTAGGGAGTGGCAGTTGGGGTGTAATGCTAAGAAGTGCAAGGTCATGCACCTCGGGGCAAGAAATCCTAGGACCAGCTACTGGCTGGGGGGAGTGCAGATAACAGCTTCAGAGAAGGAAAAGGACCTCTGGGTAATAGTCACAGGGGACATGAAGGTATGAGCACAGTGTAGGAGAGCAGCAGCAAGGGCAAATAGGATGCTGGGGTGCATTGCCAGAGGGATCACCTCTAGAAAGGAGGAGGTCATCCTGCCCTTGTATAAATCACTGGTGAGGCCACACTTGGAGTACTGTTTGCAGTACTGGTGCCTATACCTGAAAAAGGATGTGAGATTACTGGAGGGGTGCAGCGCAGGGCTACAAAAATGATCATGGAACTGGGGCAGATGCCGTATGAGGAAAAATTGAGGGAGCTCAACATGTATTTGCTGGAAGAGAGAAGGGAAAGGGGGGACATGATAGAGTCCTTCTAGTACTTGAAAGGTATAACCAAAGTCAGAGAGGGAGGATTGTTCCGCTTAAAAGGGGGAAAGGGTCACTAGGGGGGACAGTCTGAAGTTGGAAGGGGAAAGATTCAGGAGGGAGATGAGGAGGCACTACTTTACAGCAAGAGTGGTGGTGAGATGGAACACACTGCTGGAGGATTTAACTGAACTAAGGACAGTGGATAGCTTCAAGTGTGGTTGGGATAGAGTCAAGGGCAGGATTAGTACAGACAAGAACACAAAGAGGGAAAGACCAGGAAAGGGGAGGAAGGGAGAGGTTTGGGTGGGGCTGGGGTAGCTGTAGTAATATGAAACTAAGAGCTGCACAATCAGGCAGACTTGATAGACCTGTGGGCCTTTTTCTGCTGGCAGTTTCGTATGTTCGTATGTAAAGATCCAGACTTTGTCCCATAGACTGATAATCTATACTCCCACTGATAGCTAACCAAGGGAATACCACTGAATGGTTTTCTATGAGGAGTGTGCGGGCACGGGAGATATGAGCCTGAGCCAGTTCTGTAGGAGAGACATGGGGAACAGGATGGTCTTGCTGGCCCCCCTCACCCAGATGGAGACCCTCCCCCGGCTCTGGGATCCACAGAATTAGGAACTGGAGTGGAGTGGGCGGGAACAAGATCCTAAAAAGTTTTAGAACATGAGGATGGTGAGCAATAGCCAGCCACTCTCCTCCACACTGTAACCAGGAGGAAGCATGCTGGTTGGGAAATGTGCTGGCCTACTCTACTGTCTTTGTCTGATTTTTGCATTACAAGATATATGCTATTGTTAAGATGTAAGTGGAAAACTGACTTTGAAAAGCTTAATAAAGATTATATTTACAAAACAAAAGAAAGCCCACCTAAGACTTGTTATGCTCTATAGAGTCAAGACCTACTTCAACAAGGACTCTAAGGCGCTCTTGGCTTGTAGTTTTATTCTCCTGTTGTTCGACTATGGAGCACTAGTCTATGCCTCTCCGCTATTCCAGAAAACTCTCAACAAACTTTGCAGTACCTATCACAATACCATCTGCTTTTTCTCAGGTCTCTCCAGACCTACCCACCCCTGTGACCTATGCAAACTATCTAGCTAGTCCTCCCTAGAAAACCGTTTCAACAGCAAAATTCTTACTTTCTTCCATAAACTCTCCCTTGGCTTCCTTCCTCCTAGTATCACATCACTCCTCCCTAAGACAGTTCACCTTAGGACCACTAGGAGATCTGACTCGCTCTCCTTTTCCATTCCCTTCTGCCACACTTCCCACGGCCAAAACACCCTCACGTTTAAAGGTCCCAAACTCTACAACTATCTCCCCCGCTCTCCTGCAATGTCCCTCTACTTTTTCCTTTAAGCGTACCCTAAAGAAGCACCTCTCCTTCACTTTCTCCTGCAGTTGTCCTTCTCCTTAAATCTCTCACCATCCTCTTCCAATCCCTCTCATCCTTCCCCCTCCCACTCCTCCACATTGGGATGTGCCTAATCCATCTCCCTTTTCCCAATTACTTCCGTTCGTTAATTTTCTTAAACTTACAGCATTTCATGCTCAGCCCTTAATAGTTCAAACACTGTCTCTCCACTCTCTCTTGTTGACTCCTTGTAGTATCTGCCCTACTCTTACCGGCACCTTTCCTTACCTCCCCTTACCTGTTGTATACCCTCATGTACTCTGTAGCACATATTCTTATTTGGGGCATTTTGTCCCACATGCACCAGCATGTTATATACCAGCACTTTTGATTTGCCTTGTTCTCTGTATCATTAATTGTACAGTGTACCACTGATAGTTAAAATGTTTTTTTCTGTACTGCATGTTCTTTGTAATCATTGTTTGTACTCCGTACCATTGATTGTTAAAATACTGAATTTTTTTCCGCACCTCATGTGCTCTGTATCATTGATTGTTAAACTCCTAGAATGTCTTTGCTCCCCTTGTAATTTGTTACCTTCATGTAATCTCGGTTGTGATTTAAACTGGACTCTTGTGAAAATGGGCATTTATGCCCACATGCCTTTCCAGTATAGCAAATTAACTGAAAAACTGTACAGTTGCCCAGGTCTTCTAGGGATCGGACACTATGGCTGTAACTTAAGGAACACTATTGGTAAATGAACCTTACATAAATGTTCTTTTTTTCCTTCAAAATGCAATCAATGGCTGAATCCTTTATGTGATTTATGTACAGTGACTCTAAAGTTGCACCAAATTAATTCTACTTCACAGATCCACAGACAGAAACTAATTAGGGTCTGCAGAAACAAATTAGGCAGTACAATCTGGGTAGACTGGATGGGACAAGTGCTTGTGTTTTCTGCCAAGTTCTATATTTCTATAAGATAGCTGCCTGTGCTGAAGGGGCTGAGCATCAGCAGGTATGACTAGGCTAACAAGGTGATGTTGGTGTAGTGCAGACCACCTGTGCACAACTGATCTGCTGCATTGAGCTGTGCAGACAAAGGCAGTTATCAGCATGTCCTGGCTGTGGCTTTGACATTCATTGTTGTTTTTGTTTTTTTTGTAAAAAAAAAATATATACAGTATATATATATAAATTGTTAACTGCCATACTATTATGAACAATGTCATCTTTGGGGTGGGGGGATGAAGATCTTTAAAAAAAATTCCTGGGGGGATGCCATTTGCAAGTTCATCTAGGTTACTTGTGAGCATAGTTTCATTCAGAATATTTTTTGATTCAAACAGCTGATGATTTTGGATGGCTCTAGGGAAACCACGTACCCTAAGGCTAGCCCTATTTATAATCAGCACGGCCATCCAAAATCCTCAACTGTTTGAATCAAAACTATTCTGAATGAAACTATGCTCACAAGGAAAAACTTGCCCTACCACTTACAAAAAGGCTTCCTAGTTAGCACTCCATTTAGGTGAATGGGATAATTTTTACCTTTTCTCCCGTCTTTTATTTCATTCTCTGTGGCAACAAAGAGTTTGAAGATATACTGCTTCAACACAAACCCTATGCTTGGTCAGTGGATTTTGAAACCTAACAAAACAAGGATTTAAAAGAAAGCAGTTTCCCATAAAACCCTTCCCCCACCTTGCACTACATTGTTTCGGCCAAACACAAGTTCTCATGCAAAATTGTCAATATATTTGAGAGAATTTTATTAAAAATGTTAATGCTTTTTACACAGTTCAAAGTAAAAACTCAAAAGTTGCAGGAAATTGCAGAACATATCAGTTTTTGCAGAGAATGCTGAAAATTGTGGATTCCGCAAAAAAATTGCAGGTGCATTTTTTCAGTGCCCCTGATGATAAGCTGAAAAATATTTTCTAGTGAAGGATAAGCTAACAGATATTTTCTAGTGAATGATAAGCTAATGGAGATTTTCTAATAAACGATAAGCTAACGGAGATTTTCTAGTGAACGATAAGCTAACAGAGATTTTCTAGTGAATGATAAACTAAAGGAGATTTTGTAGTGAATAATAAGCTAAAGGAGACTCTTTTTTTCACTAATAGTGCATGTGAGCTCTCCACTTCTGTTCTGTGGGATATAGCCAAAGTGGTGTGTGTGTGTGTGTAAATCATCTCCTATGCCTTATTTCAAGAAAAAAGTCTGGGGCAAAAAATATTATTATCATTTTGGCTACCCTGACTATGTTGCATAAAAAAAGAGACAAAGTTGTCCTCTCTCAACTTAACGCTGTAGAGCAGGAGAGTCAGGACTTCATTTAGTATAATACAGAGCTGACCCTACTTTATTTAAAGCACTGTTACTACAAAGAGACTTCCAAGGGGATGAAAGTTTTGGCCTACAAACTCAGATTACTAAAAACTGAGCAACCACATGTATGTTGTAGACCTCTTAGGATGGTAGTCTGGCTCTTGAAACCAGTCAGATTTAAAAAAGTTTATAGCAGTACTGCACAACTCCATATACTGAGTCTGACACTGTAGACCAACCTCAGATATTGGCCTTTTTATGCCCACTGCAGTTACCTAAAATGACACAGAAGCAGCAGGAAGCCCTGGTGGCCCCTCTGTTAGAGGATGAGTTGAGAGATGCACTTTGAAGACTGAATGAAAATAAATGTCCAGGGCCTAACAGGTATAGGATGGAGTTCCAGAAAGCATTTAGGGATGATATTACTTCTAATTTACTTAAAGCTTTTCAATCAGATTATGCAGGGAGCTATCCCTCCACTGGAGATATGCAGCCATCTCTGCAATCCAGACAACCATTAAGGACCCTACCAATGTAGATTCTTATTGTATAATTTTCCTTTTGTCTGTCAATTATAAATTGTGCACTGGAATTCTCACCAGATAGAAACATGGTGATCAAATAGGTTTCATGAGATGTCACCAAACATTTGACAACATTCATCACATCTTTCTGTTTTTACAGACTGCAACTTCTCACTGGACACCAACTGTTCTGCTTAGTCAGGACACCAAGAAGGCTTTGATGGGGTCTCCTGAGGCTTTCTTCAGGAGACCCTATCAGTCTTTGGCTTTGTGTCTCAGTTTTGGCTTTCTCTCTACCAACCTTATCAAGCCCCAGCAGGTTACATACCAACCATTATACAATGGCAAGAAAAAATCCAGGACTCTGATTGGTGAGTCTTGGGCTGACCCATGATGTTATCCCAGTACAACATCATGGGTCTAGTCTCAGCCTCACTGTGAACCTGTAGATGAGCTATATGATGAGCTAGATATGCTTGACCATTTGCTTGATTGTTTCATCTTCTCTTAAAAAACAAAAATATTTTTCCACACAGAAACATCTTTAAAATTATTTTTTATTATGTATAACAACGAGCCATTGTATAATAGCAATAATGCCCTCCAGGGTGTGTGTCGTTTGGGATAACATCATGCCTCAGTTGTTGGACGCACTCGGTCTGCAGCCTTGTGCCCAACCACTTGAGGCGTGACGTTATCCCAGCACGACACACACCCTGTCGGGCATTATTGCTTAAATAGCTCCCTGTCATCCCTCTGTCAATAAGAGAGAGGCACCCATTTGGGATGTCTGCTTTTGCCATAGCTTTTTGCCTTTTTGTCACTGGTGGCCACTATTCACAGTTGTGCAAAGATAAGAGGGATCACAGTGGGACACATGATATACAGTACATTGGTCCTGTATGCCACTGTTGACCTCCTTTTAACTTAGTCTTCTCCAGAGTTGTCCTTTTCAGCTCTCTGGTCTGTTTTGGAGAACTTTACATTACTATCTTGTCAAACATCAAATGTACAGAAAACAGATAGACTAAGCTGGTCCGGTGGCACTGAGGGTTGAGGCGCTGGATGCCACACCTTGCTCCACGCCAGTGACCCAGGTTCGGGAACAGACTCAGGGGTCGGCAGGGAAGGAGAGGATTGAGCATTCAGAGGACTGTTTTCCTCTCCTGGGGAGGGTTGGGGTGGGTGCCCGCCACTCCAGTGACCCCAATGGAGACTGGGGGAGCGGCAGTTGGGGGACCCTTATAACAGGGGTTGGGCAGTGGCGGACATCGTGCAGGTGAGCGCCACAGTGTGCTCACCATGCACCAAAAGACATTGCATGTCCATGCCCTAAGGGTTTACAGGTAGGAAACCCTCACGGTGTGCAAGGATGACACCCACGATGGGCAGCCTCCCTCCAGCCAAACAATCCCGGTATAAGATACGGCGCGGTTGCCAAGGGTGATGCGGTCTCTCCCCCTGGTCCTTACCCTGCCGGGGGCCCCCTCCATGGGGAGTAAGCCACGGTCTTCCCCGACTCTGCATCCGAGGCAGAGGCTGGCTGGTGGGGTAGTTGAACGCCTGTGCACAAGGCTGAATTAGGGGTTAAATAAGCCCGTGCCATCCTGAGGAGCAAAAAATAGAGTCCACAAAAACAGACATACTTACATACTTCTGTGGTCCCCCTGCAAAGATTACACAGCAATTTCCCTTTAAGTGGTCTTGTACTTCCTTTAAATATCTAGGGGTTAAGATTTCACAGAGCATAGACTAGTTGAATGCACTTAATTATGAGCTGATCACACAACAAGTAACTAGTGACCTGGTGAGATGGGCTCAGCTTCCCCTTGGATTCTTTTCATGGACTGGCACAATTCAAATGAATGTCTTACCTCACCTGCTATATTTCTTGCAGGTTGTGCCCTGAGCCCCTAGATTTCCTTTTTTTCAACACTGGGATAAGATTATTTCTCACTTTAAAGGGGGAGGCACCGTAGGTTGTAATTCAAACACTTGCAAACTGAGCAGGACATATGAGATTTAGCCCATCCAGATCTGAAACTTTATAATCAGATCAGCATGTTTCAAGTGGTCCTATACTGAAAAGACCATTTATGCAACAGTACCAGCCAGGCTGCAACACACTACCTTGCAGTATTACCGCAACTTGCTGCAGCGTGCTGCAGGGAACAGTGTATTTCAGTGGCAAGTACTGTAAACCCTTTTGTCATGCGGTATTTTGTGACATGTCATTTACTGCAAGGTACTGTGTTGCATCCTGGCTGCCTGGCCCCACTGTACCACATATTTTGTTTTTTAGCTTGATACTTTATTCCCTTCTCTGCTGGGGGGTGTTGCCTTTGGGTTCCCCTATCCAACTAGCTCTATGGCCCCACACCACTCCCAGTGCTTGTGCTCAACCCCGTCTTCCATTCCACTCGCAGGCTGCTTCACAGTGGGTACTTACTCCACCACAGCGGAAGCCCGGGGTCAGGATCTGGGAGGAGCAGTCCTGAGTGAGAGTGGTGTAGCACTGTCGGGACCAGCCATCATCTTGCGCACCAGAGGATTTCTGTTGTAGTGGTCCCCCAATGGCGCGAGCATACAATGGCGTGAATGATGCTGCCATGTGTGCTTCCGTGCACTGCACGTCTGACGTCGGCCCGCACTGACCCACAGTTCACCGCCATATGCACTGACCCCCAGCCATCACCAGGAGCTAGTGCAACTGCAATTGTCCCTCCCCACCCTGCCTGGAGGAGGAGAGCACTCCCTGGGGTGCTCAGTCCTTCCTCCTCCTCCCGGCTGACCTTCCAGTGCCCGAGGGCGCTCCCGACCTGGGTCGTCAGTGTGGTGCGAGGTGTGGTGTCCAGTGCCTCAACCCTCAGTGCCACCGGGCCGGTCACTGTACCACATATACTTGAAATATAGTGAGTTACAATCCCAAGATTTGTTTAGCGCTTTTCATACACAGTGTATCCCAAAGCACTTTACAAGCAATGCTAGACTGGTAGTGAAGTGACTGAAGCTAGAAGCTCACAATCTGTTCTTATCCGTGGAAACCTCATAACAAAAGTGAGTTTAAAGCCTACAAAATATCTTCTTAATTATACTTTGTTGGGAAGCGGTGTGTGGATTTTTTTTAAGCCCATTTTTTTATGCAGAGCCATAGCTTTTGACGGGCAGTTCTTCCCAGCTTGGCTTGATGCTATGTATTGGCAATGGACTAGGCAAGACCTTGCCTATATCTTGCAGTTTTTCCAACAGTGGACCTGTTGCCTTTTCAAACAGCTTTGAGAGGTATGTTTTCAGGTATTTACAGTTAAGCTCCTATATTCAACAACAGGCTTTAAGAAGCAATAGTGGTAACAACCCCGGGAGTTGGGTTAAGATAAATTAAAATGCTCTTGACCCTGAGCTGCAAGCCCTGCTTATACACAGTTTCTGCAAAGCTTTGAAAGACTCATCCCAGGACAGTACAAAATATGTTCTAGCAAACCGGAACTCTGAATTACAACTCAATATCTATGAGTCAGAATGGTTGGGAGCTGGCGTTTTTTTTTTTTCTTGCAGTGACTTGATCCACTTCAAGGAAAGAATCTCGGTAAAAATACAGATATAGGTTTTATAGGACTCCTGCCATTCAAGGAAAATATATGGGAGGTCATATTGTGCATTCCTGATGTAACTATGGAGAGGAAATAGCACGCCACAAACACACATTTTGGAGATGTCCACTTCTCACTCCTTTCTGGACTAAGCTTGCTGCAAAACTGAGACACATTTTCCCAGATATAGATCTGGTCAGGGCACCAATTATCATCATCATCATCATCATCAAATCTTTATTTATTCAGGTGAACATCATTGAGCAAGGCTCATTTACAAGATGGACCTGATAAGGTCAAGGTTCAACAGTTGATACATAACAGATACATCATACACTTATATAAAACAGTTATACATACAGGGGAAAAAAATGTTTATAAACACAGTGATGTACAGTAAAATTCACATGATAAAAATGGATTATAGGAGAGTTAAGCTAATATTTACAGTATATACAGTATATACATATCCCAGTGGAGGGGCCATGGCAAACACACAGCATAATGTAATACTAGAATGGTGAGGGTATTACTGGGTGCCATAAGATGGGGTGTCTGCCTGGGAGGGAGAACTGAAGAACAAAGATTATGCCATATATGGTTAATTTTTGGGATGGAGATTGTGAGATGACAAAGCTAGCTCTAGTGGTAGCAACTGCATTTCTCTGTGAAGAAAACTGTACAACGCTGTTTAAAGGATGCAAATGGAATAATATTGGACAGTTTTAGGGATTTTGTAGGGTGTTCCATGCTATAGCTAGAGAATAGCTGATTGCTGCCCTCCCAGCCGGGTGTTGAATTTGGGCAATTTGAACAGGATGATGTTGTTGCTTCTTAGGGCATAGGAGCTAGGAATGGTCTGGGTGAAGCAGTCCAGAATATAGTTTGGAAGTTTTTTTGATAACACTCTGTAAATCCATAGGGCTGCACTTCTGTTCCTTCTGAGGTGAAGGGAAACCCATCCAACTGCAGCATAAAGAGAGCAATGATGGGTATTAGATGGCAGATCTGTAATGAATCTTATTGCTCTATGGTATAAGGTATCCAACTTGTATAGGTAGGAGATGGGCAGTGACTATAAAGGAAGTCTGCATAGTCAACAACTGATAGAAAAATGGCCTGGACTAACCTCATCTTTGAATCTCTGTTTAGGAAGGGTTTTAATCTATAGAGAAGGCCAAGCCTTTGGCGAAGCTTTTTTTGCAGTTCTTCTAAATGATGAATGAAGTCAAGTCTGTTGTCAATCCACACACCTAGGTATTTGAAATTTTCTACATACTCCAGGTTTTCTCCAAGTATAGTGCATAGCTGGGGGAGAATGATTGAAGAGGAGGTGCTGGTGGAGCTTTGATTTGTGAACATCATTGCTTTAGTTTTCTCTGCATTCAACAGAAGCTTTGTCTCAAGTAGCTGATATTGTAACAAGGAGAATTCTGTTTGTAGGATTTCACGAGCAGCTGCAGACGAAGGGTTGCTGACATACAAAACAGTGTCATCAGCAAAGAGGTGTACAGAGGAATTGGTGAGGGTTGAATCAATGTTATTTATATAAATGGCAAAAAGGATAAGACCCAGGATAGAACCTTGGGGGACTCCTCTTAATAGTGGCTTTAATGGGGATAGGTCACCTTCAGCTTTTACCTGCTGTGACCTACCGGTGAGATAACACCTGTACCACTTAAGGGAGGGTGGATCTAGGCCAAGGGAGTGCAAGGATGATAGTAGAAGCTCATGGTTTACAGTATCGAATGCTTTGCTCAGGTCCAGGAATACTGCACAGACATTATTCTTTTTATCTAATTCAGTTTGCCAGTCATTTGTGACCTTGGCTAGTGCAGTGATAGTGCTATGCTTGGCTCTGAATCCAGACTGAGCTGGATTCAAGAGGTTAGTATTGTCAAGATACTCCCTTAACTGGTTACTCACTAATTTCTTCAGCATCTTGGGTAGCACTGGTAGAATGGAAATGGGCCTGTAATTATTAAGTTCCATAGGGTCCCCTGATTTTAGAAGGGGAACCACTTGGCCTGTCTTCCACAGTGTGGGAATAGAACCAGAGTTTAGAGATAGGTTAAAGAGATGAGTTAGGGGGACTGCAAGTATGTGGGATGCAATCTTTAGAAAGTAGGGGTCCAGAGAGTCTGCCCCTGTGCTTTTTTTGGTATCCAGCTGCCATAATAGGTCCTCTACTTGCTTCAACAGTACAGATTTGAAGCTGAAGGAAGAGTCAGCTCTCTGAACACCAGTGTGCTGGGAGCTTAATTGTTCCCTCAGCAGGTTAGCTGGGGAGGTGTCAAAGGCAAGGCCAGCCGTTGTGAAGTGGTTATTGAAGGCGTCCAGAATTTCCATTTTGCCAGTGATAGGGCCATCACTGTGGTGTAATTGAGTTGGATTGCCCTTTTTTCATTAGTATCTGACCTGGAATTATTCGCGTTGGAATCTTGATTTGCTGTACTGTTAAGGGACTGTTAAGAAAGTGATGACAAGATTATGACTCTGAGTTCAGATCTCAATTGTTGCCAACTGGGAGGGAATTGTGAATTAAGCAATAAAGCATGATGGGGCATTGGTGGTACTAGGTTTACCCCACAGTCAGGGGCATAGTGAGGCATGAGGTGAAGTTGAGTGCCTTCAGCCCCTTGATCATGGGGAAATTAATAATACTAAATCTACTATGCTGCCTGTGCACTCAAGAGTTCCCCAGGGATTTATCCTAGGTCCCCTGCTATTCAGCATCTACCTCAACACCCTGCCTAAATCCTGCCCCGGCAAACTTCTCCTCTACGCAAATGACGCTGTTCTTTATGCTGCACATCCTGATCCTCTGGAAGGGAAGGGAAGATTGTTTAACCAGGAGTAGCACACTAAAGCCGAAGCTTGTTTCCAGATGTGACCTGGGAGCCCAAGGAAGTTAAGTGACTTGCTCAGGATCACACAGTATGCACCTAGGTGGCTGTGGGATTCAACCCCAGGTCTCCAGATCTGCAGCTCAGAGCCTTAACCCACTGTGCTATACTGCCTCTCTCAGCATACCTTACAAAACTCCTTCTCTCAGATTGAACACTGATTTGCTGAACACAGATTGTGGTCAACATTAAAAAAAACTAAGACGCTCTATGCCCACCGCCAAAACAGATCAAAGGATTTCCTCCTGGAAATACTCTCCACCTCTCTCATCCCACTGGAACAGGTCCAAAAGTATAAGTATCTAGGTATTACATTTGACTCTTCCTCTCATTCCACGAACATATAGAAATCTCACCTCTGCCACCAACACCTGCATTTGGTCCCTTTACAGACATAAGGCCTGCCACCTGAAGCACTTCACTTAGCCATTACCTCCTCAGTCTTATGCTGGTGGTTATGGCCTCACAATCTATGCTGCCGCCGACCCTATGGCGCTTCATCAACTACAAGTAGTCATCAATAAGCCCTGCAGGCTTCTCTCTGGTGCCGACAGAAATACACATACCTGCACCCTATACGAGCTCACCAATATCCTCTCCCTTGAGGAAAGACTGTTATACCAGACCTATCTCTTCACCAAAAATATCCACCTGGGTTTAACCCCAATGGGTGTCTTGGCTTCTCTTCAGGCAGCCACCATCTCAGCATCCACACGGGCTGCCCCAAAAACTATCTGGAAGGTGCCTAGGGTCAGGACCACCCTGGCCCAGTGATCCTTCCCCCTTAGAGCTCCATCCTGGTACAATGCCCTCCCACCGGCCATCACATCAATCACCAATCTAAGTCCTTTTAAAGCTGCCTTAAGGGCCCATATCCTCTCCTCACGTCAATGCCAGTGTAACCAGTAACCTGTGGATCCTGCACCATGCCGCTAGGCCACGCACCTGCCTTTGGCCAGGCAGTGGACAGCCCTCACTATTTGTAGCCTACAGGCTCCTCATCTGCCTTGGTTGCCATATAGTTGCACTGGACTATTAATGCATTGTATTATGTATAAGACAAGGCCTCCCTGAGGTGGCTTGCTACCAACTGATATCATGCATTGCTTTAGCTACCAATTGTATAGGTCTTAACCGCTCATTAGATAAATATGTTGATAGCTCTGCCCTGTTTTAGCTACCAAATGTGTAGGCATTAACCTGTGCTCATTGTATTTATACTCTGTATGATTGCTCACCCACATTTATTCTATGTATGTACTGCATGAATGTCTATGTTTTATTCTGATGTGGAGCCTATGGAAAGAAGTCTATGACTCAAAGGGTTGTAATTCTGATTTCCTAAAGAAATAAATCTAGTACCACCAAGATCCCCGGATGGCCTTGTTGCTTATATAAAATGGATCCATAGTGAACTTTTAAGAAACACTCTAAAAGTTTGCAAATCCACAAAAAATATAATTAAATGTTGCTAAAGAATGTAAAATAGTCCCTCCACAGATGTTTTCACCTGTCAGCCATCTGTCTTTCTTCACATTTAATACATTGTGTGATTGTTTACCATGGAATAGAAGAATTCAAAGCTCTGCATTATTCCAGTAGTAGAATACTCCCCACACACACACACACACACACACACACACACACACACATAGAATGGTAACATGGAATACATGAATTCAAAATTCTTCAGAGGTCAACTGGCATACACACACAGACACACACACAGGCCTCAAGTGGAGCCAGAACCTCAATTTTCTCTGTTGCTAGGTAAGGAGCAGGGAGTTCTCTGGCAAACTGGTAGGGATAGGAAGAGGATTTTTCATGGTCATCAAAGAAACAAAAGTAATGGAAACTCAGAATAGTATTTGATTTTTAAATTTCTGTATGTGTGTAGGAAGGGGTTCTTGAGAGAAAATAACATTAAATTCTTTACTTACTTTATTTAATTTTATTTTAAGGGCCTAGTGTAAGTTTTTTATATATTAGTAAAGGTTGCAGCCATGATTGTGATGGAAATTAGAAAGTAAGTGGCTTATGAATTCTGTGAGTTGCCCTGGTTGGCAGGGATTTGTTTTTAGCTGTTGGTGGTGCTCTCTTACTGCCATGGCTAGTACTAAGTCTCAGACAATCAGGACACAAGGATTTCCTTGCCCATTTTATGTATGCATATACCGAATGAAGAAAATCTCTCATTCAATGCAAAATAGTCTAGATAAGTTTCATAATATGTGGCCAGCATGGATAGTATGTATGGCACAACAGAAGTAATGTTGTTCCTTAAATGGTGGAATACTTGATCAGCCTGGTGCCTTTCCTGTGGGTCGTCTCCAGTCTGTCTCATATTAAGCGGGACCACCTCCTCACCTTGTGCAATGATATCTCAATGTTCAGGCATTATATTCATTTTGAATTGCACCATATTTTGTCTTTGTGGTGGTTGCTATTTTTAGAAACATAGAATTTGACGGCAGATAAGGACCGCTTGGCGCACCTAGTCTGCCCATTTTCCTACCTAACAGATAAGCTGCAGATCCTAGTTAACCAACAGCTTACTTCCTCCTACTCCCCACTAGGACTGCCTTATGCCTGTCCCATGCATTCTTGAAGTCCCCCACTGTTCTTGACTCCACGACCTCCTCAGGGAGGCTGTTCCATTCATCCACAACCCTCTCTGTGAAAAAATACTTCCTCACATTACCTCTGAGCCATCCCCCTCTATCTTCAAATTGTGCCCCTTGTTCTTGCACATCTCTTTTCTGGAAGATGCTACCTCTTGGACTTTGTTAATTCCCTTGAGGTACTTGGAAAGTTTCTATCATGTCCCCTCTCCTTCTTTCCTCAAGGGTATACATATTAAGCTCCTTTAGTCTTTCTTCTTATGTCTTCTAGTGCAGACCCTGCACCATTTTGGTTGCCCTCCTCTGGACAGCCTCCACTCTGTCTATGTCTTTGCGGAGATGGGGTCTCCAGAACTGCACACAGTACTCCAGATGGGGTCTCACCAACTGTCTGTACAGAGGATAACAACTTCCTGTTTTCTACTATTGATGCCTCTTCCTATGCATCCCAGTATCCCCAGCCTTCCTTACGCCTTCTCACATTGCTTGCCCACCTTTAGGTCATCTGATATAATTATCCCAGGTCTCCTTTCTATTTTTACTGTTGTCAGTATCTCACCCCCATTGTGTGCACGCTTCCCTTGGGTTTTTGTTTCCATGTGCATTACCTGGCACCTCTTGCATTGACTCTGAGCTGCCATACATTTGACCATTCCTCCAACCTTGCCAAGTCCCTTCTCATCCTTTCCACTCCATCTTGTGTATCAACCCTGTTGCAGATCTTTTGTAATCTGCAAAGAAACATACTTTTCCTTCCAGTTCCTCTGCAATGTCACTTATAAAGACATTAAAAGGACCGGTCCCAGTACTGAACCCTCATGGTACCCGTAGTAACCCTCCTTTCTTCATTGTGTACTCCATTTACTACTACCCTCATGCCCTGTTGTCTAGAAATAATTTTTATCCAGGCTACCACCTTGGGACCCACTCCAAGGCTGGCTATCTGTGTATTAATCTTTTGTGTGGGACTGTATCAAATGCCTTGCTAAAATCTAGGTAGGCCATGTCCACAGCCCCTCCCTGGTCTACTACTTTGGTCACCCAGTCAAAGAAATCTATTAGATTCATCTGACACGACCTTCCCATCGTGAATCCATGCTGCCTTGGGTCCTGTGCCCCACTGGCCTCTAGGTATTCAACAATTCTTTCCTTCAGAAGTGATTCCATCATTTTTCCTACCACTGAGGTCAAACTAACTGGTCTGTAGTTTCCTGCCTCTGTCCTGCTCCCACTTTTGTGAAGAGGAATCACATCTGCCCTCCTCCAGTCCTTGGGTGCCACCCCATCCTCCCATGATTTGTTAAGAGAGTAGTCAGTGGTGTCACTAGTTCTACCCTTAGTTCTTTTAGAATTCTTGGGTGAATCCCATCAGGCCTCATTGCTTTGTCCACCTTCAATTTTATTAGTTCTTTCAGAACCCTTTCTTTTGTAAATGGACTGGTATCGACCCCGTCTTCAGAGTGTTTCTCTTGTTTGGTTTAGGTAACTCCCTCCTCTTTCTTTGTGAATACTGAGCAGAAATATTCGTTCAGTACCCTGCTTTCACTGTCACCCTCTACCACATTCCTCTCCCTTTATTAAGCTTCATATCCCTCCTTTGGTCTTTCTTCACTCCTAATGTACCTATAAAGGTCTTATCCACTTCTTAACAGAATTGGCTAGCCTTTCTCAGTTTGGGCCTTTGCTATTCTGACTACCTTCCCAGCCTCTTTCTGCTTTAACTGATAAAGTTCTCTGTCCTGCTCCTTCTGTGTTTCTTATATTCTGAATATTGTCCTTTTCTCCTTAACCTTCCCTGCCACTTCTTTGAGAACCATAGTACTTTTTTCCTTCATTGTGTTTTTTATTATTTGCTTTTACACAAAGGCTTGTTGCCTCTGTGATGGCTGTTTGATTACTCCCCATTGTTCTTCCACCCTCCTTCTTGCCTTGTTTGCTAGTGCTTTTCTGATGCACCTCTCATTTCCCAAAGTCAGCCCTCCTAAAGTCCAGTACTCTTGCTTTTGTATGGCTTGATTATATGGCTGTGTTTATCGTGAACCACACTGTTTGGTGGTAGCTTGTTCCCAGATGGCTACCACTTCTAAATCTGAGATTCTTTCTCTGTCCCATTTAAGAGTACCAGGTCTAGATTGCTCCCTCCAGCGGGTTCCAATACTAGCTGTCTGAGGTATGCCCCTGTAGGGCATCAAGAATGACCCTGCTCTTGGATGTACCTGCAACAAAAGGTGCTCAGTTAACATCTGGCATATTCAGGTCCCCCATCAACAATATCTCCTTTTTCTGCCATTCTAAGAAAGCCTTCTATCATTTTCTTGTCCATTCCTTCCCCCTGAGATGGGGGTCTGTATACAACCCCCATGCGGATTGTGGTGCCATTTCCTGTCTCCACGGTGACCCAAAGTGCCTCATCTGCTCCCTGTTTACTCTTTAGTTCTGTTGCTTAGATCCCTTCCTTTACATAGAACATACGAACATACGAAATTTGCCAGCAGATAAAGGCCTAGAGGTCTATCAAGTCTGCTTGGATGTGCAGCTAGCACCCCTTATTCTGCAGCTGCCCCTCCCTTCCACTCTTCCCCTTCATTAACCCTCCCCCTTGTCCTGTCCCATCCCCTTTTGAAGCAGTCCACTGTTCTACTGCATACCACTTCTGCAGGTAACGCATTCCACCCAGCCACCACCCTCTCTGTAAAAAAGTGTCTCCTCATCTCCCTCCTGAACCTTCCTCCCTCCAGTCTCATATCATGACCCCTAGTGGCCCTCCCCTCCCTTACTTTGAACAGCCCCTCTGTACCCATCCTGTTTATTCCTTTCATGTATTTAAAGGTTTCAATCATGTCACCCCTGTCCCTCCTCTCCTCCAGTGAGTACATGTTCAACTCTTTCAACCTCCTCTCGTATGATAAGTCCCCCAGCCCCTTGATCATCTTTGTCGCCCTGCGCTGTACCCCTCAGTAACTTAATGTCCCTCTTCAGATATCTGGCGCCAGTACTGCACGCAGTACTCCAGGTGTGGTCTAACTATGAGAGCACTCTTCCTCCTCTTTACCCTCCTGTCCTCCTGTAGATTGTGTATCCTGGTATGTTGACATCCAGTCATGGTTCTCTGTGTGCCATGTTTCTGTGACTGCCACAATATCCAGACAACCCTCTTCCATCAAGGCCACTAGTTCAGGAGCTTGTTACATAGACTATGGGCATGGTACTCATCACCCTCCACTTTTTGATTGCCTTACCCTTTAGCCCCATTTCTGTCCTTACTGCCTTTGCCTTTTTACATTTAAATCTGTTCTGCTCCTAATAACTTCTGTACCTTGGTGTTTACCTCACTAATCACCATGTTTTTGTGTGGGGAGGCTGGGATTTCCTGCTCCTTTTCAGTGCCTCCCCTTGGCTAGTTTAAGTGCTTGCCAATGAAGCATTTAAACCTCTCACCCTGGGATCCTGGTTCCCCCTAGACAGATGCAGACCATTTAGCCAGTGTAGGTCTGCATCCCTCCAGTGGCTCCCCAGTCCCCAATGAAGCCAAAACCTGAGCTCCACACCAGTTTTTCAACCACTCATTGAATTCCCTGGTGAGGAGTGCCCTAACATCTCCTTGCCATAGACAGGCAGCACCTCCGAGAAGGTTACCAGTATGCGCTACTTGTCTAAGGCCCCTTCCCAACTCTACAAACTCCTCTTGCACTGCTCTGATCCCATTCCTAGCCAGGCCTAGGTGGACAATGACATCCAGCTCCCTCCCTCGTGCAGCTCCTCCCACGATCCTGAGGATTCGCTTCCTGTCCCTCCAAGCCATGGCGCCAGGAAGGCACCTTACCTCCCTCCCCTTCCTCCCCATTTCTACCCCCAATGATTGAGTCCCACCAGGAGTTGTTTTCTCCCTGTGGGGTCCCATGCCACCCTCCTGTAGGTCTCCTTTGTGAAGGTTCCCAGCATCCTCCTGGGTCTCCACTGCAGGTGCCTCCAGAGGAACCACTATCCACCAGAAGAGCGAATGAATTGTGGAGAGGTACAGCTGGAGGGATGCAACTCTGTTCCACCACCCTCTCCTCCTTGAGCCCACCCTGGTCCAGCTCTCCTCTTTCCGCAACCTCTGAGGTAGTGGCATTGGCCCTGGTGATCCCTGGGTGGGAGGAGGTTTCACGAATCCTAGCCAGGTCAGCCTGGAGGCGGGCAACCTCCTCTCTCAGACCAGAGAGGTGCCTGCAAATAGGGCAGCATCGCAGCCTCCAGAACGCCTCCCGAACACTGTTGCCCCCCCAAAGCCATTGCACTGCACCACTCCAATCATGTCTTATTTTGTGTCCTCTACTGTTTCTCTGGATGCTTACTCTCTCTCTCCCTTACAACTCTCACCCTTCCTGTTCGGGACAGCAACTTCCTATCTTCTTCAGTAGCCTCCTTCTTCCTTGCTCAATATCAGACCACCAGCAGCTGGGGAGGAGCTACTTTTTCCTTTAGGGTTGACAAAACCAGTGTTTCTCTATGATCCTTCCTTCCTACTGCCAAACAGGAAGTTCTTGTTGACAGTCAAATCCAGTGGCTATAATAGTAGAACTGGCTTTGGGTGAGGGGTGAGGTGGGATGAGGGCAATTAGTAAGAAAAAGGCTAGCAACAGAAAGTTGTAATTTGACTGCCTGCTTTTATAGTGTCTAAACCACACCCCCAGTTAAGCTCTTTTTTCTCCTACTGGTTTAGCAAAGTCAGCTGATACAGTACCCTTCCCAGCACAGAACACACACTGACTTTCTTTCTTTTCTTTCTTTTTTAACCCTAAATAAGACTCCTTCTACTTCTAATAAAGTTATCTGTCTACTTAATCTTAACAGACACTGACTCCTGCTGAGAAATAAGTTTTAAATTAATACGAAAATGTAGCTTCTTTTAGTTAGCTGCTTTCTGCTCTACAAGCAAGGGTAGCTTGTTGCTAATAATGAATGAAATTGCAGGTTTAAAAAAAATACAAAAAAAATCTCACTGTGCCCCCAGGCTGATTCTATGCTGAATCAGTGACAGACTCAACAGCGGGGGTCATCCAAAGAAATATATGGTACTGAGGCATTGTGCAGCATTAATGGGCTTTTCTGATGTTTCACAGATGCCTTTTTCACATAGTATGCCATTGTTGCCCATGCTTCAGATGTTTAAGCTGCAATTTGGTTTGTAAAAAGATCTGTCATAGTCATTTTATTGTTATGTTTTATCAGCGCTTTGTGTCCGTCTGCCTTGCAGTTTCTCTCTGTGGCCACACCCCCAGAGTGATGATATACCAGGGAGCTGTCAGTGTTTTACATACAGCAATAAGGAATTCTGGGTAATTTATAACATTGACTTAAATATGCCTTATTCAGCAGTGGAGTCTCTCATGTTGATAGTGGTGACTGCGGTATAGCACTACCAACCTTATTGTTACCTCCTGCACACTACCCAAGCATATCTTAACTTGGCATAATCCTATCTCCCCTTATAGTATTTAGAGCCCTACGTTTCATTGCTGTGACAAACCCTGACATGTATTTCTGACCACCCTGTGGTGCTATTTGTTTTCTATTTGCAGTGTTAATTACCTTCTCTGACCCTATGTAATTTCTAATATGTCTTATTATGGTATGTTATTTGACTGTATATGTGATTGTTGATATCATGCTGTGCTTCATTGGCTGTATGTATCCTTTTAACTGACTCTGACCTATGCTATATGCAATATTCCTGTACTCATGCCATGTACTTTGTCTATGATTGTTTGTACTCTCCCTGGTCGTGCCTGAAAATAGTCATTTCATGGCTAGCGCACCTACTCGGTAAACAAAAATTAAATAAAATGTGTAGATGTTCATAGCAAGGCATTGTGGGTAAAATTATTTATTTATTTCAGTTTGGGATTATATACCTTTGAGCCATAGGCTCATTTACAAAGGTTCCAGGTCAGACATCATACAATGCAGATAAGACAGGCAATAGGAATAATACAGTGGTAATACAGAAACAAGTAAACAACAACAACAATGAAATTCAAACAGGAACAATAGCACTAGTTACTTCATAGGTAAAAATCACTATGAGGAAGATAATAATTTTAGGTTACCAGTCAGTTTAGAATTCTTCAAGGAGATTTCAGTGTAGTTACATCTAGAATGGCGGTAGCATGTACCCACTGGCTGTAGTAGGTGGCAACAGTGTTGAGCAAGCGGGCAGAGGGAGGTTAACAGGCCTGAACAACAATGGGGGAGGGGCAGCCAGAATGGGGCTAGGGCTTGGGGTGAGAATGGCAGTCAGGGTAGGCATTGTCAGGAGTGTAGGAAGAGAAGGGAGGGATTAGGAGGGAAGAAAATGGAAGGTAGCTAGGGGTGGGAAGCAAGGAGATGGAAGGTGGGGAGGGTAGGAGGTGGGAGTTGGGTGTGGTGGGATGGAGGTAGTGAATAAGGAGGGGTAGGGTAGTATGGGAGTTAGATGGGGCAAATGAGAGAAAGAGAAGAGGGAGGGAGAAGAGGCAAAGTCAATACAGGGGGATGAGTACAGGGCGAGGAAGGGCCAGAGCTAGTCTATTAGTGGTGGGGCAGGTAAGAGAAGTGACAGAGATACAAGGTCAGAGGTATCAGGAGCTGAAGAGTGGAGAGAACTGGTCAGAGTGCACAGGGGCACTCACACATCCTTGAAGGAGTTAGATGGGCACGGAGCCCAGCTTTGAATTGTCTGATCTTATTGCATCCGAGGAGGTCAGGGGGTAGGTTGTTTATCCACTTGGGACCCCTGAAGGACAGGGATCTTTGAGCTATTGAGGTACACTTGAAGAGTACTAGGAGTACGCCCTTGGAGGTCCTCCTAGTGCTGATAGTTGGTTGATCTTTTTTGAATAGACACGAGGTGGATTCGGGAGCAAACCCAAGGATGGCTTTCTTACCCACAAGGCAGCTTTGGCATTGGGCTCTGCGGTGGAGGGGTAGCCAACCAGTAACTTCATAGAGGTAACAGGTATGGGTCAGGCAGTTTGCACCCAGGACCAGCTACACACTTTGTTGAGGAGGGTTCTTACTCTATTCAGGATGGTGTCCATGACTGCACTGTAGATTACAAGACCGTAGTCAATGGAGGATACCACAGAACTGTAAGTGATAAGCTTTAGCGCCTAAGGTGGCATGTACTGACAGTGTTTATACAGAAAACCTAATTTTGTGCTGGCAGATTTGACTAGCTGATCAACATGTGCTGAGAAGGAAAGGGAGCTGTCCAAGTGTAAACCAAGATATTTGAAGGCGTCAGCCTGCTCCAGTAGGTCCCCTTTGGAGCTCAGGATCTGAAGTTTTCCAAGGTGGTTCTTTCTCTGTGGCAGGAAGAAGAGCATGCTCTTAGTTTTCTTGTAGTTGAGCAATAGTTTGTTATCACTGAACCATTCCTCAAGTCTGTGGAAGTTTGCTTCGAGTTCAAGGGAGATGGCGGGTAAGTTTGACCCACTTACAGAAATGACCACATCATCTGCATAGAGCACAATATGTGCTTGGCAGACTGTAGGCAGTTGGTTGATGAATATGCTGAACAGGAGCGGTCCCAGGATAGACCCTTGTGGGACTCCAAGAGTCACATACATGGGTTCTGATAGTATGCCACTAACTTTGACTTGCTGTGTCCTGCCGGATAGGTAGCTCTTGAACCATGTGACTGTGTCCAAGGACAGGCCAGTTGAGTGAAGGTTTTGTAGGAGGAGCTGATGGTTGACTGTGTTGAATGCCTTGGTGAGGTCGATGAGGATAGATCCCACTGCTAAACCAGCATCAAATGCCTCGTATATCTGGGAGATATAATCAATCAAGGTGGTTATGGTTGATTGATGTTTCCAGAACCCATGTTGTTGCCTACAGAGTAGGTTGTACTTCGTTGAGTATTCAGTAAGCTGGTCCAGGACCACTCATTCCAGTGCCTTGGACAGAGGGGGAAGAATTGAGATGGGCCTGTAGTTGGTTAGGTTTGTGGCATCGCCTGATTTGGGAACAGTGGTGACAACAGTCCACTTCCACTTATCTGGGAACAGTCCTGACCATAGTGAGGCATTGAAGACTTTGGTAAGGGGATCCACCAGCTCACTGATGGTGAGTGCCACCAGTTTCATATCTACGAGGTCACTCCCTTGTCTGGTCTTATTTAGAACAGCTTTAACATATTTAATGGTATCCTGTAGGTTCAACTGTTTGAAGCAGAAGGAAGGCATTGAAATGGGGTACGGGTGGTGGGGCGTTAGAGAGGGGAGGGTTGAGAGTGGGATGGGACAGGTATTCCTGGGGAAGAACAGAACTTAGGTCAGAGAAGGCTTGGTTGAAGGCGTTAGCAATGTCTTCAGGCTCCAGGAGAGTCTCCTCGGTAGTGACTATTAACCCTGGTTGTGGTTTGGAAGCTTTGCCAGTGAGGGTTTTTATCGAGTCCCAGAATTCCTTACCTCTACCCCAGCTCTTTTTCAGTAGGTCATGGTAGTAGCTTGCTCTAGCTTGTTGGATGATCCTGGTACAATTGTTTCTTTCAGACCTATATTTGATGTAGTCAGCCTCTTTACCAGTAGCTTTGTCCCTATGTCTCAAGTTGTCCCTATTCCGCATACACTGTAGTATGGGGCCTGTAAGCCAGGGGTTGGTGGTTCCTCGAGTTTTTTTTTTGGTTCTGTAGGGGGCAAAGATGTCACAGGCCTTGGTAAAAATGGTAATAAAGAAGTTGAGGACTTGGTTTCCATCCGAGGCCCTGTCCAGTGGTGACCAGTCAACCAAACTCAGATGATTCCTGAGACAGTCTAGCTGTCCAGGTCTCAGGGATTGGTTTCAAGATACCTGGGGGGCACAAGTACTTGCTTTATTCAACCAGGTGCACTTCACCAGTGAATGATCGCTGAGGGTGTCAGGAAGGACAGTGACCTTGGAGACATGCTCTGGGCTGCTTGCTAGAAGCCAGTTGATTAGGGTACTTGTGCCTGTTTTGTAGTTAAGCCTGGTTGCTTGGTGGACTAGTTGAGTAAGGTAGAGTCTGGACACCTGGTCGCGGACAGCTAGGGTGTCATTGGACAACCAGTTAGTATTAAAGTCACCAACTACTATGTGTTCCCAGTTTTTGTTGTACTGCTCAAAGTTGCTCAGCACTTGCTGGATGCCCATTTTGGAGGTTCCAGGGGGTATGTATACAGTGGATAGTAGTAGGGTTTTGTGTTGCTTATCCAGGGTGAGTTTGAGGGTAAGAGTTTGGGCTTCCTTGTTTAGGAGACTGCTAAGCAGGGGTTGGACTCTAAGGTCGTTCTTCAGGTAAACTGCGCATCCACCTCCTCACTTAGTCAGTCTGTCCTGCCAGAACACTGTGTAGCCATCCAGTGCTATGGAGGCATTACTAACTTTTACTGAGAGCCAGGTTTCAGCAAGAGTAATTATGTCAGGTTGTAGTAGCTCCAGCCAGGCCTGGAACTGTGGAATTTTATTAATGAGACTATGTTTATTTAGTGAGACTATCAAGAGGCATCCCCGAGCCTGTTTTGGCCTGGTACCGGGTGGGCCTGGGTTAGGGTGGACATTTCCAGAGATTAGCAGCAGCAGTAGTATCAACTTTCTGAGGATGTGTGCCCAGTGCAGCCTACGTGTCCCCTTTACCTTTAGCCAGTGAGGTTCAAAGGAGTTTATCATCACCACAGTGGTTCGGCAGCGTAGGATGGCAGTGATGCTAATTTTATGTGGAACTGTGGGTGTGTAGATGGAGGGTGGGATTTTGAAGACATGAGTAAGGCATCCATTGGTGCGGGTACCACTGGGTTTAAGATTGGTGGTGAGGGTGAGGCACAGTCTAGTGTTAGTGAAGGTGGTATATGCAGGGGTTGTCTAGACAGCTATCCTTATGAGAAAGTGGAGGAAGAAGGTTAGAAATCCAGTTTTAGCGACTGACAGCATTTTAATTTGCTAAGTGTAGTAGTATAAATAGAACTATGAGAGAAGGTAGGGATCAACCAGTGAATCCTATTAGGGGGCTGGTAATAGTCCCATGGGGAGGAGCCAGGGACTGTCTTAGGGGCAGGAAGAGGTGGGGAGAGAGGGCGGAGGGGTATTTAATAGAGGCAGTGGCTGGGGTGGGACAAAAAACAGAACTAAACAGTGTTGCCCGGTGTGAGTAAAGGCACCACAGCACCGAGGCAGTCTGAAAAAGCCGTCAGGAAGGGCCCGACCAATAGCAGGCTGGGCTGAGAGAGACCGTCCAATCACCGGCCAGCTCCAAACACAAGTGGAGCCAGTGGAATTGAAAGCCTATGATCCGCGGCTCTCGGGGAGGCGAGCGTACCTTATTGGGTTCTAGGCGGGCGGGAGCCAGGGAAAATGGCCACGAGAGATGCTGGTGGCTCAGCCTGCTGCTGCAGGCTTGAGAGAGAGGCTGGAGTGCTGGAGTTTCGTGGCGCACCAGCAAAGGTCCAAGGTGGCGGTGGCACTGCCCACTGGGCGGCAGGCTGTAAGAGAGGGGAGAGGAAAAGCAAGAGATTAATTTAAAGGCAAGTGCTGGCGCCCCTGCTTAGATCGGTAGGAGGTCTTAGTGCTGAGGACAAAAGTCTGGGAAAAGGAAGGTAGTTAGAGAGTAATTAAATTAGAACACGGGGAGGTGGAAGACAAAGAGTGTGGTAGCTAGCAAAATTGGGGGGGCGCAGAATACCAGAGGAATCAGGTCTGGACAAAATGCAGGGGGATTTTAGGTTTTAGCAGGGGAACATCTAATTAAAGGTATGCGTGGCTGGTGGTAGCAGGAGGGTGCAGGAAGATGGCACTAAGGCCGAGAGAGAGAGAGAGAGAGAGAGACAGTGAGCAGGGAAGAGAGGTATTTACTGAAAGGCAGAGATAGGAGTTGTGTGCGAGAAGGGAGGGAGATGAGCAGTGAGAAGGGAAAAAACAGAGAAGAGACACGAGCAGGAGAACGGGTAGCAGCCTGGGGTTGTAATTTAAGCCAGAAGTCCCTACAGCAGCAACAATAAAACACAATTTAACAAGCTGGTGAGAGATAACAAAAATTGTCAGGTTTGGGGGAGACAACTATATTACTCAGCACTTGGCCACCTAACTCAGAATTTGGGCAGATTAACAATACACATGTGGCCATGTACTATGAAAACTCTCTGCATCCTATGGTGGATTTAGGCAAATTAACTTTACACAAGAGGCATGAAAATATGAAGCTCTCTACCTCCTAAACAGACTCTAATCACACTAACATTTAAAATGAGATCTTGTAATTAAAAACAGAACTAAACAGTGGTGCCCAGTGTGAAAAGGCGCCAAAGCACCGAGGCAGTCGGAAAAAGCTGCCGGGATGGCTCACCAATGGCAGGCTGGGCTAAGAGAGACTGTCAAATCACCGCCAGCTCCAAGCACAAGCGGAGCCAGTGGAATTGGCAGCCTACGATCCACGCTCTCAGGGAGGTTGCAGGTACCTTATTGGGTTCTAGGCGGGCAGGAGCCAATGAGAACGGCCACCGGAGAGATGCTGTGTGGCTCAGCCTGCTCAACTGCAGGCTTGGAGGGTGAGGGCTGGAGCACTGGAGTCCTGTGGTGGCTGCCTAAGGTCTGAGGTGGTGGCACTTCCCACTGGGCGGCAGGCCATAAGAGAAGGGAGAGGAAAAGCAAGAGATTAATTTAAAGGTAAGTGCTGGCACCTCCGCTTAGATCAGTAGGAGGTCTTAGTGCTGAGGACAAAAGTCTGGGGGAGGGAAGATAGTTAGAGAGTAATTAAATTAGAACGGGGGAGTTGGAAGGCGAAGAGTGTGGTAGCTAGAAAAATTGGGGGGGGAGGGGCAGAATACCAGAGGAATCAGGTCTGGACAAAATGGAGGGGGATTTTAAGTTTTAGCAGGGGAACATCTAATTAAAGGTGGTAGCAGGAGGGTGCAGGGAGATGGCACTAAAAGCGGCCGAGAGAGAGAGAGACAGTGAGCGAAAATAAGATGCTGTTTTCCAATTTCCTTACTGTGAGACACAGTCTCATATTTCTATAGTGGTGTCAACAATATATGCTCTTGTATTTTTTGTTTTCAAAACAAGGCATTGTGCATACAGTATCTAGCTACAAGACTTCTATATTGAAAATGTAGTCTCCTGTTTCTGCAGTGAGCACAGAAATATAACAGCCTGCACACTAATTTACATAGTGAGGCATTGTGGGTGCACTAAATAGCTGATTTTTCTATCTAAAACTAAAAACTGACAGTGTCCCTTTTATAACTTAGTTTCCCTGGTATGATGTCACTGTTGGGGGTTGGAGCACTGAGAAACAAAGGGGTGGGTTACGCAAATGAGGCAGAACACAGAAATAAAGGCATTTTGTTTAATGGAAACCAGTACTTTTTGGCTGTTTGAATGGTAGGAGACTGATTCACAACTCCTGCAGGTTACTATTTCCATTTGTTATGGCAAACCTCAGAAAATCACTTTAAATGCTGAGAACACTGCTGGTACCAGTCTTCCTCCCTAAGTGAATTGTTCCTGGAATCTGTGTTTCTACTCTGCTGCAACTTTGTGGACCTTTTGACCAGGTAACCATTGTAACTGAGAACTTGTTCTCAATGGTTAACGTTCTCACCTGGTTTAATAAAGAATTCAATTGAGAATAATTGGTTGTGTTAGTCAATTAGAGTACTTTCTTTTCATCAGCTTTATGTTTGCTGGTTTCGAGGAGACTGTACTAGAGCATATATTAGATGTCCTTTTCCCACCTTTGAATAAATTTATATAAAATACGCCAGGTTCATGATATTTAGAATGATTCACACATGACACATTGACTTGTATTAATGTATTTTTTTGGGTATGACTCAACAAAACCTTTTTATATATTGTGACTATTAAAACACACATTTTGAAAGCGAAGACCTATTTTAAAAATGACTTTACTGCAAAGGGTGTTGGTACATTATTGATTAGATATGACTAGGCATAAATGTGGCACTGTATAATAGATTGGCAGGGGGTGAGCATACGGAGAGGCAGAGAATAGGAGTGCTGGAGGCAGGGGCAACAGAAGTAGTGGTAGAAGTTAACAGGGAGGGAGGGAGAGTATACCGTAGTTGAGGGGGCCGGGGATCAGGGTAAGGGGTCGGAAGGGGCAACAAGGGCCAGGAAGGTTGAACAGATGCCAGCACCGGAGAACTGGGACACAGGGGAATCAGAGGAAAATAAGGGACAAGGTGCTTCTGATTTGAGATTCTATTATAAAGGGAATCAAGTGGGGTTGCAGAGGTAGAGCGATGTGGGTTGAGTGCATGCCAGGGATGACTGCACTGGAGGTAATCCATCATATTTCTTCACGGAGGAAGGATCAGGATAGGAATTTACATCTGGTGTTCCACTTGGTAACTAATGACCTGGAGGGCAACAGTCTCATGGAGGTACGGGCAAGATTTAAGGCCCTGGCTAGGTTCTGTGGGGGGCTATGCTTCAAATCTCTAGCCTTCTCAGAGGTGTTGCCAGTACCCAGGGCTAGTACAGAGTGGAAGCAATGGATAAAAGATTTCAATGGCTGGCAAGCGAGATGGAGCAGGCAGATGGGGTACAGAATGGTAGGGGACTGGTGGGCAACTTGGGATGATGAGAGCCTCTTGGCCCAGACAGATTGCATCTCAACAAAGAGGGGGCAGCCGTACTGAAGCGCAGGTTGGGTGAGTTCTTTGAGAGAGAATATAATTTAAATTGAAAAGGGGGGGTGGAAATAAAGCCACACTGTATCACGGCTGAGATGGGGGGTCCTAGTTCCCCACCCCCCGGGAAGTAGATGAAGAGTTAGGTTCTGGCAAGCCCTTGGGGGAGCAGAGGTGGGGGAAAGATGGTGGAAGGGCTTGGTAGTTAATGCTAGGAGGCTGGCAAACAAGATGGAGGAACTGACAGTCATTATTGTGCACAACAGGCTGGACATTATTGCCACCACAGAGACATAGTGGATGGAATTTCACATGTCTCTACTACAAGACGGGAAGATGGCCACCAGGCTGGGTGTTCTGTGAGCTGTATGCTGTATCGCTCTGTTGTTTTATCTTGTCTGGTTTTACGTTTTTTACTTTCTTCCGTTTTATTTGCCCTAGCTTTAGTTTGAGTTTATTATATTTTGTTACAGTGTGTAGCTTTAGCTAAGCAGGGTATGGACACGAGGTAGTTATCTCGAACTGTTATTCATGTGGCTGTTACCTTGACTGCTAGCTAGACCGTTACTTAAACCTTCTGCTATATGTGGTAATGCTCGTTAATGCTCACTAATACCGTAACGTATTAAGGAAAGCGGGGCTTTTATCCTTTGGATTTTGGACTTGGACTTGGATCTTGCCACGTTTTACGAACAGTCTACACTGTGGAGGAACGATGTGATCCATTATGGGAGTAACTGGAGGGTCGGTGGTGCTGATTGTGCGACCTTGCTTCGGTGTGTGGACAGTGGGGATTCCTGACTTAGAACTCTGTTGCCTATGAGAAGGTCCGGTATCATGGAACAGCTGTGAGAACCGAGAGGACCTTTTTGTTGAGAGTTCTCAGTGTGGATTCTGAAACTGGATTTAAGTGGTGGGCCCGGTTTTGCACTCTTGGTGGGCCTGAAAATTAATTAACTGAGAGCTGCCACCTATAACGAGAATGGCCCGACTTCAGTGGGGGATCACCAGCTTGATTTTGCTGCCTCACGGGGCTCGGGTGCTTTCAGTCAGGGAGCTGGCTGTTGGTCCTATGGTGCCCCTAGATGCCCGGGACTGGCTACTAGGTGGACTCTATCTGGGCGTTGTGGTGTGGCAGCAGATTATTTCTGGCTGTGGTCCTCTGGGTGTGGAGTTTGGTGGGCCTTGTTTAGTTGTTAACTCTTGACTCGATTTCCCTGGCTGGATCTCTCCCAAACCAGATTTATTTTCTAGACTCAACCACACCTTTGGATGATTTCCTTCTCTGGTTTAACATTTTTTTGTTCGTGACTTATGATCCATGTGTTTTAATGTGGTCTCCCGGTGGTGAGAGGACCTGGGCATCCACACTTTTCATTATTTTATTTTTAACTAAATGTTATATTCAGATTTATTTTACTGTTATTTTTGATTGGTTTGATTAGATTTTGTCTTTAGTCTGGGCAGTGAGAGTGTCTGGAATTGCCCCTACTCCTAGGCTGTGAGAGGGCTTGGGGTGGTCAATTTATATTTGTGTCTGGAATTGTCCCTACTCCTAGGCTGTGAGATGGCTGAGGGGGTGAGTTTATATTTGTGTTTTGTATCCTGTGGAAGGGGATTGTTTTGGGGAATTGAAATCGTCCAAATTTTGTGGGATAGGGCGGCATTTTATTTGTATTTTTAGTTGGGTGGGTATTGTTGTTTAATGTTATTATTATTGTTGTTTTGGGGATCCTTTTTTAGGTTGGGTGCCTGAATGCTGTTTATTCTGGTATTAGTTTTAACTGTGAAATGTGCAAATTCTCCCACCCAGTCATGCGCTATTTGTCCTCCACCCTCCGAGCCCTCTGTCCTTTTTCCCCCTCTCCTCTGTTGTGGTCAACTTACCAGCGCTTTCATGTGCTGGGTATTGTTCATAGGAGGGGGTGTGGGGGCGGGGGGGTGTGGACATTGGAGGATGAATGAACACATGTCTCACATTGGTGTGGTTAGGCCAAGATGATGCCCTAGGGCGAAATGGAGTCTGGAACGGGGCGTTCCCTGTCTAGTCTCCTTACCCAAGGGCACTGCCTCTTGTGGCAGGCAAGTAGTTAGGGCAGTCTTCAAAGCCCATCCAACTCGAGCAGTGTTATGCAATGCCAGATCAGTTAAAAATAAGACTGCAATTATTGCAGACCTTGTTGGTACAACTGCTCTAGCTTGCATCACTGAGACCTGGTTGGACAAAAAGGCTAGTCCTATTTTGGATGCGGCAATTCCGGCGCTTGAGATTGGATCGCGGGGGGGGGGTGGCGGTCTGTTTCAAGGCTGAGCTGGGCCTCACGAATATACCAGTTGAGGAAGCTGAATCATTTGAGTGTACCATGGTAGCAGGTGTTGGTTGCAGGTTAGCCCTCGTCTACCATCCACCCGGGGACAAGATGTGATTCCTGCAGGAAGTAGCGGATTTCATTGCCGACATGGCATTGGAGTCACCCAGATTGATGGTACTGGGTGACTTCAATGTCTGGGTTGACGATGAACTCTCGCAGTTTGGACAACACTTCCTCCAGCTTATGACATCTCTGAGCCTTACACAGGATGTTACCTCTGCCACCCATAAACATGGTCACTCTCTTGATTTGGTTTTCCTCCTGGGGATCGAGGCCTCTGACTTGGAGGCGAAACCTGTTGGTTGGTCCGATCACTACACCGTGAGGTTCAACTTTTGGTCCCCCCTTCGAAGACTGCCCCTGTATAGATTGTCAGTTACCGTCCTTTACAGGAAGTTAGTCCCGAAGGCCTAGCAGCGGTGATTGATCTCTCTGAGTTTTCTGTGGCCAGCTTGAGTCCAGAGACTCTAGTGGTAGCCTAAAATAAGACCATTTCTGCAGCCCTGGACTCGATTGCTGCCATCTGTGTTTGTCCTCTCCCCCTTCGCCCTTGGGCACCTTGGTTTGATGGGTTTCTGAGGGAGTTGTGGCGAGTCAGACGTAGGTTAGAGTGGTGCTGGTGGAAATCCACCCTGGAGGCCAACCACCTTAGATTGGTTGAGCACTATCAGACCTACCAATCAGTGATCTCCCATAAGAAGGCAGAATTTCTGTCCCCGGAGATTGCTGCTGCTCAGAACCGACCAGCTCAGCTCTTCCGAACTGTTGACAGGTTGTGCAACCCAACCTGTCTGCAGCTCCGAAGAGCTTTTACGCAAGTGAAGTGCGAAGAACTTGCTCGGTTCTTTGTGGATAAGGTGGACAACATCAGGTCCGAGATTCTCTCAACTCGCTCGATGGGCGCTGCTGATGATCGGTGTCTGGTCACCTCACCTTGAGCTTCCTGGAGTACCTTTGTCCTGCCTGAACTCATGGATGTCATGCGGATTGTCCAGGGTCTGCACCCTACGTGCTGTAGTTTTGATCAGGGCCCAACTTCCCTGATTATGGGTTGTTGGGATGTAATTGGCCCGGTCCTGGAGCAGACTGTCCAGTGCTCCCTGGAATTCGGTGAGTTTCCAAGCTCCCTGAAGGAGGCGGTGATAACCCTCCTCTGAAGAAAGCTTCTTTGGACCCGGATTCTCTGGTCAACTACAGACCAATCTCAAACCTTCCCTTTATAGGGAAGGTGATTGAGAAAGTAGTAGTGGTACAGCTGGATGACCACCTGCCCATCCATAACATCTACGAACCTCTCCAGTCTGGTTTCTGAAAGAGAAACAGTACTGAGACAGCACTGGTTCGGGTGCTCAATGATCTTCTGATGGCAAGAGATCAGAGGAGCCGCTCTGTCTTGGTGCTCCTGCATCTCTCTTCAGCCTTTGACACTGTAGACTATAGGGTACTGCTTGGACATCTGAAGTCCATCTCTGGACTGACAGGTATGGTCCTCAGGTAGTTCACATCCTTCCTCACGGGCGGGAGCCAGAGAGTGGTGTCTGGGATTTTTTTCCTCTGACTCTTTCTTCCTGCCATGTGGGGTACCCCAGGGTTCAGCGCTGTCCTCCATGTTGTTTGCAGTGTATATGCTGCCCTTCGTAGAAATTGTAAGACAGTATGGGCTGAGGTTTCACTGCTATGCTGATGATACCCAGCTCTACTTGTCTTTTGCTCCTGACCAGGACAGAGCTGTCTCGATATTTAATACTTGCCTTGGGCTGGATGAATTTGAGTTGGTTAAAGTTGAATGCCGGAAAGACGGAGGTGATGGTAGTGGACCCAGGTCACCGGATAGAGGGGTTGTGGGCTGATCAGCCCTCTGAACTTTTTCTTGGGGGCTCTCAGATCCTATCCTCTGAACGGGTGCGAAACCTGGGGGTAGTGCTTGACGATGGGCTGACCCTATGAGCTCAGGTGTTGGCCGTCGTCAAGACTTCCTTTTATCATTTTAGGAATATCTCCAGGATTAAGCACATGGTTCCATCCAGGGACCTGCCTACATTGGTCCATGCTTTCATGACCTCACACCTTGATTATTGCAATTCCCTGTACGTAGGGCTTTCTGGGGTCGAAATCCATTGCCTGCAGCTCATGCAGAATGCTGCAGCACGTTTGTTGACAGGGGCCTCTCAAGCTTCTCACATTACTCCTGTGCTGCACGATCTGCACTGGCTGCCAGTTAGGTGGCAGATCACCTTTAAAGTTGGTCTGCTGACTTATAAAGCCCTATATGGATTGGGCCCCGACTACTTGAATGAGCTTCTAGTGCCTTACTGCCCAATGCGACAGTTGCGTTCGGCTGATGAGGGGTTGCTGGAGATTCCAAGAGTGTCTTTGGAATCTTCTGGGGCTCATGCATTTATGCTTGTGGCCCTGACCCTTTGGAACTCTCTACCCCGTCAGCTTCAGGAGTGCACGACTGTGGAGGGGTTTAAGTAGGCGCTGAAAACCTTTTTATGTGCCACGCTTTTGGCAGCACTGAATAATCTGGATCTTTTATTATTTATCTTATTATTATGTTTACTGTTCTTACTATGATTGTTCTTATCTTTTTGTACAGCACCTTGATGGTCTGAAAGGTGCTTTTGCGAAATACAATTTATTATTATTATTAGTTATTCCTGGATTCAGACTGTTCAGGAAGGACAGGAGGGACAAAAAGGGAGGAATGGTGTGCCTATACATCAGGGAGGACATAAAGGTGATGGAGGGGCAGGAGGGTGATGGGGAAATTGAACTCCTTTGGGTGACACCTGGCAGAAGAACAGGAGAATCCTTGAGACTTGGAGTTGTTTACAGACCACCCATGCAAGGGGAAGAACAGGACAGGGTGATGTCGCAGGACGTCGCGAGGATGGCTCTCAAGGGGGAAACGCTACTGGTGGGAGACCTAAACCTCCCAGACGTTGACTGAACCATCCCAGATGCAACTTCGACCAGAAGCAGGGAGATTCTGGAGGTGCTGCAATGGGTGTTCCTTCAACAGTTGTTCAGAGAGCCAACTAGGGGGAACAACCTGCTGGATGTGGTCCTGACAAATGAGGAGAATGTGGAGGAGATGATGGTGGGGGAGAAGTTGGGAAATAGCGACCATAGGACCATCAGGTTTAAGGTGAGAGCAGGGAGGGGGGTGAGCTGAACCAACACAATGGTGATGGACTTCAGGTGAGCAGACTTCAACAAGATGAGAAGGTTAGTGAGGGAGGCGATGGAAGGTATGGGGGAAATAAATGAAGTGGAAGAGTTATAAGGGAGCTATTAGAGACCGGGTTAGGGAGGCCACACAAGTGTGTATAAGGTGGGTTAGGAATGGCACAAGAAGCAGGAGACCACTTTGGTTCAATAGGGATATAGTGAGGGTGGTCGGGGTAGGCAGAGGCCATTTAGGAAATACAAGAGAACGCAGAAGGAATAGGACAGGGAGACATATAGGGAGACGAGGAGACTAGCAGGGAAGGTAATTAGGAGGGCAAAGGCTGACACAGAGGAAAGGATAGTGAAACAGGCCAAGAGAGGTAATAAGACATTTTTTAGACATGTGAGAGATAGGAGGAAGACTGGCCAAGGGATCGCAAGGCTTTGGGGGAAGGAGGGGAGCCATTAGAGGAGGATTGGAAGAAAGCAAAAGAGCTAAATAGGCACTTCTGCATGGTCTTTATGAAGGAGAGGGGGAAGGGGACCGGAGTTGAGAAGGAGGAAGGGGGCACAGGGGTGGAAACAAGACCCTTCAGCATGGAGAGAATCAGAGAAGAACTAGGCAGAGTGAAGGTAGACAAGGCCATGGGGCCAGACGGGCTGCACTCAAGAGTGATCAGGGAACTGAGAGAGGAAGTGGCTGCCCCACTGGCGAGGTTGTTCAAACTGTCTTTGGAAACTGGGAGGGTGCTGGAGGACTGGAGGAGGGTGATTGTAGTGCCAATTCACAAGGGGGGAAGCAGAGAAATGAGGGAGAACTACCACCCGGTCAGCCTCACTGCAGTGGTGGGGAAGGTCATGGAGGCACTCATCAGGGAAATGGTAACAGAATACCTGGAGGTGAATGGTCTGCTGGATGACAACCAGCATAGGTTAACAAGAGATAATTCATGCCAGTCCAACCTAGTTGAATTCTTTGACTGGGTGATGCAGGTAATCGGCCAGGGGGGTGCAGTGGACATGGCCTATCTGACTTCAGCAAGGCCTTTGGCACCGTACCCCACAGAAGGCTGGTCAACAAGCTGGAAAGCACAGGGTGGGGGACAAAATTACTAGATAGGTAGAAAACTGGTTGGTGAATAGAAGCCAGAGGGTGGTAGTAAATGGGGTGCACTTCAGCACAGGGAGGGTGACGAGTGGGGTACCCCACGGGTCGGTGCTGGGACCACTCCTCTTCAGTATCTACATATGTGATATAACAGAAGGCCTGAAGGGATGTATTGCCTTCTTTGTTGATGACACAAAAATCTGCAACAGGATTGACACTGTAGGGGGGGTTGAAGACATGAGACAGGACTTGAGGATGCTGGAGGGGTGGGTGGAGACCTGGCAACTTTCCTCAGCACTGAGCTGGTCTCTGAACCAAAACTTGGGCCCTTTAAATCCAAACTGCTAATGCACCTGGCCTCACTTAATATGTGTGACCGTGTTACAAATGCCTAATGATTCCCTGGTTATTGCCCCTCTGAGCACCCCCCTTTCCCTCCACTGCATTCCCTCCTCAAATTGTAAATTCTACCACTTCACAAATTCTACTCCCTTCTTCCTCGGTTCCTTTGGCTCTCCCTCTATCGTTACCCCTACTCCAGCTCCTCCACACTCCCATACCAACGAAACCCATTGGGTGGATTTCCCCACAACTTCTGCCCCCCCCACCTACATTATCCCCTGATCAACTATTCCCTCTACAACTGCTTTCTACCCCTCTCAACTCTCATTACCTACTCCCCCTTCTCCAGTATCCACCCTCAAAATGACCCTCTCAACAAAGCCAGTAAACTCTTAATCCAGCACCTTCTGTTAGTTGAACCTAGTATTACTATTTGCACAATAGTTTTTAGTTTGTTGTTACTGGCCACATTCTGTTTTTATCTGAATTTTCACTGTAATGCATGTATTTGATTGTGTATGTGATCGTCCACCTATCTTGTAAAAAGTCTATGAATTTTGTCTGTGCCATTTTTTTTGATGTGGAACCTTTGTAAACGAGCGCTGTAGCTCGAAGGTGTAAATCCGAGAATGCAATAAATAAATAAATAAAACCTTAAATTCAACATCAAGAAGTGTGCAGTTATGCACCTGGGGTGCAGGAACTCGAGGGCAGGTTACACATTTGGGGGGAGAGATAGTCAAGGTTACGGAACAGGAGAGGGATCTAGGGATAGTAGTCTCCAGTGACCTCAAGGTGGGAAAGCAGTGTACAAGGGTGGTGGGGGACGCATATGGGATGCTGGCAAGTATAGGCAGGGGAATCACTAGCAGGCAGAGGGAAGTCCTGGTGCCCTTGTACCAAGTCATAGTGAAACTGCACCTTGAATATGGAGTCCAGTTATGGAGGCCCTGCTTGCGCAAAGACATAGATTCAATTGAAAGGGTTCAGAGAAGAGTGACCAAGATGGTGCAGGGGATGAGGTGCAAACCATATGAGCAGAGAAGTAAGGGGTTGGGGCTCTACACACTGGAGACCAGAAGGGAAAGAGGGGGGGGCATGATAAAGACCTTTAAATATGTCAAAGGAATAAACAAAGTGGACCCGGGGTGATTATTCCACATGAAGGAGGGCAATATTACAAGGGGGCATGGTCTTAGACTGCAGGACGGACACTTCAGAGGCAATGTGAGAGGGCGATTCTTCACTGAGAGGGTGGTGGAGGACTGGAACGGATTTCTGAAGGAGGTGGTGGGGGTCGTGACTGTGTCGGGTTTCAAAAGAGCATGGGACAGGCACAAGGGGTTACAGTGGGGTGGAGTGGGTGCTCTAGGAGGGAAGGGGGGTAGATTAGTGGGGGGGAAGGGGCCGACTGGATGGGCCATGAGGTCCTTTTTGGCCATCAAGTTCTGCGATTCTGTGATTTTGTTTGCTGGCCAAATAAACACTTAAATAAAATGGTTGAAAAACAGAATGGTTTGCAAATGATCCTAAGTGCAGTGCTCAGTGCTGGAGCTGAACAAATGCAAAACATGCCTCTGACTAGGGCCCAGTAACACTTAAACTGGAGAGGTTGTTTCACTGAAGCGATGATAGAAATGTATTAAAGCACAAGTGCGTTCTGGGTACAAGCAATGCAGGTTTAATCATTAAACAAAAAGCTACAAAACCTGTATGGCAGCTTCCCTGATTGGTTTCTGTTTTATTAAAACATGTACATACATATACTGTATACAGAAATGTCTGTTTATTGAATCTATAAAAAATGGCATTAAAGTAACATCAACATTTGCAAAGTTCAGAGTTAGGGTTTAAAGACATGTGATCTATATTTATGCCTTTGCTTACAAACCTAACTCCATGGATTCATCATTTGTATGATTGCTTTACATGTAATAAATTAATATTATTACAAAACAATTACATAGGCATAATATAACACATGGAATTAGGTTTGTAAACAACAGTGTGAACATGGATCACAAGACTCTGAACATTAACATTTATTTTCCTTTTTTTTTTCACTGCCAGCAAATCCTAGCATTGCTATAATGATGTTTCAATAGAATTGTCTTATTTGTTGGGGTAAATACAAGATGTAACCTGCTCAACCCTGGCTAGTGAAATCAGTTTAATCAGATTTTAAGGTGCTCTTGGTAAATGGCTGATCAGAATCAATAAACAAAATCCAGTGTGCCCCCCCCCCATACTGCCCCAACTGGTCATTACTTGAGGTGTTTTTATATATTTATCTAACATATAACTTCTTGTCAAACTTTAAACAATGGTACTTAGTTTAAAGTCACTGAGATTAGTAAAAGCCTGTCTCCACTTCACGGTGACCTTACTCGATCAGGTCCTATGCTGTTCTGTATTCATTTCTATGTACCTTGCTGATATAAGTTCAGGTCCTACAATTTCATTCTCCTTTTATGGTCAGACAATGTTTCAGCCTCTTTGTCTCACATTTATAAAATGCAACCTGAACGGATGTTCTCAAATGGTGGTTAGCAGCAGGTTAAAAAGGAGCTCCATGTGATCATTTACAAATACAAGATGGAAGCTGCTCAACCCTGGCAAGTTAAATCAGTAATTTAGGGTACTCCTGGTGCGTGGGAGACAAGTCCAGCTCCACCCATCTGCGTGCATGTATCACCAGTAGAATCCACAGAAACAAATACAGCACTACACAGCAAACCAGAGCTCGGGCTTTAATCTCTGATTGAATGCATAGAAGTGATCTTCTGAAGGTGTACTTCCTGTGCGAAACCAGTCTTGAGATTATAGGCCCGAGCTGCTGGCTTTGTTTTGCACCAATAAATACCTTTTTTTTGCACTGGATGCTGTGGTGCTGTATTTGTTTCTGTGGATACTCCTGGTGAGTGGATGATCAGAATTTATTACAATAGTCCAGTGCACCCCACACACTGTTCCAACTGGCCTGTACTCAAGATTTTTTTTTTATGTATTAACTAGCCATTATCAATTCAGAGTTAAATTTTATGAGTATTGACTGTCCAATTATTTGCACAATTAATGTTGTACCGAAGCTCTATAAGGATCCAGTGAACCCTCCAGGATATTATTTGGAGCCTTCTTACATTCCTAACACTGCACATTCTTGCCCACCTGGAGGGGTTCACATGGACCTCTGAATGAAATAGCTTACACATGACATCAGTTATTTCTATTCATCAATAAATCACCAACATAGCCAGCCTAGTGGCTCTGAGGGCTGAGGTGCTGGATGTCTTACCTCATACAACGCCGACGACACATGTTCGAGAGCGAGCAGAGGCCGCCGAGAGTCGGCAGGGGAGGAGAAGGATCGAGTGTCCGATGGACTGCTCTCCTTCTCCGGGAAGGGGAAATCACTAGCTCTTGGCAGTCTACTGGCTCCTGGTGGTGGCTGGGGGACAGTGCACTGTAAGCTCAGAAAAGGGGGAGGAGATGGGGCAGACGCCTGGAGGAGTGTGTGCGGACGTGCGCGCGCTCTCTCCGCCAGCATCACTGCATGCCTCACCTCCAAGGGGAAGAAAAAATAGAAAATGGGTGCTGGCCATGCTGAATGAAGCTGTCCCTCATAGGCGCTGCCCCCAGGAAGACATCTCCTGTGGTTGGATCCGTGTTGGGTGGGTTGAGTCGCTCCACACCAGCCTGCCATGAAGGGTAAGTCATGGGGACCCCAGGGAGTGGATCTGATCCTCGGGGATGGCCCTGGAGGACAGTGGATAGGAGTAGGAGTGCCGGCCAGCACCACATAAGAAATACCACGTTAAAAAATAAATAAATCACCAACCTGGCCTGCAAGCCATTCAGTACTTTTTTGTCTACCCATGGCATTTCCACAGATCTGATGGCTGATTTTATTTTAGAGGTACTGGAATTCATTTTGACCACAAACTACTTTATCTTTGATAGTAAGTTCTATCTGCAGACCTGTGCAGCTGCCATGAGACAACAGTAGCACCATCCTATGCTAATTTACTTTTAGGATGGTGGGAGAAATTCATTGTTGTCAACTAATTAGTTTATTCATTTCTTTAACAAATTGCCCTCTGGGGAAGATTTAGGGCACTATTCATTAATGGGGTGGAAGGTATGCGCCAAAGGCTTGTACCCTACCCACGTATCTCCATGGCCTCGGACAGGCACAAGGTGCATGGTATTCACAATCGCATGCATCTGCAGGGCACCTGTCTGTGGCCCCTCCTCTCTGGTGTGCAGGATCATGGGGCCAGACCTGGGCAGGCATACAATCGGATGCCTGACCTGGGTCCCATAGTGGATCCGTTGCACCCATGGAGTAGGTGCACATCAAAGGTACAGAGCCATGTAAATAGGATAAATATACAAAATGTACAGGCACTCACCTGATCAGCTGCTCCTGCTCTCCTGATCAGCCTAGTGGGCTGGGGCTGCATGGAGGGTCATTTTCTGATCCCGCTACAACCGACAGGTGATGTCCATAGGGGCGTGCACTGGGTTACGGCAGGGTCCCAGCTGCCGTAACCTGCATCCCCTGTGTCTGGCACTACGTGCCTTGGTGAATGGCACATAATGCCCCCAACCACCCCCAGTGTGTTCCTGACCACGTGGTCAGGGGATCCCGTGCATAACTGCCTTGCGCGCCATTTGTGAATGCCACCAGAGGTCAGCTGACCCCTACTGCATGGTATTCCGTCTTAGGGTTGCCTACACTCTTCGGATACGCAGCACATAGGCAACTTTTGTTTGTGCATAGAGCCTTAAAAGAAGAAATCTTGATCATCTTGTCCGAGTCCATAAAAACAGCCAGAGTTTTTTGGGATTTTTTCAGTCATAATTAACTGAATTTATCTTTTTCTTACACTGTGGACTTTAGTAGCAGAGTACACTTGGACCTTTGCTTTTTGAATGAAGATGCATCAACTATCTCTGAAACTCCACACACATCCTCAGCAGCGAATACACTTCTAAGAACAGATAGTGCCCATCCAGTTTATTTTATTTCTTTTGCTCCATATGACCAGCCCCCATTGGTCTGAACCCCTATGCCCAGCCCTGTCATCCACTTCCCCTGGACTTACCTCAACTCCTTGACACCCTGGCTGGCCCCCAGAGTGACCTGCTGGGGGGCTCTTCCCCCTAAGGAGACTCAATCGGTACATCAGAGCGAGTGCTCTGGGTTGGCAGTGCAGGGCCTGCAGTGCGGGGCGTATGTCCTCATGCCGTAGTCAAATCATTTTTCCACCATTTTTTCTCAGGGAGGTGTGGCATGCAGTGATGTTAGGGTGCTTGGCCAAATGTCTGGCATGCCTTTCAAACTTATGAGCACCGGCTGTCAGACCTACCCAGCTCCACTAGGGGCCATATGAACACTGGGTGGTTCCCCAACCTCCCTTCCAGCGGAGGAGAGCAGCCCATAGGATGCGTAATCCTTCTCCTCGGCCAGCAATCTGACTCCCAGAGTTTGCATCCAAATCCGGGTCATCAGTGTTGCAAGCAGTAGCTTTACCACTGTGCCAGTGGGCCGGTGGGCCATCCAGTTTATCGCAAGAGTTGCCACACCATATTGCAATTTCTGCATCTTTGATGTAACCGCCCTTACCTCCAGTCTTTTGACACATAAGCCAAGGAACTGAAGAATAGGTTCCATCAATTTCATGTATTAGACGGAGCATTTCAAAAGGCTTAAAACATGAACAGAGCTTCTCTCCTTACTCCCACAAGTCACCAAAATGTTCAGTTACATTTGTTACTGATTATAATCAATTAGTATTATGAGTGGCAGGATTAGTTAAGAAATTTTGGGGAACATTACAGAGACAAATAATTATTTGATTTTCTGGGGCCCAGCCTGAAGGTTATTTATTCCAGAGCCAAAAATAGAGGTGTTCCTGTTATCCACAGCCTGTTTACTAGACCTCAGATATCACATCCTACATACTGGCTTCCTCCTCCTCCATCACTAGGCTGCTACAGCTGTGGGGGATGTAACATTCATACTATTTTGTATTCAGGGTAAAGTTATTAACTGTAACACCTCTTTTGTTTTGTGTGTTCTGTTGCCCTAAATTGTATGTAGGGGGGTAGATCAGACTTCTAAAAAAAAGGCTCCAAAAACATGTTTGTTCACTTGGACAGTCAATACCAGACAGTCCCATTGGTGAACAGTTTCTTCAGTACTACAACAGTGACCCTGATTAAATGTCCATTACATGCACTGATCATATCTGGATTCCAAGACGGGGAGGAGACCGAGCAAAGACTCATTTGCAACAAGAAGCATGTTATATCTTTTCACTCAGCACTCTGCCACCCCAGAGCCTTACTGATAATCTGGATATTGTCCCCTTACTGTAGTTTATCTATGTTTCCCCCACCTGCCATGACCCAGATTGTATATATTGCTTAGCGACTGTCATCCTTAGGAAGTTTTGTAGTGTTATAAATTAATCAGTATCTATTAATGCTGTCCTAATTCTAACTGCTTTGATTCATTTTGGGTTCCAACAAGATGCTCCCTATGACATGTAATATTTGAGCTCTTATTTTTACATACTAAACATACTAACATACTAAAATGCCAGCAGAATAGGCCTAACGGTCTTTCGTGTCTGCTCGTTTGGTCAGCCCCAACCCTGGGTGCTGACTTTGCTGTCCCCCTCGCCTTCTCTGGCTTCTCCCTATTTTTGGAATATTCTTATACTTCTTGGAATCTATTCACATCCTTCTTGTGTTGTTCTTTGACCTCCCTATGGCTTTCAGTTTTTGGTTTCAATCCTTGTTTATTTTCTCAGTGTGGCTCAGTTGTTAGCACATCTGCCTCTGGACCAGAAGGCTGTGGGTTCTTGTCCCACACTGGGATTGGACTCATACCTAAAATGCTAGCATCCGAGTGCAGCATTAGGGGGGTGCTGTACTGCTGGGGTGTGCCGTCCTTCGGATGAGACATTAAACCAAAGTTCCCTCTACCCATCCTGGTGCTGTCCTGGTGAGTGTCCAGGTGAAAGTAAAAGAACCCAGGGCACTCTTTGCAAAGAGTAGGGGACATTCCCAGTGTCCAGGCCAACATTCCCCTTCCCATAAACCAGATCATGCAATTGTCCAGGCTGTGTGTGGGTCCTGATGTGCGATATGGACACCACTACACATTCAGTCACTTCACTACCAGTCTAGCATTGCTTGTAAAAAGCCCTTTGGGATACACTGTGTATGAAAAGCACTATATAAATGTTGATTCTTCTTCTTCTCCCTTCTGTCTTCCTGGCTGTTTTTCAGTTTTATCCCCCCACCCTGCTTTTGCTCACAGTTTACTTTTTATGTAGCTTTTTGGCTGGCGTCACTTTAATAATGAATTTCTGTGACTATGCCAGCAGCTTACTTGAGCATCTCTTGCATACCTTCCGTGCTAGGTCTAATTTTGGTGTCTTGTGTCAAAGCTCCCTCTTGAGATTTTACAGAGCCTCCCAGCTCCTGCTGTTCTGTGTTTTCTATGCACTTTCACTAATTGGGTGTTTTTAAATAACTTTTTTATTTCCAATCCACAGTTTAGTTACTACTGACACTGTGTTTGTGATTTTTACTTTACTTCTTAAGGGCCTATTAATTGTGGATTATTAATAGTATCTGGCAGTTGCATGTGGGCTAAGCGCAAGCTGATTGATTGTAAATTGGGAAGTAAAATGGATTTAAGTGTCGATATATTCTGCAGTGTTCACTGGGTTTAAATGTGGTTGTTACCTTAAACCCTCTGTATAAATTTCGGACTATTTTGGGCTTAGCCCCGTCCCTTGACAAAGCAACATGTTTGAGATGTGAAGCACTGGGGTTTGAACTTTTGCTCCATCTGTCTGAAATAAAGTTTTGTGCAGTTTAAAACCTTTTGATTTTCTCCCTTTATCTGCCATGAGTACAGCAGCTCATGTGCCTTTTGTTGTGTCCCTGTTTTTCTGCCAGCACTGGTTCAGTTCATAAGCATAGGTGGGTGTGGGTTTTTGCATTAGCTCCCACAGACACTTAAAGCACTGTGTATCTTCAGTGTAATCCCGAACTACCATCTGGTGTAGCTTGCTTGCTTACCCCTTCCTTTCCTATCTCACTAATTGGCTAAATGTCAGTGTCAGTGGCTCAGCGGGTAGCACACTTGCTTCTGAGGCCAGGAGATCAGAAGGCTGTGGGTTCTATCCCCACACCAGGCACTTAGGTTAATATCCCAATATTGACATTGTAGTGCAGCATGAGGGGGGTGCCATCTTTCAGATGAGACATTAAATTGAGGTCCCATCTGCCTGTTCAGGTGGATGTTAAAGATCCCATGGCACTTCTCGAAAAGAGTAGGGACATTTTTATTATAATAACATCAAAAACACATACGGTACAATAGGTGTTAAATCAAAAGGTACAAATAAAAACTAAAGGAACAAAACTGTGTTGATTCACACTGCAAAGGGGAGAAGAACTGAAATCATAACAAGGAAAAAAAAAGTATTACCCTCATACATATTTTAACAACTACAAACCACTTCATTTATATTTGATAAAGATATTAAAACCCTTCCACCACTGAAAAACTTTTAATGAAGGGTGACATACAACATCAGAAACATAAAGTTTGACCATAGCTTGAGAGACCAAAACACAAACAGTATCATATGGCATCAACCTTTGGTATAGTACCCATTGGCACCTACTTTGCCACAGATAATATTTTAAGCAGCACAGAAAAACAGCCAATGTGTCTGGATGATACTGGCAACCTAATTGAGCATATTGACCCAATATAAAAAACTCATATGACGTAGTGGACAACCACTTCACATTCCAGTAGCGAGCTAGGTGGGACCATAGAGGTTTAACATAAGAACAATCAAAAAGATAATGCTCTGCAGTTTCCTCTACATTGATACAGTCCATGTATGGACAATTACGGTCCTCCAATACCTTATGTTTGCATTACCCCACACATTGATCTTCCCGTAAACAGAGAGCCACAAGTGCTCCCACATGAAAGGGGGATTTTAGGATTACATAACTGTGCCAATACCGAATGATTATTTTGGGGAGAGCAATTCTTAAAAACTGGTTTGGTAGGTGAAACCGTAGCCGTAACAGCCTGGTAAAGTTGACAACCAGAACTCTGAATAATTAGCTGCTTAGAAATACCCAATTTATACAATTTGGTCACTACAGGACAAAAAAATTCAGGTACATGTAAACAGACAGACAGGCAGAGAGGGATGACCCCCCAAGCAGAAAAAAAATGAGATAATATATGTCGAATACAGTGGTTGTGGGAGGTCTGAGATGAGACCAACCCACTTTTCACTGTCTGGGAGATAACTAAAGTATGAAAAAATACTATAGGATAGAGCATCTCAAGACCACCATTTTCTCTGGATAGGTAGGTAAAACATAGTTTTATGGGGTTCAGTCTATTTTCCCAGAGCATCTGGAAGAAAAAGCTATATAATTTCACATCCAGATGCCCTTGGGGGAGGCTAGATCATTGCAATGTAAAGTAAGATGGGAACGAAAAATTGTTTAATGATTTGCATTCATTTTACTTTAGACATTTTCCAACATTTCCATCTAACAACTTTAGATTCAACCTTCTGCAACCCCACTTCCCAGTTTAATAATGGCAAAGTTTGGGGCCCAAAGGTAATCCCCAAAATCTTTAGGGGATCTGAGAAAAAGGGGATACCCTCAACACATATGGGGGAAGGAGACCCAGCACCCAAAAAAGGCCCCTGCTCTTAAGAATATTCAGTTTTGAATTGGAGAGTACAGAATATTCTGAACTCTCCTGCAGAATACAAGACAACTGGGTAGTATCTGTAAAAAACAGGCAGACATCATCAGCATACGTCTGGACCCTTAATTCTCTCACAGAGCCAGGTACTGAGATGCTTGACCAAGACGGGGAAAGAGCCAATTTTCTTAGATGGGGGTCCAAAGTAAATGTGTATAATAGAGGACTAAGGGGACACCCTTGATGAACACCGGTAGGGACAGAAAACCCGGCAGTGATTTGACACCGAATGACTGGGTGAACTATAGTACAGGAATATAACAATTGAATCTGTCAGATTAAAGAATCAGGGATCCTATAAGCTCTAAGTGCTGCAAACAAAATAGGCAGATACATTTGATCAAAGGCTTTTTCCTGATCGATGGAAGCCAGGCAGCCAGTCATACCATTTAGAGATAAAAATTCAATCAGATCCCTTACTACCATAAGGGCCAGCTGAATTTTTTTGGGTGGGTATCCCACAAAACTGATAGGGAGAAATGACCAGAGAGGCATTGCATTTCAACCGATTATTTAGAATTTGGGCTAAAATCTTATAATCCAAGTTTAAAATCATAATTGGTCTCCAATTTTGGAGAAGAGATTTGTTACCGGATTTAAATAAAAATATCAATAAGCCTTTCAAAAAGGCAGGGTGCATTTTCTGGGAAGACAAAAAATAATCAAAAACAAATGCCAAACATAAATAGAGTTCTGAGGAAAAGGCTTTATAAAATTCAAAAGGCAGACCATCTATACCAGGTGAAACATCATTTTTCTGAGATCTGTTCAATTTCGTCAGGTCCAATATGGTCTTGAGTAGGAGAAATCTCAGCCGAAATAAGTGGAATGTCGACAGCGTCCTACTATGATTGGATGGATTCATCTGAAGGTAAAATTAGAGGACTGTGGGAGTGGAGAAAAGATACAATAGTCTCATGGATTACCAGGGTTGAGTGGACCGTCTGCCCTTGTTGGTTCTCCAAAGAGTCCACTGAGACTGTGTGCTTCAAAGCTTTACAGGCCGCGAAAGGATCACCCACTGGAGACTTTTGAGTTCCTGACTGTAGCATAGCATGTAGAGACTGAGCCATGTCATATTGATAGAAAAGCATTTATTTTTTAAATTATGGATTTGGGAAGAATAATCTAATTTTGTAGTGTTAGCCAACGTAAACAATTTAAACAATTGCTGACGTAAAGAAAGATATTTCACAAATTTTCTATTCACTGTTTTTTTACCAAACTGCTGTAACCAGGATTTAAAATCAGCTTTAGAATCCATCCACCATTCCCCAAAATCAGAGTAGAGACAACTGACAGAGCAACAAGCAGCAATCAGCCCAAGGATCCATGGCCAGACCAGTGGATCTTTCAACACCAAAGTGTTGAGCCTTCAGCGGTTGGATCGGGCAGAGACCCCCGGGGTACAATCTAAAACAAAGTACAAAATTAAGTGGTCAGAATATTCAGTAGGCTGGGTATGAAAGGAGAAATTTGGCAAAGTGTTAGACACAAACATATAATCTATGGTGGTGTAATATTTGTTTCTCATATAGGTGAAGCTAGGCCCAGATTTACAAAAAGTACTACAATCATATTTAGTGGAGGAACCCCCACCTTTCTTATAAGAGCAATTAAAATCCTCACAAAAAAATATAGTATGAGAAGTAACCAAGTATGGCTGTATTGCATGAAGGAGAGAAACCCTCTCTGCCTTCAACTGTGGGTTGTATATATTAATAAGATGAAAATGCAGTTCATTCCATATTCTATCTATAATCTAAACCCTTCCTGGACAAAAATCAATACGTTTAGTCAGAGAGAAATAATACCCATTGAACAAAACTCCCACCCCATCAGCACTGTCCAATCCAAAGGACCAGTAGGAAGGGCCCCACACCCATTCCCCCTGAAAGGATCTAATCTGATCCTCAGAGAACATCCACGTTTTCTACGAAAAGCAGATAAACTCGGAGTCATGGATAAGTTCAAAAACTGCCTGTTGCTTTATGGGGTTTAAAAGACTATGTATATTTACTGATCCCACCTTCAACAACATAGCAGCTTTAAGCTATCTTTTTCCATTTTTTGCAGGGCAGCAGGGGGCTGGACAGCCGACTCCAACTGGTCCATATCAGAGGCTCCATCTTCAGAGGCTAAAACCTCAAAGGGGTTAATAGATTTAGTGGAGCCCTGAGGTGAAACAGGTTTGGCCTTCAAATTCCTAGAAGAACGTCTAGGAAGGGGTGCTAGGACTTCAGCAGAAAGTACCAAGGGGTCAAAATCCCTATAGCAAACAGGGGCCAGAGCTACCGTTCCAGAGGGCTTTTCATTAAGACAGAGAGAGGGAGGAGGAATAGTTACAGCCAATGGAAAGTCAGAAAGGGGAGGGGGGCATAGATGTCTGAGCAATGGAAACAGAAGGGAGGGTAATAGAAACCTGAGGGGGAAGAGGGTCAGACTCTAGACCAGGCACCAAATCCTGCGCATGTTGAATTAACAGGTCTGGGCTCATACATGAGGCCTTATTCTTAGCTGCCCAAGGACATTCACCAAAAACGTGTCCAATCTCATCATATAAATCACATTTAGTATGGGAGGCGCATTGCAAAGCAACGTACCCAATGTCACCACAATTATCACAGCATGGTTTATCATAGGAACTGGAGATGTGAGTCCTGGATCCACACTTGTAACATGCCCGGGGCTGCCCGGCATAGAAGTACACTCCCCGGTCCCTACCCAGCATAAAGGAATTGGGAATATGAGTAATCCCTGATTCTGACTGCCACAGCTTGACCGTATATTTCCAACCACCAGTCCAAAATAGTTCAGAGTCCAGAACTGCCTCAGGGTCACTTAAAACCTTGCATTTCTGGAAGAGCCAATAGGTGATACCATCCACGTGGACCCCCTCATTACGGAACATGATGGTAACAAATTTAATCAAAGGTTTAGTAAGAGGGATAATCATAAAGGGGGTCTACGTGGGTGAAAACTTTACCTGATTATACCTCTCCCAGAAGAGGTCCAGAGCATAAGCAGTGCGAAAACTAATGTCATAATTATCCTCCCCACTGATGCTAATAAAGGCAAAAACCTCACGTGTGGAGAAATGAAGGGAGTCTTTCAGCAAGTGTTTTCCCACTAAATGACTGTCTGGTCTGTGCTCAAGACCCCCTTTATAGTGGATCTGTACCGCATTCCTTTGAGGGGGGAGCTTCTTTCTTTATTTTAGTAAACAGATCAGACAAGAGAGGTTTCCTAGGTTGAGGGGAGTCCTGGGGAGATTCATCCAGAATAACAGCACTGTCCCCATGTGCTTCCAGAAATATAGGTAAGTCAGTTGAAGAAGAGGCACAAGGCAGACCATGCTGGACAGGGGGCAGAGGGCAAGGAGCTACCCCAGTACTTGCAGATTTAACATCAGATGGTAAATCTGCAATAAGCAGAGAGTCAGGAAGAGATTTGGAAAGTCTCCCTGGACACCATGCTGGAGAATACTGTGAGAAATTCAATTTCGGATCCCAATCAGGGTCGGGCAGCCAGATACCAGCAGGGGAAAGCTTCCAACCCACATTGCTGAGAGCCTTTTGTGGGGACCAAGGTTCAATCGGGGGGAGTTTTCCCTTATCAAGAGCAAATGCAGATTGTAACACAGCAGCAGTGGTTTTCCCGACTGAAGCATCAGAAAAAGAAGAGGTAGACAAAACTTTACCAGTATCAGAGTCAATTCCCAAAGAAATATACCTTTGGCTAGGGTCATGGCAGTTCTGTGCCCTTTTACATCATCTTTAGCCCCAAATGCCAAGCCGCCCTCCTTAGCACTAAATGAGAAAACTGTTACATCCTCCAGTCTACTGGGTGAGCGCTGATAAATAACTGGAGCAGGGCTCGGAAAGGGAGACACTCCAGGCTGACTGCTGGCAGAAGTAGGTTTCAGAACAAACCCCATGTCCCTAGACAGAGGTTCCAGAATAGGGGAAGATGGAAAAGATGGATCACTGTCCAAATGGGCTGAAGGGAGCTGAGGGTTCTTCTCCTCAGACCCGGAAGACAACGTATTCACTGGCAGTGCAGCGGTCAGCTGTAGGCACCCACCAGAAAAAGCGGTTGGAATGCCAGCCGAACCATCAACAAATCCTGAAGCAACAATGGATGAATTAGTGAAAGACAGTGACTCACCCAGCCCTACCTGGGCCAGAGCCTTTGATGCTTCTACATCACGAACGCTGTCACCCTGCTCTGTCAAGGGAGTGACTTTCAGCGTTCCAGCATTCAGCCTAGCAGTTTGATCCTGCAGATCCCACTAAAGCTCCAGGTAACAAATTTTTTCACAAGCCACTTGTTGAATCAAGGAAATTTCAGCTTGGGTTGGAGGGGAAGCCTGCTGCTCTAAACCTGTCCCGGAAATATTGCCAGAACGGCTTAAATCTTCTGTTGAGTGAAACACTTCTGGAGTTTCAGCTCCAGTCTTTTGTATAGTTGAATTTTGCTCTAAATCATGCTGAGCCGCTAGAGATACGGAGGTAGGATAGGAGGCTTGCTCCCCAACCCCAGAGACGTCCATCTCCTCAGGAGGATGGCTGAAAGTGACAATCTCACAGGCCAGAGGTTCCCCCCTACAGGATAACAGGGGAATTTCCCCAGTACCTGGCCAGATTTCCCCCATTCACTAAAAATATCACCAACAGCTTAATCTGGTTCAAGGTCAGTTGGCATCCATTTGTATCCCCCTTCCCCGGGTCGTGCCTGAAAATAGGCAGAATTTGTCTAGTGCACTTACCCGGACAACAAAAACTAAATAAATAAACTTTGTCTCCCTTTCAGACCAGTTTACCGATCTGTAGTTTACACTCTTCATCTGTAGTTTACTCTGTTACTTCAGAAATGTACTTCCCTTCCTGGGAAAATGGTATCCAAGGATATTGGCAAATTGAGTGACTCAAAATGAGTGACTCAGTTTGTGCGCCTGCAAGTACAGTGACTGAGTAAGAATAGCGAGGGATAGGAATAGTGAGGTATGGAGGACAAAATAGCAAAGGTGAGGTGGTTAGTGAGTGAGTGAGTGTTGTGGTAGGAGGTTAAGTAGGTAGAGTGAGTGGGTTGCCACCGAGCTGACCACATGGTGTGGCAGTTAAGGTCACTGCCTGCGGTGTGCAAGGACCTGGGTTCTGGACCACATGGTGGTATATCAGTTTTTAACTCTGGGTTACTTTGCCTTTTTTTTTCCAATCCTCCCATTCCCCTCATGTTGTTTCTTCACCCTCGGGTTGTCACCCTGCAACGGGTCTCCTCCCGTGTTTGCCTCCCTCCTCCCTCCCCAGGGTCTGCCCACCCTGCAGCTGAGAATCATTATTTTGGGGATGCAGGCAGGTCCTTGTGCTTTGCATGGTCACTGATTTTGTATTCATCTGCTCTCTGATTTTTGTTTTCAATGGCCAAAAAAAGTGCTTGTGACATATCTAACCTCTGCATAAATGTTTATCTCGAGGTTAACTAGCTTGACAATCAAATTTATATAACAAGTGTGGAGAGAAATGCCACAGAATAAAACTGATATTTTGGGGCTCACTTTGCTAGATATCCTAATAGCTTGCATTTAGGGCATGTCTCAGTTATATCACAATTGATACCTAGCAAAGTTGAGTACATCACAATGGCATACCGAACCAATCAGAGAACAGCGTGGACAATGCTGATGACATCAAAATAACTATATGTAGTACTGAAGTCAGTGGCTGAAATCAAACAGAAGCAGTTGAATCTTCATACAAACAGAAAATTTAAAAGTGATAACTGTTAAATCAATGCTGTATAAATTGAATATGCAATGGTCTGACTTAAAATATGCAGTTTATCTTCACTTGTGATAGGGCACTTTCATAATTCACTCATGACTCTGCCACTCATGACTTATGGCTTTAACCCCCCTCAAATCTGAAGATATATTGCATATTTTGAGTCAGACCATTACATATCCCCTATTTATCAGAGAAAATGTATCACCACTTGTGTTGTATTAATTACATATACAGTTACACAGAAGGTTAAATATAGAAAGTAGGAATGTACAGTTTGTAAATCACAGAGAATATTTGCACATAGGCATGTAGGTGCAGTAACACTGCAGGATCAATTGAGTCAGGAAAATCCTAACTGGAGCAAAAAGGAGACCTGGCAGGGGGTAATGGAAGGAACACAAGGACAATGGGGAGGGTGGAAGGGAGCAATGGTCAAAAACATGAGCAGGAAAGGATAGAGATGTCTCATATAATGGTGGTTCTGAAAGTAAATTAAGAGAAGGAGGTATGGAGAGCAGGAAGAAGTTTATTCAGAGGAAGGGATGGCAATAGGAGAAGGCAAAGTATCCAGCAGAGGTTTTACAATGGAGTACAGAAACAGACTGGGAGTTAAAGGAGTGGAGGAAATAAGGGGAGGAGGAGGGAAGGGTAGACAAGGGAAGACAGGCAGCAGGGAATAGAGCAGATCCAGAAATGAGAAAAATGGGAGGCGCAGTAGGTGAAGCACTGGACTTGAATAGAGAGAGGTTAGATAGAGGGAGCACTGGTGGGTGCAGGTGGGAGTGCTTAAGGCAAAGCAACACAAGGAATGGAAAATAGGGACAAGTCTGGCAAAGGAATTTTGGATGCAGTCCTGTATACCACATCTGCACAGGAAGATTATTTTGAGGCTAATCTCACAGTAGACCAAGAGTGGGAGGCAGGAGGTATTGCAGTAGAGGGCACCAATGTTTGGGATGGAGCTTTTTGTGAATGTCGTTGATGTGGTATGAGAACTCAAGGCTACAATCCAACAATACAGTAAGGTAGTAGAAGTGGGGGACATCTCTAAGGTGGGGGGCATAAAGAGCATGAAGACAGGGTTTGAGAGGAGTCAGGCAAGTTGCTGCTTACTACCAGTGGTCACAAGGGCCAATATCTGGCATTGAAGGAAAGATGGTTGCAGTGGAACCAGTGTTGGTCATTGTCAAAGCCACACTGCAGGGTTGTTTCCAGGTCATGGACTGAAGTTCCGGAGACAAAAAGTACAATGTTATTTGCATACATGTGAATGCGTATGGAGACACAAAGTAACATAGAGCCCAATCTACAATGGGCATGCAGCACCTCTGCACATGCTGAGGGCCAGGATATGCCGTGGAGCTCCCCCTATGCACAGGATGTGCACCAGCAGGATACCCCACAGCATCTACAGCACTGGCTGCGCACCCCCTCCACACCTGATTCCTGGCTAAGCACATAACTCTGCACCCTGCTGGGTCAGGGGCAGGTAAGGGGTGGAGATGTGTCTACACCCAGTCCACAGCACTGTACAGGCAATGCATGTGGCCAGTAGAGGGCCGGAAACTCTGCAACCCAAGGGGCTGCCATAGTGCCTATGCACCCCTCCATCAGGCTATCCAGTCATCTACCGGGCCTGATGGGTCCTCCCTCCACTGGAGCCCTGCCCCATCAGTACAGGGCTAGAGATGTCTCTGGCACTACCTGGTGTAAGTTGCAAATGTTTACTTTCAGCACTGGGGATATGGCAGTCTGTGGAGGACTGTCATGGACTGCCATATTGGGCATATCCTGTGGGGCCCTTCAGAGTACAAAGCATCTGATTAGATGCCAGTGTTTCTGGCAGTACTACCCCCCTGCACCATCCACAGCCCCTCGCAGGGCTTTACATCTGGGAGGAGTGGGGAGATGAGGCTGTGGATCATTACAGTCACTGTGCGGCCAAGGGGTGTGCGTTAGTGTAGCCGGGATATGCGTATGTCGAGCATATTCTGGCCCCATCGTGGAATGGCCCCATTATAGTTTAAGGTCAGAAGGTCCATCATGCCATCCCCTTATCCCACTTCCCCGCTTCATAAGTAGGTATGGATACGTATGCTGTGCAGACATATACTAATTTATAGGAATTTCCTATCCAGTCTATTACCCAGGCTACCCTGTGATTCTCTTGGTAAGTATAATTTGTCCAGACTTACCTTGAAAGTCTCCCTGTACTGTCTTCATGTCTCTGTCACCACTGGTTGGCCAGTCCATAGGTTTATCACCACTGGGATAAGAAGTACTTCCCAATATTACCCATAAAATTATCATCTATGGGTTTAAGAGGTGAGGACACCAGATCAAACATTTTGTACTTTTCAATCTTGTCAGTACTCTTGAGCATGCAGAAGACTAAGACTATACTGCCTCTTAGCCTCTTCATCTCTAGCATTAACACTGTAAGTGCCCTTATAGCTTTTGTCGTCCATGCCCCTGATCATTTTGTTAGCCCTGAGTTGCACGCTCTTAACAGCCTCATTTTCCTTTTTGCACTGAGAAGTGCAGAATGGCCCCAGGTCCTTTGTGCCTTCTTTATTTCAGCAAGAGGAGCTCTACAAAATGCATAGGCACTATCTCTGTTTTTTTCTCCCACTTGTAGCACCTTGCATTTGAGTACATTGAAGCTGAGAATTCAGAAGTTTGACAAATTGCACAGCTTGTTCAGATCCAACTGAATGTTGTACCTATCCTCAAGGGAGTCCACTGCTCTGGGTAGTTTAGTGTTATCAGCTAAATTTATCAGCCTGCTGGAGACCCCAGCTTCCAGATCATTGATGAAAATGTTTGACAGAATTAATGAAATTTATGACCAACATTTACCACAACATTGATCCTTGAGGACCACTATTGAGCAGCCTCACCATGTGAAGTTGTTCCCATTCACCAACACCCTCTGCTCCCTGCTCCTAAGCCAGTTAGCAATCCGCCTTGTGTATACCTCATGTATACCGCATTGGTGTTTATTGCCTTGCTTATCATAAGCCACAGTATCCAATGCCTTGCTGAAATTCAAAAGACTAGAGTATGTCCCTGGGCCCTGCCCCTGTCCATCTCTCTGGTCATCCCCTCGATGAAGAGGATTGGGTTTGTTTGGCAATATCTGCCCCTTATAAAGCCATACTGACAGGGGGCGAGAACCTTGGCCTCATTGAACAGCTCCATTATTTTTTTTTTCAAGTGTTTAAGCAGGGGTCATTTGTCCCTTAATAATGGATTCCAGGACCTTGCCCCAGCACTGATGTCAGGCTCACCTGCCTGTAGTTGCGTTGGTCTGAACTTGCCTCCTTCCTGAAGATGGGGACCACAGTGGGTACCTTCCAGTCATCTGACACCACATCTGTACAGGCAGAGTCATGAAAGATTATTGCAGTTATCACCACCAATTACTCTTTTTGCTCCAATATGATGCTGGAATGCATCTTGCCTCCCTTTAGGATTAACTGGCACTCATTAAGAAAGATGTAGAAAAGTATGGTGGCCAGGATGCAGCCTTAATGAGCATCTGAGGTAATGACAAGAGGGAGGGACAGGGCCCTTTGGGATGTACCTGGCTTGATATTTGCAGGGTATTCAGATACCAGGAGTGTGTGATTCCTGTAGCTGCATCATGGCTAACCATGATGTCATGGATCCTCCAAAAGAACATGCCCTTCCTCCACTTGGGCCCTTTGGTGAAGACTGAAATCATGTATTAATTCAGTATCCCAGCTATCATCCTTGGCTCTCTTACAGACCCATCCTCCTCCTCCTCCTCCTGTTTTCAGAGGTCCAGTCCCCCCTCCTTCACCTTCTTCCTTCCGTTTAGGTACTGCAAGAAGACTTTGGTGTTCTCCCCAGCTCCTACTGCTACCCTGGCATCCAGCCACTTCTTGGCTTTCCTAATTCAAGCCTTTCAGTTCCAGAGTGCTGCCCTGTACTCCTCTCTTGCCCATAGGAAGGCCATCTCTTTAGACAGATTAAGTGGCAGTCATTAAGAAAGATGAAGAAAGGGATGTTGGCCAGGATGGAGCCCTGTGGAACACCTGAGGTAATGAGAAGGAGGAGGGGGGAGGGCATCACTTAGTTTGACAAACTGGTAGAAGCAGAACTAATTGACCAACAGATTAGACAAACATGCTCCTATGAGCTTGTCAAGCATTGCTGATTAAATCTGTGTAAAAGCAGGATCCCACTGTACACAGATAGTTGCATCTCAGTTGGACTGCTGTGTACATATGTTATTCTAAACAAAAATGAACATTGCTATCGGCCAATTACCTATGTTTTTGTAAACCCAATGTCCAGTTTTTATACTTTTAGGGTTTGTGTTGCAGACCTAACATTATCTTAAAGAGTCTGTGGAACTAAAACAGACAGACAAGAAAATGATACAAATTTTAAGAAGTAGTTAGCTGCAACTTTTTTTTTTGTGATATATTTATATATATATATATTTTGTTCATTAGAAAGTTTTTTACATGATAATATTGTGTCAGATGTGTGGAATAGCTCTCAGCCTGATAGCTAACATATCTAGCTGCAGTCCCCCTACCACATCATCAGCATTGTGATCTCATTGACAGTCACATCACAGGTGACTGACCTGACAGCTACTGAGTGGCTGTTTCTAAGCAGCACTGATGTCACAGTCAGTGAGGTCACAATACTGATGATGTAATAGGGAAACAGAGATAGATATGTCAGCTGCCAAGCAGAGTGCTGTTCTACACAGCACACCTACTAACACCAGGTACACAATCTTCTAATTAACCAAAAGGAAAAGAAAAATTACTTCAGGTATAAAAGGCAATGGTTGACTGCTTTGAAAAACTTATACTAGTTTTAGGCAGTACTCTAGCTTTTAAGGTAAGCTGTAAAAGAGCAAGTATTAAGGTAAGAATTAAAAAGGCTGGTATAAGGAAGGAGTTGATAGGAATATATTTTTTAAGATATTACAGTATCAGGACCTCAATTCCTTAAGACTGTGATGATTAGTCTGAGAAGAACTGTAATAGCTCTCTGGACTATTGAGAGGCCTACCCATACCTGAGAAACTCAGGAAAATGGTCATTCAGTTGCCAGATCACTGCTGGTGATGCCAAGAAGGATCTGGAGACATAGGCCACATTATACGGTCATACCCCAGCTTGATTTTGCTGGTGGGTTCAAAATAAAATTGAAATAATACTGGGACCACCCATCCCACATCCCCCCTAGTTTGTATTTTGGGTGCTTTAACTATCCTAGTGGAATCTGCCTTTAGATTTAATCCCCTGCTGTACACACTGGCTATGGAAGCTAAGAGACAAATGTTAATGAAATGGAGACAGGTCACACCTCTAACATTAAGGAGGTGTGACCTGTCTCCAAAGACTAAAAAAAAAAAGGAGTGGGAAGCAGGGGCGTCTGGGCAGGCTTCATATGTGGGAGTCCAGTTCAAGGCCAATGGTGCTCTGGGATGATTTGAGGAGACATGGACCCCTTGGCTAAAATGCATGAGGCTACTTAGCCAGCCAACAGGAGTGAGTTAAGACACCTAACCAGGGTTGGGGGGGGGGGATGAATCAGGGAACCTTTAAGAGAGACCCACAATACAGCTATCCAATGCCCCACTTTTTACTCTACGCTTGTTCACCCTCTCATTTCCTCGTAAGTCTTTTATACCTGGTGCATGAGAGAAAGACTGAGATATTATTTCTGCAGATTTCCTTGACACATCATAGGCATTATGGGCTAACTACAAAAAGCAAGCGTTGACTATGTTTATTGTTCCTTTCATAGCAGCAGAGCCACAGTATTACACCATGACCCGACAGACAACTGATAGGTCTGTTAAGAGAGAGATCTAGCATGCGTAATCTTTCTTACTATGGGTAACGTCCTTGTTGCATATTGCATCACCTGACAGCATCCACCATCCATTACCTTCTGGGTTACATCCACCTCATAGGCTACAGATGCACATGTGACCAGATGTTTGAAATCTGATCTTCCTAGGTCCTCCACCTTTCCACAGGACTCCAGTTCCTTAATGTGCATTGCAGAGTCCACAAGCATTTTGCCTAACTCCACAGCTACCAATAATAAGGTAAGAAATCTACCGAAAAGAGCTAACTGCTGTCTGTCTGAATACAGCTGTAAGACCGTAGGGTAGTTACTGGTCCAGTGGCTTCTCTGCGATGCAATTATTTTATTTGGTTTTACTTCATAGAGACTAATTCTTAACAGCATTTAAAAAAAAAACTAGAAGGAAAGGGAGCATTACATAAGGATAGTTTGTTAACCTGCATTGCCTTAAACTAAGAGATATTTTCATATTCACAACAGTCTGATTTTTTATAAGAGACATGTTATAAACTAACCAATTATATGTTCAGGTTTTATGCTGCATTTAGCAACTGTTGTAAGCCACTGTCTTTTGTTGCATTACTTAGACTTACTATGCACGGAAGTGTCAGTTAAGTCTAGGGTCCTTAAACATCTGGCTGGTTTACTAAACAAACTCGAGTTCTGGCATTTAAACAGGGCACCATGGAACTGTTCCGTACCCTGGTACCCTCCCCCCTTCCTCTCCTCTCCTCAACAGAGATGTATATTTAAAAAAAAATACATCAGTTTTCATGCAGGCATTCTGGTTTTCTAGCTGATTAAATATTGAACCTGGAGCCCCTTGCAAGTAGCTCCGGTTTGCCTAGCATGGGTCGGATCCCCTTGTGAGCAGACCCCACTAAGGCGCAGGTACTGTTGCCTTAACAATCCAATTGCCGATTTGTGCCTCACCTCAACTTGGGCATTCCTGAACGATGCTCATCTCGACTATGGAAACTTCCCCTTCATGGTCTCATTCCCTGGATATGGGATCACTCACTCAGCCCCTGAAGTTCCCTAACACAGACTCAGTTTATTTCCCAACCAGCTTTGGCCATCTTGGCTCCTTCTCTCTAGCCCTTGAACTCGAATGCCAATGTATCCACGCATTCGCACTTGTGCAATGATGTCACGGTGGCCATATTGTGTATGGCTTCAATGGCTATTGTCGGGTCTGCGGACAGAATGGCACATCTAGGCCATCGACCTCTGTGCGCATGAACAGGGCAGAGCGGATGTCACAGCCGCCATTTTGGTAAAGTGCATTCGCCATCTTGTCAAAGGTGGCCAGTTGTGGCGATCTAGGAAAGAACCTCTCGAAACCCATGATCAGAGGGATCCTCACCTCTTAAAGGGGCAACATTTAAAAAGGCCATGGCACAAATCAAACTGTGGTTTTATATATATATATATATATATATATATATATATATATATATATATATATATAAAGAGATCACCCAGTTGCCCTGCAATTATGTCATCCACCTTTAAAGAGCAAACAACTGTGGAAAAGTAGAACATTCATGATTCTATTATAAATATACATATAACAATACAGCCAATTGCACTGCAACCTACAGCTAAAGGGGCATGCATCAGACATACCGCTCAAGGTGTCTTATAAGGGGAAACATAGCCTCACTTTATATACATATATATAGTATTACTTCTATATGCACATACTCATATAGATAGGTACATCTGTTCTTACATATGCCCTGATGCTGATAAGGGGAAAATAATAAAACATAATATCATGCATAATCATTGTACAAGGTAGGGTCTGCAGGATAGCACAACAACCCTCTCACTATTTATGTCTCACCTGTCATCCACAGATAAAGAAATGGCAAAGAATAAAAAGTGCAAATCCTGCCAGATCATCGTCCTCAGCAATCAGACAGGTCCTTGTTGCCCCACATGCTCCCAACAACAAGAGGGCCATGAAATAATGAACAAGTCAGACAAAGAGATGGAGCAAGAGCCAGTGACACAGGAAATGCCAACGGACAAACTGCCCTCCACAGCCAAGGCATTCTTCAAAACACAACAGACTGTTACGCTCACAATACTGGAATGCATGGAAGAGATGTCAAAGGCAGGCCAAGGGGGCCAAAACGCAACCACTACAAAAACAAAGAGTGCAGGCAAGAAAAAACTCAGACTGGAATGCATCAGCTACCCCAGATGGTAATGGCACCCAGATGATGTCGAGCCCGGCTACACGGCTAATAAGGGATCAGGTGATGAGGAGCACCAGACAGAAGAGGAAGATGAGCTCACCTTAACAAAAAAACTCATAGCCTTAGAATCTTTAACAGAACTTCTAAGGGCTGTAAAAGAGACAATGGGGTTTGAAGTCCAGGAACCACCACAGCAGTCTAAGCTAAACCCGCTCATCAGAGCAAAACAACAGAAAGATAAAGTATTCCCCATCTACAAGTCCCTGACAGAGGTCATCAACAAGGAATGGGAATCACCCAACCCCACCAGAATATCCAAAAGATACACATTTGACAGATTCTACCCAATCCAGGAGGATATAAACAAGATCTGGTGCACTCCTCCTGTGGTAGACCATCAGGTCACAGGACTATGTAAAAGACAGTCCTCCCTTCAGAAACCACCACACCACTCTGGGACTCGACAGACAAGAAGATAGAGGAATTCATGAAGAAGTGCTTTAGGATGACAGGACTAACATGCAGAGCTATGACTGCAGCAATGTACACTTCCAGGGCACTCATGACATGGCTCGAAGAATTGCGGCTTCCTTGGACCCAAAGTCAAAGCAGGTGGATCTAGCCGAATACACTATCCAAGTGGCAAAATATGCAGCTGATGCATCCATAAACACTTTGAAAATGTCAGCAAGGCTCACCACAATGACCAACAGAACAAGGAGACTCATTTGGTTAAAAATCTGGAATGCAGATTCGGAATCCAAGACCATGCTAAACAAATTACCATTCAAGGGCAACCTAGTGTTCGGCGAAGGCCTAGAAAAATATATGAAGCATAAGGGCAATGGCAAAAGCCTAGATAAGGACAAGCCATCCAGGAACACATACTTACCAGCCTTTCAGAGCAGATTTTGCCCCTACAGGGGCAGACAAGACAGGAGGCAAACTACTCAGTATTCCCAGGGCAAGTCTTACAATTTCAAACCCTCCTACTTCAACAATGCCAACTGCAGCAGAGCATGGGGCAAGGGTCAAAGAGGTAGCTATAACACCACTTTCACACGAGGTAGATCCAACTCCAATTGACCACCAATCCCTGATAATAGTCAATCGAAGCAATCAGGCACTGTCAAAACCATTCCCCCATCCACCAGTAGGAGCCAGACTACTCCAATTCTCACACGTATGGAGCCAAACTACAACAGATAAATGGGTTCTGGAGGTTGTCTCACAAGAATACTCCATAGAATTCAAACAAAAACCCTTCACAAACAGAATGGTAGTATCTCTAGTATCTTGTCAACCAGCGAAGGTCCAGGTAGTGAAAGCCACGCTCCACAACCGCCTGATCAACGAAGCTATAACTACAGTCCCACCAGATAAGATAGATCAGGGAATCTACTCCATTTTCTTCCTTGTACCAAAAAAAAAAAAACAGGGGATATGAGACCCGTACTAGATCTAAAATGTGTCAACCACTTCATATAGTACAAGAAGTTCAAGATAGAGACGCTAAAATCTACGCTGTGATCCATAAAACTGGGAGACTTTCTCACCTCCATCAATATGAAGGACGCTTATCTCCACATTTCCATCAGACCATCCCACTTCAAATTCCTAAAATTCAAGATACTGGCATAACACTGTTAGTACCAAACCCTCCTCTTCGGTCTAGCCTCGGCCCCATGTGTGTTCACCAAAATTTCAGTCACCCTAGCCACCAAACTCAGGCAAAAGGGAATACAGATAATTCCGTACCTTGACAATTGGCTAATCAGAGCCAGAACCCCACTAGTGGTGCAACAGCACACTCAAATGGTGGTGGATACCTTGCAGTCCCATAGGTGGATACTCAACTGAAACAAGAGCAGCCTACTGCCCAGTCAGACTATAGAACATCTGGGAGCAACAATAGATAAGGTGGAAGGCATGGAAAGGTCATCACAGAAGAGGACGGACAAGGTCATAATGCAGGCATGAGCACTGAATAGCACTCCAAACCCAATCCTGAAAGCCATCCCATGGACACTTGGTTCCATGGCATCCTGCTTTGGCCTAGTTCCTTGGGCACTCTGGAATATGGGCCCGCTACAGACCCTGGCAATACAAGCAGGACATGAGATACAACATGACCTGACCAAGACAATCCAGCTAACTCCATCTGCCAGAAAGTCACTGTCAAGGTGAACCAACAGAATCAACATATTCAGGGGAACGACACTACAGGTAGAACATGAAGTTGCCATAGACACAGACGTGAGCCTAACAGGTTAGGCAGCCACACTTAATCACATGCCAGCACAAGGCAAATGGTCACTGACAGAATCAAAAATACAGATAAACATACTGGAAATTAGGGCAGTTTATCATGCTCTACATCATGTACAAAAGTTAATCTGGCATAAGAGGGTGCTCGTAAGATCAGACAACAGAGCAATAGTGGCCTACATATCAAATCAGGGAGGGACAAGAAGCACCCAGCAGAAACACTAGGGAGCAGCAGAAGCAGGAGAGCTGTTCAGGGAAGTGCTGTTTTTATTTTTTCTGTTTAATTTTGATATTGGAATTGTTTGTGCTGAGAGGGGATAAGGTGGTGGGGATTTAAATCAGTACTGTGAGTTGCAGCTGTTACTGAGTGAAATTCTGGGCTGTGATACTTAATCTGTGTTGTTTGAATTTTTGGAGCTGTTACTGGTGAGATTCACTCAGGTGTGGAGCTCAGACAGGAAGCTGCAGTTTGGCCTTGTGAGAGGGGAAGGAGGAAAAATAGCAGGCACCATCTTGGCTCGCAAATACCGGGGCACAGCAGAAGCAGGAGAGCTGTTCAGGGAAGTGCTGTGTTTTTCCATTTTTTCTGTTTAATTTTGATATTGGAATTGTTTGTGCTGTGAGGGAATAAGGTGGTGGGGATTTAAATCAGTACTGTGAGTTACAACTGTTACTGAGTGAAATTCTGGGCTGTGATATTTAATCTGTGCTGTTTGAATTTTTGGAGCTGTTACTGGTGAGATTCACTCAGGTGTGGAGCTCAGACAGGAAGCTGCAGTTTGGACTTATACCTTCGTGTGGTGATTGAGAGGTCTCGGTGGGGAAAATGGTCAGGGCTGATTGACTCTCACGAGAGTCAAGGTAGGGTCCAAATCCCACCCCCATGCTCCCATCCTGGAGTACTTCACATTTATGTGGGAGGAAATATTCTACAATTGGTGGACAGGACTGCCAGCTGCAGCCCATTTCATTCCCTGGCCAGAAGTATGAAAGCCACAGGGCGTGGAAACACATAGCTTTTAAACAGGGAAAATCTCACCCTTGGGTCTAAACCAAAAGCTTTACACAGGCAAGAGGAGAATACAGGGGGGAAACCACATTGGAGGGGCAATTGGAGCAGGGTGAGGGCAGATTCAGGGCAGGGTCCCAATGCTTCAAAGGCTGGGGGCATCCTTGGGAGGGTGGTAGGGTGTACTGGTTGTGGGTCAGCTTTGGTACTGAATATAGCCTGGAAAATGGGGGAATGTGTGGTATGTAGGCAGATTGCACAGCTAAGGAAGGAAGTGGGATGGCTGAGACAGGCACTAAGCTGGGGAAGGGAGAGGAGTAGACAGGGGAACATGAGGAGTCCCATTGAGTGAGCTATAGCAACAAGTGGGGGGGACTGTGAGGGGACAAAGGTACAGTCAAAAGGGGAGCTGAAGGGGAACAAGGAGAAAACTCAGCCGCAGGAAGGGGAATATGGGATGGGGACTGGAGGAAAGTTGGGGGACCATGAATACAAGGGAAGGGGGGAGGGGAAGCATCAGAGGAGATACAGGAATCCCGGATAAGGGCAGCAATGGGCACAAGAGAAACCTGGGGAAATGGCAGGTGATACAGTATAAAGGTACAAAGCCTGTGCAGAAGACAAGGGAGGAGGGAGCAAGGGGAGGACTATCGACCAGAGGGGCACAGGCAGTGGGCTTAGAACAGAAGAATAGATTTGCCCCATTAGAGGTGCTAAATGGGGGGAAGATCAGGAAAAGGGAGCAGAAGAGCACACAGGAGAAGATGGATAGGCAAGCATGAAGGATAACACAGAACAATTGGAAAAGGGGGAGGTCCTGTCAGGTAAGACCAACAGGCAAGCCCAGAAGGAGGGGGGACAGCATGCTCGGGTTCAGGGAAACAAAAGCTGGATGGGGAGGAAGGTCCCCAGGGAAAATCAGGCAGCTCACGGGCAGGGACAGATAAACAGGGAGGGGAAAAGTTAGAAAATGAAGGGGCAGAGGTGAGCAGCCTGACAGATAGAGCCGGGGGGAGGGAGTACAAAGCTGGGTGAGCACAGAGTGAAGAAGCTGGGGGATCACAGAGTGAGGATAGTGCTTCAGGAAGCGAAATGGGCAAAGGGGATCTTGATAATAAGGTACAAAATAGGATGCAGAGGGTTGGGAGAAGGATGGTAGGGAGATGTGATCAGACAGAGATGAGAGCAGGGTCCTACTGGTTGGGGATTCTATGATAAAAGGAATTAGGCGGGGGAAAGGGAGACAAAAACAGCGCAGTGTGGGTGGAGTGTCTGCCGGTCATGACAGCAGCGAAGGTCATTTATTATATTTTTTATTTATTTTATTCATTGAAATGTTTCACCAGGAAGGCACACTGAACAACAAGTTGCTCGTCTCCCGGTGTGACCGGGGGGGAGGGGGGTACAATTGGATGAAGAATTAGACATACACTTTACCATTTAACATATCTGAAAAAATAAACATTTAGTTACATTTGTAACAAGAAGTAAAGTTAAAATAATATCATAAATAGTCATACAATCACATTTGTGACATAACATACAATTAAATGTATCATACCTGTGGAATAAGCATTTAATTACAAGTGGCATATCTAAGGAACACAGTACAGAAATTTAATGTGGCCTTGGAGTCAACTCATTGCAGGAATGGATCACGGTTAATAGGCAGATCATTTAGCAATTATTGAATGACTGAGGTGCAGTGAGGGGACATCAAGGAGGGCAGAGGGGTACACAGGGGACACCAGCTGGTGAAGGAGAGGATAATGATGGGGGGAACATTACCGGAGCAAAGTGAGCAAATAAAATGAGCTGCGAGGGGCAAGTTAACACAGGGCTAGTGCAATCTGGGAGTACCTCAGACAGAACAAAAAGTGCAAGTTATTTGGTCAAGTGAACTAATTCCTTTGTTTAAGTGCAGGGGGTGTAGAGAGGAGGGGCAGGAGAGAGGTGGGGGTAAGGGATAGGGTAGGGAAGGACAAGTCATACCTGGAACTGGCCCCTTCAGAGTGCGGAGATTGCTGCCAGTGGCGGAATGAGGCGAGGACTTAGAAGAAGGAGCAGGAGAAGGCAAGGACAAGTTGGGTAGAGAAAGTAGAGGGGATGGTAAAGGGAAGGAGGAGGCAGGGCGGGAGAAACTTGCTTAAGACTAGGCCTCTTCAGGATGCTGAGAACCCTGCCAGAGAGCAGAGTCAGGTGAGGATGAGTTAAGTAGAAAGGATGGAGGGGAAAGGGGAGGGAAGAAAGAGTAATTTCCCACTGTTGACCCCTCCAGGATGCTGAGAACCCTACCGGGGCTATTATATCCCCTCAAGGGGGAGGTAGTAGGATGAGAAAACACACCTGCTGTTCCACCTGGGAACTAATGACCTAGCAGGAAGTAGCCTGATGGAAGTGCAGGCTAGATTCAGAGCTCTAGCTAGATACTGTAGCAGTCTGGGGTTTTATTTATTTATTTATTTAGGTCTACGATTACAAATACCTTTGAGCCAAGGCTCTTTTACAAAGGTTCCACGTCATGAGCTACAGCAAGACAGAACATAACAGGCAAAAGAATATATGGATGTACATACTAATAGCATTACAGGTACATAGATTGATGCATCTTTATTAAAGAGAAGAGATGAAAAGAAAGGAAAAAAGAAAAAGGGTGGGGAGGAAGAAAGGGGACAGCAAGTGAAATATGGTAGGGCAGGGGGAAATGGTTGGGTAAGGTGGGCAAGGGGATACGGAGGGTGGGGGAAGGAGGGGGATGCAGCCTGGGGGCTTTGTCAAAGAACACGAAGAAGTGCAAGAGTTGGGCAGGGTGGTGGCAGAAAGTGCTAAGAGGCTGTGGCCCTCATAGGTGTAAACAGTGGTGTTCCATTGTTAGACATTGCAGTCACAGGTGCTGGAGGCAATGAGTGAGTGGCGGAGCCTGGTTTTGAAGGCGCTGAGCGTGGAGGCAGTGATAGAAACATAGAAACATAGAATTTGATGACAGATAAGGACCGCTTGGCCCACCCAGTCTGCCCATTTCCCTACCTACTGGATAAGCTGCAGATCCTAGTTAACCAGCAGCCTACTTCTTCCTACCCCGACCCCCTAGAATGGCCTTATGACTGTCCCATGCATGCTTGAATTCCACCACTGATTTTGACTCCACAACCTTCTCCGAAGGCTGCTCCATGCATCCACAACCCTCTGTGAAAAATACTTCTAAATTACCTCTGAGCCACCCTCCCTCTATCTTCAAATTGTGCCTCTTGTTCTTGCACACCTCTTTTTTTGAAAGATGCTACCCTCTTGGACTTTGTTGATTCCCTTGAGGTACTTGAACGTTTTTATCATGTCCCCCTTCTCCCTCCTTTCCTCGAGGCTATACATATTAAGCTCCTTTCATCTCTCTTCATATGTATTCCAGCGCAGACCCTGCACCATTTTAGTTGCCCTCCTCTGGACAGCTTCCATCCTGTCTATGTCTTTGCGGAGATTGGATCTCCAGAACTGCACACAGTACTCCAGATGGGGTCTCACCAGCTGTCTGTATAGAGGGATAATAACTTCCTGTTTTCTACTGGTGATGCCTCTCCCTATGCATCCCAGTATCCCCCCAGCCCTCCTTGCTGCCCTCTCACATTGCTTTCCCACCTTTAGGTCCTCTGATATGACTACCCCATGTCCCTTTCCATTTTTGCTGTTGTTAGTATCTCACCCCCCATTGTGTACTCTTCCCTTGGGTTTTTGTTTCCCAGGTGCATTACCTTGCACTTCTTAGCATTGAATCTAAGCTGCCATACATTTGACCATTCCTCTAACCTTGCCAAGTCCCTTCTCATCCTTTCCACCCCACCCTGTGCATCAACTCTGTTGCAGATCTTTGTGTCATCTGCAAAGAGACATACTTTTCCTTCCAGTCCCTCTGCAATGTCACTTATAAAGACATTGAAGAGGATCGGTCCCAATACTGAACCCCGCGGTACCCCACTAGCAACCCTCCTTTCTTCTGGAGTGGACTCAATTTACTATTACTCTCTGTATCCTATTCTCCAGCCAGTTCTTTACCCAGGATGTCATCTTGGGACCCACTCCAGGCTGGCTAACTTGCATATTAATCTTTGTGTGGGACTGTGTCAAATGCCTTGCTAAAGTCTAGGTAGACCATGTCCACAGCCCCTCCCTGATCTACTACTTTGGTCACCCAGTCAAAGGAATCTATCAGATTCGTCTGGCATGACCTTCCCGCTGTGAATCCATGCTGCCTAGGGTCCTGTGCCCCTCTGACCTCTAGATACTCAACAATTCTTTCCTTCAGAAGTGATTCCATCATTTTCCTATCACTGAGGTTAAACTAACAGGTCTGTAGTTTCCTGCTTCTGCCTTGCTCCCACTTTTGTGAAGGGAATCACATCTGCCCTCCTCCAGTCCTCGGGTACCACCCCATCCTCCCATGATTTGTTAAAAAGGGTAGTCAGTGGTGTCACTAGTTCTACCCTTAGTTCTTTTAGAATTCTGGGATGAATCCCATCAGGCCCCATTGCTTTGTCCACCTTCAGTTTTAAGAGTTCTTTCAGAACCCTTTCTTCTGTAAATGGGCTGGTATCAACTTCTGTATCCAGAGTGTTTCTACTGTTTGTAAATACTGGCAAAAATATTTGTTTAGTATCTCTGCCTTTTCACAGTCTCCCTCTTCCCACCTTCCTTCCCCTTTATTAAGCCTCACTATCCCTCCCTTGGTCTTCCTTCGCTCCCTGATGTACCTATAAAAAGTTTTATCCCCCTTCTTAACTAAGTTGGCTATCTTTTCCTCGGTTTGGGCCTTTGCTGTTCTGACTGCCTTCCCAGCCTCCTTTGCTTTAACTGATACAGTTGTCTGTCCTGCTCCTTCTGCGATTCCTTGTACTTCCTGAATGCTTTCTTTCTCTTGAACCTTCACTGCCACTTCCTTTGAGAACCATAGTGGTTTCTTACATCATTTTGTTTTGTTTATTTGCTTCGCACAAAGGCTCGTTACCTCTGTGATGGCAGTTTTTATTATTCCCCATTGTTCTTTCACCCCTCCTTCCTGCCCATTTGCTAGTGCATTCCTTAGGCACTCACCCATTTTGTCAAAGTCAAGCCTCCTAAAGTCCAGTACTTTTGCCTTTGTATGGCTTGACTCTATTGCTTTGTTTATTGTGAACCATACTGTTCGATGGTCGCTAGTTCCCAGATGGCTACCCACTTCTACATCTGTGATCCTCTCTCTATCTCCATTTGAGAGAACCAGGTCTAAGATTGCTCCCTCTCAAGTGGGTTCCAATACTAGTTGTCTAAGGCATGCCCCGTAGGGCATCTAGAATAACCCACTCTTCAAGTGGCTGCTGCAACTGCACTCCAGTTAACATCTGGCATATTCAGATCACCCATCAGCAATATATCCCTTTTCTGCCATTCTAAGATACTTTTATCATTTCCTTGTCCATTTCCTCCCTGAGAAGGGGTCTGTATACAACCCCGCGCTGGATTGTGGTGCCATTGCCTGTCTCCAAATTTACCCACAGTGCTTCTTCTCCTCCTGTTTACCCTTTTGTTCTGTTGCTTTTATTCCTTCCCTTATGTAAAGAGCTACTCCTCCCTCTCTTTACCCTCCCTGTCCCTCCTGTAGATAGTGTATCCTGGTATGTTTACGTCCCAGTCATGGTTTTGTGTACCATGTTTCTGTGACTGCCACGATATCCAGATGTTCCTCCTCCATCAAGGCCACTAATTCAGAAAGCTTGTTACCCAGACTACGGGCATTGGTACTCATTGCTCTCCATTTTTGGATGGCTTTACCTTCTGTTGCAGCATCCCCCACTGACCTTTCTTCCTCGGTCTTTTTCTCGTTTAGTACCCTGATATCACTAGAGAGTCCATTTAGCCCACTTGCAGCCCGGTAGGCAAATGCTCTTTGGCCTTGTGCAGCAGTGGGGGATTTGAAACTGCTGCGGTTTGGACCCTCTAGTGCTCCGGCTGCTTTTTTTAGGTTGTAGGAGAGAAGCAAAACTGGGTGGGGCGAGGCCCATCAGAATTTTCTTTGCCACTATGCAGGTTTGGTATTTAATACACTTGTCAAGTTGCAGCTAGCTGGTTTGGGAGTAGAGGTCACAGGTGTGTGTACGATGTTGAGCGCCAGTAATGAGCCGACAAGCCTTGTTGAGGGAGGTGGTTACCCGTTTGAGCACGGTAACAGTAGCTGAGCCATAGATGATAAGGCCATAGTCAATGGTGGCAGCAATGGAGCACTGGATGGCAGCAGCCAGGGCTGCAGGGGAAAGGTGTCTCCTGTGGTGGAACAGCAGGCCTAGTCTGGAGTTGGCAGCTCTGGCGATGTTTTTTATGTGGTTAGCGTAGGAGAGGTGAGAGTCTAGGATGATCCCAAGGTATTTAAAAGTTTGGACCTGTTCCAGTAGGCCACCATGACTGGTATAAATGGAGAGGTGATGGTGTTTATGTTTATTGTGGAAGCTACTGGTCACTATCCCTCCTTTTTCCTGGAGTTCCTTAGAACGACCGGAAGTCGTGGATGTTATGAGGATTGTCCAGGGTATGCGCACTACATGCTGTAGTTTAGATCTGGGTCCTGCAGCCCTGATAATGGGCTGTGGTGATGTTATTGCCCCGGTTCTGGCGCAGATAGTCTGGTGCTCTCTTGACTCTAGTGAGTACCCCTGCTCCCTGAAGGAGGCATTGGTGACACCATTGTTGAAGAAGGCTTCTTTGGACCCAGACTCTCACTAACTACAGGCCAATCTCTAACCTTCCCTTTGTGGGGAAGGTGATTGAGAAAGTAGTGGCTGCTCAGTTGGAGAACCATCTGACCATCCATAGCATATACAAACCTCTCCAATCTGGTTTTCAAAAGAGGCACAGTACTGAGACTGCACTGGTTCGGGTGCTCAATGATGTCCTGATAGCGAGAGACCAGAAAAAACGGTCCATTTTGGTTCTGCTTGATCTGTCTTCAGCATTTGACACCATTGACCATGGGGTTCTGCTTGAGCGCCTGAGATTCATCTGTGGGCTTTCTGGTTTGGTCCACAGATGGTTCACTTTATTGCTCACTGGTAGAACTCAGAGGGTGGTATCGGGGTTTTTTTTCCTCCGACCCCATCCCTCTGTCTTGTGGAGTGCCTCAGGGCTCAGTGCTGTCTCCCATGTTGTTTGCTGTGTATATGCTTACCCTCGGAGACATTGTAAGATGGTATGGGCTGAAGTTTCATTGTTATGCCGATGATACCCAGCTCTATTTGTCTTTTGCACCAGACCAGGATGGAGCACTCTCGGTGTTTAATAACTGCCTTAGCGAGATCCAAGGTTGGATGAGGTCCAGCTGGTTGAAGTTGAATCCTGGGAAGACAGAGGTGATGGTTGTGGATCCAGGTCGCCGGATAGGGGGGTGGGGAGCAAATCAATCCTTAGGTTTATTCCTTGAGGATGTTGCACTCCCTATCTCAGAACAGGTGCGTGACCTAGGGGTGATTTTTTTTTTTTTGAAATTCAACATCTTTATTGAGTTTTAGCATAACAAAATGTGTCTAACAATGGGAGCATGAGCCAGTACTAAGCACAGTGAGTACAAAATAAGTACAAAGAAAGCCCCAGAATGCTGCAGGAATCATTAAATCTAAACAACCCCCCCCTACAAAACACCCTACCCCCACCCTCTATTCTTACAGCCCCCACCCCGCCCCAGGATGTGCCTTATTGGAAAGAAAACATAACAAAACATATGCCAAGAAGTAATCAGTATACAATAGCCAGTATCAATATAGGATAATACAAACCAGAGCAGCCAGAGGTATACACACATGGACATTAATTCAAATATAAAGCATACAATTTGCCCCATTTCCGGTCAAAAGAGGTCAAGCAATTCCGGGAGCTTGCTATTAATCTTTCAGTCTTGAAACAAAGAGATATTTCTTTAATCCATTCTGCATACAATATAACCAATTGGTCCACCCAATGTCTGAGAACCAGCCTTTTAACTGCTATAGAGATTAAAGCCATGTGAAACCTACGTTCCAAGACCTGAATATTAGAGAACATCCCTAAAATACAAACTTCTATAGTAAACAATTCTCTCAGTCCCAAAAGGGGATCTAAATTGGACTGAATTGAATGCCATAAAGGAGCCACTTTATCACAGTGCCAAAAAATATGTACCAGGTTCCCTTCAGCTATGCCACACCGTGAGCAAATGTTCAAAGGTAATCTACCGAGCCTGGCCAGCTTAACCGGAGTGTAGTACAAATTATTTAAAATATGATATTGGATAAGCCTGTGCCTATCTTGAGTGAGGTATCTGTGCATGTCCACCCATATCTGCCCCCAAACCGAAGGAGAATCTGGCAGAAGAGAGGACCAAATTTTAGAGCCAATAAGAGAATTAGGATATTTGGTACCCAATAGGAAGGAGTATATTTTGGAGATTCCATGGGGCTTATTGGCATACTCTTGCATCTGGTCTAAAAAGGGCCTAACTTGAGACAACATACATGTAGGTCCAAAAGTAGAGACCATAAGGTGTCTCAGCTGAAAAACTTTAACAATGTGTTTCTGTGGGATGTTGAATTTAGCCATTATATCCGCCGAGGAAAGGAGGGAGTCCTGGAAGAATAGGCTTTCCGGGCAACAATCCTGCAATTGAGGAAACCAATCTAGGGAGACTGGAGAGCCACCTATTTTAATGTTAGGGTTTAAAGTAAGAGGTTGAGCTGTATCTTTTTTTGGTAAAATATTAAAAAAGTTCCAACACTGAGTCAACACCTTAATGGAGGTCCCTATAACACTACTTTGTAAAGGAGGAGGTAATGTGGAGAAAGTGTAATAAAAAACTCTAGATAACTGGAGACTATGCTTATCTAGAATCCTTCTCTGAAGCTGTAACCAGATTGGAAGGTATGTATCAGGCCTAGCATCATACCACCTCCCCATTTTTGACATATGACTCGCCGAGTAGTATAACATAAAGTTGGGAAGACAGAGTCCACCTCTCTCCCTAGGTAAGTTAAGTTTTGAAAAGGCCCTTCTGGGCTGCTTGCCCTGCCAAATGAATTTAGAAATAACAAAATGGAGCTGCTGAAAGTAGGACATAGGGAGATAAATATTCAGTAAATTTAGTGGGTAAAAAACCCGGGGTAATACATTCATTTTAATGATACTTATATGGCCCCACAAAGATAAAGGGAGAGCAGTCCATCTTTGAAGATCTTGTTGTATTTTAAACACCAAGTCGTCCAGATTAAGCTTTCTGAGAGCCTCAGGGTCTCTGGTAAGATGTATACCTAAATATTTAAAAGAGGAGGGAGACCATTTCATACCGAACTGGGTGAAGTTAGCGTGGAGTGTGATAGCTTTTAACGGAAATATGATTGATTTGGATAAATTCAGTTTATAATTGTCCACCTGTCCAAACTGATCAATGATTTGTAATATATGTGTTAGAGAGGATTCCGGGTTAGCCAAATGTAAAAGAATATCATCAGCATAAGCCGAAAGCGTCAGAGACTGCTGATGGATTAAGCATCCTGTAATCTGGGGTGAGTTCTTAACACTAAGTAGAAGAGGTTCCAAATACAAATTAAACAAAAAAGAAGACAGGGGACACCCTTGCTGAGTACCAGTAAATAGGGGGAATTGAGAAGAGAAGACCCCATTGCAATAAATTCTAGCAGTAGGGGACTTATAAACTGTCTGAATCCATTGAATGAAAGTGTCCAGGAAGCCCATTCTCTTAAGGGTAATCCAGAGAAAATCCCAGTGAACTCTGTCAAAGGCTTTCTCAGTGTCTAATGAGACCAAAACCATGGGAGCCTGGGAATCCTGGGCAGCCTGGAAAATATGCGAGAGGGTACGCAAATGATCAGCTGAAGATCTACCTTGAACAAACCCCACTTGTTCGGGACTCAGCAGATTAGACCAAGTCTGCTTAATTCTAAGAGATAAAATTTTAGTTAAAATCTTTATATCATAGTTTAGTAATGAAATTGGATGGTAACTGGCTGGGTCGATCTGAGGTTTATCTGGTTTCAGAATCAAAACAATCATGGCTTCCAGCAAAGTGGGGTCCAGGAGATCAGAGGTAAACATATAATCAAACAATTTCAAAAGAAGGGGAGCAATCTCCTTACAAAAAACTTTATAGACATTGTAGGGGAAACCTTCAGGCCCCGGGGATTTGTCGGGAGCTAGTTCTGCAATCGCTTCCTCCACCTCGGCCAGTGTGATGGGAGAGACCAGAATCTCGCCCTGATGGGCCTGTAGGGAGGGGAGAGGAAAGCCATCCAAAAATTGTTCAATGTGGGAATGGGAGGGTTGAGAGGGACCAATACTATAAAGATCCCTATAGAAGGACTCAAAAACCTGGGAGATGTCCCGAGGGGAGGTCTGGAGGGAACCATCAGGGGAGGACAAGGAAGGGATCCATCTCGATCCCTCCACTTCCCGCAAGCGGAGGGCTAGCATCCTGCCTCGTTTTTCCCCTTGGTCAAAATAACGAGCCTTAGTTTTGAGAATGGCATACTCTGCCTTATCTCTTAACAGATCCGAGTATTCATTCCTAAGTTTCCAAATCTGTTTGGGAAGATGAAAAGGATAAATTGTTTTCTGCAAGCCGAATTTGGTTCAACAGCGACATGATCCTAGCCTCCCTCTGCTTTTTCCTTCTGGACGCTAATTTAATAAATTCTCCCCTGATGAAGCATTTAAAGGAACACCAAATCAAGTCCTCCCTATTAGTTGAACCTGAGTTAATATCCATAAAGGAAGAAATCAGAGATTTAATATGAGAGACTATGCGTTCCTCTTTTAGAAGCTGTGTGTTTAATTTCCAGGAGGTGTCTCTTTGCACCTGTGGATCAGGAGAAATCGAAATCCATGCCACGGAATGATCTGATATCACAATTGGTTCAATTCCCGTTTGTAAAATACCGGACAAAAGGGTGTTACTAACTAGAATAAAGTCAATTCTGGGCCACGACCGATGAACTTGGGAGTAGAAGGAAAAAAACTGTTCAGAGGGATTAAATAAGCGCCATGGGTCACATAAACCCAATAGATCCATAAAATCCCTCAGGACAAGTTGTGAAGGGGAAGGTGGTTTTAATGGTCTATAGGATTTATCCAGGTCCTGAGACGGAGCAATGTTCCAATCACCCCCGAGTATTAACAAGAAGGGCAGGAACCCACTCAATTTATCAGCTAGGCTCATAAGAAAGTCCGGGTCTCCTCCCACTGGACCATAAATTGCCCCTAATACCACCCTGACATAATTGAGCATGCCCTTAACAATAATGAATCTGCCTTCATGGTCCGTTAGACACTCTTCTGCCAGAAATGAAATGTCTTTTTACCAATATAGCCACCCCTCTACTAGAAGATGTCCCACAAGAAGCAAAAATTTGGGAGTAGCCCTGCCAGCGTAGCCCATTAACTTCTGATGTCATGAGATGGGTTTCCTGCATCAGAAGAATATCAACATTCAAAAGAGCACAGTTTTTGAGAACCTGGTACCTTTTAGACAGGTCTCTAGCACCTCTGACTAGGGGTGATTCTTGACGATGGGCTGACATTACGTTTACAGGTGTCGGCTGTCGTTAAGCTATCCTTTTACCACCTGAGGAACATCGCTAGGATCAAGCACCTTGTTCCGTCCAGGGACCTGCTTACACTGATCCATGCATTTGTGACCTCGTGTTTGGATTACTGCAACTCCCTTTACTTTGGGCTTCCAGGGTTTAATATCCGCCGCTTGCAGCTGGTGCAGAATTCTGCAGCCCGGCTGTTGATGGGGACTCCTCAATCTTCCCATATTACCCCGGTGCTGCGGGAGCTGCACTGGCTGCCTATTCAGTGGCGGATCACCTTTAAAGTTGGATTACTGATTTATAAAGCCCTACACAGACTGGGCCCTGACTACCTGAAAGAGCTCCTGGTTCCTTACCTCCCGGAGCGACCGCTCTGCTCGGCCAACAAGGGGTTGCTGGAGATTCCGAGGGTGTTTTTAAAATCTTCTGGGGCCCAGGCTTTTATGTTTGTGGCACCATCCCTCTGGAATTCTCTACTCTGTTGGATTAGGGAGTGCATGACGGTGGGGGGTTTTAAACAAGCATTGAAAATGTACTTATGGAATAAGGCGTACGGAGATGGTGTTTAAGCTGACAGATTGTAATAGTAGGGATGTTTTATAATGACGTAGTGTTGTGAAATTATTTTAACTGTGTACTGCGCCTTGATTTTGAAAGGCAAATTATAAATAAAGTTTATTATTATTATTATTATTACTGAAGATCGTGGTCTTGGTTTTTTTCTGGTTGAGGATCAGTTTGTGCTGAGTGAACCAGTTCTCAACAGTGGAGAAGCAATGCTGGAGGTTGACTTGCAGCTGGTTTGAATCCTGGTGTAAGGCTAGGCTTACCGCATCACCGGCGTAGAGTATGATTTGTTCAGAGCAGGAGTCTGGCAGTGTGTTTAGGAACAGGCTGAAGAGGAGTGGTCCCAGGATGGATCCCTGTGGGACACCAGAGCAAACAGGTTTGGCTTCTGAGAGCACATCTGCAATTTTTACACATTGTGGCCTGTTTGCAAGGTAGCTTTTGAACCATGAAATAGAATTTGGGGAGAGCCCAGCCTTTTGAAGCTGGGCATGTAGAAAGTGGTGGTGGACAGTAGCGAAGGCCTTGGTTAGGTCAATGTAGATAGCACCAGTGAGTTGCCCTTTTGTCCAGGGAGCTGTGGATTGCCCCAGTGACTTCAAGTAATGCAGAAGCAGTGCTATGGCCTTTCCTGAAACCATGTTGTTGCCTGCAGAGGATATTGTGTTTAAATCAGTGGCATTCTCAGAGGTATTACCAGTACTGAGGACAAGCACTGATAGGAAGTCAAGGATTAGGGAGTTCAATGAGTGGCTGGTGTGGTGGGGTGAGCAAATGGGATATGGCTTGGTAGGGGACTGGGGATCTACATGGGAAGACGAGAACCTATTTGCACTGGACAGACTGCACTTGAATAGGGAGGGGGCAGCAGTACTGAAATGCGGGCTAGGAGAATACATTGCGGATACCTACAATAAAACTAGGTGGGGGGGGGTGGGGACAAATCTGCTCCACAAGGAGGAAAGCTTGGGGGGCTACCAGCACCCCCCAGGATAGCACTACATGGCTGGGCAAGATAGTGACGGGTGCAAGGGGAAACAAAGGGGGAGACTGATGGAAGGGATTGTCAGCAAATGCCAGGAGTTTAGGAAATAAATGGTGGACCTGGAGGCCATTAGTCGTAATAAGTGAGACCTGGTGGACAGAGCATCATGCCTAGAAAACAACTATTCTAGGTTATAGAATGTTCAGAAGGGACAGGGAAGGCAAGGGGTGGTTGCCTTATATGTCAGGGAAGGCATCAGTGTTACTGCAGGGCAGGAGGAGGAAGGGGAGACTGAGCTGCTGTGGGTAACACTAGGTAGCAAGATAGGTGAATCCCTTCAGCTGGGGGTGGTATACAGGCCACCTGAGCAAGGAGAGGAAGACAATAGGTGGCTAACTCAAGCAATCACAAGGCTGGCACAGAAAGGTGACCTGCTACTAGTGGGTGATCTGAACCTCCCAGATGTTGACTGGGAAATCCCAGATGCAGCACTGGCAAGGAGCAGGGAGATATTAGCCGAGCTATAGGGGGTATTCCTTCAGCAGCTGGTCACGGAGCCAATGAGGGGAAGCAGTTTGTTGGACGTGGTCCTGACTAATGGGGAGAGTATGGAGGAGGTGCGGGTGGGAGAAGCCTTGGGCACCAGTGACCACAGCACAGTACGGTTCAGGGTCAGGGCAGGGAGGGAGACAAGTAAGACTAATACGACAGTCATGGACTTCAGGCAAAGACCTTAACAGGATGAGAAAGATAGTTAGGGAAAAAATGGAAGGTATGGAGAAGATGGGGCAGTGGAGGAACTCTGGGAAGCTATCAGGGGAGGTGTTCATGAAGCAGCAGAAATGTGCATAAAAAAGGTCAGGAAGAACAAGAGAAGGAGGAGACTGCTTTGGTTCACTAAGGAGGTGGCAGGAGCAGTCAGGGAAAGGAAGAGGGTTTTCGGAAAATTTAAAATGACACTTAGAGAGGAGGATAGGAAGGAGTATAAGAAGAAGAGGAGTCTGATTGGGAGGGAGCTCACAAGGGCAAAAGTAGCCACTGAGGAGAAAATAGTCAAAAGGGCCAGGAGGGGGGGGATAAAACATTTTTTAGATATGTGAAGGAAAGGAAAAGAGCAGGGCAGGGGATTGCTAGACTAAGGGAGAAGAAGCGATAAACTTGGAGCAGGACTATGGAAAGGCAGAGGCACTAAATGAGTATTTTAGTTTGGTGTTCCCAGAGGAGGTGGAAGGCAGGGGTCTGGTACTAGCGCCTAAGGGGAAGGAGGGAAAATGGGTGGATCAGAGCCCATTCACTGTGGACAGGGTCAGGGCTGAGCTGGATAGACTAAGGGTGGACAAGGCAATGGGGCCTGATGAGTTGCACCCCAGAGTGATCAAGGAATTGAGGAAGGAGCTGGCCGGACCCTTGACAAGGCTCTTCAACCTGTCCCTGGATATGGGGAGGGTGCTGAAGGACTGGAGGAGGGCTGACGTAGTGCCCTTGCACAAGGGAGGTAGCAGGGAGCTGAAGGAGAGCTATTGCCCAGTCAGCATCATGTCTGCGGTGGGGAAAGTAATGGAGGCATTTCTCAAGGAGAGGGTGGTGAATTACCTGGAGGAGTGTGGCTTGCAGGACAGCAGACAGCATGACTTCACCAAGGGGACATCATGCCAGAGCAACCTAATTCAGTTCTTTGATTGGGTGACTCAGATAATTGACCAGGGAGTGGCAGTGGATGTGGCCTGTATGGATGTCAGTAAGGCCTTCGACACCATCCCTCATAGGAGGTTGGTGAGGAAGATGGAAAGCATGTGGTTGGGAGGGAAAACAGCAGGCTTGGTGGAGGTCTGGCTAGCAGGGAGAACTCAGAGGGTAGTGTTTAACAGGGTGTACTCCGAGATGGCAAGGGTAAGGAGTGGAGTGCCACAGGGGTCAGTTTTGGGTCCGCTCCTCTTCAACATCTACATCAGTGATATTGCAGAGGGTTTGAGAGGGAAGGTGTGCCTATTTGCCAATAATACAAAAATCTGCAATAGGGTGGACACCCCAGAGGGCTTGGAAGACATGAGAAGGGACTTCAAGGCACTCGAGGAGTGGGCCAGGAAATGTCAGCTGAAATTTTATGTCAAGAAATGCCCTGTGATGCACCTAGGGAGGAAAAACATGAGAGCGGGGTACACACTGGGGGGGGGGGGAGTAAATCAAAGTATCAGAACAGGAAAGGGATCTGGGGATCATAGTCTCCTCAAACCTTAAGGTAGGTTTCCAATGTAGCAGAGCGGTGGGAAGGGCCAATGAAATGCTGGCATGCATAGGCAGGGGCATTACTAGCAGAAGGAGGGAGGTTATAATGCCCCTCTACAAAGCCATGGTGAGGCCACAGTGAGAGTACGGGGTTCAGTTCTGGAGACCACACCTCCGCAAGGATATAGATGCACTGCAGAAGGTTCACAGAAGAGCAACAAAGATGGTGCAGGGTATGCAGGGGAAGACATATGAGCAGAGGTGTAAGGAGCTGAATCTGCACATGCTGCAAACAAGGAGGGAAAGGGGGGACATGATTGAAACCTTTAAATATGTAAAGGGGCTCAATAAAGTAGGTGAAGAGGGTCTGCTGAGGAGGAAGGAGGGAGCCAGAACTAGAGGGCACAGCCTCAGATTGCAAGGAAATAGGTTCAGGGGCAATGTGAGGGGGTACTTCTTCACAGAGAGGGTGGCGGAGCCCTGGAACAGACTGCCGGATGGAGTGGTGGGGGCTGAGATGGTGTAGGAATTTAAGAGGGCATGGGACAGGCATATGGGACTCAGTATTGGGGAAGGGTGGGGGCAGATGGAGAGGGGTGTGTGTGAAAGGGGAGGGTTGGGCAGACTAGATGGGCCAGAAGGGTCCTTTTCTGCCATCGAATTTCTATGATTCGATGACCCAACTAATACACAGAACAAAAAAGTAATGGACTGGGCGCAAACCAACCTGGAATCTATCATGGCCATTCACCTGGCAGGCAAGCTGAACATACAGGCAGATTGACTCAGTCGACAGGAAACAGCACCCTGGGAATGGTCCCTACACCCTCAGATATTTCAACAACTAAACCAAATGTGGGGTCCCTTGGAAATAGACTTAATGGCATCCGCAAAAAATTCCCATCTACTAACATACTACTCCAGATACAGAGAATTGGGAGCACTGGGAACAGACGCTTTATCACAGAACTGGGTATTCCAGAGAGCATACATGTTTCCACCCATTCCTCTCATACAGCAGATCTTAAACAAAATTCAGCAGACAAGAAACACCGTCGTGATGGTAACTCCATACTGGCCCAGAAGACACTGGTTCATGACACTAGTATCCATGTCAAACAACGCACCCTGGACACTATACCTCAGATCGGACCTACTGACTCAAGGCCCAATCAGCCACCCAAACCTATGCCCACTGCATCTCACTGCTTGGCTACTGAGAGGCAGAGACTGTTAGACAAATGCTATAACCAAAAGGTAGTGGACACAATGCTCCAATCCAGACATATATCCATTACCACCACATACAAGAGACATTGGTTTATCTTCCAGAAGTGACAATCAGACAACCAAATCAAGGAGCAACCAATAGTCATCTCACACATCTTGTTATTCTTACAGTAAGGGGTAGACAAGGGTCTCTTGCCTTCATCATTGTGAGTTCAAGCCGCAGCAATTGGCGCAGGCTTTATTGAAGGTTACTCCCCAGGCTCACACCTGGACGTACTAAGGTTCTTAAAGGCAATTACCAACATTCACCCAAAACACAGGCCAACACTGGCACCCTGGGATCTAAACCCTCTGGGATCTAAAGTGCTAGATGCAATAGCTGAAACACCCTTTGAACCAATGGCAACCATAGACATTAAATGGGTATCCTTTAAGACAGTATTCCTACTTGCAATTTGCTCAGCAAAAAGGATAAGCAAGATCAGAGCACTCTCATGTAAACCCCCCCTTTCTGACTATACACAACGATGGAGTGACACTACAGACTACCCCTTCCTTCATTCTGAAAGTGGCCACGCCTTTCCATACATCCCAAACCATCGAACTACTGGCATGGAATATGCAGACCAGTCAAGGACAGGAAGGGGAGGTCAAGCACTGGGACATGAAAAGAGTAATCACCACATGTTTGAACAGAACAAGGGATATCAGATTATCAGACAGCCTATTCATAGTACCAAGCAGACCAGGAAAAGGCCAAGTGGCAGCTACCTCCATGCTAGCCAGCTGGATTAAACATACCATCACTGAGGCATACAAGTTGCAGGGCCTATTACCGCCACAGGGCATAAAGGCACATTCCACCAGGGCTGTATCAACATCCTGGGCTGAGCATAATGAGGGCTCCATACAAGACATTTGCGCAGCAGCAACTTGGTCCTCAATACAGAAGCTCTCGTTTCCCATGCTGTATGGGTTGGACAGGATTAGCGTGTAGTCAAAAGGAAAATAAATCTACCTAGTAATGATCCAGTGATCATGGAGTATGTACTACTGCTGTACACATCAAGCTGTAGATATCCATATTTTTGCATTTATATATGTTCTTATGTGTCTCTTAATACCATAACAAGCTGTACCACAGCAGGGAATATGGGTGTGGGCAGGACAGTGGTGTGGTGGGTAGGTAACTGGCTGGGCGGCAGGACACAGAGGGTGGTGATAAATGGCTGTCACTCCACAGAGGGAAGAGTGACCAGTGGGGTACCACAGGGATCAGTGCTGGGACCGGTCCTGTTCAACATCTTCATCAGTGACATTGCGCAGGACCTAGAAGGCAGAATTTCACTGTTTGCTGATGACACAAAGCTCTGTAACAGAGTAGACACACCAGAGGGTGTAGACAGAATGAGAAGGGACTTGCAGAGACTTGAAGAATGGTCAGGGGTTTGGCAGTTGAAATTCAATGCAAAGAAGTGCAAGATAATGCATATGGGGCACAAAAACCCTGGCACAATATATCAGTTGGGGGGTGAGAATATAGCATGCACCAAGCAAGAAAGGGATCTTGGGGTTATCATCTCTGATGACCTCTAGGTAGGGAAACAGTGTGACAAGGCAGCAGGTAAAACAAATAGGATTCTGGGATGCATAGGCAGGGGCATCACCAGCAGGAAAAGGGAGGTCATAATTCCACTGTACAAGACACTAGTGAGGCCCCACCTGGAGTACAGTGTACAGTTCTGGAGATCTTACCTATGTAAAGGACATAGACAGGGTAGAGAAGGTTCAGAGGAGGGCAACAAAGATGGTACATGAATTGCATCATAAGTCGTATGAGGACAGGTTGAAGGAACTGAACATGTACTCCCTGGAGGAGAGGAGGGAGAGAGGGGATATGATAGAGACATACAAGTATCTTACAGGGAGGAACAGGGTGCAGGAATACACTATTTTTAAGCGAAAAAGATGTTCCAGGACTAGAGGGCATGGGGTGAAGTTGGAGGGAGGATGATTCAGAGGAAACGTGAGGAAGAACTTCTTCACAGAACGGGTGGTGGACAAGTGGAACACCCTGCCAGAGGAAGTGGTGGGGGCTGAAACAATCACGGGATTTAAGAATGCATGGGATAGAAAAAAAAGGAATTCTGGAGGTCAGGTGTAAGGGGCAACAGACTTCTAGGAAAACTTAAACTGAACATACAAGCTCAAATGGGCAGACTGGGTGGGCCATAGGCCCTTATCTGCCAACATTGTCTATGTATCTATGTAACTCTACAGATAACACAGCTTTGGAAGAATTGAAACTGGAGTCCTTTGGTAAGGAGGAGGACCTAGGCAGATCAGATTTCAAACATCTGGTCACATGTGCATCTGTAGCCTTTGAGGGGGACGTAACCCAGAAGATAATGGATGAGGGATACTGTAAGGTGATTCCCATGCAGTCACCTTTACCAGGTGAGTAAACTACCATTCTAGGTAATTTCCCAGGAACATTGTCAGATGATTTTCTCATAGAAATTTTTAAGTGATAGATAATTGGAATTAACTATTTATTTATTATAACAGTATAGACTATAAGACTAGACATTTTCACTGTGAAATAATGTTTGCAATTTTCACTGAAACACTAATTAACACTAAAATAAATATGCAATAATTAACCCTATTAACACTTTTTCCATTACTGTGACTGTGGTGCTAATGACTTAACACTAAATTAAAAGTAAACACTGACTGTTGTTCTCTTTTGCTTTTGATAATTCTGTTGTTTAACCTATACTGTAGAAGTTGTGTAAATGGATTTGTATATGGTAGTGTTATATTTCCACAAAGTTTTCCCTGGCTAGGAATTTCTTGTTTGTGATGTATTCTGTGGATATTGTGATTTTTTTTAACAATAAAATAAAAAAAACAGTTTTAAATAAAAAAGTAAGATATTTTACTGGTGCAATACCCTTTCTCGAATAAACTTAGCACATTCCTTTCAATGTGCATGTGCAGGTGCACGATGAAGAAGGCCTTGTGAAGGCCTGTCCTGGCATACTGTGCCTTCAGGTCCCTTAGATTGACTCCGCATTAAGTTCTGGTCCAGATAGATCAGTGTAAGGGCTTATGATGTAGGACAGGTTAAACTCCGATAGAGGATTTCGGGATAAGGAAGAAGGAACTATACCAGTACTTTGAAAGGCTAGGGGAGTACACAGCCTATAAGGCATCGAATTTGAGGGCTTCCTAGTTCTCAAGCCGACACTGGATCACTGTTTGGCTGTAACCAAGGTTGGCTAGCACGCTGAGGATAACTTGCAAATGGAATTCTGAACCTCTCTCCCATCCAGTCCATAACCAGGCACTGGGATTTTAACACAACCCAATAACATGAACAAAAGCCAATGCTCCCAGTAGAAATTAGGGAAGGAACCACAATCAGAAGTGAAACAACATGTCCACAAGAATGTAGACACATTTCTCCTTTAGTGAAGGTTCAAAGAATACCTCCCCTGCAGAGGATTATTACCCTGGGATTTTTAATTCAGCTGCCATGACCCAGAGTTGGGCCAGTGGAAGGTCTCTTGGTTTGCTTTAAATTCTGTCATTCTTATGGTATGGTTCTGATGTAAGAACAGTTCAGAGGCAACTGTACTGCCTAATTCATGAGGTCTAATCTCTGCTACTCCAAAGTGTGGAAGAACTGTACATAATGGACCAATAATGCTTACAATTTTCTGCTGCATCATTCTTAACACTGGATGAGTTTTTCTCATTAATACATCTATGACATGGTGGGAAGTGATCACTATACTAGCATTGCCAGCTAAGTTGCATCCAAATTTAGCATGCCAAAACAGTTCACATGCAATGTCCATACATGGGCCTGGCAGCAGTTTTTTTACTTACCACCTATGCATCTTTCTCATGGAGCGAGGTGGTCCTTCAGTCTGTCGAAAAACTCCTGCTACATCTTTAGAGTGGGCACCTCTGGCCCCTAGATGAACCCTTCCAAGTTCAGTCCTAGACTTTCCCCTCTGCCTGGCTTTATTAGCTGAGTGACGAGGCTGGTTTACACACTCTATTCCCGAGGGAAGGGGTATGGTGACCCAGAAGCCAGTAAATCACAACAAATCACAGCAGTGTAATATGACTAATCTCCACCCATATTCCTCTTTGCCTCAGTCCCTTCCTTCCATAGAAGCAGCTGTGTAGTGGTAGGAGCCAAATATTTTCCCTGAAGCTGGAGGAATCCAAATCAACCGCTCAACCCTACCTCTGCCACCTGACGTGTGGCAGCCCATGCCGAGGATGTGAACACAAACTGTTTACTTCTTTGACATTGGGCTGCTGGAAAAAGTTTAGTAGAGTCTTATAAAATGAGTTAGGAAAACTGAGTGATCAGATTAGCTGGTGGCATTCTAGACCCATGTTTTATATTAGCACTGTGCAGTGGCTGGAGCTAATTTCCTTGCCTCATGTGAAGCATAGACTACATATAATGCACCAAGGAATTTCAAACTTTCTTAAAATGCCTCCACTATTCTCCAAACCCACAAAATAATAATAAAAAAAAATCTGAATTAGAATGAAATACAATACAGTTCAAGTAATCAAGTACTGTATTATTTTGGCATACTGTGACTACAACAGTTTAGAGATATCTGCAGTAAAGGTCAATTTACTTTTTCAACATTTTAACAGAGTTCTTAAAGCATCAGTATTTGTTAGTTGGCAAAACAATTTGCCAGATGTTTTATGAACATATGAAATGCCAGCAGAAACAAGTCACATAATCTATCACGTCTGCTCAACTGTGCAGCTAGCCCTTTGACTTGCAGCTGCCCCACCATTCCCTCCCCTCCTCACAGTCATTCCCTCCCCCTCATTCTGGTCCATCCCCTCTTGAAGCAGCCTACCATCCTACAGGAAACCACCTTCTCAGGTAGAGTGTTCTACTTGTCTACCACCCTTTCTGTGAAATACATCTCCTGATTTTCCTCCTGAATTTCTCCCCTCCAACCTCAGTTGATGCCCTCTAGTATACCTCCCTCTTCTGATCCAGAATATCTCTCCTGTATTAGCCTTGTTTATCCCCTTCAGATACTTAAAGGTCTTGCTCATATCTCCCCTATCTCTCCTCTCCTCCAGGGAATACATGTTAAGCATGTTCAGTCTTTCTTCATAGGATTCCCCCTGCAAATCCTGGATCATCTTAGTTGCCCTGCACTGCACCCCCTCCAACAGTCTAATGTCCTTCTTCAGAAATGGGCACCAGTACTGTATGCAGTATTCTAGGTGCAGCCTGACCAGTGACCTGTACAAGGGAAGGCTCACCTCACTACTTCTAGAGGAGAGCCCCCTCGCTGTACAGCCCAGCATCTTGTTGGCTTTCACTGCTGCCTCCCTACACAGAGCCGAGTTATTCATATTCCCAGTTATAATTACCCCCAGGTCCATTTCCTCCTCTGTGCTCCCCAACTGTACCCTTCCCAGCTGATAGCTCCTCTTCTGTTTCTTAGCTCCGAAGTGCAGTACCTTGCACTTTTTGGCATTGAACCCCAACTGCCATGTTTCCGACCACTCTTGTAGTTTAGTCAAATCTCTCTGCAGTCACCTCCACCCCTCGATGTCATCCACCACAACTCCCATTTTGGTATCGTCTGTTAACAGACTGATCTTACACTGGGCCCCATGTGACATATCTGCTATGAATATCCCAAACAGCATTGGTCCCAGTACCGATCCCTATTGCACCCTGCTTGTTATCACTCTTGGCGATGAGAGTTTACCCTTCACTAACACCCTTTGCTGCCTGCCCTTCAGCCAGTTAGTGATCCATTTGACCATCTTATTACCCACCCCTACATATTCCAGCTTCCCCCCGGCCTTCCTTGCAGCACAGAATCAAAGGCCTTGCTGAAATCCAAGTACAGGACATCCACTGCATGACCCTTGTCCAGTTCCCTGTTGTATTTCTGGCAAAAAATCAATATCCTAATTTTTCTTTTCCTTAATTTTGCTCCTGAACTGAGAGAAATAGTTTTAAAATTCCCACTTTTACCATGCTCACCATTAAAAAATTAAACATTTTAGTGGGGTGCTATGTTTTTTCTAGTCAGAAAGGTATGCTGGCATTATCCTAATACAGTCACATTAACTCTTGTATGTAAAATCAACACATTATCTCAAGATTAGAGAATTTTAAAAACTGCTAATGACAGCTATATTTGTTGGTATGAGTCCTTAATTAAAAAAACAGTAGTCAATCCTATTTAAAAATATTTGTAAAAAATTAGAAACACACCAATGATTACTCTAAGGATGTCAGAAGTACACTGCTGCCAAGCAGTTATAAGATGCCATTTTTTTGCTGGTTGTCAAAAACCGCTTTATTAAGGACGGCACTCAAATTACATACAAACGTCCAGATCCACAACTGATCCACCTATGGCTTTGAAGTGTGTATGTGTTTCACACACACATGTGGCCATGACACACTGACACAAGTATTGCACACAGAAACTACAAGGTGGCTACACATGATATGGAAATGGCATCTGTGGAAATATGCTTGTGTGTGGTGCATGCATAAACACAGTGTGTATCTGATTATAATGGGCCACAAAAATCCTGTAACCTCATTGGTCAAAACATGTCACATGACCATGAGTAAATCCTGCAACAGACAAGTGGTAAAAATCCCACTGATCAAATGTCTACTTTCTTTGAATCTAAGTTATTTATTTATTTATTTTTATACAAAGATTAATTTTATAACTGCAATAATGCTCTTCAGGATGTGTGTAATAGTGGGGTTTTCCACTTCTTGTGCTATTAAAGTCACTCAACAGTGCCTCATCATGACAAACAGCACAAGGCATGGGTAAATCCCAGAACAAAACATACCCTGTCATGTGTTATTGCTTAAACAAACACCTCCCCATAAGGATGCCCAGATATATGCCCATCTGCACGTGGGATAGGAAGCTGGCTGCTAGGTCAGCACATGAGCTGCCATAACAAATGGGATATACCATCAACATGCCTGATGCCATGTCCCCCATATGGCCTGCAGATCACTGTACTGAAAGGCTGAGCAGTCAATGGGCAGAACAGGGCAGCACACACATAAGACATTCAGAGCAGTGTATGGCAGACCGTACACCACACGAATGATGATGTGCATTCACCAGTAGGCAAATAACACACGCAGTGTCTGACGTACAATGATTGGCTAAGTCAGTCCCATGCCATGGTGTTACCACAGAAAGTGCAGTTACCTGCATACCATGGAGTACTGACCACAGTGAATGATTATATGTGCTACTATCCCCATGCAAATGCATCCATTATCCCAGCACATACAGTAGAAAAGCGTGAGACAAAGGTAACTCTGACATGCACAGTGGTTAGAGCACTCACTTAGAAACTAGCATATTACAGGTTCAAGCACCACCAGAGTTGAATATTTACTGTTTGCCTCTGAGCAAGTCACTGAACCTTTTGTTTCTCCAGTCCACCCCACCGTGAGAATGGGCAGAAGCAGGAACCCACTGGAAATGGGATGTTGCATCTCAGCTGGTCATCCTGGGTAAGTAAGTATGCCATAAAATAAATTAGTGTCCTGTCACTGCCAATATAAAATAAGGCAAAGGCCTAAATAAACCTGGATACATGTAGACCGTCACAAGTAACAAACTGAAAATGGTTTATAAATGACATATGTACCTCACTAGCAGTTCGCCTCCCAAGCACTCCTGATTGTAGACCAAAACCAGCATGGCTGGATATTTCCATTAAGCTTCAGTTATATGGTGAAAGTTACCTATGTCTGCATTGATCCCACATGATGACCAGTCCAGAAGTCTCCTATAACATCCCATCAAGGCAGTCTTTGCCAACCTAGGAATCCACACTCCTGTCTGGACTCTGGACTTTCAAATCTGAGTTCCCCAGGCCACCTTCTGCTTGTCCCAGTTGCCATCTCCTATGACAGTAGTCATTTGCTACATTTGGCTGCCCTTTGGCCTTCCTGCCAAGAGGACAAGCAACATGTGATGCACCTGCCCTAGGTACATTTGTAAAGGAGATAGAACCAGATGCAAGTATACAAATATATAAAGCATCAGGCATCAAAACCACGCAAGGCTGCATACCTCAAAACAGAATGAGCACTTAATCATATGTGAGTGGACAACCCACCACTACCTCCTCTCCCCATCAGTGCAACCACGGTCCTTATCCACAGGGGCATGTAGGGTATGGTCCTGGTCTGGGCAACTGCACTGTTTATAGCTTTGTGTATTTGACATGTGGCATTTTCTATTGTGTGCTCTGTACCTATGCTGTGATGAAGTTGGGGACAGCTACAATTGTGATCCCTAGTTCAGCCATGGACTCAGATGGCGGAATTAATTCCCAAGGTGGGGCGCCAGAGCCATACACCCCTTGAAGTCATTCACTCCTAGAGCATAAGTTGTTCACGTCATTCAGTAGGTGTGGCAGAGGTCTGACCAGGAGCACAACGGACCAATAAATCAGCACCACAACACACAGGCACAGGCCCAGATACAACAAGTTTGTCAACTATGTAAAATATGCCAGAGAATAACAACATTGTTACCATCCCTATTGGTAAATGTACTCCCGTGTGAGGAGGCACTGAAAGCCAAGAGATAACATAGATACTATGACATCCCTCCAGTTTCTCTGAATGTTCCTGTTCAGCATTGACACTGTCCATGATTTAAACACACTGTTGTAGTCTAAAAAAGAGCTAAGGCCATCACACAGGCAATCGATATCCCAGCACCTTTTTATTTTAATTTTTTAGAGCTTTGTTAACTTTGGTGAAAACCCAAGGGAACAAATTGCTCATTTTCATGGGAGAACCAGATATATAAACAACACAAGTAAACCTCTAACACAACAATTACATGTAACAGAAACAATTAAAAATCAACTAGAAATTGCTGATATAATTTTGAATATAACAAACAAAACATATTGGGCACTCACCCTCTTGAAAGTATGACACCACGCCAACCAGTAAAGTGCAAAACTCAGTTTTATTCAGTGCCAAATGCATTGTAGGTAAATCTTAAATGGGAATTAGTAGAGACAAAGGATCACATTGGATCCAAAATGTGTTAGGTCTGCTGTTTTTTGTCATTTTGTCTCAGTCCTTGTCACTGAATGAAATTGATTTTTGCACTGTCCTGGTCAGAGAATCTCAGGGCTGGCCTGCAGACGCAGCAGTAGAGCTACCTCTTGTGACTCTGACAACCCGGGTTCAGGAATGAGCTTGGGTGGTTGGAGGGCCAGCTGGGGGGGGGAGAAAGATCGAGCCTCCCATGAACTGCTCTCCTTCTCCAGGGAGGGAGACTTGCCATTCCTGCTGCAGTACTGCCACCTGGGTGACCACAGGTGGTGGTGCAGCTGAGAATGCCTCTCAAAGGAGGGGGTGATGCCAGCTGGGGGACCAGCACTTGCCGTGTTGGCCTCTCCGTGTGCATGCCAACATTGTCAAGGGATCATGGGCACCAGTAACAAAAAGCTCGACCCTGGTGCCGACTTGTGACAGGACCCTGCTAAATCTGTGGTGCTCCTCGCTGCCACCGCCTAGCCGTCCAATGGTGTGCATGCCCGGGGGTGCATCTGGCCACCCCCACCCCTGACCGGTGGGTAAATCGAGGCTCCATGGGGGTAGGCTGCAGTGGCTCAGGTGGGGGACAGAGGATGGCCTGGTGGCTCCTAGCCAGAGGACTGTCCCAGAGAATCAGGGGCATAAACAGCAAATTAAATAAAAAAAACTCACACATGACACCTGTTCAGCGAGCTTTAGAACAGGCCTTTATTACCAATAGCAGGTGCAAACAGCAGCTGAACCCCTCCACCAACATCCTGACATTTCGCGCCAAGCACTTTGCCAAGAGACTATTGTCACCCTGTAGTGCCACCCTATTTATACAGTTCAGTTAAAAGGCACATACACCAGGGGAATGAGAAAATTAAAACAAGTCACAAGTGATAAAAAAGGTTAAACATTCACAAAGGCTGAACATATTGATGCTATTTATGGCAACCAAGCTGCCCTTACCCATGTCAGAACCTGTATGGGAGACAGAAGAAAAAAATGATTCAATTACACAGTTACAGAAATGGCTATTAAACCATATCCCACTCACAGGCATAAACATTTACATCTGCATCAATATAACATTATCAACATTTATATTACCCAATCCAGGGAGGCCGAGAACATAGTGAGGAGGAACTGGCACATCCTTTCAATGAAGTCAAAGTTGGAGGAATGGGTGGAACATTTTCCACATATGGTCTATAATCACCCACCCAGCTTGGGTGACAGGCTTAGCCATAGTTTTCAGCCAGCCCCCATAAAGACCATCTGGTTACCCTCAGTCCCTCCAGGCTGTTACAAGTGCAGAAAGTGCAAATTCTGTGAGGTTATTTCCCAGTCCAAAACATTTTCACATCCAACCACTCATGAGACCTTTATTATCACCAGATTTATCAGTTATGACATGACGCACATCGTATATCTAGTAACTTGTTCGTCTTCCAGTTTTTACGTTGGCCGCACTAAGTGAAAACTTAAAGAGAGGGTAGAGGATCATCTTAGGGCCATTACTAACAAGAACATGGAGTCTGCCATGGCTGCCCATGTTCTCAAGATAGCATACCATTCAGCCCATAATTGGAAATTTATAGGGATTGAAAAAGTGTACATTAACCCCAGGGGTGCTGACCTGGTCAAAGTTTTGTCCGAGAGGGAGGACTTTTGTTTTTTAAATTAGGAGCCACTACAGGGTTGGGACTGACTTATTAAACTGAACTCACCCCTTTCCTGGGATGTTGTTGAGGCAGATAGGGTGGCACTAGGGGTGAGAGTAGTCTCCTGACAAAGCGCTTGGTGTGAAATGTCAGGACATTGGTGGAGGAGTTCAGCTGCTGTTTGCACCTGCTGCTGGTAATAAAGCTTTGTTCTAAAGCTCACTGAACAAGTGTTGTGTGTGAGTTTGTTCTTTTTATCTATGTACTGTTCTTTAAACTGACTCACCAGCACCCTGAGCTGCCTTTTTTGTTTTTGGATGCCCAGTTTGCTTCTAGTTTCTGACTGCTTTTTAGTGTGAGCACCACCACCCCCAGTGTGGGTTTATTTTTGCTGTTGTTACAATTTTTAATATGTGCAATGGGACCAGTATAGCATAGTATAGATGGAAGGGCATTGCAAAGTTTAACAACTTTATAGTTAAATATTCTTTGACCAAACTGTGTATGCTTTAAGAATAAATTAAGAGCTAACCAGTGTTAAAATGGGTGCAATAAGAAGAAATAGATAGTATAAATGGATTCTGCATGGATGCAGGGCCAAACTGAAATGAAGTTTGCCAAAGTCTGGTCAGACTAAAGTATATGTACTTATCTTCAAATGGTAGCCAATTCAAGTGAGACTAAAGATTGTTGTGATGAGTTCTGTGATCAGCATATCTCACAAACCTGCAAATACTATGATAAAGCACACGCAGTCTTGCCAGGCAGGTATCATTAGCAGTAGAGTAGATAATTCCATGCTCGGTGAGAAAACTATCACATTTATTGCAGCCATCCTTCTAGATTCAAATGTTAAACAGTTATGTATACAATATAGGAGGCGGGGTAGTGTGACTGTGTAATAAGGGAACTGATATGAGTGAAATAAGAGATTATTATTTAAAACTAACTCAGGATAATTAAGGCTTTGAACAGTTTAAATGTCATGATGTTCAGTTATCCTGATCACCAGGGGAGAATTAATATTCCCTTTTCCATGGAAGACCAAGCACTTTATTTATTTTTTAAAAACATTTGGCACCAAATCATTTTTGCTGCACCATGACTGAATACTTCAAAAATGTTTCTTTACAATTTCTTTGATATTATTGAAATTCCAACCCCTGGAGAACAAGACAATGCCATCAGCATAAATCATAGATTCAGTATTAGCTAAAACAACAGGAAGGTTGGTAATGCACATGCTGAACTACATGGGGCCCAAAATAAACCATTGTCGAACCCCTACCTTGACATCTGGAAATGATGTAATTACACTCTCCAGTTTAGTATGTTGTCTCCTACCTCACAGGTAGCCAGAAAGCTATTCAGTCACATTTTGGGACAACCCAAATTCCTGACATTTAGACAGCAAGTCAACGTGGTTTATCAATTAAAAGGCTTCAGTTAAATCCAGGAACATGGCAAAAGTCATGTCTCTACAGTCTAATGCTGTATGTAAACTAGAAAAGAATATTTTTATTCATAGATGGAACAACCACTAGTATCTTCCAACAATTTCCATAAAGTAATTTATAATGCATGAAATTCTATTTCCAAAGCCTCAATATTTGAACTGTTAGACATAGAAACATAAGTTTTTTTTTGTTAAATTAAACTTTGGAGTCCAATTAACATGACTAGATCCCCAAAAATACAGGTCCTGTGTGTATGTCTCTGTATGTCAATATAATATGTTATTAAAAATACAGGACTTTTTTTTATTTAGTTGACCATTTGTTTTTTTTGTATGTCAATATATGGACACTGAAGCAATATCATATGTCAATATCAAACTTAGCTGACTCCAAACTTTCATTTTAAAAAAGTTTCTAGCCCTAATATTTCCAAAGTTATCTAATTTTAAAAAAATTATCTTTTGAAAGGTCTAACGTTGGACCTTTTGGGTCTAGAAACTTAAAGTTTTGTTTAATTGAAAACTTGGATTCAATCCAGCCATTAAGAATTAGTTCTGTTGATACTGTGTTAATACTATTTATTACATGATGGTTTTAAAAAAATGTTTTTTTTAATGAAAAAGTACATTTTACTTTTTCTAATTTTTGGTAATATACATTATTTAATTAGAAACTATGTAGTTTATTATTTAATTTTCATTAATCTATGCCTTTAATTGCACTGCTATCATTTCAGTCTCTCCTCTAGCAGTACCTATTCTTCCCACCGGAAGTAAATCAGCTCGAGTTATCGAAACTTTCTGGGTATTATGAGCAGCTCTGAAACCATGTTGGACCGATATCAACATATTACAATCCAACATACAGGTCATAAGCTGGTCATAGACAACATGCTCCAAAATTTATGACAAAGGAGATAATAAAGAGATAGGCCAGTAATTTTCAACATTAGCTGTACTCCGACCTTAAATATTGGAACCATAGTTGCTTGCATCCAGATGGCAGGGACTAGATGAGTGCAAAATTGTAAATGAAACAAAAAACGTATTGGATAAGCCATTTCTTCCACTGCCAATAACATTATCCCTATTTTCAAGATTCAATATTGTTATTTAAAACCAAAAAAAGATGGAAAACAGCCAGTTGAGTTTACTCTCATTTTCAGTGGCCTCCTGATACGTGTTTCACAATAAATAAGCAGTTCATTCACATAAAATTATCATGTTTCTAGACAAATACAACTACACAATGCAGTTATTATACACTTAACAAAATAAGCCATAGTACATATACGCAAATCCGGATTTAAAGATTCATACAAAAGTCACAAAATACAGTACCTTACAATTTTGCTTAAACCGTTTCTTTGAAGTGCATAATGCCAGAAGATGGTCAGTACTTTTCCAAAATGTGTAAGGTATAGTGTACCAAAGCTTAGGGCCTTGAAATGGAAAAGCCATCTGTCCAATTAGACTGTTAGTTCTTACCTTCTGCTTACTATTTGCACTGAAAGCTTTTAATTCGGAATTACAAGTGGCGTTTGCTCAGCTCATTCCAGTGTCTCCCTCGCTCTCCATGCATGCACAGTTGCTGGGGCCCCCATCCCCCACTACTTTGTGCTTCTTCCCACCCTACTCCTTCTCTCTCTCTCTCTCTCCATTCTTCCCCTCTGAATCCCACCCCCTCACTGTTTCTCTTCTTTCCCCTCAGCAGGCCCAGCAGTTGCAGTTCTCTCCATGGAGACTACCAAACAGCAACTCACCCAGACTACTGGAACCCTCCGGCAAGTGCGAAGTAATTTGAAAACTAGCGCAATGTATTTGAAAAGTCCTACAGGCAGGAGTGATCATTGGACTGTGTTGGCCCATCGATGCTGCACATCGACTGCCTCGCCCACCGCCCCATCCTCCCACCCTGGCTCATCCCTTAACTTATAGATCATGGTGATCATGTGACCTGGTCACCTGACCTTCCACAGCCAAATTCTAACAGCCAATTTTCCATTTGTCAGTTATATGAAATGGCCACTAGGAGTCACTGCTGAGCTTTCTATTTCTCTACATTCTACTGTGCTTACCCTAAGCTCCTGTGCCCACTCTCCCCTGTTTTTTGCATCCAACCCTGCTGCCCTCCTTTGGCGTCTGTGCTGTCTACTCTTCTGCCCCTTGCCAGATTTGAACCTGCAACTTTCTACTCCAAGGGCGATCACCCTAACCACTTCACTATTGTAGCAGCCCTACCTCCCTAGGATATTTTTCTGGCCCCATACCTAATAGCCCCCCACCCCTCTAGTCTTCTCTGTCACCTGACCTGCTACCTCACATTCACCTTTTCTGGGCTCCAGTGGTCTATCCTCACACACTACCGCCATGGTATCCTTACACCCCACCACCACCACCACTGTCACCATCCTACTCCTATGGTTAATGATCAACAGCTACAAAGCTCCCTCACTTACAGTTAGCAATGCTCAGCACATCACCCTTCTGACTGCTGGCACTGCTCTCTCAAGTCCTACCCTGACTGGGTCTACTACTCTTACCACAGCTGTCCACCAACACACTACATACTTCTGTGCTCACTTAACCCCTTGTTCACTGCTCCTTGCTCCCCCCTACTTTCAAATTACTACAAATACACAGGCCACCCGGGCAGGGCATGCTAGGGTAAATCACCTTAAACCCTACCTCTATAGGATCACACTGCTACTAATTCTTATCTCTGGCAATGTGTACCCTAACACTGGATCCTATGCGTTCACCCCAACCTGGTCTGGTGAACAACTGCCCCTTCAAACCAGCATCTCTTAATGTTCGGAGCCTCTTACCAAAACTTGACAACCTCCAAGTTTGTGTGCTGAACATAACCCCGATGCCCTCACCCTAACCAAAACATGGCTCTCTCACAAAATACCAGACTCAGCATTAGCTATCCTTGGCTATACACTTTTCAGACAAGATAGGTAAGGTAGACGGGGTGGAGGGTGTGCCATCTACCTGAGAGACTCCCTGAAGGGTCAGGTACTTCCCCCTAGCTCCCCAAGCTACTATGTCCCAAATACTTGGAATTAAGATCCTCCTTGGGTAGCATGGCAAAGCCCTTTGTATATTCTCAGTCTATATTCCCCCTAGGGAAAATAAATCTGGCATAAGTCCAGGCCATACCTTTGCCGAACAGGGGGCAAAGTTTAGTGACCCAATGCTATATGCACAAGATGGACTCCATCTAAACAGAAGGGGGGAACATATTTTTGCTTACCAACTCAGACACATATTGGAGGAAAATTTAAACTTAGCATGGGGGGGAGGTAGACCTATTAGTTCCCTTTCCAAAGAGGAAAAATATGATCGTACTTCATATAACTTCCTCTCATTAAATGCTAGGAGTTTAAATAACAAATTGGGTGAATTAAAATTATCCATGGAACAATTGAATATTAGTATATGTGCTGTTACGGAAACCTGGTGGAGCCCACATGATCCATGGGAAAAGCAGATAAATGGATTTAATTTGTACCATAAAGACAAGAAAGAAAAAAGAGGTGGGGGAGTGGCTCTATTCATTTCCAACAAAATAAATTCTGAAGAAATCAATACAACTAAATGGGATAAAATAGAGGTGTTATGGGTCAAAATATCATTCTGCCATTCACACATTGTTAACATTGGAGTAATATATAGATCATCCACTGTTACACCAGACCAGGAGGAACAATTACTGGATTTTTTGGATACAATTGGTAGAACTAAAAGTAACGTTGTAGTAGGTGATCTTAATTTACCAGGCATAAATTGGACAACATTACGGACAAATACTACTATGGAATCACGATATCTAGAATTATGCTTGCTTGCAGGAATGAACCAGTGGGTAAATGTCAATACTAGAGACAGTCACATATTAGATCTAGTGTTAAGTAACCTAGATGGTAATATAACATCTTGTAAGGTTATTCCCCCTCTTGGATCAAGTGACCACTCTATGGTTTACTTTTCCCTTGACACATTAACAGACACTATTGTAAGTAGGACTAGCAAATATGACTATAGTAAAGCTGATTTTGTTAGTATGAGAACATATCTCAAAAACTGGAACTGGGTAGAGGAATTTCAAAATAAAACACTCGACTCCATGTGGGATCTCTTGGTGGGTAAAATAATCATAGCTACCCAAGCTTTTACTCCATTAATAAAGAGAACGGATGGCACCACCAAGATTAAACCCAAATGGATGTCAAAACATATAGTGAAACTGATAAAGAAAAAAAAATAGGGCATTTTATAAGGCCAAAAGATCGGGAAACATCATTTGTTGGAAAACATATAAGGACCTTTTAAAAAAGTTAAAAAAATGTATTAAAGAAGCCAAACTAAAATATGAGTTAAACCTAGCAACCAGAGTCCAGGATAATTATAAATCTTTTTATGCATATATTAGTGACAAAAAGGGTGCTTGTAGACCTATTGGCCCACTACATGCAATAGATGGTAGTACAGTTACTAACCAGTCTCTTCTAGCCCAAATGTATAATGATTTTTTTATATCAGTCTTCAATAGTAAATCCTCCCCTAAATTAGAACATTTGCAAAGTGTACTAGAAGTAGAATCACTGGTAACAAGTGAAGACATACTTAAAAGGCTCCATAAATTAGACCAGAACAAATCCCAAGGTCCGGATGGAATACACCCAAGAACAATTAAAGAACTGGTAGACCTCTTGGCTGGACCCCTGACGGTTATTTTTCAAACATCATTAAAAAAAGGGCTAGTTTTGGAGGCATGGAAACAAGCAAGAGTGGTTCCCATTTACAAGAAAGGGAGTAGATGTGAGGTGTCCAACTATAGACCAATTAGCCTGACGTCTGACTTAGGAAAAATCTTCGAGGGTATTTTAAAAGATTATATTGTGGACCATGCCAAAAAAACAGATTTGGTAGACCCAATACAGCATGGATTTACCACCCGAAGATCCTATCAGACCAACCTGTTGGAATTTTATGGAAAGGTCAGCAGGGCAATGGGTGAGGGTCAGCCTGTAGATGTGGTGTATCTCGATTTTTCGAAGGCTTTCGACAAGGTTCCCCATGGAGAACTTATTGAAGCATTAATACAACAGGACTTACCAGGAAAAATAACAAAATGGGTAGAAGCATGGCTCACCTCTAGGAAGCAGTCAGTAAATGTAAATGGGACCAACTCAGCATGGGCTGAGGTGACTAGTGGGGTGCCCCAGGGCTCTGTCTTGGGGCCCTGCTTGTTTAATATATATATTGCCTCAATGAAAGTCAACAATGGAGTCTGGGTTTCTAAGTTTGCTGATGATACCAGGGTTGGGTTTCCTATTAATCACCAAAATGACGCCACAAAACTACAAGAAGCACTAAATATGCTGGAGTCCTGGGCATTAGATAAAAAACTGCTGTTTAATGTGGACAAATGTTGTGTTATGCACCTTGGGAAGGCAAATAAACAGATACCATATACACGTGGAGGACAAATATTAAATATTGTGGAACAACAGAGTGACTTGGGTATTTTTTTTTTTTTTTATTTCCCTCCTTACTGCCTCCGGTGCCCCCTCCTTCCGTCCGCTCATGTCCCCCGGTACCTACCTTAGGGATCTGCCCCTAGAGTGCCCATCCTCCTCCTCTCCTTCGCACATTGGGGTCTGTCCTGTAGGTGGTCCGGTGACTTAGGCGGACTTCATCTAGGGCTGCCGGAGGGTATTTCCGTTTTTCTCCCCTGACGTCCCCACTCCCCCAGGATGCCTTGGCGCACAGGACGGACATCCTCGAGTGGTAGCGTGCTTACACACGCAGACCCCCATGTGCCGAGACGCCCCTCCCCTGGTTCGACAAGCGGTCCGCTTCTCCACTTTCCTCTGCCGGTGCTTCCACCGCTATGGAAGGAATGCAGAGCTTAATGCGCTGTTGGTAACCCACCCCTGAGGAGGAGAGCATCCGTTGGGGCGCTCGATCTCCCTCCCCACCGACCCCGGCCACCGAGTCTGTTCCCGAACAGGGTCGCCGGCGCAGCGCGAGGTGTGGCGTCTAGCGCCTCAACCCTCAGCGCCACCGGGCCGAGGTGACTTGGGTATTATGGTTACAAACGATCTATCACCTAAAATGCATTGCAATTCAGTTATTAAAAAATCAAGTGGTGTTTTACATTGTATAAATAAACATATTACATCTAGAAGTAGGGATGTTCTTCTGCCCCTTTATACATCATTGGTGAAGCCGCATTTGGATTACTGTGTGCAGTTCTGGTCACCCAGTGGAAGAACCAAGATAGTGGCACTTGAGAGAGTTCAGAGAAGAGCCACTCGAAATATACAGGAGGTTAAAGGTTAAGACTATAAAAAGAGGCTAAACATTCTGGGATTATACTCCTTGGAATATAGGCGTTTAAGGGGGAATATGTGTTTGATCTATAAAGCTACTATCGATCCAGATTTATGGGAACTACTGGGTCCGAGGTACAGGGTGTATCGGTAATACCAGATCACATCCTCTACAACTATATGTGGAATGTCCAAAACCAAAAAGAAAACCTGGCTCACGCTGAGACTTACCAATATTTGGAATAGGTTGCAATTAGAGGTGGTGGCTAGTGTAACTGTAAATGCATTTAAAAACAAACTAGATAGCTTCTTACTTAAGCATAATATCCAGGGTTATTAATATAAAAGGCGAGCAAAAGGACTAACGTCTACAAAGCTCTGTACTTACCTATGAGACCTATAAGTCTGGTGCTTGAACTTATTGAAATCCTTCCAAATAAGTCTGAGATTATTGTCTTGGGTGACTTTAACATTAATTAGTTGGCCCCTGAAGCCACCCAATTCAATGATTACATTGCAGCCCATAACATCTCACAGTTGGTAACAACCTCCACAAGAGCCAACCCAAGAACAAGGGGCAGCACCCTTCTGGGTTTAATTTCTACCACACATCCACAAAGACATATAAGTACCCTGGTTCTGCCTGATGTAATGTGTGACCATTCCCCTGTCATTAGCCTCTGATCAAACAAAACCACCAAACCCCCACCTAAAATCACCTATCGGTGGATACTGGAAAAAGCGAAACTTGACCAATTTCGGACTTTTCTTGCACAGTGCGACTGGTCTCCACTGGGCTCTTTTACCAATATAGACCTTGCGATAAGCTACCTTACTACTCAGTTCAACAAACTATGCCATATCTTTGCTCCAGCCCATGAATCTAAGCTCTGGGGAGAATCCAATCCCTGGATCATGGCTGACCTGTTGCATAAAATGAAAGCAAGAGATAATCTCTGACACAAAGCACAGGTCTCAGGTAATCAGACTGACATGCAGCTCTATAGAGCTGCAAGAAATGCCTGCACCCAAGAAATCCAAAGGGCCAAAAAGTCATACTATCAAAATGAGCTTACGAACTTGTGGGGCAACAGCCAGAATTTCAGGCAAAAAATCAAAGACCTCACCGGTAAACCAAATAAGGCAGCCTCCTCTATGGTTGTTGTTAACGACACCTCCTTGCAGGACCCTAACTCAGTTGCTGAAGCTTTTAACATGATCTTCACAGATCCTAGCCACATCCTCCCCTCCAACTTCTTTGACACAGGCAGCGCTAATACCACCTCAACTGAAGCCACCCCCCCCACCCATACTCCCTCATTCTATTTCAAAAGAATCACACCCACTGAGGCCAGAAAGTACCTACTCATGGTACTAGGCAAAACAAGGCACAGTAGTGGCTCCCTGGATATGAAATTACTCTTCCTATCACTGGATGTCATGCTGAAACTCCTCACATCCCTTCTAAACCTGTCCCTATCACTCCAGCAATTCCCCAAACTGTGGAAAGCAGCGATCTTAATGCCTGTACACAGAAGTGGAGACCGGTCCCTAGTCTCAAACTACTGCCCCATCTCGATCCTTCCACCTCTATCCAAAGTTCTAGAGAGAGTGGTGGCTGATCAACTGACTGAATATCTCTCCAAATATAATACTCAATGCCCCCAGTAGCATGGTTTCCATCCAGCACATAGTGCCACCACATCCTTGCTGGAATATACAGACTATATTCATAAAGCCTTGGACCGGGGTCACATTGTAGGGTCAGTTTACATTGATCTGACCAAGGCTTTTGATATTGTGGATCACTCCCTCCCTCCCTCCTCCTTAACTCTTCTCCCCGGCCTCTCACCTGCTGTTACAGACTGGTTTAGAAGCTACTTTGGGCCCAGATCACAGTGGGTTAAATTTAATGACACCCAATCGAGCTGTCTACCAATCTGCTTAGATGTCCCACAAGGATCCATCCTTGGGCCTGTACTTGTCAGCCCGTACCTCAATACACTGCCCAAAGCCTGTGACTGCAATCTTGTCCTCTATGCTGATGATGCAGTTCTGTTCTCCAGCTACTCAGATCTACTCACTCTCACAAGCACACTGCAACTTAATGTCTCTAAAGTTGAATCCTGGTTCACCAGCCACAAGCTGTTAACAAACTACAAAAAGACAAAATCAATGCTCTTTGCTAGCACACATAACAAATACAAATCTGCTCACCTTACCATTCATAATAACTTAAACCAACCCTTGGACATGGTCTATGACTTCAAATATCTTCGTACCATGCTGGACAGCTTTCAGCCCTACGCTCTTCATGTTAACCAGATTTCTAAGATTGTTAACAGTAGGACTGGTATTCTCTACAGGCATAGATGCTGTCTCACTCCTGAGGCCCTAAGGCTAGCTGTCACTGGCTCCATCTTGTCTGTTATAGATTACGGCCTGATAGTATACAGCACTGCATCTGATACCACACTCAAGCAACTGATGGTCTCACTTAACAAGGCCTGTAGATTAATTACTGGTACAGACAAACAGACTCACACTTGTGATCTCTATCGTAGAACTGATTGGCTTCCCCTTCTTGGCAGAATAAAATACCAAACACGTTTCTTCGCAAAGAAAATATCCCTCAACTTAACTCCCCCAGTCACCAAGTTACTTCTTTCCCCCCTTAACAATCCAGCGTAACACCTGTAATTCTGCATGGGTTGCCTTCCACATCCCTTGCTGCCGAACCTCTCAAGCTCAGAAGATCTTCAGCAGTAGAGCTCCTACTTGGATGAACAACTTGCCCCCAGAAGTCCTCTCAGAACCCAAACTCAGCACCTTCAAAGCCAAACTACGTGGTCACATTGCAACCATAAGTACATGTGACTGTACCCTATAATTCCAGCTATACCCCTTGCCCTCTTCCTCCTCCTCCTCCTCCTCCTCCTACTTCCTTCCGCTACCTTAATCACCTCCTCTTTTTCACCCCACCCCTTTCCATAGCTCTGTCTCATCTCCCCTCTACCTACCCCTGCCACCTTATCCCCCTCTGTCCTGTTCCTATTGTTCTCTATCTCACTCTCCCCCTCCCCTTTGTTTACTCACTATTCTACAAAGTCTACTCTTTTGTGACTGCATAGTTGCTTGACAAAGTCTGTGTAAGATGACTGAATATTTCTGTTTGTAGATACAATGATTCACAGTGAGGACAATAGTATCACCCGCTGTTTCTACAAGTTGTATCACCTCTGTTGTTTATCCTGCATATTCTGTATGTACAATCCTTGCTCTATTTCTTGATTATGTTCTTGTTTGTACATGTATTTATCTTCTCACTTGACGTTGAACCTTTGTAAAAGAACTCTGATTCAAAGGTACTTGTAATCCTAGTTATGAATAAATAAATAAATAACATAAATAGTTCTGGGGATATTAAATTCCAATCCATTTCCTGTCCTTATTCCTGATTTTAAATTATGGTAAGAAAACAAATCAATAATGTAAGGCATTATTTTTTGTTTGACACACATCCACGTATTAATACTGTATGTCTAAGTGTCTTACTTGCTACAAGGGAAGTCAGTCATGGGTTCTGAGAACATCACAGTGGTGTGTCCGCTTTGGTGCTTGCACAATGAAAAGCGCAAGTCTGTAATATAAAGAATCTAGCTATGCAATGCCAGGTCAATCAAGAACAAGACAGCATTAATTGCTGATCTTGTTGGAACATCCAACCTGGCTTGTATCACCGAGACCTGGCTGGACAAAAATGCTGGCCCTGTATTGGAATCAGCAGTTCCAGCTGGGTACTCGGTGATACACTGCCTGAGACTGGATTGTAAGGATGGGGGTGTGGCCATCTGTTTTAAGATGGAATAGGACCTTATAAATGTTCCAGTGGGGGCCACGAGATCTTTCGAGTGTATCTTGGGCACAGGTGTGGGCTGCAGGATACTCCTCGTCTACCGTCCACCCAGGGATGAGAAAGCTTTCCTGCAGGAAGTCACAGACTTTGTGGTTGACATGGTGTTGGAGTCCTCCAGGTGGTTGGTCCTGGGGAATTTCAATGCCTGGGTCAAAGACAAACTCTCATATTTTGGTCAGGACTTCCTCCAACTGATGATTTTGTTAGGCTTCACACAGGTAATTACCTCTGTGACCCATAATTATGGTCACTGTCTGGATCTGGTGTTCATCCTGAGGATGAAGGTCTCTGACCTGGTGGTGGAACCGGCCAGTTGGTCTGACCATCACACTATAGGGTTCAGTTTTGCACTTCCCCCCAATAAACTTGCTGCTTTGGAGATGGTCCGGTACCGCCCTTTAAGAGGAGTAACCCCAGAGAGCCTAATGGCAGTACTGTACCTCTCGGGTAGACCAATGGAATGCTTGGATCCAGGGCACATTGTACTGTACTATAATAGTGTGGTGTTGGGGGCCCTGGATTGCATAGCTCCTGTTCATGTTCACCCACTCACTCTTCGTCCTCGGTCCCCGTGGTTTGACGGGACCTTGAAGGAGTTGAGACAAATGGGATGAAAGTTGGAACGGTGCTGGTGGAAATCCAGCCTAGAGGATGACAAGCTTAGACTGATGGCCCATTATTTGGACTATCAATCATAAATCTCCTGTAAGAAGGCAGAGTTCCTGTCCAGGGAGATTTCTGTAGCAAGAAACCGACCAGCTCAGTTCTCCCCAACTGTTGACATACTGTGCAATTCAGCCTGTCTCTAGAATTGGAGAGCGTTTTCTCAATTGAAATGTGAGGAGTTTGCTCAATTTTTCCAGATAAGGTTGCCACCATTAGGTTGGAGATCCAGCTAGCATGTTCTGTTGAATGTTGTGACTGTTGGTGGGAGGTTACAGGCACCCAGTCTGTCTGGGTGAATTTTGATTAGCCTGCGATCACTGATATTGTGAAGATTGTCTGGGGTTTGCGACCAACTTTCTGAAGTTTGGATCCTGGTCCTACCCATCTCCTGCTGGAGTGCATGGCTGTCATCAGACCGGTCCTGGCTGAGATTGTCTGGTGTTCACTGGAGAAGGGTGTTTTCCCACAACTCAAGGAGGCAGTGGTGACACCCCTTTTGAAGAAATCTTCCCTCGACCCAGACTGTCTCACAAACTACAGACCTGTCTCTAACCTGCCCTTTGCGGGTAAAGTTATTGAGAAGGTAGTCATGTTGAAGCTGGAGGGTTATCTTACCACCCACGAGGTCTATGATCCTCTCCAGTCTGGTTTCAATAAGAAGCACATTACCGAGACGGCTCTTGTTCGGTACTAAATGATCTCCTGATTGTGAGAGATCCAAAGAGCCATTGGATCTTGGTTCTCCTTGATCTCACCACAGCATTTGACACCGTAGACCATGGAGTATTGCTGGAGTGCCTGCAGCTGATCTGTGGACTGTTGGGTACAGTCCTCAGATGGTTCCATTCATTCTCATGGGCAGGTCTCAGAGAGTGGTGACGGGAATTTTTTCCTCGGCCCCTCTTCCCCTGTCATGCAGGGTGCTGCAGGGCCCTGTTTTGTCTCCTATGTTGTTTGTGATGTATCTCCTGCCATTTGGAGACATTATAAGGAAGTATGGACTGAGTTTTCACTGCTATGCAGATGATACTCAGCTATACATGTCCTTTGTGCCTGAGCAGGGTGATGCTGTCTCGGTCTTTAACAACTGCCTTGCTGAGATTCAGGACTGGATGAGTGCCAGCTGGTTGAGATTGAACCCGGATAAGACCAGGGTGTTGGTTGTGGACCCAGGTCATCGGGCAGAGGGATTACCTCCTGGTCAGCTGTCTGGGCTAATACTGGGGGGGGCATCCAGTTGAGGACCTCAGAACAGGTGCGGAATCTGGGTATTGTACTTGATAGCGAACTGACACTTAAGTCTCAGGTGTCAGCCATCATCAAGACTTTGTTTTACCATCTGAGGAACATCACCTGGATAAAACACCTTGTTCCGCCCGAGGATCTTCCGCTGTTAGTCCATGCCTTTGTGACCATCCGCCTTGACTATTGCAATGCTCTATGCCTAGGGCTCCTAGGGGTGGACATCCACTACCTGCAGCTGGTGCAGAACACAACAGCCAGGTTGTTGACTGGCTTGTCAAGATCTAGCCATATCACACCTGTGCTCTGCAAACTGCACTGGCTGCTGGTGCGGTGGAGGATCACCTTCAAGGTCACCTTTCTGACCTATAAGGCCCTACACAAATAGGGACCGCATTATTTGCAAGACCTCCTTTGTCCCTACTGCCCCCCTGCCCTCTCCATTCCACCAATGAGGGATTGCTAGAGGTTCCCAGGGTCTGTTTGAAGACCTCAGGGGCCAGAGCATTTGCTTCTGTGGCCCCTACTCTGTGGAATTCTCTACCTTGTCGGGTGAGAGAGTGCCTGTCCACTGAGACATTTAAGTCCATGTTGAAGACCTATTTATATGAGTTGGCATTCCTTGGTGCTACTTAATCTGTTTGAATTATGTTTTATGGTTTGGGATTTTAATTGCATGAAATTGTTTTTATGATTGTATATTGTACAGGCATTTTGGTATTTGAAAACTGCCTTTTATAAATAGAGCATGACTTGACTTGCTTCACAGAATGGGTTTTAGATAAACCTGCATAAACAATATCCCCATATTCAAATAATGGCAAGATCATAGTCTGAACAATTTTACGTCTTACATCCAGTGAAAAACATGCTGTATTCCTATACATAAACCCTATCATGGAATTCACTTTTTTATCAAGAGTTTTTAGATGATAGTCCCATTTCACATTCTCATCTAGCCATAATCTGAGATGAACAAGATACTTCCAGTAAGGAACATTTTGTAGCTTTCTGTTATTGCTTGTGAAAGCTGAAATCTGTGAATGTGTTCTTGATCTTCAAGCTGAATCAAATTGCACCACTTGTGTTTTTTTTTTCATTTAGATTGTTTACATTAAAAAAACTTTTGAATGACTGGCCCGGTGGCATAGAGGGTTGAGGTGTGGATGCCTTTCCTGGACCCACGCTGGTGACCTGGGTTTGGGAACGGACTCGGGACTCTGGGAGCTGGCTGAGGCGGGAGAGGATTGAGCATCCGTGGGACTGCTCTCCTCTCTTGGGGGTGGGCTAGGGAAGGCATCAGTCAGCAGCAGCCTCTGGTAGGGACCAGGAGCACTGCACGATGGTGCAAGGAGGGACGTCAACCAGAAAAAAACCTTGAAAAATGCTCCACAACATGCTGGATGATGTCTGCCTGGCTCTCCGAGCCCATCAATGCCTCTGAAGCCTTCTACCTCAGCAGCACTCTCTGGGCCACGATGTTGCACTGATCTGTGGCCCTCTGGCTGGTGCCTTCCCTCTCGGAGGAGGAGGGGAACCCATCCGACGAAGGGATACGCCGGGTTACCCGGGGGGATCGGCTATCATGTGACAGCGGAGGACTCGGGGACAGGATGAGTCAAAAGTAGCATTGGCTCACCTGAAAGAGAGTCTGGCATGGGTGTATGTCAGGGTGAACAAGAGATAACACAAAACAAAACCCCTCTTGAATACTGTTAGAAGCTGTCTGCAGGGCTGGCCCAGTGGCACAGTGGTAGCCCATCCTGCCAGTGACCCAGGATTAGGAGTGATCTTGAGTTACTAGGGACCAGCCAGGGAGGAGAGGAGAGAGCGCCTACTGGATTGCTCTCTCCTCCTGGGGAGAAGGGTTGCCGGCTCTGCTGTGTGATCATCAACAGATGGAGGGCTGGTGGTAGGATGGATCTGGGAGCAGTATGGAATGGAGTGAGCTACGGGACTCCTGCAAAGTGTGCATGCCTACATATGCATGTGCCAACATGGCACCCAAGTTACAGGGAGGAAGGGACCAGAAAATGAAAAAAGGGGCAGAGATGAGTATCATGAAGAGGGGCCCACTTCTCTCTAGCCCAAACTGCCACTCGATCACTGGAACTGGATTTGCTTGTACATAGGGGATGGACCTCCTGCTCCTGCTCCTGGCCTCGCCATGGGGGCAATCTAAGGGGACTTCCAGTGGTTGGGGAGGCAGGTGATGGTTAGAGAGAATGAGGACCTGGCTGATATCTGCTCATCTACCCCACAGCAGAAAAACCTTTATGGCAAAAAAAGCTGCTTGCAGGTTGGGCTGAAGTGACAGGGAATCCAAACTCCAGCTGTAGACTTCAGTGTCATCCACATAAAGATGGACAGCTACATTATCCTGCTGGACACTGAGATCATTAATAGACAGTAAAAAAAAGGATTGGCCCCAGGATAGAGATCTGGGGTACTCCACATCTCACATCAATTTTTCTTGCGTTCACTCTGCCTGTTGAGACCAGCTGGCATTTACTTGTTAAACAGCTTGTCAGCCATTTTCTTAGGGAACTGTAAAAACCTAAGCTACCCAGTTTTCCAAGTACAGTAGTAAGATGTGGTCTATTGTGTGAAAGGTGTTGGAGAGCTCAAAAATGGCTTCGGCAACCATGCCACTATCCACTGCCCTGCACAGGTCACTAGTGACTTCACCATGGTGGTGACAGTGCCATGGTTAGGCCTGAAGCTAGACTGATCAGCATTCAGAATTCCATTTACTGCTACATAGTTCAAAATCTGATTATTAGCCAACCTCTCCAAGACCTTAGACACAACAGACGAAAGTGATATTGGACAGTAATTGAAAACTTGCCTTTTGTCACCTGACTTAAAAAAGCTCACCCAACCCCAATGACCAACAAAATTACACAAAAACCCACTCCCCCCCTCCATCTTTCATACCACATGCCCTCTTCCTCAGTATAAAATAAATAAAACATTTTATCCAGAATCAAGCATCATTGCAGAGGGCCTGGAAGGGAAGCCTCTTTGTAGATGACACCAAGATCTGCAATAGGGTAGACACTCCAGATGGGGTGGAAAAAATGAGACATCACCTAGGCAAATTGGAGGAGTGGTCAAGAGAGTGGCAGCTTAAATTCAATACAAAAAAGTGCAAAGTTATGCACTTGGGCCACATAAATCTGGGAGAGGAATACAAAATGGGGGAGGGGGGATAGTAGCAAAACCAAAACTGGAAAGAGACCTGGGGGTAAACAAAATGGATGACCTGAAAGTGGCCAAGCAATGTGAAAAGGAGGTAGGGAGGGCCAGAGGGATGCTGGGGTGCATAGAGAGGGGCATCACCAGTAGAAACCAGGAGGTGGTGATGCCACTGTACAGACAATTGGTTAGGCCACATCTGGAATAGTGTGTTCGGTTCTGGAGACCGCATCTCCAGAAGGACATTGACAGAATAGAGGTGGTCCAGAGAAGGGCAACAAAAATGGTGAAAGGAATGCACCAGAAAACATATGAGGAAAGACTGAAAGACCTCAATATGTATACCCTGGAGGAAAGGAGGGAGAGGGGGTATATTTTATTTATTTTTATTTAAACATTTGATAACCGGGAAAAGCACACTAAGTCAAGGCTTGTTTCCAGGTGCGACCCATGGGTGAGGGGGAGGGAGTTACAAGCAGTATACATACATAGAATAGATACATGAGAATATTATACAATCACATAATTTTGTACAAAGGAGTTATTTACATTCAGTTGTATATACAGTTATTTACAATCAGTTACATGAATACAATAATATACAGTACAGAGGTTTTGAGGTTTAAACCATGTTGAGTTGGCTAAAGGCAGGCTAGTTGTAGTTACAGGTGGGGAAGGGGAGTTGACAAAGTTGAGATTTAATGGAGTTGTGTGAGGATGAGTTTCTGAGGGGCTGGGGAAGCTGGTTCCAAAGGTCCATAGGATATGATAGAGACATTCAAGTACCTCAAGGGACAAGTTTCAGGAGGGCAGCATCTTTAAAAAAAAGAGATGCGGCTAGCCCACCAGCGCAGCAGTAGCACTACCACTCATGACACCAGCGAACTGGGTTCGGGAACTAGCCCGGGAAGCTGAAGGGCTGGCCAGGGGTGGGGCACTGCTCGTCTTCTCCAGGGAGGGGGTAGTGACTCAGTGCTTGACTGGCCCCAGGCAGAAGTCTGGGCTATAGCAAGCACAGAGGCAGACACAGTGGGGAGGACGTAATGGACATTGGTGCTATGCGCCTTGATGTCAGGTGCACATGACGTCCACAAGAAAAGGAGAAAATGCCTTCCAGCTCTGAAGAGACAGAGCCCCGGAGGAAGACCCTGATGTGCTCCCACCTGCCTGGCCGCCTAAACTCGAGACAAGAAGTGTTTGGGGTGTATGGGCCCCACCTTGTCCTAACCTGGGGGCAAACCGTGGATCCATGGGGAAACAGTACGAACCAGGTAAGGCGGGTAACAGGGGTAGACTCCACTGGCACTCCTGAGGAACCAGAGCTGGAGGGACATGGGGGGAGATAAATAGAAATTTTGAAAAAAAGAGAGGTACACAAACAAGGGTGAGACTGGGGGGGGGGAACTCAGGGGTAATGTGAGGACGTATTTTTTTCACAGAAAGGGTGGTGGATGCATGAAACAGCCTCCAACTGGATGTCATAGAGGCTAAAATGATTGGTTAGTTCAAGAATGCATGGGATAGCAGAAGGCAACCCTAGTGGTAGGAAAGAAAGGGTAAGCTGCTGATTATTTAGGATCTGGAGTTTAAGTAGGTAGGGAAATGAAACATAAAAACATAGAAACATAGAATTTGATGGTAGATAAGGACTGCTTGGCCCACCTAGTTTGCCCATTTCCCTACCTAATGGATAAGCTGCAGAATCTAGTTAACCAACAGTCTACTTCCTCCTACCCCCCACTAGAATTGCCTTATGTCGGTCCCATGCATTCTTGAATTCCCCCACTGTTTTTGACTCCATGACCTCCTCAGGAAAGCTGTTCCATGCATCAACAACCCTCTCCATGAAGAAATAAGCCTTTACATTACCTCTGAGTTGTCCCCCCTCTGTCTCCAAATTGTGCCCCTTGTTCTTGCACATCTCTTTTTCTGAAAGATACTACCCTCTTGGACTTTGTTGATTCCCTTGAGGTACTTGAACATTTCTATCATGCCCCCCTTCTCCCTCCTTTCCTCAAGGCTATACATACTGTATTAAGCTCCATTAGTCTTTCTTCATATGACTTCTGATGCAGACCCTGCACCATTTTGGTTGTCCTTCTCTGGACAGCCTCCACCCTGTCTATGTCTTTGCAAGATGGGGTCTCCAAAACTGCACACAGTACTCCAGATGTGGTCTCACCAACTGTCTGTACAGAGGGATAACAACTTCCTGTTTTCTACTCATGATGCCTCTCCCTATGCATCCCAGTATCCCCTCAGCCCTCCTTACTGCCTTCTCACATTGCTTGCCCACTTTTAGATCATCTGATATAACTACCTCGAGGTCCCTTTTCATTTTTGTTGTTGTCAGTATCTCACCCCCAATTGTGTATTCTTCCCCTGGTTTTTTGTTTCCCAGGTGCATTGCTTTGCACTTCTTTGTATTTAATCTAAGCTGCCATACATTTGATCATTCCTCCAACCTTGTCAAGTCCCTTCTCATCCTTTCCACCCCACCTTGTGTATCAACCGTGTTGCAGATCTTTGTGTTGTCTTCAAAGAGACATACTTTTCCTTCCAGTTCCTCTGCAATGTCACTTATAAAGACATTAAAAAGGACGGGCCCCAGTACTGAACCCTGCAGTACCCCACTAGTAACCCCCCTTTCTTCACTGTGGACTCTGTCTACTATTACCCTCTGTGTCCTGTTGTACAGCCAATGTTTTACCCAGGCTACCACCCTGGGACCCACATCCAGGCTGGCTAATTTGTTTATTAATCTTTTGTACAACACTCTGTCAAATGCCTTGCTAAAGTCTAGGTAGGCCATGTCCACAGCCCCTCCCTGGTCTATTACATTGGTCACCCAGTCAAAGAAATCGATTAGATTGGTCTGACTTGACCTTCCTGCTGTGAATCCTGGGTCCTGTGCCCCCACTGGCCTCTAGGTACTCAACAATTCTTTCCTGCAGAAGTGATTCCATCATTTTCCCTACCACTGAGGTCAAACTGACAGGTCTGTAGTTTTCTGCCTTTGTCTTGCTGCCACTTTTATGAAAGGGAATCCCATCTGCCCTCCTCCAGTCTTCAGGTACCACACCATCCTCCCTGGATGATCAGACTAGGTGGGACAGGCAGTCCTTATCTGACGTCATATTCTATGTTTCTATGTTTCTGTCATTCATACCACATATACTACTATAAATACAGTCAGTAATAACTATGCAATCAATTGATACCCCCCCCACACACACACATAGACACACTCTTTAAATAAATACATGAATATAAAACCTTAAAAAAGATCATCAGGGATGCCAAATAACAAAAAAATATGAAACTGTCCAAGACTTGAAAATTAGTCCAATATTAAGCAGTTTATATACTTCCATCCACTAATACATATCACATAAATAAATAAGAGTCTGTGGTAGTAGAACAACCAAGACAAGTCAGTCAATTTAACTTCCTCATCTGCTGCCATGAAGAGAGGACAGATAGACAGATTGTCCGATCTCTCCAGGCTGGACCTAACAAGAATAAATACTCCTCCTCCTCTGAATATCAACCACCGACTAAACTCCTAACACTGCAGGTGACAAAGTAGGCCACAAAACAAATGTTGCACTGCTCTACCACAGCAGTACCCAGGATGGGCATTCAGACCTTGTGCTAAAAAAAATGGAGACCACCAAGGACAATCAGCAAATGCCACTCTCCCACCATGACATGTCCAAAACACAAACTGCCATGTAAATCACAAAATGTCACTCTCTCACAGAGGGTATGCCACTCTCTCATGGAGGGTATGCAAGTTCAGGCATTCACGAGTTTACTACAACCTTTAACCACCAACCCTGCTGAGTCTCTGCCATCCAGCCAGCACCTCAGAGGCTCATCCGACAACTTTACCCTCTGAGCTTTCATGGGGTACATACAGCACAATGGTCCAATCTACACAACTAACAATACTAGCAGAATCACTCTCTAACTGATTTTCTAACTCGGACACTTACTAATACTGAACCGAATATATAGAAATTAATACTTACTAAATGTTTCAATTCTTGAGTACAATATATCCATTTAATCAGTGAACCAAAATGTTCTGTGGGACCAGGGGAGCCTCCATGCCCCCAATTAGACAGGACAACATAGGCAAGAACATTATACTTCCTGAGACACAGCTTGACACTATTTTCCTCCCCTCATTGTCAATAAGATTTGTTTTTTTCCCCATATACCACCTTACTCCAACCGACCTCAAAAAAGGGGGGGAGGAGATTAACATACGATGGCTTAGAGGAGGTCTCACCTTCTCTTGTCCCTACTCATCCTGATCCTACTTCCCCTCCCATTTTGGAGCCACTGATACTGGGTCTCTCCCTTGCTCTATCCACCCCCATACCCTCTGGGGTGTTTTTCCCAAGACAGCGCCCTCCAGGTTAGAAGGATTAAGTCTCCCCACGCAGGATTATATCCTGCAGTGGTCAGATAGTTTTTTAACCAATCACTGGACCTTGGAAGTCACAATACAACTAATTATCTCTTGAGTAGGCACTGATAGATATTGGTGCCTCCATCAGGTACCCCTAGTTTGGCCCAGTTGGCCTCATATGAAGTTAGTTAGAAGGTCAATTTACTTTAGATTTCTACAGTTTTTTTCTCTTAGCTATGGTTTTTAAGTAGGATAAACTGTGGATTTTAAAAGCAGAAACTACACTGGGAACTTTTATTGCCTTAAATCTTAGAGGCACGTTTTGACAAAGAGAGGAGCTCGAGGAAGGGGTTGGGTCCGGGGACAGTGAGTGAGGGGAGTGGGCTTTCCACCAGGGAAAAAACAGATATTCATGGGGTCCCCATTTAAGATCCTTTCCCGTAATGTGAACGGACTAACCAGACCAATAAAAAGATACTGTACTATGACTGCACTTAAAAAATATAAACATGATCTTCTCTTATTGCAAGAGACCCACTTATCTTCTTCAGAACACCAAAAGTTGTTGAAGTTTGGATACTCCCACATAGTGGAGTCCTTGTATCGAAATGGAAGGCGGAGTGAGGCAGTGGTCCTGGTGACTCACTCCTCACAGTTCAATATCACAGATCAATACACATACAGAGAGAGAAGACTGGCACTAGCAGTGAGCTCATTCCAAGGTCAAACTGTGACAATTTATAGTGTATATATTCCCCGGGGCAGTGATGCATCCTCAATGCAACACATAATAGATGCTATTATCTCCCACACACAGGCAATCTTAGTCTTGGGAGGGGACTTTAATAGCCTTCTGAACCCCTCTCTGGATACCTCAACCTCTAAACCCTCACCACTTACTACAGGCCAAAAACATTTGAGGCATTTGATCTGAGAGACAGGCCTGGTAGACGTTTGGCATCACCTAAATCCTTTTCATTTTATTCCCATGCCCACTGACTATTTTTGCATAAGTGGAGAACACCTAGATTTTGTCAGCAGGGCAGATATCCATGACATCTGTCTCTTGAATCATGCTCCTATATTGGTGGAGCTGTCAATTTCCCAAGAACAGAAATATACCCACTGGTGATTTAACCCCACACTCTTGAGAGACCTGGCCTTCAAAACGATGCTTTAGGAGAAAATCCCTGAGATTATAAAAGATAATATATCCCCTCAAACTTCCCCTCAGCTATTATGGGATACCTTGAAAACAGTCCTTAGAGGATATGTAATTTCTTATGCGTCTAAAAAGAAGTGTCAGAATGAGGCTCACCTGGAAGAACTCCAGGAGAAACTTAGATTTCTCCAGCTTGCACATATGCAAGGGGACCAGTCACTAAGAGACCAAATAACCCAGAGTCAACAAAAAATCCAATCCCTCTTAAATCGAAAAACAGAACAAGCCCTAGCATGACTTTGTCAAAAATATTATGAAGGAGGCCCACGGGCCTCTCGTATTTTAGCTCATCATTTACAGACGCAGATGCAATTAATAAAGGTAATGAAAATTAAAGACCTCAAATCAAATAAACAAGCCCATACAACAACACAAATCCTAGAGGTGTTTAAACAATGTTATAAGGAGCTTTATACAGACTCTCAGACCTCTGATGCTGACAAAATCAATAGATTTCTTGAAAACCTTAACCTCCCGTCCTTACAACAGCAACATGCAGAGGTAATAACTAACCCGATATCAGAAGTAGAACTGAAGACCACAATTAAAAACTTAAAAACAGGTAATAGCCCCAGCCCCGACAGTTTTGGAGCAGAATTTTATAAAGCAACATATCAATGGATCAGTGATCTCCTTTTAGAGACTCTGGGAGCCAGCCACTCAGAAGCCGTATATCCTATTTCATGGAGACAAGCCTCTATGTCGGTCATCTTATAATCAAACAAACCCTCCCAGATTTGTGATTCATACAGACTAATTTCAGTATTAAATCAAGACTATAAAATATATACAAGTATATTGGCCCATAGGTTAGATAATGTATTACCCCTTCTCATTCACCCAGATCAAACAGGCTTCATTAAAAACAGGCAAACAACAGACAATATTAAATGAACCTTATATATAATCAATCACGCACATGGTTAAGAAATCCTCACTTTTAATAGTAAGTTTAGATGCCCAGAAGGCTTTTGATTGTGTCCCCTGGACATTTCTGCAAGCCGGATTGGAGAAGTTTGGTTTCCCGGAGGAATTCCTTAAAAATATGAAAGGAATATATACTAGCCCAGAAGCCACGGTCAAAATCAATGGCTCCCACTCTACTAGATTCCTTTTATCGTGGGGTACCCATCAGGGATGCCCCCTCTCCCCATACCTTTTTGCTTTATATGTGGAGCCTGTAGCCCAGTATTTCAGACAGACAGATGGAATAAAAGGATAGGACATAGGTGACAGCCATCATAAACTTGCATACTGCGCAGACGATCTTCTCTTGTACATCACAGAACCTGAACAATCTCTAGCAGATCTAGGGGAGTGGCTCTCTCAAACTGAACAAGTGACAGGATACAAAATAAACCAAAATAAAACTGAAGTATTAACAATCCATAATCCTCTAACAGATCCAGAAAAACAAAAATACCCATTCAAATGGGAAAAAATCATATATCACATATCTAGGCATAGATATCCTGGCAGATCCCACAAAAAATATTTTCCCTAAATTATGATTCCCTATATGACAAGGTTAAACAGGACCTACAGAGGTGAAAACATCTTCTGATTTCATTGATTTCCAAGCTACAATCAATCCAGATGAACATTTTACTCTGTATTCTCTATTTATTGCAAAATATCCCCCCCCCCAGATGAGTAATCCAGAAGTGGAATAAATTAATTTCCTCCTATATATGGCATGGTGACAGACCCCCGAATAGCTTTTAGAAAACCACAATTCCCCAAGGAACAGGAAGGACTTACGTCCTAACATAACCTTTACACACTGTGGCAGTAATATTACACTTATCCTGCTGGTCGAACCTTTATGAATCCCCCCCAATGGGTACAAGTTGAAAAGGGGTTTATTTGAGTCACCTTTGGGTCTTGTCCAGGTGTTTCAACCAGACAAGAACATCTTAAGGAATACACAATTTCTCTTTACAAACACTCTCCTAAGATTTTGGCGAGGATTCTTAAGTCACCCTTCAAATAGCTTTGGAGTAATATGGGTAGGGATCCCAGCCCATGACCCTGGAATCATCCCAGCCAAACTTGATTCAGGGTTTTGTAGCTGGTTTCAGAAGGGTTTGAGACATACCCATCAATTTTACGAGAGAGGGGCCTTTAAGCCTTTCTCCCAGTTACAAACAGAGTATACATTACCACACAGGGACTTTTACAGATACCTCCAGATTCAGCATTATTTTTTGTGCAAACCTGGTCTGGAGGTGATCACACAGACTACCCTCCTCTGTTTAACTTCTTGATTCAGCTTTTAGGAGAACAACCCCCCCGCACCATTTGATTTCCTGGATAAATAAAGCTTTTCTGTCTTCACCATCACCATGGACAGAGGGTATTCAGAATACCTGGGAGGCAGATTTGGTAACAACTCTCACTCCTGGGGACTGGACTGGGATTTGGCAAAGGCAGCATAAGGTCACATGCTCTCTTAGCTGGAGAGAGTTCAGCTGCAAAGTAGCAGCCTGTTACTTCTGGACCCCACAGATCACAGCAGAATTCTCTACTGTGGGAGACTTATCCTGCAGGAGACACTGCTGGTGTGAGGTGGCGACTCATGCTCATGTCTTTTGGTTTTGCTCAGTCTTGGCTCCCTTTTGGTAAGCAGTAGGATCCTGTATGTTGGAATTATTCCCCTCCTTAGGAACACTGACTCCGCATCTAGCTCCATTACTCCATAAATCCCTACTATGTTTAAACAGAAGCATCATGTATATTTAGCAAGCATTTTGCTCACAGCAGCAAAGAAAGTAATAACACGACTCTGGATGCAACCTACATGCCATTCTATTGAAAAATGGGAAGATGCTATCTATGATACATATATAAAATGAAGCCAATGATGGCCTCCCTACATAATACACTCCCATTATTGAGGAACAGATGGACAGTATGGCTACTATACATATCAAACTGTAGACCCACATGTGTTCCTTAAATGGAATAGAGTAAGAGATGTATTGTTTGGTCCAGTGGTTAATTCACAATACAGACCCCTTCACCTTTTCTTCCCCCATCTACTGTATAGTTGGAGAGACCTGGGGCCCCTGGGGATCACCCTGAGACATGAAATACGAGCCTCGACCCCCTCCTCACTATTCAGTAGAAATAGAATTTGGAAAATGGAACTTGCATTTATTGAAAATATAAAACAATGATTGACATGCTTTGGCTCTTAACAACTTAATTAATCTGTGTATTTGTACGTATATACCCAGTGTATTGAATTGTCTGGACATACTTACGGTATCCTGGAAAAATACCAATACAATTTAAGTTTAAAAAAAACAAAGAATCAGAGCCTATTTCTCAGATAGTTATTCATGAAAACTAATTATTTTACCATAGGTAAAAGCTGTAAGTGAAACAGCAGTTCTCAAAGCTAGAACTGCTCTATTAAGAGCTATAACAAATGGGCTCAGATGATCTCAAACCACATGCCAGCAAATGGCAAACCCACTGACGACCCGAACCCTAAAATAATAAAACCCATCTCCCTACAAACTAACTCACTTATTGCCTTACTTAAATGATGAGCAAATAAACCATCTTGCTTAAGATAAAAGAAAGTAGCCAGAGCATCATACAACAGTAAAACAGCAAACATGTTCAAATGAGCACCTAAGCAGATAGCCTGCCCAGCTCAGTGGCCATTGTCATCATCATCATCAAATACGACAATCACTCTCACCCTCAGAAGACTCACCCTCAGAGATTCATCTGCACAGCATCAGCAAGGGTTGGAGGGTGCAGATGGCCTGGTTCTGCTCTCCCCCTGCAGATTGGATTTAATTTGGGGGAAAAAAAGTTAATTTTTCTACAACTTGGGAACCGCTGCAGGATACCGGAATATGGAGCATTTGATTCAGACTCTGGACAATATTGTCATTATATTGCTGTTGGCAATTGACAATGAATGTATATGTTTCCTCTGTGTGTAATTGTTACCCTTGTCCTCAGGTCGCAGCTGGAAATGAATCTCGGCTCAGTGTGCCTTTCCCGGTTGCCAAATTTTAAATAAATAAATAGAGGAGACCTGCTCCTATTTGCTCCATTTGGACTTTCTCTGGCACAGTATTTCTGGTGCCATTTTCAAATGGTTAGTTCGAACATAAGGGCAACAAGCAGCCCTTACAGACTTGCCCTTTGAGATTTATCTGCACAGTAGCAACAGGGGTAGGAGGGTGCAGATGGACTGTTTCTGCTCTCCTCCTGAAAGACTTCAGTTTGGATTTAATTTGTAAAAAAAAAGTAAATTTTTCTACAACTGGGGACTTGCTCCTGATACCGGAATATGGAGTGCTTGATTCAGACTCAGGGCAATGATTTAAATAGAGGAGACCTGCTCCTATTTACTCCATTTGGACTTTCTCTGGTACAGTATTTCTGGTGCCATTTTCAAATGGCTAGCTTAAGCATCAGGGTAACAAGCAGCAACAAGGCATTGGAGAACCAGGCAGCCAGCCAGTGACTTTTCACCCCCCCCACCTCCACACATTATTAAATACTCAGTCACTCAGTCCAGAGGGGCCAGGGCTCTGCACAGGGGCAAGATGATCACAAAATAACGTCAAATAAGAGCAAACAGAGGAGGTGCACATACAAAGTACTCTAGAGGCCATTGTGAACAACAGCTTAACTTAAGAGATTATACAGTAGCCAGTAAGCAGGCTGCTGCATCTGATGGAGGGGGCTGTTGTAAAATGTCAATGTTGCTGTGCTTTTGCATTAAAATATTAGGCTTTAGTTAGGTCTTAGCAAAGCATCACTACAAGTCACTGTCGATGTAAAATGTCAATGTTGCTATGCTTTTATGTTTGAACTGCTAGGCTTTAGTTAGGGCTTAGCAAATCTGGGCTGTTAGGTCATAGCAAAGCATCACCAAAAGTCACTGTTGCTGTAGCCAGTATTCAGATACCAGGATGGAACTATGTACTGTTTATTCTATTTACATTATTTCTAATATCAGGGCGGTATTACATACTGTTTTTGATTTCGGGTAAAGGGGAAATGTTCTGATTGTTGGGACCTAGCTAAAGTAAGTGTAACAAAAGGGACACTTAAATATAGCCTTTATTAAGATAAAGGGACAGAAATACCTAAGGTTATTGAATGGTAAGGATCAATGAATGTACTGCTGAATTTTGGCACAGGTAGAGAGATAACACTGATCAGGGTATAAATTCTGGGGCTCTTGCAAAAACTAATACTTAATATACAAATTGCATGTAAGGGTAGCTAAGCAAACCAGGGGCAACACAAATTCTAGGGTACGGCAAAAGGGTTCCTGATTAAACTACAGGTTGCATGCCAAAAAAAGAGTAGCCAATGAAACAAAGTTAACCTGGGACAAAAACAGGGAGAAGGAGATGGAACTGTAGAAAATATTTGCTTTATGAAAGAACTTTAAAACTAGAGGGAGCCAGAGCTAGAGGGGGTTGAGCATCTCTTATCTGTAAGAATTACAAGCTGTTTATTTGAGAGAATTATCACTGGGATAGCGGACTGGAGTAGAGGCCTGCAGAAGTGGGGTCAGTAAATGCAAGCCATACATGCAGGGATGGTGTATCAGGGCAGAAGAGGAGGGTGGGAAGTAGAGCAGGGATAGGGTGCTCTCGGGGAGAGAGTGGGACCAAGGAGAATGGGGGGTATAACGGCTGCAGAGCAGTGGTTTTTATGGACATGTTGTGGAAAATTGGGGGTTGCCCAGTATGCATAAAAATGATGCACTTGCAAACAGTAATTAATAGATTGAAGAGGGAGGTGGAGATGCAGGACATGGTGAGATATAGGGGAGGAGGAAACTGCACTGGAGCTATAAATAGTTGGGGCAGGGTTGACTGGATGAATGTGAGGATGACAGGGGAAACTAGAAGGCCAAGAAACAGGCCGGGCTATTGGGGGAGCAGTGGATGGTAGGTGGTAGGTAGGAGGAGGGAGGGAGCAGGGTGCTACTGCACAAGGAGCAACTAGAAATGGAAATGGCATGGCAGGTATAGGTAATAAGTCTGGAAATGGAGGTGGAGTTAGTGTGTCAAATAGGTATACTCCTTTAGAAACTTTGCAGGACACAGGAATACAAAAGGGGGCAGGGATGACAAGAACAGTGGGAGAGAGACGGAGATGGTGGGCAGAAATTGGGTTGAAATGGGAGGGAAGGTGAAAGAGAGAGGAGATAATGGAGGTGCTAGAAAAGGGGAATTGGGAACCACTGGAGGAGACACTAGCTATGGTTGTCGGGTGGGGTGTGAAAAGGGGAAGGAGAAGGACATGGGGTGGAATTGATAGAGACGTGCAGGGAGGACCATGGGGAGCGGCAAAAAGAAGGGTCAGGGAGAGGAAACTGGGAGGGGGAGAAGGGAATCATTTGGGAGAAGTATTAAAATGGGCAGTCAGGGAGGGATGCAAAACATCTCGGCAAAGAGAACAGATGATGTCCCAAGGGTGAGAGTAGGCCATGAGAAACTAGATGGGGGAGGGATGTAGCCAGCAGGAAGGAAATGGAGGAGCAGGACAAGGAGCTCAGAGAGGTGATTTCAGAGACAGCCAGCAAGGAGATGGTGGCATGGTTATTATACTGGTGGATTCCATAATTAAGGGTATCAAATGGCGGGAAAGGTGAAGGAAGGAGAAGTTCTGTCCGACTAGAGTGCATGCCAGGTATGACCACACACAGAGCAAAGCACATAGTCCATGCTTCCATGAGGATTCATGGAGGGATTCCACACATTGTGGTGCACCAAGGCATGAATGTCCTGGAAGGAAATAGTGTGCAGGAGGTACAAGCAAGATTTAGGGAACTGGCCAGAATATGTAAAAATGAAGAAAATACAGTTGCTTTTTCCAAGGGTTCTGCCAGTGACAAGGGCAAGCACAGACAGGAAGCAGAGGATGAGGGATTCCAATGAGTGGTTGGGAATATGGTGTAAAGCTATGAGGTGTGGACTGGTAGGGGGCTGGGGAGCAACTTGGGATAACAAGGATCTACATGCTAAGGATAGACTACATCTGAGCGTGGAGGGTTCAGGAGTTTTAAAGAGGAAGCTGAGGGAATTTATTGCTAGTAAGTATAATTTAAACTAGCAAGGGGGGCTTAGACTTGCAGGGCAGGCAGAAAAGCAAAGTTTGGGTGGCCTAGTGCCTCCCCCCAACTGAAAAAGTGGTGAAGTGTGGAACTTGCAGTGCCATAATATTGGGGGACAAGGGATGGATAAGAGGGTTTGGGGTGGGTTGGAGGGTGGTCTCTATGAGTACAAAAAGTCTAGGTAACATGTTACCCGAGCTTCAAGCACTGATGGTGGAAGTGGGGGTGGACGTGGCTGCAATCAGGTAGATATGGACCACCCAGCAACATGACTGGAACTTAATAATCCCAGGATACAAACTGTATAGGAGGGACAGAAACATTTGGAAGGGAAGGGAGGGGTGTCTTTATTTGTAAGGGAGGAGATAGAGTGCAGCAGGGAGGAGGGTGTCACAAACGTAATCAACAGGTCAGGCCCTCTGCTCCCACAGTGGCAACCTCAGCACGCAAGAGTGTGAACAGGTAACAGACAGGGTAACCCTCCTGTCTGCCTTTGGGTCTGAATCACCTTTAGTCTCAAGTTCTGGGGGGATTCAAACTGTGAACCTTATGCTAGTGTACCCAAATGTACAGGCACAGATTCGTACCCTCTTCAGAGATTATGTTATAATCTTATGCCAGGGGGCACCAAGCCAGGCTTCCAAAATGAACCCTTAAAACTCTATAAAAGACCTTAGGTACATTCTTACCCTTCCCAGTATAGTAACACCATCAAGCTCTTGAACAGTTTTGTCAGTCTTAACCCTCTATACGTTACATGCAAAAGAAATAACTTGGAAGACCCAGGCAGTATCTTTCAAATGAAAGATTTACTTAAAAATGGATAAAAATATGTTAAATGTAAACACAGAACAATATATCAAAGAGCATACAATCACATAAAGCAAAACAAGGAAAACTACAGACAAACTCCTACCAAAGTACATTTACATCTTTTCTATCTAATGTATTACCTCTAAGTGCCTAAGTTAGAGATCTTGTTTCTTAAGAGCCCAAAAAGATATGTCACAAAGATCAGACACAAGTCCTAGTTAAACTGTGTCTCTCTCACACACGCCCCTTCTATGATGTCATCTAGCTCCTCCTTTTAGAATATAATAAATATACAAACAATGATCTTCCTATCAGGAGTATTTTAAATGCTGTGACATCGGCAACAACTAATTTCCCAAATTATGACAGTCTTTAATCAAGCCTTTCCTTTGATCTTGTGTGGTTTCCTGTTCCCAAAGCAGGTCAAAGATTTTACAACTTTTCACACCATGGTGGTATAACATGTTTTTCCTGTAAGACGTCATACAAGTTTATGAGCCCTATATTCTGGTAGCTGGGTCAGTTCTAATTAAGTCTCTCTGGTCCTTTAATTACCTCTTGGTTTCAGGTTAATATATCCTGTAGCTTCTCTGACCTGGGGGGAGGGGAGCACCCATAAGCACAGGCTATATTTTTATATTACAAATAGCATAGAACAATCATAACCAGCTGGCCAAGTGTCACAGAGGGTGAGGAAGGAAACAAGGAAATGTTGTGGGTCACCATACAGGATGCTAAAGGCAGGAGGGTCCATCTGGGAGTAGTCTATAGACCATCAGCCCAGTCTGAAGAACATGACAGGGAAGTGGTGGATAACCTAAAAAGTCACTGTGGTAGGGTCAGAACTGTGGTGGTAGGTGACTTTACCCTGCCATGGGTTGACTGGAGTACCATGACTTCAGCAACTGCTAGGGAGCAGCGGATACTGGAATCATTCCAAGATGTATTCCTGGTGCAACAGGTGGTTGAGTCAACCAGGGAAGAGATCATCTTGGACCTGGTACTGGCGGATGGTGACCAAGTAAAGGACATGACAGTAGAGGACCCGCTTGTGGGGAGTGATCACTGTATGGTGTGGTTCTTCCTTGAGCTGGAGAGGGAGGGAAATCAAACCAATATGAGGGTAGTGGACTTTAAGGGTGTGGGCTTCAGTAGGATGGCAGTCATGCTAGAGGGACACATAGAGAAGATCATCCTGGACATGGATATAGTGTGTAGGTGGGAAATCCTAAAGTTGGGCATGTTAGAGGCCACACAAGCAGGCACTAAGATCCACAACAAAAAGCAAGGTCAAGGAAACCCAGTTGGTGGACCAGGGAGGTGCAAAAGAGAATAAGGGAGAAAAAGCTAACCTTCCAAAAGTACAAGAGAACCCATGGGGGGAGAAGACAGGGTGGATTACATCAAGGAGTTGAGGGAGGTGAGCAGGGTGGTAAGGGAAAAGAGCTAAGTATGGCACAGGGGATCAGGGAGATAGAGAAGGAATTGTTTAAATACATTAGATAGAGGAGAAAGTGTAGGGACCAGATCACCAGGATAAAGAAGGAAGGTGGGTGGGCTTAGGTGGGGACGGAGCAGGCAGAGGTGCTAAATAAGTACTTCTCATCAGTCTTTATGAGGTAAAAGGAAGGGCAGATTCTGTAGTGGGGTGGTAGGGAAATGGGTGGGGATGAGGGGAAACTAACAGATGGAGAAATCACAGTAAAGAGAGTATGGGAGGGCCTTAAATCCTTTAGAACAGACAAGGCAGTGGGACTGGATGGTATCTACCCCAGAGTCTTGAAGGAGTTAGCAGGGATCCTGGCAGCACCTTTGACAGAGCTATTCAGTACCTAGCGATATGTACCACTGGACTGGAGGATGGCAGATGCGGTGCCCATCTATAAGACTGGACCTAGGGATGAACTGGGAAATTACTGACCAGTCAGCCTTATGTCCATAGTGGGGAAATTACTGAAAACCATCTTGAAGGAAAGGTTGGTGGATTTCCCAGAAGTAAATGGCCTTCAGGATGTCTGGCAACGTGGATTTGTCAAGCAGAAATCTTGTCAAACTAATCTGGTCAAATTTGTTGACTGGGTGACAAGCTCTCTAGATGGTCAGCCAGCTGATGTCCTATATCTGGACTTCAGCAAGGCATTTGACTCGGTGCCACATGGGAGACTGCTGGACAAGCTGAGGAACTTGGGGTGGTTGTATGGTTAAGTGGATTGGGAACTGGCTGAGTAGCACACAGAAGAGGGTGGTGGTGGTAGAGGGGAGCTCTCAACACCTAGGAAGATCACTAGTGGGGTCCCGCAGGGATTTCTTCTAGGTCCACTGCTATTTAATGCTTTCATAGCGAACATTGCAGAGGGAGTTATGAGTAAAACGAGCCTATTCAATGATGACTCCAAACTAGGAGCAGTGGTGGACAGTGAGGAGGGGAGGAGAATTCTCCAGGAAGATCTGGAAAGGCTGAAGCAGTGGTCAAAAACATGGCAACTGGGGTTCAATGCTAGGAAGTGTAGTGTATTGCATTTAGGGGCTAGGAATCCAGGGTACAGCTACCGTGTGATGGGGCAGAAGTTATCCACCTCTGAGGACTAAAAGGATCTGGGGGTAGTGATCACAGGTAAAATGAACCACTCAGAACAATGTAGGAAAGCAGTGGCAAAAGCAAACAGAATGCTGGGTTGCATAATTGCATTGCTAGGGGGATCACTTTGAGGAGGGAGGAGGTTATTCTGCCACTGTACAGATCCTTAGTAAGGCCTTGGTTGGAGTACTGTGTGCAGTTCTGGTGTCCATACTTAAAGAGGGATGTCATGCTCCTGGAGAGAGTTGAAAGGAGAGCATCTAAGATGATCCATAGAATGTGGGTGAAACCTTATGAGGAGAGACTGAGGGAGCTCAGCATGTACTCCTTGGGGGACAGAAGGGACAGGGGATTTGATTGAGACCTCTAAGTATGTGAAGGGTATCAACAGAATTAACACTGAGGATTTGTTTAGATTGAAGGAGGAAGGGATCACGAGGGGACATAGCCTGAAACTGGTGGGGGGAAGTACAGAAGAGAACTGAGGAAGCCCTACTTCACAGAAAGGGTGGTGGGACCATGGAACATGCTACCTGAGGAGGTTATCTCACTGGAATCAGTGGGGCGTTTTAAGAAAGGATGGAATAGGTTCATGGGCAAGGTACAAGTGGGAAGTGAACAGAGGGGAAACTCAGGAAGGCAACTTTGGGAGGAAGGGAAAGGGGAGAGGGCAGCAGCAGCGTCTTAACTGTGAGTTGCATTCGAGCAGACCCAATAGACTTTATGGCCTAAATCTGCTGGCATTGCCATATTTTAATATGTTCTTATATCCAAATTGATGCACTCCTGTATCTTTAACTACAATGGTTGCATTAGTGAAGATCTGGCTGCACGTTTAACCATAATGAATCCAACATTAGGCTACTTTAAAAATAGATTTATTCAAGTACAAAAAGAAGTAACACCCCCTCTCACACAAAAGGTGTCAACATTTCGCATTACACAAATGCATTGTCAAGGCATCATCACGTACACTGGAGATGCCATACAAACACTAGTACCATATATCCCCTAAACACCAACTAAACACCATACCTATTACCATACACGCTCTGATATGAAGGAAATCAAGCATATTATACAACTTCAACGTGAGGCATACAAGTGAAAATAAAAACTCATTCTCAAAGTGCCATTAATGTGCTAAATGTGCAAAAGATGTAAGCAATTATAAAATACAACAAGAAAGTGCTGAGTGCTATAAATACAATTAAAAACAAATACAAAGTATTCTATTAATGCTAATTGATTTATTTTATTGTATTTATTGAAATGTTTCACCAGGAAAGCATACTGAACAACAAGTTGCTCATCTCCCGGTGCGAACTGGGGACCTGCTAATGAATAACTTATGATGAATAAACTATTCATTCAGGATATAATCTATTATTGAGCTAGCTACATATGTAAGACACAATATTGCAACTGACTAAAGTGCTGTATAATCAACCATCATATCATAAATATTTGTACAGAATGTAAACAAGGATGATTAAAGGCACACAATTCTAGAAGGACTAAAATTTGTCAAAAAAGTTCAGTATATGGGATTTAGAATGTTCCTTTGGGCACAGTTCTAAGTCAAAATGGCGATCTCAGAATAGTGATTACCGTTACAGCGAGTACACATCGTCAGAAAAAAAAAAATGTGCGCCCAGTGATGAAAAAACGGCGACAGTAAAGAGTTTTTTCTCTGGGGGGCTATGCCCCCCCATACCTCCCCACTTTAAGATTACTAACTCCGAGGGGGGTGCATGTCAGGGAGGGGAAAAGCTTGGGGGAAATAATGTGCTTTTTGGAGCACTCGTGGCTATAAAAAATAACATCCCTCCCCAGCCCTGAACCCTGCACCCTTCCCAGTGTAGCCTGCCACCCTCACCACTCCCCCATGGTGCCAGATCGGCAGCCTCCTGCCACACAACTGCCTACATATCCTCCCTCCCTCCTCTTCTGCTCTCCCTCCCGTCCTTCCTGTCACCCCCCCCTTTACCTCTCGCCATGATTGCTGACAGTAAACGGTAGCCCACATAACAAGCATTGTAATTGAGTCACTCATATGCGAGTCGCTCAGTTGAGGTCACCGTTATGACGGAATATCTTTGGGCACAAGTTCAAACAATCAAGATTTATGTAAAGGGGGGCCAAATGAAAATGTTCACTGAGGCCTGGTAAATGCCCAGCTTTTAATCTATGTTGCCAAAAAGATTCTTTTACGAGCAGTTTATTGTTTAGATCTCCTCCCTGGGATCCAAAGTCACTTTCTCTATTCCCATGAATATAAAGGAATGGGAAGTACCTTTTTTCTTAAATGGTATATAATCCTTATATGGTAAACTAATTCCAGACAAGTCATGGCAAACTAATTCCAGACAGGTCTGCACACATAATGAAACTATGTATCAGGATTCATTTCATTTTTCATTTTTAATACTTGTAAGCAAGATGAGCATTACTCCCCGTTTTCACAAGCGACAAGTTTTACATAAAAAAAGATTACAAGTAAACATTACAATACACATAATAACTTCACAACAATTAATAAGATACATTAATTAACAAGCATTTGTCATTGCTGAATGTTGTCTTGCTGGCATTGGCATTGGTAGTGCAGGAGTTAGAGAGATGAGATGCACAATAGAAATGGCAGTGAAGTTTGGAACTGATACCAACCCCACCCATCCTGCCGAGACTGACAGGCATTGAGGTGTACCTTTGGGTTGTCAGCCATAATGCTCATGCTATTTCACCTCACTCTACCCTGCAGACTCCAACAAGTGTTGCATTGTGCCTTGGGGTCGTTGTGCCTTACACTCACCCCATTCCATAACGAAATATGTTGAGATGGGTGCAGTATAGGAGAATGGGGTGAACTTTGGGGCCGAAGAGTCCAAGGCACACCTTGATGCCTGTCACTGGCTGCTGGGTGGGGGTGGGGGTTGAATGGCATGAGCATTATAGCCGACAATCCAAAGTCACACCCCGACGCCTGTCAGTATCTACAGGGTGGGACATTACGGTTAGAAACCCTAATGCCCCGGGCGTTTGTTGCTATTTGCACTCCAAATTTTCAACATGGGCTTTTTGTGACACCACCTCACAAAAGCATTTGCTCATGAAGAGTGGCACTGTGATTTTGTTAATCTGTCCCGAACATTGATTTCCCACAGCAACCGCACCATTCTGCACCAGATGTGTGAAAACACATTTTGGGCAGGATGTGAAAAATGATAGCTGTACCATTCATAAGGAGGTGTGAAGAAATGGCATTGCTAAAAATCTGGACTGAAAATACTAAAAATTGTCGAAGTTACGAGTTGTGTGGAAACTGCACAACGCACGCTCATAACAGTCATTTTGAGGGATTGTTTCACCAAATTTTCAACATAGGCATTTTGGGACCTCCGCTCATGAACAGTGTCACTGTGATTTTCTTAATCTGTCCTGAATGCTGATTTCCCTCAGCAACCGCGCCATTGTACGCCCGATGTGCGAAAACACATTTCGGGCAGGATATGAATAATGACAGCTGTAGTGTTCATAAGGAGGTGTGGAAAAATGGCAATGCTGAAAATCTGGAGTGAAAATATTACAAATTTGTGTGGGGGAAACTACGCAACGCACGCTCATAACAGTCATTTTTTGAAATTTTTTCAACAAATTTGCAACATAGGCTTTTTGGGAACCCACCTCATGAACAGTGTCACTGTTGTTTCATTAATTGGTCCCGAAAGGTGACTCCGCACACTGACCCCGAAATCAACTTTCAGGATAGATATAATAAAATGACAGTGACTGAGTTCATGAGGTGGGGTCCCAAGAACCTCATGTTGAAAATTTGGAGCCAAAAGTTACAAAAATGGTGGATATATCCACCTAAGTTGACCCCCCCCATTGATGCCATTATACAGTTTACTGTGATTTTCTTCAGTTCACGGTCGGCTTTGAAGAGTGCAGACGTGTTCCCGCTCCACAGAAGATCATCACGCTGGGCTCCGGAGTTAAGTATGGGGTAGAGGGGAGGTGGGGTACGCAGAGGGTGGCTGCAGGTTTGGGGAGGGTGGCTGTCGTGACCATGAGGCACTGTTTTCTGTTGTACAGGGTTAAAAAAATGCAGTGTTTTTTTTTTTTCTTTCAGCATGTGACAACCACATTTTGGTACACTGGGGTTGGCTCCCAGTGTGCCGCCTGTGATTTTTGGGAACAGGTGACTGAAGCCAACAGAGATTTGGCCCCCCATCAGCAAAGAAAGCATGTCTGTGTTGGGGGGGCATGATACTGAGGGACATTGGGCACCCCACTTGGCAGACAAAACTTCAACTGCAACTTCAACTTTATTTATAAGCTCAAGTCAACAAGTATCCAAGTGCTTTACAATAATAAAAACCATAAATAGTTAAAATCACCATAAACCCCCAAACAACTAATTATAATGTAATAATTACCCATAATCTGTGAAGGCAAAATTAAATTAATGAGTTTTTAAAGCTGATTTGAAGCTCTCAACAGTCAGGCTCTATCTTACCCGACGAGGTAGAGAATTTCACAGGGTCGGGGCTACAAAACTAAAAGTAGGAACCCCAGATGTCTTAAGGTGGAACCTGGGAATCTCCAGCAACCCTCATCGATAGAATGGAGTGGACGGACTGGGCAATAGGGAACCAAGAGATCCTGTAGGTAGACAGGACCCTGTCCATGTAGGATCTTATAGGTCAGTAATCCGACCCTGAAGGTGATATGCCACTGAACAGGCAGCCAGTGCAGACTACAGAGCACCGGTGTGGTATGGCAAGCTCGAGGCAAGCCAGTCAACAACCTGGCAGCTGCATTCTGCACTAGCTGCAAGCAGCAAATTATCAACCCCCGGCAGCCCTAGGTGCAGAGAATTGTAGTAGTCAAGGCGGGAGGTTGCAAAGGTGTGGGCTACAGTAGAAAGGTCCCCAGGGGACACCAGATGCTTAATCAGGGCAAGGTTCCTCAAATGTTAAAGAGGATTTGACCATGAATGACACCTGAGTCTTAATAGTCAATCCACTGTCAAGAATCACCCCGACATTTCACACCCAGTCAGAGGACACTAGCTGGTTACCTCCAAGCCAAAGTTCAGTTGGTTGTCCAGCCCGTACCCCTTCCACCCGGTGACCCAGGTCCACCACCAGCACCTCGGTCTTATCCAGATTCAACCTCAACCAGCTAGCATTCATCCAGTCCTGAATCTTGGCCAGTCAGTTGTTAAACACCGAGATTGGATCTCCTTGGCCATGGCACTAAGGACAGCTAGTGCTGAATATTATCCATGTAGCAGTGAAAATTCAGCCCATACTGCCTTACTCTGTCTCCCAACGGCAGCATATATGCTGCAAACAACATGGGAAAGAGCACAGAGCCCTGTGATACCCCAAAGGGTAGGGAGACTGGGTCAGAGGAAAAAATTCCAGACACCAACCTCTGAATCCTACCCCAGAGGAAAGACTGGAACCAACTGAGAACTGTCCCAGATAATCCACAGAAAAAACGCTGGTGCTCTAGCAACACCACATGGTCCATGGTGTCAAATACTGCAGAGAGATCAAGGAGGACCAAGATGGAATGAGCCCTTTGATCTCTCGCTATTAGGAGATCATTGAGTACCCAAACCAATTCCGTCTTCCGGAATCCAGATTGGAGAGGATAGTAGATGTCGTGGGTGGTCAGATGTCCCTCGAGCTGCTGCTCGACTGCCTTTTCAATAACCTTCCCAATGAAGGGAAGATTACAACTGGCCCGTAGTTAGTGAGGCTGTCCAGGTCGAGGGATGGCTTCTTGAGTACAGGAGCAACAACGACTTCCTTCAAGGAGCTTGGGAACACTCCTGACCTCAATGAACAATGGACAATTTCAGCAAGAACCGGGTTGATGGTCTCCATGCACCCCACAAGGAGGCGGGTGGGGCCTGGGTCCAGTCCACATTAGGTCAGCTGCAGCTCTTGGATAATCCACATGACATCCCCGGTCTCCAGCTGGTCAAAATTAGACTAGACAAACCAAGGGGCGGCAACCATCCACCGACCACTGCAACTCCCAATAGAGCGTGCTGCATGGATTTCGGTTCTGATATCAGCAACCTCATCTGCCAAGAATCGAGCAAACTCATCACACTTCTCTTGTGACAATGCTCTCTGTGACCGGAGACAGGTTGAATTGCACAACCTGTCAACCGTTCGGAAGAGCTGGGCCTGTCGATTCTGTGCAGCGGTGAGCTCCCTGGACAGGAATTCTGCCTTCTTATGGGAGATAGCCAACTGATAATCCTTATAATGGGACAACAATCTAAGCCTGTTGGTATCAAGACCCAGTTCTGGCCAGTGACATTCCAACCTTCGCCCTACTGGTCTCATTTTCTTAAGGTCCCCATCAAACCAGGGGGACCACGGTTGAAGAGTGAGTGGGAGAGCACAGATAGGAACAATGATATCCAGAGCCCCTGTGACAGCCTTATTATAGGCTATTACCAGTTTGTCTGGACCTGTACTTACACTCGGAATACCCGAAAGGTCCAGTGTTGCTGTCAGGCCAGCTGGAGTCAATCCCCTTAAAGGGCACTACCGGACCATTTCTGTGGGGTCAGGCCTATAAGTGGTGCCTGGAAATTGAACCGTATAGAGTGCTGGTCAGACCAACTGACTGGGTCCACCACCACATCAGAGGCCTCCATCCCCAGTAGGAAGACCAGGTTCAGGGAGTGACTGTGAATATGGATTGCAGAGGTAACAACCTGTGAAGCCCAATGAATACATCAATTGGGAGAAGTACTGGCCAAATTACGAGAGTTCATCATCGGTCAATGCGTTGAAGTCCCCCAGCACCAACCACCTGGGGGACTGCAACATCAGGTCAACAACAAAGTCCGTGACTTCCTGCAGGAACTGCTTCTCAGTACCGGGTGGTTGGTAGATGAGAAGAATCCTGCATCCCACACCTGCACCCACAATGTACTCGAAGGACCTGGTCTCCCCCACTGGAACCTCTCTCATGCCCAATTCCTTCCTAAAGCAGATGGCAACACCCCCACCCCTCCGAGCCTTCCTTGGGCAGTTTATTACCGAGAACCATCTGGAATTGCTGCCCCCAATACTGGGCCAGCATTTTCATCCAACCAGGACTTGGTGATGCAAGCCAGGTCAGATGAATGAACAAGGTCAACAATAATAGCTGTCTTGTTTTTAATAGACTTGGCATTGCATAACACTGCCTGAGTGGGATAGGTTTCCAAGGTCGCCCGTGCTACCTGCCCACAAAGAGGGGAACCCTTGGATATGGGAACCATGTAGGGGAACCCCTCTTAAGAACCCATTTCACCCCAGGGTATCTTCTGGCACTCAGCACCCCCATATGCCCCCCACTTCCCCCCTCTAGGTCCCTGACCCCCAGCCTCTCAGCTACACGCAATCCCTAAAACTCAGCAGCACCAATATATTGCACCCAACAGCTGAAAGGCTGGAGATTGCAGAGCTCTGGAGGAGAGTAGCACCTGACTGGGAGAGTAACATGCCAACACATTTTAGAAGCCTAACCAGAAGTATTCCCGGCAGAGTACTACTAGGATGGAAAGCTTCAAAGGAAAAAATCTACAATATAACATCTATAAAGATTAAACCACCCACACTAATATCAAATAAAAATGATGACTATCAATTAACAATCATTCAAACTAAACACTCGCACATTCACTCACTCCCCAAATATATCTTTAAAATGCCCCTGTAACCAAAACCTAAAACACAGCAAACCCAAAGGGTTTTCAAGTAAACTATTATCTGTTGCAGTCTAATATTAAGACAATAGCAGCATCGTTGTAGCCCAAACAGGATGTAAAAGTTCATTATTGTCCTGTATTATTATCTTGTCCCTTAGTGTAACAATTGTCCAAGACTTTTTCAGTTGGTTCAAGAAAACTGCTTACTACAGGTTCTTAATAGTTTGTCCTAATAGTTTATCATGCAGCAGGAGGGCTCTCACCACCTCCTTCTCCAAAACAAACAATCATATAATGTAGCACTCTCACTGCAGCAGTTACGGATGTTAAAGTGTAATTAAAGTCAAAACAGACGCCCTCTCATTGCCTCCTTTAAATGGTCCAAACGAAATAAATGAAACAGCTCAAATCTTGAAATATCTTGAATTACTAGCGGCAACAAAAGATCCAAGGTTCTGTGTCTATCCCTCTGCCAGCAAAGTCCGAGAGATCTTCTCTTATAACAGTAATATCCCAATCTGACAAAGCCACAACCAAAGCCCCAAGAAAATCAGCTCCAGCAGATGTAATTACCTACTGCAAGAGCCCTCTCAAAGTAAGATACAGTGTTGTGCATAACATGTAGAAAGAGTGGACAATAAGTGCTGGGTTAATAAGTAAACAAGTGCTTACTTGAAAGAAAAGGGGGAAAGGGGAGGGAGGGTGATGTGGGGAGGGGAGAGTCGTGACCCTGGAGACCCCCAGGATGTGAAGAACCCTGCAAGGGGACTTGGGGGACCAGAGAGAAGGGGATAAGACAGTGTCCCAGGGAGACCCCTTTAGGATGGTGTGGTAAGGGAGTAGATGAGAGACACAAGCCCATTGGGGGGTAGGAGAGGGACCTATGGAGATCATTCAGGGTCCTTTACATTCTGTGAGAGATCAAAGGAGGCCAGTAAGGGGGAGCAATTTGGGGGAAGAGGAGGAGGACTAATGATTTGGGGGTGGGTATGCACAGGGTAAAATGAAGGTGAGGGTAGAGGGGTAGGGTTTGTCCAGGGCTTAGAGGAGAGAATTAGGGAGGGACATGGCAGGAGCAGCTTGGTGCAGGGTAATTATTGAGTGCAGAGCTGATGGAGTAGGTGGAGGATGAGTGCTGGATTTGAGGGGGCAGGGAATTCCACATTTTTGGGAGGCGGTGAGAGTAACCAGATTGACCGATTTAGGGTGGATCTGTGGGCGACTACCAGGGTGTGGGAGTCAGTTGATCTATGGGAATGGGATGATGGGGGGGTGTTATAAAGAAGGAGGTGAGGTAGGAAGGAAGCTCAGCCAACCAGTGCTTGGAGGTGAATTTAGTATAGTGGGAGAGTAGCCTATTTGTAAGAGAGTGGAAAGATAGGGCACAATAAAGATCGCAGTGGTGGGTGCGAGGGGGGCATCCAGGGCACAGTGGCAGAAGGAATTGAAGAGGGTGTCCAGTCTGGCCTGGGAAGACTTGACGGCAGCACCATAGACTGTCACAGTAGTTGAAAATGGGCAGTATCATCTCAACAAGTTCATGCCTAGCCATAGGAGGGATGCAACTATGGTTCCTGAACAGGGCACCAAGCTGGGGGCACAGTTTTTTCTGGATGGCATCAGTGTGTCCAGAGAAGTTTAGGTGTTGGTCAAATCAAACACCTAAGTACCAAGGAGGATGTGTCTTTAAGTAAAGTCCCATCAAGGGTGTGGTAAGTGGGGAGGGAGAAAAGCCTAGAGAGTCTCTGCCTAATGCCAATGGTCATAGAGACAGTCTTCTTGGTGTTGAGGAAAAGTTGATGGTTAGCAAACCAGAGCTGAACCTTGTCAAAGTCTTGCTGTAGGCTGGTTCTAACCTCAGCAGGGCAGGAGCCAGATGCATACGGGTCTGTATCATCAACATACATATGTATAGCGGAGGAGGGGTAGCAAACAGAGGGAAGGTCATTTAAGAAGATGGAAAATAGGAGGGGCCCTAATACAGAGCCCTGGGGGACACCAGTGCTAATCAGAAGGGGAGGGGAAGTGGCACCCAAGATCTTAACTGATTGGGTTCTAACAATAAGGTAGGCTTTGAACCAATTTGTGGCGGAGGGAGATAGGCCAGCTGCCGGGAGTGAGTTGAGGAGAAGGGAGTGAGAGGCAGTGTCAAAGGCCTTGGCCAGGTCAGCAGAAATGGCAGAGGTAATTTGACCATTGCCCATCCCGGTTAGGATGGACTCTGTGAGCCATAGGAGAGAGGTGGTGGAGGTTGCATGGTTTTTCCTGAAACCAGACTGGAAAGGGGTGAAAAAGGAGGTGTCAGATAGAAAAGAGATGAGTTGGGAGAGAACAATGTGTTCTTGAAACTTGACAAGGGTAGGGAGAAGAGAAATGGGGCGATAGTTGCCAGGGGATGAGGGGTCTCTCCCTTTGGGTAGAAGGAGGACAACAGCATGTTTCCATGAGAAGGGGACCGAGATAGTAGAGAATGAGTGATTTTGGACTATTGAGAGGGGATAGGCAATGGCCAGAGCAGAGAGGAGAGGATTGGGGGAGGCACCTTTAGAGGGGTTTATGGTGAGGAGGGCACTTAGGGCATTGTTTGGGGTTACAGTGGTGAAAGAGAAGGAAGGTGGAGGGTAGTGGAGGGGCACACCAGTAAAGGGTGGGAGGCAGAAGGGTGGGTGGGGAGGGATTTCAGTAGCTCAGTGCTGCCGGGAGGTATAGTAGGAGTTAAATTCCACAGCTACAGCTGGTGGATCGGACACTAGTGAATTATTTACTATAAGTACCAGGGATGGTGGGTGAGATGGGGGGGTAAATAGGATGTGGACACCTTCCAGAACTTTGAAGAGGAATTTATGTTGGTGATGAAGGCAGATTTGAAATATTCAGACTTGGCTAACCTTTTAGCCCTGGTGCAAGCATTTCTGAGCATGTGGTAGTTCATGAGGTCACTAGGATGCTGGGTAGTTTTGTGACATTTCCAGGCTCGATCTCTAGCCCTGAGGCAGGCCAGAAGTTCAGGGGTTATCCAAGGTAAGTGGTTATCTCTGACTCTGGTTTGTTTGAGTGGGGCAAAGACATTTCAGTTTACAAGAAAGATTTATTTACAGTAGGCTACAGCCTTATCAACTGAGGGGAGGAAGGTTAGGAGGGACCAGTCAGAAGTGGCAAGGTTACTCAATAGAGTTTCAAGGTCAAGAGACTTGAAAGAACATAGTTGCATGGTTTTGTGTGGTGATTTAGTTCTGTGGACTTTCCTAACTATGAATATTGGGTTATGGTCACTGAAATCATTGGAGAGGATGCCAGAGGTGATGACGCAGTGGGGGTGTGAGGTAAGGGCCCAGTCAATAAGGGCTCAGTCGAATATGGAGTGTTGTTTTGTCTTGTAGTTTGGGTGGGTGAGTTCGGAGATCAGTTGGGAGAGGTTTAAGGCTCCAATTTTGCTTTTAGTTTTGGTAGTTTTAGGTGACAACCAATTTATATTGAAGTCACCTAGGATGAATAATTCCCCAGAGTGAGCAAGGGAAGTGATGGAGGTTAGGAGGTCTAGCTCGACCGAAGGATGAACATTACGGTGGCAATATATGCCAGCTATGAAAATTAGAAGACTGAAGGGGAGGGTCACATAGATATCTAGGGCATCATGGGTCTTAGGACTGGAGAATGAGTAGATGATGGAATATTGGATGGAGGCTAGGACATAAATGGCCACACCACCACCCCTGCCAGCACGGTCTTTCCTTAGCAGTGAGTAGCCAGGAATGGAGACTGAGTGGTCAGGGATAGTGCTCTGTAGCCAAGTTTCTGAGATGATTAGAATGTCTGGTTTTAGAGTGCACACCATGGTCTGAATGAATCTGGTCTATTTTTTGCAACAAGCTGCGGGTGTTTAGATGTAGGATCTTTAAGCCCTTTGGGAGGACTGAGAGAAGAGAGCCAAAGATACCCAGGGTCAGTACACAGCACTATTATAACCTAGTTAATAAACCAGCATTGGTTCCATCCCATGGCCAGAGGAAAGAGTCCACAAAGTGGCTAAGAGTCTGCCTCCCTGAAAAGATCCTACATAAACCAATTTAACTTATAAAGGCAAAGCCAAAATAATACCTATTTTTAACAGACACTGAGTGCCACTTAATATACTCCACATAAGGCCCTTTAGACCAAACTTACTCCTATACTACTAGACAAGATGTCCCATCTCCATACCCTTTTGGCCCCTTGTGGGCCCATACCTTAACCTTGTACAATTATGACCTCCTAGGGCAATAGCTAGGCATGTATATTAGCCAAAAGAGCTGCAGTACAGAGAGGATCCTCTGGGCTGCTGGAGTAGGCCACAGTAGTGGAGCCACTGGCTTGAGATCAGATGAAGCTAGCAGAGCAGCTAAGTGCTTTTGGATTCCATATTTTAACCACAGTTGTGGGGAAACATATATAATGCCTGCTACAGAAAAGTTTAACAGTAACGCAGTGCACTGGTCGGTGGAGCTCTGTGTCGCTAGATACCGTTAGGTAGGGTAATTATGCTTCAGTATGCGGTGCAGTATTCTTGGCTTAATTATGCAATTTCCCCTGAAACCACAGGGTGGCAACCCTGAATAATTTTTTTTATTTATTTGTATTTGTTTTTATTTGTATACAGTCTAGGAATTACAACCCTTTGAGTCAGGGACTCATTTACAAAGGCTCCACGTAATTACATTTAGTGAAGGCATATACAGAGTAATATACAGTACAGAGACAACAATGAGCTAAAACATATACAGGGCATCACCAAAGGTGCAAAAGAACTATGCCAATATTATTTACAGAGTTTTGTTAGCAAAAAAGAAGCATAAGCCCTACAGAGTAGTTTATTAGCAATCACAGTAACTGTTTAACAAGATATGGGTATGCAGCACTGATTTAAATGGCCCTAGCCTTGGGATTGAGAGGGCAGCATCGGGGAGGGAATTCATCCAGTGTGGTGCCCTGTAGTAAAAGGATCTTTGGCTGGCAGTGGTCCTTGCAAAAGGGATGCGGAAGGTAGTAGTACTAGAGAGTCTTGTGGCCCTTGTCGGCAAGCACATTTGAAGGAGCGATAGACAGCCGGGGGGGGGGGCTAACCCTAGTTGTATTTTTTTGGCCAACAGGCAGGTCTGATAGAGAAGTTGCCCCTGGAAATTTAGCCATGATGACTGTTGGTAGAGGTCACAGGTATGTGTGAAGCAATCACAGCCTGTGGCTAGCTGGCAGGCTTTGTTAAGAGTGCGTTTTATGCTAGTCAGGGCAGTGTCAGAGGCAGCACCATATATGATTATGCCATAGTCTACTAAGGGAAGGATGTAGCTAGTGATGGCTAAGCGGAGGGCATCAGGAGGGAGATAGGGCCTATATTTGTACAGGAGGCTGATTCTAATGTTTACAGCAGAGCAAGTCAATGCTATATGCTCACGGGAAGTAAGGGCCGAATCTAGTGTGACCCCTAGGTATTTAAAATTGGAAACTGCATCCAACATGGCACCCTGTGAGTTAAGTATGGATAATTTGGTCATGCTGTTTTTATGTTGAGGGTGGGCAAATAGCATGACTTTTGTTTTTTTTGTAGTTGAGGACAAGTTTGTGGGATGTGAACCATGATTATATCTCTGTGAAGAAGCCCTGTAAGTTTTGAAGCTGGGTAGGGTCTGGGTGCCAGCTGAAGATCACAGCATCATCTGTGTAAAGGAGCAGGTGCTCAGGGGAGGTCAGAAGGAGGGAGTTTAAGTATAGGGAGAAAAGAAGAGAGCCAAGGATGGACCCTTGTGGAACACCTGATTGGACTGGGAGGCTGGCAGAAAGGGTGCTATTTATTTTTATTTGCTGGGTATAGCCATAAAGATAGCTGGAGAACCAGACTGCAGTTTCTTGGGAGACACCAACAGAGAGGATGGTGTTTATTAGCATGCTGTGGTTGACGGTATCAAAGGTCTTGGCCTTTTTAGCAGTCTGCAGTTCAAAAGTGTATGTGGGTAATTTTGACTACTGGCTTTACCAGTTCACCAGCAGGTGGCCATGATTATTGTACATTTAGCACCCCATAAAGGAGATAGGAAATTATTTTTCACTATATTTGTATGTGTTACATGACTCACTAATGTTAAGCTATAGCTTTTGTATGTCTTTTTTAATGGAGGAAGTGCTCAAACACATATTTGTATGCTTCTGATTACTTTCTGACAATAGATTTGTATGCTCTGCTTACTTTCTGACTGTACTACCAGCCTGACAATGTGTATTTTTGTATCGGGAGTCAACGCAGGCCAAGCCTCAAAACGCTGACATCGCAGGCTCCCAATACAATGCCTGTAACAGCCTAGTGTAACTGCACTAATGTCTAAGAGAAAAATTTAAACTGAAAAGCAACCTGCAGCCCAGCTCTTCCATGGTAGGTCACATTACACAAATACTGGTCACTGGTCCTTAAAACTGCTGCAGCTATTCAGTACAAAAAAACAGAAACAAACTAAAAATTCCCCCCCCCCCCATACCGTAGATATACACACATTAAGTACCAGTCAAGGAAATATTTAAATGGATAAAGTTCCTCCCTTTTATGAAGACTCTAGATTGCCCTTTGCATGTCTGCTTTATCTTGACATTTAGTCTCCATTCCCTGAATGGATGTGAACTTGTTTTAGGAGTACATCAGTCACAATGATCCCACTGCTGCAGGTCACTCAAACAACACTGAATGCATTTTTTTCTTTCTTTTTTGTCAGTCATCTCATACTGCATCAAAGCAGATACTACAGATACACAATCTGCAGTGCTGGGCGGAGGTGTGTGTGCAGGTATGAGGTTACCCAAATCGCAGAAACACTGCACATAAAAAGTACCACACTTACCAAAGCCGAGTGTACCAAATCACTGAGCTCCACACAAGAGAAATGCTGCTGTTTGTTTTTATTTGGCAGAAGGCATTCTGCAGGTTGCAGGTGCACAGATAAGTACAGGGCTGACCAAAAAACCATAGCACTTTGTAAGCTTTGGCAGTGACTGGCTACTGGTCAGAGAACCTCACCTTTTGTACCCATTCTAGGCACTGTGGATAAATAACTGCTTAGTCTGGTTACAAGTCATGTGACCTTAGAAACGTGGCAATGAGGGGTGTAAAACAACAAAACTAGTGAAAACCAGCATAGTGTTCAAATAAAGTTATTATTTGCTGTACATAAATGAGCAAAGATCACTGGTGACTGTGAGCCATAGATAGTGAGAGGAATTCCAGGAAGGGTGATGCTACTATGGAACAGGAGGTAAGCACCTGACACAGGGGATGGGGGAGTGTAAAAAAATCTTGTATACTCCCACAAAAGCAATCAAAAAGATGCTCGACACAAGGGTGCAGCATTAACCTATACTTTTAATAAATTCCAGTAAAAAAGCATAACAGTACCTGGCTGTTCTGTGCTTCTAAAGTGCAAAAGTATGGCTGGATATCCGACCTAACCTGATTTTGCATATACTGGCTTTTTCAAGGGTTCCTTGAAAAAGCCTGTAATGTTTTTTTTTTTTTAACTGGAATTTATAAAAAGTATAAGTTAATGCTGCAGCCTTGTGTCGAGTGTCGTTTTGCTTGCTGTGGTACCTTTGTTTGGCTGAGGCACAGAAGCAGTAGTGGAGCAGTTATTTTCTGCCTCTACTATGTTCCCCAAAAACCGCTTCAAAAATTAATATTGGGTACATAATACAGATAGAGCTCCTCACACTTCCTCTGTTGACTGCAGAATGGCTAACACAAACTGCGCCTTCTGCTTTGCAGTAATCTGCAAGTGGTGGGTGAGGAAGAAAAAAAGGAGTGATGTTTTGGTCCCTGAATATTATCCACAGAATTATTGTATGTAGGATGTATGTTACAGTATTTACATTTTCTGGTTTAATAGAGAGTAGGGTTGGGAATGACCCAGTGGATTATCAAGAAGAAATAAAACAGTGGCTCTGATTTTAAAAATTAAACAGTTATCTTTACTGAATCAGTGCTGCAGTTTTAGGGACCACCAACCGGTATTTGTGCAATGCGACTTACCATGGAAGAGATGGTCTGCCGGTTGCCTTTCAGTTTTAATTTTTATGTGCTTTAGCACATATTCCATAAAAAAAAAAAAACACAAAGGCAGTAGTTTAACATTAGTGATTCACGTAACACATACAAATAGTGAAAAATCATTTCGTAGCTCCTTTAAAAGAGCAACCCCAAATTACATGACAGCCTTCCCTAGCACGTGGGTGTTGTACAGTACCTACTTTGCTTACGCTTGTGCTGGCTGTCAATGTAAATTGAGAATAAAAAAGTGTTAAATCTTGAATTGGAGTAAATTTACTCCAGTTAATTATTTTGGAGCAAGTGGATTTATGGTATGCAGCAGCATTGAGACTGGGAGCAGACTGCAGGAATGAGAGAGCATCTTCTGTTTTGCAGCCGACACCCCCCAAGTATCAAAGTTTGATGGGATGCAGGTTCCAATATGAATCACAAACCACTGTGGCCGCACTGATCAGCATTCCTTCAAATACGACTTTACTCATTTAGGTCAATTCAACAACTTCATTCTTTGCAGGAGACAGCAGCAATATCAAGGTAACGATGCCAAGGAACCACAGAACATGTCTAATAGTTACTGTACGTGGTCAGGTGTGCTGCCCAGGTATGCGATGGTTGGAGGGTGAAAGAACATAATTTTTTAGTTTGAATTAATGCAAAGTGGACCGCGCCTGCAAAGGAAATTTTCTGTGGTCCCTGGGCATCATTACCTGTCTCTTGTAAAGAATAAAATTTCTGAATTAACCTAAATGAGTAAAGCTGTTTTTGATGGAGTGCTGACCGTCGCCAATACAGTGATTTTGTGAGTAATAGTGTATTTTTTTATCAGTTATTTCAGTCTGCATGCAGTGAAACAGGCTCCAGTGGCACCACTGAAATTAGGTAGAAATAACCACAGAGCGAAGATGCAGTCGAAAACATATAATGAGGCTAACATGTTACATGTGTGACTTGAAGGAGAAGTGAAAACAAATACACAACTACACCTGGTGACCCCACAGCAAAACCATCCAGCTTATTGGCTGCCTGGCTATTTCCCCTCCGCAAATCTGTCTGCCTCGATAATGAGCATACGTGCCTCAATCTTTTACTGCTGCCTGCCAAAAGTGATTAATGGCTGCTCCGGTACCTATCTCTGCATGTACAGTACCCAAGGCCACTGCACTAAGTGACCATTCTGGCTCCAAAGAGAATGAGGAATGTTAGGCAAGGGGAAGGGGGGCATCCGTAGAACTTGGCATTATCATGCTGCTGGTGCCTGGTGGAAAGTATTTCAACCCCCCCCCCAAAAACAAACAAAAAAAAAAAAGACACTAAATTTGGTCATGTCAGATTCACCGTCATCCTGGTTACTGTAAATACATTTCTTTTTTTAATTAATAATGGAGCTCTGTTGGCGCCCCTTATTGCATGGTGCCCTAGGCGGCCACCTACAGTAGTTTGCCTATGCTTAAGGCAGGCCCTGGCCGCTACACATGTACTGTAGGCAGTGAACAAGGAGCAGACATTACAACAAACCTACCCAATATATTAAAACTGTTATGGGTAGCAGGTTCCAAGGGGGAGTGCTTTGCCCTCTTCGTTTTCATTTTGGCAAGCATGAATGAAAAGTATGAATGAAAACCGGTCCTCAAATAGTAGTAACACCTGCCTGACTTACTGCTGGCCATTCAGATTTTACTACTATAAGAAGATGTTTTTTCATTCATACTTGTATTCACAATGAACAGAATGAGGCAGAGCGCAGACCACCCTGGATAGGCAGACTTTAGTAGTACAGCTGTGGTGGTGGTGGAGACATCATATAGGAGGACTGTAGGGATAATGGCATGACATTTCAGTGGGCAATGAAGAGCTCTGACATGTAATCCAAGTATGTTTGTGTGTGTGTGTGTGTGTATGTGTGTGTGTGTATGGAGGGGGGTTGAGCACAGGTCTCAACCACCAGACAGCACAATAACATGCATATTTTCTGACTGTATAAATAGATTCAGGGCTACAGATAATGGTAAAACAAAAAATAAAATACTGTGTAACTTGTGGACATGACAGTGGGAATGGTGGTAATGGGGGAGCATACTAAATAACAAGTTCTCTATGGAGCTGTGAACTACTATGAAATCCGAACACATTGCAAGAGAGAGGATTCTGAGCCATCTGCCTCTGTTCCTGTCCAACAATAGGAATTGCATGCCTTTATTATTTTATCAAGCTTATGTTATCATCTGCTTATATATATATATATATATATATATATATTATCTGTATTTATCATTTAGAACCTGAACTATTCACTGTCATGTTATTTTCGCTAAATTCTTGCTATACTTTTAAACGCAAAAGTACCATCACAGCGAATTTCATGTACATAGCAACACACCACACATTTTAGACATTCTTCCCAGTGTCCATGCATACAGGCCATGTCAAACCCTGTGTGGCTTGAATGGCATTTTTGAAGATTTTTCAGTGCACCATCCTACAGTATGCTCATTCTCAGGCCTAGTGTTGGGAAAAAAAATAACTTGCCCAATCTCCCAAGTTGATTTTTTAATTTTGAGATGTTAAAGTTACTGGGAGTTAATATCAAAGTATAGCTGTACAACACACACAGTATGTTACTGCCATTCATGTGCCCTGTTCCATTATACTGTGCTTGCTTTTATTTCAAACAAACATAAATACACAGATAGATAAATAAATGAATTTAGAAAAATGGGGGGGGGGCACAATGGTAGTGGCGCTAATGATGTACTGATGGTTGTACCCTACCTCCGGTCAATGCCTGAGCACCCCTCCCCCATCCCATCAACAAATCAGTCCTAGTTTATGCGTATGAGTGACAAGGAAGATTTTTCTCTCACTTTACTTTTGCCCAGAGGGATGACAAGTCAGGTAGGAAGCTGAGTACATTTCAGGGCAAGAAAAAGGTTTGGATTCCATAGAGGAGATACATTTCTCAAAGCACACTGTGCCAAAAGTACTAATAAACAGAGGCAAATAGAAAATGAATAAACATACAAAAATAGAGCAAACATCAAATCCTGAAAAGATAAATGGCTTCACTCACTCTCCATCATACTGTATATCCCAGTTCAACTTTTTATTAATCTTGTATTTGACTGTATTTATTAGCACATTTGGCATAGTCTGCATGCACAAATGTTTGCACATATGAAATACAGGCATTGTTTGCACACATTGCACATACAGTATACTGTCTAAGAGATACAGTACCTTTTTAAGCACCCTTCACTGTGGACATTCACATTATCTGCCTATCTTTGGAAATTAATTTTATAAACGAAGTAAACAGCAGCTAGAAAACAGGCTCAAATGCAAAGCAACTAGCATATTTAAACATTAATAAATAGAAACATAGAGATGGGGGGTGGCTTAGCGGTAAGATAGAGGGGGGGATGACTCATAGGTAATGTGAGGAAGTATGTTTTCATGGAGAGGGCTGTGGATGCATGGAACAGCCTTCCTGAGGAGGTCGTGGAGTCAAAAACTCTTTGGGAATTCAAGAATGCATGGGATGGACATAAGGCAATTGCAGTGAGGGGTAGGAGGAAGTAGGCTGTTGGTTAACTAGGATCTGCAGCTTATCCATTAGGTAGGGAAATGGGCAGAGTAGGTGGGCCATGCGGTCCTTATCTGCCGTCACATTCTATGTTTCTATTTTTAAATAAAGGATTTGTTCCACATTTCTTTACCAAACCACAGGCATACTATGGAGACACACATATTCCTTATACGCTGAGTAAAATAGTGTTCATAGAAGTCAAATCCTCCTGTGGAAATACAAACTTATGAAAATCCCAGCAGAAACAGGCCTCACAGTCTATCAAGTCTGCTTGATTGTGCAGCTAGCCCCTCAACTTGCAGCTGCAAATAGTGCAAGTTAACAATATGGATGCTCCAGTAGATCAAACAAAAGCCTAATATTAACGAAGGAGCGGGAGCCGTTCTGTACCAAGTTGAAGGGCAGGTCTTTGCCTTCCTTCCCTGACCTGATTTAGATAATGTAGAAAAGCTAAGCAATCCACATAAGTAATATAAACAGGAGGGCCAAGGTGATTCTTCCTCTTCCCACAGCTAACTAAGTGGCATAGTGTTGTGTGCCTTTGTGGAATCAAATGTTTGTTGGTATAGTAACTAACTGATCTTACTCACAAAGGCATTACCATTTCAATGCACTCAGAGTCTGCAGGCCAAAGAGCATGAACTTACTACTGACTCAGTCCCCTCTAAGAAAAGAGGAAACTTTTTGGGAAGCTTAAGGAGATAGTAAGACAACACACAACTAAATAAAATCCCATAGCCCCCACTTGTACACTGAGTTAACTTGAGCAAGTCACTTAATTCCTTGAGCACCAAGTTTCTGTCTGGAAACACTGTCTAACAGGCAGCAAGTGCATGGAGTACAGTGAGTTATATGTTCCCACCACTGCTCAGATGTACTGTAAGAACCTTGCTGCCACATTCTGCACTCACTGCAGATTTCATATTTGTTTGTAACTACATTGCCTTAAGTACCTCATCTCCCCATGTGCCCACCTGCCACTTGATCCTTGTCAGCTCCCTCCCAAGTTGAAGGTAAACACAGTACCTGCCAGCTGGTTGTCAGATACACTATCATTTTACTACACTATTATTTTACTTCAAATGTCCAGCAAGGGAGCCTAGACACTTCCTGAGAGAGCAAAAATAAGGCAGTGCCTGTCTTTTTTTCTGTCTAGCATGAACTGCTACTTTATTTTATCTGAAATTTGCCACACACAGATGGCAGATGAGCCCTTTGAGATACAGTATCTCATTTTTGTTTTTGTCTCTTAAAGCATCAGTATAAAGCAACGGTACAGCTATGAAGATGTTCAAGTTAAAGCCAGTGAGTGTGTGTGTGTTTTGGAAATCTATAGCCATGATAAGGGAACTGTTTTGCCTTTTCTATAGCTTGAACTAAACACCACAGTTTTTATTCTTTTCATGTTCATCAGCTGCCAGCCTTAGTTGTGCAGCCATATACAGTATGAGATCAGACACTCATAGTACTGTATACATGGTATCCAGTCTCCCTCAGACAGTCTGTCTTGATACACAGTATTCAGTTTGTCAATAAAGAGCTCATTCACTGTCAGTAGTAACACACACATACAATAAATACAAAGTTGCATTTATATATTTGTGCAGACATTTTTTTTTCTAATGGGCCTACCACCCTGAAACAAAGCTTATGATTTGAATTTTGTGTTTTGAGGCCTGAAAGTGTACACTTATTTGACAGTTAACCTCCTCCAGTAAAAGCCATTGAAACAGAAAATGTACACTAGCCTGGTACACAGTATTCCAGTATTTGACTGGATTAAAGTTACATGAACCTATGGGGGGTGGGGGTGGGCAGGGGATTATTTTGTACACCAGTATTCTAATATGCTGTGAGATAAAACACTATTATTGGTAACTGGCGGTATTATTGCACATTTTTAATCTTGTTTGGGGTAGGAAATGCTAGTAGTTGGATAATTAGTTTTACATCGGGTTTTGAGTAAGGAAGGCAGTTTTAGACAGGTTTCCTTATTTTTAGCAATAGGATTCCATATTGGGACTCCACAGTGTTCCAGCACTCAGTCTAGCACAAATGTGTGGTTCATATTTGAAACCAAAAGCCTTACTCTATTGTAAAATGTATCCTGGTTTAAAGAATGAAAGCATTATCCATACAGTATTATTCCAACTTGTTTTTTACTGTCATATGCTGTCTGTTTTATGCAGAGCCACAGTATAAATACCAGCTTGCAATATAAATTGAGACTACCAGTTACTGTAGTAGCAACACTTACATTAAAGGGGTACTGTCAGCTTTTCCTCTTTGTTTTATGAGTAAAGTGAGCAGTGTGCCTCTTGGCACCCATCTATCCTAGCTGCACCCTGCAATGCCCCTACATGTACAAACTTACAGCCTTTTGGCCAGTTTTTAAGATGTATGCAAAAATATTTGGACACTTGGGTCAACTAAAACTCATCTGCATCCCAGAAGAACAATGAGATTGAGATCGCGCCTCTGGCATGAGCGCTGTCCCAAACAGTGATTTTTTTCAGAACAAAACTGAGATAGAATAATAAGCCTGCTCCTCGTGTAGAAATAAAACGTTGCTGGTATCTCCATGGAAAAACCAAGTGCTCTACAGTGCACAATTTTGAATTTCTCATAGTTGCCAAAATCTCGCACCTACTCTTCAGAAGCACACTCTTGCACATGCATGGGATCTCTGTTCATGCCTCTGAAGTGCATGCACGTGATTTCGGCAACTATGAGAAATTCAAAATTGTGCACTGTAGAGCGCTCATTTTTTCCATGGAGATACCAGCAATGTTTTATTTCTACACGAGAAGCAGGCTTATTATTCTATCTTGGTTTCATTCTGAAAAAAATCACTGTTTGGGACAACGCCCATGCCAGAGGTGCATTCCTGACATTGTGCTTCTGGGACACAGGTGAGTTTTTGTCCAACTAAGTGTGCAAATATTTTTGCACAAATTTCAAAAACCGACCAAAAGGCTGTAAGTTTGTACATGTAGGGGCATTGTGGGAGTGCCCCTTTAAAATAAAGCATCTAAACATCTTAGGCACAGTGCCTCTTGAGTAAATTATACTGTGGTTCATAGTATGGTAGGAAAAGGAGCTGGACAAAGTGAACCAGTGCCTGTTGATGTCAATTACCCATAATAATGCAGTTTGACCACCTCCCCCCAAAAATAAACATGTCTATTTAGTTTTTAAGCTCAAGTTTACTTTTACTACTGACAGTAGCAAGGGGAGTGAATTCACCAGGTTTACCATCTTCTGTGAAAAATAATTTCTTCTTGAGGTCTTAAATTGATGTTTTTTTCAGCTGCGATGATGGCAAAGTGTCTAGTGTGACACTTAACAGAAATGCCCTCTTAATCCCAGAAAGCTAAGTAGTTCATGTAATTAAGTCAGTGGCTTGCTTGGAAGGTGATAAACAATAAGAAAACAATAAACAACTTTCTGTTAATGTTTGGTAGCATGGGGAGGTGGAGCGATAGTGCCACGTTTGGAAATATGAAAAAAAAAGAAAGAAAGACACATCTCAGCGGAGTTAATTCAGCAAACTCAGCTACATCTGCAGTTCAGCAGGAAATGTACCTGTTGAAATATACAATTTGCAACTCAGATATATTTTATCATCCTAATGGAATGCTTAGTTTCATCAGTTCATTAGTTTCTGTCTACTTTTGCAGTTAGATGAAAGTGAAGCCAGTATACTGCTGTAAAGGAAGATCATGTTGAAAGGATGATATTATTATCAAAAATAATTAAACCCAGAGGATGATAACAGACGCTCCCTCACACACAGTCAAAATCATTTGGCAGTGTGGCAGGGAGAGTCGGATACCCTGCTGCTGCTTTTATAATATTTTTAGTAAAAAAAAAAACACACAAAATGTCATGGTTCATGAATAGGTGGACTTGTAGAGTTGGTTATAATTTGAGGAAAACATCCCTCCATCTAAACAGAACATGATTTACGACAACAGTAAATGAATAGGCTGGCTACAGTAGCTTTAGTGCATAGATGTGACACTGTATGCATACAAATGCATCACACTGAAATCTGTATTTGGCAGTGATGATACTGTTGTACAAAATGCCCTATGTGAGTGAATCAATTGTGCCCCTATAGTTACGGAACTGGGCCAGCATCTACACTGTCAAATATACTGTATAGTTAAATTGAATTCATACAGCAGTCACATCTATACAATACATGCTCTGTAGCCAGCCAATTGATTCACACTTGTTGTAAGTGATCAACAATAAACACAAAAAACTAAACTGAGTTGCGATTGGTGCTCTTTAATGAATCTATTCTTATTGCCCTCCTTTTGTTTGATTAACTACAGTACATCTTCCACATCCCATCACTTTGAGCTACGGTAAAAAAACTTTTACCATTATAATATTTTTGTGCAGTGATAGCTGAGGAGAACAATCTCAAACATGTACACAGATTTTTTTTATTTGTTCGTTTTTTTCTCTTATTATTATTTAGGTAATTATTTATTTTTGTGGGGTTATTTTTTCATTAAAGGAATACTGCCATGATCTGCTAGTGCTTAACATGCTGTTTATAGTCAACTACAGTACAGGACTTTTTTTTTTTGAACAAACAGCTAGCCCTATTTGTACATCACATGCTACTGTAGTTTTTAACTATTCATAACCCATTCTTACTTTTATACAATATTTTGTTTAGAAGCTGGGGGGTCAAGTCTCACTTGCTTTCAGGGGCCCTGACACAGCTTGCTCAAGCTGCAAACGGGGACACACTGTACTGTATACTTCCCCATCATGCCCAAGAAAAATGCTAACTACAGTATGTGGTTTGACATCCGCCCCACATAATTCAAAAATTTTTAGGATGGGTAGAGGTCACCCCCCCCCACACACACATACATGCCATTCACCCCATGAGATATGGTATAAGTGTTACCTTGGTAGCTAGCTCTCCCTCCCCACAAATGATCATCTGCAACACAGTCAAGTAAATTTCTGATGAGTGGTCCCTCCCCTCACCAGATCATCCGTACCATGTAAAATAATAAATATTACAGTCACTCTCTTCACCTAATCATCTACTTGTTGTAAAAAATAGTGATCCCTCCTCCTGCATATCGGTCCCCCCCAACACTCCATCAGTCCCACATCCATTTTTTTTCTTTTGTTGCCCTTCTGTCCCTCACTTTCAAACATCTACAGTACACCATGCCTAATTCTTACAGGTATTTCTCTGGTGGCAAGTGCTCTTTCCTCTCACCAAATCATCAGCACCATTTTAAATAAATACTTTCCTGATGATCAGCGGGCTCTCCCCTCACCATATAATCAGCCAGATACTGTAGATGTAAAATATTTTCCAGGTGGCTAGCAGTCTCTCATACCATCGGAGAATTAGTCCAGAGCCTCATAGTATTACAGCTCAGTGACTATATATTGCATATCTGTGGTTGAAGCTGAAATGGTTTGCTCAGTATCCATCTTGTGATGTTTGCTGTAATTACAGTTACAGTAAGAGATCACTCCATGGTCATGGTCAGTGAACTTTGAGACCTTTTGTATAATTTTTGCAGCTCTTACCTTTCTGTTCATGAACATTACATCCCCCCCCACACACCCACCTTCTCAACACAGATCCCCAACACACTTGCTCATTGTTTGTGTTTTTCATTTACAGTATTTATAGTTTAGGAATGTTGTCATGTTAGCAATGAGTAAAATGCTGATGGTCTCCCATAGAGGTGTGTTTCCTTATTGCTGTCAGCTGTCATTTTAATGCACACTGTTTTTGCTTTTGATCATATATTTTTGCCATAATTTAAATTCATCATGCATATCTCAGTATAATGGATAAACAGACTCTATTTTTCTTTTGTTACAGCACAATTCAATTTTTATTCGTGAAATGCATTTACGGAACCTGGAACCTCTCCCGGGTTCATTAATAACATGCATTAACAATTATTAATGGTGCTGTTTATAAAAAGAAATAAAAAATATGCTTAAACAAGATACTGTATGCACTCTGACAATCTAGTGTCATTTTCATCACAAGATCAATCACATTGGTGACAGACATGGTTTGCAAGACTCAATCTCTAGTTAGTCCATGAACTCATAAAAATACCACACACTCATGCAGAGTTAGTGGCTAATTTGTGAATTCTATGGCTTGTGGATGCAGTTAAGTGCTCAAGTTTACCTCTCATTTGTTTAAAGCAAACAGTGTTGCAGTGCTATTTGACAATGCAAAAATATACTGTTCAAAATCAAATAAGTTTCACTACAGCTATGATCTCTGTGTGCAATTGTGAGAGTGCATTTTTGGTGGTGCTGTATATTTTTTTATTTATTTTTAAAAGAGCACTGTTAATCCTTGTCACTTTGCGGTCTGCATAACTGGTGAAAGAACAGGGACAGGGTTCAGTAGATGCATTTTAGGAACATGAACTGCATTGTGCTTAAAAAAATAGTCTTTATTGACTATATTAAATGTGTATGATGGATATAAACCATGACAAAAACATGGACAGTGGTCATTAAAATGACAGCCATGAGGAAACGGCGATCTCAGTGAGAGACTAGTGGCATTTTTTCACATTGCTACAATCACAGATGGAGCGGCACCAGAGTCACAGCTCTGCACTCTAAGTACTGAGCTCTACTGCCTGTCAAAGAGTTGGGGCTTGCATGAGTGGTCTACTAAACCACCAGGGAATTTTTTTTATTTTAATACAGGGGGATTGGGGCTTGCAAGGGGGGACATTGGGGAAAATATTTTATTTGAATATGGGAGATTGGGATTCTGGCTACGGGACCAGTAAACCACCAGGGAAAACTGACACAAATTCAAATATGTTAAACTGCATTTAGACAATGACTATGAGTATGTGCATTAGGAACTGCAACAGCAGAGGCCATGAACCATCATGGAATGGACAGATCAATTTCCAATGATTTTTTTTTATGCAAAGGTCATGAATGATAAATGCTCGCCACCCCCTACACAATTACCAGAATGCAACTACTGCATTCCTGAAATAGTGCCACCTGGCACATTTCAGCTGTTGCTAATGAGGATTGATTAAGTGAAGGCGTTACCATATATGTATCTCATTCCTGAGTGGTAATGTGCGGCAAGGAGGTTTTTCTCATTACCAGTCAGTGTACCGAACCCACCTAAATATACCGTGTTACCGTTAAAGTTTTTTGTAGCAGGCACTGTATATTTAATGCTGAGGTGATTTTTCTTTCCTCTGGGCTGTGTGGATTCAGGGAGAAGGGGGTAAGCAGCAGAGGGTGGGCTGAGGGTGGGTGAGTGACAACCAGAAAATGGCACCATTGGTGGTTCCAGAGAACCACGTGACTGCAGCCAACCAATAGGGAGGCTGTAGTCTAAATAAATTACCCAGAGGGCCAAGAAACCCCTTGCATGAGCAACCCTGAAATGTGAGTGCCATGAAACAGGAGTGTGGCATCCTGACAAAGTAGCATCTGGGGTGTAAGTAGGATGCCCGCTGGAGGGAACATAGGCTGTAGGCAATGCTGCACAGGATGTTAGAGGTGGCTGTGCTACAGGAGGAGTTAAACATCAGGTAGAATACAATAGTTGGGACTATAATAGATCAGGCAGGTTTGAAGGTAGAGTCTAGGGTCACCAGATCCATAAAAATAAATTTAAAGGGAGGAGGATGTGGGGGTTTAGCAGCTGGTACAGGCAGAGAAGACTCAGGGAGGAGTGGGAGAGTAGGGAAACAGGAAGACTGAGGGCAGGAGGGGAGAGGGAGGGTAGTTCAATGCAATGGATGCAGAGCAGCAGTTTTCCTAGAAATAATGTGGCGAACAGGGGATGCCTGGTGTGCAGGCATCTGGGGCAGCTAAAGGTGGGGTTAAACTGGTTAAGATGGGAATGTTTTTTTGAAATAATATTTTTTTTATTTTTAAAATTAGATTTACAAAAATTGGGAAAGACAGAACATTTATGAGTAAACAATATATTTAAACAACATCACCTATAGTTCTGACTACTTAAGATAAGAGTAGTATTACAAAACTAAAACAAAAACTTTATTATATTTCTGTTTTTAAAATAGAAAGAATAAACTTTTTACTCACTATATATATATATATATATATATATATATATATATATATATATATTAAGACATTAACAAAAATCATGCATAATATATATTCATAAATGTATTCCTTATCTTATTTCCATATAACAATGATTCCTCTAAAAAACAGAGTTATTAAGGAGGTTAGTTTCTATAAGAGTGAAAAGAGGAGAAGACAATAGTATAAGAGTTTGTTTAGATAGAGATAAAAACCAAAGAAAAAGAATGGAGTGTGGATGAGATGAACATGGTCCCTTATTATTCATTTTAAGTAGTAATGAGTGTAATTAGAGCATCCCAATATTTATAAGTATATTTTTTTCCATTTTTCATGCCACTGGCAAATTATTTGCGTGTTATATTCTAGATTAAATATTTTTTCCATTCTATGATAGATGGGGTTTCTTGCTCTATCCAGTATTTTAAAATACAATTCTTAGTATCTATGGAGATCATAGCTATCATATATTTTAGCTCTGTATTTGTTGATGAACTGTCCCCAAACTGGCCAATTATACATGTTTTGACATTCATATTTTGAATTAGTTTTGGGTTTTTGTGTAGACATTGTTTTACTTGGGACCACAGGCGTACTATATGAGGGCATTCCAAAAACAGGTGTAAACTGCATTTGGACTATGGCATTTAGGATAATTATCATTCTCCTTAAGATTCATTTAAAGCATTTTTTTAGGAGAGTAAAATAAATTATGTAAACATTTATATTGTGTCATCCTATTATTACCAATTGAAAAGGCTTTAAAAGGGAAACCCCAGATTAATTCCCAATCCCAATCCCAATGACACACTTCTTCTCCTATCAGGTTAGTCCATTTGGAGACTGATTCTGCTGCATGACCTATAACAACAGAGCTCAGATAACCATAAATTGATGAAATTGTGGGTTTTAGATTCATAATAGCTAGAAAATCTCGGGTATTTTTGTTCATAAGTAGTTTTATGACCCCTTTAAGCATATGATATTTGGTAATATCTAACATTAACTACAAACTTGTAAATAAGTTCTCTGGCAAACCAAAGTCATGTGTGACTTTATCTATCTCTTTAAAACTAGTGTCTTCAAATATATCTTTGATTCTCCATATGCCTGCCTCTCTCAAGTTGTCTATTTGTGTAACAAATGTTTTTAATTTTAGGTTCGGATTTCCCCAGAGTGGTTTTGAAAAGAAGATGAGAGTTCCAGTTTAAGTAATTGAGACACTTGATAGATCAGTCTGGCAGAATTCTTAATTATGACATTATTTATTGTTGTAATTTTGTAGCCAAAAAACATTGAATGTATACTGATGTTTTTGGTTTTAAGAATATCCTCTTCTATCTGCAGTCACTCTGGTGAGTATGTGCTATTATTCCTAGGTTTGAGCCAATGAGACAGTTGTAGTATTCTGGTGGCTAGATAATATAATTTGAAATCTGGTCTCTCAAGTTGTTCTTGTAATCTGGTTAGCTCACCATATGTCTGCCTGCATTTTTTATTAACCCATAGACATTTATTTACTTTTTTATGAATTATATTGAATCATATGTTGGGGATAGTCCAATGTAACATGGAAAACAGATGTATTGCTCTGGGTAGTAGGAACATCTTAACTGAATCTAGCCTACCCCATCATTTTAATGGAAGTTTATTCCATTTCTCCAAATCTTTTTCGGTTTTCAATCTAAAGTCAGATAAATTATTAGAGACAGTTTTTTTAATGGTTTTATATATTTTGATCTCTAAATACTCTATAAACTTTGATGCCCATGAATGCCTAATTATTTAATTTCATTATCTGGGATTCCACTGTTTATGGAGAGAAATTGAGTTTTTCCTTTGTTTAGTTTGTAGCCTGATATCGAACCATAATAATCAAATTAGTTCCAGTAGTGCTTTTGTAGACTCAGTGGGGATTGAGAGAGTCAAAAGAATGTCATCTGCATACAGGGAGCATTTTATATAAGAGTTACTGATTTGAACTCCTTTTATTAGCTGAGAGGCTTTGATCTGATGCCAAGGGATTGAGCGCAATACTGAATAGGAATGGAGAGAGAGGACAACCCTGCTTAGTACCTCTCTCTGTTTTAAAGAAATTGTATATTCTTCCATTAATCATCAAAGCCGCTGAAGGTTTGTCATAGAGAAGTTTAATCCATGTTATGAATTCAGTAGTTAAGTTATGCGCTGCCATGGTTTTAAATAAGAATTTCCAGTCTACGTAATCAAAAGCTTTTTCTGCATCTAGTGCCAATAAAGCAGAGGGGTTTTTGTTCTTATTTGCAAAAGATATTATATGGAAAATCTTTCTAGCATTGTCAGCAGTATGTCTTCATTTAATAAAGCCAGTTTATGCGGGACCTATGATTTCGTCCATTACTAACATTAGTCTGGAAGCTAAAATTTTTGCTAAAATTTTATAATCGGTATTTATAAGACTGATGGGTCTACAGTTTTTACGATCTGTTTAGTCTTTACTCAGTTTGGGGATTAAAGTGATAATGCTTTGTTGCATGGATGCAGGCAAATATCTTATTTCTTTTGCTTCTCAATATACAATAAGTAATATAGGAGAGATAATATCAGAAAAAGTTTTATAAAAATTTGAGGGAAAACTGTCATCACCAGGGGCTTTGTTAGGTTTTAGCTCTTTAATAGCCTGTTTAATGTCTTCAGTCTTTATTTCTTGGTTAAGTACATCTGTAGATTCTTTGGATAATTGTAGACTATTAGTTTTCTTAAGAATGCTATTGATATTTTGATCCATATCACTGGGCATATTATTCTTGTATATATTAGTATAATATTTGCAAAACTGATTATTAATTTCTGAGACGTCAGTAGTAATTTCATTTGTTTGTTCATTTTTGAGGGTTAGAATAAGTTTCTTGTTACTATTCTGCTTGAAATGCATGGCTAATAATTTTTGAGCCTTGTGGCCAGAAGCAACATAGTTAATTTTAGTTTTTCTTATGTGAAAATCTGCTTCCCTTCGTAAAATCTCTTCATACACTAGTTTATGTTGAGCCCATTTTTGCCATAATCTTTCAGAATAAGAGGTATCTAACATATTATGTAAGCTCTTGAATGATGGAAGCCATTTTTTTTCTCCTCCCTTTCACTTAATATCCTTCTAGTCGCTTTATTCCACTATTTAGTTAAGTGTAAAAGATAATTGTCAGCATTTGCAGATGGGTCATGCATGTTTTACGAGCAGATGCTGTATACTGAGGGACATGCCTCTTGTTTTTAAATGGGGTGAGGACTTTCTACTGTTTGGCTTTAAAAATACTGGAGAAGAGTTTCTTCTAGATGGTGAATCTGAGAGTTGACCTTTCTTAGGGAACTACTGAAATGTACTTGGATTATTCTAACCAACTTAATATAAGAATTTACCAGTGGCCCCTCATTGTGATCACTTAATAATACTATCCTAAATAAATACACAGAAATATCCAAGCTAGCAATGAGTGGAAGGGGAAGAGGGAGGGGTCTGCTGTGATTCATATGAGATCTCCTCAGAGTGAAAAGTAAATGGTTCTTTTTTTAATTGATACTGTTATTAACAATAGTATTTTAAGAGCTTACAGTAATGAATATTTATGTAAGAAAACAGAAATGTTATGTCTTCTTAGCTTTCTTATCTTTTTGGTTTTTTCTGGATTGGCGGAAACACACTTTCTAGATTGGAAATTCATTCTAATTTCTCATCAAAAAAATGATTATTTTAGACAATGAGAAAAATAAAAAGAAAATAAGTGGAAGTAAGAATCAAACATTAAAGTGATAAGGTGGTTTTTTTAAGGGGGTGACAGTATCCAAGTACTTCAACATGTGCCACCCTATATTTAGAATTAATCTCTGGTCTGGTTTCTTTCCACTGCCTTGTATGCCATTGGTGATATTTCTGTATAAAATTATCTAATAATGTCTCTCATTACCAATTAGTGCCTATCAGATGTATTTCTATGTTTAAGTATGAGAAGAAATGGGACATCTATGCTTCTGACCTTTTACTATGGACCAGTGTATTGCTTTTTGTATATCTGTGGTGTCTCTTCTAACTAATCTTGAGTTATGCTGACACAATGCTCACCGGTTAGGCTCACCGGGTGCATCTGAAAGCTCAGTCACTTTGTTTTGGCTGACTAATGTCAAAAGCATATATAAATAGTGAAGGGACCATAGACCCACTGGCTAGGCTTCTTCTGGGTGTTCTGTAGGCTTTAATTAATCATTAGTATGATAGACACGAGTCCCTTTTACATTATTGCAATACCTGAATCTTGAGTGGAACACTATAGATATATAAAACTTTCAATATTGCACATTGTTACTCAGAGCAGTTGTTATAGTTACTGAGCATGGGAACTACATGTATATAGGTACGATATAGGTTTGTGACCTTATTTTTGAGAGATACACTATTGTATTAATATGGTAGTGAATACATAGACTCAGAGTTGGATTCACTTGATAGAGGTACACAGGTAGGTCACAGATTCACCCCAGGAGATCCTGGAATACTACTATATAACTTTTTTTTTACATCAAATTAAGCCTTATTCAATTTGATTCTTTACCTCTAAATTTTTGATTTTTTCTTTTCCTTTAATTATTAGGAAATGTGTTTTGCAAGCTTAGCATTCCTGTCATATAGAGTCTTTAAAATTAAAATAAAGTTAAGTTGTAATCTTTTAAGACAAGTTGAACTTAACAAGACTTTGTGGAAATATTGTTAGTTATACTTTTAATAGTTAGTTCATTGTAATCTTAGTAAATGATTTCATAGTTATTTATAATTGTGTCACCAGAGACCAACCTCTTCAATCATTGAGGTAATAAATAGAGGGGTGGGCTGTACAATTGTGGGTTAGGAATTTAAAATATATGGTCTTTTCTACTTTACTCTCACTATCTCTGACATTTCTTTACTTTTTACTATCTCTTTCTTACTAACTCTCTTTCTTTTTTGGAGTGTGGAGAGAGAAATTGTCCTTAAACATGAAGATGGAGAATTCAGATGATGAGCGAACAGTGATATGTTCCATAGCCATTTGAAAGGTATCCATATTTATAATATCCAGTAACTCCCAGAACGGCATGTATTATTTTTTAAGGATAAACATACTTATCATTATGAATGGCTAGGCAAATTTCATTTATTACCTGGAATGTACGTGGGATGAATGAAAAATGTAAAAGACACCAAGTTCTAAGGCAGTTACAAAAATCAGAAGGGGATATTGTGTTTTTGCAAGAAACACATATTAAAAGTACAGATAAAGACCTCATGAGGAAAGATTGGGTTGGTATAGTTTTCAGTGCAGGCAACAGCAACAGAAAAGCAGGAGTGATGATATTAATCTCCAGAAAGCTAACATTCACTTTATTAGATGAAATTCAAGACCCCAATGGTTATTTTATTATAGTACATGGAATACTAAGTGGTATTGAAGTTACACTAATTAATATTTATGGACCCTCAAGCACCTCACACGAACTTTTCTCTGAATGTAAAAATAAAATCTCTTCTTTCTCAAAAAGTGAGATGTTCTTAGGTGGAGATTTAAATTGTATTATTAATCCACTATTGGACAGAACCAATGCAAAATACAAATTAACAAAGTTAGATAAGGATTTGGCAGAAACTATAGATATCTTAGGTTTGGTGGACTCTTGGAGGATGTTTAATCCTACACTGAAAGAATATACTTTCTTATCTCCAGTGTATAAAAAAGGCTCAAGAATTGATTATTTTTTTATCCCTAGAAATTATGTACAAGATATAATTCAATCTCAAATACCTCCAATACTGATTTCAGATCACTCGCCGGTTGCTACCATCCTTAAATGGGGTATGGTACGGAATAAACAAGGAAGGTGAATGTTGAACGACTTTCTTCTCCAAAATGAGCCAGTATGTAGAAACTCTTAAAAAAGAATTCATAGAACTTATACAATTCAACAACCCAAAGGATACTCCATGGGCTACAACATGGGAAGCTTTTAAATGTTTTGCAAGAGGATGACTTATTAACCTAGCATCCAGAGTTAAAAAGCAGAACAAAATATACATATTTTTTTTTGTGGTTAATAAGTCTTATTGATTTGACTTATTAAGATGATACAAACATTAAAACAGTTGGATACATTGCAAAGGTCATACAGACTGTTACATATGTCTGTAGAAGCAGAGAATGGAACATGCTGGCCACATAATAATGAACTGAATATACTAGCCAGGTAAGCAGTAGGATAATACTCTGTGCCTGGATGTACAACACCTATCCAGCTGGTGATTAACTTTGAAAGTATTAGCAGTTGGTGCAATGCATTATGGCTAACTCATACAAACATATCTTACCTGCCCCATCCTGCTAGTTTCTGCAGTATTTGGCAAAGCATCAGAAACTATGAGTGGTCCAGGGCCGCTGTCCTCTACTTTATGCCTACAAAATACAAGAGATCACACACACAAAGCAAACAGGTCTTCATTGTCAGAGAAGATTCTATCCTTTACTGATATTATACCATGTCATCCATAGAACAGAGTCCCCTATAACTCAGTAACAATCTCTCCAGCACTTGCCCCTAAATGCACCATGAGAGGAGACCATTATAGTAGCATGGTTGTGCCTATTCAGCTGATTCCCTCCCTAGGTTTCAAAAACAGAAGGAAGGGAGTTCAGAGGGCAGGATATTTAAAGAGGGTATTGGTCACAATATGTGATATTCTGGCCCAGTTGGCAACTTGAGCCATGGAGGTAAGTACCTCCCCAAGGGAGGGGATTATCTGGGACCACCATTTACACAGTAGGAGTCTTTTAACCTGCATACTGAGTGTCAGTAATAGTTTCAACTCAGAGAGCGACGAAGGTGAGGGGCCAGGGGCTGGAGTCCTAATAACAGCAACTCAGGAGATGGAGGCAGAGGCTTCCTAAGTATTTTGGACCCCATTTCACAGGTAGCCTTCCATAGGGGCTGGATCAGCCTGCAGGACCAAAGTATATGGAACAGGTCACCTGGGAGTTCCTGACACCTCCAACACAGGTCAGACTGAGCCAGCTTTGCCTTGGCGAGGACTACAGGAGTCCTGTACCAAGAGTGAATTATCTTGTTCTGTATTAATTGACTACTGGTGTCAGGATATGCCCTGTGAGCTAATTTTAGACAAGACTTCCACTCCATGTTCGTAATAGGGGCATGCAGTGCTTTCTCCCATTTATGCTTGGATTCCTCTGCTTGGGACAGAATGGTGCTCTGAATGGCTGCATATACTCGGCTTGACTGTCCTCTTTCTAGGGCCAGCATGATTCTATCTGGGAGATGTGTTGCTCTTGGTGCTGCTTATGCCTGTATGTAAGAATGGCACTTCTTATTTGAAGGAATCACCAGAAATCTTTGGGAGATATCCCATAAGAGCTCCCTGGGCCCTCAAAGGAGTTAAGGGTATCTGTACCAGGAATGAGCATATCTCAAAGCAATGAGATACCACCACATTCCCATGAGAGCAATGCAATTGGTTGTTTATTGATGGTACTCTCATTATTGCCCCATAGTGGGGTAAGTCTTAGGGAAGATGGGGAGGTGCCCAACTTCTTATGCACCTTGGCCCAATATTCCAGAGAGGGACCTATAGTAGGATGAGAGCGAGTGCCCTTAGGGGATGGTTAAATAACAATAGTACCAAGTGAGTATGCTGACATACCTCTCTCTCCATATGCTGGATATGGGGAGCATTGTGTTCAGGGAAAAGGAACCATTTTAGTGTCTGAACCAGCTGAAAGGCCCATTTATACCCCTCTAACCACGGAAGACCCCAGCCCCCTTCTGACCAATGAGCTCTGAGTTTATTTCTACTGTACCTAGGTTTCTTACCCTCCCACAAAAAGGATCCTAGCAGGGAGTCTAACTTAGTAAACCAACAACAAAGTATTTTCAAAGGGATGTGGAAGGGAAGATACATAATTTTTGGTGCTGTGACCATTTTAATTGCGGATATTTTACCTACAAGCAACAGTCAAAGAAACTTCCATCTGTCCAGTTCTGTATGAATGGATGCAAAAAGTGGTTCCATATTCAGGTCCCAGATTTTATGCAGATTAGGAGAGATAGTAATGCCCAAGTAGGTAATCCCCTCCGGGGCCCATTGGAGCCCATGCTGAGTAACCATTTGAGAGGTACACTTACAGTTTAGTGGTAGACCTCCCTCTTGGCCTGGTTAATCTTGTGCTCTGAAAATGTAGAGAAATCTGACAAGGTGAACAGTAGGGGAGGGAGGGAGGGAGGAGGGAGGTGATGATATTGGTCATGGAGCAACAGGTCATCTGCATACATAAGAGTAGGGTATGCCTTTTTCCCACCTGGACCCTGGAAATTAGAGGATTTTGCCTAATAACAGCTGCCAGGGTCTCTCAATACAAAAGTAGTAGGGAAAGTGGGCAGCCTGATGTGTACCTACCCAGTATGAATGGGGAGGCAGCATCATATTGGTGAGTATCCGCAGCTGGGGATGAATATATTGCCCAATCCAGGCCCAAACCCCACCCCAAGCCCATAGTGCAAAGTACTTGTTGGACATAGTCCCACTCCAGGAATCAAAGGCCTTTTGAAATCTATTGCAATGGCAGCAGCGGGGGAAGATAATGTTTGGGCCTTATGGATTCAATTTACCAACGATCTAATATGGTCTGCGCTAAAGTGGCCCTTAACAAAGCTTACTTGGGAACGGTGAATCAAACTGGGAAGGAGAGGATTAAGTCTATTAGCTAGTATTTTAGCTAGCACCATGCTATCAGCTTTCAATAATGAAATAGGGCAGTAGCTGGATGCTTTAAGAGGGTCATTACCTTTTTTTGATAGGATAGTAATAGTCGCCTCCCTAAGGGATGAAGGGAGAGACCCTGTTTGCAATGACTCAGTAAATACTTGTTGCAATACCAGAGAGATTATGGGATGCAACAGTTGCCACACTTCAATAGGGAAACCGTCCCCCTCCAGGGGCCTTTCCCTTTTTAAGGGAGAGGATAGTGTCTGCCACCTCCTGGGTTGAGATTGGGGCATCTAGGGCATTAGCTTGGGCTTCCAAGATTTATGGGGAGATGTAGGGATTCCAGAAATGGGTGGACCCCTTGGGGGTCTGGGGCTCTGGAGGATTTATATAACCAGGTGTAAAAATCCATCATTATTTGATTAATACCTTGTGCTGAGGTCTGGGTCTAACCCCCTGCATCCTCTAAAGCCTCTATATGCCTTTCAGCTTGCTGCTTTTTGAGACAGTATGCCAGCAGCTTACCCCTCTTTTCTTCCCCTTCCCAATATTTATGCTTGAGTCTAATGATTGAAATCTCTGCCTTTCTAGAGACCAGCTCATTCATTTGCATCTTCAGAGAGGTGACCTTGTGACCTGCCTCTGACCTAAGGGAAGGGACACGAAGGGCCTTAAAAGCAAGCTCCACTTCTCAGAGTTGTTGTTCAAGCTCCCTCAAATGTTGTTCCCTCCTCTTTTAGTGCCGGCACGCATACCCTATTATTGCCACTCTTAGAGTAGCTTTGAATGCCTCCCATGTGGTACCCACAGAGGTATCTGCTATGGGGTTATGCCAAAAAAATTCCGTTGCTTCCTTTTGAAGCCAAGGGGGAAAGTCTGGGTCACAAGGTAGCAATGGGTCAAGCCTCCATGCTGGAGACTTAGGGAGAGGGGGGGCCCCATGTGAAGGCAAGATGCACAGGGGCATGATTCGAGATAACTAAGGGATGAATAAGGGTATTAACAGTGTTACTAGTAATAGTAGGAGAGATGAACCAGAAGTCTATTCTACTAAGAGAACTATATACTGGGGAATGAAAGGTGTAGTCCCACTGGGAGGGGTGAAATATTCTCCAGATGTCCATAAGGGCCAAATCTTGTTGTGATTGAGCAACTGCCATTACAGCCCTGGAGTGGGGCTCAGTATTGGAAGGGGATCTATCCAGGAAAGGATCCAGAGTAAGATTAAAATCGCCCCCTAATAAAATGGGGGTGTCTTCCAGAGCTATGGATCCCAGCACCTGGGCCAACTTGTGAAAGAAGGAGGGCAAGTCCTCATTTGGAGCGTATATGTTACCCAGTATCCATGAGTACTACCATCCATCTACCCTTAGGGTCTCTCACTTGTCTCTGCAATTTCCATTGTAGTTGCTTATGAAGCATAATCACCACTCCTCTCTTTCTAGAGGAGGCCGAGGCATGAATGACCTGGCCTACCCACTCCCTCTTCAGTCTCTCAGGATCCCCCCCAGTAAGTTTGGTCTCCTGCAGGAAGGTGACCCTCACTCCCAGTCTCCTAAGGTGGCCCAAAACTTGCTTCCTCTTGTTTGGGGTGTTAAGCCTCTGACGCCCATGTCAGACAAGTGATATCACCTGTTAGTAATAGGGAGCAAATATTTAATTTAAAGATATATCAAGAACAACCAGCAGATAGGGGGTGAGGGCAGCCCAACCAGAAGAGGCAAATTTCTATAGAGCGCCACCAAATATGGAGAGAGTGGGTAAAGCCCATATACCCTGCCCCTACCAGATGACCTCATACTAACAAATAACAAAACATCTGTGTGTGTCTCTTGTGAAACAAACAGACATAAACACATTAACAAACTATATACATTGTGCACAGTGTACCATGCAATTTGGGGATATAGAGGTGTCTCTTCAGCCGCAGAGCCCTGCTGTAGGCCAGCCCCTATTCCCAGGGCATTATCAAGTGGTAACCATCCTTCCTTAGCACTATGGTGAGTGCAGGGGGGGAGGTTCCCCCAAGAAGTTTGGACCACGTGGCTCATTGCAACCCCAGAGGGTTGAGAGAGCTGCTCCCAGCGGTGTAGCTCAGAAGCAGGGGTAGTTAAAGTGGGACTAGACAACGCTTCTAATGAGGTGGTGGTTTGTAGGAAAGAAAGTGGAGGAGGACTGCCCATTATTTCAGTGAGCCTCGGGTTATTGCTGATGGGTGTCAACATGCTCTCACAACAAAAATCCTGGTGAGGTCAGGCTTGTCACACCTATGAAGAGTGTACTGTAAGCCACCCAATGCGGGGGCTGGGAGATCTCCCCTTGATAGAAAAAATAATAATAATAAAAAAAAACATACCAGAGGGGCACAGGCCTGTGCCATTCAACACTTAGGGCCTCACGTAAAACACAACCTGGCTACCCATTCAGCACAACAGTTTACGCATGCCAACAAATACTTTCATATTATATGACACAGCTTCCCAGCAGACCTCACCCCCCCCACACACACAAGTAAGCAAGGTAGAACTCACAAAAGTTCTGCTGTTTAATCAGATGGTACAATAAAGGCCTTCTTTGCCATCTAGATGTGTCTGGACCTTGGATCAGGACGTCCACTGAGAACTTGTTGGTAGGCCTCATTAAATCCCTCCCAGTATAGGAGTGAGGCATCTTCTCTGTCACATAGCAGTGCAAGTCGGGGGTCAAGGTTGGGGTGAAAAGGGGCCCCAAAAGTTCCCTTACATGAGTAACATGGAGAAAGGGTAGCAGATGGGTTAGCCAAGGAGATTGTCCACTGACGACCAATTTAGACACCCCAAACTCGCCCCATACCTACAACTCCCTGGGGGATTAAAAGAACAGGAACAGAAAGAAAATAGAAGGATGACTACTTATCTGACCACACCAGTGGGTTTTCTCTGATCGATTACCCTAGAGAAGTAGAGCACTCTGGACAGTCATAGAAACATAGAAACATAGAAGTTGACGGCAGATAAGGACCTCAAGGCCCATCCAGTCTGCCCATTTCTTTTTCTACCTTATAAATGTGCCATCGGCCTTTGCTCTGTCAGTGACCTATCTATTCATAGTCATTTGTATTGCTCCCTTATGCCTATCCCATGCCTGTTTGAAGCCCTGCACTGTATTCATAGCCACTCACTTGTGGTAAGCCATTCCATGCATCTACCACCCTTTCTGTGAAAAAGAATTCCTCACATTCCCCTTAATCGGCCTCCTCTAATCTCATGCTGTGTCCTCTTGTCCTGCTATTTTCTTATATTTAAACATGTTAGACTCTTTCACCTTGTTTATGCCCTTAAGGTGTTTAAATGTCTCGATCATATCACCTCTCTCCTCCTTTGCTCAAGGGTATACATATTGAGCTCCATTAATCTGTCCTCATATGTCTTCTGATGCAGTCCTGCACCATTTTGGTTGCCCTTCTCTGGACTGCCTCAATTTGATTAATATCCTTGTGAAGGTGTGGCCTCCAATACTGCATGAGTACTCAGATGGGGAGCCTAACCAATGTCTTGTACAGAGGATTATTACCTCCCTCTACGACTTGTGATACCCCTACTAATACATCCTAACACCCCCTAGCCTTACCTACTGCTTTAGAGGTCTGCTTGGATGATTTTAGGTCATCAGTGATGATGATGCCCAAGTCTCTTTCTTCCTTTGTGACTGCTAGCAACTCCCTCCCAGCCTATAAGTGGCTTCAGGGTTTTCTTCCCTATGTGCATGATTTTGCACTTCTTTGCATTAAATCCCAGTTGCCACTCTTCTGACCATTCTGCTAGTTTATCCAGATCTCTTCTCATTCTGCCCACCCCATCTGGATCATCTACTCTGTTGCAGATCTTGGTGTCATCTGCAAACAGACAAGCCTTACCCTCTAGTCCATCTGCAGGTCACTAATGAAGATGTTGAATAGGACTGGCCCCAGGACTGATCCCTGAGGTACCCACTTGTGACTTGCATCTCTTCTGACTGTATACCATTTACCACCACTCTCTGTTTTCTGCCAGTCAACCAGTTTGCCACCCAGTTGACCAACTTCTGACCCACCTGAGCCTACCTAGCTTATTTATCAATCTTCTATGTGGGAACAGTGTCAAAAGCTTTGCTGAAGTCAAGGTAGGCGACATCAACTGCTCCCTTGGTCCACCACTCTGGTTACCCAGTCAAAGAAATCTATGAGATTAGTTTGACAGGACCTTCCTTTGTAAAACCCATGCTGTCTTGGATCCTGTGCCCCTATGGGATTCCAGGTGTTGCACTATCCTTTCCTTAAGGAGTGCCCATAATCTTGCCCACTACTGAGGTAAGACTGACGTCTGTAGTTCCCCGCCTCCTCCTGCTACCACTCTTGTGGAGTGGGATCACATGAGCCCTTCTCCAGTCTTCTGGGACCTCTCCTGTGCTCAGAGACTCACTAAACAATTCTGCTAAAGGCTCTGCTAGTTCCTCCTTTAGCTCCTTAAGTACCCTGGGATGTATGCCATCAGGTCCCATTGCCTTATCCACCCTGAGCTTAGCAAGCTCTTGTAGGACCCTTTCTTTTGTGAAGGGAGTAGTGCTCACCTCCCTCCCGCTGTGTCCATGATGCTGAGCTGTGGGCCCTGCCCTACCTTCTCTTCAGTAAATACTGAGCAAAAGTATCTATTTAGGATAGATGCCTTTACAGGGTCCTCCTCCTCACATGCTCCCTTTTCTCCATTAAGCTTAGCAATACCCCCTCTGGACTTTCTCCTTTCACTAATGTATCTATAGAAAGTCTTGTCACCTTCTTTTCTGTCCGTGCTAGTGTTTCCTCAGTTTGGGACTTTGCCTGCCTTACTGCCTTACCTGCTTCCCTTAGGGCAGTTTGGTATGCCTCCCTATCTTCATCCCGCTGTGTTCCCTTATATTTTCTGAAGGCCAGCCTTTTGGCTCTGACCTTTTCTGCTACTGTATTTGAGAACCAAAGTGGTTTCCTTCTTCTTTTACACTTCCTTTTCTGTCTAACACAATGGGATGTTGCTTCAAGTATTGTATCCTTAATGCTTGCCCACTTTGCCTGTCCACACTGAAGATGAGATCTCCGCTGGTAGAGGAGGCCTCACTCGTAGCCTTTGGTGGACGCTGCCCTCCGCTATCTGTAGTTCCATTCTGCGGCTGGTGAGGAGTTGCTGATGGACACAGGTAAAAATTTAAATTTTAGAATAATTAAGATGGGAATTAGACAGAGAGTGAATGGGTGGATGGAGGAAGGAACAATGGTGTGAGGAGGATTAGGGCTGCTACGGGCCAGGTGACTGACAAAATAAGGGGGGAACATTGGGGTTGCCAGGGCATCTGGGGACACTGTCTAAACATAGACTAGGTGGTTTTTGAATAGGGGAGTGGCAGGAGGTAAGGGGAAATGGAAAGTGGGAAGGGAAAGCTGCACAAGGATGCAGAGGAAGGGCAAGGAAAGGAGATGCTAAGGCATGTTTGGAAGTAGGGGGACAAGCATCAAACAGGTTTATGGTACTGGCAGATCTGGAGGACCTATGGCACATGGGGGGGGATTGGGGCATGAAAACCCATAGAGGAAAAGGTCAGCAATATGGAGACAGAAGGGGAGAGTAGACTAAGTGGGGAAGGAGGTACACACAGTCAGAGAAGAGCCAAGGGTGGAGGGGAGGATGGAATGGTCGGAGAACAAAGAAGGAGGGGGATTGCAGAGGATAGCAGGGGACATCAGGTAGAATACAGAAGAAGGGGGGCAGGGGAGGAAATAGGAGAGAGCAGTGGAGGTACAGAAGGGAGGACCAACAGGTCAAACAGGAAACAAGTGAAGGGGGAGGAAGCTGTCCTACCATGGGCAGATGGGTGGACAAAAGGAAAGACTTGGAGGAGGAGGAAAAGGTGTCGGTCATTGGGGTTTCATTATTAAGGGTATACACTGGGTATAGAAATAGGACCCAAATAGGACAAGGAACATCGACTGTATGCCAGGGATGCAAGCGGGGTGGGAAGGGCCTAGGATCAAGAAAATTATATGGAAGATGAGGGGCAAACCTCACTTGATCATCCACCTAGGGACACATGACTTGGCAGGAAATGAGGCAGGAGTAGTGAAACAAAGGTTTAAAGAGCAAGCAGGGTGCTGCAGGGATTCAGTGAGTAAGAGCTAGTAAGAGCTAGCAGAGTGTTGAAGGGAGTCAGTGAGTTCGATAGCATTCTCTGAGATAATCCAGGTCCCTAGTGCCAGCACAGACAGAAAAAGGAGAATAGAGGAGTTCAACATGTGGCTAAGGGACTGGTACACATCAGAGGGGTTCATATGCATTGGAGGGTGGGGGGGACAAGTAGAAGAATAAAGGACTGTATGCAAAGGACAGGCTGCACCTCAGTGAGGAGAAGTCTAGAGAACTTAGAGGAAAACTGGTGGAATACATGAATGGGGCCCTGCATTTAAACTGATTAAAGGGAAGTATGAGGCTAGGGAAGGCATGGAGGTCAGCAGGGAAGGGGACTAGCTGGCACTCCCCTGCAAATGGGGGTAGGGAATTGAATAGGGGTTGATGGAAATGGAGGGTGAGAGATTTGGAGGGCCATGTGTGTGAACATTTGAAGGCTTGGCAACACGACTGCAGACCTAGAGGCCATCATGGTAGGGGAGGACCTGGATCTAGTCACTATCACTGATACCTGGTGCAATGAAAACCAGGACTGGGATATTGCGGTACCAGGATGTACTCTGTTCAGAAGGGACAGGGTCATAAGAAAGGGAGAGGAATAGATCTTTGTGTAAGGGACAGCATAAAGGCTGCAGAAATATGAGGAGAACAGGGGGAGCGGAAGTACTATGGGTCACTCTGGAGAAAAGGAATGACACCGTTATCCATACAGGGGTGATATACAGACTTCCAGCACAGATGGAAGAAGTGGATGGGGAAATGCCAGAAGCAATCCAAAAGCTGGCTCATAAGGGAGAGTTGTTGCTGATGGGAGACTTCAACCTACCTGATGTGGATTGGAGACACCCAGCAGCAACAGCAACAACCTGGAGGAGCAGGGACATCCTGGCCTCCTTGCAGGGAGTGTTCCTCAGGCAACTGGTAGTGGAACTCACCCATGGGGGAGCAATATTAGACCTAGTGCTGATGCATGGAGACAGTGTTGCTGACGTAACAGTGGCAGACTATCTGGAGACCAGTGATCATCGGATGGTGTGGTTTGGTTAAAAAGTGGGTTTGCACCGAGCCGCACAATGATGAGGGTCATGGACTTCAGGAGGACCAATTTCAAGACAATGGGAGAATGCCTCCAGGACACCCTGGCAGGAACAGGGATGCTAGGAGGAGTCGAGGACCAGTGGGCAAAAATAAAAGAGGGTACTGAAGGGGCTACAAATCTCTATGTCAGGCAGGTCTGCAAGGGCAAGAGGAAAAGGAGCCCACTCTGGTTTTCTAGAGAACTAGCAGAAACAGTAAGGGCAAAACAAACAAGCATTACGAAAATACAAAAATACACAAAAGGAGGAGGACAGGATAAATTATCAGGAGAAACAAAGGGGCCAGGGAAGGTAATGAGAAGAGCAAAGGCACAAATTGAGGAAAATATTGTTCAGTCAATAAAAAAGGGGATAAAACCTTCTTTCGTTATATACTGTATTAGTGAGAAGAGGAAGACCAGCATGGGGATAACAAGGACAAAAGACAAAGGGGGGTCTGTGGAAGGGGACCAAGGAAAGGTGGACATATTGAACAGATACTTTTGTTAAGTGTTTACAACAGAAGGGGTAGGTGGTGGGCCAAAGATAAAGAACAGAGCTCAGAACTGGTAGGGAGGTGGACACTAGTCCATTTACAGAGGAAGAGGTCCTCAGGGTACTAGCAAAATCAAAAGTGGACAAGGTGATGGGACTGGATGGGATTCACCCTACGATACTGAAGGAGCTCAGGGAGGTGCTGTCTGCACCCCTGACAGTTTTGTTCAACCTATTGTTGGAAACAGGGGTGGTTCCGAGGGACTGGAGAATGGCAGATGTGGTCCCACTTCTCAAAAGTAGGAATAAGGAGGAGGCAGGAAATTACAGACCTGTCAGCCTGACTTCAGTACTGGGCAAGGTTATGGAACCACTATTGAAGGAAAGGATAGTGGAATACCTTGAAACAAGTGGATAGCAGGATCAAAGGCAACATGGTTTCACAGGGGGGTGGTCTTGCCAGACAAACCTGATCGAGTTCTCTAACTGGGTGACCAGGGAAGTGGATCAGGGCGGAGCAGTAGATGTGGCATACCTGGATTTCAGAAAGGCTTTCAACAGCATTCTGCATAGAAGACTGGTGAACAAGCTGGCCTGTCTAGGAGTGGGACAGAAGGTAGGAAACTGGGTAAGAAGCTGGTTGAGCAACAGGAGACAGAGAGTGGTGGTAAATGGAATCCTCTCGGGAGAAGTCAGGGTGACCAGCAAGGTGCCTATGGGGTCAGTACTAGGCCCTGTCCTTTTTAATGTCTTTACTAGCGATATTGCAAAAGGGCTAGAAGGCAAAGTCTTCCTGTTCATTGATGACACAAAAATCTGCAACATGGTGGATACACCGGGGGGGAGGAAGTGGAAAAACCGAGGAATGATTTGCATAAGTTGGAAGAATGGTTAGGTGTTTGACAGCTGGGTTTCAATGCTAAGAAGTGCAAAATCATGCACTTGGGGCACAGAAACCCAGAGCTACGTACCAATTGGCAGGAGAGGTACTGGAAACCACCAAACAGGAAAGGGACCTGGGGATAATCATTTCTGACTACCTGAAGGTTGCCAAGCACAGTGAAAAGGCAGTGGGAAAGTCTAGTAGAATGCTGAGATGCATAGGGAGGGGTATCACCAGTAGGAAGAAGGAGGTACCATTACCCCTGTACAGGTCACTGGTAAGACCACACCTTGAGTACTGTGTCCAGTACTGGAGGCCCCACCTCTGGAAGGTCATAGATAGGGTGGAGGTGGTACAGAGGCAGGCAACCAGAATGGTGCAAGGAATGCATCAAAAGCCCTACAAGGATAGACTGAGAGAACTGAATATGTACTCGGTAGGGGAAAGAAAGGAAAGGGGGGATAGGATAGAAACTTTCAAGTATATAACAGGTATTATTAAGGTACAGGAAGGTAGCATTTTCTGCAGAAAGATGGACTCTAGGACAAGGGGTCATGCTATGAAGCTGGAGGGGGGAACGCTCAGAAGGGATGTGAGGAAATATTTCTTTACAGAGAGGGTGTTGAAAGCCTGGAACAGCTTCCTAGTTGAGGTGGTGGGCACCAAAATGGTCACAGAATTCAAGCATGCATGGGACAGATACATGGGGATCTTGGAAGGAACACAAGGGGTGAGGACAACCGCAGATTGAGTAGGGGCTGCAGTGGCACAGTAGGCAGGGATATTAGGCTGACTGGATGGGCCATAGGGGTTTTTATCTGCCAACAACATATCTGTTTCTATGGGCATTCATAAGGTGCAATCAGCTATGCTAGCCATACACTACCTCATGCCATGAACCTTGAGGTGGAAATCTGTGACCTTTCCCTCCCCACTGAGTCCCCATGTGAATTATTAGTCATTAATATTACACTCGGCAAACAAATTCTCAAAATCTGCTGCATATACAACCCACCCAAAGTAGGCCTGAACATTCTCCATGACCTCTCCCCTTTGGCAAACCAAATCCCCTCTTCTGAAATGATTGTTCTAGGCGACCTAAATTTAAATTGGATTGGCAACAAAACTTAGCATGAGCCCGCTCCAGACTCATGTCAGCTGCATCGGATCCTACAGATCTGTGTTTTGTTTTTTTGCCTTATCTTCCTCAGAGCCATTAGAGCCAAGATTAAAAGGTCTCCCGCTCCCCTCCCCACCAGCTGATGGCTCTCCAACCTATCTCCTCCCACAGATACCATCAGGAGCCAAGATTGAAAGGCCCCTCCCCCACCAGCCGATGGCTTTCTGATCTGTCCCCCAGGTATGAATGGCAGCTGTGTTTTTCTGTCAGAGGCAGTGATGTGATTGTTTTTTCTATCTGCTATACAGCCTCTGTTCCACGGTGCTGGAGTTCTGATTTGACTAGTACTTTAACACTGTTTGCGCTACTAAGACTGCAATATTTATTAGTACATGCACTGTTGTACCTGTGATTTCAGCTGTAATTGTATTTGGCTCTGTTGTTACTGTTTGGCTCTGTTTTACTGTCGGTTGTGCTGCTGCCATATTTGATTCATTGTTTTCTCTGCCCTTTGTTTTCCATTTAGCCCCCCTCCCCCTTGCCATTCATCCCACCCCGGCTCTGACTTCTGTGCTCCCTTTTGTTCACTACCTGACCCCTTAATCCCCTGAGCTCTTGTGTGTAATCCATTTTGTCTTTTCTTCCTCAGATGCCATCAGGAGCCAAGATTGAAAGGGCTCCTACCATCCCACCAGCAGACGGCTCTCCGACCTATCTCCCCCACAGTTATGGACAGCAGCTGTGTTTTCTGTTGGAGGCAGTGATTGTCCACCCACCCCCCTAGGTGAGTATCTGTCATATACAGTAGACAGCCCCATCATGTGACTTATGCCACCTTACCCTATCTCCCCAAGTTGTCATTAGCTGATTATGCCCTGCCATAGTCAATAACACTAACCTCTAGGCCACTCAGCCTGTTAGTGTGCATTTTCCACTACCTTTTGTTATGCCACAGCACTCGGTGGTCGCATGTGGTATTACACATCACTGAAGCAAACCAGTCCTTCTCAGACACTATCACCTAGCTTTTGCCTTGGTTTGCTTTGGTGGTACATCACTGTTTCCATTTACTTTACAATCCACAACTTTATCTCCTATTGTCCCGGCCTCACTCTCCTTCCCTCACTAGTCTCTTTATCTCCTCTCACTCAACCCTCCATCCTTTGCTCCCCTCACTTCATCCAACTTATACCTTAACACACTGTACACTCCCCTCTCACCCTAATCTTATCAGCTACCCCTGGCCTCCCTATGCATCCATGCATCCTTCCACAACCCCCTTACCTAGCCTACATTTATCGAAACTCCCTCCTCCTCCCTTCTCCAACCCCCTTCCAAGTCCCCACCCCCATCCCTCAACATCCAAAGCTACAAAATGAATAAATTCACTCTCTAACTTGCCAATTATCCTCCTACTCATTTCAGCAGGTGGCAACAAATCCAACCCTAGACCTCCCCCTGCACACCTCCCAAAGGGCTTAAAAATCACACACCTAAATATAAGAAGCCTACTCCCCAAACTAACCCTACTGCAACCAATTATGATGGATTTACTCCTGGATGTTCTGGTCCTCTCAGAAACTTGGCTATCCCACAAGATACTTGATACCAGTCTCACTATTCCTGGTTACTCCCTCATCAGGCAAGACAGATCCAGCAAGGGTGGAGATGTTGCTATGTATTTATCCTGCAACCTCCAATTCTCTCCTGTTTGATCTCTTTTCCCCATCCCAATATGAACTCCTCCTCATCAAACATTCCCTCCCTTTTACCCTGCCTATATACAGTACATAGCCAGCTCATACTGCTGCCCCAGTCTCCCTACATCTACCATATCTGAGTTTACCACCACTATTGCCTCACATACCACCTCTGGCGAGCTATACTTAACTAGGTGACATAAATGTGGACTGGCTCTCATCCGCAAACTCTAAAATATGCTCCAAAGTTAACTTCCTAAACTTTATACAATTAATAAACTCACCAACTCGGCTCAACCACAAATCATTCAAGCACACCCTGATAGACTGGGCCCTTACTTCTTATCCCCATTACATAATTGACTCTGGTTTCCTCCCCGATTTCCTCAGTGATCATCATATGATCTACTGCATCCATAAAGTTCATCAGACCAAAGGTTCCGCAAAAATGATCTCTCTATGCTCTTTTCGCTCACTAAACCTTGCACCCCTATTAACTGGCGTATACCACACTGCTTGAGCTCCCATCACAGCAGACTCTCCTCTATTGATACTGCCCTCAGCTATTTCCAAACAAAATTCTTGGAAATCTGGGACCTGCACGCTCATCCTAAACTAACAAGAGTCAAAGGTTCACACCTCCCATGGATAAACACTGAACTGCTGGCCTGCATGGGTGCCAGGGACCAGGCCTGGAAGGCCTACAAGTCATCCAGATCCCATACACTCCTTCTCCAATACTGATATCTTAGGATTGCTTGCACTAAGGCCACCAGATATGAATATTTCTTCTCCTCCTTTAACGCCAACTTAACCTACCCTTCCAAGTTCTTGAAAGCTGTGAAATCCCTTTTTTCTCTCCCCCCTCCCAACCCCCTATCCCAACCCTTTTCTATGGAATTGCTACGCTATCTGACCCTCCATTCATTGCATCTACTTTCAACACTTTCTTCACACCCTGTGCTTCTTCACTCCTAATCACTCCCCCCCATGTTTACCTACTGTTTCCCTAAACCCTCTTCCTAAACCAATTCATTCTACCATTCTCCCCTTCTCTTTTTCACTCATTTCACCAAACAATGCTCTTAAGGCCCTCCATGCCTTGAACCCCAGCAAGGGTAAGAGCCCAGATGGCCTGGACCCCAAACTACTCCATCTCTCTGCTCAGGTGATAGCTCCCCCTTTGGCAACACTACTAAACCTATCTTTTTCTCTTTCCTCAGTTCCCACGACCTGGAAACATTCTACAGTTATTCCTCTCCCCAAAGGTGATGATTCCACAGTCCCAGAGAACTATGAATTGTCCTCACTCATCTCACCGCTTACATTGACTCTGCCTCATTTTTCACCCATTTCCAGTCTGACTCCTCATCCCAGATCCACGTGTATGCAGATGACACCATCCTTTACACGTCTAGTACACGTCTAGTACTACTCATGTTGATGCAGAGGCTAGATTGCAGCATGATTTCAGTAAGTCCAGCTATGGTTCCAGTCTAACCAGCTGTTCCTGAACACCAATAATACAGTCTCCATGTCCTTTGGCACTAGATAGAAGCTATCTAAACTCCAACCCCCCCACCTTCCACAACCTGGATGGTAAACTTATTGAAACTGTCACTACCTTTAGATACCTTGGGGTCTGGTTAGACCACCATCTGGACTTTTCAGCACACATGAATGCAATCCAAAAGAACTTACACTCCAAGTTTGGTGCTTTATACAGAAATAAGGATTGCATTCCCCAACCTGCATGCCATGCAATCGTGCAGAAAATGATCCACTCCACCTTTGACTATGCTGATGTAGTCTGCAGTGCTGCTCCTAAGACTACCCTGGCCAGACTGAACACCCTCTTTGACTCCTTTTGTCACTTTGTTCTATCCTGCCCCCCTCACACTCATCACTGTGACCTATATAAAGCCCTATCACTCCCATCCCTGGAGTCCAGACGTCTGTCCCACACTGCCATGTTCATGGCCAAATTCTGGACTGGTAATCTCCCCTCCTATCTTTCTTCCTCCATCTGCGCTTCCTCCCAGTGTACTTACTCCCTCCGTAATACTGACCTAAAATCATTTGCAATCCCCCACTGATCTACTAGCACTGGTCAATCCGCCTTCTCGTTCCGCTGACCTAAACTATGAAATGCCCTCCCCCTTCCATCCATAATGCCACCTCACACAAATCTTTCACCTCCTTCTTACATGAACACACAGACCCTACCTGCTCCTGCCAAAACCTATTGACCTCTCACCTTACACTGCCCCCTCTGGACCCCCCAACCCCTAGCCCCAGGACAATGGTTTCCCAGGATTCCTAGTGGAAACTCCATTGTTAGGAGGGTAGAACTGGGGGGGTGAGGAGAAAGGGGGAGGTAAGGTGCCTGAGCTGCTGTGGCAGGCAGGGAAGCCGAATCATCAGGATCGCAGGAGCAGCTGCACTGGGGAGGGAGCTGGATGTCATTGTCCACCTAGGGACAAATGACCTGGCTGGGAAAGGGATCAGAACAGTGCAGGAGGAGTTTGTGGAGTTGCGGAGGGGCCTTCGACAAGTAGCATGCACGGTAATGTTCTCGGAGGTGCTGCCTGCCTATGGCATGGGTGAAGCTAGGGTGCTCCACACCATGGGATTCAATCAGTGGTTGAAAAACTGGTGCAGAGCTCAGGGATTTGGCTTCATTGGGGACTGGGGGTCCACCTGGAGTGATGCAGGCCTATACTGGTGCAATGGTCTGCATCTGTCCAGGAGGGGAACCAGGATCCTAGGTGATAAGTTTAAATGCTTCATTGGCAAGCATTTAAACTAGCCAAGGGGGGGAGGCACTGGAAAGGAGCAGGGAGATCCTTGCCCCCCAAAATATCAGGGTAGTTAGTGAGGTAAACATCAAAATAGGGACGTCGATAGAGAGAAGGGCAAGGGTAAATGGAAATAACGAGAAAGGCAGTAAGGATAGGGATTGGCAAAAAGGGGTAAGGTCATCAAGAAATGGAGGGTAATGAGTACCAATGCCCATAGTCTGGGCAACAAGCTCCCCTGAACTGGTGGCCTTGATGGAAGAGGGATTCCTGGATATTGTGGCAGTCACAGAAACATGGTACATAGAGAACCATGACTGGGATGTTATACCAGGGTACACAACCACAGGAGAGACAGGGAGGGTAGAAGAGGAGGAGGAGTAGCTGTCTATGTAAGGGAAGGGATAAAAGCAATGGAACAAAAGAGTAAACAGGGAGGAAAGGAGGCACTGTGGGTCACCTTAGAGACTGGAAATGGCACTACAATCCACACAGGGGTTGTATACAGACCCCCATCTCAGAGGGAGGGAAAGGACAAGGATATGATAGAAGGCATCCTTAGGATGGCAGAAAAAGGGGAGATATTGTTGATGGGGGACCTGAATATGCCAGATGCTAACTGGAGCACCTTTGCTGCAGCCACATCCAAGAGCAGGGCCATTCTCAATGCCCTACAGGGTTATGCCTCAGACAGCTAGTGTTGGAACCCACTCAGGAGGGAGCAAGATTAGACCTCGTGCTCTCAAATGGGGACAGTGAGAGGATCTTAGATCTAGAAGTGGATAGCCATCTGGGAACAAGTGATCACCAAACAATGTGGTTCACGATAAACTCAGCTGCAGAGTCAAGTCATTCAAAAGTGAGGGTACTGGACTTTAGGAGGGCTGACTTTGTCAAAATGGGGGAGTGCCTTAGAAAAGCACTAGCAAACAGGCAAGAAGGAGGGGTGGAGCAACAATGGGGAAACATCAAAACTGCCATCACAGAGGCAACACGCCTTTGTGTGAAGCAAATAAATCAAAATGAAAGAAAAAGACACTCTGGTTCTCAAAAGAGGTGGAGGGGAAGATTAGGGAGAAAAAGACAGCATTTATGAAGTATAAGGAAACAAAGAAGAGCAGGACAGAGAACTGTACCAGTTAAGGCAGAAGGAAGCAGGGAAGGCATTCAGAATAGCAAAGGCCCAAACTGAGGAAAAGATAGCCAACTTGGTTAAGAAGGGGGATAAAACCATTTAGAGGTACATTAGGGAGCGCAGAAAGACAAAGAGGGGGATAGGGAGGCTGAATAGAATGGACAGTGGGTGGACAGAGAGGGACATTGAAAAAGCAGAGATACTGAATGAATACTTCTGCTTAGTACTCAAAAAAGAGGAGGAGGGGGAGGTATCTAATCCAGTTAACAGAAGCACTCTGGATAGGGGGTCGATCCCAGTCCTTTCACAGAAGAAAGGGTTCTTAAAGAACTCCTAAATCTAAAGGTGGACAAAGCAATGGGGCCTGACAGGATTCACCCCAGAATTCTAAAAGAATTAAGGGGAGAACTAGTGACACCACTGACTACCCTTTTTAACAAATCATGGGAGGATGGTGTGGTACCTGAGGACTGGAGGAGGGTGGATGTGATTCCCCTTCACAAAAGTGGGAGCAAGACAGAGGCAGGAAATTACAGACCTGTCAGTTTGACCTCTCTTTCATAGTTTCATAGTTCAATACAAGTTCGAAGGTGTTTTAGCCCATAAATGAACTCGCCACCATTATATTCAACGGTGGAAACTGTATTTATTATCACCCATATAGGAGTCTAATTTTGCTTTAAATTCTTTAACATTTTTACTTCCAATAATCTCTTCTGGGAATGAATTCCATATTGGTGGAACTCTCTGAGTATAGAATGTACTACGCTTTGTAGTTTTACATACGAAAGGTTTAAGTTTATAATTATTTGATCTTGTATTATTATTACTAAAATTTCTTTCTAGACCTATAGTATTTAACATATATTCATCCTGAAAAGCCTTAAAGGTGTAAATCAAGTCTCCTCTTAGTGCTCTATATTCTAAAGAAAATAAGTTGAGGGATTTTAGTCTTGTTCCATAATCCAAAGATTTCATATTCTGGATTTTTTTAGTCATTGTATGAGGTACTCTCTCAGTCATACTCTGACAATCAATAGATGTTGGTGCATAGAAAGGAGCACAAAAATCAAAATGTGGATGCACAAGACTGTTATATAAAGGAAGAATTATGTCAGAATTCCTACTTTTAATATGCTTAAAAATGTTTCCCATGATTGAGTGACATTTTTAACTACTTTATTTGTATGTATGTATATTGAATTTAAAATTATCTGATATTATTATTCCCAGATCCCTTTCCTCTGATGTTATCATCAACTTTACGTTATTTATGGAATATTCTGCTTTGATGTTATTTCTCCCCATGTGCATAACCTTGCATTTCAAGACATTAAACTTCATATTATTTTGTGTCGCCCAAGAACAAAGATTATTCAGATTGTTTTGATGATTATTTATTGATTGGATATTGTTGACTACACAGCCCAGTTTGCAATCATTTGAGTACTTATTAATCCATATCCCATCAGTTGTTTGCATGTTAGAGACTAATATATTGAACAAGAGAGGTCCCAGGACGGATCCCTGGGGAACACCACTAGTCACCGGATCCATTCTGATTTATGCCCTTTGATTACCACTCTTTGTTGTCTCTTATCCAACCATGATGTAATCCAACATATTATTTTTATATCCAGATTTAACCCAATAAGTTGTTCAATTAAGACTTTATGTGACACAATATCGAATACCTTTTTGAAATCCAGAAATATAATGTCCACTGGTAATCCATTATCTAGTGCATTACTCACCGGCTCGAAAAAGTTGATCAAATTAGTTAAACATGATCTGTTTGTTGTAAATCCATGTTGAGACATATCAATATTTCCTGTTTTCTCAACATGGTCTATTATTTTATAGTATAACAATCTTTCCATGATTTTACTCAGGAGTGATGTTAGGCTAATAGGTCTGTAATTACAAGGCTGTTGTCTACTGCCACCCTTAAAAATTGGGATTATATTGGCCTCTCTCCATGATTGTAATACTTTACCTTCTTTAAGTGAAGTATTAAATAATAAACAAAGAGGTCCTGCAAATTCACTAGCCAATTCCTTTAGGAATTTTGGATTAATATTATCTGGCCCTGGGGAGGAATTAACTTTTATTTTGCCAATAGCATTCATTATGTCCTTTTTTGTGAACAAAAATTGAATGTTTTTTGTTGATGATGTTAAAATATTTGCATTTTGTTTTTTCTGGAATACACTTCCGAAATAAGAATTGAGACTAGCTGCTATTTCATTTTCTTCTGTAACTGTCTTATTATTTACAGTTAAGGGACCAATTCCCTTTTCACTTCCCTTAATTGATCCAATATAGTTATAATTTTTTTTGTTATCTTTTACTTCTTTAGCAAGTTTGGTTTCTAATTTAACTTTTGCTGTACGTGTAATTTTTTTTTGGTCAGTTTTGCAAGTGTTTTGAAATTTTACCAGTCTTTGTCACTTTTAGTTTTATTATATTTATTGAATGCTTTGTGTTTTTTCTTAATAAGGCATTTTATCTCTTTTGACCACCAAAGTGGTATCCACCGCTTATTTTTATTATATTTGATTCTATCCAGAACCCAATTGTCAATACAATAACCTATTTTGTTTATTATTTTTTCCCATGTTTTCTCAAGACCTAAACTCCTCAATTAATTTTCCCAATTCCAGGTTATAAGGTAATTTTTTATACTGTTATAGTTTGCGCTGTGAAAACTTTAAATTTTTGTTATACCATTATTGATTAGCACACACTTCTGGATATTACAAGTAATCCTGTTATGATTGCTGTCTTCCAAAGGGTCTAATATAACTGCTGAAGATTAAATCCAAGATATTATCTTTTCTAGTGGATTGCAATACTAGTTGTTCCAAACCCAGCTTGAAAGTAGTTTCTAAAAAACTTAGCTCGATAGTATAGTTTTAGTCTCCAAGGTATCCCAGTTTATGCATGGGAAATTAAAGTCTCCCATTAATATTAGGTTTCCTATATCTTCTGCCTTACTTAACTGATCAATAAAAATAGAATTTTCTTCTTTAGTGAGATTTGGTGCTCGATAGCATAAACCAACAGTAAAAGTCTTATACCCTAGTTCAATTCTGTTCCATAAAATTTCTGCACTAGTCTCATTAAATTTTATCTGATAATTTTTTAACTTAGTTGAGATATATAAGGCAATGCCTCCACCTGCTTTATTCTGTCAATTTTTGAGATGTTTGACATAGCCTGGTATATCTGTATTCCATTCATTATTGACAAACCAGGTCTTTGTGACACCACATATATCTATATTTTTTGTGGCTAAGATGTATCTTAGTTCATCTATCTTATTTGTTAGCCTTCTTGCATTTAAAACCAAGATCTTAAGTGTATCTTTGTTGTCCATTTGCTCTGAAACCCTAAATGTTTTTTTTTTTTTTTGCTAATGTTTGCTGGTTTTCTTAGTTGGGCAAATCTTTTCTTTTTTGTTTTTCTTCTCTTTTAATTTTTTAAATTGTTAGATATTTTACCATTCTGCACACTCATATGAGATACCGACTCAAACTCCTCCCCCTTTGTATTAGTTTAAATGTTTTTTAATGTAGTTATTTAAGTGTTGGCCAAGTAGTTGTGTTCCATTTTTATTGAGATGTAACCCATCATAACTGTCTAAGTATCTAGTATTCTCAAATTCTTCCCAATGTGTAACACATCCAATATTTTGCTTCATGCACCATTGTTGTAACCAGTTATTAATCCTTTTAATTTTCCAGTTTTGTTCATATGTAGTTCTTGGTATTGGTAATATTTCTGAAAAAGCAACATCACATCCTAGATGTTCTGATTTATTTGTTAAATTAACAAATTCCTGTTTGATCTGTTTAGGATGCTGATGTAATATATTATTTGCCCCTGCTTGTATAATCACAAGTTTATTTCCAATTTCTTTTCCTAGAATACCATTGGTCATTTTGGTAATGTCAGATATTTTTGCTCCCTTAAAGTATGACATTGTTCTATTTTGTTTATCGGTGTTACAGATCACCCTATCAAGGCCTTTAACTATAGAATCTCCTAGTACAAATACTTGAGTAACATTACTAGTTTGTGTTTCTGTCTCTTAGTTATACATTGGGTAATGAGGTGGTTTTGTCCTAATGGTAATAAGCCATTTTCTAATACTATTAGAGGTTCCCCAAGAGGACTTTGTTCACCTTTACTCATACCTGAAACTGTTAATAGACTAGTTCCATCATTAGATGCTTCTGTTATAGCTTTTGGTGTGCAATCATTATTTCCACATGCATTTTCATCAGCTAAGGGATCAAAATAATTTCTAAGTTCTGAATTAAAATATTTTGCTTTCCTTCCCCTTTTATTTTTTGAAGGTTTCAAATGCTACACTTGATACCATGCAGCTTCTGTAGTTGAGCATTCTTCATCATCCCTACTCCTTTTTTTATTTGGGGTATTCTGGTGTTTATTAAGGGGAGTGGGATAATCAATATGTGTATTTGGGGTACTAGGCCCGGTGTGTAATACACTATTATTGAGTCTGATCTGGAAAAGCTTTGCCATTCCTCTCTGGCTATGTTCTAATTCTACCATTCTTTTGTTGAATTATGCTATTAAACTTACCATCTCATCATTTTCTATACATTTGGGGAAATAAAAGGTCTTGAGATCAGTCCTGACAAGGTGATTGTATACATATTGCACGTTGTACACATAATACCTTTTTCTCCTTTAATGGTTTTTATTGATTCCTCCATGATACAAAGATATATTATATGTTCTGTGGGTCAATATAGATCAAAATATTAATGTTATAGTTTTATTTCAAGATGTTTTTACCAAGTACTAGGCCAAATACCTTTTTACAAGATAGTTTCTTAAACTACTCACACACACAGTATTATTTTAAAGGATAGTAGGAGTGATCGTTACAAACACCTACCCTAAGCACTGCTGGATAGTTAGTTGATTTCGTGCCACAAATATAAATCCTCACTCGTACTGTGCACTCACCGTGCTCGACACCTCATGACACATGCGTCTTTGCGCGCGACTTCACGCATGACATCACGTGCTCGCCCCACTCGGCTCACCTCACTCACCACAGAGTGAGTGTATATAGTGCCAAATGACCCGGATGTAGTCCCAAGGTCAGGGCAGCGAGGCCGAGAAATAAAGTTTGATTTTAAAGTAAACTGTTAAAATTACAATCTCCCAGTGCATTTTTAAGTAAACCCAGTGAAATCCTGGCTAATGGACAATATTCACTGTGAGAAAATGGTTGTAGTGTTCACTAGAAATGATCTACACACCCCCTCCTCCTGTTTCCCAAAGGCCAAAGGGCTCCAAGCACAGGGAACTAAATTGCAGATCTAAAATCACAAAACAACAATGTACATCAAGGTATATTATTAGCTCAAAACAGTTTGTATGAGATAGAATAGGACTTCTAGCAGCTCAAGTAACTGTTTAAATTGACTCGCGCTCACCTCAGAGTGAGTGTATATAGTGGCAAATGACCCGAATGTAGTCCCAAGGTCAGAGCAGCGAGGCTGATAAATAAAGTTTGATTTTAAAGTAAACTGTTAAAATTATAATCTCCCAGTGCATTTTTAAGTAAACCCAGTGAAATCCTGGCTAAAGGACAATATTCACTGTGAGAAAAATGGTTGTAGGTAGGGTAGGGAAAATGATGGAATCACTGCTGAAGGAAAGAATTGTTGAGTGCCTAGAGGCCAGTGGGGCACAGGACCCAGGGCAGCATGGATTCACAGCAGGAAGGACATGTCAGATGAATCTAATCAATTTATTTGACAGGGTAACCAAAGTAGTAGACCAGGGAGGGGCTGTGGACATGGCCTACCTAGACTTTAGCAAGGCATCTGACACAGTCTCACACAAAAGATTAATAAACAAACTAGCCAGCCTGGGAGTGGGTCCCAGGGTGGTGGAGTGGGTCCCAGGGTGGTAGCCTGGGTAAAACATTGTCTGGACAACAGGACAAAGAGGGTAATAGTAAACGGTGTCCACTCTGAAGAAAGGGGGTTACTAGTGGGGTACTGCAGGGTTCAGTACTGGATCCAGTCCTTTTTAATGTCTTTATAAGTGACATTGCAGAGGGACTGGAAGGAAAAGTATGCCTATTTGCAGATGACAAAGATCTGCAACAGGGTTGATACACAAGGAGGGTGGAAAGGATGAGAAGGGACTTGTGTAATATGTGGTGACGGTGTGATGGTGATATCACCACGGTGTGGAGATCTTATCAACTGGGATGCTATCCTAGGAGAATGCCTGTCCCAGCTGCACACCCAGCATCATCTCAAGCAGGTGGAATGGTGAGACAACCCTGTGGTCTGAATTAGGTTGGGTGCCAGGAAACACCCTATAAGGAGGGGCAGGAGACAATTTGAAGTTTGATGCCCGGCAGACTTTTATTTACACCAGGGGAAAGGTAGACACGGTCACAAGGGAAAGTCGGGGAATAACTCTTACTTATAAATGCTAGCTAACAGTTACCACTCTATTACTCTATGTCTACATTGACCTAAGGTCACTCTACAGTATTCTTATCTATCAATCTTACAATTTCCTACCCAGAACTCTATTTGTTAAGAGATCCTTGTACTTTTCATGCTATGTGCTAAGCATACCAAATACAAACAGCAAACAATCCCACAGTCTCAATTAGTCCATAAAATAAGGATGAAGATGTCCATTGTCTTCGTGCACAACTGAAGAATAGGGGTCAAGAGAAAAGGGAACACTCACTTGGCGCCAAGCTCACTAGGAGACCTATGAGAGGTCACAAACAGGGAATGGAGAGATTGGTAAACAGACCATAGGCATCGGCCAACCCACTCTTCAGGGTTGCTGAAACACAAGAGTGTGAGCAAACTAACTGGGGAAATGCTCTTTTCTTGGCACAAAAACCCTTGAACTGGGCTGCCAAGGTTGAAGAACCAAAATGTGGCAAGGGATCCACCTACAGGATTGCCACGGGAGAAGATATCTGCTACTTTCTCCTCGGCGCCAACCCCCGACCAGGGTCACCAAGGATGAAGAAGAACTGCTGGGGTTTTCCTGGCACCTACCCTCGACTAGGGCTGCCAAACGAACACCAGACTTGGTGAAGAATCCAGAAGAAGGACTACCAAGAACGAAGAAAAAGAACTGCTGGGCTGCTTTTGGTGACAGATCCACTTGCAGGACCACCAAACTCGAGCTGGTACCCTGTGGATTGCTCTGGCGATGCAGGATGACACAATTAACAAGAGGTGAAAGGTGAAGATCAGGATTCCACACAGATAGAGAACAAAATAAGAAACGGCGGCCACGAACACACTTGGCTAAGACGGACTCGTCTACCGGCAGGTGTCTGAGAGGGACGGACGAGACACTTTCCAGTCATCTTTCTTCCAAGATGATCAGGAACTGGTGGCCGTGACAACTCAAAGGATGTTGATTTGGACTCCGGCGGATGAAAGGGCAAGAAGTCGCCGAAGTCTTCTGCTGGCTGAAGATTGCTATGGTGAAGAGCTGCTGAAGACTGAAGATTTCTACGGTGAAGAGCTGCTGAAGACTGAAGATTGCTATGGCGAAGAGCTGCTGGAGGCTGAAGATTGAATCAGAACCTGTTGCTGCACAATGGTACTTCTGTTGGCATGTTATACTGAAATACTCACTTCCAGGGGCAATTTACCTGGAGCAGGGGCAAATTGCAGCAATCTGGGTAATCATTCACTGGCAGGGGCAACTTGCCTAGATCAGGGGCAAATTGCAACAATCCAGGGCAATTGTTCACTCTCAGGGACAACTTGCCTGGAGCAGGGGCAAATTGCAACAATCTGGGGCAATTGATCACTGTCAGGGGCAACTTGCCTGGAGCAGGGGCAAACTGCAACAATCCAGGCAATTGTTCACTGTCAGGGGCAACTTGCCTGGAGTAAGGACAAATTGCAACAATCCAGGGCAACTGCTCACTGGCAGGGGCAAATGACCACAATCCTAATATTTATACCACACAGTCTCGGTGCTTCATGCAATAACACAACAGTGGAGATGCTGGAAGAATAAACAGTTCAAAGAAACAGTACAAAAGCTGATAATCACTTTGTAACAGGTTGTGTGCTTAAGCACCCCTTAGTCGAACCCTTTTCCTAGTGGGGTCTAACTTCTTTAGGATCTCGCTACCCCTGAGCACTCTAATTTACTTGCCCCAGTTATTTAGCCTGGTTACGCTAATTGCCCGTACACCTGCTGCCCTATTCCCTATGGGTTAGGATGCCCTACCTTTACTGGGCCTGGTACTCTTACTTTACTGGGGCCTGGTGCCCTTTACTACTGTGGGCCTGGTGCCCTTCCTTTACTGGGGCCTGGTGCCCTTTACTACTGTGGGCCTGGCGCCCTTTACTACTGTGGGCCTTGTGCCCTCCCAATATTTTGGGCCTTGTGCCCTCACTTAAATGTGGGCCTGGTGCCCTCCCTTTAAATCATGGGCCTGGTAGCCCTACCTTTAACTCACAGGCCTGGTAGCCCTCTCTAAACCTGGGCCTGTTGCCCTCTTTTACATTCTGGGCCTGATAGCCCTATATGAACCTGGGTCTGGTAGTCCAATTAACTTTGTGGCAGGGCCCCTTTTAATCTTTATTTGGCCAGAAGTGGCAGGGCCCCTTTAAATCTGTTGGCTCTTAGAGCCTGATGTCGCTCAGATCCGAGTCGCTGCCCTTAATCCTGCCCCTCCTATAAATATTCTACAGGCCCTTGCTTAGGCTTAATTTGCTGGCCCCTCCTATGGGCATCGCTAACCTGCCCCCTTTATGAATAATTAATTCTGGGTCCTACTGACCCGCTGCTCTGCGGCGCTCAGCCGCTTCTCCAAGCACCTCTTGCACTTAACAGTAAAAAAAAAAGTCTTTCCTTGAAGTTGGATGGCCAGCACGCTTCATGTGCTGCCTCCGACTCACCACTTTTCAGGCTGCACTCCTCGGGCTGCTCTGCGATATCGGGAGGTGGGAAGTATGCTGGCAGTGGGAGGGAGCATTGCAGGCAATGCGACGGGTGACGGGGGGCCTCGGATGGCTAACAGACTAGACGGCGATGCGGCTCTGGGAACAGCCACTGACGTGGGACCTAAATTAACTTGAAAACACTCGGGGGGGGGGTTCAAAACAACAAAGCGATGGGGCTCACCAGCCCAAACCACAGCAAACGGCCGTTACTTTACTTCTGGTGCCCCGATGGCACCGCGGACCGAACTGAGCTCTTCTGGGGATCTTCGGTGGATGGAGCCAGAGCAGGCATGCAGAATGGCCCTCGGGGAACAGCTTCAACCCACAGGTAAACCTTTTACCGGTTCCCCTTAGCCTTCTGCATCCTCTCTTCTCCACAGCCAATAGGAACTGCCAAAAACTGTTAAAACTTTTAAAACTATACCTTCCATTTCTGGAATGTTTGGAATGGAATGCTGTGCATGAGCAGCTCAGCGCATCATTCTGTCCAAGCCATTGTTTCATGCTGCTAGCAACAAAATCTATCTTTTGACCATCTTTTAAGTGCACAAGGCACTTTTTCTATTATTTATAGCATTTCTCCCATACCACAAGGGGAAACTTTACTCTTAGGGGCCCCTTTATTTTACCCTGCAGCCCACTTCTACAGCAGGCACCCTTGGCACCCGTTAACCCCTTTGGCTTTATTTATTTTACTGTGATGCCCCAATTCTGGGGTACTACAGAGTCAGGCCCACCTAAAAATACATGTCCCCATGTATTCCCTTTAAACATTTCATAAAACATTTCTCAAACATTACTTCTATAGGTTTCCTAGAATATATCTTACCACTTTAACACTTAACCTAAACATCTATAGACTTTAAATAAAACATTTTTAAGCTTCTATAACGTTTGGAAAACTTTCCAATTTACTTTAACTACTTGACAGTGTCAGGGGAATCACTTTGAACAGAACTATCCCTGGAAGGAAGGTACTAACTGAGGAGCTTCTAAAATGTATCTCCTTGGAGGTACATCAAAATGACATCTCTGAGATCTATGTGGCTGAAAAGCTACTGGTCTTACTGGACTGACTGCTGGTTCAGGTAAATCAGAAGGTTCTGGCATTCCTATGGGTTCTGCCAAAGGGTGATTCTCAGTACGTACATGCGAATATCTAACCCATGGATCTATACACCAATCTGTCGATAAATCCATCTCCTTTACTTGGTGGGCATGGTTCTCCTGCCTCTCCTCTAAGGTAGCTTTTCTTGTAGTATCAATTAAAGCACTGTCTCTGAAGGTACAAGGTTTAAGAAGATTTCTATGCACTATCTTTGTGCTACTACCAGTCTCTTTTTCAATCTTGTACACGGGTAGGTCAGGGTAAGGGATTTCGACAATAAGGAAAGGTTCTGGTTCCCATCTGGTAGCTAATTCATGGCATTTCTGAGTCCTTTTGAGCAACACCCTTTCTCCAATCTGCAATGGGGTCGCATTTGCTTTAGCATCATAGTTTACCTTTTGCGAAAGTCATATTTGTTCCATGCTCTTTTACCCAATCAGTAACAGGTGGTTCATTTGGCTGAACTTCGAGTACCAGATCCATAGGAAGTTTTCCATGGTGACCAAACATTAAATTGTGTGGTGTGTATCCAGTAGAACAGTGGATTGCGTTGCTATACAAATACGCTAGTTCAGGGAGCAAAGCTGGCCAATATGGACGTTTATATTCTGGAAGAGCTCTTAACATTCCTAGTATTGTTTGATTCATTTGCTCACACAGTCTATTGCATTGAGGGTGATATACAGTGGTTTTTATTTTCTTACTGCCATATAAGGTGCAGAGTTCTCTGAAGAGCTGCGACTCAAATGCAGTTCCTTGATCAGTCAATATCTTGGTTGGATACCCAAAAGGACGAATGAAAAGCTTTACAAATGTCTCGGCTGTTGTTCTGGCAGACAAATCTTTTACAGCACTGATGACCATAAACTTAGAATAATAATCCACCATGGTTAAGACGTATGTTTGTCCATTGGCACTTGGTTCTAGTTTGAGGTGATCCAAAGCAACTAACTCAAGAGGTGCTTTACTAATTATGGGATGCAGAGGAGCTCGCTGGTTGTTTCCATTGGGCCTTTTTAGACTACAGGTTGGGCACTCTTCACACCATTTAATAATATAACTTCTCATCCCAATCCAGTAAAATCTTTTCCTGATTATGGCCTCTGTTTTCTTATTGCCGAAGTGTCCAGAATGGTCATGATATGCTTCAAGCACCACTGATGCACTTTTCTTTGGAACCATGGTCGGGGAGATCTCAAAATGAGTGTTAGGGTCTGATGGATAAGCTTAGAGTCTTTTATGGTTAGCTGAGTCCTGTGTCTCCATTACTTTATGGCTTCCAGATCCATTTTCTTTTGCGTTTGAGGTGGTATCTTTTGCCTTGTAGCAATGTATGACTTAATTTGGTTAATTACTGGGTCTTGGTCTTGCAGTTGTACCCACAGGTTACTTTGTTTCACCAGCTGGTCTGCACATTCTGATTCTTGTTCTGGTTCTACATCCTCTCTGGTATTGGCATAACAACAGGCCTAAACAATTTCTGATGGTACCTGAAGAAAAGGTGTCATCTCGGTATTCTCTAGCGGTGTCTCATCTATTTCATTTTCTGTCAGATTAGGCATTCGGGATATTGCATCTGCATTTGTATTAGATCTGCCTGAATGATATTTGAGGGAAAACTGGTAGTTGGCTAGTCTGGAAGCCCATCATTGCTCTAAAGCTTCTAATCTCACAGTATTCAAATGCGCCAGTGGGTTATTATCAGTAAACACAGTGAACGGAGTGGCTGCTAGGTAATGCTTACATTTTTCTGTCACTGCCCAAACCAAGGCTAGAAATTCCAGCTTAAATGAACTGTACCAAGCATAATTTCTCTCTGACCCTCTCAATCCATGGCTTGCATACGCTATGACTCGCTTGATGCCCTCTTGCTCCTACACTAACACTGCGCCTAGCCCTTTGTTACTTGCGTCTGTATACAATCGAAAGGGTTTGGAATAATCAGGATATGCCAATACGGGTGCTTGTGTAAGAATTTGTTTTAGTTGATCAAAAGCCTCTTGTTTTTCTTTGGTCCACTTAACAGGTTGCTTTTTGGGTACTTGTCCTGCTTTTGTTCCTTTGAGGAGCTCGTTCAGGGGTAATGCTATTTTAGAAAAGTCCTTTACAAATCTCTGGTAATAGCCGACAAAACCCAAAAATCTTCGGACGTTTTGTATGGTTGTTGGTACTGGCCAGTCTTTTACTGCTGACAGTTTCTCTGGATCGGGTGACACTCCATTAGCAGATACAATGTGACCAAGATAGTTCACCTGGGACTGTAACAGATGGCACTTGGAAGGTTTTACTTTTAAGCCATATCGGATCAACCAGATGAAGACCTCATCTAAATGCTGCAAATGTTCTTGGTGATTCTTAGAATAGATGATGATATCATCAAGGTACAGCAACAGAATGTCAAAATTTTGACTGCCTAAACAGCGTTCCACCAATCTCTGAAATGTTCCTGGGGCACTGCACAATCCAAAGGGCATACGGGTGAATTCGAATAACCCCATAGGTGAAATAAAAGCAGTTTTCTTCTGGTCTTATGGGGCCATTGGCACTTGCCAATATCCACTTGTGAGATCTAGGGTGGAAAAGATGGCAGCTGACTGTAATGCGGTTAAAGAGTCTTCGATTCTCGGTAACGGATATGCATCTTCATGTGTTATGCTGTTCAACTATGTAACTTTCGGTAATCAACGCAAAACCTGATCTTTCCATCCTTTTTCTTGACTAGAACAATGGGAGCGGCCCAAGAACTATGACTTTCCTTTATCACCTTGGCCTCCTTCATCTCCTCGATCATTTTCTTTACTGGCTGGTACATGGTAGGGGGAATCGGTTGAAATCTCTCTCTCTGATGGGTGGATGTCGCTGCGTATGAATATGATGTTGCACTTCCTGCGCCAATCCAAAGTCAAGGGGATGCTGACTGAAAGCCTCAGAATTCTTCAGTAAGACTTGAATCACATCCTTCTTCTGTTGCACTGTGGTCTTGGAACTACCCAGGTTAATCTCTTTCATCCATGCGGGTACGGAGTCACACAGGCTCTCTCCTTCCTCTCTGAGGTCTGGTGTTTTGGTCTTCTTTAGAACTTCATCCTCTGATTCCACGATATCTTGCAACAACACCGTATGTAACTGAGCCACTGACTGGTTTCTATGAAGTCGTACATCGTGATTACCATAGTTTATGACTCGCATGGGGACCCTTCCTTTGGTAACTGTAGCCACACTTCTAGCCACCAATATGGGCTCTTCTTTTTCCATCGGGCATGGTTCAACCAAGGTGTCATAATCTTGGCCCTGAGGTCCTACTTTGGCCTTACACCATAGGGTAGTCTCGGTACCTGACTTCAGAATGACAGGCTGGGTGTTGGAAACTCTAACTTTCCCAGTCACGCCAGAGCTACTCGTGAATTGTTGGTGACACTGGAGCAGGAGTATCGTTTGTTGCAAAGCTCTCTTCTCTATACATGGAGACCTCTTCACTTAGGTTCGCAAAACCTGTACTTGGTCTTCTAGGCATTGTTGAAGAAAATTCATCACAGGGATCGGGGTGGTAAGCTATCACTCTCTGCTTCACTGATAATGATGCCTTGATCTTTCTGCATGTTCCTCCCACAGTGGATACTTGCTTCTAAGCATCCTAAGTAAGACACTTTAGCTCCGTTACTGGCAATTAATGTTATCCATGACTTAGGCGGTGGCTACAGATCTTCCATCTTCCAGTACCTGTGAAAATACTGCCCCTGCATAGTGGTGACTTGGGATCCAGTGTCTAAGAGAGCCATTAATTCGATTCCATCCACTAACACTGGAACAGTTGGGCTCCTCCCAATGAAATTCGATTGATTCATTACTGCATTTGGACCTGGTTGAACACTCTCTGAGGACTGGTCCCCATCCCTGAAGATTCCTTGTTTAAAGTCACCACAGGTTCTGGAGGCTGCTGGCACTGTCTCGCAATGTGGACACTGACTCCACATTTCTGGCATATAGGCCTGCCCTGACCATCGAACTGATCAGTGTGATGTCTTCCTTCTCCTTTTCTCCAAGACTGGAGTTCGTCAAGCCATCTTTCTCATTCACCCTGCATCTGGGCCACTTCCCTTTTCCGGCCTTCTTTTAGCCCCTTGACCTCCTGACACACTTCTGACATAGCTTGTGTCAGGGTGGCTATTTGTTCCAGCAGATCTGAGTTCTGCTGTGAGGGGTTAGCTATGAGACGGATCGGTGCCTGTGCCATTTGCCCGCACAAAGGTCTGGCATCCGCGAGATAACCTGGGTGCTCACCGGTGGACTCTTGACTGTACATCCACTCTTTATCTACCCTTTCCTCACTGACTGGCTGCCTGTGTCACGGGCTTTCTCGTCCCGATCTCTCTATCAGATACCCTGGCCATGCTGCACTCATAGGTGTCACCATCTGTGGGTAGGTCACCACATCCCCTCCTGCTCGGCTTGATCCCAGTACCTTTATGGCCTTCTCTTTGAAGTCAAGGAACTCTGCATCTGCGTCTTGAAGCTGCAATATTCTTAATTCTCATCTAAGAGCTTCACCGTATGCCCCTTCCACAAATTTCTCCGTTAGCACCCGATCCGGATCCGTGATCTCTTGAGCATCCACCCTTTCAATCGCTCTTAGCAATTCCTGTAGGCTTAAAGCATACTCCTGAAGGGTCCGTTGAGGCCTTTGCATTCTGGAGAAAAATTTAATCTTGAAACTAGACACAGTCCGAGTATCAAAAATTTGTTGTAGCCTCTGTAAAATTTGGTCAGCTGTGGTCTTTGCACCTGCAGGCCATGATTGCACCTCTCTGTGGGCAGCCCCTTTTAACTGTCCAATCAGTATCTCTACCTTCTGTCTTTCCAGGACCTGATACAGTCAGAACATGGCTTGCATCTTGGATCTGAACTCCCCTAAACTGCACGCTCCATTTCCATCTTTTTCTCCCGTGAACTGAGGAAGCCATGGTGCTCCGAAGTAATAGGGCATCATGAGGGGTGAGGGAGGGATATTTTCTTGGTTTTCCATCCCAATCCCTATATCCTCATTGCTAATAGCTGCGTTATCCCCTCCGGAAATTGTACTACCACACCTGGGTACAGCTTGCATCATTATCTCCAAAAGTTCAGACTTTAGACTCCTTAATTATTATCCTGCCGATGATGCAAAAAATTTTCCTTTTATATGTAATATGTGGTGACGGTGTGATGGTGATATCACCACGGTGTGGAGATCTTATCAACTGGGATGCTATCCTAGAAGAATACCTGTCCCAGCTGCACACCCAGTGTCGCCTCAAGCAGGTGGAATGGCGAGACAACCCTGTGGTCCGAATTAGGTTGGGTGCCAGGAAACACCCTATAAGGAGAGGCAGGAAACAGTCTGAAGTTTGATGCCCAGCAGGCTTTTATTTACACCAGGGAAAGGTAGACACGGTCACAAGGGAAAGTCTGGGAATAACTCTTACTTATAAATGCAAGGTAACAATTACCACTCTATTACTCTCTGGCCCAGATATTCAAAGCCCACTGATGCACCCTGGCATGATATTCAAATGGGAATTGCACCTGGTACAAATCCCGATGCACCAGAGCACATCAGTAATGTATGCAGATGCAGGTGGGAGGGGTGTGCCCATGTATACTCTGCACATCCCAATATTCAGCCCGGGATGTGCTGAGCCATGCATGCGCAACCTCTATTTGCGCCGCACAAAGTTGTGTAAAAAAAAAAGGAACAACGGCCGGCCACCCACAGGTGAGCTGCAGTATTGCAGGGCACAATAGGCAGCCACCTGTGGGTGGCCACCCAAGTCTCGGGCTGCACATCCGCAGGCGTTCCATGCCCAATAGTGGGCATTGGTGTGTAAAAATAGAATCCAATATCCCTGGTGGTCCATTGGACCTCTGTCAGCCTGATCGCGGGCTTGAGTAAAATGATAAAGTCTCCTATATCCCTGGTGGTCCAGTGGACTGCTGTCAGCCCGATTGTGGGCTTAAAGGAGATAGGAAATTATTTTCTGCAGTAGTTAGCTGTTAAATAAATCATAAATAACAAAAAGTGGCCTTTGTGTGAGTTTCTGTACTCTAAATATTGAGACCCACATTTACTGACATGCTCATCATGTTCAAATGATAATCAGCTTGAGAGTATGTCTTTTTGTATAGGGAGTCAGTGCGTGGCAAACTTTAAAATGCCCATGTCACAGACTCCCCATGCAACTTTCAGTTAGTTGCAGATTCCCATTGTACTCGTCAACTCCTTCACCAAAGACTGATGCCATACTACGCTTCAGAGGGCAAAACCGAAAGAACTGGAGCTGAGCAATTGGATTACATTACCTGGCACTTCATTTCTGAAAAAGATAAAAAGAATACTTACAAATAGATTCTTCACTGTAGTCAAATAACGGAATGTGCAAAAACTATCTGTTGGTGACTGGACCCATTTCACCTGAAGTTTTCTCAAAAGACAATTGCTCAGTGCTGATTCTTTTGGTGAGTGCTTCAAGTTTGATTCACTTGCTACGGTCAGTTTCAGTGCAGCCACAGCTGTGGTTACTTCTCATAACTCAACACTTCTTAAAAGGACACCGGACTGAAAGTGTCTTATTATTTTGCAAGTCTCATAGACGGCATCCCCCATCCTCAGCTGATCGCCAGATTATGAAAACCCTGGTAATAATCAAAACAGTCTGTTTGTAGTGGGGGGCAAAGGAGACATTTGTGGGTGCTTAGTAGTGCCTGGAGTAAGTGTACTGCTGCGTCTTTGTTGTTCTTCCTGTGCATGTGTGCTATCTGGAGCGGGAAGGGGGATATCTTGGGGTCCTGCAGATCCGTGGGTTGTTGATGCTCTGGAAGAGCTGGTGGTAAGCTAGATGCTCCCCTGCCCTACTGCTAGAATGTCTGTAGGGCAGGGAGGAAAATCATGCAGGTGTTCCAGTCACCAAGAGACAGCTGAGCATACTGTTTATTTCTGAGCCAAATTTACAGAGTTTTGTGTGGGAGCTGGGGCACCAAGAGAATGGACTCCTTGAGCAACTCACCATAGACGAAATTGAGAAGATTGTTTCTGTGCTCCCCGGCCCGGATACAATTCGTGAGAGTGCCGGAGGAGTGAAGACACATTCGGCTTCCAGTTACAACAGAAAGGGTTTGGTGCTTCAGTGGCTTCTTGTGCTGCTCAGTCCCACAGAGATTGAAGGATAAGACATGGACCTTCCTTAGAAAGAGAGGGGTGACAGTGTTACATAACAGCCAAGAGGATATGCTGGGACCCACATAACACCATGGAAGGGATAAATAACACTTTTTCCTACTGCACAAATAACTGTTTAAATAATTACCTGTTTTTTCACGCTCTGTAATGCAATCAGCCTGGGATGGGGGGGCTGTCTTTAAGTGCCACCAAATGATGAGATGAATTTTAATATGGTGTCATTTTTAGAAGTGCAATAGGGCCAGCCTTTCCTGTTAAAGCAGATGATGAGTCTGGTGGGAATGCTGCAAGTAACGGAATGTTGTATCGGGAGTCTGTGATGTGGTCATTTCAAAGCTTGCCACGCACTGACTCCCGATACCAAACCACACAGTGTCAAGCCAATGTTCATTTCAACATTGTGAACACATAAATAAATGTGCATTCTACATATGTAAATACAGAAAAAAAACATACAAAGTCCACTGTTTATTTATTATTTAGCAGTTATTAACAACATAAAATCATTTCCTATCTCCTTTAAGTAAATCAATGAAGAATCCTATATCCCTGGTGGTCCAGAGGACCCTCCTCCCCACCCACCCACTGATCCTCACACTCGCCTCCCCACCGGAGGACGGTATGGCTGCACACCCATTGGCTCACCTGTGGACCAATGGGCATACAGCCCTAGCGAAGGTGTTAGTCGCGGCAGCAGGCAGGTGCTGCCACCCACAGCTGACCGGGAGAGCGGGCAGGGATTAGGGTGGGTGGGGAGGGGGTCTGCTGACCACCAGAGATATAGAATCAAGAATTTAACTTAAGTCCGCTGATCGGCTGACAGCGTCCACTGGACCACCAGGGTTATTGGAGTCATTTTATTTTACTTAAGCCCGTGATCGGGCAGACAGCGTCCACTGGAACACCAGGGATATAGGAGTCTTTAATTTTTACTTAAGCCCACAATCGGGCTGACAGTGGTCCACTGGACCACCAGGGATATTGGAATAATTTTTATTTTACTAATGCCCGTGATCAGGCTGTGGGGCACATTGCGCGCTGCAGGGGGTGTTGGTCCCCGATGGCTGCTACCTGGCAGGTGCCAGGCGTAAGTCGTAGGGGATCGGTGCACCTGCATGCAATGAGATATGATGACATGCAAATGGCCCCATTTGAGCCTTGCATACATTATGGCCCCATTTGCATGTGCACTTTTGAATATCATGGCTGTTGCGCCTAGCACAATGGAACTTGCGCTAGAGCATCCCCCTGCTCCACTCTGGTCACTTGCGCTAGCACAGTGCCACTGCACCATGTGCACTGCGGGTGGCCAGGGTGCGATATTCAATGATGCTGAGCCATGGCGCAGCTCCGTTGAATATCGCCCAGTCAACCCCCCCGGTGCAGCCAACTTGAGCTGCGCCCAGGCTTGAGCCACAACCTGGCGCAGTTTGAATATCTGGGCCTCTATGTACATTGACCTAAGGTCACTCTACAATATTCTTATCTATCACTCTTACAATTTCCTAGCCAGAGCTCTATATGTTAAAAGAACATTATAATTTTCATTCCATGTGCTAAGCATACCAAATACAATCAGCAAACAATCCCACAGTCTCAATTAATCCATAAGATGAGGATGAAAATGTCCGTCGTCTTCGTGCACAACTGAAAAATAGGGGTCAACAGAAAAGTGAACATTTGCTTGGCACCAAGTTCACTAGGAGACCTCTGAGAGGTCACAAACAGGGAATGGAGGGATTGGTAAACAGACCGTAGGCATCGGCCAACCCACTCTCCAGGGTTGCCGGAACACAAGAGAGTGAGCAGACTAACTGGGGAAATGCTCTTTTCTTGGCACAAAAATCCTTGAACTGGGCTGCCAAGGTTGAAGAACCAAAATGTGGCAAGGGATCCACCTACAGGATTGCCATGGGAGAAGAAATCTGCTACTTTCTCCTCTGCAACAACCTTCGACCAGGGTCGCCAAGGACTAAGAAGAACTGCGGGGGTTTTCCTGGCACCTACGCTCAACTAGGGCTGCCAAACGAACACTGGAATTGGTGAAGAATCCAGAAGAAGGACTGCAAAGGATGAAGAAAAAGAACTGCTGGGCTGATTTTGGTGACAGATCCACTTGCAGGACCACCAAACTCGAGCTGCTACCCTGTGGATTGCTCTGGCGATGCAGGACGACACAAGCAAGAAGAGGTGAAAGGTGAAGATTAGGATTCCACATGGATAGAGAACAAAATAAGAACACACTTGGCTACAATGGACACGTCTACCAGCGGGTGTCTGGGAGGGATGGACGAAACACTTTCCAGTCGTCTTTCTTCCAAGATGACCAGGAGCCGGCAGCTGCGACAACTCAAAGGACGTCGATTTTGAATTTGGCGGGTGAAAGGGAAAGAAGTCACTGAAGTCTTCTGCTGGCTGAAGATTGCTGTGGTGAAGAGCTGCTGAAGACTGAAGATTGCTATGGTGAAGAGCTGCTGAAGACTGAAGATTTCTACGGTGAAGAGCTACTGAAGACTGAAGATTGCTATGGTGAAGAGCTGCTGGAGGCTGAAGATTGAATCAGAACCTGTTGCTGCCCAATGGTACTTCTGTTGGCATGTTGTACTGAAATACTCACTTCCAGGGGCAATTTGCCTGGAGCAGGGGCAAATTGCAACAATCTGGGCAATTGTTCACTGGCAGGGGCAACTTGCCTAGAGTAGGGGCAAATTGCAACAATCCAGGGCAATTGTTCACTGTCAGGGGCAACTTGCCTGGAGCATGGGCAAATTGCAACAATCCAGGGCAACTGTTCACTGTCAGAGGCAACTTCCCTGGAGCAGGGGTAAATTGTAACAATCTAGGGCAATTGTTCACCGTCAGGGGCAACTTGCCTGGACCAAGGGCAAATTGTAATAATCTGGGGCAACTGTTCACTGGCAGGGGCAAATGACCACAATCTTAATATTTATATCACACAGTCTCAGTGCTTCATGCAATAACACAACAGTGGAGATGCTGGAAGAATAAACAGTTCAAAGAAACAGTACAAAAGCTGGTAATCACTTTGTAACAGGGTGTGTGCTTAAGCACCCCTTAGTCGAACCCTTTTCCTAGTGGGGTCTAACTTCTTTAGGATCTGGCTACCCCTGAGCACTCTAATGTACTTTCCCCAGCTATTTAGCCTGGTTACGCTAATTGCCTGTACACCTGCTGCCCTATTCCCTATGGGCTAGGATGCCCTACCTTTACTGGGCCTGGTGCCCTTACTTTACTGGGGCCTGGTGCCCTTTACTACTGTGGGCCTTGTGCCCTCCCAATATTTTGGGCCTTGTGCCCTCACTTAAACGTGGGCCTGATGCCCTCCCTTTAAATCATGGGCCTGGTAGCCCTACCTTTAACTCATGGGCCTGGTAGCCCTCTCTAAACCTGGGCCTGCCACCCTCTTTTACATTCTGGGCCTGATGGCTCTATATGAACCTGGGTTTGGTAGCCCACTTAACTTTGTGGCAGGGCCCCTTTTAATCTTTATTTGGCCAGAAGTGGCAGGGCCCCTGTAAATCTGTTGGCTCTGAGAGCCTGATGTTGCTCAGACCCGAGTCACCGCCCTTAATCCTGCTCCCCCTATAGATATTCAACAGGCCCTTGCTTGGCCTTAATTTGCTGGCCCCTCCTATGGGCGTCGCTAATCTGCCCCCTTTATTAATAATTAATTCTGGGTCCTACTGACCCGTTGCTCTGTGGCGCTTGGCCGCTTCCCCAAGTACCTCTTGCGCTTAACAGTAAAAAAAAAGTCTCTGCTTGAAGTTGGATGGCCAGCACGTTTCATGTGCTGCCGCCGACTCACCACTCTTCAGGCTGCACTCCTCAGGCTGCTCTGTGGTACCAGGAGGCGGGAGGTATGCTGGCAGTGGGAGGGAGAGTTGCAGGCAATGTGGCAGGCAACAGGGGGCCTCGGACAGCTGACAGACTAGACGGCAATGCGGCTCTGGGAACAGCCGCCGACGTGGGACCTAAATTAACTTTAAACCACTCGGGGGGGGGGGGGTCAAAACAACAAAGCGATGGGGCTCACCAGCCCAAACCACGGCAAATGGCCGCTACTTTACTTCTGGTGCCCTGATGGCACCACGGACCGAATGGATCTCTTCTGGGGATCTTCACTGGCTGAAGCCAGAGCAGGCATGCAGAATGGCCCTCGGGGAACATGTTCAACCCACAGGTAAGCCTTTTTCCGGTTCCCCTTAGCCTTCTGCATCCTCTCTTCTCCACAGCCAGCAGAAACTACCAAAAACTGTTAAAACTTAAAACTATACCTTCTAGTTGTGGAATGTTTGGACTGGAATGCTGTGGATGAGCAGCTCAGCACAGCATTCCATCCAAACCATTGTCTCATGCTGCTAGCAACAAAATCTATCTTTTGACCATCTTTTAAGTGCACAAGGCACTTTTTCTACTATTTATAGTGTTTCTCCCATACCAGGAGGGGAAACTTTACTCTTAGGGGCCCCTTTATTGTACCCTGCAGCCCACTCTTACAGAAGGCACCCTGGGCACCTGTTAACCCCTTAGGCTTTATTTATTTTACTGTGATGCCCCAAATCTGCAGCATTACACTTGGCCAGGTTGGAGGAATGGTCAGAAGTATGGCAGCTTGGATTCAATGCAAAGAAGTGCAAAATAATGCACCTGGGAAACAAAAACCCAGGGGAAGGGTACACAATGGGGGAGTAGTGACAACAACAAAAATGGAAAGGGACCTGGGGATAATCATATCAGATGACCTTAAGGTTAGCAAGCAATGTGAGAAGGCAGTCAGGAGGGCTGGGGGATACTGGAATGTATAGGGAGAGGCAACACTAGCAGAAAACAGGAAGTTGTTATCCCTCTGCACAGACAGTTGGTGAGACCCCAGTCCAGTTCTGGAGATCCCATCTCCACAAGGACATAGACATGATAGAGTCAGTCCAGAGGAGGGCAACTAAAATGGTGCAGGATCTTCAAGAGAAGCCATATGAGGAGAAACTAAAGGAGCTTAATATGTATAACCTTGAGGAAAGGAGGGAGAGGGGGGACATGATTGAAACTTTTAAGTACCTCAGTGGAATCAACAAAGTCCAAGAGGGTAGCATCTTTCAGAAAAAGAGGTGCAAGATCAAGAGGACACAATTTGAAGATAGAGGAGGGGACAGCTCAGGGGCAATGTGAGGAAGTATTTTTTCACAGAGAGGGTGTTGGACACGTGGAACTGCCTTCCTGAGGAGGTTGTGGGGTCTAAAATTGTAGGAGAATTCAAGAATGCATGGGACAGACATAAGGCAATTCTTGTGGGGGGTAGAAAGAAATAGGCTGTTGGTTAACTAGGATCTGCAGCTTATCCAGTTAGTAGGGAAATGGGCAGACTAGGTGGGCCAAGCAGTGCTTATCTACTATCAAAGTCTATGTTTCTATGTTTCTAAGCCACCTGAGTTCCCCAGGACTTGGTCCATACTGGACTGCTCCAACAACTGATGCCCTATGCTGTTCATTTGATTGCATGCCCTGTTATCCGTCTAGCTACCTCTACCTTGTATTTATCCTGCCCTGTATTAATGATGTAAATACTGTGTATAAATAGAAGTTATATTGTTGTAAAGTAATGCCTGCTCTGTACTACTGTGAATGTTCACTTATTCTCAGTGTATTCATATGACTATGTAATTGTACTTCTCCCACTCCCCTTCCTCTCAGGATGCATCTGGAAATGAGCAGCACTGCTCAGCATGCCTTCCTGGTGAAACACTTGAATAAATAAAACCCCAACTAGACTTAACCATAAAACAGGCAACCACACCCTGATTGACTGGGCTCTTGTCAAAAAAACAGAAAGAATCATGACATAAGGTGCTTTCAGTGAGTCCATCAGTGACCACCTGGCAACATATTGCCAATGGCACAACAGTACCCCCAGTAACTCCCCACCCAGGATTATCTCCTTCAGAAATTTCACCAACCTAGACACTGCATCCTTCTTATATGACTTATCACTTATCAACTGGGCTTTTTTAGACACAACCCCTAATGTCAATGTGGCACTCAACCAATTTATAAAGGCCTTCACATCTATCCTCAATAGGCATGCTCCACTACACACTCGCAGAGTCAAACCTAAGAAATCATGTTGGCTCACTAGTAATATCTTTGCCCTGATGCGTAAAAGAGATGCAACCTGGAGTAAGTTCAAGAAATTCCAACTTACCACCAATTGGAATGAATACAAATTCCTGAGGAATGAATGTAAGAGAGAAATCTTCAGGGCCAAGTCTCAGTACCTTAAAAACCAGCAACTGAATAACCTGAACAACCCTGAAAGGTTCTGGCAATCGGTAAACTTCTTATTAAAAATTGCTTCCAACCCCTTCCACCCACCATTGACATCAATGGTGTTAGTCACACTGACCCTTCAAATATTGCCACCTTCTTTAACAACTTCTTCCATTATCTAGATAACTACAGAACCAATGCCCCCCGACCAGCCCCACCTTTCCTAAAAGAGACCCAAGCAGCCCCCACTTCTGTTTAAAAAGGCTACCTGCCATCATGTCCAGAAGCTGCTTGCTGCACTAAAAGTAGACAAACCCACCAGCACTGATGGTGTCTTACCCAAATTCTTTAAACTTGCTGCACCTCAAATTGCTCTCCCCATCACTAAGCTCTTTCATTTGTCCTTCTCTACTGGCACTGTGCCTGACCTATAGAAATCACCCACAGTCATCCTGTTGCTCAAGAAGGGAAGTCAAACATCTCGAGAACTATCACCTAATCTCACTTCTCTCTGCTCTTGCTAAGCTACAAGAAAAAAATGTCCACAGGCAATTAGTGGAATACATGCAGCAATACAACCTCATAAGCCCAGAGCAGCATGGTTTTTGTAAAGGGCACAGCACCGACACAGCTTTGATTGAATTCACCGATGCCATATACCACTCTATGGACAAGGGTCTTGACACTGAATCCATGTTTATGGACCTGACCAAGGCCTTTGACTTGGTCGACCATAAACTGCTAACAGACAGATTGTTGGACCTGGGCCTAGGGACACCTGCTCTCAACTGGTTCACAGACTACCTGAACCATAGAAAGCAGGCTGTAAAGATATGAAACGTTCTGTCTACAGTTAACAGTATCACCAGTGGTGTTTCTCAAGGCTCCATTCTAGGCCCTCTGCTTTTTACCATATTCATAAATAACCGGCCTACAGTCTGTAAACTTATACGATCCCTTCTGTTTGCAGATGATGCTGTTCTTTTCACACACAGCAGCCTCTGCCTTGCCAGACTCCAGGAATGGCTCTCTTGTGAGAAAATGGTCCTAAATCTCCTTAAAACCCAGTCCATGCTATTCGGGATTAAGCATAGCCTAAATAAGCTATCACCAAGTTCTCCACCCTTACTGCAGATGGCTCCCTCTTACTAAAGACTATGTCCTTTACTGTAAGTACCTTGGTGTTCACCTCAATCCAGCACTGTCTTTCGAGTCCCATGTCCAGCACACTGCATCACTTCTTCACCAGAAATTTAGTTACCTCTATAGAATAACTTGATTTAGGTAGTGATATTTATGTTTTAAACATTGCTCACAAACCTCAATGTTCTAAGGTTGTCAGCAGCCATCTCATGGAAACCGCTTGCTCTCTCATCCAGAATATGCTAATATGACCCTGCTGACCAATGTGCTGAGTTGGCTTGGGCATATTAGCATATCCCAGGTGAGGGAGCAAGTGGCTCCCATAAGATGGCTGCTGCTAGCTTTAGAAAATGGAAGTTTGCAAGGTATGTGTATCACCACCAAAATTAAGTCAGACAAATTATTTTTCATATAGCATCACTAATTGGGAGCATAGAAACTAGTAGGACAGCGTTGGCAGGTAGGGCATGTTTTTCTTTAACTATGAATACCAGAAAGTCAGAAATGTATTTGCAGATGTGTATTTCCTGATGTGATATTCAATTACAGTTTTAGATGTGGCATGAGGAGTGCAGCTATAGTTTTACTGTGGTGCATTAAAAGGCCTTATGAAAAGGCAAACATTTTTTTTAATGTTCTGCACCTGTGTGTTGGGCAGAACATTTTTGTTGTTAACTGTTTTATTTTACTAATTATATTCCCAAAGCATCACTTTTCAGACAGGATCTAATGAACCTGAAGGTTTCAGGTTTCTAATCTCAGCTGTTTCGAGAAAAGCCTCTTAAACACATTTTTCAGGATTTACAACACCCTACAACAATAAAATGGCTAGACCAAATTTTGCCAAATTTGGGAAGATCTAAGATCATTCACATATGTCAATTTCCAGGTCCCTAGCTCATCTAAGAGTGCTGAGTTGCGAGCAGGCAGAAATTACAGTTTAACAGTAACGCGCTAACATGTTTCAATGTAAGAAAAATATAAGAAAAATAGCACGGCAAGAGGACACAGCATGAGATTAGAGGGAGACTGATTAAGGGGTAATGTGAGGAAGTTCTTTTTCACTGAAAGGGTAGTGGATGCATGGAATGGCCTACCTCAGAAAGTGTTGGATATGAATACAGTGTAGGGCTTCAAACAAGCATGGGATAGGCATAAGGGAGCAATACAGATGAGTATGAATAGATAGGCCATTGACACAGTAAAGGCCTATGGCACATTCATAAGGTGGAGAAAATGAACAGACTGGATGGGCCTTGCAGTCCTTATCTGCCGTCAACTTCTATGTTTGTATGTTTCTATGCCTAGTCAACCCTAACGACTATCATGCCAGTATAATATGTGATAATGTTACTACTGTTATATGTTACTTTTATTGTCATGATGTACTTTATCCTATATGTTTGTTATATTTGTTATGATGTACTTGCATCCTTTCTGTACAATTATCTGTATCCCTATGTTGTATTCTCCCGGGTCATTCCTGAAAATAGGCATAATACTTGTCTAGTGTACTTACCCGGTCAACAAATGCTAAATAAATAAATAAATAACAGCCTCTCATCATACTTAGACTTTTTGAACCTTCATACAGCAGAAGCTACCAATTTGTAATATCTGCAAAACCTTTCATAAATTAAAGAAACTTCAAGTAAAGTTTGGAAATGAGAAGATGGGAAAAATCCATATAACCACAGGGCATATTAGAATAAACTGGTCACACTGTGTTGTTTTTTTAGGTAAATAATTTATATGAAAGAGCTGTTATTTACTGATTACTGAGCACTGACTAATCATGTCAAAGTATTTTTGCAAAACTGAACTCCCTATTGACCTGTTTCTTCTGGTAAATTGGGTGTTAGTACAAGGGAGAACAAGCTGGTTCTCCCCTCTAGGATGCCCCTTACACATTTACAAGTCAAATGACAATATGGGAGCACAGCCAAACAATTCTATGCATTAATCAATTAAGTGGTTTGATGTATAACGGATCGCAGCCCCCCGTCATACTGTTGGTGGCTATTTGACATAGACAAATTGTAATGCTGTTTTTGTTACATTTGCTTTATATTGTAATGTCTTGATATGTTTATCTCGTCTACAAAATCCAGTAAAGTAAACAAGAAGTGGACAGATCAGTGGAAGATCCCACAGATTACTCTTTCAGAACATCAGTGACAGCTGAATGAGATAGACACAGAATCAATCTCTTTCTTTGTGGTCTACCAGACCTCGCATTCTTCTTTGAAGATCCACAAAATTCACCACAGTCAATCATGAAACCATCCATGTCTCCCATGTCGGGCTACAGCAGAGGAGATGGGCATTCAGCATGATTTATTTCTAGTGCTGGAGGAGGAGAAGGATCATCCTGTGCTGGCTCAAAGAGGGTTGAACACAAATCTAGCTGCTCTTCAAAATCAGTCAACGTGGACAGAAAATTCATAACAAACTCATCAGGGTCAGATCTATTCATTCGGCTGAATACTGTCAGACACTGCTTTCATGAGAAGGAAAATGTAATCATTTCAGGCTAGATTATTTGCAACCTGATCAATAATATTTCAGATCAGTGGCCATGGTTCACTCTGTCAGGTTATGAAAAAATCAGCAGGCCTCCCTGGCCTTTAAACCAAGTGGAATAGGCTCTATCATACTTTAGAAAGAAGCTGACATCAAAATCATAGAGATAATGTGAAACTGAAAGAAAAAAGTGTTTGCATGCAGTGCTTCAGTGAACCCCCTAAAAGGGAAAAATATGTAACATCTACCTTTGCAGGCATGGACAGAAAACTTGTTTGAGTTTTTTGAAAGAAAGGGTATTTTACCAATAGTATTTTATATTAAAATCCAAAAATTAGTCTCTCCTGGAATATTGACCTCTGAAATGTGGGATCTGGGAAGTATTTTGAAATCCAAACCACTGGCATGACTTCCAAATATAGATTTATACATGTCTAATTTCTACCAGAACATTTTAATGGAACCCCTGGCTGCATGAACCTAGTGTAAGAGAAACCAATTAATTAACCATTGATTAATACTAGGCTGTCTTGAGTTACAAAACCCGATGTGATAGTTTCAAGGTAATGGATAGTTAGAAACAAAAGGGAGGTAGCATGTGGGAAAAGCTCTAAAGGGGCTGGGTAAATCTTCATAGTAACAACAGGGTAGACATAATGGATTTTTAGCTGGATGGCATCATTCATGCTGACAGGGTGCTTAAGGACCTAAGGGCCCCGAAGGTAAAGAAATCTCCAGGGCCAGATGGCATGCACCCATGGGTCCTAAAGGAACTGGCAGAGGCCCTTGTGTGTCCCCTGGTAGACCTGTTTAACATCTCTGTTAAGTAGGGAATTGTATCCTAAGATTGGAGAACTGCAAATGAGGTACCCCTCCACAAAACTGGGCTGAAGGATGAGCCAGGGAGCTACAGACCTGTCAGTCTGACCTCAATATGTGTTCAAGCTGATGGAGACTATCCTGAAGGAGAGACTGATGAACTTTCTGTAGGATAATGGACTCCAGGATGAGAGTCAGAATGGGTTTGTGGCAGGGAGGTCCTGCTAGATGAACCTGTTTGACTTTTTCAATGGGGTAACCGGGGCAGTGGAGCAGGGCCAAGCAATTACTATCCTGTACCTGGATTTTAGCAATGCCTTCAACTCTGTACCTCACATGAAACTGGTCAAAAAGCTAGAAGACCTAGGGGTGGAGACTAAACTGGTTGGGTGGGTCAAATGTTGGCTACAGAACAGAAGCCAAAAGGTGGTAGTAGGGGTGGGAATTCTTGGAAACTAGGCCCATGACTAGTGGGGTCCTACAGGGCTCTGTGCTCAGCCTGGTGTTCAACATATTCATAAGTGACACTGCAGATGGGATTAGGGGTAAGATATGCCTATTCACAGATGACAAAAAGCTCTGTGGGAGGATGAAACACAGACAAAGGGAGACAGGAATTCAGGAAAGACCTAGCTAGGCTAGAGAAGTGGTCTGGCATTTGGCAACAGGGGTTCTGTACTAAAACGTGCACAGTTATGCGCTTAGAGGTGAAAAACCCAGGGACCAAATACTGGCTGGGTAATGTGCAAGTAGCTAGGACAGAGGAAAAAAAGGACCTGGCTGTAATTATCAAGAGTGACCTGAAACACTCACAGTGCATGAAGGCTGTGGCCAAAACAGATTGGATGCTGAGCTGCATAGCCAGTGGAATCATCAGTAGGAAGGCTGGTGTCATTCTGCTGTGCAGGTCCCTAGTGAGTCCACACCTGGAGTACAGTGTAAAGTTTTGGTGTCCTTATCTCAAGAAGGATATCAACTTGCTGGAATTGGTCCAGAGAAGGTCAACAAAGATGATCCATGGCCAGCAAGGCAACATCTATGAGGAGAGGCTTAGGGGGCTCAACATATACTCTCTCGAGGACAGAAAGGAGAGGGGGGGGACATAACTGAGACCTTCAAGTACCTCAAGTGTATAAACAGGGTGAGCACCGAGGGTGTCTTCAGACTTAGAGGAAACAAGACCACTAGGGGTAACAGCCTGAAGCTGGTGAAGGTAAGGTTCAGAAAGGAGATGAAGAGGCACTTTTTCACCAAGAGGGTGGTGGCTAAGTGGAATGAGTTGCCAGAAGAGGAGGTATCCCTAAAAACAGTGAAAAGCTTCAAGAGCGACTGGGATGTGGTGAGGGGGAAAATGGTACATGGGGAGAAAGCAGGAGGGGTACTTGAAAGGGGTCATGGGGCATATGGAGAGTGGGGACAGTTCCCTCTGTAAACACAGTGGGAACTGCACATCTGAGCAGACTAGCTAGACTATAAGGCCTTTATCTGCTGACACATTTGTATGTTCATATGTTTCAGTCCATTACCATCTATTTATCTATTTTCAAGATGGGTTCAGTCCTGCTGTTTGTGGCAAGTTGCTGTTTAATCTACAATCTGGCACTTGGTAATGGATGCTGATTTGTTGTGTGAGCAATGATACTTTTCAACCAAATTCAGGATGTGCTGTTACTCCATATTAAAGTACCTGTCAGATTTTGAAAACCACACTAACATTTATGGCATATTAGTAAGTCAGCAGCTGTTGGCAAGATGAAATTCACACTGCCATATCAGCAAATCATGATGCACTAGGAAAAAGCTGCAATGATAAACCACAGGTTTAATATCTTCTATAATAGGATTTTACTGGGGGCAGTTTGGCCCTGTGGTTCAAGGCAGGGCATTGCGTAACCATAAGCAAGTTAGGTAACCTCCCTATGCTTAACTTTCTTTCTCTCTCTCTCTCTCTCTTATCTCTATGTGCTCTTTGAATCGCCCTGTGTGCTGAAAATAGCAGCAACATTCCTCCACCCACCACTACCCACCAGACTGCAAAGCACCTTGGGATACAGTTTGTGTGAAATGCTCTCTATTATGCCAAACTCTGTTCCTTTCCTTATAATTTGATAAAACAGTATTTAATCAGTATATAACACAAATGATTGAGAGAAAATGTCAGTTTCCTAAAAGGAATCATTTATAACAACTCCAGTTTCACTTTCTCTAATCAGTTTCCCTAGATTCAGAACTTATATTTTAATTGTGTTAAAAACATTAATACTGATTGACTGTTAGTTAAATGACTTCTGGTGCAACATCTCCATAGTTCCACCAAAGAAAAGTTGATTGATTTGTTTATAACTACACGATGCTGAGGATGCATTTCCCTAGTAACTGCATGCATGCTATTTAAAACGATTCCCCTGTATAGAGATTATACATGTATCTCAAGAGAGGCAGTGCTAAGAAAGTATAGACACAACCACTGCAAGTCCCAGCATTTTTCAGACAATATTAGAGAATAGTGTAGCAAAACTATGTATAACACTTTAGAATTTAGCAGTGGGCAGATGTTTTGATGGAAACTAGGTAACAACCTTGAAAGAAATGGAAATGACCTCAACAGGAGTATACTTTGACTGACTGAATACATGCATGCACAGTCCTTTGTGATAGAAGTCAAGTAGCAGAGAACTTGTATTCATGCACTATGATTGGTAACTGGGATTGTCATTTATTTTCAAATAGAACTCCCGTGGTTACCACATCGACTTATAGATTACATTGGGTTGTTCAGCACAGCTGGCACTGGTACACAACAATAAAACAGCATTTTAGGGAACTGGACACAAAAATGAACTGACATTTGATTTTCTAACTAGTATATAAATAACATTGTCTTCTACCTTGTAAGATTTTTAGCAGGGAGACCTATAGCACAAAATACTTCCTCTTGGGCTTCCTTTCTATCACAACCATTTCATCTCATTTTTCTCAGTGTTCTCATCAGATCACGGATTTCGAAGAACTAAGCTGTCGTGTGGGGAAAAAAGGAAAATTGTGTAGATTGGTGTAGTATTTTGTAGATAAGACCTGCACTCTGTTTTACGTAATACCTTCACACACTGAACTCATTAGTCTGTTTTGCTGCATTAGAAACGAAAAAGGGTGCAGTGGATCAGCAAATGTTGGAAATACACATAGAAACATAAACAGTGTCAGTAGACAAGGACTGTTTGGCCCACCCAGTCTGCCCAGATGTTTTCTGCCTATTTTGTCTCCATAGATCCTACCTGGTCTCCAACAACATTCCTGCCTACAGTATTTACCAGTATTCTCCTATGCCTGTTCCATGCATGCTTGAAGCCCATCACTGTTTTTGCCCCAACTACCTTTGCTGGCAGACTGTTTCAGATATCCATCAAGTAATAGTTCCTCACATCCCTCAAACTTCTCCCCTTCCAGTGTCATCACATGCCCTCTTATCCTAGTGCACTTCCTCATTTGAAATAGACCCCCTCCTGTACCCTTTTTACCCCTGTGAGGTACTTGTAGGTCTGTACCATCTCCCTCTCCTCAAGGGGGTTCTTGTTGAGATCCCTCAGTCTCTCCTCATAGTGCTTCTCATGCAACCCCTGCACCATTTTACGTTATCTCCTCTGGACTGCCTCTAGCCTGTCTATGTCCTTTCTGAGATGCAGCCTCCAGAACTGGACACAATACTGCAAGTAGGGTCTTACCAGTGAGTGATACAGTGTTAGCACTGCTTCCTTTCTCCTCCTGCAGGTGATACCCCTCCCTATGCACCCCAGCATCCCACTGACCCTGCCTACTGCTTTGGCATACTGCCCCATCATTCTGAGGTCATCAGATATTACAACTCCAAGGTCTCTTTCCTGCTTATATTTAGCTCCTGGGTTTCTATGCTATAGGTGCATGATTTTGCACTTTTTGGCAATAAACCCCAGCTGTGATACCATTGACCACTCATCCAGTCTTCTTAGGTCCCTACTCATTCTCTCCACCTCTCCAGAGTATCTACCCTAGTTCAGATTTTTGTGTCATCCTAAAAAAGTATACATTCCCTTCCAGCTCTTCTGCAATGTTGTTTAGGAAGACACTGAAGTGGACCAGTCTCAATATTGAACTCTGCAGTTTCCCACTGGTCACTCTCCCTTTGTTAGAGTGAGTGCTGTTTACCACCACACTCTGTCAACTATCCATTAATCAACCTTTTACCCAGTTTACCACTTTGGATCCCACCCCTAGACTGTCCAGTTTCCTTACCAGTCTCCTATGTGACACAGTATTGAAGGCTTGCTGAAGTCTAGATAAACCATGTCCATTACCTTTCCTTGATCTATTGCCATGGTCACCCAGTTGAAGAAATTGATCAGATATATCTGGCATGACCTCACCCCCCATGAATCCATGCTGCCTTTAGTCTTGTTTTTCACAGCACTACTAGCAAGCAAGCGGTCTGAGCAGAGATTCTAGAAGTGACGTGGGAGCCAGACCATCCACTCAGAGTCTGTGAGGTTGCTGTAGTGACTGTCGCATATTTCATAGAGAAACAACAGCATTCACAGCAGTCATAGAGTTTGTCACTATATATTAGGCTTACAGGCCATGGGATTGTTTTACAAAGTTAAAAAGTGTCATTGCAGACAATTTGGAAGGGGTCTAATTCCAAACATTTTGATGATGTTGTAAATTGAGTGAATACAGAGCCAGTCAGAAGAGTAAGCTGTATCAGTAGCACTGTGAGTGTCTCCAAGCGCAATTTTCTATACTGAGGGCCGGATATTCAAACTGCGCCCGAAAAGTGCACAACAGCAAGATCAAGTGCAAGTCACTTGCGCACATGCAGAATCGTCGCGATATTCAAACATGGAGCAAGGCCAATTACGCAAGCAGCCAACGTCTGAATATCGCACAAACTGCGCCATAGCACAACCAAGGAGGGGAAGCTGAGCAGATACGATGTGCCATAGCGCAACAAGGCCAGCCCAGCTGAGCAGTCCAGAGGCCCATAGGGCAAGCAATGACACCCCCAGCAGCATAGCAATGGAACAGCACAACCAGGGAGGTAGGCAGAGGCCCACCACCCATGCCACAGATGGGCACAGGGACACACTGCAGAACTAACAATGCACCCCCACACCCCAAGAACATCATAACTGGGGGAGGGACGGAATATCAACCGACCCATGGGGACAAGCAAAGAAAGCACATCCCGGCCGTGTTACTGCAGCACACCCACTGGCAAGCTGAGACTGCCACACAAAGGGGGCGGACCACCCAATGTCCAGCAGCCCCCTGTGCACAGCACACCGCACTGTGACCCCAAGACACTGACTCCATGAGCAGTGACTGTGACCGCTACTGCAGGACTCCCCAGGCCCCCGCACAATGCAACCATGTGTGCACCAACGAACCATACAAGCCAGACCCACCAGGAGCACTCCAGCGTGTGTGGCAGCACACGGCCAGTCCGGCTGAAAGCCACCACCACACCAGGGACACCCCCATGCACACACACACACAATCCCAGGACAATACCACACCAGATGCCATGCACACCACTGCAACTGAGCACCCATAGCCAGCTGCAAATCAGAGACCACTACAGTATTCATACAAAATAGATTTATAAAAGAATATCAACAGGAACACACAACAATAAACTATGTACAGAGAGATATATACAAGAAAGGGGTGGGGGTATGGGTACAAGGTAGGGGTGGGTAAGGGGCAGGGGTGAAGAACTTGGTGAGGGAAGGCAGGGTGTGAGGAAAGGGTAAAGGGGTAGGTGTGGGACAGCTACTGTCCTCCAGGCTGCACAGCAGCAGGTTGCCCCTGGTCTCGTGGCCTCCTCCGTCAACTGACACCCCTCCGGTGCAGTTCCTGCAGAATGGATAGGGATGCCGTGGACACCTCCAGCAGGCGGTGGACAGCCCGCTCAATCCTGTGCAGGACCTGGACACCTAGGGCAAGGGAACAGAATCAATGGCTGTGACTGTCCACAACCCTGAAGCCCACCCAACATGCATGGCATACAGCCAAGTGCCCCACCCCTGTGATGGACTGCACCCACTCACAGTGACCGTGCACAAGACAAGCCCAACCAGGCAGCAACAGCCATGTGTGCCACTGCACACACACCCCACCCATGCCCAGCACAGCACAACCAAGGCTGTACAGTGACGTGGCTACGTGGTGGGAAGGTAGTGCCACAGCCATGTGCCCAGTGCATGCATGGACCACCAGTGATGCACTCACAGACATGCAGTTCCACTGGACAGTGCTGACTGTCACACGTCACGTGCATGGCAGTGTTGTCCATGGATGGTGGCCGTGCCCCCCCCACAGCATGCAATAGCATCCATGTTGTAATGACACTCACCCTCACCCTCATCAAGCCGCTGCATCAGGTGCTGCAGCTGCGGCTGCTGCTGTTGCTGCTGCTGTGGCTGTTGCACCCCTCCTCCACCAGCCACCCTGGCACCGCCATCCCATGCCTCAGCCCGTGCCTGCCTCTGCTCCTCCACGCCTGTGGGAGACAAAGGAAGAGAAAAACATCAATGAGATCCCAAAGCAGACAGCCCCTTGCCCCATTGAGGGTGCCTGCCCACACATCCAGACCCAAACAGCACACACCTGCAAACACCCTCACAGCAAACCACAACCCAACCCACCCCCATGAACAGATTACATTACACAGTCACCGATGCAGACAATACTGGTGCATACACAGCACACCCACCTGGCCTGGGCACAATGCCCCTCCTGGCACGCGACCTGAGGTGCGCAAGCAGAGCACGCTCCCTCCTCTGCAGGTCACCATAGCGGTGCCTGCACTGTTCAGGGGTCCTCCTCTGCCCAGTGGCCTGCTCCAGGGCAGCGGTGACCTGCTGCCACACATGGGTGCATGGCACCTGCAGGGGCACACCCTCGAACAGTGAGCCATAGTGGGGCTCCACCACAGCCACCAGGTTGGCTAACTCCAAAGCCCCCCATTGTGGTGCTCTCCTGCATGCCATTGTCAAACTTACGCAGTGGCAATATGGCGCTAACAGCGGCAACCCTATCGATGGAAATGTTGCACAATACAACTCCATCACTGCCTATAGCGCTGTTCAGACAGCGCTGTCGGTCCACATCGCGCAGTCACCGAACAGCGTGATAGAGCCGTACACATGGCAGACGTACAGCGCCAGGGGGCAAAGGTCGTGCACAAGGTCATGGGTCAGTGGCGCAAGGCCACGCACAGCGCCATCAGATGTCCACACGTCCTGCGCGATTGGACACATGCATGCCAGTGCCACAGTGGACTATTGCGCAGTACTGCCACTGCGCCATGTGGTGACCAGCGCTGTAGCGCCATTGGCACAATGGTGGCCATGGCCTGAATTGCCGATCGCGCACAACACGTCATCAGCGCAGCAGACGCCTGCAGAAGCTACCTGGGCATGCACAATGCAGTGTACCACACAGTCACAGATATGCGCCATTGGCTCAGCCGGCTCAACCATATTGCTCAAAGCGCAATGGCGCGATATTCAGCCGACACATGCAGATCATCTGATCAGCCATTCAAAGGCGCAGTGGCGTGATTTGCATCTCATTACAGTTGCTCCACTCCTAATTTGCATGCATTGCTCTATAAATGTGCGACATTGGGCTGCGCTGGCCAGATTCGGTTACTGCAGGTGAGAGGTGGGTTGCATGCTGTGTGATGTTCTGGACAATGGTCATGGTATAACGCTGTAGACTGCACAGTGACAGGTGTCCACTTCCACCCATACAGATCGACATGACCGAGCAGAGCCAAGGTGAGGGTGAAGATGGTGGGCAGAGGAGGAGGCCCAACTTCACCACGGCAGAGACAGAGGCCCTCTTCCAGGCCTACCTGGAGGAGGAGCCACTACTGAGTGGACAGCGGGGCACCCCTCAGGCCCGTGTGGCTGCATGGGAGGGGGTAGCTCGGGCAGTGAACCTGCATGGAAGCCACCAGCGCTCCATGCAGGAATGCAAAAAGAAGATGGGGACAGACCGCAGGAGGGTGAAGGAGAAGGAGGCAGCCCTCAGGGTGGCACGTGCTGGCACAGGCGGGGGCCAGCCAGCGGTGGCGGAGCTGACCCCAGCTGAGGACCGACTGGCTGCATCAATGCATTGGAGTGCTATTGAGGGCATACCAGGAGGTGGATTCCAGACAGGTGGAAGCCCATCACTGCACGGTATGACATGGTGGTGGTGTTGGGGGGGGGAGGTAGTTCACATGCACTCACATGTCCTCACTTTCTGTTACAGATCCTGTTCATCTTCAGAGGACAGTGGTGGTGGGTCCAGGCAATGAGGAAGACCTGCTGGACATGGAGGAGGGTCCATCCACCTCTGTCACCAGCCAGCATGCACTGCACCAGCATGCACGCCGGGCTGCCAACTCTGGTGTCGATGAGTCAGGTATGGGGGGTGCACAGCCTGTGTCTCAGCAGTCTAGCATGCAAGCATGTCAGCACACTGTGACTGTGGCTGTAGCACGTACCTGCACCATTGATGATGCAAGGACTGCAATGGGCAGTGACATGTGTGTGTCCCATGACGGACACACAGCAGGCCAGCACGTGCCCCTGGGCCTAGCTGGTTCCAACGTGTGTGCCAGCATGTCGGCACAGTCCCAGGCTGTGCCTGTCAGCACCGGGGGGCAGCACCGGTGGCTGTGCAGGTGTCTGGCACTGTTGCGGCCACAGCAGTGGAACGAGTGGTCCCTGGGGCACAGCGGTTGGAGGGGCAGCAGCATCAGTCACCCACCAGGTCTGGGGGTACAGTGTCCAGCAGTGGCACATGCCCACCGCCCTTTGATATGCCCATTCCTGGTCCTGGTGAATAGCGCCCACGCTCAAGGGGTGTTGAGCATCAGGACCTTCCATACCCTGGGGGACAGGATGCCGTTGTGGCAGAGTACCCATTTGAAGAGCACACCCGCCTGCTGCGGGAATCAGTACAGCAGCAAGGCGGGTTGCAACATCCGTGGAGGCACTGTGCAAGGCTGTGGAGTGGCACAGCAGGGAATGTGCTCTGATCCTTGCAGAGATGGTCCATATGAGGATGGATGTGACCGCTGCCATTGACAGGCAGACCCAGGCATTGGTCGCTGTCGTGGCTGCATTGGGCACACAAGCAGGTGCCCCTGTACCGCGCACCCCACACAGTACGCTCTCCACTCCCCATTCCCAGCATCATGTGACACCCAGCCTGTCGACAACGGGTTCTGCTGTGGGCATCCTGAGCACCCCTGGTGCAGGTATGTTTGGCATACTACAGACCCCAGTGTGGACAAGGTTGCGATCACGCAGTGAGACCCCTGGTGGTCCATCGGTGTCACCCCATGTGGCCCCTGCTCAGCCTGCCAGTGCTGTTGGGTCACGGTGGGGCCACCCACGCATCCGCAGTGGCTGTGGAACAGTGCAACATGACTGACCTGTCTCCCAGTGCGGGCCCTGTCTGGTGTTGCCCTGTGTGCACTGTGCGTCATGGTGGGCAGTGCACTGGTGGGTGCCCTGCCCATCACGCCAAAATATGGACCACCTGCACACCATCCCGACTGCTGTCCACAGGTGCGTGTGCATGATGATGCCTGCATTGTACTGTACACCAAGGTGCAAGGGTGCCCAGCATCTGACACATGTACTTGGACAGTACAGGTGGTGGGTGTGGTCTGTGGATCTGTGTGTTTGCCATGTCTGTTCCTGCTCTGCTGTGCACCTGACCATGTACGCTTTGTGCCTGGTGTGTATGTGTGTGTGTGTGTCCATATGACTGTTCGCCCCTCCCTGATGGTGTGTTTTTGTGCCTGGTCCCTTCCACTCCCCTTGCCGTCATGCACCCCTGGTGTGTTACTCTGTGTGCCTGTGGGTTGCGCCAGGACAGTGTTGGTTGCACATGGCCCCTTGACTAACCTGTGTCATGCATAATGCTCCTCCGTGATGGTGTCCCAGTGCAGCTGGGCCTGCCGGATCAGTCGGGGGTCCCGCCGTGCAAGGGGGGCTGCTCATCACCATCATCATCACCGGTGCCGCTGATGTCCCCATCGCTGTCCCCCTCCTCGACCTGAATGGTTATCCCACAGTCTTTGGCCATGTTGTGCAGGATACAACACGCCAGGAATATCCCACAGGCCTTTGAGGGGCAGTACTGTAGGGCACCGCCGGAGGTGTCTAGGCATCAGAAGCGTGCCTTGAGCATCCCAAACACCTGCTTGATGATGTTGCGTGTGGCAGCATGTGCCTCATTATAGCATTGCTGTGATGGGGTCATGGGGCGCCGGTATGGTATGAGCAGCCAGGGACGGAGTGGGTATCCACTGTCACCTGTGTGGAGATGGTGGAGATGAGTATCATGTTCAGGTCCATATTGCCAATATCCCTGTGTGCCACTACCATAGCACCTGTGGCATTCCCACCCTTGCCCCACATTTGCAATTTCTACATGCGTACTCACCCACTAGATGGCCTGTGGGGATGTCCCCACTCTCGAATCGATGGCACAGTGTGGACTGATACCATATAAAGGCATCATGTGCTCCGCCAGGGTGTGTGGCACAGACATTGATTATGCGCCCAGTGGCATCACACACCACCTGGCAGTTGACACTGGAATAGCCCTTCCTGTTCCTATATGCAGCCCCATCAGGGCCAGGTGGCATGTGAATGGCCACATGGGTGCAGTCTATGGCCCCTAGCATGCCAGGCATACGTGCTACCCTGTGGAACTCCTGCATGTTTGCTGTACGCTCTGCCGCGGTGCTGGGGAACTGGATGTGCTCCGCAGCATGTGGCAGCAGTGCTGGAGGAATTGGGTGAGGATGCGATGTGGCCAACTGTGTGATGCCTGTGGTGTCCCCTGTCGGCCTCTGGAAGGTGCCCGTGGTGAGCAGGCACATGCAGGCTGTCACCTTGGTCTCCACCGACAGAGCGTGACTCCGTCGTGAGGGTGCCTGCATCACATCACTGCACAGCTCACAGAGCCATCTCAGTATTGCCCTGTTCAGGTGGTACTGGCCCACGATCTCTACATCTGTGTACAGCTCAAAGCTGATGCAGGCACGGTACTGCCTGTTGGGGGCGTACCACCGACAGGCCCTTCCACGGCCACGTCCCCCTGCAGCATGCATTCTCACCCCCCTCATTACAGCTTCCATGTGGAAGCTGGCACTGTCCATCTCCCTGGCTTGTGACCCCCGCTGATGTTACTCTGTTACCCCCGCTGTCCTGACTGCTACCTCCACTGCACCGGGTACCCCGCTGGCCTCTGCAGCCTATGGCCCACACAACTTCCTTGCCTTCCTGTTCTGGACTGTCACTGTCTGTCTCTCTCTGTCTGTCTCACTTGGCATCTCTGTAGCGTTCTTGTGCCTTTTCCTGAGCCTTTTATTTTGGCTCATTTCCGCTGTGGTGCAACTTCCGGCTGTTCGCTGTTGCTTGCGTGCGAACTCTTTGAATATCGTGGCGCTTCTTTATGCAGGGATCCACCCCTCTCGCTGGCGCGTATGCCATCATTTGCATTGGCGCTGTTGCTCAGCCTGTTTTCGGTGGCGCAACTGCCTCCTGCTGAATATCGCAGAATGGCGCACTTTCGGACTTGCGCATGCGCAACCCTATTGCGCATGGCGCAACCTTTTTGAATATCCGGCCCTGTATGTTTTGTTGATATTTTATTTTACTTGATCCTGGCATATTGCATGTACGTTTAAAATAAAGGAAAGGGCTAACACCTGGTGCTGACTATTTCCATTCACAGCTGCATATAAACTTTAGTCTGTGCACTTGTTATAGCTGACTAATTTGAATGGCAGAATGAATCTGTATTTTGTTCCTGTGCTGGCATATAAATTAGGCTGCCTCATAAAGTAGTGCTTCTGAGGCATACTACTTACTTTTAGTTTGTCTAAGACAGAATAAATGACAGGTTTGAATTTATAGATGGACATCGGATGGGTTTTTTTTTTGGCAACTGGCTCATTTATAGAGCATGACTGCTCTATCTACATGTATCGTAGTATCCAAAATTCAGATTATGATTGTAGGCATAATTTAGTGTTGTCACTAGCATATGCTAAAAAATACATAATGAATTGTCTGGTTTCATGATTGTGTGAAAAGGATTTTTTTTTTGAATGGACATATTTATTCAAGTTGGTTTTATGTCTTTGAGGCACTTACATGTTTATTTATGACACCATTCTTTTAATCTCACAATTATTTTTAGATTTTCTTTCTGTATGGCTTAACTAAGTTGATATCATTCCAAAGTAGCTGTCATGCCTGCCAGACATGCTGCTGCTAATTGTAGGAATACCACAAGGTTCAGATTATCTCACTTCACTTTTCTCAGTAACACACATGATAGGACATTGTGGGAAATGTTTGTAAAAACAAAGAGAGCAGATTGGTCGGGGCAAACAAAAGCAGTGTGTGTTGTGTTCTGTTCACTTTAAAGAGAACTGCTTTGACCAGTCCCTAACAATGCACTTTAAATTGGGATTCACACACCAATTAAAATTGTTACAAGATGCAGTTCCAGGCCTACATTGTGTCTTTCATACTGTGGATACGCTTTCAGAAATAACAAATGACATTAGTTACTTTATCTATGAGACTTTGGTGAAGAAAAGAAAAAGTGTGGGAGCCTTTATGAAGGGTGAACTGGAGGAGGTACGTACTTTATTTTCATTTGCAGTCTTAGTCGTAGTTCTAATATCACATATGACACAAAGTCATAATTTTAGCTACCCATTCAGATATCCACTACTGAATTCATTGCCAGCTGATACTACACATCACCACTTCACCAATGTGACTTCTTAAAGTGTCCTGATCTGACAATCTATACCAAGGCAATATTGGATAATTGTTATTTATTTAATTGTTGTAAGATAAGCATACAGGTCAGAATATGTGAATGTTCCTGTTATGTCACACTAGATGTTAGCTTCATAATCAAAGTACTGTATAGGTAAAGCTATGTGTATATTGTAACATGTAGACTAATGAACCTCTGTTCTCACCCCCCTAACATCACATAAGTAAGTTACAAAAAGAGGACAGGGTGGCTGTTCGTGTTGACCACTTCATCTGCCACCATAATACCCAGTTGGTATGTTATCAGAAAAGTAACTATTGCTAATGTTTCCCTCTACAATGCCTCCCAATTGCCAATAAGGTGATCATGAAATCATATCTCTGATACCAACTCTCTATCTCCTACCTCTACCCATAATCTCTATATCCCCCATAATTTGTCAGATTCCATTTTCTCCATCTTGATCCACATCGTCACAAAGTTTTTGTCTATAACCCTATACAACCTCACTCTCTTAACCTTCTCCCTCCAATAAAAAGTACATTATCCCCATCGACAATACACACAACCAGATATTGGCACTGACCATATCCTACTATTTTTTCCATAAATATGACCTGCACTGTCTTGCACACAATTGTGGTATAGCTGACAAGTCTGTAGGTGCCTGGATCATCTATAAGACAACTCTTATGGAACAGCACTACATGTGTCATTCTCCAGTCCTGATATACCACCCTGTCTCCAGTGAACTACTAAACATGTCAGCCATGGGTTCTGCAAATTCCTTTTTAATATATGCTATTGTGATCAAAACATGCATTGTTGATGGTGTACTCTCTTTTTTTACACAAATTATGCAACAGATTTTAAGAAACAAAGGATGTTTACCAAAGACGTCCTAATCTCTTCTCTGCTAGTTAAAGTGTGTTTGTGATTCAAAGTGACTAACCAAAAACTATATACACAACAAAAAAATATACATATGAATGTCATTTGTTCATCACATTGATGAGCTTCAATTGGAGCAAAACACATTGCATCAAATACTTCCTATGTAAGTTTTATTTTGAATGTTATATGACAAGTAAGTCACAAAACAACAATTACGATATGCATGTAAGTCATGGAATAATGCATGACTTCTCTAGGTGTGCAAGGTGGAAGGTGGCATGGGGGGACTCACGGATCGTAAATTGGCGCTGCCAGGGTGGGCCATTTTTCCATTTTTTTCTCTTCTCTTTTCCCCCTTCCACATCATGGCTGCACATTGACGCTGTACTGGGAAGAATGCACAGCAGCGCGTGATCATCCATGCCATGCGCCTCTGCTGGTCATGCCCAGGAGTCACTCAAGGAGCAGTGCAGGACATACCCTCCATCCCAGGGAAGGAGAGCATCTGCACAGATGCTGTTCACCCACTCCACTGGTCTTCGCTCCAGTCGCCCCATGTGCAGGTCACAAACATGGGTGACCAGCATGCCAAGTGGGCACCTCACTACTGGGTACCACAGAGTCACCAGATTTGATGAGATTTTAAAGAAAATGTAAATATGGCTGTTAAATGTAATTCTAAAAGCATTTTATATGGAAAATTGGAACACATTTGAAGAGGTCAGCATCAATAGGGGGTTGAACGGGAGCACTGTTTTTGCTAACAGAAATGGAAAAAATTGTATCAAGTTTGAATTTGGCATTCTACTGCAGCTTAATGATTTTTTTTTACCCTAAGTAAAATAACAGCAACTGGGACTCATTGTTTCACAGTCTGTGTTGCCAAATACCAGTCCAGGTGGTTGACTGCATTAGCCAATCAGATTTAAGAATGTGTCTAGCCTATATTCTGACACTCAGTAATGGAAACTTATCACAACCTGTAAATTCAAGTCACTTCCTACATGTATTTGTGTACAATGTTTGTGTGTACTATTTTACCTATATTATAAAACAAAATGGATTTATTTATAACCTATGCTTTTTTTTATTTTCGATTAGATATTTGCACAGTACAACACTATCAATTCTGAAGTGAAAGATTCTGCTGTTAATGGATCTGATGACAATGTTAACAAACATATGGCAGAGGACTTTGCTGAGGAAGTTCATGAAATAAAACGTGCTTCAGCATGTGAAACAGAAGTCGTTGTAAAGAGATGTGCTGATAAGGGAACACAATTCAATGGGAAGTGTGCTCCATTCCATTCAAGCAGTTAATATAATTTGTAGTGCATTTGGAAATTTAATTCTGTATTGAAAGTAAGCAATAATACATGACAGGGCATGTGGTTATTGGGTAATTAACATATGCCCCCACCAACAATTAATGGGTTGTCAACTTGAGACATCAGCCGAGTACACGTCAACCATGCATTGTGTTATTGCATTTATAAAATTGCATTTGTTCCAATTGCCTCAAAAATAAAAAAAAACACAAGTCTGATTACATCTTTAAAGGAGATAGGAAATGGATTTTGATTAAAATCAATAAAGTTTACTTTTAAACCTTGTGTGCTGTGTTTTTAGTAGTGCCAGTTAGTTGCTTTCTACACACAATGCCTGTTCTTTTTTTCTGATAGCACTTGCAGAAACTGCAAAAACTGCCCTAAAAAACACTGAACAATTTATTTAAAAAATACAGCAGTTTGACCACCCCTGGGGCGTCATCCTGACAAAGGTTTAGAGCATTTGGGCAAAGCACCTGAACCATCGGACCACCAGGTTCTTGGAAGAGTCAGATGTTGGAGTAACCCTGATCACTAGGGTAGTTGTGTGCTTGCTGGGATGTTTGTTGGAAGGGGACCACTTCATGGACTGGACAGCTAAATGCTCAGCACCACAAATTCTATGTGTTGCACTGCAAATCCCCTAAAACCGCAGTCTGTTCTTTGTTTTTTTAACAAGATACCCTATTAATCACCATTTGCATACCAGAAGGGTATGTCTGACTGTTCATTTTATAAACACAATGCTAAAATAAGGATTAGCTGCACATCTCGTTCTAGCACTGACACAAAAAAAGAACAACAGACTGCAGTTTCAATTCTGGTCAGTCTCAACACATGTGAGGGACTTCTGGTTTTGTTGTGTGCAAGATGACTGCCTAATTGATTTGCTCTGTGACTCGGGATCCACACAAACCTGGAAAAAAAATTAAATACTGCTCAGCTCGGCGAGATAACATGGATTTCATTAGAGGTTGTTGTTCTGAAATTCACAAACCCATTTTTGAGGCAATCAGAACAACTGTTTCTGTCAGATACATCGAGTCAAAGTCTGCTGGTTAAGTGCTATGGCTTCAGGCGGCACAGCATCGCACTCTTCAGTCAATCCTGAAATCAAGGCAATATTTGAAAACATTTCAGTAGAGGTTTTGGGGGATCAAAATATTGATGCAACATATGGAGGAGAAGATGGACCATCTCACCCTTAGAATCTCTGATGCTGAAGAAACTGTTAAGCACTTAGACATGCGAGCAGACAGATCTTACTCAGAGGTACTTCAGCTTAAACATGAACAGTCACTGATCTGGGACAAGATCGATGATTTAGAATGTACAAGCCACCATAATAATACATGGATTGTTGATGTGCCCAAGGGGGCCGAAGGCAGAAATGTTTCAGAATTTCTTCAGCATCTAATTACCTCAATGCTTGGACTAAAAAAAAATCAGCTTTTGGAAATCCAGTGAGCCCACAGAACTTTAGCACCTAGACCCAAGGCTGGTGAAAAGCCACTCTCTATGCTGGCACTATCTCACCATTACTCGGTTAAAGAAAAAATCTTAGCCATGGCCAATGAAAAAGGTAACTTCCTCTGGCATGGCCATCATATATCCTTTTATCAAGACTATTCTGCATGGCTTAATAAGAAGAGAGTGGCTTTTAATGTCATTTGGAGATCCCTTCAACAATAGGGTGTCAAACACAAAAATGTCGTATCTGGCTAGACTTAGAATTGAAATGAAAGGACTGTTTCACAAATTTGGCAACCCATAGGAAGCTGCTGAATTTGTAGACTACACATGGGGAACAGTGATGAATGCAAGCCAGACAGGCAAGAAGCCACAGAGCTACACAAATGATCCTGATATAGAGACTGGTGGCCAAGGCATGGAAGTGTACTCTTACTCCCCTGGTCCCTCGACCAGCACAGCCCCACCAGAGCAATGGCAGACATGCAGAAGCAGCAGGAAGAAAAAGAACCTCAGTGCAGCAAAAAATAGTAGTATGACAACTAACCCACACCATACATACAAACATACAAAAACACCAGCAGATACAGGACTCATGGTCTATCAAGTCTGCTTGATTGTGCAGTTAGCCCCTCACCAGGCAGCTGCCCCCCACCCTCCCATCTTCATACTAACCCTTTCTTGCTCTATCCCATCCCCTCTTAAAGCCGTCCACCATGCTACAGGCTACTACCTCCTCAGGCAGAGTATTCCACTTGTACACCACCCTCTCTGTGATATACTGTCTCCTAACTTACCTCCTGAACCTTCCCCCCTCCAGTCTCAGCTGATGCCCCCTCATGACCCTCCCACTTCTTATCTGGAAGATCCCTTCTGTACTAGTCTTGTTTATCCCTTTTAGTTATTTAAAGGTTTTGATCATGTCATCCCTATCCCTCCTCTTCTCCAAGGAATACATGGTCAGCTCGCCCAGCCTCTCCTCATAGGAGTATCCCTCTAAACCCTGGATCATCTTTGTTGCCGTACACTGCACAGCCTCCAGCAATTTGATGTCCTTCTTCAGGAATGGGCACCAGAACTGTATGCAGTATTCCAGGTGCGGCCTGACCAGCAACCTGTAGAGGGTTAGGATCACCTCCCTATTTCTAGAAGTGATTCCCCTCGCTATGTATACCAGCATTCTATTGGCTTTTGTTGCCACCTTTCTGCACTGAGCCGAGTTGTTTGTACTCCCCGTTATGAGCACCCCTAGATCCTTCTCCTCTTCTGTGCATACCAGCTGTACTCCACCAGCTGATCGCTCGTCCCTGAGTTCTTAGCCCGGAAGTGCAGTACCTTGCATTTTTTGGCATTAAACCCCAACTGCCATGCCTCTGACCACTCCTGTAGTTTGGTCAGGTCCTCCTGCAGCCCCTCCACCCTTCACTGTCATCTACCACTGCTCCCATCTTTATGTCATCCATGAAGAGACTGATCCTACTCTGGACCCCATGGGAGATATCAGCAAAGATAATCCGGAACAACACCGGTCCCAACACTGACCCCTGTGGCACCCCACTTGTCACATCCCTCAGCGATGAGAGTTCCCCTCACCACCACCACCCTTTGCTGCCTACCCTTCAGCCAATTGGTGATCCAGTTCACCATCTTTGTTCCCACTCCTATATAGTCTAGTTTTTCCCCAGCTTCCCATGTGGCATGGAGTCAAGGGCCTTGCTGAAATCCAAATACGGGACATCCACCACATGGCCTTTGTCCAGTTCCCTTGTCACCCAATCATAGTACTCAATCAGTTTTGTCTGGCAGGATCTTTGCAAGACAAATCCATGCTGTTGACCATCCTGGAGACCATTGTTCTCCAAAAAGGTCACCAGCCTCTCTTTCAGGATTGTCTCCATCAGTTTTCCCACAACCGATGTGAGGTTCACTGGTCAGTAGTTGCCTGGTTTGTCCTTGGGTCCACTTTTGTGAATGGGCACTGCATGGGCCTCCTCCAATCGAGTGGTATGCATCCTGTGTCCAAGGAGTTATTGAATAGGTCCACCAACAGTCCCACCAGGATCTCAGCTAGTTCCTTAAGTACCCTAGGATGAAAGCTGTCTGGACCCGGTGCCTTATCCCCTCTCAGTGCCCTTAATCTTTTCAGCACCCTATTCTCTGTGATCTCTGTGTCAGACACCTACTCCCCCCACCACCGACCCCTTCTCCCAGTTGGTGCCTTCCCTCTTTCTCCTTCATGAACACAGAGCAGAAATAATCATTTAGTGTCTCCTCCTGGTCCTTCCCCTTCTCCACCCAGCTCCCGTCCTTTTTTATCCTCCCTATCTGATCTTTGTTTTTCCACCTTTCACTGATGTATCTGAAGAAGTCCTTCTCTCCGTTCTTAATGCCCTGCACCAATCTCAGTTCCTTGGAAGCCTTGGCCACTCTGACCATCCTGGTAACATCCCTGGACTTCGTCGTATACATCTCCCTGTTTTCCTCCCCTCCTGATTACTTGAGTCTCCGAAATGCCTTTTTCCATAACAGGAGTCGAGGGTCCCAAAGCTCCTGGCACTAGTCATCCTCCTTGGAGTCACTGCAAGATAAACAGGTCCTTCAGCTACTCTATCTTGACAATGGTCCCCCTGCTCTGTTGCCACCAAGAGACACTAGTAACAGGCAGTCTGTGCCACAGCAGGATTCGAACACTCGCCCTCCTGTTGTTCCATCTTGGACTGACATAGCCCAGACTTCCTCACCAGTGACATGCACCTTCTAGTCAATTGGTAACACCAGAGAACTGACTAAATCTACCTACAGAGAGAGAGAGAAGGTTTGTTGCATGGGTACCTTTTCATTATGGATAAGTCCTAAAAGTTGATGTTGAGGGCTGGTAGTATGGATTCCAAGATGCAGAGAAAAAGTTTTGTTGCTCATCAACCAGCCACACTTCTTTTGTATAAAATCTATTTCCTTTTATTTGTTGCTTTACTATGAACAGAGCGATCCCCTGTGGCTCAATGTTTCACCCAACTCTGGGGTTCATCAGGGCTAAGGATCTGCTGTTCGATCACACACATAAATCCTCTTTATGTTATTTGCTGATTTATGTGTAGGGCCTCTAAATAGCCTGCCAGTATCTTTTTGCTGTGCAGCTAGGGCCTTTAAAGTTTTTGTTACCCTTTCAATGGGCCATTTTTATGTAGGAGTTTGCTGCTATCTCCTTCGAAATGGCACCGGACAAGTTCCAGGACATAGGAGCAAGCTCCTACATAAAAACGGCCCATTGAAAAGGGTAACAAAAACGTTAAAGGCCCTAGCTGCAAAGTAAAGAGATACATGCAGGCTATTTAGAGGCCCTACACATGAATCAATAAGAAACAAGAAAAACTGAAAAGGAAAAATGGTTACCAAATAACATAAAGAGGCCTTAACACCAGCACAGTGTGCGAGGCACCTGTCATGGAGCGAGGGGAGTTCGAGGGTCCTGTAAAGGTCACAGTGATGTGTGGTAGGTGAGCAGTCAATGGCAAAGTGGCAGAAGGAGTGGAAGAGAGGGTCCAAACTGGCTAGGGTGGACTTTGGGGTGGCACTGTAGACTAAGTCACTGTAATCAAAAATCGGGAGAATCATGTTCTGTACAATCTCTCGGCAAGCCGGGAAAGGAATGCAACCACGGTTTTGGTACATAGCTCCCAGCTTGGAGTGGAGATTTGTGGATGGCATCTGTATGCACAGAGAAGTCCAGGTGCTGGCCAAGCCAGACCTCAAGATATCTACATGAGGTGCAGTTCTCCAGAGTAGTCACATCTAAGGAGTGGAAGGAAGGGGGGGGAGGGTAGCATAGAGAGTCTCTGTCTTGTGCCAAAGGTCATGGAGATGGTTTTCTTGGCATTGAGAAAGAGCTGAATTGAGTGAAACCACCGCTGAACATTGTTGAAGTCCTGTTGGAGTCTGGTCTCCACATCAGAGGGGGAGGGGCTAGATGTGATACCTATTACTCAGTTGCTAAGGCGGAAGTAGGCTTCTAGCCCATCAGGACCACCTTCCCCACACAGGGTGGGGAATATTAGCCTTCCCTTTGAAGTAGGTAATCATCCAGTGCTTTTTAAAATGATACTTTATTGCTTGCTTCTACTATGTGGTTAGGGAAAACATTCCACATTTCAGAGGCCCTAATGGTAAAAAAGTGTCTAGGTTTGTTTGTTGTGGATTTTGGAATGAGAATCTGTTTCTTGTGGGATCTCAAGTTTGCTATTTTGTTAACTTGAACAACTTTACATCCCTTCATAAGATCCTGATCATTAAGAATGCTGCACAGCAAAAGCAGATCCCCTCTGTCTCTCCTGAGCTGGAGATCATACAGCCCAAGGGCCTTTAGCCTGTCTGGATAGGGCAAGCTGGTGAGTCTCAGGATACGCATAGTGGTTCTGCGCTGTAAGCTTTCAATAATTATTTTGTCTTTTACAAGATAGAGGGCACAGAATGACACAGCATAGTCTGTGTAAGGTCTAATGAATGCCTTATAAAGTGGTACAATGCAGGCATCATTCCTGCACAAGAAAGTTCTTTTAATAGCATTAATAATTTGGTTTCCAGTAAGCACAACACTCCTGCATTGGTCACCTGGTGTTAACTGGTTGTTTATTAGGACCCATAAGTCTTTTTCAGTAATTACTGAGTTAATTTTACTTCCGCATAAAAAATATGTGGTGTTTGGATTTTTTGCCCCTATGTGAATGATTGAACATTTATCTGTGTTAAATTCCATTTTATTTGAATAAGCCCATTTTTAATTTGTTTGCAAATCTGATTCAAATTGGGATATTTTATTTTCTGTATCAACCTCTGATGACATTTTTGTGTCATCCGCAAAATTTGGTAATTGAGCTATTTACCCCTATGTGTAAATCATCAATAAAAATAAACAGAGCAGGGCCCAGTACCGATCCCTGTGGTACCCTGCTAATGACAGCCACTGGTGTAGAGACAGCATCCCTTATTTTAACACATTGTGTTCTTTTTGTTAACCAGTTTGTCACCCATTGTATGGTAAAGCCATTAAATCATAACCTGATCATTTTCTGAATTAATAGATAGTAAGAAACTAAATCAAAGGCTTTCTTAAGGTCTAGATAAATTATATTAGTAGGAATGCCATTGTCCCTACTACTACTACTGATATTTTTGTAGAACTGGACCAAGTTTGTTGTACAGGATCTTCCAGTACAGAACATAATGTTGATTTTTGTCTGATATTCCCAATGTCTGTATCTCAGCTTCAATTTTTAATTTTGATAGATTTTTCCAGTAGTTTGCATATAATGGATGTTAGACTAATGGCTCAGTAGTTGGATGTATTTGATCTCTTTCCTTTCTTATCAATGGGTACCACTAAAGCTCTCCTCCAATCTTTAGGGATAACACCAGTTCTATATGATTTGTTAACTATGATGGATAAGGGGTAGGCAACGTGTTCCATAGCTTCTTTGATAAGATAAGTGTTAACATCATCAGGGCCTGGTGCAGTGTTGTTCTTTAGGGTCTGTATATTTTGTTTTATTTTATCAGGTGTAATATCGATATATACATTTTTATAAATTATAATGAAAGTTTTATCTGTTCCCTCAGCAAAGACTGCCCCAAAATACTCGTTGAAGGAGTTGGATATCTCTGTACAATCATTAACTACTTTCCCGTCAACTCTGATTGATGTTATACTGTTATCTTCATTTTTATTTGAATTAACATGGGCAAAAAAATGCCTTTGTATTTTCCTTTGCTACCAATTACCTAAATTCAAGATTATTCCTTTCCTTTATTATTAATTTTTTGGCAAACTTCAGTTCATGTCTGTATGCTGCCCTGTCTTCATTTATCCGTGTCTGTTTCAGTTGTTTAAATGCTTTTTCCTTCTTTTTTGTTTCCTTATATTATTTGTTAGCCATCGTGGAATTTTACCCTTTTGTTCCTAGTTTTTATTTGGGGAATATGTAAGTGCTCCAATTCATATATAGTATTTTATTTATTTATTTCAGTTTAGGATTAATACTTTTGAGTCACGGACTCGTTTTGAATGGTTCCAAGTCAGATAATCAAACAGATACAGACAACATAACACATAGCACAGGAGTGGATTGCAAAATAAGGTTACAGAGGGTTGCACATACTTTTAAGTTTAACTAATACAAAGGAGTCTAGATTTCACTAGTACATAGGAGTCAAACATTATCAGTTTCACTAGTTCATAGGAGTCTAACACTGTAAGTAATAGCACTAAGTGCAGGCATAGTAGTGTTAGAAACAGGAAAAAGGAGGAGAGGCCAGGGATTGAGTCTCCACGAGGTAGTACAGAGGGCAAGTGGGAGTGGGGCATGGACAATTGCCAGAGCGGTAGGCTGAGCTCACCAGTGGTGGCCAGGGGTGAGAATGGGGGGGGGGAAGCAGCCCAAGGTAAGCATTGTCAGATGTTCACGTATGTAGTTGATGGAGTGGGCGATCTGTGGGGGGTTGACAGTTTATTTTAGTGTAGAATATGCAAGGTAGGTAGTTTGTGAGTAGGGGATTTGTTGAAGAGAGCAGGGGGAAGAGTGCAGGGGGCAGTGGTTGGGTGGTTAGAGTCAAGGGGTGAGTGGGATAGCCTAGGAGCCCTGAGCATGAGCTAAGTATGACAGACACAGATTTTTTTTTAGTTCTAGCTAGGAATGAAGCCCAATTTTGAATTGTCTGAGCCTGGTGCATTCTAAGAGTGTGGTAGGCAGCTCATTGAACCACTTTGGGCCCAGGAAGGTGAGGGATCTCTGTGCCAGTTTAGTACGCTTGAATGGTACCTGGAATCCCCCTTTTGCAGCGCTCCTAGACTGCTTAAGGGGTAATGCCTTTGTGAAAAACCTGTTAGTGGACTCAGGCATAAGCCCTAGCAAGGCTTTTTTAATAAGCATGCAAGTTTGGAGTTGAACTCGGAGGTGGAGTGGGAGCCACCCTGTCTCATTGAAGAGGGTGCAAGTGTGAGTAGAGAGATCAGCACCCAAGGTTAAGTAACATGGCTAGTTTAGGAGAGTGCTGACCCTCTTGAGGGCAGTGTTGGAGCCTGCCCCATAGCTTGGGAGCCCATAGTCAATGGAGCTAGTACCGAGCTACTTATGGCTAACTTCAGAGCCATAGGTGATAGGGAGTGCTTCAAACAACATGAAGTCTTGCTGTATTCTGACTATTGCAGTGATCTCCAACCTTTGAACTGCCCCGGAGAACAAAGAGTTAACTTTCCATGCAAGGCATGGAACGCTGAGCTCAAGCTCGGTTGAAGCCTCTGTCTGCTGTTGTTTGAACCCCCAACCATCAGATTCTTTACTCCGCCTCACTGAACAGTCGCTCCGGAGATTTCTCCTTCACTCGGTTCAAAAAAGTAGGTTAAAGTGTCGTTTTTTCGCTCGATTTCAACCAAATTTCTGCTTCAAACCTGTCGGTTTAAGTCTCTGTCTGCGGTACCGTGAGTACTAGATAGGTTTTCTATATTAGTTTCTGTGTGGAACTTGTAAACATTGGATCGGTTTGGTTTGAACCGATCAGGTTTGTGTAAAAAAACTTCTGTCCTTATTAGAGTGTGGTAACCGGCCCGTATCGGTTCTAAAAAAAACGGATTTCATTAAGTTTTTTTCCAAGACCCGTAACACAGTCAGGAACCGATAGGGGTGTCTTGCCTGGCGAATTGCCAAAAAAAGAGTAAGTTTTGGTTAGGATTGGCCATGTCTGAGAAACCCAAGAAAAAAAATGGGCCCACTGGGTTTCAACAGTGTAGTGTGTGTGGGGAAGCCTTTGCTAATGCTGACCCCCACACCACCTGTGTTTATTGTCTGGGGTTTGACCACCTCAATTCAGACTGCCAAAATTGTAAAAGTTTTCCCAAAGCTACCCTGGATAAGAGAGTAGGTAGACTGAGGGAAAGGGAGGCCGAGAAGTCCGCTGACCCGGATGGCCAGCCCGGTTCGGTTCCGACCAAACCAGAAGGAGTGCCCTCTGACCAGGGCGAAACTTCTTCGGCCAAAAGGAGAACCGATTCTGAGGAGTCGGTTCCAGTTAAAAGAAAAAGAAGGGATAAATCATCCGGTTCGGATCCACAAGTTCTTTCTCCGACTACTGATAAGATAGCCAAAGCGATAAGGATAGTTCAATCGCTAACTTCGGTTCCATCCAAACCGGCACCATCGGTCAGGGGCTCGGTGCAGTTGGTTCCCCCGGTTCCGGATTATACTTTAGAAGAATTTTATGAACCGGAGGAGGAGGAGGGAGAGTATGAAGATAATGATGATGATGATGATTATGAAAGTCTGGATGTGCCTCTTGACCCGGACATCTCCCCAGACAGACCTTCAGGCGTTTGTCCTCCTAGGCTTTCTGAGTCCCCTTCCCACTTTATGTTTTACAAGAAAGTAGCTGAAACCCTCCAGCTTCCTATGGAAGAAGCAGTAGAGGATCAGGAGGAGCCTGATTTTGTTGAGATGATGGACGTCCCAGAGTCCAGGAGATTGTCTATTCCCCTCCATAAATTTTTTGGGAAACAGACATTTAAAATTTTAAAAACTCCTAATTCCATACCTCCTGTGAACAGAAGAATGGACAAGAGGTATACTCTTTCAGGCTCAGACACGGAGTTCCTTTCCCAGCAATGCAGCCATGTTGGGGTAGTGCAGGCTGCTGCCTGTGATAAGGCAAATATTCCCTTGGCTTCACATCCCGCAGACAAGGACTCCAGGAGGATTAACGCCATGGCAAAGAAACAGTACATGGCAGCATCTTTGGGACTCAGGCAGGCTAACTATATGGCCTACACAGCTAGATACCAGAAGTCCAGGTGGGACACTGTGATGACTCTAGCTAAACAGGCCCCTGACCAGCTTGCCAAGGAGCTGGAGCGGGTGGCTGCGGATGGGATTGAGGCATCCAAGGTGCAATTTCATACTGCTGTGGACTCCAATGATGTTTCATCTAGAGTCATGGCTACATCTGTGGCCCTTCGGAGGATGGCTTGGCTCATATGTACTATCCTGTCACAGGATACCCAGGCTAAGGCCATGGATTTTCCTGTCATTGGTAATTCTCTGTTTGGGGAGCAGACAGAGAATTACATGATGAAAATGGATGAGTACAGGACCACCTACAGGAGTGCTCAGGCCAAAGAAAAGCAAGCCACTCCTCAGAGGCAGCATTCCAGGGGCAGGGGCAGGCCTTTTCATAGGCCTTTCTACCAAGCCCAGGCCTCCTTTTCTGCTTTTGCTCAGAGGGGGTTCTTTAGAGGGAGAGGCAGACGGGGTATGAGCAGGCCTGCTTCCACCCCTCAGCCTAAAGCCCTTGCCAAGCAGACACCCTGATGGGTCTGCCCGGGCCGATTCTCCACTACCTGTAGGGGGCAGGCTGGCTTACTTTGTCCAGGACTGGAAGTCTTTAATATCAGACAAGTGGGTCCTGGAAGTAGTAAGCCAGGGACTGGTTCTCAGCTTCAAAAAATTTCCCAAGATGAGAACTAGATCCTTTCTACCTGCAAATCCTTCAGAGGCCCTTGCCCTAGAGGTAGAGATTCCTTCCCTCTTGGCTCTCAGAGCCATAGAAAGGGTTCCTACCCTAGACAGGGGCAAAGGATTGTACTCCAGGTACTTCCTAACCCCCAAAAAGACAGGAGAATGGTGGCCCATCCTGGATCTGAGATACCTAAACAAGCACCTTTTAAAGCCAAAATTCAAAATGGTGACTCTGGGAATAATTCTGCCCTCTCTAAGGCCAGGAGACTGGCTAGCCTCCCTGAACCTCAAGGATGCCTATTTTCACATTTCCATCAGGTGCTCCCACAGAAAGTACCTCAGGTTCGAGTTGCCCTCAGGCCACTATCAATTCAGAGCAATGCCATTTGGTCTAACATCAGCCCCAAGGGTGTTCACAAAGTGCCTGGCAGTAGTGGTTGCTTTCCTAAGGAGAAAAAAAGATCTCCATTTTTCCATACCTGGATGACTGGCTCATAGTAGGTCAGTCTCCAGAACAAGTCAAGTCACATCTTCAGATAACTCAGCAACTGCTCACTTTCTTAGGGTTCCTCCTAAACCTTCCAAAGTCAGTTCTAGAGCCAGTGCAGCTCCTCACCTTTATAGGGGCGGAGCTGGATACAATAAGAACAGAGGCCTTCCTTCCCCTGGACAGGGCAAGGACACTAATAGAACTGGCCTCTTCTTTCACCCTTCAGGTGTCTTGATCAGCAAGGCACTTCTTACAGCTCCTGGGCCACATGGCAGCCTCTACAGCAGTGGTCCAGGGGGCAAGATTTCAGATGAGGGACATTCAGTTCCACTTGAGAACCTTCTGGTCCCAGAGAAAGGATTCCCTGACCAAACTAGTCCCAGTGACTTGAACCCTGATCCAGGCTTTGCAATGGTGGCAGGATCAGGACAATTTAAGGCAAGGAGTTCCTTTTGTCACTCAGTCTCATTCTCTAATCCTCACTACAGACGCCTCCCTCTTGGGCTGGGGAGCCCACTTGGAGGATCTTATCACCCAAGGGCTGTGGTCACCTCAAGAATCTCTGCTTCACATCAGTCTCTTGGAACTCAGAGCAGTGTTTCTGGCACTGTAAGCCTTTGCCAAATCTGTACAGAACAAGGTGGTCCAGATCAGAACAGACAATACCACCACAATGTGGTACATCAGCAAGCAAGGGGGTACTCGGTCTACAGCCTTGTGCACAGAAGCAATGAAGTTGTGGTCTCTGGCCTATTCCCTGCAAACTTCTCTCACAGCAGTTCACCTCCCAGGAAAGGACAATGTCCTGGCAGATGCTCTCAGCAGGATATCTCAGGGCCACCAGAATGGTCTCTAGATCCCTAGTTTTGAAAGTGATTTTCTCCAGATGGGGCGCTCCTCAGATAGATCTTTTTGCAGCCCCAGACAATCACCAACTTCCTCTTTTTTGCTGCAGACCCCAGTATTGGGCTCAGTCCCCCTTGATGCTCTGGTACTCAACTGGGAAGGGAAGCTCCTGTATGCTCCTCCCCCTTCCCTCTCCTGTTCAAGATACTAGTCAAGATCAGGTATCAACCCTGCAAAGTGATTCTGATCACTCCAGACTGAGTCAGACAGCCCTGGTACCCACTGTTGCTGTCCTTAGCAATCCACCTTTCCCTGTCTCTTCCCAGGAATTACAATCTGTTGACATCCTCTCAGGGAAGGGTTTGGTATCCGAATCTCAAATCTCTCAATCTCAAGGCTTGGCTCTTGAAGAGTTAGAGTTTGCTGATCTGCACCTCTCTCAAGGTGTCCTGGATATTCTAAAGGCTTCTCAAAAGCCTTCTAGCAGAAAGACTTACAACTCCAAATGGAAAATGTTCACTATTTGGTGCTCTGGTAAGCATATTTCTCCAGAATCTGCTGGGTTGCCTTCAGTCCTGGACTATATGGTTCATCTCAATGGCTTGGGACTCAGACCAGCTATACTCAAAGTACATTTGGCAGCTGTTTCTGCTTTTTTGTCTGTAGGCAAGCCCTCTTCTCTTTCAGCCCATCCTGTATTTTGCAAATTCTTCAAGGGACTGTTGCACACCAATCCTCCCTTCAGGGACCCTGCTCCTGCTTGGGACAATAAAGTTTGCATTGCTCAGCTTATGCAACCCCGTTTTGAGCCTTTGTCCTCTGCAGAGCTTAAGTACTTGACTTGGAAAACTGTGTTTTTTGGTAGCCATTACCTCTGCCAGGCACATCAGTGAATTGCAAGCCCTGTCAGTGGAGCCTGATTTCATCTCTTTCCATAGAGATAAAGTGGTCCTAAGAACTAACAGGAAGTTTTAGCCTAAGGTGGTTTCAGATTTCCACCTTAATCAGTCTATGTCTCTTCCTGTTTTCTTCACTGACCATTCCTCCTCTAGAGAGAGGAGGCTGCACAGCCTGGACATAAAAAGGGCTCTTAGCTACTACATAGAGCGCATCAAGGGTCACCGGTTTGACTCCCTCCAGTTGTTCCTCACTTATGGAGAGTTCGGCAAGGGAAAACCTGCCACTAAAAAGATCTATTGCCAGGTGGATTGTCTCTTGTATACAATTTTGCTATGAAAAATTGGGTAGAATCCCACCCTCAGGCCTGAGGGCTCACTCTACTAGAGGTACAGCTGCTTCCCTGGCTGCTACCAGGGATATTCCTATCTTAGAGATTTGTCAAGCAGCCACCTGGAAAACAGTCCATACTTTCACCAAGCATTACTCTCTGGATATCCAGGCTAGGAGTGATGCTCAGTTTGGCATGGCAGTACTTCAGAGCCTATTCCCAAAGTAGGTTCTGTCCCTCCTCCATGGAGGTACTGCTTGGTAGTCTGCAATAGTCAGAATACAGCAAGACTTCATGTTGTTTGAAGAAAAAATTACTCACCTTAGTAATGTTGTTTCTTCTAATGGAGTCTTGCTGTATTCTGACCTCCCCCCCGCCTCCCCTCTCAGAACCTGGTTTTTGGGATGTGGGTGGGCAGGAGCAGTGTTGGCACCTAGAGGTGCCCCTTTTTTCTCACCCTCCTTTATTTTGGGTGTATGTTGTGTTTTGTTTTTTGGGTTTCCTGACTTGAGTCATTGCTTTGAAACCGAAAAAACCCTTATTATCAAATTTAGTTGCCAGTTGGCTAGTGTGAGTTTACAGTTTCCACACAGAACTCCCAGTCAGTATAGCTCATAAAGATCTGACGGCTGGGGTTCAAACAACAGCAGACAAAGGCTTCAACTGAGCTCGAGCTCAGCGTTCTATGCCTTGCATGGAAAGTTAACTCTTTGTTCTCCGGGGCAGTTCAAAGGTTGGAGATCACTGCAATAGTCAGAATACAGCAAGACTCCATTAGAAGAAACAACATTACTAAGGTGAGTAATTTTTTCTTGTGGCAGTACAGAACAACCAGTTTCATGCTGGAGGTCTTGACAATGTGGTCAGTATGAATGGAGAAATTGAGAGTGTCATTGAGGTAAATTCCTAGGTATCCAAATACTGAGACTTGTTCAAGAGGGTCTCTCTTAGGGCTCAGGATCTGCAGTGGGCTGAACTTCTTTTTGTTTTGGGGCACTATAAACAGCGTGCTCTTGGTTTTTTTGTTGTTGAGCAGGAGCTTGTTCTGGCAGAACCAGGATTCGAGCTTATGATAGTTGTCCTGCAGTTCAGTAGTGATGGTATGCAGGTCTCTGCCTGGGATGGATATGACAGAGTTGTCAGCATAGAGTACAATGTGTGCAGGGCAGGCAAAAGGGAGGGTATTTATGAACAAACTAAAGAGTAGCAGGCTGAGGATAGATCCCTGGGGGACTGCTAGGCTCACCTCCTTTGGCTCCGAGTATGTGTCTCCTATTCTGACTCGAGTTCTATGGGAGAGTTAGCTTCCAAACCAAGTCACTGTGCTTGGAGATAGGCCAGTTGATGACAGACTGCTGAGGAGAAGGTAGTGGTTCACTGAGTCAAAGGCCTTTGTGAGGTCTATGAATATAGACTCCACTGCCATCCCTTTATCCAAAGCGTCATAGCTGGGAGGTATATTCGACTAGTGTTGAAAGCGTTGAGTGGTTTTTATGGAAATCATGCTGTTGAGGGCCAAGCAGATTATGCTTCTCCAAGAACTCAGTGAGCTGGTCTGAGACCATCCTTTCCAAAGCTTTTTTGGAGGGGAGGATTGAGATTGGCCTGTAGTTAGATGTGTTAGTTCTGTCTCCAGTTTTCAATACAGGGGTAACTAGTGCCAGCTTCCAGGCATCTGGGAACACACTCGACTTAAGGGAGGAGTTAAAAACCTTAGTGAGGGGGTCATCTATCTCCGCGAGGGTTAGGGTGACAAGCTTCAGGTCGATTAGGTCACTCCCCATCCTGGTCTTGCCTAGGCTCTGCTTGACATATTTGATTGTCTCAGTTCTTGAGATCTGCTTGAAATAGGAAGGCAGTAGTCCATAAACTGTAGGTGTGGGTGTATCTGGACCTGGGGGCTGCTCTGTTGGTGGCACAAGATATTCACCTGGTAATACGCCAGTCAGATCCGTGATTGCTAAATTGAAGATGTTAGCAATATCAAGGGGTTCCTGGATCATCCCAGTATTTGAGGTGATCAGGTCTGGTGGTGCTATCGGGGCACTATCAGTTAGTGATTTCAAGGAGTGCCAGAAATCTTTACCCAAGCCCGATAATTTGCTTAGCTGGTCCTTATAGTAGGTGCCTTTAGCTTGGTGAATAAGCCTTGTGCAGTTGTTTCTGGCAGCCCTATTTGCAGACACATCAGCCTGCTTGCCTGTCAACTGGGCCTTATGCCAGAGATTGTCTCTTTGGTGCATGAGTGCAAGTAGTGAACCTGAGAGCCAGGGGTTTGTAGTACCTTTAAGCTTCTTGACTCCGATGGGGGCAAAGATGTCATAGGCCTGGGTGAAGGTCCTGAGGAAGTAGCCCAGGGCCTCATTCACATCTAAGGCTCTGTCAATTGGGGACCAATCAATCAGTATTAGGTGTAGTTTGAAAGCTTTTAGGGTGCGGTTATGGGATACTTTGGGCGGTTGCTTAGAGAACTTATTTGTCCATATACACAAGACTGGGAAGTGGTCACTGAGGCTGTCTGGTGAGACAGAAACCTTAGAGATGTGTTCTGGGTGGGAGGATAAGAGCCAGCCTATGAGTGTGCTGGTTCCTGTTCGGTAGTTGAGGCGGGTGGCTTGTGTTACCATTTGGGTAAGGTAGAGTCCAGAAATCTGGTCTCTTGCCAGAGCTTCTCCCTGAGAAAGCCAGTTAATGTTAAAGTCACTGACTATGACCTGTTCCCACTTTTTCTCCAGCATCTGCTGATTCCCTATGAAGTATTTAAGGCCGGCAGCTTGCTGACCCAGGGGTATGGTACACCATGGTAAGCATAAGGACTTTGTTTTGCTGCCCTATGGAGAGTTTTAAGTTTAGGAATTGAGCCTCTTTTGAGAGCATACTGCTGTGCGTTCTTTGGGATTTGATATCACATCTGACATAGACTAAGCATCCACCCACACATTTAGACAGACTGTCCTGCCGGTAAGAGGTGTAGCCATTGTTACATGAGGTCCCTGCATCCTAACTGGTACTCCCAGAGGTACACCACAGACAGCTAACATTTAGGCATATGTTATACTAACATATAGGGCTAAGGGCATTGACCACATAAGAGTAGATGTCAGGATATGTATGCATATAATTGCTATACACTTTACTTTCCAAATATACACATGTATTTCTTGCTTATAAGATGTTAGGACACCTGTGTCCTTGTAATGATTATGATATATAAGTTGGCATTGCCATCTTCTGATGATTTGTATTACTACACGGCTATGTACAAACTGTACCTCTTTGTTTCTGCAAAGTGATGACAATAACAAAATTGTATAATGTTATCTTGGACTGAGGAGACACCTCTAATTTAGCCAATAGGACTCATCTCTGTAACTAGAAATGTTTCTATCTTACAGTAACCATGGTAATTATCTTAGGTATATAATGTAAGACATTACGTCTTCTACCTCGGAGACTCCAGGAGACACAGAGATTCCTTGAGTCATAGGGAACGCTTAGCACTGGCTTCCAGTTCCTAGTGGTAAGAACTGCTATGGGCAACTGTGATTTTCCTTTGGTAGTAACAAACAAGCTTTATTACTCTTATGCAACAAGTCTGTGATTCCTTGCATGCCCATTATTGCCAAGAACCTGAGAGTGAGGTTTAAACCTCCTGACAATTGGTGACTGCGTGCAGGCAATATTTGGAGTTTGCAAAGTTTTCACTTGTTGGTACAACTTTCCCTTCCCAACAGGGACAATAGGTCTGCATTCCTGCATCACCTCTCCAATTTTTCACCCACTTTGTAATCACTTGCAAAGTCTGGCTGCTTACTGGGTGTGGTCACCCCACAGTAGTTTTGAACTGCAAGCTTACAAGTGTACAGTAGCCCGCTTGTAAACCAGTGCACCTGTTGTGGATCGATACACAGCATGGCGCCTTTTCACAGTTTGATTTTTCATTCCCTCCCATACAATGGCTACCGTATCAAATATCTGTGTAGACCTGAGACTTGATGTCTCAAAGTTCCTTGCCTCCCATGGAGGATGGGCTGACTTCGTGTGGGATGCAAGTCAATCCGAAAACCCCGTACTGGGGATTTCAACCCAGTACTCAGAGACGAGACGAGACAAGCAGCCAGAAAGCGAGAAGCTAAAGGGCTGTTGATCATGGCTCTCTATGCTGCTTTGGAAGCCTTCGAAGTGAGGTTTCGAACCCTTGAACTGCAAATCTCATCTTTTAAGCAGGAGATGGGATTGCAGGAAACTGAATGTGTAAGGCGTAAGCAGGATTTGGAGTCTGAGCTCCAAACTCTGTGGAATGAAAAGGATTCCCTTTTGCACCATTTTGTTCAGGCAAGCGAGCAGGAACTTTGTATGTTGAGGCAGGAGTGTGAAAGTTTGCAACAGGATAAGGGGCAGGCTTTGCAAATGAATGACTTGTTAAGTAGAACGAATGATCAGATGCATGAGGAGTTGGGAGAGTTACAGGATGAGATAAATCAGGTGCGTAATGACTTAGGAGTAGCTACTAGGGATAACCTCGAATTGAGCACCACGTATAGAGTGTTACAGAAGCAGATGCAGGATGATGCGGATCAGAATGTTACAAAAGTGAATCATGAGGATTGTGAACATAAAATGGTGAAACTGCACCATCAGCGAGAGGTACTGGCTGGTCACATCCAGGCAATGGGAGGTGTAGCCCCTGCCTTGTCTACGTCATCTGAAGAGGAGGAGTCAGATGATGACATCTTCCCGTACAATGCCCAGTCACACCCCTACTATGGTCCAGAAACCCCTCTCCACCATCCACAACATGGCGGACCCCTGTCACATGATGCCATGTCCCTACATCATCGACGGCATGACACTCATCATGGCAATGCCAACATGGCTACCCCCATGATAGGGGGGAGCAGGCCCAGGCCTAGTCCCAACGGCATCACCAATCACCATTATTAATGTGGATGACAGGCAGAAGATAGAGAAAATGATTGAGAATGCCTTAGGCAACGTGACCATCCCTGAGAAAAACAAACGGGTCCTCCGAACCCAGATTAAGCAGCTCCTACAAGAGGCTGGTACAAAGGAGGGACTGGTCCATACTGTGGCTGAGGCCGCAGCTCAGACAGCAATGCAGGGCACCCAATGTAATCTACCTCCACTTGATCGTCCCAATAATCCCCTACAAATGGCCTATTCTGTTCAGCAAATAGCTGACAGTATTGGTCGGATGAGCCCATCCAACAACCTCAGTTGCCACTTGGAGAAGGTGCATGCTAAATGTGAAATGCTTAGTCTCACTGCAGACTACCAGGTCCAGATCCTATGCCAGACCATAGATCCTGGCCTGTGGGTGAAACTCCCTGATGCTGTCCACCAGGACGGCCATGCCACCTTTGATGAAGTAGCAACTGAACTCATTACTGCACACAACCCAGGTGTGGTAGGAGTGATGCTTACATACCCTATGAAACAGAATGCGAAGAAAAGTCCAGTGACCTTCCACCAGAGGCTCTGGATAGCCTACCGAGCAGGGAAGCACCTTGCAGGAGAAGCCGCAGACATGGACCTCACTGAATATAAAACCCTCTTCCTTCAGAACATAATCCCTGCAGTGTGAGAAAAGGTAGAGCCAACCAGCTACCCCAACATAGAGAGATTTGCCGACATTCTTTGGGAAACAGAGTGAGTTTATCAACTCTACATCCGTGATTCAAGCTCCGGTTCCAAGAAAATAGCTGCTGTGGAAGCCATTCTGGAGGCCACGATGCACTACACGATGGAGGGGCAGGCCCAAGAGAAACAGCCCCTCCCCACAGATAACCAACACCCCCAGCAGGCCTACCAACAGCAATCCTGGCATGGGAACCAGAACTACCATAAGAGTAAGAAACACCGCAAGAACAATAAGGGTAAACAACAGAGACCAGGCCCTTCATATAGGGAAATAGCCGATGAGAACCGGAGTCTTAGGGACCTCCTTGGGAAAGTGCACTCCATAGCAGACGCTGTTCCAGTATGGGCCCTTGCTGCAATACAACCAGGAGAACAGGACTCCACAGGCCATGGGGATATGGGCAGTCCAGGCTCTCAGGCCCCTACAGGCATGAATCTGGAAGTGACTCCCTATATAGAATCAGTACAGCATGGTGAGATGGTTCACAGAAACCAGGCCCAGACTCTTTTTCAAGAGCTTCCCCATGCTTCCATTGGTACAGATTGACAATTACAGGCCCCGGTCTGTATTGTAAACAAGCTGGTCTTGGATACAAATGGCAGGCCCTGCACAGAGGCCAAGGTCGGGGGCCTCCTACTGACATTACTGCTGGATACAGGCACGGCCATGTCTGTATTACAGGATGATAACCCAGACACATCACCTTGGTCTACCAGACAGGGGACCAATATGTCTGGTGTAGATGGAAAGAGGCTACCTGCATACCGCTCCCTGCCATTACTCGTTGCACTGGGACACTTGAAGGCATATCACATCTTTCAGCTGATGGTACTGCATGATCACCCTAGCATAATTGGAATTGACTTCTTGGCACCACATGGCTGTGTGGTGAACCTAGCCAACATGCTACTGATACAAATTCAGGAACAATATCACACCATCATGATACCTGACTCACATGTGGTTGCGACAATCTCTGCAAACAACAAAGAGTATGATGTCATAGATTTGTTTAAGAACCATGAGCTTTTCCCAAAGCTCCTTCCCATCCTACAAAGACATCTGGAGGCATTTGCCACTAACAAGCATGATTGTGGCAGAATGCACACTGTCATTGAAGTGACAGGTGCAGCACATGAGAGGCAACAGCAATACTCCTTCCCACCTCTTAGGGAAACAATTAAATCAATCCTCAAGCAAGGTGTAATCAGGATGTGTGTTTCCACTGCAAATTCACCAGTGTGGCCTGTGAAAAAAACCCACAGGTGCCTGGAGACTTACTATTGACTACAGGAGATGAAACCAGGTCACCCCCAGTTGTGCCCCAACTGTGGCATCAGCACCAGATGTGCTATGACTACTGACTCCTGACCAGCAATGATTTAGTGCCCTGGACATCTCCAATGGTTTTTGGTCATTGCCATTGGCCCCCAAAAGTCAATATAAGTTTGCCTTCACCTTTGAGGGCTGGCAGTACTCGTGGACCTGCTTACCACAGGGGTTCCATAACAACCCTTCCCTCTTCCATCTGCACATGATGGACACCCTTGAGGGTTTCTCTACACCCCAGTGTCTCTTGCAGTATGTGGATGACCTGTTGTTGGCCACAGCCACACAGGAACAACATCTGGATCTCTTAGACAAACTACTGACCCTCATCCAGAGGACAGGCCTCAAATGTAACCCAGCAAAAGCACAACTATGTTAGAAAGAGGTACTTTTTCTGGGTCTGAGGATAACAGACCAAGGCTGAAGCCCTACCTGGAAGAAGATACAGGGACTGCAAGACCTGTGACTGCCCACCAGCGTGGCCACCCTTAGGAGGTTTCTAGGTATGGTAAATTATTCTAGAGATTTTATTTGTGATTTTGCTCAGAAGGCCACCCCTCTGAAAAAGAATGTTCCCTGGACTTGAGGCCCCATTTGTACCCAAGATGTGATGTCACTGAAGCAGGCCCTGGCTTCAGCTCCAGCTTTGGTTAACCCCTATCCAGCCTTGCCATTCCATCAGAATCTACCACCTCTGACATTGCTATGTCTGCAGTGCTAGCCCAGAAGATCCATGGCACCCTGACCCATTGCATATGCATCACAGCTCTTGACCCCAGTAGAACAGAAGTACAGCCTTTGTGAAAGGAACCTTCTAGCCACCTACTGGGCTGTCAAGCACTTTCTGTATATCATTAGGTATTCCCCCCTGATCATTAATACAAACCATGCCCCAACAACCTTTTTGCTATCAGATAGAGTAAAGGATGGGTCAGTCTCTAATACCAGACTGACATACTGGTCCCTCCTTCTCCAGGACAGAGACATCAAGGTCCACCCAACCAAAATGCCATCCATGCTGGCGCATGGTCTCCTTTTCCAAGGAGAACCCCTTGACTATACACTGCAGCCACTTGATCTACCAGATCCAGGTCCTTTCCTTCCTGCTACACCACAACTACTTGAGAACATCTCATTGTGTCATGTCTTCACAGATGGATCAGCCTCCTGCTATCAGGGAGAACAGATTGCAGGAATGGGCATATTAGTAATTTACCCTTTTGGTAACACTGTTAAGATTTCCAAACATTGCAGTGTGGCATCATCACAGTATGCAGAGATGGCAACAGTGGCCTGTACCCTCAAGTTCATCCAGCATGGAACCAAGGATACCGTCATTTTCACATACTCTAACTGGGTTTGTTGCTGTCTTACAGAATTCCTTCCTTTCTGGCAGAAGAACTCCTTTATCTGTTCTGATGGCATCCCAGTGAAACACAAGGAATTGGTAATATACATTTATTCACTGGCACAGAAATTTGCACACAAACTCTATGTACACAAGGTTAAGGCCCACTCTATATATGATCCCTAGCATGCCTTCAATGACACTGCTGACACCCTTGCAAAGGAAGGGGCCCAAGGGGGGGACACCCGGATGATGGATCATCCAGAGGCCAGAGCAGCTGTGCACATAGTAGCTGTCAGGAAGAAACCTGCACCCTTCTCCCCCTTGGATTTGTCAGAAGCCCAGCATGCTGTCTCTGAACTCAAAGATGTGTTCAGATTCCTGGACAAAGATACAGAGAAGAACTTACCCACCCACAACCCCTACCAAAGACATGAAGGTAAGTTACACCTGTCCCCAGATGACAAGCTCATATGGTATCTACCAGATGACACCCCCACCAAGTTGTGGGTGGTTCCTCATCACCTCAGATCTGAATTCCTGCACCAAGTGCATGATACCCCCACTGGTGGACACCAGGGAGTGGAAAACACACTCCAGAGACTCAAGACCACCGCCTGGTGGCCTGATGTCACCAAGGATGTTAACCAGAACATAGACAACTGTCTTGTTTGTGTGCAAAACAACCCCATCCCCACCAAATGAAATGCCAAACTACTACCACAGTGGCATTCTGGCCCTTGGCATGCCATACAGATTAATTTTGTTAGTCTCCTAACCAATACCAACAGAAACAACAAATACACCTTTGTGGTAACTGATCTCTTCTCGAAATGGGTTGAAGCTTTCCCCACTAAGACATGCACTGCGAAAACTACGGCTAAAATCCTGGTGGAACAAATTTTCTCCAGGTGGGGCCTACCTCTCAAGGTAGACTCAGACAAAGGAACCAGTTTTACAGGTGAGTTGATGAAAGAAGCCCTTGAAATCCTTGGAGTTCATCAGAAGTTCCACATACCATATCACTCACAATCATCAGGTCACGTAGAGAGGGCCAACAGATGGATTAAGCAAATGCTTTCCAAATTCATTGAGGACAATCCCAAGGATTGGGATTCCCTACTGCCATTACTCCTTATGGCAATTAGGGGCACCCCCTCAGCCACCACCCAGTTGACACCCTTTGAGGTGATGACTGGTAGAAATATGAGATTACCTGAACACTTGTTGTTTGAACTGCACACCCCCACTGCAGACAGTGTCTCAGTGGACCAATATGTGGAAAAACTCAGGAAAGACCTCATACACACTCATTTGTATGCTGCAAACTGCATGGACAAGGCCCAGCAACAGTCCAAAATTCAGTTCTACAAACATGCACAAGAAGTGGATTGGCAAGTTGGAGATCAGGTAATGGACCTTAGATTTGTGCATCCAACACATTTCTTCTCCAATAAGTGGGAAGGACCCTATCCAATTGTCAAGAAGCTCAGTCCAGCAGTCTATCAGGTTAGATTCATGCAAAATAACAAACTGACTGACAAATGGTTACATACAAACCAAGTGAAACTGTATAAAGGAGTATAATTACTTTTCCTCACCCCATTGGGTGGAATAGTACTAATTTGCTAATGTCTGATTTTCCTTTTTGGATACACTGACAAGATGTCTTTCTTGTTCCATTTTCTCCTCATCTCAGGAGTTATTCCCTGCATCCAAGGCACTGTAAGGCACCTCCTTCCTTACCTTGATCCACCTGCAACTACCCCGGAGGGAGTCACCATCAATATTCTCGACAATTTGATTACTGTCCAGGAAAGTTCAGATGCCTACCTCACTGCCTCAGTTGTTGCTCCTGATAAATCTACCCTACAAACTGAGTGGCAAACCAAGTCTCAAGAACAAATACTCCCCATGGCCAACCTCTCCAAGGGAACTTTCCATGGATGGCCCAATGCAAAATTATCCCCAAATGGTATTTTGTCCTTGCACCAAACCTCTCTTAGACATTCTGATTTATACAGTATCACTCCCTTAATTGACCCCTCATATTGTGACTCATTGTCTAAAGATTCTGCCTGGAAATGTTGTGCTGTACACAACATGGCCTCAGCTGCCATGTACTTATCTGTGTTACCCCCTACTGAAACACAGCTTTTGGAATGTCCAGAACAAACCCCTGGTCCTCATAGTGGTCTCACAGCCATTGCTCTACCTGGCTCACTTATTAACAATTTACAATATATGCATGTACCTGTCTTTTTTAATTTGACTTACTGGAATATGAAAGAATTTGTTATGAGTCATACTACTAACACATAATTGTTTTACAGTACTTTGTTACTTGATAGCTTAGCAGCTTTTCAGATTCGTAACCAAGACCCTATTGCTGGGGTACACACCACCGAGCAGAGAGGCAATTTTAAGAGAAAACTGAAAACAGATTGTCAAAGCCATAAAAGAAATACGCGTGACACATCTGATGTCACTGGTGCCACAGGTACCCTCACTGGTGTCTTTGGTTCTGCAATGTCTATCTGGAATAAAGCAGACATTGCTGCTATCAAAGCACATTCCCAGAAGTTTCAAACTGGCATGATCAATGACATCATACCCTCATTATTGCATGTGTCCTATGCATCATTGCTGTGTACCATCCCATTCATGGTGTGGATGGCCTCAGTCAGGAAGAAAGATACACTGTATACAATATGCATGACATTGCTAAGGCATTTACAGATTCTAAAGATAAGATTAATGCCCTTATTGCAAAAAAAAAAAAAAATAAGGAAGAAGATAAGCAATACATTGCCCATGAAATATTATGCTCCTCCTATGGCTCATATATTATCACTGCCATCAACAATCTCTTCCGTGATCTGGAATCTGGAAGAATCCCTGATATCATACATGATAGATGCATCTCTAAATGGTATTGTCCTCACTGCAAATCCCCTAACTGTGTTGCCATGTGTATGTTACAGTCTCTTACAATTCCTATCGCTACTGCTAGGAATTTAGGTTTTGTGACCAGACACCCTAATACTGGTCCTTGCTTTACTTCTAAGAAATGTTCAATTAAGGATACTATGTGTCTTTTACTGTTTCTTTACCAAGTTTTGATCCTACTACAGCTATATTTGATAAACTAGCATCTGTACACTCCATTGGGCACCTTGATGACGACATCTACAGAGAACACCTTGACTCGCCTCTTCTACTGGTTTTCCATCCTCTTCTGGATGCATGGGATGCTCTGCACATGGATTGCTGTGCAAAGAAAGGGTATATTTATTTGTGTCGATGTGACGTATTTGATGTTCTAAACCTGTATGTGGATATTCCCCAGACGGTATTGATTGGTCCTTTTCCATGGATGATGACATCACCACCAATGGCACAGAATACTGGGACTCAACATCTACTCCAGACGATTCCCAGTTGTACCAGTCTTATCGGAAGGAGGTTCACTGCCTGTCAACACTGATTTTCAAACAGACTTATACTTGCCCAGTACAGTTGCAAAAATGGTGACTGCCTACTGTTAAAAGGCAATATAGTTCGGTTGGTGAATTTTGTGTGGTAAAAAATTTCACACAGTTTACATACAGAGAAAAGACATGTTCTATTAATGATGCTAACTTTTGCTTTATACCTCACCAGACTACTATTATTGGGCCCACAGTTATTACCCCGTCCCCATTATGGACCCTGATATCATTGATGGTAACCCCAATTATCTGCTTACTCTTTCAGAGTATTAACCCTATTTTAATGTGCACACCGATCTTTAACTTTGATATTAAAATCACTTTTAGACAAGAAGGAAACTCATCTCATCCACATCAGCAATAATATCTCCAAAGCTGATGAAGCATTCTATGACCTTTTTAATGATGGTAATTTGAATAGTGCACTTACTAATACTTGGTTAGAGATTACCTTTAAAGGTTTTGTCATTATACAATCATTTTTTATATTTTTTCTTATTATTATGCTTTGCTGCCATACGGCTCACATTACACCAACACTGTGAGCAGCTGGAGTTCCTTTACAAGGCTCATGCATTGGGTCTGTTAATGACACCTGCTCTTTCCACTTCCTTACTCTTCCTTGTGTTGCCCCTTGTGAGGCAACAAGGGGGGGATGTTACATGAGGTCCCTGCATCCTAATTGGTACTCCCAGAGGTACACCGCAGACAGCTAGCATTTAGGCATATGTTATACTAACATATAGGGCTAAGGGCATTGACCATATAAGAGTAGATATCAGGATATATATGCATATAATTGTTATACACTTTACTTTCCAAATATACACATATATGTCTTGCTTACAAGATGTTAGGACACCTATGTCCTTGTAATGATTATGATATATAAGTCAGCATTGCCATCTTATGATGAGTTGTATTACTACATGGCTATGTACAAACTGTACCTCTTTGTTTCTACAAAGAAAAAAACTATAACAAAATTGTATAATGTTATCTTGGACTGAGGAGCCACCTCTAATTTAGCCAATAGGGCTCATCTCTGTAACTAGAAATGTTTTTATATTACAGTAACCATGGTAATTATCTTAGGTATATAATGTAAAACATTACATCTTCTACCTCAGAGACCCCAGGAGACACGGAGATTCCTCAAGGTATAGGGAACACTTAGCACTGGCCCCCAGTTCCTAATGGTAAGAACTGCTTAGGGCAACTGTGATATTCCTTTGGTAGTAATAAACAAGCTTTATTACTCCGATGTAATGCGTCTGTGATTCCTTGTATGCCCATTATTGCCAAGAACCGGAGAATGAGGTTTAGACCTCCTGACACCATTGAGGGAGATAGTGGCGTCGGAGATTTTAGGGGAGATCCAGGTCTCCATGAGAGCTATGATGTCTGGATTAACCAGCACCACCCAGACCTTGAATTCCATGAGCTTAGGAAGTAAGCTGCCAATATTAAGGGAAACAATACTGAGTGTCCCCGCCCTGTTGATAGTGATGGTGTGGGGTGGGTCAGGGTTAGGGTGCACATTACCAGATAACAGCAGCATTAGGAAGATCATCTTATGAAGAGAGTGAGACCAAAGAGCCCAGCTGGGTGTGACTTTTATCCCTGTTTGCTTAGTGTTGTAGGCATGGGCTATGAGGGAGCAGCTGTGCACTAGGGCTACTAGTGTGATGACTGGGGGCTCATATGATCTAAAGGTTTGTGGGGGGATGTGGAAGGCTTGACGGCATGTTGTGTCAGCATTTGTGCCCCTCAGGCTGTGTACCATCCTGTTCATTCTTTGGGACCCCTGGGAGGTCGGCTAATATGACTATACCAAGAGTCAGTAAGAGAAGCTTCTGCAGTAGGAGAGATTTCATGTTGCTGAGGAGTTCAGCTGCCCTCTCTAGTGGGAAGGTTGTATAACCTGCCAATTGAGAAGTAGTGCAGCTCTTTGTTTGTTGTTGTGAAGGGATAGGTTTGGAATTAGGCAGATCAGAAGACTAATACATGTGGCAGAAATGCCACCTAAATACTATGTTGAGAACTTAGTTCAGGGGCATGGGTTGCTACGAAGTAAATGAGACTTAAAGAGTTAAGATTAACACCGACAAGTGTTGGGCCCTATAACTGCAATCTGTATCTTTAAGGGGAGTTGCAATATTAGTGAGAGCGGAGGATGAAGATTGCCTAGGGGCAGTGCTGCTGGAGGAGGGAGAGTATTTAATAAAAGTATTTAGTAAAAGCTGGAGGAGGGGGTGGGTGAAAATTTTAAGCAGGAAGGAGAGAAAGTGAAATAAAAATGGGGTTATTTGCAGGGCATAGCTACAATGGTGTCACAAATGAAACCTGGTCTACACAAAGAAGTGTTCGCAAAATGCTGTATCACTTTAAGCTTAGCTTCTGATCCAGGGTAAAGTACCACTGGACCTTCAAACAAAAAGAGCTGTAATGCTTTAAAACCTGTAAAAACCTGCACTCTAAAGGACCGTGCACTGCAAACAACCCTTGAGTACAAAATTGCTGTAAACAGGCTTACATTCACATTTAAGTTAGCATGCACAGGACAGTTTGGAGAAACTTACCCAGTACCAGAATCAGTAAATAAAATTAGCTTAAAGTCCAAAAGGAATAGGAATAGCAAAGAATTAAAAAAGTGGAGCAGCCAGTTATCAGGCAGAGCCGAATGGATCCAGCCAGTAAGCGTGGCTACACCAGGAGTTTCATCAGCATACCTTCAGTCTGGTAGTCTGTGGGCAGTACAGCGAGGAGGCAGCCGGTGGACAGAGGGGACCCACCGGGCTGCTTGCAGCAGCAGAAGTACCCTTGTCAGGGTTGAAGCTTCAGTCTGGTGGTCTGCGGGCAGTACAGCGAGGAGGCAGCCAGTGGACAGAGGGGACCCACCAGGCTACTTGCAACAGCAGAGGCACCCTTGTCAGGGGTGAAGCTAAGGGGATTTTTAAACATAGTCCATGCGTTTTGTGTTTTGAGATCACCTAGTAAAACATCCCAGTCATACTGACTTAAAGCACTTCTTATTTTATCGTGTTATGCTTCGGTAGTTAAATCTTGATGATTTTGTTTTTATGATCCTTTTGGACCTGTTTAGGCTAAAAAAGACTGCAGAATAATCACTGCTACCTTTGGGGCTGCAGATCTCGAGATCATTAATATCTAGGGGGAGGTTCGTAAGAACTAAGTCTAGAATCTTAGCGCCCCATGTGGGTTTAGATACCATTTGTTTTAGACCACATGAGAGACAAGTATCTAGGAAGTTATTCTCTGTTAAGGTACAAGCTGTTAGATTAACCCAAGCAATGCCAGGGTAGTTGAAGTCATCCAGTAGAATAAGGTCTGATTGTTTAAATAATTCAGCTATAATTGCATTAAGTTTGTTGTTATAGTCTGCATCAGCAGATGGAGGTCTGTAGATGTTACCTATGGTCAGTTGTTTCGACCCTAAGGTCAATGAGATTATTTATTTATTTATTTATTTGCTTTTGTTAGCCGGGTAGGTGCTCTAGGCAAGAAACCTGCCTATTTTCAGGCACGACCCGGGAGAATACAATTTACAATAGTACAGTAAGACAACAAGGAGTACAAGTCACAACAATATAGCAAAGGCAGTGGAGAATACATGAGGAAAAGCACCATGACACCACAATAATATCAACATTTATAGCTTCTTAGTGGTACCACAGGCAAGAACAACTATTAAACAGTACATACATAGATAGCAGGACAACCTGGGTACCAGGTCCTGTGCCCAATGCAGTGGAGACAAGAGATAGGTAGTCAACAATACACTATAGCAAATGCAGAAAGAGATGGGATAGAGCTGTAGTGCAGGAGCTAGCCCGAGAACCTTAAGTGCAGACGCATTCACCTGGCACGTTTAGGTGGGAAAAAATGTAGACTTAAATGTATGGTGGGTTGTAGAGGACTTCACATGAAGGGGGAGTGAATTCCAGAACCTAGGTACAAAATAGGAAAATGCCTGCTCCCCCATTTTACTGGAGCATGGCTGAACTGAGAGCAAGGTGGAGGAGGAGGACCTGAGAGTTCGAGTGTGGGAGACAGGGGTTAGCATCTCAGCCAGGGCAGTGGGGCAAGGTGTTCTGTTTAGCGAGTCCACAAAGCATCCAAGTACATATGACCTAAGGGCACTGGGGGACAACCAGTTCAAGGTTGAATATAGCTGGCAATGATGGGTTAGACAAGGAGCCAATAAGGCAAATCTGCAGATGTTATTATACGTCACATCCCAATTACGAAGGACCCCGAGGCTGGCATGGGAGAGAACTGGAAGAGCATACAGTAGTTGTGGCATCAACACACCTCTCGCCAAGGAGATCCTGGCAGCTGGGGTAAGGGAGTGATGCACTCTATAGGCTGCACCAATCTTGGCGTTAATATAGCATCCCTCAATTTCAGCCACATCTTCTGTTTTAAGGACAGCTTCTGTTGTTTTAAAGGTGTCCCTAGCATATATACATACACCACCACCTTTTTTCTGGCCCCTGTCTTTATAATAGATTGCGTATCCTGGAATTGCTGAAAACCATGTGGAGGTGTCATCCCACCAGGTCTCGGTTATAGCTAGAATGTTTATGTTATATTTGAAAAAAGTATTTACCAGTTCACTTATTTTGAGGATGTTTAGACTTCTGGTGTTTCCAAGGAAGATGTTATTCCCATTTTGCTTTTTAACCACAGTCTTGTATTCTGTACATAAGTGAAGCCTTTCTTGCCCCTTCTTTATTATTTTAAATGTTTTTCAATTTCATTGGCAATTTTCTTCCTGAGCACGTAGCTAACCCTTTTACTTAAATGTAAGCCGTCCCAAATGAATAGGCTGTTATTGTCCACAAAGGTTTCCCAGTGTGTTATGCACGTTATCCTTGTTTTCAGGGTCCATTATATAAGCCATTCATTTATGGCCTTTAATTTATTGTTTATTGAATTATTTGCCCTAGGAACAGGCAGAATTTCAGAAATACATATTTCACAGCCTTATTGTTCAAGTATCTTAATAAGTGAAATATAATTGGCTTGGATGTCTTCAATGGTAAATTTGTTGACATTATTTGTGCCAGCATGCTCAATGACTAGGGGATTACTACTGGAATTTTGTAGGATGGTTGGTACTATTCTTTCTAGGTCTCTTACCCAAGCCCCCCTATAGCTGGACCATGTTCTATTCAGTTTGTCTTTTCTACATATGTGGCCATCTGTATACTTGATAATTGTGTCACCTATGACAAACACTTGTCTAATTACACTCAGACCTTCTGTTTCCATACTACCTTGCTTAATATGTTTACTTGGGTCATTAGCGTGAATTTGTAAGTTTCTTGCTCTATCCACATTTGTATTTCCATCCTGTCATTAGTTGATTATGGACTCCCTATCTATGCAGCTGCTGATCCCACTGCCCTCACCAAAGTCCAGACCTCTATTAACAAAGCCTGCAGGCTCCTCACCGGTGCCCCCAGCAGAACTCACACATGCCAGCTCTACTCCTCCTCAAACATACTCACTTTCGATGAATGACTGCAATACCACACCTGTATACTGGCAAAAAAGGCTCTACTTGAGCTCTGCCCCCCAGGAGTCACAGCACCTTTTCAAAGGGCCTCCCACTTGGTCGTCACCCGCAATACTGCCAAAGCCACCTTCCAGGTGCCCAGAGCCAGGACCTCAGTCGCCCAAAGGTCCTTTCACTACAGAGCACCTTCCTGGTATAACTCCCTCCCATTGCACATTTCAAACATCCCCAAAATCAGCCCCTTCAAAGCTGCGCTACACAAACACCTCACTGCCAATCGGAGCTGTAAATGCCCATTGTAAGATGTTCTGAGTGCACCGTTCTGAACCAATCTGCCTCTTATAGCATGACGTATGCACTAGTCCATTTAAAATAGCTTGCTGTAGTCTGTACAACACGCACTGTAACCTGAGTGCTCCACTGGGACACTGAATAGCTTAATTTTTTATGCTCGTGTGTATCTTACATATGTTTTGCTCTCTGAAATGCCTTGCTTTGTATACTCTTCTGTATCTCACCTGTATTGTTCTCCACTGTCTTGCTTCACAAATATGCTGTCTCCCCTCCCTGTGACGAGGTACCTTTGTAAATGAGTCTTTGACTCAAAGGTTTGTAAATCCGATTTCTTGAAATAAATAAAAATAAAAAAAAAAAGATAAATAAATAAATTTGCACTAGCACCTGTTTCTAGTACTGCCATATTTTTGTCTTTTGTTACATTGGTTTCTACAGGTGTGGTGTGCACGGGGGGCCCAGTCAGCGTGCTATCTTCCCTGTGAATCTGTGCAACTATTACCTGAGTATTTTTTTTTTTATTCTGGCTGGTTGATACAGAGGTGGTAGAGAGAGCTATTTTTTTATCATTATTAGGTAGTATATTTGGTTCTCCACCTGAGTCTACAACTATTTCCTCTAAGGGGGCAAAGGAGTTGTAAAGAGGAATATTGAATGCCATGGCATGTCTCCCTTTTTTATTTTTATTTTTATTGGTAACCTAACTCCATTCAGAGTCTCCCTCAGGGTCCTCCTCTGAGTCTTCTTCTCTCCCTCTTTTCAAGGATTCCTCTTTTCATTTGTTAGGGGCCATGTTAATGTTTCTAACCTTACCTAATTTCATCTGCTTGGAGAGATTCAGATATTTAAATTCTAAGTTCTTAATAGCAACCTCTAGTTTCTTAATTTTTACTTTTAATGAACCATTTTCTATGCACTGGTTGCATTTAAGACGATGAAAGCCATTGCAATTATCCAAGGAGAAGTTGCCACACATAAAGCATGTCATGGCAACCTCCCTGTACTTAAAGTTACTACACCATCATTGATATTCATCTCTGGAGATAGTTTAGCGTACTAGAGTAGAAGAGAATTTTTCCTGATGCAGAGTTTCCTGCCCATCGTTCACAGTGGACACAGCTGACCCCATGCACTCTCGCACGCTCGCTTGTGTGGGGCAGATATAGTGCCTGGACAGGAAGTGGGAAAACTTCCTACTTCCTGTTTGTCTGTAAAAACAGTTGTTCCAAAACTTAGTATTAAAACACTGCAACTGACTCTGCCTGCACTGGAATTAGGCAGTAGGTGATATACAAGGGTTTTAAAAAGCTAAAAGCCAGTCAAATGGTAGCCCTGAGCAGTGCTCTGGAGCTACCCCTTATAGCTGACTTGGACAGTCCTCTGATGTTCCACAATGCTCAGCAACACCAACAACAATTCATTAGTAAGTGCAGGACATCTCCTGCTCCAACACTAGCACAATAAGTGTTTTTCAGCAATACAACACAGTTCAAGGTATATATTTAAACTAACAGGATGCGGCTCTCCAAAGGCTGGCTTACTCCAGCTGTTTAAGCAGCAATCTGACCCGCGCTCACTTGTGTGGGGCAGATATAGTGCCCGAACTGGAAGTGGGAACACTTCTCACTTTCTGTCTGTCTGTAAAAACAGCGATCCCAAAACATAGTGTTAAAACTGCAATTGACTCTGCCAGCGCTGGAATTAGGCAGTAAATGATATAAAAGGGTGACTAGCCGCTAATGACATTCTGCATCACCCGCTTCCAACACAGCTCATACTTAGGCTCCACCATGCGGGTTCAACATCCTTTATGTTGACCAGCATCTCTCCAACAGGAATCATGTCGACCACGAGCTGCGGTCTACATGATTCCTGTGTGTCTCCTGGTCCTGTTTCGCCCCTCGAACCCCCATGTGGGAGGCAAAGCCCCCCACCCCCCATCTTTAGGATTATCAACTCCAGTAGGAGTTGATTTGGGGTGGGGGTGCAGGTCCAGGAGCCAGCATGCCCCTGTCTCGGGCACATCAACATAGTGATCTGTTGGCAAAATGTTGATTTTGCTGACCGGTGTGTATTTCACTGTGTTGGTGTCACCGTAAGGGTGGCATACCTCATTCTTATACAGCTCCATGCCCATCATGGTCTGCCAATCCAGGTTTGGTGATGACAAGCTTAGCCAGTTCAATAACCAACTCTGAAGCTCCTCTCGAGCAAACACCTTTATACCTGCTATTACATTAGACAATGATGGAGCAGTGGTGGATGTCTGATAGGATATCCTGGTATGAATACCCCCCCAAACCTCTATAGAGAACAGGATAGTTTGTGGGTGCTCTTCCCAGCTAGGGAGATTAGTGATAGCTGCTACCTGGATGTTGTCATGCCAACAGGGTAAAGATTCCCCACTGCTGAATGGTCTGTGTGCCTACCGTGCAAGTAACTAACTACAGGACCATGGGGTAGGATCCCTGCATCTCATGATCCATTCTAAGCTTCTCTTTCTTTCCCTTACCTTCTTGATGGCTACAGCTTGGAGTGTTTCAGTCTGTGTCAGATGAGGCTGACAACAACCATCAATTTCCCTGTTGCCCTCTTATCTTTCTGTGATTTTCTCTCTCCCTCTTGCTCACCCAGTACACCCATTTTGGCTGGCAGGAAGAACAGTAAGGCTCTACAGCCATTCCCAAAGTGATAACAGGAGGAAGACCCAGGGTGTGATTAAATTATGTTATACAGCCGCAGTAGCCTTTTGAACAACCTGGAAATTGTGACTTCAGTAGATGGTTCTGCTCCTGTGGGAGGATTACCCCCCCCCCAACGAGATGTGGTGCCAAATATACCCACAGCATCAGCTTTTGTGTTCAACCCTATGGGTTCTTGGCTCAGATATCCTTATTCTGGTCTGCTTATATTAGTCCCCTCATGATATGAAGAATGTGGGACTAATCATTGGATCTTAGACAGTACAAGCTGGCTCTACTGGAAGCTTACTGTACAAGCAGGCCTACCTCTGTCAAACCCATGGTTGCCCTCATCTTAGCCCAGCGAGTCCTGTAGAAACCCTTGGTATCCTGCACTTCAAATGAATGGTACACCTCTACATTTACTTGAGTAGATAAGTCAAGGTTTCTGGGTTAAAACTTTTATCTTAACTTCTATATCTGTTAGACTTGTATCTTCATCTCTCAGCGCTTACTGCTGCACACCTCTCACCTTCTGGATCGGGGGCAGTTAGAGATCTGTTTTTCCATTTTTTTCCCATAAGGGTCTGCCATTTAATTAGCTGGGAGTTCTGCTGGGCTGATGATGCAGTACAGCTCCTACAAAGAGCACATTTATGCTCATTTCTTCCTTTCCCTATGGAGTTCAATCCTCCCCCCAAGTACAGTTTTCCTAGTGGTTTTATTGAACACAGATTTGTGCCTGATGCCCACAGGAATTTTAATAGTGTCACAGAGGTGACAGCCAAGATAAGCAGTAAACTCCAGATGCTTTTTGATGGAGCCTGACTCTCTGGACTCACCCTTGAGGGTTCAGTGCTAGCACCAAGATAAAATGTTTTCAGTTTGTTTGTTTTTTACGTGTTTTTTTTCTTTTGCATTAATGCTTTCTCTTACTATCTTTGTTAACTGACATTGAATAGTTCGTTCTGTCGTGTGTTACATTTTCAAAGTAAGTTCACAAAGATACTTTTGCCATGTAAAGGCACTCTGTATTTAACAATTTTAACCCAGTGTTTCAAAAGAGTTATGGTATGCATTATGGAACATCAAGTGTTTGTATGGCATGTTTTTATAATATTAGATGTAATGCCCCCCCCAAATGAAGGCTTACCTAAATTGCCCATTTGTCACCTGCTTGCCTCCCATGTCTGGTTCTTGTCCTGATCTCGTGGTGCAAGCACCACCACAGCCCAAGTCCTCATGTGCCCAAAAGGTGCATGCAAGTCTCTGTCCATACCCTGCTTTCTCTGGAGCTTCAGTTGGTGCCAGAGGAGCTAAGATGTAGACCACCATTCACCAATCTGCTCCTAGGAGCAGTCGATGACCATGCAAGAGCAAGAAGTGCCCCTTTGATTTCTGACCATGATTGTGGTCAAACCGATGCTGTCCCAGTGGTTCTGGCCCCTGGAGAAGGCACAGAGGGGACCAGTGACCAAATCAGGACTGAATAAAAGCCCCTATATTTTGTAAACAAGGAGCGATGAGAGCACTAGGTTCAGGGATCATTAATATGTATGAGAGTCCTCATAAATGTAAATGAGGGTGCCTGTCTGCTATAGGGAGACTGCATATTTCAGCAGCAGTGACAGGTAAGAGATTGCAGCAATATGTTTAATAAGGACAGCGTGTAAGAAGGCACATAAGGGGCTATTAAACTGTGGGGCTAATATGAATAACTAATAATTATACTGGCTGCACCAGAACATTTATGTTGGGACTGCTATGGACCGAATGAGGACTGTGTGTATAAGCAGCCATGTTGTGCAGCCAGCAGCTAATCAGAAAGCCAAGATTCACTGCGGAGCCTAATGGGACTTTGCCAAAAGATATATGGAACAGTGTCAAAGACTTGTGGGGGAAAATCAGGAACCTAATTTAGGTGCCAGAACAGGGAGCCTATCAGGCGTTGAAGAGGCCTAATGAATATTCGTTTTTGGGACTGACAAGTGATTTCAGCTAATTGGGAGGCTCAGAGAGCTCTACGAGACAAAGGGACTTTTCAGGCTGAGTTCAGTTTGGCATGAGCCCCTCCACAGGGAGGGGGGCTCTGGCCCTCAGCATATAAAATTGGGCCTAGTGTATTTATCAGGAGCCCCACCACAGGGAAGGGATGCTCATGTTCTCTGCCAATAGAAAAGTGGCTGTAAGAGACGGATATCGCTGGCCTGGGGGTTGCCAGAATTTGTCCCCCAGGGCTAGCATGTGCCTTTCCATGTTTTGGGGGAAAACATGGTGGAAACCTGAACCATCTTCAGATGTGCGAGAGCTGCATGTACATTCTACCTCAACAGTGAGAGTGCTGATGAAGCTGTACTTCAGGAATTGAAAATTGTACTTAGTCAATCTGAGTGAGTAAACTTCTGCTTACAAGTTCAAGTCTGTGTGAGAGATCTGTTTGGGGCAAATAAGCCTAGAAGTGCTTAATGTTTGTCTGCACCCTGCATTTATCCAGCACTTAAGGAATGGGTGGACATCTGTGCAAGTGACCAGAGAAGGGTCCAGTGTTGATAATAACTATGTGATTGTTTTAAAGTGCCTACAGGACTGGAAGGGGAGTACCCTGAGCACATGGCTCTTCCTGACATTGTCTGTGGGTACGGTGGATGTCCATTTGAAGCTGAGAACACCAACATAGCCAAGAGGGACTTTGGTAATGTGTCTAAATGTCCAATTGGAGCTGCAAAAGCCAGCATAGCCATGAGGGACTGTGCTAATTTGTACTGTGCTTTGAGAAGTGTCTGACAAAAGTGAATTCGCTAACAAGTGAAAGTTTAAAGTGATTGGGAGCCATGCCTCAAGCTCCTTTTGCAACTTAAGACAAAGAGAGACTTTGCCTTTGCATGGATTGTGTGAGTTTGGGTCTGCCCCAGCCTTAGGGGAATGCACCCAGTTTCAGAGACTATGCCTTGAAAGAGGAAAGGACCATGCCTGTCATGCTGGGTGCATGGTTGAAGAGATTGTGTCATATGGTGAAAGTAAAAACGTGTTAAATGTAAATGTGCAGAATGTGACCAAGAGACTGCATTTTCCAGATCGGCCTGGGAGACAGCCTGGTAGTGTGCCAGCTGTGCACTGCCATGTGTATTTCCCCCTGAGGGGCATAGCCTAGACGTGGGGGTCTAAAGCTTGCCAGCCCTGGTCCCGGCCTGGTCTGCACCTGATGTGTCTGCAAGCCCAGAGAAAAAGGGCAAGATCTCCAAGCTGAGAGAAGTTTTCCAGTCTGCAAAAGCTGCAAGATCCTACAGTCATTAAAGGGGTTCCTGGCTGCAAGCCTTTGCCAAGCATCTTAGCATTAAAGTAGCACCTACGACTGTGACCACTTAAATCTACCTTGTACAGCCTGGTTTCAACTTTACCAAAGATGACTGCAGAATCATAAGTAGGTAGAGCAATCTCTGCTGGCAGGACAGAACTGTAAATAGTTATTTGAAGTTTGCCAAGTTCAGTATGTCAAGTCCCAAGCAAACCAAGCAAGGCAGTGTTATAATTATCTGTGAGTTTTTCAGTCAGAATGTGTCCCAGAAATAAAGATAAAGCTAATCTGTTTTTTTCTTCTAAGGGCCCCAACTCAGCTGCAACTTATCAGGCCTGCACCTTAAGGACTTAGTACTGGGTACCCAGGGTATAATATAGAATTGCATGTTCTATAGAAATCTGGGACTGGTACCAGTGTGGGAAATGTATCAACTAATTTTCTATGCAGATAGAAAGATAGACAGACAGACAGACAGACAGACAGACAGACAGACAGACAGACAGACAGACAGACAGATAGATAGATAGATAGATAGATAGATAGATAGATAGATAGATAGATAGATAGATAGAACAAATAATGCCTGACTTCATCAGAAGGTTGGTGGGTGGCCACTGTGATTAATGTTTGAACCTAAAATGCAAAAGGAATATTCTGATTACAATGCCAATCTAAGCCAATGCCAATCCAATGTAAATATTTAATTCCTACTTTCAATTTACCCTTCCTAACCCTCACCCCTGCAACTAAATTGTTGTTTGCTTGTTTTTATAAATCAAGGTATCATGAGCATATTATGCTAAAATGTTGACACGTGGGTTTTGGTTATTGGGTCAAGTATGGAGTGATGGTATGGTATTGTGGGTGGGTACAGAACCCCCAGGGGTTGTACCGGGTATTATTCTAGCCCACTAAAAGTATAGTCTGGGTGAAGGCACTGTGTAATATCGTTACCTATTGGGAAATAACAGATTTTAAATCAAAAATGGGAACCCAGGCCTCTCAACCTTGGTTAGGCCTACAAGGCAGGGGTAGTGTAGCCTTTAGATACCCGGCACCAGGGTTACATAAGTAATGTACTTCTACCCTAATACTGCCAGCTAATGTCTGTGACAAGCTATACTTTCCTCCTACAAGATCACTTGTTTACCCTAACTTTCACATTCCTAAATGATACAGGAGGGAAGGGAGTCACTAACCCAGGAATGCCACCTTTGAGGCAGGGTTTTGCACACACCTCTCTGCTTGATTTTAACAATGGCTTTTGAACTCACATCTTATTGTTTTATTACTTGGAATGTCAGGGGCTTGAAATCACCTATTAAAAGAAAACAAGTGCTTTCTCACCTAAAGAGAGAAAAATGTGATGCGGCATTTATGCAGGGGACTCACCTCATCCCTGCCAAGACAAAGAAACACAGAAGTTGATGGCAGATAAGGACCGCAAGGCCCATCCAGTCTGCCCATAAAACTTGCCAGGGACTGAGTGGGCCAAGTGGTGGAGAGTTTGTTTTCCACTAACGCTGGAAGGTAGCCATACTACTACATAAGAATCTTAAAGTGATTTATGGAAGATTACTGTAGCAAATGGGAGTAGTAACCTATAAGAGTTGTGAATCAGTTTCCTACCATTCAAACAGCCTAAAAGTGCTGTTTTCCATGAAAAAAATGTTTTTATTTATGTGTTCTTCTTCATTTGCATAACACGGTTCCTTTTTTTCTCAGTGTTACAACCCCCAACCATGACATCATGCAAGGGAAACAAAGTTTTTAAAGGAACACTGTCATTTTTTAGCTGACTCTTTATTATTGTTTGTAAGTAGTTGTATCTAGCATTACAATATGTGTACAAAAATTCTAGTGAGTTGATTGGCTGAAAGTAGCTGAGATCCATGTGACTGAGTGAATAGTTTATTGTTCAACCATGGCGGGACATATACCATAGTTATTACAGCATTCTTTTAAAAACATCATACAAAAACACAGAAAACAAACCACACATACACCTGTATCTTGATTTACATACATTCAAGTTAAAAGCATCACATCATTTTTAAGTCAATACAAACATTACTGTTTCTATGTTGATGGTTTCAGTTTCTTCTTACTTTATCAATATTTAAAAAAACTGAATTTAAAAAGACAATAAGGAAGAGAATGCCACCTAAAAGCAGAAGCTTAATGTATTTTATTTATATTTCTATAGCTCTTCTTTTCAGTCCTAACTACCTGCTGAAGCTAGAAATTTGGATATTGCTTCAGCATCCTCTATATATCTGGGATGTAATAATATAAAAGTTGGATCATGACTGGCATTGGCATACACAGTTAGCATTCTCAAAAGATAATTATGTCTTGGTCTAGAATACAATGGGCAGATTGTAATCAGGTGGGGGATTGTTTCCAGGTGACCATTATTACAAGGACATATGTAATTCAATGTGCCTTCTTTAACTGATATTTTATTGTAGTATGTAAATCTGGATGTAATTAGTCCAAACCTTGTCCAGGTAATTAATTTTCTATCTTCCAGGCACATAAGTAAAGTTAAATAATCTTCGAGGGAGTGTCCATTTTGTTATCTCTAAACCATGGAGCACATTTCTGATTCTTTATAATTTCCATGTCTAGTGTTTGTGCATTTTTAAATATTTTTTTTATTCTAGTTCTATATTGTTGCAAGATTTTAATGTTTCTAATAAAATCATCCCATAGGTGTTCCATATTTATTTTAACTAGTATGTTAATTAAGGAGCCCAACCATTTGGACTTTAGTCCCTCATTCAATTAGTTTATGTTTTCTTTTAGACAAAGCCTTGGTAGCTTATTATTTGTGTTATTAATTATCCTTAACCAATATGAAACCAAGATAAGTTCCTTTATGGTTTTTATAGTTATTCTTTCTAATTCAGCTCTGATCATAGTGTTAGAGGTCAAGTTTGGTACTTTCAAAAGAGCTTTGTAATAAAAGGATAAAGATTTTTCAAGAGTGTCTGAATCATAAGATCCCCACACTTCTGCAACATAGATAAGTATGGGATTAATTTTGGCCTCCCCGGCTATAAGAGCTGGTAAAACAGTATTTCTCTCTGATTTAAAATTTAACAGTGCTTTTGCTCCCAATTTTGCTTTAATATTTTGATCATTGATGTGCTGTGCCCAGTTAATAGAGGAGGTAAATTTAATACCCAGATATAAATATTCTTTGACTATTCCAATTTTTTCAGTTCCCAATAGGAATTTAAAGTGATTGCTTTTTGTTGAGTTTTTCCCAACTATTATAACTTTGGTTTTCTTTAAATTTATTTTCGGTTCAAGTTGTTCACATTTTGCTGAAATATTTTAATTTTATTTTGAAGACCAGATTCAGTTAGTGCAAGTAAAATCACATTATCTGCATAAGCCAATGAGTGAAGGAGTTGATCATTAATTTTAGGGGAGTCCAGATTGATTGATTCATCATACTTCAGTAAATTATTGCTATATATATTAAATAATGAAGGTGCAAAAGACATCCTCATTTTACTCCTTTATGTGTGTGTGAAAAAACTATGTTATTTGCCCCTTATTATAGTAACAAATAGCAGTGGAAGTATTTGAATATAATATAAATATTAGGTTAATAAAGAACGATCAGTCCCTTTTTCTCGCAAAATTTTCCATAACTTTTCCCTATTTATTGAATTGAATGCCGAAAAGAAATTGACAAATAGGGCAAATAATTTCATCTTTCTTAGGTGGAAATATTTTTCTGTAAGATGTGTAAATGCAAAAGTGTTATCAATGGTTGAAAAGCCTGTTCTAAACCCCATCTGCCATGGTGAGAGAACTGAATTGGTGTCTATCCATTTAGTCAGTTTATCTAGCAGTATCCTGGCAAAAATCTTACAGCTGATGTCTAATAGGCTTATGGGGTGAAAGTTGGATGGTTCATAAGCTGACCCTTTTTTGTTAATGAGTACAATAATATTTTTGGTCGAAGATATGGCTATATAATTGTGAGATGAGAAGAGATTGTAAAAATAAGTCAACATGCAGATCCAAAATTCATCATATTACTTGTAAGTCTCAAGGGGGGATAAAATCAGGTCCAGGTGCCTTATTATTTTTTAATTTTGAAATGGCCTCTTCTACCTCCATTTCTGTGAATATCATTGGGTTTTGACTGAAATTCCTAATGAGATTAACTGGATAAAATCCACATTTAGAGGTTCCGTATTAGTAAAAATTGATTTAAAATGTTCAATTGATGCTTTGACTGGTACTCATTAACTCCCCTTGCCACCATTTTCCAGAGCTTATTATTATCATTTTCTTAAATCACTTGGAGAATTTCCTCCCACTGGTTGAGTCGAAAGTCTATTTTTTTTTATTTTTAAGAGTTTTGTGTATTGCTTCCTAGTCCTATTTCATTTACCAACATTTTCTTCTGAGGGGTGTTTTTTTTGTCCATTTTTTTGTCCATGTTATTGGTTTATTTACCTCCCCTTTTGCATTTTTGCAGTCTACATTAAATCAGGTATTTCATTTGTTGACTTAGGGTTCATTTGGGTATTAACATAGATCTAATTTGTTATCTTTTCATTTAGCTGAACTAGCTTCTGTTCCAGATCTTGAGATGAATCTGATAAGAAAGTATCTAAGAAATTGCACTTTAGTTACCAATTGTGTAAAGTATTTAATATCACTCTACTTTTTATTTTTTCCTCTCTTAAGCTGTTGTTTCCCTGTGGAAGAAAGTGTTGCCAATGGGTTTTGAATTTCCTCAGACATATTAAACTTTTCTAATATTACTTATAGTTTTAATGGTGATTGGTCACTTTCAATTCTCATTTCAGTATTCAAGTTAGTGAATAATTTATAACTGGCTCACACAAAACATAGTCTATTACACTCTGCCTGTTTTAGAGAAATATGTGGCATTTTCTTCTAAGTCTCCTGGAGTTTTTCCATCAAATATTATCAAGGCTTTTTCCTCTATTACTTCCTGAAGTTGTTTACCATTCTCATTCTTCCTTGTATATTCTTCCTTGTATCCTGGCTCTTCCTCTCTCTACAATCTTCAAAGACCATTTGTGATTCCAAAAGTGTTAGATTATCAAAATTAGCAATTTGAGCATTAAAATCACCTGCAACCAGCAAAACACTATGCAGGAGTTTTTTTAGAACTCAAATCAATATCCTTTGCCAAATTTTCCCAAATTATTTGGGTATTGAGGTGTTTATGTTTTAGGGGGTATATATACGTTTATGATAATGGTTGGTTGTTGTTCCCATGTTATTGCAAAGATAATATAGTTAGGGTCTATTTTGATTGTTTCTAAAATAGACATACCTTTCCAAATGTTGGTGTATATTGTCAGTCCACCGATCATTCTCCCAAATGTTCTCTTTCTAGTAGTTGGTGAGTAAATCAGATGAAATCCATTCATATTTACAGCATCTGATATCCAACTTTCCTAGAAAAACATTATATCAAACTTAGCTACAGAAGTACACCAGTCCTGGTCTGTAATTTTTCCTGTCAAGCCAGAGATATTCCAGAAAAGGAAGTCTGCCTCTGGGGAAACCACATTAATAATACTATTTTCCTCTAGGGTCACTGAGGCCTCCTGATTCACTCAATCCTGACTTATGCTTAAAGAAAGGTTCTCTTGCTTTTTTGGTTAGGGTGAAACATGTCTACAATTAGGACCCCAATCTGATCAAATTTAGGGGCCTTCAGTAACAGTTGTTGGTAAATTTCTGACGTGGTATAGGTAATGTTTAACTGAGTTCCATTTCCATAGGTAAAAAAAAACCTTTCGACCCTTTCTACATTCTGACAGTTACAGTTTAATTCCAGTACAGTCGAAAGAAGTGTGAAAACAAATGTTGCAAGAGTATCATCATTTTCTCCTGGTATATTTTTTATTTCCAAAAATTGATAGAGTTAAGTCTTTGTTAATTTTATCTTCTTGTGTATTTTCTATATCTGTTTTGAAACTCCATTTTAAGATGGATAATATATGAGCATAAGTTTGCCAATCAAGTTTTTCTTTTGAATTTCTGTTATTAGAATCTTGTTTATTTATAGTTTGCCAGGTTACTGGAGGCAGAACATCAAGACCCATATATTTTAGTCTCAATTGCTCTGCCCAGAATCTCTTGACAATTTCCGTATCAGAGACCAGGACATATACTGAGGTGTCATCATCATCTTTATCTCTAAAAATCATTAACATTTTCTTCTTTACTTGTGGGATGGTTAGTTCAGCTGTAAAAAGATGTTTGATAAGTTCCTTTAAGGATTCACCAGTTTCATTTGGTTTCAGAAAGAGACACCCTATCTTCAGAGCTACCTCATTTCCTTGTCTTATTATATCCAATTTCCCTGTATTTGGTGATGCCCATATCCTCCACTTTACCTGCATCCTTGTCAGTTGTAGTTTCTTTATCTATCAGTTTCTTTTACTGTCATTTCCACTGTGTTATGTTTTTTTTCCCACTCTAAGTTCTGGTTCTGTTGGTAAGGTTCCAGGTTCCTTCTCTGTTTTGGCTTGAGGTTGACTTTTAAGCTCTTTCAATAGGGTGTCTTTTTTCTTCTTGTTCTTATTCTTCATTTTTTGACTCTATGCATATGTTGGTTCCCCTGTTTTTTTGGGGCCTTTCCCTTAAGGTGTTTCTGGGATATGGACTGTTGTGAATGAAAGTTTTTGTGCTACCATTTGTTGTTTAAGATGTTCCACTTTCTTCACAAGTGTTCCACCTGTCTGCAAAATGTTGTGGTAAAACCATCTAGTCTGTTCCTTATTCATTTAAAGCTTCCAGTAAGACTACATTAGCCATTACCAGATGAGCAAGGGCTTTTATTATATATTTTGAGAGGAAATTAGGGAATTGCACCAAAAAATCCATATCCAGTTCTATTTGTTCAACTTCTTTGTCTAGATTTTGAAAGAAAGTGTTAGGGGAACCAGCTAAGACATAGAAGATAATGTTTGGTCCTCTATCAGTAACTGGTCTATTAACCATTGAGAGGTCACCAGGGCAACCATGTAAACCTCAAGAGTGAAGCGCGAGAGGTTTACATCACCATGGCAACCTCGAGACAGTTAATAGCAACCTGTTGCCGATAGAGGGACCAAACATTGTTTTTTATAGTGTATGGTCCCAAGAAAGATTGAAGAGGGCTCCTTACTTTTTAAATAGAGTCACTGCCATAGCCATTCGGTTGTCTCCATCACCGCTATGCATCTGTCGGCAGTTCCTGAGAGAAAATGTGCACATACAAGAGTCATGTTCCCAGTTGTTAACCCATCGATGTGACATACCATCGATGGGTTAACAAGGATGAAACGTCACATCAATGGGTTAACAACACTGAGAAATTATGATTTTTGTGGGTTAACAACATTCTACCATACATTATAGAGGTATTATTCAAAGCCTGTTCCTGTGGAATTAGATTAGATAAATTATCAGACAACTCAAGTGGGCTAAAGAGCCCAATTTGTTTCCTAAGTTCTCTGAGATAACTGTAAATTACTATTACCATTCTCTAGTCCTTCAAAATCTGGGGTGTCTAGGACTACTATTTCATTTTGTACTTGGTTATTTGTTTCTTCAGTATGTGTTGTTTTAAGAGGGAAAAAATCTGTTATGTCCTTTTGGCAATGCTCCTGAATTTGATGCCCATTTCCTTTTCCCTTTTTCTTTTTCTTAATCTTCCCCTTTTGAATTTGATTGCTGTCAGTTGTTTCTCCCTTAAAACTATCTTTATTATCATTGTTAGTCTGTTGTTTCTGTGGATCTTTATTAGTGCAAAACTATTTCCATGTTGTGTCCCTCAAGATTCGTTGGCATTTTTACCATTTCTACATAGCAGCGTAATTTTTTACTTTCTATTGGGGGTTATGTTGTTATTTGTAATTCATCTTGATAAATACTCCCATTAGTCATTTTCCCCTTTGTTAAAATCAACTTACCACTCCTTGTATTCATAATGGAAATAATTCTAAACAGAACAAAAAAATATTCTACAGCAAGTAACTAGGTCCCAGGAAACCAATTGTTTCATCAGCAATCCTCAATCATCATCAGAAAGCCACCAAAGTCAGCAGTAGACCCTGAGGTCCTTCCACTTGGGTTTTTCTTGTTTTATCCCCTTATTCACATTTGCAGAAGTTCACCAGGAAAAACAGTCTAGCGATTAAAAAGTCACTGTATTAACTTTGTAGTCAATTCGTATCCACGTAAATCCCCTTCTGAAAGTCACAGCCAAGCATCTCTGCTTCTATGCAAAAAAGGGGGATAGTTCAAGGTATTCAGAGCAGTTCAGTTCAAATTAACACGCATCAGGTTTCCAGCATTTAAACGCACACACTGTCCTAATCAATATTCCCAAAAGATCTCCAAGAGTTGGATTGCTTTATTTCTGTGGCAACAATAAATCTTCTCTGTGTTTTCTAGAAATCTTCTCAAAAATATCCAAGCATAAAAGCATATAATGAAGCTGTTGGAGCATATGGGATCAGAGACAAAAAAAGAAGAAAATCAGAAGTATGAATATAGGATGTGAATACGTTACCCACTCTTATAAGTAAAATAGGGTTCAAGCTGACTTTCAGAAGTCTAACATTAAAGATCATTACTTAAAAGGGATTTTAAATAACATGTGTTAACAGTGTCTGATGAACTTAATTAACTTGGCACCTTTTTAGAAAAATACTAATATAAAACATACATGCTTTTAAAGCAAACATTTAAAATAGAAGTACTGCCTGAAATGGCTCCAGAAAAGGTAAAAAAAAATGTAGCCCTCCTCAGGTATTAGACAGAAAGCCAGCTAAAAAGCTCAGAGAAACTCAAAAGAGACTTACAGTCCTGATTTCATAGTGTAGAAATGGTCAAGTGTGGCTCAAGTCACCCACTAATTGCTCAAGCCCTCCAAGGTTATTACTCCTTTTTTTCTGAGCAGAATTATGGAGCTCTATGTATACACTAGGCATACACACATATAAGGCTACAGTTTAGTTAATATTAATTACTGAGTGCTGCAGAATGCAAGTAGAAACAAGTAATGCTTGGTAACCGGCACTAGTGTCTCCTTGTAAAAAGATGGCAGAACTGGAGGTACAACTCCCACACATGTGCTTTTAGCACTAAGTCATATACCATTTGATCAAGCAACAGTTTAATAATATGATTCATATGACTAATGTGACTCATGTGACTCTAAAGCACTATGATTTAATTGTATATATATATATATATATATATACATATATATATGTTACACTTAGAATTGCAGTGAAATGCATTAGAGTATCTTAACATAGAAACATAGAAGTTGACGGCAGATAAGGACCGCAAGGCCCATCCAGTCTGCCCATTTCTTTTTCTACCTTATAAATGTGCCTTCGGCCTTTGCTCTGTCAGTGACCTATCTATTCATAGTCATTTGTATTGCTCCCTTATGCCTATCCCATGCCTGTTTGAAGCCCTGCACTGTATTCATAGCCACCACTTCTTGTGGTAAGCCATTCCATGCATCCACCACCCTTTCTGTGAAAAAGAATTTCCTCACATTCCCCCTTAATCGGCCTCCCTCTAATCTCATGCTGTGTCCTCTTGTCCTGCTATTTTTCTTATATTTAAACATGTTAGACTCTTTCACCTTGTTTATGCCCTTAAGGTGTTTGAATGCCTCGATCATATCACCTCTCCCTCCTTTGCTCAAGGGTATACATATTGAGCTCCGTTAATCTGTCCTCATATGTCTTCAGATGCAGTCCCTGCACCATTTTGGTTGCCCTTCTCTGGACTGCCTCAATTTGGTTAATGTCCTTGTGAAGGTGTGGCCTCCAATACTGCCGCAGTACTCAGATGGGGCCTAACCAGTGTCTTGTACAGAGGATTATTACCTCCTCTTACGACTTGTGATACCCCTACTAATACACCCTAACACCCCTAGCCTTACCTACTGCTTTAGAGGTCTGCTTGATGATTTTAGGTCATCAGTGATGATGATGCCCAAGTCTCTTTCTTCCTTTGTGACTGCTAGCAACTCCTCCCAGCCTATAGGTGGCTTCAGGTTTCTCTTCCCTATGTGCATGATTTTGCACTTCTTTGCATTAAATCCCAGTTGCCACTCTTCTGACCATTCTGCTAGTTTATCCAGATCTCTTCTCATTCTGCCCACCCCATCTGCATCATCTACTCTGTTGCAGATCTTGGTGTCATCTGCAAACAGACAAGCCTTACCCTCTAGTCCATCTGCAAGGTCACTAATGAAGATGTTGAAGAGACTGGCCCCAGGACTGATCCATGAGGTACCCCACTTGTGACTTGCATCTCTTCTGACTGTATACCATTCACCACCACTCTCTGTTTTCTGCCCGTCAACCAGTTTGCCACCCAGTTGACCAACTTCTGACCCACCCTGAGCCTACCCAGCTTATTTATCAATCTTCTATGTGGAACAGTGTCAAAGCTTTGCTGAAGTCAAGGTAAGGCGACATCAACTGCTCCCCTTGGTCCACCACTCTGGTTACCCAGTCAAAGAAATCTATGAGATTAGTTTGACAGGACCTTCCTTTGTAAACCCATGCTGTCTTGGATCCTGTGCCCCTATGGATTCCAGGTGTTGCACTATCCTTTCCTTAAGGAGTGCCTCCATAATCTTGCCCACTACTGAGGTAAGACTGACCGGTCTGTAGTTCCCGCCTCCTCCCTGCTACCACTCTTGTGGAGCGGGATCACATGAGCCTTCTCCAGTCTTCTGGGACCTCTCCTGTGCTCAGAGACTCACTAAACAATTCTGCTAATGGCTCTGCTAGTTCCTCCTCTAGCTCCTTAAGTACCCTGGGATGTACGCCATCAGGTCCCATTACCTTATCCACCCTGAGCTTAGCAAGCTCTTGTAGGACCCTTTCTTTTGTGAAGGGAGTAGTGCTCACCTCCCTCCCCCCTGTGTCCATGATGCTGAGCTGTGGGCCCTGTCCTACCTTCTCTTAAGAAGCCAAGTCAACTTCAGGCTTGTTGCAAAAATAATCCATACCTGTAAAATGTTTTGTTTTTTTAATATGTATCATCTGCATTATGCCAGATGCATCTGCATTTGTGGTGCTCAAAAAAGGTAACTTTTGCCAGCTTTTTTAGCAAAAGCCCCAACATAAAATATAAAGAAAAGGAGAACAAAGTATGCCAAAAGTATGCAACACTAGAATAAAAATATACTAAACAAATACACAGAGAGGCATAAAGGTTGGAGCAAAGGCACAGGCACATAGACACAATAATGCTAAAAGGCAGGAGCAACAAACTAGATGCAAAACTAGATAGGGTATATGAATAAGCAGTGGAAAAAGGAGAAAGTGGGAAGAAAAGAAAAAGAAAGAGGATTAGACAAGGCACTTGGGTTTTTTCAGCAGAGCAGAAAAAATGTCTGATGTTGCACAAGGTGGGGGGGGGTCCAATTCTCCTGAACACACCGTTCGGTGTTTTCAAAGCTCAATAGCAGCCTCAGACTCCACGGTCTTCAATATTCAATCATTTTGGTGGCCATCTTGGTGGCGCTGAGGGTTAAGGCACTGGACACCACACCTCACACCATGCTGGTGACCTGGGTTCAGGAACAGACTTGGGTCACTTGGGGGTCGGCAGGGGAAGGAAGGATTGAGCATCCGTAGACAGCTCTCCTTCCTTGGGAAGGGGGGGAGCAGTTCAGTGCCCTGTAGACTGACATCCAGTGGTGGCTAAGAGTTGGCACAGGTGGATTGCCCAGACCAGAGGAGGGCACCCATCCAGGGTGTATGGCTGCTTCCGTGGAGGGGGGCAGCTGCCGTGCCTATTGCATGGTTTGGTTATCTGGGAAGAAAAAAGCAAAACAATATCCAGGAGCCAACAGGGTCTGTGATGACCCAACATGCTCAGGTCAGAGTATTAGTCCCTCTGAGGGAGGGCACGAGCAACCCGTCAGCTCCTCGAAGGAGCCATAAAGTATGAAAAAAATATTCTGTCTTTTCAAGCTTCAAGATTTGGTCCTTTCAGTTCTGGAATATCCTCCATGGTGTTTGTAGTCTCCTATGACCCTCCACAGGGAAGTCTTTGCCTTAACTCAGCTGGGTGTAGTGACTTCTCCACCACCAGAACTCCAGCTCCCAACAGACTGGGGACAAAGAGAGGGACAGCAAGCACCAAGGAAACAAGATATTGACACAAGAAAGACTGGTAAGTGTAGTGAATCCACTAACCAACACTGTGGCAACGGTGGTATACCTGTTATAGTATGAAAAAAAGTCTTCGCTACCCCTGCTATTGCAGCTACTCCTCAGCTGCACAGCATGTGGTCGCCATCTTGGAATCTCTGGGACAGCCCCCGGAAGGACACAGAGTAGAGGCAGTCCCATGTAATCATTGACCCATTGTTACACTCCTGAACAACTTACAGTCATTCGGGCCCTTTAATATAAACATAGAAAAGTATCATCATGCTCCCACATTCTAACAGGGCCTGTCACTTCACCAGCAGGTAGTAAAAGTGAAACACCATCTACACAGAATGGCAAATGATCTTTTTGGCCTACCTGCATCACAAAAACATTTTTCCAGAAACATTTCTACAGACTGTGCTGCTGTAAACACTACCAAAATAGGAGACTGCATGTTGATTAGGGAGACAGAAAAATCAGATATTTACTGTACCCACAATGCCTCATATTGTAAATCAGTATACAGCCTATTAAATTTTTGTGGTCACTACAGAAATAGGAAATTACATCTCTAAGTAAAGAAATCTTGTCAGCTAGATACTACTAATACATGCACAATGCCTTGCTTTGAAAATAAACATATGAGAGCTTTTATTGTTGAATCCACTACAGAAACATGAGACTGCACCTCACAGTAAGGAAATTGGAAAACAATTTCTTATTGCACCCACAATGCCTTGCTATGTAGATCTACATATTATGTGCTATACTGCAATCGCCACTACCAAAATAAGAGACTGCACCTCTGAGTAACGAACATTTAAGTCAACTTTATAATACAAACATACGAACATACGAAATTTGCCAGCAGATAAAGGCCTAGAGGACTATCAAGTCTGCTCGAATGTGCAGCTAGCACCCCTTATTTTGCAGCTGCCCCTCCTTTCCACCCTTCCCCTCCATTGACCCTCCCCCTTGTCCTGTCCCATCCCCTTTTGAAGCAGTCCACTGTTCTACTGGATACCACTTGAGCAGATAACGCATTCCACCCAGCCACCACCCTCTCTGTAAAAAAGTGTCTCCTCATCTCCTTCCTGAACCTTCCTCCCTCCAGTCTCATATCATGGCCCCTGGTGTCCCTCCCCTCCCTTACTTTGAAAAGCCCCTCTGTACCTGTCTTGTTTATTCCTTTCATGTACTTAAAGGTTTCAATCATGTCCCCCGTCCCTCCTCTTCTCCAGTGAGTACATGTTCAACTCCCTCAGCCTCCTCTCGTATGATAAGTCCCACAGCCCCTTGATCATCTTTGTCGCCCTGTGCTGCACCCCCTCCAGTAACTTAATGTCCCTCTTCAGATACGGGCACCAGTACTGCATGCAGTACTCCAGGTGCAGTCTAACTAATGACCTATACAGTGGCAGAATCACCGCATCCCTCCTGGAGGATATACCCCTTGCAATGCAATCCAGCATTTTGTTGGCCTTTGCAGCTGCTTTCCTACATTGTGCCGAGTTGTTCATTGACCCTGTAATGAACACCCCCAGATCCTTCTCCTCCTCTGTCTGGGCTAGCTGCCCCCCCCCCAAGCAGGTAACTCCTCCTTGGGTTCTTCATCCCAAAATGCAGATAATTTACCCAGAATTCCTTGTTGCTGTATGTAAAACATTGACAGATCCCTTGCATGACATCATTCTGAGGGTGTGGCCACACACAGAAAACTGGAGGGCGAGCAGAAACAAAGTGCTGATAAAACAAAAAAAATTACTATAACAGATTTTTTTACAAAACAAATTGCAGCTTCAACATCTGAAGCATGTGTGGCAATGGCATACTATGTGAAAAAGGCTAAAGCACAGATTCTTACTACAGAGTGCTCTAAAGAAGGAAGAAGCATTTTGGGCCGTGTACTAATTAATGCTAAGACTGTCTTATTTGCATGCAACTAAGGCCCAAATGGAGATATCACAGATTTCTACCCAGAGGTTGCTCCACAAATCTTGGCCTTGCTACGGCCAGAAGAGCTCCTAATGGAGGGTGAGGACTTCAATAAAGTCTGGGACCCCAGCTAGACTGACTTAGGAGCCCCACAACAGCAGCCACCAGAGCTAGGACTGTGCTTAAAAACCTTGCAATGGAAATTCACCCACAAGACCCCTGACGGGAACTGTTCCCCACTGGGAGAGGCTTCACTTTCCATTCAGTTCCACATCATAGTGCTAGCAGAACTGACTTTTCTCTGCTGTCGAGGAGGCACTTACAGGATGTGTATCCTGCCACAATATGCCCCATCATTATTTCGGACCATGCTTGTGTCTGTTTGACTTTAGGCATAGGTCCCAATCCCCCAGCTACTCCTAGGTGGCGTATGGAAACCTTCCTTATGTCACTACCAGATTTCAAACAATGGTTAGCCAATGAAATGGCCTCCTTACTCCAGTTCAGTATTAACCCTGATGTCTCTAAAGCTATAGTCTGGGATGTTTTTAAAGCATATTTATGGGGTAAAATTAAAAGAGTCACATCCCACAAAAAGAAACAAAAGAGTATGTCAGCTGGAGGGGCTCAACAAGAACTAAAAAAGAGGAAGAGAGCTATAATAGTTTAAATACACACTCATCTCAGCTCCACTGGAAAATTTTTCAGTTAAAATGCCAAATTAATAGCACCATCTCTACTGCTGCAGCCCAGGCTATAAAATAGACTTCTCATAAGTACTGGGAGTCCGAAGAGAAAGCAGGGAGACTGCTGGCCTACAGCACTAGGATACAACAAGCTGCCAAACATATTGAGGCAATCCAAATGGCCACAAGGGAAGTCACAGCAGACCTGAAAAAGATCAGCTGGGCTTTTCCAAAGCTTCTGTGAAGGCCTATACTCTTCCAAGAGGGATTCCACAACCCCAGTCTTGGAAACCTTTGTGCAAGGTACAATTCTACCTACTCTGACCGCTGACCAGCAAAAACAATTGATAACCCCAATTACACTCCCAGAAACTGAGGGGGCAGTGAAGGTATCCCCAAAGCGTAAGTCCCCTGGTCCAGACAGGCTTCCAGTTGACTTTTACCAGTCCTTTTTGCCTGAGGTTGGATAGCTCCATATGGAGGTCATGCAAGAAGCATATGAGAAAGGACGGTTACCACAGTCAATGATGGAAGTCTTGGTGACCTTAATTCCAAAACCAGGCAAGGATCCCCGACAGGTGTCCAGCTATCACCCTATATCCCTGCAGAATGCAGATACTAAGATCTTGGTGAAGGTTCTGGCAATTCGGCTTCAGCGTATCATCCCCACATCATCGAAACCTATCAGACAGATTTTGTTAAGGGCAGGCTAGCTATGGACAATCTCAGCGCAGTAATGGATGTTATGTGGGCAGCATCACATTCCCCCATTCCCTAAATTATGGTAAATGTGGATAAAGAAAAGGCCTTTGATTCTGTGGAATGGCCATACCTGTATCAGGCAAAGGGGGCTTTTGGAGTAGGTCCTTCCTTTTTGAAATGGGTTCAATGCCTATACACCAATCCTACTGCATCCATTTTAACAGCAGCCACAGTATCCCCACCGATTAAGCTGCACAGAGGTACAATACAAGGCTGCCTGCTCTTTGCCATATTATTTCTGATGGCTCTTGAACCCCTACTGCGGATGATCAGGGCCTCCCCCAGCATTACAGCATTCAGTGTGGTTCAGCTCAGCTCATTACCCTAGCCTACACTGATGATTTGCTAGTGGCCCTACAAAATCCAAGTGTCTTGCTGCCCATCTTGTTGACCACTCTTAATGATGTCATGGCTCTATCTGCTTTAAAAGTTAATTGGGACAAAACGGAAGCCTTGCCACTAAACAGCCATCTACAGCAGAGCTCCATAGAGCATCTTGGTCATAAATGGAACTCCTCACACCGAAAGTATTTGGGAGTTGTTTTACCAGTGGGCCTAAAGAAGATTAAAGAACTAAGCCTGCAGCCGCTATATATTGCGCTAACATACGAACATATGAAAGTTGCCAGCAGCAAAAGGCCATCCTGGTCTATCTAGGCTGCTCTAGATTGCAGCTAGCTCCCTATTTAGCAGCTGCCCCACCCCCAATGCCCTTACCTCCCTTTACCCTTCCCTCCGCCCTGTTCCCCTCCTTCTTGAAGCATTCCACTGTGTTACATGCCGCCACCTCAGTCGGTAGTGCGTTCCACTTTGCCACTACCCTCTCCGTAAAGAAATGCCTCCTCACCTCCCTCCTGGATCTACCCCCTTTCAATCTCATGTCATTGCTCCTAGTGTCTCTCCCCACCCTCCTGCTGAATAGACCCTCTGTGTCTGTTTTAATTATCCCCTTCATGTATTTGAAGGTCTCAATCATGTACCCCCGTCCCTCCTCTCCCCCAGTGTGCATGTTTAACTCTCTCAGTCTGACCTCATATGGCAATTCCCCCAGGCCCTGAATCATCTTCCTTACCCCACGCTGCACCCCCTCCAGCAGCCTAATGTCCTTTTGTAGGTACAGGCACCAGTACTGCATGCAGTATTCCAGGTGGGGTCTAACCAATGATCTGTATAATGGTAGAATAACCTCCCTTCTTCTCGAGGTAATGCCCCTTGCAATGCACCCCAGCATTTTGTTGGCCACTGCTGCTGCCTTTCTGCATTGCATGGAATTGTTCATTGCTTCTGTGATGAGCACCCAAGATCCTTCTCCTCTTCTGTTACCTCTAGCCGCACCCCCCCTCCCCCATGGTAGCTTCTCCTCGGAATTTGTTGTTCCAAAGTGCAGTACCTTGCATTTTTTTACATTGAACCCCAGCTGCCATCTGTCAGACCAGGCCTCTAGCCTTGCCAGATCCTCCTGTAGCCCCCGCCACCCAACCTGGTCGTCCACCACCGCTCCCATCTTGGTGTCATCCACAAATTGGAGAGTTTAGTAGATGGAAGAAATTTAAATTATCTTTTGGGGGTAAAATTGCTGCATATAAAATAATGGCCTTTCCTAAAATACTATTCCTTCTCAACAGTCTCCTGTCCCTATTCCCCAAGCCCAGTTTCAACGGTTTAAGAGTTTCTTTGGGTCATTCCTCTGGAAAGGCGCAAGGCCCCAGTTTAGTATCCAAAAACTTAGATCCCCAGGTCGGAAAGGGGGACTGGCAATACTGTAGCTTTGGGCCTATCATCAGGCTACAGGAATAAAACAAAACCTACACTGACTTACACACACACACACACACACACACACATATCTCAACAGATGACACACTTGCTAACAAGTCAAACATAAAGCATTGTCTGTTGAAACTGAAAAAAAACCCTTTAAAATCCTTTCTTCTACATGTGTCATACTGATAATGAGCCTCTATTCATCTGACATTCAGCAGTTGTACCACTATGCATGTAAAAGAAAAGAAAAAGAATGTGTTTAAATTCAGAGTGATCTAGACATGGACTCAGCTCATTCAAAGTCAGTTTAAATAAATAAATGAGTTTTGCTATAAATCTTTACCCTAAAACCACTTGCATTTGTTTCTTTATGTTGTGCGAATATCCCAATGTACCCCTACATGTCTGACAGCTCCTATTAACTGTCAACTTGGCTTTCACGTAAAAAAGGAAAACAAAAAAACGTGATTTCAAAATCTCAACAACTGCCACTAAATCCCAGCTGATACACACACACACCAAACATTAAATATTGCCTAATATAGCTGGATTAGTCCACTGGCTATGTGTGTGATATTAGGGATTGAATGAGTTCCCGGCTGAGAAGTCTGTTACCATTACTAATGTACTGTACTAGCTACCGCCAGTGTGTGGGAGTTAATGACATCACTGCAGACATCTGATTGAACTCATAGCATGAGCTGACTTTCACACTGAAGAGCTTCACGGTACGGCAGCACTGACAGTGCTATCAGAAAATTTTCAAAAAGCAGACATTGTATGTAGAAAGCAACTAACTGGCACAATAAAAAAAAAGATTTGAAAGTAAACTTTATTGGTTTTAAGCAAAATAAATTTCCTGTCTCTTTTAAATTTAGAATAAATAAATCCTCATCATTGGTAAATCGGTTCTCACACCAAACAGCTGTGTTGCCCCATCAAAGAAATCAAATTGGCTGGCAGGCAAATCACTTATGTTATTAATTGAATTCCTCCTCCCATCTATCAACAATTAGTTAGACAGCCTAGAAGATAATTTCCAAGGCTTGCAAGGCACTTTCTAGACACACGCAGTTATTGGTCAATTACCAAACAGGTCCGGATAGCTACTGACCAGTCAGATAACTGAATTTTTTCTTGCCCATTTTATAAGTTCATTTACATAAAATATCCATTGTTAAAAAGTATTCCATCAAAAAATGTGTTTATCATTCTATATAACCTCTATATATACATCTGTATAAAGGTGAGATATACTGTATCATGATTTATATCTTTGACATGTGCATATACAGTAACAGAGGATAATGGCTGGGGATCGGGTGATAACCACACTGTAATCACCTCGAGTGGTTGCTAGAGCAACATGGTAAACCTCGAGAGCGCAGCTCGAGAGGTTTACTGTAGCCCTAGCAACCACAAGAGGAGATTTCAGTGTGGTTGTCACCCGATCCCCAGCCATCATCTTTTATAGTGTATGGTTAAAAAAACACTGTTTGCATTCTATGTGTCAGAATTATGGAACTCTGGTGCATTCTTTTATGTTGTGCCAATGTTTGGAAGTTCCAAAGTGTGGTTAACAACTTTTAAAATTCTAAACAGTGCATAACAAAGCTGTATGACTGCTGATTATGGTGGTTAATAGGCACTTACCATACATTACATAACAAATCATTCACAATCTGTAACAGTTTGTTCAAACATCTGAAGTACATGTGTGGAATGCAGAAAAGGGAAAAATGACAGAAAATTTAAAGCCATCAAATGCAAATTTACATTTTAGGCAGTTACAGTCGATGTGACATCCAAGGTCATTCCACCAAATATGGCACTTACAACCTAAGGTCTTTTGAGGATCGTACTGTAGTCACCCTGTATCTCACACAAGTATAAAACTGATTTTACGCAATGTGGTTTAGCATTTATTCAACTACATTTGGTTAATATATCAGTATTTTCCTAGGATGCTGCTACAACCCCCAAGTGGGGGGGCACACCTAGTTTAATGAACCTCCTGACTGGACTGGGCAAGCTCACACCATCCAGGGACACCAGTCTCCTGGGTGACTTCAACTTTAATTGGTTAAGTGCGCTCGAACCTGACTATGGCAACCTGCTAAAACACCACAACCTGGTGCAAACCATCTCTATTCCTACCAGACAAAACAACCACACTCTAAATCACTCCCTGTTAGACTGGGTTGCCACAAACAGGGAAGACAAGGTGCTCCAGGCAGAGACCCTGTCAGATTATATCAGTGACCACTCTCCTACCTACATTATATGGTCTGCCAAGACCACCACCCCCCCCAAATACCTATCTTTCTGTAATTTTAACTGCCAGGACACCTCTCACCTCCTGGAGGATGTATGGACAGTGAAATGGTCAGCACTATACTCACTTAAGGACGTGACATCGGCAGTGACTTTTCTCATGGATACCCTACTACTGAATCAGGATCACCATTTCCCTCTCACCACCAGGAGCGTGAGAGGTGGCTGTACCCACTGGATATCAAAGGAACTTCTGGCCCTTATGAAAGTAAGGGACAGAAAATGGTCTGCCTACAAAAAAAAACTCCCCCACCCTCTGGAACAACTACAGGTGTTTGCAAAACCAATGCAAACAAATGGCTAAGTCCCAGAAATTTAATTTTTACCACAGTCTACTGTGGAATAACTTAGGAACCCCCCGTCGCTTCTGGGGCTCCATTAGCTCCTTGCTATACCCACGTACCCACAGCCCTGTCATCTACCTGAGTTCCCCCAATGGCCCCCTGACTGATCCATCAGAGGTTGCCCAGGCCTTCAACCTTAAATTTACTGACCTTACAACCTACCTTGATAAACTACCCACCCTTCAACAAACTAGTCCAGGACCTAGTCTGGGTGGACTGCCCCATTCCCCCTGTCCCTCTGCTGCTCCCCCTCCCCCTTTCTACTTCAGGTCCATCTCCTAAAAGGATACCTCCAAACTCCTTAAGAGTCTCCCCAACTGGGGCAGCCCAGGCACTGACAGCCTTTACCCTTCCCTGCTTAAGATAATTTCCCCAGCCATCTCCAAACCCCTCACCTTCATTTTTAACCTGGCACTGACCACCGCATCCATGCTGGACACGTGGAAGACCACCAAGGTGGTACCCAGATTTAAAGCTGGGCACCCTCTTTCTACTGACAACTATAGGCCTATTTCCATCCTTCTCCACCTGAGCAAGTTCCTTGAGAAAATTGTCCACCACCAACTATCCAATCATATTGGGAAGTACAACCTGATGTGTAGTCAACAGCATGGGTTCTGTAAAAATCACAGCACCACAACTGCCCTGGCACACTTTACTGACCACATCCTTAGGAATATCGACTGGTGGAGAGCCACAGGTGCTTTTATTTGTAGACCTGACCAAGGCCTTTGACCTTGTCAACCACTCCCTCTTACACACCAAACTTCACCAGCTTTGCTACTCCAATGGGACCTCCTCATAATTCCGGAGCTATCTCTCGGGCCACTCCCAATTGGTGTGCATCGGTTCTGCCATTTCCCTTGCTTTGCCTGTTTCCACAGGTGTCCCCCAGAGCTCCATCCTGGGCCCCCTACTATTTTCCATCTTTATCAACTCCCTCCACACCAACAGCCTCAATTGTGAAGCTCTACTGTACGTGGACGATCTTGTCCTCTTTCACAGTGACAAGTCCCTACCTATCATATCCTCCGTACTTACCCCAAACTATGGATCAACCTACAACTGGTTCTTGTCAAATATGCTCCTGGTCAAGGAAAAGGAAACCAAAGCTATGCTTCTTTGGTCTAAACCATATCTGGCCAACATACTGAAATCCAATTCTTCCCTCTCAGTACTTTCACCCAATGGCCCTGCTCTACAGAATGTTCCTAATTTCAAATACTTGGGTGTTACACTTGACCCCACCCTCTCCTATACAGAGCACATCAACCTCATCATACGTAGAGTAAACCAAAAACTCAGGCCGCCTATTGACTAAAACATTACCTCACCTCTGAGGCCCACCTAGCCATCATCCAAGGTAACCTGTTCCCCATCATCGACTGCTGCTCCCCCATCTACTCACGTGTATCCACCGCCCTGTATGCGAGACTTACGTTGGTCTACAATAGCATGTGCCATTTTGCACTCCTGGCTCTTTACTCAACTCATCACTGTGATCTTTACCAGTCACTAGGGTGACTTCCACTCCAAGGTCACTTCGACTATGCTCTTGGCTGTATCATCGACAACACTCTTAGAGGAGGAGGAGAACTGTCCCCATACTCATCCCTCCTCAAGGCTGGGGCTGTGCCCAGGTGTCTCTGTGAATCATCTGTTCCCCCCCTTGGAGTCCCTAGAGTCTCCACTATTATGGGAGGCAAAGCCCTATCTGTTGCTGCCCCCTCACTGTGGAACAGGATCCCTGCATCCCTCCAGTTATCTGACATGCACCACATCTTCAAATCCCATCTTAAAGCCTGGTTGTTGTCTAAAGCTAAATGCTCTTGATCACCAGGGTAATTTCTTGCCACCTCCCCACCCTGCTTACCTTATCTCCCACCCCACACTCCCATGCTAAAAGCCCCTCTGCCTGGGGTGCATCCTCTTTTCTGCTCACCCTCTGCTCCTCCTCCAACTTGCAGTTGCAGTGAGCCCAGTCTTGTGTGTCTGCCCCTGGTATTACTCTCACGCTAATCCTCAGTGACCTACCTGCAGGTAACTTATCTTTCCCATATGCATTTTGTCTCCTTGGTCAGTTCGTATGCTGACACCTGACAACTTAATTCTCTATATGCATTGTTGTATCCATGCTCAACTGTATGTTGTTACTTGAACATTATCGCATTTGAATTTTGTGCTTGTACCTCCCTTTATTGTATCCACTCCCATTTGGTGTGTTTGATTGGTGCTCTACATTGTATTAGTAACTGTGTTGTGTACTTCATGTAAATTGTATTGTATTCCTTCTGTGCCATCTTAGTGGCCTGTGTCATGCCCCAAAACGGTCCTTTGGATCAGTGCACTTACCTGGTAATCAAAAACATAAACAAATAAATTTTATATGAAATTTTACATATCTGCCTTTTTAGCAAATAATGCAACTCCTTCTCTGTTTGTTTGTTTGTTGTATTAAGAGTAACAAAGTAAAGTCAGCTTATCACATGGAGCTGGAAGGCTTAAAACATAGACTCAATAAAGTTAGAAATGCCGGTTTGAAAATATTCAGCCTGGTCATAGATTGTCATCCACAAATACAAAAATATGAGATAACAAACCAGGCATAGTACATTTCTGCACCTCCACAAGGACATTGACAGGGTGGAGGCAGTCCAGAGGAGGGCTACTAAAATGGTGTAGGGGTGTCCCAAGAAACTATCTGGGGAGAGACTTTAGGAGTTCAGCATGTACTCCCTGGACAAGAGGAGAATGAGACAGAACTTGACTGAGACCTGTAAGTACTTCATGGGAGTGAATAAAGTGCAGGAGGGGAGCCTCTTTCAAAACAGGAGGACCACCAGAACATGGTGGGGGGGAAGTTTAAGGGGTATCTTAGGAAATAATTCTTCACAGAAAAGGTAGTAGGCACCTGTAACAGCCTGCCAGAAGAGGTGGTGGGGTGAAGACACTGTGGAGTTTCAAACATTTTTATTTATTTATTTTTTTTATTAAGCTTTTGTTAACTGGGTAAGTGCACTAGCCATAAAATGACTATTTTCAGGCACAACCCGGGAGAGTAAAGACATGCAGAAACTTAACAGGATAACAATTTATAAGTGCTTTACATACAATGAGTTAAAGAGGATACAATATATCAGAACATATAAAGTAAAGCGCTTTACATACAATGAGTTAAAGTGGATACAATATATCAGAGACATACAGAGTAGACCATTCATAAGTTCGTAGGTGCCTACCTATGCAATGAATAGAGAGGACCTTGGACAATAAATTATCAGGTGACATATCATATGAACAGAACAAGGTACACAAAAACAAAAGCAGGTAATACAAAAGGAAGAAATAACTGTTGAGAGCAGGCGGTGTCATTAAGGAAAAGGTCGGTAAGTGAGGAAGAGGGAAGCAAGCCATGAAATTAGATTATATGAGTGTATGTAAGTGTAAGGGAGATGCCTGCAGTGCAAGATTGTGTATGGGCAGGGAAAGGGAGCCAGGACAGGCTGAAGCAGTAAGAGGGTTATACAGAGGTGAGGAAATACTATTGTATGGCAAGAGACATCAGTCATTAGGTAGGGTGATAGCGGGAACAGGTATCAGCAATCAGCAGATTCGAGTGCAGTTTTCTCTTAAAGCATGTGTGGGAGCTAGAAAGTCTAATGTCGAGGGGATGGGAATTCCACAGCTGTGGAGCCGCATGCTCAAATGCAACAGTTCCTTCCCTAGTGCGGCACCTCGGCAAATTCAGAAAGGATTATCAGCTGATCGTAGATCATGGAGTGTGTCCTGTGGAACAAGCATAACTGCAAGACACCTAGGAGTTTGATTTCAAATTATCGAATCAATAAGAGAGCCAAGGTAGTATTTCATACTAGCTAACGGAGAGAGCCAACCAAAATCATTATAAAGTTGACAGTGGTGTTTAAGCTGAGGAGCAGAAGAGGCATAGTGACATATGTTCTTATATATAATATCCCATCTGAGTAGGTCAGTTTTATGAGCAGCCCCAAATAAGGGAGCCCCATAGGTTAGGGTGGGGAGCAGAATCCCCTTCGCAATGGCCATTTTAGTCGATGGCATGAGCATATAACTAGTCTTATATGCGACACCCAGTTTGGAGTTGACAGCTCTACAAACAGAATGTACATGAAGATTAAGATCAAGAGATTGATCTAGCAGGATGCTCAGGTACTTGAAAGAGGTCACACATTCCAGTAATTGACCTTCTAAGTCCTGCACCATCAGTGCTGTCGTGCAAGCCCAGAGCTTCAGGGCCGATCCAAGCAGCATAGCTTTAGTTATGCTAGTGTTGAGAGCCAGTTTGTGGTCGTATAGCCAGTTTTGGATATTGTTAAAGTCAGAGGAAAGGGTTGTATTGATAGTGTCTATATTAGTAGAACTTGTATAGATGACAAGATCATCAGCATATAGAATAGCAGAGCAGGATTTTAGAGCAGCTCCAATGTTATTTATATAAAGAGAGAATAGGAGGGGCTGTAGGATGGAGCCCTGAGGTACACCAATGTTAATGGTGGTACTGTTCGATAGAAAGGAATTAAATTTCACCACTTGAGTTCTATTTGTCAGGTAGCTTTCATACCAGTCAACAACAGAGGAGGAGAAATGCAGGTGTCGAAGCGAGGAGAGAAGCAAAGTGTGATCAACAAGGTCAAAAGCCTTTGTGAGGTCTATAAAGACAGCCCCAGTCAGTTTGCCAGTATCCATTTTTGAAAGAGTGTCTGTAGTGAATTTAAGGAGTGCAGTCGTTGTGCTATGTCCTTTCCTGAAGCCATGTTGGGTATCCGAGAGCAGACTGAGCTTAAGTAGATAGTCAGTTGTCTGAGTTGTGACAATTTTCTCCAGGATTTTGCTCAGTACCGAGAGTATGGCAATTGGTCTGTAGTTCATGACAACCTTAGGATCCCCTTTTTTAAGTACAGGCGTGATCCAAGCAGCTTTCCAGAGGTCAGGGACCATTCCATCTGAAAGTGATAGCATATAAATTTTGGCCAGTGGTAATGCAATAAGGGAAGCTGCAAGTTTCAAGAGGTGGGGTTAGGCACATTGGTATAAAAAGAGGAGGTAAAGGAGGAGGGAATGACACCTGTGATCAAGTAGGGTCCAGGATGTAGTGTTAAGCAGGGAAAGTGGGGTAGAATTGTTGAACCTACTGGTCCTTTACTGTCAAAACTTTCTATGTTTCCATGAATCCTCACTGTTCAAATTCATTTATTTATCCATAGCTAGCCCATCTTTCTGTTTCATATACCCGCAGAACATTGCAGTAGCAGCTATATTCTCTTTCTCCAGACACCGTACATTGTTCCGATAGAAAACTTCTTAAACTGCAATTTGTAACATATGTAGGGGCCTCCTATTCAGATAAAAGTGCACACACAGCACCAACATTTGCTCTGCACTTTCACCAGAGCTGGTCCACTTGATGCCATGTGTAGTCAGATATTGATTAGTGCGTTCAGATTTAAATTTGGGTCACAGAGGCACAGCATTACGTTCAAATGCATTACCTCATCATGGAACTCTGCAGTATGTATTCCACATGGAACAGCTATTCCCAAAATGGGATAATGCCAAGATCAGGGTGGGCAATATTCACCATGAACATGTAAGTGAGCCAACTGTGCATGCAAATTGTTAAGAGGTCATTTACATGACCAGTATGGGTTAATTTGCATGAGGGAGTAGCAGCTCTTTGGTACCACTATCTCATAAGAAATGTTAGTCCTCTTGGTCTACTATGATCCCACTCCAATGGTTGTCTACTCTGATCATTTTGAAAACATCTCTTGTAATCTAGTATGTCCCCCCATGCCCCAATCTTTGTAACCATCACTGATGTTCTAGTGTGCCCACCCCACACCCATGAATGTCCTTTTTGATCTCATAATTATGCCCTGAAGTCCAGTGGTTAACAATACACAACCTCCCCCACCCCCATAGCCCATTCAACATGTTTGAAATGAGTCTCTGGTGGACTTGTGGCCACCCCACCATCAGCCCATCACTCAACCCACACAGTGACATCCCACCTTCTTGCACCCCCTCCTCTCACTCTTGTTGCCAACACTTCTCTCAGATCAGTAGTCAGTGAGCTCGCAAACTGCTGAAAGCCATTTCACATTATACCACTAGCGAAGGTTACAAAATTATTGTTCATGTTCTTTGACTCTTAGTACCATAGTATCATCTCGATTTTTAGTTCCTATTTCACCCATGTTTATCTAAGCAATAAAGCATTACCAGTGCTTAAATCAACAGTCCGATAATAACTTTCTACGTACATACATAGGCACTATGCATTATTGATTGCCATACTGCCACAAAGACTGGTTAACTAGGTTCTATGTGAAAACAGCGCTAAAGAAATGGTGCTGACAAAAAACAGCGAACCAAAAAATAGCACCAAGGAAAACAATGCAGAGCACTACAGTGTGCTCTAAAATCAGTGCTGTTACACTAGTTTCACCCCCGCTCCCCCATCTTTATTACAACCATCATGGGGGGGACAATGAGGGACAGGGGGAAAACTCAGGAGGGGGGCTACTCCAAGGAGGGGGATTGAAGTCAGCAGGGGGAGAACGTTGGGGGTGGCAACCTGTGGGCAGTGGGAACAAAGTCTTGAAGGTGGGCAGAACAAGAGTTAAAGAAGAAAAAAACTGAAACAGCAAAAAGGAAAAAAAAATCTCACCACAGCCAGTCCCGATCCTGGGTCCCCCAGCCACACAGGTGGTGACTGTAACCACTACACCACACAGCCAGCTCGGAATTGGCCCAACGAGCAAATGCCTATCTATTTCAAGCAATAACTACTCCCTACTGAAATGAAAGTGCTGAACTTACAATGTGCTCTTAACAGCACATAACTCATTTCCCAATCCCTGTTGTTACCTTGCCCAAATTGACTTGCTGTAATTGAGTCACTGTATTCACGGGATACCAGTTAACTGAATGTTAATGTAACTTCTATTATTAAACACTTATTCCATGATAGTAAAAATTCAAGTACTATGGATAGCAGTCTGTACATGATAGTATAACATTTATTATGTCAGGACCATGGATTACAATAAAAGTCTATCTGTCTGATGTTTGTTGGTGTGGGTGGGGCTATGTGTTGAGGGAGTGGAGGTCCTTCAAAATGTCATTAAAAAAGCATAAAATAAACACAGCATATAGCATGTATTTGTAATCAGAACAGTAGTACCAAGCAATGATTTTCTTTTGGTTTTTTTGTTTTTTGTAATGCCAATAACCAAGAATCTCAAATCTGTGGCAGGACAATCAAGTAATGGATTTCAAGTATAAAAATATACTATATTGGGTTCCATGAGCCACACCTACTGGGGATGGTGCTGTAATGAAGGCTAAACTGAATCCAATTCTGAATCACATTCAGAATATTTACTTTCATGATGATCCGAAGTTCCCAGAATGTGTGCGTGGAGAACTTGATCAAAGCGGTTGCAAACAGAAGTGGCTTCAACCTAATAAAGTATCAATTAAAATTTCTGATAAGAAATATTGCAGTAAATAAGTAGTGGTGACCTGAGAGCACTAGGGAGTTTGAGTGGCTTGCTCAGAATCACACAGCATGCAGCTGGAATGTGTGGGAATCAAATCCATGTCTGCTGGATGTACCAGTCTCATTCACAGCTTGTTTCTCTAACTGCTAGAATGTACTGCCAGCCCCACCAGTGTTTTGTTACACAGTCTGATAAACCTCAATTCTTCTTTGTCATGATAACAAAAACTGTTTAAATTTATAATTCATGTTTTTTTTTTTCTTAAGGTTCTTGGAAGTTTAAAAAAATAGATGAAAAGACTTATGAAAAAGTGGAGAGGACATTGCTGACAAATACTGTGCAACGTGACATTCATTAAGTTATCATCAAAGCATCAAACTTCTGGGCTCGAAAGCTTTCACAGTTTGTAAATTCAATATGCACCCAAATGGGCTGTGTTTGGATACGAAGGAATGTATTACAGATATTCACTTATTTTTCTAAATACTTCATTATATTTTTTTATTTATTCAAGTCTCAGAATTACAGCCTTTGAGCTATGAGCTCATTTACAGAGATTCCACGTCAATAAGAACAATACAAAATACATAAAGCAAATGCACTAAGTGAATATACATAATTATACAATGGCAAGAAAGAATCTTGGACTGTGCTTGGTCATTTTAGGGCTTGACCCATGGTGTTATCCCAGCAAGACACCACAGATCTAGTCTCAGCCTCACTGTGAACCTGTAGATGATTTGATTGAGCTTTTGATTGTTTTATTGAGCTTTTGATTGATTTTCATCTCTTAAAAACAAAAAATATTTTTCCACACAAAAACATCTTTAAAATTATTTTTTTTATTCTGTATAACAATGAGCCATTGTATAATAGGAATAATGCACTCCAGGGTGTGTGTCATTTGGGATAATGCCACGCTTGGGGCATTGGATGCACTCGGCCTACGGCCTCGTGCCCAACCCCCCCAGGCGTGGCGTTATCCCAGCATGACACACACCCTGTCGTGCATTATTCCTTTAATCATTTACAAGATTATTTGGGCATACATTGGTCAGGTTAATACACGATTTAGGCAAATACATGATGCATGCAGAAACTTTACTACAAAATAAAGTCTATATGAAAAGGAAGATATTATAGGACACATTGAACACAGGATATGGGAGAGTAACAGGCAGCTAGGCTGGAAGTAAGTGTGAAAGAAGCCAGGAACAGGCAAGGTCAGTTCTTATTGTCATAAGTAATGGGAAGTAGGAAAAAGCAACAATTTTGGAAAAGGATTCCCTTGGTGGGGGGAGTGGAGGGGCTTTAGGGGAGATAAAGGCACATGGGTAGGAGGGCACGGGTGAGAGAGTAAGGTAAGAGGCTTAAGTCCAAAGAACAGCTGGAGCATTGCCATAGTCAGAGGATTTTCTACTAGGGGCAAAAGCACACTATGAGACTAGAAAGGTCGGCAGACTTCCGGCGCAGCTTCCAGTTACATGGCAGCTTAGCCCACGAGCTCCCGGCCCGCTCCCCAATTTAAAACCTTTAAAATTAGCCACTGATTAAAAATAACCACTTACTTTGACACCTGGACTATATGGCATCCAGCAAACTTCAAGGGGGATCGAATCACTTTGCAGTAATTTGACTGGAGACCAAGATTTCTGATGGAGACGCGACCAACTCGGGGGCCTCTGAATTTTCCAACAAGTCAGCCCGAACTAAATCATGCAAGAAAAACAGACCTAAGATGGCACAATCAAACCAGATGGACACCAAGTTGGATAAAATCCTAAACGTACTCCAGGAATTCAAAACAGATTTCCATTTCTTCAAGCTGACCCAGGAAACTTTTCAAAAAGAACTCACAGACCTGCATACCAAAGTCTCCTTTTTAGACCAACGTACACAAGAGCAGGGCTCTACTACCTCCCAGCTACAAACCACTCTAAACCAGGTTGCCTATCTCTGCCAAATTACAGTTCAGCATCAGGAGGACGCCGAAAATCGCAGCCACCACAACAACCTGAGGCTCTATGGGGTCCCTGAAAACAGTGAGGGCGCCAACTTGCAATCCTTCATAGTCTGTCTTCTCAGAGAAGCCTTAGAGCTGGATGCAGATTTGGACCTTGCGATTGAAAGAATTCACAGGGCGCCCGGCCCAAAGCCCACACAGTCTTCAGCACGCCCTAGGTCCATTATCATCAAATTCCTTCAGTTTCAGACGAAGGAGCTGATCCTTAGGCAGGCCTCAGAAAAATCTAAAATCTTTTGCGGAAACACCCTCATATTTCTGGACAATGATTACACCCCAGCTACAATGCCAAGGAGGTGGGCGTTTATCCCTATATTTCCACTTCTTACTCAACAGAAGCTTAAGTTTCGGACCCCTTACCCCAGCAAGCTAATTGTCCAGTTTCCTTCTGGGCAGCAGACCTACAATAACGTGGAGGAGGCCTGTGTGGACTTGAAACAATGGGGATATACCTTGCCAGCATCAATATCTCTCACCCAGAGAACCTTGGGGAATCGTGGCCTATCTAGAGTGAATCCTGTTTGTGTGCAGCTGGACCAACAAGCCACGATAGACTCGATTAAACAAATGCTGGCACAGTTCTCCAAGCAATCCAGCTAACTTATAACATGGCTCAGGAGTGCGCTGTGAGTGCTAAGGTGGGAGCCGGCTGGAGGATCGAGGGATCGTCCTGCTTTTGTTCTTGCCTGGGGGGGTTGGGGGTGTGTGCTTGTGGGAAGGGCTGGCTGGGTTGGGGTGAGCCCTGTTTGCACACTGGTGCCAAGTTGAAGCAGAGGGGGATGCGGGTGGTGCTGCCTCCGGACTTCCTTCTTCCACTGGAGTTTGTGGGCCTGGGCAGAGTGCAGGTATGCCTCAACTTGTGTGTAATGCTCCCAGAACTGGAAAACGTGGGTGTGCGGGTTGTTGCTGAGCTGCCTTGGGTAGGTGGATATTGGCCCGGGGTAGCAGTGGCTTGGTCAAATTTTACAACCTCTCACCTTTATTGGACCTCATTAAATAGGGGTCTTCAGATGCCCCCCTATCCGGGGCAGGGTGAGTGGGTCCAGGTCAAATGTATCCCACCTGACCAGGCCTAGGAACCCCCCAGGGATCCAGTGCTATCTCATTTTAATACTACCAGAGCCTAGTCATGCTGTTTAAACCTGCTAAATAGGGAATAGCCCCATGGTCTCCTCGGCCCTGGGCGGCCTGGTGACACCCGATCTACACCGTTGAATACATGCCTTCGAGGTGACCTGAAATAGTCACTATGAAGCTGAGGGCTCAATTCTGGGACTCCCGGATGGGAGGCCTGCCTGCACCATTCTGGGCCTCGCTGTGGAGATAGGGAATATATAAGGAGCCTGGTGGTGGTGGGCTCCTCTGGTGCTCTCCCTCTCTTATTAGGGCACTCTTTCATGTAGCCCTGATTATCTTGAGGTACCCTCTAGTGTGGGGAAGTGATCTGGCCAGCTAGTGATATCAGACGATTGTGGGCCTTCTCCTCCCGGCTGCCCCCCCCCTCGTGGCATGCTCTCCCTTCCCTTCTCTTCCCTTCCCTTCCCTTCCCTTCCCTGGCCAGAGCATGCGGGGAGCCCCGGAGGCCTTTCACTTTCACACTGGGTCTCAACTGCCCACCAGTAGCCTTCTTTCTTATTAGTTTGGAGACTTGAGGATCACTATTTCTGGACGTGACCCGTCTGTTATGAACTTTGGAACTAATTCCATATAGGACATTATTTATGGACATACCTGATTTTTCTTATTTAAAAACTTTTTTTTCCCCTCTGGAGCCCTGGTATATTTGACCCTTTATCTGATCTGCAAACCCAGTAGTGCTGATAGGAATTAGGGGTGCCTTCACGGGGCCTAGTGCCCCTCCTAGACATGACACCCTGCCCTTAAGATATGCATACCTCCGGGTTTTCATATAATATAATACTTATCCCCCTCTATTATATACACTGGGGGCAAGCCACAAGCTCCTATGCCAATGCTGAGCTTGGCCCAGACGGATCAGCACCATTTTTTCCTACCCTATAATTCTCTCCCCCTATACCTCCTCTTTTTTCAGTTTCCCTTGGTATTAGTTGCCCTCACCATATCCCCCCCCCACCGAATTTAGGGGCAAAAGTTTCCCCAGGGCCCCATCTCCCATTGTGGAATGGTGCCCACCTACGGACAGTCAGTAGACGTGTCCCCAGTACAGGTTACATTTAACCACGTATTGTTGGAAGTTGCAGAGAACCTCCATCAACAGGGTTTGTATCTAGTTTATTTTTTTATCATCTCCTTTGTGAGATGCTGCTTCTAACATACTGTACCATAGTTAGGCCTAGTTGGCTCCTCTGTTATCCTCTAGTGTTCACTCATTCGCCCACCTTCCCTGTTTTACTGGACCCAGAGCACCAACACACTGTCCATTTTGCAGTTGGGAAGTGCTGTTTCTTGCAGGAAATCCAAGTCTGCATTGTTTGGGGGGTTTCATGGGGGTTCGGGGGGCCACACAAAGGTTACTGACAGATTTGGATATGCAGTCTCCCTTTAAGATTGTTTCCCACAGTGTCAATGGGCTGGCCGGCTCCATTAAGATGTACCGCACGATTCAGACACTTAAGAAGTTGAACCCAGATGCTCTTTTATTGCAGGAGATCCACCCTCTCCTTGCCTGAGCACCAGAAATTGCTTAAATTTGGATTCTCAGCATTAGTGGAGTCTTCTTATCAACAGGGGAGGAGGAGGGGGCAGTGATCCTGATCCCTAGGCACTCCCAGTTACAGATTCTTGATCAATACTCAGACAGGGAGGGTAGCTTGGTGCTGGCGGTGGTCCAATTAAACCAACAGATACTCACACTATGCAATGTGTACATCCCACCGGGCTTGGATGACTCCGTCATTCAGCAGCTCATGGATGCTATTCTGACGAAGCAACAAGGGATATTAATATTAGGGGGAGACCTTAATTGTAAGAGTAATCCCTCGCTGGACTCCTCCATGAACCCCCTTCTCCACAGTCCTCCAGACAGAAACATCTTAGGTGCTTGATCAGAGTTGTGGGCCTGGCGGACACTTGGAGGCAACTCCATCCATCACAATGAAAATTCACCTACTTTTCCAGCGCTTTCAGGCATTACTCTAGACTTGATTATATATGCATTGTGAAAGAATATATAGACTTGGTTCGGTCAGCAGATATTGTTAATATCTGTCTATCAGATCATGCACCATTACCTTAGAACTTAATCTTGGAAAGGAGAGAAAAAGTGCACAATGGAGATTTAGTCCATCTTTACTCAGGAATGGGGAGTTTTGGGAACTCCTGGAGACACGAATCTCAGAAATTATCTGAGACAACGCCTCTTCCCAGGTCTCTCCCCAGATTCTCTGGAATACGATTAAAGTAGTGCTCAGGTCACATTATTGCATGTGCTTCTCATAAGAAAAGACAGGCCGAGGCTAAACTGCAGGCCCTGCAGGAAAAGCTCCAATTCCTTCAGGAGGCACACGTGCAAGGGGACTCTGACCTACTTCCCTTAATCTCTCAGACACAAGCTGAGATACAACGCCTGTTGATGGCCAAAACAGAGCAGGCCTTGGCTTGGCTAAGGCAATGTTACTATGAAGGTGGGGCCTCCAAAATTATGGCTTTCCACCTCAGAATCCAAATACAACAATCCACTATTTCCAAGATTAAGGATCCTGTATCCGGACAAACTCGATATTCCACTCGACATATCCTTGATGCATTCAAGGCATATTATCAGTCTCTTTACTCCTCCTTGACAGAGCCAGACCCCCACAAAATAACAACCTTCTTGGCCCAGCTGTGCTTACCTGCCCTTTCTAAATCTCAACAGGCCCAAATAGCAGCCCCGGTCTCTGAATTAGAACTCCTATCCACCATTAGGGGTTTTAAAAATGGGAAATCCCCAGGGCCTGATGGTTTCGGTGCTGAATTTTTTAAGGGCACTTGGAGTTGGATATGAAGCCCCCTCCTTCAGGCTTTACAAGCGGGCCATACCACCTCTTTCTTTCCTGTTTCTTGGAGACAGGTGACAATCTTGGTGATCTTGAAACCACAGAAACCCCCACATCTATGTGAGTCCTATCACCCCATATCAGTACTCAATCAAGACTACAAGATTTATACTAGTATCTTGACCCATAGACTTGATCATATTCTCCCATCTTTAATACATCCAGATTAATCAGGGTTTATTAAAGGTAGACAGACAACAGACAGCATTAAGCGTATCCTTTATTTAATAGATCATGCCCAATTAACGAAATTTCCCCTTCTGATTCTTAGTCTAGATGCCCAAAAGGCTTTCGATATGGTCTCTTGGGGATTCCTTCAGGCTGCCCTACAAAAGTTTAATTTCCCTAAACCTTTCATGGACATCATCAGAGGAATATATACTGACCCAGAGGCAATGGTGAGACTGCATGGATCGCATTCTGACCACTTTCCCCTATTTATGGGTACACGCCAGGGCTTCCCCCTCTCCCCCTACTTGTTTGCCATCTTTGTAGAGCCCACAGCCCAGCTTTTTTGACAAACTCAGAACCTTCATGGGTATAGAATCTCAGAGTCCTCTTATCACAAAATAGCCTACTATTCAGATGATCTTCTTCTTTATATTACTCGTCTGGAGGAATCATTACAAACTCTCACCTCTCTCTTAAAAGAAATAGAGAGACTCACAGGCTAAACCATCAACCCAAATAAATCAGAAGTCCTTCTTATACAACCTCCTTTGCCCCCAGACTTAATCAAGAGATACCCCTATAAATGGGACAAACCCTATACAACCTATTTAGGAATCAAGATTCTCCAGAATTTCTCAGACCTTTACTCCTCTAACTACTTTTCAGTCTTCTCAAAAATCAACTCGGACTTGGTGCGGTGGACCCCTCTCCCTCTTTCTTTACTGGCTAGGATTCAATCTATCCAGATGAATTCCCTCCCAAAAATACAACACCTAATGCAAAATATCCCGCTACCCCTCACGAGTAAGGATATTAGGGATTGGGACCGCTCTGTTAATAGGTTTCTCTGGGTGAATAAATAACCCAGATTAGCACTTAGTAAACTCCAGTGTTCTAAGGAGAGGGGTGGACTGGCACTGCCCTGCGTCCTTAATTACTGGCTAGCTGCCCTGCTTACACATATAATGACCTGGCTTTTACCCCAGACCCAGTCTCCACCCTGGCTTGCAGTGCAGAGGGCTACGACGGACCACCCCCTAAATTATTCTCTAGTGTTCCAACCTCATAATATTGCACAGCTCTGCCAAGGATCCAGCTTCACTAAGGGGCTTTTCCAGTGCTTGATAAAGTTTCTTGCCCAACCAGCTAATAAACTCCTATCGACTTGGATAGGCATCCCTGTGGAAGACCCACAATGGGCCCCGGCACAATTAGACATCACATTTCAGAACTGAGCCCATCAGGGTCTGAAACACCCCTATCAATTCTATGATAAAGATATCTTTAAAACATTTGAACAACTTAAACAGGAGTTTTCCCTAAACCAGAGCGACTTCTTTTGGTTCCTGCAGATCCGCCACTTTCTGGACACTAAAATTGGTATGGATGTTACTGATCGGTCTAGTCCTCCTCTGTGCTTCTTATTGACTTGGGTAGAGAGGGGTGGAGGGCACAGCCATTTAACCTGTCATTTCTATAAGGCCCTACAGGGGCCCCCTCACATACTATGGATCTGGTGTAATTCCATTGGGAAGCCGAATTCCAGATTGAACTAACCCAGGAGGACTGGCTTCAGATCTGGCGAAGACAGCACAAAACCTCAAATTCAGATATCTGGAAAGAATTTTCCTGGAAGGTGGTCTCCAGATTTTTTTGTACACCCCAGATTACTGCCAAGTATACAGCTGGTGGGGACTCCAAGTGCTGGAGACACTGCAGCTATGAAGTGGCTACACATACACATGTGTTTTTGTTGTGTCCAGCACTGGCAGCCTGCTGGTTGGGGATAGAATGTAGAGTCCTAGATCTTTTTCCCGGTTTAAGTGCCCTCTCCCCAGACATAGGGATTCTTCTACATTATCTATGCCATTTTAAAGACTGACACCAAATATATCTCCTTAATATCCTCCTGAGTGCCGCCAAAAAATGTATCACAAGGTTGTGGCTGTGCCCAGATCCCCCTACTATATCTGCCTAGGAAGCCACCGTATATGATATGTATAAATTGGAATATATGACAGCCAGGCTTCAAAACAAAGTTCCAGAACTAATAAACCACTGGAACACTTGGTTCCTGAGCATTATACAAATTCGACCAGATCAACCCCTTTAGAAGTTCAGCTTCTTGAACAGTGGTTCCTCTTGACTGCTCCTCGGGATGCCAGTCAGCCCTCAGTCTCTCCCCCCCAGGACTTTATCCCTGGATACATGGGTTTGGACTTGATTTAACCAATTTGGTGACAAGAGTTGCGGCCCCTGGGCCTCCCTCAGTCCCCCCCTTCACTTTTGCAAAAGTTTGCCGGTGTAGTTTATCCACATATAATGTGTAGATAGTAGAGGGCCATATGCTATCTTTGTAAACCCTTTTCATAATGACAGGTGAACTTCACCTAATTATTCTCCTCTTGTTTGTGATTATTTCGCTACTTACTACCTGTGCAGGCAATGTAATTTGCGAAGTTTGAAACCTATCAACTACTGTGATGATTACCTGTAACACTGCTCTGTGTGTCCATAACAATAAAAAACTGAAATAAATAAAAAGTTTAAAAAAAAAAAGACTAGAAAGGTGGGAGGGAAGCTTGTTTTTAAAGGGTCCTATTCTTGTCAGAGCAAGTAGGTCGCTAGGTAGGGAGTTAAGCAGGTTAGGGGCATGGAAGCTAAAAGACCACTGGCCATGTGTGGTGTAGTGGAATGACACCTTAAAGGGATGGTTAACTGTTCCCCGGGTCAACCTTGTTGGTGCTGAAGGTGTAAGAATGGACTGAACCCTGGCAGAGGTCATGTCATAGGTGGCTTTTTTGGACAGAAGGCAAATCTGGTAATTAATCCTGTTGTAGATGTCAAACCAACCTGTACAGGAGTATAGCTCACAAGTGTGGGTGAGGTACTCCCAGAAATAGCGTGCAGGCTTTGTTGAAGGTTGTTGCAATTATTTTCAGGGCTATGTCAGACGCTGCACTATAGACACCAAGCCCATAGTCAATGACAAAGAATATCGAGCTTGTTATGACGAGTTTCAGTGGGTCATCAGTAAGGCAGTGCCTATGCCTATACAGTTGCCCTATCTTCCTGTTAGCAGCCTTAGAGATGAGGTTGATATGTTGAGAGCATGAGAGGGAGCTATCTAGTGTAACCCCTAGGTATTTGAAGCTGTCAACCATGTCTAGCGGTTAATTTTGCTTGTTACAGATAGTAAGTGTCACTGATTTGAACCTGCTATGTGTTGAGGAAAACAACATAGTTTTGGTTTTCTTGTAGTTGAGCAGCAGATGTGAGTTGATAAACCAGTCATCAACAAGTGAGCAGTTGGCTTGCAATCTATACTCCACAGCAGCAATATCCAGATGACTAGTGAATAATATGGCATTATCCACATAAAGGAGGATGCGGTCTTGACATATTAGAGGGAGATGGTTAAGAAAGAGACTTAATAAGAGGGGGCCCAGGATGGACCTCTGTGGCACTCCCATGCTGACACCTTGTCTATCGGAGAGGGTGTTGCCGATTTTCACTTTTTGGTCACGACCAGAGAGGTATCTCTGAAGTCAACACAGTGATGTTGAGGAGACAGTAGCTGCACCTGGTTAGGCAAGTAGGAGCTCATGATTCGCTATATCGAAGGCCTTAGTGAAGTCAGTAAAGGTGGCCCCTACTAAATGCCCACAATCAAATGAGTCATGTATAAACCCTGTGAACTTGACCAGGGCAGTGGTGGTGCTGTGCAGCTTTCTGAATCTGTATTGCTCCTTGAACTGCAGATTGTATTTGTCAAGGTGATCAATTAACTGATCAGAGACGAGTCTTTCAAGGACCTTGGAAATTGGGGGTAGAATAGAAATCAGTCTAAAATTTGTGTGGATAGTGTTATCCCCATTTTTAAAAACAAGAGTGACGATCGCTGACTTCTAGATTTTGATGAATTGATCAGCGATAAGGGAGAGGTTGAGTATACTTGTAAGAGGAGACAGCATAGCTTCGATGGTTAGGGTAATTAGCTTTAGGTCTAGATCATCTCTGCCGTGCCTGGTTTTACCTAGAGCTTTCATCTGGTATTTTTTTGCCTCTGATTTTGAAATTATACGAAGGTAGAAAGGTGGGGCATTGTTTGAGGGAGAAGTGGTAGATGTGCTACTTTGATCAGGGCTGAGGAGGTTTAGATAGTTGGAGGGGAGAACCCTGCTGAGGTCCGTAAAGGCCTTATGAAATGTATTTGCTATGAGCTTTGGGTCCTGGGTTATTTCACCTTTGAGAATAAGCATGATGGGTAGTGATTTATCTGAGTCCCCTGTGAGGGCCTTGATATTAGCCCAACATATATGGCTGTCGCTCCAGGAACTTTCTAGTTTGAATCAAAAGAATTGTCTTTTTGCTAGGCGAATGGCCTGGATACAGTTGTTTTGTGCTGTCTTATAGTTTTGGACATCAAGGGGGGGGCCTGTACTTTTTGCTATCTGCCAAAAATGATCCCGAGCTTGGAGATGGGCAAGAAGTGAGGGGGGTAATCCACGATTTATGGGTACCTTTAACCTTCTTTTTGGTAATTGGGATGAAGATGTCACAAGCTACATTGAACAACATTATAAAAGAGTCAAGGGCAGTATCAGCATCAACTGTCAAAAGGATAATGGACCAGTTCAGTTATTTTAGATGGTCTCTTAGTGGGCCCAGTTGTCCCTTTCTTAGAATATGTGCTGTCACCACTTTCATTGGGTTTTTAGGTGACTTGCTGGACCAGGTGCAGAGTATGGGGGATTGACCGCTTATAACATCAAGGAGGACTTTTGTACTGGTGATCCGTTCAGGTTGGTTTGTTAACAACCAGTCCAGTAGGGTACTGGTCCCAGAATAGTAGTTAGTTCATGTGGGGGAATTGACTAGTTGGGCAGAATTTATTGAGGCAATAGCATCCTTGTAGGGGGCAGCATCATTGGGCTGCCAATTAATGCTGAAGTCTCCAACCACTAATGTTTCTGTGTTATGGTGACAGTCAGACAGGTAGTCATGCAGTGCTATAAACCCTTCAGCCTGCTCCTTGGGAGGGATATAAACAGAAATGATTGTAATGCCCTTTCCGTGTTTCCCGAGGATGACCTTAATAGGTAGCATTTGCATGATTTTGCCAGATTTGACAGTGGGAGGAGATAACCCTGGAGATGGTTCCTAATATAGATTACACATCCACCCCCTCTCTTCCCTGTGTGATCCAGTCTAAACGATGTGTAGCCATTGAGCTGGATTTCAGCATTGGTGGTCCTGGGTGTGAGCCATGTCTCAACAATGGATAGCACATCTGGATTATGTTGTGCTACCCACACTTGCAATGAATCCAATTTAGATAGTAGACTGCAGATGTTAATTGATGCTATAGAGACAGAGCTGTGCTTTGCAGGGGGGTTTGTGACCTTAACTGTGGGACCAGGGTTTGGGTGAATATTTCCTGACAGGAGTAATAGGAGCCAGACCAGTCTGGCTGCCTGTAACCTGAGGTGTTTTAGTGTCTGGGAGTGTGTCATTCTGAGAGAGCGTTGCTTGATGTATTTACTAGCAGATACGAGCATGTTTGTGTTGGGTGGAGGGAGGGGGTAGGTAACATTAGATGTGAATAACATTATGTCTAGTCGGTGGTGACTAGCTAGGAATATAGAATGAGTAGGGGCAGATGCAGAGCTGTGGATGATGGTGCTTCGAGATAATGCAGGGATGTTGCCACTTTGTCTGACTGAGGAGCGAAATGAAGTAGGCAGCATTAGGATGGATTATCACGAGGGAGCACATTAGTAACTTTATCATTTCCATTATCGGGGGCAGTGAGTCATCTACAGGTAGTAGTTTGGGAATAAGGAGGTATGCTTTAGTAGAACAGTAGAGCAGGGACACTGTCTTGAGTATCCCTTTAAGAACAACAGAGCTGTACTGCTGTATAATACCTTTTTATGATGGGAGATAATATCTCTTTAAGATGGGAGGTATTTTGCTAAAGAGGTGGGTTACACTGAGAAGAGTGGATTTAAAGAGTGTCTGGGGTGGGTGGGCAGGAGAAAATTCAAGCAACAGAGCAGTAGGCAGAAGCTCGGAGCAAGAGTAAGAAACAGTCCGTGCAGTCTGAAACCACGTAGCTCCAAAGCAGTGCATATATATGGTTTTTTATATATATATATATATATACATATATATATGATATATGCAATAGGCTGACTCAAAATATAAAAGTTATCTTCAAGTGGGAGGGACAGGACCATAACTCATGAGTTGCTGAGACACGAGTAAGTTATGCAAATCCTGTACAACTCAAAAGTGACGAGAAATTACCTATTTTGATTCTGGATACTGTATATTCGTTGTATACAACAGTAGTTTCCTAGTTATAGTTTATAATTCTGCATTTTGCTTGAAGTTTTATATATATATATATATATATATATATATATATATATACTGTATATATTTAGTTATTTTTAAATTTGGTTTTAACTTCTTGCCTCAGCCATGCATAGTGATGTCATCAGCACTGTGAAACATACTGTCTAATGGATTCTTTATTACACTTTAGGAAATGGGCAAAGAGAATTCATGTTTTTGATTACATAATGCCAACTACTAGTCAGTTCACTATCAGGCAACAGAGACCAGGAAATAATGAGTCCTAGTCTCTGGTTGCCTGATTACATTCTAATATCAATGTGCCTGCCCATCAAATATTCAATTTCAAAATGCCACCACAAGACATACAGCCTCCCAATGCTCATTTTTGAATTCACTGCCATTTTTTTCTCTCACTTAGTAAGCAGCGGCAGCTGCAGAGCCCTCCTCCTTCATTTCAATAAATACTTTTAAACATTTGAAAAGGAAAAAGCAGCAGCCTTAAATAAATGAGTGGCATTTTGTCTCCTGCTGATCATGTTACCAGCCCCCGCTCTCTTTTGACCTGGGCATGATCGTAATTTCCCTCTGCTTAGTCATGACTTCTCCTGCTCTCTGTGGCAAAAACAAGCTGAAGCTGTTAAAAAAGCTATGCCTCTAGCATCATCATGTTCCTGATCTCACCTGCTTTCTAGAACTACTCTTCCCAACTTCTCTCCCTGACTCTGCAGCTGCGCTCACACTGCTGACCATGTTTTGACTTTCTCTTTTTCTTTCCATCATGCTCGCAACTGCAGCAGCTCCTGGTCCCAGTTTACAAAAAAAAAAAGACTGAAAGTAAAATGTACTGCCAGTGGAGGGGAGAGGAAGAAAATGAAAATGTGTGGTGAAGACACCACAAAGATGCAAAAGTACCTGCAAGATGATGACATCTCCTGATCACTTGGCTCTCCCACTGAATCATAACAGTGCCCTCTGCGGCAATTCCAGAAGTGGGAGGACTACTTTACAGATAAATTTGTTTTATAGTTTTATTTTTAAATTCTATATTTTCATTAAAACTTATTCATTCCCATAGATGCCGCATGGCATCAGAACCATCCATTGCTGGAATGGACCCAAAATGGCCTCCGGGAGCAAATGAGTTAAAAATTTCTGAACATTTCATTTAAAATGTAAAGTAAATTCCATTTTCTAAAAGCAATAATGCCCTTCACGGTGGGTGGTATGGGCTATACCAGATTTTCCAGGGGCTATGGGGTCCACCACCTGCTGTGTCGGGCCTCATTATGCTCCTGGTGGTCCAGTATAGCCCAGTACCACCCACTCTATTGGTCATTATTGCTTGCATAATGACAGCAACCTTAAAAATATCTGCTGTAACAACAGTAACAATATTCTTTAATGTGTGACTCTTGCTGATGTCACTAGTTAAGAGAAATGTTGTATCTTGTCATTGTTACCACCACTGTTGTTGAGTATATAAAAGGGATATGCAGTGGGGACCTATGTGAAAAATGGTTTAGATATACAAGGGCTGATTGACATTGTGTAGCCTCATGAGTGATGCAATCCACAAGTGAGGTGTGCAGTGGTAAACATCATGAGTTTACATAAATCATGTATCACACAAGATTCCCCCTGCATCTTCCATTTATGCAATAGGATAAGAGCAACAGTGACATTATTATGTTGTTGAGCTGCAGTGGTGATATCACTAATGCAGCACAACTTAGAATATTGCCACACAGCTACTTTCCTCTATCCAATTGAGCCAGAAACTGTTTTTTATTGTGTTACTTGAACATACAGGTAAAAGCTGCAGAACTACGGATCAGTAATTTGACCCCGCCACAACCCTCAAGAATCCTTCCCCCAAAACCCCCAATTCACTGAAAAGACACTGGTTTTCTGAAATGGATATGGATATCCATACACTATAAAAGATAATCGATGGGCATATATATACAAACAAGACTGGATTTTCATCCTGAGATCTCTATAGCAACCAGTAAAACTATTGAGCTTCACTCTCAAGGCTCCTAGTTACCATAAAAAACCCTTAATGCATACAGAGGCTTGTTGTGTATGGCTGCCCACACACTATCCTCTATGTTGCTAAAGAATGGACAGATTAAGAGCATGCCAAATATTATCATGAGTGAAGTGGCAGTACCACTACTTCTGAGTGGCAGAGACATTAGTGAATGACAAAAGACATCAAGTGTCATGTTATAAGTGATGCCACTATGTGTCCGATATTTATATATATATATATATATATATATATATATGCCATGGGGTGAGAGCTTTCTCAGTAGAATATCTTGTGTTATTTCCACTGGAGTGAGAATAAATCTTGATGATATCAGCAGAGTAGGGATATTGACAAATATCCCTACTCTGCTGATGTTACTAGAGTGAGAATATCTATCTTCACTGCAGTTTGCATTCTACATGAAACTGCTTCAGAAAACAGTTTCTCTTTCTCACTGAAGCTGCAACTTACTCAATTAGCTTTGCAAAACACTCTCACCTGTGTCCCATTGTGTTTCTAACACTCCCAGTCCATTACTGTACTAATCTCACCTTCAAAACAGCCTACGTTCTAAATAAAACTCCTTCACAAAACAATTTGTCCTTCTCACTGTGGCCTGTAACATACTCAATTAGCACCGAAAGAACACTCACCTGTCTGCAGTCTTTGTAAAACTCCCAGCACATTACTGTGCTGATCTCACCTTCAAAACAGCCTGCATTCTAAATGGAACTCCTTCACAAAGCAGTTTCTCTTTCTCAGTACTACCTGCAACAGTGTCTCTTTCTCACTGAAGTCTACAACTTACTCAATTTGCTTTGCAAAACACACTCACCTGTGTTCTATTGTATTTCTGACTCCCAGCCCATTCACAACAACACACACACACACACTCACACTCATACCACACACAAACAGAGCAGAAAACACACAGAAACAGAAAAAATGCTCCCAAATCTCTCACCCCCATGGTATAAATTGCACACATGATGTGTAGATTGTGGGATATGGAAAATATTATCAGTTCTGCAGAGTGAGCTGTGCATTCTCACTCATGCCTTTGGCACTCATGAGAATACAGAGCTCACTCTGCAGGAGTGAGAATATTTTCCATATCCCTCTGCTGCCCATCATGTATCCCATATAGATAGATAGATAGATAGATAGATAGATAGATAGATAGATAGATAGATAGATAGATAGATATGGGATATGTGGGGGTGCCTGTGGGATAACAAAGTTATTTGTACAGTTGTCTGTGACCTCTAGTAACCTCGTAAGTGGCAAAGCCATGAGTGAGGGGTACTAGTGGTCACTGGCAACTATACAAATAACTTTGTTATCCTACAGGTGCCCCATGCATATTTGATTTATGCAACAGGATTTTTTGAGTTCAGTTTTGTTATATTTTATTTTTTCTTAAGTTCCGTTCCATGTTTTTTCTCTGTGCCTGGTTGCTGTGTTTGGTTTTCAGGGTTGCTGTGCCGAGGAAGAGGAAAAATATTTTTTTTTTCTTAAAAGTGTTTTCATTTAAAATGTGGTTCCAGTTTTTTGGGGGGGGTTGGTTAGGGTGTGCATTTTATGAGTCTGGGACTGTGATAGCTTGGGTTGTAAAGAGCACTGTGTGAAGGTGAAAGGGCAACTGGCCGGCAGTACTGCTGAGCTGTGGTGGTGGTTAATGATGTAGTCACTGTGTGGATAAATGGGTGATGATGTAATCACTATGTGGATAACTTGAAGTTAACCACATAGTGATTACATCATCACCCATTTATCCACATAGTGACTCAGATAACTGAAGTTAAGTGTCAGTTTTTTATCCTGACACCTGTCGCATAAATATATATATATTCATTGCAAAAAAAACTCTGTTAATGCATCAGTTAAGGTTCATATTACAGTGACAAAAGTATTGAGATGTGGTGTTAGGGTTCCCAACCCTAAAACCCCATCCCACACCCTCAACCAACCCTACCACCCCACCCCCACCCTCCACACACCAACAGGCATCGGGATGTCTTGGGGTTGTCAACCCTAACACTCACCCCATTCCATGTGTAAAAAGCTGAGATGGTACAACACAGGAGAATGGGGTGAGCATTTGGGTCAACGATCTCAAGACACCCCGATGCCTGTTGCTGTGTGGAGGATGGGCGTGGTGTGGTAGGGTTGGTTGGGGGTGGGATGGGGTGTTAGGGTTGGGAACCCAAACACCACATTTCCATACTTTTGTCACTGTAATATGAACCCTAACTGATGCAATAACAGAGTTTTTTTTTAAATGAAGTTCCATACTTTTTTGTGAAAGTATCACCATTGCCATAGTTGTTTACAGGAGAGCAGAGCCCTCTATCTGTAAATGTAGAGACATTGTAGTTAACTTTCATCTCCCTGTTAGAGTGCTATGTGCCATGATTTCCCTTATTTTAATGTGGAAGTACAGGATCCTTCAGACTCTGCACACCCATCCCTCCATAGATGCATGAGCAAATTATCACCATAGCCATCTGATTACCCCATGACATGTATCTGGTACAGAACATTTTCAACATCCTGCCAAAACATAATTCTGAGCAACTGCAATGCCATTCCATGCCACAGGTGCAAAAACACATTTTGGGCAGGATATGAAAAATTACAGATGTGACATACATGAGGTGGGGTAATAAGAAGGCTATGTTGTAAATCTGGGGTAAAAAAAATTGAAAATCACCATAGTTACAAGTGGGTGTACTGAAATTGCAATGAATGGTCATATCTTTGTAATTTTTTTATATTGTGACCCCAAATTTTCAACATAGTCTTCTTATCATACCACCTCATAAACCCCATAGGTGGAAATTTTTTAATCTGTGGCAAAATGCCATTCCATGCCACAGATGCAGAAACACATTTCAGGCAGGAAGTGAGAAATGACAGCTACAGTGTTCATGAGGTGGTGTGAAGAAATGGCTATTCTGAAACTTTGGACTAAAAATATAAAAAATTGGCAAAGTTACTCATGCCCATAAAAAAATTTAAATGACTGTGTGTAACTCAGGTGTTTTGGGGAATTTTTACACCAAATTTTCAACATGGCCTTTTTGGGACTCCACCTCATGAAGACTGGCACTGTCATTTCGTTACTCAATCCTGAAAGATAATATCACACAGCAACCACAAAATCACCTTATGGGTCCAATTAATGAAATGACAGTGGCAGTATTCATGAGGTGGGGTCCCAAAAAGCCCATGTTGAAAATTTGGTGCAAAAATACTGAAAAATGATGGAGATATCAATATAAGCTCAAAATGCCATTGGCAGCCATTATACGGCACTTACCTTGATTCTTCAGGTTCGGCTTTAAAGAGTGCAGACATGTCCCGGTCCACAGAAGATGACAGCTGATGATCTCTGGTGGTAAGTATAGGGCAAGGGGGTTGTGGGGTGGTGGGTTGCTCAGTGGGAGGGTCAGGATGGGGAAGGGGGATGGGGAGACAATGAGGGACTGTTTGTTTTAAGGAGGAAAAAATGACACCGGGAGCTGTTTTCTTTTTTCACAGGTACAATTTAAGCAATACTTCGGGTCTCTGGAGGTGGGCTCCCCAAGGTCCCACAGTACAGGGGGAGAGAACATAACTGGGGACACTGACAGTGGGCTCCCCAGTGTCCCAAACTGGTGGGGGGATTTCTACTGCCAACATGGGAATTGGGAACCCTGATGTTGGCAGAAACATTTTTAGATTAAAAAAAAGCAATATTTCGGGACACTGGGTGTGGGCTCCTCAGTGTCCCACAGTACTGGGGGGTAGGACATAACTGGGGACACTGGGAGTAGGCTCCCCAGTGTTCCACACTAGCAGGGTGTGGATTTCTACTGCCAACACAGGGATTGGGCACCATGATGCTAGCAGAAACATTTTTTTAAGATTAAAATATGCCTTGCCCCCCCCCTTGGAGGCAGTAAAAGGATAAAAGATCCTTTTATTAGGTAAACACCAACAGGACAGGGGCCAGGGAATAAATTTTGGCCTTATTTTTTTGAAAACAATGGCCAGGGAAAAATTGTGATTTTTTTTTACAGTGGCTGTCGATTTTTTTTTGTAAAGTAGTGCCGCAAACTGTGACAGTTTTTGCAAAACAGTGCCACAATTTGTGGCATTTTTTGACAACAGTGCCATTAGTTGAGTGAAAAGTGCCACAATTTGTGGTAATTTTGCAAAAATAGTGCTGCAAATTTGCAACACTACCAACGGCCGAGTTAAAATAACATATTTCCAGCCACTATTTTCAAAAACTAAAGCCAAAATCATGTTCCTTGTGCCCCTTGGTGAACACAACTGTTGGTGTTTACCAAGGGGCATTATTTTTTGAAGTACAGCATTTTCCCCTGTCACTAACTGAAAACAAGATGGTGGCAGCAGGACACTACTGATACAATTTGAGGCAGCAAAATGTGCTTTCACGGCAGCAAAACCCACTTTCACACGAAACGTATAATTTCTCCCACAGGCTATAATGGGAAACTTACAACTTTAATAACTTTTGAAGGGATTAATATTTTTTCCACCAAACCTTCAAAAGGCACATCTGCAACCCAGACCCCATATACCCTAACCATTTCAAACCAGAACCCTAAGCCATTTCGGCAATGCAGAATGGCTAATGATTTGCACCTAAATGGTAATATTCATGTTTTTTGACACTATGCATCTCCACAACCTCACATTCAACAGAACCCAAACTTGCCAGATCAAGAGATCTGTGATACCTGATGGTGCATGCAAAAGTTTGTGTGCATCTGTCATATGGTATCAAAGTAATAAAGTGCAAAATTTGGGGTTTAACATAGAAGAGACCATCGAACCCTAACTATGCTGGCACTACCATGCTAGTATGTATATATAAAAATATTTTCCTATCACACTCCTGCCCATCATGTATCCTATATATATATATATATATATATATACATATATATATATATATATATGGATACATGACGGCAGTGTGATAGGGAAAATATTTTCACTCCAGCAGAGTGAGTTCTGGATACTCACGAGTGTCGAAGGCACAAGTGAGAGTATCCAGAGGCAACAATGCAGGAGCGGAAATATTTTCCATAGCACACTACTGCACATCATGTGTCCGATTTATACAATAGGGGTTTCCAGAACTTCTTATTTTTTTGTTGACTTTATGTTGTGGAATAAACAAAGAAGACACAGGACAAAAAAAAGAAACTGCTAAAACAAGCTGAAACACTAATTTGCCATTTGAGATGAAGCAGGCTGTATTCATTGGTAGTTGAGGTATTCATAGATGTGGAAGGCTTTGCTCTTTTTTGGCTTCTTGTCAATATGAAACTGGCTGCTGTTAGCTTGCTTTGGTTCTCACAATGTGCTTTTCTAGGGCTAGCAGGTGAGTTGCAGGTGCAACTGATATACTGATTAGTTTCCTAGGCTACTGAGGGTTTGGTGGAGTTCCTTCCTGATTGCTGTGTTAGGGAAACCTGCCTAGAGATGATGATGTCTACTTCAGCCAAATCCAGCTGAGTTTTCTGATTGGTCAGGATGTAAGTAAGAGATCAGGATAGTGACTGTTTTAGGCAGGGTTTCAGCCTGACACCAGCACAGTGATAATATCAGCCTGTGAGGTAAGCCCAGTATGTATAAATGTAAAATATTATCACACTGTGATAATATTTCTGGTACAAAATCACAGTGTGATTTTCTGCCAGGATTTACATCACTGTGTGTAAGATACATGGATTTATCCACTACTCATTTGTCTCACCCCAACTGTATAAATATATATATATATATATATATATATATGTATATATGTATATATATATATGTATATATATAGTATATTATACTGTGTAGTATTCAGATTCAGATCCATTATGCCCCATTACTCTGAACTTATATTCTAAGACTGCTTGACTGTACTTTCTTACATATGGCACTTGCACCTTACTTGTACCATATTGTATTCAATTTGTGTATCTTGTATTCTAACGTATACTTGCACCTATCTGTAGGTTACTGTATTCAGAACATTCAATGTATTTCTAGTTTTTTTTTATCACCCAGATCATCCTTACTTAATGTACATGTATTGTATTTCCTACATGCCATCTTCATGGCCCGAGTCATGCCTGAAAGCGTTCCACTGGATCAGTGCACCTACCCAGTAAATAAATATATGGCAGATGTGACTTCTGTCATAGATGTAATAACTGTGTCAAGCACATTCTTATTGTATGAAAATATATAACCAAAAGGTGCATGAATCTGACACTGTTACACAATGTAAGTGATGAGACTTCCAGTGATGTCATAAGATGAGAAGAGGTACTTGAACACCGGCTCTGGATTCTACCATTAATATTTCATAAAAATTCTCGGTCCTAATGACTACAAAACTGCTACAAGAGAAACTGAAATCAGAATGTCCACCAAACAACATAAGAGCACAGCAGCGATGCCAAGTGCTAAACTTAAACAGTTATTTCAAGAGGGGGAAAAAAGGCCACAAGGTCATCTGAGCCATGCAACTCAAGGCCTCAATCCTCGTTCTTGACTGCATCATTAGATCTGAAGGGAGACATCAATGATGAAGGAGAGACCTCTGATGCCACGATCGGAAAAGTGATCACAACTGTGCAGATTTTGGAATCAGCACTAGCTGACCTGAAAATGCACCTAAAAACATTAGATAAAAAAATAACCACAACTCAGAAACAGATCAGAGCCATCACCAATGACCAGGGTAACCATTTCAGACTGCTCCTATATCTGATGCAACACGACAGAGAATACCAGGCATGGATGGAAGATGCCAAAAACAGGGCATGCCACAATAACTTTTGATTGCATCTAGTGAGGGAAGGTGAGGAAGAAGTGTTCCCTACAATGATTGCATTTATCACCCATTTTCTGAAAACAACACTAAAACTAACTGAGGACTTAAATCTCACCACTGAAAGAGTGCACCAATCGCTCAGTCCAAGGCCCACAGACAGTAATGCATGGCTGTGCTCAGTAATAATTAAGATGCTGCACCACCAAGCAAAGGAGGCTATATTGTGGATGGCATGGAAATAGGGGAAAATATTGCTAGACAGTCAGCTGCTTTACTCTGAACAAGACTTCTCCTCAGCACTAGAGGCCAAGACAAGCAGCCAGGAACATAGTTCATCAGTTAAGAGACAAATGTAACATTAAAGCTCAAGTGTTGTTCCCAGCTAAATTGAAAATATTTCTTGAAAAGGGAGTGCAGGTTTTTGACAACATGGCAGCAGCAGTCCCCCAGCTACTGAAATGGGGTATCGACTGCCCTGACATTAAAATGGAGCAGTTGGAGATGGAATTACAGCAAACAGTGTGGCAGAGTGTCAGGCAGGCCAGGAAGAGACCCCGTGTAGAAGTGGACTTTCCCAGATATCTGAAAGTGGACTTTTGGTATCTCATGAAGGGGAGAGAAAGCCATGAGGAAGAGGTTTTGCTGGATGCACCTACAGTGAAGAAGCAGGGATATAGAAGCACATTTATGAAGACAGACTGTATTTGAAAGAGACCTTAACAGATTATGGTTTCATGTTTTTTTTCTTTTTGCTTTCTTCAGTCATTGTGTAGTGGCTCCGCAGCAAGCTACACTGACAGGTAAAAGGTGGGAACTTCAACCAATGCTGGGTGGGGGGAGAGAAGATCAGTATTTTAAAGCCCATAAGGAAGGGAGGAATGGTCGGGAAAGTTTGATGTTTTTTCCTTTTTTTTACTTTTAAACAAAATAGATGAAGAAGTTATTGGAAAACTAGAGTACAGAGGGGAGGGGGAAAATGATGGGAAAGGGGGAAGAGAGAGAGAGTATAAAGTAGGGGCAGGAGAAGAGGCGATCGAAGGATGCAAGGGCAAAGAATAGTGTGGAATAATTAATGAGGTCGGACTGTAGGAGACAGTGCAAGATGGTGGCCATGGAGAGCATTTCAGATGGGGTACATGACTTCTCCAAGACTAGCTTGGCAAGGTGAGAGGAGATTAGGGGCACAGATGCTGGAGATGTAAAGACAGGAAAGAAAGGGGGAGAATAAAGCCCATGGAATATAGAGTTAAAGCACTTAAGACAGAAAAAGCAAAAAAAGGAAGGGGGGGGCACTGTACATGTGACCTGAATCAAAATGAATTATAGGAATAAAGGGAATGTTAAGCACAGAAACATTAAAGTACAATGGGGAGGTAAAACAATAAATTTCAGGGCTACCTATTATTATTAAGACAAAAGATTGCTCAACTAAACCTGGTAGACAAAATTATTCTAATGGGAGACTTCATCCTACCTAGTATCAATTAGGAATTGCATGAAGGAAAGACAAAACGAGAGAGGAAATATTTAGAAGTGTTCGATCAGCTAGGTCTGAAACAGGAAATCCATGAAACAACAAGAGGAAAAATACCCTCGACCTTATCTCAACAAACATGAGAGAGACAGTTATTAGGACATCTGCCCCACTAGGAAATAGTGACCATCAAGCTGTCTTGTTTGATATAAAGGCAAAAAACATTAAAACAGAAGGAATAACTCAGATCCTGCACTTTGGGAAAGCTAACTTTGGAGCCATGAGAGAAGGGATGTCAAAATGGAATTGGGTTGAGGCCTTTAAAAATAAAACAGTGAATGAAATGTGGGATGAATTATTATCTCAAATACAGTATGAGATAAATAAAAACATACCACTCAAAAACAAATAGGACAGAAAAAGGAGAACTCCAAACTGGATAACACCGAAAATCAAAAAACTGATAAAAAAAAAATTATACAAAAAAATAAAGGGAAAACAAAATTATCCTAGGGCTATTAAATATAGAGACTTGGTTAAAAGCATTAAAAAAGAATTAAGATTAGCCAAATCTAATCATGAGCTACATTTGGCTAAGAAAACAAAGGATCATTATAAATCATTCCACTCATACATCAACAGTAAAAGCAAAATGACAAACACTATTGAGCCTTTTAAAAATCCAGATGGGTATATAGCAGATTAGTTAGAATCTGCAAATATACAAAATTGCTTTTTCACATCAGTTTTTAATTGTAAATTAACCAGCCTAAACATTGATTATCTTAAAAAACCCACTACAGGACAAATTCTCATATCCACTAAAGACGTGGAGGATAGACTAACTAGACTTAATATAAATAAATCTCCTGGACTGGACAATCTTCACCATAGAGTATTATCCGAATTAGCTATCCAGATAGCACCGCCACTAACAGCTGTTTTTCAGCTATCACTAAATGTGGGAGAAGTAGTACAATGTTGGAAGGAGGCAACTGTAATCCCCTTATTTAAGAAAGGTTCAAAATCTAATACTGAAAACTATAGGCCAGTTAGTTTGACTTCGATAGTGGGTAAAGTATTGGAAGGCATACTTAATGACTATATCCAACACTATTTAGAAGAAGTAGATTTATTAGATCCAACTCAACACGGATTCACAAAAGCTAGATCATGCCAAACTAATATGTTGCAGTTCTACGAAAGAGCCAGTCAAACCTTGGATAGAGGAGAGTCAGTAGCTGTAATATTCTTGGACTTCTCCAAGGTTTTTGATAAATTACCACATCTAGATCCTTATACTAACTGTGACACTCATAGCTTGATTTAGGGGTTATCTGCTTCAGCAATGTTATCTTATGTCAATTACATTTATATGCAGTAGGATTCTTTGTATGTGTGTTCCACCAAGCACGTTTGACCCAGGGTTCCTTCTGGCTGAAGGCAGTATGGTACTGTTAAACTTCTCTGACATCATCTTCTGGTTTTTTTTATGAGTATTTTAAACCAATGGGGATTTTTTCTGTTTTTCTTTGCATTATCTGGCTGTTATAAGTATTGTATTTTCTAAACAACTGCCATGAGCTTCTGAAGAAGGACTGGTTGGTCCGAAAGCTAGAGCACTTTCTTTTTGTTGTTACATCTATGTTGGTCCATTAAAAGGTATCAAATCATTTGCTTCTGGATCACATCTAGAACTAGAAATTGCACTTTCTAAGTTAGGAATAGACAATAACATTGTGAACTGGATACATGTTTGGCTGAGTGGTAGGAGGCATAGGTTTAATATAAATGGGGTTCTAACTGACTGGGTGGAGGTGACCAGCGGGGTCCCTCAGGGATCAGTATTGGGCCCCTGTCTCTTTAAAATTTATGTGTCATCAATACAGTATTCCCATCATAAGGTATGGATTATAAAATCTGCAGATGACTGCAGAGTGGGAGCTATCATACAATCTGAAGAAGACAGAGAGATGCTCCAACAAGCACTAGATTATATCAAAACCTGGATGATAAACCATAAACTACTGTTAAACATAGATAAATGTATTATTATGCACATGAGGCCAAAATCCAGAATTTGAATATAGTTTAAGACAATATCAGCTAAAATGTGTGACTGAGGAAAAGGATCTCGGGATTACCATTTCCAAAGATTTACAGTTCAAAACACACGTTAGCAAAATTGTGCAAAGAGCAAATCAGACACTAAACTGCATCATTAGACACATTGTTAGTAGAAAGAGGGAGGTGTTGATGCCACTCTAAGGGTCATTGGTGAGAACACAACTGGAGTATTGCTCTCAGGTTTGGGCTCCTTACAAGAGGGGAGAAATCCAGAAAATAGAGAAGATTCAGAGGAGGGCAACCAGGATGGTGAGGGGGTTGGAGAGTGTCCCTTACGGGGATAGATTAGAAAAGTTAAACTTGTTCTCACAGAAGGGCCAGAGGGGACGTGTGCTTGTTGTTTAAGGCACTCACTGACCATATTCTCTGGGAAAGTCTGGGATTAGAATTCAGAGTACAGACCTATGACACAAGAGCTCATTCCCTACAGTTGAAAGCAAACAAGTGTACTCTTGTAAAAAGACAAAAATGGTACACTCAAAGGGTGGCACCTTTATGGAATTCACTGCCACTGAAAGTGGTAGCAAGTTCCTCTATGACTATATTTAAAAACAATTTGGATAGTCATTACAAATCGAAGGGCAGATTTTTCCGAAAGTATACTGCCATTTAAGTTGTGAGTATAATGGACAAATTGTCTAAATAAGCACTCTACATCCTGTGAATCCTATGACACCAAATCAGCTCAAGAGTGGAAATCAAGGATCCCAAAGGAGCGTACCAGAGAAGATCGAAGGAACTTAATACTCGAAAACGAGGGTAGTAAGTCTGGGGGGGGAGGAGGGCGAGAAAGAAGCACCACAGAGGAGAGGGACAGAAACCTAATCTTAAGTTATGTAGGGGAAGACTGAAAAGACTGCATAAGGAAGAAATTTGAAGAAGGGGGAATGAATGAATCCCTGGATCGGGACACTGTGATGAAAAGCCAAAAGAAGGCCCCGTAGGTAGGGGGCCTGTTCAAAGATATTCAGGATAAAGGTACAAAAAAGGGGGGGTTACTGGGAAGAACTTTGTTTTCTTTTCTCTCTCTCTAATATGCATCAGATGTGCCTCTTCTTGCAGCTTCCCAAGATCCACAGTGTTGCAGCAGGAGACAGAGAGAGGGGGGGATCTGCCTGGAAACAGAAGGGGATGACAAAAGGGAAAAGGTGCAACTTCTTTTCTCCCTCTCCCTCTCCCTCCCTTTGGGCAGGAAGGGGGGAGAGCACAGAGTAAGTAAGGAATGCTGCCTTACAATCAAAATGGGGCAGCATACACTGGCATTGAAAGGGAGAAGGGTGCAGTTTGGGGGGACATCGACTACAAGACATAAAGGGAGGGTCAGGGAGGGAAAGGGTCAGGAAGAAAGAATAAGAATAACTTTTTCTTCAACTTCTCCCAACACCCACCCAAGCATAATAAAATAAGGAAGAGGATCAAGAATTTAAATAACCATTGCACATAATAAACAAGGTAGGGGGACACTGGGGCCGAGCAGTTTTTTGGCTTTTCGCTCAAACTTGTGAGAGGAGACTTGATTAGCCTCCAAAGGGAGGACTCAGACTCATTAATTCAATGTGAGGGGAATACTGGGCAAGAGAAACCCCTAAAGGAAGTGGTCTGGCAGGACCAGAGTTGCTGAATTCCTTAAAGCCACCTTGAAGCAACACCTCAGGGGAGAAGAGTGGAGGCAAATGTACCAATTCATCACTGTTATGAATATGAACTATAAAAGTTGGAATGAGTTAATAATAGTGACTGCAATTTTAAAGTTAAAGGGCAAGGTATCTATTCGAAAAGGAATCGCACAAAAAAAAGAAAACATGACCCTAGAGGCTGACTACCTGAAAATCTCTTGGACAGGAAATGGATAATATAAAAGTGGTCTCCCTAAATGTAAAGGGAATTGACTCTGGGGTAAAGTGAGCTAAGATAATTAATGAACTTAAAAAAACTGGGAGGAGATATAGCTTTGATACAGGAGACACATCTCTCTGCACTGGAATTAAAAAGAAAGTGGGTGGGGGAAGTAATTGCTGCATCCCAGCCCTCAGCAAAAGAAAAAATGGAATGGCAGTGCTGATAAGGAAAGGCTTGGGGTTCCAGATACTTAGTACAGAAAAAGACAAAGAAGGAAGATGGGTGATGGTGTCAGGGCTATTGCAGGACAGGAACTACCACATAGTGAACATTTATGCCCCTAATGCCAAGGTGACCTGCTTTATTAAGGAACTCTTCCAAAAGATAGCTCAACTGGCCCAGGGTATGGTGGTAATAGGTGGTGATTTTAACTGTGTAACAGACCCACAGCAAGACAGGTCCTCTAGGAACAGTCAAACCAACAAGGTCACTAGTACAATGTTACTGCATTGTATGGAGGAGCAGGGGCTGCTGGATATATGGATGGAGCAACACCTTCTATTCAAACCCACATCAGGAGTATTCCAGGATAGACATGTTTCTCACATTTAAAACAGACTTAGACCAAATATTAACAAGTGACATACATCAGATGGCGGTGTCTGACCATGCCCCAATATCCATCAAAATAAAAACAAACCATTCAAAAAAGACACACACTCTGGAGGTTGAATAACTCTTTATTGAATGACAAAGCATTTAAAGAGGCAATCAAAAAAGAAATTAAGGAATATAGAACCATAAATGCAGGTGGGGAGGTATAGGAGCAGGTGGTCTGGGACGCAATGAAAGCAGTCTTGAGGGGCCGGATAATCAGTTGGTTGGCTTCCAAGAAAAAACAGTGTCTTGCAAGACATACATATGTGGAAGACAAATTAGAGAAATTAGAAAAGGAACATAAACAGACCACATCCTCTGGTGTACTAAAAGACAAACAGGACACTAAAAAGGAATTACAAGACCGCTTCGATAGAAAAGTAGAAGGACAACTGAGATATACAGAGCATCAGTATTATGAAATGGGGGAAGGGCAGCTGCACTCCTGGCATATAGGCTAAGAAAACATGCTGCAGAGAGAACAACAGTCAAAACTAAGGACCAATCAAATCCACCAAAATATAAGACAGATGGAAACTTGATAGCAAATTAATTTGCAGAATATTACAAAAAACTATACCCAGAAGAACACAACCCAGAAATAGTGAAAAATAAAATGCAGAGCTTTCTGCCCAAAATTAACGCAGCAGTGCAACAATCTGGAGAAAATTTTGACCTATACTTTTTCATGTTATTTTAGATTGCCACTTACCTCCTGACTTGTATGATACCCTTCTTTCCACAATTTGAGTCTGCTTTAGTACTTTTTTTGATGTCTGAAATAATAAAAGGAGTGCTCCTTTTAATAAGGCTTGGACCAGGTTTTCATCAGTATTTGCAGCTGTTTTTGAACAACTATTGTTCTATAAGGTCAGAGAGCACTAACTGCTGCATAATAGTTAATTTTAGTTACAACAGAAGTGATATATAAACAACTGATGGACAAACACAGCTGAAAATACTGATGAAGACCTTATCCGCACCGTATTAAAAAGAGCACTCCTTTTATAATTTCAGACATGAAAAAAGTACTAAAGCAAACACAAATTGTGGAAAAAAGGGTATCATGCAAGTCAGGATTTAAGTGGCAATCTAAGATAGCATAAAAAAGTATAGGTCAAAATGTTCGCCAGATTGTTGCACTGCTGCTTTAATCTACCCCAAATATCAGAAGAGGAGAAAAACTTTCTAGATGCGCTGATCAGTAATGGGGAGGTCTTTGCAACAATATGGGATCTCAAATCAAATAAAGTACTGGCTACTGACAGCTTTAGTTCTGATTTTCATAAAACATTCAACAAACAAATTGCCCCGATTTTAGGAGATCTGTTGAGACACTGTCAATCAAAAGAAGTAATCCCTCAGTCATGGAATGAGGCCATTATAACTGTAATAGCTAAACCAGGAAAAGACACTGAGTGATGTGAATCATATAGACCTATCATTCTTCTAAATCAGGATCTAAAAATATTTTCCAAGATTATGGTGACCAGATTGCAAAAGGTTATTCACTCACTAATACCCCTAGACCAAATGGGTTTTATCACTGGAAGGCACTTATCAGACAACATTAGAAGAATGCTTAATATTATAGAAAAAGGCTGAAACATGAAAGACCCCCAAATAGCAATCCTAATAGATGCAGAAAAGGCCTTTGACAGATTGAACTGGACCTATTTAGTAGGAATGCTTCAACATATGGGATTTGGAAGGGAATTCATTAAAACCATATGTATGTTATACAGTAATCCAAAGACCAGAGTGAAAACCATTGGTACCCTATCAGGTCAGTTCGCGATCAGGAGGGGTACTGGGCAGGGATGCCCACTATCTCTCCTGTTATTTGCAATAAGCATGGAACCATTTGCAGAGGCAGTGAGAGGAGGGAACCTACAAGGCATCACAATTGGAGGGGTGGAAAACAAAATCTCCATGTATGCAGATGACACAGTACTATATATGAGACACCCTAGAGTAAATATTAAAATATTATTAGAGATAGCTCAGAAATATGGAGAGATAGGATTTAAAATGAATATTATTAAAACAGAAATTATCAGGATTAGTGGTGAACTACATGGCAACCTTAAACAGCTGCTGCCTGAGAAGTGGAACCCACAGCAAGTCATAGATCTAGTAGTACACATACTACGCCACCTAAGCAAACTATATGTAGCAAATTATGGGAAAATGAAAGCAGATGTCTTTACAGTTATAAAAAGATGGAGTGCCCTCCCCCTACCTTTTAATGACAGAATCAATTCAATCAAAATGAATGTTCTGCCGAGGTTCTTGTTCTTGTATCGATGCCTCCCCCTACCAGTCATAAGAACAGAATGGAAAGCACTCACATGGATACTGAAAAGCTTTATTTGGGCAAATGGTAGACCTAGAAGAGCCTTGGCTGCACTACAAAAGCACAAGCAGGAGGGGGGTTTTGGTGTCCCAAATATGAAGGCCTATTACTAAGCAGCACAACTAATACCACTGATTGACATCACAAATCATACACAGGACCCAATAAGGAAGGAGATAGAGCAGAGTACTAACAGAGAAAGGCACCTAGAAGTATTAGTATGGAATGTAGGGACCAATTCAGATTTAAATAATCTTACAAATCGATGGACAAGGCACACTTTCCTAAACTGGCTCCAAATTAAAAAGCAGATACATATCCAAAACACACAAACTCACTGGATCCCACTTTGGAAGGATGCAAAATTCCTTTCGGCACAATTAGACCCCACATTTAAATAATGGGCCAGGAGGGGATTACAATACATTAACCAGTTCAAGATAGACACAGGACTTCAGTCATTCAGACAAATGTAAATAGTATTTGGATTACAAAACAGTGACCACTTTAGATACCTTCAGATAAGGGCATATATCCATGGCCTAGAATCAAAGAATCGAGTGATGAGAGATGAACATCTCTTGATACATAAACTCAGGTCACTTACTCTGACACACTCAGCCAGGCATCAAATTTTGATCTTATATGCTGAATTAAACAGAGGTGTAGGAAAACAGGGAGTATTGGCAGGGCAGTTAAAGTGGGAGGCAGAGTTGGATACCACTGTTACTGATAAAGAATGATCACTAATTTGGCAGAGGATGTATAGAACGACGACCTCAGGGAGTTGGAGGGAGTTTAGATGGACAATATTGAACAAATTCTTTATCACACCAGACAAGTGTAAATATATGGGGAATTCCCTTACAGACTGTTGCTGGAGAGGTTGTGGAGAGCAAGAGGGATGCCCAGTGCATATATTCTGGACCTGCCAAGCCCTACAGGGGTTCTGGGGAGCAATTAAGGGTAAGATTAAAGATGCCCTTGACTTACCCCAAGAATTGAGTGCAGTTAATGTCATGTGTGGCTTATACCCAACAACAGTAAAGGAAGGTGCCAAGAGATATATCTACAACATTTTCATTGTAGCAGCTTTTAAGGTAATCACACAGAGATGACTGATGAACCAGATCCCAGAAATAGAACACTGGGTACAAATATGCAAAAAACAGACAATGGAGGAAATGTCAGCCAAGATCAACTTGAGCACAGAGCATTTTAACATGATATGGCTCTCCTTTGCACATATTATAGGAGAACTAGAAGGCACACCAGTGTTGAAACAGTTACTGTACTATTAAACAGCATTGTGGGGAAAACAGAAATAAATATACTCAAGTAGGACATATAAGACAAAGGAAACTTGCCATGTTTAGAGTTTGAGTTTTGTTTACAAGTTGCACATGACGGTTACAGGAAAGGTATGGAAGTAAGAAAAAGTAAGGACAGAGCACATAAAAAACTAGCTAATAAAAGCAGGATGAAATATAGAACCTAAGGGTATAAAGCTTACACTCAAACAAGAATACCCGACAGGTAGTCACCAGAATTAACCTCTGAAATGTGCTCAGATGATCTTAGGGAGGCCCCAGTTGAGAACAAGAAGGACTCATAACACTTTCTCTATTCTTCAGTACCAATAACCAAGAAGGATAGTGGATCACCACCTCAGAAGATGCCGAGACAATTTAAGGATGAGAAACAGGACTTCTGAATATTATCTTCCCTTCTAGCCTCCCAGTGGGTTGAGTATAGCTCTTTCCTTAACCTCTGACCTTTGGAGCAAATCAGGTAACCTCTTTCTTTTTTTCTCAATGAGAGATCACCTGTATAAAATAGGGAAAATAGGAGGAATACATAAAGAAGAGACATGAAGATAAACAGAGATGCACAAAAAGTTGGAGATCAAAGAGAGAGAAAGGATGGAGGAAACAGGCATGTCTCTAAGAATGTATAGAAAGGCAAATATGTGGGCTTGCCTATTAAGGAACCTGAGAGATGAGCTGTACTTTAAAAATGCATATTGGAGGTTGGTGTGGTTCTGAGGGTGGGCCTCAGTGGGCTGAAAGATTGTGAGTGACAAAAAATGTATTGCTGTTTTATTGAGCCAAATGTTGCGGTCAATCATCTGTATATGATCATCCAAACATGTTACCTCTGAATAAAGCTGAGTTTAAAAACAAAACAAAATGTACATGATACCATCCTTACATCATTAAGAGCAATATCATTTTCATTATTAATACCTTATTTATTATGATAGATCAAAACTAAAGATATTATAGGGGCACAGTAGCGACCCTACAGTTAGGGTGACTGGTGAGTTCTATGTTAAAGTCAATTTTTTGCTTCCTTCTTGTAGAAAGACATTTTTACAAATTTACATGAAACTTTCAGGATTTGTTGTACATGACAGACTCTATAATCCCCAAATATCTCATGTAAATCCGTTTAGTACTTTTAGAGACATTAAAGTGTGAAAAGGCTGTGTTGTAGTCCATTGACTTCAATGTTATTGTTTTTTCAGAATTCTTGCTCTCGCCTAGACAAAAAAACTATGTCTTTAAACAGTGAAATTTTATATGCTTGTATAGGTTGGTGGGGAAGGATTTCCTAGGGGTGGTTGATGTTGGGGAGTTTTGTAGTTTTTAAGATATTTATATTTGAAAAATCATATTTTAGTGTTTCCAAGACCGTTCAGCTTGGAGCTTGGAGATAACGTACCACATATGCAGAACAGTTTCAGTGCTATTGAATGAATCATGAAAGTGAAACCAGTTGAGTTGTACGAAGAAATGTAGAGTCATTTTTTGTCATTTAACAGCCTTGTGCTGTCTTAGATTGCTGTTATTAGTTTTCCTTTTCCACATTTCAATAAAAAAATAAACAAAATATTCAGTTGTGTCTGTTTATTTCTGTGTGTCTCTTGATCTTGACTGCCAAGATGTCACAGAAAAGACCCACGAAGAGTGGATAAAAAAACTTTGAAATGGCTAGCAGAGTCTTGGCATCTGAAGGGAGTTCATGATCATTCATTCTCTAGTGGAATGTGGCATTGCCCATCGAGTGCCAGGAGGCAGAGAAGCTGACACAGGAACAGTTGATGTCTTACAGATATTGCCATTCCCTTCATTCAGTCTGATCCTGAATTGTCTTTATCTGTGGATATAAATTAAACAAAACAAGTGATTTTTTATGACCAACGATGTAGTCTTACTTTGATTCTCCACTACCAACAGCTAAAAGAAACAGAATTGTACAATGATAAAGGGAAAAGACAAACATCATATGATAACAGCTGTTACCTTGACAACTCCTTCTGGCACTTAGTGGGCATTGCCAAACCTCACGGGGGAGCGTCTATGAATGACAGCACTGCCTTGCTTAGGGTTGCTAAATGAACTAGTGTAAGTTGAGTTTAAATGTTGTGGGCAGCAGACTTTACACAGATACTAAGGGATATAGTGCACATTTATGTACCAATTGAAGCTGAAGAGAAGAAAGGTGTGTTTGAGTTGAGCATTATGGGAAGGGGGAGCTAAGCTAGTGAGTTCTCTTACAGTGGTGCAACCTTGCCAACTATCAAGTTTGATAGAGTCCAAGCCATTCTTGAACGCTGACATCCACCCTCCCCCTGGTAAGAGTTGCTGTCCCTCACACTAGCCCTTAAGCATCAGGAAACTAAGCAAAATGTACAGTAGGCATTGTGAACAAACAGGGTCGCTCATGGAAATGACAGGAGGTGCAATCACAAAGCTATCCTGAACAAACCTCACACTCCCCCAGGTACCCAGCTATGGAGAACAGACTCAAATAACTGTAGTATAAAAGCTTAATTACTCACAGTTCATAGAAATATCAAGTGCTCTGTGTATATCACTTTGGCAAAATACCTCCACAGCCTGTAACAAACTATCACACCCAATGTTATTTCTTGCCAATGCAGGCACTTTTCAAGGGCTTTCTCTCTAATGTGCACAGCACTCTATATCTCTATGAATTTTAAGTAATAATGCTTTTGTACTACAGTTCTTTGAGTCTGTCCTCAATAGCTGGTTATCAGGGAAGAGTGCAATATTACTCGGGATGGCAAAAATTAAGCACAACTCACAGTTTGGATTTCAGGTTTTCTCAGATATGGACATACTGCTGTCCCTGGTAGGTTGATGTTGCTTCTCTGGGCTCCAGGAGAGAGCTGTCCCTGATGCCACTGCTGCCCATGATTTCCCTGAGGTGGTAAGCATCTGTTGGATAGTCAGATTGGTATTCCAGGAGTTTGCCACTTTGCTGACCATTCTTGTGGGGATCCATGACTGATCTAGGCATATCAGTTGGGTGTGAGATGAACTGCCAGGCCATCAGGGAAACCAGATGAGGATGGGCTACCTCTAGATTTCCTCTCTCTCTAGTGTGGCTGCAGGAGCAGGGGGCTGGTGTATCTTTTCCCTTCTGATTGCAGGTCTACAGTCATTGCTTGCATCAGCCCTGTGGGGGACTTGCCAGTGGTCCTCTAGGTAGGTAGGTAGGTGGATGGAAGGGCTGTATCCATATCCTGGGTCTCATCAGTGAAGGTGCTGATGTGGATTTTGAGCACAAAGATTTTGGCTGTCATGGGTGTCTCAAAGGTTTTTATTGCCCATTGACTGATGGAGTTGCTCAGGATATCTGAAGATATGAGAAAACTCATGTTTCACTGGGCACCACCACATTCCACCAGGGAGTGAACGATCATCAACTTTCTTCAAAAGAAGATGCTTAAACTCTGAGAGACGCTGTCTTTCCTAGGACACATTCTTTCTCTCATTTTCTCCTACCCCCCATTTCTACACACAGAAGTTACATAATAAAAAAAAATACACCAGAGGAAGAAGAACACTGACAAAAATGACTGACCTTTTTTAATTTTTTAAGCAAAATTTGCACAATAGAGTGGTGGAGAAAAAGAACAAATGCTCTGTAAGAAAGCAGCTGTTCTTTTAACAGCTCATATTCACTCTAAGGTTTGAATGTGGTTGCAGTGAAAAGGCAGACTTGTGAACACAAATGAGATGACATCTTATGATGTCACTATACTCTTGTCAGCCATGGGGGGGTGCCTATGCATGAAGACCTAATCAATTTTCTTTAACTGATGTCATATTGACACAGGCTTCACAGAACCATGATTTTGAAGAAAATCTTTCCTGGGCATGTCTTCTGTGCTGCAAAATTGCATGCAGACCTACTAATTTGGGGAAAAAGGATGAAATAAACCACACACTCAAAGATGGGTTAAGTATTTATTAACGTACTGTACATATGAACTAAGCAAATAAAAAAGGCAAAAAAAAAAAACAAGTGAATACCTGCTCTTTAAAATGCTACTATTTCACAGCATGTGACTGCCGCATCAGTACCTCCAATCACTGAGCCACGCTTTTGCATGTGACAACGCATATTTTTGACAGTTCGTCAGTGGTGTCCCATCTAGTCTGAATTAAAGTATCCACAGCCAGCAGAGATAATATTCACCACATTTTTAAACTAAACCATGCTCTGACTAGTATTACCAGAGATGCACAAATGCATAATGTTTCTGTAACTTCAGTCACAGATTACACAATTAGCTGTTTTTGATTCAGTCATATAAGACAAGAACAAAGTGTGCTCTGCAGCATAAGCCTGGGTGCTAGGGGTCAAGTGATTCAACGGAGAAAGAACAAGTCAGTTCAAGCACTCCTGGAACACCAATGTAAGGAGAAAGCACTGACAAAAGCTGGAGTTGCTTTATAAAACTTATTTTATTGTTGCAAAAAAATACAAACAGTGCTATAACTTTCAGAGAAATTCTGTATCTTTGACTCATGCCCCTCATCAAGACTGCATAAGCCAAAACATGAACTCACTATGGAGAAGCATGTAATTGGGTTAATTCAAGGATCCTGAATTGTAAATTCTCCCTGCAAGCCTCAGTTTTACTTGTGATCACCCGTACCATTTCTAAGTCCAATGAACATGCCCAGGGGATCAGCGAGTAACAATTTCAAGTGTAAAAGTTAATTTGGCTGAAGGAAGAAGAAAACGAAGGTCATTGAAAAAGCTTCCATCTAATTTTATGTCAGAAAATGGGGGTGGGGAGAGGAAAACAATGAAAGGGTTAAAAGGAGAAGGGGAGAGAGAGAGAGAGAGAGAGAGATAAAAAAACTGTATTGCAAACTACCTGTGAGCATTTGTAAATTTCTGAAGACTGCGATAGATCACAAACCATGAACTGCATACACCTATAGTGGTACTGTACTTTGCACATATTTACAGTCCTCAAATACTGCTGGACCTTACTCTCATGATGCTGCCAATACTGTGTGAATTCTGTATAATCACTATAATTTGCAAAATAATTCCAAAAGTTGTTATATAATTCCTCAGGCTGTGAAATAGTAGCACTTAAAGATAAATACAGTTATTGGTGATCGTTCCCAATTATTTTAGTAAATTTACCTAGCGCATTGAAAAAGCTATTGTGCATATTGTTGATCTACTAATAATAATGGACTTTACCTAGGGATTCAGCCCACACTTTGTGGACCGTATACCTATATATTAGTTTCAAAGGCTGTCACATGCCAATACATTCAAAATTGATAAAGCTATACAATACAGTTATTGGCAGTCTCCCCTAATTGTTAAACATTTTTTTGATAACTTTACATGGTGAATCGAGGATTTCTATGCAACCTGTATATTGTCAACTGTAATAGATTTCTAAAAAGGTGCTAACTATAAATAAGTGTAATTTGCAGATCTAATATGACTAATGTGTGCATTCTTGGTGATCTCTCATCTCAGTTTAAATTCAAGGACATTTTCCAAGATATCAGGCAACAATGATTCCTTATAAGAAACTATCTCCAGGTATTTAAAAAATGAGGAGTGGAATAAGGGTGAGGGACAAAGGGTGTGGGGGAAGGGGTATACCATCTCTTGCATCTTCATAAATCAGGTACAAGGTGTGCCTTGGGGTTGTCAGCCCTAGTGCTCACCCATTCTTATATACTGTACCGATCTCAGCTTATTTACTAATGGAATGGGTGAGCACCAGGGTTGACAACCCCAAGGCACACTCCATGTCTGATTTGCGAAGATGCAAGAGAGGTGAAACTGTAATGATTTTTCCTGTTGCTGCCTGCAGGATGGGGGTGGGGAGTTAGGGTTAGAAACCCTAATGCCCCGTTTCCTGATTTTTTGTGCATTAGGGCACACTAACTGGTGCATTAATGTAGTTTTTTGCAAAGAATTATATAAAGAACATACCATGTCTGTTTCACAGGAAGCATAATAAACTCTTGAATGGCTAGAAATGTATCAGAAGTATGTTGAAAGAAAGCACAGAATGATTTTTGTAATGCAAATAAAAACATAAGACTACATTGCAAGTACCTACTTATTTTACTGATTGTTGAAGGAATGTACAAGCAATGTTTTCCTTTAAATTTTTATTATTTACCACTAGAGGAAACCTTATTAAACCATTAGTCTACAATGTGGTAATGCTGTCAATAAGATTTACAGAAAGAAGTGCAAAACACTGCAGACATGTACTATATACTTATTAAGTGATTCAATGTATATAACGCAAATTAATGCATACAGTATATTGAAACTATCCCACATGCTATGATATGGCTAAGCTTCCAAAGCTTAATAAATGGTTGATACAAAATAATATGTTATATAATGTCAATACCAAATACGTATATTCTTTAAATTCACAGGTCACTGTTAGCTGCTCAAGTGGCAATGTCATCTGGTGAAGAAAGCTTCAAATTTGATATACCAAAATACAAAAAAGGGAACAAGATTGTATCACCCATCAAAAGAGCAATGACATACGGTAATGTCCATATTGCTGAACTTATAAATAATAAACTATAAATTAGCATCCATGTCTTCTGCAGTGTCAATGTATTATTCATTGCCATTTTCTTGGCTCTGTGGATAAATAATGCATAACATCACCATACTGTCAGCTGAGCTGAATACATATGTTATCAAAGCCAAACTACACTCATATGTGTTCACTGTGTAATGATACTTGCAGCTCAAGTGACTGAACCACTCCAGACTACTATCTTATTATTATTGTTTGACAAGGTTATGAACATTATATATGGAGGAGTGCTACTTCCCTCTGCACATAAAAATCTCTTGTTCCATGAAGAGTGTGTCACATACATCTGCCCAGGAAATGGTACATGTTAGGGTATGTTTAAAAAAAAAAAAAAGGAATATATTGGTAATTGATCTTGATCAATAATATATTAATACCTCCACCAAGGTCACTCTTATGGTTGTAAGAGTGGTCGGTATCAGATCTACTCAACTTCAGTTTATGGTTCACATATCCTAAGAATGTGTATGAGACCACTCTTATAACTATAAAAGCAGTCTCAGCAGCTGTATTAACATACATAATACTGTACTGTTGAGCTTACATTTGTTTCGGTAAATATCACTTGACACTATATTGTTGAACGGCTTTTCAAATAATGGTGTGCGAATGCATGAGATAGTTATACAGAAGTCACATGCACTGTCTGTTCTTATGTAAGCAAAAACACGTTGGAGCATTGGTTGTGATGGGTTTACCACAGGAGCATATTAATGCATGAGCCCACATGCTGAGTGTCATCAGCCCCATGCGAGTATGAAAAAAACAGCACAACCAATGCCCAGAAGTATCTTATTGTTCTTATGAAATGTGTTAGTATACCACTTTAAAATCTCAAGCGCTCTAAAAGTTTAAAATGTCACAAAAATTATAATAAAATATTGCTAAAAACTGTAACGATCCATCCATAAATGTTTTTTACTTGTCAGTCATCTTTATTTCTACACTGTCAATATACTGTGAGATTGTTTACCATGTAATTCATGATTTCAGACCTCTGTATTATTCCAGTAGAAGGATGTCTTTTCTCTGCCACCCCTCACCTCTCTACACACACACACACACACACACACAAAATGGTAGCAAGGAATACAATAATTCTGATTTCAACATAATTCCACTGGTCTATACATACAAATATACATAGGCCTGAAATGAAGCCAGAACATCAATTTCATCTGCTGCAGGGTAAGGAGCATGGAGTTCTCTGACAAACTGGTAAGAATAAGAGGGGGATTCTTCATGGTCATCAAATAAACACCAGCAATGAAAAATCTAAATAGTACTTGATTTTTATTAAATTGTTTATGTGTGATGTGTGGTTCATGAGTGTAAAGAACATTCAGTTATTTACTTACATTGTTTTATTTAATTGACCTTTATTTCTAGAGCCTATTTACTGGTTTTATATATGAGTAAACATGACAGCCATGTTTGTGAAGGAAATCAGGAACACGTGAAGTGGCTAATGAATTCTATTCGTAACTTGCACAGGTTCCAAATCTCTCTACCAGAACTAGTAGAGAAGCAGGAATGGTCACTCTGAGACAGCAGTGCAAAAAAAAGCAAAAATCCACAGGTACAGTTCAACAAACAGTGCCTTGCATCCACCTCAAGTAGAAAGAATCAAAGCACAGACTCTTTCCAAAGTGAAAAATGGCTCTTATTTCTTAGTACAAAAGGTGTAGCAAACATCCAGCTTCCGCAGCAACGGCATACAAGCCCCTTAAGTTGGTAAAGGTTGAAAAAGCTCACCTGAGCAAAACATAATAGGTTTGCACACCATTGCTGCTGAATCTGGATATTTGCTACACTTTTGTACTAAGGAATAAAAATCATTATGCACTTTGGACAGAGTCTGAGCTTTGATTCCTGCTACTGGTGATGAGTGCAAAGCACTGTTTTTTGAACTGTGACTGAACTAGTACAATTTTGTGCAGCTGTGTATAAACTGCTCTGTAGAAAAAAAAATAAAAGTGGGGTCATTGACACTCTTAAACTATCATTATACAATGGCAAGAAAGAATCCTGGACTGTGATTGGTCAGTTTGGGGCTGGACCCATGGCATTATCCCAGCATAATGCCACAGGTCTGGTCTCAGCACTGTGAAACAATACAGATGCAACTTCTTGGAGCTAGATGACTTCTTTTTTTGCATCTCCTCTTAAGAAACAAAAATATTTTTCCACTCTAATAAAAACATTCTTTAAAATTACTTTTTTATTTTATGTATAACAACAAGCCATTGTATAATAAGAATAATGCACTCTAGGGTGTGTGTATCATGCTGGGATAATGCCACACCTGCGACATTGGACGCACTCGGCCTATGGCCTCGTGTCAAACCCCCCAGGTGTGGCATTATCCCAGTATGACACACACCCTGTCATGTATTACTCCTTTAATATTACTCACCATCAATTCACAATTCAGTAATCAAATGAAATGGATAAAGAGAATATTAAATGTCAGTCATAATGGAATGAAATGCACATTTGACAGTTGAAAAAAATGAAAGAGCACTACCAGTAAATGAGTTAATAAAAAATCTAATTCCCATCATTAAAATTAAACTTTAGCAACTTTATTTGTAATATAGGTTTCGTACAGCACATATTTACAGAAGTGATGTTCATGGTTACTGACAAGATTATTCCATGAAATGTGATGAAAGTCAAGTTACCACCTACCTTAACATCAAGATATGAGAAACCAAAAGAAAAGAAGCAATTGATCAATGGAAGAAACATCATCAGTTTAGTCACTGATATATTAAGGGAATGTGGCTGTATCACAGAATCCTTGATACGTTATCAGATAGTTATCTTTTTTGGATAACATTCCCAGTGCACGCAGGTAGAATTACTCTTACTCAACACCCAAGACAACCCCAGCTCCACCTAGTCAGCACCTGTAGGCTAGAAAATTATTCTGACTGAAAGAAATTGAAAAACATAAAATAATATTAAAATACATGGTGTGTGTGTTGATTTTATTAAATACTTAAGGCAAAAAATAGACATGGAATTGATATTCAAGTCATACACCCATAGTGAAAAAGAAGAACAAATGGTACTCTTAAACAACTGCGTGACATATAAAAAATGAGAATTATATATACAGTGGTGCCAGCCAGGATGCAACACAGTAATGCGGCAGTTTATCACAAAATGCTGCAGTATGCTGCAGGGAGCAGTGTAATTCAATGGCAATTAAGCCCTTTTTAGGGCTACAGTGGGTGAAGCCCTGCAGACCTCTTGCTTTGAGAAAAAAGACTCCTGCATTCCTTGCAAACAAACAACATGTTGGACTGACAAAAAAAATTGCCTCCATGTCAGAACACTCCATGCTCGCACTATTTTTTGGTGGTCTGTGACCACTGAAATACATAACCCCCCACCCAACTCTCCCTCTCAGTACCCCCTCAGAAACATAATAGTGACACTGGGGGTGCCCAATCAACCAGTGTCTCGATCACAAAATCCACCCTCCACTACCACACATGTGCGGTTGTGCTTTTTTTTTTGTTTTTCAACATATATTTTTATAGTTCCCCCCCACCTGACCCTCCCTCTCAGCACCCACCACCCCACTCCCCAATAGAAACATAACAGTGGCACTGGAGGGTGCCCAATCCCTCAGTGCAGCAATCCTCGTCCCCCCTCCCCACTACCGTGCATGCATGGTAATTTGTTATTTTTTTTTTCTTTTCTCCTGCCACCTGACCTGCCCTCTCAGTGCCCACCACCCACACCCCCCAAAAAGACAACAGTGACACTGGGGGTGCCCAACCCCTAGTGTCACGATCGGCATCTCAGTCCTGTTTTTTATTTTGCTTGTTTTAACCTGTAACAAGAAAACCTTCCTTCAATGTCTTTCATGTGGTTTGTAACCCCCCCACCTGACCCTCCAACTCAGCACCCATCACCTCACACCCCAAGCCCTTTCTTACCCATAGGGGGTCCAATATCATAATCCTCTCTGGACCAAAGACACGTCTTCACTCTTCAAAGCCAGACCATGAACTGAAGAAACAGGTATGGCATTCAATGTATTTCAATAGGGTTTTGAACTTAGAGGCATGACTTTGGCATTTTTGCATATTTTTGGCCCACATTTTAACATGCCTTCTTTGGGACCTTACCTAATGAACAATGTCACTGTCGTCAGGCAGATTAGTTCTAAAAGGTGATTATGCGGTCCCTGCATAAAATCACCTTTTTGGCAGGAGTTGACAATTTACTCTGCCTTTGTTCATGAGGTGGGGTCATAAGACAGCTATGTTAAAAATTTTATGTAAAAAATATTAAAAAATAACAAAATTATGTGCTTACATTGAATTTTGCAAATGCAGCCTCATGACTTTGGTAAATTTCAATATTTTTACCCCAAATTTACAACATATCCATATCTGTACAGCACCTCATGAATGTGGCAGCTGTCATTTTTCAAAACAGGGCCAAAGTGTTTCTTTATATCCCGAAAGATGATTTCAAGGTCCCTGTGCAAAATCATCTATTGGGCAGGAGTTGAAAATTTTCTCTGACCTTTTTCATAAGGCGTGGTCATAAGAAGGCTATGTTGGAAATTTGGTATAAAAATATTAAAACGCAACAAAGTTATGAGCCTACATTGAATTTTGTGAATGCAGGCTCATACGTTTGGTAATATTCAATATTTTTACCCCAAATTTTCAACATAGCCATTTGTTTACCACAACTTACGAATGTGACAGCTGTCATTTTTTCAACTCCTGCCCAAAATGTGTTTTAGAGTCCCAAAAGTTGATTTCACAGTCTCTGCACAAAATCACCTTTAAGTCAGGAGTTGAACATTTTCTCTGCCCGTCTTCATGAGGCAGGGTCACAACAAGGCTATGTTGAAGATTTGGTGTAAAAATATTAAGAAACAAATTTACAATATTGTTACTCCAAATTCAACTGCAGCCCTATCGGCTCTAGCCAGAGTTTGTTTACTGCAGTATTGTATGACATGCTAATTACTACAAGTTACTGCATTGCATCATTTCATGGCTGACTGCTCTATGAAAATTATTTTTGCTTACTGAGTGTTAACGGTTGCACCGTTGATTGTATCAGACAAATGTTATGTAGTTATCGGCTGACATCTTCTGTTATTACAAATCACAGAATACACTACGAATGACAGCAGTACAGTACACTACTTCAGGAGATTCAATATCCCACAGTGCATGTTATAGCTTTTGTAAACACTGATCCAATTTTTCCAGTACCTGCTATTATCAAGAGAACAAATACAGTCATATGTGACTGTACTTATCAAACTTGAGGAAAGTGGAACCAGCAAGCAGTAGATCATACCTGATGTAATCCCAGTCATGTTCTGTGGGCTATTGATTATCCAACTGCTGAAGAGTGATCTGATGTCAGCGGCTGCTTATTCTGGTATTTATATCAGCTGAAGATGTCATATTAGCTTTGCACAATAATAGTCTGGTACAGACCATCATACTTCAGTCAACCGTAAGTGAGCCAAACTGTTTTGGAAAAAAAAAGTAAACTTTGGGAAAATCTTCACAATTAAGTGTGGTGTCCATTTGTGCAGACATTTAAACATCAGGCATTAATGTGCGATCAGTGGTTATGTGAATGTTCCACATCTGATGACTCTTTGAAAGTGAAATTCACTACAATGTCATTCATGAAGACAGCATTGCCTCTTGATATCTGTACTTAGATTCTATTCCACTGCTTGCTATATTTCCACTACCCCACCACTCTCACTGATCAGATCAGATAGAATGTTATTTAACAATCAGAATGATTAATTTGTGCATCTATTTTCATAATCCACATTATTTAATGTATGTATTAACATATCATCATGTAGTACTTTTTTCATTTGCTTGATACTTTATGTCCATTCTCCATTTATTCTGGTACATGAGCTAAAAGGTGAAGGCTAAGGGTGGTACAGTGAGAATCAAGATACCAGAGGTGAGAGGGAGAGAAAATGCAGAGAAAGAACAAGACTGTAAAGTCATGCGCATGTGGCAGAGGAAACTGGGGGATGTATATAAGATGGTGGTGGGGGAGTTGCTTATAGTTACAAAGCAAGAGATAGGACTTGGTGTGATCATATCTGGTGATCTCAAGATTGCAGCGAGTGCAACAATGCAATATACAAGGAGAACAGGATTCTGTGGAGTGCTGGGGATGGGCTCAATAGCAGGAGAAGGGAGGTGGTGTTAAATCTGTATTGTTCACCCATGAAACCCAACATAGAAAAATGTATCCAATTTTGGAGATAACAGCTCTGCAAGGAAGTCAACAGGGTGGAAGCAGTCCAGCAGAGGGCTACCAAACTGATACGGTGGTTTCACGACAAAACATACAAAGAGAAGCTGTGGTAGCTCAACATGTACCGCCTGTAGGAGGAGAGAGCAAGAGTAGTCAGGACTGAGACCTATATGTACCTCACAGTGGGGGACAAGGTACAGGAGGATAGTTTCTTTGGCTAGAGGAATAGCACCAAAACATGGGTGCATGCTATGAAGTTGGAGTAGCAGTCATTTAACAGGGATGTGAGGGAAATATTTTGTCACATAAAGTGTGATGGACGACTGGAACGGCATTCCAGAAGACGGTGTATGTCAAAGTCAGTGTGGAGCTTCAAACATGCATAGAATAGGAACATGGTTATAATAAGTAGAAGAAAGGGAGTAGGAAGGGACAACTGTGACCAAATAGGGTACAGGGCATAGTATAGATAGTGAAAAGTGGTCAGATTATATTAAAGCTACCAATAGTCCCTATTTTCCCAGGACAGTCCCTATTTTAGACAGCATGTCCCAGTGTCCCCACAAGTTTTGCAAAATGTCACTTTTGTCCCAGTTTTTGCTTACTTGTCCCAGTTTTGTCCCTTTTTTATTGCTGACTGCTAATCCATGAGTGACAATTATTTCAGCGCCACTTTGGCACTGTTCAGGCTGGACAGCTGTTTGTAACTTCAACCCCTGCGCCTGTGTTGCACTGCAAGCAGGTCAGTAGAAGCACAGTAGAGCATGTTTCTTCCTGTTAGATTACTGGGTAGTAGTGCAAACAAGCACATGTTGATGTCTGCCTGACAGCAGCTGAGAGGGACTCCAGACAGAAAAGAGACTGGCAGCAGGGAACTAAGGTACTTGAACCTGATCAGCTGTAGACAACTGTGTGAAAACAATCTGGTGTGGTGGTGGGAGTCACTGACATGAAGTTTACTCAGCATATGAGGTGAGTATAAATGGGTTGGATGGGACTGTCAGGAGGAGCAATACATGCAGCTTGAATGTCTGATCACAATGTAATGTAGATTTGCTTCTAATGAACTTTCTGTACATTATGGTTTGGAACTTGCTGCAGCAGAACAATGAATTGTTTTCATTTTAGTGTTTGTTACTGGTGTTACTGTGGGGTGGCATGGCCAGAGCAAGCAGCAAAATGTAACTGACTGTGCACAGCATTGTCTGCGGCAGTGCCCGAGGGAGTGACAAGGTGGGGGGGGGGCATGGTCAGGATGGACCGTCCCAGTTTTTGACCTCAGAAAGTTGGTAGCTTTAGATTATATCGACATACCATTCATTCCCTTTCTGGTGACACATGCTATGATTTTGTGCACAAATTGTTGTGCAACAGAAATAATGTGATCAATTGGGAATTGAATTCATGCCTCCAGAATACCGTCCCAGTGCTCTAACCACAGAGCTACAGGCTTACATGGTTGGATCTGGGGTTCCTGGACACACTTTTTTTCTCTCGTATTGTACATCCTGCAACTTGGAATAATCCAGATGACAATTATTTTTCTGGTGTGGTATTAGCCACTGATAAGCAAGTTAAATTTCAATTGCTTAGCAGTGACTAATATTGCAGCAAAACATATGATTCTATGCATAATTAGACAAAATTCAGATTATATTTTATCTTTATTTCTGTAATGCTCACCCTGATTTTTCTATTGCTAATGACACTTGCATGAAAACAGAATCTCTGTCCTTGCTGTGGCTACTTGACTACACCCGACATTAAAATTCTGTTATAGGCAATTATTATATCATGAATAGACAAACAGCAAGAGCTGATAAAGTACATGGGGAAGGGACCTTGTTTTCATGCAACAGTTCTTAAACATAAAGAAAAGAGGGGAATGAGTTACCCCCCCACCAAAAAAAAGAAATATAATCTGAAAAATGTCCTGACACTCAGGGCCAGATATTCAGAAATGCATTAAAGGCCGGCAGCACAAGTCTGACACAGCGCAAGTGAGATGCACCATGGCAAGCTGGGAGCCATATTCAGAGGATGCGCCACCCAAAATGCCCCTGCGCAAGTCATCTGAATATGGTAAAGTTGTGCCATGGCACAACCAGAGATGCACTGGTGCAACCATGGATGTGCAGAGCAAACCTGAGCACAAACCCATTGAGCAGGGCAAGAGCCAAAGGCAGCAGGGACACAGAGGCAAGGAAATAGAGGGTAATGGACACAGGACCCCCCCAGCAGGGCACACCCATGAACACAGATGCACAGACCTGGAGGGCACACAGGGCACCAGGGGAAGGTGCACAGACAACCCAAGGCCACTGACCCTGGAACATGCCCCTGTCTAAAGTCCATCACCCCAGCCATGCCAATGGCAGAGACATGCAACAGACACCCACCAGGCAGGCCCACAGTGCACCTAGTGCATAGTGTCAGGAATAAGGCAGACACAAAGAGCAGGTGATCAGGGTCGAGTGATGCACAGGCCACCCAGTGCCACACAAGGCACATGGCAAAGCGGGAAGGAGCACCACACAGCTGTTCACAATGGACATGTGCACCCTCACGAGCAGACGTCAGTCTAGGTGGACAGGTGCACAGGCCGCATGTGCAGACACCGGCCACAGTGGCACACAGGGCCACACACAGGACAGGGAAACAGCACACACCTGGGGCAATGGCAGGGGGGATGTTGTGGGACAACCAGAGACACGGCAATGCACAGCGGAACAGGGGTAGGAACACAGACACACAGAACCACAGAAACCGGATGGCACTAAATGACTGCCTGGCACAGCAGGACCACCCAAGGTACCCAGCAGATGGGCAAGACAGACATAGCAACCCACACAACACTGTGGCAGCCTGCCTCCTGCACCCCTCCTGATACCAGTCTCACATGTCCTGCCCATGTCCACACAAAGCCCTGTATGGTGCCCAACACCAGCACCACCGACAGGAGCACATACCTGCCATCCGCCACCCTGACAGTGACATGTGCCTTCGAACATGTCCCCGACACCAGCCATCCACCACCAGTGGCACACACCCTTGGGTCAACAGCACAACCACAGCACAGGATGGGCCACCCCCGTGCTCCTGTCCAACCACACCGGACAATGAAGAGTCCCAGGTACAGACCCCCTACCCCATCTGTGGTTCACTGAGCACAAACACAGTCTGGCCAAGCCAGCCCCGCACTACAGGGAAGGGATGCCAGCCACCAGCACAGGCTTGCCAGTCAGCACACCATCAGCTGCAACATGACGTGTCACCAGGAATACTCACCAGAGCTGTAGCCCACGGACCACAGATGATCTGACCAGCCATGGGGACATGGGTAGACTGACCCCTCCATACTGCATGTGAACACCCACCTGAGGCAGCCCAACAGCATGCCTGCCATGGCCACTGCCTGCCCACACCATCCAGCAACCCGCATGGGCCTGAAAGCAATACCACACATGGCCCTGTGCCACCATCACCACCAGTGCAAGAGACCCCAGGCACAAGGCACAGGCAGGCTCCACCCCCATGAGCATGTGAGCATACCAGTGTACGGTGAAGTCTATGTGGCACCAGGTGGAACAGTCCCTGGGAATACAAGGAGCCCATGTAGGGATGACCACACCCTCCTGGACATCCACCCCAGTACAGAGCACCACACTGACTACACAGTGACACACCAAACACGGCCAACCCACAGGCAGACACACCATGGCCATGTGAAAAAGTGCTGGACACAGCACAGACCCCACGGGAACACAGCCAGTGAACTGACTCACCCCTGAGTGGGCACCATGCACCACAACTACACATCTGAAGCATGGCTCCTCACACCACCTGCAAAGCAGACACAGACACAGGCCTGTAGCAAATACAAAGCTTTATAAAACAGATAGTTACAAACAGGAAGATAACAAGGGGTAGGGGAGGAGGAGGGGAAGAGGAGGAAGGGGACAGGGTGCAAGGGCTATATAACTGGATGTGGGATAGTAGGAAAACAGGTGTGGGGAAGAAATGGGGGCTATATACAACAAGGGGCACTGTAGTCCTCTAGCTGTGGCCCCTGACAGACTGCTGCAGCCACTGAATGGCCTGCCTCAAGGCTGTGGTCTCCAGCATGTGCCTCCTCTGCAATGCAAGGAGCCTTCTTTGGAGCACCAAGATCCATCCTCCATCCTGGACCCGTGGGCATGCAGCCCTCCCGGCACCCATCCTGCGACTACCTAGGGAAAGGGACAGGACAGCCAATCAGTGTAATGCCCCAAAAACCCCAGCCCACCCACAGCATGCATTGGACTGCAGGGGCACACACCTCTGGGGGACCGTATATGGCCCACGCCTGGGGGGCCACACCAGCCATCCACACAGCACACCACAATAGCACAGCCAGTCAGACAGTGTAGTGCAGTATGCTCATGTGTGCACTAGCATGGCACAAGGCACAGGGCACTGGCACTGTAATAGCACACATTGTGGAGGCTGTGTGCATGTCCTCCACACCAGCCGGCACAACGCTGCCAGGGTACATGCAACAGTGGCATGGACAATGGTTGGTGCACCACCATGGCCCTGCAGACATGGGTCCATGGACACCATGGCCTGACCCAGTACCCACAGCAATACCACTGGGACAAAGAATAGCAATGTAGCCACACCTACCTGCCATGCGGCGCCCAGCTGGTATAGCCCTCTGTGGCCTACTGTGGCACCTCGTCCCTGCTGCAGCCTCACTGTCCTGCCTGTGGTCCTCTGGTCCTGTGGAAAACATGTAGAGAAGGGGACATGAGTACACAGGCAAGCATGGAGAGGCCCCCCAACCGCACAACCCGCATGGTGTATGGCGTGTCCCCGAACATCCTGTGGACCCCCATGTCTGCATGCTTGCAACACGTGCAACAGCCATGCATGACATGCATCAGCCGACAGAAGTGTGTTGAACCCCAGCTGCAGACCATGCCTCACAGCCCTACAACTACCACTGATGAGCAGTGAGGCATTCATGCCCATTGCGCACACCTACCTGGCTGGGGAACCTTCCTGCACAGGACACGCACCTGCATCCAGTGCAGCCACGCTGGATCCCTGCACCTCAGGTCCCTGTACCTGTGGCAGCATTGCTCAGTGCTCCATGCCACCCTCATGTGCCACTTCATGGCTGTGGCCACCTGCACCCAAACATCACCCCAGGCCTGCTGCAGCGGCACATTGCCAAATAGCTGGGCCTCAAAAGGTTGTGCCACAGCCACAAAGTTCACAATCTCCACCTCAGACCAGTTGAGGGCCTTTCATGATCTCTGCTGCACCATGGCTGCTGACAGTCACACTGGTGGTGTGAATGGTGGGGAGATCACACACATGAGTGCAGCATGTGTAGAATGCATGATCGGGAATGGAATGATACAATCACGCATTATGGTGATGCGCAATGCAGAAACACTGTGCATTCACGGACATGCACACAATGCACATGCCTGGCAGGTGCATGGGGTCAAGGGTCATGACTCCATGCACAAACTCACATGTTCCAAACATGCACTGCATGCCATATCACACTAAGCATGCATGTGCATGGTACGGGCCTGTTCTGGGATGCCCAAGCATGAGCAATGCCACACCGTTGCTGCATGCACAATCGCACAGCCATGCACATGTGACACTGGGTGCATGATGGACCTGTGCAATGCTGTGCACACATGTGCACTGCGAGAACATGCAATGCACATGTGCCGTACATGCACCACAGGGTTGCTCCAGCGCAACCCCGATGTGCAGGGAGCAGTTTCACAATATTCAGCTGTTGTATGCAAATCACCTCATCAGCCAATGTGTGGCACAGTGGGGTGCATCAGCATATCATTACCATTATGCAACAGCAAATTTGCATGCGATGCACCTGATAAGTGCCAGCGGACAGCACAGGCCACGGACCGCTATTGCAACCTCTATAGGTAAGTGGATGCTGCTGCAGGGCAACAGAGGCATGCAACAACAACACAATGAGGGACTGACATGGCCCACACTGACAATGACCCAACATGCTGTCACTGTCCACCGGTAGCTACATGTTGGGACAGGAAGATGAGGAGGGGCATGGGCCTGCCTGGAAGAGAAGGACCAACTTCATCAAGGCTGAGACAAATGCCCTGTTTGAGACATACCTCAACAGGGAGGAACTTTTTAGCGGTGCCACAGGGACACCCCAGGAGAGGTCGGCAGGGTGGGATGTGGTGGTGGTGTATGTGAACCAGCATGGACAGCACCAGTGCAGTGCACAGGAGTGTAGGAAGAAGTTCAGAACCGACAGAAGGAGAATTAAGGAGAAGGTGGTGGCTATACAGACTTCCCACAGTGCAACCAGCAGTCAGTTGTCCACCACACCCACCCTGTTGGCCACCGAAGAACTGGTGGTGGCCACCATCAGATGCATGGTGGTGGAGGGTGTCCCTGGTGGCAGATTCCAGACCAGCAGCAGCCCATCCCTGCATGGTGAGTATGCACCCTACTGACATATCTGGCAGGGGTAGGTATGGCCATGCAGAAGTGCCTACTGCCATGTAGAATGCCACCTGCATGTGTCACCACTGGTGTGCACGGCCACAGGACGGCATGTGGCATTGGCTGCATGCACACCATGGGGGGGCACCGTGGGTCTGTTACTGCAACACTAATGCACTGTTTCTCCCTTGCAGCACCATCACACCTCCATGGGGAGGAGGGAGCAGGGTCAACCTCAGCCACAGCCACGGAGGACAGACCATTCACCTCGACTGGCATGCATGGTCCAGACAGGTCGAGGGTGAGTGCCATGGAGCAGGTGGATGTCCTTGCCCTGGTGCCAGATGATGCCCTGGCTGGGTTCATAAACAATGACAGCCTGAGTGTGCTGTGTGCAGAGACCCAGCTAGGGGGACAATGATGACATAACGCTGATCCTGGAAAGTGTTGGGGACATGGTGCCCAACATGACCCTGGACACATCATAGGCAGCATCAGGGCACAGTGCTGTGCCTGAGGCTGAACAGCTACCACCCATCCCCGTCTGCACAGTGGTGTGTGGTGCCACCACTGTGCATGATGGTGGCAGTGTTGCTGGCACAGTGACAGGGCACGGCACTGGCCAGCAGCCGGTCAAGCAGCAGCAGTGGGATGTGGGTTCCACAAGGCAGCATGGCCCAGGGTCTGCCACTGGTGTGCCTGACATCAATGGACCCACAGTACTGCCCCCTGTGCAGCATCCACCAGAGCAAGAGGTTGGGCAGTGCGCGACCGGTACCATTGTGGTGGGACTTGCATCTTGGCAGCCACTGGGCTTGGCTGTGCACAGAGGACCCCTCCACGGTGCACTGTCCACCCCACGGTCTCAGCATCTGGTGACCCCATCACAGCAGATGCTGGGATCTGATGTAGGCATCCCAGGCACACCAGAGGCTGGCCTGTTTGTCTGCCTCTACACCCCTGCAAGGACACCGTCATGGACATTAACCCCTGGGGGAGCCGTCAGACACCCCCCCATGGCTTATAAGCAGCCTGCATCTGCTGATCAGCCAGGGCATGGCCACCCATGTGGCTGTGGCAGCCAAGGAATCACATGATTGGCCTGATGTGTCTGTTGCCCTGCGCCACCGTTTGCTGCTGCTGCCCCATGTACGCATGGGAGGTGTTGGTGCGGCATGCCTGTGTTTTCATGCTGGTGTATTGTGTCGCATGCCCCCTGTGTATACTGACTGTGCTTCTGGGATGTGTAGCATGGGTGTGATGATGGCTGATAAACTCAATGCCTGCTGTGCCTGTGCACCAGCATCATGCCTCTGATCTATGCCATGGTCCGCAGTATGTCTGTGTGTGTGCACATGTCTGTGCTGTGTGTGTGTGTGTCTGTGTGCCAGTGCCTCCCCATGCCTGCTGTGCACCCCATTCCTTGCATGCCTCCCATTTTGCACATCCAGGGCTGTGTGTGGTGTGCTGCTCTGTGTGGCCTGTGCATGTATTTGTGTCTGTGCACTCACCTGCATTCACCATAGTGCTCCTGTGTGATGGTATCCCTGTGGCACCTTGCCTGCACAGCCAGTCTTGGGTCCTGTCTTCTGTGGGGTGGCTGACCACCACCCTCTGGCCCATTATTGCTGTCATCCCCACTACTGTCGCCATCATCTGCCTCGCCTGCTATCCCATGCTCAATGGCCATGTTGTGCAGAATACAGCAGGCCAGGAATAGGCCACAGGCTTTCAATGGTCTGTATTGTAGGGCACCACCTGACCTGTCTAGGCATCAGAAATGAATTTTTCAGCATGCCAAAGACATGCTCGATGATATTGCGTGTGCTGGTGTGTGCCTCATTTTATCACTCCTCTGCAGGGGATGACGGTTGCTGGTAGGGGGTGAGCAGCCATGGTCTCAGTGGGTATGAGCCATCAACTGTGTGGAATGGACATGGTGAGTCCTTCACTGTGCTGTGACACATCCTAGTCCCTGTCACCGACTGCTCACTCCACCATGCCCACCCTGCCTGCCCTCCCTCGACCCCCTTGGACGTGCCAACCCCCCAGCCCATGCCATACTTACCCACTAGGTGGCCCATGGGGATGTCCCCACAGTCAAACCTCTGGCACAGCGCAGAGCTGTGCCAGATAAATGCATCATGTGCACTCCCGGGGTGTGTGGCACAGACATTGATGATGCACCTTGTGGCATCATGACTATGGGTATCCCTTGCAGTTGATGTAGACTGGGTCCTTGGGGCTAGGTGGTATGCAGATGCCCACATGGGTGCAGTCAATGGCCCCAATCATGCCTGGCATGCGTGCCATCCTGTGGAAGGCCTACATGTGTGCAGTACATTCAGCCTGTGTGCTAGGGAAATGTATGAACTCCGAAGCATGGGGCAGCAGAGCATTGAGGAACTGTGTGAGGAGGTGGGACGTGGCCGACTGGATGATCCTAATGGTATCCCCAGCTGGTCTTTGGAAGGTGGCCGTGGTGAGCAAGCACATCACTGCAGTCACTTTGGTCTCCACTGACATGGCATGACTCTGGTGGATGCCTGCATCTCCTCACTGCACAGCTTGCAGAGCTGCCTCAGAATTCCCCTATTCAGGCTGTACCAGCCCACTATCTCCTTATCACTGCAGTTCTCAAATGTGATGCGGGCACGGTACCACCTGTGTCAGGCATACTGCTGCCGGGCCCTTTGTTGGCCACATTGGTGTTCCTCCTGCCTCCTCACACCCCTCATTACTGCCTCCATGTGGAACGGGGCACCGTCCATCACTCTCTGGCTCTCCACCAGCTCCCTGCCTGGCTGACTGTCTGTCTGTGTGCTATGTGTCTGTGTCTCTCTGTCTCACTCTCTCTCTCTCTCTCAGTGCACAGTGTTGTGCATCCCTGTCTGTGTGTTTGAGTCAGGGTTTTATTGGCTGAAGTCCGGGTGGCGCATTTGGGGGTTTGCTCCACACTTGCGCCATAGTTTGTGGTTGAATATACTGTTGTGCCATGTATTCATGGGAAAACCCCCTACACTTGCGCTGCATACATTATGTTTGTGCCATGGCACAATGGAACTTGTGCTGCATGGTCGCAGTCTTTGAATATAGCTCGGTGGTGCATCTACATAGTTGCACTGGTGCAAGTCGGTTGCTCCATGTTCAACTGCTCTGAATATCCAGCCCTTAAAGTTTTTCAAAGGTTTCTCAATTGTGCCCCAGTCTCTTTAACTAAATTTGAAAATCAACAAATAATAAATGTGTTAAGACTGATACAAACAGTTTTTCAAAGGTTTCTCAATTGTGTCCCAGTCTCTTTAACTAAATTTGAAAATTAACAAATAATAAATGTGTTAAGACTGATATAAACTTATTAAGAGAAAAATTCTGCCTACCATGTTACTGGGTAAATTCAGCCCTCGCTAGTTCCAGCACCCATTTGCTGAAACAAATGTTCTTAAATTTGGGATCCAGCAATGTCTGGATTTGCCACTGAATCTTCAGATTTTCATTTTTTTTCCATTATGTGTGGGATTTCCTGACAGCACATACACTCCCTCTCACTCTGCATTGGTATACAATACGTGCATAAGCACCTATACATGAATAACAAAAAAAGTCAATAAAATAATACATGAGTTTTGCATTCACAGTATATCAAAAAGTACATCATCATATTTATTTAAGTGGCATATATATAAGTAGTAAGCCATGACAGAGTGTGCACTATGTAAGGAATAAGACATGATGAGGTGTGGTATATTGGCTGATAAGAGCATACCCAGGTGCATAATAAGGAATGAGGCACTTGCACAGTGAGCCTTTATTATCTGGGAAGTGCTCTTATCAGCCAATAAAACACACCTAGAAGTCTCTTAGTCTGCTTATAGAATGAACAGAAAATTGTCAATGTAGCGTAGCAACATTTTACCTAATAGGAATTATAGTTCACAAAAAAAAAAAAAACTGAAAAGGTGCTAAACAGTCCTTATAGTCATTAGTTTTCAATGAAAGTGTAACAGAGTGCTCCTGGTCTAGTCATTAGAGGGCAATGGCATTACTGGGAATGTGATGCTGTGTCAGATCGCCCCCCCACCACCACCACCAACATGCTCAAGTTTATTTTTCTTTTTTCTCCTTTTCTCCTATTTGTGCACTTATTGGTGTCTTTCTATCCATTTCATTGTCCTGTGTGTATACTGCATGGTTAAAGAGGACAGATGTGAAACTGTCAAAGTTTACAGTCAACTGTTGGGTGAGCCAAACACTCAATGAGTGACTTCCAGTTTTGTGGCTGGCTTTTGCAGATCACAGTTGGCTTTCATTAGTCGGATTGTAGACTGGGGTAGGGTTTCTTTTAAAGAAAAATAATCTATTTCTTTAACAAAAAATATTTCACAACATGAAGATGTGGTGTTACTATAGCTGGAGTTTAGAAAAGAGTTGGGTGACTCATGAACTGCACAGCTAGTGGATGGGTTGGGCAAGGTATGATCAGGCAACAAAGTCAGCATCAACCATGGATTAGAGGCCTAGAAACAGAAAATGAACCTAGAGATTTAAAAACTGTTTCTTTTCTTGCTGAAACTTTTTTTTTAAATGTAGTATGTATTACTTTCAGGGTGTGATGAGTATTTATTAACATGTTTTAAATGTTTGTTGCTGTGTTAGAGAAAGTAATGGGTACTAGGTAGTCTGCCATCACTAACAGGGACGCCATTTCCAAAAAGTGCCTGGAAGGCATGGATCTCAGGATGTGCTGCTGTCCTTGTGGCCATAAGTAGGACCATGCTGTACATTATGCACTGATAGTAGCACAGCAAAATGCACCTCTTATCCAATCAAAAGCCAGAAAATGTTCTACCCATTTTATAAATGATATTAATGCATGCAAGGGGCATAATGAGTCATAATGTTGAAGGCCTACTGTCATTATGTCCTTGGGAAGTGCATTCAAATCCTATAATGCACACACTGAAATGGCTTATTACACTTATAAAATGGCTCATTTGAATAAGTATGTTGATGTTTTTGGAAAGAAAATAAGATTCTGAATCTGATCATACATTTGTAGAGTTTTAATGCATGGTCATGTGATGTCTCTCATCCAATGAAGTCTCTTTACTTTTACTAGTCATTTTTTAAGTAATAGTTAATTTTAATCATATGTGCCTCTAGATTTGTATTTCATAAATATGATAAAAAGCATTATATCAATGCTAAACTCACCTCCCACATAAATAAAATGCTAACAAGAAAAACAACACTTGCGGAATGAAAGTTCAGAATGTCATATTGTATTCTAATATGTTTCATGTGGGTAGGTTCTATAGAACCACATCCAAGTATAAAATATTTAAATAAAGACCAAGTACAAAGATGATGTATTGAGAGTCAATGTTATACTCCCACCACAGTCACATTATCTATATCAGTATTATTTGACTGTACTTTATGATACTGACTGCAAAAAAAGAAAGAAAAATGACAATACTAGTCAGACTATTAATTTCTATTCAAATAACTTCAGCAAAAGAAAAGCTGCTGTGTTATACTGGAATCATTTACTCTTTTTTTTTTTTTTTTTAGTGCCAGAAGTGTTGAAGGTCGAATGATATTAGGTATCTTGACCCATGCTAAATCTGATCTTCTGAGGTTGAGCCCCAAATCAAAACTCTCAACTGCAAAGGTATTCACTACTTACAAAACAGTGTTTGCATAAATATAAGATAAATAAAACTGCTACTATGAACAGTATAACTTTTTCAGTTTGTGCATACAAGTTCATGTATGTAAACCTTTTTACAGTTATGGGAACTCTTCTAAAAACTGAGGGCTTCCCATTGCTCATTCACGTTGAGAGCATGTTCTTTTGTAATTAATTATTACAGTGCCACTTCCCAATGTGCATCCCTCTCCTGATTTAGAACACTATGGCAACTGACCTAAGATAGCATACAGCTATCTCATCCTTTAGACCATACTTCCATCATGTATTTGACATGCTAACACATTTTATGGGCTCTGTTAATAGCAATTCATACATGCAAACTTTGAGAGGTAGGTGGTAGGGGTACCCTGAAATGAGTGCTGAACTTATAAAAAAGAATCTTTACCCCATCACTCACATCCCATTACTTATATCACATTGTGGATAATGGCTGACACTGCACAATTAACATTTTTTCATTTTTGCATGTCTGATGAGTCCTTATTGATAGACTTCATGATCATCATCGCTATATTACTCCATGCCTACACAACCCCCCCAATCTCCACCCACTCCCCCTGAGCTCATTATATTGAAATCCTAGATAACCTGTGCATTTCAATTTGCTGTTTGGATTGGGTATCATCATAGCAGCACATTTATCTACAGCATATCTGATTGGAGATCTGACTAATAAATTCAGGGAGTGAACTACAATGCTCTATATTACCCTCATCCCAGACAATATACAAAATGTATCATTATGCAGAATTATACCTGGGACCTGTTTAATGTTGCACAGCAATGGGAGAAAATGTAACGTGCTGATGAGGAGATTCATTTTACAAATCAATAAGTGCAACTGTAAGACAGGAAAAAATCTATTCAATTACCACTCATTGTCATGTGTTTGTGATGTTCCCTCTTCCGCTTTCTCCATCCCATTTGTATCTAGTGAGTCTCTGCTGCTATTTGTAAACAAGGAATTGAGGTGGTATGGGTCTGAATAAATTTCCTCGATATAATCAAAGTTAAGTTCATGACTGTTTTCAGATAACATCTTGGGGAATTCATGAAAACATCTTACCCCTTCCACATAAAACTCATCACATGCATCCATCTCTCCAAAAAGCCTGTTCTGGCCATGATGTAAGGATGTTCATACATGCATACTGGCTCATTAGCAGGCTTGCGGTGTTAAATGATGAAAATACAGTAGAAATGTTAAAACAATATCAATACATGTCTTTGGTAACCGGGTAAGGCCCAATAGGCACAAGTGCCTGTTTTCAGGGGCGACCTGGGAGCACTGGGCAGTTAAGTGACTTGCTTAAAGTCACAGTATGCAAGTTGAGGTTGTGAATAAAAATGGGTTTTATGTGATAAAGGTGAGTCTTAAAGACTGCCTATCACATAAAGCGACCACAAAAGACCCCATGGTCAAAACAGTGCCCCATCTTGTAGCACCGTCGCAATTATAATACTTACAATCTGCACACAGGAAACATTCTTTTTATGTAGAGGGGCTGTGCCCCCCATGCCCTCCTGCAACCCCAAACTAAAATAATCAACTCCAAGGTGGGGGGGACCATGGGGTAGATTATTGTTTTTAAAAAACAAAAATTCTTTCTGTAGCCAGACCCAAACCCGGGTCCTCCACTATGCTATGCAGCCAGCTTAGCAAGACCCTGGCACACAGGATCTTATATCCTGCACTAGTGAGGATAACTCCTTACTATCCTCACTCTACTGGCTTTAGCGATGTTATTCACCATTCGCTATTACTGGGAGCAGTATTATTGAGTCGCTCAAATTGTAGGGCTCAATAATACGTGCTCTACATGTATGCTACCGTAAAAATGATCTGATTTCTACACTATTTATTAATACTATATATGACTTCAAACCAAAATCAGGTGAGTCTGTTGGATTACCAGACTCCCTCTTTAAGATATTCCACTAGCCTTTTAACAGGATTTCCATTAATTTCCCCACGACTGATTTGAGACTGGCTGGTCAATAGTTGCTAGCTTCCTGCCTGCTCCAGCTCTTATGGAGGTGGGACTACGCCAGCTCTCTTCTAGTTCTCTGGACCACTCCTGATTCCAGTGAACTATTGAATGAAGCTGTCAGTAGTGCAGTTAGCACCTTCTTCAGATCCCTTTAGTATCATTGGGTGTAGCTTCTCCAGCCTCATAGATTTTCCACTTTCAGATTTGCTAGTCCCTTCAAGTCTTTTTTCTCTGTTAAAATGGACTTGAGTTCACTGCCCCACCCCCACCCCCCACACACCAAGGGTATTAGCAGGCATACTTACTGCACACATTTGTGTACAGTTTTTTAGAACCTGTCCCAAACCATATGCCATTTTACCATGGCCATTCTTATCTGGGGTATTTGAGTTAGTGCAGATGACTGAGTAGTGTCTATATCTGTTTAAGCATCTATTGTTTAGTACATAGATATGTGCACAACTCATTTAGGGATTAGAAAAGACATATGACAACAATCTGTTTTATTTTGTATTGGCAGCAGCAATTGCAGAGAATGTGTATTTTTTATGTTTGCTTGCACACATGAGCAAGAAACATTATGTGGCAGCTTAGGAGAGAAGCGGGTTGTGGAGGTGTGGCAGTGTGGCAGCCAACGGAGGCTTTGCATTTGGGGGCTTGGCACTGGTGGACCAATGGAGGCACAGTGTGCTGATGATACTGGCTTCCAAAAGTGCCACCAAGTTGTAACGTTTTCACCGCAGCGATCAGGGCTGCATTGTCATTGCAGCATCAGGCATTCTGCTGCAATGAGGGAGCGACCCGTCATTGCAGGACAGTACCTTGCCTAGCGTAATATTGCTTGTGAATGTGGCAGCAAGCCACCGCCATGATTACAAATAATATTACACAGCCCCCAGTGATGAGGGGGTGCCCAATCCCCCTCAACATCATTCATCACCCTAAAAACAGTCTTTGTTTGCCAACAGGGGGCCCAATCCCCGTCGGCTTCAGTCACCCCCTTCCCAGTTTAATTTGCTGACGGAGAAGCCCACTCCCCATCTACATAATGTCCCCCCCCACAAAAAATGTGTTTTGTTCTCCCCCCCTTGGCATGTGCCAACGGGGGTGCCCAATCCCCCATTGGCTACAGCCCCCCACAAAAACACTAGGGTGGCACACTGGGAGCCCACCCCAGCATGCCAAATGTCCCTGTAAAAAAAAATCCCTTGTTTTTTTTTTTTTTGTAACCTGTAAAACAGAAAACGGTCCCTCGTTGAGTCCGGTGGCTCCTCCCCCAACCCGCACCCACCATCTGCGCATCCTGCCTCCCCACACACCCTACCCCATACTTACCTCCAGGGCCCAGAGCGATGATCTTCAGTGAACCAGAAACACGTCTGCACTCTTCAAAGCTGACCACAAAGTGAAGAAATGCCGGTAAGATATATAATGGCATAAATAGTTTTTTTTCAACTTTGGTGCATATCTCAGGCATTTTTGGGAATTTTGCCGAATTTGCAATATTTTCACTCCAGATTTTCAGCTTTGCCATTTTTCTGCAACTCCTTATGAACAGTACAGCTATCATTTTTCACATCCTGGCCGAAATGAGTTTTCGCATTTCTGGTGCAGAATAATGCGGTCACTGTGGGAAATCAGTGTTTGGGACACATTAAGAAAATCACAGTGACACTGTTCATGAGCAGAGGTCCTAAAATGCCTATGTTGAAAATTTTGTGACAAAAGTCCATAAAATGAGAGTGTTACGAGCGTGCATTGCGCAGTTTCCATGCACGCTTGTAACTTCGCAAATCTGTAATATTTTCACTCCAGATTTTCAACATTGGCATTTTCCACACCTCCTTATGAACCGTACAGCTATCATTTTTCACATCCTGGCCGAAATGAGTTTTCGCATTTCTGGTGCAGAATAGTGCGCCACTGTGGGAAATCAGTGTTTGGGACACATTAAGAAAATCACAGTGACACTGTTCATGAGCAGAGGTCCTAAAATGCCTATGTTGAAAATTTTGTGACAAAAGTCCATAAAATGAGAGTGTTACGAGCGTGCATTGCGCAGTTTCCATGCACGCTTGTAACTACGCAAATCTGTAATATTTTCACTCCAGATTTTCAACATTGGCATTTTCCACACCTCCTTATGAACGCATAGCTGTCATTTTTCACATTCTGGCAAAATGTGTTTTTGCACTTCCGAGGCAAAATAACGTGGCCGCTGTGGGAAATCAGTGTTCGTGACACATTAAGGAAATCACAGTGACACCGTTCATGAGCAGAGGTCCTAAAATGCCTATGTTGAAATTTGGTGACAAAAGTCCATAAAATGACTGTGTTGCGCATATGCGTTGCACAGTTTCCACGTACATCAGGAAGTGCAAGCATTTTTAATATTCCCACTACAGATTTTCAAGATTGCCATCACACCTCCCTATGGATGGTACAGCTGTCATTCTTCACATCCTGCCCAATCTGTGTTTTCGTACATGTGACACAGAATGGCACTGTCGCTGTTGGAACTTAAAGTTCAGAACACATTGACAAAATCACACTGCCACTCTTCATGAGAAGAGGTCCCAAATGCTTTCATGTGTGGTGGGGTCACAAAAAGGCCATGTTGAAAATATGTAGTGTAAATACCAACAAACGCCCAGAGCGTTAGGGTTTCTAACCATAACATCCCGCCCTGTACAGACTGACAGGCATCGGAATGTGCCTTTGGATTGCCAGCTGTACTGCTCATGCCATTCCACCCCCACCCCCCTGCCAGTGACAGGCATCGAGATGTACCTTGGACTCTTCGGCCCCAGAGTTCACCCCATTCTCCTATGCTGCATCCATTTCAGCGTGTGTTCTTATGGAATGGGTTGACTGTAAAGTCAAACACTCCAAGACACACCTCAACACGTGTCGGTGTCTGCATTATAGGGTGAGGTGACATAGCATGAACGTCATGGACAACAACCCAAACACTTACCCCAATGCCTGTCCATCTCTACAGGATGGAGGTGGTGGGGTTGGCGTGAAGTTCAATACTTCACTGCCATTCCTATTCTGCATCTAACTCCTGCATTTCCAATGCTAATACCAGCAAGCAAACATTCGGCATTGACAAATGCTTGTTTTAAAATAGGGGCAGCAGCTGGATAGAGTGTTTTTATAATGGAAATTTCTAACTACACCACTGCCGCACACATACTGTTGTGGTTGCTCCTCAGTGGTCGGCCCCCCACTCTTTCTCCACTGTGAAGACCGAGCAGAAGTACCTGTTCTCGAAGTCTGCTTTTTCCTGATCCTCCCCTGTGCAGACACCTCCTGCCATCTTTCTCATCCCTACTATCCCTCCCTTTGTCTTTCTCTTCTCACTTATGTACCTGTAGAAAGTCTTGTCTCCTTTTGCTTTTCCTTTGGCTATCCTTTCCTCTTTTTGCACCTTTGCTCACCTCACTGCCCTCCCTGCTTCCCTCTCTTTAACCTAGTGCAACTCCCTATCCTTCTCCCTTTGTGTTTCTTGGTACCTCCTGAATGGCACCCTTTTTTCCTTCTCTTTTGTGGCCACTTCCCTAGAGTGCCAAAATGGTCTTTTCTTCCTCCTGCTTTTGCTCACTTCCATCCTGCAGAGACTGGCTGCCTTCACTATGCCTTTCCTTAAAGAGCTAGTGTACTGCCTAAAACTAATATTAGTTTTTAAAAGCAGTCAACCATTTCATTTTATATATGAGGTATTTTTTCTTTTCCCTTTGGTTAATTAGAAGATTGTTTACCTGATGTTAGTAGGTGTGCAGTGTGGAACAGCACTCTGCCTGGCAGCTGACATATCTACCTCTGTAACCCCCATTACATTATCAGCATTGTTACCTCACTGCTGCTGAAGAACAGCCACTCAGAAGCTGCAAGTTAAGTCACATGTGATGTCACTGTCAGTGAGATCACAATGCTGATGATGTAGTGGGGGGACTAGAGATGAATATGTCAGCTGCCAGGCTGAGTTATTCCACACATCCAGCACAATATTAACATATAGAAACTTTCTAATGAGAAAAAGGAAAAAGAAAAATACCTCAGAAATAAAAAGTTACAACTTACTACTTCTTAAAATGTGTATCATGTTCCTGTTTGTTTTCATTCCACTAGCTCTTTAATTTTCTTCACTGTTCCTCTACGTCTCTCTGGCAATCCACCCTTGCTAGGCAGCTTCTAAAGAAATCTCCCATTTCTTGAAAATCTGTCTTCCCAAAGTCCAGGACCCTCATCCTTGTGTGGTTTGCCTCTGCCCCTGTCTCAATGCTGAACCACACTGTATGGTTATCACTGGTCCCCAGGGGACTATCCACTGTGACTTCTGGAATACTGTCTGTTAGCAAACACCAGGTCCAGTATTGCCATTTCCCTAGTAGATTCAGTGACTAGCTGCCCAAGAAAACACCACCCTGCATGGAGTCAAGGGTGGTCCTGCTCCTAGACAGAGCTGCAATTGGAAGGCTCCAATCCACATCTGGTAGATTGAAGTCCCCAACCAGCAGCACCTTCCCATTATTTGCCAACCTGTTGATGGTTTCCTCTAGTGCTTTATCCAAAATCTCCCCCTGTACTGCAGTTCTATTTATCACAGTGCAACTAGTGGCCCCAGCTCCTGTCTCCTGGGTGACCCACACCTCCAGCCCTTCCATTACCTCTAGGTTCCCTTGTACATCTACAGCCTGGACACCCTCCCTCACATACAGAATGACTCTTCCTCCCTTCCCTATCTCTTTTGAACTGAGAGTATTCTGGTATGGCCATGTCCCCATCATGATTTTCAGTGTGCCATGACTCAGTTATGGCCACCAGGTCTTCATTTACTTGGTTTACTTGTTGGAGTAGGACAAAAGTAGGCCTTGACCCATCAGGATTGTACCCCACGAATTGTGGGTCATTGATCCTGAATGTGGTTAGAGGTGAACCAGTTGTCTACACCCTTTTTAAATATGTTAAAGTTGTTACAGTCCACTAGTTCCTGGGGGAGCCTATTCCATAATCTAGATGATCTTCTAGTGTAGAAGTTAATTCTTTTGTTAGTCCTGGCTTTACTGACTTCTAGTTGCTTATCATGAAGTCTTGGCGCCATTTTCCTTTGTGAGAATGAGACAACACATTATTGCATCAATGTAGGTGACTGTAAGATTTTAAATAGAAGAAGGAGATCCTCTCCACTACTTCTTAGTTCTAAGGAATAGAGGCCTGTTTTATGGAGTCTCTCGAAATAGTTTAAGTGCGCCAAATGAGGGACCATTCTGGTTGTTCTTCTCTGAATTTGCTCAATCATGTTAATGTCTTTTGCTAGATATGGGCTCCAAAAGGGTGACCCATAATCAGAATATGGTCTAATGTGTGTCCTATATAATGGGATTATGCATTCTTCAGTTTTTGAAATGATTTATCCTTCCTGCAGTGGTGCACATTGCTATACAAATATTGCTGTCTCTTTGCCTACAATCCCCCCTTCTTCCCCTTTTGCTGCTTGTAATGCTCCCTGAAACTCCCCCTGACTCCCCACTTCCCTCATTGCTCCCTCTGGTTTCTTGTCTCCTCTACACCTCTCTTTTTGCATCCTTTGTTCTTACCCCCCCCCCCGTTCTCCACCTTGTCTACATCTCCTTAATCCTGCATCTTTGCCCTGGGGGAGTTTTCTCCCCTCTTATGTCTTCATCCTGCTGGGGGGGGGCGGTTTATGCCTCCCATGGTAATACAGTCCCCCCCCCAGTTAGTTTAAATGTTCATCCAAGAAACATTTAAACCTTCCATTGAGGACTGAGATCCCCTTCCTAAAACAATGCAGTCTATCTCCTCTGTAGATGGCTATATCCTTTTAGGTCAGCCCACAGTCCCCAAAGAAGCCAAACCCCTCCTCCCTGCACCATGCCTTCAATCAACTATTGAAGTCCCTGGTGTGGAGTGCCATATCCATGATACTTGTTTAAGGTCTCTCACCAGTTCCTTGAACTGCCCCTGCACTACCCCTACTCCTTCCCTCACCAGTTCATCAGTCCTTAGGTGGACAATGACATCCAGCTCCCTCCCAAGACCTGCCACCCTAGCAATCCTTAGCATCCACTCTCCATCCTTCTGAGCAGAAGCACCAGGTAGACATCTTACCTTCCGTTTCAATTTTCCTTCCTGCTCCCAAGTCTCTCCCCCTAATGACTTGAATCCCCCACTAGCAGCTGCTTCCTTTTCTGCTGGGGCCTCTTCCTCCCACCTTGGGACCTCCTCTTCTAAGGATCCCCACATACATCCTCTCTTGCCACCACTTATGGTGCCTTCTCTCAACTATTCTGTCCTGACAGAATGATGAAGGAATTTTGCAGTGGCATAGGCAGAGGGCTGTGTTCCTTACTCACCACCCCTACCCTCCTGGAGCCCACCAATGACCAGTCATCCTTCCTCTATCCAGGCATCCTCTGAGGCAATGGTGTCAGACTTGGTGGCCCCTGGCTAGGGCAAGAGGTCTCCTGTATCCTTACCAGCTTGGCTCAGAGTCCAGCAACCTCTGCCCTCAACCCAGAAAGGTGCATACAAATTAGGCAGCACCTCAGTCTCCAGAATCTTTGCCGAAAGACTGCACCTCCACACCCGTTACACTGCACCACTTACATTCTTGATTACCCGCTTGCTTTTTTTTTAAATTAACCACTAAACCTAGCCTGTCTTATTCTGCCTCCTTCCTATATACCCGTTTACTTGTCTGCCTTCCTTTCTCTTCTGAATTTGATTTATCACCCTACCCTAGATAGAGTTTTGCCTCCTTTTCCTTTTATCGATGTTTGTTAGCTCAACCCTATCCAGTACTACACTGCCTCCTTCCTCTGCCTTATTTAACTTCTGTCCCTTTCTTCCCTTACCTGAATTTACTGACACCTTACCCCAGATAGGGTGTCTTCTGTTTTCCCTCCGTTAGCAGCTACAATTATCTAACTCCCACAATTTTCATTAATTTCCCTTAACCTTCCACCTATAGCTGTTTACCTCACTTCCTTACTAGTAAGTGTGCCTAGAGCTTGGATTTACCTTACTTTTTCCTGTGTCTCTCCGGCAGAACCCCCTGCTGACTGCAGCTGACCCACAGATGCCTACTAATGCCTTAGGTTACCTGTTCCACTCCTGCTCTGTTCCACTTATGCTCTGGGACATGAGTGTGATGGGACACACAAGAGCAGCTCAGTTTATTTCCCCTGAGTAGTTCCTGGTCTGCTTATACTGGAAGCCACAGATAATGTGGTTCCCTGTGCTCCAGTTTCCCAAGATTGCTGGAGTTCTGCTTCCTGCTGGTCGAGTGAAGGGCACCTGCAAAAATCAAACTCTGGAGGGAAAAGCAGCTTAAATTAAAACTCACAGTGTTCTCACATTTCAGCACTAATGATGTATTGGCACTTCACTCCCCAAACCCAATGCGCTCCAACTGAAGATATGCAGCTCAGTTTGTTTCTTCTGAGCAGTTCCTGGTCTGTTCCTATCAGAAGCCCCAGATAATGTGGTTCCATGTGCTCCACTCTTCCAAGATGGCTGGAGATCTTTCTGCTGGTCAGATGGAGGTCACCTGCAAAAATAACAAACTCTGGAGAGAAAAACAGCTCAAATGAAAACTCACAGGTTAGTTTTACAATGTTTTCTCTTTTCAGCACTAATGCTATGTTGGCACTTCAATCCCAAGCACAATGTGCTCTGATTTAGGACTTGCAGCTCAGTTTATTTCCCCATAGCAGTTCCTAGTCTGCTCCTATTGGAAACCCTGGATAACATGGTTTCATGCGCTCCGGTCTCCCAAGACGGCTGGAGTTCTTTTTCCTGCTTGTCAGGTGGAGATCACCTCCAAAAAACAAACTCTAGAGGGAAAAGAAGAACACAATTAACTCACAGGTTAGTTTTACAGAGTTTTCTCTTTTCAACACTAACATTGTCATGGCACTTCACTCCCCGACCCCAGGGCACTCCGATTCAAGATATGCAGCTGAGAATTTTTATTCAACATACTTACAAAACAAGAGGAAGTTAAAAATGAAACATCTAGATATTTATCACAGAGTATATCCAACATGTTGACATATCTCTTCTAGTGCACCAATCCATGAATTGTAATGAAAGTTTCGGAGCTTCAATACACCAGTGTAGCACTATGTAGTAAACTTGTTCTCTTTCTTTCTTCTACACTTTTTTCTTTCTTTTCTTATATTATGTGCTTAATCTCATCTTATTTCTCTATATGAAGTTTTGAGAAGGTTAACACAAACATTCCTATCGTTTATTTCTGTACACTGCATTATAAAATTTCCATCTTCGTTTCTTTCTGTGACATTGCATTCTAATTGTTCTTTCAACACTGCCAAAAATATTTGGTTGACTGGATATCAGAGGTTGGGGTGTGTGACTCATCTGTGCATTTTGTGCTGGAACACCATTTACATGTAAAGCAAAAGCCACAACGCTACTTCTCTTAGCCAGCTTCGAGGTGGATCTTGGGGGTAGCCATTCGAGACCTGCAGTTGACATTCTGGCCTGCATTTTAGAGACTGAACCATGAAACTATTTTTCTTGGCTTTCCACCCTAAAAAAGTCTGCATCAAATATCACCTCATCTGCATCCATGACAGGTTCTGGGGATGTCTCTACAGCCACCTCTTCCTGCTTAATTTTAGCTGTCATAGATGCTTTTATCACAACCAGGTGACTTTTTGCAGCTGCTCTTCCATTATCATCGTGCCCTGCTTTTGCAGATCCACCTGGAACAATCTTTTGTTTGATGAGTTTTTTTTGTCTGCGGCTGGGGAAGAGACAGCTGCCAACCACTGGCCTGCAGGTCAGTAAGTTTGTCAAATTTTGTATTTACATCTTCCACCTGGAAGGACACCATGTCCCAAAATCCACCAAGGTCAGTATATGTTGTTTCCTTTTCTCCACATTTAAACTCACAGTCATCAGCAAGCCCTTTAAATTGCATAAATCTTTCAGTAATCAGTAACTGTACCTTACCTACTGTAGTACAGATCAGGTTTACTTTCATCTGGAATGTCAACTTCCAGTTTTTGCTCCCACTGGAGAAAAAGAGATGTCACTCTTTCTGACCTAGACAGGATAGCATTTCTGAAGGAGGGCACCTCATAGCCCATCTCCTGAAACTGAAAGACATCTGACTTCTCAGCAACCTCTGGCACCTCCTGTTTAGGCACAGAGCAAGTAGAACTTCACTAAAACACTCACTGGCAAATGTGGTTTCCTGAAGAGGCTCTCCTCCACTTACATCTGGATCCAGGTCTGCATCCAACACCTTCAGTTCCTGCTTGATGGGGTCTGTAGCTCCTCCTGGGATTTCTAGTGCTGATGCAATGTTGGCAACCTTCTGAAGAACACCAATTTGTTTGCTTTCCACTGGATCCCAAGTCAACCATGGTGACAGGAATGTATCAGCACTGTGAGAAGTTATGAGGCTGAACTTGAAACTTGACAGTACATTAAGTGGCTGAAATGTAAAGTTCTATGGAGTGAAATCAAGTTTATCCTCAACTGGCACTTGATCAGCTGTTGGCTGATTTTTCAGTTGTGCTTCTACCACCATTTCAAGAAAGCTCAGACGCCCGTTCTGCATTACCAGCAGATTCTTTTTGCCCCACTGCTACCACCATGTCCAGAAAAGGAAGCTCAGGAGATCATTCTGCATCGCTAACAGATTCTTCTGCTGTCTCAAATAGAAGTTCCTTTGGCAAATAAGACTGAACAATGTTTACAGGTTTGATTTCCTTTTTCTGTTGCACTTATCCAGCTGTTTTCTTCAGAGGTTGACAGGTACTTGCTTTAGATTGCCTTTTGGCTGTTGATGCAGTTGTTGTTCGGGTATGTGGAGCTTCTATGCTGGATGCCTTCCAGGACAGCTTCCTGCTGCAAATGGTCAGTGAACCAACCAGGTTAGAAAATACCCTTGACCTTGTGCTGGCAAATGGGGACTTTGTGAGAGAACTTACAGTGGAGGAACCGCTGTCAGGGAGTGACCACCGCTCAGTATGGCTCACATTGGATATGGGCAAGGAAGGAGTGGAATCTGGCACAATAGTGCTGGACTTCAGGAGGGCTGACTTTGGGAGGATGGGGGAAGTGGTAAAGGGTACCTGGCAGAATTCAATCTAGTATGGACACTAACCAGAGGTGGAGCTCATAAAGCTGGGGAGGTGGAGGCAACCAAAACCTGCTGCAAAGCCCAGAGCAAGAAGGCTAGGGCTAAGAAACTGATGTGGTTGAGCAAGGAGGTCATGGAAAAGGTAAGGAGGAAAAGAGCTGCCTTTAGGAAGTACAAGAAAACAGGGAGGGAGAGGACAGGGAGGAGTACTTGACAGAATCGAAGGAGGTGACAAGGGCAGTAAGGGGAGCCAAAGCATCTATGGAACTCAGGCTGGCACAAGGCATTAAGAAGGAGAAGGACTTCTTAAGTACATCAGGAGAAAAGGGCTGTAAGGACCACATAGTAAGGATTAGGAAGGAGGGGTTGGGTGGAAGCAGGGTGCAATAAAGCGAGAGCACTAAATGAGTACTTCTGCTCAGTATTTACTAAAGAGAAGAGGGGGTGACACCCAAGGTGGGAGAAATGGCAGAAGCAGGGGGGGAAGTGGTGACAGATGGGGAAATCATGGAGAGCAGAGTTTGAGAGGGTTTGAAGGCACTGAGGATGGACAAGGCGCCAGGCCCAGATGGCATCCACCCCAGGCTACTGAAGGAGCTGGCAGAGGTCCTTGCAGGACCTTTGGCAGACCTATGTAATGCCTCACTACATTTGGGGTGTGTACCTCAGGACTGGAGGATGGCTCATGTGGTGCCCCTCAACAAGAGTGGCCCCAAGGATGAACTGGGAAACTACAGACCAGTGAGCCTCACATCCATCGTGGGTAAGCTAATGGAGACTATCCTGAAGGAGAGGCTGGTGGCCCTCCTAGAGGCCAAAGGACTACAGGACAGCAGACAGCATGTCTTCATACATGGCAGATCCTGCCAAACCAACCTGGTCAAGTTCTATGACTGGGTAACTAGGCAACTGGACAGGGGCCATGCAGTGGATGTCCTGTATCTGGACTTCAGTAAGGCATTCGACTCAGTGCCACATGGAAGGCTGGGAAGGAAGTTAGTAGGCACAGGGGCAGGTGCAAAGCTGGTGAGATGGGTAGGAAACTGGCTGCAGGGAAGGCAACAGAGGGTGGTGGTGGGTGGGAGTTCTCACACCAAGGGCAGTGATGAGCGGTGTTCCACAGGGCTCAGTGTTGGAACCAGTGTTGTTTGGAATATTCATTGCAGACATATCATGGGACATCAAGAGCAAGATCAGTCTGTTTGCTGATGATACCAAGGTAGGCGCGGTGGTGGATGACCTAGGGGGATGGCAGGGGTTGCAGGATGATCTGGCAAAGCTTGAAACCTGGTCAGACACCTGGCAACTGGGCTTTAATGCCAAAAAGTGCAAGGTGCTGCATTTTGGGATGAAGAACCCAAGGAGGAGTTACCAGCTAGGGGAGTGCAGCTAGCCCAGACAGAGGAGGAGAAGGATCTGGGTGTGCTCATTACAGGGTCACTGAACAACTCGGCACAATGTAGGAAGGCAGCTGCAAAGGCCAACAAAATGCTGGGTTGTATTGAAAGGGGTATATCCTCGAGGAGGGAGGAGGTGATTCTGCCACTGTATAGGTCATTAGTTATACCACACCTGGAGTACTGCGTGCAGTACTGGCATCCGTATCTGAAGAGGGACATTAAGTTACTGGAGGGGTGCAGCGCAGAGCAACAAAGATGATCAAGGGGCTGGGGGACTTATCATACGAGAGGAGGTTGAAGGAGTTGAACATGTACTCACTGGAGGAGAGGAGAGACAGGGTGACATGATTGAAACCTTTAAATACATGAAAGGAATAAACAAAGATGGGTACAGAGGGGCTGTTCAAAGTAAGGAGGAGGGCCTGAGACCATGATATGAGACTGGGCGAGGAAGGTTCAGGAGGGAGATGAGGAGACACTTTTTTACAGAGAGGGTGGTGGCTGGGTGGACTGCATTACCTGCTGAAGTGGTATGCAGTAGAACAGTGGACTGCTTCAAATGAGGATGGGACAGGACAAGGGGGAGGGTTAATGAAGGGAAAGGGTGGAAGGGAGGGGCAGCTGCAGAATAAGGGGTGCTAGCTGCACATTTGAACAGACTTGGTAGACCTCTAGGCCTTTATCTGCTGGCAAATTTCGTATGTTCATATGTGTGTATGTTCTACCTGCACAGTTATTTCTGGTTGTGTTCCAGCTGCTGAAGCAGCTGTGGCTCTGATTAATCTGGAATGTGAAGCATCAGCATGGGTAGATTTAACAGGTACTCTTGGAGATGCTACAACTGGGCCTTGTGGAACTTTACTCTTTTTAAAAATTGCCATAGGTCTTGTGGAGTGAGACTGGCCTACTTTACCCTTGGCTGTAGCAATGGTCTCTAGGTCACTTTTCCCATTTATTGTCCCAGATGGAGGAAAACAAGGATACTTTTCGGACTTTGATCAGCAAATGTAGCCATCTTAATCTGTTCTGTTGAATTTTTGATTGTTAACCATGTAACTCTCCCAGCTGGGGCGGGTGCTGCCTTTTCTGTTGTTGTTGTTTTTTTTGGGGTTTTTTTGTCCTTTTCTGTTGGTGCTCACAGGGAAGAAAGCATAGTGGATCTGGTTTACACAGTTCCACTTTAGAAACCACACTTCTTGATTTCTCCCACTCCGCCTGCATTTTCTTCAACTGCTTTTCCTCCTTATAGCATTGAAACAGGTCTTTATGTAACTCCTGTTTCTCATTCTGCTCAGCAGACTTTTATTTTCAAATATTTAATTTTCTTCTGTCAGGAAAACTGGACTCTCTTTAAGATGAGAAAAATAAGACAAGCCAAACTTTCTGCTTTTCCTTAACTGATTAAATAGGTTTCCTTCCGAGTAAGTAATATTCAGTGGGCAGTTTTCTCCCAAATGGCTTCAATGCTTGATTTTTTTTTTGTAACAGTCTGCAAACTGGGGCACAGTCTCCATCATGTTTTATACCCTTGTTTGTAATGTAAGTAATACACAGATCAGGAAGAACTTTCCCTAAACCCTCACAGTTAAAAGTGCCTTCTTTTAGAAATGTAGCCACCACTTTGAACTTAATTTATTCCCCCCAAGCAGTTCCTGGTCTGCTCCTATTGGAAGCCCCAGGTCATGTGGTCCAGTGAGCTCCAATCTTCAAAAATGGTGAGAGGTTTGCTTCATTCTGATCTGGTGGTGTTAACCTACAAAAAACAAACTCTGGTGGAAAGCAGCTCAAATTAAAACTCACATGTTAGTTTTACAGCATGTTCCCTTTCAGCACTAATGCTGTGTTGGCATTTCACTCCCCGACCCCAACACACTTTGAGTTTAAGAAGCTATGAGAGTTTAAGGGGTCCCTCTGTTTAAAGAGAACACTCTCCTCCTTTTTAAATGACAGTGTTATATGAGTTACCATGCTCAGTTCACAGCTATGGGTTCAAGCCTCTTTGAGGACCCCCCCTCAATAATTCCTATACTGAGATCAGGATGAAGGACTACAAGCAGATCTGAGGAGTATATGTTGAATGTATGTTGAAGCTACAATAAAAATGTCATTTTGACCATGAGGCCCTCTTTAGGAATGATCTATAAATTTATTATACCTATATTGGATTTTGGTAACCAGGTAGGTTCAATGGGACAAGTCCTCCCTTCTTCAGGAACCATAAACAAATAATCATGCAGTTGTTTTCATACTTGGCTAATTATGTAATGTACTCAGCATAAACCACTTGAATCATAAATAATAGAAATATAGCAAAGTGGCAGATAGTAAAAGATCAGACTAGTTCATCTAGTCTGTCCTAAGATTCCCTACTTAGAATCTAACATTATTTCCTTTCTACACACTCCTCTTTCCTTTCTACAGTGTCCTGTCTTATACCTCATGTAAATGCATCCCAACTACTCTTGAACTCTGATATTGCCTGTACCTCCACAACCTTGTCTGGATGTTTTCCCACCTATCTTGCACCCTTTCTGTGAAACAGTACTGCGATGTGCTTATGCAATTGAATGAGATAATATGAGATGATGCTTGTGTAACTTGATTTACTTTGTGGTTTTCCACCTCTCTATCTATGGGATATACCACCCTGTAGAGATATGACACAAGGAATCCTAGAGGAGGGTTTCCCCTACAGGTGCCAGAAATGAATGCGTCGGCTAAAGGTAGGTTAGGAAGAAGCCCAAAAAGAATACTCAAAGATGTCAAGCTTTGAAGAGGCGAGGATGATGAATGAATTCTGTGAAAAGAAGGGCTACTTCCTAAGGAGAGAGGGGAAAGTTGGGCCACCATCCTCCTCCATCCAACAGCAGAATCTAACTACCTGATGAGAAGAAAGCACTAACTCTAATATTATGACCATTGGCATGGAGGAGAGGAAAAAAACCCTTTGAGGAGGAATCCTCTGGGGATCCAAGGCCTAGGTCACCTTCCCTCCAGGCTGATGATGTTTGATTTGAGGAAATATGTTGGTAAAGAGAATGGTTCATAGATGAGGGATATAAGTAGGGAGGATGATGATGGGATAGGGAAAAAACTCAAAGAAGCACGGATTAAATAAGGAACATGAGGTAGCAGGGACCCAAGGAGGGTATGCTCAAGTAGTCGATGAGAGATAGTAGATCAGAGGAGCAAGGATGGGAGGGAGTAAATCCATGTATAAGTCAGAGGAGCAAGGGGTACCCAGACATGCTCATGAGATTTCAGATGTGCTGATAAGGAGACAGATGATAATGCAGACTGACTTGATTGAGCGATGCACTTGATTGAGCGATGCGAGTGAGCAGACACTGAGGTTGAAGAGGCATGCTTGATTATGCAAAGTAAACGATTAGACCCTGAGGTTGTAGTCAATGAGGTAGTATGGAATTCAATGATAGGAATGTTCAAGTAAGCGATGTAAATAGATAAACCTTGAGGTAATGTGAGCGAATGATGACTGGATTTATGAACTCGATATGTCTGAAGTTATGAACTCGATACATGTGGCAGGATGGCCGCAGTTGATAGGTGGCATAGGAGTTGTGGTAGGTACACCCAAAAAGAAATATCGATAGAAGTGAATCCTGAAGAGCCAGTATGGAATTGGAAGAAGAGGAGATGGGAATTAACTTGAAATGGACTTGAACGAAGGTATCATGCTCTGTGGAGCAATACGAAAAATGATGCTCCTCGAAAGGAGGCAGACTCCAAGGCCAAGAAGGTGTGTCAGGAACCAGAGGGCTAGGCTGAGGAAGGTAATAGGAATGGATGAGGTATGATGAGGGACTGACAGCATGAAGGCAGGTACTGGAAAGCGAGGTAGGGAGGTCAATAGGGTAGCCTAGGACCCAGCCGGTACGGGATGAGAACTGCATGGGGGCAAGTCGGATTAGGTGGTATATGATCCATGATAGGTATGCCCAAAGAATTATAAATAGAAGGCCAGACAGAGCAAGTGAATAGTGCAGACTTGGCAGCAAACCATGCCAAGGCATACTGATAGAGGGAGAGGAGGAGACAGGAATGATTCAATAATAATGGTGATTGCAGCAGGAGTGCAGCAGTTCAACATGAGCAGATTGGGGAAAAGGAGACTGGAAAGGAACTTGAAAGGGAATGAAGGAGGTTATGAACCTGACACAGTATGCAATGAATCCTTGACAGCAGATGATGAATGGAATCAGGAACCTGATACAGATGGCATGAGGGCCGTGGATCAATGAGGTTGGCATAGGAGTAAGGATAGGTAAGCCCAAAAAGAAATATTAAGAGCAGGATGGATACGAGATATGCAAGGAGCAGAACAGAGGGAAAGACCAAAGGAAGCCAAAGCTGCACAACAAACGAGGAATAGACACATGGCAGGTGGTGAAGGACAGGCAGGAGAGATGAGCAAAACAACCAGAAAATGAAGAATGAGGACGCTGAACGTCCAAACAATGGACAAACATACGGGTGGAGACCAACAAGGAAATGCATGAGGGTGCACTGCTCAGATCTATGACGGCACCAAAAAGCACAGAAACACACCATAAAGCACAGAAACAGTGGGGACTCAGGGAAATGGTGAGGGAATGACATGACAAGAGCAACAGGATTGAGAATCAGTACCACCACAGAACAAAAAACACCTCTGACATATAAAGTAATGAGGATATTTAGTTTACAAATGACAAACATGAAATGCCTTCTGCTGGTGGTGATACTAACTCATGAAATACCTGTCAGTATAACAAACTGCACCATCTCCGATGCAGGTCTACTGCTGCCTGGAGCTAACTGACTAAAAAAACTAGCATGTTTCATTGTGAATGTTACCTTATGACTGGAAAGAAGAGTGGACTGAGTAAAACATCAGTAAAGAGCAACTCCCTGTCTCCAGATCATCTCGGTCAGAGCAGCTAGGTCGGCTGTGGTATGACAGGGAGGCATGGTATGGCTGGGAGGAATAGGAGCAAAAATAAGGAGCTGAGAGTGTCAAACATATACCAAGGATATGGGCGAGGCAGAGAACTGCAGCTGGCCAGCCACTCCCCTCCCCCACCATTGACGCACATGCTGCCGGGAAGGTGAACGGCAGAAGCGAAGGCAGCATAGGAACAGGAGCTGCTCAGCAGCAGCGAGTGGGGAGGGTGAGCGAACAGGGAGAAAGGAGCACTGAAAGCACCAATGGAGAAGGGGCAGCCCGCAACAAGAGAGGAGGGGTTAGCGAGGGACTGCAAAGGAGGAGGGAGGGATGACCGAGGAGGGCAGGAGATGAATGCCCAAATTGCCAGGAAGGAGTGACAAGTAGGGAGAAGGAGAAAAATGAGTGCAGTGAAGAGGAAGTGAGCTGGTGAACCAGGAGCCCAGGAGGGGCTGAGAGGCAAACGACACTGAAGGAACGAGTGAGGGGGGAAGTAAAGAGACAGCCGGAGGTGACCGAATGAACGAGAACAGGCAGGAAGCAGCAGAGTGGGGAGAAGGAGCGGTACCTCCGGCCGAAATGAAAAAGAATCCTGGCAAAGCCCAGGATGTTGTGACCTTTTAAGCTCAATGGGGGAGTGACGTTGTTGCTTTGCCCATTGAACCTCAGGCTTAAAGCCCTCCCATTGTTTGTGCCTTTTTCAAACCTCTTTAGCCAGTTTAAGCACATGGCTCCTGGTGGATGTTCTGTTTCACAGATTAAATAAACTTGCTGTGCCCACTCTATTGAACCCTTTCATGAACTTTAAAGCTGGATTATGTCAAGGGGGTTTAAGAGTGATGTAACAAAGTATCACTTAACTGAAATAGTTGCAGATGTCCAGAACAGACTGCCAGCAGAGGCAGTGGTGATGAAAACAGTAGGAGGTCTGAGGCATGCATGGGATGGACATAAGAAAATATTAGCAAATAGGCAGGGAGGAGGGAAGGTCACTGGAGACCAGTTATGGTCTACAAAGACAGATTAGGCGGGGACCATCTGAGCATACTGGGTGGGCCAAGTTGTCCTTTTCTGCCAACAGTGGGCAGAATTCACAAAGGAAGACGAAATTCCCGCAGCTACAGGAAAAAGGCTTGCTGCAGTAACCACACTTGGGAGACTTCAGTACCTGGCTATGTATTGTTCAGAAGAGACCAAGGTGCAAAAAGTGGGGAAGGAGTGGCCCTGTATGTCAATGAAAATATCAAAGCTACAGAAATTCAGAATACACATAAGGAGCCAGAAGAACTGTGAGTCACCCTGGAAACAGGAAATGGGACAGCCATAAGAACTGGGGTTGTCTACAGGCCCCAGACCAGGGAGAGGACATAGACACATTACTGTTAGAAGATATATAAAACATGACAAGGGAGGTTCTGATAATGGGAGACTTCAACATGCCGGATACAGATTGGTCAATACCAGCAGGAACATCTGCCAGAACTAGACACACAGTGGATTCCCTGCAGGGGGAGGGCCTCAAACAACTGGTACAGCAACACACAAGAGACAGGGCTATCCTAGATCTAGTACTGACTAACAAGGAAAGGATCACAGATCTCCAGGTAAAAGGTCACCTGGGGGCCAATCACATGGTATGGTTCAATTTGGCTACTACATCTAAATCATCCATCCAAGGCAAAATATGGGATTTCAGAGGAGCTGACTTTGATAAGATGGCCAACAGAGTTAAGCTAGCCCTGGCAAAAAAGAAACACAGGTGAGGGGGTATAGGCAAAGTGGGCAAGCATTAAGGATGCAATACTTGAAGCAACATCCCATTGTGTTAGACAGAAAAGGAAGTGCAAAAGAAGAAGGAAACCACTTTGGTTCTCAAATACAGTAGCAGAAAAGGTCAGAGCCAAAAGGCTGGCCTTCAGGAAATATAAGGGAACACAGCGGGATGAAGATAGGGAGGCACACCAAACTGCCCTAAGGGAAGCAGGGAAGGCAATAAGACAGGCAAAGTCCCAAACTGAGGAAACACTAGCATGAACAGTAAAAGAAGGTGACAAGACTTTCTATAGATACATTAGTGAAAGGAGAAAGTCCAGAGGGGGTATTGCTGAGCTTAATGGAGAAAAGGGAGCATGTGAGGAGGAGGACCCTGTAAAGGCATCTATCCTAAATAGATACTTTTGCTCAGTATTTACTGAAGAAAAGGTAGGGCAGGGCCCACAGCTCAGCATCATGGACACAGGGGGGAGGGAGGTGAGCACTACTCCCTTCACAAAAGAAAGGGCCCTACAAGAACTTGCTAAGCTCAGGGTGGATAAGGCAATGGGACCTGATGGCATACATCCCAGGGTACTTAAGGAGCTAAAGGTGGAACTAGCAGAGCCATTAGCAGAACTGTTTAGTGAGTCTCTGAGCACAGGAGAGGTCCCAGAAGACTGGAGAAGGGCTCATGTGATCCTGCTCCACAAGAGTGGTAGCAGGGAGGAGGCGGGGAACTACAGACCAGTCAGTCTTACCTCAGTAGTGGGCAAGATTATGGAGGCACTCCTTAAGGGAAGGATAGCGCAACACCTGGAATCCATAGGGGCACAGGATCCAAGACAGCATGGGTTTACAAAAGGAAGATCCTGTCAAACTAATCTCATAGATTTCTTTGACTGGGTAACCAGAGTGGTGGACCAAGGGGGAGCAGTTGATGTCACCTACCTTGACTTCAGCAAAGCTTTTGACACTGTTCCACATAGGAGATTGATAAATAAGCTGGGTAGGCTCGGGTGGGTCAGAAGTTGGTCAACTGGGTGGCAAACTGGTTGACGGGCGAAAACAGAGAGGTGGTAAATGGTATACAGTCAGAAGAGATGCAAGTCACAAGTGGGGTACCTCAGGGATCAGTCCTGGGGCCAGTCCTCTTCAACATCTTCATTAGTGACCTTGCAGATGGACTAGAGGGTAAGGCTTGTCTGTTTGCAGATGACACCAAGATCTGCAACAGAGTAGATGATCCAGATGGGGTGGGCAGAATGAGAAGAGATCTGGATAAACTAGCAACATGGTCAGAAGAGTGGCAACTGGGATTTAATGCAAAGAAGTGCAAAATCATGCACATAAGGAAGAGAAACCCTGAAGCCACCTATAGGCTGGGAGGGGAGTTGCTAGCAGTCACAAAGGAAGAAAGAGACTTGGGCATCATCATCACTGATGACCTGAAATCATCCAAGCAGACCTCTAAAGCAGTAGGTAAGGCTATGGGGGTGTTAGGGTGTATTAGTAGGGGTATCACAAGTCGTAAGAGGGAGGTAATAATCCCTCTTTACAAGACACTGGTTAGGCCCCATCTGGAGTACTGCATGCAGTATTGGAGGCCACATCTTCACAAGGACATTAACCAAATTGAGGCAGTCCAGAGAAGGGCAACCAAAATGGTGCAGGGACTGCATCAGAAGACATATGAGGACAGATTAACAGAGCTCAATATGTATACCCTTGAGCAAAGGAGGGAGAGAGGTGATATGATCGAGGCATTCAAACACCTTAAGAGAATTAACAAGGTGAAAGAGTCTAACATGTTTAAATATAAGAAAAACAGCAGGACAAGAGGACACAGCATGAGATTAGAGGGGGCCGATTAAGGGGGAATGTGAGGAAATTCTTTTCACAGAAAGGGTGGTGGATGCATGGAATGGCTTACAAGAAGTGGTGGCTATGAATACAGTGCAGGGCTTCAAACAGGCATGGGATAGGCATAAGGGAGCAATACAAATGACTATGAATAGATAGGCCACTGACAGAGCAAAGGCCGATGGCACATTTATAAGGTAGAAAAAGAAATGGGCAGACTGGATGGGCCTTGCGGTCCTTATCTGCCGTCAACTTCTATGTTTCTATGTAACTGTGGAAACGCAGCTGTGCTGTATTCTCAAAGAAAACTAGCGCAGCTGTGGATTTCCATAAAAAGTGCCACAGGTGCGGCAATTTAGCTGCTGCAGGAACTGCACTAGTGCTGCGAATCCACAGCGGCGGAGGCTGTGAAGGTACAGCAATAGGGACCACAGTAGCTGAAGCAGTAGACTGTAACAGTGATGCTATATTATGAAGCTGACATCACACACAGAGACCAGCAACCAGTCCCCAACTGGGACCACAGCAGCGCCACAGGTACCAGTGATACCTTGGCACCACAGTGGCTGACTGTCCCTGCTGGTCATCCCTCCCTGGGGTGTTCCTGTAGCCTGCAGGGGGTGGGTAGCACTCGCTGCTGGCTGGTCAGGCTCTACTGCTTGTGGGGCTCTGTCATGGACTGCACTGGGTCTAGTGGTTGATGCCTGTTGCCATAGCATGGCAATGTATGCTTTCAGTGCTGTAACATCAGCCACTGCTATACTGTCTGAGATGCTATTACATGTGGTACACCTCCACCTTAATTGATTCCAATTGCTGGGGCACTACTGCATTGTGCTGAGGGAGAGTTACACCTCTTTCCACTGTGTGTAACATTCTTTCCTCAGCTGTGGAAAAAAACTGGCTGTGCCTTACTTATCTCACACCTTTTTGTCCTGAGGGACTTCCGCAGCTGCACTTTTTTCTACAGTCCATAGTGTTTTTTTTCCACAGCTGTGGGGGTTTTGTGAATAGCACTTGGAGCAAACTCTCCTTTTTTTCCATAGCTGAGGGAGTTTTGGGGACTTAGGGAATGTTTTGCACCTTCTAAGAGCTTTGAGAATCCTGCCCAGTGTCTCTATTTCTATGTTTCTAGTTCTAGAATTCTTTGTGACATAACTAATTGACTTATCTCTAATGCAATGTTGAATTATGAAATGGATAAGATAAACCAAGAAATGTAATTGGTCAGTGTGATCACATACCTGAGTTATTCTAGCACAGCAGCATAGGTCAGACATTTTTTACTTTCTAAACTTATTACTTGGTTTTAAAACTAAAAATCAGAGAACCATTTTATATGACAATTAGACATTCTAGGGTGGGCACAGTTGCGTGATAACAGCACTTTTCAGATGTCTAAGGTAGTCTGCATTACCTCATGCCTCATTTCCTACATCCCAAGGTGTGCTATTATCCCACAATAATGCACACCCTGTCATGTCTTACTACTTAATTATAACACCTAACTTTTTTCTATTAGATTTTTTTCTCCATCCCCTGGTCTTTACACCTCCCTAATGATGACCTCCCACCCCCATCATTTACCTTCTCAGGGACTTACTGGTTATCCAACTCTTACACAGGACCGCATTTGTTGTGGGTGGTCAGTCCTCTCAGTCATGTGTGGGCTTAAGTGGGTGCTGGTGTTAGTGTTGCACTGAGGCTGCATTCCAAAAGGGAGTGGCAACTCTCACTAACAGGTTGCAAGAGGGTACAGCAGTAGGATTATCACAGAAGCCAGATCTATGGCATCACAACAAGAGAGAGCCCAGCTGTTACAAACTAGGGCTCATAATGAGAATAACTAATAGGTTTAATTATGTCATGACTTTCTCTGCTCATGCCCTTCTCATAGAAAAGATTGTAAAAAAAAAATTGGAACGTTTTGTCCAGTTACATGGGTTTAAGATCCCAAGCACAGGAGCTCCCTCGTATGTCCTACAGAAGAGCACCAGCATTAAAAAATAAGCTTATGCACAGTCATTTTATAAATGAGAGACCTCAGAAATGGCTACAAGATAAGAAAGGCTGATAGCAAAGCAAAAATTGCACATACTGTAAATGTGTTAAAACATGCAAAAGATTTTCAAGTGTGAATACAGCCAGTGACTTTAAAATTAGACAGCTCATGACCTGTAACACCATGGGGTCATTTATTTAGCAGAATGCTCATGTCAGGCGTATTATAAGGGCAAAACTACCAGGAATTTTAAGCAGAGACTGGGGTAACATATTATGGTAATAGAACATGGCAATTTAACCTATACCATGGTAGCCCATGTGGCTGGAGCCAAAAACAGTAGTGATTACAAATTTATTTTCACTGTGATCAATAAGATCAGCCCAAACTGAAAGAGTGGGAATTTTAAAAACCTGTTACTTAAAAAAGAAACTTTTTGGATTCTCAAGCCGCATGCTATGAAGAAACCAGGACTCAATGTAGGATATGACCTATGTCCTTACCTAGAAAGAAAGTGAATGTACACCATACCATTACAATTTTGGGGTCTATGACTAGGTTTTTATGCTGCATTTAGTATTTATGTATTGTTTTTAAATGTTGTATTTCACTTACGATATTATGCTATATCTCACCTTTTCAGGCATATCAGAACTATGAGATAAGTATCATTTTATGGTTTTGTTCTATTGCATATTGTCGGCTTCTGTTTTAACTTCCCCCCTCCCCGCCCCCACCATCACCTACTATACCTGCCTACTTGCACTAACGTGTTTGACCACATTTGAATCATTTGTAAATAGGTTGCAGCATCAAGATGATATTTAGTTGTATGTTAATGTGTGAATCTTTAAATGATTATACTTGATGCAATTTATTCTGAACCTATCAGTTTTAATGTTAATTATGACGTCAGAGTTTTTTCCAGTTACACTATAGGTATTTTTGGTGTGTATCCAGTCTCTTGCCTCAACCTTTGATTAAGAGCTGCCATCTGAAACGTGTAAAGTGGGCACAGAGTGTGTGTTTCAGTGTTTGATAAAATGGATGCAATAAAAGAAATGGGTTAACTTCAACGCTCTTTTGCTGTGGTGCCCTTCTTCTAAGAGGTTGGTGAGTGCCCGAACCACATGTATGGATCTACAGTAAGCAGTTCCACTGGAAATGCAATTGAGCTAGGCTCAAAGCACTTAAGGCAGAACAACTGCATACAGTTCTCAAAAAGTCAATACAGATCAAAAGTATAAAAAGTCACAGGTTATGTACAGCGAGAAACTGAATAAAACTGTTTAACAGTTTCAATTGCACTGGACTGCAATGGCTGTAGTGACATAGTTGCTGTGGTTCAACCGCATTTTGACATCACTACTGTGGTACAACAGCATCCGGAAGTGTATGGCTTTCCATACAAAACAACAGTGACCTATATATCATAATACAGTTCTAGCCCACTGATCTTTCCAAATCAAGAGACACCAGTCCTAATAAATCCAGAAGCTGGAAACAGAGCGCTATAATAATATTATCTGGAATAACCCAAAGACCTGAAGCTATTCAGTTTCCTGCATGAAAAGGTCAAATTGCCTTGGGAGGTTTTAAAAAAAAATAACTAAATGGAGACAATGATCTGGCCTGTCGAATGTCACAAATAATCAAGTACTTAATCACAGGGTTTTTGCAAGCAAGAAAAAGGGTCAGTCAACTGTTTTGAAATTGTAAAGATGTGCCATGCATCCAGATAAACACCATGTTCAATAGCATAAACTGTACAAAGTCCTCACACAGTTGTTATATTTGTGGAAATTGTGTACCTAACTGTACCCCTGCTTTTATAAAAGGGCGATATCTGGGGCATATGGGACTCATTTTTTTACAGCTGCGGAAGACTAACTTGACCTGAACTGTCTAGTCACAGATAAAGCTCAACAGCAATATGGCGTTAGATGCTGCTGGGTTCCTGCAGCTGCACGTTTATTTAGTGCACCTTTGCCATGCCTTGCTGAGCTGTGTTACCTTTTCTAAATACCTCTTCTTACAGTTAAAAACACTGGCCAAATAAGCTGTGCTTGACTGGATTTGTGATACACATGTCTGCGGTAACTAATGTCAGTATACCTGGGACATGAGTAAGCAAGTAAATCAGGGAAGGGAGACAGAAGTACAGCAACTGTCATTAACAGCCTGCCAGAGGAGGTAGTAGAGGCAAAGACTGGGGGGTAGGGCTTCAATAATGCATGGGATAGGCACAGTGGCATATCAGGTAGGGGAACAGGGGAGAGAGTGACACCTGTGACCAGCTAAGGCCAGTGATGGCAGAATAGACAGGGACAAAGTGCAGCCTGGATGGGCCTAAATGTCATTTTCTGTTGACAAAAGCTATTTCTATGTAACAGCAATTACTGCAACCAAAAGATAGTGGCACTTTTCATAGTGTACTATATTCACAGGGGAGAAGGGATACCCAATGGATCTGTGTGCATGGGGTGCTGGGAATTCATCTTTATTAAATATATTCCTGTTTTTTTTCCAAAGTGAAACAATTCCAACCAGTTGCCTACATTTTCAGTCCTGCTGTCAACAAGGTTATGGTGTATAAAGAACATTTGGACAGAATGTTGTGCAGCGGACAGAGGTGGCTCTTGTTTCTCTTAGTACAGTAGCTTATGAATGGTGCAGGAAGCAGATGGACTGCTTGTGCCAAATTTATTTACCATCATTGTCCAGTAAGTTAATATTAGGTGACCTGTGGTGAACTGTGTTTACATGGAGAAGGATAAAACAGGAAAGACCTTACCACTGGCATCACTGCCATCACAATCCTACATCTATACTAAAAATGCATGATTAAATACTGCTACTTACTGCAGGAATCATTTGTTCTCACGGTAATGGGAAAATTATACGGACAATATATCAGATGAGGAGATTAGATCGTAATCATTTTGTAGTCACACATTTATGTTGTTTACCTAGATATACACTGTAAATCTATTTAATAGGCTTGTTCTCTTCGTGGCTATGGTTGGAACCAAACGCAACCTCAGAACCTAAACCGGTATTGCTCGGTAGAGATCCCCTAGCTATTGGTTAGTGCTCGCGGTAAAATACGGTTGCTTTGGTTATGTAATGTAAGGAGCATCATATGTCTCTGCTGGATTATTGAGTTCTACTAAAAAGGATGTTTGGTAAATGAGCTGTACTTAGTATTTTCAGTGCAGTAAGTTAGGTTGCCCCTATATGCAACCATATACCCAGCACAGGCGTGAAGAAAATAACGAGCTCTGCAGACTGTGAAACCCTTCGTCTTATACTCCGTGCACCCAGAGCAGAGAGAAAATGCAGACAACTCTCCCTTTACCAAGTCTAAGAAACAGTTAAGAAGCTACCAAGAAGCATGCATATTGCCTGTATACTGCATTCAGCCTTAGAATAAACACTTTTCTGACTGCAAGCCTATACCTGGCTGTGCTCATAACTGATGTCAATTAAAAACTCACAGTTGCAGTTGTTGAACTGTTCTCTAAAGGACCAGATGCCTTTAACAGAAGGTCACACACACGCACACGCTTTATAACTCCTGTGCTAATTTATTACACGAGCCATTTGTAAAGCTGAAGAACCGGCTGCTAATTTCTTCTAAGGCAGAACACATGACCTGGGGCTCAGTGACTGTAATATCCCAGACCGCTCCATATTACAGCCATCAATTATTAATGGGGAGGATGGAAGTTTGTACAGAAATGCGCCAGAACACTTTGGCCTCAGCTCTTTCGGGGGCTCTTCGTGACGCAGATTCTTGGGCAAAAATAAGCTGCCCACGCCTTGTTTAGAAGAGGCCGCGCTTCCTGCGCCTTCCCGCCCCTCTGACTCTTTAAATTGCGCCGGCAGCAGCTGGGCAGCTAGTGCTGGGCAAGTCTGACTTCGGAGAAGGTGAACTGGCATCCGAGAGTGGAGAGAAACCCAAACCAGCCATCATCTCCACCAAAGAAAGGGTCACAGTCGTGGATTGTCAAAATGGGGGTCTTACCTGTTGTAGCCATCCTCTTTTCTGTAATGATGCCAGGTAAGTTAAGACCCGCTGGCTTTCTTCTCAGCGCCGCCTGAGGTTCAGAGATGCTGGCATTTTTTGTTTCAGCACCACGGACAGAGCAAGTTTAGCAGGCTTATGAATGATGCATACTGTCTTCAATGAAGTTGTCATTGCAGTTAGCTACATACGGTAGCAGGCAGCATGTATTGGCTATGTAGTAAGGTCACCAACATACAGGTGCAGGCATTTCATATACATACCTGCGCAGTTCCGTCGCGATTTTTTAAATTAAATACATCTATAGGCGAACTGCATTATGAAAACAAATGTAATAATATGGGCTTCTCATGTTTGCGCCCACTGCAAGAGACCTGTACGTCAACAAATCCAAGTAAACTAGTCAAGTTTGCCATTTTTCTATTTTTCAGTGCTTTTATCATCCGGGATCCTTGGTTTCAGTTTGAATAGCAAGACAGATGCAGCTAGATCGATGCACAAGGAAAGGGTGCCATAGAACAGCGTTTGCCTGTTGCTGCTTAAAACGAATATACTGTTACCCCTCTTCTAAACCCACCCTTTATCTGTTTTTATTATTGTGTCGCAGTAAGATCTCTGCATTTTCTAAGGGGTATGAGGTTCTTATTTCTACGGGACTGCACACATATAGTACATTTACCCTAAGCCTTAAGATGTTTACTAAGACCATTAAAGAATGCGTCGAAGACTTCAGAGGTGAGGGCAACTCATAACAATTCCAGCATTTATTTAGATATTGGTAAACGGGAAAGGCACACAAAGCAAGACTCCTTTTCAGGTGCGATCTGAGGACCGGTACGTCGGAGAATATATCTCATAGGCAAATTAAAACAATATACAGGCATTGCCGTATTCTTGGTAAAAGTCTAGTTTTACTAACAGATGCAAATAAGGTACTTAAAGCCATAACCCATATACTGTCTACCACTAAATGGAGAAAAATACAGATGCAGACAATTGTTTTTTCCTTTTATCGCATGGATAAGCGGGCTGATTTCAAAGCTTGAACAGCTGCATTTACGTTTAATATTTCAGTTAACAGATTTTATGGTTGTTCACTAGCTAAGCATGATAGTCGTCAGTATAATCGATATTCCTGAAAGGTTTAACACATATCCACCACATTTTTGCCTCAACATGCACACACACCACAAACTACCAGTGAAACTGCTTTAAAGAGGCCAGGAAATTATTTCTAATTGATAGCTGTTTATAATGTTACATTTTACAGAAATGATATCCATAAGCCTAAATTATATATATATATATATATATATATATATATATATATATATATATATGTGTGTGTGTGTGTGTGTGTATATATATATATATATATATATATTTATGCAATAGGTGTCAGACCAAAAGCCATTGAATAAATCCATTTATTTCCACATATGTGGAATAAATCTAACCACCTAGATTTATCCCACATATGTGGGATAAATGTAAACTATCAATCAAAGCTTTTTGTTCACTTTTTGACAAACAAATGTGAATAACTTTAAAACGAAAAATGATAGCATAGTACTGTGACCACGAAAATGTTCTGGACAAAAATATCTACAAAATGAGTGGTGTTTCATTTATAGATACCTTTAGTTTTTTATAATTAGCAAAAACAGCAAAAATCCTATTTTCTTTTCACTTTTCAGACAAACAAATATTAAATAACTTTAAAATGAAAATGATAACATGGTACTGTGAGCACGAAAAATGTTCAGCATAAAATATCTACAAAATGAGTGGTGTTTCATTCAGAGATACCTTTTAGTTTTTTCAAAATTAGCAAAAAACAGCATAAAATTCAGTTTTCTTTTCACTTTTTCGACAAACAAATGTGAATCACTTTAAAACTAAAAATGATAGCATGGTACTATGAGCACAAAAAATGTTCAGCATGAAAATATCTACAAAATGAGTGGCATTTCATTAATAAACACCTTTTAGTTTTTTTTTTATAATTAGCAAAAGACAGCATAAAATTAAATTTTTGTTTCACTTTTTCATCAAACAAATGTGAATAACTTTAAAACAAAAAAGGTAGCATGATACTGTCACCATGACATTTGTTCAGCAAGAAGTTCTCTACAAAATCAGTGGTGTTTCATTTAATAGCAACCACCCGCTAGAGCGGACATACACCAGGAAAGTTAACCAAAAGTCCCAGAAAGTCCCAGAAATTACCATTTAAAAAAGAACATAAACAGTCAAAACCAAATGTTCCCACACTGATAAGAAGCATCCCTATTGCATAAATGAAATATACAATGGTGAGCTGTCAGATAAATGATTTATCTACACTTGTACTGTTTGACCTCGGACACCTCACTTTCATGCTTCACGCCTCGTGAAGTTCCCGAGGTCAAACAGCACTCTGTGTAGATAAATCATTTATCTGACAGCTCACCATTGTATATCCCATATATATATATATATATATATATATATATATATATAAGGGTACCTGAAAAAAAGTGATATGAAAAACGGTATTTTACTTGTTTTGTTTTTATGGGCAGCATTTTCTGTTGCAGTTCTCTTCACAGAACCAGTGATCTGGAGTTTTAACTATATCAGGGTTTGAGGAAAGAAATCTAAGCATGGTTCTGATAGGACAATAGCTCATGTTTAGCATTCTGTACTCGAACGACCTTGACATAGTAAACTCTCCACATTACTGGTACCAGGAAAAGAACTGTTCAGAATGTTGTTCATAAAAAGAAAACAATTGAAAACACAGTTTTTCACATCAGTGTTTATTTAGGTACAGTTAAATGTGATTTGTTTGGAGGCAAGTTTATCATTTCTGTTACTAGGAACATTACTATCTGCAGCCAATTAGCACAGATTTCCTGTCCTCTTTAAAACATTTAATGGAAATTGTGCTTTAAATAGGAACTTTTACATATCAGTTTTAAAACAACATAATCAATTGTGAACACTAGTGACATGTTTAGTATACTTAAACACCGCATGCTGCTGATATTTTTGTGCAAAGTTCAGCATTTAAAGCATCTCAACAAGAAGAGCAAGCTTGTTTTACTGATAGTAACAGATTAGTACCCGCCTGAAAGCTGACTGTAGCTATCTGCTTGCTGCTTCAGGAAGACAAACAAAGAATTAGCCGAGAACACCTGCCAGATTTCCGATTAGCTGACTGCCCAGCAAGCTACTGTAACTTTCTTCTATGTCACTATAAAGTGCTCGGTTAGCTGCAGTGAATAGTTTACTAAAAAAGCGCAACCAGATGTGCATTGCTAACTGTGTCTTGCAGTCTAGATGCATGCTCTGCAAAAAAGTATATTGCTTTCCTCTTTATTTCTGTTAAAAGAAAAAAAATACAAGGGGGTTAACACTTATATGCTGAGCATCACAGGGAAATAATGCATAACCAGGGATAGAATGCTCACTTTAGGGTGCAAAGGCACAGATGGTGTTCCTCAGTACCAGAACTGTGCATTCAAGTCCTAGATCATGCATTAATCTCCTGCAATGCACTGCTTGTCATGCGCTAACCCCTTAATATAGTCCAAAGTGCATTATGCAATTTGAAAGACCATTGAAATCATAAACATTGCCAGAATACAGAAATACAATGCTAGAAATGCCAGACTCACCCTCGGCAAAAATCTGTAAAAATAAATTTTTCATGGCATATAACCAAGGTGATCAATATAAATTATTGCATTACGTAAAAAAAAAAGAAACTGGAGTTACAACATTTTAAATATGTGTAACATTTTTGGGTGGTGAAAAACTAACACTTTTGTGCATCCTACAACCAAGAAAATCTACCAGATAAGAAGGCTCATAAACTGTGATACCAAAGCAGTCATACTGAAAAAGGAAGGAAGAAAAGCATCCCTGCTGAACATGCGAAATGGGGTGGGTTGGAGGGAGGAGATGGGTTTGAATTCATCAGGCTAGAAAAAGTCAAACTTGGCCCGAAATGAGGCAACCTAGACACATCACTGTTACAAAGTGAATCCGTCTGGATTTACACCCAGGGTGGGTTAAAACCACCAGGTTAAACAATAAATTTGAACTGCACAGTCATTTGAGCTAAAGTCTCTAGGTATTATATACTTTCCCTTTAGTATTGGTGTGTTTAAGTTAGCTCGTAAAATGTATCCACTCAGTACGACTTACTGCATCAAATGAAGCTAACAATGTGAGCAAGAGTGCAATAGCAGTGAATGCACAATAGCTGTATCATACCTTTGAACAATATGACATCTTATATATTGGTTGTCATATTAAGACTTCCTTTGTTTTTTAATTTGTAAATGTTTTGCTGTAGGTTCCCTGCGTAATTTGTCTGCTATGTGTTGTTTTGCACTTTAGCGTTTACTTGCCTAATTAATGTAGAGCACCGTTAAATGAATTTCATGCTATGTGAAAATATATATATACCATGCAGCCCTCTAACGTATGCTCTTCTGCCCTACCCACAGCTACCAACACCATTCTCCCTCCCTCCCATCTCACCTAAACCTACCCCCCCTACGCACCTAATGCTTACTAGTCCACTCCCCCTCTACCCCCCATCTTCACTTTCCAACTCCTACTGTCGACTTGGTGCATCCCACTGCAGCTCAAGTTGTTAATGGCACTCAAGTTCTGTTCTGGCATACTAGTTCTGCTACTGGCACTTATGTAATTCATGTATTGCCTTGTTGTGTACCCATGATACATTACCCTGTCCCTGATGTGCATGCTCTGTGTTGTCTCCCTTGCCTTGTGCATATGATATGTATACCCTGTCGTTGATGATCATTGTTCTGTACTGTTCTCCTTATGTAACAAGTTCAAATGTAATCTCTCCAAACCATGTACATTATCTGCATTGCACTATTGCCAAACTCAACCATTATATTATACCTGCCTCCTCTGTAACCCTTTCCCCCAGGTCGCACCGTGAGACGAGCATCTTTTTGCTCAATGTGCCTTTCCTGGTAAAACATTTTCAATAAATAAATAAATGCATACCATTGGAACCAGCAAAAAGTATGCATTTAAGGGGGCTATACATTTATCAGATCTTGTATTCTATTAATGGTGAGCACAACTTGCAGCATGTTCCAGGAGGTTGGGTAGGGAAAAGAAATGCCAGTAGCACTTAAGTGCTTCTTTGATTGTGATAAAGTGATTTGTGACATGCTGTGGCATTCTTTGGCCTGATTCTTGTGTGAGGGAGGGTGCTTCTGGGTTTCATGATAAGTGCTTCTATGACATTCTTTTGGGTTCTTTGCTTTGATTTCAGTGTGAGGGAGGGTGCTTCTGTGATATGGGTTTAATGATTAAAAGGTTGAAGCAGGTGAATAACATCTCATTTTAAATAGAGCAGCCCATTAATAGACAATGAATTACTAATTAGTAAGGCAGCTACAGGTCATGTGAATAAAACTGGACCAGTCAGTCCACACTTGAACAACAAAACTGAGGGAAAAAGATGCATTTTAAAAGGAATCCTTATACAGTATGGGTGGGATATTCAAAGGGGTTGCACATGGCGCAACAGGGTTGCACCATGCGCAACCCACCAATGCACCCCAGCGTGATATTCATATGGACGGGTTGTGCTGCACAACCCCCGATGCACCGGGGTGCACCAGTAATGAATGTGGTGCAAGTGTGGGGCCTGTGCCCATGCATATGCTGCACAACTCCGATATTCAGCCCGGGATGTGTGGCACATATGCAGGCACAAACCCACCTTGTGCTGCACAGGGGGGCACAATGTTGAGCCCACTGAAACCAGGAACATGTCAGGGACACCCACAGCTGGGCTGCCGTATTGCTGGGCACAACATGGCAGCCACCTGCTGTGGGTGGCCACCCAACCTCCCAGGACACAGTCCGGGCATTGTGCCCCCCTTGCCCGATCTCGGGCATATGTTTACATCCACCCTGGAGGTCCAGTGGACCCTATCCCATGACAAATCATGGGCGTGTATTTAAATGATCCCTGGTGATCCAGTGGACCGATCTCCATTGCCCGCTCATGGGCGTTAGTCACACACCCTGGTGGTCCAGTGGTACCCCCCTCCCCACCCACCACAAAGACCCGCCACCCTGCACCCCCCAGTCAGTGGTGGGTGGCAGCTCCCACCCACAAGCCACCCACCAACTGGACAACGTGACAGTATGGATGTGGCTTTATTGGTCCACTGGATAACATGGTGGTAGACTATACTACTACATTGTTCCTGAAATGTGAATGAACGCTCATTCACATTTTGGGACTGTGTAGTACAGTATGGTCTGCACACCCATTGGTCCACACAGTGGACCAATAGGTATACAGCCGTACTGTATGCTGTCAGTCAGCAGGCAGCCGGGCGGCTTGCAGGCAGGGAGCTGCTGCCTGCTGCTGACCGGGGGGTGCAGGGTAGCGGGGTCTCAGTGGGCAGGCGGGGAAGGGGGTACCACTGGACAACCAGGGTGTGTGACTAACACTCATGAGCGGGTGATAGAGATCAGTCCACTGGACCACCAGGGATCATTTAAATACATGCACATGATCGGTTGGGGGATAGGGTCCATTGGACCACCAGGGTGAATTTAAACATGTGCCTGCAATCAGGTGGAGGATAGGGTCCACTGGACCACCTGGGATCATTGAACTACATGTATGCAATTGGGCAGGGGTTTCCAATCTACTGGACCACGAGGGAATAGATCATCAGATGCCCGTGATCGAGCAGGTGATAGCGGTCCACGGAACCACCAGGGAGTGTATATACTTATGCCCGTCATCAGGTGACATGACGCAGTGCCCACCAAGGGGCAGGGGGTCAGTCCCTGATGGCTGCAGCCTGGCAGGATGCCAGGTGCAAGTCACTAGAGATTGGAGCACCGCATGCAAATGGGGCCATAATTACATGCAAATGGCCCCATTTGCACCTTGCATACATAATGGCCTCATCTGCATGCCCAGCACTGAATATCATGGTTCCTGCACCTAGCGCACCCGCACTTGCGCTGGCGCATCCCCCTGCTCCCCACCTACCACTTGTGCTGGTGCAGTGCCACTGCACTGTGCACAGTGCATGTGCCCCCAGTGCCATATTCAGTGGTGCTGATCCATGGCGCAGCACTGTTGAATATCACCTGGACTATGCCCTGGCTCAACCCAGTTGCATATCATCCAGACTTGCACCCCTGCCTGGCGCAGTCTGAATATCTAGCCCTATGTGTTTAATAGGTCTATTTAACATAGGAAATATAGGAAAAAAAATGATGACATGGAAATTCTAAGTGTTTATGTGGGCTATGCGTTTATCAGGTATGTGTTTAAGTGGGATGCACTATATATATATATATTGTCTCACCACTAGTGGCCAGTACCCTTGAGAAAGCTGGGAGTCCCTGGGTGAAATGGTGGGTGGCTAGTCGGTGCACACTCCAGGTCTTTGGAAACTATCTTGCAATAAAATGTGCTTTGAACAGACATTAGCCTAAGATGTTTTGTGGTGGAAGACATTGTGCCTAGTTTTCACATTTGTTACATGTGCTTGCACATGTACAAGAAATGTTTTGTTACACTTAACGGCATTTGAGAGGTGTGTCACTGCCAAGCTCGTTGCAGCTCAAACTGGAAGGGGCTCAGCAGTCCAGACCAATGACCACACACTGTGGTCCTGTTGCCACTCACTGCTTGCTGGGCAGAAACTTCATGTAGTTCAAAGGACCAAAGTCATTCAAATCAGAGGGGGCTTCAGTCCTTTCATTTGCATGAAGCCGGTCAGCAAGCAGCTGATCAGTTTTCTGCATCAGGAGCCTTAGTTATCACACCATCTATCTATCTACAGTATCTATCTATCTATCTATCTATCTATCTCTATCTCTTTCTTTCTCTCTCTCTCTCTCTCTCTTTATCTCTAATTATTCAGTGGAGTGGGGTGTCCAGTCCCGCTAACTGCTTCTTTCTCCCCATCCCCCCAAGTTGCTCATCCACCTGCCTGTACCCTTCCCAATCTTTTTTAATATTTTAGAAATATAGGCAGACCTGGGGACCCACCCCTGGTACCACTCTTCTTGACCCCCCTCCCCTCCAGGTTACCTTCCCCCATTCCAAATTAGCCTGACACTGGGGTGCCCAGTTCCAGTGCAGAAATATCCCTAAAATAAAGAAAACCATCCCTTGATGTTTTTATTTCCTCCCTGTAAAGCAGAAAACCATCCCTCACTAATCTGCCCCTCTCACATGCCCAAGCCAACCCGCCCCAGCCTCCAACTCAGAACCCCTCCACCCCCCACACACACACAAACTCTACACACTCTCACTCACTTGAACAGGTAACAGGGCAAAGATCCACTCTCTGATCAAGCATCTTACTGCTGGAACCACCAACTGGAATATAAGAAACTAAGGTAAATGTAGTTCAATGTATTTCAATATATAAAGAATCTCAGAAGAAGCCAGAAGGGGAAGGAAACATATTCAGTTCAGTGCTTTACAGTAACTGGTACTTGCTATTTTTCTTTTAAACTTAGATTGTGGGCTTTTAGTGACACTGTAATTTATTTGCTGTCTTTACTTAGAATTGTTTTTGGGCTGTTGAAAATTTAAAACGTAGTGGTAGTGTATTTCTTTGCTGTCTTTAATTGCTGCAAAATTTTGCCCCCTCCCTCCCCTTCCCCCAACTCTTAATTGTATGCCCTGTTAAATCTGATTGACAGGAGCTAAACACAGGGGATAGTAAGGGGTGTGGAGTAGGAGGGGCATAAGGGGGAAGAAGCCCACCCTCAGCAAGACAAGTGTTTTGACTCATTTATTTATTTATTGGTTTATTTTCTTTTTTTAAAAAGGTAAGTATCTGAGGATCAGTGGCAGGATTTTTAGGACAGTAAATTAATAAAAAGGGAACTAGGAGAGCTTTGGTAACAGATAAGTAGTGGAACTGCAGTATAATGTGGGGAGTGGTGCAATGCAGTGGCTGTGGGGCAGCCATATTCAGTCAGACCTTCTGGATACTGAGGTGCTGCCCTATCTGCATGCATCTCTCTGGACTGCGGGATGAGGTAGCCAGACTCAGAGCAGAAGTAAACTGGGTCAGGAGTACCATCACCCCTATCCAGAGACCACCCAGTCCAATGTAACTGCCTCAAAGGATACCGAGAACGAGGAGCACTTGGATGACAGTGGACTCAGGGAGGGTTAGAGTGGTCAAGCAGAGGCACATTCTAGATCCTATTCCACTCAAAAACTCATATGCCACACTGGCAAATGGGGACAACCAAATAGAGGTACCCAGAGAAGTGGAAGGAAAGGATGTGGAGGTTAGCCAAGGAGGTGACCTCAGTGGGGAGAGCAGTAGACCCCAGAGGAGGAGGAAGTGAGTCCTGGTGGGGGACTCCATCATAAGAGGGGTCCAGCTAGGAACACAGGTGGGGGGGACAGGGAGGTGAGGTGTCTACCAGGTGCCATGGCATGGAGGGATGGAAGGAAGATCCTGGGGATCACAAGGAAGGCAAGACGGGAGGGTGAGCTGGATGTCATTATCCACCTAGGTACTAATGACCTGGCAAATGGGGAGCCAAAGGAAGTTCAAGAAGAGTTTAGGAAATTGGGGAGGGGTCTCAAGCAGGTAGCTAGTTCTGTCACTTTCTCAGAAGTACTACCTGCAAGACACAAAGGAGAGCATAGGGGTGCATACACCAGGAACTTTAACTCATGGTTGAAGAAATGGTGCTGTGAGGGAAGGTTTTGGACTCATTGGTGACTGGGGACCCACCTGGAGAGATGGAGGTTTGTTCAAGCCTGACAGCCTGCATCCATCCTGGAGGGGAATCCAAGCACTCAATGATAAGTTTAAATGCTACATTGACAAGCATTTAAACTAGCAAAGGGGGGTGGCAGGCCAGCAAGGAGGGTACCTACTTACTCACCCCCCACAGCTAGCAGTGGAACCAGTGAACCGGAGGAGTGGCTATCTTTACAAAGCAGTGTGTAAAAGATGGAGATTAGCACCCAAGAGGTGGGTCGGCAGAAAAGGGGCAAAATTCAGCAGAAGGGCAGACAGCAAGGAGAACCAGGGATAAAGGACAACCAAGGAAGGGGCTGTAGTAGAACAGTGAAACAGTCTAGGGAGGTCAAATCATGGAAAGCCATGTGTGCCAATGCCAGGAGCCTTAGCAACAAGATGGAAGATCTGGAGGCTGTCATGGTGCAGTCAGACGTGGACATTGTGGCCATCACTGAAACCTGGTGTAATGATAACCATGACTGGGAGATAGCCATACCTGGCTACAACATATTAAGAAGAGACAGGACAGGTAGAAAGGGAGGAGGAGTGGTACTGTATGTGAAAAATGATGTAAGGGCCACAGAGATCCAGGAGGAACAAATTGGGGGAGAGATACTGTGGGTTAAGCTGGAAAGGAAAATGGGGCCAGCCATCCGCACAGGTGTGGTCTATAGACCACCAGCCCAGGAGGAAGAAACAGATAGGGAGCTGATGCTAGCCATCCAAAGGATGGCAGACAAGGGTGAGGAAGTACTGGTTGGAGACTTCAATATTCCAGACGTGGACTGGAGCATCCCAGCAGCAGCATCAACCAGGAGCAGATTTATCCTGGACTCCCTTCAGGGTGCCTTCCTCAAGCAACTAGTCATGGAATCAACTCGGCAGAAGGCAATACTGGACCTTGTGCTCACAAACAGGGACAGTGTGATGGGGGTTACAGTGGGGGAGCATCTGGGGAACAGTGACCACCAGTCGTTGTGGTTTGAAATCACAGAAATAGCAGAACCAAACCACACAAAAACACGTATCCTGGATTTTAGCGGGAAAGACTTTGGAAAAATGGAGAGATACTTGAAAGAGGCATTAAGGGGAATGAGGCAGGAATCAGGGATTGAGGAACAGTGGGCAGTATTTAAAATGGGGATTACAAGAGCAACAGAATTATGCATTAAGCAGGTTAGCAAGAGGAAAAGGAAGAGGATACCATTATGGTTTTCCAAAGAGGTAGCGAAGAAAGTGAAAGCCGAAAAGATTGCATTCAGGCAATACAAAAAGACACAGACAGGAGGGGATAGGGAGAAGTACCAGGAGAAGCAAAGGGAGGCAGGGAGTTCAGTAAGGGAAGCCAAAGCTCAGACAGAAGAACACATTGCAAAGTCAGTGGGTAGAGGGGACAAAACCTTTTACAGGTACATAAGTGAAAAAAGAAAGGCAAAGGGAGGGGTAGTGAGACTGAAGGGGGAGGATGGGGGCCGCGAGGAGGATGACAACAGTAAAACTGACATATTGAACAGGTATTTCTGCTCAGTCTTAACTGAGGAAGAGGAGGGTAATGGGTCTGAAGGGAGTACAAGGGGTGAGAATGGTGCAGAAATGGACACAAGTCCTCTTTACACGAGAAAGGGTCCTGAAGGAACTGGAAGTAATAAGAGCTGATAAAGCAATGGGGCCAGATGGGGTGCACCCCAGGGTCCTAAAAGAACTAAGAAGTGGTGGCTGAACCTCTGGCCTTCCTGTTTAGCCAATCACTGGAAACAGGGAGGTACCCAAAGACTGAGGACAGCAGATGTAGTACCTCTTTATACAAAAGTGGGAACAAAGAGGAAGCAGGAAACTACAGACCAGTCAGCCTCACCTCGGTAATGGGGAAGATCATGAAGCACTACTGAAGGAGAGACTGGGGAACATCTGGTTGTCAGTGGACTGCAGGACCCAAGGCAGCATGGTTTCACCAGGGGGCAGCTGCGTCAGACCAACCTCATTGAATTTTTTGACTGGGTGACTAGGAAGGTGGATCAGGGAGGGCAGTGGACATGGCATATCTGGACTTCAGCAAGGCCTTTGACACTGTGCCACATGAAGACTATTACAAACTGGGAAATATGAGGTGTGGGTAGGACAGTAGTGTGGTGGGTGCAGCAACTGGCTGGGCATAGGACACAGAGGTGGTGGTAAATGGCTGTCACTCCACAGAGGGAAGAGTGACCAGTGGGTAATCACAGGATCAGTGCTGGGACCGGTCCCATTCAACATCTTCATCAGTGACATTACGCAGAACCTAGAAGGCAGAATTTCACTGTTGCTGATGACACAAAGCTCTGTAACAGAGTAGACACACCAGAGGGTGTAGGCAGAATGAGAAGGGACCTGCAGAAATTTGAAGAATGGTCAGGGTTTGGCAGTTGAAATTCAATGCAAAGAAGTGCAAGATAATGCATATAGGGCACAAAACCCTGGCACAATATATCAGTTGGGGTGAGGATATAGCATGCACCAAGCAGGAAAGGGATCTTGGGGTTATCATCTCTGATGACCTCAAGGTAGGGAAACAGTGTGACAAGGCAGCAGGTAAAGCAAATAGGATGCTGGGATGCACAGGCAGGGGCATCACCAGCAGGAAAAGGGAGGTCATAATTCCACTATACAAGACACTAGTGAGGCCCCACTTGGAGTACATTGTACAGTTCTGGAGACCTTACCTACGTAAGAACATAGACATGGTACAGAAGCTTCAGAGGAGGGCAACAAAGATGGTACATGGATTGCATCACAAGTCCTATGAGGACAGGTTGAAGGAACTGAATATGTACTCCCTGGAGGAGAGGAGGGAGAGAGGGGATATGATAGAGACATACAAGTATGTTACAGGGAGGAACAGGGTGCAGGAATACACTATTTTTAAGTGAAAAGTATGTTCCAGGACTAGAGGGCATGGGGTGAAGTTGGAGGGAGGACGATTCAGAGGAAACTTGAGGAAAAATTTCTTCACAGAACGGGTGGTGGACAAGTGGAACACCCTGCCAGAGGAAGTGGTGGGGGCTGAAACAATCACGGGATTTAAGAATGCATGGGATAGACATAAAGGAATTCTGTAGATCAGGGGTAAGGGGCAGCAGACTTCTAGGAAAACATAAACTGAACTTACAAGCTCAAATGGGCAGACTGGGTGGGCCACAGGCCCTTATCTGCCGACCCTGTCTATGTATGTATGTATCTATGTAGCTAAACCCATTAGGTCACTTAAAAATAGGGAAAGTACATTAGTTACTGATAATAGCCAAATGGCTAAATACTATAACAACTTTTTCACATCAGTATATAATGCCAAAGCCTGGGATACCAAAAATCATTTACCCAACATAATTGAAAACCACTTGGCATTAGATACTCTGAACATCAGGAAAAGGTTATTTAAACTGGACCAGAATAAGGCACTAGGGGTCAGATGGGTTCCATCCAAGAGTTATCAAGGAGCTTGCAAATGAAATGGCGGGTCCACTTACAGTACTGTTCCAGGAATCCCTGGACCAAGGAGAGGTATTGGAGGTTTGGAGACAGGCAGACATGGTACCCTAACACAAAAAGGGTTCAAAACAGGAGGTGGGGAACCACAGACCTGTCAGCTTGACAGCCAAATTGGGAAAAGTCCTGGAAGGGCTCATTAAAGATCATATTACACTCTCTCTGTAGCAAAATGAAGACATTGATTACGCACAGCATGGTTTTATCAAGGGACATTCCTGCCACACTAGCCTCTTAGAGTTTTATGTCAGGGTCAGCAAGACATGACACTGGACAAGGGGGACTCTGTGGACATTATATTTTTGGACTTTTCAAAGGCATTTGATAAGATCCCACATGGACAGTTTGTTATGTTTGTCTATGCTTTAATTGATGATAGGGTACAGGGTAAGCTTTCTAAATGGGTAGCTTCCTGACTGACCTATAGGAAGCAGAGGGTTTATATCGGGGGGGGGGTTGTACTCTGATTGGTCAGAAGTTACAAGCAGGGTGCCACAGGGATCCGTGCTGGGACCTTGTTTATTTAATATGTACATCTCCTCCATGAAGGCATAGGTGAAAGTATGGGAATCCAAATTTGCAGATGACACCTGGATAAGTTTAGCAATGAATACAATTGAAGAAGCAAATATACTGCAGACAGCATTATGTGAGTTGGAAGAGCGGGCAGGGAATTACAAGTTATCCTTCAATGCAGATAAGTGTACCGTGATGCATCTCAGGAGTAAGAATAAGAAACATGACTATAGATTAAATGGGATTGCTTTGAGGAAGGTTGTAGACAAATAAGATCTCGGAATTAGAATAACTAATGACCTTAGTTTCAAGTTAGATTGCAACCAGGTGGTAAAAAACGCTAGCTGCATACTAAATTATATTAAAACACACATCAGGAGCAGCAATAGCAAGGTGATACTTCTGCTGTATATCTCCCTGGTGAGGCCCCACATGGAGTATTGTGCTGAGTTCAGGTCACCGGGAGGAAAAACTGAAGTTAGAGCACTCGAAAAAGTTCAGAGAAGGGCAACAAAACTGGTTAGTAAAGTTAAGGACAGGGAATATGATGAGAGGTTGACAGAACTGGGGATGTACTCCCTTGAGTTCTGTAGATTGAGGGGGGGACATGTGTTTGATCTATAAAGCCCTTTCAGATGTAAAAAGTAAATTAAGTAAGTAAACATTTATTTAAAAATGCTTTCTATAGATCAAAGCGCTTTACAGGTAACAATAAACAAACTACTATAATGTTAGCAATATAAAATCATAGGCCATAAGCTTTTACAAATAAAACAGTTTGCAGCTCTGTTTTAAAACTCTCAATGGTCAGGCAGCTACATATTCAACGAGGTAGAGAATTCCACAAGGCATGAGCTGCATAAGAAAACGCACGGGCTCCAGATGTTTTCAAACGAACCCTGGGAATCTCTAGCAATCCCTTGTCAGTGGATCGGAGTAAACGAGAGGGGCAGTAGGGAGTAAGGAGATCTTTCAGATACTGCAGTCCCTGTTCATGTAGGGCTTTATAGGTCAGTAACCCAACCTTGAAGGTGATTCGTCATTGTACCAGCAGCCAGTGCAACTCGCGCAGAACAGGCGTGATGTGACTATATCTAGAAGTTCCAGTCAAAAGCCTGACAGCTGCATTCTGCAGTAGCTACAGGTGATGAATTTCAACCCCCAGTAGCCCCAGGTAAAGGGAATTGCAGTAATCAAGGCGACTGGTCACAAAGGCGTGGACCAGAGTAGGAAGGTCTGACGGAGGAACCAGGTGTTTCACCCGGGCGATATTCCTCAGATGGAAAAAAGAGGACTTAACAATGACTGACACCTGTGATTTCAGAGTCAAACTGCTGTCAACAATAACACCTAGGTTACGCACCTGGCCTGAGGTCAAGAGGTGGGCACCACCAAGCCAAAGGCCTGATGGTACTTCAGCCCTATGACCCACCCCAAGGTGACCTGGGTCCTCAACCAACACCTCTGTCTTATCCGGGTTTAACCTCAGCCAGCTGGTGCTCATCCAGTCATTGATTTTGGCTAGACAGCTGTTAAGCAGGGGGACTGCATCATCTTGACCAGAAGTAAAGGACAAATACAGTTGGGTATCATCTGCATAGCAGTGAAAACCCAGACTGTGACACCTAATGATATCTTCTAATGGCAACATATAGACTGCGAACAACATGCGCGCCAAGATGGAGCTCTGCAGTACCCCACAGGTCAGAGAGAGATGATATCAGAGGAATAAATCCCCATAGTAATCCTCCGAGTCTGCCCCCGTGAGGAAAGATTGAAACCAATGTAGAACTGTACCAGACTGTCCACAAAGAAAGTGCAGGCACTCCAACAGCACACCATGATCAACAGTATCAAATGCTGCAGATAGATCAAGAAGGACTAGAATAGTACGAGCCTTTCAATCTCTCGCAATTAGGAGATCATTTAAAACCCGGACAAGGGCAGTCTCTGTGCTATGTCTTTTCCTAAACCCCGACTGAAGAGCTTCATAGATGTTGTGATTTATAAGATGGCCATCTGTTACGCAACCACCTTTTCAATAACCTTACCCACAAAGGGCAGGTTAGAGATAGGTCTATAATTAGCTGGGACGTCTGGATTCAGTGAAGGTTTTTTAAGGAGTGGTTGAACGACCGCCTCCTTTAAGGGGGGTGGGGAAAACCCCTTGCTCCAAAGATTTCCAGACAATTTCAGCAAGGATCGAGCAGATAATATCTACACAACTAAATAACAGTGGTGTAGGGCCCAGATCCAAACTACAGCTGGTTGGTCATACAGTATGGATAATCCTCACAACATCCATGAATGCCAGCCTACTAAAGTCAGACCAGGAGACACAAGGGATTGCTTCCTCTCGCTGACCACCACAGCTCCCTAAAGAGAGAGAGCAGGACGGATGCCTGATCTGATGCTGGCAATCTTATCTGTGAAGAATCGAGCAAGCTCATCACACTTCATCTGTAAGAAATCTCTTCCAGACTGCAGACAGAGTGGACTGCACAATCTGTCGTATCTGAAAGAGTTTGGCTAGTCAATTCCGTGTAGCAGCAATCTCCCTGGACAGGAATTCTGCCTTCTTACAGATGATTGCTGATGGACAGACTCTAAAATGGTCCATCAATCTAAGTCTGTCTGCATCCAGGCCGGACTTTCGCCAAGCTCTCTCTAGCCATGAAGATCTTGGGCGCTGAGTGAATGGGCGAACATGAACAGGTGCAGTTTGATCCAGGGCATCACCCACGGCCTTATTATAGGCAAGTATGAGATCCCGTGGATCGATGCACTCACTCGAAATACCCGATAGGTCCAAAATTGCAGAGAGGCCTTCTGGGGTAACTCCCCTTAAAGGGCGAAATTGTACCATCTCCATAGGAGCAGGCCTATTTAGGGGTGCCCCGAAGCTAAATCTTATGGTATGATGGTCAGTTCACACATTTGGTTCCACCCCCAAATGTGTGACCTCCAACTCCAGTAGGAACACTAGATCCAATGAGTGACCCCCTACATGGGTAGCAGAGGTAACCACCTGTGTAAGGCCCAACATTGTCATAAGTTGGAGATTTTTCCCAAAAGGCAAGAGTTCATCGTCGACCCAAGCATTGAAGTCGCCCAGTATTAACCACCTGGGCAACTCCAGCGCTACATCGACGATGAAGTCCTCAAACTCCTTCAGGAATTCTCCACCATCACCGGGTGGTTGGTAGATGAGGAGAATCCTGAACCCTGCACCTGCTCCCAGGATACACTCAAAGGATCTAGTGACACCCACTGGTACATCAACAAGATCCAGCTCCTTTCTAAAAAAGATGGCTACACCCCCGCCCCTACGATCCAACCTCAGGCGGTGTATCACCGAGAACCCTTATAGAGCAGCAGAAGCCAAAATAGGGCCTGCATTCTCATCCAACCAGGTCTCGGTGATGCATACCAGATCAGATGTTTCAACAAGATTTACTATAATAGCAGTCTTGTTTTTATTTGACCTGGCATTACAGAACACCGTCTGGGTTGGATGGGCTTTCGAGGAGGAGCGCAGTACCGGTCCATAATTTGCAGAACCCTTGAGTATGGGAATCAAGCAGGGAGGACCCCTCTCCTGAACCCATTTCACCCCAGGACATCTCCTAGTCCCCACTACTTCAATCGATCAACCCCTTTCCATTCTCCCACTTTGCCCGAACCATACACCCCTCAAACGCCTTCTCACTATCCCCAATGAACGACATTTGTTATACACTTCAGGCGCCAAAGGGGAACAGTGAAAAGGGCGGAGGTCACGAAGCAAAGTGGGAGAATAGCTCCTGACCATCTTAATGCCCTTCCAGCACATTTCAATAAACAATCTGAAATGACGATAACACTCAAATTTCGATGTTAAAAGTCTTAAGAAGGATTAAGGCCTCTCACTTCCCCAATCCAATAATTAAATTCAGATTTTATTCTCACTAAAATCTATAAAATCTAATAAACAAGACAGTTTGATAAGTTTATAACCAAATCAGGCATCTATGACAAAATACAACAAGGGTTCACAGAAAAATAGCTGCCTAACTAATGGGGAAAACTTTTACTCCCACCGGGAACAGGACTACAGCCCCAGAAAGGGACCACTCTCCAGTGGACCCCACTAGCAGTCCTAAGAGGCACTGCTTCTCCGTGCCCACCCTCCGGTAGACCAGAATCAATACCACCTGTCCCAAGCCCAGCAAGGGTAACAAGCAGACAAAAACTTAATCCCCACCAAGAGCAGAACTACGGCCCCCAGAAGTGACCACTCACCAGACCCCACTAGCAGGCCTAGGAGGCACTGTTCTCTGTGCCCACCCTCCGATAGGCCAGGACCAATGCCACCCATCCTAAACCCAGCAAGGACAATAAACAAACAGCAATACCCCAGCAGCTCACCCTGCAATAAACCCCACAATTTCTTTAAAATGCTCTCAATCGAGTGATTTATAAACAAATTCAGTTCAACAAGTTCAACAAGTTGACAGTTTGAACACTAGTCCCACTCAGATCTTCATTTCAATACAAATCTAACCGGAATTCATGTATTACTCACGGACCAAAGACTCCATTGTAAGTCCAATTAAAGTCAGCAATTCCAGTAATACAACCAAGAATAATTCAACCCAACTCGACTCAGTTCTTCAGGTCTTAATCAAGGGGTAAATTGTTCCAACAGTCCGATAATAAAACCGAATACGAAGAAACGCACCCTCAATGCAGTCACAGTCACAACTACAGCCAGGTAAGCAGCACGTATCCCCTCTCTGGATCAGCTGGGCTGGCTAAACCTCTTCTCCTCCTCCATCGAAGCTCCATAATATGATACTGGGCCAGTAATTCGACAGACCTCGAGCAATAAGTCAAACCCAGACACTTGGTTTCTCAGTTGTCCCAACTCGTTCCTACAGTCCACCAAATCCAAAGAGGAGAGCAAACAGAGCAAACGGAAAACAAGCAGGAATAAATGGCATCAATGACACTCCAGGCAACTTTTTGCGGATTGTAAAAATCCTCCCCGCTACTCCCCAACTCCACAGTCTGCCATGCTACGGCCAGGTAAGCGATCGGGTAAACACCAAAACTCCGTAAGGGAGGAGAGAGAAGTAGCAACAACTAATCAAAATGGAAATGGAGTCCTCTCACATAACTTGGAGGTACTCCCAACAGTTGTTGCTCCAAGGCTCCAGTGCAAACAAGATGTGGACCTATGGGATCAGCTGGGCCTGGAATTCAGGGAGCAAAGGTACTGCACAAGAATGCATCCTTTACAAATAACCAGTGAGAGATACCGGACTAACAAAAGAAAACACTGGTTTACTATAAGAGTGCAGAAGGTATGGAAAGGTCTACCAGTAGAAGCGGTGGCAAGTAACAGTATGGGAGAGTTTAAACACAAACTGGATAAGTACTTAATATTAAGCAAGATCAAGGGATACAATTAATACAACTTGCTAGTTATATGGACTTAGGTCTTCTTCACTCTGAAAGAACCAATGAATGGGATTTTAAACTTTAACTTTGTCATTTTTGCATATTTTGGCTCAAATTTTTCGACATTTTGATACCCCACGTCATGACTAATGGCAGTGGAATTATGCAAATCAGGCCTGAAAGGTGATTGTGCGATCACGTTGTGAAATCACCTTTTGGGCAGGATTTGAAAATTTTCACCACCCTTGTTCATGAGATAGGGTCATAATAAGGCTATGTTGAAAATTTGGGATCAAAATATGTTAAAATGACAACATTTTGCACATACATTGACATTTTTTTAAGCTTGCACATAACTTTGGTAATCTTAAATATTTTGACCCCAAATTTTCAACATAGCCATTTTTTCACACCACCCCATGAGTGTGACAGCTGTCATTTTTCAAATCCTGGCAAAAATATGTTTTCGTACATGTGGCGTGGAATGACGTTTCAGTGGCATGGAATTACATTTTGACAGAGATTTGAAAATTTTCACCTACCGGGTTCATGAGGTAAGGCAATAAGAAGGCTACCCTGTAAATTTGGTGTACAAATACATTAAAATGCCTAGGTTATAACTGAACATTACACTAGTTCAACGTTCACTCATAACTTTGCTAATTTTCAATATTTTGACTCCAAACTTTCAACATAGCCATTTTCCACACCACCTCACAAACATGACATGTAATTTTTAAAATCCTGGATGAGCTGTATTTTCACACCTCTGGTGCAAAATGACACTTCTGCCAATATACTTAAATGGTACATGTCATATTTATAAGGCGAATCATAAAATAAGTATCTTGAAAAGTTGGGGTGAAAATAAAAAAAATGTAATTGTTTAACAACCTTTGTGTGTAGTGCCAGTCTTCACTCCAGCAGCCATGCTTTGTGATCGCCTTCCTGTGAGCTGAGTTTGGGGGTGAGCTCAGTGACACAGCTGGATGGGGGAAGGGGGAGGGAATGGCACTGATATGTGCCAGCCCCCAGACAGGGAATGAAAGGTGCAGGTTGTCTGCATGTGCCTGGGTACCATATAGTGAAGACAACTATCCTCTTGGCATACAGCCCTGCAACTCTCCACCTGTGGGTGGCAGAGTGCCTTGTGCACTGGCTGACAGACGCACTCTTTGCTCTGCGCATCTTTATCTGTATCTGCGGCCACATGGAAGTGCAGGGACCACTGGGCCCTGTGCTCCCACAGCCCATCAGACAGCCCCATAAATTCTTCACATCCATTGCAGTGATGATATCAGGGCATCTGCATCCATGCACTGTCAGTACCAAACACCTGCATAGCACATATGTGCAATTAAATGTTCAGCATTGACAAATGCTTGTTTTCTTGTTAATATTGATTCTTTAACTGTGAGCACTGCTGCCTCAGTTGTGCCCCTCCGGCAATAGAATGCACACATATTAATAACCTTCTGCTTCTACAGTGGAATCTCATCAACTCATTGGTAATCATAAGATCCCTGTGCTTCTTCCTTTTTGTCTCTTTGCCCCACCTTGCCCCTCACAATCTTCCTACCAGACCTACTTTGTTAAAAAAAGCTCTCTCCCTGGTGGCAGCTGAGCAGCCAACAGAAAAGCTCTTTCTGTCTTGTGTTCCTGGGAGATATCCTGACAAAATATCATTTTACCTACTTAGAGGGAATACTTTGTGATTCTGCTCAGTTTTACTTATGGGTGAGTGCACAGATATTTGAAATGGGCAAGCCTAAAGGAGATGCAGTGACATTAAGCTTAAGGTACAGCATGGTGAGTGTCCCACGTGATACAGAGGAGCTGCAGACTCTGGTGAACAGCCAGTGAGTGAGGTCATTCTAGCTACAGTTAATTCAACACTGGCCCAGCTTGTAAATACAGTCTAGGATTTGGACCATAAATTCAGTGCCCTCAACCCTGAGGGTATTTGCATTTGAGACACAGATGGTTTACTGGACCAGATCACTTCAGGAGTGGGAACATGTTATTAAGCTGTGTTTACCTTAATATCGGTGTCTATGCCTTTTGTTTGGGACTTCATGTAGAACAATAAGTTTTTTTTTTAATTTATTTATTGAAATGTTTTACCAGGAATGCACACTGAGCAACAGGTTGCTGTCTCCCGGTGCGACCCGAGGGAAGGAGTACAATAGGAATGAGACATTTTACATTCGAGTTACAAAGATCAACATAGCATACAATGAATTAAGGCAGTTGTTACAAACAGTGCTGCATGCATATGTAAATTGTGAGAGCAATTAATAAGGGCAATGGTAATAAGTGAACAAGTCCTACTGTGAAACAAGAGGTGAAGGAGAGAGAGGATGAGTTGACAGATAGTGCAGAGTCATGTCCTGGAGAGACCCCTTCAGGATGTGGGGAACCCTGCAAGGGGATGGGGACTGGAGTAAGAATTGGGGGGGGGAGAGAGGGAGTAAATGTGATTGACACCTAGGAGGGGAAATAAGGCCTGACCCAAAAAGAGAACCCTTCAGGATGCGATGAACCCTGCAAGGGGGCAGGGAAGTTCAGGTGATTGTAAACTCTCCTGCAGTTAGGCCTTGTAATTATAGGGGAATAGTGAGTGGGAGGGAATAAGAAATAACACCTGGAAGGGGATGAGGCTTGATCCAAGGAACTCACCAGGCTGCTGGGGACCATGCAAGTGGACCTGGAAGGCCAGGGATAGGTAGATGGGGGAAGAAAATGTGGCAAGCCTAGGCGCTATAGGACTCCTTCAAGATGCTGAGAACTCTGCAAGTGGAGTGCGGAGGCTAGGGAAAAAGGGGGAAAGAGTAGGGGACGGGAGAAAGGTATGAGAACTAGCACTTCAGAGGGGCTAGGGTCAGCCAAGGCAGTAGAGTTGACAGAGGCATTGGGTAAATTCCAAAGGGGGATTGAACTGTAAGGAGCAAGACAAAGGACATTTATGCAGATCATAACAGGAACAGTTAGGTGCAAGATAGTTGGAGAGGGCAGTGTTGATGGAATAGAGGGAGGAGGAGAGTGAGATTTGGTGAGATACAGAGTTCCATATTGTAGGGAAACAGTGAGAGTACCCAGACTGCCCGGAGAGGGTGGAGCAGCGGGGTACAGTTAGTGTGTGAGTGTCGGTAGATCTAAGGGAGTAGGAAGGAGCAGGGAGTATTATAAATGGGGGGGGTAGGAAGGGAGTTCACCCAGCCAGTGTTTTGCTGTGAGTTTAGCACAGTGTGAGAGGTGTCTGTTTGTAAAGGGGGGAAGAAAAGGGCTCAGTAGAGGTCACAGTGGTAGGTGCAAGAGGGAGGATCGAGGGCAAAGTGGCAGAAGGAGTTGAAGAGAGTGTCCAGTCTGGTCAGGGAGGACCTAGGAGCAGCACCATAGACTATGTCGCAGTAGTCAAAAATGGAGAGAAACATCTTCTGGACAAGATCATGCCTAGCCACAGGAGGGATGCAACTGTGGTTGCTGAACAAGGCACCAAGCTTGGGGTGCAATTTTTTCTGGATGGCATCGATGTGTCCAGAGAAGTTGAGGTCTTGGTCTAAACAAATTCCAAGGTATCTGAAGGATGAGGTGTCCTCAAGTAAAGACCCATCAAGAGTATGGAAAGTGGGCAGGGAGGAAAGCCTAGAGAGTCTCTGCCTTGTGCCAAAGGTCATGGAGACTGTCTTCTTGGTGTTGAGGAATAATTGATGGTTTGCAAACCAGAGCTGGACCTTGTTGAAGTCATGCTGCAAGTTGGATGTAACCTCAGCTGGGCATGAGCCAGATGCATACAGGACAGTATCATCAGCGTACATGTGTATGGGGAGGAGGGCGCGCAGACAGATGGCAGGTTAATCAGTGCCATAATGTTGCCTTTTACTTGCCTGGACAAAAGCATTTACATTATTATTACAGCTACAGCTGCATAGCAGAGCTATGCAGTGTATTGCTATGACATATTAAAGAGAAGGGATTGTAAAAGAATGTGACTAGATTCCTCGACTGTGTCCTTCCACAGTGGAGTTGAAGTACATGTGGTCCTCTCCATTTACTACAGTGCTGTTCCTCCTTCCCCTCCTGCACACTATTTTCCTGCTCTATGCTCACTTCTGTTTCACTTCCAGGTTCAGAGCTAAAACTTCTTTTCCTCCCCTTCTACAGTATATGTAATAATGTTTCTCTGGTGTCTTGTGCTCCCCCACACTCTGATCACTGTCTCCGTTATTTATAAATCTTTCCCTGGTATCTAGTGGCACCCCCCACCCTCTGATCATGGTTCCCATTGTCTAATACTGTTTCCTTGGTGTCTAGTGGCACCCTCCCATCACTGCCCCTGTAAAGTAATATTCCTTCACTGGTGTCTAGTGGCAACACCACCCTCTGATCACTGTCCCCCATAAAGTACTATTCCTTCACTGAGTCTAGTGGCACACCCCACCCTCCGATCACCATCCCTGTTTTGTAGTATTCATTCCCTGGTGTCTAGTGGTACACCCACACTCTGATCACCATCCCCATTATGCAGTATTGTTTTCCTGATACCTAGTGGCACCCCCACCCTCCAGTTGCTGTCCCCATTAAGTAGCATTCCTTCCCTGGTGTCTAATGGCACCACCACCCTCCCATCACTGTTCCTGTAATGTAGTATTCTTTCCCTGGTGTCTAGTGGCACCTCCCACCCTCCGGTCACCATCCCTGTTTTGTAGTGTTGCTACCCTGGTTTCTAGTAGCACCCCCACCCCACTCTCTAATAGCCATCCCCTTTTTGTAGTATTCCTTCGCTGATATCTAGTGGCATTCCATACCCTCTGATCACTGTCCTTATACTCTCCCAGTGTCAGCTGAAATAAAGAAAATTGTCCCTCAATGTTTGTTTTTTAAACCTGCAAAAAAAGGTCCCTCACCAATCTGACCTCCCCATCCCAACTGCCCACTCAGCACCTACCACCCCATCTCATCTACACCCTCCACACAACCTCACTTACCTGAACAGGTCCCAGACCAAAGATCCACTCTCCGATCAAAGACATGTCTTGCTGCTGGAACCATTGATTGCAATATGAGAAACTAAGATAAACGTGGTTCAATGTATTTCAATGGGGTTTTGAACTTTGAGGCATAACTTTGTCATTTTTGCATATTTTGCCCCCAAATTTTCAACATGGCCTTTTTGGGACCCCACTTCATGACCAATGGCAGTGGAATTATGAAAATCAGTCATGAAAGGTGATTTTGTGCTCATCAACACCCTTGTTCATGTGGCGGGGTCATAAGAAAGCTATGTTGAAAATCTGGGGTCAAAATATGTGAAAATGGCAAAGTTACAAGCGTACATTGACAGTTTGCTATGCTCGCTCATAACATCGGTTATTTTCAATATTTTCATCCCAAATTTTCATTATAGCCATTTATTCACACCACCTCATGAACATAACAGCTGTCATTTTTCAAGTCCTGGCCAAAATGTGTTTTTGCACTTGTGGCATAGAATGACATTTCAGTAGCGTGGAATCACATTTTTTGGTGAGGATGAGAAAACTTTCACCTACTGGGCTCATGAGGTGGGTTGAAGCAGTCTCTTACTTTTTCAGCTGGATTGGTACACTTACTTTGCAGCCATATTGGCTCTGACCAGTGGTTGTTCTCCTGGGTGGTTGGGAAGAATTTGGTATTAGTAGTTGTGTTTTACTTGTGAGGGTTATATTTGACTGTTTGGTCTCATTGGTAAAAGGGGAATTAATTAATTAGTTGTACAACTGTATCCCTTATGTTTCTATTGGGTTGCATACATGCAATTGTATTATCTTGGTGACTTAAATGCTAGTTCCCCCATGACATATCTGTTGGAGAGGTGTCCTTATTTGATCCTTTTTAAATGATGCATGTTTCTTGACAAACTCATGTTATTTTCCTGAGAGGGCTTTATATGTTTTTTTTCCTGCTAAATCAATTCACTTTATTTTACAAAAAAGACTCTCTCCCTCTACATACCATCCCACCCCAACCCTCTGTTCCTGGCTCCCAGTGTAAGTAAAAAAAAAAAACTCTAGCTCCCTCCCTCTCTCTGCATGCTCTCCCACCTCCACTTTCCATTCTCAGCCACTGGTATAAGTAAAAAGAAATGCACAAAACAAATAGAATGGGGGCTCAACTATGGTGGGTCCAAGGGTAAACTACAGAACACAAGCATAAAAATACCAGGCTCAACTACCTTACCACAATAAAAAGTACAACTCACAACAGGCTTAAACTGTGCAAAAAAAATGTTTTATTGACAGTACTTATAGCAAACAATGCAATGGTACTTACAAGGCAGCAATGGTGTTGGAAAAAAGGCACACACTGCCATAAGCAAGTAAATAAAAATATTTGCACAGTCTAAACCTGTTATCGTTTGTACTTTTTTTGTGGTGAGGTGGTTGCACTGGGTATTTTAATGCTTTTATAAATAGAAAATCAAAAACCTACTGCATCCTGTCTCAGTGTGCTCTCTCACCCACACCCTCCATTCAGCCTTTGGTGTTAGTTAAAAAAAGTAAAACTTCTGCTTCTGCTCCCTCCCTCTCTCTATGTGTTGTCCCATCCTGTCCCCCTGCCACTGGATACAGCATCTAAATTTAGCTGAACAGACAGGAACAACAAGTGCAGCACTGCTGGTTAATTGCCACTGTAGTCCAAAGATCTGTGTGCTTGGTAATGGCTCATTGCTCCTTGTTCTTTCCAACTCTGGCCTCCTCATGGCCTCCATGATGTGCATTGCTGCCCTCCTCCTGGCATTCACAATCTGTGTGGCTTCCCTCTGAAACTTTGCTATGGCTTTAGGTGACAAAGCATTTTTATGGGGGAGGCCCAACAAGTTTGTTGCTGTGGTGGCTGTGGTCCAATAGATACCGATCTTGCTACCGTGCACTTGGAGAGAATCCTTTCTTCATCCTTCCTTAGTGAGTTGGGGACTGGCAGTTTTACCATACAAATCTTTGTTGCTGTGGTGACTGCAGTCAGCTAGGTCCCGATCTTGCTGTAACCTCGAGCGATCCTTTCTTCGTCCTTTCTCATTGACTCAGTTCCTGTGGCACGGGCTGTGGTAACTGCAGACAAGTAGGTCCCAATCGTGATGCTGCATGATTGGAGAAATCCTTTCCTCATCCTTCCTCAATGGCACCCAGCAGCAAGTCTTTGGAGTAAGTTACAACAACTTGTCTGAAACTAGAGGTTCAGATAGGGACAACAAGTTTAGTACTTCCAGTCAATCCACATGACACTGTAGTCCAAGGATTGGTTTCCTCAGAGATGCCTCATTGCTCCTTGCACCTTCCAACCCCATCATTCTCATAATAATCTTCATGGCTTCCTTCAGAAATTTTGCTAGGACTTCATCACACTTCTCAGCTTGCATAGCATTTGTGGGATTTTTTGGGCGGGGTGCTGATGTGAGGCTTTTTTAACAGGTACCTTCTTAAGACAATGGTATATATTTTCTTTCTGTTTTGACTTTTTAGAAATGTTAAAATTAATGGTCCAGAGTCAGAGTTAAATTAGGCAGCCTTTTGATCTTACAAGTTAATCTCTCCAACAGACACACTCCAGTGAAAATTAGTCTTCCTGTTTGTAAGAACTGCAAACTGACTGCAATGCTTAGATCTGTAAACTGCTAGTCTAGGTTTTGAATCCACATCAGATCTTTATATCTGTCATACTGCTCAGCTGTTTTCACTTTGACCTGAGGAAGAGAGTTTTATCTCTCAAAAGCTAGTCTTAAAAATAATTTTGTTAGTCCAATAAAAGCTATCACTTGCAACATATTTGTTGTTTTTTTTCTCTACAATATTTTAAAGACATTTCAATATATTTCCCTGAAGACAGCAAGATACACATCTTGGGGATTTTTGCTGCAATGGACAAACATACAATTAAGTGAAACTTGGAGACAAACTGTTACATCAAACAGTGGCATAATTTTCAACAAAAGACATTTGGACCATTACGTAGTCTTGCCTTGAACACTTCAGAATCACTGTTTTAGATATCACAAATATCACTTAGTCGGAAGGTAACTATTTAGATATATAGTTATTTACTGGTTTGCTTTTGGTAACCAAGTATGTGCTCTAGACTGTCACAAGCCCATTTCCAGGCATGTCCTTGGCACAAACAATGCAGTATATGCAAAGGTAATTGATAAGAGCCACCCGATGGTACAGTGGCTCCCACGCTGGAGGCCCAAGATCAGCAGTGAACTAGGGACCTGGCTGAGTCATCTGGGGGGACTGGGGAGGCACTGCCACACGACAGCACTACCAGAGAGTGAGGGGACAGTGCCAGGTTCCACTGCACTAGTGACCCCTGTGATTGGCCAGGAAGCTTGCTTTCTGTGCAGGGGTATGCTTTGTTCTGGTGTGGTCTGTCAGGGTACTGCCTAGCACCATGAGGGTAGTGTGAGGGGTCAGGGAAGAAAACCAGAAAACCCTGTGTGCTCTGGCCACTGTCTATGATGGCACTGGTCCTCTTGTGTCCCACCCTGTGTGAATCCCCATTAGTGTGACAGCATGGGGAGTAGTGGATGGTTCCAGGAGCCCTGATGTCAGGAGTAAGTGGTGGCCTGGGGCCACAAAACTGAATTAAAAAAATTTAATTAAAAAAAAAAACAGTTGATAGGACAAAATACTTAGTGCATACAGATCAGTTACATTGTCCAAAACAGGAACAGGCAGAGCAATGGAACAGATGTTTCATAAAAGCAGTTCTAAAATTTAAATGTTTCGCCATCTTCCTAATGTCACATGGCAGACAGTTCCAAAATTTGATGGGGGTTAAGTAAGTAATAGCAAACTGTACATCTTAGAGGACAACGTTGGCTTAGCAAATAGGGGTTTCTCTTTTGGTCTCAAGTTCAAGATGTGGGAAAGGGTACTGAAGTAGTTCATACAAGGAAGTAGAAGCATGCAGTCTAAAAAATGTATTAGTAAAGCTGACTAGAATTAAAGTGTGTATAGCAAGTTTACTATACAAGGAACAATACAAAATTGCCAGCAGGAGAAAAAACATTTGGTCTGTCATGCCTGCAAAATGCAGAGCTCATGCATATATGGTACATGACACTCCATCCCCCTCCCCTGACCTATAACCTCCCTTCTACCCTATCCCACCCTCTCTTAGCCCCACCAACGGTTATCAGATTTATCGCATCAACAGGCATACTATTCTACCCGTGAAGTAATGCCTCCTTGATTCCTTCCGAATTCTACCCCCCAACAATTCGCAACTATTACCCCTTGTGCTCTCATTCCCACTAAATCTATAAAGATCATTAGGGTCAACCTTGTTTATACAATTTAGGTGCTTGAAAGTCTCTATCATGTCCCTTCATTCCCATCCATCTTCGACTGAGTATATATTTAGATTTTCCTGCCTTTGCTCATACAGAAGACTCTGCTGTCCATGAATAATGTTTGTACCTCTTCTATGTACCGCTTCCAGCAGATTTATGTTCTTTTTTTGGTAGGGGCTCCAGAAATTCACACAGTTCTCCAGGAGAAGGGGCAACACTGACCTGTGCAATGGCAATATTACCTCTTTTTTCCCTACTAGTGAACCCTCTTCTTATACAACCCAGCATCCTATTTGCTTTAGTCATTGCCTTACTGTATCGTACAGATGGTTTCAGACCATTTGTGATCACTATTCCCAAATCCTTCTCCTACACAGTCAGTGTGACAGTTATGCCACTTAATCTGTAATTGGCTCTGTGGTTCTTTTTCCCTATGTGCAGTGAGAATTTGGGAGGTTAGTAACCAGTACAAAATAACAGATATCTATTGTAGGTGACATCCCATTTGGATAGGTTGCTTAAGGAAGTGTTAAAGTGGACTTAAAGTGCCATTGTTTAAACAAGGCATTAAAACACTGGGGCTGGGGCAGTAGCTAGTTGAAGTCTCTTTGTAAAATTGTGTCTAATCCTGTAAAATGAGGCTGTGGAACATCATTTTGGCACTCTTTTTGTGACCCCACTTTAATCTTTTTAAAATTCTGATAGCATGTTTTTAATACACTTTATGTACTGGCATGTTTTGAAACAATAAAGATACAGTTTTGTAAGGTTCATTTAATATATTTATCTATATGGGATGCTGACCCCCTTGGTATAGTAAGTAGGGGTCCAATGAAAAAAATAATGGGTCATACTGTTCAACTGAGTCCAGATTCATGACATAGCAGTTTAAAACCATTATAACAGTAAGCACGTTGTCCCCAAGAGACAAGAAAAGGTTGGTGAAAATTGAAAATTGTGTGGCAGTTGTCTCAGTTGCCCACTCTGAAATAAACACTGGTTATGCAGCAGAGCTTTTTTGTTGTTGTTGTAAAGTTTTGTCCTACTACGCTATGTCTGCTATACCTGTTCCTTTGCTGTTTTCCCTCGTGATTTGTACATGAGCAGCACAGTGTTTTCTCTTTCCTTTCCTTTGGCATTAGGATTCAAGTCAGTGTTACTAGACTTACTCAAAGGCAAAGCGGTAATATAAATAATGAAGTCAAAGAATGAATCCAACAAAATCCGCAGGTATTTAAAAGTATTTACCACTTCAAGAGTTGACCTCAAATGACAGGAAATTGAGAGATTATAATTACCAATACAGAGTTTGGGTCTGAATCAGAACAACATGGCCACTAGCTTATTTTACAGAAGGAAGATTGAATACTACCAAAACCGTCTTGCAGATTTGAGTTCTCATTGCTAAGATTTATGAAGCAGATGTATATTATTAGGTCTTAATATATGGATACTCAAATTAATAGTATCCTAAAGCATGCAAAAAATGTGCTGTAATACCATCGCTCCTTCAGCGATAATACTACAGGCACAACTGATAATAGAATCGTTCAGAGCCTGTAATACTATCGTTCAGCACTCTGAACGATACTATTATCAATAAAATTGAAAAGTGCAAGAGCTCTCACACCACACTACACAATAACTATCAATCACACAGTAGCATCCTGTACACGACCAATGATTGGCCACTTTCTTTATGTGGGCGGGCGGACAAGTTTAAAAAACATGGCAGCCATCTCTCACTTTACGAGAGTGTATAACAAGCAACCTCCACATTTTCCATTTCAATCTACCAGAAATGGATATATCTTGTTGATCCTGCCTACCCCAAACAAGATAACAGGTTGGACTGCTTACCGAATGCAACAGAGGTTGAAAACGTACACCCTACTTTCCGGGTGGGTAGGAGTACAGCACGAGACTGTGTGGTGGTTGGACAGCCAGGACCGAGAGAGTTCTTCTCCTCAGCAGCTGACAATCCATCTAAAATATTCCCCAAAATAAAAAACTCGGATCCATATATTAAAAAAATAATAGATAAGTGATGGTGTATCACCGGTGAGCAATACCATCTCGAGGTTCTGGACACAGGAACCTCTCAATGGTATTGCTCACCGGTAATACACCATCACCTATCCATTATTCTCTTTTTGCAATATGCATAAAGCAAGGTATTATACTATGACCAGACTATGGTAATGATCAGATAACGATTACTAATAAACAGTGAAAATAACAAATGGCCTTGAAGCACATCAACGTGGGTATATATATTTTTGGACAATATGTTGCCAGTCCAGGCTTGTTGCATTCTTTCAGACAGGAAACTTGAGAACTACCATACAACAGTATTCGAGACATCAATATCAGTGAGTCTGCCACAAAGTAGTTCATTATCTATGTTTCGAGCACCTCTGTGCAGCTTCCCTTTTTCTTTATTTCTTGGTTTTGTTTTTGTATGTATCAGTTGACTATTTTATATTTAAAAGTAATAGAAACCTGGCATTCCCATGTTTTAATACCGTATAATTGGAAATGTTGGTATCTGTTTATGCTACCTACTGTATTGCCTCTTCTTGTTTTGAATTAATCTTTTTTTTCCCATTTTAGACTCCCTTGGTAATATTGCCTCTTTTCCACCTGGTATAATTTTATCATTTTCAGTCAGTGGTATTAGTTAAGTGCAACATTCACTGCAGCTTCCACTGAAATGATGTTGCGGTTTTCTTTTGTTATTTGTTTGCTTGTTTTATTTATTGCAGTGTACTATTTATTGATATTTTGTTTGTGCATTTTATTCCACATGTGAAGCAAAATAACTGCTGTGACAGTGTATACATTTTCTTCAAACTCAGAGATACCATTAGCAAAGCATGCCTGTGTCAATTACACACTGTTTCCAACTTTGTAATGCTTTTGTAGTGGCTATTGAGCCTCTAGCTTGTAAGATAAGAGAGAATCCATTAATTCAGGGAATCTGAGTACAAAAGAGGTCACAACATTACCCTCTCCTTGTATGCCGATGATTTAATGTTGTACTTGACCAATCCTGGGGTGTCGGTCCCAGTACTGTTGGAGGTGGTTCAGGAATTTGCTCTGTTCTCTGGATACAGACTTAGTTTACATAAATCTGAAATAATGTATCTGGATGCGGAGGTCCCTGGTCAGGGAAAGAATACTTGGGGTCTCTGTGTTGTATGCCATAACCTCACTTACACAGGGATTAGCATGGGAAGAAACTTAAATATGCTTTTTAGGTTAAATTATAATCCAGTTTTTCAGAAAGTAAGGGACGACCTGGCTAGATAGATTGGGCTTCTCATATCTTGGATGGGAAGGGTCAACCTGATAAAAATGAACGTGCTCCCAAGGATATTGTATTTACTACAAATGATACCATTCCAACCCATGGTGAGGGATCTGAAACTTTTGGATAAGAGCTTTAATAACTTTATTTGGAGGGGTAAACATCCTAGGATGGCACTGAGTAGGCTTAAGGCTTCCAAATATTGGGGGGGTCTAGAATTCCCAGACATAAAAGGGTATTTTCTTTCAGTTCAATTTAGATACATCCATAACTGGGTGTCTCAGGGAGAGGCTGCAGCCTGGCTAAATTTGGAACAGGAAGACTGTCCGGCCAGGCTCATGACTTATCTTTCTCCGGGGGCCAAAAAGGGTAATGCACGTTTAGCAAGTTTCAATTCTATGGTGGCAGAGGTTCTGGAAGCCTGGAAAAGCATAAAGAAAAGAGGGTGCACCTTAGGAGACACCACACTACTGGTACCCATAGCAAGAAATCCTGAGTTCCTACCAGGATGGGAAGACACTGGGCTACTTAGTTGGGAGACTAAAGGGATCCGCTGTCTGGGGGACTTGTGGGGCCAGGAGGGCATGTACACCTTTGAGGAGGCTAAGAAAAGCCTAAACCTTCCAAATACCCATATGTTCCGTTATGTGCAGGTCAGACACTATGGGGATAAGATCCTGACAGAGGCCACACGGGGGTCAACAATAATAAGGATGGAGAAAGAAATCAGGGGGCTTGCCTGAATGAAAAAGATCTAATTGAGAGAGTGCCAAAACTAGATAGGGAGTCTTTTGGGAACCCATCAACTATGAGTAAGTCCAGGTGGAAGAGAGATCTCTGTGTCCCAATCAGTGATGAAATGTGGGACCAGATATCATGCTCACACATGGGCCTTTGTCATGTAACAGACTGAAGGAGGTGCAGTTTAAGTTTCTCCACTTTTTGTTTCATCCACCAGCTAGGGTCAACAAATTTAACCCAGGGATATCACCCATGTGTGGACGATGTCTAACGTAGAGGGGAACCTACCTACACTACTTTTGGGAGTTCAAAATAGTTAAGGGGTACTGGGAACAGGTGGGTAATGAAATTGGTCACACATGGGGCAAACAGCTCCAGATGGTCATGCTTTCCTTATTATTAGGTTTGGAACAGGTTGGGAATGGGGACTGGGCTCTATATCCAAGGTGGATCCAAATTTCACTTGTCTTAGCTAGACAAATCCTTTTGAACACCTGGGTCTCATGTACAACGCCTACATCCCAGATATGGAGAAACTTACTGCTGTCCACCCTGGCTATGAAATGGTTGACATTTGCATTAAAAGGGAAAGTGGAACTGTTTAATAAATTTTGGGGTGCCACTTATTGCTGCCCTCTCCCCAGCTGAAGTGATTATCTTCTCTGAGGGGTTTGTGGGTATAATTTAAATCAAATATATCATGAAATAATATACACCACACAATAGTCTATTCCACCAAATTAAAATTTATTTATACACAAGGTACATACCAGATGTAACTAAAGTTTAAAATAGTTGCTATATGACAGTAAGGTTGCATTGTTCTGGTTAGAATGTTATGGTTACCTGTTAATCAAATGTGCTTTTTTATCTGTTTCTCTTTAAAAAAAATGCTGGTGTAAGCATTAATTATGTGCTTTATTAGATTTTGATATGTATGTTATTATGGTCGCTGATGGACAACTCCTATGGACACAAAGACTTTTCTCCAATAGAAGAATGTTAAGTCTGTTTATGGCCTAACTCAGATTCGGCCCATGGAAGGAGATAGTATTGTATTTTTTGATGTTAATGGATACTGTGTGATGTTAATCTACTGTGTATTCAATATTCATACATTGAATGTCCTTAGACTATTATGGAAAACAATAAAAATATTGTACAAAAAAAATGTTGTAATGTATGTCTGTACATTTTTGTTCCATATGTGAAACAAAATACCATCTGTGCCTGTTAGTGTACACATTTTCTTCAAACACAGAGATACATTAGCAAAGCATGCCTGTGTCACTGACACATTGTTTCAAGCTTTGTAATGTAATATAACTGTCAATCTCATTAGTAGTGAATGTAACATCTGTATTAGTCCCTAACAACTGATGTGCCATGTTTGTTACAGTTCTTAAAGGAAGTGTATAGGACACATTATTAGATTATTTCAAGAATTACCATAGTTGTACAGAAATTGGTTTTCTAGGATACATCTGACAATGATGTTAGTAAAACACTTTAAAATACTTTTTAAATAGGGATATTGAGGCATCCATTTTGTGGAGAGGAACAGTGTTGCGGTGATGTCACTGCTTCACCAGTCCTAACAGTGTGCATTGCAGCAGGTGAGAATGATTGAGATTGGGGTCCTATTAAGCTGTGAAGAAAATCATGGATTTTATGTTTGTTATGGTGTGACAAGAAAATGCAAGGCTGTCCCTCACAATTTGACATCATCATTGTCTACAGAAGCAGGTTTTTGTATCCTGCTTCACCACACATTGTTAGGGCTGTTAGTGACATCACCACAACACCCTTCCTGTTCACAAAATGGATGCCTTCACATTGCCATTTTAAAAGTATTTTTTTCTGCTTCACTGGTGACATTTGTTAAGTATAACCCAGCAATTTCTGTGCTGGATATACTGTATATAGTAACCTTTTTAACAGTCATATAGGGAATGGTATGCATTCCCTTTGATGCATTATCAATAAAAAGAAAATGTAAAAAATTCCAACTCCAAAATGTCAAAAGCCTACTTCCATCTTTGTTTCCAGTTTAAGTATTACATCTGTTTCTAAAGTCCATTGGGCATTATCTTATTACTGTTTCTCAATGTCTAAAGTTCTCCTGGTGGGCAGTCAGGGATACATTTCATGATCCCTGTGGGTTGCACCTTGGGTAACTTGAAAAATGTTTCTCACATGGTACAGAATTCTGGAAATTTGTCAAGAGCTGTATAGAAAAATCTTTCGTTTTTTGGCTAGTATGCCCGTTTTAGTAATCTGTTCTTTGATAATGGGGGCTCTAATTGGCCCCAGTGAGACAAAATTAAATGTTTGGCATACTGAATTACCCCCAGCAGCTATTACAATATTTCTGACTTAATGCTCTTCTGTAGGAATAATCCCCCAGTAAATAAAAACTGGGAATCCCTACTACCAAGGAGCAAATCTCCAACTTCTGCCAAGAAACAGCCCAGATTATGACAGCATCACAATATATGGACTACACTGGCTCCCTCTGTATCACACTCCAGCACTTATCATGACTAATGAGCTCCATAGCTTTACATTTAACTGGGATCCAATGCCAGTGGTGCATAATCTTACATTGTATAAACTTTCATTGCAACTCTTTATGCATTTGATGTAAGTGCTGCCAACAACCCTCCTGTACCGTGTCATAAAGTGAATACTCCAGGTCCTTTTCCTACTGTGTTTTTAAACTTAGGGTTACCATGTAACCCCATCTTGGAAGACTGTATATGGTGTACATGCTTCCCCTTCTTGTGGTGCCATTCATGCAAAAATACTGTTCCAATCATTGTCTTCATGGTATCTATACTGGGGCATAAGTTGAATTCTCAAGGTTTCTCTGAGTTGAAAGTATTGCCTAAGTATTTACTTAGGGAGTGAATAGGTTATTTTTATTTGCATAAAAGATAGTAGTAATTTGGTGTTTGGCTCCATGATATCTTGTATTCCATAAATTGCTCTATGCTTCCAGAAAGGCCGTAGTTTCAGGGGTAATGAACTACAATAAGCTTAAAAGGGTGTCACACAAGACAAACAACAGTATCTCTAAATACAAAACATTCACTTTATTTTGATAATTAAAATGCAGTTCACAATGGCAAAACATTGAGACAGTTAGTTAAAAAAATACAAACTACTAATAGAGTGATAGCATACATATAAGTGTGATAAAATTGATCCGTCCCTACATTTAGCCTTGGCTGAGGCCTTGGAGGGATTCAAATATTGTAGGTGTTTAAATAGTCTAATACATCAATTTTCTAATCAGTTTTGGTCTAAATAACCCCCCAAAACACATGCAAAACACGGTAGCATTCAATTATCCATTTAAAAGATAAAACAATGATATTAAGTAACAATTAAATTACACACATAGTGTTACCGCATCCCAAGAGAGTAATTAAAAACAAATCAGCAACAAATTGCCAATTGAATTACTTATGGCAAAAACAAAGACAGCAAACCATGCCGGAGGCAAAAGCTGGAGACGCTTCAAGAAGTCCAGCCTAGAATCTGATTACAACACCTACAGAGCTCTGAGAAATTCCTGCAAGAGGCAAATTAGACTAGCCAAAAGTTCTTATTGTAAAGAGCTATTATTGGATGCTGCTGGTAACTCCGGGAAGTTATGGAATCATGTGAAATCCTTTCTAGGGTCCAAACAAGAACTTACCACTGATCATTGTAATGATCCTCTAACCATTGCAAATGCCTTCAATGAACATTTCTCAAATCTTTCTGCTTTCACCTCCTCATTCTCTACTGTGCCTCCTACACTACGTCTGTCCTCAACTGCCCCTATACTGCCCTAGCTGCCCTTTCACTTCAGGGTGATCACGAAAATGGAAGTCCTCAAACTCGTTAATGAAATCCATGATACCACTAGTGTGGGCTCTGATGGCCTTGAGCCTAAGCTCTTGAAATTAGCAGCATGTTTTATTGCTGCGCCCATCTAAAATGTTCATTTTATCTCTCTGTTATAACTACGTCCCTGATATCTGGAAAACTGTAAGAGTCACACCAGTTTTTAAGAAAGGAGATAAACAATCTATCTCAAATTACTGGCCCATAGCTATACTTTCAGTCCTGAGCAAACTACTTAAAAAGCTAGTGGCAGCTCAAACACTTGACTATCTTAGTAAGCATAATTTCCTCTCTTCCAATCCACATGACTTTCGTAAAGGTCAGAGCACCTCCACTGCTCTACTCCAGCTCACAAATGACGCCCTGACTGCTATGGACTCTGGCTCTCTAACAGGTGCAGCTTTTATTGACCTCACAAAATCTTTCAGTCTTGTGGATCACCCTCTTCTCCTCTCCTGCCTCAAGTCCTTTGGCTTCTCACAGCCGACCGTAGACTGGTTCCACAGCTATCTAACTAACAGGGTTCAGGTTGTTAAATTTAACTCAGCCCTGTCGGAGCATGCTACAATAAACATTGGCGTTCCCCAGGGGTCCATCCTGGGTCCTCTTCTTTTTTCCATGTTTATAAATCAGATTGCACTGGTTACCACCTCCTGTTTAACCATCCTCTATGCTGATGATATGGTCCTCTATTCCAGCTCCAGTGATAAATTAGAAATCAACCTTTCTTCCTCTCCTCTGCCTTTCTCAACATTCAGCATTGGCTCACCAGGCACAAACTATTACTCAGTGTGGGAAAAACACAATCTATACTTTTCAGATCTGTAGCAAATTAAAAAAAGTGCCATGACCTATTTATGATTTCATGCACCGATGGTACTTTACTTGAGAAAGTCAGTTATTTTAAATATCTTGGGGTAGTCCTTGATGAAATGCTAAACTTTGACCTGCATATCCAGCTCACAACTAAATCTGTTAATAGCAAAATTGGTATTGCCTACAGGATGAGTCATGCCCTCACACCCTTGGGGAGACTGTCTATTGCCCAGGGTATCCTTCTTCCTGCACGTACTTATGGTGCTGTCACATATGTTAACACCACAAACACTGCACCCAAGAAATGGGATACTGCTTACAATAACATCTGTTACTTTGCCTGATCGTCCCCATGGCTAAAGCATCACTGTTAGCTCTATTATGATCTCAACTGTCCCTCACCATCTGCTCACCGTCGCCTCGCTCTAGGATCACTGATAGATAGTATTATTAGGTCTAATGTCCCTGTCTGTGCTGCTCCCTCAAATATCCTCTTATGGACTACGGTCCACTGAAAAATCCTTGTTACAAGTGCAAAGAGCAAAAACAACAAAGGGTACTAGTGCTTTCTCCGTTGTAGCTCCAAACTATTGGAACTCCCTTCTGCTGGATGTCCGACTTGCACCGAGTCATGCACTATTCAAAAAGCGCCATCGGTCCCTCCTTACAAATTGTGCCCACTGTACATGCTTCAAGCCTCCCTAATCCACTGCCTCTGACACCCTCATCCCTTGATCCCAAGCCTTTCCTTCTTGGGTGCACTGGGTAAAATAGTCGCCTATACCTCCACCTATCCCTCTTCAAGTTTACTACCCCCCCCACCTTTTTTTCTGACCTATACTTGCCCTTTCCACACAGGTCCTGAGGCTAGGCTGTGCTGTTACTCTAGAGATATGATTCTATTATTGTATTTCTGTTTACATGCTGTCATTAATTATTTTGTTGGGCACTATTTGCCCTGGCACTTACTGAGTTGTCATGTACTCTGCCCTTGTTTAGTTTGACTGTGTTTTTTCCTACATTGTCTGAAAATATGTTATCCATTGCAATGCTGTAACCTTGTATTTTGTATCTTATCCAATCTGTTCCTCATTGTCATTTGTGTTCCTAACTGCCTGTGTCATGTAACCTCCAGGGTTGGACCTGAAAATAGTCACTCATGTGTCTAGTGCCCTTATCCGGTCAACAAAACCTAAATAAAATAAATAAATAATTAACAAACTGAATGGCATCAAATAGCAGAAAAGGTTACACCCAGGTCATATATATGTTTTCAAAAAATAGTCACGGTTACAATTGATTTGTTGCATCTGGGGCAGTCCTTTTAAATTCAGTATGTTCAGATTTGTTGTCAAATAGAGGCTTCTTTTGAGGGACACTGCAGTATATATGGCAGAAGCAGAAATATAGAAATATAGACAATGATGGTAGAAAAAGACCACAGGTCCGTCTAGTCTGCCCAGAGTTTCCTATCTGCCCTAGACCTACTGTCCATGCAGGGTTTTATCCCTTCTGGCCAACCCCCTGCTCCCCTCCCCACTGCTACCAAACTGAGCAACCATCAAACCCCTGCACTCTGTTTGAGCCATGCTTGAAGCCACTTATGGTCTCAGCACAGGAAAATATAAAAAAAAATATTAGTATTTCTTGGTCCACACAACAGTGTATCATTTGTGAATTCAAAATGGAAACATGTAGAACTGTGAAGAACTCATGATATAACATTTTAAACGATTGACTTTTATCAGTAGACAGTTAAAAAGCAGATGAATTAGCAGACTACAATTAGTTTAACCCTCTAAGCTGTGTAATTGTAGTTCTGAAAAATAAGCATACATTTCAAGGACTTTATATTTTTTTGCATTAATAACAAATGTCATTTCATTTTTAAAGATACACACTTATCTTGATTACTGCAACACATAATCTACAAAATGGGTGTGTAGTCAAAAACTTCATTAAGACCGTTAAAATGGATAGAATGGCAGCACAAAGAGAAGGGGGAGACAGGATGACCAGATCTTGATTGATAAACAGTAATTACTGGTGACCCCCTTTAATGCACAGTTTGACATACTTTTTCAAATGCCATAAGAATCAGGTTACCCGGTTATTATGGCATTTCATTTCACTCTCAGTTCAATTCTGTTTGTAGTGGACTATCTCATTGACTCACATTATGTCTGTGGGTGGGTTGAACAGTTCTGCAAACATGGCAGCTCCATTTGCCACTTAGCGATGATCAGCTAATACAACTGATAGTTTGCCTCTGCTAGGTCTCACCTCATTATTCTTTTTTTTTTGTATGTATCCAGTTGATCCTGCCTTTCCAACTTCAAACATGTATCTGGTTGATCTTGCTGTGTGTGTTGGGTTCGGAAGACCACAAGTCTGACTGAGAGCAATCAGCAACAGGACCATGACTGAGTTCCTATACTGCTAGTTATGTGCAGTTCAATGGTTTCTCTTCTTTCTTTTTTTTTAATGAATGCCCATACTGGACAGAAAGACTGTGTGTGTGTGTGTGTGTGTGTGTGTGTGTGTGTGTGTGTGTGTGTGTGTGTGCAGCAAAGCAGACTAAAACAAAACTGCTTCAGTCACTTTCTTTGGCATTCACTCCCTGCACCAGTAATTATAAAAATAAAGCATAGATGACTGTGTGTCTATGAAGTTTTTTTATACACCTTGAGTGTGTAAAAAAACTTCATAACACACAGTTGCCTGTGCATTATTCTCTATATTATCTACCAGTGCAGATGGATTCAGTGACCAAGGCACAGATTGCACTAGAAACCACTCACTAGCAAGTACAGTAGGCCCTGGATATAAAACAGACGTGAAAACCAATAAACTTTCACATTACTGGTTTGAAACTCTGTTGTCATTGATTAAGAGTTTCCATGATGAAACAATGGCAGAATTTAAGAGTCTTAATTCCCAGCTTCAACAAGTGGAAAATCAACTGGACTCCATGGAGCAATGGATCAGACATGTGGAGGATGGTACCTCACAACTACATCATGACATAGCATATTTAACTGACCAAAACACCATACTGACTGAAAAATGCCAGGATTTGGAAGGCAGATTCCTAAGGGATGACCTGCATTTTTATGGGCTGCTCGAATACTCTAAAGGGGTTGACTTACTGACTTTTTGTAAGATTTGTTAAAAGACATTTTAGCTGTCCCACCCACTATGCAGTTCTGTATCAAAACAGCACATAGAGCTGTTATCTCTCGATCACCAGGATCTAAAAGCACGACCCCCGTTCATCATCATAAAGTTCGGTAGGTTCCAGGACAAAGAGGACATATTAAAAATAGCCTTGCAAACAAAGAACATCACATACATTTCAGCAAAACTCTAGTTTGATCAGGATTACCTGCCCAACGTCCATGAAAAATTCTAAGCATATGGTGGTATACTTCAGATTCTCTAAGGAGCAGAACAACACATTTCAACCTCCATACCCAACTTGTCTCCACATGTTCTGGGAAGTTGAGACACAAATTTACCACACTCCAGATGAGGCCATACAAGCTCTGGCTACAGACCAAAGGATGGCAAGTGCAACAGGCCCTAAACAAACCCACTGATGATACCTTCTCTTGGACGGATATAGTAATAGAACAAAGAGTCAGCTCAAGTGGCAAGAAAGCAACCTCCACAACCATGCAATAGGACAGGGGCATACTTAAATCTTTCCAGCCTCATTCATCCCGTAAAGCTGCCTCTTGAGTCATGGTCACCTGAATATTGCAGGTTATGGCTGTGCATGATACCTTTAGCTTGCTATACCCATTGAGATTCCCTTACTTATTACCCCTCATTTGCCAGTCTTTCATTCCCATAGTTGATGCATCTCACCACCTCAGCGATCATCCAATGCAACTGGAGATCACTTCCCCCAGTGTGAGTTGACCCCATAAGCAGTAAAACATTCTTTTAAATGATGGAAATAAGTTAATACTGGAGCAGAACTGGGTATGCTTTCCCTCTACATTGAATTGCATCTCCTTCTCTGAATGATCAGAGCATTGCATCCCCTTTGGATTACTGAGGACAGACAACACAAGAACTACTAAGAACTTGGCTGCAAGCTCTATTTTTTCTTTGCTTATTGAACCCTACAGTTAGCTCCAGATTTCCTCCTGACTCTGTTTTTTCTGGTGGCTGTGCTACATGCAGAAATGCCATGTGGCTGATGGTGCAATCACCAGTTATGTGAGGTGGGGATGCAGTGGGCAGTTTGCTGCTCTGTGAGAGATGAACAATCAAGGCCCAGCCGTAGAAATCAGGGAAACCTTATTAAGATGTGGCGGCCTTCCGAGGTTCCGTTCCCTCCCTGGAGACCTCATTTCCTTGTTGGGATCACTACTGCTGGCTGTGCAACCTGCCTTCTTGACCAATTTATCAGAGTGCTTTACAACACCTAGATGGCACTGCTCCGGTAAGTTCTGAATCAGAGAGTTGGCGAGAAACTGGTACTTATTGTTTTAATTGACTCTGTTTTCTTTACTGTGGGGGACACTATTATATGTGAAACACTCACTTGAACTTTTGCCTACTGAACTTCCTACTATATACAGAGTGGATTATTAATCTTGACAAAATAACTAGCACAACAAAGGCTATGCTTGGTTTTCTTTAAAGTTACACTAAGACTTTGATGCCTCTGCTAGACATACTCTGTTTAACAAGAGGTATAACTATTTCCTACAAACTCTGCTATAAGTTGTGTCACTCTGTACCTTGAGCGGCTGCTGGAGTACTGGTCTAAATACCTTATTATACTAAGGACATTGAGGAAGCTATATTGGGAACCAATTTCTGTCCTTTTTCTTTGGCAGTTACTCCTGCTAACCCAAGATGCAGGCGATGATGTTGCATGGCTTTTCTGTCCTTCATCAGGGCACTGCCAGCATACAGAAAGGTACAAACTCGCACTGTACCAGGGTGCCTATTGTCCTCACGATGGCAGTTTCTTCTTCCTGGTTCTCCATCCTGGTGAGGACCTAAACACCAACCTTGAGGTCACTTACCACTGTAGAGATTTTTATGGTAAACCTCCTACCTTGGAAGTGTAAATTCAAAGACATAGTTAGCTTTGCACTGGTTGAACACATTGATTGTGATTGTAATGTTATTTGTTGTTTCTTGTATTACTGCTACTGTTCAGCTGCAGTCTTTTCACAAGCACTAACGATCCTGTTATGTGGCAGACAGATTCGTTTAGCCCACCTTTACAGAACATCTGACCTCCCAGATGGGACCTGGAATGAGAAACTTACAACCAATATATTTTCTATTAAATAACATACATTTAAGATCCAAGAAATTCATTCTCAACCCCCAGGAGTACCTCTCCCTGATTTGTTAAGGGACTTAAACAGGCTAAGGTGAATTTTCTTTTTCCAATGATGTCCACACAGAAAACCTTAGTATACTCTCACAATGTTAATGGACTTACTAGCCTTGTGAAAAGATCCACAATTCATGCATATATTCATAGACATAAGCCCCTCGTTTGTCCTTTTACAGGAGAAACATTTATCTGAACAGGAGCGTGAGAAGTTACATTGCTTTGGTTTTGTTCAGGTAACTGTGTCTACCTTTCAAAGAGGTAAATATAAGGGTAAAGCGGTGTTAATCCCGAGAACCCCCTTTCAGTGTGCAGCCACTATGGTAGATACACACGGTTGTTTAGCTATGGTAAAAGGCAAATACCTAGGTCATTACTTTGTTCAGTTCATACATCCCCCTGGAGTGGACTTTTTTGAGTATAAAACAACTGTATAGGAAAAGCATTGATTTTCAGACTAGTATATTAATTATTGGAGTAGATTATAGCCTGACACTGTATATGAAGGACACCACTAACCCCCATCCAGCTTGTAACAAACCTTTCAAAAGGCTCAGTGGATCTTTCTTCGGGGAAGTAGGCTAGGTGGATGTATGGAGAGCTTTGAACCCATAGGCTTGGAAATTTAAGGGACTCTGTCAACCTTTTTTTTGCATCATATTATTTCTAGGTAAAAACACACATTTTACAATTGCTTACCTTCTCTAAAATTCATAGATGTTGCTGGTTGTTTTATCTGCCTCCTTGCTTAGTAGAACTGGAATGTACGGTAATGTATAGTTATAACCAGCATTGTTTTGCTTCAAATCCTTGAACTATTCTTACTGCATACTTTCTGAGCATCAGAATCACCTTCAGACGGACTTCCGGTGACATCACCATGCCATGCGGCTGCACTGAAGCAGAGCTCCGTACCCTCACAATCTAAAAGTTTAAACTTACTTTCCTCGGTAGCAAATTTCTTTTTAAAAATCGTTTCAGGTGCCTCAGGAAGAATGGCCAGCTGAGCGAAGTCGAAACCGGGAACGCTGGGTGGTTTAAAACAGCAAAAACTTGATCTACATTCTTGGGGCCCACACAAGGCACCTCCACAAACTAGGCCACCAGATACTGTGGCCTAGAATCCAAAGGCAGCTCCTTGGAAGAAGAAGAGGACATTACAATTACCTACCAGCAGCTCTGCAGAGAGTTGCGCTGTCTCATCCACTCCATGGATGTTTTTCAGGAGGGAGGTAGCAGAGAACAAAACAAAGCTTCTCCAGCATGACCAGCAAATTCAGGCTATAGAGGAATCCCTGTCTACCTAGTCAGACACCCTGGATCTGCATAATAGAGCTATAATACAGCTGCATGACTGATCCCTGTTCCTCTTAGAGAAAATAGAGGACCTGGAAAATAGATCGAGGAGAGTGAATTTACAGATCTATGGGCTACCGGAGCACACAGAATCTGGAAATATGACAGAATTCATTGAAAGTCTACTTAAAGAATTACTGAATCTAGATAAGGACCTGCCTTTAAATATTATTCGAGCTCACCATGCTTTGGCAGCCCCACCGAAAGACCCAAAAGCTAAGCCGTGTTCAGTGTTGCTCGCTTTCTTGGACTACTGCATAAAGGAGATGGTACTGCACAAAGCCTGGTCGCAGAAGGAGATCATTTTTGGTGACAAGAGGCTTTACATCAAACCAGATTATGCCCCTACGACCATGGCAAGGAGAAAATTGTGGTTTCCAGTCATTAAGGAGCTAAGGGCCTGAAAGCCCATGTAGACTTTCCCATGAAGCTGAAAATCACCTCAGACAGTGGAGTAAAAACTTTTGAAACATCGTCCAAAGCAAAAAAATATTTGGCATCCTTAGGCATTGCTGTGGACAAGATCATCGCCCCAGGGCTGTTGAAGGAGATAGACCACAGGCGATGGTTCCCGGCTAACAAGAAGTTCCCCACGGCCCTCACAAATGTCAGTCCTGGGCCATGGTCTAAGCTTCAAGTCACAGCTACTGCAAGGAAGAGAAACAGGGAAGACATTCAGATGACAGATTGCAGAAGGGACGTTACCAGCTCCCCTAAAGATTGAACTTTTATCATAAGGACACATGGTAACATTACAATGACTAATATATTAGTCAGCTTTGCTATTTATAAATCAGATGGGAGGGAGGGAGTGGAGCTCCGGGCCTTTCATCTGCTTGACTGCATTTGGGGCACATACTTTCCATTTCTGGTCGGTTTCATCAGGCGAAATTTCCAACATGCGTCTGAGTGAGGACCCTGTCATTTCCCTTCCCTGTCCACCCTGAGACCTTTCAAATTAAACAAAATGGGAAGTGCAGTTATTTTAAGGGATGAGATATGGAGGAACAAGGTTCTTTCTTTTCTCTGAGTTGAGTTTTCTTCCTCTCATCCTATTGACCTAATTCTGGTACTGTAATCGTGGGGGAACATTTTGGTGCCTGCATTATGGCGCATGTGCGACCACGCCAGTTGCTTTTAGACCTTGAAGGCTTGGCTAGGCAATATGGTGCCAGATTTAATCCAGCACCCCCTCACCACCTCACACCCACAGAGTGGGGGGTCTAGCGTGACAATATTGACACAGAATGTTGCTTTAACATGTTTGTTACTTGCTAGTTGGATCAGTTTGGTCTGAATAAGTTTTACAGTTTTTAAATGGCTATATAGGTTCTTATGTTATTACCTATGTTCTTGGGCTGTGTGTCTCCTCCTGCTCACCTTCTTTGAGAGCTTGTCTCTGTGGAGGGGTGGATCCCGCTGACAGTCCCTATGTACCCCTTTAAATGGCTATCATGGGTGACTTGACCATCACAACTTATAATGTTAGGGGACTAAATAGTCCTGTCAAAAGAGCAAGAGTACTCCAGGAGTTGAGCAGGATGGGAACTCACATTGCACTACTTCAGGAAACCCATCTTACTGATAGTGAACATCAGAAACTGCGCTACAGATGAGTGGGTCAAGTCTATGCTTCCACATACTTAGCCCATCCTCATCATAGGGGTACAGCTATCCTTATCCATAAGTCATGCCCTATTCAGATTACTGCACCCAAATTGATTCAGAGGGTCCGTACGTCATACTTCAGACCTTGTTGAGGGCTCCCCCCACACCATCATTTGTTTATATGTGCCAAACGATGACAGGGAAGCAGTCTCTTTTTTAAAGATTTTTTTCTAAACACGCTCCACATCTCTGACCAACTATGTATTTTAGGGGGAGATTTTAACACTATTTTGTCCACATCTCTGGACAAGCGGGGGGATCTCTGAAAACTAGATTAGGGTCGGCAGGGCACTCTTTGCTTCTCCTCTCACAAAACCAGGGTTTGGTGGACATATGGAGAAGGGTCAATGGGAGATCAAGGGACGTCTCTCAATTCTCAGAGAGACACAGTTGCTACACCAGAATAGATCTGCTCTTCCTTACAGAAGAGTGGATGCACGCCGTAACATCTTGTCGAATAATGACCCATACCCTCTCTGGCTATGCCCCAGTTAGGATGATCCTGAGGCTGTCTCTCCAAATTCAGAACTCCCACTGGAGGCTCAACGTAGGTCTCCTCAATAAAACAGCTTAATCTGGTTCAAGGTCAGTTGGCATTCATCTGTATCCCCCTCCCCTGGGTCGTGCCTGAAAATAGGCAGGATTTGTCTAGTGCACTTACCCAGTCAACAAAAACTAAATAAAATAAACAAGAGTTTAAGGACCTAGTGGCCACCACAATTCAATCCTATGAGTGAAAGAACCCTGTAGGGGTGACATCGCATGCAGTTAGGTGGGATGCCTTAAAAGCCATCCTCTGTGGGGCTATCATAAGGTACTCCTCGACGGATAAACGGCGTAGGGTGCAGAGGAGGCTGGAGCTAGAAACGGAGCTGGCAGACCTGGGGTTCCAACATAAAATTTCACTGAATAAGCAGACACAGAAACTCTTAGCTGAGAAATGCCTATCCTTGGAAAAATTGCTCACGGCCCACATAGAGGCTTCCTATAGAAGGGTCCGTCAAACTTACTATGAAGGTGGTAACAGGGCAGGGAAAGTATTGGCGGCTACCCTTAGGCAACAACAGCTAAGCAGGTTGATTCCGAGAATTAGAGACCAATCAGACATTTTAGAAAAACAATTTGTCACCCAGAGGAGATAACTAACAGATTTGCAGATTTTTACAGAACTGTATATTCCCAAGAACCCACCCCAAATTTTGATGAGAAGGTCTCCTCCTTCTGTGAGGGTGTAGCATTGGGGGCTCTCTCCCAGCTGGCCCTTGAATATCTAGATGGGACCATCTCCAGGCATGAACTCCTTGCACAAATCACTAATCCGAAGAATGGCAAATCTCTGGGGCCTGATGGGTTACCCTCGAAGTTTTTTAAAACTTTTTCAGACCTTCTTTTGCCTTTCTTGCTGTCGGTTTGTCAGGAGATTATGGATGGAGGCATTACCCCTGATTCTTGGCAACTGGCCCACATTTCGGTGATTCATAAGGAGGGTAAGGACCCATTGGAATGCAGCTCATATAGGCCTATCTCCCTTTTAAATGTGGATTTAAAGTTGTTCACGGGCCTGCTGGCGAGGAGACTCCAGACGCAGGTTGTCTCGCTGGTACATGAGGACCAGATAGGTTTTAATACAGGGTGGTATCTGTTTGATAATGTTAGGAGATTTCTTAATATTATCTCCTCTCAAGCCGATCAGAGACAGTTCCAAATAGCAATATTCATGGATGCAGAGAAAGCATTTGATAGGGTTAATTGGAATTTTCTAAAAGCATCCATGAAAAATTAAGTTCTTACATACAATCTCCCAATTATATTCCAGACCACGAGCGTTGGTGAGGGTAAATGGAGTGAGCTCCCCTTTCTTTCCCTTAACTAGGGGAACCAGATAGGGTTGTCCACTTTCTCTGCTCCTTTTTGCTCTGTGTCTGGAGCCCCTCGCCATCAAAGTTCGACAAAGTTTGGAGATCTCGGGGGTCATGGGGGGAGGATTGGAGCAAAAACTTTCCCTATATGCGGATGATTCTATTGTTTTTTTGTCCTGTCTGGAAAAATCACCTCCAGCCTTGTGTGACACACTACAGGCTTTTGGAGAAGTTTCAGGCTATAAAATCAACTACTCAAAATCTGAGGCCCTAGTCCTAAGTGGAACAGCCCCTCAAGGGTTCAAAGACAATATCCACTTTAAATGGGAACCTAAGGATCAAATTCAATACCTAGGCATCCAAATATCCATTGACCTTTCCAAACTTTTTGACATTAACTATGGGAGACTCTGGGATCAGGTAAGCAGAGATCTGGCCAGATGGCGACTCCTTCCCCTCTCCCTGGTGGGCCGAATCTCAGTGCTTAAAATGAACATTCTCCCCCCGATTCCCTGATTCTTTTTTTTGTTCCAGAGCCTTCCACTGTGGTTGCCGATCTCCTTCTGGAACAAGCTAGCGAGGAAAGACTCAAGGATTTGTCTAGCAGCATAAGGAACCTCGGGTGGCTAGGCGCTTTCTTTTCCTTCCCCGGGAGGAGAGGGGCCTGGCCTTACCCAACTTCAACTTATACTATCTGGTGGCTCAGATGGTCCCTGTTCTCTCATGGGCCAAGCAAAGGGTTGAATCAAGATGGTATGAGATGGAAGACAGGCTACTGGAGGGGAGACTGCTTTACATCATGACGCTAGCCCCACCACCCTCAGAATATATCCAGTTTATTAGAAATAGATGGGTGAAACAAGGATTATTTATCCTGTGAAGAGTCAGGAAGCTGACTAAAACCCCTGATGGGGTAGGCCCCTCTGTCTCTCATTCGACATGAGCCAACATTTTTTCCCCTATGTTGGATCTGGGGTTTGCTAGATGGGACACATGAGGGATCACCAGGTTCACACAGTTAATTGAGGGAGAACACTGTATCTCATTTCAGAGGGTGAAGGAAAAGTTCAACTGGGACAATAAAGAATTTTTCAGGTACATGCAGGTCAGGCATTTTATACCATCCTCAGATCACCTGATGAGGTTAACTAACTTGGTAACATGGTACGTATAGACAAAGTAGGCCGTCGGCCCATTTAATTGTCTCCCACTCATAGTGGGCTTATCTGTTGATATTTCTAGTACTATTCAATGACAGAAATTTGTCTAACCCATTTTTAAATGAGTCAAAAGATGTTGCTTCTACTACATTTTTAGGCAAATTATTCCTCATTGTGGGTGTACGTACAGTATATTATAGAAGTTCTGATGCCTATTTGTTCTTGTCCTGTTTATAAATATTTATTTATTATGTGATCCGGAATTTACTGATTTATGAATCCTTTTTATATTACATTGTGACATTAGGGTCTTGTCTTCCATGATACGGTTTAAAAATAATAAGTCTCCTCTAATTTGTCTGGTTTCCAACGAGTACAGGTTAAGATCTAGTAATTCATCTGCATATTCCTTGTTTTTTAAGCCTTTCATTGATTTCGTCAATCTCCTTTGAACTTTTTCCACCCTTGAAATATCCTTCTTTAAATATGGACTGCAGATCGGTGAACCATAATCAAGATGTGGGAGTACATATGTCCTATATAACTTAAGAACACAGTCTTTATTCCTCGAGATGAAGGCTCGTTTAATAGAAAAAATGATGCTATTACATTTTCCTACTGTTTTGTCAATATGTGTACCTGAGGATAATCTAGAATTTATCCATATTCCCAAGTCTTTTTCGCAGGTACTGTTCTTTATTAGCTTATTATTTAGAACATGTGAGTATTTTGGATTCTTTTTTCCAAAATGAATCACTGCATATTTGTTTTCATTAAATTTCATGTTATTTTGTTTACCCTAATTTTCTATTTTGTTTAAACTATTCCTTAGTTCATTATATTCGATTAATGTCATAACTTCTCCACCTATTTTGGTATCATCTACAAATTTGGTTATGTAGGAGTTCACCCCATTGCCCATGTCACTAATATATAGACCAAACAATAATGGGCCCAACACGGATCCCTGGGGAACACCACTGGCAACCACACCCTCTTCCAAAAGAACTGAGTTAATACGCACCCTTTGTTTCCCTTTGGATAACCAGTTTCCAATCCATCTTATAATAACTTTATTTAAACCTAGTTCCATTAGTTTTTTGATAAGTTTGTGATGAGGGACCGTGTCAAATGCCTTTCCCAAGTTCAAAAAGATTACATCAACTGGTTTACCCTTATCTATTTTACAACTAACATGGTTATAGAAGGCTAATAAATTTGTATTACAGGAGAGCCCTCTCCTAAAACCATGTTGTGAAATATCCTGCAACCCTAATCTTATTATATCCTTTTCAATACTATTTTTAATTAATCTTTCCAGTATCTTACAACAAATAGATGTTAGGCTAATTGGTCTGTAATTAGTCACATTTGATTTATTTCCCATTTTGTGTATTGGTACTACTATGGCCCTTTTCCAGTCCAAGGGAATCATACCAGTTAAAAGCGATTTGTTGAATATTTTGGTCAGTGAATCTACTATTACGTCAGAAAGATTTTTCCATACAATCGTGTCAGTATTATCAGGGCCTGAAGAAGAAGATGTCCTTAATTTTAATAATTCCTGTTGCACCATATCATGACTAACACTAAAGCGTTCTAGATTTGTTACCCCTGGAACAATTACCTTTGAGTTATATTCCTGATATGTAGTCATAAAATATTTATTAAAACTGTCTGCTATTTCTTTGTTGTTCACTATTGTTTCACCATATACAGACACTGAATTAATCTTTTCTCCTTTTTGTTTATTATTGTTTAGGTATGCATAAAATGCTTTATGATTTTTATTAGATGCCAATTTATTTTTAAATTTAATTTTTCCTTTTTTAATAATAGTTTTAAGGGATCTTTGCTGGTTGTTATATTTATTTAGATTAATTACTGTCAGACTATTTTTGTATTTCTTAAATGCTTTATTTTTCCTTCTTATTTGTTTCTTAATTTCTTTATTGAACCAATATGGAATATGGCCTTTGATATTTTTATCTTTTCACATGGGAATAAGATCAAATATTATTTCTTGAATTTTAGATTTTAAATTTTCCCACATGGAGTTTACACCTAACTTGCAATATGCTTCCCCCCAGTCTAGTTTTTTAAAGGCTTCAATAATCTTATTCCAATCCGCTCTATTATAGTCAAAGGATAGTGTTGGTTTATTAAGTTTGGGTTTTTCAGTATTGATTGTACATTCAACAATATTATGATCGCTATTTCCTAAATGGGGCAGTATATCTACATTATTAATTCTATCAATAGAATTTGTTATAATTGGTCTAATATGCTTGTTTCCCTAGTTGGAACATCAACCAATTGATAATATCCATGTGATGTTATAGTGTCAATTAATATTTTTTCAAAGGCAGTAGTACCTTTCAGTTCATCCCAATTAATACATGGAGTATTGAAATCTCCCAAAATCATCACATCTCCTAGACTGGAAACTTTAGTTATTTCCTCTATTAAATTATTATTGTAAATACTATTGCTATTTGGGGGATTATTACAAATTCCCAGATTGATTTTGGCAAATGAGGAAGGATTATACTTAGCCACAGAGTTTTGGGTACATTTCCAATATTGTCATTTATTTTAATTTCTTGACATCGTATCATCTCTGAAACATAGCAACAGCATCCGTCTTTCGGATGAGACGTTAAACCGAGGTCCCATCTGCCTGGATTGGTGGTAGTTCAGGTGGATGTTAAAGATCCCATGGCACTTATCAAAAAGAGTAGGGGAATTTCCCCGGTGTCCTGGCCAAATTTCCCTCATTCACTAAAAAATACCACCAACAGCTTAATCTGGTTCAAGGTCGGTTGGCATTCATCTGTATCCCCTTCCCCCGGGTCGTGCCTGAAAATAGGCAGGATTTGTCTAGTGCACTTACCCGGTCAACAAAAGCTAAATAAATAAATAAAATACTCCCCCCCCCTTCTTCCTGTGCGATTTTTAAAGAAGAGTTGGAACCCTTCGATATTATTGGACCAATTATTACTCTCATCCCACCATGTTTCTGTTACACATATGATATCTGTATTGTGTTTATTTATTCATATTTTTAGTTCACTTAGTTTTACATTATTCAGACTTTGGGCATTAATATTCCACATTTTCAGTTTCTTAGATCTTAGGTTATTGGGATTTGAGTTAAATTTTGAATTTGAGTTAAATTTTTTACCCTCATCCCCTTTTTTCCTAGTTTAAAGTTTTTTGTTTGATACTCTCAAATCCCCTGCCTAATTTGTAAGCTCCTTGTTTACTCAAATGGAGTCCATCCCAGCAAAATAAGGATGGAGTATCAATAAAGTTTTCCCAAAGGGGGATGGACTTATAACCTTCTTTAAGTGTCCACTTCCTTATCCACTCATTTATGCTTTTGATCTTATGAGTAGTATGGTAATTTGCTCTAGGAACAAGTAATATTTCCAAGAACCATGTCTCACATTTAAGTTTATCCAGGGTTTTTCCAATATTTATATACTCCTGTTTAAATTTCATCAATTGACAATTACTTCAAGTCATTTGCACCCGCATGTATAATAACAAGTGGATTATGGCCAGATTATTGTAAAATATCCAGACACATTTTGTTTATATCTTTAATACCGACTCCCCGGAATGAAGAACATGCTATGTTATGTTTATCTGTTCGACACACAATCTTATCAGTATATTTTATTATTGAATCACCCAATACAAAAAAATTGCCTGTTTGAATTATCTAGTGTTGCTGTTTCCATGGTGATGCTGTCCTTCGTGGTTTCTAACTGAACTGCTTCATTTCATAATTCTGTCCATCTGTAATGATAGTATCTTTTATTGCACCTGGGGTCTGTACAATATTCTCAGTACTTACTATGTCCAACAGGGTTTCATTCAAACCAGTTGTAATAGGAGTAGTAGTGGGCTGCCGGTGTATAGAACTATCATGTCCCCTCTGTAAAGATGAATTACCCATTTCTAGATCAATCAGGGCTTCAAATCTATTTGATAGACTGATATTATTACACATAGCTCTGCATCTAGATTTGGATTTGTGGCCAATGGTCACAGTAGTCCACTCTTCAGACTCACTATATATACACTGTTTTCATTTGAATCTCTTCTCTTCCTTTTCTCGTATGTTCCTGTCTCTCTAGGAGGTTCAGTTTCACTCACCACAATATTAGACCCCAAAATTTCTGCTGTACCGGCATGTGTACATTTACCTGAGATTTTACTCAGGTTTTCTTGGTATTGTTCAATTACAGCTAACCTCTTGAAAAAATTATCAATGTCTTCCCTTGAGACACCGTTATTTATACATTTGTCACATATATAAAAAGGAGTTTGTGGCAGGGAAACAAATAATGCATACATAGAACAAGTGTTACATTTCAGGCCTGTTTCACCATCCAAAGTTATGATTACATCTCTTTTTGGGGTTTTGTCTGTTGTTTGTTGTTTGGCGCTAATGCATGTTTCGTTATCTAAAAGGATTAGATCAGCCATGTTCTTTATTATCATCAACCTGAGATAGATTTTATTGAGTTTCTCGTAATTTTACTTACAATTCTTAACTTCTCAGTGTGGCCTTCTCTCTTTCACTCTTGACACTCGTGGCATGCAACATACGTGTCTTTGTGCGCGTCTTTGTGAGCGTGCTCACCCTGCTAGTGCGCGCCCTGCTTGCAGCAGGGTTGTTTAAGTACTGCGGTACCCGGAAGTGCCTCATGAGCCTCGAGCTACAGAGCTTATGTTCCCAATAGTTTAAAAGTAAAAAATAGTGCAGTAACTAGACCATACTTAAATTGGGAGCAATTCTTATATGGGGTGGTTACTATATCTGCTAAGGTCAAACCTGTGATGAACTTATGCAAATTATTACTAGAGGGGAAAGGGGAATCTTTAGAAGAACATAAAAAAACTGGGAGAGGGAGGCCAGTATTGCCATAAGAGATTCTGATTGGAACCATAGACTGAAACTGGGCTGGAAGGTGACTTCCTCCCCAGTGTGGCAGGAGTTTTATTGGAAAATTCTTATCCGGTACTTCAGGTTACCCCTGGTTACTCAACACTATATAGGAGGCAATGCTTCATGCTGGAGGGAATTTGGGGGGGGGGGTTAAGGCAGTCACTAGCACATTTTATGAGGCTGCCCAAAGTTAGCCACCTTCTGGAGACAGTTAGAAGAAGCAGTAAGACAAATATTGGGGTGGCTATCCCCCACACCTTTGAGGACTGGGTTCTAGGGACCCCAACAGCAGTGCGTTTAAAGGGAGACTCTCAAAAAGTAGTGCTCACACTCCTAGCAGTAGGATTAAAATGCATTACTTATAAATGGCTGAATAAGGAGCCCCCCCCCCAGTCTTTCCGACTGGACCAATAGGGTCCAGAGTGTGGTACTGATGGATTCCCTAACGGCTAAGTTGCGGCTGCAACACAGCCTTCATCTGCAGTGCTGGCAGCGATGGGAGGCCTGGATACTGCAACAGAAAGGACAGCTCTAAGGAGATCCTTTCTAGGTCGGGCAAAGGACATTTTATACATGATATGCCGTAGTATTGTCAGTCACCTCCCCATAGATATTACTTCGAGGCAGGGAGAGTTAATGACATGCAGCCTAACCGCTGAGGCTTATGTTGAGGCCATAGTTGGTTTTATCAGTTCTGTTTTTTAATGTCTGCTTATATACTATTAAGTCTTAGTCTGGGATTGATTTTAGGGTTACTCTTAGAGGACCCAGACTAAATATTAACTTTTTTGAGCTGCCACAGATCAGATGGACAATGTATGTACTTCAGGTAAAATACGTATGTAGCTTATTCCTGTTGTTCTTATCAAACAATATGTACTCTTTACATTTTCAGTTGTACAACTGTGGTCACCAGCCTCCCGAATAAAGCTGAGTTTAAAAAAAAAAGAATCACCTTCAGAAAGTGCAGTCACTCATGATATAATAGTCTCCTTTATTCCCTCTGTGTAATGAGTGACTAGATTGTGTTGGGGCTGTGCTAAAGTCCAGGAAAGATGCAGTGGGAGTTGGTCAAGAAATGTAAACAAACGTGTATTTGTGTGGTAACACCAGTATGGTGGGCAGTCAGTGTTTCACTTTTTAAAAGAAAAAAAAAGTATAAGAAACAAACTACCAGCTGCATCAGCAATCTGTACAGGATGTGAACAATTATAAAATGTGTTTTTATGTTTGCTTGCACGCATGTGCAAGAAACATAATGCCACCATACGAAGCTTCATAGGTGTGCCACTTCACTTCTAATGCCCTGCTCCTTGTCGCAGGTGCAGCCTCACCGCACCAATAAACGTTCAAGCTGTCTATGACAGCAGTTCCAATGCAGTGGCATACAATTCCAAGCAAAACACCGCTGCAATCAGCGGTGGTAATGTGTAGGTAATTTGCATACTGCCGTTGGCAGTATGCAAAGTGCCTACACGTCCGCACTGCATTGGAACAGCTGTCATAGACAGCTCCATCCCCCCCCCACCAAACACCCAAGTAGCACACTGGGAACCCACCCCAGCGTGCTCATGTGCTCCCCAACACACACACACACTGTATGGCCACTGGGGTGCCCAATCCCCGTCGGCTCTGCTGCCCCCAACAGACTTCCAGGTGCCATGCTGGGAGCCCACTCCCAGCATGGAAAAATTCTGAATGGCCGATGGGGGTGCCCAATCCCTGTCGGCTCCACTCCCCCCCCAACATACTTCCAGGTGCCACGCTGGGAGCCCACCCCAACATGGCAACAGTCCATATGGCCGACGGGGGTGCCCATTCCCCCGTCAGCTCCACTGCCCCCCCGAACAACCATCCAGCTGCCAAGCTGGGAGCCCATCCCAGTGTGGCAAAAGTCCCGCGTCGTCTTTCAAAAACCAAAAAATCTCCTGTAAGAAAAAACAGTCCCTCACTGTCTGTCTTGCCCCCATCCCCCAACCCACGCCCACCCTCTGAGTGCTCCATCTCCTCACACCTTCACCTCACCCCATACCTACCTCCGGAGGCTGACACGACGATCTTTGGTGGACTGGGAACACGTCTGCGCTCTTCAAAGCTGACTGCGAACTGAAGAAATGGCGGTAAGCTTCATAATGGCATACATTTTTTTTTTAACTTTGGTGCACATCTTGGGCATTTTGGGGAATTTTTTCACCAAATTTTCAATATGAGGTTCTTGGGATCCTACCTCATGAACTCAGTCACTATCATTTTCTTATTTGGTCCCCAAAGGTGATTTCGCGGTCTTTGCTCGGAACCACCTTTTGGGACCGATTTTGAAATGACAGTGTCATAGTTCATGAGGTAGGCCTCCAAAAACCCTATGCTGAAAATTTGGTGAAACAATTCCCAAAAATGACTGTTTTATGAGCATGCGTTGCACAGTTCCTACACACGCTCGTTACTTTGAGAATTTGTAATATTTTCACTCCAGATTTTCAACATTGCCATTTTACCATACCTCATTATGAACAGTATAGCTGTCATTTTTCACATCTCACTCAAAATGTGTTTTCACACATGTAGCGCACATTGGCGCAGTCGGTTTGTGAAATCAATGTTCGGGACACATTAAGAAAATCACAGTGCCACTGTTCATGAGCAGAGGTGTTAAAATGGCTATATTGAAAATTAGGTGACAAAAGTCCATAAAATGACTGTGTTACGTACGTGCATTGCGCAATTTCCATGCACCCTTGTAAGTTCACAAATTTGTAATATTTTCAGTCCAGATTTTCAGCATTGACATTTTTCCACACCTTCTTATGAACAGTACAGCTGTCATTTTTCACATCCTGGCCAAAATGTATTTTTGCACTTCCAGCGCAGAATAGCGTGGTTGCTGTGGGAAATTAGTGTTCAGGATAGATTAAGAAAATTACAGTGACACTGTTCATGAGGAAGGTCCCAAAATGACTGTGTTCAAAATCTGCTGTAAAAAAATCCTCAAACTAATTACATTACGAGTGTACATTGCGCAGTTTCTACGCACACTCGTGACTTCACCAGTTTTTTTATATTTTCACTCCAGATTTTCAACAATGCCATTTTTTAAACCTCCTCATGAACAGTACACCTGTCACTTTTCACATCTTGTTCGAAATGCGTTTTTGAACCTGAGGCACCAAATGGAGCAGTTGCTGTGCAAAACCACTTTTCGCCTAACGAACTGATAGTGTCACTGTTCATGCAGTGGGGTCACAAAAAACCTGTGTGGAAAACTTTGAGTAAAAATACCAGGAAACACCCAGGGCATTAGGGTTTTCTACCATAATGCCTTACCCTGTAGGGACTGACAGGTGACAGGGGTGTGACTTGGGATTGTCGACAGTAATGCTCATGCCATTTCACCACCACCCTCCAGCCAGTGACAGGCATTGAGGTGCACCCTGGACCCTTTGCCCCCAGAGTTCACCTCATTCTCCTATACTGTGCCCATTTCAGCATATTTCCTGATGGAATTAGGTGAATGTAAAGCCCAAACACCCTAAGGTACACCGCGACACTTGTCAGTGTCTGAAGGGCAGGGTGAGACGAAATGTCGTGACCATCATGGGTGACGACCCAAAGGCACACCTCAATGCCTGTCCATCTTTGTAGGGTGAGGGTGGAGTTGGCGTCAGTTCAATACTTCAATGCCATTCCTATACTGCATCTGTCTAACTCCTGCACTTTCACTGCTAATGCCAGCAAGCAAATATTCGGCATTGACAAATGCTTGTTTAAACTAGGGACAGTTTGAGGCCTAAGGGGTTTCACAATGTACCTTTACACACTATTCTTACCCTCATGGATTATACACCCATATAGATAATTTTCAGATGTCCAGGGAACATCTACACTTAGCCCACAAATGTACTATTCTGCCTACTATATATTATTGTCAGATCACACATCAGTATTGTTGAAATTAGACCTGGGCTCCTGAAGAGGTACTTCTTTATGGAAATTAAACAACTCAATGCTAAATATTCCTGAATTTAAGGAGAATATGCAAACTAGGCTAGAATAAATACTGCAGGTGAATACTAATGAAGTAGTTTCTCCAGCTAGTCTGTGGGACACACAGAAGACCGTACTGAGAGGAAATATAATCAGTTATGCCTCTCATCTTAAAAAAACTAGAGAAGAAACACTAGCATCTTTATAATTAGAAACATAGAAATTGTCAGCAGATAAGGACCACTAGGCCCATCCAGTCTGTCTGAAGGACCTATACATTGTATGTGGCCACTGACCCTATGTGATCAATGGCTTTTCATCACTCCCTTCCCTCTCAAGCGTCCCTTGTGCCTGTCCCAGGCATGCTTAAACCCCTCCACTGTGCTTTCCCCTACTACCTCCTGTGACAGACTATTCCATGTGTCGACTACCCTTTCTGTGTAGAAAAACGTCCTCACATTACCTCTTAATCTACTCCCTTCCAATTTCATATTGTGCCCACTTGTTCTAGTACTTTTTCTACATTAGAAAAGCTCCCCCAACTTGCACCTTGTTTATACCCTTGAGGTACTTGAATGTTTCAGTCATGTCCCCCGCTCTCTCCTCTCCTCTCCTCCATCGAGTACACATTGAGGTCCCTTAGTCTCTCCTCATATGTTTTGTGGCACAAGTCCTGCACCATCTGTGTTGCCCGTCTCTGGATAGTCTCCACCTTATCTATGTCCTTGTGCAGGTGTGATCTCCAGAACTGCATGCAGTACTCCAGGTGAGGCCTTACCAATGTTTTCTACAATGGCATCACCACCTCCCACGTCCTGCTACTGATACCCCTGCCTATGCACCACAGCATGTCACTGGCCTCCCTGCTGCCTTTGTGCACTGCTTTGATACCTTAAGGTCATCAGAGATGATAACCCCTAGGTCTCTTTCCTCTTTGGTGACAGTCAGCTCCTCCCCCCCAACCTGTTGCTCTCTCCTGGGTTCCCTCTATTATTTTGTGTATTATTTTGCACTTTTTTGCATTGAACCTCAGTTGCCACATCTCTGACCATCTTTCAAGCTTCTCCATGTGCCTCTTAATTTTCTGTACCCTTTCTGGGGTAGCCATCGTGTTGCAGGTCTTGGTGTCATCTGCAAACAGGCAGACCTTTCCTTCCAGCCCCTCTGCAATGTCACTAATGAAGACATTGAACAGGATTGGTCCCAGTACTACCCCTGTGGTACCCTACTGGTCACCCCTCTCTCCTCAGATTGAACCCCATTTACCATCACCCTCTGTCTCCTGTCTGTTAACCAATTCCTTACCCAGTTCACCACCTTGTCTCCCATGCCCAGACTACCCATCTTGTTAATCAGCCTTTTATGTGAGACGGTGTCGAATGCTTTGCTGAAACCTAAGTAGGCAATGTCTGACGCCCTGCTTTGATTTATTTCCCTAGTCACCCAATCAAAAAAATCTATTAGATTCATTTGACATGACCTTCCTGCTGTGGATCCAAGTTACCTCAGATCCTGAGCACTGCTGGATTCCATATGTGCCACTGTCCTTTCTTTCAGCAGTGTCTCCATGATCTTTCCCACCACTGAGGTGAGGCTGACTGGTCTGTAGTTCCCCCTTCCTCCCTACTGCCAATTTTGTGCAGTGGGACCACATGTGCCCTCCTGTCCTCTGGCATGACACCCATGTTAAGTGACTCTGTGAACAGGGCCGCCAGAGGTGCTGCTACTTCCCTTCGCAGCTCCTTTAATATCCTTGGGTGGATGCCGTCTGTCCCCATGGCCTTATCCATCTTCAGGTTTGTGAGTTCTTCCAGAACTCTTTCCACTGTGAATGGACTGGTGTTCACATTTCCCTCCCATTGCCTCTGCAACCAAGCTGTGGACCGTGACCCTTCTCCTCCTTAGCGAATACTGAGCAGAAGTATTAGTTCAGTATTTCTGCCTTATCCTGATCCCCCTCCTTACACTCTCCTCTCTCCCTTTTGAGCCTCACAGTCCCCACGCGTTTTCTTCTTTCAGTGATGTACCTATAAAATACCTTATCCCCTTGTTTACAGACCATGCTAAGCTCTCTTCTGTCTGTGCCTTTGCCCTCCTAACAGCCTTCCCTGCTTCGCTTAGACATTCAAGGTACACCTCCCTGTCCTCCTCTCTTTGGCTCCCCTTATATTTCCTGAAACTCAGCCTTTAGCCCTGACTTTGTCCCCCACCTCTTTGGAGAACCACAGTGATTTCCATCTTCTTTTCCCTCTGGCCACTATCCTAATGCATTGGTTTGTTATATCCACTATGGCTTCCTTCAGTCTCTCCCATTGTTCTTCCACCCCTCTATTACCTCTCCATTCCCCAGGACTGCTTGTATACATCTACCCATTTCAGTGAAATCCGCCTTCCTGAAATCTAATTCTCTTGACCTTGTGTGGCTTAAATGAGTCCATATCTCCATGCTGAACCACACCATGTGGTGGTCACTGGACCCCAGCTGCCCTTCCACCTGTATTTCTTTGATTCTGTTCCCATTGGTCCATACCAGGTCCAGAATTGACTTGTCCCTGGTTGGCTCATGCACCAGCTGCCTGAGTCCAACCCCCTGCAGGGATTCCAGGATGGCTGTGCTTCTGGATGCCCAGAGAGACTCTCGAATATTGTGGTCCTATCTGACTCTCTGAGCGACCACTCTCCCACTCTCTGCCATTGGTCTAATCACGCTGTTAAAACTTTTGCCAAAACATCCTATCAGTGCATCTTAAAACAAGCATTTGTCAATGCCGAATGTTTGCTTGCTGGCATTGGCATTGGTAGTGCAGGAGTTAGAGAGCTACATAATAGGAATGGCAGTGAAGTATTGAACTGAAGCCAACCCCACCAGTACCCTGCAGAGACTGACAGGCCTTGGGGTGTGCCTATGGGTCATCAGGCATAACGGCCACGCCATTTCACCACACCCTACCCTGCAGACACTGACAAGTGTCATGGTGTGCCTTGGGGTCTTTGACCCTTATGCTCATCCCATTCCATCAGGAAATACAGTGAGATGGGTGCTGTATAGGAGAATTAGGTGAACTTTGGGGCCGAAAAGTCCAAGGCACACCTTGATGCCTGTCACTGGCTGCAGGGTGTGGAATGGTATGAGCATTACAGGTGAGAATCTCAAGTCATACCCCGGATGCCTGTCAATCTGAACAGGGTGGGGCGGTATGGTCAGAAACCCTAATGCCTCAAGCGTTCATTGGCATTTTCACTCCAAATTTTCAACATGTTTTTTTTGTGACCCCCACCTTATGAACAGTGGCAATATCAGTTAGCTAGCCAAAAGCTGATTTCGCACAGCGACTATGCCATTTGCACCACAGATGCAAAAACACATTTCAAACAGGATGTGAAAAATGACAGCTGTACTGTTCGTGGGGAGGTGAAAAATGGCAATGTTGAAAATCTGCAGTGAAAATATTTAAAAAAACGGTGAAGTCACGAGCGTGTGTAGAAAATGCACAACGCACACCCATAATGCAATTAGTTTGGGGATTTTTTACAGCAGATTGTCAACACGGGGATTTTGGAACCTCCACTCATGAACAGTGTCACTGTGATTTTCTTTAATCTGTCCCGAACAGTGATTTCCCACAGCGACCATGCATTTCTGCACTGGAAGTGCAAAAACACATTTCGGCCATGGTGTGAAAAATGACAGCTGTACTTTTCATAAGGAAGTGTATAAAAATGCCAGGGTGAAAATCTGGACTGAAAATATTAGAAATCCATGAACTTATGAGGGTGCATGGAAACTGCGCAATGGTCGCTCGTAACACAGTCATTTTATGGGCTTTTTTCACCAAATTTTTAACATAGCCATTTTAACACCTCTGCTCATGAACAGTGTCACTGTGATTTTCTTTATCTGTCCTGAACACTGATTTCACACACCGACTGCGCCATTGTGTGCTACATGCACGGAAACCCATTTTGGGCAAGATGTGAAAAATTACAGCTGTACTGCTCATAAGGAAGTGTGGTAAAATGGCAATGTTGAAAATCTGGAGTGAAAATATTGAAAATTCGTGAACTTATGAGCGTTTGTAGGAACAGCACAACGCATTCTCGTCAAACAGTCATTTTTGGGAATTTTTTCACCAAATTTTCAACATAGGGTTTTTGGGGGCCTACCTCATGAACTGTGACACTGTCATTTTGTAAATCAGTCCCGAAAGATGGTTCCATGCAGTGACCACAAAATCACCTTTTGGGCCTGATCAACAAAATGACAGTGGCAGAATTCATGAAGTGGGGTCCCAAATACCCCATGCTGAAAATTTGGTGAAATAATTCCCCAAAATGCCTGAGATATGCGTCAAAGTCGAAAAACCCCCTATTTATTCCATTATACAGCTTACTGGCATTTCCTCAGTTTGGCTTTGAAGAGTGCAGATGTGTTCCCAGTCCACCTCCAGAGGTAAGTATGGGGTGAGGGGGGTGTGGGAGAGCAGAGTGCGCAAAGGTGGGCGCAGAGTGGGGGTCAGGATAGTCAGCGAGGAAGGTTTTTCTTTCAGGTGCTTTTTCTTTTGGGAGGATGACACAGGACTTGTGCCATGTTAGTGGGCTTCAGCATGGCAGCTGGATGCCTGTTTGGGGGGCAGTGGAGCCAATGGGGGATAGGGCACCCCGTCGGCCATACGGACTGTTGCCTCACTGGGATGGACTCCCAGCATGGCAAACGGTAGTCTCTTGAGGGGGCAGGTAAACAGTGGAGCCGATGGGGGATTGGACACCCCCATTGGCCATACAGAATGTTGCCTCGCTGGGGTGGGCTCCCAGCATGGCACCTGGAACTCTGTTGGGGGGGGAGAGCACAGCAGAGCTGACAGGGGATTGGGCACCCCCATCGGCCATTCAGTGTGTGCGTGGAGGGGGACGCATGAGCATGCAATATGCATGTGTGTGTAGAAGGAGCGCATGAGCACGCATGATCTTATCGCTGCTCACTGAAGCGTAGCTCTCCCTTTCAACTGTACAGCACTGCATTTTCAACTGCTGTCATAGACAGCTGCAGCATTCATTGGCGAACTGTGGCCACGCCTGCAAACACACTGACTGAACTGGAAGAAAGGGTACCACACCTTCGAAAAACTCAGATGATGGCACTATGTGTCTTGCACATGCATGTAAGCAAACATAAAAAGGTATGCTTGAGAAACTTCAGGATTACCTCTGTACCTGCAACTGGTCCCTGTTAGACTCTGCCACAAATATTGACAGTGCTCCAACATACTTCATCTCTACCATTAATGCTGCCTGTGACACCTTTGCCCCCTACTCCAAGTGCAAGGTCAAAAATCAGAGTAATCCTTGGATCACACCCTCTCTTCTAAAACTAATGGCAGCCCGGGACCATCTCTGGCATGTGGCCCTTGCTACTGGTCTCCAGGTAGGCAGGGAAAAGTATTGGGCAGCCAGGAACATCTGCACTCATGAAATCCGCCTTGCCAAGGCTGAACACTTTAAAGCTAGCCTTGCCTCCTCCTGGGATAACAGGAGGAATTTCTGGTCTAATATTAAGGAACTCACAGGGAAAGCCAACACTGTCCCCCTCTCTTCTGAATATCAATGGAGTCACCACTCAAGACCCTCAGTTAATTGCTGATACTTTTAACATGGCATTTACTGACCTCAGCGAAGTACTCCCTTCGTACTTCTTCAATAAGGCCCCTGACCCTCACTATCCTCCTCTCCCACTAATCCCCCCCTTTTTTTTCAGAAATATCTCCACTAGAGATAATAAAACTTACCTCTCACGGGTCCTTGGCAAGTCCAGGTTTAGTGGCAACTCACTGGCTCTGAAATGACTACAACATGCCCTTGATGCTGTCCTTCTTCCACTTACTAAGGTTCTAAATCTCTCACTTTGTTTAAGCAAATTCCCCTCTCAATGGAAAATTGCAGTTGTTACCCCGATTCATGGGAGTGGCAATAGAACCTCCCACAGCAACTACTGCCCCATCTCTATCTTTCCCCCAGTTTCTAAAGTCCTTGAACGATTTGTATCAGATCAATTATCTGACTGTCTCACTAAATACAATCTCCAGTGTCAACAACAACATGGCTTTTGGAAGGGACACAGTACTGTCACTGCCCTCCTGGAATTTACTAGCTATGCCCACAAAGCCCTGGACTGTTGTCAACTTGTAGGGTCTGTGTACATAGACCTTACAAAAGCATTTGACATGGTTAACCATGTGCTCCTCATTTCATCCCGCTAGACTCTTGGTCTGTCACACAAGGCCACCTCATGGTTCGCCAATTACCTCACTGACCGCTCCCAGAGAGTAGAAATCCTCAACACGCTTTTCACTTGTCTGCCAGTTCATTCAGGGGTCCCACAAGGATCCATACTTGGACCTCTCCTCTTCAGCCATTTCCTTAACACCCTCCCTCTGGCCTGCTCAGGAAACATGCTCCTTTACGCAGATGATATCATTTTTGCAAGTCACCTGGACCTGGTCCAATTAGAACATAGTCTTCAATTGAACTTGGCTGAATTAGAATCCTGATTCTCCCAAAAAAAAATCATCATCAACTACAAAAAGACCAAAACAATGTTGTTTGCCAACCATCAGAACAAACATAAAGATGTACCCCTATCAGTCCTCAATAATAACTACCAACCATTAGAGCAGGTAAACAGTTTCAAATACCTTGTTATTACACTAGACTCCTCCCTCTCCTATCTTGATCATGTCAGTTTAGTTTGCAAGGCAGTGAACTCCAGAATCAGCCTCTTGTACAGGCACAGAAACTGTATGGTGAATGATGCCCTCTGCCTAGCTATCACAAGCTCAGTCCTCTCCATAGTTGACTATGGTATTGTCATCTATGGCTCTGCATCCGACACAGTTCTAAACAGAGTCTTGATCTCCCTCAGCAAAGCCTGTCAGCTGGTATTTGGCGCACAAAGGCTTATCCACACCTGTGGCCTATACAAACAAGTGAACTGGTTAAATTTCAGGGGTCAACTTATCTACCAAACTTGCTTATTGGCAAAAAAGATAACCACTAGCTGGTGTCCTCCATCAGCCTTGCAACTCTTGGTCCCTGCCCCAACCCCAGAGCTTTTTGAAGCTCCACTAAGGTGTCTTTCCTTGTCCCTTTCTACAGAACTGCTCTTGGCCAGCATTCCTTCATGTGTAGGGCTCCTGCTTGGTTAAATGGTCTGCCTCAAGATGTTATATCCACTGACAAACTTGGCCCTATTAAAGTTAAACTCTGGCAGCATCTCCTCTCATTAAACTGCTGTGACTGTCCCTAACCCTTCCCATTGCACCCTGCTGACCTGCACTGCCCTCCCTTTTACTCTCTCTTATCTCTCTCTCCTGACCTCTGTGGTCTGACTATCTCATGACCTTCCAGTCTCCTTTCTCTCCCCGCTCCCACTTACCCCTTACTCCCTATCTCTCTCCCTCCTTTCCTCTTCCTTTGACCTTTTTCCTTAACTCCTTTAATTTCCCTCAACACATCTCTGACGCTCCTCCCCTCTCAAGGCTCTCTGACAATGTCCCTTGGACTGCCCACCCTACTCGTAACACTGTTCTGCCTGGGCCTTCTCCAGCCCTGTGCCCTTAGGCCCCCCTGCTATGTCCCTTTCTCTCCTTTTCTCCCTTGCCTCTGTCTGTTCCCTTGACTCTGCCTACTGTGTAAATATCCCCTCCCTTATTATTTTCTTAATCTTTGTTATAACCCCTTTGCACCCATTTCCTTTTTTCTTTTTCTTTTCCCTCCACTTATTAGATAGCTCACTGACCATGGTTGTTCTAATGTATTAATTTACTATTGTTAATTCCGCTACACTGTTGTTTGCATACTGCTTCTGATTTGTTCCTTATGTACTGTTTTCTATTGCAATTGGCTTTCACTGATTGTACCTATCTGCACTGTTTGACATGGAGCCTTTGTAAAAAGTTTCTGATTAATCCACTGCACTGATGTTTGATTTACTGCTGCTGTTCGATTTTTATGCACTGTTTTCTATTGTAAATGGCATTGCACTGTTTGTACCTATTTTGCACTGTTTAATGTGGAGCCTTTGTAAGAGTCTCTCGCTCAAAGGTTTGTAATTCCAAAACTTCAATAAATAAATAAGATAAATGATTCAGCATCCAGCAACCCTGGAGAAAGGGACCACATCAAAAAGGCACCAAAAAAATATATATATAAATTTGTCAACTTTGTTACAAAACCTGTAACACACATAATTTTTAAAGAGCAGCTGACACCATTAGGACAGCTTTAACAAAACATGATATTTAGACACAGTTCAGCTTGTGTTTCACATTAGTTCTATATTTCTCCTCCCCATTATTTATTACTGAGGCCATTTGCATTAAAATTTGATCTTTGCTCCTGAAGAATTCATCTATTCCTGTTGCTTTCTCCCTACCTAAGGTCATAATGATCTATTTGTTACATCACAATTACTCCCATGGCAACAGATTGTGATGCCACAACAGAGGACTATGACATGAAGTAGGGAGTAAGCTAAAGAGGCAGATGAACTCTAAGGGATATAGAGCATGTCTCCCTGCAAATTTCTCAATAATGAGTAATGGGGAGGAGAAATCTATTGAATACATATAGAATGCAAGCCAAATTGTACCTAAATATTATGTTTTTCAAAGTTTCCTTTGAGATGTCAGCAGCTCTTTAAAGCAATGTTTATTGAATGGTGCTGTCTATCTTACTTGTGAAAACCATTGCACGTGATCTTTAAACTTTGGAAAAACAGGTTCTATAAGGTTGCTGACAGGGAGGACTAGACTGTGAGTTCAGGAGATGAACTCTTCATCAACTCTTAACTGAAACTGACTTTTTGGAACAGCCAGTGAATTAGGGTTGTACAATGACTTGTAACTTTTAAACAACATAACTTAGAGATCTCATTTTTGGCATGAGGCTGATTGGGGCTATGCTTATCCAAATTCTGAATTTATTGATGCCAGAAATTTTGACCATAATCCCTGTTTAAAATCTGGATTTAAATGTGACCCCCATTGACTTTAATGGGTCGTGCCCCCCGTGCTCTTCTTGGTCACACGTCATTATGTGCTGGAGTGTGGGGGTGGATCTCCGCAACCGGGAAGTAAAGGGGGTCATCTGGCTGCCTTTCTGGGGTGAAATTATGATCCCTTCTGTTTTACTACAGGAAGGGAATTACATTTGAAAATGCACCTTAAAAGACATTTGCCAACATAGGCTTCCAGATAGTGTGAGTACTAAATCTCACAACATTACTTTAAGCACCCTACCACACTAGAAAATGGAAATGGAACTGGAAAAGATACTACAGGCCTTCCATATCTATTATGCCCAGTTATACACTCCTGAAATAAATCCCACATTGGGGGTCATTCAGGATTATCTGAGGCCACTCCAATTACCGGAGCTGCCCCAACAGCAGCAACATCATTTTCTTTCCTCAGTATGAGCAGAGGAGTTGGAGGCGACTATGAAGAACTGCAAAACTATAAAAGCCCTGGCCCAGACAGATATACAGGGGAATTCTATAAGATCGTTTGAGGGTATATTAGCACACCTTTCTTGAAAGTCACTCAAAGTCTTTTAGAAGAAGGGCCAGTGCTGCCACCATCTTGGCCATACCGAAACCGGATAAAGACAAGACCCTCTGTTCATCCTATCACCCACTTTCCATCCTTAGTGTGGACTATACATTATTTAATACTATTATGGCTAAAAGACTGGAACCCCTGCTCCTTTCTCTTATTGACAATGATCTGACAGGCTTTGTATCTTCTCATCAAACTCAAGACAATATTAAGAGGACACTTCAGATTCTTCATCATGCCACCTGGTTGAACACTCTCTTCCTACTGTGATGCCTAGATGCAGAGAAGGCCATCAACAGGGTGGCGTAGCCATTTTTATTTGCAACCCTTAAGAAATTTGGTATACCAGACAAATTTATACAGGTCTTGCAGTCGCTTTATACTACACCATCTGCCTATGTAAAGGTAAATGTGTAGCTCTACACTGGATTTATATTGGGCAGGGGACACAGCAGGCTGTCCTCTTTCCTCGCTCCTCTTTGTACTTTACTTAGACCCATTGGTCCAAACTATCAGACAGAACCCTCACACCACCGGCCTACAGGTGGGAAATAGGGAGCAAAAGTTAGCATTGTATGCTGATGATATGCTGATTTACCTCTCCCACCCTGAGCAGATGTTACCCAGTTTGTGGGTAACCCTATTACAGTTTGGACAAGTAGCAGGATATAATTTACATGCCACTAAAATGGAATATTACAAATTAATTATCAACCATCTCAGCACATTTCCCAACATTTCAGATTTAAATTGGGTTTAAAGGCATTATTTTTTTTTATTTAACCAGGAGAGACACACTAAGCTGAAATCTTGTTTACAGGTGTGACCTGGAAGCACAAAGAAGTTAAGTGACTTGCTCAGGGTCATACAGTATGCAAGTGGGGGCTGTGGGATTCAAACCCAGGTCTCCAGGTTTGCAGCTCAGAGCGATAAACCAGGCAGGAGTTCAGATAGTTCAAGATCTGCAGGATGTGATTATATTAAACTATGACCCATCAACCCAGACCTGTCTAAAAGATATTGAATCCTGGTCACACTTCCCACTCCCACTCATTGACAGCAGATTGACAGCATTTGAATGAATATTCTTCAGCAACTGTTATATTTCACAGAAATCATCCCACTGTCTCCACCTAAAAAGTTATTTCATAACTGGAATAAGCTGGTTTCCAGATTTTCAAGGCAAGGAAAAAGCCCCATGATCTGCTTTGCAGTGTTATAATTCCTGAAGGACATAGGGGAGGGGGTTGGCAAATTTAGAATTATATCACTTAATAGCATAACTTTGTATGGTATTTTTTTTTTTTTTCATTTTAGTCTTTGGTAACCAGGTAAGGCCCACTAGGCACAAGTGCCTGTTTTCAGGGGTGACCTGGGAGCACTGGGCGGTTAAGTGCCTAGTGGGCCTTACTTGGTTACCAAAGACTAAAATAAAAATAAATAAAAAGTAACTTGCTCAGAGTCACACAGTATGCAAGTGGAGGTTGTGAGAATCAAACTCAGGTCTGGTCTACTGGATGTACCAAGCTCGTTCACACCTCATTCCTCTAACCTCTAGGCTATACTGCCAGCCCAATTTATTGGATATTTCCTTCCTGTTCTGCACATTGTTCATCCCACAGTTTCCAGCAGACATACTACAAGATTATAATCCATATATTATTCATACAGTAAAACTATGAACTATGGTATAGAACCCAGAACAACAGAATCCAAGCCTTGTCTTGCTACCATTTGTTTTTGATATCTCAGATCTTCCTTTGAGCTTCTGCCTTGAACTGCTGGTATGACTCTTTGTTTTGCTGGCATGAGATGTCATCTTGCCATGTGCAGTGAGCTCTTCTTTTCCGGTTGAGCAGGTCTTGAATCTCGGTATCATTTTCATCAAACCAGTCCTGGTGATGCCGGGTGACATGGCCAATAGATTCAGCACATGCCGAGTGGATGGCGGTCTTGAACTCCTTCCAGTATCTCTCAATGTTATTATCAGCTGCGGGCATGGCAGAGAGCCTTACTTGGAGACGTTGCTGGAAGTCCACTGGGTCTTGAAAGGACTTGGTGTTGAATTTCCTTTGCATTGACTTTGGCTGCCTTCGATGTTTCTGAGTGAGCTGGATGTCCATGACAGATCTGACAAGACGATGGTCTGTTCAGCAGTCATCGACTCCTCGCATGGCCCTCGTGATGCAGACATCCTTTCGATCACGGAGTCTGACAATGACGTGTAGTCAAGGAGGTGCCAGTGCTTAGATTGAGGGTGTCTCCAAGTAGTCTTATACTTGTTGCTCTGTCTGAAGATGGTGTTTGTGATGACCAGGCCATGCTCCGCACATTTGTTCAGGAGTAGGCTGCCATTGGAGTTTGTCTTTCCTACCCCCTCCTTCCCGATGATACCATTCCAGAGATCTGAATCACGTCTGACTCTGGCGTTGAAGTCACCAAGGAGAATGATCTTGTCTTCCTTAGGGGTGTTGGTCAGGACTCTGTCAAGGTTGGAGTAGAACTGTTCCTTAACGTCCTCATCAGCATTGTGTTGGGGCATATGCACTGATGACAGTGGCATGCTGATTGTTGCTGAGCTTAAGATGAAGGGTCATGAGGCATTCGTTGATGCCAATTGGGAGCTCTGTAAGCTGGTTGATGAGCTTGTTCTTGATGGCAAGGCCAACACCATGAATGCGTCTGTCTTCAGCAGGCTTCCCTTTCCTGAAGAAGGTGAAACCTCCACCCTCTTCTCTCAACTGGCCTTCATCTGGTCATCTCGTTTTGCATAGGGCAGCAATATCGATGTTACATCTTGCAAGTTCCCTGGTGATAATAGCAGTTCTTCTTTCTGGTCATTCACTATGCTGGTTGTCCATCAGAGTACAAACGTTCCATGTCACAAAAATCATTGTCTGTTTCTTGTTTTGACCTCAGAGAGAGAGTGATCCCACTGGACACAGCTATCCAGCTAGGAGAAGGTGAGACAGCCTAGGTTTAGGGCACCTTTTTTAGCCCCTTCCCCATGTGGGGTGAGCAGAGGGGATCCTAAAGAGGACTGCTCAGTCACAGTAGCAGCTGCCAAACTGCACCCCTGTCCCAGTCCAGGTGCCAGATGACCATCAAACTACCACTGCCTACATGCAGATTCATGGCTAGAGACTGCCGGATTCACTGGTCCTTTTCCCGTCACCACTAGTCTGTCACCACAGGGCTTGGAAGGTTGGTTGTGGGGATGTTGTTTCCCATGGTAGAAGCCTGCGTGTGACTTCTTTTAGTGTAGGGAAGCTAGTGCACCTACGGCAACCACACAAACTTGACAAGCAGGAGATCAAGCGCCCAGTGGCAAGGAGAGTCCAAGATGACTGGAGATCCCCATCTTATTGTAGCCTTCATCCGCCTTCACAGCCATTGAGATTCTAACATCATCTTTCATCTGATCCACGGCTGAGAACTTTGGAGGTTGGACTGCACTTAGTCTGGGACCTCGCCTCAAAGAGGTAGTAACCACAAGTAAATTAGAGGCAACAAGCCTATCAGTTATAAACAATGCAAGATATAAAAAATGCAAACGCACAGTGAATGTGATACATACAAACAAATTAAAAGTAAAACTATACTACATAAATATGGTAGCTGTAAATTTTATCAAAATTGATATGGCAATAAAATTTTAATGTTTAGATGACTATGATAATTTTACCCCTTTGAGATTTCAGCATGGATATGTACAAGGGTAAATCGATTAACACATGTGTACCAGGAGTGAACTCTGTTTAAAATACTTCAGACAGATAGAATGATGCCTACACTATCACAGACAAGCTATTTATAAAAATGAATGAGCTTGATCCTGTCATTGAGACCAGGCGGGATTATAGCATGCAATTTAAAAATCCAAACAGATTCTCATCTTGCTAGCAGTGTATCTTTAACGCCACCTTGGACACATGTAAACCTTCTCGATGCCCGTAAAAGTCCACTTATGGGTACCAGGATTCAAAAAATGATGCACATGCTTAGCAGTCACGTGTTCAAAGTTAGCATTCGCTATTGCCCACATGTGCTCACCTATTCACTCCTTAAGCTTTCTCTCTGTTCTTCCTACAGCTGCAGCTGCACATCCACAAATACACAACATACTGTAGGTAGAGTCACAGTTCATGAACTGTTTTGATTTGTAGTGTCTCACCATTGGTTGGATTAACAAAGGAGGTGGTGTTATTAATCACATTACAATATCTGCACCTATGGCATTGGTAGCAACCAAGTGGCAAAGTTGGCAGCCATGTGACAAATTTAGTTATGGGTTGCATACTATGTGTGACCCTAGTGCCTATGTTAGCAGGGTGGTGAAAAAGCACAAGGGGTGCCTCCGATACCAGTTCTCTTAATTTCAGCAAAGTTTGCAAAATGGGCCAGTTTTTTCAAATGATACCTTCTACTGCATCTGCTCGTGTGCTGAAGGTAGTCACAAAATTAAGTCTTTTTTGATTTTGTTCACTGCTTTGTTTGGTATCAGTAGTGATTCCCGTGGGATATTTGCCACCCTTTTGTAAGCCCTGTTAGTGTCTGTGGACGTATACCCTCTTGCTTGGAGTCTCTTGCCTAATGCAGCACTATGTTCAAAAGTTGTTTGGGTGCTGCAATTAAATCTGACCCTGATATATTGACTCATAGGCATATTACAGATGGTATGTCTGGGGTGGCAAGATGAGGCAAGACCATATTATGGTCCACTTATTTATGATAGAGGTCTTTGTCGACACCCTGATCAGAATTCAGTTGACTGCTGATCTATACTTGGTCACAGTATAGCACCTGGACCTGTACATCTCAGACCAGAGCTATTAATGGCGCTGTCCCTAGCACTATAGTATACATGCTCCCATGCCTGCTCCCCAGCTCATATGTCAGACTTGGGACAGCCGCAAGAGGTTGTAGGATGTGCCTCTAGTGGCACTCAGTTCAATATGCCAGTGGGAGGGATGGCAGGATCACCTAGCTGAACTATAAAACAATAAAAAACCAACAAGGTAAAAATTATATTTTTCATGTGAAACTGCTAATAGAGGGCTAGCCCAAACTCAGGCTTGGAGCTTTGGAAAATGGACATTTCCCTTTAAGCAATTACCACCACACTGTTTCACTGTTATATGATCAATTGCACATAAATGAACATTGGTTGTTGCTTTATCATGTTGCATTGGAAAGGTGTTTTTTCAATGCATTAGTTTCAGGTCCACTGCAGATAGCGCAGACATCTTCCTGCAGTCTAATTTTTAATTTGTGAGTAGCCCTACCCACGTACACTTAGGACACTCACACCAAGCTGCATAAAGCACATGTGTAATAATGTAAGTAATGAAGGATTTCAGCATAATTGGGTGACTGCTGGAAGCAATCTGTAAGTTGTTGCCGCTACACATAAATTTACATGTGCAACAGTTATGGCATTTTTTAAAGAGGGACTGCAGTCAAAATATCTGGCATCAATAAATTTCAGAATTTGGATCAGCATAGCTGCAGTCAGCCTCATGCCAAACATGAGACCTCTAAGTTACATTGTTTAAAAGTTACAAGTCATTTTACAACCCTAAATTCACTGCCTGTTCAAAAAAGCCAGTTTCAGCGAAGAGCTGCTGCTGATGTCATCTCCAGAACTTGGAGTCTAGTCTTCCCTATCAGCAAGCTTATAGAACCTGTTTCTTCAAAGGTTGGAGTTCATGTGCAATAGTTTTCACAAGTAAAACAGGCAGCAACATTCAAAAAAAATTGCTTTAAAAACTGTGTGTTTCAGGTTTTGTAAAAAAGTTGACAAATGTGTTTTTTTTTATTTATTTAGTTTGGTGCCTTTATCTTGTGGTCCTTTTCTCCAGGGTTGCTGAATGCTGAATAATAGCACACTGCAGTGAGGTTTAGTTTCAGTTTCAGTTTATTTTTTATACTGGAAAGGCATGTGAGCAAAATTTCCTGTTTTCACTGGTGAGGTTTGCAGACTGAATTATTTACTGATGTGGTGGAAGGCTGTGATCATTCACACCTGTCATTCGATTGAGGCGATTCTCAGGATGGCACTTTGTGCAGTAGCCAACCTAGGGCCAGATATTCAAAACTTTGCCCCGGGGCAAAATTAACACTGCACGGCAGGCAAAATTAGCCCCAAACCATTTGCACACCATATTCAAAGGAATATCCTCAGGGCTAAATGAGTTGAATATAGCTTGCAAACAGGGCTGAGAGTGCAGTGCAACATTAGTCCAGCAAATAAGACAACACTGAATATAACAACTGAGAGCAGTGCAAACTGCAACAGCAGCCCAGTCCACACAGAGGTGGAGTAAAGTAAGGCTGAACAATGTGGGCAACATGTGTGCTAGCAAAACAGTGGAGCACAACAACAGCAAACAACAGTGCAGGCCAAATACTTCAGAACCATGTAATGGAACATTACTGTATTGCACAACGCTAACACGTTTGCCCAGTGCAATCCCGTTTGCCCAGTGCTAAAGTTTTCTATATTCAAAACTGCAGTGCAAATGAGCCAACTCGGGCAATCCTGGGCAAACAGCCACATTAGCATCTCATTACAGCCAGCTTTACATGTGAATTGCCTGACATTATAACATGGCGTACACAGCTCCACCTGTAGGTCGGACTGGAATTACAGGTCGGTAGCCATGTTTCTTTCTGTGCTCAAAGCTCCACATGTAGGTCTGACTGGTATTATAAGTTGGTTGCCACATTCATTGTGTGCTGACAGCTCACAGAACATTAGCTGCAGTCTTGGTTTGGACACAGATGCAAAAACTAATGTGGCCCGGGGGAGTAGCACTACAGGAATGGGTGGTCATGCTGCATGCCAGAGGCAAGTCATTGTTCCTGCCACAGTGTTTATCAGATGGTACAGTACCATAGTAGGCAATACTGTGAGGTACACAGCAATGCCTACGGTGTGTCAGGCAACAGTGACTGATGCTATCCACACAGTGAGAAGCGCAGCTGGAAGGTGTGGTCTGACAGTGGACATCACAGTCATACTATCCTGTGACCCTCATGTGCTGCACCAGTAGCATGGGATCCCCACACTACCATACAAATAGCTGTCTGTGTGTGCAGGGATCCCAGACAAGTGTAGGGTATGTGCCCCTGAGGGGGGCACACATACCATCATACTGGTACACTGCTGTCAGGAGCAGTCCCATCAGTGGAACATGTGCACTGTGTGGATGGCCCCAGCCATGTGGCAGTACCTATTATGTGATGCAGCCCAGCCAGCTGTACACCCTCCCCTCAACTCCCTCCATTCCCCTAGTGTAGCATGTCTCTGCTGGACTGTGTTGGTGTACCCCAATGGGGGAACTGGAGATGTGTGCTGCATGGACACACTGCCATGGTGTTCACTGGGCTCTGGGGCACCCACTAATGCCTGGCAGGGTTAGGGTCAGTGCCAGATGGTGACATGGGTGGTGCCATTTGTGTGCAGCATGTCTCTGCTATGTATGTGTTCTGTTCATTGTTTTTTATCACCTTGTTCACCAAGTAAGCACACTGGGCCAAGGCCCAGTGTCAGGAATGACCCAGAGACACTAACTGTGTGGCTGAGATGCAACGGTGTACAATAAAGACATACAATGCACAACAACACACAATACACAAATATCACATTAGGTACACATTACAATACCGTACAAATAGTTTGTTGCTGCAAGTGGTGTTCTAGCTCAGTTGTAACATTTACATGAGTGTTCACTTCACAGCACTGTTGGGGCATTGCATTCCACAGTTTGTGTGCCTGTGCATATGGAGTGGCCCAGGGTGGCCATCCACCCACACTGCCTCCTCATTGGATGCATACAGCCTTGTTCCCTTTTTGCTGCTGTGTCCACACACCCCTTCTTGGGTTTGCCCGGCATAAAGACCACCTTTTCATGGATGGTAATTTGTGCTGTGCTACATGTTGCACTAACGCACGTTGCGTGGCACTATACTTTTGAATATACCGTTGCGTCTGTATGCATGTCCCCACCCCTCACTTTACACCGTGCATACATTATATCATAGCATTGGTGCTATCACATTGCACCAGTGCTATCTGGCCTTTTGAATATAGCACTCCAGCACAAATGTGGTGCAATCATGGTGCAGCTGATTTGTGTCAGGTGCACAGTTTTGAATATCTGGCCCCTAGTGTTTTCTCCCCTGACAGGCTGTTACTTAACCTATATTCAGACTCATCTATGTTGTATTCCACAATAAAATTATAATTTTACCAGGGCTAACACTTCCACCACTAGCGGGAATTAACACATATTAGGCCCCTGTTAAAGAGCACCTTTCATGATGGTCCAGAAAGTTACATCTTGTAGTCATTATATGCAGTACTAGACCTGAAAAGGTGTGCTCATTGTTTTTTATGGCCAAAGTTTACTCTGCCTTCCCTAATTTGGATGTTTTTGAGCCCTGCCTTAGCCCTGTTGCACTTGCCATTGCTGTTCAGCAGCTGAGCTGCTGGCTTCCGATGGCATCACTGTAGGGCAAAGGAGTGACTCACACTGTGTAGTACAGTGCAGTCACAGCAATTCTGCAAGGGAAAACTATCAATACTCAGTGTACATACTGTGTTCCCCCTTCCCCAATACACCTTGTTAGCAATGCATTATGCCAAAATCCAAATGTCTTGTCAGTATGTTTGTTTTGTACAATTGACTTTATTCTGCCTCTGTAACAAAGCATGGGGACCGAGACAAGACAGAGTTGCAGTCAGCAACTTTTCCAGTCCTTTTGACTTTCATGCAAAAACGACCCCATTTTGTGAAAGACAGGACATGAAACTTACAAGAACAGGAGGATGCGTTTCAACTGCTAGGAAAAGACATCTTATAAAACAGAGCAATATTTTGTTGAGAAACAGAGAGAGATTGGGATTTAAAGCACCTTTCCTAGTCCTTTTGACTTTCATGCATATATTACTCCTTCTTGCACTGATTCTGGAATTGCAGTTCATTCATTTTGCAGAATGAAAATACTAACTGCAGAGGGCAATAATGAAATACAATTCCAGAATCAATGCAAGAAGGAGTAATTTATGCATGAAAGTCAAAAGGATTGGGAACGGGGCTCTTTAAAACTTATTATAAAGCAGACACTGACAAACAGCAGTGAAGTTACCAACATTATGCAGTACTAGTAGCAATACAATCTCCTAACAGACACAGTAGAGTAAGTAGCACCCCAAATGGTATCCGCAGCCTGGAGGCATGCTGACTCAGCATTCAGCAACTATGGAGAAATGGACCATATCAAAAAGGCATTAAAAATATGAATTTGTCAACTTTATTCCCAAACTTGAAACACACATGGTTCTTATAGAAATGTTTTTTGAATGTTGCTGCCTCTTTTACTTGAAAAAAACACTGCACATAAGTTTTAAACTTTGTAGAAACAGGTCCTGTAAGCTTGCTAACAGGGAAGACTAGACTGTGAGTTCTGGAGATGACATCATCCGCAGCTCTTCACTGAAGCTGGCTTTTTTAAACAGGTAGTGAAATCAGGGTTACAAAATAACTCATAACTTTAAAATGAAGTAACACAGAAACCTAATTTTTGGTATGTGATTTATTGGGGGTATGCTTATTCTAATTCTAATTCTAATTCTGCAAGGCAGCACTTTTGGCTGGAGTCCCTCTTTCATTTTATTATGTTACAATGTTTGGCCCGGAGAGACACAGTAAGCTGAGGCTTGTTTCCAGGTGTGTCCTAGGAGCACAGGGAAGTTAAATAAATCATTCATAGCTATGCAGTATACAAGTGGTGGCTATATGATTCAAACCCAGTTCTCCAGGTTTGCAGCTTAAAGAAGTCAGTGGGTTAACTATTCCACCATTCAGTTCTCAGTGGTCTGATAAAATGGCTATACTCCAGTAAAAGGTTCTAACTCCTTTCATAACAGATTCATGGCTTCTGTCTTGGATTTCCTGAGATGGCCGAATATTTTCAATCAGGTTCCAATCTTCTGTGATGATCTTTCCAGTTTTAGTTGACATTGGGTATACTTTGCCACAAAATTAATTCTACCATTATGTTTGATGGTTTTTTTCTGTTAGTGCTTTGGGATGGTAACATATTGCACTGTAGACCTTTTGCCCACTCATAAGCTCTTTTAATTACTGTACAGGAATAACTTCTCTCAGATAGTCTCTTAGAGAGATCCTTAGCTTGCTCTTCAAAGAGCTTTTTACTGGGTGCATTATGTTTTATGTGTACACATTGACTGTATGGGATGCTTTGAATAAGGTGGCCTGGATCCTTGCTATATACATAGTACATCATCAATGAATCTATGCCATCTAACCAGATTGCTGAAAAATGGATTGACCTCTGTGTTTATAATAACATGCCCCCCAACCAGCCCAGGAACAAACTGGCATATGACTGGGCCATAGTGGCCCTCACAGCTGGGCTCCTGAGCTGGTGGTAAATATAAAACAGTTATGGGTCAGAATGAATTCCAACTCCTCCAGCAGGAGGTCAGATGGCATTGCGTCATCGAGGAAATTCCTTCCTCATGTGATAGAGAGGTATAAAATGATACCACTTCTGTAGTTTCCCAAAGGTAACTATCTGACCATATGAAATCTTGAAACTTCAGTCTAGTTTCTGAACTATCTCTGAGGTAAGAAGGTAATGTGTAAACAATTTCTTTCAGGAAATGGTAGATTTATCTGGACAGGTTTTCTGTAAGAGAACCCTGCCCAGACACAGTTGACCACCTGGGTTGATTTTAAGTGGATTTATGTATTTTTGGGAGGATATATAGTGTTGGAGTTGTAAGATATTTAGTTTTAATAAAATCATATTCATCCGCACTAAGATGCCCTCCCCACCAAGCTTTCTGAATGATTTCTTCAAATTGTTTTTGAAAATCTCTATTGTAATATAAGAAAGCTTTTTGTAGCGAGTACTGCCTGATGACTGGTGGTAAATCTCCATACAGTACTGGTCTTTTGCCATCAAAACAACAAAACCACCTTTGTCAGCCTCTTTTATCTCTACATCCTGCATGGACTGACATTCTTTTACTGCTTTCCATTCAAGAGTGGTGGTGCTGTGGTAAAATGACTACTCAGTTTGTGAGGAAAAAAGTGGATTTGTTCCCTTAGTGACCAACCTCTTGAAGATTACAATAGTTGACTGTGCAGAGGCTGCCTGTCAGTAATAGCTTTTTTTGTTTAAATGGGGACTTGCCAAACAGTGCTGTCTACACCAAATAGTGAGAGCAAACACTCTTCCTATAATTTCAGTTGCTAACTCTAAACTATCCTCTGCATCATCCACATCTGACACAACCTCCCTTTTGTCAGTACATTCTGTTTGATTGACATATCCTTTGAAATGGGAACCATAGCATTCAAACTGTCACTATAACAGGGGGGATATATTCAATATATTGTCTACTGGGGAGCTAGCTTCACTACCAACTACAACATTGCTATTTACTACTGCTGCTGAACCTGGATTTGGTAACCCATCATATGGGCAACTGAGACTGAGTGACTCACATATGAGTGACTCAGTCTCAGTGCCTGTAATGTGAGCTATCCTGAAAGGGTAGCGAGGGAAGAAGAGTGAACATGCAGGTTAGCGAGAGAAGAATGGCTAGAAGGTAGGACAGCTAGCAGGAGGGGAGGGATGAGGAAGGGAGTATGTGAGAAGTAGTGTGGTGCAGTGTTGCCAAGCTGCACTCATGGTGTGGTGGTGAGGGTGGCCAGCTATAGGGAGTAGGTGCAGAGTTTGGGACTGGGGAGGGGAAACCTTTTTACGCTAGCAGGGATTCTTTATTTTTTCCAACTGTCTCCCCCTCCTCGACATGCACCCCCCTGGAGTTGACAATCTTAAGTTAGGGGGTGCGGGGGTGCATAAATGCAGTTTATGGCTTCAGGTTCAGACACTCATTCATGGAAGACTGTGCAGTCCCTAGCACTTTGGCCCCACAAACGAATGAGCGCCACACATGTCTGAACCTGAACTTGGATTAAATCTTTTGCATGACAACCTAACAGAGTCTTTGTATTTGTCTATCACTGGGGTGCCTAATAACTTGGTTTGTGACCCTCATCTTATTTACATTTTCTCCTCTTTCTATTTCTTCTTGTTTCGTTTTAGCTACTTTAGCATTTAATATTTTGTCACACTCATCAAATTCTTTTAACCCTTTACTTTCTTGTCGAGAGCACTGAATCTGTGTGATCTCTTCATGTACCCTCTTAAGATTTTCTTTATCCTCACCAATTAAACCATTCATGAGTCAACATAAAATCTAGAAAGTTCTTTCTCCCACCTCTGCTTCAGTCTAAACCTGTCTTTATCAATAGATGGAAATGTATTCATTCTTAAACCTGTCAGTATTCTATCAAATTCCCAATAATGACCCACAGTTGTTTAGTTGTAAGTTCATTGTGCTTCCTGAATTCATAAATGTTCCAACCTGTGGAACAAATCCTTCACATTCAGGTCTCCTTGGTCACTCAGACTTGCAACAATATTGTTTACACTCTGCCAAAATGTTCAGCACCATTATATTTTTTTGAGTGCTGCTCTCAGTGCTAACTAGCCAGAATGGTCCTGGTATTTGTTGGGCATTTCCACTCACTGCCATATTGGTGACTTCTACCATAGTGTGCATTTGATGTGTGGGTTTGCATTAGTATTAAATTCTATTGGCTGAAAACAAAAAGTCAGCACTCAATTTATTGATCCCAGGAGACTCTGAAAATCTATAAAGGACAACGGACCAACAGCACATCAAAATAAATTTTCCACACATATCGACTGTGTTCATAACAGGGGTAGAAGAAAGGTTAAGTATATATAATTGGAAGTTAGTCAGTGTTCCCCACAGTGTACTCAGTCTCCTTCCACTTTGGTATATGATCATCTTCAGCCTTAAACCAGTGCTTGGTGTGGTAAATTTGAAATGCTAAATAACCAGGGGAATTTGAGATTTCCTCTCAATGCACCAACCCTGAATTTCAGTTTGTTGAATCTCGGTCTGGTTCTGGACCATAAAAATTGATTGAATATTTTATCGAGCATGAGAAAATAGGAATCTGAGAGGATCAAAGGAAGACTACTAATGACATAAAAAGGATTTGGGGCCAGCATCCTTTTCAGAGCATTGAACCTTCTCCAGAAAGATAAGTTTAGTTTGGTCCACCTGCCAGTATCAATCTCAGTTTCTCTGATCAGAGAGTTCATTTAATTTTTTTTTTATTTTGAGCATGTCAGTCAGTTTGGGTTATTGCAGAGCCTAAGCATTTCAGTTCTTTAGGGGTCCAAATTAGGATCCAGTCTTCAAATGCATTGCTATACAAGCTGGGGTGAGTGATAAAGAGTTTTGACTTCTGACAGTTCATTTGCAGGCCTGACTGCTATGCAAAATTATTCAAAATGGTCATCAATGTCAGCATGGTCCTGTGCATATTTTAAAATTCCAGCAGCATGTTATCAGCGTATGTTAGGATTTCCTGTTTTTTCTGTTTTATCTGTATGCTTTGTAATGTCTGCTGTTCTCAAAATTTGTTTGCCAGAGGTTCAACCACCAATTCAAAAAGTGTAGGAGATAGAGGGTACCCCTGCCTGGTCCATCTCATTAAACTGAAGATATCTGAAATGTAAAAAGCACTGCTTTAGGAGAATTACAATTGGTTTGTGTCCATGGTCTAATATTTTCACAGAGCCCAAACTGTGTGCACACCTGTTGTAGGTATTGCCATTCAATGGAATCGAATACACGCTCCACTTATAAGGATAGTGCCACAACTAGATTTTGGGATTGCTGCTGTGCCAGCCCTACTAAATTAGCAAGGCATCTAATATTATCTGCACTATGCCAGTTGGGGACAATGCCCATGAGATCCCTATTAATGAGCTGGCCAAGGACAGTATTAATTCTGTTGGGCAGGATTTTGGCTACTATTGTTCTGTCCACATTTGAAAGTGAGATTGGTCGATAGCTGTTGCATTGGGTTTGGGATAAGTCTTTTATCTTTTGCCAGGTGATGAAAGCCTCCCTTTGTAAGTCACATAATCTCTTATTTTTTAAAGCTTTTTAAAAAAACACCCTCTAGTTTTTCAACTAGTGTGTCTACCTGACTTTTATAAACTCTCTCTGGAATGTCGTCTCTGACTGGAGTCTCAGCTATGTAAAAAAAACTTTTATGCCATAATTTCCTCCTTAGTAATTGGTCCATCTAGTGTCCATCTAGTGTGCTAAGCTCTCTTCTTCATATAGTTTTGGTAGGGCGACTGGGTCTAAAAAAGTTTGTTTCTGGATCATCTGGATTACAGTGTCAGTGGCTCAGCAGGTAGCACACTCACCTCTGAGGCTGGGAGATCAGTAGGCTGTGGGTTCTATCCCCACACCAGGCATTTGGGTTAATATCCCAATACTGACACTGTAGTGCAGCATGAGGGGGGTGCTGCACTCCTGAGGTGCCGTCTTTTGGATGAGATGTTAAACCAAGGTCCCATCTGCCTGTGCTGGTGGTAGTTCAGGTGGATGTTAAAGATCCCATGGCACTTATCAAAAAAGAGCAGGGGAATTTCCCCGGTGCAATGGCCAAATTTCCTACATTCACGAAAAATACCACCAACAGCTTAATCTGGTTCAAGGTCAGTTGGCATTCATCTGTATCCCCCTCCCTCGGGTCGTGCCTGAAAATAGGCAGGATTTGTCTAGTGCACTTACCCAGTCAACAAAAAATAAATAAAAAGGAGTTAGCTTGGTTTTATCAAACTGCTCACTCAGCTTTAAGATTGAGTAGCTCATTGATTTCAGACTTTAGTCTAATACTTTTGTGTGACAGGTCTCTTTTACAGTACTTCTAAGTATTTGTTTATACTCATTCTCTAGAGCTTTAGGTTGTTTGGTCTCTTTAGTTAGTTCTTGCAGTTTCAGTTTATTTTTACATACTGTATATGCCAAGACCATTCCCCCTGAGGTATGCTTTGTATGTATCCCAAACTACTGCTTTGGGTATTTCTGGAGTCTCATCTATCTAGAAAAGGACCTTACTTCCACCTCAAGCCAGGTGAGGAACACTTTTTCTTTTAGCCATGCCATATTGGGCCTCCATTTTCTACAGGCTGTGGTCCCTTGCATCCCTTCCATAGTGGTGAAGCCACAATTGATGTCACAGGGGTCACAGATCACAGTTGCATGGGTTTGTATGGGAAAACACATGGACATGGTGCTGCCTCTAGGAAGTTGCAGCTAAAGTTCTATCTTCTGGATGTTTTAGTTGTTGATCTGCCTTGTCTCATATTGGATAAGAATGAGCTGAGCACTTTGAAGGTGGTGTGTATTTTGTATTAGGACCTACCTTCCTTAGTGACCTCCTCTGCTCCATTTCTTTTGCCCACCCACACAGATCAGCATGATTTGAAAACCAGGTGTTGATTGTGGCTAGAACGTATTGCTGTCCATGCAACATTAAGTGCTTATGCCCCTATTCCCATCTGGGAATGATTTGGACACCCAGGGTATACAATAGTAATGATCAGGGGCTCACTCCAATTATTCTCCAAATTAAATTTGTATGCCTTCCCATGGAGACTGCATGACATATTAGGCCTTCCTTTCAAAGTCTTCCACCACTAGCAGCTGGTGCACATTACAGTTTACATGACTTCATGGTGGATTGTCCTCACAAAATTTCACACTTATTGTATTTTGCAGGCTCCACACTGGCTGCCTTTTAGACCTTGGGTGGATTTCATGTTTTTGCAGGTAGATAATAAGGCTCTAAATAGATCAGGTCCTTCCAATTTTGGTGACCTCCTGGGTCTCATTTATCTGCCCATTCACTCAGGTCAGTGACCTTAAGGCTGTCCCAGGTTCATGGCACGGCATTGTTGGTAGTGGCCCCAATGCTTTGGACCACTTTACTTGTAGCTGTGTGTTTCAGACTTGTCTTAAATCCCATCTGTGTTTGGGTTAAAGCAACCAACCTCTGCATGAAGAAAGTGAGTAAAAGCAGAAGGAAAAGGACACCATTACGGTTCTGTAAGGAAGTGGAATAGGTGGTATAGGTAAAAAGAGAGTTGCATTCAAGAGATATAAGGAAACACCGAGTGTGGAGGCCAGGGAAGCATACCAAGTAAAGCAGAGGGAAGCAGGCAAGGGGGTGAGGTTAGTAAAGGTGCAAGCAGAGGAAAGAATTGCCAAAGAGGTCATTAATAGAGATAAGACTTTCTTCAGATACATAAGAGTGAAGAAGAAAGCAAGGGGAGGGATAGTGATAATTAGAATGGCAGAGGGGGGTTGACTGCACAGAAGACCAGGAAAAAAACAGATATCCTAAACAGGTACTTCTGATCACTCTTCTCAGTCTGGGTGGGGGGACATACCACAAGGGAGTAGCAGGAACAGGTTGGGGGGAGGGGTTGGACACAAGTGCATTTTCAGAGGAAAGAATGCAGAACGGACTTGCAGCTCTGAAGGTGGACAAAGCTATAGGACCAGATGAGGAACACCCAATGATCCTAAAATAACTTGGGGAAGTGATAGCTGCCCCACTAACAGCCTTATTCAGCAGCTCACTGGAAACAGGCATGGATCCGTAGGACAGTAGGAGAGCTGGTGTGATACCTCTAGGTAAGAGCGGCAGCAGGGAAGAGGCTAGCAACTACAGGCTGGTCAGTCTTACTTCAGTGGAAGGGAAATGAATGGAAACCCCGCTAAAAGAAAGATTGGTAGATCATCTTGAATCCAATGGGCTGCAATACCATAGGCAGCATTGATTCATGGGGGGGGGGGCCATGCCAAACAAATCTGATAGATTTCTCTGACTGGGTGACCAGGGAACTAGATCCAGGGAGGGCAGTGGAGACGGCCTACCTGGGCTTCAGCAACGCCTTTGACAATGTGGCACAAAGGAGGCTGATAAAGAAACTGAGCAGCCTAGAGGTTGGATCCAAAGTGGTGAATTGGGTTAGAAACTTTTTATAGGATAGGAGACAGAGGGTGGTGGTAAATGACACTCACTCAAGTGATAGAAGAGTGACCAAATGGGATGCCACAGGGCTCAGTGCTGAGACTGCTCCTCTTCAATGTCTTCATAAGTGACATTGTTGAAGAACTGGAAGGGAAGGTGTGCCTTTTTTTGCAGAAGATACCAAAATCTGCAGTAGGATGGACACTCAGGAGAGTGTGGAGAGAATTTGCAAGGATCTTGAGAAGCTCAAGAAGTAGTCAAAAGCATGGCAGTTGGGGTTCATGAACCAAGACACTGAGTATACAATGGGGGGGGAGGCACTGACAGTTACTAAACAGGAAAGGGACCTTGTGGTTATCTATCCTATCTGATGACCTCAAAGTGACAGAAAAGTGTGGCAAAGTAGTGGATAAGGTTAGTGGGATGTTGGGGTGCATAGGCAGGGGTATCTCCAGCAGGATGAGGGAGGTGGTGTTGCCATCTTATCACTCACTGGTGAGCCTCCCACATGGAGTACTGTGTCCAGTTTTGGAGGCTGCACCTCAGAAAAGACAGGGTGAAGGCAGTCCAGAGCAGGGCAACTAAAATGGTACTGGGGTTGCACAAGAAGCCCTACGTGGAGAGAATCAACATGTTCACTATGGAAGAGAGGAGAGTGACAGGTGACACGATAAAGACTTACCAATACCTCACAGGGGTGAACAGGGTGCAGGAGAGACATCTCTTTCAAAAAACAAAGAGTACCAGGACAGGGGGCATGTGATGAAGCTGGGGGTTAAAAGGGTTGTAAGGAAGTATTTCTTCACTGAAAGAGTGACAGACATCTGGAACAGACTGTCAGCAAAAGTGGTGAAGATGAAAACAGTAGGCGATTCAAGCATGCTTGGGATAGACATAGTGGTGTATTAGAAAACGGGAAAGGAAGAGGGAGGGTTGCTGGAGACCATTTACAGTCTGGGGAAGCAGATTAAGCAGGGAATGTCTTGGTGGGACAAGTGGTCCTTTTCTGCAGACAAATTCTAATTCAATGTATAGGGAGCATTAGACTGTTCATCTGCATGACCCAACTAGGGCTGAGTTTCTGCTTCTCTGAAATAGGGAGCCACTATAATACATTGTCTCATCATTAGTGTATACAACTTGAAAACTGGTTGTAGGTGGGATTCCCCCCTTCCTCCCAGGTATTAAATTCAGGCATCCAGTCCCAGTTAAACTGTTCTAGGATGGGATTACACTGCTGCTCACTGTTGGATGCCTACTGAAACTGAGAACAGTCTGTCCCTTGTGATCATTGTGGATGAAAAATTACCGACCATGCAGACCAAAGTCAGTCTGTACCTCACAGATTCCCAACTTATACCTAATACAAGAGTGTTTTCTATTTCTCTTTTTCTTAATTTTTTTTTTACATTTTTGACAGTTAACGGTACAATGGTACCGAGTATGTCACATACACAATGCCGCAGGGCAAAACCGCGCAACAATAACCACACATGGAAGAACAGCTACAGGGTACACAATGCTGCATGTCACAAATAGTGTGGAGCGATAGTGGTGACCCTGTAGCTGTTTCCTGGAAAGCACTACTGCAGAGGGTAAGATCTCTGCTGGAAGGGGGTCCGCGGAGCAGCTGCCGTAGTTTGGAATGAGCCATTGGCACTGGAGAACAATGGAGCATTGTGGACTGGGGTTCTATTCCCAGTCCCAGATTAGGTTATTTTATTTTTTTATTCTTGTTTTTACTTTGGTTTTTGGTTTTTTAAATTTTTATTTATAGCATTTAGTGCAAAAGCAGTAAAACACTTATATCCTGAGCAGATACACACAAGATGAGAGTAGTAGTGCATTACATAGGATAACGGATATCTGATCTATTGGTAGATCATTGAGGGTTTTTTCCAATTTTAAAGAACACTCTCAGATGTTTTACATACAGATCAGGAGCTAAATGCAACCAATGCCTTGATTTTTGATCAGCATTATAGAACATTACAAATACAAACTGACCTTCTGAGGTCTATTTCAGCTTTTAGCAACAAGTATTACTAATTTATTTACTTTCCAGAGCTCCCCTGATGGAAAAGGTGAGAGATAAACAGTATTATCATAAGCAAATACAGTATTAGGTAAGTAGATACGATGTGTTAGAGTAAGAGTAATAAAACGCTTTAGTTATCCTACCACATCACACAACAGAAGATCTGAGTGTCAGGGGAACAGTTCGAGGAATGTCGAGGCCACCTGGTCACCTAGGAGAAATCCGGTATGCCTTCAAAATGTGAAAATCTTTTAGGCTGGTGAGATCTTCAAGCCATGTGCTCAAATAGTCAATCAGGTTGCCCCCTTCTGAGTTCTCAGGCAAGCCTAAAATTTGGAGATTTGCAGCTCTCACAATATTTTCAAGCTGTTCCACTCAAGATCTCAACGTGGCTTGCTCTTTCAGAGAGGTGGCTGTTGCAGCAAGGGCCTTCCCCGGCCGTGGCTTCCGTGGTCTTGGTCACCTCCCCCATGGCTTCCAGCCGGTGTTCGATTGTTATAAATTTTTTTGTAAATCCATCCAGCTTCTGGTCCATCTGTTGGACAGTTTTCGTTAAACCATTAACTGCAATTTGGAGTGTAGACAATGTGGCTCCAGTCGAGTCGGTGCCTGTGGCCTGTGATGGGCCAGAGGTATCATTCGGTGGTTTAGCGTTTATCGCCCGCAGGGAGAAGAAGTCAGCTTTATTCGTCTTTGTGCATCCCATCTTCATTGCAAATTTAGCTCTCCAGATGCCGTAAGATTTTCTGAACCAGTATATAGTATTTTAAAATAAAATGTTGTAGAATAAGATGTTCTGTTAGTATAAAAAGAGTCAATAAACAGGGAGCTCTAGAAAAAGGCTGTTGCTGGCTGGGGTGCTAGCTCTGCCCCCGTTTTACTTTTGTGCTGTTCGTGATGTCCCCTGCCCAAGTTTCACCTTGTCCCTGAGTTGCCCCCCCAGAGGAGGTTATATTAATGGGAGGAGTTCGGGGGGGGGGGGCAGCCTCAGAAAGCAAGTTTTTATGTATTTATTTATTTATTTGTTCATTTATGTTTTTGGTAACCGGGTAAGCAAGCTGATTCAAAGGACCATTTTCAGTTGCAACCCGGGCAAGACAGTGGCATACAATACAAGATTGAAGCAATAGGCACAGGTTACAATACAGAAGGAGCAATATACACTGAGTAATATGAAATCAAAACCAATGATACATTACACAACACATGTAACACAACATGTTTCATAACAAATACCGTACAAGAATATTTCACTGTTTTTATTTGTAGTTGCTGTTTTTGTTTGTGACAACATGACCCCGTGCCCAGAATTATAAATGTTGATGGTTTCCCCCTTTCTGCGACATGTTTGGTTGTGGAACTTTTATGTTATCTACAACCATTGGTTTGTGGTAGACATCAAACATAGAGAATGGCCTACTGTCTTTCTCTTGGGTGGAGTTAAGCTGGAATGGAGTGAATCCCTCCCCCAACCTGGCTGCCAAAAAATTATCCAAATGCCGGACTGATGAACAACCACTAGAGAGGAAGATTATACAAAAAACTGGGGGGGGGGAGGTACAGTACAGCTAAGTCATCAATTTATTTAACTGGATAGGTTTGTTTCTTACCAGTAACAGGAGATCTTCAAGAGGATCTCCATAAAACCATAATACATAGGACTGTAAGCCATTAGTATCAGGACCTCGAAGGAAGCTTTTGCAAAATGGGGCTGCCCGCATCGACACGCCTACATGCACATCATTGGCACATGGTGTTGGCTGTATAACGTGGGCAACCCCCAACTGTTTCAGAGTCCTGCCATTGGTGAATGGAGTTCTAAACATCCACCAGCAGCAGGACTTGGGCTTCCCCCACCTATGATGCACAGAGGAGCAAGAGGAGAGAAACAAACACCAGCCAGTATATAGCAAGTGGCAGAATGTGATAAATGAGGAGGCTCACTATGCAGTGCCATGCCAAGAAGATGAAAGGAAAAATCCGCCATATCAGGGGGATGGTGGGCCGGGAGGTTATGGCTCTATGGACAGCCTCTCAAAAACCGACTGTTGCTGGTAAATAATAAACCTATCCTCTTCAAGGTTATCTCAGTAGAGTCAAAAAACACTGGATGATTACCAAACAGTACCAACCCCAACCAGGTGGCTGCTAAAACAGTGAACCAATCCCACAAGAGTGCAGGCCTTACAACACAGCAAGACCAAAACCCACCTTCCTGTATGACATCAGAACCAAAAGGCAATGCTTAGTGAAAGTATGGCTCAAGTACTAGTTATCAGCAACAGAAATGGACTAAAAACAGGTGACCAAGGTTTCCTTACCCCTAGGGGGGTTCATGCATTGGTACCTGGCAAATCCTGCTCTGCCTGCTTGTAGCAGAAAATGATTGGTCACAGTCATTGGTGTGGTCCAGGTACTACCGAAGGGTTCTGTAGATATCTAAGGAGTGTAACAACACCTTGCCAGGTTCTAAGGAGGAGAAAGGAACACAGGTAAATTGATAAACTGATTTAATGTGAAATCAGATATCACTTTAGGAAAGAATTTATGGTGAGTACCCTATCCCTGTGAAACACCAGAAAAGGTGGATCATGAACCAAGTCCAGTAGTTCAGACACCTGCCTAGCTGCAGTAGTAGTTTTGAGGAACAAATCTTCCAAAAGAGATACTTCAAATCATAGGAAGATGTGGCATCAAAAAGGAGCTCTCATCAGAGATTCAGGCACAAGGTTCCAGTTCTAAACTGGAATAGTTTCGCAGACTTGGGGGCCATCTGCCAGGACAGCCAAGACATCAGCTGAGACTCCAAACTGAGACATCTCTATATCCTCAGAAGACGGGTATGGAGCCACAGAGACCTGAGGTCCAGATACAGTAGGATGCCATCATTCTAAGACAAGAGACCAAGCTCGAGCAGCTGAGGCAATGGGGCCTCTACTGCCAGTTTCCACAGTAGTGGGACCAGATTTGCCTGGGCCACCAGGGTGCCACAAGGACCATCCATGCTCTTTTCTGCCTCAACTAGGTTAGAACCCTGAGGATCAGGTGCATGGATAGAAAGGCATAGAGGAATTTCCCTTTCCAGCACAAGGATACTGCATGTTGCCAAAAATTACCATACACTGGAATGAGTAAGCAAAACAGTGCACTTTTACATTGTGTGGGACTGAAAAAAGGTCCTTCTCTGCTCTTATCGACATGTTGAACTACTGGTCTGCCATAGAATGAATGAGTTCACAATTGTGGGACTGAACTACAGATTGGCTGTCTACCAGGACATTTAGAGAGCCTGTGACATGAACAGTAGTGAGCAAAACATGCCAAGCTACTACCCAGTCAGACACCCTCAATGTCTTCTGGCACATAGGGTAGGAGTGTGTGTGCCCCCTTGTTTGTTCAGATAACACATCACATCCTACTTGTTTAACTGCACTAGAAGAGATGTTCCCTGATCCTGGAAGGCCAGTGCCTGGAGGCCATACAGGGCCACCATCATTTTAAAGCACATTTATGTGAAGGCCTTGTTCTAATGGAGACCAGGATCTCTGGGCCTGGTGAGAACCCAAATGGGCAACCCAGCCCAGGTTGGATGCAGCAGTGGTGAGGATCACTAGTGGCTGAGGCCGCAGAAAAGGAGAACCCTTCAACAGGTGGTAACCCCTGTCTGCTATTACTGTGGGGCATCCTTTAGGGGTTGGAAAACAGTAATCAAGTGGTCATGGGGTTGCCTGGCCTGAGTCCACTGCGCCTGTAGCAACCATTACGAGACCCTCATATACAGGTAGGCCAGGGGGGCTGTGATTATAGAAACTGTCATAAGTCCCAGGAGGCAAAGCATAATGCATGATGAAACCTGATCGTTGCATACCATCAAGGCTAATTGGGCCACTAAGGCCAATGCCTGGCCTGTGTAAGGGCTGAGTTCAGGACCACTCCTATGTACCGGAGTGTTTGAGAAGGAAGCAGGATACACTTTTCCACACCGACCAGTATCCCCAGACTAACCAGCAGCTGCCTGGTATGGTGCAAAATATATTCCACCCTGGTCACTGCTGACCCTTTCAAGAGCTACTGGTCCAATTATAAGACAACACAAAGCTTTTCCCACCATAGTGCCACAGCTACCTCAGTAAAGCATTTGGAAAACACAGATAAACACATGTGGCATTGATGACAACCTAAAGGGCAAGACCCCAAAGTGATACTGTTGCTCCTCTAGGCAAAATCTGAAGAACCACTTGGAGCACTGTCCCAGTTTTATGTGCAGTTAAGCATCCTGCATATCCAGCATGCACAGCCAATCTCCCCTTGACAGGAGAGGAAGGAGGGAGCCTAGAGACAGCATGCAGAAGTTTCTGTATGCCACATGCTGGTTGAGCTCTCTGAGGTCTAGGATAGGCCAGAAACCACTGGTTTTCTTGAACACCAAGAAATACCTGAAGTAGAACCCTTAGTTGATTTCCACTGGGGGGTGGCAGGCTACATGGCCTTTTTGTGCAGCAATGCTTGCTTCTTTTTCCTGAGACCAGCAGGGTGCTTAAGGGAATAATGGCAGGGCTTAAGATGTGTCACTGTGGATTTTGACTCAGCTTTCATGGCACAGCCTTGCATGATGATGCCCAAACCCATCTGTCTGTGCTCACTGACTGCCAATTGGGCAGGAACAGCAAGATCCTGCCCCCACCTGGGGTTCAAGGAGGGATCCGGTGGAAGAGTGGAGTCAGCAGATGGAGAGGGGGACTCTTGGCCCCTTTTCTCACACCCCTTGGGAGATTTGTACAGGTCCCCATAAACTACTGTTGCTGGGTAGAAAAACCTAGTCCCTGACCATGTTGTAGGGTTAATGCGAAAGCTCCTGTTAAAGGAGCCTCTGCCACAGCCATGTTGAGAATCATTTAGTATCAAGGGCCAAATGGTCTAAACAGACGTTTTAGAGGTCGTCAGGTCATTGAAAATGGTCTGAAGAACTTGGTGCTCTTTAAGGGAGCATTCAGGACCAACTGCTGCAGATTCTTGGAAAAACCTGCAATGTGGAGCAAGGAGTGTTGTCTTAAGCAAATGCCAGAGGTGTCAGCCCTGGCAGCAGCATCCAATGTATTACAGACTGATCTCAGAAGGTGCCTGGCAGTGTCAGAGCCCTGAGACACAGGCAAGGGCCTCTAACTTCATGGACCCATCAGACATGCTGCTGACAATACAGTTTAGATCCCCCACATGCAGTTCGGGTACTTGGCAGGACACACCTGGTAATTAACAATGCACAAGCTGAGGGAAGCCAAGGAGAATGTGCGTCTACCCCCTAATGTCCAATATTCTGTACTTCTTGTCAGGTGGTCTGGTGCTCATCCTCTAGGGGGCCCCTCAAAGCCTGTCATGTGACCAAATTATTCCACTCCACAAAGGAGTTCACCCCTCCTTCCCTGGCGACTTCCACCCCATCTCCCTCTTCCCCTTCCTCTCTAAGCTACAAGAGAAAGTGGTCCACTCTAGATTCTTTGACTTCCTTTCATACACCAACTTCCTTTCACCATTTCAGTCTGGTTTCTGAAAGAAACATGCCACCATATCCTGCTTGCTGTATATCACAGATTACATACTCTCCGGGATGGATCAGGATACATTACAGCTGCTATTTACACTGACGTGACCAAAGCGTTCGATTTGGTGTTCCATGCACTCCTCCTGGACTAGCTGAGTTCTGCTGGCCTCTCAGCACCTGCTATTGCTTGGTTCCTTTCATACCTAATGGGCTGTCAACAGTCGGTACAGGTTAGAGGTGCCCTGTCACCTCCCCTTCCTATCCAGGCTTGGGTCCCACAGGGCTCCATCTTGGATCCCATCCTTCTCTTCATTTTTCTGAATGACCTCCTCTCTGCTTGTGCCAACTTGCATATCCACATGTCTGCAGATGACACAGTCATACTCACCTCTGGTCCCTCCACCACAGCTGTGGAAGACCCACTTCAGTGGGACTTCAACAATGTTCTGCACTGGTTCGAATCCAATCAACTCAGAGTCAACACTACAAAAGCGGAATACATGACCTTTGGTACCAGTAAGAAACTGGCCAGACTCACTATGATCCTGCCTTCACCACTCTGGATGGCATGATCCTTGAAACAGTTCAGTCCTTCAAGTACCTTGGAATGTGACTTGATAGTAAACTTGACTTCTCAAACCACATCAATGCCATCCATGCAAAATGTCATCCCAAACTCATTGCCCTGTACCAAAATTGACTGCTTACCTATACTTGTCTACAGGGAACTTGTTACCAAATGTCTTCGACTATGCAGATATGTTCCATGGCACCACCCCTTACACATCCGTAGTCATATTGGACACCCTCCGCAACTCCTTTTGCCATTCTGCTACAAACCCTCCCCCTCACACACACACACACACACACACACACACACACATCATTGCTCACTATACTCATCCCTATCCATCCTCTCTCCGCCCTCTCATTGCCAGGCTCACTGCACCTCCTTCATATCCAAATACTGGTTTGGTGCCCTTTCTATCCCTCTCATCTCTCTTCTCTATTCTCCCAGCCCCCCTTTGCTTCTTGTTCCCTCCATTCCAGGGACCATCGCACTTTTGCCACTTCTCACCCCCTGATCTTCTGCTAGACAGTCTGCCTTCTCCTATCGACTTCTCTCACTCTGGAACCAGCTTTACTCCATCTGCTGTTTTTATTATCCTTCCTCCTGCTACAATCTATGGCTGTGCTGTAGCCATCAGGGTAAGCAGCCATTTGGGTCACCACTCCTGCCTTGTTTAAACTTCTGATTTTGTACCAATTTTGTACTGTGTGCTGTTCAAATGTTCTTACATGTATTGTGCTGCTGCTTTTGCTACATTCCCTTTCACCGGGTTGCACCTAGAAACTAGCCCCAGCTCAGCGTGCCTCTCCCGGTTACCGAACTTTCAATAAATAAATACATAAATGTGCAGCTATGATTACCAAAAGGCAGTATCAGGCTGGGTAAAGTAATATTTCTTATCCCTAGGTGCTAGATACTGCTTGTCTGCTTACCTAGAGACAGCCAAAAGCATGCTGGGCCTGTGCCAGGCAGTCAAGGTAGCTCCCTCCAGAGCCATATGGATGGGAGGGATGGCCTCTGAGAAGGCACTTTCGACCACCAAAAAATCAAAGATTGTTTTTGGAAAACTCTTCTTCCTCCAGGGGGAAATGTAACGTCTCCTGGATCTGCTTCATCAAAGCCTGTTACTGTGGTCATGAACGTATAAGTGGGAGGCAGCAATACCTTTGAAATTGGATCTGAGCCTTTAGCAGGGTAGGGCTCTGGCCAAATAGAGGCTGAGCCTGCCAGTTTTGCTGTTGTACTTCATGAATCTTTGGACTTACCATTCTTTTTTAGAGTGAAGATCTGTATCACTGATGCTTGGAGGAGCATTGTCAACTCACCGACTATGAGTGGCTCAACTCCTACCAGCCCAGTTTCTCTCAGTTGACAACAGGTAAGATTCTGACCAGGTGGCCAATTTCATTGGCAGCCATAATGCTGATTTATGTGGCATTTTTGACCCTTTATCCATCACCAAAGATTTTGATTTCGCCAGTGCCAACAGATTCAGCAATACTTGTTGGGCACTGCAGTAGCTTTGCCCATTTTGTGCCAGAAAATCCTCCAAAGCTTTATCCCTTTATCTCCATGTAGCCTGGCTGAAATCCTGACAAATGTCACTGTTTTCACATCATGAGCTAGGCCCAAACAACAAAACGTACAAGTCATAGTAATCTTCACATTAAATCTGCTTTCCTCAGTGACAAAGGTAAAAAATGAACTTTCCTGAAGGAGTAGCTACCAGAGAAAAAAATTCAAGTGGTAAAAACTGGCAATGGAAACCACAATTTCCACTGGTCCTATGTTCACTCTCTTGACTGCAGATGAAAAAGAAATGAAGTAGTTGTGGGCTGCCATTGTTAAATCGGCGACACTATGCACTGATGACATGCACATAAGCACATCAATGTGGATGGTCCTGTCTTGCAAAAGCTTCCCGTGAAGTCCTTATACCAACAGCTTACTGTCAAATATATTATGGCTGTATAGTGATACCCTCAAGAAAGATACACAGTTACTCTCTGAAGGTGGCTCACCCCTTTTCTCACCAGTTGGAAATGTCTAATACCAATTGTGCATAGCCTTTTCCAAATTTCTGAGTTGCGGAATAAGAAATCCCATAGGAGATGCTTAACAATCCGGGGAAGGAAAACTCTCCATCTAAAACTTGGTGCTCAGTTGGCTATTGTCTTTTACTGAAGACTCTACTTGGAGTGGCTCAGTTAAAAAGTTGAAAGTCACCAAGTTTATCACCAGTCAGAGGACAAGGTAAATTCCCCTTGGACCTTGTTTGTTAGAAATGGGTAATTTTTAGCATTGGTTTTATTTACTCAAGGTTTGTTTTTAAAATCTTTCTTTGTTGTGTGTGTGGTGACTGGATATCATAGGGTAAGAGGAGCTGGCACTACCCTTTCACATTCCAAAGATAGAAAGAATCCCCATAATATGTGACTATGGCAGGATGTAGGTGACAACAGGCATATGCATTATGGTCATACACACAAGGACAATGGTAATACATGGCTGTACCAGGGTGATGTATCTGTACACAACCAAGAATGTAAAAGTGCTTCATAGCCCCATTAAAAGAAAGGTGGTGTTAGCAAACCTTAAAGGGACAGTAAACATTGCAGGGATTTCTCAAACTGTGAAAGTCCATGAAAAGTTATGCTGAATGAGGTATTTGGCTTCCTTATGGTGTGAAATGTCCCAAGATATGAATATTTAAATCACCTGAAAATCAAAACAAGGCAGCAGCCATTTCATGCAATCTTACAACAGAAAGTGATGTCACTGAGGGGCAAGCTGTAATTAACAACATAGAGCTAGCCCCTCAGTGACATCACTTCCTGTTTTCAAGACTGCATGAAATGGCTGTTGCTATGAGTTGATTTACACATTACTTAGCTATTCATATCTCAAGACTCCTGCTACCTACATGTAAACCCAATACCTTATTTGAAATATATTTTCATGGGCTTTCACAGTTTGGGTGACCCCTGCAATGTTTAGTGTCCCTTTAATAGGGAAGCACCAGGCACCATTTATGATGCAGGAGTTGCACCTTTTACCAGATGAAATGCTCAAACTACAGCAGGGTTGGATGGACCAGGTGCACTTAACTTCATTTACCTTAAAGAGCTGGAGATTGCCATCCTCATTAGGAAATTGATTAATTGGATCCCATCGCAGACAGTGACAGATGCCAAGGGAGGAAGGTGTTCTGGTGTAAGGGGAGCTGAGTGGGGAAGAGGTTGCACTGAGTTCTGAGTATGACTTGAATGCTTCAGACACAGAGATCAACCAGTTGATCCTCAAGAGGGTCTTCTCCACACAGCCATAATGCATTACACTAAACTGGTAGGCACAAGGACTCTGCAGGGAATTGTTACATAGCTGGGGCTGTCCACCTTATGCTGTCTGGACCCACTCCTCTGTGGCTCTACCTGTATAAGGTGGGCTGGCTCCATCACCTTCAGTTCATTATATTCCAGCCAGCAATATGCCTGGCCCACTAGAATGTCACTAGCCAGCAAAGCAGACTGTCCCCCCAGGATAGCAGGGAACTGCCAATGTGAACTGATCAGACATGTAGAATGATCCTGGGAGGTAACAGTTAAATCAGCAAGAAGTGGCAGTCCAAACCAGACATGGCCAACAGGAACCAGGAAACCAGCCCCTGCAAAACAGACAGGAGAGATGAGAAAGAGCTGTACAGAGATAATTCAAACTGGCAAATGGGCTACAGAAAGCAGGCCATGCAGTGAAAAAGGGGTACAAAGTGGGGCAAAAAGTATGTCTCTATAGATGAGAGCCTTTCAAAGATTTACTGTTAAGTAACAAATCTATCTTTTTTAATGGTAGAGCCCCCATAGAGCCATAATATACTGGTTGAATTTCAAAGCAGTGCAGAACTCCATCATGGGAGGCCATGAAATCAAAGGACTCCATACTAAGAAAGTGGACCTTGCAGAACAGTGAGGCTATATCCAGCCTTCATTGCAGAGAAAGACCAGGTTGTAGGGCATAGCGTATCAAAGACATGGGAGGCCTTAACGTTATCAATTTTAAAATGTACTGTGAAGCACAAGGACTAAGGGCCATCTCACTCATGTTCCAACTGACAGAGGGCAACCATCTTGGGCCAAAATTGAAACAAAACAGACTAAAGCCAAAAAATAGATGCACTCTCTGGCTCAGACCCCAAATCAAGAAATGAAAACACATCCAGTGGTCAGATACAGTGAGAGATGTGGGTTTTAAGACACGTGGTCAGTGTTGGGTAAGTTACTTTTTCTATTACTTTCTATTACTTTTGGAAACGTGTTCCAGGAAGCTCAGTACAGTCATTAGCAAGGATGGAGAAGTACTAGAAAACATAGTACACCTTATAATTATAGTTATAGTTACTTATTTCTTTTTATACAAAGACAACAAATAACTGTAACAGATTACATTTTTTGAAAGTAATAGGTTAGTTACTAGTTATTTTCAACTAAATGTAATCAGTTACAGTTACGTATTTCTTTTGTATAAAAAGATATATGTAATTGTAACTGTAAGGTGTATTACCTTTTCTAGTACTTCTCTATCCTTGCTAATGACTGTACAGAGCTTTCTGGAACAAGTTTCCAAAAGTAATAGAAAAAGTAACTTACCCAACGCTGCAAGTGGTGTAAATTTGACTTAGAAAGTGGGCTAAGAAATTCCCAGGCTCGGACTGGCTAATACTCCTGGCAAGGGGGGCATCTATCAGACAGCAGAGCCCAGGTAAAAAAAAGTGCCAGTCCCAGCCGACCTGATTACCAATATCATGGTGCCCTTAGAATTTTAGCTTAGCGAGAGATACAGGCTGCTCACCCCCTCCACCCCGTCTTCTGAAATGTTTGCTTAACGAAAAAAAGGTTGTATGCCAAAATAAAAAAAATCATGTGTCACACAGTGTACCCTTGTTAAACATCTTTACCAACATTTTTCTGTACTCGTAGTGCTAGCACGTCACGTGCTAAGTGCTACTAGAGACTGCTTCCCCAGTTCCAACTCCGCTCAACCCAACATAAGGCATTATTACTTTTTTTAAAATTCCACTTACAAGTCGTGTTCCTCCATCACCACTCGGACTGCGAGCTCACCCTCACTTTTGTTCCCAAATTCATTTAGCACTACTGTTGCTCTCTAGCATCGCTGTCAGTCCCAGTATTTACTCCAGTGCTGCTTTGGATGTCCTGCATGCTTTCAGCTGTCAACAAGCAGGATGAGGGGCAGGTAAAAAAAACAATACTATAATGGCCATCAGCTGATCTGCCATGAGGGAAGGGGGAAGCACCACATGAAACACCACAACAAAAATATCATCTAGTGGGTGTGTATGGGGTGAGGGGATGATAGCCACAGTAATAAAAGAGAAGAACTCCAAGAGCAGTGCCCTCTGCTGGCAATTGAACCTCATAAGGGACTAATTTACAATAATCACAAGTTATGTGGTCAATTTTATGCATTTTATTGATTTATTTTAAACTTTTAATTAAAATTTTATAACAACCCCATTTCTAAGTACAATAATACCCTCCAGGGTGGGTGGTTTGGGGCTATTCTGGACCTTCCCAGGGCTATAAGGCCCTCCACCTACAGCATCGAGCCTCATTACGCCCCTGGGTGGTCCAGTATAGCCCAATACTACTCACCCCATTGGGTATTATTGCTTACTTCCACAACTGCACCCAAGCTACCATTTGGTATAAATGATTGATAAAGGTGGGAGGTAAAGTACTAAATTGGGAGGCATGGCAACCCCTTTATGTTTGATCATTCAGGGACAGTTGCAATGAATCACAATGGAGTCTAAACTGCATCCCTAGGAGACCCCGGAAGTGACTCCCATCATTTACAGAATGTGCTCTTTGCAGTATTCTTCCACCTCTCAATGAGTTACTTTCTTCAGAAAGAGTTAAAAGCAGTGTGCTTTATTAATTGTATGGGAATGTTGATGCATTTCAAAGTACTTCACTATTTTATATTCTTCTTACAGCTAGCAGTCCCTTACCAGTGGGAAGAGATGAATACAGTGAGGAAGTGGTAAGTTCTCAGTGGGTCTTATTGATTGTAGCACTGTTTTATTAAAACACACAGTTTTTTAACAGAAATGTTAAACAGTGTCAGTCATTGCACACTTTTCTTTAGTAGTCAAATATTTAAAAAAAAATTATATTTTTTTTAAACTTGAATTTTACTAAAACTTGGTCAACACAGGTACAGAAAATTAATGAGGCTTAATAGTCATTTTACATCTTTAAAAATAATAAATTATTCATACTGCTAACAATAGCTTAATGAGATGTGCATGATTAATTTGCCCTGTGTGCATAAAACCTGCCTCTTTATTTTTAGGTGACTCGATGTATCGTGGAAGTTCTTTCTAATGTACTGTCCAAACCAAATGCTCCTGCAATTAAGCCTGAGTGCAAAGAGATACTTAGAAAGAGTAAGTGCCGCTCTGAATTATTTAAGCATCATGATTTCTTACTGCCAAAGGTAATGCATCTAGTATTGTATGTATATGTACACTAGCCCTTGAATGTGCACAACAATGTAAGTCATAGTGCATATAATCAATACATATATTGTTTTCCCCTCAGACGAAATGCATTTAAAGTGATTTTGTCATGTTTGCCATAGCAAATGGGAGTAGTAACCTGTAGGAGTTGTGAATCAATCTCCTACCATTCAAACTGCCAAAGAGTGCTATTTTCCATAAAAACAATGCTTTTATTTCTGTTCTCTGCTTCATTTGCATAACCCTGCCCCCTTTTTTTCTCAGGGCTGCAACCCCCAACTGTGACATCATGCAAGGGAAACAAAGTTTTTAAGCACTGTGTTTTGTAAAAAAAGATTTCTTTTCTCCTATGCACTGTGTTGAAACAGAGACCTTTGTTGGTCAGTCTTGGTATTGTAGACATCCCTTTTCCCCCCAATTCTGGACTCATAGCAGAAGTTGGACACCACAGAGAAAGAAATGTAGTCTGACCCATAATTACACTCCTGTACTACTCATAGTCATTCAGGCCATATAACATAAACATAGAAATGTATCATCACATTCCCACATTCTGACAGGAGCTGCCACTTCAGATCTGTCACTTCACCAGCAAGTAGTAAAAGTCAAACAACATCTACACAGACTGTCAAGCTACCTTTTTGGCCTATTTGTTCACAAAAACAGTTTTCCATAACCTTTTCTATAGACTGTACTGCTGTAAACACTACTGACAAAGGAGACTGCTCTTTGATAAGGCAGACAAAAAAATATGTTATGCATTGTACCCATAATGCCTTGCTACATATATATACATAGATGTTGACATCATATAAGGGCCTATGGTCCACCTAGTCTGCCCATGTGTGTACGCACTTAGCTTCTTCAAACTTCTCTAGAACTAGGTCCCCCCCCCACCCAGAATCAGGGCCCAGCCCAGACAGATGAGCTCCTTCCTGCCTGCCCTGCCATCTCCCAGCCAGCATCCCATCTCCCCCTGAGCTACCTGTGCTCTCTGCTTTTAAGGGCTCAAAATGTCTGCCTCCTAGTGGCAGTCCCAATGTATAGCCCAGAATAGTGCCTTCCCCAAAACACATATGAAACCCAAATCTAGGTGGAAGGCACAAAAGTGGGGCCTCTAATGGTGAACATAAGCCCCTCTCCTAGAGAGGGGGCTTACACTTTTCCGCCACCCAAGGGAATCATTCCCAAGGGAAATGATGGCAAAGACCTCATCAGCTCCTCTGATTTGCTCTCTCTCCCCCCCCCGGTATGTGCACTCCCAGGGGAAGCTGGCACCAGTCAGAGTCACATATATTGGGCCCCCCTCCTACAATGGGGGCCCATGCCTACCTAGTGCTATACCCAAAACCCAAAAAAGAAAATTTTGTGCCAGAGGAATCAAACTTGTAAACACTGCCTGAGCAATATGAAACAATAACGGCATAATATAAAACTCTTCACTAGGTTAAGGTACTATTGCTAGGTCTCGAAGATTGATTAGAATAACCATAATCGCCAAATAGATAGACATTTGTAGGTCAGTTTCAAACCATAATCACTCTACCCACACTCAATCCACTCACTCACTCACTCTCTCCCTCATGCACACACTTTAATAATACCTTCCATCTTCTCATACTTTAATAATTGAAATTTCTAGAAATCATTTCAAAATAGCAAAAGCTAATGTCCAAATTGGCAATCCACTGAGGTAGACCAGTCATTTTAGTCCATCAACAGTTCTGTTAAATTCTAGACAATCAGGGAGATAGCAGCCTGCTCCAGGGAGCAACACCTGGCACCGTCTGAGTCCTTTAAAGGGGCACTCTAAGCATGGGGTCCTCCTCCTGGTGGAAAATAGAATTCAGGGTCTGGCTTGGTAGTAAGGTCTCCAAAAGAGTCTTTAGCAATTATAAAGTACTTAGTACGACATCCAACCAAGTCTTGCACCAGGGCAAAGTGTTTAAATAAAGTTAACCCGGTTCAAGGGGCAGCATGGCACATAGCTCTAACTTTCTGGAACAGTTCCTGGGATGGATAACCACTGCTTCCAGGGCAATGTTTTAACTTCTTTAGCTGCTTACAGTAGATCCAGTCTTCTTTCATTTCCTCAACAATGTCCCACTGTCTCTCCAACAGATAAGGGAAGTCCAGGCACTCATACTCCATTCTCAATCTTAGCTGCACCTACCATTCTGCCTGGCTCCATTTTGGCAGATCCCTTATGCTAGTCCTGCAGGCTTTTCCTGTTTCCAGCCATACTCCCTTCCTGTACTCAGCATTGAGATGATTCTGCCTGTTAAGTCCATCCATCCTGCTCCTTAGGGCATGCAAGCACTCTGGGATGCAGGGGGTTGTATCATTAGCTGTAATCACTGAGTGGTGAAAAGGCTTAGGTATGGCCCAATAGATGTCATAATCATTTAGTTGAAACTTTTTGCCAAGAACCCTGCCCTGATCAAAGTTCTCATCGTCAGCCAGCAGTCCTTTTACAGGCTTTCTCTCCTCCTTTTCTGGTGACCCCAGATCAGCTCTAGCAGTTTTAGATCTCACTTGCACTGGAGAAGTCCACCATGATCTTAAATCTGGGTGACTACCTCCAGACAGAGGCCTTTGTGGTATTCCCCTGGGCCCAGAGGTTCACCCACTGGTGATCTAAGGCCTCTACCCCTCCATCAGACATGGGGAGTAGAGGCAGCCAGCGAGGAGGAACCGGGCAGTTGGCTATTTCCCTCTTCACCCCTTTTCTCCTCTGCTGCAGCTGCACCCTCCCCCTGCACCTCCTTGGCTTCAATAATTACATTGGCGGAGGGCCCTCGCACTGGCTCTACCTTCTTCACCTGCTCTGAGATCCACTCCTCTAGCAATAACCTTTCCACAGCACTAGGCTCCAGGCTACCTTGTGACCATAACGAGGATGGGCCTTCTGAAGCACTGAGGGGTATGCCTAGTGAAAAACTGGAGGGGCATGGTCAAATATGCCTCCAGGGGCTGAGCTTGAGCAAAGGCTGCACACTGGTAGATGAGCTATTCCCTCTCTCTTGTATCCACATCTAACACATTGCTCCTCCACCTGCCCTTTTCCTGCAATGTTCCATAATAAGGACAATAATGATGATAGGACCATGGACATAGATTCCTCAGAGGAAGGTGCTCCTTCAGTTCTAAACCCCCATCCAGCCATTCCTGACAATGTATAAATGCCTGCCAGGCCCAAGAAACCTTCCAGTGTCCATGGGATTAATCAGTTCTTTCTCAACAACTCCCCTCAGCTCAGATGTTTGGCTCAATCCTCCTTGGTTTACTCACTCCTGCTCTCTCCAAACTAGCAATACCTCCTTCATTGATTTTCCCCTCAGCTTGCCCTCCAGTCAATCTGAAAGCAGACTGGGATCACATGTCCAGCAAACCACACAAACTTGCATTGGAGAGCAGGACTGCGGCCTACCACCCAGACCACCATGCCCAGGATGGAAAATCAAGTGCACCACATAGCCTATCCAGCCCTGGCCGGACCCACCAGCCCTCTATTCCATTATGCAGGGCACTGGGGAGTGTGAGCGGTCCCCAGAAATAATCCTGGACAAGCCCCCATGTGTAGCCACCCCACTTCCCCATTTGCCTAGGGCTTCCCGATGTTTCAAGAGGGAAGGGAGGCCTACCCTAAAAGAACCCAGACCAGAACATTGACAACCATGGAGAACAAAATGGTGTTGTCATACCATGGCCCAGGTCCTACTGCAGCATAATGAAAACTGCTACCCCTCGCCACTCCTCTGGAGACTACTGATTGGAACCGGAGACCTCTTCTTTTCCTTTCTTCTCTCGGAGTCCCCACCAGCATTCCACCCCAGGAAGCATTATAATCAAATGGGCTGTGAACTTTAAACTCCCCCCAAAGAAATCTGGTTTGTAATTCATTAAATTCTCTGCAATTCATCTATTTAGTAAAACTTTTAAAACACTCTCACATACTCAGGAATAAGGAACAAACCAATGTATTGCACCTGAGGTCCCAATTATTTTTTTCCAAGGAACAAGGGATTCCCATCACTTGCTTAAAACCGTATTTGCCATCCGGCTCCATGGAGCACAAACTATTTACAGAGCTGGGAGGCACAAGACTGGGAGAACAGAAAATCCTAGGCAGCATTCCAATATAGGCAGCTGGTGAAACCTCAGATGCTATACTAGAAATCTTCCCCAGACCTTCGAGCCAAACCTACCCACTGGCACTGGTAAGTTGGTCTATAACTTATTCTTGCTCCTTTTTCCTTTACCCTGGTCAGTCTCCTACTTATTGGAGAAGTGAGAGGCCTCTCCCACCTGGTCCCATGCCAAGGGGACACAGGAATTTTCCTTCCCTGACCAGTCCCTTAAAATCTTTAAACATGCCAAAATCCCCTTCAAACATGGCCGCAGTCACAACCAGTCTCTTTTCTCCATCTAACGGGGGGGGAGGGGCTCAAAATTACTTCTGGTCTGCATCCTGATATATCCTGTGCTTGCTTTAAGCTACTGTGTCTGGAGGGCTTCCCAATGCCTATCCTAATCGACCTGCTGCCCACCTGAACAGCTTGTGTTCAGTGCAATGAGACCTACCACTCCAAGCAGACTCCATAATGGGTGAGAAGCCTCTGGCACCCCCTTGACCAGGCCTGGACCACCCTGCCACATTGGGAAATGGGAGGGGAGCTGTCACCACCCCTCCCCTGGAGGTATCCTGCCACAAAACCTCCAGCCCTGGCCGTCCAGGCCTACTTCCCACTGAAAAAACACAAACACAAAGCAGCAACTGGTGACCCCACCAAAGTACCCCCAAGGCGCTCTCACCACCCCTTTCTCCCTGAAGCCCCATCTGCCCTCACATGATGCTGGCAGGCTAACTGATGCCCTCTCCATGCACCTCCCAATACTGGCACCACATTGCCTTGTACATGGCATTACCTTGCACTTATAGGGGGTCCCCCTCAGAATCAGGCCCCAACCTGGACCGACGAGCTCCTTCCTGCCTGTCTGTCCTACCATTTCCCAGCCAGCTTCCTATCTCCCCCGAGTTACCCACGCTCCCTGCTTTTAAGGGCTCAAAAAGCCTGCCCCCTATTGGCAGTCTTGATGTAAAGCACGTAATGGTGCCTTCCCCCAAACACCTATAAAACCCATAATCTCAAGGGATGGCAAGTGGGGGCTTCATTAGGAACATAAGTCTCTTCAGAAAGGGGCTTACACTAAGGCAAGTTGTTGTGCATAGCACACATGAGTGTGGGAGGTTTGGCAGCATTTAGCATACCTTTCAAGTCTCCTTATTATCAGGAAGTCTCCCTTATACTGCCATTTTTATGGCTTCGTGGCCAGAGCCATAGAGACGAATTGCTATTACATAATAGAAGGAGGAGCTATGGAAGCACGTGACAGGACACCTAGACTGTGTCCTTGCACAATGGAGCTGAAGCACATGCGGCCCTTTCATTCACCACATTGCTGTTCCTTTGTCCTCCCCCCACTGTGGCACTATTTTCTTGATCTACGCTCACTTCTGGAACATAGGACTCCTGTTAATAGTGGAAAGCAGGCAGTTAAAACTCACTCTGTTGCAGGTTCACTAGTTTTATTAAAACCTTATGTAGAGCCCAGCAGTGGGTTGCTAAGAAACACACTGAACAGCTGGTTTTCTTTCCACAGCACTGTGTTCTCTCCCCATCCTCCAGTAACAGCTGTTCAGCGGCACTCTGTCCCACATTCCACTCTCCTTCTCTCATGTTCAGTGCTTCAGCTTGATTCAGCATTACAGTTCTGTCTTTAAAACCTGATTCTTGCCACAACCCCACACACTTTTCTTTTTTTCTCTCAGAAAAGAGATTACTACTGATTCTCCTAAAAAGTAAAAAACTCTGCTTCACACAGACACACACACACTTACTTCAGTACTCATGCCATACACACACACACACACACACACACACTTGCTTCTTTTCTTTCAGGGTTCTATCAAACAAGTGCTGACGCAGGATTGATAAGGAAAGAATTATTAAGGATTGCCATTTAAACTAAAGCAGGACTTGAGTGTATTTTTTGGATTGTGTATAGTATACCTTCAACTGTAGCCAGCATAGAATTGATAAGAGGATAGTTATTGGGGATTGCCAATTAAACTATAGTAGGACTTAAGTGTATTTTTTATTTATTTATTTGTACATCGGTTTACAACCTTTGAGCCAGGGGCTCATTTCCAAAGGTATCTCGTCACATTGAGGACAAATACATATGTAACCTAACCCCTTGTTACCCGGGGTTACTAGAATCCCAGTAAGACCTAGTGGTAGGCAGGGAAGGCAGCTTGTGAAACTCTAGTTAAATGGGTTTCACACTGTCTCACTCTGTTTTCAGTCTCAGCTGAGACTGAGAGATGACATCACCAATAGAACTGTCGCAGCTGCATAAGCCACTTTGGAATCTGCAGCAGAGGGAGTGAGATAGAATGTTGGGAGTTTTCAAAGTCAGTCTCCTGCTTGCCTTCAAGCAGGAAGGGAGTTCCTGTTTACCTTCTGCAAGAGAAGGAGTGACAAGCCAGTTTCAAGTGGTGGAGACCGCTGTCCGGGTCTCAGTGCCCCCCTCCCTGGGGAAGGAAAGGAAGGAAAGATCCCCATGTAGATTCCAGGGGCAATCCCCTAATTTCTGCTGAAGAAAGAAAGCTGCCTATTTCAGTTTCAGTCTGTGTTTGAAAAGTGGGAAGAGTTGTACTTCGCCTGTGGGGCACCTGCAACAAAAGGTTGAGTGTTTGCTCTAATATGAGAGGGAAAAATGTGTTTCTTCAGCCTGGGATATGTGAAGAAAACTGGGAGTTGAACTACTATTTGGGAGGCCTATAGTACTAGGACAAACAAATGGAGTAGTGTCAAAATCTAGAGTGCTGTGTGAATTCAAGTAATATTGTACAGGGGGTGCAACAGTTCATCCACCATTTAATCTACATTCTGAAGTTTCAGTTTTTCCAGAGAAATGGCCGGGTATGGGCTGTGGGAGCTGGAGGTGGGAATACCCCCCATCTTTAGTAACCAGGTCCACCTCTACAGATTTCTGCTGTGATTGCTACTTGCCTCATGCACTTGACCAGTGATGAGGGAAGTACCCAGACGTGGGTCGCAAATGGGAAAATCTCTCTAGGGGTCGCAGACTCTAAGTGGTGTGGGGAGCCACAACAAGCAAAATGGGTTCATTCTTCCAATGGACCGTCAGTCAGAAGAAGTAAGAAGGAAATCTCTCTAGGGGTTGCAGACTCTAAGTGGTGTGGGAAGCCACAACTAGTAAAATGGGTTCATCCTTCCAATGGTCCATAAGTTAAGTGGCCAGCAGGGGTGCCGGGCCAGTCAGGCTGTGTACCCAAAGCACGTGCAAGTCCGGGCTGTGTGCCTGGTGGGTCCAGAGCCTGAAAACAGTAGAAATGGTTCATTCTTCCAGTGGACCGAGTTGTAGTCTCTAATCTGCATTATCAGTAAACGTAGCCCCATGGGGTCCATCTATGCTTTGTCGTGTTCAGCTAGTTGTGAATAAAAGCCACACTGAAAAATCCCATTCCTGGTTCTGGACATTACAGTTATTGCTTCCTGTGTTTGGATTTACTTGGGTGCCCCTGTGCAGAGTAGCCAAACCTAGGTCCCCTTGTGCCAGGTAACCTCATCCTCCCCGAACCCAGGTCCCCACCAGGTATTGCTGCCAGCGCCAACAGCATGCCACCTGTCGTTTGGTAAAAAGGCAGGGGTGAGGGTTTACAAAAATGGAGGCACCGCTTTGGATTTGTTTGGGAAGGAAGGTGCTTGGGCAAGGGGGCTAGCGTTTTGCCTATCTGGCAGTGGGTAGCCCAAAAAGCTGAAGCAATTTCCCTAGTGTGTTGCTGTGTGCTGTGAATCTTGTGCTGCTGTTTAAAAAATGCCAACTGTTTACTAAGGAGCATTAAAGCCAAAGAGTGTGCCCTTGTCCTGCATCATCAAAATTGTTTACAGCATTTTTGCCTGCTTTAAAAATGAACTGTGGTAAATAAAAGTATGGAAACTAGGGGTAGCAACAGAGAAATTATGCCCTGGATGTTTGAAATGCTTTTTAAAATGAACTGTTGTGAAGAAAAGTGTGGAAGACTAGGAGTAGCAACAGAGAAATTATGCCCTGGACGTTGGAAATGCTTTCTGTGTAAATGGAGAGACTGCAGAGTTAATGGCAATGTTATATGGTTGAAATGGGCTCCCGCCGTGGAGTCAGTTGGAAAAAAAAAAAAAAGAGCATTCTGCAGTTTAAATTTGCCTGCTCGACGATCGCTGTGAGGAGAAGAGCCCTCATGAGGAAGAAGAGGCACATTTGCATGCCGTTGTGTGGTTGGTCAGGCTGCAATTAGTCCCGCCCCTCAGTCAGCTCTTCTGAGACTACCCCAGCATTCGAGAGGGAGACAGAGTGTAGTGCGTGTACTGGCAGTAGAGGACCGACGCGGAGTATTCAAAGCACTGTTAACAGTTAAAAATAGACTTTTGAGTTTAAAATCAGGCTCAACCCACCAATCGATCGTGGAAATAGCAAGTTTGGTGGTTAAAATGACAATCGCTAAGACTGCCTGCCTGTTAGTGTACAGAGGCCTTCAAAAACTGGCTGCAGGCCATTTTACCCCATCACAGCAAGTTGCTACTGATCACATTATGGCCTCAGGACCAGCTCGTTACCCAGATCATGCCAGGGTTGCAGTAACAGCAGCAGTAAACAGACTGAGAGATATTGAAAAGTGGTGCTATGGAGGGCAACTGCCTCCTGATGTGGCGATTCCTAATTATCCAGTGCGTGTATGCCAAATATGCTTGAGTGCTGAAGGGACGCCTTCATGATTCCTCACTGTGCTGGATGCCTTCAAAATATGGCTTGTATAAAAGCGCCTCCAATTCAGTTTGGCCCCACATGGACAAAAATTCAGGAATCTGCAGTTGGCAGCACACAGCACCAGGCGGAGCCTGTGGAGGAAGGTCCCTCGGAGGAGTGTGGCACAAAGCTAGAGGGTGCAGAGTTAGAGACTGAACCAGAAGTTGAAGTTTTGGATGCTGGATCCCAGAAAGAAAGTTCGGATAAAGCATCAATAGACCCCTGGGTGGGGGAGCCTAGCCCAGGTCTCTTAGGTGAAGATGAGATGCGGGAGGCCTTTGAGTAGGAGGTGTCGACCTCCGCGCCTAGTGATGAATGGATAGTCTCAGGGGTGAGAATGACTGCTCACTCCTGGGCTCAGATCCCCAGTGAAGAGGAAGATGAGGGGGAACCTATGTGGCCTTGTGAAAAAGGAACGGGTACACAGCCTCAAGATCTTGCCTCAGAGGAATGTATTGAAGAAGGTGGTGATGCCACTGACCTGGCTTTACAAGAGGAAGAAGTCAGGGATCCATTTCTAATTTCCTTGAGAATGCGAAGCTGGCAGAACCAGGACTGGCCACCCCCAAGTCAGGCCAGCGGTCTCAGATTGACCAAAGCAAGTAAACAGGAGAGACTGGTTCGTAGAATGGCAAATGAGATCTATGGTATGACCTTTCCTACCTTTCCTCGGAAAGTCTGGGAGGAGATTGAGAACTGCAGGAAATCCTGGATCTGGGATGAAGCAATGAAAGTGTGCATCCTGGGCCAACCAGCATGTAAAGAATAGACTGTTCCACAAAAAGTATACCCAGTGGAAGAGAGGCAGGACACTGTTTATGGACAGAGTGAGAATAGTGGACGGAGAGGGATGTGAAATCTCCCACTGTGTGAACTATGTGCGCCCAGACAGGGTAATAATTCAAGCTCCTGACCCCCGGTACTGTTGGCCTCAGTGCAAGGACCTCCCAGCAATTAAGCCTGTGCCTACAAAATGGAGAGCTGAGCAGTGGTAGTCAATACTGCCACACCAGACTGTGAAGTGCCCTTATTGATCTGCCAATATGAATAACCAGGACTCAGGAGCCCCACATTCATCAGTCTACAGTGTACTGTCCTGTCCAGCAACCATCCACTGGCCCACCAGATGACTTCAGATACAGAGAGGACACCAGCCCAGCTGTTTCCTGTTCATCGCCTGGTAATCGAATGACATCGGACCAGCTGTTTTCCTTTTTGTTCCTGTTCTAAGGTTCCGTCTCCAGAGATGACATCAGCCCAGCTGTTTCCAGATGTGCCCTCCTGTGGTTCCCGGAAGATGTCCGCCCAGCTGTATCAGAAGAAATGCTGCCAGGGAGAGTCTTCGTCTGCGCTGCAGGTTCGTGCAGAGTCCTGTACTACAAATGGCTGGTAAGTCAGAAACTGTCCCATCTTTATGACATTGCAGTACACACCCTACACTACAGACTTCAAAAATGTGTGAACTGTCCGCAAGGACTCTCCTCTTCGGGACTTTGGCCTGTTAGAACTGTGCTTCACCGGGCTCCGGCCTAGGAGAGACTCTTTATTGGACTAGCCTTCGGGCCTTGTGGTCACTAGTTGGGACTTTAAGGGCACTCCATCCCCCCAAATGTGTATTGTAAATAATGTCATTATTGTACTCTAATGTAAATACTGTTTTTCTACCTTTTTTCTAAAAAAAAATCTTTTTGGGATTGTTCAGTGTTTTGTATGGTAGGGTTTTAGGTAGACTGTGTATGCAGATCAGGAGTGTGTTTTGTCTTTCTTTTTCTTACAGGTGTTCCTGGGAACACAGAAGAGAAGACAAGAAGAGGAGGAGGGGCTCATTGGAGTTCCTCGTCAGTGCTTTATTGTGTAGAAATTTAAAGTACTGTGGTGCTATTGTTATGGTTATTGCTGTATTAACCCTTTCCTTCCACATGTGTGGTTGTGGGGGTAGGGAGGAGGTATTAATTTGGTATTTTAATGGTGTGGTTGCAGGCTGCCCAAGGTCGGGGAGGTCCCTGGGTTGTTTTTTGTTTAGGGATATTATGTTAGAGGCAGATAGGTTTTCCCTAGAGGATTGGGGGGATAGATAGGCTGTGGTCCTGAGTGGCCATAGGGACTGCAGTGCTGATCTATCAGGGCTGTGCTCTGGATAGTTCTACCAGAGCCACTAGGCGTCCATAGTAAGTGGATAGTGTAGAGGCTGATATGTCAGCTACAGGCCTCTAGGCCTTAGTGTCACCTGCCTGTGCTTGCACATGGTAGGAGGGGGGCCTGATCACCCCCCTCCGCAGGTAGCACATAGGGTGGGATGGCCTAAGACCGAGTGCATAATGACTGAGGACAGTCATTTTCCTGGTCAAGGGCGAGTGTAACCCCTTGTTACCTGGGGTTACTAGAATCCCAGTAAGACCTAGTGGTAGGCAGGAAGGCAGCCAGAAATTCCAGTTAAATGGGTTTCACACTGTCTCACTCTGTTCTCAGTCTCAGCTGAGACTGAGAGATGACATCACTAATAGAACTGTCACAGCTGCATAAGCCACATTGGAATCTGCAGCAGAGGGAGTGAGATAGAACGTTGGGAGTTTTCAAAGTCAGTCTCCTGCGTGCCTTCAAGCAGGAAGGGAGTTCCTGTTTACCTTCTGTAAGAGAAGGAGTGACAAGCCAGTTTCAAGTGGTGGAGACCGCTGTCCGGGTCTCAGTGCCCCCTTCCCTCTGGGGGGGGAGTAAAGAAGGAAAGATCCCCATGTAGATTCAAGGGGTAATCCCCTAATTTCTGCAGAAGAAAGAAAGCTGCCTATTTCAGTTTCAGTCTGTGTTTGAAAAGTGGGAAGAGTTGTACTTCGTCTGTGGGGCACCTGCAACAAAAGGTTGAGTGTTTGCTCTAATATGAGAGGGCAAAAAATGTGTTTCTTCAGCCTGGGATATGTGAAGAAATCTGGGATTTGAACTACTATTTGGGAGGCCTAAGTACTAGGACAAACAAATGGAGTAGTGTCAAAATCTAGAGTGCTGTGTGAATTCAAGTAATATTGTAGAGGGGGTGCGACAGTTCATCCACCATTTAATCTACATTCCGAAATTTCAGTTTTTCCAGAGAAATGGCCAGGTATGGGCTGTGGGAGCTGGAGATGGGAACACCCCCCATCTTTAGTAACCAGGTCCACCTCTACAGATTTCTGCTGTGATTGCTACTTGCCTTATGCGCTTGGCCAGTGATGAGGGAAGTATCCAGACGTGGGTCACAAATGGGAAAATCTCTCTAGGGGTCGCAGACTCTAAGTGGTGTGGGGAGCCACAACAAGTAAAATGGGTTCATTCTTCCAATGGACCATCAGTCAGAAGAAGTAAGAAGGAAATCTCTCTAGGGGTCGCAGACTCTAAGTGGTGTGGGGAGCCACAACAAGTAAAATGGGTTCATTCTTCCAATGGACCGTCAGTCAGAAGAAGTAAGAAGGAAATCTCTCTAGGGGTCGCAGACTCTAAGTGATGTGGGGAGCCACAACAAGTAAAATGGGTTCATTCTTCCAATGGTCCATAAGTTAAGTGGCCAGCAGGGGAGCCGGGCCAGTCAGGCTGTGTACCCAAAGCACGTGCAAGTCCGGGCTGTGTGCCTGGTGGGTCCAGAGCCTGAAAATAGTAGAAATGGTTCATTCTTCCAGTGGACCGGGTTGTAGTCTCTAATCTGCATTATCAGTAAACGTAGCCCCATGGGGTCCATCTATGCTTTGTCGTGTTCAGCTAGTTGTGAATAAAAGCCACACTGAAAAATCCCATTCCTGGTTCTGGACATTACAGTTATTGCTTCCTGTGTTCGGATTTACTTGGGTGCCCCTGTGCAGAGTAGCCAAACCTAGGTCCCCTTGTGCCAGGTAACCTCATCCTCCCCGAACCCAGGTCCCCACCAGGTATTGCTGCCAGCGCCAACAGCATGCCACCTGTCATTTGGTAAAAAGGCAGGGGTGAGGGGTTACACATAACAGACTTTTGGTTACATGGGTTACATAGTTAGCAAGCACATGTGAATACAACAGTTAAACAAAATAAGCCAGCTTGGTTACAGTGGCACAATCTTGCACGATGGTAAGAGCAAGCAGCAGGAGAAAAGCAGTTCAAGCAGGACAAATACATAACTGACTTTTGGTTACAGCATATGGGTTTCATAGTTATCAAGCACATGTGATTACAACAGTTAAACAGATAAGCCAGTTTGGTTACAGTGGCACAATCTTGCCCGATGATAAGAGCAAGCAGTAGAAGAAAAGCAGTTCAATCAGCAAATGGGTGAGGATTAAAAGAGGTGTGGTATGGATGCCGCCTAGCGGGCATTGTCAGGGCAATGAGAGCTATGCCTCAATTAGACAGGTGCAGCTACGTGTATTAAATATTTGGCTCCGAAGTGCGGTTTTGAATTTGAAAATTGTGGGGGCATCCGAGATGGGGTCAGGGAGCGAGTTATACCAGGATGGAGCTCTGTAGCAGAAGAACCTCTGTCCATGGGAGGTCCTAGATCTTGGGACCAGAAAAGTGGCCTTGCAGGAGGTCCATGTACAGACCAAGAGTTGGGCTGGGCAGAGAGAGGCTGTTGGTCTGGGTGGCGATAGCCCGAGAAGAGTTTTTTTTGTTATTAGGCAGGTTTGGTATCAAAGACATTTGTCAAGATTCAGCAGTATTGCCATATCATAGAGCTGGCATGAATGCGTGAGCCTGGGGGCCCCAGTGATTAGTGTGCACGCCTTATTTAGGATGAGGTGAATTTTATTGAGGGCGGTCATGTCAGCAGCACCATATACTGGCAGGCCATAGTCGACAAGGGATAAAATAGAGGATGTAACTGCTAAATGGAAGGCAGCAGGGGAGAGACAGTTTTTATAGTGGTATAAGATACCTAGCCGCACATTAGTGGCTGAAGCAGGTGCATCAATGTGGGTGTGGTAGGTGAGGGCTGAGTCAAAGGAGACCCCAAGGTACTTGTAGGAGTGGACTTGCTCTAGTGGTTGTTTGGAGCAGGGGAGGATAAGGAGTGGAAAGTTGCTGGCTTTGTTTTGGGGGTGGGCAAAGAGCATTGTTTTGGTTTTTTTGAGATTAATGACCAGTCTGTGCGTTTTAAACCAGGTTTCGGCATCATTACAGGATAGTTGTAGGGAGTCCTGGAGGGAGATAGGGCTATGGTGGGTAGCAAAGATAACGGCGTCATCTGCATACAGCAGAATTTTTCCAGTGCATGCACTGGGCAGTGTGTTAAGGTAGAGTGAGAAGAGTAGTGGTCCCAGGATGGAGCCCTGAGGAACCCCTGAGCAGATGGGACAAGTTTTGGAAAGTGTCCCATTAATTCTGACACATTGGGAGCAGGCAGATAGGTAGCTGGTACGCCAGTTTAGAGGCCCAGTAGAGATGCCAGTGTGGCGGAGGGCATCCAGCAGGAGGGGGTGGGAGACAGTGTCGAATGCCTTTGAGAGGTTGACGAACACTGCCCCTGCTAGGGAGCCAGAGTCCAGTGAGGAATGCAGGAAAGTTGAAAATTCAACTAGTGCAGTGCCGGTACTGTGTCCTGCATGGAAACCGTGCTGTTCAGGGCAGAGGATGTTTTGTTTGGGCAGGTATTCAGTGATTTGCGTGGCAACCAGCTTTTCTAGGGCTTTGGAGAGGGGTGGGAGTATGGAGATGGGATGGTAGTTACCGGCAGAAGACCTGTATGGGGGTAACAATGGTGGTTTTCCATGCAGTTGGGAATTGCCCCAGGCAGAGGGATTTGTTGAGCAGGCTGGTGAGTGGGGCAAGGACCTGATCCAGTACCAGACGGAGGATGCTGGGGTCCAGAGAGTTGTCACCGGGACTATTGCTTTTTAATGCTCTGACCAGGTGGGGTCTGGCTTCCTGGGCAGTTACCCTACATAGGTAGAAGCTAGGGCGTTGGAGGACTGGGGCAGTTAGGGAGGGTGGTGGGTCAAAGAAATTATTGGGGAGGACAGAGCTAAGGTCCATAAAGGATGTGATAAGGTAGTTTGCAATGTTTGCTGGGTCCATAACAGTTGTGCCGTCAATGGTGATCTTGGATGGGGGAGGGGAGCGTGTGCTCCCATTTAATTGTTTGACATTATCCCAGAAAGTTCGGGCACACCCCCAGGAGGAGGTGAGAGTGGCCTGGTAGTGGTCAGCCTTGGCTTTTCGGATGGCCCAAGTGCACTTATTCTACGCAGCATTGTAGGCCTGTCTGTCAGCCATCCGGCCTGTTTCTGTGGCAAGGTGCCATAGGTTATCCCTAAACCTGAGCAATTTTAATAAGGCAGGAGTAATCCAGGGCATGTTATGTTTTTTGGTTTGGGCAGCCATGAAGGGTACGAAGAGGTCACAGGCTTTGTTAAAGGTTTGGGAAAAAAAGGCAAGGGCAGTATCTATGTCAAGAGCATGGTGAATGGGGGACCAGTTTATCTGGGCAAGAAATTGCTTGAGGTTTTTCAGCCCACCTGGTCTGAGATGCCGGCGGAGTGTGGGCTAGGCTGTGAGTCAGGGTGAGGGGGTCACCCAGCGAAATAGGATAGGGGAATGGTCACTGAGTGTGTCAGGGAGGACTTGGATGTCCAGGATTTTTTTGGGATGGTGGGTGATGATAACATCTAGGAGGGTGCTGGTACCTCTCTTAGGGTTTACTCTTGTGGGTTGGGAAACGAGTTGTGTCAGATCAATGGCCGCAAAGGAATCCCGGGTGGTGGAGGAGGTGGCGCTGAGCCAGTTCATGTTAAGTTCCCCCACAAGGACTTGTTCTGCCTTGTAAGGGAGGGAGGCAAGATAATCAGTTAAAGATAGTCGTGCCAGGTTTTGGTTCTTTAGGGGAATGTAGGCAGTGGTGAGATAAAGGGGGCCCCTGGAGGGATCCGGAGTAAGTTTAAGGGTAAGAGCCTGTACTTCGCTTGCAAGGGCCGGAGCAGGGAGTGCTTGACCAGTGAGAGTATCCCTGGTATAGATTGCACAGACACCCCCACGTTTGCCTACACAATCCTCCCGGTATAGGGTGTAGCCAGGAAGGGAGACAAAGGAGTCAGGGGTGGACTTTGATAGCCAGGTTTCCACCAGTGCAGTGACATCTGGTTTGTGCAGCATGACCCAGCATTGGAGGGTATCATATGTTTTCAATATGCTGCATATATTCAGGGAGGCAATGCTCAGACTGGGGGATCCACCTGGTGGGCTGGTCTGGGTGGGGCCTGGGTTAGGATGTATATTGCCTGTTAAGAGTAGAAGGAGGACCACTGCTCTGGCCAGGGAGCGGTGATGTGTAGGTTTCCTATGGGTATGTGAAGATGGGGAGGGGACCTTCAGGGAACAGGGGATGGGTAGGGTATGCCAGGTTGGGAGAGCAAGAACGATTAGCCACCAAAGGGAGCCTGGGTAGGTGGTGGGGAGGTACCCAGGGGATGGGTGCTGTGGGCCAGTGCACATGGTTAGTGTAGGGTGAGATCGAACTATGTTGGACAGAATTGTTGGCACTGGTACCAGTGAGCCAGGGAAGATGACTGGCTGGTGGGACGAGGGTACTAGAAAGTAGATGAGGGGGAGGCATTTTAGGAGGAGGTGGACTAACATAGCTCTTGTGGTAGCAGTAGGGTAGAAAGGTAGAAGTATTTAGGTAGTCTTCCAGAAAGCGAGGCTACCACTTTAGATTAGTGGTAGTGACATGGTCTCTGGTGGACAGGGTACAAGGTTCAAGTCTCTGCCAGGGCAGCTAGAAAAGTGCCTGGGTGAGGGAGCAGTGGCCCGCGTTCCAGGGGTCTGATGCAGGCTGGGTTGGGGCCGAAGATGGGGTAAGAAATAGCGACTCCTAGTGGTCACTGGGTGTAGGTTTGGTGGAGCAGTTAGGAATCAGGAGGTAGGGCTAGCTGTGGGGCTGGGTGCTGGGTGCTGGGAGAGGTGTGGGCACAGGTAGGTGTGAGTTGCAGAGAAGAGAAATGGCAACAGGAGGTTAGAAGGGTTCCAGGAAGTCAGGGGGAGGAAGACAGGTAGTGGAGCCTGAGGTGGGAGTGTGTGGGTCCCTCTAGTGGCTAGCAGGTATAACCTGCAAATGGAAAAGTGGGGACTTAGTAAAAAAATAAGCACAAGGACTTAGTAAAAAAATAAGCACAAGAAGTGAGGTCAAAAGGCAGCGCCTACATAAGTAGTGCCAACCCAGGGTGGGTGGGTGGAGGGGCGGGCTGCGCCTGTCAACGGGCTAACCCTCCTCACAAGGGTGCATCAGTAGAGGTATAGAGGGGGCATGGCAAGAATAGCCATCTGCCAGTTCTTATTTGTATATAATCTTGATGTCTATATGTTTTTCATATGGGATTTCTGCTTATGAGACATGGCAGGGTCAGCAGGCCCATGGGAAAAGACTAGCTTTTAAAGGGGCCTGACCTTTTGACCTCAAAGGCAGTTGCTTGCTGGAGCTAGATGGCTATAGTTTTCTTTTCCTGTTTTAACACATATCTGCCAAAACCTGTGTAGCTGTTAAAAAACTCATATTCTCGGACATCTGGTGCTTTGATCACTGAAAATGTTGCATTTTTGGGGTATCAAGAGGGAAACTGTTTTTGGAAAGCCTATGTGAAATATCCCAGAATGTTGTGAAATAGCCCACCAGGATGTTTTTTTCTGAAGCATCAAAAAGGGGTAATTCTAAGCCTGCCATAAACCATGCTCTGAGATTCACTTGGGAGAAAACGGCCTTTTTTTATAATTGGAATATTTGGCCTTGTGCAGTGGCATGTGACTAATTCAGTATGCAGGAATGAGAGTGACCTCACAGCCAGCATCACCAGAGAGCTGTATTCTCACAAGCTGGGTGGGATACTTTTCCCTCTGATATTGCTAGGTTGCTGAGGGAACATTGCATACTTCTGTGTTTGGTCTTCCAAGACAGACACTTTTGTTCTGGACTTCTAAGGGACGCTTTGTTCCTTGTCTCAAGAGAGACCACTTCTGCCAAGACTGGTAATTTAAGTATGAACCTTTGCCAACTGAAAACTAAGGTAGAATTAACTAATCAGTTGCAAGGTGCTTTAATTTGAAATTATCCATTTCTTTCTCTGATCGTAACCTTAATGTATATATATATTCTGTTTTATGTACTGTATTTATTCCCTATCATTAATTCTTAGTAAATTTTGTTTTTCTTAAACCTGCCTAAGGCATTTTCTCATTTTGAGTGTGAATGGTGGAACAGTATTGATAATTTTGACATAACTGTTAAATTGCTTAGTCTGTCACCATATACAACCACGCTAACAAGGATCTATGTAAAGATCCAGCAAGGTAAGAAAATACCTGAGTCTCAATTGAGTCAGCAATGGGTTGTGAACCAGGTAGGATGTATGCCTGTTGGATCAAGTATTGTGCTGCTTTCCCTGAAGAGAGTATGATATTTGGACCTGTTACCTAGGCATGCTAGTTAAAAAAGGTTCATATCTGACCCCAGAACTCGAGACTGCTAATTTGCTCAGACTCAAACCAAACAGGAGGGTGTCCCTGTTTGTCCCTGGATCACAAATGGCACTTCAAGGTTGGGCACTGTGGGAACAGAGGGCCTGACCCCTGGAGCGGATTTGTGACAGGGGGGGCAGGGAGGTAAAGTGCATGCCCTGTGGCATGGCTTGGAGGGATGGAAGGTGGATCCTAGGGATCACTAGGGCAGTGGCGAGGAGGGAGGAGCTGGATGTCATTGTCCATATAGGAACAAATAGCCTGGCCGAGAAAGAGGTACACATAGGAGCAGTGCAGAGGGAAATTAGGGCAATGGGAAGGGGCCTTAAGCAGGTTGCACACTCCGTAGCATTCTCAGAGGTTCTGCCTATCTATGGCAAGGGGGAAGAGAGGGACAATCGCACCAGGCAATTCAATGATTGGTTAAAGGAATGGTGCAGGCAGGAGAGATTCAGCTTCATTAGGGACTGGGGTCCCACCTGGATGGATAAAGGTCTGTACAAGCCGGGTGGCCTGCATCCATCCAGTGGGGGTACTGAGATCTTCAGTGAAAAGTTTGAAAGCTTCCTCAGTAAGCTTTTAAACTAGCCGAGGAGGGAGGCGACAGAAAGCAGGAATTATCACATTGCCTTCCCCCCCCACAGGATCAGGCTACTATAACACAGGAACTGACAAAATCTTGCAGAGATAGTAACCAGGAGAGGTGAAAGGGAGGGTCAAGAGCTAAGAAGAGAGGACAAGAAACTATGGGGAAAAAACAGAGAGTGCCATGGAAGCACCACTGTTTGTTGACAGCAAATCTGCCAACATCCCCTACAGCGACAGCACAATGCTGACATGCGGTATTGTGCCATCCAGAAACAAAGTGTTTTTTGCAGGGGTCTGCGCCCCCCGCACCCTCTGCATTTATATATTATCAACTTCAGGTCAGAGTTGTTTCAGGGAAGGGGTAGAACACTGGGAGACACTGCATCAGTGAAACCCAGACCATTACAGTGACTTTCATTAAAGGTATTTTTTTGGGTTTCACTGTTGTGGTGTCGCTGTGCACTGGGCTAACGGAGTGCCGTACATGGACAAAACTGTGTACAAATACCCGCAGTTTGGGAAACAAAATCCCAGACATGGTAGCACTGATGATAGAAGTGGCCCTGGACATAATGGCTGTTACAGAAACATGGTACACAAGGAACCATGACTGGGACATAGTCATACAAGGCTATGCACTTTTCAGAAAAGATAGAGAAAGAAGAAAGGGGGGTAGAGTAGCTGTGTATGTGAGGGATGATATCAAAGCAACAGAGGTTCAGCGGTTAAAGGAATGTGCGAAGGAACTGGGGGTCACCCTGTAGACTGGATATGGAACCACCATATGCACAGGAGTGATCTACAGGCCTTCAGCATAGAGGGAGCAGGTGGATGAAATACTGGTGCAAGCCATCCACAAAATGCCAGCCAAAGGTGAAATACTGTTGCTGGGTGATTTCAATCTGCCAGATATAAATTGGAGCACCCAAACTGCACCCAGACTGCAAGTACAGCCAAAAGCAAGAACATCCTGACTGCCCTTCGGGGAGCATGCCTCAACCAGCTTGTGGCTGAGCCAACCCAAGTGAGTAGCCACATAGGATCCAGCAACCATAAAACAGTCTGGTTTAACGTGACCATAGTAGATGAGGCAAACCACACAAAAACAAAGGTCCTAGATTTCAGACGGGCTGACTTTCTCAAACTGAAGGAATGTCTTATGGGAGCCCTGGCAAAGGAGGGCAACAGGGAGGTTGTGGGACAGCAGTGGGCTTTTCTCAAAGGGGCCATAACAAAGGCAACAAACAGATGTGTTAAGGTACAAATGAAGAGCAAACAAAAGAAGAGACCACTGTGGTTCTCAAGGGAAGTAGCTAGGAAAGTAAAGGCTAAACAATTAACCCTCCGGGAATACAAGAAAACACAGAGGGAGGAGGACAAGCAAAAGTACCTGGAGAGGGAAAGGGAGGAGGAGAAGGCAGTCAGGTGTGCCAAGGCAAAAACTGAGAAAGAAATAGCCCAGGATATAAAGAAAGCTGACAAGACCTTCTTCAGATACATCAGAGAGAGAAGAAAAACTAGGAATGGGATTATCAGAATAAAAAACAGGTCAAAATGAAGGACAAAAACATTATGATTTTTAAAAGAGGTGGCAGGGAAGGTTAGGGAGAAAAATGTAGCATTCAGGAAGTATAAGGAAACACAGAAGGAGCAGGAAAGAAAACTGTACCAGTTAAAGCAGAAGAAAGTGGGGAAGGCAGTAAGAATAGCAAAGGCCCAAACCGAGGAAAAGATAGCCAATACAGTTAAGAAGGGGGATAAAATGAAGAAAGACCAAGGGAGGGATAGTGAGGCTTAATAAAGGGGAGGGATGGGTGGGCAGAGGGTGACAGTGAAAAAGCAGGGATACTGAATGAATACTTCTGTTCAGTATTCACAAAAGAAGGGAAGGGGGAAGTACCTAAACCAATCAATAGAAGCGCTCTGGATGGGGGGGGGGGGTTGATACCAGCCCATTCACAGAAGAAAGGGTTCTGAAAGAACTCCTAAAACTGAAAGTAGACAAGGCAATCGGGCCTGACAAAATTCACCACAAAATTCTAAAAGAACTAAGGGGAGAACTAGTGACACCACTGACTGCCCTTTTTAACAAATCATGGGAGGATGGTGTGGTACCTGAAGATTGGTGGAGGGCTGATGTGATTCACCTTCACAAAAGTGGGAGCAGGGCAGAGGCAGGAAACTACAGACTTGTTAGTTTGACCTCGGTGGTAGAAAAAAATGATGGAATCACTTCTGAAAGAAAGAATTGTTGAGTACCCAGAGGCCACCAGGGCACAGGACCCAAGGCAGCATTAATTCACAGTGGGAAAGTCATGTCAGATGAATCTCATAGATTTCTTTGACTGGGTGACCAAAGCAGTAGCCCAGGGAGGGGCTGTGGACATCGCCTACCTAGACTTTAGCAAGGCATTTGACATAGTCCCACACAAAAGATTAACAAACAAGTTAGCCAGCCTGGTAGTGGGTCCCAGGGTAGTAGCCTGAGTAAAAATTAGCTGGACAACAGGATGCAGAGGGTAATAATAAACGGAGTCCACTCCGAAGAAAGGGGAGTTACTAGTGGAGTACCGCAGGGTTCAGTACTGGAACTGGTCCTCTTTAATGTCTTTATAAGTGACATTGCAGAGGGACTGGAAGGAAAAGTATGCCTCTTTGCACACGACACAAAGATCTGCAACAGGGTTGATACACAAGGGGGGTGGAAAGGATGAGAAGGGACTTGGCAAGGTTGGAGGAATGGTCAAAAGTATAGTAACTTCGATTCGGTACAAAGAAGTGCAAAGTAATGCACCTGGGAAACAAACAAACAAACCTGGGAAGAGTACACAGTGTGTGGGGGGGGGGTACTAACAACAACAAAAATTGAAAGGGACCTGGGGTAGTCATATCAGATGACCTAAAGGTAGGCATGCAATGTGAGAAGGCAGTAAGGAGGGCTGGGGAGATACAGGGATGCAAAGGGAGATGCATTATCATTAGAAAACAGGAGGTTGTCATCCCTCTGTACAGACAGTTAGTGAGACCCCATCTGAAGTACTGTGTGCAGTTCTGGAGACCCCATTTCCGCAAGGACATAGACAGGATGGAGGCAGTCCAGAGGAGGGGAACTTAAATGGTGCAGGGTCTGCACCAGAAGCTGTACAAAGAGAGACTAAAGGAGCTTAATATGTATATCCTCGAGGAAAGGAGGAAGGGGGGACATGATAGAAACTTTCAAGTACATCAATGGAATCAACAAAGTTCAAGAGGGTAGCATATTTCAGAAAAAGAGATGTGCAAGAACAAGGGGGAACAATTTGAATATAGAAGGGGGATGGCTCAGGGGCAACTTGAGGAAATATTATTTCACGGACAGAGTGGTGGATGCATGGAACAGACTTCCTGAGGAGGTCATGGAGTCAAAACAGTGGGGGAATTCAAGAATGCATAAGACAGACATAAGGCAATTCTGGTGGGGGGTAGGAGGAAGTAGACTGTTGATTAGCTAGGATCTACAGCTTATCCAATAGGTAGGGGAAATGGGCAGACTGCGTGGGCCAAGAGGTCCTTATCTGCCATCAAAGTCTATGTTTCTATTTTTTTGGGGCCGTTCCCCTAACCCCCATGGGGCTCTTCTCGGCTCCTTCCCCACCGCCTTCCCATGCCCAAGCTAACCCCCCTGGGCTGCACCTCCTCAGGTCAACGGTAGGTTCCCCTGGCTTACCCCCCAGGGTGGGGCCCCACAATCGAGGCCCCATCCGGCGGACATAATAGGCAGTGGAGGCAGTGGGGTAGAGCTTCACGTGTGGGGCCGGCATTTATTTATTTATTTTTTATAGGCTGTATCGGGGGGGCGGGGACATGCAATGATGACCAACGTCCGTCCCACCACACAATGATACGGTGCCAGCTCTGCAGCTCCCACAGCCTCCACCAGGGGTCCGAAGCATGCCAGACATGCAACCCCCCCAGAGAAGGAGTGCAGTCCCTAGGATGCTGAATCCTTTTCCCCCGGCTGGCCTTACAACATCCCGAGTCTGTTACAGAACCCAGGTCATCAGCATCACAGCTGGACATGCTGCTGCGCCAGTAGGTCGGCTAAATTCTATGTTTCTATGTAAAAAGGAGGGAGTAGGGTGTGCTGAGGAAGATTCAGAAACAGCAGAGATACTGAACAAATTCTTCTGCTCAGCAGTCACCAAGGAAGGGGAGGGTGAGCTTCTGCAACTCAACAATAAAGGCATCAATGGAAGGGGGGACACCAGTCCTTTCACGGTGGAAAAAGTGCGAGAGGAACTCAAAAAACTGAAAACTGACAAAGTAATGGGGCCTGACGGCATTCATCCCCGAATATTAACTCACTGAGGCCTCATGAGCTCCTTGAGAGTTCCACTACTTGTGGCCTGTATACCTTTAACAGTGCAACCTGGAGCTTTCTGAGCAAAATCAAGTCATAGAAACATAGAAACATAGACTTTGACGGCAGATAAGGACCGCTAGGCCCATTTAGTCTGCCTATTTCCCTACCTACAGGATAGGCCGCAGATCCTAGTTAACCAACAGCCTATTTCTTCCTACCCCCCACAAGAATTGCCTTATGTCTGTCCCATGCACTTTTGAATTCTCCCACAGTTTTAGACCCCACAACCCCCTCAGGAAGGCTGTTCCATGCATCCACTACCCTCTCTGTGAAATAATACTTCCTCACATTGCCCCTGAACCGCCCTCCTTCTATCTTTAAATTGTGTCCCCTTGTTCTTGCAAGTCTCTTTTTCTGAAAAATGCTACCCTCTTGGACTTTGTTGATTCCACTGAGGTACTTAAAAGTTTCTATCATGTCCCCCTCTCCTTCTTTTCCTCAAGGGTATACATATTAAGCTCCTTTAGTCTCTCCTCATACAGCTTCTCTTGCAGACCCTGCACCATTTTAGTTGCCCTCCTCTGGACTGCCTCTATCCTGTCTATGTCCTTGCGGAGATGGGGTCTCCAGAACTGGACACAGTACTCCAGATGGGGTCTCACCAACTGTCTGTACAGAGGATAACAACTTCCTGTTTTCTGCTGCTGATGCCTCCCTATACATCCTAGTATACCCCCAGCCCTCCCTACTGCCTTCTCACATTGCTTGCTAACCTTAAGGTCATCTGATATGATTACCCCAGGTCCCTTTCCTTTTTGTTGTTGTTACTACCTCCCCACCATTGTGTATTCTTCCCTGGGTTCTTGTTTCCCAGGTGCATTATTTTGCACTCTTTGCATTGAATCCTAGCTGATACTTGACCATTCCTCCAACCTTGCCAAGTCCCTTTTCATCCTTTCCACGCCTCCTGTGTATCAACCCTGTTGCAGATTTTGTGTCATCTGCAAAAGGCATACTTTTCCTTCCAGTCCCTCTGCAATGTCACTGATGAAGACATTAAAAGGACTGACCTAATACTGAACCTCCGGTACCCACTAGTAACCCCCTTTCTTCGAATGGACTCCATTTACAATTACCTTGTGTGTCCTGTTGTCCAGCCGATGTTTTATTCAGGCTACCACCCTGGGTCCCACTCCCAGGCTGGTTAGTTTGACTATTAATCTTTGTGTGGGACTGTGTCAAATGCCTTGCTAAAGTCTAGGTAGGCCATGTCCACAGCCCCTCCCTGGTCTACTACTTTGGTCACCCAGTCAAAGAAATCTATTAGATTCGTCTGACATGACCTTCCGCCATGAATCCATGCTGCCTTGGGTCCTGTGCTCCACTGGCCTCTAGGTACTCGACTATTCTTTCCTTCAGAAGTGACTCCATCACTTTCCCTACCACAGAGGTCAGACTGACAGGTCTGTAGTTTCCTGCCTCTGTCTTGGACCCACCTTTGTGAAGGGGAATCACATCCGCCTTCCTCCAGTCCTCGGGTACCACACCATCCTCCCATGATTTATTAAAAAGAGTAGCCAGTGGTTTCACTAGTCCCTCCCTTAATTCTTTTAGAATTCTGGGGTGAATTCCATCAGGATCCATTGCTTTGACCACCTTCAGTTTTAGGAGTTCTTGCAGAACCCTTTCTTCTGTGAAAGGACTGGGATCGACCCCCTATCAAGAGTGCTTGTTAATTGGATTTGGCACTTCCTCCTCTTTAGGAATACTGAGCAGAAATATTCGTTCAGTATTCCTGCTTTTTCACTGTCCCCTGCCCATCCACTGTTCATTCTATTCAGCCTCACTATCCCTCCCTTTGTCTTTTCTACGCCGCTGATGTACCTATAAAAGGTTTTATCCCCTTCTTAACTGAGTTGGCTTTCTTTCCCAGTTTGGGCCTTTGCTATTCTGACTTCCTTCCTGCTTCCTTCTGCCTTAACTGGTACAGCTCTCTGTCCTGCTCCTTCTGTGTTTCCTTATACTCGGAATGCTATCTTTTCTTCCTGACTTTCACAGCCACCTCTTTGAGAACCATAGTGGCTTTTTCTTTCGTTTGATTTGTTTATTTGCTTCACACAGAGCTTGTTGCCTCTGTGATGGCAGTTTTGATAATTCCCCATTGTTGCTCCACACCTCCTTCTAGCCTGTTTGCTAGTGCTTTTCTGAGGCACTCTCCCATCTTGCCAAAGTCAGCCCTCCTAAAGTCCAGTACCCTCACTTTTGTATGGCTTGACTCTGTAGCTGAGTTTAACGTGAACCACACTGTTTGATGGTCACTTGTCCCCAGATGGCAATCCATTTCTAGATCTGAGATCCTCTCACTGCCCCCGTTTGAGAGTACGAGGTCTAAGATTGCTCCCTCATGAGTGGGTTCCGAAACTAACTGTCTAATGCCTGCTGCCTGTAGGGCATCAAGAATGGCCCTGCTCTTGGATGTGGCTGCAGCAAATGTGCTCCAGTTAACATCTGGCATATTCAGGTCTCCCATCAACAGTATCTCCCTTTCTCTGCCATTCTAAGAATGCCTTCTATCATATCCTTGTCCATTCCTTCCCCTGACATGGGGTCTGTACACAACCCTGTGCAGATTGTGGTGCCCTTTCCAGTCTCCAAGGTGACCCACAGTGCCTCCTCTCCTCCCTGTTTACTCTTTTGTTCAGTTGCTTTTATCCCTTCCTTTACTAGAGAGCTACTCCTCCCCCTCTTCTCCCCTGCCTGTCTCTCCTGTAGGTTATGTACCCTGGTATGTTAACATCCCAGTCATGGTTCTCTGTGTACCATGTTTCTGTGATTGCTACGATATCCAGGCATCCCTCTTCCATTAAGGCCATCAGCTCAGGGTCATAATCAGCATACCACCAACAAATGTGAATAACTCATGAACCATAAGTGCTACACACAAAGTATGAGTGGCAAAGTTATTCAGCACAAACTTACCTTTCCAATGGTACTATACAATTAATCATAAGCAGTTCCTATTTTTTTCTATATTGGTTGAAATAGCAAAACAATTTTTTTTTTCAATAAAAAAGGCAATGGAAGCAATTTTCTGTGGAAAAATATTTAACATATCAACACCAAATTAAGCATCCGTACATTAGATGGAGATACAAAACTAATTTTGTACCAAAAAGCAGTTTTTCTAATATGATGCATGTATTTCTTTTCTGTTTTATTAAGGTGGCTAAGTGAAGCTTGAGAGACAAGTGTCAGCCATTGTTTGTTTGTTTGTTGAATTCTGTAGACCCGGTAAGCCCACTGGGCCTAGAAGTCCCTTTTTCAGGGGTGACCGGGGGGGGGAGGTGATACAGATGGTAAGCAACTGAAATTGAACCAGATTAAGCTGTTGGTGGTATTTTTAGTGAATGAGGGAAATTTGGCCAGGACACCAGGGAAATTCCCCTACTCTGCTTCCTGTGAGCAGGGGGACCCTTTTGCCAGTGACTCCAAGATGGCTGCTGTTCCAGATCCTGGTGGAGGTGGTGGGAATGCTGCTCTCTGTCCCCAGGATCCAGCTGCCGCTCTTCAGCCTACTTCTCCTGCTATGGATTACAGAAATGGTCTCTTAGACTCTGTGCCTCCTGTCGATGCCTCACCTGTGGTGCTTCAGTCTTCCACTGCTGCTATTATCGCGGATGTTACACAGTCTCCTGTGAACCCCTCGACATCACCGATTCCTGAGCCTAGTACTGCTTCCTTGTCCCCTGCGCATTTATGCCTTCTCTACCAACAGCATCGCTCACTCCTGCGGCATTTTGTGCATGAAGATGACGCCCCTCATCCAGCCCCACTGCTGATTTCCACTCCGACTGGGCTCTCTACTATGCTACCTTCTACTCTGTCATCTACTCATACTGTGAACCCTACCTGCTCTGCCGAGACGCATCAAGGTTCCCTTTCTCCTGCTCTTGTCCATGGAATTAATGCCTCTTCAGACTTAGCCTGGTCCCCAGCTTTTGCTTTACGGGCTGCGGGCTGGATGCAACCACTTCCTGGTGCACTATGGTCTTCACCTCGTGCAGTTCGTGCACAGGACATTATTCACAGTGCCTCAATTCCTATTCCTTCCACTTCAACTATTTCTCCACCATCCACGCCTCCTCAGTTGCTACCACACAGGGATTTTTCAACTCCCACCCAGGACTCCAATGTTGGCCAACCACCTCTTCCTTTATCGACCGCTATGCCAGCGCAGGACCATGGTTCTGCTCCTCAGCTCCTTGCCTCTGTACTTTCTACCTCAGATGATGAGTCCCAACTTGGCAAGAATGACATAGCTCAGCCTCCTCTGCCTACAGGTGAGACATTGCAAGATCACTCCTTTTGCCTTAGCGATCTCTTTCAGAACTTGGGTGCCCCAGCTCAGCGTAGGAACGCTGTTCACCTGAAATTTTTTGGTGACCTTTCTGTTGCTCCTGATCACAAAACTGTCTTACACTCAATGTTAAGGGACTCTTTGGGCATCTCTGCTAGTGAATTGTTTGCTTTTATACATGTTAAAGGGGAATCTATATATGAAATTAGTTTTAAAAATGTGTACACCTTAGAGAGATTTTGGACTAAATACGAACTGGTGAGATCTCAGCCTTTATGAACCCCCTTTATGCTCATTCCCTTTACTAAACCTACTGTTAAACTTATTACTCTTCTGTTTCGTAATGAGGGAGTGAGCACAGCAGATGTCCAATACTGGCTTAAGCAGCGCTGCGATATCCTTGAGGCTCCTAGACCTATCTTGGACGAGGACCTCGTTTGGACTGGGGGTTGGAAGGGTAAAGTACAATTAAGACAAACAGACCGGGGTATTACCCACTTGCCATGCAGCTTCTACATTGGTCAGGATAGGGGTTTGTGTTTTTCCCCGGGCCAGCCTCATACCTGCCATAAATGCAGGGCTCGTACACACCTCAGCCACACCTGCGATAAACCCCGCTGCTCTCTCTGTCCGGCCTATGGTCATGTCAGCCTTGGTTGTCCAGATCCACAGAAATGTAACCTCTATGATGAGTCTGGCCATACCTACCTCCTGTGCCCTTGGGTTGACCACAATGGACTGGATCGTACCCCTCAGGACTAGGTGGCCCTTATTTCTGATACCCAATCTCAGATCCTTTGTCAGCATGCGGAGGAGCACCGGGATGATGTGCCCCCCCCCGCTGTCATTAACTCCGATTCCCCTCCTGCGGTTTGTACGGCTGATCCTTTGCCACAGAACCAAGTCCCACCCAGTTCGGACCTGGATCTACAGATTGTTACCCCATCTGACCCTATGCCTCCTCCTCCCCTTCTAGACCAGGTTCCCTTCGAGGAGGTTTCCCAGGGTAAGCGGAGCAAGTCTAAAGGTAAGCGGAAGGCTCCCGGTCCCCCTCCTAAGCAGTCCATTCTGACTAGGAACCTGTACCAGGCCTTGACGAAACAGAAACAGTGGAGTAACGTTATGGAAGAAGTAAATGATTCGGAGTCCTCTCAAGCTTCTTCTATCCACATGGATTACTCCTCTGATTCCCAGCGAGATCCCTTCCCCACCAGATCCGACACTGGACAGTGATCTGCGGTTACTTGATTTTCCTTGTTTGCCCTTACGAGTTTTTTTCCCTAGTTTTTCATTTTCTGCTCTTTTCCTATGTCAGGGTGTTTGAGCCTCCACTGTTTTATGCTTAATGTATGCAGCATGAAATCCCATCGGAAACTCCTCACCTCTTTACAATACCTTTTGGATCTCCCTCATGATTTTTATTTGCTCCAGGATACCAGATTCAAGACCCATTATGAATTGTCTCGGGCTTCTGCAAGTTGGACCAGGGGCCCTTCTTATTGGTCCTCGGGAGTGGATTCCTGTGATGGTCTGGGCATTTTATTTTCTGGTTTTGATTGCACCATTACCCAACTGGTTGACATTGTTCCTGGTAGAGCCCTTATGCTTGGCTGCACTTTCCATCGCCTATGGCTCCAGATTCTGAATGTTTATGCACCCCAAAGTATCGCTGCATGCTCTGACTTGTTCAGATCTTTACAACCTTACTTACACACCTCCCATCATCTTTACATGGGGGAGGATTTCAACTGTGGCCTTTCCCTAGCAGATAGAGGGGGTTCGACTCAGAAACTTTTTGGTGATTCTACTGCTCTATGTACCACTCTTCAGACCACCTCTCTTATTTATTTATTTATTTACGAGATTTACCAGGAAGGCATTCTGAGCAACATGCTCGATTCCAGATGCGACCTGGGGGCCTAGACCCAGTACATGGAAAATATTAGAAACAAGTACAAGTACAGAGATTGTAATAAAAAAACAATAGCATATGATTTGTACAAATATAATACAGTGTAACATGTACTCCAGGTATAGTAGTACAGTAGATTACAGACAGATATGCACATAACAGGAATAATTACTGTACATTATTTATTTATTAGAGGGCTGAACTTGCAGCATTAGTAGGAGCAGCTGGAGGAGAAGTGTGCCTGGAGAAGTGTGGAGCGGAGACCGGGATTATGTGCGTGTCTGATAGGGCCGGGGAGGGCGTTCCAGATCTGTGGGATTCTGAATTTAAAAGCTGACTGGCCTTTGGTGGTGCGCATAAATGGGATATGTAGGAGTCTGGGATCTGTACCCCTTAGGGAGTACGCAGGGGAAGGGTGTTGGGATAGGGTAGATTCAAGATGGGGGGAGGGAGCGGGTCCAGAATTTAGCAGCAAACCTAGCGCAATTTATTAATCTGCGGTCATGGAGAGATGGTAGGGCTAGAGAGTTATATAAAGTACAATGGTGCGTGGATTGTGGGGAGTCCAGGATGAAACGACAAAAGGAGTGGAATAGAGTGTCTAGGCTAGCTAGGGTGGATGCAGGGGCGATAGAGTAAACTATGTCACCATAATCCAGTATAGGTAGTATCATTTTTTGGACTATGGTGAGCCTCGTTTCCTTGGGGAGACAGGTTTTATTTTGGAAGAGTGCCCCCAGTTTGGGTTGCAGCCTCTTATGCAGTGAATCTATGTGAGAGGCAAAGTCGAGGTGTTGGTCGAGCCATACGCCTAGGTATCTAAAGCTAGTGCATTGCTCGAGGGGTGCTCCTTCCAGGGTTGAGAAAGGAGGACACAGAGTTTGGCGAGAGAGTCTTTGTTGGAAGCCAAACGTAAGCGACACCATTTTTTGGGGGTTTAGAGATAGCTGGTTCTTCCTGAACCAGTGCTGGATGGCTGTGAAGTCCTCCTGAAGGAGAGGTGCTACGCTGCTTGTTGAAGGGCCGGATGTATACAGAACTGTATCATCTGCATACATTTGAATGGAAGAGTGGGAGCATGCAGCGGGGAGGCCATTAAGAAAAATGGAGAAGAGTATTGGACCTAGGACTGATCCTTGAGGGACCCCAGAATTGACTGGTAGGGGGATTGATGTATGCGAGGCCAGTCTGACCGCTTGCATCCTACCCGCAAGATAGTCTTGGAACCAGTCTATAGATGAGTGAGCTAGACCTGCATCCTTAAGTTTTGAGATGAGAAGGGGATGTGAGACGGTATCGAAAGCTTTGGCTAGATCAATAAATATGACTGAGATGATGTGCCCTTTGTCAATACCTGTGAGGATGTCTCCAGTGACATGTAGTAGGGAGGTGATGGTAGAATGGGATTTGCGGAAGCCAGATTGGAAGGCAGAAAAGAAGGAGGAGGCATCCAGGAACTGGGAGAGTTGGGACAGGACCAGATGCTCCTGAAGTTTGGCCAGGATCGGGAGTAGGGAGATAGATCTATAGTTGCCTGGGGAGGAGGGATCACCACCTTTAGGAAGGGGTATGACAGTGGCCAGTTTCCAAGACGTTGGAACCTTGCCCAGAGAGAAGGAGAGGTTGAAGAGTGCGGCCAGTGGAGTGGCTATGGCAGGGGCTGACAAGAATAGCATCTTGGCGTCCAGAGACAATGGGCATTTGCCTTTATTTGGGTTCAACATCCTTAGGGAGTGAGGACTTCTGTGGGGGAAATTGGTTGGAACACGAAAGGTGGGATTGAGGGGTGAGTTTGAGGGGTGTGGGTGCTGTGTGGGTGGACCAGGGCGTGAGTATTCTAGAGGGGGGATAGAAGGGTGTTGGCGCAGCTGGAGAAATGGGTGTTGAATGCTTCCGCGACACAGATGAGGTCGGAGATGAGGGTGCCATTTATTAGAATTGAGGGGACAGGTGGTTGGTTTGGGGGAGAGAGCAAGGATCTGAGGGATTTCCAGAAGTCCATAGGGTGGTTAGAATTTTTACTGAAGGTAGCTAGGAAGTAGGACTTTTTTGCTTGGCGAATACTATTTGTGCAAGCATTTTGGAGGGCTCTATAGGTAGTGAGGGAGGCCTGGGAGCCCAGTTTCTTAAAAGCTTTCCAGGCATGGTCTCTGGTATGGCAATTTCTAATTATGTCAGCCGTGATCCAGGGGAGATGTGCTCCTCTAACTCGTTTTGTGCGCAAAGGAGCGTGCTTGTCCCAAACTTTTAGGAATCTGATTTTAAAAGTATTAAAGGCATCGTCAATGGAAGATGCCTCGGTGATGCAGGACCAGTTTACCCTTCCCAGGTCCGCCAGGAGAGATGCTAAGTCTAGGGAGTTGTAAGACCTGGTGCGCAGTGTCTTTGGGGGGGAGGGGCTATGAACCTTCCTGATCAGGTAAACCATGTGGTGGTCGCTAATAGAGTCAGGAAGTAGGCCTGCTTTAAGGATTCTATGTGGGTGCGAGGTGAGGGCCCAGTCCAGTAGGAAGTGGTTGTTTGACTTAAGGTTAAGTCTGGTAGGCTCCTTTATAAGTTGCGTGAGGTTTTGGGCCTTTATTTTTGCCTTCAGGAGAGCTTTTTCAGCTCCTAGCCAGTTGGCATTATAATCCCCTGTGGCATGGAGTTCACCTCCTTTGGCTTAGGACTGAAGCGTAGTTAGATGGGAGAGGATATCATCATTGGGTGTGCATGGAGGGCAGTATGTACTTGCCACATAAATAGGGGAGGTATAAGGAAGTGAGATTTTAATTAGTGAGGAGTCTATATTTGCGGGGAGTGAGGGGATCTCCACAGTGGTGAATTGATGCCTGTTTGAGATATATATGGCCGTGCCACCACCTTTCTTTTTCCCATGCCTGTCGTGTCTAATTATTGTGTAACCAGGGATGGAGACTTCAGCATCCGAATGATATGGTTTTAACCAAGTTTCTGAAATGGTCAGTATATCAGGGTGTAGTGTTAACACTGTTGGTTGTAGCAGTGAGATTTTGGATAGCAGGCTGCAGGTATTTAGGTGGAGTATGCGTAGGCCTTTGGATAGAGTGAACGGGAAGGGGGAGTTGGCTAGGTTTGGGCCTGGGTTAGCCTCTATGTCCCCTGATAGGAGCAGGAGAAGGGCGCAGAGATGCATTATTTTGGACCTGAAATAGGTTTTGCCTGCATTGGTGCTGCAGCCAGGAGAGATAGCTGCTGGATGACGGAGGGTTGAGGATTTTAAGATTGAGAGCCCTGGGTGAAAGGAGGGTGGCAGGATTGCAGCATATATAATGCCGTAGTGGACATGAGCCAATTCCAGTACCCGGTAGCGTGGGGAAGCACAAGGTGTGGCTGGGGTGCACCAAGGGGTAGGGTTGGGGGGGTTCCCTCATTGGGAGGGTTGTGGGTGGTAAGGAGCTTTGTGTAGTCATAGAGAGGTAGAGTAACGCTGTGAGAAATATCATGCTTAGGAAGGTATATGGAGTTAGTAGCGAAGAAAATGGTAGGTGCCTTCTAGTGGAGGCAGCTGATAAGCTGCAAATGGAAAAGTGGGCTGATAGGTTTTACTCAATCATGTGACTACAGCAACCACAGCCTATAAAAGGAGGAGCCGACCAAGGGTGGTGGTGGGGGTGGTGGGAAGCCGGCGCACAGCACCGGCGGGGTAGAAGCAACACAAGCACAGAGACAGAGAAAGCAGCTGTTTGTTTAAAAAGTTTAAAATTGGCACCTGAATTTGTACCTTGCTTCACTGAATCCCATACCTGGTGATTCGGGGTCCTGATCGAGGCGAGTGCAGGGAGGGGCTTGTGAGGTATCCTGAGCCCTCTCGACCCCCCAAATGCCGCTTCTGTGGAGGAAAAAGAGTGGATTTTAAAGGCAAACTGTGGGAGGAGATTACTGAACAGCTAATCGGTAAGTGAACTGCAGTAGGAGGATTTCTAGTGTGGAGCACGGAGACCAAGCAGGGATTGTGCTGCTATTTCTTTTTTTCTTTTGTTTTTTTGGTAGTGGGGGGGGCTGGGACCATGTGGTTAATGGTCACCGTTGATCAGGACTAGCGTGGACTTGCTGAAAACTGAGTCAAGCAGCCTCTCCGAAACAGCATGGGGGCAGACTACAACTCAAGCAGCTCAGACAGTGCTGCACAGGCTCTCTGACTCAGTAGAATTCAGCACAGACTGGGAGCAGACTTTGAACTGTATAATATATGTTTTTCAAATTAAAGGCTTGAGAGCCCTGTGCTGTGGGATTGCTATGTAGCCCCTGTAGCCTTGTCAGCACTCCGTGAGGGAGAATCCTTGGTCTTAAAGCTCCACACAGTACAATGCTTTTCGTAGGGGAGAACAAAATATATACTTAAGGTAACAGAGGTATCAGCAGGGTGAAACAGGCTAACATCACATGCAAAAAAACTATCAGCACTCCTGCGACGACATTAATTACCAGCAACACAAGCACAGAGACAGAGAAAGCAGCTGTTTAAAAAAGTTTAAAATTGGCGCCTGAATTCACGCCCTTGCTTCACTGAATCCCGTACCTGGTGATTCAGGGGGGGTCCATGGTTGGGCGAGTGCAGGGGAGGGCTTGTGAGGTATTCTGGAACCCTCTCGACCCCAAATGCCGCTTCTGGTGATTCGGGGGGGGGTCCGCGGTCGGGCGAGTGCAGGGGAGGGCTTGTGAGGTATCCTGGAGCCCTCTTGACCCCAAATGCTGCTTCTGGTGATTTGGGGGGGTCCACGGTCGGGCGAGTGCAGGGGAGGGCTTGTGAGGTATCCTGGAGCCCTCTCAACCCCAAATGCCGCTTCTGGTGATTCAGGGGGGTCCATGGTTGGGCGAGTGCAGGGGAGGGCTTGTGAGGTATCCTGGAGCCCTCTCGACCCCAAATGCCCCTAAGGACAGCTACTGTGAGGTACACCTCACGGGAGCTAAAACCTATCACAGAGGACTTCTGGCCACTCGTATTGATTTTTTCTTTTTGTCACAGAATGTCAAGGTTCACCAGGCTAAAGTTGTTCCCTGCGAAACCTCGGTTCACATGGCCATATCCATGCTCTGCTCTCCTTCTACTGCTTCTCACCCTCTGGTCGTTTCATCGCATTGGAAATTGAATAGCTTTTTGTTGTCTGATGCTAGTCTCATTCAGGATTGTCGGGATGTTTTGTTGGCCCGAGCCTCAGTGCTAGATGCTTATACCTCTCCCCTTCTGTGGTGGGAAGACACCAAACTGGATCTCAAGCGTTTCTTTCTTCAGCATGCTAGGAGGAAATCGGCCTCCTCTTATCATCAGTACTTACTTTTACGATGACATTTACAGGACACTATCTCGAGAGAGTCTGAGTCCGGTTTTGATCTCTCTTCCCTCTTACTGCTTCTCTGAAGACCCAGATGGACGCGTACCAGTATAATAGAGCCCGCTCCTTGCATCTAGAGGCCTCTTGTGGCACTGGGTCTTCCAAAGCTTCATTTTTCATCTATAAGCATTGTTCTGACAGAGTGTTGGCCACGCATATTGATCGTCTTGTAGACCCTGACTCTGCATCTGTTTACGATACTATTACCTCCCTTCAGGGTAAGGTTTTTTCACATCTGGAAGTGCCTTTGGTACCCCTACAGTGACTTCACCTCTGGATTTTTCTTTTCTTGATTTTCCACTCCCTTCTCCCCCTCTAGATCTCTGTACCAGGTTGATTGCCCCAATATCCTTGTTGGAGGTCCAGACTGCCATCAAAAAGCAAAAATGATGCACTTCTTCAGGATCAGATGGTCTAACATCGGAGCTTTACCACACATTTACTGATATTCTTTCTTCTTTCCTTACCATGCTTTTTAATGCTATTATTTCTTCTCATTCTCTCCCCCTACACTTCTCGGATGCCATCATGTTTCTTTTGTATAAGAAGGGGGATAGGGCAGACATTCGGAATTGGAGACCACTGAGCATTATGAACGTAGACTAGAAGATTTTTGCCTCTGTTTTGCTCCATCGACTTCTTCCTGTTGCATCACGTTATCTCTGAAGTTCAGACTTGTGCTATTCCACATCACTCCATCGTTTTGAATCTTTCTCTTCTACAGGTTGTCTCAGCTCTTCTTCTTCTCCCTCACTTCTTCTTTCTCTAGATCAGGAGAAGGCGTTCGATAGGGTGAACCATGATTATCTTTTCCATGTCCTTTCTCAGTATGTTATTCCATGTTGTTTCATCCAGTGGCTCAAATTGCTTTATTCTACTGCGTGGATCCAGCCTTATGTAAATGGCACCCCTCGTCCTTCATTCTTGAGTAGGACTGGAGTTCAGCAAGGTTGCCCATTGAGTCCTCTTCTCTACATTTTTCATACTGATCTCTTTCTTTGCAGGATTTTGCATCATCCTTCTATTCCTCGTCTCTTTTTTTTCTGCACCCCCTGTACCTCCGGTGTTAGCTTATGCAGATGACCTATGTATTCTCACCACACCACAACTTCAAGAGATGGCCTTACTCCATCTGCTCTCAGACTTAGAGTGAGTATCTGGCTCTAGGTTGAATTTCAGTAAAAGCTCCACTGTATACCTCCCATTGTTGCCTCTCCTTAGTTCTCCTACTTCTACTCGTCGTATTGCTGGGGTACCGGTCTGTTATACCCCCGTCAAGATTTTAGGGCTGTCCTTTGGCACAACGGATGATGCCTTCGCCAACTGGACTGTTGTTTTGGACAAGGCTTTTCACACCGTTGCTTCCTGGAAGGGTCATACTATTTCTAAATGGAAATGAGTTTTGCTGTTGAAAACTTTTGTCCTTTCTCTATTTCTTCACTTGGCTTCTGTTTTTCCAGTTCCCTTTTCTTTGGAAGTTCATTCGTATAATGTTTTTTTTTTCAGGGCTTCTGGGGTAGTCGCTTGAACCTGGTGAAAAGGATTTACAAGTATCTTGATTATAGCCATGGTGGTGTTCGGATGTTGAACCCTTTGGTGTTCTTTCACTGTTTGTTTTTCAAGACCACTTTTCCTTCCTTATTGCAAGCCCAGCCCTTTTTTGGTTTTCTCTTCTCCATCATCGTGCTGCTCCATTGTGTGCGGCATGGCATCTTCCGCCAACGGAGATTCCCCAGAATTTTCAGAAATATAATCTCCCTCGTTTTATTATCCTGACTTTTTTAAAGATTCGGCAATGGTTTTTGACTCCTACGATGCTTCTTTCTTCATCCTGGAAGCAACTATATCAGTCTATTCTAGGATCATCCGTTTTGGACCTCCTGGTGTTGCGGAACCCTCTTGGCTCTGTTCTGGACTGTTCTTGTGGCTTTTGCCAATTGACTGATCCCCGCATTCCACAGCGGGTTTAGGATGTGACCTGGCTTTCATGTCATGGCAGGCTAGGTGTTCAGGATAACCTGAAACATAAATCTCAGGAGGAAAGAACTTGTCCTCATGACTCATGCCCTTCTATTCCTGAAACCATGTTTCATTTTTTTATTGATTGCCCCTCTACGTGACCTGTTTGGACCCTTCTCCTTCACAAGTGGAAAGACGAGACCCTTTCTACTCTCACCTATGATATTTTAATTTATGGTGTCTATCCTTCTGGTCTGAGTTGCTATCACCCCAGTACATTGCATTTGATTTTTGCCTTTTGCCACTACTGTTTTGGCAGGCCAGATGTATGTTTTTGCTGCAACAAAAGGTGTGTACTCCCACTCAAATAGTAACCCAAATTTTGCAAGGTTTGTGTATTATCTATAGTTTCGAGCAGGCCTCATTACCATCTGGAGTTTTCCGACGCTACTGGGATTTCTGCTCCTGGATTTTTTCCTGAGTTTATTTTTCTTTGTATTGTGATGTTTCCCTGCCTTTTCATTTGGACTGGGTTGGGAGTCAGGGATGGTTTTTATCTCCTAATGTAAATATTTTCTGTTTGTGGTTACTGTGTACTGTAATACTTCTTTATGTTTTGATTTTCCTTTATTATGAATTGCATGATGTAACATGTTCTAGTACATTTTCTTTTCCTTATTGAACTCCCCTACTTTTTAATGGGGATGAGACAGGGGTTGTGTACAGTAACAGCTTATTTTTGTTTTGTAGTTTCATGTATGCTGTTATTTCTCTTTTTGAATTTTCTCTTTATGGTTTATGTATGAAGAAATCCATTTCTGTATATTTTGCTTTCAGTTTTTGAATAAAAATTTCCCCTACTCTTTTCAAGAAGTGTCATGGGATCTTTAACATCCACCTGAACTACCACCAATCCAGGCAGATGGGACCTTGGTTTAATGTCTCATCTGAAAGATGGCACCTCAGAAGTGCAGCACCCCTCTTATGCTGCACTACAGTGTCAGTACTGGGATATTAACCCAAGTGCCAGATGTGGGAACTGAACCCACAACTCTCTGATCTCCCAGCCTCCGAGGCGAGTGTGTTACCTACTGAGCCACTGACACTGCCATTAACACCATACTATGCAAAAATGTGAATATCTTCTAAAGTATACATAACAGACATAAAGTATCAGTGGCAAAGTTGTTCAGCAGAACATTACTTTTCCAACAGTGCTATGCAGTCAATTCTACTCACTATAGTTTGTGAAATATTTAAGTTTTAAGCACTGACATCCTCAGGTGTCAAAAGTCCTCAGTGGCACAAAGTGCAGGATGTCTGGAGGCGTTAAAGACCTCAGGAGTATCTTTTCTGCTGCTGTCTACAGGCATCTTGAGGCCTCAATGAGTTAAGAGAGCTCAGAGAAGTACTGGCAGAACCACTAGCCACCCTATTCAACAGATCATTGGAGACTGGGGAGGTCCCAGAGGACTGGAGGAAGGCAAATGTGGTCCTGCTCCACAAAAGTGGAAGTAGAGAGGAGGCAGGTAACTACAGGCCAGTCAGCCTGACCTCGGTGGTGGGAAAAGTAATGGAGTCACTTCTAAAAGAAAGGATTATGTTATTTCTTGAATCTAGCAGAGCACAGGATCCAAGACAGTATGGGTTCACAACAGGAAGGTCTTGTCAAACAAATCTAATTGATTTCTTTGACTGGGTCACTAGGGAGGAAGATCAGGGAGGGGCAGTAGTTGTGACCTACCTGGATTTCAGCAAGGCCTTCAACACCATCTCACACCAGTTGTTGTTAGATAAGCTAGACAGTCTGGGACTGGGTGCAAAAGTGATAAACTGCATCAGAAACTGGTTGAGTGGCAGGATACAGAGAGTGAACATAAATGGGGCACAATCTGGGGAGAGGGAGGTGACCAGTGGGATGCTACAGGGGTCAGTACTAGGGTCAGCTCTCTTTAATGTCTTCATAAGCGACATTGCAGAGGGGCTGGAAGGGAAGGTATGCCTGTTTGCAGATGACACAAAGAACTGCAATGGGTAGACACTCCAGAGGGGGTGGGCAAGATGAGAAAGGATATTAGCACACTGGAAGAGTGGTCAAGTGTGTAGCAGCTTGATTTCAATGCAAAGAAGTGTAAAATCATGCACCTGGGGCACAAGAATCCAGGGGAAGAGTACAGGATGGGGGCTACTGGCAGCCACTAAGCAAGAACAGGACTTGGGGGTAATCATATCATATGACCTGAAAGCATCCAAACAATGTGAAAAGGCTGTAGGGGAGGCTGTGACAGGGTGACCCCTGCTATAGTGGACACCTCTGGAATAAATTGAAACCCCTTCCCCAAGCAGTTTATATTATAGTCTACTCCGAATAAATACATTATAAAAATGGTAAAATTGTGACCCCACTGAAAACAAGATATTGCATCTAATCTGGGACATCCTGAGTAAATACAGTGGAAAAATGTGTAAATGAAGATCCCTATGACAATGAGATGTAGCATCTCCCCTGCACTATCCAAGATACAAAATATAGGATAAGAAATATTTAAAGGAAATCTACTGTAAACTGAACTTCACTGTGCTCACTGACATAAGCAGTTTCTTTAATGTTTTATAACATATTAGATTGCAGTATTTATTTTGAATGTTGTGGCCATGAGGATGGTATGTACAATGTGTGTGTGTGGTGTGTGTGTGTGTGTGTGTGTTTGCTGTAGTTCAATATATTTTATTCCAAAAAATAATAGTAAAAAATGCCTGCTGATTGCTATATATTTAGCCTGAAATGGATAGTTCACAGAAAGACCTGGCATACATCTGAGACAGTGCTTATCAGATAGTGTCTTAAGAGGTTAGAAAAACTTTGTAAATCTTTTTTGGAGATTCCTTGCTGAAAAGGGTGACATTTATGAGATATGAATCTTTCTTGAAAGAAACCCCAACTGAAGCTAGTAGCAAGAAGATGTTTAAATGCTAAGTATTTAAATGTGCAAATTGTTACATTTCAAAGGGGGTAAACAAATCTTCAATTTAATAGGCAACCAATATTTAACAAGCTGTTTCAGTTTCATAATGTCCATCTGATAAGCAGCTTGGAGTTATGTCTCCAACATTCTAAACATAAAGAAGGGAGTTATTTTATTTCAAGTGGCATAGTGATTTGTAGATGTGGAAGGATACATTGAAAACTCCAAAAATGTGTTCCACGATACTCCATTTTTCCAGCTACAGACAGCAAGATGGCTGTAGGCTCCACCCATAGCCATAAAAAAGAGATGCACAAGAACAAGGGGCCATGACATGAAACTGGAGGGGGTAGGCTTAGGGGCAACGTAAGAAAGTACTTTTTCACAGAAAGAGCTATAGACGCTTGGTACTGCCTCCCAACAGAGGTTGTGGGAGCAAAATCAGGGAATTCAAAAATGTATGGGATGGACATAAAGGTACCCTAACAATGGGTAGGAAAGGATAAACCATGGATCATATAGGGTCCTTGGTATCATAAACAGATAGGGAAATGAGCAGACAAGATGGGCCAAATGGTCCTTATTTGCCATCAACATCTATATACTGTATCTATGTATCTGTGTAAGTAGCTCAATTCAGACAGCAGCTCCAGTTTTGCAATAACATGTAGGTAAAAGGCACCTCCCTGATGTAACTCGAGAGGCAACGCTTATGATGTACCATCCCCACCCCACACCTTAGGAGTCACAGGCTTTAAAGGGAGACTGTCTGCATTTGTCCCTCATATTAAAAAAGTAGTCCGATGTGAAGTAAAACATATGTATAAATAGGATTTCTGATAAGGGGGATTCAAGCCTTTCTATAGCAGGCTACATACAAACAATGATGTCATTACTGATACTGTTTGTTCTGCAGTCTACTGTAGTCTGCTATAGAAAGGCTTGGCTCTCTCTTAGCAGAAACCCTGCTTAAACATACAGTATGTTTTACTTCATGTCATGGATGCAAAAAAAACAAAAAAACATGAGGAACGTCATTCTGTGGCAACCCTGCTAATTGATACCATCTGATGCAAAAACTACGAGTTTCTCTGTTTTCAAATTGCCAACTAACCAAACAGCCTGCTGAAGTACTGTGTTAATGTAACCAAAATCATAAACAGAAGTTTGACTTTTGAAATAATTGATTTATTTTTGCATTGTGACTGTACAGTATTTGTGGTCAATGTATCAGTGCTAAATCAGCACTATTGCTAACTGTGCTCCAGAGTTCTGTACAGGGTGCGAAATTCCTATACCTTAGGTGCCCCAAGGCAGGCACTTTTGTCACAGGACACCTACTGCAGTTTAATGCCTGCCCTGTGGGACACCTAAGGTATCTGACAGAGTCCCGTATTTTTCCTGTTGCATGCTGAGCAATGCGTCGGAGCGTGGACTTTTTTTTTTTTTTTTTACTCACCAGCGCGGTGACAGAGGGGAGGGTCGCCAGAGAGGCGCAAGGAGGAAGCGTAATTTTCCTTTGGGCGGGTGGAGGAGTGCCGAGCGAGCTGGTCACAATAGAAGCCCTTACACATATCAGCTGAGCTGAGGGAAAGAATGGGCTGATGGTCCTCCTCTTATTTGACAGGCACACCTATCAGCCAGCTGCTCAAGTGAGGGGTTGGACCATTGTTGGTGGAGGCGGGCTGCAGGAAACGGACACCATTCTGGGACAGTCTTTGCACAGTTCGCCCACCCCCCCCTCGCACAGTGTGTCAAGCGATTCCTGTAAAGCGCGCCACTCTATAATTTTCTGTTGGTGAAGCAAATCGTGAGTGGTGCGCTTACAGCTTGGATGGACATCCCCATTTGTTTGCGATCGCATTTGGCGATCATCAACCAGGTACCTATTCTAAAAAAAAACAAAAAACTCTTAAGAGCTATTCTAAATCCAGTGAGAGACTGAAAAGTTCAAGTAATTGGGGGTTGAGGGAGCACGAAGGGATGGACTCTAAGTCACAAAGGACTGAAGTAAATTAAAAAACAATAAAAGCTCTTTTAAGAGCTAAAAAAACAGCTATTCTTAATTTTAAGCATCCAAGCAGGGCTCAAATCAAACAATTTACAAGTGCCTGCCCTGCTGCAAGTGATAGGGGAGAGGAGAGTAAGACCACCTGGGAAGATCTCTTCATAATTTGGTGAGAATATTAGAAACCTGTGACAAAAACTGCTGCTGTAGCTGCTTGTGTTTATATAATAAATATAAAAAACCTTGCCACACAGAACAAACTAAAATAACAGCAGACTACAAGGGGGCCATTCTCAATGAGAGGCTATAGGCTGTGCTGCATGCAGCAGTCTTTTTATCTGTAGTACTACAGTTGCAGCAGGGTACAGAAAATCAGAAATCCTCCTTCCTTACATTCAGTGTAATAAAAAAGCTGTTTTTTTAAATGTGAAGTAACTAACTAAATTAAGCCCTGCCTTGAACATCTAAATTAAGAACTACAGTACATGGAGCTGAGGGAGTCAGTTTGGCTGTTAAGAATAGGGGTTTAGATACCTAAAAAAACTCATTAAGAAGTTTTATGTAAAAGCAAATTTGTGTAGCCTACCTAAAATCTGATCCTGTGAGTGTGTGACCCTATTGCTTTTGAAAAGGCAACTCTGTTGTGGAACTTTTGCACAACCTAAACTATAAATATAAAAAGGCTCTTTCTTTGAAGCCATAAAGAGGTACTGTCTATGCCTGTTCTGTACTACCTTAAATCTAAGTAAACTCTCAGAGTCCAGATCTTTAGCATTTGATTTGGACTACCTAAAATCAAAATTAAAAAGGATTTGTCACCTTTGTGTGTTGTGGAGCTTTTGGGTCGACTGATTACCCTCCTGCCCTCTTAAGGACTAGTGAAGGGCCTACTGATTTGCCCTCTTGAGGACTGAAGGAGGGCACCACAGAGGGTAGTGGCTAGGCAGGACATGAGAGAAATTTTTTTTTTAAAAAGCCCTGCCACTTTGTGAGTTGAATTTGTGGGGTGACTGTGTGTTGTTATCTCCTCTTAAAAATAAATTACACTTTGTCACCTTTGTGTGCTGTGGACGGTCTGTCCTCTCATCTTAAGGACTATTGAGGTCTGAGGGCACTAGCCAGGGAGTAGCTAGATAGAAGGAAAATAAAAACCCTTTCTTTGGGACTGCTGTACTAGTCTACACTACAATGCATACTGAATTGTCCTCTTAAATAAAATAAAAAACCCTCGTCAGTTGCAGTCAGTGCTTGTTGGGTCATGCACGGGTAGTGGCACTGAAATAAAATCACACAGAGACCATTTCATTTCTTAATATTTGTTTATTACTTACAAGCCGACAAACCATTCAACTTTCTACTAGCCTGCCTGTTATTAATCAGTGAGCATTTTGTTAATACAATCGGGTAGTTACTTGACGTACAACCAAAACACTGAATAGACAACTTGGTCTCATTGGTAAAAAAAAATAAAAATGGGTGGCATGTAAAAAGTTTCCTGGGCATGTACTTGTGCTGCTTATATGCCCCAGTGGGCATGTACATGTTTTTACGAATTTCATGCCCTGGTTCTGTATTAGGAGTATTGTACTTCACACTGCAGGCAGATATAGGATTCCACTGAAAATGAGATATTGTAACTCATTTGTGCTGTCCTGGGTAAATAAATTGTATTACAGATTGAGGGAGCACCCCAGACCAATCGGAGCGTTCCTTTCCCCTGCACGTGAGGCACTCTTATTCTGTGAAGAGCATCTCACACGCAGATGCCCTGGAAATGGGCATATTTCAGGACAGTTTTTTTTTTATTATTAAATTGAGCACTCCTTCGATCTATAATATTTTAATATGTCCCCCTCACCACTCGTGGGTAAGAGTGGTGTCACTTGCATTCTGTTTGAGCCAAAACAGCTCAGCTTCACTTCACTGTTCTCTCTCGATCAGAACCACATGACACCACTCTTATCCCACAACCAGTGGCTCTAGGGGAAGTATTAATATATAAACAACCTCAGTGTGCTCTCCATGGTGTCAGCACCTCACCAGCTCCGTATTCCCATGCTGACATCATAGATCCTCATCTTTATCGAAATGGCACATTGTGTAAATAACTACCTGCATTTGCCATCAGCAAGATCCCTCTGCTCACTATTGGGAAAATATATTGCAACAATAGGTACAGCCAGGACCTCAGTGAAAATGAGATACTGCATGTTAACTGACCTATCCTAAGTAACAACATTGTAAAATTGTATAAAAGCGGGACCCCAGTAAAAATGAGAGTTTGCATTTCAGCTGTGCTAACTCTGCTAAATACACTGTAAAAATATGTAAAGTAGGGCCCCACGGAAAATTACGTACTGCAGCTCAACTGCCCAATCCTGCTAATCACACTCACATCCTTTATGTGTGCACAACTGTTGTAACAGCTTTGTGTGTGTTGTGTGTATTTTCAAGGAGTTGTGTGTGTCCAGAACCAAAACACTGTTTACTGCATTACCTTTATATTTATAGTTTTTTTTTCCTACTATTGCAGGGTATTAAATGAGCTGCAAAAACTAATTAGCAATTTTGCAAGTGAAAGTGCTAATTAATTGTGTAAATGTGTAGCACTTGCCTCAATTTGATTAGCAAAATTAAAAATACTAAAATGTATATACATACAATTTAAAAAAAAATACTTTTACCTGGATAAAACCCTTTATTAAAATTAGTTCTGTCTTTGCTTCATCTGCTTCAATAACCCCAACACACACACATGCACGCACGCACACACGTGCACGCACGCATGCACTCACTCACTCATTCACTCTTACTTAGCTTTCAAGTACCCCACCAAATAACGCACCAGTTGACATACCTCTCAACTGTCCCTGATTATGAGGGGCATCCCTCATTTTAGTCCTCAAAATTACTTTGTCCCTCACCCCTCCCTCACAGAAAATGTACTGCCCACATAAAGTCAGGCTTTAGTGCAAAACGTCATAATATTCTAAGATGCTGAATAAAAAATAAATGCTATTCAAGTACCTGCAACGTTTTTTCACAGTGTTTTGAGCATTTATATCTTCATATTCAAGGATGTGTCCTTCACTTTGAGAGCCTGTGTCCCTCATTTCAGTGACAAAAAGTTAAGAGGCATGCCGAATCATAATAGCCCCGATCCCATGTACTGCAAAACCCTACCCCTACCCATCTTAGTACCACCACCCTAACCACTCATGTCCCCTGCCAAAGCACAATCCCATGTATGCCAAAATCCTCCCCCATCTCAGCCCCTCCACCTTCCCCACAGACACTCACCCACAAGTAATTAACTGTTCTCCATTGATCTGCAGTGTGCCACCGATAGTTTGCTAATAGTCTCACCACCACGGACCGAATGCCAACAATCGCTTGTGATACTGCAAAGCACTACTGGGAGCGAATGCTGGCATTTGGGGCAGGAGCACTTAGACTGTTATTGTACTATCAGCAGCACCCTGAAGGTCATTGGAGAAAGTTACCTACTTGTGGGTGAGTGTCTGTGGGGACATGGGTGGGGAGAGTGGTGGGGCTGAGATGTGAAGGGGAGGGTCACAGAATGGATTGCATTTTTTTGTGATCCAAAAACAGAAACATAGAAACATAGAGGTTGATGGCAGATCAGGACCGCAAGGCCCATCCAGTCTGCCCATTTCTTTTTCTACCTTATAAATATGCCATCGGCCTTTGCTCTGTCAGTGGCCTATCTATTCATACTCATCTGTATTGCTCCCTTATGCCTATCCCATGCCTGTTTGAAGCCCTGCACAGTATTCATAGCCATCACTTCCTGAGGTAGGCCGTTCCATGCATCCACCACTCTTTCTGTGAAAAAGAATTTCCTCACATTCCCCCTTAATCAGCCTCCCTCTAATCTCATGCTGTGTCCTCTTGTCCTGCTATTTTTCTTATATTTAAACATGTTAGACTCTTTCACCTTGTTAATGCCCTTAAGGTGTTTGAATGTTTCTATCATATCACCTCTCTCCCTCCTTTGCTCAAGGGTGTACATATTGAGCTCCGTTAATCTGTCCTCATATGTCTTCTGATGCAGTCCCTGCACCATTTTGGTTGCCCTTCTCTGGACTGCCTCAATTTGGTTAATGTCCTTGTGAAGATGTGGCCTCTGGTACTGCACACAGTACTCCAGATGGGGTCTAACCACTGTCTTGTAAAGAGGGATTATTACCTCCTTCTTACGACTTGTAATACCCCTACTAATACACGCTAACATCCCCCTTGCCTTACCTACTGCTTTAGAGGTCTGCTTGGATGATTTCAGGTCATCGGTGATGATGATGCCCAAGTCTCTTTCTTCCTTTGTGACTGCCAACAACTCCCCTCCCAGCCGACAGGTGGCTTCAGGGTTTCTCTTCCCTATGTGCATGATCTTGCACTTCTTTACATTAAATCCCAGTTGCCACTCTTCTGACCATTTTGCTAGTTTATCCAGATATCTTCTCATTCTGCCCACCCCATCTGGATCATCTACTCTGTTGCAGATCTTGGTGTCATCTGCAAACAGACAAGCCTTACCCTCTAGTCCATCTGCAATGTCACTAATGAAGATATTGAAGAGGACTGGCCCCAGGACTGATCCTTGAGGTACCCCACTTGTGACTTGCATCTCTTCTGACTGCATACCATTTACCACCACTCTCTGTTTTCTGCCCGTCAACCAGTTTGCCACCCAGTTGACCAACTTCTGACCCACCCCGAGCCTACCCAGCTTATTTATCAATCTTCTATGTGGAACAGTGTCAAAGCTTTGCTGAAGTCAAGGTAGGCGACATCAACTGCTCCCTCTTGGTCCACCACTCTGGTTACCCAGTCAAAGAAGTCTATGAGATTAGTTTGACAGGACCTTCCTTTTGTAAACCCATGCTGTCTTGGATCCTGTGCCCCTATGGATTCCAGGTGTTGCACTATCCTTTCCTTAAGGAGTGCCTCCATAATCTTGCCCACTACTGAGGTAAGACTGACTGGTCTGTAGTTCCCCGCCTCCTCCCTGCTACCACTCTTGTGGAGCGGGATCACATGAGCCCTTCTTCAGTCTTCTGGGACCTGTCCTGTGGTAAGAGACTCACTAAACAGTCCTGATAATGGCTCTGCTAGTTCCACCCTTAGCTTCTTAAGTACCCTGGGATGTATGCCATCAGGTCCCATTGCCTTGTCCACCCTGAGCTTAGCGAGCTCTTGTAGGATCCTTTCTTTTGTGAAGGGAGTAGTGCTCGCCTCCTTCCCCCCCTGTGTCCATGGTACTGAGCTGTGGGCCCTTCCCTACCTTCTCTTCAGTAAATACTGAGCAAAAGTATCTATTTAGGATAGATGCTTTTACAGGGTGCTCCTGCTCAGATGCCCCCTTTTCTCCTTTGAGCTTAGCAATACCCCCTCTGGACTTTCTCCTTTCACTAATGTATCTATAGAAAGTCTTTTCACCTTCTTTTACTGTTCATGCTAGTGTTTCCTCAGTTTGGGACTTTGCCTGCCTTACTGCCTTCCCTGCTTCCCTTAGGGCAGTTTGGTGTGCCTCCCTATCTTCATCCCGCTGTGTTCATTATATTTCCTGAAGGCCAGCCTTTTGGCTCTGACCTTTTCTGCTACTGTTTTTGAGAACCAAAGTGGTTTCCTTCTTTTGCACTTCCTTTTCTGTCTAACACAATGGGATGTTGCTTGAAGTATTGCATCCTTAATGCTTGCCCACTTTGCCTGTACCCCCTCACCTGTTTTTTTTTTTGCCAGGGCTAGCTTAACTCTGTTGGCCATCTTAACAAAGTCAACTCCTCTGAAGTCCCATATTTTTGCCTTGGAATGGGATGATTTAGATGCAGTGGCCAAATTGAACCATACCATGTGATGGTCACTGGCTCCCAGGTGACCTTCTACCTGGAGATCTGTGATCCCTTCCCTGTTAGTCAGTACTAGATAAAGGATAGCCCTGTCTCTTGTGGGTTGTTGTACCAGTTGTTTGAGGCCCTCCCCTTGCAGGGAATCCACCATGTGTCTAGTTCTGGCAGATGTTTCTGCTGGTATTGACCAATCTGTATCCGGCACGTTGAAGTCTCCCATTATCAGAACTTCTCCTTTAGCTGTCATGTTTTGTGTATCTTCTAACAGTAATGTGTCTATGTCCTCCCCTGGTCTGGGGGCCTGTAGACAACCCCAGTTCTTATGGCTGTCCCATTTCCTGTTTCCAGGGTGACCCACAGTTCTTCTGGCTCCTTATGTGTATTCTGAATTTCTGTAGCTTTGATATTTTCATTTACATACAGGGCCACTCCACCCCCCACCCTTTTTGCACCTCGGTCTCTTCTGAACAGTACATAGCCAGGTGCTGAAGTCTCCCAAGTGTGGTTACTGGTAAACCACATCTCACTAATTGCTACTGTGTCCAGTTTAGCCTCTGACATTATTGCCTGCAGGTCTGGGATTTTATTTCTCAGGCTGTGAGCATTTGTGTACATGATTTTCCATTGGCCAGATTTTGGTGTGTTAGTTGTTGGGTGAGGTTTGGCATTTTCCCTGTGTGTCGTATGGGGAGACGGACCTTTTTTATTACCTGGTGATGCAAATGAACTGCAAACATGCTGAATCCCTGTTTGACCACTAGCTGAGGGGGGAGGGGTGTTCTTCCCATTCGATGTATGGGGTGCTGCACCCCTCTCCCCATTTGCTAGTTTAAATATTCTGCAAAGAAGTAAAAACTGATCGCATGAACAGCCAGTTTGCATTGCAGTATCAGCTATTTAATAGCCTGCTATTGTGGTGTAAATGTGAGACTTTTACATCACAATAATACAAGTACAACTAAGTCACACATTAATTCTATATTTCTTCCGCAGTTATCAGTCATTCCCCTTAGTTTTTATTTTGTTAAGTTGTTTACTATTTAATTGTCCTTTGGTCAGTTCCACAATTTATTGCTTAGTAACTTATTTTTGTCAATTTATTTTTAGACATAATTGTCCTGCTTATTTTTGTTATACTTATTCCATTTCTATGTATTTTATATTCTGTATTTTTGTATCTGTTATCTTTTCCTTTTCCCCTGTCCCCCAGGATGCATCTGAAAATGAGCTGCTACCAGCTCAGTTCATCTTTCCTGATAAAACCTTTGAAATACATAAATAAATAAATAGCTTATCATATTAATGCATTAGCAGCTGTTGTGGCTCTGACCAGAGTTTGTTTTACATTCCCCCTGCTCTTTATGGCATAAGGCCATGTCCCTAAAACCACCAGAATTAAAGAACAGAATGTTTCAACTGTCTTCAATTGACTTTAGGAATGCATTTCTAGCATCTTCAATTCTGATAGGCATATACATTAGAGCCCTATGGAAATCTCCCTGCTTTAGTGGTCAAAATCAGGGGATCTCCCTCATTTGAGGAGCTCTGGCTTGGAAGCTCTAAGTTAGTGAATCCTGGAGTTTAATACAAAATATAAAAAAGTGAAAAAAAACCTTAGATCCTAATCAGCAGTAGCAGGGTCTCAGGGTAGCTGTACCAATAGATCCCCCCGCTAGCCCAGGGGGACAAGGAGTCATTCTGCATGCAACCATGCCTAGCCCTGCCCCATCTCTAGCATCAAGCTTCTATAGGAGCCATTGGTGGGAGGGAGCAAAGGTGCCAAAATCAGGACTTTCCTCTAACATCCAACCCAGTCACCACAGATCCAGGGGTGTGTTGCAGGGACTTGCAGCAGTAATGGCTTACCTCTCAGCCTTGACCTTGGTGGAGTGTTTTCTTCCTCCATAGATCTGCTACCACTCAAAGTGAACCCTGGAAAGGGTGCTGAGATGGAAACATAGAAACATAGAAACATAGAATTTGACGGCAGATAAGGACCGCTTGGCCCACCTAGTCTGTCCATTTTCCTACCTAATAGATAAGCTGCAGATCCTAGTTAACCAACAGCTTACTTCCTCTTACCTGCCCCAGGACTGCCTTATGCTTGTCCCATGCATTCTTGAAGTCCCCCACTGTTCTTGACTCCACAACCTCCTCAGGGAGGCTGTTCCATGCATCCACAACCATCTCAGTGAAAAAATACTTCCTCACATTACCCCTGAGCTGGCCCCCCTCTATCTTCAAATTGTGCCCCCTTGTTCTTGCACATCTCTTTTTCTGGAAGATGCTACCCTCTTGGACTTTGTTAATTCCCTTGAGGTACTTGAAAGTTTCTATCATGTCCCTCTCTCCTTCTTTCCTCAGAGTATACATATTAAGCTCCTTTAGTCTTTCTTCATTATGTCTTCTGGTGCAGACCCTGCACCATTTGATTGCCCTCCTCTGGACAGCCTCCACTCTGTCTATGTCTTTATGGAGATGGGGTCTCCAGAACTGCACACAGTACTCCAGATGGGGTCTCACCAACTGTCTGTACAGAGGGATAACAACTTCCTGTTTTCTACTATTGATGCCTCTTCCTATGCATCCCAGTATCCCCAGCCTTCCTTACTGCCTTCTCACATTGCTTGCCCACCTTTAGGTCATCTGATATAATTATCCCCAGGTCCCTTTCTATTTTACTGTTGTCAGTATCTCATCCCCATTGTGTATGCTTCCCTGGGTTTTTGTTTCCCATGTGCATTACCTTGCACTTCTTTGCATTGACTCTGAGCTGCCATACATTTGACCATTCCTCCAACCTTGCCAAGTCCCTTCTCATCCTTTTCACTCCATCTTGTGTATCAACCCTGTTGCAGATCTTTGTGTCATCTGCAAAAAGACATACTTTTCCTTCCAGTTCCTCTGCAATGTCACTTATAAAGACATTAAAAAGGACCGGCCCCAGTACTGAACCCTGCAGTACCCTGCTAGTAACCCTCCTTTCTTCACTGTGTACTCCATTTACTACTACTCTTTGCGTCCTGTTGCCTAGTCAATTTTTTATCCAGGAGGAGGAGGAGGAGGAGGAGGAACTGTCCCCATTCAGTCCAGTGATGGTGTAACAAGTAGTTGAGAAACTGAACCTTGCATGTCCTGGGACTACATGGGTGCTACACAGATGAATGACCTTCAGGGGCCTTGGCCAAATCACAGTAAGTGGCAGGTAGGTATGACAGGGGTGGGTGGGTGGGATGGTGGGTGAAACTGGAATAATGATATAGATGATTAAAAAAAGTGAAGAATACTTTGTTTTCTTATATAAACTTAGTGAATTAAATTCATTTATTTATTAAAAGTTTCAAGTATGCAAGACTGGCTCATTGAGATTGAAGTCTCACATGTAAGAGCGACATGTGGCATATACTAGACATAATACAGCAATTACACAAATAAAATCAAGTTTAAAATGCAAGTAAAACATGCATCCAAAACAGTCACAAAGATTAATAAATTGTAGCCTTATCTGACTCAAAAAAAGAAGAAAGTTTAGAACAGTTCCTAATATTTGGATGCAGGGAATTCTATGAAGCACAGGAAAACACAGAGTTGCCAAAAGCTGTATTAACCCTAGAAAAGATAAAAGATTGATTTGTTGTGCCCCTCAGGGTGTATTTATAGGGAATAATTATGAAATGTATCAAATGCCCCCCCACCTTCACTTGGTTTACCAACCAAAGTGACTGTACCTGATGGGGGTGGGCATTGCCCAGTGTACTGCTGTGACTAGGAGTCTTTAAATGTTGCTGGACTTCTGACCTGTAAAACAATGTTGCAAGGCCTGATTGATCCATTTTTACAAGTAGACTGGGGCTTGGGACAATAATTTACAAGCTGGAATCCCCATGTACCTTAAAGCTTCATTTTATACCATTGTAACTAATGGTACATGCATATATTATTTTAAATACAGTCAGGTTGTGCACACACAAATTCAGTTGTTTATATAAACACAGTTACCTCTAAGTCACTAGAATGTAAGTGATGTTCCATGTTGCACCTTTGGTCCACCATACATCAGAGGTACATGCATGCAGTGGAATTGTGTGCATGGCGGGACCTGCTTTAATAACCCTTCCCTGTGTCTACATCTGTTCCTGTAAGCTACCAGTGACTACCTCACTGGTTTATAAACACTTTGAAATAGATTTGGGGGAACTCAACAAATTGTCACATGGTTCCAAGCCCTTGGGTGATAACTTTACCAAGGCCACAACAGGCAATGTGTCAGTGAAGAAGTATATTTTTTTCCTAATGTTCCAGGATACTTTTTGTGCTCTGTGTTTGGTCTGTCTCAGTCACTCATTCTTTTCTGTTTTGTTAATATGCTCTTTATTTTTGTTTCACTCTGTCCTTTTAATTCTTTCTCTGTGCTCTTTATTCTTGTTTCACCCCAATCTTTTTGTCATTTTTTGTTCATTTCTGTTTCACTTTGATATTTTTGTTCTTTCTCTGTTCTCCTCATTTCAATCATCATTGCTGTTTCCATTTACAGTATTCTTTTGGTGTCAGCGTGGCTCAGTTGGTAGCTCATCTACCTCTGGGCCAGAAGGTCATGTGTTCTAGTCACATGCCAGGAGTGGGCATACTTATAAAGACTGGGACCTGAGTGTAGTACTAGGGGGTGCTGTACTGTTGGGGTGTGACGTCTTTCAGATGAGACATTAAACTGTGGCCCCTTCTGCCCATCTCTGGTGCTGTGCTAGTGGGTGTCCAGGTGGAAGCAAAAGAACCCAAGGCACTTTTCTTAAGTGTAGGGAGTTTTGACCATGTCCTGCCCAGAGTTCCTCTTCCCTTAAAACTGGTAAATGCAATCGTCCAAGGCTGTGTATGGGTGCTGATGTGCAAAATGACTGCCACTGCATGTTCAGTCACTTCACTACCAGCCTCCCGTTGCTTGTGGTGCACTTTGGGATGCATTGAGTATGAAAAGCTGTAAATGAATGCTAATTCTTATTTTTCATTCTCTGTGACTTTCATTTTTGTTTCACTCTGTTCATTTCATTCTTGCTCTATAACCTTCAATTTTGTTTCTGTTCATTTCATTCGTTCTTTTCTTCATTTTTGTCTCTGTTCATTTTATTCTCACTTTTCTACATTTCTGCTTCTGTTCCTTTTATTCTTTCTTTTTTTTATCCAGCTTTGGCCCCTTCCACCACCTGCTCCTTGCTTCAGGCATTAAGCCTGGCGGCAACCTTCCAGCCCCATCGGCTGCTCACTCCCACCGTCGAGGCTGTTGGGAATCCATAGTGTGCGTTCCAGGAGTACCAGTGGCCATCATTAATGGCAGCAAGAAGACAGTAACACCCCCCTCTTTCTCTCATGCTGCTGATTATGGATCTGGTTGAACCACGGCCTGTGTGCCTAACTGGCTCCTGATATGGCAGTCACAGCTTTGTAACACCCCTACCGCCTAGCTATAAAATATCATTCTAAATGTTGGGGATTCACAAAGCTGTGAGACTGCCACTGCAAGAGCTGCCACACGTTTCCATGGTGACCTCGGCTGCTACAGTCATAAGGCATTTAGTGATCACACAGGGAAGGACTGCAACCCCATTTTTGCTTTGCACAGTCAGGGTTTCTTATGCAGGACTATTGCTGATTGATCGTTGTGACCCTTTAGCAACAGTCCCTCACAACTATGATTGAGGCCCATAGATTTTAATGTTGGTACATGCTCACTGAAACAAAACAAGGACAAAACAGATAGTGTGATGCAAAAGCATCATATTAGGAGGTTTTACGGTTATGGACACATGTATAGACATGTAAATTCAGTCATATTTCCGCCATAAATTACTTGAAATATTTAAGGCTAGGGGTCTACATTAGTGTATGTTGCACACTAAGAGATGAGGAAAAGACCTCTGAGGTCTATTTCGTTCCAAAAAACATTGTTCCACTGTGACTGTATTGTAATATTTTTATAGAATATTTGCAAGAGATGTGGAATGAACCATTTAAGAAAATACTCCTGATATTTTTCGAGTAGTCCATGACCCAAAACAGCCTGTCTGTGCGGTGGTAGGGTTACTGCATGTGATACTGGTGGTCCAACTTCAGGGACAAACCTGGGTCACTGGAGGGCCAGCCTGGGACAGAGGTCTTGAGTGTCCCAGTGGATGCTCACCTTCTCCAGGCTTCCTGTGTTAGCAGAGGAGGTGCAGTTTATGCTGCCTACAGGAGGGTGGGAGTGTCAGATGGCTTGCACATGCATACTTCCATTGCATGCATGCATGCAAACATGCAGTAATATAGCTAATTCTGAGGAAGGGACAAAAACCAAGTTGAAAACTCCCAGCCAAGATGCTGAATCATTCTGGCAACCCACATGCCCTTCACCCATTTATCCTGCTCTGCTCTGAACATGGATTCAGTCACTGCCAGGAACAGGGCCCATCCCAGTGCCCTTACCATAGAGGGTGCACCCTGGGCAAATGGAGCAGGTAAATCCTGCAGATGGTGGAGTGATAGAGCTGGGGATGCCTGCCAAAGAGAGCATGTGGAAAAAAGTATGGTAAATATAAAAAAAAAATATATATATATATATATATATATACATATATATATGTGGTTCATGGCCCAATGACATCATGAGTGGTGAGTCCACAAGACAAAAACAATATCACAATATTTTGGTCATGATATACTTGAACCAAAAAATGACACACATATAATAATAAAATGGGTAAGAAAAATGCTACCCTGGCATCGTTGCAAACATATCACATGATCATGTATTATTCCCATAGGAATGCATGCCTGCACCCCTTTTCATGTTTTTTTCACCTATATATTAATTATGGGGTCATTTTATAAGTAGAATAACACACTTCAGGGTGTGCAATTGTGCTCTGATATATGTACTTCTCAGGTGGTTGAAAGCACATGGCTTTGCTTCATACCTCACAACACACCCGAGATATGCATAAATCAGTGCGCGACCTCACACCCTGTCGTGTATTATTACTTACTTATTTTATTTATTTATTTAAAGGTTTTACAAGAAGGGCATGCTGAGCAGACTACTGCTCGATTCCAGATGCACCCTGGGGAAAGGGTGAGAGGGATAACAGGCACAAGTTAAATGCTTATGCATAATACGATAAATGCATACAAGGTAAAGTGCATTCCTACAGGCAGTTGTACAATGCATAAGACAGTAAGATAGGTTACAGGTCAACTTACAGTGACTAGGCATATAACAGGACAAAATAAAGGAACAGTACATAGTATGGGTTCAGCCCTATTCCAGGTGGACCTGATTGCCTAGTCAGGAGCTCATAATGGTGTAGGTGCAGATTGGGGAGAAGTATTTTTTGAGAAGGGAGTTAAGGTGCTAACTGGTGGAGGCAAACCGGATAACCGAGGGGAGTGAGTTCCAGAATTTAGGCATGCGATACGTGAAAGCTGACTGGCCTGCCAAGGTTGCCATAGGAGGAGTAGACAGTAGATGTGAGTCATTTCTCCTCAGTGTGTAGCTCTGGAGGATACAGGCAAGATAAGGAGGGAAGGACTGTGTCCAGTATTTGGCCGTGAGACTGGCACTGTGGAAGTGATGTCTGTCCTGCAATGAGGGGAGGTCAAGGTTGTGGTATAGGACACAATGATGAGTGTTTGGAGGACAGTCAAGGGAAAAATGACAGAAGGAATGGAAGAGGGAGTTCAGCCTGGCTAAGGTGGACTTAGGGGCAGCACTGTAGGCTACGTCCCCATAGTCAAAAATGGGTAGAATTGCATGGTGAGCCAGCAGTGGGATACATCCACAATTATGGTACAATGCCCCCTCACTTGGGGTGAAGTTTTTTGTGGATGGCATCAATGTGTGCAGAGAAGTCTAGGTGCTGGTCAAGCCAGACTCTGAGATACCTGAAGGTGGAGCACTTATACAATAGGTGTAAAGATAACTCATTCAAGGTAAACATGTTATCTTGTGACTTGGGTATGTCATAAATGTTTTTTTTTTTTTTTATTTAGTATGCTTTATGCCCCCTTGCACCAGACCAGCCAGTCTCATTCCTGCTTCTCCACCCAGCCTCATCACCAATCATCTCCAGGATTTACAAATGACCCCTTCCTCCCATAAGAAGGACTGCTGGAGTTGGCCACAACTCCCCCTGAAACAGTGCAAGTCTCAGCCTTGAATGGGAGATGGTTGGTGGTGTGGGGCCTGCAGCAGGTGGTGGACCGCGTTCTGTGAGGTAGGGTTTTTTTTCCCCCTTTTTCTTACTGAGTTCATGGATGATGGAAGTCTCTGAACTAATGCACTAAGACACTCAGAGCGTGCAACATACATCAGAGTGCCTACATCCCCATCCCTCAGTCACTGGCTCCAGCTTGCACTGCCACCTGTGGTCACCCAGGTGGCAGTGTTGCAGTGGAGTCCAGACACCCTCCTACTCCTGAGCACCTCCTCCCCTGTCTGCCCCTTTGATGCCCCAAGCTTGCTCTCAAACCCGTGTCACCAGAGTCTCAAGCGGTAGGGCTACTGCTGCACCAGCAGATCAGCAGATCATGAATATTATCTTGATCTAATTGATATATCACTGTAACTTCTTTTGGACTAATGGGCTGTCAGTCACTTTGTCTGACAGCCCAGCAGACCAGTTGACAGGCTTGCTTCCTTTCTATACAAAGCTCCAGGTAAATTGTTCTCATAAGACCTGGCCCAGGTGGGATTCCTCACTAACTGAGGGAAACCAGCTATGTATTTATTTCTGTTTTTTTTAATAGATACAATAAATGCTGAGACTGTGGCCCCCTTCCTGTCACTCTGTGCCATGGAGTTTCTCTCTGCCCCAGTACTCCTGTTTGTCTGTTTTCTTTGAAAACCGTTTGCCTTTTCTAAAACTACACCCACCCCTGGCTATAGGGCTCTCCTGGCCATCTCAGGGGACTTTTAAAACTAGAAGTCCACTTGGTGTTGCAGTGCTTTCCTCGCCTGACAGATGGGTCTTTTAAAGCTGCAGTGCAATGAAAAATGTTTTTCCAAAAAAACATAGTTTCAACTACAGTTAAAAACAATAGCATGCCTGTCAAATGTACTTGTCTAGGTACCTCCTATGCTATACACCATGAGCCTTTTTTATTTTTCTTGATCCTAATTCTTGCCAGGTCTGCAATACTGTTTCTATGCAAAATGTGGCAGACATCTTTTTTTCTTGAGAAAAAACTACATTAAAGAGCTACCGACGCCTCAAAGAAAACTTTAAAAAAACATGATAATTAGGTATAATTCTACTTGCATTCCATTTACATTTAATCTTTCTCCTACTCAGAATTTATTACTAAAGAAATGTGTATGAATGTATGATTGGTGTCCCTTACAGTTCATTTTGAGTTCATCTGTCTCTATAGCTTACTCCCTACTTCAAGTCATAATCCTCTGTTGCGACATCACAATCTGTTGCCATGGGAATGACTGTGAGGTCACAAGCAGTGCTCTATGACTTCAGATAGGGAGAAAGCAGTAAGAATAAATGAACTCTTTAGGAGCAAAGATGCTGTTTTCATGCACATGACCTCACTACTAAATAATGGAGAGGAGGAATAAAGCACTAATGGGAAATACAAGCTGGATAGTGCCTAAATATTATGTTTTGTTACATTTCTTCTGAACATGTCACCAGGTCTTTTAACAATCTATAAAGTACTCAGATTTTGGTGGAATTAGAAAATTGCACCACCAAATGAAACTGGGAGATGCTTGGAATTTTTTATAGCGAAAAAAGGTAGGGTCAAATTTGTTTGCCCATTTTCATTGCACTGCTGCTTTAAACTGTAGGCATACTTGTGGCATTCACACACTGCATAAATTTTTCCAAATAAAAGCCTGATCTGAGCTTGAGTGGTATCCATGTCCACTTGGTGGGAGTATTCTTCAGTTGCTCCATGCCCCAATACTCTTGATGCCCATTTCATGGCACTCTCCCTGCCTGTTCAGCAAGTGTAATGTTAAGCTTGCTAGCTTGGGGCCATGACACTCTCTTTACCACTCAACAGGCATTTTTTTCCAATGGCCCACTCATTTTTCTTCAGTTGTCTTGCTCAGAGTTAATGGTATCTCTCTCCCCAACTCATCCCCTTTTTAAAAGCCCTATTGGGACTTCTGGTGGTTATGTCATCAAGCTAATGGCTCCTTGATCCCATCACTCTGTCTTGGGCTCTGCATTTAACAGCTTCCCTCCTTGCAAAACTTCATTCTGGTACATAAATAAACATTGGGAAGGACTTACTGAAAATATGTAGAGGGCTAACTGTCAGAAAGCTAATTTTGAGTGTGGCTAGCTGCTCAGCCATTCAGACGTGCTTTCAGGGAGCTTCCTGTGAGACATCTAATAATACTATTATTTTAAGCTTCAAAGTCTATCTGTCAGCAGTTAAACTACCCATACGTATTCCTTTTCGTGTGGTGTTCAGCCAGAGGGATTTCTATTGCAATGGGATGTAGGAATGCCAAGCAAAAAGCACATTTCTTTGTACCTCGTGGTGGGGCTGCAAAGGCACAGACAACTTCTGTGGGCCAAACATTGGCAGGGCCAGAGAGGGAAGACTCCCAACCAGCATCGCTGTAATCATTACAACTAGCGGTAGTCAGCCTTACAAAACCATTACAGTAGATGGATAAGAAAATGGACACATATTGTGATCATATGACAGCAGTGGAGCAGAGGGTTGATGGCCTGATAGACACAACACAATCTGCCAAGAAGCATTCAGATAAGGCCATGGCCACCGCCGTGACTTGTGTTAAGGAACAAGCTCTTCTTCAATCTTGGCTAGAATATCTGGAAAATGCAGTCAGGGCTGCAAATGTCTGCATGATTGGTGTACCAGAGGTGACTGAAGGGGAAGATCTGCTCTCCTTTGTGACAACCTGGCTAGCAGAGATGTACAGTATTGATGTGCAAGGATCGATCACTTGGGTGTATCAAGTGACCCCATGGACAGCCAGCAGTCAACTACAGGGAACTAGGACCATTTTGGTGGTCACGGCGTGTACGACAATCAGGGGCCAGAACCTACAGGCTGCCAGACAAGTAGTGGAACACAAATCAATGACTCTCGAGTTATGCTTTTCCCGGATTTATCTTATGCAACACGCAATAAGCACAAGAGTTTCAATGCCATCAGATGTTGTCTCCGTGAACTGGAGATTCCGACAAGTATGTTGATGCTGGCTCGACTTCATGTTACCGTGGGCTGCAAAGCACATATTTACACAGACCCCAAGGAGGGTGGCAAACTTGTGGACAAATTGGAAGCTGAGAGAGCAGCAAGAGATGGGGAAGGATCCTTGGATTCTGATGGGGCAGGCGCTTGAGACCTTGGTCGTAAGTGACTATTTGACTTTGCCGTTTGTTTCACTATAGTCCCTGCCCCAAAAAGGCATGAATGGAGTTTCCCCAGTTTCTGAGACTGTTAATCCCTTATGGGGAGGACATTCAGCAAAGACTCCTTTAATAACATGTTCATGTTGTAACTGAATTAATGTTATTACTGTTTCATAATTTAGTGAACTGTGTTTGGGTGAGTTTTCCTATAATGGGATGTTTATAAGCAACTGTGGGTGTTTCAGTTTCCCCCCTTATCTTTGGGTGTTGGCAAGGTGGCCACCAGTGTTTCATTTTATTTTATTTGTGAGCTTGGAGACTAGCCTTTCCACCAGTCTGTCATCTTACACAGAGATGAATTGGACTGCTGAATCTCCTACAGAGAAAGTGGGCCAGATATTTAAACTGCGCTATTTTGTGGAGCAAGCCCTTGCGCTGCACAAAATAGTTGAGCAGGGGTGTGTCCAGAGCAATATTCAAAGGAGCTGCGCCCTTGAGCAACTCCTTTGAATATCACCCCCCCCGGCCACAGCCACTGTGCATGGCGCAGTGGAACTTGCACCACCATGAAGTTGTCAGGTGGAGCATTCAACTGCGGTGGCGCCAGTACCATTGCGCCATGCGCCAAAATCCGATATTCAAAGGTGACATGCAAATGGGGCCTAATTCATGCAAGGTGCAGGGGTGCCATTGCATCTGATTATGGCCCCCATTTGCATGCCATTAGCATGCAGGGTGCGCCGATCCCCGAGGACTTGCGCCTGGCGCCCTGCCAGGCAGCAGCCATCGGTGACCGACGCCCCCTGCAGCCCGATCGTGGGCAAAACAGTGTAGAATCCCCACCACCACCCCCCACTGGCCTGATCGCGGGCATGGTTTAATTCCCCCCACCAGCCCGATCGCAGGCAGCAATGTGGCTCCCCCCTCCCCCGAACACATCCCTGGTGGTCCAGTGGACCATAAATCCCGATTGCGGGCAGTAGTGGTGTTAAAAAAAAAAACCCCGAACACATCCCTGGTGGTCCAGTGGACCGAAAAGCCCGATCGCGGGCAGTAGTGGTGTAAAACAAACCCCCCCTCCTCCCGAACACATCCCTGGTGGTCCAGTGGACTGAAAAGCCCAATCGCAGGCAGTAGTGGTTTAAAACAACCCCCCCTCCTCCCGAATACATCCCTGGTGGTCCAGTGGCAAATCCGATCGCGGGATGTAAAAGTTAGACAACCCACGAACATAGCCCTGGTGGCTAGTGTCCCCACCCACCCACACCTATGAAGCCCCACCATCCTGCTCCCCGGCGGCGGCGGGCAGCAGCATCCACCCGCCTGCCGATGTGTGCCCAGTTTGTATAACCTGACTGAAGAGATTATTGGTGAAGGTAACAACTGTCTTATTGGTCCAGGGAGATGGTGCCAGTGATTGTATGGTGGGATAATTTATATTAAACTACCGTACATAATGCAAAGCATGCTCCAACTTGTTTTGTCATTTTTTTCATCCAGTCTTTGACCTAGTGGAATGGTACCCTGCCATGTACCCTCCACTGGGCTGCTTGGGTCCAGGAAAGGGATCAGGAGTTAGGTCCTCAATGGATAGCCACTGCCCACAGCAAGAACACAGTAGTTGGTGAACACATACCTGAATATCTGCAGCACAGGTGCACGCCACAAGACACACACACACACACACATTTCCCTACATCCTATCTGGAACCAGCCAGTGTCCCTGACCAGGCAAGCAGTAATGACCTCACACTACTATAGACTCAAAAGGGAGACCTGCACACAAAAACAGGAATGCATCAATAAAGGTGAGCTTTAGGTCCAAGAGTACCCAATTTATTTTCTAACAAAGCATACAAATATGCATACAACCACTACAGATACTCGAGGGCAGCATCCCTTCATATCACAGTGCTTTGCTGTTCCTAGAGGGGTGGAGCCTGCCATATCACAGCCATTTAAGTACAAGTAAATTAAAGTGAGAGTGATACAAATTTCTAGTCACAATCAGAGCTGTCTATTCTGCAAAGATTTATAGCTCTCACTCTTTCTAACCCCATGTAAAATTAAAAAAAAAATTGCAAATGATCTCCAGTGATGAAGTGAAAATGGCAAGGGTATACTGTGGTGTAAGGGCTGTGGGCAAAGTGAGGAAGTACAAGCCCAATAAAGAGCAAAGAAGTTAAAAATATTTATTTTCCTTTTACCTGGCTGTGATATGAGCAGGCTCTATCCTATGATGAAGTGTCAGAGTATGACGATATGTAGGGGGTCCACACTGATGTATCTGTAGTCCTTGCATCCCTGTTTGCATGCCTTGCCAGAGAATAAATTAGGCACTTTTGACCTTACTGCTGACATTACTTTATGTGTTACTGCTTTTTTATGTGCATGGCTCCTCTTTTAGAGTCTGCAGTTGTGGTCTATCCTGTTCTACTTGAGCTGTGACACATTTCATGTCTTGCTGCGTGTTATTCCTTTGGTTTATACCTTGCACCACTACCCGTGAAGATAGACATTATAAGAGAAGCTAGGGAGTGGGCCATCAAACTGTGGATGATGTATCCTCTGTAAACCCTTCCTGGTCCTGTAACCTCTGTGTTACCACCTGGGGGTCAGGACTGCAGGTTGGATGCAGGTAATCATGTGCAGCACATGTAGGAAGTAGCCCATGCAGTAACACCCCTCCCTTGTACCGATTAGCTCCCCGTGGTCCAGGGGAAGTAAATTCGTGACATCCTGGCCTCAAGGAACTGTGTGATGTAGCACCACACTTGCTCATGATCTTAATATGTATATGCTGGAGGACAGGAGGAAAGAGGGAGACGTGATTGAGATGGGAGTAACAGGATAAACAAGGGGAGCAGCAGTGAGTTGTTCACAAGTGGTAACATGGGAACTAGGGGGAAGACTCCATGAAATTACAGGGAGGGAGTTAAAAAGGATGTCAGGAAGTACTTTTTATGAAAAGAGTGGTGGCGGACTGGATCAAACTAGTGGAAGAGGTCATCAACACTAACATAGTAGGGGGGTTAAAAGAGGGTGGGGCAGGCACATGTAAAAAGTGTGCATTGGGACAGTTGGAGGAGGAAGGAGAGAAAATGAGGACTGACGGGCACAATCCCATAACTAGTCAGGCTTGGGCAGACTAGATGGGCCGAAAGGTCTTTGTTGACATTTTCTGTGTTTCTCATCCCAGTGGTCACAGTTGTGACAGTCTGCTGTGGAAGTGGCAAGGTATATCAGGACAATCAGAATTTGGGACCCTGGTTCCCACTGATAATGTAAAGGCCTTCCAGGTGCACCACTGCATGCAACCATACTCCATCTACTTCAGGCTGTGTCTGCTGAATTGAAAGTGCAGCAGCCATTGTATCTTGGTATGCTTTTCCAGGAAATCTGTGGTCAGTACACATAGACCCTACTGTGGCTGGTGAATGCTATGTGTATTTCTGCTGTGGATTTCAGAGAAATTGGCTTAGGGTGTGTGGGTATCTGACATGGACCATGCCTCCAGGCTGAGAGGCCAACTGAGCACCTTTAATGTGCCTGCATGCTCCATGGACCACATGCTCTTTCCTGAGCTACTGCTTCACCCAGACTGCAGGGTCCCTTATTCAGTCTCCGAAGGTTCATGTGCCAGAATTGTTGCACCTTCTTGCACATAACCCAGTGTCATGCCCATTTTAGAAACATACAAAACAGAAAAATAGACGATGATGGCAGAAAGAGACCAATGGTCCATCCAGTCTGTCCATATTACCCTGTCATACCCTGGGACCTATCACATCTGTGGGGTCTTCACTTGCACTATTCCCCCTTTTGTTATCTGTGTTTCTGCCCCCACTTCTTGCTAAGTACAGTAGCTAAAATCCTCTTGACTCAATCCCAACCTTGTTTGAAGCCAATGATGATTTTGGCACCCACCACCTCAACCCACATATCATTCCATGGCTTAACCACTCTTTTTTTTTTCTAGTAGTTGTTTTTCTTAGAGTTGTGGGTGTTTTTTGTTTTGTTTCTATTCTATGATTAGCTATTTTTCCTTGTTTCTAGGTTAGGATTTTATGGATGTTTCTACATTTGGAGTTTTGGTGATTTAGTAGTGTATAGGTTAGTGAGAGTGGGTAGGGGTTTGTTAAGTTTGCTTTTTGACTTTTTTGTTTTTCTATCTTTGGTTGTGATAGTGGTATATATTGTGGGATGTGCTTGTGGGAAATTATGGGTTTTGTTTCTTTTTGTTGGCTTTTAGTACTCTGGATTATACTTGGAGTTTTTCTGTGGTGGTAGGGTGTTGAGAGGCTTAGAGAAGTGCATTTTTCTTGGAAAGGGAAATAGTTCTTGTGGTGTTTTATCTTTCTTCTAACCACTTTCAGTAAATTTAGTTTGTTTCTTGGAACTAGGTTGTTATTAGGGTAATAGGGAGATAAGGCACTTCTATGTCTTTGTATTATTGGGCTAGTTGTGGTTTGGCTATCTTTTTTATAAATAATATTTTCTCACATTCTTTAAATTTCTTATTTGTAAGTTCTACTTATGACCCCTTTGTTCTATCATCTCTGTTCCTGGTAAAGAGCTCTTCACAGTCCACTTTGTTAATTCCTTTCAGGAACTTGAAGGTCTCTATCATATTCCCTTTCTTCTGGTTTTAAGTGAATACGTCTTTGGTGTCTTGAGCCGATCCTCATAGGATCTGCGCTCCTGGCCCTGAATCATCCTGGTCTCCCTCATGCTTGTACTTTCTCTAGCCTTTCCCTGTCCTCTTTTGAGTGGGGACTCCAGAACAGGGCACAGTACTCTAGGTGTGACCTCACCATCAACCTATACAGTGGTAATAGTACCTTTATTTTATTTATTCTATTTATTTAAGTCTAGGATCACAAAGTACCTTTGAGCTGAGGTTCTTTTACAAAGGTTCCATGTCAGTAAGTACAGGCATAAAGGTCATACAGGTTTCAAAATACAGTATAAAACAATCAGCAACACAATGGTCATAACTTGTTATTACAAAGACAATACATAAAACACTAACAGATGTAAGCAACAAAGGAAATGGGGTGAAGGGAGGAGAGGGCATGGGAGGGTGGGACTGAGTAGGGAAGCCTATGGATCTTTGTCAGGACAGAACAGGGGTAAGAGAAAATGATGAGCATAGGACTGATGAAGTGCTAGGTGAGAGGACGACAGCAGACAGCAGAGACTATTGGCAGAGACTAAGAGAATATTGCTTAAGCAGGGCAGTCACAGGTGCTTGAGCCTACTAGAGAGAGGCGGAGCTTAGCCTTGAAAGTGCCCAGCGTTGGTGAGGTAGAGATGTCACTAGTGAGACTGTTCAGCCAGCTAGGAGCCCTATATGCAAATGAGCTTTGACCTTAAGTTGTACGACAGTGGGGGATTTGCATATCTCCTGCATTCTACTGGCGAACCCTCTCCCAGTGCATCCCAGCATCCTGTTAGTCTTGCTGAAGGCCTTGTTAAATTATCTGGTTTCTTTAAAGGAATCACTAATGATGACTCCGAGGTCCCTTTCCTCTGATGCCGTGTCCAATTTAAACCCTTCTCCCCATCCAATACTCTGTTCTGAGGTTTTTGTTCCCTAAGTGCATAACTTTGCACTTTTTGGCATTGAATTTCAGCTGCCAGATTTTGGACCAATTTTCCAGCCTTTGCATTTCTGCAACTCCCACATCCTGTCCACATTGTCAACCCTACCAGAGAGTTTAGTATCATTTGTGAATAGACACAACCTGCTCTGGATTCTCCCATATCACTGATGAACAGATTGAAGAGTACTAGGCCCAGAACAGATCACTATGGTACACCACTAGTAACTTATCTTTCCTCTGATCTGACCCCATTCACCACAACATTCTGTTGCCTCCCCTCCAACCAACTACCTACTCACCTTATGGTTTTCTTAACTGTTCCCAGAGCCCCCCTTCTTCTTCAGCAGCTTTCAATGTGGAACTGAGTTGAATGCTTTGCTGAAGTCCAACTAGAGTAAGTCTACAGCCTGGCATTATCAAGTACCTTGATTATCCGGTCAAAGAATACTATCAGGTTGCTCTGACAAGATCCCACTATAATGAATACATGCTGCCTACTGTCCTGAAGTTCGTTTTTCTCCAGGTGTTCCACTCAAGTCTTCTTTGACTAGTGTCTGCATCAGTTTCCCTACCACAGAGGTAAGGCTGATGGGTCTGTAGTTACCTGGCTGCTTCTTATCCCCTCCTATGTGTAGTGGAATCATGTGTGCCATCCTCTAGTCCCTGGGAGCCAAGAGAGCTACTGAATAACCCCAGTAGAGGCTCAGCTAACACCAATGCCAGTTCCTGTAGCAACCTCCAGATGCATCACATGCTGCTTCAAGGCCTTGTTTACCAGAGGGCTGCTAGCTCCTTCTTGACTGTCGTACCAGTCAATTTCTGCAGTTTAATTTTTGGGATCCCTCTACCAGCTGCCTTTGTGCTGCTGTCTGGCAAGGACCCGCTGTTCTCCCTAGTGAATACTGAGCATATTTTATGCAGATGCCGTGGTGACGGAGTCTCTTGCATGGGTTCTGCTGTCAATGGAGGATGTCCACAAGGATAAGCATGCCCAACACTAATCACACCAGGTTCTGCCATGGCTAACTCATCCTACAGTGCACTGTTCTTCCTTTACTCTGTGCAAGCAATGGTCAGGGTCTAGCTGGGGCCCACGTCAAATGATTTTCACTCCAGTCGTACCTGTTGCATACATAATTGGTGGGGTTGATACAGACACTGCACCTGAATTAATGTTCTAATGGTCACAGCAAAAGACTCCCAATGCTAAACAGAGCACAGGAAAACAGGACATCTCCCCTTTGTTTTCTGACAGGAACTACAACACTTTACTACATTTTACTGTTGTCACTTTACAGCAGTTTACTACAGTTCATGTCTCCATAGTCCATTTCTTTAAAACTAGCTAAAGCCAAATCTGCAATCACACATGTATGTTCATACTTGAATTGCAGTATATCAAGTTATTACTCAAATATTCCATAAGAAGGATCTAGATATTAATATTTGGTAACTCAAACAGTTCATGAAACAGTAGTACTGCTCTAAGTCCATCCTGAAGGCATGTACAAACTCTAATTTTGTTACTTGATAAAAAAAATCAGAATTTGCCCACTGTCCAAAATCTGCCACTCACGTTCATGCTCTACTCCTCATGACTGTATATTTCAGTCCTGTAACAGTGTCCTTAGCACTGCAGTCTTTGACAACAGATTTGGCACAACACTTTACCCAGGTAGCTGATCAAGCAATCATGCAAATCAGTAAGTAGCACAGAGGCACAAACCAAGGAAAGAACAGCTCAGGGAGTATCAAAAGGAGACAAGACATTTTTAGGTATATTAGTGAAAAAGGAAAACAAAGGGAGGGATTGTATGTTTAAAGAAGGTGGGGGACTGTACGGAGAGGATCAAGAAAGAGCAAACATCTTAAACAAACACTTCTGCTCAGTGTTTCAATCAATCAATCAATCAAAGTCTTTATTTTGTTTACAGTAGAAGGGGAAGGGAGGGACCACGCAAGGGCACCAGGAACTTTGCTGGGAGGGAAATGGGTACTAGTCAGTTCAGGCCACTGGATACTGGTGTGTTCCCGGAGGAATGGTGAAGGGCAGATGTAGTCCCACTTCACAAAAGCGGTAGCAAGGAAGAGGCAGGCAATTATAGGCCTATCAGCCTGATATTGGTGGTCGGTAAATTAATGGAAACACTACTAAAGAAAAGGATTGTGGAATATCTTGTATCCAGTGGATTACAGGACCCAAAGCAGCATAGTTTCACAGATGGAAGATCATGCCAGACAAATCTGATAGATTTATTTGACTGTGGACCAATAAGTTGGATCAGAGAGGAGTGGTGGATGTGGCCTTCCTGGACTTCAACAAAGCTTTCGACACTGTTCCACATAGGAGACTGGTAAGCAAGTTGGTAACTTGGGGGTGGGTAATAAAGTGGTAACTTGGGTAAGTGACTCGTTAGTGGATAGGACACAGAGGGGTAGTGGTAAACAGAGTTTGCTCAGAGGAAAGGAAGGTGACCAGCAGGGTACCTCAGGGATCAGTGCTGGGACTGGTCTCCTTCTATGTCTTTAGAAGTGACATAGTGGAGGGAGTGGAAGGGATGATCTGCCTCTTTGGAGATTATGCCTACATCTGTGACAGAGTGGACACTCCGGGGTGTGTGGTGGGTGGACAGGATGGGCAGGGATCTAAAAAGACTGGAAGAGTGATCAAGGGTATGGCAGCTGGGTTATAAAGCAAAAAAGTCAAAAGTATGGCACTTAGATTCAATGCAAAGAAGTGCAAAGTAATGCATCTGGGAAACAAAAACCCAGGGGAAGAGTACACAATGGAAGGGGAGATACTAACAACAACAGAAATGGAAAGAGACCTGAGGATAGTCATACCAGATGACCTAAAGGTAGGTAAGCTATGTGAGAAGGCAGTAAGCAGGGCTGGGGGGATACTGGGATGTATAGGGAGAGGCATCACCAGTAGAAAACAGGAGGTTGTTATCCCTCTGTAACCCCATCTGGAGTACTGCATGCAGTTCTGGAGACCCCATCTCTGCAAGGACATAGACAGGATGGAGGCAGTTCAGAGAAGGGCAACTAAAATGGTGCAGGGTCTGCACCAGCAGCCATACAAAGACAGACTAAAGGAGCTTAATATGTGTACGCTCGAGGAAAGGAGGGAGAGGGGGACATGATAGAAACTTTCAAGTACCTCAAGGGAATCAACAAAGTCCAAGAGGATAGTATAATTCGGAAAAAGAGATGTGCAAGAACAAGAGGGCACAATTTGAAGATAGAGGGCGGGACAGCTCAGGGGCAACGTGAGGAAGTATTTTTTCACGGAGAGGGTGGTGGATGCATGGAACAACCTTCCTGAAGAGGTCGTGGGATCAAAAACAGTGGAGGAATTCAAGAATGCATGGAACAGACATAAGACAGTTCTGTCGGGGGGTAGGAGGAAGTAGGCTGTTGGTTAACTAGGATCTGCAACTTATCCAATAGGGAAATGGGCAGCCTGGGTGGGCCAAGTGGTCCTTATCTGCCATCAAAGTCTATGTTTCTATGTTTCTAAGTGTAAAATAATAGAAACATAAGAGATTATCGGCAGATAAGGACTGCTAGGCCCATCCAGTCTGCCTGTAGGCCCTATACATTGTATGTGGCCACTGACCCTATGTGATCAATGGCTTTTCAGCACTCCCTCCCCTCTCAAGCTTACCTTGTGCCTGTCCCAGGCATGCTTAAACCCCTCTACTGTGCTTGCCCCCACTACCTCCTGTGGCAGACTATTCCAAACATCGACTACCATTTCTGTGTAGAAAAACTTCCTCACAATACCCCCTTCCAATTTCATATTGTGCCCCCTTGCTCTAATACATTTTCTACATTGGAAAAGGTCCCCTACCTGCACTTTGTTTATGCCCTTGAGGTACTTGAAAGTTTCAATCATGTCCCCCGCTGTCTCCTCTCCTCCAGTGAGTACACATTGAGGTCCCTTAGTCTCTCCTCATGTGTTTTGTGGTGCAAGCCCTGCACCATCTTTGTTGCCCATCTCTGGATAGTCTCCACCTTATCTATGTCCTTGCACAGGTATGGCCTCCAGAATTGCATGCAATACTTCAGGTGAGGCCTTACCAATGTTTTATACAATGGCATTACCACCTCCCACCTCCTGCTAGAGATACCCCTGTCTATGCACCCCAGCATGCCACTGGCCCTCCCTACTGCTTTTGTACACTGTTTTGATACTTTAAGGTCATCAGAAATGATAACCCCTAGGTCCCTTTCCTCTTTGGTGACAGTCAGCTCCTCCCCCCATCAACCTGTAACTCTCTCCAGGGTTTCTATGCCCCAGGTGCATAATTTTGCACTTCTTTGAATTAAGCCTCAGTTGCCACTCCTCAGACCATTTCTCAAGCTTCCCCAGGTCCTTCCTCATTTTCTCCACCCTTCTGGAGTTTCGACCCTGTTATAGATCTTGGTGTCATCAGCAAATAGGCAGACCTTTCCTTCCAGCCCTCTGCAATGTCACTAATGAAGACATTGAACAGGACTGGCCAAGGACTGATCCCCGAGGTACCCTGCTGGTCACTCCTCTCTTAGATTGTACCTTATTTATTACTACCTTTCTGCTTCCTGTCTATTAGCTGTTCTTAAATTCAAGTTTACTTACTTTGTCTCCTATGTCCAGACTACCCATCTTGTTAACCTGCCTCTTATGTGGGACAGTGTCAAGGCCTTGCTGAAATCAAGGTAGGTGACTTCCACCCCTCCCTCCGATTTACTTCCTTTGTCACCCAGGGGAAGACAGTGGAGAGGGAGAACAAGAGCAGAGGGAGGTCAGACTGTAAAACATGGAAGGCATGTTAACCAATGCCCATAGCCTAGGAAATAAGTTTCCTTGGGGGTTGTCAACCTTAATTCTTCCCCTTCCCCCCCCGTGGGCCCTGTGGGGAAAAAAGGAGATCATGCATGACATTGTTTGCTCACAGAACGGGGTGGGCATTAGGGTTGATAACCCCCAAGAAATATCCCCCCCCCACTGATTTGCCAAGACTCCAGAGACCCAAAAACCTAATGTTTTTTTCCAGTTGCTGCTTGGGGGTGGGGGTAGGGCATATGGGTTGGAAACCCTAATGCCATATTTCCCTACTTTTGTGGTGTTAAGTTACCCTAACTGGCACATTAATTAAGTTTTTTTGCAATGAAATAATATATATATATAATCTATGATGTCTGTTGCTGGCACCCCTATAACTGCCCCCCCCACCTGACCTTCCCTCTCAGCACCCCCCACTCCCCCCACAAACATAACACTGACACTGGGGGTTCCCAATCCCCAGTGTCACCACCTGTAGGTTTTGTTTATGTTAATATATAGTCTGTAAAAAACAAAAAACACCCATTAATGTCTGTTGCTGGTGCCCGGTAACTGTCCCCCCACCACTGGGCCCTCCCAATCAACACCCACCACCCCACACCACCCCCTACAAACATAACACTGACATTGGGAGTGCCCAATCCCCCAGTGCCACTGTCGCCATCTGAAATAAACAAAAGCGTCCCTCATTTTTTTTTAACCCTGTAAAAAAGAAAACTCTCCATTGTTGTCTGTTGCACCGTTAGTCCCTTCACCTGACCCTCCCACTCAGCACCAACTGCCCCCCCAAGCTCTTACTTACCCACTGGGGGTCCAATACCGTAATCCTCTGTGGACCACAGATATGCCTTCACTCTTCAAAGCCGGACTGCTAACTGAGGAAATCAGGTATGTGGTTCAATGTATTTCAATGGGGTTTTGAACTTATTGGCATAACTTGGCCATTTTTTTATATTTTTGCCCCAGATTTTCAACATGCCTTTTTTGGGGCCACACCTCATGAACAATGACAATGAAATTAGGCAAATTTGTCCCAAAAGGTGATTTTGTGGTCACTGTGTGAAATCACCTTTCAGGCAGGAGTTGAAAATTTCTCTGCCTTGTTCATGAGATGGGCTCATAAAGCCTGTGTTGAAAATGTGGCATACAAATATTAAAACAACAGAGTTTTGAGCCAATGTTGAAATTTGCGAACACAGGCTCGTAACTTTGGTAATTTTCAATATTTTGACCCCAAATTTCCAACATAGCCATTTCTTCACAGCACCTCATGAATGTGACAGCTGTCATTTTTCAAATCCTGGCCAAAATGTGTTTTGCATCCGAAGGCAGTGATGAAAGTGAGCAGGAACACACAGGAACTTAGTTCCTGTGCTTTTTGCAGCAGGAACGAGTTCCTGTACTTCTTCCCACGGACACTAGAACTGGAATTCTTAAACCAGCAAAATAATGTCAGTTTCTGGGCCTGTGATCTGAAATCAGGGTTTCCATAACAACATTTGACATGTACAACAATTCTATTTTCCTAGAAATACTTAATATGCCTAATTGAATCTGTTCATGTCTAAACAGATAGATGTGTCTTGACACAGCTGTCCTTCAGATTGAGGATCTTCATTCTGCATTTCATATTTGCCAGTGCCCAAGTTCCTGTACTTCTTGTCTACCACTTGCACCACTGCTGAAAGGTGTTTTGTATTACCTGTAGAAATCACCTTTTGGGCAGAGTTGACATTTTCTCTGCACTTGTTCATGAGGTGGGGTCATAAGAAGGCTATGTTGAAAATTTGGGGCAAGAATATTAAAAATAACAAAGTTATGAGCCTCCACTGAAATTTACAAGCACAGGCTCGTAACATTGGTAATTTTTGAATATTTTGACCTCAAATTTTCAGTATAGCCATTTCTTCATAGCACCTAATGAATGTGACAGTTGCCATTATTCAAATCCTGGTCAAAAGTGTTTTCACTCTTGTGGCTCAAATTCACCTTTTGGGCAGGATTTGAAAATGTTTTCCACTCTTGTTCATGAGGGGACTCAAGAAGGCTATGTGGGGCTATAAGAAGGCTATGTTGAAAATTTGGGGTAAAAATACGAAAAAACAACAAAGTTATGAGTCTACATTGCAATTGTTAAATGTACACTCATAACTGTAGTAATTTTCAATATTTTGACCCAAACTTTTACACATACTGTAGCCATTTTTCACACCACCTCATATATGTGACAGCTGTCATTTCTCAAATCCTACCCAAAATATGTTTTAACACTTGCGGCACAAAATGACGTTTCAGCCATTGTTTTATAAATGACACCTGTTTATGTTGAAAAACTGTAGCAAAAATGTGAAAAAACAACGTAGTTATGAGGAAACAAATCATTCCAACATTTACTCATAAATTTATTTTTTACAGATTTTGCTCCTAATGTTCAACATATCCCTTGTGTTACCCCACCTCCTGAACATGGCAGGTGTCATTTTTCAAATCCCCTCCGAAGCTCGTTTCCACAGTCACAAAGTGAAATTGCCTTTCAGATTGGATTTTTAAAATTCCACCTGTCTTGATCATAATGTCAGGTCATAAAAAGACTGTTGGTCATCTGGGGTCAAAATGTGAGGCCATTTAAAAGTAGATATTGCCTCTGAGCTGCCCTTTCCTGGGTAATTACAATCAAACAATGTGTCAAAGTAGGGTGCCGCTGAAAATGAGACATTGCATCTCATCTGCTCTATCCTGGGTAAATATATAGTAAAGCTGTGTACAAGCGAGACGTGGTAGAACAGCAATACCATTGGCAAGCATTCAGCATTGACAAATGCTTGTTTTAAAGCAGCCAGTTCTTACTTTCTATTGCTGAATAATTGGTCATATTCATTTTGCTAATTAAAAGATTTTACACATGATAGTATCAGGTATGATATGAAGTACTTTACTTCAGGTCTAACATATTTAGTTATGTTCCCCTCCATACCTAATTGCCATTGTGACCTCACCCATTGTGACATCACAAGTGACTCTCTTGGAAGTAGTTAAATGCCTCTTTGTGATGTCATCAGTGAGGTCAAAAATGCTTATTGGTATAGTATGAAGGGGAATAGAACTAGATATGTCAAACTCCAGGTAGAGTACTCTTCCACATATCGCATTGAGTATTTTCAGGTATAACGTCTTCTAATTAGTAAAAGGAACAAGAAAAGTATTTCAGTTACAAAAAGTAACAGACTACTTGTAATATTTGATATTAATGTCTGTCAACATATTGGCTCTTCAAAGGTTTTTATATGCAATGGTGCTATCTTACTGTCTTGACAGATTTGAACTACATCATTAAGCCTGAGCTCTAATTCCCTTATCAGCCCTTCTCAGACTTTTTGCCATTTACGCCAAATGCAATCTGATGCTACATCATTAACGCTTTAAGTTCATTGAAGTTACACGACTGTGGTTTAAGCCTTAAATATATGACAAAGGCATCACATATACTGTTGTTGAGTTTAACAGCTGAATGCACTCCTCTCATATGTTTCATTTTTCTTTGGCAAGCAGTGGGCATAAAACTTTTGCAAAACTACATTAAATTTATTTTTGTGACTTTCATAGGGAAGTGTCAAGGTATTAAAATACCAATTGGTAATGATGCTGCATTCTGAAGGAAAAAAGAGCTACTTTCTGCTTTTCAGGATGTTCCTTTGCTCCAGTAGCTGTGAGATATACTATAGTTTAATTATACAATGGCAAGGAAATTTCCTGTATTCTGATTGGTCAGTGGGTGCCTGAGACAGTGATGTTATTACACAATAACATCACTGTATGAATTTATTTGAGCAAATGGAGAATTTTTTCTCTTCAAAAACACAAAAAATCTACTAAAAACATTTGTAATGTTTTGTTTATTTTGTATAACATCGAGCCATTGTATAATTGCAATAGAGCACTCCAAGGTGTGTGTTATTGTGTAAGAACGTTACTCCTGGGGTGGTGGTAGCACTCGGCTTCGCCTCGTGCTTCAACCCACCTGAGGAGTGACGTTATTGCACAATAACACACACCTTGTCGTGCCTTATTGCTTAAATATCTACTTAAAAGTTTCCCAATTACTGTCCACATTTCCCACTATCTGGAGTAGTAAGGGTACCTTTACAACTTCCAGGGGTTCAATATTATGTCACAGGATGTCACTAGCCCCCTGACCTGGACCAGTCTGCTGGTAAGATAGAGGAGAAGGCACTGCTGGTCAGCCCTTGGTGTGAATAAACCAGTGAGGTATAGAAGCATGGTCCGCAGTGTCATGTGTGGTTCTACTATCAAGTTCAGTGCAAGTATCGAATGCATGCCCAGCAGGCATATAAGCAGGATTTACTTTGACCTTTGAGGATGCTCAGGCAGGTCTTGGTAGTCTTTGTTGCTCAGTGACCAGGCCAGTAAATGACTGGTGCATGTCATTCATGTCTTGGTCATCCTTACAGTGGCAAGGTACTGAGGACAATGTAAATGATAGAGGAAGGGGCACCATACAGAGAAATTGTTGCTCATACGTACTGTAGGAAGCTGTTTGGCTACCCTTCCTGATGTGTGTGTGGCTCACATGTAGCTACTAGCCGGGAATGTAAATGTGGCAATCTAGCATTGTCCATATGCAGTAGCATGGTATCCCCCTAGCTATGCCCACATCTTTGTAAGGCTAAGGTCAAGAGGTGGTGGGGAGGCCAGTGTATAGAAGGGTGTCAGATTACCTCCCTACTGTACTGGTCTTGTGCATCACTTATGTATCAAAAACATGTGCAGTGATGTGCATAATCTTCTAAGAATTGGGACCTTAAAGGAGAATGAAACAAATTAAAATACCTCCCCGGGCTACCTTACTGATTAGATGTTTATGTGGAAAATAATTACTGCTTTACTCGATTACTGTATGAAACTTAAATCAGTGATTGCTCAACACTGCCCATCACCATCTTAAGTATATCCAGCATGCTTCTGCTGTTTACTTTATGTAAGCAATAATACCTGATAGGGAGGTATTGGGCTATACTGGACAACCCAGGATGTAACGAGGCTCAACGCTGCAAGTAAAGGGCCTTATAGTCCCTGGAAGGTCCAGTATAGCCCAATACTGCCCACCCTGGAGGATATTATTGCACTTAGAAAATGGATTTTGTGGCATTTTTGTGTACTATCTCAAAATTAAAAAAAATAACTAAACATCTATTTACAGTGGTTTCATTGGTAAAGTAGTCCATCTACTTGTGTATACTTGCCAGTAGAGAGCACTGTAGAGTTTCCTTTAATGCTGTGTGTTTTCCATAAGTCTCCCATCCTCCCCACCGACAGTTGCCAGTGGTTCATTTTATTTTTTGTTATTAAAGTCAGTGTGTTCTTTCAACCCCCCACCCACACACACACACACTTCTTCCAGGATGGAAGAATATGTTGAGGTGTGACAGGAAGTGACAGCACTAACATGTGCCGCCTGTCCAGTTCCATTAGACTTTTTTTTTTAATTACAGTTTTGTTCCTGTTTTCACTTCGGTCTGCATGAGCATGCATCAGGATTGTGAGTGCAGCTGGTGAGCACTGTTCCTCCCCCCACCCCCAAAACAGCCTAGTTACATCTGATGGCACAGCCTAATGAGCTTCACTTTTGAAATGTAAATCCCCGCCCCTCCCGTGCTCTCTGTGCAGCAGTGTGGCGATGGACTGGCGGCTGTGAGAGATATGGCGCCTGCAGTCCGGGACAGTAGATGAAGTGCAGTCATGAATCTTGGAAACAGAACTCAAGGGAATAATTCATTAAATATGTAAAAAAGAGGAAGAATAATTTACTTTGAAAGCAGAGTGTTTTACTTTGTGTTTTAAAGCTGAGAGGTGAGCTGGGCAGGTTGGCAACTCTTGCTAAGCAAGTAAAGAAAATGGCGGTTATGTCTGGAATTCAAAATTCTAAGGGTTTAGTAAATTTTTTTTTTTTATTATTTATGCTCCAGCCCTGCAGCCCTCTCACTCTGGGGGAACTCCAGCCCTGTCACCCCGGCGTCTACCAGCCAGCACAGCAGTCACCCCCAGGGCTTACCCAACCCCGGTGGGGTCGGAGAGGGAGCCCCCCCTGAACAGGATCCAGTGTGCTGTGCTGTGGCAACTGGGTGCAAGGCCTGCGAGTTCCCCTGTCATCATCTGCAGGCTATTTTTGGCTGTTTTCTCCCCTTGCAGGATCACGGCGCGCAATGCCGCCAGTGACTGGGACTGCTGCCGCATCCTTGTCCCCTGTGTGCAGCTCTGTGCCATCGAGCCCCAACCTCTGCTAAGGGGTCAGGCGAGCACCGGTCGCTGAATCCCCCCCGCCCGGAGATGGAGAGTAATCCATCTGACACTCAATCCATCTCCTCCCTGCTGACCCCCAGTGACCCATGCTCATTCACGAAGATGGGTCACCAGCATGGTATGAGGTGTGGTGTCCAGCACTTCAACCCTCAGTGCCACCGGGCCGGCTAGAGCTTAGTAATTTTTAATGTAAACAGGCAGGCAGGGACTAGGACTTATTATTTCCCAGTCTCTGTTACCTGATACCGGACCGGGTGGTTGAGGTCCTTACCCAATCAGCTTAGAGCATTTCTCCAACCCATTTTCTAACTAATATGCTGCACTAGCAGGTCTGCCATTGGTCAGCACAGCAGTATATATTACCATAGAGTAAGCAGCAGAAGCGGCTGTACTCATATGAAATTATGGCAGAGGCAGTTCAACCAAGTTATGGGCGCAATCACTGATTTAAGTCTCACACAGTAACTAGGTACAGAAACAAGTATTTTTCTACATCAACATCTAATGGTCAGGTTAGCCTTGGGATTGTAATCTGTGCAGTTCTAGCTAGCCTTAGGGATAGTATTTTGTGCAGTTCTGGCTATTCTTTTTTTTTTTTTATTTGTTCTTTGCTGTTGGCTTCCCTAACCCCTCAAATGTGGTTCGCGTGCTCAATGTCTGACCCCAACATGCTCGGGCTGACCCCCAAATGGGGCAGCCAGCAGTGGAGTTAGGTGGCCAGTGGGGTTGGCGCTGGAGCCAGAGCCAGCTCATTAGTGGGGAGATGGCAATTTTTCCTAGTTTTTGTTTTGTGCGGGAACATGCAATGACGGACAGTGTCCGCCCTGCCCCCCCCTTACATTCAGGCACTGGATTGCTTTCAGTACCCCTAGCCTCTGCTGGGGGTCCATGTTGTGCTGGACACTCAGCCCCCCTCCCCCTGGTGCAGGACAGCAGTCCTATGGATGCTCAATCCTACTCACCACGGCTGGCCTTCCGACACCCGGATCCGTCCCTGAACCCAGGTTGTCAGCTTCGCCAGTGGGCGGCATAGTTCTGGCTATTCTTAGGGCACAGTAATTTGTGCAGTTCTGGCTAGCCTTAGGGGACAGTAATTTGTGCAGTTAACTTTTACGGATGAATGGGATGCAGTTCTACCGGCAGTCAGCCGGGCGGGCGGGCGGGCGGCAGGCGGTGGATGCTGCCACCCGCCGCCGCCGGGGAGCGGGTGGTGGGGCTTCATGGGTGGGTGGGTGGGGACACTAGCCACCAGGGCTATGTTCGGGGGGGGTTGTTCAACTTTTACATCCCGCAATCGGGATTTGCCACTGGACCACCATGGATGTATTCGGGAGGAGGGGGGTTTATTTTAAACCACTACTGCCCGCGATTGGGCTTTTTGGTCCACTGGACCACCAGGGATGTGTTCGGGAGGAGGTGGGGGTTTGTTTTAAACCACTACTGCCCGCGATCGGGCTTTTTGGTCCACTGGACCACCAGGGATGTGTTTGGGAAGGGGGGGTGTTTTCTTAATTCCATCCCGCGATCGGGATTTACAGTCCGCTGGACCACCAGGGATGTGTTCGGGGGCGGGGGTGTTTTCTTAATACCATCCCGCGATCGGGATTTACAGTCCACTGGACCACCAGGGATACATTCGAGGGGGAGAGCCACATTGCTGCCCACGACCGGGCTGGTGGGTGGAGATTAAACTATGCCCGCGATTGGGCCAGTGGGGGTGGTGGGGAGATTTACAGTCATCTGCGGTGATCGGGCTGCAGGGGCACAGGAGTGGGTTGAGGCCAGCCACAGGTGGCAGCTGCTGTTTGCGCCCTGCAATGCAGCAGCTCACCTGTGGGTGGCCTCATTTCAACCTTTTTTTGGCTCAAAGTTGTGCAGGCGCGGGTTGGGGATTGGCGCCTGCACAACTCTGCACAGCCCGGCTAAATATCGGGCTGTGCAGTTTATGCATGGGTCCTCCCCCTCCAGTTCAGCATGCATTCATTTGCATTGCGCTGTTGCGCAGCATGTTTTCTGTGGCGCAACTGCCTCCTGCTGAATATCGCAGAATGGAGCAAGTTCGGACTTGTGCAGGCACAACTCTATTGCGCATGGCGCAACCCTTTTGAATATCTGGCCCAGTATATCTAAATGTATGGTATCAGTAGTGGGCAATTTCTGATTGGCGCCTTCTACTTACCTTTTTTCCCTACAGAACTAAGCGAAGTTGCTAGTCTCAGTTTACTTAGTAAAGGGTAACTGTCAAAATAAAGATAAAATACTGTTGTTTAAAATCGGATGATGGGGCATACTGAGAGGGAATATTTCATTATGCTTATATAGATTTACCATAAAGGCTTAGTAGCCGTTTTCAGTACTCCTAGTTTTTATGAAGAGAATATTAGTGTAAGGCATTAGCAGCAATACCCAGATCAATTAAACTTGTGTGGTTTTGTTAAATAGTATTGCTAGTCCCCCTTATTTTGTACCACAGGTAACAGTAACTCGACTACCCTAATGTCAACATGCCTTGTGTTAACTGATGTATTGCACTGTTCAAAGTGTGTCCTTATACTGTATTGGCATAAAATTATAAATAAAAGTAAAAAAAAAAAGAAGAAAGCAGCTCTGGGGAAGTCAGATGGCAAGAAATGGAAAGTGGATCCAGCAGACTCAGACAGCTAGCAGATTTCTAGTTCCCTGGCATCCCTGGAATCGAAGCAACTGTCACCTTACAGATCTGTCAAAAAAGAAAAAAAACTGAACACAGTTTTATGAGAACTGAGAGATTTCAGAGAAGTAGCGACAACCAAATTGGATGGGGGTGGGGTTAGAAATCAAATCCCTGCAGAAAAGAGTGGATGAAGTTGACACTCAAATCACAACTGCAGACCACTGCATGGTCAGGTTGGAGCCCCTGGTACTGCAGCTCTCTAGCATGCAAGTGAAAACTCAAAACCACCAGGAAGATGCCAAGAACCATGCTAGAAGAAAAAATATCAGACTGAACGGGCTACCAGAATATGTGGCGGGGAAGATCTGGACACTTTCCTTGAAATATTCTTCAGAATAGTACTTCAGTTACACCCCAACCTCCCCTTAGAAATTGAGCGGGCACTCCAAGCTCTGGGACCAAGGCAAATCGGCGTGGATGCTTGCCTCCATTCAATCATTGTTAGCTTTCTTAATTACAAGCAGAAACAGGAGCTGCTGATGTGAGCCTGGCACATGAAGAAGGTGCTATACAAACAGACCTGAATCTTCTTCGATAACGATTTCCCTCCTCAGACAATGAAACGCCATTGAATGTACATCCCCATCCTCTAGATGCTTCATAGGCAGCAAATTAAATTCCAAACTCCCTACCTGGCATGCCTGGTTTTATTCTTCCCTGAAGGGCAGCAGACCTTTGATTCAGCAGAGGCAGCAGAGAAAGCACTCAAAGAATGATACATCCCCATTGAGAAGAAGAAACATCTCTCACAATAGACCCAGCTTAAAGAGGATGCATGGCAGAAGGTTGACCCAGCTAGACAGCGCCATGAGGAAGACACAAAGAGAATGTTATTGTCCAGATTCACTCCATGCAGCAGTCACCAACAGCTGAACCTGCCATCTCAATTGCCCTGAACAGATAAGTTCCTGATTTCAGGCTCCCTTTTCGGAAGCTGTACCCGACTTTAGGGTGGGGAGAATTCAGTAGCTGGGGGATGAGAACCGGGTTGTGCCATCTGGAGGAAGAGTTATTTAGATGCGGGAAGAGGCTTTCACTTACAGTTTTGCCCCTGTTGGGCAATTAATTTATGGTCCTGGATGGCCTGCAGGGATTAGGAGATGAGAGGTGCTCAGTCACGTTTGGTAAGCCTCTGTACATTGCTTGCCGCCCATCACACTAGCAGGAAGATTTCTTAACAGTATGGGTGATATGCCATCATTGGTCAGCCACAAAATGTTTGTTTAGATGGTGGGCATGTCCGTAATTACAATTCTCTTCCTAATGTGAATGCCCAGGAGTGGCTGTTGCACATGAACAGAGACACCGCCACGTAGCCCTGGTGCCTGTATCTTTAATAGAGTTCCCTCCACTGGGTCCACTGCTGAGGAATGATTAACTGTGACTTGGGTGGCTGACCCTTGATTGAAACTTTCTGTGTTGGAATACAGCTGCCGATACAGAATGGGGAGCAGTGGCTGGGCGGAGTGCTTCCTGCTGAGTGGAGTGCTTCCCCCTTCTGTCTGGGCCCGCTGGGATATTTAGCCACAAGAATCATTTTAAATGAGGAAACCTGTATGTATTTCTTGTTGTGTTATTCTAGCGGTGGCTCCTGCCTGAATGGCTTACCCCCTAGTGGAGAACTGCTTATTGATACTCCCTTTCTCCCTGACATGGGGCCTTGGACTGTGATTGCTAACTCAGGCACCGGCTGTATATTTAGAACACCAGAACACTCCAGGGCATAGACAGCAGCAGCAATGTTCTCTTCATTGACTTTAGAACATCAGACGTTTTTGTTGTCTGGTCTTGTTTTATGGTCCATTCTCCCTTTTTTTCAGTTAGGCCAAATAATATTAGGAACTCCATTGTAGCTGTAGCAGTTTTTCTCTAACTGGTTAGTTAGGCTGTTGTCACATCTCACAAATGGTATTGTGGCAGTGGTCTCATTACCAGCCACCATTTTTTTATGGCTAAAGCTTGCTGAATGTAAATTCCCTAGGAGTCTGCTTGTCAGTTAAGGAATTATGGTCCCCTCCTTTTTGTGTCCTGCCTAAACACAGATCTGGACTTTGGCACTGCAGAGTCCAGATGTCTGTGGCTATCCTTTCTCTGTTAGCTTTTTGACACCTGTCATCCTGAAGCCAGAGCCCTCACCCCTGCAATTTACCCCTTCTGCTCCCCTTCCTGGAGGAACGTTTGCTTCTCAGAGGCCGAAATTGGCAACAACTTCCTTTTCCTCCTGACTTGGTGGTCGCTGCCACAACATCCAGCAATGTCAAGTCTCAGGACACCTCTCCTAGACATGCCCCAACCTTGGAAGCCCTGATCCACTCCCAGTCCATTGTACATAGTTTCTTTAGTTGTGTTAACTGTGTGCCTTCTTTTGTACTTCACAGACAATCTTTGTATACTGTAACCCAGCAGGGACCTTTCAGTACACTAAAATGGCATCATTGGTCAGGTATGCAAGACAGTTTCAAAGGATCTGGGTATTGTCCCTGAGCTGGGGAGCAGGAAGGCTACATAGAATATGCTATATATTCCTTTCAGCCTCCCAGGATAGCCCATAGTAAATGATATGGGAAATCCACATTTAAAATTGTATTCAGTAACTGTCAACAGGCTTAATAACTCCATGAAAAGATCTAAGTTGTTTACACCTGAGCTACAGGTTCTCTATCTGTTCAGGTGAGATTTGCCACACCTATAATACCTTGGCATCAGGTTGATGAACTTAGTTACTCAGCTGTTTGCAGCTAATTTCTCGACCCTCCAGATGCACGTGCAAGCAGATGCAGACCACTGGTCAGTTCTCCCTGTCACATTAGAAAGGCAGGTAGCTACCATCAAAAATGACCTTATTTGTCAGAGTTTCTATATCTTTTTCAGTCCCTGTCTCCTCTCATCCTGATGCAAACCCTGGCCCACTGGAACAAAATGATTTCCTGATGTCTTTGGCAGGGGCAAAGGCCCCGGATTGATTTTAATGTACTTTGCTGCCCGAAAGACCAAGAAGGCTTAGCCTTCCCTGACTTAAAATTGTATTACAAGGGGAGGCACTGCTGAGCAACTAACTAAGAAGCAGCTCTTCACTCAAACTCCAGAACAAAGCCTGCTTAAATAATTTAAGATAATTAAAAATTTAAAATTGAATTTTACAAAGGAAAACTGTATTTTTCAACTTAATCTAGGTCAGTTTATTACTATACAGTGTAATGGGGAAACCAAAAGATGTGGTGGCAGCTGCAGATGACTTTTTTAAGTTTAAGAGGCAGAGGAAATATGGGCGGCCTGCACAATATGAGACAGCAGGGGACCTGTGCACGACTTCAGCTGGAGACGTTGTGCTGCCCACTAACAATAAAACACTGGGGCAGTTGGTGAGGACAGTGCAAGACGTGGATAGAAAATTTGACATTCTGCACCCCAGGGTAGCCACCCTGGAAACTCACATGGATACTCTGGATCAAGCACTGCAAAGGTCCGAGGTATCGACCTTAAAATCAATGGTCCCTATTGAACTGTGATCTAAAGATCTTAGTGAAGGTGTCGGTGAGCCAGTTGTAACAGGTGCTACTGGAGTTGATCTGCCCAGACCAGACAGGGTTCATTCAGTGTTGCCTTTCCTATCATAATGTATGAAGATTGCTGAATGTAGTCTGGGGAGCCTCTTGGGGCCGTGGCGACACCTGTGTGCTTTCCATGAATGCCGAGAAGGCATTCAACTGCATAGAATGGGACTATCTGTTTGAGGTGCTGGCCTGGTTTGGTCTGGGGAATGGCTTTGTGGGGATGGTCCAGGTGATGTACAGGTCTCTCAGGGTGCAAATCCTTGTCAGTGGGTCCTTATTAGATAAATTTACCTTCTACAGAGAAACACGGCAGGGGTGCCCTCTCCCCCTTGTTGTTTGCACTTGCCCTGGAGCTGTTAGCAGTGGGTATTCAGGAAAATCAGGATATTATGGGGGTGAGGGGACAGTCAGGACACATGCACAAATTCCCCCTGTGTGTGGATGATATGTTGTTTGTTAGGCAGCCGCAAGGTTCAATGCCACCTTTACTCCAGTTTGTAGAAAATCTCGCACAATATTCAGGATATAAAGTTCATCTGGGGAAATCAGAACTAATGTATCTGGATGCAGAGGGTAGCACAAGACAAGGTGGATCCTGGAGGCTGAAAGAGGTACTTAGATCCTTCACATATTTAGGTATCCAGGTGGGTAAAAACCTTGGTTCTTTGTATGAACTCAATTATACTCCCATTATAAAAACAATAGCGGCAAAGATGGAGAACCCTGCCTATCTCCTGGCTAGGCAGAATTAATTTAATAAAAATCAATGTCCTGCCTAGGATTCTCTAAGTGATGCAGATGTTGCATGTAGTCCTAACCAGGGCAGACACTAAAAGGGTGGAGGGAGCGTTCACAGCTTTCATTTAGCAGGCCAAGTGCCCCAGAATGTGCTTGCAGTGCCTGAAGGCTAGCACAGACAAGGGAGGTCTGACGTCCATAATTATCATTTGGCGATCCGCATTGCTACATACAGGACGGGGTGAATTGGCCTCCAGAAGCAGGCTGGGTTGACCTGGAAGGCAGAGGTTGCCCTGGCCAACTGTCTGCTTACTTAAATAAGCAGGGGCATAGGGCACACATAAGCTTGGATCAGGCCAACCCCCTGGTGGTGGCGATGCTGGACAGCTGGGCACAGATAATCTGAACTAGGGGGTAGCTGACAAGGAGACACTATTGCTTCCAGTGGCCATGAATCCCTTCTTTGTACCAGAGATAGGGGATTGGGATTTCAGGAATGTGAGGCAAAAGGAATAAAGTGTATAGGGGACTTGTACGCTGAAAAGGGTCTGCGTTCCTTTGAAGACATACAAAATGCCGTGGACTTAGGTCAACCTCACTTTTTCAGATACCGCCAGTTCAGGGCATATACCCGTGGGCTGGAAAGGGGTCAGACCATGGTCTCCCCTTTGGGACGGGGTGGAGCAGCTGATATTTAACACCAGGAAGCATGCCAGAGGCCTTATTCACAAGGAAGCCCATCAGGGAAAGCAATTCTTCTCAGACCTTATGCAAAAGGCCAAGTTACTGTGGGAAAGGGATTTGGGCTGACAAATTAATGGGGATAATTGGAAACTAATGTTGACACTACACATGGGGATCCTGGCATACATTAAGTTTAAAGAATCCTACTATAAATTTGTCCACCGGCTGTATTACCCACCCCAAATTTTACATAAATTCAATCCAGCGGTGTCCCCTATTTCTGGGAGGTGTGGTGGAGATATAGGCTCCTATTACTACTGTTTTTGGTCTTGCCCAACCCTGCAATCCTTTTGAAGGGCCACAGCATCAGAGCTGGTAAACTTAATGGGATGCTAGATTACGGTGGCTCCCCTGCTGTGGCTGTTCATTATAGAGGATCTTGGAGTGGAGGGTTGAAACCTTCTTCCGAGGTGGTCCAATGTGCTTCTAATCTTGGCCCGTCACTGTATCTTGAACACATGGGTTTTGGGGGCTGTGCCAACAGTGACCCAAGGTGTAGTTTAGTTACACAGTCCCTGGCACTGGAGAGACTTTCACTTATGGTTAAGGGCAAGGATAAACAATTCTTTCAGGTCTGGGAGCCTTTTCTGTCCTCATTGTCCCCAGGGGAAGCGTAGGTTCTGCATGAGGGATTGGAATGAAATGGGTAATGGGGTGAATATGTGATTCCTTTGGTGCCAGTCCCATGTTCGATGGCTTCTGACGGGGTCTAGTGTGGCCGCTCATGATTAACCATTTGAACACCCCTAATTACACTGATCACTGCTATAGTAGATATTAAATAAGTGTCTTATTAGTGAGGTTAGCTTTATCTATTGTATTGATGAAATGGACCCATGTATACATTACAGATGAAATTGTTTAGCAATGTCTGTTAGTTGTTGTTTTGTTGTTTGTTTGGTTTGTATGAACATTTCTTAATAAAAAGATTATGCAAAAATAAATCGATGGATGCCACCATGCGCCTCATAAAAGAGAACTCCCTACTCTGCCAGCATCTGGAGATGATGGAAAACCAGACACGGGAGTACAACATTCACATGGTGGGCCTTGCCAAAACAGCAGACGGTAAAGACAGCTTGAACTTTGCCACAGTGTTCCTGCTAGTGAGCCTGGGGATGGTGAATGATGAAGTATCACTATCCATTGAGAAGGCCTTCAGCATTATGGTGAGGAGGGCGGCAGCAGCAGCTACAACACGACACATGTTCATGGTGGTCTGTACTGGAGTCAGGGACAGAGACAAAATCTTGGTAATGGCATGGAGAAAGCAAGACCTGAAGTATGCAAGGACACTATCATACTTCTCCCAGATCTATCCTATAGCACAAGACAACGTCACAAATCCATTGACAATGTCTATAGCCATCTCCATCAGTTACAGACTTCACACTAACTGCTCCTGCCCGCTAAACTTTGACTCTAATGGAGCACGAATTTCTAACTGTTTAGCAAACCTAAAGATGCAGAGAAGCTTGTTATTAAAATAGAAAAGGAACTGGAAACTGAAGAAGGTGGAGAAGCCTTATTGAATGAAGAGTTACAAAATGAATTTTCTGGGACTATGAACCATTATTGATTTGCGTCAGTAGATCATTAACTGATTTTCCCTATGTTTGATTTATAGTGCTAGCTCCAACATCTTTTTTGGGGACACCAAGGGTTGTTGAAGTTTAAAATTTCTTGCATATCCTGTTGCTTAAAATGGTGGAATTTCTCCACATGGACATTTCCCCTCCGAATCTCCCGGTCACATAGTCACGTGATGACAGAGCTACATAGACATTTCTGTTTCAGAGTAGCTGAAAGACCACCATTGCAGTAATTATTTAATGTTGTTTCTAGCTTACATATGCTGTTTAGTCTTAAAACTCATCGTTAAGTTACACACCATAGTCTATTAATTTTTTTGCAGAGAGTACAGCTCTAAGTATTGTTAAATTGCAGAGAGTTTTTATATAATGTTAGGATGTGCTACTACTAATGTTACTGCTGCGAATCACAAATCACATCCACTCTGCCATGGACAAAGGCCATCTGACTCCTGCCATCTTCATGGACTTGGCCAAAGCGTTCAAATCAGTGTCTCACCCCCTCTTCCTCTTCAAGTTGGGCTCAGCTGGCCTAGTTCCCCTCTCAATTTTCTGGTTCACCTCCTACTTCAATAACTGGCAACAGTCAGGGTGGGAAACTCTTCCTCCTCCCCATTCTCACAGGTATACCCCAAGGGTATGTCCTTGGCCCCATCCTGTTCTCAGCATTCATAAACAACCTCCCTTCAATATGTTCCAGTTCACAGATACATATGTATGCTGATGATACCATTCTTTTTGCATCAGGGCCATCCGTATCAGACATCCACACCCCATTACAACAAGACCTACAAATGATGCAATCCTGGTTCCCCAAAAAACAATTAAAAATAAACACATTCAAGACCATGGCAATGACCTTCAGCTCATCCAAAAAAACTGGCAAGGCCACCTCCCCCACCAGCGTTCAAAGCTCTTGATGGTTCCTCTCTTGACTATGTCACAGCTTACAAATACCTAGGGGTCTGGCTTGATTCCCATCTAACTTTCTCTAATCATATCAGTGTCAGAGTCTCAGCAAGTAGCACACTCGCCTCTGAGGCCAGAAGATCAGAAGATTATGTGCTCTAGCCCCGCACTGGGAACTTGCGTTAAAGAGCTGCTGACGCCTTAAAAAAAATTTTGAAAACACAATAATTAGGTACAATTCAGCTTCCATTCCATATATATTCTAAAGATTCCAACTCCCCAGAATTTATTACTAATAAGATTTGCATGAATACATGATCTGTATCCCTCAGAGTTCATCTTGCTCTATAGCTGACTCCCAACTTCAAGTCATAATCCTCTGTTGTGACAACACAGTCTGTTGCCATGGGAGTAACTGTGACATCACAAGCAGTGCATTATGACCTCAAGTAGGGAGACAGAAACATGAATAGATGAACTTTTCAGGAGCAAAGATCCTGTTTTCATGCAGATGACCTCAGAAATAAATAATGGGGAGGAGGAATACAGAACTAATGTGAAATACAAGCTGGACTATGTCTAAATATGAGGTTTTGGTAAAGTTCTCCTAACAGCGTCAGCTGCTCTTTAAATCCTAATACTGACACTGTAGTGCATCATGAGGGGAGTGCTGCAATTCTGAGGTGCAGTCTTTCAGATGAGACATTAAACCAAGGTCCCATCTGCCTGTTCTGATGGTTGTTCAGGTGGACATTAAAGATCCCATGGCACTTCTTGAAAAGAGTAAGGAAATTTCTCCAATGTCCTGGCCAAATTTCCTCCATTCGCTAAAAATACCACCAATAGCTGAAATCTGGTTTTGTTTGCATCTGTATCTTCCCCCTCTCCCCCAGGATGAGGCTGAAAATAGGCCAAACTGCCTAGTCCTCCTCTCCCAGTCAATAAAACCTAAATAAATAAACTAAAGACTCTATCATCTCTAAGCTACACCCAAAATTAGGCATCCTGTACTGCAATAAAGACTCCCTTCCTTTTTCCACCCACAGCACTCTAGTCTTTAAGACAATAATGCCTATCATTGACTATGCTGATGCCATTTATAGCTCAGCCCCAGCCTCCTTGCTCACCCGCCTTGACATCCTGCTAAGTTCCTTCTGCCATTTTGCATCTAACTCCCCTGCCAGACACATCACTTGCCACCTCTACTCCACCCAAGGCCTCACACTACTGGCACATAGGCCCACCATCAACTCCCTCTCTCTCATAGTCAAATACTGGTTCAGTCTTCTTCCACCCTTCCTAACAGATATACTATCCCCAGTAGAAATCTCACCTTATAACCTACAAGACAGGGACGCCCGCACCTTCACCCTCCCTAGCCTCTTATCACCAGCTGGTAAAGCTGCCTTCTCCTACAGGTTCCCAGCTTTATGGAACCTTCAGCCACCCCAGCTTCAGAACCTTCTCTCCCACCACTCTATCAAACAGAACTTACCCCCCCCACTTGCTCATGCACCTAATCCTTCCACTTCTCAACAGCAAAATACCCAGGTGATTTGGTACTAAGAAGCTGTGATTCCCAACATTATGCTCAAGCACCTAAACTTTCCACTTCTCAACAGCATAATGCCCAGGGTATTTGGCAGTAATAAGCAGTGAGTCCAACATCTAAAAACTATGATGCGAATGTACCTTTTGATTCTACTCATACTGTGAAGACCCTGTAAAGTTGACTGTATTCTGTGAAAATTTTACTTTTCTAATATTGTTTGTACTGTTCCATGTGTTCTCCTTTGTTGCCCCAACCCTGGGTCACACCTGGAAACGAGCCTTGGCTCAGTGTGCTTTTCCTGGTAAACAAACATTTTAAATAAATAAATAAACTATGAGATAGAAGGCTCTCTTTTTTTATGGCCCTAGATGGGAGTTAGTAATGTTTGTTTCCTGGAGTTTGGGAAAATGTAAGTAATCAACTTAAAAGATGATCATGAAGGGATCTGTAGACCAATCAAGTCTCAATGGTAAAAGGGTAAACTGTGCATTTTTCCTATTCATGATTTCCTGGATCTCTCTCAGGTTGCATGCATTTATCTTATTGAATATTTAAGATCACAAATTAATGTTAAATACTTTCCCCTATGTAGTATCTGTGGAGGGAGTGTCTGCTTTCCTATTCTTTGTAATTGTACCATATCTGTCACCTGGCATTCTGTTTTTCTCTTGTGGATGTATTCTAAGATTCTTTTTGCAAACCCAATAAAAATAAAAATTTTTAAAAATCATATTACAATGTATCACAACTTCAATTCATTATATACTGGCTTCAGAATGCCCCCTCACAGTAGTAAGTTCAGTTGGAGAGGGCAGCCATCCCTACATGCCTGCCAGACAGGGCACTTCTTGATCCCAAAACTTTTTCTACACACATTCTCTGTAAATCGTCAAGGACCAGCTGTTTTGGCTCCTACTGTACCTCTGCACCTACATGTGAACTTTTCCCCAACTAGATTAGATATAAAATATTTACACTGGTATAGAAAGAGACTGTGATACTCATTTTAGTTGCTTCAATGGCATACAGTAAAACTATTTCAGATAGGCCCACCTGTAGATGGACATGTTCCAGTCTTTTCAAGCCCAAGCACATCTGACAAATGGGCTGTGGTGGGGCCCCCAACTGGACTCAAGCAACCCACTGATACATTTGCTTATGCAGCCTTAAACAGAGCCAGAATTTCTCACCTCCTTTCACAACTCTACCAGGTCCTGCTGAAGATGAAACAGATCCCTCTTATGAGGACTTTAGAACTCTGGAATCTAGAGCTGGGACACTCAGTGTTTGTTTGCTTGTTTGTTTGCTTTAATTTGTTAACCAGGTAAGATACACTGGTGCCATAGGGCACCTCTTATAAGTACAACCCAGTGTACAAAGGTACAAAGTACATACATAATAAATATATTGTAAAAAAATACATCTCAAGATACAAACATTACTTAGAAATACAACAATTCAACTAGAATGAACACAGTTCTTCAATGTTGAGTAATGAAGCTTCAATTCTTTAGAAAATGTAGTAAAACTAGTTAATAATCTAATTTATACCAGAATATTGTTCCACAGAAAATAAGCCTGGTAACTGAATGATGTTTGGGTGGATGTGACTACATGGAAGATTTGTTGCAATAATACACACAGAGTCACCTCCTCAGTGATATGGTGGAAATATACTGGAAATTCCTAGTTAGATTCTTCTTGACAGTGGTGCAGCAAGTACACCATGGGACAGTCACCGCCCCACTGTTCTGGAGGCAGTATGGGGAAGGGAAAGCAGCCCATTGGCATGTTCTGTGGGTCTGTCCATAGTTAACCCCTTTCTTACAGGCATTGGAAGAAGTCCTAAAGCAATCTTCACTCCCATCTTAACTCAGTCCCCACCATTGTTACTTTTCACATTGTTTCTGCAAGTTTGATCAGATTCAGCAAGTAAATATTTATTAGGCATCCTTCTGGAGGTGGCAAAAAAATGTCTGACCAAACAGTGGTTAACTGCAAAACTCCCCCCTTTAGGAGACTGGATGACCTTAGCAAATATCGCATACAGAATGAAGATGTTAGCCTTCTCACTTCACCAACAAACAGAAAAGGGGTGGACTAGGTGTAACATATGGCTCCTAAGTCCAAAGACCTGAACTGGGTATCTTAAAGATACCAGAATGCTTGAAGGCAAATGATTATGGTCCAGAAACACAGGAAATGAATGCCTGGGTGTCAACCCCCAGTGCATTTGTGATTATGGATACTGGGACTAACCCCTTATTGAAACAGTCTACCCAATGCCTCAAAATGCAACCATTACACATGATGCAGTTTACCTACTGTCTGTATCTGTTCTTCTTGTTTGGTCTTGTTGTTTGTCTGTGTACTGTTGTTGTGCAGTCTTAAAAAATCAATACATTTTATTTATAAAAAAAGCCCTATTAAGGCTTGATGGATCCTGTGGTCACCCTCTACCTGCTCCTTACACAGTAAATCAATCACTTACCAACATATTTTCAAAGGCCTGCTTTGGCAGATGAAAGAGACATTTATGTGACAGTCTGTGATTTTCACTAGTGTTCTGACAGCAAGTTTCTGTCATTTGTACAGGTTTTATAGTACACACTGTAAAACAGTGGCACTGTTAATATGTTAGCTGGTGAAAACATCTTAAACAGATAATCAGTTTGTTATCCAAACAGTGTTAGCACCACAGATCTGATTATGCTTCAGAGAACAATAAGAAAATGATCTACATGCTTGAAAAACATTTTGCAGATCACCCTAGAGAAAAGAATAATTAGTAACATTGTATTTGGTTGAGGAAAGAAGCTGCTCTAAGCTTTATTCTTGTGATGAAACACAGTAATACAAAGAATGCAACCTGCTGTTTCCATTAAGATATTTCAGGCTCTTAATTTACTTTGCATTAAACATAGACACTGTTTAAATGTGATTTCTGGCATTTATTTATACAGACAACAAAAGCCAAGTGTCCTACTTATAGTCCTATGGTTTACTTTCACTGTTCAATAAATATACTTTTAATAGAATATTTTATTCATACTAATATCTTGTATGAAAAGTGTAATATAGTTTTAATAGAACATTGTTATTCATACTAATATCTTGTATGAAAAGTGTAATATAGTTTTAATAGAACATTGTCATTCATACTAATATCTTGTATGAAAAGTGTAATATAGTTTTAATAGAACATTGTCATTCATACTAATATCTTGTATGAAAAGTGTAATATAGTTTTAATAGAACATTGTCATTCATACTAATATATTGTATGAAAAGTGTAATATAGTTTTAATAGAACATTGTTATTCATACTAATATATTGTATGAAAAGTGTTCATATCCAGTCAAGGAGGAAAGCTAAGGAGTGTCTTAACATAAAATATTTTAACGTTATTTTTTTCTTGCATATTAGGTGGAAACCATGAACTAACAGAAAAGAGCAATGATGGAGATATAAAATATAAAGGAAGGCTTCTGGGAGAACCTGAAGGTGAAAAAAGGCATTCACAACTACTTAGTCCAGAAGACTTAGATGATAAAAGAAGCCACCATGATGATGAGGAGGAGGAGAAGAAGAGACACCCAGCAGAAGCAGAGTATGAACAAAAACATGATGAGGATAGAGAAAATGGCAGTGAAGAAGAAAAACATCACATTACAGGTCATGAAGGATATTCTAAATTAGATAAGTATCATAAGGAAGTAAAAAAAGGGCAAGAAGAACATGGAGAAAGACAACCAAACAACCATGATAACAATGAAAGTATGGAAGGTCAAGAAGAAAAAAGACATCACATTATAGACTTTGAGAATGAAAATGAACCTTCCAATAAAAGATCACACTATAAAGAAAGAAGCTTGGAAGAACCTTTTGAAGAGAATGAAGATGACACACAATTTGGTGATCACACACACATACAGGAAAAAAAGCACATTTCTGACAGTGATGAGGTGGACAATGAGCAAAATGATTATGAAATAAAAAGGCATAGCTACCATCAGCATAAAGGATCTGGAGAGAGTAATGAAAATGAAAGAGATAAGCAGCACTATGGAACAAAACACTATCATAGAAAATACAGAAGTGATGACTCTTCAGAAGAGAAGAAAAACCATTTTGGACACTCAATTGGAGAGTCAGAGCAATCCAGTGAAGAAGAAAAACAACATGGAATGGATAAGAAAAATTATGAGCAAAATAAGCATGAGACTGAGGACAAAGAACACCATAAGGAACAAAGAAAATATCATACCCTGCACGACTCTGAAGAATTAGAAGAGAAGAGACATCACAGTGAAGAGAAAGAAAAGAGACACCATACTGAAGTAAAAAAGCATCACAGTGAAGAGAGTGAGGAAGATGGGTATGAAGAAAAAAGACACCATGCTGAAGTAAAAAGGCATCACAGTGAAGAAGGTGAGGAGGAGGAGGAATACATGAGGCACCACGGTGAAATAAAAAGGCATCAAAGTGCAGAAAGCAAGGAGGAGAAAGAAAACATACATCACAGTGAAATAAAGAGTCATTACAGTGAAGAGCGTGAGAAAGATGAGGAAACAAAGAGACATCTTAGTGAAGATAAAAGGCACCACAGTGCAGAGAGTGAGGAGGAAGAAAAGAGGTATAATGGTGAAGACAAGAGACATCATAGTGAAGAAAAGAGACACCACAGTGAAGAGAGTGAGGAGGAAGAAGAGAGACATCACAGTGCAGAAAAGAGACACCACAGTGAAGAGAGTGAGGAGGAAGAAAAGAGGCATCATAGTGAAGACAAGAGACTTCATAGTGAAGAAAAGAGACACCACAATGAAGAGAGTGAGGAGGAAGAAAAGAGACATCATAGTGGCAAAAAGAGACACCACAGTGAAGAGAGTGAGGAGGAGGAAGAAAAGAGACATCATATTGAGCAAAAGAGGCACCACAGTGAAGAGAGTGAGGAGAAAGAAAAGAGACATCATAGTGAAGAAAAGAGACACCACAATGAAGAGAGTGAGGAGGAAGAAAAGATACATCATAGTGCCAAAAAGAGACACCACAGTGAAGAGAGTGAGGAGGAAGAAAAGAGACATCATAGTGACAAAAAGAGACACCACAGTGAAGAGAGTGAGGAGGAAGAAAAGAGACATCATAGTGACAAAAAGAGACACCACAGTGAAGAGAGTGAGGAGGAAGAAAAGAGGCATCATAGTGAAGAAAAGAGAAACCACAGTGCAGAGAGTGAGGAGGAAGAAAAGAGACATCATAGTGAGGAAAAGAGACACCACAGTGAAGAGAGTGAGGAGGAAGAAAAGAGACATCATAGTGACAAAAAGAGACACCACAGTGAAGAGAGTGAGGAGGAAGAAAAGAGGCATCATAGTGAAGAAAAGAGAAACCACAGTGAAGAGAGTGAGAAGGAAGAAAAGAGACATTATAGTGAGGAAAAGAGACATCATAGTAAAGAGAGTGAAGAGGAAGAAAAGAGACATCATAGTAAAGAGAGTGAAGAGGAAGAAAAGAGACATCATAGTGAGGAAAAGAGACACAACAGTGAAGAGAGTGAAGAAGAAAAAGAAAAGAGACATCACAGTGACGTAAAACATCATGTTGGAGAGGCTGAGGAAGAAGAAAAGCGACATCATAATGAAGTAAAAAGGCATCTCAGTGAAAAGAATGAGGAGAGAGATGAAAAGAGGCATTATAATAAAGCAGAAATATTTCAAAGTGAAGAGGAGGAAGATGAGGACATTCCTCATACTGAAATAAAAAAGCATTACAGTGAAGAGAGTAAGGAGAAGGTAGAAGAAAAACATCGCGATAAAGTAAAAAGGCAATACAGTGAAGAAAGTAAAGAGAAAGAAAAACAGCACCATACTGAAGAAAACCATTACAACAGTGAGGAAAAAAGACACTATAGCAAAGAAGGTGAAGAAATAAAGGGGCACCACGAGGATCATGAGGAAGAAGAAAAACGGCATCACATTGAAGAAAGTGAGGAGGAAATCAATAAGAAACACCACAATGAAGAAAAGAAATATCACAGTGAAGAAAGTGAGGACGGGGAAGAAAAACAACATTATGCTGAGGAGAAAAGACATGTCAGCTATGAGCAGGAAAAAGAAGTGGATAACAGGCATCAAAGTGAAGAAAACAGACACCATAGTGAAGAAAGTGAAGAGGAAAAGAGACATTACCTTGAGGAAAAAAGAAATGAAAGTGATGAAGACAACAGACACATTGATGAAGATGAAAAACAGGCCCTTGGCCAGTACAGTCCTTACTACAAACACATATGGTGGGAAAAGAGACCATACGGAAAAAAGGACAGTGGCATGGAAGAAGAAAATCCTGAAGATGAAGATGACAAAAGGAACCTAAGGGAAAAGGCTTACCTGCCGGAGTATGAGGGATATGACTGGTGGGACAAAAGGCGCAGTTTAGAAGACAGGAACCACAGATATGGAGAGAAAAGAAATCATTTGGTTAGCCATACTCTTCCTGTGAAAAGACAATATGGTAGGATGGATGAACTAGCACAACTATTAAACTACAAGAAGAAAGCAGCTGAATTCTCATATATTTACGATTCTGAGGAAGAAGGAAAAAAATGGTATGAAGCAGAGAGTGAGAAGAGAAATACTGAGCAGAGGCCACTGACACAAGAGGAGGTATGTGAACTCTTGTTTTCCTTTCATTCATGAATCTTAAAAAAGAACAACTTTTGTGGTTTATATCAAAACAATGAATGCTGCATGAAATATTAGTTGCTTGATTTTAGTGGGCAGAAGAAAGACAAAGGACACCTAAACTTCAGTGGCAAACATGGTTTTAACAGTTTCCTACAAATGGTAATACAAACTAGTTGGACCAAGGTGCCTTTATTGCTCCATTAAGGATAGTAATTTATAATATTGTTCTCTATCAAGAAAGAGTCAAGTCTTATTAAAGGACACCTAAACCATCTTTTTTTGCACATTTTTTTTAAATTACTCCATAGGCTTGTAAAGGGGAGGGGGGGGGCTGTTTACATATATACTGAAACTCCACTTATTAAAGTAGGATAAATGCAGTTTCATAGCATTTGAAAATTGTAAATACATTAAAATGTATATAACCCCGAAGATCCTCGATCTGTTCTTTAACATCTTATTAACATTACCTTCTTTATTCTTGTCTAAAATAGATAAAATAATCGGACATTTTATCTGGGAAGGGGACAATTTCAAGAATTATTTATACTAAACTACGGAATCATAGGTCTAAAGGAGGTCTTGGCCTACCTTGGTTCACAGTGTATTTATGGGCCTTTTGAGCAACTCAGACAGTTCAGTGGTTCATGAAACCTAACCTCAAAACCCCCTTATGGCTGGACATGGAAACAACCTTGACCAAAGGGGCCACTCCCACTTTCCTTATTTTTAACTCTCTAACAGGTAAACTAAAACAACAACCCACAATATCCCCGTCAGTTAACTACTAGTTTAAAATTCATAAGCAACTAAACTATAATCCTACCCCAATCCTATATACTCCTATTTGGGGAAATCAATCCATTTCTCTTGTGGGCCGACCTATATATTGTACTTCTTGGAAAAATAAAGGAATTTACTTTTTGAATGACACTGTAACAAATGACAAACTCTCTTGAAACTCCTTTACAAACTTACAAACTAAATGGGGCATACCTAAAAAAGATTTTTGAAAATTCTTACAATTATGACATGCGCTAATCCATCTCCTGTCTAAAATGAACAGATTAACCTAGTTAAACACTCATATTATTACATGGATGAATAATCCAGTGGTCTTAGTTAGTAGAATATACAAGGTCACAAGAGATACTTTACCAGACCAATCTTTATTAGCCAGAGCCAAATAGAGTCATGTCTTACAACACAATATAATTAACCTTCAATGGAATAAATGTTGTACTTCCTGTCACAATGCATTCAAAGATATGCGTAGTTCACTCATTCAGTTCAAAATACTTAATTTATGGCATAGAACACCATCTATTCTTTATCATTTTGGATTGACTTCAAATGATCATTGTTGGTGTTGCAATTCTCCAGGTGGAGATTTACTCCATATTTTATGGGACTGCAAACCCATTATGGAATTATGGAGTTCTGTACATCGACTAGCAGCAAAAGCTGCTGAACAGAACATCCTCTTCGATCCTAAATATTTTATCTTGGGTATAAGGGAACATTATAGTAAACTTTCTGAATTTCATCATAAATGGATGAACATACTTTTTATGCAAGTTAAGCGTCTCATTCTAATGTATTGGAAATCTCCAATAATACCCACTATTACAGAAGTTCTTAATAATTTAACACAAACAGCATCCCTAGAAATAATCCCATATTTGGCTCTGGACTGACTTAATGAATATAAACTTTGTTGTCAGAATTATCTCAATTACTTAAAGCCCACCCAATAGAATCAGATGGTCTTATACAGCTATCTCTTCTCTCTAAGCTGGATAGAAAGTTTCATATCCTTTATATCCTCCTTGGTATGCAAGTTGTGGTTTACCTTCATATGTTTCTTTCTTTGTTCTTACACAGTAGTAAGACCCATCAGGATTACATATCCCAAAAAATATATATTAACACTGTATTATACTATTGCATTGCTCTTATTATCTCTTATATGACTTATGTTGTCAACTAGATAATGTAGTACAAATGTAATCCATCTTCTTTTGTATGTATATCTTTCGTGTATCTTTCTAAAGAAAAGATTTAATCAATAAACTGTAAAAAAAAAGAAAATTGTAAATACACCCCTTTCTGATGCAAAAATCCTACTGTAAGAGTCCTAAAATGGCTGCTTTGATGATGTCATACATGAGAAAGATGCCAGCTGCTCAGATGTATTCTAGCTCTACTAACCATACTCAAATGTGAATAACTTTAAAATGAAAAATGATAGCATGGTACTGTGAGCACAAAAGTTGTTCAGCACAAAAATATGTACAAAATGAGTGGTGTTTCATTTATAGATACTTTTTTTTTTAATTAGCAAAACAGCAGAAAATCCATTTGTCACTTTGTCAACAAACAAATGCAAATAACTTTAAAACAAATAATGATAGCATAGTACTCTGAGCATGACATTTATTCCGCACCAAAATGATCTACAAAATGAATGGTGTTTCATTTATACATAGCTTTTAGTTTTTTTGATAATTAGCAAATCATAGCAGAAAATGTATTTTTTTTTTCACTTTTTGCAACAAACAAATACAAATAGCTTTAAAACAAAATATGATAGACTGGTACTCTAAGCACAAAAGTTGTTCAGCATAAAAATATCTACCAAATGAGTGGTGTTTCCTTTATAGATACCTTTTAGATTTGTTATAATCAGCAAAGAAAATGGCAGAAATTTAGTTGTTTTCACTTTTTTGGAGGTAAGGCATAAATGGAATATGCTACCTCCCTACTGGAAATATTGTTTGCTTTTTGTTCTCATGCCAGTTGACTTGATGACATCACTTGTGGCTTCGCCACTTGTGATGTCATTGGGTCAGTCGGCACTCAAACAAACAATACCAACAATATTTCCAGTAGCAGGGTAGCGTATCTTTTATATATTCTTTGCAAAAAAAACTGTGTTAATGTATCAGTTTGTGTTGCTATTAAAGCAGCAAAAGTATGGAAATGCAATGTTGGGGTTTTCAACACTAATGCCGCATCCCCCCCAAGCAGCCAAAAGGGGCAAGGCAACACAAGCAACCACAGACATCCATCATCAGGTAAGATAAACAACATACAACTCTTTCCAAATGACATAAGAGACATCCATCATCATGGTCCAGTGCTTCTGTAGCCATGGATACACACGCACATTTCCACACCACCTGGGAAGTGAGATATAAAATTCCCATAGGATCACATTGTAAATTGTAAGTAAGCAGTAACACATGGCAGGGTGTGTGACAGTGCTAAATTGCTTTATGCCCCATGTGGATTGTAAGGCATGAGGCACAGCTGGTGCCTTTAAGCACCTGGAAGTGTGGTATATAATTCAAGTAAGATTATATTTAAGCAATAAACCACAAGGGGGTGTGGGTTATCGGGGGATGCTGGTGAGGATTTGCCCACGAGGCACAGCCGAGTGGGTAAATCCTCACCAGCCGTGGTAATTCCCCCGATAACCCACACCCCCGAGTGGCTTATTTCGATTATACCAGGTGTCAATTATTAAAATATAGAAAAAGAACTGTAAAAAAAAATCATTTCTGTTTTTTTATATATTTGTGTATATATACTTCCACCGTATATTAAGTAGTGCCTTGTTGTTGGGTAGAATACGAGAGTAAGTAATGTTGACAAAGTTAGATTGCCGTTTATTTATTAATTTTTTTTTTATTTAGTTTTTGCTGCCAGGTTTGGAAATGTGTTTAGAGCAATGAGTGGTTGAGAGAAGGAGAGAGCAGTGTCAGTCGGCGCTGTGAGTGGAGTAGAGCGGGGCATCTGGGATCTCGTTTTTGTTTCTACTTCTGGGTATGATTTTGCAGGCATACGGTGGTGTTCGAGGGGATTTGTTTTTAATAGTTGTTTAAAAAAAAGTGACGTGCAGAGTACTGACAGAGAGAAAGAGTGTGTGGGGCAGCACCGAAGGTTGAGAACCAGACAGAGTGGAGCCGAAAATGCTAACAAGCAAGGTGGGTGCAGTGGTGCTGAACTGTTTACTGGTCAATGATTTAAAAAATACTATGGTGTGCTTCAAGTTAGCTCTCATGTAGTGTTTATTGTGAAAAGTTGATCGAGTTCAGTCTCGCCGATTAGGTCACATGATGCAGCCATGTTTTTTAGTTTTTTTTAATATACAAGCCCTAGTGCAATTTCTTAGCGAGAGGAAATGTGGTGACTTTGCAGTGTCGGTGGGCGTATTGGAGTGATCCCTTTTCAGGGCGGCACAAGGATGTGGCAGACTGGCACCTTTGCTGGTGATTATCATAGCATTTACAATGGGGCTAAGGTGCCAGTCTGCCTTTCTGATTGGCTCTTGGTTAATGTCCATGGTATAATATAAATTTTAAATGATCGATACCACATGGCAATGTGTGCTGCAAGGCAAAATTGATGCATGCCAAGGGTGGGATGTGAAGCACAAGGTGCAGCTGAGTGCCTTCAGCCACCTGGAAAGTGCGATATAAAATTCTCATAGGATCACATTGTAAATTGTAAGTAAGCAAAAACACATGACAAGTGTGGTAATAGTAAATTACTGCATGCTGCAGGTGGGTTGTAAGGTACAAGGCACAGCTGAGTGCCATCAATCAGCTGGAAAGTGCTGATGTCTTCACTCAGATGCCAAAGGCACCTATGTTTCCAAGAAAGCACATGATAAGGATGTGGGAGAGACAGCAGGTGATTGCTCTGAGGAGCACCAGGCACCTGGCTTCTTTGCCTGGAAACAGAGGTAACACTCTAAATTAAATGACACACAGCTGAATGACACACAATGAAAACAAAAAAGGGAAACAGCAGCAGAGCAAGATGTAGCTCTGGGTAGTACGACAAAGGCCGTTTTCATGTGCACTGACCAAATACTAAGAAGGAAAGGAAGTGTTGGTGGGTGGCTGCACAAGAAATGCAGCGTGCCCTAGATCACTTTGCCAGATAACATAAAGTGGGAATACGAGAATCTGTGGCTCACACTGTCACGGTGAGACAATATTGACAGAGCAGGGGAAAATAGCAATGGAAACATTAAGGGTACAGCAGTTTTGCACCACCTTCCCCCCCATTTGGAAGGCAGAAGGTGGGAGCTATTTGAAAAGCAAATTGCAGTTTGATTAACTGGAGGAGGGCACGAGAACAAAAAATATAAACAATATGTCCAATAAGGCGGTAGCACATTCCATTTATGCCATATCTCCAAAGAAGTGAAAATAAAATTCAATTTCCTGCCATTTTTTTGTTGAGTATAACAAAATCTAAAAGGTAGCTATAAATAAAACACCATTCATTTGGTAGATAATTTTGTGCTGAACAACTTTGGTGCTCGAAGTACCATGCTATCATTTTTTCATTTTAAAGCTATTTGCATTTGTTTGTTGCAAAAAGTAAAAAAAAAGAGTTTTCTGCTGTTTTTTTGCTAATTATACAAAAACTAACAGGTATATATAAATGAAACACCACTCATTTAGTAGATATTTTTCTGTTGAACAAACTCGTGCTCACAGTACCACGCTATATTTTTTTTGTTTTAAAGTTATTTGCATCTGTTTGTTGAAAAAGTGACAATTGAATTTGTTGCTGTTTTTTTTACTACATTTAAAAAAAAAACTAAAAGGTATCCATAAATGAAACACCACGCATTTTGTAGATATTTTTGTGCTGAACAACTTTGATGCTCACAGTACCATGCTATAATTTTTTTCATTTTAAAATTATTCTCATTTGGATATAGTTAGTAGAGCCAGAATACATCTGCACAGCTGGCATCTCTCTCATGTATGACATCATCAAAGCAGCCATTTTAGGATTCTTAGAGCAGGGTTTTTGAATCAGGAGAGGCTGTGTTTACAATTTTCAAATACTGTGAAACTGCAGTTATCCTACTTTAATAAATGCATTTTTAGTATAAATGTAAACAACAGCCTCTCCTTTATAAGCCTATTGAGTCATTTAAAAAAAAAATGTGTAAAAAGATGGTTTAGGTGTCCTTTAAAGTCTACTGTGTTTCAACTAATTATCACATTTGTAGGTAGGACATTCCATAGGTTGACTACCCTTAGAGTATAAAAATACTGCCTGTTTTTGTGTAAAACTGCTTTCTTTATATCTAAAGTGGGAATCCTCTGATGTTATCTGCATATTTGAAATTGAAACCCATCGTGTTACACACGTATTCATCGCTGATTACTTCATACATCAACAACAAGTCACCACTCAGCCACTGCCTTTCTTGGGAATTTATTTATTTATTTATTTGAAGTGTTTCACCAGTAAAGACCTACTGAGCTGCTAACAGTTTATTTCCAGATGAATCCTGGGGTGAGGTAAAGTGGAGATGAATCACGAGGTGGAAAAAGCTAAACATTAACAATATTATGTTACTTTAATAGAAGTTATATACAGTGATACAGTATATAAAAGGAGCATTATAATAAATATTGAAGGCGAATCAGTACAACATATGCATGAAGTAGATAAAACTGTGATATGATAAGCAGGGCCTCAGAGGTTGCCAAGAAAGAGGAGCAGTTGGACCACAGTGGGATCAGGGACGGTGATGGTGGTGTAACAGAGGTGCATCCCTCCAGTTGTACATCTCCACATTTCATATGCCATTCTGGCAAAGTGTGGTTCCTCTATGGAGGCACCCGCAGTGGAGACCAAGGAGGATGCTGGGAACCTCCACAAAGGAGACCCACAAGCGGGTAGCATGGGACCCACAGGGAAGGAAGCAACTCCTGGTGGGCACTCCATTGTTAGGGGGAGAACTGGGGAGGAAGGGGAGAGGGAGGTGGCAGCGCCTGCCTCGCACCATGGCTTGGAGGGACAGGGACAGAATCCTCAGGATCACTGGAGCAGCTGCACGGGGAAGGGAGCTGGATGTCATTGTCCACCTAGAGACAAATGATCTGGCTAAGAAAGGGATCAGAGCAGTGCAGGAAGAGTTTGTGGCATTGAGGAGGGGCCTTAGACAAGTAGCACGCACGATAATCTTCTCATAGGTGCTACCTGTCTGTGGCATGGGTTAGTCTAGGGAGCTCCACACCATGGGATTCAATCAGTGGTTGAAAAACTGGTGCAGAGCTCAAGAATTTGGCTTCATTGGTGACTGGGGGTCCACTTGGAGTGATGCAGGCCTATACTGGCATGATGGTCTGCATCTGTCCAGGAGGGGAACCAGGATCCTAGGTGATAGGTTTGAATGCTTCACTGGCAAGCATTTAAACTAGCCAAGGGGGGAGGCACTGGAAAGGAGAAGGGAAATCCTAGCCCCCCCCAAAAAAAAAAATCAGAGTAGTAAGTGAGGTAAATACCAAGATACAGATGTTGATAGGGAGAAGGGCTAGGGTAAATGGAGAAAATGACAAAGGCAATAAGAACAGGGATGGAGCAAAAAGGGGCAAGGCCATCAAGAAATGGAGGGTAATGAATACCAATGTCCGTACTCTGGGCAATAAGCCCCTGAACTTGTGGCCTTGATAGAAGAGGGATGCCTGGATATCATAGCAGTCACAGAAACATGGTACACAGAGAACAATGACTGGGATGTTAACATACCAGGGTGCATAACTTACAGGAAAGACAGGGAGGGTAGAAGAGGGGGAGGAGTAGCTCTCTATGTAAGGGAAGGGATAAAAGCAATGGAACAAAAGAGTAAACAGGAAGGAGAGGAGGCACTGTGGGTCACATTAGAGACTGGAAATGGCACCACAATCCACACAGGGGTTGTATACAGACCCCCATGTCAGGGGGAGGGAATGGACAAGGATATGATAGAAGGCATCCTTAGGATGGCAGAGAAAGGGGAGATACTATTGATGGAGGACCTGAATATGCCAGATGTTAACTGGAGCACCTTTGCTGTAGCCACATCCAAGAGCAGGGCCATTCTTGATGCCCTACAGGTGGCATGCCTCAGACAGCTAGTTTTGGAACCCACTCATGAGGGAGCAATCTTAGACCTCATACTTTCAAATGGGGACAGTGAGAGGATCTCAGATCTAGAAGTGGGTAGTCATCTGGGAACAAGTGACCACCAAATAGTGTGGTTCACGATAAACTCAGCTACAGAGTCAAGTCATACAAAAGTGAGAGTACTGGACTTCAGGAGGGCTGACTTTGGCAAGATGGGAGAGTACCTTAGAAAAGCACTAGCAAACAGGATAGAAGGAGAGGTGGAGCAACAATGGGGAATCATCAAAACTGCCATCACAGAGGCAACAAGCCTTTGTGTGAAGCAAATAAACAAATCAAAATGAAAGAAAAAGCTACTATGGTTCTCAAAAGAGGTGGCGGAGAAGGTTATGGAGAAAAAGATAGCATTTTGGAAGTATAAGGAAACACAGAAGGAGCAGGACAGAGAACTGTACCAGTTAAGGCAGAAGGAAGCAGGGAGGGAAGTCAGAATAGCAAAGGCCCAAACTGAGGTAAGGATAGCCAACTCGGTTAACAAGGGGGATAAAACCTTTTATAGGTACATCAGGGAGCATAGAAAGACAAAGTGAGGGAGGGAGGGATAGTGAGGCTGAATAGAATGGACGGTGGGTGGGCAGAGAGGGACAGTGAAAAAGCAGGGATACTGAATGAATACTTCTGCTCAGTATTCACAAAAGAGGAGGAGGGGGAGGTGCCTGATCCAATTAACAGAAGCACTCTGGATGGGGGTCAATCCCAGTCCTTCCACAAAAGAAAAGGTTCTGAAAGAACTTCTAAAACTAAAGGTGGACAAAGCAATGAGGCCTGACGGAATTCACCCCAGATTTCTAAAAGAGTTAAGGGGAGAACTAGTGACACCACTGACTACCCTTTTTAACAAATCATGGGAGGATGGTCTGGTACCTGGGGACTGGAGGAAGGCAGATGTGATTCCCTTCACAGAAGTGGGTGCAAGACAGAGGCAGGAAACTACAGACCTGTCAGTTTGACCTCTGTGGTAGGGAAAGTGATGGAATCACTTCTGAAGGAAAGAATGCTTGAGTACCTAGAGGCTAGAGGGGCTCAGGACCCAAGGCAGCATGGGTGCACAGCGGGAAGGTCATGTCAGACAAATCTAATTGATTTATTTGACTGGGTAACCAAAGTAGTGGACGAGGGAGGGGCTGTGGACATGGCCTACCTAGACTTTAGCAAGGCATTTGACACAGTCCCACACAAAAGATTAATAATCAAATTAACCAGCCTGGGAGTAGGTCTCATGGTGGTAGCCTGTGTAAAACATTTGCTGGACAACAGGACACAGAAGGTAATTGTAAATGGAGTCCACTCCAAAGAAAGAGGGGTTACTAGTGGGGTACCGCAGGGTTCAGTAGTGGGTCCAGTCATTTTTAATGTCGTTATAAGTGACATTGCAGAGGGACTGGAAGGAAAAGTATGCCTCTTTGCAGACGACACAACGATCTGCAACAGGGTTGATACACAAGGAGGTGTGGAAAGGATGAGAAGGGACTTGGCAAGGTTGGAGGAATGGTCAGAAGTATGGCAACTTGGATTCAATGCAAAGAAGTGCAAAATAATGCACCTGGGAAACAAAAACCCTGGGGAAGATTACACAATGGGGGTAGTAACAACAACAAAATGGACAGGGACCTGGGGTAATCATATCAGATGATCTTAAGGTTAGCAAGCAATGTGAGAAGGCAGTAGGAGGGCTTGGGGATACTGGGATGTATAGGGAGAGGCATCACCAGCAGAAAACAGGAAGTTGTTATCCCTCTGTACAGACAGTTGGTGAGACCCCATCTGTAGTACTGCATCAGTTCTGAGACCCCATCTCCATAAGGACATAGACAGAATGGAGGCAGTCCAGAAGAGAGCAACTAAAATGGTGCAGGGTCTGCAAGAGAAGCTATATGAGGGGAGACTAAAGTAGCTTAATATGTATACCCTTGAGGAAAGGAGGGAGAGGGGGGACATGATAGAAACTTTTAAGTACCTCATTGGAATCAACAAAGTCCAAGAGGGTAGCATCGTTCAGAAAAAGAGATGTGCAAGAACAAGAGAGCACAATTTGAAGATAGAGGTGGGACAGCTCAGGGGCAATGTGAGGAAGTATTTTTTCACATAGAGGTTGGTGGATGCATGGAACAGCCTTCCTGAGGAGGTTGTGGGTTCTAAAACTGTGGGAGAATTCAAGAATGCATGGGACGGACATAAGGCAATTCTTGTGGGGGGTAGGAAGAAATAGGCTGTGGGTTAACTAGGATCTGCAGCTTATCCTGTAGGTACGGAAATGGGCAGACTAGGTGGGCCAAGCGGTCTTTATCTGCCATCAAAGTCTTTATTTCAAAGTCTAAGGAAAACTATTCATACAGGTAAAGCATGGGGATGAGGGGAACAAAATTGCCAGGGAGGAATAAAAGTAAGATACTAAAATAAGTAAAGTGTCATGGATAGTTGCAGGTGGGAGAAGAAAAGTCATGAAGAAGAGACTTTAGGGAGAAAGCAGAGGAAGCAGAATGGATTGACGGGATGGGAGGATCAGAGTTCACTCAATCTGTCAGAGTAGGAAAGGTTTATTAATGAGTTTATTGTTTTTGTTGCTCTTCTTTTGGACTTTTTCCACCTCGTCAATTTCTCTTCTGTTACAGGGGCACCAGAAAAGAGTGGCATAATCGAGGTGGGATCAAACGTAGACTTGATATGAGGGAAAAATTACTTTAGTGTCTCTAAACATGATGGCCCATAGAATGTTATTAGCCCTGGATATAGCCATGTTGGACTGACTTTTATTACTCTGCACTTGTCAATGTTAAATGACATTTCCTACCTAGTTGTCCATTCAAATACAGAGTTGAGATCTTGCTGCAGTGATTTCAGCTATTTCAATGTGGCACATGATTCTCCCACTTTCAAGTCATCAGCATACTTTGTAAGGAAATTTTCAAGGCCTACAGTTAAGTCTGAGATAAATAATTGAAATATAAGAGGACCAAGACTGAGCATTGTGGCACCCCACTTGTGACTGCCGCTACCGCTGATTTGTGGCCATTTATAACCACTCTTTGCACTCTGTTATTTAACCACTGTTTAGCCCAAGTTATCAGTCTGTGATCAGTCCCTCATATTGTTTACTACTGCCCAACAGAACACCAAATCAAAGGCCTTACTAACGTTCAAGTACTGAAGATTATGTTGCATATAATCTTGTTATAGTGTATGATGGAACGCTGTTAGCGTAAAAATCCATCATTTTCAAAATGTTGTTATGCTGTAGTAGCTACATCATTGCAGCTGTTATGCTGCACTAGCTGCATAGCTACTACAGCATAACAATATCGAATGTGCTATCGGATGTGCATTATATGACCAGGAAGTAGCCACAGTGGTGAAAACAACAGTGAAGAGAGCGGCAAAGCGGAGAAAAAAAAACAAAGTAAGTTGCCCAAATAGTCACGTTTCATAGCAGTTGGCATCCTACACTATAAAAAACAATGGATACCCAGCTAACAGTAACTAGCTGAGTTAGTTCATCTCAAGGTTGCCCATGGTGACCGAACCTCTCGAGCTATGCTATCGAGGTTCAAATGGTCTCCATGGCAACCTCTCGATTAACTAACCAGCCTGTTACCGATAGCTGGGTATCCTTTATTCTCTATGTCTAATAGTTGACTAAACTTCTCATAAACACAGATGAAATTGGTGGTACACAGCCTGCCTTTGATAAAGCCATGTTGTTGGTGATTAATATCTGTTGTGTTGTCTCATATTTTGTCTTTAATGATGCTTTCTAGCACCTTCCCACAAACTACTAAGAGGCTAATCAGGCAGTAGTTTGCGGGGATGTTTTTCCCCCTTTTTAAAAATTGGCATTACATGGACCAGATGCCGATGATGAAGAATAATGCCAGAATTGAGATACTCTTCGTAGATTAGCTTCAGAGGGATTATAATTTGTTAATTTGTAGGAAACATGCAGATATTAAATCAGGACCTGGTGATGAGTTAGATTTCAACTTGGTGATTTTGTTTACTATATCATCTATCTCTATTTCTTTTTTGGGGGGTGGGGGTAGTGGGTTTAGGTATGTGGGCAGTTTTTTTTGTTTGATGTTGCATATACTAAACAAAAATAAGTACTATGGATTTGACTGAAACAAAAATAAATACTAAAGATTTTGGATGAAGTCATTAGAATTTATTATTATGTTCTAGTGGTCCTTTTTTGTTCTTATGATTTTTCTTTAATGGATTTATATTGCTGAATAGCTCTTTAGAATTATTTGTGTTTGCATTTTGTGCTAACAGTAATTCTGCATCTTTTTTTGGCTGGTGAATTTGTCTACATAAAGACCCAGTACTGCTAACTTACTACTTCGTCAATCACCATGAGGTGAAAATTCAATACCATTTTAGGAAATGATACTAGAAACTCAGGAATACATCACAGTGCTTATAGAAACCAGCAGTTTTTTGTTAGGTAGGTATGATATACATGAAGCTAACAGATATTTATGATAGATGATTTCACTGTCTCTAGTGTCTCTTTTTTATCAGGTAGGGACTTTCAGGTATGCACTTTTCTGAAGTCTTCCCTTTGTGAAGGAGGAGAGAGAAGGGAAGAATAATGAAGGAGGAGACTGGGGAGTTCAATAGTTGGTTGAAAGGAGGGTGTTAAGACAGAAGGTACCATTTTGTGGGAGACTGCTGGGGGCTTCTGGGACAGGAGGCTCTTCAAGGTTGACAGCCTTCACCTGCCAAGAGAGGGGGCTATTGCATTGTGGCAGAAGTTTGATGTCTATGTTGGTGGTCATTTAAACTAAGTGTGGGAAACTGAGGCTGGGGGAACCACAGATGAAGGAGATCAAAAGGGGGATCCTAGCTGGAACTCCCCCTGAAATGGAAGTTAATTAAGAAAAGTGGGGATTTAGGCATCATGACAGGGGTCCATAATAAAGTAAAGGAAAGAGTCAGAGGGAAGGGGCATACAGAACAAATAAGGGGCAGGAAATTAATGGGAAAGGGAAGGACAAGAGGAGAGGTGCTAACAAGAAGGGGAGAGGTATAAGCACATGCGTTGTAAGGTTTGCGTGAAGGCAGTCTGCTTAAATGTCAAGAGCCTGGGGAACAAAATTAGTGAGCTCCAGGCTATGGTGGTAAATGTGGGATTAGACTTCATAGCAATTAAAATGACTGGGACTTAGCAATACCAGGATACACCATGTATAGACAAAAAATAGGGGTATGGGAAAAGGGGGTAGAGTAGCCCTTTATGTCAAGGAAAGCAAAAATGTGGTTGAGAAGGGGTCCATCAGGGGAGGGAAGGGGGAGACAGAATCACAGTGAGTGCAGCTTACAACCACATTAGGTAAGAAGCTGCGCGTGGGGGTGGTATACTGACAACCAGGGCAAGGGGACAAGGAAGATGGGGAACTCAAGGCAGAAATTAGGAAATGGGAGCAAAGTGGGAGGTAGTGGTGGTGGAGGATCTCAATATACCAGATGTAGATTGGGACAGTCCATCAGCTAAGACTGCCAGTAGTCAGACCATGCTAAATACATTACAGCACTGCCTGCTGCTGCAGCTCATTAGAGAACCCGCAAGGCAAGATACAATTCTCAACATGGTGCTCACCAACTTGGAAATGGTAGATGAGGTGAGGATCTTGGAGGGGAAATCTCTGGGGTCCAATGATCACAACACTATAAGGTTCGAACTAGCCCTGGGTACCAGTATACCTTGTCAAAGGCTGTGGTTCTGGATTTCGAAATTGCAGACTTTGACTAGATGAGGGAACTAGTCAAGGGTAAACTAAGGGGGCGTAGACAAAATCAGAGGGGTGGAGGAGAGGTGGGGGGTAATTAAATGGGCCATTCTAGAGGCAACTAAGTCATGCCTGAGAATGGTTACAAACAGTAATAGGCACACAATACCATAGAAGGTCAGGGAGGCAGTGTGGGCTCAGAAAAGGGTCTTCATTAGACATAAGGAGCATTAGGGAGATGAGGAATGGTGTGAATATCAGTTAAGAATGAGGGTAAGCAAGAAGGAAGTAAGAAATGTAAAAGCAGACATGGAACTGCGTATCATGGAGGGGTTCGGGGGAATAGTTATTTAATACATTAAGTGAAAAAGGAAGTTGGGGGAATCATAGGGCTTATGGAGGGGGGCAGGTTAACATAAGAGGATGAGCAGAAGGCAGAGATTAAAAATGACTACTTTTGCTCCTTGTTCACAATGGAGGATAGTGAGCCCTTGCTTGAAAACACCACAAAGGCTGCTGCAAAAGAGATCCCAGAAATGGGTCAGATATTGTTTATGGGAGAGTCACAAAAGGGGTAGCAGCCCTGAAAATAGATAAGGCTCCAGGGCCGGATGGGATACATCTGAGAGTGCTAAGGGAACTGCAATAGGAACTAGCTGAACCCCAGGCAGGACTATTCAATGGGCCCCTACAGTCATGGGTGGTTCCAAAAGATTGGAGGGTGGTGGAAGTAGTCCCGCTCCACATTAGAGGAGACAAAGAGCAACCAGGAAACTACAGACCCATTAGTTTTAACCCCGTAACAGGTAAACAGATGGAAACACTGGTCAGAGAGGGCCTAGTAGACTACCTGGAGAGAAATAGGCTCCAGGACAATAAGCAGCATGGGTTCATGGCAAGGAGGTCTTTTCAGACCAACCTGATAGTGTTCTTTGGCAGGGTAACTAGGACAGAGGACAAGGGATAAGCAGTGGATTTGCTCTCTTTGATTACAGAAAGACATTTGACTTTATGATGCACAGAAGGTTGCTGAAGAAGTCAGAGGATCTGGGAGCAGTGAAGGATCTTGTTAGATGGGTGGGAATAAGGTTGGAGGTGACAGCAGAGGGGATGGTACATGGGGTCAAATCAGGGAAGAGGGATGTCACAAGTGGGGTGCCACAGGGTTCAGTCCTGGGGCTTGTACTCTTAAATATGTCCCTCAGTGACTTAGAAGGAATACAAGACAAGATGTTTCTCTTTGCAGATGACATTAGCTCTGTGGCAGGGTAGACAACAAAGAAGTGGTTAGGGATCTGCCGAATGACCTGCAAAGGTTAAATAGGTGATCCAAAGTTTACCAGTTGAAATTCAACAACAAAAAGAGCAAAAACACCAAAAAGTGCAAGGTGATGCACATATGAAACAAGAAGCCCATGGTGAAATACTGGATAGGAGGGATCAACTTGGACTCCACCACTGAGGAAAGGGACCAAGGAGTCCTAATAAGCGACTCTCAAAAAACAATTTAGCAAATGTAACAAGGCCTTTAACAAAGCATCCAAAATGTTGGGGTGTATCAGGAAGGAGTTTGACAGCAGAAGGATACTGTCTCTCTTTAGATCACTGGGGATGCTGTATCTGGAATACTGTGCCCAGTTCTGGAGCCTCCACCTAAGAAACGTCAAAGGCAGGCTTGAGGCGGTGCAACATAGGGTAACCCAAATGATTCAGAGCCAGCAGGGCAGATCTTATAAGAACCGGCATAAGACTCTAAACATGTACTCGCTGGAGACCAGAAGGAGAGGAGAGATATGATAGAATCCTCAAGTTTCTGAAAGGAATGAACAAGGTGGATTATGAAAAAATATTCAGCAGGACTAGCAGATCAAGAACGCAGGGATATGAGTGGAAGCTGGCGAGGTGAGATTCAGGAGGGACGTGTGAAAGTTTTATTTTAGAGAGAGAGTGGTTGAGCCATGGAACACCCCACCAGCAGAGGTAGTGGGTGCAAGACATAACTGGGAACAAGTACACAGCTTAATAGTTACACAAGAGGAAAGCACAAGGGCAGGGTTCAAGGGGGATAGAGGTGAAGGCAATAAGTAAGCAGTAATACCTGACAGGGTGGGTGGTGTTGGCCTATGCCAGACCACCTGGGGCATAATGATGTGTGAGGCCACAGGCGGAGGGCCCCATAGCCCCTGGAAGATTCAGACTACAATGGACAGAGTAGTGAGCGGGTAGTCAGAAGCACTGCATTATTTAAGAGGAAGATACCTCCAAACAAAGATGAGCACTGAGTTTGACACTACTTGGCAAGCCCACCTTATATATTGAGGATAACAAGTCCTCAGCCTCACCTACTGGGTGTATTAGCACCACAAAATTCATGGGGCTTAATTTTCAATGGGTGACGCAGGGCTTGCTTCAAGCCCTGTGTCTACCCCCGACTTTGACTCAGTTGTGCAGTCCCATTGCCACAACGACAGCTGATTTTGGTAGATCAGGCACAGTTGCGACAGTATACCCAGTTTACAACAGCTTGCACCAAACCTTTGGTGCCAGCACCACAATACGGGTTCCTGGGATTGCCACAAGCTAGACCAGAAAAAGTTGCTCTAACTTGTGGCAATCGGCGCATGGGAGTGAAAATCCTGATCGCCATCCGGGAGAGTACTGCAAGCCCCATGCGCCATATTGTCAGCACACCCAGGGCTTGCAGCACTGGTGAGGCTTTGAAAATCAAGGCCATATACTTCTAGACCACCAAAGACCTGATGAAGTGACCTCCATGGCAACAAAATGTTGGTCATAGACGATGGGTGGCAAATGTGAACGCAAAAAATAAAAAATATTGCTTTCCAAATATTACAGAGATTTTAAATCTTAGTCTACCCCCACAGCAATTTTCCTTGATTTTTCAGCACAACACAGGTAAGACTTAACTGAAGGGGTTGTGAGGGCCTGGAGACACCAGCCATCCCCAGGAGAACCACGAGGGTTGCAAGGGCCTTCTCACCGCCTGCCCTCCCCACTGGAGCCTTCATCACAGAGAACCCCCCCCCCGATGGAGCGAACAAGCTGAAGGGGTCGTGAGGGCCTGGAGACGCCAGCCCTCCCCAGGAGAACCACGAGGGTCGCGAGAGCCTTCTTATCACCTGTCCTCCCCACCGAAGCCTTCACTACAGAGAACCCCTCCCACAGAGTGAACAAAGTACGGGACATCCTCACAGGACCTGCACCAGCCTAAGGACTCGGCGAGTGTTTTGGTGCCAAAATCATTTAAAAATACAAAACAAACTTTGTCTTTTGAGTCGTCATATGTCAACAGATAGTTTTTTAGAGCTGATTTCTTTCCCCATAAGCATCAGTTTGTCTAAATTCTCAGTGTTACCTTAAGGGAAATGTTTTACCAAGTATAGTAGTCTGTATGACCTGCAGCTTCCATTGCTTTAAACCTCAACTGTTTTATTTGTGAACTGTACTGCTCCTTAGGTTAGCATGTGTTAATTAAGTATTTAATAGCCAACAGCTTACTATGCATTTCATAGCTAATATAGCCCATAATAAGTGCAGAGCCTTAAGCTACTTGATTGCCTACATTTCTTAGGCAAAATAGCCGCAATATTTGGGTACCTTAAGCTACTTGAGTGACTAAATTCTGCTGTTTTAACTGGGATTCTGCACACTGTGCTGTGCAGCACAATTAATTCAGGCCTAGCTTGCATGTGTTCTTACCTGTGATAAGCCCCATCTCTCCAGCAGCATATAAATCTATCTTTCTCTCTCCCCTTGTCTCACAGCTGAAGGGGTCGTGAGGGCCTGGAGATGCCAGCCCGCCCCAGGAGAACCACAAGGGTCACAAGGGCCTCCTTACCACCTGCCCTCCCCACCACAGCCTTCACCACAGAGAACCCCCCCCACGGAGCGAACAAGGTAAGGGACGTCCTCACAGGACCTGCGCCAGCCTAAGGAGTCAGCGGGTGTTTACCCCGCTGGCACTCCGCACCGACTCCCCACCGCCCCCACCACCACCCTTGGTCAGCTCTCATCTTTATACGTGATATCACGTGACTGATTGAGCTCTGCAGAACCAATCAGTCCACTCTCCCATTAGCAGCTTATCTGCTCTCACCACTAGTGGTCGCTACACCCAGCCCCTGTTTGATGCATCAATCAGGCAGAATGCTACTGTTTTTCCTCCCGCTTTTCTTCCTGGCATTTCCACTAGCCTCCCTCCCCCCAGCAACCCATCCACTACGGCACACAAACCTCCCCCTCTACTACACCTGCACTAGTCCCGCGCCCCTCCCCTCAACCACCTCCCCACATCAACTGCAGCATGGACCCACTCATAACTGGGTACTCATAGCCACCATCCTCCCTCCCTCCTTTTTCCCAGGGCTGTCTGTCCTATGTAACATTACAGATGCTGTCACTGCGCCTACCCATCATGCATTCTTCTTCTGCCGCATGACTAGACCTGCCTGGCATAAAACCAAACACATTCTAACACTGCTTCTTCACTTGGCAGGGGATATCGAAGCCAACCCGTGTCCTACCCCTCCCAATCCCCCCACCCCACTGACTCTCCCCAAGATCCTCCGACTACTGCACCTCAACATCTGCAGTATCCTGAGCAAAATACCTGAACTACAACTTACTGCTCTATCATGATGACCAGACATCCTCATACTAACAGAGACCGGGCTAAAACCACACCATGTGTACTCTGCTGTAGCCATTCCTGGCTATTCGCTGATCAGGCAAGACTGCCAGGGAAAGAAAAGAGGTGGTGGCACTGCCATGTTTATCTGCACCAGGCTACAGTTCACCCTGATCCAATTCCCCACACCTACACCACAGATAGAGTCCTTACTAATCAAACTTGCACTCCTCTACTCCACCCCTGTGTATGTCGCGGGTTCCTACTGTGCCCCTACTACCCCTCTGCCCAGTGTCCTAGACCACCTGGCCACATTAAAGTCTTCTGCCACTACTGATGAGCTCCATATCCTCGGCAATTTCAGTTTCAACTGGCTTTTCCAAAGACTGTTTGAAACTATGCACCAAAATAAACTCCCTAAACCTCTCCCAGCTAATCTCCCAACCCACCCGGCTAAACCCCGAAACATCTAACCACTCCCTCTTGGACTGGGCCCTCACTTCCCACCCTCACAGGGTTATTAATGCTGGTCTCCTCCCCGACTCCCTAAGCATCCACCACATGATATATATGGCCAGGAAAGTGCATAGACCCACACAACCCCCCTCAAGAATGCTTCTCACGAGATCTTACAATTTCCTATTTCTTCCTTCCCTCCTGAACGACCTGGCTCTCATAGACTGGTCCTTCATACCACAGGCACCTTCCATTGACTACGCTTTCAAGACCTTCAAAATCAGTTTTCTCGCTGTATGGGACTATCATGCCCCCCTAAGATGCACAAGAGTAAGGGGCTCCCACCTCCCCTGGATCTCCAACAATATCATTAGCAGTTGCCAAACTAGGGATCTGACATGGAAAAAACATAAGTTAACATGCTCCCAAGAATCCCTACAAAATTACCGTACCCTACGCAACTCCTGCACCAAAGCAATATTCAAGACCAAAAAAACTACTTCACGTTGGGTCTGAACTCTAACCTTAACCACCCTACAAAATTTTGGAAAACTATCAAATCCCTCCTCTCCCCGCCTGTCCAACCACCAACTCCAACCCTATCCACACAAGGCACGACTGTCACAGACCCTGGCAAAGTTGCCTCAGTTTTCAATACCTTCTTCACCAGCGGCACAGCGTCTCCCCTACCCAGTCTCCCGCCCACCCCTCGCTCACCAAGCACCTCGTTGAAATCCCAGAACTCCTCCCCTACCACCAAGTTTTCTTTCCATCCAGTCTCCTCAGCCAAAGTGTTCCAAGCTCTGCATGTGCTCAACCCCAACAAAGGCAAATGCTCCTCTGGCCTGGATGCCAAACTACTTCACCTAACTGCCCCCGCCATAGCTGCCCCACTAGCCGACCTCCTCAACCTCTCCTTCTGTCTGGCCCAAATCCCAGCTGCTTGGAAGCAGGCGATTATCATCCCCCTTCCAAAGGGCGGAGACCCCTCCACACCAGGAAATTACTGCCCCATCTCCCTCCTCCCAATTCTGGCCAAACGTCAGGAACACCTTGCCCTTGCCCAACTCTCCCAATACCTTAACTCATCCTCTTTTTTCACCCCCTACCAATCTGACTTCCCAAAGTCTCACTCCACCATCACCTCCTTACTAAGACTCACCAATGACATCCTCACAGGTATGGACAAAGGGCATATGACCTTGGCCATTTTCATAGACCTGGCAAAGCCTTCAATACCGTCTCCCACCCTATGCTGCTAGCCAAACTAAAGGATGCTGCCCTCTCCAGCCTTGTCACTAGTTGGTTTCAGGCCTACCTTGCAGGCAGACACCAATCGGTGAAAATTGGCCCCCACATATCTACCCCCCCTCCCAGTCACTAAGGGTGTCCCCCAAGGGTCAGTCCTGGGACCACAACTTTTTTCAATATTCCTAAATGACCTCCCGCTGACCTGCACACACTCATCTATCCAATTGCACATGGACGACACCATACTGTATGCTACAGGCCCTTCCACAGGAGCAGTGTCCAATGTGCTTCAACAGGACTTCAGTGCCATACAGCAATGGTTCCAGTCCAAACAAACTATTCCTAAATGAAAAAAAAGTCTCACTAACCTTCGGCACACAACCACGTCTTTCCTGCCTAGCAGCTCGCCCCAGATTCCAAACCCTAGACGGTTCCCCCCTGGAGTCCTAAACCTCATTCAGATACCTGAGTGTCTGGCTTGACCAACACCTTGATTTCTCCACACACGTCGAGTCATTACATGAGAAGTTACACCCAAAACTTGGAGCTCTATATCGCAATAAAGGGTGCATGCCCACTCCGCTCCGGAGGGAAATTGTTCAAAAGATGATTCTCCCAATACTTGACTATGGCAACGTGGTCTATGGCACTGCACCCTCATCCAGCCTGGCCAGCCTTGACACACTATTTCACTCCTTCTGCCGTTTCATCTTAGATTGCCCACAAATGACACACCACTGTGACCTATACAGCTCCCTAGCCCTCTCCTCTCTCACAACCCGCAGACAGATCCACTGCACCAGAGTCTTTGCCAAATTGTGGTCCCGGTCCCTTCCCCCTTATCTCGGTTTCGCCATATTGGCTCAGCCTTCCCCTGCCTATTCTCTCAGAAGCACAGACTCCAGGCTTCTCCAAATCCCATTCATGCACACCTCCAAAGGCAAAACGGCTTTCAAATATCACATGCCCAAGCTATGGAATGACCTGCTTGCTGACATCAGACACTCCAAGAATCCCAGACATCTAAACCCACTCCTTCACGCACACTACACCACCACGTGCACCTGCTCCCAGCACCCATAAGCCCTAAGACCTCATGTTCCTCTGCTCAAGTCAACCGTTAGCCACTCTTTAATCTGCTGCCGCTTGTAGGGTCCCCTAAGTTATTAAAGCTCAGATCCCTTTTGTTGTTTATTTATACAATACATAAAGGAAACATCTAGGGCACTCAATGTCAATGTTACTGTGTTTCTGCTCTCCTGATGTATATTATGAACTTATGTAAAACCTGTACTGTCTGTAATTTCATCCTATGATACCCTGTACCCCAATTTTTCCCCAGGTCGCATCTGGAAACGAGTGGTTATCCGCTCAGTATGCCTGTCTGGTTAAACTCTTAAATAAATAAATAAGTAAATAAATAAGACTCCTTTGAACAACTTTGAACATTTGGCCATTAAATAGGCCAGGAGAGCATCTAGGACCCACCCCCATTCGAAAGTAATTGCAAAATGAATCAGTGTTTCTGTTCTTTTTAATGCTGTTAGACTGCAAACTGAATGTAGATTCAAAGTTGATTACAGTTCGCAGGAGTATCCCTGACCGATTGCAGTACGTCTTTCAGCTGCATATGAGGTGCTCTTATTGCCGTAAAAGTACTTCATGTGCTGAGCACTGTAATGGGCTTCTTAATGACCACTTTTGCCATTAACTTTATTAAATAAATTTTTTTTTTATTTAATAAAACTAGCAGCCTATAATAAGTTTATGGGTTCAGTTGGAGAGCCTCTTGTGGCTAAGACCACAGAACTGCTCACCTTCAGTTTGCAGTCCTCTTGTCCTCAGAACATGTGGGGCAGCACTCATATAGCCAAAAGAGGCCATCCAACCGGACCCATAAACTTCTAAATGAGTATTAGTATTAGTACTGTGTTATCCGCTACACTATTTCTGCCCATTGGAGTATGGGGAACTGATGTGACATAAGCGCCATGAATCATATCCCTTCTGTCTTTGTTATTTACTTTAAATCTCACTTATAAAATACATTACAAAGTATACCTCCTCTGTAAAAAGTATTCTGTGAGAATATCAGCCCATTTGTTGTAGTCAGGTACCATAGTACAATTCTGCATCAAGCAGTAAAACTGACTCAGTAGAATATTACTGATCAAATGTCCTGGGTGGCAGCTCGTATAATGTAAAATCGAGTTTTGGTCAGTTTATTTCCTGAATAAATCAGTTTTTACTCCACCATGCACATCTTTTTCTATAGATAAATCCAGAAAATCAGCTGGCCTGGTGGCACAGAGGGTTAAGGCGTGGGCACCTTACCTCACACCACGCCAGCGACCCGAGTTCGGGAACGGACTCAGGCACCAGGGGTCAGCAGGGGAAGGAGAGGACTGAGCATCTGTAGAACTGCTCTCCACCCCGGGGTGGGTTGTGGGTGCATGATCGCTCTGCAGCGGCCCCCGGTGGAGTCTGGGAGCACTGCAGAGGGATTGCAATGAGGGAACAACACAGAAAAAGCAAAAACCGCTCCGGAGACTGGCCGGATGATGGCTGCTGGCCCAGGACACCTCTGAAGTCTCCGAGGAAGCCACAGAAAGCCTCAGCAGTGCCCGGGACCAAAAAAGAAATAGTGTGCTAGTCTCCTCCTGCTGGTGCCTTCCCCCTTGGAGGAGAGGGACCCACCCAGTGAAGGGTTATACCGAGTTACCCCGAGGAAGGCTGCAGATCTGAGGTAAGGTGGCTAGGGGGAGATAGTAGGAGGAATGTCTGAGGGTCATGGCAGCCCAAAGGAGAGGCAGCTCCGGAGTACAGAGGGGTTATAAATAGATAATATAAAAAAAAAATCAGTTTTTGGGCAGTGTATTTTAATGCAAATTACAAATTCACATTTGTGCTTTCCAGATATTTCACATATGACCTTAGCTGATCTATAGTGCCATCCCAGACAATCAATATATTTGTTGAAAAATGATACCATTGAATATGATGAAAGACTGGATTATTATTGTCATTTGTAACATTATCTTCCCCAGTCCCCAAGTAAACATTTGCGTAATTTGGGTTGAACGACGTCCCTCTTTAATTTGGTGGTACAATCCGACTAAAAAACAGAAAACATTAGTTGTCTGTATTTCTCAGTCATAGGTAACAGGAACAGAAGCTGTCGTTCTGTATAGAGGCCAGAATTTAACAGCTATCCCATATACTGTCACTTTGGAGGATGTTGGCGACTGTAACCAGATACCAATCTGCCTCTATCTGAATGTCCTCCATGATTTTTAATAAACATCAGTGGTATCCTTCAGATAGGATCCAAAATCTACAGCTAAAGTCTGGATGTGGGCATGCATGGGATACGCACAAAAGAATTTGGGAAAGAAAGCGGGGGGGGGCAGAGTATCCAAAGATCAGGTAGGATCTGTGGGGACAGTATCAGCAAGGACAAAAATGAGCTGACTGAGTGCTAGGCTAAGCAGTCCTTATCTGCCGACAGATTCTATTTTCCATTTGGATTTCAAGTTCCTTAAATCGTGGCAGCACACTATATGGCCTGTTGGGGGGTTAAGTTACAAGTTTCCTGAATTTCATCAAGTGCACCACTTAAAGAACCCAGGCACTCTTCCCCTTCCCCATATTTCTAGGCAGTCACAGACTCCCTATATTGGGTTCCCCTATTTTTCTGTCTTTGAGCTTCTCACACTTAGCTCCATAACTTCTCCTGTTTACTTATAAGGTTTTGTGATATCTCTCTCCACTGCCTTTCTTCCATGTTTCTAGTTACCCCATCTCTCGTTCCCCTCCAGTCTTTCCTAGCTTCCTCCCTCCCTCCCTCCTACTGGCTTTTCTTCACTTCCCACCTTCATCTCCTCCCCCTCTCCCCACCAAGCCTCCTCCAGTCTTCCCTCTCCCCCCACTCCCACTGGCTTCCTGGGTGCTACCTCCTCCCTTCCTCTTATCTCCATCTAGAAGGTCTGAGATCTTTACTTCCCTCCTGCCCTTCTCCCCCCCCCACCCACATCTGCCTCATAAACGTCTTCTGGCTCCTTCAAGCTCCTTGTCTCTGCTGCTTTTATTGGCAGGTGATATTGAGCCCAATCCTGGCCCTGTTTACTCTTCTTCCACTCATCTCCCCAAAGGACTGAGAGTGGCACATATCAACTTCTGTAGCCTCCTCCCAAAGGTTGATCAGCTGCAGCCACCTACGATTAATCTCAAACCCGATGTGTTGGTTATCTTGGAGTCTTGGTTATCCCTCAAGATTACTGATACTGCAGTTGCCATCCCTAAGTACACAATCACCCGACAGGATCACGCTAAGAGGGGTGGTGGAGTTGCCATCTACCTCGCCTATAAAATCTAATTTGAGCCTGTACTCACTGTCACCTCTCCCTCTACCTACAAACTACTTCTCATCAAACTCTTTTTCCTTTTCTCTGTCCCTATCTTTGTGGCTGGAGTCTACCGCTGCCCTGTCCTGTCCCCCATCAGTCACCAAGCTCTGTTCCACAATATCCTCATATGCCTCATCTGGGAAGCTACTTATCCTTGGTGACTTTAACCTTAACTGGCTTTCCCCATAACTAACTAAACTGTGCCAATACATTAAATCCCTCCTGCTTACCCAAGTGATCTCTGACCCAGACCAGTACAATCATATATCCCTCAACCACGTGATGCCAGCATCCTCCACTATGCTCTCAGTGACCACCATATAGTCTACTGTGTGCATAAAATATACCATCCCAAAGCCGCCCTCTCCAAATTCCTCCAGATCTGATCCTTCCAGTCGCTGGACATGTCCTCTTTCCATGCAGACCTCATAGCTACTGACTGGTCTCCCATCTCTTCTGCCAGTAACATCAGTACTGCCCTCCATTATCTCAACACCAAATTCCTCTCAATCTGGGAACTTCATGCCCCCCCTCAGAAAAAACAAGGTCTGTGGTTCCTACCTCCCATAGATCTCATCTGAATTGCTGGCCCGCTTCCATGCATGTGATCTTGCCTGGAGGACTCATTCCTCTGGCTCCCCTGCTGACCTTCTCAAGTACAGGTCCCTTCACAACACCTGCACCAGAGCCACCAGGTTTGCCAAGTCTGAATACTTTACCTCCATGTTCCAGAACAACTTTAATCATCCCTCTAAGTTCTGGAAGGTTATCCATGGCCTCTTCTCACCCCAACCCAGTTCTCTTCCCCTGTTCTCAAGGTGGGTGACACTGTCATTTCTGACCCCTTCTCTGTTACCTCAGCATTCATCTCATTCTTCACCTCCTGTGCTACCTCCCTTCTCTCCCCCCTCTCCCATCCCCTTCCACCTCCCCCACCCATCCTTCTACTCTGCCACATCCTTTCTCCTTCTCTCCCATCATCCCTTCTGCTTCCCTGAAGGCTCTTTTGGCTCTTAACCCTCTCCAGGGCAGGAGCCCCGATGGTCTTGACCCCAAGCTCCTCTATTTATCCACCCCTGCCATTGCTTTACTTATTGTCTCCCTTCTCAGCCTCTCTTTCTCCTTTGCCTCTGTCCCTGACTCTTGGAAACGGGCCACTGTCGTACCCCTCCCCAAAGGAGGTGACCACTCCTCTCCTGGCAACTACCACTATAGCTCCTTGCTCCCCACTTTGGCCAAAATCCAAGAACACCTTGTGCTATCTCAGCTTTCACTCTTCCTTGATTCATCCTCTTTCTTCACCTATTTACAGTCTGGCTTCCAGAAATTCCAATCCACCTCCTCTGGCTTACTGACTCCATTCTTTCTGGCATGGATCAGGGCCTGGTCACCTCCAATATTTTTGTCAACTTGGCTAAAGCCTTTGACACTGTTGCCCACCCCCTTCTCCTAGATAAGCTTAAGACAGCGGGGCTCTCTGACTCCTCAATTAAAATGGTTCCAGTCATACCCTGAGGGAAGGTCTCAAACTGTTCTGATTAGAGATTCCTTATCTCCCCCACTTCCTTTCAGCTCTGGTGTCTCCCAAGGGTCCATCCTTGGCCCAATTATTTTCTTAGTCTCCCTGAATGACCTCCCTGCTGCCTACTTTCTTGCATCCATTCAGGCAAAGGCAGTAAGGACAGGGATGGGGCAAAAAGAAATAAAGCCAGAACAAACTGTAGGGTAATGAGTACCAATGCCTGTAGTCTAGGTAAAAAGCTCCCTGAAATGGTGGCCTTGATGGAAGAGGGATGCCTGGATATTGTGGCAGTCACAGAAACATGGTACACAGAGAACCATGACTGGGATGTCAACATATCAGGGTACAAAATCTACAGGAGGGACAGGGAGGGAAGAAGAGTAGGAGGAGTAGCTCTCTATGTAAGGGAAGGGATCAAAGCAACAGAACTAAAGGGTAAACAGGGAGGAGAGGAGGCACTATGGGTCACCCTGGAGGCTGGAAATGGCTCCACAATCTGCACAGGGGTTGTATACAGACCCCCATCTCAGGGGGAGGAATGGACAAGGAAATGATAGAAGGCATCCTTGGGATGACAGAGAAAGGTGAGATATTGCTGATGGGGGACCTGAATATGCCAGATGTTAACTGGAGCACCTTTGCTGCAGCCACATCCAAGAGCAGGGCCATTCTAGATGCCCTGCAGGGGGCATGCCTCAGACAGCTTGTTTTGGAACCCACTCGGGAGGGAGCAATCTTAGACCTGGTACTCTCAAATGGGGAAGGAGAGAGAATCTCTGATCTTGAAGTGGGTAGCCATCTGGGAACAAGTGACCACCAGTGTGGTTCACGATAAACTTAGCTGTAGAGTCAAGCCACACAAAAGTGAAGGTACTGGACTTCAGGAGGGCTGATTTTGTCAAAATGGGAGAGTGCCTCAGAAAAACACTAGCAAACAGGCAAGAAGGTGGGGTGGAGTAACAATGGAGAAACATCAAAACTGCCATCACAGAGGCAACAAGCCTTTGTGTGAAGCAAATGAACAAATCAAAATGAAAGAAAAAAACACTATGGTTCTCAAAAGAAGTGGAGGGGAAGATAAGAGAGAAAAAGCATTCAGGAAGTATAAGGAAACACAGAAGGAGCAGGACAGAGAACTGTACCAATTAAAGCAGAAGGAAACAGGCAAGACAGTAAGAATAGCAAAGGCCCAAACTGTAGAAAAGATAGCCAACTCAGTTAAGAAGGGGGATAAAACCTTTTATAGGTACATTAGGGAGCAAAGAAAGATGAAGGCAGGGATACTGAGGCTGAATAAAGAGGAAGGTGGTTGGGCAGAGAGCAACAGTGAAAAAGCAGGGATACTGAACGAATATTTCTGCTCAGTAGTCACAATGGAAAAGCAGAGGGGGAGACCTAATCCAGTCAATAGAAGCACTCTGGATAGGGGAGTTGATATTAGTCCTTTCACAGAAGAAAGGCTTGTGAAGGAACTCTTAAAACTGAAGGTGGATAAAGCAATGGGGCCTGATGGGATTCACGCCAGAATTCTAAAAGAACTAAGGGAAGAACTAGTAACACCACTGACTACCCTTTTTAGTAAATCATGGGAGGATGGTGTGGTACCTGAGGACTGGAGAAGGGCAGATGTGATTCCCCTTCACAAAAGTGGGAGCAAGACAGAGGCGGGAAACTACAGACCTGTCAGTTTGACCTCTGTGGTAGGGAAAATGATAAAATCACTTCTAAAGGAAAGATTTGTTGAGTACCTAGAGGCCAGTGGGGCACAGGACCCAAGGCAGCATGGATTCACAGCAGGAAGGTCATATCAAACAAATCTAATTGATTTCTTTGACTGGGTGACCAAAGTAGTAGACCAGGGAGGGGCTGTGGATATGACCTACTTAGACTTTAGCAAGGCATTTGACACAGTCTCGCACAAAAGATTAATAAACAAATTAGCCAGCTTGAGAGTAAGTCCCAGGGTGGTAGCCTGGGTAAAACACTGGCTGAACAACAGGACACAGCGGGTAATAGTAAATGAAGTTCACAGTGAAGAAAGCAGGGTTACTAGTGAGGTACCACAGGGTTCAGTACTGGGGACGGTCCTTTTTAATGTCTTAATAAGTGACATTGCAGAGGGACTGGAGGGGAAGGTATGTCTCTTTGCAGATGACACAAAGATCTGCAGCAGGGTTGATACGCAAGGTGGGGTGGAAAGGATGAAAAGTGATCATATGGCAGCTTAGATTCAACGCAAAGAAGTACAAAGTAATGCACCTGGGAAACAAAAACCCAGTGCAAGAGTACACAGTGGGGGGTGAGATACTGACATCAACAAAAATGGAAAGGGGCCCGGGATAGTCATATCAGATGACCTAAAGGTGGGCCAGCAATGTGAGAAGACAGTAAGGAGGTCTGGGGAGATACTGGGATGCATAGGGAGAGGTATCACCAGTAGAAAACAGAAAGTTGTTGGCCCTCTGTACAGACAGTTGGTAAGACCTCATCTGGAGTACTGTGTACAGTTCTAGAGACCCCATCTCCACAAAGACATAGACAGGGTGGAGGCTGTCCAGAGGAGGGCAATCAAAATGGTGCAGGGTCTGCACCAGAAGGCATATGAAGAAAGACTAAAGGAGCTTAAGATGTATAGCCTCGAGGAAAGGAGGGAGAGGGACATGATAGAAACTTTAAAATACCTCAAGGGAATCAACAAAGTCCAAGAGGGTAGCATCTTTCAAAAAAAGAGATGTGCAAGAACATGGGGGCACAATTTGAAGATGGGGGGATGGCTCAGAGGTAATGTGAGGAAGTATTTCTTCACAGAGAGGGTTGTAGATGAATAGAACAGTCTTCCTGAGGAGGTCATAGAGTCAAAAACAGTGGGGGGAATTCAAGAATGCATGGGACAGACATGAGGCAATTCTAGTGGGGAGTAGGAGGAAGTAGGCTGTTGGTTAACTAGGCTCTGCAGCTTATCTGTTAGGTAGAGAAATGAGCAGACTAGGTGGGCCAAGCAGTCCTTATCTGCCATTAAATTCTATGTTTCTATGTATGTAGATGATGTGGTACTATTTGCCTCTAGCTCCTCTAGCTCCTCCCCCTCTGACCTTATGGCCAGACTTCAACTGGATTTCACTAACATTCAGAAATGGCTTTGGGGCAAATCAGCTGTCTCTCAGTGCCAAGAAAACAGTATCCATGTCCTTTGGCACTAGGCAGAAGCTCACTAGGCTACCCTCCCTTCCCTCCTTCCACACTCTAGATGGAGTTTAACTAAAAGATTTTCCTTCATTTAAGTGCCTCAGGGTCTGGCTTGATCGGCACCTCGACTTCTCAGCACACGTGGATGCCATCCACAAAAAAGTACACCCCAAACCCGATGCACTCTACCAGAACAAAAGTTGCATTCATTCCTCTTCCTGCTCGCCGAGCTATTCTCTTGAGAATGATACTCCCCATCTTTGACTGTGGTGACAGTCTACAGCACTGCTCCCAAGTCCACCCTAGCCAGACTGGATCCTCTCTTTCACCCTTCTGTCACTTTGCTCTGGACTGCCCGCTCTGCACCCACCATTGCTCCCTGCACTCCTCCCTCTCCCTCCCCTCCCTTGAAGCCAGATACCTCTCTCATTGTGCCTTCTTTATCTCTAAAACACTGGTTAGGCTCCTCCCCTATTACCTTACCTCTCTCCTCCCCCTTCCCCCCTCTCCTCCTCCTATAAGCTTCACAACTCTGGCTATCATTCTCTTGCACTTCCCTCAAGGAATTTCTTTGCTAGAAAGGCTGCTTTCTCCTACTGCTTCCCCAAACTATGGAATTCCCTACCCTAACCATCCACTCTGCCTCTTCCCATCACTCACTCTCCTCTCTTCCCTGCGTTTTCATTTCTTACTCTTGCAACTGCTCCTGATACCTGTCCCTAGTCCATTGCTCACAACCCATTACCCATCCTTCCTTCTCTCCTTTTATCCCCATTCTGTACTTGACTAGCCCCACCTTCACACTCCCTACCCTTGCACCTTCTGTTAACCCTTCAACACCTCAGCACCTTTGAATTGTACTTCTTAAATGGCATGCCTAACACTGTTATTCCCTTCCAAATCCTCACTGTACAGTTAACTCCCCTTCCTTACATAAATTGCCCATGTACGATGCTTAATTATTGTGCTTAGTTCCTATTCTACCTATTATGTAATTTTTTAATGTTTAATTTTTGTAATCTGTTGTAATTTTTGTTCTTGATTTCTTCTTGCCCTCCCGGACACATCTGGAAACAAGTTGTCATCAACTCAGTATGCCTTTCCTGGTGAAAATATTGAAATAAATAAATAAATGCAGCTACTAGGCCTGCATCAGGAGTTTTATGCAGTTCTTGAGTACCCAGAGTCGTTGGTTCTTGTGTCATACTTAAAATCATTTTTTTACTGCTAGTACCAGCTGAGGAGTTTACTGCACCCTGTGTAGTATAATTCATCCTTCTGTGCCCCCTGATTGGGCAGGTACCTATAGTGATTTTGTGGGATCTGAGAGGGTGGTAGTGACACACAGTACAATGGCTCCCAGGGGGCATCACTACAGGGTAAGAGGATTCAAGGTGTTTTGCAACTGCCTAACTCCCTTTTTCTCCTCCATCTTCCAGGACTGTGTTTGTAAATAAAAGCACTGTTAATTTGTTGAATTTTACTTCTATGTGTGTGCCCAGTTTGTATAACCTGACTGAAGAGATTATTGGTGAAGGTAACAACTGTCTTATTGGTCCAGGGAGATGGTGCCAGTGATTGTATGGTGGGATAATTTATATTAAACTACCGTACATAATGCAAAGCATGCTCCAACTTGTTTTGTCATTTTTTTCATCCAGTCTTTGACCTAGTGGAATGGTACCCTGCCATGTACCCTCCACTGGGCTGCTTGGGTCCAGGAAAGGGATCAGGAGTTAGGTCCTCAATGGATAGCCACTGCCCACAGCAAGAACACAGTAGTTGGTGAACACATACCTGTAGCATATCTGGTGGCGCGGCAGGCACAAGGCCAAGACACACACACACACACATTTCCCTACATCCTATCTGGAAACCAGCCAGTGTCCCTGACCAGGGCAAGCAGTAATGACCTCACACTACTATAGACTCAAAAAGGGGAGACCTGCACACAAAAAAACAGGAATGCATCAATAAAGGTGAGCTTTAGGTCCAAGAGTACCCAATTTATTTTCTAACAAAGCATACAAATATGCATACAACCACTACAGATACTCGAGGGCAGCATCCCTTCATATCACAGTGCTTTGCTGTTCCCAGAGGGGTGGAGCCTGCCATATCACAGCCATTTAAGTACAAGTAAATTAAAGTGAGAGTGATACAAATTTCTAGTCACAATCAGAGCTGTCTATTCTGCAAAGATTTATAGCTCTCACTCTTTCTAACCCCATGTAAAATTAAAAAAAAAATTGCAAATGATCTCCAGTGATGAAGTGAAAATGGCAAGGGTATACTGTGGTGTAAGGGCTGTGGGCAAAGTGAGGAAGTACAAGCCCAATAAAGAGCAAAGAAGTTAAAAATATTTATTTTCCTTTTACCTGGCTGTGATATGAGCAGGCTCTTATCCTATGATGAAGTGTCAGAGTATGACGATATGTAGGGGTCCACACTGATGTATCTGTAGTCCTTGCATCCCTGTTTGCATGCCTTGCCAGAGAATAAATTAGGCACTTTTGACCTTACTGCTGACATTACTTTATGTGTTACTGCTTTTTATGTGCATGGCTCCTTCTTTAGAGTCTGCAGTTGTGGTCTATCCTGTTCTACTTGAGCTGTGACACATTTCATGTCTTGCTGCGTGTTATTCCTTTGGTTTATACCTTGCACCACTACCCGTGAAGATAGACATTATAAGAGAAGCTAGGAGTGGGCCATCAAACTGTGGATGATGTATCCTCTGTAAACCCTTCCTGGTCCTGTAACCTCTGTGTTACCACCTGGGGGTCAGGACTGCAGGTTGGATGCAGGTAATCATGTGCAGCACATGTAGGAAGTAGCCCATGCAGTAACACCCCTCCCTTGTACCGATTAGCTCCCCGTGGTCCAGGGGAAGTAAATTCGTGACATCCTGGCCTCAAGGAACTGTGTGATGTAGCACCACACTTGCTCATGATCTTAATATGTATATGCTGGAGGACAGGAGGAAAGAGGGAGACGTGATTGAGATGGGAGTAACAGGATAAACAAGGGGAGCAGCAGTGAGTTGTTCACAAGTGGTAACATGGGAACTAGGGGGAAGACTCCATGAAATTACAGGGAGGGAGTTAAAAAGGATGTCAGGAAGTACTTTTTATGAAAAGAGTGGTGGCGGACTGGATCAAACTAGTGGAAGAGGTCATCAACACTAACATAGTAGGGGGGTTAAAAGAGGGTGGGGCAGGCACATGTAAAAAGTGTGCATTGGGACAGTTGGAGGAGGAAGGAGAGAAAATGAGGACTGACGGGCACAATCCCATAACTAGTCAGGCTTGGGCAGACTAGATGGGCCGAAAGGTCTTTGTTGACATTTTCTGTGTTTCTCATCCCAGTGGTCACAGTTGTGACAGTCTGCTGTGGAAGTGGCAAGGTATATCAGGACAATCAGAATTTGGGACCCTGGTTCCCACTGATAATGTAAAGGCCTTCCAGGTGCACCACTGCATGCAACCATACTCCATCTACTTCAGGCTGTGTCTGCTGAATTGAAAGTGCAGCAGCCATTGTATCTTGGTATGCTTTTCCAGGAAATCTGTGGTCAGTACACATAGACCCTACTGTGGCTGGTGAATGCTATGTGTATTTCTGCTGTGGATTTCAGAGAAATTGGCTTAGGGTGTGTGGGTATCTGACATGGACCATGCCTCCAGGCTGAGAGGCCAACTGAGCACCTTTAATGTGCCTGCATGCTCCATGGACCACATGCTCTTTCCTGAGCTACTGCTTCACCCAGACTGCAGGGTCCCTTATTCAGTCTCCGAAGGTTCATGTGCCAGAATTGTTGCACCTTCTTGCACATAACCCAGTGTCATGCCCATTTTAGAAACATACAAAACAGAAAATAGACGATGATGGACAGAGACCAATGGTCCATCCAGTCTGTCCATATTACCCTGTCATACCCTGGGACCTATCACATCTGTGGGGTCTTCACTTGCACTATTCCCCCTTTTGTTATCTGTGTTTCTGCCCCCACTTCTTGCTAAGTACAGTAGCTAAAATCCTCTTGACTCAATCCCAACCTTGTTTGAAGCCAATGATGATTTTGGCACCCACCACCTCAACCCACATATCATTCCATGGCTTAACCACTCTTTTTTTTTCTATGTAGCTTGTTCTTCCCTAGAGTCATGTGGGCAGCTCCTCAGCCCTATTCCCATCCCCCATGACCAGCTACCTCCTTCCTTGTTCCCCCAGGCTTCAGGACCCTATGGATTCCTCCCCCCCCACCCGGAGCCCCAAGGACCGAGTGGCGGCACAGGCCAAGGGAGAGCGGGCAGGGCTTCATTAAGCCTGCCTGACTCCTTTTTCTGTTTTCTTCCCATCCCCTGGCCGCAGCGGTACACAATTGCATGCGCTCTGTGGAACCATGGCCCCTCCCACTTTAAGTCACTTAGCACCTGAATTACACCTGAGCCTCCTTCTGGTGGCAGTGAAAGGCCGAGATAGCTTGCCACCCCTTCCTGGGAAAGGAAATCAGTCCCTGTGGTGCTCGATCCTCTCCTTCCAACCGACCCCCAGCAAACCGAGTCTGTTCCTGAACCAGGTTGCCATTGTGGCAACAGGTGAGACACAAGCACCTCAGTCCTCTGCACCACTGGGCCAGCTGTGGCTCCACTACCCTTTCTATAAAATAATACCTCCTCACATCCTTTTTAAACCTTCTTATTTGTAAGTTCCACTCATGACCCCTTGTTCTATCATCTCTGTTCCTGGTAAAGAGCTCTTCACAGTCCACTTTGTTAATTCCTTTCAGGAACTTGAAGGTCTCTATCATATTCCCCTTTCTCTTCTGGTTTTAAGTGAATACGTCTTTGGTGTCTTGAGCCGATCCTCATAGGATCTGCGCTCCTGGCCCTGAATCATCCTGGTCTCCCTGCGTTGTACTTTCTCTAGCCTTTCCCTGTCCTCTTTTGAGTGGGGACTCCAGAACAGGGCACAGTACTCTAGGTGTGACCTCACCATCAACCTATACAGTGGTAATAGTACCTTTATTTTATTTATTCTATTTATTTAAGTCTAGGATCACAAAGTACCTTTGAGCTGAGGTTCTTTTACAAAGGTTCCATGTCAGTAAGTACAGGCATAAAGGTCATACAGGTTTCAAAATACAGTATAAAACAATCAGCAACACAATGGTCATAACTTGTTATTACAAAGACAATACATAAAACACTAACAGATGTAAGCAACAAAGGAAATGGGGGTGAAGGGAGGAGAGGGCATGGGAGGGTGGGACTGAGTAGGGAAGCCTATGGATCTTTGTCAGGACAGAACAGGGGTAAGAGAAAATGATGAGCATAGGACTGATGAAGTGCTAGGTGAGAGGACGACAGCAGACAGCAGAGACTATTGGCAGAGACTAAGAGAATATTGCTTAAGCAGGGCAGTCACAGGTGCTTGAGCCTACTAGAGAGGCGGAGCTTAGCCTTGAAAGTGCCCAGCGTTGGTGAGGTAGAGATGTCACTAGTGAGACTGTTCAGCCAGCTAGGAGCCCTATATGCAAATGAGCTTTGACCTTAAGTTGTACGACAGTGGGGGATTTGCATATCTCCTGCATTCTACTGGCGAACCCTCTCCCAGTGCATCCCAGCATCCTGTTAGTCTTGCTGAAGGCCTTGTTAAATTATCTGGTTTCTTTAAAGGAATCACTAATGATGACTCCGAGGTCCTTTCCTCTGATGCCGTGTCCAATTTAAACCCTTCTCCCATCCAATACTCTGTTCTGAGGTTTTGTTCCCTAATGCATAACTTTGCACTTTTGGCATTGAATTTCAGCTGCCAGATTTTGGACCAATTTTCCAGCCTTTGCATTTCTGCAACTCCCACATCCTGTCCACATTGTCAACCCTACCAGAGAGTTTAGTATCATTTGTGAATAGACACAACCTGCTCTGGATTCTCCCATATCACTGATGAACAGATTGAAGAGTACTAGGCCCAGAACAGATCACTATGGTACACCACTAGTAACTTATCTTTCCTCTGATCTGACCCCATTCACCACAACATTCTGTTGCCTCCCCTCCAACCAACTACCTACTCACCTTATGGTTTTCTTAACTGTTCCCAGAGCCCCCCTTCTTCTTCAGCAGCTTTCAATGTGGAACTGAGTTGAATGCTTTGCTGAAGTCCAACTAGAGTAAGTCTACAGCCTGGCATTATCAAGTACCTTGATTATCCGGTCAAAGAATACTATCAGGTTGCTCTGACAAGATCCCACTATAATGAATACATGCTGCCTACTGTCCTGAGTTCGTTTTCTCCAGGTGTTCCACTCAAGTCTTCTTTGACTAGTGTCTGCATCAGTTTCCCTACCACAGAGGTAAGGCTGATGGGTCTGTAGTTACCTGGCTGCTTCTTATCCCCTCCTATGTGTAGTGGAATCATGTGTGCCATCCTCTAGTCCCTGGGAGCCAAGAGAGCTACTGAATAACCCCAGTAGAGGCTCAGCTAACACCAATGCCAGTTCCTGTAGCAACCTCAGATGCATCACATGCTGCTTCAAGGCCTTGTTTACCAGAGGGCTGCTAGCTCCTTCTTGACTGTCGTACCAGTCAATTTCTGCAGTTTAATTTTTGGGATCCCTCTACCAGCTGCCTTTGTGCTGCTGTCTGGCAAGGACCCGCTGTTCTCCCTAGTGAATACTGAGCATATTTTATGCAGATGCCGTGGTGACGGAGTCTCTTGCATGGGTTCTGCTGTCAATGGAGGATGTCCACAAGGATAAGCATGCCCAACACTAATCACACCAGGTTCTGCCATGGCTAACTCATCCTACAGTGCACTGTTCTTCCTTTACTCTGTGCAAGCAATGGTCAGGGTCTAGCTGGGGCCCACGTCAAATGATTTTCACTCCAGTCGTACTCTGTTGCATACATAATTGGTGGGGTTGATACAGACACTGCACCTGAATTAATGTTCTAATGGTCACAGCAAAAGACTCCCAATGCTAAACAGAGCACAGGAAAACAGGACATCTCCCCTTTGTTTTCTGACAGGAACTACAACACTTTACTACATTTTACTGTTGTCACTTTACAGCAGTTTACTACAGTTCATGTCTCCATAGTCCATTTCTTTAAAACTAGCTAAAGCCAAATCTGCAATCACACATGTATGTTCATACTTGGAATTGCAGTATATCAAGTTATTACTCAAATATTCCATAAGAAGGATCTAGATATTAATATTTGGTAACTCAAACAGTTCATGAAACAGTAGTACTGCTCTAAGTCCATCCTTGAAGGCATGTGTACAAACTCTAATTTTGTTACTTGGATAAAAAAAAATCAGAATTTGCCCACTGTCCAAAATCTGCCACTCACGTTCATGCTCTACTCCTCATGACTGTATATTTCAGTCCTGTAACAGTGTCCTTAGCACTGCAGTCTTTGACAACAGATTTGGCACAACACTTTACCCAGGTAGCTGATCACTCAATCATGCAAATCAGTAAGTAGCACAGAGGCACAAACCAAGGAAAGAACAGCTCAGGGAGTATCAAAAGGAGACAAGACATTTTAGGTATATTAGTGAAAAGGAAAACAAAGGGAGGGATTGTATGTTTAAAGAAGGTGGGGGACTGTATGGAGAGGATCAAGAAAGAGCAAACATCTTAAACAAACACTTCTGCTCAGTGTTTCAATCAATCAATCAATCAAAGTCTTTATTTTGTTTACAGTAGAAGGGAAGGAGGGACCACGCAAGGGCACCAGGAACTTTGCTGGGAGGAAATGGGTACTAGTCAGTTCAGGCCACTGGATACTGGTGTGTTCCCGGAGGAATGGTGAAGGGCAGATGTAGTCCCACTTCACAAAAGCGGTAGCAAGGAAGAGGCAGGCAATTATAGGCCTATCAGCCTGATATTGGTGGTCGGTAAATTAATGGAAACACTACTAAAGAAAAGGATTGTGGAATATCTTGTATCCAGTGGATTACAGGACCCAAAGCAGCATAGTTTCACAGATGGAAGATCATGCCAGACAAATCTGATAGATTTATTTGACTGTGGACCAATAAGTTGGATCAGAGAGGAGTGGTGGATGTGGCCTTCCTGGACTTCAACAAAGCTTTACACTGTTCCACATAGGAGACTGGTAAGCAAGTTGGTAACTTGGGGTGGGTAATAAAGTGGTAACTTGGTAAGTGACTCGTTAGTGGATAGGACACAGAGGGGTAGTGGTAAACAGAGTTTGCTCAGAGGAAAGGAAGGTGACCAGCAGGGTACCTCAGGGATCAGTGCTGGGACTGGTCTCCTTCTATGTCTTTAGAAGTGACATAGTGGAGGGAGTGGAAGGGATGATCTGCCTCTTTGGAGATTATGCCTACATCTGTGACAGAGTGGACACTCCGGGGTGTGTGGTGGGTGGACAGGATGGGCAGGGATCTAAAAAGACTGGAAGAGTGATCAAGGGTATGGCAGCTGGGTTATAAAGCAAAAAAGTCAAAAGTATGGCACTTAGATTCAATGCAAAGAAGTGCAAAGTAATGCATCTGGGAAACAAAAACCCAGGGGAAGAGTACACAATGGAAGGGGAGATACTAACAACAACAGAAATGGAAAGAGACCTGAGGATAGTCATACCAGATGACCTAAAGGTAGGTAAGCTATGTGAGAAGGCAGTAAGCAGGGCTGGGGGGATACTGGGATGTATAGGGAGAGGCATCACCAGTAGAAAACAGGAGGTTGTTATCCCTCTGTAACCCCATCTGGAGTACTGCATGCAGTTCTGGAGACCCCATCTCTGCAAGGACATAGACAGGATGGAGGCAGTTCAGAGAAGGGCAACTAAAATGGTGCAGGGTCTGCACCAGCAGCTATACAAAGACAGACTAAAGGAGCTTAATATGTGTACGCCGAGGAAAGGAGAGGAGGGGACATGATAGAAACTTTCAAGTACCTCAAGGGAATCAACAAATTCCAAGAGGGTAGCATATTTCGGAAAAAGAGATGTGCAAGAACAAGAGGGCACAATTTGAAGATAGAGGGGCGACAGCTCAGGGGCAACGTGAGGAAGTATTTTTTCACGGAGAGGGTGGTGGATGCATGGAACAACCTTCCTGAAGAGGTCGTGGGATCAAAAACAGTGGAGGAATTCAAGAATGCATGGAACAGACATAAGACAGTTCTGTCGGGGGGTAGGAGGAAGTAGGCTGTTGGTTAACTAGGATCTGCAACTTATCCAATAGGTAGGGAAATGGGCAGCCTGGGTGGGCCAAGTGGTCCTTATCTGCCATCAAAGTCTATGTTTCTATGTTTCTAAGTGTAAAATAATAGAAACATAAGAGATTATCGGCAGATAAGGACTGCTAGGCCCATCCAGTCTGCCTGTAGGCCCTATACATTGTATGTGGCCACTGACCCTATGTGATCAATGGCTTTTCAGCACTCCCTCCCCTCTCAAGCTTACCTTGTGCCTGTCCCAGGCATGCTTAAACCCCTCTACTGTGCTTGCCCCCACTACCTCCTGTGGCAGACTATTCCAAACATCGACTACCATTTCTGTGTAGAAAAACTTCCTCACAATACCCCTTCCAATTTCATATTGTGCCCCTTGCTCTAATACATTTTCACATTGGAAAGGTCCCCTACCTGCACTTTGTTTATGCCCTTGAGGTACTTGAAAGTTTCAATCATGTCCCCGCTGTCTCCTCTCCTCCAGTGAGTACACATTGAGGTCCCTTAGTCTCTCCTCATGTGTTTTGTGGTGCAAGCCCTGCACCATCTTTGTTGCCCATCTCTGGATAGTCTCCACCTTATCTATGTCCTTGCACAGGTATGGCCTCCAGAATTGCATGCAATACTTCAGGTGAGGCCTTACCAATGTTTTATACAATGGCATTACCACCTCCCACCTCCTGCTAGAGATACCCCTGTCTATGCACCCCAGCATGCCACTGGCCCTCTACTGCTTTTGTACACTGTTTTGATACTTTAAGGTCATCAGAAATGATAACCCCTAGGTCCCTTTCCTCTTTGGTGACAGTCAGCTCCTCCCCCCATCAACCTGTAACTCTCTCCAGGGTTTCTATGCCCCAGGTGCATAATTTTGCACTTCTTTGAATTAAGCCTCAGTTGCCACTCCTCAGACCATTTCTCAAGCTTCCCCAGGTCCTTCCTCATTTTCTCCACCCCTTCTGGAGTTTCGACCCTGTTATAGATCTTGGTGTCATCAGCAAATAGGCAGACCTTTCCTTCCAGCCCCTCTGCAATGTCACTAATGAAGACATTGAACAGGACTGGCCCAAGGACTGATCCCCGAGGTACCCTGCTGGTCACTCCCTCTCCCCAGATTGTACCCCATTTACCACCACCCTCTGCCTCCTGTCCATTAGCCAGTTCCTAACCAAGTTTACCACTTTGTCTCCCATGTCCAGACTACCCATCTTGTTAACCTGCCTCTTATGTGGGACAGTGTCGAAGGCCTTGCTGAAATCAAGGTAGGTGACTTCCACCTCCCTCCCCCCCTCCGATTTACTTCCTTTGTCACCCAGGGGGAAGACAGTGGAGAGGGAGAACAAGAGCAGAGGGAGGTCAGACTGTAAAACATGGAAGGCATGTTAACCAATGCCCATAGCCTAGGAAATAAGTTTCCTTGGGGGTTGTCAACCTTAATTCTTCCCCTTCCCCCCCCGTGGGCCCTGTGGGGAAAAAAGGAGATCATGCATGACATTGTTTGCTCACAGAACGGGTGGGGCATTAGGTTGATAACCCCAAGAAATATCCCCCCACTGATTTGCCAAGACTCCAGAGACCCAAAACCTAATGTTTTTCCAGTTGCTGCTTGGGGTGGGGTAGGGCATATGGGTTGGAAACCCTAATGCCATATTTCCTACTTTGTGTGTGTTAAGTTACCCTAACTGGCACATTAATTAAGTTTTTTGCAATGAAATAATATATATATATAATCTATGATGTCTGTTGCTGGCACCCCTATAACTGCCCCCCACCTGACCTTCCTCTCAGCACCCCCACTCCCCCACAAACATAACACTGACACTGGGGTTCCTAATCCCCAGTGTCACCACCTCGTAGGTTTTTGTTTATGTTAATATATAGTCTGTAAAAACAAAAACACCCATTAATGTCTGTTGCTGGTGCCCCGTAACTGTCCCCCCACCACTGGGCCCTCCCAATCAACACCCACCACCCCACACCACCCCCTACAAACATAACACTGACATTGGGAGTGCCCAATCCCCCAGTGCCACTGTCGCCATCTGAAATAAACAAAAGCGTCCCTCATTTTTTTTTAACCCTGTAAAAAAGAAAACTCTCCATTGTTGTCTGTTGCACCGTTAGTCCCTTCACCTGACCCTCCCACTCAGCACCAACTGCCCCCCCAAGCTCTTACTTACCCACTGGGGGTCCAATACCGTAATCCTCTGTGGACCACAGATATGCCTTCACTCTTCAAAGCCGGACTGCTAACTGAGGAAATCAGGTATGTGGTTCAATGTATTTCAATGGGGTTTTGAACTTATTGGCATAATCTGGCCATTTTTTATATTTTTGCCCCAGATTTTCAACATGCCTTTTTTGGGGCCACACCTCATGAACAATGACAATGAAATTAGGCAAATTTGTCCCAAAAGGTGATTTTGTGGTCACTGTGTGAAATCACCTTTCAGGCAGGAGTTGAAAATTTTCTCTGCCCTTGTTCATGAGATGGGCTCATAAGAAGCCTGTGTTGAAAATGTGGCATACAAATATTAAAAAACAACAGAGTTTTGAGCCAATGTTGAAATTTGCGAACACAGGCTCGTAACTTTGGTAATTTTCAATATTTTGACCCCAAATTTCCAACATAGCCATTTCTTCACAGCACCTCATGAATGTGACAGCTGTCATTTTTCAAATCCTGGCCAAAATGTGTTTTTGCATCCCGAAAGGCAGTGATGAAAGTGAGCAGGAACACACAGGAACTTAGTTCCTGTGCCTTTTTTGCAGCAGGAACGGAGTTCCTGTACTTCTTCCCACGGACACTAGAACTGGAATTCTTAAACCAGCAAAATAATGTCAGTTTCTGGGCCTGTGATCTGAAATCAGGGTTTCCATAACAACATTTGACATGTACAACAATTCTATTTTCCTAGAAATACTTCAATATGCCTAATTGAATCTGTTCATGTCTAAACAGATAGATGTGTCTTGACACAGCTGTCCTTCAGATTGAGGATCTTCATTCTGCATTTCATATTTGCCAGTGCCCAAGTTCCTGTACTTCTTGTCTACCACTTGCACCACTGCTGAAAGGTGTTTTGTATTACCTGTAGGAAATCACCTTTTGGGCAAGAGTTGACATTTTTCTCTGCACTTGTTCATGAGGTGGGGTCATAAGAAGGCTATGTTGAAAATTTGGGGCAAGAATATTAAAAAATAACAAAGTTATGAGCCTACACTGAAATTTACAAGCACAGGCTCGTAACATTGGTAATTTTTGAATATTTTGACCCCAAATTTTCAGCATAGCCATTTCTTCATAGCACCTAATGAATGTGACAGCTGCCATTATTCAAATCCTGGTCAAAAAGTGTTTTCACTCTTGTGGCTCAAATTCACCTTTTGGGCAGGATTTGAAAATGTTTTCCACTCTTGTTCATGAGGGGACTCATAAGAAGGCTATGTGGGGCTATAAGAAGGCTATGTTGAAAATTTGGGGTAAAAATGCGAAAAAACAACAAAGTTATGAGTCTACATTGCAATTGTTAAATGTACACTCATAACTGTAGTAATTTTCAATATTTTGACCCAAACTTTTACACATACTGTAGCCATTTTTCACACCACCTCATATATGTGACAGCTGTCATTTCTCAAATCCTACCCAAAATATGTTTTAACACTTGCGGCACAAAATGACGTTTCAGCCATTGTTTTATAAATGACACCTGTTTATGTTGAAAAACTGTAGCAAAAATGTGAAAAAACAACGTAGTTATGAGGAAACAAATCATTCCAACATTTACTCATAAATTTATTTTTTACAGATTTTGCTCCTAATGTTCAACATATCCTTGTGTTACCCACCTCCTGAACATGGCAGGTGTCATTTTTCAAATCCCTCCAAGCTCGCTTCCACAGTCACAAAGTGAAATTGCCTTTCAGATTGGATTTTTAAATTCCACCTGTCTTGATCATAATGTCAGGTCATAAAAAGACTGTTGGTCATCTGGGGTCAAAATGTGAGGCCATTTAAAAGTAGATATTGCCTCTGAGCTGCCCTTTCCTGGTAATTACAATCAAACAATGTGTCAAAGTAGGGTGCCGCTGAAAATGAGACATTGCATCTCATCTGCTCTATCCTGGGTAAATATATAGTAAAGCTGTGTACAAGCGAGGCGTGGTAGAACAGACAATACCATTGGCAAGCATTCAGCATTGACAAATGCTTGTTTTAAAGCAGCCAGTTCTTACTTTCTATTGCTGAATAATTGGTCATATTCATTTTGCTAATTAAAGATTTTACACATGATAGTATCAGGTATGATATGAAGTACTTTACTTCAGGTCTAACATATTTAGTTATGTTCCCCTCCATACCTAATTGCCATTGTGACCTCACCCATTGTGACATCACAAGTGACTCTCTTGAAGTAGTTAAATGCCTCTTTGTGATGTCATCAGTGAGGTCAAAAATGCTATTGGTATAGTATGAAGGGGAATAGAACTAGATATGTCAAACTCCAGGTAGAGTACTCTTCCACATATCGCATTGAGTATTTTCAGGTATAACGTCTTCTAATTAGTAAAAGGAACAAGAAAAGTATTTCAGTTACAAAAAGTAACAGACTACTTGTAATATTTGATATTAATGTCTGTCAACATATTGGCTCTTCAAAGGTTTTTATATGCAATGGTGCTATCTTACTGTCTTGACAGATTTGAACTACATCATTAAGCCTGAGCTCTAATTCCCTTATCAGCCCTTCTCAGACTTTTTGCCATTTACGCCAAATGCAATCTGATGCTACATCATTAACGCTTTAAGTTCATTGAAGTTACACGACTGTGGTTTAAGCCTTAAATATATGACAAAGGCATCACATATACTGTTGTTGAGTTTAACAGCTGAATGCACTCTCTCATATGTTTCATTTTCTTTGGCAAGCAGTGGGCATAAAACTTTTGCAAAACTACATTAAATTTATTTTTGTGACTTTCATAGGAAGTGTCAAGGTATTAAAATACCAATTGGTAATGCTGCATTCTGAAGGAAAAAGAGCTACTTTCTGCTTTTCAGGATGTTCCTTTGCTCCAGTAGCTGTGAGATATACTATAGTTTAATTATACAATGGCAAGGAAATTTCCTGTATTCTGATTGGTCAGTAGTGTTGAGACAGTGATGTTATTACACAATAACATCACTGTATGAATTATTTGAGCAAATGGAGAATTTTCTCTTCAAAAACACAAAATCTACTAAAAACATTTGTAATGTTTTGTTTATTTTAATATAACATCGAGCCATTGTATAATTGCAATAAAGGCACTCCAAGGTGTGTGTTGTGTATGTTTACTCCTGGGGTGGTGGCCTTTCAACCGCCGTGCTTCCAACCCACCTGAGGAGTGACGTTATTGCACAATAACACACACCTTGTCGTGCCTTATTGCTTAAATATCTACTTAAAAGTTTCCCAATTACTGTCCACATTTCCCACTATCTGGAGTAGTAAGGGTACCTTTACAACTTCCAGGGGTTCAATATTATGTCACAGGATGTCACTAGCCCCCTGACCTGGACCAGTCTGCTGGTAAGATAGAGGAGAAGGCACTGCTGGTCAGCCCCTTGGTGTGAATAAACCAGTGAGGTATAGAAGCATGGTCCGCAGTGTCATGTGTGGTTCTACTATCAAGTTCAGTGCAAAGTATCGAATGCATGCCCAGCAGGCATATAAGCAGGATTTACTTTGACCTTTGAGGATGCTCAGGCAGGTCTTGGTAGTCTTTGTTGCTCAGTGACCAGGCCAGTAAATGACTGGTGCATGTCATTCATGTCTTGGTCATCCTTACAGTGGCAAGGTACTGAGGACAATGTAAATGATAGAGGAAGGGGGCACCATACAGAGAAATTGTTGCTCATACGTACTGTAGGAAGCTGTTTGGCTACCCTTCCTGATGTGTGTTGGCTCACATGTAGCTACTAGCCGGGAATGTAAATGTGGCAATCTAGCATTGTCCATATGCAGTAGCATGGTATCCCCCTAGCTATGCCCACATCTTTGTAAGGCTAAGGTCAAGAGGTGGTGGGGAGGCCAGTGTATAGAAGGGTGTCAGATTACCTCCCTACTGTACTGGTCTTGTGCATCACTTATGTATCAAAAACATGTGCAGTGATGTGCATAATCTTCTAAGAATTGGGACCTTAAAGGAGAATGAAACAAATTAAAATACCTCCCCGGGCTACCTTACTGATTAGATGTTTATGTGGAAAATAATTACTGCTTTACTCGATTACTGTATGAAACTTAAATCAGTGATTGCTCAACACTGCCCATCACCATCTTAAGTATATCCAGCATGCTTCTGCTGTTTACTTTATGTAAGCAATAATACCTGATAGGGTGGGCAGTATTGGGCTATACTGGACAACCCAGGATGTAACGAGGCTCAACGCTGCAAGTAAAGGGCCTTATAGTCCCTGGAAGGTCCAGTATAGCCCAATACTGCCCACCCTGGAGGATATTATTGCACTTAGAAAATGGATTTTGTGGCATTTTTGTGTACTATCTCAAAATTAAAAAAAATAACTAAACATCTATTTACAGTGGTTTCATTGGTAAAGTAGTCCATCTACTTGTGTATACTTGCCAGTAGAGAGCACTGTAGAGTTTCCTTTAATGCTGTGTGTTTTCCATAAGTCTCCCATCCTCCCCACCGACAGTTGCCAGTGGTTCATTTTATTTTTTGTTATTAAAGTCAGTGTGTTCTTTCAACCCCCCCCCCACACACACACACACTTCTTCCAGGATGGAAGAATATGTTGAGGTGTGACAGGAAGTGACAGCACTAACATGTGCCGCCTGTCCAGTTCCATTAGACTTTTTTTTTTAATTACAGTTTTGTTCCTGTTTTCACTTCGGTCTGCATGAGCATGCATCAGGATTGTGAGTGCAGCTGGTGAGCACTGTTCCTCCCCCCACCCCCAAAACAGCCTAGTTACATCTGATGGCACAGCCTAATGAGCTTCACTTTTGAAATGTAAATCCCCGCCCCTCCCGTGCTCTCTGTGCAGCAGTGTGGCGATGGACTGGCGGCTGTGAGAGATATGGCGCCTGCAGTCCGGGACAGTAGATGAAGTGCAGTCATGAATCTTGGAAACAGAACTCAAGGGAATAATTCATTAAATATGTAAAAAAGAGGAAGAATAATTTACTTTGAAAGCAGAGTGTTTTACTTTGTGTTTTAAAGCTGAGAGGTGAGCTGGGCAGGTTGGCAACTCTTGCTAAGCAAGTAAAGAAAATGGCGGTTATGTCTGGAATTCAAAATTCTAAGGGTTTAGTAAATTTTTTTTTATTTATGCTCCAGCCCTGCAGCCCTCTCACTCTGGGGAACTCAGCCCTGTCACCCGGCGTCTACCAGCCAGCACAGCAGTCACCCCAGGGCTTACCCACCCGGTGGGTCGGAGAGGGAGCCCCTGAACAGGATCCAGTGTGCTGTGCTGTGGCAACTGGGTGCAAGGCCTCGCGAGTTCCCCTGTCATCATCTGCAGGCTATTTTTGGCTGTTTTCTCCCTTGCAGGATCAGGCGCGCAATGCCGCCAGTGACTGGGACTGCTGCCGCATCCTTGTCCCCTGTGTGCAGCTCTGTGCCATCGAGCCCCAACCTCTGCTAAGGGGTCAGGCGAGCACCGTCGCTGAATCCCCCGCCCGGAGATGGAGTAATCCATCTGACACTCAATCCATCTCCTCCCTGCTGACCCCAGTGACCCATGCTCATTCACGAAGATGGGTCACCAGCATGGTATGAGGGTGGTGTCCAGCACTTCAACCCTCAGTGCCACCGGGCCGGCTAGAGCTTAGTAATTTTAATGTAAACAGGCAGGCAGGGACTAGGACTTATTATTTCCCAGTCTCTGTTACCTGATACCGGACCGGGTGGTTGAGGTCCTTACCCAATCAGCTTAGAGCATTTCTCCAACCCATTTTCTAACTAATATGCTGCACTAGCAGGTCTGCCATTGGTCAGCACAGCAGTATATATTACCATAGAGTAAGCAGCAGAAGCACGCTGTACTCATATGAAATTATGGCAGAGGCAGTTCAACCAAGTTATGGCGCAATCACTGATTTAAGTCTCACACAGTAACTAGGTACAGAAACAAGTATTTTTCTACATCAACATCTAATGGTCAGGTTAGCCTTGGGGATTGTAATCTGTGCAGTTCTAGCTAGCCTTAGGGGATAGTATTTTGTGCAGTTCTGGCTATTCTTTTTTTTTTTTTTTTGTTCTTTTGCTGTTGGCTTCCCCTAACCCCGCAAATGTGGTTCGCCGTGCTCCAATGTCTGACCCCAACATGCTCGGGGCTGACCCCCCCAAATGGGGCAGCCAGCAGTGGAGTTAGGTGGCCAGTGGGGTTGGCGCTGGAGCCAGAGCCAGCTCATTAGTGGGGAGATGGCAATTTTTCCTAGTTTTTGTTTTGTGCGGGAACATGCAATGACGGACAGTGTCCGCCCTGCCCCCCCCTTACATTCAGGCACTGGATTGCTTTCAGTACCCCTAGCCTCTGCTGGGGGTCCATGTTGTGCTGGACACTCAGCCCCCCTCCCCCTGGTGCAGGACAGCAGTCCTATGGATGCTCAATCCTACTCACCACGGCTGGCCTTCCGACACCCGGATCCGTCCCTGAACCCAGGTTGTCAGCTTCGCCAGTGGGCCGGCATAGTTCTGGCTATTCTTAGGGCACAGTAATTTGTGCAGTTCTGGCTAGCCTTAGGGGACAGTAATTTGTGCAGTTAACTTTTACCTTTTTTTAGTTACGGGTTCCACCACATATAAACCCTTGAAAACTAATGTTTGGATTGCCCAAGAAATTATGTTTATTCCAAGTGGCTGCTTCTTAATATTTAAAGGTCATTTTACACCCCATTCCCTCTAGTCTTCAACTTCTCTCACTTTCACATGATCACAAATTAGGCAGTCTTGCCAGTTTTCTGTATTTCTTTACATCACAGGCAAAAACTGTGAAAATTCATATTTTTTTTCACTGTTGCAAAAATTGCAGAACTCATGAAACAAGCTTTTAGGGTGTTAAAATACTGATAAACATGGCAAGAAAATCAGCTAAATAAAGGAAAGAATCACTGGAACGTAATAGTGAGGAGATCAGGGAGCTCTCATGTTATTTAGAGCGAAGTTTCAAATCATCCACTATGTTGTTAATTATCTGTCAGCAACAAATAGCCGGTGTGGAATTTCTTTTCAAATTAAGCAGTAAATAATGTAACATAGAAAGACAAGGAGCTGTACTCTAGGGACAGGCTCCACCTGAGCTTTGAGAGTAAGGAGGTCCTTAAAAGGAAACTGGGGGGGTTCATAGGAGCTCAGAGGGTTTAAACTTGTAGTTGGGGGGGGGTTTGGCTTGTGAAAAGGGTGGGCAAGCACAGCAAGGAAGGACTTAGGCCTCTCCCCCAGCAGAAGGGGCAACAGAAACATCAGATAGAATGGAGGGGATGATGGACTCGCAGAGGACCTTGGGGAAAGGAGGGCAGGTAAAGTGAGGGGGGATGGGTAGAAAGTGTTTTTGATTAATGCAAAGAGTCTGGGGCGAAAAGATGCCTGAATTAGAGGCACTGTTAACAAAGAGAGAAGTAGATGTGGCAGCAGTCACTGAGACATGGGCCACACACCATCACGATTTGGATCTGAGTCTTCCAGGGTATAACATGTTTAGGAGAGACAGGGCAGCTGGGAACTGGGTGGGGGTAGCACTGTTCATCAGAAATGGAATTATTTGCTGTCGTGAGGAGGAGGTTGACGGACACATAGAGGCATTATGGGTTACCTTGCTGGATCCCAAGGGTAGGATGGTAAATCTGGGGGTAGTGTATAGGCCACCCACACAATCAGATGATCTGGATGAGGAATTAGCAGTGAACCTGAGCACCCACTGTGGGAGGGGAAGGGGAAGAACTGTGGTGATGGGGGATCTTAACATGCCGGGAGTGGACTGGGGTACCATGGCATTGTCGTCAGCTATGGAGCAATGTCTGCTGGATGCCTTCCAGGATGCATTTTTGTCCCAGCTAGTGGCTGAGCCGACCAGGAAGGGGGTGCATTCTGGATTTGGTACTGACAGATGGCGCCCTGATTAAGAACTTGGTCGTGGAGGGTCCATTGGCGGGGAGTGACCATACCGCAGTATGGTTCTCCTTGGATCTAGGCAGGGATGCTAACCATACAAAGACAACAGTGGTGGATTTCAGGAGGGCTGACTTTAGGGGAATGGTGGATATCCTTAGAGGACATTTGGAAGAGATTAGGCAGGACATGAGCATGGAACGCAAGTGGGAGATATTAAAAAGGGGCCTTCTTGAAGCCACAAAATCATGCACCAAAGTCCTCCTCAAGAATGCGAGGGCTAGGAAGTCTAGCTGGTGGACAAGGGACATTCAGGAGGGGGTAAGAGAGAAAAGATTGGCCTTTAGGAGGTATGTGCGCTCAGAGGAGGCCAAAGACAGGGAGGAGTACCATAGAACATCCAAAATGGTGGGTAGGAGGGTGGAATTTGCCAAGGCAAAGAAGGAGCTGTGGTTGGAGCAAGGGATCAGGGAAGGGGAGAAGGCTTTTTCAGATATATCAGGGAAAGAGAAAAGGGTGGGGGCCAGATAAACAGGTTAAAGAGAGAGGGTGGGTGGGCTGTGGAGGCTGTTGAGCAGGCAAAGGTACTTAGCAAGTACTTCCCCTCAGTCTATATGAGGGAGGAGGATAAACCAATTCCACAGGGGGGTGGAAAAATCAGGGCTGAGGAGGGGGAGGTACTCACAGCTGGTGAGATACAGGTGGGAATGGTGAGGGAGACTCTAAAGTCCTTGAGGACTGACAAGGCTCTGAGCCCAGATGAGATCCACCCAAGGGCGTTAAAGGAGCTGGCAGATGGATGTTATGGCCAGCCTCGATGCTTCAATGGGGAGGCAGTCCCTATGACGGTAAAGAAGGCCAATTCATGAATTGACAGCAGAGCAGAGAGTACGGATATGGTCGTGGAAGGATAGAGCAGGGTCAAATGTGACACCATGGTATTTGAAAGAGTTAATTTGTTCAAGAGGGAGGAGGTTATTGGACAGGACCCGGAGAGGGGAGTCTTTGTATTTGTTTTGGTTGTGGGCGAACAGCATAATTTTTGTTTTTTTCAGGTTCAGTACACGTCTGCGGTCAATAAACCAGCTTTCAGCCTGGCTGAAAGAGTTTTGGAGGACATTTTGAAGGTGGGTAGGGTCCGGGTGGGATGAGAACAGTACTGCATCATCAGCATAAAGGAGTACATTTCCCAAGCAGGACTTGGGGAGTGCATTTAGATAAAGACTAAAAAGCAAGGGCCCCAGTATAGAGCCCTGGGGGACTCCTGAGCAGACCTGGTGGGTATGTGAGGCGGTACTATTAATTTTAATACACTGTGAGTGGGATGAGAGGTAGCTGGTAAACCAGTCAAGGACACCTTGGGAGAAGCCTAATGGCAGAAGGATGGATAGGAGAAGGGAGTGTTTGACGGTGTCAAAAGCTTCCGACAGGTCAATGAATATCGCACCAGCAAGGTGCCCTTTGTCAAGAGTGGTGTATAAGTAGTTGGCAAATTAGAGGAGGGTGGTGGTGGTGCTATGTCCTCGGTGGAAACCATGCTGCTCCATGCAGAGGGGGTTGGGAGCGGAGAGGTAGTCAGAGTTGATCAGCTGCAATCTTTTCTAAGGCTTTAGAGAGTGGGGGAAGGATTGATATTGGTCTGTAGTTCCCAGGGGAGGTATGGTCACCACTTTTGTGGATGGGAGTAATGACGCAGTTTTCCAGACATGAGGGAACTGGCTGAGACAGACTAAGCAGTTGAGCAGGTTGGTAAGAGGGGGGAGTACTGTATCCAGGACCTGATGGAGCAGTTTAAGGTCCAGTGAGTCATTGCTATGGCTGGTACCATTTAGGACTTTGAGGAGGTAGGGCTTGGCTTCACGTGGGGAGAGAACCCGAAAATAGAGGGTAGGTGTGAGGGAGAGAGAGGGGTAGGGACTGGGTCGAAGAAGTTAGTTGGGGAGCACCGAGCTGAGGTCTGAGAAAGCAGCGTTAAGGCTGTCAGCGATACACATTGGGTCAGTGGCGACTGAGCCATTGATGTTAATCTGGGCTGGGGGGGTACTGATTTACCATTGAGTTCCTTTATGTTGTCCCAGAATTTTCAGGACGAGCGCTAAGGGGAGGCAAGTGTTGGCCTTTAGTGGTCAGCCTTAGCTTTGCAGATGGCTCAGGTGCATTTTTTTCTTGCAGCCCGGTAGGCATGCCTATCTGTGGCCTTGCCAGAGTCAACAGCTCTTTGCCAAAGGTTGTCCCTGTGTCTCTTTTGGTTGATTAGTGATGGCGTGACCCAAGGAGTGCTGTGATCTTTGATGACAGAATAGTGAGGGGGGGCAAATATATCACAGGCCGAGTTGAAGGAGTGGACGAAATAGTCAAGTGCCACATCGATATTGGGGCATGATTAATTGGTGACCAGTCCCAACGAGTAAGATGTTCTTTTAGTTGGCCCAGTTTACTGGGTTGTAGGCATTGTCGGAGGACAATTTTGGGCACAAGTTTCTGTATTTTATAGGACCAGGAGAAAATTATGGGGGAATGGTCACTAAGGTCATTGGGTAGCACAGTGGTGCCAGTGATCTTATGGGGTCTGTTAGAGAGGACAATATCCAGCAGGGTGGAGGTTCCATTAACTGGGTTGGCCCTGGTAGGGTGGGTGACCAGTTGGGTGAGGTCATGGGTAGTGATGGCATCTTTGGCCTGGGAGGCAGAGCTGGCAAGCCAGTTTATATTAAGATCACCCAGAGTAAGTTGCTCAACTTTGGGGAGCAGATTGGAGAGGTATTCAAGTAAGGATTGGAGAGCAAGATTCTGGTGGTGTGGGAGGATATAGGTGGCAGTAATTATTAGAGGTGCTCTGGAGGAGTCCAGGATGATTTTGAGAGAGAGGGCTTGAGTACCATGACTCAGATGGGGGGATGTGCCCTTGCAGAGAGTCACGGAGGTTTATGGCACAGCCACCTCCACATTTCATGGCTCTATCTTCCCTGAAGAGAGTGTACCCAGGTAGTGTCACAAAGGAATCAGGGGTGAACTTTGAGAGCCATGTCTCAACAATAGCCAATATGTTCGGTTGGTGCTGGGCAATTTAGCCTTGCAGGTCAGAGAACTTCTTTAGGAGACTGCAGATGTTCATGGAGGCGATGCAGAGGGTGGCTGTTGGGGGGTGGTTGGGGCTCACAGTAGTGGGTCCTGGATTGGGGTCGATACTTTTCGACAACAGGATGAGGAGAGAGATTATTCTGAGTAATACTAGGTGTTGTCTGTGGCGGGAGAGAGATGAGACACATGTAGATCACACCGGGGGGGAGATTGGGATGGGAAGGGAGAGGAGCACAGGGATGGCTGAGAAGGGGGGGCGGCCATGGGGAGTTCTGGGAGGGAGTCGATGGGAGAGGGTGCACCGGGGGGGTGTAAAGGTGGGAGTGTGGCAAGAGTGGGGGTGCGGTAATGAACCAAGGTGGGGCAAGACTGAGGGTGAGTAGTGGGAAAAGGCATCTGGAATGCGGTATTTGTTGGGGCCGGAGGGGCACTTATGCATAGAAGGATTACAGTGAGAGGGGCCAGGGGGGCATAAAAACAGGAAGGGATGGGGATTGCCATAGCTGACCCAGTAGGCTGGAGCAGAGGAGCTACAAGGAGGATGTAGAGACTTCCAGCAGTAAGCCAACCCAGATGACACAGTGGTAGGGCCACGGACTACAGAGCTGAAGGTATGGGGGTTGATACACAGGTGGGGAGAGGCTTAGAAAAGGCAGGTGGAATGGGGCAGGGAGGGTGAGGGAGGTCCTGAAAAGGGGTAGAAATGAGAGGAAAAGAAGGGTATGGTAGTGACTCCTAGTGGTCACAGGGTGCAAGTAGCAGACGGCAGGGGTAGTAGAGTAGATAGGTTGAAGAGAGAGGGGTCAGAAAGTACAGCACGTGGTTAGGGGAGGGCACTGCACTACCATCTAGTGGTGGCTTTGTATAACCTGCTAAGGGAGAAACAGGCACTTGTAAAAAAGCACAACAGGCAGTCATGTGACCAGGGAAGGTCCTTAAATGATATGATAGAGGTCTTCAAATATTTGGAAGGAAAAAAATCGGGTCAGCACTGATGATCTGTTCCATTTAAAGGAGAAAGGGTCTAGAGGGGTCATAGCCTGAAACTGGTTGGGGGGGAGATACTGGGGTGGGGTGGGGTGAGGTGAGGTGACATTACTTCACAGAAAGGGTGGTGGTGCCTGGAATGCACTGCCAGGGGAACTGGTGGCAGTGGAAACAATGGGGGGATTCAAGAGGGGTTGGAAGAGCAAGGTATGGTGGTGATGCTCTTGGGAGGGGAATGGTGAGGAAGGGTGCTCATGGGGAAGGGGGGGCAGTTCCAAGGACATAACTGTGGGCTGTAATCTGAGAAGACATGATAGGCTGATTGCCTAATCTGCTGGCATTTTAGTAATGCTAGTATAATGCTGAAGAATGTAAGAATATACTGTCTTGTGCATGACAGACAACGTGTGATTACTAGATCTCATTAGCATCCAGGGCTTGATCAAATGTCACCTAATGCTGTCAGTGATGCAGTCTGTCACTGGGGCCCAGGGCCACCCTCTTTCCCCTTTATTCAGGCTGACTTCTTCCAGTACCCTTTCCTGTGGCCCTCGGAGCCCCCATGTGGCTGCCTCTCATCTGATGCCAGTTCCACGGCCACAGATTATCATTAGGGATGGGCTGGTACTAAAATACCCCGACCCCCAAGACTACCCGCGGGTACCCCAAAAGTACCCTAAAAATACCCAGAGGAAAAACGAGTAGTAGGGTCGGGTAGTTACTACCTGCCTGTTCTGCTACCTGATTACCCGACCCTGACCATAACAAAAACCATGTGAAAGACTTTTTTTTTGTACTATTCGACTGTTTGTTAGGTGCCCGAGTCATTATTTATTTATTGAAATGTTTCATTATACCCATGAGGAGCATTGCTGAGGCAGGTACGAGAGGCATAGCTGCTCTTAGTGAGCCTGCTGCTGTTTCCAACAATTATAGCCCGGTGTGCATTGCTGAGGCAGGTACTAGAGGCACAGCTGTTCTTAGTGAGCCTGCTGCTGTGTCCAAAAATTATGTCCATGGTGAGCATTGCTGAGTCAGGGATGAGAGGCACAGGCTCTCTTAGCAAGCCTGCGGCTGTTTCCAAAAATTATACCCATAGTGGGCATTACTGAGATAGATAGGAGAGGTGCAACTGCTCTGACTGAGCTGGCTGCTGTTTTAAAAAATTATACCCATGGCAGATATTGCTGAGGTAGGTACGAGAGGCGCAGCTGCAGTGATTGAGCCTACTGCTGTTTTAAAAAACCTAAACCCATGGTGAGCATTGCTGAGGTAGGTACAAGAGGTGCAGCTGCAGTGATTGAGCCTGCTGCTGTTTTAAAAAACCTATACCCAAGGCGGACATTGCTGAGGTAAGTACGAGACGTGCAGCTGCTGTGATTGAGCCTGCTGCTGTTTTAAAAAATTATACCCATGGTGGGCATTGCTGAGGTAGGTATGAGAGGCACAGCTGCTCTGATTGAGCCTGCTGCTGTTTCAAAACATTATACCCATTGTGGGCATTGCTGAGGTAGGTACGAGAGGCGCATCTGTTCTGAGTGAGCTTGCTGTTGTTTTAAAACATTATACCCATGGTGGGAATTGCTGAGGTAGGTACGAGAGGCGCAGCTGTTCTGAGTGAGCCTGCTGCTGTTTCAAAACATTATACCCATGGTGGGCATTGCTGAGGTAGGTATGAGAGGCACAGCTGCTCTGATTGAGCCTGCTGCTGTTTAAAAACGTTATACCCATTGTGGGCATTGCTGGGGTAGGTACGAGAGGCGCAGCTGTTCTGAGTGAGCTTGCTGTTGTTTTAAAACATTATACCCATGGTGGGAATTGCTGAGGTAGGTACGAGAGGCGCAGCTGTTCTGAGTGAGCCTGCTGCTGTTTCAAAACATTATACCCATTGTGGGCATTGCTGGGGTAGGTACGAGAGGCGCAGCTGTTCTGAGTGAGCTTGCTGTTGTTTTAAAACATTATACCCATGGTGGGAATTGCTGAGGTAGGTACGAGAGGCGCAGCTGTTCTGAGTGAGCCTGCTGCTGTTTCCAGAAATTATACTCATGGTGGGCATCAATCAGACGTACATAATATAAACTGATGACTGACAAAAGAAAACTAAGGGTAGTACTAGTGTGGCTCATGTGGCTGGCATAGTGGCAGTGGTGATGGTTCCACTGGTTTCATACACAACTTAGTTACCATATTCAGTATCACTGTTTGCAGGCTGTTGTTCATGTTCAGGGTCAGACTTGCATAATTCAGTGTCTGTAACAATTGGGAAATTGTCAGCATTAATTTTGAAAAATGTAAGCCATTCCTCATTTGCAGGACTTAGCAGTGCTCTGTGGTGGGTGACTATTCCTCCAGTTGTACTAAATATGCATTCTGAATATACACTTGAAGGTGGATAACTGAGGTATATTATTGCAAGGTTTACTAGATCTGCCCATATTGTTCTCTAAGTTTCAAATACAGCAATGGATCTTCCTCGAGACTAATCACAGTATGGTTTGCAAAGTACTCCAGGATTATTGCGCTGCATGAGATGTTTACCAGTCTGGCAGATGAACCAGCTGCACTTTCTTTACAGATACCAGTCCATGTTGTTGCAGGTGACTCAGAAGTGATTTGCCTTTCTGACCCTGAACATAGGATGCCTAAGAAGTAACTGTAGATGTCCTTTCCCTCGCTGATGACCTTAGTGATTGTAAAGAATTTATAGATTCACTAGTGTGTGCACAACAAGCTCACTCTGATGGTTCAGCAGGGTTTGAGTGCTGTACATAAGTTAATGGTGCTTGTAGGGCAATGTCACATCCATGCAGGAAGGATGACTTAAATGTTCCACTTTAAGTGGGGGATCTGGCAACGTAGACGACACATAGGTGTCATTCTTGAACATGGCATTTAGTCTCTGATCAGTCAGCAGTCTGAGTCTCGAGTCATCTGCCAGCTTAACAGTGGTGGTGGTGTTTTTTGTCTGAAAGTCTTTCTTTATGTCGTCAAGGAAAATGTGAAGAAGTCTGATTTGAGGAAGAATTTGACTCAGAGCTCCATTCGCTGCACTGACATCACGTGTGGCAGCCTCAAATGGCTCCAATAAAGTGACCAAAGATTCCAGTAGAGTCCAGCTGCTGGAACTGAACATGATGTTTACTTTACCTCTTTTTTTTCAGTTAATAGTTTTTATTGCAGATTTTATATGCAGAAATCATTACACAGCATATACATCTGATACACAAAATGACCACCTGACTAGTTGACATTTTTTTTTTGTACTTCATATTTATGCTCCTAACTACCTCGTCTCTCCCCTCTCGCAGACATCCTCTGAACTGCTCTCTCTGGTATCACGCGGTCTGCCCCTAGAGTACCACGGATCCACACTAATCAAGGCACCCAGATAACCCCCCGGGCGGGGTGAGGAGGCACTCCCCGTACTTACCTCCCCAAGGCCAACATGCTGAGACGCGGATCCTGTACAGCGGGGTCTGCCGCTGCGAGCCCGAGACGAGCAGGGAGGTGTCTAGGAGAGACCGATGAGTTTTTCCCTTGTTCTCCCTAGACGTCGGCGTGCAATGGGGGCCAATGAGCTGGAAGGCTCCTCCCCCTGCCGACATCTGCCCAATGCCCATACTGCTGCTCCAGCTACCGCACCTACCAACCGGTGCTTCCCTAGATGGTGGTATAGCAACAGGAGCATGCAGTGAACCCCCCCGGAGAAGAAGAGCAGCCGTTGGGTGCTTCATTCTTCTCCTCCCTGGCCGACCCCTGATGCCCTGGGCTCGTTCCCGAACCCAGGTCGCCAGCGTGGTGTGAGGTGTGGCATCCAGCACCTCAACCCTCAGCACCACCGGGCCAGCTCCTGACTAGTTGACATTGATAGATACATTAATCAAACAGGGTGAGGTCATGATATGCCATTTCTTACAGGGTACATGTCTCAGAAATAGAAAGAAAAAAAGAGAAGAGAGAAGGTACAATCTACATTCAACCACTCTTAACAATTGCATTTCATCAGAAAAATACCCATTTGGGATCAACTTGGCATAATGTGGAGGAGAGCTAGGGGGCCCACACCTTAAGATATTGTGGCTTTGTCCCCTTAGCAACGTGGGACATCTGAGAAAGGGTGGCCACCTGGTGAATCGTCTGGAGCCATTCTTGTAAGTTTGGGATTTTTTGAGAGCACCAGTTTCGAAGTAGGAAGCAGTTAGCTTCCACTCCTGCTTGTATACACCAACGGATTCAGGGGTCCAGGTAGTGGAATGAAGGTGGAAGTATGTCCAGTAGTAGGAGCTGTGGGGATAATAGCAAAGAAGGTCCTACCACCTCCTTACAGGCGGCCAGTATTTCCTTCCAGTAAATTCTGATTGCCAGGCAGCTCTACAGGATATGATGAATATCACCTCCATCTGCATTACAATGCCAGCAGCAAGTATGGGACTACAGACCCATTGCATGGAGTGTAACTGGTGTTCTGTATGCTCTATGCCGGGATTTATTTAACTCCAAAAATTGATTAGCGTTTTGCTCATAAAAGTGCTAAAACATTGTGAAAATGCATAACGCTTGCTTCACTGTGTTTAACAAACATAACACTACTAGAAAACCTATATAAATACTCTCTGTACGGTTAGCATTGTCCCAAGAAAAAAACTGCTAATCAATTATTTAAAACCCTGTCTATGTAGTATTTTATTCTGGATGAGGAGGCTTCTGTTATCTTGGCAGGCAATGTGTGCTGCTCTCTAGGTGATCTCCCAGTCCTGCGGAGTGATAGCCACACCTATGGCTGACTCCCAAAATACTCTAGCAGGTTACATCTGGTCAGGAGTTGCCATCCTGATTTGTGCATAAATTACACTTGCCCTCACTTTCCCTTTGGATATCCATGGTTAAATATCCAGGGCCTCATCTTGTTTGGGTAGATTAGGTGTGTCCCTTAATATAGTTGATAACGCACTGCACAGTTGGAGGAATTTCCAAAAATCTGTTTTACCCAGGAAATAAGTGGCCTGTAGGTTGTCAAAAGATTCGAGAATCTGTTTTCCTGAGATCAGGAAATCCTTCAGGTGGACAATACCATTTTGTTCCCATGCAGCCAATGTACTGTCTGGCAACCTATACGGATCAGTGGGTTGTTCCAGAGAGGGATCCATGTAAATGGGGGTATGGAGTTTCTGATGTTTTTGGCTAACCGTTGCTATGTTTGGACTGAAGCAAGGATGGTGTTCCACTGTCACAGGTGCCCTGGCAGCGGGTGATAATGGTACACTAATGGAGGGGTTGGGGAGCAGATGAGGGACTCAATGGTGAGTCAGACTGGGGAGGGTCCAAAGAGGATGCAAACCACTGACAGGTTTGTGCACTAATAAAGGAATTGTGATACCCTTGGAACCAGGGGAGGTTCCACCCCCCTTTTGGCCCAACGTGATCTTAGTTTCAGCCTACTGAGGTGCAGAGCTGTGCCCTCCTATGGGAAGGAGCCTATTAATTTATCTAGCTTTGTAAACCATGAAAGTGGGGAGTTTGAAGGGAAGATGTGAGAGGCAGTGAAAGATTTTGGGAGTAGCCAACATCTTTGCTGCTATTTTCTTGGCTAGGGAGAGATTTAACTTGTTCCAGAGTTGAAAGTCCATATTGAGGTTTTGCAGCAACAAGGTAGCATTAAGGGCAGGGATTTGAATGATATCCTCTGTTAGATTAATACCCAGTTATAAAATGGGTAAGCTAAACCAGCCAATCATAGACCTAGCTCACCATGCATGAAATTGTTCCATGCATGGCTAAAAAAAAGGTCAGAGAAGCAGAACCGCATTCCTAATAGAAATCAGGAGCGTTAGAATGTTGGCATTTTAAATGCCGCCATCTTCAATTCTCTCGCTAACACTCCGATTCAGTCTCGGAATTTAGTTCACATTCATCAGCATGGCTCCTTCTGTACTCACAGAAATGTTGGTGCTACTCACTTTCACACTCCGTATTTGGCACAACAGTGTCAATAAAAGCACTCATGATTTGAACTATTACGATCCCCCTGATAGCAAGGCTCTGATGTGCTGTCTAGCAAATCAAAAAAAATGTGCAGTTTCAGGCTTTCAGGAGTGGCGCTTGGCTGTGGAGAGGCAAGTACAGATCGGCGTGTGTGTGCACACATCTGTAGACTCTGTGGTTTACAAATACCACCAGGACTTGTGGCTGGCCATGTAAACTGTGGTGCAGCACTATTCATTATTTTCCTCCGTGGCAAAAGTACACTTGCTTCCTTAGTAACACCAGTGTGTGTGTACACCGCTAGCTGCTACTGGGGGAAAAAAAACAGTTGTCTCTCTCTCTCTAGTCTTCTACTTTCAAAGAGCTCCTTAATATTAAAAAAATCTGGAACACTACATGTTAAAAAACAAAGCAAAAAACAAACAAAACAGTACATGTGGGGGGGGGGGAATGTTCTTGCATCACTTTGTCCAGCACAGGCATAAATACATCACAGTGATGTCATTATGTGGTAGGCAGAAGGTCTATTTTATGTTAAATCTACATAAACAAATACTATTTTCCACATTTAAGAACAATTTTTCTAACTGAATAAAATTGTAAAACAAGAGGGCCCATTTTATAAGCACAATAAGACACTCAGGTGTGTGCATGGAACATGATTCACGCACACCAGGCTAAAAGCACCGGCCAAGGCCTGTGCCTTATTACGCCCCTGACTGTGCGGTAAAATATGTTCCATGCACACCCTGTCATGTCTTATTGCTTACATATTTTATAGACCCTGGTGACCATTTTAGGGCTCCTTTTGCGAATGGGTCAGGGGTGCATGACTTATTGAGGGGAAGGACTGTCCCCTTATCATATAGCTTCTTTTTGTAATTTGCTTGTGTGCTATTGTAAACTGTTTTCTGTACCTGTACTGGAATGTCTTCTCTGTATTGTTGTACTGTACCCTCCCTGGTCGTGCCTGAAAATAGTCATTGCTGTGGCTAGTGCACTTACCCGGTAAACAAAAACTAAATAAATAAAATAAAAGGACTTCAGTTTTCCCTTGGTTCACTTTGAGGCCAGAGATTAGGGCAAATGTGTGCAGGAGCAACATGAGATGGGGAAGGCTCTTTGCGGCCTCCAAGATGAAGATTAGTAAGTCATCAGCATAAAGACTAGTATGGATGTCCATACCCTTGATCGAGATCCCACATAAATCCAGGTGAGTTCGAATAGCTATCGCCAGGGGTTCAATGGCTAAGACAAATAGCATGGGGGATAGCGAGCATCCCTGACAGTTGCTTCTGTGGAGTTCAAATGGTGGGGATAGGGTAGTATTCATCAGGACACACGCTTCAGGGGTATTATATATTGTGTGTACCCATGAGGAGAAGTACGGCCCAAATCCCATATGATGTAAAACCCTGGATAAGCAGCTCCATTCTACCGAGTTGAATGCCTTGTCAAAGTCAATCATGACTGTGGCTGCTGGAATGGGTAGTTTATTAGCTGTAGCTATGATGGACGCCAGGGATCACAGATGGTCCAAGGCTAATCTGACTTTTGTGAAGCCCCCTTGGGCTGGATGAATAAGCTAGGGGAGGAATTTATCCTGACAAAGAGCCAAGGCCTTCACCAATACCTTCACATCTGTATTGATCAAAAAAATGGGGCAATAACAGGCACGGGGCATAGCTACAAGGGTGTAGGGGGTGCAGTGGCACCCGGGTCCATGTGGTTTGAGGGGCCCAAATCATAATTTTGATGTTTATTCAAAACTGGGGAGGGCCCTGTAACATTGCCTTGCACCCATGCTCTCTGGGAATTTGCTACGCTACTGGTTCGAACTACCTGATTGTTGCTGTGTTATGAATAAATCATTATCAACTACGCAGCAATCTGTGAGTCTTTTTTAAGGTGGTGGTGTGTGCGTTACCCTTTCAGTTTACCTACCTGATTGTTTGTTGGGAGGATAGCAGCCCTTTTCAGCAAAATTGTTTTAAGTATGTATTAACTGATCCATGGAGTGGATCAGCCATAGGGCTGTCATCATTGTTTGGGAGAAAATAATTAGGCAGCGCAGTGGGCCACTAAGCCCCTGGACTCAGTCTCAAAAAACTAGCACCAGATAAGAAAATCACAGCCTACACAGCTAAAAGTACCTCAGTGTGGGGTGCTTTCTTCTGAGGAGTGGCTTGATCATCCGTACCTGAGGAAAGCAGTAACGGGAGTGGAATCTCAGCTGCTCTGTCTGCCCAGGAGTTGGTTTCTTTAGATGGGATGGAGCCCAGGCCACTCTGTGTGTCTTCCCCGGAGAGTTGTATGGAGTCAGGTCTGTCTCCAGTACCTCGTGGTGTTTACTACCAGGGAATTGCATCAGATCTTGTGAGGGGCCAGTGAATCCAGAACTTTGGCTTCTACTTCTGGATCAGTGAATATCCACTGGAAAGTCCTTTTTTGTATTCCCTTGGTGCATCTGTCTCCCTCTAGGATGTTTGACCAGCTGCTATGGGGGGTCCACTGTTGGGTATTGAGCAAAGGGGACTCCTGTTGTTCCTTTTTCAGTGGTTGTCTTCTAGTTGCTGAAGCGGGACGGGTGCCCATCGTATTCTCAGCCGGAGCCACCGGATGCTGCCTAATAAAGCTTCTTCAAGCAAGGTAAAGGAGTAATGTGTATGCCATGGATAGTGGTAATTAGAGTGGCCAGATATTTCATAGAGTATTGAAGACCATTTGTGCGAGCTGTTTTCTGACAGAAGTGAAGGCTCAGTGTCGATTTGACAGCTCAACATAAAAATCCTGGAACAGCCATATTGCATTGCCCTGCCAGACTAATGGTCCACTTTCCCAAACTAGCCATAGGATGTTGTCCGCACAGGGAATCTATGGAGCTTTACAATGATGGGCCTTGGGGGGTTTCCAGGTTGGGGCCTTGGTGCCAGGCTATGGTGCGCCCGGTGTATTTTGATCAGTGGGCAGTTAGGAACATTCAGGATTACCGGCAGCATCGCTTGGAGGAATCGAGTCATGTCTGGAGTTTCAACCCCCTCCGAGAAGCCTATTATCCACATATTATTTCCATGGGACCTGTTCTCTAGGTCATCCTCTTTCTCCAAAAGGTAGGTAACTGATGAATTTAAGTCCCAGATTTGGGCCTGTTGAGTGGTAGTTAAGTCTTCCAAGTGGCTAGTATTTTCTTCGGTTGTGGTAATTTTGTACCCGAGTTGGGCATGGTCTGTTTTCATTTCAGCTGCTGCACATTTGAGTTCTGCTGTGTCCTTAAAGTAGCTGGGCAAGCATTTTCCTTACTTGCTGCATATTGATGTCTTCAGCTACCGAAGCATTCATGTTGAGATTTTTTGATAGGCTGGCACGATGCTCTGTCACCAAGAACCAGGCCCAACAGCATTTTTGTAGATTTCAGCAGCCCTATAAGTTTCAGCCTCGGGTTTGGTAGCTAAGTGATGCACAGTTACTGCTCACCTCAGTACTGCAGGAAATTTAGCGAATTTTTATTCCCAGTGTTAGGATTATTAAAGATTAGGTTGGCATGGCTGGCAGAGAAAAGAATCAAGAGTCCATCTTAGTTGGTGGTTGGCCATGCCCCCCCTGCCCCACTTTACCTATTTGATTCTGCATGGTATAGTCATGTACAGCTTTTTTCTGTTCAAGAAGCCCTTTCAACATGTAAAATGTTAAATTCCAGTGGGTTGGAACTTACTGCTTTAATGTATGCAAGGGTAAGTTGTTTGATCTCTGTAGCACTATCAGGATTTTTTGTGCTTTTACAAAGTGGCTGAAATGCCCACATATTTTCCTAGCAAGACCTAACAGGTGTTCAACATTTCTGTTTCCATTTAAGAAACTATGGATGACAAGACGTAAACAATGTGCAAAACAAGGTATGTGTTGGTAGTTGCCATTTCTAACAGCCTTGACTTTGTTGCAACCATTATCAGATACTGTGAACCCTGGAGATAAAGAATACAGAGTAAGTCATTTCTGGAATTGATTTTGCAACTCCTGTAAAATATTCACAGCAGTGTGGTTTTCCTCAAAAGTGGTGACACATAATATAGCCTGCTTCCTACTACTGATGGTAGAGTGGCGATTATTACTTTCTGACTGAAAACTTGCCCAATGAGCTGTAACAGTCATGTAGTTATTGTTTGGTTGCTGGTCCATATATCCTTGGTTATGTGAACCTGCTTCATCTCAGAGAATTTCAACTGTTTAGTGACCACTCTACACACCAAGTCATAGAACTGTGGAACAGCCTTTTTTGAGAAATATGTTCCACAGGGAATGGTGTACCGTGGGTCAATCCAGTTCATGAACTTGAGAAAACCTTTTTGGGAAACAAAAGCAAAAGGGAGTTGACAATTGGTCAACAGCTCTGCAATGGCTCTATTTATTGGCTGGCATATTAGATTCTTGTGCATAAATTTTAATGTCCTTGCAACACTTTCTTTTAATGTTAGTTGATGAGAATGATGAGATAGTTTTAATATTTTGGGGATTGTGCTTTTCACGCCTTTTTCACAGAGTACTGCTGTGGGATTTTGCAGTACTTGATAGTGTCAGAAGATTGCAAGGACACATTAAGTGAGTTAGTGTCAGTTCCTGCTTCCAGTTCATTGTCACTGTGGTCACCACCACCACCACCTCCACTACCACCCATACCAACCACACTGCCTCTTGCCCTGCTCCACTTAATTGGGTGTTTTGCCTTTGCATGTTGTATCATTACTGAAGTTCCAAAATGTCTTACTTTGACACCAAGACTGACACTCTTTTTTTTTTTTTTTTTTAATTTCTTTTTATCCCTCCTGGTCACCCTCGTCATTCCACTCCTTCAGGCTTGCTCAATGCCACCCAACCCTCACTAAGTGTGCCCCTAGAGTGCCTCTGGTGACCTCTACCTGCCTTCTTTCTCCCTCCTCGGAGCACCTTTTTTGCACAGTGGGGTCTGCCTGTGATTACAGGCTGGGTGGCTGGAGTGGCCGTCATCCGGAATGCCGAGGGAGGTTTTCCGGTTTCTTGTCCCTTCCCCTCCATCCCACTGAGGACGCCTGGCTCGGGTGGAAAATGCGTATGTATGCCTGCCAAGTGCCTGATGGCATCCTCCCGGCTTCCCCCAATGGAAGCCGCCATTGCCCCGAGAGTCAGTGCTTCCACCGGCTCTCCCAGACGTCGGGTGTATTAAACACCTCTGGTGTCCCTCCCCAAAGGAGGAGAGCATCCGTGGGGATGCTCGATCCTCCTTCCCCCTGCTGATCCCAGGCAACCCGAGTCCGTATCCGAACCCGGGTCTCCGGTGTGGTGCAAGGTGTGGTGTCCAGCACCTCAACCCTCAGCGCCACCGGGCCTACTGACACTCTTTTTGCACAGACTGCATACAGCTTCAGAGTTGTCTACAGGGTCAATAAAGCAAGATACCCCTCCTCCAGGGTGTGGGTATACTGGTGTATTTACCACGGCTGGTGTGGTTCGGTCACGAGGTGCAATCGAGTGACTTAACCACACCAGTCATGGTAAGCCCGCCAGTATACCCACACTCTGGAGGGGTATATTGCTATTATGCAATGTTTGTTTGTTTTTTTCCATTTAATCTTTATTGAAAGTTTCAGTACAGAGAACAAATCATAACATAAATGTCTTGGTACAAACATAAGAAATAATGATATACAGATGATTCGTTCTCACCCTACCCAAACTCCCTCCCTCCACCCCCAAACCCCACTCCCACCCCAAACCCACCCCAAAATCCCGACACAGCATCATACAATGCCATCTACACCTCATGGCATGGAATCCTCAAGCCTATACATTTAAACAGTACAGGGTTTGTATAGGGTCCCATACCTTATTAAATTTATTTACTTGGGGGTGGGGGTAGGAAGAAGTAGGCTGCTGGTTAACTAGGATCTGCAGCTTATCCATTAGGTAGGGAAATGGGCAGACTGGTTGGGCAAAGCGGTCCTTATCTGCCATCAAATTCTATGTTTCTATGTTTCTATTACTTTATTGTGGAGGCTTGCTATATTCCTCTCTGTTCTAAGGTTAGCAAGAAATTCCTAGAGCCATTCAACATATGCTAGTTCTTCAGAATCTTTCCAATGCCTAAGGACTACTTTTTTTAACAGATAATGATATTAATGCCATGTGATATTTTCTGCTCACCACTGAGATACTGGAAAAATCCCCTAGGAGACATATTTCAGGTGTGAACAGATCAGCCAGACCTAAAAGAGGGTCTGCTTTTTGTTTAATAGCATTCCAAAGAGGATCAACTTTAGAACAGCTCCAGAAGATATGGAGAAGGTCCCCACGAAACAATTGGCATCTTGTACAAAGATAGGAGGACACAATACCTAGCCTGGCCAGTTTTTGCGGGGAATAATAAATGCTGTGTAGAATCTTGAACTGCATTAACCTCAGTCTATCCTGTAACAAAAATCTGTGGCAATTTTGCCATAAAAGGGACCAATCCAAATCCTTATCAGGAAACAGAGAAGACCAAAAGGCGACTGGGGCAAGATTATCAGGATAGGCCCAATTAAATAGAGCTTGATATATCTTGGATACCGCATGAGATGAACCAGCCATATCCGTTAACGTGTTTTGAAAAGAAATATGGGCAACCGGTGGGGGAACCGATCCCATAATCTTCAGTAAAAGGTGACGGAGCTGGAAGGTTTTAAAAATGTCAATGCGAGGTATTGAGAACTTGTGCATAATCTCCGCTGCAGTACACCACTGCCTAACAACTGAGATAAAATCCTCAAGCTGGCGATTTCTTAATTGGGGGAGCCAACTGGATGATAGGGTCTTGTCCTCTAGTTGGAAATTAGGATTTCCTTTTATAGGTTGGGCTAGATCTCTGATGTTGTCGTATTTTAAAAATGCACACAATTTAGAGTGGGCCTTAATTGAGACTGCTATAGGGGAATTACAAAGAGATTCAGGAAGGGATCCTAGTTTAGAGTATAACATAGCATTTGGGGAATAACCATATCTTTTAATACTAGCTAACTCCACTTTTAACCAAATCGGAGTGTATGGAGTCTGGTCCAAAATTTGTTCAGGGACCAGCCACCAGAGATATTTATTAGCCTGACTGGCCCAGTAATACAACCCGATATGCAGAAGCCTCAAACCACCTTTTACCTTGGAGGCAGCTAGTTTGTGAAAGGCCATTCTAGATTTTTTATTCCCCCAAATGAAGGTGGAAATCACACCATGCACTTTTTTAAACCAGGACAGAGGAAGCCCAACGTTCAACATATTGAGGGGATAAAAAAGTCGGGGAAAAATATTAATTTTAATTAAATTAATCCTACCCCAGAGGGAGAGGGGAAGCAGGGACCACCGACGAAGATCTTGATCTATATTATGAACCAGGGAGACTAAGTTCAATTGCTTAATGCGAGTAACACTCCATGTTAGGACGAGTCCTAGGTATGTGATGGAGTCAGGTTTCCAAGCGAGCCCAAAACCGGAAATATCCTGTTTATGGACTCTATAATTGAGGGGAAAAATCACCTTACTAAAACCATTTATTATCTTAAGAATAGAGGGGATAGATGAAACCGGATGCGTAATTTGCAGCAGGAGGTCATCTGTATACGCTGCCACTTTAACAACCTGTCCATTCAAAGAAATACTGAAAATATCCTGAGCTCTGTTTAACCTCATGATAAGGGGTTCTAAATATATATTAAAGAGAAAGGGGGAAAGAGGACATCCTTGTCTAGTTTCCACATGTAATTTGAAGGAGTTTGAAATTACTCCATTACAGGAGATTTTATCTGAAGGAGATATATATAGCGAACTAAATCAATTCCAAAATTTTAAGGGGGAACCAAATGCCTTCAATGCTGCAAATAAATAACTCCAGTGAACCCTGTCAAAAGCCTTCTCGGCATCCAGGGAGACCAACGCCATAGGGTGGATAGCCTCCCCGGAGGCCGAGAAGACATGCGCCAAGGCACGCAGGTGGTCCACCGAGGATCTTCCTTTCATGAAACCTACCTGCTCTGGCCCAATTAAGGAAGGAAGGACAACGCTCATGCGGTCGGCTAAAAATGTAGCCAAGATTTTAATATCATGGATGGTTAAGGAGAGAGATTGGTCTATGGCTAGAGACCAAATCATGCGGCTTATCAGGCTTGGGCAACAGAACAATCAGGGCCTCAAAAAGAGATGGGTCAGAGTTCTGCCTAGTAATAAGAAATTGAAAAAGTGATGAAAGTATGGGAGTCAATTGCCTGAAAAAGGTTTTGTAAAAATTTGAAGAAAACCCGTCAGGGCCAGGAGTTTTATCAGATGGGAGGGACTTAATTACCCCTTCTAGCTCACCATCAGAGATGGCGGATGTAAGTGTAGCCTGTTGAGATTTGGTGAGGGAAGGTAATTGCAAATCCCTCAGATACTCCTGCAAATAATCCTCCGAAGGGGGATTTACCATGGGACCATATAATTCCCGAAAATAATTGGTAAATTCCTCCGCAATCTCTGAGGGCGAAGTTCTGAGGGAATTGTCAATGGGAGAGCGAACCGCTGCAATGAACCTGGCAGATTCCTGCAGTTTAACGTGCATCGCCAACATCCGACCTGCCTTTTCCCCTTGATCAGTATACGCAGCCTTTGTATTTAAAATTGCCAGTTCCGCTTGTTCCCCTAACAGGCTGAGATAAGCGTCTCTGTGCCTAACAAGATCTTGTCTAAAATTATCCGAGGAGGCTGGAGAAAAATTGGATTCCATACCCCAAATTAGTGTTAGGAGAGAGGAGATCCAGTTTTCTCTTTCCTTTTTCCTTTTCGACCTTAGGCCAATAATAACCCCCCTCAAATATGCCTTAAGTGCCCCCCATTCCACGTCCGGCTGCCCAGTAGAGTTATTATTTATAGCCATAAACTGCTCTATTTGGGATGCAATATATTGGACCATTTTCTCATCCTTCAATATTTGATTATTCAGCTTCCATCTACCTCCTTTTTTGGGTAAGGATGACACTGTTAATAAACAAGTGACCGCCGAATGATCCGAAGGTGGTTCCGGCCACTATGCTAGAGTCCAAGACCCCTGGTAACAAAGTTTGGAAGATTAAAATGTAATCAATTCATGAGGAGGTTCCATGCACCTGAGAAATAAAGGTGTACTCCCTCGCATTGGGGTGAAGCACCCGTCAAACATCACAGAGGCCTGCGGAATCAAGCAAATCTCTAAAAGCCCTTTGGGCGGGGAAAAGGCCTTTATGGGACTGACCCGACCTATCCACTGAGTGGTCAAAAACAAGATTAAGGTCACCCCCTATGACTATAGGGATACCTAAAAGTGGAATTAGGGCTTCCAATACCTGCGCAAAAAACCCAGGCGCGTCTATATTGGGACCATAAATACTGCCCAGGACGATATCAAGAGTATGCAGCCTACCGTGCACTAATAAAAACCTGCCCGAGGGGTCACGAACAACCTGGAGAGATTTAAAGGGAACCGATCTATGTAAAAGGATCATGACTCCTCTACTCTGGGTAGAGCCTTCCGCAGTGAAGATTTGTCCCACTTGTTGGTGCTTCATTTTGTCAGCCTCATCATTGAGCAAATGCGTTTCCTGCAAGAACATAATTTCTGCTTTCAAATGACTTAGGTACTTCAATATCTTATATTGCTTAGTCTTGTGCCTTGCCCCTTTCACATTCCAAGTAACAAGTCGAATAGTTCTAGCCATCGCCTTTATCAACAATCAAAAACTTGTTATTTTTAATTTTAACCCCCTTTTTTCTTCTTGTATTTTAATTAGATGCCATCTGTACATATATATATATATATATATATATATATATATATATATATATATATATATATATATATATATATATATATATATATACAGTACATATCTATATATATATATATAGTTTCCGAATCCCACAGATCTGGAATGCTCTGCCGGCCTCCATAAGACATGCACAGAACCCACACCAACGCAACCCTCTACTTACAGCCCATTTCTCTTCCAGCTGCACCTGTTATAACTAGTCACTCTAGTGTTTCCTGCTTGCTGTTACTATAAAAGTATATGTAAGGTTATGACCCTGTCACTCTGTACAATGTATATTGAACCCCTGTCTGTATTTTTGAACAAATGTTATATAGGCAAGCCTTGACTTCCCAAAAATGTTTTCTGTCTTTATCCATGTACTGTATTTATGGGTCTCGACCCCCAGGTCGCATCTGGAATCAAGCTTTTAGCTCTGTATGCTTTCCTGGAAAATCTCGTAAATAAATAAATAAATATATATACAGTATATGTCATTGATACCATACCTTCTGCAGAATGTGCTGGGTCCTTTTACCCTCCCCCCATCCCTACTACCACCACCCCTTTTTAACCCATTAATATCTCACCATTAAATCCCCCTTACTAACCTCCCATACACCCTTAACCACCCTCCACCCAACCTCACCCCCTACTAGTATGGTACATGATGACCAACAAGTCCGAATAATCTTCCTCCACCCGGCCCCCTCGGCCCCCCTAAATGGAACAGCCAGTTCACCATCAATCCTTTACTTATTAAACATTTAACTTCCCTTAACAAACAATATTATACATCCATTTAAATTTTCCTGGAAACTTAATATGCATTATGCTTCCCTTAATGCCACAGAGAAGATACCCAAAATAAATACTGGTATTAAATTAAATACCTCTTGTCCAGTGCCAGTAAAGGGATGGCAAAAGCCTATTAGTACTAACATTATACTAGAAAGAAAAAACTTCTGGCGCTCTCTAGTGGTGCTACTGAAACCTGCAAACTCAGCGAGTGGATGAAAGGTTTAAACAATTACCCCATTTCAATGAATTAAAGCATTATTAGGCCCCCTCCCATACTAGTAAAACACCTATGCCAATGCTATGTTAGAAAGCATTTCCTAGCTGGGATGAGGGGGAAAAAAAAGGAGGAAAAACCCCTTGCAGAGACTGCGTAGCGATCGTGTATTCTGTGGCCATATTATGGCAAGCGAAAGCTACACCTTGCCCGGTTACATCTGAGAAAAGGCAAATCATTGCATAATTAGGTTAACTTCACCGAGCCTTAGAAAATGTATGAAAACAGCATAAGCTGCCGTTTACTTTCCCAGCATCAAACTTTAACACTCTCAGTCACCCCACTCAATCAACTAAAGGACCCGGAAATTAGGGACAAATAAATGACCCCATACAAGCAATGAGTAGGAACTACAAAGAAATTTGAACCCCAACAATTAGTGAAAAACTTCTAAATTCCAAACTTTAAATGACACATCTTAGAAGTGGCTCCCTACCCTCATAATGTGCACTTCAACATTTAACATCGTGCACAGCTTTGAAGTTGACCATTTGCCCCCACCCCATACCATGGAAGAACAAAGGGCTCATTAATTAACTGGGAGACTTGTAGCTTAAAACATAAAACAAGAGCCAAAACCAGAGGGGGTGGCCCACGCAAAAATTAGTCTGACCATCCATATGGAGAAAGGTAATGTTCTTTTGAGACTCCAAATGCAGTCATCGAGTGCCGAAACAACTTACAGTTTGCACCAGTCCATAGGGAAGAATACGGGGATCTGCTACCACAAACTAAAATAAAATGTCCACTGGGGTAGCCAGTTTGGTATATTAAACAGTACAGACCCGGTTTTCACGTGGTTTTAAATAATTCAGGGAGCGCCTCCTTAAGCCCAGCTGCCGCCACCTCTGCATCTTCGTAGCTCATCCAGGTGCCACTGAGAAGCACTTGAAGCCTGGCAGGAAAGCCCATTCTAAATTTAATGCCTGTGGCAATCAGCTTGGTTACTAACTTATGAAACGTGGCTCATTTCTGGCGCACCAAAAGTGGCAAATCTTGCGCCACCTGGAGTTTTCTACCTTCCCACTCTAATTCTCGAGCATCTCTGGCTTTGTACAGGAAATGTTGACATTCCTGAAAGTTCAAAAACCTAAATATAAAGGGCTGGGGGGGCAGCTCCTTCGGGCGGAAGGGGTCGCAGTGCACGGTGGACTCTCTCAATAGTATACCCTTCCCCATAGGGGGAGGGGCCTACCACCTTCTCAATGAACTTTTGGGCAAACTTGACCAGATTGGAGCCCTTCTCTCTTTCCAGTAAACCTATTATCATGGCATTATTACGCCGACTGTGCCCCTCAAGGTCCTCGACCTTACTTTCCAACTTCGCCAGACGTTGCTTGACCACCACCTGCTCCAACTCCACTTTACTCTGCTTCTTTTCCACGGAGTGTAAGCGCACTTCATTGTCGGCTGTCCTCCGAGAAAGATCTTCTAATGCACTTGAAATATTCTTGATCTCCCCTGCCATGTTCTGTATACCAGCCTTGAAAGGCTGAAATTCCTCAAGAAATCTGGAGAGAGTTAGGGGGTCCGAATCTGCGTTGGCAGCATTTGTGATCTGCGATTGCTGCAAGGAGGAGGCTCTGGCTTTTTTAGAGACCTTCTCCAGTGTTGTCGGTGGGTGTGCTTAGCCAGAGCTTTTTTCATTTCTGCATCCATCCACACTTTTAATCACGAAACATCCGCTGCCAGGGGGATTTCCATTAGTAATTTGACGGTGAACCACACACAAAAACGGAGTTTTAACCGCGATTTGAAGGGCGGGAGGTCGGAGCACTCGGAGAAACAACTCACCCGGCGTGCTGCATCACGTGACTCCCCACTATTATGCAATGTTGTTGATCAGTTAAGTAAGTAAAAAGGTGAAGAAATCAAACTCCTTCCCAGGCCGCTAAAAGACACCCCTATCGGGTGGTCACTAAAAGCTCTGCAGCAGGTTCAGAAGCTCCTTAGAATTAACTGGCAGAACTCATCAGAGCAAACTTTGACACAGAACATTCACTTCTTAATACAGCGGGTTCCGATCCCACCTAAGTTCTGGGGGCCACTGGGAGGACTAAGGCTAGGGGATTTGGCTCCCAAGGGGAAGTTAATATCATATGAGTGTGCCTGCACCAAATTCCCAGAATTAAAAGGACATAACTTCAAGTTTCAACAAATTTCTGATTCAATAAAGACCCACCTTCACAAAACGGAAGCATGGGTAGAAAATAGGGTTGAGCTGTCTTTATTACTTAAAGTAGCTGACCAACCCCACTCTATCTCTAGAATTTATAATGTACTGCAAAGGATAGATGATAACCTTCCTTCTGGTGTCAGTTATTATTGGAAGCAAAGACTAGGGATGACAGACGATAGGAGAACATGGGAACACAGATGGGCAAATAACTACAAAAATATTAGACAAGACAGATACAAACTTCAGCAGTTCTACATTATGCACAACATGTACTACACTCCTGCGAAACTTTACAGAATGGGTAAATTAGCATCTCCCACCTGTATTAGATGTGGAACCAAGGAGGGAGATTTGTATATTGTACTATGGGAGTGTGCTAAGATTCAATCCTTCTGGAAGGCAATTAGTGCCTCATTATCACGGATTACAGGTTTGGAGGACCTTTTTATACCAGAAATCTGCTTGCTGAATAATTTTCATACTGGTATGACCAAACAAAATAAATTGTATATGGCCATTATATCGGCCACGGCAAAAGCTGTTATCCTAAGACACTGGAAGTACATTACTACCCCGCCAACCATAGAATGGTACAAAGAGATAATGCTTGCTTTACAGTTGGAGTTACATATAGCCAAGATGAATAACAGAGTTCAATCATATGACTCCAAGTGGGATCCATTGGGTACCACCTTGGCTACATGGCAAGCTAGGACCTAGTCATAGGAATTATCCCCTTGTTAGATGCACTTGTTTATCCATGTCTCCCCTTTTATGGAGATTCCTAATGATATCTCAATTAGCGTGTGGATGCTGATTAGGAATGGGTGGTGGGAGGGGCTCTGGGTAAAATTATTATGCTGCCAATTTGTTATAGGTTATGTCAGTCCTGTGTACTTCAATAATACCGGCTGGTAATTATGCTAGTATGTTAAGCTCACATTTAATTCGCAAATGTCTACCGGCACTGTGTTGTACAACTCATGTACTGTTAATGTGTCAATAAAATAAACTGAATAAAAAAAAAAAAGTGAAGAAAACTTTTTTTTGTGTGGTTTTACATGATTGTTCTTGTTGCGGAACAAAAATAGTTCCTTTTTGCTATGTATAATATAGAGAAGCATCTCGCACCCTCCCATTCCTCAGCGCGGTGTACATCAGAGAGAGAGAGAGAGACACCGTAATGCTTTTTCCATGGACGTTTAGAAAGAGAAGATTCGTATTTACCTGAACGCTGTGTTTTTTGTTTTGCTTGCGTAAGACAAAATAAAATACTCTACTACCTATTTCTCTGCGGTTTGGCTTGAGAGGAAGTGAAGCCATTTTTTTTTTTTTTTGGTGAGCGGTAAAAGGTTGCAGTCAAGGTTTGCTTTCCGGGGTTACTGGGGTGTTGTGGTCTTGAGGTTTTATTTGGCGTTTTCCTTTTTTTTTTCTTCAGGAGGAATGACATGTACTGGATGTGGCTAAGTACTGTTGTTAATCGGTAATGTGGTTTTGGCTGTTTATTTGTTTTAAGCTGTCGCCGCTCATTTTGTTTGAGTAGGGGTGCTCTGTTCGCCTGTTAGTTGGAGGGTGAGTGTATCTTGCTATGCGATCTTCGCCGTCTTTTTGTGGTTCTGGCTTTGTCTTACTGATTTCAGAGGAGTTTCTTGCTGCGGCCAACTGGTGGCTGGCATCTTTTCCAGTGGGTACACTGGAGGATTTACAACGCTGAAAAGGTGCCAGGCAGCCAATCAAAATGCAGAATTCTGTCTATTTTTTTCTGCCCATTGTATAATATAATATAAAATAAATTCCACACTAAAGATTTACCTTTGTGCTTTGTACTACGGTGCCTGGCACTATTTATTGTACAATCAAAGGACCATGAGGAAACCTTACACTGCCATTTCCTTGTTCACATGTATTTTCCTCATTCATGCTCATCTTCTTATTCTTACGTTTAACATATGACTTTTTTTCTGCACTTGCCTCTCATGCCCTACAGTGGCATCCTTTCCTACTGCCTCATCGAAATTACAGACCTCATCGCCACAAGATTCAGAAGAACTGAAGTGTCATTGTCATCATGTGGGACATAGCCTGGGCTATCCCATTCCCAGTCCCCACTATCACCACCATCTTAATCAGCATTCGCTGCCTCAGTATCTGCGCTTATATCTGAGGAGGTTGCCTCCTTGTCCTTGCATACTGCTTCAGCAGCTGGAAGTATCCTGGCATATGTGGCAAAATGTTCAGTACGTCTACGAGTAACTCCTCTCAGTTCTTTCTGAAACTCTACTTTCATTTCATTGATTACATGCTTTTTTGGTTCAGGAGAACATTTAGTGCCAGTCATGGTAATATTATTATTGTCGCTATGTTCTTCATTAGTGCTAGGATTCATATTGTCCACATCATGTTCAGTTGCATGTGATCAGCACTGTGCTTCCTTTTAGTAGACAGACTGGGAAATACCAGACATAGTAGACACAGCCATGGCTTTAGCTATGTCACAGAGAGATGTCACACACAGAGTAGCTATGACAGAGCTCGAAGCACCTAACTCACTAACAGACAGTGTAATATAGCCTAAATGGCATTCACTATACTGCAGAGAGATACAGAGTAGCAGACAGGGCTCGGGGCACCGTCATTTTTACAGAATTTGCCTAAATCCCATGGATATGGCAAGCATACCCATGGGATTTAGGCAAATTCTGTAAAAACTGTACTGGGCATTGGAGATAACAACTTAGTAAAATCTCCGTACATAAGGGCACTATTGTGGAAGGGGCACGGCAACGTCATCACTGCCTGAAATTAACAGCAAGATTGCATGATAATAACAGAGGCTATAATTATAATGCCTGGTGCATTGGGGGAGTTTGCAATTTTTACAAGTGATGACATAAAGAAAATATGCCTTTAATAGGGTGACTGCAGGGAGGACCATAGAGGTGAAGTACCGATCTGTGCAGTGGTCGGGGCTTCATCTCTGCTGGTACAGCTCCTTTAATTAATTCTTCTAATTTGTTTTAATATATTTTTAATTTTTACAATTTATGGAACTTTTTTAAAAATACCCACTTTCTAAGCACAATAATACCCTTCAGGGTGGACGGTATGGGCTATATCTGTTCTACTAGGGGCTATAAGGCCCTCTGCCTGTGGCATTGGGACTGATTACACCACTGGGATAGCCCAATACTGTTCACCCTCTCAGGTATTATTGCTTGCTTAATGCACGTTTGCTTGACCAGTCTTTACACAGCTCTGTATGCACCTGCTTCTCCAACAGCTGATAGACTCTGGATGACAAGGCCTGGCTCTGCTAACAGCAACTATTCCTCAGCACAAGACAGAAGCCACCCTCCCACATGCTCCTTGACAATGCCTCTGAATCACTCTAAGGGGCTGCTCCTGTCCCTCTGCCCCGTCTCCACGCTTAGGATGGGTCTGTGCCCCCCTGGCCTCAGCCCTGCCTCCTTGAGCACTTTTACTAGAGGCCCCCCTCTTCCCCTACCAAAATCCTGTCTTTACTGACCCTCTGCCCCACCTACCCTAACCTCTAGTGCCTCTGCACCTTACCTGCACTGGTAATCAACTAAAGTTGATGCCCAAATGCTGTATAGTGTTTTAAATGACTAAGAAACTCTGTAACCTTTTCGTGATTGTTGTTTAGTGTCTCAAATGTTCTAAAACTATGTAACCTTCTTGACTGAATGTCTATACTCTGTTCACATGACGTGGAACCTTTGTAAAAGAGCCTTGGCTAAAATGTTATTTTCCGAATACCAAATAAATAAAAATAAATAAATAAATAAATAAAACACAGCATTTAGCAGATGATGCTGACATCATCATCCAATCATAACACGTATCTAAAGTGGGGTGAGAGAAAAAAATCAGCACTCGCTTTCCTTCAAAGGAAAAAAAAGCACCAGATACCCAAGATCAGTTTTCGGAGCATGCTGATCTTTATTAAGGTGCAGATCCAAGCAGGTGCTTCAACTGTGCATGATAACAACATATAGCATCAAGTAGCAGCACTGGAGAGAAACAATACGAGTTCTGGTTTGTGTTTCTGAGTCAATTCACATTTCGCACCATGCGCATCCTCTAAAGTGCTTTTGTAGGAGTGCAAAGTCACCGTACATTATGCAAATGAAGTGATTGAAACCCTCGACTCTGGAATTACGGAAGTTAGCATGTGTTCCAACATTCACCGCACTGAACATTTGGTCACTCTTAGAAGTCTTGATGGGCCGGGCCGGAGGCGTGGAGGGCTGAGGCATTAGTGCCTTACCTCCTGCTATGCCGGTGACCCATGTTTGCAGTGCGAGCGGGTTACCGTGGGTTGCCTGGGGAGGGAGAGGATTGAACATCCAGAGGACAGTTCTCCTCTACTGGGGAGGGGTGGGGATGAAGTCTGCTTCTTGCCTGGCCCCTAACAGCAGCTGAGGATTGGCACAGTGGACCCACAGACAGATGGGGTGGATGTGGAGCAGATGCCCAACATGCAGTGTGCAGAAGTGCACGCGTCTTGGCCATTGGCATCATTGCACGCTCCCGCGCCACACTCAGGGGAGAAAAGAAGAGAAAAATGGCGGACAACCATCAGGATGCCACCGGTCCCCCACAGGCTCCACACCCAGCCAGTTGGGCACCTCAGAAGAGGAAGGGAGAAAGGAGTGGCAAGTCCCGGCAGATGCTGGGATGATGGGGCTGGAAGGACCGATGGATGGGGGCCAGCCGAACAGGAGATAAATAAATAAATAAAAAAAGTATTGATAAGCAATCATGATGAAATCCTCATTGCAGTTTGTTAATGTTTCTGACAAAGTAAACTGAAAATAATTAAAGCAACCAAAGAAAACTACAAAATCGCAAACAAAACATGGACAGAAGCTTTTAAAAGGTAAGACATCTTGCTTTAATAGCGATAATGTTGCAGTAGGTGGTAGAGGTTCCAACTTGAGCATAATGGCACTGTGCCAAGCAGATAGAGACTTCTACCTATACTTCAGCTTAATCTACTTGGCATGGTGCCATTATTGACCTTGTACAATCTTCACCACTTAATGTTATTGCTATGCTTTACAAAACTTCTTCCTTACTATATCACTCCCTTCCCTCCCTTCCCTACCTCAGGATGCACCTGGAAGTAAACTATTCAACTCAGTGTGCCATGCAGATCACAACTTATAGATAAATATCACAGAAACATAAAACACAGACAATAATATAAAGCACTGAAACAGTCTGAGCAACAAGCCACAAAAAACTGTAGCATGCTTCTTGTTTATACCCAGCCACGAGGCTCGAATACCACGATGCATGTTACGGAAGCAATAATACCTGACAGGGTGGGGAGTATCAGGCTATACCAGACCACCCAGGGGCATAATGAGGGCTGATGCCACAATCAATGGGCCTTATATCCCCTTGAAGGTCCAGTATAGACCAATTCCATCTACCCTAGAGGGTATTTCTGCACTTAAAAAATTGGCTATTTGTGAAATTTTAATAAAACACTTAAGAAGTAAAAAAAAAAAAAATAGAAAAATCAGTAAAAATGAATAGAAATTAATTTTCTTGTAAAGCAGTCCCTCCACTAGTATACCTGCTAGTAGAGGGCACTGTTGTTATGAATAAAGCTTTTTCCAACTCTGTGTCTGTGCTTGTTCCTTTGTGGCCTGCCTTCCCCCCACCAACCCTGCCCATGGAGCAGCTGCCATTTTAATTATTTTTTTTAAATAGAAACTTCCTGTGATCTAAACATTGATTTAAGCCATTTTGTTGTTTTGTCAGTGTGGTTATTTCAGCATTGGACTTTGCACAGCTTAGTAAACATGCAGGCAGCATGGGAGGGATCGGCCGACAGTGGCAAGTGGTAAAGAAACATACACGAGCCGTGAGCAGCCGTGTCTATGCTGGCATTTTAGTTAAACCAAAAACAGAACATTTATCTCTGCATTTTTCTTTTAGGTTGTATGAGTTGCTGTGGTCAGTGAGGCACTTAGAGTCACGGTTGCACTGTTTTGTGGGTTTGGCAGGTGGGGTGGCATTCGCTCACTAAGCGAGCCAGTTTCAAAAATTGTAGGGCACAGTGATACCACTCATAATAGGGTCTTACAATGGGATTTATTTTTACCGGGACATTGTTAAAAAAAATTTATGGCCGGCAGGATTCTCAGCCAATCAGCTTCTAAGATTTCTAAAGCACATTTTCTAAACCTAAATTTACCCTTGGCTCCATAAAGATACAGTAATGTCCCACGGAATGTTGGAGCTATTTCTAGACATACAAACCATTACAAAATGAAACTAACTGCACCCACTATTTGTATTCAGGTTCTTCTTTAAATTAGGAAATGTACATTCTGGCATCTTAAAGACCTTTGCTTTACATTTTTATGCAGCCAGGTTGACAGGTACATTATGCTGCCCAGACAAAAAGGTATTCAATTCCCTTTTACTAATACTCCAGTAAAGAAGTAATGTGGTGCACTGGCGAGCAAGGCACAGAGGCAAGGAATAACTACAGCCTCCTCTCTAAAGATGTGTGTTGGAGTTGCTAATTGCCTAACAGCCTGTTATGGGGGAAGGGGGATGCAGTGACACTTAATGGTCTGGGAGGTCTGTAATATAGGCTGGATTCATACAATTTTTAGTGCCTCTAAATTAGAAAAGAAGGATCTTGAAAATCACCTTTTGCCAGACCACCGGTGCAGCAGTGGTCCTACCGCTAGCAAGGCCGATGACTTGGGTTCATGAACAAGCCTGGGCCATCAGTGGAGCAGCCAGGGGTGGAGGACTGAGTATCATAGCGCATGCGTAGAGTAAGGGATTTCAGACTGTGCCACAGCACCACCACCTGGATGATCACAAGTGGTGGTACACACTGGAGCTGGTCAGCAAGGGAGGGGAGACACCGATGAGCCTGGATATGCATGCACATGCATTTGCCTGCATGCATGTCTGTAAGCGCCCAGTTCACATTCTATGGGAAGAAGAAGAAAAACAGGAAAGAGCCCTGGACATGAGCTAGCCCAATGCCATGGAGGGTTGAGGCATGGGGCGCCTTATCTGCTGCCATGCCTTGGTCCTGGGAGAGAGGACTGAGCATCCAAGAGACTGCTCTCTACTCCTGTAGGGGAGGTTTGTTAGCCCAGCTGTTGACTGCCACCAGGTGGAAGCCTGTTGGTAGTGTAGGCTGGCGCGGCACACACAGGAGGGGCATTGTGTGTGTGTGTGTTCCTCCATACGGAACACAGTACTGCCTATCCGTGGCAGGGGCTGGGAAGGACAGAAAAGCACAAAAGAAGATGCGTAGGCTTTGTGAATCCCTGCACACTTGTCCTCAGCCCACACTATCACCCAAGAACCCTAGGACCAATGCTGGATTGTGTTCTGAAGATGGACAGCCCTCCCCTTCCTGGCCTTATCATGGCGAGCAATAAATGGAGAAACTCAGGTCTGGTAAGCACCAGAGAAAGTAGTTACTAGTCGGGGAGAGTGGGAACAGGGCTGATAACCTCCCCACATGTCACCTGAAGAAAAAAGCTTTATAAAAAAAAAAAACAGATGTGCTGTATGATGCCACCCCCATGCAGCAGGCCCTGTACTGCCAATGTCAACTCCCACCTCAAAACCGAGTTAATCTCCATCAGGGACATTTGTCCCACCTCCAGATGGCCCCACCTTGGGGACAAGCCAGGGAGGAACCAAGAGGTGGAGGTAAATCCAGGAGATAGCGGGTGATGAGCTGGGTGTTGTGGTTAGACTAATGAAGGCATTCTGGCCAATAAGGGTAAAAAAAGCACAGTAAATATAAAAAAATAATTACTTGTTACCTAACCCCCTCCCCAAGCTGGATGCATCAGTTCTACAACGTACCTTTATAGGGTCATCTCATGGAGCGGGGAGGAGCCTCAGGCAGGTGGCACCCATGGTGGCTTTTGCCAAGGTGTTATCTGTGTATGGCCGGGGAAAGGAAAGGGCACTCCACACCAAGGCATTAACAATTGGTTGATGGCATAGTGCATGGAGGACGGCTTTGGCTACATTGAAGACTGAGGGGCAATATGGGCCTCTCATGGAGGGACGGCCTGCATCTTCCAGAGGGGGGACCATGGTCCTTAGTGGGAGGCTTAAATGCTACTTTGATGAGCATTTAAATTACCAGGGTGTAGGCTGTTAAACTAAGGGAAGTAAAGTACAGTTACGTAAGAACTTACCATAACAGTAGATCTTTGAGAACAGCTCTTGCAGTAAGGTTACACCATTTGGACTGAAGCCGGCAGGCACCAGGACCCCACGGAAATTTTCTAGCTAGCAGTATTCAGCAGGGACCACCTCCAACGTCGGTCCCACCCCCGACGTCAGGCGTAGTACATAAGGAGGCGGTCCCCCATAATCCTCAGTTCTCCCACCGGAGACTCCCAGCCGCTGGATGACATCAGAAGAGGAGACCGAGGATCCACCATCAAATAAGAAACAAAGAGTCTGTAAATGCCTTATCCTAGGAGAAGGATGTTGTGACTATAACCTACCTCCAGCGGGGATGGGGGGAGGGAAACTACCTGCTGCAAGAGCTGTTCTCAAAGATCTACTGTTATGGTAAGTTCTTATGTAACTGTACTATCTTACTTCGAGAAACAGCTCTTGCAGCAGGTTACACCATTAGGACTGATTCCCAAGCAATACTGGAAATCACACACCATCAGGAGGAGGAAAGGTAAAAATCCTCGAATTACATCGAGCCTAGGACAGAAGTTCCTGAAGGACTGCTAGACCAAAACCTGCTCTTCACCTCGATGTGATATCCAGGCTGTAATGCCTGATGAAAGTGTGGACGAAGCTCCAGGTAGCTGCAGCACAAATAGCTGAGGTGGATACGTTCTTCAAAGCTGCAAAAGAGGTAGCCACCCCTCTGGTGGAATGACCCTTAACCATGCCCGGTAGGGGTTTATTGCACTTCTGGTAACAGAACGTAATACACTGGATGAGCCTCCTGGACAGCGACTGTTTTGAACCGGGAGCTCCCATCATTCTGTGGGCAAAGGAGACAAAAAGCTGGTCTGATTTTCAGTGGTGTTTGGTTCAGGTCAGGTAGTATCTGAGACACCTGTGCACATCTAGAGTGTGCAGGAGGACTTCTCCTCGATTAGAGTGTTTTGGGAAATACACTGGTAAATCAATATCCTGATTAAGGGTGAGTACTGAGACCACCTTAGGCAGAAATTTAGGATTAGTCCTTAGGGATACCCTATCTTGGTGGAAAACCAAATAAGGTTCTTTGCACATAAGTGCATGTAGTTCAGAAATTCTTCTGGCCTCGGTAACGGCAACTAAAAACAACGTCTTCCAAGAGAGAAAACATAGCTCACAATCCACAGTTGGTTCAAAAGGTGGCAGCATGAGCTGCTCCAAGATGAAGGGTAGATCCCATGGTGGAATCGGATCCTTAATCGGGGGCCTGTGGTGGAGAACACCCCTCAGGAAGGCACGTGTCGTGTCCAATTGAGCTACAGTGCGTTGGCCTATAGGGACGTGATAGGCTGAAATGGCACAGAGGTATACCTTAATCGAGGAGTAAGCCAAACCAGAGTGGAAAAGGGACAGCAGGTAGTCCAATACCAGCTTCTCTGGGAAGTCCAAAGGCGATAAACCGCGCACTTGAACCCATAAGTTAAACCTCCGCGCATTTCATGGCGAGGTTACGTGGTAATGTAAGCCTGACAGTGAGAATGTCTGCCACCTCTTGCAAGACCCCATGTCGCATCATGGCTATGTCTCTAGGAGCCAAGCATGCAGGTTCAGGGAATGTAGGTCCGGATGGACCAAAGAACCCACCTCCTGAGACAGCAAATGGGAGCTGATTGGTAGAGGCACTGGAGGTTCCCGGGATAGCTGATGCAACAGAGGGAGCCAGATCTGTCTAGGCCAAAAGGGCGTGATCAGTATAAGCATTGTTTACTCCCTGCGAAGTTTTGGAAGAACTCTCTGGATCAACGGGAAAAGGGGAAATGCATAGAGGAATCTGCCCGCCCAAGAGAGGGACAACGCATCTCGCCAGAAAACACCAGGTCCTGGATCTAGCAAGTAAAAATTGGGCAGTTTTGTGTTGGATGGAGACACAAAAAGGTCTAGCTCTGGAGTACCCCATCTGCGAAACAGATCCTCTGCTACCTCCTGAAGTAGTTTCCATTCATGGACGCTGGCCTGAGAGTGGCTCAGGCTGTCTGCGATGACATTGTCCACTCCCGGAACATGAACGGCAATGAGGTTTGCGCCATGTTGCAAGACCCAGTCCCACACTCTCATGGCCTCCCTGCAAAGTGGGTAGGAATGGGTGCCTCCTTGTTTGTTGAGGTAATACATCACCGCGGAATTGTCTGTTGTAACAGAAGTGTACCCAGTGGAATCTCCGACTGGAAGGCCTGCGGGACGTAAAGAACTGCCCTCATCTCCAGGATATTTATGTGGAGGTGAGACTCTTGGTCTGTCCACAGGCCCTGAGACCGGACACCGTCGAGGTGTGCTCCCCAACTGAGCCCTGAGGTGTCTGTGGAGAGTGTCACATTCGGGGATGGCGCTATGAAGGGGACTCCCACCGAGAGATTCCTCGAATCTAGCCACCACTGCCAATCTCGAAATTACGGCCTTCGTGAACCGGATTGGATGCTGCAGATGGTCTTGCCTTTGGTCCCATTGTACCCTTAACATCCACTGGGTTACCCGCATGTGGAGATGGGCTAGCAGGACTGTTGTAATGGCCGCAGTCATGTGTCTGAGCAGGCAAAGGACCAGTCTGGCAGGAAAGGTCTTCTTCGCAGAAAAGTCCCTGATTATAGATCTTATGTGTTCTGCTCTGTCCGGAGGAAGGAAAGCTTTCCCTTGGACAGTGTCCAGAACTGCACCTATGAATTGCAGAATCTGGGACAGAACCAGGCGTGACTTCTCATAATTGATGATAATGCCCAACGTCTTGAACAGAGACTAAGTGCAGTGAATGGCAGACATCAGGGCCTCCCAGGAGGGCGCCATGAGAAGCCAATCATCCAGGTAGGGGAACACATAGTGGCCCTGTCTCCTCAGAGATGCGGCTATGACCACCATGCACTTTGTGAACACCCAAGGTGCCGATGACAGCCCGAAGGGGTAAGCTCAGAACTGATAATGGTGACCCTGAAACTCGAAGCGCAGGAACCTCCTGTGCGCCTGAGCAATAGGAATATGCAGGTAAGCATCCTGCATGTCTAGGGATGCTAGAAAAATGCCCTCCTTCAGCATGAGAATCAGACCTGGGAGGGTCACCATGTGGAAGCGTTTGTACATGACTGAGTCGTTGAGGTTGCTGAGGTCCAGTATCGGACGGGGTCCCCTGTCTTCTTTGAAACCAGAAAGAATTGAGAATAATATCCTAGTCCCCTCTGGTTCCTTGGTATGTGCTCTATGGCTTCTTTTCCCAGAAGCATGAGCACCTTCTGCTGTATGAGCAGGGCATGCTGACCCGAGTAACGGGAGAGCAGGGGAGGTCTTGTAGGTGGGTAGTCTAGAAATTCTATGAAATGGCCTTTCTTGACCAACTGGAGAACCCACCTGTCGGTGGTGATCGATTGCCACCCTAAAGAGTGGCAAGCGATGCAACCCCCGACCTTTCTTGCCCATTGATCCAGAGGAGGGCCGGGGGCTGGGAAGGAGTCATGCTGTGGCAGCACTGGTCCCTGCAGGCTGGGCCGGCTTCATGTAACGTTGGCCTCTGCCTGGGGATGACTTGGACTGGGATTTACACAAAAATGTGCCCCTTTGCTGCTGGCCGGAACGTGGCTGCTGCCTTTGTTGCCAGCCGTGAAAATGGCTCTGGTTCCTACGAAAGGAACTAGGCCTGGATCTGTACATGGCCTGTAAAGATCGGACTGCCTTCCCTGCGTCCTGGAGTTTGGTGATGACCTTCTCCGAGGATTCACCAAAGAGTACCTCGCCATTGTACGGGACATCTAGAATATTCTTCTGTACGTCCGGGGTGAAGCCGGAGACACGGAGCCAGGAGTGTCGCCAGAGACAAACGCCTGAAGCTGCAGCTCTGGCAGAAGAATCCGCAGAATCATATGCGGCTCTAAGTACTTGGGTCCCCACATCTGACCCAGTGCAGAGTAGGTTAAGGAGCTCTGCTTTCTAGTTGCCATTGGGAAGCTTTTCGACCAGGTCTTGGCCCTTTTCCCACAGGGCATTCTGAAACTGTACCATATGGGTAAGGTAGTTCAAAGACCTGATGGCACATGTAGCAGGCGCATACATGCACCTCCCCAGGGCATCCAATTGCTTGGATTTCTGGTCCGGTGGCTGGGTGCTCATATGCTGAGGCCTTTGAGACCAGTCATGTGAGGCTGTGATGACCAGAGAGTCTGCCAGAGGTTGCTTCACCAATTACTGGTCATCTCTCAGAGCCTTGTACAGGCAGTCAGCCTTCTTCGGCACCATGGGAGTACAGTGCGGGCGCTTCCACTCAGCCTTGGTGACGTCTGCAAAGGTGCCCACCAAGGGTGGGACTACCACAGGCTTTGGGTCTTTCTGCCGAAGATAGCGGGCAAGGCATTGCCGTTCAGGGTCAAGGTCTTCAGCATCCCACCCCATGTTGTCCTGGATGTGCCTCAAGATTTCAGTGAAAGAGGGATCATCCAGTGGAGACCTGGGGAGGTCATGTGGGTCAGGAGGGGAGATTCTGAACGGAGAAGGAGATCTGGAGTAGTCTGAGGTGTCCGATCTGGAATCCTCCCCCGACGGAGTATACCGGCATTGTCTGGGTCATTTGGGGCTGGGAGACCCTGATAGAGATCTGGAGGAAGGCCTTCTCCTGTCTTTAGATCTGCCCCTGGGATGTGGAGTCTGTTCCTTGGGGGTTGGTGGTTGTCCTGCTGGCCCCTTAGGTGGAGGAGGGGGTGTAGGAGGTGAAGGAGTAGGAGGAGGAGAAGGAGTAGGAGTAGGAGTAGGAGGAGGAGGTTTGATGGGGACCACATCCTTTCTGATGGTGTCCCACCAAAAAGTAAAGAGTTCCTTTACTTCTTTCGATATTCATACCTGACGACGGGCCTGGTGCCGGTGGTCTGTCGCGGGGATCGGGCGTCAGGTCCCTGGGTGTCTCCTGGTCCGGGGAGGGTTCCTGTGGGAGCCCGGCATCCTCGGTGTCACCCGCCTGGTCTTTGGGCAGTGGGGTGTCCTCTTCCTCTGTCAATTCCCTATGACCAGCATCCACCAGTGACGGGGAGGCGGTCTTCCACTCTGGAGATGCCGATGTCGGTCTCCTGGCCGACGCCTTCAGATCCAGCGAACGCCCGGCTGGCGACTGGTGTCTGGCTGGTGTCGTCGGCTCCTGTGAGCGCCTGGCTGATTTTGAATGTTTAGCCGACATCGGGTGTTTAGCCGACATCGGGTCCGATGCCCTTTTCGGGGACGTCAGGTCCTTGGTCTTTCTGGGTGCAGGATTAGGACCTCTGGGTGGTTGGGAGACCGACCTGGAGTTGGTGTCCCCACATCAGGTGGAAGAAGAGGACTTATGATGCTCAGAAGACTTCGAAGAGGCCTTGGATGGGGTGGAGGAAGCCAAGGGCCTCGATGTCTTGATTGGCTGGAGTGAGGAAGAGCCGCCTGAAATCCAGACCTTAACCGGGGGGGCTGTGACCAAGCCCTGAAGGGAGAGCGGTCCGATCTGGAGCCGGAGCTGCGAGAGTCTGAGGCCCGAGTTGGGGACCTAAACCTCACCTTCTCCTGTGCTTGTCCCGGTGTTTATGGGCCTTAGTAGAAGATTCTCCCCTGGAGGAGGTTCTTGGTCCATCCTTTTTAATTTCTCTTCGAGGAGATATGCCTGTAGTGCCTTCTGACGGTGGATCCTGGTGCGGCTATTGAACCCTTGGCAAAAGGTGCAGGCCTTGGTATCGTGGTCCGGGCCTAGGCAACGCATGCAAGAAGAGTGAGGATCCTTGAAAGGGATCTGTTTTCCGCAGGCACTCTTAGAAAGGTGACCCTCAAGCAATGGAGTTGGAGAGGACATCAGTTGTGCAAAGAAATTCACAGAAAGTTCTGTAGTTGTTGTACGCTAGGTAGAGACCGAGAGGCCGATGCTGGCGAGTTGACAGCGGGAAAAGAACTGGGGGTTATGGGGGACCGCCTCCTTATGTACTATGCCTGACGTCGGGGGTGGGACCGATGTCGGAGGTGGTCCCCGCTGAATACTGCTAGCTAGAAAATTTCCATGGGGTCCTGGTGCCTGCTGGCTTCAGTCCAAATGGTGTAACCTGCTGCAAGAGTTGTTTCTCGAAGTAAGATCAACTGCTTCCCCTGATCATGAACCATTAGGAAGGGAGGGCCTGAGGGAATAAACTCCCCAAGACAGGGGTGCAGGTAGACAGGGATGGGGACAAGGCAGAGGAAAACGAGGTGTAAATCAGGCAAACAAGAATGAGGGAGTAAAGGAGACAGGGGACAGAGAAGGAAAAAGGAAAAGAGATGAGTCATGTGGAACTTTAGAGAACAGCACAGGCAGGAAGAGGGTAGCAGGGAAGCACACAGGGAGGGAGTATGGTATAGAAAGTCATGTGCACCAATGCAAAGAGCCTGGGACATACAATTCCAGACCTGGAAGCCATCATGTGGGAGAATAGCCTGGATCTGGTGATTATAATGGAGTTGCAGTGCACTTACCACCATGACTGGGACATGACCATACCAGGCTATTCCGTTCAGGAGAGACAGGGCAGGGAGGAGGAGGAGGTTGTACTATATGAGAGGGAGAGAATTAAGGCTATGGAGGGATGGGGCACCCAGAGGAAAAAGAAGAGCTGCAGGTGCTGTGGGTCATCCTGGAGATGGTCGCTGAGTACTTTACATACTGGGGTAGTGTACAGACCTCCAGCACAGGGAGAGGAGTTGGATAAAGTACTTGGGGAAGCCAGCACTAGAATGTCAAGTAAGGGGAGGTGCTGTTAGTTGGTGACTTCAATCTACTAGATGTGGAGTGGAGCCTTCTAATGGAGGCTTCAGCAAGGAGCAGGGCCATTCTTGACTCCCTACTAGGGGTAGGTGCAGCTACTCAGAAACCCACTAGGGATGGAGCAGTGCTGGACCTGTTGCTTACAAACAGGAACAGCATTGGAGACAGTCCCCTAGGTACAAGTGGTCACTGCACAGCGTAGTTTAGCATAAAGAAGGGAGCAGAGGGAAATCACACGAGGATGAGGGTCCTGAAATTTAGGAGGGAAGATTTTAAAGAAATGGGGGACTGCATCAGAAACACCCTCATAGGGGTGATTGCCAGAAAGGAGTAGAGTCACGGTGGAGAAAAATAAGGGACAACATTATTAAGGCAGCTAGCCTCTGCGTGAAGGAAGTGGGTAAAAGCAGGAAGAAAAAGACCATTATTGTTCTCTAGGGAAGTGGCCATGATGGTGAAGGAAAAAAGGGTGGCATTTAGGAAGTTTAAGGAAACACAAAGGAAAGGAGAGTTAACTGGATAGCTAAAGGAGATCAAACTTTCTTCGGGTTCATAAGTGAGAAGAGGAAGGCACGGAAAGGGATAGTTAGGATTTGGAGGGCGGAGACTACACAGACAAGAACCAAGAAAAAGCTGCCATCCTGAATAAGTACTTCTACTCAGTCTTCATGGGAAGGGGACGGACTGCCAGGCAGCACCAGGTACAAAGAGAGGAGGGAGATGAACATAAGTCCTTTTTTAAAGGAAAGAGTACTTAAGGGACTTGCGGCTCTGAAGCTGGACAAGGCAATGGGACCAGACGGGATTCATCAGGGGTGCTAAAGGAACTCAGGGAGGTGCTAGCTGCCCCACTGACAGCATTCTTTACACTTATCTGGAAACAGGTGTGGTTCTAGTGTATTGGAGAAGAGCTGACGTGGTCCTTCTACATAAAAGCAGCAGCAGGGAGGAAGCAAACAATTATAGGCCAGTTAATCTTACTTCAGTGGTGAGGAATTTAATGGAAACTTTGCTAAAGGAAAGGCTGGTTGAGTATCTTGAATCTAATGGGCTGCAAGACCACAGGCAGTATGGATTCACTGGGGTTGGGGGGGGGTCGTGCCAGACAAACTTGATTGATTTCTTCGACTGAGTGACCAGGGAACTAGATCAGGGGATGGCAATGGACGTGGTCTATCTGGACTTCAGTAAGTCCTTCAATACTATGCCTCACAGGAGACTGATAAAGAAATTGATCAGCCTGGAGTGCGATCTAAAGTAGTAAACTGGGTTAGAAACTGCTTAGCAGATAGGCAACAGAGAGTAGTGGTTAAAGGCACTCACTCAAATGATGGGAGAGTGACCAGCAGGGGACTGGTCCTCTTCAGTGTCTTCATATGTAGCACTGCAGATAAACTGTGAGGGAAGGTATACTCTTTTGCAGATGATACCAAAATCTCTCATAGGGTAGATACGCAGGAGATGATGGAGTGAATGCACAGGGATCTTGGAAAACTCAAGACATGATCAAGAGCATGGCAGTTGGGGTTTAGTGCCAAAAAGTGCAAAATCATGCACCTAGGGCATAGGAACCCAGACACTGAGTATAGGATGGTGGGAAAGGTACTGATGACCTCAGAGTGGCAAGGCAGTGTAGCAAAGCAGTGGGTAGGGCTAGTAGAATACTGAGGGGCATGGAGAGGGGTATCTCCAGCGGGTGGGGGTGATGTTGCCACTGTATTGCTCACTGGTGAGACCCCACCTGGAGTACTGCATACAGTTTTGGAGGCTGGAGAGGGGTATCTCCAGTGGGTGGGAGTGATGTTGCCACTGTATTGCTCAGTGGTGAGACCCCAGCTGGAGTACTGCATCCAGTTTTGGAGGCTGCACCTCAGAAAGGACAGAGACAGGGTGAAGGCAGTCCAGAGGAGGGCAATAAAAATGGTGCAGGGGAAGTACTACTTCACTGAAAGGGTGGTAGATACCAGTAACACACTGCCAGTAGAAGTGTTGGTGCCAGTGATGAAAACAGTGGAGGGTTTCAAGCATAACATGGGATTGACATAAGGGAATATTAGTAAATAGGCAGGGGGAATGGAGAGTTGCGAGAGACCAGTTAGGATCTGCAGAAACAATGTAGGCAGGGAACATCTAGGCAGAGTGGGAGGGCCAAGTGGTCCTTTCCTACCGACAAATTCTATGATACCCAGACCTCCATGGCCTAATCCAAGAGAACAAGGTTTGTTCTCAAACTTGGCCTCCTGAGACACTGTGCAACCCATTTCTGCTGTGCCTCTGTGCTCTCTGCTGATTGCCAGACAAGCCCATCCGTGTAAGCCAAATTCCTAGTTTTGCCCCACAAAAAATAGTTTTAGTAATATTCTCCCTTGTTTCAAAGTACTTTTTCGCTATTGCTGATATGAAGTGCTAACTTACAAGAGCCTCTTTGCCGCATGCAATCTTCACATCTCTTCAAACTGAATACTAAGTAGCAGGGAGTGAGCACACAAGGTAAAGCTGCCTAGCGGGAAACTGAAGACACCGCAGTATTGTTTTTCTCCACAGCACAAACACAACATTATTGAATCATGCTCACAAAGAAAGACAAATCTAAAAGCCATTTCTGGAGGCTTGTTCCATGGGCTTAAATTGGTTTTATTAAAAATCTGAATCAACTGGAATGCCATGGGACTGAAGACTCAGTAAATGACTTTAAGATTTGATTTGTTCACAGCAAGGGTAAATAATTCTAACTTTTAGCACATTTGCAATTCTGGTAAATGATAGCCGACGTGCCAAGAAATAATCGGTATTTCATGCTTTTAATTAAAAAGCTATCTTTCCTCCTGTCAGTTTATCTGTGTTTCTTGGGGGAGGGAATTATTAAAATTACACACACAGTATTGCTTAATTTAAACAGTTATCAGTAAGAGCTTGTAATGCCGTATCAGCTGTAGGCCTCTAAGTCAGCACTGTCATGCAGTCAAGATAACTGCCAAAAAACTCCAAGACAGACCATCTGCATAACAGATGAGAAGCCGCTGGATACTAGAATGAAAATAACGGATGTGGTAATTATACGACCCTGGTTTTAAAGCTCTGTATAGCCAGCGCGAAGCTTCTAGTCTTCAAATAAAAAAATGCCCTTGCACCTTTTTTAAATATCACGCACAGTTAACCTTTCCGTTTTATCAGGCAGTGCAGGAAAAGTTCCAGTTCACGGGTAAGGTATCATACATGCCGTCATTCATGGGGACAATGACCTGCCTAGGAGTTATGATTTTATGATACTGTTATGACACTCTCTTTACGCTTTGGCCCTTTTGGTAGACTGCCTCAAAAAACAGTTAAAACCAACAATAGATAAACACTTTTTGTAAATGAGCCCCAGTTTAAATAGCTCAGCCAATTTCAAAAGTTCACAATTAAGTGGTATTTTAATTTGTGTTAGTAAATACATTTTGCTTTCCATTTTTGTGTCCTATTGTTTTTGACCAGGAAGGCAGATCTTAGGAAATGGTTCATATTTTCAGTCTTGTCTCAGGGGTATACATAGGAAGGTAAGTACAGATACAAACTGGCAACAGGCTGCAGGGTGTTATATGAACTGGATGATGGCATGCCTCACGGTACATATCCAGTAACTACATTGGGAAAACATAAATCAGCTTAAGCTGTTGGTGGACTACTGGGCACGGAGAGAAGCACTGTGGTCCAGTGGTTAGAGTACCAACTGGGGAACCCAGAGATCACAGATTCAAACCTCACTAGAGCCAAGTACTGTCTGTGTGACCTTGACAAGTCCCTCAACCTTCTAGCACTCCATTTTGTCCAGTTGTGGACATGGGTAAAAACAAGGACCCCACGAGAAATGAGATGCATTGCAGCTGTGCTAGCCTGGATCAATAAATTGCAAACTAATAAATACAAATAATTAATCTGTACCTGGATCCAGATGTTATGTAAAACTAATCCTTTAAAGAAAGCATACAATGGTAATGACAGCGGAAAAATGGAAGTTCAAAGTTAAGATTTAAAGACTTGTAATCCTTGTTTATAGCCTTGCTTACAAGCCTAACTCCACATATCATTAATGCATATCACACCGTCACATGTAATACTTATATAATAAAGGTCCCTATGTATAAAGGGGCAGGTTGCCTATGCACCACCATGGAGTCACAGCGCATAGGCAACCCTATGTTTGAATGCTGTGATTTGGGGGTTCCAGGGACAGCTACACACATTCACTGAAGGGACATACATTATTTCCGCAATGGATCCCCCAGCTGGTTGCACAACTACCTCTGTGGCGGGTCCAGGGGTGTGTCTGGGGGTGTGGCTACACTCAGTGTGATTCATGAACGTACGGAATGCTGGGCCAGTGGAGCGCAGGATATGGCAGTGGGGACCCTTCTCTATCTTTTCTGTGCCCCCCAGTTACAAGGGACAACCCTAGAAAAAGGGAAGAGAAGGAAAGCCACATATCAACTACAGTGTGCAGCATAAGTTAAAGGTAGAATAAATGGGCAGACTAGATGGGCCAGGCAGGCCTTATCTGCTGACAAATTCTATGTATCTATGTAACCACTGACTGCGACAGGATTGGAAATCCTCCCACCATGCTGCCCTAGTCCACTGGGCTGACAGCACAGAAAACTGGATACACACAAGGAACCAGACAATACATTTAGTTGATCCTTTAAATATTTATTTCTGTGACAGCATACTCAAAAAAATAACATACAGTTTAGAGGACACCTCAACACACAGCTCCTGCACTTCAGCCTTTTGATTTTTGTCAGACGACATGACAGGGAGGGCTGGGGGTAGCCTTTCAGGCACTCGCCCATACTTTTACAATTCTCCAGACCTACACCTTCCCAGAATCCTCTGCTCATGCAGAGCAGGGTGTCCACTTCAGGACCCAGGACAGGCATCTGACTGGATGCCCGCCTGTGTTCCTTGATCCACCATCCTGTGCAGCAGTGTGACAGGGGTGGGGCCACAGACAGGCACCCTGCTGAGGTGCATGGTAGTGCAAACGATGCACCATGAACCTGTCCACAGGTGCACAGTTATGTGGGCGCTGGGTACACACGAATTATGCGTACCCAGCCCACAATTGTGCATAGCTCCAATTATGAGTCATGTAAGTTAATACCACTGCCAGAACCACACATAGAGTTGTAAGAATAGTCTCACGTGCATCCTCTGGGTATGAGAACCACAAACTCAAGGTGAGCAGTTCTGATACCCTAAGAATGTAAAGGAGACCACTCTTACAGCCATAGGAGTGGTTGCGATAGCGGTATTGTATTATTGATCAAGCTCAATCAATAATATATTAATTTTTTAAAAACCTTACCCGAACATGCTTGTTTCCAGGGCAGCTGTGCATGGGACACTCTTCACAGAATAAGAACGTCTCACGGGCAATGGAAAGGAGCACTCCAGTTAGTCAGAAGTGCTCCCTCGATCTATAATTACAAAAAAAATCCAAGACATAATATAACACATAGAGTTAGTTTTTAAACAGTGATGTTTTAGAATTAACTTTCTTTTTTTTACATTATCCACAAACCATGGCACTGTAATTGTTCTTAAAATGTCCTTCTTTTGGGTACTCAAAGGTTATCATTGTTCACTCACTGATAAAAGAAGTGGCTCAGATACCACACATCCTTGTTAAAAACAGACCAATACAACAGTACTTAGATAACATGCTCATTTTTATTGCAGAAGAATGCACAAAAGTGTCGTGTACTTACAGGCTGCATGTAGACCCTGAAAAAAGCCAACCATTTTACACGTGGCACTTCCTCAAGGCATAGTTTACCAAGAAAAAAAGGTGCTCATTTTATCCACTTATGGCTGTGTCACGTGACAGAAAGTGACTAGAGCAGAAGTTTAACAATTTGAAATAGTGAACTTAAAAACAATTCTAATTTCAGCATACACATCACTACTAATCAAACTGCATATGGAAAACCATTACATGGAAGCATTGTTCATTTTGTGGATAACTGGTCCTATGACATTATTCTAAAATGTTTGTATACCCCAAGGAAAATCATAGCATATGAACAGAACACAGTCCATTTACAGTAAATGTTTCTGATGATTAATGTCTGCATAGGATTCCTGGGATCCATGGTTAAATCATTGCACTGTTGTAGCACATGTACATGGCGATCTTAGACAATACTTGTACGGAAAGGCATAAAACTGCAGACAGAGGAAAAAACACATATATTAAACCATGTAATTTGTGGTGCAGGGTCAAAATGCTCATTCAGGCCAAACTTCTTTTAAATGAGAAGGCCAGCAACTGCCTTATAACATGGGTAAGAACATTCTGTGTGTCAATACAGTCTATGTGAATACCGTCGCTGGGACCAATCTTATGCATGTAAGAATGATATCAAGTGCATTCTTAGGTTATGAGAACCACAAACTGCAGGTGAGCAGCTCTGATGTCCTAAGAATGTAACTGAGACCACTCTAACAGCCTAACAGTGGTCTCAGTGGTGGTAGTCATCTAGTACTGATCTACCTTGATCAGTAAAATATTAATTTTTTAAAAACCTTACCTGAACATGCCCATTTCCAGAGCAGCTGTATGTGAGATACTCTTCACAAAATAAGAGTGTCTCACGCACAGAGGAAAGGAGTGCTCGGAGTGGTTGAGACCGCTCCCTTGATCTATAATAGCCTTTGTGACAGTCTCAGTTGCTGTGTTTACCCAGCATGTATGTATAACATTCTTTGTATCTTGTTCATCAGATGTTTATTTTCTGGGCTGCACTTTTTCTATGTTTAGGCACATTTGGCTTTTTAACCACCTTTTTGCATACATATTTATTGAAAAAAATAAATGATGAAATAAATAGTAGGTTAGTCGTGTGTGAGTGCTTTAAATGGTGCTTCTCTTTAGTTCCAAAAACATTCTAGCCATGTGACTGGCTGGAAGACAAGTACAAGTGTGCAATTATCTGGCCATAATTACACTCCTGTACTTGTGTAGCCTGTGTGCTAGGTCAGCTACAATATCAATACACCTTAGTTGGAACTATGTTTTTTACTTCTGCTCACATTTCATAAAGAAAACAATATTTTCTTATTCAAAATCATAACATACATTTTGAAACCATTTTTAAGTAGAACCCATATTATAAGTGCAATAACAAACTTCAGGAATGTTTAATTGTTCTCAGTAATTATTTACGCTTTTCTCTGGAGTGTTTAAAACACACTCAAGGTGCGTGTAACTGACCCATAATTATACACTCTGTTGTGTTTTACATCATACATAATAGCTGATGCTAATGCCACTCCTAAATTGGCCAGCAGGAGGTGCATGAATCAGACTTCTTCCCTGACAGCTGAGCACCTCACGTGTGCAAAGAGCATGGCCCCCAAAACGTTCCAGTGGAGGCAATGTGATGTAGCAGTTACAGCACAAGTTTGGGAACCAGGAGATCACAAGTTCAAACTGCACTTGAGCCAAATACTGACTGAGTGACCTTAAACAAGTCCGTTAACCTCCCAGTGCTCCAGTCCACCCAGTTGTGGAAATGGGTAGCAGTTGTACCAGTCTGGAAATGAGGTCTTGCATCTCAGCAGGGTTGTCCCGGGTCAATAAATTATAAAATAAATATATTGTTCTGTGGCTCACACAAGAACCCTAGTCTCCTAGGTGGCAGCACAATGTGCTTCAGCCACATCACTGGGCTATTATACAGTTACGCTTTAAAGCACCCTAATGCTGTGTATTATATGCAGTTCTCAGGCCTACCTTCACTGAGTTGATTTTGGTACTGTAGGACTGACAGTTGCTTATATATGAGGCCCTGTCCACACTGGAGGTTTTGTAACATTACCAGCAGTCGGTAACGTTACAAGAACAGCAAACACGGTTCGCGTCCACACTGTAACATGGAAAAATCGTGCTACAAACCGTGTTTGAAAACTGTGCTAGAAACCTGATCGGAGCAGATTTTGAGAAGAAGAAGAATCAGCATTTACAGTATATAGTGCTTTTCATACACAGTATCCCAAAGCACTTTACAAGCAAAGCTAGACTGGTAGTGAAGTGAATGAATGTGTGGTGGTGGCCATATCGCACATCATCACCCACACACAGCCTGGATAATTGCATGAACCAGTTTACAGGAAGGGGAATGTTGCCCAGGACACCGGGAATGTTCCCTGCTCTTCACGAAGAGTACCCTGGGTTCTTTTACTTCCACCAGAACACCCACCAAGACAACACCAGGATGGGCAGAAGGGACCTCAGTTTAATGTCTCATCTGAAGGATGGCACACCCCAGCAGTACAGCACCCCCCCAATACAGCACTCAGATGCCAGCAATTTTTAGGTGCAAGTCCATCCCGGTGTGGGACGAGAACCCATGACCTTCTGGTCCAGAGGCGGATGTGCTACCAACTGAGCCACGCTGAGCATGGTTCCAGATCAAAACGGTTGCCTTAAACTGTATTAACAGTAGTGTGGATGCAAACCGTGCTGTAACACGGTTTAAGGTAACCTCCACCGACTTCTGGGGCTTGTAGCTTGTTGCCCAAAAGAAAAGGGGATAAATGACTTATATCCCCCACCTTGTGGTGAGCTCCCGGTTCCAACCTACTATTTCTTTTTCCCGATCCATGGCCATGCTCGTTCGTGAGTATCCCAGCATGCACTGCTGTGTCCGGTATTGCCGCAAGCATGCATGGAAACTCAGAAATGGCAAGCACGGTGTCAGATTGCAGTGTGGACGCACCAACAATCATGCTGTACCATGAAACACAAAATGTTTTTTAAAAATGTTTTGTAAACGTGGAGCAGTAAGGACAGGGTCTAATTGTCTGAAGGATCAACAACTGATTATCATCAGATGCTTTTGCAGCTGAAGCCTACAAAAGCAGTGAAGAGTAGGGGTTGCTAGTTCTGGTTAAGCTCCTTCTAAGATGGCTGCATAATTTAAGAGCTCCGCGCCTATCCCTTTCAATTTTCCCCAATTACTTACATCTTTTAGCGCAGTTGGTAAAAGAAATGGGCAGAAAACAGAGGAACATTCACCAGACAACTGAGGATCGAAAAATACACTGAGACATACTTTCAGTTCGGTTCAAAATGCTGCAGGGATGTTGGCGGCCGACACATCGGATTCAGACTGTTCTCAGGCCCAGGCAGAGCAGCAAGATCAGGCAGCACTGCCTCGAAGTAAATTTGCAAAAAATAAGCAGATTAAGTTGGATACAATTTACAAAGAATTAATCACCTTTCAGGCAGAAATAAAGGATCTGTTAGGGGAGTTACGAAGGGATGTAGTCAATCTGGAGCAAAGAACTGATGCTTCGGAACACCAGATCATGGTGGTGGAAAGCAGGGTGGACGATATAGAGATCACTATGCAGAGTTTACAAGAATAGTGCGCTCAGCTCCAAGCTGAACAGGAGGATGCTGAAAATCACGCCCGACGTAAAAACATCAGGCTCTACTGCATTCCTGAGGGATCTGAGGGCCAGGACATAACCGACTTTGAGATCACCTTATTGAAAACAGCCCTAGAATTACCCTTGGATCTAACACTTGAAATGGAGAGGGTTCACAGGGCTCTGGGCCCTCGCCCCACCAACCTGAATGCCAGACCACAGTCTATTATTGCCTGGTTCCTTAGCTTTGCTGTTAAAGAGACTATCATTACAACAGCATGGTACAGAGGGGAACGTTTTCTATGGTCAAACATGTATGTACATTGATAACGACTACACCCTTCAGACCACTCAAAATCATAGAGCTTATTCTGATATTCTGCCAGCGTTAAAAGAAGCCAATATTAAATTTACTGCCCTTACCCTGCACGACTGGTAGTATAGCTCTTCATAGGCCACAGGGAGTTTCATTTGGTGGAAGAGGCCAGTGAGGAACTCCAGAGGAACGGAATTCAATTTTAAGATGAGGCCAGAGCAAAGAACAGCAGCACAGGACCCACCTCAATGACAAGCAGTTGCAGCCACAGCAAACCAGCAGAAGGGATCCCCTGCAAAGTCAGTAAGCATTTCTAACCACCTGGCTGAGTTTCATAGGCCTGCACGTGGCATGACCTGAATGGTAGGAAACTGATCTTACATCGAGTCTATGCATAGTAGGCCTTAAATTATGTCCTACACCCTGGCTCTTCCAGCCTGATGGCCCAGGTCTGGTGGCCTGGACTGAGAACTGCTTCTAAGTACTTTTGTTATGCCACAGTATCTCAACTTCGTGGACTGCCGTTTAGACCTTCCCAATATTAGAAGGGGATATAGACTTGTATGTTGGACAAGAATGTCTTTACTTACAGCAGCTCTCTAATAATTAGTTTCTTGCAACAGCATTCAAATCTGCTTAAATTGCTTACACTCTCCTGTCTAATTAGTTCAAGATAATACCATGTTATAAGTTATTAATCAGACCAATGTTTAAATAAGGTCTCATTTTACTGAGGTTATGGTTTTAGATTTGAATGCAATAGTTTATTAAATACAAGTTAAGATGTAAGAGAAAGGGGTGAGCGCTTTAGCCATCAAAATAGGTTGGTCTCATTTGTATCGAGTATTAGGGCTGTGTATTTATTTTCTCCCCTATTATGGGGGATATTTTGTTTGCCTGACTTTTATGTTGTAGTTAGGGGGAAAGATTACCCCCGGGAGGCCTGGGAGCCTGTTACCCCTGGATTTCCTCCTGTGCCTCCAGATGAGACCCAGGAAGCACAAATAGGGAGTGTACAAGAGCTCTCCCCTTCCTTGGAAGTTCCATATTTTATTGATGTGACTAGATTTTTTCATTTGCAACGTAACAATGTACATAGTTATGGTGTTAGGGGTCAGATTTTCTATCCGGACCCCAGTAGTTTACTTCTAGTCCTGTTGGCTAATGTTTTATTGATGGTGAAGGTAAACCATCAGACAAAAAGGTTCTGTTTTATGGATTATAATGTTTTCAAGCAGAAACAGCAGGATCGTATAGTCTGGAATAATTGTAATGCTAATAACCTTGTGGGACAGGATGCTGAAAGGGGGTGAGGATGGCCCGAGAGGGAACAGCAAATGGGACTAAGTCAATGTGATAATTTAAAGAAGACCAAGGCTGATGGACAGGTCCGTTGCACTGCAACGGCAGAGATTAAGAGCTATACGCAAGTTGCCCAAGGGAGATTATTTCTTTTTATATATTATTAATAATGGCGATCTCCACAGTGAAATTCTTGTCTCTCAATATCAATGGGCTTAATAACCCCATCAAGAGAGCATGCATTTTCCAATACATCAAAAAACAAATGAGTGAGATCATTTATTTACAGGAAACTCATTTAGTAGAAAAAGAGCACATGAAATTATCCTGGTCGGGTGATACAGAGGTTTTGCATCATCATACCCAAAGGGAAAGGGTAGAGGGATAACAATTCTAATGCCCTCATACACTCAGTTTCATCTGGAGTCACAGTGCATAGACCCACAAGGGTGCTTTATAATTTTAAAAGGCTCCCTGTATGGTAAACAAGTTACCTTGGTAAATGTTTATTTCTCCCCAACAGATGTCCCCCAAGAAATTCAAACGAGTTTTTGCCAAACATTTAGATAATATGCAGGGATGCTTAATAATGGGAGGGGACATAGATTTAACATTGGCTCCCCACTTAGACTTTTCCTCCCTTCCACAACATCGTGTTTCACTATCCCAGAGGCTCTTTCATTCTCAACAGTCCTCATTAGGGTTAATAGATGTATGGCGACATTCCTACCCGACTGCCAGAGCATACACCTACCACTCCCCAAGATATAATATATATTCAAGGCAAGACTATTTTTTTTTCTTTCTAAACAACATATTGATTGCTTACAAGATTTAATGATAGGCCCTAGGTTTTTATCAAACCATTCTCCCTTGTTTTTGAAATTAGATTTTAAAATACCAAAGAAGACCACAGGATGGCACTGGGATACCTATTTTCTCAAAGATGACACTTTTAAAACAAGGTTTAAAGCTAAAATCACTCAGATGTTGTCTGAGAATTCCACTCCTGAGATAATTTGGGACACATTTGGGACACATCGAAGGCAGTCATCCGAGGAGAATCTATTGCTTATGCTGCAAATAAGAAAAAGCAGTAGGATGGTAGGTATTTAAAGTTACATACCGAGCTCCAGGATTTACAGCGGGTTCCGAACTTAGATACTGCTGAGGTTAGATCTCAGATTAACCAGAAAAAGGCAGCTCTACAAAAAGTTCTTGATGAAAAAACCCAGCAGGCATTATTTTATCTTAAAACCTGTAGATTTGAGGGGGGACCTAAGGGAGCTAGAAATTTATTCCGCAGACTAAGGAGCCGTAGAACTTCCACATATATAAACACACCTCAAGGATGTCAACCAAAATATTAGAGCTATAAATACATCTCAGATAATGCAAGTTTTTCAGAATTACTATTCATATTTATATGGTGCATCTTCATTAGTAAGTAACTTTGAATTTGGGCAATTCTTAAATCAACTCTCCTTACCTAAAATCTCTCAAGATATGGTGAAACATTGAAAGCACCAGTTAGAATAGAAGAGTTGAAAAAAGTGGTCTCAGATTGTAAAATTTTGAAAACACCAGGTCCAGATGGCTTTCCATCTGAATGGTACAAGTCTTTTTTTAAACAGCTTGCCCCTCCACTGCTAGAAGCTTTTCAGGAGGAGCCTCCCCCGTGAACCTATGCCAATATCTGCCCCATATTAAAACAAAGCAAACCACCCGACTTGGCCACTTCCTATAGGCCAATTTCCATTTTAAATATGGCTTATAAACTGTTCATGTCTATTTGGGCCCTCAGAATAGATGAGATGATGCTCATCTTATACACGCGGAGTAGTCTGGATTAATTCGCTCCAGACAGACCACAGACAATATTTGCAGAACATTAAGTCTGCTAGCTTGTATAAATCAGAGAAAGATACCGGTGGTATTTGTCAGCCTTGATGCTGACAAAGCCTTTGATTGGGTTGTATGGCCCTTTTTATGGAAAACTTTACTAGAATTTGGATTCACTATTGAGTTTATTGCCTTAATGCAACGTATATATGCTGCCCCCAAGGCCTACATAAAAGTTAATGGACAATTGTCACCACCAATACCCCTGAGTTGGGGAACTTGACAGGGCTGTCCTTTATCACCCCTGCTATTTGCTCTCTACATAGAGTCCTTGGCGGAAGCTATAAGGCAACACTCCAAGATTCAGGGTATCCCATTTGGGGGGAAGGGAATTCTCCCTTTCATTATATGTGGATGACATTTTGCTAACACTTCTAGAACCAGAAAATTCCATCCCAGCTGTACTTAATGTAATTACGAATTTTTCTAACATTTCAGGTTATAAAATAAAAATACAGAAGATAGAGATCTTACCCTTAAATTTCTCCCCCTCTCAAACTTTACAGGTTATTTTGCCTTAACTACCCGATGATGGCCCTTTATGATGTTATACATGTAATATGAATCCCTGCTGTATGGAACTGATAACAAAAATAAAGAATAAAAAAAAAAAAAGAGTAGGGGTTGCTAGAGAGGAGAGTAAAGTGTTTGCAATGAAATTAGGGGTATCAGATGAATGAAAGTGAGGTTGCAAATTACTCCATTTCTGACTAGAGATCACTGGAGTTCCCTCATCCAATCAGGGTATCCTATTCATGATCACATGAAGCACTCTTTTTTTTTTTTACATATGTTTGTTTTTTTCATAGGACAAAACATACAACAGTACATATAACAACAGATGTTGCAATATTCTTACAATAGTATCATCTACTGTCAATGGGTACTTAGAGTCAAACTTGTGAATCTCAAAATCTTGGTAATGTAAAAATATAAATTTAAGGTACAAAGTCATTACGAAGTCTCACTATATACATCACCCATTTTCTCCATAAGTCTTCAAATTTCAAAAGTTCCTCGCAGTTAGTTTTTCCATTTCATAAATATCAGTCATTAACTTATGCCATAAATCTATTGTTGGGATTTTATTTAGGCAGTGCAAAAACCTTTTTCCGAATATTTGACTGAATATTCAGTATTTGGCAGCCAAATATTTGGCTATTCGGTATTCAAGTATTCATATTCAGCCCTATAAAAAAAAAAAAAAAGAAACAGACCCCTCCTTCTATTCCCAGCCCAAAACCAGGTAAAAAATCATGTAACTCCCATCCTCTCACTTTCTGTCAAAAGCACAATTCTACCTTCCCCCCCCCACCGCACCCACAAGTTGTGTTTTTTAGTACCCAGCTACAAGTTTACCATAGTGCAGATTTCCTTAGCATTATTTGTGGCTCTGAGGGGGACTGAACCTGCAAGTGCCTGCTTTACAGTTCTGTGCTTTTACTCTCTGTATCGGTCAGCCAGAACTATATTTTGTGATATATTTGTAACTTCTATATACAACAAACTATACCACACATTTCTGCGGTATTATATATCTGCTAGCGCTATATACCAGTCTAAACTTATGTGCTTCCACATCAGTGCCTTGTACCTTCAGCTTTTATATTCCATTTTATTAAACCTTAGAAAAAAATCCTGGTCTCTTATTAGACCAGGGCCATTCACAAATCATACAAGGTTTTTGAACTACTGTCCAGTTCAAAACAAAAAAACAGGCAATAGTTCATTAGAACAATACAATAGTGTTTTTTAAACTATTGCCCATTCTACTGTGTGTGTGTGTGTGTGTGTGTGTCTGTGTGTTGAGGGAGCAGTGTAACTTGGACGGGGTTTAATAAAACAGATACTGAGCCTAGTTGTGTCAGGGTACAGTGGAAAAATATAGATCCCTTGAGATGAATCATTGCCTTCCAAGTCATGCAGTCCCTCAGACTTTGGCTTCAGGTAATATAAATACTGTCAGGCAATAGTTCATCCCTCAGGTCAATATTTTCCCACTAGTTCCCTCACCTCTGGTCAGTATAGTTTGTATGATACCATTTTCTTTTTCTGTATATGCTTCACTCTCTATGTATTGAAACTATTGACTGTCTTAACCAGGACCTCCCTGTAAATGAGCATCACTCAGAGTAGAGCTTTTTTCCTGGTAAAAATAAATAAATACAAGTGCAGTACAGATATAAATCAAGGTTTCAAATATATAAGAAAACGTTAAGCTGGGGTTCATATATTCATTTATTACAACTTTAACATCCTTTAGGCAACAACAGATAATCGAGGCCCTACCGACAAAAAAAAAAAAAAAACAAATAATGGCAGGACTGCAGAATTCAATATTTCTGGTGTTTTTGCCTTAAAATGTGTTGCTTTTCTGTACAGCTTGGGCTCCATTCCACTGTGTTTATCTTGAGGCCCCTCTTCTGAGCGCAGCAAGTGAACACTTCAGAACACTTAAGGATAAATTTGCAGTCCTGCCCTGTGGCCCCAGCACAGCACAATGCATTTCAGTGTGGGGGACCAGAGTCAGACCCACTACTCTGGCCAGAGGAGTGTAAGGTGCACTGTGGAAACAGTGCTTTCACACTCCAGGAGTAGGGTGATAGACGCTGTACAGCTACAGTGCCACTTATGGCAGATTTGGGGTGGTCTTGGACATTGGGGCGACCACATGGTGTCTGACACCTCCCCACAAGATGGTGAGGTACTGGATGTCCTTAGAGAGTGAGCGGTGGGTGGGAGTCTGTAAGGGGACAAAAAATTGCCCTGATTGGTGTATGATGCTGCATATCCCCCCGCCACCTGCCCCAGCATGCCTTTCCTACATCCTTTTTGACAGTGCTCTGAAGGTTGAGTTTTATAAATTTGAGCGAACTGTGGTGTTTACGGCCTGCTCCAGGGATGTAGTCACAAGGTGGAGGGATGTCATGTAGCTGTGGCTATGGGGCACAGGCTATGGGTCCTGTGAGGCTGACAGGCAGGAGACCAGAAGAGATGATGAGGAGAAGGTACTGGAGGACAACCAAGGATAGAGAATAAAAAGTAAGTTAAAAAGTAAATATAAACACTAGAGCCATGTACAAGGCATAAATTAGTGTCAGAGACTTGATTAGTGGCCTTCACTAATCAAAGTAAAAAATGATTAGCAATTGACCGAAGTTGATTAGCAATTACCAAAAATTCATATTTTTGCTCAAAACCCCATAAAATGTACTTATAGTATTCTTGCTCTATATTGATAAAATACACATTTACACACGTTTCTGAGATTGATATCTGTTTATTTAGCCATTTCCAGGATACAGCAATTCTTGTGCAACAGCACATACATTTTAAGAGCCGAGATAGGATGTCTGCCAAAGCAGACCATGAATTCATGAGCGTGATTGTGAGTCCGTGACAAATTAAAACCCCTGCCCCAGCAAGGTAGGAACCGTAATTGACCACACAGTAACTGGCTGGGACCGTGATCGGCCACACAGTTACCAACAAGGATTGGGTGCGGTCTATTTTGCTACTTTTCTCCACCAGGCATGTAGCTGGTAATTCTGGCCTGTTTTGGGGGCTGGGGACCTGGGGGTGATCCACCATCCTCAGCTGCCAAATCACCAGGACATCTTGGTTTAGCACTAAAAAATATGTCTACAGCCCTGTCTGGGTTGACGTCAACTTGAGGGGGCCCCTACTTTTTAATGTAAAACAATGTTTCTACAGTATCCTCTGCCAGACTTGCTCTCCAGTCAGTTTTTCCCTTGTTCATAGTTGAAAAAACAGCTTTCTACAATTGCATTAGACACAGGAAATACTCTCAGCACATTGACAAGCTTCAACAGATTTGGATAAGAGTTTTAGAAATCACATGACAGCTTTGACCAGATAGTAGAGGTCGAAAGATTGATGAAATTGGTTTGAGCAAAAATCTTAAACTCTTGCCATTCTGCAAGTAGCAGACTCAGAGTGCTGTCACACTCGGGCTGCAAAAGTGCTGAAAAGTGGTCAGCTATGGCAGTAATATCACTGTTACCATGCAGCTCCAGTTCCTTTCTGTCTGCAACTGCTGGCCAAAGTCTGGTATCTAACACTTTTGCACGGTTATAGATATTACTTTCATCAGTCAAACCAAACCTTTGTTCACAACAGTTCTCAATGTTTGTAATGTATTTCTTAGTTTGCTGTTTAAAAGTTTTAACAACTTGGCCACTAAAATGTGTTAATTTCACACCCTTGTATGTGACTTGAGCACATGCTCCTGAAAGAACATCAGACCCATTTTTTTAAGAGAATGTCAAGTTCACTGCCACCTATGGGGGTTCGTTAGAATCTTTAACAACACTTTATTACAGCACGCTTTGCCTACAGATCAAAGCCGTGTTTACATGGCAGCATTTGCACCCCAGCAACCCAAGCTGCTCGGGTTGCTGCGTGCAATGTCTTGTGGATGCTTACCAAATCGTGGTAAGCCCCCTGCTGCCCTCCCGCATTCCCAGAAAGTCTGGGACATGATCGGAGCAAGCAGATTAAGCAGCCATGTGGACAGGCTGCACCACTCACTTCCACATGAAACACCTTGCGGGCACTTCCCTCAGCTGACTGCCCCAACTCCCAGCCCCTCTCCAGCACATCTTACATCAGTGCTGAGGGGGGCTGTGTAGATGAGTGAGACAAGCATATTTTGGGTTGGGGCAGCTCTGCAATGCTCCACTGAAGGAGCAAGGTCTGTAGTGTAAACATGGCTCAAGAGTCAAGACTAATGGGTACCCTACCCTTCGAGCAGGCTGGCTCCTTGTTACAAGATCTCTGTGTTTAACTCACAAACCTTGAAATACTATCTTCCCGTGCTGGGATATAACAAAGACTTGCCAGCCTGACATTTATTACTTGCTAATTATGTCTAGTACTGTACCTTATCAACACACACCCAAGGTGATCCCTGTCTAGTGTATCATACTACCATCTCACTATTGCAGACAGAGCTTTTGATGTTTAAAACTAGCACTGTCTTTAAAAGAGTAGCTGACATCCTGTTAACAAGGCCACTGCTTCTTTTCAAAAAGCACTTTGTGTGTTACTGAGCTGTTAGCACGTTTACGCTGAAGACACCAACTCACCCATACAAATGAAAGGTTTCTCCATACATGCAGGGCACACTGATATGTTACAGAAACAAACACACACCACGCTCAACAACGAGGTTCTGCAGACTGCCCCTGATAAATACAGAATAGTCAAAGCACTGGGGCAACAAGACCAGGACACTTAGGTGTTATATTTCCATCTGGAGAGAGATCCAGAAGCAAATGGCTTGAAATCTTTTATTGGACAAAGATGTTACAAAAACATCTTTACTTCTGGATCTGTTCTTACAAGGACCAATACGGCAACTAAACAATTTGTTTGTCATCTGGAGACAAGCACTTCACTTTTGTATTTGTAGCAACGTTGTTAAACTCAAGACAACTTGTGTGGGACACAACATATTACATGGAATAAAGATCCCAGCTTGTCTTGCAATTTGCAGTCTTCAGACCCTCTTCTCTGAGTGTGATGTGTGTTTTTTTCTGTACTTGTTGAATCAGGGCTGACTACCCTTCACACTGGCATCATCCATTTCACTGTGAGCATGACCTCTGCTCTTGGACTTTTTGCACCAATATTTTAAAAGGTTTCAGGAAGTGCTAAGAGGCTGTCAGTATTGTGCTGGTTAATGCATCTGGAAACCATGATTTAACAAACTGCTATTGCTGTATGAATACCCTGCCCAGTGAGATTTTAGGGAACTGCTTTCCCCAAAGCAGTACTGAAGGGCAAAGGTGACAACACATGCAGTACTTTGTCCAAAGCACCCTGGTGTAACCTCCTATCGAAACCCTACTTGTTTAATCAAGCACCACTCATACACAAACAATTGTAGGCTTTTACACTTTTTTGGACAGTTTTTAGGGTACAGTATTGTGATGGATCTAGCTGCAAGGCATGCCCGGGCCATTCATGTGGTGCTACCACCACCTTCGGTAAATTGGGGCAATCCAGTGTAATTAAGGTCTGGGTGAGTGCTGGAGACACTCCAGTTGACCGAGTCACAAGGGCCTCAGCTCTTGACTGTCTTGGTAAAGAAACCGCTATTTTCTCTTCCACACTAGGAGTCACAACCAACCCAAGTTTAAAAGCAGAATATAGTTTTAGTAATAGGGTACTGAACCCAGGAAGGAAAACAGTGCATACAACAATTTGACATGTGGCCATGTTAAGTAACTATCCCAACCTGGTACCAGCATTTAACAAGCCCCAGTCCCAGGATACAGGTGTTGGACCGTTAAAGGCCCATAGATGTTTTTGTGGAATGCCAGCATTGCGAAAATGACAGAGAAGGGTATTTGTAATCCAACAAGCAAATATGGTGAAATAACAGGCGATGTCCCTTCAAACAGTACAGTATTGTGGCATACTTACAGTTCCAGACCCAAATGGCTTCTCCTGATTCAGCAGACCGCTGGGCTTCTGCTTTCCCAGGTGTCTACAATACAGGCAGACTGTCTCTCTCTCTCTCTCTCTTACAAATCGGCCACAGATCGTCCATCTTTGGCACTGGTTGCTGGCTCCTCCAACCTCCTTCCCTCCTCCCCAGACTGCTGAGGCCCCAAACTGACCCACATATAACCCAGCTTCCAGATCGTTGGGTCCGTGGCAGCCAACACTGTCACCTTGCTGTGGTGTCTGCTATGAGACCTGGAGCAGCAGTCCTTGGTCTCTTGCTCTGTGCTGATCTTCAGCATCATGGACGTGTTGGCTTACATGCAGCTGCCGCTCTCTTTCTCTCCTGAACTCAGCCGCTCTCTTAACAACTCACTTCACACTTTTTAGGCCTGGGGTGGTGCAGCACACACCACCTCTTAGCACAGCAGGTCTTCTCACAGCCCAGTCTCCACCAGACCTGTCTGCCTCCAGCACAGGCCTGCCTTTATAGACCCTGCTCACAGTCTATCCCTACTGGTGATAACAGCACACAGGCTGGGGAGAAGGTGTCAGAATCCAGGGCCCCTCCTTTCTGCAGAAGCCTCCAGGAGCGCCTTCTGTTACAGGGTTTCTGAGCATGGCAGTGGGAGTGGGCCTTCCTGGCGAGTCCATTACGGTATGCAGTCAGCCTCCTGGTATAGCACATTTCTAATTGATGCCACCTTGTTTCCCACTGCAGATTCTCTGATTGAACACCTTTTCTTGGCATATGGGCTTCGTGCAACTACCATTCTCCAGTTACTTTAAATGCAGGTTTGTGCAGAGTCAGTAGGGGTTGCTTGTTGATACCTCCTAACATCCATCTACTGTAACTCAAAAACGTTTGGTGGAAGTGCTGTTTTACAGGCTTCTTGCTGTGCTGTATAACACAAGACACACAGACTATGCTTTTAGTAAGAAGCTCCATTTATTATCTGCTGCACTGCCATCAAGCAGACTGTGCTGTGAAGTTAGGTGGTCTCACAACAGTTTACAGCACTTACTGAGTTTCCTGTAACCACCACAAGGTAGTGCTATTGCATACTCTAAGGCAGTGATTACTTACAAAGACTACATTGGATAGACCTCAAAATCATAGCTTGAAATAGAAGGAAAAACCTTCCCCACTTTACCATACCAGGGCTCAGCTGGAAGAGAGAGGAGGGAACAAGAAATACTACTGCCTGACTGCAGGAGGTGGGAGTAGCTTGCCTTATACTAATCTTAGGGTGGAGTCACCTTTTAAGGTTGTCAACTAATACTAGGCACTTCCTAGAGCTGATATTCCTTGGAAATTACAAATTGGTAAGGTAGCACTTGGCATTATTGGTGCCTGATATAAGGAAGACCCCACTCAAACATCATGCAGAAGAAAACAATTTAGATCTTACTCCGTCCGCCTATCCTATAAAGGGGCGGTCCCCAGACCTACCTCAGTTATTTTCCCACCATCAACCCGCACATGTCAGACCGCCACAGATGTCTGCTTCAGTCAACCACCATTTTGTTCGCATTACCCACAATTTATTTACCTTTTTCTCTTTTAGTGTTAATATCTACAGTATTTTCGGTGTTTTTCTCCATCTCGTTTATGTCTTGTATTCCAACCTCGTCTTCCAACTGGCCTAAAAAGTGTGCCTGTGGCAAGCAGATACCCACCAAAGATGGTTACTCTTCCTGCCTGCTCTGCTTAGGCCCCAACCACAACACCGAGGCCTGCCAGCACTGCCACGACTTCAACCAGGCTACATGGAGATGCCGCTTGAAGATCCTTCAAAGCTACCTGCTTCAGCAGAAATTGGCCACAATGGAGAAGGAGCTTCAGGCTAAAAGTTCTTCCACTTCCCTGGCTCAGTCTTCCAAGGCATCTTCTTCTTCTTCTTCTTCTTCTTCTTCTTCTTCTTCTTCTTCTTCCCAGAAGGAGAAGAAGTCTATCGGGAAGCATAAGCACTGGGACAAGCACCAGGACCATCCTCGGTCATCCTGTCACTCGCGGTCCCCGTATACACCAGCTTCCACCTCTGGGTCTTCCTCCCATGGGGGGTCATCCCCCTCCCTCCTCGACAGCCCTCACTTCCTCCGGGTTACTGGTGGTACAGTCGCCTGCCTGCATTTCCATTATGGGTGACGGCTCCTCAGGGCAGTGGATTTCATCCCCTGCCTCTTGGCCCCTGATGCTCAGGCCCTTAGCTCTCACTGGTCCTCAACAAGGCAGTTCAACCTGGGTTGGAGCCTCTTTTGGAAGTTCTTCACCCGTTGCTCCCCTCCGGTCAAAGCATTGCATTCGTCGGTCCCCAATTCTGGGGCCAACACTAGCCCTTCCAGGCATCACCTGGAGCAAGCGTTCACCTCTTCCTTCACACAGGTGACGCCTGTGCCCCCCGCAAGCACCAGCCTTGCCTTTGGGGCCAATATTGGCTACTTCACTGGACCAACACCAGCCTTCACCTGTCAGGCCAATGCTGGCTACACTGACACCTCCACCAATGACTCCTCAATCGTCGTCACCTCAGCCCCAGCCTGTGCCACAACTGACACCAGCTAGTCCTCCTAGGGACTCCCAGCCAGCACCTGCTGGACCAATGCCAGGGTACCCTACGTTGGCTCCGCCACCGACATATCCATACCCTCCTCGCAATATCCTTATGTACCCTACAATCCTCCTCCACCAGTAGATTATAATGCCTTATTTTACAGCCTGGTGGATCTTCATGCAAAACAAGGACACAACCAGATAGCTTCCCCTCCTTCTCCTCCTCCTCTTCCTCAGGACCCAGACCATGCAGAACCTAGCAACCCCCACTCCACAGGGGCTTCTGGCAGTCACAAGGGGACCTCTGATCAGCATATGGATGACCGTCACCCAAAAGACGCCGGTCCCAGACAGCGATCTGTCAGGGGACGATTCCTCCTCTTCCTCCTCAGACTCGGAGAATTCAAGGGGCTTCTCTGATGGTCAGAAACCTCCTAAGGGGACCCCCAAGTCTCCCCCTGACTATCCCTCCTTCCTTGACGTGATGGGTTATATAAAATCCCTTCTGGGTTGAAAGACAGAGGAGCTTGACCCGGAGCACCATCACCTGGCTATTTACCTCTGGAAGAAGGGGACCCTTCCCTTGGTGATGCCTCCTCTGATTGATTCGTATGATGATGTTGCTAAGGCAGTGTGGAATCACCCCTCATGCACCCCGCCATTAGCCAAAAAGATGGATCATCTTTACCATGCACCGGTGGGTAAGCCTTTCTTTGGCGAACACATCATGGCAAACTTAGTGGTCATGAACGCAGTCCATGATCTCACTAACAAGCCCAAACACCTTAGCACCCACCCACCAGACAAGGAATCTCGCCAACTGGATCAATTGGGATAATGGGTGTATTGGTCTGCCACACTGGCCATTCGAGCCCTTAACTATCTGGCCCATATGGTACAGTACCAGAATGCCCTCTGGGATCAGAATCTTAAAATCAGGTTTAGATATGGGCAACCGTGTGCTGAGGGCAGCATATGACACTGTCGATGTTTCCAGGTGTGGGGCAGCAGCAGGGATCTGCATTCGCTGCCATTCATGTCTCAGGATGTCTGGTTTTGCACCTGATGTTCAGGCCAGAATCATGGATGCCCCTTTCGGGGGGTCTGTTTTGCTCGGGTGAGATGCCCAGGATATCATCTTCCACTTTCAGAAATTGGGCAAGGCCTTGAGATCAGTGCATTCTATGTACCGGTCCCAACCACAGTCTTCCAAATGTCAGTCCTTTCACCTGTCCTCTCGACAGCCCTCTAAGGGCCAACAGTCGAAAGGGCCCTTTAAGTGCAAGGCTACCACCCTGACAGCTGGTGGATCTGCCCCTAGGGCCCCCAGAGTGACCACTGCTGCTCTGCCCACCCCCGGCTCCACTACCTGACTCTTTGCCCAACCCCCTCCCCAGCGGAGGCCTTGGGGGAGGCAGTCGGGGGTCGTTTCTCCCTATACCTAGATGGGTGGTGCACAGTAACCTCAGATCAGTGGGTGCTGCACATTATTGAATGGGGTCACACTCTCGAATTTCTGGAGCTCCCCCTGGAAAGCCTTCCCTCTCCCATTACCCTCAGGCCCACATCTCCCTCATCCGGGAAGAGATTCAGGCTCTCCTGCACAAGCGGGCCATAGAGCCAGTCCCCCTCCCCGGCTCAATGAGGAAAGGGATTCTATTCCCACTTCTACCTTGTCCCCAAGAAAATAGGGAACCTGAGGCTGATCCTGGACTTCAGCCACCTGAACCTCTACATAGAGTACAAACAATTCAGGATGGTAACCCTTCAGGGGCTATTGCCTCTCCTTCACCTGATGGACTGGCTCTGTTCCCTGAATATGCAGGATGCCTACCTCCATATCCAGGTTTTCCTGGCCTACCACCACTTTCTCTGCTTCTTCTTCCAGGGGGGACCACTTTCAGTTCCGGCCCTCCCTTTTGGCCTTTCCTTGGCACCTCGGGTTTTTACCAAGTACCTAGCAGTGGTTGCTGTGGCTCTTCGGAGACAAGGCTTTAATGTGTTCCCTTACCTGGACGACTGGCTGCTGACTGTCTCCTCCAGGTATCTCTTGCTGTGGTCCCTGGAAGGCACCTTTTGGCTCTTCCAGGCCATAGGGATCATGATCAACCTACCAAAGTCTTGTCTCTCTCCGAGCCAATGCCTCCAGTATATAGGAGCAGTCCTGGACTCATCCCAGGGCAGAGCTTTCCTGCCAGTGGACAGAGCAGAGCGCTGGATGGATTTCCGAGCTTCAGGCTCTGATGTGTAAAGAGCCTTATTAATTTTTCACAAACACAGGGTATCTTTGCGTACTAATCCTAAGTTTCTGCCCAAGATGGTATCTGAGTCCACGCTAAACCAATCCATATTCCTGCCTGTTTAGTTCCCCTGATATTCAAATCAAGGGGAGGCCTTACTGCACACTTTGGATGTTCATAGGGAGCTCTGTTATTGTACGAATCACACCCAACCTGTTCATAAGACTGATCAGTTTGTTTCATTTGCCCCCAAAAGAGAAGAGAAGAGAAGAGGCACCTGTTTCGAGACAGCGTTTGTCAAAATGGTTGGTAAATTGCATTGTGTACTGTTATCGTAAGTACAACAAGCCCTTGCCTGGAGCAGTCAAGGGTCACTCCACCAGGGGTATGGCCACCTCTACTGCCTGTTTCAGGAATGTGTCTGCTGCGGACATCTGTGCAGCTGCACTTGGAGTTTGGTTCACACCTTTGTCCGCCATTACAGTCTGGATATTGCTTCCAGATGCAGGGCCAATTTCGGACTAGCTGTCCTTTAGGGCCTGCTTTCCTGAGCAGTCTGCTCTTATTTTCTGCCACCGCCCAACTGACTTACAGTCAGTTCAGGTACTGCTTGGGACTCAGACCTACCGGTGTTGCCTGCTGCAAGAGCCCCCTCAAAGTAAGATAGTACAGTTATGTAAGAACTTACCGTAGCAGTAGATTTCTGAGGGGAGCTCTTGAGCAGGCGTTGCTTTCCCCTCCTTCCTTCCCCAATAGCTGCTTCTCCTTCACATTTATTATACTTTTAATGGCTCTAAGGAACTGCATCAGTTCTCCTTTCTTACTTTATGCACCAGGGTCTCTGACAGGGGAACTGATATAGGTCTGGGGGATAGCCCACTTTATAGGATAAGCAGAAGTCAGCATGCTGATGTCAGCGGGGGCGTTTCCCCATGATAGACTGCTAGCTAGAAGTTTTCCATGTGGTCCTGACACCTGGCGGCTTCAGTCTTACCAGTGTTGCCTACTGCAAGACCTCCTCTTGTAGATCTACTGTTACGGTAAGTTCTTACGTAACTGTACTTTTTTTTTTACATTATTGCCATTTGTATGTTAAAAAATAATGTTTGTTAATTGAATATTTTCTCCCTATCCATAAGAGAGGAAAGAAACAAACGATGCATACTGCTGGGAAGCTACAGTACTTGTGGCAGATTTGGGGTGGTCTTGGGCATCGTGGGTGACCACACAGTGCCTAAAACCTCCTCACAAGATGGTGGGGTACTAGATGACTTTAGACAGTGGGCAGTGAGCAAGAGTCTATAGGGGGGAAAATGAAGTGCTCTGATTGGTGCATGATGTTGCATATCCCCCATGCTACCAGACCCAGCATCCTGTCCACACCTCCTTTTTGACAGAGCTCCAGATGATGACTTTTAAAATCTTGAGCATACTGTGGTGGTCGAGACCTGCTGCAGAGATGTAGTCCCAAGGTGGAAGGGTATCATGTAGCTGTGGATGAGGGACAATGTAACAGACTACAGCCAGTTTGCTGGGGCGAAAAATGCCGGTGTTGGTGAATTTATCAGAATCTGGTATACATACACTGAAGATAGTCTTCCTCTTAACTACATTAGTAAAGTGGGAGCCAAACGGATGAGGGGTGATACAGAAAAGTAACTTCCAGTATCGTAACTGACGCATGTTGTTAAAAAATGCTGATCAGAATTAGAAGAACATAGCAAAAAAGGAGATGTTCTCCATCCTTAACATAGATTCTACAACTCAATATAGATTCTGTTAGGGGAAGTCATGTTATACCAATCATATTACATTGTTGATGTCACCAAGAAGACTGTTGTGGGGAAACTTGTGGATGTTGTGTGTCTGACCTTCAGAAAATTTTCCAACACTGTGACACATAAGTCAGTTCATAAAATAGAGAACTTGGGTATAACTGGTCCTGTAAAGCAATGGATTAGAAGTTGGTTGCAGGACAGGAAACAAAGGGTTATAAATAAAAAAAAAAAGAAATAGGACATACAAAAGGAGTTATGGTATGGTAATGTATCAGCTGGTGGATTGACCCTGAGGCAAAACCAAGGACTTAAATTACCAGGAGGTAAAATAACATAGAATACTGCCCCATAGAAATGTGTTATTCTACTTATAAATTAACATTTTCACAAGAGCAGTGAATCAAATTTTCTAATCATAGTTGGAAAGTAAGAGATATCAGATTGTCCAGTTCTGTTCTGTTTGGCATCTGTCAGATTATCAGAAATCTGTCGGAGATTAGAACTATAAAACAGCTGCCTATGGAGTTTATTCAGGGATTTAAATATCTGGGTTTGCTCTGAATTGTTTCCTCAACTTTTCAAAGCACGTAAAAAATCTTGTTGCTCGGCACACTGGCGACCCAGGTTTGTGCCCCAAGCCTGGAAGTCAGGAGTGGAGACCGGCAGGAAGAGAGAGAGTCAGTGCTTTCTATGGACACTTCCCTCCTGGGGGGGGTGGGGTTAGGTAGTGCCAGACCACTGTACTAGCGGCTCGAGGTGGCTTGTGGAGGTAGTCTAGGTGGCATGGAGCACCACACACAGCCAAATGTCCCTGCCACCAGGACGCCACTGCAGCTGCACTAATGTGGGAAGTGGGAGGGACCAGAGAAAAAAGCGGAATCCCCTAAACCACACAGCCATCTCGCAGCAGCACTCCTCAGATCCTTCTAGCCCCCATTCCATGGTTAAAGTAGCAGACACTATCTCCCCTGCTCTGCACACCCCTGGGGAGGGAGGCTCCCTGGAAGAGGTACTCTGGGTCCACCAAGAATGCAGACTGAAGTGAGGTTAGACTGGATGGTGACAGGGATGGCCCGGCAGTCATTGGGGGTTAACACTACATGGCCAGAGGGAGAGGCAGGCCTGAAGGGTAAGCAGAGGCAGTGGGGAAAAAAAATCTTGTTAAAACTGCTTACTCTAGACTTGGCTTACTTTACCAGGTTAAGAATGGTCTTGTATTAGAGTCCCATAAAAGAGCTGCTCTTAGGTTATTTGTGTCTTTGATAGACTATGCCGTCTATGTTTATTCAACTGCTACTGATAATTGCTTGAACAGGGTTTCAGTTCTCTTAAATAGTGTTTGTCGTTTTGTCCTTGGTGCTGACAGAAGGCTGCCTCATCAGCAGCTTTACAGTGAATTGGATTGCTTACCTCTTGTTCAGCATATTAAGTACGTGTGCTTATCGACCACATGGAAAATTATTCAGGCGGACAGCCCTAGTTCCCTGGTTAGTTTACACTTCTAACTTCTAGTCCAGTTTATGGAAACTGTAGCCCTTCCAACTTATTTTTGCATGTCTCCTTTAGAAAAACTAAATTGGAGCAAAGATCATTCAGCCATGTTATGGTAAAAGAAGGGAATTCAGTTTCCATTGCTACCTGTTGCTGAGAATGTTAATGCGTGGGCCACCTCGCTGGTGCAGCGACAGCACTATCACTTGTGGCCCTGCTGACCTGGGTTCGGGAATGAACCCAGAGCACCGGAGGGTTGTCTGTGGAAGGAGGATTAAGCATCTGTCAGTCACTTCTCCTCCGGAGAAAGGAGGGTATGGAGCTTTTGGCAATAGTCTGACCCCAGCAATGTCTGGGGGCTGGTGAAATGAGAGACCATAGCAGCTCTGGGATTGGTGGTATGGCAGATGTCAGCACGTTGGGCATGGGACAGTGCCTGATGCTGCTTCTGCCATCATTGCATGTCCATGCCACCGGGGGAAATTGTGAGAGAAGTGAGAAAACCTCCTGGACCATGCAGCTTGATGCTGGTTTCCTGGACCTGCTTCTTCTGACTGCTGGTGAACGGGCATCCGGATTAGCATAGCCTTTTCTCCCTCTCACCTGGAAGGGTGGGGGGTCCACCAGTTGGGTCACGTCTGGTCTCCTAGCATGTCAATGACTTTGGTGGTTGGTGGGCGGGGGGGGGAGAGACCAGAAAGGGTAGAATATGGTGTATATCCCTGTGGATCTATGATGCTGGTTCGACAAAAATTTAATTGACCGACATTATAGCAACAGCTTTATGTCGACCACAATTGCAGACTGCATAAAGCCGTCTAGTAAAATGTTTGCTTTTTTACGAACCCCTCATGTGAAGGGCGCTGCCCCCCCCCCCTCCATACTTTAATATAATCAATTCTGAGTCAGAACTGATTCAGGAAGGGGGTGCAAGACCTGGAGAAGCAGTGCTAGGGTCCACGGATACATTATTGTGGCAATATCGAATTGGCGCTTTAATGTACTTTGCTTTCAAAATGTCGCTGTTGCATCGGCATACGCATCCCTGCCAGGCTCAGGGAGCCAAAAAGAGTTTAAAAAACGATGTTAATGCAATTCAGTTTCATTTTAAAACTTATTTTTTGTCCAAATGGGGCTGTAAATGTGGTTTATTGTTATTGTTAATATGTCCTTTGTTGTCTTTTCTGTTATGGGTCCCACTTGAAAGTGAACAATGTTTGTCCTTTGGTTCTTACCCAGTTATCAACATTTTAAATAAATAAATAAAAGACAAGTCTGATTCCAAGGTCAGTTCAGTTGTGATGGTAGTTAAGCAATCATATTTGGAATCGGAATTAGATTCCAGTTCCATGTCCAACTTCTGTAATGAATTCCCTCACCCATCTAAGGGCGCACTCTCCCAACCCACCACACAATTAAAGACACCCCTTCCCTCCGCCCAGTCGCAGCACACATTTTCCCTCCTCCTCTCCATCCAGTGACTGAACTGCTAATGTCAGTCACCTAGCAGTTCCCAACTGCCCCTCCTTCACTCATTGGTGGGGAGTTTGTCATAGAAGTCTGATGCAAAGACAGAACTGGATTCTGATTCTGACCCTTTTTTTAGGATTTAGGACTTTTGGCCTTCAATTTCAAAAATCCAAAATCCTAAAAAAAAACCCTCATAATTCAACCAATCCAGATCCATGAGATGGATTCCAATCGACCCAGTTGGAAAGTAATTTCCTCTAGAAGAAGTGGGTCCACTTTACAATAGACAAATAGAGGTGTGGAGTCAACTTATCTTATTGGCGCCTTTCAGAACCTATGCTTCTGTGTTAGTATGCATTGTATGCTGAAAACTGTAATTTTTAATTGAATGGCATCTCATATGTGTTGTGTTAGTGGCATTGCCCTAAGGAATGGTTTATTTAGTTCCACACTGCTGGGAAGCAATGTGAGCTGCTAATTGCTCTGGACTGGATGTCTTTTCTTACATGTTGGTTACGCAGGTTTAGTGCACTATATGTGGACTTTTGGTGAAATGAATCTTGTTGTGTTGATATGTTTTTTCTCTTGTGTGAAATTGTATTTTATATGATTTCTGCGCTGTAATTAGGCTTGTATTGTGAGCAGTGGAACCACTGAACCATTTTAAAATTAGATTTTGTTTCTGTAAGATGTATATTTTGGATGGATCTGGGGTTTCTTGAATTGGATATTGTTTGTCATTTGTTTCAGCTTCATCTGAAGTTTTTCTTTGCCATATATGATTTTTGGGTTTTTTTGGGGGGGGGCAACTTACGGCTCAGTGACTGTTGTTTAGAAGTATTTTCTGATGGTTTTGCAGTATTACACATGCTCTCAGTGTGGCTCATATGATGACTGGCTGAGAAGGTGAGAAGAGGACTGTGCCGGTCAGTGTAGTGGGTGTCACTGCACATCCCTGACTGGACCAGTAATGGGGGTTGGGGTGGGTAGTGGTCTGGGTGTGGGCAGGGTGGGGGATCACTGACTACCAATATTCGTGGGTCTGTGTGTCAACTGATTTTGGCGCCTGGGGCCGGGGGTACCACTGTACACAAGGGACAGTGTCGGGTATGTGGGCTGGGGATCAGAGGGTGAGGGCACCACTAGACACCAGGGTAATGGGATTATATAGATGTCGGGTGCTCGGAGGGTGGGGGGCAAAACTAGACACCAGGGCACACAGTGCTGTATACAGGACAGGTGACCAGAGGATGGTGGGTGCCACTAGACACCAGGGTACACAGTATTTTATGTAAGACGGGTGATCGGATGGTGCGGGGTGCCATTAGATACCAGGAACAATGTACTGTCCACGGGATGGGAATCAGAGGGAGGGGGTGCCACTAGATACCAGGGAACGCTTTACAGTATACAGGATGGGTGATGGGGGGTGCCACTAGAGACCAGGTAGCTTTCTGCCTGTTATGGGAAGGGCGAAAGGGGGTGGGCAACTGCAGTACAGCCATCTCGCCATTGGTGGGGTAGGGACACAGGCTTTGTACTCAGTTAAAGACTAGGTTTCTGTAGGCAGTAAATAGCACCGCTTTGAGTGCCATTTACCACTGATGCAAATATTTGAAATTGCCTCTGTGCCTGTATGCGGGGGGGGGGCCTCATTTGCATGGGCACAGTGTTATGTTAGCACTCAGGCACTACCAAATTTAGTCTGTGCAGCACAGGTCTCTGAATGTAGACCCCACCCTAAAACTGGGTGCAAAATGTGGTTAGCATGGGCCAGCACCTCTTAGCACCCACGCTAGCTTTTCAATATCTGGCCCATGATGTCATAATCCTTTGTTTATGAGTCACAATTGGTTGTTATGGAAATACTGTAATTATGATGGCACAAGCAGGCGATTATGATTTCTCGTGCAGACAAGTAACAGCAGCTAATGAAGTCCAATGGGCAAGGATTCTGTTCCATACAAACATCTCCTAGTAATAAAGAATAAAGTGACCACAGAGGAACTCCAGGAAATACAACTAACATTATATATGGAATTTCCAAAATTTACTGTATATAACCAGACTCTGTTGGCCTCGCAATTTGCTTATCTTCCTGCCTGCTTGCCAGTCCCTACTGCCTCTCCTGGAACAAGTCTCTGATCTGACCCTGCCTGTTGCGCTCACAGTCCAGACCCAATCACCTCCCCACCACCATGGCCCCTCTCCACTACCACTTGTTAACATTCATGTCTTTAACAAACTAACTAAAACTACCTATTGCACTGCTAAAACTAGCAAGCAAACAATGAAGCATTTACTAATGCTTGTTCATTTTGTGGACACTATGATTAGAGAGTGTGCTGCACTACTGTTACCCATAATCCATTATTCTACCCACAATCCCACTAGTGTTGCTGCCACTGTGCAATCTGTTCACACCGAGTGCTGGAACAGGAGTGGAATGTTGTTGCAGGGACTGTCTGAGAAACCATTTGTGCAAAACTCAACATGTTAGGAATAGGCACATACCTGCTGTGGTCTGCCTCCTCATATTATGCTTAATCTCCTCGAGTGATATGGATTAGGAGTTTCAGGACAGAGGGAGGGTGAAGAGGTTTAACCAGAGATGGGCAACTCCATATAAAAAAAGTTAGCCCAGCAGTGGTCTTGAAGGGGAAGGGAGAAGTCTTCAGATTCAGAATATCTAAGGCAGTGAGAGGAGGATAGAGGACCTTCCCTGATGAAGTCTTAATTGGCAAAGCGCCGGGGCACCTGCATGTGGACTTTTCTGGTGTGTTTCTACATATTTTTCTCTGTGTGTGAATTAGCACTCAATAAACAAAAAAAATTGGAATCTTTCTGGGACTCTTGAGCATTTGTGCTTACTTCACTAGAGAAAACTTTCTCCTGGCTCTGGAGTGTGAGTTATTTTTTGTTTATCCATGTCATTATTGGGCTGATAGCCCCCACTCGCACCCTGCCTTCCTTGTAGCGCAGCACTAATTGTCGACCTTCAAGGACTTAACTGAAGTACTGTAGCAGGGGAGATCCTAACCAGTATTTGGCAATGAGGGGAATGCAGTGGCAAAGGCTTTGACCCCCTCCCCCGAAGGAGAGTGAGAGAGAGAGAGAGGGGAGTAAAAAGAGCAATGGTGGGTACAGGAAGGGTAGTCAGGAGCGAGTCGACTAAAAGAATGGAAAGCCCTTTACAATCCAGTAGGACAGGAGAAAATATTGCTGTCACCTTTAATTCATATGAAGATTCAGACAGCACTGAGACAGATTAGTGAGAAATTAGAGAGATGTTAAGCAACTTGATCAGGGTCACAATTTATTTTATTTTATTTAAAACTGTTCACACTATGATACCCATGTTTAGGCTTCGAATCTAGTTTTTAAGAGGGTCAGGTGGGCAAGTACAGCAGCAGGAGTCACTTATTTGTTTTATTTTTGTTGACCAGGTGTATTTTGCAGGTATGACCTGGTGTACACAAGTACAGGACATAGTAGATACAATGTAAGCAACACATTATAGGATAGATACAAAACAAAACAGGTTATACTTAGATATCTGCAAGATTACGTACAGTATTGAATGGCATAAATAGGATGGCAGGACAGATTACATAGTACTACATTTATACAAGAAATTAAGCAAAGCATACAGTTTGTCAGGGCTAATAGATGATTCTTTAGTTCTTTGGTAAACGAGGCAAAGTTGGTTTGCAGTGTGATTGGTGGAGGGATGGTATTGCAAGCTGACAGGGCCCAGTAGCTGAAGGATCTCTGGCCCACACTTCAGGACATATGAGGGACCAAAAAGTGCAAATTATGTGTTGATCTGGAATTGAGATTGGATGAGACTGGAAGACGTAAGTATGTTAAACTCTCAGGTTGTTGCCTAGTCAGCAGTTTGAAACTAAAGTTTGCCAACGCCTGCTTGATTTCACTTCGAAAGCTGGCCAGCCCAGCCTATCCAGGACTGAGCAATGATGCTCCCTGTTTCTGCTTTTTGTGGTAAAGAGAGGGTTTTTTTACATCCAGATTGGTCTTGTATGCTGTATCCACAACCAAGGATTCATAATCTAGAGGACTTCCGGTGACGTCACGGAGCTGATAGGAGCCTAGGGTTTCTTGCTCCCTACAAAGTCCGCCGATCTAACCTCCAAAATTAAACAGAATACAACCAAAAATGTCTATAAACACAGGAGGGAAGTGCCTAGAAACCTATAGAGGCAGAAACAGATCGAAAGGAAAGGAGAAGAATACAGATGGCGACCGACTACTAGACGACCCCCCCTAGCAGATCTCTCTCGCCGGCAAGCTCCCATGCGGCCAGTTATGACACGGATGGAGAATCGGAGCAACTATCTAGGACGAGATTTGAGACTCTACTAAAGGAAATTCGGAAATCGAGAAGTGAAAACAAACAAGAATTTAAAGCTGTCCGTACTCAACTTACCTTATTCGAGACACGCATAGGCAAAATAGAGGAAAGAGTGGCTGAAAACGAAGAATCTTCTGCACAACTGGTGGAGATAATACAGGCCCTGGTACAGCAATCGGAGGAGTTATGGTCAAAATGCTTGGACCTAGAGGGGCGCTCGCGGCGGGACAACCTCCGCTTATGACGGGTTTGCCTGAGGGCATGGAAACAACTCCCATGGCTCCATTTATGGAGAACATACTCAAAGACATTTTGACTTGCCTCAACGTTCACTTTTCACATAGAGAGAGCGCATAGGTCACTCCAAGCGAAACCATCAGACCCAGCGGCCAGACCCCGCTTCATAGTGTTTAAATTAAGTTCCTTCAGTGACAAAGAGGAGATACTGCGTCGTGCTTGGGCCAAAAAAGAAATAAAATACCTCACTCACAGACTATTTATGGATCATGACTGCCCTCAAGAAGTACAACAGCAAAGACTAAAATATCTTCCAATTTTGAGATCCTTACGAGAGAAAGCGGTCCGTTTTCATACCCCTTACCCAGCCAGACTTCGTATTTTCTGGGAGGATGGAACAAAATTGTATTCTACGGTGGAGGAGGCGAGAGAAGCTCTGAGGGAGAGGAAAATACAAATAATGGAGACTCGGAACTGGAACCAAAATAACAAGAAAACTGACCTATTATGGCAGCGCACAAAACAGGAAGATGACAGGAACAAAATATTGCTACGGAGAAGCATAGCATAGACTGCAAACTATGCTCAGAAGCAAAAAGGCTAAGGAGAGAAACCTGCTTGATTTATTATGACTACCAGATTTAGCCACTGAAATAATAAGGACTGCTAAAGATAAGTGCTAATAAATGACGAAGCTCCAGTATGGGAGAAAAGGGGGTTTAGAGACGTAAATGATGACAGGACAATACTATGCCTCTGCAGTGCAGTAATTTGCTAGCGGTTATTTTAAACTGCACCTATTTTCAGACTTTTACTAGATGGCAAAGCGATTGAAGTATAGTTGGCGAACTGCTTTCCCACAACTGTGTTTGCCTATAGCGAAATTACGGTAGTAGGGCCCCCCCCCCCATTTGTCTCCTCTGTTAATGTTAAGACTTTATTTTACCAACAGAGATGCTAATGATGCTGATTAACTTACAGAGGGGATTTAAACAGTGAGCTAGAAAAAACAGGGATCAGCAATAAAAGGCTGTATTCATAAAGTGCTTTAATCAAACAAATGTTTTAAAAAGCATAGAAACAAACTCTCTCATAGCAACATAGATCTAACAGTGCATCATAGGGGAAATGGTCTATAGGTGATATAAAATGTTCTCACAGCACTGGTAGAATTTGAACCCTCATGCTACCTTAAAGAGGGAGAGAGTTTAAAAAGTTATAACTGCAGCATGTTGGCTGGAGTAACGCACAAGGTTAAAACATGTAACATGTTTGCCTGGTAGTACTCTATAGTTGTAATGATGGTGGTAGTGACAAACCATGGGTCGGTGGACTGAGTAGGAGCATAGAGGGATCTTGTGTAGCTAGAGACCTAGAAATCTCTACACTTGCCTCTGTTCCTACAGTGGGGAAACATAAGTTCCCACTTAATAAATTAGGAGTACAATAACAACAGCTGCTCAGTAGGAGGTCTTCCGGTAACAGAAGCACTAGTAAGCCTCCTCGTTCTTCTCACAAAGAGATAGGACAGAAGGGCTAATTTGGGAAATAGCCCCCTACCTTGGAAGTTCTAATTAAAAGTTCAACAAGTTGTTAATAGTTGTGTTAAGCCATGTTGGCTGATCAGAGAGGTTTTGTTTTTACCAGGGTAAATGAAGCAGACAAAGGTGAATTTGGGCATACAGGCGAGGTGGGGGGACTGGGGAGGCCATGGCGTGCGGGAGATCAGCCGAGGTTATGGGGAAATACAGGGAAATCTAAAATATACCCATGAGTAATGTAACACCCTATACGATCTGCACCTACAATGTGCATGGAATTACCAGTCCCATCAAAAGAAGTAAAATTCTACAGAGTATAAAGAGGGCTGGAGCAAACATTGTTTTATTACAGGAAACACATCTCTCCCAGTTAGAGCATAGAAAATTTGAAAGGATGGGTTTCTCCCGTTGTAGCCTCCTTATATAGAGGGGAAGAAGAGAAATGATTAAGACAGGAACACAGTTTGATATGAAGGACAAAGTAATAGATAAGGAAGGGAGATACGCCATGGTTAAAGGTCTATTGGATGGATGTTTAGTAACCTTTGCATCTATATACATCCCCCTGGCCTCGGAATATGAGGTGTATAGATCATTCTTTACTAAACTAATGGAATGGGCTGAAGGGCAAATGATTTGTGGTGTCGATCTGAATTTGAACATAGTGGAAGTTTACACCACCCCACAAAACCAGGGCAAAAGGAAAAAAATCACAAACCAGGTGAGGAAGTTGTTGCAAGAACTAGGTTACCAAGATATTTGGAGACATTTCCATGGCACTTCCCCAAGACATACATATTACTCCCAGGCCCACTATGTCTACTCTTGTTTAGACTATTTTATAGCCCCAAAGGAACAAATGGGAGACATTTTAAAGATTTGGCCGGGGGATTTTGTATTATCCAATCATGCCCCGATTTTTTGTCAATTTAGCCCCCAGGCTAAGAGGAAGGCAACTTTCTGGTGACTGAATCTCTCCCTGTTCAGGGATGACCAGGTCCTTAAAAGTATAGAAGACACTATATCTCAGGCTTTAGAGCTAAATGACACGCAGGACATGTCAGTATCGATCCTATGGGATACCATAAAAGCAATCATAAGGGGCAGGTTAATAAGCATATCGTCAACCAATAAAAAACTTAGGGAAGCACGACGAGTAACCCTTGAGAGTAAGATACAAGAACTGGAGGAATTGCAGACTATAGAAAAGACCAAGACTAGAAGTAAGGAGCTTGCTCAGTTTAAAAATGAACTTAACAAAATACTAGATTACTCAATAGAGCAAAAATTAATGTATTTAAGACATAACTACTATGATGGGGGCCCTTGGTCCCTTAGACTGCTAGCACGTAGACTGAGAATACAAAAGCAAAATCGAATAAAACAAAATTAGACACCCACAAACGGTAAAACATAACACAATACAAGGAATAACAGAAGCATTTCTCAACTATTATACAACGCTATACATCTAAAGACTCCTCCAACACAGGAAATAAGAAGCTTTTAAACTCACTAAACCTCCCGACCCTCTCGGAGCAACAAAGTTCTCAATTGGTTACCCCTATAACGCTGAGAGAAATAGACACGGCAATAGGTAGTTTAAAACCCGGAAAATGCCCAGGGTCTGATGGACTCCCAGGGGAATTCTACAAATCATTTTCTAAAACTTTAACTCCCATACTCAATAGGGTCTACGCTCAAGTCATAACAAAGGAAGGAAGGGTCCCCTCTTCATGGAATGAGGCTATAGTTTCAGTTATCCCGAAACCGGGTAAGGACCTCTCCTATTGCTTATCTTATCGACCTATATCCATATTGAACACGGATTATAAAATCTTTACATCTATACTAGCTAGGAGGCTCATCCAATTTTCCCCGGATAAGATCCATATGGACCAATGTGGGTTCATTCCGGGACGTCAGGCCCAAGACAATGTAAGATGCACCATATACCTATTGGAACATTCTCAATCCCAAAATAAACCAACCCTTCTACTGGGACTAGACGCCGAAAAAGCGGTCGACATGGTATCTTGGAGATTTTTAGGTGAGGTCCTTGCCTGTTTTGGTTTCCCAAACCAGTTTATAGAAACCTTACTTAAATTCTATAAAAGACCCCTGGGTTATATTCGGGTAAACGGGCACCTCTCTGAACGTTTTTCCCTATATAGGGGAACCAGACAAGGATGTCCCCTGTCCCCCCTCTTGTTCGCCTATTATATAGAACCGCTAGCGCAATATATTAGGCAATCCCTTGATATTAGTGGTATCACTTTCTCTGGGGTCGAACATAAACTGGCGTTGTTTGCGGACAACTTACTATTATACTTAACCAACCCAGAAAACTCATTACCTGCGGTCATGCAGAAAATCCATGATTTTTCGTATCTCTCTGGTTACTCTTTAAACATTAACAAGACTGAGGCCCTAAGGGTACAGTATGAACCATCACTTGAGCTTCGAAATAAGTTTCAACTTAAATGGGATGGCCCTTCCTTGAAGTATTTGGGAATACGGATTCCTAAAGATCTATCCCAATTGTATAAACAGAACTATACACCTCTAATAGACACATTAAAGAACGATATGAGAAGATGGGGTCTTCCCAGCTTCTTTCTATACCGACTATGTCCCTAAAGATGAATGCAGTACTGCCTTTATCTATTTCAATGTGTTCCCTCTATTATTAATCTGAAAGAAATCTTGTCCTGGCAGAAACTATTTGTGGCTTTTCAATGGAATCATAAAAAACCTCGCTTAAATTTTAGGAAACTCATGCTCCCTAAAGTAATGGGTGGACTATCATTCCTTTCCCTAGCTGACTATTGGGCCGCCTCTCAAATGCGTTTAGCTCTATTGTGGGGTGCAGGTAATTATCATGCAGCATGGAAGCAAATGGATTTAAACAGGGTAGAATCTCTACCTCTCCCTGCAGTTCTTTTTTCTCCTCCCTTGCTACAGCAAACAATGCTTACTACATCGAAAGCTACCTCTACTATACTAGAAGGCTGGAGGAGGGGAACAAAGAATAAACTGATATTAATCCACTTCTAGAAGTATCAATGGTTTATAACAAAGGGACAGTTCGACTCCCCTGTTGTGGGGTCATGGTATAAGTCCCAATTAAAGAAAGGTGTGGTAGCTCCCTGGCAAATAATGAAAGGGAATATACCTAAGACCTCTGAGGAAGCCCAGGAGGAATTTGCCTGGACTAAAAGGGACAGACTGTTCTTTTATCAAATAAGGGACTACATAGTAACACAAAGTAGAGTTAGAGAAAGGGACCCCCTATTCTATGAAGACCACTCCCCATTTCTGCAAATTTGGTCCTCAGCGTCGGGAGAAAAGGCCATCTCAATAATATACAAATTCCTAATTTCATTGTATAAACATTCTATGGACCCAGTTAAAGAGAACTGGGAAAAAGAATTCAATCAAGTAATAAGTACCAAGGACTGGCTAAAATATGGAAAATACTTGATCGCTACTTCTTCCCCTGTGGAGGGAATTTATATGGAAGGTTAGGCAGATTTTTCTAGTACCCACAGCGTTGGCTCGGAGAATTCCGGAATATCAGAAAGTTGCTGGAGGAATGTGGAGAAAATAGGGCCGCATATAAACACATATTTTTTGATTGCCCAAAAATAAGCACATTTTGGACCACTATTTTGGCCTGTATAGTAAACATTTTAGGTGAGCATTACCAAGTGACTGGGATCAACTTGGTGCTGGGTATACCACCGGAAGGAATGAGAGATAGACATATCATATATCTCTGGACCATTTTTCTGGGGGCAGCATATAAAGCAATTACAAAGAAATGGCTCCAGAAAACCTCCCCGACTGTGGGGGAATGGAAAGCTATAATTCAGGACATTCAGCACAATGAGCAAATGTCATATGCTCTACATAATAAGGTGCAACTTTATACTACAAGATGGGCCAGATGGGAACTAAACCCAAATCAGATTCAGTAAGTAAACAAGGGAGTAGCTGGTAATACAAATAGATAAGCTACAGAGATAGTATGTAGTCATGGTCTGTGGTACCCCCTCCCAGGGGCCCTCCTGGAAAATGCAATAAATAAATGTAATCTGTTACTGTTAGATACCTCTAAATAAGGCTATAATCAACTAGATTAATCTTTTTCGTGCCCAATGTCTGTCTTCACCTTGGTTATCCCTGGTTTTACCTGGAATTTTATTATTAGTTTATAAGTGTGTTATATTTTAAGTATATTATGTTGGTATAAATTTGGGGAAAAATAACAGAGAAATGTATATTAAGTTGATGGAACTTTGAAATATGTGTATGTACGAAATCCAAGATTTTGAACTATTGTAACAGAATTATGTGAAAGAAAATGAAAGTATTGAGAAAATAAAAGAAGTATAAAAAAAAAAAAAAAAGGATCCATAATCTAATATTGAAAGCAGGTGGTGATTAGCAATGTTTAGTCTGACATCAAATGTCAAATATGTGTTTATGGCGACAGAGCTGACCGTGTCTTTGCTGTAATTTATACTTTATGGTACATATTACTTACATGTGATACTGGGTAACTGTTACTTAGAATACATATGAGACACTACATGACAATTCAGTAGCTGCATATTTGCTGTGAGGATTTCAGATTGTACTTTTCTAGGAAGATGGGGGGTGCACTGTGGTATGGCCTGAGCATAAGAGAGGTGGCAGTCAGATCAGGTGTTGAGTTGGTTGAACATTGACTGTGTTGCCCTCTCCCCACAGTCTAGGGGTATGATGGATGTTAAATACAGAGAGGTGAGCATGCACACCTTCACTTTAGCTTACATGACCTCTGGCACTGAGATAACCTCCGGGCACACAGGAACATGTCGGGCCATCCATGCTACAAAGGAGGGGATTAGCAACATAGAACACTTCAAAAAACAGATTAACTGTCCAAACAGGTGGATAACATCTAAACAAGATCCTTTTTATTTAAAACAAAACTCCTGAACTTTGTTGTGCCCCAAGGCACAGGTTGCATATCTCTCAATCTATTATATCAGTGTCCAAAGGCAGTCTCTGACCCCAGTCACCAAGGGGGTGACAGTAAAGGCATTATTCACATTGTACTCCTCACTCATTAGTTTGCAGAGGTTGTACCAACAACCCAGTGGCATATACTGATGTAGATAAAGAATATGATTTTCTACAGGCTGAAATGCATTTCACCTGGGGGCCAGTGATCATCACATGGCATGGTTCAGTTTGGCCACTACAACTAAATCATCCCATTCCAAGACAAAAATATGGGACTTCTGAGAAGCTGACTTTGATAAGATGGCCAACAGAATTAAGCTAGCCCTGGCAAAAAGAAATACAGGTGAGGGGGTACAGGCAAAGTGGGCAAACGTTAAGGATGCAATACTTGAAGCAACATCCCATTGTGTTAAAGAGAAAAGGAAGTGCAAAAGAAGAAGGAAACCACTTTGGTTCTCAAAAACAGTAGCAGAAAAGGTCAGAGCTAAAAGGCTGGCCTTCAGGAAATATAAGGGAACGCAGCAGGATGAAGATAGGGAGGCATAGCAAACTTCCCTAAGGGAAGCAGGGAAGGCAGTAAGGCAGGCAAAGGCCCAAACTGAGGAAACACTAGCACAGACAGTAAAAGAAGGTGACAAAACTTTCTTTCGATACATTAGTGAAAGGAGAAAGTCCAGAGAGGGTATTGCTAAGATCAAAGGAGATAAGGGGGCATGTGAGGAGGAGGACCATGGAAAAGCATCTATCCTAAATAGATACTTCTGCTCAGTATTTACTAAAGAGAAGGTAGGGCAGGGCCCACAGCTCAACACCATGGACACGGGGGAGGATGGTGAGCACTAGTCCCTTCACAAAAGAAGGGCTCATACAAGAGTTCGATAAGCTCAGGGTGGACAAGGCAATGGGACCTGATGGCATACATCCCAGGGTACTAAAGGAGATAAGGGTGGAACTAGCAGAGCCATTATCAGAACTGTTTAGTGAGTCTCTGAGCACAGGAGAGGTCCCAGAAGATTGGAGAAGGGCTTCTGTGATCCCACTCCACAAGAGTGGTAGCAGGGAGGAGGCAGGGAACTACAGACCAGTCAGTCTTACCTCAGTAGTGGGCAAGATTATGGAGGACTCCTTAAGGAAAGGATAGTGCAACACCTGGAATCCATAGGAGCACAGGATCCAAGACAGCATGGGTTTACAAAAGGAAGGTCCTGTCAAACTAATCTCATAGATTTCTTTGACTGGGTCACCAGAGTGGTGGACCAAGGGGAAGCAGTTGATGTCACCTACCTTGAGTTCAGCAAAGCTTTCGATATGGTTCCACATAGAAGACTGATTAAAAAGCTGGGTAGGCTCAGGGTGGGTCAGAAGTTGGTCAACTGGGTGTCAAACTGGTTGACAGGCAGAAAACAGAGAGTGGTGGTAAACGGTATACAGTCAGAAGAGATGCAAGTCACAAGTGGGGTACCTCGGGGATCAGTCCTGGGGCCAGTCCTCTTCAATATCTTCATCAGTGACGTTGCAGATGGTCTGGAGGATAAGGTTTGTCTGTTTGCAGATGACACCAGGATCTGCAACAGAGTAGATGATCCAGATAGGGTGGGCAGAATGAGAAAAGATCTGGATAAACTAGCAAAATGGTCAGAAGAATGACAACTGGGGTTTAATGTAAAGAAGTGCAAGATCATGCATATAGGGAAGAGAAACCCTGAAGCCACCTATAGGCTGGGAGGGGAGTTGCTGACAGTCACAAGGGAAGAAAGAGACTTGGGCATCATCATCTCCGATGACCTGAAATCATCCAAGCAGACCACTAAATCAGTAGGTAAGGCTAGGAGGATGTTAGGGTGTGTTAGTAGGGGTATCACAAGTTGTAAAAGTGAGGTAATAATCCCTCTTTACAAGACACTGGTTAGGCCCCATCTGGAGTACTGCTTGCAGTACTGGAGGCCACACCTTCACAAGGACATTAACCAAATTGAGGCAGTCCAGGGAAGGGCAACCAAAATGATGCAGGGACTGCATCAGAAAACATATGAGGACAGATTAACGGAGCTCAATATGTATACCCTAGATCAAAGGAGGGACAGAGGTGATGTGATCGAAACATTCAGACACCTTAAGGGCATTAACAAGGTGAAAGAGTCTAACATGTTTCAATATAAGAAAAATAGCAGGACAAGCGGACACAGCATGAGATTAGAGGGAGGCAGATTAGAGGTAATGTGAGGAGTTCTTTTTCAGAGAAAGGGTGGTGGATGCATGGAACGGCCTACCTCAGGAAGTGGTAGATATGAATACAGTGCAGGACTTCAAACAGGCATGGGATAGGCATAAGGGAGCAATACAGATGAGTATGAATAGATAGGCCATTGTCAGAGCAAAGGCAGATGACACATTTATAAGGTAGAAAAAGAAATGGGCAGACTAGATGGGCCTTGTGGTCCTTATCTGCCTTCAACTTCTATGTTTCTATGTTTCTCTGAAGAGCAGCTGAAACTGGACTGCATTAATTTCCTAGGGACTCTGAAGCATGGACCCACAAAAGGGATTCATCTTTCAGGACACTTTGCATCTCTATGACATTTTATACCAAAGTTTAAGTCTGACTTACTCTGAGTATCAGACTTTACCTTGCAATAGCTCTTCTTTTGCAGCAATGGGATATTTACTTCTTAGTGCTACCCGGGGATGAGCACCGACCAAGCCTCCTCTAAACCAGTTTCCTACTACCTGCCCCAACCATAGGGCATTAATGGTAGGTGCCTCAGGCCTTAGATTCCCATATGTTCCACAAGCTGTCTGGCAGACCAAAAACAGGTAGTCATGGGGACTTTCTTCCCACACAGTTTCCACAGCTAGGAAAGCCATATACTCCCTGAGGGTTCGAGGGTGCCACCAGCAATGCTTCCCACTCTCTCCAAAGAACTGACCCCCATGGGCAGAGAGTCCAGCTCCAAATTATTACTTTACTTCTTCTGGTTTTGTCCCCATATAAGGGGATCACAATTTAGGGGCAAGGAGAGGCAGGCACTGCCTGTGGGAAGAGGGTCCCAGACTGAGTTGTTGCTACGGGGAATATTTTCTAAACCTCCTGCAGGGGGAGGGCACCACTGGATACCTTATGCAGTCCTGAAACGTAACAGTTTATGTCACCCTTGTTTCTCTATTTTCACATTGCTGGTAGTTTTTAGATGTCTCCTTCTCATCTCTCAGCCTCTGACTTGTGAAATGCCTGGCAAATTCCCCTCTCTGGAGGTCCCTGCTGATGGCAGCTGCCATGGTATCAGTAAGATGATTCAAGGCATTTTACACAGGAACAGAGGTTCAGCAAGGGGAGCAGGTATACTTACATTAAATTGCTTTTCTCATTGGGGTGTTACTGGTTATGGTATACGTAGTCAAAACAAAAGATCCAGTGCACCCCCCCCCCAACATTGGCAAATCGTTAAATGTACTTTGTGCCTCAAATGGCTACTCTCTTATTTCATCCCAAAGGGGGAGTGGGGGTCTCTTAGTCTTTCAGATCAGAACGCTTGTGTGAAATTAGTTCAGCTGCCAGTCAGCAAGATGGACCTCCCATCAGCTGAGGCCCTAAAATGCTAACTGCCAAAGTTGGCTGCATTTAAAATATGAGGCACTGCCTAGTTGGCTTACTTTAAATAAGGTGCAGTCCCCAGCCAATGTACTAGTCATTGATACACGGCCTAATTGGCTCACTTTAAATAAGGTGCAGAACCCAGTCAATATACTGGTGTTCAATGGTGAGCCAGCTAATGGAGACAACCATAAATCTCCTAAACATAAACGGGGGTGGGGGTTGCACTGGATCTGTTGTTTTGACTGTGTGTGCCATAAACTGTAGCACCCCAATGAGAAAAGCAGTGTAACGTGTGTGATACTACATGTAATGAGCAGCTAATTTTGACCTTATTTATGTATGTTTGTTTATGCATCTAGGGATTGTGATGGGGTTTTACTGTAGAAGGTTCTAATTTTTGTTTTGCTGTTATTCAAGTGTAGTTTGTATCCATCCATCCTGGTATGTGTTCTGTTGAACCTCAGACTTCAGGTTTTCAGTTCTCCTGGATTCTTGTAAATGTTTGGGCAGAAACTCATAGTTTTAGTTGGACTGGCTCAAATGGTGTGAACCATCAAACTGATGAGCAGGTGAACCACAGTTTGTATACTGTTTGAGATCACATGATTGCCAGTGTCTGCCTGAGAGGCAAGCACATGGTACACAGCCTCATTTTAGTGTCAGATCAGAATTTGACTGCAGCAAGTGAGCTAACTTCCATGTTCATTAATATCGGGTCCAGTAGCCACCATATGGCGTTGGAACCATCTATTGCAGAACCTGACCCAAAATGGCCACCCGGACCCAATGAGTTAACTGACTCAGAGGTAGCAGGATATGGCTGTCTGTTATTCAAAGCTAATTTCCTGTCATAAGTGTGCACCCATGTCTCTCTTGAATGATACCAGCATTTCCAAGTTCACTGCATTATTCAAAATATAGTTCCAAATATCAACCACTATCTTAGAGGGAAAGTACTTCCTATTATCCTCCCTAAATAGTTTGCCTTGTAGTTGTTTATTGTGTCCCAAGTTGTGCTGCTATTAACTTTTATATTCACAACTCTGATCTTTTTAAGTAACCTTTTAGAGCAATTAAGTCTCCCCTTATTCTTTGTTGTTCCAAACTAAACACGTTTGATGTACTAACTCTCTCCTCCAGTTTCACTGTCTTCTCTGAGCATCATTCTTGTTGCTCTTCTCTGGACCCTCTCCAGCCTGTTCACATCCCTTTGCAGGTGATCACACTACATACCTATTAATGACCCAGCAGCCAGCCCCTTCCCTGCTTTGTGTCATCGAAACATGATTCTCGTGGTTTGGGCTGTGATGGGCACTTATCAGCTTGGCAGTACAAGGAAGTAAGATCGTGCCATAAGATAACTTTAAAATCAGTTTGTAAAGAACTCGGTTGCAGGCTAATTTTGGTCCTTGAGTAGGCAGCTCCTTGACACAAGTTGCCTTCCCCAAGGGATAAATAGTGTCAACTGCTCTTTCACAGTTCACACAGCAATCCTTGGAATATCTAAATATAGATCATATGCTTCAGTTTGCTGTTCCAGGTCCAGCTGTATTCCAGTTCTGAATACAGCTATCCACCTTAATTGTTACTTACTCGTGCACCATTTTACAGTATTTGCATCAGCGTTAACGGCAGTCATAGCAAGCTGTCAGCAATAATAATATCATTTCCCAAAAGAAGATATCACATTCAAAATGGTTAGACAGGTATGGATGACTGGACAGACTCGCAGTGGGTTCTGGAACCTTTCACCTCTAGGTCACTGGGTAAGATCCAGCCCATGCTGGCAGCGCCAATGACCATTATCTCCTCTTGGCTACTTGGCGGCCTATTTTAAATACAGTGATCTTCGTCCAGTTCCTTCCACTTCACAAGCTGCTGCACTGCCACTTTTGTTGGCAATCTTCCATGAGAAGCCAAAAACATAATCTCTATGGAGCCAGAACTAACCTTTTACACACTAGAGGTGGTACCTCCATGACAGGGTTGAGTCACACTAGTGGGGCAGCATGGGAAGCCTGCACTGCAGTTGCATGTGCTATACAGTACCTGTTGTAGCTAGAGGGCTTTGGTCTTCAGTGCTCAGTCTGGCTCCTTTCAGAAGCTGTAAAAACCCCCCACACAATGTTAATATGTGTGTATAAACAAGAGTGCTTGGACAGTTGGATAACATGTCATCATATTTACCTTGAAGAGTAAGATAGCATGTTCTCGCATAATAGTAGTAAGACAACCCAATGAGTGTTGAGATGGGGTGGCCCTTAGGTTTATATTTACCACACTGCATCCTAATATGTGTCCCTCTGCAACAGAGATCCTAAACAGTTCACAGCAAGTTTATAGAGCAGAATATCCTAGAAAGTTAAAGCGCCAAGCTTTGAATCTGGAGACCCAGTAGGCATGGGTTTGAATCCCACAACCTCCACTTGCATACTGTGTGTTCCTGAACAAGTCACTTAACCATCATGTGCTCCCAGGATGCAACTAGGAAACAACTTCATTTTAGTGTGCCTTTCCCAATAAAAATTCTAAAATAAAATAAATAAATAATACACATCCCCATATAGCCATGCAGAAATGTGGAGGACAACTTATATGCCAGCTACAGAATTCTAAATTTCTTGAGTCCGTAAAGACAATGTGATCTAAGTCAGTACAGCACTGAATGGTGAGACCAGAGATCATAGGTTCCAATCACACCACAGCACTGGCTCACTGTGTGACCTTCCCCAAGTTACTTGACCTCCCTGTGAATCAGTCCTCCCAGCGTTAAAGCTGGACAATGTTAGACCACAAGGAAGTTGTCAGTAAAAATAAGATGTTGCGTTTCAGTATTTCAGTTGGACTGTCATCTCAGGTCAAACTGTAAAGCAGATATTGTGATGGATGCTTCCTGCAACAGATTACTTCTCCCTTTTTTGATATAAGGAATAATGTATGGGCAACCACACACAATGAGTCTATGTTTCCATTGAGGGGCTGAGAGAACAGCGTGTGAACCTCAAGAGCGAGGCCTGAGAGTTTCATGATGTTATCTCAACCCCAAGATGGAAACACAAGGTGAGTTGAGTATGGTCACCCATATTTAATTTTGTATACAGTAGTATATGGTTTTAAAGATGGAAACACAAGGATTGTTGTATATGGCCACCTGTATTTTATTTTTTATAGTATATGGTTTTAGTAAAAATGGTACTATAGTAGTTTTTTGCCTCTACGTGGTAAGATGGTAAAGCAGGTCATATTATTTTTTTAATTATAATGATCAGTTGAGCATAAATATGCCTTTATTACCATATTTAATGTCTGCCTGTGTTGTGCTGTATTGTTGGTGTTGTTACTGTCAGCACTGAAGAGAACAAGTGAGAGAAAGCAGAGAGAGAGTAAACGACTGCAAGTAGGAGCACTGTGTGCTGCCATGGTTATGCTGAGTGTCACTGGACTCGAGCGTGAGGTTGTTGTTCTGGGTTTGAGAAGGAAAAAATTCTAAACCTTTGGGACATTATTTTTACTCAAAAAGGTCATAATTCACCTAATAGGACCATGACCTTATGAATAAATTAAGTAAGAGAGAAAACCTGGCAAATCGCTGTAACGATTGTGAAGAGACTGCCGAAAATAAAATGAAAGCGGGTGGGTGGCAGTCAGCGTGAGCAGGACTCAGTTGCTGTGATCAGAGAATGTGCACAACAACTTTAGAATGTGTATAAAAACTTTAGAACATGCACAACAAGGTTTTTGAAATGCTTGATTTCAGTGCACAATAGACCCTAACCATATACTATAACATCTTTAGATCATACATAACTTTGAATGTGCATAACAACATTTCTGAAGGGGCTGCTTTCCATACACAATAAGCCCTAGCCACATACTATGTAAGCAAGCCATGACAGGGTGTGCATTATAGTACTTTTTTTGTCTTTTTTTGCTCCTTACTTCCCCCTGACCTGCCTCTCCTTCCAGCTGCTCATGACTCCCTCGACCCCTCGCCCTGACCCCCTTCCTCACCTCAGATCGCAGCCGACCCAGGGGTGGCCCAGCACCTCGGCTGGGTGGGTCCCTCCGAGGGGAAGGTGCCAGGAGGGGCAGCCAGCACACCAGGGCAATCAGTCCCTGGGTGCTGCTGAGGTGGGTTCGGGGCATCAGGGCATCTCGGTCGGCAGGAGCTTGGCAGCCATCATCCGCAGGCCAGAAGGCCAGGATTTCCACTTTCTTCCGGGGCGCAGGTGCCACGAACGCCTCAGGCAAGCCGGTTATCTACCACGCCCATATGCAATGGGTTTCGCTAGGCTGCCACTCTCCCGCCCGCCCAGGCAGGCAGCAGACAGCGAGTCACATCCCTCCCTCCCCCAGAGTAGGGCGAGCAGTCGCAGGATGTTCGCCTACTCTCCCCCGGCCGGCTCTCCAGCGACCCAAGTCCGTTCCCAAACCCGGGTCGCCGGCGTCGCAAGCGGAAATCCAACTGCTACGCTGACATGCCAGCCTATTATAGTACTTTAATGCATGCCCCAGGGGTATAGTAAGGCACAAGCCCAAAGGCAGAGTGTCCTTATGCCCCTGGGAAGTCATTAAAATACTATGATGCACACCCTGGAGGGGCTTATTACACCTAAAAAATGGTTCTAAGTAGTTTTATGGGGGGATGAAAATGAGATTTAGCACATGACCATGTGTTCATAGAGATTTAATGCATGGTCATGTAATTTGCTTCAACCATTCATGTTTGTGGATTTTCCAGTGCCATATTATAAAATGTTTATTGCCAGCATGCTATGCCTGCATATGTATCCTGCAAATTCTAAACACCTTCATGATCTTAAACCATTCTAGTGACTCTTTTTTCATCTTTTATTTTGTCTTGACAGGAGAAGGAACTTGAGAATTTAGCCACCATGGACCTGGAACTGCAGAAAATAGCAGAGAAACTAAATGAAAACCGAAGAGGATAATATATTTTCTGGCAACACCTAGTACTCCAAAGCAACATGTTCATCTAAATATATACAACATAACTTTGCAGTGTTATCAACACAGAATAAATGCATTTTGATGTTCACTAAATGTAGTATTATTGTACAAGGTCAAGAAAGATTTTTAATGTGCAGTTATGCAATGGAAAATTAAATGGCATGGATTTTAGCATATTTAAAACAGAACTTTTATTATACAAATGTGTCAAATACAACCAGTTGTCCTAAATGACTGTGCTCCTGGTCTTTTCCCAGTATTTGTTTCTCAGAGTTTGCAGTTTAATAAAATTCATCACTCTTGGACCAAATTATGTTCTCTACCACCACAGTATTTGACTACACATACAGGAAACTAGCTCTAGATCCCATTTATGTCTTTTTTTCTAAGACTTTGGTAACCAGATGGAGCCCACTGGGACAAATCCCATTTACAGGGCTGATAATACAGAGTTATTATCAACTTACCAGGGTAAAAAAAATAAAAATGAAAATGAAATGAAAAAGGTACAGATAGCAATGAGTGAGTGAACTATTACATTCCAGATCCAGCAGAACAGTTACATTTACAAATGTCAAAAAGGTACTGTTTGTAAAAATGCTTAAAGGACCAAATAGGTTTTTGCCTCCCTCAGGTAGGTTGGTAAGGTGTTCCAGAGTCTGAGAGTGACACTATCAAATGAACACTGACCCACTGAGGTTCTGAACCAGGGAACTGACAGGAAATTAGATTTTTTTTTTTTATTATTTATTTCAAAAAGTTTCACCAGGAAAGGCATTCTGAGCTGAGTAGCAGCTCATCTCCAGATGCATCCTGGGGGAAATGGAAAAGAAGGAGGACAAGGAAGCAGCAGTACAAAATTACAGCAGGTACGAACATATATCACAATCAAACTCAATCAAAAACATGGTACAATACGTTAGTTGCTAATCATGTAGCAACAGTGGAATGCAAAGCATTATAGAAAAAGTGCCTTTGTTAAAACTGAGAGGAAGGGGGCTGAAGGTGGGTTTACACAAGAGAGAAGGGAAAAGAGATGAAGCAGGAGTAGGAGGTGATGCAACAGAGGATGTCACTAAGAGACATAGCAACTAGAGTAAGGGGAAGGAGAGGGAGTAACTCAAGAAGGTTATTCGTGCACCACAGGGTTCTGGGGAGAAGGTACTGGGCTGGGGGTAGGAGAGATAAGGATGAAGGTCGAAGGTAAGGGCAAAGCAGAGGAGCTAGGTGGAGAAGAGGAGGAGAATAGTGATTTGAAGAGTTGGGGGATGGGGAAAGCAGAGACGCTATTGAGGGGCTAGAGAAATGGCAGGGGAGAAAGAAGGGGGGAGAGAGTGGAGGGGCAGTGGTGCAGATAAGTGGATCAAGTGCAGTTGTAGGAAGGGGAGATGAAATTCAGTAGGAGAGAGGATAAAGATCAAAAGAAGTGGGCAGAGTGGATGGATAAGGGAAGGGAGTTCCAGAGTTTAGGGAAATGGTAAGAGAAAGCAGACTGGCCAGTAGTGGTTGAACTAGAGGGGAGAACAAGGGACAGGCAGCCAGAGTTTCAAAGGGAGTAGGTTGAAGGGGGTAGACAGGATAGAGGTGAGGTAAGAGGGGAGAGAACCAAGCCAGTATTTCAATACAAAGGAGGAACAGTGGGTGAGGCATCTGGCTTCAAGGTGGGGGGAAGGAGAGAGAAAGAGAGAGAGAGAGAGAGAGATAGAGGTCACTGTGGTGAGTGCGGGGCAGGCAGTCAAGAGCAAATTGATAGAAGAAGTGAAAGAAGGTGTCCAGTCTGGCTAGAGTGGACTTGGGGGCTGCATTGTAGACTGTGTCACCATAGTCAAAAATCAGGGGGATCATTTTCTGGACAATGGCACAGCGGACCGGCAGGGAGATGCAACCACGGTATCTGTACAGTGTAACAAGCTTGGGGTGCAGTTTTTTGTTGATGGCATCCACATGTCCGGAAAAGTCGAGGTGCCGGTCAAGCCAGACCCAAGGTACTTTAAAGAGGCGACATCCTCGATCATGGTCCCATCAAGGGTGTGGAAGGAAGATGGCGCAATAAGCTTAGATAGCCTTTGCCAGGAGCCAGAGGTCATGGAGACCATCTTCTTGGCATTGAGGGACAGCTGATTTGAGTGAAACAAATGCTGAACATTATCAAAGTCCAGCTGAAGACTGGTCGCCACATCAGAGGGGGAGGCACTGGAGGCATAAAGAAAAGTGTTGTTCATGTACATCTGTATGGACACAGAAGAGTTGGCAGCAGGCAGGTTGTTAAGGAAGAACAAGAAGTGTATCAGGCCGAGGACAGACCCTTGAAGGACATCAATGGTGATGGGGGGGAGTCGGAAGTTACCTGTTCTTACTGATTGAGTCCTACCCATAACATAGGAACAGAACCAGTTAGTGGCTGGGATGGAGAGCCCTGCTGCTGCAAGTGTGTTGAGAAGAAGGGGGTGGGCTACGGTGTTGAAGGCTTTCGCCAAATCGATAAAAATGGCAGAGGTGATACAGTCCTGATCCATACTAGAGAGAATGGAGTCAGTAAGCTGGAGGAGGGAGGTTGAGGTGAAGTGGGACTTGTGAAAGACAGACTGGAAAGGGGTGAAAAAGAAGGAGGAGTTGAGGAAAGTTGAGAGCTGAGATAGCACAAAATGCTCTTGAAGTCTGGCAAGGATTAGGAGCAGGGAGGTAGGGCAGTAGTTGCCTAGATTTGAAGAATCATCACCTTTAGGAAGGGGTATGACAGTGGCAAGCTTCCAGGCATCATGGACAGAGGCAAGGGAGAATGAGAGGTTTAGAAGGGAGGCAGGTGGGAGGGGCAATGGCGGGGCAGAGAGATGGAGAAGTTTAGGTTCAAGCCCATTGGGGCTCTTGCTCTTGTGAGGGTTAAGGGCTAGTAGAGCCTTTAGTGTGTCTGCAGGTGAGATGGGGAAGGAGAAAGTGGGTGCGGAGAGAGAGAAGGGGGTGGAAGATGGAGAGGGAGAGGAGGGAGGAGAGGAGGGAGGAAGCACAGGTGGTGAAGAAAGTATTGAATTCAGATGCCACTGAAAGGGAGCCAGAAACAGTGGTGCCTCTTACCTTGAGGACTGGGAGAGAGGACTTGGCGGGGGGGGGGTAGAGAAGAAGGCATGGACAACCTTCCAGAACTTGGACGGGTGGTTAATGTTGTTTTGAAAGGTGGAAGAAAAAACATTCAGCTTTGGCAAGTCTGATGGCCCTGGTATAGGCATTTGGAAGGGCACAGTACTTGAGAAAATCCCCATGGGAGCTAGTGGCCTTGTCCACCTTCCAAGCAAGGTCGAATTTTGAAGACAGGCCAGCAGTTCTGCTGAGACCCAGGGGAGGTGGGAACCTCTAACCCTAGTTTTCTTGAGGGGAGCGTACTGATCCCAGACAGACAAGAGCTTAGTCTTAAAATAGCTGAGGGCAGATTGAACGGAAGTGGCAGTGGAGATGCTGATGCTGATCTGAGTGCTTGAGACCTTTCTGAGAAACAGATAGGGATGGGTGCACTAGTCCATTAAGAATTAGAAGCCCCCCTACCCAGATCCCATGATGTCTGGTGGACCAGACAGGTCAGAACTCTGCTGGGAAATGCACTAGGTTCACTTCTGTACAAGTGGCTGCTGCATATGAAAATAGAAAAAAATCCCCCTGTGATCTGTAGAAAACTACCCCTTTTACCACAGAAATGCCCCGATATGAAAAAAAAGAAATAATGTCATTAATTTTCTCAAGTCTTCTGACCACACTGCCCCTACTTGCTTCTTGCTCATGCAGTGCTTGTGCATACCTAAACTCCTGCTGCAGAGTGTGGGAGTGGCTGGAGGAGCAGGCAACAAATCGGCAGCAATAGTATATAAACGGTCTAGAGTGTTTGTTTTTTGGCCAGAAGTTAATTTTTTTTAAATTGGGGAAATTCCTGTGCCAATTTATTGAAGTGATATTAAATATCGTGGGAGTGGGGGTGGTGACTTGGCAGATTATGAAGACAGACTGTTGAAACTTGGCAGGCAGGGAGGGGGCATCAGTTTTGAAAACTAAGGCAAGAAAGGGACCAAAATGTATGAACTGGAGCAGACATATGAGAACTCTGGCAGCAGAGAAGAGGCAGAAATGTAACAACTGGGACAGGGTAGGAGGTAGATATGTGAACACTGGGCAGAGAGGGACAAAAAGGTGAGAACTAGGGAGCCATATATGTAAGAACTGGGGAAGGGAGTGGGCAGATATCTGTGAGAACCGGGGCAGGAAGGGGGAGATATGTGAGAACTGGGGCAGGGAGGGGATGATATGTGAAGACTGGAGCATGGTGGGGGTAGACATGTAAAAACTGGGGCATGGAGGAAATATGTGTGAACAGGGGTAGGAAGGGGATGATATGTTGGAACCAACTACAGAGTGTGGCAAAAAGTACGAATTTGGCAGGGAGAGGGCACAGATTTATAAACTGGAGTAGAGAGTGGGCAGGGATGTAAGAACTGAGGTTGGGAGGGGGAAGGGATGTGGGAACTGGAGTAGGGTGAGTGTCAGCAGATGAGAGAATCAGGTGTGTGCATATTGGGGCAATGTGGGTGTTTGCTGAAGGGAGGGGGAGGAATGTATATCCTGGGGTAGGGTGGGTGTCAACAGATGAAAGAGCTTGGGATGTGCTTTCAGGGGCAGTAGGGGTTTCAGTCGATGGATAGGTAATTGATGATGTGTATATACTGGGACAAGGATGTGGCTGGAGATGTATCAGTCAGTCCTCATGCCCAGCACAGAAGGTAAAGGAGCACAATCGCCATGAATTTTCTATAGCCAAGAAAAACTGGAGCTAGAGCAGAAGAATACATGCACATGCATGGAGTCCAAAATACAAGGCAATACATACTAGTTAGAAAAATACTTTGATTTCCAATCTTAGTGTATTTTGGGAATATTTTCAAGCTTTACAATTAATTTCCTACAGGTTCTGATTTTAATCAGAATCAACCAGGACTAATCAGAACTCTGACCTGGATCCTGGTCCTGATAATAAGGGTCAGGACATTTTGGGTCCATCCATCCCCAGAAACAGAGCAGTATGGATGAATATGAAGGGGCACTAGGAGCAAGAATTTTATAAGTGATGCTGCAGGGGTGTCCATGCGAGATCTCTATAAATTAAACAACGGTGCATCCCTCTATCAGCATCAAGGGAATGTTAAGCATACTAATATGAAGTTATAACACAGACTAAAAAGTGGATTAACTTTTAGCTGCTCAGTTGTTATGCATCACCATGATCCCCATTTAAACTAGAGTATAGTCTATACAGTCATTACAGGAATGGTGTAAATGAGACCAGTGTCACAATTTCCATCCTGTGTAGCAATAACAAGGCTGCATCACACTGTATCTTTGTTTCATACCCATCTTTAAACATTATAGTTAAGTAAGATTAGCCAAGTCCCTGGAGAAAGAAATAGGGATCAATTGTTAAGACTACTGAGCTGGTTGGGGAAAAGAACTTAATGGATCAAAGGTTTTCTTTCCTGCTATTTCCAAATGTTCAGATGAAAACAGGCGTGATCCACACTGATTATGCTACATGGCACCAAATTGAATGACATGGAAGTTGAGAGCAGTCCCGCTACATGGCTCCAAACTGAATGATGTGCAAGTTGAGAGCAGTCCCACTACATGGCACCAAACTGAATGACTTGCAAGTTGATAGGAGTCCCACTACATGGCACCAAAGTGAATGACATGCAAGTTGAGAGCAGTCCCGCTACATGGCACCAAACTGAATGGCATGCAAGTTGACAGCAGTCCCGCTACATGGCACCAAACTGAATGGCATGCAGGTTAAGAGGAGTCCCGCTATATGGTACCAAACTGAATAACGTGCAAGTTGAGAGCAGTCCCGTTACATGGCACCAAACTGAATAACGTGCAAGTTGAGAGCAGTCCCGTTACATGGCACCAAACTGAATGGCATGCAAGTTGAGAGGAGTCCTGCTACATGGCACCAAACTGAATGACATGCAAGTTGAGAGGAGTCCCTCAATTTCAGTGGTGTCTGCCAGGATCAGGCACCTGACCATGAAAAACATAGCAGAATTCTGAAGGAAACAGTACAATTCAATGGCAGGTGTTATTCTGGAACTGGTGACACAAAGTGACACTGCCTCTGATCCTGGTGGACACCACTGTATATCAGATTCATCCTAACCAGGTGTCAGTGTGGCTCAGCTTGTAGCACATCCACTTCTGGGCCACAAGGTCATGGATTCCAGTCCCACACAGGGGACCTGGGCTCATACAATAAACTGTGGCACCCAAGTGCAGCACGGGGGGGGGGGTGCTGTACCGCTGGGGTGTGCCATCCTTTAGATGAAACATTACACCAAAGCCCCATCTGCCCATCTCTGGTGCTGTCCTGCTGCGTGTCCAGGTGGAAGTAAAAGAACAATAGGCACTTTGCAAGAGTAGCGGATTTTCTGTGGTGCCCTGTACAACATTCACATTACCACAAAACCAGTTCAGACAATTATCCAAGACTGTGTGTGGATGCTGATGCATGAAATAGCTGCCACCACATGTTTACAGTCACTTCACTACCAGTCTTTCTCATTGCTTGTAGAGTACTTTGAGATGCAATCTTTCAATGGGCCTATGCAACTAAGTGAAGAGTTATGCTTGTGCAACATTGTTAATAGTCTGGAGGTAGCTAAATGAGTGAATTGTTTGATTGTTATACGGGGACACTTTGGCCATTTGCACTCTTTGTCCCCTAAGGGGGAATGATGACTGTTGAACAGAATGACTGATATTGCTAGAGAGTGCAAAGACTGAAAGGTACTGGGAACTGAATGCGCATCAAAGGTCAAAATGAGAGGTGAAACCTAGCCTCAAGCAGGAAAGGCTGAAAGCTGTATGCACACTAGGACTAAGGTGATAAATGCTGAAGCACACTGACTGAGTAAAATTAACAGAAGTGCCAGAGCAGGAGTGGGAGCGGCTGCCTTACCAGGAAGCCTGGCGAAATCAACCAAGGAGGAATGCAATGAAACAAAGTGAGGTTTAAATGTGGCTTGGTATGAACAGCAAATAAAAAAGACTGAGACTGCACAAAATAATACAGCAGAATGACATAGGTAGTACATACTACAGAAACTAGTAAGCACACCGAGAACCAAATCAGAAAGAAACACAGAGTTACGTAAGGACAGGAATGCAGCAGCAGTAGCTAAGAGAAAAGAAAGAAGCGTAAGCTACAGCCAGGAAAGGCACAAAAACAAAATACTAACCTAGAAAGCCACTGAATGCACAAACCAAACAGAAAGCCCAAACACACAGAGGAAAGCAGCAGACATGAGGAGAAGGGGTTGGGGGGGCAAAAGCCCCAGCCTGGAGGAAGCTGGCTTGAATAGCTCATGGAAGGGAGTGTGTCTGGTAGCTCCTGCCCAATGAACTGCAGGCATAGCCTTTTAGGTATTAAAAGCTCTATAAATGCAAGTGCTTCTTACACTAATGGTTTGCCTTTTGGGTCACTGAGGTCAATGAACTCTTGAAATATTTTCATAGATATTTGTGTACTTATGGTACAAAATCCAGTGATTAATTCTGAAAGTATAGGAGAGGGAAATGTTTTCCACTACAAACTAATTTGTGTTACAATTGATTATACGACATCTTAAAGATGCTTCTGCTTATAAATGCTCTCAAATGAGTGAGTCGCAATCCACCTTTATTGCGAGTCATCTAATTAATAAACTAGTAGACTGCTGCTAAGCAATTAGTCACTGTACCAGTATATGCAATTCACAACACAACCAACTCCCCCAAAACATTATTTGCAAAATATTGACTGCTCCTGAAAGGCAACTGAGACTGCTAAAGACTTGTATTATTACAAAAACAGAGGTGTAGTAGCAGCAGGAACTGTAACGGCCCCCAGACGCTGCCCACAAGGAACATCCCTACTATAATGTGGGTCTCACACTGGCTGTTTTTATCTGTTGTACATACAGTTATGACACCTTGTTTAGGGTTGCTATTATGATATGGATTTGTCAACAGGAACGGTGCCAAGACCAGCATATTACCTGACCTAATTTACCACCAGATGTGACATGACAGCATTAATTTTTCTTGTTTTATGTAAAATATTATACCATTTTTCAGGGCCAGCCATGTAGTGCAGTGGGAGCACTTCCACTCACTACTCTGGTAACACCAGTTCGGGAAAAGACTCAGGTTGCCATGGGCCGACGCATGAAAGAACGATGAGTGTCACACAGGACAATTCTCCTGCTTCGGGGATAGTGGGAATCCATCCACACTGTTTGCCTGCTAGTCAGCAAAGGCTGGGTGGTAGCACAGTGGAAGCTGACTTGTGGCGGAGGATGCCACAGGATGCCACTACATGCCCATGGATTAATGCATGTTTGTACATGCATCATCACATGCCAGCAAGCCCCAGGGATGCCGCTACATGCCCATGGATTAGTGCATGCATGCACGTGCATCATTGTACACCAGCAAGCTCCAGGAATGCTGCTACATGCCCATGAATTAATGCATGCATGCACATTCATCACTGCACAACGGCAAACTCCAGGGATGCCACTACATGCCCATGGATTACTACATGCCGCTACATGCCCATGGAGTAATACATGCATCATTGCACACTGGCAAGTTCCAAGGATGCCACTACATGCCCATGGATTAATGCATGCATGCATGTGCATCACTGCATAACGGCAAGTTCAAGGGATGCCACTACATGCCCATTGATTAATGCATATATGCACGTGCATCATTACACAACAGCAAGCTCCAGTGATGCCACTACATGCTCATGGATTAATGCAAGCATGCAAGTTCAGCATTGCATGCTGGCAAGCTCCACAGGAGAAAATGGGGGAGACAACAGCAGATGGCAGCAGGGCCACCAGGCAGTAAAAAGATAAAGGATTGAAAAAAAACTCTTGTAAAATTTCTGAACACTTGTTCTTTACCAAATTAGGAGCTCAGTCTCCCATCCAGATGATATGGGTCATAACAGCAGCACCCTGTCTCTGGCTTGGAGGGTGGGTGGGTGAGCAGCTGCTATCACAGATGGTGCTAGTGCCACTACTTATTCAGACAATGGGGTGAGCGAGTGCTGGGTCATATATGCCCTGCCTTCATGGAAGCTGGGGCAGCCCATGCACTCCCATCTTGGAAGCTAGGGTGACCCATCCTCTCCCACCCTGGAAACTTTGACAGCCCGTGCCCTCACATCCTGAAAGCTGGAGCAGCCCATGCCTCTCCCATCCTGGAAGCTGGGGCAGCCAATGTCCTCCCATCCTGGAAGCTGGAGAAGCCCATACCCTCACATGCCCAAAGTTGGGCCATCCCATGCCTTCTCTTCTGGTAGCTGGGGCAACCTGCACCCTGCCTTCTCTGAAGCTGGGGCAGACCACACCCTCTCTTCCTGGAAGCTGTGGCAGCCCATGCCCTTACTTCCCAGAAGCTGGGACAACCTACGCCTTCTCTTCTCAGAAGCTGGGACAACCTATGCCTTCTCTTCCCAGAAGCTGGGGCAGCCCATGCCCTTACTTCCCAGAAGCTGGGACAACCTACGCCTTCTCTTCCCAGAAGCTGGAGCACCCCATGTCCTTACTTCCCAGAAGCTGGGGCAGCTCATGCCTTCTCTTCCTGGAAGCAGGGGTGGCTCATGTGCTCTCTTCCTGGGAGCCAAATGTCTCATTACTGAGACACTCCTGGCCCCAGCCAGCCCTGTGTGGGTTGCTGGGGATTACATGTGAACCTTGACCACCCAGGAGGCAGCATGATGCCCTGCGACTGCATCACTGTGCTGATCCAAATTGTTCATCATTATAAAGCTGTGTTCCACATTTATGACATGTCAAGCCCAATTATGTTTTAATACACTGTAAGCATCAATAAAAAGTGATTCCAAATAAGCAGATATAGGCATACACATAAACCCAAATACTGCCAAACCTGATTTCATCCTTGGATGAAACATTGAATCAAGCTGCTGTATTTCTGTCTCTGGTTGTTGCTGAAGTGAAATAGTAAACATGCCAGAGCAATATTCCAAAGAGTACGGGGAAGGGGGTGCTAAACCTGTCTTGTAACATGGCAATTTATCTGGCAGTGAAATACAACAACCAGATTGGTCAAAGTGCAACACATGACCAAAGTTGAGGACAGCATTAATCCCTGGTAATGCCCACTGTGAGGTGTAGTACTTTAAAAAACACTATGATCTCGCCAGTGAGTAAACGGGGGATTAATGCCATCCTCAATTCTGTTGTATTTCACAAGATGAGTAATTGCCATCCTAGTAACACCAAGCGGTCTTCCACCCACCCACCCATGCAGTGGAACTTTGTGTATCGAAGGAGTCAGTCACAATCCTCTGCATGTGTAGTAGTTCTATGACCCATAAAGTTAATACTGTGTGTTGTCGCCAATGTTGTTGTGTAAAGCAGTAGTCCACATTGTTGAAATAGTTGTACTGGCTGAGTTACCAATACCTTATGTTGCGGTGAATGTTGCACTGCAAAGCAGTAGTCGGCATTGTTGAAAATGTTCTACTTGCTGAGGTAGCAGTTTTAAAGAAACCGAATTGTTAGTTTTAACAATACCGCCCATGCAATTACCATAAAAAACAAAATCTGAAATAGGGAATTGAAAATGTTAGTGGTCACGCTAGGTGAGACATATAAAAATGTCACCCAATGAATCCCAGGATACCAATGCAGCAGTAATGAAGACCGTTTTCAACTGTGTCCTTCTATAATATCAAGCAATGCACAGAAATATGTACAGCTTGAAAATGTTTAAAAAACAGTGCAATCTATTATACTGTGCCAAAAGTATTATATATGCCTGCTTTTGTTTTACAGCATAACTATTTTATAACTGTTACTATGGTTCTGACGTTCTGTACTCATTTAGAGTAAAAGAATTGAACATCTTAAACCGTCGTTTTTCTCTGTGTTTTATTAACAAATGCCCTTTCTAATAATGACAGCTTAACAGGGCTTGCCATGTTACAAGTGCATTAAGCCACTTCAAAGGAGGCTTCTACTGGAGAATTAATGTATGGTTGGGTGGTTGTAGGCACTTGGCCTTCGGCCTCGTATCCCCTCCAACCATGCATTAATTCCCCAGTAGAAGCCTCCTTTGTCGTGGCTTAATGCTTACATGTACAGCTGTCCTTCTGTCAACAAAACCAGAGTTTTGCAACTGTCTTTGGCTGTATATGCGATGTTGCTGGAACAACCCCTCCCTTGATTGCATGCACAGTCTCTACATAAAACGCAACCACAGTGTATTGTTTGTAAAGTGCTTTTAGAGACTTCATGTACAAGAGGTGCATGTACAGTGGCAGCCAGAGGTAGCAACAAAATATCAAGATATATGACTATGAAATTATATTGAAATTTAAGGGATTTCGTCAGGATATATCTAGATATATCACTGTGAAATTACATTGAAATGAATGGAATTTTGCTGGATGTATCTAGATATATTATTACTAATAATCCCTGGCTGCAACTGTGAAAACCAGATTATACTGTACTTTTCAAAACATAGAACACATTACAAATCTAGTTCTACTAGCAGAAGTGAACTGCTGAAAGAAAGATTATCCCAAAGTGAAATTGCCTATTAGATTTTTAGTTTTAATTACATGTCCAGACTAATATCAATGTGGGACTCGTTAATTGTATACACAAGATGACAGTATGTTTTCCTGCTGTTGCTGTTCAGCAACCATCATCCACACAGCGCAACTCAGTGCACAGTCGTAGAGTCACATTCATGTCATGACTTCTCAAGGGAAAATACAGAAGTGACGGGTCCAGGCATCCAACCAGATGTCCTTCAACACACACCAGATTATGTCACATCACAGCAAGGCACATGAGGGTGCAAATAAGAACAGCAATTCTCACATCCATACACAATTTAAAAAGATAAATATTTTGGTAAAAATTCCTAGACACATGATATAGATATTTATCACTATTTTTATGGTTTTATAAATGATTTTTAGCTGGCCCAGTAGTGTGGAGAGCTGAGGCAGCGATGCCTTATCTCCTGCCACGCCGGCGACCCGTACAGGCAGGTCATCGAAACTGGTCAGGGTGGGAGAGGATCGAGCGTCCAGAGGACTGCTTTCCTCTCCTGGGGAGAGTGGGGAACAGAGACCAGCATTTGCCTGACACCTAGCAGAGGCTAGGTGTTGGCACCCCAGGTCCTGTACAGTGGGGCACAGAGGTGGAGCAGCTGACGGGCGTGTTGCATGCAGATGCACATGCGGTGTGGCCATTGTCAGCACTGCACGCTTTCCTCCACAGGAAAAAGTGGAAAATTGCAATCCGGTAGAGCAGCATGATAGCCATCCACCACAGGCGCTGCCCCTGAGAGGGCACCACCCGAAACTGGATCCGGCCCTGGTGGGTCGAGCTGGGCTCTTCCCACCACCCTGCCATGAAGGATAAGCTGTGGGGGTAAGAAGGTGAGTGCCCGAAGGTCGGGGGACAGGGCTGGGTGGATGGCTAAAAGACGGGGCCGACAAGGGCCAGATGAGGAAAAAAGTAGTAGTAAAAAAAATAATAATAAATGATTTTTAAAAATGCACAATTATCCTACCTACCATGTATTCAGAATTAGTTAGTTGCTGTATTGATCCTTGTAAGAACAGATCCAGAAACAGATGGTTTGATACCTTTTATTGGACCAACATAGATGTTACAGAAGAAAACATACTATTAATATGAAGATGACTGACAAGTCAGTGGGCCAACACTTCTCTCAGAATGATCACTCAATTTCAGATATGTCAGTAATGGTCTTAAAAGGACATTTCAAAATACACAACAGAGACGGTTTTTAAGGTCTGGCTTATTTTACTTCTCAATATGGTAGAAGATGGCATGAACATTAATTTGGTTTTTATGACACATTACCCTACTTGAACTTACATGGACCTTAAGTACAAAGAATGGACTTATAATGGGACTTCAGTGGGTTTTGGTTTTTTATTTTAATGTTGTATGGTTATGGGGCCCTTTTAACTGGTTATCAATATGCTGATTTCTCAACATTAACTATTTGTGAGGGGTAGGAGGTAGTGTTTATTTGGGGGCGGGAGGTTATGTATGTGGGTGGGGGTGGTTGGAGTTGTATTTTTTTAAGGTAAGGCTTATATTCAGGTTGATAACATTATGTGCTTACAGTGTGTTAGGACTCTGTCACCGGGTGTGGGATTTCAGAATAACTCAAACAGGCAGACACAACTTAGGTGCATAAAAAAACACCTGAAAGCATTTATCATTTTATTTTCAACTCCAAACAAATAATAAACTGGATACAGAAATCAAAAGAAAATGAGGTTAGCAATCCTCAACACAGCATGGCTTAGCTTCAGCCTCTCTTCAGGAACTCAGACAATGTTTCTTCAAGCACACCCAGAAAGTCTTATATCTTCCACAGCCAGTATCCAACTGACCACCCTATCTAACTTACACTCCCTGGTGGTTAGCTTTTTATATCATCCTAGAGGTGATCTCACAGACATGTGATCCACCCACATTTCCTAATTAGGCTTTCTAAGGCAAACAACCAAGCCTATACAAAAGGAAAAAGATTGTTCTGAACAGTTTTACATTAAACAAACCTATTCCCTAAAACCCGGTAACTTAAAACATATAAATAGGCCGTAAATAGGCTCTGAATACACAACTGACATTAATGCTATATGCTCCTCCCTTTATTCAACATTACTCATTTCTTTTGTATAAAAACATGCCACCAGGGTCCGCTGTCTCCCTATAGGGAACAGTTATTAGGATCGGGGACGTGACCAGGGGGTGCAAGACATGCGGCTGCAGTAGGGCCCACACTGTCAGGGGGTTCACTGCCTCACAGGTCAGCATTAAGAAAACCTTTTACCGTCAGACTAACTTGCAAGTTTTATTGTGCATTGCTTATCCATTAGTAATTGGGGCTGTCGGCAGTGGCAGCAGTGGAGTCTGTGCTGCAGATTCCAACTTCAGGGTCACAGAGTGGGTGTGGAGAGATACTCAAAAAATGTGATCTTGGTACTGGTGTGCCCAGGAGGAGCAGGGAGAAATTACATTTGTTCAGTTCTTTAAACCTGGTGCCAACAGGGAGAAGGGGGCAGCATGGACAAACTATGGATGTTCAGTGGGACTGATACAAATGAATCTACACTATAAACATTTTACAAGCATTCATGGTTATTTTATGCTTATTGGAAGGGAGGCGGGGCCCCTCAAAAGATTTTGCAGGAGGGCACTTAAAGCCATTGGTACAGCCCTGATTAGGATCTCTGCTGCAGGTAAACTTATTTTATTTCAGCTTGCCTGTAATTCTGGTTCATGTATTTCTATAACAAAAGGAACAGTATTTATATATATTGAACAGCCCTCCAAACATTTCTCATAGGGCTTAGTTTAAGAGGGAGGGCACCTTAGAGCCATTCAGTGTCTCAATCTTTAACCAGTTCTATTGAATTTCATTGTTTCTGTGTTTCTGTTTTTTTAACAGCCTGAGGTGCAGTGATAATTTCTTCCAAACTTCTGGAAATTATTATGCAGCCCTTCCTTTGGGCACAGGATCACAGTACTCATTTTCTTTGTCTAGAAGCTCCTATTTCTGAGGAGCTCCTTTTCGTGCTCCCTTACTTTTCTGATGGCTGAAATCTCCAGCCGTCGGGTTAACATTTCATTTTGGACCTTTTCCTTTTTTTCCCCTTTTGGCCGTCAGCCGAACATTTTGCGTCGGTTCAGGAGCAAGCAACTAGGGGGGTTAAATAACAAACCTACCCTATAGTGCAGGCTGCAGCTCAGGAGTGCTTTTATTTGGGGAGCAAGGTGGCTTTCCAATAAAAAGTGAAAGTTTCTACTGCCCCACTTGAACAGCGCCACTGTGCGCAAGACAGAGAGAGAGAGAGAGGAGCACTCCTTATTTATCTTTATATAGTCAGTTTCTCTCTCTCTCTTCTATTTGATTCTATTTCTTTGGACCCCGCAGGATGACAAGAAAACACATGGAGTGGCTGGAAAGGCAAAATGAAAGTCATGCCATTCTGTGCCACCACCCTGAAATGATGCAGGATTTGTCCTTTTTGTTTCTCTATGGGGGAGTTTTCTTTCACCAGAAAAGCGGTGTACCAAAGGGCTACACTCTCTTGCTCCAATGGGAGCATGAAGGCTTTGGCAGTTACTAATGGAGCAGGCAACTATGGGGAGGAACAGCTCCATGACACAAAACATGTCCCACAGTGCCTTCTTCAGCTCCAGCCACCAGCTTCCATTTTTTTTTCAGTTTCTTTCTATCCCGCCTTACTACCCTCTTAGTCCACTCCTTCAGACCTGATCAATCCCATAGATTCCTCCCACGGTGTCTGCCCCTTGAGTGCCAGGTTTACTCCATTATTCCCCTACCTTACTCCTCTCCTTAGAGTGCCTGCACAACAGAGTCTGCTCATGGATAGGTGATCGGGCTAAGATCGGTCATCATCTTGGACCGAGAAGGTTTTTTTTCTGCTTCTCTTCCCTTGGTTCCTCCTTCCCCTGAGGGTGGCGGCATGCAGGACTGACATCCAGACAGACGGTGTGCTGACACATGCCGTTGTCAAATGCCCACAACATCCTTCCCGACTCCAGAGAGCCTCCTGTGCCCCGATGGCCCTGCTTCCACAGGCATAGATGCGATGAGTGCTCAAAGCACCCCAGGAACCCACCCCAGGAGGAAGACAGCATCCATTGGGATGCTCGATCCTCCTCCTCCCCTCCGATCCTCAGCAGCTCCGAGTCCGTTCCTGAACCCGGGTTGCCGGCATGGTGCAAGGTGTGGCATCCAGCACCTCAACCCTCAGCACCACAGGGCCGGATCACCAGCTTCCATTTTAATTAATAAATGTGTGCGGAGTGGATAATACTTTGGCAAGCGAGGGCCACATTGCTTTACCACGATCTGGGCATTAAACATAATATTCACACAAAATCAAAAATTGGGCCTGCCCTTTCCCATTGCCCACATTTTTCCAAAATTACTTTGTCTTTCTTTTTCTTACATTCAAGCAGAACTGGAAAAGAGGACCAGAAAAAGGGATAGCAAAGGGTTTAGAGACTACTGCAGTTGGCCAGCCATGCAGTGGAAAAAGATAGCTAGGAAGAAAAAAACATAGAGAAAATAATTGAAAGAATATAATAGCAAAGGCTGAAAGGAAGGGGGATTCAGACTACTTACGAGGATACTTTTTCTAAGACAGGGGTCACCCTGTCACACTCTTTCTTTACATACATCGTGAATTTATACTTCTTTCCAACTAGCTATCTATATTATGTTGTTACCTTGGGGGAGTGGGGAGTTTTATTCCTTTACTTTTTTATTCAGATTCCTATACTTTTACTGTACATGTAGTAGACTGATTATATTCTGACACACTGTTGAACATTAATCATATTAGGATGCATCATTTCATTTACTATGGGATCCTTGGTAAGTTTTTTTTTATTGGGCTCTAATTCTAACAATTGATATTTTTGGTAACAAAATCTGGTTACAGCACTGAAGGTTTCTATGTTTATGGAATATATTATCTGGTTTAGTATATACAGTAGTTGATAAATTATCTCCAGATAGTTTTAATTCTGTATGAATGTGTGAAACAGTTTATTCACTCAAGTGAAACTTTTCTTTATACCTCCTTATTGCCACAGATAGAAAATTTGTATTTTATAATTTTTATCACAAAATACTATCACATTTTTAACATCTACTTAAGTGGGTGTTAAATCTAAATGTCTTGCATTTAATTAAGAGTGTATTCTCATAACACAAGTCTTATTCATTATGTTAGTAAGTGAAACTGTCTGGTCCTTGAAGGATGCTTCTTATCTGCCTTTGTTGACATTTGACCTTGAAGTGCTTCAGCAGCCAGCTAGCTGACTAAAACTGGTTTCTTGTATTTAAACCTCTGTTATGGTTTAAAAAATATATTTTAAACCAATGAGAATTCTTTCAGGTTTTTTATATATGATCTGGGTGTGAATAGAAAGTGATTTTCTACACAACTGTCATAAACTTCCGAGGAAGGACTTGGTTCATTGGTCCGAAAGCACTGTTTTCTTTTGTAACATCTATGCTGGTCAATTAAAAGGTATCAAACCATCTGTTTCTGGATCTGTTGCTACCATGTATTGTCAGGCCCCAGCTAGGGATCACATTAATGCATGGAAGTCAATCAGAGCATGTCTCATTATGGCTGCAGGGGTGCAGCCCTACAGGCGTCTTTCTATCACTTGGGGAAACAGGGCACTTCAGACTCCTTCCGAAGCACAGTTTCGAAGTTGCACCATGATCCTTCCACTAGCTGAAGTCACTATGCTGAGGGGGGAGAGAAAGAGTTCCTTTCCTAAATGTAGCATTCTTCTGCCAGCTCAGATTACAATCAGTGGAGTGTAAACAGCACAGACAACTTGTTTTAGTCTGAGAGAACACCTAACCCCTCTTTTCATTTATTTATTTCAAACGTTTCTCCAGGAGAGACATACTGAGCTGTAAACAACTTGTTTCCAGAAGCGTCCTGGGGAGAGAGTAGAGGGAGAAATATATATCAATACAGCATAAAAATATTTACAGAGAATGTAAACTCATATTAAGGCACACTTTTATACAATACATCGTAAAGTAACATTGAGTAGTATACATTAAATGTACAAAGGAATATACATAGGGATTATTTTACAGAACATGCAGCAACAGCAGTAAGTAACATTTGCCTACAAGAATAGGGGATGAACCAGGTTAGTGCAAGTGGACAAGGGTAGTCTAGCAAAGGGTGAACAGTAGAGGGGAGAAAAAAGAAGGTAGATCATAAGAAGGAGACAAGGGAGTTGCAGAATTAGGGTGGGTAGGTAGAGGTAGAGGAATGGAGGAAGGGAGGGAGGAGGTGGAGGGGGAGATATGTAGTATGAAAGTCAGAGGGTGGGGGAGAGAAGGGGGTTAAGAGCCAGAAAGAGGAAGGTATGGGGTAATAACAGGGCGGTGGAGTCAGGGACAGTTACAGGAGGGGGCGAAACAATCACATATAAGACAGGAGAAGGAGCAGATGGAGGTAGCAGAATGAATAGGGCCAGGGAGGGAGTTCCAGAGTTTGGGAAGGTGGAAAGAGAAAGCAGCTTGCCCAGCCGAGGTCTACCTGGACGGGAGAGTTAGAGAGCGGAGGTTAGAGCTACTGAGAGAGTAGGAGGGATTTGAAGGGGAGAAGAGAAGAGATGCAAGGTGGGATGGGAGGGAGCCTAACCAGTACTTAACAATAAGGGAGGAGCAATGAGCAAGCCATCTGGCTTCAAGGGAGGGAAAGGAGAGAGGGGTGTAGAGGTGGCAGTGGTGGGTCCGGGGGGGCAATCCAGGGCAAACCTACAGAAGGAGTGGAAGAGTGGATCTAGTCTGACCAGGATAGACTTGGGAGTACTAGCATAGATAGTATCACCGTAGTCAAAGAGGGGAAGAATCATTCTCTACACAATGGTTCTGCAGGCCAGCAGAGGGATGCACCCTCAGTTCCTATACAGTGCATCAAGTTTAGGGTGAAGCTTTTTGTGTAAGTAGTCCACATGAGCAGAGAAGTCTAAGTGACTGTCGAGCCAGACTCCTAGGTTCTTGAAAGTTGTGACATTTTCAAGGCTAGTCCCAGAGTGTGGAAGGAGGACAGGGCTGGTAGTTTAGAGAGTTTTTGTCTAGTACCAAAAGTCATAGAGACAGTTTTTTTTCACATTTAAGGAAAGCTGATTTGACTGGAACCAGTGCTGGATACTGGTGAAAGACAGTTGGATTCTGCTTGTCAGGTCTGGTAGGGAGGAGCCTGAGGCAAATATGACAGTGTCATCAGCATACATGTGTATGGATGCAGATGTACATGCAGAGGGGAGGGAATTTATTTATTTATTTATTGAAATGTTTCACAAGGAAGGCACATTGAGCAACAAGTCGCTCATCTCTCGGTGCGACCTGAGGGGAAGGGGTACAATTGGAATGAGACATTAAACATTCAAGTTACAAGATCAACATTAACATACAGTGGTAAGGCAGGTGTTACAAACAGTGTTACAACAGTGTTACGCATAACATGTAGAAAGAGTGGACAATAATAAGTGTCGGCTTAGTAAGTAAACAAGTTGCAGCTTTTTAAAGAAATACAGACTTTTCTGTTCACTTCAAAATTTGTGAGTCTAGAGGGAGGTTTAATTGCCCACTTACTCAAAGATCCCAGCTGGCACAAGGGAAAATAATGCAATACATCTTTTCTCTCTGATATGGTTAACCCTGCACGTCTAAAGATTCATGCCGCTTGCTGCACGAATATGGAGGTTGTACGTATATTAGGGAATCTTGAGTCATCTGGATTAATTATGTATTCATATCAGGCTTCATTCAGGTCACCAGGGCAGACACTTTAGCAATAGAATCATCTGACCAATTAGGATTGCTTTGCACCTATGCACCAGACCCTACTAACTTAATGCATCAATTTTAAATGATGCCAGGGTAAGATTCCAATGAGGAGCTCTGTGGGAAGCTAGAATTTCAGTAGTCTGCACGTTTGATTCTATAGCCTTCTGGTGAGAGGATGCCAAAAAAAGATTTTAAAAAGTTTTATCAGAAATCATCAGTTATATAAAAGAAAAATGTATACAGAAGGCTCTCTGCTTTATATATATTTATATATAAATCGGTGGCAGGCTACTAATCTGAAAATTCACAGAGAGGTAAGACAGGGGTGCCCTCTAAGCCCCTCTCCCACATCTTTGGCACAGACCCATTATTGTGAAGCCTTCAAAATAATGAGGAGATACAGGGGATGATGTTTAGCAGTACCCAATCTGCCCAAGTTTTAGCTTATGTGATGACATTGGCATCACAGCCAACTAAACACCTAAGTACCCGAAGGAAGATGTGTCCTCAAGTAAAGTCCCCTCAAGGGTGTGAAAAGTGGGTAGGGAGGGAAGCCTAGAGAGTCTCTGCCTTGTGGCAAAAGTCATGGAGACAGTCTGCTTGGCTTTGAGGAAAGGTTTATGGTTAGCAAACCAGAGCTGAACCTTGTCGAAGTCTTGCTGTAAGCTGGTTGTAACCTTATCAGGACAGGAGCCAGATGCATACAGGACAATATAATCGGCATACATATGTATAACTGAGGATGGAGAGCAAACAGAGGAAGGTCATTTAAGAAGATGGAGAATAGGAGGGGCCCCAATACTGATCCCTGGGGGACTCCAGTGCTAATCAGGAGGGGAGGGGAAGTGACGTCTAAGATCTTAACTGATTGGGTTCTACCAATAAGGTAGGCCTTGAACCAGTTTGTGGCAGAGGGAGATAGGCCAGCTGCTGGGAGTGAATCGAGGAGAAGGGAGTGAGAGATGGTGTCAAAGGCCTTGGCCAGGTTGACAAAAATGGCAGAGGTAATTTGGTCATTGTCCATCCCAGTTAGGATGGAGTCTGTGTGCCATAGGAGAGAGGTGGTGGTTGAGTGTTTTTACCTGAAACCAGACTGGAAAGAGGTGAAAAAGGAGGTGTCAGATAGAAAAGAGGTGAGTTGGGAGAGGACAATGTGTTCTTGAAGCTTGGCAAGGGTAGGGAGGAGAGAAATGGGGCGACAGTTGCCAGGGGATGAGGTATCACCCCCTTTGGGTAGAGGGAGGACCACAGTATGTTTCCATGAAGAGGGGAAAGAAGGAGAAGAGGATGGGGGATGCCAGTGTGGATGGGGGGGTGACAGGGAGCTGCCAATTTTGACAGCTTGAGTTCTACCCATGAGGTAGGAATGGAACCAATCTGTGGCTCGAGTAGAGCGCCCAGCAGCTGAGAGCTAGGTTAGGAGGAGAGTATGGGCTGCAGTGTCGAAGGCTTTGGACAGATCGACAAAGATAGCAGAGGTAACCAGGCCCTGGTCCATACCTGTCAGGATGGCATCAGTGAGCCTGAGGAGGGAGGTAGATGTGGAGTGAGATTTACGGAAACCAGACTGGAAAGGGGTGAGGAAGGAAGGAAGGAAGGAAGAGGAGTCAAGAAATGCGGAGAGATAAGAGAGTACCACATGCTCTTGGAGTTTAGCAAGAGTAGGGAGAAGAGAAATAGGGCAGTAGTTGCCTGGAACTGAGGGGTCACCACCCTTAGGGAGGGGAATGGCAGTGGCTGATTTCCAGGAAGAGGCAACTAAAGCCAGAGAGAAAGAGACGTTGAGGAGTAGAGCAATGGGGTGGCAAATAGCAGTGACAGAGAGGGGTGCAAGAGCTTTGGGTCTAGACCATCGGGACTAGTACCCTATATAGAGCAAGTAGGGCCTTAAGGGCTTCAGCAGGTGTAACAGTGGAGAAAGAGAAGGAGGAGGGTAGAGGGTGATGACAGAGGGGAGAGAGAGAAGGGGAGAAGGGGGGAAGGGAGGAGTGGAGGGTGGAGGGTGGAGGCACAGGTGGTAAAAAAGTTGTTAAATTCAGCAGCAACAGCAAAGGCTTCAGAGATGGTGGCCCCACTCACCTTAACGGATGGGGGGCAGACTGAGTGGGAGGGAGAAAAGGGGGTGAATGACTTTCCAAAATTTGGATGGGTGGTTAATGTTGTTTTGGAAGGTGGAAGTAAAATAATCAGCCTTGGTGAGTTTAGTTGCCCTGGTGCAGACATTGCGTAAAGTTTGATATCTGTGGTAATCAGCAGGGGATCCAGAAGATTTGTGAATCTTCCAGGCCTGATTGCGTGCCTGTAAGCAGGCTAGTAGCTCAGCAGAGATCCAGGGGAGGTGAGAGCCTCAAACCCTGGTTTTCTTAAGCTGGGCGTGACAAGCCCAAATGGACATGAAGCGTGTTGAAAACAAGTTTAACGCGGAGTCCATGGAACTGGCAGTGGATATAGGTGACCAGTCTGTAGCAGTTAGATCCTTGTGAAGTGAGGAGAGGTCCAAGGACTAGAAAGAGAGAATCTGGATGAATTTGGTTGGGGCTTTGGGGTGGTGAACCTTGCAAAGGGAGTACTCCATATGGTGGTCACTAAGGGCATCTGGGAGGGTGCCCGATGCAGTAATTCTATTCCTGTATTTCATGCAGCTGTCCCTGATGAGCCTTACCCTCCCTGCTCCAACCATCTTAGTTCAGGGTACATACAGATAAAGCAATCATGACCTGATATACATCCTGTGTTAATGCTGGGCCTTGAGTGACCCTCCAGTGGGTCCTATGTACAAGTTTCATTCTCTGGCATGGATGGTCTGTGTCTGCTGTGTGACAGACACGTGCACCTCCAGGCTGCTGTTTTGTGTGCCATTCTTGCTGCCTTGTATGCCTCTGCCGGGCGAGATGAAGACCGCAGATCACTTCAGCGCTCAAGTGCTTCAAGCTCCAACCCTGCTTCAAATGACAGCTCTGAGGAAGAGGCTGCATTCACAACAACCTCAAAAAAGTTATATAGAGAGTTACACCGATTGGGAGACACCCTAACCCATATTCAAAAAGATCTATCAGAGGTAAAGTCAGAACAGAAAGAACAAAAAAAGCAAATTAACAATCTGGAACAGAATGCAACGGAACTATCTAAATTGGTGGACCTGCACAATGGGGCTATCCTCCAACTTCACGATCAGGAAATATGGCTGCAGCAGAAGTTAGAGGATTTGGAGAATAGGTCCCGAAGGGTAAATATCTGAATTCACAGAGTACCAGAGGGGACTGAGTCTGGTGAGATGACCTCTTTTGCGAGGTCTTGGGCCTGGAAAAGGACTTTCCGTTAAATATTATAAGAGCACACAGATCGTTAATAACCAAACCTGTGGATCCAAAAGCCAGACCAAGGTCGCTGATTGTTGCATTTCTGGACTACCGCACCAAGTCTGAGGTTTTAAAGTGGGCCTGGGAGAAAAAAGAAGTGGTGTTTGGAGATGTAAGACTATTTTTTGAACACGACTATGCTCCCACGACGATGGATAGAAGACGGAGGCTCTTCCCAATACTGAAATTGCTCTGGGCTAAAGGAGTTAAAGTGTGTTTAGACAATCCTGCAACTTTGAGAATAACTACCGATTCAGGTGTACGCTCCTTTTCTAAGATTTCGGAGTCTATGGAGTTTTTAAAGCAGTGGGACATTTCAGTCACCTCTTTACTGGACCCGGAGACCATTCCAGAACTAGAGGGGAGGCGTTGGTATACAGCGGTAGGCCCAAGAGGAAAAACCATGCGGCTGACTGGAAGGAATACTGCAGATAATCTCCTTCTCGAGCATCTTGAAGATTCCATAGCTCCAACCCCCACACAGGCTACCTCCCTTCCCCAACGATCGAACAGAAATAACAATCAAAATAAAGGGCCGAAAAGGAGAGATGCACAGTGGAGCCTACCTGCAGGGGTGGTGTGAAGAAAAACGGTGGACTTGTGGGACATTCGTGCATGGGTTTTGAGTCAGCCATAGACTTTCACAGACTTCGAGTGACTGCATTGAGGCAGAATCTCATGCCCGCGCAGATGGAGTGGGACAGGGGGGAGGGGACTCGCTCTCTCTCTCTCTCGACTTCCTGATTAAGATATCCAAGGGAAGGGATCCTGGAATTAATTTGGGTTATATGGGTGAGAGCCTACAGGTGCAGTAAGGCTAGCTCCCTTCTTTGCTTTTTTTTTTTTGTTGTTGCTTCCCTGTTCCTCTTTTATGATTGCTAAAAGGTGTCAGTGCCCACCAGGACAGCTGGTGAGGAGGTTATTCCACTATAAGTATTCAGCATGTCTAGATAAACATGGGAGGCGTGGGGGTTGGGAGGGCCCTCGGGAGGGGGGGGTAATGGAAGAGAAAGGTTGGTCTAACCAAGTGCTGATGGGATTCTGTATTCCCTTAGCCCAGTTGGGCATGGGCTAGGTGTAATCGTCATCGCACCATCCTACCTATGTGTCATCAAGAAGGGTAGGTTCTGCGAACACGTTTGGAAGTCAACTAATAAAGTTGTTACAGTTTAGGGGAACAGTTGGGTAACATTCCCCTTCAAGTTCTGTTATTGTTAAAAGGTTTATAGTTATAGATATATAATGCCCAGACAGATTGGAGATGGGGGGAGGGGATGGGGTGGGATGGAAGGGTGGAGTGACTTGGGTGGGGAAGATCAAGTTTCAAATAGTCTACTTTACTAGTAACATAGGATGGCTATAACACTCATTTCATATAATGTTAAGGGCCTTAACAGCCCAGTTAAAAGGACTAGGATCCTGCAGGAACTGGGAAAACACTGGACCGACGTGGCCTTCATGCAGGAATCCCATCTTAATGAGCTGGAGCACTCTAAGCTCCATAGAATGTGGGTGGGGGAGGTCTATAGCACCTCGTGGCCTCAGAACCCATACAGGAGAGGTACGGCAATATTGCTTTGGAGAAATTCCCCAGTTAAAGTATTGGGGGTGGAGACTGACCCTGTGGGCCGCTATGTTAAGCTGCAGACAACAATATATGGGGTGCGCTGTATACTACTGAACATATACACTCCAAACGAACCCTGGGAAAATGGAAGGTTCCTTAGGAAAGAATTACTGAAGACGTTGAATGATCCGGAAGTCCTGCACATTGTCGGAGGGGATTTTAACAATGTAGTCTCTACCAAATGGGATAGAAGAGGTCAGGGAACACAGATAGGAAAGGGGGGTGAGGGTCTTAGGCGTCTTATGGATGAGTTGGGGCTGAAGGATGTTTGGAGGTACAGGCATCCAGGAGAGAGGGATTTTACCTTTTTACCTCCATGGCATCAGAGCTACTCGCGCATAGACATGTTCTTATTATCTGGTGAACACCTGTCATATGTACAGGCCTCTAACATTTTACCTATGACATGGTCGGACCATGCCCCTCTACAAATGATTTTAAGATTAGCCCCCACAGTTAGAAATTCGAACTGGAGACTGAACATTGGGCTTTTAAAGAGAGCATGTCAAGCAGGTGGGGATGTTTCTGGAGTCTAATGCGGGTGGAGCCCCCTCCCCTTCGGTAGTCTGGGACTCCCTTAAGGCATATCTGAGAGCGCAGATCATATCCTATAGCTCCAGGGAGAAGAGGAAAAGAGAGTTAAGCCAGAAAAAACTACAGCAAGAATTGCAGGAAGCGGAGTTCAGGCATAAAATCACTTTAGACCCTAGGGATAAAAAGTATTGGTTGCAAAAGATAACGGAGCTTCAAAGCCTTTTGGAAAGGCAGGGGGAGGGGATACCTCGGAGAATTAATCAAAAGTACTATGTAGAAGGCAATAGGGTGGGCAGGGTGTTAGCAGCAGCAATGAGGAAACAGATAGTAAACAGAACAATAGGAAGTATTAGAAGGCAGGGGAATGGAAATGCAAAGACAGAAGACCCATTAAAGATAGCGGAGGCCTTTGCTGATTACTACAGGGATCTGTATAGATCGGAGGTTGGTGACCTTCACCACATAGCAGTGGATCATTTTCTGGATCCCCTACCTTTTAATAGTTTAGGGTTGGAAGAGAGGGAGGGAGGGAGGGAGGGTTTAGGGTGTTAATTACCAGACAGAGTTACTGCAGAAAATCGCAGATTTAAAAAATGGAAAGTCCCCAGGTTTAGATGGCCTCCCTTCTGAGTTTTATAAATCTTTAAAGGAGGAATTGGTAACCCCCCTATTGGCCTGTTTCCATCATATCCAGGAGGGAGGAGAAGTACCTGACTCATGGAGATATGTCCGGATCTCAGTGATCCACAAGGAGGGCAAGGATCCGGAGCAGTGCGGTTCATACCACCCAATATCGTTGTTAAATGTAGACCTTAAGCTGTTCACGGGGATTCTGGCGGATTGCCTGCAGAAGGTTGCCCCCAAATTGGTCCACCTGAACCAAACAGGTTTTATAACAGGAAGATTCCTAACAGATAATATTAGGTGTTTATTAAATATTATTTCAGCTCAAGCAAACCAAAATAAATTTCAATTGGCAATATCGATGGACGCGGAAAAGGCGTTCGATAGAGTGAATTGGGGATTCCTCTATAAAACAGTAGAAAAAATGCAATTAGGCCCTAAATTCTTACAAATAATCAAAAATCTATATAGAGACCCTCAGGTGCAAGTCAGAGTAAATGGAATTAACACAGGTAGATTCCCCGTTCATAGAGGTACCAGGCAGGGCTGCCCACTCTCCTCAGTGTTATTTGCTATTTTTCTCGAACCATTGGCAGGAGCGATCCGCCAGAATGGGAATATAGAGAGGGTTCTAATGGGGACCATAGAACATAAAATAGCATTATACGCTGATGACTCCATATTCTTTTTGGAAAACCCAGAAGCCTCCCTGCCGCACTTGCTCCGGGTCCTCGACTCATTTGGAGCAGTATCTGGATACCGAATGAACTATAGTAAATCAGAGGCATTGATCTTGGGTGGAGTATGCCCTCCAGATTTCAAGGGAACCTTCCCATTCACATGGGCAAAACAAAACCAGATCAGGTATCTTGGAGTGCAGGTGACCACAAAGTTATCCAGGTTATTTGCTATTAATTATAACAGGTTATGGAATGATATGCAGAAGGACATGGCTAGGTGGTCACTGCTCCCACTGACCTTGGCTGGCAGAATAGATTCAGTGAAAATGAATCCACTGAGATTTTAGTTCCTGTTTTCCTCCCTGCCTATCCAGATCCCTAAAAATTTTTGGCAGGAAGTAAACTTGGGTGTCATTAGATATATCTGGGGGGGGGGGGTAGACCTAGGAGTAGACAATCAACACTTCAGAAACCTAAATCATTGGGAGGCTTGGGTTTGCCCAACTTGAAGGCCTATTATTTAGCTGCCCAGGTGGGGGCGGTGACTGCTTGGGTGAAACAACGTTTAGACTCGGGGTGGTACGAGATAGAGAGTGGTGGAGACTGCCCAGTTCCCCTATTTGCTCTCCCAAGCTTGAGCCTCTCGAGAAAGTTCATAAATCAAATTAAGAACCCATGGACGCGACATACCATGGAGATTATCCAAATAACCAGATATAAAATGGGAGGGGGGGCAAGGCACATTAGGCCCGCTGTCACTTATTAGACACACACCTGACTACTTACCCCCAAGAACAGATCCAGGGTATGAGAGGTGGGAGAGGAGCAGAATTACCAGATTTGCACAGCTAGTGGAGAATGGGATTCTTTTGTCCTTTCAACAGATTCAGACCAGGTTCAAAATTCCCAGGTCTGAATTTTTCAGATATCTACAGATAAGGCATTATCTGAACACACCAGGCTACTTACCTTTGGTGAGTAGGCAAAAGAATACATGGGAGGAGTTTATATATCATACAGCGAAAATAAATCTAAAAGGAAAATGTATCTCAGACCTTTATCCTAGTCTGAGTCCTGAGGAGACTATTCCACTAGAGAATATTAAAGAGGCCTGGCACAGGGAGGGGGTAAACCCAATACCAGAAGATATCTGGAGAAGAAGGATCTCCTTGGGTTGGAGAGTAACCTCCTCACTTGAGACTAGCGATTCTAATGGAAGATCCTAGTCAGGTTTTTCTATACCCCAAAAGTCACAAAGCATTTCCAAAGATCCAATTCGGATAAATGTTGAAGGGACTGTAGCTCAGTAGGGTCTCATTTGCCTGTTTTTTGGGACTGCCCGGGTATCCGAGGGTTTTGGGAGGAAGTGAGAACTGCAACCAATACAATAATAAAAGTGAATATACCCGGAGACATGACTGAATGGGTGCTGGGCTTATTCACTGTTTTGCAGTTCCCAACCCCACAGAGAAAACTAGCCCAAATCTTTATGGTAGCAGCTCTTAAATGTCTTACAAGCCACTGGCTTAAAAAGGACCCACCCACACTATTGGAATGGTGTGGTTGGAACGTCTTACAGCGAGGTTAGGTCTCCGAGAAGAGAAATTTAGGGAGGCATGGAACCCTTGGCTGCTTCAGAATTCAGGCCCCAGCCTGGCACTAAAAGGCCTTCAGGAAAGAAGGGAGGGAGAGATCAGGGTGGATTAGTTTTTAATATGCTATGGGAATGGCAAAAATGAATGTCCCCTCCTCCCCTCCCCTTATGCCTAATGGGATCCCCCCCCTCCTCCGCCCTCCTCTCTGAACCCTCCAACCCCCAAAGAAAATACCCCTCATAAATTACTTAAAAAGGGGGATCAAAATAATGAATAAAATTTATCTGTGTGAATGGTCCCCTATTGTTTGTTTGTTTGTCCCCTCTCTCTAGTCTGGGCAGAACAGATTGTTGTCTTACTGTTATGTTTTTTTTTCTTTCTTATTAATTGTTGAAAGGAGGTTGAGTTATAAAAACAGAGTTTGTAATGAGCTGAACAACTATTTCATATTGCTCTATGTATGAGTCCTGAAGAATCAATTACATTCACGACTAGATGCCTGATGATATCTGGTATCTGGCCCTAGATGATGGATTATGAAAAAGAACATGTATGGAAGATCCAAAAAGTTATAAACTGAATAGTTGTACATGTGTAACATAGATATTAGATTATGTCTATGTTTAGCTCTCATTTTTTTTATATGTACCGTACTTCAAACTCTCTAATAAAGATGAGTTGAAAAAAAAAATTAGCACAGTCTTTGCTCTTTTCAAACCTCCTTTTTGGCTGTCACATTGCTCTTCCAAAATGGACCCAAACTTTCTAAAAAACAATGATTGCAGCCTCCTACATCTACAGTATGCACTGCAGCAGAAACCTCAGAAAACTGTTTAAAACACACTACCTAAAATTTCTAACTCATGTTTTCGGATGAAACTTTTGTTGCTGAAACCACACATTGCTCACTCCTTTCCACCAGGATTCTGTTCACTTGCAACCCTGCTTACGAAGACACTTTTCTTCCCTAAATGGCATACCAATATATTTGTTGCAAATTGAACCTACCTCCTGCAGATTGCTCAGTTTCAGCCGCTCCACCTCCCAATTGCTGTCCTACCGGACTCTAACTCTCTACCCACTGTTTGCTTGCTAATTTGATCGCTCTCCACTCTCACTTTCCTTGCCTTCTACAGCACAAATGCTTCCTCGAACTTTGAACTTCATTGCTCTCAGAAGCAAAAAAGCAAACAAACACATATGTAAAACTACTAGTCGGGAAAAGTTGGGGTAGAGGGTGGGCTGCTGACTGACTTGTAGGTGGGTGGCGTGGCTTCCAACAACCCTTGTAGTGCTTGCCATGGGTGCCAGATTGACTGAAACAGCTCTCAACAGACTCACTGTACTACATTCATGTACAGCACCCTCTTACAGCTGGCAACACACTGTATCTCTCTATCAAATGAAAACAAACACTTCAAAACAACCATCCCGGTATGTGTCAGGGTGTGTGTGTGGGGAGGGGGGAGTTAGGGCTCCTTCAGCATTATTCTACCTAGCAACGGGGACCATTTTAGATAAAGATGAAGGCTATTACACAACATATTTTTAAAAAATAGAAGCTTTTTACTAATTTTTGTTTAATGCTTTACTTCCTACCAATTATATAATCTCAATAATCCATTCCAGAATATGGGTTATTCTGTGATTTACCCACTTCTGGTGTGGTTAAGTCACTTGGCCTGTGGCCTAGTGACCAAACAACACCAGGCATGGGTAAATCCCAGTATAATCCACACCTTGTCATAGATTATTGCTTAAGTATTCTTGAGTTTCCAAAACAGCATTACATTCTAGTCTAGGGCAACTTCCTCCTTCCAAACATTTAGGTTTCTGGACACTTTTAACTCCCAAACATTAAGTATACTCACCTACAGTACATCCCACATCTGTGGGGACACCCTTTCATTAGAAAGATGTGTCACCATCAGCTCTACGCCTGCTTGGCATTCAGGAATTGTTGATGCCACTAAAAATATTGTGTCTGTACCCAGTCATAGATTTGTTTACTTGACACTGATTCAGTTTGCCCAGGGGATAATTTCTATTGTCTGATTTTAACAAAAGCTAACTTTTTATATTCTGGGCATAGTGTACCTGAGCTTTGTCTCAAAATATTTATCCTACCACTTTCCCAACCTGCCAGACAAGTTCCACCCATTCTCTGACCAACAATGTCCATAGACTATCCTCACAATAAAACACCTTTTAAAAATGTGAAAAACAAACAGGCTACAAAAATTACTGCTGTGTTCAACATTCCCACCCCTTCATCCTTAATAGGCAAATGTGTTACCCCTCTCTTTATTGGGTACAACTGACTACCCCATAGAAACATAAAAAAAACTATATAATGTTACTTTTAAAGAAATGGGCAGAGGAAAGATATAACTAACATACAAAAGTCTGGGGATCAGTAGGCTTAATTGAAATAACTTTTTTTTTCTCAGACAAGCTCCAGCTTTTCCACCTGTGTACTTGTAGAAAAACTGATTGTAATCTTGATAACAAAGCAGGTAATCCTGCACTCACCACCCAAGATGAAAGAAGCTGCTCAGTCAGTCTCCATAAAGTGCTGATTTCATTTAAGTGCCAGTGCTAGACAAAAAAACGCACATCTCCTGATGAGTTTTGGAAATGAAATTCCCTTTTTCAAAGGATCTGTGTGTTTCAACTTGGACCCTTCTTTTATACATAAGCATTACATCATAAACAGTTGTCACAACACTATCATGGATCGTGACTTCATACTAAAGTGACTAAGTGCATTAAAAACAACCACATCATTATTAACAGGTAACGAAATTCTGTACTAAATGCAAGAAATACCCTGTAAAATAAAGGTCTTTATATGCTCAGATATAGAAAAGTTACCGATCATGGGAAACAGGATCTGTGGCCAAGAAAAGTCTCTGTGGCAATACAAAGGCTCTAATTCAGATTGGCATCCACCATGATTTGAGATAAAGTGGTTGCTTCAGTTAGGACCTTTGAAAATAATAAATATATAGAGAAAATATGTACATTAGAAAACAGCAATAGAGAAAAACTTCACGTTTATCATAAAACGAAGTGAAATGTCGCTGTGTAGACATCACATGCTATATTGCAAAGTTCTGTAAATGGCGAATTTTGCTTAATACAAATTGTCTGGACATTTCATTATTAACCTCATTATATTCATATCATTTCTTTTTCCTATTCAGATAGGGAGTAATGTCTAAACTATCATTCAGACCCGGGGCACAACATCCCCCAATTGTGAAGATCCCAAAACCTTCTCTTTACAAAATAACATATTTAAAATGACCCCCACAAGGTTTCTAATACACCTTTTCTATGGCTCTAAACAAGAAGGTATGTGTAGTGCTGTCTCAGGCTCTAAATATGTGGGCAGCTGTGGTGTAAATCATATCTCCTTAGTGAATGGCCCTTCAATATCTCCTTAGTGAATGGCCCTTCAATATCTCCTTAGGGAATGGCCCTTCAGTGTTCACCCACTCGCAATTTAAATTGGCGCTTTGTTTTGCAATATAAAAAGAGCTACAGCTGCACATGGCCATGTATATAACCCCCTGTGTATCGCATGTTAGCAACTGTCTGATGTCAAATTTCTTATGTATGTATTTATTCATCTATTCATTTATTTAAGTCTTTGATAACCGGGTGAGTGCACTGATCCAAAGGACCGTTTACACGCACGACCCGGGTCACAACAATGACACAGATCATAAAAGTACAGATACAATTACATGCAAGTAAAAATGCAGTTTACAAGCTGTACTACACAAGTTACAGAGTATACAAACTGCTATCACAATACATAGTAAGATAATAACAAGGCAGTACCTACAGTGGGGATAATTGTAGGGGAGATGGAGAAGTGATGTGAGTTAAGTGCAGGTAGAGCTTTAGTGACACACACTGCATTTGTTAAAAAATATAGATAATAGAGGAAAATGCAGAAGCAGAGCCAAAGGGGTAGGACAATAGGAAATAAACTTGAGGAGGAAGAGGTTTCAAGCAGAGAGATTAGCAAGGCAGAAAGTAGGGATAGGAGTAGGTAGAGGAAGAGGAGCAGTCAATTAGCTGAGGTGGGTGAAACAGAAAGCAGATGAGGAAGGGGCAGAAGTAACGGCTGTTCTGGAGGGGAGGGGACTCGTGAAATCTTAGCCAGGTGAGAGTTGTGCACAGTATGTACATTTCTGAAACTGAAAACACCCCACATATCTGTTGGTCAGCCATGTCTGTGGGGTAGATTGTGTCAGCCTGCTGTGAACCAAATAGTCTCTCAGCGTAATGGCACGTCTGTATGATATTCTTGGTGTTGTGTCATGAAATGTGCTCAAATCACTATCTCCCTTTAAAATATTCCAATTATTTCTGAGGATTTCTCTGACCTTTGGAGCATGTATGGAATACATAGTAATAAAATTAAGATGATCATAACTCTGTTGTCTCCTTTGTCTATATATCAATGTCTCAGACCTATCTGTATCCCTGACTACATCACAAGTCTGCTGAACAGTGGTGGGACTATAACCTCTCTCTCCACAAAGCGACTTTGTAGATCTCTGGCTGCAGGACCAAATCTATCTATGGTACTGCAGTTTTGTCTCAGCCTGAGTAACTGCCCCCCAGGATATTCTCTACAACATGTGTATGATGGCAGCTAGAGTGTAACAGGAGATTATTTCACTCACAAGCTTTTCTCTAGTGTCAGTACTAATATTGCTTGTATGATCCTTGTAAATACACACATTGAAAAAATTAATCTTTTCTTTACTTGCAGTAAAACTGAAGTGTAAGTTAGGATTTGTGGTATGTAGGTATTCCACAAAGTTCTCAAATTCTTTAAGGTCCCCATCCCATATGATAAGTATAACGTCAATGAAACAGTGGTATAGTGCCACCTTGTGAAAGAATGGGTTCACTTCTGAATCTCTGACATACACATTTTCCTATTTTCCCATGTATAGGTTTGCCACACTGGGGGCAAAAGTTGCCCCCATAGCTGCACCCTTCATCTGTCGGAACCAGTTACCCAGATGGAAAAAAACATTAAACTTGAGCACAAACTGCTAACTTTAAAAGAAGTTCAGTGGGTGGTGCTGATAGTAATCCTCTGCCTCAGTTTGTGAAGGCCATATATCCTTGATCAGAACTTACTCCCAGTAGGACCATGGACTTGCCTGTTATTTGGATCTGGGCAGTAACCCTTACTGTATCTTTAAATCCTCTTACCCCTATTCCTTTGCTTCTTTCAAGGTTAATCATGTAACCTGATGCAGTCTCAAAGGTACCCAAAACCCTCTCCAGGAGAGATCCTGCTGAGACACCCCATAGAAAGATGCCAATGTCATCACATAAGCTAAAACTTTTAGGGCAGATTGGGTACTGCTAAACATCATCCCCTGTATCTCCCCATTATTTTGAAGGCTTCACAATAATGGGTCTATGCCAAAGATGTGGGGGAGGGACTTAGAGGGCACCCCTGTCTTACCTCTCTGTGAATTTTCAGATTAGTAGCCTGCCACCCATTTACGTATAAATATATATAAAGCAGGGAGCCTTCTGTATACATTTTTCTTTTACATAACTGATGATTTCTGACAAAACTTTTTAAAATCTTTTTTTGGCATCCTCTCACCAGAAGGATATAGAATCAAACGTGCAGACTACTGAAATTCTAGCTTCCCACAGAGCTCCCCATTGGAATCTTACCCTGGCATCATTTAAAATTGATGCATTAAGTCAGTAGGGTCTGGTGCATAGGTGCAAAGCAATCCTAATTGGTCAGATGATTCTATTGCTAAAGTGTCTACCCTGGTGACCTGAATGAAGCCTGATATGAACACAAAATTAATCCAGATGGCTCAAGATTCCCTAGTATACGTACAACCTCTATGTTCGTGCAGCAAGCGGCATGAATCTTTTAGACGTGCGGGGTTAACCATATCAGAGAGAAAAGATGTATTGCAATATTTTCCCTTGTGCCAGCTGGGCTCTTTGAGTAAGTGGGCAATTAAACCTTCCTCTAGACTCACCAATTTTGAAGTGAACAGAAAAGTTTGTATTTCTTTAAACACCTGCAACTCCGTAGAGTGTGCACAACGATATGGTGCTGGGAAACTCACCAGAAAACACTTGTTAGTAGCCAACACACCATCCGATGTTATAGTATAGATGCAATGAATTTATTTATAAACAGTGATAAAACTTCATATTAAACTCTGCACGGTTCTTTTTCAAAGGCTTTTGAAAAAGAACCGTGCAGGTTCGAAGCATGTCAGGCATTTTATCTGCACTGTTTGCTTTTTAAAGAAATAAAATTCATTTTGCATGTAACTGCTGTGGTGTTTCTTCTTGGATTAGTGTGTGCGGGGAACCTTTGGCAAGTTCTTTAAAAACCTCTATACAGGAAACTTTCATTTAGGGACATAAACACATATTAATCTGTAGTTGTGTGTTTTGTGTTCCTCTAGTTGCATCTATTATCATGACTCTTCCCGGTTGAACATCCACCAATTTATGTCATCGGCAATCCCTCGATTCAAGGATGATCTCTACCATGGTTCACTGATGGGTCCTGAGGTGGCACAGTAATCCAATCCTAGAGCCACAGATTCGTCTGCAGAAAATGCAGATGTTTCCATGTGGGAGAGCTACCTGCTGGCTGGGGTTTCTTTCCCTTTCCTTCCTATGCTTTCTTTTCAGCTTCAAGGGCAAGGCGTTTCTCTTCGAAGCAGGCCCCCACTTGATGGGGGTTCTGGCACCATTGAGATTGGTTGGTGGCCAGCTCCTCCCAGCTCATGATGTCCATATCTGTTTTCTTGAGATATGCTGTTAGGGTGTCTTTGTAGCATTTCTTTTGACCACCACGGGATCTCTGGCCATGACTGAGCTGAGAGTATAAAATTTGTTTGGGGAGTTGAGAGTCGGGCCTCCGTACACAGTGTCCAGTCCAGCAGAATTGATGTCTGAGGATCATTGCCTCAATGCTGGTGACATTGGCCTCAGCGAGAACACTGACATTAGTGCGGTGGTCTTCCCACTTGATGCGGAGAATTTTCCGGAGACATCATTGATGGTACCTCTCCAGGCTCTTTAGATGATGTCGGTAAGTCACCCAAGTTTCACATCCATAAAGAAGGGTAGGGATGATAACCGAACTGTATACCTGGATCTTGGTGTCCTGTCATATGTCACGGTCAGTGAAGAAGCGCCAAAGCAGTTTCCCAAATTAGATACTAGAGCAATGGATCCTGTGCTGAATCTCACCGTCAATGTTCGCTGTTAGGGAGAAGTGGCTACCGAGGTAAGGGAAGTGCTCGACTGTCTCCAGGGGATGTCTCTCGATGGTGAATCATGAAGGGTCATTTACAAAGCTTTGAGCGGGCTGATAGAGCACCTTGGTCTTCTTGATGTTAAGTGAGAGTCCCAGACTTCAGTAAGCTTCCGCAAAGAGATCTAGCACAGACTGGAGGTCACTCCTGGTGTGTGCAAGGATGGCACAGTCATCAGTGTACTGGAGGTCAATGACGGATGCCTTGCAAACTTTGGACTTTGAACGGAGACATCCAAGATTAAAGAGCCCTCCATTCATTCTGTATTTGATGTCAATCCCAGTGGGAAGGTGGCCTTTGGTGAGGACTAGGATGACTGCTAGGAAGATAGAGAACAATGTTGGAGTGATGATACACCCTTGCCTGACCCCAGTTTGGATGATGAATGGGTCTGTCTTTGAGCCATTATGGAGAACACTGGCAGTCAGAGAAGAAGCCAGAAGGTGAAGGAAAGAAACATATTCAATTCAGTGCTTCAGAGTAACTGGTAACTGGTATTTTTCTTTTAAACTTAGATTGTAGGCTTGTAGTGACACTATACTTTCTTTCTGTGTTGTCTTTACTTATAATTGCTTTTGGGCTGTTGAAAATTTAAAAAATAGTGGTGGTGTAATTCTGTGCTGTCTTTAATTGCTGCAATTTTCGCCTCGCACTCCCTTCCCCAACTCTTAATTATATGCCCTGATAAATCTGATTGACAGGAGCTAAACACAGGGTATAGTAAGAGGTGTGAAGCAGGAGGGCACAAGGGAAGAAGACCACCCTCAGCACGACAAGTGTTTTGACTCATTTATTTATTTACTGGTTTCTTTTTCCTTAAAAAAATATATATCTGAGGATCAGTTACAGGATTTTTAGTACTGTAATTAAATAAAAAGAGAACAACTAAGAGAGCTTCAGTAGCAGATAAGTAGTGGAATTGCAGTATAATGTGGGGAGTGGTGCAATGCAGTGGCTGTGGGGCAGCCATATTCAGGCAGACCTTCTGGACACTGAGGTGCTGCCCTATCTGCATGCATCTCTCGACCATGCGGGATGAGGTAGCCAGACTCAGAGCGGAAGTAAACTGGGTCAGAGTACCATCACCCTGTCCAGGAACCACCCAGTCCAATGCAGCTGCCTCAAAGGATGCCGAGAACGAGGAGCACTTGGATGACAGTGGGCTCAGGGAGGGTTAGAGCAGTCAGGCAGAGGCACATCCCAGATCCTATTCCACTCAAGAATTCATATGCCACACTGGCAAATAAGGACAACCGAATAGAGGTACCCATGGAAGTGGAAGGAAAGGATGTGGAGGTTAGGCAAGGAGGTGACCTTAGTGGGGAAAGCAGTGGACCCCAGAGGAGGAGGAAGCGAATCCTGGTGGGGGACTCCATCATAAGAGGATCCAGCTAGGAACACAGGAGGGGAGGACAGGAGGTGAGGTGCCTCACCAGGTGCCACGGCATGGAGGGATGGAAGGAAGACACTGGGGATCACTGGGAAGGCAAGACAGGAGGGTGAGCTGGATGTCATTATCCACCTAGGTACTAATGACTTGGCAAATGGGGAGCCAAAGGAAGTTCAGGAAGAGTTTAGGAAACTGGGAGGGGTCTGCCAAAGTAGCTACTTCTGTCACTTTCTCAGAAGTACTACCTGTGAGAGGCAAGGAGAGCATAGAGTGCATGCACTAGGAACTTTAACTCATGGTTGAAGAACTGGTGCTGTGAGGAAGGGTTTGGATTCATTGGTGACTGGGAACCCATCTGGAGGGATGGCGGTTTGTTCAAGCCTGACGGCCTGCATCCATCCTGGAGGGGAATCCAAGCACTCAATGATAAGTTTAAATGCTACATTGACAAGCATTTAAACTAGCAAAGGGGGGTGGCAGGCCAGCAAGGATGGTACCTACTTGCTCACCCCCCACAGCTAGTAATGGAACCAGTGAACCAGAGGAGTGGCTATCTCTGCAAAGCAGGTGCAAAAGTTGGAGATTAGTGTCCAAAAGGTGGATAAGCAGAAAAGGGCAAAATTCAGCAGAAGGGCAGACAGCAAGGAGAACCAGGGATAAATGACAACCAAGGAAGGGGCTGAGTAGAACAGTGAAGCAGTCTAGGAGGTCAAATCATGGAAGCATGTGTGCAAATGCCAGGAGCCTTAGCAACAAGATGGAAGATCTGAGGCTGTCATGGTACAGTCAGACCTGGACATTGTGGCCATCACTGAAACCTGGTGTAATGATAACCATGACTGGGAGATGGCCATACCTGGCTGACAACATATTCAGAAGAGACAGAGCAGGCAGGAAGGGAGGAGGAGTGGCACTGTATGTGAAAATGACATAAGGGCCACACAGATCCAGGAGGAACAAAATGGGGAGAGATACTGTGGGTTAAGCTGGAAAGGAAAATGGGGCCAGCCATCCGCACAGGTGTGGTCTATAGACCACCAGCCCAGGAGGAAGAAACAGATAGGGAGTTGATGCTAGCCATCCAAAGGATGGCAGACAAGGGTGAGGTAGTACTGGTTGGAGACTAATATACCAGACGTGGACTGGAGCATCCCAGCAGCAGCATCAACTAGGAGCAGATTTATCCTGGACTCTTCAGGGTGCCTTCCTCAAGCAACTGGTCATGGAACCAACTCGGCAGAAGGCAATACTGGACCTTGTGCTCACAAACAGGGACAGTGTGATGGGGGTAACAGTGGGGAAGCACCTGGTGCAACAGTGACCACCAGTCATTGTGGTTTGAAATCACAGAAAGAGCAGAAGCAAACCACACAAAAACACGATCCTGGATTTTAGGGGGCAGACTTTGGGAAAATGGGAAGATGCTTGAAAGAGGCATTAAGGGAATGGGACAGGAATCAGGGATTGAGGAACAGTGGGCAGTATTTAAAATGGGATTATAAGAACAACAGAATTATGCATTAAGGAGGTTAGAGGAAAAGAAAGAGGAGACCATTATGGTTTTCCAAAGAGGTAGCAAAGAAAGTGAAAGCCAAAAGATTGCATTCAGGCAATACAAAAGACACAGGCAGAAGGGATAGGGAGAAGTACCAGGAGAAACAAAGGAGGCAGGGAAGTCAGTAAGGGAAGCCAAAGCTCAGACAGAAGAACACATTGCAAAATCAGTGGTTAAAGGGGACAAAACCTTTTACAGGTACATAAGTGAAAAAAGAAGGACAAAGGGAGGGATAGTGAGACTGAAGGGGGAGGATGGGAGCCGCGTGGAGGATGACAACAGTAAAGCTGACATATTGAACAGGTATTTCTGCTCAGTCTTTACTAAGGAAGAGGGGGGTAATGGGTCTGAAGGGAGTACAAGGGGTGAGAATGGTACAGAAATGGACACAAGTCCCTTTACACGAGAAAGGGTCCTGAAGGAACTGGAAGTAATAAGAGCTGATAAAGCAATGGGGCCAGATGGGGTGCACCCCAGGGTCCTTAAAGAACTAAGAGAGGTGGTGGCTGAACCTCTGGCTATCCTGTTCAGCCAATCACTGGAAACAGGGGAGGTACCCAAAGACTGGAGGACAGCAGATGTAGTCCCCTTATACAAAAGTGGGAACAAAGAGGAAGCAGGGAACTACAGACCAGTCAGCCTCACCTCGGTAGTGGGAAAGATCATGGAAGCACTACTGAAGGAGAGATTGGAACATCTGGTTGTCAATGGACTACAGGACCCAAGGCAGCATGGTTTCACCAGGGGGAGGTCATGTCAGACCAACCTCATTGAATTTTTGACTGGGTGACTAGGAGGTGGATCAGGAGGGCAGTGGACATGGCCTATCTGGACTTCAGCAAGGCCTTTGACACTGTGCCACATAGAAGACTATTACACAAACTGGGGAATATGGGTGTGGGCAGGACAGTAGTGTGGTGGGTAGGTAACTGGCTGGGTGGCAGGACACAGAGGGTGGTGGTAAATGGCTGTCACTCCACAGAGGGAAGAGTGACCAGTGGGGTACCACAGGGATCAGTGCTGGGACCGGTCCTATTCAACATCTTCATCAGTGACATTGCACAGGATATAGGAGGCAGAATTTCACTGTTCGCTGATGACACAAAGCTCTGTAACAGAGTAGACACACCAGAGGGTGTAGACAGAATGAGAAGGGACCTGCAGAAACTTGAAGAATGGTCAAGGGTTTGGCAGTTGAAATTCAATGCAAAGAAGTGCAAGATAATGCATATGGGGGCAAAACCCTGGCACAATATATCAGTTGGGGGTGAGGATATAGCATGCACCAAGCAGGAAAGGGATCTTGGGGTTGTCATCTCTGATGACCCTCAAGGTAGGGAAACAGTGTGACAAGGCATCAGGTAAAGCAAATAGGATGCTGGGATGGTAGGCAGGGGCATCACCAGCAGGAAAAGGAGGTCATAATTCCGCTTATACAAGACACTAGTGAGGCCCCACCTGGAGTACAGTGTACAGTTCTGGAGACCATACCTATGTAAGGACATAGACAGGGTAGAGAAGGTTCAGAGGAGGGCAACAAAGATGGTGCATGGGTTGCATCACAAGTCCTATGAAGACAGGTTGAAGGAACTGAACATGTACTCTGGAGGAGAGGAGGAGAGAGGGATATGATAGAGACATACAAGTATCTTACAGGAGGAACAGGGTGCAGGAAAACACTATTTTTAAGCGAAAAGATGTTTCAGGACTAGAGGGCATGGGATGAAGTTGGAGGAGGACGATTCAGAGGAAACATGAGAAAGAATTTCTTCACAGAACGGTGGTGGACAAGTGGAACACCCTGCCAGAGGAAGTGGTGGGGCTGAAACAATCACTGGATTTAAGAATGCATGGGATAGACATAAAGGAATTCTAGAGGTCAGGTGTAAGGGGAAATAGACTTCTAGGAAAACAAACTGAACTTACAAGCTCAAATGGGCAGACTAGGTGGGCCATAGACCCTTATCTGCCGACACTGTCTATGTATCTATGTATCTATGTCATCTGGTCATGCAGAAGCCTCAGGACCTTGATGAATTTTGTAGGGCAGTCAAATCTGGCCAGCACGTTCCACAAGGCTTCACGATTGATGGAGTCAAAGGCCTTTGTCAGGTCAATGAAAGCCATGTACAGGTCCTGATGTTGTTACCGACACTTTTCTTGGATTTGCCTGGCAGTGAAGATCATGTTGGTTGTCCCGCGAGATGGTCTGAATTCACATTGAGATTCCGGCAGGACTTCTTCGGCGATGGGAGGGAGACGGTTCAGAAGAATACAGGCGAGGATTTTCCTTGCGGTGGAAAGTAAAGCAATGCCCCGAAAATGTCCACACACCAACTTGTCTCCCTTCTTGAAGATGGTAACAATGTTGGCATTCCTCAAGTCCTCTGGAATTTCCTCGTTGTTCCAAATTCAGAGAATGAGTTTGTGGAGCTTTAGTACCAGTTCCTTGCCCCCAGCCTTGTAGACTTCAGCCGGTATGCCATCTGGTCCTGCAGCTTTGTTGTTTTTGGCCAGCTTGATGGTATGTCTTACTTCTTCAATGGTAGGAGGGTTGGTGAGAGATTCTCTTTCAGGGTGTTGAGGGACAGAATTGATAGTGGCATCTGTCACAGATGACTCGCGGTTCAGAAGTGTCTCAAAATGCTCTCTTCCATCTAGCTTGAATGCCTTCATTTCCCTTTAGAGCATCAAGCCATCTTGAGATTGGAGGGGAGTGGGACATTGGGAGCTTGGACCATAAATGGCCCTTGTAGCCTGGAAGAAGCTCCGCATGTCATGTTTGTCAATATAAAGCTGGATCTCCTTGGCCTTGTCTTGCCACCATTTGTTTTTGATGTCTCGGATCTTCCTTTGAGCTTCTGCCTTAAGCTGCTGGTATGACTCTTTCTTTTGCTGGCATGAGATGCCATCTTGCCATGTGCAGTGAGCTCTTCTTTTCCAGTTGAGCAGGTCTTGAATCTCAGTATCATTTTCATCCAACCAGTCCTGATGATTCCCAGGTGACATAGCCAATAGATTCAGCTCATGTCGAGTGGATGGCAGCCTTGAACTCCTTCCAGTATCTCTTAATGTTGTCATCAGCTGTGGGCATGGCAGAGAGCCTTGCTTGGAGATGTTGCTGGAAGTCCTCTTGAACCACTGGGTCTTGAAGGGACTTGGTGTTAAATTTCGTTTGCATTGATTTTGGCTGCCTTCAATGTTTCTTGAGTGAGCCAGATGTTCATGACAGATCTAACAAGACAATGGTCTGTCCAGTAGTCATCAACTCCTCGCATGGTCCCCGTGATGTAGACATCCTTTTGATCACGGGTTTTGACAATGACGTAGTCAAGGAGGTGCCAGTGCTTGGATTGAGGGTGTCTCCAAGTAGTCTTATACTTGTCACTCTGTCTGAAGATGGTGTTCATGATGACCAGGCCATGCTCCGCACATTTGTTCAGGAGTAAGATGCCATTGGAGTTTGTCTTTCCTACCCCCTCCTTCCCGATGATACCATTCCAGAGATCTGAATCACGCCCAACTCTGGCATTGAAGTCACCAAGGAGAATGATCTTGTCTTCCTTAGGGGTGTTGCTCAGGACTCTGTCAAGGTTGGAGTAGAACTGTTCCATGACATCCTCGTCAGCATTAAGTGTCGGGGCATATGCACTGATGACAGTGGCATGCTGATTGTTGCTGAGCTGAAGACAAAGAGTCATGAGGCATTCGTTGATGCCAATTGGGAGCTCTGTAAGCTGGTTGATGAGCTTGTTCTTGATGGCAAGGCCAACGTCATGAATGCGTCTGTCTTCAGCAGGCTTCCCTTTCGAGGAGAAAGGTGAAACCTCCACCCTCTTCTATCAACTGGCCTTCATCTGGTCATCTTGTCTCACTTAGGGCAGCAATATCGATGTTACATCTTGCAAGTTCCCTGGTAATAATAGCAGTTCTTCTTTCTGGTCATTCGCTATACTGGTTGTCCATCAGAGTACGAACATTACATGCTGCAAAAATCATTGTCTGTTTCTTGTTTTGACCGCAGAGAGAGTGATCCCACTGTACATGGCTATCCAGCCAGGAGAAGGTGAGACAGCCTAGGTTTAGGGCACCTTTTCTAGCCCTTTCCCCATGCAGGGTGAGCAGAGGGGATCCTAAAGAGGACTGTTTAGTCAGAGTAACAGCTGCCGAATTGCACCCCTGTCCCAGTCCAGGTGTCAGACGACCATCAAACTACCACTGCCTACATGCAGATTTGTGGCTAGAGACTGCCGGATTCACTGGTCCTGTTCCCGTCACTGCTAGTCTGTCACCACAAGGCTTGGAAGGTTGGTTGCGGGGACATTGTTTCCGATGGTAGAACCCTGCGCATGACTTCTTTTAGTGTGGGGAAGCTGGTGTACCTACAGCAACCACACAGACTTGACAAACATGAGATACAGCTCCCAGTGTCAAGGAGAGTCCAAGACAACTGGAGATCCCCATCTTGCTGCAGCCTTCATTCACCTTCACAGCCGTTGAGATCCTAACATCTTCTTCCACCTGATCCACCATTGAGGACTTTGGAGGTTGGACCAAACTTAGTCTGGGACCTCGCCTCGTTCACCACGGGTGACCCTGCCAGGAGTACAAGACTCCAGACGACATAACCCTGAGGGTCATTGGAATGCACAAGCCTCTCCATTACAACAAGGTCTCGGTCCAAGGACAGGATCAATTTATGTATATGCCAACCAAAACCCCTAAAGAGAATACCCACCCTGTCACAAGTATCTTCGCCAATAGTCCAGAAAGAGGACCCTATAGTCCACAAAGACTTTACTCAAGATAGTTCGTGTTGTATTTTTGGTCTTATATCCTGTACAAGGAAAATGCCCCCTGGCTGCTGACCCAAAGTAAAAGGTGTAGTGGTACATTTGTTCTGTGACTTTAGGCTGTTTGCATTTAGAGTCATAGCCATAAAGGGGTTAATTAACAGCAAAAAATAGAGAACAATTGATAACATCCACAGTATTACGAATTATTCTTCACCCTCAGAGATTGTGATCTTGTTCTACCACTCTTTTTTGTAAGAGGAGGCTTCAGATTTTGAGTCCTCATAGAGGAAGGATCTCTGCAATGCTATAGAAGTCACCTCCATTTCAGCATCCTCCTCCTCTGTATTCCACACATCTTTTTCCCTAGTAAGGTAGCTTATCTGTTAGCCACCAGGATAGAAGTAAATTCAGTGGCCTTAGGTTAGCAACATCAACCTCTCTTTTTTCTGTTTTTTATTTTTTGTACTCTTTTTCTCTCTAGGCAGACCGGGGCATCTCTCAGGAGAGTTCACTTGGCTTCCATCCCTTTACTGCCCGCCTGAACCATTCCTTCAACCGAAACATCAGTATCAGGATCCCCTTCTCTCCTGCTGGCCCCATACAGGAGGAGGCCAAGGATCCCCAGGGGGTAGGGCCGGAATCGTGGCCAGCATTGAGCGTGTGGGAGTTTCCATTCCGGGAGATCATGCTGTCTACTCACCCAGCTGCAAAGGTTTTTTTTTTTAATCTTGGATCCCCTTGGAGTACAACATGCAATGACACCTGTGCACAGCTGCCCTGCTGGCATCTGCCGCACTCCACCCCTTATGCTGGCTGGTGTACCTGTAGTACCCCCAGTCTCCATCAGAGATCCTCAGAACACCGAGCAGCCCAGAAACCCTACCCAGGGAGGGGAGAGCTGTCCTCTGGACACTCCATTCTTTTCCTCCCCTGCCGACCCCCGGCTACCCAAGTCCGTCACTGAACTTGGGTCGCTGGTGCAGTGCAAGGTGTAGCATCTAGTGCCTCAACCCTCAATCCACTGGGTCTGCTCCCTCTTTTCTGGTTACCTGTCACATTCCTCACATGTCCCTAAAGGTGGGGAGCTTAGGCATGGGTAGTGGGGCTGGGGGTGGGAGCATGTTGTGTCTCTCTTCTGTCTGCTCTGAGGAGACATTAGGATGGGGCTGGGATTCAACAGGAGTGTTAGGCACAGAATGAGTGATCTCCTTCCTATGCCACTGAACCATTGGTTGCACTCCAAAAGTAACTGCATTATTCACTCCTTCAGCAATAACATTTTCCTGGTGTGCTACTCCTATAATTTAGTTCTCACTAGGTTAGAGAGGCTTGGTCAAGGTGTGTGTCCATATCTGTTGCCTAGAAGAAGTTCTGGCAGCTGACTATGCAGGATTTTTTGCAGACCTGGATTGTTGGGTTTTGCCAGTGAGGTGGTCCTGTTCTAGTCCATCCTTTGTATTATGGGAAGCCCAGGGACAATTATTATATGAATGCCCCTTTTCTCTGCATAGGTTGCAGTGAAAGGGTTCAGACATGCAACATTAATGTGACTGTAATCTAAACATAGATCACACCTTTGTTGATCACAGGCACTATTATAATGACTTAAAGGAAAACTGTCATTATCTGAACTGTCCCACCCCCAAAAGCTTTAGCTCCCGACTAAGCTTTTGGCACATTAAAGAAATTTTTTTAGCATGATTACTTACATAATTTAACTTTTCAAAAGTCCCCACTTCCCAAGCATAGCAGAAGGTGTGTGACTCCATTTCAGCTGAAGTTGCGGCGCCACACCGCTAGCCCCAATACGTTCTGTATTCTAGTATTAGCAGTATTTTAGTAAATACTGTTCTGCAAAAGGTTAGTGTATCTGCATTTGGGGTGCTGCAAATATTGACTAAATGTATTTTTTGAGAGATGCCTGTGATAGCAACCATTTTGCCATCCTCTTGTGATTTCCTCCTGCATTATCTCCAGTGGCAAGTCCCTACGGATTAGTATAGCCACCCTGGCCTTCTTTTCTGTGGGATGTGATGCTCCCACTACTTTCCCCACCCGTGATCTTTATTTATTCATTACAAATTGGGTTTACAACCTTTGAGTCAGAGACTCATTTACAAAGGCACCTCATCGCGGGGGGGCAGACATCAAGACAGTTATTACAGTGCAGATTAAAACAGAGGATAACGTTACAGGTGCAGTAAAAGGAACATTTAACATAGATACACTTAGGTTACATAATGTAGTAGTTTGTATGTTACTTAGGTTACATAATGTTACAAAATTGTGAGTTACACTCATGGATATAGTAGGTCCTCAGAGAAGACAGTGGGTTACATCCCTGTTTGGACCTAGTAGGGAAGGAGTGGGTCTGGGGAGGGAGAGGCTGTCCAGTGGACGTTGTTGAGCCAGAGGGCAAGCCGGGTGGGTACCACAGGTTACAACAGAGGGTTAGTTGCACCTACAACAGGAGAAATTAAAGATATGGTTCTGAAGGGCTGTTTTCAAGGAGCCAATTTTTGGCAAGTTGGAGATGCAGCTAGGGAGGGAGTTGAACCAGGTGGGGGCTCGGTAGAGGAAGGATCTCTGGGCAAGAGAGGTCTTGGTTCTGGGCACCTTGAAAGTGGCCTTAACAGAGCTATGGGTGGTGACAGACGATGATGACTGCTGTAGGGAGGTGGAGACCCCCCATGGGGGGAGAGTCCTAGCAGTGATTTCTTAGTGAGAAGGCAGGTCTGGTAGAGCAGTCGCTCCTCAAAGTTGAGCAGATTGGTGGTAGTATAGAGAAGGCAGGTGTGAGTTCAGCTGGGGGTGCTGGTCAGGAGCCCACAGGCCTTATTCGTGGAGAGTTGGATTTTGGAGAGGACAGTGTTGTCAGCTGCGGCATAGATGGGCAAGCCATAGTCCACAAGGGACAAGATGGAGGAGGTGATGGCCAGCCTGAGGGCAACCTGAGGCAGGTAGTCTCTGTGCCAGTATAGCAGGCCAATCCAAGAGTTAATGGCGGCTGACAGGGCATTAATTGTAGGGCCTGCCCATAATTCAAAGGGCAGGGATTCCTATTAAACACCAACATGCCCAGCCCTCCTTGCTTAGTGTTCTCAGTTTGAACGCCGGGCCAGGAATGTGGTTCTGTCCTCGCTGGACTTACCTGTTGCCCTGTTTTTTCCAGCTTTTTGCCACTTGCAGCATTCTTTCAGCATCCTCTGCTGCTCTTCTCCTTGCTCCCCCCCTTCTCTTTTACCTCCGTGGTTTCGGGTGTTGGATAGCCCGATTCTCGCTCTCTCCTTCTCCTGCTATGCACCTGGCCCCTTCCTCGGTTCATCTGGAGTGCTTCCTGCTGCAGGTTCGGCCATTTTTCGGCCCACCTGCCCCCACCTTTTTCTTTTTGTTCCGCTTTCCTGGCGGTTTGTTTACTCATTTTTTTCAGATTTTTGTGGCCTCCTGCTTGTCCTGGATTTCTTGGTCACTACCTCCTGGATATCTGACTGCTTCATTGGACATATTTGCTTTTTGTTTCGGCTATTCCTTCCTGGTGTTCAGCTCGTGTTTGCATTCATGGATCCTCCTGCTTCACCTGAAGGATCCCCCCGCTCCTCAGAAAAAATCTTCGAAGTCTCATCATTCCTTAAAGAACTGGACTGTTCCTCGTCTCCTCGCTGAACTAAAGGTTCTTGGGGTCCCTGTTCCTGCTGGTGCTAAAAAGCAGGAGCTTTATGATTTATGGCTTGAAAATCTAGATCGCAATCCTTGCCCTGGGCCAGCCTGCCCTGCTGTCCCTGCTCCTGATGCCTTTGCAGAACTCAAGGATTTGATTTCTCAACTGGCTTCCTCTGTGACTGATATTTCCAATTGTCTGGATGTTACAGAACGACGTAAGTCCTCCTCTATGCTTCTGCAGACTCTGCCTGCCCCTCTGCCTGCTCCAGCCCCGATACCTCAGCCCTCTCCTTCAGTACCAGCCATTGCTTCCAACTCAGGTAATTTGGCTTCCAACTCCTCTATGCCTGCTGTCTCCCCTGTTCATTTGGTTCCTGCTCATCTCCGCAAGGATATCATCGAAGGGAAGGATGTCAACCTTATCTCATTGCTTATTTCTTCTCAGGATACTATTGAGAACAGAGTCGTCTCTTGTGGTGACTTCTCCTTTGTTCTGTGTTCTAAGGACCCTAGGCTTTCCAAGAAATTGACTATTCCTGAATTCGTCCTGGCATTTAGTCTGTTCAGAGACATTCTGTGTTCTGCCTTTCCATCTCAAAGGGAGGAGCTGGATACCTATTTATATCTCGTAGTCGACCTCGGCATCCGCTATGGTGGTACTTATTTTTACGACTACCATAAATCTTTTTCAGCTAAGGCAGCTGCTGCTTTATCTCACCTGAATGTCCGCCTTCACTGGGGTTCTCTCGACAATGTATTGTTTTGCCGCCATTTTGCTAGCCTGCAGGCGCTCACTTGCCAGATTTGCGGCTCCTTTTCCCATGCCGCTTCTTTCTGCCCTTTATCTGTTCCTGATTCATCTTCCTGTACTTCCTCTTCAGGCTCCACTATTACCAGGACTATACGTAATCATATTGCTATGCCCCGCTTGTCCTATGACAAACATGGTCATCCAATTACTTTCATGGCAGGTAGATCTGTCTGCAATAATTTCAACGATATGGGTTGCTCCCTTCATCCCTGCCATATGCTGCACGTTTGCAGTCATTGTGGTGAAGCTCATGAAAAATCAATCTGCCCTAACCTCAGAAGCAGGACCTGACTATTCAGTCATCCCTCTACTCCTATTAATGTCACCACGCTGGCTCATTTCCTCGTCGAACTTCCATCTCGCTCCTTGGTGCAATTTCTCATCTCTGGATTTACTTTTGGATTCCATACTACATATGTTCTCTTCCTCAGGACTCCTACGAATCTCCTAATTTGCAAACAGCTCTCTCTCTCAAGCGGACTTGGTCTCCTCCCTCTTACAGAAGGAACTGGATAAAGGCTATATCATCGGACCATTCCTCCATCCTCCGTTTCCTCTCATCCGTGTCAGCCCTACTGACATTGCTACTCGCAAATTCTCTGGAAAGCAATGCCTTATATTTGATTTATCTGCTCCACATGCCACTTACATTCCTAGTATCAACTCTCCTATCCCTTCTCAGGATTTTTCTCTGGCTTATGCCAAGATTGACGACGCCATATTAACTATCAAACAGATGGGCAGAGGCTCATGGCTTTCCAAAGCTGACATTGCTGATGTGTTTAAACTCCTTCCTATTCATCCATCCCTTTGGCATCTATATGGCATCAAATGAGCAGATTCCTACTACTTTGCTGTGCGAGTAGTCTTCGGTTGCAAAAGCAGTCCGAAACTGTTTGACATATTTTCTTCGACACTTTGTTGGTTGTTGTTGAATTGTTGTCGGGGTGACCTCAGTGATTCATTTGCTTGATGAATTTCCTCTTATCAAGCCTCCTTCTGTGCCTCTGGTGGCAGCCCTTTCTGCCTTATGTTGTTTATTTCATCAATTGGCTGTGCCTGTTTCAGAGGAAAAGACTTCTGGCCCTGCTACTTCCCTTGAATTTTTGGGCATCATTCTCGACTCCATTCGCATGGAAGCCAGACTCCCCTATGGACAAGTTACACAGAATCACGACTCTGGTCATTTCATTCTCCAATCGCTCATCTTGTACAAAACACAAACTCCTGTCTTTGCTAGGTTATCTCTCCTTCACTACACGTATAATTCCTCAAGGACGTACATTCATAGCATATTTACTCAAATTGCTCCCTTCAGCTTCAGCCCTCCACCATCATATTTCTATTACAGCCACTGCAAAATCCGACCTTGCCATGTGGTTCCTCTTCCTAAACCAATGGAATGGTCACTCCATGTTCTATAAGACTTTTCTCAAGAGCTTTCTCCTAAAGTCCTCACGGATGCCTTGCCTACTCACCGGATTTGCTGCTATTTTCCATCAATCCTGGATTTCTTCAATATGGCCTCACAAATTTCTACACTTACCCACAGCCTTGACTTCTTCTCCGTTATTTGAGATATATCCGGGTAGTTGCAGCAGCTGTCACTTGGGGTCATTGCTGGTCTTTGTCTATAGTATTAATTTATACAGACAATCAAATAACAGTAGATATTATTAACAAAGGCAGATCATCTTCTTCTACAATCATGCTATTCTTGCGGAGATTAACATGGCTTTCTCTGATTCATAATTTTTGTATTCAGTGTCTTCATATTCCTGGTCATCTCAACACAGCAGCTGACTACCGTTCCCATTTTCAATTTCAGAAATTCCGTATTCTCCTTCCTACGGCAGATCCTCTACCAACTCCAGCTCCTCATTTCAAGGATCTAGTCATGCCACGAGCAGTTACCTGACTTCAGCACAAAACCTCATGTGGTCAGCATTATCTGTCAGCACACAATCATCTTACCACACAGCCTGGAGAAAATACAATTTATTCTGCGCCATGTCAGCCTCCTCTGCATTCCCGATTTCCTTACCTACCATATTAGCTTTCACGACCTATTGCCATTCAACCAGTAAATTATCCTATTCTACCATTCGTCAATACTTAGCTGGCATTCAATTTCATTTCTGCTTACAAGGTCCATCATCTGGCTCCTTGACATCTTATCCTGCAGTTAAGCTCCTCCGTTCAGCAATCCAAAAACTTTCACTCAAAAAGATGCCTACTTGCTTGCCCATCTATGATATCATATTCAAACAGCTAATTACTTTACTGAAGTCCGAACCTCCTACTTCACACTCCACCATTCTGCTTGCAGCTATATCTTTGGCATTTTACGGATTTCTACGCCCCGGCGAATTTACAGTTTCATCAAGTTCTGCAACATCCTTTCTCAAAGTTAAACGTCTTACCAAGCAAGCTGACTACTATGTTCTTCATCTACCTGCATCAAAGACAGACAGACTTCAAGAAGGCGTAGACATTTGATATTTTCCAACTAATTCAGCTTGGTGCCCCGTCTACTTCTTGAACCAGCTATGCACCCTTCATAGTCAATCCAGTCCTGATTCTCCTCTACTTACTTCTCATAATAACGCTCCTTTAACCACCAAAGAATTTGTGGATTCCATTCAATCACTATTGCAATGCCTAGGACTTGATCCTTTCACTTACTCTGGACATTCATTTAGAATCGGTGCTGCTACTGCCGCATCTCAAAAGAAAGTTCTAGCCTACATCATTAAACATCTAGGAAGATGGACATCATCTTGCTTTGAGACCTACATTCCTAATCCTGAAGCAGAAATACATTCAGCCTTTATTTCCATCTCCTCTTAGTATGCCTAGAAGGAAGGCAACTTGGTAGCCATGGTTCCTCAGAGGTTTCCTCCGTTAAAGGGGGGTTTTCCTCTCCTGAGTGCTGCCAGGTATACTCTCCATGAGTTGGAGGAGGTGGATCCTATTCTATTCTTTGGGCCTTCAATTATCAGTTCATACTCAAGATTGGAACGAGTAAGGCCAAAACAAATAAATGTACAAACAAGTGGCACCAAGCACAATTCATAAACATTATTCCCGCACAGTGAATTGTAGGGCCTGCCCGTAATTCAAAGGGCGTGGATTCCTATTAAACACTGACATGCCCAGCCCTCTCTGCTTAGCGTTCTCAGTTTTCTCCACCCTCCCCTCCTCCTTCTCCAGTGGTCTTTCCATCTATAGGGCCTTCAACTATCAGCTCATACTCAAGATGGGAATGAGTAAGGCCAAAACAAATAAACGTACAAACAAGTGGCACCAAGCACAATTCATAAACATTATTCCCGCACAGTGAATGTGGGTGTGGAAGATGAGGGCAGTATCGAATGTGATGCCTAGGTACTTGTATGTGGTCACTTGTTCTAGTGGGTGCAGAGTGCTGGGGATAATCAAGAGGGGGGTATTTTTAGCTTTATTTTGGTGGTGGGAGAAGAGCATTGATTTGGTTTTCTTTAGGTTAATGACCAGTCTGCGGTCGCCAAACCACCTTTCGGCTTGGTTGTAAGCTTGCTGGAGGGATATATGGAGGGAGGTGGGATTGGGATGTGAGACAATGAGGACTGCATCATCAGCGTAGAGGAGCATTTTACCAGTACATGAGCTGGGAGGATGTTGCAGTAGAGACTAAAAAGTATTGGTCCCAGGATGGAACCCTGAGGGACCCCGGAGTGAATGGGAAGAGTGCTGAAGAGGGAGCCATTGATCTTGACACACTGGGATCTAGTAGAGAGGTAGCTAGAGAACCGGGAAATGGGACCACCAGAGAAGCCAAGTTGGTGGAAAGTTGGTGGAGAGAGTCGATTAGAAGGGGATGACAGACAGTGTCAAAGGCCTTGGAGAGGTCAATGAACACTGATCCTGCAAGGCTGCCAGAGTCGAGAGCAGCATGCAGGTGTTGGGAGAATTCCAGGAGAGCCATGGTTGTACTGTGTCCTGGGTGGAAACCGTGCTGCTCTGGGCACATAATGTCATACTTGGTTAGGTATTCAGAGAGCTGGATCAACACCACTTTTTCAAGGGCTTTAGAGAGTGGGGGAAGGATGGAGATCGGCCGGTAATTGTTGTGGGTGGACCGGTCCCCACTCTTATGTATGGGTGTGATTTCAGCATCTTTTCAAGCACTTGGAAACTGACCCAGGCATAGAGACCGGTTTAGAAGGTCAATCAGGGGGACTAGGACTTCATCCAAGACCATACAGAGGATCCTGTAGTCGAGGGGGTCACTGCTGGGGTTATTGGTGCCTAAGGCTTTTAGCAGCTGTGGCCTGGCTTCTTGGGGGGATAGGGTGTGCAGGCAGAATGGTGGGTGATGCAGGACCGGAGGGAGAGAGGTGGGGATTGGGTCAAAGAAGCTGCTCGGGAGGTCAGAGGTCAACTTAGGTCAGAGAAGGCTGTGCTAAGACAATCGACTATAAGGAGTGGATCTGTGGTGGGGGTGCCATTGATGGAGAGCTGAGATGGTGGGGGGGCAGCGGGACTTCCCATTTAGCTCTTTCATATTATCCCAGAAGGTCCAGGCTGAACCCCAAGTGGAAGTGAGGGTGGTCTGATAGTGCTCTGCCTTGGCCCGCCTAATGGCCAAAGTGCACTTATTGTGTTCTGTGTTGTAGGCCTGTCTATCAGATACCTTTTCAGATTCTACAGCAATGTGCTAGAGGTTATCTCTGTTTTTGAGTCTCTGGAGGAGGGGTGGGGTGATCCATGGGGCATTGCATTTTTTGGAGCGGATCCTGGTGAGGGGGTGAAAAGGTCACAAGCCTTATAGAAGGCATTTGTGAAGTGGTCAAGAGCTGAGTCAATGTCAGGGGCATGCTGGATATGGGACCAGTCTAGCTGGGCTAGGTATTGTTTTAATTTTCTGAGGCTGCTGGTGTGTAAACAGCAGCGTAGAGTGGCCTGGGACACTGGCTTCAGAGTGGAGGATGACCAGAGACAGAGAACTGGGGAGTGATCACTAAGAGCATCGGAGAAGACAGTGACATCCCAGATTTTGTAGGGGCAGTTAGATAATGCTGGTGCCAGTAGAGTGGTTGAATCTGGTGGGCTGGGTAACTAACTAGGACATATCCAGGGCTGCAAAGGAGTCCCTTATATGGGAGGCAGTGGAGGCAAGCCAGTTAACATTGAAATCACCTAGGATGATTTGCTCCACTTTGTGAGGGAGAGATGTGAGGTAGTCAATTTATTTATTTATTTATTTACGAGATTTACCAGGAAGGCATATTGAGCAACATGCTCGATTCAAGATGTGACCTGGGGGCCTAGACCCAGTACATGGCCAATATTATAACAAATACAAGTACAGAGATTGTAATAAAGAAACAATAGCATATGATTTGTACTAATATAATACAGTATAACATGTACTCCAGGTATAGTAGTACAGTAGATTACAGACAGATATGCACGTAACAGGAATAATTACTGTACATTGTTTAATTTATTAGAGGGCTGAGCTTGCAGCACTAGCAGGAGCAGCTAGAGGAGAAGTGTGCCTGGAGTAGTCTGGAGTGGAGACCGGGATTATGTGCGTGTCTGATGGGGGTGGGGAGGGCATTCCAGATCTGTGGGATTCTGAATTTAAAAGCTGACTGGCCTTTGGTGGTGCCGGTGCGCATAAATGGGATATGTAGGAGTCTGGGATCTGTGCCTCTTAGGGAGTACGCAGGGGGAGGTTGTTGGGATAGGGTAGATTCAAGATGGGGGGGAGGGAGAGGGTCCAGAATTTAGTGGCAAACCTAGCGCAGTTTATTAATCTGCGGTCATGGAGAGATGGTAGGGCTAGAGAGTTATATACGGTACAATGGTGAGTGGATTGTGGGGAGTCGAGGATGAAGCGACAAAAGGAGTGGAATACAGTGTCTAGGCTAGCCAGAGTGGACACAGGGGCAATAGAGTATACTATGTCACCATAATCCAGTACAGGGAGTATCATTTTTTGGACTATGGTGAGCCTCGTTTCCTTGGGGAGACAGGTTTTGTTTCAGTAGAGTGCCCCCAGTTTTGGTTGCAGCCTCTCATGCAGGGAATCTATGTGAGAGGCAAAGTCAAGGTGCTGGTCGAGCCAGATGCCTAGGTATCTAAAGCTAGTGCATTGCTCAAGGGGTGCTCCTTCCAGGGTTGAGAATGGAGGACACAGGGTTTGGCGGGAGAGTCTTTGTTGGGTGCTAAACGTAAGCGACACCGTATTTTTTAGGGTTTAGAGATAGCTGGTTCTTCCTGAACCAGTGCTGAATGGCTGTGAAGTCCTCCTGAAGGAGAGGTGCTACGCTGCTTGTGGAGGGGCCGGATGCGTACAGAACTGTATCATCTGCATACATTTGGATGGAAGAGTGGGAGCATGCAGTGGGGAGGCCATTAAGAAAAATGGAGAAGAGTATTGGGCCTAGGACTGATCCTTGAAGGACTTCAGAACTGACTGGAAGGGGGATTGATGTATGAGAGGCCAGTGTGACTGCTTGCATCCTACCCGCAAGATAGTCTTGGAACCAGTTTATAGCTGGGTGAGCTAGACCTGCATCCTTAAGTTTTGAGATGAGAAGGGAATGTGAGATGGTATCAAAAGCCTTGGCTAGATCAATAAATGTGGCTGAGGTGATGTGCCCTTTGTCAATACCTGTGAGGATGTCTCCGGTGACGCGTAGTAGAGAGGTGATGGTAGAATGGGATTTGTGGAAGCCAGATTGGAAGGGAGAAAAGAAGGAGAAGGCATCCAGGAACTGGGAGAGTTGGGACAGGACCAATCACTCCTGAAGTTTGGCCAGGATCAGGAGTAGGGAGATAGGTCTATAGTTGCCTCAATGAGGGACTGGACCCCTTGGTTTTGATTCTTTGAGGGTACGTAGGAGAATGTGAGGAAGAGAGGGCCTCGGGTGGGGTCAGGTGTGATTTTTAAGGTGAGAGCTTGGGCTCCATAATTAAGTTTAGGAGCTGGGAGTGCCTGACCTATAAGGGAGTCCCATAAGAATAGTGTGCAACCACCACTGCATTTGCCTACTCGGTCTTCCCTGTAGGCGGTATATCCAGGGAGGGTGATAGCAGAGTCAGGGGTGGATTTGGAGGGCCATATCTCTACCAGTGCAATTATGTCAGGTTGATGTTGAATGACGCAGCACTGGAGGGCAGCAGATTTCTTTAGGAGACTGCAAATGTTTAAGGATACAAAGCAGAGTCTAGTTGCAGTACAGGGTTTAGAAGGGCTGGACGCCATAGGTCCTGGGTTTGGGTGTACATTACCAGATAATAATAATAGCAGTGTAATTATTCTGGTTAGTAGCTGGTGGTGATGGAGACCCTTGGGTCGACACCCAGCTGAGGACTTTACAATCAGGGTGCATGAGATAGATAAAGTACGAAGGGTGGGAATGGCAGGGGAGGGCTGGGTCCAGGTCGGGGCAGAGGGAGTGGGGGTGTTGGCGGGGGGGTGTTGGGGGGTCATTGGTGTGTCGAGGTTGGGGAGGGCTGAGTCACTGTGGGGTAGTCTGTGGATGAGGTGCCTAGTGTGGAGGAAAGGTGCTCCAGTCGGTGTGAGGTCTGTACCAAGAGGGTGAAGGAGAACAGACTTAGTAATGGAGTGTAGGTACCCATAGCAGCTAAGCAGTAAAGGAAGAGTGTTCAGGAGTAGTAGAGAGTAAGGAGATGTAGAGCAGCTTTGGTACAGTTAGAGGAAACCCCTCTAGTGGGCGAAGAGTATAAGCTGCAAATGGGAAAAATCAGTATCAATCAGTAGAAGAGGGAGGGGCAAAGACTGATGAATAGTGATAGACTGACCACACAATAAGTGAAATGAGACAGGAACTGTATTGTGTTGGATTGGGTAAGTCTTCATATAACTGGGCCCTCCAGTGCCTAAAAGATATAATCTGCTAATAGAAAAGTCAGCACTTAAAAAAAAAAAAGAACAGGCAGGGAGGTTCTGAAGCAAGTTCTCGGGGGGCACTGCAGCAGTCTCAATTGGACACAGGGTCAAGGGTGCAACCCACAGACGTACAGCTCTAAGAGAAGGTGCACAGGGCTCAAGGTAGATAGCAAAGTCACACTACCTTAAAACCTCTCTCAAAACTTAAATCAACTCTTTAGAAATCTCTACATCAGACCAAACATTACTTAAAGTGAGAAACCAAGAACATATCAAGCAGAGGTCAGTCCTAGTATTAATTTCTTGGCAACAGTTCCTAAAAGACTTCTGGATTGCTGCACATAGTGTGAGAAACACTGGCAAACAGGGGCAAGTGACATTCCTCCAGGGTAGATGCCAAAATTCAGAGTTCCAGCCCGTACCTTGCTTGGAGGGTGAGCGTCGGGCAGCTTCTTCTTAGTCTGCTTACCAAACTGCAGAATGCAGTTTGTTTGAGAGGAAACAGCCTGAAATTGGCACAGTACAGTAGTCCCCTTGCTTAGAGGGTGAGCGTCGGGCAGCTTCTTCTTAGTCTGCTTACCAAACTGCAGAATGCAGTTTGTTTGAGAGGAAACAGCACGAAATGGGCACAATAGTCCCCTAGTGAGATAAGGTGAGAAGATGAAATTAAATAGCAGGCTTGGAGGGGAGGGCAGTCAGAAAACAAAAGAGAAGTTAACAGTTTGGGAGGGGTTGAGAATTAAACAGAGATAGTTTAAGCAGAGAAGTCCTGAAGCAAGTTGAGAGTTGGGGAGGACACTGCAATATGCTCAACAGGAGAGAGCAGTAGCCTCGATACAGTTGTGGAAGGGGCTCTGATTAACACTGGGGCACAGAGCTGAAAAAAAGAACAGGCAGGGAGGTTCTGAAGCAAGTTTTTTGGGGGGGGAGTACTGCATCAGTCTCAATTGGACACAGAGGTCAAGGGTGCAGCCCACAGACTTACAGCTCTAAGAGAAGGTGCACAGGGCTCAGGGCAGATTGCAAAATCACACTACCTTAAAACCTCTCTCAAAACTTAAATCAACTCTTAAGAAATCTCTACATCAGACTAAACATTACTTAAAGTCAGAAATCAAGAACATGTCAAGCAGAAGTCAGTCCTAGCATTAATTTCTTGGCAGCAGTTCCTAGAAGACTTCTGGATTCCTGTACATAGTGTGAGAAACACTGGCAAACAGGGGCAAGTGAGATTCCTCCAGGGCAGATGCCAAAATTCAGAGTTCCAACCTGTACCTTGTTTGGAGGGTGATCTCCTTCATTTCTGCTGTTCACTCTCTGATAGTTTGGTTTCTTGTAAGTGCACAAGTGCAACCATAACAAATTGTGAACATTTCATTGCCTCAGTGTATCTAACTAACTGTACTAAAGCAATGTGAACAAAATGTTTCCAAGGTGTTTGTGATGATTCCCTGTCATAAGATCAGGGTGTGATTAGAATAGGCTACTATGCTTGCAGATGTGAGCAAGCTTGACCAGTGTTGTCACTAGTCAATGTGAAACACTGGAATGATGATTGTGGGGTGACTACTGCTGTGGCTGCTCACTGTGCTCAACCCCCCTCCTCCTGCAATGGATTAAGGAAAAGAAGAACTACCTATTGCTCTAGAGGGCCACCACCAGCCACCCCATCAAAGCCACCAATAGAGTCCACAATCCACCCTCCAATTTAGTGACTAGCCCTTTCAATTGGCTGTTCTGTCAGCCCAGGCTGAGTTTCCCCCTCCCTCCTGTCTTTATCTGTGCCTTTTCCATCCATTCCCCCTGCTTCTCTATTTATTTAATCCCTTATAACATCCTATGCTCCCCTGTTAATTCTGCCTGAGAGCCAGCATTGATAGTGCCTGTACCCCTTTCTTTTTTTCCTTTTTTTTTACTGAGGTTCAGTAAGCTTTAAGTTGAGGGATTATACATTTTCCAACAATTATATTTGTCGGACTGATCCTTCATCATAGCTTCATCATAACCTCCTACACTAACCTACCATCCCTCAACCAAGACCTGGGGTGGCCATTAATTCTCTAATATCATTTTCATCTACATTATTAAATATATTAATTATTTAAATATTATAGCAATAACATTCTTAATAAATATTTCGATTTTTGTTAATTATTAGCTAAGTTTTGGTACATCTAAGTATTATTCCTATGTTTGAGAGCTAATTCCTTCCTGGCTAATCATGGTATCAAAGGGCTACCAGATCTTTTCATATAGGTTTTCCTTTCCCATACTCAAATACTGAATTTTTTTCTAATTTCATTACATCTAACATGAAATCTACCCACGTAGTTACAACTGGTGGGTCAGAGTCCTTCCACTTAATTAGAATACATTTCCTTGCTAGAATCATAGCTATCATAAAGATATTTTGCTGATATTGATCTATGTCCATAGTGATTGCATGTGTTGCAAATAGAATAGGCAATGGTGAAATATTAAAGTGTTTATTCAGTTTTATTCAGTATATCAAATATTTTTGACCACAAATTTGAAAGGTATGGACAATCAGAGATCATATGAATCAGAGTACCAAATGTATATGAACACCTAGGGCATCGATCAGATAAATCTGGGTTCATTTTATGCAGTTTGTAAGAAGTAAAATATGTACGATGTACAGTATTATATTGAATCTGTTGAACCTTTGCTGATTTAATGTTCATAAATGGTGACGTTTTAATAACAGTCCAGATCTCATCTGTAAACACTTTACCCAGATCCCTCTCCCATTTTTGCCTTAATGCCAATATATCTTGAGCAGTTGAAGGTAATAACACAATGTATATTTTTGAAATTAGCTTATTATAGATTTTCTGTTGTTGAGCAAGTCTAGTATTGGTGTAGTAGTAAGTTTCAAACTCCCATTAGTTTTGATTATAAAACTTTTGATTTGTAAATATTTATAATAATGTTTATCATCTAAATTGTATTGCAATTGTATTTGGCCAAAAGATTTAAAATGGCCATCTTCAAATAGGTCCCTGCACTGATTCAGACCTTTATCCCGCCAAACTTTATAAACCTTATCCCTTACCAATGGAAAAAAGTAGTAATTATTATAGATTGGGGAAAAACTGTATAATGCCCATTTTGAAATTAAGCAATTTATGATCTTCATACCAACTTTTTATAGTTACATACATCGGGCTATTGCTCTTACTGGTATTCTTAATATCTTAACATAGCCCGGAAAAGAGAACATTCATTAATGTTTTACAATCAGTTAAGCTAGATTCCATATCTGTTGATATAGAGAAATGAGTATGGAAATTTAGCCAGTTCCAGACTGGCTATTTGTGTGGCTAAATAATATTTGTAAAAGTCATGTAATGCTAAGCCTGCCTCCTCTTTAAGTAAGGTTAGTTTAGTGTTCGATATCCTTGGGCTTTTCTTAGCCCAGATAAAGTTAGTTGCAATTCTTTTAAGTTTTTTAAAATATTCCATAGGTACAATAATTGGAAGTACCTGAAAATTATAAAGTATTTTTGGTAGAATCTGCATCTTTATAATATTTACTCATGCGGTCAAGGTGAGGGGAAGAGAAATCCAATGATCTAGTTCACCCTTGATTTTGTCCAATTGATGTTCTAAATTTAATATATACAACCTGCCTATATCATTCGAGATTGTAACCCCTAAATATCTAAATGCATCAGTCGAATGGCAAGAGTAATCTATGGGTAGTGTAATTTTGGAATTTTGAGATGGATTAAAAATTAATGATTTTTGGAAATTTGTTTTGTACCCAGAAGCCTTACCATATTCTTCCGAGATTTTCATAAATTCTTCTAATGATTTTTCATAATTTGAAAAGTATAATAAGGCATCAGCAGCAAACAGATTAATTTTATGCTCACTGTGATGAAATGTAATCCCATTAATTATAGGGTTTACTCTTATTGCTTCTGTCAGTGGTTCAATCACTAAAGCAAAAATCAAGGGTGAGATAGATCATCCTTGTCTAGTTCCCCTTGTCAAATGAAAACTGGATGAAATAATGTTGTTTATTTTAATTTGAGCTTGTGGTTTCTTATACAATATTTTAATCCAGTTTATAACATTTTCACCAAAGTTCATATTATGAAGTGTAGAAGTAATGAAGTTCCATTCAACCTGATTGAATGCTTTCTCAGCATCGACCGTAAAAAAAAAAAAAAATTGTGTCTTTTATATTTGCTTCTAAAATTAAGTTTAGAGTTCTTCTTATATCTTCAGCTATTTTTCTTCCTTTAATAAAACCACTGTTATCGTAGTTGATCAGGCCCAGAAGTATTTTTTCTAATCTCACTGCTAATACTTTGGCTACTATTTTATAATCAACATTTAATAGTGATATGGGTCTATATGAGTGGCATTGTTCAGGGTCCTTACCTTGTTTGAGGAACACCTGAATCTGGGCTTGATAAAAAGAAAATGGTGCCTGACCTAGCTGGTGAATTGTATTAAACAAACATGTCAATATTGGCATTAATAATGCTTTATCTTTTTTTTTATAAAACTCAGTCTGGAATCCGTCAGGGCCAGGGGCCTTGCTTATTTTAAGGTTATCTGTAGCTCTCATAACTTCTAGTGATGAAATAGGATTCTCCAATGTAAATCTTTGTTCATCCCCTAGTTGTTTTAAGGGAACTGTATCAAAAAATTTATTATGATTGTCCGCATCACTAATGTTCTGTGTGGTATATAAAATTTTGTAGAACTCCAAAAATATGTTATTAATTTCTTCTGGATTAGTATGCAATTTTCCATTATTGTCCTTTATACCAGATATATGATTCTTTTCTTGGTCTTTTTTCAGTTGCCATGCCAGGAGTTTTAAAGGTCTGTCTGTGTTAGTACAATAGTATGCCCTGGCTTATAAAATTTGTTTTTCTGCTATATCTGTTAATAAAGTATTATAGGCTACTTTTTTTGTATGAGAGTAATATAGACATCCTTATCTAAAGTATTTGAATGTTGTTTTGTTCCAGAGTCCATATTTCTGTTTCTAAATAGTTCTGTTGCTGGGCCCAAAGTTTTTTCCTTTTGCCTTGTAGGTTTTGTAGTAACCCACATAGCCAAGCTTTAAAAGCTTCCCAAATTATGATTATACTAACTTCTTGCTCTGAATTCCTACTGAAAAAATCCGTAATTTCCTGTTCCAATGTTGTATTAGTCAGAGGATGTTTAGTTACTGTGATACCCTTTTTCCAGTTTATTGTATTTTGATGTATTTTTAACCAATCTAGCTAAACAATACAGGGAGAGTGATCTGAGCTAGTGATACCCGGTTAATAAACTTTTTGAATATTATAGTTTAATGTTTCTGATAACAAAAAAAATCTATTCGAGAATATGATTGGTGACTATTTGAATAAAAATAATATTGTTTTTATCTGGATTATTGAGTATCCAATGGTCATACATTTTAAGGTCGGGCATAACATTTTTTATAACCTTTATAGATGTTTTAAAACTATATGCATCTCTAGAAGATCTATCTAAACTACATAAAGTTAGATTGAAATCCACACCAATTATGTAAGGGGTTTTATAATTGGAGAGCAGTAGAAAAAATTCTGAATAAAAAGTAGGGTTATTATAGTTTGGGCCATAGATTGTGGCCAAAGTGAGGTTCTGACCCCCCCCCCCAATGTAATTTCTAGAATCACATATCTATCAAAGTGATCTATATATTTTTTTAATAATAGTTGGTTTCAATAACTGTTTAAGAAAAAAAAATGTCACACCCCTAGAATTAGAGGCAAAAGGGGAATAGAATCCTAAACCCCACCTATTTTGAAACCACTGGAATTCCTTTTTTAAAAAATGTGTTTCCTGCAACATTATACAATTGATTTGCTTATTATTTAAGTAATTGATCACTATAACCATTTTTGAGCGCTGTCACAGTCCTTTGACATTCCATGTTGCCAGCGTTAGTGGATTTAACATTAGCTATAGAAAATGATATTCCTCTCTCTAAACATACCAGTAAGTTTTGATTTTTGTTTAACATTTGCCAACAAACTGCCAGAAATCAGGTATTCATATGAAACCATCTTGGAAATGATTGTATCTTTACTGTGCTCCCCACCACTAACTGCAAACACCCAAAGTGCCCATCTGCCCTCACCAGAGAAATAACATTTCTCCTTACCCCCCCATTATTAGCAGAGGTGAACACAGGATCACCTCTTGTACCCAAAGGCCACCCCAGTCATATTACTGTCATACTAGTCACTACCCTTCTCACCAAAGACCCACCCCTCCAACCCCCCATCATATTTGCATTTTGAATTCTTAGGCTAATCCATTCATATTCGTATATATATATATATATATATATATATATATATATATATTCTTCCCTTTCTTCTCTTTTTCTTTCCTTCCTCTGTTCCAACAATCCCTTTTTAATTGTCAGCCTAAAAGATTTACAAAAAAAAAGGAGAAAAAGAGAGGAGAAAAGGCAAATCGATGGTATTGTTAGGGGAGGAGAGGAAGACATACATGTTTTCCTTTTTACTCTTTGTAATTTTTTCTTTTTCTTTTTTATCTTTTCTTCCCCTTCTTCTCTTTCTTCCCTTCACCCCTTCCTCCTCAACTTCTTTGCTTTCATTTTTCCACTTTGTCACTTTCCCCATCTCAGCATTGATATTCACATGCGTTTTTCTTTTTTTTTTTTCTGTTTTTCCTTTTCTCCCCCCCAACTTGAGTCCATCATTTAGGTTTATATTTCAGCTTTGGTTTCCTTCATTCACTTCACTGTAATACAGTTGAGTTCTGGAAGCATGTGGTCAAGACTGTTGAGAGGTTAAACCACACTGTTTTTCAAAAGCCTCCTCAGCATCTTCAAAATCATTGAATGTTAACGTTTACCATTAACTACAAAGCGTAATTTTGCAGGATATATCATTGTGAACCTAATACCTCACTCATACAGCTTTTTTTTACTGGATTAAACCACTTTCGCTTCATTACTTTCTTATTAGATAAGTCTTGGAAAATGCTGAAACAACAGTTTTGATATTTCAAACCTTTGTCCACACGGGCTTTTTTTTTCAAAATAGCTTCACGGTCCTGAAATTTATGAGGTCTGATCAATATAGATCTTGGGTAATTTTGCTCGCTATTGCTAAAGCACGGGCATGTTCTATGTGCCCAATCTAGAGAGAAATTTTGGTCTGGAACTTGGCGCCCCATAGATTCAGTTAACATTTTCTCAAAGAAGGGTAGTCGGTTTCCTGTTCCTTCAGGAAGGTTTTGTATTCAAAGATTACCCCTCCTTGAGCGATCTTCTAATTCAGTCACTTTCTGGATCAAAGTCTGTATAGCTGCTGATCATGTAAAGATTGTGTTTTCAGAATTGGGCCTTTTATATCCTCGATCTGTGAAACTCTACTGTCTAATTCTTGAGTTCTCATTGACAGATCTGATAACTTTTCTGTAAGTGAGTTAACTGAGAGTGAGACCCCTTTAATGGAGACACTAATTTCACTCAGAGCCTTTAACACTTCTTCTTTTAAGGTTACCATTTCCTGTTTAATTCCCAAAAAGTCTTTTTGAGGGCTATGTGCAGAATATACACTGTGCTCCATAGATTTTTGCCTGAGTTTTCTTTTCTTTTGCATCCATTGCCAAAAAACCAGAAGTCTCTAAAGGAACATCATTAGATATGATATTATTACATTCTGTTTGAAGCTCTAATTGAGCCTTTTGGGCCGTGCATGTAGCAGCCTCAGAATTGCACCATACATCTTTTTTTGTGGACATATTTTGACTGCTCCACTCCCCCTCAGAGACCTTATGTTTTTAAAAAAAGGATATTTTTCCTGAGGGATTCAACACACTATGAGGTCTATCAGGTGTTTCCTGAAGGGGTGAGAGGGAAACAGCGGTCTTAAGACTAAATTCCTTTAAGTTTGTCTTAGGTGAAGATTGCTCAGCTGGTTCAGTCCTAGTCTCAACAATAATGGAAAAAGCAGACTTGTCAGTTTCCTGTGTTTTAGTTTTTGTGCACTGTCATATTATTTCTTTTACATGCCGAATTGATTTAGACATACTGTACCTAATGGAAGTGGGAGAAGATGCTTCTTTCAAAGTCTCATTCAAACATCCCCACATAAAAAAAAATGGCCTGTAGCAGAGAGGAAAAAAACCAATACTGTGCTGCTTATCATGTTGAGACACCGCAAACAGGGACAACAATGAAGAGGGAAAGGTGCTTAAAACTAATACCCAATACCATAAAAAGCATCACAATGCATCTCGATGCTTCAGAAGCACGACAAAAATTTCCACATTACTGCCCTTGAAGTTAAAACATTTACTCCATTGTACTGAACAGAAGAAAAAGAACAAAACAGGCAAAAACCCGACTAAGTCGAAGTGTCTCAGCATGTCTCAGCACTTCAGAAGCACTGCAAAGATTTTTGCCATTACTGCCACTGGGCTATTCACATAATCTTTCCAATAAGGGGAAATAACCCTCTGGGCGGCTTCTCTATGATGCGCTTAGCTCCAGACCAATGGAACTGACGTCAGCATGTTCCTTCCTTCCCTGACCACAACTCCATCCAGACACATTTTCCCGCCTGTACCCCATTCTAATTGGCCCACCCCCCTCATGTCTGTAAGACCCACAGGATCCCCGTTCCACACTTCCCCCACCACAGCAGTTTCCTTTAAGTCTTCCTTCCCCTTCTATACAGGGTTTGTATAGTATATGCACTGCACATTACATTAATAAATAAATAAGCTGTCCAATTCCACCCAGGTTTGTGGAATCTGTAAAGTTTTGGATCCATTTCCCCTTCCAATGGTAGCTATCCTACATTCTCTTCCATTGACCATCAACTTCCCCTTATGTTCCATAACTTCCTCCCCCGGACCGCCCATCATATCATCTTTCATTACCCCCCTTTGTGCAGAAATCTTCTGTTAATGATAGTATACTGATAACATTCACTCAGTAGTCTGGTTACTGACTTTTCTGCTCATTTTGAAAGCCTAGTTACAAAATTCTAGCTCGGTGATCACACATCCATTGTGGTAGTGAAATTTCCCTGGAACGCATTGAAAGCATCACAAATCCACATCCAGTCCCTTGTAGTAAGGCTTAGGAGGGATGCCTCCAACTTGTGATGCCCCCATTTGTTCCCTGGGTGCAGTGTGATTTATTTCCTTGTTTATATAAGTGTTCAATTGAAAGTCCATATAGCATCTCGTACACCCACCTCGCCCAACATGGCGGTTTACCTGTGGAGCCGATTCTGTGTCCAACAAGACTTCAGGCCTATATGTTTCTGTTTGCACCTCTAAGGGGAGCTAGGCATTTTATAAAGTCAGTATACGGTTACAGTTTTTTTTTTAATTTGAGCAACAGTAATGTAGATGGCAAAGCCACGGTAGTTCATATTCAGTAATCCTTTTGCTGAACAATTTGACAGGTTCGTCTCAATTTGAGCAGTCAGTGTTACTAAACCTGAGCCCTCTAAAGTTTTAATCTTTAGACAGTTAAGTTGATGTGCCAGCATTTCTTACCTCTTCATGAGTGATTGTCTTGTTAATGGACCTTCGCTCCTTTTCGAGGTATCCCTTCAGGTCGGCATGCAAATGAAGAGGCCAGGTCAATGCTGACTCCTCTATTTTTCTCAGGTCTCTACTCATTCTCTCCATCCCCTCTGGAGTATCTACTCCACTGCATATTTTGGTGCCATCTGCAAAGAGCCAAACCTTCCCTTCAAGTTCTTCTGAAATGTCACTTATAGTGACACTGAAGAGGACTGGTCACAGTACTGAGCCTTGAGGTATCTTGGTGGTCACTCTTCTCTCAGTGTGAGTGCCATTTACCACCACCCTCTGTCACCTATCCATCAACCAATTCCATAACCAGTTAACCACTTTGGGTCCCAACCCCAAACCCAAACTGCCGAGTTTCCTTATAATCCTCTTATATGGCAGAGTGTTAGAGGACGTGCTGAAGTCTAAGTATACCACATCCACCACCCAGCCCTTATCTATTTCTCTGGTCACCCAGTTGCCAAAATCAACCTGATTGGTTTGACATGACACCCCCTGGTGAATCCGTGCTGCCTTTGGGTCTTGTGACCCGCCTCTTACCTTTGTCATCCTCATCATCACCCCATCATGAGTTCTGCCATGGTGAGCACTACCTAGGGTAGAAGGGTTGGGTGGAATAGAACAGTTGAGGAGGAAAGTATTGCCCCTGGTTATGCTCTGGTGTCCTCTGTAGCCAGTCAAAATACACAGTTGCTTCAGACTGCATCATTCTCAGCACTGCGGCAGCACAGCTCATTCTAATTTTCCTGTTGCTGACCAGTTTCATTTTCTCAAACTCTCTTGCCATTGTCATCATCACCCCATCATAAGCACCTCCACAGGAAGTCCTACCTAGGGTAGAAGGGCTGGGTGGGATGGAACAGTGGAGGAGGAAAGTGTTGCCCCTGGGTATGCTCTGATGTCCTTCATAGCCAGCCACAATACACAATCTAATTTAAAAACTAAAACACTTTCACCATGGAGTAAAATACGAGAATGGCTAATAGTTGAATTTGCTAAACCAAAACACTGTTGTTGATATACCTGGTTTAGTTAAGTATTTTGTGCAATATTACATTGTAATAGACTTAGAATAGTTGTGTAGTTATCTATATGTACTTGTAATTTGGAAATTGTAATTGTGCAATGTGTGAACTGTGTGAATGTTGGACCCCATTGTAAATGAGTTCGTTCAATTGGGTTATCCATTTCTTGAAAGTCAAGAATAAACTTTTATAAACAAACAAACAATTGCTTCAGATTGTGTCAGTCTCAGCACTGTAGCAGCACAGCTCACTCTAATTTTTCTGACTGTTGCCCATTTTCTCAAACTCTCTTGCCATTGTTATCATCAGCACTGCCATGGGGAGTACTACCTAGAGGACCAGTGCTGGGTGGGATAGAACAGTGGAAGAGGAAGATGTTTTAGGTTTCCCCAACTATTAACCTCTTGCAGTGGTACCCTACCCCACTCATATAGAGAATAATGTATAGCTCACAGGGTATTACCGGTGAGTAATACCATCGAGAGGTTCTGGGCACGTGCGAAGCTCGAGAGGTTCCAGTGTCCAGAACCTCGAGATGGTATCTCACCGGTAATACCCTGTAAGATATCCATTATTTTTTTAAATATTTGGATGCAACTATTTTTTCCTGCTTTCACAAACAAGTGTCCGAGTCTTAAGCAACTGCCATACTTTCTGTGACACACTCGCTGTACTTCTGTGTTCCTGCCGCCCCACCGTTCACACACACACCCGGTAGCAGAAAGTTTGGTCTCACTCCTACCTTTGGTTTCTTTGGGGAGGGCCACAGGATGAGACAGCTAAATCCTCCATGTGGTACAAATAAAAAAAAAAAAAAAGTTGAGGAATCAGTACAGACGGTTTGTGGTCTCGCTAAGCGAGAGATCGACGCCATGTTTTTAAAACTGTTTTGGATGCCCACAGAGAGAAACCATCCAATCATGAGCCACGCTGTAAATATCCTCGCTTGATTGATGTTTGCCAGCCTTACCAGTTTTTTGAATTGTGCGCTTGCTCTCTTGAGCTGCACTGATAATACTATTATTCAGGTCCCGAACTATAGTATTATGGGACCTGAACGATAGTATTATCACTCTCGAAGTGTGGTATTATCACTTCGGGAGTGATAGAATTACCGACAAAAAATTGTATGCTTTACTCTACTATTAAATTGACGATCCATATATTAAAATTTAATAACACATGAGAGGACATTTAAAATCAAATGTGTCGTGATCTTGAAAACCCATCCTTTAATTTCAGACCAATTCAGATTTTGGTCTGCCTGGCTTAAAATTGGCCTGTCTGGCCAAATCTGCAGTCTCATATGACCCTAGCAGACATTTCTGAAAAGATTTTCTTAACCTGTTTAACAGTTGATCACTCTTTGGAGTTTTAGACAGAGAGGCTGGAGCTGATAAAGACTGCCTTTTTGTTGGTCGCCTTTTCTGTGTCTTAGTACAAAAATGTTTGCACAGATCAGTTTGCTGAATTGTGATCTGGGCCCAAGCACTTGAAGCACTCTGTATGCTTATGTACTGTAAGAAAGCAGCAGGCACTCTTTTGGCACATTCTGAAACTTGAGGGCCCAGTTTTCTTTTAAAGCTTTTGTTAAATTTCTTTTTTTTCATTGTTTCTTTCTCCACCTGCAATCCCTTGTCCCAGCAGCATCCCCCAAACCCTGTCACTGACCCATCTTGTGGATTTATAGGTTAACCACTACTTACACAGAGCCTTAATGGCAGGCGGCCTGTCACGTATGGGTCATGTGGTGCCTGCGGGGGATGCCAAGCAAGCCGGGGCGTCATCCTACATTTTCTCCCCATGGCATCTATGTGTGATTTACACACATAAGTGCGTACTGACACACATACGTGCTGCATCAGCACGCCACCCCGGCTGCTGATCCTGAGAGTGCTGCCAACCAGCCTCTGCTAAGTGGAAGGCAAGTAGCAGGTCTCAGAATCCTGCATTCCCAAGGGAAGGGAGCCATCTTGGGATGCTCAATCCTCCCTCAACTGGCTGGCACCTGAGTGACCCTGGTCTGTTCCTAAACCTAAGTCACAGGTGCGGCAGGAGTTGAGGAACCAGTGTTTCAGCCCTCCATGTCACTGGGTCAGCTTTTTGTTTCATTTCTGATTCAGACATGAGACCAGAAATTGGCACTACAATAAACCCCAACCTCAGTCACTGAATGATGGTTTCAAACATTGACCAGTTATTGTGAGCAACCTACATTTCTTTTTATTTGATCACAGTTGTTGTGAGTTGCTGTAGAAAATAGGCAGGACTTTCCTAGCAGTTTTCAGTAAAGCGAAACCCTTTAATGGAACTGCTAGGCTGTTAAATCTAAACCCCAAACTCCACCAGTCATTGTGAACAGAATGTAACTTGTGGTTTAGGCCATGGTTCTCAGAACCATTCAGGAATGGTGTCAAAATGGGGAAAAAAACCTTTTCATGCTAAAACACCTTTTTGAAATAGAGAGCAATAGTAAACAAACTAAAATAACTTTAAACTGTTTTAAAATAACAAACTCTTCAGTATTTAGACATTGAATAGCAGGAGCACTGTCTGGGGTGACCAATCTCTTCTTCGGAAACAAAAGATCTGCCATTAAAATGCTGAGCGGCTCGAGACCAGCACCGAGAGAGAGAGAGAGAGAGAGAGAGAGCATCTCTGGAACAACATTCTAAGCTCTGAGGCATCATGCACCAGGAGGGGATGATGTACAAGTTTGACAAGGCAGTTCTAATTCATGTTGTTAGACATCTTTTGTGTCAAATAAAGGGTACTGCAGTACTACCATTTTTTTTTTACATCAGTTCTACTCTCTATCATTGCAATACAACTACCCATTTTATTTTCTATAGAAATGTAGGAAAATCCTGACATAATAGTAGGATCTCTTCCTCTCAGTAGCAAAACATTCCCTTTTTTGGTGCAGCGGTACAGCCAATGCCAGTGACCTACAGTAGGTTCAGGAATGAGCAAGGCTCATCCAGGGTCAGCTGGGGAAAGGAAGACTGCGCATGTCACATGAACCTCTCCTCCTCCTCTGGGGAGGGATGGTCTCTGTCACCACTGCAATGCTGCCAACTGGATGAACAGGTAAAAGTGCAGTGGAGACATAGAGGTGGGACATCGGCTGAGCCTGCGGCAAGCATGCAAACAAGCACACCACCACAATGAGCACCATGCATACATATGTCCCGGGGTCAGGTGAAACAATGGAAAAATAGCTCCAGCAGCAGTTGATGATGGTCACTGGTATATCCAGACCCCACATTGCTTCACGCTACACCACATGATACAACAGCAGAGACTCACGAGGGGAAGGAGTATACAGTCATGGCTTGATAGGGGTGGTAAGTTACGGTCAGGGATGCTGGAGATGTGGTGCCCATGGGTAGCCTGTAGGAGAGTTGCACTGGAGGATCAAAGGGGGCATAAATAGAATGTTAAAACAATTGCTTTATTAAATTATGCTTTTTACCCCAGGAAAAAGGAAGAGCTGCCACACAAGTGAAGGTGGTGCTGCCAGTAACAATAATCCAAGGCAAAACAAAAACTGGCGCAACTCACCTACATTATGGAGTAAAATACACAGAAGGCTGTAGGACTGTGCTTTCAAAGTTTATTCCAAACAACACAATGCAAACACAGCAGTAATGGAAGAAGGAGAGGTGTGCAGCAAGTCCAGTCTCCACATTTCACATGCCTGAACTTTCTCAAGAAGACCGAAAAAATCCCAGAACCAGAACCAGAACCAAAACCAGGCATACAGAAGATGGCATGGAACTGGATAAAATGCCCTAACAGGACAGAGGACTACAGCATGCAAGAGCAGGGCAGACTTAGAGTAAAACTACTTGAGTAGAGAAGGGGGAAGGTAGGAGGGTGAGCTGTGGTTCAATTGAGGAGATTCTCTCGAAGATCTACTGCTGCAGTAAGGAACTGCACAGTCTTCTTCAAGGACATATCCCTTCATTGAGCCACATCTATGAAATGATTTCCAAGCAGTACAGTAGGCACTGTGGGAAACAGGAAGGATCAGTATGACCCTAAGACAGAAGGCCTTGCAAAACAGTAAAGCCAAAGCGAGGACATCTATGAGAGACAATGTCCAGACTGTAATATTTAGTGAACATGTAAACAGTACTCCAAGTAGCTGCAGCACACATGTCAGCAGCCAACACACTGGGGAAACAATCTAAAGAAGTAGCTATCACAAATGCACTCCACAGGTCAGGCCCTCTGTTTCCACAGTGCCAACCTCAAGCGCAATAGTGTGAACAGGAGACAAACAGGGTAACCCTCCTGTCTGTTTTGGGTCTGAATCACCTACCAGGCTCGAGTTCTGGGGGTCAGAATGTGAACCTTATGCTAGCATACCCAGTTAACAGGCTCAGATTTATATTCTCTTCAGGAAAATGCAATATAATCTTTCGCCCAGTGGCACCCAGCCAGGTTCCCAAAATGTACCCTTACAACTCAATATGAAACTTAGATATATTCTTACCTTTAGCAAGATTAGTAACACATTCAAGCCCTTAACGGCTGTCAGACTTAAACACTGGTTCAGCATTCACATGTAAGATAAACTGAGAAGCCACAGGCAGTATTTCAAGGAAAATATTGTTTACTAAAAATTATAAAATAGGTAAATTATCAAATACAGAACAAATAAATCACTAACTTTGTCACATAAAATAAATGGGAAGTTACAGAACACAAAGATGCCTACAATAATACTTAAAAGTTCCGGCTAAATTATCTTTCTAAATTGCCTAGTTACCAGTCCACAGACAGTGTCTTTGATTTTCAGGGAGTCCTTCTGCCACAAACTTGTCAGATGCAGGCAAATTCAAAAGTCAGTTTTCTCCACTGCCTGGTGATACCACCCATGAGGTCACTGTTAGATCTGTGATGAATCTGTAATCTGAGTAGGGATATCCACAAGGTTGTATGTTATTACTGTGAAAATCAGCAACTAGCAATTTCCCAAAATATGAGTCTTTGATCAAAACATTCCCTTTGATGTTTCACAACCCCACAATCTGTCACTGGTTTTCTGCTAGGCGAGAAAACCATAAAGGATCAGCCAAATGACTTCCCTTCCTGCTAGGGTCATAACATTTATATTTAGTTCCCAGATTCAAAAGCAGGAGCAGGTTATAAGAGGTAATAAACTGTCCTCCTGGAAGGACATCTTTAATTAGTGGTTTTCCTGGTCAATTTATGACATCCTGTTTCCTCACACTGACACCTTGAAGGTTAAAGGTCAAGTCTCTCACACACTGGCTGACTTGTGTGTCTTAGGCAGACCATCGCATACCATTTATTTACAATACAAATATTATACACATAACAATAATAAGCAGGTGGCAGAGCATCACAGTAGCCATATCACGAGTGTTGTGGCCATGGACAGGACCCGGAAGTTCATAACTATACTTCCAGTAACAGAAAACAATACAAGAAGCAAACCATGTAGAAAGGTATTACTTAGACACAGGGCAGCACACCACCCTGTGGGTGAAAGACACAAACAGTTGTGAGGATTTTCTACAATCCTTGCCATGATCCACGTAGAATCATAGTGTCCTATGGACATCTAGGGAATGCAACAACTGTTCCTGTCTATTAGTAGGGTAAGGAAAACAAACAGAAGTTGAATAGTCAGACTAAGTGTAACGCCAGAGACAACCTGCAGGAGAAAATGTGGATTGGTCCTTAGAGCGACCTGATCCTTATGAAAAATAAGGGAGTCCACAACCAGAGATTGCAATTTGGACATTTTTCATGCCTAAGTAATGGCCAACAAAAACAGCATCTTCCATGAGAGGAAGTGCATGTCACAGGTAGGCAGCTGGTTCAAACGAGGGTACCGTATGGGTCTCCAGAACCAAGTTAAGGTCTCACACTGGAACCAATTTATGGACTGAATATACAGGATGCCTCTGAGCAACCTTTGGGACACCTCAGGTTGGGCAACCAACTTACCATTCATGAGGGCATGCAAAGCTGATACAGTAGCCAAATTCACCTCTACAGAAGAGTATTGGAGGCCCAATTCCAAAAGAGAGAGGAGGTAACTCAGAACATGACTCACTGGATGCATAAAAGGGTCCAGGCTACAGATGGTACACCATGTCATGAAACGTTTTCATTTCTGGAATAAGCATACCTAGTAGATGACTTACAAACCACAAGGAAAACATCAGCAACCACAGGGAAACTGCAAAGCTGGAGAGTTTTAAGCCAGCCTGGTGGTGCTGAGGGCAGAGGCACTGGACACCTTATCCTCGTGCTATGCTGGCAACCTGGGTTCGGGAATGACCTTGGGTTGTCAGGGTGCTGGCATGGGGTGGATGGGAGCAGGATTGAGCACTGGCTCTCCTCTCCTGGGAGGGGGAGGAGGTTGACTGTCCGCAGTCCCACCATCACTGGATGGAGTTCCAGTGGCAGGTGCAGGCAGTAACAGAGTGACTGGTAGGTGGGGTGTCCCATAGTGTGTGATGTGTGCGTGCCTCCACACGTGCGCACTACGCAGGGATGCAAGGGGTCAGGAAAACAAAAAAAAATCTACAAAATACATATGAAAAAAAAAGCTGGAGAGTTTTATGTCCTCAGGAGCCAGGTATGAATGTGTAGTGATTGAAGATTCAGATGAACCAGACAGCCCTACTCCTGCAACAGGAAGCATACTTGAAGAGGAAGCAGGACAGGTGCTTCCACTGCCAAGTGTTATATCAGAGAGAATCACATTTGTCTGGGTGAGAACGAGTCCACTAGAATCAGGGTTGCTGGTTCTGCCCAATGCTAGAACATAACCCTCTGAATCAGAGGGAATGGAGGAAAGGCATACAGAAACATCCTTTTTATGTTTGCTTGCGCACATGTGCAAGAAACATTATGTGACAGCTTAGGAGAGAAGCGGGGTTTTGGAGGTGCGGAACTGTGGTGGCCCATGACCCCACTGCATTCTGAGGCTTGGCTGTGTTTCCCCAATGCAGTGGCATGCTGCTGCTGACACTAGTTCAGCAAACATGCCACCAAGTTAAAATTAATTGGCCACTGCAATGAGGGAGTGACCCATCATTGCAGGGCATGCCTTGCCTGGTGTAACATTTCAATATACATGGCGGGTGGCGGCTCACTGCCCACTGTCCATCGCTCGCTCACAGTCCCTAGGAAGCCAACTTTGGGGGTGCCCAATCCTCCTGTAAGCATATGTGCCCTTTATTGCTGTGGGCTGCCAGGGTGCCCAATGCCCCCCGCATCATGCCCCAAACACAGACATAGTGCTTAACAATGGGGTGCCCAACTTCTGTCGGCATGTCAACCCCCATTTTCCCTGGTACTGCTCCACCCGATTGTGTACCACACTGGGAGCCCAACTTAGTGTGATTAACATGACCCCCCCAAACAAATGTGCCACACCCTCTACGCATCCTGCATCCCCACATACCCCTAAGCCCATACTTACCTCTGGAGCCTGGCGCAATGATCTTCGGTGGACCAGGAACACGTCTGCACTCTTCAAAGCCGACCGCAAACTGAAGAAATGCCGGTAAGCTATATAATGGCATAAATGTTTTTTTTTTCACCTTAGGTGGATGTCTCAGCCATTTTTGTGAATTTTTGCTCCAAATTTTCAACATGGGGTTCTTGGGACCCCACCTCGTGAATTCAGTCACTGTCATTTCGTTATTTAGTCCCGAGAGGTGATTTTGCAGTCACTGTTTGGAATCACCTTTTGGGACTGATTAATGAAATGACAGTGTCATTGTTCATGAGGTGGGCTCCCAAAAAGCCTATGTTGCAAATTTGGTGGAAAAACTCCAAAAAATGACTGTGTTACCAGAGTGCGATGCATAGTTTCCACGCACGCTCGTAACTTCATGAATTTGTAATATTTTCACTCCAGATTTTCAACATTGGCATTTTTTGACACCTCCTTATGAACAGTACAGCTATCATTTTTTACATCCTTGTCGAAATGTGTGTTTGCACATCTGGTGCACAATGGCATGGTCGCTGTGGGAAATCAATGTTTGGGACAGAGTATGAAAATCTAGTGACAGCGTTCATAAGCAGAGGTCACAAAATGCCTATGTTAAAAATTTGGTGAGAACATTTCACAAAATGACTGTATTATGAATGTGCATTGTGCAGTTTCCACTCATGCTCGTAACTCTGATAACTCTTTAATATTTTCATTCCAGATTTCCAGCATTGCCATTTTTTCACACCTCCTTATGAACAGTACAGCTGTCATTTTTCACATCCTGCCCAAAGTGTGGTTTTGCACATGTGATGCACAATGGCACGATCGCTGTGGGAAATCAGCATTTGAGGCAGATTAACAAAATCACAGTGACACTGTTCATGAGTGGAGGTCCCAAAATGCCTATGTTAAAAATTTGCTGAGAACATTTCACAAAATGACTATATTACAAGTGTGTGTTGTGCAGTTGTCATGCATGCTCGTAACTTTGAGACTTCATAATATTTTCACTCCAGATTTTCAACATTGGCATTTTTTCACACCTCCTTATGAACAGGATAGCTGTCATTTTTGACATTCTGCCCAAACTGTGTTTTCGCATGTGTGGTGCAGAATGGCGCAGTTGCTGTAGCAAATCAACATTTGAGACAGATTAACAAAATCACATTGCCATTGTTCATGAGCAGATGTACCAAATGCTTTCATGTGGTGGGGTTACAAAAAGGCCATGCTGAAAATTTGTAGTGCAAATACCAACAAACGCCCGGGGTGTTACGGTTTCTAAACATAACATCCCGCCCTGTACAGACTGACAGGCATCAGAGGTGTGCCTTTGGATTGCTGGCTGTAATGCTCATGCCATTCCACCCCCATCCTGCAGCCAGTGACAGGCATCAAGGTGTGCCTTGGACTCTTTGGCCCCAGAGTTCATGTCATTCTCCTATACTGCACCCATTTCAGTGTATGTCCTTATGGAATGGGGTGACTGTAAAGCCGAACAGCCCAAGACACACCTCAACACTTGTCGGTGTCTGCAGAATAGGGTGAGGTGAAATGGCATGATCATTATGCATGATGACCCAAAGGCATACCCCAATGCCTGTCCATCTCTGCAAGGTAGAGGTGAGGTTCGCATGAAGTTCAGTACTTCATTGCCACTCCTATTCTGCATCTGTCTAACTCTTGCACATCCAATGCTAATACCAGCAAGCAAACATTAGGCATTGACAAATGCTTGTTCTGGACAGGTACAATATGTCTTGCCACGAAACTCCAGACCTTGAAGCCAGAAAGCAAAACACTGCAGTTTTGCATTGTGTAGGGAGAGAAAAAGATCCGGCTCCAGATGACCCAATCTGCTGAAAAGATCATCGATGATGGAGTCCAGAAGTTCCCGTTCATAGGGCCGAACCCAGGACAGACGGAGAAGGTGCACCAGGAAGTTGAAGGTGCCAGGCAGAAACACAGCCAGGAGAAGCATTTTGTATTCTATGTTACAATGCCAGACCTTCATTGCTTCCATGTAGAGGGGACAGGAGTGAACTTCTGGTTCAGATGGACAATGTTTCAGTGATACACTACATCTACAAACAATGAGGTGCATTGATCCTGGAGGACAACAAAGGCCTGCAGGCCACACAGAACAGCCCTCATCTATAGTGTGTTGCTGTGGAGAGAACCATCAAGACAGAACCAAAGGCCTAGCATCTGGAACGTTCCGAGATAAGCAACCCAACCTGAGCTACAGGCATCCATCATCATGACCATCAGGGGTTTGGGACAGAGAAACAGAGACCTTACTCGAGGTTGGAGAGGTCCAACCACCAGAGAAGGGTATGATGAAGAGGAGCCATCAGCTGAACAAGACACTCCAGATTACCAAAGTGCGGGCCCACTGCACATGGAGGAACCACTGAGGTACCCTTATGTGCAAGCATGCCAGAGGGACAGTAGTGATGGCCACTGCCATCAGCTCAATCAGTCGGAGAAGGCATCTTGCTGAGACATAATAACTGGAAGACACCAGCTGCACCTTGGCAATCAGAGCAGTGGCACAATCCTCTGGAAGGAAGGCCTTGCTGGTAAACATGTCAAGGACAGCACCAATGTATTGAAGGTACTGATAGGATGGGAACGGATTGCTACTCTTGCCTAGCTGATCGAAAAGCTGGCACATCTGAAAAAGGTGTGAAGGGCTGTATCCCCAGATAGGGCTTTCAAGAGCCAGTTGTTCAGATGTGGGAAAGCATCCTTCATGTCCAGGGCGCACATTCAATCTCCTGCAGAAGCAGAGGGAGCACAGATGGAAGAGACATCACACACAACTTTTTGTATTTGACGTTCAGGTTCAAGCTCCTGAGGTCTAGGATGCGACATAGATCGCCTGATTACTTGGAACCAGAAAATACCAGTAGTAATAACCATTGTTCAGTTCCACAGAAGGCAAATGCTCCATGGCCAACTTCTGTATTGATGTCTAAATTTCTTCTGACAGAACATGCAACATAATGTAAATATGGAGGAACATAAATACCACAGACACCTGCCCTGCAGCTGTGTTTCTAAACATGTTCTTTTTGTCTGGATGTTAAACTGCTTTTGGAAACTACTAACAAACACCAGTGGTAAGTTTCTGTCTTTTGAGTGCCGGTCTACACAGTACAGAGGCCCCTCCTCTGTTTACTTTCCTATAAACAGACTATTTGTGCACCCAAACCAGACTATGATGTCAGATTAGCAGCTGTTATGCTGTTGGAGCTGGAGCCTGACTTGGTCCTGCTGATTTTCTATATGTTTGTCTATTGCTTTACTGCTGCCCCTGTTGACCAAAGGCCCATCAGTGGAACTCAGAGTGTCTAACGTATGTAAGCAGACCAAGTTACACAAGTTGGAAATTAAAGCATCTGCCCTCCCTGCCCAAGTGGCCTCATAGCCTTTGTTAAATGTACTTTGATCAAAGCTGGTGGTTATAACTTCGCCACTGTTAAGGCCTTTGCTATACATGTTGTGAACCATCTAGGCAAGGTCACCTTGGAAGCCATCTGGTACTTTTTTGCTGCTCCAAATAACACAAAATACTGATTTCTGAAAGAGTTGTGTCCATATGAGGTATTTTTCACTGCTGTGCAAATGTCTGGTTGTGCAACTGCCCTTTGCTGGTGCTCCCAAGCCTTTGGGCAGAAGGAAGGCATTAAACAAGGAGCCAAGACATTCTTTAGGTACATCAGCGAGAGAAGGAAGGCCATGGGAGGGATAGCTAAACTCAAAGGGGATGGGGGGAGAGGGTGGAGGGAGACATGGAAGAAGCATATATCTTAAACAAATACTTCTGTTCCCTCTTCACTGTAGAAGGAGAAGGGCAGGGTCCACTGCAGGACTTCAAAGGAATGGAGGGAAAGAAGGTAGACGCCAACCCTTTCACAGCGGAAAAGGTCCCGAAGAGCTTATTAAGCTAAGGGTGGACAAAGCCATGGATCCAGATGGCATACATCCAAGGATCCTGAGGGAACTAAGGATAGAGCTCGCAGCCCCTCTAGCGGACCTGTTCAGTGAGTCCCTGGACTTTGGAACAGTCCCAGAGGACTGGAGAAGGGCAAATGTTGTCCCTCTTCATAAGAGTGGCAGTAAAGAGGATGTAAGGAGATACAGGCTAGTAAGTCTTACATCTGTTGTCGGAAAGATCACAGAGTCACTCCTAAAGGAGCGACTAGTGGAGTACTTGGAACCCATTGGAGCTCTAAATCCCAGGCAACATGATTTCACAGCAGGAAGGTCCTATCAAACAAATCTGATCAATTTCTTTGACTGGGTGACTAAGGCAGTGGACCGAGGGGGAGGTAGATATCATCTCCCTTGATTCAGCAAAGCCTTTGATACCGTTCCACATACAAGACTGGTCAACAAAATAAGAAGTCTGGGGTGGGGCACAAGGTAGTAAGATGGGTTACAAACTGGCTAGGGGACAGAAAACAGAAGGTGGTGGTAAATGGAACCCACTCAGATGAAATGGAGGTCACCAGCGTGGTACCTCAGGGTTCAGTACTCAGGCCAGTCCTCTTCAATGTCTTCATCAGCGACATTGCAGATGGGCTAAAAGGAAAAGTTTGCCTGTTGGCAGATGATACCAAGATCTGCAATAGGATAGACATGCCAGAAGGGGTGGAAATGATGAGAAGGGACCTGGAAAAGCTGGAGAGATGGTCTGAAGCGTGGCAACTGAGGTTCAATGCAAAGAAGTACAGAATCATGCACATGGGGAGTAAAAACCAAGGAGCAAGCTACAGGATTGGGGGCGAGCTGCTGACAATTACAAGGGAGGAAAGGGACTTGGGGGTCATTATCACAGCTGACTTGAAAGTCACCAGGCAGGCAGCCAAGCCAGTAGGGAAGGCAAATGGGATGTTGGATTGTATTGGGAGGAGTATCACGAGCCAGAAGGAGGTAATAGTTCCACTGTACAAAACATTGATGAGGCCTCATCTGGAGTACTGTGTGCAGTTCTGGAGGACATACCTTTGTAAAGACATCGACAGGATGGAAGCCGTGCAGAGGAAAGCGACGAAGATGGCCAGAGGGTTACAGCAAAAGCCTTATGAAGAGAGAGTGAGGGACCTCAATATGTACACCCTGGAGCAAAGGAGAGAGAGGGGTGATGTGACTGAGATGTTCAAGTACCTCAAGGGTATAAACAAGATTAAAGGGAAACTATCTTCCAGTCCAAAAAGAATGCCAGGACCAGAAGACATGACAAGTGACTAGAAGGAGGCCGATTAAGAGGAAATGTGCGGAAGTGCTTTTTCCCTGAGAGGATGGTGGATGCATGGAATGGCCTGCCCCAGGAGGTACTGGCTGCATGTATGGTGGCAGGATTTAAACATGAATGGGACAGGAATAGAGGAACACTAGTGAAGGGAATGTAAAGCTACAGCCAATGACTATGTAGAGTAGGGCATCTGTAAGCTTTTCTCTTCCCTGCCTTTGGAATAAGCTTCAAGCTACCTTAAAACTCCATACCCATATCCCAGTTAGGGCGTTCATTGGTAGGGTACACGAGATCGCTGCTGAAACCTGCAACTGCACTTAGCTTCCCTCACAGGTCTACCTTCTCCCCATCCCTCTCCTGTTGTCTTTGTAGATTCCTGTGTATACTGGCATGCATCTCCTTCCCTTCCTTCCTTCATTAGTTGTTATCCCCCATATTTATTAGGTATGGTAAACTTATAGTTAAGTGATGCTTCTAATTTATCTCTATGTATTGCTATAACCAAGCTATTCTATGTACCGTGATATCCCTGCTGTTTTTCTATGTTGTACTACTTGTATTGATTTTGATGATTTTTATTAGGTGGTGGTAAACTTATTGTCATGTGATGCTTTTGCCTTTATGTATTTGTTACAACCAATCTACCCTATGCACCATGATATACCTGCTGCATTACTATGATGTATCAGTGTACTGACTGTCTGTGATGTTTAGTACTTTGTATCAGGGACCTCCTTGTGAATGAGCATGCTCAGTGGAAGCTATCCCTACACAATAAACTGAACTGACAGTTATGGGCTGCTTTTACAAGCAATAAAATGGGCAGACTGGATGGATTTGGCGGTCCTTCTCTGCTGACAGTTTCTATGTATCTATGAAGGCTTACTTCTTGGTTACCTGAACTTCAGTGGAAACCTTAGCTAGGAAAGAAGGAATTGTGCATAACACTACCTTATCCTGATAAAATACCAGGTATGGTTCCTTGCAGGGAGTGTATACAGCTCTCCTATCCATCTAGCACAGCAAACTGCTACTAGAAAACATGCCTTAATTGGACAGAATGCCCTCTGAAACTTGTGACAGAGGCTATAACGGAGGATTGCAGCATGCACAGAGAACAGAATTAAGATCCCAAGGGGGGCATCCGATTGGCCAGCAGGTACAGCTATGCAGTCCCACATTGGCAACCCTGGTTCAGATATGAGCCCAAGAATCTAGACAGGTGACTCTGAGGACTGGGGAGGTGCTTCCGTGTGGCAGCTTTCCCAGCTGGGGAAGGAATTTGTTTTTCTTTTTTCTATTTTTTTCTTTCCACATAGCTGTTTGGCCCTCAGCCGCTGCCTGTTCCTGACTTTGGGTCCCCCTGCCAACTTCAAGTCCCGACTGCTGCTCCATCTGCTATCGTGTTTGGTGGGGATCCACATACAGCAAGACCTGAGGACTGAGGGCACCGTCATTCATAGTGGCCAAGGCACATACAGTATCTTTTTGTGCTATTTCTCCCTCTTCACTCTCACTACCCCGTGATGTTTGGTGGAGTCTCTGGTGACCTGAACAGCAGCAGGGCGCACTGTATTGATGCCACCCCTCACGAGGGAGCTAGCTCCTAGGCTCACTGCGTGGGGCCACTGCTGCACCAAAGCACAGTCATCTCCTCCCTGGCTGGCTCTCACTCCCCTCGGAGCACTCCAGAGCCTGGCTACCTGATCCAAGCAATCCCAGGCTCACTGGCATGGAAGCGCAATGTGCTTCCACTGAGCCATCTGGCGACCCACAGGAAGGAATATTGTCAGGTTTCACTCCTCTAATGACCCTTGCAGAGGGCCAGATAGCTTGTCTGTCCTGCAGGGGTGCACTACAGGATGCGGGACACATTGGGCTACGGCCCAACATCAGGGAGGAGAACGGGGGTCACCAGCAAGGAAATACCTGCAGCAAACCACCGGATGATTTCCCAGTCAGTGTAGCCCCTGCACCACCTACAGGGCACTAGGGGATTCTGGACAGTGCTTCGGGGGAGAGGAGGATGGTCCTCCCTCCTTTAACCCACACATGTAAGTTGCTAGGATGGTGGATGCTAGGGTGGGTGACAAGAGAAGAAGGCTGTGGCTGTGTAAGAGGGAAAGAAAGCAATATGAAAAAAAATCCCAAGGTAGAACAGGGGACCAATAGTTTGGCTTTTTTCCATAAGAGCTCTAAAGAAAATTGGAAAATGTCACATTGAGAACCTAGGGGATGACCCTCATAAGGACCGAGCACAATACTCAAACTGTGACCTGTACTCACAAGGTACTGACAGCCAGACTTTTGTGTGCCGCACCCTGAAGAAATTGCAAAACCTGAGGAAAAGGCACCTTACTAGGTGAAAAACACACATTAGAAGCCCACTGGGAAAAATTTGACCACGCTGTCATAAGCAGTCGAAGCAGAATGTTTTCTGTTAAGACATTAAGGTATCAACCGCTCTCAGAAAATCCTAGTTTAAGAAGCCTCTGCTTCTCAGGAGCAAAGCTGCCAGCAGAAGCTGAGCCATATGGGATGAAACAAAGGACACTGATATAGAAGGCTGTGATGCTGAGGAAATTCATAAAGGTACCTGGGCTGCCAGACCTAGTAGGTCCAAGAACCATGGCATTGGCCACTGGAATGAACCAACAGTGCGACAGACACTTTTTCTAGAACTACCATTAGTAAGGAAAATGGAGGGAACAGACAGACCTTACTGAAAATCCACAGTTAACATACTAACATACTATTTGCCAGCAGATTAGGCCTTATGGTCTATCAAGTCTGCTCGAACCTAGATCCTTAGTTGGGTGCAGAGACCCTCCCCTCCCTTGTGCTCCAGAAACCCCTATCATCCATCCCCACCCCCCCGGGACAGGCCATCATCTGATACATCCACTTTCTGTGTCTGTCCCACCTCTCTTAAAGCCCTCCACTGTGGATCTCTGAATCAGCTCACCAGGCAGAGCATTCCAAGGGTCCACCACCCTCTCAGTGAAAAACCTCCCTCTTTCCCCCCACCCTTCCACCTTCCAACTTCAAACCATGCCCTCTGGTGATGCCTCCCTGCTTTAGTCTAAAGATCCCTCCATGTTTACCCTATTTATTCCCTTGAGGTACTTGAAGACCTCAATCATGTCTCCCTGTCTCCCTCTCCTCCAATGAAAACAGGCAGAGCTCCTCAAGTCTGTCCTCGTAAGTCAAATCCCTAGCCCTCGTATCATCTTTGTTGCCCTCCTCTGTACCCTCTCCAGGAGCTGTATGTCCCTCTTCAAGTGTGGTCTCCAGTACTGTACACAGTACTCAAGGTGTGGTCTAACCAGTCCATTGTACAGCGGCAGAATCACTTCCTTGCTCCTTGAGGTGATCCCCTTGCGATGCATCCCAACATCCTGTTTGCCTTGCTAGCTGCTCTCCTGCACTGCTCAGAGTTATTCATACATGTATCCACCATGATCCCTAGGTCTTTTTCCCCTGTTGAGGCTTCCAGCACCTCCCCTCCCAGGGTGTACCTGTGTTTAGGGTTTCCCCAACCAAGATGCAACACCTTGCACTTGGTGATATTGAAATTTAATTTCCATGTGTGAGCCCAGCTTTCCAGGGTGTCCAGGTCCCCTTGCAGGGCCAACCTCCCCTCTTCTCCCTCAACTACTGCTCCCATCTTGGAGTCATCCGCGAAGAGACTCATTGAGACTCAGTTGAGACAGAACTCCCATTGCTTCTGCCACTGGACACCTTTCCCGACTGTAAAATCAAGCCACCTCAGTGTTGCCACGTAGAAGCAAAAAGAACTATCTCTGGATACGTTACTCACTCACTAACTGCCTATCTATACTCAGCAGAATAAAGCTCCAGACTGCTAGCCAATAAGGTGCTCTTGGTCCTAACACCCCTGCTTTAACAAATTGCTTCCGTACCATCTCCATCCAATACAACACCAGGAACATGACAAGGAATCCCCTTATCCCCTTTCCAGTGTCTCTCCAACTTAAATCAGTTTGAGATCTTTGCCATTTGCCTTTGTAGTCTAATGCAATTGTAACCGTTAAACAGCTTTATTTGTTTTCTCTCTGTACATAACCTGTAACTTTTCATAAAACAAACTGTATGGATTTTTTTCAGAACTGCATGTAATTATTCTGCCTTAAAGAGCCTCCGATGCCTCAAAGAAAACTTTGAAAAACATGATATTTGGATACAATTCAGCTTGCATGCCATATATATTCTATAGATTTCTCCTCCTCATTATTTATTACTGAGAAAATGTGCATGAATACATGTTCTTTATACCTTAGAGTTCATCTGCCTCTTCAGCTTACTCTCTGCTTCAAGTCATAATCCTCTGTTGTGACATCACAATCTGTTGTCATGGGAGTAACTGTGATGTCACAGTGCAATATGACCTCAGGTAGAGAGAAAACAACAGGACTAGATGAACTCCTCAGGCGCAAAGCCTGTCAGACTGGCACTGGTGGTCAGAACAATCTGATCTGAAGGAGCTAAGGGAGTTTAGTTCAAGAGGTTCTGAGGGTTCTTCCATCACTGCAATGACTGGCACACTGACTTTGGAAGCCAGTTGGAGCTTGGTACAGTTCTGAGGCTGGTGATTAATGAGACAGGAAGAAGACCTGAAGAGGTCTCATGAAGTCTGGCCCAAGGGTCTCTCTCTATGGTTGCAGTCATTAAACCTAGAATCTGGAGACATCTGTGGGCTGACATAACTTTGTACTCCCAGAACTGGCAAATCTGATCTTCAAGACTTCATTCTGGTCTGCGAGAAAAATACTTGTCAGGTCTGTTGGTAAGAATGCCTTGAGGTGCTCAGAAATTGAGAAGGTGGAAGGGAACTTTTCTTTTGGTTCACTATCCAACCATGATCCTACAGAATTTGTAAGGCTCTAGACTGAACAGAGAGCTGACTTCCGAATGTGCTCTGATCAGAAGATAGTTCAGGTACAGATAAAAATGGTGTTCATCCTGCCGAAGGAGTGCCACCGCAACTGTTAAGACCTCTGTGAGCACCCTTGGGTTAAAGGTAAACCCAAAGGGGAGCATCTGAAACTTGAAATATTAATCATGGATGGCAAACCTGAGATATGTCTGGTGCAAGTGCTAAATTGCAATGTGTAGATAAGCATCCAATAGATTTATCAAAGCTAGAAAATTGCCCAGTTGAACTGATGCAACGGCTGTTCTTAGAGATTCTATCTTGAACCTGATGGGTCTCACAAACTGATTCAGATTGGAGAGATCCGTGACTCTGTGAAATTCCCTGATTTTTTGTGGACTATTAAGTAAATTGAGTAAAACCTCTGCTTTATTTCCTTGGGGAGGACCAGGAGTTAATGCCCCTCTGTTTTTTTTTTTTTTATTGAATCGTTTTCCCGCGCCTCAGTGGACCTGATAGGGGCTATGACCCCTCCTTCGGAGAGGTACATATCTCTGGCCCCACTGACTGCTCCTGCCTGCCCTCCCTCTGAATTTCTCCCACAGCTCCCCCCATCCCCACGGCGGGGCCAGGGCGAGGAGTCCTGGCTAGCTCTCCCACCTGGAACATAGCAATCCAGAATTGGGGGGGGGTGGCAGCCACACAGAAGCAATCAGGGCCATCATGGGTCCTGCCAGGTTCCGGTTTTCCTCCATGTTTCTCCCGCACCCTACACCTGAGCAATGGGCAGGGCGGTTGCCTCCACCTCTGTGGACGAGCCAATCACCCTTGGTGTCAGTCAACCTCTTTGCGCTTGCATGTACACTAACACCCAGCCACCGCTGGGTGTCAGTTGACAGCGCACAGCACCAACCCCCCCTCCCCGAGGAAGGAGAGCAGTCCTCTGGATGCTCAATCCTTTCCACCCTTCAGCGCTAATAGGCCATAATGCCCCTATGTTGAGCAGGTAATCTAATGTTTGATCTACTGCCTGACACATCCTGAGATTTGTAGATACCGGGAAATGGAAAAATACACTTCCTGGAGGACAGAGAAGAAAACTCTATCACACAGCCCTGTGAAATTATCTACAGAACCCATGCATCTGACATGTTCTATGTCCATCCGTCGAACAGCTTCTGTAGGAATCTGCCCAGAGCTTGTGGACAAGGATAGGCCCACATATCCTCATGCTGACTGACTGTCTCCACAGCTGGCTGTCCCAAAACATTTACAGGAAAAGGTGGCTCTATTCTACTGAGACCTGAAGTTTAAGAAAGCAGCTCTACCTCACTAGTGTCTGCATCCTCATCTGAAACCCTAACCTCTGAAGTGACTGTTGGAAGCGTACTGAATCATAGAACTCAGCAATATAGCTTACTCACCTGTAACCATAGTTCTAAGAATGGTTTATGATTCACATGCACACAATGGCTGTCTTCCTGGAGACAGCTGTGTCATCAGAATGTCTTCAAGCTAAGTTTCTCCCATCACCTGGGAGGTACATCCTCCAGCTCCACCTCATGATGTTAGATCTTTGCATGCTGGAAGCAGGGATCTGGTACCATGTTGCCAGGGTATGTAGTGTCAATGTGAACTGTTTATCAGTCTTAGAACTATGGTTACAGGTGATTACCCTGTATTTCTAAAGGCATGATTACAGTTCACTATTCACACAATGGCAGACTCCTAACAGTCCTCCAGGAGGAGGTGGCAAGACACACACCCCTATTTAGTGAACACAGACTGAAGGACAGAGGCCCCAAAAGCAGCATCCCAATGAATGAAGGCATCAGTGCTGTAATGGGAGATGAAGGTATGCGCTTTTGTCCAGGTTGCAGCCCTGCATATCTCTACAATAGGGGTTATTCCAGGAAGCAGCCACTAAGGTAGCAGTACATGTGATGGAAAGAGTCCTAAACTCCTTGGGCGACTCCCTACCAGCCAACCTGTGGCAAAGATTGAAGCAGGATGTTATCCACCTGGCAATTGTCTGCTTTGCTGCCAGTCTGCCAGGTGTGGCTTCATTGTAACAGCTGGTGAGCCTCACCCCAAACTCCAAACATGTGCTCCTTGTAATAACGAAGCACCCTCAGCAAGACCAGTGTGCAGAGCCTGCAACTGGCCTCTTAGATTTGACTTGTGAAGTACACCAGGAGGTTAATCACTTGGTTATGGTGAAACTCTGATAAGCCCTTTGGAAGGAATTTCAAATTGAGGTGAAGAACCACCTTGTCCTTACGGAAGACCAGATAGGGAGACTGCACTGAGAGTGTCTGGAGCTCATCGATCCTTCTGGCTGACATTATGGCCACCAGGAAGGTGGTCTTCCATTAGAAATGTGACATCCCACATTTGTGCATAGCTTGTCCATAAGCACTGCCAACACCAGCAGTAGGGCTTGCCTATGAGCACTGCCACCACCAGCAGTAGGTCCCATGGAGGTGGTGGTTCATACACCAGAAGGGACAGGTGATCCAGGCCTTTGAAAAGCACCCGGACACCTTCACCTGGGCCACTGTTGGCATGTCAGCTCATGCCTGGTATGCAGAGATGGTAGTCAAGTACACCTCAAGGTCCTCGCTTGCAGTCCAAATGACAGGGACCAGAGGTAGTCAAGAATTCTCACCACTGGGCAAGTATGGGAATTAAGCTCCTTTCCCTGGCACCAGTTCAAGAAACTCTTCCTCTTAAATGCATAGCATTTATGAGTCGACTCTTCATGGGACACTTACATGTCATGGAGGATGTCTTCAGTAAAGCCCAAAGCCTGGAACTCTAGCCATTCAGGAACCAGGCTGAGAGATGCAGGGATGGAAGGTCTGGGTGCAGGACCTTCCGCTGCTGTCTCGTCAGCAGACTAGGGCAAAGAGGCAACCTCCACAGAGGCCTGCTGCTGAGGCTGAGAAGATCTGGATATCAGAACTGCCTGGGTCAGTGTGGAGCCATCAGGATAATCTGTGCCTTGTCTTTCCGGGCCTTGAACACAACCTTGTGAACCGAGGGAAGGTGTACACCAGGGCCTGAAGAATGCATCCCTCTGCAGTGTTCCAGACTGTGAGGGGGCACAAAACAGTTTCAGCTTCCTATTCTCCCACAAGGCAAACACATCAATCAGAGGGGTGCCTCTCCAAGAGAACAGGTGGTCTACCACCACCTGATGCAGGGACCACTCATTCGATGCCACTCTGACCTGAGAGCTTATACCAGCTGGTTTTCTCCTGCGACATGAAATGCCAGGAGATCTGCTTCCTGGCTGTGCACAAGGGACCAGGTATGGATAGCCTCCTGACACAATGGAAAAGAAAGCATCCTGCCCCGACCGTTCATAGAATGGTGACTGTGTTGTCCATCTGGACCTGCATGACCTGATCCCAAATCAATGGAGTGAATTCTGTCAAAACCAGATGCACTGCATTTAGCTCCAGCAGGTTGATGTGGAAACAGGACTACCAGGGTGACCAGAATCCATGGGCTCTGTGGTCCCCCAGGTAAGCTACCCACCCCACCACAGTTGCATCCACTGTGAGCATGACAGACAGTTCTAGTCAGACAAACAGGACTCCTTCCTCCAGATTGTGTGGGAACAGCCACCACAGGATGGCGTCCCACATCGGCTGGGTCACCACGACCGACTGATCCAGGCGACCTAGGCGTTGGAACCACTGCCAGAACAATTCCCACTGCAGGGGGTACATTCTTCAGAGTGCCCATCAAACCATGCTGGTACAAGCCAGCATCAACCCCAGAAAATGTAGGAAGTCCTAGGCAGGGTGTGAGCACCCAACCTGAAATGATCAGGAAAAGAATGAAAGGTCTGTTGCTGTGTCCATCAGCAGGCAGGCTGTGGCGTGCAGGGAGTCTAGTTCTGCCTCGATGAACTTGGTCAGCTGTGAGGGGACCAGAAGGCCCATGTTCTGACAGGTCTGGATGGCCTGATCCCTGGACTGCTCTAGTGCCTCCTTGAATGACCCAGGGATTGGCAGCAGCCAGTCATTCACACAGGGATACACCTTGACACCCTTGTGCCTCAGGAAGGTCACCATCACTGCCATGCACTTGGTGAAGACCCTGGATGCAGATGACAGGCTGAAAGGCATGACCTGGAACTGGTACAGGATTCCCTCTGCATGGAACAAAAGGTACTGGCAATGGAACAGATAGATGGACTGGGATATGGAAAAACGCATCTTGGAGGTCTAGAAAGCAGAAATACATTCCTTGCTCAAGGGATGGTGTTATCTGATTCTGAGTGAGCATTCAGAACTTGTGCTTCAGCATTCAGAGCATGCAAGTCTAGCATGGGGCACCAGCCCCCTGACCATTTCAGAACCAGAAGTTCCTTTAAATATATCTTGGCTGTCCAGGGTATCTGGCACACAGGCTATCATCCAGCACTCTAGGAGCTGAGCAATGTCAGCCTGCAGCATGGACAATGTGTCCTTTGGTACCCTGAACTCTCAAGAAGCATGGAGTTGGTATGGTGGGAGAACCTCAAAATATAGAGACAGGCTCTTGCCCATCACTTTTAGAGCCCCCCCCCCATCAGAGGTATTTGTGGACCATTGTGGCTAGTAGTGGTGCAACTGATCCCCAACCAGAAGCTGTGACAGGGACTGGACAGGAGGGGTATGACACCATGGAACTCACCCATAAGCAGACTTGGAGGGGGCTCTGACTGCAGGGGACCCGGAAGCACCACCACCTCTGTTCCCCCCAACCTTTTTTTGCCCCTGGTTGCTGAAGTGTGGTTTTGGACAACAGTACAGAAAATGCCCCTGCCGGGGCTGCTTCTGAGGTTGTTGCAGCTGAAAGGACTGAAAGTGGCCTTCAAGTCCTTCTGGGATGAAGCCACAGAACCTAAGGTGGCAATGGACTTCTCAATATGTACTGTTGTCCAAAACCACACTTCGGCAACCAGGGGCAAAAAAAGGTTGGGGGGAGCAGAGGTGGTGGTGCTTCTGGGTCCCCTGCAGTCAGAGCCCCCTCCAAGTCTGCTTATGGGTGAGTTCCATGGTGTCATACCCCTCCTGTCCAGTCCCTGTCACAGCTTCTGGTTGGGGATCAGTTGCACCACTACTAGCCACAATGGTCCACAAATACCTCTGATGGGGGGGGCTCTAAAAGTGATGGGCAAGAGCCTGTCATTAGATGTCATTCTACCCCAAAGCCAGAAAGGTCAGTGCCTAAGAAGGGGATATTGACCAACTTATGCTGGGTATCTGCTGTAAAGGTGAACAATCTCAGCCAGGCCCTACAATGCATGGCAATGGCCATAGCCATGGTACGAGCACAGGAATCACTCATGTCCAAAGCGTCTGAAGCTGGTGTTTAGCCAGTTCTTGACCCTGGTCTCTGATATACTGGACTAGAAGCTGCCTGTCAGCTGGCAGTAGAGTAATGAGTTACCCCACAATCCGAAAAAGGGAATTGCCAAAATCTGCCATCATGACCGAATACCTGGCCTGATGGAGAACTAGTGCACTTTCTGAACACAACTTTTTAGCCAGGTGGTCAAGTTTTCTGGACTCCTTGTTAGTAGGTTTGTTCATGTCCCCTTGGTTTTTCAACTTGTGGAAGGCTGAGTCTGTCACCAGCTCCTTCAGAGAGGGATGGTCAGAAAACCCTGAAAGGGTTCCTGTGGGGATTGTGTACTTGTGGACCATACAGACAGATGGTGCTGGGTAGGATGCCGAATGCTGCCGGAGTTCCATGGCCAGTCCCAAAATGACTTCAGCCATGGGAAAGGCAACTCCCGGGGATTCTCCCCTATCTAGAGTATCAGTGAAATGGGTATTTGGCCTGTTTCTGGACTAATTCTTAGGGCACTTTCAAGGACTCTGACATTAATTGAACCAGAGCTCTAAAAGATGTCGGCCCGTGAGCCGTAGTAAGCTCTTTGAGCAATTTCTGTCCTGGTCGAGGCCAACAACCTGGCTTCTGAGTTAGAATATTTTTCAAAGACAGTTCTCTCAACTGCTTTCCACCATGTACCACCCTAGTATCCACATCTTGTGTAATCTCCCCTGATAACAAGCCTGGTAATCCAGTAGTTGAGTGGGGCTTGTTGGTTGGAACCCCAATCGTGGTTGTGGAGGAGGCGGCTCCACCTGAAGGGGAGGTAAAGCAGATGGGGTCTGCTGAGTAGGATGGACTGGCATGGGAACAACCAGTGAAGGCCAAGGGGTTGACAGCCCACGGGGTAGACCACTACCCCTCACTGCAATGGTCCATTGGTGCCAGAGGAGCTCCTCATAGCATTGATGCATCCGGTGTTAAAGGTGCAACCTCCAGGTCAAGCAGGATTGACAGCATGATCGGCGCATTGATCCTGACCATTGAACCAAGGGCTGATGTCTACAGGTGTCCTCCAGAGGGTTGGAGTAGACCACATGCTTCAGCAAAGAGATCACACTGGGTCTCTGAGGCACAACCACCGGTGGAAAGAACTCCTGAAGCAACTCAGTTGGGGGTTCTAACTGGGCCTCACCCTCCTTGGTGAGGACAGGGAGTACTGGGGCCTGGGAGGCTGAATCCTTGTCAATCTCCTCTGACAACTGGTTTGAGAAAATTCTCATCTGCATGCTCGACTGGCCTGACAGGGGTTACCATGAAGTCCTTGATCATACCCTCGGCCTGAAGAAGCTTGACCAAAGTGGGAGGTCAGGGGAGATGAAAGGAGCAGCAGGAGTGTTATCTTTTCTGGTCGTATGACCTGCGGCAACACTGCTTGTTGCAGTGAGAAGGGTTATCCTGAAAGTCTGAAGGGCCATATGTGTCTCCCTGAAATCATCAGAGAATGACCCTCTGATGCTAGCCCCAGCCAGGAATAGTGCTGAGACTGATGAACTCTCCCCAGCTGCTGTCACCTCTTCTTCCATGACCACAAGCTGAGCAACCGATCCGGCAGCAGATGATGCCAATTTACAGTCTTTACACCCTTCTAAGGCCAGCCCAGCCTTCCATTTTTGAAGGACATTGGCAGCATGGCTCAGCCCTTACTGCAACTCACAGCCCTGTGTTGATCGGCCAGGCAGTAAACACACATGTGCAGATCTGTGGCTGACATCTTCTGCTTACATCGAGTGCAGAAGTTCAACTCCCATTTCTTGCCTTCCATTGTCAATCATGACTGCGAAGCAGTCAGAAGATGCAGGATCAACTTTAATGTAGAATGTGGACTGAAAAAGTCAAAGATTTGCATGAATAAAGTGCTTGAAAATTTAAAATTCTTCAACACATGCAAAGCTGTGAAGAAGGAGACATGTCACCTCCAGCAGAAAAATTGATCTGATGTCACGAGGTGGAGCTGGACTATATATCACCTAGGTGGTGGGAGGCAGACGTGTAGCTTGAAGACATCACAATGACTCAGTTGTCTTGGGGAAGACTGCCATTGTGTAGATAGTGAACCATATCAATGCTTTCAGAACTCTTATCTTTAAGCTCTTAAGAATGTTGTCCAACTGCTGGCAGAACAATGTATCACTGTGGAAAGGCCCACTTGCAGGCATGATCTGCCAAACAATACTGTAGCTAAATTAATCTAAGTGCCACCACAGCTGCAGCACAACCCTGTACTGAAGCAAAAATGAGATCCACTATGGAATCCCCTTAAAAAGAAGCTGCCATATGCACTAAGAGAAGGAGGTCTCCAACTGAAGAATCCTCCAGAATCTCATTTGCTACTGCAGTTGACCATTCACATAGCGCTCGGGCTACCAATGCTGAAACCAATGTTACTTGGAATCCAAAATCGGATGCAGAATATGCTTATTTGCAAGCTGCTACTAGACGCTTATCATGAGGGTCTAAGCACTGCTGCATCTTTTACTGGAATAACTGTATGTCTGACTACAGAAGAGATGGCCATGTCTGTCATCAGTGGAGCCTCCCATTTCTTTACCAAAGTCATCAGTGGAGCCTCCCGTTTCTTTACCAAAGTATCAAGGAATGGGTAGTGCTTTGCCCTTGTCATAAAAAACTGCATTTTCTTGCTACATTATTTCAGTCAGCATAACCTATCCATGCAAAGTGTTTGAATTCAAGCAAACACTTGAGAGTGCTCCCTATTGAGGACAAGATGGGATTAATAACTGGCCAGTTGGTACAGTGATAGCGCTACCACTTGTGGCGCTCATGAACCGAGTTCAAGGCACTGGAAGGTCGATCGGAGGAAGGAAGATCAAGCATCCGTTGGACTGCTCTCCTCTAAGGAGGGATGGTGGTGGTGCCCGGCAGCTAATGGTGGCTGGGGGCAGCTGGTGGCTCAGGATCATTAATTGATGTAGAAAAGTTGTGTCCGTTGACATAATGTGCGTGGATACTTGCACACTGCATCATGACAGCATTGCACATCTGCTCCTCCAAGGGATGAGAGATTAAAAAGTGGAAAGGTCAACAGGTAGGATGATTCCAGCTTCCAAAAGTCCCTGCACCTAATGACTTGGGCACTGTCTCCAACAACCAGTTCAGCCAACCCTGCCATGACAGCAGGCCATGGGGGTACATACAGTGTCAAGGTTAGTCCCAAGGGAGGCTAAGGTGCCAGGGCTGGGGGCCATACTGTGCAGGAAGGATAACAATAATAAAAAAATGGGATTAACATTCAGCATTGTAGTAAACTGAGTCCCTGGTAGCTGAAGAATCCTACAGGTCTCCTAGACTTGGAAGGAAATATGCTTTAGGTCAAATAGAGGCAGGATGGGGGAGGATTATCCATGGACAGCCTCCTCTGCTCTAGATGCTCTCTGCCAAACTGTTACGGATGGATCTTTAGGGGAATGTATTATAATTGGAGATTGTAATACCAACTGGTCTCCCAAGTATGGGTTCTGGGCCTAAGTCAGCTATGCTTTGGGCCCAACTCACCTAAGTTATCATTCAACCCACAAGATTTAATTTAACAATGTGTCTGGAAACCACACTTTGCTAGACTGGGTCCTTACTTCTAATCCACTACAAATCAGAGCTGCTGGGATTTTTGCAGAGTCTCTTAGTGACCATTCCCTTATCTTCTCCATATAGAAGAACACTGCTCCCAAACTCCCTCCCAGGCTACTCCTGGCAAGGGATTATTCTAGATTTGATTCTTCCTCCTTCCTGGCCTCATCTGGCATTAACTGGGCCACAATAAAATACCTGCCCAACACTGAATCTGCCCTAGAATTCTTCATTAATAACTTCCTCTCAGCTGCTAATCTTCGTGCTCCCTTACAGCAGTTCAGGGTTAAAGGCCAGCACTCCAAATGGCTTACCCCTGAGCCATGAAAATGTTTAAAGCTTAGGGAGAAGGCGTGGGGACTCTTGAAGTCCATGGACCTCATAGAGGATTGGATGAAGTACAGGGAGCTCAGGAATGCTTGCAAAAAAGATGTTAAAACCTGCCAGAGAAACTATCTTTCCCAATTGCAAAACCAAAATCTCCAACCCCAAAATGTTCTGGGCACAAATTAACTGCTTTCTGAATGGCCACTCCAAATCTACCGAATTTGACATAGTAGTCGATGGTTAGACTGTTACCGACCCCTTGGCTGCAGCTGATGCTTTTAAGGACTTTTTCATCATCCTGGAGAGATTCAAACTGCCCTCTGTTGCTCCTCCCTCCCTCTCTCCTGGACCAGTGAAAACTACCCTCGCGATCCACTTTTGCTTTGTTACTTAGGAGGAGGTGCCCCTAAAGAGGCTGAAAGTGGAAGAATCTGCAAGTTTTGATAAACTTGAGCCTAAACTATCAAAAACTGCCACCCATTCTCACCTTTCCAGTTATGATGCTCAATAATAATCCCTACCTGAAGGACGATTTCCTGAGTGCTGGAAGACTGCCGTAGTTGTGCCAGTACATAAAGGTGGCTCAGTACAACCTGTTGAGCACTATTCTCCCATTTCTCACCTCTGCTCCCTTGCTTAAATTCAGGAATATCTGGTCTACAACCAGGTACTTGACTTCTTGGAGCAGAGGCACCTGCTGACCGACAGGCAACATAGCTTCAGATGGCATCATGGACCTAACACTGCCCTTGTCAAATTGATCATGGATATCCTGGATGCCATGGATAAAGGGCTGCTTACTGATGCAATCTTTATTGAACCCACAAAAGCATTTGACTAGGTTAATCATAGCCTTCTATTAAAACTTAAGCTATCTGGTCTTGATCTACTCTCCCTCCTCTGGTTCTCCCATTATTTCACTGGCAGGTCCCAACTGGTCAGGTGGAGGGGGCTCTCTCTCTCTCTCCAAAACTAAACAAATCTTGGACAGTGTCCCATGGAGTACTGTATTAGACCCCCTGCTATTTTTGCTATTTGTTAAACGACATGCTGAGTAATTGTGTGTGTGTGTGTTGGTGGGGCCAGCCTCCTACTGTATGCAGATGATGCTGTCATATAACTACTCTAGGGACCCCAGCTGTCTCAGCTCCCTCAAACAAGAAAATTGGTTTATTGCCAATAAACTGGTCCTAAATGCCAAAAAGACCAAGGCAAAACTGTTTTTCCCTAGGAACCTGTAGCTGTCTAGGCAACATCTGCTTGCTCTCCCCCCACCCGGTGACTCTTATCCAGATTGTTAGGCCAGAGACCAGGCAATGGTGCAGGAACAGAGATAGGTGGGCAGGGCTTCATACAGCCTGTGCCAACCAATTTTTGTGTTTTCTCCTGTATTCCCTCTCCAGCTGTGGTGACATGTAAGTGTGTGCGCGTGGAGGTGTACACATGCTACTGAATCGTGGTCCCTTCCTACTTGTTGCTCGAGCTGCTGGCGCTACCTCCAGGCCTCCACCTGATGGCAGCCAAGGGCAGAGCTGAAATTCCTCCCCATCCTAGGAGAGGAGAGCTGTCCTCTGTATACTCAATCCCCCCCCCCGACAACCCCTGGTGACCCAAGCACGTTCCCAAACCTGGGTCGCTGGTGTGGTTAAGAGGTAAGGCTTTAGGCACCTCAGCACTCTATGCCACTGGGCTGGCTAGGAAATTTATTTTGAAGAACAATAGTTGTAAAACAGACATACCTAGGTACCAAACTAAAAAACAGAACACAGCAGCAGGACCTTTTTCACTTATCTTGCAGCCCGGAAGAATTCTCAGAGCTGAATGTCATTGTTTACCTGGGGACAAATTACCCGGCAGGGGATGAGGAAGGGATAGGAAGAATACAGGAGGAGATTAGAAAATTGGGGAGGGGCCTTAAGCAGGTAGCAAGCTCCATGACCTTCTCGGAAGTACTGCCTGTCCATGGCAAGGGTGAGGCTAGGGCACTCCGAATCAAAGAATTCAATGCCAGGTTGAAAGAATGGAGAGGCGGAGTTTGGTTTCATGGAAGACTGGGGCCCCACCTGGAGTGATGTGGGCCTTTACAAGGGCAATGGCTTACATCCCTCCATGGAGAGGACTGCAGTCTTAGTGAACAGTTTAAATGCTTCATCAACAAGTATTTAAACTAGCCAAGGGAGGAGGTGGAAGGAGGCAGGGTGACAACCCCCCCCACCAAAAAAAAAGATCACAGGATTGTCAATAAGAGAACTGGGGGAGAAATACTAACAAAGGACACAAATAAATATGATATCATGAAGCTGGAAGAAATGAGTATTACTGAAAAGGATAATGGACAAAAAATGAGGGCCAAAATGGGAAAGGGGGGAGAACAAACACAACCTGGAGGGCCATGTGCACCAATGCTCAAAGTCTGAGCAACATGACAGCTGACCTAGAGGCTACCATGGCGGAAACAGACCTCAACATAGTAGCCATTTCAGAGACCCGGTGCAATGGCAACCAGGACTGGGAAGTGGCCATTCCAGGGTAGACTCTGTTCGGGAGGGACAGGGTAGGCATGAATGGGGGAGAAGTGGCTCTTTTTGTGAAAGATAACATAAAGACCACAGTAATATAGGGGGAACAGAGAGAGGAGGAGATACTGTGGGTCAGACTGTAAAGGGAGCAGCTATCCACAGAGGAGTGCTCTACAGATCTCCACCTTGGGGGGAGGAAGTGGATAATGAAATTATGATAGCAATCTTCAGGATAGCGCACAGGGGAGAGGTGTTGCTAGTGGAAGACTTCAATCTACCAGACATGGACTGGAGCCTCCCCACAGCAGCAACAACCAGGAGCAGCAACATCCTAGACTCCCTAAAGGGAGCATTTCTCAAACAGCTGGTCATGGAACCCACTCAAGAGGGGCCACAACTGGACCTGACAAATGGGGACAGTGTGACAGGAGTTACAGTATGGGAACAAGGATCATCATACAGTGTGGTTTGATATAAAAGACAGGTCCAAATTAAATCACATGAAAACGAGGGTCATGTACTTTAGGAGAGCAGACTTCAGGAAAATGGGTGAATGCCTGAGAGACACCTTAGCTGGTGTAGGAAACAGAGGAAGAGAAGAGGAACAGTGGTAAACTATCAAAAAAGGAAATGGCTACAAATCTCTGCATCAAGTAGGTCAGTAAGGGCAAGAGGAAAAAGAAACTGCTATGGTTCTCAAAGGAGGTAGTGGAAAAGGTATGAGCAAAAAAGATGCCATTTATAAGATACAAAAAAACACGGGGGGCAGGGAGATTTACCAGGAAAACAGTGGGAGGTAGGAAGAGCAGTTAGGAGTACAAAGGCACAAACAGAAGAAAACATTGGAAAATCAGTGAAAAGGGGTGTGTGGTAAACTCAGGTACTGGAGGAGAGGGGGTTTCCCTGAGTAAGATAGGGTACAGCTGCAGCCGATTCGGCTGATGGGCTGCAGCTGCACAGACAGGAGAGCTTTAAAAACAGGAAGGAAAAGCCAGCAGAGAGTTGCTGCAGGGGTAGAGGGCTGACAAGCTGCTTGGATGTGTTCCAGAAAAGGAGTCCCTTAAGCAACCCTCAGGAGATTGGTCTCCTGAATTAGGCCAAAAAGAAAAAAAGTTATTTCCATTGTGAGTTTTCCGTTTTACTGTTTGTGTTCTTCCAGAAGGTCTATCCTTCTGTAAAAGGAGGGCTTCTAGATAGGGTCAGAGATTGTTTAGTCAGTGCTCCCACCAGGAGCTAGGCCTCTTTATTTCTGTGTTTGTCTCATTTTCCCTGGTGGGGCTTAAAAAGGAAAAGGGCAGAAGCCCACAGTTCTGTGTCACCAACCATATTAAGAAAATAAAAATATACCTGGTCGGTTTGATGTTAACAAACTGGTCTTCCTGAGACTCCTTAACCACCACAAAGCTGATCGTGAATCCCATGGTGAGGCTGCACCTTGTGTCACATGGTATAGAAGTGGGATCAGGTCGGCATAGAATTTGGCTGGAATCCGAACCACCCCGGAGTAAAGGAGACCAGGCATGGAGGACGTGGTGAAAGCCTTGATCCAGGCTATGGCAGCCCAGCAGGAAGCTACCCCGGCTCAACAAGAGACGAACCAGTTGCTGCTCGCACAGATGGCCCAGGAATGTGCTGTCCTCCAGGAAATGGTAAAGCGTCTCATCGAGATCACGCCGGGAGAAGGTCGCCTGGGAGGGCCCACCCCAGAGGGTTACCGGACTATACGGGCTTCCCACTGTCTGCAGAAAATTACGATGGCTGACGACATTGAAGCATATTTGCTCACTTTTGAAAGGATGGCTACTCGTGAATCATGGCCTCAGGAACAGTGGGCTGGCATTTTAGTTCCGGTTTTTGTGCGGCGAGACCCAGAAGGCGTATTATGATATGGATGAGGGATTCGTCACTGACTATCCAAGGCTGAAGGAAGAGATCTTGGCCCATGCTGGCATCACTCCAGCCCTTCGAGCCCAGAGGTACCACAGCTGGAGATTCCGGGAGTTGGTGAAGCCACGGTCGCAGATGTATGACCTCCTCCACTTGGCCAAGAAGTGGTTGCAACCCGAGCTCCATAGCGCTGCCAAAATCGTGGAGCTCCTGGTAATGGACTGGTTCTTAAGAGGACTACAGCCCAGCCTACGGCAGTAGGTTGGACAGGCCGACCCCACTTCCTGTGATGAACTGGTCGCCTTGGTGGAGTGGCATTATGCCATGAAGGAACTTTCCCCGGACAATGGGTTCGGCTACCCCCGGGACTTGGTGCGGACTACAAACTGGAGATACCGCCCCCCCCCCCGAGAGGTCTGACCAGACAGGGCCCGGGAGAAGGACTACCAAAGAGTGGTCTGAGGCCGCAAAGGGACTTTCGGGTTCAAAGATAGAGGGGGACCTGACCTCCCCTAGAAGCCCAAAGGGTCCAGGGTCACCCCGAGAACGCTATCACTGTTATGGGTGCAGGGAGCGGGGACATGTAATTGCCAACTGCCCGAATGGGGTCGAACCAATGCAGTGCAACTGGGGTGGGTCCCCACAGAGTGATTGCCATTTGATTAATGTGGTAGGGGTGGTTGCCACTTCACACTGATTTACATGGGTGGTTAAGGTAAACAGACAGGCCGTTATGGCCCTTGTCAACTCTGGGAGTGTGGTCACCCTTATAGTTCGCAGTTTGGTGCAACCCTCCCAAATTAATTTCCAGAAATGTACCGGGATCACCTGTGTCCATGGCACAGTGTTTTATTACCCCACGGCACTAGTTACAGTGGAAGCACAGGAGGAGGAGAGGCAGGTCACGGTGGGGGTCCTCCCTCGATTGGCACATCCTGTCCTGATGGGTCGAGATTTCCTGGGGTTTGAGACATTACTCCATGAGGGGGGGAACCTGGGAGGCCCTGGGCCCCAGTAACTGAGGATATGGTGCTAGGAATCCCCTAGGGGTTGGAGGAGTCACCTGATTATTTCCCTTACAGGTATTGGGACCCCGTGTTGTATGGGGAAGCAGGAAAGTCCCGGAAATCACGAAAGGAACGCAGGGATTGTAAAAAGTTGGGGATCAAGATACTGGCTGCCAATGGCAGGTCCGTGCTGGTGGGAAGTAGAACCCCGCTCCCAGAGGGACAACAAGGTGAGTGGTCTGGTGCCCAAGGGGAGAGTTGTAGGGAGGAAGAGGAGGACCCAGAAGCAGAGACAGAGTTGAATCCCCCTGAATTGAGTACCCTCGGGATAGCCTCCAGGAACTTTGGTCGGGACCAAATAGATGAGCCTCTCTTTCAGAATATCCAGTCAGAGGTTGTGGAGATTAATGTGGTGCTGGTAGAAGGCAAAGCCAAGGGACCTGGACCGTATTTCACGTTAAATAATGACCTCCTATACCGAGTGATAGCGGATGAAGAACATGATGTGGAACAGTTGCTGGTCCCCCACCAGCACAGGAAGGCGGTACTGGATTTGACACACGCTCACCTTCTCGGACACCACCTTGGGGTCGAAAAAACACTGCGCTGCATACTCCGAAGATTCTACTGGCCTGGAATTTACGCCAAGGTAAGGAGTTACTGTGCTTCATGCCCAGAATGCCAGTTGGCATCCCCGTGGCCGAAGATAAGAGCCCCACTGGTGCCCTTGGCAATCATCGATGAACCCTTTGTGAGGACTGCGATGGACCTGGTAGGCTCTCTTGACAGGTCAGCCCGGGGCCACAAACACATCCTAGTCATCGTAGACTGTGCTTCAAGATATCCGGAAGTGATCCCGCTCCGTAACATGGCCTCGAAGTCGAATGCCTGAGAGCTAATTCAAGTCTTCACGAGGGTTGGATTCCCAAAGCAGGTACTGACGGACCAGGGTAATCCGTTTGTCTTATGTTTAATGAAGGAGCTTTGCAGACTCCTCCAGATCCGAGCCCTGAGAACCTCAGTGTACTACCCCCAGACAGATGGTCTGTTTGAACGATTTAATCAGACTTTGAAGGGGATGTTGCGGAAAGTCGTGAGCTGAGACGGAAAGGACTGGGACTTACTCCTTCCCTACTTAATGCTCGCTATCCGAGAGGTCCCACAGGCATCCACCGGATTCTCCCCCTTCGAGTTGTTATATGCCCGCTGGCCCAGGGGTATCCTCGATATACTAAAGGAGGACTGGGAAGAGCAACCACCACAAGGAGCCAGTGTGATTGGGTATATCTCCCAAATGCAGGAAAGGTTGGCCTGGGTCACTCCTATTGTCCAGGAACATTTAGAAAAGGCCCAAGAGACCCAACGGACTTATTATGACAGTCAGGCAAGGATCCGGAAGTTCCAGCCAGGGGATCGAGTGATGGTCCTGGTTCCCACAGTAGAAAGCAAACTGCTCGCCAGGTGGCAGGGTCCATACAAGGTCATGGAAACTGTTGGTGATGTGAACTATAGAGTAAGCTAACCCGATCGCAGGAAGAAGTTCCACATATACCATATTAACCTCCTGAAGACGTGGCAATACCGGGAGGCCTGCTGTGTCTAGTTGGCCGTAACCCTGGCAGAAGGTAAAACCGATGGGCAAGTCCATATCTCACCTGAGCTGTCTCCTACACAGTACAAAAAAAAGGAGTGGAAATGGTCCAGCGAAATGGGGATGTGTTCTCCGAATGACCTGGTTGGACGGTCGCAGCCTACCATGACATTGTGACAGCTCTGGGCGTAAGGATAAGGGAAAGACCCTACTGTATCCCAGAGGCCAAGAGGAAAGAAATCTGAGCCGAGGTCGAGAGGATGTTGAAGCTCGATGTCCTAGAAGAGTCCCATAGTGAATGGTCAAGCTCCATCGTCCTCGTGTCAAAAAACAGATAATACTTGGAGGTTCTGTAATGATTTCAGGAAACTAAACGAGGTATCGCAGTTTGATGCATACCCCCTACCTAGGGCCAACGAACTGATCGACCAGTTGGGGAAAGCCAGATACCTCTCCACCTTGGACCTTACGAAGGGATACTGGCAGATCCCACTCACAAGGGCAGCCCAGGAGAAGACCGCCTTCATCACCCCGGGGGGTTTATACCACTACAAAATCCTCCCATTCAGTCTGCATGGAGCACCTGCGACCTTTCAGCGCATGATGGACCAACTGCTGCACCCACACTCTCACTATGCTGCCGCCTATATCGATGATTTGGTCATCCATAGTACGGACTGGGAACTCACCTTTGGAAGGTCGAGGCCGTACTAGATACGTTACGAGAAGCCGGGTTGACAGCGAACCCCGCCAAATGTAAGATCAGCTTGTCAGAGGCAAAATACTTGGGTTATGTGGTTGGACGGGGGATTGGTGAAACCCCAGGTGAAGAAGGTAGAAGCAATTCAAAACTGTCCCCAACCAAACAAGAAGAAGCAAGTGAGAGCTTTCCTAGGGTTAGTCGGTTACTACCGGAGGTTCATCCCTCACTTTGCCACTCAGGCTGCTCCATTAACAGAGTTAACCAGGGTGAGAGCACCAGACATCGCGAGGTGGTCGGAAACAGCGGATGAGGCATTCACTGACCTCAAGACAGCCCTCTGTTCTGATCCGGTACTCATCTCCCCAGATTTCGATATTCATTCTTCAAACAGATGCCTTGGATGTTGGATTGGGGGCAGTACTCTCCCAGGTGGTAGCAGGTGAAGAGCACCCCATCCTGTACCTAAGTAGGAAGTTGTTACCCCGAGAACAGCGGTACGCCGTAGTGGAAAAGGAGTGCCTTGCAGTGAAGTGGGTGACGGAAACCCTCAGATATTACTAGGTCCCAAGTTCACTCTGGTGACAGACCATGCTCCACTCAAGTGGATGCAAACAAACAGGGAAAGAAATGCCAGAGTGATGAGATGGTTCCTTGCACTACAACCGTACCACTTCGTAGTCCACCACAGAGCGGGGACACTGAATGAAAATGCGGACAGACTTTCCCCAAGACCCTTCCTCTTGGCACAGGCTGCCCAACCCTATAGTGTTGAGCTGGGGAGGGGTATGTGTGGTAAAATCAGGTACTGGAGGAGAGGGGGCTTCCCTGAGTAAGATAGGGTACAGTTGCAGCTGATTCGGCTGATTGGCTGCAGCTGCACAGACAGGAGAGCTTTAAAAACAGGAAGGAAAAGCCTGCAGAGAGTTGCTGCAGGGGTAGAGGGCTGACAAGCTGCTTGGATGTGTTCCAGAACAGGAGTCCCTTAAGAAACCCTCAGGAGATTGGTCTCCTGAATTAGGCCAAAAAGTATAAAAGTTATTTCCATTGTGAGTCTTCCATTTTACTGTTTGTGTTCTTAAAAGAGGGGTTTCTAGTTAGGGTCAGGGATTGTTTAGTCAGCGCTCCCACCCGGAGCTAGGCCTCTTTATTTCTGTTTTTGTTTCATTTTCCCCGGTGGGGCTTAAAAAGGAAAAGGGCAGAAGCCCAAAGTTCTGTGTCACCAACCATATTAAGAAAATAAAAATATACCTGGTAGGTTTGATGTTAAACTGGTCTTCCTGAGACTCCTTAACCACCTCAAAGCTGATCCTGAATCCCGTGGTGAGGCTGCGCCTTGTCATAGGGGATAAAACTTGTTATAGGTACATAAGTAAAAAGACAAAGACAAGGGGAGGGACAATAAGGCTGAAAGGAGAAGGAGGGGGTTGTGTGGAGGAAGGCCACCAAAAAGTGGAAATATTGAACAGATACTTCTGTTCGGTCTTCCAAGAGGAGGGGGCGCATAAAGGGCCAACTATAAAGCACAAAAGCAGAAACAGTCAGGTGGTGGATACAAGTCCCTTCACAGAGGTAACAGTCCTTTGGGAACTAGCAGCGCTAAAAGTTGACAAGCTAATGGGACCAGATGGGATACATCCCAGGATATTGAAGGACCTAAAGGAAGAGCTGGCTGTACCTCTGACACCCTATTCATCCTGTCACTGGAAATGGCTGAGGTACCAGGAGACTGAAGAAGGGCAGATGTGGTCCTTATATACAACAGCGAGAATAAAGAGGAGGCAGGAAATTACAGACCAGTCAGCCCGACATCAGTAGTGGGCAAGATAATGGAAAGGCTGTTGAAGGAAAGGATAGTGGAACATCTGGTACCCAATGGTCTGCAAGACTCGAGGCTGCATGGTTTCACTGAGGTGAGATTGTGTCAGTCAAACCTCCGAGAATCCTTCGACTGGGTAACCAGAGTAATGGATCGGGGGGGGGGCAGTGGATGTGGCCTACCTGGATTTTGGTAAGGCCTCTGACACCGTTCCCCATAGACAGCTGATAAACAAGCTGGGAAGCCCAGGGGTAGGTCCAAAAGTAGTAAAATGAGTGGAGAGTTGGCTGGACAATAGGACTCAGAGGGTGGTGGTAAATGGCATACACGCTGGAGAAGGCAGAGTGACCAGTGGGGTGCCACAGGGATCAGTGATGGGCCTGGTCCTCTTCAATGCTTATACCGGGGGCATCGTAGAGGGTCTGGAGGGGAAGGTATGCTTGTTCGCAGATGACACAAAGCTCTGCAGCAGAGAAGGCACACCGGGGGAGGGGGGTGGAAAGAATGAGGGCCGATTTGAAAAAGCTGGAGGATTGGTCAATGGATTGGCAGCTGCGCTTCAATGCTAAAATGTGCAAAATAATGCACACTGGGCACAAAAACCCATGGGCAACTTACCAACTGGGAGAAGAGCTACTAGCAGCCTCAAGCAGGAAAGGGACCTGGGTGTAATCATTTCTGATGACCTGAAGGTCAGAAAGCAGTGTGACAAGGCAACAGGGAAAGCTAGCTGGCTGCTGGGGTGCATATGCAGGGGCATCACTAACAGAAGAAAGGAAGTAATAATTCCTTTATATATGTCATTAGTGAGGCCACATCTTGAGTACTGTGTCCAGATTTGGAGACTCCATCTTTGAAAGGACAAACAGGGTGGAGGTGGTTCAGAAAAGGGCAACCAAAATGGTGAGGGGAAAAAATCTTACGAGGAAAGGCTTAGGGAATTAAATATTTACTCCCTTGAAGAGAGGAGGAAAAGGGCGATATGATTGAGACATTCATGTACCTCACAGGAAAAAACAAAGTACAGGAGGGGATCATTTTCCAGAGAAAAAGATGCTCAAGAATAAGGGAGCACAATATGAAGCTGGAAGGGGGGAGGTTCAGAGGCAATGTGAGGAAGTACTTCTTCATGAAGAGGTTGTCGGACAAGTGGAACAGCCTTACAGCAGAGGTGATGGGAGTGGAAACAGTTTCAGGATTCGAGAAAGCATGGGACAGACAAAAGGGAAGCTTGAAGGTCAAGTGGGGGGCCTGCAATGAGACAGTAGGCAGGGACAATAGGGCAGACTGAGTGGGCCTGGAGTCCCTCATCTGCCGACAACTTCAGTGTTTCTATATAATTCGGACAGAATGGCAAAACATCTAGTCTTGGTCAGGAATTTGGGATTAAAAGCAGAAGCCAATTAGGTAAATGAAATACAGGCAAGTTTTAAATTCAGAACTTTTGGGCCAGATATTCAAAACTTTGCCCCAGGGCTAAATTAGCACTGCTCGGAGTGCTAAATTAGCCCGGACCCAATAGCCCGCTATATTCAAAAGAGATAGCCCTGGTGCTAAACCTGCTGAATATAGCACATTAAGGAAGTCGGGCAAACTGGGCTGGGAGTGCAGTGCAAACAGCCCAGGAAAAAAGACAATTCTGAATATAGCAACCAGGAAGTGCACACCACAACAGCAGCCAAGTTCACACAACGTGAAGGAAGGTAGAGGTGAACTACGTGGCCAATGTGTGTGCCAGCAAAGGCGTGGACTCAGTAAAGCTAGAAGCAGCAGCGCATGTGAAATTACATTGTGCAGAAATGTACAATATATCCGAAATGCTTGCGTGTCGCTAACACATTTGCGTAATAGGTTTAGCTGTGGAGTTGCTTCGCTTGCCCGTACAAACTGCTCGCTTCGGGCCAAACTTCTTTGCCATATTCAAAATGACATGCAAATGAGCCTACTTTAGGTAGCCTCTGGCAAACATCCAGATTAGCATCTCATTATGACCTGATTTGCATGCAGTTTGCCCAGCTTTATTGCAGGGTCCCACAGTTCCACCTGTAGGTCAGTCTGGAAGTACAGAGGCTGGCTGGGTCTCCCCACAGCTCCACCTGTAGGTCAGTCTGACAGTGCATGGTGGTAGCTGCAGGCTACATTTATACAGTACAGCATAGCATATTGTGCCCAAGGGGACTACACAGCACAGGCACAGGTGGTGGTGCTGCATGCAACTGTCAAACTGTAGTTCATGCTACAGTGCACAGCAGGCACTACAGTAGCAAGGGGGCCAGTAATGTGAGGGACACAGCAATGCCTATGGTGTGTAGGGCAGTGATGACCACTGTACACAGTGACAGGCCCAACTTGCAGGTGTTTACTGACAGTAGACATTACTGTTATGCTGTTGTGTGACCCACAGATGCTGCACCACTGGCATGGGATGCTCACAGTGACATATACACGGTGGCTGTGTGTGCTGTGATGTCTGTACAGATGTGCGGTATGTGACTGGGGGGGCACACATGATCAGACAGGCACACTGGTGTTGGAGTATTTACAACACTGGCCCATGTGCATGGCGTGGCTTGTCCCAGCCTTGTGGCCGCACCCAGTCTGTGGTGCAGCCTGGCCACTTGTACACCCTCCCCTCAACAACCTCCATGCCCACAGTGCTGCACGTGTGTGTGCTGGCATCTGGTGGGTGTCCACCAAAGGGTGGTCTGCAGGTGTGTGCTGTATGGCTGCACTGCCATGGTGTCTACTGGGAGCCGGGTCACCACTTACTGCCTGGCATGGCTGGGACTGGTGGCAGATGATGGCATCATTGTGATGCCATCAGTGAGCAGCATGTTTCCTCTATGTCTGGCTTTTTCTGTGTGTCATACTTATTGGTTAGGGTCACGCAAAGCCACAAAGTCATGCAAAGTTGGTTTGCCCAGAGTTAAGACTACCTTTTCCTGGGCAGTAATTTGCACCAAGCAAAGTGTTGTGCTAAGTCGGCATAAAACCACTTTGGCGGTGTTCGTTAAATGTAGCATTGCGCTGACACACACCCCCAGTTTGCCCCTGCATACATTATGCTGCAGTTTGCACACGCTGTTTGCCCTTTTGAATATAGTGGACCTATGCTAACCCAGCACTAAACCAGCGCAAACAGTTTGCGCCCAGTGCAAAATTTTGAATATCTGGCCCCATGTCTGTAGATAAAAACAGGGTTTTCTGCCGAGGGTTACTACAGTCTGAGAAAATAAAAAAGGTTTCAAAGACAACCTGGGGCAGGAGAACTCCAGTGATGCCGCCCCTAAAGCCAACACACTTAAGATGATTCAAAGCCAACTGCTACAGAATGGCGTGGTTAAGGACTCTGTTGTGATGTCACAGCTTTGGAGTGTGTTAGCCTCTAGTAGATGTGCATGTACTACCCAGCAGTAAATGACTAGCACAGTGACAATGTGGAAAAATATAGAAACATCATGCCCTGCCTGTGATAGTAGGCTACCACCACTGACAAGCACTTTGTGTGAACACTCTGGGTACTACAGTCAAATCAAAAGACATTGCTCTGAATTGGAACTGAGCATGTCCTACTTTGAACCTCAAAATACTGTACTCCTGTGGCAGGGTCTTATTAAGATGTGAAAATAGGCATCCCTGAAGTCCCATAACTCCAGCCAGTCCATTCTCAATGTTAGCTTTTTCCAAGTGTCTATTCAGCAGCCTCAGGCACAAAATGAGTCACCATTTCTTTCAGAGTGAGAAAGTACCTGGAGAAGAAACCATTTCCAAGGTGGGAAATAGGGTCCTTTCTACATTTAAGATGAAGAATTATCTCAGGGAAAAAAAAGATAGCATTCAGGAAGTATAAGGAAACAGGAGCAGGACAGAGAACTGTACCAGTTAAAGCAGAAGGAAGAGGGTAAGGCAGTCAGAATAGCAAAGGCCCAAACAGAGGAAAAGATAGCCAACTTGGTTAAGAAGGGGGATAAAACATTTTATAGGTACATTAGGGAGCAAAGAAAGACTAAGGCAGGGATACTGAGGCTGAACAAAGAGGAAGGTGGTTGGGCAAAGAGCGACAGTGAAAAAGCAGGGATACTGAATGAATACTACTGCTCAGTATTCACAATGGAAAAGCAGGGGGAAATACCTAATCCGGTCAATAGAAGCACTCTGGATAGGGGGGGTTGATATTAGTCCTTTCACAGAAGAAAGGGTTCTGAAAGAACTCTTAAAACTGAAGGTGGATAAAGCAATGGGGCATGATGGGGTTCACCCCAGGATTTTAAAAGAACTAAGGGAAGAACTAGTAACACCACTGACTACCCTTTTTAATAAATCATGGGAGGATGGGGTGGTACCTGAGGACGGGAGGAGGGCGGATGTGATTCCCCTTCACAAAAGTGGGAACAAGACAGAAGCAGGAAACTACAGACCTGTCAGTTTGACCTCAGTGGTAGGGAAAATGATGGAATCACTTCTGAAGGAAAGAATTGTTGAGTATCTAGAGGCCAGTGGGGCACAGGACCCAAGGCAGCATGGATTCACAGCAGGAAGGTCATGTCAGACAAATCTAATTGATTTCTTTGACTGGGTGACCAAAGTAGTAGACCAGGGAGGGGGCTGTGGACATGGCCTACCTAGACTTTAGCAAGGCATTTGACACAGTCCCGCACAAAAGATTAATAAACAAATTAGCCAGCCTGGGAGTGGGTCCTAGGGTGGTAGCCTGTGTAAAACACTGGTTAAACAACAGGACACAGCGGGTAACAGTAAATGGAGTCCACAGTGAAGAAAGGAGGGTTACTAGTGGGATACCACAGGGTTCAGTACTGGGGCCGGTCCTTTTTAATGTCTTTATAAGTGACATTGCAGAGGGACTGGAACGGAAAGTGTATCTCTTTGCAGATGACACAAAGATCTGCAACAGGGTTGATACACAAGGTGGGGTGGAAAGGATGAAAAGGGACTTGGCAGGTTGGAGGAATGGTCAAATGTATGGCAGCTTAGATTCAATGCAAAGAAGTGCAAAGTAATGCACCTGGGAAACAAAAACCCAGGGGAAGAGTACACAATGGGGTGAGATACTGACAACAACAAAAATGGAAAGGGACCTGGGGGTAGTCCTATCAGACGACCTAAAGGTGGGCCAGCAATGTGTGAAGGCAGTAAGGAGGGCTGGGGGGGGGATACTGGGATGCACAGGGAGAGGCATCACCAGTAGAAAACAGGAAGTTGTTGGCCCTCTGTACAGACAGTTGGTAAGACCACATCTAGAGTACTGTGTATGTAGTTCCTGAGACCCCATCTCCGCAAAGACATAGACAGGGTGGAGGCTGTCCAGAGGAGGGCAACCAAAATGATGCAGGGTCTGCATCAGAAGACATATGAAGAAAGACTAAAGGAACTAAAGATGTATAGCCTCGAGGAAAGGAGGAGAGGGGACATGATAGAAACTTTCAAATACCTCAAGGAATCAACAAAGTCCAAGAGGGTAGCATCTTTCAGAAAAGAGATGCAAAACAAGCAGGCACAATTTGAAGATAGAGGGGGGACGGCTCAGAGGTAAAATGTGAGGAAGTATTTCTTCACAGAGAGGGTTGTGGATAGATGGAACAGCCTTCCTGAGGAGGTCGTAGAGTCAAAAACAGTGGGGGAATTCAAGAATGCATGGGACAGACATAAGGCAATTCTAGTGGGGGGGTAGGAGGAAGTAGGCTGTTGGTTAACTAGGATCTGCAGCTTATCCATTAGGTAGGGAAATGGGCACACTAGGTGGGCCAAGCGGTCCTCATCTGCCGTCAAATTCTATGTTTCTACGCCAGTTTCCAGTAGGAGTGTTTGCTTTTATAATTGAGCTGAAAACAATCTGTATTTGCTTTACTTGGGGAATTTTATAAACCGAAGAGTTAAGTCCCTTATTACTTCCAAAACCCACTTGTTTGCAGTAATTCATTTCCACTCCTTGAGATAATCAGACAGGCACCCTCCTACTGGCAATGGGTCTATGGTGACAGGAACAAAATGGTTAAGGGTTGAGGTCTCCCCTGGCTGGAGTAGCCAAGGCAGAGTTCTGCCTGGCTCCCCTTCTACCCCTGTGCCCTTCTGAACTCTGTATTCATGGTGCACACAGGGTCTATTGTAATCAGCCCCTCCCATACATCCCCTTCTATAGGGGCTGTAATGCACTGAGGACCTCTTTTTCCTTGGTTAAACTTCTAAGAGTTTTTTGTTCATCAATTTTTTTTTCCATATACACTTCAGTTCTTTCACAAAATAAGCGGTATTGTCAAAGGGGACATCAACTGCTTTATTCTGCACGTCCCAAGACAACCCATTTGTCCTGAGCCATGTGAATCTCCTAGAAGGCACTTAATTTGCTGGAGACCTAGATACAATGTCATTCACACCAACAGCCAGCTCCAGTTGGTACTAAGCAGTTTCCAAACCAGTATTTTGGGAAGGCAGGTTCCCAAATAATGGCAAGACTGTATTTCACAGGGTCTGCTGGTAATGAGTTGAGTAGCTCAAGGAGACAGTCTGTCTCAACGGCAGAGAAGAGGTAGTGTGCACCTTTTTAGCCATTAGGTCAAGTTTTCTGGAATCTTTATCAGGAGATGTTGCTGAGAAATTTACTTTTCCTTTCTCACAAGCAGCTCTCTGAATAACTGCCTCGGTCAGGACAGGTATAAATGAATTCAAGAGCCCTCCATGGTTACTACATACTGTACCTTTTTTGCCTGTCTTCTTGTCTATGGCCATATATGGTGGAGCTTACCAGGATGAAAACCAGTGTCACAGTTCCCTGCATGATAAGAGATTATCTCCCATTGAAACTGCCCTGTTTCCTGCAGTATTCTGCTGAACTGGGTTGCATCCTGGTGGGCTTCACTACAGGTTGAAGGCCTATCAAGAACCTCTTTAGTGGCATTCTGTAAAGCTGAATGAATGGGCATGAACACAGTCGAGGTCACACCCAATATACTCTTAAATTCTGCTTCCTCTATGTCCACTTCTATCTCAGTGGAAGATAGAGTCAACATGCCAGCCATATCATTCACAAATGTAGTAAAGAATGAATAGTCTTCATTTACCCTGGGTGGGGAACCAAATTCCTCACTCAGCAGTACTGTCTGGGGAAATCAGTTTCCCCTTTCTACTCAAAACCCCTCCTCTTGACGGATACACGCAGCGGTATCGGAGGCAGGTTTTTCAAAGCTTTGCATTGTTTTGAAAAATTGCCACATTTGTTTCTGTTCTCCAGAGAAAACATTTTTCTCTCGTACCGGTTCCTCAGTTTGCTTTATTTTTATTTAAAAGTTGGTAATCGGGAAAAGCACACTGAGCCAAGGCTCATTTCCAGGTGCTTTGGGGGCACAGGAACCTTAAGATGCTTTTCTTCCTGCCTTTTTTTTTTGCCAGTTGTACTATTTGGCTGGTGCTCAGAAAGTCTGTTGCTATTTATGTTTGCCATCAGAGTGTTCCTAGCTGGGAGCGCTTTGCCTTTACTGGAAGATGGATTACCAGTCTTTTCTGACTCCTTGGGTGCCAGAGAGGACTGCTCCTTACAGAGTGCCTTGCAGCTTTTTTCAGTCTCTTTGGTTGCCAGAGAACGATGCAGAGAAGAAGTGCCATTTGAAGCATACTTTCTACTTGCAGTAGTACTTTTCTCCATGTTTTTATACATATGTTTTACAGCACGGTGTTCTCATGAAGCTGTTGTGGAAGGTGGTGCAGACCATGACTGTCACTCAGCTGTCCTTTTCTCTTTTGTTTTAGAGCAGAAAACTATGCAGAGTTCACAATTTTCAAAATCAAGAACTAGGCACAAATGACTAAAGCAAAGGTCATGGATGACTGCTGTTGCCAACCAATGCATATAGGATTGACACTGTTTAATTCCTGTAGACCATGTTTTCTTTCTAGGCCTTCCTGTCATGCCAATGAACAGAAATTGTCACAAATTATTTTTAGCAGTTGTTTTGGAGAAAACAAAAGTACAACCATTTTAAAAATGAAGTCCAATTTAAACAAAGTTGTTTTATTTTTGTGTAATTTATAACCAGGAACCTGAACCAGTGAAAAAAGCGGTTCTTCCAATTCTGGGAACCAGAGAACAAGTGATAAAATATAAATAAATAAAACAAACAAAAATTAAGCTAAACCAAACAAAGAGCATTGAATAAGCTTATAAACGTTACAAAAATAATAAAACAGTAGTCAAAACTAAGAAAGCTTAGCCACAGGGACTGAGACAGGACTATGGAATGACTGATCACTGGAGTGGAAAAATAAATCAGTCTTTGGAAGGTCAGAGGGAGTGTGACCACACTACAGAGTTTGAACTTTAAAGTTCTATCTCTGGGACAACACCTCCGGGCCGAGATGCTGCTATTTGTATGACATCCAAAAAGTTTACACTCCTGTTAGAAGCTCTCCTTTGGATCATTTGATGGAGTGTTAAAACAGCAGTGCTGCAAAAAATGTTTTTCCAAGAAGCTAGTTCCATCTACAATTAACAAAAATATTAGCATATCTGTAAACTCTACTTTTCTTGGTATCTAGTATGCTACGCACTATGATTTTTTTTTATTTTCTCAGTTCGAATGCTTGCCAGGTCTACAAGGCTATTTCTTTTCATTTTTTTTGCCTCCTCCTGGTAGGCCTGTGTCCCCCTTCCGGATTGACCCCCCCGACCTGTCTCCCGGCTTCTCGTGGTCTTACCTGCATTCCCATTTTCCTCAATGGCTTGGTCCCCATGGCAGGATGCGGCAGGGCCCCCCCAACTGCCATTGCATAGGATCCAGGTCCTAAGGAAGCTTGCCATGTTGGCAGTGCAGGGCCTAGGAGGGGTCAGTCCATAATTCTGCCCTGGCCTACTTCTCTTTGTTCCACTTTTCTCCCATTCCATGAGATACTGGCGTGGGGAGTGACACAAGCATACACACAAGCATGATGCACGTCACGTGCCAGGATCTAACCAGAGTCAACGGAGTTACGAGCGGTAGTGCTACTGTTGTGCCAATGGGCCGATTACAAGGCTATTTCTTAATCAAATGTGGTGGCCTTCTTATTTTTCTTGAGAATAAAATTTCAATACATTTATAAAATACTCGCATTTTGGTGGAACTGGAAAATTTTATCACCAAATAAACTGGAAGATGTCACAGTGAAAAAAGGTAGGGTCATTTTTTTTGTCCAATTTCATTGCACTACTGCTTTAAATGGTGAGAAAAAGCAGCTGTCATTCCTTGGTGCAACATAACTGAGTGGGATATACAGTCATTACTGTATATGCATAAAGTATACCGATATATCTGTTTAACGTTACACACTACATGGCACATTACTGTATATGCATAAAGTATGCCGATATATCTGGTTAACGTTACACACTACATGGCACATTACTGTATATGCATAAAGTATGCCGATATATCTGTTTAACGTTACACACTACATGGCACATTACTGTATATGCATAAAGTATGCCGATATATCTGTTTAACGTTACACACTACATGGCACATTACTAATCAGCCTTTTGCATCCGAGGCCGACAACTCAGAGTTGAATTAAAAACAAATGAAATGCATCAACAGCTTCACCTTTCAGAGATACTGTGCGGCTAAATCTGGTCAGTTCTTTTTAGAACTGAACCCTACATTAACTGTATGATCTGTGTAGAAGGCAACTAGCAAAGCAAAGCTGCAGCTATATGATAATCCATTATTTTTACATTATGTAGAAGCTCAGCAAATTACACCGCCACAGAGCTCAGTCCAATATCACAAGTGCTCTTTTCATTTCTTAGCCCAATATATCATTGCTTACCAGTGTAATTTATTATTAATCACAATCTAATGAACCGTGCATATTAAGCTGCAAATGAGATCACGGGTAATACATGAGGATATATAAATGCTAAATATATCTCTGCATTCTTTTCAGAACACTTTTTTTCTAAACATAATGATATCTGTACAACACAAACTCTTCAAGCTGTAAGTTAACATTATAACCAAGACGTCATCGGGGATTATAAAAACAATTGTTCTTTATAATGACCTTCACAAAGTGCAGAAAAAATATAATAATGAGACCAAAAAGTACAAAAGAGAGCAACTTGTGAAACATTCATACATCACTGAGGTTCAGAAAAAAAATATTTTATTACTTGCTTTCACAGCCAGAGGAATAACAGTGAGATATTAAAATATTAGCATATTAGAAATGCAAGCTACTCAGATACAAGCAGAAATCAAGAGTTCTCTATCTTTTGTTTTTTGGCAGCTGGCTCTTCATTTTTCAGTGGATCAGAAATATTTGTTCTGGGCTTGACAGTATCCATGGCAACTGTGGTCCCTGTCAAAAGGTAGCCTCCACCTCCACTCATTATCAGCTTCGGGTGAGTTCGGTTCGGGCAAAACCTAAGAATAATAAACATCCGTTTCACTTTTAAGTAATTAAGATATTACATTTAAAAAGGACTGATCTACAACTTGGGAGTTCATGAATTTAATCCCACTGTGCTCTTTCTGTCAACACTGAAATATAACAGTAACATTTTGTTAAAATACTGTTTCCAAATCTAGTTGACTGAAGGAAGATAATCTAACAGCATTTTGCCAGTACAAGTATGTGAAACAAAATCATCCCAACTATTATGACCATATTTTACCAATAATGACCATCAAAGCACTACTTAACTGGTACTTGAGGCCCTGAAGAGTACAGTTATGCAAGAACTTACCTTAACAGTAGATCTCTGAGAGGGGCTCTTGCAGCAGTCATCACCGGTAAGACTGAAGCCACCAGGCACCAGGACCACACAGAAAACTTCTAGCTAGCAGTTTACCACAGGGGACCACCCTTGCCTATGTTAGCACGCTGACGTCCGCCTATCCTATAGAAGGGCAGTTCCCCAGACCTACCTTAGTTCTCCCACCGGACATCCCGGAGCAGAAGGCACAAATGGAGAACCAAAGCAGCTCCTCAGAGCAAAGGAAAAGCAGAATAGCTGCAAAGGGAGCAGAAGCAATCAGGGGGAAGGAGGGAGGGAAAGCAGTGCCTGCTGCAAGAGCTCCTCTGGAAGACCTATGGTTATGGTAAGTTCTTATGTAACTGTATTATCTTACTTTGTGGGGACTCTTGCAGCAGGCAACACCAGTAGGACTGAGTCCCAGGCACTACCAGAACTGACCGTAAGTCAGCCCGGAGGAGGCAAACAGAAGGCTGTTTATGAGAGAAGGCCCTGAAGGACAGCTAGTCCGAAAATGGCCCTGCGTCTAGAAGCAATGTCCAGACTGCAGTGCTGGATAAAGATGTGAACCCAGCACCAAGTGGCAGCCACACAGATGTCCATAGCAGACATATTCCGGAAACAGGCGGTACAGACAGCCATAGTAGACAGACCCGTAACTGCTCAGGGCAAGGGCTTCTTGTACTTACGGTAACATTACACAATGCAATTTGCCAACCATTTCAACAAACACTGTTTCGAAACAGGTGCCCCTTCTCTCTTAAGGGCAAATAAAACAAACAACTGATCAGTCATTCTAACCGATTAGGTGCGGTTAGTGTAATAACGGAGCACCCTATGAACATCAAGTGTATGGAGTAAAGCCTCCCTCTGATCAGAATACTCAGGGAAATAAACAAGCAGGTGGATGGAATGGTTTAGCGTGAACTCAACCCATCTTAAGCAAAAACTCAGGATTTGTACGCAAAGACACCCTGTCTTTGTGAAAAAACAAATAAGGCTCTTTGCACATCAGAGCCTGAAGCTCAGAAATCCTCTGAGCAGAAGTAACAGCAACTAAAAACCACACTTTCCATGACAGAAAGTGTAGCTCACAACTCGCATCCAGCTCAAAGGGAGGCGGAGTGAGCTTTTCCAAAATGAAAAGAAGATCCCAGGGTGGGACAGGGTCCCAAACAGGTGGCTTCCAAGTGCAGAACACCCTGCAAGAACGTACGGGAGAGGTCCAGTTGGGCAATAGCCTTGCCCTGAATAGGTGCATGGTATGCAGAGATGGTGGAAAAGTACACCATGAGTGAAGAGTACCCCAAAATCAGATTCCATGGGCAGGTGAAGGGATCCAAGTGGTGAGCTGTAGCTTACAGGGAGAAGTGCTTCTACTTCATGGTGTAGGTGGTGCTCGTGGAAGGTTTCCTGGCAGCCACCAGGACATCGGCAACCTTGGAAGAACCCCAAAGCTGGCGATAGCTAAGTCTTCAGGAGCCACGCCTGGAGATGCAGAGACTTGAGGTCTGGATGGACCAGGGTGCCCTGTTCCTGGGTAAGTAAAGCTGAAACACAGGGGCAAAGGAACTGGAGGTTCCATTGCCAGCTGCTGAAGTAGAGGGAACTGGATCTGACGCGGCCAGCAGGGAGCTATGAGAATCATCTCCGCCCCCTCTGATCGAAACTTGAGGAGAACCCTCTGCAGGTACGGGAAGGCATACAGGAACCTCCCTTTCCAGGAGAGGGACAATGCATCACACCAAAAAACTCCAGCTCCTAGATCAAGCGAGCAGACAAGCGGCAGTTTTGCGTTGAGTGGGGACGCAAAAAGGTCCAACTCTGGGTGGCCCCACCTGTCAAAGAGGTCTTCAAACACCAAGGGCAGAAGTTCCCACTCATGCATTCTTGACTGGGACTGGCTTACATTGTCGGCCAGGGTGTTTTGGGTGCCTGGAACATGGACGGCTGATAGTTCCAGGTCATGCTCAATGGCCTAGTACCAGAATCCTATGGCCTCCCGACAAAGGGGGTAGGAGTGAATGCCCAGTTTGTTGCTGTAGAACATTATAGACATGTTGTCTGTCTGCACTAGTAGCAGGCCTGGAAGAAGGTGGGTCTGGAAGGCCTGCAGAACATAAAGAACTGCCCACATCTCCAGCACGTTGATGTGGAGATGCTGCTCTGACTCAGAGTACTGCCTAGGTGAACACCCCAGCCCAGACCTGAAGTGTCTGTAGTGAGAATCTGCTGAGGGGACACAGTACGGAGTGGAACCTCTTTCAGGAGATGGATGGGGTTCTGCCACCACTCCAAGGTCTGTCCCACTGGATTGGAAACCAGCACCAACTGGTCCAGGTTGTCTGTGTGCTGGTCATATTAGGCCTGAAGGGTCCACTGGGAAACTCTCATATGCATGCAGGCCAGGGGAACCATGGCTATAGCTGCTGCCATGTGATCCAACAGATGAAGGAGAGCTCTGGCTGGTACCTGATGACTGGAGGATACCGCTATCAAGCGCTCTGCCCTGTTTTGCGACAGGAAGGCTCTGGCCTGGGATGAGTCCAAGACTGCACCTATGTATTGGAGGTGTTGGCTTGGGGAGAGACAAGACATTGGCAGGTTGATAATTATCCCCAAGATCTGGAAGAGCTGAAAGGTGCCTTCCAGGGTCTGTAGCAAGAGATCCCTGGAGGAGGCTGTCAGCAGCCAATCGTCCAGGTAAGGGAACACATAAAAACCTTGTCTCCGCAGAGCCGCAGCCACCACTGCTAGGCACTTGGTAAAGACCTGAGGTGCCGAAGAAAGGCCAAAAGGGAGGGCCTGGAACTGAAAGTAGTCTCCCTGGAAGCAGAAGTGGAGGAAGTGATGGTGGGTCGGGAAAACCAGGATATGGAGATAAGCATCCTGCATATCCAGAGAACAGAGCCCGTCCCCCTAGTGAAGAAGGGGTAACAGCCCCTGAAGAATAACCATCCTGAAGCGCTGGTACTCCATGCAGATATTCAGACAGCTGAGGTCCCAGATCGGCCTCAGGTCCCCTGTTTTCTTGGGGAAGAGGAAGAAGTGGATGTAGAACCCCTTTCCTCTTTAGGCTGGGAGGACGAACTCTATGGCCTTTTTGCGCAGGAGCACCTGAATCTCTTCCTGGATGAGGGGGAGATGTGTGCCTGCGGGTAATGGGAACTGGAGCCACCCTAGAATCAGTTCAGTCATTCAAATACCTGGGTATCACCTTGGACCCCTCCCTCTCACTGGATGTTCGTTACAACCCTTACCAAAACTCTCAACCAGAGGCTAGGAGTCCTCTACAGAATCTACCCATATCTTACCAGGACATCATGTGACAAGACAGCAAGTGCCACTCCCCTACCTCCCCTCATGTATGAAGCCCCACTGCTATTCTCTTCATCCGCATCTAATCTAGTCTGTCTATCACAGGTATATCATAGGGTGGGTAGGTTTGCCCTGGGAACGGATGCTAGGCATCATCACTGCAGCGTACTGTCCACCCTGGGATGGCTACCCTTTGAGTCTAAGCTACGCTATGTTACTCTAAGCTTACTACACAAGTTTGTCTATAGCTTCACCCCTCCCTGCCTATCTGAGGTAGTCCAACGCAAATGTCACCAACGTGCCCTAAGGTCAGCCTCTCTGCCTCTGCTTTCGGTCCCCGACCTGAGACTCTCCTCAACCTGGAAATTGTTTGCCTACTTGACTGTGTCCTCCTGGAACTCTCTGGCTCCACCTATCCTGGCTTGCTCCTCCATTTCTCAATTTCAAAGTGCTCTGCTTACACACCTTGCTGCTCCCACTTGTTCAGGTTTCCGGTAATACCTGGGTTTACCAACTCTTCTATGACTGCTATAATGGTTCACAAGATATACGACACCACCTCTGTTCCCCCCCCACCCAGTTTTCAAGAACTATTGTGTAATTAATTATTCTGTGGCCCTGTACACAGTTCTGAGTCTACTGTGTGGTACTGTACACACCTGTACATACAGTGCATCTCTGCCTGAAGTGTTGTGCTTGTTGGTTGTAGTAGTTCTATCCTGGTGTAATGAACATAGCAGTAGCTACAACAGTACATGTATGAAGTTACCTGTATAACTGTTGTATCTACTGTTGCACTTTCAAGTGTACTGCTCTTTCCAGGCCGCCCCTGAAAAAGGGACCGTTATGTCTCAGTGGACTTACCTGATTACCAAAATTCAAATAGATAAATAAATAAAATGGGAGAGCAAGGGAGGATCCAGAAACTCGAGGGTGTGACCCCCTTTCGATAATCAGTAACACCCATTGATCCGAGGTTACAGTGTGCCATCTGTCTAGGTATTGGGAGAACTGACCCCCGACTGCCTCCACCAAGGCCTCTGCTGGGGGTGGGTGGTGGGCAAGGAGTCAGACAGTGGAACCGGGGGTGGGCAGAGTGGCTGAGGGCACTCTGGGGGCCCTACTGGAGGTTGCTCCAGTTGGCGGAGTGTTTGCCTTATGGTAGAAAGGACCTTTCGACTGCTGGCCTTTAGAAGGTTGGCAAGAGGGCCAGCGAAAGGGCTGACACTGGGAAGACTGTGGCTGGGAGCGGTACATGGAATGTACTGACCTCAGGGCCTTGCCCGACTCCTGAAGACGAGAGATGACATCTTGAGCATCTCCCCCAAACAATACCGAGCCCCAGAAAGGGGCATCCATGATCTTGGCCTGGACATCAGGTGTGAAACCAGAACCCTGAGCCATGAATGGCGGCGAATGCAGACTTCTGCCACCCCATGCCCAGCAGCATCGACAGTGTCATAAGCTGCCCTGAGCACATGGGTGCCCACATCAGAACTGGACTTATGGAGCTAGGCTAACTGTGATTTAGTGGAATCTTCGGGGAGGGTTGAAACCAAGTCCCTTGCCTGATTCCAGAGGGCATTCTGGTACTGTACTAGATGGACCAGATAGTTCTGGCCCCGAAAGGGTAGTGTGGCAGTGGAATATACCCGCTTGCCCAACTGGTTTAGCTGGCAAGATTCCTTGTCTGGAGGGTGGGTGCTGAGATGACTGGACTTCTCCACGAAAGTGGTTCGTACCCTCCCAATCCCAGGCCCCCCCCTCCCCCGGGTAGGACTGGAAACTCAAGTACTGTTAGGGCCCCCACCCCGGCATGCTCCTGTCTGGTGCTTCTCTTCCACCCTTACCCTGACTCCAGTAATGGCAGAAACTAGAAGGTCCTGGCGTCAACTCATGGTCCTATCCGGCACCTCGAAGCCAGCATGGTCCCCACCCTTGAGATATGTTAATATATGGAATAATCGGCTTCTGACGGTGGACGTGAAACCGGTGCACTGGCCTAGTTGGAAGGAGCGGGACATCAGGCTCATCCAAGACCTGTATTTGCCCAACTCCACTGAGCTGATGTCTTTTGTGCAACTGCTGTCTCAATATAACCTTCCAACGAAAGACTTTTGGAGATATCTTCAAATTCGCAGTGCAATTCATACCCTTAAGCCGGTGTATCCCTCAGATCCTAAATGGCAGTGCCCCCATCTCACCTCCTTCTGGGCCTTTGTCACGGTAGATTGCTCCAGTGCCTTGGGTCAACCAGTTGACCTATCTGACCCCATGTTTCTTCTAGGTGATCCCTCGACACTATGTTCACTATCTTCTGAGCACAGGGATTGGGTCCTGGCTGCTCTCCTAGAAGCCAAATGGGTTTAGTTAATGAAATGGAGGCAACCCTCACCCCCTGCAGTCTCGTCCTGGTGTGCTGCTTTGGCTAAGCTGGCCGCTTTGGAAAGGCTCTCTTATTCCAAGCAAGGGTGACTCGCCAGTTACTACCGGAAATGGGATGCATACCTGCATGCCCTCTTTGCAAAGTCCCCTGCCCGCCGTGTAACCCCCCAGCACTTTTGTCTCTGGTCTCCCCTGCCACACTCTTCCCAGACACCTACCTATCTTCCTTTGTTGGAACACTGTTCTTAGTGACACCTGACATTATATGATCCTGACCTCCTTCTCTGTCAGATGAGAAGTGCATACACTTGCTCTGTCCTCTCTCTTTCTTAGACAGGAATCCTAAGTTAATGATTACTTGCATATCTGATGCATCTCTGATACCTTAGGTCTCAAATGTTAGATACATACCACCACTTCAAGAGATTGTATATTTATTTTTGTTGTTTATATCTTTATCAGTTTTACTGGATGTATCCTGTATGGTTCTGTCATCTAGAAAAAAAAAAAATTAATAAACTTTTCAATGATAAAAAAAAAGATGTTTGGGCTTCTTAGTGTAGTCATGAGCAGCATTCATGACCACTGTATCTGCTGTGGGGTGCTCGTTAAAAAAAGGTTTACCCACTGACGTATGGTAAAGGCGGTCTGCCTTCTTGGCCAAGACCGGGGTGGAAGAAGGGTGATGCCACGTCACCTTAGTAACATCATCATATGCCTCAATCAGAGGGGGGACCACCAAAGGGAGGGTCTCCATTTTCTGAAGGTAAAGTGCCAGGCAATGGCGCTCTGGGTTGAGTTCCTCTGCCTCCCATCTCATAAGGAGATGGCACATCACATCCAGAAAGGAGGGATCTTCAGAGGGAGACTTGGGGGTCACCTAGGAAGGCCCACCGACCATCAGAGAAGCCCCTGGAATCCTCTGATGACTGAGGAGGAATTATCTCCTGAAGGATCACTGTCTGGGACCGGTATCTAAGGGCGATGGTCATCCATATTCTGGAGACAGGCACACGTGCAATCCCCAAAAGCCACTGCAGTATCGGTGTTGCTAGGTCCCGCCCGGTCTGGGTACCTAGGAGGGGGGTCCTGGGGAGCAGGTGGGAGGGAAGGCCGCCTGGGTGTGACCTTGTCCTTCATGAATGCCAACCAAACTGTGAACAAGGCATTGTAATCTACCGGTGGAGGAGGGCTGTACGGTGGATAAGGAAACTGAGGAGGAGGGTACTGGTATGTCTGTGGAGGAGGCAGTGTAGGGTACCCTGGTGTCGGTCCAGCAGGCACCGGCTGGGGTACCTAGGAGGGCCAGCGGGCGACAGTTTTGGCCTGGGCAGAGGGCGAAGATGGCTAAGGCATCATCGGTATAGACGTTGGTGTAGTCAGAGCCAGTCTGACAGGTGAAGGCTGGTGCCAGTCTGGCGAAGCAGTCGATGTAGGCTCCAGAGGTGAAGCTGGCACCACCTTGGGGGCAGGGGGGTTCCCCTGAGACTGGGGCAAAGGCATCATCTGCGTGGAGGAAGAGGCAAGCGCTTGCTCTGGGTGATGCCTGGAAAGACTAGCGCCGGCCCTGGAGTTGGGGACCGACGAAGGCAATGCCTTGACTGGGGGGCGTCAGGCGAAGATCTGCCACCGGAGGCACCAGCCCAGGTCGAGCCACCTGACTGAGGATCCGTGGGGACTAAGAGTCTGAGTGTCAGGGGCTGGGAGGCACGGGACAGAGTCTGTTGCCCCGAGGAGCCGCTGCCTGTGACAGAAATGAAGGTGGCCGGAAGAAGTGAGGGCTGCTGAAGCAGGAGGGGCCGACCCCATAGGAGGAAGACCCCAAGGCAGAAGCCAGATAATGTGGTGACCCACGAGTGAGAGACTGACCAAGGACGGTCCCAGTGCTTATGCTTCCTGCTTAACTACTTCTCCTTCTGGGAAGAAGAAGAAGACAAAGCCCCAGAGGCCCGGAGAAGTGGAAGAGTTTTCAGTCTGAAGATCCTTTTCAATCATGGCTAATTTCTGTTGAAGCAGGTAGCTTTGGATTCAAGCAGCCTCCATGTGGCCTGGTTGAAGTCCCGACAGTGCTTGCAAGCCTTGGTATCGTGGTTGGGGCCTAAGCAGAGCAGGCGGGTAGAGTGACCATCTTTGGCGGGTATCTGCTTGCCGCAGACACACACAGGCCGGTTGGAAGACAAGGCTGGAGAAGACATAAACAAGAGGGTGAAAACACTGAAAATCGATGTTAAAATTACTAGAGAAAAAGAAACAAGTCATGGGTACAGCGAGAAGAAAAAAGTGGTCAACTGAAGCAGGTGTCGTGGAGGTCTGATGTATGTGGGTTGATGGTGAGAAAAGAACTGAGGTAGGTCTGGGGACCAACCCTTTTATAGGACAGGTGGATGTCATCATGCTGACATCGACGGGGGCAGTCTCCCATGGTAGACTGCTAGCTAGAAATTTTCCGTGTGGTCCTGGTGCCTGGCGGCTTCAGTCCTACTGGTATTGCCTGCTGCAAGAGCCCCCTTGAAGTAAGATCAAAAGTTACGGGTCTGAGGTACAGTCAATTGCACAGCAGGCAGTCCTTAATGAAGGCAAAGTACATACTCAGTGGTTAATACAATACCACCTATATGTTACCAACTGTCAATCACAGGGGAATTTCCATCCATACTTACCATGATGTCCTCTTCTGTTAGCTCCAACACGGTCACTAGGGAAAGGTATTTAGCACATATGGGTAATCTGCTCCCCTACTGGCGATAGTGGTATAGCCCAAAGCTGTGACCTCCGCACAGAACCCTGGACATGAACATTCTGAAGGCAGCAGTTACTCGAGTTCACATATGTCCATGCAGTTCCCAAAATACATTAGAATATCACTGTCCACAAACCCAGACGAGACCCGGAAAAAGAACAGTTGCTCATCGCAACAGTAGATCTTTGAAAGAGTCTCCTCCATTGGCCCACGCATTTGGAATTGTAAGCCGCTGGCATCAGGACTGCTTGGAAACTTTTGCTAGCTGGGGGTTGCCGAAGATAACGTGCAACATCGGGCCTACATAATCGTGGGCAGCCCCATTGCTCCTCAGTTCCCTGCCGGACATAAGCTCGGAAGGCCTCTTATCGTGAGGAATCAGGAGACCAAACCTGTACCAGGCACATAAGGAGAGACATGGGACTGGAACCACAGTAAACATAAGGCACTTACGGACACCTCCAAACAAGGCAATGAAGCAACCTGCCAGCTTATACCTAAGTAAGGGGGAAGGACAGTGGGTAAACTGTGGCCCAATGAAGGAGATTCTCTCAAGGCCTACTGTCACGGTGAGTAACAGTCCTATCTTCGTCGAAGACATCTCCTCTGCTGGGCCACACTGATTCCCAAGCAGTACCCAAGGTACCTAGGGAGGATGTCAAAGTGATATGCAACCAGGACACAAGGCCTTGCAACACCGCAAGACCAAAGCCAGCACTGTCTATGAGAGATGATGTCCAGACTGCAGTGCTTAGTGAAAGTATGCACAGTACTCCATGCTGCAGCGCATGCATGTCAGCTGCAGAAATACCATCACCCTCGTAGGGAACAGTGGAGGAGGAAGAATAGGGGAGTCAGAAGGTATTGGAAGCAGCAAAGGCTCCACATTGTCAGAATAAAGCCTGAAAAGAGGGATCTTCGGAAGGAGATCCAGGAGTATACACTACAGAGTCCTCACTGAAGGAGAGGGTAGAGCTGGAAGGCACCCCCACCCATAGGGATCATTATCCCTTCATCCTCCTAATCCTCCTCCATATTAAGGAGATCAGGATTATATTTCACTTCATTGTCAATGATGGCAGGAGTGACTTGAGATTCCACGGCCTCTACAGCACTGAAGGTTTCCACAGCCTTCTTTTGGTGTCTCCTTGTGGCCTCTGTGAATCCCTGGCAGATTTTGCAGGCCCTGACATTTAGGGACTAGCCCAAAGAACAAACACCAACCATGTGAGCACTGACCTTGTAGATCTTGTAACTGCAGGTATAAAACCTACATAAAGGTTCTTTCGACTGCGGCATAAAAGGACAACGTTGATAAGGTAATATAAAATAATAAAAAATAATAAAGTCGAAGAGAACAATGGCAATGTTTCTCAGCAGGTCCGACAAGCAGGAGAAAGAACTGAGGAGCAATGGGGCCGCCCACGATAATACAGGTGCCTACCTTGAACGTCACCATGGGATGCCCCTGGCCAGAAAGTTTCTGAGTGGTCCTGATGCCGGTGACTTACGGTTCCAAAGATATGGCCCAATGAAGAAGATATCCTCATTGAACATCTGCAAGGTCCCATGCTGACACAGTCTGGAGGAATCTAATTACAAATGATGACTCTTCAACATCAACCCATGCATTAAAATTCCTCAGCACCAACAGTATGGGAGATTCCAACGCCTAGGTCTACAATAAAGTCTGCAAATTCAAACAAGAATTCTGCCTCACCCCTAGAGGATGACTGATGAGAAGAATCTTGCACCCTGAACCTGCTCTCCCATGAACAGCCACACACTCAGAGCCTCTGCAATGGGAAACAAAGTGAATCCCACCTAGGATGCAAATTAGATGGCCACCCTGCCACCCCTACACTCCTGCTTCAGGCCGTGCACCACGGATAACCTGTCCAGGATTACAGCAGCTTTGCTTGGGAATTAGTAATGAAATTCCTCAGCACCACTGTTTTATTCTCATGAGATCTGGTATTACAAAGAATCACACGAAGGGGAGGGGCCATGCTACCTGGTCCACTAACTATCTCCTTTTCCAAGAAAGGCTCTCGTTTACAGGCGCAAGGACTTTTGCTAGTAGGTCTAGCAGAGTTTTACTGCCAGTATATACTGTAGATGACTTTTTTTCATCCTTTTGGAACCTGTGTATTAAAGGGGACATTAAAAGTATAGAAAAAGCACAAAGAAGAACAACAAAGGTGATCAGAAGTCGGGAAAATCTTAGGCATGAAGAGAGACTGGAGAAACTGGGTATGTAGTCACTTGAGAGAAGAAGGGTTGGGGAGATATTTTCCAATTGTACAAGACAGTAGAGGATGAAGCATTCATGCCATCATTGGGACTAACATTTAAGACTCATACCTACAGTCTTAAGGGTCATACTGTACAGACTGGGATAAACAACCTCAAAAAAAAAAATCTTGAAACTTTTACAGAGGACAACAATGTGGAATTCATTCCTAGTAGGGGTGGTTAACGTAAATACATTGGAGAGTTTTAAAAAGAACCTCGACAAACACATGATAGACAACATCGTGGGATACAACCACTGTGAAGTAGGGGATGGCTTTTATTACGGGCAATCGCCCTCTGCCATCTCTCAAACCTAATATAATAACTGGGTTAGGCTTTTTCCCGTAGGGAAACCATGGCGTAATTTGCTGTTATAAAGGAGCATTTATAACATCAAACACACGCATGGTTTCCCTTGCTATGCACATGCCCAACCTACAGCTCTTCCGGGTTTTCACCGCTCACCACCAGATTTCTTCGTCGGTCGAAACCGCACCGCCACCATTATCTCTAGGCGGTAAGTAACAATTAAAAAAAACAAAACTTCCTAACAAAAATCACACCGTAAAGGGGACAACATAACAAGAAAAAGTAAACTGCTGCTAAGCGACCGAGGACTCGGCTAAACATCATCCAGACCGCAGCCGCACCAGACCATTTATTTTATATAACTGGCTGTGGCGAAAAAGCCTAACCCAGCAATTATATAAAATAAAATACGGGGTGGTGTGTGTAAACTCGAATTTTACATACACCCTCGGGGTTGGATGCCTGGATAAACCTATATGCCATCCAACCCCTCGGGGGTGTGTGTAAAATCTCGTGACACACACCACCCTATACTTTATTCTCTTTACAGTGCCCAGTATAATACAGTACAAGACATGGACTACCCCTGTCAGCTGGAACTGCCCAGTCTGGGCGCTTCCTGCTCTTCACTCTTAAAATCAGTATCTCTGTAAATTCCACTCCTTGTTCCCAAGCTCCACTCCTACACTGGTCCCTGAGGATGCCAAGCATCCTGCAAAGCTTAAAGTCTGCATTTGGGAATCTATGCCTCCTCAGTGGGTGTAACTGGCACAGTTGTTTGAAGCAGTAGGAGAACCTGCATGCGTTATTCACCAGCCCCTGGCACATCCTAACAATAATACCAACACCACTAAAAATAAACTTCCCAAATGACACTACCTGTACCCACCCACCCCAAATATCAAACAATTTGAAGTGTATTCACCCAACCTTTAACAAACTTCTCTTCCCCACATCCTCAGTGCTTAATCTAAAAACCAAAAAACAAACATTGTATTAACCACTAACATAAACCTTAAAAACTCAGTTCTAACTAATTAAAACATATGGGCTACTTTCAAATAAACAAGGCACATAGGCAAAAAGACCCAAAACTCTCAAATAAAGAAGATTCCTCCAGAGGAAGAGCCACACATAATTCATAGGGAAAGGGAAAGGAAAGGGAACAGGAGTAGCACACTAAGCTTGTTTCCAGATGTAACCTGGGAGCATAAGGAATCTAAGTGATTTGCTCAGGATCACACAGTATATGCACCTAGGCGGCTGTGGGATTCAAACCCAGGTCTCCAGATTTGCAGCTCAGAGCATTAACCCACTGCGCTATACTGCCTCAAAGAACTCTCTCACAGGACTCTACACATGGACCCCAGAAGCAGATAATGTGCTCTGAACAGGAGCGCAATACATCAATGTGACCACACATGCGCACGCACACACACACACATGTGATGTCAAACAGCTGTACACATGCCATGTGCGCCAGTGCATGCTCTTTTACCCTCTGAGCAAGCCAAGGGACGGGTTCTTACAGTATGCACAGTAGCTGTTAAATGCAAAAGACAGTCACTGAGCCAACTAGTGTGCAGCAGGCTCGAAAAATGGTGTGAACCCTTTCGCCAAAACGAGTGGCCTATGGGTCTATAAAACCCCAGAAAATCCTCTCGGGTACAACAAGGACCTGAAAAAACAGTGGAAAGAAGTACCTAGATATCCCCAGGGACAGGAACCACTAAAAATATAACAGCTACTAGAGAATGTCTGCATGAAAGGCAAGCAAAAATGCTTGACAATCAGCAGGTGAGACAAAACAACAAACTGTCACAAATAGCCAACTGCAGTCCAAAACCTCAACTCTAACAAACAGTGGAAAACAGACTGCACAAGCAAGCTGCTGTAGGGAGAGGGCAGAATCCTTACTCCAAGCCCCACCTAACACTCAAACTAAAAACCCCTACAAGGAACTTATTACCTGAAGCACCAGCCTGACAAGTCTGAAAAGTAGACCTATTTTTACAGGAAAAAAACACCCATACAAGGCAAGTGGTCAGTGTTCAGAGTTCTATAGGCACTGATAATGACAATTACAGCTAGCAGGTTAGTCAATTTGAAAGCCTCAGTTTAACAGGCACAGATTTCTTAATTTAGGGGTGCCACCTGTCACCAGGTAGCCCCAACCTGCCTTCCACCTGGACAAATTGCCTAAGAAAAAATTATAAAGAAAACTCAAACATTCCAGAAAGCTCTCTGTATGCTGCTATCCCCTCAAGCAGTACAGAAAAAAATAGGCTACTCACCTGTAACCATACTTCCATTAGTGGAATACAGTTCACATCAACACACTCTGGCAGTCTGCTGGAGACGGCAGAGTCACCAAAAGATCCTCAAACTAAGCTCCTCCTAACAACCACAGTGGCATCCTCCGTCTCCACCCTACTGATGTCCTATTTTGCAAGCTGGAAGCAGGGATCCATGCATCACTTACCAGGGAAGGTCAGGTGGGTTGTGTGGATGTGAACTGCATACCACTATTGATGGAGTCTCTCGTCGAGTCGGTGGATGAGTCTCAGTTGTTGTGGGACTATTGAAGGGAGAAGAGCTCGATCCCAGACATACGTATGTCGCACTGGAAGCCAGGTGAGGTGCACAGGTAAAGTGCCTTGCATGCCAGGCACTTGGCAGCCAGATCTTGCAACATCGCAGCCTCAAATTCATTCAGACTGATCCAGCAGACATGACACTATCGTGGTCTGTCGGTGCCTGTGTTTTCCCAGGTTTCGGGGTTAATACTGCAAGTTTTTAATGTGGTTTCTAGTGTGTCTTTATAGCATTTCATCTGCCCACCTCTGTTACGATACCTGGACTGCAGCTCTCCACGGAAGACAGCTTTGGGAACTCTTCAGTAAGGCATGTGAATGATGTGTCCAGAGAAGCACAACTCGACCTTTTTGATCATGGCCTCAACTCCAGTTGTACTGCCGCACTTGAGAACATCTGTGATAGGCACCCTGTCTTGCCACAGGATGCCACCGATATGTCGTAGATAGCATAAGTGGAAATGGTGAAGTCATTTAATGTGAAGATAGTAGCAGGTACACGACTCCGAGCTATACCGGAAGGTAATGAGAACAACAGCTTGGCATATAGCAACTTTTGTTGGTGGACTAAACCCTCGTTCCTGCCAGAGTCTCCACTCAAGTTTGCCAAAGGCAGAGCTGGCCCTACCAATCCAGTGAATGATGTGATCGTTGATCATGGCATTCAGTGAGAGAACGCTACTGAGGTATTAGAATTTATCCATGACTAAGTGGTACATTATAAATCGTAACCACAGGGGATGTGACTTGATGACCAAGTATGGGCTGGCCATGACTTCAGTCTTTTTTAGGTTGATTGTAAGGCCATAATGCTGTGCTGCTTGAGCAAGACAGTTGGATAGCAGCTGGATATCCTCAAGAGTGTGGGCAAGTAATGCCCAGTCATCAGTAAAGGAGCATGACGCAAATGGTTATCTGCATTACTTTCATTTTAGCTCACAGCCGTCAAAGGTTGAAGATGCCACCGTTTATGCAGTATTGAATGTAGATTACCCTGTCACAGTTCTTTAACGCATCAAGCAGTACTGCGCCAAACAATATGCTGAACAGGGTTGGGACAAGAACACAAACTTGTTTGACACTGTTACTGACTGCAAATGGTGATGACACGCGGCCTTGATTTACTACTCAGGCCATCATACCAATGTGTAATTGACGAACAATATTCACAAATTTGCCAAAGCATTTGAACGTCTCCCACAGTGCATCACGATTCACAGAGTCGAATGCCTTTGTCAAGTCAACAAATATCACATAGCGGTTCTGGTGCTCTTCTCTACACTTCCTGGCTCTGGTGGACTGAGAAAATCATGTCGGATGTTCTGCAACCAGCCCGAAATCAGCAATGGTTTTCTGGGAAATGTTTTTCTGATAGTCGTTTGTTAAGTCGATGGAGCATGATGAGGGTGAGAAACTTACCTGCTACTGACAGGCGTGAAATTCCATGGTGACTACTGCAGCATGAGCGATCACCTTTGTGCTTGTAGAGGTGCACAGTGTTGGTGTCTTTGAAATCCTGTGATACAGTTTCATGTTTCCAGATTTTATTGTAGAGGGCGAGGAGTCTCTTCCTAAGCTTGTGACCTCCGTGCTTGTAGATCTCAGGAGGAATACCATCCGAACTGGCTGCTTTTCCACTTGACAGCTATGTGATTGGACTCTGGATTTCAGCAATGTTAGGTGGAAAGACGAGCAGATCTTGCACGGGTAGCTGCGGTATGTCATTTAGCACATCAGCAGACACTGATGAGGGAGACTTGGTTAAAGTGTCTAGCCCAGTGTTCCAAGATTTCAGCTTGGTCAGTTAGGAGCTTTGTGCCATCTTCCCTCAGAATGGGGACAGTGCCACTTGTTTTCGGTCCATAGGAATATTAGAACTGTAGTGAAAGATGAGTAAACTATGTTTCTAAAATTGTGGATAGAGTTCACTATCCACACTCTGGCAGACTCATAGCAGTTCTCTGGGAGGAGGGGCAAGGCACACACCCCTATTTGTCAAATACAGACTGGAGGACTGAAGCCCCAAAAGCACCATCACGACAACTCAGCACATCAATGCTGTAGTGAGAGATCACGGTTATAACTCTGCATATCTCCTCAATGGGTATATCACGGAAGCAGCCCAAGAGGCAGCAGTATGTCTGGTTGAATGAGCCCTTAGCTGCATGGGCTACTCCTCACCAGTCAACCTGTAGCAGAGGTCGATGCAGGATGTGATCCACCTGGCAACTGTCTGCTCTGCTGCCAATCTGCATGGCACAGTTTCAGGGTATGTTACAAACAGCTGGCGAGCCTCACTATGAATTCCTGCTGGGCACTTCTTATAATAGGAAAGTGTCCTCTGCAGGTCCAGCGTGTAAAGCCTGCTATCGGTGTCTGAGAGCAGGCTGTTAAAATAAACCAGTAGGTTAATCACTGGCTAAGGTGGAACACAAGCACAACCTTCAGGAGGAATTTCACGTTGGGCCAAAGAATGACCCTGCCCTTGTGGAAGGCCAGATAGGGAGACTCCACAAAGAGTACCTGGAGCTTACTTAGCCTTCTGGCTGATGTGCGGGCCACCAGCGGACCTTGTTCCACTGCCAACGAGTGCAGGTAGCCAACTTTTATTTTGTGTGTAGGGCTGGCTGCCTTTGCTACCTGAACCAACCCTATACCACTGAAGCGCTGTAGCTTTCACTTTTGAATTGGCACCGTATTTAAGACTTTAGCTGAACTGAGAGAGACTGACTGACAGAACTGGTGGGATGTGGCAGCGGTGTGGGTGGTGGGATGAAAATATGGCCAAGCTAGAACATACTGGGTGGGCAACTATACACAATCAGTGTGTTCTGCCACAAAGGGGTCCTGCTTGCCTCTGATCTCAAGAGCGAAGCTTGAGACGTTCGTGGAAATCAGAATCCTGAGGTGGTAGAACACACTGGTTGTGCATAAAATTGCTCATCCTGGATTTTTTTATAGCATATAGTATCATGTGAAATGTGCATGCAGTGGTTCTTTCACTTTCAGACTGAAGCTAACTTGTCTAGTCTCTAGAGGTTTTACAATACTGTTGTACCACAGAAGGGTACAACCATATTCCATGGCCTTTGAACTATGGTACCACAGAATTTTGAAAGGGATGGAATTCTATACAGAACAATGCTCTGCTGAACACTGTAACTAGGTAATTACCTCTTTCTGACTGAAAAATCATTATTCTTGGCAGCGTATAAAATATCTACTAACCAGATATATTATTCACGGACGAGAAAATTTAATTTCAGTCAGATCAGAGACTGCTGACTGCTGTAAAGTTCTGGTTGATTTAAAAAAAACATCCGGAGAGGATGATGTCACAAAGATGAAAACATCTTATTAAAATACTGGGAACAATGCCAAAGATGCCTTTGCTGCGCTCAATCTCACCCAACTTGTCTCTGCCCCGACCTGACTATTGGTAGTGCCATGCTACTGGACCTGGTACTCACAAACAGGCCTCATAAGATCACTGATTTGATAATACTACCAAATGCCCTCAGTAACCACTGCCCAGTTGTCTTCTCCTGGTCATGTAACCTTGAGAAGCCTAAGCCCGTTCTCATCTCCAGGAGGCACATGTCTGCAGGTAACCTTGCCTTACTCTGTTGGCACCTTGCCAGCTGTGATTGGTCCCCAGTAAAACTGGCCCCCGATATTGATACTGCCCTACACTACTTTATATACTACTTTAAATGGGCCTGTGATGCTTATGCACCCATCTCCAAAACCATGCGAAGGAATCACAACTCTCCCTGGATCACCCCTGCTCTCATAAAGCAAATGCGTCTCAGGGATGATCTTTGGCGCAGAGCCCTGGAGTCCAGGAAGCCTGCCGATAGGCAAGCCTATAGAACTGAGCGCAACAAATGCACCTGGGCTGTCCATAGTGCAAAGGCAGAATACTACAGGAATACCCTTGCATCCACCTGGGGATCCTCACGGAAATTCTGGGACAACCTAAAGGAACTTAATGGCAAAACCCAGTCCCCCCCCCCCCCAGCTCAATATCGATGGCACCGTCACCACTGACACATGTGGTATTGCTAATGGACTGAATGATGCCTTCTTGGATCTCTCCTCTACACTACCTACCAACTTTTTTGATCCAGCGCCTGATCCCCCTACCACCACTCTCCATTACCCACCCTTCTATTTCCAAGCCCTCTCCCCATCTGTTGCCAAACCCTATCTGATCAAAGCCTTAAAAGGCTCCAGGCACAGTAGTGACTCACTCGATCCCTGTCTCCTCTACTCTATCCTAGACATTGTTCTCACCCACCTCACTGACCTTCTCAACCTCTCCCTCTGACTTGGCCAATTCCCACAAGCATGGAAAAGAGCCATCATCACCCCCATACACAAGGGCGGTGATAAAATGACCCCAGGCAACTACAGGACGATCTCCATCCTCCCCCCCCCCCACTTTCCAAAGCCCTAGAAAAGATCGCGGCTGACCAAATAACAGACTACCTTACCAAGTATAACCTACTCTGCAGGGAACAACACGGTTTCTGCCATGGATTCAGTATCACAACTGCCCTCATTGAGTTCTCCACTTTCATTCACTCTGCCTTGGACAAAGGGCATCCTGCCGGGGCAGTCTTCATTGATTTGTCAAAGGCCTCTGACACGGTCTGCCACCCTCTTCTTATAAACACCCTCACTCAGCTTGGTTTCACCTCGGGCCCTGTAAAATGGGTTGCAAATTACCTCTACCCGTACACAGTGCTTAAAAATAAATATCATCCTCTCTAGCCCACGTCAGGTCCGGACCGAGGTTCCCCAAGGCTCCATCCTGGGGCCACTACTCTTTACCTTATACCTAAACACACTACCCAATGTCTCATCAGAAAACATTTTGCTTTACGCAGATGATGCAGTCCTCTTCACATCCCACCCTGACCCTGCTAAACTCCAACTTGCGCTACAATCCGCTTTTGCCCAGACTGAGCAGTGGTTCCTCGACCACATGCTTGTGACCAATTTGAAAAAAACTAAAACACTGCTGTTCAACCACAATCAGAACAAACTCAAGGGCTCTGCATTGTCCATTCAATCCCTCTCCCACCAACTTATTGAACAGGTTACCTCATACAAATACCTAGGTATCATCCTCGATTCCTCTCTCACCTTCCATGAACACATCCACACACTCTGCTCTGCCATAAATTCCCACATAGGCTTGCTTTATCGGCACAGAGCCTGTCTCCCCCAGAAGCACTGAGACTCGTCATTAACTCATCTGTCCTGTCCCTAGTGGACTATGGACTCCTAATATATGGTGCAGTGGACAACACTGCTCTGGGCAAAGTCAAGCTGTCAGTCAACAAGGCTTGTCGGCTACTCACTGGGGCTGACAGGAAAACACATACCTGCACACTTTATGCAGCGTCTAACATCCTCTCCCTTGAAGAGCGACTACTCTACCAGACCTGCCTGCTCACCCAAAAAATCCGTGTTGGATTAACCTCCCCCCCCCCAGACTGACAACACTAATCAGCACGGCCACCCCTTCTGTCCACACTCGTAGCTCCACTAAGACCCTACTAGTAGTCCCCAAGGTTAGGTCGACCCTCGCTCAGAAATCCTTTCCCTACAGGGCACCCTCCTGGTTCAACACCTTCCCTCCTGATACCTCATCTGAGCTCAGAATTGGACCTTTCAAGTCATCATTGCGTAGCCACCTTCTAAGCTCCCGTCACTGCAATTGTAAATAACTGCTACCTAATCCCACACCACCCACCCGGTTCTTATACCAGTGTACAGCTCCCACGAATGCTAAGTCACAACCATGTATAAACCTCACCTGCAATCCTGAGCTCAACACCATGCTCTGACTGACTACCACTACTGTACCCAATGTATATATACCAATGACCACTCCTTCTTGTTTAGCTACCATCATGTATAGGCCTGTCTCCTGCAAGAAGGGGCATATTTTTTCTCTCCTACTTTTATTGACCTTCCACCTGTTCTTGACTGTACAATGTATAACTGTATATATTTGTGCCACTCTACTGTTCCTGCACTACTGACTGTTCCCCACACAATGTATGTTTTTAGCCTCCCTGTCCTACTCTGTGTACGACAATGAGCCTTTGTAAATGAGTCCCTGACTCAAAGGGTTGTAATTCTGATACTATAACAAATAAATAAAATTACAACAAATGTGACACTTTTACTTAACTATTCCACTCACATGTTTTGTAATTTTAATAGAGGCTTTATTTCCATACAAACCTTTCGGTTCAGTGTTTTCATTAAGAAAATTCACCTCCACCATTTAATGTGACGTTTGGTTCATATCATACCCAAGACAACTCAAACTTCTGATATTTAGCTAGCTTTGATTTCAAGCCTTACTCAATTCACAGATGGTTACTCTTGATCTTGTGAACTGTGCCTTCGAATAACGTTGGATTCCACCTGTGCGCAGTCTCCTGCTCTCTCTCCTTATCACTCTCTGGCCTTCTCTCAGATGCTGCGCATGCTAATAGCTGTTCTGTAATATGTAAAAAGCAGGCAGTGAACCACATCACCTAGATTAATGTTGCCTGAAAGCCCGAGCTGGCATCTTGTCTGTCTAAGTAGACCTGATGCTAGATGAACAGATAAATAATAATAGTAGAAAAAAAGATGCCTATTGAAAAAGGGTGTATGTGTGTACCGATATAGAAAATCTGCCACTGCTGCTGTACAGGCATGTCAGTCACCTGACTCCAGAGCTGCCCGCAGCTGGTGTTTGGACAGCAAATGTCCCAGGTCCCACAGGTTTCTGGTCTCTGGCCATCAGCCAGATACACAGGGATCATGTTGGTGAGCTTATCAAAAACAGCAGAACTGAAGTGGGCCATCAGTGCAACACAGCTGGCCTGACATACGCCCAGGGTGTAAGCAAGAAAGTTCTGCATCTTGGACTCCTTATCCAGCGGCTTGTCTGCATCTCCTTGTACTTTTAGTTCACACAAAGCAGAGTGCAAAGCCAGTCCCTCAACCATGGGGTGCTCCAAAAACCTGGAGAGTCCCACATATGGATCACATATATCACAGTCCATACAGTGAGGTGGGAGCCTGGCAGGACATACGGTGCTGCCAGATCACAGTGCAGGGACCAGGATGGCTCTGACCACCAGAAACGCCACCTCCAAGGAGTTATCTTGCTCTAGGATGTCCATTGGAGGTACGTCTCATGCTTCTGGATGTCTTTAAGGGAGCGTTAAAAGAAGTGAGTATAAGTGAGTAAGTGAGTGTAGAAGAGTAGCAAAAGAAGTCAACTCTGTTGAAGTGGACTTGTCGGACAAGGTGAAATCCACTTGACCTTGCAAGGAGGAGGACTAGGAAGGATTCTTCCGAGTTGGAGTTGATATCCTGAACAAGGACTGGGGTCTACGTTCGGGAGTGTGGACCACCCTACTCTCTGGGGTGACCACCACCAACAGGATGACTGGCAAACCAGTCTCCATCCAAGTGGCCTTGGTAGGGGTCCTCTCCTGCAGCTGCGGGGTTGGAGGTTCCATACGGATTGCTGAGAAGCTGGACCCACTGGAGGTGGAACCATGAGCCATAGCCCCACAGGCTGCATGGGAGTGGGCACCCAAAAGGGGCGGGGGGGGAGACAAGTTGGCTGATGACATAGGCCAACCCTGCTCTGGCCTGCCAGGGGCCCACCAGAGCCACAAGAAATCCTCATACTTACAAAGAAGTCAACGCCCATCCAAACAGGAGCATGAATTCTATGAGTGTCTGGAGCAACTGCATTAACCAGAACAGGTCTGAGACCTCGATCTGGACCTCCACAAGTTCAACAAGTCTGACGGCGGTGGAGCAGAACAGACAACCTGAGACACCTTAACTACTATGGGAGGCACCAAGGTCAGGACCTGAGAGACTATCGGCTGTACAGGTATCAAGTCGAGCAGGGTTATGGTCTGGCCCGCTTAGCACTGGGGTCTTGGAGAAAGATGAAGCCTCATCCTTAGAGACCCATGTTTTAAAAAAAAAATAAGAAACAACAAGAAATTCAAGGTATAAAAAGCACCTGACCTGATTACCACTGGTAGCACAACACAGAATCCTAGAGACTGCTGACATTTTCAATGTAGCTTTCACTGACCTTAGCTCCATCCTGCACTTGACTACCTATCAACACAGGATTCTGAAACTCAACACACACAAGCCCACCCCTCGCAATCAAATACTAGCCAATCACTTTTCTATTTCAAGCAGGTCTTAGCCGCAGAAGCAAACAAAATATATAAAAACGAGTACTGGTCAAAACCAGGATTGAAGGGGACACACTGGAAATGAAGATCATTGCACTTCAATTAGATGAGATCGCCTGGCCATCACCAAAATATTCTGTCACTCAGGACATCTACATTCTCCTCCAGATGGAAAGTCTCACATGTCACCGCAGTCCACAAGAATGGTGACTGCACAAATCACTCAAACTATCGCCCTATCTCAAAATTACACCCCCCACTTCAAAGGCCCTTGTGTGTATTGTAGCTGACCAACTAACAGACCACCTCGAAAATATGATAAACAATGCCAGGAGCAGCATGGGTTCCGAAGAGCCCACAGTACTACAACAGCCCTCACAGAGTTTATGAGTTACATTTACGAGGAACTTGACAAGACAAAGCTAGTGGGGACTATCTTCATTGACCTCACTAAAGCTTTTGACATGGTAAACCATAAAATCCTTCTGGCCAAATTAATGGCGCTGGGTTTGTCCACTGAAACAGTAACCCAGTTCCAGAGCTACCTCTCCCATAGAACTCAAAAGCGTAAAAATAAATGGGATCCACTCTGACCTAAGAGCAGCCTCTCTTGGAGTCCCCCACAGTTCCATCCTTGGACTACTTCTCTATAGTTTATTTATTAATACACTGCCCCAAGTTTGCCCATCAAAAATGTTGCTCTACGTAGATGATGATGTTACTTTCTCCAGAGATCAGCAACTAACCCAACTCACTGAAGAGCTCCAAAACAACTTCATAAAACTGGGACACTGGTTCCAACAAAACAAGCTACTACTGAATTACAAAAAAACAAAGGACATGCTGTTTATCTCTAACACACACAAGGTAAGTCCTCTGTCTATCCTTAGCAAGGAAGGGGTGCAGCCAGAGAAAGTCAGCTCCTTCAAGTACATGGGAGTATTCCTGGATGACACCCTCTCCTTCACCCCACCACACATTGATCATGTTGTTAGAGCCGCTAATGTTAAGCTAGTTATACTGCACAGGCATAGGAGCGCCATGACCCCTAATGCACTAAAGCTGGCCATAAGCAACTCAGTCCAGTCAGTAACAGACTACGGGCTGCTAATCTACAGTGCTGCCTCCGATACAGCACTACACAGAATTCAAACTGCTCCTAACAAAGCCTGCAGACTATCCCTTGGGGTTGTCAGAACAGCTCACACATGCAGGTTCTACTCTCAGATGAGGTGGTTCCCCTTACAGAGTAGGATAAAATACCACGTTTGTGTCATGGGGATAAAAGCCCTGCTAGGCCTAACACCTGCCACAATAAACAGACACTTCCAGCCTATCCAGACCACACAGCACACTAGGAGCATGGTAAAAAAAAAAAAAAAAAGGTTATTCACCTGTAACAGTAGTTCTAGGAGTGGTATATGTTGTTCATCCACACTGACTGGCATGTCTTTTCCCTTTAAAAATCCTGCTGGAAGGTCTTCTAGCTGGCTCCCCTCCCACCCAGGTGGTATAACCCTCAGCTCCAACCCATGACGCCAGATCTTGCTCGCTGGAAGCTAGGTTGTGCACTGAAGCTGGGGAGGTCAGGTGGGTTCGTGTGGATGAACAACATATACCACTCCTAGAACTACTGTTACAGGTGAGGAACCTGTTTTTCTAGGATCATGGATATGTTGTTCATTCATACTGACTGGCAGACTCCAAGCAGTTCTCTGGGAGGAGGGAGGCAAGGCGAACACCCCCTATTTCGGGAATAGAGACTGGAGAACTGAGGCTCCAAAACCATCATCCCGGCGTGACTCAAGGTCGATATGGTAATGGTAATGAAGGTGTTTGCTGACTTCTAGGTAGCAGCCCTGCAGGTATTCTGGATAGGGACATCCCTAGAAGCAGCCACTGATGCAGCGTGGGTGTAATGAGCCCTTAGCCCTACAAGAGGCTTCCTACCTGTCAACCTATAGCAGAGATCAATGCAAGATGTAATCCATCTGCCAACTCTCTGCTTGGCTGCAGGTCTGCCAAATGCGGCTTCAGCGTAGGTGACACACAGCTGACGAACCTCTCCCCGAATTTCAGCCATCTGCTCCTTATAATAAGACAGCACTCGTCTCAGGTCTAGAGTATGGAGCCTGTACCCAGCCTCCGAGGTGTAGTTCAGGTAGAACACAGGCAGTGTTAACACCTGGTTAAGGTGAAATTCCGACACCACCTTCAGAAGGAACTTCGGGTTGGGGCACAGGACATCTTTGTCCCTGTGGAAGACTAAATAAAGAGACTCTACCGAGAGCGCCTGGAGCTCCCCAGTCCTTCTGGCTGATGTGATAGCTACCAGAAAGGCGGTCTCCCATGACAGATGTGATATCTCACATGAGTGCATCGGTTCGAATGGCTTGCCCATGAGTTTAGCCAGTACCAGCAGTAGATCCCATGGAGGTGGAAGTTCACGCACTAGAGGGGATATGTGATCGAGGCCCTTGAAAAAGCACCAGACCACTGTCTCCTGTGCCACCATCCACTGAGCGACCCACGCCCAGTAAGCGGAGATGGCTGCCAGGTGCACCTTAAGGGTAGTCGTCCAGAGACCGCCTTTGTACAGAGACCAAAGGTAGTCGAGTATGCTGGCCACAGGACAGGAACTAGGGTCAAGGCCCTTGTCCTGACACCAAATGGAACACCTTTTGCATTTGAAGGCATAGCACCTCCTGGTTGACTTCTTCCTAGATACCTCAACTATGCTGAGGACATCATTGGAAAGACCCAAAGCCTGGAACTCTAGCCGCTCAGGTACCAGGCTGTCAGGTGCAGGTATTGAAGGTCCGGATGGAATACTTTCCCCTAACTGACCAATTTCAGGTTTGGGTGTGCCGGGAGACGCCCCGGGAGCCTGGTGCTGAGGCTGAGGGGATCTGGATATCAGAACTGGCGTGGCCAGTCTGGGGCTACCAGGATCACCTTCGCCTTGTCCCTCCTCGCCTTGAGAAGCACCTTGTGGATCAAGGGAAATGGAGGGAAGGTGTAGAAGAGGCCTGGGGTCCACGGCCTCGAGAAGGCATCCCCCTGCAGCAAGCCCTACTGGGGGGGTGGGCATGAAACAGCCTTAGCTTTGTGTTCTTCCTGGAGGTGAACAGGTCCACCTGAGGGGTGCCCCACAGGGAGAACAGGCTGCAAACTACATCTGGGTGAAGAGACCACTTGTGGGATGCCTCCCTTACACGGCTGAGGGCATCCGCCAGTTGGTTCGAGGCTCCTGCCACATGGATGGCTAGGAGATCCGCCTCCAGTCAGCTCACGAGGGTCCAGATGCAGAGAGCTTCCCTGCACAGAGGCTGGGAGTGCGTTCTGCCCTGCTTGTTGAGATAGTGTATGGTTGTGTTGTCCAGCTCGACCTGGACCACTTGACCCTGCAGAAACGGAGCTAATGCAGTCAGCGTCAGCTGTATTGCTTGGAGCTCCAACACGGTGATTTCACATCGAGATTCCTCAGGGTTCCAGAGCCCGTGGACTCTGGTTCCCCATGTGGGCTCCCCAGCCCGTGAGAGAGGTATCGGTCATAAGGATGACCATTGGCTCGGGGCGGACAAACGCGATCCCTTCCTGCAGGTGTTCTGGGACAGTCCACGACTGGAGAGCATCCCAAAGCCTCTGAGTTACTGTGACCAGCTGGTCGAAATGGCCCAGACGCTGGGACCACTGGCTGCCCAAGACCCAATGGACGGGGTGCATTTGCCATCGGGCCCAACGGACCACGGTGGTGCAAGCTGCCAGAAGACACAAGAAGTCCCGGGCAGGGTGCAATTGCCCAACCAGAAATGATTGGGCAAAGGAGGAGAGAACCTTCACCCTGTCCGCCAGGAGCCGGGCTCTGGCTCGGCAAGAGTCGAGCTCTGCCCAGATGAAGCAGATCACCTGCGTGGCACGAGTTCTGACTTGGCTCCGATGACCAGGAGGCCAAGTTCGAGAAAGGTCTGAAGGGCCAGATTCTTGGACCTCTCCACCTCCAACCTGGAGGGACCCACTATGAGCCAATTGTCAAGGTAAGGGTAAACCCTGACCCCGACGCCAAAGATGGGCTACCACCACTGCAATGCATTTGGTGAAGACCAAATATCACAGGCTGAACGGTATGGCTTGGAACTCAAGAGGGTTCCTCCGCTGGAAGCTGGCCCCCACAGGAGGTGACCCAGAGCAGACGTGACGGGTATGGAGTTGGACACCCCATCCCATCACTGAGCAGGCCTGGAATAGAAGGATCCAGACGTAGGATCACCTGGACCCTTCCCTCCCGGTTTGCATGCAGACTGCGCGCCTGACTTGGTGCGAGGGTGCCAAGACTGGGCCTGCTGCTGCCCAGATTGAAACTGGGGCTGTTTGGCCGCAGGGGCAGAAAGGTGAAAAGGCTTCTTCTGTTTCTTGGAACCCTGGGATTCCTTCTGGGCAGAAGTAGCGGAGTCCAACGTGGTACTGGACTTCTTGATACGTCTGAGGTGACCGTCTACTCCTGGACCGAACAAGTCAGTACCCAGGAACAGGACATCTGCCAACTTGTGCTGGGTGTCGGCCATAAGAGTCGAGACCTGCAACCAAGCCCTGTGGCACATGGCGACCACGGCTGCTACTGAACGGGCACAGGAATCCCCGATGTCCAAGGCCGTTTGAAGTTGTTGCCTGGCAACAGCCGGCCCTGGTCCCAAACCTGTTTGACCGTGGTCTGAAGGTCCACGGGAAGGCGAGGAAGCACCTCGTCTAAGGAGCCCAACAGGGCGTGAGAGAAGTATGCCAAGCCCATAATCACAGCCGAACTCACCTGGCGGAGGCCGAGCAATGAGGCTGCATAGACCTTTTGGACGGAGTGATCCAGCTTCTTGGATTCTTTGTCTGGTGGTCAATCAAAGTCTCCTGAGTTCCCTACTTGTCTGAACAAAGACTCGGTCACCACTCCCTCAGTCGAGGGATGTTGTGTAAATCCCGAAAGGGAGCCGGTAGGTACCACGTACTTGCGGGGCAGGAGGCTGGATGCTGCCAGAGCTCCAGGGCTGGGCTGACAATGGCTCCAGCTACTGGAAAGGCCTCAGTTGGAGAATCCCCTCTTCTGAGGATGTCAGTTAAGGAGTATTCTACCCGTTTCTCAGCGGGTTCCAGCTTCATCCCCGCAGACTCTGAGATGAGGTGGAGGATGCCCATAAAGGAGGTGGGTCCCTCCTCAGCAGAAAGACTCATGGCATCATCGTCTCGAGAACGAGATGCCAACTGTGAGTCCTCGGACTTCGGGTACAGTGGTCTACTACCGGAGTCACTGAGAACCTGCTGTAGGTGGTCGGGAGTGAGAGTGATGGACAGCCTGTGCGGGAGGCCTGAAGCTGGCTGAGACTCCTTGGGAGGAGCCCCCGGGGGAGGCTGTTTTGGTGGCAGCTCCACCAGGATAGGTGGAGAGACCAGCTTTGGCCGAGTGGGGAGTGATGTAGCTGGCTCCACGGGTGGAGGGGGGGCGACGACCAACTCTGGAGTGGTCGATGACGGCTGAAAAGGCGACAGCCAGGTAATGGCCAGGGTAGAAGGGACCACCTTCGGCCAAGCCAGAACTAGCTGCTACCACAGCATGTCCTTGTAGCACCAACGCAACTTGCGTCGGAGCCTCCGCTCATCCAAGGAGAACGAGGATGAATGGTGGTGGCACCGCTTTTTGGTGTGCCACTTATGCGACTTTTCTCGGCCTTCGGTCGAGGATGTCTCAGACCTGGACATCGACCATCGGGGGACTGATGGGGATGCTCAGTAGAAGTCGGGGAGAACCTCGGTTCCTCCGGTCAGGGCGATCACCGCCCGGGGCTTCCCAGCTGGCTGTGTCACCTCGTAAGCGAGGTCTAATAGGACCGGAGTCTTATACAAGGAGTTTTTGGCCTCCTCAGTCAACAGTGGGTGGAAGGGGCGAGGATAATCTTGACAGGATCGTTGTCCTGTTTTTGGTCTGGCTGACCTGACGGGGGCACCATGAGGTCGGCGGCCAAGGCCACAACTTCGACTGAAGTCGAAAGAGAAGTCTCCTGTGACCGAGTTCGCTCTCTGTCCCAAGAGTGACGTCGACAAGACATAGTTTCTCTCGGTTCCTTGGATTCCTTTTTGCGGTATCTGGAGATGTGAGAACCAGGGCCTTCCCCGCGAGTGGGAAGGGATTGGTGTTGTAGGGTCGCTAGATCAGTACACAAATTGCAGGTAAACAACCAAAATCAGTGTATAAAAAATGCCAGGTTGGCATTTACCATTTTATTTCAGGATTCAGGATATCATAGAAATCAAGAAAGTTGTCGTTAGTTCAGCAACAACAGATAGTTCGGCTGCTGCACCCAGCAGTACTTCGCCACTACTGTCTTAGTGGGAACACCCACACTCTTTCTAAGCTCTTACTTCTCAGACCATCAGTACAAAACTGACTATCTGGATCTCTATCTCCTTAACACCCCTGATGGTAGCCTTTTTATATTCACCTAGGGTGACATCACTGTCAGGAGATCTACATGTAAATGTTCAATTAAGTTCTGTAAGGTCCCCTTAGGCTCGTAACCCGTCCTATACAGAATGAAAAGGGTTACTTCTAAGCCTTTTTGTTTAGGCTGCGCTCCCAGGTAACCAATTTTTCATAATATGTCTTTTACTAGGTTTTTTTCATTAACTAAACCTTAATTGTTCCTGTTCAAGAACTCCTCCCCTTTCTACATAACGAGTACTTACACAGTTATGTATAAATATAGCCCTCTAGGGGCCGCTATCCTCTTATAGAAATCACCCAGAACAGAGAAACTTGCCAGCAGGTCAGTCACTATTCATTGTATAAGCAGTTTATTGTTTCTTTGTCCTATTTTGTGCATGTTTTAGGAGTCCCTGGGTTGGCAAGGGGAATGAGAAAATGAGTGTGCACTCCTCTCTTCCCTTCTCCCTCCAGCTCAGTAAACCTTGCTCACCAGTGCAATGTTGCTATGCTATAAGTATTCCTTTATTTTAACACTTTTTGTGTAGACAGCAGGTTTACTTTTACTGCATGCTGTCTTGAGGGATGTTTCTGTCTGTTTTCCCCTTAGTCTACATTTTTCATATGTCTGACAGCTGAAATTGCAGTCTGTCAACTAACTTTTCAACTTGGTCTTCCTCGCTATTTGTAAAGCTGGAAACCACTTTATTTAGCTGCCTAGCAGCTACCTAGCCACCTTTCATTTAAACCCTTTTTCTAGCCTTCCCTTTTATTTTCTGGCTGCAGTCCAGAGTTGTATTGCAATGCTCTTCGGAGCGCACAGCATTATGTTTTTGTTGAGTGAATCGGCTGAAACTGACCTGCCGCCCACTCTGACCTGCTATACTGCGGAGAGAAAGAGGGCGTGAGCGAGACAGCTAGGAGCAAGGACGCTCCTATTTTACTTTAAAAATCAGCTCTGTCTTCTCTCCTTTTCCCCTTGTTCTGACATCTCATGGTCCATCTTATTAGAGGGCCACCTTTAATATTTTATCCATAGGGACAATCCAGTCCCACTCTTTAATTTAGTGAGCTCATTACTTTATTTGCTTCTGTAAAACCGCAATAAGCAATGTATCCTACGGCTTCGGAGCATGATCATGTTCTGGAGCTGATTCTGCTCCAATATAAGATACATTCAATTTCTTGTACACTACACCATGCGTCGGTTTTCTCTGACATGGAGCAGGCTGCTCCGGTACAAGATTGCTTCAGTGTCGCTTTGAGCATCGTTGCTGCGATGTAGGTTTCTTTCTTTGGACCCCATAGGGTCCTGTCAACACGAAGGGGCACCAGAAAAAACTAGAGAGACGGAGTGGTAACAAAGACAACAGCTCTGGCACTTTGTCAGCCACTCACTCCCTTTATTTTGATTTGCAGCACAGCGAGAGAGAGAGAGAGAGAGAGAGGGGATTCAAGGAGCGAGCTCGCTCTTTATTTTACAACATTCTCTCTCTCTTTAAACATATGGGCACCAGAGGGTTTGTTCAGAAGCACGACATGCACTTCTTCAGAGAAACAAGGGCATATCATATTATAAACATAAAGCAGGGAGGCAAAAGCCTCTAAAGACTCTTTAAAGGAGCTGCATGAAGAGAGGGGTGCACTGCAAGCGTCAATTTCAACCCATCGCCCTTTGCGTTGGCAGCTCAGCCTCGGAGCAGCGGCTCCTTTCAACATTTAATTATTTTACTGAGCAGTAAAGCTGCCGCCATAAACTTTTCAAATACTGACCTCTCAGGGTCTTTTCTTTTTAAAGGGGCACCAGGGTTCTATATAAAAGCGCATCCTGTGCTTTCTTCATGTCAAAACCACGGGACAAGGAACAACAATGGAAGGGGTACAGAAATAGCAGGATTGCTGCTCCTGTCCTGAATCATTTCTATAACTGCAGTATTCTTTTATTACAGCATTTTATGTTTTAGCACTCTAGTTAGCTTTTGATCAGGGGGCAAATGTGTAGTTACATCCAGGTACTTACCCAAGACAGGGCACCCTGTCACAATTAGACTAACTCCTTAAAGGAACCAGAGAAAGAAGAGCCCAATTTGAGTGGAACGAAAACCAAGGGCAAAGACGAGAGCTCAGCACCACGGGCCGCCTCTTCTTCAAAGGCCTTCATCTGTTTCAACTGTTCCACGGATCCCGTGGCTGTGGAGATCACATGGTGGGCATCCTTCGATTTGACCGGTGAGTGCCGTTTTTCCGTTTGTCCGAGCTGGAGATGAGCGAGGAGATCATCCAAAACGTCTGGATGAAAGGAACGACATAAGTCGCAGGCCTGGGTATTGTGATCGTGACCCAGGCAGTACACGCACGTGGCATGCGGGTTTGTCAGAGACATTTTCTGGCCAAAGGAACACCAGCGGAACCCGGGCGAGAACTCATCCTCCATCAAGTTCATGAGAACAAATTTGTTAGGAGAGATTTAAAGAATCTTAAATCGGTAAAACAGAGTTTTGGAGTGCCAGGACCAACTACACGCGGGAGTGAGAAGGAGGGAACCTGCATCTTCTAGAGGAAAGGAAGATCTGGCGTCATGGGGCGGAGCCGAGAGTTATACTACCCGGGTGGGAGAAGCCAGCTTGAAGACCTTCTGGCAAGATTCTTAAAGGGAAAGGACACGCCAAACAGTGTGGATGAACAACATATTCATGATCCTAGAAACTCTCTCCTTATCCTGTTTAGACACGCCTCCCTAGCACAAAGGTACTTCACTTATAGAGGTCCCAAATGGCTAAATGAACTCCCTGACTAACTCGCTGACGTCTGTTAAATTGGTCCATTTAAGAAGTAACTCCATCACTACCTGGCCCAGATTAATACCTGTAACTGCCATACCTGATCTTGCCCCTGTTCTCAACCGCCCCCGTTCTCAACCACCCGCCCCCTCCTGTAGGTGGCATTACCTTCCAAAGTGTTCACACCATCTTCTCCTACGAATCTTCTGGCACACGGTGCCCACCTGACAATGCCAAACAGGCTGCTGTATTTCCAAAAAGCTATGTAATTACCTCCAAAACTTCTGGAACTACACTCCACTGTTTCTTCTGCATTATAAACCCAATTGCTGGGATCCTGTACATGTTTATTTTTCTACTAGTATTGTATGTGCCAGCACATGGAGCTCACTTGACAATGCCAATAGGCTGCAGTATTTTCTAAAACACTTGCTACGACTTCTCAAAATTGCTGGAACCACACTCTACTGTTTGTTTTGCACTATTTGCCCAATTGTTGGGTTCCTGTATGTTTTTTTTTTTCCACAAGTGTTGCATCTTGTAACTGACGTGGTACCAAGTTGGATGAGTAGAGAGGTTGTGGAGAAGGTGAGGGAGAAGAAGAATGCAGTTAGGATCTACAAGAGATCCAACAGGGCAGAAGACAGAGAAGAATATGTGAAGAAATCTAGATAAGTGAGCAGCGTGGTAAGGTCAGCAAAGGTGGCTAGGTGTGACAGGGTTAGTCCCTGCCACTTCCTAATGTACCAATTCTTTATCTTGTCTTTGGTTGCAACCACTATCTTTCCCTCTTCTGAGGCTATCCCTGTGACTTTCTGTATGGAGACTGGCCGCCTCCTTACACATACCCCCTCCACTCAAAAAAAACAAACTTGTTCCCCTTTTCTTATTTTTCTCTATTTTTTTCCAGCTTGGTACATTGGAATAAGGTAATTTGATGGTGGTATGGACAAAAGCCTTGCAGGCAAACAGGAAGGACAACAAGAATGTCTGCTACGATATTTTTTATTTTTTGCATCTAATCTGTTTAAGAATACAGCACGGTTTGTGTGAGGTAAATAAATACCTCTGAACAAAGGATAACAAAATGGAGGGCTTCTGAAATAAAGAGAGAGGCATTTTGCAGTAGAGTTAGCCAGTATATAAATGGCACCTATATTACAGACTGGGTTACTTGTTGTTCTTAAGTATTTTTGTTCATATTCCATTCAAGTAACCCAGCCCCCTTGCCTAAGCAGCAAGCAACACCCTGAACAAACACTGAAGTAGCTCTTGTTTGGCAGAAATGTTTGTTCCTTGTTGACAGCACTTACTTGTTTTTAAAGTAAAGGACTTGAGCCACATTTCGGCTCTTCTTGGAAATGTTTCCCCAAGAAAATCGCAATGCCATTTTGCTTAAAGAGAGAGCTACAGCTCTCTGAGTTTGCTCTGCTACTGGGGAGAAAGCTCAGCTAACAGCTTAATTTTGCAAACCGACAGTTGTTCCCTGCCAGTAGCTTTGAGCTAATTCAAATTGTCCAAAAGCTGGAAAACCTGAAGCCCTTTTACCAAACCTTTATTAAGAGGGTTCCTTTTGTTGCCCTGCAGTCTGTTTGTGGTGAGAGTCTGCTGCATTCTGGCTTGGACTATAGTGACTCAGCGGCCCCTTGTGGGCTATTTTTATAATTAAGGACCTGTCACTCAAACACAGGGGAATGTGCTATGGGATAGAAAAACCTTAGCACAATACATTATTTTGAGAAAAATATTGCAATAGATCGCTTAGTGTGAATATAGCAATCTAAAATGTGTACAATATTGTTTTTAAAGCTATTAAAAGAGTTATCTTTCTGTTGAAGATACAGTGTCACCTGACCAGGTGGGAGGGAATGAAAGCTTTACCTGAACAGGTCTCAAGGGATAGTGGGTCAGTTGTTGCTGATCAGTGGTGGAGGAAGGTTCCACCATTTTTGAGTATAGACCATCTATGTATTTTTCTTTTGTTTTACCTTTTGAAAATCTGGGATTTTGTAACAAGCTGGCTCAAGATGAAGTGAATACTGAAGAAGGTGCCAGACATAAGGCTGAGTTATATATTTTTTCTTTGTAATAAAATTCCCACATAACTAGTTGGGTTGCACCTTACTGGAGTTTTGTCCATCTTTAATATTCCCACACCGTTACACTAGGGAATGGGGGTTAATGCAGGGGATCAAAGAAGGAGAAAAGGATTCCTTAAGATATATCAGAGAGAAGAGGAACAGCAAGGATCAAATTGTTAGGATCTGAAGGGGAAGTGGGTGGGTAGAAAAGGGGGCTGAGCAGGCAGAAGTACTTAATAAATACTTTTGTTCAGTCTTCACCAAGGAGAGGGATGGGCCCATACCTGAGAAGATGGGCGAGGTGGGAGAGGATGGGGGAGAAGCAACCACTGTGGAAAGGGTGAGGGAAGGCCTAAAGTCCCTGAAGGTGGGCAAGGCACCTGGCCCAGACGGAGTCCACCCCAGGGTGCTGAGAGAGTTGGCAGAGGTCCTGGCAGGGCCATTGGTGGACCTGTTCAATACCTCTCCGAACTCAGGGTGCATGCCCAGGGACTGGAGGGAAGCACATGTGGTACCTCTCCATAAGAGTGGACCCAAGGATGAACTGGGGAATTACAGACTGGTCAGCCTTACTGCAATTGTGGGAAAACTGATGGAGACAATCCTCAAGGAAAGACTGGTACAATTTCTTGAGGATAACAATCTCCAGGACATCAGGCAGCATGGCTTTGTCTCAGGCAGATCCTGCCAGACGAACTTGGTTGATTTTTACGACTGGGTTACAAGGGCACTCGAAGGGGACATGCGGTGGATGTCCTCTACCTGGATTTCAGCAAGGCCTTTGACTCGGTGCCACACGGTAGTCTGACCTGCAAGCTGAAGAGTCTGGGAGCAGGGAGGAAACTGGTCAGATGGGTCAAGAAGTGGCTGCAGGGTAGACAGCAAAAGGTAGTAGTGTGGTGGGGGGGGGCATCTGAACCTAGGGCAGTAACAAGTGGTGTACCACAGGGCTCAGTGCTAGGATTGGTTCTGTTTAACATTTTCATAGCCGACATTGCAGTGGGGATTAAGAGCAAGATCAGTCTCTTCGCAGAGAACATAAAGATTTATGCTGAGGTTGATGGGGGGAGGGAGCAAAAGTACTTTAGGAGGATTGGGTAAAACTGGAGGAATGGTCTCACACGTGGCAGCTTGGTTTCAATGCCAAGAAGTGCAAAGTGATGCATTTAGGAGGCAAGAACCCAGGATACAAGTACTGGCTAGATGGTGTCCCGTTAATAAAATCCAAGGATTATCAGGATCTGGGAGTGCTGGTAACTGGGGAGATGAACCACTCTGCTCAGTGCAGGAAGGCAGCAGCAAAGGAAAACAGGATGCTAGGGTGCACAGCAAGGGGGATTACTTCTAGGAGTGGGAAGGTCATCTTGTCCCTGTACAGGTCCCTGGTGAGACCGCACCTAGAGCACTGCGTGCAATTGTGGTACCCCTACTTGAAAAGGGACATCAAATTACTGGAAGGGGTACAGCACACAGCAACAACAATGATCCTGGGGTTGGGGGACAGACCATATGAGGAGAGACTAAGACAGGTCAATATGTATACCCTGGATGAAAGAAGGGAGAGAGAGGATATGATTAAGATCTTCAAGTACCTGAAGGGTTTGAACAAAGTAGACACCAGGTGTATATTCAATCTGAAAGGCAGAAGGGAAACCAGGGGACACTATGAAGCTGGATGGGGGCAGGTTTAAGAGAGAACTGAGGAGGCACTATTTCACAGAAAGGGTGGTGGCAGGGTGGAATGCTCTGCCAGACGAAGTTGTATCGTTGCAGAGAGTTGGGGGCTTCAAGAAGGTGGGACAGACTCAAGGAGGGCACAAATTGGGAGGGGTGGAGGGCATATGAGGGATGGGGGACAGCTGCAGTCTAATGGACTGAAGTGCTGCACACTCAAGCAGACTAGATAGACCGAATGGCCTGTATCTGCCAGCAATTTCGTATGTTCGGACCTTTGTAAACGAACTGTCTAGCTCAAAGGTTGTAATCTGAATCTTCAATAAATAAATAAAGTAAAATGAAAACAAGTGTATGAAAAAAGTTAACAAAATGGCTTTTTTTTTTTTGCAAAAAACTAGTAAATGCTTGCAGCAGTTGTTTAGGTTCTACTGTTACCATATGAATGGTCTGCAAGGAAGCGGTAGCGGAATTGTCTGATTCACAAAACCTTTCAAGACCATAGCATAATGCTGCTTAATACAATGTAGTATACTAGGAATGTGATTTCTAGTATGTATAAGAATCCAATTGTAGAAATGAAAGGAAAAGTGTGACTCTCACTGGGATTTGAACCAAGGACCTCAGCAATCTGTGCTTTAGCTCTTAACCAAATGAGCTATGATAGTTCAGCCAATTAAGGCCCCCGAGTTTTCCCATGTGAATCACACATACATTCCTTTCTGGTGCTGCAATGAGCAACCAGGAAGTCTTTTTACAGACTCACATAACTCCTTCACTATCTCTCCCAAGTGTGTATAAGGTAATTTTTAAGTATTTTATGAATGTAAATGTGATAATAATAACTAAAACTACATTTTCAATGGATAAAAAGAAATAAGAAATTCCAGAAAATTATGAAAAAAAAAGAGAGAGAATTTCACAGGGCTGTACTCATCCTCTTCTGACTCTCGGTTGACTGGTTCGAGCACAATCTCGACATGGCCACTGACCACTCTGTCAGCCATAGCAGACATTGATGTCTCCACTGGGGGTACTGCTGAAGCGTCAACTAACCCCTCAATTGAAGAAAGCTCAACTAAAGTTGGCCAGTCATGGTAGTCAAACGACTTAGAGCAGGAATTTCCCTCTCTCACAATCAACGGTGATAGGGTTTTTTTGTGCTTCTTTCAATAAGTGGGTCTCTCATGAACAGTCTGCACAGTGAGGTACATGTCCCAGAACGCCAGGCAATCATGAAAGGAAATACTCATGGCTGGCCCTAACAGGACCAAGGCCAGAGCTGACAAGGCCGGTAAGCCTCTTCATCATAACCTGAAACTGGGCCACTGAACCCGTGCCCACGTAGGTCTTCCATTCTTGAGGTTTACCAAGGAGGTAACAGACCCTGTGTTAGTCCAATAAGGAAGGATGCATCACTTAACATGCGCACTGACTGACACTGTGGTCAGCCCCAGGCGGAAGAGACAAGTGTCCCTGCCATCCAAGACACACCTGCCTGCCTGCACCAAATGCAGTATTTAAATCCCGGCTTTTTGCAATCCATCGCTGAAATGGTGGATAGAGGGGTGGCTGGAAGTCACGACAGACACTATCAAGGGGCAAACCAGAGGATGACACCATGGGTGATGGGAGAAGCCAAGCTGGAAGACATTCGGTTACTGAGCTACACCCAGTGGAACTGCCATACTGTGCACAGTGAACTGAAGACAGGTTGGGAGAACACTAAGATAACGGCCTATACTGTAATTAATATTAAGGATACATTGTCTGTCAACATGCACACTGACCGATATCATGGTCAGCCCCGAGGCAGAAGAGACAAGTGTTGCTGCAATCCGAGACACATCTCTTGACAGCATTTGAAAACTGGCTTTTTGCATTCCATCTCTGAAACTGTGGGCAGAGTGGTAACTGGAAGACAAAACGCATACTATGAGCTGAAAACTAAAGAAAATATTAAAGCAGTTTGCCAAGAAAAGTCCTTGAAAACTGAGAATCCTCTCATGCAGCAGAAGCCGAGAAGGAGGAAACCTGTCCCTTCCAGTGGAAAAAAAAGATCTGACAATGTGAAGGGAAGAGCCAAAGGACGACTCTGGACCAATTTTTCGAAGTATGTATGACAGTGTGGGATGAAGGAAAATGGGTACATACGTTTTTTGTGGATTACAAAAAAGCTGTTGATCTTACAGATCTCAGTACTGAACTAACAAATCTAGATGGGTGTGGAGTTCCAAAATGTGTTACAAGGTGGGTAAGAGATTTTCTGCAAGGAAGAACACAGTGGATTGAGTTGGATGGCAAGAAATCAATGTTGGCTCAATTATGTGGAGGCGTCCCTCAAGGTACCAAGCTTGGTTCTCTGCTTTTTCTATTGACGATTAATGATTTAAAAACCAAAAGAGGACTGTATTAAGTACGTGGATGAATCAAGAGTCATAGCTACATTTGAATCTGATATTGAAAGTAAAAAGCAGCAAGATTTGAATGAAATTGAAAGGTGGTCAAAAGAAAATGTTATGAAGATAAATCTGGCAAAGACAAAAGAAATTTGGTTTGGAAAGAAGAAACGTGGGGGCAGCCTTAACGTTTGGGGGAGAGGTGGTTGAAGAAGCAAATTACGTACAATTATTGGGGTTAATGACTCAAAGAGGGGTAAACAAGTTAAAAATATGATGAAAAAAGCAAACTCAAGACTATATTTTTTAACTATGTTAAGGCAAGCCAGGGTGGGTAAACAGGACTTGATTTACCGTTAGTGTACAGTGATTGGACCAGTTTTGGAGTACGGTGCACCTATTTAGCATTGTAGCCCGAATCATAAAGAATGTGATGAATTGGAGAACATCCAAAAATGGGCTCTGAGAATTATTTTGGAAAAAAGAATTGGGGTACGAGGCGGCAATGAAGGAATGCAACATCATATCCTTATATTGAAAAAGAGAACAGTTAAGTAAAAATATATATTTGCAAATATGTGATTATACTCATAGGCTGTATAAGTTCTTGGCCCCAACAGAAAAAGTAAGTTATATGCTGGCCTGGTGGTGCTGAGGGTTAAGACGCTGGACGCCACACCTCGCAGGCGACCCGGGTTCGGGAGCGGACTCGGGTCACTGGTGGGTCGGCTGGGGGGGGCAGATAGGTCATGTCGCACGACAGCTCGCCCTCCCCGGGGAGGGAAAAGGCTAATGCCCGTGCACTTGCCCGACTCCAAGAGGAGGCTCGGAGTACTGCAAGCCCCAACTGTAGGGGATGGGCAGCCACTGTACAGCGTGGATGTTGGCGCCTCGCGCCATGATGTCAGGGGTTGCACACTGTAGGGGAGGGAGAAAAACAGAAAAGAGACTGCCACCGCGGGGGAGATGGGGAGCCAGGAAACGTGCCCACAATGTGCCTGCGCCCACCTGACAGATCTGAGCCGATGCAACGTAAGTTTCAGTGCTGGGGCTCCCACCTCGCCCGCCCAGGGTAAAACCGCTGGTTCCATGGGGTCTCAGAGTCCGTTTGGCAGGGTGTCAGGCAGTGGGATGTCTGCCGGGTCTCTCCTGATGAGTCGGGGGTGGCAGGCTGGGTATAGGCGGATAAAAAGAAATAAAAAAATAAAGAAAAAAAGAAAAAGTAAGTTATAATTTGAGAGGTGGGCTGAAGTGGGACAGACCCCAAATAAGAATTAGGGCATACAAGAGATTAATTTTTAGTCATTATATGGGTGTGATATCCCCTCCTGTAACCTCCCTTCAGAGTGAGTAATTTGTCTTGTTATAAAGAATTTGGGAAAAGAAATTAAAGAAGTGGGGGTGTGATGGTTATTGTAAGTATGTTTTGCATAAAATATTGTATATTTTAAATTTTCTGTTTTTTATACATTTTAATGTGATTATATTTTAAGGTTGTAGATAGTAAGGCCCACTAGGCACAAGCGCCTGTTTTCAGGGGCAACCCATGAGCACTGGGTTGTTAAGTGACTTGCTCATAGTAACACAGTATGCAAGTAGGGGTTGTGGGAATCAAACCCAGGTCTGTTGGATGTAGCAAGCTCATTCACAGCTCATTACTCTAACCTCTAGGCTATACTGCCAGCCCTAATTCATAATAGTTTTAGTATATGATGTTGTATAATAATATTTATATGTATATAATGGTGGTACAGGTTTGAAACTCTTCGGGCCGGCCCGGTGGCATAGAGCGCTAAGGCGCTGGCATCTTATCTCAACCCACGCTGGCGACCCAGGTTCTGGAACCCAGCCCGGGCGCCGGACATCGGCACGGGGGCGGAAGAGGGCTGAGTTGGATGGAGCTGCCAACAGGCAGGCTCTCCTCTCTGGGAGGAAGCGAGTCTGGCCGACTGATGGGCTACCCCAGTGAAGGCTGGAGGAAGCCTGGGCCAGAGGCAGGAGGAGGCCTAGGCAGTAGGCCAGGGGTGGGAAGGAGGCTGTTATTGGGGCTGTTCGCGATGTGCGCAGACTCCTGGGGTGTCCGGAGACAACCATAGAAAATGCCGGTTGGTGAGGCCGCCCCCGCAGGCACCACTCCTGGGCCGGGCAGGTAAAGCCGGTGATTCCGGGACGGGGCTGGGGGTCAGCTGGATGGGGCCGATGGCAGAGGAGAAATGTGGTCGGAATAATAAAAAAAAAAAAAAACTCTTCTGGATTTGTGCTTTGAACTTCAACATACCCTTTTGGGTAGCTGCAGCTGAGATTAAATAAATAAATTAAACTAAGCTCGAAGACATCTGGTCACTGAGCTAGGCCCAGTGGAACTGCAATACTGTGCACAGTGAACTGAAGCCAGGTTGGAAGAACAATAAGATAATGGCGTATACTGTAATTAATCTTATCGTTTTACTCAGTGTGGGATCATAACAGAAGCCGTGTTTCGCTCAACCTACCTGATAGTGTCTCAGCCAGGTTTCAGAAAGTCTGAGACCGATAACTCCACCCCTTTCTCGTAGCACAGTGTAACACTCCAACAGTGGCTGCAAGGAAAGAGAGACACAATTAGCGAGCAAAATCATGCTACAGTTTTGAATGTAAGAAACTCAGAACAGAGCCGGCCCAGTGGCACTGAGGGCTGAGGTGCTGGACGCCTTACCTCACGGCATGCCGGCGACCCGGGCCGGAGGTTGGCAGTGTGTGTGTGTGTGTGTGTGGGGGGGGTGGAGCTGGGCAGACTGCGGCAGGCAGCTCTCCTCTCTGGGGTGGTGTGGTGGCTACCTGGCTAATGGCTGCCTCCTAGTGGAGGCCAGGGGCAGTTCAGGCCCAGAGGGTGCCAGGCATCAGGGCCAATGGGGTGGGGATAGGGTCATTACCGGGCGTAAGGCGGCGAGGCACGCCTCCACGCACATGCGGCCCACCTCGGGCCCCTGGGAGAAATGGAGGGGAAAACATACCAGCGGCAGGATGAAGATCGACTCCCACAGGCGCCGCTCCTGGACCGGGCGTAAGGTAAGCCCCGGTGATTCTGGGGGCTGGGGCTAGGGGAGTCTATCGGATGGGGGCCGGTGGCAAGGTGTAAAAATAATCGTGATATAAAAAAAAAAATAAAAAAAAAAATAAGAAACTCAGAACAGGACATACCTCTCTGTAAAGGCAGTAGATGACAAATGGTCTAGATGGTGCAAGAAATTCCACTAATGAGACAAGCAAGAGACAAGGATGAAACTTGCAGGCGATGATTAACCTGCAAATTAAATGTTATCAAATTATTTTAATTTTCTAAAGAGCATCTCTGCATTTCCAAAACATTTTCAACAACTTGATGTACAAGAAAAACAGGTTACTCAACTGTAATAGTAGTTCTAGGAGCGGTATATGATGTACATCCACATTTCAGTGTTCCTTTCCCCTTTAAGTTCAGCCAGAATGTCTTCAAGCTGGCTCCTCCCACCCACCTGGGTGATAACTCCCTAGCACTGTCCCGTGACATCAGATCTTGCCTGCTGGAAGCAACACCGGTGTGCCACTTGCCAGGGGAGGTCGGGTGGGTTCGTGAGGATGTACATCATATACCACTCCTAGAACTTCTGTTACAGGTGAGTAACCTGTGTTTCTAGGGATGTGGATATAATGTACAATCCACACTTCAGGTAGACTCCTAGCAGTTCTCTGGGAGGAGAGGCCAAGGCGCACACTCCCTACTTAGGAAACAGAGATTGAAGAACTGAGGCCCCAAAACCAGCATCCCGGCGTGACTCAAGGTCGATGTGGTAGTGGGAAATGAAGGCGTGAGCTGGCTTCCAGCCAGCAGCTATGCAAATTTCCTGGATAGCGACGTCCCTGGAAGCAGCCACCGAGGCAGCGGTATGGTAGGTGGAATGAGCCCTTAGTCCTAAAGGAGGCTCCCTATCTGCCAACCTACGCAGAGGTCGATGCAGACAACAATCCACCTGCCAATTGTCTGCTTAGCTGCCAGTCTGCCAGGTGTGGCATCAGCGTAGGTGACAAATAGCTGGCAAACATCTCCCTGAACTCCAGCCATGCACTCCTTATAGCAGGCAAGCGCTCAACCAAGGTCCGACGTATGGAGCCTGTGCTTGGCCTCTGAGGTGTGGTTGGTGAAGTACAATGGGAGATTAATTACCTGGTTAAGGTGAAAATCCGATACAACCTTCTGGAGGAACTTCGGGTTAGGGCGAAAGATTACCTTGTCCCTGTGAAAGACCAGGTAAGGAAACTCTACCGAGAGTGCCTGGAGTTCACTGATCCTTCTGGCTGACGTGATAGACAGGTCAGCCACCAAGAAGGTGGTCTTTCACGACAGGTGAGACATTTCACACCTGTGCACTGGTTCAAAAGGCTTGCCCATGAGCTTTGCCAACACCAGCAACAAGTCTCAAGGTGGTGGTGGTTCACGTACCAGAGGAGAAATGTGGTCAAGGCCCTTAAAGAAGCACCCGACCACCTTCTCCTGCACCACCGTCGGCATACCAGCCCATGCCCGGTATGCAGAGATGGCTGTCAGATGCACTTAAGGGTCACCGACTGAAGACCTGACTGAGAGAGGGACCACAAGTAATCGAGAATGCTAGCCACGAGACAGGATGGGGGTCAAGCTCCTTGCCCTGGCACCAAATGGAGAATCTTTTCCATTTAAAGGTATAGCACCAACAAGTTGACTCCTTCCGAGAGGCTTCAACTACCTGGAGAACCTAGTCAGACAGACCCAGAGCCTGGAATTCTAGCCACTCAGGAACCAGGCTGTCAGGAGCAGGAACTGAAGGTCCAGGTGGAGGACCTTGCCCCGAGAGCACGACAACAGGTCCGGGCAAAGTGGCAGATGCCATGGAGGCCTGCTACTGAGGCTGAGGAGATTGGGGTACCAGAACTGGAATGGCCAGTCCGGAGCCACCAGGATCATCCATGCCTTGTCCCTCTGAGCTTTGATCAGCACCTTGTGGATCAGACGAAAGGAAGGGAAGGCATAAAGGCCAGGGTCTCGTGAAAGCATCTCCCTGCATCATAACCCGCTGAGGGGGGGCAGGCACAAAACAGCCTCAGCTGGCGTTCTCCCAGGAGGCAAACAGATCCACCTGATGGGTGCCCCACTGGGAGAACAGTCAGTCTACTACCTCCTGATGAAGGGACCACTCGTGAGAGGCCGAGGCCTAGCCCACTCAGCTAAGGGCATCCACCACCCGATTGGACATGCCAGCCAGAAGGCTGAGGTTGAGCACAAGGGTCCAGATGTGGAGAGCTTCCCGGCACAGAGGTAGGGAATGTGTTCCACCCTGCTTGCTGAGGTAGTACATGGTGTCATGTCTGTCTGGACCTGGACGACCTGACCCTGAAGATGTGGCGCAAATGCTGTCAGGGCCAGATAAACAGCCCGAAGCTCCAGCAGGTTGTGACATCAGGACTCGTTGGAGGACCAAAGGCCATGGACTCTGTGTTCCCCCAGGTGGGCATACCAGTCCATCAGGGAGGTGTCGGTCGTGAGAATGACCGTCAGCTCCATGCAGACAAACAGGACTCCTTCCTGCAGATGTTCCGGGCCACAACTGGATGGCATTTCATATCTGCGGGTTCACTGTGACTGTTTGGTTGAGGTGGCCCTGGCATTGAGACCACTAACGGGCCAGCTCGCATTGCAGGGGGTACATTCTCCAGCGGGCCCAATGGACCACACTGGTGCAGGCTGCAATGTAGCCCAGGAGGTGCAAGAAGTCCCTGGCAGGGTGCAATTGCCCAACCTGAAATGACTGGGCAAAGGAGGAAAGATCCTCTGCCCTGTCTGCTGGGAGCCAGGCTCAGGCTCGGCAACAGTCAAGCTACGCCCCGATAAAGTGAATCTCCTATGAAGTTATGAGTTCTGACTTGACCTCACTGACCAGGAAGCCAAGGCTCAGGCAGACCTGAAGTCCCAGGTCCTTGGACTGCTCTACCTCTGCCTTGGAGGTGCCTGCAATCAGCCAGTTGTCCAGGTACGGGTACACCTGGACCACTTGGTGCCTCAGGAAGACTGCCATCACTGCTATGCATTTAGTGAAGACCCTGGGGGTGAAGAGAGGCCAAAGGACATGATCTGGAACACATAGAGGTTCCCCTCTCACAGAACCAGAGGAGCCACTGGTTCAGGTTGTGCAGTCTAAGATGGGAAGCCAGCCCCCTGTCCGTTTTGGAACCAGAATGTATTAGAAGACAAACCCAGGATCGGCTGGTAGGTCCGGGACACAAAACATCACTTCCTTCTGGAGGAGCTGGGTGATGGCCTCCCGAAGGGCAGACAAAATGTCTGCCGACACCACATAATCCCAAGGGGCACGGGGTCAGCTTGGCGGGAGAGTTTTGAACTCCAGTGGCAAGCCCTGGCCAATCACTTCTAGCACCCACCTGCCCGTGGTAACACTGGACCAGGTGGAAAGAAAGTGGCAGAGCTGGCCCCCCACAGAAGGACAAAGGGAAGACAGGACAGGCAAGGAGGGGCACCCCCAACCCGCCACTGGGCAGGCAGTCTAGGAAGCAGAGGCAGGGCTAGCTGAGGACACAGCTGGGCCTCAACCGCCAGGCTTCCAGATGACGGAAGCCACACACGTCCTTTTAGGCAGAGGTGACGGAGTCTAAGGTGGCACTGGACTTTCTCAATTCCAGTGAGATGACCATCCACTTCTGGCCTGAACAAGTCGGTGCCCAGGAAGGGGACATCCGCCAATTTGTGCTGGGTATCTGCCGTGAAGGTCCAGATCCTCAGCCAAGCCCTGCGGCGCATAGCTACCGCTGTGACCATGGACCTGGCACAGGAGTCACCAATGTCCACGTCCCTCTGGAGCTGCTGTTTAACCACAGCGTGACCCTGGTTCCAGACTTGCTTGACCATCATCTGAAAGTCAGCTGGGAGCCAAGGGAGCACCTGGTCAAGTGTGTCCAACAAGGCACGGGCACAGTGGGCCATCATTAAGGCCGAACTAGCCTGCCTAAGGCAGAGAGATGAAGCCGCACAGACTTTCTTGGCCGCATGATCTAATTTCTTGGATTCTTTGTCAGGAGGCTTGTCGAAGTGCCCGACACTGCCTGTCCGCCTGCACACTGAATTAGTGACCAATCCTTTGGCCGAAGGGTGTTCCGTAAACCCAGAGAAGGAGCCCACAGGAACCGCATACTTGTGAGCCACATGGGCAGACGGCATAGGACAGGAGGCTGGGCACTGCCAGAGCTCCAACGCGAGCCAAAGAATGGCTTCAGCCACCGGGAAGGCAACCCAAGGGGAGTCTTCCTGGTTTGGAGGGAATACTTGGCCCTTTTCTGAACAGGCTCCAACTGGATCCCGGTAGCCTCCAAATTCCGGCAAAGCATGACCCCAAAGGAGGTAGGACCATGGTCGACAAATCCTCCCCGACTCTATGTCAAAATGGGGTGGGAAAGCATGGAGGAGTCCTCTGATTCCGAGGATTCATCGAAGACCAGCTGACCCCCCCCCCAAAGTCCCCGATAACTCTGTGGGGCTCATCGGCATGAGTGACTGTAACTGACAGCCATCGAGGAAGCCCAGGAGTAGTACGGGCTTCCTTAGGAGGGGAACCCTCTTTTGGCTGAGGCAGCAGGGGTTCCACCCGAATGGGTGGAAAGGCCAGGAGTGGCTGAGCCGTTAAGAGGTTCGAGCAAAGGTGTCGGCAGCCACAGGAGCGCCAGGGTAGGAGCTGGTACAGGCTTAGGTCCGGCAACCAAAAGGAGCTGTTTGTCACATGAGCTCCTCGCACCACCTTCCCAAGTGTTGAGAGCAAGACCAATGACCCTGGCAAGAGCTGCTCGACCTCGAGCTGTGGGACTTCAACCTTGACAGCCGGGGGACTGGACAGCAAGGGAAGATGGAAACCGGCGAAGGACTCCTAGGGTCCCCAGAAGTCTCAGGGTTCCGAGGCTTAGGGACCACCTAAGGAAGCTGATCCAACTTGCCCAGGGAGTGTACAGACAGGACTGGAGTCCTGGTGAGAGAAGCATCCCCCTCATCCAGCGACAACAGGTCAACCTGGTTGAGGAAAATCTCGAATGGCTGGTTGGCCTGTGTCTCAGCCGACAGGCCTGATGGGGACACTGTGGGGCCAGCAGCCTTAACAGAAGTGTTGGCCGAAGCCGACTTGTCGATGAAGGTTGACAAAGCAGAAGCGCCGAAACCAGAGGCCCGAGAGCGCTCATGCTCCCATGACCTGTGGCAGGACTTCTTTGGCTTTTCCTTGGAGTCCTTTGTTGAAGATTTTGACCCACAGGAAGGGCCCTCCCTAAGGGTAGAAAGGGACTGGCATAAGTCCCGGATTGCTCCGTGAAGAAAATGCCAAAGCCCAGCAGGACCAGCACGGACACTGACAGAGCGCCCACCACGGCCTGGGCTGCAGCTTTCTTGAAAGCCACTAACTGTTCAGCAGACCCCACAGCCGTGGAGACTGCCTGACAGGCGTCCATGGACTGAAAGTTGTGCGTACCGGTCCTCCAAAGTGAAGGAGTGTAAGGTGCGGCACAGGCCACAAGCCTGGGAGTCGTGGTCCTGGCCTGGGCAGTAGATGCACGTGGCGTGAGGGTCCGTGTGCAACATGTTTTGTCTGCATGGACAACATCTGAACCAGACGCAGACTTGGAATCAGTTGATTCCATCATGCCACGATGGTGAAACCACAAAGCAAACTTGAAGATCAAAAAGAAATAATGAAAGAATAATAGGGCCTACAAAAATGCAGAGCACTATGGAGGGAACCTTCTTCCAGCAGAAAAGAAGATCCGAAGTCATGCGGCAGTGTCGAGGAGCATACCACCGGGATGGGTGGGAGGAGCCAATTTGAGTTCTTAAATGGAAAGGAATACTGCCAGAAGTGTGGATAAGTACACCTTATCTACGCCCCTAGAAGTACATGTATTTAGCAATTAACTGAAATTCAATTGCTTTCCTACCCTCAATCTTGTTTTTACTTTATCATGAGGAACTGCTACCAAGGGGTTGAAAGTAACTTTTTGTTGCACTAGGCAGTAAGACAAGTTAATAAAAAATTGCTCTAGTCCGCAGAACCTTGCGCCAGCCACTTCACAGTCGACTGATGATTTGACATAATAGTCAACAAGGACAAATAAATGGAGGATATATAATGGCCAGTGTTCAAATATGCCATCTATTTCCAGGAGTAAGTGGCCAGAGTATAACTCATGAGTGGTAAATCCACAAGTGAGTTATGAAAGTCTCACCACCTCTTGAATGGAAATTAATGGCATACTTGAACACAGTCCATTTTATGTTCTATGTATACAATGCCTGTGTTCTGTGTGACAATTGTGGGCAGATTCATTGTGGAATCCCTATGTACATTGTATACAAGCACATATACCACACCAGCGGTGAATAAATAGGGTAAATAAATCATATAGTGCATGGTGGAATGCTGTTATGCATGGAATTTCATGCCTGGAATATGCTTGTTCTGCTGCAGTAGTGATGTCACTACTGCAGCAGAATAACTTGGAATGCTGCCACATAGTTGCTTTCCTCTCTATCCAGTTAAGCTGGAAAGTTTTTTTTTCCACTTGAACTTGCAGAAACATCAGCAGCACACTGCGTCAGTTAAAAAAAAAAAAAAGAAAATTGTTTTCTCCATTGTCTTCACTAGCTGGTTTTGAGCGATTTTCTATATTGTGACTGCCCATACACTATAAAAGACTGTGTATGAGCAGTCATACACAAAGAAAGATATTCTTGTATCTCAAGGTTCCGTTGGTAACAGAGCACCTCTCGAGCTGCGCTCTTGAGGCAATCTGTTACCAAGGAAATCTCTTGATACAAGAATATCCTTGTTGTGTATGACTGCTCATACACAATCCTCTATGTTATTTTCGGATAACTATTTATTTTCATTTGGAAAATGTTATTTCCACTTATAATCTGGAAACACAACACGGAGAACAATGAGTTAAATAGTGAGTTTACAATGGAAGAAAAAAAAAAAAACATTGTAAAACACTAGCATTTCAGATGGTGTGGTATATATTAAATACATTATGGGAGCCGGCCCGCTGGCACAGCGGTTGGATTTCTGCTTGTGACACCAACGACCCGGGTTCGGGAACAGACCCAGGTGTCAGAGGGCCAGCCAGAGGGAGGTGGCACGAGCGTCCCACGACAGCTCACCATCTCCCGGGGAAGGGGGTATGCGGCCCGGTGTCTGCCGCCCTCTGGTGGAGGCTGAAGGAATGGCAGCACGTTGGGTCCTGCTGCGTAGGGAGCATGATGGATGTCTGCTCGTGCCTTGACATCCTGGCATGTCGCGCTCCCAGAAGGAAACCAGGAAAAAGGCTCCCTGACTGGCCGGATGATGGCTGCTGGTCCCCCACTGCCACGAAGCCCCAGAGAGCCCGGACCAATGTGGGGAGGTGGTTGGGGACGGAGTGCCGGTGGGTTGCCCTTGGTGACCTGAAGGAGTGGCCGGTTGGGGAGCGTGGAAGGCGCAAAAATACCAAAAAAAAACCATAATGGGTTACAGTAGAATAACACATTTATCTACACAAAAAGGTTTATAACTAACTCATGGCTTCGCCACTCATGAAGTGTGTGTCTTACCACTTACTAGTGGAGATAAATGTCTTATTCCACTGCAATCCATTACGTATTCTTTATTTATGCATTAGGCGTGGACCCAAAGTCCATTATATAAATGCTGATATTTGAGCTACTGTGTACATAAATTTTGTTTATGTACACAGTGGATACATCATCAGCATTTATGTACATAGTAGCTATGTTATTCTGCATTTATGTATACAGTAGCTACACCACTGCCATCCCCCGACCAGCTGGTAGTACTTTACCCTTTAATTTCTCAGTAGCCACAAACAGGCTCCATCCCTCTCCTGTAACAACCGGTAGCATGACACTTATTAGTTCTTTATTTCAAACCCAAACACACTGCCACCTTCTGAAATAAAATGGTTAGAATACTTCTTCCCTATCTCTGGCTACATTATTTGGTGACTACTCCGCATGGCCCCTCCCTGTACGACTACTGTCGGATATACCGAGTACAGTCACCACGTCTTCCCTGGTGTTAAACGAGGGAGCATTGTGGTTTCTCTACCATCAACAGGAGATTTGTATATAATATGTTTTAAGAGCTCTGTTCAAACAAATGTTAGGGGTTTGTCAGGGACATGTGTGCTCCTAGTTAGTTTATGCTTAGGAGAGGAGGGCATGGTGATGTTCTATAAACCCCAAAAGGAGGAAAAGTGGATTTCTTTTGATCAGAATTCTGTTTATAAATGGTCCCCTTGTGCCCCTGGCGATGTTTAACACAGTAAGTTTCCCTTAAGCAATAACACTTCACATGATATGAGACCAATTCACCTGTCTGTGAGGCTTTGGTGCCCTCTTGTGTCCCAATAGGAATAATACCGAGGAACGAATGAAGAACAAACCTACAGGGATGGACTCTTTTTGAAACATATTTCTGTCCTCATTATATGGTAGCCATTCCAGATGGCTCCTCCCGGAACGACTACTGTCAGCTACAGCAGGATATGTATGCCCCTTGTCTTTCCTTATCTGATACATTAGAGTGCACTGTGGTCTCTATGTCATCAGCAGGAGAACTACACATAGCACGTTAAAATGGCTCTGATCAAGCAAGGAATAGGGGTCTGCCAGGGACACACATGTTCCCAACCAGTTTCCACTACTGAGACCTAAAGATAGTACACACCAGTCAAAGGAAACAGAAACTACCTCTGTTCTTTATATCTGAGGAACTGTAGCTAGAACCAGCGTGTTCGGCAAGACATGGTTTAAGGTGGGGGAAGTCTATTGTACAATACGGTTAAACAATACAAGGGAAATGCACTTCTTTTAATAACTGTTCTATATATGACTGGTCCACTTCAGATTAACTTTCCATTATGCTACCCCCTTATGTCATCTGTGAGGGGTAGCAGAGCTCAGTATCTCTGCAGTAGCCAAGCTGTTTCCCTAGATGTGATGGGGCGGAGTGTTTGACAGTAGAGCTGCTCTCCCCACACAAGACTGAATGCGCAGGACAGTGAACCTCCAGAGCTCAGCAAATGCTAAAGGTAAGCTCAACGAGATGCGGCAGGGCAGCTCTCCTTCTAGGAGGTGGGAAGACCACCTCTTATACTCCTACTTGTTTCCCTTCAGGAGCTGGATACTGGAAAGGGACGAGAGAATCCCCAGAAGTAAAGCAGCAGCACACTCTTCATCCATCCCCAGACTGCTGCCATTACCATAAGGATTAAATCACCCACCATTTGTTTCCCCTTCTGCCCTCCCCCTTTCCTATACATATACAAATTATGGGCTACTGTACTTCATTTTCCCTTTTCTTTCCCCTCTGTTAAAGGAGTAGTGTCATATTTCTTCCCCATACTCCGACTTTCTTCGTTTCTTTATCATACTAGAGGAGATGGGGTCCACAGAGCCCAAACATCTCTATTTCTCTCACCCTTGTCCGACTACAGTTGTAGGAGATCAAAGAAGGTGTGGTTGTTCCCATCTTCTTTTCCTACAACATAGCAGTTAACTGCTACGGGGGCCCACAGCAGATGCTGTGACCTCCCCCGGGATAATCTAACTATTCCCCAACAGGAGAAAGCAATTTATCCCTACCTAGGAAGCATTTTTTCTCTGTTTCCCCAGTTTCACTCGGAGGCAGCAGGAGTTAATGGTTATAATGTTATTTCCAGTTCTTTTGATGTTTGCCCTGTTGGCATCTGTTTGGAATTCATTGAAATTTGCCCTCCTAAATGTGTGCATTTTGGAATGTTTACTAATGTACGTATGCTTATTGTACTTCGACCCTTGGCTAACATTTGTACTCTGTTCCTTACTTTTCCTTCTCATTCCTGCTTTCCTAGTCTATATAGCTTCTCTTGTACTGATAGTGACAGCTACCTGAGGTGGGGGAGACCCAGGCATATTCAATACTGCCACAGGTATTCTATATCCTAATGGCTAAGCCCTCAACAGTTATCTCATTTAATATAAATGGGATACATACTCGGTTAAAAAAATATCGTTTGCTGCATCAACTCAAGAGGGATACACCAGATGTAGTACTTCTCCATGAGACTCACCTCTCTGACTCAGAGCATGTGAAATTTGCCTCTTTGGGATACCAAATGTTAGTGGCCTCCTCATATGCCTCTGGACAGAGACATGGTGTGGCAATTCTCATCCCTAGGGGGAGTACCTTTTACCCTGGAGGACCAGATCTTTGACCCAGAACAGGGCTCTCTGTAGGATTTTTTGTTTGGGAGTCCTGGACTTTTTTTTTTTCCCCCATATGTACTTCATGCCTCCTTCGGCACTGGTAGGCAGCTCCGGGCCCTCCCTCGGAGGGGACTTGTTTCTCCGGCGAGGCTTTTCCCTGCACCCACCCTAACCGGCCATCCTCCATGGGTTGCTCCCCCAGTGACAGAACCTGTGGCGAGGGGTGCCGGCCTCTACCCACCCCCAGAAGCCAACATCTAGATTGCCAGGAGGAGGCGCGGGCGCAGCCTGCCATCACTGAGTCTGCCAGCTCTGAACCTTTTTCCATTTTCTCCCCGGACCCACGCATGTGCAATAAGCGGGGTGACTGTCTCCATCTCCGCAGAGGCAGACTTACACCCTGTGTGTGGGTCCACCCTTTCTAGCGCTGTGCCTGTGCGGACCACCAGCCTCCGCTGGGTGTCTGTCTACAGCACAACGCTGAGTGCCCCCACCCCCAAGGATGGAGAGCTGTCGGCAGACGCTCAATCCTGCCTTGTCCCGGCCGACCCCCAAGCGACCAGAGTCCGTTCCCGAACCTGGGTCACTGGTGTAGTGCGAGGTAAGGCGTCCAGTGCCTCAGCCCTCTGCGCCACTGGGCTGGCTTGGGTCCTGGACTTTCTGAAAAGAAAAAAAAATGGGGGTCATCAGTTAAAATGCAGGAATCCCCCTTGTCTTCAGAAAATGCATTTTACTTAATGGTCCTTATTCTACCAGCTTCCCCGAGAATATATCACCACGTTTAGATCTGTCCCTTATTTTGGTCCTTCGTCAGATTTTTTTTTTTTATTAAGCCCTGTCCCTGATTTATGAGGCAGGAGGTTGAGGTATGGCAAGACTATTTCTGAACATAACAGCAACTGAACCAGTTGCCATTAAAAGAGCTCCCTTGCCATTTTCTATTAGTTTCACCTTCCTCAGACTGGATTACTTAATCAAAGCCACCTCTTTCAAAGCTTCATATGACAGGATCAGATAACAGTAACCCTGTAGCCAAGAGCTTGAGCAGTATGAGCCTTCAGCAACTGTTGCCTGATTAAAACAAACTCTGGCCAGAACTGATGCGGCTGCAGCCAAGCTTGTTGAACTCACAGTGGAACACGACACTGTCTGTCATGCCCAAGATGGCCATCAGAGTTCAGTGCACATGTGCAATGACTCGTGCATGTGCACTGAGCTCCGGCAGTTATTTTGGACACAGTGGACTGTGCCGTGTTCTACCGTGAGTTCAGACGGGAGAAAAAATAGTGCGCCTGGGGTGGGGGATGAGCAGAGTAATTTGGAGTTGCGGAAGCAACGCTCTGCAACTCCAAATTCTTGGGTGTTCTTTGGTATCCCGTTTTTAGAGCTACTGCAATATGGCTGCTGCCTTCACCCACTGCAGCCGTAAAAAGACTGCCGCAGTTGCTGCTTTAGGGAAACAGCATGCCTTAAAAATCACTCCTTTCAGTAGAGCTCTGTTGTGCAGTGTTGGGAGGAGGGGCCTGTTGGAGCTTCATAAGTGATGAGTGATTCACAGTACTGAAATCTGAGCCAATAGCAGAAATAAAGGGGCATGAAGTATGCAAATTACATACTTCACACCCCTTCTCTTCTATCATCGGTTCCAGTTTCAGCACTGAATCACTCATCACTTGCTATGGAGCTCAGACACGAACCTCCTCCCAACACTGCACATGAGCTCTGCTGAAAGTAAAGATTTCAGGACATGTTGTTTCCAGTTAAAGCAGCAACTGCAGGACTCTTGGGCCATGTAGTGTGAACATCTCTGGGACTTGATGCCGAAATGTCAGAGCATTCCAAGGCACAAAATGTGCTTAAAGGACATGGGTACCCACGTTACCGAGAGCCCTGCAGAAGGTTGCTTTGTTATTGGCACAGGACACCTTTATAGTTCTCCAGTTACTTTAGTCGCGCTCTCTCTCTCTCTACCCTTGGGATGCACAAAAGCAACCACCTAACACTGTTTAAATAAATTATTACCAGCCTTGAGGGTCCAACTAATCATGGGAGGTAACCTAAATGTCAAGCTGTCCCCTGACTAAGACACCTCGGGCTCACCGTACTCAACCCCTTCAAAAATACCTTAGATGTACCCTTGCCCATCTGGGATTTGTAGACTTATGGAGGAAATTTTTTTCCAATGGGTAGAGAGTTTACTCACTATACCTGTTGTACGGGCACCTTGTTCCACCTGGATTATAAATTCTCGATGGTGGAACACCTAGACTTGACACCTGTGACATAGTATTTTGCTTCCCTCAGCCCACTCACCTGTATATGGTGTTCTTGACCTGGGTAAACTGGTTAGGTCTAGTCACTGAAGGTTGAATATTATGCATGTCCAAAACCGAGAGTTTAACCAGCTTGTTGATACAGCTATAACATGCATCCGAAATGATAATAATGATCCAACCATAAATCCAACCATACTCTTGGACACCCTCTCTACCCCAGTTAACTGAGACACAAGCTCAAAGCCTAACGCCTATAACTATAACTGAAATTTAAGCTGTTCTATCAGGCTCAAAAACCAAAAAAGCTCCAGGCCACGACAGTTATCCCGCTGAATTCTATAAAACATTCCAGGAATCCACTGTTACCCTTTTTCTCTCAACCTTCAGGAAGATATAGCAGAGGGAGCCCCTTCCTCCATCCTGGAAGTATGAAATCCTCACGGTGATATTAAAACCCCAAAAAGATCCTTACTACCCTACTTCCTATAGGCCTATATCCATGCTTAACTATGACTACAAACTATACACACGTCCATTATGGCCCGGCGGCTTGAGAACCTCCTTCCTAATCTAATAGACCCTGATCAAGTCGTCTTCACAGGACAAAGACAGGCCCAACACAGTGTCAGACATAGCCTCCTTCTAATAGATCATGCTGTCACTCAACTGATACCTCAAACATTGTTGAGCCATGATGCTAAAAAAGCATTTTACAGGGTGGCCTGGCTGTACCTTTGGGCGACCCTGTCTCACTTTGGAATACCAGAGTTTATACTGACTCTTAAGGCCATATATAGCTCTGTTCAAACTTAACTCAAATTAGATGGCTCCCATTCCTACTCATTCCCCCCTAACCCAAGGTACCCGTCAGGGTTATCCATTAACCCTGCTCTTGTTCGCTCTCTACCTAAAGCCCCTGGTGACAGCGATTCATTGGGATCCTGCCATGGAGGGGATTCCCTTGGGAGGTAGACAATTCAAAATATCATTGTTTGCAGATGATGTGTTAACTGTAGCCTCAATGGAGGACTCTATCCTGGCAGCTTGGGAACAACTGTGCCAATCTGGTGATCTGGTGGAATATAAATTAAACACTCTTAAAACAGAAGTGCTTCTATACAATTATTCTCTCTCTCACCGCAGTTAAAAAGAGCCTTTCTCTTTAAGTGGCATAAATTGGTCATCAGATACCTTGGTATTAAAATCATCAAAAATCTGGACCACCTTGTCCTCCTCAACTATGACCCTCTAACCCAGCAGATCATTGCTGACCTCTCCTGCTAGACATCTTTCACCCTTGGGTTCTTTAATCGTATAGAGGTCATACGACAAAACATCCTTCCCCAAATTTTATATTTTCTTCTAACCCTTCCCATCATTCCGGATAAAAAACTTACTTCAGGGCCTGGGACAAAATAATCTCTTGTTTCATTTGGTAGGTTAAACACTTTTGAATCCACTACTCCATCCTGCAGCTCCCTAGGGATAAAGGGGGAGTCAACCTACTCAACTTAAATTGGTGTGCCTTGGCTCGCTTTGTCATATCATTCCTACTGAAGTTGATTGAGCACACACTAAACGACACCCATGATCACGCCCAATACCTCTTTGGTAATCCACCCGCATGAACACCTATTTGTAAGTTTTATAGGTACACTGTGGAAACTTACCATCAATGGCTACTCATACGTACACAGTTCTTCACCTCTACTGATCAGCTCTACATCTAAGCCATAGTGCATGATATGACCTTTGTTCCCAACAAAACAGACAAAGCATTCCAATCATGGCACAAATATGGCATCCAGTATGTATTTCAACTGGTCACTCCAATGAGGATTTTACCATTTGTTACACTGCAGGCTTTGTTCCATCTTCCGTCAACAGATTTCCTCAAATACTTACAACTTTGTTCTTACCTTGGGGTTTGGGAAGAGAACCTGACCCATGTAGCAGAAAAACCAACCCCTCTCATCCACCTTATCAAATCCTACCAGCTAGGTAACACATGCCCCCGTCCCCCCATTAGCCTCTTATATAAAGCTCTGCAAGCCACCTCTAAGGCATCTACCACTTCCATCCTGCACAGATGGAACATGGAATTGTGCACTACCTACTCCTTAGAGCAATGGATTAAATATGCCCCTCCTGCTCACTGAGTTACTGCTGCCACCTATTGGCATGCCGCTTGCAATACTTCCGTATGCTATCAGTGTTTGCTACATTCATAGGCCCCCATACCGGCTGTTGCTGGTGCAACTGTGGCACTATACAGGCCAATCAATCACATGTCCTCTGGGCGTGCCCATCCCTTGAATCTTACTGGCAGGAGGACGTGATCCATGAGATTGAGTGCATCTTTGATTGCCTTGGTATGATTACATAGAAACACAGAAAACATAGAGTTTGTCGGCAGATAAGGACCGCTTGGCCCACCTAGTCTGCCCATTTCCCTACCTAATGCATAGGCTGCAGATCCTAGTTAACAAACAGCCTATTTCCTCCTACCCCCCTCCACTAGAACTGCCTTATGTCTGTCCCATGCATTCTTGAATTCCTCCACTGTTTTTGAGTCCACTACCTCCTCAGGAAGGCTGTTCCATGTATCCACAACCCTCTCTGTGAAAAAATACTTCCTCACATTACCTTTGAGCCATCCCCCCATCTTCAAATTGTGCCCCCTTGTTCTTGCACATCTCTTTTTCTGAAAGATGCTACCATCCTGGACTCTGTTGATTCCCTTGATGTACTTGAAAGTTTCTATCATGTGGCCTCTCTCCTCAAGTGTATATATATATTAAGCTTCTTTAATCTCTCTTCGTATGTCTTCTGGTGCAGACCCTGCACCATTTTAGTTGCCCTCCTCTTGACAGCCTCCATCCCGTCTATGTCCTTGCAGAGATGGGGTCTCCAGAATTGGAAGCAGAACTCCAGATGGGGTCTCACCAACTGTCTGTACAAAGGGATAACAACTTCCTGTTTTCTACTGGTGATGCCTCTCCCTATGCATCCCAGTATCCCACCAGCTCTTCTTACTGCCTTCTCACATTGCTTGCCCACCTTAAGGTCATCTGATATGACTACCCCCAGGTCCCTTTCCATTTCAGTAGTTATTATCTCACCCCCCATTGTGTACTCTTCCCCTGGATTTTTGTTTCCCAATGTGCATTACTTTCCACTTCTTTGCATTGAATCTAAGCTGCCATATATTTGACCATTCCTCCAACCTTGCCAAGTCCCTTTGCATCCTCTCCACCCCACCTTCTGTAACAACCCTGTTGCAGATCTTTGAGTCATCTGCAAAGAGACATACTTTTCCTTCCAGTCCCTCTGCAATGTCACTTATAAAGACATTAAAGAGGACTGTTCCCAGTACTGAACCCTGCGGTACCCCACTAGTAACCCCCCTTTCTTCAGAGTAAACTCTATTTACTATTACTCTCTGTATCCTGTTATCCAGCCAATTTTTAACCCAGGCTACCAACCTTGGGACCCACTCTAAGGCTGACCAACTTGTATATTAATCTTCTGTGTGGGACTGTGTCAAATGCCTTGCTAAAGTCTAGGCAGGCCATGTCCACTGCCCCTCCCTGGTCTACCACATTGGTCACCCAGTTAAAGAAATCTATTCGATTCCTCTGACATGACCTTCCCGCTGTGAATCCATGCTGCCTTGGGTCATCCTGTGCCCCACTGGCCTCTAGGAACTCAACAATTCTTTCCTTTAGAAGTGATTCCATCATTGTCCCTACCACTGAGGTCAAACTAACAGGTCTGTAGTTTCCTGCCTCTGTCTTGCTCCCACTTTGTGTAGGAGAAATCATGTCTGCCCTCCTCCAGTCCTCCGGTACTACACCATCCTCCCATGATTTGTTAAAAAGGGAGGTCAGTAATTCTACCCTTAGTTCTTTTAGAATTCTTGGGTGAATCCCGTCAGGCCCCATTGCTTTGTCCACCTTCAGTTTTAAGAGTTCTTTCAGGACCCTTTCTTCTGTGAATGGACTGGTATCGACCTCCCTATCCAGAGTGCTTCTATTCTTTGATTTAGGTACCTCCCCCTCCTCTTCTTTTGTGAATACTGAGCAGAAGTATTCATTCAGTATCTCTGCTTTTTCACTGTCTTCCTCTGCCCACCCTCTCTTCCCTTTATTAAGCCTCACTATCCCTTCCTTCATCTTTCTTCTCTCCCTAATGTACATATAAAAGGTTTTATCCCCCTTCTTAACTGACTTGGCTATCTTTTCCTCAGTTTGGGCTTTTGCTATTCTGACTGCCTTCCCCACTTCCTTCTGCTTTAACTGGTACAGTTCTCTGTCCTGATCCTTCTGTGTTTCCTTATACTTCCTGAATGCTACCTTTTTCTCCTTAACCTTCCCCACCACCTCTTTTGAGAACCATAGTGTTTTTTTCCTTCGTTTATTTGCTTCACGCAAAGGCCTCTGTGATGGCTGTTTTGATTTTTCCCCATTGTTCCTCCATCCCTCCTTCTTGCCAGTTTGCTAGTGCTTTTCTGAGGCACTCTCCAATTTTCCCAAAGTCAGCCCTCCTAAAGTCCAACACTCTTGCTTTTGTATGGCTCGACTCTATGGCTGTTTATTGTGAACCACACAGTTTTGTGTTCACTTGTTCCCAGATGGCTACCCACTTCTAGATCTGAGATCCTTTCTCCATCCCCATTTGACAGTACCAGGTCTAAGATTGTTCCCTCCCTAGTGGGTTCCACCACTAGCTGTCTGAGGCATGCCCCCTGCAGGGCATCAAGAATAAACCTGCTTTTCAAGCAATCAATCAAAATCTTTATTTATCCAGGCGGGCACCATTGAGCAAAGCTCATTTGCAAGGTGGACCTGGTCATGAATACATCAAAGTACAGTACAGAAGCAGGTATACAAAAAGCAATAATATACAAGGAAGAAAAGGTACGTACAGTGTATACAGTACAGTACAAGGTTGAAATAAATGAAAAAAAAAAAACAGCATTATTTTACAGTTGAAGAAGTCTGCAGATGTACAATCAACCATAGGCATACAGGGGTTATAAGGAGAGATATTTTGAGTGAGGCAGCCGGCAACTACACATATAGGGGAAAGAGGCTGTGTATGGGGTGGCAGGTTAGAGAGGTAAAGAAGAGGAGGGATACATTACCGACGACTTGGGGAAAAATTGGGCTAAAACCATAGAAAGTGATGATGGCTGTCATGTACTTGTTTATTATGATAATGACGGAGGAGGGGTAGATAATTGGGACACTACTATGGATGGGGTGGGACTTTAGCCAGGCTGGAGTGGACAGGGAAGGGTGGGTGCAGCAGGAAGAGTTAATAGGGAAAGAGTGAGAGCCAGGGGTAGAAACATGGCGAGCGTCAGGATGGAAAGGGGGAGTTGCATAATTAGTGGGCTAGCGGTGAGGAAAACATTTGCAAGGTGCTTTCATGTAGCGATCGTAGAGCGCCTTGAAGATAGTCAGGCTAACAGGGCAGCTCAGCTTCAAGTCCTTTGTAAACCGTTCCACAATGTGGGTAAAGAGAAGCTTAGAGCAGCTTTGCCGAAATGAGTGTTGACCCTTGGAACTTGGAGGGCAATTGGGGAATAGCTCCTTAGAGTGTAAGTGCCTAACACACTCCAGGGAATACAATCTGAGACATATGAGGGGAGCTTGTTGGTCACCGCTCTGAAGGCCCATAGGGCAGCCTTTCTATTCCTTCTATAGTGAAGGGAAGTCCAGCCTAACGATGAGTACAGGGAGCAGTGGTGTGTGGAAAGTGGAAGGCCAGCAATGAACTTGATAGCTCTGTGGTAGAGGGTGTCCAACTTAGCCAGTGCAGAGGCAGTGCAGTGACTGTAGAGCAGGTCCGCATAAACTATTAAAGATAGGAAGGTAGCTTGAACCCGTCGAATCTTGGCCTCCTCTGTGAGCAGGTGGTTAATTCTGTAGAATAGTCCTAATCTTTGCCTTGGTTTCTTCTGTAGTTCTTCGAGATGGTCGGTGAAGGAAAGTCTATGATCAAGCTGAACTCCTAGATATCTGAATTTAGCTACATACTCTAGTGTTTCTCCAAGAACAGTGGTAATTTGTGGGATAACCCCCCCCCCCCAGCAGGAATTGCCGCATGCAAGGAGGGCAAGAAGAGCATGGCTTTTGTCTTTTTCGCATTGAGCAAAAGTTTTTTGTTTATGAGCTGGTATTGCAGAAGGTTAATTTCAGCTTGAGGTCTTCACAGAGCTGATTCCAGCATGGGAATGACTCAAGTACAGTACAATTAATAAATCCATGAATAAGTGGATGTTGCCTTTTTTGATGGGGTCATTAATGTTGTTAATGTAGACTGCAAAGAGGAGGGGACCAAGGATAGAGCCCTGGGGCACGCCCCTCAGCATAGGTTTTAATGGAGAAAGATCACTGTCAGCTTTAACCTGCTGTTTCCGTTCTCCGAGGTAGTCTGCAAACCAGCACATAGATTTATGGTCCAGGCCTAAGGTGCTTAGGGAGGAAAGAAGCAGGCTGTGATCGACTGTGTCGAATGCCTTACTAAGATCCAAGAAAATGGCACAGACATGCTTCTTATTGTCAAGGTCTAGGAGCCAATCATTGGTCACCTTAGCTAGGGCTGTTATGGTGCTGTGCTTTGCTCTGAATCCAGACTGAACCGGGTTTAATAGGCTTCTGGATTCTAAGTATACACCTAGCTGGCCACACACTATTTTTTCTAGTAATTTAGACAGGATGGGGAGGAGGGAGATCGGACTGTAATTATTTAGACCGCAGGGGTCACCTGCTTTTAACAGAGGGATGACATGGGCTATTTTCCATTGAGGGGGAGGCTGCTCTGGGAGAGTGACATGTTGAATAGGTGGGTGATTGGCACCGCAAGCACATGGTAGGCACATTTCAGATAGTGTGGCTCTATGAAGTTAGAGCCTGCTCCCTTCCCGGTGTCCAGTTGCAGCAGTAGGCCTTCCACCTCTTTTAGAGAGACAGGCAGGAGGGAGAAGGCCTCCTCGGTACAGGGGAACTCGTGGGTTTGTGGGCCCTGAGCTGTGCGGAGGTCATTGGCAGGGGAAGTACCAAATGCTAGCCCTGCCATTGCAAAATGGTTATTGAGGGCTTCCAATATCTCCGATCGGTTAGAGATATTTTTGATGTGGCTGCAGCCAGGGTACTCCAGCTAATGTCTGGCATATTCAGGTCCCCCATCAACAATAACTCCCCTTTTTCTGCCATTCTAAGGATGCCTTCTATAATTTCCTTGTCCATTGCCTCCCCCTGAGATGAAGGTCTGTATACCACCCCTGTGCGAACTGTGGTGCCATATCCTGTTTCCAGGTAACCCACAGTGCCTCCTCTACTCCCTGTTTATCCTTTAGTTCCGTTGCTTTGATCCCTTCCCTTACATAGAGAGCTACTCCTCCTCCTCCTCCTCCTCCTTTTACCCTCCTGTACATTGTGTATCCTGGTATGTTGACATCCCAGTCATGGTTCTCAGTGTACCATGTTTCTGTGATTGCCACGATATCAAGATGTCCCTCTTCTGTCAAGGCTACTAGTTCAGAGAGCTTGTTACATAGACTATGGGCATTGTTATTCCTCACCCTCCATTTGTTGATGGCCTTACCCCTTTTAGCCCCATCCATGTCCTTACTACCTTTTTCTGCATTTATTCCTGTCCTGCTCCCCATTAACTTCTCTACCTTGGTGTTTACCTCTCTAACTACTGTGTTTTCTGGGGGTGGGTTTTCCCTGCTCCTTTTCAGTGCCTCCCCCCTTGGCTAGTTTAAATGCTTGCCAATTATGCATTTAAACCTATCACCTAGGATTCTGGTTCCCCTCCTGGACAGATGCAGACCATCATGCCAGTATAGGTCTGTATCCCTCCAGGTAGACCCCAGTCCCCAATGAAGCCAAAACCCTGAGCTCTGCACCAGTTTTTCAACCATTCATTGAATCCCATGGTGTGGAGTACTCTAGTATCACCCTTGCCATAGACAGGCAGCACCTCTGAGAAGGTTACTGTATGTGCTACCTAAGGCCCCTCCCAAACTCTTCAAACTCCTCTTGTGCTGCTGTGATCCCATTCATAGCCAGGTAATTTGTCCCTAGGTGGACAATGATATCCAGCTCCCTCCCTTCTGCAACTGCTCCCACGATCCTGCGGATTCGCTCCCTGTCCCTCCAAGACGTGGCCCCAGGCAGGCACCTTGCCTCCCTCTCCCCTTCGTTCCCCAGATCTACCCCCCTAATAATTGAGTCCCCCACCAGGAGTTGTTTCCTTCCCCTGTGGGATCCCATGCCACCCTCCTGTGGGACTCCTTTGTGGAGGTTCCCAGCATCCTCTTTGGTCTCCACTGCTGGTTCCTCCATAGAGTAACCACTCTCCACCAAAATAGCATATGAACTGTGGAAAGGTACAGCTGGAGGAATGTGTGTCTGTTCCGCCACCCTCTCCCTGCCTGAGCCCACCTTGGTCCAACTGCTTCTCTTTCTTGGCAACCTCTGAGGTAGCGGCAGTGGCCCTGGTGGTCCCTGGATAGGGGAGGAGGTTTCACGAATTCTAGCCAAGTCAGCCTGGAGACGAGCAACCTCCTCCCTCAGACTAGAGAGGTGCCTACAAATAGGGCAGCACTGCAGCCTCCAGAGAGTCTCCCGGAAGACTGCTGCCCCACAGCCAGTGCACTGCACTACTCCCCACATGTCTGTCTTCTTTCCTGATTCTCTTGCGTTAAGCCTTTATTTTTTGGCTATATATAGTTATTAAGTGTGCTATTACATTCAATGCAGTGTGCTGTGCTGGTATGGAAACATGCTGTATGCACCTTCCCCCTTAAGGAAATGATGTCACAACCCGGGGGTGGGATGTGGGGAAGTGGGTTTGGGCCAAGCTGTGCCCTCAGGAACAATCAGCTACAAGCTCTGACCCACCACTAGGATGAGTGTTAACCTTCCTTTCAGCAATACAACCTGCACAACAATCAGGGGAACACAGTCTCCTGCACCTGAGGCTGTCTGTGTTTCAATCCACACTGCAGCTTTTGCTATAACAACTCCTTAATCTCCAGTAACTTATTTAAAAATAGTTTAACTATCACAAAATCCTACGCACCAATAAATTATTTAAAAATAGTTTCTGTCCCAAAATCCTATGCGCCAATAAATTATTTACAAACAGCGTCTCTCCCAAAATCCTAGTAGTCAATCCAGCTACCCCCAAGGGGCAACCAAAATGCAGTATTTAAACCCTTATGAAGTTACTTCCAAGATAAGCAGAGTTTGCAAGCTCCTTATTCAACTCCTCAGCCAACTGTAATTTATTTAAAAATAGTTTAACCGTCAGAAAATCCTAGTAGACAATCTAGCTACCTCCAAGGGTCAACCCAAATGCAGTATTTAAATCCTTCTGAAGTTACTCACAAGATAAACAGAGTTTGCAGGCCCCTTCTTGGTTAAACACTAAATAAATATGTAAATAAAAAGTGATTACCCAGGGTAGTTAGTTTCACCTCCCACAGAATTGAGCAAAAGTGCACGTTGTTGCAGATATCAAGTGCAATATAGAATCTCCCACACAGCTCACAGCTGAATAAAGAAGTAGTCTCCTTCCAGGTCAAGAAAATGTGCTTTGTGTCTCCAAATGTTGCAGCCACCAGTAGTTCATAGTAATCTGATCAAGTCTGGAAGGCTCCACCCAGGGCAACTGGTTGACAATGGTTATGATGCAACCTTTCCTGATCCAATACAACACTTTGTGGTCTGAAAGATTACCCCAGCCTTTATCCTGACAGCCATTCCCACAGACCACTGCAAACTGAATAAACCCTCCACAAAACTTGCCAATGTATTGATATTAGCGGCCAAAAAAGCCATCACCAGATTGTGGCGCACCAAGAAAATTCCCACCCGTACTATCTGGAGGGAACTTATGACTGACTTACACACTAGAGAGGATGACTTCTAGGATCATGGGCCGTATTCCTTCTTTCAAAATCAAGTGGTGTAAATGGGTTTTTATACTACTTAGACAATTAATCAGATTTTGTTCTGTAAAGCCAGGTCTCTCCCCTCACCTGATTTCCTTTCCTGCTGGTTTCTCTCTCTTTTCTCTTCATACCCTACAGACCTTAATGGGCCATCTTAATATCTGCATAATAAACTACTCCCATCCTCTTTTCTCTTTCCCCATCAACACTGAGTCTATTACTTAAATTATCTATTGGATACCTTTCCAAGGGGACAGCATCTGTATTTGGTATGGACTTTATGGTCATAATAAAGAACTATTTGCTGCAACTCTTTTCGGAATACCATCTTTGACCTACACATTGGATTTTACTTGGATCTAACCATGAAAACACGAGCATTATTACGAATTTATACCACATGGTACGCTACTTATATTACAGGTACTTCCAAGTAGACTATATGGTTTTATGTGACAAGGGCAAGTACTTTTTCTTGCCTACCAAAAAGACCGACACAAAAACCACCAGACGTCAAAAGGGCAACTAACCTTATAGTGGCCGTCACAAATAGTGACAGTCACTTACTCCATTACTAAAAACAGCCACAATATGTATTTTTATGGGAGGGGGGCTAAACCCCGTACCCGCCTTTGCGGGGGCAAGCCCCCCACACACACCAAAATTTAAATAATTAACTCCACGGGGGTGCGGACTTACGGGAAAAGAACAAAAAAACAAAAAAAAAATGTGTTTCCTAGCGCCAGACCCGAACCCGGGTCTGCTGGCTTCAGGGGCAGTAGCTTATGCCACTATGCTAAACCGCCAGCTCGGCAGGGCTTGGCCAAATAACATCCCATATCCTGCTGTAACGAGTGTAGCTCCCTGCTACACTATCTAGAGGATATAGCGATCTCTTTCAGCAGTCGCTGTAACTATGAGCGGTATTACTGAGTTGCTCATATTGAGCCGCTCAATAGTACTTGCTCATTATCACTGTACACCGACTATATCGCTTTATATGAAACAACTGAGCAAATGTCAAAGACTACTATATTATGTCCTGTATCAGTATAATGAGCTGTTAATCACTATAATATGGAATCTGTACTTATTCTGTGTCAAACTTAATAAAACATTTAATTAAAAAATTAAAAGCAGACTTCTTCCCATTTTTAAATCTGCTTCAGTCCTGCACAGCCGCATGCCTGCCCTTCAGCTTCCACTTTCTCACAACACTCACTACTAAAAAGAATAAACGCCGCCCTGCCTCTCCTCATCCCCAGCTATCCTGCATCAAACTTCTGCGCTCCATTGGAACCACTACTAGTGAAAAAGCAAGCTGCTTACACAATTTTTTATACCTTAAACTCACAGATCCACCTCTATAATCACAGCCGCCAGCCTGTCGGCGTACAAACCAGCACACTCAGAAATCCATGGCCACCCACTTCAATGGTGAAAAAAAAAAAGCACTGTGGTGTTTTTTTTTTTTTTGTTTTTTTTTAACAAAACTGCAGCAACTTAAAATGAAAACAGTCTCAATAAGAAACTGGCACTCTCACAAGCACACCTTGATAAATATCGCCACCATGTTCCCGCTGCATTTTTTTTAAACATGCTGCTCCTCCACCAATCATTGCTGATGACGCTACATCAACACCACTGTCATGACACAATGTCCACGGCAACAGTCGTGGCAACAACGCACTTCACAAGCGGAGCACCACAGTTTCAGCAAAAAACACCCATCAGACTTTTAAATGTTACAAAAAAATAGCAATACCTTTCCTGGAAAACAACAACCCCCCCCCCCCCCAAGATCCCTGCCTATTGCATAAATGAAATCCACAAGATCCCTGTTGTGTAATACATGATTTATTTTCACTTGTGCTGTTTGACGTTGGGCACATCACTCATGGCTTACACCACCTGTGAGGTTACCCAAGGTGGAATAGTACTAGTGAAAATACTATAAATTATGTATTCCACAGGTCAGAAATAAAAACACTGCACTCCAGGCATATTTTTGTCCTGTGCTATTTTCTCTCCCACACTTGACTTCACTGAGATCTCCCTCCTGCTTGTGTGGTTGAAATGTATTCCACAGGTCCCTGCCAAAAAATTTAAGTAAGCAGTTTAATTTAATAATTTTGTCCTAGGCACACTTAGAAGTGACTGTGACACTCCCAGAAGGGAACAGTGGCAACTCCCAAACAATTCTCCACATTAGCAAGCACAGACAGGTATAGGGGTATTTATTTGCACTAGCCCAGGGCAATTAGCCCCCCAACAAGTAAATTAATGTTAAAATTGACCCCTGCTCCCATCCTTCTCATGGACTGCTATACTGGCACCTGCATGAAGCTTTTTCAAGGCTACCCTAAAGCCAGGGTTTTGGAAGATAGCAGCACAAGATATCCCTGGCTCCGAGATTACTCCAATTTAGCTATCTAAACAACTGAAGTACGAATGATAAAAACCTCACCCATCAGCATTTCTGTCTTGTAACAAAGCGGCTGCCTCCAGCTGTTTCTTCATTTTTTCTTCTTGTTTTTTTCTCCTTTCTTGAGCCTGAAATGCAAATGTACAGTAACGTACGATGTGAAAACTTCCCCATCCCTCTGCATAGACATGAAAACAAAACAACAACTGTTTCTGTTGGGAATATCGATCCACCAATTTATACCCACACTCCCCCTCTCCTGCAGCAACCTATTTTGGGATAATCAGGGCTTAGCTTTAGTCTCATCACATTCATATTTCTCTGGGGATACACTATTTTGCTGCTAATGCGACTGTTTGTCGCTGCTAATGTGACTATTTACAATGTTTTTGCTGTTACATGTGACTGTTCTTATTCTCCATGTACCCCTCTCCTGCTCCCCCCAGCTGTGCCTAACAACGAGATACCTTGACTCAGTGTGCCCTCCCAGTCACCAAATTTTAAATAAATACGAAATAAACTAGAAAAAGGTTCTGGTCCTCCTTTACTGAACACCACCAGTATCTTCCGATGCCCCCGACACAAAACCCTTATTTAACAACAACAACAAAAAAAGTTTCCATCCCTAATTGTTCCAAAGCTAGGCCTTGTCAAAGATAACTTCTGCAAAAGAAGATAACTCTGGAACTGGAGGGGCTAGGAACTGATTTTTGTTTTAAAAGAAAGCTTGTTGTTAGAAGAATATCAATATATTGTATAGTACGGAGATCATACACTGATATAAAAAAGTTTAAGCACCAACATTTAGCAATATTTTGTATCGATACATACACATTGTATTACTATCTCATACTGATATATTGCCCTGATTAGACTTTAAAGAGCGCCTTTCTTGCTCTTTGTAACATCCCCCCCCAAAGAACTAGGAAGGACCCTTACTTGCCCCAAAGTCCTACTGTGGCAATATTAGATTTTTTCACTTCCCCTACTTTAGAAGGGAAGGGATCATAATTTGGCTCCGTGGAGCCGATCCGCCGATCCCTTTCTACTTCCTAGTACTGCGATCCACCCATTTGTCTCATGTCACTATATAGAAAGTGCCAGTACGCGATCCGTAGACATGAATGAGGCAATTTTTTTTAAACTTCATTTTACATATTTTAGATGACCACCACAAACAAATTAAGGAGATTGCTCAATTAACAAGATCCTTGTTAGCTGAGCAGTGCCCTTGATTTGTTCGTGGTGGCCATCTAAAATATGTAAAAAGGAGTTCAATCAATCACAGTTTATTGGTGGGAAATACTCCATTGAGCAGGCTCATTTGCAAGGAGGTCCTGGTACATAAAAGGGCCGAGTTACAAAGTTAGAAATCATGTAGACAACAAGGAACAGTACTGTTGTATGCACAAGAGATGTAGACAATGCAGTGCCTGAGGCTTAAATAAAATGAATAGCGAGCATTTGACAAGTTACAGGAAAGAGTACAATCACATCTGCCAGCATGCGGCATCATTTACATATGTACAAGAGATGCAAGCAACGCAGAGCTTGAGTGTTTGCGTACAATCAAATGCAATAACTGTGCTGCAGGCTCTTCTTCACGGGTGGAAAGCTGGGCAGGAAGTGGGAACAAGAGGAAAAAGGGTACTTGGGTGGTATGACCGGGGGTGGGGGGCAGAAAGGAAGCCTGACATGGACTGTTCCAGTGTGGGACCAGGTGGTTCCGGGGAGGTGGGGAGGCAGCAGGACGGATTGTCCCATTTCCTGGGACAGTGGCAGGTTACTGGGAAGAGTTTCTGTGGCAGGGATTTGAATGTATTTATAGAGACAATGCTGGTGAGTCTCAGTGTCTTCTGTAGGTGATGCCACGCTGATGGAATTGCATAGCTAGTGGTGCCCATGCCGAAGATGGTACACATCCAGGGTACTTCAGGAAGGACGAAGTCAGTTTTTCTAAGGGAATAGGGACTATATGAGGTGTTGACAAAGGAGGAGATGTATGCCGGAAATTTGTTCAGCAAGCTTTTTGGGGTCCAGATACCTAAGTGTAGCAGACGCCTGGTAACTAGATGTTGCCAGACAACTTCTTTATATAGGTCGCAGTGATGAGTCCGGAAAGATGATTTAATAATGAATCTTAGAGTCCGGTGGAACAGTGTATCCAGCTTGTGGAGGCTGGATGCAGTGGTACAATTATAGATTATATTGGCATAGTCAAGGATAGGGAGGAATGTGGCCTCCACAAGCCTGTGTCTGATATCTAGGGGAAAGAGGGCTCTGTTCCTATAGAACAAGCCTAACCATGTTTTTAGCTTACAAGCGAGGCAGTCAATGTGTACACTAAAGGAAAGCTTGTTGTCTAGCCATATACCTAAGTACTTAAATTTATCAACCACATCTAGTGGTTCACCTAGAATAGTTACGATTGGGACTGGTGTTACGTTGCAATGAGAGGAGGGACTGTTGCTAGTGGGGACAAAGTACAGCACCTTTGTTTTTTTCACATTAAATAGCAGCTTGTGGCTGATGGGGCTGTGCTGTAATTGGATGAAATCATCTTGTAGCACATCACGTACCTCAGTTACAGAAGGCTTGGAAGCATATATGATGGTATTGTCCGCAAATAATTGTATTTTGGAACTGACGATGTTGGGGTCCAGGGAATTGATGTAGATGGAGAATAAGATGAGGCCTAAAATAGAGCCTTGCAGGACACCTCGTATGATAGGGAGAGAGTCAGAGGTCTGACCACCCACTTTGATTTTCTGAATTCTACCGGTGAGGTAGCTGGAAAACCAATGTAACGAGGTATCGACTGCACTGAATTTGTTGAGGCCACTGAGGATGAGGCTGTGGTCGACTGTGTCGAATGCCTTGCTGAGGTCAAGGAATATGGCACCTATGACTTGCCTGGAGTCACGTGTAATGAGCCAATAATTAGTGACTTTTGCTAGGGCAGAAGCAGTACTGTGATTTTGCCTGAACCAGGACTGGGCAGGGTTGAGAAGTGAGTCATTATCTAAGTGGGCTTTAAGGTGGAGATGGATGAGTTTTTCCAGAATTTTAGACAGGACAGGGAGGATGGAGATGGGTCTATATTTGTTTAGGTCTCGGTGGGTCACCAGATTTAAGTAGGGGCAAGATGTGAGCAGATTTCCAGCAGGTTAGGACTGTGGCTGTGGAGATGGAGAGACTGAATATGTGGAGGCAGCATGGATTCATAGCGGGAAGGTCATGCCAGACAAATCTGATAGATTTCTTTGACTGGGTGACCAAAGTAGTAGATCAGGGCGGGGCTGTGGACATGGCCTACCTAGACTTTATCAAGGCATTTGACACAGTCCCACACAAAAGATTAATATACAAGTTAGCCAGCCTGGGAGTGGGTCCCAAGATGACAGCCTAGGTAAAGAATTGGCTGGAGAATAGGACACAGAGAGTAATAGTACATGGAGTCCACTCAGAAGAAAGGAGGGTTATTAGCGGGGTACCGCAGGGTTCAGTATTAGGACCGGTCCTCTTCAAAGTCTTTATAAGTGACATTGCGGAAGGACTGGAAGGAAAAGTATGTCTCTTTGCAGATGACACTAAGATCTGCAACAGAGTTGATGCACAGGGTGGGGTGGAAAGGATGAGAAGGGACTTGGCAAGGTTAGAGGAATGGTCATATGGCAGCTTAGATTCAATGCTAAGAAGTGCAAGGTAATGCACCTGGGAAACAAAACCAGGGAAGAGTACACAATGGGGGTGAGATACTAACAACAACAAAAATGGAAAGGGACCTGGGGGTAGTCATATCAGGCGACCTAAAGGTGGGCAAGCAATGTGAGAGGGCAGCAAGGAGGGCTGGGGAATACTGGGATGCATAGGAGAGGCATCACCAGTAGAAAACAGGAAGTTATTATCCCTCTGTACAGACAGCTGGTGAGACCCCATCTGAGTACTGTGTGCAGTTCTGGAGACCCAATCTCTGCAAAGACATAGACAGATGGGAAGCTGTCCAGAGGAGGGCAACTAAAATGGTGCAGGGTCTGCGGAGACATATGAGAGCGAAAGGCTTAATATGTATAGCCTCGAGGAAAGGAGGGAGAGGGGACATGATAGAAACTTTCAAGTACCTCAAGGAATCAACAAGAGGTAGCATCTTTCAAAAAGAGGTGTGCAAGAACAAGAGGCACAATTTGAAGATAGAGGGGGCAGCTCAGAGGTAATTTAGGAAGTATTTTTTCACAGAGAGGGTTGTGGATGCATGGGCAAGCCTTCCGGAGGAGGTTGTGAAGTCAAAATCAGTGGTGGAATTCAAGCATACATGGGACAGTCATAAGGCAATTCTGGGGGGTGGGGTAAGAAGAAGTAGGCTGCTGGTTAACTAGGATCTGCAGCTTATCCAGTAGGTAGGGAAATGGGCAGACTGGGTGGGCCAAGCGGTCCTTATCTGCCGTCAAATTCTATGTTTCTATGAGGATAGGAGCAGTTTAGTGGTAGTAGCCTATTCTGAGGAAGATGGGATCGATGCTGTCAGCTCTGCCTCCTTTTCTGATATTGATTTTCTTAAGCTGGTCCTCTTCCTGTTTGTAGGTTACGGGGTGGAGCTGGAGGGGATGTGGAGGCGAGGGCTCCTGGGGGATGGGGGGGGGCGTGTGATACCTGCGCAGGGGGAGGAGTTAAATGTGAGACCAGCAGTGGCAAAACGATAGTTCAGCTTTTCTAGAATGAGGTCATGCTCAACATATTCGATACTGTTGACGATTATTTTGGTGGGGATGGATGGGGGTACTTTGTGCCCTTCAACAGTTTTGATAGTCTGTTAGATCTTGGCAGGGTTGTCTTTGGCATTTTCGAGGGATTCCATGTAGAAGTTAGATTTGGCAAAACGAATCAGTCTGACAAGCATTCCTAGCAGTTCTGAATGCCTGCCAGTCCACTGCACTCTTACAGCACCTTGCACAGGCCCAAAGCTTGTCTTGTTAGTTAACGCAGCTTTTAGATCTGCTGTGAACCAGGGGTGGAAGTACTTTCGAACCCAGGATCTAATAAACGGAAAGTGTTTATTGGCCAGCTGAGTTAAGGTATCGTTGAGGAAGGTGATGTCGTCATCCATGGATTTGGTGAGGTAGAGGTTTTGCCAGTGTACACGTTTGAGTTCCAAGATGTAATTGTCCTCGTTGAATTTGTGGAAGCTACATTTGGTGAAAACTTTGGAGGAGGAGGGGTGCTTTTCTTGGTTGCGGGTACACACAACAATGTTGTTATCACCCAGGTCATTGTGGAAAACAGCTGAATGCGGTATTTTGTGCGGGTAGTTTGTGATGATTACATCCAGGATGGAGCTGTTAAAAAAAAAAAAAAAAAATCACCTCATTAATGAATATGGAGCACGTTCTTGCGCTCTCCGTATGGTGACATAAGAAAAATGGGTGGATCGCAGTTCTAGGAAGTGGAAAAGGATTGGTGGCTCAGCTCCACAGAGCCAAATTACAATCCCTTCCCTTCCAGAATAGGCGCATCTAATTTTGCCACAACAGGACTTTGAGGCAGGTAAGGGTTCTTACCAGCTTTTGGTGTGAGCACTAGGAAAGGTGCTCTTTAATGTAACAAAAGCAAGTTTCTATCTCTAACAGTTTCAAAGTTAGCCATTTCTAAATATAATTTCTTCAAAAGGAGATAACTGTTAAACTGGAGGGGCCAGAAACTAAATTTTTTAAATAAAAACTTGTTGTTAGAGCAATTTAAATATATTGCATATGTGCAGTTTTCATATATCAATATAGATATTTATATGAATATTTGTAAAATAGACTAAGAAATCATATAAATATTTGTAAAATAGACAAATTCATCTTGAATTTCTTAATCTATTTCACAAATACTGATATAAATTTAATATACTGATACATGAAAACTGCACATATACAATATATGGCATTTAAAAAAATATATATTGAAGACAGGAGAGCTGCAGATCAAATAGGATCTGGGGCTGCAGCAGTAAGTAGGGAAATGGGCAAACTAGGTGGGCCATGTGGTCCTTATCTGCCAACAGATTCTCTGTTTCTATGTTTTCTATGTTCTATGACATTTGCAACTTTTTTGGTTATACTACAGCCTATGTAATGATTATGCCATTTTAAAGAATGTACATTTGCATTTAAAGCCTCTAAGCATGTTACCAACTTATCTTACTAATTATCTCTACTACCTCCTTTCTTCCTGCAGATAAACTTCTCCTCTGCCTGACCATAAAAACATCTGCAGGACACTCTTGTGGGACATCCCCGAGTCTAAACATGGTAAAACTTGAACTCTTACATTAGCGTCATTCTCCTTCCTGCTTTCTTTTTCCTTAGAGTCCTGGTTTTCTGGACCCTCAGTGGCAACCTCCATTGCCTCTTCTTCCTCTGCAGCCCGAATACTGTCGATAGCGGCTCCAGTGTTGGGCTGTCCTCCTTCCTGCACAGAAGTTTGTTTTTCATCAGCTGCGCCGTTACTTTCTTCCACTGCTGAAACAGTCTTTTTGGGTTCTGAGTTCAAGGACTTGGTAGAGAAGGTTCCAGAAAGGAGAGGCTTTATTTTACAGAGAGGAAACTCATACAGAGTGTTGTAAAAGGAGCCAGGAAAGCCAAAATTATCTGTTGCTGCTCTCACTGGTCCCCCACCAGCGTACATGTGAATAACGGATCCAAATCCTACGGAGAAAACACAAACACACTATTCAATCATATGTCAGTCCGAATAATTGTAATGTTGCTGGTAAACACTATGGAGTGGTACAATGGATGAGAAAAGACATGGTCCTATCACAAAAGGATCTGTTACTCCCTTTCTTCCAGTACAGCACAACATAATTTCTGATTATGCCACTGAAAAAGACTACATTAAGGCAGCATTCTTACAACTTGAAATCAGTACCTAGCTGCTCTATTACATGCATACTGCATTGCACACAGTGTAACGAGAACTGCCTAACTATTCTTTCCTGCTGTAAACTGTACTTTTCATTATCGGCTCTACTACTCTTGTACCTGCTGACCGCAGTTCTGTTACCAGTAATTATAAAAAATAAAGTATGGATAACATTGCATCTTTAACATACCTTAAGTGTGTGGTACCATTACAAACCACTCAAACTTCGGTCTCGTGGTTTATAAGGTATCACAAAACTCAGGTGTGTAAAAAATCTCATTACGATGTTGCCCATACTTACTACTTGCCAGCAGATACATCATTCTCAATATAATAACTGGTGACTCCCTTTATTACACTGATTATCAGTGTGATTAGGCCTGTAATAACTGTTATGACACTGACATGCCCAGTTATTACAGTGTTTGAAGCGCTCACGCTTCTCTTTTCCTTTCCCTTTCCACAGTTTAACAGCCAGAAACTTGATTTGCATGGATCTTCCTGGTCATCTTCTTTTTTGTGGATATATCCTTGTACCAGTTATTTAAAAAAAAAAAAAAAAGGGTACTTATGAAGTTTTTGTTGCACTCCCTTTGCTCTCGAGGTTAAGGGACATCAAAAACGTCATAATACACAGTTGGCAATGCATTTTTCTCTAAATTACAGAGCTAAAACAGTAAGGAAATTTAGTGTTCTGAATCTTCAACAGCACTCCTTCCCCCCATGGCACAGTGATGAGATTTTATAACCGGGGCACACCTTTACAATATTACAATAAGTCTGGTCTTGTTTTTTGCTATATTATTATAAACCTGTCTAGCATGCTTGAGGAAAGCAATGTGGTCTGTGGTTAGAATATGAAAGGTATGGACCAGAACCCAGGTTCCAATTCCGACACAGTCAGGGACACCCTGCATGACCCAGAGTAGCCCAACTGACTTACCTATGTTTCAGTGCTCCCGGCTGTATAATGCAGCAGAAGCAGGGGGACGTAACTGGGAAATCAGAGGCTGCATCTCAGCAGGGCTAGTCAGGTTAAATAAATAATAAACATTCTACAGATGCGTGGTCAAGGGATGTGCCCATGGGAAACTTTGTTACTATGCCCTAGAAAGCATGTCCAGTAGGGGTCCTAAACTTGAATTTCAGGCTTCCTGATTTGTTTTCTGCTATAGTTACTTTAGTAGCGAATAATTAAAATAATTTTTTACGCCAATTTAGAAATAAACTGCAGTGAGTTGGGTTCCTATGTCACAAAGTGCCTCAGTGACCAAAAGTTAACGTGAACTGCCAGAAGTACATGGTAATTGAGGGAAAAAATGCTAACAAATATGACCCACCCTAAGTGTACAAATAAGACTGTCATGTCATCTCAGGTTTCTGGTGACAAATACAAAGCGTGAATGCCAGCAGAACCTCTCAGTATCATTTACAGCCTTATTATGTACACTTGCGTATGCCTTATTCCTTCTATTATTATATGTGTTGGCTCGACAATGCTGGCCATCCAAAGGTATGATATTGTCAGCCTGCAGCGGGCTGCATCTCTCCAGATAACTATTGTACACAGCATCCAGAACCCAACATTGATATCCTAACATTTAAAAAGGGCACTGGAGGAAAAACAAAAAACAGTGCACAAGTTAGCACCCCCCTGCAGGCTCTCACAAGACTGACATGGGAGGCCACCCACCACGTTGTGGTCTTGGGTAAGTGTAAGTCTGTGAGAAGGTCAGAGATATTGGGGGGGGGGGAGCTGATGAGACAAAAGAAGGCAGCTAACAGGAGTCAGATAATCTTGCCAGGGGAAGATACATCAGAATGGAAGGCAGTGACTAGTGGGGTACTACTTGGGCTTGTTCTGGAACCACTTTAGTTTGATTTAAACACCAATTACTGTACCTAGAATCAGGGACTAGTAGCCAGATAAGTCTGAAGATGATCAAGGCACTTGGTAGCATTCACCCACCTGCTAGTCTGAGACACCCCCCAAGAAAAAACAAAACAAACCAAGGGATCCCAGCCATAAATGCTGAAGGTATTTTTTTTTTTCCACAGAAATTTCTGTCCTCTGGTTGGCCTGTCCATTTCGGCCCCCCTAATAACCCCCCCTTCCAGGAGTTACCCCATCGACATCACTGCACACACCCCCTGGCAGGAGCTGTTATATTCCTCCAGAATCTGAATCTTAGGGGTAAGACAGGAGCCATGGTCAGTAGTGTGGGGTCTGCAGCAGAGGAGGGGGGCTCATTTTGCTTCTGCCAAGCTCCTTTTTTCTCTTTTGTTTTTCCCCTCCCACCACCCTTCGTCCACATCCTTCTTAGTGGCCTTGAACACCACTGCTAACCCCAGGGGAAGCAAGCTCCCTGGCCTGCCACAGGAGTCACTGCCGCATCATCCCCTCCTTGGGTGGCAAGCGATACCAGTGGTAGAACTTTTTCCCAGCCCAGCTGCCCGCTCCTAGCAACCCAAGTATGCTCCTTAACCCAGGTCAACAGTATGGAAGTGCAACATGCTTTCACTGGGGCAACTGGTGACCCCAACACTGGAGATCTTGTTAACATCTTCTGACATGTCCTACTGCAGTGCTGGTGGATGCTAGGTGGTGGCTCCCACATCTTGTAAGTGCTGGCAGCGCATCTTGGGGACACAAGGCACCGAAAAACCTTGCGATCTGAGGTGCTAGAGCACCATCTCCTTAGCAGGTCATACTATACTTGGGCTCTGTACCTGTGACAAAGAATATCAGTCAAATCTGATAGTTTACTTTTTGGAGCATGAAACTGCACTGCTGGATTCCTGAACTCTAAGGGTGTCTGGATACTAAAAACTAGCATGATCCACCCAAAACAGCAGTTGGGTTGGAGCTCCACACAACAGCCTGCAGAAGTCGAAGGCCCACAAGGGTTCGGGCAGCACGAAAGCCACCAGCCTGGATGGACCAACTATGGAGCCCCCCTGGAAGGAGATGTAGGAGTCCATATGCTCCACAGACTTAAAAACAGAAAGAACTTTAGTGCGACTAGGAGCTCATGATGTGCAGCTAAAAGAACTGACCATCGCAGTATCGGACATGGATTGCAGATCCACCATGATGGCAGCTGTACTGACCTTAACCCAGGAAAATATGCAGTTAAGGGTCCACCTGGAGGCCTTTGAGAATGAGGCATGGGCTAAGAACCTTTAGCTTGAGAGAGTGCCAGAGGGTATAGAGGGAAAGGACCTTTTGATCTACATTAAAGCCTAGATTGCTGAATGACTCTCTCCTTGTGGACCGTTGACATGTTAGCCCCGAAGAGGGTTTACCGTGTAAACCCTTGTGCTGCTCCTTTGACTCCTAACCAGAACAGTTTGTTTTAGGGCATCTGGTGCAGAGGTGCAAGATACCATCTTACGTACTGCCAGGGCGTTCTCTCCTCAGGACACGGAAGGCAACAGACGTAAAGTTTTTCCTGGATCTTCATTTCCAGACTAGGGCCCAGAAGATGAAGTTCAACACCACTCGCCAGTGCTTCTGGACTGTTGACACCATACACTCTTTCCTCCTCCCTGCCCACCTCAGGATTGTGTACAGCAAGAAAACATTTCAGCACAGCAACCCTAAGTACACAAACCACTGGGTGAAAAAACCAAAAAAAAAATAAAAAACTGAAAGGGAGTTTGCCTTCTGGGAGGAAAATCAGCAACTTGTGGATTCAGATGAAGACTGAGACCAATATTCCGACTCACTTTCTTAAAACAGAATAGTTACCTACCATAACAGTAGCTCTCCAAGAGAATCTCCTCCATTGAGCCCCATCATGGAACCATAATCTGTAATCCTAAAATTGTTTGCTGGATGGGGCCATCCACGTCAAACCAGCTCGTTGGCACCTATTTAATATGGGCATCCCCAGCATGCCTCAGTTCCCCTCCAAAGACAGGCTTGAAGAATCATCGGACTAGCAGGGACCAAAGTGACCAGGACCAAACCAGGCACACAGAAGAGGATATGGAAACCTAAGTAGAGATGCCATATGAGGTATCATAGAGAATCAGCTTGTGAGAGCAGACAGTATTGTCACCTGTCACCCGAAAAGGGGGGTGGGGGGAGGGGGGAGAAAGGGAAAGCTATGGCTTAATGGAGGAGATTCTCTTGGAGACCTACTGTTAGAGCAGGCAACTATTCTATCTTCTTCGAGGATATCTCCCTCCACTAAGCCACATCATGGAATGACTCCCAAGCACAACGGAAGGATGGCAGGACTCAATGATCTTGTGGAAGGAGGCCTTGCAGAACACTGAGGCCAAAGTGGGCACGTCTACGAGAGAAGTTGTCCAGACTGTAGTGCTTAGTAAATGTATGAATAGTACTCCAAGTGGCAGCAACACATATGGCAGCACCGGACACATTCTGGAAACAAGCCACTGAGGTAGCCACCCCATGGGTGGAATGAGCATGAACTGGACCAGGAAGCAGCTTATCACACTTCTGGTAACAAAACCTAATGCAACTGTCCAGCCATTTGGACAGGCCTTGTTTTGAAACCGGGGAGCCCACCATCCTGGGGCAAAAGCAGTAAACAGTTATGAGAATTTTCTGCAGTCCTTAGCACGATCCAACTACTAATGCAGCATCCTGTGGACATCCAACGTATGTGAACGACATTCCCCACTATCTGTAGGAGATGAGGAAGAAAATGAGGATTAGTACGTAATGTAACCCTATCCTTGTGAAAATTAATAAAAAGGAGGGTCTGCAAGTGCAACCAGAGCCTGTAACAATGAAATGCATCTTGCAGACATCAATGTTACTAGGAACAGTGTCTTCCAAGAGATGAAGCACAGCTCTCAAGTTGCAGGAGGCTTGAAGGGAGGAACAGTAAGGGTCTCCAAAACCATACTACAGTCCAATACTGGAACAGGATTGCAAACTGGGAGGTGCAAGAGTAGAATACCTCTTATGAATTTACAGGAAACTTTTATCTGGTCCACTGTGTTGCCTTCTGTGAGGGCATGAAAAGCTGACACCAAGGACAGGTGGAGCTTAACAGAAGAATATCCCAGTCCAGAGTCCTTAAGGAACAAGAGGTAGTCCAGCACAGTAGGAACTGGACATGTAAAGAGATCCTGGGCACAGTCAGAACACCAAACTCTAAAATGTTTCCATTCTTGCGAGTTGGTGTACCAAGCAGATGACTTTCTAACCACCAGTGGAATATAAGCAATCGCTGGGGAGACCCCAAAGTGAGAGAGCTCTCTGTCTTCAGAAGCCAGGCGTGGAGGTGCACAGAACACAGATCCGGGTGCACCAGAGCACCCTGCTTCTGTGTTAGAAGTCCCGCTCACAGGACAGGAGGTTCCACTGCTAGTTGTTGGAGCACAGGTAACCAAATTTATCTGAGCCACTAAGGGGCCATCAAAATCAAGGAAGCCAGTTTGGCCAATAGCTTGACTAGAATCTTCTATATTAGAGGGAATGGAGGATAACTGCACAAAAAAAAAGAAAAAAAAAAACTTTTCAGGAGAAGGACGATGCATCTTACCAGAAAACTCAAGGCCCACCACTAAGGTCAGGTTGACTAGCCTGTAGTTGCCAGCCTCATCCCTGTTCCCACCTTTGTGGAGAGGGACTACATTTGCCCTCCTCCAGTCCCCTGGAACCACCAGTCTCTATCGATTTGTTGAACAAGGCTATTAGTGGTGCTGTCAGCACCTCTCTAAGTTCTTTTAATAATCTGGGATGTATCTCATCCGGACCCATAGCCTTATCCCCTTTCAGATTCTCGAGTTCCTTCAGGACTCTTTCCTCTGTAAACAGGCTGATGTCCACCTCTCTCCCACTGGTGCTCCTATCCCCCAATAGTGGTCATTCTCCTTCCCCTTCTTCTGTGAATACTGAACAAAAATATTTGTTCAGGATTGTTGCTTTTTCTAGGTCCTCCTCCGCATCACCCCATTCCTCCCTTTTTAACCTCACAATCCCACCCCGGTCTTCTTTCTATCTCTAATGTACCTGAAAAAGGTCTTGTCTCCTTTCTTAACTGCCTAGGCTATTTTTTCCTCAGTTTGTGCCTTCGCGCTCCTGACTGCTTTCCCTGTCTCCCTCTGCTTTTCCAGATACAGTTCCCTGTCTTCCCCCCCTCTGTGTTTCCTTGTACCTCCTGAAAGTTAGCCTTTTCTCTCTTACCTTCCTGGCCACGTCCTTTGAGAACCATAGTGTTTTTTTCTTCCACTTTGTTTTGCTTACTTGCCTAACACAAAGGCTTGTTGCCTCTGCTATTACTCCCTTAAGGTTAGCCCATTGTTTCTCTACATCCCCTGCCAGGGCTTCCTTGAGACATTCCCCAATTTTTTGCAAAGTCAACCTGTCTTAAATCCTGGACCCCTGCTTTTGTGTGGTTTGTCTCCTCCACCGAACCACACCGTATGATGATCACTGGACCTCAAGTGGCTACCCACCATTACATTGATGACTCTGTCCCCATTGGTGAGTACCAGGTCCAATATTGCTTCTTCTCTGGTGGGTTCCACCACAAGCTGCTTGAGGCATGCTCCCTGGAGGGCATCGAGGATGCCTCTGCTCCTGGCTGTGGCTGCAGCCTGGGTGCTCCAATCCACATCAGGCAAATTGAAGTCCCCTACTAGCAGCACTTCACCTCTGGCTATCATTTTGTGGATGGCTTCTAGTAGTACCTTGTCCATCTCCTCCCCTTGTGCTGGAGGTCTGTAGATCATGCCTGTGCGAATGGCAGTGCCATTTCCTGTCTCCAGGGTGACCCACAGTGCTTCGGCTTCCTCCTCCATTCTTTGAACTTCAGTTGCTTTAATTCCCTCCCTGACGTAGATAGCCGCCCTTCCACCCTTTTTTCCCCACTCTGTCTTTTCTAAATAGAATGTAAACTGGTATGCCTATATACCATTCAAGGTTCCCCTTGTACAATGTCTCGGTAACACAGTGTCCAGGTCTACCTCTGCCATCAAGGCCACTTGGTCTGGGATTTTATTTCCCAGGCTGAGGGCATTCGAGCACATGTCTTTCCAAGTTTTGCAACCTCCCCTTTTAGTAGCTCCCCTTCTATCTCCATGTCTTCCCTCCCATTCTTCCTTATCTCTGCCATTCTACCTCTCTCGGTTTTAGGTTTCAGTGTCAATTTCCCAACCCTAGGGTCCTTCCTGCTGACTGCTTCATCCTGCTAATGCAGCTCTCATGGACAATGAAATTTTAACAAGCAGAAAATGGAGACTCCCCAGTGGTAGTCACAAGGGGCTACTATGAAGAGTGAAAACAAACTAAAGCAAACATGTATAGCCCTAACAGCTACAGAAAAAGAGTTGTCTGTTGACATGGAAAGAAATAAAATTTACATGATATGAAGGTGTAGTTTTCCTTTAAAAAGCATTTCTTGAAACGTATCAGCAATGCCTCTTGCTGGGAGCTTGTCCGCACTGAACGAATTCTGAACTCGGATGAAATGGGCATCAACCTCATCCCTTGTTCACAATGGACTATGGACGCTGTTGGTTCATGACAGGCGGTGGGAACTTGCTGCGGTGACAAGCAGCAGGGATCTGCAGTGCTATGCTGCACGCTCAGTGAACAATACCTGCCTCCCCAGATCAGTTACAAGGGCAAAACCAAACTCTGCCACCCAGTCTTCAGATTCCTAAATGGATGGCAAATTACCCACTCCGAAAACCACTGGTAAATGCCTCCACATCGGAGGAGTACATCTGTGGTGTAACTGCCTTACATTCACTGTTATAGAGAAACACCAGCTGCCAAAAGAACAAAAAACTTCTTATTCTTGATCTATTCCGCGGCCAGACAACATCCAAGATAATCAATGTAATATGGAAGACTTCAGTATTATCCCTGTATTCGTGACACCCTCTTGAACGGACCTCTTACAACTGCTTGATTTCTCCATGAACAAAATTTTCAAAGATGAACTAAATCAGCAGTTCACGGAGTGGTATGCTGAACAGGTATCCAAGCAGCTTACCAGTAGCCTATCACAAATCAGCACTGACCTCTGTATGTCTGTTAAAAAATCATCATGCACAGTGGCTTGTGGCTAGCTTCCAGCACCCAAGCGCTTGTCAAGAAGACTGTAAACACAGTTTTGAAGAAGCTGGAATCACAAAAGCTCACGACAAGTGCCTGATGTATGAGCCTGAATCGGGCACCACAGGTAACTCAGTGTCACTGTTACTTTAAGTCACATCACTGAAATTTACTCTATTAACATTAAGTTTATTTTCTCTTTTCAGCATTGGACTCAATGACACTGGACTGCTCACTGCTGGGAGGATCTGCCACACGCTTGACATGATTCAGCAGTAGCACAGCAAACTGAGCTGTCTATAATGAGCCTTGTTTAGTGTTTCTCTTTTTTTCCAGTTATTAGAATCAGTGAATGAGCTGTACTTTTGTATTAATCGAATTAGTGTAGATGACAGCAGGAGTGCAATGCTTACCTGTGCAGCTGAGCTTCATTTCGCCACTTTGTCCCAAATGAAGTTTTAATCCAATAAAACTGAATAAGTAATGCCTGCTGTGCTTATTTTTTATTACAGCATTTGAGGGGTTTTACTGGTATGATCAGAACACTGAGCACGCCAAAGGCAAAATGCCAAAAACACGTGGTCCATTGCTAGGGAGACAATATTCACTGTCACAGTATTTTCGTGTCTTAAAAGATACAGCGCATACACAGTGAAAATACAGTGACAGTGTAATACAGTACCCGCATTCTAAAGTATTTAGTACAGATTACTGTACGTCAGAGGCAATGCCTCCCTTCTGCAGCCAAGAATGGCAGCAGAAGCAAATCCCAGAGGAAGCACCCTTGGCGGCAGCATCTAAAGTGTCAGAAGCAGACCTGAGGAGGTGCTTTCTAGCCTCCGTCTATGAGTATGAGTCTGCTGAGCTAATATTTCATCCTGGTGATCCAGCATTTTACCAGCCAGGGAGGCCATAGTTTTTCACAAGCAACTGTGATATTTTATCATGCAAGTCTGTAATCTGCAATCCTTAAACTGAGGGAAGCAGAAGCAAAAGTCTTCTTCCCCATCACATCTAGCTTTCTCAACTCCTTGTCTGGAGGACTGGGGTCAACCTTAACTTTTTTTTGCACTAGCCAGCAGGGCGAGTTGATTCAAAATTGCACTAGCCCGCAGATGATTGCACTAGCCCTTAATTATTATTGTAAATTTTGATCACTTAAGCAGGAAACAATGCAAGCAAAGCCAAGAAATACTCTGATTATTGCACATTTATCCTGCTCCCACATTGCTTCTAGCTCCCCAGCAGAAAAAAAAGACTACAGTGAGCACCACCATTGTTTTGTACCACAGCCTCCTCTCTTCCTCTTTCTGCCCCCCCCCCCACAACAGAGAGAGGATATCACAACAGCAAATGTTCAATTGGCTGGCAGTATAGCCTAGGGGGTTAGAAGAACGAGGTGTAAACGAGCTTGATACATCCAGCAGACCAAACCTGAGTTTGATTCTCACAACCTCCACTTGCATACTGTGTGACTCTGAGCAAGTCACTTAACCGCCCAGGTCGCCCCTGAAAACAGGCACTTGTGCCTAGTGGGCCTAACCCGGTTACCAAAGACTAAAATAAATAAAATCAAGCAGTTCTAGCTCTGCACACACAATAGCTGACATCATCATGCACCTCACCACACTGTCACCACCACCCACAGGGAAATAAACAGAGTCAGGCAGAGAAAGACACTCTCGGTCCCCACCCTATAGTCAGCTGGAGACCTGCACTTTTGAAAGTTTTTGTACAGTCTGAAGTGAGCCAGGAGCACATCTAAGATTTCTTTGGGGTGGGGGCTAGACAAATCTAAGGGGCTTGGGAAATAGAAAAGTATGAGATTTCTATTTGTAAAAGCATTGATTTTAATATGCTCTGCCCCAGCAATAACAGATTTTTCTTGAACATTATCCTTTCATCAGCCATGGGGAAACAGTACACAGGCATAACGCTTCCTGCTTAGCTCTCTCAAATGCAACTGCCGCTAGCCTAGTGTAAAAAAAAAAATATATATATATATACACTCTGTTTGACAATGCTCACTGGCCCCCCCTTCCCTCCCTACTAATTCCTCCTCCCTATCTCCCTCCCTTCTACTCCACCAGCTCTCCCGACCATAAGTTTTGCACCTTTTGTTATCTTTTGCTTCGTTGGAGATTGTATTCTATTGTAACAAAATTGTAATTGAACTGTAACTTTTTTGTTTGTAAGTACTGTGTCCCTTGTACTACTGTTCTGATGTCCTCTTTGTGATGAGGTACCTTTGTAAATGAGCCTCTGGCTCAAAGGTTTCTAAACTGATGTTTAACTAAATAAATAAATACACCATTTCTAGTTCTGTATAGGATCATCTATGCACCCCAGAATTGCCTATTTCAAGCTTTCAAATTATGTATTTTATCAAGGTTTATTTTTGTACCATACATGATCCAAAGCTTTGTTTTTAGGCTGAAAGGACATGCTGAATGGGATAAGGGTGGAACTGTATGGATGGAGATGGCTGGCATGGTCCATTTAGAAAAGCTATGGACCCCCTACACTTGCCAGTAATGGCAGCTATGGATGGTCACTATACCTGGTTAAACAACTAAATTAAACTTCAGAGTCTGGTCTGCTGTGGTGTCCAGGGAAAGAACAGAGTTGAGAGATTTGGAGGGGAGAGGGAAGTTATGGTGAGGCTGGGATAAAACCCACCACCTACAGGGCCAATCCTGTATACTTCTTTGCATTTTGTCACTGAAATGTTGGATACAAACACTCAAAATGTAGAGAAATGAGGGGCACTGGTCTTAATAATATTGCACAAATTGTTAGACATAGACACATTCAGAAAACTGGAACCTAGTGACTTAACAGCACTCTACCCTTGATCACACCCTGAACACTAGCTGAAAGTCTTAACAGTGGAGTGATAATGACTCACATTGAGTCTTTTGTGGGATCCATCTCTTGAACTGCCAGATAATTGCAGCTCTTAATGAGCTGTTAATCACACCTGGCCATACAGAGAGATTAGCATGAAGACTAGAGAATGCTAAAGTAGAGACAATTTTAACTTCACTAACAGCCATGAAAATCTACGCTAGCCAAGGCAGGCTAGTAGAGAGTTAGCTGCACTAGCTCTGGTCAATTTGCACTAGTGTTTGGGCTAGTAAAACAATGTTAAGATCGACCCCTGCTGGAGGACGAGAACTCATGTGCTTGGGTGCCTCTGCTCTATCATAAGCAGCCATGATTACAACCGAATCTGCTTCAGGATGAGAACATACCTCTCAACCTTCTGTCCCCCAAATGTGGAACACTGCCTGACAAAATGTGGAACAAATGGGCAAAATGTGGAACACTTGGTCAAATCTTTACCTAAGAAGCTCAAAACACTGTTAAAATGTTGCATTTATATTCAGAAAGTCTGTTATTAATTGAATATTATATTTTTTGCATCATTTACTATGGATTTTAGCTTTCAAATGTTGACTTTGAATGTGGAACAAGTCCTCACAATGTGGAACATGGAGCTTTTGTGAAGTAAAATGAGGAACGTTCCTCGTAATGTGGTACAGTTAAGAGGTATGGATGAGAATAACAACACTGCTTTCCTATGGGGGCAGGATATCGTCTGTCAACCTTTCTTGGGACTGCAAGCAACTGAGCTGGCCTATGTCAAGCAGCCAAGGTAGCATCATCTAATACTGAATGCACAGGAGGGATGACTGCTGTTGGGGAGGCAGACACCTCCAAGAACTCATAAAGATCTTTTCTTCCTCCTCAGCTTGAAACCCCAGTTTAGCATGTAGTAGCAGTAAAACTGTTATTCATTTTCATGAAATGAATAGAAAAACGAAACTGAGCAGAGGCTCATTTTCAGTGAGATCCTGGTACCACTATCTAAATTACAAAACATCATTTAAACATATGACAGATTACAATCACAATAAAAATACACCTACACAGACTTCCACATTCTAATACAATTCAAAGGAAGAAAAAAAAGAGTAATAATAAAATTGCAATTAATTTATTTTAAACACTACCTAATGGGTCTAAGATTTGGTCTGCACACCAAACACATAAAGGGTGGCATATCTCGAACTTTGCACAAGACTAACTTTACATTGTCTATACATATTGCATATCCATTTACAGATTACAAATCAATAGACAATAATAATTTATATAAGATTTGGGACAGCACTTTAAATACACTTGTGCTTTTGTTACAAATCACTGCTTTATTGCCCTTAAATGGCTGTTCAAGTTGCATGTCCTGTTTACAGAAGGCCTGTAAACTAGGCATTCTCAGGTGGAGATCTTGGGAGCGTTTTTCACAGGCTCTTCTGAGCAGAGAGAAAGAGTAGAGCTTAAGCCTACTACATTATTCACTTCCTCTTCTTCATCCACTGCCTTCTCCTTTCCATATACTCTGGATTATATTCCACTTCAAGTTTCAAGTTTATTGCAGGAATAACTCCATTGAGCAAGCTCATTCACAAGGTGGTCCTGAGACATATATCAGGAGCACAAAGTAGCAGCATAGTATACATACATAATCATGGTGGCAACATAATGCACTTACATACATGATACAAGTAATAAGAGTGGATACAATGTGCAAAATATGCATGAGAGAACATATACAAGAGTAGCAAGATGGAGTTCATACAGACATGGTATACAGTACATAATAATGGCTGCAAGTGTGCAAAATGTACAACAGGAATACAAATGGAATTGTGGCGTGTAAATATCAGTGACCGAACTAAAACAACAAAGTGCAAGGCCTTAAGGTGGATAACTGCTGCATAGATAGATGGCCAAGAGAGCATTCATTAAGTACTGGAGTACCAGTACTGCAAAGCTGGAGGAAAAGACGCGGTAGGAGGGGAGGGGGAGACTAGACGAGAGGGTGGGAGGAGAGGAGGGAGTAGTGGAGCGAGGGAGAAAGGAAAGAAGGCTGTGGGGTAGGTCTATTGGGGGATGAGAGGGTAGAAGGAGGTATATGTTATGGTAGGCCTTGGCGGGGTAAGAGATGGGGCTAAGCAAAGACTAGGGAACCATTAGCAGAAGCCAGATTTATAGCCTACGACAGTTGCATATTTCTTTAACTATTCTCATGGTTAAGGGTTTAAAGGTGTTAGATATGAGACTGGTAAGCTTAAGAATAGACTGTAGATTGTTCCAATCGGTAGGTAGGGTATAGGAGATGGCAGTTTTGCCAAAGGAAGTACGAGTCCTGGGGACATTTAGATACACAAAGTCAGACTTCCTGGGGGAGTAAGTACTCTGGGAGATGTGGACAAGGGATAGTAAGTAGCCAAGGAGCTTTTTTAAAATAATTTTTCACATCCAGATACCAGAGTGTAACAAGCGCCTAGTAGCAAGGGAGGTCCAGTCAACAGAAGCATATAGACCCCACCAGAATCACCCCTCACTCCAATACATTTGCTGGATTAGATAATGACTAACCATCCAGAACACATAATCGACTCTGGTGTACTAGCCGAAGCCATCACTGACCACTCCCCCACTTTTTGTATCTGGGGTAAGGTGAAAACTGCTCCAACGAAGCCCTGTCTCATTAACTTTCGCAACTATGCCAATCTCGACTCACAGGCCTTCCTGCTAGATGCAGCTAGTATTGACTGGTCCTCTCTCTCTATAAATCTAGTGATGCCCGGTTTTCTCTTGATCTCTTCCTGACCCACTTCCTAGCACTGCAGGACAAGCACTGCCATCTTGTAACACGCTGGGTAAAAACTAGGCAAACCCATTGGCTAAAATATGACCTACCTCAGTAAGCTACATCAGCGAGATAAAAGCTGGCTCTGTTTCAAGTGCTCCAGTCTATCTGCAGACCTTTACACCTACAGGTCTCTTCGAAATTCCTGCAAGAAAGAGATCAAACATGCCAAAAGCTCCTACTGCAAAGACCTTCTAGTAAACTCCTATAGTGACCCCAAGAAATTCTGGTCACATATTAAGTTCTTCCTGGGCTCTAATATGTCCTCCACCCCAAATGATATGTCGCTAAATGTGACCACTGTAACAATCTGCACACCAGTGCAAACTTTTTAAATGTGCAATTCTCTGACCTTGCAAACTATATATCCTCTTTCCCTGCTAAACCTAACTTAATCAATCTGACTAATACTACTGGGCCAAACTTTTTCTTTAAGCCTGTCTCTAGACCTGAGGTGCTAAAAATTGCTTAATAATATCTCAGAGCATGCGGCCACAGGCTCTGACAATCTTGAACCCAAGCTTTTAAAACTAGCTGCACCGTACATAGCTGCTCCCTTATCCAAAATCTTCACACTCTGTTCCTGGGTCATGTCCCCGATATTTGGAAGATGGCTAGGATTACCCGTTTTTTAAAAAGGCAACCCGAAGAACCCCTTAAATTACAGACCAATAGCTATCCTGTCTGTTCTCAGTAAAATTCTCGAAAAGCATGCTGCAACTCAAACTACTGATTTCCTCCAGAAATATGACCTTCTAACTCCGGCCCAGCATGGCTACCGTAAGGGTCATACAGTAGTACCACTACTGAACTACTGAAATTTACATTGGATACCCTAGTGGCCATGGACTCTGCTTCCCTCAATGGGGCCATTTTCATTGCTATGACTAAGGCATTTGACCTAGTTGATCACTCCATCCTCTTAGCCATATTTCGATCACTAGCTTTCTCACCTAACATTGTACATTGGTTTAGTAGCTACCTAGCTGACCGAACACAGATTGTGAAGTTTAACTCCACCCTCTCGGACAAGGCCACCATTAACACTGGAGTGCCTCAGGGGTCCATACTAGGTCCACTGCTCTTCTCTATTTTCATAAACGTCATCACCTCTAACCTCAATAAGACTGCCTCCCTCTCGTATGTGAATTACATTGTTCTGTACTCCAGTGCTAAATGCATTGAGAACATAAATCTGAGTCTCTCCCATGACTTCCAACAAATTCAACAGTGGCTGGCAAATCACAAACTAGTCTTAAATTAATCAAAGACCCAAGCTATGTTATTTGGCTCAAGCTCCAAACTTAAACACTCCCTACACAATTTTAAAGTCTCCACATTAAGTGGTACATCAGTCGGGGTGGTAAACTCGTTCAAATACCTGGGTGTCACATTGGACCCATTACTAAATTTTGACCTCCACATTCAGCTGACCTGCAAGTCTGTAAACACTAAACTTGGTATTGCCTATCGAACCAGCTATGCCCTCACCCCCTCTGCTAGGCTCGCCATAGCCCATGGGATACTCCTACCCTCACTTACCTATGGGGTTGCAACCTATACCGCCGCATGTAAATCAAGTCTCCGGAAGTGGGATGTCACCTATAACAAAATATGCCGCTTCGCATCCTCCTTTACTCTGACCTTGGTTGCCCCCCCCCCAATGTATCAAGGTCCTATACTCTCAGCTCCACTGTTAACAACATTATTGGGTCTCAAATACCCAATCCCTAGTGGGTCTCTTTCAAAATCAGGCATCCTGCTATGACCTACGCCTGCTGACAATGCCCCTGTCTGCATCCCTAGACACATCACCTCCAAAGGAGCTAGTGCTTTTGCCTGTCATGCCCCAATACTGGAACTCCCTCCCACTATCAATTCGCCAGGCCTCTTCCCACACCTCTTTCAAGAAAGAACTACGATACCATCTCATCTCGTCCTGTGCTTGCTCCCATTTCAAACCACTCTAGCCCCTAAATACTGCACCACTTACCACTTGTCAGTTTTGTCCTTAACACGCCTCAGCACTTCTTCACAGGTGGCTGGCATAACTCCACGCCGTACTGTCTCACTTCCTACCTTTATCCAATCCCTTCCCTATCAAAATGTGCCCCAATTTCTGCAATATATTTTACTACTTTGTTGCATGTGTTTACCTGCTTGTATGTACAAATTGCTTTTGACAAATCTTTAATGTAATGTTACTGTTTTTGATGTTTGTTTCTGTACCCTCCCGGGTCATGCCTCAAAATAGTAATTTCTATGGCTAGTGCACCATCGGGGAAGACTGTGCCTTTTTGCATCATAGGCCATAATCCAGTTGGTAACTTTTGCAGTGGCAGAGATGGTACTATGATTTGACCTAAATCCGCAGGGTTGAGGAGGAAGTAACTTTCGCGGTGGTGCTTAAGCTGGTTGCAGACTAATTTCTCGAAGATTTTGGAGATTTAACATCGACCATTATCAGTACAGAGTCAACACGATGGAGATAACGAAGAAGGAACCATCGATAGGTGTCCTGTTAACGGCACAGCAGAGGGCCAGATGAAGACAGTGACGACAGTGACAGTAGGCACTGAAAGAGTTCCAACATCATTTGATAAAGAAGCTGTGTGTTGCCAGGCCCCGAAGAGGTCGACAGTATGGACTGTGCCTGATGCTGGTATCGGCTACTAATCCTGTTGCTGGAGAGGCGAGTCAGCGCCAGATCCCGACCTTGGCTCGGAGAGACTGTTCGGGGGCAGCAGGACCCACGGCCATAGCCTGGTACCTGTCTTTATCAAATGACTTACCTCTTCTTAGAGGCGTATGGGAACAGTCTGGGTTAGCGGCCTTTTCTTTATGCTACTTCTCATTCTCTGAGTGGTGGTGTTTCTCTGCTAATGTACAGGATTACTCCTTTCTCTTTGATGAATCAGCGACAGATGCCATCAACACTAGGGAATGGCGGGGCTGATGGTGAACAGGGAACAGATGCGGTTGACAATGGTGAAGCTGTCTTGAATGCAACCTGTTTTTCTGTTTCTTTCAGCTTTAGGTGACCCTGTAAAGACTTCTTGTGATGTCTCCTGGTCACCTGATTAAAGCTGTGGAGACGGGGCACTGTCCCACCTGCAGGACCTTTGCAGAGCACCATGTTCAGCTGGTAGCAGCAAGAGATGAGATATCTCTGCTGTGGCACCAGCTCAACTGGGGTCCACCACCCCACACTGAAGGGTGCTGAGGAAGGGTAGCAGGGTCAGCTACAAGGGGTTCAACCAGTCTCACACCATCCAGAGCGCAAATCGCTTTGCATCCCTGGAGGAGGCACATGTACCTCTGAGTCAGCAGAGGATGGTAGGTGAGCAGGAGGAAGTCAGAAAGGGGAGTCTTAGTGACTGGAGACTCAGTGATTAATAGAGTACAGTGGGTGGTGCGTGGGGGAGGGAAGTGGAACGAAATGGTCAGATGCCTTCCTAATGAGTCAGCCATCCAGGATATACATATGATAGGGAGGATGGCAGAGAAGGGATAGGGGACCTGGGGGTGCTGGTACACTTGAGTACCAATGATCTGGCGAACTAGCATGTGAAGGCAGCGAAGTGAAACTATAAGAGACTGGGGGACAGACTGAAGGTGCACTCGGCTTCCCTGTTTTTTTCCAGGTCCTCCCTCTGTGGAATAGTGGTACTGGGAATGATACAGTAACGAAGTAAGAGACTGAGGAGTTTAATTGGTGGTTGAAGGGATGATGTCAGGAGGAGGGATACTATTATGTGGGAGACTGGTGGAACTTCTGGGAAAGGAGGATCTTCAAGGGTTATGGCCTTTACCTGAGAGTGGGGGGCCAGTGCTCTGGGGCAGAAGTCTGACATCTACATTGGACCGTTAAAAGCTGTGGAGGAGACCGACGCTAAAGGAACCACTGAGAAAGGACAGCAGCTGATGAACCTCATGAGGGCTCCTCTTGAAGAGGGGACTAGTAGCAGAAAGGTGAGTAACAGGAAGGTTGAAGTTCAAATTAGGTTAAGGGAAGAGGCCAATGAGGCAGAGCTGCCAAAGCCTACACTCTGCATGAAAATTAAAAAAAATAAGGAGACTAGGAAAGAATAAGGGAGAAAGAATAGGAAAAAGCAAGACAGGGGATGGAAAGGGGTCTGCCATAATGCCTTGAGTCTGGAAAATAAAATCAGTGAGCTCCAGGCAATGGTGGCAGACACTGAAGGGGACCCAGTAGCCATCATATAAGCTTGGCCCACAGAGAATAACGATTGGGACCCGATGGTCCCAGTCCGCACCATGTTTAAATGTGACAGAGGAAAATGTAAAGGAGAAGGCGTAGCCCTATACACTACCGGTCAAAAGTTTTAGACCACCCCCATTTTTCCAGTTTTTATTGAAATTTAAGCAATTCAAGTCCATTGAATAACCTGAAATGGTACAAAGGTAAGCGGTAAACTGCTAGAGGTTAAAAAAAAGTTTAGGTTAGCAAAAACTGCTGTAGAGAAATTGCAAAGAAAGCCAAGGTGTCAGTGAGTATAGTTTCCTACACCATCAAAAGGCACTTGGAAACTGGAAGAAACTCTGACAGGAAGAGGTCTGGCAGACCCAAAGCTACAACAGAATCAGAAGACAAGTTTCTGAGAGTCAACAGCTTGCGTGATAGGCGGCTCACAGGACAACAGCACAGAGTGACTGGCACCCTGAACCAAAAGGGCTACCACAGCATTTTGCAGCGCCATGCAATACCCTCTGGTCTACGCCTAGTTGGTCAGGAGTTCATCCTACAGCAAGATAATAACCCAAAACATACCTCCAGGCTATGTCAGAACTACCTTCGAGGAAAAGAACAAGACGGTAGGCTTCAAATCATGGAATGGCCAGCACAGTCTCCAGACTTAAACCCCATCGAGCTGGTTTGGGATGAACTGGACAGAAGGGTGAAAGCAAAGCAACCTACAAGTGCAACACATTTGTGGGAACTTCTGCAACAGTGTTGGAAGAACTTCCGAACAATATTTGATGTCCATTGTAGGAAGAATGCCACGAGTGTGTTCAGGTTACAGTATATCTGCAAAAGGTGGCTACTTTGATGAGTCAAAAATTTAGATTAAATTTTGTTAAACAAAATGATTCTATGATTTCTTTTTTATCTCCAATTGTTTATTTGTTCTATGCTTTAATTTCAGAGTACATTGAGAGATTAACTTGCGTAAATTTCAATAAAAACTGGAAAAATGGGGGTGTTCTAAAACTTTTGACCGGTAGTGTATGTCAGGGAAGGCACAGAGGCTGTGGGGGATGGAAACATCAGGAGCAACAGTGGGGAAATAGAACTGTTGTGGGTTCAGCTCATGGCATCCTCCGGCAAGAACATGGATAGAGGTGCTATACAGACCTCCAGGATAGGGGAAAGAGGGAGATAAAGAGCTAAGAGCAAAACTAGAAAGGGGGTAGCAAAGGGGGGGGGGGGAGGTGGTGGGATATCCAAATCTGCCAGATACTGATTGGGTCATTCCAGTGCCCAGAAGCTTCAGAAGTAAGGTCCTACTGAATACACTGCAGGACTGCCTGTTAGTGCAGCAGGTTAAGTGACCCACTAGGCAGGCTGCCATTCTCGATGTGGTGCTCACCAACAAGGAAGTGGTAAGAGGAGTGAGGGTAGGGGAACCATTAAGGTCCAGCAACCATAACTCTATATGGTTCGACTTGGCCCTTGGGACAAATAAGACCTTATCAAAGGCTGAAGTCCTAGATTTCAGACAGGCAGACATCAACCAGATGAAGGAGCTGGTCCAGGAAAAGTTAGAGTGGGCATCATCAGGGATGTGGAGGAAAGATGGGGGAAATTAAAGAGGCCATTTTCGAGGCAACATCTTACATGAGAACGGTAGTCAAAAGAAACAGATACAAGACACCAATCTGGTTCTGTGGAACAGTCAGGGAAGCCATGAGAGCCCAAAAGAATGCCTTCACCATGTGCCTACTAGTAAGAAATATGAAAATCCCAGTTTCCCTGCCATGGATGACAGTTGCTGTTAAACATATCAACAGAAAGAACAAAGCCTATTCTAGGGCCAAAAAAGGAGGCCACCAGACCTGTTGGGCCTTATATAGGAAAACATAACAGCAAAAATGGCAATCGCCCAGGCCAGGAAAAACCATGAGCTGAGACTGGCTAGTAAAGTGAAGGATAATTATAAATCCTTTTACTCCTATACAAGTAATAAAAGGGGTGGTGCTAAAAACAACAGTCACGGATAACAGCGAAATTGCCAAACAATCAAATCAGTTTTTCCACATCGGTCTTCAATGACAAATCTATGGGATTAAAAAATAATTTACCTACATCAAAAGAAACCCACCTAGTTATAGACCATACCAACGTCAGAGACAGACTTCTCAAACTTGACCTGAATAAGGCACAAGGGCCTGATGGGTTACATTCCCCGAGTTATTTAGGAGCTCGCACAAGAGATTACAGGCTCAATCACAGCTATATTCCAGAAATCCCTCGATTCAGGAGAGGTTTTGGAGGTCTGGAGACAGACAGAGGTGGTGTCCATACACAAGAAGGGTTCCAAGCAGGCAGTGGGGAATTACAGGCCTATCAGCCTGACTGCAATCCTGGGGAAGATACTAGAAGGGGTTATATAAAGGATCACATTGTGCGTTTCATGCAACAAATGGGGGATATTGATTACACCCAGCATGGCTTCACCAATGGTCGATCTTGCCAAACAAACCTCCTGGAATTCTACAGTAAAGTCAGCAATGCATTGGACACAGAAGAATCTGTGGACATTATCTTACTGGACCTATCCAAAGCATCTGACGAGGTCCCACATGGGGAAACGTGTTGATGTCTTAACTGACCACAATATCCAGGGTACTATCAGTAAATGGACAGCATCCGGGTTGACTGACAGAAAACAGAGGGTGTGCATCACAGGGGCATATTCAGAATGGTCAGAAGTCACCAGTGGGGTCCCACAGGGTTCCATGCTGGGACCCTGCCTATTCTATATTTATATCTCCTTCATGAACCCCACAGAACTGGTCTGGGAGTCTACATTTGCAGATGATACGAGATTGGTTTTACCAGTAAATAATCCCAAGGATGCTGGAACACTACAATCAGCATTGGGTGAATTGGAAGAGTGGGAAATAACCAACAAGTTAACATTCAATGCTGAAAATGCACTGTAATGCACCTGGGGACTAATAATCAGAAATTTAAGTACAGGTTAAATGGCATTACCCTGAAGGAAGTCATAGACGAAAGGGACCTTGGTGTAAGAATATCAAAAATTTAACTTTCAAATTACACTGCAACCAAGTAGTTAAAAAAGCTAGTGGTATACTTAATTGTATTAAGAGATCTATCAAGAGCAGAAACAGGGAAGTGATAGTTCCCCTTTACAGCTCCCTGGTGAGACCCCACATGGAGTATTGTGCCCAGTTTTGGGCCCCAGTAGGGAAAACTGAAATAAAAGCCCTGGAGTGTGTACAGAGAAGGGCTACTAAACTAGTCAGCAATATAAGGGATCAGGAGTATGAATAGAGGCTAACAGAGTTAGGGATGTATTCATTGGAGTACAGCAGGTTAAGAAGAGACATGTGCTTCATCTTTAAAGCACTTTCTGACTTTGTTCTGTGGGAACAGTTAAGCCTTGAACTTAAAATTCAAATTACAATATGAGAGCAACCCACTAAATCACACGTAGGGGATATCTGTATACCAAAAGACAATACTGGTTCTCAGTAGGAGTGCAGAAAGTCTGGAACAGCTTACCAGTGGAAGTGGTGGCAAGCAATACTGGAGAGGAATTTAAGCACAGACTTGACAATCAATTAATAAATAAAAATATCAAGGGCTATCACTAATATTGGCGAGTATTATGGACTTAAGTCTTCCTTGCTCCAGTAAACCTATGAAACCATGTATAAGGGAAAAACAAGGGAAGGAGGAATGGGGACAGAGCTGCATACTGCAGAGGGGAACAAGGGAGGGAAAACAGTTCTTTAGCTATATTAAAAAGAAAGAAGGGAGGATGAATTATTAGGCTAACAGAGGGAGGTAGAGTAATTGAGGAGGACGGTCAGAAAGCAACTGTTCTTAATGACCACTTCTGCTCTGGATTCACAAGAGAAGACACAGGGCCTCTGCTAGACAGTGGGATTAAGGCGGCTATAAGGGGGATCCCTGAGATGACACAAGTATTTTCCAGTGAAAGGGTTTGGAAAGGGCCCACACTCAAACAAAGATAAGGCTTCGGGCCAGTTGGGATGCATCTTGGCAATGGAACTAACTGAATCCCTGATAGGGCTATTCAACAGCTCAACTTAGATAGCAGTAGTTCCAAAAGACTGCAGAGCAGCGGATGTAGTCCCGCTCCATAAGGAGGAGACAAGGAGCAACTGGGTAGCTACAGACCTGTCAGTCTTACCTCTATTGTGAGTAACCTTACGGAGACACTAGTTAAAGAGGACCTTGTGGACTACATGGACTATATGGAGAGCAATGAACTCCAGGATAGTAAACAGCACGGGTTCATGGGAGGGAGGTCTTATCAGACCAACCAAATAGTATTCTCTGACTGGGCAAGCAGGCCAGTGGATAAGGGCCATGCTGTGGATTTACTCTACTTCAATTTCAGCAAGGCTTTTGACTCAGTGTCATACAAGGTTGCTGAAGAAGTTAGAGGATCTGGGTGGAGCGAAGTACACAGTAAGATGAGTGAGAAATTGGTTGGAAGGGAGACAGCAGAGGGTTGCGGTTAATGGAGTTAAATCAGAAGAGATGGAGGTCACCAGTGTGGTTTCACAAGGATCGATCCTGGGTCTGGTCTTTGTCAATATATTCATCAGTGACATGGAAGAAGGAATCCACGATAAGATGCAAGATGTGTCTCTTCACAGACGACACCAAGCTCTGTGGCAGGGCAGTCAGCAATTAAGAAATGGAAGGGTGATCTGTCAGACAAGCGCACCATCCTGAACAGGGTCCCGCAAGGATCAATACTGGGCCCACTACTGTTCTCTCTCTCTCTCTCTCTCTCTCTCTGTCAATGAGATGTCAAATTATTGTGGGGAAGCTAAATTGTTGCTGTACACAGATGATGCAGCAATATATCATAGTTCAAAAGAAATCGGTAAACTGAACAGCCTGTTCACTAGAGACCTGCATATACTCAAAAACTGGCTACAAAAAACACCTATGAATATAGATCAAACAGGTCACTTGTACTGCACCATCTAGGAAATGGTGAAGTTTGTTGTAGTGGTTAATGTTAAGAAAAATTTTCAAAATTGTTTCTTTTTTTTAGGTCCTGATCCTGGAAACATGTCATCCTAGTGAATCCTCGGGAGAAACCTTGATACAAAAAAGGAGGACAGCATCTTGGTGGACATTCCAGTAATGAGTAAGCTTAAACATGTGGTAAGTCATGAAAAGGAAAAAGATTCTTTGTATAATATTCATATGTTTATGTGCAGTATTCTAATGGATTTAAATGATTGTTAAAGGACGTCTAGCTTTGCAGTGGTTGACCTCATACCTAGAGACATAAAAATATTTTTTTTGCTGTTTGGTGATTTTAATACAGTTTGTATTTTTATCTATTTAAAAGCACTGCTACTTTAATTGGCACTTTAATGTGGTGCAACAAAGTTAAGCTGCTATTCTATGACTAAGCGCCAGGGGGCGTGAAACGCGTAAGGCAGCTGAACATGATGAGATGAGGAGGGGGTTTGCTTGGCTTGGAAAAAGGAAAAACCACTGTGTGCATTTTATGAAATAAAATTAAGCACTTTATGAAGAAACTGTGGACTAACTTAATTTTCCTATCACCGAGCATTTGGATGGTAAAAGAACTACCAAAACAGTCTACATAAGGAGCTGTGAGTAGCCGGTGCCGGCAACTTCTATTTCATATCCTATAAAAACAAGCTGGTCCTCAACGGCAAGAAGATAAAGACCATCCTCTCTGGACCTAAAAATCTAGGCCCACAAAGGCAGCACTTGTTAAATCCTACCTTCTCTGATGGCTGCAAGATTGAGGTGGTAGACTCAATTAGGTATGTGGGAGTCCTCCTAGACAAAGACATAACTTTTAAGGTCCATGTTGAAAACCTCATAAAATCCTTGCACCAAAAAATTGGTCTCCTATACTGGTTAAATCCATACCTCACCAAAGAGCTACATCTAAGAACGGTCAATTGCTCCCTTTTGCCCACTATACTCTATTGCTCCCCAGCCCTACACTTTGTTAGCAGCACTGAATTGGAAAAGCTCAAATCCTTGTTATCATGCTATAGGACGATTCGCCATAAGGGCAGCTCCTACAGAACACCACTGCAGAGGGCTCCAAACCCTAAACTGGCCCTCACTCAATGGAAGGCTTGAGTTCTCAGCGCTATCACCAGCCTGTAAGCTGAGAAGCAACAAAGTTCTCCCCCTAGTCTCAAAGACCTAATAACAAATAAACCAGACAGGCGCCCCCTCAGAACATCCAGTCAAATGCTCCTGCAGATCCCTAAAGCCAGGACACAATCAGGCAAAAGGCCCTTTGTTACCTCGATTCCAACCATTTGGAATGCCCTTCCAAACAATATACAAGAAAGGTCCTCAATTTGAGGGGTAAAAGTGCACTTATTAGAATGCAGTATCTGTAACTGTTACCATTGACAAGCTCCTTGCCTGTGTCAGAGTGTATGTTTCAAAAAAATATTCCTTCTAGGTAGTTGTACAGGGAGTTTAATCAACGCTCCTGAGGCAGCATGTTGCTAAATGATAATTGATCCTTATCAGTATGTGGAAAATACAGCTATGTCCTGTGGAACTGTATAAATTATGAGCTGATTATGTAGGTTTATCGTCCAGTAATGTATCTTTGTAACTAATCATGTACACAGTGCTTCACTGTGTTCATACCTGTCCAAACCACTGTACGTGGGCTTACCCGGTCAACAAAATTCAAATAATTAAAGAAATAAATAAATAAAGATGCAAAGAAACTTCCCAAGGCTAGAGAGGTGGTCAAAGGTTTGGCAGCTGAAATTCAGTGCCAAAAGTGCAAGATGATGTACATAGTGAACAAGAACCAAAGGACAGAGTACTGGACTGGTAGGGAAGGGGGTGGGGGTAAAGCTGGGTAAGACTTCTGAGGAAAGAGACCTATGGGTCATCATACTGGAAACAAGCCACAGCTCACTGTGCTTCTCCCAGTTACCAATTTTCAGATAAATTGCTCAATCATCAGTGACTCCTTATAACAATCAAGCCAGTGCAACAAGGCCTACGGTAAGGCAAACAGTGTATAGTAAGTGGTACTGACAGCACAGGGATGGAGGCATTACTACCTCTCAATAGATCACTAGTGAGATGCAAACATGGGAAGAAGGCACATCATATGCAGCAGCTGTCAGGAGCATGATACGCTAAACATTCATACGTACAATCAACAAATGGAATGCAATGAAACATTCACTACAAAGGACATTACGAGACTTAAGATCAACCCAAGGGAGGATGCATGAACAGGGAGAGAAACAAGTCAGGTTGGGAGTGGACAGGCGCAAAGAGGGAGGGCAAGAGTTTAAGCTGATGCTTTAGGGAAGTTGGGGAGGGTGGCGATGGATGGAAGAGGAGGAGATTACAGAGTGAGGGAAGGTGATAGGAAAGCATATTTTTCAAGCGGAGGCAGGGTGAAGGAAGGTGAAGGAGCGGGGATCCCTGGAACAAAGGGAGTATGGAGGTGGATGGAATGGAGATGAGTGAAAAGATATGAGGGCATTGCCTCAAACCAGTATTTGGAAATAAAAGAAGCACAGTGGTGCAGGTGACGGGAAGAAAGAGGAAGTATGGAGAAGGAGAAATAGAGAGTGCAATGATAAGTATGAGGGGGTGAGTTAGTGGCAAAATGACAGAAGGCATTACAGAGGGTGTCCATTCTGGAGAGGGAAGAGGAGGAGGCAGAACCATAGACCACATCTGGATAGTCAAGACTGGGAGCACCATCTCTGTAACTAATTCCCAGCAGACATGTGGTGTCAAGCAGTCTTTGTTCCATATAGGGCACCAAGACTGGAGCAGAGCATAGTATGGCTGGCAACGACGTGGACAGAAAAGTCAATCATGCTATGAAGCCACATACCAAGATACTTGAAGGAGTGAACCACTTCAAGGGAGGAACCATGCAGAGTGGTAAAGGAAGGGAGGGAAGCAAGCCCATCCAGTTTCTGTCTGGAACCCAAGGTCATGGACACAGTTTTTTTGTTTTTATTTTATGTTGACCTGGAGCTGGTTTGTCTGAAACCAATGCAGGACATTACGGAAGTCCTGCTGGAGTGATATTTTCACAGCCTCTGTTAATGAGCCTGAGGAATATAGAACTGTGTCGCCTGCATACGTATGAATATGTGAGTTGACACAGATGGAGGGGAGGTCGTTGAGGAAGACAGAAAAGAGGATAGAATCCAGGATGGAGCTCAGGGGGACCCCAGCCTGAACTGGAAGTGGATAGCACAGGGCACCACTGACCTGAACCGACTGCCAGTGGCTAGAGGTAGCAGCTAGACCATACAACAGCAGAGGTTAAGAGGCCAGCAGAACTCAGCTTGTCCAAAAGGAATGGATAGGCCACTGAATCAGAGTCTTTGGCCAGATTGATGAAAATGGCAGCTGTGATGCACCCCTGATCCATCCCAGAGAGAATGGAGTCAGTAACATGTAAAAGAGATGAGAGTAGAATGGTGATTCCAAACACCAGACTGGAAAGGGGCGAGCAAGTTCTTCACAGACTGCTGATGTTTTCACCACAACAAATGATTTGTTAGCCTTCTAGTCAAGGGTCATGTGGACTACTGCTCCCTCCTTCCTTGCTTAGGCTGTGTATCTTGGTGAAAAAAAAAAAAATAAATAAAAAAGGCAAGCTCCTTGAAGGCCTTCAGCCTGGGGCTCCAGCGCAGCATGCTATTTACCAACTTGCTGTACAAAGGTCATACGGCGCATTGTTTGCTGTCTCCTTCCATGCTTACTTAGGCTGTGCATCGAGAAAAAATACCAAGCTCCTTAAAGGCCTTCAATGCAGCACCACCTTGTATCCTGAACCTGAAACAGCACAACTACTAGGAAACAGCATGGTAATCCAGGTGGAACACTAAGGACTGAATTTTGGTAATCTGGCCCAGAAAATGATATTTCAAATGTGCCAGATTACTGCTAAATTCTAACCCTGGTTTTGTTGGAGCAATTATAGTAAGGAGTTTTCAACAGGATAAAGTAGCCCCCATGTGATAGAATCTTGACCAATGAGGAAGCGGAAATGGTCAGACCCCATTTTATAAATATATACGATTACTGGTTAGGCCCAATCAGTGTGTGTCTTTCTCTGTTATATACAACTGTATCTCTTATTGAATAATAAAGTACTTTCATGCTCACTGGGCTGACGGAACACTCACCTTCACTTTGTGGTCTTGCTTAAACGGCATTAGAGAAAGTTAATAATCTATAACAGATATTCCATGCTACACCTGTAAACATATTTGTATTTGTTTTACCAGGAAAAAGCTCCATTGAGCAATGGTCATTGAGAAAGAGGTTCTGGTTAGGACAGGTAACAGTGCAATGGTAGAATAACTGTACATACAGACTAGTACAGTACACATAGAACAGAGTTAGAGCTAAATCATAATGACACGACACCTTATATAATCTGATACAGGGCTGATAACACTAGAAGTAGGATCATTACAATTAGCAGCATAGTAATTTAATAGCATACACATTTGTCAATACAAAACTGACCAAGAAGTAGCTTGGAAAAGAGGGCCTAACCAGCAAATTTAATTTAAGTGATATGGTGGCCTATCTTCCACTATGATGCCTTTACAACTGATACCACTGTGGCTGGTCTCCCATCGGGATTTTGTCACAAAAAATATTATAGTGGCCAGTCACCCAGTGGGATATCTTCACAAAGGATAACACAGTGGCTGCCTCTCATTGTAATGCTGTCAAAAGATATACAGTATCACAGTGATTCCCACTGGAATGCTGACAAAAGAGGTATCATAGCGATCTATTTCCCACTGGAATGTCTTTAAGAAAGACAACATATCTACAGGAAGGTTACCATTTTATCACAAGAGATATCAAACTGACTTGTGTCTGACTAGGATGTATTCATGAGAGATATTACTGTGGCCTGTCTCTGGTATGTCTTCACAGGAGATATAAGACAGACCTGTTTCCTTTCCTGCTGTCGCAGATATAGTTAAAATTCCCATTGGAGAAATAAAACTATTATTTCAAAACTATTTCAGTTTTCAAACTTTGTGATAATTTTTGTTCCATTTACAAGCTTAAATAAAAGCATTTGGACAATTTTTAATAGTTCGTATCTAAATGTTAAGCACATTCTTCACTTTCCCTGAAATGATAAATTTTCCTTACTTGGGACAAGCGATAATCATTTTTAAGAAACTGCAGAAACATTTTAATGCATGGAGAAGATTAATAAGGAAACACAGAAGGAGCAGGACAGACAGCTGTACCAGTTAAGGCAGAAGGAAGCAAGGAGGGAAGTCAGAATAGCAAAGGCCCAAACTGAGGAAAAGATAGCCAACTCGGCTAAGAAGGGGGATAAAACATTTTATAGGTACATCAGTGAGCGTAGAAAGACAAAGGGAGGGATAGTGAGGCTGAATAGAATGAACGGTGGGTGGGCAGAGGGGGACAGTGAAAAAGCAGGATACTGAACGAATATTTCTGCTCAGTAGTCACAAAGAGGAGGGGAAGTGCCTAATCCAACTAACAGAAGCACTCTGGATGGGGAATTGATCCAGTCCTTTCACAGAAGAAAGGGTTCTGCAAGAACTCCTAAAACTGAAGGTGGACAAAGCAATGGGTCCTGATGGAATTCACCCCAGAATTCTAAAAGAATTAAGGAAGGAACTAGTGAAACCACTGGCTACTCTTTTTAATAAATCATGGGAGGATGGTGTGGTACCCGAGGACTGGAGGAAGGCGGATGTGATTCCCCTTCACAAAAGTGGGACCAAGACAGAGGCAGGAAACTACAGACCTGTCAGTTTGGCCTCTGTGGTAGGGAAAGTGATGGAGTCACTTCTGAAGGAAAGAATTGTTGAGTACCTAGAGGCCAGTGGGGCACAGGACACAAGGCAGCATGGGTTCACAGCGGGAAGGTCATGTCAGGCAAATCTAATAGATTTCTTTGACTGGGTGACCAAAGTAGTAGACCAGGGAGGGGCTGTGGACATGGCCTACCTAGACTTTAGCAAGGCATTTGACACAGTCCCACACAAAAGATTAATAGTCAAATTAACCAGCCTGGGAGTGGGTCCCAGGGTGGTAGCCTGGGTAAAACATTGGCTGGACAACAGGACACAGAAGGTAATTGTAAATGGAGTCCACTCTGAAGAAAGAGGGGTTACTAGTGGGGTACCGCAGGGTTCAGTACTGGGTCCAGTCCTTTTTAATGTCTTCATAAGTGACATTGCAGAGGGACTGGAAGGAAAAGTATGCCTCTTTGCAGATGACACAAAGATCTGCAACAGGGTTGATACACAAGGAGGCGTGGAAAGGATGTGAAGGGACTTGGCAAGGTTGGAGGAATGGTTAGAAGTATGGCAGCTAGGATTCAATGCAAAGAAGTGCAAATTAATGCATCTGGGAAACAACAAGAACCCAGGGGAAGAATACACAATGGGGGTAGTAACAACAACAAAAAAGGAAAGGGACCTGGGGGTAATCATATCAGATGACCTTAAGGTTAGCAAGCAAATGAGAAGGCAGTAGGGAGGGCTGGGGTATACTGGGATGCATAGGGAGAGGCATCAGCAGCAGAAAACAGGAAGTTGTTATCCCTCTGTACAGACAGTTGGTGAGACCCCATCTGGAGTACTGTGTCCAGTTCTGGAGACCCCATCTCCGCAAGGACATAAGATAGAGGCAGTCCAGAGGAGGGCAACTAAAATGGTGCAGGGTCTGCAAGAGAAGCCGTACGAGGAGAGACTAAAGGAGCTTACTATGTATACCCTTGAGGAAAGAAGGGAGAGGGGGGACATGATAGAAACTTTTAGTACCTCCAGTGGAATCAACAAAGTCCAAGAGGGTAGCATCTTTCAGAAAAGAGATGTGCAAGAACAAGGGGCCACAATTTAAAGATGGGGGGTGCGGTCGGGCAATGTGAGGAAGTATTATTTCACAGAGAGGGTGGTGGATACATGGAACAGCCTTCCTGAGGAGGTTGTGGGGTCTAAAACTGTGGGAGAATTCAAAATGCATGGGACAGACATAAGGCAATTCTTGTGGGGGTAGGAAGAAAAAACAGGTTACTCACCTGTAACAATAGTTCTAGGAGTGGTATATGTTGTTCATCCACACTGTCTGGCATTGTCCCTTTCCCCTTTAAATCTTGCCGGAAGTCTTCAAGCTGGCTCCTCCCACCCACCTGGGTGGTAAATACCTTGGCTCCGCCCCATGATGCCAGATCTAGCCCGCTGGAAGCCAGGTTGTGCGCCTTAAGCTGGGGAGGTCGGGTGGGTGCATTTGGATGAACATATACCACTCCTAGAACTACTGTTACAGGTGAGTAAACTGTTTTTCTAGGAGCGTGGATATGTTGTTCATCCACACTGTCTGGCAGACTCCTAGCAGTTCTCCTGTGAGGAGGGAGGCAAGGTGCACACCCCCTACTTAGGAAAAAGAGATTGAAGAACCGAGGCCCCAAAACCAGCATCACGTCGTGACTCAAGGTCGATGTGGTAATGGGTAATAAAGGTGTTCGCTGACTTCCAGGTTGCAGCCCGACAGATTTCCTGGATAGGGATGTCCTTGGAAGCAGCCACCGAAGCAGCAGTATGGCGGGCAGAATGAGCTCTTATCCCTCTGGGAGGCTCCTTGCCCGCCAATTCATAACACAGACTTATGCATGATGTGATCCATCTTGCAATAGTCCGCTTGGCTGCAGGTCTGCCAGAAGCGGCTTCAGCGTAGGTGACAAACAGCTGGCGAACCTCTCCCTGAATTTCTGCCATCCTCTCCTTATAGTAGGAGAAATCACATCTGAGGTCCAGCGCATGGAGCCTATACTCGGCATCCGAGGTGTAGTTAGGGTAATATACTGGCAGAGTCAACACCTGGTTAAGGTGAAACTGACACCACCTTCGGAAGGAATTTCGGGTGGGGGCGCAGGACAACTTTGTCCCTGTGAAAGACCAGATAAGGGGAGTCCATTGAAAGCACCTGGAACTCCCCTGTCCTTTTGGCCGATGTGATAGCCACCAGGAAGGCAGTCTTCCATGACAGATGCAAAAGCTCGCACTTGTGCATGGGTTCGAATGGCTTGCCCATAAGCTTTGCCAAAACCAGCAAGAGATCCCACAGAGGTGGAGGTTCACGCACTGGAGGGGATATGTGATCCAGGCCTTTGAAAAAGCGCCCGACCACTGTCTCCTGTGCCAATGTCGGTTGACCGCCCGGTAAGCAGAGATGGCTGCCAGGTGCACTAAGGGTCGATGACCGAAGACCCCCTTTGGAGAGAGACCAAAGGTAGTCTAGAATGTTAGCCACAGAGCAGGATAAGGGGTCCAGGCTCTTTCCCTGACACCAAATGGAAAACCTTTTCCATTTGAAGGCATAACATTTCCTGGTTGATTCCTTTCGAGATGCTTCCACCACAGTGTAGACAACCTCGGAAAGACCCAGAGCCTGGAACTCTAGCTGCTCAGGAACCAGGCTGTGAGGTGCAGGGATTGAAGGTCTGAGTGGAAGACCTTCCCCTGGTTCAACGATATCAGGTCTGGGCGTGTACAAAGCCGCTCCGGGGCCCTGCAGCTGAGGCTGAGGAGATCTGGATACCAGAACTGGCGTGGCCAATCTGGGGCTACCAGGATCACCTTCGCCTTGTCCCTCCTCACCTTGAGTAACACCTTATGAATCAAGGGAAATGGAGGGAAGGCGTAGAGCAGGCCTGGGGTCCTCGGCCTCGAGAAGGCATCCCCCTGCAATGAGCCCCGCTGAGGGGGGCGGGCATGGAACAGCCTCAGCTTGGTGTTTTCCCCTGGAGGAGAACAGGTTCACCAACTGTTTGCCTCAACGGGAGAACAGATCGTAAGCTACCTCTGGATGGAGAGACCACTCATGGGATGTCTGGCCTATGTGGCTGAGAGCATCCGCCAGTTGGTTCGAGACTCCTGCCACATGAATAGCTAGGAGATCCGCCTCAGGCGGCTGGCAGAGTTCAGATCCGGGCGCCTCCTTGCATAGCAGACGGGAGTGCGTGCCACCCTGTTTGTTGAGGTAGTACATGGTCGTGGTATTGTCCGTCTGGACTTGAACCACTTGACCCCGGAGCTGAGGAGCGAAAGCTGACAGTGACAGTCTGACTGCTCTGAGCTCCAACAGGTTGATGTGGCATCGGGACTCCTCGGGGGTCCAGAACCCGTGGGCTCTGTTGTCCCCCATGTGGGCTCCCCAGCCCATGAGAGAGGCATCGGTCGTGGGGACGACCGCCGGCTCAGGCGGACAAAGCGGGATTCCTTCCACGAAATGACTTGGGACGGTCCACCATTGGAGCGTCCCACATCCTCTGGGTGACAGTGACCAGCTGGTCGAAGAGACCCTGACGCTGAGACCACTGGGTGGCCAGCTCCCATTGAAGGGGGCGCATGTGCAATCTGGCCCAACGGACCACTGAGGTGCACGCCGCCATGTAACCCAGGAGGCGCAGGAAGTCCCGGGCAGGGTGCAAGTGCCCAACCAGAAATGATTGGGCAAAGGAGGAAAGAACCTCCGCCCTGTCTGCCGGGAGCTGAGCTCTGGCTTGACAAGAGTCGAGCTCTGCCCGATAAAGCCCATCACCTGAGAGGCACGAGTTCTGACTTGGCCTCGTTGATTAGGAGGCCCAGGTGGGAGCAGGTTCGGAGGGTTAGGTCCCTGGACCTCTCCACCTCCTGTAGGGAGGAACCTGCCAGGAGCCAATCATCTAGACAGGGGTAAATGCGAACCCCTTGATGCCGTAGATGGGCTGCCACCACTGCGATGCATTTAGTGAAGACCCTTGGGGCCGATGACAGGCCAAACGGCATGGCTCTGAACTCGTACAGGGTCCCTTCGACCCTGAAGCGGAGGAACCGCTGATGGGACGGACGGATTGGGACATGGTAGAATGCGTCCTGAAGATCCAGTGTACAGAACCACATGTTTTTGCTCAAGAGATGGTATGATCTGGTTCAGAGTTACCATCCAGAAGGTGCGAGACCTGAGATACCGATTCAGGTCATGGAGATCTAGGATGGGGCCCCAACCCCCCGTCCGCTTGGGCACCAGGAAATACCTGGAGATGAAGCCTGGGTCTGAAGGAGGATCCGGCACTGGAGCTATCGCCTCCTTGAGGAGGAGCTGAGCAATGTCGTCCCGAAGTGCCGACTGAGTGCCAGCTGAGATCCTTTCCTTCCGTGGGGCACGGGCACGGGCCCAGCTGGGGGGGGGGTACTGCTTGAACTCTAGAGGCAGTCCCTGCCCGACCACTTCCAGAACCCACCTGTCCGAAGTGATACCGGACCAGGCGGAAAGAAAGTGAACGGCCCCCAGGGGACCCAAAACTGGCGTGACGGGTGCAGGAGGCCACCCCCGAACCGTCACTGTGCAGGCTTGTAGGAGGAGGAGGCACCTGGACCAGCACCTCGGCCTCCTTTGCGGGGCCGTTGGGGACCCTGCTTGGGCCTAGGGCGCCAAGCTTGAGCCTGCTGATGTTGCTGACCTCCCTGGAAGGAGGGCTGTCTAACCGCAGGGGAAGAATGCCGAAAGGACTTCTTCTTGCGCTTCTGCTGGTTCTTGTCCAAAGAACCTTTAGCAGAGGTGGCATCTAAGGTGGCATTAGATTGCTCAATGCGCTGTAGATGACCTGCCACTCCCGGACCGAAGAGGTCGGTGGCAAGGAAGGGCACGTCAGTTAGCTTGTGCTGAGTATCTGCGGGAAAGGAGGATAACCTCAGCCAAGCCCTGCGGCGAGTGGCTACCGCGGCAGCTAGTGAACGGGCACAGGAATCACCAACGTCCAGGGCTGTCTGGAGCTGTTTAGCAACAGCATGGCCCTGGTCCCGGACCTGCTTGACTGTGATCTGCATGTCTGCTGGGAGGTCTTCACCAAGCGACCCCAAAAGGGCGTGAGAGAAGTGTGCCACGATCACTGCTGAGCTAGCCTGACGAAGGCCTAGGGATGATACCGTGTAAACCTTCTGGGCCGAGTGGTCCATATTTTTGGACTCCTTGTCCGGAGGGCTGTCAGTGTCCGCAGAGCTGCCCGTTCGCCTAAACACTGAGGCAGTCACAAGGCTTTCTGCTGAGGGATGCTCAGTATAGCCCACCAGGGACCCCATGGGCACCACGTACTTGCAGGCCATGCGGGCAGATGGAGCCGGGCAAGAGGTTGGACGCTGCCAAAGTTCCAGTGCCGGGCCAACTATGGCTTCGGCCACTGGGAAGGCCTCCGTTGGGGTATCCCCCCTCTTGAGAATATCCGTGAGAGGATATTCCGCCTTCTTTTGAATGGGCTGCAAAGGCATACCTGTTGACTCTGAAATGAGTCAAAGGATGCCCTGGAAGGAAGAAGGCCCTTCCTCCAGGCCTGTCACTGACAGCTCATCATGTGAGTGAAGGCCGGTAGTATCCGAATCCGAGGAATCCGGATACAAGGGTCTCCCACCTAAGTCCCCCTCAATGTGCCTAGGGCGATCAGGAGTGACCGTAATGGACAACCTATGGGGCAGGCCCATAGTTGGTCGGTCCTCCTTAGAGGGAGCCCCTCCTTGAGGCTGTTTTGGCGGTGGTTCCACCAAAATTGGTGGGGAGCCCGTAACAGGCCGAACCGGAAATGCGCACCGGTCCCACCGGAGTCCTCGGAACCGAGGGAGTCGGTGTCGGCTGAAGAGGCTGGGGCCAAGTAATTGCCGGTACAGCTGGAGCAGATGGCTTTTGACCCGTCAAAAGAAGTTGCTGCCACATGAGGTCCTCATAACGTCGATGGAGCTTCCATCTAAGTCTCTCCTCATCCGAGGAGGATGAGGAACGGTGGCGGTGCCTCTTCTGGGAGTGTTTGTGACCTTCTCTGGTTTTCCGACCAACAGGGTCCTACTCCTCCATCGAGACAGACAGCGTCGGCTCTGTCGGTCAGGAGAAGCTGGATTCGGTGAGAACCAAGGTTCCGGCTCTTGTCCCTCGATCGGGATACCCGAAGGATGGGTCTCCTCATCGGGGAAGGACAGAATGGGAGTCCTCTCTAAGGAGTCGTCGATAGGTGTCGGCGACAACGGCTCGATCGGGTCGAGAGAAATCTCGGCCGGTTCTGCCGTATCCTAGTTTTCGGTGCCCTGGCCTGACCGAAGGTCCAAAAAGCCGGCAGTCAAAGGAGGCGATCTCAACCATGGTCAAGATCCCCTGCTCCTGAGTGTCGGACCGCTCTCGGTCCCAGGAGCGTCTTCTTCGGGTAGAAGAAGATGATTTTGGATCCTTATCCTTCTTCTTGGATCGGGAGGAGTGCGAGCCCGAAGGCGCCTCACCCTTAGTAGGGAGAGACTGGCACAACTCCCGGAAGGATCCTGTGAAGGTGGAGCCCAAGCTGAGCGGCACAAAGAAGCTTCGGTTGGCCGAAGCTTGGGCAGCTTCCTCTTGAGCCGCCATCTGCCGAGGCTGCTCGGTGGATCCTGCAGCCAGCGAAACCGACCTCCGGCCTTCTATTTCATACTGGTGGATTGTGAAGCTCCGTCTCCCACTTAACTTGCTTTGCGGTCCTCCAGAACGGGTATAAATGGAAGGAGATGGTGCAGTCAGCACGCTAACGCGCCAGTAGATTTCCAGATGGGATCGTGCGACATTTTTTGTCCACAAGACACCATGAAACCCGGGGACTACTTGTCCTCCATATCTGAAGTGTTTGATCTGAATTGTAAACTCTGACGAAGTTTTGTATGCTAGTGAAGTGCTAAAACTGTCGCATTTGACCAGGGCCTATGGTACTGCAAAGTAGCACGAGGGAACCTGTATCTTCCAGCGGAAAGGAAGATCTGGCGTCATGGGGCGGAGCCGAGGTATTTACCACCCGGGTGGGTGGGAGGAGCCAGCCTGAAGACTTCCGGCAAGATTTAAAGGGGAAAGGGACAATGCCAGACAGTGTGGATGAACAACATATCCACGCTCCTAGAATAGGCTATTGGCTAACTAGGATCTGTAGCCTATCTTGTAGGTAGGGAAATGGGCAGACCAGATGGGCCAAGCGGTCCTTATCTGCCATCAAAGTCTATGTTTCTATGCATGGAGAAGATTAATTAGTTGAAAATAGTTTATTTATGAGGGATTTTACATATCCTGCTTGAAAGAATTCTTTGTTCGACTAGGCATCAGTAATGGAACTGGCTGCAATTACATACTCCAGTTACGTACCCATGAGTTCCCCTTAGCTGTTTACTAGTATTGTAGCAAGCACCTTCTGAATTTGCAAAATCCCATTTTATCTTTGAATAGGTTTTCTCACAAGCATGGTTGAAGCCAGAGGGCTCTTAACAGACCTGATCCTTTTGTGTCTCCATCCAATCTTTCATATTCTCAAGCATGGCTCACATTGGAGTGCCCCTAATTTGCATAATTTAATTTGTGAAAACAGAGTAAGCCGTTTAAAAAAAGTGCTCTAAACTCCAAAGTAATTAAAGGCTTTAAAGACTAGCCACTGATCTTAAAACCTTTACCGCTGAGGGTCATAATGGGAACCCCCCCCCCCGCCTCCCACAGCTAAGTACGGGCCGTCCCCAATTTTCCCCTTGTGTGCATAATAACATATCTGTACTTGCTGCTCTTAGATTTCATTAGTTTGGACCGGATTGATCCTGCCATCCCCCCACCCTGACATTATGCATTCTCAGCAGCTACACCAGCATCCAGAATCCTCGACAGCAGACATCAGAGCCAGGCTGTAGCTGCAGGAGATTCAGTTACCGTGGATGTGGCACAGTGGTTTTGAATCCTCAGAGCAGCTGTTCTCCAGTCCCACTGTCCTCCTGAAGCTAAGTACAGGAACAGGGAATTGCTGATTAGAGGTTTAAAACCACCGAGACAAGCTGGTCTATTGGTGCAGCAGTTGAATTATCACTCGTAATGCTGGTGACCCAGTTTGGCTGCGGGACTGGCTCATCAGGAGCCGGCTAAGGGGAGGAAGGCTGAATGTTCCAGAGGATGCTTCCTTCTTCTGGGGAGGTTGGACATTGAGCCCTGCTTGATATAGCCATGTGAGTGACCACAGGGGGAGGGACAGTTGGGGCTGTTCTGGGAGGGGGTGGAGGGGGGAGGATGATGCCATCATCAATGCATGCACATCAGTGCGGGACTGCGTCTTGTTGTCCTCGCATGTGGCATTCTTCATGGGGTAGGGAGAAAACACGAAGAGTAGTGAGCATTTAGTGCAGTACAATAAATGTGTTATGTTCCTTTAAGGAATGTGTCCTATTTTCTGACTTTAACAATAAACAGCGATGTACCATTCATTATAAATCAGCTTGCCAATGCTAAGTCTGTTTTGGTCTGACTGATCACTTTTATTGTGTTATTTATTCTGCTGAGAACACTCGGTCTGGCAGCGTGGCCCCCGGCGATATCTCTATCAGGAGGTCAGAGAAAAGGACACACTCCTGAAAGGAACACAACACATTTATTGTACAGTACTAAATGCTAGCCAGAATATACCCTTAGGAAGGGCAGGGTTGATTCCTGTCCATTGTTTATGTACTAATAACCAGCTTGAAATGCAACTTTTATTTGTTTTTCATTAAAAACATACAAAAGTGCAAGTCATTTCAGCAGTCTTTGGACACATGGATTCAATATGAATAAATGGTCAGGCTCACTGCTATGTCAATGCAATTGCCAGAATTTCCTTGCAGTGATGCAAAGCTTGACTGTTTCTATGCGAGTTCATGTGAACAAAGACTCCTGAAATGGCTTTCAAATTTGGTTTTGTAAGTGTGATACAATATTTCTCTTGTGTTTTATATTAAAAAAATGTATGACTACAGTATTTCTGTGTAACAAAATAGTGGCTTGCAAAACTTACCTTTTTTACCCCTTGCCCTTTTGAACTTCACCCCTCCCCCCAAAAAAGAAACCCACCTTTCTCTATGTTCTAGCACCCATGGCAAAGGTGCTAACAAAGGAAAGGATAGCCAAAGGGGTAACAAATGGGGATACGACTTTCGTCGGGTAAATAAGTGAGAAGAGGAAAGCAAGGGGAGGGACAGTGAGGATAAGAAGGCTGGCAGACACAGACTGCGCAAAACAGAACCAAGAAAAAGCAGACATCCTACACAGGTACTTCACCTTAGTCTTCACAGTGGAGAGAGAAAGAGAACAATCACCAGGAAGGAACGGGGGGGGGGGGGGTCTAGTCCATTTTCAGAGGAAAAAGTCCTGACGGGACTTGCACCTATGGCTATGGGACCAGAAGGGATACATCCTAGGGTACTAAAAGAACTCAGGGAGGTGCTGGCTACCCTGCTGATGGCCTTATTCAACAGCTCACTGGATTAAGGCATGGTTCTGGAGGACTGGGGCAGGGCAGACATGGTCCCACTACATAAGAGCAGCAGCGAGGACTCACCTCAGTGGTGGGGAAATTAATGGAAACACTGTTAAAGGAAAGGTTAGTAGAGCACCTTGAATCCAATGGGCTGCAAGACCAAAGGCAGCATGGATTCATGGGGAGGGTCATGCCACATGAACTAGATTTTTTTATTTTATTTTAGTCTTTGGTAACCGGGTAAGGCCCACTAGGCACAAGTGCCTGTTTTCAGGGGCGACCTAGGAGCACTGGGCGGTTAAGTGACTTGCTCAGAGTCACAATATGCAAGTGGAGGTTGTGAGAATCAAGCTCGGGTCTGTTCTGCTGGATGTGTCAAGCTCGTTCACACCTCGTTCCTCTAACCTCTAGGCTATACTGCCAGCCAAATTCACTTTTTTGACTGGGTAACCAGGAAACAGATCAGGGGAGGGCAGTGGACATGGCCCATTTGGCCTTCAGTAAGGCCTATGACATTGTACTGCACAGGGGATTCAGAAACTGGGCAGCCTAGGGCTGGGATCCAAAGTGGTGAACTGGGTTAAAAACTGGTTAACCTATAGGTGACAGGAGAGTGGTTAATGGCACTCACTCAAAGGATGGAAAAGTGGCCAGCAAGCTGCCACAGGGCTCAGTATTGGGACTGGTCCTCTTTACTGTCTTCATAAATGACACTGCAGATGAACCGGAAGGGAAGGCATTTCTTTTTGCAGATGATATCAAACTCTGTAATATGGTGGACAATCAGGAGGGGGTGAAAAGAATGAGTAGGGATCTTAGGAAACTCGAAGACAGGTCAAAAACATGGCAGCTGGTGTTTAATGCCAAAAAGTGCAGAATTATGCACTCCGGGCATGGGAACCGAGGAGCTGAGTATAGGATGAAGGGAAGGTACTGACAGTCACTAAGCAGGAAACAGACCATGGGACTATATCTGATGACCTCAAAGTGGCAGGGCAGTGTGACAAAGCAGTGGGTAGGGCCAGTGTGATACTCTGATACACTGGCAGAGGTAGGAAGGTGGTGTTGCCCCACCTGCAATACTGTGTCCAACTCTGGAGGCCACAGCTCAGAAAAGACACAGAAAGTGTGCAGACAGTCCAGAAGAGGGCAACTAAAACGGTGCAGGGGTCACACAAAAACCCTACAAGGAGAGACTGTGGAATCTTAACATGTACACCCAGTAAGAGAGGGGAGAGAGAAAGAGAGAGAGAGAGAAAGAGAGAGAGAGAGGGGGACATAATAGAAGATATACAAGTACCTCAGGGGGACGAGCAGGGTGCAGGAGGGGATCTCTTTCAAAAGAGGAAGAGCACAAGTACCAGAGGACATACAATGAGGCTGGAGGGAAGAAGTTAATGATGGATGTGAGGAAGTACTACTTCACTGAAAGAGTAGTAGATGCTTGGAATAGACTGGTAGGGGAAATGGTGGAGGCAAAAACAGTGTGGGCTTCAAGCATGTGTGGGATAGACATGAGGGAATATTAGTGAATAGGCAAGGGGGGAGGGTGCCAAGGCCAGGAAGGGTCGGCAGAGGCAGATTAGGCAGGGACCATCTGTGCAGACTGGGTAGGCAAAGCGGTTCTTTTTTGCCAACAAATTCTATGTTTATAGTTAAATGGTCTAAGACAAGTTTCACATCCAAAATTGCTGATGCAGTCAACAAACCTATCTGTTCTGATGACTGCTCGATCATGGAGTACTCACACAAAAACAGCCTGGAAGTTTTTTAAATCTAAATTTTTAGTTTGTGGTCTATGCAAGCATTAATCTGTGAACTTCAAGAGCTAGTATCCCCAAAAATGTTTTACTGCCTCATCTTTTTTTCTTTTCTTTTTAACTTTTCTGTTTTCAATACAGCAGCTACATAAATGGCAGTCTCTTGTAACTAAGTGCCTCACCAAACAATTACTCCTTTTTCTATTACCAGGAGGACAAACGGAAGATGCCAGAGCACCATCTCAGGCACCACTGTCACATGCCAATGTTTCAGTCATGTGGCAAACATGCTGCAGATATAAAATGTAGCACTGCAGGCCAACCCGGTGGCACTGAGGGTTGAGGCGCTGGACGCCACACCAGTGACCCGGGTTTGGGAACGAGCCCGGGCCATCGGGGGTCGGCAGGGGAGGGAAAGGACTGAGCATCCAGAGGACAGCTCTCCTCTCCCAGGAGGGAGGGGGCACAGGCTCAGCACTTGACTGGCCTCTGGAGGTGGCCGAAGGCACAGCAAGCGCAGAGTAAGTAGAGAGAGGATTGGGAGTGGCGGACGTTGGCAGTGACGCCTTGGCTTCAGGGCACATGCCACTCCCTAAAACAGGGAACATCAGCACCACAGCTCCAGGAAGACGGAGTGCCAAAAGTGGAGACCCTAATGGCTCACGCCTGCCTGATCCTCCGGGGGGGGGGCTGACGAAACAATGAAGTATCTCAGGGTGCTGGGCCCCGCCCTGTACCTGCCTGGGGGGTATAGCCACGGCTCCATGGAGGCCCACCGGAGGTCAGGTAGGTGGCGAAGTGGGGTGCCACATGTGTGTGTCTCCCGATGATGCGGGGCTCTGGTGCAGGGGGAAAATAAACAGAAATAAAAAAAAAAAAAAGTGTAGCACTGGACTACTTCAAAAAAAATTTCAAATTATTTTTCAGTTAGGTTGACGGTGTGAAATACAGTTCCATGTCAAACATCTTCATCATTTATATTGCCTTACCTCCCATTCTTTCCATGACAGCACCTAAAACCAGTCCTGCACAGGTTTCCACGACAATCACTTTACTGCCAGCATGGATGTTTCCCAACGTCAATATCTGAGCTAGGGTGTCATACCGCAGATGGCTAGGAGACAGTATCGACAGTTAATGGACACAATTTAGAGCTACTGCTAAAACGCTACTCTTCTTGTACTGCCATATAAAAAAGCCTCTCTATGGTACATGCACCGTACTGTATAATGCCTACCGTTATTACAGAAACAATTTATGCTTGTAGTCTGCCAAGAAAAACATATATTTCTATATTTAGTGAACAGTGGTTGCATTCTTTAAGGCACAAAAAACAGTACATAAGCACTGAATAAGGGCCCCCCCCCCAATGCAAAGCATCACTTGTAACATACGCAAATCATCAGGAAGGAAACTTGACTGGCTCACAGACAATTTGCAAAGGCTGAAAACAGCCGACCACAGGCATGTGTTTCCAACCTTTGTTAGGACTCATCTGGGTGTCATAACTGTGCATCAGCCTAAAAGCAGGTGGGGGTGGGCAATCTGATAATATGAATAGTTTGGGTCATGGTGATCCCAGCATAGGAAAGTTATTTAAAAAAGACAAAAGAACCACAAAAGCAAAGGTTACCCTGGAAGGCACTGGCAATGAAGTCCAAGTTTCAGAGCAATAGCCCCCATGCAAATCATCATGGTTAGCATATGAAAATCACCATGATGGAAACTTGGCTGGCTCAGCTTTAAGCAAAATTGCTTGATGCAGTTTCAAAGGGTATGATGCTGTTCACTTATCAAGCCGACAACTGGTTTGCATCCCAAGCCTAGGGCATCACAAACTGAGCAGAAAAGGCAGGAATGGGTGTCCGATTTGGATGCCTCCTGCCTCAGATAGAGCCTTGTGGGCAGGAATACATGGTCCTAAGCTGCAGGAAGAAATCCAGTTACTGGCACAACACAGGACACTTCTGGATGACACAGTGGCGTCATATGCCAAGTCCTGTTCATACAGTACCAGAGTATGCTGGGTGGGCCTGGTCCCAGCCCTCTTCTGATAGGTGAGCAGCTTCGCCACACAAGCCACGCACCATGGAATGGAAGAGGGACTTTGAGAGGAAAACCAGCTCCGGAGAAAACAAGGTGGCACACAGGCAGATAGCACTGCTACTCTCACCCTGCCCAGCTGCGGTGCCTGAACTTTTAGGTCCACTAAATTTCCCTTCACAGGTGGGAAAGTTTCCGACTGGTTAGCTCCACCGAGGAATGAGTCTGGGTCACAGGAGGGCATCGGTGGTAAGTAGCTGGAGGCCAGTGCCAACTGCCCCAACGGTGTGGGAATAACTGCTTGTGGATGGCCTGAAGGAAACCTGATAAACCAGTAGAGGCAGAAACAGTAAGAAAAAAATACTGTACAGTAATCAAAGTGGGGAATTCACTCTTTACTCAAATATTATCTGTGCTGTTCGAGTCGGAGATGTTCAGCTGAAATCAAGAGCTCCTTGGGTGTGTAAAGCACACTGTTGCACATGAAGAGGCCCGGAGTACCCCTTTCACCACACGTGGACTCTGTTATATGATAGTAAGAAGTAAATTGCTTTTTGCTTTTAGAGAATGGCATTTAACCTGCAAGGCTGTGTTTTCTGTTAAAGCTGTTTTCCAATAATGGGTCACATTCTCATACTATTCCATCTTTACTGACCTTATAATAAATCCCATGAGTGTTTCCCACTCGCATTCTGGTGCTAAAGACCATTTTAGAACTGTATGATGTAGTTTATGTCCTTGTTAAGCTCTTAAGATTGTTGGAACAATGCAACTATGTTCTACTACAGAATTCTGCTCATGAAAGAGACTTAGAAAATGGGCAGAGAGAAATGTTGATGCCGATTGGCTGAAACCACCAATATGAGGCCACAGAGACCGGGAAATAATGAGTCCAAGTCTCCGTGTACCTCATTTCATTCACACACTGTTGTGCTCATGGAATTAAAAAAAACAAACAAAATACCACCACGTTTTTTTTTCTCGCTTAGCGAAAGACAGGCCCACCCACCCAACCTGAAACTGTCACCAGGCACAATGGCAGTCACTGCAGTCGCCACATTAGTGAGAAAAATTTTTCTTTGTCCATTTTGTAAAGAAGTGCGTTTATGTAAGCAAAGCAGCTAAGGTGCCTATCTCACACTGCACCACAACCACACTGACTGTACAGTTCCTCTCCTGTCCCTGACCCACCCGCTATCACAGTATTCCCGACCACAATTAAAAGAAAACTGGCACAATACCTACACGTAAGTATAAAACAAATAAGGCAGATTATGGCACACTTCCCAATAGGGAAGTCAATGATGCTACATTGTAGTGGGGTTGGGGGGGGGCGCAGCAAGAAAGTGCGAGCCTGCACCTTACTAACGTCTCACTTGCAATGTTCTAATCCTGCCCATTTCACTCCGTTCTTTCTTTTATGTTTCTGTTTAACAAAAACCACCACCTTTTTGATCGCTCACCAGGTTGTGAGGGCAATGTCTCAGCCACAATCCCTCACCTGATCCCGCTCCATGTGTTTCCCATGATGCATGCTGTACTCCATTCCCATTTGTTCCAGACAGTAGAATCCCAAATGAAACACTCAAAGAAACAAACAAAAAACCAAAAACAAAAACGAAAAATGGAGCACTGCGTGCACATAGGAAACGGGACAGAGTACTGTAGAAAAGATAGACAGCAATACAGAAACAAGCCATGTAACAGTAATTTAGGAGGGAGGTCAGGAAGCACTTCTTCACAGACAGGGTGGTGGACACTTGAAATGCACTGCCGGAAGAGGTCATCTCATTGAAAACGGTGGGCAGCTTAAAAAGAGGGTGGGATAGGCATTGGGGAAAGTAAGGATCATGGGTAGGGAGGATGGAAGGAGTGGGAAGGGAGGGCAGGGACATTAGCTCAAGCTGTGGACCCAGCAATATGAGCAGACTTGATAAACCAAATGGCCTTCTGCGGGCTTCTTCAGATGTTCGTATGTAAGTGTCTAACACTGCACTGCCTTCTACTGGCAATTATACAAGTAGAGGGACTACTTTACCAACAAAACCCACTTTCAATTTATCTGCGGTAATTTTTTATATATAAAGAGAATAATGGATAGGTGTGTGTCTATTACCAGGGAGTAATACCATCGAGAGGTTCTGGACACATGAACCTCGAGAGCGAGGCTCGAGAGGTTCCAATGTGTCCAGAACCTCGAGATGGTAGGACTCCTTGCTAATGGACACACAACTATCCGTTATTTTTTTTTTTTAATATATGGATCCAACTATTTCTGCAACCCACAGGCGGTCAGCCAGTTTAGTGATGGACTGACTCGATTCTGGCTGACCGCGGCACTGTCTCGCTGTGTATGTCTGCTTGAGCTCCCTCACTCATCTGTGACACTCCCCGTCCCTACCCATTTTTCTACACCACAAGGGCCGGTTCTTTGAATTTCTATTGAGTCCTACCTGTTTTTTTATCAGGGGATGGCAGGATCAACCAGATAATTCCATTTTCAATGGAAAAATTGAAGGAAAAAAAAAAATGTAACGAGAACTGCCAATGACCGAGTTCAGTCTCGCTAAGCAAGAGACGGGCCATCTTTTAAAACTGTTCTGCCTACCCACATAGGAAAAGCGGCCAATCGGGAGGCACGCTTTAGCAGGCGTGGGGGAGACAGACTAGTGGATGCTCTGTTGTGATTCAGTGGTAATACTATCGTGTGAGGTCCAAATCATAGTATACCACTCATGAACGATAGTATTATCACTCTTGAACTGTAGCATTATCACTTCCAGAGTGATAATACTGTGAATTTTTGTATGCTTTTGTAACATACTAAAATAGACATCCATATAATAAAAAAATACATATATATATATATATATATATATACATATATATACACACACACACACACATATGTACACACACATACATATGTGTGTGTATATAATAATAGATAAGCCACTCTGAGGGTGTTAAATTCGGCTCTGATATCGCATGCCTTGGGTAGGTTGTACGCATGAGGCAGTCAACCGCCCAAGGCGTGTGCACATCAGAGCGACTGAGCACCCCAGAGTGGTTTATCTATCTTATAAAATGCCAAAATTGTTTTGGAGGGGGGTGAAAGTGCAGGTGTGCGGTCACGCTCTGATATATGCACAGTCACCTGATGGTCTTTCACCAGGTGATGAGCTTCTTTTTTTTTTAAGCCCATTTTATTAAAATATATATTTATTTTCCCCAATTGCACAGGAAAATATCACATGTAGCCCATTTTCTAAGTGCAATAATACCTTCCAGGGTGGGCAGTATGGACTATACTGGACCTTCCAGGGGCTATAAGGCCCTCCATCTGTGGCGTCGTGCCTCATTATGCCCCTCAGACGGTGCGCTGTAGCCCAATACCACCCACAATGTTGGGTGTTATTGCTTACATAAACACTGTCATAGAATTCTAAAATGATACTCATTGTACTAGCAATGTATACACTGGCACCACCCATCGAGTTTATTAAAAGACAAGTAAAGATGAAAAAGGATTATAACTGGTATTGAAAAAAGAACAGCGTCTAAAGGAAAATCAATTACAGGTTCAGCCATGTGTGGTCAGGAGGAAAACATGATGCACATTATGTGGACAATCACCCATGTTGAACCGGCAGCATTATAGCCTTTTAGTTCCAAGACCAGCACACCCATACACATGAATGTATTTCATCCATCCATTTGCTAAAGCAGTGTGTAAAAGCTGCTCCCTATTGTACCTTAAAGCTCCATTATTTCCTGTAGAGCTCTGAAGAACTGAAGATAGCTTAGATTAATGGTAAGGGTAGACTGTTTCAGTGAGTTATGCTTTCACCACAAATACCTGGTACTGTGCCTCTGAACTGTACATTTCCTCATTTGTTTCCTTTGTGCGTACTGGGAATTCAGACATCAAAGCCTGACATCAGGGAATAGTCAAAGTTCAGCGTTTTTTTTCACATGAGAGTATAATCAAAAGATGTACACTCAAAAGGTAAAAACAAGCAAAGACCCGCCCTGGTATATTCAGCAAGATATAAATCCATATGTAGTGAGATAAATGAGGCATAATCACATATCACATAGAGTTGCTTTGAGAAAGCACTCAATGCTTGAATCTTTACAACCAAAGACTTCTAAAACTATTTCTAAGGATCAGTTTTATGCAGCTAGTACGATTCTTTGGTATCTGACTATACACAGATTAACTTTCTGTCCTGTGGTAAACACACAAGCTTACCAGATTTTGCCAGGCTCTCTTGCCATGTACATCACTGCAAGAATACGAGCAGAGGGTCTTAAAACTGTCACAACTGTCTCATATCTGAAAATAAAACAAGTCGTTTTTATTTTTAAAAATACATTTTTTGGTTTTAAATAAAAAACAATCTATAACACATACCTTTAAAAGGTACAGAATGTTCCACATGCATGGATATCTGACTCAGTAATAGTTGGTAACAGTACACATTACTTTTCAATAATTTAAATAAGGAAGTCGGGGGTAAACCACCTTAAGAGCACATACCTAACAAAGTTAATAAAATATTAGCCATCCCAACGACAATGGTAAATACTAATGCAAGGGATAAAACATAAAAGCAGTTACAGCCCTAAAGCTGTTATTAACCCATACATGTAAAGTACTTTAAGGCATTAATAAGCCCATAGGGACCACACACACCTAACAATATAACCCCTATACATGTTCACTGACCTCACCTCCTACACTGCCAAAATCCTTCCTCAGTCTTCCTCTGACCAAAATAACCACCGAAGACATCCTTATCCACCTTGCCCTGCTTTCTACCCAAGAGTTATTGATCACAGGGTCACTGGCAAACTCCCAAGAGGGCTACCTGCCAAGGGCAGCCCAGGCAGTGATGGCCTGTATCCCTCCTTTTTGAAAGTCATCTCCCCAGCCCTCGTCAGGCCACTTACCCACATTTTCAATCTTGCTCTCTCAACCTCCATGATGCCTGACTCATGGAAACATGCGCATATGGTACCTATTTTCAAAGCTGGTGACCCGACTGCACCAGAAAACTACCATCCCATCTCCCTCCTCCCGCACCTAAGCAAACTATTAGGAAAAAAATCATACACCAATAACTTTCTGAATATCTGGAAAACTACAACTTTCTGACCCCACTCCAACATGGTTTCTGCAAACACCACAGCAACTCATCAGCCCTGGCCCTTTTCTCCAACTATGTCCTTAGAAACATGGACATCGGTTTGGCCACAGGTGCAGTGTTTGTGGACCTTCCAAAAGCTTTTGACCCTGTGGACCACCACCTACTACTTGACACCCTGCTCAACCTAGGCTGCTCTATGGATGCAGCTGCTTGGTTCCACAGCTACCTAGCAAACAGAACCCAGTCTGTCACGATAGGCAAGGTTATTTCTGCCACTGCCAGTCCACACTGGTGTACTCCAGGGCTCCATACTGCGGCCTCTGTTCTCTCTTTTCATAAATAATCTTCCTGCAGACAGCATAAAATGCAACGCCTTACTCTATGCTAACGACCTCGTCATCTACCACAGTACCAGATCCCTCAAAACCATATCCTCCACCCTCACCAATAACTATGGAGCAGCACAAACTGGTTCCTGTCCAAAACAATCCTGGTAAATAAGAAACAAAACAAAGGCCATGCTCTTTGGCTCAAAGCTATTCCTCACAAAGGTTGCCAATACAAATGACACACACCTGACAGAAACCCCTGCTGAATCTCCTCTTGATATAGTATCCTCCTTCAAATACCTAGAAGTGACTCTCGATCCTTCCCTTACTTTTAATGCCCACATTGATAATATTGTAAAAAAGGTCCACCAGAAGTTGGGGCAGCCTACCGGGTCAACCACCTCCTGACCCCTGAAGCTCGCCTTGCTATCGCCAAAGGAAATCTCCTGCCTTTCCTTAACTATTGCTCTCCAGTTTTCTTCACCACCTCTGCCTCACTTCTCTCCCGCCTAAGTACCACATATAACTCCATCTGTCGCTTTGTCCTTCAGGTTCCTTACTCCACTCATCACTGCTCTCTTTACCAGTCACTTGGCTGGCTATCCCTTCATGGCCGCTATGAATATGCCTTGGGCAATCTAGTCGACACCTCTCTCAGAAACTCTCCGAAGTCGCCTTTCTCACCGATTCTCACTGCCCATATGGTTACTTGTTCTCTCAAAGACTCCTCCATTTCCCCCCCCTTGTAGTCCCCTGTGTATCTACTGTCACGGAAAGTAAGGCCCACTCTATCTCTGCCCCCTCTCTCTGGAACAAACTTCCACCTGTCATCAGAAATACACCCTCTCATCAGTCCTTCAAACTGCAACTGAGAGAGTTGCTGAAGTCCCAGGTTACCTGTACGTGCTCCCTAGGCAACCCTCTCGCCAAACAGCAACCGTAGAAGCCATACTGCATCTCTTGACTTACCACCTGGACGCTGACCACTAGTTTGCACCTCTTAGCACTGCTTGCCCCTTCTTCGGTTCACATGGATCACCATAAGGTATTTCCACCACGCATTGTCGCATAACCTGACTGATCAAGTGATGTGTTGATCTACGATGTGACTGTTTCACGTGTGATTAACCATGTATCCGAGACCCAAGCATGCACTCTTGTATTTGTTATGAAACTTGTGTGTTAGATTTGATGTGTAATGTTTCATTGCTGTTGATTTCATGTTACTCAGTGAATACTGCTCCTTCTGTAATGTAACCTGTGCCTATTGCTTCAACCTTGTATTTTCTGCCACTGTATGGCCCGGGTAGCAACTGAAAATGGTCCTTTGGATCAGCTTGCCTACCTGGTCTCAAACACATAAATAAATAAATAAATACATTCCAAAGTTATAAACAGTCTAATATAGTGAACAACATAAAATTTGTTTAATGAACTATACAGTTAACATTGTTGAAAAGCAGTAATCGGAGCAAACCCGCTCCATAAGTGAAAGTGTTACCAATACAAAGCAAAGTGTTGCTCTCACGAGGACAGACGGAACAGTCTCTTTCAGTAAGATGGTCCCTCTGTGTAACTGCCCATAGAAAATCCATAACAGAGAACCATGTGTCTGGTACTGTTTTAAAAGGGACAGTCATCACAAAAGGCCCCACATCCAACTGTGGGGTTGGTCCCAATGAGGCACTTTGTGTGCAAAAACATCTTGTTTTACTTACTATTTGCTGTAGTATAGTAGACTGTATCAGACTAATTTTGCTTACTTCCAGGCTGACATCTTTAACTACAAATCCCAGAATCCCCAGCAGCTGACAAAAGAGCAGGACTATAGCAGGGATGCTGGGATGCTCAATCCCTCCTCGCTCCTGTAGACCTGGGTCTGCTCCCAAACCCTGATTACCAGTGTTGTGACTGGTAGCCCTACCAATGTAAGGACAGGCCACTCTCAAATTACACAGATTCTTGAAAGAATGACAAACGGTTGGTTACAACCACTGAGAGTATAGGCTTTGCCTCCTTCTGAATGTTATACCATTCTGTGTGAAGTAATGTTTCTACTAGTTGATCTTTATTCTGCCCCATCTGAAGTGCATCCAACACCCCCTTGTTCTGCTTTCCTGTACCAGGTCAAACAGTTTTGCCTGCTCCACAGCAGGCAGCCTACATAAAATCATACCCCACCTCAGTCTTCTCTTTTCCAGAGAGTACATCCCTGCTTATACAACCATTTTTCATAGCAGAATCACTCATCTCCCCTGATTATTTTAGTACCCTTGCGGTGGCAACTCTGTAAGCATTAAGCCACGATGAAGGTGGCATCTAATGGTGGATTAATGCACGGTTGGGAGGGTTGTGACCCGAGGCCACAGGCCGAGGGCGTACAACAGCACAACCATGCATTAATACCAATAGATGCCACTTTCGGAGTGGCTTAATGCACTTGTAACATGGTGTGCATCATTTGACGGTCACTATGATTGTGTCTACAATCTTGTGAAGAAGATAAGACACCCAGACTTTGTCCTTGTTACAGATTTGTGCTGCACTTTTTGAAACTCTCAAAGACATATATTTACATCGTGATGCGGTGAAAACAGCTCTATTGGTGCATATGTAGAACTCTGCTTTCCACATGGTGCAGTGGTTTATTTGGAGATCTACTCTGCTATTATTATTGTGCCGTGTGTAGGAGATCCACGGGTCACTGATTTCAACTGCCGTTTCTTCTCTTCACATACAGATCTGCATGCAATGTCCGTGCTCTCTGTGTTGCTCTAACATACCTCCGATCTGGTCTGCCACCAGTTCTGCTGCTCTTGTCAGTGGTTGTTGTGCTCAGTTTCAGGGGGATGGCAGTATTTCTCGGGCTCTCCGGTGTCGGAGTGGCACTCTTGTAGGTGAGACAGAGTCTCCCATGCAGTGTGAAACGGCGCACAGCTGTCTCGATACCGCGGCACCACGCGTTTGTCTCCCGCCGGTCCCATCTCGCAGCTCTCTGCTACGTGGGGCTCTGTGTCATCACTCCTTAGCCTCTGCAAGTGGTTGACCTGTGCGGTTGCCCTGGGACACCCTGGTGGCGTTGCCTCTTCGCATCTGTCTCCCTTCTGGATCTGTCCCGTCTCTTACAGTCAGGGGTTGTGCGTCACTGGGTCGGCAAGACAAGACGTGCCGCTGCCATCCCTGCAGCCATATTGCTGGTGCTGCTTCTACTTTCTGTGGCTAGTCCCAGTATTTCAGTTTGGGGACAGCAGTTGTGCTGGATTAATCCCCGCTCCAAACTGTGCCACCTGATCTATTCCATCCAATCCAGCTTTCTCTTTGGACCTTACTTAACTTTGCCATGTTACAAGTTGCTTTTGTACTGTGAGGATCATGACTGTACAAAATACTCCAAATGAGGCCTGAATGATGCCTTGCCTTGCTCCAGGTCACCCCTGAAAATGGGATGGTGTCTCAGCGGGCAAACCCGGTTAACAAAAATCAATAAATAGTCAACGGTAGAGTGGCAGAATTATGACGCTGTCTTGCCATGTTTTCTTCCTTTAATACAACCCAACATTTTGTCTGCGCTACTCACTTCTCCTGCATACTGCTGTGTCAGCTCCAGCTTCCGGACAATGATGCTCAGGTCCTTTTCTTGATCCGCTGTTGATAGCGGCTTAGTATACAGACAGTAATATCTACATGCATTCCCAGGACCCAAATGCAGGACTTTGCACTTACCAATACTGAATTTTATTTGCCACATGGCAGCCCAGTTCCTCAGGACTTCCAAATTCCTCCTACTCAGAGCTGACCACACTCATGAGGTTAGTGGCATCTGTGACCTTGATCACTCTGCTTCAGACCCCATCTTCCAGGTCATCAACTGAGATATTAAACAGCAGAGGCCCCAATACAGACCCCTGTGGGACCTTACACATACTGTTAACAGGTGCCCAGCCAGAGGGTGACCCTTGTATGTTTCCAATCTTAGGTCAGCGCAACCTGGTACGTAAGTTGATACTCTCATTGGTTGGCAAACACTCCTTGCATAACAATGCTACTGCAGAAACTGAGTGAGCACTTAGAGGACCACCACAGATTCTACAGCATCTGCTATTTACACCACATCATTGAGGCCGATGGCCCAAATGTGCCTCGTCTTTTCAGACAGACACAATCAAGTTGTCCTTTCAAAGAAAAAAATGTTTTTTAATTTATTGCGAATTCCACAAAAGAATTGCAAATATTCCAAAGCAACACACCCGGCTGGGTGACTGATGAACAGTGTGTAAAACAGTGTAGTTCTGAAGTTCTTAAATTAGAAAGCTAAATCAGCCTCCTCCCACCCAGCTGACACTCTTACCTGCCCCTTGATTATTTGTTTCAGTATCTGAAAAGACAAGGGGCATTTGGGCCATTAGCCTCAGTAGTGTACTATAAACAGGTGCTATAGAATCGTTGGCCCTCCTCTGAGTGCTCACTCAATTTGTGGAGCAGGGTGACCCTTGTACCCAGACCCACTGAACCCTATTCCCCAACCAGTTCTCCACCCAGTTAATTATAGTACCAGTAATCCCATTTTACTCAGCTTACCCAGAAGTTCCCTATGTGGGACTGTGTCGAATGCCTTACTGAAATCCAGGTATAGCAGATCTACATGCTTCTCCTAGTCCAGTACCACTGACACATCTAAGGAAACCAGCATAGAAACATAGGATTTGCCAGCAGATAAGGACCGCTTAGCCCACCTAATCTGCCCATTCTTCCCTACCTACAGTAGCACCTCAGATCCTACTCCAGCCCATTCACCCTATCTTCCATTTCTCTAATATCCCCTTATGCCTATCCCATCCATTGTTGAACCCCACTGTTTTCACCCTCACCACCTCTGCTGGAAGACTGGGCCAGGAAACCACCACTCTTTCTGTGAAGAAGTACTTCCTCAAATCTCTCCTGAATCTACCCCCCTTCAGCTTCTTATGCTCCTTTATCCTTGAGCACCTTTTGTCTGAAAAATACTTTCCTTTTGTACCTTGTTTACCCCTGTGAGGTATTTAATGGTCTCCATCATAGCCCCCCTCGTCTATTCTAGAGTGTACATATTTAGGTCCTTTGATTTCTCCTAATAGGGCTTCTGATGCAGACCCTGCACCATTTTAGTTGCCATCTTCTGGACTGCCAATTTTATCTATGTTATTTCTGAGATGTGATCTCCAGAAATGGACAAAGTACTCTAGGTGGGGTCTTACCAGCAATCTATACACAGACAACACAACCTCCCTCTTTCTGCTAGTGGTACCCCTCCCTAAGCACCCCAGTGTCCCACCTGCCCTCTCAACTGCCTTGTGGCACTGCTTGGACACCTTTAGATCATCCACTATGATCACACTCAGGTTTTACTTCCTGCTTGGTGGTTGTCAATATCACCACCCTTATTTTGTACTCCATCCCTGGGTTTCTGTGCCCGATATGCATTATTTTGCACTTTTTTGCACTGAAACCCAGCTGCTGTACCCCCGACCACTCCTCGAGTTCTCAGGGCGCTGCTGATGCTTTCCACACACACCTCAGAGTGTCAACCCTACTGCAGAGTTAGGCGCCATCCGCAAAGAAGCAGACCTTATTTATTTAAATTTTGGTAACCGGGTGGACCCGCTGAGACAAAACAGTCCTTTTTTCAGGTGTGACCCGGGTAGTGCAAAACATTGACAAAGGGATTACATAGTGTAATACACTGATAAGAACATGGCAGAACAGTGGTTACATTTACATTCAGTTACATCATTCACAGATTAGACACATCATATACAGATTAAATTTTCCTACATTACATCATTCACAGATTAACAATACCTCATTTACAAATGCACATACAGCTTTTTTCATCTATACTTGCAGATAACACATACATAGACATGTACACAAGAGATTCAAAGAGCATAGGTACGTAACCATAGAGATAGGGAAGCATAGAATACAGTTAGCAGAAGCATGAGCAAGACGAGGAGGCAGAGAGATGGAGTAATAGGGAGGATTGAAACTTAGTGAAAGAAGAACAGGACAGGATAGCATGTGGTAAAGAATTACAGGAGGACACAGCACAGTAAGCAAATGATCGCCGGGCCAGTGCTAGCCGTAATTTGGGTACTCTAAGGAGAGGAAGGGAGGTGAACCTTAGAGCATGCAGAGGCTGTCGCAGCTGGATGAGTTCACCTAGGCAGGGAGGGGTGGAGACGTGAACCAGTTTGTACACCAGATTCAGCATAGTATACTGTAGTCTAGACTCATACGGGAGCCAGCCCAGGGTGGAGATAACATCACAGTGGCGGCTACGGGCGTTGACACCCAAGGCAAACCTTTCCACACTATGATAAGTTTGTTTGAGGTGAGAGAGGATGGTTGCATTGGTAATGAATAACAGCGGGTATCCATAAGAGAGGAGTGGAAGGAGTGTTACGGAAACAATTTTAAGGCAGGATGCCGAAGAGAGGAAGGGGCACATACAATAGAGAAGGCCCCGCTTTTGGATTAGTGTTTCAGTCAGTAGAGTGACATAGGGGTCCAGAGAAAGTGATGTGTCTAAAGTGATGCCTAGATATTTAAAGGATTGGATGGACTCTAGGGCATCACCACTGCTTGAGTATACCTCAAGAGGGGAGTAAGTATGCACTGTGATGGAGATGTTGGCAAACAACATGTATTTTGCTTTTTTTGGTGTTAAGGACAAGTTGGTTCTCAGGGAACCAGTCCTCGATAGATCGAAAATCTGAGGCTAGCTTACTGTTGAGCCATCTGATGTCAGGTGAAGAGCACCTCTGCAATGTAACTTATAAAGACATTAAAGAGGACCTGTCCCAACACTGATCTCTGAGGCACCCTGCTGGTCACCCTCCCTTTCTCGGAGTGAACTCCATTTACCACCACTCTCTGCTGCTTATCCCTTAAGCAATTTCTTACCCAGTTTACCACCTTTGGACCCACTCCTGAGCTACCTAGCTTGCTTACTAGTCTCCTGTGTGGAACAGTGTCTAACGCCTTACTGAACTCTAGGCAGGCTACATCCACCGCTCCACCCTGATCTAGTTTCTTGGTCACCCAGTAAAAAAAATCTGACAAATTTGTTTGAAATCACCTTCCCCATGAATCCATGCTGCCTCAAGTCTTGTAACCCACTGGATTCAAGATATTCCGTAATTCTTTCTTTCAAGCAGTGATTCCTTTAACTTTCCCACCACTGAAGTCAAGCTGACTGGCCAGCCTCTTCCCTGCTACCACTGATAAACAGATAGATAGATAGATAGACAAATGGACATTGTATTTATCAAGCGCCCAATTCCTGGGACTCTGAGCGCTGTACAATAAATACAGGTTACTCACCTGTAACAGGAGTTCTAGGAATGGTATATGTTGTTCATCCACACTGTCTGGCAGGTTCCTTGCCGCTTTAAATCTTGCCGGAAGGCCTTTAAGCTAGCTCCTCCCACCCACCCGGGTGGTAAAACTCTCGGCTCCACCCCATGACACCAGATCTAGCCCGCTGGAAGCTCAGGTTGTGCGCCGGGCCGGGAGGTGAGGTGGTAGGATGAACAACATATACCATTCCTAGAACTCCTGTTACAAGCTTTAACCTGTATTTCTAGGACATGGATATGTTGTTCATCCACACTGTCTGACAGACTCCTAGCAGTTCTCTGGGAGGAGGGAGGCAAGGCGCAAACCCCCTACTTAAGGAATAAGGACTGGAGAACCGAGGTCCCAAAACCAGCATCCCGGCGTGACTCAAGGTCGATGTGGTAATGGGCAATAAAGGTGTGTGCTGACTTCCAGGTAGCAGCCCTGCAGATTTCCTGGATAGGGACGTCCCTGGAAGCAGCCACCGAAGCAGCGGTATGGCGGGTAGAATGAGCTCTTATCCCTTTGGGAGGCTCCATGCCCACCAACCTGTAGCAGAGATCTATGCAGGAGGTGACCCACCTGCCTATCGTCTGCTTGGCTGCAGGTCTGTCAGGTGCGGCTTCAGCGTAGGTGACAAACAGCTGGCGAACCTCTCCCCGAAATTCAGCCGTTTGCTCCTTATAATAAGAGAGTACTCTTCTAGTGTCCAAAGTATGGAGCCTATATTCAGCCTCCGAGGTGTGACTGGGGTAGAACACCGGCAGAGTCAACACCTGGTTAAGGTGAAACTCCAACACCATCTTCGGAAGGAATTTCGGGTGCGGGGCGCAGGACAACCTTGTCCCTGTGGAAGACCAGATAAGGAGACTCGACGGAAAGCGCCTGGAGCTCTCCCATCCTTCTGGCTGACATGATAGCCACCAAGAAGGTGGTCTTCCATGACAGGTGAGAGATGTCACACCTGTGCATCGGTTCAAATGGCTTGCCCATGAGCTTAGCCAGTACCAGCAGCAGATCCCACGGAGGTGGAGGTTCTCGTACTGGAGGGGATATGTGATCAAGGCCTTTGAAAAAGCACCCGACCACCTTCTTCTGCGCCACCGACTGCTTCCCGGCCTGCACCCAGTAAGCAGACATGGCTGCCAGGTGCACCTTAAGGGTCGTCGACTGAAGCCTTAGCTGAGAAAGGGACCACAGGTAGTCCAGAACGCTTGCCAAGGAACAGGAGGAAGGGTCCAGCCCCTTGCCCTGACACCAAATGGAGAATCTCTTCCATTTAAAGGCATAGCATTTCATGGTCGACTCCTTACGGGATGCCTCAACGACGTTGAGGACCTCGTTGGAAAGACCCAAGGCCTGGATCTCTAGCCGCTCAGGAACCAGGCCGTCAGGTGAAGGGAATGAAGGTCCGGATGGAATACCTTCCCCTGGTTGACTGAGATCAGGTCCGGGCGGGCTGGAAGCCGCCTCGGGAGCCTGGAGCTGAGGCTGAGGAGATCTGGATACCAGAACTGGTGGGGCCAGTCTGGGGCTACCAGAATCACCTGCGCCTTGTCCCTCCTCGCCTTGAGAAGCACCCTGTGGATCAAGGGAAATGGGGGAAAGGCATAGAAGAGGCCCGGGGTCCACGGCCTCGAGAAGGCATCCCCCTGCAGTGAGCCATGCTGAGGGGGGCGGGCATGAAACAGCCTCAGCTTCGCATTCTCCCTGGAGGCAAACAGGTTCACCTGAGGCATGCCCCAGTGGGAGAACAGATCTTGTACTACCTCCGGCAGGAGAGGACACTTGTGGGATGCAGCTCCTATCTGGCTTAGGGCATCGGCCAGAATGTTGGAGGCTCCTGCCACATGGATGGCTATGAGATCCGCCTCCAGGCTGCGCACGAGGGACCAAGTGAGGAGAACTTCCCTGCACAGAGCGCGTCCCGCCCTGGCGGTTTAGGTAGTACATGGTTGTGGTATTGTCCGTCTGGACCTGGACCATTTGATCCTGTACAAACGGAGCGAAGGCGGTGAGGGCTAGATGAACCGCTCGAAGCTCCAGCAGGTTGGTGTGGCACGGGACTCCCGAGGGGACCAGAGGCCGTGCACTCTGTGCTCCCCCAGATGTGCACCCCAAACCATCAGAGAGGCGTCGGTCGATACAGAGACCGTCGGCTCGGGGCGGACAAATGGGATGCCCTCCTGCAGATGAGCTGGAACGATCCACCGCTGGAGAGCGTTCCACATCTCCTGGGCCACTGCCACTGGCTGGTCCAAAGGACCGGAGTGCTGTGACCATTGGCTGGCCAGTCCCCATTGAAGGGGATGCATGTGCCAACGGGCCCCATTGACCACTCTGGTGCAGGCCGCCACGAGGCCCAGGAGGCGCAGGAAGTCCCGAGCAGGGAGCAATTGCCCAACCTGAAATGACTGGGCAAAGGAAGAAAGAACCTCGGCCCTGTCTGCCGGGAGCCATGCTCTGGCTCGCAGAGAGTCGAGCTCTGCCCCGATGAATTGGATCACCTATTTTGGCACGAGTTCCGACTTGGCCTCATTGATGAGGAGGCCAACCTGAGAGCAAACCTGGAGGGCCAGATCCCTGGACCACTCCACCTCCGGTCTGGAGGAGGCCGCAATCAGCCAGTCATCCAGGTAAGGGTACACCCGGACCCTTCAGCGCCGCAGGAATGCTGTCACCACTGCCATGCATTTGGTGAAGACCCTGGGAGCTAGAGAAAGGCCGAAGGGCATGGCCCGGAACTCGTAAAGGAACCCCTCTGCTCTGAAGTGGAGGAATCGCTGGTGGGACGGACGGATTGGGACGTGAAAGAATGCGTCCTGGAGGTCCAGAAAAACAGAACCACAAGCCTCGTTCCAAGGATGGAATGATCTGAGCCAGAGTGACCATCCTGAAGGTTTGAGACCTTAGGAATCTGTTCAGGTCGTGCAGGTCTAGAATGGGGCGCCAGCCCCATGCCTGTTTCGGGACCAGGAAGTACCTGGACACAAACCCTGGGTCTGGTGAAGGATCTGCCACCTTCCTGATCACCTCCCTCTGGAGGAGCAGGGCAATGTTGGCTCGACGGGCTGACAGAGAGGCTGCGGACCCCATAGCCCCCCGTTGGGCGACGGCTTGGAAGGGCGGGGCCTGCTCAAACTCCAGAGGCAGACCCTTTCCTACCACTTCCAACACCCAGCGGTCCGTGGTGATAGCGGACCACGTGGAAAGAAAGTGGCGGAGCCATCCCCCCATGGGGGGGAACCCAGGGGGGAGCGACGCGGCTGGGGGCGACACCCCTCAACCCGTCACTGGGCAGGCTTGGAGGAAGAACCAGTCGAGGGACCTTCTGGGCCTTTTCCTCCCGGCTTCCTGCTGGAGGAAGCTGCAGGCTTGGCTTTGGGGTGCCAAGTGCGAGCCTGTTGGCTCTGATGCTGGTGTTGCTGGGATGGACGTGCCGCAGGGGCAGAAGGGCGAAAGGGCTTATGCTGCTGCTGCTGGCGGCCTTTGTCCTTCTGGGCAGACGTGACAGAGTCCAAGGTGGCACTGGACTTTCTCAATCCTCTGGAGGTGGCCTTCCACCCCAGGCCCGAACAAGTCAGTACCCAGGAAGGGGACATCTGCCAGCTTGTGCTGGGTATCTGCCGTGAAGATGGAGATCCGCAGCCAAGCTCTGCGGCTGCTACTGACCGGGCACAGGAGTCTCCAATATCGAGAGCTGTTTGGAGCTGCTGCTTCGCCACTGCCCTTCCCTGATCCTGCACCTGCTTGACCGTAGTCTGGAGGTCAGCCGGGAGATAAGGGATCACCTCATCCAGGAAGCCCATAAGGGCGTGGGAAAAGTGCGCCATCAGAACGGCCGAACTGGCCTGATGGAGGCCGAGGGAGGACACAGTGTACACTTTACGCCCGGCATAGTCCGGCTTTTTGGACTCTGTCAGGGGGCTTGTCCACGTCCCTGGTGTTCCCGGAACGCTGGAAAACACTATCGGTAACCAGCCCCTCCGCAGAGGGGTGCTCTGAGAAACCGGACAGTGACCCGGTGGGGACTGCGTACTTCCTGGCCATCCTGGCTGAAGGAGCAGGACAAGAAGCCGGCCGCTGCCATAACTCCAAGGTTGGGCCAACAATGGCTTCAGCCACCGGAAAGGCCTCTGTGGGAGAATCCCCTTGGTCCAGTATCTCCGTGAGGGGATACTTGGCCCGCTTGGATATGGGCTTGAGCTGCATCCCAGTAGACTCTGAGATGGCCGAAGCAGACCCATGAACGAGGATGGGCTCTTGTCCATCGACTGTTCCCCAGAGGATTCCAGGTCAAGGGGCCTGGAGAACAGGGAAGAGTCGTCATCAGACTCTGAGGAGTCTGTGAATAGCTACCTAGGGCCTGAGCCACCCTCCACTTGCCGAGGACGATCGGGAGTGAGGGTGACCGACAACCGGTGGGGCAGTCCCTGACCCGACCGAGAATCCTTGGTCGGAGCCCCAGATTTAGGTTGTGGAGGCGGGGGTTCTACCACAATCGGTGGGACAGCTGGTTTTGGCTCCTCGACCACCGCAAGGGGTTGTTTCGGCCTTTCAGGTGACAGCCACTTAATGGCTGGGGAAAGCGACGGCGTCGGCTTGTTCCCGGTCGGAAGGAGCTGCTGTCACATTAAGTCCTCATAGCATCAACGCAATTTGCGCCAAAGCCTTTCCTCCGAGGAGGAAGAAGACGAGGACGAGCGTCGCCACCGCTTCCCTCGGTCCCGAGACCGCCGATGTCGGCGGGATCGGCTGGACCGAGAAGAGGTCCGAGACCGAGACCGTCAGTGTTTCCGAGGGTGGGTCTGGGAGGGAGCATGGGAAACCCGTTCCTCCCTTGGCTCGGGAGCCTTAACCAGGACTCCAGCACAGGAGGCACAGGCAAGTCTCGGTTTCACGGGGAACGGTGAAAGAAGGTTGTCGACTGCTCCGGTCGACAGCAGCCACGTCCGACGGTCGAGAAAAAATACCGACGGCGTCGGCGAGTGTCTCGGCTGGCTGACCTGACAGGAACACTGTGAAGCCAGCGGCCTAGCCGTAACTCGATCAGTCGAAAGTCGACTGTCCGGGGAAGGGGACCTCTCCCGCTCCCATGAACGCCGACGGTGGGACTTACCCTTCTAGTCCTTCTTCTTGGACTGAGAGGAGTGTCCTGATGGACCCTCACCTTTCGTGGAGAGGGACTGACAAAGCTCCTTAAAAGAAGCCGTACAGGAGGAGCTCTAGGAGAGTGGGATAAATGCTGTGACAGAGGAAGATGAAGATGCGGCCTGGGCCGCCTCCTCCTCAAGGGCAATCACCTGTTCAAGTTGCTCAGCCTAGCCCGCCGCCGCAGAAACCGCCCAACAGGCCTCCTTTGACTTCACCGGTGGAATATGTCTCTCGGGGCGCCCAAGTTGGAGCCTGGCGGCACGGTCTTCGAGGACATTTGCAGAGAAGGACTTGCACAAATCGCAGGCCTGCGGATTATGGTCAAGCCCGAGGCAGCAGACGCATGTGGAATGCTCATCAGTCCGAGACATCTTCTGCCTGCATGGGCACCGCCAAAACCAGGAGTCGATTTATCCATCGCAGCCGTGAAGGAAGAAACAGACCGAAGTCTTGTAAACTTTAGAATAAGTTTCGGGTTAATCAAAGAGTTTGGATCCAGTCTAAACGCAGAGCGCTAAGGAGGGAACCTGAGCTTCCAAGCGGTAAGGAAGATCTGGCGTCATGGGGCGGACCCGAGAGTTTTACCACCTGGGTGGGTGGGAGGACCCAGCTTGAAGACCTTCCGGCAAGATTTAAAGCGGCAAGGAACCTGCCAGACAGTGTGGTTGAACAACATATCCATGTCCCTAGAAAACCATAATACAAAACACAATTTATAAAACCAAAAACACACGTGACGTAGACAGCCAGCTCTGAGTGCTCGAGTGCTGCATTAATTTTTGTTATTACATATAAGATATGTGATGGGAAACTCAGTTTGAGGAAACTACTGTCTTACTGGAACTGACACATCAAGACCCCCAAGGATAAGTTCAAAGGACAGGAGGTATTTTAAATTGCAGAGATCTGGGGTGCAATTACCTTGTCAATTTGCTTTCATCCCAGGAAATAAGATTAGCCATTCGTAATGCCCTCAGGGAGATCCTTTGACTTGCATGGTTACCAGGAAGGACTTGTGGGGAGGGGTGTCGGAGAGAGGCCAGAATGGACATTGAAGAGGTTTGATGTCTGAGCCAGGGAAGACCCAGACGGATCTGGAAGGTCCAAAATACATTTCCCAGGGAACCCTTGAATTACATCAGAAAGACCCGAGGTGTAGATTCCAAGGTCCAGATGGGATTAAAGAGGCCAATACACTTTTGCTTTGAATACAGTGACATAGACCACAAACCAGTTCTGACTAGTTAACCTGTGGAGAGGAAAGTCAGCGAGGTAATCTCACATTTTTTTTTTTTTTTTAAATATTTTATTGGGAGACCCTGTATTGTAAAATATAGAGTTTGATACACCAAGGCGGAGTTAGTGACCTCATGAGAAGGCCGTCTCAGAATTGTGTTTAACTGCTGAGGGAACATGACAGAGACGCACAAGAAAATATTTCTGACTGAGAGAAGAGAGACCCTAAAAGCACTGAAGAAAGTAAGCATTAGATTATACCAGTCTGAAGTTATAAACTGTAGGAACTGTACTTTTTTACCTGTTTGTTTTAAGGCTGTATGTGTTGGCATATATATTTGTTCTGTAATTATTGTTCTGTTTTGATATTTTTAAAGTAAAGATATTTATTTATTTATTTATTTTTTTTACAAACGAAACTGCATGGAGTGCCTTTGACATTTATTTTTATTTTAAGTGGAGCTTTTAAAGGTTATAAGTAACACCGTGTATGGGCTTATTGTATACCAAACTGGGAAATGGACAGAGTTCTCTAAAAGTCTTGCATAGAGTTCTAAGGGTTCATTTGAAATACCTGGTTGGGTGCCCGTAGGCAAAGATATCTGGCCCTCCGAAGACAGAATTATCTGAGCCTGATAATTGGGCATGCTAACAAGAGGTTATCAGTTTGAATCCCTTCAGAGCTTGAGACTAAGGTGACTTGAACCCACAAAACAGACAAGACGGTTACCTTGTCTGTTCACTGTACACAAATCACACGCTCAGAGGTTGGCACTTTGGGAGTAGAGCGTTGACCGGCTGAGCGAGTTTGTGACACACACAATTAATAACATCATTTTGAATACAGATCGATAAACTCCTATCTATTCAAAGCAGCATCAATCAATAAAAGCTAGTTGGAACAGGTATGTTTTTAGTCCCTTTTTAAATGCTTCTGCTGAAGGAGCCCCCCTCAAATAATCAGGTAAGGAGTTCCACATGGTTGGTACGGCCACCGCAAACACTCCATCCCCCAAATGCCGCAACCTAACCCTGGGAACCCCATGGAGACCTCCCTCGGCAGAACGGAGCATCGGGGCTGGACGTTAAGGGACTAGGAGATCTTGCAGATAGGTGGGACCCCTATCATGCAGGGTCTTATAGGTAAAGAGCCCCATCTTGAAGACAATCCTCCACCTGACTGGCAGCCAGTGCAGCCCGCGGAGGACCGAGGTTATATGCTCACATCTCCTTGCCCCAGTCAGAAGTCTCACTGCCGCATTCTGCACCAGCTGCGGCCTGTGGAGGTTGCCCTTTGTGAAGTGGGACTACATATGCTCTCCTCCTTTGCTCCAGGACCACTCCTGTTTCCAATGAACTGTTAAACGGGGCCATCAGAGATGCTGCCAGTACCTCCCCGAGCTCCCTTAATACCCTTGGGTGGACCCTGTCTGGCCCCACTGCTTTGTCCACTTTCAGATTTGCGAATCCCTTCAGAACTCTCTCCTCTGAAAATGGACTAGTGTGTGCCTCCTTCCCTCCGATGATCCTGCTACATTTTTGTGATCCCCTCTCCATCTCTTTCCTATGTGAACACTGAACAAAAGTATTTGTTCAGGTTGCCTGCCAATTTCTCTTCCCCCTCTGAACAGTCACCCCCTTCCGTTCTTAACCTTACAATCCCACCCCTAGTCTTTCTTTTCTCACTTACATATCTAAAAAATGTCTTGTTCCCCTTCATTACCTCCTGGGCTATTCTCGCTTCAGGTTGCATCTTTGTGCTCCTTATTGTTTTCCATGTTTCCCTCCGTTTCCCATGGTACACCTCCCTATCCTCCTCCCTCTGCGTTCTCCTTGTACCTTCTGAATGTTACCCTCTTAGCTTTTACCTTTTCTGCCACCTCTTTCGAGAACCATAGTGGTCTCTTTTTCCTTTCTTTTGCTCCCTTACTTGACGGAAAGGTTTGTTGCCTTCACCATGACCCTTTTTAGTTTCTCTACTGTTCCTCCACCCTATCCAGTTCAACCCCTCCCTTCCACCACCATCAGGTCATCGCTGAGGCATTTGCCCATCTTTTAAGAATCTGCACTCAACTCCAGGACCCTTGCCTTTGTATGGTTTGATTCCACTGCTGTCCTTATACTGAATCACACTATACGGTGATCGCTAGTCCCCATGTGCCCCCCCTACTTTGATGTCTGCAACACTGCCCCTGTTGGTGAGTATCGGGTCCAGTATTGCCCCCATCACGAGTGGGTTCACTGACTAGTTGCCTGAGCAATGCCTCCTGCAGGGAGTCCAAGATTTCTCTGCTTCTAGCTGAAGCCACAGCTGGAAGGCTCCAATCTACATTCAGCAGACTGAAGTCCCCCACCAACAGCCCCCCCTTTTTCTGCCATCTTGCTAGTGGCGTTCATCAGTACCTTATCTAACAGCCCCCCCATGCTGGACATCTGTAGATCAAACCAGTGCGAGTACAGGCTCCATTTCCTGTCTCTAGGGTGATCCACACTACCTCTGCCCCCACCCAATATTTCCTGCACCTCTGTCACCTGAATGCCCTCCCTCACATAAAGTACCATACCCCCTCCTTTCCTTCCTACTCTCTCCTTCCTGAACAGAGTATAGCCTGGTATGGCCATGTCCAAGTCATGGTTTTCAGTGCATCATGTCTCTGTAATAGCCAATTATCAAAGTTGGCTTCTGCCATTAAGGCCCCTAGGTCTGAAACTTTGTTTCCTAGACTTCTAGCATTCCCACACATGGCTTTCCAGGTTTTGTTACCCCCCAAAAACACTCTTTTTAATGCACGGTTTCCCATCCCCTTTCATCTGACTAGTACAGCTGCCCCTTAGTAAACCCATGTTGGCTGCACTTAATCAGCTGAAACCTATCCAAGTATTCTGTGATCCTATCCTTTACAGTAGTCTTTAAAACTTTTCCCTATTACTGAAGGCAAGCAGCTCACAGGCCTTTAATTCCCCGGGTCGCTTTTTGTTCTTTTTTAGAACCAAGAAACTCCATCAGCCTTCCTCCAACCCTCAGACACTACGACGGACTAGTGCTCTGTAAAAGGTCAGTGCAACAGTATCAAGAATTTCCTCCTTTGATTCCTTGAGCAACCTTTGGCGTGTATTATCAAATCCTTGTGATTTACTAGCATTAAGCTTCTCTTTCCCATCCGCAGTAACACCAACAAAGAAGGAACACTTTGGGAGGCTTCAGAGTTGTGAAAGGGATTAAAGTTATTCAGACCTCAGCTGCTTGCCCACCCTCACCATGGACACCAATTTGTCTGATTTGGTCAGAAGTAGGTACTGTATCTCCTCATGCTCTCTGCTGTGCATTGTAGAAGAAAGCAATTTCCCAAATCACTCAAGGAGTTCTGGCCCTGCCGCCCTTCCTTTAAAGTGATTTGGAGAGCTGTGCCACAGAAAATGAGATCAGTAACCTGTAGGGGTTATGATTCAATATCCTACCATTCAAACTGTCAAAAAGTACTGTTTTCCATGAAATAAATGCTTTTATTTCAGTGTTCTGTTTCATTTGCATAACCCACCCTTTTTTTCCCTTGGTGCTGTAACCCCCAAGCATGACACCATGGAAGGGGATAAGTTTTTAAGCACTGTTTCAAAACAGAGACCTCTGTTGGTCAGTCTTAGTACTGCAAACATCTACACTATCGACATAGGAAACTACATCTCTTAGTAAAGAAATCTTGTTAGCTAGATACTATATGCACAATGCTTTGTTTTGCAAACAAACATATGAGAGCTTTTATTGTTGAAGCGACTACAGAAATATGAGACTGCACCTCACAGTAAGGGAATTGGAAAAGAACTTCTTATTGTACCCACAATGCCTTGCTATGTTCATCTACATATTAAGTGCAGTCATCATCACCAATATAAGGGACTGCTTCTCTGAGTAACTAACATTTACATCAACATTATAATTCACCCAGAATTCTTTGGTGCTGTATGTAAAATGCTGACAGTTCCCTTGCATGACATCATTCTGGGGGCGTGGCTGCACACAAAAAACTGGAGGACACAGGGCTGATGAAACATAAATAAAAATGACTGACATTGTTTTACAAAACAAATTGCAGCTTCAACATCTGAAGCATGGGAGGCAGTGACACCATATGAAAAAGGCATCTGCGGAAGCTCGCAAAATCACTTTAACCAAACCTTTACCCCAGGTTAAACTGGGTAGGTCAATATCTCCCAAGACTAGCATCCTAACTTTAGAAACCATTCTGACTTCTCATCCCCACTGGTCAGAACCAGGTCCAGTATGTCAGGCTCCTTATGCTCTATGCCACACATTGGGAAAGAAAGCAATCTCCCACTATGTCAAGAAACTCCTGCCCTACCCTCCCGGGTCATGCCTGAAAATAGACAAATGTTTGTCTGGTGCACCTCACCCAGTAAACAAAAACTAACTACATAAATAACCAAGCCTCAGTCGCACCTAATACCTGGTAGGTTAAAATCACTGAAGGTAGTAGATTACTTTTAGATGCTACAGTTCTGATTCATCCCATAGCTGGTAAATATCTACTGCCTAAACTGAAGTCTATACCAAATTCCCAGTAATATTTTTGTTTTTGTCCTCCTCCAGCCAGAGCAGTTGTAACAACAATGATTTAATGCCCTACCTCCCAATATCGCGACCGGAGCCTCTAAGTCTAGGCATGATGTAAATTCCTACCCCACCCCTCCTCCCCTGTCTGTCATGTATAGATCGTACACCACTAGGTTTGCATCCCACTGGTTGGGAGTCACTCCACCACGTTTCATAGGTGTTGGTACGAGTCATGTAGCTTTTGAAAGCCATAATTTGACTCACCACATCAGTGGTAGTAACTGTTTTTTCTATCACCCATATAATCATCCAATAATCTTTGAAAGACTCCATGTCCGGAGCCGTTACCACGAATTCTGGCAAGGCATTCCATACTCCTATAACCCTCTGATTAAACCAGTTTCCACATCTTGAGGTTTTATTGAATTCACCACTTAACCGACAGCAATGGAACCGTGTCACTCTATGTCCCTCCCTTTTCTCAACTCTGATGATTCCCCATATGATCTCATTTTGAAGGGCCTTGTAGACATAAAAAAGGTCCATTCTAATCCTTCTATGTGTTATTGAGTACAACCCCAACTCCTTCAGTCTATCCTCATACAATACTGATAGTTTTTTTGCTGTAATTTAATTCATCGTATAGACAGATATAATCAGTTTCCTGTATTTTGCCTTAATGAAGTTAATCCTGCCTGAAAGCCTATAGATAAGTAACTGCAAATGTGAGTACAGCTTCTCCTGCTAAGTAGACTATATTGATTTAATTTTAAAGCTGTCTGAACTAATTGCAAAGCTGTGCCTTAAGGTTTCACAAGTAGTCAATTAGTCCTTTGCTGTATACCTCAGCCATACCTGTACCGAGCCAGATAGCCACGCCTCCCCTGCAGACAATAAATCTGTTCACTCTCTCCTTCTCTTTCAGCTGCTGTGTGCTGGTTGCGAGGGCCTGGAGTCGCCAGCCCCTCCACAAGGACAACGCGGGTCGAGAGGGTCAGCCTGTCCTCCCCAGAAAACCGATCCGGAGACCCCCCCCCCCCGAGCTGAAGCAAGGTACGGGACCGCACTCACTTGAACAGTGCCTGCTCTTTCAAGCGGCATGTGCTTACCCCGCCTCCACCACCCTTGGTCGGCTCTTAGCTATATATGCATCAGGCCACTCTTCCATTAGCAGCTTATCTTTTGCCACCACTAGAGGCTGCTACACCCAGCCCTGCTGGCTGCAAATAAAGAAGACACTATGATGCTGCTTGTCCTCCCACTAATTTTCCTATATATTCCCATAGCCTCCTTCCCCCCAGCATCTCGCCCACTACGGCCCCCATTTCACCCTCTCCACTACACCATCATGACTCCCCCGCCCTTCCTCCCAACCACTCTCCCACAACAACTTCCTCAAGGACCCTCTCATCGATGGGAACTTGGAGCATCCATTCTTCCTTCCTTCTTTGTCCCTGGACTATCTGTCCTGAGAAATCTCACAGCTGATGTCAATGCGCTAACACCTCGTGCTCGCGACTCCTATCACAAAACTAGACCTGTTTGGTACAAAACCATACGCCTTGTAACTTTGCTTCTTATTCTGGCAGGGGATATTGAATCTAACCCTGGTCCTACCCCTCCCAATCTCCCAACCCCCCTGGTTCTCCCCAAGGGTCTCAGAATACTGCACCTCAACATATGTAGCATCCTGAATAAAGTACCAGAACTACAACTCACTGCCCTATCACTTCGTAAAGACATCCTTATACTATCTGAGACCTGGCTAAAACCACACCACACCACACAGACTCTGTCGTAGCCATACCGGGTTACTCGTTAATCAGGCAAGACCGCAAGGGTAAGAAAGGGGGTGTGGCATCACCATGTTTATCACCGCCAAGCTTCAGTTCACCCAGGTCCACATCCCTGCACCCTCTCCACTAATCGAGTCCTTAACTATCAAACTTGCACTCCCCTACTCTACCCCTGTGTTTGTTGCGGGTTCCTATTGCGCCTCTAGCACCCCCATGCCCAGTGCCCTAGACCATCTGGCCAAACTAAAGCCTACTGCCGCAGCTGGTGAGCTTTATGTCCTCGGGGACTTCAATTTCAACTGGCTAGCCAACAACTGCACCAAGCTACGTACCAAAGTAAAACACCCTGAACCTCTCCCAACAAATCTCCCAACCTACCAGGCTGAACTCCAAACCACTTAACCACTCCCTCCTGGATTGGGCACTCACTTCCCACCCACACAGGACTACTAGTGCAGGCCTGCTCCCCGCCTCCCTAAGCGATCACCACATGATATATATGGTAAGAAAAGTGCACCAACCCTATAAACCTCCCTCTAGGACGCTTCTACCCAGATCCTACAAATCCCTATATCTACCATCTCTCCTGTATGACCCGACTCAGATTGACTGGTCCTTCATACCGAAGGCTCCGTCCATTGACGTCGCTCTCGATAATTTCAAAACATGCTTCCTAGAGGTTTGGGACTACCATGCCCCGACAAGACCCACAAGAGTAAGGGGCTCCCACCTTCCCTGGGTCTCCGCCGATATCATTAGCTGATGCCGCACCAGGGACCTGGCATGGAAAAACCAAAAATTAGCTAACTCCCAAGAATCCCTACAAAACTATCGTTCCCGCCGCAACTCCTGCACTAAATCGATATGCCAGGCTAAACTGAAATACTTCACGTTGGCGCTGAACTCAAATCTTTTTTTTTTTTTAATATACTCTCTTTTTATCCTCCTTCCTACCTCTGGAGCCCCCTCCTTCCGTCCGCTCATGTCTCCCTTCCCTACCTTAGGGATCTGCCCCTAGAGTGCCCATCCTCCTCTCCTTGCACAGTGGGATCTGGTCCTGTAGGTGGTTCGGGTGGACTTAGGGCGGCCTTCATCTAGGGCTACGGAGAAGTTCCATTTTCTCCCGCCCCTCCCTCTGGGGCGTTGAGCGCTTGGGACGTACGTCCCGAGTGATGGCGTGCACTGACGCTGCGCCAGAGCACTCATGCGTCGGCGACGTCCCCGACTCCGTTGGGCGGGCTGCCTCCATCCCCTCTGTTGTCGGTTGCTTCCACCGGCTCCCGAGGTGATGTAGAACAGCGGAGCGTTCTTGGTTCCACCCCGAGGGAGGAGAGCATCCGTTGGGACACTTGATCCTCCCTCCCCCGCCGACCCCAGCCACCCGAGTCCGTTCCTGAACCGGGTCGCCGGCACAGCGCGAGGTGTGGCGTCTAGCGCCTCAGCACCACCGGGCCGGCTCGAACTCAAATCTTAACCACCCTACCAACTTTTGGGAAACCATCAAATCCCTCCTCTCCACTCCTGCCCAACCACCAACCCTGACACTATCAATCCTTGGCTCGCTCGTCACGGACCCTGGCGAGGTAGCCTCTGCTTTCAATGCCTTCTTCACCAGCAGCGCAACCTCTCTCTCCTACCCAGTTTCCTGCACGACCCACACAAGCCAAATACCTCACCAAAACCCCAGAACTCCGCCTCTACCACCAGCTTCTCGTTCCGACCAATATCCCCGACCGAAGTGTTTCAAGCTCTGAAAGCCCTTAAGCCTAACAAAGGCAAATGCCCCTCTGGCTTGGATGCCAAATTACTACATTTATCTGCCCCCGCCATAGCCGCTCCATTAGCCGACTTGCTCAACCTCTCCGTCTCGTTGTCCAAAATACCATGAGTATGGAAGCAGGCGACTGTCATCCCCCTACCCAAGGGAGGTGACCCCACCATACCGGGAAATTACCGTCCCATCTCCCTACTCCCAACTCTGGCCAAAATTCAAGAACACTCTGCCCTTGCTCAACTCTCCTAATTCCTAAACACCTCCTCCTTCTTCACCCCTTATCAGTCCGGGTTCCGTAAGTCACATTCTACCATCACCTCCCTATTAAGAATCACCCATGATATTCTCTCAGGCATGGAGAAAGGCCATATCACCTCAACCATTTTGATAGACCTGGCCAAGGCCTTCGACACTGTTTCCCACACAATGTTACTAGACAAATTAAGTGCAGCTGGTCTCGCCAACCACGCCACTAGCCGATTTCAGGCATACCTGGATGGTAGACACCAATCGGTGAAAATTGGCCCCCACATATCTACCCTCCTCCCTATCACAACGGGGTTCCCCCAAGGATCAGTCCTGGGCCCAATATTATTTTCAATATTCCTAAATGACCTCCCATTGGTCTGCTCACACTCATCGATTCAAATGTACATGGACGATACCGTACTATATGCCACAGGCCCTTCCGCTGAAACAGTACACAACGTGCTACAGCAGGACTTTAATGCCGTACAACAATGGCTCCAAACCAACCAACTATTCCTAAATGCAAAAAAAAAAAAAAAGTCTCACTAACCTTTGGTTCGCAGTCACGGCTTTCTCGCCTAGCGACTCGCCCCCCATTCCTAATCCTGGATGGATCACCTCTGGAGTCCTGCACCTCTTTCAGATATTTGGGTGTCTGGCTCGACCAATACCTCGACCTCTCCACACACGTCGAATCACTGCACAAGAAATTACCTCTAAACTTGGTGCACTATATCGCAACAAAGGCTGTATGTCCACTCCAGTCTGGAAGGAAATAGTTCAAAAGATGATACTCCTGGTATTTGACTACGGGGACGTGGTCTATGGAGCCGCCACATCATCCAACCTGGCCAGCCTGGACACACTTTTCCATTTCTTTTGTCGCTTCTTCCTGGAGTGTCCACAATTGACACATCACTGTGACCAATACAGCTCCCTAGCCTTACCCTCACTCACGGTCCACAGACAAATCCACTGCACCAGAGTCGCTGCAAAATTCTGGACACAGACCCTTCCCCCATACCTAGGCTCCACCCTATCGGCTCAACCTTCCCCTGTCTACTCACGCAGACACTCGGACTCCAGGCTTTTTCAAGTCCCACTCATGCACACCTCCTAAGGGCCAATCGGCTTTCAAATATCGCTTACCAAAACTTTGGAATGACCTGCCTGCAGATATCAGACACTCCACCAACCTTAGCCACCTCAACCCACTCCTCCTTGCACACTTTTTCACCACGTGCACTTGCTCTCAGCAGACATAAGTACAAGCCCTCTAGACCTCTGGTTACCACCACCTGATAGTCACACGAATCAGCTGTCTACGTTGGGTTCTCAATCTAGGTTGTCCCGGCCCGTGGCTGTATACCATGGATGTTATGTTAGTACCCAGTACCTCCATTATTGTAAACTCTGTATGCATGGAAATCTGTAATGTACGTATGTCTTAGCCCTCTATTGTATACTCTGTAACACTGTGAACCTGCAAGTATGTATTTCATCCTATGTGTCCCTTCACCCTATTTCCCCCAGGCCGCATCTGGAAACGAGTGGTTCTCCGCTCAGTATGCCTGGCTGGTTAAACTCTTAAATAAATAAATAAATATATTTGTTTCTTTTAGTTATGCTTCTCTGAGCCCTCTCCACTAATTTTAAACTTCCTATCTTTTGGGAAGTACAAAAGGGGCACCATATTCCAGAACAGGTCTTACCAATGAGGTAGACAGGGGATGAGGACTTTCTGGTCTCTGCTCTTGATATTTCTCAGACTATTACCAACCATCCTATTTCCTCTCTCTGCCACTTCCCTGGCTTGATTTTCAAAATTGAGTGCATTAGTTATGATAATACCCAAATCCCTTTCATTCTCAATGCTAGCTAGTGCTTTATTACTAATAATGTATTCTGCTTTGTTGTTGTCTCCAAAACGCAGCACTTTGCATTTCCCGTTCCTAGAACCTGAGCTTATGGTGATTCGCCCATTCCTCCAAGAGATGTATTTGTGTTTGGAAATCTCTTGCAGAGTCCATATTATTCATTATAGCTCCCATCTTCGTGTCCTCTGCGTACTTGCAGAGCCACATCTCTTTGGATATTTTCATGGCTGAAACAAAGATACTGAATAAGGTTGGGCCCAGAACTGAGCCCTGGGGAACTCTACTTGTTACTGATCCCTAGTCTGACAGAAAACCCCTTAATGCTGACTTGCTGTTGTCTATTACTGAGCCATGATTTAACCCATGCAATAAGACATGCATCCATTTGGATTTCTATCAAGACTTTTATTAGCACTTCATGAGATACGGAGTCGAAGGCTTTAGCATAGTCCAGGTACACCACATCTATCCGTAGACCCTGGTCCAGATCTATACTAACTGGTTCAAAAAATCCAGTAGCTTAGTGACACAGGTACAAATCCATGTTGTGTGATATCCAAAAGCCCCTGTTCTTTTATGTGAAAATCAATATGTTCCTTTATGAAACCTTCCATTATTTTCCCGATTATAGAAGTAATACTAATAGGGTGGTAATTCTCCACATTTGTTTTATCTTCTTTTTTTAAATTAGGGGTAATATGTGCTATTTTCCATTACAGTACCTCGTGCCAGAGAGATGTTAAATAGTACTGAAAAAGGGCCAGCTAGTTCGTTTGCAAGCTATTTTAAAAATCTAGGGTGGAAATCATCATGCCCACATGATTTATGCACACATGGGTTTTTTAATTTTGTCAGTACCTCATTTTCTGAGATGGTCCTAATGCTGTTCCTATTTGTCTCACAATATTCAGTAAATATGGACTGTAGTGGGGCACCTTGTTTTTGATAAACACTGAGTAAATAACTATTGAATTTGTTTGCCATTTCTGTTTCATTTTCTATTACTAAATCTCCTTCTCTTAGAGGTCCTAGTTGCTTCTGACCACTCCTGAGGCTGAGGCTCCCTACATAGTTGTAAAACTTTTTAGTTGTCCTTCTTAATCTTCTGGTCAATATCACCTGCCCCTCGCTTCTCAGCTCTTCTTTGCCACCCTCTAGTCCTCTCGATCATATCCCTAATCACGGTGGTTACCCCCCTCCCTCCGAAGCCCTTCTCCGGTCCATTGTACTACTTCTTTCCACCTGGTAGCCCCACCTTCCGTTAGCTGACTGTTCATGTTTGCCTTATGGGCTGTGTTCATTATCTCCCCTGGCAAGTTCGGATATACAATATGCGCCACTTGTATTGGCTCTGTTTCTACTGGACATCTGCTTCTAACGGACGTTTCATGTTTTCCAAATACCAGTCGCTATACTTCCAATGATAAAAATATCAGTTAAAGCAGACCTTCAATTCCGGCAGTAACAGCCGCCGGAGCTTTAAATCCAGTTTATGACACAACTTAATCTGCTGTTCTAACGCCTAATTAACACTCAGTTACCTCCAAATCAACGCTCTCAATGATGTTCAACTGTCCCCCTGCCTGATTAACGCTCAGTTACCTCTGAAGCGTCTCTCTCTCTCTCTCTCTCTCTCTCTCTCTCTCTCGATGTTCCGCTGTCCCTCTGCCTTTATCTGGTTGACTGTCCCCCACTTTCCACTACAGTTATTGTTTTCCCTACCGCTGGTGGTGTTGGTTGAAAACGCTGTTCTGTCATGCAGTTGTGCTCTAGTTCTGCCATTCTGTGGCTCAACCAAGAATGAGTGCCCACAACACTAACGCTGGGGCAGTAAACCAGACCACCACAGAGCAATAGATAAGTACAGCGCTTACATTTTTGTTTGCTTGTTTTACACAGAATTACTGAATTTCTTTTTGCTGCTTTTATTATTACAGTATAAACATAAAGTTTCAGAGCAAACACCAAAACAGAGTCTGAAAGAGTACCGCCTGTAGTGATGCACTTTTTTTTGTCTGCCTTACTGATGTACCAGACGCTGCTTGTAATGGACAGACTGTTTATTGTCAAATCAGTCTGTTACAAGCGGCGCATACTGTATTTGTATTGTTGTATAGTGTAAATGGACCTTACGACATATATTCACTTGTGTAATGCTTCTAATGGTGTATCTGCAATTTATAATTGGTTCTCCCAAGATAGGTTCTCCGTTGATATGGTTTTTTTTACACCTTATCATGACTTTTTTATACTCATTTGTACTAATGTGTATATACATATGTATGTTTACTTATTGTACCCTGATCTTGTTCTACCCAAGTCCATCTTGCAAATTAACTCTGCTCAATGATGTTCGCCTGGATAAATAAAGATTCTGATTGATTGATTTCAGCACCTGCTTTTGCTCTCTGGATGTGTTTTTTGCATTTTTTTTTTTTTTTTTTTACTAAGTTTCTTTATGCATCAAGCCTTCCGGGTGTTTTATACTTTTTATATTTATAGCATGCCTTTTTCTTGTTCTTAATCAGTTTTTTTATTTGATTATTAAACCGTTTTGGGATGCGGCCCTTAACATTGCACTTCTCTATAGTTGGTACATATTTTTTTATAATATACTGTAATTTGCTAACTCCCACGTACATCAAGTGATAAACCATATACTTCTTTTTTCCAATCCCACTCCTGTAAATATTGTTTTATTTTGTTATAATGCATATTCATATAGTCCTTCACTATGGTTTTACCCTTCACCCTCCCCATGTATCCCTGATTAAGAATATTACCATAATATGGTTGATGATCCCTAAAGGGTGAATTACTTTTACATTGTCAACAACATGTTCTAAGTTGCTGAATACTAAATTCAGAAAATGTTCTTCTGTTGTGCCTTTATTCACTAACTGGTCCAGATTTTTATGCAACAAAATCTCTATCATCTTATTTTCAATTGGTTTGGTTCCTGTTAGGTTATTCCAATTTATTTTGGGGAAGTTAAAATCTCCCATGACAATACAGTTTTCACCAGCATCTATTTTCTCAATTACATCCAGGAAGCACAAGTTCTCTAAACTGCTTAAGCTGGGTGACAGACAGCATAAGCATATTGTTAACCTCATTGTTTTTAGCTGAAGCCTTACCCATACTTGTGTTTCTACCACTTCCTGCTCACTATAAGTTAACTCATATGCTCCTAATGCAGTTGCTCTATAAAGAACTATCCCCCCCTTTATCTGATCTTTCCTTGAGAAAAAGATCATGCCCAGGGATATCCTCGATCCAGTCTCCTTTTTTGTATCACATTTCGGTTATTCCACGAATGCTAATTTTATCTTTATACAATTTGAAAGTACAGTTACATAAGAATTTACCGTAACAGTAGATCTTCGAGAGAAGCTCTTACAGCAGGTAACATAATTGAGACTGTTGCCACCTGGCGGCAGCTTCCGCCAATTCTTTTCTCCAGCAGTACCGACGTGGGAACGACCCCCACCGACGTGGGCTCCACCCCCGATGTCACCCTATATAAGGAAGGAGTTCCCCACGTGCTCCAGTTCTTGTACGCCCCCTGTCAGGCAGAGAGATGGTAACAGGCAATAGTCAGAAGGATGAGTCGAGAATTTTTCCTCACAAAGGAGGAAAGGCCAGCCTGGAAAAGGCTTGATCCCGGGGGGAAGAAGGGCGGGAAATACACCTGCTGCAAGAGCTTCTCTCGAAGATCTACTGTTACGGTAAGTTCTTATGATGGATTCCCAAGCAGTATAAATTTAAAACAACCCCTGGGAGGGGGAAGGGAATGTAAAGGAACAGCAGGAACAGAGAGGGTCCCTCAGGAAACCAGGCCCTGCAAAACTGCGAGCCAAAACTTGCTCTGTGTCTGGAAATGATGTAGAGGCTGTAATGCCTGACGAAGGTATGAACAGAACTCCAGGTAGCGGCAGCACAAATGTCCGCAGCAGGGACCTGCTTCATTGCTGCGAAAGAAGTAGCAACAGCCCTGGTAAAATGAACTTTAACCGGTCCTGGGGTAGACCTGTTATGCTTCTGGTAACAAAACATAATGCAATGGACCAACCAGCGCGACAGCGTCTGTTTGGTGACCAGGTGACCCAAGGACCTTTGAGCAAAGGATACAAAAAGTTGATCATATTTCCTGTCCTGTTTGGTCCTGGCCAAATAATATCGGACAGCCTTGTGGACATCCAAGGAGTGAAGCAGGGCTCCGGGTAGTACACCGGAAGCTGTACAGATTGGCTGAGGATAAGCTCCGAAACCACCTTCGGTAGAAAGTTCGGGTAAGTGTGAAGGTCAACCCTATCATTATGAAAAATTAAACAGGGCTCCTTACACATGAGGGCTTGAAGTTTTGAAATGTGCCTTGCCGAAGTAATGGCTACCAAAAGCAGAGTTTTCCAGGATAGGAAACGAAGCTCGACCTCCATAGCTGGTTTGAAGGGGGGGGGGGGGCGTAAGCTTCTCCAGAACGAAAAGGAGATCACAGAGAGGCACAGGATCCCGGATGGGAAGTCTGATATGTAAAATACCTTGCAGGAAGGCTTTAGAGACCTCCATCTAAGCCACCGTCTTATCCAGCACTGGTAAGTGATAAGCGGAGATGGCGGCCAGGTGTACTTTGATGGAGGAATAACTGCGACTCGACTCAGAAAGTGAGAGCAGGCATTCTAAAATGGAGTTAACCGGACAGACCAATGGGTCCACCCTCTTGACTGTGGCCCAGATACAGAAAAGTTTCCACTTCATAGCATACATGGCCCTTGTGGCACGCCTACACGCCTCAACCAAAACTTGTGCTATCTGATCAGACACACCAAATCTGGCTTTAGCTAGGTCCTGAGGAGCTAGGCATGCAGGTGAAGCGAGTGCAGATTTGGATGGATCAGGGACCCCCTGTCCTGGGACAGAAGATGAGAGGAGAGTGGAAGAGGAAGCGGAGGCTCTGCCGCTAAACGCTGAAGTAAAGGGAACCAAATCTGTCGAGGCCACACCGATGCGATCAGAATGAGGGTGGAAGGTTCTGACTGCACCTTAAGGAGAACCTTCTGTAGTAATGGGAAGGGAAGGGAAGGAAAGCGTAAAGAAATCTCCCTTTTCAGTAGCGGGACAACGCGTCGTGCCAAAAAGCTCCAGGCTCTGGACCTAGTGAGCAGAAACTGGGCAGTTTTGCGTTGAATTGTGATGTGAAGAGATACAGTTCTGGTGTCCCCCACCGGCAGAAGATGTGATCTTCGACTTCTTACAGCAGCTCCTATTCGTGAGCCTGCAACGTTGTCCTGCTGAGTGCATCAGCCAACACGTTTTGTTTCCCTGTAACATGTACTGCAGTTAACGTGAGCTGGTGTTCCAAAGCCCAGTCCCACACTCGCATAGCTTCCCGGCAAATGGGCTAAGAGTGTGTGCCACTATGCTTATTGATGTAGAACATCACCAAAGTGTTGTCCGTCTGGACCAACAGGTGGCACGGCACTAGGACCGAGACCAGGGCTTGAAGGGCATAAAGGATCGCTCTCAGCGCCAGAACATTGATATGCAGATCTTCCTCTATTGGGGACCAGGAGCCCTGAGTGCAATGTGCCCCCAAGTGGGTGCCCCATCCAGAGGACGATGCGTCTGTGGTCAGAATCTGGGATGGTGCCCCTGTGTGGAAGAGAATACCCACCAGTAAATTTTGTGATGACATCCACCAGCGTAATTCTCGGCGGATTGGCTCCAAGATCCGGATCGAGGCGTCCAAGCTGTCTCGCGTTTGATCCCACTGAACTCCGAGCGACCACTGGATGGTTCTCATGCGTAGTCGCGCCAGAGGGACCGAAACTATGGCAGCTGCCATATGCCCCAACAGCCTGAGTAGAAGTCTTGCAGGGACTCTTGAGGCTGAAGAGATCTGGTATGCCAAGACCTGAATCCAGCCTGCTCTGTTGGAGGGAAGAAACACTTTCCCGAGAGTGGTATTCAGAAGAGCTCCAATGAACCGGAGGTTCTGGGATGGGAGAAGATGAGACTTGTCCCCGTTGACAGTGATTCCCAAGCACTGAAACAGCGAGATGGAGTCCCTGAAGGTTTCCAACAGGCGGGATCTGGAGGGAGCCGTGAGCTAGTCATCCAGATAAGGGAACATGAAGTGGCACCGTCTCTGCAGTGCCGCAGCAACCACTACCAGGCACTTGGTGAAGATTTTGGGGGCTGAAGAGAGACCGAAGGGAAGTACTCAGAACTGATAGTCCTCCTTCTCGAACCTGAACCTCAGAAATTTTCGATGGCACTTGAAGATAGGGATATGCGAGTAAGCGTCCTGCATATCCAGGGATGCCAGCCAGTCTCCCGCCAAGATGAGGGGCAGGAGAGTGGGAAGGGAGACCATCCTGAATCTCTGATAGGAGACCCATTGGTCCAGATTGCTGAGGTCCAGAATGGGCCCGAGGTCTCCCGACTTCTTTGGGACTAGGAAGAAGTGGGAGAAGAACCCTCTCTCGCTCAGCCGGAGGTACCGGCTCAAAGGTGTTTTTGTCCAAAAGGGATAAAATTTCCCTTCTGACCAGCGCCCGGTGTTCCCTTGGATAATGGGATCTGGGCGGTGATCTGTCGGGCGGAAGAGTCAAACTCGATGGAGTGCCCAAACTCCACGAGCTCGAGGACCCCCTGGTCGGAGGTCATTTGACTCCACGCATCTGCGAAGGAAAAGCGGCCTCCGACTGCCCTCCGACAGGATGTCTAGGAAGGAGGGTGGCCTGATAGTCAGGTGGTGGGAGGGGAGGAGGCGCAGTGGCTGCTTGGCCTGTCTAGAGGAGGAGGCAGAGGATCCTCTGGCTGCAACCGTGACTGAAGCCGCCTTGCTGCGAGTGGGGCTGGAAGCGAGGCTGCTGAGGCTGATGTCCCCCACGGTCATGAAAATGAGGCTTAACAGCTCGCCCCTGTTTCGGGCGGTACATGGACTGCACGGTTCGGATGGTCTTGTCGGAGTCCTGCAGCCTGGTGATGATCTTCTCCGTGTCTTCGCCAAAGAGCATGGAGCCCTTGAATGGAGCATCCACAATGTTTGTCTGAATGTCTGGATTGAACCCAGAGACCCGAAGCCAAGCATGGCGATGGAGGCAAATGCCTGTGGCGGCCGCCCTGGAAGAGGTGTCTGCAGAGTCGTAGGCCGACCGCAGAACGTAGGTACCCATGTCTGAGCCGGTCTGAAGCAATTTAGCAAGCTCTGCCCACTGAGGGCAATCGGGCATTCTTTGCACAATGTCCAATCCTTGTTCCCAAAGGGCATTTTGGAACTGGACCATGTGTGTCAGGAAGTTGAGACTCCTGATACTGCAGGTGGCAGCAGAGTACACCTTGCAGCCCATGGAATCCAGCTGCTTTGACTCCCTGTCAGTTGGCTGGGTGCTCAGGTGTTTGGGCCTCTGCAAATGATCGTGACCTGCCGAAATCACCACCGAGTCCACTGCGGGTGGTTCGGCCAAGAAGGAGTGGTCCTTAGGGGCCTGGTAGAGCTGATGAGCCTTCTTGGGCATGGCAGAGGAGGAGTGAGGACGCTTCCAGGTTGCGAACGTGACGTCCTCGAAGGTGTCGACCATGGGAGGGATGACAACTGGCTTAGGGTCTTTCTGGTGGAGGTATTTAGCCAAACGCAGTCGCTCGGGGTCCAGGGCCTCAGTGTCCCAACCCATGTTGGCCTGGATGTGCCTCATCATCTCCATGAAGCTGGGGTCATCAGGAGGAGATGCTGGGTGTTCTTCCATGCCCCCTAAATCTGGGTCAATGTCGAAGTCCGTACAGGAAGTGTTGGAGTCCACATATGAATCTGAGGCCGAAGAGGATGGGGACCTATGCAGTCTCCTCTTGTGCCTCATATCCAGAGAGGGACAGCGGAAGGAACTGCTGGACCTGGTCCTCCTGCATCTCTTGTCCTTGTGCTTCTTAGGTGCTGGCTCCTTCCCCGACTCTAGGTCAGAAGGCTCCAAGGCGTCTGGCACGGGCACTGGAGTGGGCGTGGGAGGAGGTGCCCCCGCTGGGAGATCACGTTTTACCGTGTCCCACCAGTGGAAGAAGAGCTTCTTCACCTGCGAAAGGTTCAATTTTGGAGACCCTGGCACAGGGGACGGAGGAGCACCAGAGCCTGTACCGTTGCCGGCCCCGTCGTTGGGGCTACCAGCCTCGGATCCGAGCCCTTGTCACCAGTGTCAGTAGGCACCGGCATAGGCCTGATGGGCAGCGTCAGTGGGGCGCCTGCTCCCCCGTCGTCAGGCTCTGACATCAGGTGGACCAGTGACCGTGGCGACGGGATCCCAGAGCTAACGTTGGGAGGCGCTGGGGTGGCCAGCGTCAGGAGGACATTGACCGGCGGTGGAATAGCTTTCGCCGTAGTGGCTGAAGGGGCTGCGGGTGGACAACGTCTGCTTATCTTAGGAGCCAGACGGGCGTCCCTCAGAGGCAGAGGGACTGGGACAGTCTGACTTGTGTTTCGACGCTCTCTCGACTGAGTGTCGGTCAACCGCTGAAGGCAGGCGCTGGTCGGAGTCCTTGGATTTCGGCGGCAAGGACGAGGCCCTGCCGCCAGAAGACCCAGAGGCCTTACTCGACTCCCAGGAGTTGGTCTTGGAGGAGGAGGCCGAACGGGAGGAGTGCTTACTTGTGCCTGACGAGAGAGCCTTCTTAGAGGGCGGATGCACCTTCAGCGGTTGTAGGGTGGTCCCTGAAGACTTGGCCACAGAGGAAGCCCCAGACGGCTTAAGGCTAGTGAGGCAGGAATCATGCCCCGACGATCTGGACTTCAAGCCCGAGGACCTATGCCTAGAGTGGGACCTCTCTTTTTTGTGATGTTCCCGGTGCTTGCAGGAGGGAGTGTGATCAGAATCCCCCGAGGACGAAGCCTGTTCCATCGCGGCCAATTTAGATTCCGCTAAAAAGGCAGAAAGGGACTTCTGACGCCTGATACGTGTTCGGGAATTGAAGGCCTGGCAATGAGGGCAGGCATCGGTGTCGTGGTCGGCCCCGAGACAGAAGAGGCATGCGGAATGGCTGTCCTTTGAGGGCATCTGTCACCCACAGGAACATCTGTTGATGTGCCCCTTGGAGGATGATGACATAGATGCTAAACAACAAAGAAAATTGGTGGAGAAGGAGAGCGATCGGTACTGCGAGCAGTAACCGAAGGCAAACTAATGCTTACCGTGTGGCGGGAAAGACCTGGGGCACGTGGGGAACTCCTCCCTTATATAGGGTGACATCGGGGGTGGAGCAGACGTTGGCGGTGGCATTCCCACGTCGGTACTACTGGAGAAAAGAATTGCTGGAAGCTGCTGCCAGGTTACGACAGTCCCAATTGTGCTACCTGCTGCAAGAGCTTCCTCTCGAAGTAAGATCTTCAGTTCATCCATTTTTTTCTAAGGCTTCTCACATTTGTTAGTAAAAAATTTATTTCACCTCTTCTGTTTTTAGTATTTCCATCTTTGCAGTTAATATTACCTGCCTCAGTTGTCCTTGCTGCTGTTCTGCCAAAGTTTCCGTGATGCCAATTCTGTGAAGCCAGCCAGGGGACTCCGGGAGGCACATTTTGTTACTTAGGCTTTCTGCATTGATACACACACACACACACACACACACACACACACACACACACACACACACACACACACACACACACACACACACACACTTCCCAAATGAATCTGGCAGTCACTCCCTTTTTGAACTTGTTTTCTGGTTGTTCAGTTCAAAGTTCCATTTCAAAGACACTGCCACTCTGAATTTTCCAAGGTCACGCACATGAATTCTTCCCATATTTTTTTAAAACTGCACTTACTTTTTCTTTTTCTTCTTGATATATTTTTGCTGTGCAAATTCAGTTTTGTCCCTGAATGTTGCGCTGTTCTCAATCAGCTGTTGCACTATCTCCTGAAAAAGTCAAAAGTAAACAATTACTGCAAAGGGCAAATCATTCAACAAATGTGCAGTTAATGCTCCAGCTGCACCCTAGTGTTCTCTATAGGTAAGCAAACAGCCACCCAACTCTGAAGTATCAAGATAAAATCGGAAGCGAAATGTTTAAGAAAAATAAGTGTATTTTTTTTTTTTAGTAATTTGGCTATATTGAAGAAATAAACATAAAAGCATTCAACAGCAGCAAATTGCTGGGTTACAGTAAGCAACTGAACCTGAAAAACAACATTTTGACAGTCTATTTGACAAGGTAGGGCCGGATAAGATGAATTTATCTATTACATTTATAAGATCCGAGGCCCCTCATAGGGTGCAGGCAAAACATACATATATACCCACATAAATAAATAAGGGATATGCGATTGGGAGCTGTGTGATACATGGTTTATCTGCACAAGGGCAGTTTGACCTTGGGTAACCTCACCAGTGGCGTAAGCCACGAGTGATGTGCCCAAGGTCAAACTGCCAGACTGCAGATAAATCAGGTATCACACAAGCTCCCTATCGCATGTTTCATTTATGCAATAGGGAATGAGCTTGTGTGTATTGTTAAAATCTGGTATCGTTTGTTTCAAAATTAACTTCTTTTGATAGGTCTTTTCTGTGGTTTGCCAGTGGAGTGCCATGTTACTGTGCTTTTAGGAGAGCCATTGCTATGGCCAAGATGTCAGGACATTCCATTATCCTGTTAATGTTACCTGTGATTGGTTTAGCAGTGTGAGCTCCCTAAAATGTATTTACTTATTCAATTTTGGTGACCGGGTAGGTCCACTGAGCCCTGGAGGTCCCTTTTCAGGGGCGACCCGGGTTACATTACAGACGAAGACATACATAGTAGTTTACAAGGTGATGGCTTAGTACATGTTTTTAACGCATACATAGCGGTTTACAGAATGGTAGCACAGTACATGTTTTTAGATTTTGCAATACAAAGATGAGGATTGGTTCTAGGTGTGGAGACCAGTATTTGTAAAGTTGTGAATGGTGTGGGGTAGGGGGGGTAAGGGAGTTAGCTCAGGTATCATGGCAGTGGCATATACTGGTATCTAGCAGGTGGGCCTTGAGCCTGGTTCGGAACGTTTTGATGGAGGAGGCTTCCGGTACAGAGGGTGGGGTTTGTTCCATAGCAAAGGGGCAGAGGAGATAAAGGACTTGCCACCCACCTTGGTTCTCACTCTGGGTTCTTCTATTAGGATTCACCCTGTGGTCTGGAGATTCCGCCTGGAGTGCTTGGGCGCAAGGAGCCCAGTGAGCCTGACAGGGGGAATAGTGGAGTAGCTTGTATGCATGGCAGAGCAAGGGGTACTAGAGGCGAGAGTCCAGTGATGGCCAATTTAGGAGTGCTAAGACATCACAATGATGGCTTCTGGCATGAGACTCTGTGTCAAAGCGAGCCACCTTGTTATACAGCACATGCAGTCTGTCGATCTCGAGTTTAGCCATGCCCTGCACGACTGGGGTGGCATAGGTCAGGGTGGGGAGGAGGACACTTGTGGCTATGGTGATCCTGGCCTCAGGGATCAGCTGGTCTTTTAGGCGGTAGAGAGTTCCTAATTTGCTGTGGATGGTTTTGGTTACCTGGTCAATATGATTATTTAGGGTGAGGCTTTGATTCAGCGTTAGGCCTAGGTATTTTAAGGAACCTGCCACTTCAATGCTGTTGCCAGAAACAGAGGTGAGTGGTAGTGATTGGGGTCTGTCTTGGCCTAGGGATCTTGGTCCATACAGCATGGCCTTAGTTTTGCCTCTGTTAAGGACCATTCTGTTCTCTATTAACCAGGTCTCCAGCCTAGTAAAGTCAGCTTGGAGGTGAGGGCCCAGGTCAGCCAGGTTGTCCAGGGATCGGTATATGACAGCATCTGCATACCGGACAACTGAGCTACCCTCACAGTGGCCACTTAGGTCATTGGTGAACAGGAAGAACAGGAGTGGGTCCAATATTGACCCTTGCGGCTCACCCTCCTTTAGGGGAAGCGGATTGGATATTGCTCCTTTCCACTTGACTTTCTGTGTTCGACCGGATAAGTTACTGTCAAACCATGTGAGAGAGTGTGGGTCTAGACCTAACCTACTCAGCTTAGTCAGCATGAGTTGGTGGCTGACAAGGTCAAAGGCCTTGGATAAGTCAATGAAGATCGCCCCTGTTGGGATCCCTTTATCCATGGCACCAAGTACATCTACCGAGAATTTTATCAGGGCAGTGTCTGTTCCATGGTTTATTCTGAAGCTGTGTTGGGAGGGAGCTAGTAACTGGTGAGTCTCTAGGTTGTCTCAGATTTGCCTGTAGACTAGCCTTTCCTGAATTTTTGTTAGGGTGCAGAGCAGGGAGATTGGTCTGTAATTGCCAATAGGTTCCCTGGGGCCCTCCTTGTGGATGGGAACCACATGGGCCTGCTACCACGTGTCAGGGACGACTCCTTCAAGTAGGGATCTATTTATGAGCCTGGTTAGGGGTCTGGAGATGGCTGGAGCTGTGGCCCTTAGCAGCCTTGGGTTGATCCTGTAAGGTCCTCCGGATCCCTTGGTTTTCAGGGACTTGAGGAGGATGAGAACCTTCTTTGCCTTGACCAGTCGCAAGTGGAATGGAAGTCAGTTGAGGCAGGGGGTCTCGGATGTTCTGAACTCAGTGTTTATAGGGGGTATTCCAATCTTGTAGACGTTCAGGTTGGTGAAGTGTAGGTTAAGGGAGGAGGCAATTTAGTGGCTGTCATTTAGTAGCTGGCCACTGACCTAGACAGGACCAGGTTGGGACTTGCCATTACCCTTGATAAGTTCATTAATGTGGGACCAGAATAACCTAGGGTTGCCTAAGTTGGTTTTCTGGAGATGTGTGACATACATGTTTTTAGCAAGTTTGATGGCTCTCTTGCATTGATTCCTGAGGGCCTTGTAAGACACAAGGTTAGCTGGGAGTGAGGAATGCTTGTACTTCTTTCAGGCCTTGTCACAGCACACCATCAGGGTCTTGAGTTCTGGGGTGATCCACTTATAGCAGCTACCTTTATCTTGCAGTTTTTTCAAGGGAACAAAGAGGTTGGCTGTAGTCGTGAATGATTTCTGGAAGTAGTCCAGTGTCTCATCCAGTGTTGGGAGGAGTCTTAGGGGGCTCCAGTCAAGGTTGCTGAGATGCTCGAAGTGGTCAGCTATGAATTTGGAATAGTCCTGTGTTGTGAGTATTCTGGGGGGAACTTTGGGCACTCTGTTCTTCCAAGTGCAAAAGATTGGGGAGTGGTCACTCAGGGCATCTGCCATAATGCCGGCCATCTGAATGTTGGATGGGTTGGACGCCACAGCCCAATCTAGGATGGAGTGGTTCCCTGTTTGTGGTTTAATCCAGTTGCATCTGTAATGACTTGCTCAAGGTTGGCGTCCTGGAGCAGGGCTTTGACAGCCATGTTCAAATCATGGGCTCAGTTAAGGTTAAAGTCCCCTAGGATCAGGAGCTCAGTTGAGACCTCTTCAGCCAAGACTTTGGTGAGAAACCAAGCTTGTACTTCATGGATCTTGGGTCGTTAGGCTGCAGACATTCATATGCGCAATCTTCAATCCCTTGGAGGATGTCCAGTGTGGATCCTGAGGGGAGGATATTGAGAGATTGGCTACTGGGGGACCTGGGTTAGGCTGTATGTCACCTGCTAGGAGCAGCAGTGCAGCTAGCAGGCAAAGGAGTTTGGGGTTGGGAGAGGGAAGTTGTTCATGGCGGAGAAGCCTTCATGAGTAGTGGACAGCTCCAAAGCATATGCCCTTTTTTGAGAGCTCATAGGCAATCAGGAGGGAGTCTGTGCCTGGGGAGGTAGGGCAGTAGTATGAGTTGGGGGAGTGCATATTTTGGTGCCTGGGTCCAGTGTTATTAGGGTCCCCTAAGCACATGAGACCATTGATGCCAGGAGTAGTCCCCTGTTAGGCAGATAAGAGGGTAGTTTGCCAAGCCAAACAGTAGGGTGATTGGGTGGGCGATGGCAGGGGTTCTGCCCCAGGGCTGCCATGATTGGGGGGCAATGTAGCAAGCTGTCAGCTAAGCGTGGGCTCCCAGCTGTATTAGGACCGTAGCTTGTGGGTGGGTAATTCGATCCGGAAATATTTGTGGGAAGTAAAATAGCTGAAATTATATGGGGCAGTTCTTGTACCTTTGACTTTGACCTGTAATTCCCAAATAAAATGGATAGATTAGCTTAGTAGAATCAGAAACTGTTGCTTAGGATTGGTAGAAGCTGGCAATGTTCAACAAGTCAGGTAATAATAATAGCTGATAGGTAGTGTGGCCCTGCCCAGGTGGAAGGGGTGCAGCGGACCTAGCTTAACAAGTTATGTTTTACAGTGGTAGGTTTACTCAGCTGGTATGCGTAAACCAGAGCTATCTCTTGATTGCTGTAAGCAGTAATATAACAGTTTCAACTTGTGTTAGTTCTTATAGATTACAATTAGTTAGCAAGCGGCATACCAGAGATATCTCGAGTGCTACATGCTATAATAAAACAGTTTAACTTATACAGACTCTTATAGATTAATATTAGGTAGCAAGCAGTATAAATTCAACACCACTGGTTTGCTTTTTGGCAGTGATAGTTTGAGATTTAGTCCACTTGGCTGCATTTGTTCAATGCGGTAGAAATGTCTGCATCTAATATAAAATCTCAGGAGATTGGTCCACAGGAACTAGGGGGAGGGATCAGTGAACATTTAAGGGGAGGAGGGAATGGGGAACTAGGGGGAGGGATTAGTGAACATTTAAGGGGAGGAGGGAACGGGGAACTAGGGGGAGGGATTAGTGAACATTTAAAGGGAGGAGGGAACGGGGGCAGGTGGGTGGAGAAAATTTCAAATCTCCTGCCAGGTTTCGCAGGTCTCGTTGCTTCAAGGGAGGTCCGCCTGGCTCAGGACAGCTCGCCGGCGCATCAACCCTGACGTTTATTTATTTATTTATTTATTTTTTTAAAGGTCGGAAAGTTAGTCCAGTGCAAGGGGAAGGGACCTGCAGCAATAGGTCTCACTCTCAACTCCTGGTGGTCGCTGACAGTCTGTAGTACGCTGTGGGAGCTCGGGGTCAGCCTTTATTCTCGCCGACCAAGCGTCACAGCATACCAGGCCAATGGGCACAGTGGCATCATTTAAAACTGGTGCCCAGAAAGGAATGGCTGCTCCGGCTGTGTCCTTGTTCTTCCCTCCGAAAATCTTCTGCCAGGTTTTGCAGGTCTCGTTGCTCCGGGGGAGGTCTGCCTGGCTCAGGAGAGCTCACCAGCACGTCAACCCCGAGGATTCGCTTAGCAGGTAAAAGTGAAGGAGCGAGCAGTATTAAAAAGAATGCAGTTTGGGCAGAGAAATTTTTTTTCTGTTAGTTTATTACTGATGGTTTTAATTTAAATTTTGTTTTGCATTTTGAATAGTGAAGCTGGAAAGCCATGTGGTGGATTTCTTTTTTTATATATTTACTGCACTTCCCCCTAGCAAGCCGATCAATCCCCATTAGTCGTACTGCTCCACCCAGCCCCATCATCTACCTTCTGTGAGACACCTCCTACTCCATGGTCCCCCATGGATGACCCCCCCATAGGAAAGGCTGCCCAGGGACCAGACCCTTACTCACCCAGGTGGAGTTGAGTGTTGGCTTTGTAGTGGAGGACAAAGCCAACAGTGCGTGGCCTGCGGCAGGTGGCAGACTGCATCCTGCACAGTCAGGAGGTGCTTCCTGTTTTCAGCTCCTGTGAATGTCAGTAAGACCCTGGGCGATGCAGTGTGTCATGCCACTGATGTCATCCCCCCCGATCCATGGCTCTGCTTGCACCGCCACCACCTGTGGTCACCCAGGTGGCTGTATTGCAGTGGAGTTCAATTCCCTCCCACCCCCGAGGAGGCAAGTATCCATGTGATGCTCAGCCATCCTCCCCTGGCCAGCCTTTCAGTGACCCAGGCCCATTCCCGAACCTGGGTCGCTGGCATCACGAGTGGTAACACAAGTCCCTTTACACAGGGAAAGTGTCCTAAAGGAACTGGAAGGAAAAAGAGTCGATAAAGCAATGGAACCAGATGGGGTGCACCCCAGGGTCCTAAAGGAACTAAGAGAGTTGGTGGCTAAACCTCAGGCAAGCCTGTTTAGCTGATCACTGGAAACAGGGGAGGTACCCAAAGACTAGAGGACAGCAGATGTAGTCCCCTTATACAAAAGCAGGAACAAAGAGGAAGCGGGAAACTACAGACCAGTCAGCCTGACCTTGGTAGTGGGGAAGATCATGGAAACACTACTCAAAGCGAGACTGGTGGAACTTCTGATTGCCAACAGACTACAGGACCCAAGGCAGCATGGTTTCACCTGGGGGAGGTCATGCCAGACCAGCCTCATTGAATTTTTCGACTGGGTTCAAGGGAGATGGATCAGGGGAGGGCAGTGGACATGGCCTATCTGGACTTCAGCAAGGCCTCTGACACTGTGCCACACAGTGCGGTGGGTAGGTAATTGGCTGGCAAGAGTGACCAGTGGGGTACCACAGGGATCAGTGCTGGGACCAGTCCTATTCAACGTCTTCATCAGCGACATTGTGCAGGACCTAGAAGGCAGAATTTCCCTGTTCGCTGATGATACGAAGCTCTGTAACAGAGTGGACACGCCAGAGCATGTAGACAGAATGAGGAGGGACCTGCAGAAGCTTGAAGAATAGTCAAGGGTTTGGCAGCTGAAATTCAATTCAAAAAGTGCAAGATAATGCATATGGGGCACAAAAACCCTAGAACAACATATCAGTGGGGGGGGGGATACAGCATGCATCACAGGAAAGGCACCTTGGGGTTATCTCTGATGACCTCAAGCTAGGGAAACAGTGCGACAAGGCAGTAGGTAAAGCAAATAGGATGCTGGGATGCATAGGCAGGGGCATCACCAGCAGGAAAAGGGAGGTCATAATTCCACTATACAAGACACTAGTGAGGCCCCACCTGGAGTACAGTGTACAGTTCTGGAGACCTTACCTATGTAAGGACATAGACAGGGTAGAGAAGGTTCAGAGGATGGCAACAAAGATGATACAGGGATTGCATCACAAGTCCTATGAGGACAGGCTGAAGGACTTGACTATGTACTTCCTAGAGGCGAGGAGGGAGAGAGGGGATATGATAGAGACATGCAAGTACCTTACAGGGAGGAACAGGGTGCAGGAATACACTATTTTCCAGCGAAAAAGATGTTCCAGGACTAGAGGGCATGGGATGAAGTTGGAGGGAGGGCGATTCAGAAGAAACGTGAGGAAGAATTTCTTCACAGAAAGGGTGGTGGACAAGTGGAACACCCTGCCAGAAGAAGTGGTGGGGGCTGAAACAATCACAGGATTCATGAATAGATGAGACAGAGATAAGGGAATTCTGGAGGTCAGGGGTAAGGGGCAACAGACTTCTAGAAAAACATAAAGTGAACTTGAAAGCTTAAATGGGCATACTGGGTGGTCCATAGGCCCTTATCTGCCGACAGCGTCTATGTATCTATGTACTGCTGTGCTTACGGGCCAGCCCCCTATGCAGTGGATTCTCATCAGCAGGAAGTATGGATGTTGTGGCAGCTTATGAACTTTTTTTGCAACGTTCGTGTATGTATTTTATATTTTTTGTTAATATTTCTCATTTGCGTGTTGAAAGATGTGGAGCGGCTGCAGTGCTGCATTAGTGTGGTAGAAGATGTGGAGCAACTGTGGTGAGTGGGGGAGATGTTGAGCGACGGCAGTGGGGTGGAGGGGGTCAGAAACTAGGCTGATGGGAAAAAAAAAAAAAAGCAGACATATTTTTTTATTTATTTATTTATTAAATTTTAAGATTACAAATACCTTTGAGCAGAAACTGCTCGTTTACAAAGGTTCCACGTCAAAGGATGAGGGTAAACATACATACAGAGGTAGTAAAAGAATGCACAATAAACAACCAAAACAACTAAAAGAAAAAATATAGATGCTCAGTTATAACATACTTTGCGATAATATTCATATAACGAACAGCTTGAGTAGGCAGCTGGCTGCGGTAACAATAAGAGATAGAGGGCACCATAGGCAGTTAGTATTGCAGGCATGCGACCGGGAGAGGAAGTTGGCAGGCTAATGAGCCACTGTCAGATGGTGATGGAAAATGTCTTGTACCAGTGAAGATGCAAAGCAGGAAAGGAGTCACAAGGTAGGCCCGGTGCCAGAGGGAATGAGACTGGGAAAGGGTGGGCTGTGAGACATGAGTGAGCTGGGAGGTGTTTAGAGAGATCACTGTTCAGAGAAGCAGTCACATTGAGGTAGAGGTGAGGTAAAGTTTGAGATTCCTTTTGAAGGGTCCAAGTGTAGTAGAGGAAAGTGCTTCTTTATTGAGGGAATTGAACCATTGAGCTGCTCTATAGATAAAGGACCGCTGACCCATGGAGGTACGACATCTAGGAACCTGAAAGGTTAGAGATTGGGCACCACGTGTTTGTTGAGTACCACTGCAGGTAGTAAGGAGTGAGCTAACACCAGGTGGCATGAGACCGAGGAAAATCTTTTTGGTAAGTAAGCAGGTCTGGTATTGTATTCTGCTGAGTAGGGGTAGCCAGCTGGCCTGTGCATAGAGGTCACAGGTGTGAGTTTGTCGGGCCGCACCCATTAGTAGTCTACAGGCTTTGTTGAGAGAAACTGAGATCCTGCGGAGGGCACTTGTTGAGGCAGAGCCATAGATGGCAAGGCCATAGTCAATGATAGAGGTGACAGAGCTGTAGATGGCTAGTTTAAGGGCATCTGCAGGCATACAGTGCTTGTGTTTGTGTAGTAGTCCAATCCAGTATGTTGGCAGTCTTGGCAACAGTGTCAATATGCCAAGTGTAGGAGAGGGTACTATCCAGGGTAATACCAAGGTACTTGAACTCCTTGACATGTTCGAGTGGGTTTCCGCGTGGTTCTTGATGGTGAGGGACAGAGAGTTGTGCCTGCTCCATCGGTTACAGAAGGACATGGCTTTAGTCTTGCTGTGGTTCAGGACAAGTTTATGAGAATTGAACCAGTCTTCGATGCGCTTGAAGTCGAGCTGCAGCTGGATTCAAGCACTGTAATGTCATGGTGGCTGGAAAACAGGACTGCATCGCTCATGATAGTAATATTTTTGGTGGCAGGCACTGGGGAGATTGTTGATGAAGAGGGAGAAGAGTAGAGGGCCCAGAATAGACCCCTGGGGGACTCCGGAGTGGACCGGTTTCTCATCTGAAGAGATCCCTGCAATCCTTACACGTTGGATCCGATTATCAAGGTAGCTGGTGAACCATGGAAGGGCATCTCTGGAGATCCCAATGGAGGACAGTTGCTTGAGCAGTAGGGGGTGGATAACTGTGTTGAATGCCTCTGTAAGGTCTATAAATACTGCCCCTTCATAATTCCCTTTGTCAAGCGTGGCATGGATGAAGGTTGTAAATTCCAGTAGTGCAGTGGTGGTGCTGTGGCCTTTTCTGAAGCCATGCTGCTCTGGGCACTGTGCATTGTACTTATCCAGGAATTCAACTAGTTGGTCCGACACTATTCGCTCCAGCGCTTTAGATAGTGGGAGGAGTGAGATAGGTCTGTAATTGGTGTGGAGCGTCCTATCTCTGCTTTTGTGAACTGGTGTGACAGTGGCTTTCTTCCAGAGAGAGAGGGGAAATTGCCCAATCTAAGCGAGAGATTGAAGATCTTTGTGAGTGGTTCTAAGATTTCATCGAGGACTTGTGCCAGCAGTTTCAGGTCAAGGGAGTCACCACCGTACCCTTGTTTGCCGATGGCCTTTTGAATGTATTTTCTAGCTACTTGTGGTGGGACCTCCTTAAAAAAAAAATGTTGGGGTTGTACGTTCTAGTTGGGGGGTAACTTGGGAGGAGCTGGAGGGGAGGTCGTCGAAAAAATTTGGTGGAAGGACGCTGTCCAGGTTTGTAAATGCATTATTAAAAGTGCTGGTGATGGTACCTAGGTCGAGTGTAGGAATGCCATGAAGGTTGAGCATAGTGGGTGGTGCTTTAGGATCCTTGCCTGTGAGTTCTTTCATGTTGTTCTAGAATTTTTTTCCCTGGCCCCAAGAGTTGGTCAGAGCCTCTTTGTAATAGCTGCATTTAGCATTCCATATTTTTCGAGTGCAATCATTTCTGGCTGCTTTGTATAATTGTATGTTTACTTGCGTTGGAGTTGCACGAGCACAATGCCAGAGGTGGTCTCTGTGCTTGAGTAGAGTTAAAAGGTCAGTAGTAACCCAGGGGTTGGTCTGTCCTTTGACCTTCATCTTTTTCACTGGTGCACAGATGTCACTGGCTTCATTGAAACGTTTGATAAACAGGTCCAGAGCTTTGTTGGTGTCACTGAGGGAGTCAAGCACTGCCCAGTTCAGCCTGGTTAGATGGGATTTTAACAGCTGGAGATGCCCTTGTTTGATAACCCTGGCATAGATAAGCTTGGGAGGGGGCTTGTGGTATTTGTCTGACCAGGAGCAGATGACAGGTGAGTGGTCACTTATTGTATCTGGGAGTACAAAAACATTGGAGATGTGTTCAGGGCAGTTAGACAGAATCCAGTCCAGAAGCATAAGGGAGCCTGTCCTATAGTTACACCTAGTGGGGGCACTGACCAGTTGAGGGAGGTGATGCGCCACGGCTGCATGCTTATAGGTAGCGGCCTCAGCGGAAAGCCAGTTAATGTTAAAATCACCCATGATTATGGTTTCAGAATTATGTTGCTGGACCCTTAGATATTCCATGATGCTATGGAAGCCAGCAGCCTGGTCTCTTGGGGGTAGGTAAACTGAGATGACAGTGAGTTCCTTGTTATGTGCACCAAGGAGGATTTTGACTATGAGGACCTGAGAGGAGTTGCTCAGGCTAGGGGATGGGATGATGTGACCCATAAGGGTATCCTTAAGATAGATGGCGCAGCCCCCGCCCCATTTAGCAATCCTGTCTTACCTGAAAATGCAGTAGCCAGGGATAGAGACTGAGGTATCAGGGATTTTAGGGTTTAGCCATGTTTCCACAACTGAGAGGACATCAGGGTTGTGCTGTAGGATCCATGTTTGGAGGGAATCAAGTTTGTTGAGGATGCTGCAGGCGTTGATGGATGCCATGGTGAGTGTCCCTGTCCTTCTGCTTGGTGCCACTGCTGGCTGCCCAGGTGGTCCTGGGTTGGGGTGAACATTTCCTGAGAGCAGGAGCAGCATAAGTAGAATTTGTAGGAGAAAGGATTTCAGCATCTTGTAGATACCTGGTGGTTACAGCAAAGCCATACTGTGATAAGCAAATTTTTATTTATTTAGTTTTTGTTGACTGGGTAAGTGCACTAGGCAAATCCTGCCCATTTTCAGGCACGACCAGGGGGAGGGGGATACAGATGAATGCCAACTGACCTTGAACCAGATGAAACCGTTGGTGGTATTTTTAGTGAATGAGGGAAATTTGGCCAGGACACCGGGGAAATTCCCATACTCTTTTTGATAAGTGCCATGGGATCGTTAACATCCACCTGAACTACCACCAATCCAGGCAGATGGGACCTCGGTTTAACATCTCATCCGAAAGACGGCACCTCAGAAGTGCAGCATCCCTCTCATGTTGCACTACAGTGTCAGTACTGGGATATTAACCCAAGTGCCAGATGTTTGAACTGAACCCACAGCCCTCTGATCTCCCGGCCTCAGAGGCGAGTGTGCTACCAACTGAGCCACTGACACAAATGGTTTTGGATACTGCTGGGAGAGAAGGTATTGTCTGGTTTGAGGGGAAAAGTGTGATGTGGAGTTTTGTTTGGGGGAAGAGAGTGAGCAATCTTAGTGGATGCAAAGGGAAGTGAAAGTGAATAGGGCAGTAGTGCCAGCTGGGCGGCCGGTGGTGGTGGGGTCATCTAATGACGAACTAATTAGGTGTATAAGTCTGTCATGACATAACTATATGTATAAATTAAGATGTTACATTTATGCGCACAATTGTTCTGATAAATTTATCACATGGATTTACTGTCCACAATTACTGCATTAATACATTTATGCCACACCTGTGATTATATTTCAGGGCAGATATTAGTGATATATTTGCTTCCTGGGGACCTAGAATGAGGATATCGAAATATTAGAAAATGTTTATATAAAAATAATATGAACTCTAGGTCCAAAATATACATACGGTAGGTCCTGACTGGCTCATTTAGAACTTATTTGATGTTTGGCCTCAGTAGCAGTACTAACCATATTCAAATGCGAATAATTTTAAAACGAAAAATGATAGCATGTTACGGTACTGCGAGCACGAACGTTATTCAGCACAAAATATCTACAAAATGAGTGGTGTTTCATCTATAGCTACTGTTTTTTATAATTAATTATTTTATTTATTTATTAGGTCTAGGATTACAATACCTTTGAGCCGAGTCGGCCTGCTGGTGCAGCGGTTAGATTTCCGCTTTCGACGCCGGCAACCCGGGTTCGGGAAGGGACTCGGGTTGTCGGAGGGCTGGTCAGTGGAGAAGGATTGAGCATCCTATGACTGCTCTCCTTCTCTGGGGGAAGGGGGAGGGTTGTCGTTGGTGCACGGGGGGCCCCAGCAGAGGCCAGAGGTGCCGCAGCAACCGACGTCCACAAGGTTCCTGGGGGCAGGACGTACGCTGGCGTCACTGCACGTTCCCGCCCCCCCTACAGAAGGGGAAAAATCTGCCTGCTCCACCTGCTTAAATGAAGCCTGCCCCTGCAGCAGCAATCGGCTACCCAGGCCGACTCCGGCCCTATCCCGTTGTTCGCGGCGCCCTATAGGGCCGGGGTGCCGCGTCTCCGCCCTGGGGGGTAATCCAGGGGGTCCCGGAAGTGCGGCTCATCTGGGGACGCCGCAGCTGAGGGGTCCGTGACTGGGTGGATCCCCAGCATAAAGCGGAGCAGGCACCATAAAGAATAAATTAAAATAATAAAAATACAATACCTCTGAGCCAGGGCTCTTTTACAAAGGTTCCATGTCAGGTTACAATTCAAAACATAAGACATGTAAGTCAGATTACATATTCAATACATAGAACAAGGTTACAAAAGTGTAAGCTAAACAGAGTTACAAAGCATCTGAGAAACAAAACAAGTTTTGGAGGCTAGGTTACAAGGCGATAGCGGATGAGGTGCAGAGAGGATAGAGGACAAGAGAGAGGAAGAGTAGAGGGGGGCGGAGAGCTAGAGAGTAGGAGCGCAGCCAGAGGCATTGTCGTAGATATAACATGGGGAAGTGCGTGCTAAGGGGTAACCAAGTGCTAACAGGGGAGAGAACTGCGTAAGGTTAGGGAAATATTCATGGGGTCAGCTAGTGGAGGCAGTTACAGGTAGAGGCAGTGAGAGAGAGGCAGAGCCTTGATTTAAATGCACCAAGGGTAGGAGTGGAAGAGATGCAACTGTTTAGACCATTTAGCCAGCTGGGCGCCCTGTAGGCAAAAGATCTCTGACCCTGTGAGGTACGACAACGTGGAACCTGCAGGAGCTGTGATTCGAACCCCCTGGTTGGGCAGTAGTTATTGCTAGGGTGCAGGAGTGCACACACTCCAGGGGGCACAAGGTCCATAGTTATTTTCTTTGCCATGGTGCAGGTTAGGTACTTTATCCAATTGTTGAGTTGCAGCCATCCAGTTTGTGCATAGAGGTGCACGTATGTGTGAGGTGGTGGGATCCAGTGAGAAGTTGGCAGGCCTTATTGAGGAAGGTGGATATGCATCTAAGAGCGGTAGTGGGGGCAGAGCCATAGAAGATAAGCCCATAGTCAATAATGAAGACAACAGTGCTCTGAACGGTGACAGTCAGGGCTTCTGGGGTAAGATGTTGTCTATGCCAGAAAAGAAGGCCAAGGCGAGTATTTGCTGCTTTGGCTACAGAGTCAGTGTGGGCACTGTAAGTTAGATGAGGGTCTAGAGTGATCCCAAGGTACTTAAAGGCTTGAACCTGTTCCAGGGTGACTCCATGACTGGTTTTGATGGATAGGGGGTGCAGCTTATGCTTGTTATGAGAGCTGCTGAACATCATAGACTTTGTTTTCTTATTACTGAGGACCAGACTGTGATTTGAAAACCAGTTTTCAACAGATGTGAAGCCAAGCTGAAGGTTGTCTTGTAGAGGCTTAGGATCCTTGTGGGAGGCAAGAATTACAGCATGATCTGCATAGAGGATGATTGTTTCGGAGCAAGAATTTGGAAGGGAGTTCAGGAACAAGCTGAATAGTAGGGGGCCCAGAATGGATCCCTGGGGGACACCTGAGCAAACAGGCCTGGTATCAGAGAGGACATCTGCAATTTTTGCAGTGGAGTCGGGAGAGAGCCCAGCTTTCAGAAGTTGCACAAGCAGTAGGCGGTGATGGACAGTGTCGAACGCCTTAGTCAGATCGATAAAGATGGACCCAAATAACTGACCATTGTCCAGTGAGCTGTGAAGAATGCCAGAGAATTCCAGTAGGGCAGATGAGGTGCTATGTCCTTTCCTGAAGCCATGTTGTTGCGAGCACAGGATATTGTATTTGTCCAGGAAATCTGTGAGCTGATCTGCTGCAATACATTCAAGGGCCTTGGAGAGGGGTGGCAATATAGAGATCGGATGGCAGTTTCCATGATTGGCCCTATCACTACTTCTATGGACAGGGGTAACAGTGGCAGATTTTCATTTGTCAGGGAACTGGCTGAGCCTAAGTGAGAGGTTGAAAATATATGTCAGTGGCTGTAACACCTCATCGAGGGTGAGGGACAGCAGTTTAAGGTCAAGTGTATCACTGCTGGATCTGGATTTGGTGATTGCTTTGGTAATGTATTTGCGGGCTTCATGCATCTTGACGATTTAGCAAAATAGCAACAGAAAATGCAATTTTCTTGCACTTTTTGCAACAAACAAATGCAAATAACTTTAAAATGAAAAATGATAGCACAGTACTGTGATGTGAGCATGAAATTTGTTCAGCACAAAAAATATCTACAAAATGAGTGGTGTTTCATTTATAGATACCTTTTCATTTTTTTTTTTGTTTTTTTTTTTTATACATGGCAAAAACAGCAGACAGTTCTAATTCTTTTCACTTTTTGCAACAAACAAATGCAAATAACTTTAAAATGAAAAATACCATGGTACTCTGAGCACAAAAGTTGATCAGGACAAAAATATCTACAAAATTAATGGTGTTTCACTTCTAGATACCTTTCAGATTTTTTACAATCAGCGAAAAATGTCAAGCAATTAAACATTTTTTTTTACTTGGAGGTATGGCATAAATGGAATACGCAACCTCTTTACTGGAAATATTGTTGATATTTTTTGTTTTTGTGCCAATAGACTCGATATCACTCGTGGTTTCGCCACTCGTGATGTTATCGGGTCAACTGGCACTCAAAAAATAACAACAATATTTCCAGTAGGGGGGTTGTATATCCCTTATGTATACCCATATATGTTAATAAAAATACCTCCAATCACACTTTTTACAGTACCCAGATGACTTCTAATTTCCACTGTATGCTCTTAGGAGTTTTTCGATGACATGCTCTTTAGTTTGCGGCTTCTTTAGTTTAGGACGTTATCTTCTATCTATCTTGCTTGCGGTTTACTGCCATAATAGTTTGCATTTACTTAGATCTCTTTCTTCTAACTTAGGCTTCCTTTTTACTTGTTTCTGTGCAAACTGTGTTTTCTTCCCTGTTCTGAGTCCTCCACCATTCTTGTCTGTGGGTTGGGACCCAGCCCTGTTAGACTCGATCAGCTGGGACGTCCGATTTCTGTTCCTTTCATCTTCCTTCTCCCATATCTCCTAGTATTTGTTTGTTGTGCCTGTCCAATTTCTCTGATCATTTCCATGTCTCCTTCGTAACTACATATTATTTCCTGTGAGTGAAGGGTTTCCATGGGGAACTCATCCGCTCTCACCCTCTTCCCCAGGTGTGAGTGCTGTGATGTTACGATCTCGAACATGCTGCACTAGGTGCAAAAATGTTCTCCTATTCAGTCAAATAGGAGACTTGTGCTCCCTGTGCAAGGTGGATGTGAACTGCCAAGAAGAAAACCATGGGTACAAGATGCTGGCTGAGGATGACCAATAGGTCCCAGAGTCCCATGGTAAAAATATTCCAGAAGATCCTGGACAAGAGTGATACCTTGGCTGACTCCAAAAGACCCAGAAGCCAGACAGACAAGCCACAACCCGGTGGACCACCTAAGCGTAACAGAGCATCCGGAATACATACAGTCGGCTGCCAGAGAGGACTCGGATAAGGAAGAACATATGAAATTGCCAGTAGAAAAAGGCCTTATTGGTCAATCAAGTTTGCTGGCGTGTGCAGCTCAGTCTAGTTCTCAGGAGCTGCCCCCCTCCACCCCTTCCCTCCTGGAGTCATACTCCCCAACCCTCTTTTCTCCCCCCCTTCCACTCACCCGTTCTAATTTTCTTTTTCAACCTATCCCACCCCCCCTTGAAACTACCCACTGTATTCGCTGATACCATGTCCTCCGCCAGCTCATTCCACCTAGACACCACCCTTTCAGTGAAAAAGCCTCCTCAATTCCTTCTTAAATCTGCCTCCCACTAGTTTCTGGCTATGCCCCCTTGTTGTACCCTCCCCTCTTAAATTGAAAATGCCCTCCATTCCAACCCTGTTTATACCCTTTAGGTACCTGAAGGTTTCTATCATATCCCCCTTTTCCTTCTGTCCTCCAGGAAATACATGTTAAGCTCCCATAGCCTCTCTTCATATGGTTTGTCCCCCATGCCCTAGATCATTTTGCTCGCCCTCCGCCGAACCACTTCCAGTAGCCTGATGTCCTACTTCAGATAAGGGCACCAGAACTGTACATAGTACTCCAGATGTGGTCTCACCAGTGACCTGTATAGTAGCAGAATAACTTCTTCCCTCCTAGATGCGATTCCTCTGGAGATGCAGCCCAACATTTTATTTGCTTTGGCTACTGCCTTACGGGCACTGCACAGTGTGTTTCATGTCCCCCTTGACCAACACTCCTAGATCCTTTTCCTCCTCTGAGATGGTCACCTGTAAACCACCCAGCCAGTAGCTGGCCCCTAGATCCCTCGCTCCCAGGTGCATGACCTTGCATTGCTTAGCGCTGAACCTGCCAGATGCCTGACCATTTCTCTCATCTAGCTAGATCTTCCCTGAGCTCCTGCCTCCCCTCCTCTGTGTCCACCCTCCCACAGTTCTTTGTATCATCTGCAAATAGGCAGATCTTACTTTTGACCCCGTCTGCTATGTCACCAATGAAGATGCTGAATAGCACCGGACTGAGTCCTGTGGGACCCTGCTGGTTACAGATCTAGGTTTGGAGAGTTCCCCACCTACTGCCACTCTCTGGTTCCTGTCCTGCAGCCAGCTCTTGACCCACCTCAGCAGCTTGTCCCCAATTCCCAGGTCACTTAACTTGCTTATCAACCTGCCATGCAACACTGAATCGAACGCCTTGTTGAAGTCCAGGTATAGAACGTCCACCACCTGCCCCCTGTCCAACGACCTGGTGGCTCAGTCGAAAAAGTCTATCATGTTTGTTTGGCAGGATCTTCCCTGACAAACCTATGTTGCCTATCATCCTGGAGAGCATTCACCTCAAGGAAGGTCACCAGCCTTTCCTTTAGAATGGTCTCCATTAACTTGCCCACTATGGAGGTTAGGCTGACCAAACTATAGTTACCCGGCTCATTTCTGTGACCTCCCTTGCGGAGTGGCACTACATGTGCTATCCTCCAGTCCTGCAGCACACACCCCTTCTCCAGCGAGGTGTTAAACAGGTCCGCTGGGGGGGGTTTGCTAGTACCTCTGCCAGTTTCCTCAAGTGTACTCCATCTGGGCCAGGTGCCTTGCCCACACGAAGGTCTCCAAGACCCCGTCAACCCTGACTGCCCCATCAGAGTCATCTCCATCCCATCTCCCCCCAATTTTCCCCTGTGGCATAGGCCCTAGTGAAGACAGAGCTAAAGTACTCATTTAATGCCTCTGCCTGATCCTCACTATTTTCAGACCATCCTCCCTCCCTCTTAATCCTAACAATCCTGTCCCTACTGCTTCTTCTCTCCTGTATATATTTGAAGTCCTTTTCCCTTCCTTGATCCCCTGCACCAGCGTTAGTTCTTTTGCACCTCTGACTGCTCGCCCTGCCTCTCGAGCTTTCTCTGAGTAGACCTTTCTGTCCTCGACCCTCAAAGTACGCTTGTACTTCTGGAAGACCACCCTCTTTCCCCTCACTTTCTCGGACACATTCCTGTTAAACCAGCTAGGTCCCTTGGTCCTGGAGTTCTTTTCATGAGCCTTTGTGCAAGTGTTTGTGGCCTTGTTTAATCCCAACTTAATGACTGACCATTTCTGATCCGCATCCATCTCCGTCTGAGCTTTGCAAGGTACCCAACTAGTATGTCACACATCCTAGCGAAGTTCGCCCTCTTGAAGTCCACCACTCTCATCTTGGTCTTGGCTGCTTCTTTTCCCATGTTTACGTAAAACCACACTGTGCGGTGGAAACTACCCACAAGGGGGTCCCCCACTTCTACCTCCTGGACCTGTTCACCATCCAGTATCAGAGATCCAGTATGGCCCCCCTCCCTGGTCGGCTCTGTGACTCCCTGCATCAGGAAACACTCCTGGATGGCATCCAGGAGGACCTGTTCCCTGTAACAGGAGGTAGCCGGGGTGCTCCAGTTCACTCCAGGTAGACTAAAGTCACCTTTTATGATGATGTTTCCTCTCCCACCCACCTTTCTGATCTGGTTGCCTAGCTCCCTGTCCAGCTTAATGCCCTGTGAAGGTGGTCTGTACACCACCTCTAATCGACTCCTTCTCTCTTTGGCATTCTGAAGCATTACCCATAAGGCTTCTATCTCACCCTCTCCCTCCTCCTCCTCCTCCCTGGTGCATATTATCCCTTTCCTGATGTATAACACCACACCACCACCCCTCCCCCTCTCTCTGTCCTTCCTGTACAGTCGGTACCCAAGGATCTCGAGGTCCCAGTCATGGTACTGGGTTGCCCATGTCTCTGTGATGGCAGCTGTGTCCACCTCACTTTCTGCCATCAGTGCCTGCAGATTGCTGACTTGTTAGCCAGACTTCTTGCATGCAAGGACACCACCTTCCAGAGTGACCCCATTACCTCTTTGCTCTTTGCCATCTTTTTGTGCTTCTCCCCTTTCCTTGGTCCTTCTATTCTATCCCCTCCCGTGCCCCCTCTCTTCCTTGTGATTACCTAATGGGAGAAGCCCAGTGGTCTCCTTCTCCTGGTGACTATGAGTGCCTTGCCCTCTGTGCCCCCCCACCAAACTTCAGATTATCTGTCAAGTATCCCTCAAGTTTATCCTTCAAGACCCTGGTGTCCTCCTTGTCAAATGCAGCCTGTCCTGTGCATATAGGTCCTTATTCTCCCACATCCTGCCCCATTCTTCCATCAGCCCGTACCCAATGTCTCACACCATCCCCCCCAACCATGAGTTGACTTCCTCTGTCCTCTCCTTTTTAACAGTACTGGCTCTTGGGACTGACAGTACCTCAGAGAATATTACTGTTTTTCCTACCCCACTGCAGTTCTTTCCCACCTCCATGAACCCTTCCTGTATCACCTTCACCTCGCACCCTGCCAGATCAGTGGTGGACAAATGGACCACAATGTGAGGCTTCCCCCTGTTCTGCCCCACACACTTTGGTATAACTGCTCCCACCCTCCCTGCTGTCATGCCTGGCATACACTCCACCCACCTTCTGCTTCTCCTTGTACCCTTGTTTCCTCATCTACCTCACTTCAATATAGTCTCCTGATATTATAACCCTCCTCCCCACTTCCTGACTCACCCTCTCATAATGTTTGCCCTGTTGTCCCTCTCTTACGTTGCCCTGTTTCCCCCTCACTCTCACTTTGCCCTCCATTTTGTATGACCCCTACAGCTTCACTACTTCCCCTAAGCCCAGCTTCCCCCACCCTCTAATTACCCCCTGCTTAGCCTCCCCATCTCCCTCCCTCTAGTCTTTCTTCCTGGACTTGCCCTTCCTTCTCCCATGCAGCACCCCTTCCTTTGCTTGTCCTCCACTCCTCCTGCCCCCTTTCTCTATTCCTGGCCTCTGCCCCTCCCTGCTCTCTGATCTCCCCTCCTTCTCCCTGTTCATCCAAATTCTCCAATACTGTGAACCTGTTCGAGATCACCCTCCCCTTGTTAAAACTGCCTTCCATTTTCCCTCCCTGCTCCCCTCTCCGCCCTCCTTGCCCCGAAACTTCCCCCTTTGCATCTACCTCTCACCACCTGCCAGTCCCTGCCTATTCCGCCTTGGTCCCTGAGGTGTTGGTGTTCCTGGTCCCTGTGTCGCCCCCCATGCTGACTTGAGACAACATCCCCATACCCTCTCTCACTAAACATCCCCCAATCTCTCCCACCCCTCCCAGTTCCCATCTCAGCCACCATGTCATTCCTAAATTGTCCAAGCTGCCTACAGATTAGACATCCATCCACACTCCACAGTGTTCCTAGGAAGATGGCAGCTCCACATCCATTACAGCAACCATCCTCCCAGTCCTCCCCCTGTGTCCTGCATCTATTATCACTACCCCACCAACCTTCCTCCATGCTGTCCTGCCACCCCCCCCCAGCTCCTTAGGTGCCACATCTTCCCAGGTGGCTTTGTTTCCCCCTTGATTTATCCCTGGCTTCTGGCAATAAAACCCCCAGATGGGGAGTCGACTCCTTCCCTTGTATTCAATACCCTTACTACTGTGCAAGCATGAAGGACTACGCCTACTGCTTAGGTAGAGTGATGTCCCCCATGCTATTCACTCTCCCTTTATGCCCTGCAGTCTGCCATCCTCCCTGCAGATGTCACCTACTCAGATGCCACACTCCTGCTTCGTGGCACTCACATGTCAAGGTCGCTAGGCCCTCGGGGTACTGAACCATGACTGGGATGTCAACATACCAGGGTACACAATCTACAGGAGGGACAAGGAGGGTAGAAGAGGAGGAGAAGTAGCTCTCTACATAAGGGAAGGGATCAAAACAATGGAACTAAGGGTAAACAGGGAGGAGAGGAGGCACTGTGGGTCACTCTGGAGACAGGAAATGGCACCACAATTCACACGGGTGTTGTATACAGACCCTTGTCCTAGGGGGAGGAAATGGACAAGAAAATGAAAGAAGGCATCCTTAGGAAGGCAGAACAAGGGGAGATATTGTTAATGTGGGACCTGAGTATGCCAGATGTTAACTAGAGCACCTTTGCTGCAGCCACATCCAAGAGCAGGGTCATTCTTGATGCCCTACAGGGGGCATGCCTCAGACAGCTAGTGTTGGAATCCACTTGGGAGAGAGAAATCTTAGACCTGGTACTCTCCAATGGGGATGGAAAGAGGATCTCGGATTCAGAAGTGGGTAGCCATCTGGGAACAAGTGACCACCAAACAGTGTGGGTCACGATAAAAACTTCCGTAGAGTTAAGCCATACAAATGTGAGGGTACTGGACTTTAGGAGGACTGACTTTGGTAAAATGGGAGAGTGCCTCAAAAAAGCACTAGCAAACAGGCAAGAAGGAGGGATAGAGGAACAATGGGAAAACATCAAAATTGCCATCACAGAGGCAACAAGCCTTTTTGTGTGAAGTAAATAAACAAATCAAAATGAAGGAAAAAACCACTATGGTTCTCAAAAGAGGTGACGGGGAAGGTTAGAGAGAAAAAGATAGCATTCAGGAAGTATAAGGAAACACAGAAGGAGCATGACAGAGAACTGTACCAGTTAAAGCAGAAGGAAGCAGGGAAGGCAGTCAGAAAAGCAAAGGCCCAAACCGAGGAAAAGATAGCCAATTTGGTTAAGAAGGGGGATAAAACCTTTTATAGGTACATTAGGGAGCGAATAGAGACCAAGGGAGGGATAGAGAGGCTTAATAAAGGGGAGGGAGGATGGGTGGGTGGGTAGAGGGTGACAGTGCAAAAAGCAGGGATACTGAACGAATACTTCTGCTCAGTATTCACAAAAAAAGAGGAGGGGGAGGTACCTAATCCAATCAATAGAAGCACTCTGGATAGGGTGGTTGATACCAGTCCATTCACAGAAGAAAGGGTTCTGAAAGAACTCCTGAAACTGAAGGTGGACAAAGCAATGGGACCTGACAGGATTCACCCCAGAATTCTAAAATAACTAAGAGGAGAACTAGTGACACCATCGACTACCCTTTTTAACATGGGAGGATGGTGTGGTACCCGAGGACTGGAGGAGGGAAGATGCGATTCCCCTTCACAAAAGTGGGAGCAAAGCAGAGGCAGGAAACTGCAGACCTGTTAGCTTGACCTCAGTGGTAGGAAAAATTATGGAATCACTTCTGAAAGAAAGAATTGTTGAGTAATTGGAGGACAGCGGGGCACAGGACCCAAGGCAGCATGGATTCACAGCGGGAAGGTCATGTCAGTCGAATCTAATTGATTTTTTTATTTTCAGTTAATAATATTTATTAAGTATTTCTTATTTAATACAGAGAAACAGCCACAACAAACAAAAATGACAAGCATCTTTAGCAGAGAAGGACCACAACAGTAATATCAAGAGTTATGAGTGTACAAGCAGTAGAGGGCTTAAAAAGAGGATTGGGGTTGGGGGGGGAGAGGAAACCCAATACTCTCTGCTAGAACACTGATACAGAGTCCAAGAATCTAATTGATTTCTTTGCCTGGGTGACCAAAGTAGTAGATCAGGGAGGGGCTGTGGACATGGCCTACCTAGACTTTAGCAAGGCATTTGACACAGTCCAACACAAAAGATTAATAAACAAGTTAGCCGGTCTGGAAGTGGGTCCCAGGCTGGTAGCCTGGGTAAATAATTGGCTGAACAACAGGACACAGAGGGTAATAATGTGAGTCCTCCGAGCAAGGGGATACTAGCAGGGTACCGTAGGGGTTCAGTACTGGGGCCAATCATTTTTAATGTCTTTATAAGTGACATTGCAGAGGGACTGGAAGGAAAAGTATGCCTCTTTGCAGACGACACAAAGATCTGCAACAGAGTTGATACACAAGAGGGATGGAAAGGATGAGAAGGAACTTGGCAAGGTTGGAGGAATTCTCAAAAGTATGGCAGCTTAGAGTCAATGCAAAGAAGCACAAAGTAATGCACCTGGGAAACAAAAACCCAGGGGAAAGAGTATATGGGGGAGGGGGGATACTAACAACAACAAAAATGGAAAGGAACCTGGGGGTAGTCATATCAGATGACCTAAAGGTAAGCAAGCAATGTGAGAAGGCAGTAAAGAGGGCTGGGGGGATACTGGGATGTATAGAGAGAGGCATCACCAGTAGAAAATGGGAAGTTGTTATCCCTTTGTACAGACAGTTGGTGAGACCCCATCTGGAGTACTGCGTGCAGTTCTGGAGACACCATATTTGCAAGGACACAGACAGGATGGAGGCAGTCCAGTAGAGGACAACTAAAATGGTGCAGGGTCTGCACCAGAAGCCATACAAAGAGAGACTAAAGGAGCTTAATATGTATACCCTGGAGGAAAGGAAGGAGAGGGGGGACATGATAGAAACTTTTAAGTACCTCAAGGGAATCAACAAAGTCCAACAGGGTAGCATCTTTCAGAAAAAAAGATGCGCAGGAACAAGGGGGCACAATTTGAAGAGAGTGGGAACAGCTCAGCGGCAACGTGAGGAAGTATTTTCTCATGGAGAGGATGGTGGACACATGGAACGGCCTTCCTGAGGAGGTCGTGGGGTCAAAAACAGTGGGGGAATTCAAGAATGCATGAACACACATAAGGCAATTCTACTGGGGGTTAGGAAGAAGTAGGCTATTTGTTAATTAGGATCTGCAGCTTATCAAATAGGTAGGGAAACAGAAACATAGAATTTGATGGCAAATGAGGACCGCTTGGCCCACCTAGTCTGCTCATTTCCCTACCTAATGGATAAACTGCAGATCCTAGTTAACCAACAGCCTACTTCCTCCTACCCCCACTAGAATTGCCTTATGTCTGTCCCACGCATTCTTGAATTCCCCAACTGTTTTTGACTATGACCTCCTCAGGAAAGCCGTTCCATGCATCTACAACCCTCTCTGTGAAGAAATACTTCCTCACATTACCTCTGAGCCATCCCCCTCTATCTTCAAATTGTTCCCCCTTGTTCTTGCACATTTCTTTTTCTGAAAGATGCTACCCTCTTGGACTTTGTTGATTCCCTTGAGGTATTTGAAAGTTTCTATCATGTCCCCCCTCTCCCTCCTTTCCTTGAGGCTATACATCTTAAGCTCCTTTATTCTTTCCTCATATGTCTTCTGGTGCAGACCCTGCACCATTTTGGTTGCCCTACTCTGGACAGCCTCCACCCTGTCTATGTCTTTGCAGAGATGGGGTCTCCAGAACTGTACACAGTACTCCAGATGTGGTCTTACCAACTGTCTGTACAGAGGGTCAACAACTTCCTGTTTTCTACTGGTGATGCCTCTCCCTATGCATCCCAGTATCCCCCCAGCTCTCCTTACTGCCTTCTCACATTGCTGGCCCACCTTTAGGTCATCTGATATGACTACCCCCCAGGTCCCTTTCCATTTTTGTTGTTGTCAGTACCTCACCCCCCACCACTGTGTACTCTTCCCCTGGGTTTTTGTTTCCCAGGTACATTACTTTGCGCTTCTTTGCATTGAATCTAAGCTGCCATACATTTGATCATTCCTCCAACCTTGTCAAGTCCCTTTTCATCCTTTCCACCCCACCTTTCATATCAATCCTGTTGCAGATCTTTGTGTCATCTGCAAAGAGACATACTTTCCCCTTCAGTCCCTCTGCAGTGTCACTTATAAAGACATTAAAAAGGACCGGTCCCAGTACTGAACCCTGCGGTACCCCACTAGTAACCCCCCTTTCTTCACTGTGGACTCCACTGACTATTACCTGCTGTATCCTGTTGTCCAGCCAATGTTTTACCCAGGCTACCACCCTGGGACCCACTCCCGGGCTAGCTAATTTGTTTATTAATCTTTTGTGCAGGACTGTGTCAAATGCCTTGCTAAAGTCTAGGTAGGTCATGTCCACAGTCCCTCCCTGGTCTACTACTTTGGTCACCCAATCAAAGAAATCAATTAGATTAGTCTGATATGACCTTCCTGCTATGAATCCATGCTGCCTTGGGTCCTGTACCCCACTGGCCTCTAGCTACTCAACAGTTCTTTCCTTCAGAAGTGATTCCATCATTTTCCCTACCACTGAGGTCAAACTGACAAGTCTGTAGTTTCCTGCCTCTGTCTTGCTCCCACTTTTGTGAAGGTGAATCACATCTGCCCTCCTCCAGTCCTCAGGTACCACACCATCCTCCCATGATTAATAAAAATGGTAGTCAGTGGTGTTACTAGTTCTTCCCTTAGTTCTTTAGAATTCTGGGGTGAATCCCATCAGGCCCCACTGCTTTGGCCACCTTCAGTTTTAGGAGTTCTTTCAGAACCCTTTCTTCTGCGAAAGGACTAATATCAACCCCCCTATCCAGAGTGCTTCTGTTGACTGGATTAGGTATCTCCCCCTACTTTTCCATTGTGAATACAGAGCAGAAGTATTCGTTCAGTATCCCTGCTTTTTCACTGTCACTCTCTGCCTAACCACCTTCCTCTTTATTCGGCCTCAGTATCCCTGCCTTAGTCTTTCTTTGCTCCCTAATGTACCTATAAAAGGTTTTATCCCCCCTTCTTAACCAAGTTGGCTATCTTTTCCTCAGTTTGGGCCTTTGCTATTCTGACTGCCTTCCCCGCTTCCTTCTGCTTTAACTGGTACAGTTCTCTGTCCTGCTCCTTCTGTGTTTCCTTGTACTTCCTGAATGCTATCTTTTTCTCCCTTACCTTCCTGGCCACTTCTTTTGAGAATCGTAGTGTTTTTTTCTTTCGATTTGTTTATTTGCTTCACACAAAGGATTGTTGCCTCTGTGATGGCGGTTTTGATGTTTCCCCATTGTTGCTCTACCTCACCTTCTTGCCTGTTTGCTAGTGCTTTTCTGAGGCACTCTCCCATTTTTGACAAAATCAGCCCTCCTGAAGTCCAGTACTGTACCTTCACTTTTGTATGGCTTGACTCTACAGCTAAGTTTATCGTGAACCACACTGTTTGGTGGTCACTTATTCCCAGATAGCTACCCACTTCAAGATCGGAGATCCTCTCTCAGTCCCCATTTGAGGGTACCAGGTCTAAGATTGCTCCCTCCTGAGTGGGTTCCAAAACTAGATGTCTGAGGCATGCCCCCTGTAGGGCATCAAGAATGGCCCTGCTCTTGGATGTGGCTGCAGCAAAGGTGCTCCAGTTAACATCTGGCATATTCAGGTCCCCCATCAACAATATCTCCCCTTTCTCTGCCAACCCAAGGATGCCTTCTATCATTTCCTTGTCCATTTCCTCCCCCTGAGACGGGGGTCTGTATACAACCCCTGTGTGGATTGTGGTGCCATTTACAGTCTCCAGGGCAGACTAGATGGGCAAAGCGGTCCTTATCTGCCATCAAAGTCTATGTTTCTATCATAATATATGGACCCCAGCCACCCGAGTGGTTGGTCTGATCTCTCAAGGTCCCCGGCGTCTGGCCCATAAGCAGTCCTTCCCACACCCTCCCACTGTCAGCATCCTCCCACCTCCCCGAATCCTGATAAATACCTTGTGTGGCTTTTTCCTTTTTTAAAACATAGCCTCCAAAGACGATTCCAGCATAGATAACAGTAATAAATCAATAAACGAAAACACACTTCCACTTGTAGTTCCGCACCTCCTCTCAGCTCCTGAACAAGACTGGAATGGATCTCACTGCCAAGTTGTGCTAATAGGATATCCCTGAAGTTATCAAGGTAGTTAGGGAGATCCTTAAGCTTGGGGAGGGTGCAACATCCATGGAACAAAGGTTGTCCTGTTAATCAGAGAAAGGGTGGAGTACCAGTTCCCTGTCCATAAAGCCCTAAAGAACATCTCATGCAAAGAATGGGACTCCTCAGACCCCAAGGAAAAGAGGCCCTTTGACAAGAGATACTCTCTTCCAGAAAACAAACAGGAACTGAGAGGGGCAGCTGGTCCCTGAAAGATGAACCTCCAACTGCAGCCCTAAACCACTGCACTGCTCTACTGTCCGATGGATCCACGGCACTGAAAGACCTAGCCAACAAGAAAGCTGAAGGTGCAGTGAAAAAGACTCGTGAGATGCTGGCAACAGTGATTAGAGCATCAATGACATAGGTTTGCACAACAGAGGCCATACTCAGAGGGCTAAAGGTGGTTCAGTCCAACCATCCCAAGTCCTGCAAGCACAGAGTGATGCTCGCTGATGCTATCCAAGCCATCAAGCTTGTCATGGACACACTGCAGATGTCAGCCCAGGTGACGTCCACAATTAACAGGGTCTGCGGCCAGCTGTGGCTAAAACTGTGGTAGGCTGATCAGAACTACAAGAACTTATTAATAAAGCTACAACTCAAAAGAAACACAACAGGACCTAACGGAGTACAGTATATATGCACATATGCCAACTGCTAGCACTGTAACAGGATCTAAATAATGCAATCATTTTTATGTTGCAGTGCTAGCAAATAGCAAAAAAATACACACAAAAGCAGAGTATAAGTTTTTGAAGGGAGGGCAGAAAATAAAGCATGGCACACAGAGAGGAATGGAACTGTCTCCAGTAAAGGGGGAGAAAGGTTTTTTTTTTTTTTTTTAAGTCGTCCTAAACACATTGAGCACTTGGTGGAGGCGGTGATGTGCAGAACACAATTAACACAATATAAGGTTCAGATAAGTTATATGATGTTTTGCTGAACTTAACAGGCTGCAAAAATATTGAGAAATGCTGAAAGTCAATGAAATACATTAGACTTAAAATAGGCAAGGTAATAACATGTGCTTACCAATACAAAAGGGAAGTCATATGACATCAAAAGTTCAAAACTGGTTTTTTAATTTAATTTTTTTTCAGTGTATTAAAATGTTTTAAAAACAGATTCCCTGAATAAATCAATTATGAAATGGCAACACGCTAGGGTAACAGTGTATAAACAAACATAAGAAGAAGAGTTTATACCCAGGAGTGAAGAGTGTTTCCTTTTTTGAGAGTCATCCCCTTCCCCCCACAGTACTGCCAAGAAGACTATTTTAAGTTGAAAGGACCAGATTAATAAGATAAGCAGACTTCCACACCCTCCCTCTTTCAAGAGTTGTATTCGTAGCTCTTTTCAAAGAGGTCACAGGAACAACTTTTTCCAAAACAAAGACAATAGGGGCCCAATATTAAAAATTTTGTGTAGGTGCTAACGGGTCTTTGCCCACGCAAACTGCGGTTTGCCTCAGATCCCCAAATTCAAATGAGGCCTTTGCAAAGAGAAAGAGCATACCTCTCAACTGTCCCACATTACGAGGTACGTCACTCATTTTATCCCACAGAAAACCCTCTGTCCCACGTTGAGAAGGTGACATTCCACACTGAGCACTGAGACTTTTAAGCAGAAATGAATAAAAATATAAGATGCTAGTGTAACCCCCGTTACCCGTGGTTACTAGAATCCCAGTAAGACCTAGTGGTAGGCAGGGAAGGCAGCTTGTGAAACTCCAGTTATATGGATTTCACACCGTCTCACTCTGTTCTCAGTCTCAGCTGAGACTGAAGGATGACATCATTTTAGAACTGTCGCAGCTGCATAAGCCACACTGGAATGTTGCAGTCGGAGGTTAGAGTAGAACGTTGGGGAATTTGAAGCCAGTCTGTGTGCAGTCAGAGAGAGAGACTGTAGTGCAGCAGAGTGTGTGCAGGCTCTCAGAGCTTTAAGCTTTGTTTCAGAGCTACCTTTGTTAAGGTGTGTGTTTCCACCTGAAGAGGAACACAGGAACTGGTAACTGAAGTGGTGAGACTGCTCTCAATGGTTCAGAGCCCCATCCCTGAGGGGATGGGGGGAATGTGGTCTGCCTGTTTTCCACGGGCAACCCCCCTGGGTCCGGCTAAGGGAAAGAAGCTGCCGGTTTGAGTTATGCTGAGGTACCAGAAGCTCTGAAAGGAAGATTCCTTGAAGAGGAGATGCCTGTGGGACACCTGCAACCGAAGGATGAGTTCGCTCTGCAAAAGGGCCAAGTGTTTTTCATCCGAAACAGAATGAAACTAAAGGGGCTGTTACTGTGGGGTCAGGAAAAGACAGCCAAGTACAGTTGGAAGATGTGGGGATTGGACTGCTTAACTCAGTGGGGGGGGGTCTAGAGTAATGGACAATGCCACTTATAAGTATGTTCAAGTCCACCACAAATGGAAAGAAAGAATGTGGGGATTGGACTGCTTAATCTGTGTGTGTGGGGGGGGGGTCTAGAGTAATGGACAATGCCACTTAATTTAAGTATGTTCAAGTCCAGCACAAATGGGAAGCAAGACAAGCAGATGGAATGTGAAATACATTTAGCAAGAATCTACACAGCACAGTGTTAAAGGATGAGGTGTTTACAGTCCAGAGAAATGGCCGGGTATGAACTGTGGGAGCGAGAGGTGGGAGACCCCCCCCATCAGTAGTAACCAAATTCACCTCTAAGGATTTGCTCTGAGACACCTGTTGCTTTCTCTCAGGTACTTGGCCAGTGCCTGAGGAAAGTACTCAGACGTGGGATTGATAGGAAGATTCCCTGATGGAGCTGAGGTGCTCCTAGGTGGTTTAGGGAGCCACCAGAAAATGTTTCCATGAAGTATGGAAGGTGTCCAAGTGGCTGGCAAGGGAGCCGAGCCAGGGAAAACCCAGAACAGTGTACAAGTTTGGGCTGTGTAACCCAGAGCAGTGTACAAGTCCAGGCTGTGTGCCCAGTGTGTTCAGAGCTTGAGGGCTAAAGTGATGAGGATGTGTTCTGGTCTCTTTTAATCTGCATTACCAGGAGTGTAGCCCCGTGGGGGTCCATCTATGCTTTGTTTATTCTGTTTGGATGTGAATAAAAGCCACACTTCAGAATCCCACTTCTGGTATTGGACATTACAGTTATTGCTTCCTGTGTTCGGAATTACTTGGGTGCCCTGTGCAGAGTAGCCAAACCTAGCCTTTGTGCCAAGTGACCTATTCCTCCCCGAACCCAGCCCACCTGGTACTGCTGTCAGATGGCAACTGCAGACAAGCCTGGGGTTACACTAGGTTATCAGAAAACATTATAAATATTAATGCACTTATTTCCACAGTATTCTGAGCTTGCAATGTCATGTTTGATGATGTGTCACACATTTTATCCAGTTGTCACACATCTTGTCATATTTGGGTGATAAAAGGTTGAGAGGTATGGGAAAGAGGGTTCGTGACCGTGCAAAACATAATGTATCCGGGTGGGCAATGGGAGGGGCGTGGCCATGAATGGCCAGACTACCCCATATTCAGCAACTTTGTGCTGCGCAAAAGGGGTTAGCGTGGTCCTTTTGTGCAGCGCAAATACTGCTGAACACAACACCTACTTACTCTGGGCAACCCGAGCGGCTGCCAGAGGTAATGCCACCACCTAGCCAGCTGTCCACTGGGGGAGCACACCCACCCCCTGTGGTCTGTGGCACCAACAAATAGTGCAGCGCTCCGAGGCATCTGTCCCTAAATCGGCCAATGCTACAACTAAACTTATAAAGGAAAACTTGTTGTTACAACAATGCCTGGAAACAATGGAAAACCAAGCAAGGCAGAGAAATCTGTGAGTGCTTGGGTTGAGACAGCCGAGGAGGACTGCCTTACTTTTGCACAAACTTTGGGACTCTGAAGCCGACCCTTCACCATCTATTGAAAAGGTCTTCCAAGTTACTCCTCGACGAGCACAAACAGAAGTCACTGTCCCATTAACACTCATGGTCGTTTTCACAGGGATTGGTGATTGGAACTGGGTGCTGGCAATCGCCAGGAGGTGCAGGACTTTAAAATATGGAGACGACACCTTACAGCTTTTCCCAAATCTCCCCTACAGCACTTGACAATGCCGTAAAGCCTTTGATGGTATATGAGGTAGGTTTCGACAGCTGAAAATACAGTACCAGTTAGTTTTGCCTGCAAAGCTATGACTCGTAAGGAATGCCCACCAATACCTGTTTAATGATCCTAAAGAGGCAGACAAATTGGTCCACTGAACTGAATCAGAGATGGCTGCGGGGGTAGAGGAAGAAGTCTCCTCAGACGGGGACTGATGTCTCCAGATGTTGGGGAACTGTAAGATAGAGACTTGGACTTAGGCCGCTGATTTTTTTTATATGTTTACCTTGTCAAGTAAATGTGCCCTCTGATAGTTCTAATTGTGTCTTTCTGTACACTGTGTTTACGGCACTTCTTCATACTGTACTGTATAATCTTTATTGCAAAAGCCACGTTTGCAGTATGCTGGCCTATCCAGGTTCTGTTAAGCTCACACTTTTACCGTTGCACTGGTTTCATTGGACAACAGAAAGCTTCCTACTACTGTATGCTCGCATAGAAGACTCATTTCATAGAGCTTTTTAGGACTCTATATATTGTTGCTATTATGGGATCTGTAGGGGAAGAGGTTCTCTAAATTTCTGTACTAGAGTCTACTATTTTTTAATTTTTTATTTATTTATCCCCCCACCGACCGGCCCCCTTCCACCCCCTCCATTTACTGCCACCGGGTGTCATGCCGGCCATCACCTCTCACCAATCTGAGGCGCCAGCTTACCTGGTACGGCGAGGAGACCGGCTTCATCCTGCCAGTCGGCTTCTTTTCTCCTCCTGGTTTTTGTCCTGTTGTCCCCCCGAAAAGGGAGCCAAGGCAGTAATGATGCCAATGGCTGAGCCTGCGCATGCAGCACACGGGCATCTAGCAACTCCGCCCCTTGTGTGGTTCCATTGCGGCCCCAGCCACCGCTAGGGATCAGTCATGCAGTGGACTCACACCCCACCCCTCCCGGGAGTGGAGAGTTGTCCTCCGGACGCTCTATCCTCTCACTCCCCGGCCAACCCCAGGCGACCCGCTCGCACTGCGAACATGAGTCACTGGCGTGGCAGGAGGTAAGGCATTGCTGCCTCAGCCCTCCACGCCACTGGACCGGCTAGAGTCTACTATTTTGATTTTTCTTGTTAATGTTATCCGGATATTGCTTTCCTGAGGCTTAAAGTCAACTGCTGTATTAGAGCTATTTCCTGGGAGTTGGGGGAATTAAGTGTATAGATGAGCTATGTGCATGCTATAGGGGAATCCGTTAAACTATCAAGTCATAATGGTGAAAGGGAAGTGGTGTAGATTTTATTCTATTTTTGATTCCCCTTGTGCTTCCTTGGCTGCATGCTATGGGGGCTATACTGTGGTTATATATAGTTACTGTAGGTATTCCCCCCCCCCATGTTATAACTCATTGGGAGGCGTCATGCACTAAACCTTTGTGAAAGAATCTTTTGTATATAGTCCTATTGTTATCCTCCTATGTAACGCAAGATTTTAAGTTTTTCTTGCAAACTCTATAAATAAACAATTAAAAGAAAAAAGATAGACAGAGACTCTTAGAGCCTTGCAAGGTGGCACAGATGGGCAGGTGGGAGTGGGTCTGATAACACCCCCATAAAAGACATTAAACTGATCAAACTGGCCCCAGGAGATGACACAGAAGCATACCTGAAGATCTTTGAAAGACTGGCACAAGCGTGTAGCTGGCCTCCTGCCCAATGGGTAACAGACATATCACCCAATCTCATTGGACGGGCTCAATCTGCCTACAGTCACATGGACACTAACGATGTGATCAACTATGATCTGGTAAAGTGTGAGGAAACTGAGGAGGTTTGACATCAGAAACCCTAGCTAAACAGCCAAGAAAGAAAACATACCATGAGAGTCTCCTGAAGAAGTGGGTAGTGTGACAGGGTTGTACAAAATCCTATCCCATTTGTCATACAGAGAGAGAGTTAAAAGCAAGGATCTATTTTGTGCTCTTCTATTCTGCCACTTGTCTGTCTCTTGCCTGTCTGATTACGCCATCAAATTTTCTTATGGCACCTAGGAATTGGCCATTCCGAAGGTCCCACAATTTCCTCGTGTTATTTCCCTTTTTTCATTTGCTGTTTCTAGCTATTTCTATTGTTTCTCCCCTTCCTTCTCTGTGGCTAAAAAATATCTGTGAACCTTTATGTGAAACTAGGATCCCTTGGTTTGCAAACATATATAATTATATGGTTGTAATGACTGCAGAAAGCTACTTGAGTTTGCTAGAAATGTTAGCAATTTGGAACACAGGGGGGTTGACCTTGAGAAACCTTTTACAAGCTTGCTGACAGTCATCAGCAGCAAGCCAGCTCTGGACAGAATGTATTAGCTGGTGGCACCTGTTAAGAAGTCTATTTGTACTCTCCAGGCTGGTCACAGGAAGGGCAATAACCAAGTTCTGTTACTTTGTGTGAAAACTGCAGATACAGCTTAACAGGAACAGGATGCAGAATTTAACTGCCAGCGAAAAACAACTTATTAAAAAACAGCAACGTTTTGTTTGGAGAGTTAGAAAAAGAGATTGAGATTGAACCAAAAAAAAAAAAATAAAGTCAGATGAAGGACTGCTTTTTTTTTTTGTTTGTACTACTGTGAAGCACTATCCTGTACAGCTTTATTTTTTTATTTTATTGTTAATAATAGAAAGTTACTTGTGAATTGTACAACTTCTCCTGGTCTGCCTATGCTCCCTGACCTACGTAATACAGGTACAGGTTCATCCCTCACTCATGGTACTACCTGACATGGATGAGTATGGGGAACTAGAGTTGGCCTACGGTTGGCTGGAGGAACAAATACATGTGTTTGATGTGCAAGTCAATCCGTTAGACCCAGGAGGAAGTGAGGTGTTACTGAAGTATGAGAGGGTATTCACAGCCACTCCAGGATAGGCAAAAGGGGTGCATCATACTATTCATCTGAAAAAACCGAAGCCCATAACACAGAAACTGTGCCAGTTGCCAGAAAGAGAGTACAAGGGAATATTACTAAGGAAGCACGTGAACGCCAGGCATCGGGTACTACCGAGCCTTCTAGTAGTACACCCCTTCCCTTCTTTCACCTCCTATACCTTTGCCCTCCTCTTCCTTCCTTAATGTTCTGAATTTCCTGCTCCTTGCCACCTTTGTGAGCCCTCTCTCCCCAGCACCTGCTCCTTGCTATCTCTGTGAGCCCTTCCTCCCTGGCACCTTTCTTAACTTATTAAGAGCCCCTGCCTTGCTGCTTCCCACTCTACAGTTCCTAGCCACCATTTCTGAGAGAGTCCTAGCTAGGTTCTGTCCTCCGAGGTTCCCCCAGTCTCAGTCTCCCTCTAGTCAGATTAAATGTCCACCAATGAAGACATCAAACTTCTGCCGAAGTTCACTAGCTCCCTCTCTTGTCAGGTGAAGGCTGTCACCCTTGAAGAGCAAGTTGTAACTTGACTGGAAAGCAGGAGGTGAATTCTAACTTGCTTCGTGAAGAGCCCTGAACAAAGCAAGAGATTTGTTATAGGTTCCTTAATATTTTTTTTATGTTTTGACTTTACTTGTAGTACAAAATGCACGTATTTCTGACTATTTTTCAAGTTTTGCACCTTTAACCATTTTGTCCATCTACTTTCCAGGACTGTTCTTACAATTCCCACAGAAACACACAAACCAAAACCAAACCAAACAGGTTTCTCTATTTTCAGTCACGTTCCTTTTTTTTTTATCTGTGTTTTTTTTTTTTTGGTCATGTCTTGCGAAGCTCATGTGCAATCTGCTGTGCAGGTGCTGAATTCGTTAAAATCTGCCTTGACGATTTTTTGAGGCAATTATAAACATTTTGTTTTTCTAATTAAAATAGTAAGTGTATTTAACTGTGTGTGGGTTTTTTTTTTTTTTTTTAAGGTCATCTCAGATGAGTTAAGATTCTTTTCTCATTAACCAGACAACTGTTGACCTTTGGGAGTCATGTATTTTTTTTTTTTTTTTTTTTTAGTTTTTAGCTTTTTAAGTTTTTGTACATGTCCAACTTTGACGTGGCAAAAAGTTTTAGTTTTTTAGCTATTTTTTCAAGTGGTCCTCCAATCATGCATGAGATTTTAAAACTTGAAAAACCTTATTACTTAAAAACGTAATAAGATTTCATTTTCAAAATCATGGAAAGGACCTATTCTGGAACTTGATCTAATAAACATGTAAGTTTCATAATTTAAACTGGTGTGGCTTTTTTTTTGTGATGCAAAGGGATTTATTTAAGAAATTTAATTATTTAATACATTTTGAACCACTGAACCGATTTTCATAAAACATGTAAAAAAAAAATTAGCTCCTAAGATTGACTGTAGACACCAACCTTTGCAGTCCTAGGGTTAAGATTGCCGAGATGTAAGCTGTCAAAATTCCTGTTTTTTTGACATCAACACTAACTCAGCTCTAACATATATATGGGATATGCAATGGGTGGACGCAAAATATGTAATTTATCTTTACGTGTGAGGGGGAAGGACCATAACTCATGAGTTACAGAGCCATGAGTGAGTTATGACAGTCCTGCCCACTCACAAGTCATGATATTATAGATTGATGGAGCACTCACGACCAATCAGAGCGCTCCCTTCCCCTGCGCGAGACACTCTTATTCTGTGAAGAGCGTCTCACGTGCAGATGCCCTGGAAACGGGCACATTCCTGAACTTTTTTTTTTTTTTTTTTTTTAAATAACACCGGGCACTCCCTCAATCTATAATATTTTAATACGTCCCCCGTCGCCACTCATTGCGGGGTAAGAGTGGTTTCACTTGCGTACTGTTCCAGCCAGAACAGCTAAGCTTCGCTGTTCTTGCCAGACCAGAACGCATGTGAAACCACTCTTATCCCACAACCAGTGGCTCCAGGGGACATATTAATATATTAATTGCCTAACTTGAGTCAGACCATTGTATATTCGACAAATACAACAGTAGTTTACTAATCTGCAGTTTATGTGAAGATTTACTGTTTTTCTTTGTTTTGAACAGCTAGCTACAGTGCTATACTAAGTATTGTGAAAGCTGCTCTGTGATTGGTTCAATATTCCCCTGTAATGACAGTAACTTTAAACATATCCGTTGTGACAACAGTAACAACGACATCACATTTTTTTGATATGTTGCTGTTACTGGTGTCACAAGCCAAGATATCTTGTTTATCTCATCGTTTTTACCCTGTTCCTGTTGTATATAATCATATTTACAAGGGTATATGAAGGTCTTACCACTGGTGTGGAAATAAATGTGTTATTCTACTGTAACCCAATATGTATTTGATACATACAGTATCACATAATTGTTAATGTGTTTATTACTGTCTTACCTTGTTTTAGCTTGAAAGTGATTTTTCCATTGTAAACTCTGGGTTATGCAGTTGGGACCAGTGTGATAGCCTTATTTATCTTCACTAGAGAGGCGTGACCTCGGGTAACCTCATGAATCGTGTAAGCAGGTCAAAGTGCTCCAGTGTAGATAAATAAGGTTTCACACTGGTCCTCACTGCATATTTCATTTATGTAATAGGACTGGGAATTGTATATGTTTTTTATTTTCACTTTGTTGTGTGAGCACAATTGCTATGGCCACCGCTATGAATGCATAGTCAGTATATCGCAATGATGTCTCAATGTAGTCACTGACTGGTGCAGTGAGCAGCTATGAAAAAAAAAAAAAAAAAAAAAAAAAAAAAAACCAACAAGAGAAAATGGCGACGATGTTTAGCAAGAGATTGTGACTGCCCGGAATAGAGAATGCTTATTTATACATGTGCCCAAGCTGAAACAGTGGATAAATCAAGCACTTTATCTGCCGCGGTCCTGTTTTTGCTTTCAGAACCAGGCTGCTGGGCACAAACAAGGGAATGAGCAACCCGCTGGGCAGGAGTGAACCAGAGCAAGACAACAATAGAATTTTAGCACTGTACAAAAAGGATTGGGACCCAGGGTAAAGAAAAAAAAAAAGATACATTGTTTTAAGTCTCAGTTTCTACATTTCACAAAGTTTTAGTCTGCACATAAATATGTGTGAGGCACTGTGAGTGAAAGCTTGGGCTGGTGGACAAAATAGCGGTAGCGAGTGGGGAGGCTTAGGTGAAAATGCATCAACTACTGAGATAAATGCAACTGTTGAGATAAATGCATTTATCTCACTGCTCACAGTTTTGCAGTGTGATAAATGATTTATCTAAACTGATTAGTGTCTACCCCATTGCATAAATATATATATTTATACTGTACTACAGGTTCACAGTTGTGCTCTTATAGTTAGGGTTACAAAAGCATTTTTATGTTAACTCCCAATTTTTGCACATTACAAATGCAACTGTTTTTAAATATTGTCCAGAACGTATTTGCACCCCAAGTAGACCTGCACTTGGTGCCCCAAGATAAATCACCATTGTACTGTGTATTCAAACTTAGGCTTTCTTTCATTCAAAGTCAAACATCAGCACAATTACTTAGCTATAGTTTTTAACATCTTTCACAAAAAAAGTCCAACATTCCTTTCCAAATGATTGAAATTCAGATTGTGTTTATGCTCTTTATTTTTCAGTGAAAAACTAATACCATGGTCGAAGCTCAGTCTGAACTTTGTTTTTAAGGCTTGTCCTTTTATCGAAGGACACACCGCCATAAAATTACACACAAATCACCCCATGTTATAATTAGTGAAAACTAACAGTTTTCTTATAGAACATAAACTCAGTTATCCTTCAGCTGTTTGCAAAACTGTAAATGCAGCCATAAAATTGATTGTAAAGCAGTACTTGATGAATCTAAGGTCCCAGCTGCATCTGTTACATGGGACATTAGGCACTGTGGGGAAAAAGAAGAGCAATAAAAAAATGCGAACATTGAGATCCCCAGGGCCCATTAAACTAGCATGCAGATTTACAAAAAAATCCTAATAAACAAACGGATGGATACACTAGGACTACACACATAAATCAAAACACACTGTACAACACATTTTTTGCAAAGTCTGACTGTAGTACTCCTTTAAAGGAGAACTGCAATGAGCCTCCAAGTCATTTTTCTAATATAAACATTTTTTTTTTAAATACTGGTTCCAGGTCTGTTATTGTTTCATTTTCACCAGCCTTTTAGTAAACTCGGTAAGTAGATGTTCCTATTTTTTCAACTTTATTTTTATTCAATTTAAAACGTAAAGCATTTACACTGAATACATGGTGACATGAAATAATCAGTGGGTGTTTCCGAGTTACTCACTAGTGTTGAGGAACATTTGAGAATTGTATAAAGTTGTTTAATCCTTGCTAAGCTTTTACATTGTTGTCACAATGGATCTCTGTTCTCCTAAAGAACTCTGTGGTAGTAAGAGACATGCACAACATTGTATAGTTCTATTAAAGTACCTACCATCAGCGAGTTTAAGTCCGAAACAATCCACTAAGTTTCGTAAAAGACCCGTAAAGATGAAACAATACCAGAATTAGAACCAGTAGTTACAAAAAACAAAAAGCAAACAAAAAAAAAAAAAAAAAAAAAAATACAGCTACAAAGTTAGCAAGGAATTGCCACAGGTAAGACATCTGTTTACTCACTATGTTTGTAAAAATGTATGTAACTAATACCCTGTAAATAAATATTGGTACTCTGCCATCCCCAACTCTGATGTTCTAGGCAGTCGTGGCTGCACTCCTTCATTGGCCAGGACAGCATGTAGCCGACTTGATAGCGGCTGCCAAAGCTGCTCTGCTATTGGCCAGCATGGGATTCACAAATGCTGTGTGGCCCATGTCCTCCCTCCTTCCCTCCCGAGGAAATGAGTGCCTTGCTTCCACAATGTGCCTGGTGCACAGCCAACCACAATGTCAAGGCCATGCACTGAAAGACAACATTTCTTTACCACTAGAGCGGTAAGGTCATGGAGCTCACGGTCAGTAAAGATGACAAAAAGCTTCACTCCTGGTTTTATACATGCATTCTTGTTTTTATTTCATTAACTTGCCATCTTTCCAACACACAAACTGACGTTCTGTGGCCTAAAATCGCACCCCTTTGTCAAGGTGTTGCGGTGTTCATCATACTTTCTGTACTACTTCTTACTATTTATTCAATGGGGGCCGACTCTTGTATATTCACAGAGCTTGCCTGGGAGGTCTCTCTTCCCATTCATTTCATCCTTTACCAGGCTTTAGTATAAATGAGGGTTACCACCCAGTGTTCTCAGCGAAAAAACAAAAGTTTTTTTTTTTTTTTTTAAACCAGGAGTGGCGCTCTGTGTCATTTTAACTGGCTCTGGATTATTTGCAATTAGAGACTCTTATCCCCAAACTGTAACTTTCTCCAAGTGGGAAGAGGGTATCCTGAGGCAATATGCCTGTTGGTTCATGTGGAACTCACTGCACCAGCAGTAGCTTGGGGACCCCTAAAATACTAATCAGTTTAAAAGGAATTGGATAAGGACCAAATTAAGAAAAATAAAGTTTAAGACTATAAACAGAATGGGCAGATAGTCTCAGCTGGGCAAACCGCCTTCAGACGGAGCAAAATTTGGCTTCCAGTTTGGGATTTTCACACCCAGTTTTTTGGGGTGGGAGGGAGGCGGAGAGAGAGAGAGAGAGAGAGAGACTGAATTTGGGGAGCACCTGGACATAAATGGCAATGCACAAATATTACCTCTCCTTTCAGTCCTTTCTCCTTCAAAGCCTCAATATCATCTCTCGTAAGTTTCTGAGATTTTCCATCATCAACAATGTTCCGATTATCTGCACCTGCTTCCTTTGCATCTATAAATGATTGAGAACAGAAGAAAGATGATCTTGACAGCAAACGTGTAAGTTCACACACAGGTAGGGCCCTACTGAGAAAAGGTGTTTATTAAATGTCGATGTAATGTTCCCTGGCGGCGTCAAGCAATGTAAGGAACACTGATCTGTACCATCTTAGCAAGGACAAGGTTGGAACAGCACGGGGACAGCACTCTTACTCCATTCCCAGTACCTATGCTTGAACCTCTTAGGTATGCCTGTGATGGCTGTAACCTTATGACTAGTGTGGTGAGTGAGCTTAAATAAATTTCAACACCCTTCTCTGGAAAAGGTCCAACATTTTTTACTTTAAAATCAGAAGCTTCCTTGGGATGGTTGCTCTGTCCCTATTAGGTACAGATTTTTTTTTTCTGGGGCTATTTTTCATAATTCTTGTAAAACGTTAAAATATTTTAAGGGAAAACAAGCTCTCCCCCCATAAGAAGCATGCAAGTTACAAAAGCCGAACCCTGCTGCACGATACAAGTACAGTGTATTCTTTGTGCCACCAAAATAAGCCAGCAGATGTAGCACATGAGGCTTCTGATTAAAAGACCTGGTTCAAAGGCTGTACTTCAATGTAACCTCAGGCTCAAAGTGGTTTCTTCTGTCCTCCATAATCCAGTGAATTCTGGGTAGCTCAGGGGCCAGTACTTTAAGAAAACAAGCTCTGTGACTGGGTCCATGTACCACGTGTCTTTCCTTAAATGGATTCCTGGTTTTAAAACACTTTGGGATCTCCAGTGAAATGATCAGACTTCAGGCTCCTATTCATTCAAGCAATAATGCATGACAGGGTGCGTGCTGTACTGGGATAATACTATGCCACAGGCCAAGTGCATCCAACACCAAGGCGCAATGTTACCCCAGCACAACACACACCCTGGAGGGTATTACTGCACTTACAAAATGGCTAGTTTGTAAGAGGAAAAGAAAAAAAAAAGATTAAAAAGTTTAATAAAACTATATTTGTGTCTTTTTTAATGGGTTGGCATACTTAAAAAAAAAAAAAAAAAAAGGTGCAGATTCATTTTGGTCAGTAGGTGGAGGTGCTGCAGGGTAACTGTGGCTCTGCTCCACAATCTTCCTCCTTGTGTATTTGTTGTCTGCCTGGCCTCTCTACCTGCAACATCTGCAGTTTTAAGTATCTTTTTGTTTCTGTTTATTTTTCTGTCTCCTTGTTTTGCTCACTCTGTGACTTATCTCCTTCCCATTTTAAGTCGGTCATGCGCCCTCCCCGCTCTGAACACCGAGGCTTGTGAGTCACAGTGGTGACTGTTTCGGCTCTGCTTATGGTTCTCTTGGTACAGACAGCATGTGTCTGTACCAGGCGAACAGAGAAAAAGAAAAGAAAAAAAAAACACTGTGCATCTCTCTCTTTTTATGTCTCATTTTCCTCTCTCTCTCTCTCTCTCTCCCATTACTGTTTTGAAGTTGGAGATCTGTGTTTCTCACTCTGAACATCAAGGCTCATGAGTACAGCAGTGACAGTATGGGCTGTGACTGTGGTTCTCCCAGTGCAGTCAGCGTGTATTTGCATTGGGAGAAGGAAGAAAAAAAAAAAAACCTGTGTGGTGAGTAAAGTGCAGTGTGCTTTTGAGCACACATGCTCACTCTGTTCAAGGCAATTATGAGTAATGTGGGTAATGATTGAACAGGGAGAGCTGTAGTACTGAAGCCGATCGCAGTGATGGCTTTGTTTGAACATTCAGTTTTGTTTGAAGAAAATGTAAAAATCAGAACAGCAATGTGTTTGTATGTCAGGTTGGACACATTACTGTTATTTACGCTGAACTGGGGATTTGTCTGACAGTTGGAGAAAGGGGTTTATGTATCCAAAAAAACGATTGAACTACTGGCGAAATGATGCAGGGTGGCTATGTGTGGGCAACTTGGACATGGAGTGTGTACTGATTTCCTTTACCTTTGATGTGGTCTTGTGTGTACCAGGACTAGATCTGTGATTTTGTGCTGGGAAACATCACAGGTCTAGCCCCAAACTGACCAATCAATAGGCTGGATTCTTTCTTGCCATTTTATAACGGGTGGTATTTCAACAGAATCCCAATACCATCATAGCGAACAATAGCAGGAAAATGAAAAAAGAACAGCGATCGACATTGAGAAGGTTAGCGATGGTTAAAAATGCTTGACCATGAAACTGATTTTAATGGGTTACAAATATGTTTTGCCACCATTAGCTGGGAAAACTGGGCAATGACTGGGAACATCCGCTGGACATACCAATATTCCACTGACTCAGTGTGCTTTCTGAAAGGCTACCTCTTCCAATACAAGCCAGAAAGGGCTAGTTAATCCATTAGGTTTATTTTCTGTTTCCTTGTACCCATTCATGTCTAGTCTATATTATATGATGCTTCTGACACCTATATAATGTATTTTTGTGATTTTTTTTATATACTTTGAATGCATTTTTGTACATGAAACTGTAACTCATTTCTTATGACTATATTTCAACTAGGGTTACAAATGTAAATGAGCCTCAGATCAACTGCCTCTCATCTCCTGTTCTCAAAGAAAAAAAAAAAACTGACACGAAAACTAAAGGAAATTTTTACTGATCTCAGATCAATACAGAATCTACCGGCATTTGGCTGGCACCAGTTCTGCACCCTGCATGAGTAAGATAAAGTGCACCAACAGGCAAGCTGCCCAATAACTTAAAGCTGGAGTGCCCATTCGTTGCAATAGACAGTACAACACAATTTCAAACATTGTTTACACAGGAAATATATTGTAAGAAATTACTCATGTTTCTTAAAGAGCTTCAATTGTGCCCCAATTTTTTTTTTTTTTTTAAAGCCCCACATAAATTGAATGGATCCTTGCTCTGGTAAGGCACCACAGATAATCTGCAGAATATTATGCTGTTGTGGAGTCGGCAGCTAAATCTCTACGCAGTTCTTCTCTAGAGTCTTGCTCCTGCATTCTGGCACGTCCATGACGTCACATTTTAAATGTTCCTTCCATGCCCCCAAAATAAGGATTCAAATTCTCAATCGGGGTTCTGAGTTTGACGCCCTGAACAGGTGTGGTTTCACTTAAAGGTATAATTGAGAAATTAGGTTTATTTTTTTTTTTTTATTTTAGGGCTCTCCGCCAGATTTCAGCCCTGGTCACGGCCCCGGTCTTCCACCATCTGCCTACATAGAAACATAGACTTTGACAGCAGATAAGGACGCTTGGCCTACCCAGTCTGCCCATTTCCCTACCTAATGGATAAGCTGCAGATCCTAGTTAACCAGCAGCCTACTTCTTCCTACCCCCACCCCCTAGAATTGCCTTATGACTGTCCCATGCATGCTTGAATTCAACCACTGTTTTGACTCCACAACCTCCTCCGAAGGCCTGCTCCATGCATCCACAACCCTCTCTGTGAAAAAATACTTCCTTACATTACCTCTGAGCCGCCCCATCTTCAAATTGTGCCCTCTTGTTCTTGCACACCTCTTTTTTTGAAAGATGCTACCCTCTTGGACTTTGCCGATTCCCTTGAGGTACTTGAAAGTTTCTATCATGTACCCCCTCTCCCTCCTTTCCTCGAGGCTATACATATTAAGCTCCTTTAGTCTCTCTCCATATGTCTTCTGGTGCAGACCCTGCACCATTTTAGTTGCCCTCCTCTAGACAGCTTCCATCTTGTCTATGTCCTTGCGGAGATTGGGTCTCCAGAACTGCCACACAGTACTCCAGATGGGGTCTCACCAGCTGTCTGTACAGAGGGATAACAACTTCCTGTTTTCTAGCGGTGATGCCTCTCCCTATGCATCCCAGTATCCCCCTAGCCCTCTTTACTGCCCTATTGCTGTGATCCCCCGGTCACCCCCAGCTTTCCCCCCGGAGGGCGGGGCCGCAGAACTGGTCCCCTCTCCAGCCCGCGGGACCAATATCTAGTTGGGGGATCCGGCGACAGAGGCTAATTGAAGCCTAGGAGGGCTTCACAGAGGCGGAGAGACCCTGATTTTTTCAATTTTGACCCCTGAAAAGCTGGACGTGCAAAGACGTCAACGCACTGAAGTGCAGACATCCGCCGGCTCTCCACCCCCTGTAGATGCCAGCAGCTTGCCGAACACACAGCCTTCGCTGGGTGTCACTGCAGTGCGGCGCATATCCCACACCCACCCCAAAGGAAGGAGAGCTGTCGCAGGACGCTCAATCCTTCCTTCTCCCTGCCAGCCCCTGGCGGCCCGAGTCCGTTCCCGAACCCGGGTCGCCGGCACGGTGCAAGGTGTGGCGTCCAGCGCCTCAACCCTCAGCACCACCGGGCCGGCAGGAAATTAGATTCTAATTATCACATTAGGAAACGGTAACGTTGTCAGAGGAATTTAGAATGTTCCAATTAACTTTAATTAAATGACAAAAGAAAATACCAGAAAACATTGTAGGCAGTTGTAAATTACACTTGTAAATGGCAACTAATGCTAGTTTCTTTCATCTCACAAGTACCACAATTATGGCAGATTGCTGTGCCTATGTGCCTGAGTGTGAATGCGGCCAGTTCTTAAAGCCACAGGTTCACTTAAAAAAAAAAAAAAAAAAAAATTTCATAGTTAAACACAACAACATTACTTTGTGGCATCAGTGAATTAGACAATCAGCATTTTTCTTTAGCTGTTGTTGAGCTCGTTTTCAACTCCACCAATGTTTATTGTCAAAAAATGATCAATATCGAATCCTGGCAAACCTACTTATTACTCGTAAATTCCTGGAATTCTATCAGTGCAGCTGGCATTTTCTAATAGGGGGTACTAGCCGCCGGGAGATCATGCTGCAAATACCATGATATGCTGACGCGGTTTTGCCCTTCCTGTATTGTGCCCATATGTACAGAGAGTGAATGATCTCCGGATCCACCATGCCCAGTATTATTTTTACAGAATTAGCCTAAATGCCATGTGTATGCCTGGCACACATAATTTGCAGGCGAAGTCGCCAAATTCGCCTCCATGGAGCAATTTGCGAATCTGTGCTAGTAGCTTAAAAATTTGCCTAACCACGAATTGCAGAATTTTGCCCGTGAACGGAGGAATTCTGCCATTCACGGGCAAAATTCTGCAATTTGTGGGTGAAATTTTACACTTTGCAGCAAAATTCTATACTTCACGCATCAATCTGCACTTTGTGAATTGCACTAAATCCACAAATTAATTCGCAAAGCGAAATTTACCCGACTTCGCCCATCTCCACTAGATAGTATACTGCACTAATGTAAAATGGTGGACTTCCTAGAAGGGAACAGGCTTCACAGCCCCAGATAGCATCGGTTCATATGGGGAAGGTCTTGCAGACAAATCTGGTCGAGTTCTTCAAATGGGTTACCATGGCAGTAGACAAGGGGCAGGCAACTGATACAGTATGCCTTGACTTCAGCAAGGCCTTTTAATCAGTTCCCCACAGAAGGCTGGTCAAAAAAGATTACGGACCTTAAGGTAAAAGAGAAGGTGGCAAACTGGGCAAAGAGCAGGCAGGGGGGTGTAGAACACAAAGGGTGGTAGTCAAGGGGGGAGATTTTAGAGGAGAGGGAAATGACCAGCGGTGTACCTCAGGGATTGGTACTAGTCCTCTTCAAAAGTGGCATCTGGCACACAGGTAAAGGTATCAAGGGTAAGTTCTGCCTCTCTGCAGATAACACAAAGATCTGTGCATGGGTAGACATGGAGAAAGGGAGATGAGAACTAAGGGAGGATTTGAGCAAGTTGAAGAGCTGAGCCAAGATATGGCAGCTGAACTTTAACACTAAAATATGTAAAGTAATTTACATTAGGAAAAGGAACCCTGGGGGTGGGGGTGAAGCCAATAGCCTAGCATGGTAGAAGTGTTCCTCTTGAGCTCCACACTTCTAGCAAGACACAACCTCTTTAAAACTCTTTTTTTTTGTATAACTTTTGGGATTTAAGTGACTAACTTTACCGCTAAGCACTAGATGCATTTTCTTATTGTCCTTTTTGGCAGTATGGGTTGTCTTAAACATGCGAATAAGCAGGATCAACAGGGAGCGGGGACCTCTAATCCACCGATGCAATTGCGGCCTGCTGATAAAGTTTCCGACCAACCTGCTACCCTTGAGATTTTACAATGATCCATTAATTTTCTTACCCAAACGGTACAATGCTTGGATAAAAAATTCGACCAGCAAGCTAAAAGGTTGGTAGTGGTGGAAAATCGTGTGGACTCAATAGCTGGGACCATTGAGGCATCGAGGAAGATTGCAGGGAAAGCTTTGACTGCTACCACAACTCTCGTCAAGGAGCAAAGCCTGGTTAAAACTACATTGGAACAATTAGAAAATCATGTTTGAGCGATCAGCATAAGACTTTTACATGTACCAGAAGGATAAGAAAATAGGGACTTGATTACACTTCTTGAACGCTGGCTACCGGAGGCAGTGGGGTGGGGGCATACAGTCCCCATTTAAAAAGCCTACCGAATCTCCCTACGCAGATCAGCTGGAACGGGAGAGGGTCCCATCCTGTTCACCCCATCATCTTCAGGAAAGAGAGATCTCCTCCTGCATGCAGTTAAATAACAAGTCCTTATTATGCTGGGTGAGCAAAATGTTCCTTTCTTCCACAACTACTCGTCTGCTACCCGAATACAGAGGAAGGCTTTTGAAGGGGTAGCACAACAACTCCGAAAAGCTGGAATCACATATCAGCTTGCTTTTCCTGCCAGATTGTATTTTACCTGTCAAGATAAGCAATACTGCTTTACTGATCTACGGGCAGCAGGAGATTTCACCTCTAAATTACCTTTGCTAGACACTAATGTAGCACTCTGAGAGGACGAATTGTCTGAAGACATACTAACATACTAAAATGCCAGCAGAATAGGCCTAACGGTCTTTCGTGTCTGCTCGTTTGGTCATCCCTCACCCTGGGAGCCGACCTTGCTGCCCCCGCGCCCTCTCTGGCTTCTCATTTCCCAGTCCCGGATATTCTCGCTGCACTGGACTTTGCTTCCAGAGCTCTTCCCTGGACCTGTTCCACCCCCTCTTGAACCCCTCCACCCTCTCTGCCTCCACCAGCCCCCGGGCAGCGCATTCCATGGCTCCACAACCCTCTCAATGAAGTAGCACCTCCTCCTTTCTCCCCTGAATCTCCCCCCCTCCAGCTTCCACCCATGCCCTCTAGTTGCCCCCCTTCCTTTGGAGCACCCTGACTGCTCCTCCTATTTACCCCTCATGTACCTGAAGACCTCTATCATGTCCCCTAGTCCTCTCTCTTCCAATGTGTACATATTTAGCTCTTCGAGCCTCTCCCCATAGGTCCTGTCCCCCAAGCCCCAGATCATTTTGGTTGCCCTCCTCTGGACCCTCTCCAGGAGTTCAATGTTCCTCTTTAAGTGTGGTCTCCAAAACTGCACACAGTACTCTAGGTGCGGCCTCACCAAGCAGTTATACAGAGGGAGTATCACTTCCCTCCTTCTGGAGGTGATCCCCCTAGCGATGCATCCCAGCATTCTGTTGACCTTGGCCTCTGCCCTCCTGCAAGTCTCCGAGTTGTTCATCCTGACATCCACCACCACCCCCAGGTCCCTCTCAGCCATCGAGACTTGTAGCATTCCCCCCCACAGGGTGTATACTTGGCACGGGTTTCTGGTTCCCAGGTGCAGTACCCCGCATTTCCCTGCATTGAACCTCAGCTTCCACTTTCTAGACTACCTTTTCAGAGCCTCCAGGTCCCCCTGTAGGGCCACCCTCCCCTCCTCCCCATCAAACCACCGCCCCCAGTTTTAAGTCATCTGCAAAGAGACTCATCTTACTCCTGATACCCTTCCTTATGTCAGAGACGTAGGCGTTGAACAGGAAGGGCCCAAGAACCAATCCCTGAGGGATCCCACTAATGACCCTCCTTGGCGATGAGACTAACCCGCCAACCACGACCCTCTGGGCCCGGTCCTGGAGCCAACTGCCTATCCATCTGATCATCTGGTTCCCCACCCCCATTTCTTCCAGCTTATCCAACAGGCCCCCATGAGGAACAGAGTCAAATGCCTTGCTGAATTCAAGAAAAAGGACGTCCACCGGTCTACCCAGGTCCAAGGCACTCATCATCCAGTCATAGAACTCCACAAGGTTTGTCTGACACGATTTCCCCAGGACGAATCCATGCTGTCTATCGTCAAGGCACCCTGACTTTTCCAGGTTCCCCCCAGCCTCTCCTTGACAATGCCCTCCATCACCTTGCCCACCACCGATGTCAGGCTGACAGGCTTGTAGTTCCCTGCCACCTCCCTTGATCCCCCCTTGTGATAGGCACTATATGCGCCACTTTCCAGTCCTGGGGCACCCACCCAGTCCTCAGAGAGATGCTGGAAAGCTCCGCCAGGGGTTTTGCCAGGACATACGCCAGTTCCTTCAGCACTCTACGATGTAATGTATCTGGCCCTGGTGCTTTCTCCTTCTTAAGGAACCCGAGGGCCTCCCTCACTATCTCTGCTGTGATTTCTACCTCCACTACCTTGTCCCCCTGCTTTGCCTTCCCCCCTCCTGCCAGTGATGCCCCCCTCCTCCCCAGACCCACCGATCGGTAAGGTCCTCCCCCCTCCTCAGTTTCACTGTCTCCTCCCAAGTATGATGCAGCCTCCCATTTTCCTTGGTGAAAACTGAGGCGAAGTTCTCATTTAGTATCTCAGCCTGCTCCCCCGGGTCTTGTGCCCATCCCTCCCCTGTTTTAATCCTGCTAATCCGCCCCTTCACTCTTCGTTTTTCCCCAATGTATCTAAAGAACCCCTTGTTCCCTCTCCTAATTTCCCTGGCCAGGTTCTGCTCCTTCCTTGCCTTAGCCGCTCTCACCACCCTAGTGGCCCTTCTGGCCATCAGCTCATACTCCCCTCAATCTCTTTCACTCCTAGAGCACCTGAAATGCCTACAGGCTGCCTTCTTTCCCCTCACCACCTCCTGAACCTCCCTGGTCCACCGGCAGGGTTTCCGGGCCCTACCGCATTTTCGTCTTACTCTTGCACAGGTGCTGGTAGCATCCTGCACCCCCGATGATTTCCCACCTACTGTCAGTGTCCATGTCTGGCCCAATCCCATCCAAATGCTCCTTAAGGATCCTTCCCATTTCCTTGAAATCTGCCCCCCTGAAGTCAGTTACCTCCGTCTTTGTGCAGCCTTCTACCCCTCCAAGATCCAGGCAGAACCAGACCGTGGCATGGCTGCTCCCTGCCAATGGGTCCCTTACCTCCAGGCCCCCAATCTGGTCACTATCTGCCAGGACCACATCCAGTATCTGCGCCTCCTTGGTCGGTTCCCCCACCTGCTGAGTTAAGAATGCGTCCTGAAAGACATCCAACAACTTCTGTTTCCTGGCCACCGAGGATGCCGTAGTCTTCCAGTCCATTCCTGGCATGTTTAAGTCCCCCAACACCACCACCCTTCCCCTGCCCAATCTGCAGTGTCTCCCAACATCTGCCACCAGACTCTCCTCCAGCTCCTCTGCCAGCGCAGGGGGTCTATACACCACTCCTATTTTTACTCTTTGGCCCCCCCCCCCCCGTTATCAAGGTGACCCAAATTGCCTCCACAGTTCCCTCTGCCTCCTCCACTGCTCCTATGCCAATGCAGTTTTTGATTATTATTGCTACCCTCCTCCCCTTCCCTCCCCCCTGTCCTTCCTGAACATGGTGTAACCCTCCAAGTTCAGGTCCTAGTCGTACCCTGCGGTGGCCCAGGTCTCAGTGACCGCTGCCACATCAACCTCTCCCTCAGTTAGCATCGGCTGGAGCTCAGGCATTTTACTGCCCAAGCTTCTGGCATTTAGCAGGACTACCTTCCACCCTTTCCCTATACTTCCATTTCACCTGCTCGCACTCCCATGGGGATTCCGTCTTCCCCCAGTCTGCACCTTATCAGTTGGCCTTTTCCTGCATTCCTCCAGCTCCCCAGTGGGGTGGAGACAGAGTCCCTCCTTTATTGGACCCCCCCCCCTTGACAGCCTTTTGTCCCATACCTCCCCCTTTCACAAGTTTAAACCCCACCTTTCACCATCGAACCCCTCTATTTTCAACTTAAGGATTTCCTTCCCCTCCAAATTGAGATGCAGCCTATCTCAAGCATACATAGAAACATAGAATTTGACGGCAGACAAGGTCCACTTGGCCCACCCAGTCTGCCCATTTCCCTACCTAAAAGGATAAGCTGCAGATCCTAGTTAACCAGCAGCCTACTTTTTCCTACCCCAACCCCCTAGAATTGCCTTATGACTGTTCCGTGCATGCTTGAATTCCACCACTATTTTTGACTCCACAACCTCCTCCAGAAGGCCGTTCCATGCATCCACAACCCTCTGTGAAAAAATACTTCCTTACATTACCTCTGAGCCGCCCCCCTCCCCATTTTCAAATTGTGCCCCCTTGTTCTTGCACACCTCTTTTCTGAAAGATGCTACCCTCTTGGACTTTGTCGATTTCCTTGAGGTACTTGAAAGTTTCTATCATGTCCCCCCCTCCCTCCTTTCCTCGAGGCTATACATATTAAGCTCCTTAAGTCTCTCTTCATAGGTCTTCCGGTGCAGACCCTGCACCATTTTAGTTGCCCTCCTCTGGACAGCTTCCATCCTGTCTATGTCTTTGCAGAGACTGGGTCTCCAGAACTGCACACAGTACTCCAGATGGGGATACAGCCCCTTATCCTCCCAGGTCTCCCCCCAATCCCCCATCAACCAATACCCTCTGGACCCACACCACTCTTTGAGCCACTTGTTTATCTCCCTAATCTTCCTCTTGTGTTCCCCACTAGCCCTTGGCACTGGCAGTATTTCCGAGAAGGAAATCGTGCATCCTATGTCATGACAGACCCTGGCAAGCTCCCTGAACCTTGCCTGTATCGCTAGCTCACTATTTCCCTCAATGTAATTGGCACCCAAGTGGACCAGTATGTCCGGGGAACCTCCACAATCCTTTGCCAGCTGATATACCTCATGCTTGGCCCTGTGCACCGTTAGTCCAGGGAAGAATTTAGTTCTAACCGGGCAGGTTCCTCCTACCTATCCCATTTGATACCACTGATCATGGAATCACCCAACAGGAGTACTCTGACTGCCCCTTTTCCTCCATCCCCCCCCCCTCCATGTCCCTCATCCTTTCTACTGGCCCCTCACCTCAGCCGGCTCCTTGCTCCTCCCCCTATCTGGGTGCCACCTGCCCCCCTCCTTACTTAACCTGGCACCCCCCTCCCTCCGATCCTATGCCTCTCCTCCTCCGAGTATCCTTCTGTACCCGCTACCCCCCAGTCACTGCTCGTGCTGGTCCCCTAATCTGCTAAACTAGCCTGGCTTGTCCACCCTTCCTTCCCGCCTCGTTCAACCCTCCTTGCTTATCGTGCTCTCCTGGCCTAAACCCTCAGCTCCCTTTACTGTATCCTCCTTGTACTTCTGGTCCTTCTCCTAGTGCTTTCCTCCCTCTACCCCCTCCTCCTCCTGCTCTGATCCCCCGCTCCCCGTTTCCCACATTCCAAGTCCCCCATTCTTCCTGCTATCTGGCCCCTGCCTCCCCCCCACTCCTTTTCATCTCTAACCGCCCCTGTCATGGCTACATCACCCCCCCTCATCCCCAAGCAGATGAAGAGAATTGAAGTGGTTACTGAGCTTAAGGTCCGATCCACCTCCCCACCTTGCTTCCTTCTGTCCAGCCCCAGCCATCTGCCTACTTCCCTGAGAATGTCCTCCCTTTGGCCCCCTCTGTGAGGGTTCCCAGATACCTGCCTGCTTCCTTGGTAGTGTCCTCCTTTAGGGTCCCCTCTGTCAAGGTCCCTATGCGACCCCAGAGTACTCTCCTGCACTTCTTTCCCTATGCCCCTGCCCCTAGTGCTTGGTGCAACCCCATGGGAGAGCCCCTGCGCTATTCCCCAACCATACCTCCCCCATCCCTCCAGCTGTCTCTTAATCCCCTCAACCTCCTCCCTAAGCTGTGTCAGCTGGTAGCATACTGGGCAACCACCGAACTTCCAAGCCCAGTCTAGTATCATGGCTGCCCCACACCCTGTGCACCCCACCACCCTCCCAAAGATGCCGGCCCTAATGATGTGTGGTCCCATCCCCCTCCAAGTAGGGTTCCTTGGGTGAACCACCAGGTTCCCCACTAGTCCAAGATACACCTTTAATCAGGTCACCCACTAATCCTAGATACAGTCCCATAGTAAACAGGTACCCCTGTTACTAGGTGCAGTACTACACAATAAACTTAAAGGGGAAGTGTACAACTCCCAAAGCTCCTCTCTCCCGGCCTTTAAATCCAACCCCCAGTGGCTAGAACTACATGAGATGCACCTGAAGCCTTTTCCTCCAACTGCAGGGCAGGCGTTCCCCTATAAAGGAGATGAGTCGAGGGGAGGGAGAGGTGGGGGAGGGTAGGATTAGGGCCCACACCAGACTCTCACAAGAGTGTATCAGCACTGTGTCTGTCCCTCACTGCACCTCCAAGCACTGCAACCTCCTCTGGAGGAAGGTCCCACACAAACACTGTATTAAACAAGTCGCACTACTGATATGGGCAGACTAGGTGGGCCAAGCGGTCCTTATCTGTCGTCAAAGTCTATGTTTCTATGCCTTAAAGTCCACAGACTGAAAAAGAATGTAATGCTTATCCAGCAACTAAATCCTTTCCCCAACTGCTCAGCAAAAGAAGGTTATACTTACAGGCCAGAAAGCAACATTTAAACACAATCACCAATTTGTCTGCTAAACCCCCTTAACCCTGCCCAAACCAAATTTAAAAGCACAAAGAAAAGGCAGTTAGAAACAGACCTCAAATACAGTTTCCAACACACAGAAATGGCAGCTAAAAAATTACTTTAAAAATCAACTTACAAACACACTCAGCAGCTAAAGGCCCTTTCTCCCTCTCCTGTAGGTGAAGCCAGTTAAACAATTTACAACAAAAATGTTGACACAAGTATTTGATTAACTTTTTGCCTCAGTAGTGATTGCTCACTGCACCTCAACCAAACCTTTCTTTGTGAACTTATGTAGTGATATTATTTAAAGGTGTTTTCCTCTCTGCCTCGATAAGGGGCGGAGGGGGTATGTAATTGAGAGCTGGTGAGGGGAAATGTGTCACTTTAGGTAAGCAAGTTTAAACTGTTCTTGTACTCCGAACTACTGTGTGGAATATTCTAACTGACCACTTACGTTTTTGTGCCTTAGAGAGGTTCTATTTTGCTTTATACACAGTGCTTGAGTGACAGACCAGGTTGTGTTAAAATGGTGACTCCCACTAACAATTTTGGCGCCAAGGTGTAGGCTGGATGGTGCGGCTGCCCGCCTTTCAAAGCTGTAGTAGCTCATGGCAGCAGGAGGGAGCGCGTTCGCTTTTTCCCCTAGCAGTCTGTTTGAGAGGTCTCTATAATCTGCTGCGATCTTTCTTATGATAGTTCTTGGCTCCGGGGTATTCTGAACATATTTAAAGGGGCACAACGTGTTTCGTAGTCACTCAGTGTTTTAGCACTCTTTAAAGTTTTGGCTATTACTTCGCTATGGAGCAAGAGGTTATTCTGTTTGCATGTTAGATTAACTCAGGAGCCTTTCGGAAACACAATCTGTTACGTGCATTTACTTAAGTAAGAGGAAAATGGTAGCATTCTTAATGAACAACCAGTTAGGTTTGGATTATTAATTTGTGCTGTTTTACGTTTGTAAGTTTTCCATGATGCAATTAGCTTTGTTCTAGGACTCCAATATATGCAGTAATGTGTACTGATTGTCCACGTGGTTCCCCCATTGTAGTTACAAGGAGAGGTATGTTACAATCTTCCTATTTAAATTCTCCGTGTCTGATATACTGTTATGTTAAGCTGTCTCTTGAATACATATATTTTACGTAAATGTAACCCCCCTCCTAAGGCTGGAAGCTTACTTCTCTCCTGTTGCTGCTTGTTAGCTTCTGCAGATGCCGTCTCCTCGCTCCCCAGGCCCGATCCTGGACTGCCAAATGGTCGGGAAGCACTGTAGTTTTTACAGTGCCTTGTGTGCCTGTGTGCAGCGGCTGAACTGCTGCCTAGTCCTCCTTGCTTCCTGGTCCCCCCGAGGTTGCCAATGGGGCCGGGAACAGAAAAAGTTACTCTGGCACCTCCTGCACTCAGCCAGAAGCGTCAGAAGTGCTGCAAAGTCTATTTGCTCCCCCGCCCCTGACCTGTTGCACAGCGGGCCGGGGAGCTCCAGGAAAGGCCGCTTTTGAGGCCTAGCACCTCCCAGGGCACTCGCAAGATGCGGCAGAAATGCCGCAGTGGTGATTTCCTCTCTCCAGCCCCACCGGACTACAAAAGGGGCTGGGGGAAGCCAGAAGAAAGAGAAGTTACTTTTAAAGCACTCCCTGACCCTGACAATGCCACCAGTGGGTCGGGGAGGAACTGGGAAAATGGCGACCGCAGGGACTACATGTCCCATGATGCTCAGCGGCCATGGATGGCCATTTAGAGATTCAGTTCCACCAGGGGAGCCTTCAAAAACGGAGCCAGCGACTCGGCTCCTGCCCCATAAATGTACCCCCTGGCCCTAGCGACCCTCAGAAGGGACCAGGAGGGTGCTAGCCATGCAGCCAAATGCTGTCAACAGTGAACATTCCTTTTATTACAGGTTATGGAAAGTGACTAAGCTCTGAGAAATGTTTGATGGCGGCCATCTTTGCAGAGGCTGCTGGACAACAGTGTAGGATCTAATTGGTAGCTTCAGTACATCCAATCAGGATGAAGAGCTCGTGAGTCGTGTGAACCAATCAGAGACTGAGTTTTGAACCTGAGTATTCTGAACTTTACAGCTGGTGTGTGTGACTTGGTATGAGGTTGTGAAGTGAGAAGGTGTGTTTCTTGTCAGCTCCTGCTGATCTAAAATCCTGCAATTTTGTGCCTTCTGTGCAAGCTAGGAAACAGAGAAAGACCTTCCAAGGACCGGACCTGTAAATCAGAGGGTGTATTTTTTATCTGCTTTTGCTGAGACCAGATAGAAGATCCTGTGGTTGATGCCTTCTGTGCAGGTCCAGAACTGGTAACTGAACATTCTAAAGCCTGCTAAATGATTTGTTGCCTGCAGTGGAGAGTGAGGTAACCCAAGTTACTGCCTCATTTCCCTACCAGTTCAGAGACTGAGCTTCTGGTGCCAGGACCTATGTTCTGAGGTTCTGCCTGAGTACCTGATCTGCTGCAGCCTACCTGTAGTTGAGGTGGGTGAAGACAAGTCCCTCTGTGGGGTGAAGACTGCATACCTACAGTCGAGGTGGGTGAAGACTACATACCTACAGTCGAGGTGGGTGAAGACAAGTCCCTCTGTGGGGTGAAGAGGATCATCACCTGCATTCCCAGCCTTCCTGCCTGTTATTCCAAGTTGCCTGAAAAGGGGAGTCATCTCCCATCATCCTGCAACTGTTCATCTAAGCTTGTAAGTACTGAGTTTTACCCACACAAACACTTTCCTAATTGTTCAGCTAGCTAGCTTGTTAACATTACATCTGGGCTTCCTGCGCAACCTTAGCAATGCCCTTAGCAACTAGTACAGCCAGGAATAAACTGTTTCACTGCACCCCCTGGTGTAGTTGATACTTTGCTCTGCAGCCACTCAGTGTTTCATCTGTGCTGCAACCAGCTTTTCCACATCACAGGCCTGCAACTACTCAGTGTGTGCACACCAATACTGAGAGATCTCACAGGGACTGTGGGGTTAACTGGTGCACCAGTGGGGGGAGCAGAACTGGGACTGGTAATTCCGAACTGGACAGTACCACTCCTAAATATCTATGTGTTTTGATGTTACTGATTTTTCATAGAGTGCAGAACATTATTGAATGCTTTTATTTCCCCTTGCTTCCACTGCTTCCTACCTCTTTATTCACCCCAAAATAAACCCCCGTTGCTCATTTTCTGAAAACTGTCATAGCCATTTCATTATTGTGTAGTGTGATATTTCATGCTTAGAGTTATAAGTCGGGAGGGACTGTATACTGTTTTACCCGTTTCCAAGGGAGGGGGCTGAACATCATTTCCTGTGGGGAAGCACCCTGGCAGTACGCTGCTGGAAGGATCCCCATAGGTGGAGGCACCACGTCAATCACACAGCCAATTTTACCCACGAACCTGCGTGCCAACCCACGTTCCCCGAGGCAGCACCACCTAAGGGTGGGTGTGCAGCTAGAAGGGGAGGGTGGTTACATACATATGGATCAAAATCTAATAAAAATAAAATTTAAAAACGAAAAAAAAAAGAAAGGGAAGCCAAGCTGCAACTCAAAATGGGAGGGCTGCTGCTGGATAGCACACCGGAAGAAAGGGGTTCAGGGGTGATGATATTGGAGACCCTAAAAATGTCTGCATAATACAACACTGGAGTGGGCAAAGCAAACAGAATGCTAGGGTACATAGGGAGTGGGATAAGTAGCAGCAGGTGGCAAGTGATCCTCCCTCTGCAGAGGCCACTGGTGCCCCACACCTGAAATACTGTGCAAGGTACTGGAGCCAATACCTGAGAAAAGACTGCAACAACGTGGAGGCAGTACAGCGCAGGGCAACTAAGATGGAGCACAGGTTTGGGGATTTGATGTATCAGGAATGGCTGCAGGACTTAAACATGTACACCCTGGAGAAAAGGAGAGAAAGGGGTGACATTACTGAGTATACAAGTACCTTCATGGGATAAATAGAGTAGCTGCAAGGAACTATTCTCTTTGAGTTCAAACACAGGGACAAGAGGGGATTCACTAAAGCTGGCAAGGGGGAAGATTTAAAAGGGATGTCCGGAAGCACCTCTTCATGGAAAGGGTGGTAGATAAGTGGAATACACTACAGAAGAAATGGCACAGGCCAAATCAATCAGCAGCTTCAAGCACGGATGGAACAGGCAGGTGGGTTTAATTAGAAAAAGGGGCACACTAAAAAAAGGAGGACTGCCACTTAGGTAAGGCAGAATACTTGGATAGGGTGGGCAGACTGGATGTTCCAAGAGCTTTTTTTCTGCTGTCAATGTCTATATGTCCCTGTAATGTTTCTTTGAAAAGTCTTCCATCAGTTTAAAAGACTTTTCAAAGAAACATTCTTTTCCCTGCCCATCTGTAACTGCAAATAACATCTTTTATAGTCACTGGTCTTCTCTCCCCACCTACCCTCCACTTCCATCTTCCTGACCCAATAGCTACCTGTCCTCGCCCATCTCTAACAGTTCACCCCTTATGACTTCACTTTATATGACATTTTGTAAATATGTATAAACATCTAACCCTCTTTAGGTGTTTTAACAATCCATTGTATGTTGTTTTACATGATGTTGGTACGTGCTTGCGAAGCCACCATTACCACTGTGCCAAATACTCACTGAAGAAAAGTCCTTGTTATGGACTATCATCCTAGTGATGCATGCTTATTGCCCAATAACAAAAACCTCAATAATGTACATTACACTTCTCTGTTTTGTAACCTATGTTCTTATCTGATTTGATATCATTATACTGTAAGCAATATTTTTGTACACAGGAATTTTAACTGTGAATTACCTCTGTAATGTATTGTAATATGTCTGGAATGTTTACGCTACCCGGGTCGCCCCTGAAAAAGGGACAACTCTGTCTCAGCGGGCCTATTCGGTCATCAAAATTCAAAATAATAATAATAATAATAATAATGATGATGACGACGATAGGAATAAACTGTCTCATATTTGTGCTATCCTGGGTGAGTAATTTGGGTGACAAGTGGTGGTGCAGTTGGGAGAACATGAGTGTGGGAGGGGAGGGTGCAAATGTCCATGAATCTAGCGTTCAAGCACCAGGGGCATTTCTGCATCCTTGAGGGTGGGTATTTCAGGAGAATAAGCATGAGCAAGGCGTGCTGCTGGGAAGGCATATGATGCTGTGCTTCAGCATCTTGGAGCTTCTTCCTCCACTCCAAAGGCAACCACAAGGGCCCTTCCTCCCCATCACCGATGCTTGATCAAAGAGGACTCTTGCTCAGGAGCCGAATGGCAAGGCCCCCGAAATCCACATGGTAATGCAGCAATGGGACTGACGATTGTTCAGGGGTTCCTGTTTCTCAAGGCTGATTAGCGGACTTGCTAATTAGAAACAAAATTGATTAACAGTCAGTTTGGAGCAGCAATTTCTAAACATGGTTATTTTTAATGGCAGCTTGATTATATCAGTTATATATTAATAAACACTTCAGGCAGTATTAGTATTTTTGAAGCAGTTTTCTTATTTTGACTGAAAGACTCTTCCTTTTTGTAACAACTCTGTCGGTCCAATAAAAGGTATCAAATCATCCTTTTGTGTGGATCTTGTGTTACAAGGACCGATATGGCAACAAGATTTTCGGTGGATTCTTTTTCCAGGAAAGACTTACTGAGCTTGTAACACCTCCTCATTTCCAAAGGCATACGGGGGGGGAGTATACAAAAAAAAGGGCACAAGTTCATAGAGACACTATAAGTCAGGAGGTCAGAGACCTATTACTGACTTGCCATATATCAGTGGTACCTTCTGGTACTGTATATTCCTCTCCCAAATATGCCTCTAATGACTTTTTTAAACAATTCCACTGTAGCACTATTCACAACTGATACTGGTAGCAAGTTCCATAGCTTTGCCACCCTCTGGGCGAACCATCTTCCCCTCCTTTCGGTTTTACAGTTCTCTCCCTTCAAAGTTAGTCCATTTGATCTGATGTTCCTAGAATTTGTGTTCAGTGATAGTCCTGTGCTTTCCCACAGTAGTTTATCTTTAAGGGCAGAGCAGACAAAACATAGGTTACACCTTACTCTTCTATACTTCAGAGAGAACATTCCCAGCTCCCTTACTCTCTCGTCAAGTTCTTATTTTTCTGATGTTTTATTCTCTTTGTCGTCCTTCTCAGCGCCCTCTCCACCAACTTTATATCTCCTTTTGCTTGAGGGGCACAAAAGGGTGCACAATAGTCCAAGTGTGGCTTAACTAAGGCAGAGTAAAATGGAACAATCACTGTGGCATCCCTACTTTTAATATTTCTAAATATGTAGCCCAGTAATCTATCACACTTCTTAACGGTCTCTCTGGTGGGTGTAAATCAAATGATAACTTATTAGTGATAGTTACACCAAGGTCTTTTTCAGAGGTCGCTGCCCGAATTATATGCCCATTTAGTCCATATTCAGCCATGATATTATCATAACCTTAATGAAGCACTTTACATTTACTGTGGCTAAAACTTAGTTTATCTTTTTGGGCCCACTGTTCCAACACAGTTAGTTGTTTTTGTAATTCTCTGACAGCGTCACGATTGTTTACAATGGCACCCATTTTCTTAGCAGCAGCGTATTTGCGTACCCATGTACCAGTAGATGTTTTCATGTTACAGACATACAGGTTAAACAGTGTGGGTCCCAGAATGGATCCCTGTGGTACCCTACTTGTGATCCTACCCCATTCAGAAAAAGTTCCCCTGATACAAACACGCTGACATCTATCGGTTAACCATGATTCAACCCATGCTATTATATTAGGGGACAGACCGAATTCTGACATGGTCTCTATTAGTTCTTTGTGTGTTATGGTGTCGAAGGGTCTAGAGAAGTCCAGGTACACAACATCCACCACTAAACCCATATCGATGACCTTACTAACTGGCTCAAAGAACTGTAATACGTTCATTAGGCATGATCTGCCTTTACAGAAACCATGCTGGGTAATGTCAGCCAACCCAGTTGATTTTATGTGATTTTCAATAATCTCTCTAGCAAACTGTTCCAGTATCTTTTACCCAGGACAGACGTGAGACTGACTGGCATCTAGGTACTCCCATTATACTTATCCCCTTTTTTAAAAACGGGCAATGCTAGCCTCGCTCCAGTCTTCAATGGCTTTCCCTCCATTCAGAGATTTGTTAAATAACAATGTGACAGGGCCTGACAGTTCCTCAGCTAATTCTCTCAACAACCTCGGATGCATTCCGTTTGGCCCTGCAGACTTATCAACCTTTACATTCCGTAGTTTTGTTAGTATATCCGGTGAGAATACATACTATTAGGCGCAGTAGAAATAAAAATTGCAGTAAAAATAAAAACAGTGTCTTATACTGCAATTTTTATTCGACTGAACCTAATGTTATGTAGTCTCACTTGCGCATACTGTATACTCCCCTTTCGCCATCCCCCAGGACACATCTGGAAATGAGCTGTTACAAGCTCAATAAATCTTTCCTAATGGCAGAAGACACCAGGAGAAAGGACTGCTGTGTGACTGAACTTCTCTGCTGGGACTAAAGTAGAAGAACTTTTGTATTTGACCTTTAATTTAGGGTAAAAAAACTAACATACAAAAAAAAAAAAAAGTGTGTGTTTGGGTTAACTGAACTGAATGGGTATCTGAAGAGTTATCGAGGTGTAAATCTCAGGTGACTGAAAGGACTTAACTGCTGTGAGGTTTAAATTACTTGTAGAAAGATCTGGTAAGTAGGGGAGTGGCTTAGCTAGAAGGAAGCTACATTTAAAGACTGCCTTAGAAAGTTTCTGCTAATAGCTTGGCAGAAGACACCAGGAGAAAGGACTGCTGTGTGACTGGACTTCTCTGCTGGGACTATATTGCCCTCCTTCCCTACCCCCACCCAAAGCTAGTTCTAGTTTTATAGGCACAGGATTTGACTGACAACAGGAACTTCCTGTTTAGGGGCAGGAAGTGAATGATCACAGAACCACCAAGGACCCACCATCCTAGAAGGGCAAGAGTAGCTCTCCGGCCCCCTCTAGCGGCTGGAGGTCTGCCTCTGAGCAAGTAAGTGGTCTACTGCGAAATATAGGATATTCTTGTCTCAGAACAGGACAATCAGGAGCTTAAAGGGCACACAGGCAGAAAGTAAGGAGAGAGAAAAAAAAAACGGAGGAAAGAGTAAGGATTGCAAACAGTTAAGGGGCCAGAAATAAGCCATGATTGGAGTGGTGCAGTGCAGTGGCTGTGGAGCAGCAGTCTTCCGGGAGATGTTCTGGAGGATGCGGTGTTGTCCCATCTGCAGACACCTCTCTGGGCTGAGGGAGGAGGTTGCTCATCTCCAGGCTGAGTTGGCCAGGATTTATGGGACCTCCTCTTCCATCCAGGGACCACTGCCGTTGCCTCAGAGGTTGCCAAGAAAGAGGAGCAGTTGAACCACAGTGGGCTCAGGGAGGGTGAGGGTGGTGGAACAGAGGCGCATCTCTCCCGTTGTACCTCTCCACAATTCCTATGCCATTCTGGCAAAGTGTGGTTCCTCTATGGAGGCACCCACAGTGGAGACCAAGGAGGATGCTGGGAACCTCCACAAAGAAGACCCAAAGAAGGGTGGCAGGGGACCCGGCAGGGGAAGGAAACAACTCCTGGTGGGGGACTCCATTGTTAGGAAGGTAGAACTGGGGGAGGAAGGGGAGAGGGAGGTAAGGTGCCTGCCTGTCGCCATGGCTTGCAGGGACAGGAAGTGAATCCTCAGGATTGCCGGAGCAGCTGCACAGGGGAGGGAGATGGATGTCATTGTCCACCTAGGGACAAATGACCTGGCTAAGAAAGGGATTAGAGAAGTGCAGGAAGAGTTTGTGGAACTGGGGAGGCCTTAGTCAAGTAGCATGCACGGTAACCTTCTGGAGGTGCTACCCATCTATGGCATAGGAGAGGCTAGGGTGTTCTGCACCATGGGATTCAATCAGTGGTTGAAAAACTGGTGTGGAGCTCAGGGATTTGGCTTCATTGGGGACTGGGGGTCCATCTGGAGTGATGCAAGCCTATACTGATTTATTGTGTTTTATTGTAACTATTTTTTGTTGTTGTTGTTGTGTTATATGAATGTGTTTTATATGTATTTAAATTGTTTTGTACAGCGCTTTGATATTGAAAAGCGCTTAAAAATAAATTTTTACTTACTTTACTTACTTACTGGCATGATGGGCTGCATCTGTCCGGGAGGGGAACCAGGATCCTAGGTGATAGGTTTAAATGCTTCATTGGCAAGCTTTTAAACTAGCCAAGGGGGGAGGCAATGGAAAGGAGCAGGAAAATCCTAGCCCCCCCCAAATAATCACGGTAGTAAGTGCGGCAAACACCAACATAGAGGTGTCGATAGGGAGAAGGGCAGGGGTAAATGGAGAAAGTGACAAAGGCAAGAAGGACAGGGATGGGGCAAAAGGGAGTAAGGTCATCAGGAAATGGAGAGTAATGAGTACCAATGCCCGTAGTCTGGGCAACAAGCTCCCTGAGCTGATGGCCTCAATGGAAGAAGGATGCCTGGATATCATAGCAGTCACAGAAACATGGTACACAGAGAATCATGACTGGGATGTTAACATACCAGGGTACATAACCTACAGGGGAGAAGAGGGGGAGGAGTAGCTCTCTATGTAAAGGAAGGGATAAAAGCAACTGAACAAAAGAGTAAACAGGGAGGAGAGGAGGCACTGTGGGTCACCTTGGAGACTGCAAAGGGCACCACAATCCGCACAGGGGTTGTGTACAGACCCCCATGTCAGGGGAAGGAATAGACAAGGATATGATAGAAGGCATTCTTAGAATGGCAGAGAAAGGAGATACTGCTGATGGGAGACCTGAATATGCCAGATGTTAACTGGAGTACATTTGCTGCAGCCACATCCAAGAGCAGGGCCATTCTTGATGCCCTACAGGTGGCAGGCATTAGACAGCTAGTTTCAGAACCCACTGTGAGGGAGCAATCTTAGACCTCGACTTTCAAACGGGGCAGTCAGAGGATCTCAGATCTAGAAGTGGGTTGCCATCTGGGGACAAGTGACCATCAAACAGTGTGGTTCACGTTAAACTCAGCTACAGAATCAAGCCATACAAAAGTGAGGTACTGGACTTTAGGAGGGCTGACTTTGGCAAGATGAGAGAGTGCCTCAGAAAAGCACTAGCAAACAGGCTAGGAGGAGTGTGGAGCAACAATGGGAATTATCAAAACTGCCATCACAGAGGCAACAAGCCTTTGTGTGAAGCAAATAAACAAATCAAAATGAAAGAAAAAGCCACTATGGTTCTCAAAAGAGGTGGCTGTGAAAGTCAGGAAGAAAAGATAGCATTCCGAAGTATAAGGAAACACAGAAGGAGCAGGACAGAGAGCTGTACCAGTTAAGGCAGAAGGAAGCAGGGAGGAAGTCAGAATAGCAAAGGCCCAAACTGAGGAAAAGATAGCCAACTCAGTTAAGAAGGGGATAAACCTTTATAGGTACATCAGCGAGCGAGAAAGACAAAGGGAGGGATAGTGAGGCTAAATAGAATGAACGGTGGGTGGGCAGAGGGGACAGTGAAAAGCAGGAATACTGAACGTAATATTTCTGCTCAGTATTCACAAAAGAGGAGGGGGAAGTGCCTAATCCAATTAACAGAAGCACTCTTGATGGGGGTCGATCCCAATCCTTTCACAGAAGAAAGGGTTCTGCAAGAACTCCTAAAATTGAAGGTGGACAAAGCAATGGGTCCTGATGGAATTCACCCCAGAATTCTAAAAGAATTAAGGAGGAACTAGTGAAACCACTGGCTACTCTTTTAATAAATCATGGGAGGATGGTGTGGTACCGAGGACTGGAGGAAGGCGGATGTAATTCCCCTTCACAAAAGTGGGGCCAAGACAGAGGCAGGAAACTACAGACCTGTCAGTCTGACCCTGTGGTAGGGAAAGTGATGGAGTCACTTCTGAAGGAAAGAACAGTCGAGTACCTAGAGGCCAGTGGAGCACATGACCCAAGGCAGCATGGGTTCATAGCGGGAAGGTCATGTCAGACGAATCTAATAGATTTCTTTGACTGGGTGACCAAAGTAGTAGACCAGGGAGGGGCTGTGGACATGGCCTACCTAGACTTTAGCAAGGCATTTGACACAGTCCCACACAAAGATTAATAGTCAAATTAACCAGCCTGGGAGTGGGACCCAGGGTGGTAGCCTAGGTAAAACATTGGCTGGACAACAGGACACAGAAGGTAATTGTAAATGGAGTCCACTCTGAAGAAAGGGGGTTACTAGTGGGTACCGTGAGGGTTCAGTATTGGGTCCAGTCCTTTTAATGTCTTCATCAGTGACATTGCAGAGGGACTGGAAGGAAAAGTATGCCTTTGCAGATGACACAAAGATCTGCAACAGGGTTGATACACAAGGAGGCGTGGAAAGGATGAAAAGGACTTGGCAAGGTTGGAGGAATGGTCAGAAGTATGGCAGCTAGGATTCAATGCAAAGAAGTGCAAAATAATGCACCTGGGAAACAAGAACCCAGGGAAGAATACACAATGGGTGGGAGGTAGTAACAACAACAAAAAGGAAAGGGACCTGGGGTAATCATATCAGATGACCTTAAGGTTAGCAAGCAATGTGAGAAGGCAGTAGGGAGGGCTGGGGGTATACTGGGATGTATAGGAGAGGCATCATCAGTAGAAAACAGAAAGTTGTTATCCCTCTGTACAGACAGTTGGTGAGACCCATCTGGAGTACTGTGTCCAGTTCTGAGACCCCATCTCCTGAAGGACATAGACAGGATAGAGGCAGTCTAGAGGAGGGCAACTAAATGGTGCAGAGTCTGCAAGAGAAGCCGTATGAGGAGAGACTAAAGGAGCTTAATATGTATACCCTTGAGGAAAGAAGGAGAGGGGGACATGATAGAAACTTTTAAGTACCTCAGTGGAATCAACAAAGTCCAAGAGGGTAGCATCTTTTAGAAAAAGAGACTTGCAAGAACAAGGGGACACAATTTAAAGATAGAAGGAGGGCAGTTCAGGGGCAATGTGAGGAAGTATTATTTCACAGAGAGGGTAGTGGATGCATGGAACAGCCTTCCTGAGGAGGTTGTGGGGTCTAAAACTGTGGGAGAATTCAAGAATGCATGGGACAGACATAAGGCAATTCTTGTGGGGGGTAGGAAGAAATAGGCTGTTGGTTAACTAGGATCTGCGGCCTATCCTGTAGGTAGGGAAATGGGCAGAGTAGATGGGCCTAGCGGTCCTTATCTGCCGTCAAAGTCTATGTTTCTATGTTTCTAATGAAACTTGTGAAATAAAGAAACAAAGAAGAGACCGCCTTACAGACCAAATAAACAGAAAACTGTCTCAAGACACTGTCTTCTTGGCATAGTCTTTCTGCTTTATTTTGCAGGCATGGAGGCAGAAAATGAGCAGGAGGGAGAAAGTTTGGATTCCACTACAAAAGGTCAGGTGGGTACACAAAAATGCAGAGCATGGCACAAAACTTCAAGTCTTTAAACACCTTAATAAATATCCCTCATCCCACTTGCAGTTTACAAGCACAAACACATCAGTCTCTCTGCATTTACAGGGCAGGGAAACTTTACTTAATCCCCCTCCCAAAAAAAAAAAACAACAACCTAGTTGTGGCCTTCATTTGGACCTGCTCCTCATACTGATGCCACATACTTGCCCTCTGTGTGTCTCACTGAGCATGGAACCCCCTCACTGTAACCCACCAATGGAATGCACAAATCACAGTGTACTTAACCCCTGGCCTAACCACACAAGTAGTTTTAGGGCATACATACCAGCAGTAGTTATTACTCCAGCACAGGTTGTTGGGTCCTTTGCGTCTGGGGAAAGGCAATTGAATTGGTTAAGCACCTATCCAAGACTCTATACACCACGCCGACAGCAGATCAAAACAGTGTAGCAAAATATCAAATATAAAAGTAAGATTTCTACATAACAAATGTAACAAATAATACATTACAGGTTCATTTTTATTTTTGAGCCGAGCTTCACTTAGTACACTAAAATCCCCCTTTTGTAGCAGAGTTTCACTTTGGGGCTAAATCATATCTGACTGTGAGCTAACTGTTGATTGCAGATTCGCAACAACTCTTGATATCTAATCACCTGGGCACACACAGACAAGCTCACGACAGATGTCACTTTTTTGATCTCGACATGTGCTGTTGCTGGATCCTGCCTCTCTCCCGTGTATGCCTCTGCACAGCACTCTGGTGCCGCTGTGCTTAGGAGCGGGTGTTGCGGGAGGTGGGGCATTTGAAACAAATAGCCCAAAGCAGTCCATGGGGCACAGACAGAGCAGAGACGATCCCCCCAAAAAACACAGCAGCTATTACAGCCAGGGTCAGGAAACCAATTAGCAACTGTAGGTAATTAACAATGCAACTGATTTGCAATGGCTGGTTTTCGCATCACAGATTGTAATGTGAACTCGCTTATGTTATGCCTTGCGAATTGAAGGGGCACCTCTGGATAGGAAGAGGCACTGGGTGCAGCCAAAGGTGATCCTCCTTAGTGGATTAGCAAGCAAAAACTCCCCCCCCCCCCCAACAAAAACAGGGGCTTACTATGAGCTCAGTAGAAGCTTTGAACGATAAAGATAACAACATCACCAATATTCACTGCCCCACAGAAAAGTCACACATTCTAAGAAACCAAATTTGTTTTATTTAAAATTTTGATAACCAGGTGAGCCCGCGGAGACCAGAGGTCCCTTTTTCAGGGGTGACCCCGGGATTAGTTACATAAAAAACATACTTTATGCATTGTACAGCATACAGTGGTTGTAATAGTTATAAACATTGGAATGACAGTAATTACAAAGGACAGCATAAGTTACACCTGTGGTATGATACAATGGGGTAGCATTAGACACAGTAGATACTATCGTAAAAATGAGCATGGAGTACCATGGTCACGGGTAAGACCTGTGTAGGAGGGGATGATATGCGGGGGCTAACAATTGCAGCCACGGAGGCCGAGTTCCAGGAGGTAAACTTTGAGGCCCAGCTTGAAGCTTTGGAGAGATGGCCTGTTGACCAGGTAAGCTGGGAGGGTGTTCCATAGGTGCGGGGCCAAGTATGTAAAGGAACGCCTGCCAGAGTTGGTGCGGACCCGAGGGATGGCCAGGGGACAGCCAGCAGAGGACCACGTGTCACGGCCATGTGCCCTAGGGTTGAGCAGGCCTCGCAAGTGAGCAAACGCAAACAACAACAACAACAACAACAAAAAGACTTTCTGCAGAAGTGTCCACCTTACCTACTGGAGTGTCTTGTGTAGTTTCTTTTATGGATTGAAGTGCTCCCCCACTGGTAACCTCAAATTTAGTGCCATAGTGTTCACCAATGACATTATCAAGGTAGAACCATTGTTTTTCAAAGACAATTTTCCTACAAAACACAAGTTAGCTTTAAAAAAAATGATGCAATATTTCACACTGCAGCTTTCAGCATAGATTTAATTCCAGTGTTATATGCCATCACTCAGCAAATTATTTTTTGCTAAAAGCTGTTAATTTAACACCTTATTTGATAGTTTACTCTCCTGCAAGTCTGCCCCCATGGATGCATCTGGAAATGAGCTGTTACCTGCTCTCTTCCCTTGTAAAACTTTTGAAATAAATAAATAAAATCTTCATTTTGAGTGCCGTTCAGAAAGGTTGCTTGGGAACCTATTCTGGCACCACAGCTTAAAAGTACTCACTATCACACCAGGCAGCTGGGCATTCACAGAAACTGACAGACAAGAAAAAAAAAGTGTTCTCTAAATGTAAGGATAATGGTACACAGATTTACTTCAATGAACAACAGTGTGGCACCCCATTCCTCTTCCAACATTTTGTGCCAGAAATAGGTGCTTTTTAAAGAATTAGGAATACTGTATTTTAATGACAACTCAGGTAAAATCGACAAAGGTCTTGTGTGGTCGCACTCTAAGGGTGTACATACAGTAAGTTCTGTCCCTTTAAGGGACAGGAAATTCCCCTTCTTCTGGGAGTAAGTTCTCATTCAGTCCCGTTTTGATGTTCCCTGGCACTTCCAGAAGTTTAGCAAACATATGCGTCACTCACTTCACTTCAGGTACTCAAACACAGTAACTAACAAAGGAAAAGCTACACATATAGTATAGGAGATACATTAGCTGTACATCACTATGTGATGATCTTTGGCCAACCAGCAGTTGGAGCACATAACTGAGACAGAAGGTCCCAGGTTCAAATCCCACCACAGCTACTGTCTCCCTGTGTGATATCAGGCACATCACTGCAGTTGGGAAGGAATCTGGATATTTATTTAGAAGAAGCATCAACCTCATTTTCGGCATCGAAGGAGGGACAGGTACAGGAAGGTGTCTAGGCGTGAAGGATGGAAGAGAGGAAAGAGGGATGTCAAGGTAGGATGGTTACTTCAGATACTTCGATGCCTGCCTCTTGTCTGTCCCGCAGGCAGCCTTTTTCTATCGCATGCCTAAGCTGTGGAACTCCCTCCCCATGGAAGTTTGACTTCTCTCTCATGCCACACTTCTACCCTCTCCTCTTAGCACATTTCTCCACTGCCTGCACTTGCGCCTAACTGCCGCTCTACTCACAACAGCCTAGTGCTCCCAGTGGTAGCATTACTGGTGTAGTAGCTTGCCTGTAAATATTACTGCACCCAGCACTACTACCTCCTGTGTACTTGCAGGACATTCCTTACTCAACTGCTTCTGTGTCCATACCACCACATAATCTGTGTATTATTTATCTCCTACTGTACTGCTATGTTTCCTGTACAATTTGGCCACGTGATTTTGCCTTCTGTAATTCTGTATGAGGTTATAGTGTATGGTAGAACGCTGTTAACCTTAGGAAATCATTTCCTAAGGTTGTTAACCTATCGATGTGACGTAGATATGTTGTTAACCTATCGGTGCTATGTCACATCGATAGGTTAACAACAGCGATTGGTCTGCGCATGTGCGCGCTTTTTTTTTCCAACGGGGAACCGACGGATGAACAGCAGCGGTTAGAAGGACTGAACGGCTGCGGCGGTGACTAGTTATCAAAAAGTAAGCAGCCTTTTTACGTGGGACCATACACTATAAAAAATAATGTATGGTCCCTCTATCGGCAACCGGTCACTGTTAACCGTCTCGAGGTTGCCATGGCAATGTAAACCTCTCGCGACACGGTCGCCCTGGCAACCTCTCGACAGTTAACTGCCCGGTTACCGATAGAGGACCATACATTATCCTCTATATTATTGTATTTCTCCATTGCCCCTACCCCCAGGATGCATCTGGAATTGAGCAGTACTCTGCTCAGTATACCCTTCCTGGTTAAACTTTTAAATTAAATAAATAAATAAATTAAATAAACAAACAAACAGTACACCCAGGGTACTAACTAAGCTGCATAAATGAACCAGCAGTTTTGCATGTAAAAGTGCTAAGAAAAAATTACTTTTACCATAGTAATCTTGTTTCTTCCAAGGGAATCTTACTGTATTCTGACAAATGCAGTATGGTCTCACCATAAGACTGCCCCGGGGCCAAAATGGTTACTAGAACCTATGCTAATCATGGAATGTTAGGCTCAAGCTCGGTTTTCAAACCACTGTCCCTGGAATACATCCTGCAACTGTCAGATTCTTACAATGCATGCATAATAACACGCTATCTAAACTATACTAATAATAATTAACAAACACCCAACAACAAATAATCTCCTTTATTTAAAAATATGGGCAACGCTAAGACTCAAGTCACTAAGCCCAGTAAAGAAACATTTACAGGTTTCAAACAGCATGGACAGCTGTGTTGCAGTGCCCATTGGTTCTGGTAGGGGAGGCAGGGTTTGAGCTCAGAATACAGTCAAATTCCCTTGGAAGAAACAAGATTACTATGGTAAGTATTTTTTTTTCAAACCCCAGGAAATCTTACTGTATTCTGACATTTGCAGACTACCCAAGCAGTACCTTTGGAGGAGAGTAGAGAACCTATTTAGGAAACAGGTTCTGCAGTACTGCTGTGCCAAACCTGGCATCAGTCCTGACCTGGGTATCCAGGCTGTAGTGTTTGGTAAAGGTGTGAACTGTTTTCCAGGTAGCTGCTTTGCAGACTTCTAACAAAGGGACATCTCTTGCAACTGCTACTGAAACAGCTGTACCCCTCGCATAGTGGCCCCTCCACCCCGAGGCCTACAGGAGGCCCTTTATCCAATTTGCTGTAGCAAAACTGGATACATGCCACAATCCAGCAGGCAATGGCCCTCTTTGATGCAGGTTTGCCCTTCCCAACTTCTCCGTAGGTCAGGAAGAGCTGGGTTCTATCCTACGTGTGGCCCGTTGTGTGATCCAAGTAGTAGCTTATAGCTCTCTTGACATCAAGGCTATGCAGTCTTCGTTCCTCTGAACTGGACTGGTCAGTGAAAAAGACTGGCAAGGTAATGGACTGATTAAGGTGAAAGTCTGAGACCACCTTAGGGAGGAACTACCTATTAGTCCTAATAACCACCTTGTCTGTATGGACTGCTATGTAATCTGGTTCAGTGGACAAGGCCTGGAGCTCACGGATCCTCCTGGCTGAGGTGATGGCTACCAGGAACACTGTTTTCCATGTCACATACTTAAGCTCTGCTGAGGACATAGGTTCAAACTGTGGTTGCATTAGCTGGCCAATGCATATACTGAGGTCCCATGCAGGAGTGAGTTCCCTGTAAGGGGGGTGCAAGTACAATAGGCCCTTGAAAAAAATTTTGAATACCTGGTTAGCAGCCAGGGATGCTCCTTTTCCAGCTGAGAGGTATGCAGAGACAACAGAAGCACTCTGGGTAGTGGGGTTGACGCCAGTCCATTTACAGAAGAAAGAGTCCTGAAAGAACTCCTAAAACTCAAGGTGGACAAAGCAATGGAGCCTGATGGGATTCACCCTAGAATCCTAAAAGAGCTAAGGGAGGACCTAGTGACACCACTAACCACACTTTTTAACAAATCATGGGAAGATGGGGTGGTGCCCGAGGACTGGAGGAGGGCAGATGTGATTCCCCTTCACAAAAGTGGGAGCAAGGCAGAAGCAGGAAACAACAGACCTGTTAGTTTGACCTCAGTGGTGGGGAAAATGATGGAATCACTACTGAAAGAAAGAAAGAATTGTTGAGTACATAGAGGCCAGCAGGGCACAGGACCCAAAGCAGCATGGATTCACAGCAGGAAGGTCAGATGAATCTAATCAATTTCTTTGACTGGGTGACCAAAGTAATAGACCAGAGAGGGGCTGTGGATATGGCCTACCTAGACTTTAGCAAGGCATTTGACACAGTCCTGCACAAAAGATTAATAATCAAGTTAGCCAGCTTGGGAGTGGGTCCCAGGGTGGTAGCCTGAGTAGCAAACTGGCTTCACAACAGGACACAGAAGGTAATGGTGAATGGAACACATTCTGAAGAAAGGGGGGTTACTAGTGGAGTACCTCAGGGCTCAGTACTGGGTCCAGTACTCTTTAACGTCTTTATAGGTGACATTGCAGAGGGTCTGGAAGGCAAGGTATGTCTTTTTGCAGATGACACAAAGATCTGTAACAGAGCTGATAAACAAGGGGGGGTAGAAAGGATGAGAAGGGACTTGGCAAGATTGGAGGAATGGTCAGACATATGGCAACTTAGATTCAATGCAAAGAAGTGCAAAGTAATGCACCTGGGAAATAAAAATCCAGGAGAAGAGTACACAATAGCAGGGGAGGTACTAACAACAACAATAATGGAAAGGGATCTGGGTGTAGTCATATCAAATGACCTAAAGGTGGTAAGCAATGTGAGAAGTCAGTAAGGAGAGCCAGGGGGATACTGGGATGCATAGGGAGGGGCATCACAAGTAGAAAAAGGGAAGTGGTTATCCCTCTGTACAGACAATTGGTGAGACCCCATCTAGAGTACTGCGTGCAGTTTTGGAGACCTCATCTACGCAAGGACATAGACAGGATGGAAGCAGTCCAGAGGAGGGCAACTAAAATGGTGCAGGGTCTACATCAGAAACCATATGAAGAGAGACAGAGAGCTTACTATGTATACCCTTGATGAAATGAGGGACGGGGGGGACATGATAGAAACTTTTAAGTACCTCAAGGGAATCAACAAAGTCCAGGAGGGTAGCATCTTTCAGAAAAAGAGATGTGTAAGAACAAGGGGGCACAATTTAAAGTTAGAGGAGGGACGGCTCGGGGGTAAAGTGAGGAAATTCTTTTTCACGGAGAGAGTGGTGGACGCAGGGAACCGTCTTCCTGGAGAGGTTGTGGGGTCTAAAACAGTGGGGGAATTCAAACATGCATGGGACAGACATAAGGCAATTGTAGTAGGGGGTTGCAGGAAGTAGGCTGTTGGTTAACTAGAATCTGCAGCTTATCCAATAGGTAGGGAAATGGGCAGACTGGGTGGGCCAAGTGGTCCTTATCTGCCATCAAAGTCTATGTTTCTATGTTTCGAAGCTGCTAGGTGTACGCTCAGGGTGGAAGGCCTAAGGCCAAGGGAATACAAGTGTGCCAAATAATCTAATATGACTGACAAACCAACATGGCAATGGTCTATCTGTTTCTGTTGGCACCAAACGGAAAACCTCTTCCATTCAGAAGTGTAAGTCTTTCTGATAGAGGGTTTTCTAGAGACCCTGAGAACCTCAAGCACCCCCTTCCAAGAGGTGCAGGTCAGCATATTCTAAGTCCTCAAGAGCCAAGCTCTGAGTCTGAGGGACTGGGGTAAAGGACCCTAAGATGAGGTCAATAGGTTGCGCCTCCTGGGTAGGGAGATTTGCCTGGATATTGACAGGGTCAGTAGCAGGGAATACCAGGGCTGCCTGGCCAAGTCCAGAGCAATGAGGACCATTGTTGATGGCTGAGTCCTGAGCTTATTCAGTACCCCGAGCAACAGGGGAAATGGAGGCAGGGCGTATAGGAACTTCCCTGTACAGTCCAACAGCAGTGCATCCAGAAGGACTGTGCCCACTGCAGGGGGCCTGTAACAGAATTGTGGCAGCTGGTGATTGTCTGGGGCTGCGAAGAGGCCTACCTCTGGGGTGCCCCACCTTCTGAATACCACCTACAGGATCTGCCTGTTTAGTGACCACTCATGATGGTTTTAGTTGATCCTGCTTAGGGCATCTGTGAGAACATTGTCCTTCCCTGGAAGGTGAACCGCTGAAAGGGAGATCCCAGGGAGTAGGCCAGACACTACACACTTTCATGTCTTCTGTGCACAGGGATGACGACTTTGTGCCCCCTGGCTTTTTTATGTAGTACACTGCGGTTGTGTTGTCTGTTCTGACCTGAACCACCTTGCCCTGCAGCACTGAAGCAAAGGACTGGATGCCCAGATAAACTGCCCTGAGCGCCAGCAGATTTATGTGGAGTAGAAACTCCTGCTGGAGCCAGGTACCATGTGCAGTGTGCTCCCTTTGGTGGGCACCCCATCCTAGGAGGGAGGCATCTATTGTTAACACTGCTGATGGTGGCAGCTGAAGGAAAGGCACACCTTTCCTAAGATTGTCTTTTTCCTGCCACCACTGTAGTGCTTAAAGGAGGGTTCCTGTGACTGGTACCATTTTTGACAGAGAATCTCTTTTCTGAGACCAGTGAGATCGGAGATGAACCTGGATATCTAATATGGAATCTGGAACCTGACACTGTTGCTGTTATTTATTTTATTTATTGTAGAGAATCAGTTTTACAACCTTTGAGTCAAAGACTCGTTTACAAAGGTACCTCGTCAATAAGGGGGGGGAAGACAACAATAAAAGAAGAGGTTAGGACAGTGGAATGACAGAACATGTTAGATACATAAAAAATAAATATACACTTGGAGAGAGCAGACAGCTAGGCTGCGCTGGATTAAACTTGTGGAAGGTCCTAACATAGGTAAAAACAACACGGGATTCAAATCCTGAATCCTGTTGATGCAGCCATGTGTCCAAACAGCTGAATAAAGTGTCTTGCTGGTCTTTTTTTTTTTTTCTTTCCAGTTGTTTAACCAGGAGAGACACAGTAAGCTGAAAGCATGTTTACAGGTGCGACCTGGGAGCACAGGAAATTTAAGTGACTTGCTCAGGGTCACACAGTATGCAAGTGGGGGCTGTGGGATTCAAACCCAGGTCTCCAGATTGCAGCTCAGAGCCATAAACCGCTGCGCTATACTGCCTCTCTGACCTGGTCTGAGGGTATGCACCAGGCTGTCTAGCCCTACCTGAGGGAGGGAGGCTCTTTCTTTCAGACTGTCTAGTTCTGCCCCATGAACTCCAGGAGTTGAACTAGTGTTAGTACTGACTTTTTCTGGTTTACCATGAAGCCCAGTGTACGCAGGGTATCCTGAGTGGTGGTCAGTGCATCTCTTACTTGCTGAGGGGATTAGTCTACCACTAGCCAGTCGTCCAGGTATGGGAAGACTGCCACCCCTTGCCTCCGTAGGTGTGCCACCACTACTGCTAGGCACTTGGTGAACACCCTTGGGGCAGAAGTTAGGCTGTAAGGCATGGCCCTGGACTGGTAGCAGCCTGATGGCAATCTGAACCTGAGGTACTGTCTGTCCGATTGCCTGATGGGAAAATGGAAGTAGGCATCTTTTACATCCAGAGAAGCCAACCAATCTCCCTTCCTGAGTGTAGGGAGAATGGTAGTCAAGAGTGACCATTTTGAACTTTGGCTTTGTCAAATGTCTGTTTAAATGTCCGAGATCCAGTATGGGTCACCACTCTCCTATTTTCTTTAGAGTAAGGAAGTGCCTTGTGCAGAGACCCCTTCCCTTTTAGTCCAAGGGAACAAGCTCTACTTACTTTGTCCTGAATGAGTTTTGCTACTTCCTCCTCCTCCTCCAGAGCTACTTCCGATAGGCTGGCAGGTCTGAAAAGTTTTGCCCTCAGTTTGGGCAGAACCTTGAAACTGAGAGCAAGCCCCTGGCTCACTACCTCCAGGACTCACTTGTCTGTGGTGATGGATTCCAAGCCTGGAGATAGTGAGCCAGCCTGCTTCCTACTGGAAGTAGGGCGGTGACACTGACAGACCCCTCAGGGGGTCTACTTTGTTTGTGTACCTGGCTGAGTGCTGGGGCCAGCAGGGCTGCTGCCCCTCCTGCCTCTGAAGTACCCACTCTGAGGTTGCTAGACTGACAATGCCTGAGCCTGGAGGAAGGGCCTATAATGGGTTCTACCCCTGACCCCTTTGCTCTGGTACTGCTGGCATGTTGCTGCCTTCTCCTTTGCAGCAGCACTCTTATAGGCCACGTTGTACTCATCCATCTTTTTCATGTATGCCTCTGTTCGCTTCTGAAAGAGAGATGTGGGCTCACAAGGAAAATCCAGTGTCTTTGCCTGGGTGTCCCGAGACAAGTTGATGGCCCTCTGCCAAGCAAATCTCCTCAGAGACACTGAGGTTGCCATTTGCCTGGCAGAGATATCATTGGCATCAAATGCCATCCGAAACTGGCACTTGGAAGCCTCTATGCCCCTTTTTGCAGCTTCGGACAAATCTAATGCCATGGGTCCAGGACATGCCTTGGCTATCTCCATAACCATGTTCCAGAGACTCTTTTGGTATCTGGACACATAGGCCATATAAGTTGCCTGTCTAACGGCCAAAGAGGCCCCCCAATTAGGCCTTCTTGGCCACAGAGTCCATTTTTCTGGAGCCCTTCTAAGGTGGGTGTGATGCCAGGGGAATACCTGCTTTGTCACATGCAACAGCCTGCACCACCCCTTCATGGCTGGGGTGTCCAAAGAGGAACTGTGCTCCGGACTTGGCCACCCAGTACTTCCTGTTCATCCTCTTGTTCACTGGAGGGATGGACGTGGGGGTCTGTAAGATCCTGGAGGCCTGTCTCTTTAGAGTCTTGTGCATGGGCAACAACAGCCTTTTTGTTTCTGGCACATCCATCATCTCCATGTAGTCTGGCCCCTCTTCCTCCTCGGTGGATTCCTGGGTGGAGAGGTCCAGAGTTTGTGTCACTTGGTTCATAAAGGCAAAATGGGAAGAAAAATCTTCAGCCCCCTTATCAGGGGAGTCAGGGCACTGAGGATCAGGGGATACATCTAGTTCAAGAGGTTCCCCAAAATCCTCATCACCATCTTTATCTTCCCCCTCAGCATAAACTTCAGCAAACTGCTCATGTGAACCGGGAACCGAGGATGAACCCAGGTCCTGAACTGAGGCCCGTGAACTGGGCCACTACCCTGGAACCACGATACCGGTTTGCAGCGCCTGAATAATTATTATAGTGTTAGCCATTTCTTCTGTGGTTGGAACCGACAGATTTGTCGGTTGTGATTCCTTAACCAAGTGTTTTCCCCTCCTTTTCTTCTTAGCAGAACTTGCCAGTTCAGCCGCAGTGACTGCGGTTCTCTTCCTACCCGAAGAACCATCACCCTGGTCAGAGGGTTGTTCAACCAGTTCCTTGGGTTTCTCCTTTTGCGAAGAGGAAGGTTTATCCGAAGCTGGGTCAGCAGCCTTTTCAGACGTTTTTTCCTTCAGTCGGCTCAAATGCCTATCAAGTGTCAACTGAAGAAAACATTTTACAGATTTTACAATCTGCCTTCAGGTGGTCAAACCCTAGGCAGAAAACACAAACTAAGCGAGGATCTGCTTTAGCAAATGGTTCCCCACGTTCTGTACAATGCTGAAAACCTGCTGAGCTGGTGCTTTTCTTGGGTAGCGACATAGCAAAAGAAAACCCTAAAAAATGGGTTTTCTGTGAGTCAGAAACACACACAGATAACCAAAGCTCTGCCTCTTTTTTCCTTTTTTTTGCAGTCGGTTTAGCAACCGACAAAAGAACCGAGAGTTACCTCAGTTTCTCTCTAAAAAGACCAAAATTAAAACAACCAGCCCAGGGAAAGTTTTAATATATAAATTTACGTTTTAAAATGTTAATAAATGTTCGGTTACTTTCCAGTTAAATGAACAGAGAAGAAACCGAAAAACTTACCGGAATAACACTAAATCTAGACTAAGCTACCTGCAAACTCAAGGACAGTGCTTTAAAAATGAAAAGAAATAAAATTTACTTCAAAAAAAACGAGAAAAATAAAATCTTCAAAAAAAATGAAGGGGAAAGGCAACATTGTTTAACCAGGAGTAACACACTAAGCCGAAGCTTGTTTCCAGATGTGATCTGGGAGCACAAGGAAGTGAAGTGACTTGCTCAGGATCACACAGTATGCACCTAGGGGGCTGTGGGATTCAAACCCAGGTCTCCACATCTCCAGAGGGCTCTCTGAGGCGTCTGTACTAGGCAAGTGGAGTAAAGAATCTAATGGTTGCAGGATGTATTCCAGGGACAGTGGTTTGAAAACCAAGCTCCAGCCTAACATTCCATTATCAGCATAAGTTCTATTAACCATTTTGGCTCTGGGGCAGTCTTATGGTGAGACCATACTGCATTTGTCAGAATACAGGAAGGTTTCCTGGGGTTTGAATCAGATCTATTGAATTTCTACAAAAAAAAACACTCCTTCAGGGCTCGGAGCACCTGGACAATAAATACGGTAAATAAATCTACCACAGTTAACAAAAAACCATAATACAAACTACTTCCATTCATATAAAAACATCCTGTTATACAATACTATACAAAAACAGACATAATTTCATTAAGCGGCCATTTAATGAAAAGCTTTCAGAAGTTGGTAACTTTTTACTTTCTTCTTAAATGAAAATACAGAACTGGCAATACATATCCCTGCAGGGAGCGAGTTCCATAAAGTAGAGGCTGCCACCGAAAAAGACAGATCACCAATGCACTTCAATTGTGAAGAAGGAACAGCCAGTAGACTCCTTCCACTGGATCTTAAATCCCTAGGTGGGACGTAGTGAGTCAGGAGATCCCCGAGGCATTATGGGCTCAGTCCGTTCAAGGTAGGTAGTTTATTTAAAATACAACTGCAGCTCACCAGAAGGTGGGTTAAAGCTTGATACAAGGAAAAAATTATCAAACGTATTATGTAATGTCGAAACCAAGGCTTTAAACGTCACCAACAATACCCTGAACTCGATGCACCACCTAACAGGCAGGCAGCTCAGAACCCACAGTGAGAGGTACTGTGCTCTTACCTCTGTGTGGAGGTCAGAAGTCTTGCTGCAGCATTCTGAACTAGCTGCAGGTGACACAACTGACCCTGTTGAGCCAAGAGAAAATGAGGGCACTGACTAGTGTAACTAGAGCAGCAGAGTCAAGCAGTGGACACAGTCTGGCAATATTCTGAAGCTGGTAAAAACAGTTCCTGACCACGGAAGAAACCTATGAAATGGATGTCAACTGTCTGTCAATAACAACTCCCAGGCTCGCACCTCCTCTGCCGCCTGAAGACACCCCCCACAAAGAGAGGGAAGAATCAGGTCACTGCAAATAGCGGAGATCTGCTTCTCTGAGCCCACCACTGGCAACTCAGTCGTGGTTGGGCTCAAAGGCAGCCAAGTGGAAGCCATCCAAACCCTGATTTCTTCCAGGCGTTGCTCTAATCTCAGTACAGAAGATACCTGGTCAGGAGCAAGAGACCCATGCAGCCGGGTATCATCTGCACAACAGTGAAACTCCACACTGTTGTACCTTATGATTTCTCCTAGAGGCAGCATATACACCAAGAACAAAACACAGGACACTACAGAACCTTGAGAAATACCACATACCAGAGCAACCGGTCACGAACAGCAACTATGAAAATGCACAGCACCTGGCACAGACTCATTAGCAAAACTAAAAGAAAAAGGAGTTTTATTTATGCAGCCTCCTGTGCAACGAACTCTCAAAAAAATGGCTAGCAGTTTACTGCTGTGTATTTCTGGAAAAGGCTAGTATTATCCCCTTTTTTGCATAGCGTCTTACTATGCTATGCCAGCTATTTAATACCCAGACGTGCTGGTATCAGAAGTCACAGTATTGATACCGTGGGCAATTTCTGGTACCATGATAACTGTGGCTCACATTATACTGTGTCTTTCAGGTAATTGTTTTATGTTTTCAGGGATGATTATACCTCCCATGCCAACTCTCATGAACAAAAAAGTTTAAGACTTCTTTTTGTAAAAGAAAAAATGACTTCTGTAGTACCATATTACAATAACGGCAGTATTACATGTGACAGTTTATCGTACCATCAAGATTTCATACTATGACATCCCTACAGAAACACTGGTTTCAACCTTGGATCCAAAAGGAAAGTAATTTGGATAAGCAGGGCGCATACCCATAGCCAACATGCCCTGTCGGCAGGCAGGCAAGCAGGGTCTATGACGGACAGAAGAGAAGCACTGACCAAGGTGGAAAGACGAGCTATAATTGGCAGCAAAGCAGCTCATTCTGAAAAACAACAAATTTAACTTTTTTTTTTTTTAACTTTACAAACAGCGGCTAATCCAGCTCTCAAGTGGCTAAAAAAAAATTAGTACATTTTAGGCAGTGGCCAAGACATTTTAGACTACAGCCCTGACCGAGAATAATGTTGGACGTTCCAAGACATAGGAATGGTCCTGACATGGTGTTTGAAAGAGAATGGGCATGCCTCATGAAATAACACAGGCCTGATTCCCAATGCCCCTGGCAAAGGAGAGAGAAGCAGATCTTTGACCATGAGAAGTCAAGGCTTCAGCATTCCTCAGACTGGTTTCTGCACAATATGGCTTTTGAATATCTAGTTAGAAGAGTAAGAAGATGGGGGCACTGTGGAGCCTGAGCATGGTGGAAGCTGAACTGCTGAGTTGCGTATCGCACTTGATTTAATCTACGTATATAAACTGCATTTCTTCAACTATTCTTTGGAAAGTTTTGGAACTCATTGATAGAGGATACCCTACAGACCATCATGGGCAAAAATAAGACCAATCAAGGAGCCACAGAGAGTAAAAAGCAGCAATCTTAGCTTGGGACACCAGGGCCCAGCACGTGATCAGCCTTGTACGACAGAGCGGCAGAAACGGCGCAGGAAGAGACTCTTCAATCGCTGGGGGTTAAGATGCAACAGCTCCTTGCATCAGTCTCGGGGGTGAATAACAAGCTAGATTCCCTTGCCACACAAGTGGGCACGATGGAGACTTCTATGGATGTCCTGAAGGTGGAAATGGACAATGTCAAAAAACAAACGGAATGATGTAGTAATGCTGCGGCTCAGTATGCTGGGGACTCCAAACTCACCCAAAGCAGGCTGGAGATCCTTGAGAATTAGATCCGGGCGTCCAATGTATGCTTTTTGGGGTTGCCCAAAGGAGCGGAGGGAGACCATCTGCCAATCTTCCTCAAAATCTGGCTGAAGGACCAACTGGGAGATTATTCCCGACCTGCGGAATGGCCTGTAATAAAAGCTTACAGGATTCGATCACGAGGAAGGCAAGATGGCGATGTCCCCCGAATAATGATGGCAGTTCTGGACTCAATGGGCACTCGGGACCAATTACTGCAACTAGCAAGACGCCACTATCCACTGCTCTATGAAGGTAACCCGGTGCACTTATTTCTGGACATTTCTTTTGCAACCAGACAACATAGAAAGAAATTCGATGGGGTCCGTCGTTCACTTAAAGATCTATCGGTCCTGCATGCTGTTCTATTCCCTGCAAAACTTTGCGTAGTTTACCAGGACAAGATATATATTTTTACTGATCCTTCGGATGCAGAAGTGTGAACAACTAAACTTAAGACTGCACAACAAGTTCATATAGGGGAACAGGAGGATAGTCCAGATGAACTGGAAGAGGGCTGAAAATCTCATGGGAGCTATCTCCTTTGTTTAAAACTCCCTATAGGGGAGAGTGCCTGACTCTCTTTTCTCTCCTTGTGTAGGGGACCTGGAGGGACTACCAATGTTCCATATATTTACATTAACCTACCACAATGTTCTTTGAAGAAATGTGGTTTTATGTGGGTGAGACTGATTGGGGTGCATATTGCATTTTTGTCAATATTCTTTTCTTTGGAGCTTTCTTAATGTTAAAATTTGTTCTTTGAATATTGTGGGGGGCTCCTATATTGAGAATGAGATTCACTGTAGATCTCATCTTAAGTATGGAATATGAATGCTAAGAATGTTTCAGAAGGGAATTGCCAAGTCTCCTTTATTTTATTAGTAATGCACTTTTATTCCATAAAAATTAGTATTACTTAATGCTACAGCAGTTACAGTTTCTAATTGTTATATTAAATAAATGCTCTTTACTACATGAGATAGGCATGACTCCTAGCCCTTTTTTAAGGGCAGGCACTTTTTGACATTTGCTTGGACTGTTTACTCCCTAGAGTTTTTAGCCTTGCGCTCCTGGGCTGTTATCCATAGCACACCTAGTTTAGACTGTACTAGTAGTTTAAAATGTAGACCCCCCCCCCCCCCGGGGAAGTGCTCTGAGATACAAATATCCTGTATAGTGGATTCAATGTTGCTGCTGCTATGAATGTAAAATGTTTCCTGATTGGAATTGATGCTTTGTTTTGTAATTTCAAAATGAATAAAATATAAGTACAAAAAAAAAAGAAGAGTAAGAAAACTTTCTCCCGAAAAAGACAGGAGAAAAATACTAACTGAATGCCCTCAACCACAACTTAAACACAAAGTGGCCTTAGCATCCGACCAATAGTAGATGAAATTGTCTCCTATTTTGGATGAAACAGCAAATATCCTATGAAAGGCAATCACAGGACAAGCTCTGAGGCATAACCGGTCCTCTATATTTTTTACCGGATGAGGCTGAAATGTCTGTTGATGAAAGAAAGATGGCTGATACTGTGGTTCGGAGATGATGGGCTCGGAGGGCAATCTGCTCTATGGGGGACACAATCTGAGACATCGCAGCTGAAAAAGGCAGAACTGCTTTACTAAGATTCCATGTGAAAGGAGTACCACTGGTCTTGAAAGATACAGGTCATTCTCCTGAGGAAAGCTTCATAAGATTGGAAAGAATGAAAGAGCCCTTTTCCTCTATGAAGAAAAGCACAAACTTCCTTTTTCCGTAAGCGATAGTACCCGACAGGGTGGGCGGTATTGTGCTATACCGGACTGCCCAGAGGCGTAATAAGGCCCGATGCCGCAGGCGAAGGGCCTTATAGTCTATCAGACAACAGAACCCGGGTACAAAAGGTGCCAGCCCAGGCTGCCCTTTCACAACAGAAATAGTGTCCATCGAATGTTAAAAGTTGAATACCAGACATTTTTTCCCCCTCACTTAGCGAGGTAGGGGTGCCACATGCAAAGAAATAACCATGGGGGCAAGGGTGGGTCACAGAACTAATCCAATCCCCACATCAACTGTCTGGAACTCCTTACTGGGTCCTTTGTCAGCAAGAATCTGGACAGACAGAAGGCAAAGATGTCCATACTACTGCTGTGTATGGAGCTTGGACAATGTGTCATTGGTTCATTATATCAACAAGCTGAAATGGAAGGATTAAATCCACATACCTGGCAGATCCCTAGACAAGGAGTTCTGGCACTTCTGCCTACAAAACCAGATCAGTGTACAAGTCTACCATATGCTGAACTTAACCAATATGGTTTCAGACTGGCATTCTTGTCAACACTAGTTACAGATGCCTTTCTCCAGGACTGGAAAGCAAGAAAGCCATACGCATTTTCTTGTTTTGCAATGATATTGTGAAACCCCAACTCAAAACAGGAAATGAGAGGAGAGTTTGGTCATCCTCACTGCAGTCTGGCCAACCCAACAATGGTATCCTTCTGCCTGTTAAAGATGTTGATTCACCACTCTCCCTCTCATCTTGCACAGTGAGACACACTGGGCACATTTAGAAACATAGAAGTTGACAGCAGATAAGGACCGCAAGGCCCATCCAGTCTGCCCATTTCTTTTTCTGCCTCATGAATGTGCCATTGGCCTTTGCTCTGCCAATGGCCTATCTGTCCATACTCATTTGTATTACTCCCTTATGCCTATCCCACGCCTGTTTGAAGCCCTGCACTGTATTCATATCCACCACTTCCTGAGGTAGGCCGTTCCATGCATCCACCACCCTTTCTGTGAAAAAGAACTTCCTCACATTACCCCTTAATCAGCCTCCCTCTAATGTCATGCTGTGTCCTCTTGTCCTGCTATTTTCTTATATTGAAACATGTTAGACTCTTTCACCTTGTTAATGCCCTTAGGTGTTTGAATGTTTCGATCATATCCTCTCTCCCTCCTTTGCTCTAGGGTATACATATTGAGCTCCATTAATCTGTCCTCATATGTCTTCTGATGCAGTCCCTGCACCATTTTAGTTGCCTTTCTCTGGACTGCCTCAATTTGGTTAATGTCCTTGTGAAGGTGTGGCCTCCAGTACTAGACGCAGTACTCCACATGGGGCCTAACCAGTGCCTTGTAAAGAGGGATTATTACCTCCCTCTTCTGACTTGTGATACCCCTACCAATACACCCCAACATTCCTCTAGCCTTACCTACTGCTTTTGCGGTCTGCTTGGATGATTTCAGGTCATTGGTGATGACGACGCCCAAGTCTCTTTCTTCCCTTGTGACTGCCAGAAACTCCCCTCCCAGCATATAGGTGGCTTCAGGGTTTCTCTTCCCTATATGCATGTTCTTGCACTTCTTTGCGTTAAACTCCAGTTGCCACTCTTTTGACCATTTTGCTAGTTTATCCAGATCTCTTCTCATTCTGCCCACACCATCTGGATCATCTACTCTGTTGCCGATCTTGGTGTCATCTGCAAACAGACAAACCTTACCCTCCAGTCCATCTGCAATGTCACTAATGAACATACTGAAGAGGACTGGCCCCAGGATTAATCCCTGAGGTACCCCACTTGTAATGTGCATCTCTTCTGACTGTATATCATTTACCACCACTCTCTGTTTTCTGCCTGTCAACCAGTTTGCCACCCAGTTGACCAACTTCTGACCCACCCCGAGCCTATCCAGCTTCTTAATCAATCTTCTATGTGGAACAGTATCGAAAGCTTTGCTAAAGTCAAGGTAGGAGACATCATAGATACATAGACAGTGTCGGCAGATAAGGGCCTATGGCCCACCTAGCCTGCCCATTTGAGTTTGTAACTTCAGTTTATGTTTTCCTACAACTCTGTTGCCCCTTACCCCTGACCTCCAGAATTCCTTTATGTCTATCCCATGCATTCTTAAATCCCGTGATTGTTTCAGCCCCCACCACTTCCTCAGGCAGGGTGTTTCACTTGTCCACCACCCGTTCTGTGAAGAAATTCTTCCTCACATTTCCTCTGAAATCGCCCTCCCTCCAACTTCATCTCATGCCCTCTAGTCCTGGAACATCTTTTTCTCTTAAAAATACTGTATTCTTGCACCCTGTTCCTCCCTATAAGATACTTGTATGTCTCTATCATGCCCCCTCTCTCCCTCCTCTCCTCCATGGAGTACATATTCAATTCCTTCAACCTGTCCTCATAGGACTTGTGATGCAATCCATGTACCATCTTTGTTGCCCTCCTCTGAACCTTCTCTACCCTGTCTATGTCCTTACATAGGTAAGGTCTCCAGAACTGTACACCGTACTCCAGGTGGGGCCTCACTAGTGTCTTGTACAGTGGAATCATGACCTCCCTTTTCCTGCTGGTGATGCCCCTGCCTATGCATCCCAACATCCTATTTGCTTTACCTGCTGCCTTGTCACACTGTTTCCCTACCTTGAGGTCATCAGAGATGATAACCCAAGATCCCTTTCCTGCTTGGTGCATGCTATATCCTCACCCCTCAACTGATATATTGTGCAAGGGTTTTTGTGCCCCCCTGGTTCCCCAGTAGTCCACCACTCTGGTTACCCAGTCAAAGAAATCTATGAGATTAGTTTGACAGGACCTTCCTTTTGTAAACCCATGCTGTCTTGGATCCTGTGCTCCTATGGAGTCCAGATGTTGCACTATCCTTTCCTTAAGGAGTGCCTCCATAATCTTGCCCACTACTGAGGTAAGACTGACTGGTCTGTAGTTCCCTGCCTCCTCCCTGCTACCACTCTTGTGGAGCGGGATCACATGAGCTCTTCTCCAGTCTTCTGGGACCTTTCCTGTGCTCAGAGACTCACTAAACAGTTCTGATAATGGCTCTGCTAGTTCCACCCTTAGCTCCGTTAGTACCCTGGGATGTATGCCATCAGGTCCCATTGCCTTGTCCACCCTGAGCTTATCTAGCTCTTGTAGGACCCTTTCTTTTGTGAAGGGACTAGTGCACACCTCCCTCCCCCCGTGTCCATGGTGCTGAGCTGTGGGCCCTGCCCTACCTTCTCTTCAGTAAATACTGAGAAGAAGTATCTATTTAGGATAGATGCCTTTGCATGGTCCTTCTCCTTACATGCCCCCTTATCCCCTTTGATCTTAGCAATACCCCCTCTGGACTTTCTCCTTTCACTAATGTATCTATAGAAAATCGTGTCACCTTCTTTTACTGTTTGTGCTAGTGTTTCCCTGGTTTTGGCCTTTGCCTGCCTTACTGCCTTCCCTGCTTCCCTTAGGGAAGTTTGGTATGCCTCTCTATCTTCATCCTGCTGCTTTCCCTCATATTTCCTGAAGGCCAGCCTTTTGGCTCTGACCTTTTCTGCTACTGTTTCTGAGAACCAAAGTGGTTTCCTTCTTCTTTTGCACTTCATTTTCTCTCTAACAAAGTGGGATGTTGCTTCAAGTATTGCATCTTTAATGCTTGCACACTTTGCCTGTACCCCCTCACCTGTATTTCTTTTTGCCAGGGCTAGCTTAACTCTGTTGGCCATCTTATGAAAGGCAGCTCCTCTGAAGTCCCATATTTTTGCCTTGGAATGGGATGATTTAGTTCTAGTGGCCAAATTGAACCATACTATGTGATGGTCACTGGCCCCCAGGTGACCTTCTACCTGGAGATCTGTGATCCTTTCCCTGTTAGTCAGCACTAGATCTAGATAGCCCTGTCTCTTGTGGGTTGTTGTACCAGTTGTTTGAGGCCCTCCCCTTGCAGGGAATCCACCATGTGTCTAGTTCTGGCAGATGTTCCTACTGGTATTGACCAATCTGTATCTAGCATGTTGAAGTCTCCCATTATCAGAACCTCCTCTTTAGCTGTCATGTTTTGTATATCTTCTAACAGTAATGTATCTATGCACTCCCCCTGGTCTGGAGGCCTGTACACAACCCCAGTTCGTATGGCTGTCCCATTTCCTGTTTCCAGGGTGACCCACAGTTGTTCTGGCTCCTTATGTGTATTCTGAATTTCTGTAGCTTTGATATTTTCTTTGACATAAAGGGCCACTCCACCCCCCCTTTTTGCACCTCGATCTCTTCTGAACAGTACATAGCCAGGTACTAAAGTCTCCCAAGTGTGGTTACTGGTAAACCACGTCTCGCTAATGGCTACTATGTCCAGTTTAGCCTCTGTCATTATTGCCTGCAGGTCTGGGATCTTGTTTCCCAGACTGGGAGCATTTGTGTACATGATTTTCCATTGACCAGATTTCGGTGCGTTAGTTGTGTCTGGTGAGCAACAACTGAGTCTCCCTTGTGGCATGGAAGATTTCAGTGGAATTGGAGGTTCTGAAGGGAGCTGCTGCTCTGCTTAGACAATGATTAAACAGTTTATAAATCCAGTTAGATGAGCTGGTCCAACTGTTGTACTCCATGGAACTGGAAACCCCTTTCTACAACTTTAACTCAGGTTTTGGAGTTTGTCTTTTTCCCTGTATTGAGAGGTAAATTATTTTATTCCATCAACACGTACAGGTCAGCTGTTTCAGCAGGTCACCAAACCTGCAGATGTGAAATGTGTGGGCCAGCATCCTATGGTAAAGCAATTCATGAAGGGTATAAAACAGGCTAGGCCCTCCTCCCTTTCTGAAGTATAGAGTTCTTTGGGATGTGAAAAAGGCACTGTCCAGGTTTACAGTAAACATAAACCCTGTATACACTTTTTTAGTATAATTATATATTTAATTGGGCATGTGTGAAATGTTTTATCATTAAAGTACATTGTTTTGAAATGGTCCTATTTCTCTTTGTTTTATGGCCCCATCTTAATGCTGTCTTTTTCCACCCAATATTCATTTTTTAATTACTTAGCAGTTCTGGATCACATTGATAGTTAAGCTGAAGGTTTTAATAAAGTGGGACAGAATGAGATCAGCTTTTATTATAGACTTCAGTTCAACCGATGTCACCGAGTTCTGAAAAGGTAAATAATTAAAACATGAATACTGGATGGAAGAAAAAGGTTGCATTAATATGGGGCCCTAAATAGGGGCCTGGGCTAGCCACTAAAGGGGTAGATGCTTTAGGGTGTGCTCTGCATCTTTAGCATCAAAACTGGTTAAAACATACATTAAGTGTGAATTTTTAAAGTAGCCTAAAGGAAAAAATAGATCTTACCGAGAGCTACTTATCGATATAAATTTTAAGTGGCTGGGACAATGGTATAGCAGTGGAATCACCTCACAATGGAAACCATGAATAAGAAACAGCCCACACTGGCTGGAACAGCAGTAGGGGGGTTATCGAGTGTAGAGAGAATCGAGGAGGCCGAGCCGACCATAAAGGACGTGGCCCTTGGGATGGTACGAGAACTTTCATCAAAAGCAGACGCATTTAACTCTAGAGTCACACTCCTAGAAACTAAAATCGAAAAAATGGGCACAGAAAACAAGGCAATCGCTGAGACTACTAACAAAACCGACACAGTACTGAGTGGCCTGGACAAAGAACAGATTCTTACGCTTTAGTTTGGAGAGTATCAAAAACTCTGTTCACTCGGCGAATATCAAACTTTTGGGAGTCCCAGAAGGACTGGAAGCCCAAAACCCAGTGCAGTACATTGCAGATTTATTTAAAATGTTGTTTGGTGAAATACAAGGAATTAATATCATTGAAGAATATAGAATCTATCCACGAAAACCCCCCCAAAAAACAATGTACAACTGCCAAGAAAATTTCTAGTAATTACAGGGGGTTCTCATTAAGGAGACAAACTTCTGCATAAAGCCAAGGAACACAGCCCACTACTTGTTGAAGGTACACAGATCGTGAACTGCTATCGAGGTCTGAGCTATTCCATGAGGGAAAGGAGGCTAGCTTTTGATGGTATTTGTGCGGGACTGAGAGAACTGGGTATTGCCCAGTCACTACAGCTGCCTGCTTGTTTAAAAATGTCCTATGTTGGTAAATATTTTTATCCAGGGATGCAGCTGAAGCTGCTAAAAAGCTGAGGCAGGACTTTGCCATCGCAAAGACTGAACAACAGGTGGCAGACTGAGGAGTTAGGTACAGATGTGAGGGGTACTGACTCTAAAACTGATCTGTTTTAAATGTTTAAACTAAAATGCTTGATCTCTACCTATAGTATGTGCTTATATAAGCAGCTCACCATACAAATGTTTTAAATATACCTAGATTTCGAGGTGGATTGCAGAAATTGTTTTGTTTAATTAAGAAAATGGATTTCCATACATGTTTGCATTCAGTGACACGACTGCGTGGCCAACAACCAGCGACCCCAGAATTTTACTCAAAGATGGCGATGGCCACATAGTCAGTTTCACACCTTTTTTTTTTTCTCGTGTATCTGTTTCTCCTTTGTCCCCACCAGTCGTCATTCCTTCTCAGCCACCCCCCCCCCAGCCCCACAACCGAGATCAGGCCGCTGTCCCCGACATCCCCATGGCTTCCTCTCCATGGCAGGGCGGTGAGGAGACCCCAACTCTACTCACCTTGAATAGATTATCGGGGAAGTGCCATTCGAGTCAGAGCCTGCAGAGGGTGGCTGTTCATTCGGCGTGACCTGGGACCTTTTTCCTGTTTTCTCTTGAGAGTGGGGAATGCAATGACACCAGTGGAGGGGGCGTGCACATGTCTGCACGTGCACCTCCCCGGCGCCTAACCCACTCAGTCCCTTCTTGCAGCATCAGTGTTCTGTCCCCCAGCCACCACCAGGGGTCAGAAGCGCACCGACTACTGAAATCCCCCCTCTCCCGGAGAGGGAGAGCAGTCCCTCGGACACTCAATCCCTCTCCACCCCTTCCAGCCCCTGGCTGCCCGTGCTTGTTCCCAAACACGGGTCGCCGGTGTAGCACGAGGTAAGGCGACCAGCACCTCAGCCCTCAGTGCCACCGGGCCGGCAGTTTCACACCTTCTTAAATAGTAGGGACAGAAAGAACTCACAGAAGAGCCGTCTGGGTGATTGTGGTGCAGAGCCAACCTGCAGTTCCTCCTCAACTGTTCATATTTAGTGCTGGTTTGAGGCAAGCTTCCTCAAGAGGCCAGCATGTGTTTTAAGCAACTCAGCATACAGTTCAATTAGAAAAGTTCACTTTGAAATGTTATGACTCTGCTACAATGTTGGACTGCCAGTTAGTAGTCAGGTTTTAAAAGTCTGGTACCTGATATTCAGAAAGGCACAAAGCGTAGCGCAAATGTTTGCGCTGCACTTTGCTACTGCCCAGGGATCTGAGGATGCTATATTTGGTCAGGTGCTACTCGACTGAATATAGGGCCATGTTGGTGCAGCTCTAAGTAAGATAGCACCACCCCAAAATGGCTCCTGAAGTTGTGCTCAGGAGCTGATAGCGCCGGAGCACTATTAACAGTTTTCAAAGGTACCCATGCAAATAAGCCCATTGCACATGCAAGGCTCCAAGGGGCCATCTGCATGCCCATTAGGGCCCATTTGCACGGGTAGTGGAGGCAGGTAGCGCGGCAGCACCTCCTCCCAGCCATCTATGATAGCTGAGCTAACCCTGGCGCTAGTGGCCCCCCTCCCTCCTCCAATCCCCAGCCTGTATGAAAAGTAACATCCCTGGTGCAAGTGGACCCCTCCCCCAATCCCCAGCGCTGTATGAAAAGTAACATCCCTGGTGCAAGTGGACCCCCCCCCCTCCAATCCCCAGCGCTGTATGAAAAAGTAACATCCCTGGTGCAAGTGGACCCTCCCTCCGATCCCAGCCCCACAGGCATATGTAAAATCTCTGGTGTTTGGCATGGGGGTGCTAAGGGTTGAGGCACTGAATGCCACACCTCGTGCCACGCTGGCGACCCGGATTCGGGAATGAGTCCGGGCCATCGGGGGTGGCGGGAGATGGACTGAGCAGCCGTCAGGCAGCTCTCCCCTCCTGGGTAGGGACTCAGCCATTCCCGCTGCAGGGCTGCCTCCAAGTGGAGGCTCAATGGTAGTGCAGTCGGGCGCGACTAGGCTAGGGAGGGTGCTGCAGGTCAGTGTGTGTGCGTGCCTCTCACACACGGGCACCCAATGCAAGGGTGGGAGAAAATGAAGAAAATTGGAGCTGGCAGGCCCATGATGCCCAGCACCCCCGGAGGCTAGATGCTGGTCTCAAAGGGCGTCACCTTCCCCTGGCCCTGCCACCATGGGGCTGGAGCAGCCTGCCAGCTCCACTCATGTATCCCCATCATCAGGTAAGGTGGGAGGTGACGACAGGGACCAAACAGTTAAATAAAAATTAAAAAAAGAAAAAATCTCGTGTTGGTAGTCCCCTCAGATTCCAGTACCATAGTTGTATGTAAAATCCCTGGTGCTAGTGGTCTCCTCCCTCCGATCCCAGCCCCGACGTAAAATTATTCTGTGGTAGTGGTTTTCCATCTCCCCCCCCAACCAACAGCCAGCCCTGAAGTAAAAACAACCCTCCCTGGTGTCCACTGCCCCTCTGCACTGGCACCCCTACTAACCTAACTGGTATCCATGGTGCCACAGGTATATGGTGACTGGCACAGCCCTCCTCATACCTCCTCGGCCACCTGCAGTATGTCCAGGCAGGGAGCGAACCTCTTATTTATAAGACATGGTGAAATGCTCTGTCCTATAAATAAGAGGTGTGCTCCCTGCCTGGACATATGGTGGCTGGTCAAGGAGGTCTGTACCAGCCACTGCATGCACCTGCGACACAGCAACTATTAATTAAGTGATAATAAGGTGGGGGCGGTGCTGTGGGTGGGGCACTGGATGTCAGGGAGGAGTTGTTTTTACTTCCAGGCTGGCGACCAGCAGGGGTGGGGTGGGGAGCGAAACCACTACCACCTGGGTTAATAATTTTCACATCAGGGCTGGAAGGGGCACACCAGCATCAGGGATTTTACATTCAACTACAGGGCTGGGATCGGAGGGAGGGGGCCACTAGCACCAGGGATTTTACATACAACTATGGGGCTGGGGATTCCAAAGCTTTGAACTAGCAGCAACATCGAGCCTCCATGAAAAAATGTGATTCTTCAAGAGCAAAACTTTCAGGAAAGTCATGATTTAAAGAAAAAGACATGGAAGGAAGATACTACCTTCCCACCAAACCCAGCCTCGGTCTCATGTTATGGTGTTTAGTTCCAGTAACAGGGTTGAGCACTGCACGAATTCAGACAACCTTAGAGGATCGGATACTCAACATAAAACATAATTTCAACTGAGGGACCAGAGAGTGAACAATCTATTTTCCATGCAACATGCTCACAAAAAGACAACACGAAGATGGCTATCTGAGAACCCCTTTTACATGCGAAAGCAAGGGACTATGGATGAAGTGGGGAGATGGGATACCCTTGGTTTTCTTTTTGCAGAATCGATTTTTCTTGTTCTTCCAATCGGCAAGATGGGTTTCTCCAGTTACTACGTGGAACACAATAAAGGAGTGCATCAGTAATACTGAGCATCCGTTTTTCATAATTCATTAATTTCCTACAAGCTTCACTCTTGGAAAACCACGATTCAATTTGAATTCATGGAACTGGGAGCCTGAAATAATTCTGTGTCTAACACTCCGAGGAAACAGAGCACAATGTCCGTAAAATGCAGAATTTTGTTTTGTTTCAGTCAGGGCCGGATTAACAAGTTGTGGTGCCCTGGGCAATTTTGAACTGTGGGACCCCTGTGACTTAACCAATAGGCCGGGAGTTCTGGCCCCCGAAAGCTGAATGGTTTTTGATGCCTTAAAATGCATTTGGAGGGGTTTCCAGCTATTCTGAATGCCATTCTTATGTTGGAAATAGAAGGTTATTGTTTGAAGTCGGATGGCTGGAGTACATTCACACTGAGTGCCAGCACTCAAGCACAGCCATGCGTTACAGGCCCCGCCACACCAGCATCTCACTGCTCAAATAGATAGTAGCCTGCCCTGTGAGTTCGTGTGGTGGGCAATCCTGACCTCCAAAGTCTCCAACCTGGGGTTGTGGGAGCAGACCTGTAGAGTTAGGGGTGGGTAAGTGGAACAGAATGAAAGGAAGTGATTTGGAGGTTACAGCCACAGATGAAGACAGTACGTGTGACTGGGGGAAAGATAATCAAACTTAACACCTTCATTGTGTCCTACGTTGCCTCCTGACCAGTGTCACTGCCTGCCCCCTGGCCCAGCACCAGCCCTTTTAGCCTTCACGTTACATACTGCTCTGGTAGATTGTGTACATTTTGCCACAAGACAAGAGTCCATGATGCCTGGATTTATCATTCTTGCTCTCATTTGAGCGGTTTCAAGGATGGATGCCAATTTGAGTATTATTTGGTGTAGTGTAGTGCGAGCATTCAGTGGGGGTAACTAGCACCATAGCTCATGTATGCACAATCCATTTCTGATGGTGTCCCAATCAGATAGTACTAGGTCCACTTATCAAAAGTGATTCATTCATACAACAGACAGTGAATGGGGGTGGGGGGTGGGGTCAGGCTCTGTGGTTAGGGGCATTTTTCTCTTTCTATAGGTGTAAGGAGATATCCTTTGAGTAAGTAGGGGGAGACCACATCTGGAGTACTGTGTACAGTTCTGGAGACCCCATCTCCACAAAGACATAGACAGGGTGGAGGCTGTCCAGAGGAGGGCAACCAAAATGATGCAGGGTCTGCATCAGAAGACATAAGAAGAAAGACTAAAGGAACTAAAGATGTATAGCCTCGAAGAAAGGAGTGTGTGTGTGTGGGGGGGACATGATAGAAACATTCAAATACTCAAGGGAATCAACAAAGTCCAAGAAGGTAGCATCTTTCAGAAAAAGAGATGTGCAAAAACAAGGGGGCACAATTTGAAGATAGAGGGGGGACATCTCAGAGGTAATGTAAGGGAGTATTTCTTCACAGAGAGGGTTGTGGATACATGGAACAGCCTTCCTGAAGAGGTCGTAGAGTCAAAAACAGTGGGGGAATTCAAGAATGCATGGGACAGACATAAGGCAATTCTAGTGGGGGGTAGGAGGAAGTAGGCTGTTGGTTAACTAGGATCTGCAGCTTATCTGTTAAGTAGTGAAATGTGCAGACTAGGTGGGCCAAGCGGTCCTTATTTGCCGTCAAATTCTATGTTTCTATGAGAATGGTGGTAGGTGCCAGAGGGTGCAGAGTGGGGGTAAATACAATGAAAGGAGTAAGTTGGGTAGAACGAACTATTCAACTAGGGTAGGGAAGTGTACTGTTCACCGAATTAATTAAATACTATGAAACTTCATTGGGACTACTGGTGAAAGAAGAAAGAGGAGGAAAGTGTTACAAGGCTAGAGGAATATGAGGCACTTTTTTTTTTTTTTATGAAGGCACTGTGGGAGAAGGGTGGAAAAACAGATTTTTACCATTGGGAGGTGATTGCTTGAGTTTAGATAAATATATACCCATAGTAGCAAGCACTTCGTTCAAGGCCTCCCCATTCAGAATCCACTGTCCCCACATCTTGTGTGGCACCCAACCTCCCTAAATAAGCCCACTGCTACTGGGGGAATTTAAATAAACATTATTCAGTTGTTCATGATTACTGTTTGTTACCTGCTAAAAAGTCAGGAACGCAAGGCACTGGTGATCTGACCATCTGGCTGCATTGACTCCACTCTGCTCGCTCTCCTTGTTTCCTTCGACTGACTGAATTTTACTAATCATTGTTTGAATCCTCCTCTAGTCTGACTGGCCCCAGCATTTTGTTTTTTGTTTAAATTAAGTATTTACTATGTCACCTCCCCCCACCGACCCACCTTGTTCAACTAGCAGGGCTGCTCCTCTCACACATGGCGCCACTGAGAGGGCTGGGGGTTGTCACTACGAATAGTTCTGTTTACCGATACTTCTTTGTAGCCTGCCATCCTCAGACAGGCAAACCAAGTGTGGCAACTACCTGGCTCACTCCTTGGGGGCCCATTCACCATGGCCATCAACCTGGGTCCCTGGGAGAAAATGTTTGCTCAGTATTACGCTAGGTTTGCACTTCTGGTCAGGTGCACCCAAGTAAATCCAGGCACAGTGAAAGCAATAACAGTACCATCCAAACCAGGTTGGGATTTTCTAGAGTGTGGCTTTATTCACGTACACAGAGAATAATACAAAGCGAAGATGGACCCCCACAGGGCTACTCCCACTGGTAATGCAGATTACTGAGGTACAGAGCGCACACACAGCGAACCCTCCGGTTCTGAATGGAACGTGGCACACACGGCCCGAACTGGTACATTTCCCTTGACTAGGCACCCTCGGCCAGTACTAGGAAACTTTCCCATATTTCATGGGGAATTACTAGTGGCACCTTCGACCACCAAAGAACACACTCAGGCTCACAGAAAAATCCAAAATCCCACGTCTGGGTATTTTCTTCAGACACTGGCCAAGTGCACTAAGAGAAAATAAAGGTGCCCAAACTGAACTCGGAGAGGTAAACATGGTTACTCCAGATGAGGAGTCTCCCACCTTTTGCTTCCAAATTTATACTCAGCCATTCATCTGGTTAATAACACCTTTCTCAGAAAACTCTTGTAGATGCTATCTTGAAATGTCTTTCACATTTAACATTCCACTTCTCACACCTCTGAGGTGTCATGAAATTAAAAGTCCTGTAATTGGCAATGTCTTTACAATAGACCCCCACTTTAGCAGATGCTTTTAAATCAGACGCTAACTAAAAGTTCTGTACTTGCAAGTCTCTCTCTCCGGACCCCATAGTAGGCAGACACTTTCAAACAGAAACAGTCTTGGTGATAAGAGTCTCTTTGTCAGAGAAAAACTCACCACAGGAATGCAGGTGCCACAGGGCTTTCCACACAAAAAGTCTTGGGTACTCACAGAACAAACGAATCTCAGGCAGCTTCACCACACTCCAGGCTGGACCAGGGGATTGCCCCTGAATCCTGGAATTCCTGCCCATCCCTCCGGGGATGGGGCACTGGAAAACCCTCTAGGAACGGCCTCTACCACTTCACTCACCGTTCTTCTTCTAGGGTGAGAACACACTACCCAATCTCCAGAGGTAGCTCTCTGTCCGAGTTAAGTCTGAGGAGCTGCCTTCTGCAGCCTCCTCATGCTACAGACTCTCTCTCGAACTAATGACTCTCTCCCAGCATTCTACTGCTAACCCCTGCAGCTAGCATTCCATTGTGGCTTACGCTGCTGCTGCGAAAATTCTAAGGTGACACCATCACTCCAGCTCAGCTGAAACATGAAAACAGAGTGTGACAGTGTGAAACCCATTTAACTGGCATCTCACAAGCTGCCTCTCCCTGCCTGCCACTGATTCAAAGTGGGATTCTAGTAACCCCTGGGAACAAGGGGGTTACAACTACAAACAGACCAGTGGGCCCGGCAGGTGCAACTGATGGGGGATGGAGTCTAGTATCGACAGCGAAAATCAGGATTGGGTGGCTCGAGAGGGACAGAGTTGTCTGGCGGCAATTTGCGATCATGCGGGACTTTATGCTCCACGTGATGGGACCACGCAAGGACTGGAGGGGAACAGAAAAGTTCAGGTCAGGGTGGGCGGTGATGCAAACATCAACAATGGACCAAACTGGAGCCCTGTGATTGGCTAGAGGGTGCATGTTGCAAGTAATGCAATTGGTGCAAGTAGTAGACCAGGGAGGGGCTGTGGACATGGCCTACCTAGACTTTAGCAAGGCATTTGACACAGTCCCGCACAAAAGATTAATAAACAAGTTAGCCAGCCTGGGAGTGGGTCCCAGGGTGGTAGCCTGGGTAGCAAACTGGCTGCACAACAGGAAACAGAAGGTAATAGTGAATGGAACACATTCTGAAGAAAGGGGGGTTACCAGTGGAGTACCTCAGGGCTCAGTACTGGGTCCAGTCCTTGTTAACGTCTTTATAGGTGACATTGCGGAGGGTCTGGAAGGAAAGGTATGCCTCTTTGCGGATGACACAAAGATCTGTAAGAGTTGATACACAAGGGGGGGTAGAAAGGATGAGAAGGAACTTGGCAAGGTTGGAGGAATGGTCAGACATATGGCAACTTAGATTCAATGCAAAGAAGTGCAAAGTAATGCACCTGGGAAATAAAAAACCAGGAGAAGAGTACACAATAGCAGGGGAGGTACTAACGACAACAATAATGGAAAGGGATCTGGGTGTAGTCATATCAGATGACCTAAAGGTGGGTAAGCAATGTGAGAAGTCAGTAAGGAGAGCCAGGGGATACTGGGATGCATAGGAGGGCATCACAAGTAGAAAAAGGAAGTGGTTATCCCTCTATACAGACAGTTGGTGACACCCCATCTGGAGTACTCGTGCAGTTTGGAGACCTCATCTCGTTAAGGACATAGACAGGATGGAAGCAGTCAGAGGAGGGCAACTAAAATGGTGCAGGGTCTACATCAGAAACCATATGAAGAGAGACTGAGAGAGCTTAATATGCATACCCTTGATGAAAGGAGGGACGGGGGACATGACAGAAACTTTTAAGTACCTCAAGGGAAACAACAAAGTCCAGGAGGGTAGCATCTTTCAGAAAAAGAGATGTGTAAGAACAAGGGGGCACAATTTAAAGTTAAAGGGGGGACGGCTCAGGGGTAATGTGAGGAAATTATTTTTCACGGAGAGAGTGGTGGACGCATGGAACCGATTTTGACAGCAGATAAGGACCGTCTGGCCTATCTAGTCTGCCCATTTCCCTACCTACAGGATAGGCCGCAGATCCTAGTTAACCAACAGCCTATTTCATCCTACCCCCCACAAGAATTGCCTTATGTCTGTCCCATGCATTCTTGAATTCTCCCACAGTTTTAGACCCCACAACCTCCTCAGGAAGGCTGTTCCATGTATCCACTACCCTCTCTGTGAAATAATACTTCCTCACATTGCCCCTGCACCGCCTCCTTCTATCTTTAAATTGTGTCCTTGTTCTTGCAAGTCTCTTTTCTGAAAGATGCTACCCTCTTGGACTTTGTTGATTCCACTGATGTACTTAAAAGTTTCTATCATGTCCCCCCCCCTTTCTTTCCTCAAGGGTATACATATTAAGCTCCTTTAGTCTCTCCTCATACGGCTTCTCTTGCAGACCCTGCACCATTTTAGTTGCCCTTCTCTGGACTACCTCTATCCTGTCTATGTCCTTGCGGAGATGGGGTCTCACCAACTGTCTGTACAGATGGATAACAACTTCCTGTTTTCTGCTGCTGATGCCTCTCCCTATACATCCCAGTACACCCCCAGCCCTCCCTACTGCCTTCTCACATTGCTTGCTAACCTTAAGGTCGTCTGATATGATTACCCCCAGGTCCCTTTCCTTTTTTGTTGTTGTTACTACCTCCCCATCCATTGTGTATTCTTCCCCTGGGTTCTTGTTTCCCAAGTGCATTATTTTGCACTTCTTTGCATTGAATCCTAGCTGCCATACTTCTGACCATTCCTCCAACCTTGCCAAGTCCCTTTTCATCCTTTCCACGCCTCCTTGTGTATCAACCCTGTTGCAGATCTTTGTGTCATGTGCAAAAATGCATACTTTTCCTTCCAGTCCCTCTGCAATGTCACTGATGAAGACATTAAAAAGGACTGGACCCAATACTGAACCCTGCGGTACCCCACTAGTAACCCCTCTTTCTTCAGAGTGGACTCCATTTACAATTACCTTCTGTGTCCTGTTGTGCAGCCAATGTTTTACCCAGGCTACCACCCTAGGACCCGCTCCCAGGCTGGTTAATTTGACTATTAATCTTTGTGTGGGACTGTGTCAAATGCCTTGCTAAAGTCTAGGTAGGCCATGTCCACAGCCCTCCCTGGTCTACTACTTTGGTCACCCAGTCAAAGAAATCTATTAGATCTGCTCTGACATGACCTTCCGCTGTGAGAACCCATGCTGCCTTGGGTCCTGTGCTCCACTGGCCTCTAGGTACTCAACTATTCTTTCCTTCAGAAGTGACTCCATCACTTTCCCTACCACAGAGGTCAGACTGACAGGTCTGTAGTTTCCTGCCTCTGTCTTGGCCCCACTGTTGTGAAGGGGAATCACATCCGCCTTCCTCCAGTCCTCGGTCCACCATCCTCCCATGATTTATTAAAAGAGTAGCCAATGGTTTCACTAGTTCCTCCTTAATTCTTTTTAGAATTCTGGGGTGAATTCCATCAGGACCCATTGCTTTGTCCACCTTCAGTTTTAGGAGTTCTTGCAGAACCCTGTCTTCTGTGAAAGGACTGGGATTGACCCCCATCAAGAGTGCTTCTGTTAATTGGATTAGGCACTTCCTCCTCCTCTTTGTGAATACTGAGCAGAAATATTCGTTCAGTATTCCTGCTTTTCACTGTCCCCTGCCCACCCACCGTTCATTCTATTCAGCCTCACTATCCCTCCCTTTGTCTTTCTATTGCTGATGTACCTATAAAAGGTTTTAGCCCCTTCTTAACTGAGTTGGCTATCTTTTCCTCAGTTTGGGTCTTTGCTATTCTGACTTCCCTCCCTGCTTCCTTCTGCCTTAACTGGTACAGCTCTCTGTCCTGCTCCTTCCGTGTTTCCTTATACTTCCGGAATGCTATCTTTTTCTTCCCGACTTTCACAGCCACCTCTTTTGAGAACCATAGTGGCTTTTTCTTTTGTTTTGATTTATTTGCTTCACACAAAGGCTTGTTGCCTCTGTGATGGCAGTTTTGATGATTCCCCATTGTTGCTCCTTCTAGCCTGTTTGCTAGTGTTTTTTTGAGGCACTCTCCCATCTTGCCAAAGTCAGCCCTCCTAAAGTCCAGTACCCTCACTTTTGTACGGCTTGACTCTGTAGCTGAGTTTAACGTGAACCACATTGTTTGATGGTCACTTGTCCCCAGATGGCAACCCACTTCTAGATCTGAGATCCTCTCACTGCCCCTGCTTGAGAGTATGAGGTCTAAGATTGCTCCTCATGAGTGGGTTCAAAACTAGCTGTCTATGGCCTGCCACCTGTAGGGCATCAAGAATGGCCCTGTTTTGGATGTGGCTGCAGCAATGTGCTCCAGTTAACATCTGGCATATTCAGGTCTCCCATCAACAGTATCTCCCTTTCTGCCATTCTAAGAATGCCTTCTATCATATCCTTGTCCATTCCCTCCCTGACATGGGGGTCTGTACACAACCCTGTGAGGATTGTGGTGCCCTTTCCAGTCTCAAGGTGACCCACAGTGGCTCCTCTCCTCCCTGTTTACTCTTTTGTTCAGTTGTTTTATCCCTTCCTTACATAGAGAGCTATCCTCCCTCTTCCCTGCCTGTCTCTCCTGTAGGTTATGTACCCTGGTATGTTAACATCCCAGTCATGGTTCTCTGTGTACCATGTTTCTGTGACTGCTACGATATCCAGGCATCCCTCTTCCATCAAGGCCACCAGCTCAGGGAGCTTGTTGCCCAGACTACGGGCATTGGTACTCATTACCCTCTATTTCCTGATGGCCCTACTCCCTTTTGCCCCATCCCTGTCCTTCTTGCCTTTGTCACTTTCTCTATTTACTCCATTTACCCCTGTCCTTCTCCCTATGGACACCTCTATGTTGGTGTTTGCCGCACTTACTACCGTGATTATTTTGGGGGGGGGGGGGCTAGGATTTCCCTGCTCCTTTCCAAAACCAGGGACACAGCTCCTCAGAATGAAAGACACATCCTCAAACATGGAGATACAAGCTCAGAACACTGTGAAAACCAAGTGTTTACTTGTTCAAAGTTTATTTTGGATTTAGCACTTTAGAATATTAAGAGTTTCTGCTTTAAAGTCTGAATTTACAGCGCATTCTCTGTATGGGCAGCACCTTTTCCATGAGGGACGAATAAGGGACAGAGCAATTTTAAGGGGCAAACTGAGGGACACTTGAGAGGTATGGGTGGCGGTGCAAACGGTCATGGACGATTGATCTTTCCACACTTCTGATGTATGCACCCCTCCCCACTGAGATTTAGTCAGAGAAAGTATAGGAGTCAGGGAAGAAAAGGAAAAAAAAACAGAATTAAAAAAAAAAAAGGAAACTCAGTTGTCCCCTCAAACTCGTGGGCCCAGGGCAACTGCTCCATGGTTAATCCAGCCCTGGGAGTACGCAACCTGCAACTGATAAGCTGACTCGTTTTAATGAGAACAAAACGCACACTTTCAGTTGTTACCCAACATCAAGTCACCCACCTCCTTTTCAGCACTTGGACAGCCTTGAACACGTCTCCCTTTTTCAGTACCACGTAGCCCCCTTCTTCAATCACGCATAAGCAATCACTCGCTGGTGTGGACTCGACTGTCTCCATCCCTAATTACTGTGAGTTACTAGTAATATAAGTAACTACTGTACCCACTGCAATTTCTCACCGGGAACGTCGGAACACCCACGTGTGTGTTGCACTTCCGGTTTGTTTAGGCAGGCGTAATGTACTTAAAGAGGAGTCGAACTGTTGGCAGGGAAGGGTAGTGGATAGCAGAAGACTGTAACCACTGAGCGCACCCGTCAAATGGGGAAAGTTAAAACAAAAGTGTATATCAGTCAAATAGAATACATAGGTGTAGAATCAAATTATACACTGTAAGCTAAATATAGACCACTGCCCGACTTGTATGGTTAGTGGTGAAAGCACAGAACTAGAAGAGAAAGACATTCTTTCAAGTTCTGTGGGTGAAAGGGTGTATTTCGATATGATGAAAGGCGTGGCTTCGAGGGACGTCACAGCTCGCGCGCCAAGAGTGAAGCTTAGTTGTCACTGAACTACCTCAGTGGAAGAGGCAAACAGTTCATGTTCTATGAATGGGACCATACAAGCTGCGGTTATAGAATAGACTGCAGCGGTGTACAGAGGTCGCACACGAGATAGCTGCTGTGAAGGTACAGGGGACCCGGACATTCCCTCCCTCAGTCAATTTTTTAGACTAGAGCTTCTTGGAATCTGAAGTTTTGACAGGTAGTCACGTTATGGAAACCAAACACTGTAGAATTGGATAATTTTGAACGGTGTCCAGAGAGATTATTTTCGTAATTATTAGGGCAGTGCGGGTTGGCCTTTCCGGCTCTGTTGGGTTGGACAACTCGGAACTAAGGGGAAATAAGGGTTCTCAGCACCCTGGAGGGACCCCCGCCCTTCGCAGGGTTCTAAGCATCCTGGAGGGACCCCCCCCCCTTCTTCCCTTCGCACTTCTTTCCCCCCCATTTTTCCTCCTCTCCCCTTAGCGCCCGTCTCTGCCTCAAGCAGTCCCTGACCCCTTGTAGGGTTCTCAACATCATGGAGGGACCCAAGGACTTGACTTCCCTGTCGCCCTTATCGATACAGCACTTACAACTTACCTGCTCCAATCCTGTCTCCCCCACCCCTTGCACTTGAGGTACTGACAAAAGCGAAAGCACTTACCATTGTATAACTTTTCTACACTTTTTATATCTACCTTGTTCCTTTTAGTTATTTCTCTCTGTTATAGATACCCACACGATTCTCTCCACTTGCACTATACTGCCATTTGTTAATAACCCACTGTCTTTATTCACTGTATGTAACTTGTCTCATGTACCCTGATTATATCTACTGTTTATTGAAATGATATGTCTACTGTAAATTATTGTTTATCCGCTGAACCCCCTCCCCCCAGGTCGCACCGGGAGATGAGCAACTTGTTGCTCAGTGTGCCTTCCTGGTGAAACATTTCAATAAATAAATAAATGGTACACTCAATTAAATAAATGGTACACTCAATTAAAATATAAAGTTATACAGCAGCTCTGAGTGTGCTGCACTGAAAAGGACTACATGATTCCGTGATGTAACCTGTTGCCTGTTAGAGCCACCTAGGTTAGAGACCCAGGTTTGAATCGCATCGCTTTATTTTGTTGGAGTGCAGTAAAGTGCCCCCCCCCCCGAGTGTCCCTTCCATTGCTTGCCCTGGCAGAAGAGATTCTGTTCATACCATGTAAAGAGGTTTCGTCTGATGACCCCAGTACAGTTGTAACCTGCCACTGCCTGACTTGGCAGGTTTACCATGAGTCCTGGTTCTTCAACTAGGTTTGCTGGTCAAGGCACTTAGCTTCACCTGAGCTCTTTCCTTCTAGGTTGCTTGAAAGGACAGAGCAAAGAACCTTACCAGAGCAAGGGGAAAGGATTAAGACTTCTTTTGGCTAGGCAGATTTACTGTGTGTTGTTATTTTTATTTTGTACTCACATGGACTGTTACTGTTTGTTGCTAACATTTTATTGATTTATTTTTCTCTGATTCAAATTGTTACTGGATATACCTTCTGCTGCATTATTACAAAGTGTGTGCTAACAGATTACTTCTCTAATCTTCTGATTCAAACTGTCTTTTGCAAGGTATGTCTTCTGTTACTGCTTTATATTTCTGTGTAACAAAGTGTTTCTTACAAGGTATATCTTCTGTGAAATTAATACAGGTGGTGCTTTACAGGTTTTACAGTTTTATCTATCATTAGGATAAGCTTTCAGGGTTACTGCATTTGTTGCTGACTGATTGTTTCTGCTCTTACCTCCTTGTGTCTTTCGTCTGTGGTTCTTCTTTTCCGGCAGCCAACCAGCCACCACCATCCTACTACACTCCTTTTGTAGGGTAGAACAGTCATGACATTTCCTGTGGAAAAGCAGGAAGGGACGGATTAGTGGGGTATCCACACGGTGACCTCATTTACGGGGCAAAAGTAATTTGTTATAACAAGTTATACAGAAACAAACAAAACACAAAATCAAACTTTTGCTTTCATTTTCTTCCTTCTGATTACTCTGACCAGATTATAAACCCAGCAATTTATCTGGAATGGATAGTTTTACAGGATTTAGGACACAGTCCTATATCAGTCAATCAATCATAATCTTTATTTATCCAGGCGAACATAATTGAGCAGAGCTTTTAGAAGATGGACCTGGTTTGAACACGGGCTAACATCCATCATAACAACATATAAGTACATGTAAATAAGTATATAAACACAAACACAATGGTGCAGTAATAGGAGAGTCAAATGATAAAAGGAAGACAAGGCAAGCCATAACAGAGGAGGATTCAAATACAAGGGGGCAGGTCTACCACTGAACCATGCAACTGTATATAAACCATGTTCTCTGTATAGAAGTACCAGTTAGTTCATTTACCAGGGGCAGTCACTAGTACTAGCCATGAAAATGGCTTGGAGAACCACCAATTAATGGCAGATGGGGTACCAGGAGGGGTATGTAATATGTAAGCAAAGGATAAACATTGTGAGAAGTGAAGTCCCAAGGATAGGTCGGTAGAACTGATGCAGCGGTGGGGGCCTGCGGGGAGAGGGAATGGGAGTTAGGACTTTTATAGTATGATTCAAGTTCAAGTGTATTGCAGGAAAGACTCGGTTGAGCAAGCTCATTCACAAGGAGGTCCAGAGGCACATACACATAAGTTCGCAATTACATAGACAGGAGATATAAAATGTAGAACAACAAAGAAAAAATATATAAGACAAGAGGTATACACAATAGAAGTCCTTATGCTATATATGCAGTACATTCCAGCTTTAACCTTGCCCTAAATTATGCAACACATTTCAGCTTAATAAGTAGAGGGCCAGTTGGTACCTAGGAAGTTGACTTGGTGTTGGGGGCCTAGTAGCACCTACATATGTCTTTTAATTTAGAGATAGCTAGTGTTTTGTAAGAGTTAATTGATACGATGCTGGTTAGCTTCAGCATGGCTTGTAGTTGGTTCCAGATGTTTGGGAGGGCATATGAGACAGCTCTTTGGCCAGCTGTGGTACGTGTCCTGGGAACATCTAGTAGGATAAGGTTGGATTTCCTTAGGGAGTAGGCGCTATGAGAGATGTATATGAGAGACGTTAAATAGACAGGCAGTTTGTGGAGTAGTAATTTGAGGGTCCAAATGCCAGCATGCAGGATGCGTCTGGTGGCAAGAGAGGTCCACCCAACTGCTGCATAAAGATCACAGTGGTGGGTCCTGTACGCAGAGTTAGTAATGAAGCTAAGAGCACGGTGATAGAGTATGTCTAGTTTAGATAGGCTCAAGGTTGGGGAGGAGATAAAGATAATGTCTCCGTAGTCAAGCAAGGGAAGGAATGTTGCTTGGACAAGTCTTTTGCGGGTCACGAGAGAAAAGAGGGTCCTAATTCTAAAGAAGAAACCCAAGCATGCTTTAAGCCTCTTTGATAGATCCTCGATGTGGTCATTGAAGGAAAGCTTGTTGTCTAGCCACATACCTAGATATTTAAATTTAGGTACGACTTCCAAGGGTTCACCTAGGGAGGTAACTTTGAAGTTTTTAGGTAGGGTAGGTAGGGCACCAGACAAGGCAAGTCTCGAGAAAATCATTGTCTTGGTTTTTTTGGCATTTAAGAGAAGCTTGGTATTGATAAGGTTGCTTTCTAACTGGATAAAGTCAGCTTGGAGTGCTTCCCAATTTCGTTAAGGATTTGTTTCGATACATACAAATCAGACGTCCAAAGAAATGTATGCTAGAGTTCTTTATGTGAGAGTCAAGGTTGTTGATGTACAGGGAAAAAAGGATTGGTCCTAGGATGGAGCCTTGAGGGACTCCTCTGGCAGTTGGAAGGGGGGCAGATAGTAGGCCATCAGCTTTGACTTTTTGTATCCTTCCCGTGAGATAACTGTTACTCCACTGTAAGGTAAGTGGCACCTATGTAGGCAAGACAGGTGATTAGGAGGTGATGGTCTACAGTGTCGAAGGCCTTTCTGAGGTCTAGAAGGACTGCACCAGTAACCTTCTTGGTGTCCATAGCATGGATCCAGTCATTAGAGACTTTAGCCAAAGCTGAGATGGTACTGTGCTTCGACCTGAAGCCAGATTGGGCTGGGTTAAGGAGTGAGTGCACTTCAAGGTGATTTTTTGGTTGGTTGTATATAAGTTTTTCCAGCACTTTGGAGAGAATGGGCAAGATAGAGATAGGACGGTAGTTGTTTAATTCACAAGGATCTCCTGATTTGAAGAGAGGTTTGTGTATTGTATAGTGTGTTGCGTGTAGATTGTGGATGAGTGCAGTATAGAGTTGTGAAAAGAAGGCTGGAGAAAGTGGGAAGATAGACCAGTATCAAAGGGAGGACAGAGGCATCAGGTGTTACATGAAAGCATGATGACAGTCCAGGGCCAAGGAGGAGACAAGCACTGGAAGTAATTTGTTCATGGTTAAATGGTACAGGTTAGCATGATGACAATTCATGGTCATGGGAAACAATTGCACTGATCATTTCTGAGATGCGAATATAAGAGCTTGAAAGATGAGATGCCGATGGGTGACCTCAGTTTCAGATTTTTTTGCAATTTATTCCACAAGGAGGACAGTGTAAAGCTTATAGCAGCCCTGCTATGCTATGCTGGGCCATTGGAGATCTTAGGGCTCAGCTCCAGGCAGCATGAGCAGAGATTGCACGCTTCAAATTTCATATTCAAGAGGAAATATATAATAAGAACTACTCGCCATTTCCCCAACATCCAACAGAAGCACCTTGACCGTAGAGGGTATTTGGATCGGGAGGTTGGCAGGTGGTTAGGAGGAGCAAATCGGGTGCTCCATCACTCAGTGCTCACCAACATATTACTTCCACAAACCATATAAAAACTACATACAGGTATCTGCCTCTATCTCCAAAATTAAACAAAGGGGCAGAGGACACTGCAGAACAGGATACTGCAGCACAGGAGCTAGCACAACAAAACTCCCCCAAAACAGGAACCAAAACAAAAAAAGCAAAAAGGAAATCCAAAAAACTTCTGATCATAGGAGACTCCATGATTCGGGGAGTTGATACCTATCTCCAACCAGGGCTAATGGGCAGATGTCTCCCAGGTACATCAGCGTGGAGAGACACTGACCGCATTGCTAAAATTGTTCAGGAAGCAGGAGAAAACATTGACGTCCTGGTACACATAGGGACTAATGATCTCGCCAGCTGGTCAGTTGTGGAGACCGAGGAACACCTGACCAGGCTGGGTGACAAACTATCATCCATTTCATCCGGCATCTCCTTCTCTGAGATCCTGCCAGTCTGGGAGAGGGGGACAGATGGACGGAAGGTCAGAGAAGGGGTGATAGGGGAGATGTGTCTCGAGGGCTGGTGCCAGGAAAATGGACACAAATTTGTAGGGAACTGGCATCAGTTTTGGGAGCGAAAGTTCTTTAAATTTGATGGACACATTGGGGCAGAAGTTTGACGTCTTTGCAGAATATTTAAACTAACAAATGGGGAGAGGGGTGCAGCACCCCATACGTCGAATGGGAAGAACACCCCTTCCCCTCAGCTAGTGGTCAAACAGGAGTTCAGCATGTTTGCAGTTCATTTGCATCGCCAGGTAAGGAAAAAGGTCCAGCTCCCCATACGACAGACAGGGGAAACGCCAGACCTCACCCAACAACTGACACACCAAATTCCTGCCAATGGAAAATCATGTACACAGATGCTTGCAGTCTGGGAAACAAGATCACAGACCTGCAGGCAATAATGACAGAGGCTAAACTGGACATAGTAGCAGTTAGTGAGACGTGGTTTACCATTAACCACACTTGGGAGACTTCAGTACCTGGCTATGTACTGTTCAGAAGAGACCGAGGTGCAGAAAGGGGGGGTGGAGTGGCCCTGTATGTCAATTAAAATATCAAAGCTATAGAAATTCAGAATACACAGAAGGAGCCAGAAGAACTGTGGGTTACCCTGGAAACAGGAAATGAGACAGCCATAAGAATTGGGGTTGTCTACAGGTCTCGAGACCAGGGGGAGGATATGGACACATTACTGTTAGAAGATATACAAAACATAACAGCTAAAGGGGAGGTTCTGATAATGGGAGACTTCAACATGCCAGATACAGATTGGTTAATACCAGCAGGAACATCTGCTAGAACTAGACACATGGTGGATTCCCTGCAGGGGAAAGCCTCAAACAACTGGTACAACAACCCACAAGAGACAGGGGTATCCTAGATCTAGTACTGACTAACAGGGAAAGGATCACAGATCTTCAGGTAGAAGGTCACCTGGGGGCCAGTGACCATCACATGGTATGGTTCAGTTTGGCCACCACAACTAAATCATCCCATTCCAAGGCAAAAATATGGGACTTCAGAGGAGCTGACTATGATAAGATGGCCAATAAAGTTAAGCTAGCCCTGACAAAAAGAAATACAGCTGAGGGGGTACAGGCAAAGTGGGCAGGCATTAAGGATGCAATACTTGAAGCAACATCCCATTGTGTTCGAGAGAGAGAAAAGGAAGTGCAAAAGAAGGAAACCAATTTGGTTCTCAAAAACAGCAGCAGAAAAGGTCAGAGCCAAAAGGCTGGCCTTCAGGAAATATAAGGGAACAACAGTGGGATGAAGATAGAGAGACATACCAAACTTCCCTAAGGGAAGCAGGGAAGGCAGTAAGGCAGGCAAAGGCCCAAACCGAGGAAACACTAGCACAGACAGTAAAAGAAGGTGACACGACTTTCTATAGATACATTAGTGAAAGGAGAAAGTCCAGAGGGGGTATTGCTAAGATCAAAGGAGATAAGGGTGTGTGTGAGGAAGAGGACCATGTAAAAGCATCTATCCTAAATAGATACTTCTGCTCAGTATTTACTGAAGAGAAGGTAGGGCAGGGCCCACAGCTCAGCACCATGGACACAGGGGGGAGGGAGGTGAGCACTAGTCCCTTCACAAAAGAAAGGGTCCTACAAGAGCTAGATAAGCTCAGGGTGGACAAGGCAATGGGACCTGATTTCATACATCCCAGGGTACTAAAGGAGCTAAGGGTGGAACTAGCAGAGCCATTATCAGAACTGTTTAGTGAGTCTCTGAGCACAGGAGAGGTCCCAGAAGACTGGAGAAGGGCTCATGTGATCCCGCTCCACAAGAGTGGTAGCAGGGAGGAGGCAGGGAACTACAGACCAGTCAGTCTTACCTCTGTAGTGGGCAGGATTATGGAGGCACTCCTTAAGGAAAGGATAGTGCAACATCTGGAATCCATAGGAGCACAGGATCCAAGACAGCTTAGGTTTACAAAAGGAAGGTCCTGTCAAACTAATCTCTTAGATTTCTTTGAGTAACCAGAGTGGTGGACCAAGGGGGGAGCAGTTGATGTCACCTACCTTGACTTCAGAAAAACTTTTGATACTGTTCCACATAGAAGATTGATTAATAAGTTGGGTAGGCTCAGTGTGGGTCAGAAGTTGGTCAACTCGGTGGCAAACTGGGTGATGGGCAGAAAACAGAGAGTGGTGGTAAACGGTTTATAGTCAGAAGAGATGCAAGTCACAAGTGGAGTACCTCAGGGATCAGTCCTGGGGCCAGTCCTCTTCAGTATCTTCATCACTGACATTGCAGATGAACTGGAGGGTAAGGTTTGTCTGTTTGCAGATGACACCAAGATCTGCAACAGAGTAGATGATCCAGATGGGGGTGGGCAGAATGAGAAGAGATATGGATAAACTAGCAAAATGGTTGGAGGAGTAGCAACTGGGGTTTAATGCAATGAAGTGCAAGATCATGCACATAGGGAAGAGAAACCCTGAAGCCACCTATAGGCTGGGAGGGGAGTTGCTGGTAGTCACAAGGGGAAAAAAGAGACTTGGGCATCATCATCACAGATGACCTGAAATCATCCAAGCAAACCACTAAAGCAGTAGGTAACGCTAGGGGGATGTTAGGGGGTGTATTAGTAGGGGTATCACAAGTCATAAGAGGGAGGTAATAATCCCTCTTTACAAGACACTGGTTAGGCCCCATCTGGAGTACTGCATGCACTACTGGAGGCCACACCTTCAAAAGGACATTAACCAAATTGAGGCAGTCCAGAGAAGGGCAACCAAAATGGTGCAGGGACTGCATCAGAAGACATATGAGAACAGATTAACGGAGCTCAATATGTATACCCTAGAGCAAAGGAGGGAGACAGGTGATATGATCGAAACATTCAAACACCTTAAGGGCATTAACAAGGTGAAAGAGTCCAACATATTTCAATATAAGAAAAATAGCAGGACAAGGGGACACAGCATGAGATTAGAGGGAGGCCAATTAAGGGGTAATGTGAGGAAGTTCTTCACAGAAAGGGTGGTGGATGCATGGTACGGCCTACCTCAGGAAGTGGTGGCTGTGAATACAGTGCTGGGCTTCAAACAGGCATGGGATAGGCATAAGGGAGCAATACAGATGAGTATGAATAGATTGGCCATTGGCACAGCAAAGGCCAATGGCACATTTAAAAGGTAGAAAAAAAATGGGCAGACTGGATGGGCCTTGCGGTCCTTTTCTGCCGTCAACTTCTGTGTTTCTATGTTTAAGATAAATAGCCTTCCCCCCAACAAAAAAAAAAACAGTCCAAGGTGGTCAGGTGGGGTTGTTTCAAACACGCATGGGCTAAACATAGGGGAATACTAATAAATAGAAAGGGGTGGTCACCGGAGACCAATTATCATCTGTTGGAATGGAATAGGCAGGGAAAAACTGAGAAGACTGGGTGGGCCAAGTGGTCCTTTTCTGCTGGGAAATTCTGTGTTTCTATGTCAGCAAAATGCTAGAACAAGCGCAAGAAAGCAACTTCATTTGGCCATCAACCTTGGAATTTGGGAAGAGTGCTGATTGCATGGGACCTGGGTTTACTAACACACCTACCAATGTAGGCAGCAGCAGTTCTGGGACCACAGGAAACATGAACAGTGGATTGCGTGTGGCACATGGTGTTGTTTGGTGACTGCAGACCACAACTGAGAATTGAGAAGAAATAAACTATTTTTATGATTTTTAATGTTAGCAAGAATTGTAAAATTACAGCTTTATCTTCACAAAGAAAGGGGAACACAAGCTGTAAACAGGTAGGTGTAGTTGCAGTACTGTACAGAAGCATGAATCATTGTGCAATATTTGCAATAACGTTCTCGGAAGTGCTGCCTGTTTATGGCATGAGTGAGGCTAGGGTACTCCACGCCATGGGATTCAATGAATGGTTGAAAAACTGGTGCAGAGCACAGGGTTTTGGATTCATTGAGGACTGGGGGGTCCACCTGGAGGGATACAGACCTATACTGGCATGATGCTCTGCATCTGTCCAGGAGGGGAATCGAGGTCTTGGGTGATAGGTTTAAATGCTTCATAGGAAAGCTTTTAAACTAGCCAAGGGGGGAGGCACTGAAAAGGAGCAGGGAATTCCCAGCCTCCCCCCCCCCCACAAAACAGGATAGTTAGCAAAGTAAATACCAAGGTAGAGAAGTCAATAGGAAGCAGGACAGGGGTCAGTGGAGAAAAAGGCAAAGGCAGTAAGGGCAGGGCTGGGGCAAAAAGAGGTAAGGCCATCAAGAAATGGAGGGCAATGAGTACCAGTGCCCATAGTCTGGGTAACAAGCTTCCTGAACTAGTGGCCTTGATAGAAGAGGGACGACTGGATATTGTGGCAGTCACAGAAACATGGTACACAGAGAACCGTGACTGGGATGTCAACATACCTGGGTACACAATCTACAGGAGGGACAGGGAGGGTAAAGGAGGAGGAGGAGTAGCTCTCTACGTAAGGGAAGGGATAAAAGCAATGGAACTAAAGGGTAAACAGGGAGGAGAAGAGGCACTGTGGGTCACCTTGGAGACAGGAAATGGCACCACAGTCTGCACGGATGTTGTTTACAGACACCCGCCTCTGGAGGAAAGGAACAAGGAAATGATAGAAGGTGTCCTTAGAATGGCAGAAAAAGGGGAGATATTATTGATGGGGGACCTGAATATTTATTTATTCACAATTTGGATTTACAACCTTTGAGTCAAAGACTCATTTACAAAAGCACCTTGTCACAGGGAGGGTAGACAACATATTGGTGGAGTAAGACAGTGGAGGACAATACAGGTGAGATACAAAAGAATATATAAAGCAAGGCATTTCAGTGAACAATATAGGTTAGATACAGAAGAGCATACAAAAACTAAGCAATTTCAGTGACACAGTGGAGCACGCAGGGTAGTATGCCAGATGTTAACTGGAGTACATTTGCTGCAACCACATCCAAGAGCGGGGTCCTTCTCGATACCCTACAGGGGGCATGCTTCAGACAGCTAGTGTTAGAACCCACTCGGAAGGGAGTAACCTTAGACCTGGTTCTCTCAAACAGGGACGAAGAGAGGATCTCAGATTTAGAAGTGGGTAGCCATCCAGGATCAAGCAACCACCAAACGGTGTGGTTCATGATAAACACAGCCGTAGAGTCAAGCCATACAAAAGTGAGGGTACTGGACTTTAGGAGGGCTGACTTTGGCAAAATGGGAGAGTGCATAAGGAAAGCACTAGCAAATAGGCAGGAAGGAGTGGGTGGAGGAACAATGGGGGGAAAATCAAAACTGCCATCACAGAGGCAACAAGCCTTTGTGTGAAACAAATAAAACAAAATGAAGGAAAAAAACATTATGGTTCTCAAAAGAGGTGGCAGGGAAGGTTAGGGAGAAAAAGATAGCATTCCGGAAGTATTAGGAATCACAGGAGCAGGACGGAACTGTATCAGTTAAAGCTGAAGGAAGCAGAGAAGGCAGAATAGCAAAGGCCCAAACAGAGGAAAAGATAGCCAACTCGGTGAAAAAGGGGGATAAAACCTTTTATAGGTACATTAGGGAGCAAAAAAAGACCAAGGGAGGGATGGTGAGGCTTAATAAGGTGGAGGAGAGGTGGGCAGAGGGCGACAGTGAAAAGGCAGAGATCCTGAATGAATACTTTTGCCAATATCATCACCCCTAAACCCTTTTCTTCCAGAGTGCTGTCCAGCACCACCACCCCATTTTGTATTGCACCCTTGGGTTCCTTTTCCCAACATGCATTACTTTACATTTTTTAGGATTAATGTTCTGCTGTCAAATCTTGGACCACTTCTCTAACCTGTCCAGATACTCCCTTAGTTCTCTTCGCTCTTCCTCTGTGTCTACTCTTGTGCAGATCTTAGTCTTCTTAAAGTGCCTGTGTATACCCGGTTGAACTGTGCCTAAAGGCAGTGGGTGTGGGCAGTTTTTGGGTCGAGATCTGCCCATGGGTGTGCGGGTTGTCTGGGCGGTGATTTCATTTGGTGACCCAACAGGTTGAACCTTGTCCGTGTGGCTTGTGGCTGCTGGATGGTTGAATCTGTGTTTGAGTCCCCTGTGGACTGTTGTAGCCAGGTGAGGACGGCAGTCTGAACCAAAAGGGAGGCCTACTGGAATTATAAAAGAACTCAGGAAGATAGCGCATGGGAAGCTTACATTCAAAAGAACAAAGAAACAAAGAGTATGGTGAAGCTTTGGCTTGCGTAAGAGGTTAAAGAAGGGAACAAACACTTTTTTAGATATATATACAAGAAAAAAGAAAAGGGGAGGAATAGTTAGACTCAAAGACGGTGACAGAGTAGTGGAGGAGGACAGGCAGAAGGTCACTGTTCTGAACAACTTTTTTTGCTCCGTGTTCACTGAGGAACACAAAGGCCCAGTACCAGACAATGACATCAAGGCTGCTGATAAAGGTGTTCCAAAAACAGAAACTCCATCAGTCACCACCAGTAGGGTTAGAGAGGCCCTGTGTCAGCTCAGGGAAGACGAGTCATAAGGGCCTGATGGAATACACCCGTGGGTGCTAAAGGAGCTAGCAGGTGAATTGGCAGGTCCCTTAGCACATTTATTCAGCAGATCACTTCAGACAGAGGTAGTGCCGGGAGAATGGAGAAGAGCTGATGTGGTACCTGTTCACAAAGGAGGGAATTGGGAGCAAGCAGGCAACTACTGACCAGTCAGCCTTAGGTTGGTAGTGGGGAAACTGATGGAAACCTTAATAAAACAAGACTTGGTAGAGTACCTAGATAAGAACGATCTGCAGGATGACGGGCAACATGCGTTCATGGTGGGAAGGCCATGCCAAACGAGCCTAATCACATTGTTTGACTAGGTCACTGAGGAACTAGACCGAGGCCACCCAGTGAACCTCCTCTACTTTGATTTCAGTAAGGCCTTTGATTCGCTACTACACTACCACCAGCTGAAAAAGTTGGAGGACCTGGGTGCAGCCAAGTGCATTGTCAGTTGGGTAGGTAATTGGCTTAGGGACAGAACACAGAGAGTAGTGGTCAACGAGGTGAGGTCTGATGAAGGTGCGGTCACTAATGGTGTGCCTCAAGGCTCAGTGTTGTGGCCAGTCCTGTTTAATGCCTTTATCAGTGACATCGGCATAGGTATTTAGGGCAGATTTTCCCTATTCGCGGCTGATACCAAGCTAAGAGGAAGGGTTGTCAGCGAGGAGGTGGTTAAGGACCTATAAAAAGACCTACAGAGGCTGGAAAGATTGTCCAACATCTGGCAGCTGAAGTTCAAGTCAAAAAAATGTAAGTTGATGCATTTGGGTAACGGGAACCCAAGGACAGAGTATCACCTCAGTGGAGTCCAGCTTCGTGCCATGCAGGAAGAACACGATCTAGGTGTCATCACAAGCAGAACCCTTGAACAGACAAGCCAGTGCAACAAAGTTATAGCAAGGCCAACAAAATGCTGGGGTGCATAGGAAGGGGATTCAACAGCAGGCGGAAGGAGGTAATACTGCCACTCTGCAGGTCTCGGGTAAGGCCCCATCTGGAGTACTATGTCCAGTTTTGGAGTTCACATCTGAAAAAGGATATACACGGGTTGGAGGCTGTTCAGAGAAGAGCGACCAAAACAATCCAGGGCCTTTAAGGGCACTCGTACGAGGAGCATCTGGAACCATTAAATATGTTTTCACTGGAGACAAGGAGGAAAGAGAGGAGGTATGATTAAAATATACAAGTTCCTGAGAGGAATAAATAAGGTGCCATCCTTGGACCTGTTTAACAGAGTCTCCGACTCTAATATTAGAAGGCATGAGTGGAAGTTGGGGTGCTTCAAGAGGGAGCTTAGGCAACACTATTTTACAGAAAGAGTTGTGGAGCCATGGAATAAACTGTCTGCTGAGGTAGTAGAAGCAAAGTCTCTGACATCATCCAAGCTGGGGTGGGACAAGGCTAAAGCACGATCAAAAGTAACAGGAGCAGTAGGAGGCATTAGGCAGAAGTGGGGTTAGGTCATGGGATCTGAGAAGGTCCAGGGAACACATGGACAGACTAGATGGACTCTTGGTCTCCTGCCATCTTTTTTTCTCTGTTTCTAATTATGAGCCTGGAAGTAATTTACTACTTGGTTTTGCAGACTTCTGGTGACGTCACCGACTGAATGGATGCCTGAGGAAGAGAGTCCCCTCCGCCAAAACTAAAGTAACCTCATAAACACAACCATTTATGCTGATATTCATCACCAAAGCAGACCCAGAGGTTTTTTTTCTATGATGAAGTGGTCTCGAAATAAATCTATAGCACTTATGATGGATGCCAAGGGGATCGCAGGAGGGACTCTCAGATTCAGCCCGCGAAAAGCTGAAAAAGGATAAAAAGTTAGATGCCATTCTGGACTAACGTCAAGCTTTTCATGCCAAATTTAATAAATACTTAACTACTATCCGCACAGATCTTTTAACACTGGACTCCCAGGTGACTGACACAAAGAGCTGTATTTCCTCTCATGCGGAATGCCTAGCGTCCATGGAGTCCTCCCTCCTACATCGCCCCAAAATCCAGGTGGTCATTATAGGACGCCAGGAGGACTCTGAAAATTGGTCCTGGCAAAAAAATAAAAATCTGAGTCGGGGTCCTGAGGACACAGAGGGTCAGAACATTTTGGGCTTTATGGACATGTTATTACACACAGCTTTGTCCTGGAAAGCAGACTGTCCCTTAGATACTGAACGCATACACAGAGCCCTGGGTCCCAAGCCTTGTTCACCCACAGCCAGACCCTGATCAATCATCATCTGCTTTAATAAATATCCAATAAAAGTAATGATTCTCCAAAAAGTGTGGCAACAAAAAGAGAGTTTTATGGTGTAAATCAGATTATTTTTTTTTTTTTATAACAACTGCTCTCCCGAAACTATGCAGAAATGAAGAGAATACAGTCCTCCCCCATGCAAATGTTGAGAAGGCATAAGTTTAAATTTCGGCCCCCCCTACCTGGCCAACCTATAAGTTCAATACTCGGAAGGACAGAAGCTGTATCATTTGGCTGAGGAAGCTGATATGGACTTGACTGCACGAGGAATCCCCATTCAGGAGAAGCAGACCAAGAACTCCAGGCCCTGGAAGAGTACTTGCAACCTCACCAACAGCCGAAAACAATGCAGCGTAGACAACACGCGCAGGGGACCCTGTGAGTAATGTAGCTCACCTGCAAGCTCTGAAGTGGCCTGATGGCGTGGCGTGAGCTACTTCGTAGTAGCAGACCCTTACCACTCAATCTCAGGTGGAGCCTGTGGCTGGGGGTGGGTGTCTGTGGCTGGAGCTGATGTGGGGAGTCACCACAACAAAATTTGGTAGGCACATGGCAGCATCAGCTATGGTGGGATTCTCTGGGTCCTTGATGCCACTTTTGCCCTACCTTTCTAGCACCTAGATGATATTACACCAGTCTCTATGGCTTGGGGGGGGATCCAGGGGGTGTCTACGGCTACCATGGTGGGGGGACTCCATGATTCCACTTTCTGTACCCCACACATTAGCCTCATATGCAGCTTTTCCTTCATGCAGTAATGAGATCAAGGTGAATAAAACAAAACCAAAAAAAAAGTGTTTCTCCCATTTCAGGGCATGCGGGGAAACTGGCCTACCAGGATTCTAATTTCACTGTGCTACTATAATTTTGGAACTTGGATGCTACAAAATCAGATTTGGCCACTTACTGGGGGCACTGGGGCTGGTTGCAGGCAGAGCTAAAAAGATCTTTTACCTCCCACCTGGTGCCACAGGGACCTGCACCCACTCTTTCTTCAAGACTGAGTTACAGCTCCCCAAATCAAATCTCTTACCTAAAGAAGAACTGTTTTACGTAACGCTATTGGGGCAGCTGTCACAACCTGACATTACAACTCTGTGACATCCTTTTGTGCTTTTGGAGTTATGAAAAAGGAGATGGGATTTTATTTCATATTTTTGGTTACCTGCACATTTTAGAGTTGCTGGTTTAACTGGCTGTTTACTGCCTGGAGGGGTGTATGGAAATTAGAAGTGGTCTGCAGCACTGTTCAGGGGAAATCTGGAAACAACGATGCTTTGGTGCCCTGGGGACTTTCTGCCGCATTGTGGTCAACTCTCCCTTGATGCTGCCTGCTGTAACATCATCTGCCTACTAAGCTTTGTTTTCTGCTACAGCAATATTGCTATTCAGTTAATCTTTGTACATTGAAGCTTTAGCATGTTTTTTGAGACTGATTTGGTACTGCTTTGGGGGGGGGGTATTCTTTCAAGGATGGCACCAGAGCAGCTGGTGCAGTCGTTTATCAGACTGCCCTCTCCTAGCTTCCTTATTATTTCACATTTATTTTCGTATACCCATTCCCTAAGTTTGGGACAAGTATGGGCCCCTCGGGAGCCCAAAGCCCCAGAGCATTTGATGATCTCCCAGATGGTGCTCGATGGACACTGTCCAAAAGAGGTGCAATATCACCCCCTCCATCTTGGGAGTTTTTTCTGTACATAGTTCCCTTTCAGGTTCACATTGGAGGACCCCTGCTGAAACAACCAGGGAGACTCCCCCATATTTTACGTTCATAATCGTGTCGTAGTTGGCCACTCTGCACATTCCCTTGTTATTATTTTTGGAACCAAGTTGTTTTTCCCTCTATTTTCTTTCTGTTATTCTCTGTCCATCATAAATATATATACCCAGTTACAATATAGTAAGATGATCCCATTCTGTCTCATTTCGCATCCATCACTTTACATCTGAATAGTGGGGGGTGGGGAGCAGGAAGGAGGATGGAGGATGTATTCCGCACCATGAACATGTCAATGTTTAACATAATTTCACAGAATGTTAATGGGCTGTCTAGCCCAGTCAGACATACAAAAGTCATTAGGCATGTTAAAAAACAGAAACCTTAGTTAATTTTCCTACAGGAGACCCACTTGAGCAGTGCAGACTATCTTTAACTTTGAGCAAATAGTTGAATCCTCATATTAAAACTGCTGATGCAGAAGGGTGGTGATATTACTCCTGAAACATTATTTATTACGTCCACATAAACAGATTGGGAGGGCTGTCTGGCATTGGCAGTGGGAACCCTATTTGATCGCCCTGTCACTGTAGGGAGTGTATATATACCACCGGGTAGTGATGCCTCTGCCATACAAAGATTGATGGACATTATACTGTAAAATCATTTTATTTATTTATTTATTTATTTATTTATTTATTTATTTATTTATTATTTATTTCGATTAGGATTAATACTTTTGAGTCAGAGACTCATTTTCAAAGGTTCCAAGTCAAGGACAGAACACTACAATAAAATACAGTACAGATAGCAGAGATCACAGAGTAGGCATCTTGAAATCAATATAGTGTCACATGACAGGGATTTATTTAACTCCAAAAATTGATTAGCGTTTTGCTCATAAAAGTGCTAAAACATTGTGAAAATGCATAGCACTTGCCTCATTGTGTTTAACAAACATAACACTTCTAGAAAACCTATATAAATATTTTCTGTACTGTTAGCATTGTCCCAAGAAAAAAACTGCTAATCAATTATTTAAAACCCTGCATGAGGTTCAAGACTTGATAGTTTCAGGTACACCTTAACAGTAGATAAAGTGCATTACTTCATTTGTTGCAGGGTAGGGCTAGCCAGGTAGGAAATAACATGTCAGCAATATGGCAATGTTATGGCAGGGGGATGATAGGGGAGGGGGGTATGCAACCAGAGTGATGTTGTCAAAATGGAGGCGATGTGGGTAGGAAGAAATGAGGAGGGGTAAGGTGGTGGTGGAGGGTGGTAAGTCACTTTATGGGAGGATTACGGGAGAGGGGGGTAGGAGAGAGGCGAGTAAAATCAAGAGGATCGGTAAATCATTTGTTTGCACAGTTACAGGTAGATACACTCTTAAGATGGGACCGTAGCCCTCTTTCGAACTGGCTCAGCTTTGTTTCTCCTGTCAGCATGTTGAGTAGCTCATTAAACCATTTGGGGCCCTTAAAAGTAATGGATTTCTGGGCCAAAGATGTGCACTTGAAAGGGACTTGGAGTCCTCCTTTTAACGCGCTTCTGGTTTGCTTTGTATGCACTGCCTTCTTGAACAAACTACTTAGGGATTCCGGCATGAGGCCTAGTTGTGCTTTTTTTATGATCAGCCAGGATTGGTATTGGGCTCTTAAGCGCAGAGGGAGCCAGCCAGTCTTGGAGTAGAGGACACAGGTGTGAGTCCAACGATCTGCCCCAAGTGCCAGACGACAAGCCCTGTTAACGAGTGTTTTTATCTTGTTTAGGGCAGTGTCTGACCCTGCTATGTATACTGGTAACCCATGGTCAATGGATGACAATACAGTGCTGCCTGTGGCTAATTTGAGGGCTGCAGGTGTCATCGACTGCTTGTTTCTATGGAGGATGCCCAGTTTCATGTTGGCAGTTTTGACAACTTGATCAATGTGATGGGAGAAATTGAGAGTGTCATCAAGGTAAACACCTAGATATTTAAACGAGGAGACTTGTTCTAGTGTGGTACCTTTAAGGTTCTGAATTCAAAGTGGGCAGAAATTCCTTTTGTTCTGAGGAACCGTGAACAGCATGCTTTTTTTTTTTTTTTTTTAATGATTTAGTAGCAGTTTGTGTTGACAGAACCAGGTTTCGAGTTTGTGGAAGCTATTTGGTAGGCCTTCCTTGATGGCCGAGTGGTCCCTGCCTGGGACTGATATAATGGCATCATCTGCATATAATACGATGCTTGCCGTGCAGGTTTCAGGGAGGCGGTTAATGAACAGGCTGAAAAGGAGTGGTCAAAGTATAGACCATTGTGGTACTCCAAGGGCCACTACCTTTGGGTCTGAGAGTGAGTCGCCGATTCTAACTCTTTGAGTACTTTACGACAGATAGCTGTGGCATAGCGGCACACTGATTCTCAGAGGTGACTTCAACTTCCAAATGAATCCTTCTGTCGACACTATCTCCACTTGCCCTCCCCCATCTACCTCAGGACAAAAACACATGTGGAGGCTGATAAAGGAGGTGGGACTCACTGATGCATGGTGCTTTTCTCATGCTCAGGAGAGATGCTGCTCCTTTTACTTGAATGTCCACCATGGATATTCTCCCCTAGATTATTTTTTTATTTCTGCAGAAAGCATTGATTGGCTTGATACCCAGATGGGCACCATAGTACTCTCTGGCCGTGGCCCTCTTACCTTGTCCCTAACTTCCCTAGAGAACCACACCAAACACAGTGGCTATTTAATCCTTTCTACTTCATGACCCTCAATTAAAAGAAATGCTGGAAATAGCTGTCCCTCATATTATTTAAGAGAATTATACTACTCTTTATGCAAGGGATCCACAGCCAGATGAGGTGTCCCTACAAACCTTTTTTCTTGACCCTGTGTCTGCCCTCACTGTCCTAAGCATAACAAGAGACTCTCACCTGCCGTATCACTGGTCTAGAATTGACTATGAGACTCCAAGCCCTCAAAAATGGGGAAAAATCTAGGACTGGATGGATATGGGGCAGAATTTTATAAGGCAGTGGCTGAGTATATACAAAGCCCCTTGCTTAAAACCTTCCAAGAAAGTCTGTACTCCGCTACTTACCCCGATATCTCATGCTATTATACCATTTCCAAAATACTCAAACCACACAAAGATCAGATGGAATGTGAATCTTACTGACCAATATCCATCCTTAATGTGGACTATAAATTATTTAAAAGCATTATTACCCATGGATCGGATAACTTACTCCCAGCTTGATAGAGCATGATCAGTTGGGCTTTGTCAGATCTTGAAAAACAACTGATAATATCAAACGAACCTTACTTTTGGTTCATCATGTGACTCAACAGGCTATCCCAACCATCATCTTAAGCCTCGATGCTCAAAAGGTATTCGACAGGGTCCCATGCGACTTTTTATCAAGGACTCTTACAGCTTTTGGCTTTCCCCCAAAATTCCTCACTCTCTTTCATGGATTATATGCAGCCCTCCCAGGCCTCAGTTAAAGCTAATGGCTCCCTATCAGCCCAATTTCCTCTGTCCCGTGGCACCAGACAGGGGTGCCCCCTCTCCCCTTATCTGTTTGCCCTCTATGCTGAACCTTTAGCCCAATAAATTCGACAAATGGAGACCATTTCAGGCCTCAAGGTGGATGGCTGTATCTACAAGGTGGCATATTGTGCAGATGACCTGCTACTATACATTGCTAACCCAACTCAATCCCTCCCACCCTTACTGGAGTATCTGTGGACTATTGAAGTTCTGGCAGGCTACAAAATTAATGAAGATAAAATGGAGGTGCTCCAACTTAATTTTACGCCTACACCTACTCCCCTATTGAAAACCCTCTAGCCTTTTAAATGGGACAGACCATATATTAAATATCTGGGAAGTCCATATAGAGCCTGATTTGACAAAGCTCTGTGTTCTTACCTGTGATCCTCTGGAGCTCAGCATTAAGAATGATCTGCAGTGATGGAGTCTCATGCCAGTGTCCCTCATTCAGAGGGTTAATTCTGTACGAATGAACATGCTGCCTCACTTCCTTTGTTTCTTCCAATCCCTCCCAGTGCTACCCAATCCAGAAGCTTTCCAGAAATGGAATCAGCTCATTTCCTGATACCTTTAGTTGGGGACACTGGCTGCCTAGAATAGCATATAAGAAGCTGCAACTCCCTAAGGTAAATGGGGGACTGGCCCTTCCAGATCTCCAGCTTTATCTACAGACTACGCTGCTCGGACATGTACTCTGGTGACTAGGCCCCCACCGCATCCATGGTGGGATGACTTGGAGCTTTCACAGTTGACAGCTCCTCCCATCCAGATTTTGTTTGGAAGAGGGGAACTTCAGAGTCCATAGAAACATAGAAACATAGAAGTTGACGGCAGATAAGGACCGCAAGGCCCATCCAGTCTGCCCATTTCTTTTTCTACCTTATAAATGTGCCATCGGCCTTTGCTCTGTCAGTGACCTATCTATTCATAGTCATTTGTATTGCTCCCTTATGCCTATCCCATGCCTGTTTGAAGCCCTGCACTGTATTCATAGCCACCACTTCTTGTGGTAAGCTATTCCATGCATCTACCACCCTTTCTTGTGAAAAAGAATTTCCTCATTCCCCTTAATCGGCCTCCCTCTAATCTCATGCTGTGTCCTCTTGTCCTGCAATTTTCTTATATTTAAACATGTTAGACTCTTTCACCTTGTTTATGCCCTTAAGGTGTTTAAATGTCTCGATCATATCACCTCTCCCTCCTTTGCTCAAGGGTATACATATTGAGCTCCGTTAATCTGTCCTCATATGTCTTCTGATGCAGTCCTGCACCATTTTGGTTGCCCTTCTCTGGACTGCCTCAATTTGGTTAATGTCCTTGTGAAGGTGTGGCTCCAATACTGCACGCAGTACTCCAGATGGGGCCTAACCAATGTCTTGTACAGAGGATTATTACTCCCTCTACGACTTGTGATACCCCTACTAATACACCCTAACACTCCCCTAGCCTTACCTACTGCTTTAGAGGTCTGCTTGGATGATTTTAGGTCATCAGTGATGATGATGCCCAAGTCTCTTTCTTCCTTGTGACTGCTAGCAACTCCCTCCCAGCCTATAAGTGGCTTCAGGGTTCTCTTCCTATGTGCATGATTTTGCACTTCTTTGCATTAAACCCAGTTGCCACTCTTCTGACCATTTTGCTAGTTTATCCAGATCTCTTCTCATTCTGCCCACCCCATCTGGATCATCTACTCTGTTGCAGATCTTGGTGTCATCTGCAAACAGACAAGCCTTACCCTCTAGTCCATCTGCGGAGGTCACTAATGAAGATGTTGAATAGGACTGGCCCAGGACTGATCCCTGAGGTACCCACTTGTGACTTGCATCTCTTCTGACTGTATACCATTTACCACCACTCTCTGTTTCTGCCAGTCAACCAGTTTGCCACCCAGTTGACCAACTTCTGACCCACCGAGCCTACCTAGCTTATTTATCAATCTTCTATGTGGAACAGTGTCAAAAGCTTTGCTTGAAGTCAAGGTAGGCGACATCAACTGCTCCCCTTGGTCCACCACTCTGGTTACCCAGTCAAAGAAATCTATGAGATTAGTTTGACAGGACCTTCCTTTGTAAACCCATGCTGTCTTGGATCCTGTGCCCCTATGGATTCCAGGTGTTGCACTATCCTTTCCTTAAGGAGTGCCTCCATAATCTTGCCCACTACTGAGGTAAGACTGACTGGTCTGTAGTTCCCCGCCTCCCTGCTACCACTCTTGTGGAGCGGGATCACATGAGCCCTTCTCCAGTCTTCTGGGACCTCTCCTGTGCTCAGAGACTCACTAAACAATTCTGCTAATGGCTCTGCTAGTTCCTCCTTTAGCTCCTTAAGTACCCTGGGATGTATGCCATCAGGTCCCATTGCCTTATCCACCCTGAGCTTAGCAAGCTCTTGTAGGACCCTTTTTTTGTGAAGGGAGTAGTGCTCACCTCCTCCCTGTGTCCATGATGCTGAGCTGTGGGCCTGCCCTACCTTCTCTTCAGTAAATACTGAGCAAAGTATCTATTTAGGATAGATGCCTTTACAGGGTCCTCTCTCACATGCTCCCTTTTCTCCATTAAGCTTAGCAATACCCCTCTGGACTTTCTCTTTTCACTAATGTATCTATAGAAAGTCTTGTCACCTTCTTTTTACTGTTAGTGCTAGTGTTTCCTCAGTTTGGGACTTTGCCTGCCTTACTGCCTTACCTGCTTCCCTTAGGGCAGTTTGGTATGCCTCCCTATCTTCATCCGCTGTGTTCCATTATATTTTCTGAAGGCCAGCCTTTTGGCTCTGACCTTTCTGCTACTGTATTTGAGAACCAAAGTGGTTTCCTTCTTCTTTGCACTTCCTTTTCTGTCTAACACAATGGGATGTTGCTTCAAGTATTGTATCCTTAATGCTTGCCCACTTTGCCTGTACCTCCTCACCTGTGTTTCTTTTTGCCAGGGCTAGCTTAACTCTGTTGGCCATCTTATCAAAGTCAGCTCCTCTGAAGTCCCATATTTTGCCTTGGAATGGGATGATTTAGATGTAGTAGCCAAATTGAACCATACCATGTGATGGTCACTGGACCCCAGGTGACCTTCTACCTGGAGATCTGTGATCCCTTCTTTGTTAGTCAGTACTAGATCTAGGATAGCCCTGTCTCTTGTGGGTTGCTGTACCAGTTGTTTGAGGCCCTCCTGCAGGAATCCACTATGAGTCTAGTTCTGGCAGATGTTCCTGCTGGTATTGACCAATCTATATCTGGCATGTTGAAGTCTCCCATTATCAGAACCTCCCTTTAGCTGTCATGTTTTGTATATCTTCTAACAGTAATGTGTCTATGTCCTCCTCTGGTCTGGGGGCCTGTAGACAACCCAGTTCTTATGGCTGTCCCATTTCCTGTTTCAGGTGACCCCACAGTTCTTCTGGCTCCTTATGTGTATTCTGAATTTCTGTAGCTTTGATATTTTCATTAACATACTGGGCCACTCCTCCCCCTTTTGCCTCGGTCTCTTCTGAACAATACATTGTAGGTACTGAAGTCTCCCAATGTGGTTACTGGTAAACCACGCCTCACTAATTGCTACTATGTCCAGTTTAGCCTCTGACATTATTGCCTGCAGGTCTGGGATCTTATTTCCCAGGCTGTGAGCATTTGTGTACATGATTTTCCATTGGCCAGATTTTGGTGTGTTAGTTGTTGGGTGAAGTTTGGCATTACCCTGTGCATCGGTATGGGGAGACAAACCTTTTTCTTACCTGGTGATGCAAATGAATGGCAAACAGCTGAATTCCTGTTTGACCACTAGCTGAGGGGGGAGGGGTGTTCTTCCCATTCGACGTATGGGGTGCTGCACCCCTCTCCCCATTTGCTAGTTTAAATATTCTGCAAAGACGTCAAACTTCTGCCCCAATGCACTGACTCCCTCTTTAGTCAGATGCAGTCCATCAAATTTAAAGAACTTTCGCTCCCAGAACTGTTGCCAGTTCCCTACAAATCTGTGTCCTTTTTCCTGGCACCGATGTAGACTTCTATCACTGTGGACCCGATCAAGGTCTGGAAGATGGTAATGGCTTGTGCCCCAAACTGCCCAGGGGCACAGTGGCTGGGAGTGCCAGCATATGACTCAGCCTTTCTTCTGGCTTGAATGGACCATACCTTTGGAGCATGGTACAGAAAAAGTTTGGGGCATGGTATTTCAGTCATTCGAACAACTTAGAATAGCATATCATTTAGCACCGACAGAACAATATCGATCTTTCCAAATAGGCTTGTCATGGTATGAAATTCTGATGGTATGATAATTACTGGACAGGAGTGTGATGGGTGAAGGGAGGAACAAAGGGGGAACCTGGTGGATGGGCTTGGCAGCAAACGCCAGGAGTTTAGGAAATAAGATGGTGGACCTGGAGGCCATCATGGGGGACGAGGGACTATATAGAATCACAATAAGTGAGGCCTGGTGGACAGAGCATCGCACCTGGGAAACAACCATTTCAGGTTATAGACTGTTCAGAAGGGACAGGGAGGGCAAGGGGGGGTGCCTTATACGTCAGGGAAGGCATTAGTGTAACAGAACAACAGCAGGAGGATGGAGAGACTGAGCTGCTGTGTGTAATGCTAGGTAGGAAGATGGGTGAATCCCTGCAGCTGGGGGTGGTATACAGGCCACCTGCGCAAGGGGAGGATGATGATAGATGGCTTACTCAGGCAATCACGAGACTGGCCGAAAAAGGAGAACTGCTACTGGTGGGCGACCTGAACCTCCCAGATGTTAACTGGGAAATACTGGATGCAGCTTCGGCAAGGAGCAGAGAGATATTAGCTGTGCTGCAGGGGGAATTCCTTCAACAACTGGTCAGGGAGCCAACGAGGGGTAACAACTTGTTGGACATGGTACTGACTAATGGGGAGAGTGTAGAGGAGGTGCAGGTGGGAGAAGCCTTGAGCACCAGTGACCACAGTACGGTTCAGGGTCAGGGCAAGGAGGTAGACAAGTAAAACCAGTACGACAGTCATGGACTTCAGGCGCATGGACTTTGATAAGATGAGAATGATAGCAAATAAATAGAGGGTACAGGGAATATAGGGACAGTGGAGGAATTCTGGGAAGCTATCGGGTGGGGTTCAGGAAGCAGCAGAAATGTGCATAAAAAAGGTCAAGAAGAGCAAACGGGAGGAGACTGCTCTGGTTCACTAGGGAAGTGGGGATAGTCAGGAAAGGAGGAGGGCTTTCAGAAAATTGAAGAGGACACTCGGAGAGGAAGATAGGGAAGAGTATAGGGAGAAGAGTATGGCAGGGAGGGAGATCAAAAGGGCAAAGGTAGCCACTGAGGAGAAAATATCCAAAAAGGCCAAGAGGGGGGATAAAACATTTTTCAGGTATGTGAGGGAGAGAAGAATAGCAGGACAGGGGATTGCTAGACTAAGGGGGGGGAAGGTGGGATAAACTTGGAGCGGGACTACGAAAAAGCAGTGGCATTAAATAGGTATTTTAGCTCAGTATTCACAGAGGAGTAGGAGAAAGGCAGGGGTCCTGTGCTAAAGCCTAAGGGAAAGGAGGGCAAATGGGTGGATCAGGGCCCGTTCACTGTGGATAGGGTCAGCGCAGAGCTAGATAGACTGTGGGTGGACAAGGCAATGGGGCCAGACGGGTTACACCCCAGAGTGATCAGGGAATTGAGGGAGGAGCTGGCTGCACATTTGACAAGGCTGTTCAACCTATCCCTGGACACAGAGAGGGTGCCGGATGATTGGAGGAGGGCGAATGGAGTGCTCTTGCACCCTGGCAACCCGGGTTCAGGAATGGACTTGGGTCATTGGGAGTTGGCCAGGGTGGGAAAGGATTGAGCATCTGGAGAACTGCTTTTCTGTCCCATGGATGGAGGGTCTAGTGCCTGCCCAGAACTCACATGGCCTCTAGCACTGGCTGGGGCAAGACAGACTGAGGCTGACAACATGGAGTGGGGGGAGGGCGGCTGCCGACACACCACACACGAAAGCATGTGTGGGACATCTTGGGTCTTTTGGGGGTGGGGCTGAAGCAGAAAATTATGGAGGTCCGAGACGTTGTGAATCCCGACCACCTGGGAGCCCTGCACTCCATTGAATACCTGGGCCACGCTGCACTCCAGTGTGAAGGTATGCCCCAATGGTAAAACAGGTGGGGGTGGGGGGGCCTGGCTGGTGTCCAGAACTAACTGCAAAAAAAAAAAAAAATCCAACCATCTGTTACAGGGCTGACAATTTAATCTCAGATTTCCGGTAACCTCATAGCTGAGATTTGGTGTTAAGGTTTATGATGTCACCTGAATCTCTAGGTGGACTCGCACCCCCTTTGCAGTTGCTATATGTTACTCTGTTTTATGTGTGAAGCTTCTCTAGTGGACGAAGATCCCACTATGATAGGTCTAATTTTTTTCAACACCGACACTATGGGCCTTATTAATATGTTATTATGTGAAACTTTATTAGGAGCCTCTTCCTGCACTTTGTTCCCACTTGTTAATATATATGAATGACCGTATGTGGTCCTTACTGCTGACAACCCCCAAAGCTAAACTGTTGATTGTGATTTTCCCTTTTTTAAATTTGTTTAAGGAGTGTGAGATGAGTGCAGAGTGGAGGGGCGGGGGCACTTGCCGAGGAGGAGGTGGAGGTGGCGGTGGCTTCAGAGGCTGGAGGGGCAGTGGAAGAGGAGATTCTGGAGGTTGGAGAGGCCGCCCCTGGAGAGGAAGAGGAGATGGAGGAAAAACACAGAGAGGAAATTGGAAAAAAGCCCCGGGGAGTTCTCAAGGTGGTAAGTTGTGTATGCAGTAAAGCTTGATTGCTTGAAAAGATCTGCAGCAGTTTCAGTAGGCTGTGTGGGGTACCGTGGAGAGCTCTATAAGGGTCAAAATAATGTTTGGAAGCTACTAACCAGTAGGCTCAGAAAATCCACTGACCCAGCCAGTTTACTTGAGTGTTACTTCCCCCAATACAGACTTATCAGTATTAGTTATAGGAAGATTTTACTAGCCTAACACAAAATCGCAGCATTTGCTTAGTGTACCCCATGGTGCCAGTGTCTGCCCCTGGATTTGTGTGTTCGAACAAACTGGTGTTCTGAATGCTGATTCTTTCAAATGAACAAGAAAGGGATTCCAGAAGGAGAGAGACTAGCACCAAAGTCTCTCTATCTCTGGGTCAAAAACAGGATACAAACTAGTTTTAATAGCTTCTTTCACACTGATTGTAACCCAGAATGGTATTGTATTAGCTTTAAGAATATGTCTACAATTTTTATTAATCCTAAAAGGGCTATAGATTTCCAAAAGCAAATGAAAACTAGTGTCCCAGTTATCCACTTGAAAACTCATTTTTCTTAGAAGTGTGAAAGACTGGTCCCACCATCCTTTACTCTGATTACATTGCCAGAACATTTGTATACAATCAGCATCTGATTGTTTACATGACCAGCATTGACTTGAGTCCCTTAATTTAATTTTGTATAGCCTGGATGGAGTATAGTAAGCTCTAAAAAGAAGCTTGTACTGAATTGACTTGTCTCTTGTAAACTTATAACTATACATTTGGGCTAATGCCATAAGCCATTGTTGTTCTGATATAACCTTTTTTTATCTCTTTCTCCTATTGTAATATTGTATTTTTGTGTATCTTAAATGCATTTGGATAAAATTTGGAACCTATCCATGAGTATAATTTTGAACCTTTTGTAATATGATTGAAAATATGTTTAAGTTCCTGTTCTATAAGACAGTTATTAGGTGCTTGTTCCAATCTTTGGTAATCTTTTTTATATATAGAACTAATTTGATTGAAAAATAAGAGTACTGTAGTTGAAATCTGTGTTTGAAAGAATCCCAAGATAGCTTTATTCCATGTGAATACAAGTCTTCCCATTTCCTAATACCTTTTTGAATCCATTGTATGTTATGTAACATCTTTCCTTGTAAAGCCTATTTAGGGTTCATCCAGATGTTATTTAATGGGAAATTAGTGACTGTCCAGTTTGAGCTTTTTAAGAACTTTTTTAAAACCCAGCACAGATTATTAATAATGTTGCTCTTAGATGTTTTCCCTACTGAAGGTGAAAAAAGTAAAGTTTTGATATTTGTTCTTTAAAATGTATTTGTATAATCTGGTTTTCCCATTGTAAATCTATATCTTTAAATGCCCAATTAACTGTTAGCTTAGTAATGAAAGAATAGTAGCATATTTGAATATCTGGGCACGCTAAGCCATCTTTTTCCTTAGGTAAGCGTAGTTTGGCCCACGAAATATGAGACATCTTGTTATTCCATATAAAACTGCTAAAAAGGCTATTAATTTTTTTAAACCATTGAGCTGGTATCGGATATACTATAGATTGTAATTTGTATGAGAGGGTAGGAATAGCTGCCATTTTTATTAGTTGTATTTTCCCCATATTGATAAATGCTATTTACTTCAGTTTTATAGTTGAGTTTTTACTGCACTATATAGGGGTTCAAAATTCTTATAATACCAATCATAAGGTTTATTTGAAATAATAATTCCCAAATAAGTCATCCCCTCGGACTATACTTTAGCTTTTATTATATTTTGAAAGTCATCTGATTGAGGGATATGAAAAGTTATCATTTCTGACTTAGTTTTGTTTATTTTAAAACTGGATATCCTGGAAAATCTATTAATTAACGTCATAAGTTCTGTCAAGCTTTGCACTGGATTCTATACCAAAATTAAGAAATTATCTGCATATGCGTTATATTTTATTTCTAATGAGGCTATTTTAATACCAGAAATACAATGACTGGCCTGTATTTCTTTTAATAGTAGTTCTAGACCTATTATAAATAAAGGTAGCGATAACGAGCAGCCTTGTCTTACCCCCCAAAATAAATTAAATGATTTGGAAAAAATGACCATTAATTTTCAATTGTGCATAAAGTTTTTAATAGAGTGTCTGTATATACCTTATAAATAATGGAGGGAAGTTAAAAATCCCCATTGCCTGGAATAAGCAGGTCCATTCCATCATATCGAAAGCTTTGGTAGCATCCAAAGCCAGCAGCAAAGCTTGAGTGCCTGAGTCCAGAAGATATTCTGTTATAAACAGTAATTTAATAAGGCCAGATTGAATGTACCTGTCTGGAACAAATCCAGACTGATTTATATGAATAATGGAACCCAAAATGGTTAAAAGCCTATTATTCAGAATTTTTGTGTAAATCTTATAATCTGTATTTAATATCGCTATTGGTCTATAGTTTTCTTTTTTTGATAAATCTTTGCCTTGTTTAGGTATTAGAGAAATAAATGCCTGATTAAAGAAATCTGGAAGACTGTTTTGTATTTGTATTTGATTAAAAAGAAGTTTTAACCAAGGATTTATTATTGTGGCAAAGGTAACATAAAGCTCAGGGCAATCTGCCCCGGAGCTGTGTAGAGACCGCCCGCCACCACAAGCTTCTAACCTCTGTCTCAGGGCAATCTGCCCCGGAGCTGCGTAGAGACCGCCTGCCGCCACAAGCTCCTAATCTCTGTCTCGGGCAATCTGCCCCGGAGCTGCATAGAGACCGCCCGCCGCCACAAGCTCCTAATCTCTGTCTCAGGGCAATCTGCCCCGGAGCTGCATAGAGACCGTCCGCCGCCACAAGCTCCTAATCTCTGTCTCAGGGCAATCTGCCCTGGAGCTGTGTAGAGACCGCCTGCTGCCACACGCTCCTAACCTCTGTCTCAGGGCAATCTGCCCCGGAGTTACGTAGAGGCTGCCCACCGCCACAAGGTACGGACCTGCTGCTAACGCCTGTTGCCATCGAAATTTGAACTTGGCGCCTTTTCTGTCTTTGTTCCAACGCCACCTAGAACTCTTGAACTTATAGCTCACTGACCTCTGTGAACGAGAGTCACCTCTTTGTACAACAGAGTGCTTAGCGTCTCTCATGCATGCCCTGTAAAACTGGGATACTTGCAGATTTTTATCTGCATTTAGTTGAAATTCCCTACTGAGAGCAGCCCCAGAGCGGCTGTAATTTCCTGGATCTGGCCCTAGGGGCCCTTCTAAACAGAACCCAGCTCGAGCAGCAGCCTTAAATTATACTAAGCTAGGGCAGCTCCTCCTTTTGAGTTTGCTGTGGGGTCTAACGGTGCCATGAGGCTACTTAGGACACTAAAACTCAGTGCTGCCTCGCTGTTTGCACCATGGAGCTGTTAAATTTAAAGCTTGGGGCTGATTTTGCCAATTTGCATCGCAGTGCTGCAAAATTTAACACTCAGAACTGCTAATTTTAAGCCGTAACTCGGGGCTACTGTGAATTTCAGTACTCAGGGCCACGGAAGGGATTAGCCTTTTCTGAACTGTTCTGCTACATTGGGGTTTGCTCTAATCCCTGCCCACCCCCCCCCCAATTCCTTCCCACCTTAGCTAGCTTTTCTTATATAGTGCCCGTGGGTCACGTGTTACTATCTCCCTTGAATCCCATCTGCAGCTTATTTTTCTCCACCACTAGATGGCACTGTTACACTAGCCGTGCTCACTGTACCTCTGCAGCCAAACTGCTTGATTCTCTGAGCTGTTTCAAATTCCTTCTCCTGGAGTCAGACACCCATTTACTCTGACTGCACACTCCTCCTGTCCATGACAACTTACCTCCTTCCTGCATACACTGCTTAGGTAAACTTCACTTTCTCCTATTCACCTTGCGTCCGCTCGGTATCTCCCCCTCTGACTCATTTCTGCTCTCTCTCTCTATCCATAATGGCACACTGGGGCACATGCTACAGGATCGTAGGCTGACCATGTGCCTACTCCCATGTGCACTACTTGCACTACCGGGCATTGACTCGCTAGCCTTCTTTGTTGGGACTGCCACACTCCGCTGTGAAGCTCACTCCTCGAATTTTACCTACTCCGACATGCTAGCCGAGTCTTCTACTCAGCCCATTTCTCCAGCGCTCCTTAGTTTTAAACTTGGAGGGTCAGCTCTGAGACATGCCTTACACAGGAAAATTACCTCACCTGGGGAAACATCCTGTGCCATCGCTCTGGCCACTTTATGGATCACACTGTTAACTATCTCACTCTCTGGGGACATTGAACCTAACCCTGGCCCTATCACGGTTCACTCAACATCAAATTCCTGCTCTGCTTATCTCCTACCGCAGGCTCTGGGCATCTCTCTGGCCCACATTAACACCCGTAGTCTCCTGCACAATCTCCTGGAACTTGAGGCATGGGTGCATGTCAACAAACCTGACATCCTTGCCCTATCTGAAACCTGGCTGAAACTCTCTGTCTCAGACCTTAGTTGCTCTCTTCCTGGGTATAACATGCTCAGGGTTGACTGACCTTCCTCCAAAAGGGGAGGTGGGCTGGCACTTTTCTATAAACATCACATCAGTATCTCTCTAATTAGCACTCCTCCTCTTAATAACTGTGAAGTTCTTCACTCACTCCTACTCCTGGGTGGTGCCAAGAAGTTGCACATATTCTGTATATACAATCCACCTAAATTTAGCAAGTTTGGATTTGAGGAAATTATTGCCTGATTCCCTCAGTGGTTAAAAACAATGAGGTTATCTGCTTGGGTGACTTTAAGCTTGATTGGCTGGGTCCAGACTCCTCTCTCCTTACCGCAACTATCAGTAAGGCCAGTCTTCTACAACTTATTGAATCCCCCACAAGGATATCTCATAACTCCACACGACGCACCCTCATTGAATGGATCCTCACTAATCGCAAAGATCATTACTCCCTGTCTCCATTAATGATCACTGTCCTGTTTTCTGTGTGAGAGGGTCCCCTCCTCTAGTAAATCTACCCAAAGATCTATTCTTTGCTGACTTCTCCAACTTTAACCCAGCTTTGTTCTGCAGTGACTTGCGATGAGTAGACTGGTCTCTGCTTTTCTCCACCACTGATATTAACCTTGCGACAAATTACTTCAACTCTACCTTACTGGCCCTGCAGCGCAGACACATCCCAATCTCGACTCGTAGGGTCAAGGGGAAAGTGACTAAGTGGTTAAATAGTCCTCTCCTGGCAGTGCTCAAACGCTGTGACAAACTCTGGTCAAAGTGGAAATCTTCTAAACTGCAAACTGGCTTTGACGGATATCACTCGCTGCGTAACTCTTGCAAGGTGGAGGTTCGCATTGCCAAGAGCAAGTATTATCGTGAACTCCTTAAATCCTCTGCTACCAACCCTAGAAACTACTAGTCTCATATTAATCTGGTATTGGGAAATACTAAGCCGCAAACTCCATGTGATGTGCTAATCAACAATATTCATTACGACAATCCCAACACCATTGCCAGTGCTTTCAACGCTCACTTCTCCTCAGTTCCAAATGTCCCTTCCTCTGTCTGCACATCACAACCTTCCACTCCTCCTCCTCTTGTTCCTGGCCAAGCTCCTCCTCCTCTTATGCTTTCCCTAGTACTACGTTCCGAAGTCCTAAAGCTGCTGAAATCAGTCCCTACTCATGGCAGTCCTGGCCCTGACGGTATTGAACCCAGGATCCTCAGACTAGCTGCCCCTATCTTGGCAACTCCAATTATTCGGCTGTTCAACCTTTCCATCTGCATGTCCACGGTGCCGCTAGCTTGGAAATCTGCTAAGACAATCCCTGTCTTCAAGAAAGGTGACCCTAAAATTCTTGCAAATTATCGATCCATCTCACTCCTCCTCACTACAGTAAGATCCTGAAGACAAGAATTCACCGCCAAATCTCTAACCACTTACTCCAATGGAAACTTCAGTCCCCTATCCAGCATGGTTTTAGGGCCGGGCATAGCACCACCACGGCTCTCACCCTTTTTATTAGTGAGGTAAAATCCAATATGGGTAAAGGCCTTCTTACGGGGGCAGTATTTATTCGACCTTTCCAATGCATTTGATCTGGTTAACCACTCACGGCTCCTGGACAAATTGGAGATCCTTGGTGCCACTGGACCCACGCTTTCCTGGTTCCGTAGCTATCTTGACAACAGGTCACAGTCTGTCTCCTTTGGCAAGGTTCTATCGTCTCCAGCTTCCATCTCCTGCGGAGTCCCTCAAGGGTCTATTCTTGGGCCCCTACTATTCTCCATATTTGTTAATGATATTCCCTCCTCTATCCCCAACTGCCGGTCTCTGATGTATGCTGATGATCTGGCCCTCTACTCTGCCTCAAGCTCAGTTGATGGCATTAATGATCATCTGACATCTGGATTTATCCAACTCCAATCCTAGTTCACCTCCAAACTCCTTATAATCAATCTACCCAAGACTCAGTCTATGCTTTTTGTGTCCCCTTGGAAAGTCCCCTCCAGGTCCCTCAGGTTCTGTGTGTGCTGTCAGGATAGGTCATCAGTCTCTACTGCCAGCTCTTTTAAATACCTGGGAGTCAGGTTAGACTCCTCTCTTGATTTCTCCCTTCATGTAAGTGACCTATGCAAATTGGTAAATACCAGGATTGGGGCTGCTTACCGTGTTCGCCACTTCTTAAACCCTGAGGCCAGGGTATCTGTAGTGAGTGGGGTCTTGCTCCCGAGTCTGCTGTACGCTCTCCCTCTTCTCTCACAGGCTAATGCTGGTGTTCTCAGTAAGTGGGACATTACTTATAACAACGTGTGTAGATTTGCCCTCTCGGCCCCCCGGCCTACGTACCATTGCCTGCTCTACTCCTCCTTGCATTGGCTATCACCCAGTGCCCGTCGTGCGTACTCTATAGGATGTTTTATTGACTCCTTGACTAGGTTTCCCCGGCCTGACTCTCTTACGTCCATGCTTACACCTATACTTTACCATCGCTCTCTGAGATCGGCAGATGATGATCTACTCTCTGTCCCTTTCTGTTCCACCAAATGGGTGAACAAGCTTTCTCTCACGTTGCTCCTAAATACTGGAATTCTCTGCCACCTCACCTTAAGCGATCCTCCTTTCACTCCTCCCCCTTTAAATCTGCACTTTTTTCTCATCTCCAAGCACTTAATAGTTGTGACTGCAATATACCTGCCTGATTTCACCTCCCGCTCTTCCTTGTTGTACTTCTTTCCTTCAGGTTTATTCATTTGCTGCCATCAATCAACTCCTCATCCCTGAGGAATGGGTTGTGTAGAGTTTTAAATTTCTAGTCATGTCCTGTTATTTTGGATATTCCTAAGCTATCCCTGCATGGAAAATGCTTAATACTGTATTGTCTTTGTTCTCATGTTACCTGACTGTTTTAATGCCTGTATTTGTACTCTCCCGGGTCGTTCCTGAAAGTAGTCAGGGTCTTTGCCTAGTGTACTTACCCGGTCATCAAAACCAAATAAATAAATAAAATTCCAAAGTAAAACCGTCTGGACCTAGACATTTGCCTTTTTTCATAGTATTAAGTACCTCCCTTATTTCTGTATCAGATATTGGTACTGTCAAACATCCCCATTCTTCTTCCCCAGTTTTCGTTTGACAATATTTTCAATAATGGGCCATCTCTGCTACAGTGGGATTACACTCCATTCTATATAAATTTGTATAATAATCAAAAAATTATTTTTCTATCTCTTCCTGGGACAGACACTTGTTGCCACCTGATTTTTGTGATTAAGGTAATATCTAATTTAGTTTGACATTCTTGAATTATTTTAGCTAGTGTCCGGCCAATTTGTTCACTGTACTGTTTCCAAGTTTTATTCTTTTTAGCCCACAGAAATTTGGTTTCAGTTGAATCGATAAACTTTCTCAACTCAGCCAATTCTTCTGTCTTATTCAAATTCCCATTCTTAACTTCTAATTCTAAAGTTTTAAGTTTATCCTGCACCTCCTTTTGGTTTTCTATTCTGGTTTTGTTTTTCCATGAGGCTACTGAAATAAGGCTGCCACGAATTGTGGCTTTCAATGCATCCCAACTCTGTATAATATCAAGGCTAGTTATGTTATTTTCTACGAAAAAGTCTGTAATGGCCTTCCCTGTCTGTTTTTAAATAGGAAGATCCATCAGCAGATAGTTATTTAATCTTCATATATTAGATTTCCGCACATGACCTTCAAAACCTATATCAATTGAAACCATATTATGGTCTGATGGAAGCATAGGATGTATATTTGCCTCTATTGCTAAGCAGGACACCAGTAATTCTTTAGAAACAAAAATATAATGAAGACATGAATACATTATCTGGATAAGTTCCCTCCACATGTCTACTAAATTGACCGAGTCTAAGAAAGCAGTTAATTACTTGGCTTTATATCTGTCCCAGGAGGAGAAGGGGGATGATTTATTGCATGGATATTTAGCCGGACAGTTTAAATCACCTCCCACTATTATATTGAAAGAATCTAAATCATGAATAACTTTGTCGATTTCAGCCAAAAAATTATTGAAACCTGTGAGTGGTGCATAGACTGAGCTGAATGTCATCATTTCACCTTCAAATTTTACCTTGACAGCCACTATACGTCCCTGTAGATCTGATATAGATTCTACTACTATACCCTTAAACTGTTTTTCTATCAATATCAGTACACCAGCACTGTTTTTCCTTGAACCCAGTGAATAATAGATTTCCCCAGACCATTTTTTTAACCTAATTCTTTCTGAGTGAGGAATACCTCCTGTAATAATATTACATCTAATTTTAGTTTCTTAATCCTAGCCAATATGCAATATCTTTTAATGGGAGAATTGAAGCCATTAATATTCCAGGTTGCTATTTTTGCAAAATATATCATCTTGGCTGTTCATTAGCCCCATCTGTCTCCCCATTCTTAGGAGCAACTTGTACTTGATAATGTATTCCCAGTACATAAACTTATATTTGTTAACAAACCTGTGTCCAAACCATACAACCAAAAATGTGCATTATCAGCCCTATATTGCCCCCATTTTTACCAAGGACCTATGTCTGGTGAATATCCCCACCACTTAAAAAGTGCAAAAAAACAGACCCCCCGCACCCATGTCCCACCAGTATGCCTGCTGCAATAACTTTTACTTATTTCCATCATTATAATCAGAAAATACTCTGAAAGTCTTATTTTAAGGTCTTGAACCACATCTGTAAGTGTGTCGTATATAAGAACTTGGTGGTTCAGATGGACCTTAAGCTTTGCTGGGTAAATAACATATGCTTTAACTCCTTTCTTCCAGAGATGTTGCTGCAGCTTATTAAAGATTCTTCTGCAATCCCATAATTCTTTTGACTAGTCGTGCCTCAAAGATATCTGTTGTTCCTTCAATGCAAATTTCCCCTTTTTGAAATAAGTGTTCATAATCAGATCCTTGCCTTCTGAAGTCAGAAATTTTAAAATTGCTGATCTTGGACCCGAGTTCCCTCGTGCAGGGCCCAGCCAGTGGATTCCATCTATGACTGGAATTTCTGCAGTATCTTCCAGTATACTGCTTAATATATCAGTGGCAATGTTTTTCAAAGGTGATTCTTTTTCCCATTCATGTTGAATTCCAGTTATACGGATATTCTTATGGCGAGCCCTGTTTTCGAAGTCATCAAGCTTGTACTGGACAGCCTGTAATATTTTTTTTTTGACAAATTTTAAGGTCCTGGGTTAAGGGTTGAAAAAGATCTTCAGGCTGTGATTGGCACTGTTCAAATTTAATTCATCCTTTTAGTTTCTTGTTCTATTTTTTGTTCAATATTGGTAAATGAACCTTTTAACTGGTCTATTGCTCCAACAACAGGTAGCAATTTTTCCACTGAGGTTTGAATACTTTGCATGTTGCACATTAATTGTTTTGCCCACTCGGGGGGGGGGGGTCATCCTTAGAGTGATGACTATAGTTATTTTCTTTCCCCTCCTGAGTACCTCCACAAACTGTTGTTTCTAAATTGTTTGGTTCCTCTTCTAGTAGAATGTCAGACTCCTCAGCTATGTCTATATTGGTAGAGATGGCTTGTTGAGGCTTACTGGTAGAAGGTGCAGACCCAGCATATTTCCCAGATTTGTCTTGCTTCTCGGTGCTGCTCCATTTGTACTCAGTTAAATGGAAAGATACAGAGCTATGTGTGCATGCCTGAGCTAAGCGATTACTCGCCTTGCCCCCACTCCGGCACCTGTGTCTAATGGCGTTTTACAGCCTTCTGCTACATATGACTAAAGAAGCTTTGCTTTATGTTCAGCTTTATTAATGGAACGCAGGACAAATTCAAATGGAACTTCTCTTACCTACTACCTCTTCTCTAATACAGCTGGACGGACCTGTGTCGCGAATATTTTTTCTTTAATTTTTTGGTTGGTGAAAGAAGGGACCGGGTAAGCGGCTGGTTATTGCGGAAGGTCGTTGAGTATGCCGATTTTGCTGCCTCGTGAAGTTTGTCACTCTATCGTCGGTCCTTACGGTGGGACTAACGGGCAAAACTGACACCTCTTGGAATCTAGCAGGCAGTTTCAATGAGGAAGGCAGCAGCGTTATGACAGACCAGGCTATCCCGCAACGAGAAGTAATGAGAAGCCGATAAACTTCAGTGACTGGTTTGGTAAATGGCAAACTAAATTGGTCAGAAAGCACAGCGCTTTACATTCAAAATAAATGGGTACTGTTAAACTTTTAATTTAATTACCACTGCCGACAGAGGTGAGTGTATGATACAACGGGACTGGGATTTGACTTATCACTTTACATAAATTCACTTTGCCTTCCAATTTGGAACATTGCAACATTGAGACCTTATGTTTTTGGTGGCACGAGAGGACCAGTAAAGTGGTTGAAACGGTTAAAACTGTTAAAAAAGATGACATATGTATTTCTTCGGAAGGTCTGAGTTCCAAAATTAAGATCAGAGACTCAATATCATTTTGACTGTCGGTCTGGTTTCTGCATTTTATGATTTCATGACTCTCAGGCAATAGACCATTTGCAATAGGTCAAAACAGTATCTGCACTATATGCACTTTCGGCTATTATTTCATTCTGGGTCTGTGTTTTCCTCCAGAGTTGTGTAAACTATTTATAGCGTTCACAGTAGACATCTAATGCTTGAAAACAACATCAAACAAAAAAGGCTCAGCAAAATTTTCCAAGTTGGGGAAAGGAAATCTGAAAAAAATAATGGGGACAATTAATAGAACAAAAACAAAGGACTCTGCAAAGCAGGAAAACAATATATATAAACAGCTCCAGTTACCATTCAAAAACTGCTGCAGTGTAACAGGTCTTGCTCCAGTTAAAATGGCACCTAAAAACGAATGACTGTTTTTGTTAATTAACAAGAATAATGTTAATTAATGCATAACTAGTCTTCACTTATGCATCAAGGTATGACTTGATGTCACATATATTGTAGTACTTAAAATGATGCTGCTGTCCCTTAGACCACACCCCCCTGATGAAGGCTCGTTAGAGCTGAAGTACTAGGGGTCACAGTTCAGGCTTAGGACAAGCAGACTGCTGTAACTGCTGCTGTCAGCACTGAATCTACATTGAGGCACAGCGAATATTCTGTGGGATAATAAAAGAAATTTGCCTTAGTTTTTGCAGTCTGAATAGTTTGTGGTGAGTGTGCTATCCCTTGACATTTTGTGAGTTTGGGCTGACTTTTTTTTTTATCATTAAAATTTTTATTCTTTTAAATAAGAGCAAACAATTACAGAAAATACATTACTCAGTTAAGATATGCAATATCTTAGTCAACTACAATATATGTTATCTCATCTAATCACTTCTATTAATATTACTTCATGCTAAATAAATGAACATGAATTAACCATAACTTATTGTATATAAACAAATCTGTATTTGTAAGAAAGTAATCACCACTCCCTACTGGCATTTGCGGCTCCTGTCTGGAATAGAGTGTATTTGCTCTACTTCGACGTCAGCAAGGCATTCGACTCTGTGCTGCACAGAAGGTTGCTGAAGAAATTAGAGGATCTGGAAACAGCAAAGGATCTCGTTCAGAGTGGGGGGGGAAGCTGGCTGGAGGGAGACAGCAGAGGGTGGTGGTAAATGGCCAGGGGTCAAGTCAGATGAGAGGGAGGTCACAAGGGAGGTGCCACAGGGTGCAGTCCTGGGGCCTGTCTTCTGCAGTATGTTCATCAGTGACATAAGAGAAAGAATACAATGCCAAGATATGTCTCTTCATAGATAACACTAAGCTAAGCAGGCAGCGTAGACAGCGAGGATGGGGCTAGGGCATTGCAGAAAGACCTGCAAAGATCAGAGAGGTGGTCCAAAGTTTGGCAGTTGAAATTCAGTGCCAAAATGTGCAGTGTGATGCACATAGGGGAACTAGAACCCCAGGATAGAATATTGGATGGGAGGGGTTAAGTTTGATACTACTTCTGAGGAAAGGGACCTAGGAGTCATCATTACCAAATCCCTAGAACAGTCTAGCCAATGTACTGTAACAAGGCCTACACCAAGGCAACCAAGATGTTGGGAGTGTATTGGAAGGGGGTTTAACAGCAGGAGAATGTAGGTGATACTGCCTCTACAGATCACTGGAGATACCACATCTGGAATACTGTCCCAGTTCTGGAGCCCCCACCTAAGAAAAGACAAAGACATATCACAGGGTAACCAAAATGATTCAAGGCCAGCAGGGCAGATCCTACAAGAATCTGTTTAAGGCACTGAACATGTACTCACTGGAGGCCAGAAAAGAGAGGGGAGCTATGATAGAGACCTTCAAGTTCCTGAAAGGAGTGAACAAGGTAGATTGCAAGGAAATATTTAGCAGGATTGGTGAATCAAGAACATGGGGACTTGAGTGAAAACTGGCATGGAGAGATTCAGGAGGGATATGAGAAGGTTTTATTTTACAGAGAGAGTAGTTGAGCCGTGGAACATGTACCAGCAGAGATGATGGGCGAAAGAACCATTAATGGTTTTAAACATGGCTGGGACCAAGTGAAAGGCTTAACAGTTACAAAGGGGGAAGCAGTAGGGTAAGGGGGAGGCGAGGGCAATAACCCAGACTAGATAATAGGTTCTGGGGTAGGACTGGGTGGAAGAGGGAACAGGGCAGACTGGATGGACCAATAGTCTTTTACTGCTGACATTGTCTGTTTTCTCTGTTTCTGAAAAAGTATTTAATTTGTTTCTGATGTATGTTGAAATAATCCTTGGAAAACTGTGGTTGGAGTTGCAGGATATAACATTTATGAAATAAAACACCCTGTCATCTGTGGCATGCCAGTTTTAAAAATACATGCCCAATAAATATTTTACATGCCCCATGCCTGTTTATAGCAAATATTGTTTTGTTCTTGAACAGCAGTTTACAGTAGCTTTTAAAAGGGGTTCATTCCCTCAGATTATTTGTCATTAAATTATATATAAAGTTCAAAAGGGTATCTTTAATGTACAGCAAGTAGCCATGAAAAGGGCATATTGCTCTTAAAGAGCACCTATCATGCTCTCTTTGGAAACACTCCCCCCAAGCCCCAGTGGTAACCTTATCTTGCTATAGATAGTAGGGCACAAAATGGCAATTTTTACTACAAGCCTTTTAGGAGGGGAAGGGATTTATCATGTGGTGTCTACCGCACGATTCCTTACCCTTTCTGGTATGAGCACTCCGCCCCCACGCTCCGACATTTTATGATGTGAGAGTTTGGACAGCATGGAGGTGTGTGCCATAGACAATAATAGATGCATCTTTTAACATACTGTTCATATACAAGTTATCAGTCTGTTTCCATCAAGTCAAAGCCACTGTTTGACTGACAAGAGTATTTTTAAATAAGGTAATAAGAATGGGACCCAGTATCGAGCCTAGTGGAAGACCAAGTTTGGCAGTGCAGTATCAGGCAAGGTCTTGTCAAATTTGACAACTTGCTGCCTGTTAGAAAGACAGTGTGCAAACCAATAAACTGCATGTGGTGACAGGCCCAGAGCTGACAGCTTAGAGCACAGTATTGTGGTCCACTTAGTAAAATGCTTTTGATTGGTCCACAATTACTCACCCGGCTGACTTATAATACCTTGGTCCATGGCAGTTTTGATCTCAGTTTAGAGTATAGTTATAGCAGTGGTTGTGCTATGTCCTTTAAGAAAACCATGCTATGCAGGTGTAAGTAATTTGTAGGTGTAAAGGTAGTCAAAGAGCTATTTCGTTATAGCTCTCTCAAGAAGTTAAGACAGTTGTTGAGGTTGAGGAAGACTCAAAACTCCTGTTACATTTTAAATAACGTTTATTGATTTTTCAAGCAACAAATGTGCCACCTACAAAGTTCTGCCAAAGTTTCGTGGCTGAAGTGGACACTTCCTCAGGGCCCACGATGGTCCTGTTTTGAGAAACATAGACAATTTTAGTAACATTGTTGTAAAGGTTGGTATACACTGCAGCCATGAGAGCACAAGAAACTATTATTGTCACACTATTTTATTGCACCCTCTCGTTATAAGCTTAGACAAACTTACAGAATGCACCTGTTCCCTTTAATTTCTCAATGTATACCGCAGATAACCATCACGGATATCTAGTGCTACACTGCGAACACCCAGCAACCTATTTCAGTTCATTCAGTGTTGTTATGTAACACTGGATAAGAGTCTCTGTCTCTTTGTAATTTATTCATGCTGAACATTGGTTGAGGTGAGCATCCAGTTTCAACCCCACTTCCAAGCATCTCTCAAGAAGTTTGCTGAGAGCAGATACTATCACAATGGGGCGATAGTTTTCAAGATATTTGGGGTCATCAGGTTTGGGTATTGGGACAACTTTGGCTGTTTTCCAGATGTCAGGAACAGTGCCAGATAAAAGGGATACAGTCGGAGTACGCATGCCTAGTGGAGCAAGGAGTTAGGCACCACGTTGAAGGAGCTTAGCATTCAGGCCAATATGCCCTGGACTGGTGTAGATAGATTGCTTAAGAGCCTTGAGTTTCCTTGGTGGTCACTACTTTAAGATAAAAGGGGTGGGCAGCAAAGGAGGGGAGGACTTGGGGAGGGACTGCTCAAAGGGAGTAGGGGCAAAGGGTGTATGCACATACCCATTCTTCACACTCCCCTATGATCAGATCTCCCCCCACTGCAGGAGGCACCCCCATTACGTACACCAATTTTATTCTGGGGACACGATGAAATCTTTGAAGACATGTAGCAGCAATATGGTCTAGATAGGAGGGATTTCTACTGGTACCTCCACGTTCACCATTTCCTTACTTCACAATCCAGAGAAATAAGAGATGACACCAGTAAGCCTTCAATTAATTGTACATCTAAAGACACAGAATACTGTACATCATATACCTATATTACACAAAGTCATACAAGAGTCTCAGCAGCAGGATACAAGCTACACTGCCAGAAAATGAGGAAAGGAGTTACAGATAGTAATTGAATAGTCAGTCTGGGAGCAGTGGAGGCCAGTTGAATTACATGTTCACATGTCTGACGTGAGTACTCCTGGAAGCACATTATTTAAGTCTTTATGACTCCGGTTATCACATCTGAAGTCAAGGCAGGTGGGAGAGCGGAATGCGGGAGACGGTACGGGGAGGGAAGGACCACGTCACAGTTATAAATATCCATGGCAACAGACTGTGATGGCACAACATAGCATTATGGTTTTCAAGTAGGGAGTAAGCTGTAAAGGCATATGAACTCTGTGGGATAAAGATCTTGGGCTGGATATTCAAAAGGGTTGCGCTATGCGCAAGTCGGAAATTGCGCCATTCTGCCATATTCAGCAGGAGGCACTTGCGCCCCCCCAAGGCAAGCTGAGCAACAGCGCAATGCAAATGAATGCATGCTGAACTGGAGGGGGAGGAACCTTGCATAAACTGCACAGCCCGATATTCAGCGGGCTGTGCAGAGTTGTGCAGGCGCAACCCCCAACCTGCGCCTGCACAACTTTGAGCCAAAAAAGGAGTAAGTGGAGGGCCACCCCAGGTGAGCTGCCGCGTGCAGGGCGAACACAGCAGCTGCCACCTGTGGCTGGCCCTCAACCTACTCCTGTGCCACCTGCAGCCCAATCGCAGGCATATAGTAACCCCTCCCCGACTGGCCTGATCGCGGGCAAAGCGTAAAATCCCCTCCCCGACTGGCCCGATGCGGGCATAAGGTTAAATAACCCCCACTAGCCCGATGCGGGCATAAGCAAATACCCTCGCTAGCCCGATCGCGGGCAGCACGATCCAACCCCAGAACAGATCCCTGGTGGTCCAGTGGACGCTAAGCCCGATCGCGGGCTGCAAAATGTTCAATACCCCCAAGACCATATCCCTGGTGATCCAGTGTCCCTCCACCCACCCACCCACACGAAGCCCCACCACCCCGCCTCCCCGGCAGGCGGGGCGGCAGGCAGATGGGATGCTGCGGGGAGCGGGTGGTGTGGGCTTGTGGGTGGGGTTGGGAGGACACTATATCATCAGGGATATGGTCTTTGGGGGTGTTGTAACATTTTGCAGCCCGCTGATCGGGCTTAGCGTCCACTGGACCACCAGGGATCTGTCCTTGGGGGTTGCAATTCATTCACATATCTGGACTGCCTTTATGGTATAGGGCTGCACGCCTTGGCTCTTGCTCTGCACCAATGGGCGAGCCTCTACCGGCAGTCAGTCGGCGAGGCGGGTGGCAGGCGGGTGGGATGCTGCCGCCCACCGCTGCTGGGGAGCAGGGTGGTGGGGCTTCGTGGTGGGGGGTGGGGGGACACTAGATCACCAGGGATATGGTCTTGGGGGTGTGTGTTGCAGCATTTTGCAGCCCATGATCGGGCTTAGCGGTCCACTGGACCACCAGGGATCTGTTCTGGGGGTGTTGTAACATTTGCAGCCCGTGATCGGGCTTAGCGGTCCACTGACCACCAGGGATCTGTTCTTGGGGGTGTTGCAACATTTTGCAGCCCGCATCGGGCTTAGCGGTCCACTGGACCACAAGGGATATGTCCTTGGGGGGTTGGACTCTGTGCTGCCTGCGATCGGGCTAGTGGGGGGTTATTTGAAGCATGCCGCGATCGGGCTAGTGTGGGGGTTATTAACCTTATGCCCTTGATCGGGCCAGTCGGGGGTGGGGTGATTTTTACACTTTTGCCCGCTGATCGGGCTGTAGGCATCGTCCTCGACGGCCGCTGCCTGGCAGGCGCAGGCGCAGTCCTCGGGGATCTGCGCATCGGTGACAAAGACGAGAGTGCAAATGTGGCTATAAATAGATGCAAATGCCTCGCGCTTCTTTGCATGAATTATGGCCCCATTTGCATGTCACCTTTGAATATGGGAATGGCGATGGCGAATGGTACTTGGCGCCACCGCAACTTGAATGCTCCACTCTGACCACTTGCTGTGGCACAAGTTCCACTGCGCCATGCACAGTGGTTGTGGTAGGTGATATCTTCAGCGAGGCTGCTCAATAGCGCAACTCCTTTGAATATCGCCTCGCTACACCCCCTCGCGCAACTATTTTGTGCAGCGCAAGGGCTTGCGCCACAAAATAGCGCAGTTTGAATATCCAGCCCCTTGTCTTTTGTAGGAATTTCATCGGTAATTAATAATGGAGAAGAGAAATATATAAAAGATATATGAAGTACAAGCTGAATTGTGTCCAACCATTATGTTTTTCAGAGTTTTCCCAAAGGTGTCAGCTGCTCTTTAACTGATGCATTAAAGTAGTTTTTTAAGGAATTTTAGTACTTTCTTAAAAAAAAAAAAAAGACATGTAACACATGCACACAACTAAGGATTATAAAATGGGCAGGAACTTTCCAGCATCCTGATTGTCTGAGAAGGTTTTAAAGCCATGTGTTTCAGGAAAAGAAACCCATAAATGAAGAAAAAAAAAAAAAAAAACGTATTCAAAGCATAAGAAAAAATGTCCACTGGTGGCCATTACAGACATCACCACTTGTGGTGTCGGACCTCACTATGCCCTTGGTATGCAGGTATCCCCAGTACAACACACCCTGTCAAATCTTATTGCTTACATAATGCCCCGCACTCTTCGGGTTCATGGCATTATTACTGCATGAGGCCCCCCTCAATGGAATAATTGCCCTATATGCCACACTCACCTACCACTTTATTATAGGTTTGAAGATATAACTGTTTTTCTTAGATTTCAACTGCAGGCTTTAGTGCTGCACTAGGCAACTGTGATGTCATCAGTGTTGCAAAAGCTGCTCTCTGTTTAGCTTATTATTCCACTGTGATGATATAAACCTTCAAAAAATTATGACAACACTTACAGCAGCAAGCTTTTGATATCTTGCTGTAGGTGTCATCAGTCAAAATATCACTTATTTTGTCAGTCTTGACCTCCTTCCATTCCTGTTGTACAGGGCTGAGGCACTGGGTGCCTCACCTCCTGCCACACTGGAGAACTGGGTTCGGGAATGGATCAAGATTGCTCGGGGGTTGGCAGGTGAAGGAGGATTTAGCATCCTTTGACTAATCTCATCCTTTAGGGGTGGAGGGACAGTGTGCACTGCTGCTTGGCTGCCACCTAGTGGAGGATAGGCGGCACAGCAGAGGTTACCAAAATTGAAAGTCGGAGCTGGGTTTTGAAAGCATGCGCCATTTTCATGGTCTGTGTGTACACCATTGCTCGCTGCCGTCACACTCTGACTCAAGGGTAGTAATGGGTGGAAAAGAACCTCTGTCTGCAGGATGATGTTGCTACACTGAAGCTACCACACCACCACCATCTATGGCACCCACTCACACAACAAAGTAAGAAGTAAATGGGGTAAGTCCTAGAGGTGGGGTGAAAGGGCTGGGGTTCGACAGCAGAAGGGGGTTGATGGGAAGGGGCAGGAGGATAAAGTTCATATAAAAAAAGATTGCAAAAATATTTGAATGATAAACTTAACTGTGTCTAACTTGCATTTTTCAAAGTTATCAAACTGGTGTCAGAGGCTTTTTAAGGGAACATAAACAAATTATAATTTAAAATCAACTATTGCTGGTGTTTTCTGTTCATTATTGACAGGCTGTTAACATATTTGAAGCTATCATCTGCATTCTGCATGCTGTTTTCCCCCAACTCTCTTTAGTGCTTTCAAATAGGCACTTTGTGTCTGTAAATAGGGACACACACACACGGTGAGGCTAAATGTTTATCTTCAAATCCTGATGGTGTCTGCTAGCTGGCTAATGTGCGAAAAAAACAGTGTGGTTGGTGGGTCTTTATCCTTTGAACTACAAGAAGTTTACTCCCATAATCCAGCTGAACACTGTCATTGTCAGCCTTCTTAGCACTGGTTTTTGAGAGGAAAGCCTCCTGCATGTCTGCATCCCTTGTACAGTACACACCTACACAGCCCCCTACACTACAGCACCAATACGTTTGCTTTACGCATGTGTGCAAGCAAATATAATAAATAGTAGGGTGCTACAGACAAAAGTACAGTGACATTAAGGGCAAGCAATATGTACAGTCCACGGCAGTATGTACAGTGGGAAGTGTTCTGACAGTAACTGTAGAGAAGTTGTACTGGCAGTATAAAACAGTTTATAAAATGTGAGAGACAAATCATTGACTCAGACTGTTCACTTATAGTGCATTATGACAGTTTAATGCACTTTAAGTAACTAGTACCTGCTGGAAAAGTTTGAATAACAGAATGTCCAGAATAAAATCATTACACACAAATAGAATCTTCACGTTGAATACCACCTCCGCCATTTTTCACTGAGCCACCGCCAAAACATTTTGTCACTTGCTGAAAAATGACCCATCTCATTCTGTCCCAAAACACAGCAGTCACCTCCATTTTATTTTAACTGGTCCAGTCCTTCTTCGTTGGACCCCCCTCATCTACCTGCACCTCAATTGCTCACTATCAGTTTTGAATAGTGCATAAGTGCAAAAACATTTCTTGACTTTTAAAAAAAAAGTTGTTTGGTTGTTTTTTAAATACTTGTAACCTTGTGCATCAACTATATAAGGATCATGATCATGCACCCGCTCGCTCTGACACACAGGACAGTAACTTTCATGATTCTTACTACCGTAGCGGGTAGCATGCTGGTGGAAACCTGCCACTTATCCTCTGTCAGCCCCTTCGCATCTTACTCACTCACTCACTCCACTGTCTTGACTTCTTGACACAAATAAGTGAAGAGTGTATGTGAGGGGGTGGAGGAGGGAGAGGTCTACAATGAGCAGCAAAGTCAAAATCATAAAAGTCATCAGGCAGTACCCCCATTGGCACCTATTGGTGGAGGAATTATTTTATCTTTATGGTCCAGAAAGTTTCCAAAAAATGTTTTTTTTTTGTTTTGTTTTGTTTTTGTTTAATTTTTTTAATCTTTATAAACTTTCCCAGGTACCCATTTTACAAGTGCAGTAAGACACTGTGGGGATGTGAACTGTACAATGATAACTGCATTCCCAGGGCAGCCGGCACTCTGATTGCGGCCTTCTGCCTGACTACACCTCTGGGAGAGCAGTTATAACAGTACAATGCACTCCCCTTCCTGTCTTATTGCATAATCAGCAGTTGTGTCGCAGTCTGGGGAGTGTTTAGGAAATGCCCGTGCCAAGGCAGCTTAGCAAACAACAAGCATCAATTAGGTGAGGGAGCACAGAGGCCACAAACATCCCAAAATAAAGGAGGGATGGCAGAGCTCAGATTAGCCAAGGCTGGGGCAAGTGCAAGAGGGAGCTGAAAAGAGTTTGAACTGATATTTGAGTGAATGATGGGGGGAGGGATAAAATAAGGGGGAAAGTTCAGAATAGAAAGAAGATAGGAGGAAAAGGTAGGTTGCCAAGCAGCAGATTGGGAGTAAAGAATGGAGAAGGTGTGAGAGTTCCAGGAGCAATGTGCATAATAAGCAGAACAGTTAGGAGAAAAGGGAAATGTGGAGGGAGAGATGAGAACCAGTATTTGGAGAAGAAGGCTGCATAGTAAATGCAGTGGCAGGAGGCAAGAGGTGGTGTCATGTGGTTAGTTCATAGGGACCAGTGATAATAAAGGTTATATTTTGGGATTATTTCTTAAAATACATTAAATCTTGCTAAAACTTGGTAGATATGCAAATGGTTATTCTAACCCCAGTAATGCTCAGACCATTCATAACTTTGTGCAGTCATCCTGATGGGTTGGACTGCCCGGAGAGATGGAACACATACAAATGATGGAATTCTTTGCACGTGAGCATCTTTCAAATACTGCCTCTACCAACTGTAGTGTTCTAAGCCCTTCAGATTTTTCTCTCCGTCTGAAAGTCTGGTCGCTCGGAGTCTCTGTCGCCCTCTTTCGCGTGAAGAAGAAAGAAAAAAGTTTAAAAACCATAAGTATTTTTAGTTTCTTTTACTGCATCTACTAATGTGTTAGTTATATTGGTTATTATTGTTTAAATTGTTGTTTTCTCGGTTCCTCGCAGTTCGGTATAACCGTGAGGGATCCGAGCTAGTTGTAACTTTGTTTCGGTTCTCTAACTAAAGAACCTATTCCTTTTCATTTAAATTTGGTCCTTAAAAGTTTTAATTTTTAACCGCTTTTCATCGGTTACAGAACCGCTGAACCGGCTCATATTTCATCTCCTTTCTCGGTTCCATCGGTTCCCTATCGGTTCTGGAACCGACCGCAAAAAAAAAAGTAAAAGCCTTTTAAGCTGTTTAAATAACCGCATTAGCTTTTGGTATTAGCGGTTGAGGTTTTTTCATTTTATATTTCACAATGACTGAGAAACCTAAAAAGAGAACTGGTGAACCTGGTTTTAAAAACTGTTTGAAGTGTGGAGATGTGTTTGCCAAGGCAGACAAGCACACCTTATGTGTAGCTTGTCTGGGTTTTGAACATTTGGACCAGGAATGTGAAATATGCAAAACATTCCCAGAAAAAACTGTTGAAAAACACCTTGAAAGGCTTCACAAAAAGTTTCCAAGGGGTCCCTCAGGCTCTGACCAGCTGACACCCCAGTCTGTTGTGGTTGAATTGACAAGTGCTTCTACTCCTGCCCCTGATACGGGTGAAAAAGGGGCAAAAAGAGGGAAAGAACCGGCTGACTCCCCGGTTCCCTCAAAGAAATGAAAGAAGCTCAAACATGTAGAACCCTCTCCTGCTAAACCAGGGACTTCTGCACAGCAGCCTGTCATGCCTTCGACTCAAGACATAGCCCAGGCATTCAAAATTATCCAGGCTCTGCAAAACATCATCCCTCAGCCTTCTGCCCCTCCCCAGGGTCCCCAGGTTGCTGCTTCTGTGTTGCCTCCTGCTCCAGAGCAACACTATTTTGAAGGGGATGATGACATTTATGACGAAGACGAACCTATTCCCCCAGAGGTTTCCCCTGAGCAGGAATTTGGCTTTCCTCCCAGAGTGTCTGAGGATTTTTCCTCCCATTTTTCTTTTGTAAGAAGAATGGCAAATGATCTGGACATCAACACAACAGAGCAAGTGGAAGATGAGGAGGAGGAGATTGAGTACCTCAGTATGATGGGTTTAACACCCACAAAAGTCCTCCTCCTTCCAGTATATAAATTCTTTAAGAAGGATGCTATGAAGCTCCTCCAGACCCCAAACTCTATTCCTCCTATTGACAAGAGAATAGATAAAAAATATCAGCTGAACAGGGAGGGAGCTGAATTCCTTTTCTCCCACCCTGATCATCAAGGGGTTATACAGCAAGCTGCCTGTGAGAAGGCTAGGGTCCCTCTGTCCTCACACCCTCTGGACAAGGACTCCAGAAAACTGGACAGTATGGCCAAAAAGGGCTATTTGTCAGCCTCATTGGCCATGAGACAGGCCACTTTTCAATCTTATGCTGCCCAGTATCAGAAATCCCTGAGGCAGTCGGTACTGGCAATGTCCATGAAGGCCACCCCACCCTTGTCAGATGACCTGGCAGAAACTGCTAGGTTTGGGCTTGAGGCGGCCAAGTACCAGTTCCAAATGGCTGATGATTTGAATGACACTGCAGCCAGATGGATGGCTAATACAGTGGCTCAGAGGAGGTTTGCTTGGCTTAGGGCCTCAAACCTCACTCAGGATAACCAGTCAAAGGCCCTGGATTTCCCACTGGAAGGAAATCTGCTGTTTGGGGAGTCCACAGTGGCCTATATGAAAAAAGTGGATGAATATAAGGCTACTTATAGAAGTAACTCTGTTGGAGACAGAGCTTCTTCATCCACTAGGCCCTATGGAAGGGGGGCTAGGGGTCGTCCCTTTTTATCACGACCTTTCTTCTAGCCAGTAGCCATGCCCCAATACCAGCAGTACCCCCTCAGGGCTACTCAAGGGTAGGGGTAAAAGGGGCTCTAGGCGAGGGACTCAGCCACAACCTCAGCCCCAGCCTAAGCAGAACCCCTGAGATGCAAGCCGCCTCCTCCCTACCTGTTGGAGGCAGACTGTCCCATTTCCTCCCCCTCTGGTCAACCATCACCACAGACAAGCGAGTGCTGGGGGTAGTGGGCAAAGGTCTGTCTCTGCAGTTCAAATTTCTTCCTCTAAAAAACCCCAGGGTTTCTACCTCCCCACCTCTAGCACAAATCTCATTGCTAGAGGCAGAGGTCCAGAAGCTGCTTCAGCTCAAAGCAGTGGAATTAGTCCCTGCAACCCTGAGAGGAAGAGGTTTTTACTCCAGATACTTCTTAACAACAAAGAAAAATGGGGAGTGGCAGCCAATTTTGGATCTCAGAACTTTAAACAAGTACCTGAAAAAGCCAAAGTTCAAAATGGTCACTTTGGCTCAGATTCTACCAATAATCCAGAAAGGGACTGGCTGGCATCTCTGGATTTACAGGACACTTATTTTCACATCCCCATAAAGGAATCTTACAGAAAATATCCCAGATTCAGACTCCCATCAGGTCATTATCAGTTTGCAACCCTACCCTTCGGCCTTTCCTCGGCACCAAGGGTGTTTACAAAATGCCTAGCAGTTGTTGTGGCATTTCTTTGAAGACAGGGAGTGACTGTCTTTCCATACCTGGATGACTGGCTGATAGTAGGCAAATCACCAGAGCAGGTCACAACCTCTCTAAGGCTTACACAGGATCTTCTGGAATGTCTGGGTTTCATAGTAAACCAAAAAAAATCTGTCTTAGCCCCTACACAGACTTTACAGTTCATAGGGGCAGAGATCAGCACCCTGCAGGCCAGGGCCTTTTTACCACTAGACAGGGTGCAAAGTCTTCAGGCCATAGTAAACTCCTTCAAATTGCATGGTCGAAAACAGCCAGGCAATTTCTGCAGCTCTTGGGTCATATGGCTGCATCCACAGGTACAGTGCAGGGTTCCAGGTTTCACATGAGACACATCCAGTTTCACCTCAGGACTCATTGGAGTCAGAAAAAGACCCTTCTCAAAGCTCATTTCCAGTGACAAGGCCCATGTTACAAGCCCTCTTGTGGTGGAAAAAGGAATCCAACCTATGACAAGGAGTCCCCTTCCAGAAGGAGGATCCTTCACTAATCCTCACAACAGATGCATCCCTGCTGGGCTGGGGTGCCCATCTAGGGGAGCACACAACTCAGGGTACCTGGTCAGAAGCAGAATCCCTCCAGCATATCAATCTACTGGAACTCAGAGCAGTGCGGCTGGCACTAAAGGTTTTCTCTACACTGGTAATGGGCAAGGTGGTACAGGTCAGAACAGACAATACCACCACTATGTATTACATAAACAAGCAGGGTGGCACCAGATCAGGTCCCCTGTGCACAGAAGCCATGAGAATTTGGGCTCTGGCATATTCTTTAAATGTGTCCCTGCAAGCCATCCATCTGCCAGGAAAGGACAATATCTTGGCAGACACACTGAGTCGAATTGATCAGTCCCATCACGAATGGGCATTGAACAAGTAGGTGGTACAGGTAATTTTCAACAAGTGGGGCGTTCCAGAGATAGACTTGTTCGCATCCCACCAGAACCACCAGTTGCCTCAGTACTGTTGCAGGCCACCAGCCCAGGGCACAATCCCTCTGGATGCCTTAGTGCTGGATGGGTCGGGCAAGTTTCTCTATGCATTCCCCCCTTTCCCTCTGGTTTTCAGGGTGCTGCTGAAACTCGGATCCCTCTCAGCTTCTCTGATATTGATAGCTCCAGATTGTCCCAGGCAGCCATGGTACTCTCTTCTGCTCTCCATGGCAGTGAGCAGGCCAATAAGCTTGCCTCTCAGGCACAATCTTCTAACCTCCAGTTAGGGAACATTGCTATTCCCAAATCTCAAGTCTCGTCACCTCAAAGCATGGCTCTTGAGGAGTTAGAGTATGCAGGCTTGAACCTTTCTGACACTGTATTAAACATTTTGAAAGGTTATAGGAAGCCTTCAACTAAGAAAACTTATTCTGCTAGGTAGAAAAGATTATCTTTCTGGTGCTCTACTAGAAACTTCACCCCAAATGATGCAGGGGTCTCTGTGGTGTTGGATTATCTAACTCACTTGCATTCATAAGGTCTGCAACCCAGTTCCTTAAGGGTCCACCTTGCAGCAGTAGCTGCATACCTGTCTGCTAGGACAAAGGTATCTGTAGCATCAAATCCCATTTTCAAAAGATTTTTCAAAGGCCTAATGCATTTGCACCCCCCTCACAGGGCACCAGTGCCTGCTTGGGATCTTAATGTATGTGTAGCAAGGTTGATGCGGGCTCCCTTTGAGCCCATGGCTACAGCCCATTTAAAGTATGTTACCTGGAAAACAGTTTTCCTGTTAGCAATTACTTCAGCAAGAAGAATCAGTGAGCTTCAGGCTCTCTGTATCGACCAGGACTATATTTCCTTCCACAAGGATAAAGTAGTCCTCAGAACTAACAGACAATTCCTTCCCAAGGTGGTTTCAGATTTCCATCTGAACCAATCAGTCACTCTGCCTGTCTTCTTCACAGACCATGCAAGCTCTGGTGAAAGAAGGCTTCACAGTCTGGATGTGAAAAGAGCTCTCAGCTACTACATGACAGCTACTAAAGGCCATAGGCAAGACAAAAAAACAACTTTTCCTTACATATGGGGATGTTGGAATGGGCAAACCAGCCTCAAAAAGATCCATTTCTCGGTGGATTGTCCAGTGCATTCAATTCTGCTACAATAAAGCAGGTAAAGAGTCCCCAGCTGGGCTGAGGGCTCATTCAACAAGAGGAACAACTGCCACTATTGCAGCTGCTAGGGAGGTGTCATTGTTGGACATTTGTAAAGCAGCTACTTGGAAATCAGTACACACCTTTACAAAGCATTATAATTTGGATATTTTGTCCACAAGTGACGCCAAGTTTGGCACAGCAGTCCTGCAAAGTCTGTTTCCAAAATAAGTTCTGTGTCCACCACCTGGGGGGTACTGCTTGGTAGTCTGCACAAAGTTATGAATGGTCTGAGCATTACTGGGTTTAGAAGAAAAAATTACTTACCATAGTAATCTTCTTTCTTCCCAGTGATGCTCAGACATTCATAACTCCCTCCCATCCTCCCCTTCCAGAACGTAAGCCTCTGCATTCCGCATGCTAGTGCCACATAGCCATATCCTTCTGGGTACATTTCTCTATGCTAGACAGAGTTTTACCAGAGTTTTCTGTCTCTCAAAATAGTTTTTCTCAATCTATGGTGAACACCATTATTATATTTAGATATAGCTCCTCCCTTGGAGTTTTTTTCAAGTAAGTTGTTTATTAGGCTAATCCTAAAAATGTTTTATTAAAAATGTTTTATTAATTTGCTCAGTATTTACAAAGGAAGTGGGGGAGATACCTAAAACAAACAGTAGAAACGCTCTGGATACAGAAGGTTGATACCAGCCCATTTACAGAAGAAAGGGTTCTGAAAGAACTCTTAAAACTGAAGGTGGACAAAGCAGTGGGGCCTGATGGGATTCATCCCAGAATTCTAAAAGAACTAAGGGTAGAACTAGTGACACCACTGACTACCCTCTTTAACAAATCATGGGAGGATGGGGTGGTACCCGAGGACTGGAGAAGGGCAGATGTGATTCCCCTTCACAAAAGTGGGAGCAAGGCAGAAGCAGAAAACTACAGACCTGTTAGTTTAACCTCAGTGGTAGGGAAAATGATGGAATCACTTCTGAAGGAAAGAATTGTTGAGTATCTAGAGGCAGAGGGGCTCAGGACCCAAGGCAGCATGGATTCACAGCGGGAAGGTCATGCCAGACAAATCTGATAGATTTCTTTGACTGGGTGACCAAAGTAGTAGATCAGGGAGGGGCTGTGGACATGGCCTACCTAGACTTTAGCAAGGCATTTGACACAGTCCCACACAAAAGATTAATATACAAGTTAGCCAGCCTGGGAGTGGGTCCCAAGATGACAGCCTGGGTAAAGAATTGGCTGGAGAATAGGACACAGAGGTAATAGTAAATGGAGTCACGCTGAAGAAAGGGGTTACTAGTGGGTACCGCATGGTTCAGTATTAGGACCGGTCCTCTTCAATGTCTTTATAGCGACATTGCAGAGGGACTGGAAGGAAAATGCGTCTCTTTGCAGATGACACAAAGATCTGCAACAGAGTTGATGCACAGGTGGGGTGGAAAGGATGAGAAGGGACTTGGCAAGGTTAGAGGAATGGTCAAATGTATGGCAGCTTAGATTCAATGCTAAGAAGTGCAAGGTAATGCACCTGGGAAACAAAAACCCAGGGGAAGAGTGCACAATGGGGAGTGAGATACCAACAACAACAAAAATGGAAAGGGACCTGGGGGTAGTCATATCAGATGACCTAAAGGTGGGCAAGCAATGTGAGAGGGCAGCAAGGAGTGCTGGGGGGATACTGGGATGCATAGGGAGAGGCATCACCAGTAGAAAACAGGAAGTTATTATCCCTCTGTACAGACAGTTGGTGAGACCCCATCTGGAATACTGCGTGCATTTCTGGAGACCCAATCTCCGTAAAGACATAGACAGGATGGAGAGCTGTCAGAGAGAGCAACTAAAATGGTGCAGGGTCTGCACCGGAAGAGATATGAAGAGACTTAAGGAGCTGAATATGTATAGCCTCGAGGAAAGGAGGAGAGGGGACATGATAGAAACTTTCAAGTACCTCAAGGGAATCAACAAAGTCCAAGAGGTAGCATCTTTCAAAAAAGAGTGTGCAAGAACAAGGGGCACAATTGGAAGACAGAAGAGGCTGCTCAGAGGTAATTTAAGGAAGTATTTTTTCACAGAGAGGGTTGTGGATGCATGGAACGGCCTTCCGGAGGAGGTTGTGGAGTCAAAAACAGTGGTGGAATTCAAGCATGCATGGGACAGTCATAAGGCAATTCTAGGGGGTGGGGGTAGGAAGAAGTAGGCTGCTGGTTAACTAGGATCTGCAGCTTATCCATTAGGTAGGGAAATGGGCAGACTGGGTGGGCCAAGCGGTCCTTATCTGCCGTCAAAATCTGTGTTTCTATGTTTCTAATTAGTTAATAATTTATGGTAAAATTTTTCCATGTTGCCTGACTTCCAGGCTTCTTACAAATCTGTAGGGCTTAGAACACTACAGTTGGTAGAGGCAGTATTTGAAAGATGCTCACGTGCAAATAATTCCATCATTTGCATGTGTTCCATCTCTCCGGGCAGTCCAGCCCATCAGGATGACTGCACAAAGTTATGAATGTCTGAGCATCACTGGGAAGAAAGAAGACTACTATGGTAAGTAATTTTTTTCTTAAATGACATGTCTGGTTAAGATTGACTGGATGTTTTTTTTTCCTTTTTTTTTTTGCGGTTTAAATTTCAGGTTTTCCAGTGTCAGCTCCACGACCTCGAATGATCCAGTCAACACTTGACCAGTATACACCATACAAAGGCTGGAAACTTTACTTTGCAGGAGGTAATCTGTGCCTATCTTTGATCACCACCATCAGTATTGTGCTTTTTTTTTTTTTTTTTTTGCTTTATGCGTGTTTGCTGATGTTTTGTTAGTTGACTGTTGTAAAGTACGTCTGTTTTAGTTTACAGTGACAACTCTCCATTTCTTGAGAAAGTCCAGGCCTTTGAAAAATTTTTCATGAACCGGATTGAATTATATAACAAGGTAAGGATTTTGTTTGCCAGTGTAATGTCAACAATACACTTAGCCAGCGTGATGTATAGTTGCTCTTTTAAACACAGAACATGCACTTTGTATCATGATTCTCTGCTAACAGAAATAGACAGACATAAAGGTGTATGTTATGGTAGCACTTGAAAATTTGGAGTTAACTGTGCCTGAGAAATATCCTGTTACTGGTGCACATATATTTGGTATTACTAGAATCATTCAGATTTATGTCCGCAATGTTTTTCAGGATGAAATAGAAAGGAAAGGAAGTATACTCGTTGATTATAAAGAACTTCTGCAAGATGATGGGTTAGCTGAGTCGTTGCCAAATCTAGCCACTGAGTTGAGGGACATGCCGGAAAAAGTTCTGACCTGTATGGGTCTGGCAATACATCAGGTAAATGTTACGTACCCTCTCTGTTGCATAAACAAGCCACATGTTGCCACTTGTCTTGGAATTCTATTTCTGTCTGTTAGACGTCTTCAGGCAAGCATAAAAATAAACTCTATAATTGCTACACAGCACCGTATAATTAGTGCTGTGAATATTGCACATCGGAAGCCTTGTTCCTATTCTGCCATGCTGTTCTTCTGTAGTTTGATTACAGCATTCACAAACTGGTAATCAGGATCTTGCTGTAAGTCGGCAAATGTAGTGATTCAAATTTCTACTAGGTTAGCTAAACATTTAGTGTACACACTGCCTAGCTTATGTTCATGGTACTTGTCTGCCTTTCCATTGCCATTTGAAATCAACAAGGGCAGTTGTAGTAAATTTAGTTCTGACTACCTAGATTCAGTTCACTGTCCACACTTTGGCAGTCTTCCACTGAGCATGCTCAGTCACCAGAACAGTTTTCAAGCCTGACTCTTAGAGCCATCCGATGATGTAGTCCTCCCACTCCGCCCCCTCTGAATGCAAATCTTTTCTTCCACTGGAAGGAACACGTCTCCCCCCCCCAAAAAAACTTCTGCTAGTGAGAGTATTCATAGCTTTCTAGCACATTTTCGCATGTTTTTTTGACTGAAAAGTTTGCTTTTGACTTGTCTCTCTCTGCTGTGCCTTCAGCTTCTACTCCGTCGACGATCTTTGCCATGGAATGCAAGAAGTCGGTTTTCAAGAGATGCTTGTTGTGCAGGCAGATGTCTGTCACCGAATGACACAATGCCTGCATTTACTGCCTTGACCCAAACCACGATGTGGGGCATTGCACATGGTTCTGGACCGTACACCTATCTTCCTGTTGTGAGTGTGGGGCATTCTTTCTCTAGGGTGGACCTCCACAGCTGCAGATACAGGCCATGGAGGAAGCAGTTCCAGGGGGCATTCCAGTGCTGGAACTTCTTTCAGCTGAAGAGTGCACCTTGGAGCTGGTGACTCTCTGGGACCATGAAGAGTCTTAAGAGTTTTTCTTATCTCTTCAGTCCCTCAACAATGAGAGTCCCCCTTATTAAAAGTGCAAGAAGAGTAGCTGCCACCGATCATGGGGTGGAGGAACGTTCCAGCTCTTCATGGTTGAGAGGTTTCTGAGATTGTTTGCCTCTGATAAGGGTTGTTCTGATCAAGAAACCAGCTGTCATTCCAGAGAAGTTAACGCCAAAGCCTCTGGTCAAGTCAACAAGGAACCCATTGGCACTGAGTCAGTGAAGAACAAGAATTTGTCACCTGAACGCTCAAGGTCCAACTGAAAGGAAGGTCCGGGTTTGACCATTCCTGCAGTCAAATCCGCTTCGGTGAAGCCACCTCCAATTGTCACCACTCAATCACAGCCTCGGGTGAATCCAGTAACCAGGCAGGTGGTGTACATGGAGCCACTGGTAGACCTTAGTCGACCATGTTGTTGAGGTCAGGATCCCACTCTTGATCTGTTTCTCTCTGTCTCTCAAGATGACATCATGGTTGCCACTGATCGTCAGTGTCAAGCTCTTCCTTATTGTTGTCAGGCTACCGCCAATGACATTGAGACTGTTGCAAATGGAAGAACATGGTCTGGCAACAGTAGGTCTTTGGTGCGTTTGCCTAGAGTAGTGCATGACCCAGCCATGGGTGCCTTTCCCAACACTGCCCCTGGTGCATCATCCTGCAGCCCTCTCTTTGCTTTCCTGTCAGTGCTACCATGATTTATTCTAGTGGTACTTTCTGCCCTACAGCCCCAGGAAGATGACCCATTTGAACTTGGGAGTTTTGTCCATCTGATCGACTCAACATCGACAGGAGGTGATTCTATGGATAGTCACTCTACTTGGGGGATTGTGCCTCCTTTTGGACTTTACTGGACCATATGTCCGCGTCCCTGGAGATTCCTCTGGGCGATGTCCAGAAATGGGAAGTGTACTCCCTCATGGATATTCTGGAGCAGGCTTCCTCAGCAGGGGTCATGTTCCTGGTTGCCTGGGCCATCATGTGTGCAGCAGTCAATGTTTGGCAGCACCTGGCTTTATGCCAGTTTCCTCTATGCCATATGGCCCACGAGTATGAGATCCCTATTGGGGGATTGTCTGGTTTATCTGAGCTCCAATCCACAAATGGGCTTGTGGCAATCTTCAGTTCCTATAATTCACACTTGATTCCCCTATCTCCTCTTTTATGATGCTCCTTACTCTTTATCCCCCCTCCTTTTCTCTTTCTCCTCCCCTCAGCCCTATCTACCTATTCTGTAGTCACTTCCTCATTCATCTCCCACTCTTCCATCCTCTTCACTTCCCTCCATTTTCCCTTCTCCCTGGTGTCCTGGGTGCTGTTTCCTTGTCTCCAACTTGACTCACTCTAGCATTTCTTCTCTTCCTTTTCTCTCCCTCCCTCTCTCTCCCTTCTAAGTGGCTCATAGGCCAGCAGTAAGACACGACGAGGTGTGGGTTCAAACACCATGAAGTCTTGCTATATTATGACTAATGCAGTTAGCCACTGCACTTGAACTGCCCCGGAGAGGAAAGAGTTAACTCCAGGGAGTCTGGAGTTCTACAGCGCGAGAGCGCTTATGCCAACGCTCTATCTGGGCAGTTTCAAATGAAACTGTCAGATTCTTTACTCCGCTTCACTGAACAGTCGCTCCGGAGATCAGCTCCTTCAGCTCGGTTCATTTCTCGGTTCAAGCGAGTATTTTCGGTTAATTTGAACCGGCAAAAAGTATTTATTTTACCGCATTTCGGTTAAAAGCTCTATCTGGTAAACCGTAAGTACAAAAATTAAAGTCTGTGTGGAAATTCAATTATCGGTTCGGTTTTGAACAGATCGGTTTGCTGAAATTAACGTTTTAAAGTGTTGGTTGGGCTTTTAGAGTGCGGTTCCCGGTTCTTATTGGTTCTAAAAACCTTGCTTTAAAATTAGGTTTTTCAAATACCCTTAACGGTTAGGAACCGATAAGGGTGTCTTGCCTGGCACTGCCATAAAAAGGGCAAGTTTTTGGTTAGGCTGGCATTATGTCTGAGAAACCCAAAAGAAAAACCGGGCCCACTGGGTTTCAACACTGTGATGTCTGTGGGGAAGCCTTTGCCAAGGCTGACCCACGCACCACTTGTGTTTATTGTCTGGGGGCTGACCACCTCCTGTCAGACTGCCAGGTGTGTAAAAATTTCCCTGCAGCCACCCTGGAAAAGAGATTGGGCCGGCTCAGGGAACGAGAGGCCAAAAAGTCCGCTGACCGGATGGCCAGCCCGGTCCAGCACCCACTGGACCAGAGGGAGTGCCCTCTGACCAGGCGAGACTTCCTCGGCAAAGGAAGGCTGGTTCAGAGGAACCAGTCCCAGTGAAAAGACAAAGAAATCAGTAGGTTTGGAGTCCAAAATTGTCTCTCCAACTGCTGCAGAAATAGCTAAAGCCATACAGATTGTCCAGTCACTGTCTCAGGGTCCTGTCGAACCACCAACAGTTGGTAAAGGGTTGGTTCATTCAGTTCCAGTGGTTCAGGAGTATGATGTTGAGGAATTTTATGAACCACAGGAGGGGGAGGAGGAATTTGATCAATATATATGTGGCTGGGAGGGTCTGGACGTGCCCATTGAACCGGACATTTCTTCAGACAGACCTTTAGAATCTCCTCCTATTCTGTCTGAGTCCCCTTCTCATTTTATGTTTTACAAAAAGGTTGCAGAAACCCTCCAGCTTCCTTTAGAGGAGGCTGTGGATGAGCAAGAGGAGCCTGATTATGTAGAAATGATGGATATACCAGAGTCTAGGAGGTTGTCTATTCCTTTGCATAAGTCATTTAGGAAGCAAACAACAAAGATTTTAAAAAATCCTCATTCTGTCCCTCCTGTAGATAAAAAAATGGACAGAAGGTATACTTTGTCAGGCTCTGATATAGACTTCCTCACTGAGCAGTGTAGTCATGTAGGTGTGGTTCAAGCTGCAGCCTGTGACAAGGCTAATATTCCCCTGGCCTCACATCCTCCTGATAAGGATTCCAGGAAGATTGATGCCATGGTGAAAAACAGTATATGGCAGCTTCTTTGGGACTCAGGCAGGCAAATTATATGGCTATGTAGCTAGATATCAGAAATCTAGATGGGACACAGTATTGCAGAAGTTAGCCAAGCAGGCACATGGCCAGCTGGCTAGTGAGTTGGAACAGGTGGCTGCTGATGGCATTGAAGCCTCTAAAGTTCAATTTCATACTGCTGTTGATGTTAATGATGTTTCCTCTAGGGTCATGGCCACTTCTGTAGCTTTCCGTAGGGTTGGCATGGCTCAGATGCACTAATCTGTCCCAAGATACTCAGTCAAAGGCTATGGATTTTCCTGTAGTGGTAATTCTCTGTTTGGGAACAAACAGAAAACTATATGAAAAGATGGATGAATACAGAACTACCTACAAAAGTGCCCAGGCTAAGGAGGCATGCCACTCCACAGAGGCACGCTCCCAGAGGTAGTGGCAGGCCTTTCCACGGGCCTTTTACCAATCCTCAGGCCTCCTCTGCGCTTGCACAGAGGGGTTTCTTCAGAGGCAGAGGTAGACGGGGCACAAGTAAACCGTCCCCCTCCCCTCAGCCTAAGGCTACTGCCAAGCAGGCACCCTGATGGGGTGCCCAGGGCCGATTCTCCTGTACCAGTGGGGGGCAGGTTGGTTTATTTCAGCCAGAACTGGGTGTCCCTAACTTCGGACAGATGGGTTCTGGAGGTAATAAGCCAGGGTCTGGTTCTCAGCTTCAAACAGTTTCCAAAGATGAGAGCCAGACATTTTCCACCTGCAAATCCTACAGAAGCCCTTGCTTGGAAGCAGAGGTTTCTTCTCTTCTGGACTGCAAAGCAGTAGAAAGGGTCCCTCCTTGCCATCAGGGCACGGGGCTGTACTCAAGATACTTTCTTACCCCAAAAAAGACAGGAGAATGGTGGCCCATCCTAGATTTAAGGTACCTGAACAAGCATCTTTTGAAACCAAAGTTCAAAATGTTAACTCTGGCAATGATTTTGCCTTCCCTGAGGCCAGGGGACTGGCTGGCTTCCCTGGACCTCAAGGATGCCTATTTTCATGTTCTGATCAGGCCTTCTCACGAAAGTACCTCAGGTTTGAACTGCCCTCAGGCCACTACCAGTTCAGGGCAATGCCCTTCGGCCTTACCTCTGCGCCAAGGGTATTCACACGAAATGTCTAGCTGTGGTAGTGGCTCATTTAAGAAGGCAAGGATTGCTGTGTTTCCTTACCTGGACGACTGGCTCATAGTGGTCAGTCCCAGATCAGGTAAAATCCCACTTGCAAGTCACCCAGCAGCTTCTCACTTCCTGGGATTCCTGCTGAATTTACCAAAGTCGGTTCTGGAACCAGTTCAGGTACTAACTTTCATAGGTGCAGAATTGAACACAAAGTTAGCCAGGGCATTTCTTCCCTCGAAAGGGTAGACAGGCTCATTGCCCTGGCATCCTCCTTTACCCTCCGGGTTTCGACCAGCAAGGCATTTTCTGCAACTCCTAGGGCACATGGCTGCTCCCACAGCGGTAGTGCAAGGAGCAAGATTCAGATGAGGGACATTCAGTTCCATTTGAGGGTCTATTGGTCTCAAAGGAGGACCCCTTCCAAATTGGTTCCAGTGACCCAAACTCTGATCCTGGCTCTACACTGGTGGCAGGATCAAAGCAATCTAAAACAAGGGGTTCCTTTCATTCTGCCTCCCACTCCTCACCCTCACCACGGATGCCTCCCTGTTAGGGTGGGGAGCTCACTTGGCGACCTGTCCACTCAGGGAGTGTGGTCTCCTCAGGAATCTCTGCTCCACATCAACCTTTGGAACTCAGAGCTGTCTTTCTAGCTCTTCAGGCGTTTCAGCTTCTGTCCAGAACAAAGTAGTTCAAGTCACGACAGACAACACCACAACAATGTGGTACATCAACAAGCAAGGGGCACTCGGTCATCAGCCTTGTGCACCGAAGCAATGAAGTTGTGGTCTCTGGCTTACTCCCTGAACACCTCCCTGATAGCAGTTCACCTTCCAGGGAAGGACAATGTCCTAGCGGATGCCTCAGCAGGATTTCTCAGGGCCATCACGAATGGGCTCTGAATCCTCAGGTGCTGGGGCGTCTTTGCCAGATGGGGCACCCCTCAGATAGATCTTTTCGCAGCCCCAGACAACCACCAACTTCCTCTGTTTTGTTGCAGACCTCCAGTTCTGGGCTCAGTCCCCCTGGACGCCTTTCAGTTGGATTGGAAAGGGAAGTTCCTGTATGCCTTTCCCCCCTTTCCTCCTCTTTTCAGGGTACTAGTAAAAATCAGATCTCAGCCCTGCAAAGTGATTCTGATTGCCCCAGATTGGGCCAGACAGCCCTGGTACCCACTGCTTCTGTCCTTGACAGTCCACCCTGCCCTGAGCTTACCCAGAGTCCACGACTTGCTGGCCTGTGCACAGGGGAGAGTGTGGTATCCGGACCTCAAATCCCTCCATCTCAAGGCATGGCTCTTGAGGAGTTAGAATTTGCTGACTTACACCTTTCTCAAGGTGTTCTGGATATTTTAAAGGCTTCAAGGAAGCCTTCCACTAGGGCCACTTACAATTCTAAGTGGAAAAGGTTTTCCATCTGGTGCTCTGAGAAGCAGATTATCCCAGAATCTGCTGATCTGCCCATTTACTGGACTATTTGGTCCATTTAAATTCCTTAGGCCTTAGGCCAGCTACCTTAAAGGTTCATCTGGCAGCTGTCTCTGCTTTTGTGTCAGCAGGGAAGCCTGCTTCCTTTCTTCTCACCCTGTGTTTTCCAAGTTTTTGGGGTTACTTCACACTAGCCCTCCTTTTAGAAACCAGCCCCGCCTGGGGACCTGAATGTTTGCATTGCTCAGTTAATGCAACCTCCCTTTGAGCCTCTGTCCTCAGCAGAGCTCAAGTTTCTAACTTGGAAAACTGTTTTCCTAGTGGCTATCACTTCTGCCAGACGATAAGTGAACTACAGGCCCTGTCAGTGGAAGAAGATTTTATCTCTTCCACAGAGATAAGGTAGTCCTCAGGACTAACAGAAAGTTTTTGCCTAAAGTGGTTTCAGATTTCCACCTGAACCAATCCATATCTCTTCCAGTATTTTTCACTGAGCATTCTTCCTCAGGTGAGAGGAGACTGCACAGCTTGGACGTCAAAAGAGCCTTAAGCTACTATTTGGAACGCACCAAGGGTCACAGGTTCGAATCCCTCCAACTCTTCCTTACCTATGGCGAGGTTGGCAAAGGGAAACCTGCCACTAAGAGGACAATTGCAAGGTGGATTGTCTCTTGTATCCAATTTTGTTATCAAAAACTAGGTAGAGAACCCCCTCAGGACTGAGGCTCACTCCACTCAGGGTACAGCTGCATCTCTAGCGGCTGCTAGAGATATTCCCATTCTGGAAATCTGTCAAGCTGCTACTTGGAAAACAGTTCCCACTTTAACCAAGCATTATTCCCTGGATATTCAGTCCAGGAGAGATGCTCGTTTTGGCACAGCTGTACTTCAGAGCCTATTTCCTCAGTAGGTTCTGACCCTCCTCCATGGAGGTACTGCTGTGTAATCTGCATTAGTCATAATATAGCAAGACTTCATGGTGTTTGAAGAAAAAATGACTCACCTTAGTAATTGCTTTTCTTTTCATGGAGTCTTGCTATATTATGACCACCTTCCCTCCTGCCCCTCTCAGAACTTCTACTTGGGTAGGGGTAGCAAATTAGTTCAAGCACTGTGTCATGCCATTGTAGTTTTTTTCCCTTACCTTCTTTTATTTGGGGTTAGGGAACTAGGTTATTTTATTTAGGTAATATATTGGCCCCCTTCCTGGACTTGAGTCTTTGGGGGAAGGGGGGTCCTAATGGTGCTTGTCAGGGGGGTAACTAATAATACTATTATTCATTGTTATTATTGTTATTGTTGTTTATATTGTTATTTCTACTAGTAGGTAGCCATTTGGCTAGTGTAGAGCTTTCCACACAGACTTGTTGCTTAGTATTAGCTTCGTAAAGATCTGACAGTTTAATTTGAAACTGCCCAGATAGAGCTTTGGCATAAGCACTCTCGCGCTGTAGAACTCCAGACTCCCTGGAGTTAACTCTTTCCTCTCCGGGGCAGTTCAAGTGCAGTGGATAACTGCATTAGTCATAATATAGCAAGACTCCATGAGAAGAAAAACAATTACTAAGGTGAGTAATTTTTTCTTATGGCCTCATAAGAGCATGCCTCAGGTGCGTTATGAGGCACAAGGCGCTTGCGCAGAGTGCCCTTAGCACCTGGCAAGTGCTCTTATCAGGCCATAACCTACACCTCGGAGTGTCTTATTGCACTTATAAAATGGGTCTCCCCCAGTAAAAAAGTTTAATAGAAATGTACATGAGAACTTTAAATAAAAAGATTAGCAAAATATGATATGAATTCAAAAACTGAAAAAGTAGTACCTCTCATTGTATTGTTGTGGACATGTTTGATTGAAACTAACCAGGAGGCTGTGGAGCCTGTCTCTTCCCTTCTCCTCACTGCTACTCTGACACAAAATCTTCTTGTGCGTGTTTTTTTTTTATTTTTTTGTAATTTGCAAATGCTCAGAGTTTGACTTACAGGAATGGGAGCCAGACACTGTATTTAGTTGTTGTATGATAGTGTTTGTCTCCTGCCCTCCCCCCACCTTTTCATAAACACACACACCCAAAGATCCTCCACAAACGTTTTTTGGCGTGTAAATGTGAATAAATGAGGCCATGCAAAGTGAGCTTTCTCCTAAAAGCGGGAGTGAGCATGTCCCTCACCAGTCACCATATTTAGGGTATTGTTGTACCACTTCCATTATCATGGTTTCAGCAACTCAGGAAAAGTTGAAATTCATAAATATCTGGAAAGGTTTTGTGAGATCTGGTGGAAGGAAAAGACCTTTAGTTATGGAAAGGGGAGCATATCATCTGATCATGGGAATACAGGTTGGTAATCCTTTGGCTGTGAGACTTGTAGCTCTTCTATCATCATGCCGTATTTAGGCTCCTGCTGTAGCACTTCCATTATCGTGGTTTTGGAAACTTGCTCTGAACCTGGAAAGTTCAAATAAATCAATAAATCGGTAAACTTTTGGGAGCCTTGGTGGAGGTGTGGGACAGAATTGTCTGTGGCAAGTCGTGGATGAGTGGGTATGACCTTCATTTGGAAGCCGCGCCACGCGTGAGCCAGTACACTCACCAGAACAGATTCTCTTGCTGTTGAGGTTAGTTTGTTATTTTTATATTAGGGGAAGCAAAGTAATAAAAAAAGTGTTTCTGTGGTGTAAATTCTGGCTCGAGTGACAGACGGATGCGGGGAGGGGTGGGGGTGAGAGGGACTGCAAGTCATGCTTGGTCTGTGCCTGACTGTAAAATCAGTTTGAAGCTTTGTCAGGTTATTGATATTTCCCAGTTGTGCGGTTGCCCAGGGAAGAAAAGTGCCAGTTGGCATAGATGTGGGCTGATAAGGACACGGCTTGAAGGTCCTTCCAACCAATCAGATTTAGGTATTTTCTTGACCCATTTTATAAGGTTACTTGAGCTCCCTCATCTTCTTGCTGATTATGGTAGCAATCAAGCTTAATCCCATTCCTGTGTCTTTCATGTATATGCCAATTCCTAATAGGCTGCATGTAACTCACCTTAACAGCCTCACTCTTCTCCTTAAGATGGATCAACTGTAATCATATATGCTTAACTTTAATCTTGATGTCCTAGTTATCTTAGAATCCTGGCTATCTGCCTGGATCTCTGATACCTCAGTTGCTCTCTCTGGTTTCTGTATTGTTCACCAGGATCGAGCACAGGGAGGCGGTGATGTTGCAATCTACACTTCTATTAGATTTCTAGTGTGGGACAGTGCTCTCATTCCCCTCTCCCTCAGCTTATGAGCTGCTGCTTCTCAAAATCTCCGTTCCCGTCTCTGTCCCTGTCTTTATTGCAGGTGTGTATTGTTGCCCTGGAATAGTTCCTACCTCCATGTCTGAACTGTTCTCCTCTATTTTGCCCCACTCCTCTTCAGGCGGGTTACCCATCCTTGGAGATTTTAACAGCAACTGTCTCTCCTCGTCTTCCCCCAGATCATGCCAAAATATAAAATCCCTGCAACTCAATTACTTGGTTTGCATCCTCACCTGTCTCAGTTTTAAAACTAATAACCACTCTCCTGGACTGGGTTCTCGTCTCCCACCCTCATCAAATTGTAGATGCTGGTATTTTCCCTGGCATCCTAAGTGTCCACCACGTGATCTCCTGTGTGTGGAAAATTTGATGTTCCAAAATTCCCCCCAAATTTATTTATATCCATTCATTTAGGTCACTTGATTTGTCTTCTCTTCATGCTGATCTACTCTCTACTGATTGGTCTCCCATCTCAGTAGCTACCAGCATTAATTCTGCCTTCCAGTTCTTCAGCTCTAAATTTCTGACTGTCTGGGGCCATCAAAAGGCTGCTGAAGAAGTTAGAGGATTTGAGTACAGCAAATGACTTGGTTAAGTGGGTGGTAGTTGGTTGTGGGGAGAGCAGAGGGTGGTGGTAAATGGAGTTTCGTTAGGGTAGAGGGAGGTCACAAGTGGGGTGGCACAGGGGTCAGTTCTAGGCTCAGTCCTTTTCAAATGTTCGCCAGCGATATGGGAGACATAATATAAGGTAACGTGTCTCTTTCTAGATGGCACTAAGCTCTGTGGCAGGGTGGACAGCATGGAGGGGATAAGAGATTTGGAGAGGGCCCTGCATATGTTAGAGAGGTAGTCCAAGCTTAGGCAGTTGAAATTCAACTCCAAAAAGTGCAAGGTGATGCACATAGGGAACTATGTAGCCATTTGTATCATTTCATATTTTTTTTTTGGGTCCTTCCCCTTCCACCCAACCGACCAAGGGCCCCACTTACCGGCCAGGTCAGTCCCCCTCCTGCCGACCACTGCTAACCCGATTCTGTGCCCCCGGACAGCCCGGTTGTATCCCTTCACGGGGGGGGGAAGCACCTTCCCCCGGGAGGACAGGGAGGGGAGATTGAGACTCCATTCTGGGTCCAGAGCACGGGGCTATGGGTGCAGCTTTAAAAGGGCATTCTGCCAGGGCTTCTTGGAGGAGGGGGACCTAGCGACTGTCATCTGGTCGGTCAGGCAGTCATTTTCACCTCGCTCAGCCCCCGCCCCAGTGAGCCTCATGCCCGCAGCATCTTGGTTGAATGCACACCCGGCATGTGGTCACCCACGCCGCAATGTGCATTACTATGGGCCAGCCACTAGGAGTTTCTCGAGAACGATGATGGCCTGCATCCCTCCCTCCCAGGAAGAGAGCGTCCCGTGGATGCTCCTAACACTCCCTGCCGGTCTCCGCTCCTGATGTCCCAGGCTCTAGCGCGAACCCAGGTTGCCAGCGTGCTAAGCGAACGCCTATCACCCAGCGCCATGGAGCCCATTTCATTTTTTTTATGTTTTTATGTCACCATTATTGTTTTTAAAACTTTCCATCACCTTTTTCTTTACTCTGTATTTACAACTCTCAAAAATATCTCTTGTGCAAAGTTTTTTGTGAGTATCAAATCTTTGCTCCATAATTCAATTTCAGTTCAGTTTTTATTAAAAACCAAAGATGTTTGGCAGCCAAAGGTTGAATATATTGCATACAGACATGTACAAAAACAGTTAAGACACATGTAACATATACATTCGGAAAACACCATTAACTTCTAACCATCAGAGTTCTGCATTGCCCAAAGAATAAAACCTGAACCAAATCTATTAGTCAGAACAAAAGTTCCCTCCCGATCCCTTCTTTTTCTAAGTTGCTGCCCACACTCCCTTCTTGGAAAAAGTAGAATACTTAATCTGTGCTCTTTTCATCTTGTTGAAAAAATACCCACAAGATCTTGAACATCTGGAAACATGGGCAAAAAAATCATGGGTTGGACTTTAATGTGAAGAAGTGCAAAGTGATGAACTTAGGACACAATAATATTATGGCTCAATATACATTGAATAATAGAATATTAACGACTACAATATTGGAAAAAGATCTAGGGATATATTGCCAACAATTTAACCTTTGATAACCATATCAAGGAAATGGTCAAAAAATGTAATAGAATTGTTGGGTGTATACCGAAAAATGTCAAGAGTAGAATAAGTGAAGTGATTGTCTCACTGTTCACTTCAATGATCTGACTGCATTTGGAGTATTGTGCTCCTTTTGTAACAGTTCAGAATATAGGTAGCATGAAGTTTATGGAACGAGTACAGAGAGAAGTGACCACAAAAATTAAAGATATGAAAACAATGACATACAAGGAAAGATTATATATGCTGGGGCTTTATTCCATACAATATAGGAAGGAAACTAAGGGCTGATCTTTGTTATGTATATAAAGCATGTAAAAACAAACAATTATGAATAACATCTGGGTTGTGTAGAAATGAAAGTGGAATAATGACAAGCTCACATGGAATGCAACTGAGGGGTGAAACAGAACCAACAAAAGGAGTGAACTGTTCAGTCAAAGAGTGGTCACTGCCTGGAATTCTCTACCTGCAACCATGATACAAGTAAAATGATGGATCAGTTCAAAAGAGAACTTGATAATTATATGGGTGTAGATCAGGTCACAAAACACCATTGATATGTTGCAAGTCATTTAAGGCCAACGCCTACAGACTTGTATTAAACTATGAAACTATAAAGATTCATAACCTTTGGTATTTCCATATCGTACCCAAAATTTATTTTCAGTTCCCTTTTGTGGCATTTTTTGAATATATAAGTAATACTGTCTTGTTTGCACATGTACGTGTGCATCATATTCAACCCTTGGTTGCCAAATGTTTTTGGTTTTGAATAAAAATTGAATTAACACAAGAACCTCCAGCCACAGCACTATAGACTGGGTGTTGGTGTCCCACCCACGGAGACCACTGGTTGTGGGCACGTTGCCTGGCATATTTTGTGATCACTGCATGACCTACTGCTTGTGAAAAATCAAGTTAGTTAATGCCATCCCACCCCAGATAAACCTGAGCCAGATCCTACAAATCATTCAACCCTGATGGTTGTCATCAGGATCTCTTCTCAGCCAGCTGGGCCACCACTCTCAGTTCTCAACCCGAAGGAGGCTTTAGCCCATTTCGCCTCCACTTTCACAGCTATCTGTGATAAACATGCACCAGTTAAATGATCCAAAGTTCGGGGTCACCACCTACCTTGGATCACACCAGATAAAACTGAATTTTTCTAACTAAGAGATGTGGCCTGGGCTAGGCACAAATCGAGGGGTTTAATCTGACAGGCAAGTCTTTGCCTCACTCTGTAACCATTGTACAAAGCTCACACGATAGGCTGAGTCTGCCTCTTCCAGAACAAGTGCTCCTGCAATGGCTTAGACCCATCCAAATTTTGGAAAACAAGACGGTTTCCTCAGATACGCCCACCCTTCAGCTGGGGTACAGTCAAATTATGGTTTCTTACTCTTCATAGATGACCTAAACCAGTACTGCATCAAAGGTCCCAAGGCACTCATCCCCCAGTTCAACACATACCAGACTCCATCCCCTCTAGCTGCTACTTCTGTCTCCAGGTGATCCTAGTTGCCGATGTCCACAAAGAGCTCACTGCACTAAACTCGGCCTCCAGCTGTGGGGTTGATGGGATCTCCCCCAAGTTTCTTTCCCTAGGAACCCCTGCTATAGCTGCTCCTATTGCCCACATCTACAACCCGTCCCTCTGCACTGGCTCCTTCCTCTGTAACTAAAGCACACCTTGGTTGTCCCCATCCACAAAGATGGTCCCTCTGATGAGCCCACCAACTGTCACCTGATATCTCTGTTTCCCATTCTCTCTTAGGTTCTCAAGAGGTTAGTGAGCAGGTAACTTTTCAGTTTCTACGCTGACTCTGTCTTCCCGACCCCGTATCAATCTGGCTGCTGATCCAGTCACTGCATCTCCCTCCTTAGAGTCACTAACCATATCCACGCAAATATGGACAGGGGAGTGGGCACTGGGGCCATATTCATTGACCTAATTAAGGCCTTCGACACTGCTGACCACTGCCTGCTCTTGAACAAACTAGCAGCCCCAGGTGTCTCCTCTCCAGTGCTCATCTGGTTCCAATCCTACCTGTTCAACAGAACAAAATCTGTCAAGCTAGGCACAAATATATCTCCCCCGGCACTTGCAAACAAAGTATTGTAAGAAGCCCAATGTAGCAAATTAGTCATTCATTCAAATAGCGACACTCACAACCATGTTATACATAAAAGAGTCTCATAAGAAGCCCGGTGTAACAAATTAGTTGTTCATTCAAATAGCAACACTCACAACCATTGTACATGTAAAAAGAGGAATACTTATCTCCTGTTCCACCACACTGTTGCTGTCAGAAACACCTCGAGCGAAATTCAAGACACAGTGTTAAATGGCAGTATTCTGCTTAAAATCGTGCCAGAGTCCTCCTCCTCCATCAGTCAGTTACTCTGTACACTTAAGAAACATGGAACTCGCAAGTTTAAAACAAATCATGCTACAAACTTGGCAAAGCAAAACAAGATAATCTGTTGTATAGAACAGCATGCAAAAATAGCAGCAGCAACATGGAGGCAAAAAATGCCCCCAAAGTAGATACCTGAGAGTAGTCCGGAGGCTGTAGTTTTCACAAGCGGAGCTCTCACTCAGCACACTGCTTCCAGCACCATCTTGAAAAACAGCAAATTGTGTTAACTGCCCCCATACGGAGTGATGCGTCCCTGTTATGATGGACTGCCTGCATTTTAACCTGGTCTGCACATGCCTCATGCCATTTTCATTGCCAACTCAATAACTGATAAAACTGTACTCTTACATCCAGGTAGTTATGATCCATAGTTACCTTCAGTAGGTTTACTTTATACTGAAATAATTGTTTCAAGTCTTTTTCTGTACCTTCCAAACAGGCCCATGCATCATTGTACATACTTTTAACAGATTCCCTTGCATAATAGAACTGTTAAGTGCTAGTTGTATTTCTTTGTGCCAAAGTAGTTCATTATTTAATCTGCATAGCCCTTTTCCTTGTGGATATTTATATGTAGATAACCCTAGTTTACATCATAGCAGTAGATGGCCAGAATTCTCTATGGGGTGGGTTCTGCCTTCTGTGCTATCACGGATTTTGATAGAAATATAAAGTTGATTTGTGCGGCCCATGTATTCCTAAAATATGTATGCCTTCCAGACTGAATTAAGGATCTATGTGCATCTCGTAACTCTGCATCCTCACACATTACAGTTTGAATCACAATGCTTTTTATTTGTGCAGTCTTCACAGCCTTCTTTGGCCACAACACAGTACAAGTCCCCCAGTATAACCTTGCTGGAGGTGTAGCGGTACAGCTAGCTCCATTTTAAATAAATCCGTTTTGTATATATATTTTTTTTTTGCCTGTGGGGTATAAAATAATAATTCTTATTCTTTTGCCAGCGTATATCTCTTTCCTCTTATCTTTCTGCTCTCCTGTCTTCCCACACTCCAACCTTCTACTCTATCTGTAACACTGCTTCTCCTTCCCCTCCAGGAAAACATCTGCATGCCAAGCTGCCTTTTGGTATCATTTTCCTAACCTTTGGTCCCCGCTCTCCCTATCTCTCTGCTCAGCCTTGTCCCTCTCCTCCCTCAGGCTCCTTCTCCGTCTCTTTACTACCCCCTTCTGCAACTGTCCTCTGACCCTTGTGTTTCCCTTCTTTTCCCTTATTGTTGGTCTGCCCCTCCCCTGGCTGTGAGCACCCCGGCTCCTGATCAGTGGCCTTGAACTGCTCCTCTTCACTGACTCACTTTGGTAATGTTTAGCTCCTGTACCTATCTTGCTGCACTTGCACTGCTAACTCCAGCACCTTCATAGACTGGGTGGTATAATACTGCTCCTTGCTGGATTCCTGCCTGTGCTTTATTCACACTTGTACCTTGATACATGTCTTATGTCGGTCTGTTGTGTTAGCACTATCGCTCGTATATTGTGCCTGCATGCTATTATGTAACTTCCTACTGTTATATTTTACTTTCTTTTTTATTGTAGTGTATTTTTATTTTGTTGTATTTTGTATTAGTATTGCTCCTGGATTATCATCATTTTCACCTTGATATTCTTGTATTGTGTACTCCCCACCCCACCACCCGGATACATATGTGAAACAAGCTCAGTATGTATTTTCTAGCAAAACTTTTGAAATAAATATACTAAGTCCAACAGCAGTGCTCTTCCAGGACATGTGTCACATACTCTAGATACTAGAAAACCTGTACCTTTAAACAGGGTTCCTATCTTGTCACACACCTCCTCTCCAAAAGATCAGTATGAGGCACCACAAACCGGGTTCTTTTACATTGCTCAGTCTTGGAGGTTGTCCTCATCCTGGTCCCCTGCAACACAATTATTTCATAAGGTGAATCTTTTGATATAAAGTAAGCAACCTTCTTTTAGAGATTTTAATACTATTTACATTTAGGGTTTGCTATGTTTAAATGTAAACCTGGATTCATTCAGTAAGGAGGGTGAAAGGGGAGAATTCGGTATTACTTTTCTTTAACATTCTTGCCCCCTGTTGTTCTGGATCTGGGCAGGCCTTTCCTCTCTTTTGTTCATTTAGTTTTACATACTTCTTCTGTTTCTGAGGAAACAAGTCTTCGTGAGGAAAGGGTGGACGAGGCATCATCATTCTAGAGCTTTGTCTCCGTCACCATACTGCTTCTCTCCTGACAAGTGTTCAGACTTGTTCTCTAGCAAAATGTCCAGTGTTGTAGACTCTTCCTAATCATATTTGGTTTTAGTGGCTGCTTTTTCAGGGATCTCTTCCTCGTTACCATATTCACCTTGACTGGTGGGGGCGTAATTTCTTCTTGGATGTTAGCATCTTTTACACGCTCCTGAGTATCCATGTTTTCAGCTTCTGGTGTGTTTGTATTGTGCCCTGGACTTTCTCTTTCTGTGGGTTGCCTCTCCTCAGGTGTTCGATCCTTTGTATGCTCCCTGGCTATATCATTACCTCGTTCTGCCCTTACTGTGCCTCTTGGGGGGGGGGGGCGGTGATCTCATTGAGCTTCTTGTGGTCGTTGTTGTGCCAACTTAGTTGCCATCTTTTTGTTTTATAGCCCCTGATCTTTGTGCTTTGGCTAACAGCTTATCTTGACCCGGTCTGTCCTCTTTTATGCGTAGCCCATGGACATAAGCTATGCAAATAGACTTATTCTTCGCATAAGTTACATATTAAATCATTTGCACAGTGAATACTGATATGTCCATAGTCCATGCAGAGGTTGCATTTTATCTGGTCGCATGCACTACAAAGGTGTTCTTGTGAGCCATATTTAAAGAAGGCCTTTGGCCACCCTTGATAAAAACAAATTCCTCTGCATTTCCGGAAGTAGGAAATGTTAGTGTTTGACTCCTGTGTCAGTTTGTTACAATTTGACCCTAAATTTCCAGCCTCCAGTCCACACCTGTTCTGAGTTTATAATAGGGTTCGGATGTCCTAGCAATTGACATCTTTGAGCCTACAAAAACATTTACTCCCTTGTATTTTGAATAAAATGGTGACTGTTCAATGGGCAGTCTTAACGTGAAACAGGATCCATAAGGCTGTGTATGTAATCATATTAATATACTTCACCCAGAAACCTTCTAATGCACATACCATTTTAAAGTTGATATCAGATATGCTGTTGCTTGGTGTTTGAATCAAACCATAGATTTCAGAGGCATACAACCTCACTGAGTCTTTCAGCAAAGTGTGGCCTACGTATATTCTGTCTGGAGGTAGTTCAAGGCATCCTTCATTTTTTTCTCCTTGTGTAGGTTCTAACTAAAGACCTGGAGAGACATGCAGTAGAACTGCAGGAGCAGGAGGGACTTCCAAGTCAAGAAGCACCAATTGTAAATGTACCACATATCCATGCTAGGTAAGCAAAGCAAGCAAACGTACATACAGAATACGGGTTAGGCAACCATGCGCAACCAGCCTGTGCTGCCACCAGGATGTTCAGATTACAGCAAAGCTTGAGGGGTCCCTTTAAATCTGAAACGCAGGGTGTCAGCAGAGACTGGTTAGGCATGGTTTTGCCCAACCAGTATTTTTTATAGTATATGGAAATCAAAAATAAAGGTTTTTTTTTTTCTTTTTTGTTAGTATTTAACTGTTGTGTCGAATTCTTGTTCTCGACCATTCTTCTGCTGTCAATTGCAAGTGACAGCTTATACAGATAAACAGATGATTTAAAAAAAAATAAGATTAAGTAAGTTAACGTCTGTATAAAAGTTTAATTTTTAAAAATTTTGTTGAAAACAGAGCAGTCTACCAAAGGCCTGCACTGTGTTCCATTTTGTGTTATCCGTTTGGGAGCATGGTGTTTTTTCTTTTTCTTTTCAGCTCTGCTTTCATTAGAGCTAGTTGCATGGACATTGTGTTCAGCTGTGTAGAATGCTGTTGTACCACATAAGGGTACAGTCACATTCCATGACCTTTGCACAGTGGTACAACAGCGTTCTGCTTAGGACGAAAATCCATGCAGAACAAGCTTCCTCCATACACTATATACATACGTACATGGGCTCAAGCGTAGAAATACCAGGCAGGCACAGTACACAGTTATTCCAGTTATTGGATTTTTACAGCGTATGGAAGCATTAAACTCCATTCATTTTAGAAAAGGCTTAATAGAAACCTAGAACATGTCAGCAGAAAAGAACCGCTTGGCCCACACAGTCTGCCCAGACGGTCCCTGCCTAGTCTGTCTCTGTAGGTCCTAGCTGATCTCCGGCAACCCTCCTTCCTCCCTACCCCTTTCCTAATATTTCTCTATATCTATCCCAAGCATGCTTGAAGCCTCCTACTGTTTTTGCCTCCACCACTTTCTCTGGCTGTCTGCTACAGACATCCACCACTCTTTTAGTGAAGTACTACTTCCTCACATCCTTCCTAAACTTCTCCCCACTCCAGCTTCATTGCATGTCTTCTGGTTGTGGTCCTCACCCTCATTTGACAGAGGCTCCCTTCCTGCACCGTGTTTACACCCGTAAGGTACTTGTAGGTCTCTATCATGTCTCCTCTCGCTGTCCTATCTTCCGTGGAGTACATGTTGAGATTCCTCAGTCTCTCCTCATAGAGCTTTTGGTGCACCCCCTGCACCATTTTAATTGGCCTTCTCTGGACTGCCTCCACCCTGTCTATGTCCTTTCTGAGGTGCAGTCTCCAGAAATGAACTTATTACTCCAGGTGGGGTCTGACTAGCGAATGATACAGTGGCAACACCACCTCCCTCCTTCTGCTGGACATACCTCTCCCTGTGCATCCCAGCATCCCACTGGACCTATCCACTGCTTGGTCATACTGTCCTGCCACTTGGAGGTTATCAGATATCATAACTCCAAGGCCCCTTTTCTGTTTAGTAATGGACAGTTCCTCCCCCCAATCCTGTACTCAATACTTGGGTTCCTATGCCCTAGGTACATGATTTTGCACTTTTTGCCATTGAATCCAACTGCCATGCTGTTGATCACTCTTCCAGTTTGCCAAGATCCCTGCACATTCTTTCTTTCCCGTCTTTGTTGTCCATCCTATTAACATAAAGAAAACATAAACAGAACTTACAAGCTCAAATGGGCAGACTGGGTGGGCCATAGGCCCTTATCTGCCGACACTGTCTATGTATCTATGTACCTATGTATTACAGATTTTGATATCCTCTACAAAAAGGTATGCCTTCCCTTCCAGTTCATCTGCAGTGTCACTTGTGAAGACACTGAAGAGGACCAGCCCCAGTACTGAGCCCTGCAGCACCCCGCTAGTCACTGTCCCATCATTACAGTGAGTGCTGTTAACCACCACCCTCTGTCGCCTATCCATTAACTAGTTTCTAACCAAGTTCACCGCTTTCGATCCTACCCATCATCTGCTCAGTTTCTTAATCAGTCTCCTGTGCGGCACAGTGTTGAAGGCCTTGCTAAAATCTAAATAGGTCACGTCCACTGTCCTTCCTTGTTCTGTTTCCCTGGTCACCCAGTCAAAGAACAGTCAGATTCATCCGGCATGACCTCCCAAATCCTACCGTAAAAACATTCTACCTTTGGTATTGCACCCCACTGGATTCAAGATACTCTACCAACCTTTGATTTAACAGTGGTTTCATTAATTTTGCCACCAATGAGGTGAGGCTCACCAGCCTTTAGTTACTAGTTTCTTCCCTGTCTCCACCCTTTTGTAGAGTGATAACATCTGCTCTCCAGTCCTCTGGAACCGTGCCTGATTCCAGTGACTTGTTGAATAAGGCCGTCGGCGGGGCAGCCATAACCTCCCTGAGTTCTTTTAGTACCCTTGGGTGTATCCTGCCTGGTCCGGTAGCCTTGTCCACTTTCAGAACTGTAGGTCCCTTCAGAACTCTTTCCTCTGAAAAGGGACATGAGTCCACTTCCCCTCCCCCTTTGTTTCTGCTGATCACTGGTGGTCTGTTCTCCCCTTCCTCCACTGTATATGCTGTGCAGAAATACCTGTTCAGGATGTCTCCTTTTTTCTTGGTCTTCTTCTGGGCATTCTTCGTCTACCCTTCTTATCCTCACTACCCCTCCCCTTGCTTTCCTTTTCTCACTTATGCACCTGAAGAAATTCTTATCCCCATTTCCTACCTCTTTGGTTATCATTTCCTTTGTGCCTTTACTCCCCTCATTGCCTTACCTGCTTCCCTTTGTTTTACCTGGTACACATTCTTGTCTTCCTTCCTCTGCATTTCCTAATACCTCCTGAATGCCACCCATTTTCCTTCACCACCGTGGCCATTTCCCTACAGTACCATAATGGTCTCTTTTTCCTTTTGCATTTACTCATATCCTTCACGCAGAGTCTGGTTTCCTTAATTATGCCCTCCTTTATTTTCCCCACTGTTCTCTACCCCTATCTGGCATTCACGCCTACTAGGCAGTTTCTGAGACAGCCTCCGGTTTCTTTAAAATCCACCCTCCTAAAGTCTAGGACCCTCATCCTCTCATGGTTTACCCCAGCTCCCATCTTAATGTTAAACCACACTATACGGTGATCAGTGGTACCCATGGGACTGCCCATTGTGACGTCTGTAATGCTGTTCCTGTTTGTAAGCACCAGTTCAAGCGCTGCCTCATCCCTGCTGGGTTCGTTGACTAGCTGCCTGACAAAGGCCCCTTGAGGGGAGTCAAGGCCCTGCTCCTTGCCAAAGCTGCAGCTGGAAGGCTTCAATCTACATCTGTCAGACTGAAGTCCTCAAACAGCACCTCTCCCTTACTTGCCATAATGATTATGGCTACCCCAAGTGTCTTAGCCAACTCCTCTGACTCTGCTGGAAGCCTCTATACCACCCCTGTATGGATAGCGGTCCAGCACCTCCCACTAGGATGATTAATAGCTGGCTGCATGGTGCTGAATAGTAGGGGACCTTTCTGGAATGCTGGTGACCCGGGGTTGCACCCTGAACCTGGGATGTCGGGAGTGGAGGCCAACAGTGAGGGCTCAGAGTGGTCTATGGATCCAGTCCTGAGGGGAGGGAATGGTCGAGCCGGTCTTTCAGCTGCTCCTGGTGAAATCGTGGTGGTGGTGCCATTGATGTTGTCAATGACCACACGTCCGCCCCCCCCCCCCCAGCCAGCAGTGGGTGGGTGAGTGTGTATGCGACTATGGAAGATAGGGTAGGAGTAGAAGTGGTGGAAATGCTGCATCAGTGCATCAGATGCCAGCCCACCATTATCTTCCCCTCCCATCACCACCACCAGCAGGCCTACAGTGAACATTATCCTGTTACAGCTCATTGATCACCATACTTATTTATTGTATCTACCATATATTGCTTGAATTTTGGCTACTAGGAACATGTTATTTAATGATTATGTTGGAGCTGCATAATATGCATAACCTGTAACTTGCTGCCTAATGTCTTCCTTGAAGTGTTGTCATGCACAAGATTTCCAGAGTAAATGAGCTGTGGCTGAATGGTAACTTCTTGAATAAGCAGAATTTACTACTACTGCTGCAGCTCCACACTATGCTCAGTATGGCTGCATTTGCCAGGAGTGCCTGTAAAGTTTAGATCTTACTTCGAGAGGGTTCCTGCAGTAGGTCTTCACATATAGGACTGCGCCCACTGGTGTCAGGTCCGCACGGCAGACTTGTAGATAGCAGTCATCAACGGGGACCGCCCCCGATGTCAGGGTGGCATGACGTCAGCCCGACTATAAAAGGGGCGGTCCCGCGCCCGCTGTCCAGTTCTTTCCCGCCGTTGCCTCAGTAACGTTCGGCTCATGTCAGAACAGCAATCCAACGTCCGCATTGTTTTTTGTCGAAGTTTCCTTCGCCTCTTATAACTTTCTCTCAAAGTTTTTTCTTCAATTTGATGTCTTCTAGACAGAAGAAAAAGTGACGACCATTCCCATTGCCTCCTTTGCCTCGGTTCAAAGCACGTCGTCCAGGAGTGTTCCATCTGCCAGGCCTTCAACCAGGCGACCAGAACCAGGCGCAAGCAGTCCCTCGAGACCCACCTTCTGACCCAACGCTTGGCGTCTATGGAAAAGGAGCTCCAAAAACTCAGGGAAAGGTTGTCGTCGCCGGCCCCGAAAAAGAAGAAAAGTAAAGAGAAGACCGGAGTCCGTCACCACACGAGAGGCCTACAACTGTGAGTACTTTTTCAGGCACCCCATCCACTTCTTTGGGCTGGGCCCCCTCTCCCCCTCCTGCCGAGGTGAGCGGGCAGCCGGGGGTAGCCTCCTTAGAGGTGGTAATTTCATTGCCTTGTCCTGCCGATAAGTCCCCTGCGCCTCCTGTGAAGACAGCGGCCTCTGCCGATCAGCCTAGCGGCGGCCTTCAAGCCGTCTCTAGCCTGGCCGGATCTGTTGTTTCGGACACCGGCTCCTCCGACGCCCGTCAGGATCCGTCCACTCTCCCGTCGGGCTCCAGTTTGGCCCCCGACATCGGACAGAGTGAGGGACAAGTCGACCTGTCGTCTCCTAGGGTTCTTCACCCCAGAGACTCGCCACCCGAACCGTTGCTTTTTGCTTTAGCAGGATCGCACTCAAACCTGCCGTCGGGGGCCCCTCGAGTCCCCCCCCACCTCACCAGGCTTTCCACTGTCACCGGACAAGGTTCCATTGCTGACTGGGGATCCAATTATGGAGCCTCCACCCTCTGGATCTTTGGGCGTGCTCCAGGATCCGATGCCACCTCTTGGCACTACGGCACCGCCCCTTGCGGGCCCTTCAACTGGGTTCCTAGTTCCTGAGCCCTCTCGCCCGCCTGCGGGCAGTCCTCCATCGGTCACTCAGTACCCGATGCCGGGCCAGGTGCCTTCGTTGCTGGGTCTCCCGACGCCGGGTTACCAGACGCTGGGTTTTCCAACGTTATCCTTCCTGACACCGGGATATCCTACTTTAGGACACCTCATGCCGGGTTATCCTGGGTACTCTTCGTATTACCCTTCCTGGCACTATCCTCGGTACCCGGGGTATCTGAGTTACCAGCCTCCCCCTTCTCCGGTACCGGATCACAAGTTCGTCCCTCTCTGGTGCAAAGAGGCTTGAATGCAACTTTTGTCAGAGTTAAAACAGCCGGCTCGGGAAGTGCCCACCCCCAGGGCTGCCTCTCCACCGCTTCCTCGGGCCAGAGCTTCAACCTCTATCACTGTCGGTATCACGGAACCAGACCTCTCAGTGTCTAGTGGCTCCGAGCCCTCTGACACCGACTCCAACACAGATGTATCTGAGCCTAGGTCTCCAGTAGAGGTCCCTCCAAAAGACTCTCCAAAGTCGCCTTCGGAGGACCCCTCTTTTGGAGATTTATTGCGTTCGATTCAGGTGGCTGGTGGATGGCCATCCAAAGAGGTTGACCCGCAAAGGAAACTTCTCGCGGAGCACCTTGATCTGGCCACCTTGGACCCTATCCCCATTCCTCTGTGGTTGGGGCCACATGATGACCTTGTGACTACGGTTTGGCAACAACCGTCCTCTATTTCAGTGGTCTCCGGCAAAGCTGACCGCACCTATTACCCCCTGGAAGGGATATCTCACATTAACTCCCATCCTAAGGCTGACTCCATGGTCGTCGCGGCCGCTCACGACCGTTCAGCCCAGCCCAAACATTTGAGCTCTTCGCCTCCTGATAAGTACTCGCGTCAGCTCGACCAATTTGAGCGTAAAATCTAACATACTAACATACTAAAATGCCAGCAGAATAGGCCTAACGGTCTTTCGTGTCTGCTCGTTTGGTCAGCATCCACCCTGGGTGCTGACCTTGCTGCCCCCCTCGCCTCCTCTGGCTTCTCCCTTCCCAGTTCTGGATATTCTTGCTGCATTGGATTTTGCTTCCAGAACTCTTCTCCTGTACCTGTCCCACCCCCTCTTGAACCCTTCCACTGTCTCTGCCTCCACCAGCCCCCTAGGCAGTGCATTCCATGGCTCCACCACCCTCTCAGTGAAGTAGCACCTCCTCCTTTCTCCCCTGAATCTTCCCCCCTCCAGCTTCCACCCATGCCCTCTAGTGGCCCCCTCCTCCTTCCTTCGAAGCACCCTGACTGTTCCTCCCCTATTTACCCTCTTCATGTACCTGAAGACCTCTATCATGTCCCCCCGGTCCCTTCTCTCTTCCAATGTGTACATATTTAGCTCTTCGAGCCTCTCCTCATAGGTCCTGTCCCCCAAGCCCCAAATCATTTTGGTTGCCCTCCTCTGGACCCTCTCCAGGAGGGTAATGTCCTTCTTTAAGTGTGGCCTCCAAAACTGCACGCAGTACTCAAGGTGCGGCCTCACCAAGCAGTTATACAGAGGGAGTATCACTTCCTCCTTCTGGAGGTGATCCCCTAGCGATGCATCCCAGCATCCTGTTGGCCTTGGCTGCTGCCCTCCTACAAGTCTCCGAGTTGTTCATCTTGACATCCACCACCACCCCCAGGTCCTTCTCAGCCATCGAGACTTGTAGCATTTCCCCAGGGTGTACACTTGGTCTGGGTTTCTGGCCCCCAGGTGGAGTACCTTGCATTTCCCTGCATTGAACCTCAGCTTCCACTTTCTAGACCATCTTTCCAGAGCCTCCAGGTCCCCCTGTAGGGCCACCCTCCCCTCCTCCCCATCCACCACCGCCCCAGTTTTGAGTCATCCACAAGAGACTCATCTCACTCCTGATTCCTGTCCTTATGTCCGAGACGTAGGCGTTGAAGAGGGGCCCAAGGACTGATCACTGTGGGACCCCACTAATGACCCTCCTTGGGGATGAGACTATCCTGCCAACTACGACCCTCTGGGTCCGGTCCTGGAGCCAATTGCCTATCCATCTGATTATCTGGTTCCCCACCCCCATTTCTCCCAGCTTATCCAACAGGCCCACGTGAGGAACAGAGTCAAATGCCTTGCTGAAGTCTAGAAAGAGGACGTCCACTGGTCTATCCAGGTCCAAGGCACTCGTCACCCAGTCATAGAACTCCACAAGGTTTGTCTGAACGATTTCCGGGACGAATCCATGCTGTCTATCGTCCAGGCACCCTGACTTTTCCAGGCCCCCCCCAGCCTCTCCTTGACAATGCCCTCCATCACCTTGCCCACCACCAATGTCAGGCTGACAGGCCTGTAGTTCTCTGCCACCTCCCTTGATCCCCCCTTGTGGATAGGCACTATATTCGCCACCTTCCAGTCCTGGGGCACCCATCCCATCTACTCTTCCTCCTCTTGTGCGATACGCTCCTTAAATTACATCTCGCACATGGTCGCCTTTCAAAAAGCTTCTCTTTTGGATTTGGAAAGGGACCTCCAAGAGGTTCAGGATGAAACCCTGAGAAAGAAGTTGTTAGACAAAGTTAGGATGGGGAAATCCTCATGTCGTCACGCCCTTCGGGTGACTTACGACTCTGTGGACTTGGAGGCTAGAGCGGCAGCCACAGGGATCTGCCTCCGACGTCTCTCCTGGCTTCGTATAGTGGGACTGGTGCAGGATGTGCAGTCCTCTCTTCTGGATGCCCCTTTCAGGGGTTCCGTCCTCTTTGGCGGCGACGCTAAAGATATCATTACTGGGCTGCAGGAAAGCGGACAGTCCTTACGGGATGTCCACTTCTTATACAAGATGAGCCAGAAAAAGCAACCTTTTCGCTGCCAAAGAAGGTGGAACAAATCCCAGTCCAAGCACCAGGCTAAGAAGCGTGCATCTGGATCTGGAGCTCAAACCCCACAGGCCAAATTTCTCAAGCAGGCCTCTGGAGCAAAAGCTCCCCTCCCCTCGGTGTCCTGACTCCTTTCCCCTCCTTCCGCTCCCTCCGGTATCACAGGAAGAACCGGTCGGAGGGAGGTTCGGCCTCCACCTGGACAGTTGGAGGTTCGTCACCGCAGAACCTTGGGTGCTTCAGCTCATCCAGTGAGGTCACGCGATAGAATTCAGCGAATTTCCAGCCCCTCATCCACCGGGACGGTCCTTCTATCCTTGTGATCAGGTCCCCATAGTCTCTCGAGATCCAGGTGCTCCTTCTGAAAAACGCCACAGAACCCACCTCGTCAAACCAGGTAAGAAGGGGATTTTACTTCCACTTCTTCCTAGTTCCAAAGAAAACGGGCGACCTGAGACTGATCTTGGACCTCAGCACACTAAACGCCTTCGTAGAGTACAAGAAGTTTCATATGTTGACCCTTCAGGGGCTCCTTCCCCTGCTCCATCCCAATTCTTGGCTGTGCTCCCTGGACATGCAGGATGCTTACCTGCATATTCCTATCCTCCCGGCCCACCGCCGTTTTCTCCATTTTGTCTTTATGGAGAAGCATTTCCAATTCAGAGCATTCCCTTTTGGCCTTTCTTCGGCCCCCAGAGTGTTCACCAAATGTTTAGCGGTGGTGGTGGCATTTTTACGCCGTCAGTGCATTTATCTCTTCCTGTACCTCGACAACTGGTTCCTCTCAGCACCCTCTCCTTCCAGCCTGAAAGAGTCTCTCTCTTTCACTCTGAACTTGTTTGCTCTTCTGGGCATAACGGTCAAGTTTTCCAAGTCCTAGCTGGTACCATCCCAGAAGCTCCAGTTCATTGAAGCTGTACTAGACACAGTTCAGGACAAGGCTTTCCTGCCATCGGATCAGGCATAGACCTTAGCTTCTCAGGCCACTCTCGTGGCTCAGGCCCGTTAGATCCCTGCACACTCGGTGCTTCGTCTATTGGGGCTGATGGCGGATGCCATTTTGACAGTTCCCATGGCCAGGCTTCACATAAAGGTCACCCAATGGTCTCTTCGAGTCTAATGGGACCAGATGATGGACAACATGAACCAAAAAGTCATGATCTCCAACAGCCTTCAGAGAGATCTTCGCTGGTGGCAAGATCTCGCGAACCTAGTAAAGGGAATTCCTTTTCACCCTGCAATTCCAATCCAAATTCTCACCATGGACACCTCAGATCTGGGTTGGGGAGCTCATCTGGGGACCTACAAGATGCAAGGGTCTTGGTCCAACCAGGAGCTGATGCTCCACATCAATGTTCTGGAGACCAGGGTGGTTCTTTACACGCTCCAGGCATTCCAGTCGCTTCTGGTTCTGGGATCTCTTTTAGTCCAGACGGACAACATGTCCACTGTCTGGTACCTGAACAAACAGGGAAGAACCCGGTCATATCCTCTTTGCAGAGAAGCTATGAGGGTGTGGTACTGGGCAATTCAGCACAGCCTTTACTTGACAGCATTCCTCGTTCCGGGCGTCACCGACGTCCTGGCGGACAGTCTCGGGCGATCAGTGGCCAGGGCCCACAAGTGGGAGCTAAAGTCAGAGGTAGTCGAAGAACTCTTTCTTCGATGGGGTCGACCAGAGATAGATCTGTTCGCCTCCCTGTGCAACGCAAAACTACCCGTCTTCTGCTTGGTCGTTTCTGGGCATGGTGATTTTTGCCGAGACATGCTGTCTCTTCATGGACAGGGACATTTCTGTATGTCTTTCCTCTTTTTCCTCTCATTCAGAAGGTTCTGGTGAAACATCTTCAGGAGGGGGCTCATAGAATGCTGATTGCTCCTCTTAGGCCATGCCAAATTTGGTACCCTCTTCTGCAACAGTTGGCACTGGAACCCCCACTTCCTCTGCCCATTTCCCACGACCTTCTGACTCAGGAGCAGGACACCCTGGTGCATCCAAGCCTTCAGTCTCTCCACCTTCATGCGTGGCACCTGTGGATATAGCAATTTCTTGCTGTGGGGTATCTTCGCAGGTTGCGCATATTCTAGTGGAGGCCAGAAAACCCTCCACCAGATCTACTTACGCTATGAAGTGGAAGAGGTTCACAATATGGGCCCAAGCAAGGAGATGGGATCCTTTTACGTGCTTGGCTTCCCAGGTTCTAGAGTACCTCACACATCTGTCTGAGGTGGGCCTTAGCTATCCTTCTATTAAGGTCCACCTTTCTGCAGTGTTGGCCTACCACCTCCTGGTGGAGGGCAAAACCTTGGCTCAGCTGGAGGTTGCCAAAAAGGCATCCTTCATTTGAAACCTCTGATCCGGAATCCTTGTCCTCCCTGAGATCTGAATTTCATGCTAGAGAAGCTGACCTTACCCCCGTTTGAACCAGCTTCTTCCAGCGACTTACGCTTCCTTTCCTGGAAGACTTTATTTTTAGTCGCAATTACTTCAGCCAGAAAGGTTTCTGAGTTACAGGCTTTCGTCTGTAAAGAACCTTATTTGATTTTTGATAAAGACCGGGTAGTTCTTCGGACTAACCCTTCCTTTTTGCCCAAAGTTGTCTCAGAAACCACTCTGAACCAGAGCGTGGAATTACCTGTGTACTATCTACAGTATTCCAACAGGGGGGAACACCTTCTGCACACCCTTGATGTACACCGGATCCTGAGGTACTATATGAACAGGACTAAAGAGGTTAGGAAATCTAGCCAACTGTTCATAGCCTTTGTCCCTCAGTGCCAGGGCAAGGCTATTTCTAAGCAGACCATCTCTCGATGGCTAGCTAACTGCATCCATTTTTCGTATACGAAATATGGGAAGTCCCTTCGGGGCAGTCAAAGGTCACTCCACCCAGGCATGGCGACTTCCACTGCCTTTTTAGGAATGTGTCCACGGGTAGAGATCTGTGCTGCGCCACCTGGTGCTCTTTTCACACCTTCACTAAGCATTACAATCTGGACATTGCCTCTCAGCGCAGAACTGGCTTTGGTCTTGCAGTCTTGCAAGGCCTCCTGTCGTGATTCCTCATGGCGACTTCTACCTCCCGGATGCACTTGTGTTTTGTTTTCTTTGGGACTGCTTGGTATTCAGTCCCGTGTTGAACCTACCGGAGGAACCCTCTTGAAGTAAGATATTGCAGTTACGTAAGAACGTACCCTAACAGTAGATCTTCAAGAGAGGTTCCTGCAGTAGGTCTAGTTTCCCACCCTCCTTCCCCCAGTTTTTGAATGTTTTATCCTTATTTTCCATCCTATCTAGCCCTTTGGGACTAGAGCGAAACAGGGTCTGAGGAGCGTTCACTCCGGTTTTCTCCTCACCTATCTATTGGTCTTCGTTGGAAAAGAACTGGAGAGTGGGCGCGGGACCACCCCTTTTATAGTCAGGCTGACGTCATGCCGCCCCGTTGGGGGCGGTCCCCGCTGATGATTGCTATCTACAAGTTTGCCGTGCGGACCTGACGCCAGGGGGCACAGTCCTATATGTGAAGACCTACAGGAACCTCTCTCGATGATCTACTGTTACGGTAAGTTCTTACGTAACTGCAATTTTGGATGGTTGCCTCATGGCCACACCCACTCACTCACCTCATGTCCTCTGGCTCCCAGCTGTCAGATTTTTTTCTTCCATGGAAGGAGGACTCTTCCTGCTAACTCCACTTTTCGAAGCCTGTCGCTGGTGCCATTTTTAATTTTTTTCATGGAAGGAGGATTGTGTGTCCTAAAAACAGCTCTTCCTTGGGGAAATAGAATGCTGTACACTCTGTTTGACTGCCACCTAGTGGAGCCTGGGGACAGCACAGCAGGTGCACATAGAAGGAGTGAGGAGTAACTGCAGGTCATCAGGCGTGCATAAGCGTCATGGCAAACTGGCGCCCTTGGAGAGAAAAGCAGGAGCTGGAGAAAATGGTGCTGATATCCCATTGCACCAACACCCGACCTGTCCCCCTCCATTTGCCCAAGCACAACCACCCTGGCAGGCAGACCACCACTGTTTTGGTGCCGAGTAGGTGGCGGATAACCTGGAAAACCATGAGAAAGTCAGTGACAGGGATGGGGTTGCCTTTGGGGGATGTGCCCTCCTGTGAACGTTGTTAGAATGTAAATATCATAAGAGCTGCGTTTGATTTGGGTAATTTTTTTTGTTTGTTTCACCTGTTTTCCCCTGTTAATTCAGCTGTCCTGTGCCCAGCTGGGGTCATGAAGGGTGACTTCCCAACCTTGTCACTCTCCTAACCGAGGGATTTCCTTGTTCCACGGTTGTTCAACAGCCGGGCCTGATGATAGCCATTCCTACCAAATCCTCATGCTGCAGAAACGTGTTTATTGTATTTTATTGTTACTAGGAAAATCTTTGAGCACAGGTGCTCACTTTCAAAGGTGCCCCATTAGGAAAGTTACAGTAGTGACAAAACAGGCAGATAATAGTCTAACATGGATAAAGGCTTGCTTACTGGTGCTGTGTTCATAGACCTCACCAAAGCATCTGATTTGGTTAATCACCCCCTGCTATTGAATAAACTGCGTACTCTTGGTGCCTCTGGACCTACCTTACCCTGGATCGGCAGCTACCTGGACCATCTGTCGCAATCCTTCTCCTTCTGCAAGGTTCTCTCATCCCCTGCTCCTACCTCCTGCACTGTCCCAGAAGGCTCCATTCTTGGCCCCTTCCTCTTTTCCATTTTTGTTAATGATATTCCTCCCTCCTTACCTCAGTGTTGTACCATTATGTATGCTGATGACTTGGTACTCTACGCTGCCTCAAGATCCATCGATGACCTCAATAATCATCTGTCATCTGTGTTTCAACAACTTCAATCCTTGTTCTCCTCTAACTTCCTAATCCTCAGTTTATCAAAGACTAAGGCCATGCTCTTCGCATCCTCTAGAGAAGTCGATGCGGTGTCCCCTAAACTTCAGGTGCTATGTTGTGACGGGTCTGCAGTCTCAATCTCTAACTCCTTCAAATACCTGGGAATGACACTGGATCCCGTACTTGACTTCTCCTCTCACATTGAGGTATGTAGATCTGTTAACTTGAAGATTGGTGCCGCTTACAGAGTGCGTCACTCCCTCACTCCTGCTGTCAGGATCTCGGTAGCTAGGGGTGTCCTGCTCCCTTGACTTCTATGTGCTCTCCCTGTCCTTTTCCAGGCTAATGCTGGTATACTTTGCAAGTGGGACACCACTTACAACAACTTCTGTAGATTTGCCCTATCGGTCCCTCGCCTTCCTCACCATTGCTTGCTCTACCAAGGCATAAATTAGTGTCGGAGAGTTGATTAGCGGCCTTTGTAAATCAAAATGAAAAATAATTAGCAATCAGATGGTTTTTGATTAGCAGTTTTCTAAAATGGGTATTTTTACTTTAAATCATGTAATTATTACTTATTGCATATATTGATAAAATAAACATTGTATACATAGTTCTGAGACTGGATTTGCCATTTTGACCAAATTGTCTACATAGCCTTTCTTATTACCCCACCTCATGTACCTGGTGCAGAAAATTTTCCAGTCCCTGCCAAAGCGTAATTCTACGCAACTGCAACGCCATTCCGTGACACAAGTGCGAAAACACATTTTGGCCGGGATTTGAAAAATGACAGCTGTGACGTACATGAGATGGGGCAATAAGAAGGCTAGGTTGAAAATCTGGGGTCAAAATATTTAAAAATTCCAAAGTTACAAGGATGCGTAGAAAAATTGCAATGAATGGTCATAACTTTGCCGTTTTTTCATATTTTGACCCCACATTTTCAACATAGCCTTCTTATGACCCCACCTCATGAACAATATGACTGTCATTACACAAATCCTGCCCAAAAGGTAAATTTGCCAAGTGACTGCTACCCACCTTTTGGGCAGGAGTTGCTTAATGACAGTTATATTGTTCATGAGGTAAGGTCCCTAAAAGGCTATGTTGAAAATTTGGGTTCAATATCTCAAACAAAAGCCAAGTTATGCACCAAAGTTGAAACCCCCATTGAAATACATAGGACCGCATTTACCTTAGTTCTCATACTGCAGTTGCCAGTTCCAGCAGCAAGATGTGTCTTCAATCGGGAGCTCGGATCTCGAACCTGGGACCTGTTCAGGTGAGTGACGATCTGTGGGGGTGTCAAGGGGGTGTGGGGAGGTGGGTGCACAGTGGGTGGTCAGGTGGGGTACGGGAGTGATTGGCAATGGACAGTTTTCTTTTTGCAGGTTTAAATGAAAAAAAAAACATCGAGGGACAAAAATGGGGACAGCGATCGGATGGTGTGGGGTGCCACTAGACACCAGGGAACCTCACAATAATGGGTACAGCGATCAGATTGGGGGGGTGCCACTAGACACCAGGGAACGTCAAAAATAACGGGGTCCACTACACACCAGGAATAAAAAGCATTACAGGGGGTAGCTATCAGTGGAGGGAGGGGGCACTAGACCGTCACCAGGGAAACAAAGGGCTGGCAGCTGGAGGGTGCCACTGGACACCAGGGAAAATAAAAAAAAAAATGGGAGATGGCTAATTTCTATGATTAGCAACCGTTGCTAATCAAGCTGGAAACTGACTCGTTTCTCGATTCTTGGGTCGCAAATTGCGATGCGAACCCACTTATTTCATGCCTTGTCTACTCTGCCTTGCACTGGCTGTCACCTAATAGCTGGGCTGAGAGGATGTGGGGGAGTGTGTACAGGTATGGGAAGCAGGAGAGTGGTAATCTGTAGTAGCTATGGGGCAGCAGTCTTTCTGGGGGTGATGTGGAATAAAGGGGGATGTCCTTGTGTGTAAGAGTTTGGAGCAGCTAAGGGCTGAAATAAGGCTGCTCAGATGGGAGCTGGGAAGGATCGTGTGGGAAGTCAAAGGAGCAGAGCAGTGGAGGGAAAGGCAAAGGGGTGATGCCCAGGGGAGTGACGCCATCAGGCAGGGGACGGGAGTGGGGAGGAGTACCCAGTATACAGGAGTATCTCTTCCTCAGAGAACTAGGGATCCCGGGGTGGAGGAACAGCAAGTGGTAAGGGGAAGGGGTGGAAATGTGAGGTGGGAATTTCTAAAGGGGTGCCTTTATTGAATAGATTTGCGTCACTGTCTGGAAGAAGGAAGAGGTCAGCAGGAGGTGAGGTAGGTGGTCAGGTTGAGCCAGGGTTGAGAGCAGGAGTACGGGGGGGGGTGGGAACTAATCAGTATGGGCAGGGAAAAATATGCAGGCAAAATGGATTAGAGGATGGGGAAGGGAGAGAAAAGGAACGGAAGAGGGGAGGGAAAACTGAAAGCAGATACAGCTAGTACTGAAGGTAAAAAAGGAAGGATGGGGAACACTGATGCAGAGGATGGAAGGGTGGCAATCATAGGGGACTCTATAATTAGGGGTATTCACCGGGGAAGGAAAGGGTACTCGAATGCAAGCAGAAGGGTGGTTTGTATGCCAGGGATGACAGCAGGGAAGGTGGGCCCAAGAATAAGGGAAATAGTAAGGGAAGGTTGGAGGAAAACCTAATTTAGTTATATATTTGGGAACCAATGACCTAGCTGGGGAGGAGGTTGAGGTAGTGCAAAGTAGGTTCAGGGAGTTAGGGAATATCTGCAGGGAAGAAGTTAGTTCACTGGCCTTCTCAGAGGTGATACCAGTACCAAGGGCCAGCGCAGCTAGGAAAAGACGAATAGAGGATTTTAATGACTGGTTGAGGAAATGGTGCAGGGAGGAGACGTTCATCTGTACTGGGGACTGGGAGGTGACCTGGTCAAACAAAGCACTCTTTTCACCAGACAAGCTACACCTCAGTAGGGAGGGTCTGGGGTACTCAGGGACAAACTGGGGGAATACATAACCACTACACTTAATTTAAACTACTGGGGGGGGGGCAGTGGGCAAGCAGGCCCACAGACTCCGAGAGGAGATGGTCAGTGAACCTCCCCCCACAGTAATGGGAGAGGTCTGGAGGTGGGAGGGGAAAATACACAGTTAGCAAAAGGTGAAGGGGGTGAGGAACACATAACAAGGGTATGTGGAGGGGTGCACACAGAGGGGATAAATGTGGATAGAAGAAAAGAGGGAAAGAGAAGGAAGGTCAGATTCTCGGTGGAGGGTGGTGTCTCTGAATGCGCAGTGTCTTGGAAACAAGATGGATGACCTGCAGGCACTATTAGCAGACAGGAAGGTGGACATAGCTGCAGTAACTGAGACTTGGGCAGCATCACACCATGACTGGGACCTTGCTATCACTGGATATGAGCTATACAGGAGGGACAGAGTAGTCGGGAAGGGGTGGCAGTTTATATCAGGGAGGGAATAACTTGCATGAGGGAGGAGTCTGAGGAAGGGGAGGTGGAGGCATTATGGATTCAGCTAAGGTCCAATAGAGGGAGAAAGGTGATGTTGGGGGTGGTTTACAGACCACCCACTCAAGATGAGGAGAGAGACGGAGCTGATCTCACAAATATTGGAAGCTGCAGGGAAAGGAGAGGTGGTAATTGTGGGGTACTTCAACCTGCCCAAGGTGGACTGGTGGATACCATTCACATGTGCTAAGAGTCAGGTGATCCTGGAAATACTGCAGAGTGGGTTCCTGACTCAGGGCGTCACTGAACCAACAAGAGCTGAGGCAATTCTTGATCTGGTGCTCACAAATGGGGAGCATGTACAGGAAATAATGGTCAGGGATCCACTGGGTGGAAGTGACCATTGCACAGTGTGGTTCCATTTGGATATGGGTAGGGAAAGCAACCCGACTAAGACGAAAATCTTGGATTTCAGGAGGGTGGACTTCAGGAAAATGGGTGAGGTTCTAAGGAGCCATCTGGTGGGCATCAGAGCAGATATGGGGGTGGACCAAAAGTGGTCCATCATTAAGGAAGGAATACTGGTTGCCACAGATGAATGTGTTAGGCTCAGGGGGAAGAACACAAGGGCTAAAGCGCCCAGCTGGTTCTGTTCTGGGGTTGCCAAGGCAGTAAGGGAAAAGAGGTTGGCCTATAGAAAATTTAAGAAGACCAAGAGAGAGGTGGATAGGGAAAATTACCTAAGGTTGGCTAGTGAGGCAAGTAAGGAAGTCCAGCGAGCAAAGGCACAAAAGGAGCTGCAAATTGCTGAAGGAATTAAGAAGGGGGAGGAAGGAAGGCTTTCTTTCACTATATAAGTGAGAAAAGGGACAAGAAGGAAGGGATTGTTAGGCTTAAGAAAGGGGTGGAGTGGGTGGAGGATAATGGAGTAAAAGCAGAGATACTAAATGAATACACCTTACTTCGAGAAACAGCTCTTGCAGCAGGTTACACCATTAGGACTGAAGCCGGCAGGCACCAGGACCCCACGGAAATTTTCTAGCTAGCAGTATTCAGCGGGGGACCGCCTCCAACGTCGGTCCCGCCCCCGGCGTCAGGCATGGTACATAAGGAGGCGGTCCCTGACTCCAGTTCTTTTCCCGCTGTCGACTCGCCAGCATCGGCCTCTCTCTACCTAGCGTCCATTTACATTAGAACTTCTGCAGTTTCTTCAAACTGTTGTCTCTCCAACTCCTTCTCTTGAGGGACACCTTTCCAAGTGTGCCTGCGGAAAACAGATCCCTTTTAAGGATCCTCATTCCTCCTGCGTGCGGTGCTTAGGCCCAGGCCACGATATCAAGGCCTGCACCTTTTGTCAAGGGTTCGACAGCCGCACCAGGATCTGCCATCAGAAGGCACTTCAGGCTTATCTGCTGGAAGAAAAACTGAAAAGGATGGACCAAGAACCTTCCTCCAGGGGCGATTCTTCCTCCAAGGCCCATAAACACTGGACAAACACTGGGAGAAAGTAAGGTCTAGATCCCCGAACCGGGCCTCGGACTCTTGTAGCTCCTTCAGATCGGAATGCTATCCCTCCAGGGCTCGGTCTCAGCCCCCTACGGTCAAAATCCGAGCTTCAGGCGGTTCTTCGACTCTCCAGCCCATTAAGACTTCAAGGCCCTCAGTTTCCTCCACTCCCTCTCGGGCCTCTTCTAAGTCTTCCGAATGCCATAAGTCTTCCTCATCGACCCGACGTCGGGACCCTGACTCCAGATCGGTCTCCCAGCCTCCCAGAGGTCTGGATCCAACACCAAGGAAGACCAAAGACCAGACGTCCCTAAGGCAGACGTTGGACCTGATGTCGGCCAAGCACACGAAATCAGCCAGGCGTTCACCGGAACCGAGGACACCAGCCAGGCACCAGACACTGGCCGGGCATTCGCCGGACCCGAAGGCGTCGGCCAAACTACTGACGTCGGCCTCGCAGTCACCGGAGCCGAAGACCGCCCCCCCAGTCACCGGTGGACACCGGTCACAGGGACTCCACGGAGGAGGAGGACACTGCACTGCCCGAAGACCAGGCGGGCGACACTGAGGATGTCAGGCTCCTGAGGGAACCTTCGCCCACCCCGGCGACAGACCACCGTGCCAGGCCCGTCTTCGGGCATGAACATAGAAGTAAAGGAACTCTTTACTTTCTGGTGGGACACTATCCGAAAGGATGTGGTCCCTGTTAAACCTCCTCCTCCTCCTATACCCCCTCCTCCACCAAAGGGGCCAGCAGGATGACCACCAATCCCTAAGGAGCAGACTCCACCTCCTAGGGGTAGATCCAAAGACAGGAGAAGGCCTCCCTCAAGATCTCCATCAGGGTCTCCCAGTCCCAAGCGACCCAGAGGTCGTCGGTACACTCCATCAGTGGAGGACTCCAGATCGGATACCTCGGAATTATTCCAGATCCCCTTCTCCACTCAGCATTCCCTCACCTGACCCACATGACCTTCCCAGGTCTCCTCCGGATGATCCCTCGTTCGCTGAGATCATGAGGCACATCCAGGACAACATGGGGTGGGATGTTGAAGATCTCAACCCCGAATGACAGTGCCTTGCCCATTATCTTCGTCAGAAAGACCCAAAGCCTGTGGCAGTGCCACCCTTGGTGGACACCTTCGCGGACGTCACCAAGGCTGCGTGGAAGCGTCCGCACTCCACTCCCGCTGTGCCGAAGAAGGCTGACCTCCTATACAAGGCCCTGACAGAGGACCAATACTTGGCCCAACAACCTCTGGCAGACTCCCTGGTCATTACGGCCTTGCATGACCGTCCCAAAGACCACAACATATGAGCACACAGCCACTGGACCAGGAATCCAAACAATTGGATGCCATGGGAAGGCGCGTGTATGCGGCTGCTACATGCGCCATCAGGTCCCTGAACTACCTAACCCACATGTTACAGTTTCAGAACGCCCTGTGGGAACAGGGCCAGGACCTGGTCGATAAACTCCCAGATGGCGATCAGAAGGCGGAGCTCCTAAATCTTCTCCGCACAGGGTCTGATGTGGGTACCCAAATATTACGAGCCGCATACGATTCTGTGGACTCGTCTGCCAGAGCTGCAGCTTCAGGCGTTTGTCTCCGGAGACACTCTTGGCTCCGTGTATCCGGCTTCACCCCGGACGTACAGAAGAACATTCTTGACGTCCCCTACAACGGCGAAGTTCTCTTTGGTGAACCCTCGGAGAAGGTTATCACCAAACTCCAGGACGCTGGGAAGGCAGTCAGGTCTGTACAGGCCATGTACAGATCTAGGACTGGTTCCTTTCGTAGGAACCAGAGCCGTTTCCGCAGCCAACAACAAAGGCAGCAGCCATGTTCCGGCCAGCAACAAAGGGGCACTTTTCAGCGCAAAGCCCAGGCTAAGTCGTCCCCAGGCAGAGGCCAACGCTACACTAAACCGGCCCAGCCTGCAGGGACCAGTGCTGCCACAGCATGACTCCTTCCCGGCCCAGACCCTCCTCTGGATCAATGGGCACAGAAGGTCGGGGGTCGCATCGCTCGACACTTTTTAGGGTGGCAGTTGATTACCGCCGACCGGTGGGTTCTCCAACTGGTCAAGAAAGGCCATTTCATAGAGTTTCTCGACCAACCACCAGCAAGACCTCCCCTGCTTTCCCGTTACTTGGGTCAGCACGCCCTGCTCATACAGCAGGAGATGCTCACGCTTCTGGAAAAAGAAGCTATAGAGCACGTTCCAAGGAACCAGAGGGGTGCAGGATATTATTCTCACTTCTTTCTGGTTCCAAAGAAAACGGGACCTCCGTCCGATACTGGACCTCAGCGATCTCAATGAGTCGGTCCTGTATAAACGCTTCCGCATGGTGACGCTCCCAGGTCTGATTCCCATGCTCAAGCAGGACGCCTTTCTAGCGTCATTGGACAAGCAGGATGCTTACCTGCATATACCCATTGCTCAAGCGCACAGGAAGTTTCTGCGCGAGTTCCAGGGCCACCACTGTCAGTTCCGAGCCCTCCCCTTCAGACTGTCATCGGCACCCCGGGTTTTCACGAAGTGCATGGCGGTCGTAGCGGCGACTCTGAGGAGACAAGGCCACTACCTGGACGACTGGCTTCTCATGGCGCCCTCTCGGGAGACCCTGATGTCTGCCATTCATCATACTCAGTCTCTGTTCGAGACGTTGGGCATCATTATCAATCAAGAGAAGTCACGCCTGGTTCCGTCACAGACTCTGCAGTTCATAGGCTCAGTTCTGGACACCGTCCAGGGAAAAGCTTTCTTCCCCTAGGACAGAGCGGAACACATCAGATCCCTCATTAGGGACATTTTGGCGAAGAAGACCATTCCTGCCAGATTGGTCCTTTGCCTGCTCAGACACATGGCTGCAGCTATTGCAACAGTCCCCCTAGCCCGTCCCCACATGCGGGTGACCCAGTGGATGTTACGGGTCCAATGGGATCAAAAGCAAGATCATTTGTAGCTCCCAATCTGGATCATGAAGGCCGTAATCCTGGATTGGCAATGGTGGTTAGAGCCGAAGAATTTATCGTCGGGAGTCCCCTTCATTGCGCTGTCTCCGATTGCGACGCTCTCCACGGACGCCTCAGGGCTCGGATGGGGAGCACACCTCAACGGTGTCCGGTCTCAGGGCCTGTGGACAGCCCAAGAGACTCATCGCCACATATCCTGGAAATGAGAGCCGTTCTTTACGCCCTGCAGGCCTTCCAGTCGGAGATTCCACCAGGTACCCTTCTGTTACAAACAGACAACTCCTCGGTGATGTATTACCTCAACAAACAAGGAGGCACCCATTCCTACCCACTTTGCAGGGAGACCATGAGGGTGTGGGATTGGGTTTTGCAGCACGGCACAAACCTCATTGCCGTTCTTGTCCCAGGAGTGGACAACGTCATCGCAGACGGCCTGAACCGCTCTCAGGCCAGAGTCCACGAGTGGGAACTACTCCAGGAGGTAGCAGAGGATCTGTTTCGCAGAATGGGTACACCAGAGTTAGACCTTTTCGCGTCCCCATCCAACGCAAAACTGCCCAATTTTTGCTCGCTAGATCCAGGGCCTGGTGTTTTCTGGCGAGACGCGTTGTCCCTCTCCTGGGCGGGCAGATTCCTCTATGCCTTCCCCCCCTTTCCGTTGATCCAGAGGGTTCTTCTCAAACTTCGCAAGGAGCAAGCGACGCTGATACTTATTGTGTCGTTTTGGCCCAGACAGATTTGGTTCCCTCTACTACATTAGCTGTCCCGGGAACCTCCAGTGCCTCTGCCAATCAGCTCCCACTTGCTGTCTCAGGAGGCGGGTTCCTTGGTTCATCCGGACCTTCATTCACTGAACCTGCACACTTGGCTCCTAGGGACATAGCCATGATGCGATACGGGGTCTCCCAGAGGGAGCAGACGTTTTTGCTGCTGCTAGGAAACCAGCTACCCATGCTACTTACGCCATGAAGTGGCGCAGATTTTGTATACGGGTTCAAGCACGTGGTTTTTCGCCTATGGATTGTCCAGAAAGGTTGGTCTTGGACTACCTCCTGTCCCTTTTTCAGACAAGCTTGGCCTACTCCTCGATTAAGGTACACCTCTGTGCCATCTCAGCCTATCACATGCCTATAGGCCAACACACTATATCTCAGTTGGACATGGCACGAGCCTTCCTGAGGGGTGTTCTCCACCTTAGGCCCCCAATTAAGGATCCGATTCCACTATGGGATCTACCCTTTGTCTTGGAGCAGCTGACGCTGCCACCCTTTGAACCAGCTGCGGATTATGTAGCCACGCTTCTCTACTTGAAGACGTTGTTTTAGTTGCCGCCACCGGCCAGAAGAATTTCTGAACTTCATGCATTTATGTGCAAAGAACCTTATTTGGTTTTTCACCAAGACAGGGTATCCCTACGGACTAATCCTAAGTTTCTGCCTAAGGTGGTCTCAGCTCTCACCCTTAATCAGGATATTGATCTACCAGTGTATTTCCCCAAGTACTCTAATCGAGGAGAGGCCCTGTTGCACACTTTAGATGTGCATAGGTGTCTCAGATACTACCTGACCAGAACCAAACACCACCGAAAATCGGACCAGCTTTTTGTCTCATTTGCCCACAGGATGATGGGAGCTCCTGTTTCAAAACAGTCGCTGTCCAGGTGGCTCATTCAGTGTATCACGTTCTGTTACCAGAAGCGCAGCAAACCCTTACCGAGCGCGGTTAAGGGTCATTCCACAAGGGGGGGTGGCTACCTCCTTTGTGGCCCTAAAGAATGTGTCCACCTCGGACATTTGTGCTGCAGCTACTTGGAGCTCCGTGCACACTTTCATCAAGCATTATAGCCTGGATATTGCATCGAGGCGAAGAGCAGGTTTTGGTCTAGCAGTCCTTCAAGAACTTCTATCCTAGGTTTACGTTTTGTTAAGCATCGCTACCTTCCCTCCTCCCAATGGTGTGGGATTTCCATTATTGCTTGGGAATCAGTCCTAATGGTGTAACCTGCTGCAAAAGCTGTTTTTCGGAAGTAAGATAGTACAGTTACATAAGAACTTACTGTAACAGTAGATCTTTGAGAACAGCTCTTGCAGCAGGTAATTTCCCTCCCACCATCCCAGCTGGAGATAGACTCTAATTCCAAAATCCTTCTCCTAGGATCAGGTGTTCTCAGCATCTCTGATTGCCATTTGATGGCGGATCCTCAGTCTCCTCTTCTGATGTCATCTAGCGGCCGGGAGTCTCCGGCGGGAGAACTGGGGATTCTGGGGGACCGTCTCCTTATGTACCATGCCTGACGTCGGGGGCGGGACCGACGTCGGAGGCGGTCCCCCGCTGAATACTGCTAGCTAGAAAATTTCCATGGGGTCCTGGCGCCTGCTGGCTTCAGTCCTAATGGTGTAACCTGCTGTAAGAGCTGTTCTCGAAGATCTACTGTTACGGCAAGTTCTTACGTAACTGTACTTTCTGTTCTGTCTTCACCATGGAGAAGGATGGACCAGTGCCTTCAGGAGGGAAAAGAAGAGCGGGGGGTGGGGGAGGGAAACACAGACATAGTGATAAAGCAGGATAGAGTGAGGGAGGGAGGGAGGATCTGCTGGCATTGAAAGTGGATAAATCACCAGGCCCAGACAGAGTATATCCAAGGGTACTAAAGGAACTGGCCGAGGAGCTGGCAGGGCCCCTAGCAGACCTATTTAATTGTTCACTAGAGTCAGGCGTGGTACCACAGGACTGGAGAAGGGCATATGTAGTGTCTCTTCACAAAAGTGGTCCCAAGGATGATCCAGGGAATTACAGACCAGTCAGTCTGACCTCCATTGTGGGCAAGCTCATGGTGACCATACTAAAGGAAAGGTTGGTGGCATATCTAGAGGAGCATGGTCTCCAGGATGAGAGGCAGCATGGGTTCATGGGGGGAGATCGTGTCAAACAAATCTGATTGACTTCTTTGTGTCACTAAGACAGTAGACAGGGGCCAAGCAGTAGACATCCTCTATCTTGATTTCAGTAAGGCCTTTAACTCTGTGCCCCACAAAAGGTTGACCAGGAAGTTGGTGGATCTTGGAGTTGGGAAGAAGAAGGCCAGATGGGTGGAAAACTGGCTGAGGGACAGAACCCAGAGGATGGTGGTCGGGGGAGAGTTATCTGGCACCAGAGATGTAACCAGAGGGGTCCCACAGGGCTCTGTGCTGGGGCCGGTGTTGTTCAATGTCTTCATCAATGACATTGGGGATGGCATTAAAGGCAAAATGTGCCTATTCACAGATGACAACAAGCTCTGTGGGAGAGTGGACACAGCTGAAGGGATACGGGACCTACAGGAAGATCTGGAAAAGCTGGGGAGGTGGTCCAGGATCTGGCAGCTTGGCTTTAATGCCAAAAAATGCAAAGTTATGTGTATTGGAGCCAAGAATCCCAGGACAGAATATTACCTGGGTGGAGTCTGAGTAGCTGCATCAGAGGAGGAGAAGGACCTGGGAGTGATGATCACTAGTGACCTGAAGCACTCCACGCAGTGCAAGAAAGCAGCAGCAAAGGCAAACAAGATGCTGGGATGCATAGCTAGGGGGATCAGTAGTAGGAGAGAGGAGGTTATACTGCCCTTGTACAGGTCACAGGTAAGGCCGCATCTGGAGTATGGAGTTCAGTACTGGTGCCCACCCCTCAGAAAGGACATTAACCTGTTGGAGAAGGTACAGAGGAGGGCTACAAAAATGATAGCCGGTCAGCAGGGCAAGGCATACGAGGAGAGGTTGTGGGCACTGAACATGTACTCCCTGGAAGACCGGAGAGAGAGAGAGGACATGATTGGGACATTCAAGTACTTGAAAGGGATAAATAATGTTGATAAGGAAAGTCTCTTTAAGCTGAGTGGCAACCATATCACGAGGGGGCACAGTCTTAAGCTGGAGGGTGGGAGGTTTAGGAGGGATGTCAGAAAGCATTTCTTCACAGAAAGGGTGGTGGACACTTGGAATGCGCTGCCGGAAGAGGTCATCTCATTAAAGACGGTGAGCAGCTTTAAGAGAGGCTGAGATAGGCATAGGGGAAGATAAGAATCATGGGTAGGGAGGATGGGAGGAGTGGGGAGGGAGGGCAGGGACATTAGCTCAAGCTGTGGACCCTGCAATACGAGCAGACTTGATAGACCAAATGGCCTTCTTCTGCTGGCTTCTTCATATGTTTGTATGTTCGTAATGTCCTTCACTCCTGTTCACTGGGATGTTTCATCGACTCAATGACCAGAAATCCCTGCCCTGACTCGCGGGGGGCTATGCTTATCCCTGTGCTTCACTCCCACTCTCTGAGGTCTTCAACCTCTCCACTGCTCTGAGTCCCACACTGCTGTACTAAAATGGGTGAACAAACATTCTCGCATTTTGATCCCAAATTCTGGAATTCCTTTCCTCCCCCTTTAAAGTGCTTCTTATCTCACCTCTCCTTCAAGAATGCACTGTTCTCTCATCTATATGTACTTGATACTTGTGACTGTGCTTAACTTTGCTTGGCTTTCTGCTCTTGCTTTCATCATGCCTTGACAACTGTCTGCCCTGGATTTTATGTGTATCTCCTGCCTTGTCTTCGTTTGACTTCTCCATCCCTGCGTGGTTGGTTTTGTGATTATCATGTATATTCCCTGACTATCCCTGCATGGATAACTGTTGTAAGCTGTCCAGGATTGTATGCATGTTACCTGGTACTCTTTGAACGATTGTATTTTGTACTCTTCTGGGTCGTGCCTGAAAATAGGCAGGGCTATTGCCTAACGCACTTACCTGGTTACCAAAAGCTAATGAATAAATAAACAAACAGTGAGATATTACAGTGGATAGCAAATGTGCAGAGCAGCTTACAATGAGCCATTACAGAGGTCAGCAAAGAGTGCAAGTGCAAAATACTGGTTTACATAGGATACAGAAATGCAAGGATACAACATAGGGTCCAGGAGTGCCTGCAGCTTCATGCTGCTGCGGTGTCCAACAATAATTTCTTCCTGCCACAGTTCCCTTTCACAAGAACTTTCACAAGTGGAACTGTATATGCGAACACACTGAGCAGGCTCACATTGAGCCTGTCAGCATCCTCTCACCAGAAGCCACTGTACTGTGTTGTCCCAGGTGGAGAAGGTGAGTGTCCTCTAAGACTCTTGATCTCTCTTCCCTACCCCCAAGCTATCCTAGGCTTGATGCTTATTCCGGGTTGCGGGTGTTGTGAGCAACAATACTGCCACAGTGTCAATGGGCTGGCCTTGGGTAATAATTGTTGCTGTTGCCTGTTTGCCCTGGGATCTGTAAACTAGGTGATGCACCTTAATGGAGCTATACGGTAATGAAAAACTAATACAGTAGTATTTTTTAATTTAATTTTTTATTAAAATCGTGCACTGATATATTAATATTCAATTTTTCATCAGTACAAGCAGACCTTTTGCCGCTCAGACAGGTCAAAATACAGAAATGGTACCCACCCATAGTGATAACCTGGTTAGTTTTGTTGTTACCACTAAACATACCCATCCTTGCTTACTATCCTTTAACAAACTGTGGTCAAGTCACCTCGAAGAGGCAGGGGCGGAAAAGGGAAATCTCAATCACAGGGAAGCTCCTGTGATACATTTGGGCTATCTCTCCAAAGCTGGTCTCAATATCATTTATCCCCTATGGTACATAATTTGGGTCCTTAGACATATGAGTCATCCTGTCTATCTCAAACTGAATTGTTCTGTTCTATTGTTTAGGTGGTAGATTATTTTATTTACATTTGGTAAGTTTGTATAATAGTATCCCTCCAACTTCAAACAGATGCTGTCTGTGGAGTGAGCCACAAGCATGTGGTATTTAAATTTTTTTTTTAACAGGCCACTGTAATGATGCGGAAAATGTATTTAGATGTTTGTCCCTGAACTGCAGCAATAGGTATAAATCTGCTGTCAGCAGCTTCGGCTGCTGGGGGACCTCCGACATCTCCCTCTGTCTCTTCTATGAAGGGCCTAATTATTGGTTAGGACCACATCATATGAGAATATGTCGCCCTTTGTTAGCCGCAAAGGCGCCAGCAGGATGCGCTTGCCATGCACACAAAATGAGCAGTTACTACTGGGGGTATGAAGGAAGTGAATGATATACTTCCACATTTGTTCTCTCCAGTAATGAGAGCTGGTGATCTTTCCCACCTTCCTTCATGTTCTATGTCAGTCCTGCTGCACTCTCACTTCACTTTTTTGCTATTTGCCTAGTGTCAAATCCTTATGTGCCCTGCAATACACTATATATAAACTGGATACCACATGGGACAGAGCCTAAAATATGAAAAATCATATAAATACCTGGATTAACAGAGGACCCCTGTACATCTCCCTAGCCATCTGAGGCAATGAGGAGATGTAATGCCACACGTGTTAAGTAATGGAAGAAATCTCTTTGCAGAACCCCAAACCAATGTTTGAGTCCAGCAGAGGACTCCACTCCATCACCCGTGAAAAACTAGTATATGTATCCAAGTCCTAGCCTGCTTCAGCTTTTATAACCATGATCCTGTGTGGTGGGAATAACATTTTCAGAATCGGCTGGGGCACACAAATGTGCCGTAAAGGGTGTCCGGTGGAGGAATTTATAGATGCTTTATCCAGACCCACACAGGTGTTCTGATCCAGGGTTTCGTTATACTCATAAGCCTCCTCTCATTTTGCTTGCAAAACAGGAGTTGCCCTAGTTCATGAAAAGGGAGAGCCTCTCTCTTGACTACAATCCAATGTGGGGAGTACACTGATACATCCCTGATTAATAGTCTGAGCTGGGTGGCCCAGTAATAAAGCATGAGATCAGCAGGGGCGAGGACTCCCCTATCTCTAGGAAGACTCGATGGCTTGTATTGTACCATAGTGCGTGTCCTGGCACAAACGTATCTGGAAATGGATCTGTCCCAGTTATGCCATGATTTCTGTTTCAACCATACTGGCATATTCTGGAACAGATACAGGACCCAGGGTAGTACCACCATAAGTATCATTTCCACCCTATGAGACAGTCATAATGGATGCGAGTTCCAGAATTGCAGGTCCTGGGTTAGTTACATGGTCACTGCAGACAACACAAGGTACCTGAAGGCTGACATTTTACCAGAAGTGGAATTACTGCCTAATGGTCTCCGAAGGCTTATAATTAAATGTGAGGATCTAGGTTTTTGTGGTGTTCTGTTTTTACCCAGAAACATTCCCATATGCTTCCAACCAGTAACAGTGCTGGGTGGTTTAAAACATGGGTCAAATTGGGCCCACTGATGTAAAAAATGTGGATCTAAAGAGGAACCTGCCGGGTCAAAACATAATATATAGCAGATTTTGAACAGTTCATGATCCCTTCTTTTAAATATTGTTTTTGAGCAGGTGCACCAGTTTGGACCCACTGGCAGTGGAAAGAAGGGTAATTTCTGGGCAGGATGCAACTTTTGCCCTTTTGGTGCATGTTAGCGCTGTCCCTGCTTCCAACACCCAAAACGTGCCTGGGAGAGAGGTCTTGGGGTCTCTCAAATACAGGAGAACGTCATCTGTATATAGTGCTGTGCAGTACTCCCAACCTCCTATCTCGATGCCCCAGATTTCTCCTGTCAGTCTCATAGCTTGGGCTAGTGGTTCATTGTAGACCGTGAATGGTAAGGGTGATAGTGGGCACCCAATGGGTGTTCCTGAATAAGGAACAGGAAGAGGAGACATGCCCATTCATTTTAACAGATGCTTGCAGTTCCCTATATATTCTTTGCAGTAACTCTGTAAAAGTGACTGAATCCTAGCTCCCCAGACACAGCGACCTGATCAGAAGCCTTCTTTCCATCTAGGCTAAACACTGCAGCTGTGCCTGCTTGCTGTGAATGCAGTGTATGATATACAGCATACGTTTCATATTGTCACTGATAGTTCTTACTCATTCGAAACCTGTCTGGTCTGCTGTAATCACGGTTGGAAGAATCCAAGTAAGTCAGTTTGCCATGACAGCCATAAACCACTTGTAATCTGAATTTAATATCAAAATTGGGCAGTAAGTATCACACAGTATTGTGTTCTTCCCAAGCTTTAGAAGGACAGACACCATGGCGAAAGACCAAGATGGCAAGGTATTCCATTCCTGTAGTCTCGTAGACTCAGAGAAGTAGTGACATTTTTGTTTTTTATTTACTACCGTCTTTGCATATGTATAAAATGCAATGTGAATTCTCTGACATGTTTTTAAGTGTGTGAAAGGAGTCAAAGTTTCATACTTCTTGGAAGGACTGCTACTTTGCAACAATTTTAACTACCTTTTTTTTGTTTGTTTGTTTAAGGATCTACGGTTATGACCCACTGACGCCACTCAAGAACCTCCGGGCTAACTGCTACGGCAAATATGTTGCCCTGCGTGGAACTGTGGTGCGTGTTGGTAACATTAAGCCTCTGTGCACCAAGATGGCCTTTATTTGTGGTACATGTGGGGATGTCCAGAGTCTGCCGCTTCCAGATGGGAAATACACACTTCCTACCAAGGTAGCTGAAACTACTGTCATACAGATATATTTTTTTAAAATGTTCTTTCTCAGGTGCTTTTCTGTATGTCTTCCACTCTCCTACTCACCACCACCAAGGTCCCCTCCTGCTGTGAATAACCATAATGGTTTCTGCTTTGCTGACCTCCATCAGGCCCGCCTTCAGTGACCCTTAATTCTCCCTACAGTTGAGTGCCACTGTAGTGGGCCTCCAGCACAGCATCAGGAGGAAGCCTTATGTTACTCAAAGGAGCAGAGGGGGGATGGGGGGCGCTGTGGAGCCCGAGCTTGCAGGCAACAATAATTATTAGCTCCTTGAATAAACACTGCAAATCCTAATTATTCACTCATTTGGAGCATTCTGTTGTTAAAAAGGCCTCCTTCATTGAAACGGGGAAGGTCGGAAACCTATAATGGGCAGCCCTCGCAAGGATCACACTGGTGCAGCAGAGGGAAAATCTTCAGGTTCCACGCAGCCCATGTGGACAGGCCTAGAGACGCAGGCCGCCTCTCAGCCCAATGCTGAAGAAACCATGGCGTCGATTGGGCTAAAACTACAGAGAATAATTTCTTCAGTAGCTGATTTGAGTACAAAAATAGACGCATTCAACACCAGAATAACCGTAGTGGAAAAAACTGTGGAAACTAAACAATCGGAGATGTGCGATGTGAAACGGAATTACGATTCTACTTCTGCAGCCACTACCCTGATAATAAAGGAGAATTCCCACCTTAAAGCCAGATTGGAGACACTAGAAAATCAGACCTGATCGTCTCGTGTGCGGATCCTCGGCTTGCCTGAGGGGATTGAGGGAGATCACCCCCTCATGTTCCTGTAGGATTGGTTGGGAGAGAAGCTGGTGCCAGATGGTCAAGCAATCCATTTTGATCTTCAAAAGACATACCGAATTACTCCAAGGGGTTATCGGGAGGACTCTGATATCCCACGCACCTTGCTGGTGATTACAGATGGCATCGGAACACAGGATAAAATTCTCCGCCTGGCGAGACAAGCTGGCTCGACTACACAGGACGACCATTCGGTTTTTCTTTTCCCAGACATCAGTTACGCCACTCGGGTGAGACGCAAGCGATTTGATGGGGTGCTCAAGAAACTCCAGGAGGCCACAATCACCCACATGGTGATACTTCCAGCTCAACTTATAGTGGTGTATGATGGTAAAATTTGGATGTTTTCAGATCTATCCGAAGCAGGCAAGTGGGCTTCTCGATTTGTGGACAAGCATAGGAATCATTCTTGAATTCATGGCACAGAAGATAGTGATCTTGATGAGACTGAAGGGGACTGACTTTATTTAAAATAATTGCTGATTTAACTTCTCTAGTTTCTGCATTATGATTATATTACCAATGCTGGGATCTTACTGTTGATTGAGGTCTAAATTAGGCAAGGGGAAATTTATCTACCGAATCATACAAAAGTTAATGTTGGAAAAATAGTCATGCAGTAATTACTATAAGTCCAGTCTACTGAATATTGATCTCTAAGCACACTATTAAAATACAGTTTAACTGGTTTCTATACAGGGGATTAAAGGGGCTCTTTTAAACAACTTTTATTTGTAACTGATGGTAACTCAGACCAGACCAGGTTTTATGATGTGGGATGTTCCTTTTTTCTCTCTCTTTTGGCTAGCTGGTTGTTTGCTGCTTTATAAAGACAGTTAATGGGATTTATATCTTTAGGGATATAGAGCGATGCCATGTGTCCCATAAGGGACATGAAATGTTGGATTTCTCATAAAGACTTTAGCACTCGAATTAGTCGCTCTGCTCATGGATTCTATAAACAGCTTAAAATCTTGTTTTAATCTTATAGCAATATATTATAGTATTCCCTCCATATGAGGTATCAAAATATTTGAGATACACTTATCCTTGTATTAAGGAGTCGTTTGACTCTCAGATGGTTATAAACATGTATTTGGTCTGTCTTGAATATGGATTTGTTATTTGCTGTATAACAAATGAAAATAAAAAAAATAAAGTACAAAAAAAAAGGAGCAGAGGGGAGGAGCTCAGTGGAGTGCACCTTGTTAGTGGCTGCATGGAGGGACAGTCTGCCTCCTTATCTGTGCACCAAGGGCCTCCTGTATACTTGCAACCTCTGTAGCCATAGGAGGGCTCTCTACCTACAGAACCCATTACCCCCTCAGCCACTAGAGGCAGTTGTGGTATTACAGATGTTGCTACTGGTGTGTATAATTCCTTTGCTAGCTCCTATTGGATTTGTGGACCCATTCCTGAGGCCTCATTACCTTATTTACATTTACCACATTTGCTTTTTCTCAGCTTCTTCCGGTGTTACATACTGTATATGTCCTGTAGTGAGTCCTTCTGCTCCCCCTTTAATAGCAGTTTGCTGCCAGCCTGTTGTCGCAGTGGTAGGTCTACCTCTTGTGATGCCGGTGACCCAGGTTTGGGTGCGAGCCCAGATTGTTGGGGGCTGGCTGGGGAGAGGGATTGAAGGGTGGGTTCCCATCCTCTGCTGCAATACTGCCACCTGGGTGACCACAGATGGCAGTGTAGTTGAAAAGGCTGAGGGGTGGGCGGGGACTTGGTAGATGTTGGGATGCTGCCGTGCTCAGTGTGAGCTCACATCTCGTGATGTCATGGCACAGTGGAGTTTGGTGGGGGGGGGGAGGAAATGGCCCCAGTCCTTGAAGATGACAAACCCCGGTATATCTGGGGCATCACTCCGCCAGCCATGCATGTGCTTCCTGATGCACAAATTGTGCTCAGGGGTAAATCCCCCACCCTGCCCGGGGGTTGGGGGTGGTAATCTGAGGCAGAATGGAAGAGGCAGTGTGCATGTGTGGTGCAATGCCCCAAGGATGCACCTAGGAGATCTTGAAGGAATTGAGGACTGGAGACAGAAGGGGCATAAAGAAAGAATTAAAAAAATAAATAACAGTTTGCTATCCAAAAACATGCCATTCATCTGAATACCGATACATTCTGCCATCTGTTCATCTTGTGTTATGTCTCCATTTTCCTGATCCTTTGGTGGGCTGACAGTTTTATAGTCTTCTCTTTTCACTCACGTATCTAAATAATTTTTTATTACTGGATTTATCTTCAAGTCTGATCGCTTCCTCTGACACTTGTTTTGCCTCTCTGAGTCTGTGTTTGCTTTCCGAGTTTGTGTAGTTCTGTCAGGTTTTTGCAGTTAGGCCAGATTTTTTCTCCCTAATTGCTTACAGTGCCTCAGCTGCCATTCACATTGATCTGTGTCTCTTCCTGTGTACTTTCGTCTCAGTGCAATACATTCTTGCTTTAAGCAGTGCTAATGTTTTTTAAAGGTAACCACATGTTAGGGTAACTATTACCTAGCGTTTCTTTAATTTCCACTTCTCTGACCAGGTCATCCTTGTTGCTAACTATTAGATCCAGTATCACTTGATCTCTTGACACGCTGTAACAGTCTTCATGAAGAGCCATATATTCCCTACATCACTAGGACTTGGCTGTTCCCTGCTCTCTGTCTGTACCTGGGTAGTTGAAGTCTCCCATCAGAAGCATTCTTCCCCTTGGTAGTTAGTTGCTTTCTTGATCACATCCTGAAGTTTTTCGGGTTCTGTCTCTTGGGTTGGGCAGTCAATACCGTAGAGCAACTGTAATTGTGCCTCCTCTTCCATTTGATGTTCTTAACCAGATTGTTTCCGTTTCTGATTCAAGGTCCTGTATTTCAGTCACTTACATTTGGATTGTAACATAGTGCCAGCCATCCTCGTTTTTTTACCTGGTCTGTCGCTTCTGTATAGTTTATAGTTTTCTTTCTCCATAGGCCATTCTCATCTCTGAGAGAGCTTTACTCAGTACCAGTCCTGTGGATGCAGGAATAAACACACTAATATGTGATGTGTTGTTTTCTGTATCGTTCCAGTTTGTCATCTGGGAATTAATACATATGGGTAATGTGCTCCCCCACTGGGGTTGTAGTACAGCCCAAAATCTGTGACCTCAGCATAGAACCCAGAGGACTTGGAACATTCCAGATACAGCAGTTACGCAGTTTCAGCTGTACCACTGAAAAGGATAGTCAGCATAGTTTGAGCTCACTGGAAGATTTCTGCTTTTCAACTGTTATTTGTTGCTGTTCTCAGGGGCTGTGTGACTAAGGCAGGCTGGGGCTGCCTGGTGTCAGGGAGCACTCCTAAATTTAGAAATGGTGCCTGTTAAGCTGAGGCTTTCAAATTGAATTACCTGCTAGCTAACTTCCATTCCAGTGCCTACAGTGCCTGAGTGAGGACCAGTTGCCATTTGTAGCGTAAATCTCAAAGCCCTGACTTGCATACTGTGTGATCCTGAGCAAGTCACTTAACTTCCCTGTGATCCCAGGTCGCACATGTAAACAAGCTTTCAGCTTAGCGTGCCACTCCTGGTTAAACAACAGGGAAGAAATATCTCTAACCTGGTGCCTCAGGTAAGTAAATTTTTTTCTTTGGGGCAGTCAGCTCAATCAGACAGCTGGGTTGGGTTGCTGACTGTCTAAGTGTCTACCAAGCTTGTGGTTGTTCTGCCTTTGTTTTTCTCCCTAGCCAGTACAAGTGAGCATCAGTGAGATAAGTGAGGATTCCTTAGTTCAGTCTGCCTGACTGTGCATTTTAGTCTACCGAACCATCCTTTTCCTTTTTTATTTGGTGCCCTGTGCATTTACCTGTCTGCCTTCAGCATTTTTTCTGTAGAAGCCATTGTTCAATTTGACTGGCTATGTTATGACTTAGCATTAAGTTAGCAGTCCTTTTTGGACCATTGAGGTATGGCTTTGTGTGGATTGTGGCTCTTCGTGCCATTTTTTTATGTGTCCTCATTGGTTACAGATTGCTTTCAGCCTGCTGCCCTTTATTATAGCACTCCCATGCATTATTACTGCTTGTTTTTAAGCAGGGAGGTTTTGTCGTGTGCACGCAGTCGCAAGCCAACGTCCAACTTCACGTTGGTGCGCGTTCATGAGGCTGATAACTTGGAGTACAGTACAGCAGCATGGGCATAAGTGGTTTGTATTTGCATAGTGCTATTACTCTGTTAGGACAATGTAAGTAGTCTGCATATTCTGACACTGTTTTTGGGTGGAGCATTTTGCTCTTTGAGGGCAGCCTGTTGGAGAAACGCTGTTAAGGACGTTTTATTTTACATAGCTGTCCCCCTTTTTTTTTTTGTTTTGTTAATATCAACATTTGGATTTTTGAGGGGGCTTGGAGGAGGAGGAAATTGTGATTCCTTCAGCTCTGTAGGGGATGGTCTTCGGTGTAAGTGGTTTAAAGAGGCAGTGCTCATCAAGTGTATCACTGGTTATTGCTGCAGTGCTGGCAGTAGCACAGGCTTTGTTCAGGTAGGCAGCTGTTAGGACAGGGCCAGATACTGAGTGCTTCTGTTTAACAGACTGCTCCAAGCTAGAGATAACTTTTTTTTCCAATTCTATTTTATCTCCTGTACTCTCGGGGCATCTCTCAGGCGAGCTCACCCGAAACCTCCTGGACGAATACCCCACGCCAGCATCCTGACCACAGTCGACCCCCCAAGGCGGGGCCACACATCCACTTACCGGGTGTCCTTGTCTGGAATTTAGACAGCCAGGCCATGAGCTGGGCAGGGGGAAATTGTCCAGGAAAGTCCGGTGTTGGGGATGTAGGCTGAAGTCACTCAGGCCGGCTGGCCGCCCTGAGAGCTAGGGTTTTTTCTGGTTTAGTTCCTCTCCTTGGCTCTGGACGCAGCAATGCATCCAGCGTGGTGTGTGACGCACCAAGGCACCTACAGAATTGCCGCCACAGCCAATCCCCTTGGTTGCTGGATCTCGAGCTGCTATGCACCCCAGCCACCGCTAGGAGCCACCAGAGCACAGGATCAGAGTCCCCCGCCCTCCCAGGACAAGAGGCAGTCCTCTTGATGCTCAATCTTGTCCTTCCCTGTGACCCCAAGTGGCCGAGCTTGCTCCCGAACCTGGGTCACCGGCGTGTTCTGAGAATGTGCGTCCTTTATAACCCTCAAGGAGCCCACTAGCCAAGCTAAAAACAAAATTTGACAACAGAGAATCTAGTAGAAGCTGCGTTTGGACAAAGCTGCTCGGTCCAAACACCGATAGTTTTCGTTTTGTTTTAAGCTGTAAGTAGTGATAGGTATAGGGTTTTAAGAGTAGATAGGGTTGAAGTGAGATAGACATTAGGAGGTAGCCTTTGTGTCTTTAGGGATTTGACAGTCCACTACAGCAGGCAAGACAGTAACATTTAAGCATATTCTGCATTCTCGGATCTTATCTGTGGCAAACCGGAGAGATTTGTGAAGCCGAGTTGGAGATTGTGGAGCCTTGTCAGGAGAGAATTAAAGATCAGTAGCCCAAAGAGTTGTGGTGGAGTTGCGAACTGAGTGACCTAGTGTCATCGAGGCACAGGAAGCATAGGAAAAACCAGGAGCAGTTGTAGAATTCACAAAAAGTGTGTATTAGTACTAGCAGTAACATAAAAAAAATAAAATTGTTCAGAATATTTACACAAAGGCAGAATAAACAGAGAAGATCATCTGAGTTTTCTTTCAATCTCTGTGCCTCAAAACATTGCAGCTCTCTCTTATAAGTCTTTGCAACCTCCCTCCTTAACAAGCATCCTGTTTTTTTTCCTAAAATGTTCTTGTAAATTTCAGGCAGGTGCAGCAAGAACACAGTGTCTCAGAACTGAGGCCCCTTCTCCACAGCTTCTGAAAAAGGGCTTAAAAGCTGCTCTCAGGTTAACCCCTTGAGTTCCCAATAGCTTTTTGCAATAATCTCAAACTATAATTATATACTTTTCAACAGTAACACTATATAATTTCTAAATGAAGAGATCCCAATATCAGTTACATTTCCATATACTGATTTGCATATATTTTTATACCAGCAGACATGCAAGGGAGGAAAAAGACAGAACAGCAAGGGAAGACTGAGAGACAGTGAGAGGCAGATAATTGTAAGACTGTCGGGGTGATCAAATCCTAGGTCTTACAGGAACATTTGGTTGTGCAACCAGACAGACAAGAGACAGGAAAGGAAAGAACAACAGATCCTTGCATTCAGACTCTCCATAACAACTGGGACAAGGTCCTGTTCAACCCTTTCACACCTAGGAAGTGATCCCAGGAACATCGTTGTCCTCAGAGGGTTGAGGACGGACCCTTGTGCCTAGCTGAAGTAGGGAACTGGTCAACGAGGGGGCTGACGACAAAATTTGGCCTGGACGCCTGGGAGCGGGTACCCGTAGGCCAGAAGTAGTCGAGAGCCTCTGAGGGTGATTCAGTATCTCAGAGGAGGAATGGGAAAGGCTGGACTGCTGATATTATTAAGAGAGGACTCTCGTTTTCCAGAGAGCCGACATCGTTGGGATCATTTTTCACTTCCTCTGTGAGTACAGATTGACTCAACAGGTCATGTGTGTTACTCTTGGCCGGAGAAACTGTTAGTGGGCTTGAGCTGCAACAGGCCGCTGTACCATATTGCAGTCCTGGAGAGTCACTGAGGCTGTCATCAACCAATAATTAATATCAAGCTGTCAAAAGTGCTGACCCAGACTGAGTGGTGAGAGCATGGTTCTGGACTAGCTTCTCTCCTTTGGATATTTTGCTGGAAGAACAAAGAAATACGGTGGTGACAGCACTGTATTTAGAAGATCCTAGCTGGACCTATTCTAATTTAGAGTACTATTTTTCTAACTTGCAATAGAACAGTAATTCTCCCTGCTGTAATGCACTTTGGATTCTCTGTGAAATATTAAGTATAGAGTATATTGAACTGGACGGGGTGGTTGTAAGGGAAGGTAGTTAGTGTTGGTGTGACTGATAATGGGTGTGATTGGTGGGGAATGAGTGTGTAGTGAGTTAGGCTAAATATACTATTGTATGTATTTATTAGGGTGGGGGAGTTTAATATAATTGTAGTAGACAAGAGATTTATAGGAGCAGGATGTGTTAGGGTTCAGCTAGTGGCTCAGTTGTATATTCGGCAGAGCGACTCCGTGACCTCCGCCCCTTTTCAAACCTGCCTCTGTCATTAACAGCACTTACATGTTTGTAAAGAGGTGGATATTGTGAGGTGGCAGGGGAGAAAGCAGCCGGCTGCTGATAACATGGCCAGAGTGAGGAGCATCAGGGTGGTTAGGTCCAGGAAGTGCCCTGGGGCAAAATGGGACCAAGAGAGAGGCTAGACGTGTTTGGTTCCCATTCCCAGGGATCCCACTGGACTGAGTGGGCAGGCAGCCAAGGGACTGGCACCCTCCTCTGGTCCTCTCCAGGCAGTGTTATGCAATGTAAGATCAATGAGAAACAAGACTGCGATTATGGCAGACGTGATTTCTGCAGTTGATCTCGCTTGCATCATAGAGACCTGGCTGGGAGACGATGCAGGTTCAGTCTTGGAGGCATCTATCCCAGCCGGGTACTCTGTAGTGCACTGCCTGAGACAGGAACACAGGGATGGGGTTGGGGGGGCCATCTGTTTTAGACCTGACCTGAACTTTTCTGTGCACCCGGTGAGATCTACTTTGTTGTTTGAATGCGTGGCAGTTTGTGGGAGTCCAGGTGCAGGATGCAGGATACTCCTCGTGTACTGTCCTCCTTGACGTAAAGGGGAATTTCTGCAGGAGGTCGCAGACTTTGTCACCGACAGGGTGTTGGAGTCGCCCAGATGGTTGATTCTGGGGGACTGCAATGCCTGGATCGATGATGAACTATTGCACTTTGGAAAGAACTTCCTCCCATCGATGACATCTCTTGGCCTCGCACAAGAAGTTACTTCTGCGACCCATCACCACGGCCATGCCTTGGACTTAGTATTCACACTGAGGCTTCAGATTATGAATCTCAGGATTTATCTGGTTTCATGGTCTGATAATTGCACAGTAGAGTTCATGTTCAGGGCCCCACCTGTTAGTCCCTTCCCTGTTGAGATAGTCTTCTATCGCCCTTTGAGGGGACTGTCCCCAGTGGGACTGATGGCAGTAGCGTATTTTTCTGTGGTGAGTGAAACTTGTGCGGTGGGGTTGGATGAGGCCGTGACAGCATATAACAATGATGTCTCCAAAGCACTGGACAACATCGCACCGATCCGTATACCTCCCATGGCTTCTCGCTTGAGACCCCCATGGTTTGTTGGGGTTCTCAAGGAGATGAAGACAATGGGTCGGAAATTGGAGCGTTGCTGGAGGAGATCCGGGTCCTTGGATGACAGACTGGCTTTGAGAACTCACTGTGGTGAGTATCAAAGGACAATCGACCATAAGAAGGCAAAAGTTCCTGGCTAGGGAGATTGCTGCATGAAGGAACAGACGGGTTATGCTCTTTTGGACTGTAGACAGGCTATTACATCCAGTCTGTCTGCAGATGAAAAGAGCAGCTTTAATCACTCGTTACGAGGAGTTCGTCAAGTTCTTTTCTGACAGGGTGTCCTCTTTTAGGGCCGGGGATCTACCCAGTGAGACATGAACAACCCCGCGGTTTGAGGTCTGGTATTTACATGTGCACTCCACTTGTCTGGGAAGAGTTTAGGCTGGTGGGAGTGGCTGAGGTCTTAGAGGTAATCTCCAAGCTGTAACCAACCTTTTGTGAACTGGACCCAGGCCTGACGCATCTCCTGGTGGGATGTGTGGAGTCCATTGGTCCAGTGTTCGCCAAAATTGTCCGGTGCTCGCGTTCAGAGGGGGTACTCCCTGATACTTTGAAAGAGGCATTGGTGAGGTCCCTTTTGAAGAAACCATCATTTGACCCGGATATTTTAGTGAATTATCAACCTATCTCCAACCTCCCTTTTCTGGGAAAGGTTGTTGAGAAAGTTGTGGCATTGCAGCTGGAGGAACACCTGATGGCCTTCAACATTTATGAGCCACTCCAGTTGGGATTTAGGAGAAAGTATAGCACAGAAACAGCATTAGTGAGGGTGCAAAATGATTTGCTCAGGGTGAGAGATAGAGGAGAGCGGTCAATTCTCATTCTCCTAGATTTCTCCTCAGCTTTTGACACCGTGGACCACATGGTGCTCATTGATCGGCTCAGGGTACCCTGTGGACTTGCTGGCAAAGTCATCAGCTGGTTTGAGTCCTTCTTAACAGGGAGGAGGCAACGGGTAGTATTGGGGAGTTTCTTTGTCGTGCCCAAAACCACTGACCTGTGGAGTGCCCCTGGGCTCGATCTTGTCACCTTTGTTGTTCACGGTGTACATGCTACCCCTGGGTGATATCATTAGGCGATACGGCCTGGGTTTCCACTGTTATACAGATGACACCCAGCTGTATATGTCCTTTGCACCTGGAACACTGTACACTGTGGATGTGCTAAATAATTGCCTGTCTGAGATCCAGGACTGGATGTCATCTAACTGGCTTGGTCTTAACCCGGATAAGAAGAAGAAGGTGCTAGTGATACCGCCAGGTCGCCGACATGATATGGTCACCACTGGAGCAGGGACAGGGCTGTTCCTGGATACCACATCACTGGTGGCTTCCAATAAGGCACAAAATCTGGGCGTTATTTTCGATAACGGATTGACACTGGAGGCTCAGGTGTCATCCGTTGTTCAGAATAGTTTCTGTCATTTTAGGAACATCCCCCAGATTAAGTCCTTAATTCCACCTGGTGACCTGTGTGCACTAGTACATGCCTTTGTAACGTCCAGACTAGATTACTGTAATGCTCTATACTTCGGGGGCACAGGAGGTTACCTCTGCAGACTGCAGCTGGTGCAGAATGCGACTGCAAGACTATTGACTGGACTCTCTAGGTCCGCCCACATAACATCAGTCTTGTGTGAGCTGCACTGGCTGCTGTTTAGATGGAGGATTGCCTTCAAGGTGGGCTTTCTCACCTACAAGGCCCTGTATGGTTCGGGTCCTGGTTACCTGTCAGACCTTCTGACACCTGCCCGCCATGTGCGCACACTCCGCTCTTCCACGGAGGGCCTGTTGTGGTTCCCAGGACAAGGCTTAAGACCTCTGGTGACCGAGCTTTTGAGGTTGCCGGCCCTGTCCTGTGGAACTCTCTACTGTGCTCTTTACAAGAAGTGCCCTCCATGGAGAGTTTTAAATGTGGTCTAAAAACCCACCTGTTCAAACAATCTTTTAATCTGGTTTGAGATTTTATGGGGTTATTTATTAGTATTATGACTGGTTGATAGCTGATGTTTTTGTATGTTGACTGTTTCACTATAACCTGAGCCTTTGTAAAGCACCCTGAGCCCCCGGGATTGAGTGCTAAATGAATAAACTTTACTTACTTACTTGCTGCTATTGGTTTTAAGAGGCAGTATTTTGCTATTGCAGACCTTTGTTCTCAGTAGTTCAGTAGCACCATGGCTTTCAAGCAGACTTGTTATGCTTTAGAGATGTTAAGTCCTGCAGGACTATGAGAGCCTTTTTCAATGGGTTTGTACCAACTTTTCTATGTAACACAATATAACATGTCTCTGTCGGTTCCCCAAGCTGAACCACTGAGCTGGGGGAGGAGTGCACCTGTGGTACTGTCTGGCAGTGGTGAAGCTGAGTTGCGTAAGTTCATAGGTGCTTTGTGCTGATGACCTGCAGGTTGTTCCCACGAAGACACCCGAACCCATGTCTGGGTCTCTAGGTCAAAGGGGACCCATGCAGACATGTCCAGGTGCACCAGAGCAGAATGACCCTTCTCACCTAGATTTGCAGGCAGCCCCCAACCTTGATGGCAGGGAAGGTCGAGAGGAGGAGGCAAGGGTGTCTGTGGGGGGAATCCTGACCTGACCGAACATGATCTGTTAGACAAAGAAGTGTGTCTCTCTGCGGAGGAGGGGAAGTGGATGGAACCCAAGAAAAAGATTATGAGCCCAGGTTGGCCCAGTGGCGCAGAGGGCTGAGGCACCGGATGCCACAGCTTGAACCATGCCGCCGACCCGGGGTCGGGAACGAGCCTGGGTTGCCGGGGGTCAGCCGGGGAGGAGAGGATTGAGCGTCCATAGGATAGCGCTTCTCTCCTGGGGAGGGTGGGAGTTTAGAGCCGCTGTAGCACTGGCTCCTGGTGGCAACCAGGTGGTGGCGTGTAGTAGCTCTGAGTGCATGGGGATGACGGGGGCAGACGTTGGATGCACAGCATGGGTGCACACGCGTTGCGACATCTCAGACAGATGTCATTGCATGCCTGCGTCAAAAGAAAAAGGGAGAAAAACAGGAATCCTCCAGCACGATGAAGCCGCGGTCTACTGACGCCACACCGGACGCACCAAGGATTCTCCCTCCAGCCTGGCTCACCAGGAACTCCCTAGTGTGCAGGATACATACCCGCTGAGTTGAGACTTGGGTTGTGTGCAGGGGGAAGATGTCGAGAATGGGAGCTGCAACCGGTGGGGCGCTGGAGGTCGTGGGCTGAAGGGGAACCAAAGGCAACACCCCCAGCTGAGGAGATAGGAACATAAAGTATAAATACAAAAAAAAAAAAAGATTCCGATCCCTCCTTTGTATGATTCAGAGCTGCTATCCTGACTTATAACAGAGATTTTTAAGACACTACAGCAAAAGGAGGTTCAGGACATAGAGATTCTAGATGTGAACTCTCTTCTGGCTGCATCCGCCTCAGCCCAAAGTGTTTTATTAACTTTCTTCTCTGTGACCACATAGAGCACTATGGGGGGGAGTGGGTGGGTGGGTGGTGAGCATAAGCAGCTACCCAGGCCTTGTCTGAGGTCATTCCTGCCAGACAAAAAAAATGGTGACAGACAAGGCCGTTTGCAGTGCCGTACATCACCATACCTTTAGCAGGTTCGGCATCATGACAAAAAAGTGGATTAGGCATTGCAGACAAGCCTTTCTTTCGAATGACACCAACCTAAAGACTGTGTATGCTTCTCTTGTTATTTCCAGGGCGCTATGCACCCAGGTTACTGCCTTAGGTAGGTTCATCCCTCGGGACTGAGAAGGGAGGGGTATTTGACAGCTTATTACTGTGGTCTCCTCCTGTTTTGGGGAGAGGCAGCTGCAGACAATTTGTGAGTGTCTGCTCATTCAGCTTGCCATATTGTGGCTTTTTTTGTCAATATCTTTTTATTTGCCTTTTTTCTTTTAAAAGAATTACAAACAATACTTACATTAGATAAAACAGTAACAGTTATCATGCTTCAATATACAAAACGCAAAAAGAACAAAATACAATCTCAAAAATATACCATTTGCATCCTAATCCAAGGTGCTAAGTTGTAGAATAAACTGTGCTAACACATGGGGTGCATGGCTATGACACTGAGCCACATATCAGTCATCTAATTCAAGGTGTTCAGTATGCCCTTTGCCCGGGGGGGGGTTGCTTCTCGGCTGGGAGGTGGAGGGTATTTTGAAGGACCTCCAGGCAAAAAAGGGCAGTTGCCAGTGTTTGTGTAGCAGAAGGCCTGTCCTGTATCAAGGGGACAGTGGTATGGCTGTTCAGGATGGTCAACAGGAGATTTAACCCTTTTGGAATTTCAGTAATAAGAGGCTCAGAGGAGTCTACTCTGGTTTCAAGGCAGCTGTACCAGAGGCACCTTCACTGGCAGATGTGATGGAGGTGCCGGCAGGAGAGATGGACCTTTCCAAGGAAAGATAGGAGGGTCAATATCTGCCACCCTTCCCTTGGTGGATCACTGCAGAACTTTGCCAGCAGTGGGTTCAGATAAAGTCAGATGCTTGAGTACTGGAAATTCTGGCTCTGGGGCACACCATAGAATTCTTTTCTGCGTGCAGAGACGATCACTCACTTCAGTCCCGGGATTCTCTGAACCCCAGTAAAACAGCGAGCAGCAAACAAGACTCTGGGACACCTGATCTAGATAGCGGCAGCCACCCCAGTTTCCCCCAGCGAAGCGGGACCAGAGTACTACTCCATTGGCTTCATAATTTCCAAGAAATTGGGGGGCTACTGACTGATTCTAGGGTTGAAGCAGCTATACGGGTTTGTCAAGCTAGTACAGTGTTCATGATGGAACCTCTGTAGCTCATTATCTGAGAAGTTCAGCCAGGGGAATCCATCCATTTGAAGGATGCCTATCTCCAAATCCCAGTCTGCCTGTCCCATCAAACGTTCCTGAGGTTTGCAATTCGGGATATCATTTTCATTGTTGAGTCCGTTTATTCGACTTGGAACTGTGATGAGTGTTCTCAAAGGTTCTGATTTTGCTGATGGTTCAACTGAAGCAGGAATGGACCCCATGGATACCTGCCATGGTTGAGTTCCTCATCAGAGCCCCCTTAGCTTGGATGGAGGCGAGATCGGTGGCAAGGATTTTGGAAGTCCTGGAGATATGTGGCTGGATAGTCAACAGGGAGAATAGCTTCCAAATACCATTGCAAATGTTGGAGGTCCTGGAGACGGTTTATATAATGGACCGGAGGGTTTTTTCCTTCCCGCTGCAGGAAGGAGAACCTAGTACAGGAGGCTGAGTGACTGAAATCACAGTCAGTTGCCTCTGCCCATAGACTGTCCCAAATATTGAGTCTGAGGACAGCTACGATGGAGCCAGTGCCCAGGGCCGGATATCTCATGAGACCTCTAAAATAGGATGTTGACAGTGTGGTCCCTGGACACAAAGCTCTACCAGGGCTCAATTCAGTGGTCTGACCTGATGTTGCAGTTACTTGGATGGTGAGAAAAACAGGACATCTTCAAGGGGACTCTTTCCGAAGCTCTGATAGAACTGATTCTGATCACGTACATCAACCTGTTGGGCTGTGGGCAGTTCTAGACCAGATCCCATTCCAGGGAGTATGTAACCCTTAGGAACAGTGTCTTCAGATCATGTTCTGGAAATGAAGGCAGTATATCTGGCCCTGATACCTTTTCCAGGATTATGTCCAGTCACAGGTGGTAAAGGTACAGTCATACAATGCTGGCAGTGAAACCAACTTAAATTGTCAAGGAGGCACAAGAAGCGCAAGTACGTTCACAGTAATGACCGGGATTTTTCAGCGAGCTGAGGACAATCTGCTCTCCCTAATGGCAGTTCAGCTAGAGGGGAAGTGAATGTGCAGACTGATTGGCCTGAGGCGCCAACTAAGAGAATGGTCCCTGAACCCGGAGGTGCTCATCTTGCTGTGCAGCAGGTTCAGTTGCCCTCAGATCAGCTTGCTTGCATCAGTAGAAACTGCTAATGTGCCAGGGTTTTTCAGTCTGTATCATTATCTGTGGGCGGAGGCGGTGAATCATCTGTCAAAGAGTGTACCTGTTTCCTCTGCTTCAACTGTTGCCCAGCACACTGCAAAATTTAAGCAGTCAAGAAGAAGTTTTCTTCTGTTAGCACCAGAGTGGCCAAGATGGGCATGGTTCTTGGATCTAGTGAATCTGGCAGCACAGACAGTTTTGGTTCCAGCTGTGTGGGGACCTGATCAGCCAGGGATCAGCCCTACATCAGAAATCCAGGAACAGTACAGTTGACAGCTTTGATCCTGAGAGGAGAAGACTCCTGAAGCAGAGCTCCTCTGAAAAGGTGGTAGACATATTGGCCTCTTGGAAAGTGCCCATCTTCACAACCTACAACAAAATAGGATATTTTTCGTTTTTCTTGGCTTGGGCCAGAAATCAGGGCATTAGGCCCACTGAGGCCACAATTCTGTAGATCTTAGATGTTTTACAAGCAGAAGTGGGAAAGTTGTAGCACTGAGCCCTGGCGAGGTCAGGTGTCCGCTCTAGGTGCAGTGTCAGGCCCAGCTGTGGGACTCTGTTTGGGGACCAGTGTGGATGTTACCCATTTTTCTTGTAGCATTCAGCAAGAGTCATCTATTGTTCAGTCCCTGGTGTCTCCCTGGGACCAGAACCTGACAATCTTACTCAGAGAAACAGCTCTTGCAGCAGGTTACACCATTAGGACTGAAGCCATCAGGTAGCAGGACCCCACGGAAAATGTCTAGCTAGCTACATACAGCGGAGGACAGCCCCCGACGTCGGCCCTACCCCCGGCGTCACATACATCATAAAAGGGGCGGTCCCCAGCATCCCTCAGTTCTTTTCCCGCCATCGACTCGCAAGCATTGACTCCACGGATGCCTTCAGCCATCGAACGATGCCACTTGAGTATTTCTATTACTTCTTTATTTTCTTTCTTTTTGGAAGGTCCAATTTATTTTCTTCGTATGTCGTCTTCCCCAACCTCATCTGTCGAAAGGTACTCCTCACAGCGTGCTTGTGGCAAACAGATTCCTTTTAAGGATAAGCACATGGCTTGTGTTGGGTGCTTAGACCCCAAACACGACATTAAGGCCTGTCCTATTTGCCTAAACTTTAACAGCTGCACGAGGAGCCGTCGACAGAAAGTTTTGGAGACCTTCCTTTTAGAAAAAAGACTAGAAGCCATGCAAAAAGGTTCCTCCTCCTGGGAAGAGCCCTCTCATAGATCAGGGAAACATAAAGAAAAACGGAGGGAGAAGGAGAAAGAGCGCTCCCCATCCACGCAGACGTCTGACTCCAGGGCGAGCTCGGATTCCGCCCACTCCAATAGATCTCCGTCTTGGACGAAGACCTTGCCTCCACCGGCCAAAGTCCAGACGTCGGGTGGTACAGGTGTTGCATCCATTATCCAGCCCCTTAAGGTCAGTGTCACAGTGAGTGGGGAATAAACTTCAGACGAGGCAAATTTACAGGTTTCAAACACACCGTGGTGTGATATTTATTTTTCAAAAGTTAGAAAAATAATAAATGGAAACAAAAAAATTGTAAAGAAAATCGCTACTTAACATCAGTAGTTTCTCATACAATACAGTCCTGGATTCTAGAGCTCCTAAGACCCTTCTCATCTGCATTCAGCAGCTTGTCTACAGTAGCAGTAGAACATATCCTCCTCTTTCAGGGCTGAACTAAAGTGAACTCAGTGAAGAGGTATTTATATATTTTGGTGGGAGGTCACCTGACTAAGCCCTTTCTATTTACAAGTCTGGACGTAATGTTTCATGTCTGAACATATTGTTTCAAAACCAAAGTGGGAGAGGATTGTGTCAGGGGATTTCCTGGTTTAGCTAAAGGTACAGTGTATATATCCACAGATATTGACTTTCTATATCTCTGATCCACAGTGGCCAAGCACTTTTATAAAGCATACCATTTAGCCTCATACATAAAACCTTATACAGTAACAGGTTCATAGTGTGAATTTATGAAAATACCTTAAGGATTTCTTATAGCTGTACTAATCATGACATTACTATTGTTTTATGTGACTTCTAAATCCTTTTTCTTTAAAGATGCTTTATTAACTGTATGTATTCCTATTTAAAATAGCCTTCATGTATTTTTGTACACAAAATACACTTTACACAACACCCCTCCAGGTGTTTGGCATCGTTCTAGGGACTGGATGGATGGAAATGGAAAAAGGATGAAAAAGAGAGAACTAGTAGGAAGTTTAGTAGGGACAGTAAAGAGCTACACTAGGTGGCCAACCTAGGGTAGGGGGAAAAAAGAAGAAAAGCAAAGAGAAAAGCGTTAACTGTTGCTAGGAAATAAGGAGATAGAAACGTGGTCCATCAGTCACAGCCGAGGGTGTAGCCTAACTCTGCCACAGTCAGGCCGACAGAATCTTCACACAGCCAGCTTTCAGGTTTTTCAAGCCGGTCTGCATCCAGAGACCGTCCGACCAAGGCGCACTCCAAGTTGGCCGCCACTACAGGCCCCGACTCCCTGGACCGGCGCCGGGACACTGACCACTAGAGGTCGGCCTTCCAACCCCCCAGGGGAACCTCGGTGACATCCACTAAACGGACCTCAGATCTGACATCCCTTAAGCAGACCTCAGACCCGAAGCAGATGTCTGAGCAGATGCCCGCAAAGCACTCTTAGGACCAACGACCAACAGAGGTCCATAAAGGACGTCACCTCATCCATACCCGACGTCAGTCCATCCAGAAGATCGGACGACGAGTGCACCGACGCCGCAGTCGAGCAACTTAGTGATGACCTGGCGTCAGGAGACAAAGAGGAAGCAAACCTGCCAAGGGACCCGACGCCACCCAAGGATCAGACAACGGGTGCGTCAGGTCACAATCCCCATGGAATCAAGCTGTTTTGACTCTCGGACCCTCCCCTCACCCTCCACTGCCTGGCTCAGTGCAGACCCCTTCTCCCCCTTTGGTTCAAAGGGAAAGAGAAGGTCGGGGGTCACTTCTCAAGACACCTGGCAGGATGGCGACAAGTCACTTCAGACCAATGGGTGCCCCAACTAATTCAAAGAGGGCACTCTATCGAATTCACTGGGCAACCACCATCCAGGCCACCACTGTGGTCTCAGTATTTGAGACAACATGCCACACTGATTCGAGAGGAAATCGGCACCCTTCTCGACAAGGAGGCCATAGAGAAGGTCCCATGGATCCAGAGAGGGAAAGGGTACTATTCCCACTTCTTCCTAGTACCCAAAAAGACAGGGGACCTGTACCCCATCCTGGATCTCAGCGATCTCAACACCTTTGTGGCTTACAGATGCTTCAGGATGGTCACCTTGCCAGGCTTAATCCTGATGCTGCGCCCAGACACTTGGCTAGCATCGTTGGACATGCAAGATGCCTACCTCCACATTCCAGTCGCGAAACATCATCGGAGGTTCCTGCGATTTGAATTCCTGGGTCATCACTACCAATTCAGAGCCCTGCCTTCCGGCCTGTCATCAGCTCTGAGGGTATTCACCAAATGCCTGGAAGTGGTAGCAACGGTACTGAGGAGGAGCGGTCATTATGTCTTCCCCTACCTGGATGACTGGCTCATAATTGCTTTGTCCCAGAGAGAGCTAAATCATGGTCTACAAGACACCTATTCGATATTCTGTTCTCTAGGTGTCACTATCAACCTGTCAAAATCAACCCTTTTGCCTTGCCAAAGACTACAGTTCATTGATGCACTCCTGGACACCAGAAAGGGAAGGGTCTTTCTACCAGAAGACAGGGCAGAACATCTACGAAGCTTGACAAGGAACATCATGAGACAAAGACAGATCTCGGCAAGGACCGTGTTGCGTCTTCTAGGCCACATGGCGGCCACCGTAGCCACAGTTCCCCTATCATGCTTACACAAGAGAACCATTCAGTGGATGCTCAGGGTACAATGGGACCAACGCCAGGATGACTTAGACCAGCTGGTCTCGATCCCCCGACTCTATTCTCCGAGTCCTGCAATGGTGTCTGGTCCCGGAACACCTCATGGTAGGAGTTCCCTTCCTATCTCCAACCACTTCCCTGATCCTGACCACAGACGCATCAGGATCAGGCTGGGGTGCCTACTTCGTCGGCCAAAAGGCTCAAGGACTATAGTCAGAGGCAGAAGGAACCCTTCACATAAATGTCCTCGAAATGAGGGCAGTCCTTCAGGCCTTGCGAACAGACATAACCCTGGGACATCTACTGATTCAAACAGACAGTATGTCAGTAGTGTTCTGTATCAACAAACAAGGGGGCATGCACTCATATCAACTCTGTCAAGAAGTGATGAGAGTGTGATACTGGGCAATAGAGCACAATATCACCCTGTCTGCAGTGCATGTTCCTGGGCTACAGAACACACTGGTGGATCTTCTCGGCAGATCTTGAGCCGGGGCACACGAATGGGAGCTCCTACAACCAGTAGCAGCAGCTCTGTTCGCAAAATGGGGGATGCCAGAACTGGACCTCTTCGCCTCCCCATACAATGCAAAACTGCCCAGTTTCTGCTTGCTTGATCCAGGGCCTGGTGTTTTCTGGTGAGACGCGTTGTCCCTCTCCTGAACAGGCAGATTACTCTATGCCTTTCCTCCCTTCCCTTTGATCCAGAGAGTCCTGCTCAAGCTACAGGAAGACAGAGCAGTCTTGATTCTGGTGGCCCCATATTGGCCCAAACAGATATGGTTTCCTCTTCTCCAAGGCCTGGCGAGCGAGCCACCCTTTCCCCTTCTGCTCAGCTTGCACTTACTATTGCAGGACAACAGGTCACTGACTCATCTGAATCTCAGATCCTTACACCTGCATGCCTGGCTCCTAAGGACCTAGCAATGGTTTGCCACGGAGTCTCAGACAGTGTAGCCGATGTCCTCATAACAGCAAGGAAACCCTCCACTCGGACCATGTATGCCATGAAATGGCACAGGTTTTGCCTTTGGTCCTCGACCCATGACCTGGACCTTTTAACTTGCCCAGTGAAGTCAGTATTAGAGTACCTCCTTTCCTTATCGGAAGCAGGGCTGAGTTACTCCTCAATTAGGATGCACCTTTCTGCTGTTTCTGCATATCATGCACCCATTGGGGACAAATCCTTGGCCCAACTAGATTTGTCATGCACCTTCTTGCGTGGCATCCTCCACTTGAAGCCACCCATCAGACATCCGATCCCTCCTTGGGACCTTCTCTTTGTCCTAGAACAGCTCACACTAACCCCGAACCGGCCACAGATTGCGAGCTACGTCATCTATCTTGGAAGGCATTATTTTTAGTTGCAATTACCTCTGCAAGGAGAATTTTTGAGCTCCATGCACTCATGTGCAAAGAGCCATATTTGATTTTTCACAAGGGCAGGGTGTCCTTAAGGACCAGTCCTAAGTTTCTACCCAAGGTAGTGTCAGAGTTGACCCTCAACCAGGATATTGACCTCCCGATATATTATCCAGAGTATTCTAATAAAGGAGAGGCTTTCCTGCACACATTAGATGTGCACAGGATACTCGGGTTCTACATGAATAGGACCAGACTGCACCGACAGTCTGACCAGTTATTTTTGTCCTTTGCCCACAGGATGTTAGGGGCACCGGTGTCTAAACAGACACACTCAAAATGGTTGGTAAACTGCATTGTGTTCTGCTACTAGAAGCGAAATAAACCCTTACCGGGACCGGTAAAGGGTCACTCTACCAGAGGGATGGCATAATTTGCCTCCCTTAGAAATGTTTCAGCTCCTACCATTTGTGCAGCAGCTACATGAAGCATAGTGCACACACTCATCAAACATTACAGTCTGGACATTGCCTCCAGGCACAGAGCAGGCTTTGGCCTTGCCATCCTGCAGGGGCTTCTTTCATGAGGGGTTCCCTTTCACTCTTCTCCTATCCTCCTCCCAAATTTAGGGGTAATCCTTATCACTGCTTAGGACTCAGTCCTAATGGTGTAACCTGCTGCAAGAGCTGTTTCTCGAAGTAAGATGGTACAGTTACATAAGAACTTACCGTAACAGTAGCTCTTCGAGAACAGCTCTTGCAGCAGGTACTTTCCCACCCACCTTCCCCTCAGGAGGTCAGCTATTTTGCAATAATAATTTTCTTTTGGTCTTCCTTTGGAAGCAGATCCTCGGTTTCCTATCAGAATCACATTGCTATGCCGGAGTCTCCGGCGGGAGAACTGAGAGATGCTGGGGGACCACCCCTTTTATGATGTATGTGACGCCGGGGGCAGGGCCGATGTCGGGGGTGGTCCCCCGCTGTATGTAGCTAGCTAGATGTTTTCTGTGGGGTCCTGCTGCCTGACGGCTTCAGTCTTAATGGTGTAACCTGCTGCAAGAGCTGTTCTCGAAGATCTACTGTTACAGTTAAGTTCTTATGTAACTGTACTTTCTCGAAGATCTTCTGTTACAGTAAGTTCTTACGCAACTGTACTTTATGCACCTGTGCTGGGTGCCTTTTGAACACTTTTTCATCGGTTCCATTGGACAGTCTCCTTTATAAGGTGTGTTTCCAGATTGCAAATTGTTGAGTAGAATCGGTGAGCTTCAGGCTTTGTCACACAGGGAACTGTACCTTATAATGCACAAGGACAAAGTGGTACTGAGGACAGTTCTATTACAAAGTGGTACTGAAGACAATTCTGTCCTTAGTGTCCAAGGCTCTCACAGCCTTCCAGGCGAGCCAGGAAGTTGATCATGTAGTATTTTACCAAAGACCAGCGAATCCAAAGAAAAAAGAATTCTAGGAGCCGGAGTTGCACAGGGCAATCAAAAAGGTGCCCGCTCTGTTGAGAGCACGCCCATCAGGGCACTCCCCACTTCGTGGTGGAGTGAGGGGGAGGCCATGACAGAACGCGGCAACATTCTCCATTAATATGTGCTCAGTGTACTACAGGCTGGATGCCCAGAGTTTTTGCCAATGCAACCTTTCAGGCGCAGAGTTTTGCAGACGATGGCTAACGCATGAATCCCGCAATTACCATTATGAGTTATATTTGGGGCAGTATTCTCCCCCACCCTTCTGAAGATGGGTATTGCCTCTTAGTAACCATATATATTAATTCCCCATTGACAACATTGGGTCTAACAGAAAAGGACATTATGGAAAGTATGAAGAAATTTCTTCTATGTTACTATCATTTACAGTTATGCACACAGGAACATGGTCCCCCAAATGCTCTCCTTGTCAGAACTGCTAAGACAAGCTAGATTCTGACCCCAGACATAAGTCATAACCTCAGGATGCCTTACATAAAGGTTGTACCCTGTTACACACACGGAATCCATGGCTTCTATTATTCTCTACTAATCATTGGTGGGTGGGGTTGTATTCTCAGATCAGAGCCTCTTTACTCTGTATTCTGAATGTATCTGATCTCACACCTTGCTTTACATTTTGGGTTACCCTCATTTTCACACATACTAAATCACACCTTGGTGTCAGGTTAATTGGTGTGTGCAGGAGACAGCAGCGATATAGGGACTTTCAGTTGGACGTAAGTGGCTAACAACAACCCCTGCTCTGGGCACCTCTCAATAACCGGATCCTTACTGTCACTGCACTGTACAGAGTTCTAGGTGTCAACATGACAGCACGAACCTCAGCCTACCCTCTGGCAGTGGCTGGCAGTCTCCCCAGGCAGCATCCCTGATTTACATACCAGATAGGATTCAGTAGTAGGAAACAGTAGTAGGCATAACTCCTAACTGCATCAGCAGCTCGACATCAGTCACCAGAGCTCTCACCATCTGTAGCATTGCTGGCAGCTTCTTTCTCGGGAGCAGGACTGTTCTTGTCCCCGCAGGTTAGCACGTGCTTGGATGAGATCCTTCCTGCACTGCAAGGTCACCAGGGACTTCCCTTGAGGTGCAGCCCCTTATGATACTCTCTCCCTCCTGGTGATCCCCTTCTCTCCCTCCAGAATTAATGACAAATTAAATTAAATGGCTTCAGACTCCAAATCCCCAGAGTCTTCCCTGCTGTTCTGGTGTCTGTCCCTGGATGTTACCAAACAGGTGCCCCATCTGGGATTTGAACCCAGTCTTGCTTAGAATACTGCTCCCCTGCTCTAACAGTTTAGCTAGCAGGAGAACCGTAATCCTGGGATTCCTGTAGACCCTTATCCCTCTTAGTGCACAACCTGGAGACTCATTTCACTAGTCACACTTAGGCAGACTCCACTGAGAAGGCTTAGTCACTGAAACAGTCTTCAGGCTCGACTCCTCCTCCCATCCAACCATGTGGTCCTCCAGCTTCTTTCCCTTTGCCCTCATATTATTTCTTTTGCTGGACGGATCAGTTCTCCTCGTTCGCAGCTCCGGTTAGTGAGTAAGGTTCTGCTAGATGTCAGACATTCTTTTCTCAAAGTTTTGCTTCAGCTTTCTGCTCATTGCTAAGCCCTCACCTTTGCTTCCTCCTCCATCATCGCAATTAGCATAGAATAGAAGAGAAAGCTGGGATTTAAGAATGGTGTTTTTTTGCAGTTGTCCGGTGTCTGTGACCAATGGACACGATGTCTGTGTGTATTATTTGGATCTAGGCCACAATGTGGCACATTGCTTCTGGTGTCAAGCCGTGCATACGCTGGCTATCAAAGAGCTTCAGCAACAGGTTATCCAGGGCAAACCCACTAAAGGGCACATTCCGTCCATGGTAGTAGGGTCAGCGATGCAGTTGCAGGATCTAGAGGCGGAGGGGTGCTGGCGAGGATGTTCTAGTCCTGGACCTTCTGTCTGTGAAATAGAAGTATCCACTGGATCTCCAGACTCCTCAGGATGAGTTTAAAAACTTTAATCTGTCTCTCCACTCCTTCAAAGGTGAGTCTTCATCTCATCACAGAAAGCACAAGAAGGGTCAGTGCCAGTTGTGGAATTGCTGTCAGTCAAGGGTCCTTTTTTGCTGTCACCATCTAGTGGGTCGAAGTGATTGGTCACCCTAAAGTGACATTGAACAGTCAGCGGAGAACGTTGTTCTGCCCACCAAGATGCTGTCTGAGCACCCCAGTGAATTAAAGCTGGTCGATCAAATGGTTTACCCAATTGGGAATGATGCGGTTGAAAGTGAAGAGCCCTGGGTCCTCTAGTGATGTCATCTCACTGAATGGTGCCTTGAGGGCATGTATACCCTTGAGGAAAGAAGGGAGAGAGGGGACATGATAGAAACTTTCAAGTACCTCAAGGGAATCAACAAAGTCCAAGAGGGTAGCATCTTCCAGAAAAAGAGATGTGCAAGAACAAGGGGGCACAATTTGAAGATAGAGGGGGGATGGCTCAGAGGTAATGTGAGGAAGTATTTTTTCACAGAGAGGGTTGTGGATGCATGGAACAGCCTCCCTGAGGAGGTCGTGGAGTCGAGAACTGTGGGGGAATTCAGGAATGCATGGGACAGGCATAAGGCAGTCCTAGTGGGGGGTAGGAGGAAGTAAGCTGTTGGTTAACTAGGATCTGCAGCTTATCTGTTAGGTAGGAAAATGGGCAGACTAGGTGGGCCAAGCGGTCCTTATCTGCCGTCAAATTCTATGTTTCTATGAGGGTGTGGCTTCACTAACCCAGTCCAAAAAACCTACCAAATCCAGCTAATTACCCGCACTCAGATCTGAAATATTGCCAGAGATGGGAGGCACCAAAAAAAATAAGGAGCAAGCACCACTTCATCCAGTCTCTCCTGTAGGTAGAGAGAAAACAACCTCCTCACTTACAGGCAGTGCAGCCCCGTCTCCATCCCGCTAGAACACCCAGGCATCTGCGTGGTTACGAACAATCAAATTCTACAAAAATTGTCATTCAGGATGGAATTCCGGGAATCCCTGTCCGTCATGAGAACAGACATTGATGGGGTTAAAAAAGAAAACTTGGAGCTGCTGACTGCTACAACCAAGCTGTCGGTACCCTTGGACCACATGGTGGACCTCCTTATCCACCTCCACCACAAAGAGGCACAATTGGAACTAAAGCAGTGGACTTGGAAGGGCATTTATACTGGAAAAACCTATGCATTTTTGGCGTGTCTGAAGGAGAGGAGGGTCCGCAGTGTATAGAGCAGCTACTCTGGGACTCACTGCAATTACTGGAGGATTTTGTGTTTGAGCTGGAAAGGGTTCAACGAATGTTAGGCCCCAAGCCTGCCAGCACTGATTGACCACGCACAATCATGACATTTTAACGCTTTCAATCAAAAGAAACTGTCTTGCTATTTTGGAGGCAAAAGGTGGTCCAGTATAAGGAAAAACAAATGTTACGTAGACAATGGTTATATAACAGCAGTACAATCAAAATGCAGAGCGTGTGCCACCTGATGGCATACATTAAAGCAAGCTGGGGTTAACATTTGAAACGCCTATCCCGCTAAGCTCAGGCTTCTGTATCCAGATGGAGACATACTTTACTATACACCAGCTGAGGCCAAGGCAGATTTAGGTCATAGAAGAATCTCAATCCCCCAGCTGCCACATTCACAAATGTGCCCTGGAGTGAGCTGCAGAGAGTGTCTTCAGCAACTACACCAGTCTGCAGTTCGGCAGCCCTCAACCACTGAATTGGAAAGGGACTCTCGACAGCAGCATTTGCAGGATCCTCTTCAGCAGACTAAGGAATTATTAAAACAATTCCTACACCCAAGCCACTCCTGATGTTACTGATAAGGCGGCTAGAGTCCTGGATTAGCACTGCAGCAACATTGACCATGGCACAGGCTGCATGGACTGAACTTGCTTCTCTGCCCTGCTGCCCTATTGGAGTGTCTGTCTTGGATGTACTTGGGCCTTACTGCGCAATGGTGGAGAACATCAAACAGTTCTGGACTTTTCACAACTTCCACTATGAGTACAACGAATCAGGCACTGGGTTGGGGTCAGTTGGGAGGAAGGGGTTCCTCAGATGGGTGGGAGGGAGTGGAAATTGGTCTGGAACAGCCACCCCTGTGCTGGGTTATGCGTACATACTGGCTGCACAAGCTGTACATCACCTGTCTTAAGGGTCAGAGATGTTATGCTTCTGGATTAAATAATGGCTGCTGTTGTATTGAGCGGGGAGGGGGGCATGCTTGATGCAGTGCCCTCCAAGCCGATCCATTTACTACCTATATGACTCAGATAATTTCCAGGGCCCTGGCCTGTAGTGGATGGGAAAATATTATATGGGCAGAACTAATGCATGGGACCCGAAATGGAGGCCTTCTCTGAGTTCAGCTGTCATCGGTGCCCATCTGGACTTACTCATGCTTCTATAGCCACTGTGAGCTACCTGAGTCTGGTCTAGCCTCTGGGAAAGATAGGCTGAAATCTTCTCTTGGTACTACTCCTGGAGCATAGTGCAGTGTGTCATTTTAATATGTTGCTAATATAGCCTGGTTTGTGGGGTTTAGAGCTGCTCCCATAAAGAACAGCCCTCCTCCTGCACCACAGTGGGGCCTCTTGTTTTTTTCCCCCTGATGCAGATATCCCTGGTGCCACATGAGTAAAATTTTTGGTATGAATGTGCATCCCGCACTTCTAGTCTCCAGAGACTCCTACACAACCAATTTGAACTTATTCCCTAGCATTAGTGTACTTGGTTTCTGTCCCAGGATATGATGTTCTGGCGAACAGCTACTACAGATGAGCACCTTGTTGTGACTCTTACTCAGCCTCACTAGGTCAGCTCTTATTCACCCTTGCTTCCCTTCGGGGGGTGTCCAGCCAGGGCATACAAGGCTTGTGAGTATTACTTCAGAGACTGAAATACTCTATTATTTAGGGCCCAGGGCCAGGGAGTTGGACCATTATTTATTGGACTGTTACTATTTTGGACAAAGGTGACGTCTGTTCTGTTCCTTACAGGTTACCTGTAGAGTGGGCACACAGACCTTCATATTTCTCCCACAAGGGGCGTATATCATCAGCTCTCCCAAGGGAAGAGATGGTGTCGTAGATCAAGTTGGGTCTGCAGCAAAAAATGAAGATAAAAAAAAAAAAAATGGGCAGACTTAGTGTGCCCTGCGGCCCTTATCTGCTGTCACATTCCATGTTTCTGTGTATGGGATGCTTGATCAGAGGCACCCTCTACACTGAAAGTGTACTAATTTACCAGTTAACATGTTTAAGTTGTATGTGGCCTGGTTCGCTTCTTTTTTGCTTTTCTGTTCCCTAGCCCAGTTAGCGATGCTGTTGGCCCACAGTCTGCCCCCAACAAGATTTTAAAAATTTCAGAGACAGTCTTTACCATAGTACAGGCATTTGGTTTTCTGCAGCACCTGGTATTGATAGGGGGCTGAGCTGGATCAGGTCACTGGGGGACAATACCTCATGCGCTTGTCTGCCCACTGTGTCAGGACCTGCGGGACTGGGGGCAGCTTACAGGGGTGTCTTTTAGGTGGATGTGGGCCTGTGCTTGGCCTCTTTCCTATCTCTTGGAAAGAGACTAGACCTTCAGATCTCATCCCTCAAATTTGTTTATCATGGCCATCCTCTTGCAGTAATCTATTCACAGAATATCAACAGGTTAAAAATAATTCGTTTAAAAGGCAACATTTTTCCAGTACATCATATACCACCCAGAGGATTTAATATACCTCTGGAAATGCACGTTTCCCCTCAAGAAGACCAACACAGTGCCGGCCCAGTGACGTGGAGGGCTGAAGCATCATGCCTTACCTCCTGCCATGGCGGTGACCTGTGTTCACGGTGCGAATGGGTCGCCGGGTGTCGGCCGAGATGGGAGAGGATTGAGCGTCCGGAGGACAGCTCTCCCCTCCCGGGGAGGGGTGGGACTGGCGATCGGTGCATGCCCGGCCCCTAGCGGCAGCTGGAGGCTAGCACATCGATCCCACAGGACAGGAGGGCGGAGACAAAGCAGACACCTGGCGTGTCGCGTGTGGAAGCATGCGTGGCTCAGCCATTGGCGTCATTACACGTCAAGTACCACACTTGGGGAAATGGGAGAAACTAGAGGCAGAAAACATTGTGCACCAGCAGGATGATCCTGGCCCTCTGCAGGCACCGCTCCCAGCCAGCTGGCACCTCAAGCCAGAGGTGAGTACCAGTGGACACCGGGGTGACGGGGCTGGGGGGGAGCCGGAGGAAGGAGGCCGGTCTGCGAGGAGCAGAAAGAAATTAAAAAAAAAAAAACACCAAAACCTCCACGTCTGCTTCTTTTAATATGTCCCAGCAGTATAGTGATCCCACGGGACAATATGTTATTTTAACGGGGAGATTACTTTCTACTGAGGTCCCTTTAGCAAATGTCTCCTTCCCTCCTAACTTGGAAAAGGCAGTCCTCAGTGCCTTTTGGGGCAAGTTTATTGGACCTCCTACAGGGTCTGCTTATATTGTGGGGGATCTCAGTATGACTATGTCCCTTGACCGTGAAACTTCCCACCCATCCCGTTTTAGGGCCACAATGGCTCAAAACTACCTTCTGACTAACTTCTCACAGTTAGGTGTCATTGATGTCTGACGTGAACTTTTTTCTCTCCAGATGATCATGTGCCCACTTCTCTGCCAGTTCTAGTAGTTACTCCCACACTGATTATTTCTTCACTACATGTGAACACTTCTTAGTTGTTGAAGACTTACATTAATGCTCCCAAAGCCTTTTGGACCACAGTTCCCTCTGACTGAAACTAGAACTGGGAAACCATCAAAATCCTTCTTCTGGAGATTCAGTACCTCCTTTTTGATAGGTGAAATTTTTCGTACAATGGTCACAGAACGTACGGAACACATCATAGCGGACAATAACTTGACCCCCTCTTCCACTCCTTCTGTTGTTTTGTTTTAGCTTGTTCCCTTGTACACACCATTGCTCACCCTACTGTGCCCTTTCACTCCCCTCTCTTGATGCCAGGCACCTTTTCCACTGTGCCTCCTTTATTTCTAAATTCTGGTTTGGTTCCCTTCCCTCCTAACTTACATCCCTCATCCTCTTCCTCAGCTTCCCACTACCCTCTCCACAATGATACTTACCATTCCCTTTCTGTTCCTTCTAGAACAAATACTGTTGGTCAGTCTGCGTTCTCATACCATTTCCTAAACTCTGGTCCCCCTCTTTCCTTTTCATTTCACTGTCCCTCCTCTGCTTTCTCCTTAAAGTCTCTTCTTCATGACTTTTCTTCTCCCTCCTGCAACTGTCCATGACTCTCTTCCTTTCCCCTCCTTTTCACTAGTTTTGCCCTGGCAGTCTGTTCTGCTCATTTCCTGTTCCCTGTTCTGTATGTAAGAATAGTTCCATCGCCTACTATATCTCAGTTATTATCTACTACATGTATCTGTTATACTGATTTGCCTTAAATTTTTCGATTATGCGCGTTGATATATTGTATTTGCTGTATATGACTTACAACTTCCCCTTACCCAAGGGTGCATCTGGAAACGGGCTGTCAGCAGCGCAGTATGTCTCTCCAGATGAAACTTTTGAAATAAATAACAACTCCCCGGTTATTTCCCCACCTATCCTTTGGGACACCCTCAAAAGGTTTTGAGCCGCAATATGCTGTTATTCCTTTTGCCTCTTGCAAGAGAAAACAGGCGTTGAATAAAGTATACTGAGCTGATACGGCAGCGCCATACTTTACAGCAGCTTTGTGCACAGCGAGACACTGAGACAGGGGAAAAATAAAAACCACATTCAGGAAATACTACCAAGAACTCTATGCAGAACACCACCCTCCAAACAGCTGCAGTACAGAGAACTACCTGGCCTGACTCCCTCTCCCTACCCTTACATATGCCCAGAATGTGTTACTGGAAGCCCCAGTAATGATGGAGGAAGTACAAACTGGCAAAACACTAGTCTCAGCTATCTCAGGGTGTACACCCATGGGTACTAGGTAACTTAGAAATACTTAATTATGAACCCCTCACCCTCACTATTACAGACGACATGCCCCATTGGACCCACCTGCGATGGACCCTTTCCTGTCATATAGAAATGATTCACGTGAACATTCTCCCTTACATATTATACTTGCTACAGATACTTCCCACAGTTCCCTCTCCTTGCTATTTTGCATCATAGAGTAAACTAATATGGTATGTCTGACAGCGTCTGGGAATTAGTTATTCCCTGCTACAATTTCCCACCACTCTAGGGGGAGTTAGCCTCTATACAGAGGCTTCCCATCTTTGCACAATTTTCTGCTGGCTTTGCCCCCAGTATTTTGCTCCTTGGAAGCAAACTGAGTTTGTTAATAATATGTTTGATATTTCAATATTGTTATTCTCATCTTCCAGGGCCTTCCCTCTGATAGCGAACTTTGCCAAATTCACAACCCATACCCTGCTGCAGACACCATGGTTAAATTGGTTATTTATTTCTGTTGTGTATGTGCAACAGATGCAATATTGCTGTCTGATCAGATGGACAGTACAATTCTCAGATGGAGACAACAGAGGCTGACTCCCATTTACAAATTTTTGGATAATAATGGTGTCCCTTTCAGTGAGCTGCAACAGAAGTATAGCCTTACAGGACGGGAACTTGCCTCCCCCCCCCCACACTGCAAATATTCATGGATGCCCTTTGCAAGGCCTCCTGGCAGCATTTCAAGGGGATCAGTCACCAAGTGTGTGCTTCTCACTCAGTTGACACAAAACCCCCATAATTGTTTCTTCTATTGAGGTTCAAGTCTCCGGCATAACAAATAAAACGCATTTTTTTTTCCCCCTTACCTGAAGCAGTACTAGACTTCCATATTGGGAGTGGTCTCCAGCAGGGAGGTCAGCAATGTCCTGTCAGGACTCATCTTTCAGCAAGCCAGCTGTAGTTGACTGCCACCTCTGCCACTTTTTTAACAACCTTAAAACTGTTCGGTTGCCACCACCCACCCAGCACACCCACTGATCTCCACTTCCTTCCCCCCAGCACTTCATATAAAACTTAAATGTTTTTGTTATGTTTTCTAGCTGACACATCCAATCATGTGTAAGTGTTAGAGGCTGTTATTCTTACATTCTGGCATTTGGGAATGAATAAGAGCAAGCTGCTTATCCACGGGATGGTCTGCTCTGTACCCGACCCTGGCATGAATGTCTGTGATTTTTTCCATGTTGAGGGACGCTCGAACCTCCTCCCCCAACTTGCCGGCCCTCTTATGCCAGGACTCGCTTCCAAACCTGCTAATCAGCACCGTGAGCAGTAGTGCTACTGCAACACCAGTGGGCTGGCCACTGCTTACTGCTATCACTACAAAGTGCACTCCTTTGACATCTCGCCTCACACACCCATATGAAAAAAATAACAGCTGCCTAAGTTTCTTATAGACTTGGCTTTTATGATATGGGGTAACCAGGGAATCAGATAAATTCAGGATTCTGTCTGAAATCATCGCCAGCATTGCTGGGCAAATGATCCATAGGCCCGCTGTTGCTAGGCTGCTCTCTCCCACCTATGACAAACACAGCATTGATGGCAGGGGCCAGACAATGAGGCTGACGAGCCGCTCTCTGTCTGCACTATGCTCAGGCCTCCACCCAGGGGCAGCCCTGCAGCGGGAGCGACTGGATCCCTCCCTGGGAGAGGAGAGGAGAGCTGCCTTGCGGCCGCTCAAGCCAGCTCCCACCCTCCCCTCCCCAGCTGACCCACAGCAACCCGGGCTTGTTCCCAAACCCAGGTTGTCTGCGTAGCGTGAGGTGTGATGTCCAGCGCCTCAACCCTCAGTGCCACCGGGCTGGCCCAGCCCCAGTCTTCTTTTTCTTCTTCTCTTTCCCAGAGTACTTGAAGCTGTCTGGTGTGAGTTGCTGTCAGGTTTTCCAGCCATCTGATAGTTTCTTCTGCATTCCCACTCTGTTCTCTGCTTCAGCCACTCTGCCCCAAAGGCCTGTCAGGTCTTGTTTCATATTTCCTAAGGTACAAAAGAACAGTCAGGTGGCTAAAAACAACGATAGAGCGAAATGTAAAGAACTCACATATGGGAAAACATAGTATCGGGTTAATATATCACCATTGGGCTCCAAGAAACAGCATTTGGTAGTCGGGCTATAAGCAAAAATACATTTTTATTGCACCACAAATGCCAGAACACAGATGCAGTGTGTCCCTCCCCAAGAAGCCAAACATTTTTGTGCTAACTCTCGCTCTTTTTCAAGGTTTTGAGTTTGTCATAGGTGGGAGAGAACAGCCTACCAAATGCTGTTTCTTGGAGCCCAATGGTGATATGTAGCTGTGCTGCTGTATTTCCTAAGGTCTTTTTTATTGCTGCCATGTCTGCCATCAGGGTACCCATCATTTGTTTTAGTGAGTCTGTATCAGCTGATGTGGTTGATGCAGAGGTAGCTGTGGCTGGTTGGACGCAAAGAGGTTCTCAGGAAGGTCTCAGATTTTTCATCAACAACAGCAAATCCTGTGTACTCCAGAAGCAGAAGATAAATGTAACCCTAATGCCACTTATAGCAAGTTGGACACCCCCCATAAAATCAAGAACTAGTACCCACATATGGCTTACCATTTACTTTTAGCAGAGCATTCAAAGGTTGGTACCATCCTTGGCATTAGTATGTATACCAGGCTCATTTCTAGAGGAAGAGGGGTGGGTGTACAAGAACAAAAACACATGAACCTTTGTAAATTATAATCAGGTCCTGGGTAGAGGCTGCTAGGCGTATGCTAGATCTAAACTGCTGAGGGGGCCCCACTAATTCCATACCAGACGCAAGAATCAGACTGTCCAGAACAGGAACTGGGATTGTGCAGCATGGCTTTATTAAACAGATGGAAAATTACAGTAGGTAGTGGACCCCCATGGGTCAGTCAAGGCGAAACAGGTACATCTCGCAAACTCTCCTTGCAGGCAGTACAGTTCGAGAACACAAACATCTTTCCCATTCTTAAATGGTGCACATATGTGGAACTAGCCACATATCGAAACACATTTTCTTCCCATGAGTGCAGTTACGTGGAACACTAAGCCACACACTCAGAGCTGTTTCATTCTCTGGGGTGAACACTGAACATGTCCTTCACTCACTGGGGTGAACATTGAACATTTTCTTCACTCACTTGGGTGAATATTAAATTTCCTTTCACACACTTGGGTAAACATTGAACATTTCCTTTACTCATTTGGGTGAACATTAAATTTCCTTTCACACACTGGGGTGAAATTAAGCATTTCTTTCACTCACTTGGGTGAAAAAAGGGGCACTGATGGGTGTGATCTAGCCTTCTGTAATGGCACACACACCCCAGAAACGAATCCCCTAATTTTGGAGAACTTGTCTCCTAAAACAGTACTTGCTGACCAGTTGTTCCTTCCGCTGGGTGTGGAACAACTGAAATACACCTTTTCCTGGATAGCATGTCAGAACAGTCTCTACACAAGTCCTTTCCAAAGGCAGCTGAAAACACACACAGATTTTCAGGGGATTGCCCCTTGGACCCACTGAGATAGCAGTTCCTTCCACTTCACTTGGAGTAGAAGTCAGAAAATCCTGCTGTAGAAAAGATCTCCACCACCACTGGAAGCTGGAAATAGTAATCCACGCTAGGGTGAGAAATCCTGGGCCCTGGACTCAGAGCCCACTGACAGACCTCCTGCCACTCTCACTCCCAACTCTCAACTCCACTAGAACACTAACTGAACATTCTAAGGCTCCCCAGAGCAACTGTACACAGAAAGGGTTATGCCGCTGTGAGAGTTCCAGATGACATAATCATTCTTCCCTCAGGCTAGCTGAGCAAACAGTGATGTCATTGTGTAAGAAGCCCGTAATGAGCTCCTTGCCAGCTACCTGCTTAACACTAACACTGATAGGATTCTAGTAACCCCAGGGGACTGGGTGGTTACATAAAGATACCTGTACCCAAGGCAATCCTTAAGGATATGTTGCAGAAAAGAGGACTCTGGGTGCATTCAAGATGTAGGATTACTCAGGATAGTGGTTGGGGCAGCAAGAACTCTGAATTAGGTAGCCATCTTGCTTGACTGTTCAGTAGTGCCCCTGGCTGTGTGAAGCAGATATCATGGATTTCCTTTCATCATGTGATAGGCTAAAATTTCAGAAGAAGTTTGAAAATATATTCCTAACATTAAAAAAAAAAGTTGTACTTTTCCATTTGTTGATATATGAAAGAAGTAATGAGAAGATATAGCAATAGTAAAACGTATATCACTGTATAACATCAAAATATATTTTTAGAATCTGTGGCTGGGAAAGGCAAACTGAACCAAAACTCATATCCAGGTGTGTCCTGGTAGTACAGGAAGGTTGAGTGTCTTACTCATGGTCACACAGTATGCAAGTGGTGATTGTGTGATTCAAACCCAGGTTTGCTGTACCTTCGGGTTCGCAGCTTGGTGCTTTAACCTCTAGGCTATACTGCCTCCTATATGGATGAGTCTGTTTTTTGTATAATACATTGATATATATATATAAAGTTGAGAAACTATAAAAACTAGAAAAAGGGTATAGTCTTCATTTACAGAATACCACTAGTATCTTTTGATGCAGTGACCAACATTATATCATATTTTACTGATATAGCTGCCATTCAAGCTAGGACTTTCAGTCTTTGCAGATGAAAGCTTGCAGTGAGCACTAACATTTAAATACATACTGATACACATAAAGTGTATCGATATGGCTCAGGCATGAATCAATATGTGAATTGATAAATGCTGATGTATATTAATGTGGTTTAATGTATATTGATACAGGGTAAGTGTATGATCTTTACTTCATTGAATAGCAGTCATCATAATCTTACATTTTTAACAATTAAAGTTCTTAGCCCTAACAGTTCAAAATTTTTACGAAGTCATAACTTTGGAAACACTGGGGCTAGGAACATAACACAGAAGTACAGTGAAGAATGTTTCTCAGAGCCGGCCCAGTGGCATGGAGGGCTGAGGCATCCGTGCCTTACCTCCTGCCAAGCTGATGATCTGTGTTCGCGGTGCGAGCGGGACATCTGGGTCGGCTGGGGAGGGAGAGGATCGAGCATCTGGAGGACTGCTCTCCTCTCCCGGGGAGGGAGGACTGGCGCTCCCGCCGAATGACTGCCCCCAGGTGGAGGCCTGCAGGCAGTACGGGACTGAGGGCGCCAGAGGATGGGAGGGTTATGGGACTTCCTCTGACGTGCACTCGCCTCCATGCATGCACGTCTGGCTGTATGTGCCCCAGCAGAGAAAATGGGGGAAAAATGGAGGGGAAAAAACCCTCTGACTGCAGAATGATGCCCGACCCTCTGCAGGCTCTGCACCCGGACCAGGCAGAAGATAAGTCCTGGTGATTCTGGGGTGACTGAGCTGGGGGAGTCGGGCAGAAGGGGGGCTGTCGGAGGCAGCAACAAGAGTACAGAATGTCTATAGAAAAAAGAAAAATGTTTTTCAAAAAGCTAGTTTCCAACTTCAGTTAATAAAAAATAATAGCACACATGTTAAAGTAGATGTTCTAGGTGATTCCTATTCTGTTCACTACATATTTTTTTTTATCCTGTCAGGTTTACAGTGCTATTTGTAAGCCACATGAAGCGATCATCTTTTCTTCTTGAGACAAAAGTAATTTAAAACATTTATGAAATATCTAAATTCTGGTAGAACCGGGCAGTTTTACCAGCAAATGAAACTGGAAAATGTATGGAATCCGTTATAGTTAAAAAAAAAAAAAAAAAAAGAGTAGGCTCAAATTTTGCTCGACTTTTCGCCTGTTTTTTACATTTTTTTAAATTAAAGCTTGAAATTAATGTATACTAAAATGTGTCAAAATAAGAAGTTTTTCTCCATTTCTTTTTTGTTTTAGTTTTCCAGTGACGTAAAATCATGGGAAAACCGTGTTTGAATATGATTCGGTGTATATTAAGACATTGAAAGCACTGATTCAAGGCTTTCATTTAAAAAAAAAAAAAAGATTGCTTTATCGCATGTGCGTACTGTAATATGCCAATACATTTATTAACATGTACTGTTGTACATGGCAAGTGTACCAATATCACATCATGTAGCACACAGTGTAAGCTTTCATTTAAAAAATGTGAGTTCCTAGCCCAGATGGTTCCAGAGTTATACCATTCTAAAGGTAATTCCTACAAGAAGTGATATTTTTGGAACCAGTATAGCTAGAACTTTATTTTTTTAATGAAAGCTTGGAGTTAGCACTGCATGATGGAATCATCATGTTACACATTTTGCAATGCGCAACATGTACTGACATGACTCCGTTGTGTAGCGCTCATCATATGCTTTCATTACAAATTATGTTCCTAGCCCTACAGGTTCCAAAGTTATACCTTTCTAAAAGTAATTCCAGAAGGGATAGCTTTAGAACAGTAGAGCTAGGAACTTGCCTTTTGTTTAAATAAAAACTTGAAGTTAGCACAAACAAGTTTTCTCATGTGTGCAACACTTGCTGTGCATCAATATGCATTGTGATACATGGATACCATACTACATGTCGACACATTTGTTGACACATTTATCTGCATATTGATACACAAGTGTATCAACATGACACCATCATTAAGTGCTCTTTGCAAGCTTTCATTAAAAAAAAAGTTCCTATCTGTAATAGCTACAAAGTTGTACATTTCTGAAGATAACTACTTTGAGATGACAGACTAGGAACCTGTGTTTATTTTTTAAATGAAAGCTTGGTGTCAACGCTAGATGATGGAGTCATAATGCGTTTTGAGGCACATAAGCGAATTGGTGTTGCTCGATCTTGTAACGCTTATTGCAAACTTTTAAGTTCCTGGCCCTGACGGTTCCAAAGACTAGCTATGCCTTTCTAAAGGTAATTACTTCCAGAATCAATAGCTTTGGAACCATTAGGGCTAGGAACTGTGATGAAAGCTTTGAATCTGCACTACATGTTCCTGCGTATCAATATGTATCGATATACATCAAAATATATTGCTCTATGGTTGTTACATGACTGTTTAAAAAAATGTAATATATTTTGTAAATTTTTATTTTTGGTTCACGTTCAGCATAAACAAATAAAAATGACTTAATGTCCCAAGGGGGACAGGAGGTAATCCCTTTTTTCTTCTAAAGTAGTGTAATGCTGTCACAAAAAGTTAATTTCCCCTCTACCAACCCCATAGTCTTCCCTTGGTTTCCTCGATAGCATTGAAAGTTAATACTATACAGATATTATGTAAAATTACAGATGATAACATCTATGATTGGAAAATACTAGTGGTGGTTCTATTCAGGAATAAACACACACCGTTTTCTAGTTTCTCCTTACATAGCAACTCTTTTCACAAGTTGTTCAGTGATAATAAACTTTCATAGGGGACATTCTCGTTTAGTTGTTTGTTTCTGAATGTGAACATCTAACATATTTCACAGTAGTTTGGTTCCCCCTCTGCAGCTCTGGTCATTACTGAGATTGCTAAACTGTGTTGATGTGGTTGCCTTCCCTCTGAGTATTGATCTGCTTTACAGATTAACCATCAGTAATAATGTTAAGAGTTTTAAAAAAGGCAAATTGCTTGCACGGTATTGTAGCCATAGATCTATTCCTTTATTACATTACACAGTTTGTTTTAGAATGAAAAAAAATGTGAGGAACAAGAGGAGACCAAGTGATCCACACAGAGGCCGGCCCCATTAGGTTGATGTTGGTTCCACCGCCATGCTGGTTCACTGTGTCTCTCTGTTCCTACTTTCTTCAGAAAGAAATAAGTTGTTTCTTAAAATCTGATTGTACAGCACATCCTTCACAGCACTCCAGATCCATCCCTACACTTGTGGAGTGCTGTAAAGGTTGCTAGTATTTTCACCATTATTGGGTGAGTAAACCACCACTATACTGCAAGCTTCAGATGACTTCATTGGCTGCTTATTTCATGTTGTTATTACTCATCAAGTACTGTAGTTTGTCCTTTTACTCCTAGTTTTTTAACATTTTTATAATATGTTCTCCAGCTTTTGAATTTTTTACAGTATGTAGTACACAGTTTGCATAAATAGGCTATCACACTTCATACTTTTAAAAAAGTCTGTTAAGCTGCCTCTTGTCTAGGGAGAATAAGCCTATCTTCCTTAACCTTTATCCATAACTTTAAGGCCAGGTATCATTTTGGTTACCCTACACAGGGATCAGAGTTAAGTTTTGCAACCCCTAGCCAGCAGGGCTGGTGACTTGGAAAAAACACTAGCCTCACAGAATTTTCCATTGGCCCAGCAGTGTACATGTTGAAATTTTACCTTCTCCAGTACAAGCCCGCAGGGCTAGATAAAGAATCTTGCTAGCCTGATACAAAATTTACCAACATTTGGCTAGTGGGCCGATGCCAGTTTCGATCCCTGCTACACTGCATGCTGTTCATGGTAATATATCACCCTTCCTTTGGCGTGGTAACCAGTATTGTACACATTATTCCAGATGGAGTCTAACCAGTGTTTGATATAGGATCATTCAAGCTGGAATATACAAATAAATTACTTTTCTTTATACATAACTATTAAGTTTTACATTTTAGTGTCAACAGTCAGAATGCCGTGGGAAGTCATTTACTCCAGACAGAAGCTCTCATTTAACAGTTACTGTGGATTGGCAGTCGATCAAGTAAGTAGCACTGAAATTGTGGTGCATTTAAAAGATGATTAGTTCTTGTATTAAAGGTCATGATGTCAAAAGCATGTGATCTAACTGTATTTTCCTTTTCTACATCACAGAATTGACTGTAAAGCTATTATTTTACAAAAGCCTAATGAAACACCTTGGTTTCTAGGAGTGTGAATATAGTTCACTGTCCACACTCTGGCAGTTCCATTTTAAATGCTGATTCATCAGATGTCTTGAAGCTAGGCTGCTCCCACCACCTGAGTGGTATATTCCCCAACTCCGCCTTGTGATGCCAGATCGATCTTTCTGCTGGAAGAACAGGTCATCTCCTTTGTGGGTCCTACTTAGGACTTAGTGCACCATGGGCAAATCCTTCTTTATAAGTTTTTCAAACTTCTTCAACTTTAATCTTCAGTCCTTTCAACTCCATGGCATGGGTGAAGATTGAGCTACAGAAGTTGGGGTTCAGATTTTATGTATGATGCCAACAGAAGATGTTGGTCACTGATCCGCAAGTCACGTGTGTACTGACTGGGCGGACAGCACAACATGTTCAGGTGCAGTCTCTGTTTATCTATGCTCCCTGAATCCATCGAGGCTAGAAAGCTCCAGCTTACTCTAGGATAGCCTTCAGGACGGGATCCCAAGAACCATCTGAAGAGTTGCAGGAAGGCCTAGGCAACTGCAGGGTCAGCTCAACAACTTGTGGCCCTCAAGGCAGAAGGCAGGAACCCCTTCAGCCTCAGCACTGCTCTCTGCGGGGGCTAGCATCGGAGGGTCATTCACTGGAGGATTCCGGGAAATGTGCATCGCCCTCCAGATCCTGGGTTAGAGCCCTGCCCTGCATGATAAGACGCACAAGCACCCACAGCACTGGTTGTGGGATCAAGAGAGATCAGCGTCCTCCCACTCTCTTGATTCCCCTAAGTGCCTGACCTTGGTCAAGCCCTCTTTGGTCGAGGAACAGATTGAGAGCTGCTCTGCATCCCCATTGGGCTTGTTGACCTTGAATCCAATCAAGCAGGTAGTGGAGATTTTTCTTGAGCCTGTTGGCTGGCTGTTGGACATGATTGAGGGGTCGATCTCACAGACCACAATGCTCCCAGTCCTCACTCAAGAGGATGTGGAACAGTCGGTGTCCCTGGCTTATTCACTGCAGAAGAGGCCTCTACCAGTGGTCGAGCTTTCGAATCCTGTCCTGGTCAACATGGCCAGATATGTGGTGTACTACAAACAACCAACAGGCTCTCCTTGACATCGCTCTTCGGTTGAGGTCATAGATGAGAGGCACTGGCGTAAGCTTCACAGGTGCTACAAAGAGGTCCTGTGGCAACAGTGGTTAATTGCGGGCAGGGTAGAGCTCTACCCCCTGGACCGCTGGTCATCTGGCAGTCACCAGTCACACCCCAGCTGATCCATGCAGAGCAGGTGCTTCCCGCAATTGCCTCTCCACCACTCTGGGTGGAACCATTACAACCGCAGCTGAAGGTGGGCACTACAGCTAAGGAGACCTGTTCGGCCACCAGCTTTCCAGGCCAGCTGTCCGTGCAGATCACCCAAGCCAAGGATACACGGGTGATCCATGGCGAGAAACAGTCAAGGAGTCCTCAGGTGACTGATCACAAGGCCATGGCCTCCTGTGGTACTGTCCTCCATGAGTGGTATTCAGTCGAGGAACTGACCACCGAGCATGACCCGGTGTCGTTCAGAGTGCTCCTCCATTTAAACTCAGAGTCCATGTCAGTCCCACTTGAACTGGTCCAAAAAGGGGATAAGTATCCCTTTATGGATATTTTGGACAGGGATAAATCCCCGGGGGTTGCCTTTCCCATAGCAGAGGTAATTATGAGACCGACTGTGGAGCTTTGGCAGCATCCAGCATCCTGTCCGGCACCTGCTACCATTGTGGTCCACAAGTACGCAGTCCCTACAGGGGCCCTTTCAGGGTTCTCAGACCAACCTGTCTGTGGAGGGGCTGGCGACTGATTCAGCTTTCTGCAAGTCATGAAGCCATGGGGATGTGGACAAACCTCTGGACAAGGAGTCCAGGAAGATTGACCAAGCCGCAAAAAAAGTATATGTTGTGGCATCTTTGTGCCTCCATAAAGAAAGTTATGCTGTGATGACCGACAATGTCGGTCACTCCCTGATGGGAGTCTTCGATGCAGTCCTACCTCACCTCCATGCTGACCAGCAGTCGGCGGTGACATTCATCAGAGACCAGGATCAGTCACTGGCTAAACATCAACTTCAGACGACCTTGGACACGGGTGATTCTTGTGCCCCTGCCATAGCAGCAGCGATCTCTCTGTGTCGCAGGGCCTGGCTGCACCTGGCAAGTGTCCTTTTCTTGGGCTCTGACCTATTTTGGTTTATTTTATTTATTGAAAAGTTTCACCAGGTAAGGTACACTGAACAACAAGTTGCTCATCTCCCGGTATGACCTGGGGGAGAGAGGAGAGGGAGTTACATCGTAGGATATTGTACAAGCAATTCACACATAACGTATAAAGCATAGTTTACAAAGTAGGTAGTTTCAACATATGCGGTGACCTTATCGATGACTTATAGTGTGTAACAGTACAAATGTTCCTAAAGCATACATGGAAGCAATAAACAGATAGGACATTTGTTGCTTTAGCAGTAGCAGTTTGTAAGAATTTTAGGGACAAATACAAATTAAGGAATTAACACATCATGAGAATAGAGAACACTAAGGCCTACATGCAAAGACTAATAGTAAAAATTCTATGTAGGGAGAATAGCAGTGGAACAGAGTCCGCTAGTAGACCCTGGTGAAACACACAGGCTCCGAGTCGGAGACAGACAACAGAAAACAGTTTGCAATAACATAAAACGAGGAGCAAAATTAAGTGCTTATATATGTAAGGGCTACAAGTAGGTCATGCTTGGTTCTGGGGTGGAAGGACATCTCACCCATATCGAGGTCCGGTGGCACCCTTGATTCTGTGGGATTGTTCCAGAAGGACCATAGAAACATAAAATCTGTTGGCAGAAAGGGCTGCTAGCCACCCTGTCTGCCCACTTATTTCTACCTTCATTCTTGCTGCAGACCCTGTTTGATCTGCAGCTTTTTCTCCTCCGAGAAAAAAAAAAGCCTAAGAAACAGGCTTTCAGCCTAAGAAATTGGCCCTTTCAGCCACAGTCTCCTTGGCAGCAGCCCCAGCAGGCGCAGTACGAGACCTGGTGCTCCAAGCCCAAGTTCAGGGGCCAGGGTCCCAAGAAAGGTGGGTGTAGGGGTGGTAGTGCCCCTTTGGCTGCTGCGCCTGGTGCCCCCACAAAAGTTGCCCAGTGATGGGTTGGGGGGGTATCATCCCTCCACCCGTCCTGTCCCTGTCTGCAGTCCCCATTGAAAGTTGGTTAAGTCACTTGGTCCTCTGTCACAACAGACAAGTGAGTGTTAGAAATGGTAGACAGAAGGCTGCCCCTGGACTTCGAGGCTCTCCCGCTTTACTGCCTCCACACCCCTCAGCGGTCCAGGGTGTCGCAGGGCACGGTATCTGCCTTTTGAGAGGACATCGCTCAGCTCCTCGTGAAAGGTGCCGTAGGCTGTGTCTCAGTTGCCCTGGCCACTCAGGGATATGTGTCCATGTGCTTCCTGGTCCCAAAACAGATGGGGGCCCGCACCCCATACTGGATCTGCGTGATCTGAACCAGTTCATGCAGAAGCACAACTTCCAGATGGTCACCCTGAATCATATCATTCCATCTCTGGAACAGAACATGTAGTTTTGCTCCCTAGACTTCCAGGATGCATTCTTCACATCCTTTGAGAAAGGACCCATTGGTTCGAAACACGTCAGGTGACCTGTGTCAGTTGATTGATAACATCAGAGGGAGCGGGGTAGGAGAAGGAGGAGGACAAGGAAGTAATGGCGAAGTGGTAAACTTGGATTATGTTTGGTGCTTGGTTTTCATCCTTTGAATGGACTTTTGTGGAGCACAACATTGAAGATCCTTTGTACTAAGAAGTGGCGAGTGCTTTTGTACATTTCAATTGCCATTGCAAACTGTGACTAAGTAAAGTGATAGCGGCAGCTGCATCTGTGCCACTTGCCTTTCAGTTGGTGCTGGTTCCTGCACATTGCTGTCTGTTTTTTTGTGATTCTTCCACATTTCAGTCTGTCCTTCCCACTGCTGGTACCTCCGATTCCATGCAAAAGAGGTACTGTACCAGTTCCAGGTCATGCCTGTTGGCCTCTGCTTGGCACCCAGTGTCTTCACCAAGTGCATGCTAGTGGTGGCAACCGTCCTGCAGCGCCAAGCTGTCATTCCTACCCGGATGACTGGCTGTTGGCTGGCCTGTCCAAAAAAGCCATCAAGAGGTCCAGAGATCTGGCCCTCTAGACCTGCCGAGACTTGCGCCTGGTGGTCAACTAGGACAAGTCCGAGCTGGTACCCTCACAGGTGATCAAGTTCATCGTAGTAGAAGTAGACTTCTTGCGGGCCAAGGCCAGCCTCCGTGTAGGCTGATCACTGGACCTTACCTCCTTTGCCCTGTCATTTCAGGTTTGGGTGCTTGCGCCCTGCCCATGATTTACTGAGGCTGCTGGGGAACGTGGTGTCCTGTGCCAGCGTGGTCCATTGGGCCTGCTGGCGAATGTGCCACCTGCAGTGGGAGCTGGACTGTCAGTGGTCCTAGTGCCTAGGGCACCCCCCCCATCTCAACAGCCTCCGCCTTCCTTACATCTCCCACCTATCTGTCCCCTCCCCACCGCCTTCCCCCTACTCCGCTATCCTCCTCCTCACTTCCTCCCCTGCCCGGCCTCACCTACCATCCTTTCCTATCATTCCCCCAGACTGTGCTCTGTCGACATGTCTGCCTGCCCCGGATAACTTAACCTTCCATACCTCTTCACCTACCTCTCCAACTGCTTTTACTTTGGTCTAGCAAATAGCCATTCTTGTAGTACACCTCTGTACCCCCGGTTTCCGTACTGCAGCCTAGTACTTTTCAACTTGTGAACTATATAGATGTCTCGCCAAGAAGGGTGAACTTGCATTTGCTGTATTTGCTCCCAGAATGTGGAACACCCTTCCACTCTATGTTAAACAATCGGCTACTCACCGGGCCTTTCAAAAAAGTTTAAAAACTCACCTTATGAGCTCAGGTCTCTGCTCCTGCTCCTGCTCTACCTCTTGCTTGTCTCCACTTGCTTGCACTACTACCACTGATCTTCCACCTTGAGAGCGGTACTTCCTCTCAGCACTTATGTACCCCCAGTGTTTGCTGTATATCAATTTCTTCAATCAGTTATACTGTTTTCAAAATTCTATAAAAGTTTATGTAACTGTGATTACTGTTTATCCTCATGCTATGTATATTCTACTTGTTGTTCCTGAATGTGCCATGTGTTCAAAATTGTCATGTGTCACTGTATTTTCATTCCAACTAGATGTTTTGTATCCTGTTGTGGACACTATGTATCTGCTGTTTCTGATGTGTAACCATCTCGTGTCGTGCCTGAAAATAGGCAAAATCTCTTGTCTAGTGCACCTACTTGGTTAACAAAAATGAAATAAATAAATATATAACTGTAAATAGTTGTATATACTCTGTTACGTTGTTGTTTCCATCAGTACACATCGTGTACTATTTGTCTGTACTAGGACCTCCTTGTAAATGAGCCTGCTCAATGGAATTTTTTCCTATCAATAAAAAACTGAACTGAACAGCCGGTCACATTGACCCTGCCGATGTGGGATGCCATCCAGTGGTGGCTGATCCTTGGAACACCTGGAGGAAGGAATCCTGTTTGTCTGCCCAGAACTGACTGTCACGATCACGGCTGACATGTCTCTGGCAGCATGGGGAGCACACCTGGGAGACCATGGAGCCAACAGTTTCTGGTCGTCCCAGGAGTCCCGTCACCACATAAACCTGCTGGAGCTCTGTGCTGTGTGGCTTGCTCTGATGGAATTCGCTCCTCTACCCAGGGCTCAGGTTGTGTAGGTCCAGATGGACAACACCATGACCCTGTTCATTCTGAACAGCAAGGGCAGAACACACTCCCTCCCCTTGTGTCAGGAAGCCCTCCATACATGGACCCTTTTATACAGCCTGGGTGGAGATCTCCTGGTGATCTATGTCATGGGAGTGAATAGCAGCTGACAAATGTTGTCAGCCGGGTAGGAGAGACGTCCCATGAGTGATCTCTACACCAGGAAGTGGTAAACCACCTGCTCTCCCTGGGGGGTACTCCACATCTTTTTGCCTCCTGGGAGAATGCCAAACTGAGGCTGTTTTGTGCCCACCCACCCCCAGTCTGGGACACTGTTGGGGGATTATTCCATAAGGCCCTGGACCTCAGGCCTCATGTACATCTTCCCTCCTTTCCCCTTGATCCACAAGGTGGTGGTTAAAGCCCAGAAGGACAAGGCATGGATGATCCTGATAGCTCTAGACTGGCCAGTGTAATTCTGGTACCCAGATCTCCTCCGCCTCAGCAGCAGACCTCCGTGGTGGCTGCCTCTTCACCCAGATCTGCTGGCCAGACAACAAGGGACAATCCCGCACCTGGACCTGACATCCCTACATCTCGCATCCTGGTCTCTCACTGGCTAGAGCTCGTGGCCTTGGGTTTGTCGGAAGACATGCTCCACATTGTGAAGGCCTCCAGAAGGGAGTCGACTCACCGATGCTATGCATTTAAATGGAAGAGGTTCTCTATTTGGTGCCAGGGAAAGGGGCTTGATCCCCTTGTCTGCCCCGTGCCAAGCATCTCAGACTACCAGAAAAAAGGAGACAAGAACTTTTTTAGATACATTAGAGAGAAGATAAAAACCAAGGGTGGGATTGTGAGACTAAAAAAGAAAGGAAGGGGGTCTGCAGAAGAGAACCAGGAAAAAGCAGAAATCCTGAACAAATATTTTTGTTCAGTGTTCACAGCAGAAGGGGACAGGGAGGGACCACAGCTAGGCGTAAGAAGTACCAAGAAGAGGAGTGTAGATACCAGTCTATTCACAGTGGAGGGAGTCCTAAAGGAATTAGAAAAGCTGAAAATAGATAAAGCAATGGGGCCGGACAGGCTACATCCCAGAATTCTAAAGGCATTAAGAAAGAAGCTAGCAGGACCACTGACAGCCTTGTTCAACAAATCATTAGAAACAAGTGTGGTTCTGGCAGACTGGAAGAGGGCGAATGTTGTCCCTCTCCATAAGAGTGGGAGAAAGGAGGAGGCTGGTAACTATAAGCCAGTCAGCCTAACCTCAGTGGTAGGAAAATTGATGGAATCATTACAAAGGAAAGGATTGTGACATACCTTGAATCCAGTGGACAGTAGGATCTGTGACAGCATGGTTTCACGGCAGGCAGGTCTTGCCGAAGAAGCCTGATAGAGTTCTTCAACTGGGTAACAAGGGAGATTGATCAGGGAGTAGGAGCAGTAGATGTGGCCTACCTGGATTTTAGCAAGGTCTTCGATACCGTCCTGCATAAAAGGCTAATAAACAAATTGAGCAGATTGGGAGTCAGATCCGGGGTGGTTAACTGGGTTAGAAACTGGCTGAGCAGTAGGACACAAAGGGTGGTAGTTAACAGAGTTCAGTCTGTAGAAAGGAAGGCGACCAGCCGCAGGGATTGGTGCTAGGCCCAGTTTTCTTTAATGTCTTCATAAGAGACATTGCAGAGGGGCTGAAGGGTAAGGTGTGCCTCTTTGCAGACGACACAAAGATCTGCAGTAGGGTAGACACACCGGTGTGTGTGTGGAAAGCATGAAAAGAGACCTGGGCAAGCTGGAGGACTGATCAAATGTATGGCAGTTGAGTTTCAATGCAAAGAAGTGCAAAATTATGCACTTAGGTCACAGGAACCCGAGAGAGGAGCACTCAGTGGGGTGGGGTGAGGGACTGTCGGCCACCAAAAAGGAAAGGGATCTAGGAATAATTATATCTGAGAACCTAAAGGTGGCCAGACAGTATGAGAAGGCGGTTAGAAGGGCCAGCAGGATGTTGGGTTGCATAGGGAGAGGCATCACAAGCAGAAAAAAGGTTGTGATGCCACCATACAGATCATTAGTGAGACCTCATCTGGAGTACAGTGTTCAGTTTTGGAGGCCGCATCTCAGGAAGTACATAGACAGAGTGGATGCAGTTCAAAGAAGGGCTACAAAAATGGTACAGGGGCTGCACCAGAAGTTACAATATATGAGGAGAGGCTGAAAGACCTCAAGATGTATTTTCTAGAGGTGCGGGGGGACATGATAGAGATGTGTAAATACCTTAAAAGGATCAGTAAGGTACAGGAGGGTAGCATCTTTCAGAAAAGGAGATGGACAAGAACTAGGGGGCATGAGATGAAGCTGGAGGAAGGAAGAATTGGGTAATGTGAGGAAGTATTTCTTTACAGAGAGGGTGGTCGATGCTTGGAACAGCCTCCCCGCAGGAGTGGTAGGGGCAAAAACGGTGGAGGAATGAAAAAATGCATAGGGCACAAACAAGGGAACCCTGGAAAAAGGAAAAAGGTAGGAAGGCCACAGATCAACTACAGTGTGCAGCATAAGTTAAAGGTAGAATAAATGGGCAGACTAGATGGACCAGGCAGGCCTTATCTGCCGACAAATTCTATGTATCTATGTACCTCTGATCTCTTTCTGAGTTGGGACAGCGAGCCACAACCCTCAAGGTGTACCTGGCAGACAGCTCTGCTTACTGGGTGCATGCTGATAAGCCGACAGTGGTGCAAGAGAAGGTGGTCAGGTGCTTTTTCAAGGGCCTAGATCACCTATGTCCCCTCCGGTGCGTTAACCACCACCGGCATGGGATCTGCTGCTGGTGTTGGCTCTGCTCATGGGCAGGCCATTCAGGCATATGCACAAGTCTGAAATGTCACGCCTGTCATAGAAAACGGCCATCCTGGTGGATATTATGTAGCCAGAAGGATTGAGGAGCTCCAAGTGCTCCTAGTGGAGTCTTCCTACCTGGTCTTCCTCAGTGACAAAGTCATCCTTCACCCCAACCCAAAGTTCCTCCTGAAGGTAGTATCTGAGTTTCACCTTAACCAGGTGATAAACTTACCAATATATTTCACCAGCCTGTCTTCAGAGGCCAACCACAAGCTCCATACCCTGGACCTGAGGAGGGTGCTCTCATTACAGCGAGCGCACAGCTGGAGTTTAGGGTGAGATTCATGAGCTGTTTGTAACATACACTGAAGCCATGCTAGACAGACCGGCAGCAAAGTGGATGATTGGCAGGTAGATCACATCCTGCATTGACCTCTGCTATAGATTGGCTCTTAGGGAGCCTCCAACAGGGCTTAGGACTCATTCCACCAGACACACAGCTGCCTTGTGGCTGCTTCCAGGGATGTCCCTACCCAGGAAACATAGAAACATAGAAGTTGATGGCAGATAAGGACCGCAAGGCCCATCCAGTCTGCCCATTTCTTTTTCTACCTTATGAATGTGCCAGAGGCCTTTGCTCTGTCAATGGCCTATCTATTCATACTCATCAGTATTGCTCCCTTATGCCTATCCCATGCCTGTTTGAAGCCCTGCACTGTATTCATATCCACCACTTCCTGAGGTAGGCTGATCCATGCATCCACCACCCTTTCTGTGAAAAAGAACTTCCTCACATTACCTCTTAATCGGCCTCCCTCTAATCTCATGCTGTGTCCTCTTTCCTCTTGTCCTGCTGTTTTTCTTATATTGAAACATGTTAGACTCTTTCACCTTGTTAATGCCCTTAAGGTGTTTGAATGTTTCAATCATATCACCTCTCTCCCTCCTTTCCTCTAGGGTATACATATTGAGTTCAGTTAATCTGTCCTCATACGTTTTCTGATGCAGTCCCTGCACCATTTTGGTTGCCCTTCTCTGGACTGCCTCAATTTGGTTAATGTCCTTGTGAAGGTGTGGCCTCCAGTACTGCACACCAGTGTCTTGTAAAGAGGGATTATTACCTACGTCTTCCGACTTGTGATACCCCTACTAATACACCCCAACATCCCTCTAGCCTTACCTACTGCTTGGATGATTTCAGGTCATCGGTGATGATGACGCCCAAGTCTCTTTCTTCCCTTGTGACTGCCAGGAACTCCCCTCTGAGCCTATAGGTGGCTCCAGGGTTTCTCTTCCCTATGTGCATGATCTTGCACTTCTTTGCGTTAAGCCCCAGTTGCCACTCTTCCGACCATTTTGCTATGTTATCCAGATCTCTTCTCATTCTGCCCACCCCATTTGGATCATCTACTCTGTTGCAGATCTTGGTGTCATCTGCAAACAGACAAACCTTACCCTCCAGTCCATCTGCAATGTCACTGATGAAGATATTGAAGAGGACTGGCCCCAGGACTGATCCCTGAGGTACCCCACTTGTGACTTGCATCTCTTCCGACTGTATGCCGTTTACCACCACTCTCTGTTTTCTGCCCATTAACTAGTTTGCCACACAGTTGACCAACGTCTGACCCACCCCGAGCCTACCCAGCTTATTAATCAATCTTCTATGTGGAACAGTATCAAAAGCGTTACTGAAGTCAAGGCAGGCAACATCAACTGCTCCCCCTTGGTCCACCACTCTGGTTACCCAGTCAAAGAAATCTATGGGATTAGTTTGACAGGACCTTCCTTTTGTAAACCCATGCTGTCTTGGATCCTGTGCTCCTATGGATTCCAGGTGTTGCACTATCCTTTCCTTCAGGAGTGTCTCCATAATCTTGCCCACTACTGAGGTAAGACTGACTGGTCTGTAGTTCCCTGCCTCCTCCCTGATACCACTCTTGTGGAGTGGGATCACATGAGCCCTTCTCCAGTCTTCTGGGACCTCTCCTGTGCTCAGAGACTCACTAAACAGTTCTGATAATGGCTCTGCTAGATCTTACTTCGAGACACAGCTCTTGCAGCAGGTTACACCATTAGGACTGAAGCGGGCAGGCGTCAGGACCCCACGGAAAAATTCTAGCTAGCTATCTTCAGCAGGGACCGCCCCGACATCGGTCCGCCCTCAAGCGTCAGTAGTACAATAAGGGGGTGGTCCACAGATTCCCCAGTTCATTCCCGACGTCGACTTGTGTGTCTCGACCCTTCGGTTCAGCCTCTAGCGCGCGATGCATGGTAAAGTGTTTTCCTATGGGAAATTCATTCTCTTCGTTCAGTTTTTTCTCTGATGTCCTCTCCGACCTCCGGTCACTCCTCGAAGTGTGCCTGTGGGAAGCAGATCCCATTCAAGGATCCGCACTCGGCCTGTGTCTGGTGCCTAGGCCCAGACCACGACACCCGGTCCTGCACCTTTTGCCAGGGTTTCAACAGCAGAACCCGGATACGTCGCCAGAAGGCCCTACAGGCATTCCTGCTCGAGGAACAACTCAAGACCATGGCTTCCAAGGGGGATTCTTCTCAGAAGGCCCACAAGCATGCTGAGAAGCACAGAGAGAAGGCCCCTTCCAGGTCCCAGTCTAGGGCCTCCGACTCGCGCAGCTCCGGCTCCAGGTCCGACCGCTCTCCTTCCCGGGCAAGCTCTCAGCCTCCCCCCACTGCGGTGAGAAAGTCTTCAGGCTCCTCTTCTCAGGCCAAGACTCCCAGGCTTTCCTCGTCCTCCAAGGCCCTAGCTAAGTCGGGGGATCGTCACCATCATCTGAACCCGACGTCAGGTCTGCTTCCTTGCCTCCTCCTCCCCAACGGAAGACCAAGGAGCTCACCTCACTTAAGAGGCCGTCGGACCAGACGCCGGTTTGCCCGACGTCAGCCTCTCGCCACGGGTCCCCAGAGCCGTCGTCCGTCAGAAGACCGTCGCCGGCCAGGCCTCATCACCAGATGCCGGTAGGGGGACCGGTGCCCGCTCCAATCGAGAAGAGGACCCCAACGCCTCCAACCGACGTCGGTCAGGAGACCATCACTGAGGAGGAGTTGACTCAGCCCGAGGACCAGATGGGCGACCCCGATCCTGTCGAGACTCCCAGGGAACCCTCCATAACCCGGGCCTCCTGTGGAGCGGCGCGGGGACCCGGCGATCGACCACGGCGCCGATCCGTCGTCGGGCCTTTCCTTTCAGAGGTGAAGGAGCTTTTCACTTACTGGTGGGATACCATCAAAAGGACATGGTCCCCACTCCACCTCCGCTTCCACCTCCTCCTCCTACTACGGTTACTCCTCCGGTTCCTGCACCCCCTCGCCATCTGGGTCTGCAGGCGGTTACCTCCTCACCGGGGCCCAGGACCCCTCAAGGGGAGACCAGACAAAGGAGACCTCCGTCCAGATCCTCTTCTAGGTCACCCAACCCTAAGAGACCCAGAAGACGCCGCCGTTCGCCTTCGACGGAGGACACGGGATCAGAGTTTTCAACATCCAGATCCCCATCTCCTCTCTCCATCCCTTCTCTGGACCCACGTGAGCTTCCAAAGTCTCCTCCGGATGACCCTTTGTTCTCGGATATCATGAGACACATCCAAGAGAACATGGGATGGGATGCGGAAGAGTTAGACCCCGAAAGGCTACGCCTTGTGAAGTATCTTCGGCAGAAGGACCCCAAGCCTGTGGTGGTGCCACTCTTGGTAGACACTTTCGTGGACGTTACCAAGGCAGCGTGGAAGCGTCCACATTCACTCCCGGCGATGCCGAAGAAAGCTGACCGCCTGTACAAGGCTCCAAGGGAAGACCAGTACTTGACTCAGCATCCTCAGGCCAACTCTCTGGTCATAACAGCCTCACATGACCGGTCCCAGAGACCGCAACATTTGAGCACCCTGCCATCAGACCCAGAGTCCAAGCAGCTGGACGCCATGGGTAGGCGCACGTATGCTTCCGCTACCTGCGCCATCAGATCCCTGAATTATTTGACCCACATGGTGCAGTTCCAAAACGCCCTGTGGGAGCAGGGTCTGGATGCGGCTGAGAAATTGCCAGAAGGTGAGCAGAAGGAGGAGATGTTGCAGCTCCTCCACGTCACGGGTTCGGGGCAGTGGGAACCAGGTGCTATGCGAGCAGCGTCACGACTCCAGCGGACTCCTCAGCCGAGCAGCAGCTTTAGGCGTGGCCTCGGAGGCACTCTTGGCTCCGTGTCTCCAGTTTACCCGGACGTCCAGAAAAACATCATGGAGCGCCCTATTTGAGGAGAAGTTTTATTTGGTAAACCCTCCGAGAAGATAATTACCAAACTCCCAAGAGGCCGGGAAGGCGGTGAGGTCGGTTCAGGCCATGTACCGACTAAGCTTAGTTCCTTTTCGTAGGAACCAAAGCCGATTCGTGGATGGGCCTAGAGACAACACTCTCCCCTGTTCCACAACAGAGGGCTCCGGTTTCACGCAGAGCCAGAGAGAAACAACCGCAGGTCGAGGCCAAGCGCACTCGAAGCCAGCCCAGCCAGCGGGCCCCTCAGCCGCCACAGCCTGACTCCTTTCCGGCCCCCGCCCCTCAGGATCAATGGGACATCGAGGTCGGGGGTCGCATTGCGAAGTACCTGCCTGGATGGCAGTCCATAACCACCGACGGTGGGTTCTTCAGTTGGTCGAAAGAGGCCACTTTATAGAATTCGCAGAAAAGCCACCCTCGAGGCCTCCTCTGCTCTCCCGATACTCGGGTCAGCACAAGTCATTGATCAGACAAGAAGTACTCGCGCTCCTGCAAAAGGGAGCGATAGAGTACGTTCCAGAGAACCAGAGAGGACACGGATACTATTCCCACTTCTTCCTGGTTCCAAAGAAGACAGGGGACCTCCGTCCGATTCTGGACCTCAGCGACCTCAATTTGTCGGTCGCCTAAAAAGATTCGCATGGTAACTCTTGGTCTTATTCCCATGCTGAAGCAGGGCCTTTTAGCGTCTCTAGATATGCAGGGCGCTTACCTGCACATCCTTATAGCTCAAGCGCACAGGAGGTTCCTGCGCTTGAGTTTCTCGGCCATCATCTTCAGTTCGAGCCCTTCCATTCGGGCTATCGCCGGCACCAGGGTCTTTACCAAATGCATGGCAGTCGTGGCAGCGTCTCAGGAGACAGGGCCACTATGTGTTCCGTACCTGGACGATTGGCTTCTCATGGCCGCCTCAAGGAGGCGTTGTTGCTAGCGATCCAGAGTACCCAGGACCTGTTTCGATCTCTGGGTATCCTAATCAACCACGAGAAGCCTCTCCTGGTACCATCGTAGAAGCTGCAGTTCATAGGCGCAGTACTGGACACCGTTCAGGGAAGAGCATTTCTTCCAGACGACAGAGCGGAGCGTATCAGATCCCTCATCAGGGAGCTTTCGTCGAACAAGACCGTCCCAGCCAGGTCGGTCCTTCGCTTGCTCGGACACATGGCTGCGGCCATTCCTACTGTCCCTTTCGCAAGGCTCCACATGCGGGTAACTCAGTGGATGTTCAAGGTGCAATGGGACCAAAGGCAAGACCACATGCAGCATCCGGTCAGAATCACGAATACCGTGATTCGAGACTGGCAGTGGTGGCTAGACCCAGGGACACTCTCTACAGGCGTCCTGTTTGTAGTGCCATCCCTGGAGGTCATCCTCACCACAGATGCCTCAGGTCTAGGGTGGGGAGCACACCTGGACGGGGTGAAGTCCCAGGGAACGTGGACCCCTCAGGAGGCTCACCTCCATATCAACGTCCTAGAGATGAGGGCGGTCCTTTATGCCCTGCAGGCATTTCAGTCAGAGATCCCGCCGAATACTCTCCTGCTTCAGACAGACAACACGGCGGTGATGTATTACCTCAACAAACAAGGAGGCGCACACTCTTACCCCCTTTGCAGGGAGGCCATGAGGGTGTGGGATTGGGTAATCCGACACGGCGCGAACCTGATCACAGTACTTGTTCCCGGGGTGGACAACACAATTGCAGATGGTCTGAGTCGCTCCCAGGCCAGAGTCCACGAGTAGGAACTTCTTCAGGAGGTAGCAGAGGATCTGTTTCTTCGATGGGGAACTCCAGAGTTGGACTTGTACGCTTCCCCATCCAACGCAAAACTGACCAATTTTTGCTTGCTAGATCCAGGGCCTGGTGTTTTCTGGTGAGAAGCGTTGTCCCTCTCCTGGGCGGACAGATTCCTCTACGCTTTCCCTCCCTTCCCGTTGATCCAGAGAGTTCTTCTCAAACTGCGCAGGGAGCATGCAACAATGATCTGATGGCCCCTTTCTGGCCCAGACACATCTGGTTCCCTTTGCTAATACAGCTATCCTGGGAACCTCCGCTCCCGTTGCCATTCAGCTGCCATCTCTTGTCTCAGGAGGAGGGTTCACTGGTCCACCCGGACTTACGCTCACTGAACCTGCATGCATGGCTCCTAGAGACATAGCCATTTTGCGACACGGGGTCTCGCAAGAGGTTGCGGAAGTTCTTTCTGCAGCCAGAAAGCCGGCACTGCCATGCGACGTACACCATGAAATGGCGCCGTTTTTCTATAAGTAGCAAACCGTGGCCTTTCCCTTTAGGTTGTCCAGTGAAAGCGGTGTTAGAGTACCTGCTCTCCCTTTTCCGTTAGGGTCTCCTACTCCTCTATTAAGGTGCACCTCTGTGCCATTTCAGCTTATCACCTCGGTGGGACAGCGCACAGTAGCACAATTAGATGCCTGTCGAGAATTCTTGAGAGGGGTGTTACATCTTAGGCCACCCATTAAGGACCCAGTGCCTCCATGGGATTTGCTCTTTGTCCTGGAGCAACTCACACTCCCCCCCTTTGAACCTGCCGCGGATTGCGAGCTGCGTTTTCTGTCGTGGAAAACGTTGTTTTTGGTTGCTGTTATGTCAGCGAGAAGAGTTCCGGAGCTTCATTCTCTCACGTGCAAAGAGCCTTATTTAATTTTCCACCGGGACAGAGTATCCCTGAGGACGAATCCTAAATTCTTGCCTAAGGTGGTTTCCACTCTCACTCTTAATGAGGATATTGACCTGCCGGTCTACTCCCCTAATTATTCTAATAGAGAAGAGGTGCTGCTCCACACCCTGGATGTTCACCGCAGCTTAAGGTACTACCTGTGCAGAACTAAGCAGCTTCGTAGATTGGAGCAACTTTTCGTTTCCTTTTCTGAAAGGATGATGGGCCAACCAGTATCCAAACAGTCCCTGTCTCGCTGGCTTGTCCAGTGCATCTCATACTGTTATGATATCAAACAAAGGCCCCTCCCGGGATCAGTCCGGGTCCATTCCACTAGGGGAGTGGCCACCTCCTTTGCAGCACTTCAAAACGTCTCCACTTCTGCCATTTGTGCTGCAGCCACTTGGAGCTCTGTACATACCTTTGTCAGGCATTATAGCCTGGACATCGCTTCACGGCGAAGAGCCGGCTTCGGTCTGGCTGTGCTACAGGGTCTCCTGTCCTAGAATCAGGACCTGGAATGAACTTTCTAGTTTCCTCCTCCCAGAGTGTTTGCAAGGGCTACTGCTTGGGAATCAGTCCTAATGGTGTAACCTGCTGCAAGAGCTGTGTCTCGAAGTAAGATAGTACAGTTACGTAAGAACTTACCGTAACAGTAGATCTTTGAGAACAGCTCTTGCAGCAGGTACCTTCCCGCCCACCTTCCCCCTTGGAGGAGGCATGGCTTAAGCCTTTTTTAACAGGGATTTTTACCCTTCTGTCTTCTGACGGTGGATCCTCGGTCTCCCATTTTGATGTCAGCCTGCGGCCGGAAGTCTCCGGTGGGAGAACTGGGGAATCTGGTGGAACCGCCCCCTTATGTACTACGCCTGACGTCGGAGGTGGGACCGACGTCGGGGAGCGGTCCCCACTGAAGATAGCTAGCTAGAATTTTTCCGTGGGGTCCTGACGCCTGCCGGCTTCAGTCCTAATGGTGTAACCTGCTGCAAGAGCTGTTCTCGAAGATCTACTGTTACGGTAAGTTCTTACGTAACTGTACTTTCCACCCTTAGCTCCTTTAGTACCCTGGGATGTATGCCATCAGGTCCCATTGCCTTGTCCACCCTGAGCTTATCGAGCTCTTGTAGGACTCTTTCTTTTGTGCAGGGAATAGTGCTCACCTCCCTCCCCCCTGTGTCCATGGTGTAGAGCTGTGGGCCCAGCCCTACCTTCTTTTCAGTAAATACTGAGCAGAAGTATCTTTAGGATAGATGCTTTTACATGGTCTTCCTCCTCACACGCCCCCTTATCTCCTTTGATCTTAGCAATACCCCCTCTGGACTTTCTCCTTTCACTAATGTATCTATAGAAAGTCTTGTCACCTTCTTTTACTGTTCGTGCTAGCGTTTCCTCGGTTTGGGCCTTTGCCTGCCTTACTGCCTTCCCTGCTTCCCTTAGGGAAGTTTTGTATGCCTCCTTATCTTCGTCCTGCTACGTTCCCTTATATTTCCTGAAGGGCCAGCCTTTTGGCTCTGACCTTTTCTGCTACTGTGTTTGAGAACCAAAGTGGTTTCCTTCTTCTTTTGCACTTCATTTTCTCTCTAACACAATGGGATGTTGCTTCAAGTATTGCATCTTTAATGCTTGCCCACTTTGTCTGTACCCCCTCACCTGTATTTCATTTTGCCTGGGCTAGCTTAACTCTGTTGGCCATCTTATCAAAGTCAGCTCCTCTGAAGTCCCATATTTTTTGCTTGGAGTGGGATGATTTTGTTCTAGTGGCCAAATTGAACCATACCATGTGATGGTCACTGGCCCCCAAGTGACCTTCTACGTGGAGATCTGTGATCCTTTCCCTGTTAGTCAGTACTAGATCTAGGATAGCCTTGTCTTTTGTGGGTTGTTGTACCAGTTGTTTGAGGCCCTCCCCCTGCAGGAAATCCACCATGTGTCTAGTTTTGGCAGATGTGTCTGCTGGTATTGACCAATCTGCAGGACTGCTACCTTGAAAGTCAGCACATACCTTCATTTCCCATTACAGCATCAACCTTGAGTCTTGTCAGGATGCTGCTTATGGGACCTTGGGTCTCTAGTCTCTGTTCACTAAGTAGGGGTGTTCACCTTGCCCCCTTCTCTCAGAGCACAGCTAGGAGTCTTCCAGAGTGTGGATAGTGAACTATATCCATGCCCATAGAAAAATAGGTTGCTCACTGGATGGGCCAAGTGATCTTTATCTGCCTTCAAATTCTATGTTTCTGTGTTAAAAAAAGAAGCACTCCCTTCAAACTGGATATAATAATAAAGCTAGTCTATCTGAACCCACCATGTGTTACTTATACAAGTAGGTATTACTATATGTAGCTGATTTTTAATTACATTCAAAAAGTAAGATACAGTAGTTCGCTGCAGGCCCCCAATTAGGAAGAGAAGATTTTTTAATGAAGATACGGTAGGTACAGAACCAGAAAAATAGGTTACTCGTCTGTGACTGTAGTTCTAGGAATTTTTATAGTTCACATCCATACAACCCAGCCGGCCTCCCCTGGCAAGTGGCACTCAGATCCCTGCTTCCAGCGTGCACAGATCTGACGTCATGGGGAGGAGTCAGGGAATATAACGCCCGGGTAGTGGGAGGAGCTTAGCTTCAAGATGTCCGACGAATCAGCATTTCCAGTGGAACTGTTAGAGTGTGGATGTGAACTATATACTGTATATCGCTCCTAGAACTACAGTTTCAGGTGAGTAACTTATTTTTTATGGCTGTGTACCAATTGGATCTTCATTAAAAAATCTTCTCATTCTAATTGGGGGCTTGCAGTGAATTACCGTAACTTACTTTTTGAATGTAATTAAAATCAGCTACATACAGTAATACCTACACCCATTTTGTACTCTGCTACTTGCTACCCTGCTACCACTTTGTTGTGGCCTCTGTTTCCTGTGATGGAAAATGTTATTTTCTAGGGATGTGGATATGATGTTCTATCCACACTTCTGGCAGGTGTCTTTCCCTTTAAGATTTGCTGGAAACGTCTTCAAGCTGCCTCCTTCCACCCACCTGGGTGGTAACTTCCTCGGCTACGCCCAATGACGCCAGATCTTCCTTTCCGCTGGAAGAAGCAGGTTCCCTCCTTGCTGCTGTCACGCTGAGTAGGCCCTTTGCTGTAAAATCTTCGGGTTTACTTCCAAATTTCAATTTAAAGTTTGTCTTCAACTTGATCGCGACCACGATGGATGACACGTCCGCTCCTGGGTTCCGCCAGAGCCCTTGCGGGCAGAAAATGTCCCAAACGGATCTGCACTCCACGTGCGTCTACTGCCTGTGTCACGAGCACGATCTCCAGGCCTGCGAATTCTGTCACTCGTTTCACCCAACTGTTCTCGAGGTCTGCTTCGCCCAACTCAAGTTAGGCCGCCCGGACCAATGGAACCCGCTGGTCAAGTCAAAGGATGCCTGTTGGGTGGTCTCCGGGGTAGTGGGGTCTGCTGAACAGCTTGCGGCATTTGAGGAGGAGGCGGCCCAGGCCACAGCTCACTCCTCCTCGGCTTCTGCCTATGTGTTGCTTCAGCTGGGCTTGACTTTCACGGGATCCTTCAAGGGATTGTGTCAGTCCCTGCCGACTCTCTGTCAGGGACCCTCTAGGCACAAATCTAAATCCAAGAAAGAGTCTAAAAATTAAAAAGAAAGGACTCACCATCATTTGTGGGATTGGGAGTGCTGTTGGTCGAGAGCTACCGATTCCCGTGCTTTTCCGGATACTACTTCAGTCGAATCCTTGACCCTGGCCGCCGGCTCCACAGTAACCCTGTCGAACCAGTTGGCTGAGACACTGGTTGAAGTCCCGGCTGAGATTTTTCTCGAACCATCCTACCAGTTATCGACTGAAGAGGCCAGCACTTCTTTGTCCAGGACTCCAGTCCTGACTCAGACCGATGGAGGGATGGATCAGTCCGCTGACCTGCCGCCTCTGGTCTTCAGTCAAAACCTGGAGGAGCCTCGACATTTGCCGACTCCCTCTGAGTCCCGCTGTCAGTCCCCCCCCCCCGGCGGTCAAGGTCTTGGTCCTATTCCCGTGGGTCAAGCGGCTCCCACCGACGTCAGCGTTCCCGCTGTTGACACCATGGGAAGCAGCACCGCCACTACTCTTCGTCCTCATCCTCCTTGGGTGAGGAGAGGCATCGGCGTAAATTCCATTGATGCTATGAGGCCCTCATGTGGCAACAGCTGGTGTTCACCAGTATGACGCTGGCCCTGGTTTCTACACTGGCCATCACTTGGCTTTTGCCCGACAGGCCGATGCCTTCTCCGCCTAAGGAGCCGACTAGGACGGTCCCGGCTCAGCCGACCCCGGCATCTCCACCGATTCTCATGGAGCCGTTGCCTAAACAGCCACAAGCCAGCGCTTCAACTAATGAGTCTCAGTTGACCAAGGGGCTTCCCCATTGGCTGTCTGTCACTGTCACCCCTGCCTGTCCTTGGAGGGTCAGTGGGGACTCCGGTGGCTGACCACTTTTCAAAGACTCTTCAGAGTCTGAGGGTTCCTCCTTACACTTCCGTCCAGCCGATGATGAGTCTGTGGGGGATCTCTCGACCGAGGAAGGCCCTATTTCCATTTTGGTTCTTCTTCAGCTGATCTCTGAGTCCATGGGTCTTAAAATGGAGCCCATCCAGAAACGGGAAAGTTACCCGCTGACTGAGATCCTCGATCAGGGGGATTCTCCTACGGAGGCCTTCCCAGTGGTGGAGGCCATTCTTAGCTCTGCCCTTGAGCTCTGGCAGCATCCAACTTCCTGCCCTGCGCCCTCTTCCCGGGTGGCCTGGAAGTATGCGGTACCTACCAGTGCCCTTTCAGGATTCACTGAACACCCCTTGGCTGAGGGACTGATGGCTGATTCAGTGTTCAGGCACTTGGGCAATACTGGGGACATCGACAAGCTGCCTGACAAAGAGTCCAAAAAGTTGGACCACATGTCTAAGAAAGTCTACGCTGCCTCCTTGCTTGGTTTTCGCCAGACGAGCTCAGCCCTTATTTATTTATTTATTTATTTTTTAACTCCATTTATGCTTCTGCACTTGTCCCTTAGACCTCTTTCCAGTGAGGTCTCTCGGTACGACCTTGTCCCACCCGGTCTCCCTAGTCTGGTCGCCATTCCCAGGAACACTCCTCCATGTCCACCAACCCACCCCCCGGCTCTGAGCCCCCCCAGGGTGGAACCACCCTAATTCCTGCAGCGCTCTGTCTAGAATCTAGAAGGGCGGCTGGGGAGTGGAGAAGATACGGAGAGCAGCTGGGACAGACCCGGCTGAGGGTGTGGGGGCCATCCACTGGACCCACCTTCACCTGTCTGGGTTCCAGAGTCCTTTTTTCCTTTTTCCATTGCTTCAGGGGATGCGGACGTGCAGTGATGCCCGGCACGCGACGGGCATGCTCCCGCACCTGTGTGTAGGGCATCTGCCGACACTCCCTTCCTTGTATGAGAGCACTACTAGATGTGCTGCTCCCAGTCACCACTGGGAGCCACTGGTACTGCAGCACATGCTACCCACCCTTCCTTGAGGAAGAGAGCATCCCATCGGCGCTTGATCCTCCTGACCCCGGGTCGCTGATGCATCAAGCGGTAGCGCTATGGCTGCGCTGGTGGGCCAGTGAGCTCGGCCCTTCTTATGGCCCACTTCTCCCATGCCCTGCTGGGCACCCTGGATGAGGTGTTTCCTCATCTGCCGGAAGACCTCCAGACCATGGTCAAGCAGGTCCGAGACCAGGGCCGGGCTGTAGCAAAGCAACAGCTCCAGACTGCCATGGACATTGGGGACTCCTGTGCCCGCTCTGTGACTGCCTCAGTGGCCATGCACTGCAGGGCTTGGCTGAGGGTCTCTGCCTTCATAGGAATCATAGGAAGACTACAAGTCAAAGCCTAGGGAGGCCAATAGGACCTGAACCTTTGCCTAACCTCCCCTGTATCCAGTATATCCTTTTTTTTGTCATATAGATGGCCAGCCTATTTTTGAATATACCCATACTATCACTCCGTATCACATCTTTTGGGAGCCTATTCCATTCCTCCACCACCCCTTGCTTAAACTGCTGTCTTCTATTGTTCCCCCTGAATTGCTCTCACTTAAGTCTCAAGTGGTGACCCCTTGTTAGTCTTTCAGTCTCTTTGCCTTCAAGTGCCAGGCATTCCCACAGATCCTTGTTCTGTGTCGCCTTATGTACCAAGCACAGATCCCTTTGGAGTCTCCTGTATGTTAATGGATACATGTTTAACACATCTAGTCTCTCTGAGTATGCCAAACCTTCACTTCCTCTCACCATTCTCGTTGCCCTTCTCTGTAGTCTCTCCAATTTGTCAGTAGCCGGTCTACTGTGAGGCTCCCAAAACTGCATGCAGTACTCAACATGTGGCCTCACCAATGCACAATACAATGGATGACAACCTTCCTATCCCTGCTCTTGACATTTCTCTCTATGCAGCCCATCATTCCATTCCCCTTTTTTTTTTTAGTACCTCCTTTACAGTGTCTATCAAATTTAAGATCCCTTGTTATGATAACTCCCAAATCCCTTTGTTCTTCTACTGGCTGCAGTTGTTCACCATTTAAGTAATAGTTGGCTTTGATATTCTTTTTCCCAGAGTGCATTATTTTGCATTTATTGATATTAAAATCAAGCCCCTTGTTGATGGCCCATTCAGTAACAGCCTGAATCTCCTTCTGGAAATTACAGACATCTGCAGTATTTTTTACTAAGGCCCCCATTTTGACTTCATCTGCACAAGCTGGCAGATGTTCCCTTCCTGGGCACTGACCTGTTCAGGCCAGGGGTCGAGGGCGACCTCACCTGCATCGAGAAATCCAGTGCCACCTTGGACTGTCTGACATCTGCCCAGAGGGACCCCAAGGACTCTAAGCAGCAGCAGAAAAGTAAGCCCTTTCGGTCCACCTCTGTTCCTGCGGCCAAACCAGCCTAGCCCCAGGCTGGTCAACAGGCCCAGGCCTGGTGACCTCCGCCAAAGTCAGTGGCCTCGGTCATCTGTAAGCCTGAGAGTAGAGGCTCGGTGGCTCCTCAGCTGGGCCCTCCTCCTCCCCTAAGCCTGCCCAGTGACAGGATGAGGGGTGCTTCACTCATGCCTGTCACGCCTCCTCTGGGTCCTCCTGTGGGGGGGGCCAGCTCCACCACTTCCTTTCCACCTGGTCCACTGTCACCACGGACAGGTGGGTCCTCAAGGTGGTGGATCAGGGTCTGCCTCTGGAATTCAAGCAGTACCCTCCTTGCCAAGCCCACACCCCACGGGAGGACTTGGTATCCTCAGACATTCTGTCAGCACTCAGAGTGGACATGGCCCATCTCCTCTACAAGGCGGTCGTTGTTCCTGTCACAGATCCTCCGGAACACCCATGGTTTGTCTCCATGTACTTCCTGGTGCCAAAACGAACAGGGGGCTGGCGCCCCATTCTAGATTTGCACAACCTGAACAAGTTTCTCAAGTCGCACACGTTCAGGATGGTAACTCTGTTTCAGATCATACCATCTCTAGAGCAGAACATGTGGTTTTGCTCGCTGGATCTTCTGGACTCGTTCCTCCATGTCCCGATCTGTCCGTCAAACAGACGTTTCCTCTGCTTCCGAGCCGAGGGAACCCTCTTCGAGTTCTAGGCCATGCCATTCGGCCTCTCCTTGGTCCCCAGGGTCTTCACCAAGTGCATTACAGTGGTGGCAGCTTATCTGAGGCGCCGAGGAGTCCGGGCTTACCCCTACCTGAAAAAATGGCTGATGGCAGGTCCTTCCAGGCAGGAGATGGAGCGGTCCAGGGACCTGGCCCTCCAGACCTGTGTCGACTTTGGCCACCTGGTCAGTGAGGCCAAGTCGGAACTCGTGCCTTCGCAGGTGATCAACTTCATCAGGCAGAGCTCAACTCTTGCAGAGTCAGAGCACAGCTCCTGATGGACAGGACGGAGGTTCTCTCCTCCTTTGTCCTGTCATTTCGGATTGGGCAATTGCTCCCTGCCCGGGACTTTCTGCGCCTGCTGGGTTACATGGTGGCCTCCACCAGCATGGTTTGATGGGCCCGCTGGAGAATGCGCTTTCTGCAGTGGGAGCTGGCCAGCCAGTGGTCTCAGTGCAAGGGTCACTTCGAGCAGCTGGTCACTGTGACCCAGCGGATGTGGGATGCCCTCCAGTGGTGGTTAGTCCCAGAGCATCTGCAGGAAGGGATCCCATTTGTCCACCCAGAGCCAGTGGTCCTCCTGATGACTAATGCCTCTCTCTCATGGACTGGGGCGCCCACCTGAGGGAACACAGAGCCCACGGACTGTGGACCCCTGAGGAGTCCCGATGCCACACCAACCTGCTGGAGCTCTGAGTAGTTTGGCTGGTGCTGACTGCATTTGCTCCTCACATCTGGGGTCAGGTGGTTCAAGTCCAGATGGGCAATACCACAACCAGACATTACCTCAGCAAACAGGGCAGGATGCACTCCCTGCCTCTTTGCAAGGAAGCTCTCTGTGTGTGGACCCTCGTGTGCAGCCTGGAGGCCAATCTCCTTGCCATCCATGTGGCAGGAGCCTCCAACCAGCTGACAGATGCCCTCAGCTGTGTGGGCGAGGCGTCTAACGAGTGGTCTCTCCACCCAGAGGTAGTACGCAGTCTGTTCTCCCAGTGGGGCATCCCTCAGGTGGACCTGTTCACTTCCAGGGAGAATGCGAAGCTGAAGCTGTGTTGCGCCTGCGCCCCTCAGCAGGGAATGCTGCAGGGGGATGCCTTCTCGAGGCCCTGGACCCCAGGCCTCTTCTGTGCCTTCCTTTCACTTCCCTTCATCCACAAGGTGCTCCTCAAGGCCAGGAGGGACAAGACACAGGTGATTCTGGTGGCTCTGGACTGGTCACGCCAGTTTTGGTACCCCAAAAACCTCGGCGTCAGCAGCAGGCTCCCGAGGCGTCTTCCTCTACACCTGGACCTGCTCTCCATCAATCAGGGGAAGGTTTTCCATCCGGACCTTCAATCCCTGCACCTGACAATCTGGTTCCTGAGTGGCTAGAGTTCCAGGTTTTAGGTCTCTCCAAAGATGTCCTCACTGTCGTGAAGGCATCTCGAAAGGATTTGAAGAGGAAATGCTATGCCTTCAAGTGGAAGAGGTTCTCCATTTTGTGTCAGAGCAAGGGGTTGGACCATTTGTCCTGTCTAGTGGCTAGCATTCTTGACTATCTGTGGTCCCTCTCTCGGTCGGGTCTTCGATTGTCGACCCTCAAGGTGCACCTGGCAGCCATTTCTGCTTACCAGGCGAGGGCTGGTCAGCAGTTGGTGGCACAGGAAAAGGTAGTCTGATGCTTTTTTTAAAGGCCTTGACCATATTTCCCCTCCAGTGCATGACCCACCACCACCTTGGGAATTGCTGCTGGTTTTGGCAAAGCTCATGGGCAAGCCATTTGAACACATGCACAGGTGTGACATGTCTCACCTGTCATGGAAGACCACCTTCTTGGTGGCTATCATGTCAGCCAGACGAATCAGTGAGCTTCATGTGCTTTTAGTGGAGTCTCCTTACCTGGTCTTCCACAGGGAGGAGGTTGTCCTGCACCCCAGCCCGCAGTTCCTTCCGAAGGTTGTGTCGGATAGTCACCTTAACCAGGTGATTAATCTGCCAGTGTATTTTACCATCCACACCTTGGAGGTCAAGCACAGGGTCCATACTCTAGACCTGAGGGGAGCCCTCGCTTATTATAAAGAGCACATGGCTGGAGTTCGGATATAGGCTCACCAGCTGTTTGTCACCTACGCTGAAGCCGCACCTGGCAGACCTGCAGCAAAGCACATGATTAGCGGGTGGATTATATCCTGCATTGATCTCTGCTATAGGTTGGTGGGTAGGGAGCCTTCCGGTGGGCTAAGGGCTCATAACACCCATTATACCGCTGTGTCTGTGGCTGCTTCCAGGGATGTCCTTATCCAGGGAATCTGCAGGGCTCCTACCTGGAGGTCAGCACAAACCTTTATTTCCCATTACCACATTGACCTTGAGTCGCACCGGGATGCTAGTTTTGGGGCATCAGTTCTCCAGTCTCTGTTCCCTAAGTAGGGAATGTGCTCTTTGCCTCCCTCCTCCTGGAGAACTGCTAGGAGTCTGCCAGAAGTGTGGATAGAACATCATATCCACGTTCCTAGAAAAACAAGTTATTCACCTGTAATAGTTCTAGGAGTGGTATGTGATATTCATCCACATGGACCCACCCGACTATCCCTGGCTTTGGTGCACATAACTGCTTCCAGCGGGCAAGATCTGGCGTCATGGGGCGGAGCCGAGGGAGTCATCACCCGAGTGGGTGGGAGCAGCCAGCTTGAAGACGTTTTTGGCAAGTCTTAAAGGGAAAACTACCAGAAGTGTGGATGAACATCATATACCACTCCTAGAACTACTATTACATGTGAGTAACCTGTTTTTTAGTTGCAGTCACATTTGCTCAACAGAGTCTCTCCATACTGTACATACCCTAAGTTTCTACAAAGGTGGTATCTGAATTTACACTGAATCAAATTATACACCTTCCTGTTTATTACCCTGAGCATGCTAGTAAGGGTGAGGCACTGCTCCATACTTTATATGTACATAGAATACTCAGATACTATGTGAATCGCACAGAGGACTGCAGAAAGTCGTCTCAGTTTTTTTTTCGTTTGCCCCTGTGAAAGAGGGCACCCTTATCTCTAAACAGTGCTTGTCCAAATGGCTTGCACATTGTATTATGTTCAGTTATAGGAATTATGGTAAGGAACTTCCTGATGTGGTTCGTGGTCACTCCAACAGGGGATGGCCATTTCTGTTGCTTGTTTCAGAATGGGGCACTGTCCACGGCTTCACTAAACATTACAGTCTGGACATAGTCTCTTGTAGATGTTCTGGTTTCAGGATTGTGGTACTGCAAGGCCGGCTATCTTGAATATATATCAAACTGTAACTGCCTCTCAGTTAGTGTTTGGGACTGCTTGGGAATTGTTCCAAAGATGTGGAGTAATGGAGGAGATATCCTCAAAGAAGATAGAACAGATATATACTTACCATAACAGTACATCTTTGAGAGACTCTCCTCTATTAGTCCATGCCATCCCTTCCTCCATCCCCTTTGTACTTCAGGGAGGGTTGCGTCAGACATTGTGCAACTGAACCTTATATATGCATTATATATCCAGCCCTTTGCCTGGGCTGGTCTTTCCTGTGGTGAACTGAGGAGTGATGGGGCCACCCATGTTTATATAGATACTGATGCATGACGTCATCGTGGACAGACCCTGGCTAGCAGATGTTTCCGCGTGGTCCTAAGTCACATATAGAGTTATCTATATCTGTAAATATCTATATACTATATAAAATGTAAGAACAAAAAAAACAAGGTGCTGCGTCAGCATGTGGTCTGAAAACAAACCAAAATGGATATTATATGCATGCTGAAAAAGAGTTTGAATCAGCGTTTCGAATATAGGTCATCTTTAGGTATTATCTAAAAGAGAAAAAAGCAAAGTTAGTGGGGAGGTAATGGGACATAAGGCGTGTGTGTGTATATGTGTGTGTGTTTGTATGTATATATATATATATATATATTTACAAAATGGGTAGGGAAATTGTTGTTCTATTGGATGATGAGCATCACATGACCGTGCGTATATCAGAGCGCGACCGCACACCTGCACTTTAACCCCCCCAAAACAATTTTGACATTTTATAAGATAGATAAACCACTCTGAGGTGTGCGGTTGCGCTCTGATACACGCACGCCTTGGGCGGGTTGACGCACTCCACACCAAGGCGTGCGTATATCAGAGCGCGACCGCACACCTCAGAGTGGTATATCTGTTACATATAAAATATATATATATCTAGGGAGAAAATGGGGGTAGTACCACTATGCAGAAGTGGTAGCAGGGATGAGGCTGGCAGTTATAGGCCAGTCAGCCTGACATTGGTGTTGTGAAAGTTAAAGGAGTAGTCCACCCAGAATTTGGAAAACCATATGTTGTGCAGAGTGTTTTGATTTGTGTGTGAAGTCCTAGTGTGTCCTTCCCTCTGTCTGCTCTTAGGAGTTTTTTTCCTAAATTATCCTGCTAGCTTTATGGTAGTTTTAATACCCTTGGGGATCTCCATCTGAGTTAAGTTTATGGCGTTCCTTGTTCCTACAATGCATCCTGTCTCATGTGACAGTGATGTTGCCGAGACCATAGATCCAGCAGAAAGCACTGCTTTACAATCAGTTTCTAATAGTAGAGATGGCTATATTTTAAAAAATATACAGAGTTCAGCTTGATGACTACCCTCATTGTAAAGGTATTTTTGTAGTGAACAATTGTGACACTAGTTGTGTACGTGTGACTTGTATGGTTTTCAAGATATTTACATTTGTTTGGCATGTCTACTAGAGTGTTCACTCAGACAGAAAAAAAATACTTCTGGTGTTTGCAAAAGCATCTGCACACATGCCAAACAAATCTAAATATCTTGAAAACTATACAGGCTACACACAAAAAAACAACAACAAAGTTGTTCAGGACAAAAATAATTTTACATTGAGGGTAGTCACTAAGCTGAACTCTTTACAGTTTTTATATTTGCCATCTGAAGTGGGAAATTTGGTAAAACAAAAAACATGGACATTTGGTTAATTAGATGGCTATATTTTAAAAACTATATAGAGTTCAGCTTAGTGACTAACCTCATTGTAAAGGTATTTTTGTCTTGAACAACTTTGCTCCTGGTCATTTTTGTGTAGCTTGTAAAGTTTCCAAGATATTTAGGCTTGTTTGTCATGTGTGCAGATGCACTTGCAAAGATAACATAGCTGATAGCACCCCTCCTGTGTGTTGTACATACTCTAGGTACATCTAACAAAATGTAGGCAGACTGTCTTAAGGCATAAGAACTGTTTGGTTTATGGAGAAGGGAAGAGATGTAAGATGGGAGCTTGTTCAATAGAATTTTAGCGACCAAGTACCTATGTGGATCAGCCATCTTGAGGCGAGCGATGTCCAGCCTACCATCTGATAAAGTTCACAGTGATGTGTCCTGACAGGTGCATTAGTGATAAAGCGCAAGGCACGGTGTTCAAAAAAGGCCTAAAGGTGCACTCATTAGAACATGTCTCCTGTAACTGTTACCATTGAAAGGGACTCCAAATTCAACTATATGCGACCCCATGAAGTTCTTCCTCCCAGCTGCTAATCTAGAAAGAATAGGAAAAATCAAGATTACTGAAAATGTCTTGGACACCTGGAAATCTAGAATCTTCTCAGATACCCGAGTCTTACTCTTTTCATTGACTCTTTAAATCCTGTTTAGTTTATACCTGTCAGACAAAAAACAAGTTCCGCTCCACACACCTCTGTGCAAGTTAATATCAGATGGCAGGCAGGTAAACAAAACCGGCAACAAAGATGAGGTGAAAAATCGACTTTTATTCCAGGACAGGAAAAAACAGCTCGAACAGAGACAGGACCTCAACCGGTTTCACTCATCAGAGCCTCCTCAGGAGGATCCTCCTGAGGACGTTCTGCTGGGTGAAACCGGTCGAGGGCCTGTCTCTCTTCGAGTTGTTTTTGGCTATCCTGGAATAAAAGCCGATTTTTCACCTAATCTTTGGTGCTGATTTTGTTTAACTGCCTAGTATATACTTGTACCATATTGTAACCTTGGAATTAATTCTCTGCCTTGCATGTTTGATAGCTCTATTGTTCTGCTCATTGTAACCGGATACCTTTGTAATTAATCCTGGGTCGCCCCTGAAAAAGGGCCTCCCGAGGTCCAGTGGGTTTACCCAGTCAACAAAATTTAAATAAATAAATAAAACAGTATGTCGAGCTTTGTGCAGGTTGGTACCTGTGCTGCAATGGTAAAAAGATTAATATACAAGTTAGCCAGCCTGGGAGTGGGTCCCAAGACGGTAGCCTGGGTAAATAATTGGCTGGAGAACAGGACACAGAGGGTAACAGTAAACGGAGTCAACTCTGAAGAAAGGGGGGGTTACTAATGGGGCACCGCAGGGTACAGTACTAGGACCGGTCCTCTTCAGTGTCTTTATAAGCGACATTGCAGAGGGACTGGAAGGAAAAGTATGTCTCTTTGCAGACGACACAAAGATCTGCAACAGAGTTGATGCACAAGGTGGGGTGGAAAGGATGAGAAGGGACTTGGCAAGGTTGGAGGAATGGTCAGATGTATGGCAGCTTAGATTCAGTGCTAAGAAGTGCAAGGTAATGCACCTGGGAAACAAAAACCCAGGGGAAGAGTACACAATGGGAGGTGAGATACTGACAACAACAAAAATGGAAAGGGACCTGGGGGTAGTCATATCAGATAACCTAAAGGTGGGCAAGCAATGTGAGAGGGCAGTAAGGAGGGCTGGGGGGATACTGGGATGCATAGGGAGAGGCATCACCAGTAGAAAACAGGAAGTTGTTATCCCTCTGTACGGACAGCTGGTGAGACCCCATCTGGAGTACTGCGTGCAGTTCTGGAGACCAAATCTCTGCAAAGACATAAACAGGATGGAGGCAGTCCAGAGGAGGGCAACTAAAATGATGCAGAGTCTGTACCAGAAGACATATGAAGAGAGACTTAAGGAGCTTAATATGTATAGCTTTGAGGAAAGGAGGGATAGGGGAGACATGATAGAAACTTTCAAGTACCTCAAGGGAATCAGCAAAGTCCAAGAGGGTAGCATCCTTCAGAAAAAGAGGTGTGCAAGAACAAGGGGCACAATTTGAAAGATGGGGAGGCTCAAGAGTAATGTAATGAAGTATTTTTTCACAGAGAGGGTTGTGGATGCATGGAACGGCCTTCCGGAGGAGGTTGTGGAGTCAAAAACAGTGGTGGAATTCAAGAATGCATGGGACAGTCATAAGGCAATTCTATGGGGTGGGGGTGGGAAGAAGTAGGCTGTTGGTTAACTAGGATCTGCAGCTTATCCATTAGGTAGGGAAATGGGCGGACTGGGTGGGCCAGGCGGTCCTAAATCTGCCGTCAAATTCTATGTTTCTATGTTTCTGTTTCCCCATATTCTAACAGGGAAAGGAAAGTGGACTGCACCAAGCTATGTCTTACATCCAAGAGAAAAGTGATTTCTTCCTAAAGAAGAACCCTAGCCTCGCTTTTAACTTTTTGGAAAGACATTCTATATAGGTGCCAAAAGTCAGTTTGTTATTGTGACAGGGTTGAATAGGACCCTGTCCCAGTTGTTATGGAGAGTTTGGATGCAGGGATCTGTTATTTTCTTTCCTTTCCTGTCTCTTGTCTGTCTGCACAACCACATTTTCCTGTGAGACCTAGGAGTTGATCACCCCCACGGTCTTGCAATTCTCTGCCTCTTGCTGTCTCTCTCCCCTCACTTGCTGTTCTGTCTTTTCCTCCCTTTTGTATCCGCTGGTACAAAAATATATGCAAATCATTATGTGGGAATGTAACTGATATTGGAATCCCTTTATTTACTGTTGAAATCTATATAATTATAGTTTGAGATGATTGCAAAAAGCTATTGGGAACTCAAGGGGTTAAACTGAGAGCAGTTTTTAATCCTTTTTCATAAGAGCTGTGGAGAAGGGGCCTCAGTTCTGGGACATTGTGTTCTTGCTGCACCTGCCTGACACTTATAAAAACATTGGAAATTTACAAGAACGTTTTAATAAAAAAGCAGGATGCTTGTTAAGGAGGAGGGGTTGCAAGGACTTATAAAACAGAGTTGCAATTTCTTGCAAGAGACACAGAGATTGAAGGAAAACTTAGATGGATCTTCTCTGTTTATTGTGCCTTTGTAAATAGTTATTCTGAATAATTTTATTTTTTTATTTTATTGTTATTCATAATAAAACTCTTGTGAATTTTACAACTGCTCCTGGTTTTCCTATACTTCCTGACCTGTGCCTCGATGACAGATGGATTTAGAAGTGGGATTTACGGCCTGCATACTCTAAGCCAGGAGTTTTGTGCGTGGGTACTGGATCTAGTACCAGGGAAGCATAGAGAAAGGTATGGATTCTGCAGCAGCAAGTCCAGGAGTGGTTAACAGGAGAATGGCAGCCAAACTAGCAGAGACAGAAGTCCAAGCTGAGATTGTACAGCCAGCACAGGTTATGGAAAAAGAACAGGCAGTGACAGAACCTGAAAGCCTGATGGACTTTTTCAAATGGTGTGACATCTCAGGGAGGCCTACAGGCAGGGATTTCGATCTCTGTAGTGCAACTCAGTCGACAATCTTCTAGAAGCCTTCACCCAACTCGGAGAAGTCCTGATAAAGTGACTTCAGCCAGAGGGCAAAACAGTCCCACAGATCATCGACACATTTGCGATGGAGCAATTCATCAACATCCTGCCTACAGATGTGCAGCTTTGGGTGAAAGAACATCGACCAGAAAATGGGGAAAAGGCTGTTTTTTTGGCCGAGGACTACCAAATGGCCAGACAGATGCCTCAGCAGCGAGGTAACAGCCAAGCTCCAGTAAGACATTCTTTTTCCCATTTAAACTCCAAGTCTGATAAGAAGTCTGGTGGGGGTAACAAATTTGTGTTCAAAGATGTTATTTGCTATAACTGTAATAAGCAGATCATAGTACAAGAAACTGCCGTAAGAAGAGTGACACTGGAGCATATTTGTCCTTGGCAAATTGGGGCAAGTATTTAACAGATGTGAAGGTGGGGGATAAGACTGTAAGGGACTCGATTCGGGAAGCAGACAGACCCTAGTGCATGTTGAGGTGCTGGGAAAACACTGTGCAAAAGGACCAGGTACTGGTGTCATGTGCATCCGCGGGGACACTCAATACTATCCCACCACCCAAGTGACTCTGACCATTAAGGGTGTGTCGCACCAAATGAAAGTGGGGGTAGTACCCAAGTTATCTGTACCTGTGGTTATTGGAAATTACTTTCCAGGATTTACTGAGTTAATCAAAGAGGGAGTAAATCCTGATGTTTCAGCAGCTATGTTGACAAGAGCTCAGGCAAAGACAATCTCAGATGGTGGGGCTCATTTCCTTTCACCAATTTTGATTCGGACTTGTTTGAGCACAGCTCCAAGATCCGGAAATCCAGGAAAGAAAGACGATGCCTGAAGAAACTGTGGCAACAAATGACTGATGGACATAAAGGGTTAACATATGAAAATGCTAAAACTAAACTGATCACCGATTGTGATTTTCTTTCAGAACAAGCCAACAGTGTTTCTCTCCAGGGTTATTTTAAGCAGCTGGGGTGAAACCAAAACAGGGTGAACCTATGTTTAAAAAATGTAATAGGTTACTGTGCAGAATATGGGTTAAACCTGAGACACAGGACCAGATAGAATAATTGGTTATACCACAGAAGTATAGAACAGAGTTATTATAGATAGCACATGATAGTCTGTGTCTGGTCACTCAGGGAGGGATCGCACCCTTGCCAGATTGCTATACAGATTTTACTGGCCTGGAATTCATGAATATGTTGCTACCTATTGTAATTCCTGTGCTGAGTGTCAGAAAGTAGCCCCAGTCACTAGAAAAGACAAGGTGCCCCTACCCGTGACATATGTGCCTTTTGAGAGAATTGCAATGGATGTGGTTGGTCCTTTAGACAGAAGCAAAAAGAGTAATAGTATTTGACTATGCTACTCGATACCCAGAAGCAGTTCCAGTGCGTACTGTCACAGCTTTAAAAGTGGCAGCAGAGCTTGCAAAAATTTTCAGCAGAGTGGGCATACCTAAAGAAACTATTACTGATCAGGGTAGTAATTTTGGTGCTGCATTACTTAAGGAGCTGTACAGACAACTAGGTATCACTTCCATAAGAATCTCCCCATCATCCTCAGACAGACTGTCTTGTTGAGCGTTTTAACCAAACCCTAAAATGCATGTTAAAAAGGTGTGTGAAAGGGGAAGGGAAAGATTGGGACCAATACTTGCCTTACCTACTTTTTGTTTACAGAGAAGTACCACGGGCATCAACAGGGTTTCCACCATTTGAAATGCTGTATGGTAGACAGCCAAGAGGTCCACTGGATGTGATAAAAGAAATGTGGAAAGATAACCTCACTCAGAAACAATCTATAATGTCTTATATGTGTGCTCTAAGAAAGAAGCTGGCAAAATATGTTGAAATTGCCCATAGTAATCAGGAAGAGGCCCCAAACCAGCAGAAGGTACGTTATGACCGTGGGGTAAAAGAAAAAGTTTTTGAGCCAGGTGAAAAGGTTTTGTTACTGTTACCCACAACAGAAAATAAACTGTTAATGAAGTGGCAAGGGCCTTATAGAGTACTTAGACGTACTGGCACCGTTAACTATGAGCTTGAGACTCCTGACAGGAAAAATCCTACCAGGATATACCATGCTGGCCTTCTCAAGAAATGGATTGAAAAAATGCCAAAAGCTGCTTTGCTAGTTTTACCAGAAACTGATAAAGAAGAGAATGATGTAGCTTATGATAGACTGAAACAAACTATCTGCTGATGCTGTAAAGGTGAATGTTTCCTTAACCTCAGAACAAACTGCAGAAGTGTGTAATGTGCTAAAGACATTTAACAGTACTTTTACCACAGTACCAGGCCGAGCCAAAGGGGTTGAGCATGTAATAATGCCAAGGAATGCTCGCCCTATTGGGAAACGACATACAGGTTACCAGAGCAGTTAAGAGCTGACGTGGTTAAAGAAATACAAAAAATGAAAGAACTGGGTATCATGGAAGAGTTGAGGAGTGCTTGGTCATCTCCAGTGGTAATTGTAAACAAAAAAGAAGAGGGTGTTAGAATCTGCCTTGATTTTAGGAAACTTAATCAAATGTCAGAATTTGATAGATCTTACTTTGAGAGGGTTCCTTCAGTAGGTTATTACAAATAGGACTAGCGCCACCTGGCATCTGGGCTGCACGACAGACTTTTCTAGCAATACCTGATGGGGAACTGCCCGCCCGACGTCACGTGACCGACGTCAGCGTGACCGTATATAGTGGGCTGTCTGCACACCTGCCCTCCAGTTCTTTCCTGTCGTTGCCTCGTGTCAAGTTGCATTGCAGACTTTCATTAGCGATCGTCGTGAATAGTTCTTGTGGTGGATTCTTCCCTCGCTTTTTTTTCCATTCTCTTCAAATTGTTTCTTGCTTATGTCTTCACCTAAGAAGAAGTGCTTATCCTGTGGCACACAAATACCCCACAAGGATGGCCACCTTAAGTGCGTGATCTGCCTGGGCCCAGACCATCCTGTCTCGTTCTGCCCAGAGTGCCAGCCTTTCAACCAGGCCACCAGAAAGTGGAGGCAGCAGGCTTTGGAGGCCCATCTTTTAAAAGTCCATCTTGCTTCATTAGAAAACCAAATGGAGCGGATCCCTGAGTCCTCTTCAGAGAAATCTTCTCCCTCAAAAAAAAGAGCACTGAAAGGAGAAATCTTGGGAGTGCTCCGCGAAGGCCCAACCAGAGGTATGTCGGCCCTCGATGAGCAAGGCTGCTTCTCAGCCGCCGCCTAAAGCGAAGACTTCTGACGGTAAGTCGGACAGAACTTCTGCGAGTAAGTAGATTGTCGGCTTCTCTGACGGCCGCACCGCTACTGCTGCTAAGTGGGCCCCGGATCCTCCGTGGACCACCCGGCCGCCGGTAAGTCAGCTCCCTAGACTTTGGGGACCCGCCCAGCTGCAACCGATAAGTCGGCTGGGGGCTCCTCCCCTGCCCGCCTGGCTCCGTCTGTAAGACGCCCGTCTCCAACAGCCACTCAGGCATAGTTCTCCCGTCGGAGCCTAATGGCGCCTCACCCGACAACCAGGGGAGACTGCCCCTCTCCCCCGCCAGTACCCTCCCCTTCTCAGGTGGGTACTTCAGGTGGGGACAGTGTGGAGCCCCTTGACATCGAAGACCATTCCTCGGGGTCAGTTCTGCACTCCTCTGACAGGGTCACTGGGAAGGAGGCCCCTCCTCAGCCATCAGGCCTAGTGGTGGAGGCCTCTCCTCTCCCATCAGGTGGGATCCCTTCAGATCCGGCGACTATCCTGGTCCCGATCCCACCGTTGGATTCGGCAAACCCTCACACGATGCCAGAACCTCCGATGACAACTTCAGAGCCCGGGCTCAGTCGTCTGCCCCGGCCTTCGGCTCCGGTGCCAGACACGGTCCCTCCATCGGGTCCCCTTCGTCCGGTCCCAACGTTGGCCCCTCCGACGCCGGATCCTTTTCCAACGCCGGATCGGGTGATGCCGGTCCTGATGTTGGCACCTCAGACGCTGGCTATCCCGACGTTGGATCCATCACCAATTTATGCGACAGCAGATCTGACGTGGGTCCCCCCTCCGTCAGACCCCCTGATGTTGGGGATTTATTCCAGACCCCGGTTTGTTCCTCATTACCCCCCCGGGGTATCCCGGGGGCCACTACCTGGCCGGTCCTTCTGATTGGAGTACTTCAGGACAGTACTACCCTGGATACAGTCCCTACCAGGGCTACCATTTTCAGGGTTACCAGGGGTATCACTACCCACCTCCCCCCGGTAATCCCCCCCAGCATCAACCTCCTCCCCCACCCACTCCACCAGCTCCAGCGACGCTGGACTTCAAGACTCTTATTCAGTCTTGGTGGCAGGGGGCTCGCTTGGAGTTGGTGTCAGATCTGTAAAGTAGGCTCCAACATCCGTGCTGTCCCAGATCTCTGTCCTGGAGGAGTACTTCTCCTCCATCCACGGTCCACGTCTTGGGGATGGTCTGCAATACTGTTGTTCTCCTGGATCTTAGTGACCTTCCGGATGAGGGGGTGGATGATGAGGATGATTATGAGGATGGCGATGAGTTGGCGGAGGAGCCCTCGGACGAACCCGAGGTTCCAAAGGGCAAGATCCCCCCCCCCCGAGGACCCTGCCTTTTCGGACCTCTTGAGGGCCATACAAGACTTTTTTGACTGGGAGTCGGAGGATCAGGACCCTATGCATCAGAGGCTCGCCAAACACCTAGACTTAGAGTCTCTGTCCCTGGTACCGATTCCTCCTTGGATTTGACCTCACCAGAACCTTACCTCTATGGTCTGGCAGATGCCTCATTCCATCCCGGCTGTCCCCAGGAGGGCGGACAGAGTGTACCGGTGCCTAAGAAGGCTCCATTTCTTAAGGTGCATCCAAAGACGGACTCCGTCGTTATTTCGGCTGCTCATGATCACTCGTCTGCACCCAAGCACATGCGCACCTCTCCTCCAGATAAGGAGTCGAGGCAGATGGACCAGTTTGCTAGAAAGGTTTATTCTTTGGCCACATGCGCGCTCCAGTCCCTAAATTATGTGGCCTTTATGGTGTCACACCAGAAAGCTACCTTGACCAGGCTGGAGGCCCGAGTCCAGGCTATGGACCCCTCGAGCCTCAAGGAGGAGCTCGCCAAGGATCTCCGCCTCTCACGTGTTTCCTGTAGGCATGCTCTGCGGGCTACATACAACTCCATCGACTCTGTAGTCTGTGTCTCTCATGACGATCACCTTAAGACGGCATGCCTGGCTTCCCCAGATTTGGCCTCGGCCAATGAGGTGCAGTCCAGCAGCACTCTGGCTAGGGGGGTCGATCCCAGTCCTTTCACAGAAGAAAGGGTTCTGAAAGAACTCCTAAAACTGAAGGTGGACAGAGGAATGGGGCCTGATGGAATTCACCCCAGAATCCTAAAAGAATTACGGGGAAAACTAGAGACACCACTGACTACTCTTTTTAACAAATCATGGGAGGATGGTATGGTACCTGAGGACTGGAGGAAGGCGGATGTGATTCCACTTCACAAAAGTGGGAGCAAGACAGAGGCAGGAATCTACTGACCTGTCAGTTTGACCTCTGTGGTAGGGAAAGTGATGGAATCACTTCTGAAGGAAAGAATTGTTGATTACCTAGAGGCCAGTGGGGCACAGGACCCAAGGCAGCATGGGTTCACAGCGGGAAGGTCATGTCAGACGAATCTAATTGATTTCTTTTGACTGGGTGACCAAAGTAGTAGATCAGGGAGGGGCTGTGGACATGGCCTACCTAGACTTTAGCAAGGCATTTGACACAGTCCCACACAAAAGATTAATAATCAGATTAACCAGCCTGGGAGTGGGTCCCAGGGTGGTAGCCTGGGTAAAACATTTGCTGGACAACAGGACACAGAAGGTAATTGTAAATAGAGTCCCTCTCTGAAGAAAGAGGGTTACTAGTGGAGTGCGGCAGGGTTCAGTACTGGGTCCAATCCTTTTAATGTCTCTATAGTGACATTGCAGAGGGACTGCTAAGGAAAAGTATGCCTCTTTACAGATGACACAAAGATCTGCAACAGGGTTGATACACAAGGAGGCATGGAAAGGATGAGAAGGAACTTGGCAAGGTTGGAGGAATGGTCAGAAATATGGCAGCTTGATTCAGTGCAAAGAAGTGCAAATAATGCACCTGGGAAACAACAACCCAGGGAAGATTACACAATTGGGGGAGGTAGTAACAACAACAAAAATGGAAAGGGACCTGGGGTAATCATATCAGATGACCTTAAAGTTAGCAAGCAATGTGAGAGGGCAGTAGGGAGGGCTGGGGATACCGGGATGTATAGGGAGAGGCATCACCAGCTGAAAACAGGAAGTTGTTATCCCTCTGTACAGGCAGTTGGTGAGACCCTATCTGGAGTACTGCGTCCAGTTCTGGAGACCCCATCTTCGCATGTACATAGACAGGATGGAGGCAGTCCAGAGGAGGGCAACTAAAGTGGTGCAGGGTCTGCAAGACAAGCCATACGAGGAGAGACTAAAGGAGCTTAATATGTATACCCTTGAGGAAAGGAGGTGGGGGGGACATGATAGAAACTTTTAAGTACCTCAGGGAAATCAACAAAGTCCAAGACGGTAGCATCTTTCAGAAAGAGAGATGTGGAAGAACAAGGGGTCACAATTTGAAGATAGAGGGAGGATGGCTCAGGGGCAATGTGAGGAAGATTTTTTTCCCGGAGAGGGTGGTGGACGCATGGAATAGCATTCTTGAGGAGAATGTGGGGTCTAAAACTGTGGGAGAATTCAAGAATGCATGGGACAGACATAAGGCAATTCTTGTGGGGGGGTAGGAAGAAATAGGCTGTTGGTTAACTAGGATCTGCAGCTTATCCTGTAGATAGGAAAATGGGCAGATTAGGTGGGCTAAGCGGTCCTTATCTGCCATTAAAGTCTATGTTTCTAGTCTGCGATTCATGATGCCCTCTTCCGAGGCTCGGTGCTTTTTGGTGGCGATACCAAAGACATCATCACTGACCTCCAGGATAGAGGCCTCGCCCTGAGGTCAGTGCGGTCCATGTACCGATCGGGCACTCAACAACAACAGCAGCCCTTTTGGAAAAGGACCTGGAGGCAGAGGATGTAGGCCCCGACTTGACGCCAGGGGAAACACAAGGCCACGGGTTCCCCCACGCCTCCTACCTCCAAGAACCAGAGATGCTCAGGATGTCCTCCTCCTGAACGCCCTGCCACCTCCTGACTCCCTAGCCCCACCACCTCCTCAGCCTCATGGCGATGAGCCAGTGGGGGGGGGGAGGTTCACCCGCCATGCGCAGGACTGGCAGGATGTAACCTCCGATGCATGGGTCCTGCAACTGGTGTCCGTCGGACACACCATAGAGTTTCTGGAGATCCCACCAGACTCTCCGCCAAAAAGGTCTTCCTACTCTAGGGATCAGGCTCTTCTCATTCGAAAAGTAATTCAAAGCCTCTTGCTCAAGGAAGCAATAGAGCGCGTTCCCCTCTGGCAAAGGGGAAGGGGGTTTTACTTCCACTTTTTCCTGGTTCCAAAAAAGACGAGAGACTTTAGACCCATCCTCGACTTGAGCATTCTCAACCTGTTCGTCGAGTACAAAAAGTTCCGGATGCTGGCACTCCAGAGCCTTCTCTCACTTCTTCTGGAGAACCATTAGCTGTGCGCTCTGGACATGCACGATGCTTATTTGCACATCCTGATCTTCCCTAGCCACCGCTGATTCCTGTGTTTCCTATTCCAGGGGGAGCACTTCCAGTTTCAGGCCCTCCCCTTTGGTCTGTCCTCGGCACATTGGGTGTTTACCAAGTGCCTGGTGGTGGTGGCGGCTTTTCTGTGTCGCCAGGGTATTTGGTTTTCCCTTACCTGGACGATTGGCTGATTTCGGCCCCCCCCAGGATTTCCTCACTAGGGGATCTGTTCTTTACTCTGGGCCTTTTCAACAAACTGGGGATTACTGTCAGTATTCTCAAATCATCCATGATACCATCCCAGAGACTTCAATTCATTGGGGTGGTTCTGGATACGGTCCAGTGCAGAGCCTTTCTTCCTCCAGACAGGATGGAGACACTGGTCCATCAGGCTTCCTTAGTGGCTTTGTCCAGGACCATCCCGGCCCGGGAGGTCCTTCAACCTCTTGGCCTGTTGGCAGCCTCCATCACCACCATTCCCTTTGTGAGGCTACACATGAGAGTTACTCAGTGGTCCTTGTGGGTGCAGTGGGATCAACTCCTGGACAACCTGGACCATCCGGTCCTGGTGTCATCAACAGTTCAGAAATAATTGCTGTGGTGGAGGGACTCCTGCAACCTTTCCTTGGGTCTACCTTTCAGGAGCCTGGCCCCCTCTGCATTTCTGACTATGGATGCATCAAACATGGGATGGGGAGCACAGCTAGGGGAGCACCAAGCACAAGGACTGTTGTCCAGCTTGGCAGCATCGTTACACATCAGTGTTCTGGAGATGATGGTGGTCTTGTACACCTTCAAACACCATGAAGTCTTGCTATATTATGACTAATGCAGTTAGCCACTGCACTTGAACTGCCCCGGAGAGGAAAGAGTTAACTCCAGGGAGTCTGGAGTTCTACAGCGCGAGAGCGCTTATGCCAAAGCTCTATCTGGGCAGTTTCAAATGAAACTGTCAGATTCTTTACTCCGCTTCACTGAACAGTCGCTCCGGAGATCAGCTCCTTCAGCTCGGTTCATTTCTCGGTTCAAGCGAGTATTTTCGGTTCATTTGAACCGCCAAAAAGTATTTATTTTACCGCATTTCGGTTAAAAGCTCTATCTGGTAAACCGTAAGTATAAAAATTAAAGTCTGTATGGAAATTCAATTATCGGTTCGGTTTTGAACAGATCGGTTTGCTGAAATTAACGTTTTAAAGTGTTGGTTGGGCTTTTAGAGTGCGGTTCCCAGTTCTTATCGGTTCTAAAAAACCTTGCTTTAAAATTAGGTTTTTTCAAATTCCCGTGACACGGTTAGGAACCGATAAGGGTGTCTTGCCTGGCACTGCCATCAAAGGGCAAGTTTTTGGTTAGAGCTGGCATTATGTCTGAGAAACCCAAAAGAAAACTGGCCCACTGGGTTTCAACACTGTGATGTCTGTAGGGAAGCCTTTGCCAAGGCTGACCCACACACCACTTGTGTTTATTGTCTGGGGCTGACCACCTCCTGTCAGACTGCCAGGTGTGTAAAATTTCCCTGCAGCCACCCTGGAAAGAGATTGGGCGGCTCAGGGGCAGGAGGCCAAAAGTCCAGCTGACCCGGATGGCCAGCCGGGTCCAGCACCCACTGGACCAGAGGGTGCCCTCTGACCAGGGCGAGACTTCCTCGGGCAAAAGGAAGGCTGGTTCAGAGGAACCAGTCCCAGTGAAAAGACAAAGAAATCAGTAGGTTTGGAGTCCAAAATTGTCTCTCCAACTGCTGCAGAAATAGCTAAAGCCATACAGATTGTCCAGTCACTGTCTCAGGGTCCTGTCGAACCACCATCAGTTGGTAAAGGGTTGGTTCGTTCAGTTCCAGTGGTTCAGGAGTATGAGGTTAAGGAATTTTATGAACCACAGGAGGGGGAGGAGAAATTTGATCAATATATATGTGGCTGGGAGGGTCTGGACGTGCCCATTGAACCGGACATTTCTCCAGACAGACCTTTAGAATCTCCTCCTATTCTGTCTGAGTCCCCTTCTCATTTTATGTTTTACAAAAAGGTTGCAGAAACCCTCCAGCTTCCTTTAGAGGAGGCTGTGGATGAGCAAGAGGAGCCTGATTACGTTGGATATACCAGAGTCTAGGAGGTTGTCTATTCCTTTGCATAAGTCATTTAGGAAGCAAACAACAAAGATTTAAAAAATCCTTATTCTGTCCCTCCTGTAGATAAAAAAATGGACAGAAGGTATACTTTGTCAGGCTCTGATACAGACTTCCTCACTGAGTAGTGTAGTCATGTAGGTGTGGTTCAAGATGCAGCCTGTGACAAGGCTAATATTCCCCTGGCCTCACATCCTCCTGATAAGGATTCCAGGAGGATTGATGCCATGGCGAAAAAACAGCATATGGCAGCTTCTTTGGGACTCAGGCAGGCAAATTATATGGCTTATGTAGCTAGATATCAGAAATCTAGATGGGACACAGTATTGCAGTTAGCCAAGCAGGCACATGGCCAGCTGGCTAGTGAGTTGAAACAGGTGGCTGCTGATGGCATTGAAGCCTCTAAAGTTCAATTTCATACTGCTGTTGATGTTAATGATGTTTCCTTTAGGGTCATGGCCACTTCTGTAGCTTTCCGTAGGTTGGCATGGCTCAGATGCACTAATCTGTCCCAAGATACTCAGTCAAAGGCTATGGATTTTCCTGTAGTGGGTAATTCTCTGTTTGGGGAACAAACAGAAAACTATATGAAAAAGATAGATGAATACAGAACTACCTACAAAAGTGCCCAGGCTAAGGAGAGGCATGCCACTCCACAGAGGCACGCTCCCAGAGGTAGGGGCAGGCCTTTCCACAGGCCTTTTTTTACCAATCTCAGGCCTCCTCTGCGTTTGCACAGAGGGGTTTCTTCAGAGGCAGAGGTAGACAGGGCACAAGTAAACCGTCCCCCTCCCCTCAGCCTAAGGCTACTGCCAAGCAGGCACCCTGATGGGGTGCCCAGGGCCGATTCTCCTGTACCAGTGGGGGGCAGGTTGGTTTATTTCAGCCAGAACTGGGTGTCTCTAACTTCGGACAGATGGGTTCTGGAGGTAATAAGCCAGGGTCTGGTTCTCAGCTTCAAACAGTTTCCAAAGATGAGGGCCAGACATTTTCCACCTGCAAATCCTACAGAAGCCCTTGCTTTGGAAGCAGAGGTTTCTTCTCTTCTGGACTGCAAAGCAGTAGAAAGGGTCCCTCCTTGCCATCAGGGCAAGGGGCTGTACTCAAGATACTTTCTTACCCCAAAAAAGACAGGAGAATGGCGGCCCATCCTAGATTTAAGGTACCTGAACAAGCATCTTTTGAAACCAAAGTTCAAAATGTTAACTCTGGCAATGATTTTGCCTTCCCTGAGGCCAGGGGACTGGCTGGCTTCCCTGGACCTCAAGGATGCCTATTTTCATGTTCTGATCAGGCCTTCTCACCGTAAGTACCTCAGGTTCGAACTGCCCTCAGGCCACTACCAGTTCAGGGCAATGCCCTTCGCCTTACCTCTCGCCAAGGGTATTCACATAATGTCTAGCTGTGGTAGTGGCTCATTTAAGAAGGCAAGGATTGCTGTGTTTCCCTACCTGGACGACTGGCTCATAGTGGGTCAGTCCCAGATCAGGTAAAATCCCACTTGCAAGTCACCCAGCAGCTTCTCACTTCCCTGGGATTCCTGCTGAATTTACCAAAGTCAGTTCTGGAACCAGTTCAGGTACTAACTTTCATAGGTGCAGAATTGAACACAAAGTTAGCCAGGGCATTTCTTCCCTCGGAAAGGGTAGACAGGCTCATTGCCTGGCATCCTCCTTTACCCTCGCGGGTTTCTCGACCAGCAAGGCATTTTCTGCAACTCCTAGGGCACATGGCTGCTTCCACAGCGGTAGTGCAAGGAGCAAGATTCCAGATGAGGGACATTCAGTTCCATTTGAGGGCCTATTGGTCTCAAAGGAGGGACCCCCTTTCCAAATTGGTTCCAGTGACCCAAACTCTGATCCTGGCTCTACACTGGTGGCAGGATCAAAGCAATCTAAAACAAGGGGTTCCTTTCATTCCCATCTCCCACTCCCTCACCCTCACCACGGATGCCTCCCTGTTAGGGTGGGGAGCTCACTTGGGCGACCTGTCCACTCAGGGAGTGTGGTCTCCTCAGGAATCTCTGCTCCACATCAACCTTTTGGAACTCAGAGCTGTCTTTCTAGCTCTTCAGGCGTTTCAGCTTCTGTCCAGAACAAAGTAGTTCAAGTCAGGACAGACAACACCACAACAATGTGGTACATCAACAAGCAAGGGGGCACTCGGTCATCAGCCTTGTGCACCGAAGCAATGAAGTTGTGGTCTCTGGCTTACTCCCTGAACACCTCCCTGATAGCAGTTCACCTTCCAGGGAAGGACAATGTCCTGGCGGATGCCCTCAGCAGGATTTCTCAGGGCCATCACGAATGGGCTCTGAATCCTCAGGTGCTGGAGTCGGTCTTTGCCAGATGGGGCACCCCTCAGATAGATCTTTTCGCAGCCCCAGACAACCACCAACTTCCTCTGTTTTGTTGCAGGCCTCCAGTGCTGGGCTCAGTCCCCCTGGATGCCTTTCAGTTGGATTGGAAAGGGAAGTTCCTGTATGCCTTCCCCTTTCCTATTCTTTTCAGGGTACTAGTAAAAATCAGATCTCAGCCCTGCAAAGTGATTCTGATTGCCCCAGATTGGGCCAGACAGCCCTGGTACCCACTGCTTCTGTCCTTGACAGTCCACCCTGCCCTGAGCTTGCCCAGAGTCCACGACTTGCTGGCCTGTGCACAGGGAGAGTGTGGTATCGGACCTCAATCCCTCCATCTCAAGGCATGGCTCTTGAGGAGTTAGAATTTGCTGACTTACACCTTTCTCAAGGTGTTCTGGATATTTTAAAGGCTTCAAGGAAACCTTCCACTAGGGCCACTTACAATTCCAAGTGGAAAAGGTTTTCCATCTGGTGCTCTGAGAAGCAGATTATCCCAGAATCTGCTGATCTGCCCATTTTACTGGACTATTTGGTCCATTTAAATTCCTTAGGCCTTAGGCCAGCTACCTTAAAGGTTCATCTGGCAGCTGTCTCTGTTTTTGTGTCAGCAGGAAGCCTGCTTCCTTTCTTCTCACCTGTATTTTCCAAGTTTTTAAGGGGTTACTTCACACTAACCTCCTTTTAGAAACCAGCTCCGCCTGGGACCGAATGTTTGCATTGCTTAGTTAATGCAACCTCCCTTGAGCCTCTGTCCTCAGCAGAGCTCAAGTTTCTAACTTGAAAACTGTTTTCCTAGTGACTATCACTTCTGCCAGACGATAAGTGAACTACAGGCCCTGTCAGTGGAAGAAGATTTTATCTCTTCCACAGAGATAAGGTAGTCCTCAGGACTAACAGAAAGTTTTTGCCTAAAGTGGTTTCAGATTTCCACCTGAACCAATCCATATCTCTTCCAGTATTTTTCACTGAGCATTCTTCCTCAGGTGAGAGGAGACTGCACAGCTTGGACGTCAAAAGAGCCTTAAGCTACTATTTGGAACGCTCCAAGGGTCACAGGTTCGAATCCCTCCAACTCTTCCTTACCTATGGCGAGGTTGGCAAAGGGAAACCTGCCACTAAGAGGACAATTGCAAGGTGGATTGTCTCTTGTATCAATTTTGTTATCAAAACTAGGTAGAGAACCCCCTCAGGACTGAGGGCTCACTCCTCAGGGTACAGCTGTATCTCTAGCGGCTGCTAGAGATATTCATTCTGAAATCTGTCAAGCTGCTACTTGGAAAACAGTTCACACTTTCCAAGCATTATTCCCTGGATATTCAGTCCAGGAGAGATGCTCGTTTTGGCACAGCTGTGCTTCAGAGCCTATTTCCTAAGTAGGTTCTGACCCTCCTCCATGGAGGTACTGCTATGTAATCTGCATTAGTCATAATATAGCAAGACTTCATGGTGTTTGAAGAAAAAATTACTCACCTTAGTAATTGTTTTTCTTCTCATGGAGTCTTGCTATATTATGACCACCTCCCTACTGCCCCTCAGAACTTCTACTTGGGTAGGGTGGCAAATTAGTGCAAGCACTGTGTCATGCCATTGTAGTTTTTCCCTTACCTTCTTTTATTTAGGGTTGGGGAACTAGGTTATTTATTTAGGTATATATTGGCCCCTTCCTGGACTTGAGTCTTTGGGGAAGGGGTCTAATAATTGCTTGTCAGGGGTAACTAATAATACTATTATTCATTGTTATTATTGTTATTGTTGTTTATATTGTTGTTATTTCTACTAGTAGGTAGCCATTCGGCTAGTGTAGAGCTTTCCACACAGACTTGTTGCTTAGTATTAGCTTCGTAAAGATCTGACAGTTTCATTTGAAACTGCCCAGATAGAGCTTTGGCATAAGCGCTCTCGCGCTGTAGAACTCCAGACTCCCTGGAGTTAACTCTTTCCTCTCTGGGGCAGTTCAAGTGCAGTGGCTAACTGCATTAGTCATAATATAGCAAGACTCCATGAGAAGAAAAGCAATTACTAAGGTGAGTAATTTTTTCTCATAGGCCTTTCAGACCCTCCTTCCCAAGGGATCACTACTTGTCCAGATGGACAAGATGTCAGTAGTTTAGTACCTCAACAAACAAGGAGGAACTTACTTGTACCCCCTTTGCAGGGAGGCGATTCGGGTGTGGAACTAGGCAGTCCAGCACAGTCTAGCCCTAGTGACCGTGCATGTTCCAGGCGTTCAGAATGTCCTGGCTGACAGACTCAGCAGGTATCTGACCCTAAGTCATGAATGGGAACTAAATCAGGAAGTGGCAGTCTCTTTTCCTAACTTCCGGAACTCAACCTCTTCGGCTCCCACTCCAACGCAAAACTTCCCAGTTTTTGCTTGCTCATTCCAGGGCAGGTGCATTCTGGCACGACGTGCTGTCTCTTTCTTGGACAAGGAAATTTTTGTACGTCTTCCCTCCGTTTCCCATTCTCCAGAGGGTTCTCCTCAAGTTTCAACCAGAGAAGGTGAGGATGATTCTCATCTTCCCTCTCTGGCTGAGACAGATTTGGTTCCCGCTGCTGCAACAGCTAGCGAAAGAACCACCGGTTCCACTTCCAGTGACTCACGACCTCTTGACCCAGGATCAAGGTCATCTTGTTCATTTGGGGCTCAGGACACTACATCTTCATGCTTGGCTCCTACAGACATAGTGGTTTCCTGCTTTGGGGTCTCCTCTCGAGTCACTCAAGTCCTAGTAGAGGCTCGAAAACCCTCTACTCGTTCCACTTATGCCATGAAGTGGAAACGATTTTCCATTTGGGCGACTTCCAAGGATTGGAATCCATTTTCTTGTTCTGCCCCGCAAGTCATGGAATATCTTCTCCATCTTTCAGACTCGGGTCTGTCGTATTTTTCTTTGAAAGTCCAGCTTTCGGCAATTTCGTCGTACCACAAGCTGGTGGATGGTAAACCCGTGGCTCAGTTGGAAGTTTTGAAAACCTTTCTGAAAGGGATCCTCCCATCTGAAACTCCTCATCCACAGCCCTAAACCCCCTTGGGATGTGAACTTTGTGTTGGAGAAACTTACTCTCCCCCTATTTGAACCAGCGTTGAGCTGTGATTTACGCTTCCTCTCTTGGAAGACATTATTTTTGGTTGCTGTTATTTCAGCTCGAAGGATTTTGGAGCTTCAGGCTCTAGTATGTAAAGGGCCCCATCTTATTTTCCACAAGGAATGGGTAGTCCTCAGGACAAATCCTAAGTTTTTACCCAAGGTGGTGTTGGAAGTCACACTGAATCAATCAGTGGAGCTTCCAGTTTTCTTTCCGTCCCCTGCGAACAGAGGTGAGGCACTCCTGTACACCATGGACATCCATCAGATCCTTCGGTGTTACACACACCGAATAAAAGATATCTGTAGTTGCGATCAGCTTTTTGTTTCCTTTGCCCCCAGGTCTGCGGGCAAAGCTGTTTCTAAGCAGTGCCTTTCCAATTGGTTAGGTAACTGTATTCGCTACCAAAAATACGACAAACCTCTGCCGGGTCCCATCAGAGGTCACTCTACCGGGGCATGGCTGCTTCCGCTGCCTTTTTGAGGAACATTTCCGCGGCTGATATCTGCGCTGCAGCAACTTGGAGTTCTGTCCATACCTTTACCAAACACTACAGTCTGGACATTGCTTGTAGGCGGAGGGCAGGTTTTGGCCTAGCTGTTTTGCAGGGCCTTCTGTCCTAGGCTGGATCCATTCTAGTTCCCAGTTTTGTTGGAGTTTCTTTCTCTCCTGCTCCCCTGTTTCTCTCGGTCTCTCCTCTGAGAAACTGCTTGGGATTCAGTCCTGTATGTAATGACCTACTGAAGGAACCCTCTCGAAGTACGATAGTACAGTTACGTATGAACTTACTGTCACAGTAGATCTTTGAGAGAGGTTCCTTCAGTAGGTCATATTTTTCCCTCCCTCCTTCCTTCCCTTTATTTTATACACTGGGACTCCAGATCCTGTTTACTCCTGCTGTCAGGCCTCTTCCAGGCTCCGGCGGGAGAACTGGAGGGTGGCGTGGGGACCACCCACTGTATACGGTCACGCTGACGTTGGTCATGTGATGTTGGGTGGGTGGTCCCCTGTCAGGTATTGCTAGAAAAGTCTGCCATGTCAGGTGGTGCTAGTCTTTTATGTAATGACCTGCTGAAGGAACCTCTCTTGAAGATCTACTGTTATGGTAAGTTTCTACGTAACTGTACTTTATCCTATGCCCAGAATAGATGATTTGGTGGACAAACTGGGGAGTACAAAGTATATCAGTACCCTCGATCTTGCCAGGGGTTACTGGCAAATCCCTTTAGCTAAAGAATTCAGAGACAAAACTGCATTTGCCACTTCTGTTGGATTCTGTCAGTTCACCACCATGCCATTTGGTTTACATGGTGCGCCAGCTACATTCCAGCGGTAATAGGAAGTAATTTTATTAACTCACACTGGTTATTGTGCTGCGTATCTGGATGATGTCGTGGTGTACAGTACAGACTGCGAAAGCCACCTGGAACACCTATGAGCAGTTATCCAAGCTATGAAAAATGCAGATCTGACTGTTAATCCTATCAAATGTGCATTGGGCTTGCTGGAAACCAGATATTTGGGCTATGTGTTGGGAAATGGAGAAGTTAAGCCAGAAATTTCTAAAATAGAAGGTAGCTAACAGCCCTGTCCCTAAAACAAAGAAACATGTCAGGTCATTTTTAGGGCTGGCTGGTTAATATCAGAGATTTTTTCCCAACTTTGCTGAGTTAACTACTTCCCTCACTGAACTCACGAAAAAACGGTACCCAAATAATGTGAAATGGACCATAGAATGTGATGAAGCTTTACAAGCCATTAAGGCTGTATCATGTTCAGCCCCTGTTTTAAAAAGCCCAGACTTTGAGAAACCATTTTTGTTACAAACAGATGCATCGGAGGTAGGCCTAGGTGCAGTACTGAATCAAAATATAGATGGGACAGAATATCCTATTCTGTACATACGTAGGAAGTTGCATGACAGAGAGCAGAGGTACTCCACTATTTAAAAGGATGTTAGGCAGCAAAGTGGGCCATGGAGTCCCTTAAGTTTTATTTGCTAGGAACTGACTTTGTACTTATAACAGATCACAATCCTGTCTGTTGGCTCAACCAAATGAAAGCTAAAAATTCCAGAATCACTAGGTGGTACTTGGCACTACAGCCATTTAAATTCAAGGTGATACACAAATCTGGTAAAGAGAATAGCAATGCTGATTTTCTGTCAAGATGTGGATCAGGAATTGAGTGTCTGAAGGTTGAAAAACAAATGTATGCGTTTAAACTTTACTGTTTGCTGTACTGTTGTGGAAAAAAGGATATTGCACATGTGCTTAATTCTAAAAGTTAGAAGCTAATATTATTAGAGAATTAATAGAATGGTTTGGAAACCAGTTTAATAAAACAGATTCCCTCTTAAGGAGGAGAGTGTGTATGTGACAGGGTTGAATAGGACCCTGTTCCAGTTGTTATGAAGAGTTTGAATGCCCTGACTTGCTACTGTGGCAGCCGGCCCTCCTCCCATCTGTTCTGTTCTTTCCTTTCCTGTCTCTTGTCTGTCTGCGCAACCATATTTTCCTGTGAGACCTAGGATCTGATCACCCCGAAGGTCTTGCAATTCTGTGCCTCTCGCTATCTCTCTACCCTCACTTGCTGTTCTGTCTTTTCCTCCCTTGCATATCTGCTGGTATAAAATTATATGCAAATCATTATGTGGAAATGTAACCGATATTGGGATCCCTTTGTTTAGAAATGATATAGTGTTACTGTTGAAATGTATATAATTATAGTTTGAGATGATTGCAAAAAGCTGTTGGGAACTCAAGGGGTTAACCTGAGAACAGTTTTTAATCCTTTTTCATAAGAGCTGTGGAGAAGGGTCCTCAGTTCTGGGACATTGTGTTCTTGCTGCACCTGCCTGACACAAGAGCATTGGAAATTTACAAGAACATTTTAGAAAAAAAAAACAGGATGCTTGTTAAGGAGGGGGGTTGCAAGGACTTATAAAACAGAGTTGCAATTTCTTGCAAGAGACACAGAGATTGAAGGAAAACTCAGATGGACCTTCTCTGTTTATTCTGCTTTTGTAAACAGTTATTCTGAACAATTTTATTTTTATTTTATTGTTATTCATAATAACTCTTGTGAATTTTACAACTCCTCCTGGTTTTCCTATGTTTCCTGACCTGTGCCTCGATGACAGTTATCAATCCAAATACCCAAGTACCTGAAATTGTCCAAAACCTCCAAGGGTTCCCCTTAGATGGTTGTGATGGGAATTGGCACCACCTGATTGCACAGGGTGACTGAATTAAAAGTAGGGATGAAGACATAGAAACATAGACTTTGATGGCAGATAAGGACTACTTGGCCCACCCAGTCTGCCCATTTCCCTACCTACTGGATAAGCTGCAGATTTTAGTTAACCAACAGCCTACTTCCTGCCACCCCTCCACTATAATTGCCTTATGTCTGTCCCATGCATGTTTGAATTCCTCCACTGTTTTAGACCCCACAGCCTCTCCAGGAAGGCGGTTCCACGTCCACCACTCTCTCCGTGAAAAAAATTTCTCATTACCCCTGAACCATCCCCCCTCTATCTTTAAATTGTGCCCCCTTGTTCTTACACATTTCTTTTTCTGAAAGATGCTACCTTCCTGGACTTTGTTGATTCCCTTGAGGTACTTGAACGTTTCTATCATGTCCCCCCTTCCCTCCTTTCATCAAGGGTATACATATTAAGCTCTCTCAGTCTCTCTTCATATGGTTTCTGATGCAGACCCTGCACCATTTTAGTTGCCCTCCTCTGGACTGCTTCCATCATCTTTGTTTTTTTGGCATTTAGTAGTAATTTGGAGCTGATTAGGTTGTGCTCTAATTGAGTGAAGTCTGATTGGAGTTCAGCACACACTTCAGCCATGGTAGATTTGTATGTATATAGCACAGTATCATCCTCAAAAAAGTGTAACTTAGACTTGTGAATATTAGTGCCCAGGGAGTTAATGTATCTGGAGAATAGTAGAGGTCCATTTATAAACCCTTGGGGATCTCATCTTCTGATTGGCAGCGGATCAGATAGTAGACCATCTGCTTTGATTTGTTGAAGTCTTCCTGTAAGGTAGCTGTCAAACCATTTTACTGAGGGGCTGTCCAGACCTAGGTTTCTAAGGCAAAGGAGGAGAAGGTTGTGGTCAACATTGTCAAATGCCTTGCTTAAGCCAAAGAACATGGCACCTGTGGTTTGCTTGGCGTCAAGTGCAAGAAACCAGTCATTGGTTACTTTGGCCAGAGCAGAGACAGTACTGTAATTCTGTCTGAAACCGGATTGCAGTGGGTTAAATAAATGTGTTTTCTAGATGCTCTTTTAGTTGATTATTTTTTCCAAGTAGGTTGGACAGGATGGGAAGTATTGAGATGGGCCTGTAGTTATTCAGGTCACATGAAGGGTACTGTGGCAGTAGAAAGGGACTGGCTGAAAATATGCAAAATTGGCGTAGCAAGATGGTGACTTCCTAGTTTTAGAAATATAGAGTCAATGCCGTCAGCACCAGCACTCTTATTGGGGTCAAATTTACTTAAGAGGTCTTCTACTTATTTATTTATTATTTACAAGATTTACCAGGAAGGCATACTGAGCAACATGCTCGATTCCAGATGCTTAAAGGTTGAAGGGCGGAGATGGAAGGAATAATGAGACATCGATACCTTGGGGGAAATCTGTCTGCAAGGCAGAGCCAGGCATCTTAGCGGCTGGTGAGGAATCAAACGCAAGGCTTGCTGTGGCAAAGTGTGTCTTTAATTTCTCCAGGATAGTGACTTAGTCAGATATCACTGCATCGCCTGTAGCAAGTTTTATGGGAATAGAGGGGAGACTTTACAGCCTTCGACGGATTTGATAATCTGCCAAATTTTGGATGGGTTGCCTTTAGCGTCCTCTAGTGCTTCAACATAGTATCTGGTTTTAGCTGTTCTGATGAGTTTCATGCACTCATTTCTTGCAGTTCTGAATGTCTGCCAGTCAGCAGTAGATTTGGTCTGCCTTGCTGATGCCCACAATTTGTCACGATGGGTGAGAGTGGTTTTCAGATCCAAAGTAAACTAAGGATGTGTCACCTTCCTAACCCTGCACCTTATAAATGGGGCATGTTTATTGGCTAACTCTGTTAACTTAGTGTTCAGGATGTCAACAGCTTCAACCACTGATTGTGCAAGGTAAAAGCTTTGCCAATTTACGCAGTTGAGATCAGCTAGATAGTTGACTGCACTGAATTTGTGAAAATTTCACTTTGTGATGAATTTAGAACAGGAGGAACGCTTTTCTTGGATGCGAGCGCAAACAACAATGCTATGGTCACTCAGGTTGTTATGGAAGATGGCTGTGCTTGAACTTTTGTGGGGAAGATTTGTAAGTACGATATCTAGGATGGAGCTATTTTCTATATTTCTTGTATTGATCCTAGTGGGCTCCATAATTAATACCAAACCGTCACACAGACCCTTTAGTATGTTTGCTTTAGGTGTGAACCAATCTAGGTTGTGATCGCCTAGGATAACGGTTTCATTATTATTGGAGACAAGATTTTTAAGGTTTTGCAAAATGTTGGTGCCCCCTGAGGTAAGTCTGTAACAACCTATAATGTTGAAGGTCTCCGTAGAGGGAAGGGTTTGATTCCTATAACCTCCACTTGAATACTGCATCTCTCTGAGAAAGTCATTTAACCCCACAGTCTCCCAGGTTGCCCCTGAAAACAGGCACTTGTGTCTGGTAGGCTTTACTCTGTTATAACAACACTGAGGCAATGCTATGATGACTTGCAAACGGGAGGAGGGCCGGCTGCCACAGTAGCAAGTGAAGTCAGTTTCACAGTACTATAGAAGAAACAGGGCTATTGCAGAATGCAAAGTGAAGTCATCATCACCTGTTTTGTAGGAAAGGGTTAGACTGGTGGCTTGGTGGATGAAGTACTGAGAGAACGAATGAAGCCCTGAAACAGTGTGTGGAATTTAGGGTGAAGTCCTAGCCCCCCTGGCAGGGTTCTCAGCATCCTGGAGGGGTCCAGCACTGGGAAATTACTCTTCCTTCCCTCCCCTTTCCCCTCCATCCTTTCTACCTAACTTGTCCTCTCCCGACTCTGCTCTCTGGCAGGGTTCTCAGCATCTTAAAGAGGCCTAGTCTTAGGCAAGTTTCTCCCACCCCTCCTCCTCCTTCCCTTTACCATCCCATCTAATATCTCTACCCAACTTGTCCTTGCCTACTCCTGACCCGTATTCTAAGTTGTCGCCTCATTCCGCCACTGGCAGTGATTTCCGCACTCTGAAGGGGCCAGTTCCAGGTCTGACTCGTCCTTCCCTACTCTACCCCTTACCACCACTTCCCTCCTGAGCCCCCTCTCTACCCCCCACACTTAAACAAAGGAATTGGTTCACTTGAGCTAATAACTTGCACTTTTTGTTCTGTCTGAGGTGTTCCCTGATTGCACTAGCCCTGTGTTAATATGCCCCTTGCAACTGATTTTTTTTGCTGACTTTTCTCTGGTAATGTTCCCCCCATCGTTATTCTCTCCTTCCCCCAGATGGTTTCCCCTGTCTACCCCTCTACCCTCCTTGATGTCCTCTCACTGCAGCTCATTCATTCAATAATTGCTAAATGATCTGCCTCGTCTTATCTATGATCCGTTCCTGCAAGGAGTTGGCTCCAAGGCTACATTAAATTTCTGTACAATGTTCCTCAGATATGCCACTTGTAATTAAATGCATATTCCACATGTATGATATATTCAACTGTATGGTATGTCACAAATATGATTGTATGATTATTTATATTTTGTAACTGTATGTTTTGTTAAAAATGTAATTGAATGTTTAATTTGTCGGATATGTAAAATGGTAAACTGTATGTCTAATTCTTTATCCGATTGTACCCGGCCCCCCGGTTGCACTGGGAGACTAGCAACTTGTTGCTCAATGTGCCTTCCTGGTTAAACATTTCAATAAATACATAAATAAAATAGAGTGCAGAGAATCAAGTGAAGCCACAGAGCCTCCTCATGACAAATTGCCCTTGTTTCTGATGAAAGTGTGTGTGGCGCATATTAGGATTAAAGCAGCAGTACTAGATAAAAAAATTGGATCTTTTGCAACAGTTTGTTTCTGGTGCTCTGCTGAACACTTACCTGGTAATCTTTCTTGTTTTTACTGTACTATCACCCCGTAATTTGCTCTGTTTTTCTTTGTTTTCGTTTACATTTTCCCCAGCCGCCATGTTAAACTGGAACCCCCTGCTGCCAACTGCTCATGTGCATTACTTGCAGTACTATACAGGGACAGTGGCTACATGCAGCACAGGGTCCCACGGAAGTAAACAAAAGATATGATACAACGTGAGGGGGTAGTTTGGCTGCAAATTAGGCAGCAGCCATATTTACTGTGAACAATGGAAATAAATTTTAAATATCTAAAAAAAACTATAAAGAGCGCTGGAAAAAAATATTTACAGATATGGAAACCAGAACTATGGCTGCATGCTTCCAGCCAAAAAGCAGAATTTTGATATTCACTTCCTGATTATCTAGTACTGCTGCTTTAATCGAGGGATACTCCTGCCCTCGATAATTTACTCCTATGAGCTGAGTCCTGAAGGGGCTTTATAATTGATGTCCTTCTGTTCTGCTCAGCCTGGTACTGGGTGCCTGCTGTGTTGCTGTTGGTGAGAATTTTGCCCCAAAAAAAATCAGCTCTGCCCTTTGTGTAATTGATCTTTCTTTACCCTTCCCTTCTGCTCAGCCTGATGCTAGGAATCTGCTGTGCTGGTGCTGATTTAAAACCTCGATCGGTCTTGAAAAGGGCTCCTGATACCTTCGTTCTCCTCCTGTCTCCTGGCCCTTCTGGCCCTGAAAAGGGCTTTTTTAACATTTATATTTTATTAATTTTTGTATGACAATTGCAGAAAAAAACGTTCTATAATGGAAACATCAGAGCTACACTCTTGAAAGGGAAAATAGATCCCGGGTTATACAGTAGAATGTGTATTTTCAGTTTAAGTACTAAAACTAGGATGTCTGACCAAAGAAAGGTAAACATTTCATTTGACATACAACAATTTGCTATGGAACTGTAGCCCATGAGCATGTGGTAGGTATCTAAATGAAAGCTACTTATTGTCCAGTAGAGCCTTGCCCTGCTAAAATCATGCTGCCATAGTTAGCAATTCCATTTTGTTTAAAATAATTACAAGTCCTCAAAAAGGCTACTAAACGAACAAAGTTTTAAGTTCTTAAATTCCAGAGAAGTGTAAAATAATACATACTACGTGAAACCCACTGTAATTTCATTTTTTGTAGGATTCAAGAGCTGATGTCAGATGACCAGAGAGAAGCAGGAAGAATTCCTCGAACAATAGAATGTGAGCTAGTCCAAGACCTTGTAGACAGCTGTGTACCGGGAGATGTGGTCACCATCACTGGGATTGTTAAGGTGTCCAGTACGGAAGAAGGTATATTTGTACTTTTTCCTCTGTGTACTGACTCATTTAAAACAGTCATGGCTGACAAGGGCAGACTTGTTCCCATTGCATACCTCATAATTGTCGTTTTCTGGCAGCGGTCCATATAGGTGTCAACATGGCTCAGTTGGAAGCATATCTGTCTCTGGGCCAGAAGGTCATGGGTTCTAGTCCTGCACTGGGATTGGGCTCATAACATAAAACACTGGCATCCAGGTGCAATACTAAGGGGATGCTGCACTGTCCATGTATGCTGTTCTTTGGATGAGATTAAACTGAGTTCCTATCTGCCTTTTCTGGTGGTGGTTCAGGTGGAAGTTAAAGATCCCATGGGACTTTTTGAGAAGTATAGAAGAATTTCCTTGGTGTCCTGGCCCAATTTTCTCATGTCACTAAAATACTAACAACTTAAACCTGCTGCACATGGGCTATCCGGCAAGCCAAAACCACGTATTACAACCAAGCTCTTACCTCCTCCTGGGGCTCTGGTAGCAAATTCTGGAGAAACATTAAGGAACTAACCAGGAAAAATGTATCCCCTACCCCAATGCAGCTTCAAATTGATGGGGTTGCCTCCCAGGACCCAAAATCTATCACCGATGCCCTCAATACTGCCTTCATAGACCTCAGCCATATTCTCCCCCCTAACTTCTTTGACCCGATCAGTAATCACCCCATAAACTCTCCTACCAACTTCAACCAACCTCCTTTCCAGCTACGAATCATCTCCTGCAATGAGGCAAAATGCTACCTAAGCAAAGCCCTTGCAAACTCTCGCTATAGTAGCGACAGCTTGGACCTCAATCTCATTCAGCTTACTTTGGATGTGACCTTGCCCCATCTCACTGAAGTACTTAACTTATCCTTATGCCACAGCCAATTCCCCACCTCTTGGAAAAGAGCAGTTATAACTCCCATATTAAAGAGTGGTGACTCCACTGCTGCCAGCAACTATAGGCCAATATCCATCCTGCCCCCAAAGGCCCTTGAAAAAATTGTGGTGGACCAGCTCACGGACTACCTGACCAAACACAATCTGCTCTGTCATGAACAACACGGGTTCTGGAAGGGTCACAGCACATCCACTGCCCTTGTCGAATTTACTTCTTATATACATGAGGCCCTGGATCATGGCTTAGTAGTGGGGGCTCTCTTTATCGATCTGACCAAAACTTTTGATACGGTTAGTCATGAGCTTCTTCTCCACACCCTGCCATCACTAAATATCTCCCCAGATGTCACCTCCTGGCTCAAAGACTATCTCACTGGCAGGACCCAGCAGGTAAAATCTAATGAAACCATATCCTCCAGTAAGCCAGTCCACACGGGTCCCACAAGGGTTCATTTTAGGCTCATTGCTTTTTACCCTCTTTCTAAACTCTCTCCCCAAATTCTGTAGTGGGAAGCTACTGCTTTATGCTGATGATACTGTAGTCTTTTGGAAACATCATCATCTCAACACACTACAAGCCGCCCTGCAGGCCTTCTTTGGAGAGCTTGAAACCTGGTTCTCTGAACACCGCCTAATACTTAACTATAGAAGACAAAAGCTATCATCTTCACCCACCACAAAAACCCGCTGTGTAATACGCCGCTAATCATCACAAACTCCTGCGGCATTGCTCTGGAACAGGTCTACAGTTTCAAATACCTGGGCGTCATGTTGAACACCTCCCTTACCTATCATGCTCACATCCAACAAGTATCCTCCTCTGTCAATGCCAGGTTAGGGATCCTATACAGACATAGGCACTGCATTCCCCTGCAGGCAATGCATCTAGCTGTGTTCTCCTCAATACTACCCCTGGTGGACTATGGCATAGTAATTTATGGGTCCGCTGACCATACTGCCCTACGCAGCATCAGCCTTGCCCTCAATAAAGCCTGCCACCTGGTCTCTAATTGTAACAGGCTAACCCATACTTGTGAGCTTTACAAACTTACTGGCTGGCTAAACTTCCAAGATAGGGTTAAGTATCACACCTGCCTTCTAGCAAGAAAGATACTACACAAACAAGCTCTGATAGGCCTCCACCCTCTTATTCAAACAGCCTCGCTCAGGAGGGCACCAAGACACTCTGCAAACACCCCCATACTAGTACCACACTGTAGAACCTCCCGTGGGCAATGGTCTTTCTGTTATTGTGCCCTTCTGTGGCTAAACAACCTACCATCCACAATCTCCCTTACATCCTGTTTGGGTCAATTTAAAGCTCCTCAACTCTGCAACCTGTGACTGTATATAACTTAACAAACAGGTTCCAGTGCTACAGATATGGGGTCCCCCCCTGGCATAGAGACTTCTTCTCTTTCCCAAATTTAGGACCCTCAATCTCACTTAAAACTTATCTGGACTCTGGGCCTATTTTTAAGTCCCTCCGAAAATGAAATACTGTCATATGTACAAAAATGTTGACCCGGGGCCTCTTTTTTAAGATCCCTGATGATGTACCTCTACTTTGTAAGCTGTACCAAATGTTTAAATCCTCTATCAAATGTTTAAGTTTAGTACTGTTCCAAATATATAGCATTTGTACCAAATGTTTAAGTTTGTGATACTTAGTGTATGTTCTTACTGACGTGGAGCCTTTGCAAAGGAGTCTATGACTCAAAGGATTGTAATTCCGATATCTTTCAATAAATTAATAAAACCTGTATTAGCCCCTGAGGCACCAGAACTTACTAGTGGCCTCAGTCCTTGTTTGTTTAACCTAACCCCCATTATACCCCAAATCCTCTGATATTAGAAATTTCTTTTCATACCGTATACTGTACATAAAATCAGGTCCCTAACATATTTTCACATGAAATGTATCACCTGTTTTTTTTGTTTTTTTTTTCCTCCCTTCCAGCTCCGGGACGGCCTCTCCTTCAGGCCACCTATGCCCTCCGTGCCGCATTGCCTCTGATCAGCCACCTCTTCACCCCATATTGCATCCCCCAAGGTAACCCCCGAACATAACCCTTCACGGGTGGGTCCCTCTCCTCTGAGGGGGAAGGCACCGGTTGGGCGGCCACCGCAATACTTGCTCCGGGTGCTGCTGGGATGGTGCGTTCACTGTCCTCGGACTCTCGGCAACGGGAGCTGGCAACTGTCATCTGGTTGGCTGCGGGGCTCTTTTCCTGTTTGCTCCCTCGGGGGGCATGGTGTGCCACTGACATAAGGCTGACGCCGACGTTCACCACGCCCCCTTGGTGAATGGGACCCCGTGCATTGCCGTTCCCCCAGCCTCCGCTGAGGTCAGCAATCGCCGAGTCATGTCCCGCCCTCCCCTAGAGAGGCAAGCAGGTCAGCCGATGTTCAAGCCTTCTCTCCCAGCCACGCCCTCCAGCACCCGAGTCCATTCCTCAACCCGGTCGCTGGCGTCAAGCGGAAATCCAACCGCCACACGACGGGCCAGCCATTACTTTTTTTTTTTAAAGGTAAGAAATTGTCCATTCCATAATCTTTGTAGTTAGAGCTGTAAAGAACTCTGTGGCAGCAAATAATTGTGCTAGCAGCTGCATGCGGCCATGGTGGCCTAATTTGAGAAACAGTGGTCTAGCCCTCCTTTCCTGGTCATGAAAAACAACTGCTTTTCAAATAAACCAGCCCTGTCTTGCTAATATGGCTTTCTGCCCTCTAATTCCATTTTCTGCACAGGTTTGTGGGGGTGGGGGGTGAGTTGTAGATATCTCCTAAGACGATTCTCCAATCCGTGATTCAAATATGGCAATGTTTTTAAAGTGCTTTGGGTGTGCCGCTGTCTTTTTACCTGTATTCCCCATGTGCCTTCACTTCTTCATATTATTTTTCCTTTCTCCGCCCGTTTTCTGTGTCTCTTCCCACACTGACAACATGGAATGATTGTTTACCATGAATTATAAAATGGCATGGAATTTTTCTGACATGATTGGTTAGAGGTCATTCTAAAAAGTGATGTTATCACAGTACAAAATCACATATCATAAAAGTCCCTGGCCATCAACCTTTCCGGAGTTCAGTGCACCCCCACCCCCATGGTAAATCTGAGAAATTAGTTTATTTTTGCGTAAACTGGCTATTTTCTTACTTTTGTCTCCACGGGTAATGTGGACAAGCCAAACCACCAGACACCAAGGTGGAACCCCACGGTTTGGTTCTACCTGTGAAATGCTACCCTTATGTAGCGTGCATTGCCTAAATTGGTTCCTTTAAAGTGCTTTCACCTAGGTGCTTCACATGTGATCAAAGGGAGCATGCTACAGGAGTACCATGCACCTTCCAAACTCTGAACAACTTCCATAACTTGCACGCTGTACCCTTGTTTTATTCACAAAGTTCAAATCACATTGTGGGGGTGAACATTCTGCCAGTAGAACTGAGCAGAGATTTGAATTCTTGTATTCCATCCATAGGTAAGCAATAATAAACGACAGGGCATGCGGTTACCATGTAATTAGCGCTCCCCCCACATGTTGGAGGTACAGGCTCCAGCCGAGTGCTTTCAACAGGAGGGTGGTGTGTGGTAATTACATGGTAACCGCACGTCCTGGAGTATATTAGTGCGTTTATAAAATGGTTCGCCACCTGTTTAAAACTTTAGAAATTTTTAAATGTTATTCGTTACTTTTCTGTCCAGTGCATTCTACTGGAGTTGCGATGATGCAACACATAGTCTGCATAGTGTTTACAAGGCCTACTTCGAGACTGAGGAAAACTCGAAAAAAAATGTTATGAATAATTCTTCATGTGGGTGTTTCCGCATGCCAATCTCAGAGCCACTGTATTTTAAAGCCTCGTTGGATTAGTAAGCTGGACAGCTGGTGTAGTGCTCCCAGCTGTTACTTGCTGTATACCAGTGGAAAGCTGCGCTGACTTAAGATAGTAAATAGTTTACAGACCCATGTGGTTACCGCTCAATTACCACACAGGTCTGTACAGCAGCTGACCAATCAGGACACAGGACTGCCCATGGAAGCAGTGCTACATGATAGGGCGTGTGGTTGCTGTGTAATTACGCCCCCCCCCTCCCAGTTAGAGGCAGCACACATGAGCCAAAGGACTTCCGAGCTTCAGGCCGTGATGTGTAAGGAGCCTTATTTGATTTTTCACAACGACAGTGTGTCTTTACGAACCAACCCCAAGTTTCTTCCTAAGGTGGTGTTGGATTTTACTTTGAATCAATCCATCCACCTGCCTGTTTATTTTCCGGAGCATTCCAACCAAGGGGAGGCATTGCTCCATACCTTGGATGTGCATAGTGTCCTGCAGTACTATACACACTGCGCGAAAGATTCCAGGAAGTCTAATCAGTTATTTGCTTCATTCACCCCCGGGAAGGAGGGTGCCCTGGTGTCAAAACAGTGCCTGTCTAAATGGTCAGCCATTGCATTATCTGTTGTTACCAGAAGTACAGTAAGGAGCTTCTGGACATGGTTAATGGCCATTCCACCAGGAGTATGGCCACATCAGTTGCTTGTTTCAGGAATGTGTCAGCTGCTGACATTTGCGAGGCTGCTACATGGAGCACTAGCCACACCTTCACAAAACATTACAGTCTGGTCATTGCCTCGAGGCATAGGGCCAACCTCGGCCTCGCTGTGCTTCTGGGCCTCCTCTCATAGGCCATTGGTTTTGCCTCCACCCAGACTGACTGTCAGTAGTAGCCAGTATTGCTTGGGACTAAGTTCTGCTGGTGATGGCCTGCTGCAAGAGATATCTCGAAGTAAGATCGAACAGTTACGTAAGAACTTACAGTAACAGTAGATCGTCGAGAGGATCTCTTGCAGCAGGCCTTGCTTTCCCTTCCTCCTTCCCTCTCTTCCTGTCTGTCTCTCTCTCCTCTTCCACCCCTTCTGCTTCTTCTTTTCTCTGCTTTTGGGTTACCTCAGAATCTACCTCCGTTCCACTGGACGGCATTCTGTTTTTGGTCTCTGGTGGGAGAACTGAGGAGGGTATTGGGGCCGCCCACCTTTTATAGGATTGGCCAACGTCAGCGTCTGACATCGGAGGTGAGCGACGCCCTGTGGTAGACTGCTAGCTAGAAAGTTTCCGTGTGGTTCTAGTGCCTGGTGGCTATAGTCCTGCTGGTGATGGACTGCTGCAAGGGATCCTCTTGAAGATCTGCTGTTACAGTAAGTTCTTACATAACTGTACTTTCCATACAGCATACTTGATGGGGTGGGGGGGGCACATATGAATAGTATAAATGGGGACAAATCTCACTTTATTTTCAGCAGTTTAAAATGATTGTGATCCAGGACCATGTTCTAGCAAGAAGACTCATTTATTTTACCAGATACAAAATCCCTGTTTGTTTTGTTTTCTTTCCCATGTTGTAGGAAGTGGCAGGAACAAAAAGGACAAATGCATGTTCTTGTTGTACATTGAGGCTAACTCCGTCAGTAACAGCAAAGGGCAGAAGACAAAAGATGCTGATGGCAGTGCGAGTCATGGAGTTTCGATGGATTTTTCACTGAAAGATCTTTATGCAATTCAGGAGATTCAAGCCGAAGAAAATCTGTTTCAATTAATTGTCAAGTATGTTCCTCTTTTACCGTTCTGATATCTGCAAGCATGTCTTGTATAATAAAATTATCTTAAGACGAAGATTTTGAAACATGGGATATCGACTAAATATAGTTAAATGTTGTAATCAGTTCTTGGTTTAGAGCTCCTAACATCAGTGTATTGTACTGTTTTGTTGGTATTATGTAACTGCTATTGTACCGGTGCAACAATCAAAGCAGGACAACTTTAGAAATTGTGTTGTTTGTTTGTTTGTGTATGTAGGTATGTATGTATTTCACCAGGTAAACATGTAGAGACACTGCAAGAATCTTATAAGGGAGGGGAGGGAAAAGGTGGGAACTTAACATTAGTCAAATGAAATACAGATCGGTAATGTACGTTCTGTACAGAAATTTACATATTTACTATTAGAAGTGCAGCACTAGCAATATGAATACAATTTTACATACTAACAGCTTCAAGATAATTTACAAATGAGCAGTCAGGTGCAGTCTCAGTGGAATGCAAGCAGAAGCTTGAGAGACTGCATAGCACAGGGGATACTGGTGGGTGGGTAGCTACCCAAGGCAGTGACATTCCATACCAGTAAGAGTCTATGGCAAGCTGACCAGATTTCTGTTTGCACCTGGGAATGAGGAACTGATAAGTTCCAAAGAGATATTCTTTTTTTTTTGTTTACCAACTGTACTTTGCTGGCTTATGAGAAAAAAATTGTCCCTTTTTGTTACCTTTTCTCTTAGTTTTGAGTCAACTTCGTTGATATGTTTACATTCACACTAAAACACAGGACTGTCAAATAAGCACATCCGTAACAAACAAACAAAAATGAGATAACTTACTAATACCCAAATAAACTGTCCCATTAACACCCCTTGAACTGTCCAAGTCTCCTGTGAAAGTGACATGGCTAGATCCTCCCAGCTGCCTTCACAGCACTAAAAAAGGAAAGGTAGTATATACTGTAGTTGCATGCTTTTTCTGACTGAAACATACTCACCACCCCGATGGCCCACAGACAGTGCATTGTAGTGTCCTGCAGGTGACCTTGATTTAGGAGGGAGCTCAGGTGACCACTAGGGATGTTACAAGAACACTGCATGATGATATAGCATGATAATTACCACTGATGATAATTTATCATTGTTAAAAAAACAGTATTGTGATTGTCATGCAGCATGATGTACCACAATATATAGTGATAAACTGTCTTAACTTGCTGATCTTCCAAGAATCAATCTTCACCATTCATTTCCATTTATGAGTCTAATTGGAGGTGCCAAGACCCTGCAGGAGCAAAGTCATTTCAGCTAGGGGAGGACCGATGTCGACTGGTGGCACCACCCTCGCAGCCAACATACTGACGACATGCAAAAGAGTTAGCCAGTAACCGACACCGGCCCCCTCCCTGCCTCAGTTCTGTTTTTCCTGCCATAGAAGGCTCACCGTGCGAGCAACAGTCTGCTGCATCACCCTTTTTGTATCTCACGTCATCACCATTTCCTGCCTCCTTTCCATGCCAAAAAGGTACCCCTTCTCACTGTATCGGCTCAGTGTACTTTCTGACATTGAATTGGATTTTTTTTCTCCTATTTTCCGGCCAACTACAATACCAAATTCAAACAAAGGGTCTGAACAATTAGGCTGCCCCCCCTCCCCCCATGAGTCAGTGCCCTTGTGAGGGCCTGTAGTAGCATTAGACCAGTACTGTGAGTCTCATTCCTGCCTTGTCCTGGATCACGATATGGACCAGTGCGATACGTGCTTCTGTATGGACCACGTGTCCTTGAGTTCCATGCATTGAAGTGATGTCACTAGCCCCTACCTTTGGAGGGAAGCCTCGCACCTGTGACTCTAAGGTTAGGAGTTTGGGCCTTTCCCCTGGGCCCCTTTCCAGTACCCTGGTGCTGTGGAAGTACAGGGTCCTCCTCACCTCGCCGAGGCATCAGATGCCTTGCGGGGGAGGTCTGATGGACAGCTGGCTCCTTCTGGGTGGCCAGCTGAGCACCCACCCCCCAGTCCATCTTTTCTGGACTGTGGATGTCCCAAGTGGTGAGGTCAAAGCTATATGCTCAGTCTACACCAGAAGACATGTCAGTGTTGCAGCCTGGTGCTGCCCCGGCTTCTGATACCATCCACAGTACCGGTGAGCAGGGCAGTGCCGGCTGTGAGTCTGGGTCCCCTTTTGGGACCATCACAGTGTCAGAAGTGGGGTCAGCACTGGAAGTGCCCTCGGTCCAGTGGCTAGGGTTGTTGCTGTTTCTCCTCCCGAGGGCCGTCATGACCTTGGTGAGGAGGGCAGCTTCGCCCTTCGTGACAGAAATGGGGGTGGTGGTGATGATTGGCCCAACCCTGGACCCAGTTCTGAGCGTAATGCAAGTGACTATGTTGCCCCGGAGCCGTCCCTAGGCTCGGTGACAGGGTGGTGCCAGGACTCGTTCTGGTGCCAGTTTGGGTCCCAGTGCACCTTGTAGTGCTGGGCCTGTTCTTGGTGCCGATCATGGTGCTTGGGGCAGGTCTGGAGACTGTACTGATACCAATGTTGTGCCCGGTTCTATTGACAGCGCCTGCCTTGGTAAGGGGTTGAGACCTGCTACCGAGCCTGGTGCTAGCCCTGAGACTGGTACCAGAGGCGGCACTAGCAAGGAGTCTGGGAGTGGCCTGCAGGTGAGTTGTCCCTGGAATCTAGGGCTGACGTTGTCACTGGTGAGGACCAGAACTGCCCCATGGGACTTGTACAGCTCCTCTTGCCTCAGCTGGGGTCTGCCCCCAAGGGCACCAATCAGGTCGCTCCATAGATGTTGGTTGACTCTGCTTGGGCAGACTTGCTAGGCCCTTCCCTCAGGAGCAGTCCCCTGAGCCCTGCCACATCCCTGGCAGAGAGCCTGGAGCCTCCAGCTCTTTCTTCCCTCCTGGGCCTCAGCTGTCCCTGCCTGAGCTAGCAGGTATCACGGGTTCTCTTGGTCCTGCCACCAGGTCTCAGTACTGGAGAACAGCTGGTGTCTTACATCTTTGCCACTTATACTCCAACCAGGCACAGTTCAGGCCCATGGCCCTGGCACCACCTCCTCACGAGTCCAGCTCTTCCCTCAAACTGCCTCCCCTGAGGAAGAGGAATCCTTCCTCTACCCGTCATTGGATTCTGAGAACTCTGTGTTCCAGAGGTTCCTTACGGACGTGCTGAGGGTGCTGGACATTAGCTCTCTTGTAGGTCGCAATCCTGTATCCTTGCCTCTAAGACTCCTTGGGGATTTCAGTGATGACAACACTGTCATTCCTCCTTAGCCCTGAGCCTTTGAGGAGGGCTCTAGGAAAATCTGGCTCTGTCCCATTTTCACCTGCTCCAGCCCCTAGGGATGTCTAGCTCAGGTATTGTGCTCCCACTGGATCTGCAGGAGTTGCACCTTATTCCACTTCGGGATTGAGGTACTGCAGACCCCAACTGGGCCTAAATGCCCTTGATTTGACCGACCTCCCGAAGCTGACTATGCGCAAGTAGATGCCTGGAGAGGAGGGTTTTACTTTAACACACACACCCTTATGTACATTGCTGCACTGCCTTGCTGAAGATTAACTGGGCAAGCCATTCGCCTTTCTGCCCAGGGCCTGAAGTTGGTGAGGCATCAGTCAAGGGCAATGTATGATGCCAGTGAGGTGGTTTCCAGGCTGGTAGGAACAGCAGTCTGCACTTGGCAGATGGCATGACTTTGCCTTTCAGGTTGGCACCTCTGGCCCGGCATATAGTGCTTAATTCACATTTCCGGGGGCTGATTTATTTTCCTGCGGGTTCAGGCATGAATTGTTGGGGTGCCCTCCTGCTCCTGAGCTACAGGAGCCTCCACCAGTCCCTGACCAGTCTGCGGTCCTGCCGAACCTGTGAGGAGCCTTTGCCCTTAGGTGTCTCCTCCATGCTGAGGGATGTATTCCCTCAGGGTGAGTCAGCTCCATCCTAATTGGGAAGCTTGGTACTCTGACCCATAAATGGGAATGCATGGTAGAGTTATTTTTGAAAGATATGAAAATTATGTACTCACCATCATTGTTGATCTTCCAAAATATCTTCTTCATTCATTCACACGGCCACCTACCGGCCCCTGCTCAGGTAGAACCAGGGCCTGTGTACAGCTTACCCTCTTGTGATGATGCACGCTGGTGTTTTTTTGCCATTTCCAGTCTGGGAGATGCTCTATTTTTTTCCCTTCTCTCTCATATCTGGAGGGTGGAATATCTTTTCTAGGGACATGGATATGTTGTTCATCCACACTTATTGGCAGGTTCCTTGCCGCTTTAAATCTTGCCGGAAGGTCTTCAAGCTGGCTCCTCCCACCCACCCGGGTGGTAAAACTCTCGGCTCCGCCCCATGACGCCAGATCTTCCTTACCGCTTGGAAGCTCAGGTTCCCTCCTTAACGCGTTGCGTTTAAGACTGGTTCCTAATTCTTCGAAAAGTTCGAAATTAAAAGTTTTTGCTAAAAAGACTTCGGTCTTCTTCTCCTCGCGGCTGCGATGGACAAATCGACTCCCGGTTTTCGGAGGTGCCCTTGCGGGCAGAAGATGTCTAGGACGGATCCGCACTCCACGTGCGTCTACTGCCTGGGCCTTGAGCACGACCGCGAGCCCTCGACTTGTGCTCTTCCTTTTCCGACTTCGTCCTTGAAGACCGTCCTGCTTCGATTACAACTGGGGCGCCCGAAAAGAATTCCACGGTGAAATCTAAAGAGGCCCGATTGGCGGTGTCCGTGGCGGCGGGCTCGGCGGATCAGCTAGAGCAGATGATGGCCCTCAAGAGGCGGCGGCGGGCCAGCACTACTACCTGGCTGGCGGTATTTGTCCCGCCTCTCTCGTGCTCAGATTTTATTTCTCAAGAGCTTTGTCTGACCCTCTCGACCAAAGGTGAGGGTCCAACTTCTTCGGGACCTTTTCCAGGTCCAAAAGAGCAGAAGTAAGTCTCTCTGATCGGCGGCTCTTGGGAGCGGAAGATCCCCTCCTTCGACAGTGACTCCCGGTCGACCCTCAGCTCGCCACTGGCTTCACGGTGTCCCCGTCAGGCCAGTTGACCGAGACTCCTGTCGACGCGGTCGAGATTTTTCTCGACCCGTTAGACAGGTTGTCAACTGGAGAAGCTGAGAATCCCCTCTCCCCGGTTCCCCTGGTGGGAGTTGAGGATCCCGTCGGCTCGTCCGTGCCTCCGGTTCCGGAGTCTTCGGTGGGATCGTCCGAGCTGAGGGGAGTGCCGATTTCCGACATTTCTCCTCGCCTTCCTCGGCCTAGTCGAGACTCTCGGTCTCGGACATCCTCGCGGTCCAACCGATCCCGCCGTCATAGGCGGTCTCGGTCTCGGCACAGCGGCAAGCGATGCCGCCGCTCTTCCTCGACGAGGGAGGCTTTGGCGAAGTTGGCGCGGAGGTACAAGGAACCATGTGGCAACAGCTCCTTTTGATCGGAATGTCGACCCAGTCGCCTTCCCGGCCATTAAGTGGCTGTCACTGAGCAGCCGAAACAACCCCTCGTTGTAGGCGAGCCTGTTCTCAGGCGGTTGTTCGGCCAATTCCAGCTACCCCACCGATTCTGGTGGAACCTCCGCCCCCCAGCCATTAGTTGGGGCTCCGACCAAAAATTCTCGGTCGGCTTTGGGTTTTGCCTCATAGGCTGTCGGTCACCCCACTCCCGATAAACCTCGGCAGGTGGAGGGTGGCTCAGGCGAGCAGCTCTTTGAGGACTCTTCTGAGTCCGATGATGGTTCCTCCTCTTCTCCAAGCGCATGGACTTGGAGTCCTGGGAGGACAGTCAATGGGCGATGGCCTTCGTCCTTCTTAGGGTTGCTTCGACTCATCTCGAGTCCACCGGGATGAAGCTCGAACCCGTTTCTAAACGGGCCAGGTATCCCCTCACGGAGATTCTGGACCGAGGGGATTCTCCTACGAAGGCCTTTCCGGTGGCTGAAGCCATAGTGGGTCCGGCCTTGGAACTTTGGCAGCGTCCTGCTTCCTGCCCTGCGCCTTCGGCCAGGTTGGCCAGGAAGTATGCGGTCCCTACCGGTTCCCTGTCCGGTTTTTCGGAACACCCCTCGGCCAAGGGGTTGGTTACCGACAGCATTTTCCGGCGTGCCAGGAAAGCCAGGGATGTGGACAAACCTCCCGACAAGGAATCCAAGAAATTGGATTATGCCGGGCGAAAAGTCTATGCTGCGTCCTCTCTCGGCCTTCGTCAGGCCAGTTCGGCCGTCCTCATGGCACATTTTTCTCATGCCCTGTTGGGCTCCCTGGATGAGGTTGTCCCTCATCTTCCCACAGATCTGCAGACTACGGTCAGGCAGGTGCGGGACCAGGGCAGTGGCTAAACAGCAGCTCCAGACTGCGTTAGACATCGGGGACTCATGTGCCAGGTCTGTGGCGGCTGCAGTGGCCATGCGTCGTCGGGCTTGGCTGAGGATATCCACCTTTACTTCGGATACCCAGCACAAGTTGGCGGATGTTCCTTCGGGACTGACCTCTTCGACCCTGGGTGGAAGGTCACCTGCAGAGGATCGAGAAGTCCAATGCTACCTTGGACTCGGTCTCTTCCGCTCAGAAGGACAAGGCACGCAAGCCACAGCCTAAGCCCTTTTCGTCCTTCTCGCCTGCAACGCGCCTGCCCAACAGCGTTAGGGCCAGCAGGTCGACCTTGGTATCCCAAGCCCAAGCCGGCCGGCTTCCTCCAACAGGAAGCAGGAAGTAAGGCCCAGGAGGTCCCTCGGCCGGTCCCTCCTCCAAGCCTGCCCAGTGGCGTGCTGAGGGGTGTCGCCCCATCCCTGTCACCTCACCCCTGGTTCCCCTTGAGGGACGGCTCAGACACTTCCTTTCCGCCTGGTCCGCTGTTACCACGGACAGGTGGGTACTGAGGTGGGAAAAGGCCTACCTCTGAATTCCCGAGCAGGCCCCTACTTCTTCAGAGCTGCCAGACCTCGGGGGCCTCGGGTCCCAGCTCACTGGGGCTCACCGAGCCAACATCGCTGTCCTCCTCCAAAGGAGGTGATCACGGAGGTGGAGGACCCCCTTCAGACCCGGGGTTCGTGTCCAGGTATTTCCTGGTTCCGAAACAGATGGGGGGCTGGCGCCCCATTCTCGACCTACACGACCTGAACAAGTTCCTAAGGTCTCGAACCTTCAGGATGGTCACTCTGGCGCAGATAATACCATCTCTGGAACACGGCGTGTGGTTCTGCTCTCTGGACCTACAGGGCCAGCGTTCTTTTCGTCCCTATCCGTCCGTCACATCGGAGATTCCTCCGCTTTCGGCGGAGGATCCCTCTTCAGTTCGAGCCATGCCTTCGGCTTATCTCCAGCTCCCAGGGTCTTCACCAAATGCATGGCAGTGGTGACAGTATTCCTGTGGCGCCGAGGGGTCCGGGTGTACCCTTACCTGGACGATTGGCTGATAGCAGCCTCCTCCAGACGGGAGGTGGAGCGGTCCAGAGATCTGGCCCTCCAGGTTTGCTCTCGAGTTGGCCTTCTCATCAACGAGGCCAAGTCGGAACTCGAGCCAAAGCAGGTGATCCTGTTCATCGGGGCAGAGCTCGACTCTCTTCGAGCCAGAGCACGGCTCCCGGCTGACAGGGCCGAGGTTCTTACCTCCTTGCCCAATCATTTCTGGTTGGGACAATCGCATCTGCCCAGGACTTCCTCGCCTTCTGGGTCTCATGGCGGCCTGTACCAGCGTGGTCTGTTGGGCCCGCTGGCACATCGCCCTTCAGTGGGGACTGGCCAGCCAGTGGTCACGACGCTGCGGTCCTTTGGACCAGCTAGTGATAGTGACCCAGGAGATGTGGAACGCTCTCCGGTGTGGACCGTTCCATTCCATCTGCAGGAGGGCATCCCGTTTGTCCGCCCCGAGCCGACAGTCTCTCTATCAACCGATGTCTCTCTGATGGGTTGGGGTGCCCATCTGGGGGAACACCGAGTGCACGGCCTCTGGTCCCCGCGGGAGTCCCGATGCCACATCAACCTGCTGGAGCTCCGAGCGGTCTGCCTAGCTCTCACTGCCTTTGCTCCATTTCTCCGGGGTCAAGTGGTCCGAGTCCAGACGGACAATACCACGACCACGCTTACTACCTGAACCGCCAGGCGGGGACGCGCTCCATGCTTCTATGCAAGAGGCTCTCCGCATTTGGTCATTCGTGTGCAGCCTGGGCGGATCTCCTAGTCATTCATGTGGCAGGGGCCTCCAACACCCTGGCCGATGCCCTGAGCCGGATAGGGGCTGCATCTCACGAGTGGTCTCTCCTGCCAGAGGTAGTACAAGATCTGTTCTCCCACTGGGGCACACCTCAGGTGGACCTGTTTGCCTCCAGGGAGAACGCGAAGCTGAGGCTGTTTCATGCCCGCCCCCCTCAGCAGGGCTCGCTGCAGGGGGATGCCTTCTCGAGGCTGTGGACCCCGGGCCTCTTCTACGCCTTTCCCCCATTTCCCTTGATTCACAAGGTGCTTCTCAAAGCAAGGAGGGACAAGGCGCAGGTGATCCTGATAGCCCCAGACTGGCCCCGCCAGTTCTGGTACCCAGATCTCCTCAGCCTCAGCTCCAGGCTCCCGAGGCAGCTTCCAGCTCGCCCGGACCTGCTCTCACTCAGTCAGGGGAAGGTGTTCCATCCGGACCTTCAATCCCTGCACCTGACGGCCTGGTTCCTGAGCGGCTAGAGTTCCAGGCTTTGGGTCTTTCCGACGAGGTCCTCAATGTTGTTGAGACGTCCTGTAAGGAGTCGACCAGAAAATGCTACGCCTTCAAATGGAAGAGATTCTCTATTTGGTGTCAGGGCAAGGGCTTGGACCCTTCCTCCTGTTCTGTGGCAAGCATTTTGGACTATTTATGGTCCCTTTCTAGTCAAGGGCTTAGGTCGACGACCCTAAAGGTGCACCTGGCAGCCATCTCTGCTTACAGGGCGCGGGCCGGGGAGCAGTCGGTGGCGCAGGAAAGGTGGTCGGGCGCTTTTTCAAAGGCCTTGATCACATTTCCCCTCCGGTGCGAGAACCTCCACCTCCGTGGGATTTACTGCTGGTACTGGCAAAGCTCATGGGCAAGCCATTTGAACCAATGCACAGGTGTGATCTCTCACCTGTCATGGAAGACCGCCTTCTTGGTGGCTATCCGTCAGCCAGAAGGATGGGAGAGCTCCAGGCGCTTTGCATCGAGTCTCCTTACCTGGTCTTCCACAGGGACAAGGTTGTCCTGCCCCCACCGAAATTCCTTCGAAGGTGGTGTCGAGTTTCACCTTAACCAGGTGCTGACTCTGCGGTGTTCTACCCCAATCACACCTCGGAGGCCGAATATAGGCTCCATACTCTGGACCCTAGAAGGGGCTAGCTATTAAAGGCACCACAGCTGAAATTGGGAGAGGTTTGCCAGCTGTTTGTCACCTACGCTGAAGCCGCACCTGGCAGACCTGCAGCCAAGTGAGGCGATAGGCAGGTGGGTCACCTCCTGCATAGATCGCTGCTATAAGTTGGGCATGGAGCCTCCCAGAGGGATAAGAGCTCATTCTACCTGTCATACTGCTGCATCGGTGGTTGCTTCCAGGGCGTCCCTATCCAGGAAATCTGCAGGGCTGCTACCTGAGTCAGCACACCTTTATTACCCATTACCACATCGACCTTGAGTCCGCCGGGATGCTGGTTTTGGGGCCTCAGTTCTCAGTCCTTATTTCCCAAGTAAGTATTGGGGTGTGTGCCTTGCCTCCCTCCTCCCGGAGAACTGCTAGGAGTCTGCCAATAAGTGTGGATGAACAACATATCCATGTCCTAGAAATACAGGTTACTCACCTGTAACAGGAGTTCTAGGAATGGTATATGTTGTTCATCCTACTGTTCTCGACCTCCCCGGCCGACGCTGGCTGAGCTTCCAGCGGGCCAGATCTGGCGTCATGGGCGGGCCGAGAGTTTTACCACCCGGTGGGTGGAGGAGCCAGCTTGAAGACCTTCCGGCAAGATTTAAAGCGGCAAGGAACCTGCCAATAAGTGTGGATGAACAACATATACCATTCCTAGAACTCCTGTTACAGGTGAGTAACCTGTATTTTCTGTCTCCTACAAAAAAAAAAAAAAAAAAAACTGGGATGAGGGTCCTCATAGTCCTCTTACTCACCTAAAGAAAAAAAAATCCATTGGAGGCTGAACTCGTCCTTTCTTCTGTCCTCCTTGTTCCTCCTTCTCCTTATATGTCCTATATGGTATATCCCTGTTGTTGCTTCATGCAACATTGGGCCTATAGTGATGGGGCCTTGGGTTAGAGAGCAGCTCTCACACAGGGTAATTCCTATGTTGCAGGGAGAGGCAGGTGCAATACAAATTTCTGTACTATACTCCTAGCACTGTTGGATTTCATGATTTTCACATTTTTCATGGTTGATTTCTTCTTCCTCATGGATTGTTTTGTCATCGCTCCCTTGGGAGTGGCAAGAAGATGGTGTTTTTGCTCCTGGACTTTGTCCACTTATGCATGTTGTCTTGTGCTCCTCTGGAAGGGAGCTTGTGGAGTTTTACCCCACTAAGTTGGAATTTTCTTCTTGGTAGTACAAAAGTTATTTTATTACAGGCTGGCATGTTGCCATCTTAATTAAACAGGAGTCCTTTTCCCAATGCGTTTTGTGTACATCACAACCATATGCCATGGGGTGCTGCCCATTTTTCAAACAACATGAAGTCTTGCTGTATTCTGACTGTATGCAGTTAGCCCCAGCACTTGAACTGCCCCGGAGAGTAAAGAGTTAACTCTGTGCAGAAGCATAGAACGTGGAGCTCAAGCTTGGTTTTCAAACCGCTGTCTCTAGCACTCTGAATTGTAACCGTCAGATTTTTTACTCCACCTAACTGTGAAGTCGCTCCAGAGATCCCTCCTGCACTTCGGTTCGATATAGTTTAAATCGGTCAGTTTTATTAAACCACATCTTTATTTTCAATCTTCTTACCTCTGTCTCAGTAACAGTGGTAGTAGTAGGTAGTTTGTTGTGATTCTGGTATTATTGTGGAAATTGTATTTGCCTTCGGTTCTTCTCCGGTCGGTCCGGTTTGGAACCGAATCCCATTCTATTTGAGTTTTATTCAAAATTATTGCTGTGGTTTCCGGTTCTTATCGGTTCCTGAAAAAATTCGATTTTCTGGATTTTTTTAACTGCCCCGTGACACGGTTGGAACCGATCAGTTTTTAGTTGCCTGGCGTAAAAGCTGGTAAGGTAACTGTTTCAGTATTTCGGCATGTCTGGCAAACTCAAAAAGAAAACCGGTCCCTCTGAGTTTCAGCACTGTACCGAGTGTAAGGAGGCCTTTGCTAAGGCCAACCCTCACCTCATCTGTGTTTACTGTCTGGGGTTTGACCACCTCAGAGAAGACTGCCACATTTGTAAACACTTTCTCAAAGCCACTTTGGAAAAACGTTCGAGTAGGCTGAGGGAGAGGGAGGCCGAGAAGTCAGCTGACCCGGATGGCCAGCCCGGTTCGGTTGCGACTGAACCCGAGGAGATGTCCACTGACCTGTGCGATACCTCCTTTGGCAAAAGGAGAGCCGATTCTGTGGAATCGGTTCCTAGTAAAAGGAAACATAAATCAGCCGGTTCAGATCTGACTTCCCATGGTCCGACCGCTGAGGAGATTGCAAAAGCGATCAATGTAGTACAGTCGCTTTGCCCGGTTCCGACCGAACCGGCAACGGTTCACAGAGGTTCGGTTTGGTTGGACATAGTTGCTTCTGACGTTGATCCAGAGGCTTTCTATGAGGGCGATTGGGATAGAGAAGAAGAGTATGATGAAGAGGAAGATGAAGGCCTAGATGAGCCAGTAGACCCTGACATCTCCGCAGACAGGCCTCCCAGTGTGTCTCCTCTCAGACTATCTGAGTCCCCCTCCCATTTCTTGTTTTACAAGAAAGTGGCTGATACTCTTCAGCTCCCAGTTGAGAAGCTGAACAGGATCAGGAGGAACCTGACTTCATGGAAATGATGGATATCCTAGAGTCGAAGAGAGTGTCTATCCCTCTGCATAAATCCTTGGGGAAACAGACACAAAAAATTTTGCAGTTTCCAACTTCTGTACTTCCTGTAGATAAAAAGATGGACAGGAGATATACATTGTCAGGTCCTGGAACAGAATTTCTTACTACTCATTGCAGCCATGTTGGGGTAGTGCAGGCTTCTGCCTGTGACAAGGCTAATATTCCCTTGGCATCCCACCCCCCAGATAAGGATTCTAGGAAAGTGGATGCCATGGCCAAGAAGCAATACTTGGCATCCTCTTTGGGACTCAAACAAGCTAATTATATGGCATATACAGCCAGGTACCAGAAATCGAGGTGGGATACGGTTCTGGAACTGGCTAAGAGTGCCCCTCCCCAGCTAGCCAAGGCATTGGAGAAGGTGGCTGCAGATGGTATTGAGGCATCCAAGTTCCAATTTCATGCTGCTGTTGACTCGAATGATGTACATTCCAGGGTCATGGCTACATCTGTCTCCATGAGGAGATTAGCTTGGCTCAGATGTACCAGTTTATCACAGGATACCCAGACTAAGGCCATGGATGTTCCTGTTGCTGGTAACTCTCTGTTTGGTGAACAGACAGAGGCTTACATGAAGAAGATGGTTGAGTACAGGACCACCTACAGGAGTGCTGCAGCAAAAGAGAAGCAGGCCACTCCTCAGAAGCAGCAGTTTAGGGCTGTCAGGGGCAGGCGTTTTCACAGGCCTTTTTACCAAGCCCAGGCTTCCTCTTCATTCCAGCAAAGGGGAAGAGGCAGATGGGGGATGACCAGGACCCCAGCATCCACTCAGTCCAAGCCCCCTGCCAGACAGACACCCTGAGGTGTCAGTCAGGGTCACCTCCCCAGTTCCTGTAGGGAGCAGGCTGACTCATTACTCCCAGGCCTGGGAGTCCATTACTTCAGACAGATGGGTCCTGGAAGTAGTGAGCTAGGGACTTGTTCTCAGTTTCAAAAGGTTCTCAAAAATGAGAGCAAGATCTTTCAGCCCCCTCTCCCCCTTGGAGACAAAAGCCTTAGAGGCAGAAATTTCCTCTCTTCTGCTCATGCGAGCAGTAGAGAAGGTACCTCTTTGTCACAGAGGAAAAGGACTTTATTCCAGATTCTTCCTTACCCCGAAAAAGACAGGGGAGTGGCGATCCATCCCAAATTTAAGGTACCTCAACAAACACTTAACAAAACCAAAGTTCAAAATGGTGACTCTGGGAATAATTCTTCCCTCTCTGAGACCAGGAGACTGGCTAGCCTCCCTGGATCTCAAGGATGCCTATTTCCACATACCCATCAGATATTCCCACAGAAAGTAACTCAGGTTCAAGTTGCCCTCAGGCCATTATCAGTTCAGAGCCATGCCTTTCGACCTAACATCTGCTCCAAGGGTGTTCACCAAGTGCCTGGCAGTAGTGGTGGCATTCCTCAGGAGACAAGGTATTCTTCTGTTCCCATATCTGGATGACTGGCTCCTAGTAGGTCAGTCCTCAGACCAAGTCAAGTCAGCCTTAGAGGTCACCCAAAGGCTTCTGGAGTCCTTGGGTTTCATTCTAAACCTAGAAAAGTCAGTCCTGGAACCTGCTCAGCTGGTCATTTTCATAGGGGTGGACATAGACACTACCCATGCAGGAGCATTCCTTCCTCTTTCAAGAGTCCAGTCTCTAGTCACTCTGGCTTCCTCTTTTCATCCTCTAGTTTCTCGTCCAGCCAGACATTTTCTTCAGTTACTAGGCCACATGGCAGCCTCCACAGCTGTGGTCCAGGGAGCAAGGTTTCAGATGAGACATATTCAATTTCATCTCAGATCTTACTGGTTTCAGAAAAAAGACCCTCTCTCCAAATTGGTTCCAGTGTCTCAAAATCTAGTTCAAGCACTCCAGTGGTGGCTGGAGGAGAACAACCTTCGGCAAGGTGTTCCAGTCATCAGTCAGGCTCCTTCAGTGATTCTTACCCCAGACTCCTCTCTCCTAGGCTGGGGGGCTCACCTGGATCACCTTACAGCTCAGGGAACCTGGTCTCACCAGGAGTCTCTCCTTCACATAACTCTTCTAGAGTTGAGGGCTGTCTTTCTAGTTCTTCAGACATTCTCAGCTGTGGTTCAGGGGAAAGAAGTACAAATCAGGACAGACAATACCACAACCATGTGGTACATCAACAAACAGGGAGGCACTCTGTCCTCAGCCTTGTACACAGAGGCCATGAAGATACAGTCTCTGGCTTATTCCCTTCAGGCTTCCCTGGTGGCTGTGCACCTCCCAAGGAAGGACAACATTTTAGCAGATGCTCTCAGCAGAATTTCTCCGGGTCATCACAAATGGACTCTGAATCCCCTGGTCCTTCAGATTGTCTTCAAGAGGTGGGGTACTCCAGAGATAGATCTCTTTGCAGCCCCGGACAATCATTAACTTCCTCTCTTTTGTTGCAGGCCTCCTCTCCTAGGCTCTGTACACCAGGAGACTCTACTATTGGATTGGACAAGCAGGTTCCTGTATGCATTTCCTCCTTTCTCTTTGATATTCAGGGTCCTGATCAAAATCAGATCTCAGCCTTGCAGGGTGATTCTAATGGCACTAGACTGGGCCAGACATACTTGGTATCCTCTACTACTGTCACTGTCAGTGACAATGCCTCTGTGTCTTCCCAGACAGTTCAATCTTCTGACATCCTCTCGGGGGAGGATCCTCTACCTCAATCTTCAGGCTCAAGGCCTGGCTTTTGAAGAGTTAGAATATGCAAATCTAAACCTTTCTCAATCAGTCTTGGATATTCTAATGGTTAGCAGGAAACCTGCTACCAGAAAGACTTACAATTCCAAGTGGAAAAGATTTGGGTTTTGGTGTTCCCAGAAACCTGTTCAGCCAGAGCTGGCTGACATTGCTACTGTATTGGACTATCTGGTGCATCTTAATAGCTCAGGCCTCCGGCCTATTACTCTCAAGGTACATTTGGCAGCTGTGTCTGCCTTCCTTTCCACTGGGAAGGGCTCTTCCCTAGCCTCTCATCCAGTCTTCAAGAAGTTTTTCAAAGGTCTAATGCATGTTAAGCCTCCCTTTTGAGACACTGCTCCTTCTTGGGATCTGAACATCTGTATAGCACAGCTTATGCAGCCTTCTTCTGAGCTTCTATCTTCAGCAGAGCTGAAATACTTGACATGGAAAACTGTATTCCTGGTAGCTATTACCTCTGCCAGGAGAATCAGTGAGTTACAGGCTTTATCAGTGGCACCCGACTTCATTTCTTTTCACAGGGATAAGGTGGTCCTTCGAACTAACAGAAAGTTTCTTCCCAAAGTAGTGTCAGACTTTCATCTGAATCAATCTGTCATTGCCTGTGTTTTTCACTGACCATTCTTCCTCTGGGGAGAGAAGATTACACAGTCTTGATGTGAAGAGGGCCCTTAGTTACTATGTGGAGCATACTAAGGCCTATAGGAATGGCTGTTCTCAGTTATTTCTCACCTGTGGCGAGGTGGGAAAGGGCAAACCAGCCACCAAGAGACCTATTGCCAGGTGGATTGTCTCCTGTATCCAGTTCTGCTATTCAGAGCTTGGGAAGGAACCTCCCTCAGACTTGAGGGCTCATTCTACCAAAGGTACAGCTACTTCGCTCGCAGCAGCTAGAGATATACATTTAGTGGAAATCTGTAAAGCAGCCACCTGGAAAACTGTTCACACATGTACCAAACATTACTCTCTGGACATTCAGTCTAGAAGTGATGCTAGGTTTGGCACAGCTGTGCTGCAGAGCCTGTTCCCAAAATAGGTTCTGTGACTCCCTCCTCCTGGGGGGTACTGATTGGTAGTCTGCATATAGTCAGAATACAGCAAGACTTCATGTTGTTTGAAGAACAAATTACTCACCTTAGAAATGTTGTTTCTTCTAATGGAGTCTTGCTGTATTCTGACCTCCCTCCCTGCCTCCCCTCCTGGAATCTAGTAGTTTTGGGATGTGGGTAGGCAGGCACAGTGCTGCACCCCAGAGGTGTACTTGGCTTGCCCTATCTTATGGATTTATTAATGTTTTAATTTCACTACCTACTTTGATTTTGTCTTTGTCTTATCTTTAGCTTTCTCTTTGGGGTTCTCGACTTGAGTCTTTTTGACCCTAAAAACAATTTGTGGTGTCCATTTGGCTTACAAAAGTTGAAACAATTTCCACCTGTCAATTTGATTAGTTAGTGCTCATAATAATCTGACGGTTACACTTCAGAGTGCTAGAGACAGAGGTTTGAAAACCGAGCTCAAGCTCAGCATTCTGTGCTTCTGCATAGAGTTAACTCTTTACTCTCTGGGGTAGTTCAAGTACTGGGGCTAACTGCATATAGTCAGAATACAGCAAAACTCCATTAGAAGAAACAACATTACTAAGGTGAGTAATTTTTTCTTCTTTGTTCAGGTAGGTGGCAGTGGGCTCTGGCTTTTCATACCCACTACCGTTGTTCAACCCAGTAGGCCCAACCCTTAGTTTTCTGATTAGGTAGTCAGGTTTTCAGGGTTTTATTGAGTGATTGCTGTTGATTGTTATCAATTTTTTGATTTTAATCTGTTATTGTACTGTATTGTAAAGGCACCCTGAACTCGGGAAGGGCGCCTTATATAAATAAATTTTACTTTACTTTACTTTTATTTGGTTGTTATTTGTATCCTGTATGCTTTTCCTGTCCCTTGGGCTAGAAAGTCTATAGCCCTTCTTTTCTTACCAGTTGTTTCTTCTCCTGTCATACAGAACTGAGGCATGGAGGAGGCCGGCATCAGTTACTGGCTAACTGATGTGCGCGCCATCAATACGTTGGCCACGTGGGCAGTGCCAGCAGCTGACGTCGATCCCCTCCCAGCTGAAAAGGCTTTGCTCCCACGGGGTCCTGGCACCTCCAGCTTAGACCCATAAGTGTGAATGAATGGTTAGGATATTCTGGAAGATCAATTATGAAATGTTAATTTCTGGCAGTGTGTTCCTCCTCATGTGCAGCCATGATTCTAAGCCCACCCTCAGCACAACAAGTGTTTTGACTCATTTATTTAATTATTGGTTTTTTTTTTTTTTAAGAAAATTATCTGAGGATCAGTGGCAGGATTTTTAGGACAGTAAATTAATAAAAAGGGAACTAGAAGAGCTTCAGTAGCAGACAAGTAGTGGAATAGCAGTATAATTGCAGTATAATGTGGGGAGTGGTGCAATGCAATGGCTGTGGGGCAGCCATATTCAGGCAGACCTTCTAGACGCTGAGGTCTCTGCATGCATCTCCTCTGGACTGCGGGATGAGGTAGCCAGACTCAGAGCGGAAGTAAACTGGGTCAGGAGTACCATCACCCCTATCCAGAGACCACCCAGTTCAATGCAACTGCCTCAAAGGATGCCGAGAACGAGGAGCACTTGAATGACAGTGGGCTCAGGGAGGGTTAGAACGGTCAGGCAGAGGCACATCCCAGATCCTATTCCACTCAAGAACTCATATGCCACACTGGCAAACGAGGACAACCAAATAGAGGTACCCAGAGAAGTGGAAGGAAAGGATGTGGAGGTTAGCCAAGGAGGTGACCTCAGCGGGGAAAGCAGTGGACCCCAGAGGAGGAGGAAGCGAATCCTGGTGGGGGACTCCATCATAAGAGGGATCCAGCTAGGAACACAGGAGGGGGAGGACAGGGAGATGAGGTGCCCTACCAGGTGCCACGGCATGGAGGGATGGAAGGAAGATCCTGGGGATCACTGGGAAGGCAAGACGGGATGGTGAGCTGGATGTCATTATCCACCTAGGTACTAATGACCTGGCAAATGGGGAGCCAAAGGAAGTTCAGGAAGAGTTTAGGAAATTGGGGAGGGGTCTCAAGCAAGTAGCTACTTCTGTCACTTTCTCGGAAGTACTTCCTGCGAGAGGCAAGGGAGAGCATAGGAGTGCATGCACCAGGAACTTTAACTCATGGTTGAAGAACTGGTGCTGTGAGGAAGGGTTTGGATTCATTGGTAACTGGAGACCCACCTGGAGGGATGGAGGTTTGTTCAAGCCTGACGGCCTGCATCCATCCTGGAGGGGAATCCAAGCACTCGATAAGTTTAAATGCTGCATTGACAAGCATTTAAACTAGCAAGGTGGGGGGGGGTGTGGCAGGCCAGCAAGGAGGGTACCTATTTGCTCACTCCCCACAGCTAGCAGTGGAACCAGTGAACCAGAGGAGTGGCTATCTCTGCAAAACAGTGTGCAAAAGATGGAGATTAGTGCCCAAGAGGTGGATAGGCAGAAAAGGGGCAAAATTCAGCAGAAGGGCAGACAGCAAGGAGAACCAGGGATAAAGGACAACCAAGGAAGGGGCTGGAGTAGAACAGCGAAACAGTCTAGGGAGGTCAAATCATGGAAAGCTGTGTGTGCAAATGCCAGGAGCCTTAGCAACAAGATGGAAGATCTGGAGGCTGTCATGATGCAGTCAGACCTGGACATTGTGGCCATCACTGAAACCTGGTGTAATGATAACCACAACTGGGAGATGGCCATACCTGGCTACAACATATTCAGAAGAGACAGAGCAGGCAGGAAGGGAGGGTGGCACTGTATGTGAAAAATGACATAAGGGCCACAGAGATCCAGGAGGAACAAAATGAGGAGAGATACTGTGGGTTAGCTGGAAAGGAAAATGGGGACAGCCATCTGCACAGGTGTGGTCTATAGACCACCAGCCCAGGAGGAAGAAACAGATAGGAGTTGATGCTAGCCATCCAAAGGATGGCAGACAAGGGTGAGGTAGTACTGGTTGGAGACTTCAGTATTCCAGACGTGGACTGGAGCATCCCAGCAGCAGCATCAACTAGGAGCAGATTTATCCTGGACTCCCTTCAGGGTACCTTCCTCAAGCAACTGGTCATGGAACCAACTCAGCAGAAGGCAATACTGGACCTTGTGCTCACAAACAGGGATGGGGGTAACAGTGGGGGAGCACCTGGGGAACAGTGACCACCAGTCATTGTGGTTTGAAATCACAGAAAGAGCAGAACCAAACCACACAAAAACACGTATCCTGGATTTTAGGGGGGCAGACTTTGGGAAAATGGGGAGATACTTGAAAGAGGCATTAAGGGGAATGGGACAGGAATCAGGGGTTGAGGAACAGTGGGCAGTATTTAAAATGGGGATTACAAGAACATCAGAATTATGCATTAAGCAGGTTAGCAAGAGGAAAAGGAAGAGGAGACCATTATGGTATTCCAAAGAGGTAGCAAAGAAAGTGAAAGCCAAAAAGATTGCATTCAGGCAATACAAAAAGACACAGGCAGAAGGGGATAGGGAGAAGTACCAGGAGAAGCAAAGGGAGGTCAGTAAGGGAAGCCAAAGCTCAGACAGAAGAACACATTGCAAAATCAGTGAATAGAGGGGACAAAACCTTTTACAGGTACATAAGTGAAAAAAGAAAGACAAAGGGAGGGATAGTGAGACTGAAGGGGGAGGATGGGGGCTGCGTGGAGGATGCCAACAGTAAAGCTGACATATTGAACAGGTATTTCTGCTCAGTCTTTACTGAGGAAGAGGAGGGCAATGGGTCTGAAGGGAGTACAAGGGGTGAGAATGGTGCAGAAATGGACCAAGTCCCTTTACGAGAAAGAGTCCTGAAGGAACTGGAAGTAATAAGAGTTGATAAAGCAATGGGGCCAGATGGGGTGCACCCAGGGTCCTTAAAGAACTAAGAGAGTGGTGGCTGAACCTCTGGCTATCCTGTTTAGCCGATCACTGGAAACAGGGGAGGTACCCAAAGACTGGAGGACAGCAGATGTAGTCCCCTTATACAAAAGTGGGAACAGAGGAAGCAGGGAACTACAGACCAGTCAGCCTCACCTCGGTAGTGGGGAAGATCATGGAAGCACTACTGAAGGAGAGATTGGTGGAACATCTGGTTGTCAATGGACTACAGGACCCAAGGCAGCATGGTTTCACCAGGGGGAGGTCATGTCAGACCAACCGTTGAATTTTTGACTGGATGACTAGGGAGGTGGATCAGGGGAGGGCAGTGGACATGGCCTATCTGGACTTCAGCAAAGCCTTTGACACTGTGCCACATAGAAGACTATTATACAAACTGGGGAATATGGGTGTGGGCAGGACAGTAGTGTGGTGGGTAGGTAACTGGCTGGGTGGCAGGACACAGAGGGTGGTGGTAAATGGCTGTCACTCCACAGAGGGAAGAGGACCAGTGGGAAATCACAGATCAGTGTTGGGACCGGTCCTATTCAACATCTTCATCAGTGACATTGCGCAGGACCTAGAAGGCAGAATTTCACTGTTCGCTGATGACACAAAGCTCTGTAACAGAGTAGACACACCAGAGGGTGTAGACAGAATGAGAGGGACCTGCAGAAACCTGAAGAATGGTCAGGGGTTTGGCAGTTGAAATTCAATGCAAGGAAGTGCAAGATAATGCATATGGGGCACAAAATCCCTGGCACAATATATCAGTTGGGGGTGAGGATATAGCATGCACCAAGCAGGAAAGGGATCTTGGGGTTATCATCTCTGATGATCTCAAGGTAGGGAAACAGTGTGACAAGGCAGCAGGTAAAGCAAATAGGATGCTGGGATGTATAGGCAGGGGCATCACCAGCAGGAAAAGGGAGGTCATAATTCCGCTATACAAGACACTAGTGAGGCCCCACCTGGAGTACAGTGTACAGTTCTGGAGACCATACCTACGTAAGGACATAGACAGGGTAGAGAAGGTTCAGAGGAGGGCAACAAAGATGGTGCATGGATTGCATCACAAGTCCTATGAAGACAGGTTGAAGGAACTGAACATGTACTCCTGGAGGAGAGGCGTGAGAGAGGGATATGATAGAGACATACAAGTATCTTACAGGGAGGAACAGGGTGCAGGAATACACTATTTTTAGCGAAAAAGATGTTCCAGGACTAGGGCATGGGATGAAGTTGGAGGGAGGGCGATTCAGAGGAAACATGAGGAAGAATTTCTTCACAGAACGGTGGTGGACAAGTGGAACACCCTGCCAGAGGAAGTGGTGGGGCTGAAACAATCACGGGATTTAAGAATACATGGGATAGACATAAAGGAATTCTCGAGGTCAGGGGTAAGGGACAACAGACTTCTAGGAAAACATAAACTGAACTTACAAGCTCAAATGGGCAGACTGGGTGGGCCATAGGCCCTTATCTGCCGACACTGTCTATGTATCTATGTCCTCCGATCAGATTTTTTCTGTTTTTCCTAAAATATGAAATGCTGCAGATTATCTTGATAATCTCATGATAATCAGTACGTTGTGTTATTTGTTTACACAAATGCTGTCATACCAAACATTTGATATCATGACATTCCTAGTGGCCACCTTCTTTTCAGTATCAAGAAGATGATGGAGGTGGTGGGGTGATGGAGCTACTTATCAATCACAGGAGAGACCTGGACAGTTTTGGGGGTGGTGGGGACATGATGATTAACTTGGGGATTACTGACTCTCCTAAAGTGTATTGGCTTGTTTTACTGTTGTGCTTATGTGGCATTCCTGTGTTTAAATAATTAAAAAAAACAGTTTGAAGAATATCTTTAACACAGAGAAGCTTGATTGTAGATAGGACAGAATGTGCTCACTGCCTATAGTAGCTAACTCATCTGAACTTTAAATGTCTGCCTGATAGCTTTCTTTAGAGTGCTTGGAATTTTGGACAGATCTAGTTTTTCCCATTCTGGAGTATGGATCAGCTATGCCTTCTTGTGATAAGACTCCAACCTCAGATTTTCCAGCAGTTAATATAAGGATTTAGGATGTTTGTGAACCAGTCAGACTGCGACTTTTCGGTTTGCCCTTTTTAATAATGTCAGATAGTGCACTAAACAAAAGTGCAGTTTATCATGTAGAGTGTTACTTCAGAACACAACATTTTAAAACAGTTACATAAACCTTTGAATTTGCATTTAAAAATATACATATTTGCTGTCTTTCGTGTGTTCATTGTAATTGCTTGTACTAGCTCCTTCCCTCAGTATCACCTCCTCCCTGGTTCACACCTGGAAACGAGCCTCAGCTCTGTGTGCCACCCCTGACCACCAATTTTCAAATAAATAAAATTAACATAATGCCTTATTTGAAGATATTCGTAAAACATACTATTGATTTTTGATATACTGATCATTTTATAAGTTTCCATGTAAACTAGTCAAGGTATACATTGGATCACCTTTCTCACAAATAGTTAGAAATGAATAGCATCAGGTGCTTGGAATGATAGTTTGATTTTAGAGAAGATATATTAATTTGCACTTACTTGTTTCCAGCTCACTCTGCCCTGCTATATATGGTCATGAGGTGAGTACCATTTCCAACATCTACTATTAGTGTATAAACTAACCATGTGTCAGATACCTGAAATATGCTACAACATTAACACATTCGGCCTTGGAGGGCGTGTGTTCTGTTGTCAAAATGAACCATTTTCTGTATTTTTGCCTGTACAGTATAAAGAACACAAACACGTAATCTAGAAAAACAAGAATGCCCCACCTCAATGGATTAAATTGTTTGAAGAGTCTTAACTGATCTACTGTCCTTGCATTTAAATCTGACAGATATACTAAATTGCTTTGCTAATTTCTGCTGCTACTGTTTGTGATTATTTTTGTTTTTTATGTAAAGTACATTGGGCCCTTGGGGAAAGCGCTATATAAGAATACATTAAACTGCAGCACACTGTTTTACTGACATCCCCTAATTCAGCACATCATTCTGTGTTGCCTTTCCTTTCCTCAGTCCCTTTACTACAGCACCCTTTGGTCCGACTCATAATGTTGTGCGCAGACTAGTGCTTACTTGTAGTAAATGGCCTGAGGTAGCATAACATCAGTTTGTCAGTATTTTCTAGATATTCCAAGAATCATTCTATGCCACAGAGTTCCACTCTTTGGTCAGAGCCAGAGGCAACAGGACCCTTCAGGAATCAGAAATTTCTGGCACCGGTACCTACCACCGATGCACGGGGGTCACCCGCACACCCTCATGGTATATAGTGGCATTGTCCCCAACCACCTTAGCACCTGGTTTCCCAGCCTTTGAAGAGCAGTGCTTTCCTCATTGGGGACCACAACTTCTTTTTGAATACAAATAGCATTCTAGTCTAGTCATCACATTTCAGTCACCTTGTATAACATTTTTAATAGTTTTGGCAACATATTTTCATCAAGTTTTCTCACTACAGTACTATGTTTGAAAAGCATTACGGCAGGTAGTGCATCTCATAAGGCAAGTTGCTCCAGCAAGGAGTTGGTTTCAGACCGCCACCTCTCTGGGAGGGTGTTCTTGTTCTGGACAGTCTTTCAATCATAGGGGTGGGCAATCCTTCCTTAGTCTTAAAAAAGAAATGGTCCCAACCCCACTCACACTCTATGCAGTATTCTAATTATAATTTAGGAGTTTGGGGAGGTATGGGGCCGAAGCAAATGACAGTGATGGGTGAACTCTCAAGCTTCCCAGTAATTTCAACACTTGGCTTGTCATCAAGTTCCTGGGACCCCTTGAGCTCATCCTTGCACAAGAAAAAAGGCAAAGACATAGGTCCAGATCTAGTTCCCGACACTGTGCCACAAAGCAGTTTTCCCCACTGGGTGTGGCTGAGGTTCTGGTGTCAGCTCCTTCATTGTCCTCAGTGAGGGAGGATACAACACCAAAATTCTTCATGCCAGCTGGGCCAGTGCCTCTGTCACCATCACCTCTGCTGCCATTAGGGGATGTCACAGGTGAGCAGCTTAGTCGATGGATAGCTTTAGGAATGGCTCCTCCACACCCATTGGCTCCACCCACAGTACTGAGGGGTGTTGGGAATGACTTTGGATTCAGCTTTCTCAATGCCAGCACTGTCTGTGGTGTTGGCACCACCCTCGGTACTAGGGTCATCTTCGTCATAGATGCAGCCTCCTTTTCGGGTGTCACTGTTGGTGCCATGTAGGTTCTTTTTTCTGGAACCAACCTTTGTACTGGTTCTTGAGCCTTTGTTGTCCTCTTTGCTGGGTGACGAGCAAGAATATAATCTCAATCTCATTAATGATGAGATGGGTTTATAAGGAGTATCCTTCTGTTCAGAGCACAACCCCACTTTCGAAGTCAGTGCAGACTCCTCAGGAGAATCTCTCCAGTCACTGAGATAGAGGGTGGTGGGAAATTACACTTGTCTTTATAAGTGACATTGTAGAAGAACTGGAAGGGTAATACGTCCTTTTTGTGGATGATATGAAAAATCTGCAGTAGGGTGGACAGGGGGGTGGGGAGAATGTGCAGGGGTCTTAGGAAACTCAAGGAGTGATCAGGAGCATGGCAGTGGGGGTTCAGTGTCAAAAAGTGCAAACTCATGCACCTAGGACACAGAAATCCAAGAGCGGAGTTTAAGATGGGGGAAGGTACTGACAGTCACTAAGCAGGAAAGGGATATGGGGGCCATCATAACTGACAACCTCAGAGTGGCAAGTTGGTGTGACAGAGCATTGGGTAGAATTAATGGAATGCTGGGGGTGCATAGGGAGGGGTATCTCCATCAGGTGGAGGGAGGTGGTGTTGCTGCTGCTCCACTCACTGGTGAGACCCCACCTTGAGTACTGTGACCAATTTTGGAGGCTGCACCTTAGAAAAGACATAGAGAGGATGGAGGCAGTCTAGAAGAGGGCAACTAGAAAGGTGCTGGGCTTGCACGTAAAGATGTGTGAGGAGAGACTGAGGAATCTTAACATGTACACCCTGGAAGAGAGGAAAGGGTACAGGATTGAGACCCACAGGGGTGAACAGGGTGCACAAGGGGAGTCTCTTTTTAAATGGGAAAGGAGTAGAAGCTGGGGGCATGCAGTGAAGCTGGGTTGGGGGAGTTTAACAGGGATGTGAGGAAGTACTACTTCACCGAAAGGGTGGTGGACACCTGGAACAGACTACCAGTGGAAAGTGGCAGAGGTGAAAACAGTGGAGGGCTTCAAGCATGGGTGGGATAGACATAGTGGCATATTAGTAAATAGGCATGAAGGAGGGTCACTGGAGATTATTTATGGTCTACGGAAATGGATTAGGCAGGGAACATCTGGGCAGATTGGGTGGGCCAAGCAATCCTTTTCTGCTTGCATATTCTGTGTTCCGCTGCTGAAGAATATGCACAAAGTTCTGAACTTTGAGACCGTGACTATGAACCAATTTAACAAGGTACAGATGGAGTACCGTAATACTTCCCCACTCCCTGTATCTTTGTTGCCGCCTTCCATCGCACTCTTAAAACCCTTACAGAGGCAGCAAAGAGTAAACCTGGTTCCATTCCAGCAGTCCTCCAGCTTCTGGACAAAAGTACATGGCACCATGGACAAAGTCAGTCTATTAAACTCAGCCTATAGAAGATGCTATTGATCTTACTTCGAGAGGGTTCCTGCAGTAGGTCATTACAGATAGGACTGCTCCCCCTGGCGTCAGTACCACACAGCAGACTTCTAGCTAGCAATCCATAGCAGGGGACCACCCCCGGCGTCACCTGACGGGATGTCAGCGTGACATTATAAAGGGGGCAGTCCCCACACCCGCCCTCCAGTTCTTTCGTGCCGCTGACCTGAGTCAGTTGAACCTCACGGAGAACTTCGCCTCAGTCGACTGCCATTTTTCCGGCTATCAGTTAATTTTCTTTCTGTCTTCGTAGTTCCTTTTGTCGCTATTGCATGTCTTCTCCATCGCATCGCCTAAAGAAGAAGTGCAACAAGTGCATCGCTCAAATCCCGCACAGGGACGACAACTCCGGCTGCATCCTTTGCCTAGGCCCAAAACACTGGTTCTAGGACTGCTTGATTTGCCTCTCCTTCAACAGGGCCACATGAGCTAGACGCCAGAAAGCCCTCGAAGCTCATCTGCTAAAGTGCCTGGCGTCCGTGGAAAAGGAGCTGCAGGAGCTGAGAGAGTGTGCCTACTCTCCCACTACCGAGCGAAAGTAGAAAGATAAGCGTGGAGACCGGGATCGGTCCCCCTCTGTCCAGCACTGCCAGACCGAAGAAGCAGCCTCTGAGGAGGCATCAGCCTTGGTGAGTACTCCTCCTTCTCGGTCTCCGTCCGCCTTGGTGGATTGGTTGCAGCCCCGCAGTTGTCAGAGGACGGAAGGGGCATCCTTCCCAGGAGGGTTCAGTTTCTGGGACTGTTAGCAGCACTCCGGCGGATGAGTCGCCCTCTGATTCCACCGAAGAGCACACGACTCTGGTCGATAAGCCAGACTCCAGCTCCCCTGCCGTCTGCCCGACCCCAGCCGATAAGTCAGACGCCGGCTCCTCTGACACTCGCTCGGTCATGGCCGATCAGTCGGTCACCGGCTCCCCCGACAACTGCTCGGCCAAGGCACTTCCGTCGGACCTTGGGGACTTCCCAGACAGTGATCAGAGCCAGCTGCCAGACCCTACGTTTTCCCTCGAGGGTTCTCCTTCCAGGGATTCTTTGCCTCTGACGCAACCCGACCCCTTGCTCTCCCTTGATTCCTTACAGGAGATGAGCGGTGTGTCCTTGGGGATTTCTTCCCCGACGTCGGGTACTTTGCTGGCTAAATCTTCCGCTGTTCCAGCGGACCTGTTGACAGGGGTCTCCCCTCCCAGATCCCCCTCGCACACTACAGATCTGCCTTCAGATTCAGTGGTCCCTCTGATGCCTAACCCCCTGATGTCGGATACCCTAGGGGAACCTAAACCTCAGAGCTCTTCCATGATTGTTGACCTTCCCCCCTCCAGACCTGCCATCGGACCCCTCAGCACCTGGCGATCCTTTGTCTCAACCCCCTGCTGATCCGGTGGTCCCCCCTCCATCGTACACGGCCCTGGGCTACCCAGCGCTGCAATACCCCATTACCTGGTGCCAGGGTATCCATCGCTGAGCTACCCATCACCCTCCTATGTGACATGACATGCCTAATGACATGAAGAACATTCACGCTCCTCTGCAAAGAGGAGGAGGAGGATGTGGCAACTTCTGCCATGGATAGTCGTTTCACAGCAGGCCGCCTGTGGGGTTTTACCAACAGGCCAAGCACAAACCCTACCAGTAGCAGCATAAAGAAAAGTTGTAGAAGACAGCGCAGACAGTGAAGGCCCCAGTCGCTTCCATATAACGGGATGTTAGCCCCACGTGTACCTCAACTTCTCAAGGTGGATCACTGTTCTTTTTGTAGTTAGTGCTCTTTATCCTTAGTCCAGATGGCCCTCCCTTCTTGTCAGGCACCCCAGCCCCGTCACACCTAATTCTCTCCAGGACTTATAGTTGTGGAGCTGCAGCATGGCCTGAGTGTTTGTCAGGTACCGGACCTGTGGGTTATTGCAGTCATTTAGCCAGCGGGAATACTGTTTTTCCCTGGAGGAGTGAGTGTGCAGTGCTGCCCAAAGTGGCCCTGCACACACTTCCGTACGCAGGATCTCAGTGGCTGACACTCCTTCTTTTCCCTCTACATGACCGTTCCTGGTTGCTGTGCCCCAGCCATCGCTAGAGGCCAGGCTTGCACGGGGTACCGTATTCCCCACTGCCCAAGAGAGGAGAGGAGAGGAGAGGAGAGCATGTTTCAACCCTCTTCGCCATTGGGCTGGCTCCAGATCACTCTTCTCTGGTTGGTTCTTAGAAGGCTTCACTGCCGAGGCACTAGGGGTTGGTTTTACTAGCCTAGCAGTTATATTAATAAATTTTAGCATTTTGCAGTTATTGTGTGTTATTCAGTGAGCTTTATTTCTTGCTTAAGTGCTTTTACTGTGACTTTTGCTTAGTTATTGGGCTGGCTGCCCATGTTTAAAGCACCAGCTCTTCTGTTTTTGTATCACGGCAGTTTTGTGGAATTTTTGAACATTACCATGGACAAGTGGGTCTTGAAAATTATTTGGGAAGGTTTCTTCCTAGAGCTAATAAAGCAACCTTTGGACCACCATCCAGTCCAGTTAAGCTGCATCAGTTATAGTTCTATGGCTCAGCTGCTTTCCATGGAGGTGGTGGGGCTTCTGCAAAACAAGGTAGTAGAGAGATTACTGGTGTCAGAGCAAGAAAAAAGCTTCTTACTCCATGTACTTCCTCTTTCCGAAGAAGACTGGTGGTATGCAACCATTCATGGACCTCAGGGAACATCTTATGGAAAAGTGCTTCCAGAGGCCATGAGTCCTAGTTCTCCAGCATCCCTGTCTGGTCGATTTTATACTAAGGATCATTAAGGTATTAAAGGGACACTGTCAACCTTTTTTGCATCCTATTATTTTTGGGTAAAAACTCACATTTTATGATTGCTAACCTCCTCTAAAACTCATTGGTGTTGCTAGTTGTTTTATCTGCCTCCTTGCTTATTAGAACTGAAATGCTTGGTAAAGTATAGCTATACCCTGCCTTGTTTTCCTTCAAATCATTTAACTACTCTTATTGCATACTTCCTGAACATTAGAAATACCCTCAAACAGTGCAGCCACTCATAATACCATAGTCTTCTCTATTCCCACCGGATAACGAGTAGTTAGATTGTGTTGGGGGTGCTCCTGAGTTCAGGAAAGATGCATTGGGAAGTTTTTATTTATTTATTTATTGAAAGAAATCGGAATTACAATCCTTTGAGTTTTCGACTCCTTTGCAAAGGCTCCATGTCAACAAGAAAATCTACAGAGTGTCACAAACTTCAACAATTGGTACAAAACTTAAACCTTTTACACAGTACATAACTTAAACATTAGGCACAGTACCGAAACTGAAACATTTGATACATAGCTTAAACATTTGGCACAGAGTACAATGTTGGGTTATGTCAGCAGGGATCTTAAAAAGGTCCCGGGTCAAACAATTATGTACATCTGACAGAACATCGGATTCGGAAGGTCTTATAAAGTAGGCCCAGAGTCAAGAATAAGTTACAGTGAGACTTGAGGATCCTAAACTTGGGAAAATGGGAGAAAAAGTCCCTAATCTCGGGTGGGGGGGGTGGATCCCCATTAATGTAGGAAGTTGATCAAGAAGTGTAAATAAACATGTTTTGGTGTGGTAACACCAGCATGGTAGACACTCAGTTTTTCACTTTTTAAAAGAAAAAAGGGATCTGAATCAAACTACCAGGTGCACCAGCAGTCTATAGAACGGGAACAATCATAAAATGTGGGTTTTATTTATTTATTTATATCGACATTCTTTATCTCCTACCTCCGCAGAGTGGGCTGACAGGTCATCCGGCACCCGCACCCCCGGACCCAGTCTGGTCAGCGACATGCTTTCCTCCACGCAAGCTGGCACGCAGTATCCCTCCCCCCATGGGAATCTGGATCCAATACCTGTGTGGACGTACCTCCCAGGTCGGGAGTGCGGCGCCACGGCCATCAACGCATGACCGCCCCACAATTTTCTGCCCTGGATTTTCCCTTGAGCGAACGCAATGGCGCTAATGCACTATGTGCCAACGCTTGCCGCGCTTTCAACAACCAGCTGTATGCCGCTCATGCAGTGCCCCGATTTCCGCCAGTTGCTGCTGCAGAGCGACATAGACCCCTTTACAGTTTTACCCACCCCAGAGGGAGGAGAGCTGTCGTGGGACGCTCGATCCTCCCTGTCCCCAGCTGACCCGAGTCCATTACCGAGCCTGGGTTGCCGGCGTAGCGTGAGATGTGGCGTCCAGCGCCTCAACCCTCAGCACCACTGGACCGGCACATAAAATGTGTTTTTTAAATTAAGGACAGGTTGAGACCTAAGGGGATTGACCGTGTCCCTTTAAGGAGCAGAGAAAGTGATTGGCCCATTTTAGTATGCTGTCCTCACTGGGTCTCTGCTAGGGTTCATTGACCATCCTTCAGCCGAAGGTTTGGTAGTAAACTTAGTGTTCCGATGCATGGGCCACGTCAGGGACGTTGACAAGTCTCTGGATAAGGAATCGAAAAAACAGCAAAGAAGATCTACGTCGCTTCGTCCCTGAGCCTTCAGCAGAACAGTTTAGCGGTCATCATAGACAACTTTTCCCATGCTCTCTTGGGAACATTGGACCAAGTTATTTCCCGCTTCCTTCAGATGTGCAGCTTGCTGTCAATATGGTCCATGACCAGGGATGCGCAGTGGCCAAGCAACAGCTCCAAACAGCCCTGGACATAGGTGATTCCTGTTCCAGATCCATGGCCGCATCGGTGGCCATGCAGTGCCGGGCATGGTTGAGGATCTCGCCCATTATGGCCGATATCCAACATAAGTTGTTGGACATCCCCTTCTTAAATACATGCCTGTTTGGGCCAGGTGTCGATGGTCATCTCCCCTGCATCGAGAAGTCCAGTGTCACTGCTACTGATAAAGTAAATAGAAGAGTAAGTGCGTTAAGCAGAACAACTAAGTGCCTGGGGAAGAGGGCTCAAAAAGCAGTGGCAGATAAATTAATTATGCCCTTAATAACATATGGAGAACTTGTATATCGTACAGCAAATAAACAAATATTAACTAAACTAGATAAGGTACATTATAAACTGGCAAGGTATGTTTTACAATGTAATTTTAGAACTCGTCACTGTGTATTATTGTCTCAATTGCAGTGGCAATCTTTGGACATAAATTGTAGTAGGTCATGGCAGAAAATAACATACAAGTATCATGTTTTTTACCCAAATCATTATATTAACGTTGTATTAGTCAATAAACAAAAGTCAGTTGATAAACTTAAAAGAACAGTTCATGTGGAAAAAAATTGATGTTCCCAAAATTTGAAATAAACATGGAGAACGAACACTAGTCTATCAAACATCTAAATATTGGAATATCCTACCATACTCAGCTCATACATCATTATCGTATTACCTATTCATTCAGGAGATAAATGTTATTAGCAAGTTTAGATGTGTATGTAATTAGAGGGGTTTTATTAAAATCCTAAGCTTGGGGACCCTGATACTTGGGTGGTATTATAATTTTGAGAATAGTTATATTTCAGTGTGTTGTTGGATTACCAGATTAATTTTGGTGGTAAGACAAAATTCTTATAATGTTTATAGACTATTATTGGCAGTAGCGGCTCTAGCCACAAATGGTTACCAGGGCACAGCTGGGGCACAACAGATAACAGCCAGGGCACTGATATATTGGTACTATGGGGGAGGCTCTGCAGCACATGGGGCACCAACTGGGGCACAACATTTTTTTACCAGGGCACGTGCCCTGGTGGGCCCTGGTGTAGAGCCACCACTGATTATTAGGACTTTTAAAATGGTATTACTTATATGTGAAGGTGGACTAAAATAGCCTCTGTTTACATGGTCTAGTCTATGTGGTAATGTATAGTGATGAGAACTGTAACTTTAGATATTTTAAGTTTGTGTATAACAGTGTGATGACTGAGTGTCCATGTGTATATGTTTACTAGTAACTTAACAAACAGGTCTGTCTTGCAATCTGGGTTATCAACCCAAAATACATGTATCCTGTAGAAAAATATAAGTTTTTACTACTACTACCCTGGACTCCATCACATCCTCACAGAAGGACATTAAGGGCCAGAAACAATGGAAGAAACCCTTTCAGTTTCAACTCTACTTGGCGCCTCCATCCAGACCTCCACAGCCCCAAGCGGGGCAACATCAGGCTGGCAGCTCAAAGCTAAGCCAGACTCCTCTGGCCCCAAAAATACAGAGGCTGGGGCTCCCTTGGCAGCCAGCTCCAGAGCTGCCACCAAGCCTGTCCAGTGACAGGTTGGAGGGGTATCATTCTCCCACCCATCCCGTGGGGGGCCAGCTCCACCATTTCACACATGCTTGGTCTGTCATCACATCTGACAAATGGGTCCTCGAAGTGGTGGTTCGCGTTTTGCCTCTGGAATTCGAGGCTTCCCCTCCCTGCCGAGCCCGTGCCCCAGTGGAAGACGTGGTGTTCGTGGACATGTTGTCTGCCTTTTGGGAGGACATCGCCCAGCTTCTTCAAAAGGAAGCTGAGGCCCATGTCCCAGACTCCACGGTCAGTCCAGGGATTGTTTCCAGATATTTTCTGGTTCCAAGATGGGGGTGGGGGGTGGGTTGGTACCCCATACTGGATCTTCACGATCTCGATCAGTATTTGAGGAAGCACAAGATCAGATGGTTACTCTGAATCAGATCATTCCATTTTTTTCTTTTATATATTACTATTTGTCCGCCTTCTGTGGCACAACTGGTGGGGGCATCCAGCCACCGGCTCCCACTGCCCTGAAGAGCAGCAGGCTCACTCGCATGATGGGGGTCCGGTGCAGCTGCCCCCCACCTGCCAGAGGGCCTCCCCTATATCTCTCCGAGCCGGGCTGGGACCGAACCCCCCAGTGCATTTCCATGACAGTCCTCTGGGGCAGTGTGGAGCACAGCCATCAAGCTGCTTCGGTCGCGCCCAGCCATTTTCCTCTTTTCGTGAGCCCCAATGGGAATGCGGACGTGCAATGACGTCGGAGGCATTACGTGCCAACGTCCGCTGCACTGCCCTCCTTCAATGCACCGCAGCCTCCAGAGCACCCGACTTCCATCAGGGGCCACTGTGGCGTGGTGATCGCCCTCATCCCTCCCCGAGATAGGAGAGTAGTCCTCTGGACACTCAATCCTATCTCTCCCCTGCCGACCCGTGATGGCCCGGGCGCATTCCCGAACCTGGGTCACCAGTGTAGCAGGAGGTGTGGCATCCAGCACCTCAGCACCACTGGGTCGGCAAGATCATTCCATTTTTAGAGCAGGACATGTGGTTCTGCTATTTGGATCTCCAGGATGCCTTCTTCCATATCCCATTCCGTCTATCCCACTGGCGGTTCTGTTCGGAAAGGATACTTTACAAGTTCTGGGCCATGTCGTTCATCCTTTCGTCAGCCCCCAGGGTTTTCGCCAAGTGCATTGTAGTGGTGGCTGCATTCTTGCGGCACTGAGGAGTCTGGGTGTACCCTTACCTGGACGACTGGCTGAGCGACGGTTCCTCCAGGGAGGAGGTGGGGTGGTCCAGGGACCTGGCTCTTCAGACCTGCTCAGCCTTGGGCCTTGTAGTCAACCAAGCCGAGTCAGAACTCAGCCTCTCACAGGTCATCCACTTCATTGGAGCTCGACTCCCTTCAGGCCAAGACCCAGCTTGCAGTAGACAGGATGGAGAATCTTACCTCTTTTGCCTGATCATTTCAGGTTGGGCAATTGCACTCTGCCTGGGACTTCTTTAAGGAGGCAGTATAGCACTGTGCAAGGAGGCAGTATAGTGCTGTGATTTAGGACAGTGAGCTGGAGACCTGGGATTGAATCCCACAGCCCCTACTTGCATACTGTGTGACCCTGAGCAAGTCACTTAACTTCCTTGTGCTCCAAGGTCGCACCTGGAAACAAGCTGCAGCTTAGTGTGCCTTTTCTGGTTGAACAATTTCCCCTTTCCTTTAGCTGCTAGGGTACTTAACGTCCTGTACCAGCATGGTCCGGTGGGCCCGCTGGCGGATGTGACCCCTACAGTTGGGGGCAGCCCATCAGTGGTCACAGCACTTTGGTCCCCTAGACCAGCCAGTCAAGGTGATGCAGCCGATGTGGGATGCCATCCAGTGGTGGCTAATCCCTGAACATGTGCAAGGAGTACCGTTCATCGCCCACAGCCGACGGTCTTTCTCATGAATGACGCATCTAATGGGATGAGGATCCCACCTGGGGGACCACATGGCCCACGGGCTGTGGACCCCCAAGGAGTCCCAATGTCACATCAGCCTATTGGAGCTCCATGCTGTGTGTCTAGCTCTGACGGCCTTCGCTCCAGTTGTGTGGTGTCAGGTCCAGACGGACAATACAACGATGATGTACCACGTCAACAAGCAGGGCAGGACACATTTTCCTCCCACTGTGCCAGGAAGCTTTCAGCACCTGGTCCCTCATACGCCGTCTGAACATTGATCTTCTGGAGATTCATGTGGCCGGTGCCTCCAACCAGCTGGTGAACGCCCTCAACTGAATGGGCGAGGTGTCTCACAAGTGGTCTCTTCATCAGGAAGTAGTTGATCACCTGTTCTCCTAGTGGGGCACTTCCCTAGTCGACCTCTTTGCCTCCCCAGAGAATGCAAAGCTGAGGCTGTTTTGTGCCTGCCCCCCTCAGTGCGGGACACTGCCGGGGGATCCCTTCACGAGGCCCTAGAACCCGGGCCTCTTGTACGGTTTCCCTCCCTTTCCCATGATTCACAAGGTGTTGCTCAAGTTTCAGAGGGACAAGGCACAGATGATTCTGGTGACTGCAGACTGGCCACGCCAGTTGTGGAACCCTGATCTCCTCAGCCTCAGCAGCAGGCTTCTGTGGTGATTGCGTCTCTGCCCGGACTTGCTCTTTTGCTCTCAGGGGAAGGTCCGTCACACGGATCTTCAGTACCTGCACCTGACAGCCTGGTTCTTGAGCAGCTAGAGATCCAGGCTTTGGGTCTCTCCGATGAGGTCCTCCATGTCATTGACGCCTCTCAGAAGGAGTCGACTTGCCAGTGCTACACCTTCAAGTGGAAGAGATTTTCCATTTGGTGTCAAGGCAGGGAGCTAGACCCTCCATCCTGTCCAGTGGTGAGCATTTTGGATTACTTGTGGTCCCTCTCTGTCAGGCCAGAGGTTGATAACCTTCAGTGTGCACCTGGCAGCTGTCTATGCATACTGGGCGCGGGCTGGTATAACAGTGGCGCAAGAAAAAGTGGTCGGGCACTTTTTAAGGGCCTTGACCACTTGTCCCTGCCGGTGCATGAACCACCCCCACCTTGGGACTTTGTTGCTGGTTCTGGCATTGCTCATGGGCAAGTCGTTCGTACCCATGCACAGGTGTCATATCTTCCGCCTGGTGTGAAAGACCGCCTTCATGGTGGCTATCACCTCCACCAGACGGATCAATGAGCTCCAGGCACTCTTGGTGGAGTCTCTTTATTTGGTTTTCCACAAGGACGAGGTTGTCCTCCTTCCCAACTCGAAGATCTTCCGAAAGTTTTTTTCAGAGTTTCACCTCAACCAGGTGACTAAGCTCCCAGTATACTTCACCAACCCAACCTCAGAGACCAAGCACAGGCTGTATTCTTTGGACCTGATGCGAGCACTCGCTTACTATAAGGAGGGCACGGCTGGAGTTCAGGGAGAGGTTTGTCAACTCTTTGTCACCTACGCTGAAGCTGCATCTGGAAAACTGGCAGCTAAGCAGACGATTGGCAGTTGAATAGTCTCCTGCATCGACCTCTGCTATTAGTGGAACTCTGCTGGGCTTAGGGCTGATTCCACCAGACATTCCGCTGCCTCTCTGGCTACTTCCAGGGACATCCCTATCCAGGAAATCTGCAGGGCTGCAACCTGGAAGTCAGCACACGCCTTCATCTTCCATTACCTCATCAACCTTGAGTCATGCCGCGATGCTGGTTTGGGGACCACAGTTCTCCAGTCTCTGTTTCCCAAGCAGGGGTGTGCGTCTTGCCCCCTTCTTCTGGAGAACTGCTAAGAGTCTGCCAGAAGTGTGGATAGTGCACCATATCCGTGTCCCTAGAAATGAGGGTTACTCACCTGTAACAGTAGATCTTCCACGGAGTGGTCTCTGGCAGTAGATAATACACTTGGGTCATCGCCAGAGGTCGCGGTGGTGCACAGCAGCTTTTCTAGCAGTCTTTTACCAGGGGCTGCCCACACATGACACCAGCTTCCTGTTTGCTATATAAACGTGGGCGGTCCCTGGTATCCTCAGTTCATTTTTCCACCTTCTTCAGCTCGCTCGCAGCAGCAGAGCAACTTCTACAACAGCAGTCGACGAGAATTTGAGCTGCAAAACGAATGTCTAAAGAATCTTCAAACAAACAAGCTTTATTTCATTCCTGCCATTGTAGTAGGAAGATATATCGCTCTGACAACCACACTTCTTGTGTATGGTGTCTTGGACTCACACACGACACCAATTCCTGCACTCACTGTCAGGACTTTAATCAAGCTACCGTTGATGACGATTGCTTGAAATTCAACATTTACTAATGGAGCAGAAAATTTCTCTTTTAGAGAACCAGGGGGCCCATCCCAAGGGCTCCCCTCTCGATTCTCTTTCTCGGCAGAAAGGACAGGAGAAACCCTCCTTGCTCCTTGCTGAGGCGCTCATGGCTGACCACCATTTCTGGTGTTCCCCGACGACGGCTACCACTACCAGCCGATGCAGATGGGCTTACTCTCTTCTCGGCCAACGGCGCTTCCAGTGCTTTAAATGCGGGCACACTGAAACCCCTACATGGGTTCTATTACTGCTTCTTCGACGGGGGCTCCTCTCCTGTTGATGGCACCTTTACATTTCAATCCTTGTTCCCCTGCAGGCCTGTCGATAAGGCCCCGTATTCCTCAGGGGAAGTCAGCGGCTCATGCCATGCTTACTGCCCCTCCACCTTCCCAGGTGACTACTCATAGGGGTCAGGTGGACAGAGATCGGGACCCTGGTCTTTATCACCCAGGGGCAAGACCTGCTCAGGCTACGCGTCCAATCCCCTCCATCATTCCCCTTGTGTCTCATCACCCCCCCTTCCATCCCAACCCCCCAGCAGGAACTGGAAGTTTCCACTGTAGTACAGCACATCTTGCATGCCATGCAGCACTCCCGGCCCTCTGACCCGGGGGAGCAGGGGAACCCTCCACGATCTCCTACTCCTCCGCCTAAGAGGTTCCATGGTAACAGGGATCCTTTGCCACCCTGGTCGCCTCCTCCTGATATGGAAGACTATTTATCGGATGAACAAGAATTCCTGATTGACCTCCCCGGTGATCTTGATGATGAAGAGTTCCAGGACCTAGAGTTTCAAAATCCTCAATTTCCGTTCTCAGGTATCTCTTCCTTGGATGAGGATCTGCTTCTCAATACTGCAGCCTGTCCTCCTGATGACCCTTTATTTCATGAGATGATGGTCCAAATACAAAAAGTCATGGGATTCTCTACTACAGAACATGACAAACAGCATAAGGACATGGCAGACTATCTTGAACTACCAGAGGAGCCTGTTTTGGTAGTCCCTCCACTAATCCAAACCTACCAGAATGCCATGTTGGCAGCGTGGCATCAGCCTTCAGCTGTTACAGTTGTTCCCCATAAGGCGGATCGTCTCTTCCTTTCCACTATCCCTGTAGCGGACTCTGTGGTCATTACTGTCGCTCATGATTGTACTAAACAACATAAACGCATGAGCTCCTTGCTGCCAGATAAGGAATCTCAGAGACTAGACTATCTGGGGAAAAATGTTTTTTCCTCCAGTACCATGAATATTAGAATCCTAAATTACATGGATCATATGATTAAATATCAGCGTACCCTTGGGTCCTCTGCCATTGACATTATCAATAAACTCCCTCCATCACAAGAAAGGAAACCATTATTGGCCACTGTGTCAACTAGCAACTATATTTCCCATCACCTACTCAGGTCGGGATATGATGCCATAGATACCTAAGCCCGACTATCAGCTTCTGGCATTGCTTTGCACCGCCATGCTTGGCTCCGCGTTTCAGGTTTTACACCTGATGTGCAACATAAAGTAGCTAACGCCCCTTTTAATGGGTCCAAGCTATTCGAGCCAGGTACCCAAACCTTACTAGATGACTTACAGGCATCAGGCAGGACCCAACATACAGTCCATGGCATGTACCATACTCCGCATACAACCTACTGTACTCAAACCTCTTCCTATTCCAAAAGAGGTGTTAAAAATAGAGGTACCAATAGAGGCGGCTTCAGAGGTTGTACTCAACCCACAGGAGGCAACCCCTGCCGCCCTCCGCTCCCACCCTCCTGGTGGGGCTAGTCTGCCTGGTGCCCAGTGACCGACCACTAAGGCTTTGCCCATGCCTCCTCAACCAGGCTTTGGAGGCTGTGGGTGGTCATTTTGCCCTCCATCTGGAGGCCTGGCGAACAATCACTTCAGATGAATGGGTACTCCAGTTTTACAGAGGTAATACTCTGAATTTATTTCCAATAGCTGTCCCCCGTCCTCCTCCAAATGTTCAATATCTACCAAATCCATATACCTGTCCTTCAGGAGAATTAAGTCTCTTCTGGTCAAACAAGCTATTTATTCAGTACCCCTCTCAGAACATCAAATGGGATTCTACTCCCACTTCTTTCTGGTACCCAAACAGACTGGAGACCTCAGACCGATACTGGACCTCAGGAAACTGAATCTTTTCATCCAGTACAAGCGTTTCCACATGATGACTCTGAATACCATCATGCCAATATTGAAACAGGGAAATTGGCTTTGTGCCCTAGATATGAAGGATGCCTACCTCCATATCCCCATCCATCCTGCCCACCACAAGTTTCTGGGCTTCCACCTGCTGGATCAAAACTACCAGTTTTGGGCACTCCCATTCGGCCTCTCTTCGGCCCCAAGGGTGTTCACCAAATGTCTAGCAGTAGTTGCAGCAACTTTACGAAGAAAAGGGCACTTTATCTTCCCATATCTAGACGACTGGCTAATCAAAGCAGACTCCAGAACAGCTCTGATTTCCTCCCTGGAGGCCACCCTGTAGATGTTTTACACTCTAGGGATCACAGTCAATTGGCCGAAGTCCAACCCAACCTCGACTCAGTCTGTCCAATACATTGAAGCCGTCCTCGATACTATCTCTGCCAAGGTTTACCTTCCAGACACCCGGCAGGGCGCTCTTTTGTCTCTGGCATCACACATACAGACTCAGAAAGTAGTCACAGCCCACAAATGCTGTGCCTTCTGGGTCACATGGCCTCTACCATACCTACGGTGGCATTCAACCGCCTTCATATGAGACCTATTCAGTGGACCCTCCAGAATCAATGATCTCAAAGAACAGGACAATTCGAAGACAGGATCAGGGTCACTCCCTCGCTGGTCAGCCCCAACTTGATGGAAAATCAGAACTAATTTAAGTCAAGGAATGCCTTTTCAGTCCCTCCCTCCCTCCCATGCAGACATTAACCACGGATGCTTCCCTGGAAGGATGGGGTGCTCACTTGGGTCCTTATCGGACACAAGGCAAGTGGACCACTTCTCTCCCTCAAGCTCACATCAATCTCCCAGAGCTGAAAGCAGTCCGCTTAGCCCATTGGGCATTTCAAGCCCATTTGAATCCAGGACCATTGCTGATCCAGTCAGACAAAACTGCAGTAGTATTCTACCTCAGCAAGCAAGGAGGTAAGAAATCTCGTACTCTGTGCACAGAAACCCTTGCAGTCTGGCAAGAAAACATCCAACAACACCTGATACTAACAGCCGTCCACTTACCAGGACGTTACGATCTTCTGGCCGACCGTCTCAGTCGCCAGACATCCACGCACGAATGGACACTTCACAACGAAGTACCCCCAAAAATCTTCAATCTCTGGGGGACCCCACAAATAGATTTGTTTGCCTCCCCAGTCAGTTACTATCTTCCCATATATTTTTCCATTATCCCGAACAAAAAGGGAAGGTTTATAGTTGCCCTGTCCCAGACATAGACAGGACTCTTCTTATATGCTTTCCCTCCCATCCCTCTCCTGTAACGGACTCTACTGTAACTACAACTAGAGCCTGCCACAATGATCCTAATAGCTCCCCTGTGGCCTCGACAAATCTAGATCTTACTTCGAGAAACAGCTCTTGCAGCAGGTTACACCATTAGGACTAAAGCCGGCAGGCGCCAGGACCCCATGGAAATTTTCTAGCTAGCAGTATTCAGCAGGGACCGCCCCCGACGTCAGGCGTAGTACATAAGGAGGCGGTCCCCTAGAATCCCCAGTTCTTTTCCCGCCGTTGACTCGCCAGCATCGGCCTCTTGGTCTCTACCTAGCATACGACAACTACAGAACTTTCTGTGAATTTCTTTACATAATTGATGTCCTCTCCAACTCCATCGCTTGAGGGTCACCTTTCTAAGTGTGCCTGCGGAAAACAGATCCCTTTCAAGGATCCTCACTCTTCCTGCATGCGTTGCTTAGGCCCGGACCACGATACCAAGGCCTGCACTTTTTGCCAAGGGTTCAGTAGCCGCACCAGGATCCACCATCAGAAGGCACTACAGGCATATCTCCTTGAAGAGAAATTAAAAAGGATGGACCAAAAACCGTCCTCCAGGGGAGAATCTTCTACTAAGGCCCATAAACACCGGGACAAGCACCGGGAGAAGGTGAGGTCTAGGTCCCCAACTCGGGCCTCGAACTCCCGCAGCTGCGGCTCCAGATCGGACCGCTCTCCCTCCAGGGCTCGGTCACAGACCCCCCCCCCCGGTTAAGGTCCAGACTTCAGGCGGCTCTTCCTCGCTCCAGCCGATCAAGACATCGAGGCCCTCGGCTTCCTCCATCCCTTCCAAGGCCTCTTCGCAGTCTTCTGAGCACCATAAGTCCTATTCTTCCACCCGATGTCGGGACACCGACTCCAGGTCAGTCTCCCAACTGCCCAGAGGTCCAGATCCAGCACTCAGAAAGACCAAGGACCTGACGTCCCTGAAAAGGGCGTCGGACCCGACGTCGGCTAAACACCCGACTTCAGCTGAACATTCGAAATCAGCCAGGCACTCACAGGAACCGACGACACCAGCCAGACAACAGTCGCCGGTCGGGCATTCGCCGGATCCGAAGGCGTCGGCCAGGAGACCGACGTCAGCATCTCTGGAGTGGAAGACCGCCCCCCCATCACCGGCAGACGCGGTCACAGGAATTGATGGAGAGGACACCTGCCCGAAGACCAGGCGGGTGACACGCGGATGCGGGGCTCCAAGGAACCCTCCCGGACGGGGAGACACCCGGGGACCTGACGCCTGACCCCGGCGACAGACCACCGGCGCCAGGCCCGTCGTCTGGTATGAATATCGGAAAGGTAAAGGAACTCTTTACTTTTTGGTGGGACACCATCCGAAAGGATGTGGTCCCCGTTAAACCTCCTCCTCCTACTCCTTCACCTCCTATGCCCCCTCCTCCACCTAAGCGGTCAGCAGGACGACCACCAACCCCCAAGGAACAGACTCTGCCTCCTAGGGGCAGATCTAAAGACAGGAGAAGGCCTCCCTCCAGATCTCCATCAGGGTCTCCCAGCCCTAAGCGACTCAGACGGCGCCGGTATCCTCCATCGGGGGAGGATTCCAGATCGGACACCTCGGATTACTCCAGATCTCCTCCGCTCAGCATCTCCTCTCCTGATCCACATGACCTCCCCAGGTCTCCACCGGATGATCCCTCTTTCGCTGAGATCATGAGGCACATCCAGGACAATGTAGGGTGGGATGCTGAAGACCTTGACCCCGAACAACAACGTCTTGCCCGCTATCTTCGGCAGAAAGACCCAAAGCCTGTGGTAGTCCCACCCTTGGTGGACACCTTTGCGGACGTCACCAAGGCTGCGTGGAAGCGCCCGCACTCCACTCTCGCAGTGCTGAAGATGGCCGACTGCCTGTACAAGGCTCCGAGAGATGACCAGTACTTAGCGAAGCAACCTCTGACAGACTCCCTGGTCATCACGGCCTCACATGACCGGTCTCAAAGGCCCTAACATATGAGCACTCAGCCACCGGACCAGGAATCCAAGCAATTGGATATCCTGGGGAGGTGCATGTACGTGGCTGCTACATGCGCTATCGGGTCTCTGAACTACCTTACCCACATGGTACAGTTTCAGAATGCCCTGTGGGAACAGGGCCAAGACCTGGTCGAAAAGCTTTCCGATGGTGACCAGAAAGCGGAACTCCTTAACCTACTCTGCACAGGGTCAGATGTGGGGACCCAAGTGCTTAGAGCCGCCTACGATTCCGCAGACTCTTCTGCTAGAGCTGCAGCTTCAGGCGTTTGACTCCGGCGACACTCCTGGCTCCGTGTCTCTGGCTTCACCCCGGACGTACAGAAGAATATTCTAGACATCCCGTACAACAGCGAGGTACTCTTTGGTGAATCCTCGGAGAAGGTCATCACCAAACTCCAGGACGCAGGGAAGGCAGTCTGATCTGTACAGGCCATGTACAGATCCAGGCCTAGTTCCTTCCGTAGGAACCAGAGCCGCTTTCGTGGCCGGCAACAAAGGCAGCAGCCACGTTCCGGCCAGCAGCAAAGGGGCACTTTTCTGCGTAAAGTCCAGTCCAAGTCGTCCCCAGGCAGAGGCCAACGTTACACAAAACCAGCCCAGCCCACAGGGACCAGTGCTGCCACAGCATGACTCCTTCCTGGCCCCTGCCCCTCCTCTGGATCAACGGGCAAGAAAGGTTGGGGGTCGCATCGCTTGCCACTTTTTAGGGTGGCAGTCGATCACCACTGACAGGTGGGTTCTCCAGTTTGTCAAGAAAGGCCATTTCATAGAATTTCTAGACCACCCACCTACAAGACCTCCTCTGCTCTCCCGTTACTCTGGTCAGCATGCCCTGCTCTTACAGCAGGAGGTGCTCGTGCTTCTTGGAAAAGAAGCCATAGAGCACGTACCAAGGAACCAGAGGGGACTACGATATTATTCTCACTTCTTTCTGGTTCCAAAGAAGATAGGGGACCTCTGTCCGATACTGGACCTCAGTGATGCGGTCCTGTTTAAACGCTTCCGCATGGTGACCCTCCCAGGTCTGATTCCCATGCTAAAGCAGGGTGCTTTTCTAGCGTCCCTAGACATGCAGGCTGCCTACCTGCATATTCCTATTGCTCAGGCACACAGGAAGTTTCTGCTTTTCGAGTTTCAGGGTCGCCATTATCAGTTCTGAGCTCTCCCCTTCAGGCTGTCATCTGCACCTTGGGTGTTCACGATGTACATGGTGGTCGTAGCCGCATCTCTGAGGAGACAAGGCCACTACATGTTCCCCTACCTGGACGATTGGCTTCTCCTGGCGCCCTCCCGGGAGGCCCTGATGTCTGCCATTCACTGCACTCAATCTCTGTTAGAGACGTTGGGCATTATCATCAGTTACGAGAAGTCACACCTGGTTCCATCCCAGACTCTGCAGTTTATAGGTGCAGTTCTGGACACTGTCCAAGGGAAAGCTTTCCTTCCCCCGGACAGAGCGGAACACATCAGATCCCTCATCAGGGACATTTCGGTGAAGAAGACCGTTCCTGCCAGACTGGTCCTTTGCCTGCTCGGACACATGGCTGCGGCCATTGCAACGGTCCCGCTAGCCTGACTCCACATGCGGGTAACCCAGTGGATGTTAAGGGTACATTGGGACCAAAGTCCATCTACAGCATCCAATCCGGATCACGAAGGCTGTAATTTGAGATTGGCAATGGTGGCTAGATTTGAGGAATCTCTCAGCGGGAGTCCCCTTCATAGCGCCGTCCCCGACTGTGACGCTCTCCACAGACGCCTCAGGGCTCAGTTGGGGAGCACACCTCGACGGTGTCCAGTCTCAGGGCCTGTGGACAGACCAAGGAGTCTCATCTCCACATAAATATCCTGGAGATGAGGGCAGTTCTTTACGCCCTGCAGGCCTTCCAGTCGGAGATTCCACCGGGTACACTTCTGTTACAAACAGACAATTCCGCGGTGATGTATTACCTCAACAAACAAGGAGGCACCCACTCCTACCCGCTTTGCAGGGAGACCATGAGAGTGTGGGGTTGGATCTTGCAACACGGCGCAAACCTCATTGCCGTTCATGTTCCGGGAGTGGACAACGTCATCGCAGACAGCCTGAGCCGCTCTCAGGCCAGAGTCCACGAATGGGAACTACGTCAGGAGGTAGCAGAGGATCTGTTTCGCAGATGGGTACTCCAGAACTAGACCTTTTCGCGTCCCCATCCAATGCAAAACTTCCCAATTTTTGCTCGCTAGATCCAGAGTCTGGTGTTTTCTGGCGAGACACGTTGTCCCTCTCCTGGGCGGGCAGATTTCTCTATGCCTTTTCCCCTTTCTCGTTGATCCAGCGGGTTCTTCTAAAACTTCACAGGGAGCAAGCGATGCTTATACTTATCGCACCCTTTTGGCCCAGACAGATCTGGTTCTCTCTCTTGCATCAGCTATCCCGGGAACCTCCAGTGCCATTACCAATCGGCTCCCATTTGCTGTCTCAGGAGGTGGGTTCTTTGGTCCATCCCGACCTACGTTCCCTGAACCTGCATGCTTGGCTCCTGGAGACATAGCCATGATGCGACACGGGGTCTCGCAAGAGGTGGCAGACATTCTCACTGCCACCAGGAAACCGGCTACCCACGCGACCTACGCCATGAAATGGTGCAGGTTTTGCTTATGGGTTCAAACTCATGGTTTATTGCCTTTGGACTGCCCAGAGAAGCTGGTATTGGACTACCTGCTGTCCCTTTTCCACTCTGGTTTGGCTTACTCCTCGATTAAGGTACACCTCTGTGCCATTTCAGCCTATCACGTCCTTATAGGCCAATGCACTATAGCTCAACTGGACATGACACGTGCCTTCCTGAGGGGTGTCCTCCACCTTAGGCCTCCGATTAAGGATCCGATTCCACCATGGGATCTACCCATCATCCTGGAGCAGCTCACGCTGCCACCTTTTGAACCAGCCATGGATTGCGAGCTACATTTTCTCTCTTGGAAGACGTTGTTTTTAGTTGCCGTTACCTCAGCCAGAAGAATTTCTGAACTACACGCACTTATGTGCAAAGAACCTTATTTGGTTTTCCACCAAGACAGGGTATCCCTAAGGACTAATCCTAAATTTCTGCCTAAGGTGGTCTCAGCACTCACCCTTAATCAGGATATCGATTTACCAGTGATTTCCCGAAACACTCTAATCGAGGAGAAGCCCTCTTGCACACTCTAGATGTGCACAGGTGTCTCAGATACTACCTGACCAGAACTAAACACCACCGAAAATCGGACCAGCTTTTTGTCTCCTTTGCCCACAGGATGATGGGAGCTCCTGTTTCAAAACAGTCGCTGTCCAGGTGGCTCATCCAATGTATTACGTTCTGTTACCAGAAGCGCAACAAACCCCTACCGGGCATGGTTAAGGGTCATTCCACCAGAGGGTGGCTACCTCTTTTGCAGCTTTGAAGAACGTATCCACTTCAGCTATTTGTGCTGCAGCTACCTGGAGCTCCGTCCACACTTTCATCAGGCATTACAGCCTGGATATCGCATCAAGGCGAAAAGCAGGTTTTGGTCTAGCAGTCCTTCAGGGACTTCTGTCCTAGGCTCAATGTAATTCGAGGAGTTCTACCTTTCCTCCTCCCGATGGTGTGTGATTTCCAGGATTGCTTGGGAATCGGTCCTAATGGTGCTAACCTGCTGCAAGAGCTGTTTCTCGAAGTAAGATAGTACAGTTATGTAAGAACTTACCATAACAGTAGGTCTTCGAGAACAGCTCTTGCAGCAGGTAATTTCCCTCCCACCATCCCCTCTGGAGGTGGATTATAGTCGCAACATCCTTCTTCTAGGATAAGGCATTTACAGCCTCTTTGTTTGCCATCTGATGGCGGATCTTCGGTCTCCTCTTCTGATGTCATCCAGTGGCTGGGAGTCTCCGGCGGGAGAACTGGGGATTCTGGGGGACCGCCTCCTTATGTACTACGCCTGACGTCGGGGTCGGGACCGATGTTGGAGGTGGTCCCTGCTGAATACTGCTAGCTAGAAAATTTCCGTGGGGTCCTGGCGCCTGCTGGCTTCAGTCTTAATGGTGTAACCTGCTGCAAGAGCTGTTCTCAAAGATCTGCTGTTACGGTAAGTTCTTACATAACTGTACTTTCCCCTCTACTTCAACAACTTTCAGTTAAGGAACCCGTTCCGTTGCCAATCAGACCAGACCTCTTGACTCAGAGCCAGGGGATACTGTTGCACCCCAACCTGAAGGCTTTACACCTTCACGCTTGGCTCCTGAGGATGCTTTCATAGCCAGATTACAAGTGTCCTCTCCTGTTGCCAGTATTCTCTTGGCCTCACGTAAGCCAGCAACCAGAGAAACATATAACTCCAAATGGAAACACTTTTCCATATGGGCTGCCTCTTGATCGTTGGATCCCTATTCCTGCCCACACACAAAAGTTCTAGACTACCTGACCTCACTGTCCGAGTCAGGCATGAGCTACTACTCCATCAAAGTCCATTTGGCCGCTATTTCGGCCTTCCATGAACCTCTTGATGGCAGATTACTGTACCAACATCATCTAGCCAAAATGTTTTTGAAAGGAATGTTGCTTATCAAACCACTTATTAGACGTCCCACTCCCCCGTGGGATCTCAATTTTCTAATAGAAAATTGACTCTTGAGCCTTTCAAACCTGCGGCCACTTGTGACCTCCGTTTCCTTTCATGGAAAACCTTATTCCTAGTGGCTGTCACCTCAGCTCGTCGTATTTCTGAGCTTCATGCTCTCATGTGTAAGGAACCTTACTTAATTTTTCACAAGGCTAGGGTGGCGCTTCGTACCAACCCCTCCTTCCTTCCTTCCTAAGGTAGTGTCTGAACATACCCTATATCAGTCCCTGGAGTTACCAGTATATTATCCTGAATACTCCAACCAAGGTGAACATCTCTTACATACCTTAGATGTACATCGTATATTGCGTTACTATACTAATCGAACAAAACCAATCAGAAAGATTTCTCAGTTGTTCATCACCTTTGCCTCAGGCCGAGAAGGGCTCCCAGTTACTAAAAGAACTCTTTCTAGCTGGTTAGCACATTGTATTACATTTTGTTGTAAAAAATACAAAAAACCCTTACCAGAAACTGTCTACGCCTGTTCCACTAGAGCCATGGCCACTACTGCGGCTTGCTTTAAAGGAGCCTCCATTTCAGATATCTGCAATGCGGCCACCTGCTCCACAATTCATACATTCACGAAGCATTACAATCTGGATATCGCTTCACGCCGTAGGACGGCCTTTGGCCGAGCAGTCCTCCAAGGCCTTCTGTCATAATGTCCATTCATCTCAGGTATACTGCTTGGAATTCATCCCAAGTGTATTACCTACTGTGAGAGACCACTCCATGGAAGATTGTAAAGTTACATAAAAACTTACCATAACAGTAGATCTTTGAGGAATGTCTCTTGCAGTAGGTCCAATCCTGCACTCTGTCCCTCTCCTTCTCTAGGAGAACAAATTCTGGTCCAGTGACTCTTGGGTTAGGATACCTTTGGTACCTCAGGTTCCCTTCGGTCCTTGCTTTGTGAGCTGAATCCGGCGGGGGAACTGAGGATACCAGGGACCGCCCACGTTTATATAGCATACATGAAGCTGATGTCATGTGTGGGCGGCCCCTGGTAAAAGACTGCTAGAAGAGCTGCCGTGTGCCACAGCGACCTCTGGCGATGACCCAAGTGTATTACTTACTGCAAGAGACACTCCACAAAGATCTGCTGTTACAGTAAGTTTTTACGTAGCTGTAATTTCTAGGAGTGGCATATGGTGCACATCCACACTACCCACCCGACCTCCCCTGGCAAGTGGCACATAGATCCTTGCTTCCAGCTTGCAAGATCTGAGGTCACGGGGCAGTGCCAAGGAGGATGCCACCCTGGTAGGTTGGAGGAGCTAGCTTGAAGACCTTCCAGCAAGTTTTAAAGGGAAAGGAAGTACTGGTAGAAGTGTGGATATGCACCATATACCACTTCTAGAACTGTGGTTACAGGTGAGTAACCCTCATTTATTACACTTGGTGTTGTAAAATACACACCGGTATTTCATTACATGGGCCCTGCGTGAGTTTAAATAGGTCATTGTCAGAATTTTCAGTGCTGTTCTGGTCAGGAGGGAAGGGATCGTAAACTGGGCCGAAGAGACAGCAAGTCAATCCCTTCCACTTACCGGTGTGCTGGCCCTGGTCCCATGCACAGACATTTTGTGATGTCTGACTAGGGAGAGCGAGAGGGCACACTCCATAGAAGCCCATCAGACTATTCTGGTATGTGATTTTATATAAGTTACCACAGCTTTTAATATACATTAAAGCCACCACTCTACTAAACCATTGTCAGTCTTATGTTTCTGGGGGTGTGTAGGGTGGTGGCTGCTGAGATGGAGGGTCGAGTGGGGGGGGATGTATAATTTAAATAAAAGAATCTGTGGAATCCTGATTGTGACACTGGGAGATTAGGCACACCAGTTTCAGTCTTATGTTTCTGAGGCAGGGTTGTGCGGTGGTGGGTGGTGAGAGGGAGGGTCGGGTTGGGGATATCTGTAATTTAAAGAAAAACAATTGTGGGTCATGGCCGGAACAAGCTTTTCCATACATGTCTAAGATAGCCACCGCACTGTAATGCGCATGCGCCACTACTAGCCCATGCACAGTAGAGTGTGGTGGCATCTTGGACATGGCGGAGTGTACCGTGACCGCTAATTTATTTATTTTTTTAATTATAGATATCCCTTCCCACCTGACCCTCCCTCTCCTCACCCACCAGCCCACCCCCCAGAAACATAAGACTGACAGTGGGGGTGCCCAGTTCCCCTTGTGATCAGGACGCTGTCGATTTTTAGTGTAAAAAATAGTGCAGTGCGACTGGAGACAGTGAGTGGAGTGCGTCCAACATGTTGTTCGTTCAGAAGGAATATGCCAAGTCCTTTTTTGATAGCAAGAGGTCTGCAGGGCTATGCTCACCGCAGCCCTAAAAAGGGCCTTGTTAGTTGAGCAGTGGCTTTGACGTATATTAAAGGCTGTATAACATATAAAACCGCATTACAGTTAGCAAGTACAGAGACACTAACGAAGTGGACAGCAGCTGTCAACCATCCCTCAAGGCCCATAGTAGCTGTGAGTTTTCTTAAAGTGATCATTCAGTTTAAATCAAGTTTATTGCAGGAAAGCTCCATTGAGCAGGCTCATTCACAATTAGAATCGAATCCAACAGATAAACAGCGCAACACTACGAGCGGGTGCTCACAGCGTGAGGTGCAAACCTCAATAATTCACACAAAAGCCAAGGTAATGAGCACTCCAGGACACAGAAAAATATACTGCAAGTGATTTTAATCCAAACGGCAAGTCCAGACCCCTGCGCTTTGGCTCTACGCCTTCAAAGGGGGTTATAACCAAACTTTACAAACAACCACATTTATATACAATCATAGTGATGACATCATAATTAAGGGACAATTAACTCTTTCAGTACCCCATTCTGTCATATATATTCCCTTACTCTAATGTTCTAATGAAACAATTACAAAATGTATACTAAAGTTCTTAACAAGAAAATTTTTGTTTGTAAATACAGACCAAAAGAAAAAATGTGTTAAAAAATATATGTACCTAAATGACTATACAAGGCTATTTATAGTTTTTTACAATTTTTTACACTTTTTCACACTTTTGACACTTTGTACATTAATTTAGAACATGAATAGTTATATGTTTAAACAAAGCTGTCAATTCTAAATGTGTAAGAACTAGGTAGATTTATATCTCCTCCTTTCTTTCTTAAATCCAAAACATATAGTTAATTCAGTATAAATCATACTGTTAAAGGAAAGGTGATAAAACACTCTAAGTAAGTACAAATTAAAAAAAAATGAAATGGAACACACAGTATCAGGTAAGGTGACTAAATAACATACAAATAGCTCATGGCAAAACATAAAATGAGATGAAAGTGAAGATGAAATTTATAACGGTGGCAATACAGACAAATGAATGTCATGTTTGTGATCACCCTGCCCTTCAGACCAGCAGTGGGAGAAGGGAAACAAACTATTTTGATGGGGATCCACTCAGATAACATCTCACACCAAATTCTGAAATGACAAAACAAAACAAAACAAGATGAATATCAAAGACAGAACACAAATTTTCACACAAAAGGGAATATTCTGTTACTTTTTCAACTATTTTTGGACATCTTTCAAAAAAGGTTTCAGATCCCACTGGTCATTAAGACCATCTGGTTTAACAGTCTTGAGTCTGTATATCCACCTACTTTCTTTCTTAAGTAACTCATTTGTTCCGTCACCTCCAAACTTCATTGGTGTTTGCCACTCTAATCCCATGAATTTCATGCCCTTAGGGTCAGAGTTATGTGCTTTCAAAAAATGTTCTCCCACAGGGGTATCTGTCCTTGCATTCGTTATGTTTCTCACATGTTCCTGAATTCTAGCTTTTAAGTTTCTTGTAGTGCGTCCTATGTATATATGGTTGCAGTCAGAATAGCAAAGGCCCAAACTGAGGAAAAGATAGCCAACTCAGTTAAGAAGGGGGATAAAACCTTTTATAGGTACATCAGCGAGCGTAGAAAGACAAAGGGAGGGATAGTGAGGCTGAATATAGTGAACGGTGGGTGGGCAGAGGGGGACAGTGAAAAGGCAGGGATGCTGAACGAATATTTCTGCTCAGTATTCACAAAAGAGGAGGGGGAAGTGCCTAATCCAATTAACAGAAGCACTCTTGATAGGGGTGTCGATCCCAGTCCTTTCACAGAAGAAAGGGTTCTGCAGGAACTCCTAAAACTGAAGGTGGACAAAGCAATGGGGCCTGATGAAATTCGCCCCAGAATTCTAAAAGAATTAAGGGAGGAACTAGTGAAACCACTGGCTACTCTTTTTAATAAATCATGGGAGGATGGTGTGGTACCAGAGGACTGGAGGAAGGCAGATGTGATTCCCCTTCACAAAAGTGGGACCAAGACAGAGGCAGGAAACTACAGACCTGTCAGTCTGACCTCTGTGGTAGGGAAAGTGATGGAGTCACTTCTGAAAGAAAGAATAGTTGAGTACCTAGAGGCCAGTGGGGCACAGGACCCAAGGCGGCATGGGTTCACAGCGGGAAGGTCATGTCAGACTGATCTAATAGATTTCTTTGACTGGGTGACCAAAGTAGTAGACCAGGGAGGGGCTGTGGACATACCTAGACTTTAGCAAGGCATTTGACACAGTCCCACACAAAGATTAATAGTCAAATTAACCAGCCTGAGAGGGGTCCCAGGGTGGTAGCCTGGTAAAACATTGGCTGCACAACAGGACACAGAAGTAATTATAAATGGAGTCCACTCTGAAGAAAGAGGGGTTACTAGTGGGGTACCGCAGGGTTCAGTATTGGGTCCAGTCCTTTTTAATGTCTTCATCTGTGACATTGCAGAGGGACTGGAAGGAAAAGTATGCCTTTTTGCAGATGACACAAAGATCTGCAACAGGGTTGATACACAAGGAGGCGTGGAAAGGATGAGAAGGGACTTGGCAAGTTTGGAGGAATGGTCAGAAGTATGGCAGCTAGATTCAATGCAAGAAGTGCAAATAATGCACCTGGGAAACAAGAACCCAGGGAAGAATACACAATGGGGGGAGGTAGTAACAACAACAAAAAAGGAAAGAGACCTGGGGGTAATCATATCAGATGACCTTAAGGTTAGCAAGCAATGTGAGAAAGGCAGTAGGGAGGGCTGGGGTATACTCAAGGCCCTGAATTCTCATGATTGTGGATTTACTGTAGAATGTGCATCATGCCGCAGAATATATATAGTACCGCAGAATTCATTGTTTTTGGTGAATTTTCATATAAATATACTGTTTTTCCATAGTGTCAGACTTTCTTTCCCACCTCGTTTATCCTGAAGCTCCTCCTCTATGCTCAGCATATGATGTCATCGATGACATCACATCATATTTAGCCAATGACAGGACTGCATTCTGCCAGAGAAATGAATAAATTATGCCGCAGAAATCAGAAAATGTTGCCACAGAAGTCAAGGAGCCCTGCCGCAGAAATCAGAAAATTCTGCCGCAGAACACCAGGGGCCCTGGGTATACTGGGATGCATAGGGAGAGGCATCAGCGGCAGAAAACAGGAAGTTGTTATCCCTCTGTACAGAGAGTTAGTGAGACCCCATCTGGAGTACTGCGTCCAGTTCTGGAGACCCCATCTCCGCAAGGACATAGACAGGATAGAGGCAGTCCAGAGGAGGGCAACTAAAATGGTGCAGGGTCTGCAAGAGAAGCCGTATGAGGAGAGACTAAAGGAGCTTAATATATATACCCTTGAGGAAAGAAGGAGGGGGACATGATAGAAACTTTAAGTACCTCAGTGGAATCATCAAAGTCCAAGAGGGTAGCATCTTTCAGAAAAGAGAGATGCAAGAACAAGGGACACAATTTAAAGATAGAAGGGGGCGTTCTAGGGCAATGTGGAAGTATTATTTCACAGAGAGGGTAGTGGATGCATGGAACAACCTTCCTGAGGAGGTTGTGGGTCTAAAACTGTGGGAGAATTCAAGAATGCATGGGACAGACATAAGGCAATTCTTGTGGGGGTAGGAAGAAATAGGCTGTTGGTTAACTAGGATCTGCGGCCTATCCTGTAGGTAGGGAAATGGGCAGACTAGATGGGCCAAGCGGTCCTTATCTGCCGCCAAAGTCTATGTTTCTATGTTTCATTCACACCACAACACATAGACTACAAAGGTGGTGTCACAGTTGATAAACTCCTTAATTTCATACTTGTGACCTGTCAAAGGATGTGTGAATACTGTTCCTACCATGTGGTGACAGCATATATTACATCTCTGGCATCTAAAATTACCTATTGGTTTAGTACCCAGCCATGTGTTTCTATTTGGCATTGTCAGTCTACTATGTACAAGTTTGTCTTTCAGATTCTTTCCCCTGGAGAATGTGATTCTTGGTTTTTCCCCAACTGCTTTCCTCAATTCAGGCTCAGTATGTAGCAAGTGCCAATTTTTATAAACAATGTTACCCAGTTGTCCTGCCCAGTTATTAAATTCAGTTTAAATCAAGTTTATTGCAGGAAAGCTCCATTGAGCAGGCTTATTCACAATTAGATCCTGGTTACATAAAAGGCAGTACATACGTAGTAAGTACATGATTACATAACAGAAGGTCACATGCACAGTATAAAACATTTGAGTACAGAAGGTCACATACATAGTGTAAAACATTGGAGTACAGTCATTATCAGATCCTGACAATAAGTGATCACATAAAAAGGTTACATAGATAGTATAAAACTGTGGTCTTCGTCCAAAACGATACATGCAGTGATTCTGAGATCCTGACGTGAGTACATAAAAAAAGAAAAGGCTGCATACATAGTATAAGCAGTGGAATTTGTACAAATCGAAACATACTGCCATTAACAAATCCTGACATTAATATAGAGCCATAGTGTAACAATATGCAGTAAGAGAACAGAGGAGTCCTAGAGTGCGGCAGGGAAAAAATGTAGAGTGGGGCTTGCAGTATAGCCTAGAGGTTAGAGTAATGAGCTGTGAATGAGCTTGATACATCCAGAAGACAGACCTGGGTTTGATTCCCACAACCTCCACTTGCATACTGTGTGACTCTGACCAAGTCATTTAACCTCCCCAGTGCTCCTAGGTCACCTCTGGAAACAGGCACTTCTGCCTAGTGGGCCTTATCTGGTTAACAAAGAATAAAATAAAAAAAAATAAAATAAAAATCAATGCAGCAAGAGTCATGGAATGTGGCAGGGAAATGAGCAGAAATGCAGAGGGCCGAGAGATAGTCTTACAGTGCAGATAGGAGAGTTTAGGGAGAGGGAAAGGGGCTGAAAGAGCTTGAGGTAGAACACTTGTAGCAGGGAAGGAGAGAGAGTGACTAGTTCGGAGAGAGCTGGGGGGTATGGGGAGACAGGGAGAGAACAGAGGCAGGGATATGATGACTAGAGGGCAGGAGTGGCCTAGGAGAAAGGGAGTGGACAGGCTGAAGGTGGGGGAGGGGAGGAGAGGGAGAGCAGAGCGAGGGGGGCCAGGAGGAGGGGAGTGGTGGTGGGGATGTCTACGAGGAAGCAGAAGAGGGTGAGGGGCATACAGCAAAAGAAGAGTGAAGAGGAAGGTGGGGGGAAGACGGGAAGAGGGAGGGAGGATAAAAGCTATCTAGAAAGGTTAGAGGGCAAGAGGTGGCCTGGAGGAAGGAGGGCAGAATGACGGGGGGAGGAGGACAGGGAAGAGGAGAGAGCGAATCGGGGAGGGGGGATGGGGAAGAGAGAAAATAGAGATGCAAACCCAAGGTACAGAAAGGGAAATATGTTAGGAAGGACTTAGGAGGGCTAGGCCAGTAGGCAATTACAAGCTAATGGGAAGTGCTTTGAGGCTAGAGTCTTCAAGAAGTTAATCGTGATCAGGCTTGTGAGCTTGAGTACCGACTGAATGCTGTTCCAAGCTGCAGGGAGGGAGGGAGTGTGATATTGCACCTTTACCAAGGGAAGATCGGGTTCTAGGGGTGTCCAGAAGGAGGAAGGCAGACTTTCTTAGGGAGTAAGCGCAGCGTGAAATATGGATGAGAAAGGAGATATAGGCCGTGAGTTTTTTGTGGAGTGCTTTAAGCGTCCACGTGCCAAAGTGGAGCAGTCTTCTGGTCGCTAGGGATGTCCACCCCACAGTAGTATACAGGATACAATGGTGGGTCCTGGAGGGGGCATTGATAATGAAACAAAGGGCACGGTGGAAGAGGACATTGAGCCTGTGGAGGATGGTTGCCAAGGTGCAGCTTAAATGATATCACCATAGTCTAAGAGCTGAAGGAAAGTAGCCTGGATGAGTCTGATTCGGACTTCACTAGGGAAGAGTGCTCTGTGTCTAAAAAAGAAACTTTGCCTGGCTTTAAGTTTAGTGGAGAGGCTATCGATGTGGGCATTAAAGGACAGTTTGCTGTCAATCCATACTCCTAAGTATTTGAACTTGTCAGCCACTTCAAGCAGTTCCCCTAGGGATGTCATAACAGTTGCAGTGCCAGCCTTAGTCCCGTGATTGGGGGGTTGCTGCTGTAATTGAGGATCATTACCTTCGTTTTTTTCGTGATAAGCAAAAGCTTGGCACAGATGAAGTTGTGTTTGAGTTGAAGGAAGTCAGATTGAAGCTCATCGCAGACTTCGACAAGTGTAGGCTTAGAGGTATAAAGAACTGTGTCATCAACGAAGAAGTGTAATTTAGAGTTGACGATATTGGAGTCAAGGGTGTTGATATAGATAGAGAAGAGGAGTGGGCCTAATATGGATCCCTGGGGTACAGCTCTAGTGATGGGAAGGGGGTTTAATAGAAGTCCGTCCGCTATTACTTTCTGGACTCGCCCGGTTAGGTAGCTGGAGAACCTTGAACTGTGGAGGTGGTGGCACCTAGGTTTGAGAGGCTAAGCAGGATAAGGCTGTGGTCGACTGTATCAATCACTTTGCGCAGGTCAAGGAACACTGCACCTGTTACAAGCTTGGAATTGTAGGCGGTGAACCAGTCACTGGTGACTTTACCAAGGGCAGAGATAGTACTGTGATTATGTCTGAAGCCCGATTACGCAGGGTAAAGGAGAGAGTGTTCTTCGATGTGATCTTTCAGTTGGCTAAATATGAGTTTTCCGAGTATTTTGGAAAGCACAGTGAGGATGGGAATAGGCCTGTAGTTGTTCAGGCCAGAGAGGTTGCCGGATTTAAAGAGGGACGGCATGTGGGCTGATTTCCAGCAGGAGGGAACAGTGGTGGTCGAGATAGACAGGTTGAATATGGGGCGGATGGGGGCAGTGAGACAGTAGTAGCCAAGCTTGAGGAAGAGGGGTTCAATCCCATCAGAACTGCCACCCTTTCTGGTGTCGAGACTTGAAGGTGGTCCTCAACATCCTTATATGTTATGGGAAGTAGTTGGAAGGGATGTAGGGGATCGGGGGCAGTGGATACCGAAGGGGCAAGAAGGCCCCGCATAAGAGGAGGAGTCAAATGCTAGCCCGGCAGTGGCAAAGTGGGAATTTATTTTCTCTATAATAAGATTGCAGTCCTCAAGCACAGTTCCTTTGTCATTGATCTTGGGAGGGACAGAGGGGGCCGCTTTGCGCCCTTCGACTGTTTTTATAGTCTGCCAAGTCTTGGCTGAGCTCCCTTTGGCCTGTTCAAGGGCATTGACATAGTAGTTTGCTTTAGCCGAGAGGATGAGCTTGATGCAGGAGTTTCTAGCAGTTCTAAAAGCCTGCCAGTCAGCTTGGCACTTAGTACACCTGGCTTGAGCCCAGAGCTTGTCCCGGGTGGTGAGCGCATCTTTTACAGCTGGCGTGAACCAGGGATGGGAGAATTTTCGAGCTCTGATTTTGATGAAGGGAGTGTGCTTGTCAGCGAAGTACAGGAGACGTTTGTTTAGGATTGCAGCGGTCTCGTCCACAGTTTTGGCAAGGTAGAAGTTTTCCCAGTTAGTCACCCTGAGATCGTTAAGATAGTTACTTGCGTTGAATTTACAGAAACTGCGTTTGGAGGTGTATTTGGTTGAGTAGGGGCCTATTGCCTCAGCCCTGGTGCAAACTAAGATACCATGATCACTCGGGTCATTATGGAAGACTGCAGAATGCAGAATTTTGTGAGGGTAATTAGAGAGGATAACATCGAGGATAGAGCTGTTGCTACAGTTTCTGGTATTTACCCTGGTCGGTTCTGAGACCAGCTGGGAGAAGCTGAGTTCGTCACAGAGTTGTTTTAAGGCATTTGATTTAGGTGTTAACCAGTCAAGGTTCAGACCATCAAGAATGATGCTCTTACTGCTGTTAAGGTCTATCAAGGATTTAAGGGTGATGATAATTGCATTGCCCCCAGAGGGGTGCTGTAGCAGCCGATGATATGGAGGGTTTCAGAAAAGGGCAGATGGAACTTTAGTGACACAGAATTGAATTCTTTTGACACCAAGAAGGACCGAGTGTCAGATACTTTAAATTTGTCTTTATAGTAAATAACCGTGCACCCCCCCCTCACAAAGGGCAGAGGGCCTATCTGCCCAGAGGATGTTGTAGGCAGGTAAAGCTACCGTTTGGTCAGAAATTTAGTGCTTAAGCCAGGATTCGGTAATGACTAAGAGGTCCGACTTAGTGTGGGCTGCCCAAACTTGAAGTTGATCAATTTTGTTGACCAGACTACGTGCATTAATTAGCATCAGCTTAAGGCCAGGAGCACTGGGGAAGTCTGAGGGGGAGGTAATGGTGATGGGAGGGCTGGGGTTTATTTTTAGCATTCCCTGAGCATATGAGGAGCAACAGAATTAGCTTCATTAGGTGGTGTGTAGCCATGGCAGGAGCCCTTCGCCTCTGGGAATGTCCCCTGTGCATCAGCTACATGGATGACCTAGAAGAGACAGGGTAGAAGTGAAGGGGAGGGTCACGGTAGTGAGTGATAGAGCTCTGATGAAAGTAGGGGCAGGCATGGTGCTGAAAGCCTTTGGAGGATAGTGGGCATTGTACATTGTGGTATGGAGGCATGTTGAGGTCGATGTGCCTTCCCACGCTGGGAAGAGCGCTGAAACTCCCTTCAGTAAGGGGAGGGGCTGACTGGGGCATTGGCAGTAGGCGGGCAGGCAAACGGGGGAGCCAGAAGGAAGACAGTCCCAGCATGAGTAAGGGAGTGGGGGTGAGGGCAAGAAGTAGCTGGGTTAGCATGCTTGACGATGGTAGTACAGAATTATGATAGATGGCGGAGAAGCTTAAGCTTGTCCATGATAGGAAAAGGGAAAGACTATCAAGAGGTAGAAGTGCCTTTGATTGGGGGAGGATACTGTTTCGAATAATAATTCCCAGAGTGGCTAGGTAGATCGTGTATAAAACACAAGGTGCCTAGGTGGAAGAACTTAAATCAGCCCGGTATTGGGATTGGGTAAAGTAGTAAGAGGGCGAGGCTCCCTTTTCTTCCATAGAAGGTATACAGTTTTATAAAGATGTGTCTTGGATGATTCCGTGTTCAGGAGGCCCCCTAAATGGTCTTACTTGTCAATGACAAAAGTTCATTAGATTATGCTTGCTATTGGCATATAAGATTATTCTTATGCACTGGAAGGATCAAGTTTCCCCAAATTATAAATTATGGATAAATTCATTGATATCTGTCCATCGATTAGAAAAAAGTGCATTACAGACTTAATAATCAAATTACCCAATATGATAAGTTATGGTCACCCCTTAATGAATTTCTTAAATCAGATGATTTTTGTAGGCCCCTTCATTAAACATTCCAGTGGGATGATTGTATGGTCATATTCCCCATCTCCAAAAAAAATGTAATACATAGTTTGAGAATTAAGCTGCTATATTTATTGTGTGTGGTATTTAATGTGTATCTAGTTTTTGTATTAAATGCCATGTAGTAATTTGATGAACTCTGTGATATATTCTGCTATGTATGTGAATATTTTTTTACTTGCATTAATAAGAAAAAAAAAAAAAAGAGGGTGAGGCCCTTTGAGTAGGGGAGGTTACTGATATGATTAATATTTCACAGAATGGCACAGTAGTTCACAAATAGGATACTAGTAAGAGGGTGAAGCCCCTTTAAATAGGAGAGGTTAAAGATGCGATTAGTAATTCCCGGAATGATTAGCTGGTTCATAAGTGATTCACAAAGAGTCAAGGTAGAAAAACTTAAGCCTGTTCACATATAGACTAGGGTAGATTAGCAAGAGGGTGCAGTTCCTTTTAAGTAGAGGTGGATACTGTTTGAACAGTAGTTAACAAAAGGACTGGGTAGTTCAGGAAGGGAAACCATTTAATAAGTGCCAGAGGCAAGAGTTGGTGGGTGGGCCGAAAAAAAAAAAAAAAAAAAACACCAAGTAGGGTAGCAGGAACCCAGCTCAGAGTGGACTCTGCTGTGGGTCTGCTTTTATAAAGAAAAAGGCGCCAAGTCTTGGCTGGAAGCTGGCTCCGGGGATCGTACCTTGCTTTGGGGGGGGGGCAAATGGGTGGCTGGCAGAGCAGACCGCCAAGATGGCTGTTTCTGCGGTGGAGGGCCTGGTCAGGGTCAACCTACAGAGGGAGGAAGGGGAGAAAGCTTAAATTAGAAAAAGAACAAAGAAAGTGGGCAGATGCAGGCTAAATCGGGGGGAAGGGTTTCAGCTCAAGGTGAGCGACTGGGAGAGGGGATAGTGGGTGAGGGGCGAGCAGGAGGCTCCAAGAGGAAAAAGAAGAAAAAGAAAGAAAAACGGACTGGGCAAGCAGGGAGGGGGGAAGGGTTAGAATAGCAGATAAATCGGGGGAAATGGGAGCTTTATAGCAGTACAATAAAATGCCTTACAATTCGGATTCAGTTGAACAAATCAAGTTTGAAATGGCTCAATATTTACTTAGCAAAACATTTAAATACAGGTATGGAAAATTATAAAATAAAAAGACAAAAGAGTAGCCGAAAAACAAGCAGGGTAGCAGCATCCCAAGTCAGAGCGGACTCTGCTGTAGGTCTGCTTTTAAAAAGAAAAATGTGCTAAGTCTTGGCTTGAAGCTGGCTCTGGGGAGCGTACCTTGCTTGAGGGGTGGGGGGCAGATGGGCAGCTGGCAGAGCAGACTGCCAAGATGGCTTTTCCTGCGGCGGAGGGCCTGGTCAGGGGCAACCTTGCTTGGGGGTGGTAGACGGGCAGCTGGCAGAGCAGACCGCCGAGATGGCTGTTCCTGCAGTGGAGGGCCTGGTCAGGGGCAACCTTGCTTGGGGGGGCATACGGGCAGCTGGCAGAGCAGACTGCTGAGATGGCTGTTCCTGTGGTGGAGGGCCTGGGCAGAGGCAACCTAGACTGGATTAAAATAAGGCCAACTGTATCACAGCAGAGTTGTGCCTTGATGCTGTGGACCGCATCTCATGCTTAAACTTGTTGAACGAAACATTGAGGGAAGAAGTGACCATTGAAAAGAAAATGAATATAATATAATGACTAAAGAGGCCTCCTGTATTTTTGTGTGTAATTGAGCTGGTCATTCAAAAGCCACTCTCACTTTACATACATCTAGAGAAGATTCCAATCAGGATGTGGTCAGCCTAGTGCATTGTTAACAACAGTTCAAGTGTGCTAAACAGTCATACTTGGGGGGTCAGCTGCAGTAATGGCAAACAGTAATGTGGAAAACAAGAAGTGCAGTAATGCACACAGACAGGCTCAGACTTGTGAAAAGAATATTTATTTAGTGGTTATCCAACAAAGTTTCCTGGTGCTTCGAGGGGTAATCCGTCTTCATCGGGGGAGGGGGGGTAGAGTCACCAACACATAACACACTTAAATACTAATCAGAGCATGACGATTTCAAAATTGATGACGTGGTGAACACATGATGTTGATTCAAACATATCCATAGATAAAAAAACACCCACGTGTGATAGTGCAAATGTAAAAGTGAAATACACAAAACCACCAATCAAATTGCACCGGTAGCACAAATATCAAGGATGTTAAAACATACTACAACTATCACATTATAATGATAATGTCATATTGGCTCATTGTAAAAGACATCCTTTGACTATCTGCTATGATTAGTATTTAAGTATGTGCACTTCAGTGACCACGTCAGCTTGCCCACTGGGAGTCAGGAGCTTCACGTCTATAGGACATCCGCTTTCAGTTCATCTCAGTTTTAGTTTTTAAAGATACAGTTTGTTATTTTTGTGTCATTTTAGTGATTTAATGTAAATATTTCTGCCAGTTTTCTCTTACCCCTACTGAGTCTACGTTCAACGGCTGTGCAATAGAACGGTAGGAAGCCTTTCAGGCAGGCTGTTCTGCTAACAGGGCCATCCATGTTTGGTCCATTTTCCTGTAAGGGAAGGGTTCTGACCATTGGCGGTCCTGTGCTGGGCAGGAAGGACATTCCTCTGAAACATAAACTGGTGGGCCCATTCCTGATTCCATTCAGATTCTTTGTGCCACTTGGCCTGGAGTTCTTCCTCTTCCCTTCAGAAGGGAAAGAAATGGTACCACTCGAGGTCACCTCTGGGAGGTCTGCTGTGAGACCCTCAGTCTGCTGGGGCCCCGTGCCCTCATTGCACCATCTACTTTGTGGGGGGCCTCTGGTACTAGGGTATTGAGGTCTCGGGCCCGGAGTCACCCTCTGTCCTTAAGTGGGGATCCCAGTGGGCAGTTCCACCCCTTGGACAGCTCCTTGGAGTAGTGGGTGCAGCATTAGGCTTGGGTGTCTCTGCTTGTAGATCTGACCCTTCGGGGTTGGTGGCACTGGAACTGCAGGTAGAGCCTTCAAGCCAGATAGAGTGTTTCACTCCAGCAACAGCCTTCTGATCTTACGGGTGACCATGCCGCTGACTCCTGTCCCACTGGCCGCATCCCTACCTTGTGTCACTTGGTGAGACTGGCCAGGTACCATTGCTGGTCACTTTGGTGCTGGCTGGGTCACCTTTGGTTTAACCCTTGCCTCAGTGCTTACACACTAAGGTTCTTTGTGTTTTAGCTTGTTTTTTGTTTTTATTGGGCTCACCACAACCCAACCCAGATAGACCAACTTAGGGTAGCTGGTTCATTCCACTGGGGTGTCATACAGACGAGGCACACTGATGAGTCCTGGTAGGATGAAACACGTGTCTGTGTCTTCTGTTGGCATCCTTTGCAGACTGTGTGAGAGGCCTTTCAGCACCATGCATTTCTGCTTAAAGTTGAACCACCATAATATTTTGTGGTGATTTGCATTACAGTCCGTGATGCTTTGCATGATGGGGGTATGTGTGATTTTGTATTTAGTCAAAGCAATCACCAGTTCTAGATCTTATTTTGAGGGAGGCTCTTGCAGCAGGCTATCACTGGTAGGACTAAGCCGTCAGGTGCCGGGACCACACGGAAACCTTTCTAGCTAGATGTGTACCACGGGAGACCGCTCACCACCAACATCACTGCGCTGACATCGGCCTATCCTGTAATGGCGGGTGGTCTACCACACCCTTCTCAGTTCTTTCCTGCCATCGATCCGCGCATGTTGGACCACTGACACCGCTGCAGCTACAGTCGAACACCATTTCCCGCGCTTCGTGCCTTTTTAATTTTTTCCTTTTTTATGTTTGCTTGCACTCATGCAAGAAACATAGTGCCACCATACAAGGTTGTGGGTGTGCCTCCCCACTTCCAGTGCCCTGCTGCCTTTTGCGAAGCCGGCCGCACCCGCAAATGGATGAACCGGGCTGTCTATGACAGCCCTTCAGATGCTGATGGCATACAGCAGTTGAAGGCAAAAACACTGCACCAGCGGTGGTAACGCAGGCAATTTGCAGCAGTATGCAAAGTGCCTACATGTCGGCACTGCACTGGAATCAGCTGTCATAGACAGCTCCGTCCTCCGTAACAAGTAGCATGCTGGGAGCCCACTCCAGCGTACTCATGCGCCCCCCCTCCCCACACACTGTATGGCTGATGGGGGTGCCCAATCCCCCATCGGCTCCACTGCCCCCCCAACAGATTTCCAGGTGCCACGCTGGGAGCCCACCCCAGTGTGGCAAATGTCCATAAGGCCGACGGGGGTGCCCAATCCCCCATTGGCTCCACTGCCTCCCTCCCCAAACAACCTTCCAGCTGCCATGCTGGGAGCCCACCCCAGCGTGGCAAAAGTCCAACATTGTCTTTCAAAAAGAAAAACACTGGTAAGAAAACGGTCCCTCGCTGACTGTCTTGCCCCTCCCAACCCACGCCCACCCTCTGAGTGCCGCACTCCCACACCCCACCTCACCCCATACTTACCTCCGAGCCCAGTGCGATGATCTTTGGTGGACCGGAGCATGTGTGCACTCTTCCAAGCCGACTCGGAATTGAAGAAATGCCAGTAAGCTGAATAATGGCATAAATAGGGTTTTCAACTTTGGTGCATATCTTGGGCATTTTGGGAATTTTTCACCAAATTTTCAACATGGGGTTCTTGGGACTCCACCTCATGAACTCAGTCACTGTCATTTGTTATTTGGTCCGAAGGTGATTTGCAGTCATTGCGTGGAATCACCTTTCGGGACCGATGACAAACGACAGTGTCACAGTTCATGAGGTAGGCCCCAAAACCCTTATGTTGAAAATTTGGTGAAAAATTTCAAAATGACTGTTTTATTTAGCGCATGCTATGCAGTTCCTACGCATCGCCACAAGTTTGCATATTTTAATATTTTCACTCTAGATTTCAACATTGCCATTTTACCACACCTCCTTATGAGCAGTATTGCTGTCATTTTTCACATCTTGCCCAAAATGTGTTTTCGCGTATGTAGTGCCGCGATGGCGTGTCGGTGTCTGCAAATCAATGTTCGGACAGATTAAAAATCACAGTGACACTGTTCATGAGCAGGTGTCTTAAAATGGCTATGTTAAAATTTGGTGACAAAAGTCCATAAAATGACTGTGTTACGAGCAAGCATTACGTAATTTCCACGCACCTAGTAAATTCATGAATTTGTAATATTTTCAGTCCAGATTTTCACCACTGGCATTTTCCCACACTTCCTTATGAACAGTACAGCTGTCATTTTTCACACCATGGCCGAAATGTGTTTTCGCACTTCCGGTGCAAAAATGCGTGGTCGCTGTGGGAAATCACTGTTCGGGACAGATTAAGACAATCACAGTGACACTGTTCATGAGCGGAGGTCCCAAAATGCCAGTGTTGACAATCTGCTGTAAAAATTCCCTAAACTAATTACATTACGGGTGTGCTTTGCGCAGTTTCTAAGCACGGTCGTGACTTCACCAGTTTTTTTATATTTTCACTGCAGATTTTCAACATTGCCATTTTTTACACCTCCCCATGAACAGTACAGCTGTCATTTTTCACATCCTGTTCGAAATGTGTTTTCACGCCTGTGGTGCCAAATGGCATAGTCACTGTGCAAAATCAGCTTTCGGCTAACAAACTGATATTGCCACTGTTCAGAAGGTGGGGATCACAAAAAACCCATGATGAAAATTTAGAGTGAAAATACCAACGAACGCCTGAGGCATTAGCGTTTCCTACCATAACGCCCCACCCTGTAGAGACTGACGGCATCAGGGATGTGACTTGGAATTGTCGCCTGTAATGCTCATACCATTCCACCCCCACCCTGCAGCAAGTGACAGGCATCGAGGTGTGCCTTGGACTGTTCGGCCCCAAAGTTCACCCCATTCTCCTATACTGCACCTATCTCACCGTATTTCCTGATGGAATGGGGTGAGCATAAGAGCCAGAGATCCCAAGGCACACCGTCACACTTGTCGGTGCCTGCAGGGTAGGGTGTGGTGAAATGGCGTGGCCATTATGCCTGACGACCCAAAGACACACTCCAGTGCCTGTCACTCTGTGCAGGGTGGTGGTGGGGTTGACTTCACTTAAATACTTCACTGCCATTCCTATTATGCATCTCTCTCACTCCTACACTACCAATGCCAATGCCAGCAAGCAAACATTCAGCATTGACAAATGCTCGTTTATTTAGTAATAACATTGATTTTTTGGTGTTACCGGTTTCAGGTTTATGTCTTCCTAACCTGTCTCATCTTCCGACCACTCCACAAAGTGTGCCTGTGGCAAACTGATCCCGGAAAAGGATGGACATTCTGCTTGCATCCTATGCCTAGGCCCCAGCCACGACTCCGAAGTCTGACAGTTTTGTCAGAAATTTAACCAGGCCACATGAAGACATCACCTGAAAGAATCCTGGAGAGCCATCTCCTCAAGCAGAAGCTCATCGCGATGGAACAGGAGCTCTTCAGCTTCGCCAGCACAGGCCTCCAGGGATTCTTCCTCTTCTCTTCCTGGGAAAAATCTAGCAGGAAGCACAAATGCCGAGATAAGGACCGAACTGGGCCTAGTTGGCTTCCACCCACGGTCTCCTCATACACCGCCAACCACGCCTAAGTCTTCCTCACACGGGAGGTTGGCCTCCTTTGCCCTGCCAGCCCTTACTCCTGTTGGGCCACCCACTCTTATCTCAGTGGCGGGCAGTGGCTCCTCAGGGCAGGGGACTTTGTCTCCTGCTCCCTAGCCCCTGGCGCTTAGGCAACAAACAACCAAATAGCACGCTCAAAACCTTTGCATTGCTCAAAATGCAATTCACATTTCTGGAGAAGGGTGCTGCTGGTGTGTGGCATCCAGTGCACCCCAAAGAAACATGGCATATATTCAACATTCAAACATAATAACTGCTTAATGGCTTTTCTTACTTTAAGCTCCATGTAAAAAGGGGGTCCTCTTAGTTTTCAGATTGGAATTCCAAAGTGAGCAAGCTACACCACCCCTTCATGGTGAGACCCTTTCGGTGTAGTCCCTACACTAGCTTCTGAGCTCTGAAATGCCTGCAGTGGCTACTCATAAATATAGAGTGCTGCCTAAATTGGCTTGAATCACATGGCCTTATTGGCTCCTTAAATTGATTCAACCCAGGAATTTCTGAAAGTGGTGGCAGGGAGCATGCTAAAGGGAGTACCACAACTCCCAAAACTCTAAAAACAACCAAATAGCGCGCTCAAAACCTTTGCATTGCTCAAAATGCAATTCTCATTTCTGGAGAAGGGTGCTGCTGGTGTGTGGCATCCAGTGCCCCCCCCCCCCAAAGAAACATGGCATATATTCAACATTCAAACATAATAACTGCCTAATGGCTTTTCTTACTTTAAACTCCATGTAAAAAGGCGGTCCTCTTAGTTTTCAGATTGGAATTCCTGGTGCTCAGGCCCCCAACTTTCACAGGCTCTCAGCCAGGTGGCTTGGCCGGTGATGGTTCTTTGTGCGCCAGTTCTTCTGCCAACGCTCTCAAGGCACTGCCCGTTGGTCCCCTCTACATGGGCTGGTGCTAGCTCTTCTGGCAGCACCCACTGCTGGCTACCGCATTTCTCCACATTTGGTCTCACCTCAGCCTTCACCTGGGAGGTCTCAGTCCCCCGGTGCTGGTCTGTCCTCTCCTGGTACCCTTGGACACTTGCTGGCTGCCGTCAGTGCTGCCTCAGCCTAAGTCAACACCATTCACCCCCTTCCAGCGCCATGGGACTTACACCGGTACCCGATGCCGGGCGCAGCCGATGGTGTTTATCCTTACTCGCTCGCCTATCCATATCCTTCGGTATATAATTATCCTCCACCGTGATGTTAATGCCCTATTTTCTCTTGGTGGACTCTTCTGCAGAAGCAGAACCCCATCCCCGCTGACCTGCTGCCTGCTTCACCCCGACGCCCTCCCGTGACTCAGCCTTCTCCGGACCCTGTGTGGCCTGGTCCCAGTGACTCTCACACATCAGGCAACAGGTCCGATGCCGGCTCGAGTGGCTGTCTGGACCGACACCAGCCCCTGAAAGTGAGATGGATGAGGAGGATGAAGAGGACCCTGATTATTCAGAGTCTTCCTCCCTTGAGCGGGGCTCGCCTGAAGATGGGGAACCCCCTAAGGCAGTCCCCAAATCCCCTCCTGATGATCCTTCTTTCCTAGACATCATGAAGCATATTCAGACTACCATGGACTGGGAGACTGAGGAGCAGGACCCAGAGCGATGCTGGTTGGCATTTACCTGCATCAGCCTGATGCGCTCCCATTGGTGGTTCCTCCTGATCGACTCTTATGAAGATGTCACAAGGTTAGCATGGAATCACCCCTCTACTACTCTGGTGGTGCCCAAGAAGGCTGACTGCCTTTATCATGCCCCCGCCTGTAAGCCCTTTTTTGGGGGGCAGCCAAAGGCTTACTCGGTGGTTATCAATGCGGTCCACGACTGCACCAAGAAACCTAAGCACCTCAATGCTCTTCCTTTGAACAATGAGTCCAGAAAGCTGGATCACCCGGATAAGCGGGTCTATGCCTCTACTACCGTGGCCATTAACTGTTTGGCCCATATGGTTCAGTATCAGAATGTCCTGTGGGATTAGGACAGAGACTTGGTTCAGACACTGCCCGACAATCCAACTAAGAAACAGCTGGCCCAGACTCTCAAGACGAGCTCAGTCGTTGGGAATCACATCCTGTGGGCTGCCTATGATGCCATTGATGCCTCGGGCAGAGGGGCAGCCTCTGGCATCAGTCTCCAAAGCCAGTCTTAGCTCTGGGTTTCTGGCTTTGTCTCTGATATACAGTCCAGCATTTTGGATGCCTCCTTTCTGGGTTCTGTCCTTTTTGGAGGTGATGTTCCCATCTGGGAACTAGTGACCATCGAAGAGTATGGTTCACGATAAACACAGCAGTAGAGTCAAGCCATACAAAGGCAAAGGTACTGGACTTCAGGAGGGCGGACTTTGTCAAAATGGGTGAGTGCCTAAGGAATGCACTACTGTAGCAAATGGGCAGGAAGGAGGGGTGGAAGAACAATGGGGAATAATCAAAACTGCCATCACAGAGGCAACAAGCCTTTGTGTGAAGCAAGTAAACAAAACAAAACAATGTAAGAAACCACTATGGTTCTCAAAGGAGGTGGCAGGGAAGGTTAGGGAGAAAAAGAGAGCATTAAGGAAGTACAAGGAATCACAGAAGGAGCAGGACAGAGAATTGTATCAGTTAAAGCAAAAGGAAGAAGGAAAGGCAGTCAGAACAGCAAAGGCCCAAACCAAGGAAAAGATTGCCAACTCAGTTAAGAAGGGGGATAAAACCTTTTATAGGTACATCAGGGAGCGAAGAAAGACCAAGGGAGGGATAGTGAGGCTTAATAAAGGGTGGGGTGGGCAGAGGGTGACTGTGAAAAGGCAGACATACTAAACAAATACTTTTGCTCAGTATTCACAAATGAAGAGGGGGAGGTACCTAAACCAAACAATAGAAACACGCTGGATATGGGGGTTGATACTAGCCCTTTCACAGAAGAAAGGATTCTGAAGGAACTCTTAAAACTGAAGGTGTACAAAGCAATGGGGCCTGATGGGATTCATCCCAGAATTCTAAAAGAACTAAGGGTAGAACTAGTGACACCACTGACTACCCTCTTTAATAGATCATGGGAGGATGGGATGGTACCCGAAGACTGGAGGAGGGCAGATGTGATTCCACATCACAAAAGTGGGAACAGGGCAGAAGCAGGAAACTATAGACCTGTTAGTTTAACCTCAGTGATAGGGAAAATGATGGAATCACTTCTGAAGGAGGAGCGCAGGATCCAAGGCAGCATGGATTCACAGCGGGAAGGTCATGTCAGACGAATCTAATAGATTTCTTTGACTGGATGACTGAAGTAGTAGATCAGGGAGGGGCTGTAGACATGGCCTATCTAGACTTTAGCAAGGCATTTGACACAGTCCCGCACAAAAGATTAATATACAAGTTGACCAGCCTGGGAGTGGGTCCCAAGATGGTAGCCTGGGTGAAACATTGGCTGGAGAACAGGACACAGAGGGTAATAGTGAACGGAGTCCACTCAAGAATGGGGGGGTTACTAGTGGGGTACCGCAGGGTTCAGTACTAGGACCGGTCCTCTTTAAAGTCTTCATAAGCGACATTGCAGATGGACTGGAAGGAAAAGTATGTCTCTTTGCAGACGACACAGAGATCTGCAACAGAGTTGATACACAAGTTGGGGTGGAAAGGATGAGAAGGGACTTGGCAAGGTTGGAGGAATGGTCAAATGTATGGCAGCTTAGATTCAATGCTAAGAAGTGCAAAGTAATGCACCTGGGAAACAGAAACCCAGAGGAAGAGTACACAATGGGGGGTGAGATACTAACAACAACAAAAATGGAAAGAGACCTGGGGGTAGTCATATCAGATGACCTAAAGGTGAGCAAGCAATGTGTGAGGGCAGTAAGTAGGGCTGGTGGGGTACTGGGATGCATAGGGAGAGGCATCACCAGTAGAAAACAGGAAGTTGGTATCCCTCTGTACAGACAGCTGGTGAGACCCCATCTGGAGTACTGCATACGTCTGCCAGAATCCCAGCCACCTCGGGCACATCCCCCCATCACTCATAGCCCTCCCATCTGTTCTCTGCTCTCTACCAACGTACCTCACACGCTGGACCACCCCACCGCCCCCGCACACCCCTCTGCCCCCAGTACATAGTGGAAGGTGGTCCCTCTCTATCCTAGCCATACCTACCCTTAACTCCTTACCCATCCCCCTGCACTGCCCCCCGCAATCCTTGCATCTGCCCAAGCACCTTACCACAACCGCTGGAGTCCTTTTCTCCGTCTCATCACCCTACTCCTCATGCTGTCTGGGAATGTTCACCCTAACCCTGGACCGGTACCTGCTACCACCCCGTCGCCCCCTACTGGACATGGCCTCCGCATTGCCTCCATGAATATCTGCAGTCTCCCAAGGAAGACTGCTGCGCTCCAGTGTTGGGTCTCCCAACACACACCCGACATTATTGCCATAGTGGAGACCTGGCTCTCCCAATCAACTCCAGATTCTGCTGTCTCCCTCCCCGGCTTCACCCTCTTTGGAGAAGACTGTGTGGGTAAGTGTGGCGGCGGGTGTGCAGTCTACCTGCGTGACTCCCTCCTGGGCCACGTACTACCTACCCCCAAGCTCGACCACGGGGCCCAAGCCATCACTCTAAAAATCACTCTTGACCCGGGCCGTGGCCCACTTTACCTCACAACCACCTACATACCCCCACGGGCACAAAGTCTGGCTATCCACTCTCTCACTGACTATCTCTCTACCCTGCCACACAAGGATGAACAGCTCGTCCTAGGAGACCTCAACATCAACTGGCTTGGCCACACTACAACACACATTAAGGACAACTTCACAGCCCTCGACCTATCTCAGTAAGTCACTCGGCCCACCAGATTTAACCAGTCAAGTGGGACCAGCTCCTCCGAGATATAGTACTCTCAAACCGCCCACACAAAATCAAGTATGTTAACATCCTAGCCAACTCCTTAGCGACCACTCACCTATTCTCTGCTTCTGGTCCTCCCCACACACTCAATCCTGCGCCTCATACACCCCCATCGCGTTTCACTTGAGAACCTTAATAGCTTAAGCAGCACCTTGCCCAGCTCGACTGGTCTCCGATCTCCCTCGCAACGGATATAGACACTGCTCTAGCCTTCCTCACCAGTGCCTTCTGCAAGGCCTGCAACCTCTTTGCCCCTGTCACCAACACTCACTCCAAGAGACAAAATGCTGCCTGGATTTTCCCCTCTCTGATCCAGCAACTGAAGCAGTGGGATAACCTATGGCACACTGCTGTTGAGTCCGGCAGGACAGCTGACAGGCAAGCCTATAATGCCGCTCGCAACCAATGCACCTGGGCCATAAGACAAGCCAAGGCCAGTTACTATCAAAATGCCTTGACCTCGTCCTGGGGCTCTGCCCGAGCTTTCTGGGATAACATAAAGGAGCTTAATGGGAAGACCCGCTCCCCCCCCCCCCAAGATGGTTATTAACGGCACAATTAATACTGACCTACCACGTGTTGCTGACTGCCTCAACACAACATTTTCTGACCTAAGTGCAGTCCTTCCTGCCCACTTCTTTGACCCTATCCATGCATCCAACCGCCAAGCTATTTCCCGACCCCCATTTCTCTTCAGGACCATCTCTCCCCACGATGGCTGCCCTCTCCTCCCACAACCCGAGCTGTGACCCCCTTGACTCCAGGATACTGCGCCTAACACTTGATGTCATGTTAGTCCCCCTCACTGACCTTCTTAACTGATCCTATGCCTCGGCCAGTTCCCCAGCGCATGGAAACTGGCTGAAATTACCCGATCCATAAAAATGGAGACTGCACATTACCAAACAATTACAGACCTATCTCCATCCCCCCAAAAGCCCTGGAGAAAATAATATCCACCCAACTAGTGGATTACCTATCCAAGTACAACATACTATGCCGAGAGCAGCATGGTTTCCACCCTGGTCACAGCACCACCACAGCCCTGTTGCAGTTCTCCCACCAAATACACTCTGCACTTGATGCTGGGGAGATCGCCGGGGCAGTGTTCATTGACCTTTCCAAGGCCTTTGACACTGTGTGTCACCCCCTAATGCTTGACTCCCTCCGTCAGCTGGGCTTCTCATCTGGCCCTCTGGCCTGGTAATCCAGCTACCTCCAGGATAGATCCCAGTAGGTCAAATTAAATGGTATCCTATCAACTGCCCTGCCTGTATGCTCCGGGGCCCCTCAAGGCTCCATCCTGGGCCTCACATTGTTCAGTTTCTTTTTAAACACCCTCTCCAGCTCCTGCTCAGGCAAAATGCTTCTATACACCGACGACGCAGTCCTCGTTGCCTCACACCCCGACCCACTCACACTCCAGAGCTCCCGGCAGCTCACCTTCAGCCAAGCTGAAAAGTGGTTCCTCGACCATCGTCTGGTTCTGAACCTCAAAAAGACAAAATTAATGATTTTTGCACACCGCCAAAGCAACTCCAGAAATGCTCCCCTTCACATCATTCCCAGCACCCTCCATCCCCTTGAACAGGTATCAACATACAAATACCTGGGCATCACCTTCGACTCAGCTTTCTCCTTCCATGCCCATCTTAACTATCTGTCCTCTGCCATGAATGCCCGGATTGGACTCCTCTACTGCCACAAAGACTGCCTCCCTGAATTTGCCCTATGGCTGGCTATCACTTCCTCCATCCTGTCTTTGGTTGATTATGCACTCCCTACCTATGCAGCTGCTGACCCCACTGCCCTCACCAAAGTCCAGACCGCTATCAACAAAGCCTGCAGGCTCTTGACCAGTGCCCCCAGCAGAACGCACACATGCCAGCTCTACTCCGCCTCTAACATACTCATGTTTGAATGCTCTACTGTATCTCACCTAGTGTATTTGATCACTGAAATGACTTGCATTTGTATGCTTTTTTGTATCTCACCTGTATTGTTCTCCACTGTCTTGGATCACAAATATGTTGTCTCCCCTCCTTGTGACGAGGTGCCTTTGTAAATGAGTCTTTGACTCAAAGGTTTGTAAATCCGATTTGTGAAATAAATAAAATAAATACAGTTCTGGAGTCCCAATCTCCACAACGACATAGACAGGATGGAGGCTGTCCAGAGGAGGGACTAAAATGGTGCAGGGTCTGCACCAGAAGACATATCAAGAGAGACTTAAGGATCTTAATATGTATAGCCTTGAGGAGAGGGGGGACATGATAGAAACTTTCAAATACCTCAAGGGAATCAACAAAGTCCTAGAGGGTAGCATCTTTCAGAAAAAGAGGTGTGCAAGAACAAGGGAGCACAATTTGAAGCTGAGGGGGATGGCTCAGAGGTAATGTGAGGAAGTATTTTTTCACAGAGAGGGTTGTGGATGCATGGAACAGTTTTCCTGAGGAGGTTGTGGAGTCAAAAACAGTGGTGGAATTCAAGAATGCATGGGACAGACATAAGGCAATTCTAGGGGGTGGAGGTTGGAAGAAGCAGGCTGTTGGTTAGCTAGTATCTGCAGCTTATCCATTAGGTAGGGAAATGGGCAGACTAGGTGGGCCAAGCGGTCCTTATCTGCCGTCAAATTCTATGTTTCTTGTTCAGAACTTTATCTCCTCCTTCCAGGAATCGGGTTGGGCCCTCTGATCCATCCACTCCATGTTCCGTATGCAGTCTATGTTTAGCCAGCGGCCACCATTCCATTGCTCGTCTCGCAGGCAGCCCCGCTCTCCCACCAAAGGCCAGAGTAAGCACAAACAGGTGTCAGCCCCTGCCACCGCTAGGGCTCCTCTGGCAGCCGCCCTGGCTCCCCTGGTGCCGACCCCTACTTCCTGACTCCTTACCTGGCCCTGGGGGAGGTGGTAGGGGGCGCTTTTCCCTCCACCTCAACAGGTGGCGGGGGATCACCTTGGACAGTTGGGTACTACAACTCATAGAACACGGCCACACTCTTGAACTCCTTGAGTGGCCTCCCAGAAATCTTCTGGGCAACTCTTTCTACCCCCAAGATCATCTGCATCTCATCTGGGAGGAAATTCAAGCTCTGCTACAAGAAAGAGCCATAGAGTCCATCCCTCAGGCTCAGTGGGGCAGGGGGTTCTACTCTCATGTCTTCCTAATCCCCAGATAGACCAGGAACCTCAGGCCCATCTTGGACATGAGCAACCTGAATCTGTTCATAGAGTGCAAACGCTTTATGATGGTCCCCCTTCTGGGTCTGCTGCCCCTCCTGCACCCTTGACTGGCTCTGTTCTCTGGACACACAGGATGCCTACCTGCATATCAGAATTTTCCCTTCCCACAAACGCTTCCTCCACTTTAATTTCCGGGGTGCCCATTTTCAGTTTCGGGCTCTCCCCTTAGGCCTGTCCTCAGCCCCCAGAGTTTTCACCATGTGTTTGGTGGTAGTGGCAGCTGCCCTGAGGAGGCAGGGTTTTGATCTCTTTCCCTACCTGGATGACTGGCTCCTAGTGGCTGTGTCTCGGGAACACCTTCTCCAGACCCTGGAGCATATCTTCAGCCTCTTCCAGACCCTGGGGCTCACAATCAACAGGCCAAAGTCCTGTCTAACACCCTGCCAACAGCTTCAGTACATAGGGGCTGTTCTGGACATGTCCCAGGGCATGGCTTTCTTGCCCAGGGACACGGCGGAGTGTCTGATGGACCAGGCCCGTCTGGTCTTCTGCAGCCTTCAGGTCCCAGTCAGGGTATTCCTGTATCTTCTGGGTTACATAGCAGCAGCTATTGCCACAGTGCCTCTTGCCTGGCTCCATAAGAGGATCCTTCAGTGGACATTGCGGGTCCAATGGGACCAACGCTCAGACGACCTCGACCAGCTGGTTATTGCCTCCGATCCCATCCATTGGGTTCTGTCCTGGTGGCTGGAGTCGGGCAACCTGTTTTGGGTGGTCCCCTTTGCTTTCCCTACCCTTCGCCAGATTCTGATGACAGATGCCTTGGGTCTTTGCTGGGGAGCGCATTTGGGAGCTCGCCAGACTGGGGGCATTTGGACAAACGTGGAACAGGTCCTCCACATTAATGTACTGGAGATGCGGAATGTCCTGTACATTCTTCAGGTCTTCCAGATTCATCTCCTCCCTGGTACACTCTTAGTTCATACGGGCAACATGTGCTTGGTTTATTACATAATCAAGCAGTGGGAGACGCATTACTACCCCCTGTGCAGGAAGGTGATGAGGGTTTGGTATTGGGCTGTGGAGCACGGTCTGGAGCTCTCCGCCGTCCATGTTTGAGGTGTTCAAAATGTTCTGGCCGACATTCTAAGCCGCTCCCGGTGCAGGACTCATGAGTTGGAACTTTTGACCCCAGTAGTCGAAGACCTCTTTGACAAGTGGGGGCGTCCAGAGCTGAACCGTTTGGGCCCCCACTCAATGCAAAACTGCCACTTTTTGCTTGCTCGATCCCGGGCCTGGAGTTTTCTGGCAAGACGCATTGTCCCTCTCCTGGAAGGGGAGGTTTCTCTACACCTTCCCTCCTTTCCCGCTCCTTCAGCGGGTACTGCTGAAGCTTCAGATTGAGGGGTCCTAATTGCGCCTCATAGTTCCCTTCTGGCCTCGTCAGAGCTGGTTCCCCTTGCTGCAACAGCTGGTAGTGTAACCTTCAGTGCCCTTGCCCCTGTGCATTGGCTTGCTCTCCCAGGAGCGGGGGACCCTGATCCAGCCAGATCATCTCTTCATCTTCATGTGTGGCTCCTAAGGACATAGCTATTGCCTGATTTGGAGTCTCTTCTAGAGTCGCAGACTCCTCCACCAGGGCTTCCTATGCTATGAAGTGGAAGCGATTTTCCCTTTGGGCTGCTGCCCACCAGTTGGATCCTTTCACCTACTCGGTGGATCAGGTGTTTGAGTATTTTCTCTCCCTCTCTGATTCTGGATTGAGGTACTGCTTCCTCAAGGTACATTTTTTTGCCATCTTTGTGTACCATGTACCTATCGAGGGCAGAGTTGTGGCTCAGCTCGATCTGTCTTGCACTTTTCTGCGAGGCATTCTGCATCTCAAACCAGCCATTTGGGACCTGATCCCTCCTTGGGACCTCAGTTTTGTGTTGGAGAAACTCGTGTTACCTCCCTTTGAACCAGCCACAAGTTGTGAGCTGCGCTGTCTGTCATGGAAAGTGCTTTTTTTAATTGCTGTTACTTCTGCTGGAAGAATTTCCAAGCTATAGGCTCTCAAGTGTAAGGAGCCTTATTTGGTGTTTCACAAAGACAAGGTGTCTGCGTAACAATCCTATGTTTCTACCTTAGGTGGTGTTGGAGTTTACTTTGAATCGATCCATCCACCTTCCTGTTTATTTTCCAGAGAATTCTAATCGGGGGAGGCTTTGCTCCATACTTTGGATGTACGTAGAATCTTACGATACTATACACACTGGGACTAAGACTTTGAGAAAGTCTGATGAGTTGTTTGTTTCGTTTGCCCTGAAGAGAGGGGGGAGCACTCCGGTGTCCAAACAGTGTTTGTCTAAGTGGTTAGCAAATTGCATTGTTTACTGTTACCGAAAGTACAACTGGTGGAGGAATTGAGGTTGGGCTGGGAGACCACCCCTTTTATACTATAGGCAGACGTCGTGGGCGGGTCATTGTCAGGGGGTGCAGTCCCCCGCTAATGACTGCTACCTAGAAGTTTTTCATGGGATCCTGGTGCCTGCCGGCTTCAGTCCTAATGGTGCTGCCTGCTTCAAGAGCTCCTCTCAAAGAGCTACTGTTACAGTAAGTTCCTACGTAACTGTACTGTCTCCAGGCTGGACATTTGACTGATAGCCAGTTCAAAGTGGAACAAGCAGTGGTCACGGCCTCTCAGTTCCCTTCCTTTTTTGGAGTTCAGCTGAATCTAGAAGTCTCTGCTCCGACCACTCACAACAGCTGCTGTTTATAGGAGCTCTCCGGTTACAATCAAGGCCTAGCCTTCCCTCCAGAGGGCAGAATGCAGGTGATCTTGCGTATAGCGTGCTACATTATGGAGCGCAAATCTGTTTCAGCCCACTCCATACAACGCATGCTAGGTCTAATAGCAGGTGATCAAGCCCCTGGTTCTGTCACTCACATGATGGTAGGTGGAGGACAATCTCCTTCAGGGTTTCCATTCTCCCAACCGAAGCCTTGGATGACTCTCACTACAGATGCCTCCCTGTTGGGGTGGGTAGCCCACTGTCAGGGCACTAAACACAAGGTGTCTGGAACCTTTCAGAGTCTCATCTCAACACCAATGTGTTGGAGATACAGGCTCTTTTTGTATGGCCTGTTTGCCCTAGTGAATCTTGTCAGCTACAGAACAGTCCTCTTCCAAACAGATGACATTCTGTAATGTATTACATGAACAGACAATGGAGAGCACACTCTTCCTTGTCTGCAGAGAAGCTGTGAGAGTGTGGGAAGGGTGCTTGAAGTAGAGGATCCTACTCCAAGCCATTTATTTGCCAGGAGTCTAGGACACTCTGGCGGGTGAGCTTGGTCAATCAGAGGCCCATCCTCACGAATTGCTTCACGAGATGGCTGTTCGATGAATGGGGCAGCCCAGATATGGACCCTTTTGCATCCCCACTGAATGCTGAACTGCTTCAAGTCTGCTTCTGAAGGCCAGGACATGGCATTTTGTGTCAGGATGCATTTAGACTGCTATGGCAGAATCTTTTCCTATGTGCATTCCCTCTGATTCCCCCTAGTGCAGAGGATATTGCTCAGGCTGGAGGCGTCAGGGCAAGATCATTCTGATCTCACCCTGCTGGCCTCAACAGATATGGTTCCCTTGGTTAAACAGACTATCAGGAAACAGAGGACACTTCCACTTAGGTTAGACATATTGACTCAAGGTCTCTAGTGCATCCCAGCCTGCACTCCCTTCACCTTCAGGCCTGGTTCCTGAAGAGATGGAAGTGAATACATACTGGGCTTCTCAGAAGGTCTCTGGAATGTTTTTCAGCTGCCCGTGACCTTCCACTAGGAAGATTTACACAGCCAAATGGAAAATGTGTTCCATCTGGTGCTCCAAAACCCGCATGGACCCCCTTCGGTGCCCACCTGACAAGGTTCTGAAGTACTTACTGTACCTTCCTTATACTAGTTTGCAGTATTCCACAGTCAAGGTCCATTGTGTGTTAGATCTGCATACCATGAGCCCATTGATACCCTCTACCTGACTGAATTACCTTTTTTAAGATGTCCCTTAAGGGCATTTTGCACACAAGGCCCCTTATGCAGAAGCTGGTAGTTGCTAGAAATAGCAACCTTGTGTTGGACATGCTCACCTGCCAAGCCCTTTGAGTCTCTTAGAACATGTGAGATAAAGTTTTTACTTGGAAAGCAGCTTTCTAGTGGTCATTTCTCTGCTTGCAGAGTGTCTGAAATTCATGCCTTGCTTGCAGATCCCCATATACTGTTTCCCACACGGGCAAGGTAGTGTTTCATACACACCCTAAGATCTTTCCTAAAGTGGCGCCGGAGTTTCGTCTCAATCAGCCACTGTGCTGCCTACTTACTTTGCCAGCTTCCAGAATGAAGGAGAGCATATTCTGAGGGTCCTCATGTTTTGCCTGGACAGAACAAAGGATTTCAGGCGATCCAAATAGCTTTTGGTCTCCTTCGCTCTCAATTGAAACAGTCAAGTGCATTTCTGCCTGTACTGTGAGCTGTTTGCACCACTGCTGTGCCATGGCGTGAGTCTGCTGAAAGGTCAGGTACATGCCCAGTCCCGTAGTGCAGTTGTCACGTCCCTGGCAAAGGTTCGCTCTGTGCCTGTTGGTGATATTTTGAAGAGCTGTAACTTAGACTACAGTGTGTATTTTTCTTATGCAGTAGGCCCTGGATGACCCTGCCAGGCTTTGAGTCAGAGTTTGAAAGTGCAGTGGGTGTCAGCAGATTGAAGCGAAACAGGGAAGCTGTTCCATAGGAAGGGAGCGGTAACTGATAGCGTTTTGCCACTCACAGCAGTGGAAATTTTAGGCATCTCCAAAGGGGAGACCAAGGACACACGTAGGCATCTGGGAGCTGTTCTGGTTTTTAGGAGAGACATGTATGGGGACACGTTGCTGCCTCTTAGGGTGTTGTCAGCGACGCAGCCTAGTTCATAATCTTGACTGCCAGAGAGTGGGAGCCAGCCAAGGGCCTGGTACAGGTTACAGTGGTGAGTGGAGTAGGGTGCCAGGAGGGCAAATCAACATATGTTGTTATAGACGGAGGTTAGACGCGAGCAAAGGGCAGAGGATATATGGGAATAGATGGGGAGCAGTAATCGAGGATAGGGACAGGGTACCTTGAACAATTGCTAAGCGGGCCTCTGTGGGCAGGAACAGTTTCGGTCGATATGCAGCTCTGAGCTTTTGGTTCACCCATTGTACAACGGAGTTTACATGCTCCGTAAAAGAGAGGGAGGGGTCAAGAGTTATGTCCAGATATTTAAAACGCGGGACATTTTCTAGTAAGGGTCCATCTTTATTTATTTATTTAGTTTTTGTTGACCGGGTAAGTGCACTTGACAAATCCTGCCTATTTTCAGGCACGACCCAGGGAAGGGGATACAGATGAATGCCAACTGACCTTGAACCAGATTAAACTGTTGATGGTATTTTTAGTGTGCACTGAGAGGGAGGAGCTGGACTTGGCTATGTTGGCCAGGTAAGGTTTGGACCCAAGAAGCATTGCTTTTGTTTTTTTTTGTTTTTTTACATTAATCAGGAGCCTGTGTGACAGGAACTAGTTGTGGGCAGAGCCAAACTTCTGAAAAAGGGTGGAAGATATGTTAGTCAGTGACTTATCACTGCAGAAGAGGACGTGAGCATCAGCATATAGTAGTGCTTCATAGGTAAGGCAGTCAGTGGGAAGGGAATTAATAAAGATAGAGAACAATGGTGAGCCCAGGATGGAGCCCTATGGGATGCCCATGCAGACAGGCATATCAGAGGAGGTGGCAGCTCCAATACATACAGACTGGGATCGGCCAGATACAGTAGGTAACTTCTAAACCATTGTAAGCTCCCTGAAGAGCAGCCAAGCTGCAGAAGAGTGGTATGTAGAAGGGGTGGTTTCAGTAATGATTATTTTACATTTCCTAAAAAATTGTTCTTGGGAACACTGAAGTATAATGCATATTTGACAGCAGGTCCCTCAGGCGCCTATGTAGTTCAATGGCAGAGATATGGCATTTTATTCATTTTCCTGTCAGTGGGCAGAACAGGTCTCCTTCCCTTTGTCTCCCTTCAGAAGGAATATCACTTGCCCCATAAATATTTTATTTCTTATTTACATCTTAAATCATACCTTCAGCCATATGAACGGTCACTCGTGGCCCTAAGTGAAAACCCTACCCAAATAATACAACTGTTACAACCTCATATCAGAGGAACGACCTCGGATCACCTGATTAGTAAGATATATAAGGCCTTAAATGAAAGACAGGGAGATTCGACCAACTCAATCAGGTTTAGATAACAACAAGAACTACAGGTATCAATCAGTGAGCAGAACTGGAATGACTCTGCTTTACCAACTATAAAAATCTTTTTCTCACCATACTGGCGTGAATACATGTGTAAACTGTTCTCGTTTCTTCCGCACACCAGCTTTGCTGGCTAGTATGGGAGAATTAGGGAAGGGATAGTGTTGGAGAGAATGTGGGGATGATGGAGTAAATCAGAGCCATGTCCTTTGGTCATGTCCTAAGCTATCCAAGTTTTGGAAGGAGATCCTCGAGGAGCTGAGTGCAATTTATGACACCACTGATTTATTCACTCCCACATTTATACTGACTTTTATTAAACCAGAAGGTCTGCGAATTGACAAAAACTTGCTGAAACAAATGTTAAAATTTGTAACAGCAGCCCACAAAATAATCACTAGACTGTGGTTTACAAATAAAATACCCACTAAAAAAGCCTGAATTGTTTTGTCCAGGGAGATACATGCCCTTGAGCGATTCTTGGCCAAGATGATGGACAAAGTTCAAACATTTGATGTACAATGGCAAAAGTGGATATCATACCAACTAAATCATTATGATGGTTTGTACCTTAAGTTACTGAACATGTAATTTTGCTCTTCTTTTGCACGGAAAAGATACTCGGGATATTGAATTTTAATGGGAATAAAATCAGGGAGGGATAGGGGAGGGCTCACCGTGCTATGCCTGATTTGATTTGAATGGATCACAGACTGCACTTAAAATGAGTAATTAGGATTCTCTGGACACTGAAGTAATCAGTTGTTGATTTACTTTCCCTTAATATGACTGCTGCAAGTATACATGTAATGTATTATGATGTTATCAACTGGTATTAATAAGTGATGTATTGCTGCCTGTAAAATTGTTGCATTTATAAATTAAATAAAAAGACTAAATTAAAAAAAATAAATAAATAAAAGGGGGTGGTTGACCAGGTCAAAGGCCTCAGTCAGATCCATAAACACAGCGCGTGTAGCTTTGCCCACATCCACGTTTCTAAAGACCTGATTTGTAAACTGGGTCAGGGCAGATGAGGTGCTGTTGAACTTGCAGAAGCCATGTTGCTGGCCACACATCAGGCTATATTTCTCAACGTGGTTAGTCAATTGACAGTGAACTATCTTCCCTAGGAGCTTGCTCAGGTGGGGGAGCAGGGAGATTGGTCTGTAATTATCAGATGACAGTGGGTCCCCAGCTTTAAAGATGTGAACCACCTTGGCATGCTTCTACTAAGCTGGCATGATAGATGTGGTCAACGCTGGATTAAAAATAAAGGAGAGCAGTTTGGAGATGGCAGGGGAGATCAGCTTAAGCATCGAAGGGAAGAGGCCATTGCTGCCAGGGCTGCCACGATTGGGGAGACTTCTAAGGAGCTTAGCGGTATCCTTGTTAGAGACTACCCTGAAGTGGATGGGGGGGGGGTGTGCCAGTGGGGAAGGGGGAGCTGATCAGAGGGATCAGAAACAGGACCAGCAGGAGGCTGTGGGGGTAACTTGCTTAGGTGAGCATCTAGATCCGTAAACTTTATGTTGAATGCTTAGGTGACTTCGACCACATCAGTTAGAGTACCAGTGGGCAAGCTAAGGTGAATTTTAGAGTTATGGGTACGTGGGTTGAGTAGGGAACTGATAGTGCTCCAGAAGCGATGTGGGTCCCCAAGGTTATCCTTCTGCTGATTACAGAGGAAATTGTACTTCTGTACCCTAGCAGTTTGTTTGCACTGATTTCTTAAGTGCCTGAATTCATTCCAGAGGGCGGGGAGGTTTTTTGTTTTGTAGGCAGCCCATAATTTGTCCCTCACCTTTATCAAGGCTAAGAGTTCTTTTGATACCCAGCTAGTACAGCCACCCCTCACTCTCCAGGTGATGAGAGGGAAGTGGTGGTCTTGTAAATGAAGGAGGGCACTGGTGAAAAAGCCCACGACCTCAGTTAGAAACATAGAATTTGACGGCAGATAAGGACTGCTTGGCCCACCCAGTCTGCCCATTTCCCTGCCTACTGGATAAGCTGCAGATCCTAGTTAACCAGCAGCCTACTTCTTCCTACCCCCACCCCTAGAATTGCCTTATGACTGTCCCATGCATGCTTGAATTCCACCACTGTTTTTGACTCCATGACCTCCTCCGGAAGGCTGTTCCATGCATCCACAACCCTCTCTGTGAAAAAATACTTCCTTAAATTACCTCTGAGCTGCCCCCTCTATCTTCAAATTATGCCCCCTTGTTCTTGCACACCTCTTTTTGAAAGATGCTACCCTCTTGGACTTTGTTGATTCCCTTGAGGTATTTGAAAGTTTCTATCATGTCCCCCTCTCCCTCCTTTCCTCGAGGCTATACATATTAAGCTCCTTAAGTCTTCATATGCCTTCCGTGCAGACCCTGCACCATTTTAGTTGCCCTCCTCTGGACAGCTTCCATCCTATCTATGTCTTTGCGAAGACTGGGTCTCCAGAACTGCACACAGTACTCAGATGGGGTCTGACCAGCCGTCTGTACAGAGGGATAATAACTTCTGTTTTCTACTGGTGATGCCTCTCCTATGCATCCCAGTATCCCCCAGCCTCCTTGCTGCCCTCTCACATTGCTTGCCCACCTTTAGGTCACCTGATATGACTACCCCCAGGTCCCTTTCCATTTTGTTGTTGTTAGTATCTCACCCCCATTGTGTACTCTTCCCTGGTTTTGTTTCCAGGTGCATTACCTGCACTTCTTGGCATTGAATCTAAGCTGCCATACATTTGACCATTCCTCTAACCTTGCCAAGTCCCTTCTCATCCTTTCCACCCCACCTTGTGCATCAACTCTGTTGCAGATCTTTGTGTCATCTGCAAAGAGACATACTTTTCCTTCCAGTCCCTCTGCAATGTCGCTTATAAAGACACTAAAGAGGACCGGTCCTAATACTGAACCCTGCGGTACCCCACTAGTAACCCCCCCTTTCTTCAGAGTGGACTCAATTTACTATTAGTCTCTGTGTCCTATTCTCCAGCCAATTTTTTACCCAGGCTGTCATCTTGGGACCCACTCCCAGGCTAGCTAACTTGTATATTAATCTTTTGTGTGGGACTGTGTCAAATGCCTTGCTAAAGTCTAGGTAGGCCATGTCCACAGCCCCTCCCTGATCTACTACTTTGGTCACCCAGTCAAAGAAATCTATCAGATTTGTCTGGCTTGACCTTCCTGCTGTGAATCCATGCTGCCTTGGGTCCTGTGCCCCTCTGGCCTCTAGATACTCGACAGTTCTTTCCTTCAGAAGTGATTCCATCATTTTCCCTACCACTGAGGTTAAACTAACAGGTCTGTAGTTTCCTGCTTCTGCCTTGCTCCCACTTTTGTGAAGGGAATCACATCTGCCCTCCTCCAGTCCTCGGGTACCACCCCATCCTCCCATGATTTGTTAAACAGGGTAGTCAGTGGTGTCACTAATTCTACCCTTAGTTCTTTTAGAATTCTGGGATGAATCCCATCAGGCCCCATTGCTTTGTCCACCTCAGTTTTAAGAGTTCTTTCAGAACCCTTTCTTCTGTAAATGGGCTGGTATCAACTTCTGTATCCAGAGTGTTTCTACTGTTTGCTTTAGGTACCCCTCTTCCTTTTGTAAATACTGAGCAAAAATATTTGTTTAGTATCTCTGCCTTTTCACAGTCACCTCTGCCCACCCTCTCCCCTTTATTAAGCCTCACTATCCCTCCCTTGGTCTTCCTTCGCTCTCTGATGTACCTATAAAAGGTTTTATCCCCTTTCTTAACTGAGTTGGCTATCTTTTCCTCGGTTTGGGCCTTTGCTGTTCTGACTGCCTTCCCAGCTTCCTTTTGCTTTAACTGATACAGTTCTCTGTCCTGCTCCTTCTGTGATTCCTTGTACTTCCTGAAAGCTTTCTTTTTCTCTTGAACCTTCACTGCCACTTCCTTTGAGAACCATAGTGGTTTCTTACATCGTTTAGTTTTGTTTATTTGCTTCACACAAAGGCTTGTTACCTCTGTGATGGCAGTTTTTATTATTCCCCATTGTTCTTCCACCCCTCCTTCCTGCCCATTTGCTAGTGCATTCCTTAGGCACTCACCCATTTTGGCAAAGTCAGCCCTCCTAAAGTCTAGTACCTTTGCCTTTGTATGGCTTGACTCTATTGCTGTGTTTATTGTGAACCATACTGTTCGATGGTCGCTAGTTCCCAGATGGCTACCCACTTCTACATCTGTGATCCTTCATCTCCATTTGAGAGAACCAGGTCTAATATTGCTCCTCTCGTGGGCTCCAATACTAGTTGTCTAAGGCATGCCCCTGTAGGCATCTAGAATAACCCCACTCTTCAAGTGGCTGCTGCAACTGCACTCCAGCTAACATCTGCATATTCAGATCGCCCATCAGCAATATCTTCCTTTTTCTGCCATACTAAGTATACTTTCTATCATTTCCTTGTCCATTTCCTCCCCTGACAAGGGATTGTATACAACCCTGTGCGTAGTTGGTGCCATTGCCGGTCTCCAAATTTACCCACAGTGCTTCTTCTCCTCCCTGTTTTCTCTTTTGTTCTGTTGCTTTGATTCCTTCCCTTATGTAAAGAGCTACTCCTCCTCTTTTACCCTCTCTGTCCCTCCTGTAGATAGTGTATCCTGGTATGTTTACGTCCCAGTCATGGTTTTGTGCGAACCATGTTTCTGTGACTGCCATGATATCCAGATGTTCTTCCTCCATCAAGGCCACTAATTCAGGAAGCTTGTTACTCAGACTATGGGCATTGGTACTCATTGCTTTCCATTTTTTGATGGCTTTACCTTCTGTGGCAGCATCCCCCACTGAGCTTTCTACCTCGGTCTTTTTCTCATTTAGTACCCTTGTTTTGTAGGGAGAGGCTGGGATTTTCCTGCTGCTTATCAGTGCCTCCCTTGACTAGTTTAAAAGCTACAATGAAGCATTTAAACCGATTGCTCAAAAGACTTGTTCCCTTCCTGGACAGATGCAGACCATCCTGCCAGTATAGGCTGGTGTCCTCCAGGTGGAACCCCAGTCCCCAATGAAGCCAAACCCCTGTGCTCCACACCATTTTTTCAACCATTTATTAAACTGCATGTGCAAAGTACCCTTGCCTCACTCATGCCATTGACAGGCAGCACCTCTGAGAAGGATACTGTGTGTGCTACTTGTCTTAGACCCTCCCAGTTCTACAAAGTCCTTCTGCACTGCTCTAATCTCATGTTGAGCCAAGTCATTTGTCCCTAGGTGGACAATGACGTCCAGCTCAGACTCCCGTGCAGCTGTTCTCGTGATCCTGAGGATGCGCTTCCTGTCCCTCCAAGCCATGGCACCGGGCAGGCACCTTACTTCAGTTTTCCCTGCTCCCCCCAGTTCTGTCCCTCTAATAATTGAGTCCCCCACCAGGAGCTGCTTCCTTTCCTTGTGGTGTCCTCTGCCTCCTTCCTGTGGGCCTCCCTTGTGACAGGTGTCCTCAGCCTCCTTAATCTCCTCTGTGGGTGCATCCATAGGGGAGCTGTGCTCCCCCAGAATGGTGTATGGATTGTGGAGTGGAACAACTGACTGGGTGTGCCTCTGTTCCACCATCCTCACCCTCCCTGAGCCCACGTGGTCCAACTGCTGTGCTTTCTTTGCAACCTCTGAGGTAGTGGTGGTGGCTCTGGTGCTCCCTGGATGGGGGAGGTTCCCTTCCTTCCATCCAGTCTGGCCTGGGGGAAGGTTCCCTTACTGCTGTCCAGTGTGGCCTGAAGACGGGCAAATTCCTCCCTCAGGGCAGAAAGTTGTCTGCAAATAGGGCAGCATCTCAGCCTCCAGAAAGACTCCCTAAACTGTGCTCTCACAAAACAATCAGCTAAGAGTTCTGACCCACCGCTGCGATGAGTGCCTTCCTGTCAGTAAGATACCATACACAACAATTTGACAGAGAAATTCCCCTGCTAATCAAACAGAGAAAAATCCAGACATCCAAGTCAGACACAGGTAAACCTCCCCAGCCCCAAAACAGCCTGGTGGTTTGTGCTCTGAAAGCAGTCAGCCCCAAAATAAGTCAGCTGTGCTTTAAACTCTTCCTGCACTGAAAATCTTAAGAATTGTAACAAGACTGTCTTTTCCTGAAAATTCTAAGTTCCTTATTTCACCTTTCAGTTAGAAGTAGCCTCCACCTGCAGAATATCTGCTACAAACCAAAGACAAAGTTCACCTCCCTCTGTTGTGAGCACAACTCGCTTTCTTGCAAATCCTATGTTCAGTATTGCAGCTTCCAGCAAGAGGTAGTTTGACTTGAAAAATATTAGCTGTTCTGATGAGTTTGCTATAAAACACTTGCTTATAATACTGTTGTTCTCAGGTCTGTTACCAAAGCTATTGGCTGATAAGTATCTATGATGTAATCACTTCCTGAGAAAGTCTGGAATTTCCTTTTAAGGCACACAATGGTAAACACAAAAAACTGTTTACTGTCTGGGTCAAATACACAACCTGTACCTGCACTTATTTCAGGATTTGTGACAAATGTTTAGCCCAGGGTTTTAACTCTTCCTGCACTGAAAATCTTAAGAATTGTAACAAGACTGTCTTTTCTTGATAATTCTAAGTTCCTTATTTCACCTTTCAGTTAGAAGTAGCCTCCACCTGCAGAATATCTGCTACAAACCAAAGACAATTGTAAGGTTCACCTCCCTCTGTTGTGAGCACAACTCACTTTCTTGCAAATCCTATGTTCAGTATTGCAGCTTCCAGCAAGAGGTAGTTTGACTTGAAAAATATTAGCTGTGAGGGTATATAGAGATGCCCAGTTTACTGCTCTTGCGTCTTCAAGGAGGGTGGAGGTATCAGGACAATTAAAATTTGGAAGGCGATGTGTTTGGGGAGGTGTTTGGACTTGGTGGCCCAGGTGATATACGTGGGGGAGTGATCACTGATTGAGTCGGACAGGATCCCTGACTGGAGCACCTTGTCCTCTCTGTTTGTGATCACCCAGTCTAGGAGAGAGTGGTTTGGGGCCTGAGTGTTGTGCCTGGTTGGGACAGAGACAACTTGGATCAAACTGTGCTCTCTTAACAGGTTAGAGTAGTCAGTACCAAGGAACTCAACCAATTTAGGTTAAAATCCTCAAGGAGGACTGTGTCCCTGGGAGGGGAGAGGTTGCCTAAGCCAACCAGATGGTTGACAAGACCTGGAGTGCCCCCTGCTGAGGGGTTGTAACAGCAAGCAACCCACATACATCTTTTTTACAGAGCCCAGGGTCAGTTCAGCTATAAGCCATTCGCTGGGGCATATGGGGTTGGAGTAGTGTATAGCGGAGGCAGACAGGGGTTCACTGAAATAAAGTACCACACTCCCACCTTTCTTTTCTAGTTAGGTTATGCTGCATCTCCTCGGTAAAAAGGTACTGAGGTGGTTAAGGGCTGATGCCAAGGTAAGCCTGGTGCTGCAAGACACACTCGCGGTGCCATGCATGCGCACAGCTTGTTTTGGTGCTAGTCCTTCCGAAAAGTTCTGGCTCCCGCGGGGTTCTCATGTTTCTGGCACAGACCCATTAGTGTGACTCAATGGTGAAAATATTGATAGAAGATCAAGAATTATGGTGAGTTCGTAATTTTCATTCCTTTGAAAGGATCTCCATAGAGCTTATTCCCACCCACGATTCCCCTGGTATGGCGGACCTTTTCCTTTCAGTTTCTGAGCATGGCACTGTGTAGTGAATCTGTTGTTGTTGTCAGGGCTTTCACTTATTGTATGCTGGGCAATGTTTGCTTTACTCCCCCTTCCTCTATGCTTGATTGGTGGGGCCGGCACCGCTCGTGCTGTTGGTGGATGTTTCAGAACTCTGTTCACTGACAGCGGGACACTGAAGTGATTTGGGCCTGTCCATGTTATATAGGCTGTGCTGTGTGTCAGCATGGTTAGCCCCATCTGGCAAAAGTTTCCCACAAAGTCCTGATGCCGATGGCTTTCAGTCTGATGTATTATGACTCAGTGGAGATCCTGTCACGATCTACTGGTTACTGCTAAGTTACAGACATTTTTCAGTTGTGTACCAGCATTAAACGGATCGTGAGGAGAACAAAATAGGTAAGAAAGCACTTGAGTAAGAATCAGCTTATGGGAATGAGCTACCTTATGAACTGTGAACTAGTTGTATGCTAATGTAATAATTTACTGCCTCCCCAGGCCCCCTGTGATGAGGAAATATTTGCTTTACCCTGGTGTATGTGTAAACTTTTAAATAAATACATTTGGGAGTGCAAGGATGCAGACAGTAGTATTGTTGAAATATATGCAACGTGCATGCCTCTCAGCCTCTTGATGTCATTCACAAAAATACCACCAACAGCTTAATCTGGTTTAAGGTCAGTTGGCATTCATCTGTATTCCCCCTCCCCCGGGTTGTGCCTGAAAATAGGCAGGATTTGTCTAGTGCACTTACCCAGTCAACAAAAACTTAATAAATAAATGAAATAAAATGTCCAAATGAGAGGCACTGAGCCACAAAATGTAGGAAAAAGAAACTATAGATGTGGTTAAAATAATGACATACTGGAGACTGACGCTTAAACACAGTGACAATTGATGCTTTGGTGTTTATAAAATTCACTGTTAATCATCAGTTAATATGAATTTCCTTTTAAATGTGTAAAATGCGATACACAGGGCCTTTGAGGGTAAAATGAGGGACAGTTGAGAGGTATAAAGTTACTTGCTGTAACAGACTTTGGTTGTCTGCAAAGGAGCTAAAATGGCTGAAACACTTGTTGGAATTGGATTTCATAAAAGTAACAGCAGCATGTATTCACGCCATTTACGACATGCACTCACATACCTAGAAACAAGATGCCCTCTGCCCCAGGGTGCCTTTCTTGAAAAAATACATAAAGAAATACATATATACATACTGTACATACGTACATACATGGAGGTCTGAAAAAGTGTGACTTCTAATTAGAGGTGTGCTTTTTACTAGCTTGTTAAAGCTGGATTGGCGCTGGCATTGTTTGGTGGATGCCCAAAGTATGTGGATGACAAAAACCGAATTCCAGTCAGAGGGGACCCTCACATTCTGGTGGTTGGAGACCCAGGGCTGGGAAAAAGTCAGATGTTGCAGGTAAGACCGACTGATGTTCATTTATTTTTTGTTTTATTTATTTATTTATTTCAGTCTAGGATTACAATAACTTTGAGCCGAGGCTGTTTTACAAAGGTTCCACGTCATAGGTTACATCAGGACAAATACATAAATGGCAGTATGAACATTGAGGATTGGTACATAGACAGAGACTTAATGATACAGTGCTAAAATGTGAACTGGTAAACAAGGATGAAGGGAGAGAGAGAAAAAAAGACAGTGAAAAGAAAAATGGAAAAAAAAGGGGGGGTAGAGGAGTGGTAGGTGGATGGTAAAGGTTAAAGAGGCGTGGTGAAAACAAGGCAGAGGCGCTCGACTGGTGGCTGTTGTCAGCGAGCATAAGTGGGGCATGGTGAAAGGCAGTGTGCCGAAGAGGCGGGTGGTCCTCCAGCCTACAGCAAGCCAAAGGAGCCTCAGAGTGGATGGTCGGTAATTAGTCCGGTCAGTCCCAGGAGGTGTGAGGTCTGTTATCAGACCCGGCAGTCACAGGTGCTGGAGGCAATGAGTGAGAGGCGGATCCTGGTTTTTGAAGGCGTCGAGAGAAGTGGTGGCGGTGATAGAACTAGAGAGTCCATTCAGCCAACTGGGGGCCCTAAAGGCAAAAGATCTCTGACCTTGAGTTGTCCGACAGCGGGGGATTTGGAACTGCTGTGGCTTAGATTCCCTGGTGTAGCGGCTGCTGTTTCTGGGTTGTAGGAGAGCACAGACTCCAGGAGGGGCAAGACCCATCAGGGTTTTCTTTGTTACCATGTAGGTTTGGTATTTTATTTGATTGGCAAGTTGCAACCAACTGGTTTGGGTGTATAGGTTGCAGGTGTAAGACGTTGAGCACCAGTGATGAGCCGACAAGCCTTGTTGAGGGAGGTAGTTACACGTTTGAGCGCTGTAGCAGTTGCAGAGCCAGTAGATAAGTCCATAGTCAGTGGTGGCAACGATGGAGCTTTGGATGGCTGCTGCCAGGGCTTCAGGAATGAGGTGTCTCCTGTGGTGGAAAAGCAAGCCCAGTCTGGAGTTGGCAGCTTTGGCGACATTATTTATATGGGCTGAGTAGGAGAAGTGAGAGCCGAGGGTGATCCCAAGGTATTTGAAAGTTAGGACCTGTTCCAGTGGGCCACCTTGGCTGGTGTTTATGGAGAGGTGGTGTTGTTTATGTTTATTGTGTGAGCTACTAAAAAGCATGGTCTTGGTTTTTTTCTGGTTGAGGATAAGTTTATGCTTTAAGAACCAGTTCTCAACCGAGGAGAAACCCTGCTGGAAGTTATCTTGCAGCAGGTTCGGGTCCCGGTGGGAGGCAAGGATTACCGCATCATCGGTGTAAAGAATGATTTGTTCAGAACATGAGTCCGGTAGTGAGTTAAGGAACAAGCTGAAAAGGAGAGGGCCCAGGATAGAGCCCTGTGGAACACCAGAGAGGACAGGTTTGGCTTCGGAGAGCACGTCTGTTATTTTTACACGTTGAGACCGGTTTTCAAGGTAGTTTTTAAACCATGTAACAGACACGGGGGAGAGCCCAGCAGTTTGAAGTTGGCGAAGTAAGAGGCGGTGGTGGACAGTGTCGAAGGCCTTGGTCAGGTCAATATAGATAGCTCCTGTGAGTTTTCATTGTCCAGAGAGCTGTAAATAGCACCGGTGAATTCAAGTAGTGCGGAAGCTGTGCTGTATCCTTTTCTGAAGCCACGTTGCTGCCTGCAGAGGATATTATATTTGTGCAAATGGTCGGTGAGCTGGTCCGCTACTATGTGTTCCAGGGCCTTGGAGAGGGGAGGCAGGATAGAGATTGGGCGATAGTTCCCATCTTGGGTCTTGTCGCCACTTTTATGGATCGGGGTGACAGTGGCTGATTTCCATTGATCCGGGAACTGGCTAAGGGTGAAGGAGAGGTTAAAGATCCTGGTAAGTGGCCCCAGAACCTCTTCTAAGGTGAGGGACAGAAGGTTGAGGGTATCATTGCTAGATCTGGATTTGCTTATGGCTTTGGTGATGTACTTGCGAACATGATTCTTCTTTACTGCTTTAAAGTGGAAAGGAGGGTGACTGACAGTGGCAGTGAGGTTAAGGGATATGGTGAGATCATCATCTATGAAAAAAATGGTGGGGGGAGAACGCTGCTGAGGTCAGTGAACACGGAGTTGAAAGTGTCGGCAATGATTTTATTTATTTATTTATTAGCACATCGGTTTACAACCTTTGAGCCAGGGGCTCATTTTCAAAGGTACCTCGTCACAAAGAGGACAATACAGTACAGACATTCATGTTACAGGATGTAGGATTACATGGAGTTAACATGCATGTTTGTGAAGAACATGATAGATACAGCAGTAACTACAGTATACAAAAGCTCACTTATGGTTGCAGGATATGGGAACATCAATCAATCAGTGATTGGACCGATATTACCGAGAGGCCAGATTGGTTATTGTGGCAACATATAGACTGGAAATGGAGCAGTCAGTGGTAATTTAACAGGTTACAGCAGTATATTATGGTAAGAGCAGTCAGGAGCAGTGGCAAAATTAACCAGGTTACAGCAGCACATAGTAAATTAACCAGGTTACAGCAGCACATAGTAACACTGCCGGAGGTGAGGTCAACAGAGCAATTTAAGCCAGGTACAGTGACATATAGCAATACTGCGGTTTGAGCAGTTGGCAGAGCAGTGGTAATTCTGCCAGGGGAGATATGTACCCGCATGGGGAAAGGTTAGGCACCAGGGAATAATTACTGTACAGACCATCGTGGTATAAGTATAGAGTGGTGCAGTTTGGATGCTGCCCAGTGGGCATTGTCAGGGCCCAGTGGGTAGCGCCTCAGATTATACATTATACATAGATTTTAGGGTCAAGTGTGGTACTCCCATTTACCTTGAGCATTGCTGTCGAGGATTTGGACTGCTTCCCAGTGACTTCTTTTATGTTATTCCAGAAATCTCTTCCATTTCCCCAGGTGTCAGTGAGGGCTTGCTTGTAGTAGTTAGATTTCTGTTGCCGAATGGATTTGGTGCAATCATTTTGTGCGCATTTGTAGTTATGGATGTCAGCTTGTTTCCCGGTGGTTCTAGCCAATTCCCAAAGTTGCTCCCTGGATTTTAGTTTCTTTAGGAGGTCGCCTGATAGCCAAGGGTTGCAGAGAGCTTTAACTTTGTGCTTTTTGAGAGGAGCGAACAGGTGACATGCATTGTTAAAGATGTGGATGAATTGGTCTAGAGCAGGGTTAGTATCAGTTTCGTTAAAGATAGGAGAGCAATTCTGAAGGATGAGGTGGGATTTGAGGTGAGTTAGCTGACCACGAGGTAGGACTCTGCTGTAGATGATTTTAGGGGGGGGGTTTCTGGAATTTATTGGACCAGATACAGCTGATGGGGGAATGGTCACTGAGTGAGTCAGGAAGGACTGCGGGGTTAGTGATCCAAGAGGGCTGGCTGGTCAGAATCCAGTCTAGAAGGGTGCTGGTCCCTGTTTTGTAGTTCTTTCTGGTTGGGTAGTCCAGCATCTGGGTAAGGTTAGCCAATATGACAGAGTCCCTAAGTGCCCCAGCCTTAGCCGAGAGCCAGTTGATATTGAAATCACCAAGAAGGATGGTTTCAGAGTCTGGTGATTGTGACTTGACGAGGTCCAAGACAGCGGTAAGCCCTGGTCCTTGCTCTTTAGGAGGAGTATATACAGTAACAACTGTGAGGGCTTTGCTTTGAGTACCCAGAAGGATTTTGATGGGAAGAATCTGTGCTGGGGTGGCTGCAATGGCAGAATCAATGGGGTGACCCAGGAGAGTGTCTTTCAGGTACAATGCACATCCTCCACCTCTTCTGGACTTACGATCCAGCTTAAAGACATTAAAGCCTGGGAAGGTGATTGTCTGGTCAGGAACAGAGTGGGTGAGCCAGGTTTCAACAACTGCCAGAATATCAGGGTTATGTTGGCTAGCAAAGGCTTGCAGTGCATCAAGCTTGGGGAGTAGACTTCAGATATTCAGGCATATGATTGAGAGAATGCCAGAGGGTTTATTCTGGTAGGAGACCCCGCCGGTGTGCGGGCAAGGGTTTGGGTGAACATTTCCCGATAGGAGCAGGAGGAGGAGCAGAAGCTTCAGGGTGCCCAGCCATAATTCCCTAAGGGAGAGCTTGCATTTCCTTTTTGAGCAGGAGCATGCCATGGTGTGGATGCGAAGGTTCAGCAACTGAGTTGTATAGGAGGTAGAGGCAGGAGCCCAGAATTCACATGTGAGATGGGACAGTTTTCTAGTGGGGGGGTGTCCCCTGGTGGCAGGATTTGTTCCATCAGGAAGGGTGCCAAGGCACCATAGACAAAATCCAGTTGGTGGTATTGGGGAGGGGGGCAGAAGCAGGCACTGGGAAGGTGGAGAAGGGGGAAGAGAGGAAGGGAGAAGGGTGAACATTGGAAGAGTGGAGAACATGGTGAAACTGGAAAAGTAACTACAAAGGAGAGGGCTAGCAGGCAGCACACACACAGAGAAGTGTAGGCAAAATAGTGTGGGGGGTGGAGAGAGGGGGAGGAGGAGGACCAGGTGATGAACCAGTAAAGAGTGAGAAGGGGAGGAACCTTAGGGAGTGGGCGTGGCGAGGGTCTGTTTATTAAGGTGCGAGGTGGGGGCGGGTGTAAAAATTCAGCCGCCTAATAAAGTCAATGGGCGCAATGGCCCCAAGGCAATGAAAAATTACAGCAGGAGGAACATCCAATAAGGGTTCAGTGGGAAAGCATGCCCAATCAGAGCTCACCGCGGAGCGTTAGGCCAATGGCGGCAACTCACTGCCTCCCCGGTCATACACGGAGTTGTTGCCTGGCTTTGTGGATCCCTAGGTCGGCCAGGAGGCGAGCGGCAGTGCAGCTGGTTCCCAAGCCACGGCCGCACCGACGGAGGGTCTAGAATAGCCCGGTCAAGGGCAGGAATCTCTTCTGCACTCTTGGCATTTACCGGAGCCATCCACAGTTCCCTGGACAATGGTCACCCAGCTGGGTCGTTCTTCATTGATCTAACTAAGGCCTTCGATACCGTCCATCACCAACTGCTACTGGAACAGTTCTTAACTGCTGGGCTCTCCCCAGACTCCACGGATTGGTTTAAAAGCTACCTGCTTTCCTTGGTCAGGGGATGGTGGACTGGATGCAGAGGTCCGGCCGCCAGCAGGTAGCAGCGCCAGGGCCACTCAGCTGAAGTGGAGAGCCTGGTTTGGGCTTGTGGCTGCTTTCCTTGGTCAGGGGGTGGCGGGCTGGATGCAGAGGTCCATCCGCCAGCAGGTAGCAGTGCCAGGGCCACTCTGCTGAAGTGGAGAGCCTGGTTTGGGCTTGTGGATGCTTTCTTTGATCAGGGGGTGGCGACCTGGATGTAGAGGTCCGGCTGCCAGCAGGTCGCAGCACCAGGGCCACTTAGCTGAAGTGGAGAGCCTGGTTTGGGCTTGTGGCTGCTATCCTTGGTCAGGGGATGGCGGGCTGGATGCAGAGATCTGGCCACCAGCAGGTAGCAGTGCCAGGGCCACTCAGCTGAAGTGGAGAGCCTGGTTTGGGCTTGTGGCTGCTTTCCTTGGTCAGGGGGTGGTGGGCTGGATGCAGAGGTCCGACCGCCAGCAGGTAGCAGTGCCAGGGCCACTCTGCTGAAGTGATAAAATAAAACTTTCTGAAGCCATACAAATGCCCAGTGGGAGCAGGACTGGGTGAAAAGCTGCCAAGCGGAGCACATCCCATTTCACTGTGGGAATGCGTCTCTGCCTGCTGCAGCAATCCCTCATGGAGAACCAGGAGCCTGCTCCATCACAGCAGGGGGCGGTGCTTGCATCTGGCCTTCACTCTCAGAAGGCCAATGATATGCTGCATATAAAAGTTGTTAGGAGAGTGGGTTCAGAGGTCACCAAGAATGATCAACTGATTCAGTTGCCATGGGACTAATGGGGGAGAAAGTCTTCCCATTGCAGTCCCAGTTGATAACCCAGAGAACTCTTGAGCCCCACACCGTACATCCACCTACTACAACTGGATCCTGGACCTTGTGGCGCGGTGGCAGACCATGGGCATGATGGAGGTAGGTTAGTAGTTCATGGGACTGAGAGGTCACCGGCTTGATGGCAGACGTGGCAGGTTCGGGAGCATAAAAACAATAATGAAACAACAGTGACGCTTTCGGTACTTAGTTGCTTGCAGGAACTGCAGTTGCAGTATCTATTTTCAGGTTGTTGTTTTTTTGCTTTTGTGAGAGTGTTTGGCTGAACTCAGTGGGTACAGGAGGTGCGTGCCAAGGGGGGAATGTCGGTAGTAAGCAGTGCCACTGTGACAAGGTCCTCTATGAGCACTGGTTAATAAACGCTTAAAAGGGAAGTACATATAACCAAGAAGCACTTACCTGTTCTTTGGCTACCATTGGGTGGCGAGGAGGGCAGTCTCAAGGCACCTGAGACTCCTCTGTCCTACGATGTTGTGCTGGTTGGCTTGAGGTGAACTGGGGGTCTTGAAGTGGGTTGTCTCTGCATGGCCTTCAGGGTCACTGTGGGACCTGGTCTCCTGGAGGGCCGGTATGAAGATCTTCTTTTTGGAGCATGGGTTTGTGTGTTGTGGTCCTTTGGCTGCAAAACTGGCAGATTGTTGGGTTATTGGTTTGAACTGGCATCTTCCTGGAGCCCGAGTGTAGCGTTTGGGTGGTACCTGGCTCATTGAGCCAACCCGTACAATTGACATGGTTAAACCTACCTGAAGTGTGTGAGTGGTTATGGTGGTCTGTCAGCTGTGAAAGACAGCTGCTGCTGCTATGTCAGCAAAAAAAGAGAATTGTCCAACCCACATTTATGTGTTGAAAGTGCTGTTTCTGTGCGGTGTGTTACCATGTACTGAATGTTGGTTTCATTACCTTCACTGCTTTAGTCAGAGACTCCTATGAGTGGTTAAGTGGAGCCTCCGGAATCCACCTACTGGGCAGGCATTGTGGTACAGCTTTCAGTTCTGGGTCAGGCATCTTGTGCACACTGCTGAATCAATGCAGCCATTGTGGGCACAGTTTGGCTGCTGGTTGTTGTAGGAAGCCCAGGTAATATGCATCCCTGCAGTATATGTTATACCGTCTGCCAGATTTGTAATTTTTTTGCTTAGTAATTTTAGCCCTAGTTGTATCGGTATGTAATTGGGGTTAAAAGGGGCTACAAATGCCTTTTTCTGATTAAGTTTGGGGTGAAGGTTAGTTCACTGATAGCAGTCTGGCAACCTCCTTGGGGTATAAAAGAAGGGGAAATTTAAAAAGCATCTTTCTCGATGGCCCTTCTCCCAAACCCTATTGTAAAGTTACCTAATAGGATTTGTTGTGGACAAAAATAAAATGTTTTATGTTGGCCTGTTAAGAGAGGAAGGATCATCATTTTTTCCAGAGAAGCCTGCGGTGCAGTCCCTTTCCTGGTAAGAGCATCTGCCCTGCGTGCCAGTGTTTTGTGATGTCAGAGTTTAAAAGAGTGCAGGATTCCACTCTATAGAAAACAATAGGGGCATTTTTTAAATTGCTATTTTTAATAATTTAGTGGTTAGTTTCAGTAAAATCAAAGCCACTCTTCAACTGACAAGGTCCTTTTTAGTTGAACGGTGGCTTTGAGCTAGCTGAAGCGAACTGGTAAACTATTAAAAATAGCTTTCTGTATTACTCCTCGTTGTCAGTGGGGAAATGTATTTACAGTACTACATATGATTAATGTACAGCCCAAAATTCTTACCTCTGCATAGAGCCCTAGGGACATGAACACAGAACTAGAAGGAACGAATAGAATGGCAGCACCTATTAGGGCTGCCTAGAACAAGTACATAAAGCACACTGCCATGTTTTGGATGTCAGGACCCGGAAGCAGTCCATTGACATCCACATGTTTCAGCAGCATGCTCAGTCCCAGCGGCGTTTTTAAGTTAAATCCGTTTTAAAATGCCATGTTCGTGGCCACCAATGGAGCACACTAGGTCCGGCAACCTGAACTCTGTCGGTGGTGGGTGTATTGTCTACAGGGTGTGGGAAAGTCCAATCGGCAGGCTGTGGTCAGCACCACAGCAGTAGTTCTCTGCTACTGTATATCATCCACTCCTGACCATCTTCTGAACTGCGAGGTGTGGGGGTCAGCTGCAGGGGTTGCTGGTCTGTGGGAAGGGGGTTCCAGTTGTGGGTGGTGGTTGGTCTGTGAAACAAGGGGTTGCAGCTGTGTGTGTGGGGGAGCTCATTGCCAGTCTGTTCTGTTAGGTGAACTGCAAGGGGAGTGGGATGGGGTTCGTGCTGTGGGGGTGCATGCAACTAGTGTGTTGGGGGTCTGCTGCAGGGGGTGACTGGTCTGTGGAAGGATTCCAGCGGGATGGGGCACACAACCAGCCTATTCTTCAGGGACAGGAAGTCAAGCTGCAGGGTGGTGGCTGGTCTGTGGGAGGATCCCAGCTGGGGGATGGGGGCACACAGCCAGCCTGTTTTTCAGGGAGGGATGTTCAGCTGCAGGGTGGTGGCTGGTCTGTGGCAAGGGTGGGTTCCAGTTCTGGGGGGGGAATGTCTAGTCCACTGCCCCCTAACCCTTGATGTTGCCTCTCTATAAAGCCCACCAAACAACCTCTCTTCTGCCCCTGAACTCCTTTCACAGCCCCCTAGCACCTCCCCGTTTCCATAGCCCCTCTCCCAATCAGTGGCACCATTCAGAGGAAGGGAGGGTGACCGGGATGGTGTCTCAGGGATCAGTGCTGGAACCTGTCCTTTTTAATATCTTTATAGGTGATCTTGCAGAGGAACTGGAAGGGAAGGTCTTCTTCTTTGTGGATGACACCAAAATTTGCAATAGGGTTGACACTCCGAGGAAGTGAAAAGGGATTAACAAAGACCTGAGAGTACCTGAGGAGTGGTCAAGGGTATGGCGGCTTGGTGTAAAAATGAAAAAGTGCAGAGTAATACACTTGGGGTGCAGAAACACAGGGGTGGAGTACAAAATGAGAGGAGTGGTGCTGACGACGACCACCACCAAGCAGGAAAGAGACCTGGAGGTGATTATATCGGATGACCTAAAGGTGGCCAAGCAGTATGACAAGGCAACTGGTAGGGTTAGTGGGATACTGGGGTGCATTGGGAGGCGTATCACCAGCAGAAATAGGGAGGTGATGTTGCCTCTGTATAGGTTGCTAGCGAGACCTCACCTTGAGTACTGTGTCCAGTTCTGGAGACCACATCTCTGGAAGAACATAGAGTGGAGTCAGTCCAGAGGAGGGCAACTAAAATGGTGCTGGGTCTGCATCAGAAGCCCTACGAAGAGAGACTTAAGGACCTAAATATGTATATCCTGGAAGAGAGGAGAAAGAGGGGGATATGTTGGAGACCTTTGACACCTCATGGGGTAAATAAGGTGCAGAAGGGAAGTATTTGTCGGAAAAAAAGGTGCTCAAGGAAAAGGGGGCATGATGAGCTGGAGGGGGCATAGATTTAGGAAAGATGTAAGAAAGTACTTCTTCACAGAAAGAGTGGTGAATTCCTGGAACAGTCTTCCAGCAGGGGTGGTGGATATGTCAACAGTGGTAGGGTTCAAGAATGCATGGGATAGGCATAAGAGAATCTTAGGGGAAGGGAAGGGGGAGTGGGTGAATGGGCTGGCGATCAAATAGGAGCTGCAGTAATACTGTAAGCAGGGAAAAATGGGCAGACTAGGCAGGCCAAGTGGCCCTTATCTAACGATAAATTCTATGTTTCTGTGTTTCATCTGTAGCAACCTCGACATCCCACTCCCTCCCTGGTTATTTGAGACCACCTCATACCCTTCACACACACCCTTCCTGCATGGCCTCCTACTGACACCATCTCCCAGATCCATGACACACTCAACCCCCATACGGGTTATTCATACTTTCCCTCCACAGGCCCTGACACTACCCCCTCCCTCCACAGCCCCAGACACTAGCCCCCTTCCCTTTTTTGCCCCTGACACTAGCTAACCCTCCTTCTGCAGCCCCAGATACTAGCTCCACCTCCTTCCATGGCTCTTAACATTGCCCACCCTCCCTCAACATCCCACCTGCACAATATCCTTCACAGCCCTTGATTGTAACTCCTCCATCCATAGTCCCCAGCAGTACCTCCCTGCACAGCCCCAGACACTACCCTCTCTCTCCATGACCCAATACTAAATTCCCCTCCCACCACCTCTTCTTCCATACACCCCACAGTCCTGCCTAACACCCTTGCTCCTTCCACAGTCCCATCCAGCACCCTCGCTTTCTCCACGGTCCCCCATCACCTTCACTCTCACTCCCTCCATGGCCCCTTGGACACCTCCTTCCTTCAGCTTACTCCCTTCCTGACACCCTGGACATTTCTCATCCCCAGCCCACCAGACACCCATCTCTCACTAGACACCCCTTCATCCTGGGCTCCCTGACACCTCCCACCCTGGCCTACTGGACACTTTCCTCTCTCCCTCCCTAGTCCCTTGGACATCCCTCCCAGCCTCCTCCCCAACATCTCACTCCCTGGCCCCTGGACATCCCCCTTCATGGGGCCCCCAAACACCCTCCTTGGGCCCCCTGAACACCTCCTCCCTCCTGGTCCCCTGGACACCCATCATACAACATTCTGCGTCCCACTCACCGAGCTGCTGCAGTTTCACCTCCTGAGTCCATCGCCCATCACTGACCTCTAGTTTCCCTCAAAACCTGGCCTCAGGCTGTAGGGACCACACAGCCTTGGCAGCATGCTCCCTGACCTCCCACCCCCACCCTGGTAGCGGGCTCCATAGGGTCCCCTTCCCCCAGCACTTGGAGCTGGATACTGATCTCTATCAGTCTAGGTTGCTAGACCCCAGAGTCCCCCCACCCAACCCTGGCATATGGCTTCCCCCCATCCTCAGGCTCCCAGACCCATCCCTCAGCCCATGCCTTATGCCAGGACACAGCACACCACCCGCTACGTGTGGATATCAGTCTGGTCATTTCTGGCACTAATAGTTACAAGGGACAGTCTCAGCATTCTTCTAACATAAAAGGTCACCACTGCTGTGTTGCAAGATAGTAGTCCAATTCATTGAATCTGAGGTACAGCAGCACACACTCCCACAGCTGACATTTCATGCATGTTCTATGCAGTGTTGCAGGGCACATGGCACAGTGCATCATTGTCATCACACTTGGCATAGCGGGGTGTCAGCAGTGTATGTGGAACAACGCATCATCAGCAGTGCACTTGGCCCAGCACAGTGTCAGAGTGCATGTGGCACAGCGTGGTGTTGGTATTGCTCTGTGCACAGTATAGTGTTGCCTTTACATGTGGCACAGTGCAGTGTTGGTATTACACATGGCACAGCACAGTGTTAGCATTGCACATGGCAGATGTGATTGGCAGAGCACGTGGCACAGCAACATTTTAGCAGTGCATGTGGCACAGTATAGTGTCGGTATTGCATGTGTCACAGCGCAGAGCTACCATCGTATGTGGCACAGTGTAGCGTCAGTGCAGTGTCAGCAGCGCATGTGGCATGGTGTAGTGCCAGCATCACACATGACAAAGCACAGTGTCAGTAGTGCACATGGCACAGCATGGTATCAGCAGTGCACATGGCACGGGGTGGTGGTGGTGGCAGTGTATGTAGCACAGTGCAGTGACACCAGTGCAGGTGGCACCACATGTTGACGCCAGTGCACATGGCACAGTGCAGTGTCAGCAGTGCACAGCTCAGTCACATCAGTCTTGGCACTACATGCTACTGCAGTATCTGTGACATTGTGCAGTGTCAGCAATGCATGTGGCACAGCGCAGTGACAGCAATGCATGTGGCGCAGTGCAGTTGGATGTGGTACAGTGCATTGACAACAATGCTTGTGGCACAGCAGTGTGTCAGCAGCGTATGTGACAGTGCAGTGGCTGGGGGGGACTTAGGAGTGTGTCTCCAGAGCAGGGGGTGCAGTGGAGCCTGCATTCAAAGGTGTCGGCATGGCATCATTGGTAATGCTTCTGCCACTAGGCCAGAAGGTTGTGGGTACTGGTCCCGCAACGGAGTATGGGCTCATACCGTAAATGCTGGCACTCAAGTGCAGTTCTTTGTGTGTATGTGGGGCTTGTACTGTTGGGTTATACAATCCTTCTGATGAAATGTTAAACCAAAATGCCTTCTGCCTATCTCTGCTGCCATCCAGATGGAAGTAAGAGCACAATGTCCTTTTCACAAGAGTGGGGGATTTTTCACCAGTGTTCTGACCAACATCCCTTTCCCTAAAACTGGTTCAGACAACTGCCCATGGGTGTGTTTGAGTATTGATGTGCAATATACCTATTATCAATTTCGTGCAGTAAAATATTAGAATGCATTCCCAAGTTCTGTTCAGTAAATCCAATCTGATACTGTTTAAGAATGCATTTAAAAACTGCTATCTTTTAAACTGAAAATGTCAGTGTTTTTGTATTTAATTGAATATCATACTTGTACATACCTGCTCTCTGACTATGCTATGTGCATATATTATTTTGTTTAATTATAAGTATTGTATTATGTACCCATGGCTGAATGTATGTTATTTGTGTCCCGGTCCCCTTGAAAATGGGCATTTATGCCCTTGGATTCTTTCCTGGTTAATACATTTTAAATAAAAATAATGACTGCAGCTACACATTTACAGTTACAGTGGGTAGATGTATGCACATGCCTGGGACGAGCTGAATTTGTGTATACAACCGGAATGTGCATACAAACAGAACGCCATCGAAATGAATGGCTGTATATTGAAATCGGCCGGGGGCCCATTTACAAACGTAACTCGTATGCTCACAAATACACCTAAGCCATCTTAAATGCAGTTAAATGTTATTTTAGGCAATATGAGAAGTGACAGCTTTTACCATGGCACATCATTTTTTTTTTTGTTAAACTGAACACTCACTGATGCTGACCCACTTCCGCTGCAGCAAGCGAGAGTGAATACGGCTTTCAGTGAGTAGCGTGAATTTTGAAGTCAGATCCTTTGCCATCAGTCCATCACCCTCTGTGAGTTAACCAGAACTGAAAACTAACAGCAGTCCCTATCACTATGGTGCAGGAGGACAAGTTTAACCGGGCTCTGGCATTTGTCAGGTGATTAGTGGATTAGCTACAGAGGACAATCTAGTGGCAGCAAGAGAATGGCAACTGAATGCAGCTGTCAAAGAGGTGACAGAAACTTTCTGGGGACCTGCTGGGGAGCATGTCAGGATGAAAAAACTGCATATAGATGAAAAACTGTGTGTATACAAATATAACAAACAACATTGCTGGAACAGGGCAACAACTGGGACTTTCAGTTTTTTGTGCATACATCCAAATGGCATATAAGTGGAATCCACTGTACTTTACTGCCAGTTTCTTATTGTTTGTAAGGTGCTTTGTGATACAATATGTATGAAAGCTAGCTAGATAGACAGACAGACAGACAGACAGATAGATGCATAGCAGAGGGAGTAGTTAAGGTAAAATTTATTTCTTAAGCACCTTTCAAATTATCAAGGCGCTGTACAGTAAAATACAGTATAAACGAAATAATAAAAATTCAGAATCATACAGAAAAAGCTTGATAAAACAGATAAGTTTTAAATTCAGATTTAAAACTCGTGACGGTCGGGCATTCTGTTAACCGACGAGGTAGAGAATTCCACAGGGTGGGTGCAGCATAAGAAAAAGCATGTGCCCCAGATGTTTTTAAGTGAACCCTGGGAATCTCTAGCAATCCCTCATCGGTGGATCAGAGTGAGCGGCGGGGGCAGTAGGGAATAAGGAACTCTTGCAGATATCAGGGTCCCTGCTCATGTAGTGCTTTATAGGTCAGCAAGCCGACCTTAAAGGTGATCCGCCACTGTACCGGCAGCCAGTGCAGTTCGCGCAGCACAGGGGTAATATGACTAGTCCTAGATGTACCAATCAAAAGCCTGGCTGCCACATTCTGCACCAGCTGCAAGCGGCGGATATCAACCTTCGGAAGCCCTAGGTAGAGGGCATTGCAGTAATCAAGGCGGGTGGTTACGAAGGCATGGACCAATGTAGGAAGTCTGCCAGATGAACCAGGTGTTTCACCCAGGCGATATTCCTTAGATGGTAAAAGGAAGATTTAACGACAGCGGAGACCTGAGATATCAAGGTCAAACTGCTATCGAAAATAACACCCAGGTTACGCACCCAGTCTGAGGTCATGAGCTGGACACCATCAAGCCATAAACCCGAAGGATGCTCAGTCCCAAGACCCACCTCTGGACGACCCAGGTCCGCAATCAACACCTCAGTCTTGTCTGGATTTAACCTCAGCCAGCTAGTGCTCATCCAATTTTTGATCTCGGTTAGACAGTTGTTAAGCACAGAGGCCGCATCATTCTGTCCGGGCATAAAGGACATATACAGTTGGGTATCATCTGCATAACAGTGAAAATCCAAACTGTATTGCCTATGATATCTCCCGATGGCAGCATATACACAGAAAACAACATGGGTGCCAATATGGAGCCCTGTGGCACCCCACAGGACAGGGGGAGGGCATCAGAGGAATAAATTCCAGTGACAACCCTCTGTGACCAGCCCGTGAGGAAGGATCGAAGCTTAGGACTGTAGCAGACAGTCCACAGAAATGCGGCAGGCGCTCTAAAAGCAGACCATGGTCTACAGTATCAAATGCTGCCGAGAGATCAAGAAGGACTAAGATAGTACAAGCCTTTTAATCTCTTGCAATTAGGAGATCATTTAACACCCGAACAAGGGCAGTCTTGGTGCTGTGTCTCTTCCTAAACCCTGATTGGAGAGCATCAAAGACATTGTTGGTTGTAAGATGGTCATCCAGCTGCAACGCAACCACCTTCTCAATAACCTGACCCACAAAGGGTAGATTAGAGACAGGTCTGTAGTTTGCTAGACAGTCTGGATCCAAGGAAGGTTTTTTAAGGAGTGGTCGAATGACCGCCTCTTTGAGGGGATCAGTGAAAACCCTTTTTCAAGGAACACCAGACAGTTTCAGCAAGGATCGGGCAGATGACATCTACGCAACGTACCAATAATGGCGCAGGGCCCGGATCAAAACTACAGCTGGTTGGTCGCAAGGTTTGGACAATCCTCACAATGTCCAAGAATTCCGGCCGGTTGAAGTCAGACCAGGCAGATCAGGTGCAGGCAACCTCCCGCCAATCTCTGCAATCCCTCATAGAGGGAGTTGGGCTGATCCCCGACCTGATGCTGGCAACCTTATCTGCAAAAAATTGAGCAAGCTCATCACACTTTATTTGTGAAAAACCTCTTCCAGACTGAAGACAGACTGAATTGCACAGTCTGTCCATAGTCCGAAAGAGCTGAGCTGGTCGATCCCGTGCAGCAGCAATCTCCTCGGACAGAAATTCTGACTTCTTACAGGTGATTGCTGATGGATAGATCTTGTAGTGTTCCATCAGTCTAAGCCTGCCAGCATCAAGGCCGTATTTGCGCCAAGCTCTCTCTAGCCTTCAACCCACCCTCCTCAGCTCCTTCAAGGACCCATCAAACCAAGGGGTCCTTGGGCGCAGAGTGAGTGGGCGAACACAAACAGGAGCTATTGAGTCCAGAGCGTCTCCCACTGCCTTATTATAAGCCAGTACAAGACCATTTGGACTCATGCATTCACTTGATAAACCCGATAGGTCCAGCACTGCCGATAGGCCTTCTGGGATGACTCCCCCTTAAAGGGCGGCACCGGACCATCTCCATAGGGGCAGGCCTACTTGGGGGTGCCCCGAAACTGAAGCTTATGGTGTGATGGTCTGACCAACCAACTGGTTCCACCTCTAGATCTGTGATCTCCATCCCCAGATGGAACACAAGATCCAGAGAGTGCCCCCAATATGGGTAGCAGAGGTAACCACCTGTGTAAGGCCCAGCATAGTCATAAGCTAGAGGAGATTATTTCCAAACTGCGAGAGTTCATCATCGACCCAGGCATTGAAGTCACCCAGAATTAACCATCTGGGCAATTCCAAAGCCATGTCGACAATGAAATCCACAAACTCCTTCAAGAACTCTCCCCCATCACCGGGTGGACGGTAGATGAGGTGTATCCTGAACCCTACATCTGTTCCCAGGATACACTCAAAGGATCAAGTGCACCCCACTGGCACATCCACAAGGCCCAGTTCCATTTTAAACACAATAGCTACAACCCCTCCAATGATCCAATCTCGGGCGGTGTATTACTGAGAACCCGAATGGAACAGCAGATGCCAAAATAGGGCCTACATTCTCGCCCAACCAGGTCTCGGTGATGCATGCAAGATCAGATGCTCCAACAAGATCAGCTATAATAGCCGTTTGTTTCTAATTGATCTGGCATTGCATAATGTGATGTAGACAGCCAGTTCTTAGTGCTGATAATATTTTTTATAGAAAATGTATTATGACTGTCTCTGCTGAAAATCAAATGTTCTAGGAATGACCTCTCATCCCCACTCCTCCCAAATTTTAGCTGACAGATGCAGGCCAAGAAAACTGCTGACAGTATGTATCACACACTCAGTTTTTTAGAGACAATGTGTTACTGGAAGACTTTTATCAAGGATCCTGTTTTTCTGAGCTAATTACAGAGTTGTTAAGTTAATTGTGTTAAGAGAGAAATCATTAACTAGGTTTATGACGTTAAAATAAGGGAAGCTAGGATGTTACATAGAGGTGTAGGTTGTAAATGACCCTATGAAGCCTGTGTGAAGAGGGTACAGCATGAGATCAAAAGAGGTGTCTTTGAAACTTGAGTTATGCTAAGGTTGCAGAATTATTACATCCTGTATAGCTGTATAGTATAGATTAATAAAATTACATCCTGTGGGTGTATAAAATATATATTTTTGTTAGATATTTGACCAGAGGAGGGGCTGGATGATTTCATCAAAAAGGGGTTGGCCAATACTGCTTGAAAAGATTATTCTCTTTCACTATAGAGATGCATTTGTATCTGACACTGACTAAGGAAACATCTGAGCACTGAAAACAGGTATTTAGAAAGCTAGACAAAATCTAAATATAGTTGTAGGAATTGCACTGTTTTAAACATTGTTTTGTTTAAAGATATGTATGTCTTGTGTTATAAGAATTCTGTATTGTATGTTTGACATATTATTATATATTTTAGTAAAAACTCTAATTTTAGAGCAAACCTGGCTTTCTTTTGCTAATAAATATTTATGGTTCAGCAAACATATAGCTTATGTGGTGGTACCAAACTGGAAACAGAAGCAATTTAAATCTGAGGTCTTTATTAAGTTTTAAGGGTTCATCTCTGAATACCTGGCTAGGTGCCCGTAGGCAAAGATATCTGGCCCCCCGAAGACAGATATATCTGAGCCTGTGCATTGGGTATGCTAGCAAGAGGTTACAGTTTGAATCCCTCCAGAACTGAGGCCAAAGGTTGATCTTAACTCACAAAAACAGACAAAAGGGTTACCTTGTCTGTTACACTGTTCACAAGACTGCGCTCAGAGGTTGGCACTTTGGGAGTAGAGGGCCTGACCTGCTGAGTGAATCTGTGACAGATTGGTTGGCAGCGGTGGCATAATTTTGGTATCACAAGCTTTATTGTTCTGTCAGCTGAAACTGTAAGCTCTCTTGCAAAGAAAAAGAGTTGTATTTAAAAAAGAAAACAGAACTGTATATCACTTGGTATACAGTCAAGTTCCTACCAATTTTTTTTTTTTCTAAAGTGCAAAGTCAGAGTAGCAGTAGTTAGGAAAGATGGCGTCCTACTACAGCAGGCACACTGAAAAACAGTTGTGCGAGGACAGAGGTGTCCTGTTCGAGGTGAAAGCCAGTAAGCAGAACCTCATAGAAGCCCTGATGGTAGCAGATACCCAGAGCAGGGAGTCACAGACCGTGACTGAACGGGACCAGACCTCGAGTGTGGCAGAACTAGCGGCCATTGAGAGGTCCCAAGCCGATGAGGAGGACAGCAAGGCCACTGACAGTGAAGGGCCACAGCAGCAGGGACAAGTCACCAGTATCCTGAATCCGGAAGTTCTCAGGTTGCAACTTGAATTGCGCAGGATGGAGCTGGAGTCCCAGGAGAGGAGAGAGCGAGAGAAGTGAGAAGTGGAGCATGAGGCAGAGCGAGAACGCAGAGAGGCAGAGCGACAACAGAGGGAGGCAGACCGTGAGGAGTGTGAGCGCCAGCGAGATGCAGAGGAGAAGAGAGAACGAGAATGCCGAGACGCAGACCATGAGGAGCAGGAGCACCAGAGGCAACACAAGCTGGAGAAGATGCGACTCCAACCAGCAGCACCAGAGCAGGTAAGTGGCTTGGGTTTAACTGGGACTGCAGGACTGGGTTACAAATTGAACTCTAAATTAATCGCAGAGTTTAAGGATGGGGAGGATATAGACGCCTTTTTAAATTCTTTTGAAAAAGTTCGTATTCAGGCTAAAATTCCTAGAGAGTCCTGGAGCTTCCAGCTATCCCTGCTACTTACCGGAAAAGCTCGGGATGCATTGGATCACATGGACAATAAAGATAGTGATGATTACAGCAAGTTAAAAGCTGCACTACTAAATAAGTTTTAATTAACTGCTGAATCATACAGAGCTAAATTCCGTAAGCTCAGGAGAAGCCCTGACATGAGCTATGAGGAGCTAGCCACGAAACAACGTCAGTTTTTAAAACGTTGATGGGAAAGAAATGAGGCAAACACTGTTGATTAAAATTTAAAATGTGATTTTATTAAAACAATTTTATAGGGCATGCCCAGCAGAGTTAAAAAACTGGCTAGAAGACCGAGATCCAAAAACAGTGCAAGAGGCTGCTGAACTCTCGGACCACTATGCCAAAAGCAGACCTGCTCTGAGAGCAAATGGGGTGGGCGTGGCAGCGCAGAAAGGGAAAAGCGCACCTTCAGGGCAGCAAAAACCCTCACTGCCTCCACCAAAACCAGGTAGCCCCAGGTTTCAAAGAAAAGATTTCTCTGAAGTAAGAAATGCTTGTTGGTTATGTAAAGAATCATGCATTGCCAGACAGTGTCCAAGAAGGGCAAGCAATAATAGCAAAGTGTTACCAGAAAAGAAGTGGGTTGTTTCTGTGTTCCTGAGAGCATGCCAGTCAACATGAGAGAACACTAATGTCCTCTCCAACTCCTTCACTTGAGGGACACCTTTCCAAGTGTGCCTGTGGAAAACAGATCCCTTTTAAGGATCCTCATTCCCCCTGTGTGCGGTGCTTAGGCCCGGACCACGACACCAAGGCCTGCACCTTCTGCCAAGGGTTCAATAGCCGCACCAGGATCCGCCATCAGAAGGCACTTCAGGCTTATCTGCTGGCAGAAAAACTTAGCAGGATGGACCAAGAACCTTCCTCCAGGGACGATTCTTCTTCCAAGGCCCATAAACACTGGGAGAAAGCAAGGTCCAGATCCCCGAACCGGGCCTCGGACTCCCGTAGCTCAGGCTCCATCAGCTCGTTCTCAGCCCCCTCCGGTCAAAGTTCGGGCTTCAGGCGGCTCTTCGACTCTCCAGCCTATCAAGACTTCAAGGCCCTTGGCTTCCTCCACTCCCTCTCGGGCCTCTTCCAAGTCTTCCGAACGCCACAAGTCTTCCTCATCGACCCGACGTCGGGACCCCAACTCCAGGTCGGTCTCCCAGCCTCCTAGAGGTCCGGATCCACCACCCAGGAAGACTAAAGACCTGACGTCCCTAAAGCGGACATCGGACCCGACGTCGGCCAAGCATACGAAGTTGGCCAGGCGTTCGCTGGAGCCGCGGACACCAGCCAGGCACCAGATGCTAGCCAGGCATTTGCTGGACCCGCAGGCGTCGGCCAAGCAACCGACGTCTGCCTCGCATTCACCGGAGCTGAAGACTGCCCCCCAGTCACCGGTGGACACCGGTCACAGGGATTCAATGGAAGAGGACACAACGCTGCTCAAAGACCAGGCGGGTGACACTGAGGATGCCGGGCTCCCGAGGGAACCTTCGCCCACCCTAGCGACACCCACGGACCTGACGCCCGACCCCGGCGACAGACCACCGGCGCCAGGCCCGTCGTCAGGCATGAACCTGCAAGAAGTAAAGGACCTCTTTACTTTCTGGTGGGACACCATACGAAAGGATGTGGTCCCTGTAAACCTCCTACTCCTTCACCTCCTGGGCCCCCTCCTCCACCAAAGGGGCCAGCAGGACGACCACCAACCCCTAAGGAACAGACTCCACCTCCTAGGGGTAGATTTAAGGACCAGAGAACGCCTCCCTCAAGATCTCCATCAGGGTCCCCCAGCCCCAAGTGACGCAGACGTCGTTGGTATACTCCGTCAGGGGAGGACTCCAGATTGGATACCTCAGATTATTCCAGATCTCCTTATCCACTCAGCTTTCCATCACCTCACTCACATGACCTTCTCAGGTCTCCTCCGGATGATCCCTCCTTCCCTGAGATCATGAGGCACATCCAGGACAACATGGGGTGGGATGCTGAAGACCTCGACCCCGAAAGGCAGCGCCTTGCCCGTTATCTTCGGCAGAAAGACCCAAAGCCTGTGGTAGTGCCACCCTTGGCGGACACTTTTGCGGACGTCACCAAGGCTGCATGGAAGCGTCCACACTCCACTCCTGCTGTGCCGAAGAAAGTTGACCACCCGTACAAGGCCCCGAGAGAGGACCAGTACTTGGCTCAACAACCTCTGGCAGACTCCCTGGTCATTACGGCCTCACATGACCGGTCCCAAAGACCGCAACACATGAGCACACAGCCACTGGACCAGGAATCCAAACAATTGGATGCCCTGGGGAGGTGCATGTATGCGGCTGCTACATGCTCCATCAGGTCCCTGAACTACCTAACCCACATGGTACAGTTTCAGAATGCCCTGTGGGAACAGGGCCAGGACCTAGTCGATAAACTTCTGGATGGCGATCAGAAGGCAGAGCTCCTAAACCTTCTCTGGACAGGGTCTGATGTGGGTATCCAGGTACTACGAGCCACATGCGATTCTGCGGACTCATCCGCCAGAGCGGCAGCTTCAGGCGTTTGTCTCCGGCGACACTCTTGGCTCCGTGTCTCCGGCTTCACCCCGGACATACAGAAGAACATTCTTGACATCCCATACAATGGCGAAGTACTTTTTGGTGAACCCTCGGAGAAGGTTATCACCAAACTCCAGGACGCTGGGAAGGCAGTCAGGTCTGTACAGGCCATGTACAGATCCAGGCCTGGTTCCTTTCGTAGGAACCACAGCCATTTTTGCAGCCGGCAACAAAGGCAGCAGCCACATTCCGGCCAGCAACAAAAGGTCACTTTTGAGCGTACAGCCCAGGCTAAGTCGTCCCCAGGTAGAGCCCAACGCTACACCAAACCAGCCCAGCCTGCAGGGATCAGTGCTGCCACAGCATGACTCCTTCCCGGCCCTCACCCCTCCTCTGGCTCAACGGGCACAAAAGGTCCGGGGTTGCATCGCTCGCCACTTTTTAGGGTGGCAGTCGATTACCGCCGACCGGTGGGTTCTCCAGTTGGTCAAGAAAGGCCACTTCATAGAATTTCTCGACCACCCACCGGCAAGACCTTCCCTGCTTTCCCGTTACTCAGGTCAGCATGCCCTGCTCATACAGCAGGAGGTGCTCGTGCTTCTGGGTAAAGAGGCTATAGAGCACGTACCATGGAACCAGAGGAGTGCAGGATATTATTCTTACTTCTTTCTGGTTCCCAAGAAAACAGGGGACCTCCGCCCGATACTGGACCTCGGTGACCTCAGCGAGTCGGTCCTGTACAAACGCTTCCGCATGGTGACCCTCCCAGATCTGATTCTCATGCTCAAGCAGGGCACTTTTCTAGCGTTCTTGGACATGCAGGATGCTTACTTGCATATACCCATTGCTCAAACGCAGAGGAAGTTTCTGCGCTTTGAGTTTCAGGGCCACCATTATCAGTTCCGAGCACTCCCCTTCGGAGCGTCATCGGCACCTCGGGTATTCACGAAGTGCATGGCGGTCGTAGCAGCGACTCTGAGGAGACAAGGCCACTACGTGTTCCCCTACCTGGACGACTGACTTCTCATGGCACCCTCTCGGGAGGCCCTGATGTCTGCCATTCATTATACTCAGTCTCTGTTCGAGACGTTGGGCATCATCACCAATCAAGAGAAGTCACACCTGGTTCCATCACAGACTCTGCAGTTTATAGGAGCAGTAGGACAGAGCGGAACACATTACATCCCTCATCAGGGACATTTTGGCAAAGAAGGCCGTTCCTGCCAGACTGGTCCTTTGCCTGCTCGGACACATGGTTGTAGCCATTACAACAGTCCTGCTAGCTCGTCTCCACATGCGGGTGACCCAGTGGATGTTATGGGTCCAATGGGATCAAAAGCAAGACCATCTGCAGCTCCCAATCTGGATCACGAAGGCCATAATCTGGGATTGGCAATGGTGGCTAGATCCGAAGAACCTGTCGTCGGGAGTTCCCTTCATTGCGCCATCTCCGATTGTGACATTCTCCACAGATGCTTCAGGGCTCGAATGGGGTACACACCTCGATGGTGTACGGTCTCAGGGCCTGTGGACAGCCCAAGAGACTCATCTCCACATAAATATCCTGGAAATGAGAGCAGTTCTTTATGCCCTGCAGGCCTTCCGGTCGAAGATACCACCTGGTACTCTTCTGTTACAAACAGACAATTCCGCAGTGATGTATTACCTCAACAAACAAGGAGGCACCTGTTCCTACCCACTTTGTAGGGAGGCCATGAGGGTGTGGGATTGGGTTTTGCAACACGGCGCAAACCTCATTGCTGTTCATGTCCCAGGAGTGGACAACTTCATTGCAGACGGCCTGAGCCGCCTCAGGCCAGAGTCCACGTAGGGAACTACTCCAGGAGGTAGTAGAGGATCTGTTTCACAGATGGGGTACACCAGAGTTGGACCTTTCGTGTCCCCATCCAATGCAAACTGCCCAATTTTTGCTCGCTAGATCCAGGGCCTGGTGTTTTCTGGCGAGACGCGTGTTCCCTCTCCTGGGCGGGCAGATTCCTCTATGCCTTTCCCTCCTTTCCGTTGATCCAGAGGGTTCTTCTGAAACTTCGCAGAGAGCAAGCAACGCTGATACTCATTGCGCCGTTCTGGCCCAGGCAGATCTGGTTCCCTCTGCTACATCAGCTATCCTGGGAACCTCCGGTGCCTCTGCCAATCAGCTCTCACTTGTTGTCTCAGGAGGAGGGCTCCTTGGTCCCTCCAGAACTTCGTTCTCTGAGCCTGCACGCTTGGCTCCTAGAGACATAGCCATTTTGTGACACGGGGTCTCGCAAGAGGTAGCTGACGTTCTGGTGGCTGCAAGAAAACTGGCCACTCGTGCTGCTTACGCCATGAAATGGCGCCGTTTTTGCCTATGGGCTCAAGCGCGGGGGGTTTCGCCTGTAGACTGTCCAGAAAAGTCGGTCTTGGACTACCTCTTCTCTCTTTTTCTGGCAGACTTGGCCTACTCCTCGATCAAAGTACACTTCTAGGGACATGGATATGTTGTTCATCCACACTGTCTGGCAGGTTCCTTGCCGCTTTAAATCTTGCTGGAAGGTCTTCAAGCTGGCTCTTCCCATCCATCCGGGTGGTAAAACCTCGGCTCCGCCCCATGATGCCAGATCTTCCTTACCGCTGGAAGCTTAGGGTTTCCTCCTTAACGCCTGCCTATAGACTGGATCCCAATTCTTCAGTTCGCCCAAACTAATTTAAGTTTTCAAGACTTCGTCAAATTACTCCCTGCGGCCATGTATGGACAACCGACCTGCCTTCGGTGGTGTGTCCATGTGGCAGAAAACGCCCAGGACGGATACGACTCCACAGGCGTCTACTGCCTCGGCCTAGATCATGACCCGCAGGCCTGTTAGTTATGCCGTTGGTTTTCGGCCAATGTCCTGGAAGACCGCGCTGCCCGGGTTACAGCTTGAGCGCCGAGAGCGCCACCCGCCGTGAAGTCTCAAGGAGGCTGCATGGTGTCCATGGCAGCTGGCTCGGCTGAGCAACTTGAGCAGATGATCGCCCTCGAGGAGGAGGCGGCCCAGGCCGCATCTTCATCTTCCTCGGTCGCGGCATTTATCCCGCTCTCTCTGGGATCCTCCTACACAGCTTCTTTTAAGGAGCTTTGCCAATCCCTTTCCATGAAGGGAGAGGGGCCATTGGGACATTCTTCTTGGTCCAAAAAGAAGGACTCAAAAGGTAAGTCCCACCATCGGCATTCGTGGGAGCGGGAGAGGTCCCTTCCCGGACAGTCGACACTCGACTTCGGTCGAGGTTGCGACTGAGGCCGCTGGCTTCACGGTGTCCCCGCCAGGTCAGCCGGCTCGAGACACCCGTCGACGCGGTCGAGATTTTTCTTAACTCGTCGGACGGGCTGTCGACTGGTGAAGCCGACAACCCTTCTTCACTGGTTCCCCTGGTGGAGACCGAGGACTTGCCTGTGTCTCCCATGCCGGAGTCCCCGGTCAAGGCTTCCGAGCCGAGGGAAGAGCGGGTGTCCCCAACCCCTTCCCAGACCCGCCCTCGGAAACACTGAGGGTCTCGGTCTCGGACCTCGTCTCGGTCCCGCCGACATCGATGGTCTCGGTCTCGGCACCGAAGTAAGCGGCGGTGCTGCTCATCCTCGTCTTCCTCCTCGGAAGAGGAGAGGCTTTGGTGCAAATTGCATCGACGCTACGAGGACCTGATGTGGCAGCAGTTACTTCTGTCCAGGAACAAGCTGACGCCGTCACCTTCCCCGGCCATCAAATGGCTGTCACCCGAACGGCCAAAACAACCCCTCGCTGTAGTCGAGGTGCCCAAGCCTGGGCCGGTTGTTCGGCTGAAACCAGCTGCCCCACTGATTGTGGTGGAACCTCCGCCTCCACAACCGAAATCGGGGGCGCCGACCAAGGACTCTCGGTCGGGTCAGGGTCTGCCCCACAGGTTGTCAGTCACCCTCACTCCCGACTGTCCTCAGCAGGTGGAGGGTAGCTCAAGCCCCAGGCAGCTCTTCGCGGACTCTTCGGAGTCTGACGACGACTCCTCCCTGTTTTCCAGGCCCCTTGACCTGGAGTCCTCCGGGGGGAAGTCGATGGACGAGAGCCCATCGTCCTTTATGGGTCTGCTTTGGCTCATCCCAGAGTCCACTGGGATGCAGCTCGAGCCAGTGTCCAAGCGGGCCAAGTATCCCCTGACGGAGATACTGGACCGAGGGGATTTGCCCACGGAGGCCTTTCCGGTGGCTGAAGCCATTGTTGACCCAGCCTTGGAGCTTTGGCAGCAGCCGGCTTCCTGTCCTGTGCCTTCGGCCAGGATGGCCATGAAGTATGCAGTCCCTACCGGCTCTTTGTCCGGTTTTTCAGAGCACCCCTCCGTGGAGGAGTTGGTCACCGATAGCATTTTCCGGCGTTACGGGAACGCTAGGGATGTGGATAAGCCCCCCAACAAGGAGTCCAAAAAGCTGGACTATGCCGGGCACAAGGTGTACACTGTGTCCTCCCTTGGCCTCCGCCAGGCCAGCTCGGCCATGCTGATGGCACACTTCTCCCACGCCCTCATGGGCTCCCTGGATGAGGTGATCCCTCATCTCCCGGCCGACCTGCAGACCATGGTCAAGCAGGTACGGGACAAGAGAAGGGCAGTGGCAAAACAGCAGCTCCAAACGGCTCTAGACATCGGAGACTCCTGTGCCAGATCAGTTGCGGCACAGTGGCCATGCACCGCAGAGCATGGCTGAGGATATCCACCTTCACGGCGGATACCCAGCATAAACTGGCTAATGTCCCCTTCCTGGGGACTGACCTGTTTGGCCCTGGAGCGGAAGGCCACCTTCAGAGGATAGAAAAGTCCAATGTTACTCTGGATTCGGTCACCTCCGCCCAGAAGGACAAGGGCCGTCGTCAACAACATAAGTCCTTTCACCCTTCTGCGCCTGCGGCATGTCTGGACCAACAGCACCAGCATCAGGGGTAGCAGGCTCGCGCTTGGCACCCCAAAGCCAAGCCTGCAGCCTCCTCTAACATGAAGCAGGGAGGAAAAGTCCCAGGAGGTCCCTCGGCCGGTCCCTCCTCCAAGCCTGCCCAGTGACGGGTTGAGGGGTGTTGCCCTCAGCCTCGTCACTCCCCTGGGTTCCCCCATGGGGGACAGCTCCTCCACTTCCTTTCTGCCTGGTCCGCTATCACCATGGACTGCTGGGTGTTGAGGTGGTAGGAAAGGCCTGCCCTGGAGTTCGAGCAGGCCTCGCCTCTTCCATTCACCGCCTCGGGGTTACGGGTCCGAGCTTCTCTGTCGGCTCGCCAGCCGACATCGCCTCTGCTCCCAAAAAGAGGTGATCAGGAAGGTGGCGGATCCTCCACCAGACCCAGGGTTTGTGTCCAGGTACTTCCTGGTCCCGAACGGACGGGGGCGCTGCCCCATTCTAGACCTGCATGACCTGAACAGGTTCCTAAGGTCTTGGACCTTCAGAATGGTCACTCTGGCTCAGATAATCCCATCCTTGGAACGAGGCATGTGGTTCTGTTCTCTGGACCTCTAGGACGCGTTCTTTCACGTCCCAATCCATCCATCCCACCAGAGATTCCTCCGCTTCAGGGCAGAGGGATCCCTCTACGAGTTCCGGGCCATGCCCTTCGGCCTTTCCCTAGCTCCCCGGGTCTTCACCAAATGCATGGCAGTGGTGACAGCATTCCTGCGGCACTCAAGGGTCCGGATGTACCCCTACCTGGACAACTGGCTGATTGCAGCCTCCTCCAGAATGGAGGTGGAGCGGTCCAGAGATCTGGCCCTCCAGGTTTGCTCTCAGGTTGGCCTCCTCATCAACGAGGCCAAGTCGGAACTCGTGCCAAAGCAGGTGATACAATTAACTGGGGCAGAGCTTGACTCTCTACGAGCCAAAGCACGGCTCCAGGCGGACAAGGCCGAGGTTCTTTCCTCCTTTGCCCAATCATTTCAGGTTGGGCAATTGCGCCCTGCCCGGGACTTCCTACGCCTCATGGTGGCCTGCACCAGCGTGGTCCATTGGGCCTCTTGGTACATGCATCCCCTTCAATGGGGGCTGGCCAGCCAATGGTCACAGCACTCCGATCCTTTGGATCAGCTAGTGACAGTGACCCAGGGGATGTGGAATGCTCTCCAGTAGTGGACCGTTCCAGCACATCTGCAGGAGGGCATCCCATTTGTCCGCCCCGAGCCAACGGGCTCTCTATTGACCGATGCCTCTCTGATGGGTTGGGGTGCCCATCTGGGGGAGCACGGAGCGCACGGCCTCTGGTCCCCTCGGGAGTCCCGATGTCACATCAACCTGCTGGAGCTTCGAGCGGTTCATCTAGGCCTCACCGCCTTTGCTCCGTTTCTGTGGGGTCAAGTGGTCCAGGTCCAGACGGACAATACCACGACCATGTACTACCTATACTGCCAGGGTGGGATGCGCTCCATGCCTCTGTGCAAGGAAGCTCTCCGCATTTAGTCACTCGTGCGCAGCCTGGAGGCGGATCTACTTGCCATCCATCTAGCAGGAGCCTCCAACATTCTGGCCGATGCCCTAAGCTGGATAGGGGCTGCGTCCCACGAGTGGTCTCTCCTGCTGGAGACAGTACAAGATCTGTTCTCCCATTGGGGCATGCCTCAGGTGGACCTGTTTGCCTCCAGGGAGAATGCGGAGCTGAGACTGTTTCATGCCCGCCCCCCTCAGCAGGGCTCGCTGCAGGGGGATGCCTTCTCGAGGCCGTGGACCCCAGGCCTCTTCTACGCTTTCCTCAATTCCCCTTGATCCACAAGGTGCTTCTCAAGGTGAGGAGGACAAGGCGCAGGTGATTCTGGTAGCCCCGACTGGCCCACCAGTTCTGGTATCCAGATCTCCTCAGTCTCAGCTCCAGGCTCCCAAGGCGGCTTCCAGCCCGCCTGACCTGCTCTCAGTCAATCAGGGGAAGGTATTCCATCCGGACCTTCAATCCCTGCACCTGACGACCTGGTTCCTGAGCGGCTAGAGTTCCAGGCCTTGGGTCTTTCCGACGAGGTCCTCAACATTGTTGAGGTGTCCTGTAAGGAGTCGACCAGAAAATGCTATGCCTTCAAATGGAAGAGATTCTCCATTTGGTGTCAGGGCAGGGGCCTGGACCTTTCCTCCTGTTCCTTGGCAAGCACTCTGGACTACCTGTGGTCCCTTTCTCAGCAAGGGCTTCGGTTGACGACCCTCAAGGTGCACCTGGCAGCCATCTCTCCTTACCGGTAGCGGGTCGGGAAGCAGTTGGTGGCGCAGGAGAAGGTGGTCAGGCACTTTTTCAAAGGCCTTGATCACATATCCCCTCCGGTGCAAGAACCTCCACCTCTGTGGGATCTACTGCTGGTATTGGCTAAGTTCATGGGCAAGCCATTCGAACCGATGCACAGGTGTGACATCTCTCATCTGTCGTGGAAGACCGTCTTCTTGGTGGCTATCACGTCAGCCAGAAGGATGGGATAGCTCCAGGCACCTTCCATCGAGTCTCCTTATCTGGTCTTCCACAGGGACAAGATTGTCCTGCGCCCCAACCCGAAATTCCTTCCGAAGGTGGTGTCGGAGTTTCACCTTAACCAGGTGTTGACTCTGCCGGTGTTCTACCCCAATCACACCTCAGAGGCTGAATATAGGCTCCATACTTTGGATCCTAGAAGAGCGCTTGCTTATTACAAGGAGCGGACGGCTGAAGTTCGGGGAGAGGTTCGCCAGCTTTTTGTCACCTACGCTGAAGCCGCACCTGGCAGACCTGCAGCCAAGCGGACGATAGGCAGGTGGGTCAACTCCTGCATAGATCTCTGCTATAGGCTGGCAGGCATGGAGCCTCCCAGAGGGATAAGAGTTCATTCTACCTGCCATACAGCTGCATCGGTGGCTGCTTCCAGGGACGTCCCTATCCAGGAAATCTGCAGGGCTGCTACCTGGAAATCAGCACACACCTTCATCACCCATTACCACATCGACCTTGAGTCACGCCGGGATGCTGGTTTTGGGGCCTCGGTTCTCCAGTCTTTATTTCCTAAGTAGGTGGTGTGTGCCTTGTCTCCCTCCTCCCGGAGAACTGCTAGGAGTCTGCCAGACAGTGTGGATGAACAACATATCCATGTCCCTAGAAATACAGGTTACTCACCTGTAACAGGAGTTCTAGGAATGGTATATATTGTTCATCCACACGACCCACCCGCCTCCCCGGCTTTGACGCACAACCTGGCTTCCAGAGGGCTAGATCTGGCGTCATGGGGTGGAGCCGAGTTGTTACCACCCGGGTGGGTGGGAGGAGCCAGCTTGAAGACCTTCCGGCAAGATTTAAAGCGGCAAGGAACCTGCCAGACAGTGTGGATGAGCAACATATACCATTCCTAGAACTCCTGTTATAGGTGAGTAACCTGTATCTCTGTGCCATATCAGCCTATCATTATCCTATAGGCCAACACACCATATTTCAGTTGGACACGGCATGAGCCTTCCTGAGAGGTATTCCCCACCTCAGACCTCTGATTAAGGATCCAATTCCACCATGGGATCTACCCTTTGTCCTGGAGCAGCTTATGCTGCCACCCTTTGAACCAGCCACAGATTTCGAGCTACGTCTTCTCACTTGGAAGACGTTGTTTTTAGTTGCCGTTACCTTGGCCAGAAGAATTTCTGAACTCCATGCACTCATGTGCAGAGAGCCTTATTTGTTTTTTCACAAAGACAGGGTATCCCTATGGACTAATCTCAAATTTCTGCCTAAGGTGGTCTGAGCTCTCACCTTTAATCAGGACATCGATCTACCAGTGTACTTTCCCAACTATTTGAATCGAGGAGAGGCCCTGTTGCACACCCTAGATGTGCATAGGTGTCTCCGATACTACCTGACCGGAGCAAAACACCACCGAAAATCGGACCAGCTTTTTGTCTCCTTTGTCCACAAGATGATGGGAGCTCCTGTTTCTAAGCAGTCGCTGTCCAGGTGGCTCATTCAGTGTATCACGTTCTGTTACCAGAAGCGTAAGAAACTCTTACCGGGCGCGGTCAAGGGTCATTCCACAAGGGGTGGCTACCTCGCTGCGGCCCTTAAGAATGTGTCCACCTCGGCTATCTGTGCTGCAGCAACTTGAGCTTGGCACACTTTCATCAGGCATTATAGCCTGGATAGGCGAGCGAAGAGCAGGTTTTGGTCTAGCAGTCCTTCAAGGACTTCTGTCCTAGGCTTAGGTTCCATTAAGGATTTCTACCTTCCTTGTCCCAATGGTGTGGGATTTCCATTATTGCTTGGGAATCAGTCCTAATGGTGTAACCTGCTGCAAGAGCTGTTTCTCCAAGTAAGATGTAGCAGCACAAGAACTTACCGTAACAGTAGACTTAGAACAGCTCTTGCAGCAGGTACTTTCCTCCCACCATCCCCGCTGGAGGTAGATTCTAGTTTCAACATCCTTCTCCTAGGATCAGGTGTTCTCAGCATCTCTCTGACTGCCATTTGATGGCGGATCCTCAGTCTCCTCTTCTGATGTCATCCAGTGGTCGGGAGTCTCCGGCGGGAGAACTGGGGATTCTGAGGGACCACCCCCTTATATACTATGCCTGACGTCGGGGGCGGTTCCTGCTGAATACAGCTAGCTAGAACATTTCCGTGGGGTCCTGGCGCCTGCCGGCTTCAGTCCTAATGGTGTAACCTGCTGCAAGAGCTGTTCTCGAAGATCTACTGTTACAGTAAGTTCTTACGTAACTGTACTTTCAAACAACATGAAGTCTTGCTATATTATGACAATTGCAGTGAGTCCCCATCTTCGAACTGCCCCGGAGGTGAAATAGTTAACTTTTCCATGAAGCATGGAACTCTGAGCGCGAGCTCGGTTAGAAAGCTCTGTCTGTTGTGCTTCAAACATAAACTGTCAGATTCTTTACTCCGCCTCACTGAACAGTCGCTCCGGAGATTTCTCCTTCTGCTCGGTTCATTTGTCGGTCTAAAAAGTGTTATTTTATCGGTTTTTAGTGAAAATTAACCGAAATTAAACCGCAACCGGTCGGTGTTCAAGCTCTGTCTGTGGTAACGTAAGTAATAGACAGGGCCTCGAGTTTTCCGCGATTCCGCGGATGCGGCAAACCGCGAATTTGCCATCACTCGCGAATTCGCGAGCGCCGCTGAACAAACGTCCACTATTTGCCGACGGGGTGCCCAATCCCGTCGGCTTCACTGTCTCCTCCTAATCAACATGCCACGCTGGGAGCCCACCCAGCGTGGCAATCAGTGATTTTGCCAAGGGTGCCTAATCCCCATCGGCTGAATGCCCCCATGGTCCTTGTGCCACGCTGGGAGCCCACCCCAGCGTGGCAAACGTACCAATATTTTTTTTTTTGCTGACGGGGTGCCCAATCCCCGTCGGCTGAACGCCTCAAAGTCGTTGTGCTATGCTGGGAGCCCACCCCAGCGTGGCAAGCGTTCCGCCGACGCTTTTTTTTTTCCTGTAAAACAAAACTGTCCCACGGCGTGTCTCCCGAGCCCCTCCCACATCCCGCACTCCACCCACTGCGCACCCAGCCTCCCACACCCCCAACCCCATACTTACCCCGACTCCGGCGCCGACGATCTTCGTGGACCGGGAACACGCCTGCACTCTTCAAAGGCGATCACTAACTGAGGAAATGCCGTAAGCTGTATAATGGGCTAGATAGAGGGGTTCAACTTTATTGCATATCTTAGGTATTTTTGGGATTTTTAATCACTAACATGGGTTTGGGACCCTTCTCATGATATATCATTGTCATGGCGTTATCGGGCTCGGCGGGTGATTTCGCCGCGGTGACCGCGCAGTGATCATGGAATCACCTGACCGAATACCGCCATGACAGTGACATCATTCATGAGAAGGGGCCCAAACCCCATGTTGAAAAATTTGTGAAAAATTCCAAAAATGACTGTTTAACGAGCGCAATGCTATGCAGTTCCTACGCAGGCTCGTAAGTTCACAAATTTCAATATTTTCACTCCAGAGTTTCAACATTGCCATTTCACCACACTGTCTTATGAGTAGTACAGCTGTCATTTTTCACATCTCACCCAAAATGTGTTTCCACCCTTGTAGCGCAGAATGGCGCAGTCGGTGTGCGAAATCAATGTTCCGGACAGATTAATAAAATCACAGTGATACTGTTCATGAGCAGAGGTCTTAAACTGGCTATGTTGAAAATTTGGTGACAAACACCCATAAAATGACTGTGTTACGAGCGTGCATTGTGTCAGATATGGCAAAAAAACCAAAAAAAGGAAAAAAATTAAGGGTAAAAATGTGCCGCAGAATTGCCGCAGAAATTGGTGTTGAGTGCCACAGAAGTTCTGCGGCAAATGAGAACCCTGCCGCAGAACTTTGCTCCGATGTGCCGCAGAAAAATCGGGGCCCTGGTAATAGATAGGTTTTACATTGAAACTTCTGTGTGGAACTTGTACACATTTATCGGTTCGGTTTGAACCGATCAGGTTGTTTGAAAAATTGCTAGTCCTTTTTTAGAGTGCGGTTCCCGGTTCTTATCGGTTCTAAAAAAACAGATTTCATTACGTTTTTTCCACGACCCGTGACACGGTTGGGAACCGATAAGGGTGTCTTGCTTGGTGGATTGCCATAAACGGGCACGTTTGGTTAGGCTGGCATTATGTCTGAGAAACCCAAAAGAAAAACCGGACCCACTGAGTTTCAGCACTGTAGTGTTTGTGGGGAAGCTTTTGCTAGGCTGACCCACACACTACATGTGTCTATTGTCTGGGGTTTGACCACCTCAATTCAGATTGCCAGATTTGTAGGAATTTCCCTGCTGCCACCATAGAAAAGAGAGTTGGTAGGCTCAGGAAAGGGAGAACCAGAGATCCGCTGACCCGGATGGCCAGCCGGTTCGGTACCAACCCGAACGGAGGGACTCTCCTCTGACCAGGCGATACTTCCTCGGACAAGCGAGAGTCGGTTCTGAGGGGTTCCAGCAAAAAGGACTAGAAAGTCAGCTAGCGTAGAGCCAAAGTTCTCTCCCCAACTGCTGAAGAAATAGCTAAAGCAATTCAAATTGTCCAGTCTCTTTCCCATCCGACCGAGCCGACACCATCAGGTAGGTGTTCGGTTCGGCCGGTTCCACCGGTTCAAGTTTATGATTGTGAGGATTTTTATGAACCGGAGGAAGGGGAAGGGGAATATGAGGAGAGTGACTATGGTTTTGAAGATCTGGATGTGCCCATTGAACCGGACATCTCTCCAGATAGACCCTAGGGCAAAGGTTTGTACTCCAGGTACTTCCTTACCCCAAAAAAGACAGGAGAATGGCGGCCCATTCTGGATCTCAGATACTTAAACAAGCACCTTTTAAAACCAAAGTTCAAAATGGTGACTCTGGGAATTATCTTACCTTCCCTAAGGCCAGGGGACTGGCTAGCTTCCCTGGACCTCAAGAATGCCTACTTCCATATTCCCATCAGAAGCTCTCATCGAAAGTACCTCAGGTTCGAGCTGCCCTCAGGCCGTTACCAGTTCAGAGCAATGCCCTTCGGCCTCACTTCTGCTCCAAGGGTGTTCACCAAATGCCTGGCAGTAGCAGTTGCCTACCTAAGAAGGCAAAAGATTGCCATCCTTCCTTACCTGGACGATTGGCTCATAGTAGGCCAGTCCCCAGAACAGGTCACTTTACATCTTCAGATAACGCAGCAACTGCTTACCTCTCTAGGTTTCCTTCTGAATCTCTCGAAGTCAGTTCTAGAGCCTGTCCAGCTTCTTACCTTCATAGGCTCAGAACTGAACACACAGAAGGCCAGGGCCTTCCTTCCTCTGGACAGGGCAAAGACCCTAGTCTCCCAGGCTTCCTCATTCACCCTGCAGGTCTCTCTACAGCAAGGCATTTTCTGCAGCTCCTAGGACACATGGCTGCTTCCATAGCAGTTGTGCAGGAGCAAGATTTCAGATGAGGGACATCCAGTTCCATTTGAGAGCTTTTGGTCCCAAAGAAAGGATCCTCTGACCAAGTTGATCCCAGTAACTCGAACCCTGATCCAAGCCCTACAGTGGTGGCAGGATCAGAGCAACCTGAGACAAGGGGTTCCTTTTGTCACTCAGTCTCACTCCTAATCCTTCTACAGATGCATCCCTCTTGGGTTGGGGGAGCTCACATGGGCGACCTCACCCCCAGGGTCTGTGGTCTCCCAGGAATCTCTGCTTCACATCAACCTGTTGGAGCTCAGAGCAGTTTTCTAGCACTTCAAGTTTTTCCAAGTCTGTTCAGAACAAGATTGTACAGGTCAGAACAGACAACACCACTCAATGTGGTACATCAACAAGCAAGGGGACAGTCGGTCCTACAGCCTTGTGCACCGCGATGAAGTTGTGGTCTCTGGCTTACTCCTGAATACCTCCCTTACGGCAGCCACCTTCCAGGCAAGGACAATGTCTGGCAGATGCTCTCAGCAGGATTTCTCAGGGCCATCACAAATGGTCACTGGATCCCCTGGTCTTGGGAGTAGTATTTGCCAGATGGGGCTCCCCAGATAGATCTTTTGCAGCCTCAGACAATCACCAACTTCCCTTTTTGCTGCAGACCCCAGTGTTGGGCTCACTCCCCTGGATGCCTTAGCCCTCAGTTGGGAAGGAAGTTCCTCATGCCTTCCCTCCCTTCCCTCTCCTGTTCAAAGTGTTAGTCAAATCAGATCCCAATCCTGCAAAGTCATTCTGATAGCTCGGATTGGGCCAGACAACCCTGGTATCCTCCTACTGTCCTTAGCAGTCCATCCTCCCTGTGCCTTTCCAGGAATCACAATCTGTTAACCTGTGCCCAGGGACGGGTTTGGTATCCGAATCTCAAATCTCTCAATCTGAAGGCTTAGTTCTTGAAGAGTTAGAGTTTGCTGATTTACACCTTTCCCAAGGTGTAATGGATATATTGAAGGCCTCAAGGAAGCCTTCCACCAGGGCTACTTACAATTCCAAATGGAAAAGGTTTTCCATATGGTGCTCGAAAAAGTATATTTCCCCAGACTCTGCTGATCTACCCACAGTCTTGGATTATATGGTCCATCTGAATTCTCTGGGGCTCAGACCAGCTACTCTGAAGGTGCATTTGGCAGCTGTGTCTGCTTTTATTTCAGCAGGTAAGTCCTCTTCTCTTTCAGCTCATCCTGTATTTTCCAAGTTTTTTAAGGGGTTGCTTCACACCAACCCTCCATTCAGGGACCCTGCCCCTGCCTGGGATCTTAATGTTTGCATTGCTCAGCTTATGCAAACCCCTTTGAGCCCTTGTCTTCAGCTGAGCTTAAGTACTTGACTTGGAAGACTGTGTTTCTTGGACCAACACCTCTGCCAGACGCATAAGTGAATTACAAGCACATAAGTGAATTAACGTTGTCAGTGGAGCTAGATTTTATCTCCTTTCGCAGAGATAAGGTGGTCCTCCGGACTAACAGGAAGTTCCTTCCTAAGGTGGTTTCAGATTTCCACCTTAATCAATCTATCTCTTCCAGTGTACTTCACTGACCACTCCTCCTCTGGTGAGAGGAGGCTGCACAGCACAGATGTGAAGAGCCCTTAGTTACTACATAGAGCTTACCAAGGGTCACAGGTTTGACTCCTCAACTGTTCCTCACTTACGGTGAGGTTGGTAAGGAAACCAGCCACTAAAAGATCCATTGCTAGGTAGATTGTCTCTTGTATCCAATTCTGCTACGAAAAGTTGGGTAAGTCCCCCTCAGGCCTGAGGGCTCACTCTACCAGAGGTACAGCTGCTTCTCTGGCTGCTGCCAGAGACATTCCTATTCTAGAAATATGTCAAGCAGCTACCTGGAAAACAGTTCACACTTTACTAAGTATTACTCCTGGACATCCAGGCTAGGAGTGATGCTCGGTTTGGCACAGCTGTTCTTCAGAGCCTATTCCTAAGTAGGTTCTGTCCCTCCTCCATAGGGGTACTGCTGTGTAGTCTGCAATTGTCATAATATAGCAAGACTTCATGTTGTTTGAAGAAAAAATTACTCACCTTAGTAATGTTTCTTCTAATGGAGTCTTGCTATATTATGACCTCCTCCCTGCCTGCCCCTCTCAGAACCTCCGTTTTGGGGTGTGGCTGGGCCTTACAGGGTTGGCACTCATTTATGCCCACCTTGTTGTTTTACACCCTCTTTTGGGGTGCTTGGTGTTGTGTTTTTCTTTTCTAGGTCTCCTGACTTGAGTCTTTGTTTGAGACCAGGAAATGTGTGTTTAGGTTAGTAGTGTAGGTTTATAGCTCCACAGAATCTTAGTGAGTTTTAGCTCGTAAAGATCTGACAGTTTATGTTTGAAGCACAACAGACAGAGCTTTCTAACCTAGCTGTCGCTCAGAGTTCCATGCTTCATGGAAAATGTTAACTATTTCACCTCATGGCAGTTAGAAGATGGGGACTCACTGCAATTGTCATAATATAGCAAGACTCCATTAGAAGAAACAATTACTAAGGTGAGTAATTTTTCTTAGGTGCCTCTAGGCAAAGATATCTGGCCCCCAAGACAGATATATCTAAGCCTGTGCATTGGGTATGCTAGCAAGAGGTTACAGTTTGAATCCCTCAGACTACTGAGACCAAAGGTTGATCCAAACTCACAAAAACAGATAAGAGGGTTACCTTGTCTGTTACACTGTTCACAAGACTGCACTCAGAGGTTGACACTTGGGAGTAGAGGCCTGACCTGCTGAGTGAATCTGTGACACATAACACTGCCTGAGTTGGATGGGTCAAGCAGGAAGATCCCGAAACAGCCCACCATTTGGTGGAGCCCTTGGGTATGGGAACCAGGCAGGGAACCCCTCTTTCATGACCCCATGGCCCAGGGTCTTCTATGTCCGACCTCAGTCCGTCCACCCTCTCCATTCCTCCCACCATGCCCAGATTGCCTTTTTGATCTACTTCTGACTATCGCCAAGGCTCGACATCTCTTGTACACCTCAGCTGGCAATGGGGGACAGTCAAAAGGGATTACCTCTCTGAGCATGGTGGGAGAATAATGACCGACCATCTCAAAACCTTCCCAACACATTTCAAACACAATTATTATCACACAACATAAACCCCCAATAATTAATAAATAAAGCAAGCGTCTTAACAGTTTAAACCTTAGTCCTATAATCCGACTTGCTTCTAGAAACCTCCCAAAACTTTCTGAATTATAAAAACCTTAATTAATATCAGTATAAATAATCCGGCAGTCCTTTGCAACAGATAATATGGCAGTCCTTTACAGCAAGTCAAACAAGTGATTTCAAATTTTAATGAATAGGCCAGGGAAGCTCCCACCTCCCCTGGTCAAAAATGCCAAGGCTTCCCAATCCCAGGCTCTGCTCTCACCAGGAGTCTGAGAGACAAGCAAACAGTAAAATAAATTTAAAGAAAATTTAAACCAATAAAATCTAAACAGTGTCCCCAAAAATATTGTAAATATAAAAAGTGAACTGTAGTAAAAATATCAATCCAAATCCAACCTGCTGAAAAAACAAAAGTCAGTCCAATCATTTTAAAGGTCTAAACCTCAATAGCCCAGGAAAATAGGCCTCAGGTTAAACTGTAGTCCCAAGAATATTCAGTGCACAGCTCAAGGAATCCCCAATACAGTGATGGGCTGGGACGTGAAAACTAGAACCTAAGGGGTACCACCCTTCCACCACAATTAAGACGCAGTGTAAACAAGACTGCCAGATGTTAGTGGATTTTATTTGCGTGTTGTGCCTGCTAGTATTCTACTTAGTAATTACCAATGAGGTTGCATTAATGAACAACAGTCACATGGACCCTTGGCACCAGCGATACAGATGCCTTTGCACTGGCATCATAGCCAGACTTTTCTCCCTGTCTGCCTCCCCTGTAAATTTTTGTCTGCTTCTTAACTGAATTCTGTTTTAATTTTGTTGGCCTCTGTATTCCCCACCCAGGGGTGCAGGTCACTCAGTAGAAATAGGGTGCAGGCGCTGCATGTGGTGGTGGTGGTGGTGGTGTGCAGATGCATACATGGAAGGGAGAGGATTTACAGGCCCCTGCATGGGGATGGGGGGTGCAGACCCCTGCGTGTTGTGGTGGGGTGCAGGCCCAGGTGCTTGGGAGGAGGGGTTGTAGGCAACTGTGTGTGGTGGTGGTGGTGCAAAGCAGGCCCTCCCGTGGGAAGGGGGGGTCTGATTGTGGTGGGGGTGGGCTCTGTATGGGGAACTGGCTGCAGGGGTATCTGTAGGGTGGGGAGTGGATTTACTGTTGGCCAGCTACAGTGGTCCAGAGAGGGTGCTCAGCATGAGTGTCAGTGTTATCACATTTTGACCTTCTTTCCTCCATATCCCCCAGTAGGATTTCCTTTTTACTGCGTAATGAGGAGGGAATGCAAGACCACCATGGGAAGGGGTGCCTCTTTGTGTGGTGTGGTATAAATCCTGGGTGCAGGTGCATGTGTGGGAGGAGGTTGGAAGCATCTGCATGGGGAGGGTGGTGCAACCCACTACATGGGTAAGGAGGTGAAGTGTCAGCGTCGAATTCTCTACCCTTCATGGCCTCGATAGCCCTAACCCATCCTCCTGACCACTGATACACCCTTCCTCCACAGCCACCTTTTTATCCACCTCCCTCCCCGGCACCACTCCTTATAGTCATTTGACACCTCCCGCCCTGGCCAACACCAGCACTTACACCCATTACACACACCCACCCTATTCAGGTCTAGACGCTGTCCCATCACAGATCTTTCTACTACCCCCATCCTCCACAGTCCCAGAAACTAGCCCTCTCCCTTCATGGCCTCTGACACTAGCTACTGCTCCTTCCATGTAGCAACAGTTTTATTCCTTTGTTCATGAATCAGAAACTCAGCTGAGCCAAGTTCATTTCCAATGAGATCCTTATTGCACAAGTTTGCAATATTCACATTTGTTACATTTATTAAAAAAAAAGTCCGAGAGTAATAAAAATGCATGGCCAATAATAATATTCATAGTTGATATAGAATTTTACAATAATGAAGACACAGATAACCTAACACATAAAAACTGTTGTGTGATCTGTTCTTCATGGTAGATATCACTTTAAGTAACACACACACATAGAAAGGTAATCTGCTAAGAACTGTATGCAGAACATGTCAAGGGAAGTCAGCGGATATCGAGTTCTGAACAGCATGATGATATCCCTATTGCTTATTCATAATGCCATTTAGTCAGACTTAATTTACCAGCATCAGTATTAACGCAGATGTGGAATATTGTTCCAAATTTTGGACCCATTATGAAGTGAGGCCTGCCTACTTCCAGGCTTCTTTAGGATGAACCTGTTTGCCTCCTAGTAGAACAGAAAACTGAGGCTATTCTGTGCCCACCCCTCAGATTGGAATGCTGATGAGGGTACTTTCTTCCAGCCCTGGTCCCCATGCCTTCTGTAGGACTTCCTGTGTTCCATTTGATACACAAGGTGCTTCTCAAGGTGTGCTGGAACAGAGGCGAACCTGATACTGATAGCTTCAGACTGGCCATGCCTATTCTGGTACCATTATCTCCCCAGCCTCAGGAGTAGGTGTTTGTGGCAGCTTCCACTACATTAAGACCTGCTAATGAGTTATACAGGAAACTATGGGCATCCGGACCTATAGTCCCTTCACCTGACCACCTGGTTCCTGAGCGTAGAGTTCTAGGCTTTGTGCCTTTTGGAAGACATACTCCATGTTCTTAAGGCATACTGGAAGGAGTTGACATGTAAAACTTACTTGTTTAAGTCAACAAAGTTTTTGATCTGGTGCACAGAGCAGGAGGTAGACCCCTCGCCTAACCTGTGGTGTGCATCATCGACTACCTTTGGACCCTGTCACAATAAGTATTACAAGCGTCATACCTCATGGTGACCTGGCCACTGTCTCAGCGTTACAGGCGTGAGTTGATATGCTACCTGTGGCCCACAAGAAAGTTGTTAGGTGCTTTTTCAAAGGCTTGGATCAGCTGTCCCCTCCAGTGCAAGAGCCTTTGCGACTGTGGAACCTCCTACTGGTGCTTGCAAAGCTGATGGAGAAACCATTAATGAGCTAGTGTATCCAGTTAAACTAGCCACACTGTGCTGACTGGAATTCTTAAATCAGCTTCATTTAAGTGCTTTTAGCAGTATTGAATTATCTTTGCCTGAATTTACAACTAATCAGAATTCCATTTCGGCAGGGCTTTTCCGTTCAGTTCTGAATGTCTGTGTGTCACACGCATGGGACAGATGGGAAGGAATTGGTGTAGTGGGGGGAAGCCGCCGGTGACTGTAACTGTCAGTACATGCTGAAAATCACTGAATACTGCCACACGTGAATGTTTCCCTGGTGGTCCCTCCCAAAACCCGATGCCCCCGAAGTAAATGTGTACGTTTCCCTGATGTCTAGTGGTCCCATCCCATACCTGATGCCTTTCGAAGTAAACATGTATGATTCACTGGTGTCTAGTGGTCTCACCCGCCACCCGATGCCCCCCAGAGTAAACATATGTATTTCCCTGGTGTCTAGTGTTCCAACCCCCTCACCCAATGTCTGTCCTTGTAAGGGTGAAAGCCTAGCACCTTTTGTCACGTCCAACCCCCCCATGGCGATTACCGTCCTGCCACTGTTGTCCAGTACACCCTCTTCAAGTAACTCCCCCCTGCCCGCCTGTCAGCACAGCCCTGTCCCATTCCCAAACATTGCTCTTCGCACCCCCAGCTCGCCCGACCATCGCTGGTGGTTAGTGTGCCCCCCCCACGGCACTGACAGCCTACCTCCACCAGGTGGGTTGTCTGCCTTGGTGTGGAGAGTAAGTGACGGACCTATTCGACTGAGCAGTGCATAGTAGGGTATCAAGGGGGTGGGTGTATGGGATTGGTGGTGGGGATTTTAATTGAAGTAAAGCATATTAAGCTGAAACAAAACAAAAAAGACAGCACACCTTCCTAACTGCTCTGATTCGGGTCCCCCATCCCTGTATGTCATTTCCGGTGTCTCAGCATCTGATGGCGAACTACATATCTGTCCAAGCGGACTACATGCAAAACTTCAAAAATAAAGTAAAAGCCATTGAGTATACCTGAAACAGCACCAGAACATGAGAAACAGGTTTGTTCTTAAGTGGCCAGAGGATTTATGAATTAAAAATCGCCATTCCAATCCACTAGCTCTTTAAAGCATATGGTCAAAAATGTGATGTCACAACTGTCGTGGAAAACCTCTATTTCAAACTACCTAGAGTCAGTTCAAGGCGTGCGCTCCAAATTAGGCGAACAGAGACTGAAGGACTTGGGTTCCAAATGCAGCATCTTGACGACTGAGCATGTCAGTTCTATAATGGAATACCAATGTATGCGCACTGGACCAGGTAGAAGCCCTGCAGATTTCCTCAATTGGGGTGTACCTGGCTGCAGCGACAGAGGCAGCAGTAGGTCTACTGAAGTGAGCCTTCATCCCCATGGGATACTCTTTTCGATCCAACATGTGACACAGATTGATGCAAGAGTTTATCAATTGGCCAATCATCCACTCGGCTGGCAGTCTGCCCGCAGCGGCTTCAGCACAGATTAGAAACAGCTGGCGAGCCTCATCATGAACCCCTACCATGCGGTCCTTGTAACACAGCAGCTCCCGCACATTCAGAGTATGATCGCATGCTTGTGATGTGGCTTCAGGAAGAAGATTGAAAGAGGTACTGTATCACCTATTTAAGGTGAAACTCCAAAAACACCTTCAGCAGGAACTCTATCTGGGGGTGAAGGATGACTTATGGAAAACCAGATATGAAGACTCCACTGAATGCACCCAGAGCTCATGCACCCATCTGGCTGAGGTGATGGTGACCAGAAACACAGTTTTCACATCTGGCTGAGGTGATGGTGACCAAAAATGGAGTTACTCACCTGTAACTACAGTTGTACTACTAGTATTCAGTTCACATTCACAAAACCCACCTGACCTCCCCTGGCAAGACTTGATTAGATTCCTGTTTCCAGCATGCAGATCTGACATCAGGCAGAGCAGAGCTGGAGGATGACACCACAGTTGGTGGGAGGAGTCAAGCTTGAAGATTGTTCTGGTGAGTGAGCTTTGACCAACGTATTGCCAAAGTGTGGCTATGAACTGAATACCAGTAGTAGAACTATGTTCACAGGTAAGTAATTTCTATTTTTTTTTAAGGCATTATGATTTACATTTTTGTCTTGATACATTCTAGCTCTCCCGTTATGACAGTAGAAAGCAAATTAATATCAAGCATCATATTTTCCCATGCTGTCACAGAGAGAGGCGTTCTTTTTCTTCCATTTGGTAAGGATATACAATTTTCTGCATTGGTATTAGGTATATTTTCTGTGCATTCAAAAACTGTTACTTCATCTGATGAATTGAAAGTGTGCCCAGATATGTTAGACAAACCATTTGTTAGTTGCATGCATTACATAATAGTGTGATCTCTACTCTTTTATTTTTTAGGCAGTGTGTAATATCGCTCCTCGTGGAGTGTATGTTTGCGGCAATACCTCTACCACTTCTGGTCTGACTGTGACTCTCTCAAGAGATAGTGGCTCTGGAGATTTTGCATTGGAAGCTGGTGCCCTCGTACTTGGAGATCAAGGTGATAAGTATGACCTGCCCACAGATTAAGGCTGCCAGAGAGAAAGAGAGAGAGAGAGAGAGAGAGATTAACCCAATCAGTTTTGTATCTGTATTTATTTATTTCACCAGGAAAAGGCTCCGCTGAGCAAGCTTATTTACAAGGAGGTGATGGGCAGGACAGCATAAAAAGTCAGACAGCAGTGGTATACAACAGGATACTGTTTGGTTCAAGGTTGATTCTTAAGGTTTAGTTTTTTAAGTCGTTATGTAATAAAACAATAAGAGGCTAACAACTTTTAGATCTACCATATGTGTTGACCCAAGGACTTTACTGCTGTGCTGGAAGGTATTGTTTTTTTAAGGCACAGTATCAGCCATTAAAGAGGGTCGCTAGCCACGAGCAAAATAGAAAATCATTGGGCATCTGCAGAACTCAAGCAGTGGTAATACAACCTGATTTTTAAACCACTGTTGTTCTTAGTGGCATTTGCATGAAAAGCTAATTCATGTCCTTAGAACTGATCTGCCCCTGATAACTGTCCCCTAGCTTTGTGACATCTGGGGTTGTTGCTGGGTAAATTTATTGTGATGTTACAGGAAGAGGACTATGACCTTAGCTAGATGTTAATCATCAGAAACAGATGAACTTCAAGGAACAAAGAATCTGCCTTCAATATTTTCAAATATGTGGGTGGTCTACTAGAATCTAACATTTTCTGAACATACAAATATGGTGTGTAAAAATATTAATCATGGTATGGGTCATGCATAAGCTTAAACAGTATTTTTCTTATGAGACTTGAATTGTTATATCGAATGGGTCAGTTATCAAATGGGTCAGTTCTTCCCTTATTTATTTTTCTCATTTGTTTTGGAATCTTGGCAATTAAACAGACTTACTGTTACACACAATAATATCTGCCGATTGTCCTTCAGGGATCTACCATTGCTTATTATAGTTCAGCTTGTATTTTAATGCGTTGGCTTCCAGTGAGCATAACACCGCAGAGTTCAAGTTGGCCCTTAGTACCATTAAGCCCTCCTGGGAGGCTGAAATTCTGGATTTCAGACGTGCACACTGCAGCCAGATGAGAAATTAGTTCGGTACAGGTTAACTGGGGTGGACAGTATCAATGGAGTGGAGGGAAGAAAAAATGGGCCATTCCCAAGACAACAGAATTATGCTTGAGAATGGTTACCAAGCAAAACAGGTACAGAAGACCAGTATAGTTCTGCTAAAATGTCAAGTAGGCAGTGAGGGCCTAAAGGAAGGCCTTCCTCATCAGGTACAGGAAGGACCTGGGGGATGAAGAGCGGGAGGAGCACCAAGTAAGAACCAGGGAGGCCAAGACAGCTGTCAGGGATACAAAAGCAGACACAGAGCTACGTGTGCAGAGGGTCAGGGGCTGGGTAAACAGTTTTCAGGTATATAAGGGAAAAGAGAAAGATTGGGGGAATTGTTAGATTAACAGAGGGAGACAGGGTAACACAGAATGACAAGCAGAAAGCAGCCATTCTGAATGAGTACTTTTGCTCAAATATTCATTGAGAGGACAGCAAGGGCCTGTTCAGAGAGTGGCATAAAAGGCCTCTGAAAGGGGATTCCTGGAAATGAGGCAGCAGGTGTTTACTAGTGAAATGGTCAGAAAAGGGCTAGCAGCCCTGAAGATAGATAAGACCCCAGGACCAGAGAGGATGTATCTGAGGGTGCTCAGGGAACTGGCATTGTAATTAGCTGAACCTCTGGTAGGGTTATTCAGTAGCTCTATTCAAACAGTTCACCCATGATAGTGCATGGTTAAAAAACGCGACGTCCTTTAGGGCAGCAGCATTATACCACGTGGACTAAGGGCGCAAGGCAGTGGTGCGCAGACACAGACCACACCACTGCTTTCCTTGGGGTTTAAGCAGAGACTTTGCCCCCTGCTCCAGCCCCTTAAAACATATAATCACCTCCACCCCTGGCATATCAGGGTGGAGGCCGCAGAATGAACTGTGCCCAGATCCTGTGCACCCTCATCACTGCGCCCTAACAACAGGATGCCTATTCAAACAGTGGGTTTTGAAAGACTGGCGGGTAGCAGACATAGTTCCACTCCACAAGAGTGGGAGACCTACAGACCTGTTGGTCTTTCCTCCGTTGTGGGTAAACTGATGGAGACACTATTCAAAGAGGACCTAGTGGACTACCTGGAAAAAAAGCAGGCTCTGGGACAGTAAACAGCACGGGTTTGTGGCAGGGAGGTCTTGTCAAACCAACCTGATAATATTCTTCGACTGGGTTAACTAGGACGGTGGATGTGGGTCATGTACTAGAGTTACTGCATCACTCCGGGAAGTAGAATGTATCCAGGCTCCCGGCTTCACAGAGCCCAGGTACAATTTCTTCCCTTGCTAAAATGCTGGTAGTAAATATCCTTGATTAAGCCATCGGAGGGAAGGGTTGTGATTACGGATTCAATTTTAAGTTTTTTTTTTCTTTTTGTTAATAGTCCCTGATTATGGATTTCATTTTTCAGTGCTCTTTAATGCTTAAGCTGTAAATATTGAAACATAATACTACAGAATGTTAGGATATATTGCACAGAATTTTAGAAAGTAGTGTATAGTTTATTTAACGAAATAAATGATGCAGTAAACTGGCATGTATGTATAAATGAGTTCAGTGTGTCTGTGAAAGACTTCTCATTAATTATGTTAACTTGATATTGCATGAATAAGATATTCCGCGATGAGGAGTAGTTATAGCTTTACATTTGAGTGTATGTTAAGTGTATTTGTTTGCTCATTTGATGTGTTGATGCCCAGTCTTGTGCTGTATACTGTACAAAATTAAAACAAATTGTAAGATAACTGGTTAGGAATTAACAGTGTATTTCTACTGTGATACATGCTCAGCATTTTCTTCCAGTGTTTCTAGAAAGTTGTTCTTTATAGAGGTGGGCAAGCCAGGAGTTTTCCCACCTAGAGCCAAGCTAGAGTCAAGCCAAGGGTCTGGCTTGACTCTGTGAGCCAAAACATGAGCCGAGCCCTGTCTACTGCAGGCTGTCCTCTCAAGAGGAGTTTACCATTTCAGACATTACACTAACTGTTCACACTGACAAAAATGCTTACTTTGACCATAACTGGCTTGGCTTGACCTTGGCTTTAAGTTGCTTGTATAGAGGTCGACCCGAGCCAGGCTCGAGCTTGCTGTGGCTTGCCCACCTCTAGTTCTCAACGTTAAAACGTGGAGAGCAACTTCGAATGTTAACCATCAGCACCTGCTAGCAGTATTTCGCCTAGATGAAATATCAGCAGAGAACCAGGAAGCTTCAACAGCTGATCCGCTTCAAAAAAAAAAAGAGAAAAAAGATGCTCAGTTTGTATTATTAAAAAAAAAAAAGTATGAAGAACAATCTTGATTCTTGCACCTCGTAGGTACAGTGCTGTCACAGAGCACTCTAGCTTCACTGTCATGCTTTATAACATCAGTGTACCTACTCAGTGTGAGAACTGGCTTGTTCTAGGGACATGGATATGTTGTTCATCCACACTTATTGGCAGGTATCCTTGCCGCTTTAAATCTTGCGAGAAGGTCTTCAAGCTTGCTCCTCCCACCCACCGGGTGGTATAATCTCGGCTCCGCCCCATGGCGCAGATCTTCCTTACCGCTTGGAGCTCAGGTTCCCTCATAACGCTCTGCGTTTGAGACTGGTTCCTATTTCTTCCGTTTTGCGAATTTGAAAGTTTTTGCTAAAAGACTTCAGTCTTGATCCTACGCAGTTGCGATGAGACAAATCGACTCCGGTTTCGGAGATGCCCTCTTAGTCAGAAGATGTCTCGGACGGATCCACACTCCACGTGTGTCTACTGTTTAGGCCTTGAGCACGACCCGCGGGACTCGACTTCTGCTCTTCCTTTTTGACTTCGTTCTCGAAGACGTGCTGCCCGATTGCATCTGGGCCGTCCGAGCGTTTTCCTCTGGTGAAGTCTGAGGAGGCCCGGTCGGCGGTGTCCGCGGCGGCGGGCTCGGCAGATCAGCTCGAGCAGATGATCGCCCTCGAAGAGGAGGCGGCGCGGGCCGTATCTTCCTCGGCCGCGGCATTTATCCCGCTCTCTCTGGGTTCTTCCTACACAGCTTCCTTTAAGGAGCTTTGTCTGTCCCTCTCCACTAAGGGAGAAGGGCCAACGTCTGCTGGACCTTTTTCTCGGTCCAAAAGAAGGACAGGGTAAATCCCTCTGTCGGCGCTCTTGGGAGGAGAAAGGTCCCTCTCCCGAGTCGTCGACCGTCGGCTGATCGACCGCTCGGCTCGACCACTGGTCTCACGGTGTCCCGTCAGGTCAGTTGACTGAGACTCCACTCGATGACAGTCGAGATTTTTCTCGATCCGTTGGGCGGGTTGTCGCCTATAAACCAAGACTCCCCTCTCCCGGTTCCCGAGAGTTGAGATCCGATGGGCTTCCCTGTGCCTCGGTTCCGGAGCCTCGGATGAACCCTCGAGCGGAAGGGAGTGCCGGTTCCTGCCGACACTTCCCGCCACCGACCTCGGAAAAGCCGAGGCTCTCGGTCTCGGTCTCGGACCTCTTCGCGGTCCAGCCGATCCCACCGTCATAGGCGGTCTCGGTCTCGGCACCGCGGTAAGCGGCGTCGCCGCTCGTCCTCGTCCTCCTCCTCGGACGAGGGGAGGCTTCGGCGTAAGTTACGTCGACGGTACGAGGACCTCATGTGGCAACAGCAGTCGCCTTCCCCGGCCATTAAGTGGCTGTCACCGGAGCGGCCGACACAACCCCTCGACTTACCCGAGGAGCCTGTACCCAGGCCGGTTGTTCGGCCAAAACCAGCTGCTCCACCAATTCCGGTGGAACCTCCGCCTCCACAGCCACTATTTGGGGCTCCGACCAGGGATTCTCGGTCGGCTAAGGGTCTACCCCATAGGCTGTCTGTTACCCTCACTCCCGACCGGCCTCGGCAGGTAGAGGGTGGCTCAGGCCAGAGGCAGCTCTTCGAGGACTCGTCCGAGTCCGAGGATAATTCCTCCTTTTTCTCCAAGCGACTGGACTTGGAGTCCTCAGGAGGACAGTCAATGGACGATAGCCCGTCGTCCTTCCTAGGACTGCTTCGGCTCATCTCGGAGTCCACGGGATGAAGCTCGAACCCGTTTCAAGCAGACCCAGGTCCTCACGGAGATTCTGGACGGGGGATTCTCACGGAGGCCTTTCAGTGGCGAGGCCATAGTGGGTCCGGCTTTGGAGCTTTGCAGCGCCCTGCTTCCTGCCCTGCGCCTTGACCAGGATGGCCAGGAAGTATCCGGTCCCCTACGGTTCCTTGTCCGGTTTTGAACACCCCTCTGCTGAGGGGTTGGTTACCGACAGCGTTTTCCGGACGCCCGGCTAGCGCCAGGGATGTGGACAAACCTCCTGACAAGGAATCCAGAAATTGGATTATGTCGGGCGAAAAAGTCTATGCTCGTCCTCTCTCGGCCTTCGTCAGGCCAGTTCGGCCGTCCTCATGGCACATTTTCTCATGCCCTGTTGGGCTCCTGGATGAGGTCATCCCTCATCTTCCGCCCGATCTGCAGACTACGGTCAAGCAGGTGCGGGACCAGAGCAGAGGCAGTGGCCAAACAGCAGCTCAGACTGCTTTGGATATAGGGGACTCATGTGCCAGATCGGTGGCGGCCGCAGTGGCTATGCGTCGGCGGGCTTGGCTGAGGATATCCACCTTTACTTCGGATACCCAGCACAAGTTGGCGGATGTTCCCTTTTTGGGGACTGACCTCTTCGGCCCTGGGGTGGAAGGTCACCTGCAGAGGATCGAGAAGTCCAATGCTACCTTGGACTCGGTCTCTTCCGCTCAGAAGGACAAAGGCCGCAAACCACAGCCTAAGCCCTTTCGTCCTTCTGCTTAGCGCGCCCGCCCAGCAGCGTCAGGGCCAGCAGGCTAGCCTTGGCATCCCAAACCCAAGCACCGGCTTCCTCTAACAGGAGGCAGGGAGGAAAAGGCCCAGGAGGTCCCTCGGCCGGTCCCTCCTCTAAGCCTGCCCAGTGACGGGCTGAGGGGTGTCGCCCCCATCCCCGTCACCTCACCCCTGGTCCCCCGTGAGGGGACGGCTCCGACACTTCCTTTCCGCCTGGTCCATTATTACCTCGGACAGGTGGGTTCTGGAGGTGGTGGGAAAAGGCCTGCCTCTGGAATTCGAGCAGGCCCCACCCTTCAGAGCCGTCGCACCTCGGGGGGCCTCTGGATCCGCAGCCTCACTGTCGGCTCGTCGGCCGACAGCGCCTCTCCTCCTCGAAGGAGGTGATCAGGGTGGTGGACCCCCCTCAAGACCAGGGTTTGTGTCCAGGTACTTCCTGGTTCCGAAGCAGACGGGGGCTGGCGCCCCATTCTCAACCTACGACCTAAACAAGTTCCTAAGGTCTCGAACCTTCAGGATGGTCACTCTGGCTCAGATAATACCATCCTTGGAGCAGCGGCGTGTGGTTCTGCTCTCTGGACTTGCAGGGCGCGTTTTCACGTCCCTATCCGTCCGTCTCACCAGAGATTCCTTCGCTTCCGGCGGAAGGATCCCTTCTCGAGTTCGAGCCATGCCCCTTGACTTGTCTCCAGCTCCCAGGGTCTTCACCAAATGCATGGCAGTGGTGACAGCATTCCCTCGGGCCGAGGGGTCGGGTGTACCCTTACCTGGACGACTGGCTGATAGCAGCTCCCTCCAGGAAGGAGGCGGGTGGTCCAGAGATCTGGCCTCCAGGTCTGCTCTCAACTGGGCCTCCTTATCAGCGAGGCCAAGTCGAGACTCGAGCGAAGCAGGTGATTCTATTCATCGAGGCGCAGCTCGACTCTCTTCGAGCCAGGCGCTGGCTCCGGCGGACAGGGCGAGGTTCTTCCTCCTTTGCCCAATCATTTCTGGTTGGGCAATGCTCCCTCCGGGACTTCCTGCGCCTCCTGGGTCTCATGGCGGCCTGCACCAGCGTGGTCCGCTGGGCCGCTGGAACATCGTCCCCTTCAATAGGGACTGGCCAGTCAGTGGTCCTGGCAGCTGCGATCCTTTGGACCAGCTTGTGTCGGTGACACAGGGGATGTGGAACGCTCTCCAGTGGTGGATCGTTCCAGATCATTTGCAGGAGGGCATCCCGTTCGTCCGCCCCGAGCCGACGGTCTCTCTATCGACCCATGCCTCTCTGATGGGTTGGGGTGCCCATCTGGGGAACACGGGCTCCTGGCCTCTGGTCCCCGGGGAGTCCTGATGCCACATCAACCTGCTGGAGCTCCCGAGCGGTCCGCCTAGCTCTCACCGCCTTTGCTCCGTTCCTCCGGGGTCAAGTGGTCCGAGTCCAGACGGACAACACCACGACCATGTACTATCTAAACCGCCAGGGCGGGGCGCGCTCCATGTTCTATGCAAGGAAGCTCTCCGCATTTGGTCACTCGTGCGCAACCTGGAGGTGGATCTCCTAGCCATTCATGTGGCAGGAGCCTCCAACACCCTGGCCGATGCCCTAAGCCGGATAGGGGCTGCATCCCACAAGTGGTCTCTCCTGCCGGAGGTAGTACAGCATCTGTTCTCCCACTGGGGCACACCTCAGGTGGACCTGTTTGCCTCAGGAGAGCAAGCTGAGCTGTTCCATGCCCGCCCTCCTCAGCAGGGCTCGCTGCAGGGGATGCCTTCTCGAGGCAGTGGACCCCGGGCCTCTTTCGCCTTTCCCCATTTCCTTGATCACAAGGTGCTTCTCAAGGCGAGGGAGGGACAAGGCGCAGGTGATTCTGATAGCCCCAGACTGGCCTCGCCAGTTCTGGTACCCAGATCTCCTCAGCCTCAGCTCCAGGCTCCCGAGGCAGCTTCCAGCTCACCGGACCTGCTTTCTGTCAGTCAGGGAAGGTGTTCCATCCGGACCTTCAATCCCTGCACCTGCGGCCCTGGTTCCTGAGCGGCTAGGTTCAGGCCTTGGGTCTTTCCACGAGGTCCTCAATGTAGTTAGGCGTCCCGTGAGTCGTCAGAAAATGCTATGCCTTCAAATGGAAAAGGTTTTCCATTTGGTGTCAGAAGAAGGGCTTGGACCCTTCCTCCTGTTCCTTGGCAAGCATCTTGGACTATTTATGGTCCCTTTCTAATCAAGGGCTTAGGTCGCGACCCTAAGGGTGCACCTGGCAGCCATCTCTGCTTACCGGGCGCGGGCCGGGAAGCAGTCGGTGGCGCAGGAGAAGGTGGTCTGGCGCTTTTTCAAAGGCCTTGATCACATTTCCCCTCCAGTGCGAGAACCTCCACCTCCGTGGGATCTACTGCTGGTACTGGCAAAGCTCATGGGCAAGCCATTCGAACCTATGCACAGGTGCTGCTCTCTCACCTGTCGTGGAAGACCGCCTTCTTGGTGGCTATCACGTCAGCCAGAAGGATGGGAGAGCTCCAGGCGCTTCCATCGAGTCTCCTTACCTGGTCTTCCACAGGGACAAGGTTGTCCTGCGCCCCACCGAAATTCCTTCCGAAGGTGGTGTGGGAGTTTCACCTTAACCAGGTGTTGACTCTGCGGTGTTCTACCCCAATCACACCTCGGAGGCGAATATAAGGCTCCATACTTTGGACCCTAGAAGAGGCGCTCGCCTATTACAAAAAGGCAGCGGAAATTCGAGGAGAGGTTAGCCAGCTGTTTGTCACCTACGCTGAAGCCGCATCTGGCAGACCTGCTGCCAAGCGGACGATAAGCAGGTGGGTCACCTCCTGCATAGATCTCTGCTATAAGTTGGCGGGCATGGAGCCTCCCAGAGGGATAAGAGCTCATTCTACCCGCCATACTGCTGCATCGGTGGCTGCTTCCAGGGACGTCCCTATCCAGGAAATCTGCGGGGCTGCTACCTGGAAGTCAGCACACACCTTCATCACCCATTACCACATCGACCTTGAGTCACGCCGGGATGCTGGTTTTGGGGCCTCGGTTCTCCAGTCTCTCTTTCCCAAGTAAGTATTGGGGGTGTGTCTTGCCTCCCTCCTCCCGGAGAACTGCTAGGAGTCTGCCAATAAGTGTGGATGAACAACATATCCATGTCCCTAGAAATACAGGTTACTCACCTGTAACAGGAGTTCTAGGAATGGTATATGTTGTTCATCCTATTTCTCGACCTCCCGGCCGGACTTACAACCTGAGCTTCCAGCGGCCAGATCTGGCGTCATGGGGCGGGCCGAGTTATACCACCGGTGGGTGGGAGGAGCAAGCTTGAAGACCTTCCGGCAAGATTTAAAGCGGCAAGGATACCTGCCAATAAGTGTGGATGAACAACATATACCATTCCTAGAACTCCTGTTACAGGTGAGTAACCTGTATTTCTTCACACTCTGGGGGGGGGGGGGTTAGTTATTCTCTATATAACTGATGCAAATGCTTAATTGAATGCTGGTGTGTAGTGTGCCACAGTGAAACATGGTACTACTACATGATTACAGAACATTTTAAACAATTTTCCTCATTAACCAGTGGCCTCATTGTGCAACTTTTGTGCAACTTTTTGCAGGTATTTGCTGCATTGATGAGTTTGATAAGATGGGGAACCAGCATCAGGCCTTGCTGGAAGCTATGGAACAGCAGAGTATAAGTCTCGCCAAGGCTGGCATTGTTTGCAGTCTGCCAGCAAGGACATCTATAATTGCTGCAGCAAACCCAGTGGGTGGTCATTATAACAAGGGTAGAACGGTTTCTGAGAATCTGAAGTAAGTCACACTCAGTTATTGGTCAAACAGTTCAATATGTTGAAGCCCCCCATAGCCACTGTTGTGTCACTCTGAGACTCATGAACCAGCAGTACATCTCTATTGCCATCTTTTTATGGCCTTTGTGTCATAGTCTGAGGAGGAAACACTTTTGATCTTGGAGCTAAAGTTTATACCAACTCAGAAAATCCTTCAAGCAGTAGCTAGAGGTGAAATATTTGGCATCGTTTACATATTTCTCACATGTGAACAGTTTTGATTGAACCTTTTAAATCAGAACAATTTGTAGTACTGTACTGCACTGTGGGACAGTTTTCCTGCAAAAGACCAGGAAGTGGAAGAGACAGTAGAAGTAAAAGTCATCCCATCTGACTCGTGAGAGCCTGACAGTTGGGGGAGGGGTGGGATTACTCATAATTTGGAACTGGCTGTCTGAAAAATCTGTTCCTTGATGTCCACAAGAACCCAGTTAAGGACTTTGCAGTGGCTCCATTTTATGACAGGTTGTTCGTTTGCCATAATGGGTTTACTCATAAACAGTTTAGTGCTAGAAAGACAATAACCTTAACATTTTAAAGCAAGAGAAGTATTTATTTACTGGTAGTTTGTTTTTTGTTTACCTGGGAAGTGCACTAGACATACAATGCCTATTCTAGGGACATGGATATGTTGTTCAATCCACACTTATTGGCAGGTTCCTTGCCGCTTTAAATCTTGCCGGAAGGTCTTCAAGCTGGCTCCTCCAACCCACCCGGGTGGTAAAACTCTCGGCTCCGCCCCATGACGCCAGATCTTCCTTACCGCTTGGAAGCTCAGGTTCCCTCCTTAGCGCTCTGCGTTTAGACTGGATCCTAACTCTTGGTTCGTCGGAAACTAGTTTTGAAGTTTTCTAAACTTGGTCTTCATCATCCTCGTGGCTCGCGTGGACAAATCGATTCCCGGCTTTGGAGGTGCCCTTGCGGGAAGAAATGTCCAGGGCCGGATCCGCACTCCACGTGTGTCTACTGCCTAGGCCTAGATCACGACCCGCAGGCCTGCGAGTTGTGCCGCTTTTTATCGGTCACCGTCCTGGAGGATCGCGCTGCCCGATTGAAGCTTGGGCACCCTGAGAAGCGTTACCCGGTGGTAAAATCCAAAGAAGCTCGTTGGGCGGTGTCTGTGGTGGCTGGCTCGGCTGAGCAGCTCGAGCATATGATTGCCCTCGAGGAGGAGGCGGCCCAGGCCGCATCTTCCTCCTCCTCGGCTGCGGCATTTATCCACTCTCTCTGAGTTCCTCGTACTCGGCTTCATTCAAGGAGCTTTGTCAGTCCCTTTCCACGAAGGGAGAGGGGCCATCGGGACTTCCTCTCGGCCCAAGAAGAAGGAGGAGTCGAAGGGTAAGTCCCACCATCGGCGTTCGTGGGAGCAGGAGAGGTCTCCTTCCCCGAACAGCCGACTGTTGACTTCGGTCGAAGTTGCGGCTCAGGCCGCTGGCTTCACAGTGTCCCCATCAGGCCAGCCTGCTGAGACTCCCGTCGACGCGAGTTGAGATTTTCGACCCGTCAAATGGGTTGTTGACTGGTGGCGGCAACCACACCTTCGCCAGTCCCCGGTGGAGCCAGGATCTGCCTGCGCCTTGAGTCGGCAGTCCGGCTAAGTGCCGAGCGAGGGAAGGCGGGTGTCCTCCGCCCTTCCCAGACCACGCCTTGGTCACCGAGGGTCTCGGTCTCGGACTTCATCTCGGTCAAGCCGTTCCGCACAACATCGGGCGGTCTCGTAATGAAGTAAGCGGCGACACGTCCTCCTCGTCCTCCTCCTCGGATGAGGAGAGGCTTCGACGTAAATTGCGTCGACGTTACGAGGAGCTTATGTGGCAGCAGTTACTGTTGTCCAGGACTAAATCGACTCCGATTCAGCCCCCGGCCATCAAGTGGCTAACGACCGAAGCAACCGCTCGAGATGCCCATTCCTGGGCCGGTTGTTCGGCCGAAACCAGCTGCTCCACCGATTGTGGTGGAACCTCTGCCTCCACAACCGAAGTCTGGGGCGCCGACCAAGGATTCTCGGTCGGGTCACGGCCTGCCCCACAGGTTGTCGGTCACCCTCACTCCCGACCGTCCTCGGCAGGTGGAGGGTGGCTCAGGGCCGAGGCAGCTCTTCGCAGACTCTTCGGAGTCCGATGACGACTCCTCCCTGTTCTCCAGGCAGGTCGACCTGGAGTCCTCCGGGGGCCAGTCATTGGACGATAGCCCATCGTCCTTCTTGGGTCTGCTTCGACTCATCTCAGAGTCCACCGGGATGCAGCTCGAGCCCGTGTCCAAATGGGCCAAGTATCCCCAGCGGAGATACTGGACGCGGGGATTCCCCCACGGAGGCCTTTCCGGTGGCTGAGGCCATTGTCGGCCCAGCCTTGGAGCTTTGGCAGCGGCCTGCTTCTCTGTCCCTGCGCCTTCGGCCAGGATGGTGAGGAAGTATGCGGTCCCTACCGCTCTTTGCCCAGTTTCTCGGAGCACCCCTATGCCGAGGGGTTAGTCACTGACAGCATCTTCCGGTGTTCCGGAAACGCTCGGGACGTGGATAAGTCCCCCGACAAAGAGTCCAAAAAGCTGGACTTTGCCGGGTGCAAGGTGTATGCTGCATCCTCCCTCGGCCTCTGACAGGCCAGCTCGGCCATGCTGATGGCACACTTCTCCCACGCCCTCATGGGCTCCCTGGATGAGGTTGTCCCTCATCTCCCGGCCGACCGGCAGACCACGGTCCGTCAGGTGCGGGACCAGGGTAGGGCGGTGGCGAAGCAGCAGCTTCAGACTGCTCTGGACATAGGTGATTCCTGTGCCAGGTCAGTAGTGGCTGCGGTGGCCGTGCGCCGCAGGGCGTGGCTGAGGATATTCACCTTCACGGCGGATACCCAGCACAAGTTGGGGACGTCCCATTCTTGGGGACTGACCTCTTCGGCCCTGGGTGGAGGACACCTCCAGCGGATTGAAAAGTCCAATGCCACTCTGGACTCGGTCACACCTCCCAGAGGACAAAGGCCGCGCCAACAACAGCATAAGTCCTTCGCCCTTGGCCCCTGCAGCACCGACCAGCCCAACAGCACCAGCAACATGGCCAGCAGGCTCGCGGCAGCATCCCAAACCCAAGCCGTGGCTTCCTCCAACAGGAAGCAGGAGGTAAAGGCCCAGGAGGTCCCTCGGCTGGTTCCTCCTCCAAGCCTGCCCAGTGGCGGGTTGAGGGTGCGCCTCCAGCCTCATCACTCCCCTGGGTTCCCCGTGGAGATGGCTCCGCCACTTCCTTTCCGCTGGTCTGCTATCACCATGGACCGCTGGGTGTTGGAGTTGGTAGGAAAGGGCCTGCCTCTGGAGTTCGAGCAGACCCCACCCTTTCGAGCCATCGCCCCTCGGGGGGCCACAGGGTCCGCAGCCTTGCTGTCGGCCCGCCGAGCCGACATTGCCCTGCTCCTCGAAAAGGAGGTGATCAGGAAGGTGGCGGATCCTCCTCCAGACCCGGGGTTTGTGTCCAGGTATTTCCTGGTCCCAAAGGGACGGGGGGCTGGTGCCCCATCCTCGACCTGCATGACCTGAACAGGTTCCTAAGGTCTTGGACCTTCAGGATGGTCACTCTGGCTCAGATAATCCCATCCTTGGAACGAGGCGTGTGGTTCTGTTCCCTGGACCTCCAGGATGCATTCTTTCACGTCCCGATCGTCCGTCTCATCAGAGATTCCTCCGCTTCAGAAGCGGAGGGATCCCTACAGTTCCAGCCATGCCCTTGACCTCTCTCTAGCTCCCAGGGTCTTCACAAATGCATGAAGTGGTGACAGCATTCCTGCGGCGCCCGGAAGGGTCAGGTGTACCCCTACCTGGACGACTGGCTGATTGCAAGCCTTCCAGGCGGAGGTGGAGGCGGTCCAGAGATCTGGCCCTCCAGGTTTGCTCTCAGATTGGCCTCCTCATCAACGAGGCCAAGTTGGAACTCATGCCGAAGCAGGTGATACTCTTCATCGGGGCAGAGCTCGACTGTCTTCGAGCCAGAGCTCAGCTCCCGGCGGACAGGGCCGAGGTTCTTTCCTCCTTTGTTCAATCATTTCTGGTTGGGCAATCGTGCCCTGCCCGGGACTTCCTGCGCCTCCTGGGCCTCATGGCGGCCTGCACCAGCGTGGTCCATTGGGCCCGTTGGTACATGCGTCCCCTTCAATAGGGACTGGCCAGCCAGTGGTCTAGCGCTGCGATCCGTTGGACCAGCCCGTGACAGTGACCCAGGAGATGAGCAGCTCTCCAGTGGTGGACCGTTCTGGCACATCTGCAGGAGGGCATCCCGTTAATCCGCCCGAGCTGGCGGTCTCCCTATCGACCGATGCATTTCTGATGGGTTGGGTGCCCATCTGGGAAGCCAGAGCGCCACGGCCTCTGGTCCCCTTGGGAGTCCTGATGCCATATCAACCTGCTGGAGCTCCAGGCGGTCCGCCTAGCTCTCACGCCTTCTCTCCGTTTCTCTGGGGTCAAGTGGTTCAGGTCCAGACGGACAATACCACGACCATGTACTACCTAAACCGCCAGGGCAGGACGCGCTCCATGCTGTTATGCAAGGAAGCTCTCTGCATGTGGTCCCTCGTGCGTAGCCTGGAGGCGGATCTCCTAGTCATTCACGTGGCAGGAGCCTCCAACACCTTGGCCAATGCCCTAAGCCGGACAGGGGCTGCGTCTCACGAGTGGTCTGTCCTGCCGGAGGTAGTACAAGATCTGTTCTCCCACTGGGGCACGCCTCAGGTGGACCTGTTTGCCTCCAGGGAGAATGCAAAGCTGAGACTGTTCCATGCCGGCCCCCCTCAGCAGGGCTCACTGCAGGGGGATGCCTTCTCGAGCCGGACCCCGGGCCTCTTCTACACTTTCCCTTGATCCACAAGGTGCTTCTCAAGGTGAGGAGGGACAAGGCACAGGTGATTCTGGTAGCCCCAGACTGGCCCTGCCAGTTCTGGTATCCAGATCTCCTCAGTCTCAGCTTCAGGCTCCCGAGGCGGCTTCCAGCCCGCCGGACCTGATCTCAGTCAACCAGGGGAAGGTATTCCATCTGGACCTTCAATCCCTGCACCTGATGGCCTGGTTCCTGGCGAGAGTTCCAGGCCTTGGGTCTTTCCGGCCGGGTCCTCAAGCGTCGTTGAGGCGTCTGTAAGGAATCGATCGAGAATGCTATGCCTTCAAATGGAAGAGATTTTCCATTTGGTGTCAGGGACCCTTCCGCCTGTCCCTTGACAAGCATATTGGACTACCTGTGGTCCCTTTCTCAGCAAGGGCTTCGGTCGACAACCCTTAAGGTGCACCTGGCAGCCATCTCTGCTTACAGGGCGCGGGCCGGGAAGCAGTCGGTGGCGCAGGAGAAGGTGGTCTGGCACTTTTTCAAAGGCCTTGATCACATTTCCCCTCCGGTGCGGGAACCTCAACCTCTGTGGGATCTACTGCTGGTATTGGCCAAGCTCATGGGCAAGCCATTTGAACCAATGCACAGGTGCGATATCTCCCACCTGTCATGGAAGACCGCCTTCTTGGTGGCTATCACGTCAGCCAGAAGGATGGGAGAGCTCCAGGCGCTTTCCATCGAGTCTCCTTATCTGGTCTTCCACAGGGACAAGGTTGTCCTGCGCCCCCACCTGAAGTTCCTTCCGAAGGTGGTGTCGGAGTTTCACCTTAACCAGGTGTTGACTCTGCCGGTGTTCTACCCCAGTCACACCTCGGAGGCCGAATATAGGCTCCATACTTTGGACCCTAGAAGAGCGCTCGCTTATTATAAGGAGCAGACGGCTGAAGTTTGGGGAGAGGTTCGCCAGCTGTTTGTCACCTACGCTGAAGCCGCACCTGGCAGACCTGCAGCCAAGCGGACGATAGGCGGTGGGTCACCTCCGGCATAGATCTCTGCTATTGGTTGGCGGGCATGGAGCCTCCCAGAGGGATAAGAGCTCATTCTACCCACCATACCGCTGCATCGGTGGCTGCTTCCAGGGATGTTCCTGTCCAAGATATCTGCAGGGCTGCTACCTGGAAGTCGGCACATACCTTCATTACCCACTACCACATCGACCTTGAGTCACGCCGGGATGCTGGTTTTGGGACCTCGGTTCTCCAGTACTTATTCCCGAAGTAGGGGGTGTGCGCCTTGCCTCCCTCCTCCAGGAGAACTGCTAGGAGTCTGCCAATAAGTGTGGATTGAACAACATATCCATGTCCCTAGAAATACAGGTTACTCACCTGTAACAGGAGTTCTAGGAATGGTATATGTTGTTCATCCACGACCCTCTGACCTACCCGGCGCGCACAACCTGGCTTCCAGCGAGCCAGATCTGGCGTCATGGGGCGGGGCTGAGTGTTTTACCACTCGGGTGGGTGGGAGGAGCCAACGAAGACCTTCCGGCAAGATTTAAAGCGGCAAGAAACCTGCCAACAAGTGTGGATGAACCACATATACCATTCCTAGAACTCCTGTTACAGGTGAGTAACCTGTATTTTCAGGTATGACCAGGAGAATACTGAACTACAATATAGATACAGGGTTGACAATTAACAATAAGCACAAAGCCAATTAAAACACAAGATACAGGACTAAAACTACACATCAAATGCAGTACGATAAGTATAATGCATAAATGAGATCTTATGTGATGCAGTAGCAGTCAGAGGAACAAACAGGAGCAATAAATACATCTGATGTAAGTCCGTATTATAAATGATTTACATATACAGGCATTTGACCTTAACTGACTATGTTTCAGGTGCCACACAGCAATGTATAATAACCCAAAGGAGAAACAACATCACACTGCTTCCAGGGTGCGACAACGGTCACATGAGCAATAAATACATGTCACATAAGCTAGAATAATGCATTATTTACATACAGAAGCATTTAAACAGGGACAGCAAACACTAAAAACCGCACACCAAAGTGTGGGTCTGGTTCCAAAGTGCAGATACATTTATTTATTGACTGACTGATCTTAATTACTGTTTACTGCAGCATAGTAGATTGTATTAAAATGATTCTGCGTCTTGCAAGCTGGCATTTTCTGTAATGAGAAATCCCAGAATCCCCTGCTGCTGACATCAGAGGAGGGCTGCAGCAGTGGGAGATTCAATAGCCTGCAGTGCATGTTAGAGGTTGTATAAGCTCTGTTCTTTTGTTTGCTGGTCCCACTGTTCTCCCGGAGCTAAGGACAGTCCTGTGTGATTGTACTTAGCCCAGGGAAGACAGCAGAACCAGCAAACCAATTAACCATTGTACAATGGCTGAAAAAATAAAGGATTCTGATTGGCCGGCTGGCACCTTCTAGCTATTGGAAATCCTAGCATCACCCAACGGAAAAAGGTGCCACTCACACGCATCAGAACCCCCTCCCCCCCCCAAATCACTCTGACCATGGACTGGCAAAGACGGCGATCGATGTGAGATGCTCACTCTGTAAATTGCACATTTCACAGTACTGGCCGTTACCGCTCTGAACCCTCGAATGTCGTGTTTATTATATTGTTCCAGAAAGGAGAGTCAGCTTCAGCTTCTGTACATTGTTCCATGAGCTAGACACTACACTGCAGTCCATTAGTGCTGCTAAAAGTGACAGTACCCAGCAAAACATACAACAAATACCTGTTCAAACATCTCCTGAAACCCATCATGTAAACCCTCCTCTCGCTGTGACATCCGCAGCTACCGAGCCTCACAACAGTGTTCAGTGTGTCTCACATGCCGCTGCCCCCATAGCGCTCCAACTGGTCCTGCAGCCGCAGACAACCACGCACGCCAGGTCAGTAGAATGCAATGACAAATCCCTGGTTAACTACAAGATAAAAAAAAATCTGACCACAAAAATCAAAGTAAAACTGGAACCGCTAAAGACACCGCAAACCCGGGAGCAAAAAAAGGCAACCTCAGCGCTCTCTTTAAATATCTAGTAGAAACTGTGAGGCTGTCTGAGTGTGTTAAAAAAAAAAAAAAACTCAACCCATGCACCCTTTCTCCTGCTGTAAACTTAAGACTGACTGGGGGGCTAATGAAAAATGGAAGTCTCACACACTCTCTGTCTAACCATATGGAGGGGGGAGATTTTTCTACCTAGCAATTGGGAACTATTTTTCCTGGTGCTGGAATAAATTTAATAAAAATTATTTAAATTTACAAAAAACTGTATTTTTCTTTCATTTTTCGGTAACAAAAAGTGAAGGGGTACATTGTATAATCGCAATACACCACTGGAGAGTGTGGGTTATGCTGTAATTTACCCACTTCTGGTGTGGTTTACTCACCCGACCTGCGTCCTCGTGACTGAACCACATCAGGCATGGGTAAATCCCAGCATAACCCACACCCTGTTGTGGTACATTGCTTAATTAACCAATAGCTTAAAAAAACTCTTAAAGCAGCAGTGCAATGAAAATGGGCTAAAATTTGACCCCACCCTTTTTTTTCTGTACCACTCCACATTGTCAGTGGGTAATCATAACATCTGGCTATAGTGCACCCCTACCAAGGGAATGGCACAGCCCAAGCATTTAGACTGTTGGGCATATGAGTATTCCATGCTGCAGCAACTCCCCAGTTAAGCTGTGCCATTCAAAGGGGACAGAGGTACTTTTCTCTACTTTCAAGATTTCAAGACTTAATTTGGGGCTGCAGTTCTGCACTCTAGGTTGGGGCTGCCTGTTTCAGGGAACACCCCTAAATTAAAACCGTGCCTGTTAAGTGGCGACTTTCCAATTGAATAAGCTGCCTTTTTTCTCATTCCTTGTGTGGATTGGGAGCCATTTCTGCCTTACCAGGGTGTTTAATGGTCTCCATTTAAAAATAAAAGGTGCATGAGTTGGTACAGTTTATTTGCAGAGGAGTGTAGGTCTGGGGGGCCTTTGCTCTAGCATCGCCTTTTCTTTTGCCCCCCTTCCCTGCAAGCCTCAAGTTTTGTGTTTGGTACTTTTATGCAGCTAATGTGTGAATTTGGTACAATTTAGAGGTGTTTTGGTGATTTTTCACCTCAGACCTCCCTTCTTCCATTTAAACAGCCGCCATTAGCGCTGGGTGTGCACTCCTTAGTTAGGCTTCCTTCCATTGTCTAGAGCACATACCCAAGATGCATGTGCTTGTGCAGTGCTGATCCCATTTGTGTAGCGCAATCCCCATAGACTTGCATTGTGCAAGTGCACCATGTCTGCACAAGCACGCTTAACGTAGGTAAAGCGCATCTCCGCTGGAGCCGTATGCTCCTTCTAGCACTTTTCAATTCAGGATTACAGTTTGCCTTGCTGATTTTAGCCCACAAGTAATAGGCTAATAATTATTATTATGGTTTTCATACATTCAGCAGTCCTGGGTTTGATTCCACGACCTTCACTTGTGTGATGTGTGACTCTGAACAAGGTTTTTAGTCACTTGTAAAAAAAAATTCAGCTTCTCCAGAAAAGATGTTGGGGCTAATTATTATTTTTTACCTCACGTATTGTTATTTAGTGCAATTTAAATTTCTCTTTGGCACCATGACTTATCGAAGATCATTACTCAAGAAACAATATGAGTCCTGCAGCAAGGGTGATGAGGCCCTCCCCATAGGTTACTTTAGCCCCTTATTGTGCTGCTTGGCACCTCCCAGCAGGTTCTCCAGCCTGGGGAGGGAGCACCTGGTTCTTAATTGGCAGTGGCAGCAGAATTGCAAGATATTTCCTTTGTCCTCCAGAGTGAACTTGAGCCCAAGTCCTGCAGGACATCCATGCAGATTCACCTTACCCCAGTAGGGACCCCTTGGGTCGGGGGCCCATCCAGGCACATCTGGGTGTGGCGCAGCGAGCTTAGGCTGTGATAACTAATGTGCAGGCAGACTCGACCCAACCTGTTGAAGGCCAGGATGACAATTACTGGAATCTTGAGGAAGTTCCTGACCTTAACGTTAAAAAAAAAAAAAATAGTCCAAATCAGGGAAGTTTTTCTCCCAATTCATAATAAGCCCTTGTCTCTTAGATAGCTGAGGCATGTAGTCCCTTACAACTCAGGAGGTACATTCTGCAGAGATGGTGAATGTCAGTCCGTCTCTGTCTGCATCTTCTTTGGCTACTATGTGACCAAAATTATTGAGCACAACTGGGCAGGTGTGGACTAGAAAAGTGTCTTGCCAACCATGCCATGGATTTTCCTTTTAAGAAAAATGTCTTGTGGGTGGGAAGCTCTTCCATTGGAAGACAAGGCCGTTTATATTTCTGAAAAGACACCGCCCTGCCTACAGATGGCTCTGGCCCTATCAGTCTTTCATGATAAGCGGGAGAACACTGTGTGCAGGAGGAGTCCACCTCTATTAGCACACAGCAGTGTATGTCTTGTGTGTATTTTATTGGCCAGAGCCTTCAACATGTGGGTCACTACCCTGGTCAGTTTTGTTCTGCCTTTCTGAAGGAACCAGCCTTTTTTGAAATTCATGGCCATGGTTCCACTTTCCAGGTGGTTATTCTCTGGAGAATTTCGTGCCAGGCTGCTTGGCCTACTTCATTATTTTCGACCATGAGGGCCATGTGGCTTGTCATTGGGTCTGGTTGAGCTTCGTAAACTAACCTGTTTATCATCCCCTTGAGGGAGGCCTATGGTTTGATTCGGCCTTTAAAAAAAAACATGCGGTGAAAAGGGTTTTTTTTTCTCCAGTGTCAAACAACTGCAAAGGAATACTATAACCCAATGAGGTCAAGGCAACGGCCTGCAAAGACAGTTCCGAGAGGAGTTCTGTTCCTTTGGAAATTGGCTCCTGGGAATGCAGGAGTCTACTCAGGTAACCAGGTTACAGTATCAGAGGAGCACTGGCTAGGCACCATACAGGAGGCCCAGCACTACAGCATGGTGCCTCACTAGAGACCACACAGCCCATCCCTGACTTCTTTTCTTGGTGCTAGATTAGAGGAGTTTTCCTCAGGATGGGCCAGAACACCGGCCTGGTGGCGCTAAGGGTTGAGGTGCTGGATGCCACACCGGTGACCCTGGTTCGGGAACGAGCCCAGGTGCTGGGGGCCGGCAGGGGAGGGAGAGGATTGAGCATCCGGAGAACTGCTCTCCTCTCCTGGGGAGGGATCCAGGGGTTCCCCGGCGCAGTAGGGACACGGGGGTACTACTAGCGTAAGAGCAAAAACACTAGGGAGGAGCGCAGCGGACGTCTACGGTAGCTGTGCTGACGTCACTGCATGGCTGCTCTCTTGTGGGAAACTACATACAAAATTCCTGGCTGGGGATAGGCGAAGGCGCCTCTTGTGTCCCGACCACACTCCCGATGTCAGCCTGTCTCCCCAGTTCTGCCCCAACCCCTGACTCCAGCTCAGCACATTTGTCTTCAGTTAGAGCGCCAGGGCATAAGGCGGTCCTAACTGGTGGGGGGGGGCTCAGAGCGGGAATCTGCAGGGCTGGGTTGGCCTGGGAAGAGAGAGCTTCAGACAGAGAGGTAGAGTCGCAGACACTGAGAGGTAGCTGGAGAGCGTTCCTTGGATCCGGCGAATAAATAGTGTTAAAAAAAAAAAAAAGGATGAACCAGAACAATGTCAGACACCTTATTAGGGATCACTTCTACGCCCCAGTTTTTAAGGGTGGCGGAAGGCCAGATGTCGTTAAAGCTCCTCCTGGCTCCTTTTCCTTCGGACCAGAGTACAAGTCCTGCTAATCAGTGAGTTCAGGGGTCCTGTTTGTTTTATGGTCCCCAGAAGTTAGGGAGTTATCAGATTTTTTAAAATCAAGAGCCTGAACAATTTGTGCTCCACAACCTTTTCGGGTGCAGCCCCGGAGGTCAGTCACCGGGCTGCTCAATCAAGGGGGTTTTCTTAAGCCCCAGTACATCTGATGAATGCCTGCAGCCACATTTCCTATGTCAGTTCTACTCAGAGTATCTCGGGTTTGACATGGGACCAACCCTCAACATAGGGTGCACATCTTAGCGAGCATCAGCCCCTCTGAGTTCCCTTGAAGGTGTTGGTAGTCCTGGTGATTTAATGTCTACACTGATTGAACGACCTGCTTATTCAGGCACCGACTTTGTCTTTAGCAAGAGATCAGTACTCGGCACTCTAGATATGCCAGAGTCACATGGCTAAGGGTGAACCGGGGAAGAGCTCTCCCAAGCCGTCTCAGACCTTGGATGTCTGGTGGTAATTTTTCGGCACAAAATCAGGAAGGTTTTGCAGTCCTTTTCCCCAGAAGGTAACGTTGTCAGCAGTCCACTGGCTCACTGCAGTTTGGACTTCAGGATAGCCATCGGCAGTTTAATCCCTTGGGCTCACTTCTCGATGTGGCCTATTTAGTATGTTTTCCAGGCCTGGGATCCTTCATTAAAGGATTATCAACCAGTTTTCCTTTTACCCCTTAACTTCCTCACTCCCTGAGTTAGTGAGTGGATCTGAGCCAGTTCCACTATATCTTCCAGAGTTAATTCACACAACAAATGTCAGCCTAGACGGATGGGGGGCAGGTCGTAGCCATTTTCCCACTCGGGGAACTTGGTCAGTGTACAAACTGCATCTCCACATTAGTGTTCAGGAGATGGAGAAGGTCGACCTAGCTTCCCTTAGTTTTCCTCCATGAGGCTAAACATGGCATGCATTTGTACATAACCCTTAAGGCACGGGAGATGTTTCGAGAGGTCACCAACCTGTCAGCAGTTCACCTGGCAGGGGTGTTAAACCTTCAGGTGGGCTGGTTAAACCCAAAGATTTTCATCCCGTGGAATGGAGATTGAACCAGAGGTTTTGAACGCCTGTGCCAACCAGTTTGAGTACAACCTCGGATCAATCTGTCACATCCAGCCACAATGCTTGGATCCGAGAAGGTTCTTCAGTCCTTTCGTTGCCCACACAGGCGGTGGTGGCTGTGCCTCAAGAGTGGACCTTCAGCAGGGAGCGTATTTTTCCTGTACTAACTCTTTTCTCAAAACTTACAAGGGAGTAATAAATAGCAATAAAAGACACTATCGAGGGAGCTGGCTCGTGTTAGCTGCCTAGTGGCCAAGAAAACTGGTTCTTGGACTTAGCAAATCTCGCTCAGCAAGCACCCTTACGCCTTCTGGTGTGAAGAGACCTGCTCAGGGTCTCTTTCTCCCCTAAACAAAAAAAACAGGAATGATACAGCTCACGCCCTGGCTACTGAGTGGATTATATATATATATATATATATATATATGTGTGTGTATGTATATATATATATATATATATATATATATATATCCAGATAAGATTTTTTAGGATGAATACTGTACTCCTCATTTTGAAAGTGAGGTGAGTAAAACCAAATTCAGATGTGTACAAATGTCTGGACAGAGTGGAGTGAGGAGTACATTTTTTGAAAACAATGTAGTTTTTTTTCTAGATAACAACTGATCAGGTGCCAACAATGTTCTGGATAATGTTGTCAGGTGGAGTAATTTACTCACCAGTTTTAAAATATTGTGAGTAAAACAAAATTGGGATGCATATGAGTGCTGTAAATCTGGAAAAAAATGCTCCTTTTTAATCATCTGCTATGTTATGAAGCAGTGTTCTATGGAATGTGGAGCATTCACCAATGTTGGATAAGTACTGGTACTCACTAAAAAAATGTTCTGAAGAGTATTTGCTAAAATGAGGTGAGTGAAAATAGGCGGTTCTCTCTCTCTCTCTCTCTCTCTCTCTCTCTCTCTCTCTCTCTCTCTCTCTCTCTCTCTCTCTCTCTCTCTCTCTCTCTCTCTCTCTCTATATATATATATATATATATATATATATATACACATATATTCCCCAGAAAAACTACTTAGACTCCGTGATGGCTGCCAGAAATCCTCTGTCTACAGCCTATGCTCTGGTAGAAGCTACCTCTCTCTCTTTTACCTTGTGCAAGCAGGCAGGCAATGTTTTCTCCTTTGATGGCCTCCTTCTGCAGTTTTTGGGGTTTTCTATAAGAAGGTGGAGAGGCTGACATTGAGTTCAGTGAGAGGCTGGGTTATGCTATCACAGCCAGTTTTTTATTTGGCTTAGGAACTCATTGGCGCGTGTTTGTAGGCCACATCTGCTGTCCTGATCTGGTTTTCTGTGGGATCTCTTGGGTTCTGAATGCTCTTGGCATTGAGTTTTCTGAACCACACTCATCGCATCGTTGGATATGTTGTTTTATGGGTTCCCTATTAAGAAGCCATTCCTTATTAGGCATAAGGACTGGTGGTACTCAGAACAGTGTTCGTCCCTCCGGTGCTCATTGCCTTTTCACCATCTCTGTTTAAGAAAAACTACACCCTTGTATCTTCTAAATGTTATTTATGTTTCCATGTCAATAGACTATTCTTTTCAAGTAGCTGTTAAGGATGTATGCAGATGCTTTAGTCTGTTTTCACAGTTCATACTAGGTCCTGTTACTATCCTGGGAGGCTCCATTTCGTGGTTGTTGAAATTTCATTGTCCCTGAGAGCTGCATTAACATATGAGACATGATGCGTAATCACCCTTTAAACTCCGTAGTATGCCTGCCTGCTTAATTAGTGTTAAAAGAAATAAGCTGCAAAAAGATGTGAAATACCACATTTACCTTCAGTGAGCTTTGCAAATTATCTGAGTCATAATGCAGGTTTTTCCCTTTAAACTTCATTCAGGTTATGAGTTTCCAGAGAGTTTTTGCAGCGTATTTCTTCTTTCAGCATATAGATACATGGTATAAATGGGTGATCTGACATCATGTTCTCATATGCTAATGTAGTTCTCATGGACAGTGAGATTTTAACAACCATGAAATGGAGAAGAATCCCAGGGCAGTCACAGGGGCTACCATGAGCAGTGAAAACAAACTAAAGGTAACACATATAGCCCTAAGCAGCTACAGGAAAGGAGTTGTCTGTTGGCGTGGAAAAAATAAAATTTGAATGATATGAGGGTGTAGTTTTCCTTTAAGGAAGGAATTGCACAAGTTGAATTTATCTCGCACTATTAAGATCTAAGCTAAATGGACAGCTGTGTTTCATGAATCTGAGAGTTTTGTTTGTTCTAGTGGAACAGACAAGCACGAGCAAGACCCCCCAGGCCACCCTCGCTAAAAGGGTGCAGGCCTGCATTGTTTCAGGCCAACGTTGTAGTAAGAGGAGGTTCCTGGCTCTGCTCAAGGCACACCACTCCAGGGCTAAGACGGCACCCTGGACAGGCAGGTGAAGCATTAGTTTTAAGGTTATGCAAGGGAATTATGTGGTCTCACGTCCACGTGTACAAAACATCCATCTTGATGTTTAGAGTTTGGCAGACACAGTTTGGTCGCAGAGTGCTACAGACAGCAGTTCGCAAGTAATTCTTAGTGCTTGCCTCTGGCGTATACGAACATATGAAGAAGCCAGCAGAAGAAGGCCATTTGGTCTGTCAAGTCTGCTCGTATTGCATGGTCCACATCTTGAGCTAGTCTCTCTGTGTTCCCTCCCCGGATACAACTTGTTCCGGGTTGATAGGCCTGCATCAAAAAGAGGTGGCAGTCTGGCACTATTTTACAAGTCTCATCTAAACCTAACCTTACTACCATGCCCCTCGTTTGTGTCCTGTGAGGTACTTCATGCACTGCTGCTGCTGGATTACTCAAAAAAAACTGCACATTGTTTGCACCTACATACCTCCAGTTTCCTGCAAACATGAGCGTGAGGAGTTCCTGGCTTTTCTCCCCGGGGCCACCAAAACAATGAAGTCATTCGTCTAGGTGACTTCAATCAGAATTAGCTCGGCCCAAACCTCCCTGTCCTTGACTCTAATATAAGCAAGGCCAACCTAACTCAGCTTGTCTCGATGCCTACGCTACATTCCAGCAGTGGTAATGGTCACACCCTCCTTGATTGGGTACCCACCAACAGACTGGACAGAATCTCTTCCGTGACTGTGGTACATTAGCGACCATTCACCTGTGTCTGGGATGCCAGCCCCACCACCAAAATCATCTCCATGTCTGACTTCTCTGCCCTCGACACCTCAGCTTTTCTAAGGATCTTCAAGCATGTCGGCCGGTCCCCATATTAAGTGACAAATAACATTGACTTGGCTGTTGAATACTTTACCAACTCTCTGCGCTCCTTACAGTCCAAGCACATTCCTTCCATCAGGCTCAGGGTACAGGGCCTGCCTACCAAATGGTTAACTAGTCCTCGTCTATGTATGCTTAAAGCACGGGACAAACTCTGGACCAGATGGAAAATCTCCTCTCTGCTCTCCGACTTCATCGCATATTACTCCCTTCGTAACTCTTGTAAGAAAGCGCTATGGACTGCCAAAAGCAGTTACTATAGAGGCCTTCTTCACGCCACCTCTAGTAACCCAAAAAGGTACTGGGCTCAAATAAACCACATAAAGGGACGCACCAAACCCCCCATGACTTTCTAATAAATAACGTCTCCTGTAACAACCCTAATACCATAGCTATTGCTTTCAGCTCACTCTTTACTGCCCTCCCTAGTTTTGATGCTGACGGTCCCCCCCCTTGCCACACCTCCCTCCCCCCATCCCATCCTTCCCTGATTCTCCACCCGATCTCCAGGCTGGATGTCCTACGAGCTCTTAACATGATGTCTCCCCACGGCAGCGCAGGCCCTGATGGACTGGAACCCAGAATTCTCAAATTAGGCGGATCTCTTTTTTGCCACCCCATCATGCGATTGTTCAACCTCTTCATTATCTGGGTACTGTGCCCTCTCCTGGAAAAATGCCAAGGTTATCCCAGTCTTCAAAAGGGTGATCCAAAAACCTAACAAACTACCATCCTATGGCACTTCTGCCGACCTCAGTAAACTCCTGGAGAAGCTTATCCATTGCCAGGTGTCTAACTTCATTGCCAACTTTAACCTGCAATCTCCTGCTCAGCATGGCTTTAGGCAAACTACCGCACACGATGGCCCTAGTGCAATTCACAGTGACATCAAATCTGCTATGGACCAAGGCTAGCTTACTGGAGCTGTTTTTCATTGACATGTCAAAGGCGTTTGACTCGATTAACCACAGCGTGCTCCTGCATCAACTAGGCTCTATTGGTGCCTCCCAAGTCACACTTGCCTGGTTCTCCAGCTATCTGTGAAGCCGCTCTCAGTCTGTCTCCTTTCATAAAGTTCTCTCTGCTCCTTTCCTGCTTCATTTGGGCATCCAACAAGGTTCCATACTTGGTCCCCTGCTCTTTTTTTTTGTTCGTCAGTAACCTACCTTCTGTGCCCTCCCACAGTCTCTCCTTACTCTATGCCAGTGATTTGGTTCTCTATGTCTCCTCCAGCTCTATTCATGAAATTAACTCCCACCTCTCCTCTGATTTTCATCATATCCAAACTTGGCTTACATCCCACCGCCTGGTGCTAAATGCTGCAAGACCCAGGCTGTGCTCTCTGGGTCACAGGGAAATCTGTCGCTTCAACTCTGTCTCTCCAGATTTCTTGTCTTGATGGCTCCTTGTGGAGTAACTCAGTCCTTCAGATACCTAGGGGTCACGCTGGATCCATCTCTTAACTTATCTCTGCATGTCAAAGCTGTCTGCAATTCAGTCAGTGCTAAAACTGGACTGACTTACTGAGTCCATCAGTTTCTGAGCCCTGCCACCAGGATCTCTGTTGCCCAAGGCCTTCTCCTCCCTGGGCTCTGCTACGCTCTGCCTTCTTTGCTATGGCACAGGCAAACATCTTGCAAATGTGGCACGTTGCCTACAATAATATCTGTAGATTTGTACTGTCTGCTCCTCGTCTTAAGCACCACTGTGCTCTCTACTCTGACCTCCACTGGTTGTCTCCTTCCTCGCGTCAGGCTTATTCATTAGGTGTCTGACTGACAACATTATTCATTCTTCTATCCCCTCCACACTCACTGCAATGCTCACCCCCATTGACTGCCCTCGCTCCCTCCGTTCCATGTCTTTAGCTCTGCTATCTGTCCCAAAATGCTCTACCAGGATGGGTGAACTTGCCTTCTCCTTCTATGCCCCCCAAATTTTGGAACTCTCTCCCACTTGATCTCAGGCACTCCAAATCCTACCCCACTTTCAAGAAAGACCCGCTCCAATTATCTCACCTCCCTTAACATTTGCATATGTCCCTAGCTTCACGAGTCATGCAAATCTACCATTGTCCTGCACTTACATTTCCTGTGGCCTCTTGATTCCTCCCATCCCCACTCTTCCTGAGCTGCAGCTCCCTTTGTTCCCTGTGTCTGCCTGGGAATTGTCTCATTGCTGACTTACCAACAGCACTGTCATGTTTTGTATATTATTAACAAATTGTGCCTTTTGTCTGTTTTGTTTCCTATTATAATGTGTGATATGTACCTCCTCTATGTACTATGTAACTTGCACCTCTGTATAACTGTTTGGAATATCCTATTGTACAACACTGTATGTGTATTTGTTTTTACTTGTTCCTTGATTTGTACTCTCCCAAGTCATGCCTGAAAATAGGCAGTTCTGCCTAGTGCACTTACCCGGTTACAAAAGCAAATAAATTATAATTTGAGATGATTGCAAAAAGCTATTGAGAACTCAAGGGGTTAACCTGAGAAAGTTATTAAGCTCTTTTTCAGAAGCTGTGGAAATGGGTCTCAGTTCTGGGACATTGTGTTTTGCAGCAACTGCCTGAAATTTATAAGAACATTTTAGAAAAAAATCAGGCTGCTTTTAGGAAGGGGGTTGCAGGGACTTAAAGAGACAGCTGCAATGTTTTGAGAGAGACAGACGCACACAGAGATTGAAGGAAAACTCAGATGTATCTTCTCTGTTTATTCTGCCTTTGTAAATAGTTATTCTGAACAATTTAGTTTTTTTATGTTACTGCTAGTACTAATAAACACTTTTTACGAATTCTACAACTGCTCCTGGTTTTTCCGATACTTCCTGACCTGTGCCTCAATGACAGGTATACATATTAAGCTCCTTTAGTTTCTCTTCATGTGTCTTCTGGTGCAGACCCTGCACCATTTTAGTTACCCTCCTCTGGACAGCCTCTGCCCTGTCTGTGTCCTTGCGGAGATGGGGTCTCCAGAACTGCATGCAGTACTCCAGATGGGGTCTCACCAACTGTCTGTACAGAGGATAACAACTTCCTGTTTTTCTACTGGTGATGCCTGTCCCTGTGCATCCCAGTATCCCCCAACCCTCCCTACTGCCCTTTACATTGCTTGCCCACTTTTAAGTTGTCTGATTATGACTACCCCAGGTCCCTTTCTATTTTTGTTGTTGTTAGTATCTCACCCCATTGTGTACTCTTCCCCTGGGTTTTGTTTCTCATGTGCATTACTTTTGCACTTCTTTGCGTTGAATCTAAGCTGCCATACTTTTGACCATTCCTCCAACCTTGCCAAGTCCCTTCTCATCCTTTCCACCACACCTTGTGTATTAACCCTGTTGCAGATCTTTGTGTCATCTGCAAAGAGACATACTTTTCCTTCCAGTCCCTCTGCAATGTCACTTATAAAAACATTAAAGAGGACAGGTCCCTACTAGTAACCCCTCCTTCTAAAGAGTGGGCTCCATTTACTATTACCCTCTCGTCCTGCTGTCCAGCCATTTTTTTATCCAGGCTACCACCTTGGGACCCACTCCAAGGCTGGCTAACTTGTATATTAATCTTTTGTGTGGGACTGTGTCAAATGCCTTGCTAAAGTCTAGGTAGGCCATGTCCACAGCCCCTCTCTAGTCTACTACTTTGGTCACCCAATCAAAGAAATGTATTAGATTTGTCTGACCACTCTTCCGCTGTGAATTCATGCTGCTTGGGTCCTGTGCCCCGCTGGCCTCTAGGTACTCAACAATTATTTCCATCAGAACAAAGAGCTTATATAAAATACAGAAAATAAGTGCGTGTTACATAAATCGGCATGATGGCAGTGTAGGCTATACAATGACTTCATGAAGAATATAACAAAGAACACAGAAATGTATTCTTGGTGCATTACTTGTACGTTTCCAATAATAATCACAGTAACTTACTCTTATACGGTAAGTACAAATGCCCTAAAGGTTAGTACCCATTATGAACAATATAGCATATAACCTAACAGATATTGTCAGTGGTGCACAGTGGATTTCCAATAAGGGTATGGGGACCAAGCCTAACATTATGCTCTGTAGTTGTAGACAGCCGGGCACCCCCTCTCTAACCCAAGCATTCCCATGTGATTTCTGGAACAGTATATAAGGTGAAGCTTTGGGAACCTACTCCCAGACCTGGCTGGGGGCATGCTATCTCAGCTAGTTAGTCACCCTCTCCCAAAGCTGTCCTTCTTATCCCGATTCCTCATCAGCTGCAGTTTTAGAAAAGCAGAAGCATGGAGAGGCAGAGGCTCAGACCGAGTGATAAAGCCAGTAGACCTATCAATAGCAAGATCGGGTACACGATGAGAAAGGAGAGGATCGGAGCAAAAAACATCATTAATCAATCGATCAGAGATTCTTTTCACTCCTTCCCCATCACGCACCTGATCTCGCTGTCACTAAGTTTATCAGCTTTCCACATCATCTGCATCTGTGCCTTTCTGTGCTTCTGCTTTTCTAAAACTCCAGCTGATTGAGAATCTGGATTGTGAGGAAAGCTTTTTTTGGCATGGGCATCTGACTGCCAGGATGGAGTGCCTCCCATTGAGGATTGGGGGTTAGTTTCCAAAGCTTGCCCTTGTATTCTGTGTTTCTGAGGCTGCATGGGAAGATTTGGGTTAGAGAGTGGGTGCTCCGCTGTCTGCAACTACAGTGTACTCTAAGCTGATGGACAGGAGCCAACTTTGTTTTTTATTTCAACAGTTGTACAGGCTACGGAAAGGGGGGGTTGGAGTGGGGGTATTTTTAATGTCAGGAGGTGGCCCAGGGAATCAAACCTTGGGACCTGGGGTGAGGTTTAAGCAAACACACCATAAAACAAATACACGAATATTCTAGCCCTGAATATAGAATATTTGGGAAAAGGTATTCACACAGCCCTACTTTTGAGATACTTCTAATTAAGCACTGCATGAAATCCATTTCTGTCTTAATATTACAGGAGGATTTGAGAAGCAATGATTAGGTAAATTTTATTCCTAAATTATTCGGATTTGCCTATTTAAGATTACATGACTGTAAAAGGCAAGTAGCTTTTTTTAATTAAACACTGTTTATCTTGCTGGTATTTCTAGCGCGACTTAACCAGGACCATCAACTGAACAATTGCTGGGATTTGTTGCTTGCATGTAAATAAGTCGTTTCTTCAAACCATGTTCATTTTTCATTATTTTATTGACCCTATAATGAAAAATAGAACATGGTTTGAAAAAATACATATTACATGCCATGTAGCAACACAGCAATTATATAATACTAATCACCCTGAGGATGCTCATTTTCTGAATGCTTGGCCATTTCCCAGGACTGTTCTTTGACTTACCAGGACCCTCTTCAGCCTTCTGCCTGTGCCTGCTCCCAGCCTGCAGAGCCACTCTGACTGCTATTCTCCTGAAGCACCAGATGACCCACGTCACACCAGGATGGGCCTCCCCAAGGTGGAGTCCACCTACATGCATCACAATGGCTTGCCCCAAAGCATGTGGTCATCCTGGCAGGGGACATGCCAGAACATATCGAGTCAGACAGAAGTTGTCCTGCTGTGGCTGGGGAGGCAGACAGCATTATCTGCCCAGTAATCCCTTTGCCTCATGTACCCTCTGAGGGGCTGCTGTGCAGTGCTGCTCTTAGACATCCTGGTGAACTCCACACACAGGAGGCAGCATCTGCCACTCTTCCACCCTCTGCTGTTGCGTCCCAAGGAGTACTACAGCAAGCCTTCACTGGGTGTCAGAAATGCGGATCCATGCTTGAAAAGAGTTATTCTGATACCATGGAATGCTTAAACATTAAGTGCTCATGTAGAGACAAACCAATAAACAAAGTCTGTACTAACACTCCAAAGGAATCCAATACTAGGGTTATAGAACAAAACAAGTCTTGATTTGGACAACACAAACAACGAAACACCAGGAAACATGTTAGGAAAGATGAGGACCGATTGGATAATGAGAACCATTGGTATGAGGGTACAACCATAAAAAGTCAGTAAAAGGGCAGAAAAGCAACACAGTTTTTTTTACCAACAGAAAACAGTTTCTATCCTTTAATAGATCTTTCAGATGAATGTCAAGCACACTTTTCAATATTAATAATAATACTGATTTGAATGGAACAGAGACTGGACTTATGCCTCCATGTCCCTCCCCCAGTCAGATTGAGCAAATAGTACAAGTAAATTGAGTTAATCTTATGGATCTGGATGCAACAAATCTGTCTCTGTGCCCTCCCAAAAAATCCCAGAGTGAGCAAATAGTTAATAAAACATCAGTTCAGTGGCGGAGCTAGAGGGGGGCTGGGGTGGTGGTCGCCCCTCCTGGCTGCCCCAGTGTGAGTAGTGGTGCCCCACCACCATCTATTTTCAGTGTTTATTGCCCATTGTGGAGCCCATGATTGACTGAATGGCCCCCCCCCTTGCTCCCAAATGCTCCCAAAAATGGCTCCGCCACTGCATCAGTTCAGGTAAACTCTGCTAATTCTATGGACCTGAATGTAAAAAAATCCAGAGGAAAGTAGACAGATTTATATTTTAGAGGACTCAATAAGAACTTGGATAGAGCTATATATGATCAAGATGAAGAGGACAGTGTCTAGTTTCAAAGGAGCAAAAATATTGGATATAACCAAAATGGCTAGAAACATCCTTAGATCCAGCGGAGACAAACCAATTGTGGTTATTCATGCAGGGGTAAACAATGCATTAAATCAAAATTTACAAAATATTAAGGAAGAATTTGTGGGAATATCTAATGTATTAGTAGATATAGGTTGTCAAATTGCATTTTCTGAGATTCTTCCAGTCCCCAAGAGCAGGTAATCACACTAATGACAAAATTAAATCCCTAAATAATTGGTTAAGATGCTGGTGCCTTAAACAAAGTATACAATGCATAACACACTGGGAGGACTTTGCAGACAAACCTGAATTGGTTTGCAGGGACGGGTTACACCTGAACAAATTCGGAACAAGGTTATTATTAGCAGCACATATAAATACCTTCACCTCTTCCAATTTAAACTAATTAAGTGGAGGGAGGGGAATAATAATGCATATTTATCTCAGTATAATATTATGAATGAAATTGACTCTAGGCCTTGTCAAGTTAGCCCTTCACAAATAAGAAAAAGTACTGGTCATAAACTGACTGGCATGAACTTAAATATTTTATTGATTAATGCAAGAAGTTTAAATAATAAATTGGATGAATTACAGTGTATTATGGTTAACAATAAAATTGACATGTGGCATCACTGAGACATGTTTTACAAACACAAATTGGGGTAAAGACATTTCAGGTTACTCAGTAATTCACAAGGATTGTCAAAAATCAAAGGGTGGTGGGATTGCTCTTTATATAAGCAAACATATAGATAGTTTTGAAATACCTATCATAATAATGAAGATGATATTGAAATAATTTACGCTAATATCAAAGTAGATAGAAATATAAAAATTGGCCTATGTTATCGATCCCCAAACTTAGACAAAACCAATAATGATCTCTTTATGCATACTTTGGAACAATTTGAAACATGTGATGATTTAATCTTGATGGGGGATTTTAATTTACCAACTATTAATTGGCAAACTCTGACAGGGAATTCACAATTGGATAGAAGATTTATAGCATATACATTACAGAATAATTTAGAACAGTTAGTAATAGAATCAACAAGGAAAGATAACATTTTGGACCTTATTTTGACAAATATAAAAAATGTTGAGGAATATCCTAAAGTTATTCAACCACTTGGGGACAGTGATCATAATAGGGTATCCTGGAATATTAAATATTTTTCTTTAGCTAATTCTGGTACAATGAGGAATAACAATTTCTATAAAGCCAATTATGAAGCAATAAAAACATATCTCAAGACAGGGAAATTGAACTAAAAAATCTGGGTTCTGAAGAAATGTGGCATGCCTTAAGACAAAAAATTGATCATTGTATAAACACCTGGGTCCCTGAATACAGGAAATATAATAAGGATAAAAGGATTCCTCCTTGGTTTAACGGTAAACTAAAAAAACTGATTAGAAATAAAAAAAAGGCATTTAATAAATATAACAAGAGCAAAACATATGGGAAAAATTCAAAATTAAGGCCAAAAAGTGTGAATCAGCTATTAGAATAGCAAAAAAGTATTTGGAGTTAAAACTCGCCACCTTAACAAAAAAAAAATTTTTTTTAATTATATAGGAACATTAAAAGGGAATGTACCATCAATTGGACCATTATTAAAAGACAATGTGACTATGATCAATGAGGCAGATATGGCAAAAGAATGTAATGCTTATTTTTTGAATATATATAAAACTAAAAGATGTTGCATCCTTGGAAAGTTTAACATCTAAATTCCCATACCCAATAATTACTTCTGAAGAAGTTAAGCAAGCTATACAAACCACAAAAATTAATTCCTCTGCAGGTCCTGATGGTATTCCTTCAAAATTTATTAAAGAATTATCAACAGAGTTACTAGACATCCTTACGTGTTTATTTAATGTTTCATTACATGAAGGTACCGTCATCTCCGAGTGGGGACTAGCTACAGTGGTCCCTATCCATAAAGGAGGTAGTAAACATCTTGTGAAGAACTATAGGCCTATTAGCCTTACCTCTTGTCTAGGCAAGGTGATAGAAAGGGTTTTACAACAAAAATGTTTACTCACCTACAGGAAAAGAATATCATAGATATTTCACAGTATGGTTTTATCAAGGAAGATCGTGTCAACAAAACTTGATAAACTTTTTGAACCAGTTAGAGATGCACTGGACCAGGGACTTCCTGTGGATGTTATTTTCTTAGATTTTGAGAAGGCTTTCGATTCCGTACCACATGGATTCTAATTGAGAATTGATAAAGTATGGTTTTCATGGCAATATAATCAAATGGGTAAACTCATGGCTGAGTAATAGGCAGCAGAGCATAAGCATAAAGGGTTACTTGTCAGATCGGGGGGAAGTTAGCAGCGCAGTGCCGCAGGGCTCTGTTTTGGGCCCCTTACTATTTAATATATTAATAACTGGTATGCAAACAAATAACGGTATTTGGTTACATAAATATGCTGATGACTGTAAGTTAGGATGTGTTGTTAATATTTTGGAATCAGCAAAAAATCTGCAGTCAAACCTGGATAAGCTTGTCGAATGGTCAGTAAGGAATAAAATGACCTTTAATACAGCAAAGTGCAAAGTAATGCACTTGGGTAGGAATAACAGGCAAGTTATTTATAGTATGAATAACAACATTTTAGATAACATTAAAATTGAGAAAGATCTGGGTATTACCATCACTAATGACTTAAAGTGTATAACCCATATTAATAACATAACCAGAAAATGTAATGACATACTATTTTGCATATTAAAACATATTGAGAGTAGGGAGTCAGAAGTCTTAATCCCTCTATATACAAGTTTAGTTAGGTCCCATATTGATTATTGTGCTTCATTTTGTGCACCTACTTCTTTGGGGTGTAAAACTTCCATAGAAAGAGTGCAAAAAAGATTAACAAAGAAGATTGTTGACTTGAAAAATACAGACTATAGTAATAGGTTACAAATTCTAGGATTGTTTTCATTGGAATACAGATCTTTAAGGGTGACCTATGTCTAATTTATAAAGCATTGAAATATCCTGCCCTATGTGAGGCTATTTGTCTTGAAAACATGCTGTTGTTTTAGAAACAGAAGCACATAAACTAAGGTTAAAAATTAATACAAATAAAACATCCAAAAGGAATAATTATTTTACTCAGCGTATTCCTGCAATATGGAACTCCTTACCTTCAGGGGTAGTATCTTGTAGTAGTCTGGAAGACTTTAAAAGTAAATTGGATGAATATATGGGAAAAAAATACAGATTTTGCCAATAGGCAAACGAGTTCTGTAAAGGCTTGTCCCTCGAACCCGTACTACACCTATGAACCTATCCATATCCTATCTCCCCACCCCCACCCCGAGGAAGAGAGCTGCTCTCTGGATGCTCTGTCCTTCTGCCCCCGACTGGCACAACTACTCAGGCTCCTTCCTGAACCCAGGTTGTTGGCGTGGCAAGCGGTAGCATTACCGCTGCACCGGCAGGTCAGCATTCAAGTTGCTTTTTATGGCAAACAAGTATCACATATCCCTCTTGCATCATTATAAGGGGACAAGAAGAGTAGCTTCAGAAAGACATTGAGGCATCACTTCATTTTTATGTAAATGAATTGCAAAAGTATTTATTTGATGTGTAGACCTGCAAGTCATCCAGCTTCAAGTCTAGGCTAGTAACTTATTTATAGTGCTGCTACTATTTAAACTGAATACAAATTGCTTTTGGTGCCAAATGCAGAAATGGCTATTTTACAATTGCAGAATGGGGTGCCTTGCTGTCCAGGTTTGACTTAGTCTTTATTTTGCTGGACACTCCAATGAAGATCATGACCACTTGCTTTCTGAGCACGGATGGCGATGCGATCTGGGAAGAAAGGAATGCTGAGCAGTGCCACCGTAACTCGGAGAAACTCAGAAGATCCCAACACCTCTGTTCTTGAAGTAGTCTCTGATAAACCTTTAAAGGAAAGACTAAAGGTAAGGCATTTTTCACAGGAGTAAAATTAGCCTCATTCAAAGTGAAATACCTTATTTTTCAGTTGATGATTAGCTGTATGCTTAAATCAGTCATCTTACTAATTCAGAACCTAAATTTGCATATGCAAAATCATTACAGTGGCATAACCATGTGCTAGTGTCTGGAACAACAGAGTTCAGGAGCAATCCGAGCTCCCAGGTCAGTGGAGGGGAGGGCAAGTTGCCAGAGGGAACGTGTTCAGTGTCTAGACAGGGCTCAGTTGCCCAAAGGAAGAACACTGGCAGAAGCAGTCACTTGTGTCGTCCTCATAATTGAATGATCAGGGCTATAAGGTGGCTTGAAGAAGGGGAGGAAGAGCAGGAAATCTGGGATTTTGTTTGACCTGTTTCCAGGATGGTTTGGCACTCCTTCAGCCAACTACCAAGTTATCTCTTATATGAGGAAACCCCCTGCCATTCCAGGCTACTGGATTACTCCCCAACCCCCACCCCCAAGCATCACCTGACTGACTCTGAACCCAGCAGACAGGTATACAGTTTAGTGAGGGAGTAGTGTGTGGGGCAAACCTTTCTGGATGGGCAAAGCAGCCCCATTTGGATGTGGGGGAAGGCCATCATCCGCAGTCTCCACTCCCATTTTCTTCCCACAACCCCAAATCCCTTCCACACTTCTCCTGGGGTGGAGCCTAATCCTCTACCCATGCAGCATTTCCTTCATGCAGCCCAAGGACTGTCTCTGCAGTATGCACCCCACCCCCAGCACTCCACCGGGCAGGCCTGCTGTTGGAACTCTCTTGGAAGAGGAGGGCATCCTGTTGGAGCTGATGCGTAATCCTTCTACCTGCCTGCTGCATTGTTCCAAGCCGGAGAGTGCACTGGAATGCTGGCATAGCAAATGGCTCTCCTTTTTTTAATATATTTTATTTCTTTATTAAAAACTGAACCACTCAAAGTACAATTAGATTATCCACATCATCATATACTTGATTTAAAACATCTACTCAGTATTCTTGGAGTTCATACAACCACATACATTTCATTATCTGACAGTTTTCAAATTTAAGCACTTAATAAGTACTGCTACTCTGGGGTTTCTTTCTAGTTCAGACTAGCATGGGACATCCTTTTCTGCGTAACAATAGATATACCTTTTTATTACTCCCATACTGTACCTAATTTCTGTCTGTTGATATCTTATTTGGGGTGTAACTATTTCTCTAAATCCTGACTTCTGCTTAATCTTTTCTAATGGAATTCTCTCCCTGTATGAACAGGGAGATAATTCCATTAGAAGCCCCAGATTAGCGGTACTTATTAGGTGCTTAAATTTGAAAACTGTTAGATAATGAGATTGATTGATTGATTTTAGTTGTAAATAGCTATGAAACTCCCTCTGGTGGAGCTTGTATGTGGCTTGTAATGTAACAAATGGCAATATACCTGTAGGTCCCACCACCTGATACACATACTTCAAGCCTTGTTGTTGCCAATGGCTCAGCCTCCCATCCGTATGGTTGGGCATAAAGGCTCTGCCACATGCAAGCGCCCGAAGATACAACCTCTCAGTCCATGTTAGGTTTTGCTTCAGCATCCAAAGCCAGCTGCGAAGTGGTTCCCTAGTATATTGGAAAAATGAATTGACGAAATACATTGCTGGGGGGTGTCTAAATAGATAACCTGTAAAATCAAATAAATCATTTAATGTTGATGCTATCAGCTTTCAATACGCATTGTACTGGGGGTTCTACCAGCACAGGAGGGTGCGAAGTTGTGTCACCCGTGAATAATCTTTAAAACTCGGTAAGTTTATTTTTATTTATTTATTTATTGAACTTTTGGAATTACAACCTTTGAGTCAATGACTCATTTGCAAAGGCTCCATGTCAGAGTCACAAAACAAACAGAAATACAAATAATTCAGGTTACATGAGGAATAATACAAGGGATACAGAATGCAAGGAGATACAAGATACAGTTCCAGAAACAAAGTACAATGGCAGGCACTAGAAAACAGTTGGTTACAATGGAGTCAAAGTAGGCAGTAGGAGGGGTGGAGGGTGGAATTTAGAGGGAGGGTTGGTAGGCATGGGTGCAGTCCAACAGACCTTGTCAGGTTTTGGGGGGGGGGGGTTAGGAGCAAGGGAGATGGAGGGACAAGTGAGGAGCAGTCAGTAAAGACCTTGTCAATGGCTAGGGTGAGCACTAATGTGAGCAAAGTGCAGACAGCAGCAAGGGGATGAGGGGCGGTAGGTACAGTCACAGCGGCCACAGGCCAGGAAATGTTGCTGAAGTGAGAGATTGAAAGGGCCAAGTTTTTGTATGGAGGAGACTTCAAGGGGTAAGCTATTTAGCAGTTTGAGGCCTGTACATGAAGGCCCTCCTGAAAGTTTAGACCTCCCTTGTCTTGGGACAGTTAGGGTATGCTATATCAGATTCTGGGTGCTCGGCCATTCCAGATAAACCTAGAAATTAATTTATCTCAGGCTTCAAAATATATATTACTGGGGGGTGATGGGCGTTTGTTTAAAAAAAAAAATTGGATTCTTGGAAGAACATTCTGTTTTACAGCTTCAATTCTGTTAATAAAACTTAGAGAAGTCTGAGACCATCTGGACATTTCTTTGGTCAACTGTTGCGTTAATGGTTCAAAATTCAGAATATCTATGTGCTGTTAGGTTAGTGGTTATTTTAACACCAAATATCTCGCTACTTTATTCCACTTAAAGGGGTAGGCTTGTTTTAATCTCTAAGAAAGTCTATAATTACAAAGGAGGACTTCTGTCTTCTGATCATTTATCTTATAACCTGCTAGCTCTCTGAATAGATGTAATTGCTCCCACAGCTCAGGGATAGAACTCTTGGGGCTAGTAAGAGTAAGGAGTATATCGTCTGCAAATAAAGACAGTTTATTCGAGTGTCCTCCTATAGCTATCCCTTCTGTGCTGGGCTGTGGCCTTATAGATTCTGCTAGGGGCTCTAAATACAGGACAAATAGCAGAGGGGACAGGGGGCATCCTGGCCTCGTTCTCCTTGCCAATCCAAATGGGTCTGAAAGGGCTCCATCTAGCTTCACATACGACCTAGTGGAAGAATTGGCAAGCAATGTGAGAAGGCGGTTAGAAGGCCTTGGGGGGGGGGGATACTGGGATGTATAGGGAGAGGCATCACCAGCAGAAAACAGGAAGTTGTTATCCCCCTGTACAGACAGTTGATGAGACCCCATCCGGAGTACTGCGTCCAGTTCTGGAGACCTCATCTCCACAAGGACATGGACAGGATGGAGGCAGTTCAGAGGAGGGCAACTAAAATGGTGCAGGGTCTGCAAGAGAAGCCATATGAGGAGAGACTAAAGGAGCTTAATATGTATACCCTTGAGGAAAGGAGGGAGGGGGGGACATGATAGAAATGTTTAAGTACTTCAATGGAATCAACAAAGTCCAAGAGGGTAGCATCTTTCAGAAAAAGAGATGTGCAAGAACAAGGGGACACAATTTGAAGACAGAGGGGACAGCTCAGGGGCAATGTGAGGAAGTATTTTTTCACAGAGAGGGTGGTGGACTCATGGAACAACCTTCCTGAGGAGGTTGTGGGGTCTAAAACTGTAGGAGAATTCAAGAATGCATGGGACAGACATAAGGAAATTTGTGTGGGGGATAGGAAGAAATAGGCTGTTGGTTAAATAGGATCTGCAGCTTATCCTCTAGGTAGGGAAATGGGCAGACTAGGTGGGCCAAGCAGTCCTTTTCTGCTGTCGAAGTGTCTGTTTCTATGTAGTTGCGTAATAAATTCTTTGGGGAACACGAATTTCAAGATGGCTGCCCAAAGAAAAGGCCAAGCGATCATGTCGAAGGGTCTAGCCCCAGAATGACCAATTGAATCTGTCAGGTTACAGCATAGTCTTAACAACAGATATGTACGGTGTACTGCATCGTGTGCTTGTCTACCTTTCGCAAATCCAACTTGATCCTGGTCAACCAGGCAAGGTAGATAATTTTCTACCCTATGGGCTATAATTGACATGTATAGTTTATAATCATAATTTAGCATAGAAATGGGCCAGTAAGATGTCAGGTATCTTATGTCCTTCTGGGGTTTGGGGACCGCCACAGTAGTGGCATATTGCCAGGAAGACGGAGGGGGGGTCTCCATCTTGAGCTGCATGAAATGCCAGTAGGATGACAGGGATAAGCAAATCTTTAAATATTTTAGAATGCTCCAGTGGATGTCCGACTGGTCCGGGGGTTTATGGGTTTTAGCTTTTCAAAAAATGTTTTCTATTTCTGGCCTGGTGATTGGGAGCAGAAGGTTCTGGGCCTGATCCTCAGTAGCTTAGTAAAGAAAGCTTTCCTAGATATTTATTTGTCTGCTCAGATGTTGGAGTATGGTGCATATATAGTATTTTATAGTTTTGGCCAATGTATTCCTAATTTTTGGGGTTGGGTAAGCAAGTTCTTTGATTTAGGGTTATACATACTAGTAACACACAACTTAGTTTTATGTTCCCTTAATCTTCTGCCTCCGCCCACCTTCATAGTAATAACATTTCAAATAAAATAACTGTTGCTCAGTTTGCTGATCCACAAATTTCTGTTTAACCTGCTGAATTTGTGTTTAAATTGAATGATCACCCTGATCTCAAACATCTGTAATGTCCTTAATTCTTTCTGTAGTGTTTTGTATTTTTCTCTGAGCTTTTTTGGTGGCTGAATATTTAATTATCGGCCCCCTCATTACCACCTTTAAGAAGTCCCACAAAATTGTGCGGGGTACTTTAGGATTCTGATTCTCAGAAAGAGAACCGCCTCTTGTATCGCCTGCTTAATCAAACAATCAGTCAGTCAGAAACTTTATTTAATCAGGCATAACACCATTGAGCAAGCTCATTTTCAGAGTGGTCCTGGACATAGACAAATGATTCACATGAGGGTACAGTACAGTATACAAAAAGAAGGAAGGGAAACAAAACAAAAAAAAACAGTAGACAATGAACATAAGCAAGGCTAACACAGGCCTTAAACTAATAGAGCTAACATATTTGTGGCCTATTGTGTAAGTTAAACCAAGCCCAAAGATACTAGGGCTAGTGCTATCATAACTATTTGGTGGTTGTTCACAGATGAGGCTTGAGAAAGGTAGAAATAAAGAGAGAGGTAAAGAGGACAGGACGGTGGGTATGGTAAGATGGACGGCTGGTGCAAATAGTTGGTGATTCACAACTGCGGCATGAGTAAGGGAGGGCATATAAGACTGGGTGGTATGATATGGTAGGGGGAAGAGGGCGTGAGAAGAGTTGAGGTTCACTAGGTGGGAGCTGCGAGTTTCTGGAGAGTCGAAGAGTACAGCAAACGAATAGTGTCATACTGGTCATCTGTAACAAATGCAGATTTCTTTAAAATACTTTGTAATCAATGCCTTGAAGGTGAAGGGCCAGGGATGGTCAAGAGCTTCAGTGACTTTGCATAGTGTTCCACATGGAAGGGAAGGAGAAGCTGATAGCAGGTAAACCATGTAGATGACCTTACTCTGGGTGTTTGGAAGCAGATTAATGAAACCTTCTCAGCCCGTCACGACCCCTTGGCATGGTCAAATAGCTTGAGATCTACGCTGGTAACTTGTCAGACAAGGCCCTATGTATCCAAAGGAGGGCATTTCTCTTCCTCCTTACGGTAAGTGAGGTCCATCCCAACTCTTGGTACAGCAGACAATGATGGGTGCGAAGAGGCAGGTTAAGAATGAAACAAAGGGCCCTGTGATAGAGAGTGTCATGGTTACGGAGTATGGTAGGAGAGCAGTTAATGTAGAGGAAGTCAGCGTAATCCAATAGGGGTAGGAATGTAGACTGTACTATTTTCATTCTGGCATCAGTGGTAAGAAGGTGTTTAATGCGGAAGAGAATACCTAAGCGTTGTCTTAGTTTTTTTCAATAATTCATTCAAATGGCTTAGGAAATTAAGCTTCTTGTCAAGCCAGAATCCTAGGTATTTAAAGGTGGCAACAGTTTCTAAGGGTTCACCTAGCAAAGTTAGAATCTGCAGGTTGCATATAGGCCCTGAGGTGGCGCTCAGAGAGAGGATCATAGCTTTAGTTTTTTTGGCATTAAGCAGTAGCTTATGCTTCTAAAGATGATGTTGGAGGGAGATGAAATCTTGCTGTAGGTCCTCATGGGCCACGCCTAGTGAAGAATTAGCAGTGTACAGACTGTATCATCTCAAAATAAGTGCACTTTAGCTAAGGCAGATGCGAGTCGAGGTTATTGATATAGATAGCAAATAGGATTGGACCCAAGATAGAGCCTTGAGGGACGCCTCTTGGTAATATTTTCAGAGGGGACAGGTCTCCCGCAGCTTTGACTCGTTGTTGTCTATTAGTAAGGTAGCTGGTGAACCACTTAATGGCATGGTTGTCAAGACCTATATTACCTAGTGCGTTAAGCATAATGTTGTGGTCCACAGTGTCAAATGCCTTACTAATGTCGAGGAAGAGTGTGGATATGTGTTTCTTGGCATCCGGAGCAGTTTGCCAGTCGGTGGTTACTTTCGCAAGGGTGGACACTGTGCTATGTTTGGCTCTGCAGCCTGACTGAACAGCGTTTAACAGTTTATGTGAGTCCAGATGCTCCCGGATTTGGGTGTCGACGATTTTTTCCAGTAATTTTGAAAGGGAGGATAGTATAGAAATAGGCTGGTAGTTGTTCAGGTCACTGGGGTCCCCGGATTTGAACAAAGGGATGATGTGAGCAACTTTCCACGATAAGGGTAGCTTCCCCTGAGATAGGGAGATGTTGAATAAATGGGTGATAGGGACAGTAAGAAAATGATGGCCAAGTTTTAGGAAAAAAGGTTCGATAAGATCAGCACCAGCACTTTTTTAGTATATAAGGACAATAGGAGGGTCTCTACTTGCTTAAAGGATATAGGAGGGAAGCTAAGGGGGGGTAGCTCTGTTTGGCGAGGGTGATTGGTCTAGTGATATCAGTGTCATCCCACTGTTGTATGATCTTACTTAAGAGAGAGACGTCAAATGCCAGTCCCGCCGTGGCAAAGTGTTCATTCAGTTGATTAAGTATATCCGTTCTGTCCATGTAAGTGGTGTCCCCGGACTGTAGTTTAGTTGGAAGAGAGGCATCTGAGGTATGGCCCTCAACCTCTTTGAGAATACTCCAGAATTTGGTGGCATTATTTTTGTTGCCTTCCAGGGCTGATTGGAAGAATCTAGCCTTTTTGGTTCTAATGAGTTTGGTACAGGCGTTTCAGGATACGCGGAAGGCAAGCCAATCAGTGTCGGAGCGTGTCTTCCTAGCTCTTTTTCACCAGTAGTCTCTGTCTTTGAGGGCTTTTTTTTAGGATGGGTGAGAACCATCCAGGAGATCTTACCTTGGATTTGATCATTCTTATGAGGGCATGCTTGTCTAGAAGGCCCACTAGGAGGTTATGAAATATATAGAATGCTTCATTGAGGGAAGAGGCCAGGTAGAAGTCTTGCCATCTAATATTGCTCAGGTCATTCAGGAAGGCATGTTGGCAAAACTTTTTCAAGCATCTTTTCAGCGTGTATTTAGAGGCTGATTTTAATTGGGGAGAGTGCCTGATGCATGCAATGGCACAGTGGTCACTAAGGTCATCGAAGAACACCCTGGCATGCGAAATATTGTGGGGTTTGTTGACTAACATTAGGTCCAGGAGGGAGCTACGCTCAGGGTTTTTTCTGTTAGGTCTGGTGATTGTAGGGGTCATCTGGGCCAATCCGCACAAATCACAGAGATCTTCGAGTTTCTTGGAGGTCTCATTGTTCCAGTTTAGGTTGAAGTCCCCCATCAGAATGCACTCTGAGTTAGCCGTATCAATTAGACTTTGAAGATGGGGCAGGAGGATCATGCCGCCAGAGGGTGGTCGGTAGCAAGCAGCAATGAATAGAGCCTTATCATTGGTAAGTGACCATTTTAAGGCAAGACATTCAAACTCTTTGGCCTTAGAGGTACAATCAATGATTGTCACAGAGAATTTTCTCTTAACGTATATTACAACCCCCCTTCTGGTTGGTCTGTCACATTGGTAGGTGGTGTACCCCGGGAGGTTGATAGCTTTGTCAGGGGTCAGAGGCATTAGCCATGATTCCGATATCATTAGGAAGTCGGGGGAAGCATGTAGAGACCATGTCTGAATCAGGTCAAACTTTCTGAGTAGGCTACATACATTCGGGTGGAGGAAACTAAAGCCCTTGAAACGGGGGGTCAGCAGGGCCATTTATAGGAGCCAGTGGGCCTGGATTTAGCTTGACATTTCCAGAGCAGAGTAGTAGACACAAGAGTAGTTTCTTGAGGCAATTTATTAACGTATTGAATAAGCGCTTTTTATGCCATTTGGCATGGGGAGGTTCCGTGGGTGCTGGGCAAGGGTTACTTGAATGTTTGGATATAAATAGGACATATAAAACTGATTTAACTGACAGAATCCAATGCTTTCTATGCAATTCTTTAGGTGTAGCCTGATGAAGAGGCATACAAAGCAGAGCAGAGGTGTAGTCATTCCTGAAGAGGAGAGCCAAGTCCCTTTGTGGGGGTGCAGGACTGGGTGTTCATCACTAGGAGAGCACAGGTTCTGGTGTGGGTGGGCAGGTGGTAGATATTCTGGTATGTGGGTAAGAAGTAATGTGCAGCTAAGTATGAGGAAGAGCTCCCGAGGCGTCATTTCAGCTAAATTAACCTGCTAGATGCAGAACAGGCACAGGTAGCAGAATGTACGTTGGTGGAGCTTGAGATAAGAAGCGAGGATAATTAGGGTAGGGGTTAAGTTTAATGTGTGCCTAACTGATTTACCAACCAATGGTAGTGATAGGGGTTGACTTTCCTTTGGGGAAGAAGCATTTAATAGAAGCCAGGGTGGGGCAGGTGTGGGACAAAAACACAGTTTTCAAATAGCAGTGAGCGAGTGGCAAGGAGCAAGAAGAGAAAAGCCGTGGTCAATCCCAGGCAGAGCCGTATGGGCAGCAACCAATCGGTGGTGACCCCAAGCATCTTCAGCCAATCAGGGTCCCCGAAACAAGTTCCCAAAGCTGTGTGGAGCTTACCGGTAGACTGGGCTTGGAGGCGGGCAGGAGGAGGGCTTGCGGCCGGCTGGCTTCTCCAGCCGCAACTGCTGGAGTGAAGCTGTTTTTTCTGCCCAATCAAGGGCTCCTTCGTCTGGAAGAAGAGCAGAGTCAGGTTTGATAAGGCCAAGGCGTACAAAGAAAATGCAAAGAAGCTAAATCAGGGGGTGGGGGAGTGTAGGTAGAGACAAAAGAGTAGGCAAGTAAGCTGAGCAAAGGAAGGGGAGGGCAGGTATCCAGACGGCAATGCTTATTAGAAGCAGTGCCACTGTTTCCCGCGGTGAAAGGAGAAGAGAAAAAAAGATTAGAGATGCTGTTTTAGGAGTTGGGGGAGAGAGAGAGAGATCAGCAGAGAGGTAATAGAAAATGAAGCAAGCTAGAGGGGGTACAGAGCGGAGCACCAAGGCAAAGGGTCAGTGTGAAATAGCAGCAGTTAGGAAAAGTAATCAGACAGTTCTCAACATTATCCCCTTAAGCATTAAATACAGTACAATTCTCCAACTAGTGCTTGACAAAAACAGTTTTCAAATAGCAGTGAGCGAGCTGACAAGGAGCCAGAAGAGAAAAGCCATGGCCAATCCCAGGCAGAGCCATATAGACAGCAACCAATCGGTGGTGACCCTGAGCGTCTTCAGCCAATCCCCAAAACAAGTTCCCGAAGCTGTGTGGAGCTTTACCGGCTGACTGAGCTTGGAGGTGGGCAGGAGGAGGGCGCGAGGCTGGCTGGCTTCTCCAGCAGCGACCGCTGGAGCAGAGCTGGTTTTTCTGCCCGATCAAGGGCTCCTTCGGTGGCTCACCGGGCTTGGAGGTGGGCAGGAGGAGGGCACGCGGCTGGCTGGCTTCTCCAACCGTGACCGCTGGAGTGGAGCTGTTTTTTCTGCCCAATCACTGGCTCCTTTGGCTTAAACTCAAGGTCCCTCAGATGAGCCAAGTTCAAACGCCAATGTGTAGATTTTGTAGCCCTCCCCAAATGTAATTTCACATATACTGGGGCGTGGTCTAAAAGAAAAGTTGTCCCATGCCATACATGGAACACTCCACCAGAAAAAGTGGTAGAAAGTGAAACCATGGCAATATTTCAAATGAGATTAGACAAACATATGGAAGTAAAAAATTTGACTACCACCTTTAAATGATGGCGAGTTCTTAATAGGCCCCCAAGCCTCCTGAACTTAAACTCTCTATGAAACTATACATCACATAAGGTGTCTAAATGCTTCACTGTTAGGAACAAGTAGTCTAGCCTCGAGGCTACCCCTATCCGGCTGACAAATGAGTATAGTTTTTAATTGTGGGAAAGCTGTGTCTCCACATGTCTATAAAGCCCAATGAAGCCAAAGTACTCCTGAGATATTTCTGTGAAGGATTTACCTGGTGGGGTAATGTCCTTGAGACATCGAAAATGTGGGTCCAAGTGGCCCTTTAGAACTGAAAGTAAGTCGGAGAAAAACTTTTGAGCTGTTTGCTTGGATGATCCTGGGGGAATATAAATTGAAGCCCGAGTGACCATATGAGTGTACAACCTTCCAGTAACTATTACATACCTTCCCTCTGGGTCTACTATTTTGTCCATCTCTTCTCAATGAGCAACTCCTTAGCAATAAAATTGCCACACCCCATCTCCTGCCTGATTTATGGGCTAATGCTGCCACTAATTGATGACTGGTACTTTGGATCTTAGTATGTTCCAGTTGAGACATGTGTGTCTCTTGTAGTAAAATGAATTCTGTTTTTTTCCCTTCGGAACAGCTGAAGCAGTCTCGACCTCTTAATTGGTGAATGAAGTCCATTTACATTCAGTGAAAGAACTAATGATTGTCTGTCCATTTTAATTATTGTGTCATAAATGGACTTCTATCTGCTACTCCTCCAGTTTTCATGTGGTCTGTTGTATTAAAGCCATAATCAAGAATTAGTACTTCGATAACTGTTAACCCAGAAAATGTTATTACTATCGTATTAATTTTCACCACCTCTTTATAGGACCACTTTTGGGTATTCTCTTGTGCCTGTAATTCCCTCCATCTGAGTACGTCGTCAGCTTTTTCTGTTGTAGACAATAATCGTTTTCCTTCTGAGTGTTATATAACATTAACAAATCGACTATTATTAACAAAATTTTTTGAACTTTAGAATATTACCCATAAACTTGGGCAGTTCACCAGAGACCTACCAACAGGGCTAATCCTCCTATCGCTAAACTAGTATAAGTTAACAAGCTGTCTCTCCAGTTGAGCCCATTACCAAGGGTGTTGATCTCTTTCCAAAGGACTGGCTACTGTTCAGGATGTAATACTTCAATAAACAATTAAAAAACTAACTTCATGGTAGGGAGGATAACTATGACTCCTCCTGTTCCAACAGCTGTGTCTGGGTATATTCTCCCTTAGCCATTGGAGGGAGGTAAACCAGGTATGAACCATAGCTGGGCCTCCCAGGGGCTCTTCCTGCCCCCAAAAATGTGGTAAATAAAAAAAATTGCCACTTAAACAAAGTAATAGAGAATAAGGTTATAAAAAGACATCATTAAATCTTCCCCCTACAACTGTGCTGTGGCCCCAATACACAACACTTCATTGTAGGCAGGACATGCCTCCTACATTACCCGATTGAACCTTGAGTATTTTATGTAAATGGATACTGCCAGAGTGAAGCCATACAGCAGTTGTATATTTCATCTTCGGGAGCCTCCCACAAAATGATTAAACTCATATTAAAGTAAATATTCCTAGGGTACATACCCCCGTTATATCTTCCATACCACCTGGTCTCTCGGTTTCAACAAGTTAGGGGGTAGTAATAGCATTACTGGGATTCCTCATAGGAAACATTATGTAATAATAGAGCCCCCCACTTCCCACGTATAGATTCACTCACAATCCATGCTAACCCGACCTCCCTGAAAATAATATGCTCACATCAGCACCATTAAAAGGAAAACAAGAAACATATTAGGTGCATCCATATTTGTTTTGCCCCAAAGTCAGTAGGCAATATTGATTTTGATGTAGAGGTTCTCATTTCTCTATTTATTCAAGCCATAAAGGAAAAAAAAAAAGTCTCAGGTCCCAAACCAGCGACTGTGCAAATTGTCCACTAAGGGTGGACTTATTCCCCACACATGCACTTGTCAAAGTTCCATCTTGTCTGTCAAAAAAAAAAAAGATAAACACTGCTCTTTTGTCTCAGAGTGTACTTAATATTTCTTTAGGATCAGAGTCCTTAATAGTAACTAAAGAAAGTTCCCCACAGTTCTCGAGTAACTTTTCTACATAAAAAAACAAGTGGTGTTGTTTTTATCCCAAAATTAACATAATGTACCTAAAGGATCATAGTCCTTGTTTATAAATGATTAAAGCAACAATGTTCCCGTCCACGACTTATGTCATGCTATGACCAACAAGTTAACCTTCTCTGACTAGATAGATAATGCTTTTTAACTGCCAGTCCTCCAGTCATAGCAGGAGAAGGCTTAGTATCAGTATATCAATAGCTGTCATTCATGGCACTCTCTGTTTCATTTCCTCCGTACCTTGTCATTCATGTACCATTCCTCCAAGAAGAAATCAGGTATTCGAGCCCATGATTGTGCGTTGGAAGGATGATAGTGTTGTTGCTACATCCTGGGTTAGTGGGCGCAATTCCCTCTTCTCGGATCTTTTCTGTGCCACAGTTTGCCATCGTGAGGGTTGCTGGGATCTAGGAGGTTTGGGCGTGTTTTTTTCCAGCAGTTGAAATCCTCTGTGTAGTAACTCTTGCTTGGGCTGCTTCTGCTGTATCAGATTCCTTCTTACCATCTGGAAAGTGGATGACCAGGTGTGCTGGATAAGGCATATTAAATCCAATATTTCTTTCTATCAGTGGTGCAAATAGTGGCTGGTATGCTCTTCTGGCCTTAAGAGTGCTAGGGGCATAGTCATTATGAAGATATATTCTGGATTGGCCATAAAAACTTTCTGTTTCCGCCATGCAGTTGTAAGGATTTGCTCTTTGTTGTGTAGCAATGCACTCTAATAATAGAGTGAGGCGAGCTTCCACAGCAGTGGGCTTGGGTCCTAGGGCCCATGTACACGTTGAATTCAACATTAAATCCTCAGGCAGTTCCAGGGCTGTCCGGAGTACTGTGGTCAAAAATCTGTTGCATCTTGCCCCTCCATCCCTTCTTGTATGCGTAAACTCTAATATTTTTCCATCAGCCCTATTTTCAGCGTCTTCTTGTCTGTGCTGCATTTGGGCTTGTTGATCTTATTCTTGTAATTGCTGTACCACTATTTCCAAATCATCAGTTCAATACGATTTTCTGCTGCTGCAAGCTGTCTCTCAGTTGTCTGCTTGTTGTTCCAGCATTTCAACTCTCTCCTCAGCTCACCATACAGTGCTTTATTTCTGTTCTAAAACTATTTAGCTCAGCATAGATTGTGTCTAACCTAACCTTTTTTCTAGGTGTTGCACCCAAGAGATCCGGCTTGGCGGGCTGTTCCGTGGAGCCTGCGTTCATTGAAGCTTGGGAGAGTTCAGAGTCGGAGCCCTCCGAGCCAATCCTTTTCCTTCTGGCACCATCTCCATGATTTTCTCTGTTAAATCTTGACCTCTATGTCTGTTCCTCCTCAACATCTGTAATTCTGGCTGGTATTTGGAGTTCTGAATGAGGGTTTTTTATCAGGACCGCACAGAGCTGCACAATCAAGCGTCCATTAGGGGTGATGATGCAACCGGAAGTCCCAGCAAATGGCTCTGCTTACCACTGCTCTCTAAGGCTGGCTTCAGGATGGGGATAGAAGAAAAAATTCTAGGAAGATCCATACATTATTGTGGAATGGTAGTTCCACTATAGTTGTAGTCGAGTACACACTTCAGTGTTCTATGGAACTGTGACTTGGGGCATGCACATCAGCCCCAAAGCTGATGCTCATGCCCTGAGTCGCAGTTCTGCTTTTCAGAGCAATAGTTTTAAGTGTTCCCATGCTTGTTTTTCAGTATAAAACATATTACCATGTTCAGGACAAAGCCTATTTTCAGGCCATATGTTTATCTCAGAATGATTACAACATGAATAACTCCGCATGCACAAGTTCACGGCAGTTCGGGGGCCATCTTGCTCAGATGTGCATTCATGTTGTCCTCAGAAGGTAGGAAGTATGGGCTGAGTAAAATCAATTTTGATTGAAAATAACAATAAACTAATGAATATGGCAAAATGGGCATCCTAGATATAGTCAGAAAGTATATAGTCTTTTCAGGCACATTGAGCACTGACCCAGTGAACAGTCTGTTGTAATTTTGGACTCAGCGAGCCCTCCCTCCTCTTTTGAGAGGACTTATGGGGTCACTTCCCCTAGCTGTTTCCTTTTATCCTCCAACCTCGACTCTCTCTGAGCAGTAACAGTTTTTAAAACCACAGTCCTTCGAGGAAGAAGTCCAAACAATAGACCCCTATATAGGGTCGTTGCAGTCTCTAGGCTTGGTGCTGCTGTCTACCTGTGCAGAGGGGCAACCAAGCAGATTGCCCTTGTACTTTCATCCCCACCACATATTGGTGCTGCTTGCTGTCCGGTATTCTGCTTGCCTCTAGTTGGGACACTAGGCTTTCTTTGACTGGGACCTCTATCAGCTTACCTACAATAGAGGTGAGACTGACTGGTGTGTTGTTTCCTAGGTCTGTGTTGCCCCTCCACATACACCTTTATGGAGTGTAACCATATCCAGAGACCACCACTCACCTGGCACTACCCCTGACTCCTGTGAGCATCTGAACAGCTCAGCCAGGGACTCAGCTAGCTCTGATCCCAGCATTCTAAGCACCCTCAGGTGTAGGCCCTTCAGCCCTGTTTTTTTATCCACCTTGAGGGCTGCAAGCCCCTTCCTCACCCCTTTGACTGTGACTACTGCCCGCCCATTTCCTGCACCCCCATGTGGAGGCCTTTGTGCCACTTTTGGTACTTGCCCCACGTCCTTCACCACAGGTACTAAGCAGTAGCTGTTTAAAACATCAACATTCTGCTCATTATCCTCCACTATCCTCCCAACACCTTGGACAGTCAGACAATTACCTTTCCATTTTCCCTGATACACCTAAAAAGAGGTCCTCCCCCTTGATTTCCTAGACAACGTTTTTGCTTCACATTTCTCCCGTTAAATATTAGCTGAGCCCTGTTTCCTTCTTTCCCTTCATCCTTTTGTAAAAACATATGGTTATTAGTGTGTACAGTTTAAGTGTATACTGTTATAGTGCATCAATCCCAATGCCTATTCCCTGGGGTATATTTCATGAGAATTTGTTTCTCCATGTTTTAGTATATAATATTTTTGTGTGTATTTTCTCCTAGCCTATCTTATGGGGTTAAGACTCATAGTTGTCTTTTTTATATATTACCTGCCGCTTATGGTCCAAATGTACCTGTATGTACCCAATGTATTTCTTGTGTGTTAACACTTCTAAATGTTTCTGTAGTATTGTATCACAAGCTATTCATATTTTCTAAAACCGTAATCTTTACAGGACAACTTTGATAAACAGGGCTTTACCGTCCTAAAGTTATATTTCTGTCAAAACATAAAAGCTATTATCTATCTATCTAGACAGTGTGCAGCTCTGTGTCTGTCTTTTCCCTCCTAAGCACCCTTTTGCCTTCTATAACATCCCTGATTTTCCTCATATTCTTCCTCCCTTGTTTTTCCTTGTATCATCTGAGACCCTCTTTTTCGCCTCACTGTGCCCTCACCTCATTGGAGAAACATGTATTTTTTCATATTTGTTCCTTTTAGTGACTTTCTACAAGAGTCCATCACCTCCCATGGCCCCTTTATTGTACCAAGGTTCACACTAAGGTCTTTGAAAGAGCAAGAAGGCGTTGCCCATAACGCTCTTATACTAAGCCAAATGATAATATGAAAGATCATATCCTGTGTTAATCAATCGATCCAACCTATATTTAAAATATTCTTGGTTTCACTGATAACAACATCAACAGGTAGTTTATTCAAGGACCCACAGTTCTAAGTGTAAAAAATATTGGCGATTTGTATGTTTAAACGGTTTCCTTACTAATTGTAATGGATGACCTCTAAACATCATAGGTATGATCTTTAAATTGTAAACCTAGCTCAGTCATAAGATAAGGGTCTTGGCTAATATCAAAAGGAGTAATAAATCTCTTAAACGCGGTGAGATAAAGACATAGGGCTGGATATTCAAAGGATTGCGCCATGTGCAATAGGGTTGCTCATGCCAAGTCCGAAATGCGCCATTCTGCCATATTCAGCAGGAGGCAGTTGCGCCCCCAAGTCGAGCTGAGCAACAGCATGCTAATGAAGGCATGCTCAACCGGAGGAGAACCATGCATAAACTGCACAGCCCGATATTCAGCGGGCTGTGCAGAGTTGTGCAGGTGCAACCCCCAACCTGCGCCTGCACAACTTTGAGCAAAAAAAAGGAGTAAGTCGAGGGCCACCCACAGGTGAGCTGCCGCATTGCAGGGCGCAACACAGCAGCTGCCACCTGTGGGTGGCTCTCGACTTACTCCCTGTGCCCACCCTGCAGCCCAATCGCGGGCATAACAGTAACCCCCCTCCCCCCGACTGGACCGATTGCGGGCATAAGTGAAAAACCCTCCCCGACTGGCCCGATCGTGGGCATAAGTGTAAAACCCTCCCCAAATGGCCCGATCACAGGCATAAGTGTAAAAACCCCACCCCGACTGGCCCGATCGCGGGCATAAGTGTAAACCCCACCCCCGACTGGCCCGATCGCGGGCATAAGTGTAAAATCCCCCACCCCAACTGGCCCAATCGCGGGCATAAGTGTAAAAACCCCCACCCCGACTGGCTGATCGCGGGCATAAGTGTAAACCCCCGACTGGCCCGTCGCGAACATAAGTGTATAAACCCCACCCCCGACTGGCCGCTCGTGGAAGCATAAGTGAAAAAAAAACCCTCCCCGACTGGCCCGATCACGGGCATAAGTGTAAACCCCCCTCCCGACTGGCCGATCGCGGGCATAAGTGTAAACCCCCTCCCCCGACTGGCCTGATCGCGGGCATAAGTGAAAAACACCCCTCCCCTGGCTGGTCCAATTGCGAGCGTAAGTGTAAGAACCACCACCGACTGGCCCGATCGCGAGCATAAGTGTAAAACCCCACCCCCGACTGGCCCGATCACGGGCATAAGTGTAAAAAACTCCACCCCGACTGGCCCGATCGCGGGCATAAGTGTAAAAACCCCCACCCCCGACTGGCCTGATCGCGGGCATAAGTGACAAACCCCACCCCACTAGCCCGATCATGGGCAGAACAGAGTTCAACCCCCAAGAACATATCCCTGGTGGTCCAGTGGACCGAAAGCCCGATGCGGGCATTAGAGTCCACCACCCCCAAGGTCCACCTACCCTGGTGATCTAGTGGCCCCCACGGGCCCACCACGGAGCCCCACCACCCGCTCCCCGCGGTGACGCAGCATCCCACCCGCCCGCCGACTGACTGCTCAGTAGGGCTGCATGCCCATTGGTTCAGAGCAAAGAGTGATGCAGTCTATACCGCTAAGGCAGTCCAGATCTGGACTGCCTTGTACGGTATGGGCTGCACGCCACGTGCATGGCAGCTTAGATTCAGTGCTAAGAAGTGCAAGGTAATGCACCTGGGAAACAAAAACCCAGGGGAAGAGTACACAATGGGGGGTGAGATACTAACAACAACAAAAATGGAAAGGGACCTGGGGTAGTCATATCAGATGACCTAAAGGTGGGCAAGCAATGTGAGAGTGCAGCAAGGAGGGCTGGGGAGATACTGGGATGCATAGGGAGAGGCATCACCAGTAGAAAACAGGAAGTTATTATCCCTCTGTACAGACAGCTGGTGAGACCCCATCTGGAGTACTGCGTGCAGTTCTGGAGACCCAGTCGCCATAAGACATAGACAGGATGGAAGCTGTCCAGAGGGGCAACTAAAATGGTGCAGGGTCTGCACGGAAGACATATAGAGAGACTTAAGGAGCTTAATATGTATAGCCTCGAGGAAAGGAGGGAGAGGACATGATAGAAACTTTCAGGTACCTCAAGGGAATCAACAAAGTCAAGAGGTAGCATCTTTCAAAAAGGGTGTGCAAGAACAAGGGGCACAATTTGAAGATAGAGAGGCGGCTCAGAGGTAATTTAAAGAGTTTTTCTTCACAGAGAGGGTTGTGGATGCATGGAACGGCCTTCCGGAAGAGGTCGTGGAATCAGAAACAGTGGGGGAATTCAAGCATGCATTGGGACAGTCATAAGGCAATTCTAGGGGTTGGGGGTAGGAAGAAGTAGGCTGTTGGTTAACTAGAACCTGCAGCTTATCCAGTAGGCAGGGAAATGGGCAGACTGGGTGGGCCAAGCGGTCCTTATCTGCCGTCAAATTCTTTGTTTCTATTGGCTCTTGCTCTGAACCAATGGGTGTGCAGCCCTACCGAGCAGTCAGTCGGTGGGCGGGCGGGGTGCTTGGTTGGTGGGATGCTGCTGCCCGCCCGGCTGGACGGGGAGGCAGAGCGGGGTGGTGGGTGGGGTGGGGGCCACTAGATCACCAGGGTGGGTGGATCCTTCGGAGGTGGTGGACTCAATGCCCACGATCGGGCTTCGTGAGTCCACTGGACCACCAGGGATATGTTCTTGGGGGGTTGAACTCTGTTCTGCCAGCGATCGGGGAGTGGGGGTTTTATCACTATACCCGCAATCAGGCCAGTCGGGGTGGGGGTTTACACTTATGCCTGTGATTGGGCCAGTCGGGGAGGGTTTTACACCTATGCCATGATCGGGCCAGTCGAGGAGGTTTTTTCACACCTATGCCCTCGATCAGGCTGCAGGGGGTGTCGGTCCCTGACGGCTGCTGCCTGGCAGGGCGCCAGGCACAAGGCCACGGGGATCGGCGCACCTGCATGCTAATGGCATGCAAATGGGGCCATAAATAGATGCAAATGGCCCCCTCCTGCACCTTGCATGAATAATGGCCTCGTTTGCATGTCACCTTTTGAATATGGGAAATTTGCGCATGGCACAATGGAACTTGCGCCACCGCATCTTGAATGCTCCACTCTGACCACTTGCGGTGGCGCAAGTTCCACTGCGCCATGCACAGTGGCTGTGGCCGGGGGGTAATATTCAAAGGACTTGCTCAATAGCTCAACTCCGTTGAACATCACCCCGGCCACACCCCTGCGCAACTATTTTGTGCAGCCCAAGGGCTTGCGCCACAGAATGGCGCAGTTTGAATATCCAGCCCATAAGGTTTAATGTTTGTAAACGATTATTATATGATTAATTTTTTAAACCTGAATTTATTTTGGTAAAACGTCTTTGAATCTTCTCAAGTGAGTACCCAATAGTTTTTTTATACAGGCACCACAACATGGCCACATACTCTAAATGTGGCCAAACATAAGATCTATACAGGGGCATTAAAACCTCAGACTTGCGTGATCTAATGTTAGACTTATTGATAATACCGTGAATGTGTTATTATAAGACAAATCATGTGAAATGGTGATTCCCAGGTCTTTTTCATCTGAAGTACTGATGAGGTTAAACCCACCCAGTTGGTACATGTAGTTTGGGTTATTAGCACCTAAATGCATAACTTTATATTTGTTTGAATTTAATTTCATACCCCACTTGTCAACCCATGATGTAATTGTATCCAGATCCCTTTGAATGACAGTGGCTTGTATTATGTATCTGCATGGGCCACCGATTTTAACATCGTCAGCGTATTTAATAGTAATGGACTGGCAATCATTGGTCATATCTGCAATAAATGCCTGAAAGAGGCATGAACCCAACTGGATACATAACCCACCTCTGATGGAGATCCATTAAGAACAACATTTTGTGTCCTATCTTGCAACCAATTACTGATCCAATCAATAATATGACTATTGATATTTATGTTATGAAGTTTTGTAATAAGTGCCCAATGAGGCATAACATCAACTGCCCTACTGAAGTCAATAAAGATAATGTCACAAGGTGTATTACAATCGAGAAGGGAACTAATATTCTGATAAAACACAATAAGTTAGACAACTTCCTCTTTTAAATCCATGTTGCTCTGAGCCTTGACTATTCAGCGTCGGTGTTATAATATCTTTAATTAGACTGTCTAGAACTTTACATAGAGTAGATGCCAAACTTATGGGGCGATAGTTCTCCCAGTTGTTTTTTGGCCCTCTTTTATGAATCGGTATGACATTGGCCTTCTTCCAGTCGTCTGCAACATAATTTTCTAACAGAAACTGTTTGAATATGATTTTTAATAGTAAGGAAATATGTTTTGCTAACAGAAATAATAAATGCCCTGCTAAATTGTCAGGGCCAGAGCAATATTTTCCCTTGAGTGTAAGAAGTTTATCTAATATTAATTTTTCTTGGACTATTATAGCAATATCCTCATTTTTATTAATAGTTTTGGATACATTATTATTAGTACTGGTGGATATATTACAGAACTCCTTATTAAATAAATCAGCCATGGATTTAGGATCATACACTATTTCATTGTTCTGCAAAATTGGACCAACTTGGCAGGCAGGTTTTTTTCAATTAATTAATGTATGAGTAAAAACCCTTACTATTATTTTTATTTGCACTATTGTCAAGCTTATATTCCCATCTTGATTTTGCCTTCTCGATGGAAGATTTACATCTAATCTGAATTAATTTATAAGCCTCCTAGTTAGCGCTAGATTTATTCTTTACATAGTTGTTATATTTTTCTTCTTCTTTAATCTTATTAATTTTTTATAGTCGATGGGTTAAATAGAATAATAGATAGGTTCTGGTGTTTTACAAGGCAGTAGTTCCATTGAGAAGTTCTGGGGACACAAGAAACCTCGAGAGCGGTCCCCAGAACCTCGAGATGGAATTTCTGCCTTGAAACACCAGAGGATATTTGTTATTTTTTGTAATATATGGATGCGAGGAATTTCCAAGTTCTTACTTGTGCTGCTGTGGTCTGCAGAGTTCGTCAGACTCCGAGTGTTCCTCACGCCTCATTTGCACACACCCCCAGCTCCCAATCCGTTCCCACTTCTTTCAGAGAAAAAAAAAAACCAAAACACATGGTTCATACAGTAGTCGCATCTGGTAGTCCCAACGATAGTATTACGGGGACCGGAAGTATAGTATTATTGGGCCGGAAGTATAGTATTACGAGGACCGGAAGTATAGTATTATAGGACTAACTAATCTATTACAAGGATTTTTTAATATGGTTTTTTGGGGTATTATTTTAAGAATCCATATATTACAATCCATTTAAGTGATAGTTTTTTACTATGGACTTTGGGCTTGGAGGGAACAAATGTGTCTCTTATATAGGAGATAATTGTTTTGAATGTACTCAAGCTATTTTCTGAATTTAAGTTAGAAAGAGTGGACTTCCAATTAACCTCCTTAATACCTTTCTCAATAGAAACCAAGTCCGCTTTATTGTATAAATAAATATTAATACTATTACTAGTAGATGTATATAATTTATTAATGGTAAACAAGATAGTGTTATGATCACTACCTGTGATTGGATCAATAATTTTAAGTCTATAATTGGTAGAAGATCACTACAAATAACAAGGTCTAGGATTTTGTCTGTCCTAGTTGGCACTGAAGCGTGTTGTACGAGATTCAGCTCAGAACATGCTGAAAGAAGCTTTTTACCTTTACTACTTATGGCAGTAGAATCTTGCCAGTTAATATCCCCAAGATTAAAATCACCAGTAATGACAGTATGTCCAAGTTCACTAGCCTGCTCAGTTTCAGACAGAATGGCATTGAGTACACAGATAGGTGATTTGGGGGGATAGTAACAACTTCCAAGTATAATAAAATCATCTTGTGTCAAAAAAAGTTTAACCCAAGTAGTTTCAGTAAATATATCATGAGTTTTTATACTGTCAGTTATGTCTGCGGTATTCAGTGTGTCTTTTATAAATAAAACAACACCTCCTCCCCTTCTGTTTTGTCTTTTTAGATTATATGACCTATAATACAGTAAATAACAATCCCATAGAGGTCTGTCATCACCCCATGTTTCACATGTCGAAACAATATCAATATTGAAGTGTAAAACTTTAAACTGAAGTTCGTCCATTTTTTGAGTGAGACATCTTGCATTAAAACTTAGAACCTGTAATAATTTATTTGATAATTTAGTATCACTTGCTATTTTATAAGATGATGGCTGCACCGTCATCTTCCCCCCATTATTTAGTTTAAATAATTATTAATGATTGACAAGAATTGATTGCTCAAGATAGCATTACCCTGCCTACTTAAATGCAACCCGTCCCTACTAAACAGTTCATCTCTGCCATCAAAGATTTCCCAATGAGTAACACAAATGATGTCTTGTTGGAGACACTGTTTATGAAGCCAAATATTGAGTATCTTAATTTTCTGATTTAGAAATGGGAAGAAACGAGGGATAGGAAGGATTTCCAAAATACAGATTTGACATCCAATTTCTACCAACTTGTTGGTTAGCCCCTCAAAGGCCGACTGAATGTCTTGAATGGAATCATAATAAATATTATTGGCTCCAGTGCATATGACTACAATGGGGTTAATACTGCAGTTATTCATAATATTGTCCAACATATTAGAGAGATCAGTTAGTTTAGTGTCATTAAAACTAGTACAAGTTCTATTAACTTTGTCTGGATTACAGATGGATCTATCCAGCTACTTTATCATTGAATCCCCTCTATAACCAATGTCTGTCTTGAAGGGGGACTGTTTGTAAGGGGGGACATCACTGTTATGGGCTGGAGTGCCTAAATTGCTGTGCATAGTATCCGTAGAAAAATCAATCAATAGCTGGTCACCAACTGCTAAATCCTGCTGTACAGGAGTAACAACAACAGATGGGCATATAAATCATCTGCTACGTTGTCTCCAGATAAGCTAAGGGGTGGATTAATTAAGTTAGATTCCTGCCATTGCAGGGGGTTGAAACAGTCAAATCTGTTAGATAATGAAGTACTATGATTTTCAGCCTTTCTACCTTTTTTATAACGCCTAGTGCTTTGCACGTCATACCACACATGGTCGTTATTATCCTCAGGAGCATCATCCTCCCTAGCTCTTTTCTTAGTGACTTCACTCATGCTGGTTAGAAGATTAGAAGGTGGTTGAATAGATAATGAATTACTAGTCATCTGTTGGTCGTTAACTGTGTCTGCTAAAGGTATGTGGTCAACACAGTGCTGAGCATTATGTCAGGAATCAGGGCTACTGGCTAAAGGAAGTTATTCAAGGTGCTAAATCTCTCAGTCATGTTTAATTGGCTAACTTCTAAATAGTTTAGCGTGAGGAAAATAAACTCATTTCATCCTTTAATTCCATGTTCTCCAAACATTTACAACACTGAAAAGGCTGAACTGGAGTCTCCCTGTAATGATTGTAAACATTTTGCACAACATACATTGTAGCCCCAGTTGACCTAAAGTGGTTGTAAGTGTTACATTATTTGTATCAATAAATACTGGTGAGGCCATATTGCTTTCTTTTTATTGAATGTACACACAGTATGCAAATGCTCACTCTGATGTAACTAATTAATTGGATACCAAGTAACACAAATACTGGTTTTATCGTAGAACAGTTAATATGGCAACTTACCCACTGACAGAGCCTAGGGCCTCTCTATCCCTCTCTACCCTCTGGACACTCTAGACATGCGCGTCGGTGTGCGTCTCCGCGTTCTCGCCTCACTCGAAGATGTGTGCCAAGATATAGCACGTGACCTGGAAGTAAATCACCAGATCACAACTCCCTTCATGCACAAAAACACTAAATGACAAATTAAATACCTACAGGTGTATTTCCACAATCCTTCCTGTTATTTCCACCTCCCCAGCTATAGTAAGCACTGAGTAACTCAGCAGGACAATAAGTGTAGTTCTGAGCACTACCCCTCGAGAACTACACTCCTGCTATTAACTTCCTGGGTCAGCTAGGTATAAAGGCTGTTAGTAAAAATGTTTGTTAAAAATGCACCAACAGTGAGAAATAGCTCTGTGTCAGACGCGCCAACAATGAGAAATAGCTCTGTGTCAGACACCACAACTCTCCTGTACTGTCTCACACTGCACAAGTGTCTCACAACATAGAGAGAGGATAACAGCAACCTGGCACAAGCGTAAAGTGCTTCGTAGAGATGCGAGCAAGATATAACATGTGATCTGGAAGTAAATCACCATGTCAAGACTCCTGTGCACAAAACACTAAATGAATAAAATTAATTATTCTAGGAGCATGGATAAGTTGTTCATCCACACTTCTTGGCATATCCTTTCCACTTTAAATCTTTCTGAAGTCTCCAAGCTGGCTCCTCCACCCACCTGGGTGGTATAAACCTCGGCTCCGTCTCATGATGCCAGATCTTCCTTTCCGCTGGAAGATACAGGTTCCTCGTGCTTCACAGCAATTACAGTGAGCCCTGGATTTCAAGCGTTGGTTTTACCAAATCTTACTTTAAAACTCGTTTGAGTTGTCGATTCCGATAGTAGCGCATCGGACATGGAGGAAAAATCTGCTCCTGGATTTCGCCGGTGCTCCTGCGGCCAGAAGCTGTCACGCACCGATCCCCACCTAGCATGCGTCTACTGCCTTGGTGTTGGACATAACACCTATACCTGCACGTTCTGCCTGGCCTTCCATCCCAATGTCCTGGACGTCAGCTTGGCACACCTAAAATTGGGGAGACCAGAAAAGGAACCGCCCGGTGAAATCCAGAAGGAGGTGGCGGCTTCGCAGCTGTGGGATCTGCTGAACAGTTGGAGCAAATGAAGGCTTTCGAGGAGGAGAAGCGGCTTAAGGTTCGACCACTCGGAGCTTTTTGTTCTTCTGAACCTCGGTTCCACCTTTTAGGGCTCCTTCAAGGAGTTGTGCCAATCTTTCCCCACCAGGGGTGAGGTGCCCTCGGGTTGCCTCCTCCTGCCCTCGGAAGAGGAAGGACCTAAGTCTTCGACAAGCGAAGATGTTCTTGGGACAGAGAAAGATCCGAGTCCCAGGAACACGTGGTCTCGACCTCGGTCGAAATCGCATCCTCGGCCGCCAGCTTTACGGATCTTCCATCTGGCCAAGAAATTGAGGAAGTGGCCGATGAGGTTGAGATCTCTCTCGACCTGATTGACTCTTTCGCCGACTCTGGTCAACGATTCTTTAGAAAGGACTCCGGTCCTTGTTTTTCCCGATGCACGGACCCAGCCCGCTGGTGTCACCATCGAGGACACGGTTCCGGACCCTCAGTTTTCACCGACCCCTGTGTCTCCCGATCGACCAAGTCAGCCAGCCCGATCTCGATCGAGGTCCAGAACTCCCTCAGTCAAACAACCCGAGAAAGAGTCACAAGCACTCTAAAAGAGGCATCGCGAAGATCTTCATCCTCCTCTGATGAGGAGAAACTGACGGAAACTCCATCGGCGCTATGAGGATCTTATGTAGCAACTGATTTTGACCAGGCAGAAGCCGGCTCCACCGTCCACCCGTCCATCCTTAGCTACCACCTCCTGGGCGGCCTGACCCCTCCGAATTCAAGCCTTCGGTTTCCCTGCCCATAGGGATGGCCCATATCCTGTCTCGGCCCATCTCGGTTTCTCCACTGATTCTGGTGGAACCACCGCCTAAGCAACCTGGGAGGACTTCCTCGAGAGGACTGTACAGACACCGGGCTTCTCCGACATCTGTCCATTACAGTTACCCCGACCGCCCCGGTGGATTGAAGGGGACATAGGTGGTAGACCGTTGTATCACAACTCCTCAGACTCAGATGTCACAGGACTACACTCCCATCCTGGAGATGATGAATCCTCAGTGGCAGGTTTAGAGGAGGGTCCTTCCTCCTTTCAAGGCATTCTTAGCCTGATCTCTGAATCTACCAGAAGGCCCTAGAGTCCATCCAGAAAAGGCGATACCCCTTACGGACATCCTAAAGGGGATACCCCAGCGGGAGCCTTTCCAGTGGCAAGCCATCACTGGCCCAGCCTTGAGCTCTGGCAGCACCCAGCTTCCTGCCCAGCACCGTCTGCATGCATGGCCCTGAAATGCAGCGGTACCCAGGAACATCCTTGGCCGAGGCCTGGTGACCACTTCTGTGTTTCGACGTACTGGTAGCTCAACCGACACAGACCGACCACCGGACAAGGAGTCCAAATCCATGGACCACTCTGCCCGCAAGGTCTCGTGGCCTCTTCCTTAGGCCTTCGCCAGGCTAATTGGCTGTCATTATGGCACATTTCTCTCATGCCCTTCTCAGGTCATTATACAAAGTCCTCCCTCATCTCCCGGTGGACATGCAGACCACAGTCAAACAGGTCCGTGACCAGGGCCATGCTGTTGCCAAATAGCAGCTCCAGATGGCCTTGGACATCAGGGTTTCTTGTGCCCTTCGATGGCGCCGCAGTGGCCTCTCACCGCGAGGGCTTGGCTGAGCCTTTCCTCCTTCCGGCAGATACTCAGCGTAAACTGGCTGGCGTGCCTTTCCTGGGAACCAACTTGTTCGGTCCAGGGTGGCTGGTCACCTACAGCACATAGAGCAGTCCAGTGCCACCTTGGACACCACCTGCCAAGGGTTCTACAGGCAGAACCAGCAGAAGAAGAAGAAGCCTTTTGGCCTCTTCCTGTGGTCCGGCAGTCTACCTATCAAGGAGGACAGCAGCATCAGCATCAGCAGCAGGCACTATTCCGGTATACTACCTAACTACGCCCGGACGTGAGTACAGGCTCCATACTTTGGACCTGAGGCGTGCTCTCTCCTGTTATAAGGAGAGGCAGGAAATCGTGGAGAGGTTTGCCAGCTGTTTGTCACCTACGCTGAAGCCGCTTCTGGCAGACCTGCAGCCAAACGGACCAAGCAAGATGGATTACATCATGCATAGGGCTGTGCTATGAGCTGGGGGGCAAGGAGCCTCCCAGAGGGATAAGAGCTTATTCTATCCGCCATACTGCTGCATCGGTGGCTGCTTCCAGGGACATCCCCATCCAGGAAATCTGTCGGGCTGCTACCTGGAAGTCAGCAAACACCTTTATCACCCACTACCACATCGACCTTGAGTCACGCTGGGATGCTGGTTTTGAGGCTTCAGTTCTCCAATCTCTGTTCCCTAAGTAGGGGGTGTCCGCCTTGCCTCCCTCCTCCCGGAGAACTGCTTGGAGTCTGCCAAACTGTGTGGATGAATAACATATTCACGTTCCTAGAAGAACAGGTTACTCACCTGTAACAGTAGATCTTACTTCGAGAGGGTTCCTGCAGTAGGTCTTCACATATAGGACTGCGCCAGCTGGCGCAGGTCCGCACTACAAACTTGTCAGATGGCGATCACCAGGGGGACCGCCCGACCCGTTAGGCGTCGTGGCGTCAGCCCGACTATAAGAGGGGTGGTCGCGTCCGCTCTCCAGTTCTTTCCGCTGTCGGCTCAGTCACGTTCTGCTCGCATCAGAACAGCAATCTAATGTCCGCGTTATATTTCTTGAAGTGTTTCTTCACCTCTTATAAAATTCTCAAGATTTTCTTCAATCTGATGTTTTCTAGACAGAAGAAAAAGTGCTCAAAGTCGCGGTGCTCAAATCCGCATGGGGACGACCATTCCGCTGCCCCATCTGCCTCGGTTGACACAACATCCAGGAGTGTTCCATTTGCCAGGCCTTCAACCTGGCAACCAGAACTCAGGCGCAAGAGAACCCTTGAGGCCCATCTTTGACCCAGCTTGGCATCTATGGAAAGGGCTACAAAAACTCAGGAAAGGTCATTGTGCTGGCCCTGAAGAAAAAGAAAAGTAAGAGAAGCGCGGGACAGGAGTCTGTCGCCGTCTGAGAAGCCGGCAACCGTGAGTACTTTTTCCGGTGCCCCGTTCGCTTCTTTGGGCCGGGCCCCTTCTCCCCCTCCTGCCAAGGTGAGCGGGCAGCCGGGGGTTGCCTCTTTGGAGGTGGTAATTCTGTCAACTTATACTGCCGGTAAGTCACCCCTCGCCTCTGGCGAAGGGTGCACGGCCTCCGCCGATCAGACTAGCGGCGGCCTTCCGCCATCTCTAGCCCGTCCGGATCTGTTTCTTCGGACACCAGCTCCTCTGACACCCGCGCCGATCCGTCCACTCTCCCTTCGGCTCCAGTTTGGCCCCCAACGTTGGACAGAGTGAGGGACTAGTCGACTACGTCGTATCCAGGGTCCTCCACCTAGAGACTTGCCACCCGACCCTTTGCTGTTTGCTTTAGCAAAGTCGGCGTTCAGACCTGCCGTCAGGGGCCCTCGTGTCTCCCCCTTGCCAGGTCTTCCTCCATCGCGGAGTTCATTCCGCTGCCGACAGAGGATTGGGTATGGAGGCTCCACCTCCCAATACCCGGACGCTCCAGGCCCGATGCCCCTTGGGCTCCATGGCACCTCCCCTGCGGGTCCTTCATCTGGGTTCATTGCCCAGGAATCCTCTTTCCATGCGGAAGCGCCCTTCGTCGGTTACTCAATATCCGATGCGGGCCAGGTGCCTCCGTCGCCCGGGTTTTCAGCGCCCGGGTTTTCAGGCGCGGGCTTTCCGGCGTCATCATTTCCGACGGCGGGTCCTACTCCAGGGCATCCCGCCAGGTTACCCAGGGTACTCGTATTACCCGTCCTGGCACTATTCTCAGTACCCGGGTTATCCGAGTTATCAGCCACCACCTCCTTCTCTGGTGCCGGAACCCGAGTCCATCCCTCAGTGGTGGAAAGAGGCTAGAGCGCCGCTTGTGTCGGAGTTAAGACAGCCGGTGAGGGAGACACCCTCTGTTAGGGTGACCTCCCACCACCTCCTGCTACCAGAGCCTCTACCCCTATTGCAGTAGGCATTACTGAACCAGACCCTTCCGTTCCTTCTGGCTCTGATTCCTCTGACACTAGTTCTGACTCGGACGTATCGGACCCCATATCTCCGTGGAGGTTCCTCGAAGACTCCCCAAAGTCCCTCAAGGATCCTTCTTTTGGAGACCTGCTCGTTCTATTCAGTTGGTTGGTGATTGGCCGTCCAAGAGGTTGATCCCCAAAGGAAGCGTCTTGCAGAGCACCTGGATCTAGCCACTTGGTCCCTATTCCCATTCTGCCGTGGATGGGACCTCATGAGGACCTTGTTACCACAGTCTGGCAACAACCGTCCTCCATTCCTGCGGTCTCCACAAAGCTGACCGCACCTATTATCCCCCGGAAGGGATTTTTCACCTGAACTCCCATCCCAAGGCTGATTCTGTGGTCATCACGGCAGCTCACGACCGTTCAGCCCAGCCCAAACATCTGAGTTCTTCGCCTCCTGACAAGGACTCGCGTCAACTCGACCAGTTTGGGCGCAAAATTTATTCTTCTTCTTCTTGTGCGATACATTCCCTTAATTACGTCTACTTTGCCAGGTCTTTCAAGCTTCTCTTCTGGATCTAGAAAGGGACCTCCAGGATGTTCAAGATGAAACCCTGAGGAAGAAGCTCTTGGATAAAGTACGGATGGGGAAATCCTCGTGTCGCCATGCCCTTCGGGCTACTTATGACTTGGTGGATTCAGTGGCAAGAGCAGCTGCCATGGGGATCTGCCTCGGATGCCTCTCCTGACTCCATATAGCAGGACTGGCGCAGGACGTGCAGTCCTCTCTGTTGGATGCCCCTTTCAGGGGTTCCATCCTCTTTGGCGGCGATGCTAAGGACATCATTACTGGGCTGCAGGAGAGTGGACGCTCCTTGCGGGACGTCTGTTCCTTATGCAAGACGGGACAGAAAAAGCAGCCCTTGCTGCCAAGAAGGTGGAACAAATCCCAGGCTAAGCATCAGGCAAAAGCGTGCACCTGCATTGGGAGCTCAAACCCCACAGACCAAATTTCAAAAACAGGCCTCTGGGGCAAAAGCTTCCCTCCCCTCGGCATCCTGACTCCTTTCCCCTCCTTCTGCTACCTCCAGTACATCAGGAGGAACCGGTCAGAGGGAGGTTCGGCCTCCACCTGGAAGGCTGGAGGTCCGTCACCACAGAAAATTGGGTGCTTCAGCTCATCCAGTGAGGTCACTGGATAGAATTCGGCGGAATTTCAACCCCTCAACCACCAGGACAGTCCTTCTATCCCTGGGATCAGGTCCCCATAGTCTCTCAAAAGATTCAGGCACTTCTCCTAAAGAAAGCTATAGAGCCTGTCCCGTTAAGCCAAATAGGAAGGGGATTCTACTCCCACTTCTTTCTGGTTCCAAAGAAAACGGGTGACCTGAGACCGATCCTGGACCTCAGCACACTAAACATCTTTGTCGAGTACAAGAAGTTTTGTATGTTGACTCTTCAGGGGCTCCTTCCCCTGCTCCATCAGAACTTTTGGCTGTGCTCCCTGGACATGCAGGATGCTTACCTGCATATCCCTGTCCTCCCGGCCCACCGCTGCTTTCTCCGCTTTGTTTTCCTGGAGAAACATTTCCAGTTCCGAGCACTCCCATTTGGTCTTTCTTCGGCTCCCTGAGTGTTCACCAAATGCCTAGCGGTGGTGGCGGCCTTTCTGAGCCACCAGGGCATTTATGTCTTCCCATACCTGGACGACTGGCTCCTCTCAGCACCCTCTCCTACCAGCCTGAAAGAGGCTGTCTCTTTCACTCTGAGCTTGTTTGCTTTACTGGGCATAATGGTCAATTTTTCCAAGTCCCAGCTAGTACCCTCACAGAGACTCCAGTTCATTGGAGCTGTACTAGACACAGTTCAGGGCAAGGCTTTCCTACCATCAGATTGGGCCAAGACTCTTGCTTCTCAAGCCATACTGGTGGCACAGGCCCGATGGATCCCTGCACACTTGGTGCTTCGTTTATTGGGTCTGATGGCGGCTGCCATTTCGACAGTCCCAATGGCCAGACTCCACATGAGGGTTACCCAATGGTCTCTTCGAGTCCAGTGGGACCAGAGGACGGACGACATGAACCAAAAAGTCATGATCTCCAACAGCCTCCAGAGATCACGCTGGTGGCAGGGTCTCTAATTTGTCGAAGGGGTCCCTTTCCTTCCGGCAGTTCCAACTCAAATTTTCACTACGGATGCCTCAGATCTGGGCTGGGGTGCTCATCTGGGTCTCACAAGACACAGGGTCTTGGTCCGATCAGGAGCTGATGCTCCACATCAATGTTCTGGAGACCAGGGTGGTTCTTCAGCCTCCAAGCATTCCAGTCACTGCTGGTTCGGGATCTATCTTGGTACAGACGGATAACATGTCCACTGTCTGGTACATAAACAAGCAGGGAGGAACCAGCTCTTACCCTCTTTGCTGAGAAGCCATGAGGGTGTGATCTGAGGCGATTCATCACAGCCTTTATCTGACAGCAGTTCACGTTCGGGTGTCACCAGCGTCCTGGCGGACAGTCTCAGTCGATCAGTGGCCTGGGCCCATGAGTGGGAGCTAAAGTCAGAGGTAGTTGAAGATCTCTTTCTTCGATGGGGGTCGACAGAGGCCGGATCTGTTCGCCTCCCATACAACGCAAAACTACCTGACTTCTGCTCGCTGGTTCCGGGCATAGTGCTTTTGGTGAGGCGCTGTGTCTCTTTCATGGACAGGAGGTTTCTGTCGTCTTTCCTCTAATTCAGAAGGTCCTGGTGAAACTTCAACAAGAGGAGCCGCATAATCCTGATTGCTCCTCTTTGACACACAAAATTTGGTTCCCTCTTCAGCAACAGTTGTCACGGGAACCTATGGTTCCTCTGCCCATTTCTCACGACCCTCTGACTCAGGAGCAGGGCACCTGGTGCATCCGAGCCTTCAGTCTCTCCACCTTTATCGTGGCACCTGTGGACATAGTGATTTCTCACTATGGGGTCTCTTCGCAGTTTGCGCACATTCTAGTGGAGACCAGAAGACCCTCCACTAGATCTGCTTACGCTATGAAGTGGAAGAGATTCACGACACGGGCCCAAGCAAGGAGCTGGGATCCATTTTTGTGCTCTGCATGCCAGGTTCTAGAGTACCTCGCACATCTGTCTGAGGCGGGCCTTAGCTATTCCTCCATTAAGGTCCACCTCTCTGCGGTGTCGGCCTACCACCTCCTGGTGGAGGGCAAACCTTAGCTCAACTGGAGGCTGCCAAACCTTTTGAAAGGCATCCTTCATTTGAAACCTCTGATCCGGAATCCTTGTCCTCCCTGGGACCTGAATTTCATGCTCGAGAAGCTGACCTACCACCATTTGAACCAGCTTCTTCTTGTGACTTGCGCTTCCTCTCCTGGAAGACCTTGTTTTAAATCGCTGTCACTTGACAGAAGGTTTCAATTACAGGCCTTCGTATGTAAAGAACCTTATTTGATTTTCATAGGACCAAGTAGTCCTTCGGACTAACCCTTCTTTTTTGCCCAAAGTTGTTTCAGAAATCACTGAATGTGATGGACTTACTGATGCGTGGAATTACTGGTATACTATCCACAATATACCAACAGGGGGGAACACCTGCTGCACACGCTTGATGTGTACCGGATCCTGAGGTACTACACGAACAGGACTAAAGAGGTTAGGAAATCTAACCAACTGTTTGTAGCCTTTGCACCTCAGTGCCAGGGCAAGGCTATTTCCAAGCAGACCATCTCCCAGTGGCTCGCTAACTGCATCCATTTTTCGTACACGAAATATGGGAAGTCCCTTCCGGGGGCAGTCAAAGGCCCTCCACCCATGCGTGGCGACTTCTACTGCCTTTTTCAGGAATGTGTCACTGGCAGAGATCTGTGCTGCAGCCACTTGGTCGCCTGTTCACACCTTCACTAAGCATTACAGTCTCGACATTGCCTTTCTGCAGAACTGGCTTTTGGACTAGTGGTCCTGCAAGGCCTTCTGTCATGATCACTCTTGGCGACTTTTTTCTGCTCCCGGATGCACCTATGCCTTATTTTTCTTTGGTACTGCTTGGTATTCAGTCCTATATGTGAAGACCTACTGCAGGAACCCTCTCGAAGTAAGATATAGCAGTTACGTAAGAACTTACTGTAACAGTAGATCTTCGAGAGAGGTTCCTGCAGTAGGTCTAGTTTCTCTCCCTCCTTCCCCAGTTTTTGGATGCTTTACTTTCCATCCTATCTAGTCCGGCTGGACTAGAGTGGAAGCAGGGTCTTTGGAGTTCACTCTGGTTTTCTCCTTACCTATCTTTAGGTCTCCATTGGAAAAGAACTGGAAGCTGACGCAGGACGCCCCTTTTATAGTTGGGCTGATGTCACAAAGCCCGATGTGAGGTGGTCCCCACTGGTGATTGCTATCTACAAGTTTGCCGTGAGGACCCTCAACACTAGGCGCGAGTCCTATGTGAAGACCTACTGCAGGAACCTCTCTCAAAGATCTACTGTTCTGATGAAGTTCTTACGTAACTGCCATTTCTAGGAGTGGTATATGTTGTTCATCCACACGGACCCACCTGACCTCCCCAGCTGTGGATGCACACAACCTGGCTTCCAGCAGGCTAAGATCTGTCATCATCTTGGTCAGAGCCAAGGTATACACCACCGGGTGGCTGGGAGGAGCCAGCTTGAAGACTTCCGGCAGATTTAAAGTAGAAGGGGACAATGCCAAACAGTGTGGATGAACAACATATGCCATTCCTAGAACTACTGCTACAGGTGAGTAACCTATTCTTTCTGTATGCAAACCCTCCAGTTCCTCTCATCCAGAGGGTTTTGTTCAAACTGGAGGCACATGGGGGAAAGATATTCCTAGTGGTCCCCTGCCGGCCTCAGCAGATATGGTTTCCACTGTTGAATCAACTTTCTGTCAGCAAACCAAGGATTCTGCCATTTCGGACATACTTATTGACCCAGAGTCAGCTGGTCCATCCCAACCTGCGCTCCCTTCACTTTCAGGCCTGGCTTTTGAAGAGATGAAAGTGAATAAGTTCAAGGTATCTCAAAGGGTCTCTGTAATGCTTTTGGTTGTGAAGAAACATTTCACCAGGAAAACATACACAGCTAAGTGGAAAAGACTTTCCGTCTGGTACTCCAAAACCCTTGTGTACCCTTTCAGGTATCCACCTGAAAAGGTTTTGGAATACTTATTGGACCCTTCTGATGCTGGCCTGCGGTATTCCACAGTTAAGGTCCACCTGTGCGTAGGTACTCTTTCCTTGGCACAGCTGTCACTATTTAAGAGGTTCCTCAAGGGTATTCTGTACAAAAGACCTCCCATCAGGAAGCCTGTGGCTCCCTGAGATATTAACCTTGTGCTGGGTATGCTCACTCACAAGCCCCTTGAGCCTACTACGACTTGTGATTTGAAATTTCTAACTTGGAAAGTAACATTTCTGGTAGCTATTACCTCTGCATGCAGAGTATCTGAAATCCATGCTTTGAAGATAAAGTAGATCTCACTTTGAGATAGAGCTCTTGCAGCAGGTAACACCATTAGGGTTATGCCGTCAGGCACTAGGTCCCCATGGAAAAATTCTAGCTAGTCATCTAGCTGAGGATCGCCTCCCTAACATTAGCCCCACCCCGGCGTCACCAATGGTATAAAGGGTGGCCCCAGCATCACCTCAGTTTTTTCCTGCTGTTGACCCATGCATATCGGTTCCACAGACGCCTCCTGCTTCCAGTCGACCCATCATTTCGCGCTCGCACAGTTACCATTTATTCATTAAAATACTGGTTTGTTGTGTATGTCTACTCAGCCTTTTCCTCATCAGAGCAGCGGAAATCGAGTGCATGTGCTGCAAGCAGATCCTGGCAAAGACGGGCCATCTGAATGCCTGCTTTGCCTAGGCCCCAACCACAGGTCAGACGCACTGCCCACACCTGCCTAAGCTTCAATAAGAGGACCTGAATCTGCCGTCCGAAGACCTTGAAAGTGTACCTCCTTAAACAGCGAGTAGCCACCATGCAGAAGACCTAGTCAGGGCGCAGCTCTTCTTCCTCCTCCAGCTAAGGACTCCTTCTCTAGAGAGGAGAAATCGAGTGGGAAGCACCGTCATCAGGACAAGGACAGGTCCAGGTCAGAATCCCATCCAAGGTCCCCACACAAGACTTCCAAGTCCTCTGCCTCTGGCGTGAGGTCAGACTCAGCCCCCCCCCGGTCTCCCCGGCTCTCCTAGAGTTACCGTTGAGGAAGCCCCCCACCTCTTCTCAGGTGCACGTGGGGAGTCTTGCAGGTTCGGGTTTTCTCAAGCCCCTGTGTCCCTGGCTGTCCAACCCCACAAGCATGCACTAGGGTCTCAGTCCAGCAGAACAGGTGCATTCTTCATCGGGCGGCAGGTCGAACTTGGCGTCTGCAAGGCCGTAGTCTCTAGGTGGTTGGACAAGATGACGGAGTTGGACGATGCCAGGACCACAAGCGCCAGAAGAAGCATCACTTGCCTTCCAAAAGGTCGTCGGCCGAGGCTTCGGACCCACATCAGGCCTCAGTGCCCTCTGACTCCACTACAGAGCCAGACCAGATGCCACCCTCTAAACCACCATCTGCTCTGCAGGGCCCGAATGATGACCTGACTGCAGAACTGTCATTAGCGGACCTGATGCTTGCCTCCGGGGATACCCGAGACTAGACATCACCCCCCTCCACCTTTGCTTCTCCCTTGGGAGCCTGACAACCAGGTGTCAGGGCACCCGACGCCAGAGGACACCGTCCCACCAGAGCTGACGCCCGACAAGAGGGTGCCGTCGGACATGACGCCAGAGGGGACTGTGCCGCAAAGGCCGAAGCTAGGGGCCCCTAATGCCCCCACCCCGATGCCAGCACTCCAGCCATACCCTGTCATCCCTTTGGCGGAGGTTGGTGCTCTGTTCAATAGCTGGTACAATTCCATTAAAGGGGACCTTTTGCCTAGGCCACGGAGCTGGCCCCAACCCGTGGAAGCCTGGCTCCGGCCCCACCTAGACAGCCATCTTCCCGCCCATGTTCGCCTCTACCACTCCTGATGCGGTCCATCCATGGGACAAGGGACATGGGTTGCCAGAGCGATGGTCGCCACCAGTTGTCCAGATCCTCCTCCAGGGACGCCTGTATCGTCCTCAGAAGGATCCTTCTCCTATGATTCCTCAGAGGATCATCTGTCTCTTCCATCCCCAGACCCCGGAGAGACTCTCTGAGATCTCCTCTGGATGACCCTTCCTTCCTGAATGTAATGAGACACATCCAGTTCCTTAATCAGTGGGAGACAGAAGAGTTGGACCTTGAAAGGCACTGTTTGACAAAGTTCTTAAGGGCCACTGACCCCAAACCTTGGTCGTCCCACCATTAGTGGAACCCTTTCAATACGTTGCAAAGTAGCCTGGAAGCACCCCTCCGTGACCTCGGTGGTCCCTAAAAAGGCTGACCGCTTATATAGGACACCAAGGGAAGAACCACACTTGAGCGGGCAGCCTAAGGCAGACTCTACGATCCTCATGGCTGCTCATGGGAGAACCCAGCAACCGAAGCATATGTGCTCCCAGCCACCAGATAAGGAGTCCAAGAAATTGGACCATTTGGGCCACAAGGTGTATTCCTCAACCACCTGTGCAGTCAGGTCACTTAATTTTTTGGCACACATGGAGCTGTATCAAAAATCACTATGGAATAAGGCCATGGACCTAGTCTGGTCACAACCTGACTCTACCAACAAGACTGAACTGTTAGCAGTCCTTCAATCTAGTGCTGATGTCGGTAAGTTCATCCGTAGGTGCTCATATGACTCAGCAGACACTGACGCAGGGGCAGTGGCTACAGGGATATGCTAAGGCGCCACTCCTGGCTGAGAGTCTCGGGATTCCACCAGGATTTGCAGGACGCCATCCTGGATGCCCCTTTCCAAGGGCCAGTCCTTTTCAGTCAAGAGGCTGAAAAGCTGATAACCGGATTACAGGACTCGGGAAAGGCGGTTTCTGAAGTCCACAAAATATACAAATTGGAACCAGCCACGGCCAGACATCACTCCTTTCGCAGGCAGCAGGGCTAACATGGAAAGTGACAGCAACAAAGAGGGGGTTATAAAAGAATAGGTACCCCCCCCCGTCCTCTGGAGCACAGGGACCTAAGAGTGCCAGAGCTCCCTTGCCCACTCCAGCAACCTCGGCATGACGTCCTGCCTGTCCCCCCCTCCTCCGCTGGAGTTGCAGGGGGAGGCAGTAGGCAGGAGACTTTTCCTTTACCTTAGTGGCTGGTCCAATATCACAACAGATCAGTGGGTACTCCAGATTATAGGAATGGGTTACGCACTGGAGTTGACCAGATTCCACCAGACAACCCACCTATTCCTACCCGTTTCTCCCCATTCTACGCGGGCCTTATCAGAGCAGAAATCCATGTCCTCTTGAACAAGAAAGCGATACAAGCAGTGCCACTGTCTCAAAGAGGAAAGGGATATTGCTCCTGCTTCCTCGTCCCAAAAAAGACAGGTGACCTTCGTCCCATCCTGGACCTTAGTCAACTGAATACTTTCATCGAATACAAAAGGTTCAGGATAGTGACACTGCTGGGATTGCTGCCCATGCTTCACCAAGGGGACTGGCTCTGCTCCCTGGACATGCAGGACACCTACATGCATATAAAGATCCTGTCATCCCACAGAATATATCTCTGCTTTACCTTCCAGGGAGAGTACCACCAGTTCGGAGTGCTACCATTTGGCCTTTCTTCGGCACTCAGGGTGTTCACCAAGTGCTTGGCAGTAGTGGCAGCAGCTCTCAGGAGGCAGGGACATTATGTCTACCCCTACCTCGACGACTGGCTATTAACAGCTCCCACAAACAGCAGATGTGTCGCCACTGGAAGACACCTTCCACCTGTTCCAAGATCTGGGGGTTACTTTGAACCTTCCCAAGTCATTCTCCCAGCCCACTCAGAGGTTACAGTACATAGGGTCAGTCTTGGACACTGTCCTGGGGAGAGCCTTTCTTCCCTCAGACAGGGCAGATTAAGTAAGGTGCTGGCTCAGAAGATCATCTCCACAAATCAGATTCCAGCAAGAATGATGCGGCAGCTGCTAGGCCACATGGCAGCCACCATGGTAACAGTTCTCTTAGTTCATCTGCACATGAGAGTTCTCCAGTGAAACCTCAGGGTTCAATGGGACCAACATTTGGGCGACCTCGAACAGCCAGTCCTGGTCTCCAAAGCAGTGCGTCAGACTCTGGGATGGTGGCTCACCCCTTCCTGGTGAGAATCCTGTGCTCTTTTCCAAAGCCCAGTCCCTCAGATCCTGACAATGAATGCCTTGGGACTAGGGTGGGGTGCACATTTCAGAGACCATCAGACAAGAGGGACTTGGACGCTTTGGAGCATAATCTCCACATAAGCGTGTTGGAGATGAGAGCCGTTCTGTCATGCCACAGGTGATTCAGGCGATTCTGCTGCCAGGGCCCTTACTAATCTAGTCAGACAACATGCCAGTGGTTTTCTACATCAACAAGCAAGGGGGTACACAATCCTACTCCCTCTGCTGAGAAGCCATGAGAGGCTAGTACTGGGCAGTGGAGCACAACCAGGAACTCACAGCAGTTCATGTTCCAGGAGTTCAAAACACCCTAGCCGACAGCCTCAGCCACTCTTTGTCTCAGGCTCACGAATGGGAGCTACTACAGGACATAGATGACCTTTTTGAAAGGTAGAGCCTTCCAGAACTGGACTCTTTGCATCCCCACTCAACGCCAAACTGCCCAATTTCTGCTCACTAGATCCAGAGCCTGGTGTTTTCTGGCGAGACACATTGTCCCTCTCTTGAGCAGAGAGGTTCCTGTGTGCCTTTCCTCCCTTCCCACTACTCCAGAGAGTGCTACTCAAGCTACAAGCGAAACAAGCTGTCATGATTCTCATAGTGCCATTTTGGCCTCGACAAATCTGATTTACCGTTGCTCCAACAGTTTGCATCGAACCTCCAATTTCCTTGCCCCGTTGCCTCGCCTGCTCTCCCAGAATCTTCCGTCTCTGCATCTGCATGCATGGCTCCTGCAGACCTAGTCAGGACAGATATGGTGTGTCTACAAGGGTAGCGGAGGTCCTAGTGGCCACAAGGAAACCCTCGATTATGGTCACATATGCCATGAAATGGAAACATTTCTGCCTGTGGAAGTCATCCGCGTCTCAGGATCCTTTCACCTGCCCAGTGAATTTGGTACTGGGTACCTTCTTCCTATCTGACAAGATCTCGGCTATTGATCCTTTAAGGTAGACCTTTCTGCACTGTCAGCTTACCATGTACCTATGGCAGGCAGGACCCTGGCACAATTGGATTTGTCCAAGACTTTTTTGCATGGTATTATGCATATTAAGCCTCCCAGGAGGGACCTCATTCCCCAATGCAATCTTTTATTTATGTTAGAAAAGATTACGTTGCCTTCCTTTGAGCCAGCCACAAGTTGCGAGCTACGCTTCCTATTGTGGAAAGCGTTGTTCTAGGGACATGGATATGTTGTTCATCCACAGTGTCTGGCAGGTTCCTTGCCGCTTTAAATCTTGCTGGAAGGTCTTCAAGCTGGCTTCTCCCACCCACCCGGGTAGTAAAACTCTCGGCTCCGCCCCATGACGCCAGATCTTCCTTACCGTTTGGAAGCTCAGGTTCCCTCCTTAGCACTCTGCGTTTAGACTGGATTCAAACTCTTCGGTTAACCCGAAACTAATTTTAAAGTTTACAAGACTTCGGTCTGTTTCTTCCTTTTCGGCTGCGATGGATAGACTCCCGCTTTACGGCGGTGCCCATGCAGGCAGAAGATGTATCGGACCGATCCGCTGTCCACGTGCATCTACTGCCTCGGGCTTGACCACGATCCGCAGGCCTGCGATTTGTGCAAGTCCTTCTCTGCAAATGTCCTTGAAGACAGTGCTGCCAGGCTCCAACTTGGGCGCCCCGAGAGACGTATGCCGCCGGTGAAGTCAAAGGAGACCTGTTGGGCAGTTTCCTCGGCAGCAGGCTCAACTGAGCAACTTGAACAGATGATCACCCTCGAGGAGGAGGCGGCTAAGGCCGCATCTTCGTCTTCCTCGGCCGCTGCATTTATCCCGCTCTCCTTGGGCTCCTCCTATACGGCTTCTTTTAAGGAGCTTTGTCAAGCCCTCTTCACGAAAGGTGAGGGTCCATCGGGACACTCCTCTCGGTCCAAGAAGAAGGACTCGAAGGGTAAGTCCCACCGTCGGTGTTCGTGGGAGCGGGAGAGTTCCCCTTCCCCAGACATTTGACTTTCGACTTCGGTCGAGGTTGCGGCTAAGGCCGCTGGCTTCACGGTGTCCCTGTCAGGTCAGCTGGCCGAGACACCTGTCGATGCGGTCAAGATTTTTCTCGACCCGTCGGATGGGCTGTTGACTGGAGAAGCCAACAACCCTTCTTCACCAGTTCCCCCGGTGGAAACCGAGGACTTGCCTGCGCCTCCCATGCTGGAGTCCCCGGTTAAGGCTCCCGAGCCGAGGGAGGAACGGGTTTCCTCCGCTCCCTCCCAGACCCACCCTCAGAAACACCGACAGTCTCAGTCTTGAACCTCTTCTCGGTCCAGCAGATTCCGCTGACACCGGCGGTCTCAGCATCGAGGGAAGCGGTGGCGCCGCTCGTCCTCGTCTTCTTTCTCCTCGGAGGAAAGGCTTCAGCGCAAATTGTGTTGACACTACAAGGACTTAATGTGGCAGCAGCTCCTTCTGACCGGGAACAAGCCGACACCGTCGCATTCCCCGGCCATTAAGTAGCTGTCACCTGAAAGGCCAAAACAACCCTTGCAGTGGTCGAGGAGCCCAAACCGGTGCCGGTTGTTCGGTCAAAACAGCTGCCCCACCGATTGTGGTGGAACCCCTGCCTCCACAACCTAAATCTGGGGATCCGACCAAGGATTCTCGGTCGGGTCAGGGACTGCACCACCAGTTGTCTGTCACCCTCACTCCTGACCGTCCTCGGCAGGTGGAGGGTGGCTCAGGCCCTAGGCAGCTATTCACAGACTCCTCGGAGTCTGATGACGGCTCTTCCCTTTTCTCCAGGCCCCTTGACCTGGAGTCCTCCGGGGGACAGTCGATGGATGAGAGCCCATCCTCGTTCATGGGTTTGCTTCGGCTCATCTCAGAGTCTACTCCGAGTATCCCCTCACAGAGATACTGGACCAAGGGAATTCTCCCACGGAGGCCTTTCCAGTGGCTGAAGCCATTGGCCCAGCCTTGGAATTATGGCAGCGGCCGGCTTCTTGTCCTGCTCCTTCGGCCAGGATGGCCAGGAAGTACGCAGTCCCCACCAGGTCACTGTCCGGTTTCTCGGAGCACCCCTCTGTAGAGGGGTTGGTTACCGATAGTGTTTTCCAGCGTTCCGGGAACACCAGGGATGTGGACAAGCCCCCCGACAAAGAGTCAAAAAAACTGGACTATGCCGGGCGTAAAGTGTACGCTGCGTCCTCCCTCGGCCTCCGTCAGGCCAATTCGGCCGTACTGATGGCGCACTTCTCCCACGCCCTTATGGGCTCCCTGGATGAGGTGATCCCTCATCTCCTGGCTGACCTCCAGACTACGGTCAAGCAGATGCGGGATCAGGGTAGGGCAGTGGCGAAACAGCAGCTCCAGACAGCTCTCAGTATTAGAGACTCCTGCGCCCGGTCAGTAGCAGCTGCAGTGGCCATGCGCCGCAGAGCTTGGCTGCGGATCTCCACCTTCACGGCGGATACCCAGCACAAGCTGGCAGACGTCCCCTTCCTGGGTACCGACTTGTTCGGGCCTGGGGTGGAAGGCCACCTCCAGAGAATTGAGAAGTCCAATGCCACCTTGGACTCGGTCACATCTGCCCAGAAGGACAAATGCCGGCAGCAGCATAAGCCCTTTCACCCTTCTGCCCCTGCGGCACATCCGGCACAGCAACACCAGCATCAGGTCCAGCAGGCTCACACTTGGCACCCCAAAGCCAAGCCTGCAGCTTCCTCCAGCAGGAAGCTGGGAGGAAAAGGCCCAGGAGGTCCCTCAGCCGGTCCTTCCTCCAAGCCTGCCCAGTGACGATTGAGGGGTGTCGCCCCAGCCGCGTCGCTTCCCCTGTGGGGGACAGCTCCACCACTTTCTTTCCACCTGGTCCGCTATCACCATGGACTGCTGGGTGTTGGAAGTGGTAGGAAGAGTCTGCCTCTGAGTTTGAGCAGGCCCGCCCTTCCGAGCCGTCTCCCCATGGGGGCCTATAGAGTCCGCAGCCTCTCTGTCGGCCCGTTGAGCCCGACATTGTCCTGCTCCTCCAGAAGGAGGTGACCAGGAAGGTGGCAGATCCTCCACCAGACCCAGGGTTTGTGTCCAGGTACTTCCTGGTCCCGAAATGAACGGGGGGCTGGTGCCCTATTCTAGACCTGCACAACCTGAACAGGTTCCTAAGGTCTCGAACCTTCAGGATGGTCACTATGGCTCAGATCTTTCCATCCTTGGAACGAGGCGTATGGTTCTGTTCTCTGGACCTTCAGGATGCATTCTTTCACGTCCCAATCCATCCGTCCCACCAGCGATTCCTCCGCTTCACAGCGGAGGGGTCCCTTTACGAGTTCCGGGCCATGCCCTTCGGCCTTTCTCTAGCTCCCAGGGTCTTCACCAAATGCATGGCAGTGGTGACAGCATTCCTGTGGCGCTGAAGGGTCCGGGTGTACCCTTACCTGGATGACTGGCTGATTGCGGCCTCCTCCAGATCGGAGGAGGAGCGGTCCAGGGATCTGACCCTCCAGGTTTGCTGTCAAGTTGGCCTCTTCATCAGCGAGGCCAGAGTGAGACTTCGTGCCAAAGCAGGTGATCCAATTCATCGGGGCAGAGCTCGACTCTCTGCGAGCCAGAGCACGGCTCCCGGCGGACAGGGCCGAGGTTCTTTCCTCCTTTGCCCAATCATTTCAGGTTGGGCAATTGTGCCCTGCCCGGGACTTTCTGCGCCTCCTGGGCCTCATGGTGGCCTGCACCAGCGTGGTCCGTTGGGCCCATTGGCACATGTGTCCCCTACAATGGGGACTGGCCAGCCAATGGTCACGCGCTCCGTCCCTTGGACCAGCTATTGGCAGTGACCCAGGAGATGTGGAGCGCTCTCCAGTGGTGGATCGTTCAGCTGATCTGCAGGAGGGCATCCCATTTGTCCGCCTGAGGCAGCGGTCTCTCTGTCGACTGCGCCTCTTTGATGGGTTGGGATGCCCATCTGGGGGAGCACAGGCGCCACGGCCTCTGGTCCCTCGGGAGTCCCGATGCCACATCAACCTGCTGGAGCTTCGAGGCGGTTCGTGTAGCCTCACCGCCTTCGCTCCGTTTATGCGGGATCAATTGGTCCAGACCAGGCGGACAATACCAGGGTGGGGCGCGTCCATGCCTCTGTGCGGGAAGCTCTCCACACTTGGTCCCTCGTGCGCAGCCTGAGTCAGATCTCCTTGCCATCCATGTGGCAGGGCCTCCAACATTCTGGCCAATGCCTAAGCCGGATGGAGCTGCGTCCCACGGTGGTCTCTCCTGCGGAGGTAGTACAAGATCTGTTCTCCCACTGGGGCACACCTCAGGTGGACCTGTTTGCCTCCAGGGAGAATGCGAAGCTGAGGCTGTTCATGCCTACCCTCCTCAGCAGGGCTCGCTGCAGGGGGATGCCTTCTCGAGGCCCTGGACCCCGGGCCTCTTCTACACCTTTCCCCCATTTCCCTTGATCCACAAGGTGCTTCTCAAGGCGAGGGGAGACAAGGCGCAGGTGATTCTGGTAGCCCCAGACTGGCCCTGCTGGTATCCAGTTCGCCTCAGCCTCAGCTCCAGGCTCCCGAGGCAGCTTCCAGCCCACCTGGACCTGATCTCAGTCAACCAGGGGAAGGTGTTACATCCAGACCTTCATTCCCTGCACCTGACGGCTTGGTTTCTGAGCGGCTAGAGTTCCAGGCCTTGGGTCTTTCCGACAAGGTCCTCAACGTTGTTGAGGCATCCTGTAAGGAGTCTACCAGGAAATGCTATGCCTTTAAATGGAAGAGATTCTCCATTTGGTGTCAGGGCAAGGGGCTGGACCCTTCCTCCTGTTCCTTGGCAAGCATTCTGGACTACCTGTGGTCCCTTTCTCAGCAAGGGCTTCGGTCGTCGACCCTTAAGGTGCACCTGGCAGCCATCTCTGCTTACCGGGCGCAGGCCAGGATGCAGTCAGTGGCGCAGGAGAAGGTGGTCAGGCGCTTTTTCAAAGGCCTTGATCACATATCCCCTCCGCTGCGAGAACCTCCACCTCCGTGGGATCTACTGCTGGTACTGGCTAAGCTCATGGGCAAGCCATTCGAACCGATGCACAGGTGTGACATCTCTCACCTGCCATGGAAGACCGCCTTCTTGGTGGCTATCACATCAGCCAGAAGGATGGGAAAGCTCCAGGCGCTTTCCGTAGAGTCTCCTTATCTGGTCTTCCACAGGGACAAGGTTGTCCTGTGCCGCCACCCGAAATTCCTTCCGAAGGTGGTGTCGGAGTTTCTCCTTAACCAGGTGTTGACTCTGCTGGTGTTCTACCCCAGTCACACCTCGGAGGCCGAATATAGGCTCATACTTTGGACCCTAGAAGAGTGCTCTCTTATTATAAGGAAGCGAGCGGCTGAAGTTCCAGGAGAGGTTCGCCAGCTGTTTGTCACCTACGTTGAAGCTGCACCTGGCAGACCTGCAGCCAAGTGGACGATAGGCAGGTGGGTCACCTCCTGCATATATCTCTGCTATAGGTTGGCGGGCATGGAGCCTCCCAAAGGGATAAGAGCTCATTCTACCTGCCATACCGCTGCTTGAGTGGCTGCTTCCAGGGCGTCCCTATCCAGGAAATCTGCAGGCTGCTACCTGGAAGTCAGCACACACCTTTGTACCCATTACCACATGACCTTGAGTTGCATTAGGGATGCTGGTTTTGGGACTCGGTTCTCCAGTCCTTATTCCTAAGTAGGGGTGTGCGCCTTGCCTGCCTCCTCCCAGAGAACTGCTAGGAGTCTGCTAGACAGTGTGGATGAACAACATATCCATGTCCCTAGAAATACAGGTTACTCACCTGTAACAGGGTTTAGGAATGGTATATTGTTTCATCCCTACAGGCTCTCCGACCTCCCCAGTTTTGACGCAACCTGGCTTCCAGTGGGCTAGATTTGGTGTCATGGGGTGGAGCTGAGAGTTTTACTACGCGGGTGGGTGGGAGCCAGCTTGAAGACCTTACGGCAAGATTTAAAGCGGCAAGGAACCTGCCAGACAGTGTGGATGAACAACATACACCATTCCTAGAACTCCTGTTACAGGTGAGCAACCTGTATTTTGGGTTGCCATTACTTCTGCCCAGAGGATTTCTGAGCTTCAGTCTCTGATGTGTAAAGAGCCTTATTTGATTTTCACAGGATAGGTTATCCCTCGTACCAATCCTAAATTTCTCCCAAGGTAGTGTCCAAGTTCATTCTTAACCAGGACATTCAACTTCTAGTTTATTACCGGAGTACTCAAATAAAGGGGAGGCCCTGTTGCATACTCTGGATGTTCACAAAATTCTTCGTTTCTAGATAGATCGTACTTGATCTTCTAGAAAGACAGATCAGTTGTTTGTCTCCTTTGCCCAGAGAATGTTAGTGGCACCAGTGACAAAACAGATATTGGCCAGATGGTTGGTCAATTGTATAGTTTTCTGCCATCAAAAATACAACAAACCTTTACCAGGACCGGTTAAAGGTCACTCCACTAGGGGTGTTGCCACTTCATTTGCATCCCTAAGGAATGTCTCAGCAACAGATCTTTGTGCAGCTGCTACTTGGAGTTCAGTCCACACCTTCGTAAAGCATTACTGTCTGGACATTGCTTCAAGGAGGAGGGCAGGTTTTGGCCTTGCCATCCTCCATGGACTACTCTCTTAGGAGTACCAGTGGTTGGCCCGGTGGCGCTGAGGCGCTGGACGCCACACTTTGCACTATGCCAGGCGGCACATGTTTGGGAATGAGCGCGGGTCGCCGGGGGTCAGGAGGGGCGGAGACGGATTGAGCGTCCCAAGGACTGCTTTCCGGGTAGGGGGGACATCAGCAGTCAGCGAATGCCTGGCCCATAGCGGAGGCTGAGGGCAGCACACCGATGCTGCAGATAGGGGTGGGGATGGTGCAGACACCTGGAGGAGCGTGCACGGAAGCGTGTGCGCTACCCCTGTTGGCGTCATTGCATGTGCCGGCTCCGAAGGGGAGCAGAACGGAAAAAGGAGGCGGTTGGTCATGGCAGCTTGATGGCTGTACGTCCACGATCACGGACCCAGAAGATCCGCTTCCGGGGTGTAGTTCCAGGCCTGGTAGAAGAGGCAGGGCCCCCCCACACACACACACAGGCACCGTATGCAAGTTAGCCTGGGGAAGCGCATGTATGTCTGCTGGAGTCTGGAGTGGGCCTGAGAGGACGACGCCAGGTGACTTGCAGACCGAGCTGAGGAGAGAAAAGAAATTCATGATTAAAAGGAGTACCAGTGGTTGGCTGACATTCATAACCACCACCCTTCTGACCTGGATTCTGTCCTTGTACTGCTTGGGACTCGGTGCTTTTTTTTCTTTTTATACTTCAGTTTATTGTGGCAAAGGATAGCATTTACATTGCAATCACATACTTTTCTAGATATTTGTACAGTACAGCATGAAAAAATTTTACAACAATCTCTCGACAGTAGACATGACTGATGATTTACCCTTACTCATTTTAACATTTATGGTTTAAAGTTAATAGTAGTTCTATTAGAATTATAACAACCATATAAGAGCTGGTATGCTGAATTTATAACTTATAACTTAAGCATTATAACTAAACAATTACAAACTTAAAGCTGCGGTCCTGTTAACCTATTAGTCAACTCATTTTCAATTGGCATTTGATATTGAAATTCATTTCCTCACCTTCTCCACACTTTCCCAAAGACTACCTCCATGTATTCCTTCTGTATACTCTAGCCAGTCAAGCTCATTTCTTTCTTTTGCCCCCCCCCCTTCCCTGTTGCCTACTGCCCTCTTTTGCTTCTCTCTTATTTGAACTTCGCTAGGGGACCTGATATGCCTATGGGGCTAAATTGTTCTGTTCCACTTGTATAACTGTAACATACATGTCCCATCTGGTCCACCGATTGGTGGATTTAGCCTGCCTATGGTGGATTGCGAAGGAGATCTGTTCCATTTCTTGTATGGAGGAGACAATGTTAACCCACTTGCCCACATTGGGTGTATCTGCCTGCAATCAGCGCCTCGTGAGGACCTTCAGTGCAGCAGCAAACAGTAATTGCCAGAGGTGTTTGGCCTCCTTTCCCTGCAGGTGCCTCGGCTCCACTCCCTGTATCAAGTGCTCAGGACCTAGGTCACCTACTCCTTCAAAAATTGATTGTAAATGGTTTGAGACTTCTTTCTAGTAGGGGTGTATCCCCGGATACTGCCAGAAAATATGAGTATGGCCCACAGAACTTTCCCCACATCTCCTCCAACAAGAAGTCTCACCATCTGAGCTAAATTTGTCTTGGGTTTTGGGGACCAGGAAGTACCTTATTCTGATTCTCCAAATAAATTCTCACCATGTCGGTGAGGTTGTTGTGCCCCACACATTTTTCCATATTTTGTCCCAAACCTGTCTCAATTCCTCTTCCAAGTTCACCTTCCCACCTAGCCTTAACCTGGAGTGTACCGTGCCCCTGGTCTGCCAGGAAATTAGTGTATAAGTAAGTTATTGCCCCCTTTCCTAATGGTGAGGACCATATTTTTTTCAAATGGAGGGGGAGACTCTTGAACCCTCACGACAGATGGGGTATTTAGTGTAGCATTTACCATATTCCTAATTTGGTAGAATCTGAGTCTGTCATTTGGGCTCAAACCAAAAAGAGCCATAGCTGCCTCAAATGAAATAGATGAACCTCCATGTATTATCTGCCAGGAAGAATGAAAGCCACTGTTGCCTGCCGCCTGAACCAAGGATCCAGAGATGCAGGGCTAAGGACTCATCAGGCCCACCAAATGTATTTCCACATGTTTTGTGATGTCTCTCCCTTATTGATTCCTCACTGCAATCCTTCCAGAGCTGCTCTAACCCCTGGGGGTAGTAGTTTTCCAGCTACTGCTTGTAGATGGCGATTAAAGGGTATGGCCCGCAGTGGGGGGGCCCGGACTAGGTGTAGTTCTATTGTCTTCCACTGGGATGTATATTGTGGATGAGTCCACACTGACAGTTTTCATCTGAGAGGCTACCCAGTAGCCAGACAGGTATGGGACCACCAATCCTCCTCCTCCCTTGGGCAGGTACAAGATCTGCCTAGCCACCCCCCCAAACAAAGGACATTAATTGTCTTTGCCAACCCATCCAGACTTGTTATGGGACTTCACAGGGGACACTTTGGAAAAGGTATAACATTCAGGGAAGTATGTTCATTTTAGTGGCCTGGACTCTAGAGTGGAGGGGCAGGGGGAGGAGAGTCCTTTGTTTGTAATCTAGGGATAACTCTTTTATTAAGGTTACACAGTTATCATTAAAAAGGGTTGCTGGGTTCACTCCTAGGTATATCCCTAGATATTTTAATTTATCCATACCCCAGTGCATCAGGTAACTCCTCTGTATTTCAGGGGGTACCTGGTATGAACAAGTCAAAACTTCTGTTTTGGCCATGTTTGGTGAGTAACCTGACAGTTCAGTAAACTGCTGTATCTGCCTAAAGGGAAGAGAGATACCAGGGTCCCCTAAATAAAGTAAGATATCGTCTGCGTATAGGCCTAATTTATGTTTACATCCCCCCAGCTGTATACCTCGGATCTCTGGGTTCAGGCAAATTGCCTGTGCCAACGGTTCCACAAAGATGGCAAACAGCATGGGCGACAAGGGACAGCCCTGTCTCGTTCCTTGTTCCAACTGAAATGACTTCCCCACATGGCCGTTCACCCTAACGCGCCCGCTCGGCGCAGTGTACAACCAAGCCACCAGTCTGCGGAACACCTTGGGGAAGCCAAAGCCCACCAGAGACGCCTGTAGAAAGGGCCAAAATACCTTGTTGAATGCCATTTCGGCATCTAAACTCATCACCAGGATCGGCCGCCCACTCCTCCCCAGCTGCTCTATAATATGTACTGCCCAGCGGATATTATCCTGTGACTGTCGGCCCGGGACAAAGCCCGTCTGGTCTATATGTATAAGCTGGGGGATGATGTTTTCAAGGCGTCTGGTTATGATTCCAGCCAAGATCTTATAGTCTGTATTTATAATGGATATCGATCCGTAAGAGGCACATAGCAAGGGGTCCCTGGCGGGCTTGTGCAACACCGCGATCACAGCATGCATCCAAGATGGGGCGGCAGTCCCTCCCTCGGTCAAGAGGAAATTATATGCTCTATCTAGAATAGGGTGACCTGGCCCGGAAGAGCTTATAAACTCCACCGGGAATCTGTCCACACATGGGCACTTCTCTGTCCTTAATCCGGGATATCTCAGTAAATATTTCAGATTTCTTAATTGGGGAAATCAACTGGTTCACCTCCTCCCTCTGGACTTGTGAGAGGTGGAGGGCCTCCAGGAAATGTGTTCTCTTATCTGCAGCTTGGGGGTTCTAACACTGTAAAGTTCACAGTAATAATCTGCAAAGGCCTCTGCTATATCTTTTGTGTTAGCTAGCTGTTGCTTAGTGTGTGGGTGTAGTAGCCTACTTATTGTACCATTAGCCTTTCTTTGCCTTAGTCTGCTGGCTAATAATCTTGAGGCCCTGTGACCCCCTTCAAAATACTTTTGTCTTAGATTCAGCATATTTTGCTCTACCTGGTAGTCCAGTATTGAATTAAGCATTTTCCTGAGTGTCTGGACCTCCTTTTCCTTTGATGCCTCATATTTGTCTTTTAAGGAGACTTCAGGGTCTCTGATCTGCACCTGCAGGGCATATCTTTTGGTTTCCCTTTTCATTTTATGATGGGCAGCTAGCGCAATGAGCTTCCCCCTCACCACTGCCTTTATTGTATCCCAGAGTATAGTGGGAGTGACCTCTGGGATGTCATTCATTCCAGTGCCTCCATTATCATCTCTTGCACTACTTCTGCACTTCTTTCCCCTGAAGGAGAGACACATTGAGGTGCCAGAGGTCCTTTATCTAATTTGTCCCATCTGTACTTGCAGTAATAGAGGGCATGATCAGAAGGTAGGTTTCCCCAGTCTCTGCCCTCCCCAGTTGTGAAACATTTTCCTTAGAGACAAAATGTAATCTATCCTTGAATGTACCTTATGTCCAGATGAGAAAAAAGTGTAATCTCTTTTTGACCATTTACAATTCTGCAGGCATCTACATATCCCATTTCAGCCAGTAACTTGCCAACCTTCAGAGCCACCCTCTGATCAGACCTTGAGGATGCAGAGGAAGAATCAAGTAGTCGTTCAGTGCCAGGTTCAGATCCTCCCATGATCAGCATGCCGTCTGCCCACTCCACCAGCCTCATGAACATCTTCCTATAAAAATGATAGTCTGAGCCTGGGGGGCATACCTGAAACACACGTGACCATTTGTCCATTGTAAGGTCCCTTTAGAGCTGCCATCGCCCCTCTGTATCCACCAGCGTGTCTTTAATATCAAAGCTATCCTACCTGGCACCAAAACCACCATTCTTCGACAGCGACCCCCTTTATATGAGGACACAACAACTTGGGAAAAGCCAGTTTTGTTCAGTTTCTTATGTTCTGCCTCAGAAAAGTGAGTCTCCTGAAGCACACAGAAGTCTGCTCCAGATTTTTTAATAAAGGAGATAATTTCACTATGCTTAACTAGATTTGTAAGATCATTGACATTAAAGGAGAGCAAGGAGGTGCCTACCTTATCCATGATCACTGATTTTAGTTTTCTCCCCTTCATTTCTCCCGCCCGTACCTTCTCTTGGTTCTGTGGAGGGTGGCTCTGTTAAAGGAGAACTAGCAGCAGGACTCACAGCTATCAATTGTAATAACATTTTAACTGTATAGAAACAACTATATACAGTAACATCAAATTTTGTATAAAAAAGAAAATTAAGAAACAAGCAGCAGAACAGAAAGGGGATGGGGGAGAGAGAAAAGCAAATTATGGGCTCCTCCCTCTAAAACCCTACAAACTTAACAGGGTACTCTCAAGGTAGAAGGCCAAGTACACTAAGGCCGTTTGGCCCTTCCTTTGCTTCCCGAAGAGGGGCGATATTTTAGGTCAGAGCAGAAGAGAATAGTTCACGCAGCTAGTGGGCCCCTTCGAGTCCACACTTATATAGTGGGGCTCATAGTGTATTATTGTAGCCTGCGGACCAGTGAGCCAAAGATTAGCTAACAAAGTGACAAAAGAATATGTTATGCTTCTCTCCTTATCTGACCTCCTTTAAATATGGGTGAGCCAGCCATCAGAGCCAGGGCAGGGAAGGAGAAACTCCCCATCATACTCCCTGCCCCTCCCCCAGTAGTCGACCTCTTTACATGTATGCTCTCAGGCTTCCAGGGCTGCGCCTGCCCTCACCCCATCCCAGGCAGAGGGAGAGATGGTGGAGTGGAGGCGCATGATGCCCGCACCAGCCACCTCCCATGCAGATTGACCAACCAACCCATTATATTGACAGCCCTAACTGTGACATATTTTGAATTGCAAACTTTTTATTATCGCTGCATGAACTCCCTAAGTTGCAATAAACATGTAAGTAGAAATTAAACTCACCCACTTAGTTACCTCTAGCCCAGAACCCGCCTCCCAAAGTTCCCCCTTCCGTGTCCCCATATTATGACCATACATAGTTATTACATTACAGGTTTGCATATTATAGGTTTTTTGTTTGTTGGTTTTATCCCTCTTCAAGTCAAGTGGCTGGATCTCTTCTTCAGGTAGTGGGCCATATGCATATGCCACGTTCACTAGGCCCTGCAGGGTAGTCTTGCCTTTGGCTACAAGTTCTATAAGCTTCACAGTATACAAGGGTATAAGATTGAAGAACTTGCCAGGCGCATTAGTTTCGGAAAGTCAGGTAATCTAATGCCCATTATAACAATAATCTTCCTGGACATAAAGTCTCCACCACTCATTTACACTAATGAGAGTATGCGGAGGTGCTAGGACCCAGCGGGGCAAACTTTTCAGGAGGGCCAAGCGCTGAGATGGAGCCTCGAGGAAGCGGCCTTTGCTGAGCCAGGCTCATGTGGTATAGACTTTTTGACATAGACCCTCCAACTGCCTCAGTTCCTTTTCCTGCTGTCAGTGCAGCTTCAGTGATGGCATGTCTTCGCCTGCCGAGTCAAACTTCAAACTAGCAGCTTAGTTTTCAGTTTTATTAATTTGTATTTATTACGAAAAGTACCGATTGCATTTTAATAAATTTCTTAGTTGTATAAGAAAGAAGTCTTCAGCCCTCCATTGTGGAGTCGACCATGAGTGGGGCAGGTTGCGGTAGGGAGACTACGTGAAAGCTGTTCAGTCAGCCCGAGCAGTCTGGTCCACTGCCCTGCCCCTCTCGGAGGGGTCTTGACAACAGACGGTCCCCGAAACCATAAAAAGCGGTCCCATTCACAGCACCATTCGGCCTCGAGCTCTTCTCTGCGGCCCTCTGGTCGAAGAGAAGCAACATCACTCGAGTCGCCTCTGGTCGTCTGCGTGAGCGGTCAGTTGTTAGGGTCAGGAGCCGGTCTGCGCTTCTTTCAGAGTCGCCGGTTTCTGTCTCTGGTAGCCGGCCTCTTCAGCACCGAAGCTCCTCTCTTCCTATTGGAGGGGCTTCTGATGAGCAGTTTCACCATTGGGCCGCTCTTGTGGAGCAGTGGGCTCGGAGGTTGTCCCGACTGCCCTAACCGGCCAGTCAGTCGCCAGGGCCTTCGGGCCTGTCATTTCGGATCAGCAGGCAGGGCGGTTAGGACTTTCTAGTCATACGGCGCCTTCTTCGGTGCCGTCGACTCCGCGCTCTGGTGTCTATCCCCCTCACTTGGCTGTGGCGCAGGGGTCCACACTGATGCCTTTATCTCCTGCCATTTTTTATCCTTTACCTTCAAATCACAGTTCTCAGACTTCTGTGATGGTGCTGTCGCCCTCGCGGTGCCCGGCTTCTCCGGCGCCCGAGGTCGCTCTGATGCCACGGGTGGTGTCTGCTGTCGTTGGTGCTGGCGCTTGTGCAGTGCCATGCTACCTGTCGGCGCCGGGGTGGCATTGGCATCATGTGCGGTGTCGCACTTCCTGTCGGTACCATGCGGCACCATTTTCTGTGTTGGAGCCATCTCTGTACTCGGCTGAGGATGTATCGGCACTGCCTAGTTCCTCCTCTTCCTCCTCCTGATTTTCGTTCCGTTCCTGTCTATACAGTCCCCTCCCCAGACTGTCAGGAGATGATTTTGAGCCGATCCGGATCTTGGCTGGGTGATGACGTTGATGCCAATTCTGCCCTGGGGACAGGGATCAATCCTCCTGCAGAGCCTGTTGTTGAAGATCTTTCCTTTAAGTCTCTGCTCAAGAATTTAAATTCTACTCTTTCTCTCCAGACCACGGAAATTGACTATGGGAAGCTTCTGCATCTCCAATATCTACATGTTCTGGAAATCCCTATGGATTTAACCCCTCCGGTACAGCCCTCTTTCGAGACTCTTTCCCAGATGGTGTGTAAGAATCCAGCTCTTATTCCTTCTGTGGCCATGTCCATAGATAGGAAATATGTCCCTCCCAAGGATCACCCCATCTTGGCCTCACAAGCCTTTGCTGATGCCATAGTGGTCCTGACAGAGAATGATAAGGCTGTCCTCCCTCAGGAATCTACAGCCCATCCTATAAACAAAGAATCTTGCAAGATAGACACCTTGGGTAAGAGAGTCTTTGCTGCCTCAACCCTGGGCATGTGTGTGCCAGCTACCAGGACTATTTTTCTTATCGAGTATGTTCTTTGGCATTCACTCAAAGCAGCGATTGACTCTGCCCGAGTCGGAGGTTAACTCAGAGTTACTACAGACCATAACTAGAGGTATCGAGTCCAATAATCAGTAAATTAAAGCTGCAATGGATGCTTTCGATACTGCTTCCTGGGCTGCGGCAGTTGGCATTTGCACCCGTCGCCATTCCTGGCTGCGTACTTCGGGTTTTACGAATGACGTCCAACAAAAAATCATGGCCTTACCTTTCGACGGTATGTATCTGTTTGGGCCACAGGAGGAACAAACACCAGAGACCACACAGAAGACTAGGTCTGCCATTAAGACAGCTAGACCTCCGCCCGCTCCCCCTCGAGGAGGTAGGAACAAGCGTCAGTTTCACAACCATCAGTCCTTTCGTGGCAAAGGTAGAGGAGGCTTTAACAGAAACCAAACCCCTCAGCCGCAAAAGAAAACGCAGCAGAAAGCACAAGACCCAAAAGTGCCCAGTGCCACCTTTTGAGTTTCCGGCCCAGGTCCCACCTCAGCTGCTGGAGGGGGACTCTTCCTCGACAGTGGGAGGATGTCTGACTCAGTTCTGTGACCAGTGGAAATCTATAACATCAGACAAATGGGTCCTCTGGATAATCCGCAAGGGGTACTCTCTCAATCTGTCGGAAACCCCTCCAGATCATCTTCCCAAGTGACAGCCCAGGCTGTCTGTGGCACAGTCAGACCTTCTTGCTTCCGAGGTACAAGGCCTTCTGAACAACAGGGCAGTAGAAGTAGTTCTGCTGGATCAACGAAACACAGGTTCTAGGATCGTGGATATGTTGTTCATCCATACTGTTTGGCATGTCCCTTTCTCCTTTAAATCTTGCCGGAAGTCTTCCAGCTGGCTCCTCCCACCCACCTGGGTGGTATATACTGGCTTTGCCCATGGCGCCAGATCTTCCTTTCTGCTGGAAGATACAGGTTGCCTCCCTCGTGCTCACACTTTCATAGGCCCTGACTTCAAAACCTCGGTTTACCAAAACTAAAACTCATTTGAGTTAAGCGATCGCACTTTTGTGTCCTCGATCATGGAAGAGAAATCTTCTCCAGGATTTTGCTGGTGTCCTTGCGGCCAGAAGATGTCACGCACTGATCCTCATCTCACGTGCGTCTACTGCCTAGGTGTCAGCCATGACACCTCATCGCCTTTCGCCTGCTTCCATCCCAGCGTCCTGGAAGACCACTTGGTGCGTTTGAAGTTGGGGAGACCGGAGAAAAGGAACCCTCTGGTGAAGTCTGAGGAGGCTAGGTGGGCGGTTTCCGCAGCTGCGGGCTCCGCCGAACAGCTGGAACGCATTATGGCATTCAACGAAGAAGAAGACGTCACCAGACTCCACTCACATCCAGGGGATGATGAGTCATCCGTTGGCAAAGGGATGGAGGAAGGCCCTTCCTCCTTCCAGGGGATCCTCCGTCTCATCTCTGATTCTAAAGGGATGTCCCTGGAACCCATCCAGAAAAAGGCGGAGTACCCTCTCACGGACATCCTGAAGAGAGGGGACACCCCGACGGAGGCCTTTCCTGTGGCCGAGGCCATTGTTGGCCTGGCACTCGAACTATGGCAGCACCCTGCCTCATGTCCAGCACTGTCTGCCCGCATGGCCTGCAAGTACGCGGTGCCCATGGGGTCCCTGCGGGGTTCACAGAGCACCCGCCGGACGAGCCTGGTGACTGCCTCTGTGTTCAGGCGTGCTGGCAGTTTTGCCGACACTGACCGTCCCCTGATAAGGAGTCAAACTTTTGGACCATTGGTAGCAGAGAACTCTATGCGGCTTCCTCCTTGGGCCTTCTAAAGGCCAGTTAGTCGTCATTATGGCACACTTCTCTCATGCCCTTCTTGGGTCATTAGATGAAGTCCTCCCATCTCCCCATGGACATGCAAACCACGGTTAAGCAAGTCCGGGACCAGGGCCGTGCTGTTGCCAAACAGCAGCTCCAGACAGCTCTGAACATCAGGGATTCTTGTGCCCGCTCGATGGCAGCCGCAGTGGCCTCTCACCGCAGGGCTTGGCTGAGGTTATCCGCCTTCCCAGCGGATACTCAGCATAAGATAGCTGATGTGCCTTTCCTCGGGACCGACTTGTTTGGCCCAGGAGTGGCTGGTCATCTACAGCGCATTGAACAGTCCAGTACCACCTTGGATGCCACTTCTACCAGGAGTTCTTCGGGCAAGAACCAGCAGAAGAAAAAGAAGAAGCCTTTTCGGCACTCTTCCCGTGCGGTCCAGCAGTCCTCCTACCAAGGAGGTCATCAGCATCAGAAGCAGGCTCAAGCTTGGCGCCCTCGACCTAAGCCTGGTCCCCAACAGGACCGCAAAGGGGGCCGTGGCTGAAGTCCTGGAGCCTTCTCCTCCTCTAAGCCTGCCCAGTGACAAGATGGTGGTTGCCACCCCCTATCTCCATCACGCCAGTTCTGGGTCCTCCCTTTGGGGGCCGGTTCTGTCACTTCCTTTCCGCCTGGTCCACTATCACTATGGACAGGTGGGTTTTCGAAGTGGTTGGTCAGGGACTGCAACTGGAATTCGAGCAGTACCCTCCCAGCCGAGCCAGCACCCCTCGGGAAGAACGGATTTCAGCATACACCCAGTCAGCTCTTCGAGATGACATTGCTCAGCTCCTCCTCAAGGAGGCAGTAGCTATCGTGGTGGATCCGTCTGCAGACCCAGGCTTTGTCTCCAGGTACTTCTTAGTGCCCAAGCGGATGGGGGGGGGGCAGGTGCCCCATTCTAGATCTTCACGACCTGAATCAGTTTCTCAGGTCATGCACCTTTCGGATGGTCACTCTGTCCCAGAGCATACCATCCTTGGAGCAAAACATGTGGTTCTGTTCACTAGATCTGCAGGACGCGTTCTTTCACGTCCCAATCTGTCCATCCCATCAGCCTTCCTCTGCTTCAGGGTCAAGGGACCCTGTCGAGTTCAAGCCATGCCGTTTGGCGGTCATCGCCCCATGGGTCTTCACCAAATGCATTGCAGTGGTGGTGGCCCATCTCCGGGGGTGTCAAATTTATCCCTACCTCAGCGATTGGCTCCTAGCAGGTTCCACCCGACAGGAAGTGGAGAGGTCCAGGGATCTGGCCCTCCAAACCTACTTCCAGCTCGGCCTCCTGATCATCGAGGCCAAGTCAGAACTCGTGCCTTCTCAGGTGATGGGCAGAGCTCGACTCTTGTCAAGCCAGAGCTTGGCTCCCGGCGGACAGGGCGGAGGTTCTATCCTCCTTTGCCCAATCATTTTTGGTTGGGCACGTGCGCCCTGCCCGGGACTTTCTGTGCCTTCTGGGTTACATGGCAGCGTGCACCTCAGTGGTCTGGGAGCTGGCCACCCAGTGGACTCAACGCCACGGTCATTTCGACTAGCTGATCACTGTAACCCAGAAGATGTGGGACGCTCTCTTCAATGGTGGACCGCCCCAGACCCGGTTGCAGGAAGGGATCCCGTTTGTTCGCCCCATGCCGATGGTCGTCCTTCGACTGATGCCTCTCTCATGGGCTGGGAGCCCACATGGGGACAACAGGGCCCACGGGTTTGAACCCGAGGAGTCCGATGCCACCTCAGTCTGTTGGCACTGTTAGCTTTTACTCCTCAGCTCCAGGGTCAAGTGGTTCAAGTCCGGACGGACAATACCACGACCATGTACTACCTCAACAAACAGGACGGCATGCACTCCCATCTGCTGTGCAAGGAGGTGCTCTGCATCTGGACCCTCGTAAGCCGGTTGGAGGCAGACCTCCTAGCCATCCATGTGGCAGGAGCCTCGAACCAGCTGGCGGATGCTCTCAGCCGTATAGGCCAGACATCCCACGAGTGGTCTCTCCATCCAGAGGTAGCTTACAGCCTGTTCTCCCGTTGGGGCAAACCAATGGTGGACCTGTTTGCCTCCAGGGAAAACAGCAAGCTGAGGCTGTATCATGCCTGCCCCCCTCAGCAGGGCACACTGCAGGGGAATGCCTTCTCAAGGCAGTGGACCCCAGGCCTCCTCTGCGCCTTCCCTCCATTTCCCTTGATCCACTAGGTGTTACTCAAGGTGAGGAGAGACAAGGCGAAGGTGATTCTGGTACCCCCAGACTGACCCCGCCAGTTCTGGTATCCAGATCTCCTCATCCTCAGCTGCAGGCCCCCAGAGCGGCTTTGTACACGCCAAGACCTGATATCTCTGAACCAGGGGAAGGTCTTCCATCTGGACCTTCAATCCCTGCACCTCACAGTCTGGTACCTGAGTGGCTAGAATTCCAGGCTTTGGGTCTTTCCGAGGATGTCAACCAGGAAATGTTATGCCTTCAAATGGAAAAGGTTTTCCATTTGATGTCAGGATGGGTCTGGACCCCTTATCCTGTTCTGTGGCTAACATTCTCGACTACCTTTGGTCTCTCTCCAAAGGGGGTCTACGGTCATCGACCCTTAGGGTGCACCCGGCAGACATTTCTGCTTACCGGGCGTGGGCCGGTCAGCCGACATTGGCACAGGAGTGGTCGGGTGCTTTTTCCAAAGGCCTGGATCACATATCCCCTCCGGTGCGTGAACCTCCACCTCCGTGGGATCTACTGCTGGTACTGGCAATGCTCATGGGCAAGCCATTCGAACCAGTGCACAAGTGTGAGCTGTCACACTTGTCGTGGAAGACGGCCTTCCTGGTGGCTATCACATTTGCCAGAAGGACAGGGGATCTCCAGGCACTTTCGGTGGACTCCCCTTATCTGGTCTTCCACAGGGACAAGGTTGTCCTGCGCCCCCGCCCGAAATTCCTTACGAAGGTGGTGTCAGAGTTTCACCTTAACCAGGTGCTGACTCTGCCTGTATACTACCCTAATTACACCACGGAGGCCAAGTACTGGTTCCATACCTTGGGCCTGAGACATGCTGTCTCTCCTACTATGAGGAGAGGACGGCAGAAATTCATGGAGAGGTTCGCCAGCCATTTGTCATCTATTCTGAAGCCGCTTCTGGCAGACCTGCAGTCAAACGGACCACATCATGCATAGGTCTGTGCTATGAGTTGGCAGGCAAGGAGCCTCCCAGAGTGATAAGAGCTCATTCTACCGCCATACTGCTGCATCGGTGGCTGCTTCCAGGGACATCCCTATCCAGGAAATCTGTCGGGCTGCTACCTGGAAGTCAGCAAACACCTTCATTACCCATTACCACATCGACCTTGAGTCACGCCGGGATGCTGGTTTTGGGGCCTCGGTTCTCCAATCTCTGTTCCCTAAGTAGGGGGTGTGCACCTTGCCTCCCTCCTTCTGGAGAACTGCTAGGAGTCTGTCAAACAGTATGGATGAACAACATATCCACGATCCTAGAAAAATAGGTTACTCACCTGTAACAGCAGTTCTAGGAGTGGTACATGTTGTTCATCCACACGGACCCACCCGACCTCCCCGGCTGCGGACGCACACAACCTGGCTTACAGTGGGCCAAGATCTGGCGTCATGGGGCGGAGCCGAGGTATATACAACCCGGGTGGGTGGGAGGAGCCAGCTTGAAGACTTCTGGCAAAATTTAAAGGGGAAAGGGACATGCCAAACAGTGTGGATGAACAACATATACCAATCCTAGAACTACTGTTATAGGTGAGTAAGCTGTTTTTTCTACTCCCATTACTTTCTGGCTCCAAAGAAAACTGGCAGCTTGCGCCTTATTCTGGATCTCAGAAAGTTAAACAAATTCCTTCACAAGGAAAAGTTCAAGATGATATCACTTGGTACCCTGCTACCTTTGATTTATCAACACAATTGGCTAGCTTCCCTGGACATGCAGAACGTCTACCAGAGCATTCTCATACATCCAAATTACCACAAATACCTAAGGTTTGTGGCGTTGGATCAACACTATCAATTTAGAGTCTTGCCCTTTGGGCTATCCTCGGCGCCTCGAGTTTTTACAAAATGCAGTGCAGTTCTTGCGGTACATCTGAGGAAAATCTGAATCCAAGTGTTCCCATATCTGGACGACTGGCTTCTAGCAAGCCCCTCCAGACAATAGACTCTGGAGGCCGTGGCCACGGCCTCAGACTTCCTCATGTCCATGGGAGTCCTGCTGAAGCTCAACAAGTCACAGTTGCAGCCCTCTCAGAAGCTTCTTTTCATAGGAACACTTCTGGACACTTCCTGTGTGAAAGCTTTTCTTTTGGAGGACAGAAGGTGCAATATCCTTCAGATGTCCGGCTTCAACAGAGAACACAGCTCAGTGTGAGCTCTCTCGATGCAAGGGATGCTGGGTCTCATGGCATCCTTGGTGTTTGCTGTACCTTTGGCTCATCTCCAAATGAGAACCTCTCAGTGGATGCTCAGTACTCAGTGGTCTCCAACCACTCACCCTCAGTCCTTTCTCATCAAGGTGACAGAACCTCTGAAGAGGTCACTCACCTGGTGGTCTCAGGAGGACAGCCTTCTGGAAGGATATCCCTTCGCCCCTCTGGATCATCAGATCTCCATTACCACGGATGCATCCCTGATGGCTTGGGGAGCTCACTGCCAGGATCTCCACACCCAGGGTACGTGGACTCAGGACGAGTCTTAGCTTCACATAAGCGTCCTGGAAATGAGAGCCGTACTCTATGCAGTCGAGCTTTTGAAGGGCGTACTCTGTCACAGAAAATTCTCCTTCAAACGGACAACAAAGCAGTAATGTATTATGTCAACAAACAGGGCGGTGCACACTCTTACCCATTATGCAGGGAAGCAGTGAGAATGTGGGAATGGTGCTTGGAGCACAAGGCTCTGATTCAGGCAGTTTACCTGCCAGGAGTACAAACGAGCTGGCAGACCGTCTCAGCAGAACTGAGACAGATCCTCTAAGTGGTCGCTCGACTTAACTGTCATTCAGTCACTCTTGAAGAATGGGGAACTCGGACCTGGACCTTTGCGTCCCCACTCAGCATAAAACTGTCTCTCTTCTGCTCCAGAAATCCAGGCCCTGGCGTTTTGTTAGGATGCATTCAGGCTGCAGTGGACAAAGCGCTTTCTATCACGCATTTCCTCCTCTTCCCTTAGTTCTGAGGGTACTGCTATAACTGGAGGCACGGGGAGGGGGGAGGGGCAGAATGATTCTCATTGCCCCGTTCTGGCCTCGTCAAATCTGGTTTCCCCTAATCAACAGACTATCGGAAACCTCTCTGAAACCGCTTCCCCTTCAGACTAACCTTCTGACCCAGGGCCCTGTAGTCCATCCGAACCTGAGGTCTCTTCACCTCCATGCTTGGCTCCTGAGGAGACAGAGGTGAATAGGTTTAATGTTTCTCGTAGGGTTTCGGATATTCTTTTGGCTGCAAGACCAGCCACCAGAAAAACCTACACAGCTAAATGGAAGCGTTTCTCTATCTGGTGTGCAAAATCCTCTTGGAATCATTTTTGCTGCCCACTGAATAAAGTCTTGGGGTATCACTTAGACCTTTCAAACACAGGTCTGCAATACTTCACCATCAAAGTTCATCATTGTGCAATTTCAGCGTATCCTGAACCAGTACTCTCTATGTTGCTGGCTCAGCTGCCTGTAGTTAAGAAGTTTCTTAAGGGGATTCTGCATACCAGACCTCCTATTAGATGTCCAGTTGTAGCCTGGGACATTAACCTTGTGCTAGACATGCTCACTTGTAAACTTTTGAGCCTCTAGCTACTTGAAGTTGAAATTCCTCAGTTGGAAGACGGCCTTCCTGGTGGCGTTACTTCCCTACAGAGGGGTATCAGAAATACATGCCTTGGTCACAGACCCTGTGTACTGTATTTCACAAGGACAAAGTAGTTCTAGGACTCATCCTAATTTCCTTCCTAAAGTTGTCTCAGAATTCCATCTGAATCAACCTTTAGTCCTTCATACTACCTACTTTGCAAACTTCCAGAATGGAGAGCATACCTTTCATTCCCTAGACGTAAAAGAGCCTTGCGTTTCTGTCTGGATAGAACAAAGGAAATTGCAAGGGCTCAACAACTGTTTTTCCTTCAGCATGACCCAGCTGGGTCAACCTGTTGCTATCAGGTGTATTTCAGCGTGGCTGGTGGCATGCCTTCGCCATTGCTATTCCATGGCTCAGGTCAAGCTGGAAGGCAGAGTGTACACTCACTCTACCAGAGCAGTCGTGGCATCTCTGGTGGAAATTTGTAATGTGCCCATTGCAGACATTTGCAATGCGGATACCTGGAGCTCCGTGCATACCTTAGTTAAGCACTATGCCTTGGATGTCCATGCTAGATGACATCAGTCATTTGGCAGGACAATTCTTAACGGACTTCTGTCCTAAAAAGTGAGCTCCTCTCTCATCTGCCGCCCGTCTCGGGGGATTATTTAGCTTGGTACTCTCCCATTAATGTGAATGAGTGGTGAAGACTTTATGTCCAGGAAGATATGGAAATTCCATACCTACCGTAATTCTTGATCTTCTTGGACGGACGCTTCCATTTAAGGAGGGGGAGAATCCTTGGGGTGTACAGGGGGATATGGACTACCAAAGGCACCCTCTTCCCTTCCGATGATGTGTTAATGGGGAGTCAGTACACTGGGCTATTCAAATAAAACTCTCGACAGTCTATGCACTTGTTGAAAACTGTACTCACATGGTGGCTGAGCTGGCCAAGTTGTTGGGTCCAAAGCACCTTTACCACCTCATCAGTCATCTTCAGTGCAGTGAGATCACTTTCTGTAACTCCTGGTAGCTTCTTATAAGGTTCTGGAGCAATAAGGCGCACACAAGGCATGCTGAGTTGCCTGTAGCTTGGTATGGTGCGAGGTCACCATTTGCCACTTCGCTGGTCATCTCCTTCCTTTTCTGCTGCACCTGTATTGGAGGATTTGGGAGCATAAGGCTTTGTTTTAGCAGGGCCTCTCTGCCTCCTCTGACACCTCCTATACATCTTGGGCCTTCTTCCCAGTGGATTCTTAGTCGAGCTGGATATGGTGTTTGGATCCCTATCTGTTTCTCCTTCAATACTTTAATTAATGGACCATATGCCAGCCTTTGGCATTGGATTGCAATTGGGTAATCTTGATAGAAAAATAGACGGAGTCAAGATATTTAATTTTTAATTTTTTTTTGCCAGGCACGGCGCAGGATTTCCTCCTTGATTCGATAGCTGCTAAATTTGATTATAACTGATCTGGAGTGGGAGCTGTGGCCTCCTGGGTTTTCCAGCATCAGGGCTCTATAGGCTCGCTCAATGTCAGTTCATGTGCTAGTGGAAGCTCTAAGACATCCCGGAGCAAGTCTGTGATAAAGTCAGCCATTGATCCAGTTTCAGCTCCTTCTTTTAAGCCATATACCGCGGTTATCACGGCGGGAGGCGGCTTTCTAGAGTTATGTATTTGTGTTCCATCTCCAAGGCATGGTGGCAGAGGGCCTGGACAGTCCGACCCAGGTGAAGCATGCCATCCTCTGTCTGTGAAATCCGGTCCTTGGTCTCCTGCACGCGCTGCTTGACCTGGCTCAATTTCTGATTTAGGAGGCCAAATTCTGTTTTATTTTCGGCCCGCATTTCCTTTAGCTCTTTTATGACGTTGTCGAATCTCCGCTGTGACAGCCTGTTTGTCTCCTCATCTGTATCATACACTACTGCTGGTTCAGTCGCTCAAGCTGGGCCCGCCATTCGGTTGGGCGAGCCACCTCAGTATCCCGTGCCATCCTTATCTCCCTTGGGCTGATGTGAACTAGACCTGGAGCCCTTATCTTTTTCCGAACATTCTACTGACGTTTTAAGTTGTTTTGAAGATCAGTTAGTAAAGTTAGAGGATTTTTTCCGTGAGTCAGGAATGGAGTGCTCTCTATAGTGGCCTCCCTGATCTGTGGCAGAACCGGAAGTCCTTGGGACTCAGTCCTAATGGTGTTACCTGCTGCAAGAGCTCTATCTCGAAGTGAGATAGTACAGTTATGTAAGAACTTACCGTAACAGTAGATCTTCAAGAAAAGCTCTTGCAGCAGGAATGCTTTCCCTCCCACTTCCCCCTGGGGTTATGTAACTTTCCTTATATCTGGGGATGTGAAAACCTCCTCAGTTCCCTCCCGTTGTACCATTGGTGACAGGGGTGGGGCTGGCGTCAGAAGGTGGTCCCCGCTTAGACTGCTTGCTAGAATTTTTCTGTGGGGTCCTAGTGCCTGGCGGCATAGTCCAATGGTGTTACCTGCTGCGAGAGCTTTTCTGAAGATCTACTGTTACAGTAAGTTCTTATGTAACTGTACTATCTTACTCCAAGAGGGCTCTTGCAGTAGGTATTCACAGATGAGACTAAGCAGCCAGGCATCAGGACCCCACGGAAAATCTTCTAGCTACCAGTCTGTGGTGAGGACCCCCACGCCAGGTGACTGGCATCAGACGACGCCCTTATAAAGGGGCGATCCCCGCCCGCCTTCCAGTTCTTTCCTGCCAAAGGCCAAAAGAGGCAAGACGAGAGAGAGGGATATGCCCCATGGAAGAAAAAGAAGAAACCTAGGGGACAGAGGGCAGGAAGGTGATACCTACTGCAGAGCCTCTCGAAAATCTACAGTTACAGTAAGTTCTTACGTAACTGTACCATGTTACTTCGAGAGGGCTCTTGCAGTAGGTATTGACAGATAAGACTGAGTCTCAAGTAGTGTGGAACAAAGAAGAAAACTCGGGAGGAGGACTGTCATCCACACATAAATCTCAAGGCTGGACAGGTCTCATGAAAGGAGACCCTGCAGAACAGCCAACCCGAAGCCTGCTCTACAGCGAGAGGCAATGTCCAAACGGTAGTGTTTCATGAAGGTATGGACAGACGTCCAAATTGTGGCTGTGCAGATATCTGCCACTGACACATTCATGAAGCATAAACAGAAGGCAGCTTCTCCTCTAGTGTAGTGACCTCTGACCTGACCCGGAGGGTCTTGTTGTACTTGTAGTAACAGAAAGTGATACAATTGCCAACCACTTAGACAGGCATTGCTTGAAACAGCATTGCCTTCCTGTTTGTGAGCAAAAGAAGCGAAAAGCTGATCAGTTTTCCTGAGATCATTAGTTCAGTTGGTGTAGTATCTCTGGATTCTGTGAACATCCAGAGTATGTACCCCAATGAAGATAGAACAGTTACATAATAACTTACCATAACAGTAGATCTTACTGCGAGAGTGCAGTAGGTATTCAAAGATAGGACTAAGCCTCCAAGCGTCAGGACCCCACAGAAAAACTTCTAGCTAGCAGTCTGTGGCGGGGAACCGCCCTTACGTCAGGTGGCCAGCGTCAGACAACTTCTGTGTAAAGGGGCGGTTCCCCACGACCGCCTTCCAGTTCTTTCCCGCCGTCGGATTGTGAAAGTTCCTTGCGGTAGAACAGTGCTTGTGAGCACCTTTCATCGGCCTAAAGTTTTGACTTTTTGGCTAATTATTTCGATTTTTATATAATTTTTTTCTGAAACCATCTGCTGTGTATGTCGTCCCCGATGCCCTCTGAATCACATAAGAACAAGTACGACTCATGTGGTTCACAGCATCCACACAAGGACGGGCACTCATTGTGCCTTTTCTGCCTAGGCCCGGACCACCGCATGGAGGGCTGTCAGTACTGCCAAAAATTCAACTCAACTACTTGCAAACGAAGGCAGCAGTCCCTGGAAGCCCATCTCCTGAAAAAGAAAACTGCATCCATGGAGAAGGAGTTGAAGAAACTTCGACAGGCGTCAACCTCCTCAGAAGGCCATGAAAAGAAACATGAGACAGAGAAGCACCGGGACCGGGATTCTGCATCCACAGCAGCCGTGACTTCAACTGGAGTCACGGCCCTACAGAAATCTGCCACTCCGGGGGATCGCTCCTCGACGGCCATCTTGGTGGCTACCAAGAAGGAGTCGTCCCTCCTGTTAGGCTCATGCTCGGGCCCTTCAGCAACTTCTGGGGTAAAAAAGGCTTCCGCTTCCACCAAGGCCGCTCCTCCATCGCAGCCTTCCAGTCCGAGCGGGTCCGGTAAGTCAGACGCCGGTTTCACCAACGTCCGCACGGACAGGGTTGATAAGCCGCTCACCACCTCAGGTGAACGTCAAACCCACCACCCTTCCGCAAAGGCCACCCCTCCTTCACGGCTTTCCACGGACGAGGAGTCAGATAAGTTGGGACGTCGGCTTGCCCGGCGTCAGCGTCGGAGCGCTGTTGATAAGTCGGCCGTCGGCCCATCCGGCGACCGCCCAGCAATCTGCCTGCATAAGACTCAGTTGTCACGCCCTGACACCCCAGGCTCCCGCAGCGGATAGATCCGTTGCCCTCTGAGTTCCCTCGTCTCCTCTGCCCCCAAGTGATTCTGATCCTCTTTCTCCGGCGGGACCGAGGACTTGGGGATGCTGCCGTCAGGGTGCCCCGACACCAGACCCTCACACACTGGACCTGGCGCCCGGCCCAGGGCGCCACCTTCCAGCATACCTCTGCCTGACAGAGACCTGCTCTTCTGCCAGGACCACCGGACCCTCCTGGAGGTATCCCCATGGCTGGCCAGCCCTCGGACCAATGATCCCACCATCTGGTCCGCCAGCAGAGCCTATGCCAGGACCTTCTGCTCCATCAGAGCCCCTGGTACCAGGATACCTGACGCTGCAATATCCAGCACTGCAGTACCCGGCCGCATTATCCGGCACGCAGTACCCAATGCCAGGTTTCACACCGTCAGGTTACAGATACTCCAAGTGCGGGTACCCCAACTACCTGCCGAGCCCCCTCCTCCTGCTCCGCTGCCACCTCCGCAGCCACCGGCAGACCTGAAGGAGGTCTTGGCCTCCTGGTGGGCGAGGCCAAGGCTCAGCTCACCAGGGAGGTCAAGAGTCATCTTCGGCGCGGCCCCCTCGTCCGGGACCCTCCTCCTCTACCCGATGCCAGAGGAGATCCTTCTGGCTCCCAGGGCAGAGAGGACACGCATGCCGGGTGGTCCCTAGAGGGTCTTTCCTCTCTTCCTAGTGAGGAGTTGTCTTCTTCTATCTCAGGGCCATCAGACTCAGATTCTGACTCAGATCCTCTGAACCTGGAGACAAGCCTCATACTCCAGAAAACCCAGGGCTGAGGGACCCTCTGATGTCCCTTCTGGATGATCCTTCTTTTCTGGAGCTCTTGAGAAAGATCCAGGAGATATGTCGGTGGCAATCAGTGGAGCCAGACCCATAGCGTAAAGCTTGCTGCACATTTGGATCTGCCGAGACCGCTCCACACTGATTTCCACCCTGAGTAGACAGCCTCACGGATCTTGTCTCCACTATTTGGAAGCAACCATCCACGCTAGCCCCCTTACGAGGAAGGCGGATAGGCTATATCAGGCTCTGGAGGGTAATGCTCCACCAATCCAAAACACCTGAGCTCGTCCCCACCTGACAAATGATCTTGACTTCTGGATCAGTACGGGAAGAAGATTACTCATCTTCAACCCTAGGCATCAGGGCCCTCAACTAAGTCGGCCACATGGGAGACTTCCAGAAGTCCGTTCTTAGCCAGGTAGAATCCAAGCTGGACTCCCTTCCTGATTCACAGACCAAACAGGAACTGGGAGACCTGGTCCGATCCGCTCATTTGGTCTGTAGGCACATGCTCCGTGCCACCTACGATGTGGTGGACACAGCTGGTAGAAGCTCGACTTACTGTGTCATGCCTAGCTCCATGTGTCAGAATTGGTCCCTGAAGGGCAGACTGCCATACAGGATGCTCCCTTCAGTGGTTTGGTGCTGTTCGGGGGTGATGCCAAGGACATCATAATGAACTGCAGGAGAAGGGCACTGCACTTAAGTATGTCCCGAGTTTATACAGGCCCCACAAGGGCAGCAACGTCCTTTTTGTCGCCAAAACTGCCAAAAACCAAAACCTAACCAAGGAAAGCGCGTCAACAAACGTCGGGTCCTCCAGCAACCTAGACTCCCCAGCTGGCTGCTCGCTGCCCTCACCTCCTGACTCCCTCGTCTCCCTCTGCCTCTGGCCATTCCAGAGGAACCGATGGTTGGGAGAGGATAACATCAGATCTTGATGCTCAGCTAATTTCTGCTGGACACTCGATGAGATTTCTTCAAAACCTCCTCGAAAACCCCCTCCTCAGTCATCTTACTCCCCTCAACATCTTCATCTGGTTCTAGAAAAAATTCTATCCCTTCTATCGAAGGTGACGATAGAGCCCCTCCCCACTCATCTTTGGGGGACGAGTTACTATTCCCATTTCTTTCTAGTTCCAAAAAAGACGGGAGACTTGAGGCCTATCCTAGACCTCAGCTCCCTGAACATGTTCATGGAGTACAAACACTTCAGAATGCTCTCCTTGCAGAGTTTTCTTCCTTACTCGGCCGGGACAGTGGATATGCACTCTGGATATGCAAGATGCTTACCTGCATATCTTCATATGGCCTTCCCAGCATAAATACCTCCAATTTTGCTTTCAGGGGACCACTACCAGTTCAAGGCCCTCAATTTGGCCCCATAAGTATTTACAAATGTCTCTCTTTGGTAGCGGTCCACCTCCATACTCAGGGTGTGCAGGTCTTCCCGTACCTGGAGCGATTGTCTCCTGGTGGCCCCTTTCCAGGTTGGAACTCCTGCACTCCCTTTCCCTTACCTTGCTGGTTTTACCAGCCTGGGTAATACTGTCAACCAGGCCAAGTCCCACCTGGTCTCTTGCCAATGCCTCCAAATTATAGGGGCAATACTGGATACAACCCTAGGCAAAGCCGTTTTGCCTCTGGACAGGGTTGAGACCCTTCAGATTCAGGCTCGTCTCCTGTCCAGTCGCAGACGGGTCGGAGCCAGGTCAGTCCTTTGTCTTCTCAGGCTTATGGCGGCTGCCATTCCAACAGTTCCATTCGCTCTGCTCCATATGAGGCTCTCTCAATGGACGCTTCGGTCTTAGTGGGACCAAACTCTAGACGAACTAGACCAAGAGGTGCTAGTGTCGGATCCCATGATCAGGGACTTGCACTGGTGGATGGTTCAGGAGAACCTGTGTCTGGGAGTTCCATTTTGCATCACCTCTCCATCCCAAGCGCTGACAACAGATCGTCGGGGGAGGGCTGGGTGCCACCTAGGGTCTCACAGGACTGTGCTGGTCCTTTTCGAGCAGAAACTGCACATAAATGTGCTCAGACTGAGAGCAGTCCTATATGCCCTCGGGCTCTTCTTCCTTCATTCTTCGGTCATCTTCTAATCCAATCAGACAACATGTGTAGTCTGGTACCTCAACAAACAGGGAGGAGCACATTCCTATCCCTGTGCCGGGAGGCGATGAGAGTCTGGTTTGGGCAGCTCAGCACAACCTTCACCTGACCGCAGTTCACGTTCTGGGGGTGAAAAATACGCTGGCAGATGAGCTCACTTGCTCCTCAGCCAGGGCTCATGAATGGAGTTAGACCAACAAGTCGTAAATGACATTCTAGGGACATGGATATGTTGTTCATCCACACTTATTGGCAGGTTCCTTGCCGCTTTAAATCTTGCCGGAAGGTCTTCAAGCTGGCTCCTCCCACCCACCTGGGTGGTAAAACTCTCAGCTCTGCCCCATGACGCCAGATCTTCCTTACCGCTTGGAAGCTCAGGTTCCCTCCTTAGCACTCTGCGTTTTCGACTGGTTCCTGGAAATTTCGGTCTTCAAAATCAATTAAAAGTTTTTCTAAAACTTCGATCCTTTCTTCTTCGCTGCTGCGGTGGCTCATTCCTTTTCCAGCCCCGGGAGGTGCCCGGTTAATTCCTCCAAGAGACCACGCCTCCACGTCGTTTACTGCCTTGACCTGGATCATGATCCTCAGCTTTGCGAGTTTTGTTGTGCTCTTCGGCCAGCTCTCTGGAGGGCCGTGCGGCCCGTTCGGGGCTCGGGCGCCCGTAAATTTTCCCGCTCCGGAAAATTCCTCGGATCGTTAGGCAGCGTCCATTTGGCTGTTTCTGAGCAGCTCGATCTTCTTCCCTCCGGGGAGGGGGTGGCTGCTCCTCCCTCTTCCTCGGTCGCGGCGCTTATCCCGCTCTCCTTGGCTTCTCCTCATGCAGCTTCGTTCAAGGAGCTTCGCCAGTCCCTTTCCATGAAGGGAGAGGGACCTTTGGGACCTGCCTCTCGGCCCAAGTCCAAGAGCCACAGGCTAAGTCCCTTCGGGCTCCGGAGGGAGGAGAGAGTTCCCTCCCCGCCCGCCGACGCCTCGACTCGGTCGAGGATGCGGCGGGCCGCTGGCCTCTACGGTATCCCGTCAGGTCAGCCGGCCAGGACCCCGTCGGCGTGGCGAGCCTCTCGACCCGTCATCTGGGCTGTCTTCTGCTAGTGCCGCCAACCCTTAGCGGTTCCCCGGCGGAGGCTGAGTTCTGCCTGTACCTTGGTCGGCAGTCCTCGGCCATTTCTTCCGAGCCGAAGGAGGAGCGAGCGCGCTCCGCTCCTTCCCAGGCCCGCCCTCAGTTTCCCCGAGGATTCGGGTCTCGGTCTCGGTCCTCCTCTCATTCTAGCCGCTCACGCCATCCTCGGCGTTCTCGGTCGGGGCACCGAGTCAAGTGGCATTGCCATTCTTCCTCGTCCCCCTCCTCGGATGAGGAGTGGTTTCGATGCCGTTGGCGTCGACGTTACGAGGAGTTTATGTGGCAGCAGCTGTTGTTGTCCGGGAATCAATCGACCCCGATTCATTCTCCAGCTAGTAAGCAGCCGCCGCCCGGTCGGCCGACGCAGCCGCTCGAGGCAGTCGAGGTGCCCTCTCGGGGGCCGGTTGCCCGTCCGATCCCTGCTGCCCCACCGTCCTCAGTGGAACCCAGGCCGGGCCATGACCTGTCCCGCAGGTTACTTGTTCCCCTCACTCCCGCCCACCCTCGGCGGACGAAGAGTGACTCAGGCCTGCGGCAGCTTTTTGCAGACCCCTCGGGGCCCGAAATCGACTCCGCTATGTTTACTAGCAGGGAGGACCCATAGTCTTCCCGGAACATTCTGTTGACGACAGCCCATCGTCCTTTATGGGTCTGCTTCAGCTCATCTCGGAATTCACCGGGATGCAGCTCAAGCCCGTTTCCAAATGGGCCCCTTACGGAGATTCTAGACCGAGGGGGCTCACTCTTGGAGGCCTTCCCGGTGGCTGAGGCAAACGTGGGCCCAGCCTTGGAGCTCTGGCAGCGGCCTACTCCCTGCCCTGCGCCCTCGGCCAGGGTGGCCAGGAAGTACTCTGTCCCTGTCGGTTCTCTGCCCGGTTTCTCGGAACACCCCTCGGCTGAAGGGGTAGTCACCGACAATGTTTTCCAATGTTTTGGAAACTCTAGGGATGTGGATAGGCCCCCTGACAAGGAGTCCAAAAGGATGGACTATGTTGGGCGCAGGGTTTACGCTGCGTCCTCCCTAGGCCTCCATCAGGCCAGCTCTGCGGCACTGATTGCACACTTCTCCTATGCTCTTTTGGGCTCCCTGGACGAGGTCCTCCCTCATCTCCCGCCCGACCTGTGGACCACGGTCCGGTGGTGCGGGACTTCAAGGTAGGCGGTGGCGAAACAACAGCTCCAGGCGGCTCTGGATCTGGGCGACTCCTGTGCCAGATCGGTGGTGGCACTGGTCATGCCATGGGCGTGACTGAGTTATCCTCATTTTCTTTAGAAACCCAGCGCGAGTTGGTGGACATTCCTTCTTGAGGGACTGACCTTTTCAGCCCTGGGTGGAGGGACACCTTCAGGGACCCGAGAAGTCCGATGCCACTCCGGACTCGGTCACTCCCGCCCGGAGGGACAAGGGCAGCCGACAGCCTTTGCGTAAGCCCCTTTGCCCCCCGGCCCCTGCGGCTCGACCTGCCCAGCATGAGGGCCAGCAGGCTGGGCGGCCTGTTGCCAGACCAGCGTCTTCCTCCAAAAGGAAGCAGGGAGGTAGGGATCCGAGAGCCCCCTCGGCCTCTTCCTCCGCCAAGCCTGCTCAGTGACGGGCTAAGGGCTGTCCCGGCCCAGTTGTTCCGCCTGTTTCCCGTGGGAGATGGCTCCGCACCCTTCCTCTTGGGGGTGCTAAGGGTAAGTCCTGTCGCGGGTTGAGCAGGTTTCCCCCTTTCTAGGGACATGGATATGTTGTTCATCCACACTCATTGGCAGTATCCTTGCCGCTTTAAATCTTGCGGAAGGTCTTCAAGCTTGCTCCTCCACCCACCGGGTGGTATAACTCTGGCTCCGCCCATGGCGTCAGATCTTCCTTACCGCTTGGAAGCTCAGGTTCCCTCCTTAACGCTCTGCGTTTGTGACTGGTTCCTATTTCTCCGTTTGGTTTAAATAATATTTTGCAAAAGACTTCAGTCTTGATCCCTCATGACTGCGATGGATAAATCGACTCGGTTCGGAGATGCCCATGCGGGCAGAAGATGTCTCGGACGGATCCACACTCCACGTGTGTCTACTGCTTAGGCCTTGAGCACGACCGCAGGCTTCGACCTGTGCTCATCTTTCTAGGCCTCGTCCTCGAAGACGTGCTGCCCGATTGCAACTGGGCCGTCGAAGCGTTCCCTCGGTGAAGTCCAAGGAGGCCCGGTTGGCGGTGTCCGCGGCGGCGGGCTCGGCGGATCAGCTTCGGCGGATGGTAAGCCCTCGAAGAGGCGGCGGGGACGTATCTTCCTCGGCGCGGCATTTATCCCGCTCTCTCTGGGTTCTTTCTACGGCTTCCTTTAAGAGCTTTGTCTGTCCCTCTCCACTAAAGGAGAAGGGCCTCGTCTGCTGGACCTTTCTCGGTCCAAAAGAGGACAAGGTAAGTCCCTCCGTCGGGCTCTTGGGGCGGGAAAGTCCCTCTCCCGGGCCGTCGACCGTCGGCTTGATGTAGGCCGCTAGACCGACCACTGGCCTCCACGGTGTCCCCGTCAGGTCAGTTGACGAGACTCCACTGATGAAATCGAGATTTTCTGACCCATTGGGCAGGCTGTCGCCTTTAGCAGCGAGATTCCTCTCCCAGTTCCCCGGGAGGAGTTGAGGATCCCGTGGGCTCGCCTGTGCCTCCGGTTCCGGAGCCCTCGGATGGACCTTCCGAGCCGAAGGGAGTGTCGGTTCCGGCCGACACCTCCTCGCACCGACCCCGGAAATTCCGGGACTCTCGGTCTCGGTCTCGGACCTCTTCGCGGTCCAGCCGTTCCCACCGTCATAGGCGGTCTCGGTCCCGGCACCGCGGTAAGCGGCGTCGCCGCTCGTCCTCGTCCTCCTCCTCGGATGAGGGGAGGCTTCGGCGTAAATTACGTCGGACAGTGCGAGGACCTTATGTTTAACAACTCCTCCTGGCCGGGAATAAGCCGACTCCGGCGCCTTCCCGGCCATTAAGTAACTGTCACGGGCAACCGACACAACCCTCGACTTGCCCGAGGAGCCTATACCCAGGCGGTTGTTCGGCCAAACCAGCTGCTCCACGATTGCGGTGGAACCCTCCGCCTCACAGCCACCAATTGGGGCTCCGACCAAGGATTCTCGGTCGGCTAAGGTTACCCCTCGGCTGTCAGTTACCCTCACTCCCGACCGACCTCGGCAGGTGAAGGGTGGCTCGGGCCAGAGGCAGCTCTTCGAGGACTCTTCCGAGTCCGAAGATGATTCCTCCTTCTTCTCCAAGCGACTGGACTTGGAGTCTTCAGGAGGTCAGCCAATGGACGATAGCCCGTCGTCCTTCCTAGGACTGCTTCGGCTCATCTCGGAGTCTACCAGGATGGAGCTCGAACCCGTTTCCAAACGGGCCAGGTATCCCCTCACGGAGATTCTGGACCGAGGGGATTCTCCGACGGAGGCCTTTCCGGTGGCCGAGGCCATAGTGGGTCCAGCACTGGAACTTTGGCAGCGCCCTGCTTCCTGCCCTGCGCCTTCGGCCAGGATGGCCAGGAAGTATGCGGTCCCTACCGGTTCCTTGTCCGGTTTTTCGGAACACCCCTCTGCTGAGGGGTTGGTTACCGACAGCGTTTTCAGCGCCCGAGCGCCAGGGATGTGGACAAACCTCCTGACAAGGAGTCCAGAAAATTGGACTATGTCGGGCGAAAAGTCTCGCTTCGTCCTCTCTCGACGTCGTCAGGCCAGTTCGGCCGTCCTCATGGCACATTTTTCTCATGCCCTGTTGGGCTCCCTGGATGAGGTCATCCCTCATCTTCCCGCCGATCTGCAGACTACGGTTAAGCAGGTGCGGGACCAGGGCAGGGCAGTGGCCAAACAGCAGCTCCAGACTGCTTTGGATGTAGGGGACTCATGTGCCAGATCGGTGGCTGACGCAGTGGCTATCGGTCGGCGAAGGCTTGCTGAGGATATCCACCTTTACTTGGATACCCAGCACAAGTTGGCGGATGTTCCCTTTTGGGGACTGACCTCTTGACCCTGGGTGGAAGGTCACCTGCAGAGGATCGAGAAGTCAATGCCACCTTGGACTCGGTCTCTTCCGCTCAGAAGGACAAAGGCCGCAAACCACAGCCTAAGCCACTCGTCCTTCTGTGCAAGCTGTGGCGCTTGACTCAACAACGTCAGGGCCACAGGCTCGGCCTTGGCATCCCAAACCCAAACCGGCTTCCTCTAACAGGGGAGGCAGGAGGAAAGGGCCCAGGAGGTCCCTCGGCAGTCCCTCCTCCAAGCCTGCCCAGTGGCCGGGCTGAGGGGTGTCGCCCCCATCGTCCTGCCCCCCTGGGTCCCCGTGAGGGCAGCTCCGCACTTCCGTTCCGCCTGGTCGCTGTTACCACGGACAGGTGGGTCTTGGAAGGTGGTGGGAAGAGGCCTGCCTCTGGAATTCGAGCAGGCACCACCCTTCAGGCCGTCGCCCCTCGGGGCTTCAGAATCCCCAGCTCTCACTGGCGGCTCGTCGAGCAGACATCCTCTCCTCCACGAAGGGTGGTAAGAAGGTGGTGGACCCTCCTTCCAGACCCAGGGTTTGTGTCCAGGTACTTCCTGGTTCCGAAGCAGACGGGGGCTGAGCCCATTCTCGACCTACATTTCATAAACAAGTTCCTAGATTACTAAAGCCTTCAGGATGGTCACTCTGGCTCAGATAATACCCATCCTTGGAGCAGCGCGTGGTTCTGCTCTTGGACTTGCAGGGGCAGCGTTTTTCCGTCCCTATCCGTCCGTCTCACCAGAGATTTCTTACGCTTCGGCGGAAGGATCTCTCTTGATTCAAGCCATGCCCTAGGCTTGTCTCCAGCTCCCAGGGTCTTCACCAAATGCATGGCAGTGGTGACAGCATTCCTCTGAGGCGCCGAGGGTCGGGTGCCCTTACCTGGGCGACTGGCTGATAGCAGCTCCTCCAGGAAGGAGGCGAGTGGTCAGAGATCTGGCCCTCCAGGTCTGCTCTCAACTGGGCCTCCTTGTCAGCGAGGCCAAGTCGGAACTTCGAGCGAAGCAGGTGATTTTATTCATCGAGCGCCTTCGACTCTCTTGACCAGAGCGCGGCTCAGCGGACAGGGCGAGGTTCTTTCCTCCTTTGCCCGATCATTTCTGGTTGGGCAATTGCCCTGCCGGGACTTCCCTGCGCCTCCTGGGTCTCATGGCGGCCTGTACCAGCGTGGTCCGTTGGGCCCGCTGGAACATCGTCCCTTCAGTGGGACTGGCCAGCCAGTGGTCTGGACGCTGCGATCCCTTGGACCAGCTTGTGTCGGTGACACAGGGGATGTGGAATGCTCTCCAGTGGTGGACGTTCCAGATCAATTGCAGGAGGGCATCCCGTTCGTCCGCCCGAGACCGACGGTCTCTCTGTCGACCGATGCCTCTTCTGATGGGTTGGGGTGCCCATCTGGGGAACACGGCTCATGGCCTCTGGTCCCAGCGGAGTCCCGATGCCACATCAACCTGCTGGAGCTCAGGGGTCCGCCTAGCTCTCACCGCCTTTGCTCCGTTCCTCCGAGGGTCAAGTGGTCCAGTCCAGACGGACAATACCACGACCATGTACTATCTAAACCGCCAGAAGCGGGGCGCTCCATGCTTCTATGCAGGAAGCTCTCGCATTTGGTCACTCGTCTGCGCAGCCTGGAGGGATCTCCTAGCCATTCACGTGGCAGGGCCTCCAACACCCTGGCCGATGCCCTGGAGCGGATAGGGCTGCATCCCATGGTCTCTCCTGCCGGAGGTAGTACAGCATCTGTTCTCCCTTTGGGGCACACCTCAGGTGGACCTGTTTGCCTCCACGGAGGACGCGAGCTGAGTCTGTTCCATGCCGCCCCCTCAGCAGGGCTCGCTGCAGGGGATGCCTTTTGAGGCAATGGACCCCGGGCCTCTTTACGCCTTTCCCCATTTCCCTTGATCCACAAGGTGCTTCTCAAGGCGAGGGAGGGACAAGGCAGGTGATTCTGATAGCCCCAGACTGGCCTCGCCAGTTCTGGTACCCAGATCTCCTCAGTCTCAGCTCCAGGACTCGCGGCAGCTTCCAGCTCGCCCGGACCTGCTCTCAGTCAATCAGGGAAGGTGTTCCATCCGGACCTTCAATCCCTGCACCTGACGGCCTGGTTCCTGGCGGCTAGAGTTCCAGGCTTTGGGTCTTTCGGACGAGGGTCCTCAATGTAGTTGAGGCGTCCCGTAAGGTCGACCAGAAAATGCTATGCCTTCAAATGGAAAAGGTTTTCCATTTGGTGTCAGAAGCAGAGGCTTGGACCCTTCCTCCTGTTCCTTGGCAAGCATCTTGGACTATTTATGGTCCCTTTCTAGTCAAGGGCTTAGGTCGTGACCCTAAGGGTGCACCTGGCAGCCATCTCTGCTTACCGGGCGCGGGCCGGGAAGCAGTCGGTGGCGCAGGAGAAGGTGGTCTGGCGCTTTTTCAAAGGCCTTGATCACATTTCCCCTCCAGTTCGGGAACCCCCACCTCCGTGGGATCTACTGCTGGTACTGGCAAAGCTCATGGGCAAGCCATTCGAACCTATGCACAGGTGTGCTCTCTCTCACCTGTCGTGGAAGACCGCCTTCTTGGTGGCTATCACGTCAGCCAGAAGGATGGGAGAGCTCCAGGCGCTTTCCATCGAGTCTCCTTACCTGGTCTTCCACAGGGACAAGGTTGTCCCTGCCCCCACCCGAAATTCCTTCCGAAGGTGGTGTCGGAGTTTCACCTTAACCAGGTGTTGACTCTGCCGGTGTTCTACCCCAATCACACCTCGGAGGCCGAATATAGGCTCCATACTCTGGACCCTAGAAGGGCGCTCGCTTATTATAAGGAGCGCACGGCTGAAATCCGGGGAGAGGTTCGCCAGCTGTTTGTCACCTACGCTGAAGCCGCATCTGGCAGACCTGCAGCCAAGCGGACGATAAGCAGGTGGGTAACCTCCTGCATAGATCTCTGCTATAAGTTAGCGGGCATGGAGCCTCCCAGAGGGATAAGAGCTCATTCTACCCGCCATACTGCTGCAACGGTGGCTGCTTCCAGGGACGTCCCTATCCAGGAAATCTGCAGGGCTGCTACCTGGAAGTCAGCAAACACCTTTATTACCCATTACCACATCGACCTTGAGTCACGCCGGGATGCTGGTTTTGGGGCCTCGGTTCTCCAGTCTCTCTTTCCCAAGTAAGTATATGGGAGTGTGCGTCTTGCCTCCCTCCTCCCGGAGAACTGCTAGGTCTGCCAATGAGTGTGGATGAACAACATATCCATGTCCCTAAATACAGGTTACTCACCTGTAACAGGAGTTCTAGGAATGGTATATTTGTTCATCCACCACTCACCGACCTCCGGCTTGACGCACAAGCAACCTGAGCTTCCAGCGGCCAGATCTGGCCATGGGGCGGAGCCGAGAGTTATACCACCGGGTGGGTGGGAGGAGCAAGCTTGAAGACCTTCCGGCAAGATTTAAAGCGGCAAGGATACTGCCAATGAGTGTGGATGAACAACATATACCATTCCTAGAACTCCTGTTACAGGTGAGTAACCTGTATTTTGAAGCACGTTGCCCCACAGGGGATCTTGGGTCCCACAGCCTCTTTGTCGGCCGCTGAGCCGACTTGCCTGGCCCTCTAATTAGAGGTGATCAGGAAGGTGGTGGACCCTTCTTTTGACCCAGGGTTCGTGTCCAGGTATTCCTGGTCTCAAACGGATGGGGGGCTCGAGCCCCATCCTTCTGCACGCCTGGATGGTCTCTCTGCCAGATATCCCATCCTCAGAATGAGGCGTGTGGCTTCTTCCTGGGCTTCCAGGACGTACTTATTCCTCGTTCCGTCCGTTCTTGGGTGACTCCTCCCTTTCCCAAGCAGGAGATCTCCTTACGAGTTCCTGGCCAGGCCCTTCGTTCTCTGCTCAGCAGTTTCTGCGGCTTTGAGGGGTCCGGGCGTAGCCCCACCCGGGCCCGGCGGACTGATCCACACCCTTCCAGGCTCAGACTGGTCTCCCTTTCACGAACCACGTTGGAACTCGTGTCTTAGCGGGTGATGCTTCTTCGGGACTAGGCTCGACTCTTGAGTCCGAGCTCGGCTCCTGGCGGACAGGGCTGAGGTTCTTCCTCCCTTACCTAGTCAGGTCTGACTGGGCAATTGCGCCCTGCTGGGACCTCCTGCACCTCCTGGGCCTCATGGCTTTGCGTCCCCCTAGTGGGGACGGACCAGCCAGCGGTCACAGTGCTGCGTCCCTCGGACCAGTTCGTGACTACAGCCCAGGAGTTAGGGGAATGCTCCCCCTCGGACCGTTCCAGCTCCTGCAGGAGAACATCTTGTTCGTCCACCCTGAGTCGACGGTCTTCCCCGACCGATCCTTCTCGGATGGGTGGGGGTACCCATCTAGGGGAATACAGAGTGCTTCACCTCTGGTCCTCTCGGGAGTCCCGATGTCCTTCCTACCCACTGGAACTCCAGGCGGTCCGCTTAGCTTGCACCGCTCGCTCCGTTTGTGCGGGGTCTAGTGGTTTAAGTCCAAGCGGACAACACCACAACCATGTGCTACCTACCCCACCAGGTTCAGTCGAGCCCCTTGCATCGGCGTGAGGAGGTTCTCCGCATTGGGTTTTGCACAGTCAGAGGCGGTTCCCAGCCATTCGATGGCAGGAGCCTCCAACTCCCTGGCTGATGCCCTAAGCCGGACATAGGCTGCGCCTCTTGAGTGGTCTCCCCTGCCGGAGGTAGCACAGGATCTTCTCCCTCCTCCCTCCAGGGAGAATACGAGACTGAGACTGTTTCATGCCCGCCCTCTCAGCAAGGTTTGCTGTAGGGGATGCCGTCGAGGCCGTGGACCCCGGGCCCTTCCACGCCTCTCCCCCATTCCCTTGACCTACGGGCAAGGCAAGGAGGGACTAGGCAGGCGATGCTGCTAGCCCCAGACTGGATTTCCAGCTCTGGTATCCAGCTCTCCTCAGTCTCGGCCCAGGCTCCCGAGGCGGTTTCCAGTCCGCCCGGTCCTGATTTTTGTTTTCAGGGGAAGGTTTTCCATCTGGACCTTCAATCCCTGCACCTGAAGGCCTGGTCCCTGTGCGGCTAGGGGCCAGGCCTTGCATCCTTCAGCAAGGTCCTCGACATTTTGAGGCGTCCTGCTAGAGGTCGGCCAAACATGCTCGCCTTCAATGGGCAGAGTTCTCCATTTGATGATGGGATAGGGCCTGGCCCCTCTCCCGTCCCCGGGCGAGCATTCCGGACCACCTGCAGTCCGTTCTTTGAACTAGGGCTTCGGCCGACGACCCTCTAGGTGCTTCTGTTGATCACCCCTGTCTTCCGGGCGTGGGCCGGAAGGCAGTCGGTGGCGCAGATAAGGTGGTCTGGCCTTCTCTAGGCCTCGATCACACCTCCCCTTGGGAGAGTATCCCATTCTGTGGGACCTGCTGGTATGGGCTTAGCTCACGGGCAAGCCATTCGAGACCGTTGCACAGGTGCGGCTTCCCCACCTGTTGTGGAAGATCACCTTCTTGGGGCTACTCTGCCATCCAGAAGGAGGGGAGAGTTCCAGGCGCTCCTTTGAATCTCCCTATCTGGTCTTCCACAGGGACATAGTTGTCCTGCGCCCCACCCGAAGTTCCTTCCGAAGGCGGCGGCGGAGTCTTCCCTAACCGGGTATTGTCTCTGCCGGGGTTCATCCCCATTCACATCTCGGAGGCCATATATAGGTTCCATGGGACCCTATTTAACGCTCACCTACCCAGGGAGCGCAAGGCTGAAGTTCGGGAGAGGTTGGCCAGCTGTTTGTCATCTACACTGGAGCCGCACCTGGCAGACCTGCAGCTAAGCAGACGACGAGCCGGTGGGTCACCTCCTGAATAGGTCTCCGCTATAGGTGGGCGAGCATGGAGCCTCCCAGAGGGATAAGTGCTCTTTTTACCCGCCCTTCCGCTGCATCGGTGGCTGCTTCAAGGATACTCCTGTCCAGGATATCCGCAGGGCTCCTGCCTGGAAGCAGGCCTATACCGATTCCCCTTCCACATCGACCTTGGGTCACGCCGGGATGTTGGTTGGGGCCTCGGTTCTCCAGTCTGTATACCTAAGTAGGGGTGTCATGCTGCCTCCCTCCTCCCGGACAACTGCTAGGAGTCTGCCAATAAGTGTGGATGAACAACATATCCATGTCCCTAGAAATACAGGTTACTCACCTGTAACAGGAGTTCTAGGAATGGTATATGTTGTTCATCCTACACACTCGACCTCCCGGCTGCGACGCACAACCTGGCTTCCAGCGGGCTAGATTTGGCGTCATGGGGCGTAGCTGAGAGTTTTACCACCCGGGTGGGTGGGAGAAGCCATCTTGAAGACCTTCCGGCAAGATTTAAAGCGGCAAGGGACCTGCCAATAAGTGTGGATGAACAACATATACCATTCCTAGAACTCCTGTTACAGGTGAGTAACCTGTATTTTTTTGCCAGCGGGGGACGCCTCAGGTGGATCTTTTCGCCTCCCCCCAAAACAGCAAACTTTCCGCCTTTTGCTTGCTCGCTTCAGGGCGAGATGTTTTCTGGCAGGACGCTCTGTCTCTCTGCTGGAGGGACAGATTCATTTATGCCTTCCCTCCCATCCCCTTAATTCCAAGAGTCTTGAACAAACTCAGAACAGAAGGGTCTCGAATGATTCTCATTGCCCCCTTCTGGCCCAGGCAAGTTTGGTTCTCTCTTCTGCAACAGTTTTCTGAGGAACCTCCTCTTCCTCTTCCTCTGTTGCAGCAATTGTTGACCCAGGATCAAGGGACCCTAGTTCACCCAGGCCTCAAATCCCATCATCACCATGTGTGGCTCCTTCAGGCGTAGCTAAGGCACACTCGAGTTTCTCCGTTAGTAGCGGACATTTGGTGGAGGCAGAAAACCTTCCACTAGGTCCACCTATGCCATGAAGTGGAACGGTTTTCCATCTGGGCGAGCTCTAAAGACTTGGAGCCTTTCTCGTGCCCAGCTAACAAAGTCCTGGATTACATGCGTCACCTCTTCGACCTGGGTCTCGGCCATTCTTTTTTGAAAGTCCATATGGTAGCTAGCTCAGCCTACCACATTCCCTTTGGAGACTGGTCTTTTGCCCAACTGGAAGTCTCTAAGACCTTCCTTAAAGGGGTTCTCCACCTGAAACCCCCATCCACAATCCTGCCCCTCCATGGGACTTGAGTTTTATCCTGCCCCCTTTCGAACCAGCAGCGGAAGCAAACTTACAGTTCCTTTCCTGGAAGAGTCTCTTCCTAGTGGCCATTACCTCTGCTCAGTGTATTTCCGAGCTCCAAGCCTTGATGTGTAAATTCCCGTATTTGATTTTCCACAAGGAATGGGTGGCCATGCGCACCAATCCTAAGTTTCTTCCTAAGGTGGTGGCTGAGTCTACACAGAATCAGTCCATTGAGTTACCAGCTTTCTTTAAGCAACACTCCAGTCATGGGGAGTATCTTTTACATACTCTGGATGTTCACAGAATCCTGAGATACTACACCAATTGGACTAAGGATCTCAGGAAAACTGATCAGCTTTTCATTTCTTTCGCTCATAAACAGGGAAGGCAATGCTGTTTCCAAGCAATGCCTGTCTAAGTGGTTGGCGAATTGTATCACTTTCTGTTACGACAAGTACAACAAGACCCTTCTGGGTCAGGCTGGAGGTCACTCCACTAGAGGAGTTGTTTCAAGAATGTGTCAGTGGCAGATATCTGCGCAGTCGCAACTTGGACATCTGTCCATACATTCATGAAACACTACAGTTTGGACATTGCCTCTCGCCATAGAGCAGGCTTTGGGTTGGCTGTTCTGTAGGGTCTCCTTTCATGAGACCAGTCCAGCCTTGAGGTTTATGTTGTGAATGACAATCCTCCTCCCGAGTTTTCTTCTTTGTTCCAGACTGTGTGGTACTCAGTCCTATCTGTGAATACCTACTGCAAAAGTCCTTGAAGTAAGATAGTACAGTTACGTAAGAACTTACCGTAACTGTAGATCTTCGAGAGAGGCTCTTGCAGTAGGTATTACCTTCCCGCCCACCGTTCCCCTAGGTTTCTTCTCTTTTTCTTCCAACGTGGCATATCCTCTTCTCTCTCATCTTGCCTCTTTAGGCCTTTGGCAGGAAAGAACTGGAAAGCAGGCGTGGGGACCGCCCCTTTATCACCGGATGTTGTCTAGCGCTGGTCATCTGGCGTGGGGCGGTCCCTCTCAGAGACTGCTAGCTAGAAGTTTTTCCTTGGGGTCCTGATGCCTGGCGGCTTAGTCCTATCTGTGAATACCTACTGCAGAGCCTCTCTCGAAGATCTACTGTTACAGTAAGTTCTTACGGAACTGTACTTTCTCCATTATACACCACAAGATGGCGTTGGATTTTCATCTTAATCAGCTATAATCCTGTCTACGCTTTTCCAACTACCAGAATGAGGGAGGAGAAAGGGCCCAGTGGTGCTGAGGGTTGAGGCGCTGGACACCACACCTTGCGCCCATGACAACAACCGGAGTTCGTGACTGATCTCGGGTTGCAGGAATCAACAGCATTGAGCATCTGATGGCGGCACTCCCTTTCTGGGAGGGTTGCACACTCGTCTTGCCACTTTACTGCCATCTCCTTGGTGAACCTGGGTATTGGCAGTGCAATCAGGGCAGCAACCGTAAGGGGAGGTGCTGGACGTGCCGAGGGCCCCGTTGGAGTTGTGTCTCGTGTGCCCTTGTCCCATTTGCCTCCCCGAGTGCCGACATCAGCAGTGGGAGGGCATAGATCAACGGAAGATGGCCCCGCCCAGCTGGTCCGGGCGACCAGCCCTTGCACCCCGCCGTCCACAATAGGATCGAGGGCAGACCCACTGTGCACCCACTCTCCTGCGGCTCGGACGAGGTAAGGGGGTCTCCTCCTTCACCCCACCTGGGGTGTTAACCGGGTCTCTAGAGTGAATTGGATTGGTGTACTCTAGGAGCAGACACCTCGGCCCTAGCAGCAGTGGAGTGTGGATGCTTGGGGCTCTGAGAGAGTGGATTGGTTGGGGGAATGGGATAACAAACAAAAATAGTAAGTAAAAATTAAAAAAGAATGAGGGAGAAAGGACTCCCTACTCACTGGATGTTAAGAGCGTCCTTAGGTTCTAACTGGACAGGACTAAGGATTTCAGATAGTCTGAACAGCTCTTTGTCTCTTTTGACCTTAATTGTAAGGACAGCCTGTCGCAATGAAGTGCGTTTCTGCCAGGACTGTAAATATTTTAACCACTGCTATTCTATGGCTCAGGTTAAACTGGAGGACAAAGTACGTGCTGCCTACCAGAGCGATTCCCACATCCCTGGCAGAAAACACTCTTTACCTGCTGGAGAATAATGATGAAAGAGACTTGGGGATCATAATTAGTAAATGACTTAAGCAGCACAAAGTAATAAATGAAGCTATTAATAAAGCTAATAAAGCCCGGCCCGGTGGCAGTGAGGGCTGAGGCGCTGGTCATCTTGCCTCGTGCCATGTCAGCGACTCGAGTTCAGGAACAAGCTCAGGCATCGGGGGGTCAGCATGGGAGAGAGAGGATCGAGCATCTGAAGGACTGCTCTCCTCCCTCTGGGGAGGGATCCAGGGCTTGCCCTGCATAGTAGCAGCCCCCGGTGGAGACCGGAGGCACCACTCAAGCTCAGTGCCAATGTAGAGGGAGGAGTGCAGCGGACATCAGCGGAATGACGTCATTGCACTGCCGCACTTCAGGGGACACACAAAACATAGAAAAAACCCCGCTGATGCACCACTGAGATGAAGGGGGCTCCAGGGAAAGGCTCACATCCCACCGCCCCATCACTCCGGGGACTCCACTGCACAACCCGTCACCCAGGTATGACCTTCTCTAATTACAGATAGACCGCCAAGGAGGGAAGACCAGCCCCAGGGGGTGATTTGGGGATAGGCCTGTCTTGGTGGTTGGGGAGTCCATCCGGAGGTGAGGAGTTCAGGCAGGGAGTAGTAGTCTCGTCGAGCGAGCAACCCAGAAGGATGCCCGGGCTTCCGTGGGAGCCAAAAAAAAAAAATAAAGCTAATAAAATAGTTTGCTCAATTTGAAGGAATATACAATCCAAGGACACAATAGTAATAGTCTATACAGGTCCTATGATTGACCACATTTAGATTATGGCTGTCAGTTCTGGTGCCTGTATAAAAAGAGAGATGTTTTCCAGGTAGAGAGAGAGTATATAAAAAAAGTAACCAAACATAAGCTGGGGCTACATGAGCTCCATTTTTCTAATAGATTAAAACACCAACCCGGGTTCGGGAATGGGCTTGGGCCGCTGGTTGATTGGCCGGGAGAGGTAGGATTGAGTGTCCCCACTGATGCTGTCTTTCTTCCGGGGGGTGGGTTACATGGGCAGTGACACCCAAAAAGCGGTGCCGCCGGTGGAAACATGAGGTGGGGAGGATGCTCCGGATGCTTGATCACAAACGTGCGTAAGCACGCTGCTTATCTGGACTTAGGTCCTCTGCCTCAGCATCCTGGGGGGTGGGACTGGGAGAAAAATCAAAGGCAAAAAATCTCCCGGTCTCCTGTGGGATGATGCTGGGTCCACGCTACGTCGGGGCCTGGCCGAAAAGACCCAAGGAATTAATTCCTTGGGGCAGGGACCAGAAGGAAGTAAAAAAAAGAAAAAACTAAATCTCATGACACTTGAGACGGGACGCTTAAGAGGAGATTTGATATTAATAAGGGGCATTGTTCAGGACCAGAACTTGATGAATAACATGGAATTTGAATTTAGGAAAGGATCTGTTAATACTAGGGGACACTCACTCCATATTAAAGGGCAAAACTTCAGCAGTTTAAAAAGAAAATATTGTTTCTCTCAGAGAATTGTGAACTATTGGAACTCACTCCCAGATGATATAGTTACTAGTAAAACAAACAGACATTTAAAGATGGACTAGATAGACTAACATTGTCTTTATTCAGTATTATGGGTACTCGCATTAAGAGTACGTAAATAAGCTTCCCTACTGCTCCTAAATACACCTTAGTTTGGAGAAATTTGCAGAACTGTAACTTGGAGTACAGTGCATACCTTAACAATCACTGTGCCCTGGGTGTCTGTACAAGGCAAAATGCCACCTTTGACAGGGCAATTCTGAATGGATTACTAGCATGTGTGAGCCCTGAACTCCAACCCTTGTAGTCTGGGGGACTTTCTCTTTGCTTGATAATCTGAGTGGGAATCAAAAGTGAAGATTGATTCTTGGAAGATAAGAAAGTTATCTTCCAGAGTATCTTCACCATTGATAACCACATCCACCCACCAACCTCCAGACTCACTTCAGAATTTTTGTGTTGGTCTTCACCCCTTTGTACTTGGTTTAAGCTGTGAAGACACTGGGCCTGATTTTCAAAGAGCCCTTAGAGTGACACAGGTTGTATCACTCCAGGGCTGTGGCAAACTCCAGGTGCGCCAGGGACCTTGTGCACAATTTTATAAAAATCAGGGTCCCAGCGCCAAACTCCCTGATTTTTGCCGCAAGTCGACCACTGCACCAAACAGATTGGCGCACCTGTGGGAATTGCTGCAGGGACTCACCCCCACCCCAACCTGGTGCAGCAGTAGAGGCCAGGATGGTGGAGTGGAGAGTCGAGGCTTCTGGACAGGAGGGGCAGTGTACAGAAGGGACATGGGAGGTGGCATAGGGGGTGTCGGGGGCAGCTGGGCATCAGCTGGAGTGGAGGTAGAACCCAGCCAGGTGCATTTGCATTATACTGTATTATACAGCATCTTCCCTGGTGGTTTAGTGGATCCCGATGTCCCCATAAATACTGCTGCATCATCCTTGGTGGTCAAGCGGACCCCACATCCCCCACCCCCATAATTATTGTTAAATCTTTCTGGTAAGCTCCGATGTCCCCAGTAATTATTGTTAAATCTTCCCTGGTGGTCTAGTGGATCCCCGATGTCCCCCATAAATGCTGTTGCATCATCCTTGGTGATCAGGCGGATCCCAATCCCCCATAATTATTATTAAATCTTCCTTGGTGCCCCCCCAGTGTCCCCAGTAATTATTGTTAAATCTTCCCTGGTGGTCTAGCAGACCCTTCCCCGATCCCCAGTGTCCCCCGAAACCATTGATATAACATTCCCTGGTGGTCTAGTGGACTTTGCCCCATCAGGCAGTGCCCCACCACCACACTGGCTCACCCTGGCCATTCCATGAGCTGACAACTGGCACAGCCCTCCTCTCTCCACCACAGCCAGTCCCAACTGAGCTGTCAAAGAGCACCGCGCTCTTGACAGCTCAATCGACAGCTGGCCATGATGGAGAGAGAGGAGGGCTGTGCCTGTCACAGGCTAATAGAAGGGCCCAGTGGGGAGCGGGTTGGTGGGGTACAGCCTGCCAGGGTGGGTAGGGTCCACTAGACCACCAGGAAACCATGCTTAACAGTAAGTATTGGGGACATCTGGGAGGGGGGTGGTGCTAGACCACCAAGGAAGATTTAACAATGATTATGGGTAACATCGGGGCCGGGGGCCACTAGACCACAAAGGATGATTTAACAATAATTATGAGGGGCGCTAGACCACTAGGGAAACTTTAGCACTAATTATGGGGGACATTGGGGGCTGCTAGACCACCAGTGAAGCTACTGTATAATACAGTACAATGCAAACGCACCCCACTGGGTGCCACGTCACTCCCGCTGATGCCCAGCTGTCCCCCCACACCATCTAAGTCACCTCCTGTGCCCCTTCTGTCACAACAGCCCATTGTCTGCTTCATCCCACTGGTGCAAGCCACTTTGACCACCTACTGGCTGGTCACAAGTAGTGCCAATGGGAGCTTACAAATCCCAAAATGGGGATATTTAGCCTACTGTAGCATAAGCCCCTTGCGACCTGGCACGCTGGCTTTTGATGCAAGCCTGGTGCAAGGGGTTTTAGCACTGCTGCATCTGGATTTGACACAGGCCGCGATAAAAAAAAATATTGTATTTGACGCAGGGTGAGACAAGTCACCTCTTGTGTCAAACTCTAGGTCTTTTGAAAATCCGTCCCACTATGTTATTGGGTTTTGTGGCTCTTCTTACACAGGCCACCAGGGTTGACCCTTCCCCTGTGCAGCCTCCATTGGTGATCCCTTCACCAGTTCCAACCACGGTGACATCCACTGTGGTAAAGGTGCCTCAGCAAGTGGATGGTGTACACCGCTCCACATCCACCATGCTCCCATTGAGTTAGAGCTTGAGGTCCTTGTCAAGATCTCAGTCCCATTCCAGTTGTTGCCAGGGGCATTTGCCAAGCTCAAGCAGAATAGGCCCAGTTGTCTTATCAAGTCTGCTCGAGTAACAGCCTACAGTCCACTCACTGCGGCTCCCCCTCCCCCTTTGTGACCCCTGCGGACCCTGTACATATATGGAGACAAGCCATACAAAAACAAGCATACTGGACTTTACAAGGGCTGACTTTGGCAAAATGGATGAATACCTGAGAAATACACTAGCAAATGGCCAAAAGGAGGCGTGGAAGAACAATGCAGAAAAATCAAAACTGCCATCATAGAGGCAATAAGCCTTTGTGTGAAACAGATAAAGAAAACAAAGCGGAGTGAAAAACCACTATGGTTCTCAAAAGAGGTGGCAGGGAAGGTTAAGGAGAAAAAGGCTGCATTCAAAAAGTATAAGGCATCACAAAAGGCGCATGACAGGGAACTGTATCAATTAAAGCAGAAAGAAGTGGGGAAGGCAGTCAGAATAGCAAAAGTCCAAACTGAGGAAAAAGTAGCCAAGACAGTTAAGAAGGGGGATAAAACCTTTTATAGGTACATTAGGGAGCATAGAAAGTTTAAGGGAGGAATAGTGAAGATTAATAAGGGAGAGGGGAGGTGGGCAGAGGGAGACAGTGAAAAGGCAGAGATACTGAATGAATACTTTTGCTCAGTATTCAGAAAAGAAGATGTGGAGGAGTTACCTAAACCAGACAACAGAAGCACTCTGGGTAGGAGGGGTTGACACCAGTCCATTTACAGAAGAAAGAGTCCTGAAAGAACTCCTAAAACTCAATCGATAAAGCAATGGGGCCTGATGTGGGATTCACCCAGAATCCTAAAAGAACTAAGGGAGGACCTAGGTGACACCACTGACCACACTTTTTAACAAATCATGGGAGGATGGGGTAGTACCTGAGGACTGGAGGAGTGCAGATGTGATTCCCTTCACAAAAGTGGGAGCAAGGCAGAAGCAGGAAACTACAGACCTGTAAGTTTGACCTCAGTGGTAGGGAAAATGATGGAATCACTTCTGAAAGAAAGAATTGTTGAGTACCTAAGGCCAGCGGGGCACAGGACCCAAAGCAGCATGGATTTACAGCAGAAAGGTCATGTCAGACTAATCTAATAGATTTCTTTGACTGGGTGACCAAAGTAATAGACCAGAGAGGAGCTGTGGATATGGCCTACCTAGACTTTAGCAAGGCATTTGACACAGTCCCGCACAAAAGATTAATAATCAAGTTAGCCAGCTTGGGAGTGGGTCCCAGGGTGGTAGCCTGGGTTGCAAACTAGTTGCACAACAGGACACAGAAGGTAATAGTGAGTGGAACACATTCCGAAGAAAGGGGGGTCACTAGTGGAGTACCTCAGGGCTCAGTACTGGGACCAGTCCTTCTTTAACATCTTTATAGATGACATTGCAGAGGGTCTGGAGGGAAAGGTATGCCTCTTTGCAGATGATACAAAGATCTGTAACAGAGTTGATACACAAGGGGGTAGAAAGGATGAGAAGGGACTTGGCAAGGTTGGAGGAATGGTCAGACATATGGCAACTTAGATTCAATGCAAAGAAGTGCAAAGTAATGCACCTGGGAAACAAAAACCCAGGAGAATAGTACACAATAGCAGGGGAGGTACTAACAACAACAAAAATGGAATGGGACTTAGGGGTAGTCATATCAGATGATCTAAGGTGGGTAAGCAATGAGAAGTCAGTAAGGAGAGCCAGGGGATACTGGGATGCATAGGAAGGGCATCACAAGTTGAAAAAGGTAAGTGGTTATCCTCTGTACAGACAGTTAGTGAGACCCCATCTGGAGTAGTGTGTAATTTGGAGACCTCATCTACGCAAGGACATAGGATGGAAGCAGTCCAGAGGAGGGCAACTAAATGGTGCAGGGTCTGCATCAGAAATCATATGAAGAGAGACTGAGAGAGCTTAATATGTATACCCTTGATGAAAGGAGGGACAGTGGGACATGATAGAAACGCCAAGTACCTCAAGTGAATCAACAAAGTCCAGGAGGGTAGCATCTTTCAGAAAAAGAGATGCGTAAGAACAAGGGGACACAATTTAAAGATAGAGGGGGGACGGCTCAGGGGTAATGTGAGGAAATCTATTTTCACGGAGAGAGTGGTGGATGCATGGAACTGCCTTCCTGGGGAGGTTGTTGGGGCTAAAACAGTGGGATAATTCAAACACGCATGGGACAGACACAAGGCAATTGTAGTGGGGGGTGGCAGGAAGTAGGCTGTTGGTTAACTAGAATCTGCAGCTTATCCAGTAGGTAGAGAAATGGGCAGACTGGGTGGGCCAAGTGGTCCTTATCTGCCGTCAAAGTCTATGTTTCTATGCCCCGCTTCCCCCACCCAGACTACACCCCATGTCTGTCCCACCCTCTCTCGAATCCTCCCACTCTGTCCATCCCCACCAACTCCGATGGCAGTGAGTTCCAGGGCACCACCGCCATCTCATTGAAGTAGTGATGCCTCGTCTCCCCCTTAACCCCTTCCACCACCACCAATCTCAGGCTATGCCCCCTCGTGGCTCCAACCTTCCTTAACCTCTAGCAGTCCAACAGGGCTGACCTGCTAATTTTCTTCTAGATATTTAAAGACCTCTATCATATCCCCTTATCCCTCCTCTTATCCAGAGAGTACATGTTCAAATCCTGTAGTCTCTCCTCATAGGACAGGTCCCTTAGGCCATGAATCATCCTTGATAACCTCCTCTGATCCTCTCAAGAAGGGCTACTTCCCTCCTCAAGTATAGGCCAGAACTGCACACAATATTACAGGTGCGGCCTAACCAGGCAGTTGTACAGGACTCCCACTTTTCTCCTCCTTGATGTTATCCCTCTGGCTGTGCACCCAAGCATCCTATTCGCCTTCGCAGCTGCCCTCCTACACTGCTCAGAATTATTCATTTTGTAATCTGTTGCCACTCTGAGATCCTTTTCTTCCCCGGAAACCGCCAGCTTTACCCCTCTGAGACTGTAGTCGTACCTGGGGTTCCTGACCCCCAATGAAGTACACTGCACTTCTTGGCGTTGAACCTCAGCTGGCAAGTGTGTGACCAACGTTCAGGTGTCTCCAAGTCCTCTTGCAGCATCCTTCTCCCCTCCTTCTTGTCTACAGCTGCTCCCAGTTTGGAGTCATCCGCGAATAGACTGAGCCTGCTCCTGACTCCAACCCCGATGTCTGAGATGAACATGTTAAATAGGACCAGCCTAACACCGATCCCTGGGGACCCCACTAACTACCCTTCTGGGAGACAAGACCCCCCCACAGTCACCACCTCTGATACATATCCGTTAACCAATTCCCTCAATCCACCCTAGTAATCTTCTCCTAACCCCAAGCTCCTCAGCTTCACCAACAATCTAAGGTTCCTTGGAGGGATGACGAAGGTGTTGAGTTCATCAAGAGTACAAGGACTTCTTTTGGCAGTGATGGGCCCTGGCAGGCCAGGAGGGGGTCAGGCTATGTTACCAGCCACCTCGACTCCTTCTTGGTTGCCCACACTGATGCAGCCGATTGGGCAGCATACAGGGGTTCCACCCTTGGTGGTTTCCACTCCTTGGTTTGTCCTTGTGGAGCTGTCCCTTCTGCAGCTGTGGGAGGGTGCTCCTACCAAGGCCTGTAGATCAGAGTCTGGGTTGCTTAAAATCTTGTGAGTGATGGTCACCCTGACTAAGTGGTCAGACCCAGCCCTTATTTGGGGATCCAGAATCCGGCTTGGAAGACTCTTCCATGGCATCCTCCCAGTGTCCGATAGAAATTGATTCATCCAACAGCAAGTCCACCTCCGGCAACTTGACCTCCTTTATAGTTTTTCTGCAGCATATGTCTGCCTCTCTAAATGTCCACTTAGAGGAGGTCCAGAAATGCAGCCTACCCCGCAGTGGATATCCTGGAATGGAATCCATCACCTGAGGTGGCTTTCTTAGTGGCCAATGCTGCCCTGGGCCAGCCTTCAGGATCTGGCAGCACCCTTTTCTTGCCAGGCCCCTCCTTTTTACATGGACTGCAAGTATGCCACCCCCATTGGGGGCTCTCCAGGTTCTCGGAGCACCCCTCGGCAGAGGGGTTCATGGCAAACTCTGCCTTTCAAAAAAGAAAGGTACAGAGCAATGCAGACAAATCAGCAGATGAGAAGCGCAGAAGCAGGACTTCTTTGCTCACAAGGTTTATACGTCGGCCTCGCTGGGGATCCAGCAGGCCAGCTATGCAGCCCTTATGGCCCATTTCAGACACATACTTTTTAACAAATTCACTGATATGATCCCTTTACTCTTAGCTGATAACCAAACTGAGGCCTGGAATCTTCTGGATCTGGGATATTCAGTATCCAAGCATCAGTTGCAGAGAGCCTGGCTTAGTCTCTTGACATTTTCTCCGGAGACCCAGCACAAGTTGGTGGATCTGCGCCCTTTTTAGGCACCAACCTCTTTGGCCCCGGGGCAGAAGATCATCTTACCCAAGGTCACTGGATTCAGTAACATCATCCCATTAGGCTAATCAGCCATCTAGTAGGGCTCTTTTTGGAGCATCTTTCATGGCTTCCACTACCTGTCCTAGCAACAATAGCAGCAGAAGCAGCAGAATCAACACTATCGTCAGGCAAAGTCAAATATGTCTGTTAGTGTCAGAAAAAGGGTGGTAGTGGTGCATCCAGAGTTTAGTCCTCTGGATCCCCCTCCAAAAGCAAAAACTGACAGGTTGCATAGCCCAGTCCCTACTACAGCTCCTGGTTGAAGGGCCAGCCCTTCCACTTCCTTCCACAGTGCTCTGCAGTCATTTTGGACAAGTGGATTCTGGAAATGGTGTTTTCGGGTCTGTCTCTATTGTTCGAGATGGTCCCTCTTTACCTGCCCCATGTGCCAAGAGTGTCCATGGTGCCCGAGGACATCTTGGCTGCACTGCAGAGTGCAGTGCTATCGAGGCATTCCAGGATGCTCTGGCCTTGCAGGCATTAGTGTCTAGTTACTTTTTAGTACTGAAATGAATGGGGGTGATGGGGCTGGCTCCCCATTAAGGACATATGCGTGTTGTACAAGTCTATCCTCAGGTGAAAGTATTGTGTGGTCATTGTCAATCAGATCAAACCATCTCTGGAGCCAGGGATTGCTTTTGTTCCTTGACCTCTAGAATGCCTTCTTTCACATCCCCATCCATCTGTCCCACAGGCAGTACCTCTGGTTCTGCATGGGAGAAGTAATTTACCAGGTCAAGGTGATGCCATTATTGTCCTTGGCACCTGGTGTTCACCAGTTGCCTGTTAAGTGCAAAAGGCACCAAGGTCTACCCATACCTGGATGACTGGCTCATCATGGTAGCTACAGGAGGCCATGGAGTGGTCCAGGGATCTGTTTCTCAAGAGTTTCTGGGATTGGGCATCCTAGTCAATCCTGTGCAGTCAGAACCGGTTCCCAAGCAGGTGATCCTGTTCATTGCAGTGGATCTGAACTCCTCCAGGCCAGGACTTGCTTACCAGCAGACAGGATGGAGAATCTTATCTCTTGTGGAGTTATTTTGATTTGGTCAGTCGCACCCTGCCTGGGATTTCCTGTGGCTGCTGGAGATTATTGCTACCTCAACCAGCATACTTCAGTTGGACCAGTAGTGAAAGTGCCCCCTCTAGCTGGAACTGGGGTGCCAGCGGTCTTAGCGCCATAACCACCTAGACCAGATGGTTTGGGTGACAAAGCTGAAGTAGGACGCCATCAAGCATGCACCTGTCACCCTGATACCAGAGCAGCTCGAGATCTTACTTCGAAAAACAGTTCTTGCAGCAGGTTACACCATTAGGACTGAAGCCGGCAGGCAGCAGGATCTCACAAAAACTTCTACTTGGCTACACGAGCAGTGGACCGCCCCGGCGTCGGCCTGGCATCACATACATCATAAAGGGAGCAGTCCCCAGCATCCCTGTTCCTTTCCGCGCTGACTCGCAAGCATCGGCTCCACGGACGCCTTCAGCTATCGAACGACGCCATCACTTGAGTATTTCTTATTTTTCTAAAACAAGTTTGCTTTATATATCTACCTTTGCATGTCATCTTCCCGACATCCTCTGTCAAAAGCATTCCTCTAGTGTGCGTGTGGCAAACAAATTCCTTTATGGACCAGCACACAGCCTGTGTCAGGTGCCTAGCCCAAAACATGACACTAAGACCTGTTTCCATTTGCCAAAACTTAACAGCTGCACAAGGATCCGCAGACAGAAAGTTTTGGAGACCTTCCTTTAGAAAAAGATTAACAGCCATGCAGAGAAGTTCCTCCTCTTGGGAAGAGTCAGATCAGGGAAACACAAGGAGAAAAGGAGGGAGAAGGAGAAAGACTGCTCCCCATCCATGCTGACATCTGACTCCAGGGCTAGCTCAGACTCTGCCCGCTCTACCAGATCTCCGTCTCGGGCAAAGACCCAACCTCTGCCGGCCAATGTCCAGACGTCGGGTGGTATGGATAGGACATCCACCCTTCAGCCTCTTAAGATCCAGCCTAAGGACTCATTGCATAGTTGACCTTTGGGCTCTTCAGGTCGATCTGCGTTGACAGATCGCCCGCCCAAGGCGCACTCCAAGTCGTCCGCCACTGCAGGCCCCGACTCCCTGAACAGGTGCCGGGACACCAACCACGGTAGGTCAATCTCCCAACTCCCCAAGGGTTCCGTAGGGATATCCGTTAAATGGACCACAGATCTAACGTCCCTCAAGCGGACGTCAGAGAAGATGCCCGCCAAACGTCCCAAGGACCAGTCTGAAGTCCTCGCTTGCCAGAAGGACGTCACCTCATCTGTACCGGACGTCGGGCATCCAGGACGTTCAGACGACAACAGTACCGATGCCAGGGTTGAACAGATCAGTGACGACGAGGCGTCAGGAGACAGTGAGGAAGTAAACCTCCCACACAACCTGACGCCACCCAAGGACCAGTCGACGGGTGCATCAGGCAACAAAAAGCCTGATACAGATGACAGGCAGACACCTAGAGAGGAACTGATGCCAGGTCAGTCGTCGGGCCTCAACATAAACGAAGTAAAGGAATTGTTTTCCTATTGGTGAGAAACCATCAGGAAGGACGTAGTTCCCACAAAGCCTCCAGTGGAGAACTTACCTCCTTGAAAGAAAAAGCCCAGACAGACCACCTCCTAGAGAGGAGAGTCCATTACCTAGGGGCAGGTCCAAGGACAAAAGGCCTCACAAGGATAGGAAAGCGGCTGAGGTCTCCCTCTCAGACCCCTTCCCGCTCTCCTAGTGCACATAGGCCTAAGAGACACCATAGGAGATCAGACTCTTCATCATCGGATGAGTCTCACTCCTCATCTTCTGAATCGTCCAGGTTGGCATCGCCCCTTAGTGTCCCTTCTCCAGACCCACGGTATCTGCCAAGGTCGCCCCCGGACGACCCAACAGTTATGGATATTATGTGATGTGTCCAAGACAACATGGATTGGGACACTGAAGACTTAGATCCTGAATGATGCCGAATTGGCAAAATACTTAAGACAAAAGGACCCCAAGCCAGTGGTGGCTTCCACCTTCCAAGACATAATGAAAGCTGCTTGGAAGCACCCCTTCTCCTCTTCTGCATTCCCCAAGAAGGCGGATCGCCTGTACAGGGCCACTTTTGAGGATCCCTATTTAGAACAACCAGTGGCAGACTCTATGGTCATAACAGCCACGCATGACAAGTCTCAAAGACAGCAGCATCTCAGTACACAACCCCCAGACCGAGAATCAAAACAACTCAACTCCATGGGGAGAAAAATACTGTATATGCAGCAGCAACTTGCTCCATACAGTCACTTAATTTCCTGTCCCACATGGTGCAATTTCAAAATGCCTTGTGAGAACAAGGCCAAGACCTAGTAAAAGACATGCCGGAGGGAGACAAGAAAGAGGAGCTAATAAAACTCCTCTAAACAGGCTCTGACGTGGGAACACAGGTACTCAGAGTGGTTTAAGACTCCACAGACTCAGCGGCCAGAAACGTGGCATCAGGAGTCTGTCTTAGAAGACACTCTTGACACAGAGTCTTGGGTTTTATGCCTGACGTCCAGAAAGGTATCCTAGACATCCCATTCAAAAGCTTGGTTCTCTTTGGCGAAGAGTCCGAGAAGATAATAACAAAATTACAGGACGCCGGAAAAGCGGTCAGATCAGTACAGGCAAGTACAGACCTAAACAGCAGCCATTTCAGAGGCAACAAAACCAATTCAAGCGCAGACAGGGTCAACTACCCCAATTTGGGCAACAGCAGAGAGGCGGCTTTAATCGGAAAGGCCAACCTCACTCTACCGGAGTTCAAGGTGACAAGAACACAAAAACTCCTCGGGCAACCCTTCCCTCGACCTCCACTGCCTGACTCACTGCAGACCCATTCTCCCCCTCTGGATCAAAGGGAAGGGAAGAGAAGGTCGGGGGTCGCTTTGCAAACCACCTGCCAGGGTGGCAACAAATCACGTCAGATCAATGGGTGCTCCAACTCATTCAAAGAGGGCACTCTTAATGAGTTCATAGGACAACCACCATCCAGACCACCACTACATTCCCGGTATTCAGGCCAACATGCCACACTAATTTGAGAAGAGATAGCTTCCCTCCTTGAAAAAGAAGCCATAGAAAAGGTCCCATGGATCCAGAGAGAGAAAGGGTGTTATTCCCACTTCTTTCTGGTACCAAAAGACAGAGACCTATGTCCCATCCTAGACCTAAGCGATCTCACACCTTCCAGCATACAAGCACTTCAGGATGGTCACCTTACCAAGCTTGATCCCAATGCTACGCTCGGACGCTTAGCTCGCATTGTTGGACATGCAAGATGCCTGCCTCCACATTCCAATCACGAAACATCATCGGAGAGTTCCTGCGATTTGAATTCCAGAGTCGCCACTACCAGTTCGAGCCCTACTTTTCAGCCTTTTGTTGGCTCCGAGGGTATTCACCAAATGCGTGGCAGTGGTAGCAGTGGCACTCAGGAGAAAGGGCCACTATGTCTTCCCCTATTTGGACGACTTGCTTCTGACAGCCTCGTCCCAGAGAGAGTCAAATCATGCTCTACGAGACACCTATTCAATATTCAGCTCCCTAGGTGTCACGATCAGCTTGGCGAAATCGACCCACACACCCTGCCAAAGACTTCAGTTCATTGGTGCGGTACTGGACACCAGCAAGGGAGGAGCCTTTCTACTAGAAGACAGGGCAGAACGTCTACGAGCCCTGATAAGACACATCAGAGCTCAAAGACAGGTCCCAGCGAGGACCATGTTGTGCCTTCTGGGGCATATGTCGGCCGCATTGCCACGATCCCCTTCTCACGTCACCACGTGAGAGCCATTCAGTGGACACTCAGGGTCCAGTGGGACCAATGCCAAGATGACTTGGACCAGCTAATCTTCCCTTGTCAATCTTCACCATTCATTACTTCCTGGGTGTAGCTTGGACGCGCACCACGTCACGAGCTTTTTTTCAGCTAACGGCACCGCCCTAAGAGTAGCGTCATGCGCGGCGGCGCTTAGTAGCGACGACTCCTCCCCAACTCAGTTCTGTTTCTCCGCGTCGAGGCAGCACCTGTTGGTAGCGGTCATTTTTAGTGCGTGTTTGCCGACTCCTGTTTTCTTCACACTCGCGCCGATCCGGTAAGACTGTTCCTTTTCTATCTCGGCGGTGTGTGTTCTTGCTGTGTTTAGCCTTGTTATTTTCGCGTTATGTCCGGTTCGGGAGCTAAGCACTTTTCCAAGACGGGCCGCGCCCCTATGCGTCGGTGCTCCTGTGGCCGGCATTTCTCCGTCTCGGACCGGCATGACGTTTGCCTTCGTTGCCTGGGACCCAACCATGATATGGATTAGTAGCGGCGCCTGTTTCTCCATGGACCGTCGGCGTCCTCGAAATCCAGCGTTTAAGCTCGGCAAGGCCCGCCGACTTTCGGGGACGGCGTCGCTCGGGATTCTCGGGCAGGTCGTTAGGCCCTCCCGGGTCCCTCCCAGGCCTATACAGTCCGAGGAGGAGGGTCTCCTCGTCTTTTCTTGCCGAGGAGGAGGCCCTTCCTGGTGTTGAGGGCGTCGTGGTCCCTTCGGGGCCGCGACGCCCGACACTGCCTCGGCAGTCACCTCTTGGTGGGCTCCCCGTGTCGAGGCCCTTGGCTTTTGGGCCTGGCCCGGGTGGATCCTCGACGCCGCCTTCGGCGCCCGTTTGGATCCGGCACCGTTTGCGGTGCCGGTGATCATCTTGGCGCCATTTGCCATCAGCGCCGTTCGCAGCACCGGTGATCAGAGGCGGCGCGTTGGCAGTGCCGCTTTGGGCATTGCGCGTTCAGCGGTGCCGATGGACCTGGCGGTGCCGCCTCGCCTCGGCGCGCCGGCGGCTACGTGGGCTGCTGTCCTTCCTCCCTAGCGGTGCGGGCCTGCGGCGCCGTCCGGTGAGGTTGGGCCTGGCTGCTACCGGTGTGTGGGCGGCGGCGTCACCCTTGGTACTGGGGCGGTTGGCTCCGTGGCCTCAAGGACCCCTGGGGTGGCCAGCATCGAGGTCCAGCTGGTCTCGTCCTCCTCGGGAGGCGATGACTGGGCGGTGGACCCACCCTGGCACCCCCACTCTTCTGGGTCTGGGTCCCCTATGGCTACAGGTACCAGGCGGCGCAGCGGGCCCCTCCCTCTGTCCCCCTTCCGTCGTCTCCTGAGGGTTCCCCGGCTGGGGGTGGCCAGGAGCCCGGGGCAGCGTGGGTGACGGAGGGGAGGCCCCTCTCTGGAGGCAGTGACAGCTACCCACGGTGCTGTTGCCCCTCTAGGGACAGGGGCCGCTGTGGTGAGGAGGAGGGCCCTCTCGAGGTCAGGGTTGAGGGCAGGGTCTGCCACTCGGTCTTCTTTGGCCACCTCAGGGGGGTGGCCAGGAGCCGTAGTGCGGAACCTCGCCCCTCCCTCCAGGGTTCTAGGGTGTCCTCTGGCGGCGTTTGTGCGGACTGCCCTTCTGGATCCATGCAGTCCTGTCATCGTCACAGGGGAGGTTCTCCCCCAGGGCTCTTCCAGGCTCCGCTTCCCCAGAGTTCCGTTCTGCGGCCTGGTCTGATATCCGGGATCCCTCCTACTAGGGCTCCTTTCCCCGGATTCCAGAGCCCTCACAGAGAGCAGTTGCCTCCTCGGAGGTGCCCCTCTCCATCTCTCCTTCTCCACCCCGCTCCCAGGCCATGTCGGTCCCTACGGGTCCGTTATCCTGGGAGCAGTTCAAGGTTCTGCTGTGGCCTTCCTCATCGTTAGATACATGCATGAGCGGGTCTTCCGACTCTCCCCACCGCCGCAGGAATCCTCTGGACATTCCAGCTCCCCATCATCCTCGTCTCCCTCCTCTGAGGGAGAGGAACGCCCTGCTCATCTTTCCTCCGATGCTGATTTCACTGAATATCAGCGTTTCCTCTCGAGGATGGTGAGGGATCTTCAGTTTCCTATGTTCGGAGAACAATACCCGAGCAGGAGCACGAGAATTCCTTGGTGAATTCAAGTGCCCAGCATTTGGTGGTACCTTCCTGGCCTATCCCTTTCCAGGAGGCGTCTATCCGGTCCTGGCAGTCCCCAGCGCTTCTTCTCCAGCCCCGGCTGACTGTCAGCGTAGGTATTGTGCCCCCTCAGAGTCTCTAGGTTCTCTTCCAACCGCCCTCGGTTTGGTTTACCTGAACACTCCTTCTGAGGCGCCGCTGCCTGGCTCACGGCAGCCCACGGATCGGACTCTCTCCAGTTCGGCCGTTGGAGGCGAAGAGTGTTCTCTTCTTCTCGATGCAGTGCCAGTATTGCATCTCATCAGGCTCACCACGCTGCCTACAACCGCATTTGTGGTCGATGATGTCCCAGCTGTTGGCATCAATGCCTGACACGGAGCAAACCAGACAAGCCATTGCCCTCTCCGCGGTAGGCCTGGAGCTGGCAAGACACCAAGCAAGGGCATCTTATGACGCCAATGAGGTGGCTTCCAGGCTTGCGGGGACAGCGGTCTGCATCAGGCGGACGGCATGGCTTCGTCTTTCCAGGTTGTCACCCCTGGCCCGGCGTAGGGTGATTCGCTCCGCCTTCCGGGGGACCCGTCTTTTCTCCTCTAGAGCTAGGAGACTTTTACAGGGGCTCCCTCCGTCTCCTCGTCCTCGGGAGGCACCTCCTAGCTCTTCCCCCCTTAGGCTTTCTGAATGAGCCAGGGTCTTCTCCTTCTGTTTCTCACCAACAGAAGGCTGGGGGTCTTGTTCCTCAGGGTATGGCCTCTTCCCCTTCCTGGGGAAGAGAGCTTAATCTCACCAGGAAGTAATGAATGGTGAAGATTGACAAGGAAGATATGAAAGTGCATTACCTACTGTAATTCTTGATCTCTCTTGTATCTTCACCTAACATTACCTACACCCTCCCTCCATCCCCTCAGTGGCCTCTTCCTGTGGCTTCTCCACCTCCCGTCTCCTTCCTCTCTCTCTCTCTCTCTGCAATATATAAAAAAAAAAAAAATTATAAAAATGGGAAGAATTGCTCAATTTTTCCAAAAAAAAATCTATTTCTTGGGGGGTTCTTATTCTCCAGAAAAATTATCTCTCTAAGATTCTTGGGCCATCTAGTGGATTTGCTTGGCGATCAAACTGCACAACTATCTCTTGCCATCCCTCGGGCGAGATACCTCTGGGTTTTAGCCTGGCTCAGGCTATTCAGTTTTGATCCTGCAATCCCGTGCTCCAGCTGTTAAGCCCTAGAATCAAAAACCCCTCCCCCTTCCCTAATTCTTGCCTTGCAGAGAGGAGGAGCCGGCACGTCTGTTTTTGTGTAAAAAAAAAAGCAAAAAGCTGAGGGAACTCTCTTCGACTGCCATAGGCATTCTTGGTATTCAGGTCACGCTCCTAGCCTGCAAGTGATTATCTGTTAAAAAAAAAAAAAAAAAGAAAAACAAACAAGAAGTAAGATGAGAGGGCAGACTGCCCTTCTCACCAGATTTTGATAATTGGTGTTTTCCTTTCTAGTGTCCTCGGACAGTTTTACAGACAAGCAGTGCTGACCATAACCAATCCCAGCCAGCCTAAGCCTCTGGCCTGCCTTGGCAAGTCCGACTGAGTCCCACTTCTGTACTTATGAACTCCTGAAAGGCTTACAGTTTCCATTTCCAAACCCCTGAGCAGTGCTCTCATACTGCCGGGGTTTTATTCTCCTCCTCGGTGTCCTCCAGTTAAAGGCCTTCCACGGCCAGAAGCCGAAGTGGTTATCAAAACAATGGCATGTTGAGGATGAGGACTATGCCCTCCTGAGTCTGTCTAGCGGTTTGGTGAACCTTCTCTTCAGCTCTATCTCGAGGATTCTTGCTTCCCTGTTAAGTCGAGCCTTCAACACTAAGCTAACTAGGCTCCTTGGGCATTCTGGTCCCCTCAACATCCCATCTCTCTCTTCTTTCTTCTTCTTCTTCTTTCTCATTTCCTCCTTCTCTCTCCTCCTAGAGTCGCCAGGTAAGGAGGCCCTGCAGTCCCTAGGTTAGGATACTCTTATCTCCTCTGTCCTTCCTCCATCGGCTTATTCCTTTTTCAGTTCATTCTTCCTTGCTTTGCTATCCCTTGGCTATCTTGCCTCTTTTCTATTCTCTGCTTCGCTTTTGCCTCTCAAGCTCACAGAAACCCGAGTTGGAGGAGGTATAGAAATTCACTTCTTAGCAGCCGCCCTGGCACTTATAGGCGCATAGCGTCACTCTCGAGGCAGTGCCGTTAGCCAAAGTTAAAAAAAAAAAAAGCTCCCGTGACGGGTGCGCGCCTCCGGCTAACACCCAGTAAGTAATGAATGGTGAAGATACAAGAGAAGATCAAGAATTACGGTAGGTACGTAATTTTCATGTCTCAATCCCTGGCTCTATTCTCTGAGTCTTGCAATGGTGGATGGTTCCGGAACACCTCTCGGTAGGAGTTCCCGTCCTGTCTCCTACCCATTCACTGATCCTGACCACAGACGCGTCGGGATTAGGTTAGGGGGGCCCATTTGGGCGGCAAAAAGACTCTGGGACTATGGTCAGGGGCCGAAGAGGCCCTTCACATAAATGTCCTCGAGATGAGGGCAGTTCTTCACGCTTTTCAAGCCTTGCAAACAGACATAACCCCAGGACACTTACTGATACAAACAGACATCTCAGTAGTGTTCTACATCAACAAGCAGGGAGGCACTCACTCATACCAACTCTGTCGAGAGGCCATGAGAGTGTGGTACTGGGCAATAGAGCACAACGTCACACTGTCTTAGTGCATGTTCCCGGATTACAGAATACGCTGGCGGATCTGTTAGGCAGATCTCAAGCCAGCGCACCCAAATCGGAGCTCCTATAACCAGTAGTGGAAATGCTTTTCGAAAATTGGTGAACGCCAGATTTGGATCTGTTCGCCTCCCCATACATCGCAAAACTGCCCAGTTTCTCCTCGCTAGATCCAGGGCCTGGTGTTTTTTGGCGAGATGCATTGTTCCTCTCCTGGACAGGCTGGTTCCTCTATGCCTTCCCTCCATTCCCTTTGATCCAGAGGGTCCTGCTCAAACTGCAGGACGACGGAGCAGTCATGATTCTGGTGGCCCCATATTGGCCCAGACAGATATGGATCTTACTTCGAGATACAGCCCTTGCAGCAGGTTGTACCTTAAGAACTGAAGCCAGCAGGACCCCACGGAAAACTTCTAACTAGCTATAGTCAGCAGGGGACTGTCCCCGACATCAGAGTCATCATAAAAGGGGTGCTCCCCCAGCATCCCCCAGTTCTTTTCCTGCCGTCGACTCGCAAGCATCGGCTCCACGGACGCTTTCCACCTATGAACGATGCCAGAACTTTATCTTTCATGATTTCTTCAGAATTAACCTCACATGTCTTCGTCCCCGACCCCTTCAGTCAATGGACACCCCTCCAAGTGCGCATGCGGCAAGCAGATACCCTTCAAAGACAGGCATATGGCCTGCGTGCGGTGCTTGGGCCCAGACCATGACACCAAGGCCTGCACCATCTGCCAGCATTTCAACAGCTGCACGAGGATCCGCTGCCAGAATGCCCTTCAAAGTTTTCTGCTTGAAGAAAAACTCAAGCAGATGGAGAGAGATTCATCCTCCCAGGGGGTATCGTCCCACAGGTCGTGGAAACACAAGGAAAAGAGAAGGGAGAGATCCCCTAACCACACATTGGAATCACGGGCCAGCTCCGGCTCGAACAGCTCAGATAGGTCCCCATCACGGGCAAAGTCCCAGCCCCCCACCGGTCAAGATTCGGACCTCGGGTGGGTCAGGTACCTCTCTTTCTCTATAAACTTTAAAGATCAAACTGAAGGATAGCTGAATGTCAGGTTCGGCTGCCCGGTCTGAGGCTTCAGACAGGCACAAACAGCTGTCCAAGTCGGCCGCCAAGGCAGGCCCCGACTCCCAGGACCGGCATCGGGACACTGACCACAGATCGGTCTCCCAGCCCCCGAGGGGCTCAGAAGCACCTCTCCGACTAACCACAGAGCTGACGTCCCTGAAGCGGGCGTCTGACAGCAAGTGTCCGTCAGACCTGTACCGACACGCCAACGCCCTAAGGACCCGATGCCGGGTGGACCCTCCACTGTACGCACCAGACACCGGATACCAGGGCACATTGGAAAAGGAGGTAACGGACATTGGGGCATACACAGCTACCGATGACCAGACGGTTGAATTAGAGGACCCGGGTTACCCCAAGACCTGGGTATAGATCAGACTACCCCTCAGGCACCAGTACCCAATTCCCCAGAAGGGAAGTCCCCGACACTAGCACCATCGTCGATCTTGAATATTGAAGAGGTGAAGGAGTTATTCACCTTTTGGTGGGACACCGTCTGGAAGGATGTAGACCCCCCTCCTTTTCAAGGGCACTGTCTCCAGAACCTCCCCTCAAGGAGGATACCTCCCACCCAGGGCAGATCTAGAAAAGCCAGTAAACGGGCAGCATTCTAGGACCCTTCACAGTCTCCCAGCGCACATGGGAGGCCTAGAAGAAAATCCCGCTCTTCTTCTGGTGAGGACTCCCGCCCGGACACCTCGGATACGTCCAGGTCACCCTCTCCCTTCAGTGTCCCATCGCCCGACCCCAGTGACCTGCCCAATTCACCTCCGGATGACCCCTCATTTATGGACATAATGAGGCACATCCAGGAGAACATGGGGTGGGACACTGAGGAGCTGGACCCCAAGAGGCAACACCTGGCCAGGTTGTTCAGGCAGAAGGACCCAAAGCCTGTGGTGGTTCCACCATTGGTGGATACCTTCCAAGACGCCACCAAGGCTGCCTGGAGGCGACTTTATTTGGCACCGGTGGTCCCCAAGAGGGCAGACCATCTATATATGGACCCATCAGAGGACCCATACTTGGGACAGCAACCAGTGGCAGACTCTTTAGTTATAACTGCCACCCATGACAGATCCCAATGTCCTCAGCACCTGAGCACACAACCACCAGACCTGGAGTCTAAACAATTAGACTCCATGGGAAAGAATGCATGTATCGCAGTGGCTACATGCTCTATCAGGTCCTAGATTATCTTACCCACATGGTGCAATTCCAGAATGCACTGTGGGACCAAGGCCAGGAGCTCCTGAAGGATTTCCCAGATGGAAACAAGAAGGAGGAGTTACTTAGTCTCCTCAGAACAGCCTCGGACGTTGGGACGCAGGTCCTCTGGGCAGCCTATGAGTCTGCAGATTGTAAGTGTTTGCCTCTGGAGACACTCTTGGTTGAGGGTCTCCGGCTTTACGCCCGACGCCCAAAAAGGAATTTTGGATATTCCCTACAACAGTTCTGTTCTCTTCGGAGAAGAATCTGAAAAGGTTATTATCAGGTTGCAGGACACTGGTAAGGCCATAAGGACTGTACAGGCAATGTACAAGCCAAGGCCAGGCCCCTTTTGTAAGGGCCAGAAACGTTTTTGTGGCCGACAGCGAAGACAGCAACCCCTGTCTGGCCAGCAACCCAGGGGCAATTTCGGCCATAAGAACCAGCGAGATATTCCAGAAGCCAAGGCCAAGCGCAACCAAAAGCTAACCAGCCTTCGATCAGAGTACCACCACAGCATGACTCCTTTCAGACCCTGCCCCACCTCTGGATCAAGGGGACGAAAGGGTGGATCACTTGCTTACCATCTGCCAGGGTGGCAGAAGATCACCTCCACCAGTGGGTCGTGCAGACCTATCAGTCGAGGACACTACAGAGTTCCTCGACCCCACCCGACAAGGTCTCCTTTGAGCTCCCGCTGCTTGGGGCAACACACCTTGCTCATCCAGCAGGAGATCTCTGCCCTCCTGGAAAAGGACGTCGTAGAGATCATCCTGTGGAATTAGAGAGAAAAGGGATACTACTCCCACTTCTTCCTGGCCCCAAAGAAAACGGGGGATCTGTACACGATTCTGGATCTCAGCGATCTCAACACCTTGATAGCGTACAAATGATTCCATGTGATCACTCTTCCGGGCCTTATCCCCATGCTCAGGCAAGGCGCATGGCTGGTGTCACTGGACATGCAGGACGCGTATCTCCATCTCATCATCACCCAACCGCACCAGAAGTTCCTGCGGTTCGAGTTTCTGGGGTGCCACTACCAGTTCCGAGCGCTCCTATTCGGCCTTTCTTCGGTGCCATGGGTTTTCACCAGATGCCTGGTGGTAGTGGCGGCGGCCCTCAGAAGACAAGACCACTATGTGTTCCTGTATCTGGATGACTGGCTCCTCATGGCCCCATCTTGCGAGGCACTGATCAGGGCAATCCAGGATACTCACCCCTATTTGGGTCACTGGGTATCATCATCAACCAAGAGAAGTCGTTCCTGGTTCCTGTTCAAAGGCTGCAATTCATTGTCATGGTCCTGGATACCCGCCAAGGAAGAGCATTCCTGCCAGAAGACAGGGCAGAGCACATACGGACCCTGATACGGGCCATCACCTTGAAGAAGCAGGTTCCCGCGTGAACCATGCTGCGCCTCCTGGGGCACATGATGTTGGCCATTGACACAGTTCCCTTAGCCTGCCTCCACGAGGGTCACCCAGTGGACGTTAAAAGCACAGTGGGACCAATGACAGGATCACCTCGATCAAGTCATCACAGTTACTAATCCAGTCATTCAAGACTTGCAATGGTGGCTTGCCCAGAGCACCTGACAAAAGAGTCCCTTTTGGCACCCGGCTCCATCACGGATGCTTCAGGGTCTGGATGGGGAGCTCATCTAAATGGAACCAGGACTCGGGGAACCTGGTCCCCATTGGAGTCACATCTCCACATCAATATCCTAGAGATGAGGGCAGCCCTGTATGATCTACAGGCCCTGCATTCAGAAATTCCATCGGACCACGTGCTAGTCCAGACGGACACACCTCAGTGGTATATTATGTCAACAAGCAGGGGAAGCACTCACTCCTACCAGCTTTGCAGAGAGGCAAACTGAGTGTGGGATGTGGGATTGGGTACCGCAGCACGGTGCCACGATCACAGCAGTATAATCTTCCTTGTCAATCTTCACCATTCATTACTTCCTGGGTGTTAGCGGGGCGCCGCACCCGCCACGGGAGCTTTTTTTTTTTTTAAACTTTAGCTAACAGCACCGCCCTCGAGAGTGACGTCATGCGCAAGGGGCGGCCGTTAGTAGCGACCGACTCCTCCTCCAACTCAGTTCTGTTTCTCCCACCGTCGAGGCAGCACCTGCTCGCGTGTGTAGCATCCAGTAAACTGCGTAGTAGTGTTCCGACTCCTGTTTTTTCTCTTCGCACTCGTCGCCGATCCAGTAAGACTGTTCCTTTTCTATCTAACGCCGGTGTGTTTCCTACTGTGTTTTAGCCTTAATAGTTTGGCGTTATGTCCGGTTGAGGGCTGCGCTTTTCTAAGATGGGCGAGGCTCTATGCGTCGGTGCTCCTGTGGCGGCATTTCTCCGTCTGGACCAGCATAGCGTTTGCCTTCTTTGCCTGGGACCCAACCATGATATGGATTAGATGCGGCGCCTGTTTCTCCATGGACCGTCGCGTCCCGCGAAATCCGGCGTTTAAGCTTCGGCAAGGCCCGCCCGACCGAGGGGCAGGCGTCGCTCTCGGGATTCTCGGGCAAGGTCGTTAGGCCCTTCCCCGGGTCCCCTCCGAGCCCTACGGTCCGAGGAGGAGGGTTCTCCTCGTCTAATCTTGCCGAGGAGGCCCTTCTGCGGTGTTGGGGGCGTCGTAGTCCTCCCGGGGCGCGAGCGCCGACACCGCCTCAGCATCACCTCCTCCAGGTGCAGGCTCCCCGATGTCGAGGCCCTTGGCTTTGGGCCTGGCTCGGGTGAGACCCGTGACGCCGCCTCTGGCGCCGTTCGGATCGGCACGTTCGCGGTGCGGTGATCAATGGCGCCGTTTTGGATCGCGGCGCCCGGTGATCGTGCGGCCATTGGCGAGTGCCGCTTTGGGCCTCAGCGCCGTTCGGCGATGCCGATGGACATGGCGGCGCATCAGCGTTACCGCTGCTCGCCACCCGACGCCGCCAGCGGCGCGTGCGAGGCCTTCTCCTTCCTCCAGGCGGTGCGGGCCTGCCGAGCCGTTGGGGTATGGAGTTAGGCTGGCTGCTACACGGCGTGGGGGCGGCGGCGTCTCCCTTGGTACTGGGGCCGTTCGGGGCCCCGTGGCCTCGGGGACCCCTGGGGTGGCCAGCATTGAGGTCCTGCTGGTCTCGTCCTCCTCGGGGGGCGATGACTCGGAGGTGGACCCATCCTGGCACCCCCACTCTTCGGGGTCTGGGTTCCCGGTGGCTAGGGGTACCAGGCGGCGCAGCGGGCCCCTCTGTCCCCCTACCGTCGTCTCCTGAGGGTTCCCCGGCTGGGGGTGGCCGGGAGCCCCGGGGAGCAGGCGTGGGGGTGACGGAGGGGGAGGCTCCCCTCTCTGGAGGCCCGGTGACAGCTACCCCCCGGAGTGCTGTTGCCCCCTCTAGGGACAGGGGGACGCTGCGGTCGAGGAGGAGGGCCCTCTTGGAGTCCAAGGGGTTGAGGGGCAGGGGGTCTGCTGCTCGGTCTTCTTTGGCCACCCAGGGGGTGGCCAGGAGCCGTAGTGCAGAGCCTCGCCTCCTTCCTCCAGGGTTCTAGGGTGTCCTCCGGCGGCGTTTATGCGGACTGCCCTTCTGGATCCATGCAGTCCCGGCGTCATCACAGGGGAGGTTCTCCCCCAGGGCTCTTTCAGGCTCCGCTTCCCCAGAGTTCCGTTCTGCGGCCTGGTCTGATATCGGGATCCCCTACTAGGGCTCCTTTCCCAGTTCCAGAGCCCTCGAAGAGCAGTTGCCTCCTCGGAGGTGCCTCTCCCATCTCTCTGCCTTCACCACCCCGCTCCCCAGGCCATATCGGTCCTCGGGTCCGTTATCCTGGGAGCAGTTCAGAGAGTTCTCGGGCCTTCCCTCATATGTTAGATACATGCATGAGCCGGGTCTTTGACTCTCCCCACCGCGCAGGAATCCTCTGGACATTCCAGCTCCCCATCATCTCGTCTCCCTCCTCTGAGGAGAGAACCCCTGCTCATCTGTCCTCCGATGCTGATTTCACTGAATATCAGCGTTTCCTCTCGAGGATGGTGGGATCTTGGATTTCCTATGTTCGGAGAGACAATACCGAGCAGGAGCAGTGAATTCATGGTGAATTCAGGTGCCCAGCATTTGGTGGTACCTTCTGGCCTATCCCTTCCAGGAGGCGCCTATCCGGTCCTGGCAGTCCCCTGCAGCTTCTTCTCCAGCCCGGCCGACTGTCAGCGTAGGTATTGTGGCCCCTCTGAGTCTCTAGGTTCCTTCCCAACCCGCCCTCTGGTTTGGTTTGCCTAGATACTCCTTCTGGGCACCCCTGCCTGGCGCGCATGACCGCCACGGATCCGGACTCTCTCCAGTTCGACCGTTGGGGAAGCGAAGAGTGTTCTCTTCTTCACAAATGCGAGTGCCTGTATTGCATCACATCAGGCTCACCACGCTGCCTACACGACGGCATTTTGGGTCGATGATGTCCCAGCTGCTGGCATCAATGCCCTGACGCGGCAAACCAGACAAGCGTTGCCCTCTCAGCGGCAGGCCTGGAGCTGGCAAGACACCAAGCAAGGGCATCTTATGGCGCCAATGAGGTGGCTTCCAGGCTTGGGGACAGCGATCTGCATCAGGCGGACGGCCGTGAGCCGTCTTTCAAGGTTGTCACCCCTGGCCCGGCGTAGGGTGATTCGCTCCGCCTTCCGGGGGACCCGTCTTTTCTCCTCTAGAGCTAGGAGACTTTTACAGGGGCTCCCTCCGTCTCCTCGTCCTCAGGAGGCACCTCCTAGCTCTTCCCCACTTAGGCTTTCTGAATAAGCCAGGGTCTTCTCCTTCTGTTTCTCACCAGCAGAAGGCTGGGGGTCTTGTTCCCTCAGGGTATGGCCTCTTCCCCCTTCCGGGGGAAGAGGAGCTTGGTACTCACCCAGGAAGTAATGAATGGTGAAGATTGACAAGGGAAGATATGAAATTACTGCCTACGTAATTCTTGATCTTCTCTTGTATCTTCACCATTCATTACTTACACCCGCCCACCATCCCCTCAGTGGCCTCTTCTTGTGGCTTCTCCACCTCCCGTCTCCTTCCTCTCTCTGCAAAATAAAAAAAAAAAAAAAAAACTTTAAAACATAGGAAGAATTGCTCAGTTTTCCAAAAAAAAAAAAAATCTATTCTTTGGGGGGTTCTTATTTCTCCAGAAAAAATTATTTACTCTAAGATTCGTGGGCCATCTCGTGGATTTGCATTGGCGATCAAACTGCACAACTATCTCTTGCCATTTCTGGGCGAGATACTGCTGGGGTTATAGCCTGGCTCAGGCTGTTCAGTTTGATCCTGCAATCCCGATGCTCCAGCTTTTAAGCCCTAGAATCAAAACCCCTCCCCTCTCTTCTTGCCTTGCAGAGCAGAGGAGCAGACGCACGTCTGTTCTTTCTTTTCTAAAAAAAAAAAAAGAAAAGGGAAAAATGCTGAGGAACTCTCTTGACTGCTATAGGCATCCTTGGTATTGGGTCATGCTCTAGCCTGCAAATTATTATCTGTGAAAAAAAAAAAAAAAGGAAAACAAACAAGAGGGGAGATGAGAGGGCAGGCAACCCTTCTCGTGAGATTGTATAATTGGTTTTCCTTTCAAGTGTCCTCCTGGACAGTTTACAGAAGAACAGTGCTGACCATATCAATCCCTCCCAGCCTAAGCCTCTGGCCTGCCTTAGCAGTCCGACTGAGTCCCACTTCATGCTTGAAGCGCCTGAAAGGCTTACATTTTCCATTTCTAAACCCTGAGCAGCTCTCTTGCTGCCTAGGGTTTATTCTTCCTTTCCTCGGGTGTCCTCCGATTCCAAGGCCTTCCGTGACCAGGAGCCTGAAGTGGGTATCAACAACAATGGCATGTTGAAGATAAGGACTATGCCCTCCTGAGTCTGTCTAGGCGGGTTTGGTGAACCTTCTCTTCAGCTCTATCTCCGAGGATTCTTGCTTCCCTGTTAGTGAGCCTTCAGCATAAGCTAACTATGCTCGTTGGGCATTCTGGTCCCTTCAACATCCCATCTCTCTCTTCTCTTCTTCTTCTTCTTTCTCATTTCCTTCCTTTTCTCTCCTCCTAGAGTCGCCCAGGTAAGGAGGCCCTGCAGTCCCTAGGTTAGGGATACTCTTATCTCCTCTGTCCTTCCTCCATCGGCTTATTCCTTTTTCAGTTCATTCTTCCTTGCTTTACTATCACTTGGCTATCTTGCCTCGCTATTTCTATTCTCTTTGCGCTTTTGCCTCTCCGGCTCACAGAACTGAGTTGGAGGAGGAGTCGATCGCTACTAACAGCCGCCCCTGTGCATGGCGCATGATGTCACGCTCTCGGGTGCCCGTTGTTCAACAAAGTTTTAAAAAAAGAAGCTCCCGTGTGGTCGCAGCCTCGGCTCTCTAACCCAGGAAGTAATGAATGGTGAAGATACAAGAGAAGATCAAAAATTACGGTAGGTACGTAATTTTCATTTCCTGGTGTCTGCAACACTGTCACAGACCTGTTGAGCCGGTCGCGATCCAACGCTCATGAGTGGGAACTCCTGCAAATGGTCGCAGAAGCTCTGTTCCACAAATGGGGGATACCAGACGTAGACTTGTTCGCATCCCTATACAACGCAAAACTGCCCAATTTCTGCTCGCTAGATCCAGGGTCTGGTGTTTTCTGGCGCAACGCCATCCCTCTCTTGGATGGGAAGATTCCTCTGTGCCTTCCGCCCTTCCTTTGATCAGAGGGTTCTCCTCAAGTTACAAGCAGAAGGAGTAACAGTGATCTTGATAGCATCCTTCTGGCCCAGACAAATCTGATTCCCAGTGCTCCACCTAGTTAGCTCAGGAGCCTCTGTTTCCTTTACCTGTCAGCTCGCACTTGTTGTCATAGAGAGCAGGATCCTAGTTCACCCAAACCTCAAGTCCCTGAACCTGCACGGTTGGCTCCTAGGGACATAGCCATCCTTAGGCACGGAGTGTCTTACGGTGTTGCCGACATCCTGGTGGCAGCTAGGAAGCCATCTACTCATGCTGCCTATGCCATGAAATGGCGCAGGTTCTGCTTCTGGGCCACTGCACAAGATATCGACCAGCTCTGCTGTTTAGGGAGATTGGTCTTGGACTGTCTTCTTTCTCTGTTCAAAACTGGATTAGCTTACTCTTCTTTGAAGGTACACCTCTGTGCCATTTCGGCCTATCACACACCAGTTGGTCAAAGAGCCCTAGCTCAGCTAGAGGTGTCACAGGCTTTTCTTCGTGGCATCTTGCATCTGAAGCCCCCCCATCAGGGACCCAATTCCCCCTTGGGATCTTCTTTTTGTTTTGGAGCAACTTATGCTGCCACCCGTCGAACTGGCTGCAGATTGCAAGCTATGCCTTCTCTATTGGAAGGCGTTATTTTTGGTTGCAGTTACTTCCACAAGGAGGATTTCAGAACTTCAGGCACTTATGTGCAGAGTCCTATTTGATTTTTCATAAGGACAGGGTGTCCTTAAAAACCAATCTTAAGTTTCTTCCATAGGTGGTTTCATAGCTAACCCTGAACCAGGACATTGACTTACCAGTATACTACCTGAATTACACTAACAAAGGGGAAGCATTGTTGCACACTTTAGATGCTCAGGATTCTCAGGTTCTACCTGATCAGGACCAAACCACACCACCAGTCTGACCAGCTGTTTCTGTCTTTTGCCCACAGGATGTTAGGGGCACAGTGTTCAAACAGACACTCTCCAAGTGGTTAGTGAACTGCATTGTGTTCTGCTATCAGAGCGTAACAAACCATTACCGGGATCGGTAAGGCCATTCTACCAGAGGGGTGGCTACTTCTTTCCTTCTCTGCAGAATGTTTAAGCACCAGCCATTTGTGCAGCTGCTACTTGGAGTACAGTGCACACCTGTATAGACATTACAGCTTGGACATTGCCTCCAGGCACGAAGCGAGCTTCAGCCTCGCAGTCCTCAAGGACATTTGTCCTAGGCGGTCACACCAGATTTTTTCTATCCCCTCCTGAAAGTTTGGGTACGCCCTTTGTTGCAGGTACTCTGTCCTTGTGGTATAACCTGCTGCAAGGACTGTATCTCGAATTAAGTTAGTACAGTTACGTAAGAACTTACTGTAACAGTAGATCTTCGAGAACAGCTCTTGCAGCAGGTAGTTTCCTCCCACCTTCCCTCAGGAGGTTTATCTTTTCTCCATGTTGTAAAAAAAAATAAAAAGAGACAAACTAAACATCAAGATGGGAAAATATACGTCTGTATATTATTATACCTATTTAGTCTTCCTCTGGAAGCGGATCCTCGGTCTCCCCTTCTGAATTATATTGCCTTGCTGGGAGTCTCCGGTGGGAGAACTGAGGGATGCTGGGGGACCACCCCTTTTATGAAGTCTCTGACGTCGGGGGCAGGGTCGACGTCCGGAGCGGTCCCCCACTGACTATAGCTAGCTAGAAGTTGTCCATGGGGTCCTGCTGCCTGCCGGCTTCAGTTCTTATGGTGTAACCTGCTGCAAGAGCTGTTCTCGGAGATCTACTGATCTTACTTCGAGAAACAGCTGTTGCAGCAAATTCCTCGATAAGTGAAGCCGACAGGCCTGAGACCATGGAAAAATTCTAGCTAGCAGTATCCAGTGGGGGACCGCCCCGGCGTGGCCTCGGGCATCAGGCATCACATAAAGGGGCGGTCCCCCAGCATCCCCAGTTCTTTTCTCGCCGTCAACTCGCCAGCATTGGCCTCACAGAAGCCTGCCTACTGTTACGATGTGTGAAATCTTTAATTTAAGTAAACTGAAATCCATGTCTGCTTCTTCTACTCCCGAAGGACATCCCTCTAAGTGCCCCTCCGGCAAGCAGATCCCCTTTGCAGACCATCATTCTGCCTGTGTCAGGTGTCTGGGCCCGGAGCACGACACCCAGGCCTGCTCAATTTGCCAACAGTTTAATAGCAGGACCCAGATCCACCGCCAAAAGGCCCTTCAGGGATTCCTCCTCGAGGAGCAATTTAAAAAGATGGAGAAAAGACCTTCCTCCAAAGGGGAATCTTCTCATAAATCTGAGAAGCACCGGGACAAGCATCGGGACTTGGACAGGGCAAAATCCCCAAGCAGGGCCTCATAGTCCAGGACCAGCTCCAGCTCTACCCGGTCTGATATATCTCCTTTCCGGGCTCGCTCCCAGCCTCCCACGGTAAAGGTAAGGTCTTCAGGGCTCCTTAGCCTCCCTGCCCCGCTCAAGTCCTCTCGGGTGTCGGATGCCTCCAAGCCTGTTCCTTCGGACAGGCACAAAAAGTCTTCCTCCAAATCACGAGGTGCGTCTGACCGATGCCGGGACACCGACTTCAGGTCCGTCTCCCAACCTCCTAAAGCACCTGAAAGGAAGACTTCCGAGCTGATGTCCCTTAGGCGGATGACGGAGTCCAAGAAGGCGTCCGACCCAGCACCCTAAAGACGTCCGACTACTACACCGACGCCAGTGGACACCGGACGTCAGGGGTCCTCAGGTGAAGAGGCTACCGCGCCGCCAGATGGGCGACACTGAGGACGCCGGCTTGCCCAGGGAGCCGGATCCAAAGCTTCCCCGGGACCCAACGCCCGACCCCGATGACAGGCCCACACCGATGCTGGGTCCGTCGTCAGGTATGAACATCCAGGAGGTGAAGGATTTGTTCACCTTCTGGTGGGAAACCATTAAGAAGGACGTGGTTCTTCCTAAGCTTCAGCCTCCTCCACCACCACCACCACCTCCTCCTAGGGGCGCCGAAGGTGACAGACCCCCGACCCCCAGAGCCAACTCCGCCTCCTCTGGGCCGATCGAGAGACAAGAAACGTCCATCACTCTCTCCCTCAGGGTCCCCGAGCCTGAAGCAACCCAGGGGCAGACCTCGATCATCGGGAGATGACTCCAGACCGGATACGTCCGACATCTCCAGGTCTCCATCTCCTTTCAGTCCCCCATCACCAGACCCACGGGACCTTCCAAGGTCACCTCCGGATGATCTCTCCTTTTAGGAAATCATGAGGCACATCCAGGACAATGTGGGATGGGAGACTGAGGAACTAGACCCCGAGAGACAACGCCTTGCCCATTATCTGAGGCAGAAAGACCAGAAGCCTGTGGTGGTCCCACCTTTGGTGGACACCTTTACGGACGTCACCAAGGCAGCTTGGAAGCGTCTGCATTCCACACCGGCTGTTCCAAAGAAGGCTGACCGCCTTTACAGGGCTCCTATGGAGGACCAGTATTTGGCGCAACAACCCCTGGCTGACTCCCTGGTCATTACTGCATCTCATGACAGGTCCCAGCGGCCTCAACGTTTGAGCACCCTGCCTCCGGACCAGGAATCTAAGCAATTAGATTCCATGGGAAGACGCGTGTATGCAGCTTGCTACATGCTCTATTAGGTCTTTGAACTATCTGACGCACATAGTGCAATTTCAGAACGCCATCTGGGATCAGGGCCAAGACCTCCTTAAAGATATACCACATGGCGAAAAGAAGGAGGAGCTGCTAAACCTCCTCCAAACTGGGTCTGACATGGGGACCCAGGTTCTCCGAGCCGCTTACGACTCAGCGGACTCTGCAGCCAGGGGAGCAGCTACACGCATTTGTCTCTGGAGACACTCGTGGCTGAGGGTCTCCGGATTTACCTCGGACATCCAGAAGAATCTACTTGATGTCCCTTATAATGGAATAGTCCTCTTTGGTGAGGAGTCCAAGAAGGTCATCACCAAATTGCAGGACGCTGGGAAGGCAGTCAGGACTGTACAAGCCATGTACAGACCAAAATCTGGTTCCTTTCATAGGAACCAGAATCGTTTTCGTGGCCGCTAACAAAGGCAACAGCCACGTTCCGGCCAGCAACCCAGGGGCTACTTTGGCCGTAAGAATCAAGCCAGGTTCCCCTCGGGCCAGGGCCCCAAGCATTCAAAAGCAGCCCAGCCCGGGGCCAACACCACCACAGCATGACTCCTTCCCGGCCCCCGCCCCTCCTCTGGATCAAGAGGGTCGGGGGTCGCATCTCTCATCACCTTTCAGGATGGCAGAGGATCACCTCCGACCGGTGGGTGTTGCAGTTGGTCGAATGAGGTCACTCTATAGAGTTTCTCGATCACCCGCCATCCAGACCTCCCCTGCTCTCCCGTTACTCGGGTCAGCATGCTCTGCTTATTCAGCAGGAGATTTTGGCCCTCCTACACAAGGAGGCCATAGAACATGTTCCACTGAACCAGAGCGTAAATGGTTACTATTCCCACTTCTTCCTGGTTCCAAAGAAATCAGGGGATTTGCGCCCGATTTTGGATCTCAGCGATCTCAACAACTTTGTGCTGTACATGCATTTCCGCATGGTGACCCTGCCGGTCTCACTCCCATGCTCAAAGAGGGCGCATGGCTGGCGTTGCTGGATATGCAGGACGCCTACCTCATCTCCCAATCGCCTCCAGCTTACATCGCAGATTTCTGCGCTCGAGCTCTGGGACCACTCACCAATTCCCAAGCCCTCCCTTGTGGACTGTCTTCAGCACCTCAGGTGTTCATGAAGTGTATGGCAGTCGTGGCAGCAGCTCTCAGGAGAGGGGGCCACTACATGTTTCCGTACCTAGATGACTGGCTCCTCATGGCACCCTCATGGGAGGCCCTGATGTCCACAATACAGGATACCTGTTCCCTCTTCCTATCGCTGGGCATCACCATCAATCAGGAGAAGTTGTACCTTGTTCCATCTCAGAACTTGCACTTTATAGGAGCGGTTCTGGACACAATTCAGGGAAGGGCATTCCTTCCCCAGGAGAGGAAGGAATGCATCAGATCCCTCATAAGGGACATAAAGGAAAAGAAGACGGTGCCGGCCCGCACCATCCTTTGCCTGCTCGGACACATGGCGGCTGCCATTGCGACGGTTCCCCTAGCTCGACTCCATATGCAGGTTACCCAGTGGATGCTGAGAGCACAGTGGGACCAAAAATAGGATCATCTGCAGCATCCAGTCCGGATCACGAATGCAGTCATCCGAGACTGGCATTGGTGGCTCGTCCCAGACCACCTCTCGATGGGAGTTCACTTCACTGCGCCACCTTCTTCAGCGACTCTCTCCACAGATGCCTCTGGGTCCGTATGGGAGCTCACCTCAACGGGTCAGGATTCAAGGCTCCTGGATGTCTCTGAGTCCCATCTTCACATAAATATTCTGGAGATTGGAGCCGTTCTATATGCTCTACAGGCATTCCAGACAGAATTCCTGAGTACTCTTCTGGTTCAAACAGACAATACCGCGGTGATGTACTATCTCAACAAACAAGGAGGCACTCATTCCTACCCCCTTTGCAGGGAGGCTCAAAGGGTTTGGAATTGGGTATTGCAACATGGCGCACACATCATTGCAGTACATGTTCCCAGTGTGGACAACACTATCGCGGACAGCCTAAGCCGATCACAGGCCAGGGTCCACGAATGGAAACTGCTTCAGGAAGTCACAGAGGACCTGTTCCACAGATGGGAGACACCAGAATTAGACCTTTTCGCCTCCCCATTCAATGCAAAACTGCCCAATTTCTGCTCGCTAGATCCAGGGCCTGGTGTTTTCTGGCGAGATGTGTTATCCCTCTGTTGGACGGGCAGGTTCCTCTATGCTTTCCCGCCCTTTCCTTTGATCCAGAGGGTTCTACTGAAGCTCTGTCAAGAGCAAAGCGTGCCTTATTCTAGTAGCACCCTTTTGGTCCAGGCAGATTTGGTTCCCTCTCTACATCAGCTGGCCCAGGAACCTCCGGTGCCTCTGCCATTTGCTCTCACCTTCTATCCAGGAGACAGGCTCCTTGGTCCATCGGATCTTGGTCTCTGAACCTGCATGCCTGGCTCCTAAGCACTGCCAGTCCTGAGATATGGGGTCTCTCAGGAAGTTGCGGCGTTCTGGTGGCAGCCAGAAAACCCTCTACTCATGCTACATGCATGAAGTAAGCGTAGATATTGTATTTGGGCTCAGGCTCGAGGCAGACCCCATTGGAGTGTTCTGTAGGTCTGTTTTAGACTACGTCCTATCCTCTATGAGGCAGGACTTGCCTATTCCTCCATTAAGGTCCATCTATGCGCTATTTCAGCGTACCATTCTCCGATAGGTCACAGGTCTCTAGCTCAACTAGAGGCTTCTCACGCCTTTTAGACGATCCTGCACTTGAGACCTCCCATGAAAGACCGGTTCCACCTTGGGATCTTCCTTTTGTTCTAGAGCAGCTTGCAGCCTCCTTTGAACCAGCCGTGGATTGTGAGCTCGTCTCCTCGCTTGGAAGGCGCTCCTTTTAGTTGCTGTTACTTCTGCCAGAAGAGTTTCTAAACTTCATCGCTCCATGTGCAAGGATCCTTATTTGGTTTTCACAAGGATAGGGTGTCCTAAGAACAAATCCTAAGTTCCTTCCCAAGGTGGTCTTGGCTGTCACACTGAACCAGGATATAGACCTACGGTGTATTACCGAATCACGCAGTAGCAGGGGGAAGCCCTGTTGCACACTTTGGATGTGCATAGGTGCCTCCGATATTATCTAACCAGAAACAAAGCCCATCATAAATCGAACCAGCTCTTTGTTTCTTACGCTCAGAGGATGATCGGTGCTTCTGTTTCTAAACAGTCACTTTCTAGGTGGCTGGTAAAGTGCATCATGTTATGTTATCAGAAGTGTAATAAACCTTTACCGGGGTCGGTGAAGGGTTGTTCTACTAGGGGGGTGGCTACCTCCTTCGCTTCGCTTAAAAATGTCTCCACTTCAGCCATCTGTGCAGCAGCGACCTGGAGCACTGTACACACATTCATCAGGCACTATGGTTTGGATATTGCCTCTAGGCGCAGAGCTGATTTCGGCTTGGCGGTCCTTCAGGGACTTTTGTCCTGAAGCTTTGAGCATTCCTCCTATCCTCCTTCCGATAACAACTTGGTCCCTTACTGCTTGGGAATTAGTCCTAATGGTGTAACTGTAACCTGCTGCAAGAGCTGTTTATCCAGTAAGATGGCACTGTTCACGTAAGAACTTACGTAACAGTAGATCTTGAGAACAGCTCTTGCAGCAGGTAGTTTCCTCCCACCTTCCCTCTGGAGGTTGAGTCTTCTGACCTAATTCTTGACTACAAGTCTTTTGGCGCCTTCTCACGAACCTTCCTTTGAGAGCGGATCCTCGGTCTCCTTCAGATGTCATACTGGGCAGAGTCTCGGGCGGGAGAACTCAGGATGCTGGGGACCGCCTCTTTATGTGATGCCTGATGTCGGGGAGGGGCCGACCTCGGGGGTGGTCCCCCGCTGGATACTGCTAGCTAGAATTTTTCTGTGAGGTCCTGGTGCCTGCCGGCTTCAGTCCTAATGGTGTAACCTGCTGCAAGAGCTGTTCTCGAAGTTCTACTGTTACGGTAAGTTCTTACGTAACTGTACTTTACGGTACGTTCTTACGTAACTGTACTTTCCCTCTTCTGCAAGGGCTAGCGAGCGAACCACCACTTCCTCTTACATTCAGCTCTCACTTACTGTCACAAGACAACGGGTCTCTGATTCACTCAAACCTCAGATCCTTGCACCTGCACACCTGGCTCTAAGGACCTAGCAATGTCTTGCCACCAGTGTATCGGACAGTGTGGCGGACGTCCTAGTGGCAACGCATGAAGCCCTCTTTCGCGTCACATATGCCATGAAATAGTGCAGGTTCTGCCTTCGGTCATTGGACCATGACTTAGACCCCTATCTTGCTCAGTAAAATCAGTTTTAGGTACCTCCTTTCCTTGTCATAGGCAGGGCTGAGTTACTCTTCAATAAAGATGCATCTTTATGCCATATCTGCGTACCATGCACCATGTACCATTTAGGGACAAATCCTTAGCCCAATTAGATTTGTCTCAAACCTTCTTGCGTGGCATTCTTCATTTGAAGCCACCCATTAGAGATCCGATCCCTCCTTGGAACCTTCTCTTTGTTCTTGAACCAGCCGCAGATTGCGAGCTATGCCTTCCGTCTTGGAAGACGTTATTTTTAGTTGCGGTTACTTCCGCAAGGAGAATTTCAGAGCTCCAAGCACTCATGTGCAAAGAGCCTTATTTGATTTTCCACAAGGACAGGGTGGCCTTAAGAACCAATCCTAAGTGCCTTCCCAAGGTAGTCTCAGAACTATCACTTAACCAAGATACAGACCTACTGGTATACTACCCAAGGTATACAAATAGAGGGGAAGCTGTCCTGCACACATTGGACATGCACAGGATTCGCCGGTTCTACCTGACCAGGACCAGACCACACCGACAGTCTGACCAGTTGTTTTTGTCCTTTGCCCACAGGATCTTAGGGGCACCAGTGTTTAAACAGACACTCAAAATGGTTGGTGAACTGCATCGTGTTTTACTACCAGAAGCAAAACAAACCCTTACCGGAACCCATAAAGGGACATTCTACCAGAGGGGTGGCTACCTCTTTCGCTTCACTGAATAATGTTTTCGCTCCTACTATTTGTGCAGCAGCCACTTGGAGTACAGTGCACACATTCATCAGACATTACAGTCTGGACATTGCCTCTAGGTGCAGAGCGGGCTTTGGCCTCGCATTTCTGCAGGGGCTTCTATCATGAGGTGTTATCTTCACCCTTCTCCTATCCTCCTCCCAGATTTAGGGGTAATACGTATCACTGCTTGGGACTCAGTCTTGATGGTGTAACCTGCTGCAATAGCTGTTTCTCAAAGTAAGATAGTACAGTTATGTAAGAACTTACTGTAACAGTAGATCTTCGAGAACAGCTCTTGCAGCAGCTTCTTTCCACCCACCTTCCTTCAGGAGGTCAGCAGTTTCTACAGTATGGAAAATTCTTTTTGAATACTAGGTAGATTTAGGGTAGCGGACACTTGGTTTGGGACCTGGTGGAGTTCCCATTTGTCAGGCGGTTGGTGCGCTGATCGTAGTGGCGCGGGGTTCTAGCTCTCATTCACCAGGGAGCTGGTGTTGAAGGGTTGAGCCCTAGGGCTCTCTGGGGGCCTATCATTTGGTGGGTGTCACCGGGAAACTCTGTGGTAGCTACTGTGACTGGCGGCCATCCATCTGGCTAGTTTGATTGGGCTCCTCTGGTCCTAGAGTGGTGTCTGGCTCTGAAGAGCTGTCCTGAAGAAAGTATTTGATACTTTTGGATTTCTTTCTCCCGCTTGTGTTTTTCTGAATTCAGCCAGAGTGTCTACATTCTACTCATCTACTGACAGTGATTTTAAATCCTCGGACTAATTCCGTTTCTGTGCTGGTAATTTGAGGACTCCTCTTGGACATTCGAGGTGGTGAGAGGACCTTGTGTCCATTATTTTAATTTGGATTGTACTCTCTCCCTGGGTTGTGAGAGGACTGGGGGGGAAGAGACATGTTATATTTTTTGTTTAAAGTTTAAATTATTGTTGATTTGTTATTATTTTATATCTTGCAGTGAGAGTGCTAAGGTATCCTGTTTTTTCTTCTCTCTCCCTGGCTGTGAGAGAACTGGGGGGTAATTACATTTTTTTTTTGTAGGGGGGTGAGAGAACCCTTATATTTACATTTTATTTTATTTATATTTTATTTTTTGTTTGTTTTTCTTTTAATTTGTTTTATTTTATTTGTGAGTCCTCAGTCCAGTCTAGATTTGGTTTTCTATGAGGTGGGGGTTTTGTTTATTTGATTTTGTTTATTTATGTTGGTTACGTTTGGGATTATTTGGTTAATTTTTGCTGTTAAGATTGATTATTTTGTATTTTGGGGTTTTGTTTTGTTTAAGTAGCGATATGTGCTCAGCCTCTAGTCCCCACGGTGGTAGGCTATTCATCCTCCTCTCTCGCCTCTTCCCTTTTATACTCCTCCTACAAATCGATGCCTACCAGTGCTGTAGAGCATTGGGGATTTCGTAGGGGAGTGAGGAGGGTGGGGTGTGTGAACAGAGGAGGATGAATGAGGGGGGCCACTGTATCGGGATTATTAAGTCCAGAAGGCACCCTGGGGTGAAATGGAACCCAGATCGTGGCTTACCATGTCTGGTGCCCATACCCAAGGGCGCTACTGAATCCAGTAGGCAGATAGGCCAGACAGCCTCCGAGGTTTTTCCAACTCGAGTGGTGTTATGCAATGCCAGGTCCGTCAGTAATAAGACTGCCATTATTGCCGATCTTGTTGGCTCGGCTGACCTGACTTCCATCCACGAGACCTGGCTGGATGAAATTCAGGCCCCATAGTGGAGGCCATGACACCAGCCGGTACTCGGTGATACACCGCCCAAGATTGGACGCTGGGGGTTGCAGTCTGTTTTAAGACTGAATTGGGCCTCACTAGTGTAGTAGTGGGTGAGGCTGAGTCCTTTGAGTGCACAGTTGTAGCGGGTGTAGGCGTTCGAATCGTTCTCATCTACCGTCCACCCGGAGATGGGAAACGCTTCTTACAGGAAGTAGCAGACTTCCTCGTCGACACGTCATTTGAGTCGCCCAGATTGATGGTTCTGGGTGACTTCAGCGCCTGGGTCGATGATGAACTCTCTCAATTTGGTAATCACTTCCTCCAATTAATGTCCTCCTTGGGCCTTACAGGTAATTTCCTGCTACTCATAAATCTGGGCACTCTCTGGACTTTGTCTTCCTCTTAGGGATTGATGCATCCGACGTGGGGGTGGAACCAGTCACCTGGTCAGACCACTACACTGTGAGGTTCAATTTTTGCACCCCGCTGAGAAAGCCTTCCCCTGTGGAGATGGTCAGGTACCGCCCATTACGGAATATTACTTCCCAAGGCCTTGCAGCGGTCCTTGACCTATCATCCCCCATGTTGGCAAGCAGTAATCCGGAGATGCTGGTGGCAGCCTATAATGAGGCCGTTACGGGGGCCCTGGATTTTATTGCTCCCGTTCGTGAGCGCCCCCTATCCCTTCACCCCATGCCCCCTTGGTTTGATGGGACACTGAGGAAGATGCGGAGACAGGGGCAAAGGTTAGAGCGTTGTTGGCGCTAGTCCACCCTTGATACTGACCGCCTTAGATTGATGGAACATTATTCTATCTATCAATCTGCAATCACCCGTAAGAAGGCAGAATTCCTGTCCAGGGAGATTACAGTTGCTCGGAATCGACCGGCTTAGCTGTTTCGGACTGTAGACAGACTGTGCAACCCTGCCTGTCTGCAAGTTCGGAAAGCCTTTTCGCAATTAGAGTGCGAGGAGCTCGCTCGTTACTTTGCAACTAAAGTGGCCGACATCAGGGCGGACCTCTGTCCAGCAATCTCTAAGGGTGATGTCATAGGACAGTGTGAATTCACAGTACCTCAGTTCTCTTGGAGTTCCTTTGGTCGACCTGAGTTCATGGATATTGTGAGGATCATCCACAGTGTGCATCCCACAAGCTGTAGTTTGGACCCTGGACCGACTCCCCTAATTTTGAGTTGTATTGATATCATTGGTCCAGTCCTGGTGCAAATAGTCTGGAGCTCCTTGGAGTCAGGTGAGTTTCCTAACTCTCTGAAAGAGGCAGTGGTGACACCTCTCTTGAAGAAAGCTACCTTGGACCCAGACTGTTTCTCAAACTACAGACCCATCTCTAACTTTCCCTTTATTGGGAAGGTTATAGAGAAGGTAGTGGCTGCCCAATTGGAAGACCATTTAACCATCCATAATATCTACGAATCCTTCCAATCCAGTTTTCGTAAAAGACATAGCACCGAGACTGCGCTGGTTCGGGTGCTTTATGATCTTCTGAGGGCGAGAGATCAGAAGATACGTTCCATTCTGGTTCTCCTTGATGTCTCGTCAGCTTTTGACACTGTGGATCACTGTGTTGATAGCACGCCTGAGGCAAATTTGTGGAATATCGGGAACTGTTTTACATTGGTTCACCTCATTCCTCACTGGGAGATCACAAAGAGTTGTGTTGGGAGTTTTTTTCCTCTGGCCCAACTCCTTTGTTGTGTGGGGTGCCTCAGGGTTCCATGCTGTCTTCCATGTTATGTGCAGTGTATATGCTGCCCCTCGGAGGCATTATAAGACGGTATGGGCTGAGGTTTCACTGCTATGCAGATGATACCCAGCTATACCTGTCTTTTGCACCCGACCAGGATGGAGCTCTTGCGGTGTTTAACAACTGTCTTGAAGAAGTCCAGGATTGGATGGATTCTAGTTGGTTAAAGTTGAACTCAGAGAAGGCAGAGGTTCTGGTTGTGGACCCGGGAGGCCAGATAGAGAGGTCGTGTGGTGGCACGCCTTCTGGAATATTTCTTGGTGGCGTGTCACTTCCGACCGCTGAACGGGTGCATAGCCTTGGAATTGTCCTAGACGACAGGCTGACATTACAGTCTCAGGTGTCGGCCGTTGTCAAGACTTCCTTTTACTATCTTAGGAATATCGTCAGGGTTAGGCACCTTGTTCCGTCTGACTCTTTGCCAACGTTGGTCCACGCCTTTGTGTCCTTGCGTTTGGACTATTGCAACGCCCTTTACTTTGGGCTTTCTGGGGTTGAAATCCGCCGCCTACAGCCGGTACAGAACGCTGCAGCCCGGGTTCTAACTGGGATAAGTAGATCCTGCCACATTACCCCAGTGCTGCACGAACTTCACTGGCTGCCTATACGGTGGCGGATCACCTTTAAAGTTATTTTATTAACTTTTAAAGCCCTTCACGATCAGGGTCCAGCCTATCTGAAAGAACTTCTGGTGCCTTACTACCCTGGCCGATCGCTCCGCTCGGCCGACGAGGGGTTGCTAGAGATTCCAAGAGTGAGTTTAAAATCTTCTGGCAGCAGAGCATTTTCTCATGCTGCTCCTACTCTCTGGAATTCTCTACCACGCCGGTTACGGGAGTACACCTCGTGGAGGAATTCAAGAAGAACTTGAAAACCTATCTATGGCACATGGCCTTCTTGGATGCTTAAGTTAATTTATTCTGCTGAGATTTTATTTGTATTTATTAATTGATTTTAATATTTGATGTTATTATGATATGATTTTATTTATATGTATTACAGATTTATATTTGATGTTGTGGTTTTAATATGTTCAGCGCCTTGCTATGCTGAAAGGCGCTATACAAATGAACTTATTATTATTATTGTCTTAGCAATAATAAGGATAATTTCTATTGGTCTTCCTCTGGAAGCGGATCCTAGGTCTCCCCATCAGAACCACATTGCTATGCTGAGAGTCTCCGGTGGGAGAATTGAGGGATGCTGGGGGACCACCCCTTTTATGATGTACGTGATGCTGGGGGTGGGGCCGATGTCGGGGGTGGTCACCCACTGTATTTAGCTAGCTAGAAGTTTTCCGAGGGGTCTTGCTGCCTTCTGACTTTAGTCCTAATAGTGTAACCTGCTGCAAGAGCTGTTCTTAAAGATCTACTGTTACGGTAAGTTCTTACGTAAAGTACAATTACATGAGAACTTACCGTAACAGTAGATCTTCGAGAACAGCTCTTGTAGCAGGTTACACCATTAGGACTGAAGTCAGCAGGTGCCAGGACCCCACGGAAATTTTCTAGCTAGCAGTATCCAGCAGGGACCGCCCCCGACGTCGGCCCCGCCTCCGACGTCAGGCATCATATAAAAGGGGGCAGTCCCCCAGAATCCCCAGTTCTCCAGCCGGAGACTCCCAACTGCTAGATGACATCTGAAGTGGAGACTGAGGATCCACCTTCAAAGAAGGTATGCAACAGGGAGGTATTGTAAACACCGAAGCCTAGGCAAAAAATAAATGGACCAACTATACCTCCAGAGGGGATGGTGGGAGGTAAACTACCTGCTGCAAGAGCTGTTCTCGAAGATCTACTGTTACGGTACGTTCTTACGTAACTGTACTGTCTTACTTCGAGAAACAGCTCTTGCAGCAGGTTACACCGTTAGGACTGATTCCTAAGCAATTTTGGAAATCCCTTTCAGACGGGAGGAGGCATGGGAAAGATCATGAGTTGAACCGGAGCCTAGGACAGTAGTCCCTGAAGGACTGCTAGACCAAAACCAGCTCTTCGCCTTGAGGAAACGTCCAGGCTATAATGCCTAATGAAGGTGTGCATGATGTTCCAAGTAGCTGCTACACAGATGGCGGAAGTGGAGATGTTCTCCAAAGCAGCAAAGGAGGTAGCCGCCCCCTTGTAGAATGTCCCTTGACCGAGCCCGGCAGGGACTTATTACGCTTTTGGTAACAGAATGCAATGCAATGTATGAGCCATCTGGAAAGAGATTGCTTAGAGACCGGAGCACCCAGCATCCTATGGGCAAAGGAGACAAAGAGCTGGTCAGATTTACGGTGTTGTCTGGTTCTGGGCAGATAGTATCTAAGACACCTATGCACATCGAGAGTGTGCAGCAGGGCCTCTCCTCTATTGGAGAACATAGGGAGGTACACTGGGAGGTCGATATCCTGGTTAAAAGTAAGAGCTGAGACCACCTTGGGAAGAAATTTTGGATTTGTCCTTAAGGACACCCTGTCCTGGTGAAAAAACAAATAAAGTTCTTTGCACATGAGTGCATGGAGCTCAGAAATCCTTCTGGCAGAAGTAACAGCAACTAAAAATAATGTCTTCCATGCAAGGAGACGTAGCTCGCAATCTGCAGGTGGTTCAAAAGGAGGCCACGTAAGCTGCTCAAGGAGAAAGGGTAAGTTCCAAGGTGGAATAGGATCATTAACCAGAGGCCTAAGGTGGAGAACGCCGTGCAAAAAAGCATGTGCAGCTTCTGACTAGGATATGGACCGTAGGCCTATGGGAGTATGATAGGCCGAGATGGCACAGAGTTGTACCTTTATTGAGGAGTAGGCCAAACCTGCCTGAAAGAGGGACAAGAGGTAGTCTAATACCGAACCCTCAGAACAGTCCAGTGGAGAAAGTCCCCATGCTTGACCCCTGAGACAGAATCTATGTCATTTCATGGCGTATGTGGCATGAGTGGCCAGTTTTCTAGCAGCTGCTAGAACATCTGCTACCTCGTGTGAGACCCCGTATTGCATGACTGCTATGTCCTTAGGAGCCATGCATGCAGGCTCAGAGAGCGTAGGTCCAGGTGAACCAAGGAGCCTGCCTCCTGGGACAGTAAGTGAGAGCTGAGTGGCAGAGGCACTGACGGTTCCAGAGAAAGTTGGTACAGCAGGGGGAACCAAAGCTGCCTGGGCCAAAAGGGCACGATTAAGATCAGAGTTGCCCACTCTCTGCAGAGTTTCAGAAGAACCCTCTGGATCAGTGGGAAGGGAGGGAATGTGTAGAGGAATCTGCCCGCCCAAGAGAGGGACAACGAGTCTCGTCAGAAAACACCAGGCCCTGGATCTAGCGAGTAGAAATTGGGTTTTTTTTGCATTGGATGGGGACGTAAAAAGGTCTAACTCTGGTGTCCCCCATCTGTAAAACAAATCCTCCACGACCTCTTGGAGTAGTTCCCATTCGTGGACTCTGGCCTGAGAGCGGCTCAGACTGTCTGCGATAATGCTGTCCACTGCTGGAACATGGACAGCAATAAGATCTGCGCCGTGTTGAAGTACCCTGTTGAAGTACCCAATCCCACACCCTCATGGCCTCCCTGCAGAGAGGGTAGGAATTGAGTGCCTCCTTGTTTGTTGATGTAGTACATCACCACGGTATTGTCTGTTTGCAGCAGAAGAGTACCCGGTGGAATCTCTGATTGGAAGGCCTGTAAGGCATATAGGACCGTTCTCATCTCCAAAATGTTTATGTGAAGGTGAGATTCCTGGGTCATCCATGAGACCTGAGACCTGACACCATTGAGGTGTGCTCCCCAATTGGACCCCGAAGCGTCAGTGGAGAGCGTCACGACCGTAAATGGCGCAATGAAGGGGACTCCCGTCGAAAGGTGCTCTGGGACGAGCCACCATTGCCAGTCCCTGATGATGGCCTTCATGATCTGGATTGGAAGCTGAAGATGGCCTTGCTTCTGATCCCACTGCACCTGTAACATCCACTGGGTCACCCGCATGTGGAGACGGACTAAAGGGACTGTTGCAATGGCCTCAGCCATGTGTCCGAGCAGGCAAAGGACCAATCTTGCTCGAACGGTCTTCCTCACCAAAATATCCCTTATAAGGGATCTGATGTGCTCCGCTCTGTCCTGGGGCAAAAACGCTTTCCCCTGAATGGTATCCAGGACTGCGCCTATGAACTGCAGTCTCTGAGATGGAACCAGGCGTGACTTCTCCCTATTGATGGTGATGCCCAATGATCCGAAGATGGAATGAGTACAATGAATCGCGGACATCAGGGCCTCCAGAGAGGGGGCCATAAGGAGTCAGTCGTCCAGGTAGGGGAACACATAGTAGCCTTGTCTCTTGAGAGCTGCCGCCAGGACTGCCATGCACTTCGTGAATACCCAAGGTGCCGAGGACAGTCCAAAGGGAAGGGCTCGGAACTGATAATGGCGACCCAGAAATTCAAAGCTCAAGAATTTTCTGCGCGCCGGAGCTATCGGAATATGCAGGTAGGCGTCCTGCATGTCCAGTGATGCTAAGAAGGCGCCCTGCTTGAGCATGGGAATTAGTCCTGGAAGAGTCACCATGTGGAAGCGTTTGTATAGCACCGAAGCATTGAAGTAGCAGAGGTCCAGGATCGGACGGAGGTCCCCTGTCTGTTTGGGAACCAGAAAGAAGTGGGAATAATATCCTGTGCCTCTCTGGTTCCATGGTATGTGCTCTATGGTCTTTTTGTCCAGAAGCGCTAGCACCTCCTGCTGAATGAGCAGGGCATGCTGACCCAAATAACAGGAAAGCAGGGGAGGTCTTGAAGGTGGGTGATTGAGGAATTCTATAGAGTATCCTCTCTCTACCAATTGTAGAACCCACCAGTCGGTAGTTATCATCTGCCACCCTGCCAGGTGGCGGGAGATACAACCCCCAACCTTTTCTTCCCAGTGATCCAAAGGAGGGCCGGGGCCGGGAAGGAGTCATGCTGTGGCGGCGTTGCTTCCCGCGAGCTGGGTCGGTTTAGTGTATCTCTGACCTTGGCCTGGGGAAGACTTAGACTGAGCCTTGCGATTGAAGTTGCCCCTTTGCTGCTGGCTGGAACATGGCTGTTGCTGTTGTTGCCAGCCGCGAAAGCGATTCTGGTTCTTACAAAAGGAACCAGTCTTGGGCCTGTACAAGGCCTGTATAGTCCTCACCACCTTCCCAGTGTCCTGTGACTTGGTGATTACCTTTTCGTATTCTTCACCAAACAGGACATCTCCATTGTAGGGGACATCCAGGATATTTTTCTGTATGTCTAGAGTGAATCCGGAGACGCGAAGCCATGAGTGTCTCCGGAGACAGACACCCGAGGCTCCTCCCCTGGCCGCAGAGTCCGCCGAATCATAGGCGGCTCTCAAATCTTGGGTACCCACGTCTGACACTGTGTGAAGAAGGTTCAAAAGTTCCTCCTTCTGCGTCCCATCCAGAAGGACTTTGACCAGGTCCTGTCCCTGTTCCCATAGGGCATTCTGAAACTGAACCATGTGTGTTAGGTAGTTCAGTGGCCTGATGGAGCGTGTAGCAGCCGCATACATGTGCCTCCTCAGTGAATCCAATTGCTGGGATTCCTGGTCCGGTGGCTGGGTGCTCAAATGCTGCGGCCGTTGAGACCAGTCGTGTGAGGCCGTGATAACCAGTGAATCAGCCAGGGGTTGGTGCGCCAAATACGGGTCCTCCAAAGAAGCCCTCTACGGGTGGTCAGCCTTCTTCGGCACAGCGGGGATGGAATGCGGACGTTTCCACGCTGCCTTGGAGACGTCCGAAAAGGTATCCACCAAGGGTGGCACCACCACAGGCTTAGGGTCTTTCTGCCCAAGATATTTAGCTAGGCGCTGTCGTTCAGGGTCTAGATCTTCTGTCTCCCATCTCATATTCTCCTGGATGTGCCACATGATTTCAGCAAAGGAGGGATCATCCGGAGGTGACCTGGTGATGGAAGACTGATGGGAGAAGGAGACCTGTAAGTATCCGATGAGTCCGGTCTTGAGTCATCCCCCTGCGGAGTGGACCGTCTTCCTCTGGGTCGCTTGAGGCTGGGGGACCCTGAGGGAGACCATGAAGGGGGCCTTCTCCTTTCTCTGGATCTACCCCTAGGAGGTGATGTAGGCTCCCTGGGGGCCGGGGGTCTACCTTCTGGACCTGAGGAGGAGGAGGCTTTACTGGGACCACATCCTTCTTGATAGTGTCCCACCAAAAAGTGAAGAGATCTTTTACTTCCTGTATGTTCATGCCGCACAATGGGCCAGGCATCAGGGTTGGCCTGTCGCCGGTGTCAGGCGTTGGGTCCGAGGTCGTCGCCGGTTTGAGCGAATGCTCCGGAGGAAGCCCGGCATTTTTAGTGTCGCCTGCCTGGTCGTCAGGCAACATCAAATTCTCCTCCGATGAACCCCGGCGACCGCTATCGACCGGTGAAGGGAGGGCGGTCGTCGGCTGCAAAGGTCGCTTGACCAGTGTTGGGTACTTGCAGGACGTCTGGTCTGTCGGTTGTTTGGCAGGTGAAGGATCGGCAACCCGTTTAGGCTCCGACGTCCGCTTGAGGGGTGTCAGGTCTGTAGTCTTCTGGGGAGGGGGATCAGGTCCCCTGGGAGGCTGGGAGACCGACCTGACATCGGGTTCCTGGTGTCTGTCTGAGGAAGTAGAAGCAGACTTCGAGGAGGACTTGGACCTCTGATGGTCGGAAGACTTCGCTGAGGCCCGGAAGGGCGTTGGAGAAAGATCCGAAGTCCTGGATGTCTTCAGCGGGTGGAGAGAAGCCGAAGGACCGCCTGAGGATCTGACCTTAACAGGTGGCAGCTGAGAGTGAGCCCTGGAGGGAGAGCGGTCTGAGCGCATGGAGCTGGACCTGGTGCGTGAGTCCGAGGCCCGGTTCGGGGATCTGGACCTGGCCTTCTCCTGATGTTTCTACCGGTGCTTATGGGACTTGGAGGCTGACTCACCTCTGGAGGCAGTGTCTTTTTCCATAGTTTTTAACTTTTCCTCTAACAGGAACCCCTGGAGTGCCTTTTGACGGTGGATCCTGGTGCGACTGTTAAATAGCTGACAAATGGAGCAGGCCTTGGTGTCGTGCTTCGGGCCTAGGCACCGCAGACAGGCCTTATGGAGATCCTTGATAGGGATCTGTTTGCCGCAGGCACACTTAGAGGGGTGTCCTTCTGTGGAAGGAGTAGGAGATGCTGACATTTAGTAAACAAAAGATTTGCTGAAGAAGTTCTAGTCGTCGTTCGCTAATGAGGCATCCATGAGGCCGATGCTGGCCGAATCAGCAGGAGAAAGAATGAGTCTTGGGGACCGCCTCTTTTATATGATGCCTGACGTCGGAGGCGGTCCCCGCTGGATACTGCTAGCTAGAAAATTTCTTTGGGGTCCTGGTGCCTGCCGGCTTCAGTCCTAATGGTATAACCTGCGGCAAGAGCTGTTTCTCGAAGTAAGATCTGTACTTTCTTGGCTTTGGGTCTTTTGGAAGACATTGTCCATGTCGTGGAGGTGTCCTGTAAGGAGCTGACTTGTAAAATGTACTCATTCACGTGGAAAAGGTTTTCACACTAGTGTGCAGACCATTAGACCAGTGGCACGGATCATTGACTACCCCGGTCCATGTCTCATTTGGGGTTACAAGCCACATCCCTTAAGGTGCATCTGGCAGTCATCTCCACATAGCAGGTGTGGGCTGTTATGGTGATGGTGGTACAGAAGAAAGTGGTCAGATGCTTTTTCCAAGGCCTGGATTAAATGTCCTCTTCAGTGTGAGGGCCTCCACATTGGGTTTTTCACAAGGACAAGGTTGTCCTTCACCCTCACACAAAGTTCCTGCCTAAGGTAGTTTTGGAGTTTCACCTTCATGAGGTATTGTATCTCCCGGTCTACTTTCCAAAGCCTACTTTGGATACTGAGTGTGCAATGCATATTCTGGATGTGCACAGGGTGCTGTTCTGTTACAAGGATTGCATGGCAGGGGTTCATGGACAGACTCTCCAGCTGTTTGTGAATTGTGCTGAAGCCACTCTGGCCAGACCGGCAGCCAAACATATGATTGGCTGATGGATAATCTCCTGCATTGATCTGTGGTACAGGCTGGCTGGTAAGGAGCCACTCATGGAGTTGAAGACTCTTTCCACTAGAAATACTACTGCCTCTGTTGCTGTTTCCAGGTACATCTAGATCGAAAAAATCTGCAGGGCTGCTACTTGGGCCAGTGTGCTTAAGTTCATATCCGACTATAGCATTGGTAGGCTCAGTTGTCGTTATGCTGAATTTGGGGCCTCACACCTCCAGTCTCTCTACGTAGAATAGTGGTGATGTGCACCTTGCCCCCTCCTCCCAGAGGACTGCTAGGAGTCTACACAAGTGTGGAGAGTGACTGAATCTAGGTAGTCAGAAACAGAGGTTACTTACCTGTAACTATAGATCTTCATCAAGTATATCGCTTCCATTGGGCCACACCTGTGGAACTTTAAGCTGTCCGAGTCAGGACCACTCAGAAACTTTTGCTTGTCTGGGGCCACCCATGATGATGTGCACCATCGTCAGCTATATAATCGTGGGCAGCCCTGTTGCTCCCCAAGTTCTTTCAACTGCTGTCAACCATTCGTTGAACCTGCAGAGAAACAGCACTGTTGTTTCTTCGATTTTAATATTTTCTAAACTTTACAACTTTTAACTTTACATCTGCTTGCATGGCTTCTGAAGACATAGTAATTGCCCATTTTTGAGTTTCCCTACAGGTGGCTGATGCCTTACTTGCAGCTAAAATGCATTCTACAAGATACACATATTCTTTGAAACAGAAATGCTTCCCCAAATAGTGTGCTTCCCATTCAGTGAGCCCATTTATGAGTCCTGTGAATATGGTACTAGACTACATTCTGTATGTACCTGTTTCCTGTCTCCAGTACTCTTCCATTAAGGAGCACTTGGCTGCTATTTCAACCTTCCATGACCCTATTCTTGGTGGCACAATTAGAGGTGTCCCATATGTTTTTGAAGGGTGTTCTACATATGCGTCCCCTGATTCGTAAACTATTTCCATCTTGGGACCCCAATTTCACTTTGGAAGTATTGACCTTGGCTCCATTTGAGCCTGTTGCAACCTCTGAGTTGTGTTTCCTTTAATGGAAAACGTGTTTTTTGGTAGCCATGAGTTCAGCTCATAGGATTTCTGAGCTTCAGCCTCTGGTGCATGAGCCTCCTTATTTGATTTTCCATAAGGACGTTGCAGACCAATCCTTGTTTTCTAACAAATGTGGTGTCTGATTTTACATTGATTCAAACCATATGTCTTCCTATGCATTATCCAGAGCATGCTAACAAAGATGAGGCATTGCTCCATTCACTTGATGTACATAGAACACTAAATTTTTATCTTGATTGCATTGAGGACTGCAGAAAGCCCACTCAGCTTTTTGTTTCATTTGCCCCTAGGAAAGAGGGCACCCCTGTGTCTAAACAGTGCCTTTCCAAATGTCTGGCTAACTGTATTGTTCTAGGGATGTGGATATGATGTTCTGTCCACACTTTCTAGCAATGCCTTTCCCTTTAAGACTTCACCAGAACGTCTTCAAGCTGTCTTCTCCCATCCACCCGGGTGGTAACTCCATAGGCTCTGCCCTATGACACCAGCTCTTCCTTTCCTCTGGATGAAGCAGGTTTCCTCCTTACTGCTCGCGCGCTGAGCAGGCCTTTGCTACAAAAATCTACGGATTTACTTCCAAACTTAATAAAATAATTTGTCTTCAGGCTTGATCTTCAGTCACGACTGCGATGGATGACGACAGGTCCTCTTTGGTGTTCCATCGGTGCCTTTGTGGGCAGAAGATGTCCCAAACGCATCCATACACCATGTGCATCTACTGCCTGAGACACGAGCATGATCCTCAGACCTGTGACATTTTTCATACTTTCCACCTCTCCGTTCTCGAGGACCATCACACCTGAATCACCCTAGGCCCAGGGGTGCACAACGTGTGGCCCGGGAACCACCCCCAAGGACCTAGCAGCTTCCACTTGCAGTCTTTGTTTATTTTTTGTTGTTGTTGTTTTTACTTTCAGTAACATGTTGATAAATAAACAAATAGATAAATGTATGTTTTGATTTGTTTTTATGTGTACATTTAATAATGTCTTGCTGGCATTTGTCACCTCGGGTCATTTTACAGTGGCACTTCGCCCTCAGACTTGACTCAAGTCTTCAGTCTGGCTCTCCACAAAAAAAGTTGTACTACTGCGCTAGGCCATCTGGAGTGGAGCAGGCCCTCGGTCAAATCTAAAGAATTCCGTCGGAAAGTGGTCTCGCAGCTCGCGGGTCCGACAAACAGCTAGCGACATTTGAGGAAGCAGTGGTCCAGGCCGCAGCTCACACCTCCTCGTCTTCAGCCTTCATTCCGCTTCAGCTGGGTGCCTCCTTCACGGGCCCCCTTGAAAGCAGAAAGCCTAGGCGCTAGGGGCTCTCACAAGGTGGATTTGGAAATACAGCAATTAGTTGTTAACACTGTTGTTTTTGTGTTTTTTTTAATATGGCTGGTGGATGGTGCGCAGCAGTTCTGGATCTTTGTTCTAATTTTTGGGTTAACCACCTTTTTTGCTATGAACCCCTCACACATTGAGCGCAGTCTGGGTCTCTTTGAATACAAGGACTTATGTCAGGCCTTACCAACCCTCAAGTCAGGGCCCTTCCTCGGGGCACAAGTCTGAGTTGAAAAAAGAGACCAAAAAACAGCCTCACCATCGATCATGCGATCAGGAATGCTCTCAGTCGAGGGCTTCTGATTCCCGCGCTTCTCCAGATCCAACTTTGGTCAAATCTTGGCCCAGGCCACCGGCTCCACAGTAACCCCGTCGGGCCTGTTGGCTGAGATGCTGGCTGATCTTCCAGCCGAGATTTTTCTCGAGCTGGTCGACCAGTTGTCGACTGAATGAGGATCTTATGTGGCAACAGCTTGTGTTCTCTGGTATGAAGCCGGCCCCTGCCTCTACCCCGGACATCATCTGGCTGTCGCCTCAATGACTGATGCCATCTCCACCGCAGGAGCTGACCAAGTCGGTCCCAGCTCGGTCAACCACAGTGTCTCCACCAATTCCCATGGAGCCACCTCCTAAACAGCCGAAGACCGGTGCTCCGACCAAGGAATCTCAGCCAGCCTCAGGGCTTCCCCATCAGCTGTCGGTCACCATCACCCCTGACTGTCCACAGAGGGTCAGTGGGTATTCCGGCGGTCAACCCTTTCTCATGACTCTTGAGTCTGGAGGTTCCTCCTGCACTCTGTCCGGTCAGCTTGAGTCGGTGGGGAGTCTCGCTGACAAACGCCCTACCTCTCTATGGGCCTTCTCTGCTTGATCTTGGAGTCCACAGGTATGAAGATGGAGCCTGTCCATAAACGGGCATGATACTGCCTCACCGAGATCCTAGACCAGGGGGACTCCCCTAGGGAGGCCTTCCTAGTGGTAGAGGTCATCCTTGGCCCTGCCTTTGAGCTTTTGCAGCACCCAGCTTCCTGCCCAGCACATCTGCCCGGATGGCACGTAAATACACGGTTTCTACTGGTTCTCTGTTGGGATTCACAGAACACCCCTTGGCTGAGGGCTTGGTGGCAGATTCTGTATTCAGGCGCTCTGGCAACACTGGGGACGTCGACAAGCCACCTGGCAAGGAGTCCAAGAAGCTGGACCATGCGGCTAAAAAAGTCTGTGCTGCCTCTTCACTTGGCCTTCGCAATTTGAGCTCGGCCCTTCTCATGGCCCACTTCTCCCATGCCCTGCTGGGCACTCCAGATGAGGTGCTTCTTCATCTACTAGCGGACCTTCAGATCATGGTCAAACAGGTCCAGGACCAGGGCTGGGTTGTAGCAAAGCAACACCTCCAGACAGCCATGGACATTGGGGACTCCTGTGCCCACTCCATGGTGGCTGCAGTGGACATGCGCCACCGAGTTTGGCTGCAGATCTCAACCTTCACGGCAAACACCCAGCACAAGCTGGTGGATGTCCCCTTTCTGAGCACCAACTTGTTCGGGCCCGGGGTAGAGGGCTACCTCACCTGCATTGAGAAGTCCAGTGCCACCTTGGACTCGGTGACATTCTCCCAGAAGGACCCCAAAGGCTCTAAGCAGCAGAAAAAGAGCCCTTTTGGTTCACCTCCACTCCTGTGACCAAACCAGCCCAACCCCAGGCTGGACAGCAGGTCCAGGCCTGACTCTGCTACTTCCTTTCCGCCTGGTCCACTGTCACCATGGACAGGTGGGTTCCTCGAGGTGGTCGGCCAGGGTCTGCCTCTGGAATTTGAGCAGTACACTCCTTGCTGAGCCTGTGCCCCAGAGGAGGACATGGTATCCGCAGACATTCTGTCGGCTCTTCGGAACGACATTGCACAGCTCCTCTGCAAGGAGGTCATGGTTCCTGTCGCTGATCCTCCAGAACACCCAGGGTTTGTTTCCAGGTACTTTCTGGTGCCAAATGGACGGGTGGCTGGCGCCCCATTCTAGATCTGCACGACCTGAACAAGTTTCTCAAGTTACGTACCTTCAGGATGGTCTCCCTCTCTTTCTCTCTCTCTCTCTCAGATCATACCATCTCTAGAGCAAAACATGTGGTTTTGCTCCCTGGATCTTGAGGATGCGTTCTTTCATGTCCCGATCCATCCATCTCACTGAAGGTTCCTCCTCTTCTGAGCAGAGGGAGCCCTCTATGAGTTCCAGGCCAAGCCATTCGGCCTGTCCTCAGCCCCCAGGGTCTTTACGAAGTGCATTGCAGTGGTGACAGCTTATCTGAGGTGCTGAGGGGTCTGGGTTTACCCCTACCTGGACGACTGACTGATCGCAGGTCCCTCCAGACGGGAGGTGGAGTGGTCCAGTGACCTGGCCCTCCAGACCTGTGTCTCCTTTGACCTCGTCAATGAGGTCAAGTCAGAACTCATGCCTTCGCTGGTGATCAGTTTCATTGGGGTGGAGCTTGACTCTTGCAGAGCCAGAGCCCAGCACCCGACGGAAAAGGTGAATGCTCTCTCCTCCTTTGCCTGATCATTTTGGGTTGGGAAGTTGCGCCCTGCCTGTGGCTTCCTGCGCCTGCTGGGTTACATGGTGGCCTGCACCAGCATGGTCCGTTGAGTCCCCTGGAGAATGTGCTCTCTGCAGTGGGAGCTGTCCAGCTAGTGGTCTCAGTGCAGGGGTCACTTTGACCTTCTAGTCACTGTGACCCAGCGGATGTGGGACGCTCTCCAGTGGTGGTTAGTCCCAGAACATCTGCAGGAAGGGATCCCATTTGTCCGGCTCCCAGTGGACGGGGTGGAGGTTCTCTCCTCCTTTGCCCAATCATTTCAGGTTGGGCAATTGTGCGCTGCTCGGACTTCCTGCGCTTTCTGGGTTACATGGCGGCCTGCACCAGCGTGGTCCATTGGGCCTATTGGAATATGCACTCCCTGCAGTGGGAGTTGGCCAGCCAGTGGTCTCAGCACAAGGGTCACTTCGACCAGCTGGTCACTGTGACCCAGAAGATATGGGACTCCCTCCAGTGGTGGCTAGTCCCAGAGCATCTGCAGGAAGGGATCCCGTTTGTCCGTCCCAAGCCAACGGTCATCCTGACGACCGATGCTTCTTTCACGGGCTGGGGTGCCCACATGGGGGAACACAGAGTCCATGGGCTATGGACTCCCGAGAAGTCCTGATGCCACATCAACCTGCTGGAGCTCTGAGCAGTTCAGCTAGTGCTGACTGTCTTTGCTCCCCACATTTGGGGTCAGGTGGTCCAGACGGACAACACCACGACCATGTACTACCTCAACAAACAGGGTGGGATGCACTCCCTATCTCTGTGCAAGGGTGCTCTCCATGTGTGGACCCTTGTGCACAGCCTTGGGGCCGATCTCCTAGCCATCCATGTGGCATGGGCCTCCAACCAGCTGGCGGACGCTCTTATCTGTATGGGCGAGGTGTCTCACGAGTGGTCTCTTCACCTAGAGGTAGTACACAGTCTGTTCTCCCAGTGGGGAACCCCTCAGGTGGACCTGTTCACCTCTGGGGAGAACGCAAAGCTGAGGCTGTTTTGTGCCCCCCAAGCAGGAACACTGCAGAGGTATGCCTTCAAGGCCCTGACTCAGGTCTCTTCTATGCCTTCCTCCACTTCCTTAATCCACAAGGTGCTTCTCAAGGCCAGGAGGAACAAGGCACAGGTGATACTGGTGGCTCTGGACTGGTTGTGCCAGTTTTCGTTCCCCGATCGCCTCAGCAGTAGGCTCCTGAGGCGTCTTCCTCTCCGCCCGGATCTGCTTCCCATCAATCAGGGGAAAGTACTCCATCTGGATGTTCAATCTCTGCACCTGACAGCCAGGTTCCTGAACGGCTAGAGTTCTAGGATTTGGGTCTCTCTGAAGATGTCCTCACTGTTGTGGAGGCGTCTTGGAAGGAGTCGACCAGGAAATACTATGTCTTCCAGTGGAAGAGGCTCTCCATTTGGTGTCAAGGCAAGTGGTTGGACCATTTGTCCTATCCAGTGGCTAGCATTCTTGACTATCTCTGGTCTCTCTTTCAGTTGGGCCTTTGGTCGACGACCTCAAGGTGCACCTGGCAGCCATCTCTGCTTACCGGGGGTGGACCAATCAGCAGTTGGTGGCGCAGGAGAAGGTGGTCTGGTGCTTTTTGAAAGGTCTTTACAACATTTCCCCTCTGCTGTGTGAACCACCACCACCTTAGGATCTGTTGCTGGTTTTGGCAAAGCTCATGGGCAAGCCATTTGAACCAGTGCACATGTGTGAGATGTCACACCTGTTGTGGAAGACCGCCTTCCTGGTGGCTATTACGTTAGCCAGAAGGATCACTGAGCTCCAGGTGCTGTTGTTGGAGTCTCCATACCTTTTCTTTCACAGGGATAAGATTGTCCTGCACCCCAACCCGAAGTTCCTCCCGAAGGTTGTGTCGGATTTCCACCTTAACCAGGTGATTAATCTTCTGGTGTATTTTTCCAGGCACAGTTCGGAGGCCAAGCACAGGCTCCATACTTTGAACCTGCAATTTGCGCTCGAATACTACAAGGAGGGCACGGCTGGTGTTCGGGGAGAGGTTTGCCAGCTGTTTGTCACCCTCGCTGAAGCCGCACCTGGCAGACCGGCAACTAATCGGATGATTGGCAGGTGGATAGTATCCTGCATCGACCTCTGCTATAGGTTGGCAGGTAGGGAGCCTCCCATAGGGCTGAGGGCTCATTCCACCTACCATACCGCTGCCTCTGTGGCTGCTTCCAGGGACGTCCCTATCCAGGAAATCTGCAGGGCTGCTACCTGGAGGTCAACACACACCTTCATTTCCCATTATCACAGCGACCCTGAGTCACTCTGGGATACTGGTTTTGGGGCCTCAGTTCTCCAATCTCTCTTCCCTAAGTAGGGGGTGTGCACCTTGCCTCCCTCCTCCCGGAGAACTGCTAGGAGTCTGCTAGAAAGTGTGGAGAGTACATCATATCCACATCCCTAGAAAAACAGGTTACTCACCTGTAACAGTAGTCCTAGGAGTGGTATATGATGTTCATGCACACAGACCCACCTGACCTCCCCTGGCTTTGGCGCACACTACTGCTTCCAGTTGGCAAGGTCTGGCATCATGAGGTGGAACCGAGGGAGTTACCACTCAAGTGGATGGGAGGAGCCAGTTTGAAGACGTTCCGCCGAAGTCTTAAAGGGAAAGGCACTGTCAAAAAATGTGGATGAACATAATATAAAACAAAGCAGGCAGTATAGCGCAGTGGTCTAAGGCTCTGAGCTGCAAATCTGGTGACATCCAGCAGACCAGACCTAGGTTTGAATCCCACAGCATCCACTTGCATACTGTGTGACCCTGAGCAAGTCACTTAACCTCCTTGTGCTCCCAGGTCGCTCCTGTAAAAAAGCTTTCAGCTTAGTGTGCTATACCTGGTTAAACAACTAAATAAAAAAAAATATATATATATACCAGTCCTAGAACTACTGTTACAGGTGAGTAACCTGTTTTTTTTTTTTTTCCTGTTATCTGAAGTACGGCAAGAAATTTCTTGGTGCTGCTGTATGTGGTCACTCTGCACGTGGTGCAACCACTTCTGTTGCTTGCTTTCAGAATGTTTCTGTAGCTGATATATATGCTTCTGGCCCATGGAACACTGTGCGTACTTTCACTAAGTACTGCAGTCTAGACATCAACTCTAGTAAACGTGTTGGCTTTGGTCTTGCAGTGATGCAAGGCCTTCTGTCCTGATTGCATGTCACACTTTGCCATCCTCTTTGGTTACTTTGAATACTTCTTGGGAATTGTTCCAAAGGTGTGACCCAGTGGTGGAGACATCCTCAATGAAGATATAACAGTTACTTACTGTAACAGTAGATCTTCAAGAGAGTCTTCTCCTTTGGGCCACAGCGCACCCACCTTCTTTCCCCCTTTCTGAGATATAAGCTGGCAGGATTGGCCACTGTCTTGTTGGGAGGTGTCCATAAGTGCCTTAACTATACTGTACTTCCAATCCTATGCCTCTCCTTGTGTGCCTGGTACTGGTCTGGTCTTTTGGTTCCTCACAGTAAGAAGCCATCTGAGCTTATCTGTGGCGGGGAACTGAGGAGCAATGGTGTCACTGATGATTATATAGGTGCTGACATTGCATGTCATTGTGGGTAGCCTCCAGCTAGCAAAAGTTTCCAAGTGGTCCTGACGCCAACACCTTAAAGTTCCAAAGATGTGGCCCAATGGAGGAGATTCTCTCGAAGCTCTACTGTTTTGGTAACTGTTCTTTCTGCTACTGGTATTGAGTTCACATCCACACCACCTCCCCTGGCAGGACTTGCTCAAATTCCTGTTTCCATTGTGCAGATCTGACATCAGATGGGGCGGAGCTGGATGATGACACTTCCAGGTGGTGGGAGGAGCCAAGCTTGAAGACATCCGGTGACTGAGCTACGCCCAGTGGAACTGCCCAAGTGTGGATCTGAACTGAATACTAATAGCAGAACTATGGTTCTTGGGACATGGATATGTTGTTCATCCATACTGTCTGGCAGGTATCCTTGCCGCTTTAAATCTTGCCGGAAGGTCTTCAAGCTGGCTCCTCCCACCCACCCGGGTGGTAAAACTCTCGGCTCTGCCCCATGACGCCAGATCTTCCTTACCACTTGGAAGTTCAGGTTCCCTCCTTAACGCTCTGCGTATAAGACTGGTTCCTAACTCTTCGGTTTTCTGAATTTAAAAGTTTTGCATTTCTAGACTTGGTCTTCTATCCCTCATGACTGCGATGGACAAAATAAACTCGGTTTTCGGAGATGCCCTTGCGGGCAGAAGATGTCTCAGACGGATCTGCACTCCACGTGTGTCTACTGTCTAGGCCTTGAGCACGACCCGCAGGCTTGCGACCTGTGCTCTTCCTTCTCGGCCTACGTCCTCGAAGACCATGCTGCCCGTTTACAACTGGGGCGTCCCGAGAATTTCCCTCCAGTGAAGTCAAAAGAGGCCCGGTCGGCGGTTTCCGTGGCGGTGGGCTCGGCGGATCAGCTAGAGCAGATGATCGCCCTCAAAGAGGAGGTGGCGTGGGCCGCATCTTCCTCGGTCACGGCATTCATCCCGCTCTCCCTGGGTTCCTCTTATACAGCTTCCTTTAAGGAGCTTTGTCTGTCCCTCTCCACTAAGGGAGAGGGACCAACGTCTGCTGGACCTTCTTCTTGGTCCAAAAAGAAAGACAAGGGTAGGTCCCTCCGTCGTCGCTCTTGGGAACGGGAAAGGTCCCTCTCCCTGAGTTGTTGGCCATCGACTTCGGTCGATCGTTCGGCTTCGGCCACTGGTCTCACAGTGTCCCCGTCTGGTCAGCTGACCGAGACTCCCGTCAACGCAGTCAAGATTTTTCTTGACCCGTTGGACGGGTTGTCGACAGGCGAAGCCGAGAATCCTCTCTCCCCGGTTCCCCCGGTGGGAGTTGAGGATCCCGTGGGCTTGCCAGTGCCTCCGGTTCCGGACCTCTCGGGTGAACCCTCCAAGCCGAGGGGAGAGCCGGTTCCACCCGTCCCTTCCCCGCACCCTCCTCGGAAAAGCCGAGGTTCTCGGTCTCGGACTTCTTCGCGGTCCAGCCGATCCCGCCCTCATAGGCGGTACCGCGGTGCCGCTGCTTGTCTTTGTCGTCCTCCTCGGACGAGGGGAGGCTTCAACGTAAGTTACGTCGACGATACGAGGACCTCATGTGGCAACAGCTCCTTCTGGCCGGGAACAAGCCGACGCCGTCACCTACCCCGGCCATTAAGTGGCTGTCACCGGAGCGGCCGAAACAACCCCTCGACTTACCCGAGGAGCCTGTTCCCAGGCCGGTTGTTCGGCCAAAACCAGCTGCTCCACCGATTCCGGTGGAACCTCCGCCTCCACATCTGTTATTTGGGGCTCCGACCAAGAATTCTCGGTCGGCTCAGGGCCTGCCCCATAGGCTGTCTGTTACCCTCACTCCCGATCGACCTCGGTAGGTGGAGGGTGGCTCAGGCCCAAGGCAGCTCTTTGCGGACTCCTCCGAGTCCGACGACGATTCCTCCCTTTTCTCCAGGCGAGTAGACTTGGAGTCCTCTGGAGGTCAGTCGCTGGACGATAGCCCTTCGTCCTATCTGGGATTGCTTCGGCTCATCTTGGAGTCCACCGGGATGAAGCTCGAACCCGTGTCTAAGCGGGCCAAGTATCCCCTCATGGAGATACTGGACCGAGGGGATTCCCCTACGGAGGCCTTTCCAGTGGCCGAGGCCATAGTGGGCCCGGCCTTGGAGCTCTGGCAGCGCCCTGCTTCCTGTCCTGCGCCTTGGCCAGGATGGCCAGGAAGTATGCGGTCCCTACCGGTTCCTTGTCCGGTTTTTCGGAACACCCCTCAGCGAAGGGCTAGTTACTGACAGCGTTTTCCGGCGTGCTGGGAACGCTACGGATGTGGACAAACCTCCCGACAAGGAGTCCAAGAAATTGGACTATGCCGGGCGCAAAGTCTACGCTGCGTCCTCCCTCGACCTTCATCAGGCCAGTTCGGCCGTACTCATGGCACATTTCTCTCATGCCCTGTTGGGCTCCCTGGACGAGGTGGTTCCTCATCTTCCCGCAGACCTGCAGACCACGGTTAGGCAGGTGCGGGACCAGGGCAGGGCAGTGGCCAAACAGCAGCTTCAGACTGCTCTGGACATTGGAGACTCATGTGCCAGGTCAGTAGCGGCCGCAGTGGCTATGCACCGTCGGGCATGGCTGAGGATATCCACCTTCACTTCGGATACCCAGCACAAGTTGGTGGATGTCCCCTTCCTGGGGACCGACCTTTTCGGCCCTGGGGTGGAAGGTCACCTACAGAGGATTGAGAAGTCCAATGCTACCTTGGACTCGGTCTCATCCGCACACAAGGACAAAGGCCACAGACCACAGCCTAAGCCCTTTCGTCCTTCTGCGCCCGTGGCACATCCGGCCCAGCAACGTCAGGGCCAGCAGGCACGAGCTTGGCATCCCAAACCCAAGCCCTCGGCTTCCTCCTCCAGGAAGCAGGGAGGTAAAGGCCCCGTCGGTCCCTTGGCGGTCCCCCTCCAAGCCTGCCCAGTGGCGGGTTGAGGGGTGTCGCTCAACCCTGTCACCTCACCCCAGGTTCCCCCTGGGGGCGGCTCCGCCACTTTCTTTCCGCCTGGTCCGTTATTACCACAGACCGGTGGGTGTTGGAAGTGGTCGGAAAGGGCCTGCCTCTGGAGTTCGAGCAGGCCCCGCTCTTCAGAGCCACACCTCGGGGCCTTGGGGTCCGCAGGCTTCACTGTTGGCTCGCCGAGGCCAACATCGCCTCCTCCTCGAGAAGGAGGTGATCAGAGAGGTAGCGGACCCTTCCTCAGACCCGGGATTTGTGTCCAGGTACTTTCTGGTTCCGAAACGGACGGGGGGCTGGCGCCCCATTCTCGACCTGCACGACCTAAACAAGTTCCTAAGGTCTTGGACCTTCAGGATGGTCACTCTGGCTCAGATAGTACCATCCTTGGAACGCGACGTGTGGTTCTGCTCTCTGGACCTGCAGGACGGGTTCTTTCACGTCCCTAACCGTCCGTCACATCAGAGATTCCTTCGTTTTCGAGCGGAGGGATCCCTTTTCGAGTTCCGAGCCATGCCCTTCGGCTTGTCTCCAGCTCCCAGAGTCTTCACCAAATGCATGGCAGTGGTGACAGCATTCCTGCGGCGCCGAGGGGTCCGAGTGTACCCTTACCTGGACGACTGGCTGATAGCAGCCCCCTCCAGGCAGGAGGTGGAGGCGGTCAGAGATCTGGCCCTTCAGGTTTGCTCTCAAGTCGGCCTTCTCATCAGCGAGGCCAAGTCGAACTCGAGGCGAGCAGGTGATTCTTTTCATCGGGCAGAGCTCGACTCTCTTCTCGAGCCAGAGCACGGCTCCCGGCGGACAGGGCCGAGGTTCTTTCCTCCTTGCCCAATCATTTTGGTTGGGCAATCGCATCTCCCAGGACTTCCTGCGCCTCCTGGGTCTCATGGCGGCCTGTACCAGCGTGGTCCGCTGGGCCCGCTGGAACATGCGCCCCCTTCAATGGGGGCTGGCCAGCCAGTGGTCTCAACGCTGCGATCCATTGGACCAGCTAGTGACGGTGACCCAGGGGATGTGGAATGCTCTCCGGTGGTGGACCATTTCAGTTCATCTGCAGGAGGGCATCCCGTTTGTCCGCCCCGAGCCGACGGTCTCTCTATCGACCGATGCCTCTCTGATGGGTTGGGGTGCCCATCTGGGGGAACACCGAGCGCACGGCCTCTGGTCCACGCGGGAGTCCCGATGTCACATCAACCTGCTGGAGCTCCGAGCGGTCCACCTAGCTCTCACCGCCTTTGCTCCGTTTCTCCGGGGTCAAGTGGTCCGAGTCCAGATGGACAATACCACGACCATGTACTATCTAAACCGCCAGGGCGGGACGCGCTCCATGCTTCTATGCAAGGAAGCTCTCCGCATTTGGTCACTCGTGCACAGCCTGTAGGCGGATCTCCTAGCCATTCACGTGGCAGGAACCTCCAACACCCTGGCCGATGCCCTAAGCCGGATAGGGGCTGCGTCCCACGAGTGGTCTCTCCTGCCGGAGGTAGTACAAGATCTGTTCTCCCATTGGGGCACACCTCAGGTGGACCTGTTTGCCTCCAGGGAGAACGCGAAGCTGAGGCTGTTCCATGCCCGCCCCCCTCAGCAGGGCTCGCTGCAGGGGGATGCCTTCTTGAGGCAGTGGACCCCGGGCCTCTTCTACGCCTTTCCCCCATTCCCTTGATACACAAGGTGCTTCTCAAAGCAAGGAGGGACAAGGCGCAGGTGATTCTGATAGCCCCAGACTGGCCCCGCCAGTTCTGGTAACCAGATCTCCTCAGCCTCAGCTCCAGGCTCCCGAGGCAGCTTCCAGCTCGCCCGGACCTTCTCTCAGTCAATCAGGGGAAGGTGTTCCATCCGGACCTTCAATCCCTGCACCTGACGGCCTGGTTCCTGAGCAGCTAGAGTTCCAGGCCTTGGGTCTTTCCGACGAGGTCCTCAATGTAGTTGAAGCGTCCCGTAAAGAGTTGACCAGGAAATGCTACGCCTTCAAATGGAAGAGATTTTCCATTTGGTGTCCAGAGTAAGGGCCTTGACCCTTCCTCCTGTTCCTAGCGAGCATATTGGATTACCTGTGGTCCTTTCTCAGCAAGGGCTAGAGTCGGCGACCCTTAAGGTGCACCTGGCAGCCATCTCTGCTTACAGGCGCGGGCCAGGGGAGCAGAGTCGGTGGCGCAGGAGAGAGGTGGTCTGGCGGCACTAAGGCCTTGATCACACTTCCCTCCGGTCTGAGAACCTCCCACCTCCGTGGGATCTACTGCTGGTACTGGCAAAGCTCATGGACAAGCCATTGAACCAATGCACAGGTGTGATCTCTCTCACCTGTCGTGGAGAGACCGCCTTCTTGATGGATATCCACGTCAGCCAGAAGGATGGAGAGCTCAGGCGCTCCATCGAGTCTCCTTACCTGGTCTTCCACAGGGACAGGTTGTCCTGCTTCCACCGAAATTCCTTCGAAGAATTGTTATGAGTTACCTTAACCAGATGTTGACTCTGCCGGTGTTCTACCCCAATCACACCTCGGAGGCGAATATAGGCTCCATACTCTGGACCCTAGGAGGCCGCTACTATAAGGAGCCACGGCTGAAATTTAGGAGAGGTTCGCCAGCTGTTTGTCACCCACGCTGAAGCCGCACCTGGCAGACCTGCAGCCAAGCGGACGATAGGCAGGTGGGTCACCTCCTGCATAGATCTCTGCTATAAGTTGGCGGGCATGGAGCCTCCCAGAGGGATAAGAGCTCATTCTACCCGCCATACTGCTGCATCGGTGGCTGCTTCCAGGGACGTCCCTATCCAGGAAATCTGCAGGGCTGCTACCTGGAAGTCAGCACACACCTTCATCACCCATTACCACATCGACCTTGAGTCACGCCGGGATGCTGGTTTTGGGGCCTCGGTTCTCCAGTCTCTTTCCCTAAGTAGGGGTGTGCTTGCCTCCCTCCTCCCGGAGAACTGCTAGGAGTCTGCCAGACAGTGTGGATGAACAACATATCCATGTCCCTAGAAATACAGGTTACTCACCTGTAACAGGAGTTCTAGGAATGGTATATGTTGTTCATCCAACAGACCTACCCCGGCTTCAACGCACAACCTGAGTTTCCAGCGGGCCAGATCTGGCGTCATGGGGCGGAGCCGAGAGTTTTACCACCCGGGTGGGTGGGAGGAGCCAGCTTGAAGACCTTCCGGCAAGATTTAAAGCAGCAACGATACCTGCCAGACAGTGTGGATGAACAACATATACCATTCCTAGAACTCCTGTTACAGGTGAGTAACCTGTATTTACATGTAAGTAACATCTGTTTAGTGGTGCCTCTTATTTCGTCCTCCCAAATGTTTGTGGGTACTGCTTGTTACTCAACCAAAGTGTGTGGCCGTATGGAGCAGACTGACTCTTAAGAAGACAGGGATGTTACTCATCATAACACTTGATTTTCTTGAGACTCTGCTACACAGAACCACATTCTCCCATCCTCTGTTTAGATAGTAAGGATCACCTGTTTTTATTTCTGTACTCGGTATGTTTTCTTGTCTTGGCACCCTGTTTGGGGTTTTTAACACTTGGGATGGGTGCTGTAACAGCTTACCCTTTGGTCACTCTGTCCCTGTAGGTCACAGGTTTTGTCTTTTAAAAGATTTATAAAACTAGAAATCTTTGGCTCTGGTACCCTGAGTTTTTCGTGCCACCCCAAAATACTATAGGAAACTATTAGAATCACTGATGTGCTAAGATAACTGCTCCTAAAGAGAAATAGACTGTATTTATAACATTAGTCATTATTTTGTCCTCCCACTCTCTACCCTTTGATGAGAGAGGTGTCAATTTCAAATGAGTCGGAGAAATTTCTTTGGGCTTAAGTCAAGGGCATCCCTTGAATTCAGGAATATTCACGGATTCTCAGTATATCCCTTATAGTTTCATTTTGGTTGTGCATTCCATTCCCTCAAAACAATATTCATGTGGGAGGGGATTTCCTACCCTTTATTCCTCATTCATCACTTGTTTTGTTGTTTCCTGTCAACAAAACATTGGGTTGGGCAGACCTCTTATAATGTTTCTCTCACACACACACACACACACACTTGCCCCCACTGTGAAGAAATTGTTCCTCTGCTATTTTTTTTCTTTTATGACATTGGTTTGTTTGAATTTAAAGTTGATTTTGGAAAAAAGAAAAGGAACTGGTGGTGTTGGGGCAGGTGACTCGTTTTATACAGTGCTGTTCATGTGCTGAATCGTGTCTTGGTACCGTCCCACCTACTCAATAGGTTTTACTCCAGCGGGGTCCTACCGCCTTTTTATTTATTTTTATTTTTTTTATTTATTGAAATCTTGGATACACCTGTGAGCAGATGCTCGTTGAGAGGTTCCACGTCATGTACATAAACAACAATGTAAGGCATTCAGGACAATATGTAGATAAAACATTGAGAGTACAATTAATCAGATAATGACACTATTAACATATGGGTACATAAATCCAAGCCAAACCAGTAACTGTGGCAACGTGCAAAGTAAGCCTGCGTCAGAAGGAGAAGTAGGGGAAAAAGGGAAAGAAGGGGTGGGGTAGACAGGACAGTGTGGACAGAGGGGGGTAGGCTGGGATAAAAAGGCTGGAGATGGAGCTAAGTGCTGTGGTTTGCCAGTCCCTGGGATAGAGGCTGGGAAGTGCTGGGGTCTGTCAGTGGGTGCGTAGGATGACTCAGCAGTGGCACCTGCAGGTACTCATATGAATAAGGTGTCGGTGCAGTTTAAGTTTGAATGGTCCAAGCATAGCAGTGCCAGAGATATCCGGTGGTATTGCGTTTGTCGAGAGCGGTGCCCAGCACGCAAAGGCACGTTGTGCCATGGATGTGTGGCTTCTGAGTATATAGAATGTTTGTGTGGAGGAGCTCCTGGTTTTTCTGGTATTTAACGGAAGGAACAGCAGGTTCTGCACTCCAGGAGGAAGCTGGTTTAATGCGACCTTTTTGGCGAGAAGGCAGGCTTGATATCTTATTCTGTCATTCAGCTGGAGCCAGCCAGTGTGGGTATAGAGTTTGCAGGTATGGGTTAGTTTAGGTGCATTAGTGAGCAGGTGGCAGACTTCATTTAGTGCAACAGTGATGTGCTGGAGTGCCGCGTCGGTTGCAGATCCATGTATTACCAGTCCATAATCTATAAGGGATACAATCGAACTGTTAATTGCCAGGTTCAGTGCTTCGTGGGTGAGAAAATGTCTGTGTTGGTAGAGGATGCCGATTCTGGTATTGATGGCTTTGGCAGTGTTGTTTGTGCTGTGTGGAGGACAAGGTGGAGTCGATAGTTACTCCCAGGTATTTCAAGTGTGGGACGAGTTCCAGGGTGCTGCCACTGTCATTCCGTATGGCCAAGGGGTAGCTTTTATGTTTGTTATGGGTTGATGCGTAGACCATGGTTTTGGTCTTTTTATCATTCAAGACCAGTTTTTGTTCTTTAAACCATTTTTAGTCTGTTGCGAAGCCAGTTTGGAGGTCCTTTTCGGAAGAGTTCTGGGCACTGGTTGCTGGCGAACATTACTGCGTCGTCTGCATATAAGAGCATGTGGCATTGGCAAGCTGCTGGGAGGTTGTTTAGGAAGACTCTAAATAGCAGCGGCTCCAGTATAGACCCTTGTGGTACGCCGGATCTGACAGGTCGGCTGTCAGATAGGACTTCCCCAATCCTGCCTTGTTGGGAGCGGAGGCTCAGGTAGCTGCTAAACCAGTCCACGGTTTCTGTTGCAAGTCCAATTTCAGAGAGCTGCTGTAGGAGGAGGGCGTGATGAACTGTATCAAATGCCTTTGATAGGTCAATGAAGGATGCCTCCACTAGGTGGCCTTGGTCCAGGGTGTTATTGATGAACCCGGGTGAATTCTTGAAGGGCTGTGATGGTACTGTGGCCACCATGGAATCCATGTTGTTCTAGGCAGAGAAGCTTGTGTTGGTTAAGATACTCCACCATCTGGTCGGCCACTATCTGCTCCAGAGCCTTGGAGAGTGGCGGGAGTATGGAGATTGGCCTGTAATTGTTGTGTGGTGTTCGGTCCCCACTTTTACGGACAGGGGTTACTGTGGCAGATTTCCATCTTAGCGGGAATTGGGAGTGGCAGAGGGAGAGGTTAATTATTTTTGTTAGCGATCTAATTATTTCATCCAGTGCCAGATGTACGAATTTAAAGTCCAGTGTGTTCCCGCTATGCCTTGACTTTCCTAGGACCTTCACTACATATTTCCGTGCATCAGCTTCAGAAACAATTTTGAAGCGGAAAGGCGAACGGTTGGGAGGTGGTGTAGGAGCCCTTGTAGTGACTCTTGGGTTAGGGGCATTGAAGAAGTCAGCCGGAAGAACACTACTGAGGTCAGTAAAAGCCTGATTCAGTGAGTTAGCTATGAGTAAGGGGTTTACGGTATGGACATACTCAACAGTGAGCATAGCAGGGGGTGTATTTGGATCCTTCCCTGTAATAGCCTGTACGTTTACCCAGAAGGATTTGCTACTGTTCCATGAGTCAATGAGGGCTTCTTTGTAGTATTTACTCTTCGCCTGTCTGATCGCTTTTGTACAGTCATTATGGGCCTTTTTGTATTGCTGAACGTTAGCTGCAGAGCCCTGTGATCATGCTTTTAGCCAGTATTGGTCTCTTAGGTCAAGAAGCGCCAGGAGTTCGAGGTAATCCATACGTTAATGGGTCCTTTAGCTTTCCTTGTTTTGACAGGGGTGTGTTTGTCGCAGTCCGCGCTAAATTTTGATATAAAGAGGTTGAGCACTGTGTCCACATCTTTGGATTCTCTGAGGTCTGACCAGTTGATGAGTTTAAGGTCAGCCTTTAGTAGAGGCAGGTGGCCCTTTAAGAGCATCCATTTTTTTATGGTTCTGGTTGGGGGCTTGCAGTAAAGTTATTGTTCCAGAGATATTTGACAGGGTAGTGGTCGCTCTGGCTGTAAGACCAAAGAGTGTGGGGCTATGGAAAAAGTACTCAAGAAGTTCTAGAGTTACAGTGAGTAACTTGCCTTTTTTACAATGAATATAACCTTGTTAAACCTGGATGGTGTTTCCACTCAGGATCCCATCTCCATTGCAAACGCTTTTAACAAGGCGTTCTCAGACCTTAGTAGTGTCCTCCCCTCTGACTTCTTCCACCAGTCTAGCTGTAGTCTTAACGATTGTGTAGGGAAACAGCCATCCTCTCATCCTCCCTTCCATTTCAGAGCCGTGTCAGCAAGTAAGGCCAAAAAATATCTACTAAAAGTCTTGGGGAAATCCAGGACCAGTGGTGACGCCTTGGACCTTACCCGTGTTGCACAGACCTTGGATTCCATACTTGCTTCTCTAACTCATGTTATCAATACCTCCCTCTGGTTCTCACAGTTCCCGGAAAAATGGAAAGTTGCCCTAGTGACTCCTATTTTCAAGAGCGGAGATCGAACCTTGACAGGAAACTATAGACCAATATCAATCCCACCACTCTCTAAGGCGCTTGAAAGAATAGCGACTGATCAGTTAGGTGAGTACCTTGAAAATACCAGCTTCTCTGCCCGCATCAACATGGCTTCCGTAAAGGCCATAGCGCCTCAACCGCACTCCTCAAGTTCACAGGCTTCAGTTACAACACATTGGACCAAGGTTCCCTAGTTGGAGCAGCTTTCATTGACTTAACAAAAGCATTAGATACGGTAAACCATAACGGCCTAATTGAACAACTAGCATCCCTTGGCCTCTCAAATGACACTGTGGCATGGTTCCAAAGCTACCTGCATGCCTGCTCTCAGCAAGTAAAGATTAACAATGTCCTTTTGGACAGCAGATCCGTCCGCTCTGGAGTTTCACAAGGATCCGTACTCGGCCCACTTGAACCGCCTACCTTATACTTGCCAAGAAAACATCCTGCTGTACGCAGACAACACAGTCCTATATACCAGCCACCCTGACCCTAAAGAGCTGGAGCTTGCCCTCCAAAGGAATTTCAGGGAGGTTGAGAACTGGTTCAGCGATCATAAACGTGTCATGAACTACAAGAAAACTAAAACAATGATGTTCTGCAGCTCCAAAAGCAAATACAAGACCTACCCACCCTCTGTCCTTAACTCAGGGGGTGCACCTCTTGAATTAGTCCAACACTTAAATATCTGCATGTCACGGTTGACAGTACCTTGTCCTTTTCCAAGCACGTTGACTCTGTAACCAAAGCAGTCAATACATGTATTGGACTTCATTATAGGCATAGGAACTGCCTAACTGCAGAGGCCCTTAACATAGCCATACAAAGCTCCATGGTCTCTCTGGTAGACTATGGCCTCGTGATCTATGGCTCCACCGCCGACTCAGCCACACACTGTCTCAAAGTGGCCTAAACAGAGCATGTCGGCTTGTAACTGGAGTTGCTAGGCTCACACACACCTGTGACCTTTATGCCAAGGCCAACTGGCTGCAGTTTGCAGGTAGACTCAGGTATTAATCATGTATTATGGCTAAAAAGGTGAGCCTTGGCCTACAGCCCCTGGAGTACAGAACCTGCTCTCTCCTTATGAACCTAAGCGCTGGACTCGAAACACCGAAAGCCAGATATTCGGTGTTCCCTGCGTCCAAATGCTGCTTGGACAAAGGTCTTTTGTGTTCTGAGCGCCTAAATGGTTCAACTCTCTACCTCCTGACATCTCCACTGAAGGTAAAATAGGCCCCTTTAAGAGAAAACTTAGACATTATTTTATTGAGGAATCCAGCTGCAACTGCTTTCCTTAATCTATTCTCCTGTTTTCTTGCTTGTTCTTAAATATCCCCTACCATTAAGTCTCTCTCCTCTGACCTCCGGTCCCCTTCCTGCCCCAGCCGTTGTCCCTGTTCCACTTACTGTTGTCTCCCAGCTGTACCACTACCCTGACTCTGCCTCTCCACTCTCTCCTCGCTAACCACAGACGAAGCCTTCTGGGAGAATTACCCTCCTTGAAGCTCTATTCCTTGTTATCCTCAGACGAAGTCTACTGGGCAGAATTACCCTCCTTGAAGCTCTATTCCTAAAGTTAACCCTGTTCTGCAGGATTTTAATTTAGTATTTGCTGTTCGCTGTGGAAATCTCAGAATTTGTCTTGCTGAAATGGAAACATAATTGTATACTGCTGCCTGCTGTTCTTGTAACATTTGTTTAGTTTTGACTCTGACGTGGAACCTATGAAATGAGCTTGTTCTCAAAGGTGTTGTCAGAGAATATAATAAATAAAATATATTTATATGTGTGCACTGTGTACCTGTATAGTGTTTTGCTAAGATCTGCAGGCTAAAAAAAAATACATTATGGTCTGTAGTAAGGTTACTGGCAGTCAAATAGATTGATTGATTGAGTAGGATTTAAAGGTATTTTGTTTCTTTCCTTTAGGCTACTCCCGGAGAACACATTGATCCTATTCCTCATCAGTTATTGCGGAAATATGTGGGTTATGCTCGCCAGTATGTTCGTCCAAAGCTCTCCCCTGAGGGAGCTTCTATACTCCAGGAGTTTTATCTTGAGCTGAGAAACCAGAATAAAGGAGCAGACAGCACTCCGATTACAACAAGGCAATTAGAATCTCTTATCCGACTCACAGAGGTAGTTTTTACTTTTACAAGAAAACTTTTTTATTATTATTTTTGTAGCTTAGTTGGCTACCATTTTCAAGTACTGTCTTCACCAGCTTCCTGCTATGTCAAATCCTTGTTGTTTTTTTGCTAACTCACTCTGACAGCTAAATGCATTTGTGCTTCTCCATCTCTCTAGTACCTTTTGGCCATTTTTTTCAGTCACCTAAAAACAGATAACTCTTTAATTACACTCTGTCAATAGAATTTAAGAAGTTAAAAATCAGGATAATAGTGAGAACAATCTGTGGACCCACTATGTTGTCGGTGGAAAGGAGCCTTCAGGATGTGCCTAACTAGAAATGCGGGAAGGAGTGGGCACTTGCTGCCAAATGTCGGTCACATAACTGTTGCTTCCCTGGAGATGACTAAGTGGAGATTAGTTAGAGCTGGAAGTAGACCCTGAGCCTTCCAACTCAGAGTCTCCGTCCTGCACAAAAACAGAGTAATGGAGAACTGCCCATTCCATCAAAGGCATTGTCCCTTTAACAAAAAAGAAAAATGTGCTCCTCTTACAGTAGGCTTATTTGGGCCTTTTCCAGAAGTCCCACATCTCCTGAACTTTTCAGTTTTGCTTAAGATTTTGGCTGCTATAACAGGGATCTCTCTAGCCCTAGGGCCATTTTATTAAACTCAGATCATAAGCCCTGCATGGGATGCCTGGTTTGGTACGGCTGTCTGGGTCCTTCTGCTCAGTGTCAAGTGGACTCCCTTACCGCATCCAACAGCTTTCTCATCTTGTAGGCTTCTTTCAGTGAGAGGCAATTCCCCTCCTATCTGGTAGACTATATGCCCATGCTGCTATCAGGCTGCCCCTGCAGCTAACAGATCTTCCAAGAATCTGTCTTCATCATTGAGTACCACTCTTTGGTCTTAAATGCAGGAACTAGAACGTTGAGGGCTGGTGGTGCTGGTGCCTAGCACTAAAATATGGTGGCGTGCACACAGGGTATATAGCAGCACCAACTCTAACCACTTCTGATCTTACTTCGAGATACAGCTCTTGCAGTAGGTTACACCATAAGGACTGAAGCCAGCACACAGCAGGACTCCATGAAAAACTCCTAGCTGGCTATACTCAGCAGGGGACTGCCCCGACATCGGCCCAACCCCCGACATCAGATACATCATAAAAGGGGCGGTCCCCCAGCATACCCCAGTTCTTTTCCCGCCGTCGACTCATGTGCATCGGCTCCACAGATGTCTTCAGCAGACGAACGACACCAGAAAGTATTTCTTTTGTTTTCTTCGATTTTCACTGAAAATCCGATAAGTTACATGTCTTCTGCCCCCGACTCCTTCCACAGAAGGACACCCCTCAAAGTGCGCTTTCGGCAAACAGATCCCCTTCAAAGATAGGCACTCGGCCTGTGTGCGGTGTCTAGGCCCAGACCATGATATCCAGGCCTGCTCCATCTGCCAGCAGTTCAACAGTAGAACCAGGACCCACCACCAGAAAGCACTTCAGAGTTTTCTTCTGGAAGAAAAACCTAAAGCCATGGAGAAAGATCCATCCTCTCAAGGGGAACCTTCACACAAATCGGGGAAGCACAAGGATAAGCACCAGGACAAGGATAGGGATAGATCCCCGAGTCGGGCCTCAGACTCCCAGGCCAGCTCCAGGCTCCGACCGGTCAGACCACTCTCCATCCCAGGCTAGGCCCCCAACCCCCCCAGTTAAGGTTAGGGCCTCAGGGGGATCTAGCACAGTGTCTTTACAACCACTGAAAACCAAGTCTAAAGACTGCCGCCCTTCAGCGTCAGCCACCAGGTCGTAGGCTTCCAACTGCCACAAGCATCAGTCGAAGTCGGTGACTAGGCCTAGCACCGACACCAAGGACCGACGCTGGGACACTGATCATTCAGTCTCCTAACCTCTGAGGGGCTCAAACGTCCCTCCAAGAAAGACTTCAGAGCTCACGTCTCTTAAGCGGACGCTGGAGCCATCGTCTGCCAGACGCCCCAGGGACTTGACGCCGCCTCCGCCACCTGATACCGGTCACCGGGGGACGTCAGAAGAGGATGTCGGAGCTCACGCCACCGACAACCAGACGTTGGGAGACATTGAAGATGTTGGCCTGCCTGACACCGGTCTACCCAAGGACCCGACATCAAACCAGATGACTCCTCAGCCACCAGTGCCTGACCTTAACACCGGGCAGACACCGACGCCAGGCCCTTCATCCGGCCTTGATATCCAGGAGGTCAAGGAACTTTTCTCTTTTTGGTGGGACACCATTGAAAAAGATGTGGTACCCACCAAACCCCCCGGAGAGGTCCCACTTCCCGCGGCACCTCCCAGGGCAGTAACAACTGAGCCTAAGGATTCTACACTACCACCTGGGGTAGGTCCAAGGACCGAAGTTCAAAGGCCAAAAGACCTCCACACTCCAGGATCCCCTCAGGGTCCCCTAGCGACCACAGACGCAAGAGACCCCGACAAAGGTCCTGCTCTTCGTCGGGCGACAACTCGCGTCCTGATTCCTCAGGTAACCTCTCGGTCACCTTCTCCTTTTGATGCTCCGTCTCCAGATCCTCACGACCTCCCTAAGTCGCCACCTGACAACCCATCACTCTCTGATAGTATGAGACATATTCAGGAGAACATGGGATGGGAGACGGAAGAGTTAGACCCTGAACGGCAATGGCTGGCACATTACTTGAAGCAAAAAGACCCCAAGCCTGTGGTGGTTCCACCCTGGTGGATACTTTCCAGGACGCTAAAAAGGCTGCATGGAAGCGTCCTCATTCCACCCAAGCGGTCCCCAAGAAGGCTGACAGACTTTATAGGGCCCCGCAGGACACTCCTTATTTAGCTCAGCAACCTGTGGCTGACTCGGTAGTCATTACGGCCTCGCACGATCACTCACAAAGGCCCCAACACCTCAGTACCCAGCCACTGGACCAGGAATCCAAACAATTGGACTTTCTGGGTCGTCACATGTATGCGGACGCTACATGCTCTTTTAGGTCCCTCAGCTACTTAATGCACATGGTGCAATTTCAAAATGCACTGTGAGATCAAGGGCAAGACCTGCTAAAGGACTTTCCAGATAGCAAGAAGAAGGAGGAGCTCTTAGACCTCCTTCGCACAGGCTCTGATGTTGGGACCCAAGTCCTCCGAGCCGCATACAGCTCTGCAGACTCAGCAGCTAGAGGTGCCTCAACAGGCGTTTGCCTCCGGAGACAGTCCTGGTTGAGGGTCTCGGGATTTACTCTAGACGTCCAGAAAGGAATCATGGACATCCCCTATAATGGTTCAGTGTTGTTTGGTGAAGACTCCGAGAGGGTCATCACCAAGCTTCAAGATGCCGGGAAGGAGGTCAGAACGGTACAGGCAATGTATAAGTCAAGGCCTGGTTCCTTTCGCAGAAAGCAGAACCGTTTTCGTGGTTGACAGAGTAAGCAACAACCTCAGTCAGGCCAACAGCAACACTGGGGCAATTTCAGCCGTAAGAACCAACAAAGATTCTCCGGAGGTCAGGATCAGAGACACACTAAGCCTACCCAACCTGCCGGAGCCAGCAGTGCCACAGCATGACTCCTTCCTGGCCCCTGCTCTTGTCTCACCTCCGGATCAAAGGGAAGAGAGGGCCGAGTCGCTTACCACCTGCCAGGGTGGCAGAGGATAACCTCCAACTGGTAGGTTCTTCAGCTTTTCAGTCGGGGGACGCTCTATAGAGTTCCTCGACCGCCCACCGTCAAGACCTCCTCTGCATTCCCGCTACTCGGGACAGCATGCCTTGCTCATCCAGCAGGAGATCTTGGCATCCTCACCAAGGACACCATCGAGGTCGTACCGAGGAACCAGAGAGAAGGAGGATACTATTCCCACTTCTTCCTGGTTCCGAAGAAAACCGGGGACTTACACCCGATCCTAGACCTCAGCGACCTAAACATCTTCGTGATGTACAAATGCTTTTGCATGGTCACCCTACTGGGTCTCATCCCCATGCTCAAGCAAGGCACATGGCTAGCAGCTCTGGACATGCAGGACGCATATCTTCATCTTCCCATCACCCAGTCGCACAGGAAATTCCTGCGCTTCGAGTTTCTGGGATGCCATTACCAGTTCCAAGCACTCCCATTCGGCCTGTCTTCAGCACCACACGTCTTTACCACGTGCATGGCAGTCATAGCAGCAACCCTCAGGAGACAAGGCCATTATGTCTTCCCTTATCTGGATAACTGGCTTCTGATGGCCTCCTCCCCCAGAAGCACTGGTGAAGGCCATTCATGACACCTGCTCCCTATTCCAGTCTCTAGGGATCATCATCAACCAAGAAAAGTCATCTCTCATTCCCTCGCAGAGACTACAGTTCATTGGCATGGTTCTGGATACCCGTCAAGGGAGAGCCTTCCTGCCCAAGGACAGAGCATCAGGTCACTGATAAGGACTATCACTGCACAAAATCTGGTTCCCACTGGGACCATACTTTGCCTGCTCAGACATATGGCGGCTGCCATCGCCACGGTCCCGCCTCCACATGAGAGTTACTCATTGGACGCTGAGAGCTCAATGGGACCAGAGGCAGGATCACTTAGATCAGCTAATCAGAATCACAAGGCCAGTCATTCAGGACTTGCAGTAGCTTGTCCCGGAACATCTTTCCGTGGGAGTCCCCTTCATGGCGCCTGCCCTATCCCTGACTCTCACCACCGGTGCTTCAGGATCCGGTTGGGGAGCCCACCTTGAAGGAACCAGGACCCAGGGAACTTTGTCACTCCTGGAGGCTCACCTCCATATCAATGTTCTGGAGATGACAGCGGTCCTATACACCTTACAGGCCTTACAGTCAGAGATCCCACCAGGTCACGTGTTAGCCCAAACAGACAACACCTCAGTGGTGTATTACATCAACAAACAAGGAGGCAGTCACTCCTACCCCCTTTGCAGAGAGGCAAAGCAGGTGTGGAACTGGGTACTCCAGCACGGCACCATGCTTACCGCAGTACATGTTCCCGGTGTGGACAACACTGTCATGGATCTCCTGAGCCAGTCAAAGGCCAGAGCTCACGAATGGGAATTGCTGCAAGAGGTCGTCGAGGACCTGTTCCTACGATGGGGGACACCAGATGTAGACTTATTCATGTCCCCATGCAACGCAAAACTGCCCAATTTCTGCTTGCTAAATCCAGGGCCTGGTGTTTTCTGGTGAGATGCGTTGTCCCTCTCCTGGATGGACAGGTTCCTCTACACTTTCCTTCCCTTTGATCCAGAGGGTTCTTCTCAAGCTTCAGTCAGAACGAGCGTCAGTGATCTTTGTAGCGCCCTTTTGGCCCAGGCAGATTTGGTTTCCGATGCTTCGCCAGCTGGCTCTGGAACCTCCTTTACCCTTGCCAGTCAGCTCACATTTGCTGTCCCAGGAGGCCAGCTCCCTGGTCCATCCAAATCTCAAATCTCTGAACCTGCACACCTGGTTCCTAAAGACGTAGCCATTCTTAGGCACAGAGTCTCGCAAGGGGTTGCCGATATCCTGATGGCAGCTAGAAAACCATCTTCTCATACCACTTACACTCTGAAATGGTGGAGGTTTTGTCTCTGGGCTCAAGCTCGCGACCTCAGTCTACTTTGATGCCCTGAGAAGTCTTTACCTCCTATCCCTTTTCCAGTCGGGATTGGCGTATTCCTCTCTGAAAGTACACCTCTGTACCATTTTGGTATACTACACACCGGTTGGTCAGCATTCACTAGCCCAATTAGAGGCCTCCTGCGCATTTCTGTGTGGTGTCTTGCATCTGAGACCCCCTATAAAGGACCCAGTTCCTCCTTGGGACCTTTTTTTGTCCTAGAGCAGCTTACGCTGCCTCCTTTTGAACCAGCCGTGGATTGCGAGCTTCACCTTCTTTCGTGGAAGACGTTATTTTTAGTTGCTGTTACTTCGGCAAGGAGAATTTCCGAACTCCAGGCGCTCATACGTAAAGAGCCTTATTTGATTTTCCATAAGGACGGTGTCCTTAAGGACCAATCCTAAGTTTCTTCCCAAGGTGGTTTCAACCTTAACCTTAAACCAGGACATTGACCTTCTGGTGTGCTTCCCCAACAATACTAAAAGGGGAAGCCCTTTTGCACAGTCTAGATGTGCACAGGATTTTGGGGTTTTACCTGGCCAGAATCCGTTCACACGGACAGTCTGACCAACTGTTTTCAGGGTTTTAAATAAGCCCTGAAAATTGATTAGTACAAACTGCTAATCAGTTGTGAAAATGAATAGCACATAGCTCAATTTGATTAGCAAAATTTAAAATGCTGAAATGTGTGTAATATGTAAATACTGTAATCTAAATAAAATCTGTAATTAAAATCAACCTACCTTTGCTTCATCTGTTTCAGAACCCCCAACACTAACACACACAGACCACAGACACACTTCAGTACCACTCCCTTCCCACCCTTGTCCCCCTTTGTCAGAACTACTAAAACCCTCCAATGCCTAACCACCATCCACACCCATCTGTCCCCTTTGCCAGACTAGGGTACTTGCCAAAAAAAATCTCTACCTCCCCAGCCAGCTGTCCCCTTTGCCAAAATCTAAAAGTATGAGTCACCTGCCACAACCCTCACCCCACCATACATCTCAATCTTTGGCACTGAAATAAGGGACATGGACACTCAAAATGAGGGACAGTGACCATCACAGAAGGACAAAGGCACTTAAATGAGGGACATGCAGACACCAGATAATGCTGTGGAATCACTGTGTTTTTCCTTAGATGAGTTGGGATATTATGAATTATTGCTTTAAATTCTGAATTAGTAGCAGTTGTGGGCTGCATCTTTTCCATGAGGAAGAGATTAGTTTTAAGAAGTAAAATGAGGGACACCCCTATAATCAGGGATAGCTGAGAGGAATGCGCGACATAACTGAAAGTGTCCCACAGAGTGATTGTGGTGCTGGCAGGGTTGAATATCTCGAGGAGCATGATTGAAGAAACAGAACAGCATTAAAAAAAAAAGGAAAGAAGGGTCCTCTGCTACATCCTTTAATTGATGCCTCTTGCAATGGGCTTGTCTCACAGGGGCATGAAGAATATGTTAACAGCCCAGGTTAACAGCAAGCTTACGTTTTTTTACATACCTGGTGGTCTAGTGGCTGATGTTGATGACGCTGGTGGTCCGTTTTTCCCGCTCGCTCACCCGCTAGCCTGCCCGCCTACTCACTCGCAGTCCCTCCATGTCCTCCAACTACCACATTCATTGGTATGCCTTGCCGCGTGCTTGCTGACTACTTCCTTGTATTTCCAATTCCGGTTGGTGCTATGCGGGACCACACTTTGAAACAGTGGGAGAAAAAAAGGCAGATAAATGGATTGCACTTTTTTGCGATTCAAGCTAAATTTAACTAGCGCGAACAGCCGGTTTGCATCACAAACTGCAATGCGATACTGGCTATTTAAAACCCTGGTTTTTATCTTTCGCTCAAAGGATGATGGGTGCACCCATATCGAAACAAACTCTCTCTAAGTGGCTTGCAAATTGCATTGTTTTCTGTTACCAGAAACGCAACAAACCCTTACCGGGAGCGGTTAAGGGCCGTTCTACAAGGGGGTGGCTACCTCCTTCGCTGCATTGAAGAACGTGGTGACATCCGCCATTTGCGCGGCTGTTACTTGGAGTTCAGTGCACACTTTCATTAGACACTACAGTTTGGACATCGCCTCCAGGCATAGAGCGGGCTTTGGCCTGGCAGTCCTCCAGGGACTTTTGTCCTGAGAGGTCCTTTTCTTCGATCTCTTCTATCCTCCTCCCAATTGGGTTAGTGAAACACCCTTACTGCTTGGAAATCAGTCCTTATGGTGTAACCTGCTGCAAGAGCTATATCTCGAAGTAAGATAGTAGTTACATAAGAACTTACCGTAACAGTAGCTCTTGCAGTAGGTAGTTTCCCTCCCACCTTTCCCTCAGGAGGTTTGATTCTTCTTCATAAATGTCTTGGACATGTCAGAATTATTTGTCTTCCTCTGGAAGTGGATCCTCAGTCTCCTCTTCAGAATCGCATTGTTATGCTGGGAGTCTCCGGTGGGAGAACTAAGGTGTGCTGGGGGACTGCCCCTTTTGTGACGTATCTGAGGTCGGGAGCGGGGCCGACGTCGGGGGGGTGGTCCCCCACTGAGTATAGCTAGCTAGAAGTTTTCTGTGGGGTCCTGCTGTCTGCCGGCTTCAGTCCTTATGGTGTAACCTGCTGCAAGAGCTGTTCTGAAGATCTACTTTCATTACGGTAGTTCTTGTGGCCTTCACCTCTCCCTCAGTCAAAAACACAGTGTTGTCCTTGTCAGAGACTGGAACATATTTTTTTTTTTCCAATTGTTTTAACTAGGTGAGACTCTTTCCTTTTTGCATACAAATAGCATTTTAGTCTGGTTTAGCACGTTTCCCATACTTTATTAACTGACTATTATTTTTATAGTAAGTTTTAATAGCAAGTTTTCTCACTCCCCTACCACATTCAATGACATTCAAAACCATTATGGCAGGTAGGGCACCTAATTAGGATAGTTGCTCTGGCAACAAGGTTGTGTCCGACCATCACTCTTCTCTGGATGAGTGTTCTGGTATAGGCAGTCTCTCAACTGGGAAGATGGGCATTTCTCCCAAAGTCTGAAAAAGAAGTAGACTCTGCCCCATTCTTGCTGAGCATTAGGTTTCAGGGTCCATTGAACCTCTTCCTGGCCCTTTGGAAGAAAGAGAAATGAAAAGGAATGATACAGGTCCAGGTCAGGTTCTTGTCTTTCTGCCCCAAAGTAGATGTCTCGCCTGTGTGTACAAATTCCAGTATCCTCTCTTTCATCCTCATCCCCATCGACCAGGGATGATATGACACTGGACCTTTTCATGTCCCGGGGCCAACTCCTCCATGTTGAACACCCATATGGGGGAATTTTCTCCACCCCCCCATATATACTTTCTGTACCTTTCGACCGCTGGTCCCAGCAGCACCTTCCCCAGCCCCCGTCACCGACCCATCTCGTGGACTTACTGGCTAATCACCACTTACAGGGAGTCATGTTTGACTGATGGCCTGCCAAGTAGGGTCATGCGGTGCTTGGGGGGGGGCAGCCCGGGGCATTTTCCTTCTGCCGTTTTCTTCTCTGGCATCATGCTTGTGGTGACGCATTTGTGTCTGCTGACTCCCTACCTCAATCCATTGTTCCTGTTGTCACTGCCACCTGGTCTCTGCCAAGTGCAATCAAGCAGCGGACACAGGATCTCCTCTCACAGAGGGAGGAGAGTCATTGTAAAATGCTTGTAGAATGCTCAATCATCCCAATCTCAGCCAGCCCCCGAGCGACTCTCATCCATTCCCGAACCCAGGTAGGCAGTGAGGTGGCCAGCGCCTCAGCTCACCGCACCACTCAGCCGGCCTATGGAGGATATTTCTGATGTGCAGTTTGGTAACTAAATCGCTCTAATGAAGCAGTGGCTTCTTCATATGCTATTGGTGCTGCTTGCTTTCATATGTGCAGTGTTGGGGAAAACTCTTTTGGGACGGTGCCCTTTTCAGAGCTGGCGCCACCCACTGTCTGCGCTGTTAGCGAATGGGTGCAGGGGCCATACTCAGTGCTGATGCTGTTACCCTTTTGGATACCACTGTCATCACCAGAACTAGTCTCATTGCCAGATGGGGAGTTGCCATTGATCCAGTCTTGTCAGCTGTACAGATGCAATGGGCTTCTTCCTCCTTGTACTCCTGTTCACCCAACTGTAAAATGAGGTAAAAGCAGGACACCACTACACTAAAAATATTTGCATCTCAGTTGGGCTATCCTGGGTTACCAAGTTCCTTTAGCACCATTGTAGAAGACGTTTTCTTAAAAATAAAAAAGCATAGTCCCTACAGTTACCCTCTGCAAAAACCCTTAGTTTGTCTCATTCTTGAACAAGTAAGAAAATACAACTTTTTCTAACTGTGAGCACCATCCCGCCTCTTTTTATTAGTCTATCTGCCAGTGCAAAATTCATCAAACCATTCAAGTTATGATATCTTATTCCTTTCAGCATTTGAAATAATAGATCTTCGAGGCTATCTCCCTTCATTAAGTCACATCATAGAACTGTAAGCCGTCGGCCTCAGGACCGCTAGGGATATCTCTGAGTCCAACAACAATGAAACCATTATCCTTGGGGACCTAAACCTCGACTGGCTTTCCCCTAAGGCAAATGCCATAAAAGACCTGTGACGAGCTTTGACTCACTTAGCTTGTCACTGAACCTACAAGGACAAACACTAAAAACATAGACCACAGCTCCATACTCGACTTAATCATCACAAACCGTCCCCACAAAATCGAACACTCAGCAGTCTTTCATAATGACGTGAGTGATCACAATATCATGGTTTGCACACGTGCTCACATCAAACATCACTCCTGTTCCAGATACATCACCTGTAGAAGTTTCCACAAGTTTAATATTCATAAGTACCTCAGGAACTTTAAACGGATAGACTGGCAAACTTTTTACCTGGCCAAATCTGTAGAATCTGCAGTCACTATCTTTAATACCATTATATCAGGCCTTGCCAACAAACACATGCCATTCATTAAATGTAGAATCAGGAAATTTTAACACCCATGGTTCAAACAACATGAAATCTTGCTATATTCTGACTTTTTGCAGTTAGCCCCAGCACTTGAACTGCTCCAGAGAGGATAGAGTTAAGTTATATGCAGCGCATAGAACATTGAGCTTGAGCTCAGTTCAGACCTCTGTCTGCTGCACTTCAAAGTGTAACCATCAGATTCTTTACTCCGCCTAACTAAACAGTCGCTCCGGAGATTTCTCCTCTGCTCACGGTTCATCAGTCGTTTAAAGTCGTCGGTTTTACTGATCCTTTCATTTCTATTTTGGTTCAGATCTCTGTCTGTGGTACAGTAAGTACTTAGGTAGTGGACTAGCCGTAGGATACTTGTGGAAATTGTAATTTTGAACTTTTTAACCGTTTCTGCTGAACCGATTATCTTGTGTGTTATTCTTTGTGTCCTTTTCTTTCTGGTTTAGTGTGTGGTTACCGGTCCTTATTGGTTTAAAAAAGAACGTGTTTCTTGCATTTTTTCAAATACCCGTAACACGGTTAGAAACCAATAAGGGGGTCTTACCTGGCTTTTGCCGAGTAAAGGGTAAGTTTGTTTGATAGGATGGCTGCGTCTGAGAAACCCAAAAGAAAATCCGGGCCCACTTGGTTGCTACACTGCAGTGTGTGTGGGGAAGTCTTTGCTAAGGCTGATCCCCACACCACCTGTGTTTATTGTCTGGAGTTTGACCACCTTGATTCAGACTGCCAGATAAATAAAAATTTCCCTAAATCCACCCTAGACAAGAGATTGGGCAGGCTTAGGGATAAGGAGGCCAAGAAGTCCGCTGACCCGGATGGCCAGCCTGGTTCGGTTTTGGCCGAACCAGAAGGAGTGCCCTCTGACCAGGGCGATACTTCTTCAGGCAAAAGAAGAGCTGATTCCGAGGGATCAGTTCCATCGAAAAGGAAAGAGAAAGAAAAATTGGCCGGTTTGGATCCAGAATCGCATGTTCTGACTGCCGAGGAGATTGCCCGAGCGATTAGGATTGTTGAATTGCTCTGTCCAGTTCTGACCGACCCAGCGCTTTCTGGCAGGCGTTCGGTTCGGTCAGTTCCTCCCATTCAGGATTATGCCCCTGAAGATTTTTATGAACCGGATTTGGAGGGGGATGACGATTATGAAGGTGATGATGGAATGGAAGGTCTGGATGAGCCCATTGAACCGGACATCTCCCCAGACAGACCTTCTGGTGTTTCCCCTCCCAGGCTTTCTGAGTCCCCTTCTCACTTTATGTTTTACAGAAAAGTGGCAGAAACCCTCCAGCTCCCTTTGGAAGAAGCTGTTGAGGAACAAGAGGAACCTCAGTACGTTGAAATGATGGACATCCCAGAGTTCAAGAGGTTGTCTATTCCCCTTCATAAGTCCTTTGGGAAACAGACACAAAAATTGTTAAAAACTCCAAATTCTTTACCTTCTGTTGACTGAAGGATGGACAAGAGGTACATGTTGTCAGGCTCAGGTACGGAGTACTTGTACCAGCAATGCAGCCATGTTGGGGCTGTGCAGGCTGCAGCCTGTGATAAGGCTAACATACCCTTGGCTTCATACACCCCAGATAAAGACTCCAGGAAGCTGGATGCCATGGTAAAGAAGCAGTACATGGCATCCTCCTTGGGACTCAGGCGGTCTGATTACATGGCCTATACAGCCAGGTACCAGATATCCAGGTGTGACACTGTACTGGCACTGGCAAAGCAGGCCTCGCCCCAGCTTGCCAGGAAGCTGGAAGAGGTGGCTGCTGATGGGACTGAGGTATCAAAGATCCAATTTCATGCTGCTGTGGACTCCAATGATGTATCATCTCGAGTCATGGCTACATCTGTGGCTCTTTGGAGAATGGCTTGGCTCAGATGCACTAGCCTTTCACAGGACACCCAGGCTAAGGCCATGGATTTCCCTGTGGTGGGTAATTCTTTGTTTGGGGAGCAGACAGAGAATTACATGAAAAAGATGGATGAATATTGGACCACCTACAGGAGTGCACAAGCCAAGGAAAGGCAGGCAACTCCTCAAAGGCAGCAGGCTAGGGGCAGGGGCAGAGGCAGGCCTTTTCATAGGCCTTTCTGCCAAGCACAGGCCTCCTCTCCTTTTTCTCAGAGGGGGTTCTTCAAAGGAAGCGGCAGAAGGGGAATGAGCAGGGCTGCATCCACTCCTCAGCCTAAGGCTCCTGCCGAGCAGACACCCTGATGTGTCAGCCCGGGTCGACTGGGCCCCAATCCCTGTAGGAGGCAGGCTGGCTTACTGCTTCCAGGATTGGAAGTCTGTTACCTCAGGCAAGTGGGTCCTGGAGGTAGTAAGCCAGGGACTGGTTCTCAGCTTCAAAAAATGTCCAAAGCTGAGAGCCAAATCTTTTCCACCTGCAAGCACCTCTGAAACCATTGCCCTAGAGACAGAGGTTTCATCTCTACTGGCCTTAAGGGCCATAGAGATGATTCCTACAATACACAGGGCCAAAGGTCTGTACTCCAGGTACTTTCCTTACCCCAAAAAGACAGGGGAGTGGCGGCCCATCCTAGACTTAAGATATCTGAACAAACATCTTTTAAAACCGGAGGTCAAAATGGTGACTCTGGGAATAATCCCTCCCTCTCTAAGGCCAGGGGAGTGGCTAGCCTCCCTAGACCTAAAAGATGCCTACTTTCACATTCCCATCAGGTGCTCCCACAGAATGTACCTCAGGTTCGAATTGCCTTCAGGCCATTACCAGTTCAAAGCAACGCCCTTCGGCCTAACATCTGCTCCAAGGGTGTTTACAAAATGCCTAGCATTAGTATTGGCCTTTCTAAGGAGAAAAAATATCTCCATATTCCCATACCTGGAGGACTGGCTCATTGTGGGTCAGTCTCCAGACCAAGTCAAGTCAGATCTGCAAGTGACCCAGCAAGTGCTCACTTCTCTAGGATTTCTTCTCAATCTTCCCAAGTCGGTCCTCGAGCCAGTACAGCTTCTGACTTTCATAGGGGTAGAGCTGGATACTGTCAAAGCAAGAGCTTTTCTTCCCTTGGAAAGAGTAAGGGCCATTTTAGAACTGGCTTCCTCCTTCCACCTTCTGGTTTCTCGACCAGCAAGGCACTTCCTTCAGCTTCTGGGCCACATGGCAGCTTCCATGGCAGTGGTCCAAGGAGCCATATTTCAGATGAGGGACATTCAGTTTCATCTGAGGGGTTTTTGGTCTCAGAAAAAATATCCTCTCACAAAACTCGTTGTAGTAACTCAGACCCTGATCCAGGCCCTTCAATGGTGGCAGGATCAGGACAATCTCAGGCAGGGAGTCCCATTCATCACTCAGTCTCATTCTGTGGTTCTAACCACAGATGCTTCTCTCCTAGGGTGGGGAGCCCACCTGGGGACTCTCACAGCCCAGGGAGTGTGGTCCACTCAGGAGTTTCTTCTCCACATAAACCTTATGAAGCTCAGGGCGGTTTTTCTGGCCCTGCAAGCCTTCTCTCAGTCAGTAAAGAACAAGGTGGTTCAGGTCAATACAGACAACACCACCACCATGTGGTATATCAACAAGCGGGGGGGCACTCTGTCTACGGCCTTGTGCACGGAAGCCATAAAATTATGGTCCCTGGCTTATTCTCTACAGACCGCTCTGGTAGCAGTCCACTTTCCAGGAAAGGACAATGTGCTAGCAGATGCATTGAGCAGGATTTCCCAGGGCCATCACGAATGGTCCCTGGATCCCAGTGGCTCAGTAGGCAGCACACTCGCCTCTGAGGCCGGGAGATCAGAGGGCTGTGGGTTCAGTTCCCACATCTGGCACCTGGGTTAATATCCCAATACTGACACTGTAGTGCAGCATGAGAGGGGTGCTGCACTTCTGAGGTGCCGTCTTTCAGATGAGACGTTAAATCAAGGTCCCATCTGCCTGGATTGGTGATAGTTCAGGTGGATGTTAAAGATCCCATGGCACTTATCGAAAAGAGTATTGAACATCAACTGAACAGAAAAAGAAAAACAAAACTGATACAGAGAAAAATATAAAACACAAAATAATTAAGTAACAGGAAAATCATAATCAGTTATCCAAGGTAATAGTGTCCATAAGTCCAACAAAGAGTCAGACAGCAAATGCTCTGCCTCTGAAAAATATATGGCCTTCAAATCATGTTTGATCCTTCGAATAATGGTAAGAAGAGGCACATCCTGATTCTGTAAATTAAACAGACAACGAGCATTCCACACATGCCATTTGATTATTACAAAAATCAAATTTAACGTATTAATTAATATTCAAATGAGACCAAGTGAGGGGGAAAAAAACATACATCAAATTGTCATAAGTAATGAGAGCAAACAAGGGTTCACGCCATCTGACAGCTAACAGAGTCCAAAAAGAAACAATAAATGTACATGAAAAAAAAAGGTGTGAAATAGTTTCTTCTTGTTGCTGACATTCAGGTCTGGAACAAAATCTGTCCTGTAGTGATTTGTGTTTATGGTTACATTTGACGTTGATACGTTCATGGCAGCTAAGCCAATGCAAGTCCCACATCTTTTGGGGAACCCTAGAATTACGAAGTAAAGTGAGCAAAGCAGGGAGATGTTGCGTAGGACATTTGGGAAAAACAACAATCTCCAAACATACACGGTCCACTAAATACTTATACAATGATTTTCTGGAGACAGTTATTAGCATATGGCTAGTAATCTGCTAGTGTTTCAAACAAAAAAAACTATCCCTAACATAAGCAGAACTCTAGGGGGAATGTGTTAAAACCATCAATTTGTTAAGTTCCCATTTATGAAACCAAGGACCACAGGATTCAAGAAACCAAGGCTCCCAACCTTGATCTTGGTTAACCAGCAGGGGTCTAATATTATAAAACAAGAAAAAACTAGTATAAAAAAAACAGGTTGGACCATAGCTAGGCCTCCATCCCGAATAGGGAGATAGGTGATCTGGCGTTTAATGGGGTTCAGGCGGCTACCCCATAGGGCTTGAAAAAAGAGACTAAGCAATCTGGTTTCAAATTGCCGGGAAGGGGGGAAAATATAAACCAGAAAGAGAAAAAGGGAAAGCAGAAAGGTTTTAATCATGTAAATCCTTTTTTTCTTACTCATCTGCCATGAATTCCAACATGCAACCATAGTCTGAGCATAATCTAATTTGGGAGTCCAGTTAAGGACATCTAAAGGACCAGTACAGTATAAAATGCCCAAAATCCTAATAGGGTCATCACAAAGTCTAATGTCAACAAAAGACTCATCTACAAAAGGGGAACCTAATCTATGGCCTACACATTTATCAAGATTAAGGGCCACGCCAGAAACAGACCCAAACTTGGAACAATGCCATACTGCAGAACGCATGAGGCAAATATAAGCCACCAGTGAGATTCATATCGCTTGCATAGGCCAACACGGAATATGGGGCTGAGGGAAGTGGCATAATTGTTAAATAATTAATAGAACGAGTAATGGATCCAAAAAGCATATAAAAGTGGACTAAGGGACAGCCCTGTCTAACCCTTTGTGTAGAGAAGCATAGGGCCCTTCCATCCATTGACCAGTGGGACAACAGTTGCAGACCGATATAGCAACCGGAGTCTAGTCAGGGTATAATCAGGTACTTTATAGTATCAAGAGTAGACCATAAAAATCATGATGTACAGAATCAAAAGCCTGCCGTTGGTCCAGTGAGAATATGAAACCATGTAAACATTAGAATTTCCACGCTCAGTCATTTCTCTAAGTAAAATTAGATGGTCCTGAATACATCTCCCAGGGACACTGCAAGATTGTGGTGAAATCACATATATGGCCAATTTAGAAAGTCTGAGGCCAAAATTTATTGGTCATTTTAAAATCAGTATTTAAGAGGCATAAAGGTCTCCAATTGGAGAGCAATCTTCATCCCTTTTAAGTAAGTAAAATAAACAACCCATGTTAAAGTCTAAAGGAAGATGTTTACACTGTAGAATAGAATTATAAACTGTAGCCAATTCTAGAATGCAGGTCAGCAGAAAACAATTTATACAGCTCACTGAGAGACCATCCAGGCCCGGTGTCACTCTTGGACGAAGACTTGATTACTGCTTCAATTTCATGTGCTTGTATCTCAGTATCTAACATATCTACAACAGAAGAAGGTACATCAGGAAGTTGTAAAAGGAAAAGTAGTCCATTATAGATGCAGATGGGGGGCATGGGACCAAACAGTTTTTGTGTATAACCGGTAACACGGTTCCTGATATCCAAAATATCAGTGAGCTTGGTGAAACGGTCATCAAACAGCATAGTAAAGGTTTTACTCTCTACTGTTCGCTGAATAGAAGCATATGGACATACTGCGTCACGGGTACCAGAGGTCCCAAAACGCTGTTGATGCTGAACAGAAGTAGCCTTCAGAAGGTGATAATCCATCATGCGCTCCTTAAGAGTACTTAATTGGGTGGAAAAATCATGGCCAGTTTCATGAGATAAAGTAAGTAGTTTTTGAAGTCGTCGTCTGTTAGTGTGATAAAGGAAATGCAATGAGTCATGATGATGTTTACTAAAATTTTTAAATAAAGTTCGGAGTCCAGATTTCGTATCCCGCCACCAATCCCGGGGGCATCATATAAAAAAAATACAGTCTTTCGATTATGAATATACTCAGTTAAGTGACTTAACAAACGTGAATCAGATAACAGGGAAGCATTCAGTTTCCAAATGCCAGGACCAAAACGAGATGTCAAGGAAGGGCCTAAAGAAATAGATAATAAATTATGATCCGAAAATTCGCAACTTGAATTACAGCATTAGAAAGTTGAAGGTGAGAAGAAATAAAAAAATCAATACGGGTTGCAAGGGGCCTTATGTGAAAGTAGAGTATGTCAATTCGGAAGATAAATATGCATCCTGTAAACCTGTGGAATGGAGCAATTGTTTCAGAAAATTTGTGTCACAAACAACTTAGTAGTCTTTGAAGTAGAAGACTTATCTTTAGTGGATAACCCACAATTGAAATCACCCCCAAAAATAACATGCATTGATGTGTATAAATAGGGTTGAATCAGTGTCAGTAGTTCAATTCTGTGGGATTTCAATTGAGGGGCGTAAATATTAATAATCCGGAAAGGGACAGAAGAGATCAAAATATCCAACAACAGAAGCTGACCCGGGTAGACATCCAACAGTTTAACAACAGTAACATCAGGTATACTAAATAAAATACCCAAACCAGAACAAGAGTCCTGTCCAAAGGACAAAAAGAGAGCCCAGAGGTCCAGGCATGAGTGGCCCTGAAATTTCTGAAGAGCATGGAAACGACATCTTGCAAAAGATGAGACCAGCTGTCAAGCCAGATAAAAGGAAAAACTGCATCTCTCTTAGATACTTCTATACTGTTAACATTAACAGTATGCACTGAAAAGCAGAAGACAGGAAACGGAAAGTGAAAAAACATAAACACAAAAGTCACCTTAACCTACCTTTCCTAGGGTACCTTCCCTATGTTTCAGTTTTACCTTTCCTTTTTGAGAACCAATATTATCAATGGGTACTTCAGTGTCCGTAGTCACATCAGGGTGGGAGGAAAGAACAGAGGACATATCAGAGTCCGTGTTGTCCTGAGGGTGGCGTAAAACCTCAGATTTATTCATATGAGTCACAGTAGAGGTTTCAGGCCTTAGGAGAGGGAGAAGTCCCTTCTTAGATCCTCGTGTAACTCTAACAAAAGGTTCGGGGTGAGGGTCCATGGAAGACCCAGAATACCAGGCAAGACAGGAATAGGGACCCTTCCGAGGTAGAAATAGCAAGATCAGAGGAAGGGGAGGGAGAGTAGTAGAGGTCTGTGGTTCCAAAACAGGAGCAGACCCATTCTGCAAAGTAGAAGAGGGGTCACAGCAGGTGCAACAGGGTGAGGGAGGGTACGCTGAGGTCTAGAAAGAGTGTCAGATAAACTAGAAGGCCAGCGACAGAATAATCAAACGTTGTTCTTCCCCATCAGCAAGAGTCGGGAGTTGTGAGTTGCCCAAGTACAAGTCTGGAAAGTGTGCCCCAATTCGTCACAAAGGATGCAAAGAGGTTCATCCACACATTAGGAACCTGCATGGCCAATGTTACCACAAACAGAGCATTTAATCTTGTCACAGACACTACTGATATGATTCTGAGAGCCACATCTGTAGCAAGCTTTAGGCTGGCCGGGGTAAAAAAGAACTCCCCTGTCTTTCCCAAGCATAAAGCTGTTCGGGAGATGCTGTATTCCAACCTCCGAAGTGCGAAGCGTAACCCTCGCTCTCCACCCACCGGTCCAGATATTCTCAGAATCAAAGATAGCCTCTGGGTCAGAAAGGACAGTACATCTTTGCTTTAACCAGACAGTAATATCATTAAGACTGACACCTTCGTTACGAAACAATATAGTAACAGTTTTCTGAGTAGGTTTTATTAAGGAATGGCATTAAACGGTGACCATAAAGGAGAAGTTTTAAGCTCCTGATATTTTCTCCAAAACTTTTCTAAACCAGTGATAGTTTTAAAACTAATATCAAAATGAGACTCTGAAGAAACATGAATTAAGGCATGAATCTCAAAAGAAGCAAATTGCATAGAATCCTTCAAAGAGTGCGACCTACAAAAATCGGTCAGGAAAGTCAGGTAAGCCCCCAAATAATGCAGCCGAACAGCTGTGTCTCTTTAGCTTGATGTACAGGGGTTGAAAGCATGCAGCATAAGTTTTAGGGGACTGCAGCAGAAGTAGCAGGAACTGGACGAGACACAGAGTCCCGAGAGTCCGCTTGTTCTTGAGGCGCCGAGAAGCAGGACCAAATTGCAAAGTCGGGTTCTGAGTCAGAAGAAGTTCAGTTGGCAAAGAAAGATCAAGAGAAGCAGCAGAGTCTTTCAAAACAGGAGAGGCCAGCAGTTTGTCAGGTGGCTAGTACAGATCGGGAAGAACCAGAACTAAGTCCCAACGGTAGGATTCTCCTACCCAGCCTAGGGCCGACTCAACAGACCAGTCCGTCGCGGTGCAAGGCATCAGGGAGAGCAGAAGCAGGCACCTGTACAGAAGAAATTTCTGGAGAAAGCTGAGCAAGAGGTGCAGTCAGTACAGGCGGTAGGGAGTGTGGAGGGTCCGTAGCAACAGGCAAAGAATGTGGAAGTGTCAGAATCGGTGAAGAGACAGTAAAACAATCTTTCCCAGACGGTGAGTCAGTAGCAGCAGGTACAAAACCAGACTGAGGCTTAAGGGCTAACAAACGCTGTCTAGCAGTGAAATAACGCTGTTCCTCGATTTTAAGTAACATATCTACATCCATAGAAACAGGAGGAGGAGAAGACTCACGTATATCCATAGCAGCAGGGCTAGAAGACGTTGTAAGCACAGTTTGAGGAATAAATGAAGGATCCACAGGCAAACACTGCACACAAGTATCCACAACAGCAGCAGGGGAAGTATCCAAAGGCACAGAAGAACCATATTCAGTAGATTGCAGCACAGTAGGCATAGAAGATGGGGTCTCTCTCAGAACAGAGACAGGGGAAGAGACCAGCTCCACTGCCTCCAACACCTCCATGTCCTCCACAGCATGTCCAGCGGCAGCCATCTTGGTCCCACATGAAAATGGGACCCCTCTGCTTACAGGAAGCAGAGTAGGGGAATTTCCCCTGTGTCCTGGCCAAATTTCCCTCATACACTAAAAATACCACCAACAGCTTAATCTGGTTCAAAGTCAGTTGGCATTCATCTGTATCCCCCTCCTCCGGGTCGTGCCTGAAAATAGGCAGGATTTGTCTAGTGCACTTAACCGGTCAACAAAAACTAAATAAATAGAAATTAAAAGTTATTTTTTCAAGGTGGGGCACTCCAGAGATAGATCTCTTTGCAGTCCCAGACAATCACCAACTTCCTCTCTTTTGTTGCAGACCCCCGGTCTTGGGCTCAGTCCCTCTGGATGCGCTGATTCTGGATTGGGAAGAGAAATTTCTATATGCCTTCCCTTCTTTTCCTCTACATTAAAGGTCCTGGTCAAGATAAGGTCACAATCCTGCAAAGTGATCCTTATTGCTCCAGATTGGGCCAGGCAGCCTTGGTATCCCCTGTTGCTGTCTCTAGCAGTCTATCTTCCCCTGTCTCTTTCCAGGAATCACAGTCTGTTAACCTCTTTTCAGGGGAGGATTTGGTATCCCACCCTTCAGTCTCTCAATCTCAAGGCATGGCTCTTGAAGAGTTAGAGTATGCAAATGTGCATCTACCTCAAGGGGTTCTGGACATTCTCAAAGCCTCTCGAAAACCTGCCACCAGAAAAACTTATAACTCCAAATGGAAAAGATTTAGTATTTGGTGTTCCAAGAAGCATATATCCCCAGACACTGCTGAATTGTCTACAGTTCTGGATTACATGGTTCATATTAATGGCCTAGGCCTCAGACCAGCTACCCTCAAGGTACACTTGTCAGCTGTTTCTGCTTTTCTGTCAGTGGGAAAGCCCTCCTCACTGGCATCCCATCCTGTTTTCTGTAAATTTTTCAAGGGATTGCTTCATACCAATCCCCCCTTTAGGATCCTGCTTGGGACCTTAATGTTTGCCTTGCTCAGCTTATACAAACCTCCTTTGAGCCTTTGTCTTCAGCAGAGCTTAAGTACTTGACTTGGAAAACTGTGTTCCTGGTACAGCAGCTATTACCTCTGTCAGACGTATCAGTGAATTACAAGCTCTGTCAATGGAGCCTGACTTCATTTCATTCCATAGAGATAAGGTGGTCCTTAGAACCAATAGGAGGTTCTTACCTAAAGTGGTTTCAGATTTTCATTTGAACCAATCCATGTCTCTTCCTGTGTTCTTCACTAACCATTCTTCTTCAGGAGAGAGAAGATTACACAGTTTAGATGTTAAGAGGGCCCTTAGCTACTACATTGAGCGTACTTAGGCACACAGGTTTGACTTCCTCCAGTTGTTCCTCATTTATGGGGAAGTGGGAAAGGGCAAATCTGCTACTAAGAGAACTATTGGCAGGTGGATTGTCTCTTGTATACAGTTCTGCTATGAGAAGAAAGCAGAATACCACCCTCAGGCCTGAGGGCTCATTCGACTAGGGGTACAGCTGCTTCCCTGGCTGCTGCCAGGGATACTCCCTTGCTAGAGATTTGTAAAGCAGCCATCTGGAAAACAGTCCATACATTCACCAAGCATTACTCTCTGGATATCCAGGCTAGGTGTGATGCTCAGTTTGGTACAGCAGTACTGCAGAGCCTATTCCCAAAGTAGGTTTGATTCCCTCCTCCATGGAGGTACTGCTTAGTAGTCTGCAATAAGTCAGAATACAGCAAGACTTCATGTTGTTTGAAGAAAAAATTACTCACCTTAGTAATTGTGTTTCTTCTAATGGAGCCTCGCTGTATTTCTGACCTCCCTCCCTCCCTGCCTCCCCTCTCAGAACCTGATTTTTGGGAAGTGGGCTGGCAGCTGCAGTGTTGTACCCCAGGGGTGCATTTGGGCACTCCTTTTTAGAGAGGGGGAGTGGGTTATGTTTTGTTATTTTAGTAGTCATAGGTGTTCACTACCTGGTTTTTCATTTTGGATTTCTCGACTTGAGTCTTTTGGGGGATTCAAAATATTTGGTTGCCATTTGGCTAGTAAACATTTTACAATTTCCACATAGTGGGTTTAGTTAGTTAGTATTAGCTTGTAAGAATCTGATGGTTACACTCTGAAATGCAGCAGACAGAGGTTTGAACCGAGCTCAAGCTCAACGTTCTATGCTCTGCATAGAATTTAACTCTGTCCTCTCTGGAGCAGTTCAAGTGCTAGGGCTAACTACAATAAGTCAGAATACAGCAAGACTCCATTAGAAGAAACACAATTACTAAGGTGAGTAATTTTTTCTTCTCCCTCGAACTGAAAGCTGCACTATCGCAGCGTGATAAACTCTGGGCCAGTGCAAGGCAATCCAAATCTGCAACCCACTGACAGGAGTTCAGAGCAGCTAGGAACGAGAGCACCAAAGCTTATAAGGAGTGTCAAGGCCTCTTATTATGTCGAAACCCTAGAAGAAGCCAAAGGCAACTCCGCTAAAATCTGACGCACCTTCAAGACGATTGAAGGCCATAAGCCCCCCTCCCCATCTCTTCCGCCAAAAGTCAACTCAAATGGTATATTCAAAAAGCCAAGCTGCACTTTTTTGCCGATGACACGGTCCTCTACATTTCAAGACCATCACTGCATGAAGCTTGTTCCGATCTACAAGCTGACTTTAACCAGCTGCAGTACAACCTGACCCGTTCAAAACTTCTAAATGCAAAGAAGACCAAGGTGATGTCCTTCACCTCATCCCATGTAACCTTTCCCCACAGAGTACAGAACACGGTTCTTCCCATCACAACCATCTTCGAGGACAACCTTGAGGTTGTGGGTCAATTTAAGTATCTTGGTTTGTGGCTTGACAGCAAACTATCGTTTAGTACACATCAACTGCCTAGCCAATAAACTAAAAGCTAGGTTGGGGTTCCTCTACAGGAACAGATCGCTATTTACACTGTACTGCAGGCGAAGGCTGATTCAGGCCACATTCCTACCGTTACTAGATTATGGAGATATTATCTACAGCTGCAGCGCCACAACTCACACCTATAAACTTGACCCCCTATACCATCATGCGTTACAATTCATACTTAATGCACCGGCCAGGACGCACCACTGCTCTCTCTACTCTTCATTAGGCTGGACACCCCTAGCAACTAGGCGCATGCTCTATATTGGCCAATGGACCCTGAAGCTGCTGACAGGCAAGCTACCACAGGACATCAGCTCCCTAGTACACAAGAATCACAACGTCTACTCTCTGCGTAACTCGGACCTTGTGCTCCTGAATGTTCCCAGGACACGCACCAATCAGGGCAGAGTTGCTATTAGCTTCATCCTCCCCTCAAAATGGAACCAGATGCAAAGCACTATGAGGCTAACCAAGCTGGTCTCATTAAATTGCTTTAAGACTCAGGCCAAGCAAGCTTTCATAGCGGTATGCCACTGCTCCAAACGCTAAACTAACATATGAACTCCCGCACCGCTACCTCCTTCCTTCCGGTCCCTGTCCCCCAACCCCTCCACCATCTGTCTTGTTCCCTCACCCTATGCCTCCACCCACTAGTCTATCCTCGCCTGACACCCCCCACGGCCTCTCCACCCTTCCTCCATCCATACTGCTTCTCCACCCTTCCCCACCCTTACTGGCTTTCTCCCTCTACCCTTAACCCCCCCTCACCACCCCTGCCCATACCTCCCTCATTTCTAAGCCCCTCCTACTCATAACTCACACTACTTCAGACACACTGTGCCACCCATTGATTACCTACAGCATTTACTCCATGCACTCTTCTCTGTCTTTCCACTCTCAAATGTAGTTATTCTGAATTTTATGTGTAGCATTTATGTCCTCACATTAGTCAGTACCCTGCTATGTATTAGATAGTAATTGTACCTGTATTACCTCTACCCCATTCCCACTCTATTTGCCATTTATTTACTAGTGCCATGCAGTCTGTCAGTTTATGTTCGTATATGTTTGTAGTGTCAATGTTGCCAGGACCTCCTTGTGAATGAGCCTGCTCAATGGAGTATTTTCTGTAATAAACTTGAACTGGAACTCAGAAACCTTTGCTAGCTGTGGCTGCCTATGTCAAAGTGCATCATCACTGCCTGTATAACATGGGTGGCCCCATCATGTCTCAGTTCTTTCTTCTGCCATCAACCGCTTGTCAGCCCACCACTGCTGCAGAATTACATAGAACTTTGCAAGTATCGCTTAAGCTTCTACTTAGTTTTGTTTTTATTTAAAGTTTATGCAACCAACAAAAGGAAAGGAACCACTCTTCCACTACTGTCATTGCGGTAAAGTTACGATTTATAAGGATGACACTCATGATATATGCATCTGCTGCACAGCCATTTCTCCCGACGTGAAAGCCTGCAGCATTTGCCAGGGTTTTAACCAGGCTACATGGATGCATTGAAAGAAGGCCTTAGAAGTTTATTTAAAACTTAAGGCAGTGGGGGACAAACAGCGTGCAATGCAGGCTGCTTCGCCGTCATCATCTGCACCTTCTCCCCACAGTTGATGGCGCCACCTGTGGTATCATTGAAGAAGGAGACAGCTGCTAAGTCGGTGGAAAAACACCATGCTGACAAAGAGAAGCAGCAGCATCATGAAACAAGCATTTGTCAATGCCGAATGTTTGCTTGCTGGCATAAGCAGTGGAAGTGCAGGAGTTAGACAGATGCAGTATAGAAATTGCATTGAACTGACGCCAAATACACCCTCACTCTGCAGAGATGGACAGGCACTGGGGTGTGCCTTTGGGTCGTCACCCATGACTGTCATGACATTTCACCTCACCCAACCCTTCAGACACTGACAAGTGTCGAGGTGTGCCTTGGGGTGTTTCGCCTTTACATTCATCTCATTCCATAAGGAAATACGCTGAAATGGGCGAAGTATAGGAGAATGGGGTGAGCTCTGGGGGCAGAGGGTCCAAGGTGCACCTCGATGCCTGTCACTGGCTGCAGGGTGGGGGTGGGGGTGAAATGGCATGAGCATTACTGTCGAAAATCTGAAGTCACACCCCTGACGCCTGCCAGTCCCTACAAGGTAGGGCGTTATGGTCGAAAACCTTAACGCTCTGGGAGTTTCTTGGTATTTTTACTCCAAGTTTTCCACATGGGTTTTTTGTGACCCCACCGCATGAAGAGTGACACTATCAGTTTGTTTCGTGAAAGGTGATTTTGCAGAGCAACTGCGCCATTTGGTGCCACAGGTGCAAAAACACATTTCGAACAGGATGTGAAAAGTGACAGGTGTACTGTTTATGAGGAGGTATAAAAAATGGCATTGTTGAAAATCTGGAGTGAAAATATACAAAACTGGTGATCGGCCACTTACGAAATGAAAGTAACTGCGCAACGGATAACTCCGTAATGTAAGTAGTTTGGGGATTTACAGATTTTCAACATAGGCATTTTGCACCTCCGCTCATGAACAGTATCACTGTGATTTTTGTAATCTATCCCAAACACTAAATTCCCACAGTGACTGCGCTATTCTGTGCCAGAAGTGCGAAAACACATTTCGGCCAGGGTGTGAAAAATTACAGCTGTACTGTTCATAAGGAGCTGTGGAAAAATGTTGATGTTGAAAATCTGGACTAAAAGTAGTACAAATTTGTGAGCTTACGAGGGTGCGTGGAAATTGCGCAATGCACGCTCGTGACAGAGTCATTTTATGGACTTTTGTCACAAAATTTTCAACATAGCCATTTTACCACCTCTGCTCATAACCAGTGTCACTGTGATTTTCTTAATGTGTCCCGAACATTGATTTCGCACACCGACCACGCTAATGTGCGCTACATGTGTGAAAACACATTTTGGGCATGATATGAAAAATGACAGCTATATTGTTCATAAGGAGATGTGGTAAAATGGCAATGTTGAAAATCTGGACTGAAAATATTAAAAATTCTCAAAGTTACGAGCGTGCGTAGGAACTGCGCAACACACCCTCGTAAACCAGTCATTTTTGGGATTTTTTTCACCAAACTTTCAACGTAGGGTTTTTGAGGGCCTACCTCATGAACTGTGACACTGTTGTTTTGTAACTCGTCCCGAAAGGTGATTCCAGGCAGTGACTGTGAAATCACCTTTCGCGACCGAATAACAAAATGACAGCAGCTGAATTCATGAGATGGGTCCCCAAGAACCCCATGTTGAAAATTTGGTGAAAAAATTCCCCAAAATGGCCGAGATATGCACCAAAGTTTGAAAAAAAAACCATGTATTGCATTATACAGCCTACCGGCATTCTTCGGTTCGCAGTCGGCTTTGAAGAGTGCAGACGTGTTCCCAGTCTACCGAAGATCGTCGCGCCGGCCTCCAGAGATAAGTATGGGGTGTGGGGAGGTGGTTGTGGGGGTGAGACAGTCAACGAGGGACCTTTTTTTTTTTTTTTTTACAGGTGTTTCTATGTTTGTTTAGACTGCGTGGGACATTTGCCACGCTGAGGTGGGCTCCCAGCGTGGCAGCTGGAAGTTTTTTTTGGAGAGGAGCCGATGGGGGATTGGGCACCCCCCGTCGGCCACACGGACTTCTGCTACGCTGGGGTGGGCTCCCAGCGTGGCACATGGAACTCTGGTTTTGGAGGGGATACAAATCGTACAGTGGATCCGACAGGGGATTGGGCACCTCCAGTCAGCAGTACGGACTTTTGCCATGCTGGGGTTGGCTCCCAGCCTGGCCCCGGAAGTCTGTTGGGGGGCAGTGAAGCCGACGGCGGATTGGACACCCCCGTCGGCCATACTGTGTGTGGGGTGGGAGCGCATGAGCACGCTGGGGTGGGCTCCCAGTGTGCTACTTGGGTAGACAAAAGCAGAGCTGTCTATGACAACTATACAGATGCAGTGCAGAGTGTAAGCACTTTGCATACTGCTGATGGCAGTATGTAAATTACTTGCCAATGGCAGTATGCAAATTGCCTACACCGATTGCAGCGTTTTTTTGCTTTCAACTGTACGCCACTGCATCCGAACAGCTGTCATAGACAGCTTCGACATTCATTGGCGTGCTGCAGCCGCGCCTGCAAAAGGGAGCAGGGCATTGAAAGTGGGGGAGGCACACCTACGAAAACTCGTATGGTGGCACAATGTTTCTTGCCTATGCATGCAAGCAAACATAAAAATGCCTTTCTGCCACGTCTTGCTCTCTTAAAAGAGGTAAGTCTTCTGAAAAAAGATAGATCCCAGGCTAAGTCCATGGGTTCTGCTGCACTCCCAACCGTCTGTCAGACAGCAAGGTCAGGGTCTTGAACTGGGTCTAATTACCACAGGGGGATTTACAGCCAAGTCGTCTGACTCTAGTCATCGAGGACCCTGTCAGGGCCCTTCAGCATGCAGGTGCTGTTTCAGACTATGTTTGAGCTATTTCAACGGCTCCAGCCCATGGCTCCGCCATCGACGCTTAACCTGTTGCTGCCACCGTCAACTTCATTGACGCCACCGACGTTCATAATGCAGGTTACTAAACCTAGCCAGGAGCTTCCTTTGTCATTGCCAGACCCTTGATGATAACCGCCAGTGCGGCCTCTTCCTGCCATCAACCCGCAGCTTGTTCCCGTTGATGAGGAGGAGGAGTTGGAATATAATCCATATTTGATGGAGGAGGAGGAGGAGTATGGGGAAGGTATGACCTCCCCTCTCAAATGGTGGGCTCCACTTTATCCTGCTGTACTGAGAACTATGTGTATTACACACCTAGGTCTTCTCCTGAAAATGTCTGTTTTCAGGCTTTCTTCAGGCAGATACAGTACAAGCTGGGCTTTACTGCTGAGGAGGAAGATTCTTCAAAGAAGACCCTCTGTGAATTTTTAGAGATTTCTGCCCTTACTCTGGTTATTGTTCTGTCCATTTAGTTTTGGAGGATGCCACTATGGCTGCTTGGCACAGATCTAGTGCTCTGTCTGCTTCTGCGTCCCGTGGCCTCAGGATTGCCAGTTAACAGGCTTACATGGTTAAATATCAGAATACCCTGTAGAAGTCTATGGCAGCCATGTCCAACAAGCTGCATGTTGGACCAGACAGAACTGAAGTCCAGCAGACTGTTGCCTATGGTCTGGAGGCTGGTAAGCGCCTCTTAAGATCGGCTTGTGATGCTTCTGATTCTGCAGCTCATTCAGCTGCTTTTGATATTTGCCTATGCCACATCGTGTGGCTGCACATGGTTGGCTTTGTTATGGATGCCCAGCAGTCAGTCCTTAATGCTCCCTTTAGAGGGAAGAAGCTTTTGATTCTAAAGCAAGTGTAGTGAGAAGGCACGCACACCAGCAGTCCTCAAAGATGCTCCATTCTTAGTCCTCAAACTTGACAAAGAAAAACACTGTGCATACACCAGGCTTTAGAGAAATAGCAAACCTAATTTGTCTATTTAATAAATCAAGTTTGCTATTTCTTTAATGCCTGCTGTGTGCACATTTTTTTCTTTGCCAAGCTTTTTGGTTCTGATTTGGAGTCTGCTTTGCAGGGCCTGCAGACATCTAAAATGACCTTGTCACTTTATACTCTCAATCCAAAACCTTGGGGCATGACTTCCTTTTGTAGACCCTGTGCCAGCCCTGCTAGAGGTAATTCCAGAGGGCCCAGCCTTTTCTCCCAGCAGACCCAGGCCTTTCCTCAGACCCCTTTGCCTCCAGGTGCCCATGCCTGGGTCACCAAAGCTGTGGGTGATGACAGTGTGCTAGCCACGCTCAGAGCCTTCTGACTACCTTCTGCCATCCCCGGCCCCTGTATATTAAGGGATCCTTGTGGGAGACTGCATCTCCTTCTTCCAGAGTGGAGGGGAGATCATGACGGATACTTGGGTGCTGGAAGCAGTTAATCTAGGACACGCCCTACAACTCCTCTCTCCCCTTGCAGTATATCTACCCTTGCCAAACAGTTACCCTCCAGGACATCTCACCCTCCTGCTGGAGGAAGTTCAGTCCCTTCTCTGCAAGAGGGCATAAAGGTAGTCTGGTAAATGAGCCAAAGTCAGTGCTCACTCTGTGCCAGCATCTCCATTACATAGGAGTCGTTCTGGGCACAGGACTGGGCCATGTATTTCTTCCCCCGGACTGTGCTGCAGTGTTGGTTGCCCAGGCTCAGCTGGTCTCTTCCAAGTATATCTCGGTCAGATGTCTGAAGATGTCAGCGTGGCTCAGTTGGTAGTACATCTACATCTGGACCAGAAGGTCGTGGGTTCTAGTTCTACACCTGGATTTGGCTCATACCCAAACGCTGGCACCCAAGTGCAGTATTGGGGGTAGGAGTGCTGTCCTTCAGAGGAGGTGTTAAACCGAGGTCCCTTTTACCCATCCTGTCCTGGTGCGTTTCCAAGTGGAAGTAAAAGAACCTAAGGCACTTTTTGCAAAGAGTAGCAGACATTCCACGGTGCCCTGGCCAATAATCCCCTTCCATAAAACTGGTTCATGCAATTGTGCAGGCTGTGTGTGGGTGTTGATGTGCAATATGGCTGCCACTGCATGTTCAGTCATTTCACTACCAGTCTAGCACTGCTTGTAAAGTGCTTTGCAATTCAGTGTGTATGAAAAGTGCTATATAATTGCTGATTCTTCTTCTGCTGATTCTTCCTTCAGTTGACAGGGCTCATGGCTGCTTGTTATTCTCACAGTCCCTCTGACATGTCTACATATGAAGATTCCACAGTTATTTTTTTATTTATTTTTTTCAATTGTATAACCAGGAACAATGGTTCCATCTATCCAGTGAGCTTAGCATTCAGATGAACTGGAGTGTCTCGTACAAGTGACTCCTCTGCTTTGCCACTCCCTACTCTGGTGGTGGACCATTCCAGCCTGTAGACAAGGTCCCCCTTTCTCCATCTGTCTCCTCTTCTAGTGATTATGGATGCCTGTGGTTTGGGTGGAATGCCTTTCTGGGCCTCTTCCAGTCTCAAGGTCAGTGGTTCTCCTTTGACATGGTTCTACATAGCAACACTCTGAAGATGAGGTGTGTTCTGCTTGGCCTACAGACCTTTCCTACCCCCATTTGTAGTCACCAGCTGTTGATCTGAATAGACATTTCAGTGATGTACTACATTAACAGCTAACGTGGAGTCCACTCATGTCCTTGTGGCAGAGAGGCAATAAGAGTCTGGCAGTGGGCTGTGGAACCTGACATGTTCCTGTTAGCAGTCTTTCTGCCCAGTACCCTCAATGCCGTTATGGGTTGTCTCAGCAGATCCCAGCCACTCTGCCACGAATGGGAGTTTTTGGAAGCTATCATTGACGACATCTTCGTAAAGTGTGGTCACCTGAACATCAACCTCTTTCCATCTCCATACAGTGCAAAACTGCCACTTTTCTGCCCATTCATGTTAGCACAAAGCTTTGGGATCTGTCATTTTCATGTAAGAGTATACTGCTAATAGAAATGCACATGCTTCTGGTTTAGGAACCCTTAGTGATGGAAATTTACCACCTTGACAAAACTGCTGAGTATGGGAAATTATATGTTTTGGCCATATTTAAGATGTCAGGGTTTCATGTGTACTTGCAAGGAGACAGGACAATAATAGATGTTTGCTAACCACTGGTAACATTCAAGGTTAGGCAAACCAAAGTAGAATGCAGAATGACAGGAAACCTTGTCAAAGTTCTGCTGAAACAGCAGAGTATAACATGTATGGCCATATTCCTGTTTCCTGAGTAAGATAAGGAAAATTGAGTAATGGTCTGAGTTTTGGATAAATAGAGGACTTATTTGGGGCCTCAGTGAGTCAGAACCTGTTTGCCAAAGGAGGGATGCTGTCCTCTGATCTCCCAGGATAGGTAATGTATGATCTTACTTCGAGAGGATTCCTTCAGGGGGTCATTACATATAGGACTGGTGCCACCTGGCATCGGGCCGCCTGACAGACTTTCTAGCAATCTGGCGGGGACTGCCACCCGACGTCCAGCGTGACCGAAGTCAGGCGTGGCGTATATATAGTGGGTGGTCCCCATGCCCGCCCACCAGTTCTTTCCCGTCATCACCTCATGTCAGTCGCATTGCAGACTTCCATACAGCGATCGTCATGTTAGTTCTTGCGTCAGATTTTTCCTTCGCCGAATCTTTATTTTCGATATTCCTCTATTTGATGTCTTCATCCAAGAAGAAGTGCTCGTCCTGTGGCATGCAGATCCCTCATAAGGATGGTCATCTAAGGTACGTGATCTGTTTGGGCTCAGACCACCCTGTCTCCTCCTGCTTGGAGTGTCAAACTTTTAATCAGGCCACCAAAAAGCGGAGACAGCAGGTTTTGGAGGCCCACCTTTTAAAGGTCCACTTAGCTTCTTTAGAAAAGCAAATGGACTGTATTAGAGAGTCCTCTTCTGAGAAATCTTCTCCCTTAAAGAAGCACCATAAGGAGAAATCTCGGGAACAGGAATGCTCCATGGATGAGACCTCGTGGCCCTCGACGAGCAAGGCCCAGCCACTGCCTAAGAAGACCTCGGACGGTAAGTCTGGCAAATCTTCAGCAGGTCAGTCGACCGTCGGCCCTGACGACCGCACAACTTCGGCTGCTAAGCTGGCCCCCGGCTCCTCTGGGAACCGCACGGCTGTCGGTAAGACGGCTCCCCAGCCTTCGGGGACCTGCCCGGCACCAGTCGGTAAGTCGGCCGGATGCTCCTCCCCCCGCCCGCCCAGCTCTGCCTGATAAGATGCCCATCTCCGACGGCCGCTCAGGCGTGGTTCTCCCATCGGGGCCTAGTGGCGCCTCACCCGACGACTAGCAGAACCAGAGGGAGAAGGCCTCTCTCCCTCCTCCTTCTTCACCTTTACCCTCCCCTTCTCCGGCGGGTACTTCAGGCGAAGATAGCGTGGAACCCCTGGATGTGGTAGATTCCTCAGGGTCTGTCCCATGCTCTCCTGATGGGGTCACGGAGAAGGAGGCTTCTCCTCGGCCATCTGGCCTTTCAGCGGAGGCCCCTCCTCCTCTTTCAGGTGGGATCCCTTTGGAGCCGATGATTATCCCGGCCCTAATCCCACCATCTGATCCATTGAATCCCATTCTGACGCTGGATATTCCGATGACTCTTCCACTGTCAGGGCCCTGTAGTCTGCCGCAGCCTTCGGCTCCGGCGCAAGACCTGGTCCCACTGTTGGGCCCCCTTTGTCCGGCCCCAACGCCAACCCTTCCGAAGCCGGATCCCTTTTTGGCACCGGATCAGGTGGTGCCAGTCCAGACGTCGGTCCCCCTGATGTTGGCTATCCCGACACTGGACCCCCTGCCGATTTATACTACAGCAGGTCCGACGTGGGTACCCCTCTGTCAGATTTGATGACAGGGATTTATACAAGACCCCAGACTGTTCCACATTACCCTTTCAGGTATCCTGGGGATCACTTCCCGGCTGGTCCTCCTCCTGAATGGAGATCTTTTGGGCAGTACTACCCTGGTTATAAGCCCTGCCCCCATTACCAGGGATACCAGGGTTACCATTACCCGCCTCCCACCGGTTATGCCTCCTCCTCCTCCTCAGCCACAACCTCCTCCTCCGGCTACACCGGATTTTAAGACCCTCATCCAGTCCTGGTGGCAGGGGGTGCGCTCAGAGTTGGTGTCAGATCTGGAGACAGGACTCCCTCTTCCGCGGTCTCCTAGGTCTGAGTCCCAGAGAAGCTCTTCTCCATCCACGGTACATGTCTCGGGGGCGGCTCATCAGGACATTACCCTTCCTGACATCCGTAATCTTCCTGACAAGGGGGCAGACGACGATGCCGATGAGTTGGTGGAGGACGCCTTGGAGGAGTCCGAGGTCTGAAAGGCAAGGTTTCCCCCAAGTCCTCCCAAGGGGACCCTACCTTCACAGAGCTTCTGAGGTCCATGAAGGATTTCTTTGACTGGGAGTCAGAGGAACAAGACCCAATGAGACAGAGGCTAGCTGAACACCTGGACTTAGAGTCTCTGTCTCCGATCCTCATTCCTCCCTGGATCAGACCTCACCAGGACCTCATCTCTACGGTCTGGCAAATGCCTCATTCCCTCCTGGCTGTCCCCAAGAGGGCGGACAGGATTTACCAGGCGCTGAAGGATGATCCGTTCCTAAAGACGCATCCTAAGGCAGACTCTGTTGTTATCTCAGCTGCTCATGACTGTTCCGCTGCACCCAAGCACATGAGCACCGCTCCTCCAGACAAAGAGTTGAGGCAGATGGACCAGTTCGGTAGAAACGTTTACGCCTCGGCCACATGCGCGCTTAGATCCCTAAACTATGTGACCCACATGATGTCTCACCAAAAGGCTACCCTGGCCATGTTAGAGGCTCGTGTCCAGTCTATGGAACCCTCGAGCCTCAAAGAGGAGCTTGCCAAAGACCTTCACCTCTCTCACTTTTCATGTAGACATGCCTTGCGGGCTACATACGACTCCGTTGACTCTGTAGCTCGCACCTCGGCAACTGCCGTTGCCCTAAGACGGCATTCCTGGCCTCGCATCTCTGGCCTTGCCAACCAGGTACAGTCGGCAATTCAGGATGCCCTCTTCCAAGGCTCGGTGCTTTTTGGTGGGAACACCAAAGATGATATCACTGATCTCTGGGACAGAGGCCTCGCCCTAGATCAAGTGAGGTCCATGTACTGATTGGGCACTCAACAGCAGCAGCAGCAACCCTTTCAGAAAAGGACCTGGATGCAGAGGAAGCAGGCCCCGGCTCGGTGCCAGGGCAAACGCAAGTCCACGGGTTCCGCCACTCCTCCGACCTCCAAGAACCAGAGACGCGCAGGGGTCCCTCCCCCTGAATGTCCTGCCACTTTCTGACTCACTATCCCCACTACCTCCTCAGTCTCACGACGAGGAGCAGGGTGGGGGGGGAGATTCGCCTGCCATGCGCAGGAATGGAACTCAATAACCTCCCGACGCATGGGTCTTGCAACTAGTGTCCGTCAGACACACCATAGAGTTTCTGGAACTTCCTCCAGAATCTCCTCCAAAAAGGTCTTCTTACTCCAGGGATCAGGCTCTTCTCATACGAGAAGAAGTTCAAAGCCTCTTGCTCAAGGAAGGAATAGGATGCATCCCCCGCCCCGCAAAGGGTCAGGGGTTTTACTCCCATTTTTTCCTGGTTCCAAAAAAGATGGGAGACTTCAGACCCATTCTTGATTTAAGCAACCTCAGTCAGTTTGAGTACAAAAAGTTTTGGATGTTGACGCTCCAGAGTCTCCTCCCACTCCTTCTGGAGGATCATTGGTTGTGCGCTCTGGACATGCAGGATGCTTACCTGCACATCCCGATCTTCCCCAGCCACCGCCGTTTCCTGCAGTTCCAATTCCAGGGGGAGCACTTCCAATTTCGGGCGCTCCCTTTTGGTCTGTCCTCGGCACCCTGGGTCTTTACCAAGTGCCTGGCGATGGTGGTGGCTTCCTTACGCCGCCAGGGTATTGCAATTTTCTATTACCTGGATAACTGGCTGATCTCAGCCCCGTCCAGGGACTCTTTACTGGAGGCTCTCTCTTTCACCTTGGACCTCTTTGGCAGACTAGGGATTACTATCAGTATTCCCAAGTCATTCATGATCCCATCCCAGAGACTACAGTTCATTGGGGCGGTCTTGGATACGGTCCAATGCAGAGCCTTCCTTCCTCCAGACAGGGTGGAGACCCTGATCCGTCAGGCTTCGGAGTGGCTTCATCCAGGACCATCCCGGCACGGGAGATCCTCTGCCTTCTTGGCCTGATGGCAGCCTCCATCACTACTGTTCCCCTGGCGAGGCTTCACATGAGAGTTACTCAGTGGTCCTTTTGCGTGCAGTGGGACCAACTCCTGGACGACCTGGACCATCCGGTACTGGTCTCTGCAGCGGTTCAGAAAGAATTGCTTTGGTGGAGGGACCCCGGCAACCTTTCCTTATATCTCCCTTTCAGGAGCCCTGCTCTTCTGGCATCCCTAACTACGAATACTTTGAACATGGGATGGGGAGCACATCTGGGGGAGCACCAAGCTCAAGGACTGTGGTCCAGCTGGGAAGCACCTTTGCACATCAGCATTCTGGAGATGAGTGCGGTCTTGTACACCTTGCAAGCCTTCCAGACCCTCCTTCCCAAGGGATCAATGCTGGTCCAAACGGACAATATGTCGGTAGTCTGGTACCTCAGCAAACAAGGAGGAACCCTATCGTACCCCCTGTGCAGGGAGGCAATGCAGGTGTGGAACTGGGCGGTCCAGCACAATCTGGCACTTGTGGACGTGCACGTTCCAGGCATTCTAAATGTCCTGGTGGACAGTCTCAGCAGGTCTCGGACCCTAGCTCACGAGTGGGAATTACATCAGGAAGTGGCAGAATCTCTCTTACTAAATTGGGGGTGTCCGGAAATTGACCTTTTCGCCTCCCAGTACAACACAAAACTTCCCAGTGTTTTACTCACTTGTTCCAGGGCATGGTGCTTTCTGGCATGACGTGCTGTCTCTCTCCTGGACAGGGAAATTTTTGTACTCCTTCCCTCCATTTCCCATTCTCCAGAGGGTCCTTTCTTAAGCTTCGGGCAGACAAGGCGAGGATGATTCTCATCGCTCCTGTCTGGCCGAGACAAATTTGGTTTCCACTGTTACAACAGTAATCCAGGGAACCACCGGTTCCACTTCCAGTGACCCACAAGCTCTTGACCCAGGATTGAGGTTGTCTTGTACATCCGGGGCTCAAGACACTGCATCTTCATGCATGGCTCCTGCAGATATAGCGATTTCTCACTTTGGGGTCTCCTCCTGAGTTGCTCAAGTCCTTATAGAGGCTAGGAAAACCCTCTACTCATTCCACTTACGCCATGAAGTGGAAATGTTTTTCCATCTGGGCGACTTCCAAGAATTGGAACCCCTTTTCTTGTTTTGCCCCTCAAATCATGGAGTACCTCCTTCCTCTGTCAGACTCTTGTCTGTCATATTCTTCCTTGAAGGTACACCTTTCCGCAATTTCGGCGTACCACGAGCTGGTGGATAGTAAACCCGTGGCTCAGTTGGAAGTCTCAAAAACCTTTCTGAAAGGGATCCTCCATCTGAAACCCCCCTTCCGCAGCCCAACTCCACCTTGGGATTTGAACTTCGTGTTGGAGAAGCTCACTCTTCCCTCATGTGAGCCAGCCATGAGCTGTGATTTGCGCTTCCTTTCCTGGAAGATATTATATTTAGTTGCCATTACATCAGCCTGAAGGATTTTGGAGCTTTACACTCTGGTTTGTAAAGAGCCTTATCTTATTTTTCACAAGGACCGGGAGGTCCTCAGGACAAATCCTAAGTTTCTTCCCAAGGTTTTGTCAGAAGCCACACTGAACCAATAAGTAGAGTTTCCTGTTTACTTTCCATCGCCTTCCAATAGAGGTGAGGCACTCCTGCACACGATGGACGTTCATCGGATCCTTCGGTGCGACACACACCGGACCAAGGATTTTTGTAGCTGCCATCAGCTTTTTGTTCTTTGGCCCCCAGGTCTATAGGCAAACCGGTTTCCAAGCAGTGCCTTTCCAAATGGTTAGGCAGCTGTATTCGGTATTATCAAAAGTACGAAAAACGTCTGCCGGGTCCCATCAGAGGTCATTCGACTAGGGCCATGGCTGCTTCTGCTGCCTTTTTGCGGAACATCTCTGCGGCTGATATCTGTGCCACAGCCACTTGGAGTTCTGTCCATACCTTTACCAAACACTACAGTCTGGACATTACTTCTATGCGGAGGGCTGGCTTTGGCCTAGCTGTCTTGCAGGGCATTCTGTCCTAGGCTGGGTCCATTCTGGTTCCCAGTTTCTGTTGGAGCTATTTTCTCCTCCTCCTCAGTTTCTCTCGGTCTCTCTTTGGAGAGACTGCTTGGGACTCTGTCCTATATGTAATGACCTACTGAAGGAGCCCTCTTGAAGTAAGATAGTACAGTTACGTAGGAACTTACCGTAACAGTAGATCTTCGAGAGAGGTTCCTTCAGTAGGTCATATTTTTCCTTCCCTCCTTCCCCTCATTTTATTTCTTACAGGGCCTCCAAATCCTGTTCGCTCCTGCTGTCAGGCCTCTTCCTGGCTCCAACGGGAGAACTAGAGGGCGGGCATGGGGACCGCCCACTATATACGGTCATGCTGATGTCGGTCACATGACGTCGGGTGGGCGTTCCCCCATCAGGGATTGCTAGAAAAATCTGCCTTGCAGCCCGACGCCAGGTGACGCCAGTCCTATGTGTAATGACCTACTGAAGGAACCTCTCTCGAAGATCTACTCTTACGGTAAGTTCCTATGTAACTGTACTTACTTTGTCCTGTATTTTGGCATAGCTGATAATAAATATTTTATATGCTGACTTGTGTCTCTCATGATGTCTTTACTCACCGAAACTCTTGAGGGGTACAAACGTACCAGGGTGTCATATTATTACACTCACTCCAGTGCCTAGATTTTATTGGCACAACACGCTGTCTCTCTCTTGGAAAAGGAGTTTATATTTATTTCCTCCTTGCCTCTGATACAGAGGGTTCTGGTCAAGTTGCGGGCCAGATTGGCTGCCCTGATTCTGGTGGCTTTGTACTGGCTTAGACATATTTGGTTCCCTCTGGTTCAGCATTTGGCAGTGGAACCCCCTGTTGCACTCTGTCTATGAGCAGAACTTATGTCACAGGAGCAGAGCTCTCTGGTGCATCCAGATCTTCAATCACTGCACCTCCACACCTAGATTCTGAGGATGTAGAACTCTTCTGCTTTGAGGTATTTATCCCTGGCCCTTGCAGCTATTTTGCTGGCGGCTTGTAAGCCATTTACTATATATGCATACTTGCAGAAGTGGAAATGTTTTACAGTTTGGTGTACTGCCTGTCAGCTGAACCCCTTTATATGTCCAGTCAGTCAAGTTACAGACTACCTTCTGTCCCTTATGGATGTGGGCCTTGGGTTTTCCCTTGATAAAGGTTCACGTGGCTACAGTGCCGACTTTTCATGCCCTCACCAACTGCAAAATGGTGGTCCTCCTCAAGGTTCCTCGTAGGTCCCTTAGAGGTATTCTGCTACTGCATCCCCTGGTCCGAGATCCAGTTCCAGTGTGGGACCTGAATATGATTCTGGAGACTCTTAATGTGCCTCCATTCAAGCCTGCTGCTACCTGTGAGCTGTGCTTCCTCTCTTGGAAGACATTGTTTCTTGTGGCCATGATGTCTGCTAGGTATATTTCTGAACTGCTACTCTGCTTGTGGAGGCACCTTCTCATATTTTCCACAAAAAGTAGGTTGCCTTGCATTCCAGTCATCGTTTTCTGCCAAAGGTTGTTTCTGAGCATACACTAAATCAGACTGTAGACCTTCCAGTTTATTTCTCAATTCCCATGGATAATGGAGACTGTCATCTGCACATGCTTGACGTCCATCAAACATTGCATTGGTACCTTGATTGTACTAAGGATTGTAGGAAATCCTCTCAGCTGTTTGTGGCGTTCAGCCCAAAATGGTGGGCTGTCCTATTTCTAAGCAGGGCTTTTGCAAATGGTTGGCCTGCTGCATGCATTTTGTTACCAGAAGCATGGGAAGTAGCTTCCTTGTCCTGTTCATGCTCACTCCACCCCTGGCGTGACTATTTCTGTGGCTTGTTTTCACAGTATGTCCAATGCTGAGATCTGTGCTGCTGCCACTTGGAATACTGTTCACACACTGGCAACACATTACAGTCTGGACATTGTCTCTTGTAGACATGCTGAATTTGGTCTTACTGTCCTGCAAGGCCTCCTTACTCAGGGTATTTAGACCCTTCCTCAGTTGGTGCTTTGATACTGCTTGGTATTCATTCTGTGATGTAACTCGGTTTATTTATTATTTTATTTATTTATTTAAGAGTTTTACCAGGAAGGCATGCTGAGCAGAGTACTACTCGATTCCAGATGCGTCCTGGGAATTGTACACAAGAATAGGGAGGACATCAAGGATACAATGGTACAAAAATGGTAAAAACATGGTGATAATAGAGAAACAAATAGTACAAAGTGGTAAAACATGGTGACAGTAATACAGTAAGGCAGTATTATGCAAACATATTTGGACCTCAGTGGAGGGAGATGTCCTCAAAGAAGATAGAATAGTTACTTACCATAACAGTAGATAATTGAGAGAATTTCCTCCATTGAGCCAGAGATCTCCTTCACTCCTTCCCTCTTCTCGGGTGGCTAGTGGTCATCCCACCTGCTTTCGCATGCTGGTTCTCCTCTTACGTCCAGTTTTTCCATTATAATACTCAGGTTTCCATAAGCATTCGTGACTTCGAGGCTTGACTTCTGCAATGCTCTGTACCTTGGGGTTATTGGAGGTATGCTACGGTGCTTGCAGTTGGTGCAGAACGCAGCTGCTAGGTTGCCGATCGGCCTTTCGCGGTCGTGTCATGTCTTCCCGGTGCTGCGTGATCTGCACTGGTTTCCGGTTAAGTAGCATACTGCCTTTAAATTTGGACTTCTAACTTATAAGGCCCAGCATGGGCTGGGTCCATGCTATCCAGCTGAGCTCTTGCACCCTCGCACCCTCTCCGCTCCACTGAGGAGGGCCTCCTGGTAGTTCTTAGGGTAAGGTTGAAGACCTTGGGGGACCGGGCCTTTGATGTGGTGGGTCCAGTCCTCTGGAATTCTTTGTCAAGAACTTTGAGGGAGGCTCCCTCGGTGGAGGCCTTTAAGCGGGGTCTGAAACCATCCTTATTTATTCAGACATATCCCAGTTTTAAGTATAGAGTCATTTATTTTTGAATTTATTTATTGAGAATGTACTATGATATTTTAATACTTTAGTCTGTGGGTGTATGTTTCTGTAATTATTGTGTTTAGTTTGCTGCTACTGCTTTATGTTGTAATGGTTCCCGGAGCCTCCAAGGAAGGACGCCAGATAAAATAAAGACGAGTACTACTACATCCTCTCCTGTGTGCCTGGACTGGTGTCTGCAGAGTTGGTCCCTGCCAGTCCGATAGTCCTCCAAGCTTGTCTCCTTTGGGGAACTGAGGCATGATGGGGCCGCCCATGCTATAAAGGCGTTAATGATGCACGACTGTGTGGGCGATCCCAGCTGGGGAAAGGTTCTGGGTGGTCCTGCCAAGGGCTTATAATTCCATGATGTTGCTCAGTGAAGGAGATTCTCTAGAAGATCCACTGTTACTGTACGTAATATTCTTTCTTAGATCTGAATATTTAAAATGTGCCATAAAAAGGAAAAACTTGAAAATGCTATTTCATAATCTTTTTCATTAAAGGCAAGAGCAAGACTGGAACTACGGGAAACGGCAACAAAAAGTGATGCAGAGGATGTGGTAGAAATAATGAAACACAGGTAATGTGTTTTCTTTGCCAGCAGCTCACAGTTTGCAAATTATGCAATATTTGCATCAGCTTTATGATACAACTAAGAAAAGTCACTGCTGATTTCCATTCTTCACTATCTGAAAAAAAACAAAACAAAAACACAAGAGCTGGTTAGAGTCAACAACGGCTGCCTGTGTATTAATGTGATGTTTGCATTGTATTGGCTGTATTTTAGTGATGTCTGGTACACTGAAGGGAATTTAGTAATTTATGTGTGTTATATGATCAGCCAGTTTTTGCGGTGGTTTCCAAATGTTGTAAGCCAGTGATTAGAACATATGGAGAAATAATTAATGGTTTAGAGCATAAATTTTTCTCCAAACATCTACCCCAATCAGAATCACGCTCCAGCCAGCTAGGCACACAGTTCGATTAGGAAGGTAACAGGCAAACCCCCTTCATGAACTCTCACTTCAAAACAGTACTCGGTACCTAAAACAAGCTCTTACCATTGCATTGCACAGTATATGGGAAGAACAAACTAACCTGAATATTACACTATTTACATATTTTAAAATCTTATTTTAGAAACGGTGTCTGCTCTTATATTACACATAACAAAAAAAAAAAACTCCTTGAAGAACTCACTGGTAATTTCACATTGAGTAAGAGGTGGTGATATCATGAGGGCACTTGAGCTTCGCTCTCATGCCTATGATGTCACCACCTCTCACTCTGTGTGAGGTTACCAGCTTGTTCTTCACGAAGAGGGGTTCATTATTCTCTATATAACCCACACTCATCCTGTCTCTCAGTTTCCTACATGTTATTCCACACTTACATCACAATGCAGTTGAGCACAGTGGTGCAATGGATATGTAAGCAAACTTCTGTAGCAAGCAAGAGGCCAATGGTTTGAATCTAGTCAGGAACATCATTTGTAGGCCTGCAGCTGTACCATCTTGAAGTCTGATCCTGTTAGATCTCCGCTAAGCAGAGTCACAGTCTGTAGTTGGATGGGAGACCTCCAGCGAACACCAAGTGCTGCAGGAAGTGGTGCTGGCATCTCTGCAGGAGGCACTGTCCCCTTCATTATAATTAACCATACTGATGCCCCAGACTGGCCCGGTGCACTGAGGGTTGAGGCGCTGGACACCACTCCTCGCGCCACGCTGGTGACCCGAGTTCAGGAACGGACTCGGGCCGCCGGGGGTTGGCAGGGGAGAGGGAAGATTGAGCGTCCCATGACTGCTCTCCTCCCTCTGGGGTGGGTGGGGTAAACTGCGTTGCTCTGCAGCGGCAACTGGCATAGGCCAGATGCACTGCAGGTTGTGTGCATAACCTAGGGGGGTGGAACGTGGCAGGCGTCTGCACGACTGTGCGCTGACGCCATTGTACGTCCGGCTCCAGGGGGAAAAGTAATGGTGGAAAATCACGGGGTGATCGTGGGGACTGATGGCCGTGCCCTGCGACCCCGGACACGAGGAGCGCATCCTCCGGGTGTCTGTACTGCAGGTCCCCGAGAGGGGGGGAAGTCCTGCTTATGGACGGCCTGTGGGGTTGGGCATATAAATTCGCACACCAGATCTGGTCTGGGGGTACGGGAGCCGGCGGCCAGACGATCGTTAGGACCGCTCCGTAGGTAGGAGTAGAAAATAGTGATATATTTAAAAAAAAAAAAAAAAAAAACATACTGATGCCCCAGCATGGTGGTGTGAGACACTGTGCTGTTATGAGTTGCTGTCTTTTAGATGAGGCATTACACTGAGGTCTATCTGCTCATCCTGGTGGTTGTTCAGGTGGACATTAGAGATCCCCTGGAACTAACTGATAAAGAGTAGGTGAATTTCCTGGTGTCCTGGCATGCTTCTCCTTTTCAGTAATCCAGCAACAGCTTAATACTGATCAGTACTGATTGGTTTGAATCTGTATCCAAGCCCTCCCAGGGACAAGGCTGAAATTATAAATTCTAAGATCGTGGATATGTTGTTCTATTCACACTGTTTGGCATGTCCTTTCCCTTTAAGAATCTTGCTGGAAGGTCTTGAAGCTGGCTCCTCTCACCCACCCGGGTGGTATAACCTTCGGCTCTGCCCCATGACGCCAGATCTTCCTTTCCGCTGGAAGATACAGATGCTTACCGCTCTTGCATTCAGTAGGCCTTGGCTTCAAAATCCTCGGATTTGCTTAAACTTAAACCCGTCAGAGTTAATAAATATTGCCTCGCGATCTCAACCGCTATGGAAGATAAATCTTCTTCCCAGTTTCCGCCGCTGCCCATGTGGGCAAAATATGTCTCGCACAGACCCACATGCCACTTGCGTGTATTGCCTGGGTGTCGGCCATGACACCCAGGCCTGTGAGGTGTGTCTCTCATTTCACTCAAATGTCTTGGATGATCATCTCACATGGCTAATATTGGGCGGACCACAGAAATGGAATCCGACGGTCAAATCTAAGGAAGCCCAATGGGCGGTCTCCGCAGCTGCGGGGTCCGCCAAGCAGCTCGAATAAATGAAGGCCTTCGAGGAAGAGACGACTCGGGCCACGGATTGGTCCTCGAAGTCCTTTTTCGTACAGCTCAATTTGGGCTCCACTTTCTCCGGATCCTTTCGGGAGATGTGCCAGTCCCTTCCCACCAAGGGAGAGGGGGCCTTCGGGTACGCATGTCTCTCGGTCCCATAAAAAGGACAAGGAACTGAGAGAATCTTCGTATCACCAACGATGTTCCCGGGATCGTGAGATACCTCGGTCCCAGGAATCACCTGTCTCGACTTCGGTCGAGGTTGCGGCCTCGGCCGCTGGTTTCACGGTTCCACTGTCAGGCAAGCCGGCCCAGACACTGGACGATGATCCGATTGAGATCATTCTCAACCCAGTTGACCCATTGTTGCCTGACGAGGCTGACAGCTCCTTATTCAGGACCCCAGTCCTGCCTCTCCCCAGTGAGGAGACCCAGCCCACTGGGAACCCCATCAGAGAACCAGTACCCGACCAAGAAGAACTACTGGTCTCCCCGGTGCCTTCTGATCGACCCCGTCAGTCACCACGATGATAGAGGTCGAGGTCTCGGACCCCTTCGACCGACATGCCGAAGAAGGCGCACAAGTGGTCTATGAAGAGGCGTCATCGACAATCTTCCTGGACAGAAGTCTCCACCACTCATTCACACTAGTGGGATTAGCGCCGGAGGCACTAGACCCAGCCGAACAAACTTTTGCTGGAGGGTCGGCGTGAAGCGGGCGCGAGACACGGCGCCCGCGAGCAGCGGCTTCGGCGGTAATGACCATCTCAGCGGCGACCTCAACCGCCTCAGTTCCTTTTTCCCGCCGCGTCGAGTGCGCTTCAGTGACGTATCGCCGCCTGTCGGAGTCAAACTTTAAACTAGCGCATAGTTTTCAGTTTGTTTTTGTAACTTTATCACGATAAGTAGTATCTCTTAATTTTATTCTATTTTGATTAAATTTTCTAATATTAAATTTTACTTGAAGAAGTCTCGGCCTACTGGGAGTCGACCATGAGCAGGTCAGGTGACGGTAGGAGACTTAGTATGAAAGCTGTTCAGTCAGCCGGGCTGGGTCCGTTCAGCCTCCTTCTCCTCAGCGGGGGTTCCGACTAACGGTCAGTCCGATGTCCGGGGATGGGCAGTCCCGTCCGCAGAAAATAAACGGTCACATTCTCGGCACTGTTCGCCTCGAGCTCTTCTTCGCCCACAGGTCAAAAAGAGAAGGCATCACCGGAGGTCGCCTCTGGTATGTTCGCGCTGCCGACGCCGGTTATCGCTAAGTTAGTTGCCGGTCTCCTTCTTCGAGTCGCCAACTTCCGTGTAATCGCCATCCTCGACATCGGAGTCCCCGCCATAGGTAGGACTCCAGATGAGCAGTTTCATCAGTGGGCCGCTCTATGGAGCAATGGGCTCGGAGGTTGGTTCTTCTGCCTGGCTCGTTGCCTCGGAGCCCTCGGGCCCCTCCGGCGATCAGGTAGGGCGGTTGCACCTTCCTAGTCGCGTGGCGCCTTCTTCGGTGCCAGCGACTCCGTGCTTAGGTGTTTCCCCCCCTCACATGGCTGCGGCGCAGGGGGCCTCACCGATGCCCTTATCTCCTGTTTTTTTTCCTCTAGCTTTCCAGGTTCCTGGGCTTTTCGGCGCCTGGGCAGGGTCTGTTGGCTTGTCGGGCGCTGTTTCGTGCCACTGGGTCTTCTGCGCGCTGGGTCTGGGTGTGCGCGCCGCCGTGGTGCTGCGGACAGGGTGGCGCTTGCCAGGCGCTGCCTGCGCGCTGCTTATGCACCGGACAGGGTATCGCCCGGGGCGCCATTTGGGGCGCTGCCGCCCCATGTGGGAGCCGTGCGCTATGTTGCCGGGCCGCGCCGCCAGGCGTTGTTGTCGCCCGCAGCGCCGCCGGGGCGCTATGGGTCGCGATGCCTCTTCGGGCGCCTGCGCGCCTCGGTGCTGCTTCAGCCCTGCTTTGCCGCCTCGCGCCGGCAGCCCTTGGGACTCTCCTTGTTTTTATGCTATTTCCTCCTCTCCTAATTTTCACCTCTTTCCTGTCCAAACAGTCCTTTCTGGACCATCAGGAGATGATCTTTGAGCTCGACCCAGACCTTCGGTTGGGTGATGAAGTGGAGGAAACAGGATCTTTCTTTGCTATAGAGCCTGTGGTCGAGGACCTGTCCTTTAAGTCTCTGTTGAAGAACCTGATCCACTCTTTCTCCAGACTACAGACATCGATCCTGGAAGATATTAAGACTCCAGTATCTTCATGCTCTGGAGATCCCTACGGATTTGACTCCTCCGATTCAGTTTTCCTTCGAGACGCTGTCTCAAATGGTATGGAATAACTGCTCTTATTCCCCAGTGGCTAAATCCATTGATAAGAAGTATTCAGCTCCCAAGGATCGTCCCATTTTGGCATCCCAAGCCTTTTGGATCCTATTGTAGTCCTGGCAGAGAATGACAAGGTCGTTTTTCCTCAAACTACTACAGCTCGACCTATTAACAAAGAGTCTCGAAGATTGATACATTAGGTAAGAGAGTCTTGCTGTCCACCTAAGTATGTGATTGCCAGTTATCAAGGCTATTTTCTCAGTGAGAGTATATCCTGTGGCACTCTATGAAAAGAATGGTTGAAGCTCTCCAGATTCGGATTCCAAGTCAGAGCTGCTTCTGACCGCTATTAGAGGTATTGAGTCCAATAACCAACAGGTCAAAGCCGCCATGGACGCCGACACTGCTTTTCGCGCCTCAGCAGCCGAGGATTTGTACTGGCGCCATTCCTGGCATGCATTTCTGGCTTCACTCTAATGATGCTCAGCAGCAGGTGATGGCGCTGCCTTTTGATGGCTCCTTTCTTTGGCCCTCAGGTGGCAAGCCTTAGAGGCCACCAGAAGACTAGATCGGCCATTGGTTGGCCAGACTCTCCGCCTGCCCCCCTCCGGGGGCATGAACAGACGCAGTTTCATATGTCAGTCCTTCGAGGCAGAGGCAGGGAAGCTCATAAAAGCCAACCTGCCCAACCTCAAAAGAAGATTTAGCAGAAAGCGCAGGGGCCTAAAGCTCCCAGCGCCATTTTTATGAGTCGCTGGCCCAAGTTCCATCCACTCTGCCCGAGGTGGAACTTTCTCCTGTGGAGGTCGCCTGATGTACTTCTACAACCAGTGGAAGTCCATAACTTGACAAATGGGTCCTTCGGATAATTCGCGAGGGTTATTCTCTCAGTTTCTGAAACCCCCGATTGTTCCTCCCAGACGACAACCCAGGTTGTCGGCCTCTCAGTCAGACCTCTCACCGGGAGATCCAGGGCCTTCTGAACAACAGGGCAATAGAACTGGTGCCTCAAGATTCATGGAAACACAGGGTTCTACTCCCATTACTTTCTGGTTCCAAAGAAATCTGGGGATGCCCCATTCTAGACCTCAGAAAGTTAAAAAATTCCTCCCAGGGAGAAATTCAAGATGATTTCCTAGGTACCCTGTTACCCTTGCTGCATCAGCACGACTGGCTGGCCTCTCTGGATATGCAGGATGCTTACCAGCATATCCTCGTCCACCCCACTCCACCGCAAGTTCCTCAGGTTTGTAGCTTTGGGTCAGCATTATCAGTTCAGAGTCCTGCCTTTGGCTATCCTCGGCTACCGAAGTATAAAGTGTTGTGCAGTTCTTCGCAAGCATCTCAGGAAAGTCGGACTGAAGTGTTTCCTCGCTCGACGATTGGCTTAGCAGCTCTTCCGGCTAAGTGACTTTGAAGCCGTGGGTAAACGACTTCTCCTCTCTCTCACGCCCATGGGACTTCTGCTGAATTTGAAAAATTCAACTGCAACCCTCCCAGAGGCCCTTTTCATAGGGACACTTCTAGACACCTCTTCAGCGAGGCTTTCTTCCAGAGGACAGAAGACTCGACATCCTTCGAATGGCCCGTTACATCAGGGAGAACCAATCGTTACAGCTCTCTCGATGCAACGCATGTTGGGTCTCATGGCGCCCCGGTCTTCACTGTCCCTCTGGCCCGACTGCACATGAGAACCACCCAATGGATGCTCTCCACTCAGTGGTCCCCGACCTCTCACCCCAGTCTTATCCCATCAAGGTGACGGAGCCCCTTCAAGGTCTTCTCACCTGGTGGTCTCAAGAGAGCAATCTCCTGAAGGATTCCCTTGCTCCCCAGATCATCAGATCTCCATCACCACAGACGCATCGCCACGGGATGGGGAGCTCACTGTCTCCTCTTCACACCAAGGTGTATGGACTCGTTCGAAACTCATCTCCACATAAATGTCCTGAGATGAGAGCGTCCTCTGCAATCCGAGCTTTGAAGGATGTCCTTGTCACAAGAACATTCTCCTTCAAACGGACAACAAAGCAGTGATGTATTACATCAACAAGCAAGGCGGTGCTCATTCTATCCCTTTGCAGGAAGCAATGAGGGTGGGAGTGGTGCTTTGGAGTACAAGTCTCTGATTCAAGCCGGTTTATCTGCCAGGTATACAAAACGACCCAGCAGATCACCCCAGCAGAACGGAGGCAGACCTCACGAGTGGTCTCGATCCAGCCATAGCTCGGTCCCTGTTCAAAGAGTGGGGGACTCCAGACCTGGACCTTTGCATCCCCACCCAACCTAAACTGCCTCTTCTGCTCCAGAAATCCAGGGCCTGGCATTTTCGTCAGGATGTTGTTTACGCGTGTGTGGACAAAACGCTTTACGCCTTTCCACCGCCCTCTAATCCAGAGAGTACTCTCAAGTTCTGAGTCTCAGGGGACCAAGATGATTCTCATTGCTCCTTCCTGGCCTCGCAACTATGGTTCCTCTACTCACAGTATGTTGGCAGCCTCCTGAGACCATTCCTTTGCAAATCAGTCTTTGACTCAGGGTTCGTTGGTCCATCCCAACCTGAAATCACTTCACCTTCATGCTTGGCTCCTGAAGAGATAGAAGTGAATCGGTTCAACGCCTCTGTAGAGTCTCAGACATCCTTCTGGCTGCTCGAAGTTGCACCCGAAAAGCGACGCCCAAATGGAACGTTTTTTCTCTGGTGTGCAAAACCTCTTGGAATCCCTTTTCCTGTCCTCCTGCGAGGTTCTGGAGTATCTTTTGGACCCGTCAAACCTTAGGGTCTTCAGTACCACAGTTAAAGTTCACCTTAGTGCCATCTCAGCTGCTCCATGAGCCTGTTTCTTCCTTAACTCTGGCTCAGTTGCCTCATGGTGAAGAGATTTCTTGGATTCTCCATACCAGACCCCTGTTAAGCCGTCCCAGTTGCAGCCTGGGACATTAACCTGGTGCTGGACATGCTCACCGGAAGCCTTCAACTCCTTAGCTACCTGTGAGCTAAAATTTTACCTGGAAGACTGTTCTCCTGGGGCTATTACCTCAGCCCGCATGGTCTCTGAGATACATGCCCTGGTTACGGACCCTCCGTATACTGTATTCATAAAGACAAGGTAGTTCTCCGGTACTATCCTAAATTCTTCCCAAGGTTGTGTCAGAATTCCATCTAAACCAACCTCTGGTACTTCCTCGCTTTCACTAATTTCCAAAATGAAGGGAACGAGCTCTTCATTCTTTGATGTTAAGAGAGAGCCCTATGTTCTATTTAGATAGAACCAAGGATGTTCGCAAGACCTCAGCAACTGTTCGTTTTCAGCCACAACTCGCTGGGTCAACCTGTCGCTATTAGATGCATCTCTTCATGGTTAGTGGCATGCCTTCGCTATTGCTATTCCATGGCTCAAGTTAAATTAGAAGGTAGAGTGTACGCTCACTCTACATAGGGCGGTCATGCATCCCTAGCGGAAATTGCAATGTTCCAATTGCAGATATATGCAACGCCGCCTTTACCTGAGCTCAGTGCATACCTTCATACACTATGCACTGGATGTTCATGCTAGGCTACTATTCCGCATTTGGCAGAACTGTCCTTCACTGGGCTTCTATCTTAGATGCGTGAGCTCTGGCTCTCCTGCCGCCTTTGGGGGATTATCAGCTTGGTATCTTCGGCTGGTGTGAATGAGTGGTGGAGACTTCATGTCCAGGAAGATAGGAAAATTACGCACTCTACCGTACATCTCTTGATCTTCTTGGACGAGTCTCCACCACTCATTCACACGCCCACCCTCCATCCCCGAGCTCACTGCTGTATTGGTCTTCACTCCTCAGATCTTTAGGCCGTGAGGACTTTTTGCTGACCCTTCTTATCGGGTCATACGGACTATCTTATGTCCGCTTTTTAATCTTGGTTTACTCTTTCGTTAGTTGCGCTGCACCTCCTTGGTAAAAAGGTACTGGCGGTTGGAGGTCGTCGCCGAGATGGTCATTACCGCCGGCCGCTGCTCATGGGCGCCAGGTCTCGCTGCCCGCCTCTCACCGACCCTCCAGCAAAAGTTTGCTCCCGATGGGTCTTAGTGCCTCCGGCGCTAATCCCACTAGTGTGAATGAGTGGTGGAGACTCATCCAAGAAGATCAAGAATTACGGTAGGTACGTAATTTTCCTTTCTTCTTCGTCCTCCTTGGATGAGGAGAGGCTTCGTTGGAAACTCCATTGACATTATGAAGATCTAATGTGGCAACAGCTGATCTTGTCTGGTCAAAAGCTGATTCCGACTTCCACCCTGGCCATTACTTCATCGCCTCCCAGGCCGAGGCCAACTCCTCTGGAGCTGGCCTGCACCGTTCCTCCTCCCTACGGGCGGTCAAAACCATTCGGTTTGGCCTAAATCGACCTCTCCTGCCCGATCTTGGTGGAGCTGCTTATCTAAACAACCCCGTGGGGGTGTCTGTCGGAAAGAGTCTCGGCCTGTTCTGGGCCTCGTGATAGGTTGTCTGTTCCCTCACTCCTGACTGTGCCCTAGGCGGGTGGAGGGAGACTCAGGTACGGCCGATTTGTCCGAGTCTGAGGACTCGGACCTTCACTCCTTTCCTTGGATGAGGAATCGGTGATGAGTCTCGATGGAGGAAGGCACCTCTTCCTTATGGGTATCCTCCATCTTTGTTCCGAATCCACTGAGATACCCTCTCAAACCTATCCAGAAATGGTCTGAATATCTCTCGTTGATGTCCTCAATTGGGGTATTTCACTGACGGAAGTTTTCCAGTGGCCGAGGCCATTGTTGATCCAGCTGGAGCTATGGCAGGTCCTGCCTCCTGTCCTGCTGCTTCTTCCGCCCATATGGTTCAAGTAATATGCGTGCCCATTGGGTCCCTTTTCATGGAGGGTCTGGTGACCAAATCTGTTTTCAGACGCTTCTTGGTAGTTCGTGCAGTTACAGATAGATTCTCCGGACAAGGAGTCCAAAATCTGGACCATTCTGCCTGTAAAGTCTAGGCTGCCTCTACACTGGCCTCTGCTAGTGCTTTGGCCATCATTGCCCATTTCTCTCATGGCCTTCTGGGCTCTCTTGATGAGGTCCTTCTTCACCTCCCTGCAGACCTACAGACCACGGTCAAGCAGGTCCAGGACCAAGGTCAGGCTGTTGTGAAGCAGCAACTCCAGACAGCTGTGGACTCGATTCATGCGCTTGGTCGGGTCAGCTTTTGTTGCTATGCACCACAGGGCTTGGTTGCGTTGCCTCCACTCTTCTACAGCGGACACCCAACACAAGCTAACAGGTGTCCTTTCTGGTACCGACCCTTCGCCAGGTGTGGACGTCTCCTGTTACCTCCAATGCATTGTGAAGTCCACTGCTACTTTGACTCAGAATTCTGCACAGAAGGTATCCTAGGGTTCCAAAGCAGAAGAAAATGCCATTTCAGCACTTTGCCACTGAGCCAAGCAGCCCACTTGCAAGCTGGGCAACAGCAGGCACAGTCTTGGCACCTCAGCCCAAGTCCAGGGCCTCCGGCTGCTCAGAAGCCTGGAGGCTCGAGGTCCAGTGAATCCTGGTAGTCTGAACCTCTTCCTCCAACCTGCTCTGGTGACTGATGGGGTGGCCAAATTTGACACCTGTCACACACAGGCTCTGGGTCCCATGAGGGCCGGGTTTCCGCCACTTCCCTTTCTGCCTGGTCCGCTGTTACCATGGACAGGTGGGTTCTAGGAAGTGGTGGGCCAGGGACACCTCTGGACTTGAGCAGTACCTCCAAGCTGGAGCCCGTGTCTCCATGGGAGTATGTGTGCTGTACATACTCATTCGGTCTTCAAGACGACATTGCCTAAGTCCTCCACAAGGAGGTGGTGGCCAGAGTCACGGACCCAACCCAGTCAACCCAAGGTTCGTATGCAAGTACTTCCTGGTTCTGAACTGGACGGGAGGCTGGCGCCCCATTCTAGATCTGCATGACCTGAACCAGTTCCTCAGGTCATGCACCTTCAGGATGGTAACTCTGTCCCAGATCATATCATCCCTCGAGCAGAACATGTGGTTCTCTGGATCTTCAGGACGCATTCTTTCACATCTCGATCCATCTGTCTCACCAGAGGTTCCTTCGCTTCCGAGCAGAAGGAGCCCTATCCGAGTTCTGAGCCATGCCGTTCAGCCTGTCACATCGGCCCCACGGTCTTCACCAAATGTATTGCAGTGGTGGCGGCCCATATTTCTCGCTTTGAGGGTCAGAGTTTATCTATATCTTGATTTTATTGTTCCTTGGCAGGTCCCACTAAGCAAAGAGGTGGAGAGGTCCAGGGACTCTGGCCCTCCAGACCTGCAATCGACCTTTGTCTCCTGATGAACGAGGCCAAGTCGAACTCGCCCCTTCACAGGTGATGTGTTTCATCGGGCAGAACTGACTCCTGCCGAGCTGAGAGTCTGCTCTAACGGACAGGTGGAGTGTCTTCCTCCTTGCCCAGTCATTTCTTGATTAGGTGCACATGCCCTGCCCGGGACTTTCTGTGCCTGTTGGGATACATGGCGGCCTGCACCACCGTGGTCCGATGAGCCCAGTGGCATATGTGCCTCCTTCAGTGGGAGCTGGCCAGCCAGTGGACCCAGCATCATGGTCACTTCAACCAGCTGGTCACTGTCACCCAGAAGATGTGGGATGCTCTCCAATGGTGGACCATCCTGGATCATATGCAGGAAGGGATCCCATTTGTCCGTCCCGAGCCAACGGCCATTCTCACGACTGATGCCTCTCTCACGGGCTGGGGAGTCCACGTGGGGAACCACAGAGCCCACGGGTTCTGGACCCTCGAGGAATCCCGATATCATATCAACCTACTGGAGCGCAGAGCAGTTGTTTTAGCAGTACAATAAAATGCCTTACAATTGGATTCAGTTGAACAAATCAAGTTTGAAATGGCTCAATATTTACTTAGCAAAACATTTAAATACAGGTATGGAAAATTATAAAATAAAAAGACAAAAGAGTAGCCGAAAAACAAGCAGGGTAGCAGCATCCCAAGTCAGAGCGGACTCTGCTGTAGGTCTGCTTTTAAAAGGAAAAATGTGCTAAGTCTTGGCTTGAAGCTGGCTCTGGGGAGCGTACCTTGCTTGAGGGGTGGGGGCAGATGGGCAGCTGGCAGAGCAGACTGCCAAGATGGCTTTTCCTGCGGCGGAGGGCCTGGTCAGGGGCAACCTTGCTTGGGGGTGGTAGACGGGCAGCTGGCAGAGCAGACCGCCGAGATGGCTGTTCCTGCAGTGGAGGGCCTGGTCAGGGGCAACCTTGCTTGGGGGGGCATACGGGCAGCTGGCAGAGCAGACTGCTGAGATGGCTGTTCCTGTGGTGGAGGGCCTGGGCAGAGGCAACCTAGACTGGATTAAAATAAGGCCAACTGTATCACAGCAGAGTTGTGCCTTGATGCTGTGGACCGCATCTCATGCTTAAACTTGTTGAACGAAACATTGAGGGAAGAAGTGACCATTGAAAAGAAAATGAATATAATATAATGACTAAAGAGGCCTCCTGTATTTTTGTGTGTAATTGAGCTGGTCATTCAAAAGCCACTCTCACTTTACATACATCTAGAGAAGATTCCCATCAGGGATGTGGTCAGCCTAGTGCATTGTTAACAACAGTTCAAGTGTGCTAAACAGTCATACTTGGGGGGTCAGCTGCAGTAATGGCAAACAGTAATGTGGAAAACAAGAAGTGCAGTAATGCACACAGACAGGCTCAGACTTGTGAAAAGAATATTTATTTAGTGGTTATCCAACAAAGTTTCCTGGTGCTTCGAGGGGTAATCCGTCTTCATCGGGGGAGGGGGGGTAGAGTCACCAACACATAACACACTTAAATACTAATCAGAGCATGACGATTTCAAAATTGATGACGTGTGAACACATGATGTTGATTCAAACATATCCATAGATAAAAAAAACACCCACGTGTGATAGTGCAAATGTAAAAAGTGAAATACACAAAACCACCAATCAAATTGCACCGGTAGCACAAATATCAAGGATGTTAAAACATACTACAACTATCACATTATAATGATAATGTCATATTGGCTCATTGTAAAAGACATCCTTTGACTATCTGCTATGATTAGTATTTAAGTATGTGCACTTCAGTGACCACGTCGCTTGCCCACTGGGAGTCAGAGCTTCACGTCTATAGGACATCCGCTTTCAGTTCATCTCAGTTTTAGTTTTTAAAGATACAGTTTGTTATTTTTGTGTCATTTTAGTGATTTAATGTAAATATTTCTGCCAGTTTTCTCTTACCCCTACTGAGTCTACGTTCAACGGCTGTGCAATAGAACGGTAGGAAGCCTTTCAGGCAGGCTGTTCTGCTAACAGGGCCATCCATGTTTGGTCCATTTTCCTGTAAGGGAAGGGTTCTGACCATTGGCGGTCCTGTGCTGGGCAGGAAGGACATTCCTCTGAAACATAAACTGGTGGGCCCATTCCTGATTCCATTCAGATTCTTTGTGCCACTTGGCCTGGAGTTCTTCCTCTTCCCTTCAGAAGGGAAAGAAATGGTACCACTCGAGGTCACCTCTGGGAGGTCTGCTGTGAGACCCTCAGTCTGCTGGGGCCCCGTGCCCTCATTGCACCATCTACTTTGTGGGGGGCCTCTGGTACTAGGGTATTGAGGTCTCGGGCCCGGAGTCACCCTCTGTCCTTAAGTGGGGATCCCAGTGGGCAGTTCCACCCCTTGGACAGCTCCTTGGAGTAGTGGGTGCAGCATTAGGCTTGGGTGTCTCTGCTTGTAGATCTGACCCTTCGGGGTTGGTGGCACTGGAACTGCAGGTAGAGCCTTCAAGCCAGATAGAGTGTTTCACTCCAGCAACAGCCTTCTGATCTTACGGGTGACCATGCCGCTGACTCCTGTCCCACTGGCCGCATCCCTACCTTGTGTCACTTGGTGAGACTGGCCAGGTACCATTGCTGGTCACTTTGGTGCTGGCTGGGTCACCTTTGGTTTAACCCTTGCCTCAGTGCTTACACACTAAGGTTCTTTGTGTTTTAGCTTGTTTTTTGTTTTTATTGGGCTCACCACAACCCAACCCAGATAGACCAACTTAGGGTAGCTGGTTCATTCCACTGGGGTGTCATACAGACGAGGCACACTGATGAGTCCTGGTAGGATGAAACACGTGTCTGTGTCTTCTGTTGGCATCCTTTGCAGACTGTGTGAGAGGCCTTTCAGCACCATGCATTTCTGCTTAAAGTTGAACCACCATAATATTTTGTGGTGATTTGCATTACAGTCCGTGATGCTTTGCATGATGGGGGTATGTGTGATTTTGTATTTAGTCAAAGCAATCACCAGTTCTAGATCTTATTTTGAGGGAGGCTCTTGCAGCAGGCTATCACTGGTAGGACTAAGCCGTCAGGTGCCGGGACCACACGGAAACCTTTCTAGCTAGATGTGTACCACGGGAGACCGCTCACCACCAACATCACTGCGCTGACATCGGCCTATCCTGTAATGGCGGGTGGTCTACCACACCCTTCTCAGTTCTTTCCTGCCATCGATCCGCGCATGTTGGACCACTGACACCGCTGCAGCTACAGTCGAACACCATTTCCCGCGCTTCGTGCCTTTTTAATTTTTTCCTTTTTTATGTTTGCTTGCACTCATGCAAGAAACATAGTGCCACCATACAAGGTTGTGGGTGTGCCTCCCCACTTCCAGTGCCCTGCTGCCTTTTGCGAAGCCGGCCGCACCCGCAAATGGATGAACCGGGCTGTCTATGACAGCCCTTCAGATGCTGATGGCATACAGCAGTTGAAGGCAAAAACACTGCACCAGCGGTGGTAACGCAGGCAATTTGCAGCAGTATGCAAAGTGCCTACATGTCGGCACTGCACTGGAATCAGCTGTCATAGACAGCCCGCCCTCCGTAACAAGTCAGCATGCTGGGAGCCCACCCAGCGCACTCATGCGCCCCTCCCCACACACTGTATGGCTGATGGGGTGCCCAATCCCCATCGGCTCCACTGCCCCCCCAACAGATTTCCAGGTGCCACGCTGGGAGCCCACCCCAGTGTGGCAAATGTCCATAAGGCCGACGGGGGTGCCCAATCCCCCATTGGCTCCACTGCCTCCCTCCCCAAACAACCTTCCAGCTGCCATGCTGGGAGCCCACCCCAGCGTGGCAAAAGTCCAACATTGTCTTTCAAAAAGAAAAACACTGGTAAGAAAACGGTCCCTCGCTGACTGTCTTGCCCCTCCCAACCCACGCCCACCCTCTGAGTGCCGCACTCCCACACCCCACCTCACCCCATACTTACCTCCGAGCCCAGTGCGATGATCTTTGGTGGACCGGAGCATGTGTGCACTCTTCCAAGCCGACTCGGAATTGAAGAAATGCCAGTAAGCTGAATAATGGCATAAATAGGGTTTTCAACTTTGGTGCATATCTTGGGCATTTTGGGAATTTTTCACCAAATTTTCAACATGGGGTTCTTGGGACTCCACCTCATGAACTCAGTCACTGTCATTTGTTATTTGGTCCGAAGGTGATTTGCAGTCATTGCGTGGAATCACCTTTCGGGACCGATGACAAACGACAGTGTCACAGTTCATGAGGTAGGCCCCAAAACCCTTATGTTGAAAATTTGGTGAAAAATTTCAAAATGACTGTTTTATTTAGCGCATGCTATGCAGTTCCTACGCATCGCCACAAGTTTGCATATTTTAATATTTTCACTCTAGATTTCAACATTGCCATTTTACCACACCTCCTTATGAGCAGTATTGCTGTCATTTTTCACATCTTGCCCAAAATGTGTTTTCGCGTATGTAGTGCCGCGATGGCGTGTCGGTGTCTGCAAATCAATGTTCGGACAGATTAAAAATCACAGTGACACTGTTCATGAGCAGGTGTCTTAAAATGGCTATGTTAAAATTTGGTGACAAAAGTCCATAAAATGACTGTGTTACGAGCAAGCATTACGTAATTTCCACGCACCTAGTAAATTCATGAATTTGTAATATTTTCAGTCCAGATTTTCACCACTGGCATTTTCCCACACTTCCTTATGAACAGTACAGCTGTCATTTTTCACACCATGGCCGAAATGTGTTTTCGCACTTCCGGTGCAAAAATGCGTGGTCGCTGTGGGAAATCACTGTTCGGGACAGATTAAGACAATCACAGTGACACTGTTCATGAGCGGAGGTCCCAAAATGCCAGTGTTGACAATCTGCTGTAAAAATTCCCTAAACTAATTACATTACGGGTGTGCTTTGCGCAGTTTCTAAGCACGGTCGTGACTTCACCAGTTTTTTTATATTTTCACTGCAGATTTTCAACATTGCCATTTTTTACACCTCCCCATGAACAGTACAGCTGTCATTTTTCACATCCTGTTCGAAATGTGTTTTCACGCCTGTGGTGCCAAATGGCATAGTCACTGTGCAAAATCAGCTTTCGGCTAACAAACTGATATTGCCACTGTTCAGAAGGTGGGGATCACAAAAAACCCATGATGAAAATTTAGAGTGAAAATACCAACGAACGCCTGAGGCATTAGCGTTTCCTACCATAACGCCCCACCCTGTAGAGACTGACGGCATCAGGGATGTGACTTGGAATTGTCGCCTGTAATGCTCATACCATTCCACCCCCACCCTGCAGCAAGTGACAGGCATCGAGGTGTGCCTTGGACTGTTCGGCCCCAAAGTTCACCCCATTCTCCTATACTGCACCTATCTCACCGTATTTCCTGATGGAATGGGGTGAGCATAAGAGCCAGAGATCCCAAGGCACACCGTCACACTTGTCGGTGCCTGCAGGGTAGGGTGTGGTGAAATGGCGTGGCCATTATGCCTGACGACCCAAAGACACACTCCAGTGCCTGTCACTCTGTGCAGGGTGGTGGTGGGGTTGACTTCACTTAAATACTTCACTGCCATTCCTATTATGCATCTCTCTCACTCCTACACTACCAATGCCAATGCCAGCAAGCAAACATTCAGCATTGACAAATGCTCGTTATTTAGTAATAACATTGATTTTTGGTGTTACGGTTTCAGGTTTATGTCTTCCTAACCTGTCTCATCTTCCGACCACTCCACAAAGTGTGCCTGTGGCAAACTGATCCCGGAAAAGGATGGACATTCTGCTTGCATCCTATGCCTAGGCCCCAGCCACGACTCCGAAGTCTGACAGTTTTGTCAGAAATTTAACCAGGCCACATGAAGACATCACCTGAAAGAATCCTGGAGAGCCATCTCCTCAAGCAGAAGCTCATCGCGATGGAACAGGAGCTCTTCAGCTTCGCCAGCACAGGCCTCCAGGGATTCTTCCTCTTCTCTTCCTGGGAAAAATCTAGCAGGAAGCACAAATGCCGAGATAAGGACCGGAACTGGGCCTAGTTGGCTTCCACCCACGGTCTCCTCATACACCGCCAACCACGCCTAAGTCTTCCTCACACGGAGGTTGGCCTCCTTGCCCTGCCAGCCCTTACTCCTGTTGGGCCACCCACTCTTATCTCAGTGGCGGGCAGTGGCTCCTCAGGGCAGGGGACTTTGTCTCCTGCTCCCTAGCCCCTGGCGCTTAGGCAACAAACAACCAAATAGCACGCTCAAAACCTTTGCATTGCTCAAAATGCAATTCACATTTCTGGAGAAGGGTGCTGCTGGTGTGTGGCATCCAGTGCACCCCCCCCCCAAAGAAACATGGCATATATTCAACATTCAAACATAATAACTGCTTAATGGCTTTTCTTACTTTAAGCTCCATGTAAAAAGGGGGTCCTCTTAGTTTTCAGATTGGAATTCCAAAGTGAGCAAGCTACACCACCCCTTCATGGTGAGACCCTTTCGGTGTAGTCCCTACACTAGCTTCTGAGCTCTGAAATGCCTGCAGTGGCTACTCATAAATATAGAGTGCTGCCTAAATTGGCTTGAATCACATGGCCTTATTGGCTCCTTAAATTGATTCAACCCAGGAATTTCTGAAAGTGGTGGCAGGGAGCATGCTAAAGGGAGTACCACAACTCCCAAAACTCTAAAAACAACCAAATAGCGCGCTCAAAACCTTTGCATTGCTCAAAATGCAATTCTCATTTCTGGAGAAGGGTGCTGCTGGTGTGTGGCATCCAGTGCCCCCCCCCCCCAAAGAAACATGGCATATATTCAACATTCAAACATAATAACTGCCTAATGGCTTTTCTTACTTTAAACTCCATGTAAAAAGGCGGTCCTCTTAGTTTTCAGATTGGAATTCCTGGTGCTCAGGCCCCCAACTTTCACAGGCTCTCAGCCAGGTGGCTTGGCCGGTGATGGTTCTTTCAGCGCCAGTTCTTCTGCCAACGCTCTCAAGGCACTGCCCGTTGGTCCCCTCTACATGGGCTGGTGCTAGCTCTTCTGGCAGCACCCACTGCTGGCTACCGCATTTCTCCACATTTGGTCTCACCTCAGCCTTCACCTGGGAGGTCTCAGTCCCCCGGTGCTGGTCTGTCCTCTCCTGGTACCCTTGGACACTTGCTGGCTGCCGTCAGTGCTGCCTCAGCCTAAGTCAACACCATTCACCCCCTTCCAGCGCCATGGGACTTACACCGGTACCCGATGCCGGGCGCAGCCGATGGTGTTTATCCTTACTCGCTCGCCTATCCATATCCTTCGGTATATAATTATCCTCCACCGTTGGATGTTAATGCCCTATTTTCTTCTTGGTGGACTCTTCTGCAGAAGCAGAACCCCATCCCCGCTGACCTGCTGCCTGCTTCACCCCGACGCCCTCCCGTGACTCAGCCTTCTCCGGACCCTGTGTGGCCTGGTCCCAGTGACTCTCACACATCAGGCAACAGGTCCGATGCCGGCTCGAGTGGCTGTCTGGACCGACACCAGCCCCTGAAAGTGAGATGGATGAGGAGGATGAAGAGGACCCTGATTATTCAGAGTCTTCCTCCCTTGAGCGGGGCTCGCCTGAAGATGGGGAACCTAAGGCAGTCCCCAAATCCCCTCCTGATGATCCTTCTTCCTAGACATCATGAAGCATATTCAGACTACCATGGACTGGGAGACTGAGGAGCAGGACCCAGAGCGATGCTGGTTGGCATTTACCTGCATCAGCCTGATGCGCTCCCATTGGTGGTTCCTCCTGATCGACTCTTATGAAGATGTCACAAGGTATGTGGAATCACCCTCTACTACTCTGGTGGTGCCCAAGAAGGCTGACTGCCTTTATCATGCCCCCGCCTGTAAGCCCTTTTTGGGGGCAGCCAAAGGCTTACTCGGTGGTTATCAATGCGGTCCACGACTGCACCAAGAAACCTAAGCACCTCAATGCTCTTCCTTTGAACAATGAGTCCAGAAAGCTGGATCACCCGGATAAGCGGGTCTATGCCTCTACTACCGTGGCCATTAACTGTTTGGCCCATATGGTTCAGTATCAGAATGTCCTGTGGGATTAGGACAGAGACTTGGTTCAGACACTGCCCGACAATCCAACTAAGAAACAGCTGGCCCAGACTCTCAAGACGAGCTCAGTCGTTGGGAATCACATCCTGTGGGCTGCCTATGATGCCATTGATGCCTCGGGCAGAGGGGCAGCCTCTGGCATCAGTCTCCAAAGCCAGTCTTAGCTCTGGGTTTCTGGCTTTGTCTCTGATATACAGTCCAGCATTTTGGATGCCTCCTTTCTGGGTTCTGTCCTTTTTGGAGGTGATGTTCCCATCTGGGAACTAGTGACCATCGAAGAGTATGGTTCACGATAAACACAGCAGTAGAGTCAAGCCATACAAAGGCAAAGGTACTGGACTTCAGGAGGGCGGACTTTGTCAAAATGGGTGAGTGCCTAAGGAATGCACTACTGTAGCAAATGGGCAGGAAGGAGGGGTGGAAGAACAATGGGGAATAATCAAAACTGCCATCACAGAGGCAACAAGCCTTTGTGTGAAGCAAGTAAACAAAACAAAACAATGTAAGAAACCACTATGGTTCTCAAAGGAGGTGGCAGGGAAGGTTAGGGAGAAAAAGAGAGCATTAAGGAAGTACAAGGAATCACAGAAGGAGCAGGACAGAGAATTGTATCAGTTAAAGCAAAAGGAAGAAGGAAAGGCAGTCAGAACAGCAAAGGCCCAAACCAAGGAAAAGATTGCCAACTCAGTTAAGAAGGGGGATAAAACCTTTTATAGGTACATCAGGGAGCGAAGAAAGACCAAGGGAGGGATAGTGAGGCTTAATAAAGGGGTGGGGTGGGCAGAGGGTGACTGTGAAAAGGCAGACATACTAAACAAATACTTTTGCTCAGTATTCACAAATGAAGAGGGGGAGGTACCTAAACCAAACAATAGAAACACGCTGGATACGGGGGTTGATACTAGCCCTTTCACAGAAGAAAGGATTCTGAAGGAACTCTTAAAACTGAAGGTGTACAAAGCAATGGGGCCTGATGGGATTCATCCCAGAATTCTAAAAGAACTAAGGGTAGAACTAGTGACACCACTGACTACCCTCTTTAATAGATCATGGGAGGATGGGATGGTACCCGAAGACTGGAGGAGGGCAGATGTGATTCCACATCACAAAAGTGGGAACAGGGCAGAAGCAGGAAACTATAGACCTGTTAGTTTAACCTCAGTGATAGGGAAAATGATGGAATCACTTCTGAAGGAGGAGCGCAGGATCCAAGGCAGCATGGATTCACAGCGGGAAGGTCATGTCAGACGAATCTAATAGATTTCTTTGACTGGATGACTGAAGTAGTAGATCAGGGAGGGGCTGTAGACATGGCCTATCTAGACTTTAGCAAGGCATTTGACACAGTCCCGCACAAAAGATTAATATACAAGTTGACCAGCCTGGGAGTGGGTCCCAAGATGGTAGCCTGGGTGAAACATTGGCTGGAGAACAGGACACAGAGGGTAATAGTGAACGGAGTCCACTCAAGAATGGGGGGGTTACTAGTGGGGTACCGCAGGGTTCAGTACTAGGACCGGTCCTCTTTAAAGTCTTCATAAGCGACATTGCAGATGGACTGGAAGGAAAAGTATGTCTCTTTGCAGACGACACAGAGATCTGCAACAGAGTTGATACACAAGTTGGGGTGGAAAGGATGAGAAGGGACTTGGCAAGGTTGGAGGAATGGTCAAATGTATGGCAGCTTAGATTCAATGCTAAGAAGTGCAAAGTAATGCACCTGGGAAACAGAAACCCAGAGGAAGAGTACACAATGGGGTGAGATACTAACAACAACAAAAATGGAAAGAGACCTGGGGGTAGTCATATCAGATGACCTAAAGGTGAGCAAGCAATGTGTGAGGGCAGTAAGTAGGGCTGGTGGGGTACTGGGATGCATAGGGAGAGGCATCACCAGTAGAAAACAGGAAGTTGGTATCCCTCTGTACAGACAGCTGGTGAGACCCCATCTGGAGTACTGCATACGTCTGCCAGAATCCCAGCCACCTCGGGCACATCCCCCCATCACTCATAGCCCTCCCATCTGTTCTCTGCTCTCTACCAACGTACCTCACACGCTGGACCACCCCACCGCCCCCGCACACCCCTCTGCCCCAGTACATAGTGGAAGGTGGTCCTCTCTATCCTAGCCATACCTACCCTTAACTCCTTACCCATCCCCCTGCACTGCCCCCCCCCCGCAGATCCTTGCATCTGCCCAAGCACCTTTACCACAACCGCTGGAGTCCTTTTCTCCGTCTCATCACCCTACTCCTCATGCTGTCTGGGAATGTTCACCCTAACCCTGGACCGGTACCTGCTACCACCCCGTCGCCCCCTACTGGACATGGCCTCCGCATTGCCTCCATGAATATCTGCAGTCTCCCAAGGAAGACTGCTGCGCTCCAGTGTTGGGTCTCCCAACACACACCCGACATTATTGCCATAGTGGAGACCTGGCTCTCCCAATCAACTCCAGATTCTGCTGTCTCCCTCCCCGGCTTCACCCTCTTTGGAGAAGACTGTGTGGGTAAGTGTGGCGGCGGGTGTGCAGTCTACCTGCGTGACTCCCTCCTGGGCCACGTACTACCTACCCCCAAGCTCGACCACGGGGCCCAAGCCATCACTCTAAAAATCACTCTTGACCCGGGCCGTGGCCCACTTTACCTCACAACCACCTACATACCCCCACGGGCACAAAGTCTGGCTATCCACTCTCTCACTGACTATCTCTCTACCCTGCCACACAAGGATGAACAGCTCGTCCTAGGAGACCTCAACATCAACTGGCTTGGCCACACTACAACACACATTAAGGACAACTTCACAGCCCTCGACCTATCTCAGTAAGTCACCGGCCCACCAGATTTAACCAGTCAAGTGGGACCAGCTCCTCCGAGATATAGTACTCTCAAACCGCCCACACAAAATCAAGTATGTTAACATCCTAGCCAACTCCTTAGCGACCACTCACCTATTCTCTGCTTCTGGTCCTCCCCACACACTCAATCCTGCGCCTCATACACCCCCATCGCGTTTCACTTGAGAACCTTAATAGCTTAAGCAGCACCTTGCCCAGCTCGACTGGTCTCCGATCTCCCTCGCAACGGATATAGACACTGCTCTAGCCTTCCTCACCAGTGCCTTCTGCAAGGCCTGCAACCTCTTTGCCCCTGTCACCAACACTCACTCCAAGAGACAAAATGCTGCCTGGATTTTCCCCCTCTCTGATCCAGCAACTGAAGCAGTGGGATAACCTATGGCACACTGCTGTTGAGTCCGGCAGGACAGCTGACAGGCAAGCCTATAATGCCGCTCGCAACCAATGCACCTGGGCCATAAGACAAGCCAAGGCCAGTTACTATCAAAATGCCTTGACCTCGTCCTGGGGCTCTGCCCGAGCTTTCTGGGATAACATAAAGGAGCTTAATGGGAAGACCCGCTCCCCCCCCCCCCAAGATGGTTATTAACGGCACAATTAATACTGACCTACCACGTGTTGCTGACTGCCTCAACACAACATTTTCTGACCTAAGTGCAGTCCTTCCTGCCCACTTCTTTGACCCTATCCATGCATCCAACCGCCAAGCTATTTCCCGACCCCCATTTCTCTTCAGGACCATCTCTCCCCACGATGGCTGCCCTCTCCTCCCACAACCCGAGCTGTGACCCCCTTGACTCCAGGATACTGCGCCTAACACTTGATGTCATGTTAGTCCCCCTCACTGACCTTCTTAACTGATCCTATGCCTCGGCCAGTTCCCCAGCGCATGGAAACTGGCTGAAATTACCCCGATCCATAAAAATGGAGACTGCACATTACCAAACAATTACAGACCTATCTCCATCCCCCCAAAAGCCCTGGAGAAAATAATATCCACCCAACTAGTGGATTACCTATCCAAGTACAACATACTATGCCGAGAGCAGCATGGTTTCCACCCTGGTCACAGCACCACCACAGCCCTGTTGCAGTTCTCCCACCAAATACACTCTGCACTTGATGCTGGGGAGATCGCCGGGGCAGTGTTCATTGACCTTTCCAAGGCCTTTGACACTGTGTGTCACCCCCTAATGCTTGACTCCCTCCGTCAGCTGGGCTTCTCATCTGGCCCTCTGGCCTGGTAATCCAGCTACCTCCAGGATAGATCCCAGTAGGTCAAATTAAATGGTATCCTATCAACTGCCCTGCCTGTATGCTCCGGGGCCCCTCAAGGCTCCATCCTGGGCCTCACATTGTTCAGTTTCTTTTTAAACACCCTCTCCAGCTCCTGCTCAGGCAAAATGCTTCTATACACCGACGACGCAGTCCTCGTTGCCTCACACCCCGACCCACTCACACTCCAGAGCTCCCGGCAGCTCACCTTCAGCCAAGCTGAAAAGTGGTTCCTCGACCATCGTCTGGTTCTGAACCTCAAAAAGACAAAATTAATGATTTTTGCACACCGCCAAAGCAACTCCAGAAATGCTCCCCTTCACATCATTCCCAGCACCCTCCATCCCCTTGAACAGGTATCAACATACAAATACCTGGGCATCACCTTCGACTCAGCTTTCTCCTTCCATGCCCATCTTAACTATCTGTCCTCTGCCATGAATGCCCGGATTGGACTCCTCTACTGCCACAAAGACTGCCTCCCTGAATTTGCCCTATGGCTGGCTATCACTTCCTCCATCCTGTCTTTGGTTGATTATGCACTCCCTACCTATGCAGCTGCTGACCCCACTGCCCTCACCAAAGTCCAGACCGCTATCAACAAAGCCTGCAGGCTCTTGACCAGTGCCCCCAGCAGAACGCACACATGCCAGCTCTACTCCGCCTCTAACATACTCATGTTTGAATGCTCTACTGTATCTCACCTAGTGTATTTGATCACTGAAATGACTTGCATTTGTATGCTTTTTTGTATCTCACCTGTATTGTTCTCCACTGTCTTGGATCACAAATATGTTGTCTCCCCTCCTTGTGACGAGGTGCCTTTGTAAATGAGTCTTTGACTCAAAGGTTTGTAAATCCGATTTGTGAAATAAATAAAATAAATACAGTTCTGGAGTCCCAATCTCCACAACGACATAGACAGGATGGAGGCTGTCCAGAGGAGGGCAACTAAAATGGTGCAGGGTCTGCACCAGAAGACATATCAAGAGAGACTTAAGGATCTTAATATGTATAGCCTTGAGGAGAGGGGGGACATGATAGAAACTTTCAAATACCTCAAGGGAATCAACAAAGTCCAAGAGGGTAGCATCTTTCAGAAAAAGAGGTGTGCAAGAACAAGGGAGCACAATTTGAAGCTGAGGGGGATGGCTCAGAGGTAATGTGAGGAAGTATTTTTTCACAGAGAGGGTTGTGGATGCATGGAACAGTTTTCCTGAGGAGGTTGTGGAGTCAAAAACAGTGGTGGAATTCAAGAATGCATGGGACAGACATAAGGCAATTCTAGGGGGTGGAGGTTGGAAGAAGCAGGCTGTTGGTTAGCTAGTATCTGCAGCTTATCCATTAGGTAGGGAAATGGGCAGACTAGGTGGGCCAAGCGGTCCTTATCTGCCGTCAAATTCTATGTTTCTTGTTCAGAACTTTATCTCCTCCTTCCAGGAATCGGGTTGGGCCCTCTGATCCATCCACTCCATGTTCCGTATGCAGTCTATGTTTAGCCAGCGGCCACCATTCCATTGCTCGTCTCGCAGGCAGCCCCGCTCTCCCACCAAAGGCCAGAGTAAGCACAAACAGGTGTCAGCCCCTGCCACCGCTAGGGCTCCTCTGGCAGCCGCCCTGGCTCCCCTGGTGCCGACCCCTACTTCCTGACTCCTTACCTGGCCCTGGGGGAGGTGGTAGGGGGCGCTTTTCCCTCCACCTCAACAGGTGGCGGGGGATCACCTTGGACAGTTGGGTACTACAACTCATAGAACACGGCCACACTCTTGAACTCCTTGAGTGGCCTCCCAGAAATCTTCTGGGCAACTCTTTCTACCCCCAAGATCATCTGCATCTCATCTGGGAGGAAATTCAAGCTCTGCTACAAGAAAGAGCCATAGAGTCCATCCCTCAGGCTCAGTGGGGCAGGGGGTTCTACTCTCATGTCTTCCTAATCCCCAGATAGACCAGGAACCTCAGGCCCATCTTGGACATGAGCAACCTGAATCTGTTCATAGAGTGCAAACGCTTTATGATGGTCCCCCTTCTGGGTCTGCTGCCCCTCCTGCACCCTTGACTGGCTCTGTTCTCTGGACACACAGGATGCCTACCTGCATATCAGAATTTTCCCTTCCCACAAACGCTTCCTCCACTTTAATTTCCGGGGTGCCCATTTTCAGTTTCGGGCTCTCCCCTTAGGCCTGTCCTCAGCCCCCAGAGTTTTCACCATGTGTTTGGTGGTAGTGGCAGCTGCCCTGAGGAGGCAGGGTTTTGATCTCTTTCCCTACCTGGATGACTGGCTCCTAGTGGCTGTGTCTCGGGAACACCTTCTCCAGACCCTGGAGCATATCTTCAGCCTCTTCCAGACCCTGGGGCTCACAATCAACAGGCCAAAGTCCTGTCTAACACCCTGCCAACAGCTTCAGTACATAGGGGCTGTTCTGGACATGTCCCAGGGCATGGCTTTCTTGCCCAGGGACACGGCGGAGTGTCTGATGGACCAGGCCCGTCTGGTCTTCTGCAGCCTTCAGGTCCCAGTCAGGGTATTCCTGTATCTTCTGGGTTACATAGCAGCAGCTATTGCCACAGTGCCTCTTGCCTGGCTCCATAAGAGGATCCTTCAGTGGACATTGCGGGTCCAATGGGACCAACGCTCAGACGACCTCGACCAGCTGGTTATTGCCTCCGATCCCATCCATTGGGTTCTGTCCTGGTGGCTGGAGTCGGGCAACCTGTTTTGGGTGGTCCCCTTTGCTTTCCCTACCCTTCGCCAGATTCTGATGACAGATGCCTTGGGTCTTTGCTGGGGAGCGCATTTGGGAGCTCGCCAGACTGGGGGCATTTGGACAAACGTGGAACAGGTCCTCCACATTAATGTACTGGAGATGCGGAATGTCCTGTACATTCTTCAGGTCTTCCAGATTCATCTCCTCCCTGGTACACTCTTAGTTCATACGGGCAACATGTGCTTGGTTTATTACATAATCAAGCAGTGGGAGACGCATTACTACCCCCTGTGCAGGAAGGTGATGAGGGTTTGGTATTGGGCTGTGGAGCACGGTCTGGAGCTCTCCGCCGTCCATGTTTGAGGTGTTCAAAATGTTCTGGCCGACATTCTAAGCCGCTCCCGGTGCAGGACTCATGAGTTGGAACTTTTGACCCCAGTAGTCGAAGACCTCTTTGACAAGTGGGGGCGTCCAGAGCTGAACCGTTTGGGCCCCCACTCAATGCAAAACTGCCACTTTTTGCTTGCTCGATCCCGGGCCTGGAGTTTTCTGGCAAGACGCATTGTCCCTCTCCTGGAAGGGGAGGTTTCTCTACACCTTCCCTCCTTTCCCGCTCCTTCAGCGGGTACTGCTGAAGCTTCAGATTGAGGGGTCCTAATTGCGCCTCATAGTTCCCTTCTGGCCTCGTCAGAGCTGGTTCCCCTTGCTGCAACAGCTGGTAGTGTAACCTTCAGTGCCCTTGCCCCTGTGCATTGGCTTGCTCTCCCAGGAGCGGGGGACCCTGATCCAGCCAGATCATCTCTTCATCTTCATGTGTGGCTCCTAAGGACATAGCTATTGCCTGATTTGGAGTCTCTTCTAGAGTCGCAGACTCCTCCACCAGGGCTTCCTATGCTATGAAGTGGAAGCGATTTTCCCTTTGGGCTGCTGCCCACCAGTTGGATCCTTTCACCTACTCGGTGGATCAGGTGTTTGAGTATTTTCTCTCCCTCTCTGATTCTGGATTGAGGTACTGCTTCCTCAAGGTACATTTTTTTGCCATCTTTGTGTACCATGTACCTATCGAGGGCAGAGTTGTGGCTCAGCTCGATCTGTCTTGCACTTTTCTGCGAGGCATTCTGCATCTCAAACCAGCCATTTGGGACCTGATCCCTCCTTGGGACCTCAGTTTTGTGTTGGAGAAACTCGTGTTACCTCCCTTTGAACCAGCCACAAGTTGTGAGCTGCGCTGTCTGTCATGGAAAGTGCTTTTTTTAATTGCTGTTACTTCTGCTGGAAGAATTTCCAAGCTATAGGCTCTCAAGTGTAAGGAGCCTTATTTGGTGTTTCACAAAGACAAGGTGTCTGCGTAACAATCCTATGTTTCTACCTTAGGTGGTGTTGGAGTTTACTTTGAATCGATCCATCCACCTTCCTGTTTATTTTCCAGAGAATTCTAATCGGGGGAGGCTTTGCTCCATACTTTGGATGTACGTAGAATCTTACGATACTATACACACTGGGACTAAGACTTTGAGAAAGTCTGATGAGTTGTTTGTTTCGTTTGCCCTGAAGAGAGGGGGGAGCACTCCGGTGTCCAAACAGTGTTTGTCTAAGTGGTTAGCAAATTGCATTGTTTACTGTTACCGAAAGTACAACTGGTGGAGGAATTGAGGTTGGGCTGGGAGACCACCCCTTTTATACTATAGGCAGACGTCGTGGGCGGGTCATTGTCAGGGGGTGCAGTCCCCCGCTAATGACTGCTACCTAGAAGTTTTTCATGGGATCCTGGTGCCTGCCGGCTTCAGTCCTAATGGTGCTGCCTGCTTCAAGAGCTCCTCTCAAAGAGCTACTGTTACAGTAAGTTCCTACGTAACTGTACTGTCTCCAGGCTGGACATTTGACTGATAGCCAGTTCAAAGTGGAACAAGCAGTGGTCACGGCCTCTCAGTTCCCTTCCTTTTTTGGAGTTCAGCTGAATCTAGAAGTCTCTGCTCCGACCACTCACAACAGCTGCTGTTTATAGGAGCTCTCCGGTTACAATCAAGGCCTAGCCTTCCCTCCAGAGGGCAGAATGCAGGTGATCTTGCGTATAGCGTGCTACATTATGGAGCGCAAATCTGTTTCAGCCCACTCCATACAACGCATGCTAGGTCTAATAGCAGGTGATCAAGCCCCTGGTTCTGTCACTCACATGATGGTAGGTGGAGGACAATCTCCTTCAGGGTTTCCATTCTCCCAACCGAAGCCTTGGATGACTCTCACTACAGATGCCTCCCTGTTGGGGTGGGTAGCCCACTGTCAGGGCACTAAACACAAGGTGTCTGGAACCTTTCAGAGTCTCATCTCAACACCAATGTGTTGGAGATACAGGCTCTTTTTGTATGGCCTGTTTGCCCTAGTGAATCTTGTCAGCTACAGAACAGTCCTCTTCCAAACAGATGACATTCTGTAATGTATTACATGAACAGACAATGGAGAGCACACTCTTCCTTGTCTGCAGAGAAGCTGTGAGAGTGTGGGAAGGGTGCTTGAAGTAGAGGATCCTACTCCAAGCCATTTATTTGCCAGGAGTCTAGGACACTCTGGCGGGTGAGCTTGGTCAATCAGAGGCCCATCCTCACGAATTGCTTCACGAGATGGCTGTTCGATGAATGGGGCAGCCCAGATATGGACCCTTTTGCATCCCCACTGAATGCTGAACTGCTTCAAGTCTGCTTCTGAAGGCCAGGACATGGCATTTTGTGTCAGGATGCATTTAGACTGCTATGGCAGAATCTTTTCCTATGTGCATTCCCTCTGATTCCCCCTAGTGCAGAGGATATTGCTCAGGCTGGAGGCGTACAGGGGCAAGATCATTCTGATCTCACCCTGCTGGCCTCAACAGATATGGTTCCCTTGGTTAAACAGACTATCAGGAAACAGAGGACACTTCCACTTAGGTTAGACATATTGACTCAAGGTCTCTAGTGCATCCCAGCCTGCACTCCCTTCACCTTCAGGCCTGGTTCCTGAAGAGATGGAAGTGAATACATACTGGGCTTCTCAGAAGGTCTCTGGAATGTTTTTCAGCTGCCCGTGACCTTCCACTAGGAAGATTTACACAGCCAAATGGAAAATGTGTTCCATCTGGTGCTCCAAAACCCGCATGGACCCCCTTCGGTGCCCACCTGACAAGGTTCTGAAGTACTTACTGTACCTTCCTTATACTAGTTTGCAGTATTCCACAGTCAAGGTCCATTGTGTGTTAGATCTGCATACCATGAGCCCATTGATACCCTCTACCTGACTGAATTACCTTTTTTAAGATGTCCCTTAAGGGCATTTTGCACACAAGGCCCCTTATGCAGAAGCTGGTAGTTGCTAGAAATAGCAACCTTGTGTTGGACATGCTCACCTGCCAAGCCCTTTGAGTCTCTTAGAACATGTGAGATAAAGTTTTTACTTGGAAAGCAGCTTTCTAGTGGTCATTTCTCTGCTTGCAGAGTGTCTGAAATTCATGCCTTGCTTGCAGATCCCCATATACTGTTTCCCACACGGGCAAGGTAGTGTTTCATACACACCCTAAGATCTTTCCTAAAGTGGCGCCGGAGTTTCGTCTCAATCAGCCACTGTGCTGCCTACTTACTTTGCCAGCTTCCAGAATGAAGGAGAGCATATTCTGAGGGTCCTCATGTTTTGCCTGGACAGAACAAAGGATTTCAGGCGATCCAAATAGCTTTTGGTCTCCTTCGCTCTCAATTGAAACAGTCAAGTGCATTTCTGCCTGTACTGTGAGCTGTTTGCACCACTGCTGTGCCATGGCGTGAGTCTGCTGAAAGGTCAGGTACATGCCCAGTCCCGTAGTGCAGTTGTCACGTCCCTGGCAAAGGTTCGCTCTGTGCCTGTTGGTGATATTTTGAAGAGCTGTAACTTAGACTACAGTGTGTATTTTTCTTATGCAGTAGGCCCTGGATGACCCTGCCAGGCTTTGAGTCAGAGTTTGAAAGTGCAGTGGGTGTCAGCAGATTGAAGCGAAACAGGGAAGCTGTTCCATAGGAAGGGAGCGGTAACTGATAGCGTTTTGCCACTCACAGCAGTGGAAATTTTAGGCATCTCCAAAGGGGAGACCAAGGACACACGTAGGCATCTGGGAGCTGTTCTGGTTTTTAGGAGAGACATGTATGGGGACACGTTGCTGCCTCTTAGGGTGTTGTCAGCGACGCAGCCTAGTTCATAATCTTGACTGCCAGAGAGTGGGAGCCAGCCAAGGGCCTGGTACAGGTTACAGTGGTGAGTGGAGTAGGGTGCCAGGAGGGCAAATCAACATATGTTGTTATAGACGGAGGTTAGACGCGAGCAAAGGGCAGAGGATATATGGGAATAGATGGGGAGCAGTAATCGAGGATAGGGACAGGGTACCTTGAACAATTGCTAAGCGGGCCTCTGTGGGCAGGAACAGTTTCGGTCGATATGCAGCTCTGAGCTTTTGGTTCACCCATTGTACAACGGAGTTTACATGCTCCGTAAAAGAGAGGGAGGGGTCAAGAGTTATGTCCAGATATTTAAAACGCGGGACATTTTCTAGTAAGGGTCCATCTTTATTTATTTATTTAGTTTTTGTTGACCGGGTAAGTGCACTTGACAAATCCTGCCTATTTTCAGGCACGACCCAGGGAAGGGGATACAGATGAATGCCAACTGACCTTGAACCAGATTAAACTGTTGATGGTATTTTTAGTGTGCACTGAGAGGGAGGAGCTGGACTTGGCTATGTTGGCCAGGTAAGGTTTGGACCCAAGAAGCATTGCTTTTGTTTTTTTTTGTTTTTTTACATTAATCAGGAGCCTGTGTGACAGGAACTAGTTGTGGGCAGAGCCAAACTTCTGAAAAAGGGTGGAAGATATGTTAGTCAGTGACTTATCACTGCAGAAGAGGACGTGAGCATCAGCATATAGTAGTGCTTCATAGGTAAGGCAGTCAGTGGGAAGGGAATTAATAAAGATAGAGAACAATGGTGAGCCCAGGATGGAGCCCTATGGGATGCCCATGCAGACAGGCATATCAGAGGAGGTGGCAGCTCCAATACATACAGACTGGGATCGGCCAGATACAGTAGGTAACTTCTAAACCATTGTAAGCTCCCTGAAGAGCAGCCAAGCTGCAGAAGAGTGGTATGTAGAAGGGGTGGTTTCAGTAATGATTATTTTACATTTCCTAAAAAATTGTTCTTGGGAACACTGAAGTATAATGCATATTTGACAGCAGGTCCCTCAGGCGCCTATGTAGTTCAATGGCAGAGATATGGCATTTTATTCATTTTCCTGTCAGTGGGCAGAACAGGTCTCCTTCCCTTTGTCTCCCTTCAGAAGGAATATCACTTGCCCCATAAATATTTTATTTCTTATTTACATCTTAAATCATACCTTCAGCCATATGAACGGTCACTCGTGGCCCTAAGTGAAAACCCTACCCAAATAATACAACTGTTACAACCTCATATCAGAGGAACGACCTCGGATCACCTGATTAGTAAGATATATAAGGCCTTAAATGAAAGACAGGGAGATTCGACCAACTCAATCAGGTTTAGATAACAACAAGAACTACAGGTATCAATCAGTGAGCAGAACTGGAATGACTCTGCTTTACCAACTATAAAAATCTTTTTCTCACCATACTGGCGTGAATACATGTGTAAACTGTTCTCGTTTCTTCCGCACACCAGCTTTGCTGGCTAGTATGGGAGAATTAGGGAAGGGATAGTGTTGGAGAGAATGTGGGGATGATGGAGTAAATCAGAGCCATGTCCTTTGGTCATGTCCTAAGCTATCCAAGTTTTGGAAGGAGATCCTCGAGGAGCTGAGTGCAATTTATGACACCACTGATTTATTCACTCCCACATTTATACTGACTTTTATTAAACCAGAAGGTCTGCGAATTGACAAAAACTTGCTGAAACAAATGTTAAAATTTGTAACAGCAGCCCACAAAATAATCACTAGACTGTGGTTTACAAATAAAATACCCACTAAAAAAGCCTGAATTGTTTTGTCCAGGGAGATACATGCCCTTGAGCGATTCTTGGCCAAGATGATGGACAAAGTTCAAACATTTGATGTACAATGGCAAAAGTGGATATCATACCAACTAAATCATTATGATGGTTTGTACCTTAAGTTACTGAACATGTAATTTTGCTCTTCTTTTGCACGGAAAAGATACTCGGGATATTGAATTTTAATGGGAATAAAATCAGGGAGGGATAGGGGAGGGCTCACCGTGCTATGCCTGATTTGATTTGAATGGATCACAGACTGCACTTAAAATGAGTAATTAGGATTCTCTGGACACTGAAGTAATCAGTTGTTGATTTACTTTCCCTTAATATGACTGCTGCAAGTATACATGTAATGTATTATGATGTTATCAACTGGTATTAATAAGTGATGTATTGCTGCCTGTAAAATTGTTGCATTTATAAATTAAATAAAAAGACTAAATTAAAAAAAATAAATAAATAAAAGGGGGTGGTTGACCAGGTCAAAGGCCTCAGTCAGATCCATAAACACAGCGCGTGTAGCTTTGCCCACATCCACGTTTCTAAAGACCTGATTTGTAAACTGGGTCAGGGCAGATGAGGTGCTGTTGAACTTGCAGAAGCCATGTTGCTGGCCACACATCAGGCTATATTTCTCAACGTGGTTAGTCAATTGACAGTGAACTATCTTCCCTAGGAGCTTGCTCAGGTGGGGGAGCAGGGAGATTGGTCTGTAATTATCAGATGACAGTGGGTCCCCAGCTTTAAAGATGTGAACCACCTTGGCATGCTTCTACTAAGCTGGCATGATAGATGTGGTCAACGCTGGATTAAAAATAAAGGAGAGCAGTTTGGAGATGGCAGGGGAGATCAGCTTAAGCATCGAAGGGAAGAGGCCATTGCTGCCAGGGCTGCCACGATTGGGGAGACTTCTAAGGAGCTTAGCGGTATCCTTGTTAGAGACTACCCTGAAGTGGATGGGGGGTGTGCCAGTGGGGAGGGGAGCTGATCAGAGGGATCAGAAACAGGACCAGCAGGAGGCTGTGGGGGTAACTTGCTTAGGTGAGCATCTAGATCCGTAAACTTTATGTTGAATGCTTAGGTGACTTCGACCACATCAGTTAGAGTACCAGTGGGCAAGCTAAGGTGAATTTTAGAGTTATGGGTACGTGGGTTGAGTAGGGAACTGATAGTGCTCCAGAAGCGATGTGGGTCCCCAAGGTTATCCTTCTGCTGATTACAGAGGAAATTGTACTTCTGTACCCTAGCAGTTTGTTTGCACTGATTTCTTAAGTGCCTGAATTCATTCCAGAGGGCGGGGAGGTTTTTTGTTTTGTAGGCAGCCCATAATTTGTCCCTCACCTTTATCAAGGCTAAGAGTTCTTTTGATACCCAGCTAGTACAGCCACCCCTCACTCTCCAGGTGATGAGAGGGAAGTGGTGGTCTTGTAAATGAAGGAGGGCACTGGTGAAAAAGCCCACGACCTCAGTTAGAAACATAGAATTTGACGGCAGATAAGGACTGCTTGGCCCACCCAGTCTGCCCATTTCCCTGCCTACTGGATAAGCTGCAGATCCTAGTTAACCAGCAGCCTACTTCTTCCTACCCCCACCCCCTAGAATTGCCTTATGACTGTCCCATGCATGCTTGAATTCCACCACTGTTTTTGACTCCATGACCTCCTCCGGAAGGCTGTTCCATGCATCCACAACCCTCTCTGTGAAAAAATACTTCCTTAAATTACCTCTGAGCTGCCCCCTCTATCTTCAAATTGTGCCCCCTTGTTCTTGCACACCTCTTTTTGAAAGATGCTACCCTCTTGGACTTTGTTGATTCCCTTGAGGTATTTGAAAGTTTCTATCATGTCCCCCTCTCCCTCCTTTCCTCGAGGCTATACATATTAAGCTCCTTAAGTCTTCATATGCCTTCCGTGCAGACCCTGCACCATTTTAGTTGCCCTCCTCTGGACAGCTTCCATCCTATCTATGTCTTTGCGAAGACTGGGTCTCCAGAACTGCACACAGTACTCAGATGGGGTCTGACCAGCCGTCTGTACAGAGGGATAATAACTTCTGTTTTCTACTGGTGATGCCTCTCCTATGCATCCCAGTATCCCCCAGCCTCCTTGCTGCCCTCTCACATTGCTTGCCCACCTTTAGGTCACCTGATATGACTACCCCCAGGTCCCTTTCCATTTTGTTGTTGTTAGTATCTCACCCCCATTGTGTACTCTTCCCTGGTTTTGTTTCCAGGTGCATTACCTTGCACTTCTTGGCATTGAATCTAAGCTGCCATACATTTGACCATTCCTCTAACCTTGCCAAGTCCCTTCTCATCCTTTCCACCCCACCTTGTGCATCAACTCTGTTGCAGATCTTTGTGTCATCTGCAAAGAGACATACTTTTCCTTCCAGTCCCTCTGCAATGTCGCTTATAAAGACACTAAAGAGGACCGGTCCTAATACTGAACCCTGCGGTACCCCACTAGTAACCCCCCCTTTCTTCAGAGTGGACTCCAATTTACTATTAGTCTCTGTGTCCTATTCTCCAGCCAATTTTTTACCCAGGCTGTCATCTTGGGACCCACTCCCAGGCTAGCTAACTTGTATATTAATCTTTTGTGTGGGACTGTGTCAAATGCCTTGCTAAAGTCTAGGTAGGCCATGTCCACAGCCCCTCCCTGATCTACTACTTTGGTCACCCAGTCAAAGAAATCTATCAGATTTGTCTGGCTTGACCTTCCTGCTGTGAATCCATGCTGCCTTGGGTCCTGTGCCCTCTGCCTCTAGATACTCGACAGTTCTTTCCTTCAGAGTGATTCCATCATTTTCCCTACCACTGAGGTTAAACTAACAGGTCTGTAGTTTCCTGCTTCTGCCTTGCTCCCACTTCTGTGAAGGGGAATCACATCTGCCCTCCTCCAGTCCTCAGGTACCACCCCATCCTCCCATGATTTGTTAAACACGGTAGTCAGTGGTGTCACTAATTCTACCCTTAGTTCTTTTAGAATTCTGGGATGAATCCCATCAGGCCCCATTGCTTTGTCCACCTCAGTTTTAAGAGTTCTTTCAGAACCCTTTCTTCTGTAAATGGGCTGGTATCAACTTCTGTATCCAGAGTGTTTCTACTGTTTGCTTTAGGTACCCCTCTTCCTTTTGTAAATACTGAGCAAAAATATTTGTTTAGTATCTCTGCCTTTTCACAGTCACCTCTGCCCACCCTCTCCCCTTTATTAAGCCTCACTATCCCTCCCTTGGTCTTCCTTCGCTCTCTGATGTACCTATAAAAGGTTTTATCCCCTTTCTTAACTGAGTTGGCTATCTTTTCCTCGGTTTGGGCCTTTGCTGTTCTGACTGCCTTCCCAGCTTCCTTTTGCTTTAACTGATACAGTTCTCTGTCCTGCTCCTTCTGTGATTCCTTGTACTTCCTGAAAGCTTTCTTTTTCTCTTGAACCTTCACTGCCACTTCCTTTGAGAACCATAGTGGTTTCTTACATCGTTTAGTTTTGTTTATTTGCTTCACACAAAGGCTTGTTACCTCTGTGATGGCAGTTTTTATTATTCCCCATTGTTCTTCCACCCCTCCTTCCTGCTCATTTGCTAGTGCATTCCTTAGGCACTCACCCATTTTGGCAAAGTCAGCCCTCCTAAAGTCTAGTACCTTTGCCTTTGTATGGCTTGACTCTATTGCTGTGTTTATTGTGAACCATACTGTTCGATGGTCGCTAGTTCCCAGATGGCTACCCACTTCTACATCTGTGATCCTTCATCTCCATTTGAGAGAACCAGGTCTAATATTGCTCCTCTCGTGGGCTCCAATACTAGTTGTCTAAGGCATGCCCCTGTAGGCATCTAGAATAACCCCACTCTTCAAGTGGCTGCTGCAACTGCACTCCAGCTAACATCTGCATATTCAGATCGCCCATCAGCAATATCTTCCTTTTTCTGCCATACTAAGTATACTTTCTATCATTTCCTTGTCCATTTCCTCCCCTGACAAGGGGATCTGTATACAACCCCTGTGCGTATTGTGGTGCCATTGCCGGTCTCCAAATTTACCCACAGTGCTTCTTCTCCTCCCTGTTTTCTCTTTTGTTCTGTTGCTTTGATTCCTTCCCTTATGTAAAGAGCTACTCCTCCTCTTTTACCCTCTCTGTCCCTCCTGTAGATAGTGTATCCTGGTATGTTTACGTCCCAGTCATGGTTTTGTGCGAACCATGTTTCTGTGACTGCCATGATATCCAGATGTTCTTCCTCCATCAAGGCCACTAATTCAGGAAGCTTGTTACTCAGACTATGGGCATTGGTACTCATTGCTTTCCATTTTTTGATGGCTTTACCTTCTGTGGCAGCATCCCCCACTGAGCTTTCTACCTCGGTCTTTTTCTCATTTAGTACCCTGTTTTGTAGGGAGAGGCTGGGATTTTCCTGCTGCTTATCAGTGCCTCCCCCCTTGACTAGTTTAAAAGCTAGCCAATGAAGCATTTAAACCGATTGCTCAAAAGACTTGTTCCCTTCCTGGACAGATGCAGACCATCCTGCCAGTATAGGCTGGTGTCCCTCCAGGTGGAACCCCAGTCCCCAATGAAGCTAAACCCCTGTGCTCCACACCATTTTTTCAACCATTTATTAAACTGCATGGTGCAAAGTACCCTTGCCTCACTCATGCCATTGACAGGCAGCACCTCTGAGAAGGATACTGTGTGTGCTACTTGTCTTAGACCCTCCCAGTTCTACAAAGTCCTTCTGCACTGCTCTAATCTCATGTTGAGCCAAGTCATTTGTCCCTAGGTGGACAATGACGTCCAGCTCAGACTCCCGTGCAGCTGTTCTCGTGATCCTGAGGATGCGCTTCCTGTCCCTCCAAGCCATGGCACCGGGCAGGCACCTTACTTCAGTTTTCCCTGCTCCCCCCAGTTCTGTCCCTCTAATAATTGAGTCCCCCACCAGGAGCTGCTTCCTTTCCTTGTGGTGTCCTCTGCCTCCTTCCTGTGGGCCTCCCTTGTGACAGGTGTCCTCAGCCTCCTTAATCTCCTCTGTGGGTGCATCCATAGGGGAGCTGTGCTCCCCCAGAATGGTGTATGGATTGTGGAGTGGAACAACTGACTGGGTGTGCCTCTGTTCCACCATCCTCACCCTCCCTGAGCCCACGTGGTCCAACTGCTGTGCTTTCTTTGCAACCTCTGAGGTAGTGGTGGTGGCTCTGGTGCTCCCTGGATGGGGGAGGTTCCCTTCCTTCCATCCAGTCTGGCCTGGGGGAAGGTTCCCTTACTGCTGTCCAGTGTGGCCTGAAGACGGGCAAATTCCTCCCTCAGGGCAGAAAGTTGTCTGCAAATAGGGCAGCATCTCAGCCTCCAGAAAGACTCCCTAAACTGTGCTCTCACAAAACAATCAGCTAAGAGTTCTGACCCACCGCTGCGATGAGTGCCTTCCTGTCAGTAAGATACCATACACAACAATTTGACAGAGAAATTCCCCTGCTAATCAAACAGAGAAAAATCCAGACATCCAAGTCAGACACAGGTAAACCTCCCCAGCCCCAAAACAGCCTGGTGGTTTGTGCTCTGAAAGCAGTCAGCCCCAAAATAAGTCAGCTGTGCTTTAAACTCTTCCTGCACTGAAAATCTTAAGAATTGTAACAAGACTGTCTTTTCCTGAAAATTCTAAGTTCCTTATTTCACCTTTCAGTTAGAAGTAGCCTCCACCTGCAGAATATCTGCTACAAACCAAAGACAAAGTTCACCTCCCTCTGTTGTGAGCACAACTCGCTTTCTTGCAAATCCTATGTTCAGTATTGCAGCTTCCAGCAAGAGGTAGTTTGACTTGAAAAATATTAGCTGTTCTGATGAGTTTGCTATAAAACACTTGCTTATAATACTGTTGTTCTCAGGTCTGTTACCAAAGCTATTGGCTGATAAGTATCTATGATGTAATCACTTCCTGAGAAAGTCTGGAATTTCCTTTTAAGGCACACAATGGTAAACACAAAAAACTGTTTACTGTCTGGGTCAAATACACAACCTGTACCTGCACTTATTTCAGGATTTGTGACAAATGTTTAGCCCAGGGTTTTAACTCTTCCTGCACTGAAAATCTTAAGAATTGTAACAAGACTGTCTTTTCTTGATAATTCTAAGTTCCTTATTTCACCTTTCAGTTAGAAGTAGCCTCCACCTGCAGAATATCTGCTACAAACCAAAGACAATTGTAAGGTTCACCTCCCTCTGTTGTGAGCACAACTCACTTTCTTGCAAATCCTATGTTCAGTATTGCAGCTTCCAGCAAGAGGTAGTTTGACTTGAAAAATATTAGCTGTGAGGGTATATAGAGATGCCCAGTTTACTGCTCTTGCGTCTTCAAGGAGGGTGGAGGTATCAGGACAATTAAAATTTGGAAGGCGATGTGTTTGGGGAGGTGTTTGGACTTGGTGGCCCAGGTGATATACGTGGGGGAGTGATCACTGATTGAGTCGGACAGGATCCCTGACTGGAGCACCTTGTCCTCTCTGTTTGTGATCACCCAGTCTAGGAGAGAGTGGTTTGGGGCCTGAGTGTTGTGCCTGGTTGGGACAGAGACAACTTGGATCAAACTGTGCTCTCTTAACAGGTTAGAGTAGTCAGTACCAAGGAACTCAACCAATTTAGGTTAAAATCCTCAAGGAGGACTGTGTCCCTGGGAGGGGAGAGGTTGCCTAAGCCAACCAGATGGTTGACAAGACCTGGAGTGCCCCCTGCTGAGGGGTTGTAACAGCAAGCAACCCACATACATCTTTTTTACAGAGCCCAGGGTCAGTTCAGCTATAAGCCATTCGCTGGGGCATATGGGGTTGGAGTAGTGTATAGCGGAGGCAGACAGGGGTTCACTGAAATAAAGTACCACACTCCCACCTTTCTTTTCTAGTTAGGTTATGCTGCATCTCCTCGGTAAAAAGGTACTGAGGTGGTTAAGGGCTGATGCCAAGGTAAGCCTGGTGCTGCAAGACACACTCGCGGTGCCATGCATGCGCACAGCTTGTTTTGGTGCTAGTCCTTCCGAAAAGTTCTGGCTCCCGCGGGGTTCTCATGTTTCTGGCACAGACCCATTAGTGTGACTCAATGGTGAAAATATTGATAGAAGATCAAGAATTATGGTGAGTTCGTAATTTTCATTCCTTTGAAAGGATCTCCATAGAGCTTATTCCCACCCACGATTCCCCTGGTATGGCGGACCTTTTCCTTTCAGTTTCTGAGCATGGCACTGTGTAGTGAATCTGTTGTTGTTGTCAGGGCTTTCACTTATTGTATGCTGGGCAATGTTTGCTTTACTCCCCCTTCCTCTATGCTTGATTGGTGGGGCCGGCACCGCTCGTGCTGTTGGTGGATGTTTCAGAACTCTGTTCACTGACAGCGGGACACTGAAGTGATTTGGGCCTGTCCATGTTATATAGGCTGTGCTGTGTGTCAGCATGGTTAGCCCCATCTGGCAAAAGTTTCCCACAAAGTCCTGATGCCGATGGCTTTCAGTCTGATGTATTATGACTCAGTGGAGATCCTGTCACGATCTACTGGTTACTGCTAAGTTACAGACATTTTTCAGTTGTGTACCAGCATTAAACGGATCGTGAGGAGAACAAAATAGGTAAGAAAGCACTTGAGTAAGAATCAGCTTATGGGAATGAGCTACCTTATGAACTGTGAACTAGTTGTATGCTAATGTAATAATTTACTGCCTCCCCAGGCCCCCTGTGATGAGGAAATATTTGCTTTACCCTGGTGTATGTGTAAACTTTTAAATAAATACATTTGGGAGTGCAAGGATGCAGACAGTAGTATTGTTGAAATATATGCAACGTGCATGCCTCTCAGCCTCTTGATGTCATTCACAAAAATACCACCAACAGCTTAATCTGGTTTAAGGTCAGTTGGCATTCATCTGTATTCCCCCTCCCCCGGGTTGTGCCTGAAAATAGGCAGGATTTGTCTAGTGCACTTACCCAGTCAACAAAAACTTAATAAATAAATGAAATAAAATGTCCAAATGAGAGGCACTGAGCCACAAAATGTAGGAAAAAGAAACTATAGATGTGGTTAAAATAATGACATACTGGAGACTGACGCTTTAAACACAGTGACAATTGATGCTTTGGTGTTTATAAAATTCACTGTTAATCATCAGTTAATATGAATTTCCTTTTTAAATGTGTAAAATGCGATACACAGGGCCTTTGAGGGGTAAAATGAGGGACAGTTGAGAGGTATAGCAAGTTACTTGCTGTAACAGACTTTGGTTGTCTGCAAAGGAGCTAAAATGGCTGAAACACTTGTTGGAATTGGATTTCATAAAAGTAACAGCAGCATGTATTCACGCCATTTACGACATGCACTCACATACCTAGAAACAAGATGCCCTCTGCCCCAGGGTGCCTTTCTTGAAAAAATACATAAAGAAATACATATATACATACTGTACATACGTACATACATGGAGGTCTGAAAAAGTGTGACTTCTAATTAGAGGTGTGCTTTTTACTAGCTTGTTAAAGCTGGATTGGCGCTGGCATTGTTTGGTGGATGCCCAAAGTATGTGGATGACAAAAACCGAATTCCAGTCAGAGGGGACCCTCACATTCTGGTGGTTGGAGACCCAGGGCTGGGAAAAAGTCAGATGTTGCAGGTAAGACCGACTGATGTTCATTTATTTTTTGTTTTATTTATTTATTTATTTCAGTCTAGGATTACAATAACTTTGAGCCGAGGCTGTTTTACAAAGGTTCCACGTCATAGGTTACATCAGGACAAATACATAAATGGCAGTATGAACATTGAGGATTGGTACATAGACAGAGACTTAATGATACAGTGCTAAAATGTGAACTGGTAAACAAGGATGAAGGGAGAGAGAGAAAAAAAGACAGTGAAAAGAAAAATGGAAAAAAAAGGGGGGGTAGAGGGGTGGTAGGTGGATGGTAAAGGTTAAAGAGGCGTGGTGAAAACAAGGCAGAGGCGCTCGACTGGTGGCTGTTGTCAGCGAGCATAAGTGGGGCATGGTGAAAGGCAGTGTGCCGAAGAGGCGGGTGGTCCTCCAGCCTACAGCAAGCCAAAGGAGCTCCCAGAGTGGATGGTCGGTAATTAGTCCGGTCAGTCCCAGGAGGTGTGAGGTCTGTTATCAGACCCGGCAGTCACAGGTGCTGGAGGCAATGAGTGAGAGGCGGATCCTGGTTTTTGAAGGCGTCGAGAGAAGTGGTGGCGGTGATAGAACTAGAGAGTCCATTCAGCCAACTGGGGGCCCTAAAGGCAAAAGATCTCTGACCTTGAGTTGTCCGACAGCGGGGGATTTGGAACTGCTGTGGCTTAGATTCCCTGGTGTAGCGGCTGCTGTTTCTGGGTTGTAGGAGAGCACAGACTCCAGGAGGGGCAAGACCCATCAGGGTTTTCTTTGTTACCATGTAGGTTTGGTATTTTATTTGATTGGCAAGTTGCAACCAACTGGTTTGGGTGTATAGGTTGCAGGTGTAAGACGTTGAGCACCAGTGATGAGCCGACAAGCCTTGTTGAGGGAGGTAGTTACACGTTTGAGCGCTGTAGCAGTTGCAGAGCCAGTAGATAAGTCCATAGTCAGTGGTGGCAACGATGGAGCTTTGGATGGCTGCTGCCAGGGCTTCAGGAATGAGGTGTCTCCTGTGGTGGAAAAGCAAGCCCAGTCTGGAGTTGGCAGCTTTGGCGACATTATTTATATGGGCTGAGTAGGAGAAGTGAGAGCCGAGGGTGATCCCAAGGTATTTGAAAGTTAGGACCTGTTCCAGTGGGCCACCTTGGCTGGTGTTTATGGAGAGGTGGTGTTGTTTATGTTTATTGTGTGAGCTACTAAAAAGCATGGTCTTGGTTTTTTTCTGGTTGAGGATAAGTTTATGCTTTAAGAACCAGTTCTCAACCGAGGAGAAACCCTGCTGGAAGTTATCTTGCAGCAGGTTCGGGTCCCAGTGGGAGGCAAGGATTACCGCATCATCGGTGTAAAGAATGATTTGTTCAGAACATGAGTCCGGTAGTGAGTTAAGGAACAAGCTGAAAAGGAGAGGGCCCAGGATAGAGCCCTGTGGAACACCAGAGAGGACAGGTTTGGCTTCGGAGAGCACGTCTGTTATTTTTACACGTTGAGACCGGTTTTCAAGGTAGTTTTTAAACCATGTAACAGACACGGGGGAGAGCCCAGCAGTTTGAAGTTGGCGAAGTAAGAGGCGGTGGTGGACAGTGTCGAAGGCCTTGGTCAGGTCAATATAGATAGCTCCTGTGAGTTTTCATTGTCCAGAGAGCTGTAAATAGCACCGGTGAATTCAAGTAGTGCGGAAGCTGTGCTGTATCCTTTTCTGAAGCCACGTTGCTGCCTGCAGAGGATATTATATTTGTGCAAATGGTCGGTGAGCTGGTCCGCTACTATGTGTTCCAGGGCCTTGGAGAGGGGAGGCAGGATAGAGATTGGGCGATAGTTCCCATGTGCGGTCTTGTCGCCACTTTTATGGATCGGGGTGACAGTGGCTGATTTCCATTGATCCGGGAACTGGCTAAGGGTGAAGGAGAGGTTAAAGATCCTGGTAAGTGGCCCCAGAACCTCTTCTAAGGTGAGGGACAGAAGGTTGAGGGTATCATTGCTAGATCTGGATTTGCTTATGGCTTTGGTGATGTACTTGCGAACATGATTCTTCTTTACTGCTTTAAAGTGGAAAGGAGGGTGACTGACAGTGGCAGTGAGGTTAAGGGATATGGTGAGATCATCATCTATGAAAAAAATGGTGGGGGGAGAACGCTGCTGAGGTCAGTGAACACGGAGTTGAAAGTGTCGGCAATGATTTTATTTATTTATTTATTAGCACATCGGTTTACAACCTTTGAGCCAGGGGCTCATTTTCAAAGGTACCTCGTCACAAAGAGGACAATACAGTACAGACATTCATGTTACAGGATGTAGGATTACATGGAGTTAACATGCATGTTTGTGAAGAACATGATAGATACAGCAGTAACTACAGTATACAAAAGCTCACTTATGGTTGCAGGATATGGGAACATCAATCAATCAGTGATTGGACCGATATTACCGAGAGGCCAGATTGGTTATTGTGGCAACATATAGACTGGAAATGGAGCAGTCAGTGGTAATTTAACAGGTTACAGCAGTATATTATGGTAAGAGCAGTCAGGAGCAGTGGCAAAATTAACCAGGTTACAGCAGCACATAGTAAATTAACCAGGTTACAGCAGCACATAGTAACACTGCCGGAGGTGAGGTCAACAGAGCAATTTAAGCCAGGTACAGTGACATATAGCAATACTGCGGTTTGAGCAGTTGGCAGAGCAGTGGTAATTCTGCCAGGGGAGATATGTACCCCGCATGGGGAAAGGTTAGGCACCAGGGAATAATTACTGTACAGACCATCGTGGTATAAGTATAGAGTGGTGCAGTTTGGATGCTGCCCAGTGGGCATTGTCAGGGCCCAGTGGGTAGCGCCTCAGATTATACATTATACATAGATTTTAGGGTCAAGTGTGGTACTCCCATTTACCTTGAGCATTGCTGTCGAGGATTTGGACTGCTTCCCAGTGACTTCTTTTATGTTATTCCAGAAATCTCTTCCATTTCCCCCAGGTGTCAGTGAGGGCTTGCTTGTAGTAGTTAGATTTCTGTTGCCGAATGGATTTGGTGCAATCATTTTGTGCGCATTTGTAGTTATGGATGTCAGCTTGTTTCCCGGTGGTTCTAGCCAATTCCCAAAGTTGCTCCCTGGATTTTAGTTTCTTTAGGAGGTCGCCTGATAGCCAAGGGTTGCAGAGAGCTTTAACTTTGTGCTTTTTGAGAGGAGCGAACAGGTGACATGCATTGTTAAAGATGTGGATGAATTGGTCTAGAGCAGGGTTAGTATCAGTTTCGCTAAAGATAGGAGAGCAATTCTGAAGGATGAGGTGGGATTTGAGGTGAGTTAGCTGACCACGAGGTAGGACTCTGCTGTAGATGATTTTAGGGGGGGGGTTTCTGGAATTTATTGGACCAGATACAGCTGATGGGGGAATGGTCACTGAGTGAGTCAGGAAGGACTGCGGGGTTAGTGATCCAAGAGGGCTGGCTGGTCAGAATCCAGTCTAGAAGGGTGCTGGTCCCTGTTTTGTAGTTCTTTCTGGTTGGGTAGTCCAGCATCTGGGTAAGGTTAGCCAATATGACAGAGTCCCTAAGTGCCCCAGCCTTAGCCGAGAGCCAGTTGATATTGAAATCACCAAGAAGGATGGTTTCAGAGTCTGGTGATTGTGACTTGACGAGGTCCAAGACAGCGGTAAGCCCTGGTCCTTGCTCTTTAGGAGGAGTATATACAGTAACAACTGTGAGGGCTTTGCTTTGAGTACCCAGAAGGATTTTGATGGGAAGAATCTGTGCTGGGGTGGCTGCAATGGCAGAATCAATGGGGTGACCCAGGAGAGTGTCTTTCAGGTACAATGCACATCCTCCACCTCTTCTGGACTTACGATCCAGCTTAAAGACATTAAAGCCTGGGAAGGTGATTGTCTGGTCAGGAACAGAGTGGGTGAGCCAGGTTTCAACAACTGCCAGAATATCAGGGTTATGTTGGCTAGCAAAGGCTTGCAGTGCATCAAGCTTGGGGAGTAGACTTCAGATATTCAGGCATATGATTGAGAGAATGCCAGAGGGTTTATTCTGGTAGGAGACCCCGCCGGTGTGCGGGCAAGGGTTTGGGTGAACATTTCCCGATAGGAGCAGGAGGAGGAGCAGAAGCTTCAGGGTGCCCAGCCATAATTCCCTAAGGGAGAGCTTGCATTTCCTTTTTGAGCAGGAGCATGCCATGGTGTGGATGCGAAGGTTCAGCAACTGAGTTGTATAGGAGGTAGAGGCAGGAGCCCAGAATTCACATGTGAGATGGGACAGTTTTCTAGTGGGGGGGTGTCCCCTGGTGGCAGGATTTGTTCCATCAGGAAGGGTGCCAAGGTACCGATAGACAAAATCCAGTTGGTGGTATTGGGGAGGGGGGCAGAAGCAGGCACTGGGAAGGTGGAGAAGGGGGAAGAGAGGAAGGGAGAAGGGTGAACATTGGAAGAGTGGAGAACATGGTGAAACTGGAAAAGTAACTACAAAGGAGAGGGCTAGCAGGCAGCACACACACAGAGAAGTGTAGGCAAAATAGTGTGGGGGGTGGAGAGAGGGGGAGGAGGAGGACCAGGTGATGAACCAGTAAAGAGTGAGAAGGGGAGGAACCTTAGGGAGTGGGCGTGGCGAGGGTCTGTTTATTAAGGTGCGAGGTGGGGGCGGGTGTAAAAATTCAGCCGCCTAATAAAGTCAATGGGCGCAATGGCCCCAAGGCAATGAAAAATTACAGCAGGAGGAACATCCAATAAGGGTTCAGTGGGAAAGCAGGCGTCCAATCAGAGCTCACCGCGGAGAGCGTTTGGGCCAATGGCGGCAACTCACTGCCTCCCCGGTCATACACGGAGTTGTTGCCTGGCTTTGTGGATCCCTAGGTCGGCCAGGAGGCGAGCGGCAGTGCAGCTGGTTCCCAAGCCACGGCCGCACCGACGGAGGGTCTAGAATAGCCCGGTCAAGGGCAGGAATCTCTTCTGCACTCTTGGCATTTACCGGAGCCATCCACAGTTCCCTGGACAATGGTCACCCAGCTGGGTCGTTCTTCATTGATCTAACTAAGGCCTTCGATACCGTCCATCACCAACTGCTACTGGAACAGTTCTTAACTGCTGGGCTCTCCCCAGACTCCACGGATTGGTTTAAAAGCTACCTGCTTTCCTTGGTCAGGGGATGGTGGACTGGATGCAGAGGTCCGGCCGCCAGCAGGTAGCAGCGCCAGGGCCACTCAGCTGAAGTGGAGAGCCTGGTTTGGGCTTGTGGCTGCTTTCCTTGGTCAGGGGGTGGCGGGCTGGATGCAGAGGTCCATCCGCCAGCAGGTAGCAGTGCCAGGGCCACTCTGCTGAAGTGGAGAGCCTGGTTTGGGCTTGTGGATGCTTTCTTTGATCAGGGGGTGGCGACCTGGATGTAGAGGTCCGGCTGCCAGCAGGTCGCAGCACCAGGGCCACTTAGCTGAAGTGGAGAGCCTGGTTTGGGCTTGTGGCTGCTATCCTTGGTCAGGGGATGGCGGGCTGGATGCAGAGATCTGGCCACCAGCAGGTAGCAGTGCCAGGGCCACTCAGCTGAAGTGGAGAGCCTGGTTTGGGCTTGTGGCTGCTTTCCTTGGTCAGGGGGTGGTGGGCTGGATGCAGAGGTCCGACCGCCAGCAGGTAGCAGTGCCAGGGCCACTCTGCTGAAGTGATAAAATAAAACTTTCTGAAGCCATACAAATGCCCAGTGGGAGCAGGACTGGGTGAAAAGCTGCCAAGCGGAGCACATCCCATTTCACTGTGGGAATGCGTCTCTGCCTGCTGCAGCAATCCCTCATGGAGAACCAGGAGCCTGCTCCATCACAGCAGGGGGCGGTGCTTGCATCTGGCCTTCACTCTCAGAAGGCCAATGATATGCTGCATATAAAAGTTGTTAGGAGAGTGGGTTCAGAGGTCACCAAGAATGATCAACTGATTCAGTTGCCATGGGACTAATGGGGGAGAAAGTCTTCCCATTGCAGTCCCAGTTGATAACCCAGAGAACTCTTGAGCCCCACACCGTACATCCACCTACTACAACTGGATCCTGGACCTTGTGGCGCGGTGGCAGACCATGGGCATGATGGAGGTAGGTTAGTAGTTCATGGGACTGAGAGGTCACCGGCTTGATGGCAGACGTGGCAGGTTCGGGAGCATAAAAACAATAATGAAACAACAGTGACGCTTTCGGTACTTAGTTGCTTGCAGGAACTGCAGTTGCAGTATCTATTTTCAGGTTGTTGTTTTTTTGCTTTTGTGAGAGTGTTTGGCTGAACTCAGTGGGTACAGGAGGTGCGTGCCAAGGGGGGAATGTCGGTAGTAAGCAGTGCCACTGTGACAAGGTCCTCTATGAGCACTGGTTAATAAACGCTTAAAAGGGAAGTACATATAACCAAGAAGCACTTACCTGTTCTTTGGCTACCATTGGGTGGCGAGGAGGGCAGTCTCAAGGCACCTGAGACTCCTCTGTCCTACGATGTTGTGCTGGTTGGCTTGAGGTGAACTGGGGGTCTTGAAGTGGGTTGTCTCTGCATGGCCTTCAGGGTCACTGTGGGACCTGGTCTCCTGGAGGGCCGGTATGAAGATCTTCTTTTTGGAGCATGGGTTTGTGTGTTGTGGTCCTTTGGCTGCAAAACTGGCAGATTGTTGGGTTATTGGTTTGAACTGGCATCTTCCTGGAGCCCAGTGTAGCGTTGGGTGGTACCTGGCTCATTGAGCCAACCCGTACAATTGACATGGTTAAACCTACCTGAAGTGTGTGAGTGGTTATGGTGGTCTGTCAGCTGTGAAAGACAGCTGCTGCTGCTATGTCAGCAAAAAGAGAATTGTCCAACCCACATTTATGTGTTGAAAGTGCTGTTTCTGTGCGTGTGTTACCATGTACTGAATGTTGGTTTCATTACCTTCACTGCTTTAGTCAGAGACTCCTATGAGTGGTTAAGTGGAGCCTCCGGAATCCACCTACTGGGCAGGCATTGTGGTACAGCTTTCAGTTCTGGGTCAGGCATCTTGTGCACACTGCTGAATCAATGCAGCCATTGTGGGCACAGTTTGGCTGCTGGTTGTTGTAGGAAGCCCAGGTAATATGCATCCCTGCAGTATATGTTATACCGTCTGCCAGATTTGTAATTTTTTTGCTTAGTAATTTTAGCCCTAGTTGTATCGGTATGTAATTGGGGTTAAAAGGGGCTACAAATGCCTTTTTCTGATTAAGTTTGGGGTGAAGGTTAGTTCACTGATAGCAGTCTGGCAACCTCCTTGGGGTATAAAAGAAGGGGAAATTTAAAAAGCATCTTTCTCGATGGCCCTTCTCCCAAACCCTATTGTAAAGTTACCTAATAGGATTTGTTGTGGACAAAAATAAAATGTTTTATGTTGGCCTGTTAAGAGAGGAAGGATCATCATTTTTTCCAGAGAAGCCTGCGGTGCAGTCCCTTTCCTGGTAAGAGCATCTGCCCTGCGTGCCAGTGTTTTGTGATGTCAGAGTTTAAAAGAGTGCAGGATTCCACTCTATAGAAAACAATAGGGGCATTTTTTAAATTGCTATTTTTAATAATTTAGTGGTTAGTTTCAGTAAAATCAAAGCCACTCTTCAACTGACAAGGTCCTTTTTAGTTGAACGGTGGCTTTGAGCTAGCTGAAGCGAACTGGTAAACTATTAAAAATAGCTTTCTGTATTACTCCTCGTTGTCAGTGGGGAAATGTATTTACAGTACTACATATGATTAATGTACAGCCCAAAATTCTTACCTCTGCATAGAGCCCTAGGGACATGAACACAGAACTAGAAGGAACGAATAGAATGGCAGCACCTATTAGGGCTGCCTAGAACAAGTACATAAAGCACACTGCCATGTTTTGGATGTCAGGACCCGGAAGCAGTCCATTGACATCCACATGTTTCAGCAGCATGCTCAGTCCCAGCGGCGTTTTTAAGTTAAATCCGTTTTAAAATGCCATGTTCGTGGCCACCAATGGAGCACACTAGGTCCGGCAACCTGAACTCTGTCGGTGGTGGGTGTATTGTCTACAGGGTGTGGGAAAGTCCAATCGGCAGGCTGTGGTCAGCACCACAGCAGTAGTTCTCTGCTACTGTATATCATCCACTCCTGACCATCTTCTGAACTGCGAGGTGTGGGGGTCAGCTGCAGGGGTTGCTGGTCTGTGGGAAGGGGGTTCCAGTTGTGGGTGGTGGTTGGTCTGTGAAACAAGGGGTTGCAGCTGTGTGTGTGGGGGAGCTCATTGCCAGTCTGTTCTGTTAGGTGAACTGCAAGGGGAGTGGGATGGGGTTCGTGCTGTGGGGGTGCATGCAACTAGTGTGTTGGGGGTCTGCTGCAGGGGGTGACTGGTCTGTGGAAGGATTCCAGCCGGGGGATGGGGGCACACAACCAGCCTATTCTTCAGGGACAGGAAGTCAAGCTGCAGGGTGGTGGCTGGTCTGTGGGAGGATCCCAGCTGGGGGATGGGGGCACACAGCCAGCCTGTTTTTCAGGGAGGGATGTTCAGCTGCAGGGTGGTGGCTGGTCTGTGGCAAGGGTGGGTTCCAGTTCTGGGGGGGGAATGTCTAGTCCACTGCCCCCTAACCCTTGATGTTGCCTCTCTATAAAGCCCACCAAACAACCTCTCTTCTGCCCCTGAACTCCTTTCACAGCCCCCTAGCACCTCCCCGTTTCCATAGCCCCTCTCCCAATCAGTGGCACCATTCAGAGGAAGGGAGGGTGACCGGGATGGTGTCTCAGGGATCAGTGCTGGAACCTGTCCTTTTTAATATCTTTATAGGTGATCTTGCAGAGGAACTGGAAGGGAAGGTCTTCTTCTTTGTGGATGACACCAAAATTTGCAATAGGGTTGACACTCCGAGGAAGTGAAAAGGGATTAACAAAGACCTGAGAGTACCTGAGGAGTGGTCAAGGGTATGGCGGCTTGGTGTAAAAATGAAAAAGTGCAGAGTAATACACTTGGGGTGCAGAAACACAGGGGTGGAGTACAAAATGAGAGGAGTGGGACGACGACCACCACCAAGCAGGAAAGAGACCTGGAGGTGATTATATCGGATGACCTAAAGGTGGCCAAGCAGTATGACAAGGCAACTGGTAGGGTTAGTGGGATACTGGGGTGCATTGGGAGGCGTATCACCAGCAGAAATAGGGAGGTGATGTTGCCTCTGTATAGGTTGCTAGCGAGACCTCACCTTGAGTACTGTGTCCAGTTCTGGAGACCACATCTCTGGAAGAACATAGAGTGGAGTCAGTCCAGAGGAGGGCAACTAAAATGGTGCTGGGTCTGCATCAGAAGCCCTACGAAGAGAGACTTAAGGACCTAAATATGTATATCCTGGAAGAGAGGAGAAAGAGGGGGATATGTTGGAGACCTTTGACACCTCATGGGGTAAATAAGGTGCAGAAGGGAAGTATTTGTCGGAAAAAAAGGTGCTCAAGGAAAAGGGGGCATGATGAGCTGGAGGGGGCATAGATTTAGGAAAGATGTAAGAAAGTACTTCTTCACAGAAAGAGTGGTGAATTCCTGGAACAGTCTTCCAGCAGGGGTGGTGGATATGTCAACAGTGGTAGGGTTCAAGAATGCATGGGATAGGCATAAGAGAATCTTAGGGGAAGGGAAGGGGGAGTGGGTGAATGGGCTGGCGATCAAATAGGAGCTGCAGTAATACTGTAAGCAGGGAAAAATGGGCAGACTAGGCAGGCCAAGTGGCCCTTATCTAACGATAAATTCTATGTTTCTGTGTTTCATCTGTAGCAACCTCGACATCCCACTCCCTCCCTGGTTATTTGAGACCACCTCATACCCTTCACACACACCCTTCCTGCATGGCCTCCTACTGACACCATCTCCCAGATCCATGACACACTCAACCCCCATACGGGTTATTCATACTTTCCCTCCACAGGCCCTGACACTACCCCCTCCCTCCACAGCCCCAGACACTAGCCCCCTTCCCTTTTTTGCCCCTGACACTAGCTAACCCTCCTTCTGCAGCCCCAGATACTAGCTCCACCTCCTTCCATGGCTCTTAACATTGCCCACCCTCCCTCAACATCCCACCTGCACAATATCCTTCACAGCCCTTGATTGTAACTCCTCCATCCATAGTCCCCAGCAGTACCTCCCTGCACAGCCCCAGACACTACCCTCTCTCTCCATGACCCAATACTAAATTCCCCTCCCACCACCTCTTCTTCCATACACCCCACAGTCCTGCCTAACACCCTTGCTCCTTCCACAGTCCCATCCAGCACCCTCGCTTTCTCCACGGTCCCCCATCACCTTCACTCTCACTCCCTCCATGGCCCCTTGGACACCTCCTTCCTTCAGCTTACTCCCTTCCTGACACCCTGGACATTTCTCATCCCCAGCCCACCAGACACCCATCTCTCACTAGACACCCCTTCATCCTGGGCTCCCTGACACCTCCCACCCTGGCCTACTGGACACTTTCCTCTCTCCCTCCCTAGTCCCTTGGACATCCCTCCCAGCCTCCTCCCCAACATCTCACTCCCTGGCCCCTGGACATCCCCCTTCATGGGGCCCCCAAACACCCTCCTTGGGCCCCCTGAACACCTCCTCCCTCCTGGTCCCCTGGACACCCATCATACAACATTCTGCGTCCCACTCACCGAGCTGCTGCAGTTTCACCTCCTGAGTCCATCGCCCATCACTGACCTCTAGTTTCCCTCAAAACCTGGCCTCAGGCTGTAGGGACCACACAGCCTTGGCAGCATGCTCCCTGACCTCCCACCCCCACCCTGGTAGCGGGCTCCATAGGGTCCCCTTCCCCCAGCACTTGGAGCTGGATACTGATCTCTATCAGTCTAGGTTGCTAGACCCCAGAGTCCCCCCACCCAACCCTGGCATATGGCTTCCCCCCATCCTCAGGCTCCCAGACCCATCCCTCAGCCCATGCCTTATGCCAGGACACAGCACACCACCCGCTACGTGTGGATATCAGTCTGGTCATTTCTGGCACTAATAGTTACAAGGGACAGTCTCAGCATTCTTCTAACATAAAAGGTCACCACTGCTGTGTTGCAAGATAGTAGTCCAATTCATTGAATCTGAGGTACAGCAGCACACACTCCCACAGCTGACATTTCATGCATGTTCTATGCAGTGTTGCAGGGCACATGGCACAGTGCATCATTGTCATCACACTTGGCATAGCGGGGTGTCAGCAGTGTATGTGGAACAACGCATCATCAGCAGTGCACTTGGCCCAGCACAGTGTCAGAGTGCATGTGGCACAGCGTGGTGTTGGTATTGCTCTGTGCACAGTATAGTGTTGCCTTTACATGTGGCACAGTGCAGTGTTGGTATTACACATGGCACAGCACAGTGTTAGCATTGCACATGGCAGATGTGATTGGCAGAGCACGTGGCACAGCAACATTTTAGCAGTGCATGTGGCACAGTATAGTGTCGGTATTGCATGTGTCACAGCGCAGAGCTACCATCGTATGTGGCACAGTGTAGCGTCAGTGCAGTGTCAGCAGCGCATGTGGCATGGTGTAGTGCCAGCATCACACATGACAAAGCACAGTGTCAGTAGTGCACATGGCACAGCATGGTATCAGCAGTGCACATGGCACGGGGTGGTGGTGGTGGCAGTGTATGTAGCACAGTGCAGTGACACCAGTGCAGGTGGCACCACATGTTGACGCCAGTGCACATGGCACAGTGCAGTGTCAGCAGTGCACAGCTCAGTCACATCAGTCTTGGCACTACATGCTACTGCAGTATCTGTGACATTGTGCAGTGTCAGCAATGCATGTGGCACAGCGCAGTGACAGCAATGCATGTGGCGCAGTGCAGTTGGATGTGGTACAGTGCATTGACAACAATGCTTGTGGCACAGCAGTGTGTCAGCAGCGTATGTGACAGTGCAGTGGCTGGGGGGGACTTAGGAGTGTGTCTCCAGAGCAGGGGGTGCAGTGGAGCCTGCATTCAAAGGTGTCGGCATGGCATCATTGGTAATGCTTCTGCCACTAGGCCAGAAGGTTGTGGGTACTGGTCCCGCAACGGAGTATGGGCTCATACCTGAAATGCTGGCACTCAAGTGCAGTTCTTTGTGTGTATGTGGGGGGGGGGGGGCTTGTACTGTTGGGTTATACAATCCTTCTGATGAAATGTTAAACCAAAATGCCTTCTGCCTATCTCTGCTGCCATCCAGATGGAAGTAAGAGCACAATGTCCTTTTCACAAGAGTGGGGGATTTTTCACCAGTGTTCTGACCAACATCCCTTTCCCTAAAACTGGTTCAGACAACTGCCCATGGGTGTGTTTGAGTATTGATGTGCAATATACCTATTATCAATTTCGTGCAGTAAAATATTAGAATGCATTCCCAAGTTCTGTTCAGTAAATCCAATCTGATACTGTTTAAGAATGCATTTAAAAACTGCTATCTTTTAAACTGAAAATGTCAGTGTTTTTGTATTTAATTGAATATCATACTTGTACATACCTGCTCTCTGACTATGCTATGTGCATATATTATTTTGTTTAATTATAAGTATTGTATTATGTACCCATGGCTGAATGTATGTTATTTGTGTCCCGGTCCCCTTGAAAATGGGCATTTATGCCCTTGGATTCTTTCCTGGTTAATACATTTTAAATAAAAATAATGACTGCAGCTACACATTTACAGTTACAGTGGGTAGATGTATGCACATGCCTGGGACGAGCTGAATTTGTGTATACAACCGGAATGTGCATACAAACAGAACGCCATCGAAATGAATGGCTGTATATTGAAATCGGCCGGGGGCCCATTTACAAACGTAACTCGTATGCTCACAAATACACCTAAGCCATCTTAAATGCAGTTAAATGTTATTTTAGGCAATATGAGAAGTGACAGCTTTTACCATGGCACATCATTTTTTTTTTTGTTAAACTGAACACTCACTGATGCTGACCCACTTCCGCTGCAGCAAGCGAGAGTGAATACGGCTTTCAGTGAGTAGCGTGAATTTTGAAGTCAGATCCTTTGCCATCAGTCCATCACCCTCTGTGAGTTAACCAGAACTGAAAACTAACAGCAGTCCCTATCACTATGGTGCAGGAGGACAAGTTTAACCGGGCTCTGGCATTTGTCAGGTGATTAGTGGATTAGCTACAGAGGACAATCTAGTGGCAGCAAGAGAATGGCAACTGAATGCAGCTGTCAAAGAGGTGACAGAAACTTTCTGGGGACCTGCTGGGGAGCATGTCAGGATGAAAAAACTGCATATAGATGAAAAACTGTGTGTATACAAATATAACAAACAACATTGCTGGAACAGGGCAACAACTGGGACTTTCAGTTTTTTGTGCATACATCCAAATGGCATATAAGTGGAATCCACTGTACTTTACTGCCAGTTTCTTATTGTTTGTAAGGTGCTTTGTGATACAATATGTATGAAAGCTAGCTAGATAGACAGACAGACAGACAGACAGATAGATGCATAGCAGAGGGAGTAGTTAAGGTAAAATTTATTTCTTAAGCACCTTTCAAATTATCAAGGCGCTGTACAGTAAAATACAGTATAAACGAAATAATAAAAATTCAGAATCATACAGAAAAAGCTTGATAAAACAGATAAGTTTTAAATTCAGATTTAAAACTCGTGACGGTCGGGCATTCTGTTAACCGACGAGGTAGAGAATTCCACAGGGTGGGTGCAGCATAAGAAAAAGCATGTGCCCCAGATGTTTTTAAGTGAACCCTGGGAATCTCTAGCAATCCCTCATCGGTGGATCAGAGTGAGCGGCGGGGGCAGTAGGGAATAAGGAACTCTTGCAGATATCAGGGTCCCTGCTCATGTAGTGCTTTATAGGTCAGCAAGCCGACCTTAAAGGTGATCCGCCACTGTACCGGCAGCCAGTGCAGTTCGCGCAGCACAGGGGTAATATGACTAGTCCTAGATGTACCAATCAAAAGCCTGGCTGCCACATTCTGCACCAGCTGCAAGCGGCGGATATCAACCTTCGGAAGCCCTAGGTAGAGGGCATTGCAGTAATCAAGGCGGGTGGTTACGAAGGCATGGACCAATGTAGGAAGTCTGCCAGATGAACCAGGTGTTTCACCCAGGCGATATTCCTTAGATGGTAAAAGGAAGATTTAACGACAGCGGAGACCTGAGATATCAAGGTCAAACTGCTATCGAAAATAACACCCAGGTTACGCACCCAGTCTGAGGTCATGAGCTGGACACCATCAAGCCATAAACCCGAAGGATGCTCAGTCCCAAGACCCACCTCTGGACGACCCAGGTCCGCAATCAACACCTCAGTCTTGTCTGGATTTAACCTCAGCCAGCTAGTGCTCATCCAATTTTTGATCTCGGTTAGACAGTTGTTAAGCACAGAGGCCGCATCATTCTGTCCGGGCATAAAGGACATATACAGTTGGGTATCATCTGCATAACAGTGAAAATCCAAACTGTATTGCCTATGATATCTCCCGATGGCAGCATATACACAGAAAACAACATGGGTGCCAATATGGAGCCCTGTGGCACCCCACAGGACAGGGGGAGGGCATCAGAGGAATAAATTCCAGTGACAACCCTCTGTGACCAGCCCGTGAGGAAGGATCGAAGCTTAGGACTGTAGCAGACAGTCCACAGAAATGCGGCAGGCGCTCTAAAAGCAGACCATGGTCTACAGTATCAAATGCTGCCGAGAGATCAAGAAGGACTAAGATAGTACAAGCCTTTTAATCTCTTGCAATTAGGAGATCATTTAACACCCGAACAAGGGCAGTCTTGGTGCTGTGTCTCTTCCTAAACCCTGATTGGAGAGCATCAAAGACATTGTTGGTTGTAAGATGGTCATCCAGCTGCAACGCAACCACCTTCTCAATAACCTGACCCACAAAGGGTAGATTAGAGACAGGTCTGTAGTTTGCTAGACAGTCTGGATCCAAGGAAGGTTTTTTAAGGAGTGGTCGAATGACCGCCTCTTTGAGGGGATCAGTGAAAACCCTTTTTCAAGGAACACCAGACAGTTTCAGCAAGGATCGGGCAGATGACATCTACGCAACGTACCAATAATGGCGCAGGGCCCGGATCAAAACTACAGCTGGTTGGTCGCAAGGTTTGGACAATCCTCACAATGTCCAAGAATTCCGGCCGGTTGAAGTCAGACCAGGCAGATCAGGTGCAGGCAACCTCCCGCCAATCTCTGCAATCCCTCATAGAGGGAGTTGGGCTGATCCCCGACCTGATGCTGGCAACCTTATCTGCAAAAAATTGAGCAAGCTCATCACACTTTATTTGTGAAAAACCTCTTCCAGACTGAAGACAGACTGAATTGCACAGTCTGTCCATAGTCCGAAAGAGCTGAGCTGGTCGATCCCGTGCAGCAGCAATCTCCTCGGACAGAAATTCTGACTTCTTACAGGTGATTGCTGATGGATAGATCTTGTAGTGTTCCATCAGTCTAAGCCTGCCAGCATCAAGGCCGTATTTGCGCCAAGCTCTCTCTAGCCTTCAACCCACCCTCCTCAGCTCCTTCAAGGACCCATCAAACCAAGGGGTCCTTGGGCGCAGAGTGAGTGGGCGAACACAAACAGGAGCTATTGAGTCCAGAGCGTCTCCCACTGCCTTATTATAAGCCAGTACAAGACCATTTGGACTCATGCATTCACTTGATAAACCCGATAGGTCCAGCACTGCCGATAGGCCTTCTGGGATGACTCCCCCTTAAAGGGCGGCACCGGACCATCTCCATAGGGGCAGGCCTACTTGGGGGTGCCCCGAAACTGAAGCTTATGGTGTGATGGTCTGACCAACCAACTGGTTCCACCTCTAGATCTGTGATCTCCATCCCCAGATGGAACACAAGATCCAGAGAGTGCCCCCAATATGGGTAGCAGAGGTAACCACCTGTGTAAGGCCCAGCATAGTCATAAGCTAGAGGAGATTATTTCCAAACTGCGAGAGTTCATCATCGACCCAGGCATTGAAGTCACCCAGAATTAACCATCTGGGCAATTCCAAAGCCATGTCGACAATGAAATCCACAAACTCCTTCAAGAACTCTCCCCCATCACCGGGTGGACGGTAGATGAGGTGTATCCTGAACCCTACATCTGTTCCCAGGATACACTCAAAGGATCAAGTGCACCCCACTGGCACATCCACAAGGCCCAGTTCCATTTTAAACACAATAGCTACAACCCCTCCAATGATCCAATCTCGGGCGGTGTATTACTGAGAACCCGAATGGAACAGCAGATGCCAAAATAGGGCCTACATTCTCGCCCAACCAGGTCTCGGTGATGCATGCAAGATCAGATGCTCCAACAAGATCAGCTATAATAGCCGTTTGTTTCTAATTGATCTGGCATTGCATAATGTGATGTAGACAGCCAGTTCTTAGTGCTGGATAATATTTTTTATAGAAAATGTATTATGACTGTCTCTGCTGAAAATCAAATGTTCTAGGAATGACCTCTCATCCCCACTCCTCCCAAATTTTAGCTGACAGATGCAGGCCAAGAAAACTGCTGACAGTATGTATCACACACTCAGTTTTTTAGAGACAATGTGTTACTGGAAGACTTTTATCAAGGATCCTGTTTTTCTGAGCTAATTACAGAGTTGTTAAGTTAATTGTGTTAAGAGAGAAATCATTAACTAGGTTTATGACGTTAAAATAAGGGAAGCTAGGATGTTACATAGAGGTGTAGGTTGTAAATGACCCTATGAAGCCTGTGTGAAGAGGGTACAGCATGAGATCAAAAGAGGTGTCTTTGAAACTTGAGTTATGCTAAGGTTGCAGAATTATTACATCCTGTATAGCTGTATAGTATAGATTAATAAAATTACATCCTGTGGGTGTATAAAATATATATTTTTGTTAGATATTTGACCAGAGGAGGGGCTGGATGATTTCATCAAAAAGGGGTTGGCCAATACTGCTTGAAAAGATTATTCTCTTTCACTATAGAGATGCATTTGTATCTGACACTGACTAAGGAAACATCTGAGCACTGAAAACAGGTATTTAGAAAGCTAGACAAAATCTAAATATAGTTGTAGGAATTGCACTGTTTTAAACATTGTTTTGTTTAAAGATATGTATGTCTTGTGTTATAAGAATTCTGTATTGTATGTTTGACATATTATTATATATTTTAGTAAAACTCTAATTTTAGAGCAAACCTGGCTTTCTTTTGCTAATAAATATTTATGGTTCAGCAAACATATAGCTTATGTGGTGGTACCAAACTGGAAACAGAAGCAATTTAAATCTGAGGTCTTTATTAAGTTTTAAGGGTTCATCTCTGAATACCTGGCTAGGTGCCCGTAGGCAAAGATATCTGGCCCCCCGAAGACAGATATATCTGAGCCTGTGCATTGGGTATGCTAGCAAGAGGTTACAGTTTGAATCCCTCCAGAACTGAGGCCAAAGGTTGATCTTAACTCACAAAAACAGACAAAAGGGTTACCTTGTCTGTTACACTGTTCACAAGACTGCGCTCAGAGGTTGGCACTTTGGGAGTAGAGGGCCTGACCTGCTGAGTGAATCTGTGACAGATTGGTTGGCAGCGGTGGCATAATTTTGGTATCACAAGCTTTATTGTTCTGTCAGCTGAAACTGTAAGCTCTCTTGCAAAGAAAAAGAGTTGTATTTAAAAAAGAAAACAGAACTGTATATCACTTGGTATACAGTCAAGTTCCTACCAATTTTTTTTTTTTTTCTAAAGTGCAAAGTCAGAGTAGCAGTAGTTAGGAAAGATGGCGTCCTACTACAGCAGGCACACTGAAAAACAGTTGTGCGAGGACAGAGGTGTCCTGTTCGAGGTGAAAGCCAGTAAGCAGAACCTCATAGAAGCCCTGATGGTAGCAGATACCCAGAGCAGGGAGTCACAGACCGTGACTGAACGGGACCAGACCTCGAGTGTGGCAGAACTAGCGGCCATTGAGAGGTCCCAAGCCGATGAGGAGGACAGCAAGGCCACTGACAGTGAAGGGCCACAGCAGCAGGGACAAGTCACCAGTATCCTGAATCCGGAAGTTCTCAGGTTGCAACTTGAATTGCGCAGGATGGAGCTGGAGTCCCAGGAGAGGAGAGAGCGAGAGAAGTGAGAAGTGGAGCATGAGGCAGAGCGAGAACGCAGAGAGGCAGAGCGACAACAGAGGGAGGCAGACCGTGAGGAGTGTGAGCGCCAGCGAGATGCAGAGGAGAAGAGAGAACGAGAATGCCGAGACGCAGACCATGAGGAGCAGGAGCACCAGAGGCAACACAAGCTGGAGAAGATGCGACTCCAACCAGCAGCACCAGAGCAGGTAAGTGGCTTGGGTTTAACTGGGACTGCAGGACTGGGTTACAAATTGAACTCTAAATTAATCGCAGAGTTTAAGGATGGGGAGGATATAGACGCCTTTTTAAATTCTTTTGAAAAAGTTCGTATTCAGGCTAAAATTCCTAGAGAGTCCTGGAGCTTCCAGCTATCCCTGCTACTTACCGGAAAAGCTCGGGATGCATTGGATCACATGGACAATAAAGATAGTGATGATTACAGCAAGTTAAAAGCTGCACTACTAAATAAGTTTTAATTAACTGCTGAATCATACAGAGCTAAATTCCGTAAGCTCAGGAGAAGCCCTGACATGAGCTATGAGGAGCTAGCCACGAAACAACGTCAGTTTTTAAAACGTTGATGGGAAAGAAATGAGGCAAACACTGTTGATTAAAATTTAAAATGTGATTTTATTAAAACAATTTTATAGGGCATGCCCAGCAGAGTTAAAAAACTGGCTAGAAGACCGAGATCCAAAAACAGTGCAAGAGGCTGCTGAACTCTCGGACCACTATGCCAAAAGCAGACCTGCTCTGAGAGCAAATGGGGTGGGCGTGGCAGCGCAGAAAGGGAAAAGCGCACCTTCAGGGCAGCAAAAACCCTCACTGCCTCCACCAAAACCAGGTAGCCCCAGGTTTCAAAGAAAAGATTTCTCTGAAGTAAGAAATGCTTGTTGGTTATGTAAAGAACTGCGCACATTGCCAGACAGTGTCCAAGAAGGGCAAGCAATAATAGCAAAGTGTTACCAGAAAAGAAGTGGGTTGTTTCTGTGTTCCTGAGAGCATGCCAGTCAACATGAGAGAACACTAATGTCCTCTCCAACTCCTTCACTTGAGGGACACCTTTCCAAGTGTGCCTGTGGAAAACAGATCCCTTTTAAGGATCCTCATTCCCCCTGTGTGCGGTGCTTAGGCCCGGACCACGACACCAAGGCCTGCACCTTCTGCCAAGGGTTCAATAGCCGCACCAGGATCCGCCATCAGAAGGCACTTCAGGCTTATCTGCTGGCAGAAAAACTTAGCAGGATGGACCAAGAACCTTCCTCCAGGGACGATTCTTCTTCCAAGGCCCATAAACACTGGGAGAAAGCAAGGTCCAGATCCCCGAACCGGGCCTCGGACTCCCGTAGCTCAGGCTCCATCAGCTCGTTCTCAGCCCCCTCCGGTCAAAGTTCGGGCTTCAGGCGGCTCTTCGACTCTCCAGCCTATCAAGACTTCAAGGCCCTTGGCTTCCTCCACTCCCTCTCGGGCCTCTTCCAAGTCTTCCGAACGCCACAAGTCTTCCTCATCGACCCGACGTCGGGACCCCAACTCCAGGTCGGTCTCCCAGCCTCCTAGAGGTCCGGATCCACCACCCAGGAAGACTAAAGACCTGACGTCCCTAAAGCGGACATCGGACCCGACGTCGGCCAAGCATACGAAGTTGGCCAGGCGTTCGCTGGAGCCGCGGACACCAGCCAGGCACCAGATGCTAGCCAGGCATTTGCTGGACCCGCAGGCGTCGGCCAAGCAACCGACGTCTGCCTCGCATTCACCGGAGCTGAAGACTGCCCCCCAGTCACCGGTGGACACCGGTCACAGGGATTCAATGGAAGAGGACACAACGCTGCTCAAAGACCAGGCGGGTGACACTGAGGATGCCGGGCTCCCGAGGGAACCTTCGCCCACCCTAGCGACACCCACGGACCTGACGCCCGACCCCGGCGACAGACCACCGGCGCCAGGCCCGTCGTCAGGCATGAACCTGCAAGAAGTAAAGGACCTCTTTACTTTCTGGTGGGACACCATACGAAAGGATGTGGTCCCTGTAAAACCTCCTACTCCTTCACCTCCTGGGCCCCCTCCTCCACCAAAGGGGCCAGCAGGACGACCACCAACCCCTAAGGAACAGACTCCACCTCCTAGGGGTAGATTTAAGGACCAGAGAACGCCTCCCTCAAGATCTCCATCAGGGTCCCCCAGCCCCAAGTGACGCAGACGTCGTTGGTATACTCCGTCAGGGGAGGACTCCAGATTGGATACCTCAGATTATTCCAGATCTCCTTATCCACTCAGCTTTCCATCACCTCACTCACATGACCTTCTCAGGTCTCCTCCGGATGATCCCTCCTTCCCTGAGATCATGAGGCACATCCAGGACAACATGGGGTGGGATGCTGAAGACCTCGACCCCCGAAAGGCAGCGCCTTGCCCGTTATCTTCGGCAGAAAGACCCAAAGCCTGTGGTAGTGCCACCCTTGGCGGACACTTTTGCGGACGTCACCAAGGCTGCATGGAAGCGTCCACACTCCACTCCTGCTGTGCCGAAGAAAGTTGACCACCCGTACAAGGCCCCGAGAGAGGACCAGTACTTGGCTCAACAACCTCTGGCAGACTCCCTGGTCATTACGGCCTCACATGACCGGTCCCAAAGACCGCAACACATGAGCACACAGCCACTGGACCAGGAATCCAAACAATTGGATGCCCTGGGGAGGTGCATGTATGCGGCTGCTACATGCTCCATCAGGTCCCTGAACTACCTAACCCCACATGGTACAGTTTCAGAATGCCCTGTGGGAACAGGGCCAGGACCTAGTCGATAAACTTCTGGATGGCGATCAGAAGGCAGAGCTCCTAAACCTTCTCTGGACAGGGTCTGATGTGGGTATCCAGGTACTACGAGCCACATGCGATTCTGCGGACTCATCCGCCAGAGCGGCAGCTTCAGGCGTTTGTCTCCGGCGACACTCTTGGCTCCGTGTCTCCGGCTTCACCCCGGACATACAGAAGAACATTCTTGACATCCCATACAATGGCGAAGTACTTTTTGGTGAACCCTCGGAGAAGGTTATCACCAAACTCCAGGACGCTGGGAAGGCAGTCAGGTCTGTACAGGCCATGTACAGATCCAGGCCTGGTTCCTTTCGTAGGAACCACAGCCATTTTTGCAGCCGGCAACAAAGGCAGCAGCCACATTCCGGCCAGCAACAAAAGGTCACTTTTGAGCGTACAGCCCAGGCTAAGTCGTCCCCAGGTAGAGCCCAACGCTACACCAAACCAGCCCAGCCTGCAGGGATCAGTGCTGCCACAGCATGACTCCTTCCCGGCCCTCACCCCTCCTCTGGCTCAACGGGCACAAAAGGTCCGGGGTTGCATCGCTCGCCACTTTTTAGGGTGGCAGTCGATTACCGCCGACCGGTGGGTTCTCCAGTTGGTCAAGAAAGGCCACTTCATAGAATTTCTCGACCACCCACCGGCAAGACCTTCCCTGCTTTCCCGTTACTCAGGTCAGCATGCCCTGCTCATACAGCAGGAGGTGCTCGTGCTTCTGGGTAAAGAGGCTATAGAGCACGTACCATGGAACCAGAGGAGTGCAGGATATTATTCTTACTTCTTTCTGGTTCCCAAGAAAACAGGGGACCTCCGCCCGATACTGGACCTCGGTGACCTCAGCGAGTCGGTCCTGTACAAACGCTTCCGCATGGTGACCCTCCCAGATCTGATTCTCATGCTCAAGCAGGGCACTTTTCTAGCGTTCTTGGACATGCAGGATGCTTACTTGCATATACCCATTGCTCAAACGCAGAGGAAGTTTCTGCGCTTTGAGTTTCAGGGCCACCATTATCAGTTCCGAGCACTCCCCTTCGGAGCGTCATCGGCACCTCGGGTATTCACGAAGTGCATGGCGGTCGTAGCAGCGACTCTGAGGAGACAAGGCCACTACGTGTTCCCCTACCTGGACGACTGACTTCTCATGGCACCCTCTCGGGAGGCCCTGATGTCTGCCATTCATTATACTCAGTCTCTGTTCGAGACGTTGGGCATCATCACCAATCAAGAGAAGTCACACCTGGTTCCATCACAGACTCTGCAGTTTATAGGAGCAGTAGGACAGAGCGGAACACATTACATCCCTCATCAGGGACATTTTGGCAAAGAAGGCCGTTCCTGCCAGACTGGTCCTTTGCCTGCTCGGACACATGGTTGTAGCCATTACAACAGTCCTGCTAGCTCGTCTCCACATGCGGGTGACCCAGTGGATGTTATGGGTCCAATGGGATCAAAAGCAAGACCATCTGCAGCTCCCAATCTGGATCACGAAGGCCATAATCTGGGATTGGCAATGGTGGCTAGATCCGAAGAACCTGTCGTCGGGAGTTCCCTTCATTGCGCCATCTCCGATTGTGACATTCTCCACAGATGCTTCAGGGCTCGAATGGGGTACACACCTCGATGGTGTACGGTCTCAGGGCCTGTGGACAGCCCAAGAGACTCATCTCCACATAAATATCCTGGAAATGAGAGCAGTTCTTTATGCCCTGCAGGCCTTCCGGTCGAAGATACCACCTGGTACTCTTCTGTTACAAACAGACAATTCCGCAGTGATGTATTACCTCAACAAACAAGGAGGCACCTGTTCCTACCCACTTTGTAGGGAGGCCATGAGGGTGTGGGATTGGGTTTTGCAACACGGCGCAAACCTCATTGCTGTTCATGTCCCAGGAGTGGACAACTTCATTGCAGACGGCCTGAGCCGCTCTCAGGCCAGAGTCCACGAATGGGAACTACTCCAGGAGGTAGTAGAGGATCTGTTTCACAGATGGGGTACACCAGAGTTGGACCTTTCGTGTCCCCATCCAATGCAAACTGCCCAATTTTTGCTCGCTAGATCCAGGGCCTGGTGTTTCTGGCGAGACGCTGTTCCCTCTCCTGGGCTGGCAGATTCTCATGCCTTTCCCTCCTTTCCGCTGATCCAGAGGGTTCTTCTGAAACTTCGCAGAGAGCAAGCAACGCTGATACTCATTGCGCCGTTCTGGCCCAGGCAGATCTGGTTCCCTCTGCTACATCAGCTATCCTGGGAACCTCCGGTGCCTCTGCCAATCAGCTCTCACTTGTTGTCTCAGGAGGAGGGCTCCTTGGTCCCTCCAGAACTTCGTTCTCTGAGCCTGCACGCTTGGCTCCTAGAGACATAGCCATTTTGTGACACGGGGTCTCGCAAGAGGTAGCTGACGTTCTGGTGGCCGCAAGAAAACTGGCCACTCGTGCTGCTTACGCCATGAAATGGCGCCGTGTTTTTGCCTATGGGCTCAAGCGCGGGGGGTTTCGCCTGTAGACTGTCCAGAAAAGTCGGTCTTGGACTACCTCTTCTCTCTTTTTCTGGCAGACTTGGCCTACTCCTCGATCAAAGTACACTTCTAGGGACATGGATATGTTGTTCATCCACACTGTCTGGCAGGTTCCTTGCCGCTTTAAATCTTGCTGGAAGGTCTTCAAGCTGGCTCTTCCCATCCATCCGGGTGGTAAAACTCTCGGCTCCGCCCCATGATGCCAGATCTTCCTTACCGCTTGGAAGCTTAGGGTTTCCTCCTTAACGCCTGCCTATAGACTGGATCCCAATTCTTCAGTTCGCCCAAACTAATTTAAGTTTTCAAGACTTCGTCAAATTACTCCCTGCGGCCATGTATGGACAACCGACCTGCCTTCGGTGGTGTGTCCATGTGGCAGAAAACGCCCAGGACGGATACGACTCCACAGGCGCCTACTGCCTCGGCCTAGATCATGACCCGCAGGCCTGTTAGTTATGCCGCTGGTTTTCGCCAATGTCCTGAAGACCGCGCTGCCCGGGTTACAGCTTGAGCGCCGAGAGCGCCACCCGCCGTGAAGTCTCAAGGAGGCTGCATGGTGTCCATGGCAGCTGGCTCGGCTGAGCAACTTGAGCAGATGATCGCCCTCGAGGAGGAGGCGGCCCAGGCCGCATCTTCATCTTCCTCGGTCGCGGCATTTATCCCGCTCTCTCTGGGATCCTCCTACACAGCTTCTTTTAAGGAGCTTTGCCAATCCTTTCCATGAAGGGAGAGGGGCCATTGGGACATTCTTCTTGGTCCAAAAAGAAGGACTCAAAAGGTAAGTCCCACCATCGGCATTCGTGGGAGCGGGAGAGGTCCCTTCCCGGACAGTCGACACTCGACTTCGGTCGAGGTTGCGGCTGAGGCCGCTGGCTTCACGGTGTCCCCTGCCAGGTCAGCCGGCTCGAGACACCCGTCGTACGCGGTCGAGATTTTTCTTAACTCGTCGGACGGGCTGTCGACTGGTGAAGCCGACAACCCTTCTTCACTGGTTCCCCTGGTGGAGACCGAGGACTTGCCTGTGTCTCCCATGCCGGAGTCCCCGGTCAAGGCTTCCGAGCCGAGGGAAGAGCGGGTGTCCCCAACCCCTTCCCAGACCCGCCCTCGGAAACACTGAGGGTCTCGGTCTCGGACCTCGTCTCGGTCCCGCCGACATCGATGGTCTCGGTCTCGGCACCGAAGTAAGCGGCGGTGCTGCTCATCCTCGTCTTCCTCCTCGGAAGAGGAGAGGCTTTGGTGCAAATTGCATCGACGCTACGAGGACCTGATGTGGCAGCAGTTACTTCTGTCCAGGAACAAGCTGACGCCGTCACCTTCCCCGGCCATCAAATGGCTGTCACCCGAACGGCCAAAACAACCCCTCGCTGTAGTCGAGGTGCCCAAGCCTGGGCCGGTTGTTCGGCTGAAACCAGCTGCCCCACTGATTGTGGTGGAACCTCCGCCTCCACAACCGAAATCGGGGGCGCCGACCAAGGACTCTCGGTCGGGTCAGGGTCTGCCCCACAGGTTGTCAGTCACCCTCACTCCCGACTGTCCTCAGCAGGTGGAGGGTAGCTCAAGCCCCAGGCAGCTCTTCGCGGACTCCTCGGAGTCTGACGACGACTCCTCCCTGTTTTCCAGGCCCCTTGACCTGGAGTCCTCCGGGGGGAAGTCGATGGACGAGAGCCCATCGTCCTTTATGGGTCTGCTTTGGCTCATCCCAGAGTCCACTGGGATGCAGCTCGAGCCAGTGTCCAAGCGGGCCAAGTATCCCCTGACGGAGATACTGGACCGAGGGGATTTGCCCACGGAGGCCTTTCCGGTGGCTGAAGCCATTGTTGACCCAGCCTTGGAGCTTTGGCAGCAGCCGGCTTCCTGTCCTGTGCCTTCGGCCAGGATGGCCATGAAGTATGCAGTCCCTACCGGCTCTTTGTCCGGTTTTTCAGAGCACCCCTCCGTGGAGGAGTTGGTCACCGATAGCATTTTCCGGCGTTACGGGAACGCTAGGGATGTGGATAAGCCCCCCAACAAGGAGTCCAAAAAGCTGGACTATGCCGGGCACAAGGTGTACACTGTGTCCTCCCTTGGCCTCCGCCAGGCCAGCTCGGCCATGCTGATGGCACACTTCTCCCACGCCCTCATGGGCTCCCTGGATGAGGTGATCCCTCATCTCCCGGCCGACCTGCAGACCATGGTCAAGCAGGTACGGGACAAGAGAAGGGCAGTGGCAAAACAGCAGCTCCAAACGGCTCTAGACATCGGAGACTCCTGTGCCAGATCAGTTGCGGCCACAGTGGCCATGCACCGCAGAGCATGGCTGAGGATATCCACCTTCACGGCGGATACCCAGCATAAACTGGCTAATGTCCCCTTCCTGGGGACTGACCTGTTTGGCCCTGGAGCGGAAGGCCACCTTCAGAGGATAGAAAAGTCCAATGTTACTCTGGATTCGGTCACCTCCGCCCAGAAGGACAAGGGCCGTCGTCAACAACATAAGTCCTTTCACCCTTCTGCGCCTGCGGCATGTCTGGACCAACAGCACCAGCATCAGGGGTAGCAGGCTCGCGCTTGGCACCCCAAAGCCAAGCCTGCAGCCTCCTCTAACATGAAGCAGGGAGGAAAAGTCCCAGGAGGTCCCTCGGCCGGTCCCTCCTCCAAGCCTGCCCAGTGACGGGTTGAGGGGTGTTGCCCTCAGCCTCGTCACTCCCCTGGGTTCCCCCATGGGGGACAGCTCCTCCACTTCCTTTCTGCCTGGTCCGCTATCACCATGGACTGCTGGGTGTTGAGGTGGTAGGAAAGGCCTGCCCTGGAGTTCGAGCAGGCCTCGCCTCTTCCATTCACCGCCTCGGGGTTACGGGTCCGAGCTTCTCTGTCGGCTCGCCAGCCGACATCGCCTCTGCTCCCAAAAAGAGGTGATCAGGAAGGTGGCGGATCCTCCACCAGACCCAGGGTTTGTGTCCAGGTACTTCCTGGTCCCGAACGGACGGGGGCGTTGCCCCATTCTAGACCTGCATGACCTGAACAGGTTCCTAAGGTCTTGGACCTTCAGAATGGTCACCTGGCTCAGATAATCCCATCCTTGGAACGAGGCATGTGGTTCTGTTCTCTGGACCTCTAGGACGCGTTCTTTCACGTCCCAATCCATCCATCCCACCAGAGATTCCTCCGCTTCAGGGCAGAGGGATCCCTCTACGAGTTCCGGGCCATGCCCTTCGGCCTTTCCCTAGCTCCCCGGGTCTTCACCAAATGCATGGCAGTGGTGACAGCATTCCTGCGGCACCGAAGGGTCCGGATGTACCCCTACCTGGACAACTGGCTGATTGCAGCCTCCTCCAGAATGGAGGTGGAGCGGTCCAGAGATCTGGCCCTCCAGGTTTGCTCTCAGGTTGGCCTCCTCATCAACGAGGCCAAGTCGGAACTCGTGCCAAAGCAGGTGATACAATTAACTGGGGCAGAGCTTGACTCTCTACGAGCCAAAGCACGGCTCCAGGCGGACAAGGCCGAGGTTCTTTCCTCCTTTGCCCAATCATTTCAGGTTGGGCAATTGCGCCCTGCCCGGGACTTCCTACGCCTCATGGTGGCCTGCACCAGCGTGGTCCATTGGGCCTCTTGGTACATGCATCCCCTTCAATGGGGGCTGGCCAGCCAATGGTCACAGCACTCCGATCCTTTGGATCAGCTAGTGACAGTGACCCAGGGGATGTGGAATGCTCTCCAGTAGTGGACCGTTCCAGCACATCTGCAGGAGGGCATCCCATTTGTCCGCCCCGAGCCAACGGGCTCTCTATTGACCGATGCCTCTCTGATGGGTTGGGGTGCCCATCTGGGGGAGCACGGAGCGCACGGCCTCTGGTCCCCTCGGGAGTCCCGATGTCACATCAACCTGCTGGAGCTTCGAGCGGTTCATCTAGGCCTCACCGCCTTTGCTCCGTTTCTGTGGGGTCAAGTGGTCCAGGTCCAGACGGACAATACCACGACCATGTACTACCTATACTGCCAGGGTGGGATGCGCTCCATGCCTCTGTGCAAGGAAGCTCTCCGCATTTAGTCACTCGTGCGCAGCCTGGAGGCGGATCTACTTGCCATCCATCTAGCAGGAGCCTCCAACATTCTGGCCGATGCCCTAAGCTGGATAGGGGCTGCGTCCCACGAGTGGTCTCTCCTGCTGGAGACAGTACAAGATCTGTTCTCCCATTGGGGCATGCCTCAGGTGGACCTGTTTGCCTCCAGGGAGAATGCGGAGCTGAGACTGTTTCATGCCCGCCCCCCTCAGCAGGGCTCGCTGCAGGGGGATGCCTTCTCGAGGCCGTGGACCCCAGGCCTCTTCTACGCTTTCCTCAATTCCCCTTGATCCACAAGGTGCTTCTCAAGGTGAGGAGGACAAGGCGCAGGTGATTCTGGTAGCCCCGACTGGCCCACCAGTTCTGGTATCCAGATCTCCTCAGTCTCAGCTCCAGGCTCCCAAGGCGGCTTCCAGCCCGCCTGACCTGCTCTCAGTCAATCAGGGGAAGGTATTCCATCCGGACCTTCAATCCCTGCACCTGACGACCTGGTTCCTGAGCGGCTAGAGTTCCAGGCCTTGGGTCTTTCCGACGAGGTCCTCAACATTGTTGAGGTGTCCTGTAAGGAGTCGACCAGAAAATGCTATGCCTTCAAATGGAAGAGATTCTCCATTTGGTGTCAGGGCAGGGGCCTGGACCTTTCCTCCTGTTCCTTGGCAAGCACTCTGGACTACCTGTGGTCCCTTTCTCAGCAAGGGCTTCGGTTGACGACCCTCAAGGTGCACCTGGCAGCCATCTCTCCTTACCGGTAGCGGGCCGGGAAGCAGTTGGTGGCGCAGGAGAAGGTGGTCAGGCACTTTTTCAAAGGCCTTGATCACATATCCTCCGGTGCAAGAACCCACCTCTGTGGGATCTACTGCTGGTATTGGCTAAGTTCATGGGCAAGCCATTCGAACCGATGCACAGGTGTGACATCTCTCATCTGTCGTGGAAGACCGTCTTCTTGGTGGCTATCACGTCAGCCAGAAGGATGGGATAGCTCCAGGCACCTTCCATCGAGTCTCCTTATCTGGTCTTCCACAGGGACAAGATTGTCCTGCGCCCCACCGAAATTCCTTCCGAAGGTGGTGTCGGAGTTTCACCTTAACCAGGTGTTGACTCTGCCGGTGTTCTACCCCAATCACACCTCAGAGGCTGAATATAGGCTCCATACTTTGGATCCTAGAAGAGCGCTTGCTTATTACAAGGAGCGGACGGCTGAAGTTCGGGGAGAGGTTCGCCAGCTTTTTGTCACCTACGCTGAAGCCGCACCTGGCAGACCTGCAGCCAAGCGGACGATAGGCAGGTGGGTCAACTCCTGCATAGATCTCTGCTATAGGCTGGCAGGCATGGAGCCTCCCAGAGGGATAAGAGTTCATTCTACCTGCCATACAGCTGCATCGGTGGCTGCTTCCAGGGACGTCCCTATCCAGGAAATCTGCAGGGCTGCTACCTGGAAATCAGCACACACCTTCATCACCCATTACCACATCGACCTTGAGTCACGCCGGGATGCTGGTTTTGGGGCCTCGGTTCTCCAGTCTTTATTTCCTAAGTAGGTGGTGTGTGCCTTGTCTCCCTCCTCCCGGAGAACTGCTAGGAGTCTGCCAGACAGTGTGGATGAACAACATATCCATGTCCCTAGAAATACAGGTTACTCACCTGTAACAGGAGTTCTAGGAATGGTATATATTGTTCATCCACACGACCCACCCGCCTCCCCGGCTTTGACGCACAACCTGGCTTCCAGAGGGCTAGATCTGGCGTCATGGGGTGGAGCCGAGTTGTTACCACCCGGTGGGTGGGAGGAGCCAGCTTGAAGACCTTCCGCAAGATTTAAAGCGGCAAGGAACCTGCCAGACAGTGTGGATGAGCAACATATACCATTCCTAGAACTCCTGTTATAGGTGAGTAACCTGTATCTCTGTGCCATATCAGCCTATCATTATCCTATAGGCCAACACACCATATTTCAGTTGGACACGGCATGAGCCTTCCTGAGAGGTATTCCCCACCTCAGACCTCTGATTAAGGATCCAATTCCACCATGGGATCTACCCTTTGTCCTGGAGCAGCTTATGCTGCCACCCTTTGAACCAGCCACAGATTTCGAGCTACGTCTTCTCACTTGGAAGACGTTGTTTTTAGTTGCCGTTACCTTGGCCAGAAGAATTTCTGAACTCCATGCACTCATGTGCAGAGAGCCTTATTTGTTTTTTCACAAAGACAGGGTATCCCTATGGACTAATCTCAAATTTCTGCCTAAGGTGGTCTGAGCTCTCACCTTTAATCAGGACATCGATCTACCAGTGTACTTTCCCAACTATTTGAATCGAGGAGAGGCCCTGTTGCACACCCTAGATGTGCATAGGTGTCTCCGATACTACCTGACCGGAGCAAAACACCACCGAAAATCGGACCAGCTTTTTGTCTCCTTTGTCCACAAGATGATGGGAGCTCCTGTTTCTAAGCAGTCGCTGTCCAGGTGGCTCATTCAGTGTATCACGTTCTGTTACCAGAAGCGTAAGAAACTCTTACCGGGCGCGGTCAAGGGTCATTCCACAAGGGGGGTGGCTACCTCCTTTGCGGCCCTTAAGAATGTGTCCACCTCGGCTATCTGTGCTGCAGCAACTTGGAGCTTCGTGCACACTTTCATCAGGCATTATAGCCTGGATAGGGCATCGAGGCGAAGAGCAGGTTTTGGTCTAGCAGTCCTTCAAGGACTTCTGTCCTAGGCTTAGGTTCCATTAAGGATTTCTACCTTCCCTTGTCCCAATGGTGTGGGATTTCCATTATTGCTTGGGAATCAGTCCTAATGGTGTAACCTGCTGCAAGAGCTGTTTCTCCAAGTAAGATGTAGCAGCACAAGAACTTACCGTAACAGTAGACTTAGAACAGCTCTTGCAGCAGGTACTTTCCTCCCACCATCCCCCGCTGGAGGTAGATTCTAGTTTCAACATCCTTCTCCTAGGATCAGGTGTTCTCAGCATCTCTCTGACTGCTATTTGATGGCGGATCCTCAGTTCCTCTTCTGATGTCATCCAGTGGTCGGGAGTCTCCGGTGGAGAACTGGGGATTCTGAGGACCACCCCTTATATACTATGCCTGACGTCGGAAGTGTTCCTGCTGAATACAGCTAGCTAGAATATTTCCGTGGTCCTGGCGCCTGCCGGCTTCAGTCCTAATGGTGTAACCTGCTGCAAGAGCTGTTCTCGAAGATCTACTGTTACAGTAAGTTCTTACGTAACTGTACTTTCAAACAACATGAAGTCTTGCTATATTATGACAATTGCAGTGAGTCCCCATCTTCGAACTGCCCCGGAGGTGAAATAGTTAACTTTTCCATGAAGCATGGAACTCTGAGCGCGAGCTCGTTAGAAAGTTCTGTCTGTTGTGCTTCAAACATAAACTGTCAGATTCTTTACTCCTACCACTGAACAGTCCGCCCGGAGATTTCTCCTTCTGCTCGGGTTCATTTGTCGGTCTAAAAGTGTTATTTTATCGGTTTTAGTGAAAATTAACCGAATTAAACCGCAACCGTCGGTGTTCAAGCTCTGTCTGTGGTAACGTAAGTAATAGACAGGGTCTCGAAGTTTTCCGCGATTCCGCTGGATCGCAAACCGCGGAATTTGCCATCACTCGCGAATTCGCGAAGTCGCTCGCTGAACAAACGTCCACTATTTGCCGACGGGGTGCCCAACTCTCGTCGGCTTCACTGTCTCCTCCTCAATACATGTCATCGCTGGGAGCTCCACCCAGCGTGGCAATCATCAGTGATTTTGCCAAGGTGCCTAACTCCATCGCTGAATGCCCCAAGGTCCCTGCACGCTGGGAGCCCACCCCAGTGTGGCAAACGTGCAATATTTTTTTTTTTGCTGACGGGGTGCCTAACCCTGCCGGCTGAACGCTTCCAAAGTCGCAGCTATGCTGGGTGCCCACCCCAGCGTGGCAAGCGTTCCCGCCGACGCTTTTTTTTTTCCTGTAAAACAAAACTGTCCCACGGCGTGTCTCCTGAGCCCCTCCCACATCCCGCACTCCACCCACCGCGCACTCCAGCTCCCCACACCCCAACCCTATACTTACCCGACTCGCGCCGACGATCTTCGTGGACCGGGAACAGTCGCCTGCACCTTCAAAGGCGATCATTAACTGAGGAAATGCCGTAAGCTGTATAATGGGCTAGATAGAGGGGTTCAACTTTATTGCATATCTTAGGTATTTTTGGGATTTTTATCACTAACATGGGTTTGGACCCTTCATGATAAACATTGTCATGGCGTTATCGGGCTCGGCGGGTGATTTCGCCGCGGTGACCGCGCAGTGATCATGGAATCACCTCGACCGAATACCGCCATGACAGTGACATCATTCATGAGAAGGGGCCCAAACCCCATGTTGAAAAATTTGGGAAAAATTCCAAAAATGACTGTTTAACGAGCGCATGGCTAAGAAGTTCCTACGCAGGCTCGTAAGTTCACAAATTTCAATATTTTCACTCCAGAGTTTCAACATTGCCATTTCACCACACTGTCTTATGAGTAGTACAGCTGTCATTTTTCACATCTCACCCAAAATGTGTTTCCACCCTTGTAGCGCAGAATGGCGCAGTCGGTATGCGAAATCAATGTTCCGGACAGATTAATAAAATCACAGTGATACTGTTCATGAGCAGAGGTCTTAAACTGGCTATGTTGAAAATTTGGTGACAAACACCCATAAAATGACTGTGTTATGAGTGCATTGTGTCAGATATGGCAAAAAAACAAAAAGGAAAAAAATTAAGGGTAAAATGTGCGCAGAATTGCATAGAAATTGGTGTTGAGTGCCACAAAGTTCTCTGCGACGATGAGAACTACCCAAGAACTTTGCTCCGATGTGCCGCAGAAAAATCGGGCCCTGGTAATAGATAGGTTTTACATTGAAACTTCTGTGTGGAACTTGTACACATTTATCGGTTCGGTTTGAACCGATCAGGTTGTTTGAAAAATTGCTAGTCCTTTTTGAAGTCGCGGTTCCGGTTCTTATCGGTTCTAAAAAGCGGATTTCATACGTTTTTTCCACGACCGTGACACGGTTGGGAACCGATAGGGTGTCTTGCTTGGTGGATTGCCATAAACGGCACGTTTGGTTAGGCTGGCATTATGTCTGAGAAACCCAAAAGAAAACCGACCCACTGAGTTTCAGCACTGTAGTGTTTGTGGGGAAGCTTTGCTAGGCGACCCACACACTGTCGTGCTCATTGTCTGAGTTTGACCACCTCAATTCAGATTGCCAGATTTGTAGGAATTTCCTGCTGCCACCATAGAAAAGAGAGTTGGTAGGCTCAGGAAAGGGAGAACCAGAAGATCCGCTGACCCGGATGGCCAGCCCGGTTCGGTACCAACCGGAACGGAGGGAGTGCCCTCTGACCAGGGCGATACTTCCTCGGGCAAACGAAGAGTCGGTTCTGAGGAGCCGGTCCCAGCAAAAAGGACTAGAAAGTCAGCTAGCGTAGAGCCAAAAGTTCTCTCCCCAACTGCTGAAGAAATAGCTAAAGCAATTCAAATTGTCCAGTCTCTTTCCCATCCGACCGAGCCGACACCATCAGGTAGGTGTTCGGTTCGGCCGGTTCCACCGGTTCAAGTTTATGATTGTGAGGATTTTTATGAACCGGAGGAAGGGAAGGAATATGAGGAGAGTGACTATGGTTTTGAAGATCTGGATGTGCCCATTGAACGGACATCTCTCCAGATAGACCCTAGGGCAAGGTTTGTACTCCAGGTACTTCCTTACCCAAAAGAACAGGAGAATGGCGGCCCATTCTGGATCTCAGATACTTAAACAAGCACCTTTTAAAACCAAAGTTCAAAATGGTGACTCTGGGAATTATCTTACCTTCCCTAAGGCCAGGGGACTGGCTAGCTTCCCTGGACCTCAAGAATGCCTACTTCCATATTCCCATCAGAAGCTCTCATCGAAAGTACCTCAGGTTCGAGCTGCCCTCAGGCCGTTACCAGTTCAGAGCAATGCCCTTCGGCCTCACTTCTGCTCCAAGGGTGTTCACCAAATGCCTGGCAGTAGCAGTTGCCTACCTAAGAAGGCAAAAGATTGCCATCCTTCCTTACCTGGACGATTGGCTCATAGTAGGCCAGTCCCCAGAACAGGTCACTTTACATCTTCAGATAACGCAGCAACTGCTTACCTCTCTAGGTTTCCTTCTGAATCTCTCGAAGTCAGTTCTAGAGCCTGTCCAGCTTCTTACCTTCATAGGCTCAGAACTGAACACACAGAAGGCCAGGGCCTTCCTTCCTCTGGACAGGGCAAAGACCCTAGTCTCCCAGGCTTCCTCATTCACCCTGCAGGTCTCTCGAACAGCAAGGCATTTTCTGCAGCTCCTAGGACACATGGCTGCTTCCATAGCAGTTGTGCAGGGAGCAAGATTTCAGATGAGGGACATCCAGTTCCATTTGAGAGCTTTTTGGTCCCAAAGAAAGGATCCTCTGACCAAGTTGATCCCAGTAACTCGAACCCTGATCCAAGCCCTACAGTGGTGGCAGGATCAGAGCAACCTGAGACAAGGGGTTCCTTTTGTCACTCAGTCTCACTCCTAATCCTTACTACAGATGCATCCCTCTTGGGTTGGGAGCTCACATGGGCGACCTCACCCCCAGGGTCTGTGGTCTCCCAGGAATCTCTGCTTCACATCAACCTGTTGGAGCTCAGAGCAGTTTTCTAGCACTTCAAGTTTTTCCAAGTCTGTTCAGAACAAGATTGTACAGGTCAGAACAGACAACACCACCATGTGGTACATCAACAAGCAAGAGGACAGTCGGTTCTACGGCCTTGTGCACCAGAAGCGATGAAGTTGTGGTCTCTGGCTTACTCCCTGAATACCTCCCTTACGGCAGCCCACCTTCCAGGCAAGGACAATGTCCTGGCAGATGCTCTCAGCAGGATTTCTCAGGGCCATCACAAATGGTCACTGGATCCCCTGGTCTTGGGAGTAGTATTTGCCAGATGGGGCTCCCCGCAGATAGATCTTTTTGCAGCCTCAGACAATCACCAACTTCCCTTTTTTTGCTGCAGACCCCCAGTGTTGGGCTCACTCCCCCTGGATGCCTTAGCCCTCAGTTGGGAAGGGAAGTTCCTCTATGCCTTCCCTCCCTTCCCTCTCCTGTTCAAAGTGTTAGTCAAAATCAGATCCCAATCCTGCAAAGTCATTCTGATAGCTCCGGATTGGGCCAGACAACCCTGGTATCCACTCCTACTGTCCTTAGCAGTCCATCCTCCCCTGTGCCTTTCCAGGAATCACAATCTGTTAACCTGTGCCCAGGGACGGGTTTGGTATCCGAATCTCAAATCTCTCAATCTGAAGGCTTAGTTCTTGAAGAGTTAGAGTTGCTGATTTACACCTTTCCCAAGGTGTAATGGATATATTGAAGGCCTCAAGGAAGCCTCCACGGGCTACTACAATTCCAAATGGAAAAGGTTTTCCATATGGTGCTCGAAAAAGTATATTTCCCCAGACTCTGCTGATCTACCCACAGTCTTGGATTATATGGTCCATCTGAATTCTCTGGGGCTCAGACCAGCTACTCTGAAGGTGCATTTGGCAGCTGTGTCTGCTTTTATTTCAGCAGGTAAGTCCTCTTCTCTTTCAGCTCATCCTGTATTTTCCAAGTTTTTTAAGGGGTTGCTTCACACCAACCCTCCATTCAGGGACCCTGCCCCTGCCTGGGATCTTAATGTTTGCATTGCTCAGCTTATGCAAACCCCCTTTGAGCCCTTGTCTTCAGCTGAGCTTAAGTACTTGACTTGGAAGACTGTGTTTCTGGTAGCCAACACCTCTGCCAGACGCATAAGTGAATTACAAGCACATAAGTGAATTACAAGCGTTGTCAGTGGAGCTAGATTTTATCTCCTTTCGCAGAGATAAGGTGGTCCTCCGGACTAACAGGAAGTTCCTTCCTAAGGTGGTTTCAGATTTCCACCTTAATCAATCTATCTCTCTTCCAGTGTACTTCACTGACCACTCCTCCTCTGGTGAGAGGAGGCTGCACAGCTTAGATGTGAAGAGAGCCCTTAGTTACTACATAGAGCTTACCAAGGGTCACAGGTTTGACTCCCTCCAACTGTTCCTCACTTACGGTGAGGTTGGTAAAGGGAAGCCAGCCACTAAAAGATCCATTGCTAGGTAGATTGTCTCTTGTATCCAATTCTGCTACGAAAAGTTGGGTAAAGTTCCCCCCTCAGGCCTGAGGGCTCACTCTACCAGAGGTACAGCTGCTTCTCTGGCTGCTGCCAGAGACATTCCTATTCTAGAAATATGTCAAGCAGCTACCTGGAAAACAGTTCACACTTTTACTAAGTATTACTCCCTGGACATCCAGGCTAGGAGTGATGCTCGGTTTAGCACAGCTGTTCTTCAGAGCCTATTCCTAAGTGGGTTCTGTCCCTCCTCCGTAAGGGGTACTGCTGTGTAGTCTGCAGTGTCATAATATAGCAAGACTTCATGTTGTTTGAAGAAAAATTACTCACCTTAGTAATGTTTCTTCTAATGGAGTCTTATATATTATGACCTCCTCCCTGCCTGCCCCTCTCAGAACCTCCGTTTGGGGTGTGGCTGGGCCTTACAGGGTTGGCACTCATTTATGCCCACCTTGTTGTTTTTTACACCCTCTTTTTGGGGTGACTTGGTGTTGTGTTTTTCTTTTTCTAGGTCTCCTGACTTGAGTCTTTGTTTGAGACCAGGAAATGTGTGTTTAGGTTAGTAGTGTAGGTTTATAGCTTCCACACAGAATCTTAGTGAGTTTTAGCTCGTAAAGATCTGACAGTTTATGTTTGAAGCACAACAGACAGAGCTTTCTAACCTAGCTCGCGCTCAGAGTTCCATGCTTCATGGAAAAGTTAACTATTTCACCTCCTCGGCAGTTCGAAGATGGGGACTCACTGCAATTGTCATAATATAGCAAGACTCCATTAGAAGAAACAACATTACTAAGGTGAGTAATTTTTTCTTGGGTGCCTCTAGGCAAAGATATCTGGCCCCTCGAAGACAGATATATCTAAGCCTGTGCATTGGGTATGCTAGCAAGAGGTTACAGTTTGAATCCCTCCAGAACTGAGACCAAAGGTTGATCCAAACTCACAAAAACAGATAAGAGGGTTACCTTGTCTGTTACACTGTTCACAAGACTGCACTCAGAGGTTGACACTTGGGGAGTAGAGGGCCTGACCTGCTGAGTGAATCTGTGACACATAACACTGCCTGAGTTGGATGGGTCAACGAGGAAGATCCCGAAACCTGCCCACCATTTGTGGAGCCCTTGGGTATGGGAACCAGGCAGGGAACCCCTCTTTCATGACCCCATTTCGCCCCAGGGTGTCTTCTAGTCCCAACGACCTCAGTCCGTCCACCCCTCTCCATTCTCCCACCATGCCCAGATTGCCCCTTTTTTGATCTACTTCTGACTATCGCCAAGGCTCGACATCTCTTGTACACCTCAGCTGGCAATGGGGGACAGTCAAAAGGGATTACCTCTCTGAGCATGGTGGGAGAATAATGACCGACCATCTCAAAACCTTCCCAACACATTTCAAACACAATTATTATCACACAACATAAACCCCAATAATTAATAATAAAGCAAGCGCCTTAACAGTTTAAACCTTAGTCCTATAATCCGACTTGCTTCTAGAAACCTCCCAAAACTTTCTGAATTATAAAAACCTTAATTAATATCAGTATAAATAATCCGGCAGTCCTTTGCAACAGATAATATGGCAGTCCTTTACAGCAAGTCAAACAAGTGATTTCAATTTTAATGAATAGGCCAGGAAGCTCCCACCTCCCCTGGTCAAAAATGCCAAGGCTTCCCAATCCCAGGCTCTGCTCTCACCAGGAGTCTGAGAGACAAGCAAACAGTAAAATAAATTTAAAGAAAATTTAAACCAATAAAATCTAAACAGTGTCCCCAAAAATATTGTAAATATAAAAAGTGAACTGTAGTAAAAATATCAATCCAAATCCAACCTGCTGAAAAAACAAAAGTCAGTCCAATCATTTTAAAGGTCTAAACCTCAATAGCCCAGGAAAATAGGCCTCAGGTTAAACTGTAGTCCAAGAATATTCAGTGCACAGCTCAAGGAATCCCAATACAGTGATGGGCTGGGACGTGAAAACTAGAACCTAAGGGGTACCACCTTTCCACTACAATTAAGACGAGGTAAACAAGACTGCCAGATGTTAGTGGGATTTTATTTATGTGTTGTGCCTGCTAGTATTCTACTTAGTAATTACCAATGAGGTTGCATTAATGAACAACAGTCACATGGACCCTTGGCACCAGCGATACAGATGCCTTTGCACTGGCATCATAGCCAGACTTTTCTCCCTGTCTGCCTCCCCTGTAAATTTTTGTCTGCTTCTTAACTGAATTCTGTTTTAATTTTGTTGGCCTCTGTATTCCCACCCAGGGGTGCAGGTCACTCAGTAGAAATAGGGTGCAGGCGCTGCATGTGGTGGTGGTGGTGGTGTGCAGATGCATACATGGAAGGAGAGGATTTACAGGCCCCTGCATGGGGATGGGGGTGCAGACCCTGCGTGTTGTGGTGGGTGCAGGCCCAGGTGCTTGGGAGGGGGTTGTAGGCAACTGTGTGGTGGTGGTGGTGCAAAGCAGGCCTCCCGTGGGAAGGGGTCTGATTGTGGTGAGGGTGGGCTCTGTATGGGGAACTGGCTGCAGGGGTATCTGTAGGGTGGGGAGTGGATTTACTGTTGGCCAGCTACAGTGGTCCAGAGAGGGTGCTCAGCATGAGTGTCAGTGTTATCACATTTTGACCTTCTTTCCTCCATATCCCCCAGTAGGATTTCCTTTTTACTGCGTAATGAGGAGGGAATGCAAGACCCACCATGGGAAGGGGGTGCCTCTTTGTGTGGTGTGGTATAAATCCCTGGGGTGCAGGTGCATGTGTGGGAGGAGGTTGGAAGCATCTGCATGGGGAGGGTGGTGCAACCCACTACATGGGTAAGGAGGTGAAGTGTCAGCGTCGAATTCTCTACCCTTCTGGCCTCGATAGCCCTAACCCATCCTCCTGACCACTGATACACCCTTCCTCCACAGCCACCTTTTTATCCACCTCCTCCCGGCACCTCCTTATAGTCATTTGACACCTCCGCCCTGGCCAACACCAGCACTTACACCATTACACACCCACCCTATTCAGGTCTAGACGCTGTCCCATCACAGATCTTCTACTACCCCCATCCTCCACAGTCCCAGAAACTAGCCCTCTCCCTTCATGGCCTCTGACACTAGCTACTGCTCCTTCCATGTAGCAACAGTTTTATTCCTTTGTTCATGAATCAGAAACTCAGCTGAGCCAAGTTCATTTCCAATGAGATCCTTATTGCACAAGTTTGCAATATTCACATTTGTTACATTTATTAAAAAAAAAAGTCCGAGAGTAATAAAAAATGCATGGCCAATAATAATATTCATAGTTGATATAGAATTTTACAATAATGAAGACACAGATAACCTAACACATAAAAACTGTTGTGATCTGTTCTTCATGGTAGATATTCACTTTAAGTAACACACACACATAGAAAGGTAATCTGCTAAGAACTGTATGCAGAACATGTCAAGGGAAGCGTCAACGGATATCGAGTTCTGAACAGCATGATGATATCCCTATTGCTTGTTCATAATGCCATTTTAGTCAGACTTAATTTACCCAGCATCAGTATTAACGCAGATGTGGAATATTGTTCCAAATTTTGGACCCATTATGTAGAAGTGAGGCCTGCCTACTTCCAGGCTTCTTTTTAGGATGAACCTGTTTGCCTCCTAGTAGAACAGAAAACTGAGGCTATTCTGTGCCCACACCCCTCAGATTGGAATGCTGATGAGGGGTACTTTCTTCCAGCCCTGGTCCCCATGCCTTCTGTAGGACTTCCCTGTGTTCCATTTGATACACAAGGTGCTTCTCAAGGTGTGCTGGAACAGGGCGAACCTGATACTGATAGCTTCAGACTGGCCATGCCTATTCTGGTACCATTATCTCCCCAGCCTCAGGAGTAGGTGTTTGTGGCAGCTTCCACTACATTAAGACCTGCTAATGGATTATGGGAAACTATGAGGCATCCGGACCTATAGTCCCTTCACCTGACCACCTGGTTCCTGAGCGGCTAGAGTTCTAGGCTTTGTGCCTTTTGGAAGACATACTCCATGTTCTTAAGGCATACTGGAAGGAGTTGACATGTAAAACTTACTTGTTTAAGTCAACAAAGTTTTTGATCTGGTGCACAGAGCAGGAGGTAGACCCCTCGCCTAACCTGTGGTGTGCATCATCGACTACCTTTGGACCCTGTCACAATAAGTATTACAAGCGTCATACCTCATGGTGACCTGGCCACTGTCTCAGCGTTACAGGGCGTGAGTTGATATGCTACCTGTGGCCCACAAGAAAGTTGTTAGTGCTTTTTCAAAGGCTTGGATCAGCTGTCCCTCCAGTGCAAGAGCCTTTGCGACTGTGGAACCTCCTACTGGTGCTTGCAAAGCTGATGGAGAAACCATTAATGAGCTAGTGTATCCAGTTAAACTAGCCACGCTGTAGCTGACTGGAATTCTTAAATCAGCTTCATTTAAGTGCTTTTAGCAGTATTGAATTATCTTTGCCTGAATTTACAACTAATCAAATTCCATTTCGAAGGGCTTTTCCGTTCAGTTCTGAATGTCTGTGTGTCTGCATGGGACAGATGGGAAGGAATTGGTGTAGTGGGGGAAGCCGCCGGTGACTGTAACTGTCAGTACATGCTGAAAATCACTGAATACTGCCACCGTGAATGTTTCCCTGGTGGTCCCTCCCAAAACCCGATGCCCCAGTAAATGTATACGTTTCCTGATGTCGATGGTCCCATCCCATACCTGATGCTGGTAAACATGTGATTCACGGTCTAGTGGTCTCCCGCCACGATGCCCCCAGAGTAAACATATGTATTTCCCTGGTGTCTAGTGTTCCCACCCCTCCCAATGTCTGTCCTGTAAGGGTGAAAGCCCTAGCACCTTTTGTCACGTCCAACCCCCATGGCGATTACCGTCCTGCCACTGTTGTCCAGTACACCCTCTGCAAGTAACTCCCCTGCCCGCCTGTCAGCACAGCCCTGTCCCATTCCCAAATGACATAGCCTGCGACCCCCGTGTCGACCATCGCTGGTGGTTAGTGTGCCTCACGCACCGTGACAGCCTACCTCCACCAGGTGGGTTGTCTGCCTTGGTGTGGAGAAGTAGTAGCGGACCTATTCGACTGAGCAGTGCATAATGAGGGTATCAAAAGAGTGGGTGTATATAAGGATTGGTGGTGGGGATTTTAATTAGTAAAGCATATTAGCTGAAACAAAACAAAAAAGACAGCACACCTTCCTAACTGCTCTGATTCGGTCCCCATCCCTGTATGTCATTTCCGTGTCTCAGCATCTGATGGCGAACTACATATCTGTCCAAGCGGATCACATGCAAAACTTCAAAAATAAAGTAAAGCCATTGAGTATACCTGAAACAGCACCAGAACATGAGAAACAGGTTTGTTCTTAAGTGGCCAGAGGATTTATGAATTAAAAATCGCCATTCCAATCCACTAGCTCTTAAAGCATATGGTCAAAAATGTGATGTCACAACTGTCGTGGAAAACCTCTATTTCAAACTACCTAGAGTCAGTTCAAGTGCGCTCCAAATTAGGCGAACAGAGACTGAAGGACTTGGGTTCCAAATGCAGCATCTTGACGACTGAGCATGTCAGTTCTATAATGGAATACCAATGTATGCGCACTGGACCAGGTAGAAGCCTGCAGAATTTCCTCAATTGGGGTGTACCTGGCTGCAGCGACAGAGGCAGCAGTAGGTCTACTGAAGTGAGCCTTCATCCCCATGGATACTCTTTTTCGATCCAACATGTGACACAGATTGATGCAAGAGTTTATCAATTGGCCAATCATCCACTCGGCTGGCAGTCTGCCCGGAGCGGCTTCAGCACAGATTAGAAACAGCTGGCGAGCCTCATCATGAACCCCTACCATGCGGTCCTTGTAACACAGCAGCTCCCGGCACATTCAGAGTATGATGCGCATGCTTGTGATGTGGCTTCAGGAAGAAGATTGAAAGAGGTACTGTATCACCTATTTAAGGTGAAACTCCAAAAACACCTTCAGCAGGAACTCTATCTGGGGGTGAAGGATGACTTATGGAAAACCAGATATGAAGACTCCACTGAATGCACCCAGAGCTCATGCACCCATCTGGCTGAGGTGATGGTGAGAAACACAGTTTTCACATCTGGCTGAGGTGATGGTGACCAAAATGGGTTACTCACCTGTAACTACAGTTGTACTACTAGTATTCAGTTCACATTCACAAAACCCTGACCTCCCTGGCAAGACTTGATTAGATTCCTGTTTCCAGCATGCAGATCTGACATCAGGCAGAGCAGAGCTGGAGGATGACACCACAGTTGGTGGGAGGAGTCAAGCTTGAAGATTGTTCTGGTGAGTGAGCTTTGACCAACGTATTGCCAAAGTGTGGCTATGAACTGAATACCAGTAGTAGAACTATGTTCACAGGTAAGTAATTTCTATTTTTTTTTAAGGCATTATGATTTACATTTTTGTCTTGATACATTCTAGCTCTCCCGTTATGACAGTAGAAAGCAAATTAATATCAAGCATCATATTTTCCCATGCTGTCACAGAGAGAGGCGTTCTTTTTCTTCCATTTGGTAAGGATATACAATTTTCTGCATTGGTATTAGGTATATTTTCTGTGCATTCAAAAACTGTTACTTCATCTGATGAATTGAAAGTGTGCCCAGATATGTTAGACAAACCATTTGTTAGTTGCATGCATTACATAATAGTGTGATCTCTACTCTTTTATTTTTTAGGCAGTGTGTAATATCGCTCCTCGTGGAGTGTATGTTTGCGGCAATACCTCTACCACTTCTGGTCTGACTGTGACTCTCTCAAGAGATAGTGGCTCTGGAGATTTTGCATTGGAAGCTGGTGCCCTCGTACTTGGAGATCAAGGTGATAGAGTATGACCTGCCCACAGATTAAGGCTGCCAGAGAGAAGAGAGAGAGAGAGAGAGATTAACCCAATCAGTTTTGTATCTGTATTTATTTATTTCACCAGGAAAAGGCTCGCTGAGCAAGCTTATTTACAAGGAGGTGATGGGCAGGACAGCATAAAAAGTCAGACAGCAGTGGTATACAACAGGATACTGTTTTGGTTCAAGGTTGATTCTTAAGGTTTAGTTTTTAAGTCGTTATGTAATAAAACAATAAGAGGCTAACAACTTTTAGATCTACCATATGTGTTGACCCAAGGACTTTACTGCTGTGCTGGAAGGTATTGTTTTTTTAAGGCACAGTATCAGCCATTAAAGAGGGTCGCTAGTCACGAGCAAAATGAAAATCACATTGGGCATCTGCAGAACTCAACGTGGTAATACAACCTGAATTTTAAACCATTCTGTTGTTCTTAGTGGCATTTGCATGAAAAGCTAATTCATGTCCCTTAGAACTGATCTGCCCCTGATAACTGTCCCCTAGCTTTGTGACATCTGGGGTTGTTGCTGGGTAAATTTATTGTGATGTTACAGGAAGAGGACTATGACCTTAGCTAGATGTTAATCATCAGAAACAGATGAACTTCAAGGAACAAAGAATCTGCCTTCAATATTTTATGTGGGTGGTCTACTAGAATCTAACATTTTCTGAACATACAAATATGGTGTGTAAAAATATTAATCATGGTATGGGTCATGCATAAGCTTAAACAGTATTTTTCTTATGAGACTTGAATTGTTATATCGAATGGGTCAGTTATCAAATGGGTCAGTTCTTCCCTTATTTATTTTTCTCATTTGTTTTGGAATCTTGGCAATTAAACAGACTTACTGTTACACACAATAATATCTGCCGATTGTCCTTCAGGGATCTACCATTGCTTATTATAGTTCAGCTTGTATTTTAATGCGTTGGCTTCCAGTGAGCATAACACCGCAGAGTTCAAGTTGGCCCTTAGTACCATTAAGCCCTCCTGGGAGGCTGAAATTCTGGATTTCAGGCGTGCACACTGCAGCCAGATGAAATTAGTCTGCACAGGTTAACTGGGTGGACAGTATCAATGGAGTGGAGGGAAGAAAAATGGGCCATTCCCAAGACAACAGAATTATGCTTGAGAATGGTTACCAAGCAAAACAGGTACAGAAGACCAGTATAGTTCTGCTAAAATGTCAAGTAGGCAGTGAGGGCCTAAAGGAAGGCCTTCCTCATCAGGTACAGGAAGGACCTGGGGGATGAAGAGCGGGAGGAGCACCAAGTAAGAACCAGGGAGGCCAAGACAGCTGTCAGGGATACAAAAGCAGACACAGAGCTACGTATTGCAGAGGGGTCAAGGGCTGGGTAAACAGTTTTTCAGGTATATAAGGGAAAAGAGAAAGATTGGGGGGGGGGAATTGTTAGATTAACAGAGGGAGACAGGGTAACACAGAATGACAAGCAGAAAGCAGCCATTCTGAATGAGTACTTTTGCTCAGTATTCACTTGAGAGGACAGCAGGGCCTGTTCCAGAGAGTGGCATAAAGGCCTCTGAAAGGGGATTCCTGGAAATGAGGCAGCAGGTGTTTACTAGTGAAATGGTCAGAAAAGGGCTAGCAGCCCTGAAGATAGATAAGACCCCAGGACCAGAGAGGATGTATCTGAGGGTGCTCAGGGAACTGGCATTGTAATTAGCTGAACCTCTGGTAGGGTTATTCAGTAGCTCTATTCAAACAGTTCACCCATGATAGTGCATGGTTAAAAAACGCGACGTCCTTTAGGGCAGCAGCATTATACCACGTGGACTAAGGGCGCAAGGCAGTGGTGCGCAGACACAGACCACACCACTGCTTTCCTTGGGGTTTAAGCAGAGGGCTTTGCCCCCTGCTCCAGCCCCTTAAAACATATAATCACCTCCACCCCTGGCATATCAGGGTGGAGGCCGCAGAATGAACTGTGCCCAGATCCTGTGCACCCTCATCACTGCGCCCTAACAACAGGATGCCTATTCAAACAGTGGGTTTTGAAAGACTGGCGGGTAGCAGACATAGTTCCACTCCACAAGAGTGGGAGACCTACAGACCTGTTGCTGTCTTTCCTCCGCTAGGGTAAACTGATGGAGACACTATTCAAAGAGGACCTAGTGGACTACCTGGAAAAAAAGCAGGCTCTGGGACAGTAAAACAGCACGGGTTTGTGGCAGGGAGGTCTTGTCAAAACCAACCTGATAATATTCTTCGACTGGGTTAACTAGGACGGTGGATGTGGGTCATGTACTAGAGTTACTGCATCACTCCGGGAAGTAGAATGTATCCAGGCTCCCGGCTTCACAGAGCCCAGGTACAATTTCTTCCCTTGCTAAAATGCTGGTAGTAAATATCCTTGATTAAGCCATCGGAGGGAAGGGTTGTGATTACGGATTCAATTTTAAGTTTTTTTTTTCTTTTTGTTAATAGTCCCTGATTATGGATTTCATTTTTCAGTGCTCTTTAATGCTTAAGCTGTAAATATTGAAACATAATACTACAGAATGTTAGGATATATTGCACAGAATTTTAGAAAGTAGTGTATAGTTTATTTAACGAAATAAATGATGCAGTAAACTGGCATGTATGTATAAATGAGTTCAGTGTGTCTGTGAAAGACTTCTCATTAATTATGTTAACTTGATATTGCATGAATAAGATATTCCGCACGGAGTGGGAGTAGTTATAGCTTTACATTTGAGTGTATGTTAAGTGTATTTGTTTGCTCATTTGATGTGTTGATGCCCAGTCTTGTGCTGTATACTGTACAAAATTAAAACAAATTGTAAGATAACTGGTTAGGAATTAACAGTGTATTTCTACTGTGATACATGCTCAGCATTTTCTTCCAGTGTTTCTAGAAAGTTGTTCTTTATAGAGGTGGGCAAGCCAGGAGTTTTCCCACCTAGAGCAAGCTAGGAGTCAAGCCAAGGGTCTGGCTTGACTCTGAGAGCCAAAACATGAGCCGAGCCCTGTCTACTGCAGGCTGTCCTCTCAAGAGGAGTTTACCATTTCAGACATTACACTAACTGTTCACACTGACAAAAATGCTTACTTTGACCATAACTGGCTTGGCTTGACCTTGGCTTTAAGTTGCTTGTATGAGGTCGGCCGAGCCAGGCTCGGCTGCTGTGGCTTGCCACCTCTAGTTCCTCAACGTATAACGCGTGAGAACATCAGAATGTTAACCATCAGCACCTGCTAGCAGTATTTCGCCTAGATGAAATATCAGCAGAGAACCAGGAAGCTTCAACAGCTGATCCGCTTCAAAAAAAAAAGAAAAAGATGCTCAGTTTGTATTATAAAAAAAAAGTATGAAGATAATCTTGATTCTTACCTCGTGGGTACAGTGCTGTCACGGAGCACTCTAGCTTCACTGTCATGCTTTATAACATCAGTGTACCTACTCAGTGTGAGAACTGGCTTGTTCTAGGGACATGGATATGTTGTTCATCCACACTTATTGGCAGGTATCCTTGCCGCTTTAAATCTTGCCAGAAGGTCTTCAAGCTGGCTCCTCCCACCCACCCGGGTGGTATAACTCTCGGCTCCATCCCATGACGCCAGATCTTCCTTACCGCTTGGAAGCTCAGGTTCCCTCCTTAACGCTCTGCGTTTGAGACTGGTTCCTATTTCTTCCGTTTTTGCAATTTGAAAGTTTTTGCTAAAAAGACTTCAGTCTTGATCCCTACGCGGTTGCGATGGACAACAAATCGACTCCGGTTTTGGAGATGCCCTCGTAGTCAGAAGATGTCTGGGGCGGATCCACACTCCCGCGTGTGTCTACTGTTTAGGCCTTGAGCACGACCCGCAGGACTCGACTTCTGCTCTTCCTTTTTTATTCCGTTCTCGAAGACGTGCTGCCCGATTGCATCTGGGCCGTCCGAAGCGTTTTCCTCTAGTGAAGTCTGGGAGGCCCGGTCGGCGGTGTCCGCGGTGGCGGGCTCGGCAGATCAGCTCGAGCAGATGATCGCCCTCGAAGAGGAGGCGGCGCGGGCCGTATCTTCCTCGGCCCCGGCATTTATCCCGCTCTCTCTGGGTTCTTCCTACACAGCTTCCTTTAAGGAGCTTTGTCTGTCCCTCTCCACTAAGGGAGAAGGGCCAACGTCTGCTGGACCTTTTTCTCGGTCCAAAAAGAAGGACAAGGGTAAATCCCTCTGTCGACGCTCTTGGGAGCGGGAAAGGTCCCTCTCCCCGAGTCGTCGACTGTCGACTTCGGTCGACCGCTCGGCCTCGGCCACTGGTCTCACGGTGTCCCCGTCAGGTCAGTTGACTGAGACTCCTCGACACAGTCGAGATTTTCTCGATCCGTTGGAGGGTTGTCGCCTATAAAGCTAAGACTCCCCTCTCCCGGTTCCCGGGAGTTGGAGATCCTGGGCTTCCCTGCGCTCGGTTCCGAGCCCTCGATGAACCCTCCGAGCCGGTGGGGAGTGCTGGTTCCTGCCGACACTTCCTCGCGACCGACCTCGGAAAAAGCCGAGGGCTCGGTCTCGGTTCGGACCTCTTCTCGGGTCCAGCCGATCCCACTGCCATAGGGCGGTTCAGGTCTCGGGCACCGCTGGTAAGCGGCGTCGCCGCTGTCCTCGCCCTCCTCCTCGGACGCAGGGAGGCTCCGCGGTTACCGCCGACGGCACGAGGATCTCGTGGCAACAGCAGTCGCCTTCCCCGCCATTAAGTGGTTGTCACCGGAGCGGCCGGCACAACACCTCGACTTACCCGAGGAGCCTGTGTACCCAGGCCGTTGTTCGCCAAAACCAGCTGCTCCACCAATTCGGTGTGGGAACCTCTGCTTCCACAGCCACTATTTGGGGCTCCGACCAGGGATTCTGGTCGGCTAAGGGTCTACCCCATAGGTTGCCTGTTACCCTCACTCCTAATCGGCCTCGGCAGGTAGAGGGTGGCTCAGCCAGAGGCAGTTTCTTTCGAGGACCCGGCCCCAGTCCGAGATAATTCCTTTTCCGTTACTGGACTTGGAGTCCTCAGGAGGACAGTCAATGGACGATCAGTCTGCCGTCCTTCCTAGGACTGCTTCGCTCATCTGGAGTCCACCGGGATGAAGTCGAACCTGCTTCCAACGGGCCAGGTATCCTCACGGAGATTCTGGACCGAGGATTCTCCAACGGAGGTTTTCCGTGGCCGAGGCCAAGTGGGTCCGGCTTTGGAGCTTTGGCAGCGCCCTGCTTCCTGCCCTAGCGCCGGCCAGGATGGCCAGGAAGGCTGACGGTCTCCACCGTTCCTACGTCCGTTTTTGAGCACCCTCTGCTGAGGATTGGTTACCGACATGCTGCGCCGCGCAACGCTTTCAGGGATGTGAACAAACCTCCTAATATGAATCCAAGAAATTGGATTATGTCGGGCTTAAAAGTCTATGCCGCGGCCCCTCTTCTCGGCTCGGGCCAGCCAGTCGTCCATGGCACATATTTTTCTCATGCCCTGTTGGGCCCCTGGATGAGGTCATCTCATCTTCCCGCTGATCTGCAGACTACGGTCACAGGTGCGGGACCAGGGCAGGGCAGTGGCCAAACAGCAGCTCCAGACTGCTTTTAGATATTGGGGACTCATGTGCCAGGTCGGTGGCTGCAGTGGCTATGCGTCGTGGTTTGCTGAGGATATCCACCTTTACTCGGATACCCAGCACAAGTTGGCGGATGTTCCCTTTGGGACTGACCTCTTCGCCCTGGGGTGGAAGGTCATCTGCAGAGGATCGAGAAGTCCAATGCTACCTTGACTCGGTCTCTTCCGCCAGAAGGACAAGGCCGCAAACCACAGCCTAAGCCCTTCGTCCTTCTTCGCCCTGCGCCCGGCCAACAACGTCTAGGAGCCAGCAGGCTAGGCCTTGGCATCCCAAACCCAGCCGCGGCTTCCTCTAACAGGAGGCAGGAGGAAAAGGCCCAGGAGGTCCCTCGGCCGGTCCCTCTAAGCCTGCCCAGTGACGGGTTGAGGGTGTCGCCCCCATCCCCGTCACCTCACCCCTGGTCCCCCCCGTGAGGGGACGGCTCCGACACTTCCTTTCCGCCTGGTCCATTATTACCTCGGACAGGTGGGTTCTGGAGGTGGTGGGAAAAGGCCTGCCTCTGGAATTCGAGCAGGCCCCACCCTTCAGAGCCGTCGCACCTCGGGGGGCCTCTGGGTCCGTAGCCTCACTGTCGGCTCGTCGAGCCGACATCGCTCTCCTCCTCCGAAAGGAGTGATCAGGTGGTAGCGACCTCCTCAAACCCAGGGTTTGTGTCCAGGTACTTCCTGGTTCCGAAGCGGACGGGGCTGGCGCCTCATTCTCTCACTCTACCGACTCAAACAAGTTCCTAAGGTCTCGAACCTTCAGGATGGTCACTCTGGCTCAGATAATACCATCCTTGGGCACGCGGCGTGTGGTTCTGCTCTCTGGACTTGCAGGGCCCAGCGTTTTTCACGTCCCTATCCGTCCGTCTCACCAGAGATTCCTTCGCTTCCGGCGGAAGGATCCCTTTCGAGTTCGAGCCATGCCCTTCGGCTTGTCTCCAGCTCCCAGGGTCTTCACCAAATGCATGGCAGTGGTGACAGCATTCCTGCGGTGCCGAGGGGTCCGGGTGTACCCTTACCTGGACGACTGGCTGATAGCAGCTCCCTCCAGGCAGGAGGTGGAGCGGTCCAGAGATCTGGCCCTCCAGGTCTGCTCTCAACTGGGCCTCCTTATCAACGAGGCCAAGTCGGAACTCGAGCCGAAGCAGGTGATTCTGTTCATCGGGGCGCAGCTCGACTCTCTTCGAGCCAGAGCGCGGCTCCCGGCGGACAGGGCCGAGGTTCTTCCTCCTTGCCCAATCATTTCTGGTTGGGCAATTGCCCTGCCGGGACTTCCTCCGCCTCCTGGGTCTCATGGCGGCCTGCACCAGCATAGTCCGCTGGGCCGCTGGAACATCGTCCCCTTCAATAGGGACTGGCCAGTCAGTGGTCCTGGCATGCGATCCTTTGGACCAGCTTGTGCCGGTGACACAGGGATGTGGAACGCTCTCCAGTGGTGGATCGTTCAGGTCATTTGCAGGAGGGCATCCCGTTCGTCCGCCCTGAGCCCGCCGTGTCTCTCTATCGACCCATGCCTCTCTGATGGGTTGGGGTGCCCATCTGGGGAACACGGGCTCCGGCCTCTGGTCCCCGTGGGAGTCCTGATGCCACATCAACCTGCTGGAGCTCAGGCGGTCCGCCTAGCTCTCACCGCCTTTGCTCCGTTCCTCCGGGGTCAAGTGGTCCGAGTCCAGACGGACAACACCACGACCATGTACTATCTAAACCGCCAGGGCGGGACGCGCCCATGCTATTATGCAAGGAAGCTCTCCGCATTTGGTCACTGTCGCGCAACCTGGAGGTGGATCTCCTAGCCATTCATGTGGCAGGAGCCTCCAACACCCTGGCCGATGCCCTAAGCCGGATAGGGGCTGCATCCCACAAGTGGTCTCTCCTGCCGGAGGTAGTACAGCATCTGTTCTCCCACTGGGGCACACCTCAGGTGGACCTGTTTGCCTCAGGGAGGCAGCTGAGCTGTTCCATGCCCGCCCTCCTCAGCAGGGGCTCGCTGCGAGGGATGCCTTCTCGAGCAGTGGACCCCGGCCTCTTCTCGCCTTTCCCCATTTCTCTTGATCCACAAGGTGCTTCTCAAGGCGAGGAGGGACAAGGCGCAGGTGATTCTGATAGCCCCAGACTGGCCTGCGCCAGTTCTGGTACCAGATCTCCTCAGCCTCAGCTCCAGGCTCCCGAGGCAGCTTCCAGCTCACCGGACCTGCTTTCTGTCAGTCAGGGAAGGTGTTCCATCCGGACCTTCAATCCCTGCACCTGACGGCCTAGTTCCTGAGCGGCTAGAGTTCCAGGCCTTGGGTTCTTCCCGACGAGGTCCTCAATGTAGTTGAGGCGTCCCAGTGGAGTCGTCCAGAAAATGCTATGCCTTCAAATGGAAAAGGTTTTCCATTTGGTGTCAGAACAAGGGCTTGGACCCTTCCTCCTGTTCCTTGGCAAGCATCTTGGACTATTTATGGTCCCTTTCTAATCAAGGGCTTAGGTCGACGACCCTAAGGGTGCACCTGGCAGCCATCTCTGCTTACCGGGCGCGGGCCGGGAAGCAGTCGGTGGCACGGGAGAAGGTGGTCTGGCGCTTTTTTCAAAGGCCTTGATCACATTTCCCCTCCGGTGCGAGAACCTCCACCTCCGTGGGATCTACTGCTGGTACTGGCAAAGCTCATGGGCAAGCCATTCGAACCTATGCACAGGTGTGCTCTCTCTCACCTGTCGTGGAAGACCGCCTTCTTGGTGGCTATCACGTCAGCCAGAAGGATGGGAGAGCTCCAGGCGCTTTCCATCGAGTCTCCTTACCTGGTCTTCCACAGGGACAAGGTTGTCCTGCGCCCCAACCCGAAATTCCTTCCGAAGGTGGTGTCGGAGTTTCACCTTAACCAGGTGTTGACTCTGCCGGTGTTCTACCCCAATCACACCTCGGAGGCCGAATATAGGCTCCATACTTTGGACCCTAGAAGGGCGCTCGCCTATTACAAAGAGCGCACGGCTGAAATTCGGGGAGAGGTTCGCCAGCTGTTTGTCACCTACGCTGAAGCCGCATCTGGCAGACCTGCAGCCAAGCGGACGATAAGCAGGTGGGTCACCTCCTGCATAGATCTCTGCTATAAGTTGGCGGGCATGGAGCCTCCCAGAGGGATAAGAGCTCATTCTACCCGCCATACTGCTGCATCGGTGGCTGCTTCCAGGGACGTCCCTATCCAGGAAATCTGCAGGGCTGCTACCTGGAAGTCAGCACACAGCTTCATTACCCATTACCACATCGACCTTGAGTCACGCCGGGATGCTGGTTTTGGGGCCTCGGTTCTCCAGTCTCTCTTTCCCAAGTAAGTATTGGGGGTGTGTCTTGCCTCCCTCCTCCGGAGAACTGCTAGGAGTCTGCCAATAAGTGTGGATGAACAACATATCCATGTCCTAGAAATACAGGTTACTCACCTGTAACAGGAGTTCTAGGAATGGTATGTGTGTTCATCCTATGTTTCTCGACCTCCCGGCCCGGCCTTACAACCTGAGCTTCCAGCGGGCCAGATCTGGCGTCATGGGGCGGAGCCGAGTTATACCACCGCGGTGGGTGGGAGGAGCCAGCTTGAAGACCTTCCGCAAGATTTAAAGCGGCAAGGATACCTGCCAATAAGTGTGGATGAACAACATATACCATTCCTAGAACTCCTGTTACAGGTGAGTAACCTGTATTTCTTCACACTCTGGGGGTTAGTTATTCTCTATATAACTGATGCAAATGCTTAATTGAATGCTGGTGTGTAGTGTGCCACAGTGAAACATGGTACTACTACATGATTACAGAAATTTAAACAATTTTCCTCATTAACCAGTGGCCTCATTGTGCAACTTTGTGCAACTTTTTGCAGGTATTTGCTGCATTGATGAGTTTGATAAGATGGGAACCAGCATCAGGCCTTGCTGGAAGCTATGGAACAGCAGAGTATAAGTCTTGCAAGGCTGGCATTGTTTGCAGTCTGCCAGCAGGACATCTATAATTGCTGCAGCAAACCCAGTGGGTGGTCATTATAACAAGGGTAGAACGGTTTCTGAGAATCTGAAGTAAGTCACACTCAGTTATTGGTCAAACAGTTCAATATGTTGAAGCCCCCCATAGCCACTGTTGTGTCACTCTGAGACTCATGAACCAGCAGTACATCTCTATTGCCATCTTTTTATGGCCTTTGTGTCATAGTCTGAGGAGGAAACACTTTTGATCTTGGAGCTAAAGTTTATACCAACTCAGAAAATCCTTCAAGCAGTAGCTAGAGGTGAAATATTTGGCATCGTTTACATATTTCTCACATGTGAACAGTTTTGATTGAACCTTTTAAATCAGAACAATTTGTAGTACTGTACTGCACTGTGGGACAGTTTTCCTGCAAAAAGACCAGGAAGTGGAAGAGACAGTAGAAGTAAAGTCATCCCATCTGACTCGTAGAGCCTGACAGTTGGGGGAGGGGGTGGGATTACTCATAATTTGGAACTGGCTGTCTGAAAAATCTGTTCCTTGATGTCCACAAGAACCCAGTTAAGGACTTGCAGTGGCTCCATTTTATGACAGGTTGTTCGTTTGCCACTTAATGGGTTTACTCATAAACAGTTTAGTGCTAGAAAGACAATAACCTTAACATTTTAAAGCAAGAGAAGTATTTATTTACTGGTAGTTTGTTTTTTGTTTACCTGGGAAGTGCACTAGACATACAATGCCTATTCTAGGGACATGGATATGTTGTTCAATCCACACTTATTGGCAGGTTCCTTGCCGCTTTAAATCTTGCCGGAAGGTCTTCAAGCTGGCTCCTCCCACCCACCCGGGTGGTAAAACTCTCGGCTCCGCCCCATGACGCCAGATCTTCCTTACCGCTTGGAAGCTCAGGTTCCCTCCTTAGCGCTCTGCGTTTTAGACTGGATCCTAACTCTTCGGTTCGGTCGGAAACTAGTTTTGAAGTTTTCTAAACTTGTCTTCATCATCCTCCGGCTGCGATGGACAAATCGATTCCCGGCTTCTGAGGTGCCCTTGCGGGCAGAAAATGTCCAGGGCGGATCCGCACTCCACGTGTGTCTACTGCTAGGCCTAGATCGACCGCAGGCCTGCGAGTTGTGCGCTTTTATCGGTCACCGTCCTGGAGGATCGCTGCTGCCGATTGAAGCTTGGGCACCCTGAGAAGCGCACTGTGGTAAATCCAAAGAAGCTCTAGGGCGGTGTTCTGGTGGCTGGCCTGGCTGAGCAGCTCGAGCATATGATTGCCCTCGAGGAGGAGGCGGCCCAGGCCGCATCTTCCTCCTCCTCGGCTGCGGCATTTATCCCACTCTCTCTGAGTTCCTCGTACTCGGCTTCATTCAAGGAGCTTTGTCAGTCCCTTTCCACGAAGGGAGAGGGGCCATCGGGACTTTCCTCTCGGCCCAAGAAGAAGGAGGAGTCGAAGGGTAAGTCCCACCATCGGCGTTCGTGGGAGCAGGAGAGGTCTCCTTCCCCGAACAGCCGACTGTTGACTTCGGTCGAAGTTGCGGCTCAGGCCGCTGGCTTCACAGTGTCCCCATCAGGCCAGCCTGCTGAGACTCCCGTCGACGCAGTTGAGATTTTCCTCGACCCGTCAAATGGGTTGTTGACTGGTGAAAACGGCAACCCACCTTCGCCAGTTCCCCCGGTGGAGACCGAGGATCTGCCTGCGCCTTCGGGTCGGCAGTCCCGCTAAGTGCCGAGCGAGGGAAGAGCGGGTGTCCGCCCCTTCCCAGACCACCGCCTTGGTCACGCCGAGGGTCTCGGTCTCGGACTTCATCTCGGTCAAGCGCGTTCCGCGGAACCATCGGGCGGTCTCGGTAATGAAGTAAGCGGCGACACCGTTCCTCCTCGTCCTCCTCCTCGGATGAGGAGAGGCTTCGACGTAAATTGCGTCGACGTTACGAGGAGCTTATGTGGCAGCAGTTACTGTTGTCCAGGACTAAATCGACTCCGATTCAGCCCCCGGCCATCAAGTGGCTAACGCATCAAGCAACCGCTCGAGATGCCCATTCCTGGGCGGTTGTTCGGCGAAACCAGCTGCTCCACCGATTGTGGTGGAACCTCTGCCTCCACAACCGGTCTGGGCGCCGACCAAGGATTCTCGGTCGGGTCACGGCCTGCCCCACAGGTTGTCGGTCACCCTCACTCCCGACCGTCCTCGGCAGGTGGAGGGTGGCTCAGGGCCGAGGCAGCTCTTCGCAGACTCTTCGGAGTCCGATGACGACTCCTCCCTGTTCTCCAGGCAGGTCGACCTGGAGTCCTCCGGGGGCCAGTCATTGGACGATAGCCCATCGTCCTTCTTGGGTCTGCTTCGACTCATCTCAGAGTCCACCGGGATGCAGCTCGAGCCCGTGTCCAATGGGCCAAGTATCCCCTGACGGAGATACTGGACCGAGGGGATTCCCCACGGAGGCCTTTCCGGTGGCTGAGGCCATTGTCGGCCCAGCCTTGGAGCTTTGGCAGCGGCCTGCTTCCTGTCCTGCGCCTTCGGCCAGGATGGTGAGGAAGTATGCGGTCCCTACCGGCTCTTTGCCCAGTTTCTCGGAGCACCCCTATGCCGAGGGGTTAGTCACTGACAGCATCTTCCGGTGTTCCGGAAACGCCCGGGACGTGGATAAGTCCCCCGACAAAGAGTCCAAAAAGCTGGACTTTGCCGGGTGCAAGGTGTATGCTGCATCCTCCCTCGGCCTCTGACAGGCCAGCTCGGCCATGCTGATGGCACACTTCTCCCACGCCCTCATGGGCTCCCTGGATGAGGTTGTCCCTCATCTCCCGGCCGACCGGCAGACCACGGTCCGTCAGGTGCGGGACCAGGGTAGGGCGGTGGCGAAGCAGCAGCTTCAGACTGCTCTGGACATAGGTGATTCCTGTGCCAGGTCAGTAGTGGCTGCGGTGGCCGTGCGCCGCAGGGCGTGGCTGAGGATATTCACCTTCACGGCAGATACCCAGCACAAGTTGGCGGACGTCCCATTCTTGGGGACTGACCTCTTCGGCCCTGGAGTGGAGGGACACCTCCAACGGATTGAAAAGTCCAATGCCACTCTGGACTCGGTCACCTCCGCCCAGAGGGACAAAGGCCGCCGTCAACAACAGCATAAGTCCTTTCGTCCTTCGGCCCCTGCAGCACGACCAGCCCAACAGCACCAGCAACATGGCCAGCAGGCTCGCGCTAGGCATCCCAAACCCAAGCCGTGCTTCCTCCAACAGGAAGCAGGAGGTAAAGGCCCAGGAGGTCCCTCGGCTGGTCTCCTCCAAGCCTGCCCAGTGGCGGGTTGAGGGTGCCGCCTCAGCCTCATCACTCCCCTGTTCCCCCTGGGGATGGCTCCGCCACTTCCTTTCGCCTGGTCTGCTATCACCATGGACCGCTGGGTGTTGGAGTTGGTAGGAAAGGGCCTGCCTCTGGAGTTCGAGCAGACCCCACCCTTTTGAGCCATCGCCCCTCGGGGGGCCACAGGGTCCGCAGCCTTGCTGTCGGCCCGCCGAGCCGACATTGCCCTGCTCCTCGAAAAGGAGGTGATCAGGAAGGTGGCGGATCCTCCTCCAGACCCGGGGTTTGTGTCCAGGTATTTCCTGGTCCCAAAAGGGACGGGGGGCTGGTGCCCCATCCTCGACCTGCATGACCTGAACAGGTTCCTAAGGTCTTGGACCTTCAGGATGGTCACTCTGGCTCAGATAATCCCATCCTTGGAACGAGGCGTGTGGTTCTGTTCCCTGGACCTCCAGGATGCATTCTTTCACGTCCCGATCCGTCCGTCTCATCAGAGATTCCTCCGCTTCAGAGCGGAGGGATCCCTTTACGAGTTCCAGGCCATGCCCTTCGACCTCTCTCTAGCTCCCAGGGTCTTCACCAAATGCATGAAGTGGTGACAGCATTCCTGCGGCGCCGAAGGGTCCGGGTGTACCCCTACCTGGACGACTGGCTGATTGCAGCCCCTTCCAGAGCGGAGGTGGAGCGGTCCAGAGATCTGGCCCTCCAGGTTTGCTCTCAGATTGGCCTCCTCATCAACGAGGCCAAGTTGGAACTCATGCCGAAGCAGGTGATACTCTTCATCGGGGCAGAGCTCGACTGTCTTCGAGCCAGAGCTCAGCTCCCGGCGGACAGGGCCGAGGTTCTTTCCTCCTTTGTTCAATCATTTCTGGTTGGGCAATCGTGCCCTGCCCGGGACTTCCTGCGCCTCCTGGGCCTCATGGCGGCCTGCACCAGCGTGGTCCATTGGGCCCGTTGGTACATGCGTCCCCTTCAATGGGGACTGGCCAGCCAGTGGTCACAACGCTGCGATCCGTTGGACCAGCCCGTGACAGTGACCCAGGAGATGTGGAACGCTCTCCAGTGGTGGACCGTTCTGGCACATCTGCAGGAGGGCATCCCGTTCGTCCGCCCCGAGCTGACGGTCTCCCTATCGACCGATGCATTTCTGATGGGTTAGGGTGCCCATCTGGGAGAGCACAGAGCGCACGGCCTCTGGTCCCCTTGGGAGTCCTGATGCCATATCAACCTGCTGGAGCTCCGAGCGGTCCGCCTAGCTCTCACCGCCTTCGCTCCGTTTCTACGGGGTCAAGTGGTTCAGGTCCAGACGGACAATACCACGACCATGTACTACCTAAACCGCCAGGGCAGGACGCGCTCCATGCTGTTATGCAAGGAAGCTCTCTGCATGTGGTCCCTCGTGCGTAGCCTGGAGGCGGATCTCCTAGTCATTCACGTGGCAGGAGCCTCCAACACCTGGCCAATGCCCTAAGCCGGACAGGGGCTGCGTCTCACGAGTGGTCTGTCCTGCCGGAGGTAGTACAAGATCTGTTCTCCCACTGGGGCACGCCTCAGGTGGACCTATTTGCCTCCAGGGAGAATGCAAAGCTGAGACTGTTCCATGCCCGCCCCCCTCAGCAGGGCTCGCTGCAGGGGGATGCCTTCTCGAGGCCGTGGACCCCGGGCCTCTTCTACACCTTTCCCTTGATCCACAAGGTGCTTCTCAAGGCGAGGAGGGACAAGGCGCAGGTGATTCTGGTAGCCCCAGACTGGCCCCGCCAGTTCTGGTATCCAGATCTCCTCAGTCTCAGCTCCAGGCTCCGAGGCGGCTTCCAGCCCGCCCGGACCTGATCTCAGTCAACCAGGGGAAGGTATTCCATCTGGACCTTCAATCCCTGCACCTGATGGCCTGGTTCCTGAGCGGCTAGAGTTCCAGGCCTTGGGTCTTTCCGACGAGGTCCTCAACGTCGTTGAGGCGTCTCGTAAGGAATCGATCAGGAAATGCTATGCCTTCAAATGGAAGAGATTTTCCATTTGGTGTCAGGGACCCTTCCGCCTGTCCCTTGACAAGCATATTGGACTACCTGTGGTCCCTTTCTCAGCAAGGGCTTCGGTCGACAACCCTTAAAGGTCACCTGGCAGCCATCTCTGCTTACAGGGCGGGCGGGAAGCAGTCGGTGGCGCAGGGAGAAGGTGGTCTGGCACTTTTCAAAGGCCTTGATCACATTTCCCTCCGGTGAACCTCAACCTCTGTGGGATCTACTGCTGGTATTGGCAAGCTCATGGGCAAGCCTTATTTGAACTAATGCACAGGTGCGATATCTCCCACCTGTCATGGAAGACCGCCTTTCTTGGTGGCTATCACGTCAGCCAGAAGGATGGGAGAGCTCCAGGCGCTTCCATCGAGTCTCCTTATCTGGTCTTCCACAGGGACAAGTTGTCCCTGGCGCCTCACCTGAAGTTCCTTCCGAAGGTGGTGTCGGAGTTTCACCTTAACCAGGTGTTGACTCTGCCGTGTTCTACCCCAGTCACACCGGAGGCCAATATAGGCTCCATACTTTGGACCTAGAAGAGCTCTCTTATTATAAGGAGCAGACGGCTGAAGTTTGGGGAGAGGTTCGCAGCTGTTTGTCACCTACGCTGAAGCCGCACCTGGCAGACCTGCAGCCAAGCTGGACGATAGGCGTGTGGGTCACCTCCGCATAGATCTCTGCTATTGGTTGGCGGGCTGGAGCCTCCCAGAGGATAAGAGCTCATTCTACCCACCATACCGCTGCATCGGTGGCTGCTTCCAGGATGTTCCTGTCCAAGATATCTGCAGGGCTGCTACCTGAAGTCGGCACATACCTTCATTACCCACTACCACATCGACCTGAGTCACGCCGGGATGCTGGTTTTGGGACCTCGGTTCTCCAGTACTTATTCTCAAGTAGGGTGTGCCTTGCCTCCCTCCTCCAGGAGAACTGCTAGAGTCTGCCAATAAGTGTGGATTGAACAACATATCCATGTCCTAGATAATGGTTACTCACCTGTAACAGGAGTTCTAGGAATGGTATATGTTGTTCATCCATACGACCCACCCGAGCTCCCCGGCTTCGACGCACAACCTGGCTTCCAGCGGCTAGATCTGGCGCCATGGGGCGGAGCTGGAGTGTTTTACCACTCGGTGGGTGGAGGAGCTAGCTGAAGACCTTCCGGCAAGATTTAAAGCGGCAAGAAACCTGCCAACAAGTGTGGATGAACCACATATACCATTCCTAGAACTCCTGTTACAGGTGAGTAACCTGTATTTTTCAGGTATGACCAGGGAGAATACTGAACTACAATATAGATACAGGGTTGACAATTAACAATAAGCACAAAGCCAATTAAAACACAAGATACAGGACTAAAAACTACACATCAAATGCAGTACGATAAGTATAGTAACGCAAATGAGATCTTATGTGATGCAGTAGCAGTCAGAGGAACAAACAGGAGCAATAAATACATCTGATGTAAGTCCGTATTATAAATGATTTACATATACAGGCATTTGACCTTAACTGACTATGTTTCAGGTGCCACACAGCAATGTATAATAACCCAAAGGAGAAACAACATCACACTGCTTCCAGGGTGCGACAACGGTCACATGAGCAATAAATACATGTCACATAAGCTAGAATAATGCATTATTTACATACAGAAGCATTTAAACAGGGACAGCAAACACTAAAAACCGCACACCAAAGTGTGGGTCTGGTTCCAAAGTGCAGATACATTTATTTATTGACTGACTGATCTTAATTACTGTTTACTGCAGCATAGTAGATTGTATTAAAATGATTCTGCGTCTTGCAAGCTGGCATTTTCTGTAATGAGAAATCCCAGAATCCCCTGCTGCTGACATCAGAGGAGGGCTGCAGCAGTGGGAGATTCAATAGCCTGCAGTGCATGTTAGAGGTTGTATAAGTTTCTTTTTGTTTGTTGGTCCTACTGTTCTCCCGGAGCTAAGGACAGTCCTGTGTGATTGTACTTAGCCCAGGGAAGACAGCAGAACCAGCAAACCAATTAACCATTGTACAATGGCTGAAAAATAAAGGATTCTGATTGAGTCGGCTGGCACCTTCTAGCTATTGGAAATCCTAGCATCACCCAACGGAAAGGTGCCACTCACACGCATCAGAACCCTCCCCAAATCACTCTGACCATGGACTGGCAAAGACGGCATCGATGTGAGATGCTCACTCTGTAAATTGCACATTTCACAGTACTGGCTGCTACCGCTCTGAACCTCGAATGTCGTGGTTTATTATATTGTTCCAGAAAGGAGAGTCAGCTTCAGCTTCTGTACATTGTTCCATGAGCTAGACACTACACTGCAGTCCATTAGTGCTGCTAAAAGTGACAGTACCCAGCAAAACATACAACAAATACCTGTTCAAACATCTCCTGAAACCCATCATGTAAACCCTCCTCTCGCTGTGACATCCGCAGCTACCGAGCCTCACAACAGTGTTCAGTGTGTCTCATGCGCTGCCCCATAAGCGCTCCAACTGGTCCTGCAGCCGCAGACAACCACGCACGCCAGGTCAGTAGAATGCAATGACAAATCCCTGGTTAACTACAAGATAAAAAAAAATCTGACCACAAAAATCAAAGTAAAACTGGAACCGCTAAAGACACCGCAAACCCGGGAGCAAAAAAAGGCAACCGCAGCGCTCTCTTTAAATATCTAGTAGAAACTGTGAGGCTGTCTGAGTGTGTTAAAAAAAAAAAAAAAAATCAACCCATGCACCCTTTCTCCTGCTGTAAACTTAAGACTGACTGGGGGGCTAATGAAAAATGGAAGTCTCACACACTCTCTGTCTAACCATATGGAGGGGGAGATTTTTCTACCTAGCAATTGGGAACTATTTTTCCTGGTGCTGGAATAAATTTAATAAAAATTATTTAAATTTACAAAACTGTATTTTTCTTTCATTTTTGCTAACAAAAGTGAAGGGTACATTGTAATACACCACTGGAGAGTGTGGATTTATGCTGTAATTTACCCACTTCTGGTGTGGTTTACTCACCCGACCTGCGTCCTCGTGACTGAACCACATCAGGCATGGGTAAATCCCAGCATAACCCACACCCTGTTGTGGTACATTGCTTAATTAACCAATAGCTTAAAAAAACTCTTAAAGCAGCAGTGCAATGAAAATGGGCTAAAATTTGACCCCACCCTTTTTTTTCTGTACCACTCCACATTGTCAGTGGGTAATCATAACATCTGGCTATAGTGCACCCCTACCAAGGGAATGGCACAGCCCAAGCATTTAGACTGTTGGGCATATGAGTATTCCATGCTGCAGCAACTCCCCAGTTAAGCTGTGCCATTCAAAGGGGACAGAGGTACTTTTCTACTTTCAAGATTTCAAGACTTAATTTGGGGCTGCAGTTCTGCACTCTAGGTTGGGGCTGCCTGTTTCGGGAACACCCCTAAATTAAAACCGTGCCTGTTAAGTGGCGACTTTCCAATTGAATAAGCTGCCTTTTTCTCATTCCTTGTGTGGATTAGGGCCATTTCTGCCTTACCAGGGTGTTTAATGGTCTCCATTTAAAAATAAAAGGTGCATGAGTTGGTACAGTTTATTTGCACAGGAGTGTAGGGTCTAGGGGGCCTTTGCTCTAGCATCGTTCCTTTTGCCCCCTTCCCCAAGCCTCAAGTTTTGTGTTTGGTACTTTTATGCAGCTAATGTGTGAATTTGGTACAATTTAGAGGTGTTTTGGTGATTTTTCACCTCAGACCTCCCTTCTTCCATTTAAACAGCCGCCATTAGCGCTGGGTGTGCACTCCTTAGTTAGGCTTCCTGCCATTGTCTAGAGCACATACCCAAGATGCATGTGCTTGTGCAGTGCTGATCCCATTTGTGTAGCGCAATCCCCATAGACTTGCATTGTGCAAGTGCACGCATGTCTGCACAAGCACGCTAACGTGTGTGCGCACCTGCTGGAGCGCGCATGCTCCTTCTAGCACTTTTCAATTCAGGATTACAGTTTGCCTTGCTGATTTTAGCCCACAAGTAATAGGGCTAATAATTATTATTATGGTTTTCATACATTCAGCAGTCCTGGGTTTGATTCCCACGACCTTCACTTGTGTGATGTGTGACTCTGAACAAGGTTTTTTAAGTCAACGCTGTAAAAAAAAAAAATTAGCCCAGAAAAGATGTTGGGGCTAATTATTATTTTTTACCTCACGATTGTTATTTAGTGCACTTAAATTTCTCTTTGGCACCATGACTTATCGAAGATCATTACTCAAGAAACAATATGAGTCCTGCAGCAAGGGTGATGAGGCCCTCCCCCATAGGTTACTTTAGCCCTTATTGTGCTGCTTGGCACCTCCCAGCAGGTTCTCCAGCCTGGGGAGGGGGAGCACCTGGTTCTTAATTGGCAGTGGCAGCAGAATTGCAAGATATTTCCTTTGTCCTCCAGAGTGAACTTGAGCCGCGAAGTCCCGCAGGACATCCATGCAGATTCACCTTACCCCAGTAGGACCCCTTGGGTCGGGGGGCCCATCCAGGCACATCTGGGTGTGGCGCAGCGAGCTTAGGCTGTGATAACTAATGTGCAGGCAGACTCCGACCCAACCTGTTGAAGGCCAGGATGACAATTACTGGAATCTTGAGGAAGTTCCTGACCTTAACGTTAAAAAAAAAAAAAAAAATAGTCCAAATCAGGGAAGTTTTTCTCCCAATTCATAATAAGCCCTTGTCTCTTAGATAGCTGAGGCATGTAGTCCTTACAACTCAGGGAGGTACATTCTGCAGAGATGGTGAATGTCAGTCCGTCTCTGTCTGCATCTTCTTTGGCTACTATGTGACCAAAATTATTGAGCACAACTGGGCAGGTGTGGACTAGAAAAGTGTCTTGCCAACCATGCCATGGATTTTCCTTTTAAGAAAAATGTCTTGTGGGTGGGAAGCTCTTCCATTGGAAGACAAGGCCGTTTATATTTCTGAAAAGACACCGCCCTGCCTACAGATGGCTCTGGCCCTATCAGTCTTTCATGATAGCGGAGAACACTGTGTGCAGGAGGAGTCCACCTCTATTAGCACACAGCAGTGTATGTCTTGTGTGTATTTTATTGGCCAGAGCCTTCAACATGTGGGTCACTACCCTGGTCAGTTTTGTTCTGCCTTTCTGAAGGAACCAGCCTTTTTGAAATTCATGGCCATGGTTCCACTTTCCAGGTGGTTATTCTCTGGAGAATTTCGGTGCCAGGCTGCTTGGCCTACTTCATTATTTTTCGACCATGAGGCCATGTGTTTGTCATTGGGTCTGGTTGAGTCAGAACTAACCTGTTTATCATCCCCTTGAGGGAGGCCTATGGTTTGATTCCGCTTTAAAAAAACATGCGGTGAAAAGGGTTTTTTTCTCCAGTGTCAAACAACTGCAAAGGAATACTATAACCCAATGAGGCTCAAGGCAACGGCCTGCAAAGACAGTTCCGAGAGGAGTTCTGTTCCTTTGGAAATTGGCTCCTGGGAATGCAGGAGTCTACTCAGGTAACCAGGTTACAGTATCAGAGAGCACTGGCTAGGCACCATACAGGAGGCCCAGCACTACAGCATGGTGCCTCACTAGAGACCACAGCCCATCCCTGACTTCTTTTCTTGGTGCTAGATTAGAGGAGTTTTCCTCAGGATGGGCCAGAACACCCGCCTGGTGGCGCTAAGGGTTGAGGTGCTGGATGCCACACCGGTGACCCTGGTTCGGGAACGAGCCCAGGTGCTGGGGGCCGGCAGGGGAGGGAGAGGATTGAGCATCCGGAGAACTGCTCTCCTCTCCTGGGGAGGGATCCAGGGGTTCCCCGGCGCAGTAGGGACCCGGGGGTACTACTAGCGTAAGAGCAAAAACACTAGGGAGGAGCGCAGCGGACGTCTACGGTAGCTGTGCTGACGTCACTGCATGGCTGCTCTCTTGTGGGAAACTACATACAAAATTCCTGGCTGGGGATAGGCGAAGGCGCCTCTTGTGTCCCGACCACACTCCCGATGTCAGCCTGTCTCCCCAGTTCTGCCCCCACCCCTGACTCCAGCTCAGCACATTTGTCTTCAGTTAGAGCGCCAGGGCATAAGGCGGTCCTAACTGGTGGGGGGGGGCTCAGAGCCGGGGAATCTGCAGGGCTGGGTTGGCCTGGGAAGAGAGAGCTTCAGACAGAGAGGTAGAGTCGCAGACACTGAGAGGTAGCTGGAGAGCGTTCCTTGGATCCGGCGAATAAATAGTGTTAAAAAAAAAGGATGAACCAGAACAATGTCAGACACCTTATTAGGGATCACTTCGCCCCAGTTTTATGGATGGCATGAAGGCCAGATGTCGTTAAAGCTCCTCCTGGCTCCTTTTCCTCGGACCAGAGTACAAGTCCTGCTAATCAGTGAGTTCAGGGTCCTGTTTGTTTATGGTCCCCAGAAGTTAGGGAGTTATCAGATTTTTAAAATCAAGAGCCTGAACAATTTGTGCTCCACAACCTTTTGGTGCAGCCGGAGGTCAGTCACCGGCTGCTCAATCAAGGGGGTTTTCTTAAGCCCCAGTACATCTGATGAATGCCTGCAGCCACATTTCCTATGTCAGTTCTACTCAGAGTATCTCGGGTTTTGACATGGGACCAACCCTCCAACATAGGGTGCATCTTCGCCCGAGCATCAGCCCCTCTGAGTTCCCTTGAAGGTGTTGGTAGTCCTGGTGATTTAATGTCTACACTGATTGAACGACCTGCTTATTCAGGCACCGACTTTGTCTTTAGCAAGAGATCAGTACTCGGCACTCTAGATATGCCAGAGTCACATGGCTAAGGGTGAACCGGGGAAGAGCTCTCCCAAGCCGTCTCAGACCTTGGATGTCTGGTGGTAATTTTTCGGCACAAAATCAGGAAGGTTTTGCAGTCCTTTTCCCTCAGAAGGTAACGTTGTCAGCAGTCCACTGGCTCACTGCAGTTTGGACTTCAGGATAGCCATCGGCAGTTTAATCCCTTGGGCTCACTTCGATGTGGCCTATTTAGTATGTTTTCCAGGCCTGGGATCCTTCATTAAAGGATTATCAACCAGTTTTCCTTTTACCCCTTAACTTCCTCACTCCCTGAGTTAGTGAGTGGATCTGAGCCAGTTCCACTATATCTTCCAGAGTTAATTCACACAACAAATGTCAGCCTAGACGGAT